>CM057463.1:93549735-103549735 GCA_030035585.1 Dugong dugon | reverse complement strand
AATAATAGACTGGTTCAAACCAAGGAAGATGAGGGTAAATTTCAAGGTAACCACAAAGAAAGTTAACAAACCTACTCATCAAAATAAAAAAGAGAAACATAAAGTCTCAGTAAAAACAAAACCTACGGAAACAAAAGAAATGAAAAAAAATCCACAAACAAAAGGAATTCTACACAGGAGAGGAAAAGCAACAAAGAAAACGTCAGCACCATAAAAAAAAAGCACTATAAAATGACAGCAATAAACTCACATCTATCAAAAATTACACTGAATGTAAATGGCCTAAATGCACCCATAAAGAGATGGAGAATGACAGAATGGATTAAAAAAACAGGATCCATCAATATGCTGTCTACAAGAGACACATCTTAGGATCAATTACATAAGTTTATTAAAAACCAAAGGATGGAAAAAAATATATGAAGCGAACAGCTACCAAAAAAGAGTATGAGTGGCAATACTAATCTCAGATAAAATAGACTTTAAAACAAAATCCACCATAAAAGACAAAGAAGGACACTATATAATGATTAAGGGGATGATCCATCATGAAGATATAACCATAATAAACATCTACGCACCCAATGACAAGGCTCCAAAATACATGAAACAAACTCTAACGGCTCTGAAAAGAGAAATCGGCAGTTCCACAATAATAGTAGGAGACTTAAACACACTACTCTCAGTAAAGGACAGAACATCTAGAAAGAAACTCAGCAAAGATACAGAAGACATAAAGGGCACGATCAGCCAACTTGATCTTATAGACATATATAGAACACTCCACCCAACAGCTGCAAAGTACACATTCTTTTCCAATGCACATGGAACGTTCTCCAGAATAGACCACATCTTACACCACAAAGCAAACTTCAACAAGATCCAAAACGTTGAGATAATACAAAGTATCTTCTCTAACCACAATGCCATCAAGGTAGAAATTAACAACAAGAAGAGCAAGGAAAAATAATCAATTCATGGAAACTGATTAACACCCTGCTTACACATCACTGGGTAATAGAAGAAATCAGAGATAGAATCAAAAACTTTCTAGAATCAAATGAAAACACATCATAGCAAAACCTTTGGGACACAGCAAAGGCAGTCCTCCGAGGACAATTTATAGCAATAGATGCACCAATCCAAAAAGAAGAAAGGGACAAATTCAAAACGTTAACTTCAGAACTCAAACAAATAGAAAGAGAACAGCAAAAAAAAAAAAAAAAAAAAAAAAAAAAAAAAAAGCACCCAGTCACTAGAAGAAAGGCGATAATAAAGATCAGAGCAGAAATAAAGGAAATAGAGAATAGAAAACCAACAGAAAGAATAAACAAAACCAAAAGTTGGTTCTTTGAAAGGATCAATAAAAACCAACAAACCACTGGCCAGATTGAGAAAAGAAAAAACAGGAGAGGATGCAAATAACCCAAATAAGAAATGAAATGGGGGACATTACATCAGACTCAACTGAAATAAAAAGGTTTATAATAGAGTATTATGAAAAACTATACAGCAACAAATTTGATAACCTAGAGGAAATGGATAAATTTCTAGAAACACAACACCTACCCAAACTACCACAAAGTGATGTTGAAACCCTGAAAAGACCTGTAAAAAGAGAAGAGATTGAAACAGTAAAAAAAAAAAAAAAAAAAAAAAAAGCTCCCAAGAACAACAACAATAAAAGCACTGACCCAGCTGGCTTCACTGGAGAATTCTACCAAACACTCAGAGAAGAGTTTATACCAGTAATACTCAAACTATTTCAGACAATAGAAAGGTAAGGGATACTTCCAAATTCATTTTATGAAGCCATCATAACCCTGATACCAAAACCAGGCAAACATACCTCAAAAAAAGAAAATTACAGATGAATATCTCTCATGAATATAGATGTAAAAATTCTCAACAAAATTCTAGCAAATAGAATTCAGCATCATATCAAAAAAATAGTACACCACAACCAAGTAGGATTCATACCAGGTATGCAAGGATGATTCAACATTAGAAAATCAATTAATGTAATCTAGCATATACATAAAAGGAAAGAAAAGAATCACATGATCATCTCAATTGACTCAGAAAAGGCATTCGACAAAGTCCAACACATGTTCCTATCAAAACTGTCAATAAAATAGATATAGAAGGGAAATTTCTCAACAAAATAACGGGCGTCTATGCAAAACAAACTGCCAACATCACTCTTAATGGAGAGAGGCTGAAAACATTCCCCTTGAGAACAGAAACAAGAGAAGGATGACCTTTATCTCCACTCCTATTTAACATTGTGCTGTGAGTCCTAGCTCGAGCAATAAAGCAAGACAAAGAAATAAAGGGCATCCAAATTGGTAATGAAGAAGTTAATCTGTCCCTGTTTGCAGATGATATGATAGTATACATAGAAAACCCTAAAGACTCCACCAGAAAACTACTGCGACTAATAGAAAGATTCAGCAGAGTAGCACGATATCATATAAACATACAAGAATTGGTTGGATTCCTATACACCAGTAAAGAGAATGATGAAAAGTAAATCAGAAAAACAATACCATTTATAATAGCCCCCCAAAAAGTAAAATACTTAGGAATAAATCTAACCAGGGATGTAAAAGACCTATAGAAAGGAAACTACAAAATACTACCTCAAGAAACCCAAAGGGATCTATATAAATGGAAAACCATACCATGCTCACGGATAGGCAGACTCAACATTGTGAAAATGACAATTCTACCCAAAGCAACTTACAAACACTATGCAATCCTGATCCAAATACCAACAACATTCTTTAAAGAGGTGGAAAAACTAATCATTAACTTTATATTGAAATGGAAGAAGCCGTGGACAAGTAAAGGTCTATTGAAGAAGAAGAATAAACCAGGAGGACATGCACTACCTGACCTCAGAACATACTATACAGCTATGGCAGTCAAAACAGCCTGGTACAGGTACAACAACAGATACATTGACCAATGGAACAGAATTGAGAACCCAGATGTAAATCCGTTCACCTATCATCACCTGATCTTTGACAAGGGCCCAAAGTCCATCAAATGGGAAAAAGACAGTCTTTTTAGCAAATGGTGCTGGCAAAACTGGATGTCCGTCTGCAAAAAAAGTGAAACAGGACCCATACCTCACATAATATAAAAATCCTAATTCAAAATGGATCAAAGACCTAAATATAAAGCCAAAAACTATGAAGTTCTTAGAAGGAAAAATAGGATCATAGCTAGAGGCCTTAATGCATGGCATTAAAAGGTTAAAAACCATAACCAACAACACACAAACTTGAGAAGATAAGCCAGATGACTGAGATCTTCTTAAAAATTAAACACTTATGCTCATCAAAAGACTTCACCAAAAGAGTAAAAATTGAACCTACAGACTGAGAAAAAAATTTTGGACATTACCAGTCAGACAAAGATCTAATCTCTAAAATCTACAAGAAATCCAACACCTCTACAACAAAAAAATAAATATTCCAACTGAAAAACGGGCCAAGGAAATGAACAGACCCTTCACCAGAGAAGACATTCAAGTGGCAAACAGACACATTAGGAAATGCTCGGGATCACTAGCCATTAGGAAATGCAAATTAAAACCACAATGAGATACCATCTCATCCTGGCATTACTGGCATGAATCAAAAAAACTAGAAATAGCAAATGTTGGAGAGGCTGTGGGGAGATTGGAACTTTTATGCACTGCTGGTGAGAATGCATAATGATACAACCGTTTTGGAAAATGATATGGCACTTCCTTAGAAAGCTAGAAATAGACATACCATTCGATCCAGCAATCCCATTCCTAGGAATATATCCTAGAGAAATAATAGCCATCACATGAATAGATATATGCACACTCATGCTCATTGCAGCAGTGTTCGCAAAAGCAAAAAGATGGAAACAACCTAGAAGCCCATCAACAGTTGAATGGATGAACGAACTGTGGAAGATAAGCACAATGGAGTATTATGCAAGGGTAAAGAACAATGATGAATCTGTGAAGCATCTCATAACAGATGAAACTGGAGGACATTATGCTGAGTGTAATAAGTCAATCACAAAAGAACAAATATTGGATAAGACCTCTACTGTAAGAACTCATGAAAAAGTTTACAGAGAAAAAGAAACAGTCTTTGATGGTTATGAAGGATGGGAGGGATGGGGGGAAAACTATATAGACAATAGATAAGTGGTAACTTTGGTGAAGGGTAAGACAGTACACAATCCTGGGGAAGCCAGCACAACTTGTAAAAGGAAAGGTCATGGAAGCTCCATAGACACATCCAAACTCCCTGAGGGACTGAATTATTGGGCAGAGAGCTGTGGGGACCATGGTCTCGGGGAACATCTAGCTCAGTTGGCATAACACAGTTTATAAAGACAATGTTCTACATTCTATCTTGGTGACTAGCGTCTAGGGTCTTAAACGTCTGTGAGAAGCCATCTAAGATACTACAGTGGTCTCAATTCTTTGGGACCAGGGGAGAATGAAGAGAACAGGATACAAGGAAAGGATTAGTCCAAAGGACTAATGGACCATGGCTGCCACAGTCTCCACTGGACTGGTTCCGGTATGGCTGAATGGTGCCCGGCTGCCACCACTGACTACTCTGATCTAGATCACAACAGAGGGACCTGGACTGAGCTGCAGAAGGATGTAAAACAAAATTCTAACTCACAAAAAAGGACCGGATTTACTGGCCTGACAGAGACTGGAGACGCCTCAAGAGTGTTGCCCCCAGACACCCTTTTAACTCAGTGGTGAAGTCACTTCTGAGGTTCGCCATTCAGCCAGGGTTTGCACAGCCCCATAGAAGAAAATGTGACTAATGAAGCACAGCAGTCCAAGGACAGGGACTGGAGGGCGGGAGGGGTCAGGAAAGCTGGTGATTGGGAAGCAAGGTTGAGAGGGGACAGTGTTGACATGCCGTGGGTTGTTAACCATTGTCATAGGGCAATATGTGTACTAACTGTTTAATGAGAAACTATTTGTTCTGTAAACCTTCATCTAAAGTACAAAAAAAAAGAGAAAAGAATTATCTATGTGAGATCAAATTGACAACAGCAACTCAAAAGTTTTGATGGGAAGCCTAGAGGGCAATGAGTTGAAGATAATACTGATGGAATAATTTAGAAAAGATAGTGAGAATAGCAGCACGACTGGAAGACTGTAATCGATGCCACTGAATCATACATGTAGAAATTTCTGAAATGGTATATCTCTGGCTATGTATATTTTCACAAAAAAATAAAAAAAAATACCTCCAAGGTCGAGAAGGGAGAGTGTTGACATGTTGTGGGGTTGTTAACCAACGTCAATAAACAACATGTGTACTGACTGTTTAATGAGAAACTGTTCTGTAAACCTTCATCTCAAGTAAAATTAAAAATAATAATAATAATAAAATAAAATAGAATAATAAATAAATAAATGAAAATTTAGTAACCAAATCATCTGCCAAAAAAATAAAGTGTTGAAAAGCAAAGATGTCACCTTGAGAACTAAAATGTCTCTGACCTAAGCCATGGTATTTTCAATTGCCTCATATGCATGCAAAATCTGGACAATGAATAAGGAAGACCAAAGAAGAATTGACGCCTTTCAATTTTGATGTTGGTGAAGAATGTTGAATATACCATGGACCGTCAAAAGAACAAATGGGTCTGTCTTGGAAGAAGTACAACCAGAATGGTCCTTAGAAGCAAGCATGGTGAGACTACATTTTGTATACTTTCAACATGTTATCAGGAGGGACTAGTCCCTGGAGAAAGACATCATGCTTGGTAAAGTACAGGGTCAGTGAAAAAGAGGAAGATCCTCCAGGTGATGGATTGACACAATGGCTGCAACAACGGGCTCAAGCATAAGGATCGTGAGGATGGTACAGGACTGGGCAGTGTTTCGTTCTGTAGTACATGGGGTTGTCATGAGTTCGAACCAGCTCAAACGAACCTAACAACGTGTATATATAACTCTTTTTAGAAAATGCGCTGTCAGATAGGTATTCACCATAGCTGTTTGCAGTCTTGCTTGTGAAATTGTTCCCCAGAAAGAAAATGTGGAAGATATAAAAGTAATTTTTAGTAGCAAAAAATTGAGATGATTCAGGTGATATTTTTATGATGTTATAATTATAGATTATTGTTTTAATTGATTTAAATTGACCAGTAGCCTTTTTCCTAAATGTATGAATACAATATGCATTTAGATATTGTCACGGATTGAATTTGTGTCCCCTGAAAATATATGTCAATTTGTTTCGGCCATGATTCCCAGTTTTGTGTGGTTGTCCTCCATTTCATGGTTGTCATTTTATGATAAAGAGGATTAAGGTGAGATAAAAAGCAAAGGGAAGTGCGCAGAGAAGGGGGACCTCATACCACCAAGAAAGCAGTGCCAGGAGCAGAGTGCATCCTTTGGACACGGAGTCCCTGCATGGAGGAGCTCCTAGTCCAGGGGAAGATGGATGAGAAGGCCAACAGAGAAAGCATTGCCCCAGAGCTGACGCCCTGCATTTGGACTTTTAGCCTAATTTACAGTGAGGAGATAAACTTATCTTTGTAAAAGCCATCCACTTGTGGTATTTCTGTTGTAGCAGCACTAGATGACTAAGACATTTATCATGAATTTATGAAAGGAAATTATTCTAGCCCAGCTTATTACTATGTCTGGGAGTGGCCATCTGTGAATTTTCATGGTAAAGCCGAACATCCCAAAGTCCATCATCCTCCTTTGGGCTGTTAGATATATATGATAACTGCAGTATAACAGGGACTCAGGACTATCACTGAGGTGTATTATTATTTCAAAGCTATCAGAGATTCTAATAAGACCAGATCTTATTATAGGAATTAAAAATGACAGAATTAATAATCCTATGTAGATTTTGAGACTTGAAACATCTTCCTTCTTGCCTTCTCAACTAATTTTTTGAGTTAAAATTTCCAATATACTAATTATGAGACTTTTGGAAACCAATCTCATGGGGTGTTTGGTTATGTCTGAGAAGTACCTGTAACTGTGTCTTCTGTGAATATATATGCATGTACACATATACAGGTACATACATGTAGATAACGATATTTCTATCTGTGCACAGATATGTACGTTCCTGTTCCTACCCATACACATATATGTCTATGCACACCCATGTGTGCCCTATACTCAATTTGTTGGTTATTGTCAGTGTTGTTGCAAAATAATATGTCATATTCCTTAGTACAAATATGCTTTTCTGTGTTTGCTTCTTAGTGACATTTTTTATTTTGGTCAAGCTGTGTTCATTACACCCACTTTCATAGGTACTTTTCCCATCACCAAAAATAATGAGTATCTAGGATCCAGTGAGTGATTCCCCTCCCCCTCTTTCCTGGTAACCAGCAATTTGCATTGATTTCTGTATATATATATATATATATATATTCTTGTCTTGTTATAAAAGTAGAATCAAACAATATTTGTCCTTATGTGATTGACTTATTTTTACTTAGCATTATGTTCTTCAGATCCATGTATATTCTATGTCTCACAGACTCATCACTGTTCTTTATGGTTGTGTGATATTCCACTGTATGTATATACCACATTTTGCTTATCCATCTATCCATTGATGGACACTTAAGTTGTTTCCATTTTTTTGCTATTGTGAATAATGTTATAATGAACAATCGTGTGCATATGTCTGTTCGTGTCTCTTTTATTGGATCTCTAGGTTATATACCTTGGAGTGGGATTGCTTGATCATAAGGTATTTCTATTTGTGATTTTTTGAGGAAGCAACATACCATTTTCTATAGTGGCTGTACCATTTTACAGTCCCACCATCAATGGCTAAGTTTTCCAATCTCTCCACATCCTTGCCAACATTTGTTGTTTTCTGCTTTTATATATCAGCACCATTTTTGTTTGATTCTAAGTATTAATTTCACGTTTGATTTCTTCTATGTCCCTGTCTTAGTTATCTAGTGCTGCTATAACAGAAATACCACAAGTGGATGACTTTAACAAAGAGAAATTAATTTTCTCACTTTCTCATAGGCCTAGAAGTCCAAATTCAGGGTGTCAGCTCTAGGGGAAGACTTTCTCTCTCTGTTGGCTCTGGAGGAAGGTCCTTCTCATTAATCTTCCCCTGGACCAGGAGCTTCTCCCTGCAGGAACCCTGGGTCCAAAGGATGCACTCTGCTCCCGGTGCTTCTTTCTTGGTGGTATGAGGTATCCCCCTCTCTGCTTGCTTCCTTTTCCTTTTATCTTTTGTAAGATAAAAGGTGATACAGGCCAGACTCCAGTGAAACTCCCTTTACATTGGATCGGGGATGTGACCTGAGCAAAGGTGTTACATCTCATCCTAATCCTCTTTAACCTCAGGCAGAGATTATGATCTATAACACGTACGAAAATCACAAAATGGAGGACAATCACACAATACTTGGAATCATAGCCTAACCAAGTTGATACATATTTTTTGGAGACACAGTTCAATCCATGACAGTCCCAATAGCTTTTTGTTGTTATGTGCCATAGAGAGTCAGTTCTGACTCATAGCAACCCTATAGGACAGAGTAGAACTGCCCCCTAGGGTTTCCGAGAATTGGCTGGTGGATTTGAACTGCCATCCTTTGGGTTAGCAGCCCAGCTCTTAACCATTGCACCACCAGGGCTCCTATAGCTTTTTAGTAAAGTGTTATTTAGTTTCCATGTGATTGCTTTTTTTTTTTTTTTCTCCATATAGTTCCTGTTGTTGATTTCTAGCTTTATACTGTTGTGGTCAGAGAAGATGCTTTGTACGATATCAATCTTTTTAAATTTGTTGAGACTTGTTTTGTGTCCTAGTATATGTTCTATTCTGGAAAATGATACATATGCACACGAGAAAGAAAATGTGTATTGTTCTGTTGATGGTTGGAGTGTTCTATATATGTCCATTAGGTCAGATTGGCTTATGGTTTTATTTCGGTCCACAGTATCCTTACTGATCTTCTTTTTAGATGTTCGGTCTAGAATTGAAAGCGGTGTGTTGAAGTAGCCAACTATTATTGTGGTGTTACCTATTTATCCTTTCATATTAGTCAGTATTTGTTTGATTTATTTTGGTGCATTGATGTTAGGTGCATATATATATATATATATTTATAATTGTTATGTATTCTTGCTGGATTGATTCTTTTATTATTACATAACGTCCTTCTTTATCTCTTGTAATAGATTTTGATTAAAAATCTATTTTATCTGATAACAGTATGGTCACCTCTGCTTTTTTTTGGCTACAGGTTGCATGGAATATTTTTTCCATTTTTTATTTTTCTGTCTGTTTGTGTCCTTATGGATAAGGTGTGTTTCTTGTAGGCAGCAGAAAGATGGATCTCGTATTTTTTTTTTTAATTCATTCTATCACCATCTGCCTTTTGCATGAGGAGAGTAGACCATTTACATTTAAGCTTACCACTGAAAATGAAGTATCTACTTGATTCATTTTGCTAATTGTGTTTTGAGTGACGTGTATCTTCCTAGTCTTTTTATTTCTCATTTTTCTGTAATGTTTTGTGTTTAGCTGCCTTTTTATGAAGAGTCTTTTCGATTTCGTCTTTTTTTTCTTCTCTGTGATTTTTTCCTAGGTGTTTTCTTAGTGGTCACCAAAAACATTACGTTACACAACTTTCAATTGCAACATTTAACATACAAACAAAAAGTAACATACAACATTGACATACTAAAACTATTTCTGTTTTGCTCCTTCCTCTCCCTTTTCTGTTGGTGAGTCTCCATTGACATCATTGTATATCTTATATCTGATAAGTTTAACTTGTACTCATTTCTTACCCACTTGATGTTGTAGTTTGTGGAACTTAGCTACTGAGTTTATTCCATGAAAATATCGCCCATGCTATTAACATTTTTGGAGATGTCTCTTTCTCTCTCCTTTTTTATTTTCCAAGTGTAGATTCAAGTATTTGTTTAATGTTTTTTCTTTTCCATCTGGAGAATTTCCTTAAGTGGAGAACCTCCAGAACTGGTCTTGTAGTGGCAGATTACCAAAGCTTCTGTTTATTTGGTAATGTCTTCATTTTCCCCTCATTTTTGAGTAACAACTTTGCTGGGTAAAGAATTGTTGATTGGTAATTGTTTTCTTTCAATATCTCATATTGCCTTCTGATTTCCAGGGTTTCTGAGGAGAAATCCACAGTATTTCTTAAGTAGGACCCTTGATATGCTATATTGTGTTTTTCTCTTGCTGCTTTCAGAATTCTCTCTTTGTCTTTGGTTTTCAAGAATTTTATTATGATGTGACATGGGGTGAACCTGTACGTATTTCTTCTGATTGGGGTTTGCGTGGCTTCCTATATTTGCAGGCTTGGTTCTTTATTCAGGTATGGGAAATTCTCTATGATGACCTCTTGGAAAATTCTTTCTATGCCTTTATTATTATCATGATGCTCTGGAATTTCAAAAATTCTAATGTTAGATTTCTTAATTGAATCTCACATTTCCATTTGACTTTGTTTGTTTATATTTTGTTCTTTTCTCTTGCTTCTTTTGAGACTTAATAAGTTATTCTGTTTTCTAGTTCACTTATTCTATATTCCGTATGTTTGAATCTACTGTTGAATGTTTCTCTTGCATTTTCTAATCCAATTATTTTATTCTTCAATTTCAGTATTTTTCTCTCTCTCTCTCGCTCTTTTTTTTTTTTTCTTTCAATATCCTTATTGAGTTACGGAGACCTGGTGACTCAGTGGTTAAGAGTTTGGCTGCTAACCAAAAGGTCAGCAGCTCAAATCTACCAGCCACTCCTTGGAAACCCTGTGGGACAGTTCTACTATGTCCTGTAGAGTCACTATGAGTTGGAATTGACTCAATGACAATGGGTTTGAGTTTTTTTTTTTTTTTTTTTTTTAATGATATACATTGGGGTTGCCATGAGTCACAATCAACTTGATAACAACTAACAGCAATAAGTCCATGAGAGCCAAAATACAACCTTGAATACGTCCCACCTGAATTTGGAGATCACGTCAAGAATAGATTTGACTCTTTGTACACTAATAACCCAAGATCAGAAGAGCTGTGAGATGACATCAAGGACATCATATGTGAAGAAAGCAAAAGGTCATTAAAAATACAGGGAAGAAAAAAAGACCAAAACTGATGTCAGAAGAGACTCTAAGGCTTGCTCCTGAACATAGAGTAGCTAAAGGGAATGTAATAAATGATGAAGTAAAAGAGCTGAATAGAACATTTCAAAGGACGGCTCGAGGTGCAAAGACTTGGGGTTTGAAAACCAAAAGGGAAGAACATGCTCAGCATTTCTCAAGCTGAAAAAACGGAAGAAAATATTCAAGCCTTGAGTTGCAATACTGAAGGACTGTGTGTATGGCTATGTTTCATTTTGTTGTACATAGGGGCACTATGAGTCAGAAACGACTCAACAACACCTAACAACCACTAAAGTAATTCTGTCCCTGGTATGTGCATAATCACACAGGATGAAGCTGAATGTTTGAGGAAGACATTCCTTCCATTCACAATAGTCATCCTCCTTCATACCTGGAACCCTCAGGCATACATAACCAACTCTGTTCTTCCAGTTCACTGGAGCCACATCAATATTGGTTACTCGTTACTCATTAAACAGTTCTGAACGTGGACTTAATGGGCTTGGTCTGGTACATATGCCTCAGCTGTACTTCAAGTTATCTTATATCTGGTATGGGCAAAACCAAACATTTTCTTGAATTAAATACTACAAGGAAAGTTGAACAAGACAAAATGTCCAAACGTTCCTAAAGCTGGAGAGAGGGCCACAGAACTAGCTGTTAATACTTTTCCTCAAAACCTGAGCTGTTACTTAGCTTATATGGACATAGTTTAATTGAATAATTGAATAATAAAAGGCATTTAAAGCACTTTCCTATACCTCAGTCATTTGCTGAGGACACATATATACAATTAACCCTAACCCATTGCTGTCAAGTTGATTCCAACAAATCCCGACCTTATAGGACAGAGTAGAACTGCCCCGTACGGTTTCCAAGGTGGATTTGAACTCCAAACTTTTGGTTAGCAGTAGTATCACTGAACTACTGTGCCACCAGGGCTCTGGATAATATATAATATATAATTAGTTTTCTCTATTTTAATATAGGGTAGCTATGAGTCAGAGTTGACTTGATGGCAAAGGGATTTTTTTTTTTTCTAATATTATTGTTGGTGTTGTTAGTTGTCATTGAGTTGATTACGGCTCATGGCAATCCCATGTGGGCAGAATAGAACTCTTCATAAGCTGTAGTCTTTCAGCAGCAGATCATCAAGCCTGTCTTCTGAGGCACATATGGGTGGATTTGAACTGCCAACCTATTGGCTAGTAGTTAAGTGCTTGATCTTTTGGGCCACACAAGGACCCTATTTTAATATTAAGATATATTAACATGAATATTGATACAGTAATTATAACATAATCACTGAAGAGATTTAGAATTCCTGTTTAAATGTTTGATATAGAATCTGTTAAATGAATGGACTTTTTCTAATTTATTTCAATTCTCCTCACCCTAAGGAAGTTAGTAACATCTAGTTTTCTAGAGGACTAACTTTAGCTCTCTTTCTAATGTTTTCTAATCATAACATTTTCAGTGAATACATCTTATAGTGTACAATTTAAATACACTTAACTAGTTAGATGTTTAGTTTTTGATGCTTCTAAAATTTCAACAACTTTTTTTTCTGAATCTTAAGAATAAAAATTATGAACTTCAACTCCATACCAAAAGCTATAAAACTAAATATAATTTAGCCATTTTTTTATTTCAAGAAAAAGACACTAGGTATAGTAGCAAACAAAGAGGAGTTCATGTTTAAAAGCATATTGTAATAATATAGTAAAAATAGATGATGAAATGTGATTGCTTTCTCAAATTTACTGTTGAACACATGAATATTTCTGAGTGCGTTTATGTATTCATACTGTATATGTTTGTATAATTTGTAAAAAGTATTCATATTTACATTCCAAAACTGTATATTAGGCTACATTTACTGGAATTGGCTATTTAAATATTCTAATTGCCTGGTCTTTTAATTTATCTTTACTAATTTTTATTGTAGTGATATGAAAATAAAAATCATGCATAGAAAGTATTAATGGATATATTTAAAAACATTAAATAAGACTCTTGGTTACCGATTTTAATTAAACAGGAAAGAACATTTTGTCTATGCAGATTGTGTATCTTATGTACTTTTTTAAAATTTAAATTCATTTGAATATGTTTACTTAAATGTTTACTGAGTGAAAAATGTATGGAACACAATCTATTGTTTGCTACAAGTGACATAAAGATGGATAAATTATAATATTTGCTTTCTAGATTCATATAATGCAGTGGTCAGAATAACCCAATATCACAAATAATAAGGTTGAAAAGTACCTCCCAAAGTGACAATGTTCAATGGAAATTCAAAGTACATTTCTTTTCATCATCTTGAAGGAAGGTGGCATTTAAGTCAGAATTTAAAGGCAAGTAAAAAATTAACACAATGAGAAGAAATGGGTGAGAGTATTAAAATGAGGAGGAAAAGCACATGGCAGTTCTAGAAATGAAGAGCAAGTCAGATTGGCTGAATTATTTAACATACATTGAGAAACAGTGTAAGAAAAGACTGGAATAAATAGCTCATGAAGGAATTTAAATAATCAGATCAAATTTTCAGACATACCGACCACAGTAAGGTGGTGTCCATATTTTTTTGAGTTAATCACATGAACATTTCTTTCACATAGGATTATTAAACAGGAAGCTAGGTATAGAACGCATTGGAGACAAAATTTACTTAGCGGAAATTAAAAGAGTTGCAAAAAGACCATGAGATAGATGTGAAGGATAGGGACAGTCTTATGTAATGATCTAGGAATAAGAAACACTGGGGAGTTAAACTAAATGACACCTGGAAATGAAGCCTGCTGTGCACAATAAAAAAATTTGCATTCGCTTTCCATAGTGTAAAGTTTTTGCTCAAAAGCAACATCCATCCAGAGACTGTGTATTTCAACCCCATTGCAGCACTGCATAGCTAAATGCCTTAAAATAACCAAAGATATGTAAGAAATGGAATGTTCATTGTTAGGGCAAGTAAGTAAGAAGCAAATTTACCTTCTTTAACATTTTTCCCTGACTACAGACTGAAAGAAAAGGATTTCAAAGTCATAGAAATGGTGGAGATTAAGGGCAAAGTCCACATTCTTAAATTACTACATGGAAGACCACCTCCTGAAAACCTGCAAAAGGGGTAAAGTGTAATGGTGTCGAGACTCTAAATTTCGGTGTTTTCCCGATTACAATTACTATGAGTCAGCATTTACTGGACGGCCACGGGTTTGGTTTTTTTGGTTAACATCTAGGGGGGAAAAAAAAAAAAAAAAAACTTGCTGTCGAGTCAGTTACGACTCATAGTGACCCTAAAGAGATGCTACCAAATAGAAAAAAGCTGTAGCGATAGGCCTTCTCTGAATGACTTAAGCCAAGGAGAATACTCCATTCTCTCTGCCAGCGTGATTAATTCAAGGATGGTCACATGGTCAAATTCAGGCAAATGAGAGAGAAAGAGAGAGAGGAAGAGAGAGAAAATCATGAAAATCCTGGATTACATGAGAGCTTCCAAACTCAAAACCACTGTGGCCATTTTGCTACCATGAGGAAAGATCCTAGATTTCCTAGGAGACAACATATATAGACTGAAGTTAAAAATGACCTGTGTAAGGCAAAGAAGAGAGCAGACTGGGTCATTAGTAACATCATTTGAGATTCTAGACCAATATTCACCTGAAACCAGTCTACATTTGTTGAACAAATAATACTTTTAACATTTAAGTAAACTTTAAATTAAACATAATAAATACACTGACAAATAATCTTTGGCCTTTAGGAAAAGAGAAAGTAGAATATATTCCAAAAGTAGAAAAACAAAACAAATTTATGGTTACTTCAAAATAAGAAAACAAATCTTCTTGTAATTTTATGTTTGGCTGCATGTGAAACTTAAATTTAATAGTAAGCCTCACTGACCTTTATATGAGCAACTTCTAGGAGTAAGTAGAACTCAAGAATATTGTAAAAGGTACTAAGGTTGAAAATGCGGAAATAGAAATAGCCCTCATGTATTTTATGTACAGAAAATCAATAGGTAGATGGGTTAGGGCCATGATAAAGGTCTCTGAATACTGGAAACTAGAAAAAAGAGACAGAAAAGAGAGATACACTATCCTTTTGAAAGTTCCATTGATAAAGTGTACAATTTTAGAATTTATGCTTTAGAAAAAGACAACTCTCTTTCTTTAAGAATGGAGTATTTTATCCTTCATTTTGACTCACCCAAGGGTTTTGGGTAACAAGCTACAATTCTCTTTGAAATCTTACACGGAAATAATGATACTATTCTTTGAAAGGAGCCATATTTGTTTAACTTTTTTTTTTTTTTTAACAAATTTGCTTTTGTATGTATGTATTTATGTCAAAATACTCAATCATCTAAACATTCTGATCTCATCAGAGGGTTAGCCATTAGCAAATAATTCCACAGTAATCACATTAGAATTGTTTTAGCAAGGGTGCAACCAGAATAATGGACCAGTAAGAGTTATATAAGGATCCCTGGTGGCTTAGCAGAAACCCTAGTGGTATAGTGGTTAAGAGTTTGGCTACTAATCAAAAGGTGGGCAGTTCAAATCCACCAGGTGCTCCTTGAAAATCCCATGAGGCAGTTCTACTCTGTCCTATAGGGTCACTATGAGTCAGAATCGACTCGATGGCAAAGAGGTTTTTTTTTTTTTTTTTTTGGTGTTTGGTGGTTTAGTAGTTAAGCATTCAGCTACTAACCAGAAGGTTGACTGTTCAAACCCACTAGCTGCTCCTAGGGAGAAAGAGTTGGCAATTTGCTTTTGTAAACATTATTACAGCCTTGGAAACCCCATGGGGGACTTCTACCCTGTTCTACACAGTAACTATGAATCAGAATCAACTGGATGGCAATGGGTAGGAAATATATCTTAGCAGATTAGTCGCAAGGCACTGGTTTATGTTACAGTGACAGGCTATGCAAGTCTGAAATCCATAGGGCAAGCCATTAGGAAGGAAAAAGTTAGAACTCTTCATCAAGAGAAGCTGTTAACTACAGGTCTACCTTTGAACTTCTTGCCTCCATTTTGTAAAGACCCTGTGATTGCATTGGGCCCTCCAGGATAATCTTCTCATCTCAATATCCTTAACTTAGTGGCATCTACAAAGTTATTTTTGTCTTTTAAGGTAACATAGTCATAGATTCTGGGTATTAGAACATGAACATATTTAACCCGTTGCCATCAATTTGATTCTGATTCATAGTAACCCTATAGGATGGAGTAGAACTGCCTCATAGGATTTCCAAGAAGCAGCTGGTGAATTTAAACCGCTGACTTTTTGGTTAACAGCTATGCTCTTAACCAAATCTTTTAGGAGTTTATTATTTTCTGTCTACCACAAGAACTAACAGCAAAAATAAAAATGGAAAGATTAAATTCACAGTTTTTAAAATTTTTAACTCTAATTTAAAAAATGACAGATTCAAGCTTTTCACAATTTCACCAATTAAAAATAAGTTATTTGCTACAATCTGTTGTTGTTTTCGATGTTGGGTGTCAGTAGACATTTCTTGTTACAATCTACCTATGTAAAAAAAAGGGAAAAATAGTGTTTAGTTAGAATTGTTCTACATAGGGAAAAGATTTACTAAGAAAAATCAAGTTTTATATCATACATTAGGAGACTGAATTAAAAAAATACTCTATAAAATATAAAACCCTTTCCAACTGGAAAATTGAACAATTCACCAATGTGCAAGAGATCATTTTAAGGTTTAAAAACAAAAGAATTTATAGAAATGGCAGAGGTATGTGCATTTTATTCAGTTGAATGTTCTTAAGGGACAATAAAAAAAAAGCAATTACTTCCTTTGGAGTTTGGCCAGAATTCTCTTTTTTTTTTTTTTAACCAATCCAATTTCCAAATGTGTCATATGATTGAAAGGAAAATCAAATGATATTCCACTTTGCTTCTCAATAGTGAAGAAAGCTACTTACCCTAATGAGAATGAATGTAATAAACCAAAAGTTATATAAGAGAACAATTAAGTAAAACAATGAAAGGCTCAGGGAAAAAAAATGGATGGATACAACCAGTATATAAATTGACCAAAAACAGAACAAAATAAATTAAAATTGAATCTGTAACAATAGAATAAGTACTGATAGAATTTAATCAATCTTATAGAATGCTTTGCTGAAGATGGGCAAAAGTATAGCAAACTAGTAATCCTGAGAAAGTTAGGAACACGGTTGATATGTTTTCTGAAAAATAATAATTTCTTATTCTTATTTCCAAACTGTTAAAATTTTTAGGGGACATCTTAGTATTAGGTTTTGACCTCTCTACACGCGTATATTCCTTTCCTCCTTGAGATACCAAGACATCTTTCCTGTTTCAAAACTTAATTTCATATCATGGAAAGTAAAATTCTGGTATCTTTATTCTTGAATGTATTATTTTATCTGTCTTCCCTCACTTTCTAATTATCCATTACTTTACATCATCTGTATATTTTGCCTTTATTATGACTCTTAAACCATTCTAGCAACCATGTGTGTAAAGGTCTTATGGTTCTATATCAGCACCTTGAGGTAATAGATTATGCCTTAATTATTTTCAATTCCTGCTCACTGCTCACAGTATCTCAAACAGAGCAAGTCCTCAGTGCAATATTATGAAAAGGTTAATGTATATTATGCATAGATTAGTGGTTATAACATTTAATAAAGGTTTTATTATTTTCTACAGACAAAATACTAGAAACGTATGTTATTATGAGAAATTTATAATTTTCAGAAAGGGATGGAGGCTAAATGAAAAGTTTTGCTCACTAATTTAGGTGTAGCTATTCAAAATAATGAACCCTGGTGATGCAATAGTTAAGCACTTGGCTGCTAACTGAAAGGTTGGTAGTCAGAAAACACCCAGTGTCTCCAATGGAGAAATAATTAGCAATCTACTCCTGTAAAGACTATAGCCAGATATCTGCTTCTGTGAAGATTAAAAAGCAAACTCATTATGTCGTCAATTCTTACTTATAGCTACCCTATAGGACCCAGGAGAACTGCCCCATAGGGTTTCCAAAGAGGAGGTGGTGGATTCAAACTGCTGACCTTTTGGTTAGCAGCCAAGCTCTTAACCACTGCACCACCAGTTCTCTAGAAAATCATACAGGGCAGTTCTACTTTGTCACATGGGGTTGTTATGAGTCAAAATGTACTCTATAACACCTAATAAAAACAATTCAAAATAAAATCAAATGACCAACTATGTCACTTTAAAATATATTGGACATGAGGTTGATTTTTTTTGTTAGGTAAAAGCTGGTAGAGAATGAAAATTCATTATAAGCAAAACACAAGAATGTTATAGTATGAGTTAAATTTTCTGACACGAATAGATAAATGGATAGAAAATATTGCCGTTGTTGTTAGGTGCCCTTGAGTCTGTTCCAACTCATAGGAACCCTATGTACAATGTAATGAAACATTGCCTGGTTCTGCGTGATGCTCACAATCTTTGTTATGTTTGAGCCCATTGTTGTAGCGACTGTGTGAATCTGTCTTGTCGAGAGTCTTCCTCTCATTTGCTGACTTTTACTTTACCAAGCATGATGTCCTCCAGGGACTAGTCCCTCCTGATAACGTGTCCAAAGTACATGATATGAAGTTTCACCATCTTTGTTTCTAATGATAACACAGATTACAAAATAGGATCTTCTGTTGAATTAGATCTTAAATGTTATAATACAAGTTAATTGTTAATTGTGCTAATATTTCTATACAATTCTATTTCAAACTTCAAAGCAATTGTAAAAAGTAGTTACTATATCCATTTTACAGATGAGGATATGAAAGTATACTGTCCTACATTTCAAAGCGGCAGAATTGTGATTCAGTCCAAGCCTGTTAGAGTCCAAAATTAGGCTTTCCCATCAGAACATCTCTTTTGTGTTATCATTTTCTCAGCAAAAGCTTTTATAGAGCGCTATAAGGCAAACATAATTTCAATCTTTTTCTTCATGTTGATGTCCACTTTGGGGGAATTGATTAGGGGTACCCTTTATATTGTTTTACCCTATTGTCAAGTATTACATAAAATATTAAATTACTTATTATATATAAAGAATTTATCAATTCCAAAGACTTTTAGATTCCTGAATTTGTGTCCATCATTCAGTTTCTTATATATTATGGATTTTTTCTTTTTTCCTGAGTCTTCACAGATTGGTGTTTTGAGGTTCTGCTAGCTGTAATACTAAGGAAGAAAGAGTCAAATATATTGTGGATTGTCTTGTAACCTATTTAAGCAAACAATGAGATTCCTGTTTCTATCTCTGTATTGCAACATTTACTCTCCCTAATATAGTTTACCTTGGTGGCACACTGTTAAAGAGCTTGGCTGATAACCAAAAGGTTCAAAGTTTGAATCCACTAGCCACTCCTTGGAAACTCTATGGGGAAGTTCTACTTTGTCCTCTAGGGTCACTATGAGTCAGAATCAACTCAATGGTGGCTGATTTGGTTTTTGGTAATCAGGGAAAGTCCAAGGTTCAAACCCACCAGATGCTCTGCAGGAGAAAGATGTAGCAATCTGCTCCTGTAAAGACTTACAACCTTGGACTTTCAAAAATACAAATTAAGCAATTCATTATTTCTAAATCCCTTCATGTGTTGGAAATAGACACTATTTTATTAAATTAAAATGAATTATCTAGATGCTCACCTGATTATTAAACAGGGATAAATGCATGTAAGAAGTTTTTACCTATTGATGGTTATAATATCCCATTAAACATTTATGCAAAAAAAAAAAAAAACCTTTATACAAGGCAACGAACAGGAGAAATATTATCTATCTGTTTAAGGCAGATATTTTATAATATGTTTTATATCACAGAATGGAAGTAGATAATCAAATATAAGTGATTATAGACTAAAAATATTGGGAGTGTGGATATATGTTCACATTGATATAATTTCTCAAAACTGAAGGTAAACTATAGAACAACTATCTAACATATACAAAGAAAAAAAAGCTATAATCAAGGTGATAGATCAAAATTGTTCTTACTGTTAGGCGCCATTGAGTTGATTCCACCTCATAGCGACCCTACGGACAACAGAACGAAGCACTGCCTGGTCCTGCACCATCCTCATAATGGTTGTTATTTGAGCCTATTGTTGTAGCCACTGTGTCAATCCATCTAGTTGAGGGTCTTCCTCTTTTTCTCTGACCCTCTACTTTACCAAGCATGATGTCCTTCTCCAGGAACTGGTCCTTCCTAATAACATCCTGATCCAAACTATGAGAGACGGAGTCTCGCCATTGCTGTGTTGGAGAAGTACAGCCAGAATGCTCCTTAGATCAAAATAACAGTAATAAATACCAAATATCCTCCTTCATAAAACACTATAAACTATGAATTGGAGGCCTGTTCCTTAACATGATAACATATACCAAATGAAAGCGAAAGCTAATCTCACAGTTTTCAACTGCTGGAAGAATATTTGCCGATATTGGGGTGTGTGTGTGTGTGTGTGTGTGTGTGTGTGTGAAAGAGAGAGAGAGATGCACTATTTATTGGCTACAAGTATGCCACATTTATAAATTTAATCTGCATTTTTAACATTCTTTATCACTCTCTGAAATCTAAACAATTAACAATAAACAATAAGTCAAGCCCTATGTTTACTGTTTACTGATTTCTATGTTGCAAATACTCACATTATGATTTACTTTAAGCTACTAATGTGATGTCACTGAACACAATATTGGGAAGAGATGCACAGTAGCACACTATTACACAGCATTTCATTATATAGATAAAACAGATTTAAATAACCTCAAGAGCATAAATTATAGTAAAATAATTAGGAAACTAAGTTTTATAAGTCATATTTGTTTTAATATAATTTATTTAACTGTAAATTTATACAATTTGTTTTTTAAATAATGAAGCTGTTTAACAACTGGTTTTCAACATCCCTAAAAATTTAACAGTAAATATTTGTGAGCTGGTACAAACTGGTTCCAGCATATCATTGCCAAGATTTCATTCAGCAGAAAAGCAGCATCGGACTGTATTGTTGGTAAGGCATTGGTGTTCCACTAAAGTATTCTCAAGAGCTTGATAAAAGAAGCATTTATGGACCCTCTTAGGACATTGGTAGTGGGTAGAGCTGTCACAGATAATACACACACATCACTACTTCCTTCTAAAGAAGATGGTGTAACAGGAACCAGATTTATTCCCCTTTCTGAAACAACTAAAAAAATGACAAAAAAATATATTAAAACCATATCTCAAGGCATTAAACATCAGCCAGTGAAGGACAGTAAGCTCTGGAAGACAAGGCAAATGCAAGGTAAGATTTGTGACTGTCCCAGCTTTCAGTCTGGATAAAGTTCTTAAGCTATGGCACAGGGAGGAGGGAATTCAGGCAGAGTCTGGCCATCTCTTTGAGTTGAAGAGCTGGAGATGGGAGTCTGAAGAAACCAAAGAAGCTAGAGTTTACAGGAAAGAAGAGAGTGCTGCTTTGGATATCTGCATAGGATCTCGTTTGAGTATGTTTAATAACAAAAATCCAAAAGAATCAAATTGTCTAAATAATATAACTGTGTCCCATAATAAAGTTCAAGAAAATGTAAAGGCATATAAAAATATAGAGCATCCAACAAGGTAACTAACATTCTCCACGTTTGGCATACAATTAAAAACTACAAGACATGTTAGAGGCAGGAAATTACAACACATGGATAAGAAAAAACTCAATCTTAATGACTCACAAATAGCAGATAATAGAATTAGTGCACAAGGGAATTAAAAAGTTATTTTAGCTATATCTCACATGTTCAAGAAGTAAAGATTAATATATTAAATGAAAACATTAAAGTCATTTTTAAAAAAACCAAATAAAAATTTTAGAAATGAAAACTAAACTGTCAGTGATGGAAAATTCACTGAATGGGATTAATGCCCAGCTAGACATTGTGGAAAAAAAAAATTTATATATTAATAAACTTGAAAGCATAGTGATAGAAACTACCCAAGATGAAAGACAGAAAAAAAGACTTTAAGAAAATAACATACCGTCAGTGAACTCTGGCAAAACTTTAAGCAGTTAAACATATGTGTAATTGGAATCCCAGGGAGAAGGAGCAAACAAAGAAATGATGTCTAAAAACTTTTATCAACTTTGAGGAAAACTATAAAACCATAGATACATTAATTTCAATGAACCTCAATCACAAGAAATAACAAACTACACAAAGACACAGAATAATCAAATTGTTCAAAAAGAACAAAAGAGAAAACTCTTAAAATATCTAGATTTAAAAGAAAAAAAAATCATGTTATGTGCAGAGAAGGAAAGGTACGAATTTCAGCATATTTCTCATCAGAAACAATGACAGTCAGAAGACAGTGGAGCAACATCATTAATGTACTGAAATAAAAGTAAAACAACAACAGCCAAAAACAAACAACAGCAAAACAAATAAAAACAAAAACTGCTTATCTAGAATTCTTTACCAGCATGAAAATATTCTTTAAAAACAGTGACAAAATAAACAAGTTCAGACATACAACATGAAACAATGTATTACCAGAAAACCTACACTATAAGTAATGTTAATGGAAATCCTTCAAGCAGAAGGAGAATTATACCTTATAGAAACCTGGATATACACAAAAGAATAAAATTATATCTACATGGGTGTAGAAGTCTACCATAGTATTCCTATGCCTGCAGACTTTTACCTTTGTCATCTATATTATACCCTGCAATTCCTTTCACCTCACCTTCATTTAGAAAAGGGCTACACTGAGCACAGTTCTCAGTCAATAAATGAATAAAAAAAAGAAGCAACACAACTGCTTAGGCTAACATGTTCGACACAGAATGTCAAGTCAATCATATTATTAAAATCAACACAATTTAAAAGCTTTTTCTTCCATTTCAACTTTAGCAGAATCAATTACCACAAGTGCTTCCTTTTTTTTTTCTTTTTTTTTTTTTTAATATAAATTGGTAATATCTTGTAATTCTCTTGTTATGCAAACCTTATCTTATGGGCTTTGTTGATGTGACTCATTCTTATAGCATCTTGATCAAAATTCATAAAATGGTAAACAACCATGGAAGTAAGACAGAGGTAAGATCTCTCCATAGGAACTATTTGTTAAAGACATTGCTATTGTCATTGTCATTCCTTAACACTTGCCCTAGTCATGTTCCATTGGATAACTGCATTTCCATTTCCGGTGAAGACACTGGAAATTATCTTTGCCATTTCATATACATTTATGCTAATATTTCCATGTTAAAAATACACAGAGGTCCATTTAATTGCAGGACTTAAATCGTATTAAACAATATTTCTTCCAGGGAGATGGGAGAGAAAATATGTGACTTAGTTTTACTTCAGTCTAAAGAGGCGGAATCCTACTTTCTTTTTTTTTTTTTAATCACAAAAATAGAAATTAATAGGAATCAACTTTATTTTAGGAATAAATTTAAGGGAAATATTAATAAAATGTATGAGATTTTATTATTTATATATTATTATTAATGTATTAATAAAACTACTAAGATACTATTAAAGAAAATTAGAAAATGTAGAGATATATCATGAACAACTTTTATAAATACAATTTTTATCATAATTTTTTTTACTTTTTAAATAACACTATTTTTGAGAAAGTAGCATATGTTCATTAGAAAATACTGAAAATACAGAAAGGAATATAGAAGATTAAAATCAGTATGTGATGTATTTTCATTTATTTATTTTCCTTATATGTCATACCTGTTTCAAAATTGGAATTATGCTATCTATATAGTTTTGCATTGTATCGTTCTTTTTACACTTAATCTTTGAAGATACTACTTTTAATGACTGCATAAAAATCTACCATAATTTATTTTATTTTTTATTTTAAAAATATAGATTACACAGCATTTGCCAATTCAACAATTTTCACGTGCATAATTCAATAAAAACGAATTACATCAGTATGCGCTGTAATTTTAAAAATTTCAAATAAAAATTTTAGTGTGATTAGAAATTTTATAAACATTTCAAAAATTAAATATATGAATAAACTGGTAAATATGGCCAAGAAACACTTGATTAAAAAGATAAATGAGATAGAACATGTTTTTGAGTTAACAAATTATACTATAAAACTAAAATATTTAAAATTATTTGGTTGTATTAGTGAAAAACTTAAGCAAAATAATAAAATGTTTTATAAACCTCAGCAATAGACTTCAAATTCTCCAGAAATTGATTATATGATAAGTATAACATATAGTATTAAGAATATAAATGAAAATTTTATATTATAAGCATAACAATAGGCCGGTGCCATCAATAATACTAGGAAAATTGGCTAACTCTTTAGCTAAAAATAATAATAATAGGAGCAATATTATATCTCCACTTCAAATCACAAAGCAAAATAAATTTTAGAGTAATTTATAAACCAAAACCAAACCGGTGGTCGTAGAGTCGTTTCCGACTCATAGCGACCCGATAGGACAGAGTAGAACTGTCCCATAGAGTTTTCAAGGAGCACCTGGGAGATTCAAACTGCCTACCTTTTGGTTAAGCAGCCATAGCACTTAACCACTACGCCACCAGGGTTTTCATAAAGTTTTCGAGGGTGTGATTTTGGAATCAACAGGCCTCTCTTTTGAAGTGCCTCTGGGTGGGTTTGAACCACCAACCTTTAGGCTCTTAGTCCAATGTTTAATCGTTTGCTCCACCCAGAGACTCAAGTAATTTATAGCTAGATTAAAAAATCTGAAGCACAATTTCAAAATATTTTCTAAATATTCAAATCCAACCTGTAATTCTTACTTTCTATGTTTTACAATTAAATATTCCATCATGGAGACAGCACCTGACATTTTGTTGAGTAACCTAATTTAAACCCACTCTAAGTTCTTTGGAGTGTGTGTTCTAATAGTTACGGATCTACAAATTTTCCAGAAAATATCCCATGTATTTCATTTTAATTTAAAATGCAAAATGCGTGGCTTTGATCTCATATTGGACAAATGATGTTCATGTTGATTTTTGGGAACCATTTATTTGCTAGTGATTCCATAATGTGAAACATCAAAAAGAGGCTTTTGTATTAAGAAACAAATTGTACCCTTTTTTTTATTATAGTATATGCAATATCAAAGTAGTTTGAGTAATTTTTAGAATTACATTGAAGAAGTGTGTGGTAATCAGTATAACTTAACTAAGAAACCTGAATTATTAAAGAAAAGCTTACTTTAAGCAATGTAAAGAGGAAGACATTGTTATCTTTTTCTATTTTCTCTTAAAAAAAGAAATCTTAAGAAAATAGTTCAGGATATTTTTTTTTTTCATCTCTAAGTTATGCCTTATTTTTCATAAGTGTATCATCCTAGACATGAAATGCAGTGACAGTAGATATCACATCAAAACATTTTACTCTTAATTCAGAACCCAAAAGAAGAACTCTAGGGAAGGAAATAAGTTTTGACATTTTGTTAAGTCAAAATTGTAAGTAATTATTTTAAAGTAGGCCTTCCTTTTTATTTAAAACTGAAGGAAGAAAAGTGGTCATAATTATTCTGCAATGGAAAAGTAAAAATAGCACAGCCCATAATTCCGGGAGTTATCAATTTTTTCCTCTGTGTGATGCAGCAGGTAGCTAGCAAATAAAACATTTATGTGAAAAATGCAATTTAATACAACGAGCTAAGTACAATTCAGGATATTGTATAGAACTTTCAAATGATGAACATTAAATTGAATGTTATGTTATTTTTCATGCTGCACCATATATTAAAATTTAATAAATAGTGTCCACATCAATGGGATATGTATATATTTAAGGATTTTCATAGTCTTCAGCTAGTAAAAAGTAAAATGCTTTGTGAGGTGATGAGAACACTATCAATGTCATCATCATACAGCACACAACATAATCACTAATGTACTTTAAACCACATTCCTAATCAGTGATTATTTCATAGAGTGTAGATTTCCCTTTTTAAAGAATAGTTATTTGCCCCTCATATGTTATGTATGATAAAAGTGATTAAGTACATTGAAAGATATTAGAAACATCTCTTAGGATGCTTGAGTCAATTTGAAAGAAAACACATGCAAGAACAGGTTGTCAGCTTAACAAGTCTTAAGGGGAAATATGATATAAATCTGGAAAAGATAGTTCTAGAAGTAATAATAACTATCATAATAACTTACATTTTGTTTTTCTCAAAGCAGAATAGCATTTCCCTTAATCCCCAAAGAATAACCCTACAATTTTATATTTATTCCTGCCTTTTTAAATCAAGTAATCACACAATTCAAACTGAATTTGAATTTAAAGTTTGCATGTGTTTATTAATGGAATCAAAGCAATCCATAGATCATCTCTTCCATCCCAAAAGGCTGTCCATATGAGGTATCTGTTTTATTTTGTAGGGGCTAAAAATAAAATACTATTACAGTGTTTATATGTTAAAATGTACAAAATATACAAGTAATATCTATTAAACTAGAGTTGAAATTACAGGAAGTGAGTTTTTTATGATAGTTCCATGGAAAAGGGTAGTAAAACTATTGTTTCCAGTAGTAATAACACGTACATTTCTTGAGCGCTTACTATATACCAGGCACTTCTGTTACTGCTTTATATGAATTTACTCATTTCATTCTCACAAGAACCCTTTGAGGTAGTGCAATTATTATTAACCCAAATTTACTGATGTTGAAGTTGAGGCCCAAAGATTTAATTGCTCAAAATTACATAGCTAAAGAGGAAAGGTCTGGTATTCGTATATAAGCCGTGTGGTTTGTCATTTCAATACACTAAAAGTTGCCCTATAAACTATGCATGTCTTGATTCTCTTTGTGGATCATTCATGACCTCTTCTTTTCCAATAATCAATCTGATCTCAGGTTAGTGTGTCTCATTGTATTCCAGGACCAAATAAAACGATTTTTTTTTTGTCTTTCTATTGTTAACTTGGAACCCTGTTGGCACAGTGGTTAAGAGCTACAGTTGCTAACCAAAAGGTCAGCAGTTTGTATCCACAAGCTGCTCCTTGGAAACCCTACAGGGCAGTTCTACTCGGTTCTATAGGATCGCTATGAGTTGGAATCAACTAGATGGCAATGGGTTTTATTGATAAATTGGGAAACAACCGTATATATTCTCATTAAAACTGATTAAAAAAAATTGAAGAGAAAAAAAAAAATAAAACTAGTTGCCATCAAGTCTATCCCTATTCATGGCAACCCATGTGTACAGAGGAGAACTGTGTTCTGTAGATTTTTCAAGGCTGTGACCATTTGAAAGCAGATTGCTAAGTAGTTGATTAATGGTTTGCACCACCCAGCGATTACTTAATTGAATAAAGTATTATTTTATTTATAGAAAAAATTATAAAGCTTAAATTATATGAAAGTCACTATTTAGAATGATGGGGAAACAAAACTGATAAGTCCTTGTACATGTCCTGAATGGTTTCACAGTCTAATGAGGCACTTTGTTAACTCTACTTGGAATGCCTTCCCCAAGTTTGACCATTTCCCTCTACTAGGTCAAATTCTTTGATAATACTTTCTGAACTCTCCCAAACACCACTATTACTTTCATTTTATTCATGCATTATTTTTCATATGTCTTTTATATTTCTTAAAAATAATATATGTTGTTTTAATAGATACATAAATTTAAACTGTATGGAAGTATACAATAATAGAAAAACTAAGTTGCATTGACTCACTTCTCCTAGCTTAAATCAACTCTCTAATGGTAAGCACTGTTCACACGTTAGTATGTATTCACAAAGGAAATCAAACCAACAACTTAACATGTTTAATGTACATACATCTATTTACCTTAATATTGGTCACAGGGTTGACCAATATTGGTGTATTGGTAAATGTTTGAGCTAGAAAGGGAAATTGACTAAACTAAGGAATCATTTTCAAACCCCTAGAGCCCCTAGGAGGGGTTTTACAGTTAACATTATATATATTTAGTTGAATAAATATATCATTTCATAGTTTAATTAATACATACATACACACAAACATAATTTGATTTGACTTGAAAGCAGAACTCTTCACTTTCACTAAGGTGATCTTGGATAAGTTTTCTGAATCTCTTCATTTTGTCTTTCTCATTTGGAAAATGAGATAATACTATTTGATGATAATAGTAATATATGATGATGATAGTATTTATGTAAAGGGATCTTATAATAAGGTCCATTTTTTCACATAAACCTTAAATGTTAACAAATATATTTTCTAATTTGCTAGTCCATATTAAAATATAAATGTGAAATTATTTATAAATATAATTTCATCATTAGTTATGACTATAAGAGTAACATATATGAGAGGTATATAACTTATCTATAGCTAGAGATCCCATTTATAAGATGCAAGACAAAATAATGCAATGCTTTTATTTTTCAATACAAATCCATTGCTGTCGAGTCGATTCGGACTCATAGCAACCCTACAGGACAGAGTAGAACTGCCACATAAGGTTTCCCAGGCTGTAAATGTTTACGGAAGCAGATTGCCATATTTTTCTCCCTACGGAGTGGCTGATGGGTTTTAACC
The DNA here is from genome assembly GCA_030035585.1 of Dugong dugon. Classification (NCBI taxonomy): domain Eukaryota; kingdom Metazoa; phylum Chordata; class Mammalia; order Sirenia; family Dugongidae; genus Dugong; species Dugong dugon. The sequence continues at coordinate 103,520,986 of CM057463.1, read as the reverse complement.
GCTGACCTTTCGGTTAGCAGCCTAGAGCTCAACTGTTGCGCCACCAAGGCTATATTTTTCAATACAGAGTGCATAAAATGGTAAGCTAGAAATATTTAAGTAAAATGCTCTCAATCATTTATGAAAATGGTATGATAGGCACATCATCAATAAAAGCAAACTGTATGCAATTACTGTTCTTGGACTGGTAACGATTCAAAGCCATTTTCTCTCATAGTGTCTCACGCATTCAGTGATTTTTGCTTGTGTGTGTGTTTTACCGCTGACTGGGTTTGGGCTGTATTATGAGACCCCTGAAGATGTGAAATTCTTCAATGATTGTAGGCTTGACCTCGTTCAAGCCGTATTCTTCCCCCGTGATCATCAGCAATTTCACCAAACAGTATGTATTGCTGTGTAACATTAAACAATTAGTCCGTTATAATGGTCATTATATGCCATAGCTTTACGCATGGATAGATGGATATCTGATAGACATTCCAATTAAGACAGCACAATTGGGCAACTAGCTCACAATTGAGATTATGCACCAACATTTTTCTATTTTTCTCTCACAGATATATTTAGCTCGAATAAAAGTTATCTCTGAAGATATTTGTGAGATACAGTTATTATTCAAAATCTAACTGAACAGACCTATCAAAATTTTGTATTTTTTCTCTAAGGTTAATGAATATTTACAAAGGTAATCAAGAATTGATATAATAATTCAGGAAAAATCTGGCATACATTTATTTTTTTGCTTTGAATAATCAAGATTTTTACTAACATTCATCAAATTTAAAAGGTAATCACTGAACTATTTATTTCTAACAGTAGAATATGAAAGACTTGAAAATTAAGGGAGCAGACTGAGAAAATTTCTCAACTATATACCCATTATCAACACTAGGAAAAAGAAAGTATTTCTGCAATAGATAATGAATGGATTCTTTTATTTACATACTTATTTAATAAGCATATATGTAATTTTAACCCTTATTCTGACATTCTGATAGACACCACAAACTCAAACATATGTTAGAGCTGGTCCCTGATCTCAAGAAACATACTGTCTGGTAAACAGCCTAAAATATTAAGAAAACAAATTTTAAAACAGTAAATAATAATTTACTGGTCCAAAGAAGGAGAACAAAAGGAACAATCAATTCTCTGAAGTTTCAGAGACGACTTGAGTGTATGTCTAACTTAAGAAAGAGTTGAGTTTTTTTTAAAAATAATATCCAATACTTTCAAAGGTTTGGAATTTTTTACTTAGGCAAATTTTCAATCACTTCATGTTTTCTTTAATGTTTTTGTATCAAAGCCAAAAGATGATTCTAATAGATACTCATCAGAATGCTAGTGAGTAAAAAACATTCTCTGCGTGTTTCTTGCCAGTTCTACATTTTAAATAAATATAATTATTTATTTTATATTTCAAAGTGTATTGTGTTTCTTAGACAATGAGGCTTTCAATCCTACCGAAGTGAAATATTTGTGTTGATGGACAGAAAATTGTCTTGAGAGGTAAAAAAAGGGCCTGATAATGTCTGACAGTGAAAATCAGATATTCTGTGAGGAAATGAGTGTATTCATGAAAAAACTATGAAACATGTTTTTTGTTTTTTTTTTTTTAATCGTGTGATGGCTTAGCTCTTTTTTTATGTCCCATATCTTATCCTTCGTAGTTTACTTATCATTAATATTAATTTTAAGGCTATAATAACCATACATACAAATTTTAGAAAATTTGAAAAAAAATTCAGACAATTAAAATAACATTAAATCATGGCTAACTTCTCTGTGTATTTCCCATATATTTCATTTTTCTATTCATATAATACATAGTGGGAAATAAAATAAATGTTAGTAAAAATCAATATTGAGCTCTCTCTTGCCATAACTGCTTCTTTTTTGACAATGCTACAAGAGCTAAGGTGGACTTATTTCCTTTAGGATGAAATAACTCTTGTCTCAAAATTTGAGCTACCCCATGATATACATATAAATGGAATATTAATGTTCTTTGTGCTGTTAAATGTTGGAGAATGCGAAAATTAGTAACATTTTTGGATTTGGAAAGATAAGCCCTCTAGTATCAGAGAACTGAACTTCTCTGCATAAGAGAATGTGAGAGGTTTTCATTTTTCGTATTGTCAACCAAGGAAAAGGGGAAAGGGGAGCCCTGCAAGATGGCAAGAGACCAGTGCTCTAAATGGAGGAATAATAGAGACATATACTCAATGTCAGCAGTCAGTGCCCAAGTAACCTTGAAGAAAGGGGAAGAATAATATTTAGTCTTGAGTTGTTTGCTGGACTCTGTTGTGGTGTAACATCTCCCCAGGATGCCAGATTTTTATAAAATTTGGCTCACACAGACGTACTAAATTGTTACTTCGGGATAATGGAGAAAGAGGAGCTACATTCAGGGATAAGAGACGGGAAACATGTTTCACCAAATGGCTGAACATGCAGAGATAGAAATGCAGAAAAAAAGAGCAGAAGCAGGAGCCACAGGTAAGATGTAAGCATCTTCAGGTCTCTACAGAGATATTAGGAAGAAAGCTAATATCTTATTAAATCAGGTAAAATGATGAGGTAAGAGTTTGAGCCGATTTTATCTAAATCTTTAAGACCAATGCTTCCATAATAGGCTGTAAGTCTTGAGGAACATCCAAGAAGCTTCTAACCGGCATGAACACACACAAGTACACATATGCACACACACCAGCAAACAAATACCATGTCTTTTTAGTAAAAATGGGATTTTCCAGTACTGATTTCTAATCTGTTCCTTTAGTTGACAGGATGGCATAGGTTCTGCCCCAATTGATGGTAAATGACTTTTAAAGGCCACCTGGTACAACATTCTGAGGACATCTGTAGTTCATTCTTAAACTTTCACTACATAAAAAAATACTGTTTTATATAAAATAAAGCTTTTTCTTATTAATATCAACTTATGATTTTGCTTATTTCTATTAAAATCTTGTTTTGCCTAAAGTTATAAAAATGTAATGGTTTAAACATATTTTTAGCCCTTACATTAGAATTTGAATATGTATTCTACATATGGATAATTTAACCTAATAGATGTTAAAACGTTTACTTAGGATACTTCCTTCTATTCATCGTTAGATTTTCTATAGCATTTAGCACAGTAGCTGCCCTGGGTAGATACTTGGTAAACAAATTTTGATGGCGACATGATCAATGTATTAATATTAGAAGACTACCAGTTTTTAAGTGGTATTGTTTTTTTATTTTTTTAATGAGATTTGAGTAAATGTTTATGGGTTCATTAGAAATTTGTATTAAATTTTTATCTCTTTTTCTTCTTGTATTCATACTTAGCAGTATTACTGAATTTACACTATTATCTATTTTCTGTCAAAATTAAAAATTTTAAGTTTGAAAATTTATATTTGAAGTATTTTGACAATTAAATTTGGAGACTACATGTCAAACATTTTTTATCATGCTTTAGGTGAAAGTTTACAACTCAAGTTAATTTCTCATACAAGAATTTATACACATATTGTTATGTTAGACTAGTTGCCATCCCTATAATGTGACAGCACACTCCCCATTTCCACTCCTGGTTTTCTGTGTCCATCCAGTCAGCTCCTGTCCCTTTCAACCTTCTCATCCTGCCTCCAGACAGGAGGCGCCCCTTAGGTCTCGTGTATCTGCTTGAACTAAGAAACACACTCTTCACTAGTATTTTTTTCTATGTTTTATAGTCCAGTCTAATCTTTGTCTGAAGAGTGGGCTTCAGGAATAGTTTTAGTTCTAGGTTCACAGAGTGTCCGGGGGCCACCACTTTGAGGGTTCCTCCAGTCTTAGTCAGACCATTAAGTCTGGTCTCTTTACTAGGATTTGACTTCTGCACCACACTTTTCTCCTGCTCCATCAGGACTATTTGTTGTGTTCCCTGTCAGGGCAGTCATTGGTAGTAGCTGGGCACCATCTGTTCTTCTGATCTCAGGCTGATGGAGTCTCTGCTTAATGTGGCCCCTTTTGTCTCTTTGTCTAATATTTTCCTTGTGTCTTTGGTGTTCTTCATTCTCCTTTACTCCAGGTGGGTTGTGATGAATCTTAGATGACTGCTGGAAAGTTTTTAAGACCCAGATGCCACTCACCAAAAGTAGGATGCAGAACATTTTTTTAATAAACCTGTTATGCCAATTGATCTAGATATCCCATGAAACCACGGTCTCCAGATCCCAGCCCCTGCTACTCTGTCCCTCGAAGAGTTTGGCTGTTTTCAGAAAACTTCATAGCTTTTGATTTAGTCCAGTTGTGCTGACTTCCCCTGTATTGTGTTGTCCTTCCCTTCACCTAAGATGATTCTTGTCTACTATCTAGTTAGTGAATTCCCCTCTCCCTCCATCTTCACCCTCTAAACCATCAAAGAGTGTTTTCTTCTGTGTTTAAACGTTTTCTTGAACCCTTATAATAGTGGTCTCATACAATATTTGTCCTTTCTGACTGACTAATTTCACTCAGCATAATACCCTCCAGATTCATCCATGCTGTGAGATGTTCATGGTTTCATCGTTCTTTATCATTGCATAGTATTACATTGTGTGTATGTACCATAACTTGTTTATCCATTTGTCTGTAGATGGGTACCTAGGTTGTTTCTATCTTTTTGCTATTGTAAACAGTGCTGCAATGAACTTGGATTTGCATATATCTATTCATGTAACGGCTTTTATTTCTCTAAGATACATTCCAAGGAGTGAGATCGCTGGATGGTATGGTATTTCTATTTCTAGCTTTTTAAGGAAACTCCATATTGATTTCCAAAGTGGTTGTACCATTTTACATTGCCACCAGCAGCGTATAAGTGCTTCAGTCTTTCCAAAACTTCTCGAACATTTATTAGTTTGTGTTTTTTGGATTAGTGCTAGCCTTGTTGGGGTGAGATGATATCTCATTGTAGTTTTCATTTGTGTTTCTCTAATTGCTAATGATCATAAGCATTTACTCATGTATCTGTTAGCCACCTGAATGTCTTCTTTCGTGAAGTGCCTGTTCATATCCTTTGCCCATTTTTTAATTGGGTATTTACCTTTTTGTTGTTGAAGTTTTGCAGTATCTTATAGATTTTAGAGATTAGACCCTGATCAGATATGTCGTAGCCAAAGATTTTTTCCCAGTCTGTAGGTTATCTTTACTCTTTTGGTTATGTCTTTTGATGAACAAAATTGTTTGATTTTTTAGGAGCTCCCAGTTATCTAGTTTCTCTTCTGGTGTTTGTGAATTGTTACTTTTGGTTTGTGTTCTGTTTATGCCATGTTTTAGAGCTCCTGGTGTTGCCTTTGTTTTTTCTTCCACGATCTTTATTGTTTTAGATTTTATATTCAGGTCTTTGATCCATTTGGAGTTAGTTTTTGTGCACGGTGTGACATATGGGTCTTGTTTCAGTTTTTTGCAGTTGGGTATCCAGTTATGCCAGCACCATTTGTTAAAGAGACTGTCTTTTCCCCATTTAATGGGCTTTGGGTTTTTGTCAAATATCAGCTACTCATAGATGGATGGATTTGCCTCTGGAATGTCAATTCTGTTCTATTGGTCTATATGTCTGTTGTTGTACCAGTACCAGGCTGTTTTGACTACCATGGCGGTGTAATAGTTTCTAAAATCAGGTAGTACGAGGCCTCTCACTTTGTCCTTCTTCAGTAATCTTTTACTTATCTGGGGCCTCTTGCCCTTCCATATGAAGTTGGTGATTATTTTCTCCATCTTGTTAAAAAATGTGGTTGGAATTTGGATCAGAATTGCTTGATATCTGTAGATTGCTTTGGGTAGAACTGACATTTTCACAATGTTGAGTCTACCCATGAGCAAGGTGTGTATTTCCATGTATGTAGGTCTCTTTTAGTTTCTTGCAATATTGTCTTGTAGTTTTCATTGTATAGTTTTTTTATGCCTCTGGTTAAATTTATTCCTAAGTATTTTATCTTTCTGAGGGTTATTGTAAATGGTATTGATTTGGTGATTTCCTCTTTGAGGTTCTCCTTGTTAGTGTAGAGGAATCCAACTGATTTTTGTATGTTTATCTTGTATCCTGATACCTTGCTGAAATCTTCTATTAGCTCCAGGACTTTTCTTGTGGATTCTTTGGGGTTTTCTGTGTGTAAGATCACATCATCTGCAAATAGAGATACTTTTATTTCTTCCTTACCAATTTGGATGCCCTTTATTTCTTTTTCTAGCCTTATTGCTCTGACTAGGACCTCCAGAACAATGTTGAATAAAATCGGTGATGAAGTACATCCTTGTCTCATTCCCATTCTAGGGGGAATGCTTTCAGACTCTCTCCATTTAAGATGATGTTGGCTGTTGGCTTTCTATAAATGCCATTTATTATGTTGAGGAATTTCCCTTCAGTTGTTATTTTGCTGAGAGTTTTTTTATCATGAACCAGTGTTGGACTTCTCAAATGCCTTTTCTGCATCAATCGATAAGATCATGTGGTTCTTATCTTTTACTTATGTGATGGATTACATTGATTGTTTCTCATTTCTCTACAGTTGAATCAACCCTGCATATCTGATATGATTCCCACTTGGTCATAGTGAATTACTTTTTTTGATATGTTACTGAATTCTATTGGCCAGAATTTTGTTGAGGATTTTAAAGTCTGTATTCATGAGGGATATTGGTCTGTAATTTTCTCTCTCTTTTTTTTTTTTTTTTTTTTTTTTTTTTTTTGTGGTGTCTTTATCTGGTTTTGGAAATCTAGGTTATACTGGCTTCATAGAATGAATTCCAGAATATTTTATCCTTTACTATGCTCTGAAATTTCTTTGGTAATACTGATGATAATTATTCTCTGAAAGTTTGGTAGAAGTATCCAGTGAAGCCATCAGGGCCAGGACTATTTTTGGTTGGGAGTTTTTTAATTACCTCTTCAAAGTCTTCTTTTGTTATAGTTTTTTTTTTTTTTTTTTTTTTTTTAGTTTTTCTATCTCAGTTTGTGTTAGTTTAGGCAGGTAGTATGTTTCTAGAGGTTTATCCATTTCCTCTAGGCTTTCAAATTTGTTGGAGTACAATTTTTCATAGTATTCTGATGATTCTTTCAATTTCAGTTGGGTCTGTTGTGATACACCCAGCTCATTTCTTACTGGGGTTATTTCCTTCCTCTCCTGTTTTTCTTTGGTAAGTTTGGCTAATGGTTTATCCATTTTGTTGATCTTTTCTAATAACCAGCTTTTGGTCTTGTTAGCTCTTTTAATTATTTTTCTATTCTCTATTTCATTTGTTTCTGCTCTAAATTTTATGATTTTCTTTCTTGTGGTGACTGAGGTCTTCTTTTGCTGCTCTCTTTCTATTTGTTTTAGTCGTAAGGGTAATGTTCTGATTTTGACCCTACTTCTTTTTTGGATGTGTGCATTTATTGCTATAAATTGACCTCTGAGCACTCCTTTTGCTGTGTCCCAAAGATTCTGGTAGGATGTGTTTTCATTCTCATTTGATTCTGTGAATTTCTTTATTCTGTCTTTGATTTCTTCTATAACCCAGTAGTTTTTGAGCAAGGTGGTGTTCGATTTCCATGTATTTGATTTTTTTTTTTTCCTTGCTTGTTCTGTTATTGATTTCTACTCTTATGGCTTTATGGTCAGAAAAGATGCTTTGTAATATTTCAGTGTTTTGAATTCTGTTAAGGCTTACTTTGTGGCCTAATATGTGGTTTATTCTGGAGATTGTCCCATGTGCATTGGAAAAGAAAGTATACTTGGCTGCTGTTGGGTGGAGTGTTCTGTATATGTCCATGAGATCAAGTTGGTTGATTGTGGCATTTAGATCTTCCATATCTTTACTGAGCTTCTTTCTGGATGTTCTGTCCTTCACTGAAAGTGGTGTGTTGAAGCATCCTACTATTATTGTGGAGCTGTCTATCTCTCTTTTCAATGCTATTAGAGTTTGTTTTGTGTATTTTGGAGCTCTGTTGTTGGGAGCATAAATATTTATTATGGATATGTCCTTCTGCTATATTGATCTTTCAATTATTATATAGTGTCCTTCCTTATCCTTTGTGGTGGATTTTACTTAAAAATCTTTTTTGTCAGAGATTAATATTAATATTGATCTTTTTTGATTTCTGTTTGCTTAATATATTTTTTCCATCCTTTGAGTTTTAGTTTATTTGTGTCTTTGAGTCTAAGGTGTGTCTCTTGTTGGTAGCTTAGAGACAGACTGTGTTTTTTATCCATTCTGCCACTCTCTGTCAATTTATTGGTGTATTTAGTCCATTTAAATTCTGTGTAATTATTGATAGGTATGAGTGTGGTGTTGTCATTTTGATGCCTTTTTTTGTGTGTTATTGACAGTTTCTTTGTTCCACTTAATTTTCTCTGCTGAGTAGTTTTTCTTTATGCATTTTCTTTTCATCTTTTTCATCGCTATTGATTTTGTATTTGCTGAATATTTATATTTTTCTGCTTTTTTATTTGGTTGTGTCAGATTTTTAGTTTCCTTTGTGGTTATCTTAAAATTTACTTTTATTTTTCCTAAGTTTAAACCAATATTTTATTTTTTCATATTGTCTTAACTTCCTCTCCATATGAAAATTCTATGATTACACTTTTTATCCCTCTTTTTTGTTCTAATATTGTCATCTTTTACATATTATTGTCTCTGTTTCCCTATTTTCAGTGTTTTAGCTTTGATTTATTTTAATGACTTCCCATCTGTTTATATCTGGTTGTTCTGTCTTGTTTTCTAGTCTTGGGTTGTTATCTTCTATTATTGATTCTCTAACTGAAGGACTCCCTTCATTATTTCTTGTAATTTTGGTTTGGTTTTTACAAATTCCCTTAACTTCTGCTGGTTGAAAATGCCCTGAATTCACTATCATATTTGAAAGACAATTTTGCTGGATGTATAATTCTTGGCTGGGAATTATTTTCCTTCCAGGTTTTATATATGTCATTCCATTGCCTTCCTGCCCACGTGATTTCTGCTGAGTAATCAGAGCTTAGTCTTACTGACTATTTTTTGTAGGTTACTTTTCATTTATCACTAGCTGCTCTTAAAATTCTCTCTTTATCTTTGATTTTGGCAAGTTTGAATATAATGTGTCTTGGTTACTTTCTTTTGGTATCTAGTTTGTTTTGGATTCAATGAGCTTCTTGGATATCTTCTCGTCTTTCACAATATCAGGGAAGTTTTCTGCCAACATATCTTCTACAATTCTCTCTGTATTTTCTATTCCCCCCCCCCCCACTGCCCCTTTTCTGATACTCCAGTCACTGGTAGGTTATTCTTGTTGATGCAGTTTCTTCATTTAAAAAAAAAAATATATTATCTGATTTTTCCTCAAATAAATTGGTGTCAAGTGCTGGATCTTTAATCTCAGTAATTATGACTTCCATTGCCTCAATTCTGCTCCTATGAATTTCTGTTGAATTGTCTACTTCTGAAATTTTATTGTTAATCTTTTGGATTTCTATTTGCTGTCTCTCTATGGATTTTTTAGCATGTTAAATTTGTCATTTTGCTCCTGTATAACCTTCCTAAATTCCTTTATTGTTTTGTCTGTGTGTTCCTTGGCTTGGTCTATGTTTTGACTGATCTCCTTCCTGATCTCTTGAAGAGCTCTGTATATTAATCTTTGGAATTCTACCTCCAGTAATTCCAAGACCTTCTCTTCTTCCAGGAGGTTTTCTGGTTCTTTGTTTTGGAAACATACTGATGCCGTCATGGTCTGCCTCTTTATGTGATTTGATTGTGTCTGTTGTCTGAGCCACCAATTGGTTACATTTATTTATTGTACGTTTCTTTACTGTATACTAGCTTCTTGTTTTGTTTTGTTTTCATATGCACAAATTTGCTGGCCACGTGAGCTACCTTGATTATTGGCATCTTTGAAGCTCTCGTGTCCTGTCACCAGGTGGTTAGAGCTGCTACTAGGTATGTGAGTTCAGGAGTCCAGGTTTATCTCAGGTGTCCAGGTCATCAGTCACTGAGTGTGTGATTCAGGCTCTTACCTACAGTCCTAGACAGGTAGGGCTGCATAAGGGTGATTGGAGCAGGCACAGGTATCTGACTGCAGTACTGTGTCATGTGCTGAGCAAGGCAAAGGGCTGACAGCTGCTCCCAAGTGCCTGGGTGGAAGACGTCTCCCTGTTCCCTAGAGTGAGTAGGTGGGTGGGTTTTGCAGCTGGACTTTGGGCACCCAGTACTTTGGCTGGAAGGACTGGGAGGCACTCCTTATTCTTGGACTCCTGTCACACGTGGCTAGATGGAGTGGGTGAAGCCAACATTCGTCAGGCCTGTGATGTGGGTAGTTAAGGACCCTGCTTAATGGGCAGGGCAGCGTGAAATGTCATAATTCTACTACTCCCCCTTAGTTGTTGAAGCTGTAAATAGGCTTCAGGTGTATACTCTGTTGTACTGTGCTAACAAGGGCCTACACTGTTGAAATGGGCCCACAAAAATCTAGGCAGGGGTGAAAGGCATTCGGAGTCATTTGACCCATTATGCCTATGCCTAGGCAAAGGGGCGGTGCCTGCCCTGTGTTCCTAGCTTAGGGGAGCTGGCAGATTATTTTTTCTTGTTTGTTATTTGTTCTCTCTCCAGAGCTGGGAGACTGGCTCGGGCATGCACAACAGGTCCCACCTCTAGCTCAGGGGGTGCAGCAATTGTTGAAGCTGGACTGGGACCAGAGCAGAGTGGGGAGAGGGTGGCTAAAGGGGAGAGATGAACTTCCCAGAGGGGGAAGGGTTATTTTGAACCCATGTGGTAGGTTAGAAGCTTGCACTTAACTTTCACAGATCCATTGCCACTTCCCCCGGCTCCAAAGGCTTGTGCAGACTCTCCACTGCTTGGTTTCTCCTGATGTGGAAAACTTATCCCAAGTGCTACTGGATTCAGCCTATATGCCAGCCAATTCATCCTGCAGGGTGCCAGCCAGTTCAGATCTGGCAAATCTTTGCTGCTTCTGAACTGTCTCTCCCACTTCCTGCCTCTCAGTCTGGCTCCTCAACTTTTTCTGTGATGTTCAGGGCTCCTAGATTGTCATATATAATCAATTCACTTCTTTTTTTCTGGTCTTTGTTGTAAGAGGGACCACAGGAAGTGTCTGACTATTCCACCATCTTGGCCCCACCTCTGCGTGTCAAAGATTCTTAAGCTAAAAAAAAATTGCTTCTGAAAACTGCCAGTAATGCAATTTTTCAGTGAATACTTACAGTGGGAATACTTAGTTCAAATACTTACTCTTTACTACATTTTGTGATTATTTTTAGAAAAGTATAAGCTCTTTGTAAAAATATAGCTAACATGTTTGAAACCTTAGTGAGCGATCACAAGATGCAATTACTAATTGACATAATATAAAGATATCTTTGATCAGTCAGTGGAAAAAGTAGAAAAATAATTTCAATGGTTTGAATAAAAAATAACCAAAACTCAAACCAAACCTTTTGCCATCAAGTTAATTCCGACTCAAAGTGACCCTATAGGACAGAGCAAATCTGCCCCATAGGATTTCCAGGGAGCGTCTGGTAGATTAGAACTGTCAACCTTTTGGTTAGCAGCCGAGCTCTTAACCACTGTACCACCAGGTCTCCTAATAAAAAATAGACACTTTTATTTCAATTCTAGATCATGATCATATAAAACAAAAAATTTAAGGTCATCTTGTAATAATTCAAAACACTTTGTTGTGAAAAAAATAATTGTGTGTTAATTCTTGGAGCAGGCTAAAGTGAGGCTTTGTCAACCATGCTTCAATCTTTATTACCACTGAAATGAATTTTCAAATGGGTGAGAGAATGGTAAGTTAAAAACTGGCAGTATTCCTCTACTGTAATTTAAAGTCCCCAATATCACATTTAAAGTTCTTACCTGATGAGAGAAATGAGAGTTTATCATGATAATCCATTTTGGGTCTATGGTACCGGTAGTAAGCAAACCTTTTCTTATCAAATAACACTGTTTTCAACTCCTCATTTGTGAGTTTTAACTGTGCTTACATACTAACAGGACCATGGTGCGCCAGAACAATAGTTCATCATTTACATAATCAATATCATCACTCTTTCTAAATCCATGTGTAGAGCTCCATATCTGTTTATTGGATACTCAGAATGACATAATCAGCCATGTCTGGGTCTACTCACCCTGCCTATATTGACTTAATCGTTATGTTTAATCAGCAAATTTCCAAGAGTTAAGATCTCCTGTTCTTAATATCACACATGTTTACCTCCTGTATTTTTTATTTTAGTAGACTGATTGCCAGGAACCAATCTCTCATGAAGTCACACATGACTTATTCCCAGGGAACCTAACCACACTTCTATTTATCACTTATTTAATCCTTTGTTATTTCCATTTCACTAACCAAAATACTTTTATTTTTTTTGATCTGTTTATTTTAGAGCACACTCACTTTAGAAGTTCTGGCATTATAAAATAATAGAAACTAGACATTTGTTTAAAATTTACTACAGTGTGACTTTAATTATTCCATAGCATTTAGTTTATAAGCCATAAAACTACATATTTAGAAATTCTTTGATAATTTTTAGATGATCCCTCTGTATCTTTTTTCATACACAGAAGTAGTTACATGAGTCCATTACAATAAATTCAGGATAATAGTCTATTTTTGTATTTTCCAATTATTTTTTTAAAATATATTATTGTATACATAATATGTAAGAAGGTAGGCTTGGTATTTCAGGATATGCCACTTTAAGAAAGAAAATCTGTAACAACAAAGAGAGCTAGATTAATATTATAGTAATGATGAAGATTATGATAATAGAGCTAACACTCGTACAGCAATTAACTCGTGCCAGGCACTGTTCTAAGTGATTTACATAGAAATTTACTCAAATGACCATATAAGGATGCAGAATTTTATGGGTACTGGTGATATTCAAAATATTAAATAATCTTTTTGGTTCATGGCAGAAGCTGTTGTTTCAATAGACAGACAGGTATGGTCTTCTCTGGTTAATATAGATAAGGAGTTGGTGTTCATGGTCATGCAGTGAGCTTTGCCCTCAGGTGTGCTAGCACTACCATTAGAGAGAGAAGCCTATATATATATCTTCTCACACAGGACTTTTATAATTAAATTTGGGGGTCATTTGGGGAGTATCAACAGTCTCTCAATCCACCAAGTTGGATTGGAGTAGCTGGACAGGGGGGCTTCAGAAGGCCCAGGAAGATATATTTCAATATTAGAAAGATTGGCACAGTCCTCCCAGTGGGTACCATTGGACTATCAGCCCATTAGTTCAGTATAAAAGATATTATTTCAAGTGATTTTTCATTAGGGAAATGCTTCAAAAAAATGGTATGAATTAAGCAGGTTTTTGCAGATGTTTCTGGTTTTTCTTTACAAAGGCTTTGAGGAGTAGTCCAATCTGAAATAGCAAAATAAGCGAAGATACAGGACTATGAGACAGGTCTAGAAAATACAGAATTTGGTTTTGACTAGATAAAGGGTCATAGGAGTTACGAGAGGTAAGAGTGTGAATGTAGGTGTAACCGTTTGTTCAACAGAAGTAAACTGGAATGTAATTAGTAAGGCTATGAAGAGTAATTAGAAGCTCTGGAAAGAGGAGTTCTCTGATTACTGTATTACTTATAGAGAAAACTTGGCCCTAAGAAGCAAGAAAAGTTGAAAGGGGAAGAGGTTAGTGTAAAGGAAGTTCTTTTTGAGAATATCTACAAAATAAATGATAATAGAAAACAGAAATAGAAATTGAGTGGTAGGAATAACAGTAAAAATAAAAGATTCTAGACATGTTGGCAGAATAGTTTCCAGCAGTAGTATCGAAACTATGTTCTTGAGATTGTTTGAATATCCATTGTGAGGGATCAGATAAAGACAAAACAAGGACACTCATACCTGTTAGGCCTCTTTCCACTAGAGGAGCTCAACTTCTCTATTATTCATCTATTGAGGCTCTTAAGTAAAATTTCATTTTTATTTTGCTTATTCTGTTATTAAATTCTCAAAATTATAAAGGTAAATTTCAGTTCGCAAGAATAAAAACTCTGATGCTGGAAAATAAATTATAGATACATATGTACACATAGACACTATATGTATATACATATATATATATATGTTTAATCTCACATAAGTATCTTAAAGAATTTTGGAAATCATTGAACAAAGGAGAAGAAGAAAGGAAAAGATGGAGAAATAATCAATAACTTGATAACTGGTAAAACTGTAGAAGTTAATCACACAAGTTAGGAGGAAGAACTAACTAACGGGGAAAAGGACTTTATTGACTTGGGATATGTAGAGTTTAAGATGCTTCAAGAGCAGACAACACTTGAAGGTATTGGACCCGAACATATAGAAATGGATGTTATTTCATTAGAAATTACACTTGAAATTATGAGAACATGAATTTTCCAAAGCAATGAACTGCCTAGAAAAGGAAAAGTGCACAAAAGCAGAATAGAACTTTGTGCTAATTACTTCAATTGTATAGAAGTAGGAGAAATAGAACAACTGCAGAAGACAGAAAATGATCAGTTCCACGGAGTAACAGAAATCAGACATATTAGCTTGATAGAAGTCAAGGAGAGATGAAGTTTCAAGAACGTTTTTAAGTTGTATCAAGATTCTCAGTAGTTTAAATAGTAAAAGAGTAATTAAGCCTTAAAAAGTCCTCATTGACTTAGCTTTTAAAAAAGTAGTTTCACTCAGATGATGTAGAAACAACACAGAAGCGGCCAAGTAATGAGAGCATGGTGAGGGAGAAACACACAGAATATAATTTAATTATAATTATTTGGCAGAAATAGAAGATAGGAAAAAGCATCGTAAAAGTTAGTGCAGTCCAGGAAAAAAAGTTTTTGTTTCCTTCTGTTGTTATTTTAAAGATATATTGCAATATCTCAGTATATATATGCATTAGGACATCCTTGATTCCATTCCACAAGAACATCATACATGAAGAAGGCAAGAGGTCGCTAAAAAGATACGAAAGAAAGAAAAGACAAAAATGGATCTCAGAGGAGACTCTGAAACTTGCTCTTGAATGTCGAGTAGCTAAAGCAAAAGGAAGAAATGATGAAGTAAAAGAGTAGAAAAGAAGATTTCAAAGGGTGGGTTGAGAAGGCAAAGTAAAGCATTATAATGAAATGTACAAAAAGACCTCGAGTTAGAAAACCAAAAGGAAAGAACACTCTCAACATTTCTCAAGCTGAACTAACTGAAGAAAAAAATTCAAGCTTCAATTTGCAATACTGATGGATTCTATGGGCAAAATATTGAACAACTCAGGATGCATCAAAAGAAGATGGAAGGAATACACGCAGTCACAGCACCAAAAAGAATGGTTGACCTTCAACCATTTCAGGGGGTAGCATATGATCAAGAACCTATGGTAATGAAGCTGCATTGAAGGCATTGTAGAAAAACTAGGCTCCAGGAACTGACAGAGTACCAATGAGATGTTTCAACAAACAAATGCATTGCTGGAGGTGCTCCCTTGTCTATTCCAAGAAAATCAGAAAACAGCTACCTGGACTACCGATTGGAAGACATCCATATTTGTACCCATTCCAAAGAAAGGTGATCCAACAGAATGCAAGTAAAATTTTTCTGAAGATAATTAAAAAACGAATGCGGCAGTACATTGATAGGGAATTCCCAGAAATTCAAGTCAGATTCAGAAGAGGATGTGGAATGAGGGATGTCATTGCTGATGTCACATGGACCTTGGCTGAAAGCAGAAAATACAAGAAAGATGTTTACCTGTGTTTTATTGACTATACTTGTATTTTATTGACTGTGCAAAGGCATTCAAGTGTGTGTATCGTAACAAATTATGAATAACATTGAGAAGAATGGGAATTTCAGAACACTTAATTGTACTCATGTGGAACCTCTACACAGAGCAAGAGGCAGTTGTTTGAACAGAGTAAGGGGATACTGCGTGGTTTAAACTCAGGAAAGTTATGTGTATCCCTTCACCATTCTTATTCAATCAGTATGTTGCTCAAATTGACTGAGAAACCAGACTATATGAAGAACACAGCATTAGAACTGAAGGAAGAGTCATTAACAACCTGCAATATGCAGATGACACCACCCTTCTTGCTGAAAGTGAAGAGAGCTTGAAGCACTTACTGATGAAGAAAAAAAGACTGCAACTTCAGTATGGATTACATCTTAACATAAAGTAAACAAAAATCACCACAACTGGACCAGTAAGCAACATCATGATAAACGGAGAAAAGATTGAAGTTGCCAAGGATTTCATTTTACTTGAATCCACAATCAACACCCATGAAAGCAGCAGTCAAAAAATCAAACAATGTATTGCATTGAACAAGTCTTCTGCAAAAGACCTCTTTAAAGTGTTAAAAAGCAACAATGTCACTTTGAGGACTAAGGTGCTCCTGACCCAAGCCATTGTATTTTCAGTCACCTCATATGCATGCGAAAGCTGGATGGTGAATAAGGAAGACCAAATAAAAAGAATTGATGTCTTGGAATTACAGGGTTGGTGAAGAGTATTGAGTATACTATAGACTGCCAGAAGAATTAACAAATCTGTCTTGGAAGAATTACAGCCAGAACGCTCCTTAGAAGCAAGAATGGTGAGATTTCATCTCACATACTTTGGACATGCTATCAAGGGGGACCAGTACCTGAAGAAGGACATTATGCTTGGTTAGGTAGAAGGTCATAGAAAAAGAGGAAGACTTTCAATGAGATGGATTGACACATGGCTGCAACAATGGTCTCCAACATAGCAAGGATGGTGGGGATGGGACAGGACAGATCAGTGTTTTTTTTTCTGATGAAATGATGGCCACCATGAGCCATAACCAACCCAACAGTACCTAAAAACAACAACAACAAACTTTAGGACTGTATGATTGTTATTAGTTGCCCTCAAGTTGGGTCTGACTCATAGTGCTCTTAGTTAGGTGTAACAGAAGAAAATATTGCCTAGTCCTGGGCTATCTTCATGATGATTGCTATGTTTGAGTCAATTGTTTCAGCCACTGTGTCAATTAATCTCATACAGGGCCTCTCCCTTCTTTGAAAACCACCTGCCAACCATGAAGCCCTTTTCTAATGATTCTTCTTTCCTAGTGGTGTATTCAACGTAAGTGAGCCAAAGGCAGAAAAAAAATTAATGCATTTTAATTGTTGTGTTGGCAAAGAACATTAAATATACTGCAGAGTGGTAGAAGAATGAACAAATTAGTATTAGAAGAAATGCTTTGGGCCTATAGAAAGGAGTGCAGGTGGTGCAGTGGTTAATCACTAGGCTGCTAACTGAGAGGTCGGTAGTTTGGACCCACCAGGTGCTCCAAGAGAGAAAGATGTGGCAGTCTACTTCTACAAAGATTACAGCCTTGGAAACCCTGTGGGGCAGTTCTACTCTGTCCTATAGGGTCCATATGAGCCACAATTGACTCGATGACAGTGGGTTTTCAGTTTTTATTGGAGTTATTAGTACAGATAGAGAGAAAAATAAAGGATTCAAGTTTGAGGCGATAATGGATTGAGCGTGGTCCCTCTTGTATAGGAGGACTAGGGATTAAGGACACATATGAAGGGTTATATTTAGCAAAAAGTAAAAAAGAAACAGAATATAGGTTTAATCAAATCACATAAAGTCTCAAGCCATGGTATTTTCAATAACCTCATATGCATGTGCAAGCCAGACAAATGAAAAAGGGAACCCACAGAACATTTGACACATGTGAAATGGTAAAGAATATTGAATATACTATGGACTGCCATAAGAATGAACAAATCTCTATTGGAGGATGTACAGCCAGGGTGTTCCTTAGAAATAGGATGGCAGGACTTTATCTTACTTACTTTGGACATGTCACCAGGAGGGACCAATCCCTGGAGAAGAACTTCATACTTGGTAAAGTGTCAGTAAAAAAGAGGGAGATGATCAAATGAAATGTATTGACACAGTGGCTGTGACATAGGGCTCAAACACAGCAATGACTGAGGATCGCACAGGACCAGGTAACTTTTTGTTTTGTTATATGTAAGGTGACTATGAGCCAGAGCTGACACAAAGGCACTTAACAACCACAACAAAAAAAGTTCCATATGCAGGCATCATTTTCAGTAAAGGAGACAAGATCATCCACTGAGGCAATGAAGGGAGACTAGGTCAGGATTAAAAATTTAGGACAATTGGAGAGGTTTTGGAGCAGCTACTATTGAATAAGCAACTAATAAGCAATACAATTTTGAACAAAAAGATTACTGACTATTTAAAAATCCCTATCATAGCATAGAATTGAGAATATAGTTATGCCAATTAAAAAACAAACCTAGACTTACATAAGGGAAGACTTTTTTCAAAAAGGCTACTGCAATAGGGATAGAAGCATCGGAAGAGAGGGAACCCATACTGCATTAGGGAGATCACTCTGATCTTGCTACTTTCAAGCATATTAGAGGTTGGGCAGAAGAACTTTTGGTAGAGGGAGGAATAAACAAGGCTAGAAAAGGCCAGGTGTGGGGTGTAGGATGGCTTGAACTGACAGTCAATCAGGGAATGTTTTTCCCTGAGATCAGTAAATACTCAGGAGGAGAGAAAATATTTTACATTTCAGTACTTACTTAAGGGTGCATCATGGCCTGTTGGGAGGGAAGATACCTGACCAAATTTTGATCAAGACAAGTTAGTAGATATTTTGTCAAGACTGGTCAGTGGGACAGACAGAACAGCTAATCATTTGAAACAAGCAATGGGAACTTGGAGGATATGTGTCTGGCTTTGTTATAGGTAAAAAAGGAGTCATCCACCAGTTACATGGGGAAGAGATATTGTTTGAAGGAATACAAACGGTGTGTAGGGGGTTCTTAATCATGGCTTTTTTCCAGGAGATCAATGCTCAGGTGACGTTTAGTATTGTCCATTATTACTGTGTTCATTTAACTCTCTTGAATGTCACTTAATTACTCAGAAGGAATGGAGAAATGCATAGTGCTGGAAAATTCAAAATGAAAATAATTTTTATTGAGTAGGGCAAAGCTTTTCCACTGTAGTGAAGTGAGCATAATTGAATGTCTCCCTCTAGGGGAAAGGTTGGAGAACAGACTTCTTTCCTGCAGGATTCTGATATGGAGAAGGGAAAACAAACAAAAACCCTTAAATGTAAATCAGTATGTAAATCTCAACCATTACATTGGCCTGGAATATTAGTTATTTAAATTAAACAAGTATGTGTGCATGTATGTGCATATATGTGTGTGTGTATTTCTGAGTCACATCGTTATTGGAATTGCCTTAAATGTTACTCAGCAGCAGAGGAAGATTCAGTCATTTAGAGTAGATGTAAAGGTCAGTGGTAGATAAAGTTGATATATAATTGCATTCCATGGGCCATGTTTCTTTAATGTAAGAGTAACATGTTTAAGGTTTGCATACAGGCACAGAATAATCAATATTGTCAATATTGGGAATTTGAAAGATGAGTTGGAGGCCTGTCATAGTCACCTAGAGCTGCTATAACAGAAGTACCACAAGTGGATGGCTTTAACAAAGAGAAATTTATTCTCTCACAGTCCAGTAGGCTTGAAGTCCAAATTCAAGGTGCCAGCTCCAGGGGAAGGCTTGCTTTCTCTATCAGCTCTGAAGGAAGATCCTTGTGATGCATTGGTCTTCTCTTGGTCTGGGACCATCTCAGTGCAGGAACCTCAGGTCCAAAGGATGCGCTTTGCTCCTGGTGCTGCTTTCGTGGTGGTATGAGGACCCCATGTGTCTCTGCTTGCTTCTCTCTTTTATATCTCAGAAGAGATCAGTTTAAGACACTATCTAATCTTGTAGATTTCATCAATATAACTGCCTCTAATCCATTTTATTACATCATAGTGATAGGATTTATAACACACAGGGAAATTACCTCAGATTACAAAATGGAAGACAACCATACAATACTGGGAATCACGACCTAGCCAAGTTGACAGATATTTATAGAGGACACAGTTCAATGCATGACAAGGCCCTTGTAAGTAATTGAGTGAAGCATAGGCTGTATTGTTATTGTTAGCTGCCATAGTTGGCCCTGACTCATGCATAACAGAATGAAATGCTACCTGGTCTTGCTCCCTCTGCTTGATCAGTTGGGAATTGGACCTTTGTAATTAGCAGGGCATTCACTAGCTGATTTTCAGAAGTAGAACACCAGGCTTTTCCTCCCAGTCCATCTTTGTCTGATGCTTTGCTGAAATCTGTTCTGCATCATAGCAAAATGCAAGCCCTCCACTGAGGTTCGCATGAGGTATATTGGCCAGAATCACACCAGGTTTCCTGCATGGAAGGTAAGATAGACATAGTTTAATTGCAGATGGTATATCAGTTAGTGTCCAAGGAAGAAAAAGATGGCACATTCTTGTATAAATTGAGGAGATTTTAATAAAGGGGAAGTTTACAAAGGTTTGGTCATGGTGAAGAGATTGTGTAGGGAGCCTGCATCTCTCTTAAGCCTGAAAGGGTTAGGAGAAGAATTTGTCATTGGAACCTAGAGTTAGAGATATTGAGTGGAGGGGGCTGCTGGCAGTACCCATATTACAGTCAACCAACAGAGACCAAGCCTGGAGTGGAGAGCCAGAGGAATAAACTACCTGACCTCTTTCTTCTCATCTCGTTCAATTACCTCTCATAATTTCCATTCCAAAACCAACTAGAAGCCAGAGGACAAAGATGTCTGTTGATACTGCTGTGTAGGTCACACCACCAGGGCACAGAGCAGGGTGGAAAATGGGAAGAATAGGTCTGTAAGTACAAATAGACAATCTCTAGCTTTGGCAGATGGGGAAGGGAATTAGCTAGCTGATTATCCTTGTTAAATCTGAGAGTCGGATGACTTCTGGTTAAGCATGCTGTCTAATTAACTCCAGTGCAACATCACTGTACTTGCCAGTAGGATTTGCCTGAAGACAGAGGAAAATCACAACATTTTTGAAGCATCACTTGCAATATAAGGCTAGAATCCAGAAGGAATTCCCTGTAACTTTAAGGTAGATATTGTGAGAATGTCTTAAAACTGTCTCAGATTAGTCTCGTTGCTTATCCAGGTTTTTTGTTCCCTGAATAGAGAAGAAGGAACAATTTGAAAGCTACTTTATCTGCTCTTGTATCAGGCATCCAAAGCCTTTACCAGTCAGAAGTATGTCCCTCTACCTAAAGGATCATATGTATTTTTTCTTTAATTGTACTTCAGGTGAAAGTTTACAGAACAAATAATTTCTCATTATACAGTAGTACACATTGTTTTATGATGTTGGTTAACAACCCCACGACATGTAAACCTTCTCCTTTCTCAATCTTTTTTTTTTTTTTTTGGTGAAATATACATAGCCAAAGATACACCATTTCAAAAATATCTACATGCACAGTTCAGTGACATCGACTAGGCTCTTCCAATTGTGCTGCTATTCTCACTTTACATGAAGGTTTACAGAACTTTTAAAATAGTTTCTCATTAAACAGTTAGTACACATGTTGCCCTATGACAATTGTTAACAACCCCACTAAACATCAATACTGTTGTTACTCAACCTTAGGTTCCCTATCACCAACTTTCCTGTCCCCTTCTGCCTTCTGGCCCTTGTCCCTGGACTGCTGTGCCACATTAGTCCTGTTTTGTTTTATGGGGCTGTTCAATCCCTGGCTGAACGGTGAACTTTGGAAGTGACTTCACCACTGAGCTAAAAGGGTGTCTAGGGGCCATACTCTCGGAGTTTCTCCAGTCTCCTTTAGGCCAGTAAATCTGGTATTTTTTTGTATGTGTTAGCATTTTATTCTACAACCTTCTCCAGCTCCGTCCAGAACCCTCTGTTGTGATCCCGGTCATAACAGTCAGAGGTGGTAGCTGGGTACCATCTAGCTGTACTGGACTCAGTCTGGTGGAGGCCTTTGTAGCGGTGGTCCATTAGTCCTTTGGACTAATCTTTTCCTTGTATCCTGTTCTCTTCATTCTCCCTTGCTCCTGAAAGAGTGGGACCAGTGGAGTTTCTTAGATGGCTGCTCACAAGCTTTTAAGAGCCCAGACGCTACTCACCAAGATAGAATGTAGAACACTGTCTTTATAAATTGTGTTATGCCAGTTGAGCTAGATGTTCCCTGAGACCATGGTTCCCACAGCCCTCCGCCCAGCAATTCAGTCCCTCAGGGAGGTTGGATGTATCTATGGAGCTTCCAAGACCTTTCCAGGTACAAGCTGTGCTGGTTTCCACAGTATTGTGTACTGCCTCACCCTTCACCCAAGATACCACTTATCTATTGACTATTTAGTATCCCCCCCACCAACCCTTCTCATCCCTGGTAACCAACAAAGATTGTGACTTTTTGTGTGTGAACTTTTTCATGGGTTTTTACAATAGAGGTCTCATACAATATTTGTCCTTTTGTGATTGACTTATTTCACTCAGCATAATGTCCTCCCGTTTCTTCCATGTTATGAGATGCTTCACAGATCCATTGTTGTTCTTTCTCATTGCATAGTACCCATTGTGTGTATGTACCATGGTTTGTTCTATACCTATGCCATTTATTCCCTCTTTTATTGTTTTGATGTTGTTGTCATTTACCGATTAACTCCTCTGATTCCCTGTTGTATTTCTTTTGGTTTTGGATAGTCCTTGAGAGTTCATTTCCTAGATTGGTATCTGGCTGCTATGATCCTGCATCCTAGATCAGCCTGTGAGGTGAAGTTGTTTGTTCTCAGATCGAAGGACTCCCTTTAATAATTCTTGTAAGTTTGGTTTGGTTTTCACATATTCCCTTAATTTCTGTTTTTCTGGAAATGTCCTAATTTTACCATCATATTTGAACAAGAGTTTTGCAGGATATATTATTCTTGGCTGGCAATTTTTTTCTTTCAAGGTTTTATATATGTCATCCCATTACCTTCTTGCCTAAACGTTTTATGCTGAATAATCTGAGCTTAGTCTTACTGTTTCTCCTCTATATGTGACTTCTTGTTTTTCACGAGCTGCTCTCAGGATTCTTTGTTCATCCTTGGTTTTGGCGAATGTGGTTATGATATGTCTTGGTGATTTTCTTTCGGGGT
Organism: Dugong dugon; assembly: GCA_030035585.1. Taxonomy (NCBI): domain Eukaryota; kingdom Metazoa; phylum Chordata; class Mammalia; order Sirenia; family Dugongidae; genus Dugong; species Dugong dugon. The sequence goes on along the minus strand of CM057463.1, from coordinate 103,497,943 downwards.
CTGTCCTATATGGGGTTCGTTGAGCTTCTTGAATGGCCAGCTTTTCATCTTTCATGATACTGGGGAAGTTTTCTGTCAGCAGTTCCTCAATGATCCTCTCTGTGTTTTCTGTTTTCTCCCCCTGTTCTGGAACTCCGATCACTCTGAGTTTTTGGGTTTTGATTGTATCCCACATAACTCTCAGGGTCTATTCATTTTTTTGTTGTTGTTTTTTCTGAGTTTTGTATCCAAGTGTTTGTCTTCAATTCCATTGATCCTGTCTTCCACCATTTCAAATCTGTTCCTCAGCCCTTCTATGACACCGTCCTTTTCTGAAATCTTGTTTTTTATCTTTTGGATTTCTAATTTTTGTTTTTGTATGATTTCTAGTTGTGAATTTATTTTGGCATTTTGTTCCTGCATTATTTTCCTGAATTCTTCCATTTTTTTGTCTGTATTTTCCATGAATTTGTCTGCCTTTTCCATAATTTGTCTATTTTATCCTCATATCTGTCTACTTTTTGCTTTAACTCTTGGATAATTCTGAGTATTAGAGATTTGAATTCCCTATCAGGTAGTCCTAGCGCCTTTTCTTTCTTCAACTGAAACTCATCTGGTGGTTTATTTTGGATGTGTACTGGAAACATCCTGTTCTGTTTTTGTAAATGTTTTTGATATTGTCTGCTGTATTCGGGGCATTCACTAGTTATTTTTTTCATTCATTGATTGTAGATTTGTTTGTTTCATCCTTTTTTTTTAAATTTGGCTATGTCTGAGCAGGTGGGCAGTGTGTTCTTTGTTGTTTGCTCATCTGTGGGCATGACACTTTTTGCCTCCTTCTGCAATTGGCAGTGTGAGCCGCTCAGATATGGTACAGCAGCACAGGTCTTGCTGATGGGGAGTTGCTGGGATGGGTTGTTTGTGGCACTTACTACAGCCCCAAGGGTGGGTTGTTAATCAGTGCAGGGCAGATTCTGGTAGGCCATGCCTGTGCTGCTTGGTGATGTGATGTTAAGCACATGGTGCAGGGAGGCAGGAGGGAGGTGGGAGATTGTGATGTGTGGAGCTAAGATGGATATGGGAGAAAGGAGAGAGGAACAGGAACCAAAGCCATACAAACAAAAAAGCATGCTAGGGGAGCTTGCCAGTGGATTGGAGAGATGAGAGACTATGAAATGGAGAAAACCAAAAGGGGAAGAAGAAGAAAAGGAAAATAAAAGAACGAATAAAAAAAAAATTAGGAAAAAAAAGAGCAGCAAAGCTCCCAGGGTTCCCACTGGTGTGTCTAAGTGGTCTGGGGAAGTTGTACCCAGGTGTTGCACTACAGCCTGGCTAGAAGGTGTAGAGGTATTCAGCACCAGGAATTCAGGGGATAGGAAGAGAAGGAAGGTATAGAGAGATGAGAAACTGAGTAATGAAGATAGACAAAAAGGGAAAAAGAAGGAAAAGAAAACAAAACAAATTAAAAAAAGAACAAGAAAAGCACCCCCCAAAAAACAGAAAAAAAAGAAAACCATGAAAAAATAAATGCTCTCAGGGATCCCTCTGCCCCTCTGCGCAAGCTGAGGGGGTAGGTCCCAAGCCGTGTAGCACTGCCTGACCAGAATGGTCTCCCAACTCAAGAAAAGGAAAAGAAAACAAACAAAAAATTCAAAACAAACAAACAAACAAAAACCCCGGGATCCCATCAGCTTGGCAGCCCAGACTGGGAAGCAGTTGCACTCTTGAATGGAGCTTTGCAGCCCCTTAGGAAGAAGCAAAGAGGGCTCACAGAGCCAGGTATTTGAGCGAACAGAGTGGGAGTTGGTGAGAGGTAAGGAAGAAATCAAAAGAACTGGAAAAAAGCAATACCAGCAGCCAACAAAAGGCATTCAGGGTGTCGGCCAGTGTGGGCGGGTGGAATCCAAGCAGCTGGTGCTTCCTGGCCAAGAGACTGTTGCTGCAGGATACAGAGGAGGCCGAATGGGGGTGAGGAAGGGTTGAGGGTGGGAAAGTGTATGTCGCCAATTTCCCGTTGTTCTGTCTCCTGCTGGAACCTCCTTGAAGCTCCTTTCTCAGACCCCCTATTTGCTGGTCTCTGATATGAATCCAAGATGGCAGATCCACGCTGATAGGGGACCTTTGCATGAACCTCTCCTCACTCTCCATTCTCTGTTCCATTTTCTCACTCCATTTGGTGCTTGGCTGAGTTTTTTATTTCTTCATTTGATTTTTTAGGGTTTCCGATTTGCTGTTTTCTCTGTTTGGCTTAGTTTTTTGGATCTTAGCTGTGGAGGGACAGCGTGGTGTTTCTGCCTAGAACACAGTGTTGCCGGAGGTCCCATATCTATTTTTAATGCTCAGAATATTACTTACCTTAAACTAACCCTTCTTTGTTACATCTCTAAAGGAATTCCCAAGAAGATTGGAGGTGTGAGGGAGTACGGATATTGGGCAAAAAGTAGAGGGAGAATGAATGTGACATATAATAAAAGGGACTCTTGACATGTTCTCCAATAAGAAGAGTATTTGATAATTACATAGGCCTATAGAATGCAGGCTTAAGGGCAACACATCAGCGCTATTTGATTCAAATTTTTTTGACTGCAGTGAAGGCTTAATTAGATGGAGGAAAGAGAAGTAAAACAAAGAAGAGATTCATGATGTTAACAAGCCTGTTTCAGTCACTGAAATAAAAAAAATAAAATAATCAAAGTAAATATAGACATAGGATAGATATAAGTAGTTTAATTAATATGTCTAACATAACCAAAATTAAAAACCTACAGCTTTTGTGTAGATCCTGACTCATAATGACCCTATAGGACAGAGTAGAACTGCCCCATAGAATCTCCAAGGCTATAATCTTTACATAAGCAGACTGTCACATCTGTCTCCAGTGGAGCAGCTGGTGGGTTTGAATCCCCTACGTTTTGGTTTGCAGTTAAGTGCTTTAACCACTGGGTTGGCCACTTGGTAAACAAACCAAAAAACCCAACCAAGACTCCTTATAACTATAATAAACATGTGTTAAATTAGTTCAAAGAGATAGAGGGTAAAATTTAGTTTCCAAAGCCCTGGAATATTCACAAAATTTAGCAGATATTAAATGCATCAGCAGTAAAAAAAAAAAAAAAAAAAAAAAATCGAAAATGTTTATACCTTGGGGAACATCTAGCTCAGTTGATATAGTTTATAAAGAAAATGTTGTAAATTCTACTTTGATGAGTAGTGTCTGGGGTCTTAAAAGCCTGTGAGCGGCCATCTAAGACACTCCACTGGTCTAACCCTTTGGAAACAAGGGAGAATGAAGAAAACTAAAGATACGAGGGAAAGATTAGTCCATGGTACTAATGGACCACATCTATCACAGCCTCCACCAGACTGAGTCCAGTACAACTAGATGGTGCCTGGCTACCACCACTGACTGCTCTTATGGGGCTCACAACAGAGGGTCCCAGACAGAGGTGGAGAAAAATGTAAAACAAAATTCTAACTCACAAAAATAGACCAGACTTACTGGCCTGACAGAGACTGGAGAAATTCCAAGAGTATGGCCCCTGGACCCCTTTTAGCTCAGTAATGAAGTCACTCCCAAAGTTCACACTTAAGCCAAATGTTAGACAGGTCCATAAAAGAAAACAAGACTAAAGGGGCACAACAGCCCAGGGACAAAGACTAGAAGGCAGGAGGGGACAGAAAAGCTGATAATAGGGACCCCAAGGTCGAGAAGGGAGAATGTTGACATGTTGCGGGGTTGTTAACCAATGTCATAAAACGATATGTGTACTAACAGTTTAATGAGAATCTACTTTGTTCTGTAAACCTTCATCGAAAGTATAATAAAAATTTTAAAAAAGTTTCTATTCTTTCATCATAATCAAAGAAAACTAACAAATAGTTACAAACATTTCTTAATATTTTTTTCACATTTTGGGAAACTTACTAGAAACTGCAATTAGATGACATTTAGTAAAAAGAAAAAAAAGCATTAATTGTTAACCTTTAGGGAGAAGGCAAAATTGTATTCAGATGAAAATTTTATAGCTTTAAATGGTTTGTCATAAATCAAAAATAAAATAAAAATAACTGTGATCGTTTACTACAAGAATTTAGAAGTGTCATAAAATATACACAAGGAAAACCATATAAATACATAAATATTATTTATTTGTGTAATAAGTTAGGATATAAAATACTAAAATCTATTAAAACAAATATTTTTTCTTTGGTAAAAACAAGAAAAAAACTTTAGAAAATAAAATTATTAAATTGTCAATGAAGAAGAAATGCATACTTTTGGAAATCTTATAGTTTTAAAACTATATTTTACTTTATAATATTAAAACAGAACTATAATTTATTACATTATGTTTTGTCTATTAAATATTACCTTATTATTTTATTATATTATGTTTTAATTTTATTATGTATATTATATTTGCTATATTGTGTTATAAACTACATTGTACTGTACTTCTCAACTTTGTTAGTAAATCTCAAAATTATGTATAAACAATTTTATAGAAAAATACAAATTGCAACATTTTCACAGATGATTCTTGCACAATTTCTCAGAATTAGATATTTCATGTTTTTTATAAAATGATCACAAACTAGCCTCAAGAAGAAATATTTCCTATTTCTCTCCTGTTGACTACTGTGATTCTTGATTTCCAGCCATGTCATAGTTTAATTATTGTTTTCTACTTTATTTCCTGCTTTTCACTGGAGTTTTTGATGGAGAGTGATGCAACAGCAGTTCCTTATTCCGTAGAAAGTATATATATATATATATATATATATATATATATATATATATATATATATATAATACGTGTATATATATACTAGAAAAGCGTGCATTGGTCATATATATATGTACATATGTATAAGTTCACATATATGTATATGACCAATGCACGCTTTTCCAGTTTGTAGAATGGAGAGGAATGTTCATATCATACCTTGTTTCTGATTTTTTTCTCCACTCACCCATCTGTTATGAGTTTATGTTAAAGTTTAGATATCAGTCTCTTTTTTTTATGAACAACGCTGCCTTTAAAATGCTAGAAATCTGTTTAATCAATCCCCTTAGTCTTTATTCTTACTGAGCTGTGTATTTTCCATTGTGCACTGTACTAAAGTGGAAAAATGGTTATGGTCTGAGTATCAGATGATGAGTGTAAGACAGTGAATTAGCTCCATTAGGCCTCCATCTGCCTCTTTCTCAATGCTGCCAGATTACATTTCCTAAAGAATGATTTTACATATATTTATGACCAATAAATTATCTTTTCTTTTAGAAGTAAATACAAATTTAACCTGACAAAGTCCTAAAGTTTGAGTTTCAAACCTATCTTTTCGATTCCAACACGCATCTTTCTAACACAAATCCTTAAATCAAGCTTAACTACTCATTACTTCTCACTACACTTTTTCTTGCATTTTTACTTACTTCTTTCTCTTTCCCAGTGATGTAGTTTTCCGTCACTTTGCTATGTTTTAAAAAGTAATATTTTTGAAACTCACTCCCAAAGTAACTTCTTTTTTAAGGTCTTTCCAGGCACACATTATTTCATTCAGGGAAGCACACACAGCAACAAATAAATAACTCTCTCTTACAAATTCTCACAGGACATTATCCATAAATGACTTAAATTACCACTTCTAAGTTATATATTTGCTCCTTATATATCTGCATCTCTACAATATTAAGAATTCTTCGTGGGCAAAGAACGTGCTTGATTTTTATTTACACTATTTTCAGCCACAACATACACGAAATTGTATTAAGAAAATAATAATAATGCAAATAGTAAATAGCAAATATTTGTTAAATAAATGAATGCAATAATTAATTGCATGCCAGGTTTTTAAGGAACTCAGGGCTATTCCGTAAGTGATATTGTCAATTCACTGGGGACACACTGGTATTTTAATGCTGCCAGCATTTTCTCCCTGTGCAGCAAAGTGATTGGATTTGGCTCTGCTTCAATAGACCACTTGCTTATGCAAATGCAAAGCTGAAATATTTTTCTGAAATAAAGAGCTGAACGACTCCGCAAGATAACATAAAATATCGTCTTTATTGGAGGACAGAGTCCAAGAAAGAGAACTAGGAGATTTACTGGGTAGAATTAACAAATAAGTGAGAGGAATTTTTCCTCTCCTTGTACTGGGGAAAATTTTGACTACTTCAATACAGACAGATTGAGCAGGAATAAAAATGCTCCAATCTATATTTCTCCTAAAATATGCCAGAAAAAAGAACAAGAGATAGTTGGTAGGAATCCTGAGTGTAGGGCATAGCTAAAGATATATGGGAATATAGGCATCATTCAAATAGTTTTAAGTTATCCTTTTATCAATATTAACCCCAAAAGATGAGAAACCAAAAGAGTATGCTATTTTTATTGTTTAGGTTTTCTCATAGCAATTCATCTCAGCTCAGAGACACATACACAAAAAAACGTGTGGTTTCTCTGCCAATGTTCTCACACATATCCTGCTATCAGGAAAACAGAATTTGGCAATTCGTTAGATTTCCCTTTTGGCTTGGGCTGATGGAAGCTCAGAAGTAAATTCTGAATACAAATCCCATAAATAATCTAAGCTTTTTGTTTTTGTTTATTCTCCTTGTTTTATTACTTAAGAGTCTCCTTCTCATTATAGCAGTTTTTTTGGTTTGTTGCTGAAACTTGATTTTGATGGAAATTTTAAGTATTGTAACTGAGTAACTTGTGTTTTCTTAATAAGCCACTGCTAGCATTTTTTATGAGGACAAATAGTATGCAAACATATATATATTTTTGTTTATAGTATAAATATTCTTTTGCACATATGTAGTTCCCTTTTGATTTTAATGTCACTGAAAGCAAGGACAATGTCCAACACATTAATTATTAGGAATTATCCTTTAATAATTACTAGAAATTATTCTTGATTCTTCTCTTTTATCACATCTAATTCATAAAGGAGTCCTGTCAAATATACCTGCGAAAAGTATTCTAAATCAGTCTTTTCTTATTTTCACTACTTCTTGCCTAGTTCAAGCTACTATTTTCTCACACTTAACTACTTCTAGAGTTTTCTAAGATTTCTTCTCTTATACTTTTGATCCCTATAAGCCATTATCTTCATGGTAGCCAGAGAGGTGATTTTAAAACATCAGATCAGATCACATACTTGCTTAAAACCATCCGGTGTTTTCACATTCTATTTGCAATCAAATTGCAAAGCCTTACCTTGGCATTCAAACCTCACATTTGTGATTAATTTGTATTTCTGTGACTATTTAACTATTTATTATATATGGTTGTTGTTGTTCGGTACCCTGGAGTTAGTTCTGACTTATAGAAACCCTATGTACAACAGAACAAAACACTGCCCAGGCCCGCACCATCCTCACAATTGTTGTTATGCTTGTGCCCCTTGTTGCAGTCATGTGTCAATCTACCTTGTTAAGGGTCTTCGTTTTTTTCATTGACTCTCTACTTTTATTATATACTTTACGCATTTTATTATATATTATACATATATACACATATTTTTTCCACTGTTCTCCTGCCCTACAATGTTTCTATTAGCTGAGCTTCCCTTACTTTCTTGAAAATTCGCATTTGTTTTCTAGTGAAATGACTTCCTGCTTCCTGAAATGGTATCTATTTTTCCATAGCTGGCTCTTTCTTGCCATTTATGCTGTTGCTGTTCATTTTTGAAGAGTCTGTTCTGACTCATGGTGACCCCATGTGTGCAGAGCAGACCTGTCCTCCATAGGGTTTTCATGACCTTTAGGAAGCAGATTGCCGGGCCTTACTTTTGATGAGCTGCTGGGTGGGTTTGAAACACGAAACCTTCAGTTAATAGTTCAGAGTTTAACCGTTTACACCACTCACAGACACGCTTATCATTTATACCTGAGTTTAAATGTCAGCTTCTAAGAAAGTCTTCCTTGAACACCAAATCTAAAGTTGGCCACTCAATTACTATGTCAAATAGTCATAAAGTACTGATGATGATTTTAAAACGTACACATTCACATGCACATATGCACACAAATTCACAAAGAATTAATTTCACTAAATAAGCTAGCTGGTAAAAGATAATTTTAATCCTTAAGGATTTTCATGCTGTGAATAAGAATAATTTTGATTTTTTTCTGACTTAAAATGTAGTGATGTGATGTTGTCATGCATTTAATTTAAATAATTAAAAGAAAATACTTTTAAGAGAATCTCACTTTTTATTAAATCTGCATGATTTTCTCTGTGCAAGCAGTGTTTCTTTTATCTATTATTGTCTTAACAGTATTATTCCCGTTATTTCTCATGCATTCTCAGCATTTCAGAGTAACATAATAATAATTTGATAGCTATTGATTATATATTGTCAATGAAATTGTTAATAAGGTTAATTCACTGTGACACATATGAAATAACAAAATACTATCAGTACTTAACAGTGGCTGCAGCAATGGACTCAAACTTCTAACGATGGTGAGATAGTGTAGGACTGGGCAGTATTGCCTTCTGTTACGTGTCAGTCTGAGATGCCTCAATGGTTACCTAACAATACCAACAAACAGTGCTTCATATTTAGACAAGTTAGAACTTTATCATCCGAAACGTGAACGTCTTGAAAATGAGTAAACAAATGTAATTTGTTCTTATGGATAAAGATTAATATTGACACATTAATATTTTTCAAACTTAGTTTTCTGAGTTTTTAAATAGATAACTGACAAGACTCATGCCTCTAGTGATTTAAATTTGCAAAAAATTAAAGTGAACTAAAAAGTGTTAAATTTGGAAATTAAACTTCACTTTCGATGATTTATCCATAATAAAAAGCGTAACTTCCTTCTGATTGGTATTCACTTATTCAAGAGTGACAGACTTCTTTTTTTTTCAATGTAGAGACAGTAGAATCTTTAAGGGGAATGCTTTGGATCTTGTCTTTTTTGTTAGTAATGTGTACGTGAGGAAAGTAACATTTTCTGGTCCCTAAATTACATAACAATTGTCAGTCAACTGGAAGCCAATATTCAATATGAAAAAATAATCAATCTGGAAAGTCTTTGTTGGCTAAACATTTCTTTAATAAATTCACAGCACTTGTTAGGGAGGCATTTAAATGATGATGTTTTAATATGCTACTGGAGCCCTGGTGGTGCAGTGGGTAAGTGTCTGGCTGTTAACCAAAAGGTCTGCAGTTCGAATTCACCAGCTGCTCCTTGAAAACCCTACGAATAGTTCTGCTCTGATCCCATAGGGTTGCTATGAGTCAGAGTCAACTCAATGACAATGGGGTTGCTGTTTTTTTTTGTTGTTGTTGTTCTTCTTCTTCTAGGCTACTACTTACAATATAGATATTTTAGCATATGATTTAGGGTGAAAATACGAGTATAAGCTGTTCCTAAATAGTGTACTAATATATATAAACAATTTAACAGAAAAAATAAAAACAGACATTATTCAAATATTCTTCACATTTTTCACAAAGTTCTTCATTTTGTCCCATACCTTTATGTTTCTAATATCATATGCACTGGTTTTCATATCCAAAGGCTGATTTCTTAGTTCTAAAGCATTCATATTGTTCATGCCACAATTAGAATAAATAGCACAAATCTCTTATCAAATTTTATATAAGTAGTGAATCAAATTCTCTACTTTTTTGTGGGTGTATCTTATGTAATTATATAGACTGTGTTAACTAAGGAATGCACCATTTATTACTTCTATTTACTTTATAATCAATGACAATGTAACAGGAATATATTAAGATTTCATAAATACTTAATCACTCATATAATAAACTTATCTGCCTTAATGCAAATTGTGATACCTAAGCCTTATAAGGGCAATAAAATATAGAATAAGTGACTTTAAAAGAAACTGAAATGTAAGTATTCAAATCTGTGTGGTAAATGTGTATTTGTTTTTCAGTAATCATACAAATGTTTTACTAATCACAGATTTACTAAAATGTCATTAAATTAGCAGAATCACCAAATGTTAGAAAATATCATTGAAGGCCCAGATATTTTACAAAATGCATTGTACAGTATTTGCTGATTGTCATGGATTAAATTGTATCCCCCAAAAATATCTGTCAGCTTGGCTGGGTCATGATTGCCAGCATTGTAGGACTGTGTACAATTTTGTAATCTGATATGATTTCCTTATGTGTGGTAAACTCTATCGCTATGATGTAATAAAGTGGAATAGTGGCAGTTACACTGATGAGGTCTACAAGATTAGATAGTATCTTAAGATAATCTCTATTGAGATATAAAAGAGAGAAGCGAGCAGAAATACATGGGAACCTCATACCACCAAGAAAACAGTGCCAGGAGCAGAGAGGGTCCTTTGTGTATGTGTATATGTATCTGTACCATAGTTTGTTTATCCATTTATCTGTTTATGGGCATCTAGGTTGTTTCCATCTTTTTGCTATTGTGAACAGTGCTGCAATGAACATGGGTGTGCATATATCTATTCATGTGACAGTTCTTATTTCTCTGGGATATATTCCAAGGAGTGGGATTGCTGGATTGTATGGTGCTTCTATTTCTAGCTTCTTAAGGAAGTGCCAAATCGGTTTCCAAAGTGGTCGTACCATTTTACATTGTTACCAACAGTCTATAAGTGTCCCAGTCTTTCCACAACCTCTCCAACATTTATTAGTTTGTGTTTTTTGGATTAATGCTAGCTTTGTTGGGCTGAGATGGTATCTCGTTAGAGTTTTCATTTGCATTTGTTTAATGGCTAATGATTGTGAGCATTTCCTCATTTGTCTGTTACCTGCCTGAATGTCTTCTTTGGTGAAGTGCCTGTTCATATCCTTTGCCCATTTTTTAATTGGGTTATTTGTCTTCTTCTTGTTGAGATTTTGCAATATCTTGCAGATTTTAGAGATTAGACCCTGACCTGATATGTCATAGCCAAAAATTTTTTGTCATTCTGTAGGTTGTCTTTTAACTCTTTTGGTGAAGTCTTTTGGTGTTTGATTTTTAGGAGCTCCCAGTTATCTAGTTTCTCTTCTGGTGTTAGTGCATTGTTAGTAATCTTTTGTATTCTGTTTATGCCGTGCATTAGGGCTTCTAGCATTGTCCATATTTTTTTTCCATGATATTTATCATTTTAGATTTTAGATTTAGGTCTTTGATCCATTTTGAGTTAGTTTTTGTACATGTTGTGAGGTAAGGGTCTTGTTTCCTTTTTTCGAAGATGGATATCTAGTTACGCAAACACCATTTGTTAAAGAGACTGTCTTTCCTGAGTTTAATGGACCTTGGGCCTTTGTCAAACACAAGGTGCTCAAAATTGATGAATTTACATCTGGATTCTCAATTCTGCTCCATTGGTCTATATACCTTTTGTTGTACCAGTACCAGGCTGTTTTGCCTACCATGGCGGTATAATAGGTTGTAAAATCAGGTAATGTGAGACCTCCCACTTTGTCCTTCTTCAACAATGCTTTACTTATCTGGGGCCTCTTCCCTTTCCGTATGAAGTTGGTGATTTGTTTCTGCATATCATGAAAAAATGTCGTTGGAATTTGGATCGGGATTTCATTACATCTGTAGATTGCTTTGGGTAGAATTGACATTTTCACAATGTTGAGTCTTCCTATCCATGAGCAAGGTATGTTTTTCTACTTATATAGGTCTCTTTTGGTTTCCTGCAATAGTGTCTTGGAGTTTTCTTTGCACAGAAATTTTACATCTCTGGTTAGATTTAGTCCTAAGTAGTTTATCTTCTTGGGGGCTGTTGTAAATGGTATTGATTTCATGATTTTCTCTTCAAAGTACTCTTTGTTGATGCAGAAGAATGCAACTTATTTTTGTACGTTTTTCTTGCATCCTGATACTTTGCTGAAATCTTCTATTAGTTCTAGTAGTTTTCTTGTGGATGTGGATTCTTTGGGGTTTTCTGTGTACAAGATCATATTATCTGCACGGAGGGATATTTTTACTTCTTCCTTACCTATTTGGATGCCTTTTATTTCTTTTTCTTGCCTTATTGCTCTGGCTCAGACCTTCAGCACAATGTTGAATAAGAGTGGTGATAAAGGGCATCATTGTCTGGTTCTTGTTCTCAAGAGGAATGCTTTCAGACTCTCTCCATTTAAGGTGGTGTAGACAGTTGGCTTTGTATAAATGCCCTTTATTATGTTAAGGAATTTCCCTTCAGGGAATAGGTATTTTGCCCCATTCCCATGGCTTCTCCACCACTTCTCCACTTAATTCTTCATGTGATTTTAACCGACTGCAACACCTCTCACCCACTGCTTTTCTAATCCTACCTCTCAGCCTGTGACACTTTCTTAGCTGCCTATAAACAAATGTTATCTGTTCTTAGGATGAATTGTTTAAAGAAAACACCCAAAAGTGTCTTTCCACAAGAGGCCCAAACATAAATCAATGATCACATCTACATACTACCACATTAACGTGAGCAAAAAAATCACATACTTATACATCTGGGTATTTAAAAACCTATTGATCAGTATCATAAGAGTATATGCTAATGTTAATCATTCATTCATTCAACAAACACCTTATTTATTGTCTTTTCTGAAAAACACATTTTTCATTTTTATGCTATTTATTTAGTATATAAATGTATTCAAATATCACAGGAACTTGCTTTAGGTGAAATATATTTTTCAAAGAACAATAAATAAGTTATGGGTCCGTCAAATACTACTATATAATTTAATACTAAGAAAGAGTGTGCTTTCTTGAAAATTATATTTTGTTAAATGTGTTAGTTACGAGTAAGACTCTGTATGGAAACCCTGGTGATGTAGTGGTTAAGAGTTTGGCTGCTAACCAAAAGGCCAGCAGTTCGAATCTACCAGGTGTTTCTTGGAAACCCTATGGGGCAGTTCTACTGTGTCCTATAGGGTAGCTATGAGCCGGAATTGACTTGATGGCAACTGGTTTGGTTTTTTTTTTGGGGGGGGAAGGCTGATTAAGTCAGTAGAAGGTAAGATTTATTTATTCAACCCGTATTTGTATACTATTTCTATAATCTTAATTACTTGTCAATTGTTATTGTTCATATATATCTAATTATTTCATAGCAATGTTTCTAAAAGTACAATGTACATTTTTATTAAGCATATTATTTCTCTACTAAGGTCAAATAACATGAGGAAAAATGTTGGCTCATGATGTAATAAAGGTTATAATTAGAATGCATATGCTACAAATCATTCCAAAAGCGTTCTATTAAAACATAAAAAGAGATTTTTTTCGACAACAGAAAATGCCCTGGTAAAAATTACCATAAAAAAAATTGTCTCCAATAGCTCAATTTACAGAAAAGAAAAATGAACAACAATGATTTACTTATCTTTTAGGTTCTGTGTATGTGTCATACGCGAGCAAATTGTTATTTTGAAAATTCATAATTAAGTTACCTCTCCTATTTCATTTGTTTATATTTTGTTGTTACCTGCCATTGAGTACGCCCCAAATTATGGAGATCCCATGACAATGTGTCATGTAAAAAGTATTATGTTAAGTAGACTTTCAAGTTACTTAAACTTATGTAAAACATAGATCCTTGCTTTGAAGATGTTCAAGGACTGGTAGTTTTGATAAAAGATTATATAAATTATATAAAATCAAGGTAAAGCAAAAAGGCTTTAAATATCTTTAAAAATTATTCATAGTATAGTTTGTTTTTCAGACTAAATGACATTAGATATTGCATTTGTTTCAACGATTATTCTAATTAAGTGTGACTTTGTCTAAGCCGACGTGTTATATGCATCAGAAATCTTTGTCCCCATGCCACATAAAAGTTTTACAGAATTTCATGATGTTGATCATTGCCTGAAGTAAAAGAAAGACATTTTAAAAATCTGTTCCTATTTTCTGAGGACAGTTAAAAGGTCTTTGAGAAAATTGAGTATAGTGTCTTGAATACGAAGTTAGGTTACATTCTCTTCCTAAAATTCTTATTTCAAAAATAACCCTAAGCTATGATTTCCTGGCAGAAAAAATATGTCATCCTTTCACATTATCATTTAATTAAAAACTGTCACAGATACCTAAATGAATAGTTAAAAACGAGTATTTGGAATGTCTTTGCTGTAACATTAATATCCACAATTGAAAAAATGCAGACCCATTAACTCCATAATGCATATTTAAATATTAAATAAAGTAAGATATGAATAATAGACATTGTTCACATATCCTCAATCAAGTAAATTTATATTATTTTATGACTAGTATAATATAAAATAGAGGATCCTCTAATAAAAAGGAAATAGTGATAAATGAAAATAAAGAAATGTCTGAATATGCAATGCTATCAAATAATTAAAAATCATAAGTCAAAGTAGTTATTTAATTTGTAAATATAAAAATAAATATATAAATCATTAACAAAGAACTGAGATCATTATCCATGAAAATTTTCAAGTTTGTAAATGGGTGTCCAATTTAAATTGTACTAACCAGTATGGTAGCCAGTAACCAAATGTGTATGTTAAATACTTAGAATTTGGTGAACACTTGGAGTCTGAATTGCAATACTTGCAAGAAAAAAAATTACACTATTTAGTTAACACTTTCATATTGATTACATGCTGAAATGACATTTTTGGTATATAGTGGCTAAATAAAATATATTATCAAATTAATTTAGCCTATTTTGTTTTACTTTTATTCATGTGACTTCTAAAAAACTTAAAATTGCATATGTGGACTGCATTATATTCTATTTGGTAGTACTTTTCTAAGAGTTACTGACTGGTCAGTTTATGTGAGACCTTGTAGAATTTTTCTCTCAATATATGTAAATATCTGTAATACTGGATTATACTTTTGAAATGTATACTGAAACATACTAACATTTAAGAGCAAGTAATCATTATTAAAAGAAAAATACTCAAATTCAGACAATATGATGGCTTTAGAACTTTGACGAGGGAAAAGCCAGGCACCCATGTGGTCATGTAGATTTATGAAATTAAGGAAGATTGTCCTATAAGAGTTTTAAGCTATCAACTAATCATGAATGTGAGCCCAAATGGACAAAATCATCTCAGAGAGACCAACTGGTTACCAGGCCACCAATATGCTGTGACCATATTGCAGGTAATACTGCTAAAGAAAAACTAGGTCAGTACTGTTTAGGGGTGAAATGGGATATATAGTAAACAAAGAAGCACAGGTGCAAATATCGGCAATACTTATCTAAACACTGCAATGAAGTGTGTGTCATAGCAAGACAAAATTAGTATCTAGTTGGCTGAATGAGAAGTTATGCCTATGTTCATTGACATAGTATATTAGCAAAGTTTGATATGTTTCAGAGTTCTAATTACACAAAAACTCTTAGTGTACCAGCTTTAGGTAACTTGTGTTCCTAGGTAACTGGTCCATGGATGAGAATGTGGTAGCTATAATATCTGGTTCATTAAAGAGTGGTGTTGTTTCTCATATTTAATTAATGAATTCCTATTTCGGATTTACCTATTTGTCCCTTTTGAGCTTTATGAGAGCACATCAATTTACCTAAGTGTCGTTAAATCTTAGGCCCTGATAAACAATAATATCTGGTATTGAAGGTTGAGCACCTGTACCAGGATCTGAGAAGCTGTGTCTGTGAGTTCATCAATTGCCTTGCAGGCAACATCCTCCTCCAACTATATACTGAGTGCACTTTCTTATTTGATGTTTCCAAATTGCATAGAGTTTTTAATGATTATTTGGTCAGTATCCGCAGTAATATATTCTTAGCAATGGTACAAGTTACTTTCTGTGTGTGTGTGTGTGTTTGTATATGTGTGTGTTTGAAGAAAAGGAAAAGAGTTTCAATTGTGAACTTATCTGTAGTATTGTAATTGAAACCATCTTGATGTTGTGAGATTTGTCAGTAAGGATAGGACTATACCTTGTGTATCATCTATTCTCATTAGAAGCAAGAATATACATTTTGAGACACAGATATGGTCAAAGAAACTATGACTGTTAATAATATTTATCTAATTTATAATTAATTGCTTAGCTTTTCTAGAATTAAAAAAGTCCTAACCCTCTGTTATCCGTATAGCCTAAGTATAAAGAGAGTAGAACTGCCCCATAGGGATCCCAAGGAGCAGCTGGTGGATTCAAACTGTCGTCGTTTTGGTTAGAAGCCGAGCTCTTAACCGCTATGCCATCAGGGCTCCAATATTTCTCTAATTTATAGTTAATTGTATAGATTTCTAGAATTAAAAAAAGTTCTAACCTTCTTATGTTACACCTGTAGCCCATGTATAAAGAAAAGAAGATAAATGAAAGTAGGTAAAATCTGTCATTGACAAAATACTTAGAGGAAAGAATTTGTTATTTCAGATCTATAAGACAGTAAACTATATTTCTCTTTATTGTTACTCCACATCAGTGCAATCATGTTATTTTCAACCATTTTCCAATATTTATACATCAGTTTGTGAAAACATTAGTGGGGAATGAGACTCTTCTATAGGAAATTTTATGTCACTGACGATTTTTGCAGGAAAGGCAGGGTATCTGAAGAGCAGTCAAAATTGAGCTGATTCTTGAAGTATATGCTTAGAAGAGGCCAACAGTGATAGATTAGAAGTGAAAGACCCTAGAGGAAGAGACACTGTAATCAAATAGGAACTTTGAAGTATTACTTATAAATGCCTCATTTTTGAGAAAAGATCCAGGAAGGAATCATTTTATCATATACATGCTTAATTATTTCATGATAATACACTTAACTATCAGGATTTGAACAGAGCTCAGAATGATATTTTTCCAAGATGCCGTGACACACTTGAGTGATGTAATCTCTGTATACTTTGTTACTAAATTATTCATTCACATATATTCCCTTGCATAAAAGGCTCTTCTTCTTTTTTTTTTGTTTCCCTAAAGTAAGCATGTTCTTTCTAATGTTACTGTCAAGCCTGCATTTGACTTCTTCCTACTGCTGTTTCCCGTAGTTCCTTACTTGGCTTCCCAGCCTCTCTCGATACCTAGCCAATGGGTGATCAGTGACATCTGCTAAGATCCTAGATCCCCTTGGATGAAAGGAAAAGGCCATCACTATCAGTTTGCATCACAAACCTCTCATTTAAACGGTGTAACTCCTTTTTAAGAAGATGTCATTAAAAGTTGCAAATATTATAGTTAATTGAAAATGCTTCCGTATTTATACAAAATGAATCAAACAATAAACACTTTACTCTTCAGTTGAGGAAAATCAGACAGACATACACACACCCAGAGCTATGATGGATTTAATTTCAAAAATTATCCAAAATGTGAGATATTTCTTCTGGAAAAAAATCATGAAAGAGATTATTTTTGAAACATTTGATGATTTATGAGGACACAGGAACAGAATATTTCATGTTAGGACTGCAAAGGGAGAGCAGATTATAATTTTGTTGTATAAATCCTTGGAAACCTTTGCCTAGATAGTCTACACAACTCACAATATAATATGTAAGACTTATAAATAAACATACTCTTTTTCAAAATCTTTAATGTATACTTTCTTTATGCCTCTTATTTTGACACATGCTGTCACTTGAAAACAGAACATAAAATACTGTCTTGACGTGTTGACAAATCTTGGTACTTATTTAACAACTTCATTATTTTACATTTCAGGAAAGAAAATGCATCTGAATTTCACTGTGACTAATTAGTCTAATGTTGGATTTCTCAGTACAGAATTTACAATATGTCTTCTTTATGTTACTGTCCTTGTTGGTCCTCCTGCAAGATAGAAAGGAAAAGAGAATCTACATCCTTTGTGATTTTATTTAAGTTTTATCTTTTGTTTTACCTTTCTTCTCGTTTTATGTTTCTATGTGTAGCTTGGTGCTTCCTTTCTTTTATTTTCCTAAATTATACAATGAAAAAAAGATCCTTACCAATACCTTGATTTACAAACTGAATACATCACTAGTACTTAGATCACATTAAGTGGAAAAAAACAGATACACACTGATGAAACCTAGACAAATAATATCTGCTTTATTTGCCATAAGCAATATGTATTTGGAGCCCTGGTGGCGAAGTGGTTAAGAGCTACTGCTACTAATCAAAAGGTTGGCAGTTCGAATACATCAGCCACTCCTTGAAAACACTGTGAGGCAATTCTACTCTGTCCTAAAGGGTTGCTATGAGTCAGAATAGACTTGAGGGCAACTTTTTTTTTTTTTTTAATATGTAATTATTGCTGTCCAGTCAGATATTTATAGAAAAAAATTTTTTTTTATTCCTTGTAATAATTTATAATTATATTTTCCAGAATACTTTATGTCCTTTACTGAAATGTTAAGGATCATTATTTTATTGTCATCTACTTTCAATTAGATAAAGATGTATAAACACAGGATATATTCACTCCCCCATACCTACTAACTTTATGTGCAAAGACTCTCTGCCTTATATGAGATCTCATCCACCTAGTTTTTCCCATGGCTTGCAGAAGAGTGACAGTAACTATATTTTATAATTTTGAATGTTTTGTATTCAATTTTAGTGAGTCTACCGAAGATGTTTTAAAGCATACACAGTGAAATAAAAATATATGTTTCTGTTCCAATTCCTTTTTGATGTACATACAAAGATACGAAGCTATATACATCGCTCTGGCCTTGCATTTTACATTCAGCAATTTATCTTGGTAAACTTCCTGTATTAGCACACAAAAGCTTCTTTATTTTTTAAAAGACTTCATAGTATTCTATTAAATGGATGTACTATAATTTATCTAGTTCTTATCGATGAAGGTTTGTGTTGGTTCTAATCTTTTCCAGTAATTTGAGACAGTGATGCATTGAGAAAATTGTATAAACATTATTTTTAACTTATTAAAATATGTATGTTATGAAAATTCCCCAAATTTGAATAGTTAGATGTAATGGTATGTGTATTTTTTATTTTAATAGATATAGTCAAATTACTCTCTGTATAAGTTTCAATAATTTGCATCCCCATCAATAATGCATGAATAAATCTGTCAAAACAGAGTTTAATCATATGTTTAGCTATTTGCCAATCTAGTAGGTTAAAAAAATTCTATTTTTTTATGAGTGGTGATGAGTATATTTTCATATTTTTGAGACTTTCTATAAACTACCTTTTCATATGCTTTGACCATTTTTTCCATTCTGTTATTATTTTTTAAATTAATATAAGATGTAAAATGTTTCCCAATTTGTAATTTTGCCTTTAAAGTTTGCCTACAGTGTTTTATTGCTATACCCATTATCTTTAAATTGTAGGTAATTGAATACATCAGTCTTTCTATATTTGAATATTGTCCCTGATGAATCTTGGCTCAAGGTTAGAAAGGCCTTCAGAATTCTGAAAGTGTGAAATAATAATAATTCGTATTTTCTAGGTGTATTATTGTTCCTTTTTTTGTTTAAAGTTTAATCTTTGTTCTATTTGGCGTTTATACTAATGTTCTGTCTGGGTTATGAATCTGATTAATTTTTATTTCCAGAATGTTACTGAACTCTTAAAAAACTCAAATATTAAATAGTCATCTTTTTTCTTATTGAATTGAGATGTCATGATTAGCATATACTGAATATTTGTGTTTGCTATTATATTTGGATATCAGTTCCGTTCCTTTATCTAGCATATGATGATATTACATTCTTTTAATTACTGAAGCTTTAAAACATGTTTTGCATCTGGTAGAGTGAGTCTCTATTTATTTCTCTTCTGTTCCACAATTTCCTGTCTGCTTTTACAGTGTATTTTTTGAAGATGTTTACTGTGTATCCACTCTGTCTGAATTAAAAATCTAGCTTCTGCAGCTGCGAGATCTTAGGCAAGTTATAGAATCAGTTCCCCCATCTGAAAAAAAAAAAAAGTAGAGAAAATAATAATACTTATCTTAGAGGATTTTATGAGTCCATTTAAGGAATTCAAATAGTGTCTGGCAAACAGCACACAGTAAGTGATAGATTCTTTCATTAGTAACTTTTCCACAGGAAAGATACCATGGTTTGTTCAGTTAAAATGCTAATGGTTTAAATGGATTACATCAATGAGACAGATAGATGATAGATAGATAGATAGGTAGGTGGGCAGGTAGGTAGGAGATACATGAACAGATTAATTTAAAGGGTATTGATATTTTTATGATGTTTAACATGGTATTTCTTTCAATTTATTCAAATGTTATCTTGTTCTTACAGGATATATTATAATCTACATAATGAATCTAACATATTTCAGAATAAGTTTATTCTAAAGCAAGTTATCTTTTTGATAGTTACTATAAGTAGGACTTTTCTCTCATTATATCTTTTATTTGGTTGTTTCTGTTTACATGCAAAACTATGCAATTTTTCTGAATTACTTTTATATTCTGCTATATAGCCACAATCTGTTAGCATTTGCAGTGAATTTTCTGTTCATTCATTTGAGTTATCCTGGTATAAAATCATAGCTCCTGAAAATAGCAATAATTTTACCTCAATCTTTCCAATTTTTATAGTCCTAATTGAGTTCTGCTCTTTTCTTGCTTTCGTTAGCATGTCCAGTTAGATTTAAATAATAGAAATCACAGTGGATATCATGTTGTTTTTTTCCTTAACTTCAGTGTAGAAACTTCTAGTATTTCTCTACTAAGCATAATGCTGGATTTAGGCAGAGATAATTACATTTTATCTTCTTAAATAAATAGATTTTGAATATTAAAAGTACTATTATCAGCAGCTATGGTCATAATCACATTTACACATTCTAGATCTAATAACATGGTAAATTTTATCAATAGATTTTCTAATACTAAAATATTAGTATAGTACTACAGTAAACTTTACTTAATCACCAGATTATTTGTGATATAGTGCCGGATTCTCTTTGCTAATAATTTATTTAAAATGTTTACATTGATATTAATAAATGAGATATCTTAGTTTTATTTTTACATGCAATCTTCTAAGTTTTGTATATATATAGTAAGGATTGATAATCTAAATAGAATTATTTGCTCTTAAGGTTTTGGGGTAAATCTGCTGTAAAGTTGTCTGAGTCACATAATGAAAGACATGTTAACAAAACTATAATTACAGAAAACAATTTAAAATGAAATATTTAAACTAAAACCAAAAACATATGCTACATCTATTAATTATTGAGAGTTTCATAAATAAAACTAAATATATTCTAGGTTCTTTATCAGTTGTTTTTACAATAATACTACTCTGGAATGTAGAAATAAACATTTATTATTGTTCATGTATCTACATATAGACTGTAGATTTCTGCTGATCTGCACTGGCTCAGTTTTGCTTATTCAATTGTCTCAATCAGCTGTGGATCAGTGTGGCAAATTTGCTATGTTGGCTAGGCTGTTTCACATATCTAGTGGTTGCCTTTTTTGGGACAACTGTGCTGGCTCAGCTTGGTTCTCTGGTTCTCTCATCTTCCAAAGGACTAGCCAGGCTGGTCTCAAGGCTGAGGCAGTGGTCTAAGTCAGACAACAGAGGTGAACGAGGCTTCTTGAGATAGGTTGAGACTCAGAATGGGCACTTCTGACACATTTTATTGACAAAAGCAAGTCACAGTACCAGCCTAGACACAGGGTTAGGGAAATAGACCAACTCTCTTGATAACGGAAGCTGAAAAGTCACATTTCAACAGAGGGATGAAAAATGAGGGCTCATGTTGCAATCATTTGAACTGTCTGAAAGATGTCTCTCTACATTATAAACCCACCTTAAAACATACGTAGGGTCCTATGAGTCAGAACAGATTCAACACCACCTAACAACAACAACAAAGACATATGGTATGAAAGATGGTAAATTAAAGGATAGCAAATGAATGTCTAACAAATGGAACAAAATAAAGCATGGTCATGATCGATTAAGGTGGCATTTAAACCAGAAAGAAGACACAGAAAAATTCCTTATGTTGAAGATAATGAGTTATGAATATCTATGCTTTAAAAAGCATAGTAGCTACATTATAGATTAAAAAATACGGATGATACACATTCTGTTAAATATACTGTAATTATATTATTTTACCTTCACAAGATATTCTGTGATCCCCATATGAAACTGTCAGCAAGTTAATTTTACTTCTAACTTTATTTTTTTCACTTATTCTCCTTTTTAGATGTATCATTCCTACATTTTTAGAGACTATAATATTTACATTCTGTTTTGTTTCTGTAATTCACTCATTTATTTTTAGTTTTACGGTAACTGTATTCAGTGATCACCATGTGTCCTAATCTGCCCAATTATCTCTTGCTCATGTAAGATTTGTTTTCAAGTATTTACCTTTTGTAAGATTAATGTGAAAACAATGTTTCCAAAGCTTCTAAAATTTGTTTTTCTGCAGTCCTCATGAGGAAAAATAATTTATATGAATATAAAATCTTAGGTTAAACTATATTTTCAAGAAGATCTCGTAACTATTATTCTACTCAGAGTTCAGGGTTGTGGAAAAATCTGAGTCCTGTATGATTCCTTGATACCTAGTACGTACTTTTGTTAGGTGCCGTTGAGTCAGTTCCTAATAATAGGGACCCTATGTACCACAGAACAAAACACAGGCCGGTACTGCACCACGGAGGAAGACACTGGTTTGGAAATACCATCTCTTGCTCTGAATGAGTTTCTTATTGTGGCTGTAACAAATTACCACAAACTTAGTGGTTTAAAACAACTCAAATTTATTCTCTTACAGTTATGAATATCATAAATGAATCTTTCCAGCAAAAATTAATGTGCGAGCAGGACTGTTTACTTCTGGAGGCTTCAGGAAAGAATCCATTTCTTGTCTCTTTGAGTTTTGGGAGGCTGCTGTCATTCCTTGGTTTCTAGCCACATCACTCCAGTTTCTGCTTCCATCATTATATCGCATCTCCTAACTTTGCTCTTGTCTCCCTCGATATGGGCCCTTGTTGTTACATTAGGCCCACCTGGATAATCCAGAGTAATTTCCCATTTTAAAATGTTAAATTAATCATAATTACAAAGTCCCTTTTACCAAGTAAAGTAATACATTCACAGGTTCCAGGGATTATGATGTGGATATGTTTTGGGGTGGGGGGAGGGGGTCGTGGTGGTGGTGGTAACATTCTGTCTACCACATGCTCCAAGGCTAGTCCAATTAACTCTTTCAGAACCAAATCTAGTTATTAGACAGAATGTTAACTTGATATTTCCCTGTAGTGTAAAAAAAGGGAAGTCAGGGTAAAAAAAAGGAAAAAAAAATGCATTCTTACTTTATAATACTAATTGTGTGTGTGTGTGTGTGTGTGTGTCTGTGGCCATTAGTTGCTATGAGACAGAGCCATATTTTCAAAATAGGAAGAAGTAATTTGGAGCGTTGACCTTTACACCTTTCAATAGCAACTGCTGTAATGTCTAAGGACCTTTCATGTTTTTGTAGAGGAGTCATTTTTCCACTGTACAACAACATCATTCCTTAACGCTGGCTGTGAAAACCTCTTTGTATTTATAAACAAGGCCCTATGGGTTCCATTTTCCACACAAACAAAACTTCACACAAGCAGAAACAGAGAGTACAGTGCATTGTTTGAAAAGCATGCTACTTCAGCACTCAGCTACATCTGTGTGGATGTTGCTGAAGAGATCCACACATTCATAGCAATCTTTGCTAAGCTGTCAACATATGAATACCCTCCTGTACTTTGGTGGATACAGCTTATTCAATGTATTGTGGAATAGAGCTCCAACTTTAGCCAAGAGTTTTTGGGATAATGAAATCTAAATTCAATTTAATGTTTATATAGTAAGCACCTGCTGTGTACCTAGCCTTCTATTTATTCTATTTGTCTGTACTAATATAACTGGAACACGTAAAAACAAAGACTAAAGAGTAGCAAAAATTTAAGCTTCACATAGATTATTCTGAGTTAGTTTACAAGTTTTCTATACTTGCCTACTCATTTATTTATGGTAAGAAGAAAAATGCAAATATTCATGCATATGTCCCTCAAAAAAAATCCAAGTCATGATAATTTTCTTTCTTAAATAATTAAGTTTTACTATTTCTGTTTTTATTATACATTTTGCTACTTTTAAATACCTGCCTAAATTTAACTTAGTGGTGAATACATTTGTTGTTCATTGTCCTGCGTTTAT
Organism: Dugong dugon; assembly: GCA_030035585.1. Classification (NCBI taxonomy): domain Eukaryota; kingdom Metazoa; phylum Chordata; class Mammalia; order Sirenia; family Dugongidae; genus Dugong; species Dugong dugon. The sequence goes on along the minus strand of CM057463.1, from coordinate 103,473,844 downwards.
TTCTCTAGTGAATTTAAATTGGATATTGAGAGAAATTTAGACAGTGATCATTCAACCAGATCATGAAAGATCCTATAGTAGGTTGGTATCAATTTTGGCCACAAAAGCAAAAAACAATATACAATGACATTTTATTTTGCTGATTTTTACTGTCACTTCACAGAGCAAGTTTATTTTTAAAATAAGCCTCAAATGTAACATGATAAAAATTTAACATGACTTAAACGTAACATGAGAATAAAAAAGGTCTCTGGATGATGGAAGAATAACTAGAGATAAAGAAAAAGTGACAGTATGGAAAAGTTCAAATCATAATAGAAAAAAATTGAAGTGAACATGATTGAATATATAAAAGTTCTGAGAGAAAAAAATATAATTTAATTATTCTTTCAACTATCTAGAAAGGAAATATTTTTTGACTAAATATATTTAATTCACCTTTTCCGTGTTGTTGTTGTTGTTAGTTGCCATTGAGTTGATTCCAACTCATTGCAACCTCATGTGTGCAGAAAGGAACACCCCGTAGGGTTTTCAGGGCTGTGATGTTTAGGAAGCAGATCACCAGCCCTGTCTCCTGAGACTCCTCTGGGTTGATTCAAATTGCTAACCCTTTGGCTAGTAACTGAGCTTAACTGTTTGCTATACCCAAGGTCATACACAAATATTTTTGTGAAGATCAACAGTAAAAATGAGCTGGGATCACATTCTAGCAGACTTTTAATGCCCCACATTAGGAGCCGGTACATTACTCTGTAAAAACAAGACAGAAGAGAACAAAACAAAATAAAAATTGAAATTAATCAGGAGCAAATAGAAAGGCATATCTTCTGTTTGTTAAGTCTGTCTACCATTATAGGAAAGATAGTAGAGAAGTTGACATAACCCGATAATATATACACCAAAAAAACCAAACCCGTTACCATCAAGTTGATTCCCACTAATAGGGAACATATAGGACAGAGTAGAACTGGCCCACAGGATTTCCAAGGAGCTGCTGGTGGATTTGGACTGCTGACCTTTTGGTTAGCAGCCATATGCTTAACCACTGCACCAGCAGGACCTCTGTAATATATAGATACAAAAATTTATAGCTCAGAACTACAAGACTCACACAAATATGTGGACAAAATATTTGTATAAACACAGTAATTACCAAATTATAAATGTTTTAACATTTCTTTTCACTCATAATCTGAAGAACTCCTATGCTAACTCTATTATTAAATTTTTCATCTTCTTTTACTTTATTGCTTTGTAAATGGCTCAAAGTTTTAAAGACATGTTCTCCCCAATTTCCTGTTGTATATTAAATATTCATTCAGCACAAAAATCTAGTTTCTTTTTTGGCAATTTTTCTTCTCTTGACACTTCTAGACAAATTTCCAAGTTTATTTATTTTTATTTTTATTTTTTGTCTGTTGCCATCAAATATATTTCATCTATGAGAAATCATGAGTCCAAGAAAGATGGCTGTCCTATTTACCAAATTTGTTTATTTATTTTACTTCTTTATTTTTGTGTGCCTCCCTAGAATATACACAAGTAAACACTGTAACTTAAAACACAAAAGTAGCCTATTATAATAGCTAATTAAAAATCAATATTTTACTGCTCTTTTTTTGTTTGTTTATTTTAGTTCCTAGTGTAAGACTGCAATATATTTTCTCTTTCTTACTGTTAGATCTTACTTACAGGTTTTTAATTTAGAAAGAATATTGAAAACCCTTCTTATATATCTTTTAATGTTACTTACTTATAGATTCCATAATAATTATTGTTATCAATGATGCAGACTGTTATGATGTGAATCATCCTCAGTTTCAGGCTAGTAAAACAGTTTACTAGAAAATGTTGCTGGCAATAGTTTTAAAATGGTTGCAGCCATACTTTGACAGGAAACTGCCAGAAGTTCAAGCCAGATTCAGAAGAGGATGTGGAATGAGGATTCCATTGCTAATGTCAGGTGAATCCTGACTGAAAGCAGAGAATACTAGAAATATGTTTACAGTTTTTTTTATTAACTGTGCAAAAGCTTATAACAAATTACAGATAACATTTCCAAGAATGGGAATTCCAGAACACTTAATTGTGCTCTTGCAGAATCTGTACATAGATTAAGAGGCAGTTGTTCGAAGAAAACAAGGGGATACTGCATGGTTTAAAATTAGAAAAGTTTTGCAGCAGGATTATATCTTTTCATCTTACTTACACAAACTGTATGCTGAGCAAATAATCAGAAAAGCTGTATATATAGGAAGAAAAATGTGGCATCAGGATTGGAAGAACACTCATTAGCAACCTGTGACACGTAGATGACACAACCTTGCTTACCAAAAATGAAGACAACTTGGAGTACTTACTGATGAAGATAAAAGATGACAGTCTTCAGTATGAAGTACACTTAAACATGAAGAAAGCAAAAATTGTCACAAGTGGGACCATAAGCAACATCATGACAAACAGTGAAGAATTTGATGTCAAGGATTTCATTCTATGTGGATCAATCAACATCCATGGGAGCATCAGTCAAGGAATCAAACAATGTATTGCATTTGGCAAATCTACTGTGAAAGATCTCTTTAAAACATTAAAAATCCAAAATGTCATTTTGATGACTAAGGTGCACCTGATCCAAGTAATGGTCTTTTTAATTGCCTCATATGCATGTGAAACTTGGACAATGAAAAAGGAAAAGAGAAGAAGAATTGAAACACTCAAATGGTGATGTTGGTGAAGAATATACCATGGACTGCCAGAAGAAGGGACAAATTTGTCTTGGAGGAAGTACAGCCAAAATATTCCTTAGAAGCAGGGATGACTAAATTCTGAGCACGTTATCAGGAGGGACCGATTACTGGAGAAAGATATCATGCTTGTTAAAGTAGAGGATCAGTGAAAAGAGGGAGACCCTACCTCAGTGAGGTGGAATTGACACAGTGACTGCAACAATGGGCTCAAACACAGCAACGATTGTGAGGATGGCAAAAACATTTTGTTCTGTTATACATAAGGTTTCTATGAATCAGAGCCAACTTGGCTGCACCTAACAACAAACAGACATTTTAAATATTTATTTTAAATATTTTAATTTTACGTTAGTTTATGTACATATATAATGTTAGTTTTTATATATATTATATATATGACTATAGTATATTTTTTATATTGCATTAGAACTTGAAAGTTAGGAAAGAGAAATGTCCTAATATAGTTCTGAAGGTGGTAAAGTTTTTTAATCTGTGTGTGTGTGTGTGTAATTGTGGTGGCCTTTTCATAGTTGCTACACTTCTCCATTTTCTCTCTTGTACTGTATGTCCAACTCCAAGTTGTTTCCTCGGTTTTTCAAATTGCATCCTGTTTGACTAATAGAGCATTGTTAATTACAACTGATTTGGAAGTGTAAGACACCTCTATCTCATCACTCCTTGTCAGTGGATATTTTACATAATTCTGAACCTCAGAGTAGGGTTTAGAAGGAGGACATCAATTTGAAAAGGTAAAGAAAGCAAAAGAGCATTCCAGACATTTGATGATTGGGAACCAAAGATAAATATTACCTAGCTCACAAAGTAATCTTGGTACAAGTCTGCTCATGTGAAGTAATTAAAAAAAAAAAATTCTATCCTTTATTAAATATGTAATCCAGAAACACTCAAGACTATAAATTCTTGCTAAGGAGTCCAGCATTATATCAGTAAAGTTCTACACATAATGCTAGTGTCCCATCCACAAGCTTTGTTTTGCATGCCATTTGCATTACATCCAAAATTATTCAGTATCCTCCAGAGTTAGACCTTAATATATATTTTCAAGCTTATCAAGAAATTTCTTATAAAATCAGTGCTACACATTAGTCAAGCTTTTTTTTTTTTCCCCCTAAATTAACAAAACAGCTACCAGGTTTTGAGTGGTTACTCTATGCCAAGCACTGTTCTAAAACTGTTTTGTGTACTATTTTATTTAATATTTTCATAGTTTTATGAGGTACTTATGACTGTCATTCCTAATTGGAAACTGAGGAATCAAGGCTCAAAACTTAAGTAACTTGTTCAGCTTCATGCAACTTTCCATACTCGAGCAACCGGTCTGTCTCCAGAGCCCGAATATACATTCACTGACATGCCTCGCTAAACATATCTGGACCTACAACACAAAAGACGAAATGTTATCCTGGAGAACAAACAAACAAACAGACAAATAGATATGTCTCCATCTTTTCTTCATTCAGTTGTTTTCCCCGTGCAGACATCAGTCCTCAATCCCTTCCCAAGGCCTAGTTCAAACTTCGATTCCTTCATAAAGCGTTATACAACAAACATCTCTACAACTGATAACTCATCTCTTTCCTCCCAGCATCCTGCTCCAATGCTTTGTTGGATTCCCTATATTACAAACATTAACTTACATTGCTTAAAAGGCACTGATCTTCTATTAAGGGTGATGAAAAAGAATTTAAAAATAGAGATTGTTGGTGATTGCACAACATGCTGAACTTAATGTCACTGAATTGAACATGTAAAAAATGTTGAAATGGCAAATGTTTTGTTAAATATATATGCTTAACCACAATAATAGAAATAATTAACTTACAACCTGAAAAATAGCTATTTGCATGTTACGATAATTGCCCTTTCCATCATGATTATTGAAGTAATAGTCTGTTATTTATTCATGTCTGTATCTCTGAAATTCTAGACCTGTGCTGTTTCCTAGAGAAGAATATCTGTTGATAAAATCAATGTTTATGGAAATAAGTGGCAAAGAGGAAACTCTCGGTAAATAACAACCAGTCAGCTAGTCTCTCTGTGTCTGTCTCCGATAAGATAACGTTCAATTATAAATGGCAAAAAGAACATATCACAAGTAGAACTTATTGATATTAATTCTTTCTCCAGAATCCAGAAATTGAGATAGTGAATCAATTTGTGACCGTTCTGCCACATGAGGGAAATGAATAGTAGATCCTGTGTGTGGGAATATGTAAGCATAATCACTTACATGCTTTTACTAAAACCTTCAGTGCTTCTTCACCTAATTAAGGAAACTTCAGTATCTGTTTCCAACATAATATTTTCAACCTCATCTCTCATCATATTTCACCACATTTCTGATTCTCAAACTACATCAGACTCCACTCATAGTTTTCTCCTCAGCCTTCATTGTTCTCCCAATTGCTAAGAACATTTTTTGGGGGTGGGGGGGGGGAGTGCATAATATTGTCATTCATATATTAAGCTAAGCTTATGATTTTCACCATGATTCTTACAGTGAGAATTATTTAGTATCATGCATTCACTGACAATATTACAGTCTTTGTGATATAATTCGATGTATACATGCCTTCTCTACTTATCAGGTCATAAATTCTAAAGAGAAAGACAGTAGAATGTAAACCTCACAGAAGAAAGGATATTTGTATCCGTTTTCTTCATTGCTATAGACCTAGTACATAAAGTAGTAAATGTTGAGTTTCTGGATGAAAATTGTTTGTGTTTTTCCAAGTATGATAGCACACAACACAATTATTTGTTTCAAATAAATTAACTTTCTAGACAGATAAGAATGCTGGGAAATTTTCATAAGCAAAACAACAACAAGCAAACAAACAAACATTGATTATAAACAATTGCAGCAAATGTGTTGTTTAAATAGCTGTGACTTACTAAGGATTCTAGGCACTGCTGTAAGTGTTGTACAGATTTTAACACACTTATTCTTCACCATTACCTTCTGAGTCAGAGCAGCATTATTATAATCATTTTGCTGCTGAAGAAACACAGCAGAGAAACTTCATTTTCATGAAGTCACATAGCTATTAAACAGCAAAGCCTGAATAGAAATCTAATCAGTCTGACTTGAGAATCTGTGATTTTTAACCATTTTGCTACTCTGCTCCATTCTTCCAAAGTTAAAGCTCACAAAAGAAGACAAGAATATAAGAGATAAAATGTTTGAAAATGTACTTTTTCTAAACACATATAGCACAGTATAAATCCTTGATGACAGATTTAGGAATTAACCAAAGTAGAATTTGAAAGTAATATTTCATATTGTAATGAGGACATATCAGCATGTATTTCTCTTAGAAAGAAGCAAAACCTCATATAAACAAATGTAGTGGTATATTCAGTTTAAATTCTGTATAATTTAATTTTACAAGTGATCAAAAACACACTTTTCCCACCTTCTTCTTGTTTTTGTGCAATGCTTGCTTTGCAGTACTTTTCCAGGAGGTAAGGGGGCTACTCAGTTATAGTCTGAGAAGCATAAGTACCTGGCAGAGTTTGGCTTGTGCTTCCCATGGTTGTTTTAGTGGTTTTTTTTTTTTTTTTCCCCCACAAAGGTCAATTTGGTATAATTACAGGAATTAATTTTATGCAAGTAAACTTCAGTAAACAAATAAGTGAGTTTATTCAGTATGTTTCTAAAATATGTATAAATATTCAATTTTGTCCAAAGTTTAACACACTGAAATTGTGTAAAAAGAGTTGCTTAGAGAACTTCCCAGTTGCAATATGTTTCTGCATTTTATAAATGATTATTCAGTAATTTATGTACTAATGATTTAAGGATTGCCTACTATGTGCCAGTTAGTTGTCTAAGCATTGTGGTTGGAAAAATAAACACAACGTGCCCTCTTGGGCTAGAACTGGAGATAGACTTATCAACAATAATGTGCCAAGAGAAATAAAAATCCCTGATTTGTAGCATTTGACAAGTTCTGTGGTGTATAAGCTTCCACCAAAACCAATTTCATGCTTCCAACACAATGGAACTAAGACAGGCTGGGAAGAGATGAACACGATCATTTGTTGCAAGCAGTTACAAGGCTGTACAAGCCACGTACAGCATAGCACATTTTAACAATTACATGTCATACTTAAGAGTTAGTGTTAAGTGCTAGTAAGAAAAAAATAAGTATATACAGGAAGCAAAGTGAATGTTAGAGATGCCAGCAATAGGGAAGATATCCCAGCAGGGTTTAGTGCAAGAAAAGTCAAGGTAAAAATTGTTTGAAAGGTGCATCTGATCAAGGTAGCTGGGCCATATATTGGACAGGAAACATGAAGAAGAGGGGAGGATCACAGCCCCTTAGGAATAGGAAAACCCATTGCCATTGAGTCAATTTCTACTCAAAGTAACCCTATAGGACAGGGTAGAATGACCCCCTAGGGATTCGAAGGCTGTAATCTTTCTCCCATTTAGCAGCTGTTATGTCAGAAATGTTGAGCACTTAACCACTGTGCCACCAGGGCTTCATCAGAGATAGGAAGCCAGGTAAATATCAATATGTTCTGAAGTTATTGAGAGCAGGGAGCAGGCCTAATTCATAGTTGTACCTGTAGTGCTGGGCACCAAGCTGTACAGAAAGTAGAAGTTCAGTGGATATCTTTGATAATAAATGAATGAATTCAAGAATGAATGGATGCTCTACTTTTCACTGAATATCCTTCGTTCTAAGAGCCTCATGATGAATTTCATTTTCAGTGTAATGGTGATAACATAGAGAGAATAAGGGCTTTCGAATTAATTACACATCCTTGAGTCTCACTGCACCATGGAATTCACCATTATATAACTTGGCTTTCCTTCGTAGAGACTGAAGAATCACCTCTTTCACTTTAGTGTCACCTTCATTCTCTCCAATCACAGAGAAAATGGTATCCTTCTTTTAACCCATGACTAGTAAAGAGATTCAGACTGACAAAGACATAAGTTTGGTTCTCAGATCTCACAGTTACTTATTATGTGATCTTCAGCAGGTGTAATAATCTCTCTGTGTCTCAGTTCCTTCATATGTAGAGCAAACATGAAATTAAGAATAACATGTCACAGCCCTGTTGAAAAGTTTCAGATGAGATAATTAATGTGAAAAACAATGCTTAGAATATTGTAAGCACTTGTTACATACTAGTTGTCATTTGATACATAGGAATCAATCATATGGTCTATTATGCTGGGAATGACAACTCGAAGAGGAATAGCATAGCATTCATTGTCAAAAAGAACATTTTAAGATGTATTCTGAAGTACAACTCTGTCAGTGATAGGATAATAACCATACGCCTTCAAGGAGGACCAGTTAATACGATTATTATTCAAATTTACTTACCAACTACTAAGGCCACAGCTGAAGAAATTGAAGATTTTCACCAACTTCTGCAGTCTGAAATTGATCGAACATGCAGTCAGGATGCATTGATAACTGCTGATGATTGGAATGTGAAAGTTAGAAACATAGAAGGATCCGTAGTTGGAAACTACCGCCTGGTGATAGAAATGATGCCAGAGAGTGCATGACAGAATTTTGCAAAACCAATGACTTTTTCATTGCAAATGTCTTTTTCACCAACATAAACGGCAACTATACACATGGACCTGGCCAGATGGAATACACAGGAATCAAATCGACTACATCTATGGGAAGAGATGATAGAAAAGCTCAATATCATCAGTCGGAACAGGGCCAGGGGCCAACTGCGGAACAGACCATGAATTGCTCATATGCAAGTTCAAGTTGAGACTGAAGAAAATGAGAACAAGTCCATGAGAGCCAAAGTAGGACCTTGAGTGTATCCCACCTGAATTTAGAGATCATCTCAAGAAAAGATTTGACTTTGATGCGTTGAACACTAATGACTGAAGACCACATGAATTGTGGAATGATATCAAGGACATCACACAGGAAGAAAGAAAGAGGTTATTAAAAAGACAGGAGAGAAAGAAAAAAACAAAATGGATGTCAGAAGAGTCTCTGAAACTTCCTCTTGAAAGTCGAGTAGCTAAAGCAAAAGAAGAAATGATAAAGTAAAACAGCTGAACAGGAGATTTCAAAGTGTGGCTGAAGAAGACAAAGTAAAGTATTATAATGACATGTGCAAAGACCTAGAGATAGAAAAGCAAAAGGGAAGAACATGCTCAGCATTTCTCAAGCTGAAAGAACTGAAGAAAAAATTCTAGCCTAGAGTTGCAATTTTTAAGGATTCTATGGGGAAAATATTAAATGATGCAGAAAGCATCAAAAGAAGATTGAAGGAATACACAGAGTCACTATATCAAAAAAAAAAATTGACTGAGGTTCTACCATTTCAGGAGGTAGCATGTGATCAGGAACCGATAGTACTGAAGGAAGAAGTCCAAGCTGCACTGAAGGCATTGGCAAAAAACAAGGAATTTCTGGAATACAAATTAAGATGTTTCAACAATTGGATGCAGTGCTGGAAATGCTCACTTATCTATGCCAAGAAGTTTGGAAGACAGCTATCTGTCCAACTGACCAAAAGAGATCCATATTTATGCATATTCCCAAGAAAGGTGATCCAAGTGAATGAGGAAGTTATTGAACAATATCATTAATATCACACCCAAGAAAAGTTTTGTTAAAGATCATTCAAAGTTGGCTGCAGCAGTATATCGACAGGGAACTGCCAGAAATTCAAAGGGGATTTAGAAGAGGATGTAGAAAGGGGGATAAAGTTGTTGATGTCAGATAGATCCTGGCTGAAAGCAGAGAATACCAGAAAGAGGTTTACCTATGTTTTATTGACTATGCAAAGGCATTTGACTGTGTGGATCATAATAAACTATGGATATCACTTCAAAGAATGCAAATTCCAGAACACTTAATTGTGCTCATGAGGAACCTGTACATAGATCGAGAGGAAGTTGTTTGAACAGAACAAGAGGATACTGCATGGTTTAAAGTCAGGAAAGGTGTGCTGTCAGGGTTATATCCTTTCACCACATCTATTCAATCTGTATGCTGAGAAAATAATCCAAGAAGTTGGACTCTACGAATAAGAAAGGGGCACCAAGATTGGAGGAAGACTCATTAGCAACCTTCGTTATGCTGATGACACATCCTTCCTTGCTGAAAGTGAAGAGGACTTGAAGCACTTACTGATGAAAATCAAAGATGACAGACTTCTGTATGGATTACACCTCAACATAAAGAAAACAAAAATCCTCACAACTGGACCAATAAGCAACATCGTGATATACAGAGAAAAGATTGAAGTTGTCAAGGATTTCATTTTACTTGCATCCACAATCAACACCCCTGGAAGCAGCAGTCAAGAAATCAAAAGATGCATTGCATTGGGCAAATGTGCTGCAAAAGGCCCTTTTAAAGTGTTGAAAAGCAAATATGTCACCTTAAATACTAAGGTGTGCCTGACCCAAGCCATGGGTTTTCAATTGCCTCATATGTATGTGAAAGCTTGACGATGAATAAGTAAGATGGAATAAGAATGGACGCCTTTGAATCATGGTGTTGGCTAAGACTATTGAATATACCATGGATTGCTAAAAGAATGAACAAATCTGTCTTGGAAGAAGTACAACCAGAATGTTCCTTTAAAAGTGAGGATGGCAAAACTCTTCAGACAAAGATTAGACTGGACTATGGGACAGAAAATTTTACTTGTGAAGAGTGTGCTTCTTAGCTCATGTAGATACACGAAATTAAATGAAAAGTTCTCATCCAGAAGTGAGATGGGAGGGCGGAGAGAGTCAGGAGCTGGTTGAATGGACACGGGAAATCCATGGTGGAAAGGAAGAGTGTGCTGTCACAGTATAAGGAGAGCAAGTAGGGTCACAGAACAATGTATGTATAAATTTTTGTATGAGAGACTAAGTTGAATTGTAAACTTTCACTTAAAGCACAGCCTTAAAAAATATAAGAAGTAAGGATGGCAAGACTACATCTCACATACTTGGGACATGTTTTCAGGAGGATCAGTCCCTGGAGAAGGACATCATGCTTGGTAGAGAGTCAGCAGAAAAGAGGAAGACCCTCAAAGAGATGGATTGACGCAGTGGCTGCAACTACAGGCTTAAACATAACAACAATTGTGAGGATGGCACAGGTCTGGGCAGTGTTTCATTCTGTTGTACACAGAGTCACTCTGAGTTGTAACTGACTCAAAGCACCTAACAACAATAACAATAACAAGGAATCAATAATGTAGTTTTTGAATAAATCATGAATGAATGATAAACAATCCTGACTATTTTCAATTTTATACCTTAAACCAATCCTCAAATTTCAATCTCTTACAAGGGTGTACTCATTACTATACATTTAATAGACTTTTCCATGATTATCATGGTGCCTGGGATATAAATACCCATTCAGAAAGCATATAGGGCTGTTCCTTTAATGTGAATGTGAATTTACAAATCTTGTATCCTAGCACCTTTTACAACTGAAAGATGTGAGTCTTGGAATTCTTTTTTTTTTTTTTTTTAAGAAAATGATGATAGTGTGGAAGAAGGGAAAACAAAAAAGGTATAATTACATGCATCGTTGAAAGGGGTGTTGCTTATTTCCAAATAACCGCAAAACAGTTTCAGTTATGGTAGAAAACTGAAAACCTTGTTTGTTCAAAGAAAGAGAGTGAAAACACAAGAGGCGCTCATTTGCTTGTTATTGTCTGTGGGGAAAACACAATGAAATAAAAACCCACCCATTTGAGTGAAAGGGAGTAACTACCATATTCTCCAATACTAATGACGTGAATATTGTGTATGCTTGCATATTTTTATTTATTGCATTTTATATAGAACCAATTTATGCAGCATTCATTTTATATCATTCAGTATTTATGAATAATTTCAAATGTGTTACACAAAAATCACATACACACACATACATAACTGATTGTTCAATCATTAGGTCAGACACTAGAACAAATATTATAATCACTCCTTACAATAAGCCCATGAGGAAGTGATTGGAACAAAGTCACAGAGCTAGTCAGCGGCAGAGCCAAAACATGAACCAACTGCTGCACAGTGAACCATCATATTAGTAGATAGTTCAACTGACAATATTCAGCTGTCATTCATTCATTCCACAAACATTTATTGTAGGCCTAGTATATACGAAGCACCATATTAGATGCTGAAAATACAGATTTCAATAGTGTACAGAGTCTTCCTTCTTCAATTTCACAGTCTGACAAGGAAAATAAGCATGATAATGAAGAATACAATATGCTGTGAAACATGGTATGGTATTAGAGGCACTTCTTGGAGTGCTGAGTAAGTGCCTAAAACTTTCAGAAAATGCTTCCTGGAGGAAGAGATGTATACTAATCTAAAAACAGGAGTAGATACATGTCAGATACCAGTCTAAGAGGAGGTAGATTGACTCTACGCGCTATTACTGAACCTACTGTGTTAGCTTGCTAATGATTTGAGGAAGTGTTTAGATCTGGCAACAAAAGAGGGCGTTTAGATTGTGGTGATGAATTCAAGAGGCTGATGGGGTCAGTCACAAAAAGTGGAAAAAATGCAAGCCTAGGATATCAGCCTAATAAGTTGCTGTGAAGCTCTACGAACTTTCCTTTGAATTTAAAATCATTTTTCATTTCCACACCAAGGTCAGTGGACTGAAGAAACATCAAGACAGTGCTTTATGACATTCGTCTCCTTCAAACTCAGAGGATGACCTGCTTTATATCTCACTTAGAATGCCCAGGGATGTCTGAATTGCCGATTACACCATGAGAAGAAGATGTTCTCACTTAGAAATAACATAGAGCCATGCTTTGAGGATGATTTTCAAGATTTATTATCCTAGGGAACACGACAACGTAACAAAATTTGATGACCATAAAAAAAGGGGAAAAAAACACTCAAACCCTGCAGAATATAAGCATGATAATAAGGGAATTAGTTCCCTATAATTTGTTTACCATTGATTAGTCCAGTTACAACAGCACCTGCAATACAATATTCACGTACTGGAAGAGCCAAGAATTAAGAACTGTAATTAGAAGCACCGTTGAGTCAGCACTGAACCCTCAGGGGCCAAGGTAAGCTAATAACAAGAACATTTTATTAAGGTATAAGTCACAGGTTGACCCACTTCCAAGGATACTTTGAACTAAGTGATGCAGCAGCTAAAATCCTGACAAAGCAAGTCAAAGCACCATAGGATGGTCCGAGGCAACACTAATTCTAAAAAGAAGCACTTTTCAAAAGAGCAGTGCTCAGCATTCTTTGCAGAAACCCTCTTTAAGATGTGATCTCACATTAAGCAACTCAGTCCATTTGATTCACAATTTCTTATACAAACAAAATTGAGGATTAATTTTAAAATAGGTAATAAATTCTGGAGGCTTTTTTTTTTTTTTTTTTTTTTTTTTGCAGAACTATGTGAAAGAAGAGCCAAAACAGAATGTGGAGGAATGGGAAGTAGGTAGCTATAAAGGAATTCAAAGAGAATGAATGACAGAGCAGGAAAAAGGGAAGAAAGCGGGTTTGAAATGTGAAAAACTTTAGTGGTAACAAAGGAAGAACAGTCAGTCTGTGGTGCCCACCAGCAAATGCGTTTGTTGTTGACAGTATTACACTTTCTGGCTCCATTAATGTTTAAAGTGAATTTACTGTAAATGGAAAAAAAAATCATTTAAGAAAATTTTTTTTTCCGAAATAGGTTTATTTATTTATTACTTTTCTTACTTTCTCTTTCAAAAGAATAGTGATAGGAGATTTATTTATACAGGAGAGGTTTATTTTATATTGGTTTATTTTAAGGGAAATCTGGATCATTCTGCCAGTTTCTCAATATGGTCGTGTTCACATTGGTGTGAGAAAACTATATTTAAAGACAATCTAGATTTGCTGATATTTAGGTAACATGTCTTATAATTTTTTTATGCATGCAAAAATCTTATATTTACAGGATCTGAGAACAGTTCTCGTTATATAAACTTTTTGCTTCAGCTAAGATGTACTCATGTAATTCATTTTTCTGATTATTTAATGTCAAAAATGATTGAATTTTAGGACTTTTGTGATGATCTCATACAGATCCTCTAACTTATACATAAAAAGTGAGGACTGCATCAGTTGACTAGTCCAAGGTCACACCCTTTATTAATGGCAAAATATGCTGGATAACAAGTACTTCAGACTCATTGTTCAGTGTCCTCATCAGTGTCAGCTGAGGTATTCCTGTATTAAACGTGAGCTACATAAAAGAGACAATGCATGCTGTGCATTGATCTCACAGAGACTCAGGCCTCCTCCTCTTTTGTCACATGTATTCCATCCTGAACTCTTCTAGACCTCCCCCTCCCAAAATGAAAATCTGAGGAATTTTGTGACTCACATTTAAGAGTACTATACATTTATTTCCTGCACCTTTCTCTGCATTATTTTTAACCTCAAAAGCTTCCTGCTCCAAAAATATTCAATATTCTCGTGTCTATGTTGTAAAATTGCAGCAACTACTTTATGGTTCACAAAAAATGACTTTTTTTTTAGCTATGCAATAGAAGGACAGCGGCTCTTTTTGACAGAAAATGTGTTTGCAGAAAAATAGTCAAGCTATTAAAACTTTCAGAGAGTGAGCTGATGTGGAGGCAATTTCTGTGAACACAATCTCAGTCTATTCCAACAACTGGGCAATTAACTGAGATTGGGGAGTGTGGATTTTATTTTTTATATTCATCTTCCTTGCTGTGTCTCAAAACATGGTACAAGGAAACAGATGAATCCATTCAGTCATTTATGTAGAGATGGCACCAGCCCAATGAACTGCATTTGGCAAAGTAAACACGGTGAGATGAGAACACAGGAGAAAATAAATGGTATGATAGTATTGCAATTTTTACTCCAGACTATTCAGCACCTACCATCCTTTCAGTTCAATATTTTTGTACCTATTGCTCTGTCCCATCTTTTAAGCCATTGAGGAGGAAAAAAAATATATTTTTTGCATTATAAAGAATTGATAGAAATTAGAATATGATTATGATGTCGCTACAAAAAAGATTAATTTGTTTCCATGAGCCTCGGAAGAGGGTTCAGATTCAGCACCAGATTCAGTGCTTCCTCTCAATTTAGAGAGGAAACAATAAGGAACTGGATTCTAATGATGAGGAACCATATTCTGGAAATGAACAGAAGGCCTAAAAACTACTTAAGAGTAAACTTGTGCTACATCCTTCAGCAGAGAAGGAAAATCTTTGTGATTCCAGGGTATCCTTGTGACTTTCCTTTAAAAACATGATAAATGAAGAAATCCCCTCAGAAATCATATCTGCAAATTATGCAATGATTTAGGGCTGGAACTTGTTCTCATAGGTGATGTTAGACAAGACGACTCAATTTTTTTTTTTTTTAATTTTGGTCAAGAAATCTATTAGAAGCTCTTCATCTGGGCGCCTGAATTCTCTGTGTTTTTTTTTTTTTCTTTCTCCTTTTAATTTAGAATCCACAGAATGCCAAATAATATTTGAAAAAAAGAAAAGAAATTCTTATAAATTCCTTACATATATCTTAGTAAAATTTAAATTCCATAATGTGCCAACATAATAATTGCTAATATTTTAAAGAATTCACTCACTGTCATAAACTGTGCCAAGCTATATATGGAATAGAAGAGATTACCTTTAAAGTAATGAGAGCCACTGAAACATTGATGCTAAATTTGTTTTAAAATTAATTTTTAAATTTAAATTGATGATAAATTTTAATTTGGCTAACAAAAATATAAAATTTAAATTAACAAATGACCCTTATGAAATATATATATAACCACAACTGTTTTATAAATCCAATGGGCATATTCAATATGAAATTTGAAGTAGATCTATGTTTTTAAATTTACCATTAATAAGTTTCACATTGTCTTCTATTGTGACTTGTCATCAAGAAACCTACATATTCCTGAGTGTGTAGGTATGTTTTGTTGTTGTTGTTTGTTTTGTTTTGTTTTTTCATATGAGGCGTGAGGAAATTAATATTTAAAAAAAAAAAAAACCTTAGGTATCTGATAAGACTCTTTCCAAAGTTACCATGCCAAATACATTTTTTTCTTTTCATTAATTTAATAAATTACATAGAATACTGAGCCCCAAACTGCATGAAAATATTTATACATGATAGTGAGCCTTTTGTTTAATGACTATCAGAAACTAAGGCTGTAAGAACATTGAATTGAAAGATATTTCAAAACTCTTTAGGACTTCCACATGAGTGTTACTTTTAAACATTTTTTAGTCTGATTTTAATGATCTACAGAGACTTTAAACAAAATGAAAATCTGGCAATGTAAGTCTATAAAAAATGCAGGAGGGTAAATCAATCCTTGAGGGGTGAAGCCAAGCATAGGGAGTTGGCTTTGTACTGAAAATGGACCATGAGGGAATTATTTAACACTTTAAAGAACTTTCTTAAAACATATACTAACCATGTACTACTTTTCCCATTTATCATTTTATTGGTGCTTTGTTTTGTGTTTTGTTTTGTTTTGTTTTTCCCAAAACACTTCATGTAGTGTGTATCACTTTACCCTGGGCAGTCAAGTAACTTATAGATGTTTGAAGAAACGTATGGACAATTACATTTTCTTAGAAAGAACTCTGACTAAAAACTCACTGAACCTTAATTCATCAAAAAACAAAGACCTATTCTCTTCATTTCTTGGACTAGAAAATAAATTATTCTGCCTCCAACAATTTTAGAAATTGTCATTATCTATTTGTCCCTTTTAGGACCTACAATTCACCTCACTTTGGAAATGTACAGTGTTAATTTTAAATGGGAGTCTCTGTGTGGCACAAATGGCTAAACACTTGATTATTTGCTGAAAGGCTGGCTGTTGGAATCCACCCAGATTTGCCTAAGAAGTCAGGCCTTTTGATCTGCTTCAGAAATGTCATAGCCTTGAAAACCCTATGGAGCAGTTCTACTCTGAACACATGAGGTTACTTTCAGTCAGAATTGACTCAACCTCAGCTAACAACAATAGTAACAACTTTTAAATGAAAGTACTATCAACACTGGATTATCAGAAAAACAATAAGCTTTTTAAAAAGTGTCAATACTTTAATAAGAAAAACAGAAGTATGTGGTTTTGTTTGAACTTTCTGAAATATAACCATTTATATATTTTGCATAACTTTGTAAGGATAGTTAAAAAATAACCAGCAATAGGAATGAACAACAACAACAAAAAAAAAAACATAGAAGAAGAATGAGAACAAGCACAAGAAGGAAAAAAAAATGAGAAGGGAAAGAATTTAGTTGCAGAATATAAACAACCTACCTGTAGCAAAGCTTCCAGAACCATTGAGAATAGAGTTCTCTAATGGTCTTAGAGGTTTAACTATGGTAGCCCAGGAATAACATTGGAGCTAAGATCTTATTGAAAAGAGCTCAAGTCCACTGGATTCCGTACGCATGTATATTAAAAAAAACTCATGAGCCAGCAGATTTCTCTCTTATCTTTTTTTTTTGCAAAAAGTTCATTGTATTTAGGATAGAGAAGTCAAAGATAAAGGAAAGGAGTATGGTCACACTGTCTTTGTAAATGCTTTCTGTTCTTTATTCCAAATGGATGAGAATGATTATCCTGTGGAGACAAAATTTTTTTGACAGGAACAACCGCATAGAAAAATTGATTCATTCACAGAGGATGTGTTCTAAATTTCTGGTAGATAGAAAGTGAAAGAAGTCTGCCACAGTTGAAATGGTAATTACTCTCCGGAAGGGACAGGGTCATACAGCAGAGGTATGGCAGTTGAGGGCAAAAGGTGCCCAGTGGAACCAGGGTAATGAAGAAGTTAAACTGTCCCTGTTTGCAGATGATATGATACTATACATGGAAAACCCTAAAGACTCCATGAGATGTCTACTGGAACTAATAGAAAGATTCAGCAGAGTAGCAGGATACAAGATAAACATTCAAAAATCAGTTAGATTCCTATACATCAATAAGGAGAACGATGAAAAGGAAATCAGGAAAATAATACCATTTATAACAACCCCTGAAAAAATAAAATACTTAGGAATAAATCTAACTGGGGATGTAAAAGACCTATAAAAGGAAAACTACAAAACACTACTGCAAGAAACCCAAAAGGATCTACATAAATGGAAAAACATACATGCTTATGGATAGGCAGACTCAACACTGGGAAAATGACAATTCTACCTAAAGCAATTTACAAATACAACACAATCCAAATACCAACTACATTCTTCAAAGAGATGGAAAAAATAATCATTAACTTTATATGGAAAGGGAAGAAGCCCCAAATAAGTAAAGCACTACTGAAGAAGAAGAATAAAGCTGGAGGACTCACACTACCTGACTTCAGAACCTACTATACAGCTACAGTAGTCAAAACAGCCTGGTACTGGTACAAGGACAGACACATTGACCAATGGAACAGAATTGAGAACCCAGATGTAAATCCATCCACCTACGGTCACCTGATCTTCAACAAGGGCCCAAAGTCCATCAAATGGGGAAAAGACTGTCTTTTTAACAAATGGTGCTGGCAAAACTTGATATCCATCTGCAAAAAAATGAAACAGGACCCACACCTCACGCCATATACAAAAACTACTTCAAAATGGATCAGAGACCTGAATATAAAGCCTAAAACTGTAAAGTTCATAGAAGAAAAAATAGGACCAACACTTCAGGCCTTAATACACAGCATTAACAGGATACAAACTGTAACCATCAACACACAAACCCCAAAAGATGAGCTAGATAACTGGGATCTTCTAAAAATCAAACACCTATGTCCTTCAGAAGACTTCACCAAAAGAGTAAAAAGATCCTACAGACTGGGAAAAAAAATGTTTGGACAGTGCAAGTCAGACAAAGGTCTGATCTCCATAATCTATGGGAAAATTCAACACCTCTCCAACAAAAAGACAAATAATCTTATTAAAAAATGGACAAAGGAAATGAACAGGCACTTCACCAAAGAAGACAGTCAAGCGGCCAATAGACACATGAGGAAATGCTCACTATGACTAGCCATTAGAGAAATGCAAATTAAAACCACAAGGAGATACCATCTCACCCCGGCATTACAGGCTCAAATCAAAAACACTGGAAATAACAAATGTTGGAAGGGCTGCGGGGAGATCAGAACTCTTATGCACTTCTGGTGGGAATGCGAAATGATACAACCATTTTGGAAAATGTTATGGCACTTCCTCAGAAAGCTAGAAATAGACATACCATTCGATCCAGCAATTCCACTCCTAGGAATATATCCTAGAGAAATAAGAGTCGTCACTCGAATAGACATATGCACACCTATGTTCATGGCAGCATTGTTCACAATATCAAAACAATGGAAACAACCTAGGTGCCCATCAGCAGATGAATGGATAAACAAACTATGGTACATACACACAATGGAGTACTATGCAACGAGAAAGAACAACGATGAATCTGTGAAGCATCTCATAACATGGATGAAACTGGAGGACGTTATGCTGAGTGAAATAAGTCAATCACAAAAGGACAAATATTGTATGAGACCTCTATTGTAAAAACCCATGAAAAAGTTCACACGCAAAATGTAACAATCTTTGTTGGTTGTAAGAGATGGGAGGGTTGGGGGGGAAATACTAAATAGGCAATAGATAAGTAGGTATCTTGGGTGAAGGGTGAGACAGTACACAATACAGGGGAAACCAGCACAACCTGTGCAAGGCAAGCTCATGAAAGCTCCCTAGACACATCCAAACTCCCTGAGGGACTGAATTACTGGGCGGAGGGCTGTGGGGACCATGGTCTCGGGGAATATCTAGCTCACTTGATGTAACATGGTTTATAAAGAGAATGTTCTACATTCTACCTTGGTGAGTAGCGTCTGGGGTCTTAAAAGCCTGTGAGCAGCCATCTAAGATACTCCACTGGTCTCATTCCTTCAGGAGCAAGAGAGAATAAAGAGAACAGGATACAAGGAAAAGAGTAGTCTGAAGGACTAATGGACCACAGCTACCAAGGCCTCCACTGGACTGAGTCCAATACAGCTAGATGGTGCCTGGCTACCACCACTGACTGCTCTGACCGGGATCACAACAGAGGGTTCTGGACAGAGCTGGAGAAGGATGTAGAACAAAATTTTAACTTACAAATAAATGGACCAGATTTACTGGCCTAAAGGAGACTAGAGAAGCCCCGAGAGTATGGCCCCCAGATAGCCTTTTAGCTCAGTGGTGAAGTCATTTCCGAAGTTCACGTTTCAGCTGGGGATTGGACAACCCCATAAAACCAAATGGAACTAGTGAGGCACAGCAGTTCAGGGACAAGGGCTAGTAGGCAGAAGGGGACAGGAAAGCTGGTGATAGGGAACCCAAGGTTGAGTAAGGATATTGTTGATGTGTTGTGAGGTTGTTAACCATAGTCATAGGGCAACATGTATACTAACTGTTAAATGAGAAGCTATTTTGTTCTGTAAGCCTTTATCTAAAGTGAGAATAGCAGCACAATTGGAAGAGCATAGTTGATGTCACTGAACTGTGCATGTAAAAATTTTCGAAATGGTGTATCTTTGGCTATGTATATTTTCAACAACAACAACAAAAAAGTTTGAGAAGGGAGAGGGTTGACATGTCGTAGGGTTGTTAACCAATGTCATAAAACAATATGTGCACTACTGTTTCATGAGAAACTATTTGTTCTGTAAGCCTTCACCTGAAGTACAATTAAAAAAAAAGAAAAAAAATCTTTGATAGTTACATGGGAAAGGAGAGGTGGGTAGGGGGAATCACTAACAAGATAGTAGACAAGTGTTAACTTTGGTGAAGCAAAGACAACATAGAATATAGGGAACGTCAGTGCAACTTGACCAAGGAGAAGTCATAGAAGCTTCCTAGACACATCCAAACACCTTGAGGAACCAAGTTACTGGGGCTGAGGGTTGGGAACTATGGTCTCAGGGGACATGTAGGTTAATTGGCATAACATAGCTCTTAAAGAAAATGTTCTACATCCTACTTTGGTGAGTAGCGTCTGGGGTCTTAAAAGCTTGTGAGCACCTGTCTAAGGTACATCTATTGGTCCCATCACATTTGGAGCAAAGGAGAATGAAGAAAACCTAGACATGAGGAAAATATTAGCCCAAACGACTAATGGACCGCAGGAACCACAGCCTCCATCAGCCTGGGCCCAGAAGAACTAGATGGTGCCTGGCTACCACCACCAATGGCTCTGACAGGGTTCGTAGTAGAAGGTCCCTGACAGAGCTAGAAAAAAATATAGAACAAAATTCAAATTCACAAAAAAGACCATACTTGGACTTCCTGACAACATGGCTCTATAGTTAGAAGCACCACACCGTCCCTCCACAGCAAAGATCAGAAAAACTAAGTCAAACAGTCATGTCAATCCTGAAACCCTAAGCATCAAATGAAGAGATAAAGAACTCAGCCAAGCACTGAATGGAATAAGAAACTGACCAAGAACAGAGAGCAGGGAGAGATACATGCAGAGGTCCCCTATCAGCTACCGCAGCATGGATCCGCCATCTTGGACTCCTATCAGAGATCAGTGAGCAGGGGGTATAAGAAAGCAGCTTTGCAGAGCTTCCAGCAGGAGACAGAACAACTGGTAACCAGCTATATATGCTTTCCCACCCCCTGCCATTCTTCACCCCTGCTTAGCCTACTCTGCTTCCTGCAGCCAGTCTCTTGGCAGGGAAGCACCCCGGAGTCACTTGGATTCTACCTGCCCACACTGTCCGGCTCCCTATGTACATTTTGTTGGCTGCTGGTGTTGCTTTTTTCCGCTTCTTTAGATTTCTTCCTTACCTCTCACCACCTCCCCCTCTTTTCTCTCAAATACCTGGCTCCGTGCACCATCTTTACTTCTTCCTGAAAGGCTGCAAAACACCACTTGACTGTGAAACTGCTTCCTGGCCCTTGCCACTATGCTGGTAGGACCCCCGGAGTTTTTTGTTTGTTTGTTTGTTTGGTCTGATTTGTTCTGTTTTGATTAGTTTGTTTTCTTTTTCTTCTCTTGGCTTTGGAGTCCCTTCTAGCCGGGTAGTACTGTCTGGCTTGGAAGCTACTCCCTTACTCTGCACAGATGCACAGGAACATCCCTGGGGACATTTCTTTTTTCTTTCTTTCTTTCTTTTTTTTTTTTTTTTTTTTTGTTGCTTTGTTTTGCTTTCTTCTCTTTCTTATTGCTTTTGTCTTTCTTCATTTCCAGTTTCTCAATTTATTCATTTTTTTTACCCTTTTTATTTTTTTTCATTTTTGTTTTTCTCCATTTCTCATTCTCTCATCTCTCCACTCCAGTAGCAAGCTCCCTTAGCAATCTTTTTTGTTTGTGTGTATGTCTTTGGCTCCTGTTCCTCTCTCCTCTCTCTCATCTTTCCCATACCCATCTTAGCTCCACACATCACAATCTACCCCCTCCTTCCAGCCTACCTGCACCGTGTGCTGAACATCACACTCCCAAACAACACAGGCATGGCCTACAGGAACCTGCCCTGCACTGATTCCCAGTCCGCCCTGTCAGCCCTGGTGCATGTCACAAACAACCCATCCCAACAACTCCCCTTCACCTGGACCTGCCCTGCTGTACCATACCTGAGTAACTGACCCTGCCCATTGGAGAAACAGGTGAAAAGTTCGTGCCCACAGACAAGCAAACAACAGAGAATGCACAGCCCACCTGCTCAGATATAACCAAATAAAACAAAAAATCAGGACAAAACAAAGAAATCTACAATCAATAAATTAGGAAAATAACTACTGAATGCCCCGAAGACAGCAGACAATATCAAAACATTTACAAAAACAAGACAGGATGGTTCCAGTAGGTGTCCAAAATAAAACACCAGATGACCTTCCAGTAGAAGAAAAGACACTAGATCTAACTGATAGGGAGATCAAATCCCTAATATTCAGAATTATCCAAGAGTTTAAGCAAAAGCAGACAAACGCGAGGAAAAAGTAGACAAATTCATGGGAAATACAGACAAAAAAATGGAAGAATTCAAGAAAATAATACAGGAACAAAATGCTAAAATAAATTCACAACTAGAAATTTTACAAACAATTAGAAATCCAGAAGATAAACAACAAGATTTCAGAAATGGACAGTGTCATAGAAGGGCTGAGGAGTAGGTTTGAAATGATGGGGGATAAGATCAGTGAAATTGAAGACAAACAACGGATACAACGCTGAAGAAAAACCAGAAAAAAAGAATGAAGAAACCCTGAGAATTATATGGGATACAATCAAAAGCAAAAATCTACTAGTGATCAGAGTTCCAGAACAGCGGGAGAAAACAGAAAACACAGAGAGGATCAGTGAAGAATTGCTGACAGAAAACATCCCCAATATCATGAAAGATGAAAAGCTGGCCATCCAAGAAGCTCAACGAACCCCATATAGGATAGAGCCCCAAAAGCAAATCACCAAGGCATATCATAATCACACTAGCTAAAACCAGAGGCAAACCAAGAATCCTGAGAGCAGCTTGAGAAAAACAAAAAGTCACACACAGAGGAGAACCAATAAAACTAATCTCAGATTATTCGGCAGAAACCATGCAGGCAAGAAGGCAATGGGTTGATATATATAAAACCTTGAAAGAAAAATATTGCCAGTCAAGAATAATATATCCTGCACGTGAGATCCAGTTTTCCCAGCACCATATGTTGAAGAGACTATTCTTTCCTCTTTGTATTAACTTGAGACCCTTGTTGAAAACTATTTGTCTGTTGATAAATATGTTTATTTCTAGAATCTCAATTCTATCTCATTGGTATATTTGTCTATCTTTATACCAGTACCACACTCTTTTGATTACTGTAACTTATAGTTCAAATTGGGAAATGTGAGTCCTCCTAATTTATTCTTCTTTTTTCAAATTTGCTTTGACTACTCAGGGCCCCTTGCAATTCTGTATGAATTTAAGGATTGACTTTTTTATTTCTGCAAAGGGGGTCACTGGGATTTTGATGGGGATTGTATAGAATATATAGATTTATTGGGGTTGGATTGACATTTTAACAATAACAAGTCTTTCAGTCCATGAATACATGGATACAAGATGGCTTTCCATTTATTTAGGTCATTTTAAATTTATTTCAGCAATATTTTATAGTTTTTACAAATATTTCACTTCCCTGATTAAATTTATTCCTAGGTATTTTTTTAATTTTAGATGCAAATGAAATTTTTTTCTTAATTACCTTTTCAGCTTGTTCAGTGTTGGTGTATAGAAACATGACTGATGTTTGTGTGTTGATTTTGTAACCTGCAACTTTGCTGTTTAGGTTATTAGTTCTAGTAGTTTTCTTGTGCTTTCTTTGGGATTTTTTAAATATAGAATTATGTAATCAGTGAATAGAGATAGTTTTACTTCTTTTCTGATTTGAATGTCTTTTATTTATTTTTCTTGCCTGATTGCTCTGGCTTAAACTTCCAGCACAACATTGAATAGCAGTGGTGAAAAAAGCATCCTTGTCTTGTTTCTCATCTTAGGGGTAAAGTTTTCAGTCTTTTGCCATTGAGTCAGATGTTAGCTTTGGATTTTATATAAATGTCCTTTTTTATCATGTTGAGGAATTTCTCTTCTATTCCTAGTTTTCTAAGGGTTTTTATCATGAAGGGGTTTTCGATTTTGTCAAATGCCTTTTCTGTGTGCATTGAGATGATTATGTTGTTCTTTTTCTTTTATTCTATTAATGGGATTTATTACATTGATTGATTTGCTTATGTTGTATCATGCTTGCATTCCTGGAATAAATCCTCTTGGTCGGTGTGCATAATTCTTTTAGTATGCTGTTGGATTCAGTTTGAGAGTATTTTGTTGAGGTTTTTGCATTTATATTAATAAATAATGTTGGTTTGTAGTTTTCTTTCTTTGTGGTGTCTAACTGACTTTGGCTTAAGTGTCATGTGGCTGCCATAGAATAAGTTAGTGCATGTTGCCTCCTCGTCTACTTTCTGGAAGATTTTGAGAAGGGTTGATGTTCATTCTTCCTTAAATATTTGGTAGAACTCATCAGTGAAGCCATGTTTTGTTAGACTTCTCTTTATAAGGAGTTTTTTGAATACTGATTCAATCTCTTGTTTTAGGTATATCGTAAATTTCTATTTCTTCTTGAGTCAATTTAGGTAGTTTGTGTGTTCCTCAGAAATTGTCCATTTCACTTAGGTTACCTGATTAGTTGGCATATAATTTTTCTTATTATTTTCTTATAATTCTTTGTATTCCTGTAGTCAGCAGTAATTCCCCCACTTTCATTTTTTTATATTATTTATTTCTATCTTCACTTTTTTTTTCCTTATCAGTCTAGCTAAAGATTTGTCAGCTTTATTATTATTTTCAAATAACCACCTTTTGGATTTGTTGTTCTCTGTATTGTCTTTCTCTTCTTGATTTAATTTATTTCTGTTCTGAGAGTTTTATTTCCTTCCTTCTGATAGCTTTGAATATAGTTTCCTCTTATTTTTCTAGTTTCTTAAAAACGAAAGTTAGGTTATGGATATGAGGTCTTTAGGCTATTATAATGTAGATGTTTATAGCTATAAATTTCCCTCTGATCACTGCCTTCACCACATCTCATAAGTTTTGATGTGTTGTGCTTTCATTTCCCTCAACAAACCTTGAAAAGACTGCCTTCCTGGACGTGTGAGAACACTGAAGACTCTATTGATTAATGTGTATTCAGCTAGTGTTTTCAATGTGGGGATGTGGAGTGGGGGTTAAAAAACCAACAACAACAACAAAAAAAACAAAAACAAAACCAAAAAACCAGTCTTTACAAACTGCCTCTGTGCCAGTGCCCTCTTTCGGCCACCGGCCAGGCTTGTACAGAACCCCAGGATCAACCCAAGGTAAAAGTGCTGGGTGCTTTCAGAAAATTTCCTAAGGTGCATCTCACCCTGGACATGTGTATGGCTTCCTCAATTTCCCTGTGTATATGGTGCCATTGAAAGACTCAATATGTGAAAGAAAACTCCTCTCAGCCCTTAGAAGCTCATTGTAAGCCTCAATCGCACTCTTTAACCCCAATTGGATATGGATAGTGGCAGCCCTGAATCTCTACAGGCCAAACTAAGACAAATGTCCCATATTATCCCTCAGGCAGTCCCCACATAGGTCAGAACAGAAATAGACAGTAATTTTCAAATAATGTATACTCTGCTTCTTCCAGAGGTAGGGAGCAAGCTCCCACACTGGGAACATGGGCCACTGTCACCTCTTTAAGGTGACCACCAAAGCTAGGGAGAGCTGGGACACAAGTGGGGCAAATACCAAAGCCTGACTACCATCTATACATTGTCTGTACATTGCCTATCTCTGGATTCAGCCTTAGCTTAGATTCTATAACTCTTTGACAGGTCTCCAGAGATCCAGCCCTGCTGATTCTGCCAGTTTCTGTTTGTCTTTTTATGGTGGGTGATAGGAGCTTACAGCTACACACACTGCCATTCTCCTTCCTGTATTGCATTTTTGACAATTGGAATTAGACAAATCAGGGAACCTACTGCGTAAAATTTGGTATATTATTTAACTTCATATAATGTATTAGTTATTTATTGTTTTGTAACAGATTACCCCAAATGTAGTGATTTAATACAACTGAACAACAGATCATCTCACAGGTGAGTTATCACCACTAAATTTTTATCTAGATTTCTGTTTATATGCCTATAAATGTACATATTTTAAGTTGCTGGCCTCTTTTCCCTTCCCCACTCCTCGATTCAATTTAATAGGTGCTAACTACGGCCATCCCCATGCATCTGTTAGTTTGCTGTACTGTGGGGGCTTGCATGTTGCTGTAATGCTGAAATCTATGACACTGGTATTCAAATATCAGGAGGGTCACCCTTGGCAGATAGGTTTCAGCTAAGCTTCCAGACTAAGACAGAGTAAGAAGAAGGACATGGTGATATACTTCTGGAAAAAAAAAAAAATTAGCCAGTGAAAACCTTATGAAGAGCAACAGAGTATTGTCTGTCACAGTGTTGGAGGATGAGCCTCTCAGGTTGGAAGGCACTCAAAAGACAACTAGAGAAGATCTGTGTCCACAAAACAGAGTCAGCCTTAATGAGCTGGACTGAGTCAATCTTTTTTTTTTTTTTTTTTTTTTTAATATATATTTTATTGTACTTCAGGTGAAAGCTTACAGAGCAAATAGTTTCTCATGAAATAGTAGTACACATGTTGTTTTTTGACATTGGTTAACAACCCCACAATGTATTAAGCCTCTAAATTCTCAACCTTTTCTGAGTCAATCTTTTGGAACCTTCATTTGCTCATATGGCATGACTGAGAATGAGAAGAAACAGTTGCAAACATCCTTTAAGAATCAGAATGTGGAATGTAAAAATATGAATCTAGGAAAATTGGAAATAAACAAAAATGAAATGGAATGCATAAATGTCAATAGCCTAGGCATTAGGAACCTGAAATGAAGTGGTATTGGCCATTTTGAATCAGACAATCATTTGGTTTACTATGCCAGGAATGACAACCTGAAAAGGAATGGCATTGTATTCATTGTCAAGAAGAGCATTTCAAGCTCTTTCCCGAAGAACAACACTGTCAGCGATAGGATAATATCCATACTCCTACAAAGAAGACAAGTTAATACAGCTACTATTCAAATTTATGCACCAACCACTAAGGCCAAAGATGAAGAAATTGAAGATTTTTACCAGCTTCTGCAGTCTGAAATTGATCAAACATGCAATCAGGATACATTGATAATTACTGGTGATTGGAATGCGAAAGTTGGAAACAAAGAAGAAGGATTTGTAGTTGGAATATATGGCCTTGATAGAAACGATGCCAGAGACCACATGATAGAATTTTGCAAAACCAGCGACCTGTTCATTGTGAATACCTTTTTTCAACATAAACCGCGACTATAAACATGGATCTCACCAGATGGAATACGTAGGAATCAAATCGACTGTATCTGTGGAAAGAGACTATGGAAAAGCTAAATATTATCAGCCAAAACAAGGCCAAGAGCTGACTGCAGAACAGACCATCAACTGCTCTTATCAAAGTTAAAATTGAACCTGAAGAAAATTAGAACAAGTCCACGAGAGCCAAGTATGAGCTTGAGTATATCCCACCTGAATTTAGAGACCATCTCAAGAATAGATTTGATCACTGAACAATAATGATGGAGGACCAGACAAATTGTTGAATGACATCAAGGACATCATCGATGAAGAAAGCAAGAGGTCATTAAAAAGACAGGAACAAAAGATAAGTCCAAAAGGGACCCCTGAAGAGACTCTAAAACTTGCTCTCGGACATCGAGTAGCTAAAGCAAACGGAAGAAATGATGAAGTAAAAACGCTGAAGAAAAGATTTTAAAGTGCAGCTCTAGAAGACAAAGTAAAGTATTATAATGCCATGTGAAACGACCTGGAGTTAGAAAACCAAAAGGGAAGAACACACTTGGCATTTCTCAAGCTGAAAGAACTGAAGAAAAAATTCAAGCCTTGAGTTGTGATACTGAAGGATTCTGCAGGTAAACATTAAACGACGCAGGAAGCATCAAAAGAAGATGGAAGAAAAACACAGAGTCACAATACCAAAAAGAATTGGTTGATGTTCAACCGTTTCAGGAGATAGCACATAAACAGGAACCGATGTTACTGAAGGAAGAGGTCCAAGCTGCACTGAAGGCATTGGCGAAAAACAAGGCTACAGGACAGAACACCAACTGAGACATTTCAACAGACTAATACAGTGCTGAAAGTGCTCACTCATCTATGCCAAGACATTTGGAAGACAACTACCTGGTCAACTTACTGGAAGAGATCTATATTTATGCCTACTTCCAAGAAAGGTGACCCAACTGAATGTGGAAATTATCGAACAATATACTTAATATCACACACAAGTAAAATTTTGCTGAAAACAATTCAAAGCAGTTGAAACTGTACATTGACGGGGAGCTACCAGAAGTTCAAGCCAGACTGAGAAGAGAACATGGAACCGGGGATATCATTGCTGATGTCAGATGGATATTGGCTGAAAGTGGAGAATACCAGAAAGACGTTTACCTGTGTTTTATTGACTACGCAAAGGCGTTAGACTGTGTGGATCATAACAAATTATGTATAATATTGCGAAGAATAAGAGTTCCAGAACACATAATTGTGCCCGTAAGGAACTTGAACATAGATCAAGAGGCAGTCATTAGAGCAGAATAAGGGGATACTGGGTGGTTTAGAGTTAGGAAAGGTGTGCATCAGAGCTGTATCCTTTCATCATAGTTATTCATTCCATATGCTGAGCAAATAATCCTAGAAGCTGGACAATATGAAGAAGAACAGGTATCAGGATTGGAGGAAGACTCATTAACAACCTTGCTTGCTGAAAGTGAAGAGGAGTTAAAGCATTTACCAATGAAGATCAAAGACTACAGCCTTCAGTATGGATTACACCTCAACATAAAGAAAACAAAAAATCCTCACAGAAGGACCAATAAGCAATGTCACAATAAACAGAGAAAACAGTGAAGCTGTCAAGGATTCCATTTTACTTGTATCCACAATCAACACCCATGGAAGCCACAGTCAGTAAATCAAAGGACACGTTGCACTGGGCTAATCTGCCGCAAAAGATCTCTTTAAAATGTTAAAAAGCAAATATGTTACCTTGAAGACTAAGGTGCTCCTGACCCAAGCCATGGTGTTTTCAATTGCCTCATATGCATGGGAGAGCTGGACAGTGAATAAGGAAGACCAAAGAATTGATGCCTTTGTGAATTATGGTACCAGTGAAGAATATTGACTATACCATGGATTGCCAAAAGAATGAACAAATCTGTCTTGGAAGAAGTATTAGAGTGCTCCTTAGAAGCAAGTATGTTGAGACTTCATTTCACATACTGTGAACATGCTGTCAGGAGGGATCAGTCTCTGGAGAAGGACATCATGCTTGGTAAAGTAGAAGGTCAGCGAAAAGGAGAAAGACTCTCAATGAGATGGATTGACACAGTGCCTGCAACGATGGGCTCAAGCAGCACACAATTGTGAGGATGGCATAGGAATGAGTAGTGTTTCCTTCTGTTGTACATATGGTCGCTATGAGTCAGAATGGACTGGAAGGCACCTAACAAAAACAACTATGGCCAACTACAACGAAGGATTTACCTGAGGCAGCAACATCCTTAATCCCATTTTGACTGGTAGACTCACGGTCTTTATTAGATGGAGGACGAGTTTTATATTCTGCTAAACGGCTTCCCTACAGTATTTTAATTGCTGCATTTTCAGGTAGAAAACTAGTTGAAGAACTCAAGTGTTTCATATGATGATCATTCAGTTAACTCAAACTACAGACAGAGAGCCTCTGACTTAACAAAACTCTATTTCCTTTCATCTTTGTTTACAGATGGACTACCTCATGAACAAGATTCTCTTTCTCATAGAATTTGGAAAAAAAAATGGTAAGAAGGAAGGAGCATCCACTAATTCTCTAAATATATCTACCATTTTCGTGTGCACATGATTAGCATGAGTTCTGACTATGCTTTCCACCCAAACCTCACGTCTCTTGACACGTCTAGCCCCAAAGGAGGTTGGGACATACAGTTTTAATCTAGGACAATAATGTGCTTAACTAAAAACTAGTGGTTCTTTCATTAAGAAGAAAATACTGATAAGAAAATGTACAGTGTTTATTAAAACAGGCTATTCAACTGAACCTACCTTGCAAATTGAAATTTTCAAAATAATTAAAATCCATGACTATTTTTGAAGATTTCCAAGCCATAAAACTATAACTAGATAGAGAATTAAATAGATAGATGGAAAGTTATATACTGGTTGTTGCTGAGTCAATTTCTCCTCATGGAGATTCTGTGTGTTGCAGATTAGAACTTCACTCCATATTGTTTTCAGTGTCTGCGACCTTTCTGAAATAGATTGCCAGGCTTTTCTATTGATACTGAGGCACCTCTTTGTGGATATGAACAACAAACCTCTTGGTTAGTACCTGAGTGTTTAACCATTTGTTCCACTCAGGCAACCAAAAAACGATATAAATGTGACAAATATATAGAGATATAAGTTAAAGCAATACGATACACAGAAATAGTGACAGAAAAACTCTTGCTCTCTCCCCCTCTCTCTGTCACACACACACACACACACACACAATCTCAATTTACCTATAAGCCACTGCATTTACCTTAATATACCTGAGAAGGTAATGGAGAGTAGTAGAGTAGAAAGTGGACTGAGAGAAGCAATCTAAAGAAAATTTCTCTGCTTTTTGGAAATTTTAGTAAATGTGCTCTGTTTTCTCCAATATTCCTGTGCACTCTCAGTGAGATGCCTTAGCTAATATGCCTGTCATTCTAAAATAAAACTCATTTTCAGATTCTGATGGTTGCTTGTGGATAGATGCCATGGAAGCAGAAGCAGGAACAAGGCAACTAATTAGAGAAATTAGATCCTATGTGTTGCCTGAATCTCAAAAGAGAATTCTTAGCTGTATGTAATCTAATTTAAAGAGACAACAAAATAATTTATGTATTTCTTGTTTTCCACACTACAATGGATATATTCAATCGTCTTTAAGCTTCACTTTTTTTAGCCAACTTGTGTCAGAAACCATATAAATCTGTTAGAGCAAGTTTAAATTGGGAAGACTTCCTAAAACTTTCCAAAATAGAAATGCATAATATAAATAATTACTGTTTCTTTTCCTTAGAATTCAAAGACTATCCACGAAGGCGAGGTATGAAATTCTTAGGAATAATAGCCTATGTAAATAAAAATATAATACACAAAAATGACTAAAGTTTATTTTATGCTAACTTAGACCAAAATAAATTGTTTTAAAATATTTTTGTTTTTTTCTTGAAGAAAACAGTCTACACAGTCTGTAACATTGTAGCTATCAAGATATTACATTAAAATGAAATTTAAATAGATAAACTTGTAGTATATGGTTGAATCTGTATTTATTTATAGCCAATTATTTATAGTTCTTTAAGAGTGATCTAAAATTTAAATTTACTATGTAATATCTATATATTTTAATGTTTCCTCACATCCCAATTTTCCTATAGTTCACTTTATTTCATTGATTTAAGAAACTGTAGAGATCGGTTAGAGTCCCTGGGTTATAAAACATTTACTCAGCTGCTAACACAAAGGTTGGAGGTTCTAGCCCTCTTGGAGGCACCTCAGAAGAAAAGCATAGCGATCTACTTCAGAAAAATTAGTCACTGAAAAACCCAATGGAGCACAGCTCTGTTCTGGCACTCATGGGTTTACCTTAAGTCAGGATTTACTCAGTGGCAAAGATGGCAGTGACAATTACATACACATACACTTCAAACTGGTTACTCAAGGCACCTGCAATTGTTTCCTAGATTCCGTACTTTAAACTCTTTTTTATACCTATTCCCATCAGTTAATCATCTATGTAACATTAAAGAACTCACATCACATTCTCTTCTTTAAGAAAAGTATTACGATATTCCCTCAATTTTTATTTTAACTGACTCTGAATTTCCTTGGATTATATTTGTAAATCTCATGACAGTTTTATACTGTCAAAAGTTATTATTATTTTTTGAAT
The DNA here is from genome assembly GCA_030035585.1 of Dugong dugon. Lineage (NCBI taxonomy): Eukaryota > Metazoa > Chordata > Mammalia > Sirenia > Dugongidae > Dugong > Dugong dugon. The sequence goes on along the minus strand of CM057463.1, from coordinate 103,441,478 downwards.
TTTTATATTATTTCCTTGTTAGGTAATAACAATCCTTCTTGAGAATGAAACATTATGTTTTTGCTTCTTCTTCCCTTTTTTTTAAAACTCTGATGTTAAACGATTTAATAAACATAGCTGATTTTGGATTTGTTTAACGAGTTTGTTAAATTACTTTTGCACACATGCATATATACGTATATATATATGTATATGATAATTAAGAGAATATTTAAAACAAAGTTATACAGAAAAATCAAACAAAATGAAAGAAAAAATCCAAACAACCAAAAGAGGGCACTAAAGTGGAGGAAAAAATACACAAGAAAATAAATAAATAAATAAAAACAAAAAGACTTAGAAAAATAAAGTACTAGAAATATATCAAAATGCATCAGTAATTAAAATAAAGGTAAATAGTATAGGTTTAAAAACTCTAAAGATCTAATAATAATTGTCAGAGTAAATGAATATACAAAATTCAAATACATACTCTCACAAGAGATACACAAAAACATAGGAGTACAGAGGAATGAAAGTTAAAAAATAAAATAAAATGGAAAAAAATATGCCAGGCAAATACTAACAAAAAAGAATCTGGTTATATAAAAACCACACAAGTAATATTTAAGTCAAAAAGAGTGTTATTAGAGTTTAAGAGGGTAACTTCATCATAATAAAGGCATCCAGTCAGAAAGAAACTAGAACATTTGTAATGTGCACCTGGTACTACATGCCAAAAATACAAGACCAAAACTTTCAGAAATACAAGTAATTTATCAGTTTGTTATCATATTGGACAACACTGACAAATATTTCCAGTGATCCATTGGCAATGCAGTCATACAATCATAAAGATATAGAAGATTTCTACAACATGCGTGATGAATTAGATCTAATGGAAATAATTAGAACATCACCTCAACAGTTTGGATGTATTTATTGTGTCCAAGCACTGCTATATAGAATGTTTATAGAATGATACAAAATTGGGACATGTACATCCTCAAGAATTTATAAAGAGTTATTCTAACAGATTCAATATTTTTTGTACACAAAGACTTTTATTTGGAAATCATTAAAAATGTAACTAAATACACCAATATGTTAGGACATTTTAAAAAACTTGTAAATAAATTATGAAATGAAAAAATCAAAATGGAAATTATATAATTAAAAAGTAAAGGATATTAGATATAAAAATTGGGTTATACATCTAAAATCATACTTAAAATTTTTTGCCATAAGACATAACTAAAAAGTGCTCACAATTAACGTGTTAAATGTCCATCAATAAAGCTTAAGATTAAAATGGAATACCAAACAGACAATGAAAAAGAAAAGAGAAGGGAATAAAATATGAGAATTAACAAAGTCTTAGTTTAGTTTTTTGAAAGAACTTTAAAAAATAGTAAACCTCTGAAAGATAGATACAGAAAAAAATGAGATTACTGATGAACAATACTAGAAATTGAAATTAAAACAATAACAAATATAATACATCAAGAAAATATCTTAATGAATTTAAAATTTTTTTACATAATGGTACGATGGAAAATATAACTTACTGAAACTGACTCAAGAAGAGAAAGAACACTTAGGTAATCTATTAATCATTAAAGAAATATGATCAGTGGTTAAAAAGTTTCCATATGCAAAGTGTGAAATTATTTTTAAAGTTTTTAAGAGATCTTTTCCAATTTTGCATAAATATTTCAAGAAAAAGAAAAAAGAAATAACGCTCTTCAAATAATTTAATTCATATTATAAAATCTTATAAAAATTGTGGGGCAAATGTAATAAAAGAAATAAATATTACAGGTCAGTTTATAAATGAATATGAAGAAAAATATAAATATCATATTAGCAACTAATGTATTTTGACAATTAATGCAACTTACCTCATTAGCGGTATATAAAATATGATTATATGAATAGATGTAAAATATTGTTTAAGCTATTTCTAATGCTTATCCATAATTAAAAGCAGAATATACTCTTAGCAAACTAGGGAATGATGGGAATTTCCTTAACCTAATAAAAATTATATACAAAATGCCTCTAAAGATGAAATATTGCAAGACAATGATACCCACTATCATCACTTCCATACAGCATTGTAGTTGACGTAGTAGCTACTACAATGAGAAAAGAACTGTAAATAAATATAAAAGCAATGTAATAAAAGAAATAAAGTTGTCATTAGCCAAAGTAAATAAGCTTTTCTAAAAGGTAACTCCAATGACTGTAGAAAAATACTGGCATAAATTTGCCAGTTTTGCCAACTATATATCAATTCCAAAAACCAGAACATTTGGATACTTGGCTCCTAACCAAAAACTTGGCATTTCAAATTCACCAGCTGCTCCTCGGAAACCCTGTGAAGGTAGTTCTACTCTGTCCTGTAAGGTCACTATGACTCGTAATTGACTCGAGGACGAGTTTTTTTGTTTGTTTGTTTGTTTTAAGGTTATTCTTTATAACAGCAAAATAAATAAATGAATAAATAAGACACCAAAGAGTAAATATTTTTACAATATATTTAAGCTATCTTGGAGAAAATTACACAAATGTATCAGAAGACATTAAAAACTGGTAAGTGGAGAAAAACACTGTGCATATGAAAAGTTGCACTTAATATGTCAATTCTTTCCAACTTGAATTACATGTTCAACACAATTTCAAGGAAAAACTGTTTAAGATTTTCATGGTTATTGATGAATTGATTCTAATTTTTATAAGGAAGAGCAAAAATCCAAAAGTATTACAACCTGCTGAGGAAAATTAATAAGAAAATAAATTTTCTTGGTAAGCAAACAAATCTAAACTATATATTTTTTAGGAATACGTACATGTGTGATATAATTATAAATAAGCATTTGATAATTATGCAGACAAATCTCAAAAGAGTTGTTCTGTCTAAAAGTAGATGGTATGATGATAGGAAGAGTGATGATATGATAGAGGGAAACACACAGAACTTCAAATATTTTTGTTCTTAAGCTAGGCTGTGGGAAGATGGCTGTTCGTTTTTATTTTTGTCATATATATGCATATGTATATTTGCAAACATTGTATATATATGCCTTAACATTTTAATAAATATCATACTTTTATAATTGTTTTATCTGTATGATTTGACATTCACTAATTCATGCATTCAACAATCCCTTACTGAGCATCCTATGTGTACAAGGTAATTGTGCTAGCCAGGTGTATAGTGTTCTGGTGCATGGTATTCATCTAATCAAGTTGATTTTACTCCTATTAAAAAAGTAGAGTCTACGTCAATAATTTCAGGATGAGTTTTTTCTCTTTGGAGAAAGCAATTTGAAATTTATGCACTATTTTAAGACAGTAGATGACTCCCAAATACTCACCTTGAAACTGACTCCCAAATACTCACCTTGAAACTTTGTTTACATTACTTTGATTCTAAAACTATTAAAATGTATGACTAATCCTTCCACTTAATCATATATATGTATATATTTATTCATACATCTGCATTTCTCTTGTCTTTTTTTTTTTTTTTTATGCTAGAGATTATTTTTACTTTAGCTGCTCTGTGATTTATCTTGAATCCAAAAATGGCTTAGAGGGGGATATCTCTGGTCGTAACAAGACAGTAGATTCAGATGAAGTAGGTATTGATTGATTCAAGTAAATATGGCCTTCCCTGGAAAAAATAATATAAGAATATGGAACTACTCTATAGTCTGTATTTATAAATTACACATTCCATTAATTTGAGATCTATTTTATTGTGTTAATGGGATATCTGTAATATCACCTTAGGTTCTGACATTCTGGAGAAATTGATTTGAAGTGAATTTGAAGTATGTTGGGAAATGATGTAGGAGGTGCACTGATTCTGTACGTATCTGATAACTACTTAGACAACAAATACACATGTAACATGTAAAGAAATATGTGACGAGGTGAGTGTTTCGAAGGTGACAAAGTATATGTTTATTAGTATAGACTTTTGGCTCACTCTCAAATACCAACTTTAAAATTTGCTGAGCTGTGTAATATTTGGCAAGATAGTTAATTGACTTTTGAGATTTAATTACAAGATTATATAACTCTTCTCCCCATACGTTACCAACATACCACTATACAGCTGAAAGAGATGCAAGGTACAGTCTCTACTTAAGAAGTTCTTAGGAAAAACCAAAGACAACAGGAAAGTCTAAAACAAAGACACTAGAGGATTTTGAATACTATAGAGAAAACACTAAATTTACCTACAGCACTATTAAATTCAGCCCAAATCCTAAACAGTTTAACATAAAACTGCACACCAAAGGCCCTTTACCTCAGATCCCATTACCCAATACATTATGTCCCACACTGATCAAAACATTACAAGACATGCTAAGGCAAGGAAAAAACATGGAAAGATTAAAAGCAAAGGGATGGAGAAATATTTGCCATTCTAAGACTAGCCAAACAAACAAGCTGAATGAACTGTATCAATTTCTGACAAAAGCAACTTCAGCACAATGCAAATGATCAGGGATAAAGAGGGGCATTACATAGTAAAAAAAAAAAGGATCAATTATTCTAGAAGACATAACAATCCTTAACACATATTCACTAAACAACAGAGATTTAAAGTATATCAAGCAAAAGCTGGTATATATGAAAGGAGAAATAGAAAAATCCACTGTAAAATTTGTGAACTTCAACAAGGTTCTTTTGGTAATTGATAGATCAAGCAGTCAGAAAATCAGTAAGGATATATTTGACCTGAGCAACACTACCCATCTACTTGATCTAATCCCCAAACAGTAGAATACACATTGTTCTCAGGCTCACATGGAATATTCACCAAGATAGATCACATTCTCAGCAATAAAATAGACTTTAACAAATTATATATATATATATAAATATCTATAAATAATAATAAATATAATATATATAATATAATAATAAATATAAATATATATAAATAATTCCAAGTAAAGTTCCAAATAACAATGGCATTAAACCAGAAATCAATTACAGAAGCATAACTGGAAAATTGCCAAATATTTAAAGACTAAACCTCGTAGTTGCCATCCAGTCTGAACCAGTTCATAGCAAGTCTATGTAAAACAGAGCAAAACACTGTCCGGTCCTGAGTTATCCACACAATCGTTGCTGTGTTTGAGCCCATTGTTGCAGCCACTTTGCCAATAAATCTTGTTGAGCGTCTTCCTCTTTTTCACTGAATCAATGCTTTACCAAATATGATATGATTCTCCAGGGACAGGTCCCTCCTGGTAACATGTCCAAAGTAAGTGAGAAGTCTCTCCATCTTTGCTTCTAAGGAGTATTTTGGCAGAATTTCTTCCAAGACAGATTTGTTTGTTCTTCTGGCAGTTCATGATATTTAATATTCTTCTATATACTTCTCCAGGACCTTAATTCAAAGGCAGCAATTCTTTTTCACTCTTCCTTATTCATTGTCCAGCTTTCACATGCATATGAGGTGATTGAAAATACCATGGCTTAGGTCAGGTACACCTTAGTCCTCAAAGTGGCACCTTTGTTAACTCTTTAAAGATATTTTTTACAGCACACTTGCCCAATGCAATATGTCCTTTGATTTATTGATTGCTTCTTCCATGGGAGTTGATCATTAATGAAATCTTTGATAAATTCAACCATCTCTCCTTTTATCATGATGTTGCTTATTGGTCTGGTTGTGAGGATTTTTGTTTTCTTTACCTTGAGGTGTAATCCATACTGAAGGCTCTGTGATCTATGATCTTCAGCAGTAAGTGCTTCAAGTCCTCCTCACTTTCAGCAAGCAAGGTTGTGTCATCTGAGTGTCACCGGTTGTTAATGAATCTTCCTCCAATCCTGATGCCCTGTTCTTCTTCATATATTTCAGCTTCTTGGATTATGTTATGTCCAAATGACTGCCTTTTGGTCTATGTACAGGTTTCACATGAACACCATTAAGTGTTTTGGAATGCTCATTCTTCACAATGTTAGCCATATTTCGTTATGATCCATAGTCAAATGCTTTTGCATTGTTAATAAGACGCAGGTAAACGTATTTCTGGTGTTCTCTGCTTTCAGCCAAGATCAATTTGACATCAGCAACAATATCCCTCTTTCCACATACTCTTCTGAATCCAGCTTGAAAATCTGGCAGTTCCCTGCTGATGTACTGCTGTAACCGTTTTTGAATTGTCTTCAGCAAAATTTTACTTACATGTCATATTAACGATATTGTTCAATAATTTCCACATTCCGTTGGAACACCTATCTTTGCAATGGTCACATAGAGTAGTCTTGATACGTTCCAAGAGTCTCAGTGGATGCCTGAAACTGTGGATAGTACTAAACCTTATATATACTATGTTTTTTCCTATAATATCCTACCTTATGCAAATGATACAACCTTGCTTACTGAAAGCAAAAAGGACTTGAAGCACTTACTGATGAGATTAAAGAACACAGCCTTCAGTATGGATTACACCTCAACATAAAGAAAACAAAAGTCCTCACAACTGGATCAATAAGCAACATAATGATAAACGGAGGAAAGTTTGAAGTTGTCAAGGATTTCATTTTACTTGGATCCAAAATCAATGTCCATGAAAACAGCAGTCAAGAAATCAAAGGACACATTACAGTGGCAAATCTGCTGCGAAAGACCTCTTTAAAGTCTTTAAAAGCAAAGATGTCACCTTGAAGACTAAGGTGGAACTGACCCAAGCCACAATATTTTCAATTGCATAATACGCATGAGAAAGCTGGACAATGAATAAGGAAGACCAAAGAGGAAATGACATCTTTGAATTGTGGTGTTGGTGAAGAATATTGAATGTATCATGGACTGCAAAAGAAAGAATAAATCCAGCTTGGAAGAAGTACAGCCAGAATGCTCCTTAGAAGCAAGGATGACGAGACTTCAGCTCACATACTTTGGACATGTTATCAGGAGGGATTACTCCCTGGAGAAGAGCATCATGCTTGGTAAAGTAGAGGGTCATTGAAAAAGAGGAAGATCTTCAATGAGATGAGTTGACAGAGTGGCTGTAACAATGGGCTCAAGCATAATAATGATTGTGAGGATGTTGCAGGACCAGGCAGTGTTTTGTTCTGTTGTACACAGGGTCTGTGTGAGTCGGAACCAATTCCATTGTACCTTACAACAACAACGATAGAAAATAAGAAAGCTATAAAACAATAACCTAAGATTTCATCTGAAAAATGTCCAAATACTCGGAGATTAAACTTATTAGTTATTATCCAGTAGGTTCTGACTCATCACGGCTCTATATACAACAGGACCAAACATTGCCTGGTCCTGAGCTATTCACAAAGTTGTTGCTATGTTTAAGCCTATTGTTGCAGCCACTGTGCCAGTTCATGTTTTTGGGGATCTTCCCCTTTTTCACTGAATCTTTACTTTACCAAACATGGTATGCTTCTCCGTAGACTGGTTCCTCATGGTACTGTGTCCAAAGTAAGTGAGACAAAGTCTCCTCATCCTCGCTTCTAAGGAGGATTCTGGCTATACTTCTTCCAAAACAAATTTGTTTGTAATTAGAAAGTAAAGAAGGAAAAAAAGTTAACTCTAAAACAGGCAGGAGAAAATAAATAAGAAAAAGTGGAACTTGATTAATTTAAAAACTATAACACAATACAAAATTTTACAAAAAGTGAAGCTGGTTCATTGAAAAGATGAATGGAATTGATAAATCTCTAGCCAGACCAACCAAGAAAACAAAAATAATAATTAAAAGAAAAGGGAGAGAGAGAAGATGCAAAATTTCCATAACAGAAAATAAACAAAAAAGGGGGAGTTCCAGCAAAATGGCGCTCTAGGCAGAAGCACCACGCCGTCCCTCCACAGCAAAGATCTGAAAAACTAAGCCGAATAGGGAATACAACAATCCTGAAACCCTACAACATCAAATGAAGAGACAAAGAACTCAGCCAAGCACCAAATGGAGTGAGAAAACTGACAGAGAACGGGCGAGGAGAGATTCACGCAGAGGTCCTCTACCAGCTAATGCAGCACGGATCCGCCATCTTGGACTCCTATCGGAGACCAACAAACAGGTGGTACGAGAAAGCAGCCCCAGGGAGCTTCCAGCGGGAGACAAAACAACCGGTAATTGGCGATATACGCTTTCCCACCCCCGACCCTTCTTCACCATGACTCGGCCTCCTCTGCTTCCCGCGGCCACAGTCTCTTGACCGGGAAACAGTGGCTGCTTGGATTCCACACACCCTAATGGGTGGCTCTCTGGGTACCATTTGTTGGCTGCTGGTGTTGCTTTTTTTCCGCTTCTTTTTATTTCTTCCTTGTCTCTCCCCACCTCCCCCTCCCTTCGGTCATGTACCTGCCTCCGTGCACCATCTTTGCTTCTTCCTGAGGGGCTGCGGAGCTCTGTTCGAGTGTGGAGCTGCATCCTGGTTTGGGCTGCTGCGCTGGTGGGATCCTGGGACTTTTGTTCATTTGTTTTGAATTGTTTGTTTCTTTTCTTTTCTTTTTCTTGAGTTGGGAGCCCTTTCTGGCAAGGCTGAGCTGAGTGGCAGGGAGACAACCCTTTGGCTTCCACAGACGTGCAGAAGGATCCCTGAGGGTGTTTCTTGTTATGTTTTTTTGTTGTTGTTGTTTGTTTTTTGGGGGGCCTTTTTTTTTTTAATTTGTTTTGTTTTGTTTTTCCTCTTTTCCCCTTTTTGTCTTTCTTCATTGCTCAGTTTCTCCTCTCTATATCTTCCTTCTCTTTCTGTTCCCTGAACACCTGGTGTTGTATACTTCTACACCTTCTAGCCAGACTGTACTGCAACGCCTGAGAGCAACTTCCCCAGACTTCATAGCTGCACTGGTGGGATCCCTGGAAACTGCAGTTCTTTAAGCTTTCTGATTCTTATTTATTCATTCTTTTCTTTTCTTCCTCTTCCCCTTTCTGTATTTCTCCATTTCCTAGTCTCTCATTGCTTCAATCCAAAGGCAAAATCCCCTAGCATTCTTTCTGGTTTGTATGTTTTTGGCTCCTGTTCCTCTCTCCTCTCTCCCATATCCATCTTAGCACCACACATAACAATCTCCCCGCTGCATCCTGCCTACCTGCACTGTGCGCCTGACATCACACCACCAAGCAGCACAGGCAAGGCCTACTGGAACCTGTCCTGCACTGATTACTGACCTGCTCTGGTGGCTGTATTAAGTGCCACAAACAACTCGTCCCAGTAACTCCTCTTCAGCTAGACCTGCTCTGCTGTACCTTGTCTGAGTGTCTGACACTGCCAGTTGAAGAAGTAGGCAAAACGTATTGTGCTCACAGAAGGGCAAACAACAAAGAACACACAGTTTGCCTGCTCAGACATAGTCAATTTTTTTTTTTTAAAAAGGGACAAAACAAACAAATCTACAATCAATAAACAAGAGAAATAACTACTGAATGCCCCGAAGACAGCAGACAATAACAAAACATTTACAAAAGCAAGACAGATGGTTCCAGTAGGCTTCCAAAATAAAACACCAGATGACTCTCCTCTGGAAGAAAATGTGCTAGAACTACCTGATAGGGAATTCAAATCTCTAATGCTCAGAATTATCCAAGAGTTGAAGAAAAAAGCAGACAAAAATGAGGAAAAAATAGACAAATTCATGGAAAATATGGACAAAAAATTGCAAGAACTCAGGAGAATAGTGCAGGAACAAAATGCCAAAATGAATTAACAAATAGAAATTATACAAAGACAACAATTAGAAATCCAAAAGATAAACAAAAAGATTTCAGAAATGGACAGTGTCATAGAAGGGCTGAGAAGCAGACCTGAAACGGTGGAAGACAGGATCAGTAGAATTGAAGACAAACACTTGGATACAACTCTGTTGCAGAAAAACTCAGAAAATAGAACAAAGAAAAATGAAGAGACACTGAGAGTTATGTGGGACACAATCAAAAGCAAAAATCTGCGAGTGATTGGAATTCCAGAACAGGGGGAGAAACCAGAAAACAGAAAGAGTATCATTGAAGAACTGCTGACAGAAAACTTCCTCAATATCATGAAAGATGAAAAGTTGGCCATACAAGAAACTCAACAAATGCTATATAGGAGAGACCCCAAAAGAAAATAACCAAGACATATCATATTCACACTTGCCAAAACCAAAGACAAACAAAGAATCCTGGGAGCAGCTTGTGAAAAACAAGAAGTCACATACAGAGGAGAAACAATAAGACTAAACTCAGATTATTCGGCAGAAACCATGCAGGCAAGAAGGCAATGGGATGACATATATAAAATCTTGAAAGAAAAAAATTGTCAGCCAAGAATAATATATCCTGCAAAACTCTCATTCAGATTTGATGGTGAAATTAGGTCATTTCCAGATAAACAGAAACTAAAGGAATATGCAAAAGTCAAACCAAACTTACAAGAATTATTAAAGGGAGTTCTTCAATCTGAGGACAAACAGCTTAAGCCCTCAGGCAGGACCTAGGACCTAGGACGCAGGTTAACATGAACCAGATACCATTCTAGGAACTGAACTACAGACGACTTTCCAAAAACAAAAGATATACAACAGGGAATCAGAGAAATCAATCAAAGGATGACAACAACATCAAAACAATGAAAGAGGGAACAAACGGCATAGGTATAGAACCTTCTAAAGGAGAAGAAGGCAAGGCGATACCAAGTAACGGTAGACTGCTTCAAAATTATAAAGATAAGGGTAAAATTCATGGTAACCACAAAAAAAGTTAACAAACCAACTCATAAAAATAAAGACGAAAAACATAAAGTCTCAACAAAACCAAAACCTACAAAAACAAAAGAAATGAACACAAAATCCACAAACAAAAGGAACTCAGCACAAGAGAGTAAGAAGAACAAAGAAAACTTCAGCATCACAAAAAAAAGCACTACAAAATGACAGTAACAAATTCACATCTATCAATAATTACACTGAACGTAAATGGACTCAATGCACCCATAAAGCGACGGAGAGTGGCAGAATGGATAAGAAAACAGGATCCATGTATTTGCTGTCTACAAGAGACACATCTTAGAAACAAAGATGTGAATTTATTAAAAATCAAAGGTTGGAAAAAAATATATCAAGCTAACAACTACCAAAAAAGAGCAGGAGTGGCAATTCTAATCTCAGATAAAATAGACTTTAAAACAAAATCTACCATAAAAGACAAAGAAGGACACTATATAATGATTAAGGGGATGATCCATCATGAAGACATAACCATAATAAATATCTATGCACCCAATGACAGGGCTCCAAAATACATTAAAAAAACTCTAACAGCACTGAAAAGAGAAATTGACAGTTCCACAATAATAGTAGGAGACTTCAACACACCACTCTCAGTAAAGGACAGAACAACTAAAAAGAAACTCAGCAAAGATACAGAAGACCTAAAGGACACAATCAGCCAACTGGACCTCATAGACATATATAGAACAATCCATCCAACCGCTGCAAAGTACACATTCTTTTCCAATGCACATGGAACGTTCTCCAGAATAGACCACATCTTAGGCCACAGAGCAATCCTCAACAAGATCCAAAATGCTGAGATAATTCACAGTACCTTCTCTGACCACAATGCCATCAAGGTAGAAATTAACACTAGAAAGAGCAAGGAAAAAAAATCAAACACATGGAAACTGAATAATAATCTGCTTACACATCAATGGGTAATAGAAGAAATCAGAGATGGAATTAAAAAATTCCTAGAATCAAATGAAAATGAAAACACATCATACCAAAACCTTTGGGGCACAGCAAAGGCAGTCCTCAGAGGACAATTTATAGCAATAGATGCACATATCAAAAAAGAAGAAAGGGACAAAATCAAAACATTAACTACAGAACTCAAACAAATAGAAAGAGAACAACAAAAAAAGCCTACAACCACCGGAAGAAAGGAAATAGTAAAGATCAGAGCAGAAATCAATGAAATAGAGAACAGAAAAACAATAGAAAGAATCAACAAAACCAAAAGTTGGTTCTTTGAAAGAATCAACAAAATCGACAAACCACTGGCCAGACTGACAAAAGAAAAACAGCAGAGGGCACAAATAACCCAAATAAGAAATGAAATGGGGGACATTACAACAGACCCAACTGAAATAAAAAGGATTATAACAGAATATTATGAAAAACTATATTCCAACAAATTTGAAAACCTAGAGGAAATGGATAAATTTCTAGAAACATACGGCCTACCCAAACTACAACAAAGTGATATTGAAAATCTGAACAGACCCATAACAAGAGAAGAGATTGAAAAGGTAATAAAAAAACTCCCAACCAAAAAAAGCCCTGGCCCAGATGGCTTCACTGGAGAATTCTACAAAACATTTACAGAAGAGCTCGTACCAGTTCTACTCAAGTTATTTCAGAGCATAGAAGAGGAAGCAACACTTCCAAATTCATTCTATGAAGCCAGCATAACGCTGATACCAAAACCAGGCAAAGACATCACAAAAAAAGAAAATTACAGACCAATATCTCTCATGAATATAGATGCAAAAATTCTGAACAAAATTCTAGCCAATAGAATTCAGTATCATATCAAAAAAATAATACACCACGACCAAGTAGGATTCATACCAGGTATGCAAGGATGGTTTAACATTAGAAAATCCATCAACGTAATCCACCACATAAATAAAAGGAAAGAAAAAAATCACATGATTATCTCAATTGATGCAGAAAAGGCATTTGACAAAGTCCAACACCCATTCCTGATAAAAGCTCTCAATAAAATAGGTATAGAAGGAAAATTTCTCAACATAATAAAGGGCATCTATGCAAAACCAACAGCCAACATCATGCTTAATGGAGAAAGGCTGAAAACATTCCCCCTGAAAACAGGAACAAGACAAGGATGCCCTTTATCACCACTCCTATTTAACATTGTGCTGGAAGTTCTCGCTAGAGCAGTAAGGCAAGAGAAAGAAATAAAGGGCATCCAAATTGGTAATGAAGAAGTTAAACTCTCCCTGTTTGCAGATGATATGATACTATACATAGAAAACCCTAAAGACTCCACGAGAAATTTACTGGAAGTAATAGAAAGATTCAGCAGAGTAGCAGGATACAAGATAAACATTCAAAAATCAGTTGGATTCCTATACACCGGTAAAGAGAACGATGAAAAGGAGATCAGGAAATCAATACCATTTTCAATAGCCCCTAAAAAGATAAAATACTTAGGAATAAATCTGACCAGGAATATAAAAGACCTATACAAAGAAAACTACAAAACACTGCTGCATGAAACCCAAAGGGATCTACATAAATGGAAAAACATACCATGCTCATGGATAGGCAGACTCAACATTGTGAAAATGGCAATTCTACCTAAAGCAATTACAAATACAATGCAATTCCGATACACATACCAACAACATTCTTCAAAGAGATGGAAAAACTAATTATTAACTTTATATGGAAAGGGAAGAAACCCCGAATAAGTAAAGCACTACTGAAGAAGAAGAATAAAGTTGGAGGACTCACACTACCTGACTTGAGAACCTACTATACAGCTACAGTACTCAAAACAGCCTGGTACTGGTACAACAACAGAGACATTGACCAATGGAACAGAATTGAGAACTCAGATGTAAATCCATCCACCTACGGTCACCTGATTTTTGACAAGGGCCCAAAATACATCAAATGGGGAAAAGACAGTCTTTTTAACAAATGGTGCTGGCAAAACTGGATATCCATTTGTAGAAAAATGAAACAGGACCCATACCTCACACCATATACAAAAACTACTTCAAAATGGATCAAAGACCTGAATATAAAGCCTCAAACTATAAAATTCATAGAAGAAAAACTAGGACCAACACTTCAGGCCTTAATACATGGCATTAACAGGATACAAACCATAAACATCAACACAAAAAACCCAACAGATAAACTAGATAATTGGGATCTTCTAAAAATCAAACATCTATGCTCTTCAAAAGATTTCACCAAAAGAGTTAAAAGAGAACCTACAGACTGGGAAAAAATTTTTGGACAGTACAAGTCAGACAAAGGTCTAATCTCCATAATCTACAAGAAAATCCAACACCTCTACAACAAAAAGACAACCAATCCTATCAAAAAATGGGCAAAGGAAATGAACAGACACTTCACCAAGGAAGACATTCAAATGGCCAACAGACACATTAGGAAATGCTCGCGATCACTAGCCATTAGAGAAATGCAAATTAAAACCACAATGAGATACCATCTCACCCCGGCATTACTGGCACGAATCAAAAACACTGGAAATAACAAATGTTGGAGGGGCTGCGGGGAGACGGGAACTCTTATACACTGCTGGTGGGAATGCAAAATGATACAGCCATTTTGGAAAATGATATGGCGTTTCCTCAGAAAGCTAGAAATAGACGTACCATTCGATCCAGCAATCCCACTCCTAGGAATATATCCTAGAGAAATAAGAGTCATCACTCGAATAGACATATGCACACCTATGTTCATGGCAGCATTATTCACAATAGCAAAACGATGGAAACAACCTCGATGTCCATCAACAGACGAATGGATACACAAACTATGGTACATACACACAATGGAGTACTATGCAACGAGAAAGAACAATGAATCGGTGAACCATCTCATAACATGGATGAAACTGGAGGACATCATGCTGAGTGAAATAAGTCAATCACAAAATGACAAATATTGTATGAGACCTCTATTGTAAAAACCCATGAAAAAATTCACATGCAAAATGTAACAATCCTTGTTGGTTACCAGGGATGGGAGGGGGGGGGGGATACTAAATAGGTAATAGGTAAGTGGTAACTTGGGTGAGAGATGAGATAGTACATAGTACAGCGGAAACTAACACAACCTGCACAAGGAAAGGTCATGAAGGCCCTATAGACACATCCAAACCCCCCGAGGGACTGAGTTGTTGGATGGAGGGCTCTGGGGACCATGATCTCGGGGAACATCTAGCTCAATTGGCATAACACTACTTATAAAGATAATGCTCTACATTCTACCTTGGTGAGTAGTGTCTGGGGTCTTAAAAGCCTATGAGCGGCCATCTAAGATACTCCACTGATCTCATCCCTTCGGGAACAAGGGAGAATGAAGAGAACAGGATACAAGGAAAAGATTAGTCCGAAGGACTAATGGTCCACAGCTACCAAGGCCTCCACGGGACTGAGCCCAGTACAGCTGGATGGTGCCCGGCTACCACCAATGACTCCTTTGACCAGGATCACAACAGAGGGTTCTGGGCAGAGCTGGAGTAGGATGTAGAGCATAATTTTAACTCCCAAAAAAAAAAAAAAAAAAGAAGACCAGATATACTGGCCTAAAGAATACTAGAGAAACCTCGAGAGTGTGGCCCCCAGACACCCTTTCAGCTCAGAGGGGAAGTTACCTTCAAGGTTCGATGTTAAGCCTGGGAATGGACACCCCAGTAAAACTAAATGGGACTAACGATGTACAGGAGTCCGGTGACAAGGGCCAGAAGGCAGAGGGAGAGTAGGAAACTGATGATAAGGAACACAAATTGAATAAGGACACTGTCGATGTATTGTGAGATTGTTGACCACTGCTATAGGGCAACATTTGTAGTAACTATTAAATGGGAGGCTGTTTTGTCCTGTAAGCCTTCATCTTGGGCGAGAATGGCAGCACAATTGGAAGAGCATAGTCAATATCACTTAAATGTGTAAGTAAAAAGTTTTGAAATGGTGTTTAAATAAAATAAAAATAAATAAATACATAAATAAACAAATGAGACTAAAGAGGTACAATAGTCCACTGACAGGGTCCAGAAGACAGAAGGGGACAAGGAAGCCCCCTGGTGATAGGGAACACAAGGTGGAGTAAGGATATTCTTGATGTGCTGTGAGATTGTTAACCATTGTCATAGGGCAACATGTGTAGTAACTGTTAAATGAAAAACTATTTTGTTCTGTAAGCCTTCATCTTAAGTGAGAATAACAGGACAGTTGGAAGAGTGTAGTCAATGTCACTGAACTGTGAATGTAGAAAATTTTGAAACGGTGTATCTTTGGCCATCTGTAATTTTCATCAAAAAAAAAGGTTGAGAATTTAGAGGCTTAATACGTTGTGGGGTTGTTAACCAATGTCAAAAAAAACAACATGTGTACTACTATTTCATGAGAAACTATTTGCTCTGTAAGCTTTCACCTGAAGTACAATAAAATATATATATATAAAAAAAAATAAAAAAAAAAAAGAAGGCAATGGGATGACATATATGAAATCTTGAAAGAAAAAAAATTCCCAGCCAAGAATAATATATCCTGCAAAACTCTTGTTCAAATTTGATGGTGAAATTAGGTCATTTCCAGATAAACAGAAATTAAGGGAATATGTAAAAGTCAAACCAAACTTACAAGAATTATTAAAGCGAGTTCTTCAATCTGAGGACAAACAGCTTCAGCTCACAGGCAGAATCTAGGACACAGGATTGTACCAGCCAGATAACAGTCTAGGAAATGAACTCTCGAGTACTATCCAAAACCAAAAGAAATACAACAGGGAATCAGAGCAGTTAATCAGTAAATGACAACAACATCAAAACAATAAAAGAGGGAATAAATGGCATAGGTATAGAACCTTCTAATGCACAGGAACGCAAGGCAATACCAAGTAATGGCAAACTGCTTCAAACTTAGAAAGATAAGGGTAAAATTTATGGTAACCACAAAGAAAGTTAACAAACATACTCATAAAAATAAAGAGGAAAAACATAAAGTCTCAGCAAAAATAAAACTTACAAAAACAAAAGAAATGAAAAAAAAAAAAAATCCAGAAACAAAAGTAACACAGCACAAGGGAGTAAGAAGAACAAAGAAAAAGTCATCACCACAAAAAAAAAAAGCACTACAGAATGACAGCAACAAACCCACATCTATCAATAATTACACTGAATGTGAATGGACTCAATGTACCCATAAAGAGACAGACAGTGACAGAGTGGATAACAAAACAGGATCCATCAATATGCTGGCTACAGGAGACACACCTTAGAAACAAAGATGTGAATTTATTGAAAGTGAAAGGTTGGAAAAAAATATATCAAGCTAACAACTACCAAAAAAGAGCAGGAGTGGCAATTCTAATTTCAGATAAAATAGATTTTAAAACGAAATCCCGTAAAAGACAATGAAGGACACTATATAATGATTAAGGGGATGATCCATCATGAAGACATAACCATAATAAACACCTACGCACCCAATGACAGGGCTCCAAAATACATAAAACAAACTCTAACAACACTGAAAAGAGAAATTGACAGTTCCACAATAA
Source organism: Dugong dugon (assembly GCA_030035585.1). Classification (NCBI taxonomy): domain Eukaryota; kingdom Metazoa; phylum Chordata; class Mammalia; order Sirenia; family Dugongidae; genus Dugong; species Dugong dugon. The sequence goes on along the minus strand of CM057463.1, from coordinate 103,424,179 downwards.
TAGTAGGAGACTTCAACACACCACTCTCAGTAAAGGACAGAACAACTAAGAAGAAACTCAGCAAAGATACAGAAGACCTAACGGGCACAATCAGCCAACTTGACCTCATAGACATATAGAACACTCCATCCAACTGCTGCAAAGTACACATTCTTTTCCAATGCACATGGAAAATTCTCCAGAATACACCACAGCCTAGGCCTCAGAGCAATCCTCAACAAGATACAAAACGCTGAGATAATTCAAAGTATCTTTTCTGACCACAATGCTATCAAGGTAGAAATTAACACTAGAGAGAGCAATGAAAAAAATCAACTCCATGGAAACTGAATAATACCCTGCTTACACATCAGTGGGTAATAGAAGAAATCAGAGATGGAATCAAAAAAATTCCTAGAATCAAATGAGAATGAAAACACATCATACCAAAACCTTTGGGAGACAGCAAACGCAGTCCTCAGAGGACAATTTATAGCAATAGATGCACATATCAAAAAAGAAGGGACAAAATCAAAACATTAACTACAGAACTCAAACAAATAGAAAGAGAAGAGCAAGAAAAGCCCACAACCACCGGAAGAAAGGAAATAGTAAAGATCAGAGCAGAAATAAATGAAACAGAGAACAGAAAAACAATAGAAAGAATCAACAAAACCAAAAGTTGGTTCTTTGAAAGAATCAACAAAATCGACAAACCACTGGCCAGACTGACAAAAGAAAAACAGGAGAGGACACAAATAACCCCCCCTCAAAAAAAAAAAATGAAATGGGGGACATTAAACAGGCCCAACTGAAATAAAAAGGATTATAACAGAATATTATGAAAAACCATACTCCAATAAATTGGAAAACCTAGAGGAAATGGATAAATTTCTAGAAACACACTACCTTCCCAAACTACAGCAAAGTGATGTTTAAAATCTGAACAGACCCATAAGAAAAGAAAATGTTGAAAAGATAATAAAAAACTCCCTGGCCCAGATTGCTTCACTGGAGAATTCTACAAAACATTTACAGAAGGGCTTGTACCAGTACTACTCAAGCTATTTCAGAGCATAGAAGAGGAAGATACGCTTCCAAATTCATTCTATGAAGCCAGCATGATGCTGATACCAAAATCAGGCAAAGACGTCACAAAAAAAGAAAATTAGAGACCAATACCTCTCAAGAATATAGATGCAAAAATTCTGAACAAAATTCTAGCCAATAGGATTCAGCATCATATCCAAAAAATAATACCCCATGACCAAGTAGGATTCATACCCGCTATTCAAGGAGGGTTCATCATTAGAAAATCAATCAACATAATCCACCACAGAAATAAAAGGAAAGAAAAGAATCACATGATCATCTCAATTGACGCAGAAAAGGCATTTGACAAAGTCCAACACACATTCCTGACAAAAACTCTCAATAAAATAGGTATAGAAGGGAAATTTCTCAACATAATAAAGGGCATCTATGCAAACCCAATGGCCAACATAATTCTTAATGGAGAGAGACTGAAAACATTCCCCTTGAAAACAGGAACAAGGCAAGGATGCCCTTTGTCACCACTCCTATTTAACATTGTGCTGGAAGTTCTAGCTAGAGCAATAAGGCAAGGAAAAGAAATCAAGGGCATCCAAATTGGTAATGAAGAAGTTAAACTGTCTCTGTTTGCAGAAGATATGATAAAGACTCCATGAGAAACCCACTGGAACTAATAGGAAGATTCAGCTGAGTAGCAGGATACAGGATAAACTTTCAAAAATCCTTTGGATTCCTATACACCAATAAGGAGAACAATGAAAAGGAAATCAGGAAAACAGCACAATTTTCAATAGCCTCTAAAAAGATAAATTACTTAGGAATAAACCTGACCAAGGATTTAAAAGACCTATACAAAGAAAACTACAAAACACTACTTCATGAAACCCAAAGGGATCTACATAAATGGAAAAGCATACCATGATCATGGATAGGCAGACTCAACATTGTGAAAATGACAATTCTACCTAAAGCAATTTACAAATACAATGCAATCCCTATCCAAATACCAACAACATTCTTCAAAGAGATGGAAAAACTAATCATTAACTTTATATGGAAAGGGAAGAAGCCCCAAATAAGTAAAGCATTACTGAAGAAGAATAAAGTTGGCAGACTCACACTACCTGACTTCAGAACCTACTGTACAGCTACAGTAGTCAAAACAGCCTGGTACTGGTACAGCGAAAGACACATTGACCAATGGAACAGAATTGAGAAGCCAGATGTACATCCATTCACCTATGGTCAGCTGATCTTCGACAAGGGCCCAAAGTCCATCAAAAGGACAAAAGACAGTTTTTAACAAATGGTGGTGGCAAAACTGGATATCCATCTGCAAAAAAAATGAAACAGGACCCATACCTCATGCCGTATACAAAAACTACTTCAAAATGGATCAAAGAACTGAATATAAAGCCTAAAACTATAAAGTTCATAGAACAAAAAATAAGACCAACACTTCAGGTCTTTCTACATGGCATTAACAGGATACAAACCATAACCATCAACACGCAAAACCCCTAAGATAAGCTAGATAACTGGGATCTTCTAAAAATCAAAAATCTATGCTCTTCAAAAGACATCACCAAAAGAGTCAAAAGAGAACCTACAGACTGGGAAAAAATTTTTGGACAGTACAAGTCAGACAAAGGTCTAATCACCATAATCTACAAGAAAATCCAACACCTCTACAACAAAAAGACAACCAATCCTATCAAAAAATGGGCAAAGGAAATGAACAGACACTTCACCAAGGAAGACATTCAAATGGCCGACAGACACATGAGGAAATGCTTGCGATCACTAGCCATTAGAGAAATGCAAATTAAAACCACAATGAGATACCATCTCACCCCGGCATTACTGGCATGAATCAAAAACACTGGAAATAAATGTTGGAGGGGCTGCGGGGAGATCAGAACTCTTATGCACTGCTGGTGGAAAATGATATGGAGCTTCCTCAGAAAGCTAGAAATAGACGTACCATTCGATCCAGCAATCCCACTCCTAGGAATATATCCTAGAGAAATAAGAGTCGTCACTCCAATAGACATATGCACACCTATGTTCATGGCAGCATTGTTCACAATAGCAAAACGATGGAAACAACCTAGATGCCCATCAACAGATGAATGGATAAACTATGGTACATACACACAATGGGTACTATGCAATGAGAAAGAACAACAATGGATCTGTGAAGCATCTCATAACATGGAAGAAACGGGAGGACATTATGCTGAGTGAAATAAGTCAATCACAAAAGGACAAATATTGTATGAGACATCTATTGTAAAAACCCACGGAAAAGTTCACACACAAAATGTAACAATCTTTGTTGGTTACCAGGGATGGGAGGGGTGGGGGGGAAATGCTAAATAGACTATAGATAAGTGGTATCTTCAGTGAAGGGTGAGACAGTACACAACACAGGGGAAACTAGCACAACCTATACAAGGAAAGGTTATGGAAGCCCCACAGACACATCCAAACTCCCTGAGGGACTGAATTGCTAGGTAGAGGGCTCTGGCGACCATGGTCTCGGGGAACATCTAAATCAATTGGCATGACACAGCTTATAAAGACAATACTCTACATTATACCTTGGTGAGTAGTGTCCGGGGTCTTAAAGGCCGTGAGCAGCCATCTAAGATACTCCACTGGTCTAATCCCTTTGGGAGCAAGGGAGAATGAAGAGAACAGGATACAAGGGAAAGATTACTCCGAAGGACTAATGGACCACAGCTGCCAAGGCCTCCACTGGACTGAGTCCAGTACAGCTAGATGGTGCCCGGCTACCACCACTCACTGCTCTGACCAGGATCACAACAGAGGGTTCTGGACAGAGCTGGAGAAGGATGTAGAGGATAATTCTAACTCACAAAAAAAAAGACCAGATTTACTGGCCTAAAGGAGACTGGAGAAACCCCAAGAGTATGGCCCCCAGACACCCTTTTAGCTCAGAGGTGAAATTACCTCCGAGGTTCACTGTTCAGCCTGGGAGTGGACAGCCCAGGTAAACCAAATGAGTCTAATGAGGTACAGGAGTCCAGTGACCGGGGCCAGAAATCAGAACGAGTGAAGGAAGCTGGTGATAGGGAACCCAAGGTTGAGTAAGGATATTGTTGATCTGTTGTGAGATAGTTAACTATTGTCATAGGGCAACATTTGTAGTAACTGTTAAATGAGAAACTATTTTGTTCTGTAAGCTTTCATCTTAGGTGAGAATAATAGCACAATTGGAAGAGCGTAGTCAATGTCACTGAACTGTGCATGTAGAAATTTTTGAAATGGTGTATCTTTGGCTATGTGTATTCTCACCAAAAAAAAAAAAAAAGGTTGAGAAGTTAGAGGGTTGATATGTTGTGTGGTTGTTAACCAATGTCATAAAACAACATGTGTACTTCTGTTTCATGAGAAACTGTTTGTTCTGTAAGACTTCACCTGAAGTACAATTAAAAAAAAAGGAGAGAAATAAAAAGGACTCATCACTACTTATCCCATGAATATTAAAAAGATAATACCATAATATTATGAACAACTCTAGGCCCACAAATTTGAGAACTTAGATGAAATTGACCAATTTCTTGAAAGACAAACTACCCAAACCCACTGAAGGAGAATAGGGTGATATGAATATGCCTATATCTGTTAAGAAATTAAGTAAACAGTTAATAACTTTCCAGAAAATAACTTGTAGCATAGAGGTTTTCACTGGTGTGTTATACCGGATGTTTATAGAAGAAATGATACCAAATCTTCACAATCTATCCTAGAAAATAAAAGCCGAGGAAACGCTTCCTAAAATTTATCCTATGTGGCCAAAGTTACCCTCATACCAGAAGTAAATAAAGCCATTATGAGACAGGAAAACTACAGACCAATCTTTAATGAACATAGATACAAATGTCCTCAACAAAATATTAAAAAATTGAATTCAAAATGTACAAAAATGAATTATGCATCACAACCAAGTAGAATGTATTCCCAGTATGCAGAGGTGGCTCAGCATTTGAAAATCAGTTATTGCAGTACACCAAATCAACAGGCTATAGAAAAACAAATCAAATAATTATGTGCAAAATTGGTTCAACAGTTGAAAAATGAGTTAACATTATTCGCAGAATCAGCAAAGCAATGAAGGAAAATCATACAATCATACCAGTAGATGCAGAAAAATCTTTTTTTTTTTTTTTCCATGTAACATCAGGAACAAGGCAAGAATATCTCCTCTCAACACTTCCATGCAATGTTGTTGTAGTAATACTGGCTAGTGCAATAAGACAATCTTTTGCTAGCGCAAAAGAAAAAGTGTGTACTGGTTGGGAATGAAGAAGTAAGATTGTCTTTGTTTATAGAAGACATGATGTGTAGAAAATTTAAAAAATTGATTTTTTAAATTTAAAAAAAGGAACTAATAAATAATTATGGTATGATCAAAGAATAAATGGTTAATGTTAAAAATCAATTGCTTTCCTGTATACCAGCAATTGGAATTTGAAATAAAAAAAAAGCAATACCATTTAAGTGCTCCAAGTAAATATATAAATAAATATCTGAGGTATAAATTTAAGTATAGATATAGCATCTATAAATTTAAATATTTATAGGATTTATATGTAAAAAGCACATAATTCTAATAAAAGAAATCAAAGAAGATCTACATAGAATATCTAAATAACTGGGTGGATATTCCATGACCACATTCTGGAAGATGCAATATTGTTAAGATATCAATGCTTCTCAATTTGATCTACAGACTTGGTGTAATCCCACTCAAAATCCTAGTGAGTTATTTTGTAGGTATCAGCAAACTGATTTTAAAGTTTATATAGAAAGGAAGAAGACCCAGAATATCCAACACAATTCTTAATAAGAAGAATGAAATTGTAGAACTGAAATTACCTGGCTTCATACTTAATAAGAACTACAGTAATAAAGAAATGCGGTATTAGAAAACTCCTATATTTTTACACAAATAATGCACGACTTCTACATTTGTTTCCCAAGCACTATCTTTCCACATGAGATATTTTCATAAGCTCCACTATGCCAATTCTTTTTTACATTTACCACCAAAAAAAAAAAAAAAATTAGCATAATGCACTTATGAAAATACTAAGGCATGGAGGGGAGGGGTTGGCAAAAAAAATAGAAGTACATTATTTATGTAAAAATATTGTAGACACTTAGTCAGTGGAACAGAAAGGAGAGCCGAGAAATAGATCTACACAAATAAAGCCAGCTGATCTTTGTCAAAGACATAAAAACAATTAGGAAAAAGGGCAGTTTATTCAAAAAGTGGTGCAGGAAGCACTGGAAGTCCGCATGTAAATAAATAACTCTAGACACACAGACCTTATGCTTTTCTTAAAAATTATTTGGATTGTTCTATTCACTGCTTCACACTTAGTCCCTAAAACAGTGCCTGCAAATTGTGGACATGCTGTATTTATTGAAAAAGTGACAGCATGTTCTAAACTGCCTGCATTAAGTCTGATAATAATGCTCATTTATTCTTGTCAATTTTAGTTCTTTTAAAATAAATATAGGATGCTCAAAATCATGTATTAGATAAAACTGTTAGTATATTTTGCATTTAAAACTACATATATTTAGATATTTATAGTTTTAAATTCCAAGTAAGTGTTATAAAAAGATATTGGCAGAGACACAGGCAGGAATTAGGTGATAAAGGATTATGTATGGCATAATAATTGTTTTGGATCTGAAGACATTAGAGGATTTTAAGCAAAAGAGTGACTTCTTCATATCTCTGTTAGTTGATCATTTGTATTGTCAAGAGGTTTGAAAAATATCTATTGAATCAGAAGGAGTCCTAGGGAGGAGCAAGCAGTTAACATGCTAGACTGATAACCAAAAAGTTGGAAGTTCCAGTTCGTCAAGAGGCACTTCAGAAGAAAGCCTGCCAATCTACTTCTGAAAAAGCAGCCATCTCCGAAAACCGTATGGAACACAGTTCTTCTCTGATACACATGGGGAAACCATGAGTTGGAATCTGCTTCAATCTAGGACAACACTTTTCCACATTCTTCATGGTCCACATTTCTTGTGATTTTTCTTTAAGCTACTTTCGTCCTTTGCCTAGTATTTTATTTATTCTCAAGCTTTTATTTGGCATGGATGTGTAAATGATTTCTAGTCACATTTTTTTCACATATAACTCTGTCCTCTGACATCAAGTTCTAGACCACAACTACACCTAAAAAACATTTGAGCAAATTTTACTATATTAATGCTCTCAGCTTGTTTTCACTGTATATTACAATGGAAAAGAATACTCACTTAGAGGATATATTGACCATATGGACCGAATAAGAAATCTTATGTGATAGTAAAACTCTTTTCTCTTTCCTATCACTTTTAATATATACTTTTCAGAATAGATTTATATTGTTGAGATGGATTCTGAATATACAAAATAAACATTTATCAATTATGGTGTAAAACTGTCATTTGAAAATGAATCATGAAACCAAATGATGTTAAAGTAAGACAAATCTTATCTTGCTCTACAAATATGTGGCAATTAAAAAAAAAAACTGATCGACTTAAATAATTGGAATGTAGGACACTATTATCTAGATATGAAAGAAGCAAGAAGAGAAAAACACAGATGGAAAATAAGTTTTTTTCATAAATAGACCTGGAGAACATATATCCCAATATGCAAGTCTTCCTGATTCAAAAACTGAATCACTTCTTAGAACATAATTGAAATAACACTTTCCCAAATTCTGTTCTCCAGGGATTGGGATAAATTCTCTGGAGACTAAGATTTGAAATGCAATGGTGAATAGTTATTTATTATGCATCAACAAATTTCTTTGTCACACAAGTTTCTGGTTTTCAATTTGAATTCATCTCAGAAAATTAGTGTTTGATTTTATGTTGTATGCTATTTTCTATATTAAATCTTTTCTCATAAAAGAGGATAAGATATGGGAACAAAGATTACTTTCTGCCTCCAACTTCCCTTGACTTCTTCAATATCCACGTGTGCGAACACACCCACACACACATTCACACACAGAAAATTGCTGAGTCTTTGTTTTAGGTTAATGAGATAGATGGAATGGCATCTTATTCAGTGATAATCTGAGGAATGTTCTATTGCTAATGAGATCGAATGCCATCTTGGTTGCCTTCCAAAAACCCAAATTCTGAAGTACATTTTATGCCTAATACTGACAGGGCAGGAAATATGAACACTTGAACTTAGCATCAAGGAACAAGGAAGAAAATCTCCCATACTGGTGCAGCACTCTAATGAGCTGCAGAGCTCCCTGCTGACTCCAGATGCTACCAGAATTAGAAACTAGGTATCTCTTGCCTCTGTTTAAGGAAAAAACAACAACAAAAAACAGCATTGCTGTACACTGTCTGCAACTAAGTATGTTTGACTTCTCAAACTTTTTTATAAATACAATTCTTATCACTTACCTATAATTAGGTAATGCAATAATGATTTTGAGATAGGTGTCTGCTCAGTTAGTGTTTTTATATTATATACATTATATTGCAATAAAATTATTAGAATAAATAAAATGTGACAATCATCAGGACTTAAAATAAGTTATAAAAACTTAAAAGTACTGAACTCACTGTTCTTTCTCTACACAATTTTATAGGAAACCAAAAGGAATATAGATAACTTAAATTTGAATACATAGAATTATTGATTTTGATGTAACGGTGTGGGCACGTGTATACATACATCTGTGTACATTAATATCACGCAATTATTCACACTATGACTTAAGTAGACAGCAATAATGTAGTGTCTTTCTTTTATCTGTAACTATTGTACATGCTCTAACCTACCTCAAAGAGGAAGAAAACATATTATAATCAATTAACATTACCCTGACATAATAAATAAATAGTCACTTTAAGTAATAACCCCTCTTTCTAGGTAAAAACGCTTGATATTTCACATTTTTCCTCTCTTGTCTTTCTCCTCTCAGAGACAGTGTCTTTGCATATAGTATTTAGGTGAGACATCCATCAATTTGTGGCATTTTGGAGAAAGGGTCCTTAAGTTTCCTGTGGATTTTCTTACACCTCTAATTGCTAGGCCAATATCCCTTATCCATGTGCTCACTGTATCTATTTCAGTATAGTTAGCAGGTGATATGATCAGATGTTGTTCAGGTTGTTCAGGGCCCAGTGGTTCTAACTGACCAACACTCAACTACGAACTATTTAGTATTAACGGACCTGTTATGACTTACGATGGTGTAGAAGTTGATTAAAACTGCCCCCTAAAAAAATAAACAAATAAAATAAACGCACTGCTATCCATTGACTGGGATTCATAACCACTCCATAGGATTTCCAAGGCTGTAAATCTCTACGGAGCAGCTGTTAGCAGTTCATCACTTTAACCACTGTACCACCAGGGCTTCCTCAGAAGTTGATTACAGAAAATGAAATATCTCCATAACCACACTGAACTGTACAGCTTACTTGATGTGATCTCATCCAGATTAGTTTAGAGGAAGATTTATCCCAAGCATGCCACGTTATAGTCAGTGTAAACAAAGTAAATATTCACAAATCTGAATTTTCTCACCTATTTTGCCCAATTTTATTATTAATACTGTGAGGAGTTTCCTACCCAACGTTGCCCACAAACAGCCCAAGCGCACTGGTTAGCCTAAATAAAAGAGGAGCCAGCAGAGGAAAGAAAAGGATAAGGCAACACAAAGATTAACTCAAGGAATAATCTGAGGAGAAATAGGAGAGAAGTGTCATGGAAGAACAGGTCAAGAGAGGTTCAAGAAGAGAGTCATCAACAGAGCCAAGCGCAGTCGTGAAAAAGATATTAAAGAGTGCTTTGTGTGTGGATATGCTGACGTTGCTATGGAAGATTAAGGTATGGTAAAGATTGGGCCCCCAACACATCCTAACTCAAAACTAGGATTAAGGAGTAAATGTGAATTGAAAAAAGCAATGCATAGTAAATTAGCACTATTTTTGTAAGAAGCTCATGCAGGAAGTAAAAATAAAGGGCAATAGAATTTCACAAGAGGTGTTGGTTTGCAGTTAGATCTTTGTCTAGAACTATTATTTGATTATCTTGGAATAAGCTGTTTGTAATACATCCTCACAGAGTTATAGACCCACTCCTAACCTATTGTTGCACAAAAGGATGCAAAAGCACAACAAAAGAGGATAATATAAAATATTTCCCCCATTAGAACAATTTATTTATCTATTTTTTCTTGTTCTTTTTTTTTTTTTTTTTTTTTTTTTTTGCTGTGCTTTGAGTGAAAATTTACATTTCAGGTTAGTTTCTTATAGAAAAATTTATACACACATTGTTACGTGACCCTAGTTGCTCTCCCTATAATGTGACAGCACACTCCTCGTTTCCACTCCAGATTTCCCATGTCCATTCAAGCTGATCCTATCCCTTTTTGCCTTTTCATCTCGCCTCTGGACAGGAGCTGCCCATTTAGTCTCACGTATCTATTTGAGCTAAGAAGCACTCTCTTCATGAGTATCATTTCGTGTCTTAGAGTCAAGTCTAATCTTTGTCTGAAGAGTTGGCTTCTGGAATGTTTTCAGTTCTGGGCTAAACTGAGAGTCTGGGGGGCATGTCTTCTGGGGTTCCTACAGTCTCAGTCAGACCATTAAGTCTGGTCTTTTCACTAGAATTTGAGTTCTGCATCCTACTTTTCTCCTGCTCCATCAGGGACTCTCTGTTGCATTCTCTGTCAGGGCAGTCATTGATGATAGCTGGGAGCCATCTAGTTATTCTGGTCTCAGGTTGATAGTCTCTGGTTTATGTGGCCCTTTCTGACTTGTGGGCTAATATTTTCCTGTGTCTTTGGGATTCTTCATTCTCCTTTGCTCCAGGTGGGCTGGGACCAATTAATGCATCTTAGATGGCCGCTTGCTAGCTTTTAAGACCCCAGATGCCGCTCACCAAAGTAGGATGCAGAACTTTTTTTTTTCTTTTCATTCTTTTTTTTTTTATTGTACTTCAGGTGAAGGATTACAGAACAAATAGTTTCTCATTAAACAGTCAGTACATATATTGTTTTATAACATTGGTTAACAACCCCATGACATGTCAACCCTCTCCCATCTTGACCTTTTTTTTTTTTTTTTTTTTTGGTGAAAATATACATAGCCAAAGATGCGCCATTTCAAAAATTTCTACATGCACGGTTCAGTGACATCAATTAGGTTCTTCCAGTTGTGCTGCTATTCTCAATTTAGATGAAGGTTTACAGAATAAAATAGTTTCTGATTAAACAGTTAGTACACATATTGCCCTGTGACTATGGCTAACAACCCAACTGCATGTCAACACTGTCCTTACTCAACCTGGGGCTCCCTATCACCAGCTTTCCTCTTCCCTTCTGCCTTCTAGTTCTTGTCCCTGGAAAGCTGTGCCTCATTAGTCCCATTTTGTTTTATGGGGCTGTCGAATCCCCGGCTGAACAGTAAACCTCGGAAGTGACTTAACCATTGAGCTAAAAGGGTGTCAGGGGGCCATACTCTTGGGGTTTCTCCAGTCTCTTTCAGGCCAGTAAGTCTGGCTTTTTTTGTGTGTGTTAGAATTTTGTTCTACATCCTTCTACAGCTCTGTCCAGCACCCTCTGTTGTGATCCCGGTCAGAGCAGTCAGTGGTGGTAGCCGGGCACCATCTAGCTGTACTGGACTCAGTCTGGTGGCTGCCTTGGTAGCTGTGTCCATTAGTTCTTTCAACTAATCTTATCCTTGTATCCTGTTTCTCTTCATTCTCCCTTGCTCCCGAAGGGGTGAGACCAGTGGAGTATCTAGATGGCTGCTCACAGGCTTTTAAAACCCCAGACACTACTCACCAAGGTAGAATGTAAAACATTGTCTTTATAAACTGTGTTATGCCAATTGAGCTAGATGTTCCCTGAGACCATGGTCCCCAGAGCCCTCTGCCCAGCAATTCAGTCCCTCAGGGAGTCTGGATGTTTCTAGGGAGCTTCCATGACCTTGCCTTGTAAAAGTTGTGCTGGTTTCCCCAGTATTGTGTACTGTCTCACCCTTCACCAAAGATAGTACTTAACTATTACCTGTTTAGTATTTTTAGTATTTGGCTTTCAAGGTTTTATATATGTCATCCCATTGCCTTCTTGCCTGCATGGTTTCTGCCGAATAATCCAAGCTTAGTCTTACTGTTTCTACTATGTATGTGACTTTTTGTTTTTCTCAAGCTCTCTCAGGATTCTTTCTTTGTCTTTGGCTTTAGGGAATGTGATCATGATATGCCTTGGTGATTTTCTCTTGGGGTCTCTTCTATATGGGGTTCATTGGACTTCTTGGATGGTCAGCTTTTCATCTTTCATGATATTGGGAAGTTTTCTGTCAGCAGTTCTTCAATGATCTCTGTGTTTTCTGTTTTATCCACCTGTTCTGGATTCCTGATCACATGCAAATTTTTGCTTTTGATTGTATCCCACATAATTCTTAGGGTTTCTTCATTTTTCTTTGTTCTAATTTTTCCTCAAATAGAGTTGTATCCAAGTGTTTGTCTTCAGTTTCGCTGATCCTGTCTTCTATTGTTTCAAACCTGCTGCTCAGCCCTTCTATGACACAGTCCAATTCTGAAATCTTGTTGTTTATTTCTAACTGTTGTTTTTGTATGATTTCTAGTTGTGAATTTATTTTAGAATTTTGTTCATGCATTAATTTCCTGAATTCTTCCAATTTTTTGTCTGTATTTTCCATGAATTTATCTGTCTTTTCCATGAATTTATGTATTTTTTCCTCATTTTTATCTCCTTTTTGCTTCAACTCTTGGATAGCTCTGAATATTAGAGGTGTGAATTCCCTATCAGGTAGTTCTAGTGCCTTTTCTCCTACTGGAAAGTCATCTGGTATTTCATTTCAGACACCTACTGGAAGCATCCTGTCATGTTTTTGTACATGTTTTGATATTGTCTGCTGTCTTTGGGGCATTCAATAGTTCTTTTCCTTGTTTATAGATTGTAGATTTGTTTGTTTAATTCTGCTTTTTTGTTTTAGTTGTTTGTGTCTGAGCAGGCAGGCTGTTTATTCTTTGTTGTTTGCTCATTTGTAAGCACAATACTTTTTGCCTCCTTCTCCAACTGGCAGGGTCAGTCACTCAGGTACGGTACAGCAGGGCAGGTCCAGCTGAAGAAGAGTTACTGGGATGGGTTGTTTGTGGCAAGTGCTAAGGCTGACAGGGCGGGCTGGTATTCAGTGCAGGGCAGTTTCCAGTAGGCCGTGCCTGTGCTGCTTGGGGGTGTGATGCTCAGAGCATGGTGCAGATAGGCAGGAAGGAGGGTGTAGATTGGGATTTTTGGAGCTAAAATGGGTATGGAAAAGAGGAGAGAGAGGGGAGAGGAAGAGGAGCCAAAATCATACACATAAACAAACAAACAAAAAAGAGTGCTAAGGGAGCTTGCTGTTGAAGTGGAGTGATGAAAGACTGAGAAATGGAGAAAAATAAAAAGGAAAAAAGAAAAAGAAATAAAAATTACAAAAAAAAAAAAAAAAAAAAAGAACCCTCAAGGGTCTCACCCATGTTGCTATCAGGACCGGGGAAGTTGCTCCCAGGCCATGAAGTACAGCCTGGCTAGAAGGGGTAGAGGTGTCACACAGCACCAGGTGTTCAGGAGACAAGAAGAGAAAGTAACTATAGAGAGACAAGAAACTGAGACATGAAGAAAGACAAAAAGGGAAAAAGAGAGAGAAGAAAACAAAACAAAGAAACAACAATAAAGAAGAAATGCCCCCAGGGATGCTATGCGCACGTGCTCAGAGAAAGGGAGTAGCTCCCAAGCGCACAATACTGCCCAGCTAGCAGGGCCTCCCAAGCTGAGAAAAGAATAAAGAAACAAACAAACAAATCAGAACAAACAAACAAAAAAGCCCCAGGGCCCACCAGCATGGCAGCATTGGCTGAGAAGCAGTTTCACAGTCAAGCCATTTTCACAGCCTTTCAGGAAGAAGCAAAGATGGTACACAGAGCCAGGTATGTGAGAGAGTAGGGGGGGAGGTGGTGAGAGGTAAGGAAGAAATCTAAAGAAGAGGAAAAGAGCAACACCAGTGACCAACAAATGGCTCTCAGGGAGCCAGCCAGTGTGAGGGGAATCCAAGTGACTCTGGGGTAAAGCCAGAGCTTCCCTGCCAAGAGACTGTGGCCACGAGAAGCAGAGGAGGCCAAGTGGGGGTGAAGAAGGGTGGGGAGTGGGAAAGCATATATTACTGGTTACCGGTTGTTTTGTTTCCTGCTGGAAGCTCTGTGAAGCTCCTTTCTTGTACCCCCTGTTTGCTGATCTCTGATAGGAGTCCAAGATGGCAAATCCATACTGCGTTAGCTTATAGGGGACCTCTGCATGTATCTCTCCTCGCTCTCTGTTCTCTGTCAGTTTCTTATTCCATTTAGTGCTTGGCTGAATTCTTTATCTCTTCATTTTGTGCTTCAGTTTCAGGATTGATGTGTGTCTCTGTTTGACTTAGTTTTTTGGATATTTGCTGTGGAAGGACGGTATGATTCTTCTGTCTGTAGTGCCACGTCACCCAGAAGTCCCCTTTTTTCTTTTTGGATGTCAGCATTTCTTGCTCTCAGTTGACCTCTGAGCACTGCTTTTGCTGCATCCCTAAGATTCTGTTAAAACATGTTTTCATTCTCATTTGATTCTGTGAATTTCTTTATTCTGTCCTTAATTTCTTCTATAGCCCAGTAGTTTTTGAGCAAGGTGTTGTTCAGTTTCCAGGCTTTTGATTTTTTTTTTTTTCCTGCTTTTTTGGTTATTGATTTCTACTTTTATGGCTTTATAGTCAGAAAAGATACTTTGTACTATTTCAATGCTTTGGATTCTGTTAAGAATTGCTTTATGACCTAATATGTGGTATATTCTGGAGAATGTTCCATGTGCATTGGAAAAGAAAGTATACTTGGCTGCTGTTGGGTGGATTGTTCTGTACATATCTATGAGATCAAGTTGTTTGACTGTGGCATTTAGATCCTCCATGTCTTTACTGAGCTTCTTTCTGGATGTTCTGTCCTTCACATAAGTGGTGTGTTGAAGTCTCCTACTATTATTGGGGAGCTGTATATCTCTCTTCTCAATGCTGTTAGAGTTTGCTTTATGTATTTTGGAGCCCTGTCATTGGGTGTGTAAATATTTATTATGGTTATGTCCTCCTGTTGTATTGACTCTTTAATCACTATGTAGTGCCCTTCCTTATCTTCTGTGGTGGATGTTACTTTAAAATCTATTTTATCAGAGATTAATATTGCCACTCTTGCTCTTTTTTGAGTGTTGTTTGCTTGATATATTTTTTCCATCCTTTGAATTTTAAGGTGCTTGTGTCTTTAAGGTTTGTCTGTTGTAGGCAGCATATAGACAGATCGTGTTTTTTAATCCATTCTACCACTCTCTATCTCTTTAGTGGTGCATTTAGGCTATTTACATTAAGTGTAATTATTTATAGGTATGAATTTAGTGCCGTCATTTTAAAGTCTTTTTTGTGTGTTGTTAACAGTTTCTTTGCTCTACTTAATTTTCTGTGCTGAGTCATTTTTCTTTATGTATTTTATTTTCATCTTTTTCATTGTTGGTGATTTTGTATTTGCTGAGTCTTTATGATTTTCTTATTTCTTATTTTGATGTGTAGAATTGTTAGTTTCCTTTGTGGCTACCCAAACATTTATCCATATTTTTCTAAGTTTAAACCAATCTTTGATTTCTCTATATTGTCTTGACTTCCTCTCCATGTGTAAGATCTATGACAACATTTTTTAGTTCCTCTTTTTTGTTTTAATGTCCGCTTTTACATATCGACATCTCTGTTTCCCTATTTTCAGTGTTTTAGCTCTGATTTATTTTTGTGACTTCCCTACCTAGGTTGATACTTGGTTGTTCTGTCCTGTGTTCTAATCTTGGGTTGTTATCTGATGTTATTGATTATGTAACCATAGGACTCCCTTTAGTATTTCTTGTGATTTTTGTTTGTTTTTTGCAAATTCCTTTAACTTCTGTTTATCTGGAAATGTCCTAAAATCGCCATCATATTTGAGAGAAAGTTTTGCTGGATATATAATTCTTGGCTGGAAATTTTCTTTCCTTCAAAGTTTTATACATGCCATCCCATTGCCATCTTGCCTGCATGGCTTCTACTGAGTAGTCTGAGCTTAGTCTTATTGACTCTCCTTTGTAGGTGACTTTTCCTTTATCCCTAGCCACTCTTAAAATTCTCTCTTTATCTTTGATTTTGACAAGTTTGATTATAATATGTCTTGGTGACTGTCTTCTGGGATGTACCTTGTGTTCGATGAATGTCTTGGATAGATATCTTCTCAATCTTCATGATATCTGGTAAGTTTTCTGCCAAGAAATCATCAATAATTCTCTCTGTATTTTCTGTTATCCTTCCCTGTTCTGGTACTCCAATTATTTGTAGGTTATTCCTCTTGATAGGGTCCCACATAATTCTTCGGGTTTCTTCATTTTTTTTAAATTCTTTTATCTGGTTTTTCCTCAAATAAGTTGGTGTCAAATTCTTTATCTTCAGTCTCACTAATTCTGTCTTCCCATTTCCTCAGTTCTGCTCCTATGACTTTCTATTGAGTTGTCTAATTCTGAAATTTTATTGTTAGTCTTCTAGATTTCTATTTGCTATCTCTTTATGGATTCTTGCAGGCTGTTAAATTTGTCATTATGCTCTTCTCTAATCTCCTTAAGCTCCTCTATTCCTTTGTCTGTGTGTTCCTTGGCTTGCCATGAATTTTTAATGATCTCCTTCCTCATCTCTTGAAGAGTTCTGTATATTAATCTTTTGTATTCTACCTCTGATACTTCCAAGAAGTTCTCTTCCTCTGGAAGATTTCTTGATTCTTTGTTTTGGGAGGTTGCTGAAGTCATCATGGTCTTCCTGTTTCTGTGATTTGATATTGACTGTTGTCTCTGAGCCATCAATAAGTTATTATATTTATTTATTTTATGTTTGCTTACTGTGTCCTAGCTTCTTGCTTTGTTTTGTTTTGATACACCCAAATAGGCTGCTCGTGTGAGCAAGTTTGATTATTGGTGCCTTTGAAGCTCTAATGTCCTGTCACCAGGCAGTTAGATCTGTTACTAGGTATGTGAGCCCAGGAGTCAATTTAATTTTCTTGTATGGATTCTGCTCAGGTGTACAGGTAGTCAGTCACCAACTCTGCAGTGCAGGTTCTCACCTACAGTCCTAGACAGGCAAGGGTTTTTGGAGAAGGCACAGGTATCTAGCTGCAGTAGGGGGTCACGCACTGAGCAAGGCAGAGGGCTGATGGCTACCCCTGAGTGTCTGGAAGGAAAGCGTGTCCTTATTTCCTACAGCATATAGGTGGATGTGTTTTGCAGCCAGACTATGGGCACCCAATTCTGTTGGCTGTAAAGACTGAGAGGCATCACTTATTCTTGGATCCCTGTCACAGGTGACTAGGTGACATGGGTGAAGCCACCAGTCCTCAGGACCCTGATGTGGGCAGGTGATGACCCTGCTTAATGGGCAGAGCAGTGTCAAATGTCAGGAACCTGCCACTCCACCAGTTAGCTGATACACTTGAATTTAGGCTTCAGGGGTTCACCCTGTTGTATTGTGCTAATGAGGGCCTACACCATTGAATCAGGCCCACACAGTTCTATGCAGATGTGAAAGACATTTAAAGTCTGTGGACCCCTTATGCCTGTGCCTAGACAAAGGAGCTGTGCCTGTCCTTATTTCCCAGCTTAGGGGAACTTGCAGATTATTTTTTCTCTGTTTGTTAATTTGTTCCCTCTCTAAGGCTGGGAGAATGGCTCAAGGAACAAGACAAGTCCTACTTCCAGTCCAGGGGATGTGGGAATCATGAAGCTATCCTGGCACCTGTAGCAGAGCATGGAGGAGGCAGGTAAATGGGAGTTTCTTCCAAAATGGGGTGTTTTTTGATCTGAAAAGTAGGTTTGATGCATGTACTTGTCTTTTGTCAATTGAGCACCTCTTTTCACTAGTTCTGGAGGCTTGAGTAGAGTCTCCTCTGCTTGGTCTCTCCTGATGTGGAAAATGCATTCTGAATGCCACTGCTTGCCTCACGACGCATGCCAGTCTATCTGGCCCGCAGGGTGCCAGTTCCTGCTGGGTCAGGTCTGGCAGCTCCTGGTTGCTTCAGAACAGTCTCTCCCTCCATCTGCCAGTCAGTCCGATTCCTCAACTTTGCCTTCGATGTCCAGGGCTCCTAGATTGTCATACAGAATTGATTCATTTGTTTTTTCAGATCTTTGTTGTAAGAAGGACCACAGGAAGTGTCTGAATATTCCGCCGTCTTGGCCTCACCTACAACATTATACTTTTTTGGTTAAGTTTTTCTATTTATGAAAGTAAGATGAGAATATTTAGAAAAAAAAGGGAAATGTAGAAAATCATAAGGGAATAAGCCTGGCCAGAAATCTCAAAAAAAATTAACAGTTTTACTCTGTTTCTTTGATTCTTTTTTTTACTGTTATTTGTTTGATGTGGGTGTAAATACTTGTGCATGTTTGCATATAATTTAACAATACAGACTACGTTGTATACATACAGCTATGCATATTGTTATTTTCATTTATGATTACATTATGAACACTTTTGCCAAGCAGTAGAATTTTAATGACTGCGTACTTATATTCTGTTTTCTTGTCCTATTAAAATTTTATATAAATCATAGTTTTTTTGTCATTTGGATTCTCAGTATCTCACTATTATATAACTTTGCAATAAGTATTTATGTTGACACATATATCTTGGTCATATTTCCTGTCTATAGTTTTAAGAGAAAAATCCTGGAATTAAATTATGAAGTCAAGAGTAGTAAAAATTTTTAAGTGATGGAAAGATTTGTAGTTTTCATGTTTGTTGTTATTTTTATGCTGAAAAAGATGTAAGTGTGTTCCCTTTTTCTGTACCCTGAAAGTATATTATTAATATTGTTATGTAGTTCTAAATCTTAGAAATATTACTGTTGAAATAATAGAAGATTGTTTTCATTTACAGTTCTTCATTATTTAGATTGAAATGTTCATATGTGTTTGTCATTCACTGTATTTTCTTTCCTTCTTTTTGACTTTGTGAAATCTCTGTTCAAAACTTCCCCAATTATTTCCCTACTAAGAAATTAGTCTTTATATTAAAGTGTTATATTTTGCTGTATTAATATATTAACCAGTTGTCTTTAGTATATGTTTCAACTATTTCTTTCCTTGTCAGTGACCTTTAAATATATAAACTTTTACTTTATTCATGTGGCAATACTTTTTCTTTCTCTTTTTACTATTCTCCATCTGTATTATACTTAATAAGACTTTCAGGTATATATATTTTCTTTAGATTTTACATTAAAGTCATCAAAATCACATTTTTGCATTTAATCTGAAGAAAGGTATTTGCTGTATTTTCTCCTCTAACAATTTACCAATTTGACCAAAAATGTTATTGACTAAATCCCACTTCAGTGATGATTCTGTATAGTACATTATTAAAATATTTTTGAAAAAACTTCATTGTTGCTCTTGCTGCAGTCAGTTAAATTGCATCTAGTGATTTCTACGTTTTCTTATTTTCTGATTAAATGACATTAAATTATGTGTTATAGAAGTAGTACTACTCTTTTTAGAGTTCTGCCTTGAGACTAGGACTTGCCATGTGGCCATGGGGACAAATAGTGTGTACAAGACATTTGCTAGTGAGGGATTTTGGTTTGCCTGAAACAGCCTTTTATTTAGATATGAAGCAAGGATGCACTTTAAAATTATCTTTTGGATACAAGAAGACATGTATGTTTCAAAAATTGTACTTTCTAGTGTTTCAGAAAAACATTCTACAACTCTATCTTCACTTCTCTGACATATGGGACTGAAGGAAACAAACAAGAAAATAACAGAAAATGACTAAGGATGTCATTAGTCATCGCCAATTGTTTGACAGTAGATACAGGAAAACTTTCCTTGAAAATTATTAGTGCAAAAGCAAAATAATCTGCAAGCTTCTTTTCTATCAAATTTAAAAATCTCAGAGTTTGAATCGGTCTCTTAAAAGGGATTAAACCTAGCAATATTACTACTTAAAGCTAATAATAACTACAAATTACTGGTAATCTATTATTTATCAGGCATTTAACTCTCAGAACAATCTTATGAGGTTGTTATACTTTTATGCGACAGGAAGCTAAATCTCAGTGAGTTAAAGTAACTTGCCAAAGACACAAAGATAGTAGCAACATCAGTTATCCTCAAATCCGGGGGTTTCAGAGTCTCAGCTGATGACTTTCATCAGTCTCTTATACTTAGTAACTCACAATTAAAATTCACTAGTGATAAAGAATATTTAATCAAGATAGTCAAAATTAATTTTAGTTAATGCTTTTTAAAAAGATATCAGGCATTAACCACAAATTAATGTATTTGATTTCTTGAAGGTTTTCTCATTTTTAACCTTTCCAAAGAGTTTGGGGTTGCCATGTTCCTATAAATGATCCATGATGGCATAGGGATTAAAGCGCTTGGCTGCCAACTAGAAGGTCAGCAGTTCGAACCTACCCACTGCTCTGTAGAAGAAAAATGTGGCAGTCTGTTTCCATAAAGATTTACACATTGGAAACTCTATGAGGCAGTTCTACTTTGTCCTAAAAGGTAGCCGTGAGTCGGAATTGACTCGACAGCAATGAGATTGGTTTTGTTTGGTTTATATCCTATAAGAAAATGGTATCTAGGTAAGTTGGAATCTACACACACACACATAACAGCAAAGAGGCAAATAACATTCATTGTTGCAGTAATTGTATACTTTAGAACACAAAGTAAGCATTTATGGGTAAAGAAGGGTGCTATTAAAAATTGTACTGGGACATTAGACACAGACCCAGATTATCTTGTACAAAATGGGGCATATGGTCACTCTCCCTACCCATGGTTCAAAATCACACCATCTAATGGAGGCAGGAAATTCTGTAATGTTCACTTTACAAATAAATAATGGAATAATTATGCTAGACCAATAAGACTACTTCCTGACCATATGGTAGAGCAAAGAAGATGGGGTTGTGCAGCAGGCAGTTTCACTGGGTGTCATCTTTTTATAATATGATGACAATGAAAACATCATGTATAAGAACACATGAGAATTTGTGGGATAAAGTAAAGCAGAAGTAAGCAGAGGAAAATTTATAAACTTTAATATTCATATCCACAAAAATAAAAGAATGAATTAAGTATTCAACTGGAAAGGTAAGGAAAATAAAGCAAGGGAAAACAGAAGGTGGCAAATAAAGATAGAAGAAATCTATGAGTTAGAAAATAGAAACATATAAGAACTAATAAAACAAATAAGCAAGATTTTAATGGAAAAATTAAAAATAGATAAAACACTTGTGCCAGGTAGACTTTCAGATGGCCCGCAATGATCCCCAAGCACTGATATTCACACCCTTGTATAGTCCACTTCTTTTAAATGTGGTCTAGAGTTAGTGATTTCTAATCAACAGAATGTGGCACAGGTGATGGGAAGTCGCCTCTAAGTTTAAGTTTCAACATTAACATTAGCGTGTCTAAATTTTAGACATGCTTTCACTCTTTGGCTTGCTTTCTCTGAAGGAAGCCCATTGCCATTTTCTGAGTTGCCTTATGGAGAGACCCACATGATAAGGAATTAAGGAAAGCCTCCAGCTAACAGCCAGTGAAGAGGTAAATCTGTCACCAGCTATGTAAATGAGTTTGAAAGCATATCATTCTGCAGTCAAGACTTTGTATGAGAGTACAACCTTGACCAACACCCTCACTGCAACTGAATGAGATTACCCTAAGCAAAGGATATCCAGACAAGCCATGCTTGGATTTCTAACCCAAAGAAACTGGGAGACAATAAATATTTGCACTTGTAAGCCACCAAGTTTTGGCTTATAGTAAATAGCAATATATAACTAATACACTACTAACTAATCAAATTAAGAATAAAAAGGGGAAGAGAAATTTAAAAAATACACACACAAAATAAAAGATGTCAAAGAGACTGTAACTATTGAGAGAGGAAAAAAATTATGAAATCAAATTAGTTAGAGATGCACAGAGAAGGTGTTTGGAACAGGCTAATGTTGGTGTTGAACTAATACTACGATTTCTGAAATCCTGAATAAATTCCAAAATTTCCAGTGAAGTACAGCTCAGGTGGTAACTCCTGAAAGACGTTCCACTTCGTCCAGAAATTTTCATTTCCTCATGACCTGATGGAGCTTATGAAAATGAAAAGATTTGTTTGTTGTTTATTTGTTTTTAACTTTTTAACTTTAATCTAAGTAACTATTTTTACTTGTGAGGTAATTTAATATTTGGACTATAACTTTAAGTTTCTCCCAGGAATCTGATACTGAGAAAGCTTTATATTAAAATGTGGATTCCTTATATTATTATCAGAGTATCTTTATGCTGCTAGTCCCTGGGTGGCACAAATAGATAAATGCTTTGCTACTAGCTGAAAGGTTGGTAATCCTGTCCTTGAAGGATAGGCCTAGCGTTCGGCTTCTGAGAGGTCACAGCCTTGAAAATCGGGTAGAACAGTTCTATTAGAACAGTTCTATTCTGCACATATGGGGTCACCATGAGTCAGAATCGACTTGATGGCAACTAACAGCAACAACATGTTTATGCTGTTATTAAATGTAACTACATAGTCTTAGAGGACCAACATTGGCTAATGCGACTAGACATGAGGTAGAGTAAAAAAAAAAAAAAAAAAAGAGGATCTTCAGACCAAATTCTAGAGGTTTGTGTAGAGCATAAACCCCCACTTTCTAACAGCATTTCCAGAAGAATCAACATAGAGGCAGCGGTTGGCAGTAGGTGCACTGCCTCATGAAAGTGGGGGAACTGTCTTGAGAGAAGATTTAGCGTTTTCCCTAGGAGCAGCAGTCACAGCCTGCTTGAGCAAAAGCCTGATACTTGAGTCAAATAGGTTGAGGAAACAAACCTGTACAACAGTGTGAGAAAGGAACTTCCTTTTTTTGTTTCAGGTTTTCATGCTGAAGGAATTCCATCACAGTTGAAAACTGCTTCCACCTGTGTAGCCTATTTCCCCCTCTTGGTCACTTGTGTTCAGGGGAAAGAGGGTAGTCTAGGTGATCCTTATGTTTTGGAGTAATTGCTGGGTATGTCTGGCTCAAATGATTTGTCTTTACCTTTAGTATTAGCCTCTCTATTTAGAGTAAGTTTCTATTTTCTTTTTCATGCTCTAAATTTTATACAATCTATCATATAGAGTGGAGTCTTGGTTGCACAGTGATTAAGCGCTCAGCTGCTAACCAAAAGGTCAGCATTTTGAATCCACTCCTTGGAAACCCTACAGGGCGGTTCTACTTGGTCCTATAGGGTTGCTATGGGTCTGAATAGACTCAACAGCAATGTTTATATTTTGTTTTTGTTTTGCTTGTTTGTTTTTTTTTTTTGTCTATCCCATAGAGTAGCCTCTGTGCTTCATCTCTGTCTATGACTGAATGGAAAAGTCTGTCTATATCTGGGGTGAAATATTTGCAGTTCATTTGACCAGAACCAGTTAAGTTTTTCTGTATAGTTTTGCTAGAATGAAAAGGAGAATAATTAAATTTTTATCTGCATCTGTCAATTGTTTCTAACTTGAATGGAATATAAAGTTGATATTTATGGGCCAATCAACAATCTCTGGTACTATACAGAGGTCATATTAACATAGTCACTAATATACAATGTTTCAATAATCCACATTACTGTTCTCCAAAACAAAATGCTCATTCCCCATGGGAAAGAAAGATTATCTGATGTGGAATATGAAAACAATAAGACAATTTCTGTTATTTTAATAAAAAAAACTTGAGATAAGCACTATTTTATTAATACCTAATATAATGAATAAGTTGCATATTTTTCCATACAAGTAATATCCAGTGAATAGCTACTACATGCACTGTTTAAGTTCTGTTGAGCCATTGATGAAAGCAGCAAAAATCCACCAAAAGGAGTTGTTTTGTGTGAAGGGTTTAAAAAATAAGCAAGCAAACAAATAAACAAGTAATTTTATTTTAGATAGTGATGCAATAAAAACAATAAGGGAGAATAAATTGATAGAGCAAAGCAAACATCTGTGAGTGTGTGGGGAAGGATGTTATTTTATTTAGTGTGGGCAGACGTAATATTTTAGAAGATGCCAGAAGAAAATGAAGGAGTGATCCACAAGAAGAGGGATTATGACAGTAAAGTTTAAGCATGTCCAAGGAAAAGGAAAATGCCAGAATGCACCCAGGTTAGGGAGAGGAACATAAGAACCAGATCATGTTGAGCTTTTCTGGCAAGATTAGGATTTCCGATATTAGTCAAAGTATGATAGGTCTTTGAAAGCTTTTGAGCATGTGAGGTAATGACACAATCTGATTCACCTTACGAAATTATCCCTCTGGCTCCTGTGTGCAGAAAAATAAAAATGCATTGGGAGATGCATTCCTTTAAAAATACAAAAACAAACAAAAAAGCAAATGTAAGCATGTAAAAAAGACATTTGAAAGACACCAATCAAAAAACAAATGATTGGTTTCATTGTTCTACACTTGTTCTTAAGATACACAGTAAAACCGAAGATTTTTTTTATGGTGTCATGTATCTTAAATTTAAGAAAATAATTTTTTTTTTTTTTGTAAAATACTATGGATTTTGGGCCAGACCAACCTAAGAATGAATTCCAGCTTGGCCTTTGCCTAATTGTGTGACCATGGTTTAGTTATTTGAGATATTGGAGCCTCCTTTTCCTCATCTTCAAAATTAGAGAAATAAACATTTTGATTGCTTTTGTTCACATTAGGGCTATGCTTATTGCATCTAGTCCATAGAAGAAAATCAATAACTGTTTTATCTCATAATTATTTATAGCTTGATATGTGGGATGATCCAGTAGAGAAATAGCTATAAACCATGAACTTAATTTTGTAGCCGTCTGTTGAGAATATTTAGACCTCCACATTTCTGTCAATGTGCATCTTACCTCTAACAGATTATCCTCTGCCCCTCTGCACATTGATAGAATCTGGGAACTAGCCAGGCCAAGGAAACAATTAACAAAGAAGACAACCATGTGGCCATTAATAGATAAGATTTCTAATATGTCAATTTCCCTATTTGAAAAATCTATCCTCAATTTCAGTTCCAAGGGAGACACTTTAGGACAAAGAAGTCACCCCTCTTACCCTTATTATAAGATTAATAAGTACTTATACCATACCATTCAGGATAGTTCGGGTCCAAAATTACTTTCAAGTGAAGTAACCATTTAATTTAGGCAAAATTGTTTGGTTTTGCTTCAGTTATCCAGTTAATTGCCTTTGTTTTGCACTTTACTTTTCATGTGTTGACATCAACTGGACCTTGTAATCTACAGTTTTGTTTCTTTTTATTGTCCTTTGTGTACAAGTTGGAAGATGCAATCTCATTCCTCAGTAACTCTGTTCTTTTCCATGTCATTGATTTTTCCTTGTGAATCTAATCGACCTTCAGCTTGCTTATGTTCATTAGTTTTCTGTTTGTCACTGGTAACCTTGATGTTACAGTCTTGTTTCTGAGAAAAGTGTTTACTGAAGACTAAATGTTGCAGAACCAAGTAAGGAAACAAGGCATGTGGATGGAAGAAAGAAAGAGAGAGCATAGGGAAGAGAGAACCTTCAAATAGAGTAGAATGTCCTCTAGTTAGTAGAAAAGTGAGTGTTTCTATTTTTTTTTTAATATGGAAAAGAAAAAGAAACATTAAAGAGAAAAAAACAGATTGATGATACTCAATAAATTTAGGACCCGAATAAAGTCTGCACCATAAGTTATCATCAAATATTATAGTTTTCCAAACAATGATCACACTAGTCAGATAATTTCCAAAATTTCACATAAATAGTATTCATGAAAACCACGCTTAATGATATCAGTGAAGTCATATCATCTTTTTTTCTCTTCCTCTCTCTCTTTCTTTGTAGAAGTCATATAGGAGCAAATCCAAGAATATATTTCCCATAATGACTTGATATTTTTAAATGAATATTTGATCATACAATTCATTGTATGTGCAACATGACCCAAATGAGAATTACTGATAAGTATTCAGATGAGCATTTCCTGAAGTATGTACTGTAGCATTCTAGTCCCAGAGTTGCCTCACAAAAATGTTCTCTGTGATGAATTGTCGTTTCTATCTAGTTATTTGCTTATGTTTTATTTTCACATGATCTGTATACACATTGCCAAAGACCACAAAGCAGAATTCCTTTGCTATTTATTAATCACAGACAGTAATATAGGAAAAAGCATATTTAAGAAATGATATAATGATGTATTTGATGGATTATTGCTTTTTGGGGTGGGGTATTTGCTGAACATGTGTTATATTCCACACACTTTGCATGTCCTGCAGCTCTTGCCCGTCCTGAAGCTCTTTGAAGCTCCAAGTTCAAAGAGATCATAGTCTAGATTAATAAATTAATATTTATCAATAATTTTTAAATAATGTGATAGGCACCACCATAGAGCTTAGCTCTAATGGGAGGATTAAGGTGGAATTGAATAGGGAGGGGTCAGAAGATGATTCACTCAATAGATAACTGTTGGTGTAAAAAGAGATTTTTGTAAAATGTATATAGCTAATATTGAAATGCAACTTACATTTTCTTCTGCAAACATGAACTGACAGGATTTCTACATGCTCAAAATGAACTAAACCTCAGTTGAGTCATCCTGCTCATTTTGACCATTATAATAAGAGATACAAATTTCTGCATGGATCTGGAGTTGTTAGACAATGATGACCAGAGTGGCTGAAGGACCTACATCAGTTGTACTGTGATCTACTGGAAATTCACATTCCATCTACAGAAAGGGCACAGTTGATCTTATTATAGTGGCTTACTACAGAAAGAAGCTAAATTGTGAAATAAACTCATGATAGCTATCGTCTCTGCCCGTGGAGAGATTTGTATCACAAAAAATGCCCTCATCGTTAGCCTTGTCATTATTCATACTGGTGCTGTCAGCAGAGAAAACAAGGCTTGAATGTCTCTGAATGATAAACTTCTAACCTACCTTTATTTTCAGTACAAATTTATGCTCTGTCCTAAATTAGAAAAAAAAGTCCAGAATAAATTTTAATAACAATCATTTATATTGTAAGTTACATTGAGCTTTATATTTTCAAGAGTTTATATAAGTTTGTATAAATATATTTCATGCATATATACAGCTATGTATGAAATATCTATCCAACACTTCCAAATATGTTTTTAACAAGCCTTGTTCTTTTCCTCTTCTCTACTATTCCCATCTTTAAAATTTCATATAAAATAAATGAATGAAATTAAGTAGTTAGTCATTTTTTAAAACGATTATCCTCCTTGTATTTCGGATGCTTTAGGACAAGCACCATCTGATTTAGCATCTCTTTTATCGATAGCTATATCAGCAGGCTTGCAAAACTATTGAACCTAACTGATGGGAAATGTATTATTCCTATAATGCCTTTGGCACTGATGTGGTATATTTGCAACAAATAAATCTTTGCAAATGCTTTTATCAGAATCCACTTCTATTCTTAATTTCTTTCTGAAGTTGTATATTCAGGAATTACATACTTAAAAAGTCCAGCTCCACACATACGAGAGAAACAGAGCTCAAATATAGAAAAGAACATACAGCGTCTGAGATGCATGGCCTCTGTAATACTAGTGTTTATCTTAAAAATAAATATTTGAGTACATGACAAGTGATTTTGAAAAGTTCCATTTTCTTAAATGTCAAAGAATTTTTTTCCCCTTAAGAATAATTTGGCAGTTAGTCTTGGCTATGCTATTTCTATGAAATTACATGTTTTAGGTGAAAACATTTGTTTATCAGAGCAGGATGAATGTTCCATTAAAACCCTTGGCTCTCTGTTACGTTTATACTCAGTGAATTTTCGATAGCTTTTCTTTTTTAAGTGCATTTGCTTTTTTTATAGAAAGAATTTTAACAAGGATTTGATCATTTCATGTGTTCTTATAAAATAAGCAAGCCTCATTACATAACACTATTAGTTACTGCAGCACTAGGCAAGAGGTAAAGACAAGTCACTGTAGTTGTGTTTATGTTTCATTCCAGTGATGGGATAACAGAACTTTCAGCAAGATGATATGACAGGATACAGAACAGTCTGTGCTGCACCAGCAGGAAGGATTAGACTTGCGTGAAAGAGAACAGTCAGCTTCCTGCAAAAAGGGACTTGAACGTTAACAGAAAGAACAACTATACAAAATATTTGTTGCTCTGTGATTTTGGAATATTAAGAGCCTCAGTCAAAATGTAAGGACATTTGGAAGTCCATATATTAAGCAATTAAAAAATAAGAAGATGTATTATTGAGTTCATCATCAGATCTGTTCAAAAATCTGAAGCTACATGAAGACTAGGCCCCTACAGGATCAGGACATGAATGG
The DNA here is from genome assembly GCA_030035585.1 of Dugong dugon. Taxonomy (NCBI): domain Eukaryota; kingdom Metazoa; phylum Chordata; class Mammalia; order Sirenia; family Dugongidae; genus Dugong; species Dugong dugon. The sequence continues at coordinate 103,395,660 of CM057463.1, read as the reverse complement.
AAAAAATACTGTGGGCTACGCTTTATAGAAAAAGGTCTGAGGGACTAGGGCCTAACACACTGGAGCAGGATGAGGCTTCTGGAAATCTGTGAGAATGAGGGATGGAGTTCAAATCATTAAGAAATTGGCAAAAAAAAGGAAAAACAAGTTGGAAACACTTTTTCCATCGTTTTAACTTTATAAAAATCACTGAAATATTTAGCATAACCCTGAATTGAAATGTTCTTTTTTGGTTTTTAATGCAATGAAGCTCTAGGAAAAAGTTTTGAAACAATTTTGTTAATCTGTTGATTACTGGTCCACTAAGAATAGCAAAGATCCCTGGTGGCAAAGTGGTTAAGAGCTCTGCTACTAACCAAAAGGTCAGCAGTTCGAATCTACTGGCTGCTCCTTGGAAACCCTGTGGGGGCAATTCTACTCTGTCCTATAGGGTCTCTATGAGTTACAATAAACTTGACGGCAATTTTTTTTTTTTTTTGTAAAAACAGCAGGTACATTCATTTAATATGTTCATAAAAATACAGTATTCTGAGGAACCTAAAACACACTCAAGGATTATTGTTAGCAGGAGGTTATGGAAATACTCAGATTATGTTTGGATTTTAAAATGCAAAGAAATCTAATCATCGTCTCCCGTCATTCATGATTCCTTGAGGAAAAGGGGGGAAATTCTGCTTGGGTATCAGTCTTGTGATTTGCAAAAGAACTGATTTCCTGTGTTTCAAGTCCTTCTGCCACCTCATCACTATCAATCCATTTCTCTTTTTTCCTCTTCTATTGGTGTATTCCCATCTATGTGTGATACTGCTTCAGTTATTCTGTATTTGTTGCTTGTATATAAGCAACTTTGTGCTAACTCATGTGCTGAAATGGTGTTTGAATTGGGGGGTAGTGTGGGGAAGGAAAGGAACCATGGTGGCGAAGTGATTAAGAGCTTGCCTGCTAACCAAAAGGACAATAGTTGGAACCCACCAGCACCTCCACAGAAAAAAGATGTGGCAGTCTGACCTTGTAAAACACTACTGCCTTGGAAACCCTATGGGGAAGTTTTCATGGAGCCACCTGTTTCATTTCATTGACATTAATGCATACAATTATTTAGTGTCTCCATAAGTCAGAGCAGTGCGAGAAGCTTCATAAAGCCAAGAAACAATATCTTCCACTCAAGAGGCATAGTCTGTGAGGATAGTTGAAACCCACGATATTGCAGGGGTTTGAATAAGATACCACATAAGTTCCTAAAAGGAGATGACAAGTATATAATTAAGTGAAGACAAGATATCATAAGAATACATAATTTTGAGCAAGATATTATATACATCAGTACTGATCTTGGGTTGACTCTATGAGAGGTGGAAACATTGGTGATTTGTTTAAGGTTTATTTAGTATTGTTCTTTGTAAAATGGAGATAATTACTCCAGCTTGCTGCACTGCAGAGAGAAATTACTTGAAATCATACATACAAAGTACCCAGTACACAGCAGGTTTTCAATAAATATTATTTTATTTTTTTCTTTCACCACATTTGCTCCTAGGCCCTTTGCTCAAAATCTCCCTCCTGACATGAATCTTCCAGGTTGCTCTAAGCTAAATTGTTTCCTGTTGGAATATATTTCTGCCCTCATTTTATGAATTTCATTCTTTCTGTAACAGATATTCAAATATAATAATAAAGCAAACACATATAGAGCTTACTATGTGCTGGGCATTCTCCTAAGAGTTATACATATATTAACTCATATCGCCCTCAATAAAATCCCATGACATAGGCACTATTGTTGACTCTATCTCACAGATGGGAAAACGTAGGTACAGTAGTACCAAGGCTCTGGAATATTTTCTAAACAATATGACAGCCCTAGATAGATCTTGAAGTAGTTAATGATTTCATTCTGCTTGGATTAACAATCAATATCCATGGAAGCAGCAAGCAAGAAATCAAATGATGATTGCATTGTAGAAATCTGCCACAAAAGACCTCTTTAATCGTCTCCAAAGCAAAGATGTCACTTTGATGACTAAGATACAGCTTACCCAAGCCATGATCTTTTCAATTGCATCATATGCATGTGAAAGCTGGACAATGAAAAAGGAAGACAGAAGAAGAATAGATGCTTTTGAATTGTGATGTTGACAAACAATATTAAATATGGCGTGGACTGCCAGAAGAAGAAAAAAAAAATCATTCTTAGCAGAAATACAACCAGAATGCTCCTTAGAACTGAGGATGACAAGACTTCAGTTCACTTACTTGGGACACATAATCAGAAAGACCTCTCTAGAAAAGGCATCATTTTTGTCAAGTAGAAAGAAGGTCAGTGAAAATGAAGGAGACTCTCATGAGATGGGTTGACACATTGCTGCAACTTTGGACATAAGCATACCAGTGACCATGAAAATGGTGCAGGACCACGTAAGATTTTGTTTTATTAAACATAAGATCACCATGAGTAGGAGCCCAATGAATGGCAGAAAAGATAGATCGTTGTCTCTACAGCCTTTTTGAGGGTTTTGTATAACAGCTTACACAAAGCAAACCAAACCCACTGCCGTCTAGTCGATTCCAACTTAACGTGACCCTATAGGACAGAGTAGAACTGCCCCAAGGGATTTCCAAGGCTGCAAATCTTTACAAAAACAGACTGCCATCTCTTTCTGCCACGGACAGGCTGGTGGGATTGAACCTTCAACCTTTTGTTTGGCAGCCCAGCACTTAAACCACTGTGCTTACAGAGCATATATTTGCCAAGATAGTCAATGAAATTAAATAGCATTAGTTTAATATTTTAAACAGAATATTTACTCTAGCTGCCACCTTTTTTTAAAATGTTTTTTATTTTGTTGAAAAAATGCACAGCCAAAGACACACCATTTTAATAATTTCTATATGTGTAATTCAGTGACATTGGTTACATTCTTCAAAGTGTGCTACCATTCTCTCTTTTTCTACATTAATCCACCAGCACTATTTTAAACTCACTTCCCTCTAAGCTTCCCATCCAGCATTTCAAGTTGCCACTTATCTCACATAGGTAATTCTTTAAAAGAGCACAGTGCTCAAAGCAGATGTACTTTACTAATTAAAATAAACTTTTTGTTTGTTTGTTTAATGAAGACTTCAGGGGCAATCACTACTTTTTAAGTAGACCTCATTTTGACATTTTGATTTTACATAATATTATGTGTTGAAGAATAAGGTAAGTATAGTGTTTAAACTTTTATTTATATAGGAAACAAAGTGTTAGACCATAACATTTGTTCATATCAGAAGTAGTCAACATGACAGAACCAGTGTAAATATGAAATGAGTAATATGCATGCATGACTTTTTACTTTCCTAAATGTTGTTGTTAGGTACTGTCCAATCAGTTCCAACTTATAGCGACCTTAAGTACAACAGAACGAAACAGTGCCTGGTCCCTTGCTTTCCTCATGGTCATTGTTATGCTTAAGCCCATTATTGCAGCCACTGTGTCACTTCATCTTATTAAGGGTCTTCCTCTTTTTCGATGACACTTTAGTTTACTAAGCATGATGTCCTTCTCCAGGGACTGGTCCCTCCTGATAACATGTCCAAGTGTGGGAGACAAAGTCTCGCTACCCTTGCTTCTAAGAAGCAGGCTGTTTGTACTTCCCCAAGACAGATTTGTTCGTTCTTTTGGCATGGTATATTTAATATTCTTGCCAACACCTTACTTCAAAGGTGTCAATTCTTCTTTGCTCTTCCTTATTCATTGTCCAGCTTTCGCATACATATGAGACAACTGAAAACACCATCACTTGTGTCAGGCACACCTTAGGCTTCAAAGTGATAACTTCGCTTTTTAACACTTTAAAGAGGTCTTTTGCAGTAGATCTACCAAAGGCAAAACATTCTTTTTACTTCTTGACTGCTGCTTCCATGGGCGTTGATTGTGGATGCAAGTAAAATGAAATCCTTGACAACGTCAATTTTTCTCCATTTATTGATTAATCTTAATTGGTCCAGCTGTTAGGATTTTTGTTTTCTTTATGTTGAGGTGTAATCCATACTGAAGGCTGTGGTCTTTGATCTTCATCAGTAAGTGCTTCAAATCTCCTTCACTTTCAGCAAGCAGTGTCATCTGCCTATCACAGGTTGTTAATGTGTCTTCCTCCAGTCTTGGTGCCCCGTTCTTCTTCCTACGGTCCAGCTTCTTAGATTATTTGCTCAACATACAGCTTGAATAAGTATGGTGAAAGGATACAATCCTGACCCACACCTTTCCTGACTTTAAACCATGCAGTATCCCCTTGCTCTGTTTGAACAACTACCTCTTGATCTACATACAGTTTTCTCATAAGCACAGTTAAGTGTTCTGGAATTCCCATCCTTTGCACTGTAATCCATAATTTGTTATGATCCACACAGTTGAATGCTTTTGCATAGTCCGTAAAACACAGGTAAACATTTTTCTTGTATTCTCTACTTTCAGTCAGGATCTTTCCTACATCAGCAATGATACTCCTCCTTGCATGTCCTCTTCTGAGTCTGGTTTGAATCTCTGGCAGTTCCCTGTTGATGTACTGCTGCAACTGCTTTTGAATGAACTTCACCATAATTTTACTTGAGTGTGATATTAATGATATTGTTAGATAATTTCCACATTTGTTTGTATCACCTTTATTTGGCATAGGCATAAATATGGATCTCTTCCAGTCAGTTGGCCAGGTAGCTGTCCTCCAAATTTCTTAGCACAGATGAATGAGCACTTCCAGCACTGCATTTGCTTGTTGAAACATCTAAATTGGTATTCCATCAATTTCTGGAGCCTTGTTTCTCACCAATATCTCCAGTGCAGCTTGGATTTCTTCCTTCAGTACCATTGGTTCTTGATTATATGCCATCTCCTAAAATAATTGAACATGGACAAATTCTTTTTGGTACAGTGACTGTATGTATTCCTTCCATCTTCTTTTGATGCTTCCTGCGTCATTCAGTATTTTGCCCATAGAACCCTTCACTATTGCAACTCAAAGCTTGAATTTTTTCTTCAGTTCTTTCAGCTTGAGAAATGCCAAGCGTGTTATTCCTTTTTGGTTTTCTAACTACAGTTTTCCTAATGATCTTATATAGATAGACATGAAATGAATTGTCACTTTTCACTTAGGATGATGTTTTCTTTTAATTTGTTCCAGGTTTTTAGTATTGAGAAAGCCTTACATTGCCATATTATACAAAATGTCCTTCTAAATCCATAAGGAGATAATTGACTCATAGCCGTATCAGAAGTAATTCCAAATGTAGCAAGTATTAAATAACTATGCTAAGTAAATGAAAATAATTAATTATTTCTCACAAAGAATCTTCTTTTCTTGATATGAGGGCTAAAAATTTATGAAGAACTATGAAAAACATATATTATTATTTACTTAAACCTACATCTGTTTACGGTTGTGTCCTCAGTGCCTGATTCATTGAAATCATTCAATTAACATTGTGGAACATTGAGTCAGAATTTTAGAAGACAACATGAAATTGGGGCTAGTCTACAATTGTTTAATTTTATTATCTACATACTGAAGTCAAATGGATGTATTTATCTGAACTATAATAAGTCATAAAATTTCACTTATAACACAATGTGTTCAACCACTGCAAATTAAAGATACAAAAGATGTGCATGTATCTGAACATTTTCTGTTGGAGATACTGCTAAAGGCCTAGTTTCTACATCAATCTGGGACCATCAACATATTTAAGAAATAACAAAAACAAAGCAAGTATGAGCATAATATCTTTAAGTTCTGCCACATTAAAAGGTAGATGTGCAGGAATAAGACCTTATATGAGCTCTTCTATTTGGCTACAACAACAAATTTTTGGTGAAAATTATAGGCCTACCTATTAGTGAGTCCACCTTTAATTTTCTTATGGTGAAGTATAAACTTTCTAGACTGCTAGACAGATTTGGGACTAAAGCTTTAAGACCTTCATATATGCTAATATGGCATGACTTAAAATCAGTAGAAACAACTGCAAACATTCATTAATAATCAGAATGTGGAAAATTGGAACTTGTAAAAAATGAAATGGAGCACTTGCAGATCAATATCCTAGCCATTAGTAAGCAGAAATGGACTGGTATTGGCCATTTTGAATCAGACAATCATATGACCTACTATGCTGGGAATGACAAATTGAAGAGGAATGGCATCACATTCATCATGGAAAAAAAAAAAATTCAAGATCTGTCCTGAAGTACGATGCTGTCAGTGATAGAATAACAACTATAAGCCTACAAGGAAAACCAGTAAATACAACTATAGTCAAATTTATGCACCAATCACTAATACCAAAGATGAAAAAATTTAAGATTTTTACAAATTTCCACGATTTTTTACAAAGATGCATTGATAATTACTGGTGATTAGAATGTAAAACTTGTAAACAAAGAAGAAGGATTACAAATACCAACAATATTCTTCAAAGAGATGGAAAAACTAATCATTAACTTTATATGGAAAGGGAAGAAGCCCTGAATAAGTAAAGCACTACTGAAGAAGAAGAATAAAGTTGGAGGACTCATACTACCTGACTTCAGAACCTACTATACAGCTACAGTAGTCAAAACACCCTGGTACTGGTACAACAACAGATACATTGACCAATGGAACAGAATTGAGAACCCAGATGTAAATCCATCCACCTACGGTCACCTGATCTCTGACAAGGGCCCAAAGTCCATCAAACAGGGAAAAGACGGTCTTTTTAACAAATGGTGCTGGCAAAACTGGCTATCCATTTGCAAAAAAGTGAAACAGGACCCATACCTCACACCATATACAAAAACTACTTCAAAATAGATCAAAGATCTGAATATAAAGCCTAAAACTATAAAGTTCATAGAAGAAAAAATAGGACCAATACTTCAGGCCTTAATACATGGCATTAACAGGATACAAACCATAACCATCAACGCACAAACCCCAACAGATAAGCTAGAAAACTGGGATCTTCTAAAAATCAAACACCTATGCTCTTCAAAAGACATCACCAAAAGAGTCAAAAGAGAACCTACAGACTGGGAAAAAATTTTTGGACAGTACAAGTCAGACAAAGGTCTAATCTCCATAATCTACAAGAAAATCCAACACCTCTACAACAAAAAGACAAATAATCCTATTAAAAAATGGGCAAAGGAAATGAACAGACAATTCACCAAAGAAGACATTCAAATGGCCAACAGACATATAAGGAAATGCTCGCGATCACTAGCCATTAGAGAAATGCAAATTAAAACCACAATGAGATACCATCTCACCCCGGCATTACTGGCAGGAATCAAAAACACTGGAAATAAATGTTGGAGGGGCTGCGGGGAGATCAGAACTCTTATGCACTGCTGGTGGGAATGCAAAATGATACAACCATTTTGGAAAATGATATGGCGCTTCCTCAGAAAGCTAGAAATAGACATACCATTCGATCCAGCAATCCCACTCCTAGGAATATATCCTAGAGAAATAAGAGTCGTCACTCCAATAGACATATGCACACCTATGTTCATGGCAGCATTGTTCACAATAGCAAAACGATGGAAACAACCTAGATGCCCATCAACAGATGAATGGATAAACTATGGTACATACACACAATGGGGTACTATGCAACGAGAAAGAGCAACAATGAATCTGTGAAGCATCTCATAACATGGATGAAACTGGAGGACATGATGCTGAGTGAAATGAGTCAATCACAAAAGGACAAATATGTATGAGACCTCTAGTGTAAAAACCCATGAAAAAGTTCCCACACAAAATGTAACAATCTTTGTAGGTTGCCAGGGATGGGAGGGGTGGGGGGGGGGGATACTAAATAGGCAATAGATAAGTGGTATCTTCAGTGAAGGCTGAGACAGTACACAATACAGGGGAAACTAGCACAACCTGTACAAGGAAAGGTCATGGAAGCCCCATAGACACATCCAAACTCCCTGAAGGACTGAATTGCTGGGCAGAGGGCTGTGGGGACCATGGCCTCAGGGAACATCTAGCTCAATTGGCATGACACAGCTTATAAAGACAATGCTCTTCATTCTACCTTGGTGAGTAGTGTCTGGGGTCTTAAAAGCCTGTGAGCGGCCACCTAAGATACTCCACTGGTCTCATCCCTTCGGGAGCAAGGGAGAATGAAGAGAACAGGATACAAGGAAAAGATTAGTCAGAAGGACTAATTCTCCACAGCTACCAAGGCCTCCACCGGACTGAGTCCAGTACAGGTAAATGGTTCCTGGTTACCACCACTGACTGCTCTGACCAGGATCACAACAGAGGGCTCTGGACAGAGCTGGAGAAGGATGTAGAGCATAATTCTAACTCACAAAAAAAAGACCAGATTTACTGGCCTAAAGGAGACTGGAAAAAAACCCCGGAGTATGGCCCCAGACACCCTTTTAGCTCAGTGGTGAAGTTACCTCCGAGGTCCACTGTTTAGCCTAGGAGTGGACAGCCCTGTAAAACCAAATGAGACTAATGAGGTACAGGAGTCCAGTGACAAGGGCCAGAAGGCAGAAGGGGACAAGGAAGCTGGTGATAGGGAACCCAAGGTTGAGTAAGGATATTGTTGATGTGTTGTGAGATTGTTAAACATTGTCATAGGGCAACATTTGTAGTAACTGTTAAATGAGAAACTATTTTGTTCTGTAAGCCTTCATCTTAAGTGAGAATAACAGCACAGTTGGAAGAGCGTAGTCAATGTCACTGAACTGTGTATGTAGAAATTTTTGAAGCAGTGTATCTTTGGCTATGTGTATTTTCACCAAAAAAAAAAGAAAAGGTTGAGAATTTAGAGTGTTAATATGTTGTGTACTACTGTTTCATGAGAAACTATTTGTTCTGTAAGCCTTCACCTGAAGTACAATAAAATATAAAAAAAAAAGAAGAAGGATTACTAGTTGGAAAATATGGCATTGGTGATCAAAGATCAAATGACAGAATTTTGCAAGGCAAACAACTTATTCATTGGAAATACCTTTTTTAAACAACATAAACAGCAACTTATACATATGGACTGTGCCATATGGACTAAACAGGAGTCAAATTGACTACATTTATGGAAAGAGACAATACAGAATCTTAATATCGTCAGTCAGAATAAGGCCAGGGGACCACTGCAGAATGACCGTCAATTTCTCACACACACGTTAAAGCTAAAGCTTAAGAAAATTAAAACAAATCCATGAGAGCCAAAGTATGACCTTGAGTATATCCCACCTGAGTTTAGAGACTACCTCAAGAGGAGATTTGACACACTGAACAGATAAATTACGGGAAGACAACAAAAACATCATACATGAAGAAAGCAAAAGGTCATTAAAAAGACAGTAAAGAAAGGAAAGATCAAACGAATGTTAGAAGGGATTTACACTTACACTTTAACATAGTATAGCAAAAGCGAAAGTAAGAGACGTGGAAGTAAAAGAGTTGAATAGAATATTTCCAAGTTTGGCTCATGAAGACACAGCAGAGTATTATAATGAAATGTGCAAAGATCTGGAGTTAGAAAACCAAAAGGGAAGAACACGGTTGGCATTTCTCAAGCTGAAAGAACTGAAAAAAAATTCAAACCTCGAGTTTCAATATTGAAGGATTCTATGGACAAAAAATTGAACAACACAGGATGCATCAAAAGAAGATGGAAGGAATACACAGAATCACTGTACCAGAAAGAATAAGTTGATGTTCAACCATTTCACGAGGTAACACATGATCAAGAACCGATGGTACTGAAGGAAGAAATTCAAACTGCTCTGAAGATATTGGTGAGAAACAGGGCTCCAGGAATTGACTGAATACCAACTGAGTTGTTTCGACAAAGGGGAGCAGTGCTGGAAGTGCTCACTTGTCTTTGCCAAGAAATTTGAAAGACACCTACCTGGCCAATCGACTGGAAGAGAACCAAGTAAGTGACCATTCCAAAGAAAGTGATCCAGTGGAATGCAGAAATTACTGAATAATATCATTAGTATCATATACAAGTAAAATTTTGCTGAAATGGTTGCAGTAGTAAACCAATAGGGAACTACCAGAAATTCAAGTCAGAGTCAGAATAAGATATGGAATGAGAGATATCGTTGCTGATGTCAGATTGATCTTGGCTAAAAGCAAAGAAGACCAGAAAGATGTTTACCTGTAGTGAGTGAGAAATATTTTTGTTATATATGTCCTCTAACATTTTAACATTCTTCCATTTTAGAGTAAGCTGCTCATTGAGTGAGACTTGTTGGTGGGCAGAGGCACATCTCTTCAGGCAGAAAAGGCTATTTCTCTTTCTCTACATATGTTCACCACCAACCCAGTAGGGTGTGATTTTGTGCATAAGTGTAGACTCTGCATTGAGTCCTTATAACTAAGATCTTGGAGGCTTAAGGAAGTGAGGCAGAAAACTGGGCAGGATGAGAAATTATTCACAGCTTTGGCATCATGTACAGTCCTGTGGTGACATCTCAGGAAGCAAAGCAGCAGTGAAGTTGAGTGTCCAGTGGCAATAGTGCCAGTGCAGAAGTTACAGTCAACTTATTCCTTTGCTTTGACCTTGGCTGTATTTTCAGCTCTTAAGCAACTGTTGGGCCTACATGAGTTGGAATCAACTCAATGGCAACTAACAACAGCATTTTTTAGATCAATCAATAGATGATAAACTAGATAGATAAAAGATAGTCACTTCTATTCCAATATCTCAGCCAACTTTGAGATAGAGCATTGATTAACTTTGTCAGCAGCCTTCAGTAGACATTGACGGCTTGATCTTTCAATAGTTGGGTAAGTTTGTTTATAAAAGATAGATCAATTTTATTTGTATTAAGTATTTGTAGCTGTTGTTCTCATTCATATTATTTCACTGGTGTTTGAAATCTGAATGAAACAATTTAAACTCTACATATGATCATTTACATTATTTACTCCAATTCCATATGCTCCCCTTATATGCTTACCGAGGGCACAATTCTATCTGATTTTATGTTTATTGTGCCCTTATATTATCTTAAAGAAAAAAATAACATAAAATAGTTAATGCAATGTTATAAGTAATAGTAAAGATCCTTAATGCTTAATTAAGGTGTGTGTCAGGGTTGTATCTTTTCACCATACCTATTCAATCTGTATGCTGAGAAAACAATCCAAGAAGATGGACTATATGAAGAAGAACTGGGCATCAGGATTGGAGTAAGACTCATTAACAACCTTTGTTATGCAGATGACACAACCTTCCTTGCTAAAAGTGAAGAAGACTTGAAACACTTAATGATGAAGATCCAAGACCACAGCCTTCAGTATGGATTACACCTCAACATAAAGAAAACAAAAATTCTCACAACTGAATCAATAAGCAACAACATGATAAACAGAGAAAAGATTGAACTTGTCAAGGATTTCATTTTACTTAGATCCACAATCAACACCCACGGAAGCAGCAGTCAAGAAATCAAAAGACGGTTTGCACTGGGCAAATTGTCCACAAAGGACCTCTTTAAAGTGTTGAAAAGTAAAGATGTAACCTTGAAGACTAAGGTGTGCCTGACCCAAGCCATAGTGTTTTCAATCACCTCATATGCATGTGAAAGCTGGACAATGAATGCGGAAGACCGAAGAAGAATTAACGCCTTTGAATTGTGGTGTTGGTGAAGAATTGAATATAGCACGGACTGCCAAAAGAACAAATAAATCTGTCTTGGAAGAAGTACAACCAGAATGCTCTTTAGAAACAAGGATGCAGAGACTATGTCTCACATACATTGGACATGTTATCAGGAGGGATCAGTCCCTGGAGAAGGACATTACGCTAGGTAAAGTAGAAGACCAGAGAAAAAGAGGAAGACTCTCAACAAGATGGATGGACACAGTGGCTGAAACAATGGTCTCAAGCATAACAACGATTGTGAGGATGGCACCAGACCGGACAGTGTTTCGTTCTGTTGTACATAGGGTTGCTATGAGTCAGAACCTACTCGACAGCACCTAACAAGAACAATAACAATGCTTAATAAATTTAATTTTAAAGTAATGTTGTGGCTTTAATGCCATCTAAACATGCTTTAGTGAAAAAATGTTGTCACTTAACATCTGTTATAGATTGAATTGTGTCCTTCAAAAATATCTGTCAACTTGGGTAGGTCATGATTCCCAGTATTGTATGATTGTCTACCATTTTATCATCTAAAGTGATTTCCCTATGTATTGTAAATGCTATCACTGTGATGCAATAAGATGGATTAGTGGTAGTTATATTGATGAGGTCTACAAGACTAGAGAGTGTCTTAAGCCAATGTCTTTTGAGATATAAAAGAGAGAAAGAAGCAGAGAGACACGGGGACTTCATATCACCAAGAAAGCAGTGCCTGAAGCAGAACGCATCCTTTGGTCCTGAGGTTCCTGTGCTTAGATTCTCCAAGACTGAGTACAAAGACCTCCTCCAGAGCTGACAGAGAAAGCCTTCCCCTGGAGCTGACGCCCTGAGTTTGGGCTTGTAACCTACTAGACTGTGAGACAATACATTTCTCTTTCTTGAAGCTATCCACTTGTGGTATTTTTGTTATAGCAGCACTAGATGACCAAGACAACATCATTCACCACATCTTGATTTTTTCCTTGGGGTAGCAGCATCTCTTTCCACCTCAGTCCCTGTGCCTCTGTGGGTTGATTTCACTCATGGCTCAGAGGACAAGATCAAGATCTCACTGTAAGTGTGTCAGCATTCCCATAGTCACTGATTATGAGATAAATATACAACTTACTCAGAACCAGGAAGACACATGAAATTTACCCTGGAACTTGTGAAAGAGCAGACTCGTAGCCTGTGGTGGACAGAGGAGGGCCCTTGCTCTGGTAGTAAGTCCAAGGGGGCACCAGATGAGGTTCCGAACAACATTCTGAGGTGCCACAAATATGAAAAACACTGACTGAGGCAGTCAGATAAGAGAGGGGAAGGTGTTTCTGCTGAAGTGTCACCTCTATCAATGTCTATTCATTTTGACATTGGGAGGGGGGGAGGAGGGAGGTTGCAACTTAGAGATTGTCCCTGGGTGCTTGTTATCCTTGCTACACCCCCGTGGAAGACAGACTCTTTGTTCCTTTCTAGAATTAGATCCATAGAGGAGATAGTCCCATCAGCTATCCTTGGTCATCTTTGTATATAAGAAAGGAATTTGCCTGAAATGGAGCCTGCAATGGGGAAGTATGAACGGGAAAGAAGGGAGAAATACTGCATCTTTCAAATTCCTCCAACTGTCTACTGGATAAAATGGAATACTCTGCATCTCAAAACAGGCCTCTTTCTCCCTCATTGTTTCATCTTTTACACTCCTGTTTAAACCACTGCCTCAGAGATGTCTTTCCCAACCTTAAATGCAGTCTACCTTGGTTTCCTTTGTGCCCCCAGTGTGCTATTTATAAATATAAGAAACCATCAACTTAGTTATTCCACTTGAGTGTTTACATGCGTAAGTGTTCAATTACCAGGATACAAATTCTTTAATGGTAGAAAGCATGTCTTAACTCTCTTCTCACCTTCTAGTATCAGTACGGTAAAAACCAAAAACCAAAACTGTTGCCAGTGAGTTGATTCCAACTCAGTACGTAGTATATATTACCTAATCAATGTGTTTGATGAATAAACAATTTATATTATTGTATAAGTATGATAGATTTAGGCATTGCTAGAGGAAAATCACATCACCTTCCCTGGAGTGAAATGACAAATAAGAGTGACTGAAGTCATTCATCCTCCAAAAGAGAGAAATAAGAAGAGTTTGGAAAGGGAAATACCCTAAATACCTTAAATAAGTCAGTCATTTCTCATTCATAAACTAAACGTCTATACCCTTTTCAAGTTACAATATTAAAATACTAAAAATCTTAGGTTGTTTCAATGAGGAGTTTGTAGAGTAGCTCATTACAAGACACATAAACACGTTTATGTAGAAACAGTGAATGATTTTGCAATATGGTAAACAGTTCATGAGGTAAGACCTCTCAAAAGTAGAAGAATAAGATATAGCAAAACATTCAGACACATGAATAGACACCCAACTTTGTTTATTTGCCATTCTTTTCTTTCCATTCTCAACTCAGTCTCCTATGTAGCAGATGATTAGAAGACTTATGGGTTAGACATAATGCAAAGAATTTACTTGGAAAAACTTGTAACATATCTCTACACATCTTTAATCTTCAATTAAAAATTGTTAATCTTATTTTTAAATATATATTTTCGAATATTAATCTATGTGCTTTGATAATTGTGAATATGAAGATTTTGGGATTTGAATTTATGAATGTGATACTCTTAAAAATTTCAAGGATCTAACTAATAAAAGTGTTTTTTTTTTTTTTAAGTAGCATTTAGTAGTCCTTATATTTTTGGATTATTCTGTTTATAAAATTATTTGTTTCATAAATCAACTGTATTTTAGCTGGATACACACACACACATATATATGTATGTATGTATTTATATATATATATGGAAACTCTGGTGGTGCAGTGATTAAGCATTAGTTAAGCAAACCGAAAGGTCAAAGGTTTGAACCTACCAGCTGCTTCATGGAACAAAGATGTGGCAGTCTGCTTCAGTAAAGATTTACAGCCTTGGTAGCCTATTGGGCAATTCTACTTCATCCTATAGGCTCTCTGTGGGTCGAAATTGACTCGAAGGTGATGGGTTTATGTATATATTCACTGTAATACTTAACTTGAGACTTGCAAATTAAAATTTAAAATAAGTTACTTTTAATTAATTTAGATGTATCACTCCAAATGAAGTAGCATTTTGAAGTTTGTATCCTTACAGAATTTGGCTCTCACTTAAAGAACACTAAAGAAAGGAAAATATAAACAGATCACCTTAAATTTCTATGTACACCAGTGAGGAGAGAAAGATTTCCTCTCTCTCCATTGTATTAGTTTATTAGTATGAGGCCTGTACTATATGTTATGGTATGGGTCTATTCCAAACTTATGTGTAATATTACAGGGTATCATTTTACCATAAGGCCAGATTGATTCCAAGAGAGCCTTCTGCAGATATGTTAAACAACCTTCTGTCTCTCATAAATCATAATTTGTGTTCCTTATGTGTGAACAGAAGGTGTAGGTAAACAAACCAATTTATGAAAGTTAGTTATTTTTCTCTAAAATTTTCAATCTCTTAACAATATGCTTAGGCTAACCTTTATTGATCTTTCCTACAATCTTGAATCTTTTTTTTTTTAATTAAGTTACAGTAACCTCGTTGATAATGATATCTAAATGATGTACTACTTTTTTAGTATATTACACTGTCTCCACTTCTTATCACCTCCTCTGTATTTATTTTATTTAAATTATCTGAGAGCTATAACTATTATTTATATATACATATATACACACATATATATACATACATCTGTATGTATATGTTTTGTTAATATGTTATTTATTTCTTATCTCAATCGCTCCTGGGCAGTTTCAAGCGTTCCCTTTCTACTTGCATCTATTGTTGCATTAAAAAAATTTTAAAAAGACTTCCAAAATTTGTTAGCATAAAGAAAAAATATTCACGTGCTTATAATCTTGTAATTGGGTCATGGCTTGGTGGGAACAACCCCTGTCTTAGCTATGTGACATCAGTTAGGGCATCTCAAGTAGGACTGGAGTCTTCATTTCCAAGATGGCTCAAACATATATCCAGAAATTTAGTTCTGGCTAAAAGGTGGAAGCTTAGCTGAAGACTATTGACAGGGGACATCGATTCTTTTTCATACAGATTCCTCCATGTGGTTGCTGGTGCTTCCTCACAATATGGCAGCCAGTTCCAATAGGGAGACTCCTAAAGTGAATATTTTAAGAAGCAGAAAGCAGATGATTTACCTCCCAATTAGTTGTTATCTGATTCCTCAGCTTTGGACTCCTGAACCTTTCCCAGTTTTAAATATCATGGCACATCTTCTTACTATATTTTTTCAATTAGATTCTCACTAATCTTTATATCACCTTAATTTTATTTAAAAAATGAGGTATCTCCCTCTTTGTCTACCTTAAATATGGAGTTTTTCCTTCCCCACCACCTCTTTGAAGAATGGGTCACTTTGATAATTTTTTTCATTTTTCCTATAGTAGCCATCTCTTTTGGCTCTTAATTTTTACTCACAATCTTGCTTAGTTCTACTATATTATACATTTAAAAAAAAAAGGTCCATAAACCTGCTATCCCATCAATCTAGCAACTGTCTTTTTTCCTTTTGACTATGACATTGCAACAAAAGTAATAACAATAATGACAATAACTAACCTCAATTAATGATTACTGTATGTAAGAAACTGTGTTAACTGTTGGTGGGAATGTAAAATGGTGCAACCACTTTGGAAATCGATTTGGCACTTCCTTAAAAAGCTAGAAACAGAAGTACCATACGATCCAGCTATCCCACTCCTTGGAATATACACTAGATAAATAAGGGCTGTCACACAAATAGATATATGCACACCCATGTTCATTGCAGCACTGTTCACAATAGCGAAAAGATGGAAACAACCTAGATGCCCATCAACGGACGAATGGATAAATAAATTATGGTATAGCCACACAATGGAATACTACGCAATGATAAAGAACAACGATGAAGCTGTGAAACATAACTTGGAGGAAGCTGGAACTCATTATGCTGAGTGAATTTAGTCAGTCACAGAAGGAGAAAGATTGCATAAGACCACTATTATAAGAACTCAAGAAAAAGTTTAAACACAGAAGAAAACATTCTTTGATGGTTATGAGGGCAGGGAGAGAGTGTGTTATTTACTAACTAGATAGCAGATAAGAATTATCTTAGGTGAAGGGAAGGACAGCACACACTACAGGGGAAGTCAGCACAACTGGACTAAACCAAACCTAAGAAGTTTCCTGAATACAATCAAACACTTTGAGGGACAGAGTAGCAGGCATAAGGTCTGGGGACCATGCTTTCAGGGGACATCTATGTAAACTGGCACAACAAAGCTTATTAAGAAAATGTTCTCCATCCTACTTTGGTGAATGGCATCTGGGGACTTAAAAGTTTCTAAACGGCCATCTAAGATGCATCAATTGGTCCCAACCACCTGGAGTAAAGGAGAATGAAGAACACCAAAGACACTAGGGAAGTATTAGCCCAAGAGACAGAAAGGGCCACATAAACCAGAGACTTCATCAGCCTGAGACCAGAAGAACTAGATGGTGCCTGGCTACCACGATTGACTGCCCTGACAGGGAACACAACAAAGAGTCCCGAATGGAGCAGGAGAAAGGTGGGGTGCAGAACTCAAATTCTAGTAAGAAGATCAGACTTAATGGTATGACTGAAACTGGAGGAACCCCGGAGAGCATGGCCCCCAGATTCTCTATCAGCCCAGAACTAAAACAATTTCCGAGGCCATCTTCAGACAGGGATTGGATTGGACTGTGGGATATAAAGTGATACTCGTGAGGAGTGTACCTCTTAGCTCTAGGAGATACAAGAGACTAAACGGGAAGCTTCTGTCTGGAGGTGAGATGGAAAGGCAGAGAGGGCTAAGAGCTGGTTGAATAGACATGGGGAATCAGGGGTGGAAAGAAGGGGTGTGCTGTCACAGTATGGGGAGAGCAGTTAGAGTCACATAACAATGTATGTATACATTTTTGTATGGGAAAAAATTATAGAAGAAAAGAAACTGTGTTAAATGATTTATTTGAATTGTGATCTCATTTATTCTTGAGAATAGCCCTGTGTATTCATACTGCCATTATTCTCTTTCTAAAGAGGAGTAAATTGAAAATCAGCAAGGTTAAGTGATTTATATGATAACTCAAATGAGGAAGGACCAGGGCCTATATTTAAACTGTCTGTATGAAGTCAAATCTTAGGCTCCTATAAGTGATGGTATATTCACTGACTACTCCATAATAGGTACTGATATATTAAATGTCCAGTGTATGTGAGGGATGAAAAGAAACTCTTGCTGTTTGTAATTTGTTTAATGCTCTATTTATTAAAATTATTTAATCCAGGGACTGATTCCTCCTAATAATATATCTAAAGTATGTGAGATGTGGTCTTGCTTCTAAGGAGCATTCTGGCTCTACTTCTTACAAGACAGATTTATTCGTTCTTTTGGTAGTCCATGATATATTCAATATTTTTTGCCAACACCACAATTCAAAGGCTCCAATTCCTTGTTCTTTCTTATTTATTGCCCAGCTTTTGCATGCATATGATGCAATTGAAAACACTATTACTTGGGTCAAGCTCACTTTAGTCTTCAAGGTGACATCTTTGCTTTTCAACACTTTAAAGAGGTCTTATGCAGCAGATTTGCCCAATGCAATGTGTCTTTTGATTTCCTGAATGCTGCTTCCATGAGTGTTGATTGTGAATCCAAGTAAAATGAAATCTTTGACAACTTCAATCTTTTCTCCATTTATCATGATGTTGCTTATTGGTCCATTTGTGAGGAGTTTTGTTTTATTTATGTTGAGGTGTAATCTGTACAGAAGGCTTGGTCTTTGAACTTCATCAGTAAATACTTCAAGTCCTCTTCACTTTCGGCAAGCAAGGTTGTGTCATTTGCATAACGAAGGTTGTTAATGAGTCTTCCTCTAATCCTGATGCCCTGTTCTTCTTCATATAGTCCAGCTTCTCTGATTATTTGCTCAGCATACAGATAGAATAAGTATAGCGAAAGGATATAATCCTGATGCACACCTTTCCTGACTTTAAACCATGCAGTATCCCTTTATTCTGATGGAATAACTGTCTCTTGTTCTATGTATAGGTACCTCATGAGCACATTTAAGTGTTCAGGAATTCCCATTTTTTGCAATGTTATCCATTATTTGTTATGACACACACTGTCAAATGCCTTTGCATAGTCAATAAAACACAGGTAAACATCTTTCTAGTATTCTCTGCTTTGAGCCAGGATCTATGAAACATCAACAATGATATCCCTGGTTCCAAGTCCTCTTCTGAATCCTGTTTGAATTTCTGTCAGTTCCCTGTTGATGTATTGCTGCAACCGCTTTTGAATGATCTTCACCAAAATTTTACTTGTGTGGGATATTAATAATATTGTTCTATAATTTCTGCTTTTGGTTGGATCACCTTTCTTGGGAATAGGCATAAATATAGATCTCTTCCAGTTGGTTTGCCAGGTAACTGTCTTCCAAATTTCTTGGCATAGAGGAGTGAGCACTTTCAGCACTGCATCTATTTGTTTAAACATCTCAATTGGTTTTCTGTCAATTCCTGAAGGCTTGCTTTCTTCATGTATGATGTCCTTGGTGTCAGTCCACAACTCGTCTAGCCTTCAGTAAGCAGTGTTCAACGCGTCAGATCTGTTCTTGAGATGGTCTCTAAATTCAGGTGGGATGTACTCAAGGTCGTACTTTGGCTCTTGTGGACTTGTTTTAATTTTCTACAGTTTCAACTTAAACTTACATATGAGCAATTGATGGTCTGTTCCCCAGTCAGCCCCTGGCTTTGTTCTGACTGGTGATATTGAGCTTTTCCATCTTCTCTTTCTACAGATGTAGTCTATTTGATTCCTGTGTATGCCATCTGGCCAGGTCCACGGGTATAGTTCCCATTTATGTTGTTGAAAAAAGGTATTTGCAATGAAGAGGTCATTTATCTTCCAAAATTCTATCATGCCATCTCCAGCATAGTTTTTATCACCAAGCTCTTATTTTCTAACTACTGATCCTTCTTCTTTGTTTCCAACTTTCGCATTCCAATCACCAGTAATTATCAATACATCCTGTTGTGTATTGAGGCAATTTCAGACTGCAGAAGTTGGTAAAAATCTTCAGTTTCTTCATCTTTGGTCTTAGTGGTTGGTACATAAATTTGAATAACAGTCATATTAACTGGTCTTCCTTGTAGGCCTATGGATATTATCCTATGGCTGACAGCCTTGTACTTCAGGATAGATCTGGAAATGTTTTCTTCTTTTTTTCTTTTGACAATGAACGAAATGTCATTCCTTTTCAAGTTGTCTTTCCTGGCATAGTTTACCATATGATTGTCCGGTTCAAAATAGTACCAGTACCAGCCTATATCAACTCTAATGCCTGGGCTATGGATGTTTATGTGTTACATTTCATTTTTGACGATTTCTGATTCTCCTAGATTCATAATTTGTACTTTCCATGTTCTGATTATTAATGGATATTTACAGCTATTTCTTCTCCTTTTGAGTCCTGCCACATCAGCAGATGAAGATCCTGAATGCTTGACTCCATCCACTTCATTAAGGTCGACTTTACTTTGAGGAGGCAGCCCTTCCCCAGTTGTCTCTTAGTGCCTTCCAACCTGAGGGTCTCATCTTCCAGCACTATATCAGACAATGTTCCACTGCTATTCGTACTGTTTTCACTGGCTAATTTTTTCAGAAGTAGACAACATTATGGTTTATTTTGTAGATTTTCTTTTTCAGATTAAGGAAGTTACCTGCTCTACCTATTTTAGTGTACATTTTTATCAAGAAGGTTGTTTTGAATTTTATCAAATGAGTTTCTTGTATCTATTGAGGTGACCAATCATATATTTTTTCTTTATTTTATAAATACTGTGAATTACATTATTTGATTTTCATAAGTTAAGCTAACTTTGTAATTTTTAGGAAATTAATTATTATCATTCTTTTAATATATTAGCTAAATTTGATTTGCTCTTGTTTGTTTAGTATGCTTGCATCCATGTTCAGTAAAAACATTAACCTACAATCTTGTTCTTGTTTGATATTTGTGTCAAAGTTATAGTGGTCCAATAAAATGAGTGGAATACAATTCTTAAATTTCTATACTCTGGAAAATGGTGCATAAAATATGTGCTATATCTTCTTCGAATATTTAGAAACAAAATCATTGGATGTCATTTGGTTTTGAGGTTTTCTCTCTATAAAATAATACTTATAAATATTATTAAGATTTAATAAATATGTTGCTATTAAGATATTTTATTTCTACCTTCTCAATTATTATAAGTTATATTCTCTAGAAATCAGTCCATTGATTCTGAATTATCAAATGTAATGCCAAAGAGGTTTTCTTACCATATATATATTTTTAATTTTATTGTGTTTTAGGTGAAAATTACAGCATAAATTAGTTTCTCATTCAAAAATCATACACAAATTTTTTGTAACAGTGGCTACATTGCCTAGAATGTGTCATCACTCTTCCCCTTTCCCTTTATTCCTGGGGTTCCCTGTGTCCTTTCCTCCATGTTTCTTGGTACTTTCCTGCCTTTTTGTCTTCGCTTTTGGGCAGGTATTGCCCATTTGGTCTCATATACTTCACTGTACTAAGAAGCATGTTCTTGAAGTGTGTTGTTGTTTGTTTTATAGGCCTGTCTAGTCTTTGGCTGAATGGTTGACTTCAGAAATGGCTTCAGTTCTGAGTTAGCAAGGTGTCTGGGAGCCATAGTCTTGGGAATTCCTCCAGTCTCTGTCAGACCAGTAAGTCTGATCTTTTTTTTGTGAATTTGAATTTTGTTCTACATTTTTCTCTCGCTCTCTCTGGAACCCTCTATTGTGATTACTGTCAGAGCCGTTGGTGGTGGTAAGCTGGGCACCATCTAGTTAATTGGGCTCAGGTTGGTAGAGGCTATCATTCATATGATCCATTAGTCCTTTAGACTGATATTTTCCCTGTGTCTTTGGTTTTCTTCATTCCTCTTTGCTCCAGATGGGATGGGACCAATAGATGTATCTGAGATGGCAGTTTGCCAGCTTTTAAGACCACAGACATGACTCACCAAAATGGGATGTAGAACATTTTCTTTATGAACTATGTTATGTCAATTGACTTAGATGTTCCCTGAAAGCATGGTCCCAAGACCTCAGCCTCAGTAATTCAATTCCCCAAGGTGTTTGGATGTGTCTAGGAAGCATCTATGGCTTTGCCTTTTTAAAGTTGTGCTGATTTCCCCTACATTATGTGTTGTCTTTCCTTTCACCTAAGTTAACACTTGTCTATTACCTAAGTAGTGATTTCCCCTCCCTGCCTTTGCCCTCCCTCATAATCATCAAAGTTCTTTTTCCCCCTGTGGGTAAAACTTTTCTTGGAGTTTCATAATAGTGGTTTTATACAATAATCCACCACATAAATAGAACAAAAGGAAAGAATCACATGATCATCTTAATCAACAAACAAAAGGCATTTGATAAAGTCCAACACCCATTCCTGATAAAAATTCTCAATAAAATAGGAATAGAGGGGAAAGTCCTCAATATATTAAAGGGCATCTATACAAAACCAACAGAAAACATCATTCGCAATGGAGAGAGGCTGAAAGCATTCCCCCTGAGAATGGAAATCAGACATAGATATCCTTTATCACCACTGCTATTTAACACTGTGCTGGAAGTTCTAGAGCAATCAGGCAAGAAAAAGAAATAAAAGGTATCTGGATTGGAAAGGAAGAAATAAAACTATCCCTATTCACAGATGATATGATCCCATGCATTGAGAACCCCAAAGATACCTCAGGAAAACTGCAGAAACCAATAAAACGTTTCAGCAGAGAAGCAGGATACAAGATCAACACACAAAAATCAGTTGGAGTCTTATAGGAAAACAATAAGAACTTCAAAAAGTAAATCAGGAAAGCAATACCATTTATAATACACGCTAAAAACACTTAGGAATAAATCTAACTGGGGACATAAAAGACCTATATAAAGAACACTATAAAACACTATTGCAAGAAACCAAAAAAGACCTACATAAATGGGAAAATATACCATGTTTATGGATACGTAGGCTCAACGATGTGAAAATGTCAATTCTAACCGAAGCAATCTACTGATATAATGCAATCCAAAAAAAAAAAAAAAATGCTATCGAGTCAATCATAGACAACCTATAGGGCAAAGTAGAACCATTCCATAGGGATTCCAAGGAGTGACTGGTGGATTCGAACTGCCAACCTTTTGGTTAGCAGCCAAGATCTTAACCACTACACCACCAGGGCTCCTATGGAAAGGAAAGAGGCTCCAAATAAGCAAAGCATTATTGAAGAAAAAGAACAATGTAGGAGGCCTCATGCTACCTGATCTCAGAACCTACTATACAGTCACAGTAGTCAAAACAGTCTGGTACTGCCACAATGACAGGCACGTAGACCAATGGAACAGAATCTAGAACCCAGACATAAATCCATCCATTTATGGTCAGCTGATCTTTGACGAAGAAACAAAGTTCATTAATTGGGGGAAAAGACAATTTTTAAAACATGGTGCTGGTAAAACTGGATGTTTATCTATAAAAGAATGAAACAGGAAGCATACTTCACACCATACACAAAAACTAACCCAAAATGGATCGAAGACCTAAATATACAACCAAAAACTATAAAGATCATGGGAGAAAAAGTAGGGATAACACTAGGGACCCTTACACATGGCATAAATTGTATGCAAACCATAACTAACAATATACAAACACCAGAAGAGAAACTAGATAACCGGAAACTCCTAAAAATTAAACACTGATGCTCATCAAAAGACTTCAACAGAAGAGTCAAAAGAGAATGTTCAGATGGGGAAAAAACAAACAAACTACTACATATTTGATGAGGGTCTAATCTCTAAAATCTATAGAATAATTCAACACCTCAATAAAAAAAAAGACAAATAACCCAATTAAAAAAGGGGCAAAGGACATGAACAGACACTTCACCAAAGAAGACATTCAGGCAGCTACAGACACATGAGGGAATGCTTGTGATCATTAGCCTTTAGAGAAATGTAAATCAAAACTACAATGAGATACCATCTCACTGCAACATTATTGGCATGTATCAAAAGAAAAAAAGAACAGAAAATAACAAACCTGGAGAGGTTGCAGGGAGATTGGAACACTTATGCACTGCTAGTGGGAGTGTGAAATGGTACAACCTATATTGAAAATATGGTATCTCCTAAAAAAGAAATAGAAATACCATAAGATCCAGCAATCCCACTCCCAGGAATATATCCTAGAGAAAAAAGAGCTGTCACATGAATAGACATACATGCACCCATGTTCACTGTAGCATTATTCACAACAGCAAAAAGATGGAAATAACCAAAGTGCCCATCAACAGGTGAATGGATAAACAAATTATGGTACATACACCCAATGGAATAGTATGCATCCATAAAGAACAACGATGAATCCTAGAAATATCTCAACATGGATGAATTTGGAGGGTATTATCCTGAAATAAGTCAATCACAAAAGGACAAATCTTATCATTTTTTAATTTATATGAGATCTCTTGTAATGCCTATTTTATTTGTGATGCTGCTTATTTGTGTTTTATCACTTTTTTTTTTAGTCTTTCTAGGTGTTTATCAATTTTAAGAGTCTTTCCACAGAGTCAAATTTTGCTTTATTGATTTTATTGTTTTTTGTTTGGTTTGTTTTATATTTCACTGATTACTACTCTTATCATTTTTTACCTCTACTTTCTTTGGTTTAAAAGTACTTTTCCTTTTGATATAGATACTTCGATTATTGTGTTTCTCTTTCAATATATGCATGTTAAGTTAATCAAATTTAATATGACATATTTTCTTTTTAATTTATTTCTACCTAATGTAAGATTTTACTTTGATTTCTTCTTTAATCTGTGATTTATTTTAAAAAGGTATATGTTTCATTTCTATTTATGTTTTTATTAAAGTTGGCTTAAAGATCAAAGAACATTATTTGGATAATTTGAATACTTTGAAATCTGTTGGGAATTTATGGTCCACTATATTGTCAATTTTGGTAAATATTTCATATTCTACCATTGTTAGATGTTCTCTCTATATGTCAATTAGGCTAATTTTGTTAAGTGTGTAGTTCATATCTTCTATAATTTAACTGATTTTTTTGTTTTTTTTACCATCAAGATTCTGAGAGATATATGTTAATGTCTCCCTAGTATTATGGTAGGTTTGTTATGAATCCTTTTTAGTTCTGGCATTTTTTTGCTTTATATATTTTGTATTTATTTTTTGGTACATACAAGCTCATAATTATTATATCATCCAGGTGACCTGAATGTTTTATCAATTTAAATGACACTCCTTTCTCTACTAGTATTTCTTACCTTAAAGTTTACAATATCTGATATTAGTATAACCAACTACATCAGCTACCTTTTAACACTATCCCTTACATACCTAAAAACACTCTATTTTTAGAAATAAAACAGTTTTGAAGTTTTCTG
Organism: Dugong dugon; assembly: GCA_030035585.1. Lineage (NCBI taxonomy): Eukaryota > Metazoa > Chordata > Mammalia > Sirenia > Dugongidae > Dugong > Dugong dugon. Next base: position 103,370,444 of record CM057463.1, on the reverse strand, counting down.
GATCCAACATATAGAATCAATACTTTTGTAAAAATTTCTGTCTTTCCAAAGAAGAATATTCTTAGAGTTAAAAAAATATTTTCTTGGAGTTTGCAAAAATGATGTTGGTGCTATTAGGTTGCAGATAAAGATTCCTTTGAATCTTTTGAAATACAGTGGAAGAAAAGAGTTTTTTTTTTCAATATTTAATAATAATTTGATCCTCCATACTGTTCTAATAGTGTGAAGTTCCATCTATTACCAAGACTTAACCAAGGGACATTACCTACTTGAACTGTTCATTTGAAAATGGTTTCTCAAATTTTATGAACTAACTAACGTTAATGACTCTTCTAAGATAGTTTCTTTCTTTAATTCATGTAAATACTTTAATTGATACAGTTGATCAGAAATGCCAAAAATAACTTCTCTTAGATTTAGTGATATTCCTTTTCACTGGTTCTCAAAATTTCCTACTTACATTTCTGTCCCACTCTTCAAATCAACTAAACTGGGTTTTATTACTATTTAACCCCCGCTCTCCTCTCTTCTAACTTGATATCCTTGGTGTTTTAAATGATTTCTGTACCTCAATCTCTTTCATGTCTATACATAATTCCTAATTCATGTATCCCCTGTCTTTACATCTCATGAGCTATTTCCATACTCTGACTTCCAGGCATATTTACATTACTGTATACTCTGGGAAATCTTAGGTCAGTTTTTCCTTTATAGTCCTAAAGATCTTCTTAATATTTATCATATATTTGAGTTTTTCTTTTGGTTGTTGTTGTTCAAGGGAAAACTATTGCTTGTTTCTATATAATCCCTTTGAATAATTGAGTTTACTTTTCTTAAAAATATAAATTTTACCTTACTGGAACAAGTGGAATATGTGATGTTTTTAGAGGAAGATTTTAATAAGAAATGTAGGTTAAAGAAACGTGTTAAGATGCTTGTTAATGTTGCTGCCAAGAATAAAGAAGTACCACTAAAAGCTTCCTTGAATGGAGTTATGGGGTTATGATTAGATGTTCTCATGGTCGATTACATGTATGCCAGGAGAGTGTATAAAAATTTTAGAGAGACTCTCCTTTTGATGCCCAGGAATGCAGATAAAAACATCTATGCCCATCTTCAAAATGTATGCCTGTCTCAGAATTGATTAAATCAGATGCCATCCAGTCCATTCTGACTCATGGCAACCCCATGTGTTGCAGAGTAGAAGTGTACCACAGAGGATTTTCACGGCTGTGACCTTTTGGAATCGGATCACCCGGACTTTCTTCAGAGGTGCCTCTGGGTGGGATCAAACCACCAACTTTTCAGTTAATAGGTCAGTATTTAACTGCGCAATTGAAGGACTCTCAGAACTGATTAAAAGTACGGAGAAAAAAAAAAGAAACTCCTGCATATAGGAGCAGTATCATAATCTCTGGAGCCCTGGTGGTGCAGAAAAGATTGAAGTTGACAAGGATTTCATTCTACTCGGATACACAATCAACACCCATGGAAGCAGCAGTCAAGAAATTAAACGAAGTGTTGCATTGGGCAAATCTGCTGCAAAAGACATCTTCAAACTGTTGAAGAGCAAAAATGTCACTTTGAGGACTATGGTGCACCTGACCCAAGCCATGATATTTTCATTTGCCTCACATGCATGCCAAAGTTGGACAATGAACAAGGAAGACTGACTAAGAATTGATGCGTTTGAATTACAGTGTTGGCAGAGAATATTCAATTTATTACAGACCTGGAGCCCTGGTGGTGTAGTGGTTAAGAGCTATGATTGCTAACCAAAAGGTCAGCAGTTCAAATCCACCAGCCACTCATTGGAAGCCCTATGGGACAGTTCTATTTTGTCCTATAGAGTCTCTCTGAGTTAGAATTGACTCGAAGGCAATGGTTTCAGCCAGAAGAATGAACAAATCTGCCTTGGAAGAAGTACAGCCAGAATGCTACTTAGAAGTGAGGATAGCAAGACTTAGTCTCATATACTTTGGACATGTTATCAGGAGCAATCAGTCTCTAGAATAGAACATCATGCTTGGTAAAGTAGAGGGTCAGTGAAATGAAGGAAGACCCTCAACAAGATGGATTGACACAGTAGCTACAACAGTGGGCTCAAGCATAGCAGTGACTGCAAAGGACTGGGCAGTGTTTCATTTGTTTCATTCTGTTATAAATAGGTTCACTCTCAGTCGAAATGACTAAATGGCACCTAACAACAACAACAATGAGACTATCCATCCTTATAGCCTTGTAGCGTCTAGCCAGAGCTTAATGTGTGATTGTTTTGTTTTTCTTTTTCCCAAGTAACTTCAGTTGCATTATGTTTCTGCAGCATAGAAGCAAACACTTTGTTTCTTCTTTCACTAACCTCAAATACATCTTGTGTATCACCAGCATTATTAGGTAAACAGTAAATATAAATATATATATATATATATATATATATATATATATATATATATATACACACACACACATATATATATATATATATATACATACAAACCAAACCAGTAACAACGGGTAACCCTACAGTACAGAATAGAACTGACCCACATAGGGTTTCCGAGGCTATAACTCTCTAGGGAAGCAGACTGTCACATCTTTCTCTCACAGAGCTGATGGTAAGTTTGAACAGCCAACCTCGAGGTTGGTAGCCTAGTGCTTAACCACTTTTTCACCAGGAATCCTATATATATGAAGTTTCATCTGACTTGTTATTTTTTAGCATCGCACAGAAGTTGATTTTCAGTTATTCTAATGATGTGAGAATTTTCAAATTATAAAGCTAAGTTTGTATGTTATGTTCCAAACCCTATAATCAATCATTAAACTAGCTATATTTAGGAGATTTTAGACTTAAAAAATACACCTAAAATCATCTATTTCACCAAATACATTTAAGATTGTACACATAATCAGTGTTCAATTTAATTGGCTTTCCAAACAATTAGGGAAAATGAAGCATTAGTTTTGAAAGGACTGTAAAAGCTTGGCTGTGAATAGATTCCATTCAGAGTTCATATATGTTGCCTAGGTAGCTAATTATAATCTGTATCTTTTTTTCATCCAGAAGGGGATGATATAGAAAGGAACTGATGCTGGTCAGAAAAAAAGAAATATTGGAAAGGAGAGAAAGGAAGGAAGGAAAAGAGAGAGGGAAGAAAAGATGGAGAAAGGAAAGAAAGAAGAAAGAAGGGAGGGAGGGAGGATGGAAGGAAAATTTAAGTATTTTTTTCTAAATGAAGATATGTGATTATCAAGTCCAGCCATAATCAATATTTTTATTCTACGTAAGATCTCTATGAGTTAGAACCAACTTGATGACACCTAACAACAAGATACTAGAATAATTGTTAGGTTTCCAAGTCAAGGTCTATGAGTGTATACATCCCACCAGCAGAAATCTTTCCAATCAACAGGAGATCACGGCCTAAACAGAAGGAGGGGGGAAAGGTTACATATGAATGTCCATCTCTTCATTCTAGGGTAAACCCCAATGGTAAACTATTTCATAATATGTTAACATTCAATAAGAAAAAAACTTAGAAAACCACAAGAACTTAGTTGAAATAGAGAGAGTAAAATGGCATAAGAACACAAAGCAAAGGTTATTTATATGTAGTAGAAGAGGAAAAGAAAGGCCTGGTGTTAAATAAAAAGCTTCAAACATCAGGAGGTAAAGAAAGGAAGTACAGAAAACTTTCTTGTAGGTTTGGTATGACCTAAATGGTAATCTATTAAATTTGCCACAGGGATGATGTTCAACACATTATTCAATATCAATCATTTGCTGTTGTTAGGTGACTTCAAGTAGGTTGTGACAGAGACCCTGTGTACAACAGAAGGAAATATTGCCTGGTTCTTTGCCATCCTCACAATCATTGTCATGTTTGAGCCCATTGTTGCAGCCACCATGTCAATCCATCTCATTAAGGGTCTTCCTCTTTTCTGCTAACCTCTCTACCTTACCAAGCATGAAGTCCTTCTCCAGGGACTGATGCCTCCTGATAGCATGTCCAAAGTACATGAGACAAAGTCTCGCCAACCTCGCTTCCAAGGAGCACTCTGACTGTATTTCTTCCAAGACAGACTTGTGCACTCTTCTGGTAGTCCATGGTATATTCAATATTCTTCACTAACACCGTAATTCAAATGCATCAATTTATCTTTGATCTTCCTTATTCATTGTCCATCATTTACCAAGTGCTTATTGAATAACTATTATATATACAAGTCATGATGTACAAGGAACAATACAAAGTTGAATTAAAAAAAATTATTTCTGCTAAGACAGTCTTTATCGGTCCCTCTCCTGTCCTATAATTTTAAGTATACTTTCGATTTTACCTCATAATTATATTTTAATTGTCTCTCACGAAGCTCTGATGAATGCAAGAGCAGATATGTTAAGACAAGTACAGAAATGATCACAATACAATGTTAAAACCAAAATCAAACAAAAATTTGTGAATATTCAGCAAAATGGAAAAAGGAAAGATTTTGCTTCAAAGATAATGGTGTTAAACATGTGGCATTTGAGGTAAACTTAATAATTATTAAAATGTTGAGATAAGTGATGGGGAGAATTTCAGACAAAAGGAACACAATGATTAGGAGCAACCCAGGTGAAAATACAGATACTGTTAGATAAATGAACTACCCAATTCTACTAGATGAGCATAAGGGGCTTGAATTTGAAAATATCAATCAGAGTTCAGAGATGAAGGTGGAGGTATATATATGAGGATTTATAGAATATTTGAAAGTGAAAAGATGAAAATATTTTAGGTTTCCTATCTGGGAAGGAGTAATCCCTGAGTAGTACAAATGGCTAACTTGTTAGGGTGCTAACTGAAAAGCTGATTGTTGGAGTACACTCAGAGGTGTCTCAGAAGAAACACCTGGTGATCTATGCCCAAAAAATCAGCCACTGAAAACACTATGGAGCACAGTTCTACTCTAATACACATTGTTTTGGTTATCTGGGAAGGAAGCTTTACAGATTTTAATTGTGCTGCCTTATCTACCTTTGCTAACAAGGGCTATTCTGTTTTGTTCCTTTTTTAAGTACTATTTATTTACTTCTTAAATAGTAGCTTTTGAATGTGGTAATTCTGAATTGAAAAATTCAGCTGCAGAGATGTATCAAGTGACATTACTGAGGACATTTCCTTGTTTACATATAGCTTATGCAGAGGTAGATTGATGCATGGTCTCTGTCTTCATCACGTTTAGAATTAAACCATTCCATTTCAGTTTGGTTTTATCTCTCTCTGCATTATGTATTCTTCTGCAAATTTGCTGCAGATAATATACATTTGGGATGCTTGTCTCTTTAAGAAGTTTATTTTGCTGTAGTTGTTTGATTTTTAAGAGTAAGCTAAGACTCTGACCCAGAAGAGAGGAAATCTGACTTTTTGGTAGACTTCATGTTCTTTCAATTGATATCATCAATCATGGTGAAGCACAACATGTCTGAACAGTTTCTTAAGGCTTGTGAACATGGGAAATGATATAAAATCCAACTGTATCCATATAAGGTGGTCAGAATATTTCTGACAGCAGAAAAATCAAGAATTACTATAAGCAACTGTATCTTTCTAGGAAACAGAAATGTAGGAAGAGTCTGTTACATAGTCTTCAAACTATGTGTAAAGAAAGGGAAGTAATAAATCACAGATTACATCTTTATGACAACAAAATAAACTATTTAACTCAGTCAAAGGAAAGATCTGTAGCTGTCTCATATGAAAACAGTAGCCTTAACTGGACCACACACACAATGCATTTGTCAATATTTTCTCTTTTGAGCTAAGTTTTTCTGGTAAATATTGCCAAATTCTAGATACTGGGTTTTGGAAAGTGTGGGGAGAGGGTGGTGTGAGAAGGAGGAAAATGCTTGACATATCAATGTAGCAGTAATTCTCAATCACCTTGTAGAATTTACGTAGTTTTCATAGTTATCATGGATTTTAGTACCATGATGATGTTTCAATAATATCTTAATTTTTTTAATGTCAATGTTTATGCAATTATAAAGGAAATTTTTTACCAATATACGAAAATAAAGTATTTTTCTTAAAAGGAAGTTATAATGGAATGCTGTCTTGAATACTTCTGATGTTGTTAGTTGCTGCCCAGTTGATTCTGACTCATGGCAACCCGTGGGTGCAGAGTAGAATTGCTGCATAGGGTTGTCAAAGCTGTTACCTTTAGGAAGTAGATCGTCAGGCCTTACTTCCTAGGTGCCTCTGGGTGGGTCTGAACTGCCAACCTTACAGTTACTAGTCAAGTGCTTAACCATTTGAACCATGCAGGGACTCTTTTAAATAGTTCTAATGATGTCAAAAACCTGTTGAGATGAAAAGATTTCCGAGATGATTTATAGACTATCCCAAAATAAATTTCATAATGCCTATGACTTCAAATTAAAAATGAATTTATAAAATCTTGTAATCCAAAGCATTGCTCAATGCAATAAGACTCCAATACTGAGGGCTAATAGCTTAGACACAGCGTGCCAATAATGTCCATAATAGCAAAAAGTAACTTTTTAACTGCTTAATGAATCATATGAATCATTAAATTAATTCTTGCCATTACTCAGGCTCAAAAATGATTTTTTTTGTGAAAAATTGCTCTGTAGAAAGCTTAATATTTCCTGTTATGAAACAAATTAAATTATTACTCTCTATAAAAATTTTTATATAACTAAAGAGACATTTTCAAAAAATATCTCCATTATTTTAGTTGATCTAGTTGATGCCTATAGAATAATAGACATCAAAGTGCACAAATCTTTCATGTATAGCTTAATAAATTTTTACATGTATATAGACCCAGATAACTACCACCCAAATAAGTTTGTAGAATGTTATCAGCCACCCAGAAGGATACCTCAGGTTCCCTCCTAGTCAATAACCTCCCAAAGATACTAACACTATTTTTTCCCTTCATTCACCTATTGCAGGACACTTTGGTGGCTTCCAGTTATTGTCAATTATGAATAAAGCTGCTAAAAACATTTGCATGCAGGTTTTGTATGCTCATAAGTTTTTAAATCAGTTGGGTAAATACCTAAGACTATAACTGTTGGATCATGTGACAAGACTATATTTAGCTTTTTAAAAAACTGCCAAACTCTTTCCAAAGTGGCCGTCACATTTCACATTTCCATCAACAGTGAATGAGAATTCTTGTTTCTCCACATCCTCACCAGCAATTAATTTTGTCATTTTATTTGGATTTTAGCCATTTTTGCATCTTGTTGTTTTTATGTTTTTCTTTTAACATTTTGGTCTATGGACTATTTCACATTCTATATATGTTACAGACTCTTTTTGACAAACAAACCAAAACAAACAAACAAACAAAAAACAGAAAATCATGGTGTGAAGAAAATTAAACATACAAAACTAGTGGGCGAAGGAGGTAAGGTCTGAATCTGAATCCATATTGTTGCTCCTACATCAAAATATAAATTAAGAATAATCTCTACTTAGCAATATATAATTAATTTTATCCTACATTCTAGCTACTAATGAAAGATTCCAGGGGACTGACCAGTTGCTGGAGGAATTTCAATCATGTGAGCAAAATATTATGTCTCTAGGGATTGGAAATATCCAAATATAAGTTGGGCAAACAGGTCAAAGATAAAGTATGTTTCTCGTGATGGGAAGAGCGTGGAAATCAACATAGGTAATATTAATTTGAGAAGGTTGTCAGATAAATTCTGGTTGGTTCAATTTTTTGAATAAGAACCCTAGTTCCTTGAGTGGGAACAACAAATGGCAAGGCAGACTCCACAGTTTGTATGGAAAAGAAGTAGTTAGAGGGATTTCCAGAACTTGGCCACTGAAGTAAATGCCAACACTTACGAATTGGAGAACATTAAGGAGAGTTGGGTTTGCAGTAGACTGAACAACAATAATTATCAGAACACAAGAAGGGCTAGATAAGCAAGTGTCAAGAGAACAAAACTTGTGAGGGAAAATTACAGCATGCTCTCTGCCTGGAGCCCTGTGAACTTTAAAACACGCTTGCAATATTTGGTAGAGGAATCAGTGTACACACTGTTTAAAGTTTAGAAATTGGAGGCAAGAGAAATGGGACAAAATGTTGACCTGAAGCACTGATAGATAAGTTTTTTCTGAAGATGATTGTAAGATGTAGTAGAAAAAGCTACCACGATTTAGTAATATAGCATAAGACTTTAGGGCTTTCTTCAAATCAGGCAGCAAGAAAACTAACATTTATTGGAACTTATTTACATGCCAGGGTCCAATCCAAGAATAACTTCACATGAACAATTTAATCCTAACAATCATCTTAGAAGTTTTATTATCCCATTTTATATATGAGGAATCTGAGTCAATAAACATGCTCAAGTTTCACAATTACTTAAGTGAAGGATTTGGCCTTCACAGTGAGGTAGGCAGGAAGCGCTCCCGAACTGGTACACCTAGGCATTATGGTATGATCCACCCTAATGCCGTGAAAAATCCATAATGTTTTTAATTGATGCACGACTGGACAAAATGCATGATGAAGAACAGTTGAGTGAAAAAGTACCTGATCCATTGCTGGATTATGTTTCTTTGTTTTGTTTTATTTTTGTGGTTGATCTACGCAGCTAGATCACAATCTATCTAACAGTGCATGTAATGCTTGGCTTACCATTAACTTTTTTGATTCTTAAAAAAAATGTATAACTGAGGAGGGAAATATACAAATTTATTTTCTTCCGGATAAACATTCTCAAAGTAAGTTTTCTGTTTGTGTTAAGATGCCATATCCCCAGTTACTTCTTAATGGCAGCTTACCTATACTACATAGAAGAATGTAGTTATATATACTCTTAGTTTTAAACCAAAATGTTTAAGTTATTGATAAATCCACACATGTGTTTTATAATATTCCATGCAGGAAATTAGAAATAACTTAAACATTATTAGAAAAAAACCAACATAAGAAATGTTTCAATTTCTTTGATAATAATAGATGAAGTGAATGAAATAAAAATAATTTGACAACTATAGTTGTCATGGTGGACAGGTTTTTGTGGAGCATCCAAACGATACAAACTATGAAGGACCTGGTGATCTACTTCTGAGAAGTAACCAATGAAAAATTTATAGATTATAACAAAAGATTGTCCTACTTGCTTGCTTTGGACATATTATCAAGAGGAATCAGTTGCTAGAGGAGGACATCATGTTTGGTGCAGTAGAGAGCCAGCGAGGGTGAGGGAGACTATCAGTGAGGTAGACTGGCACAATAGCTTTAAAGATGGATTTGAACATGCAGGTTATTGTGAGAGTGACTCAGGACCAAGCAGTGCTTCATTCTGTTGTACATCAGGTTACCGTGATTCGGAGCTGACTTGACAAGAGCTATCTGTTTCATAAGACTGTTTTGAAAAGCAAATTTAATAATCTATGCGATATAAAACTTCTTAAATTCTGTAATCTGAGAACAGAAAAAAAAACATATTTTAAGAGTGTGACTGTAAAATACTCCTTTAGAACAGTAAGGAAACAACTGACATGAGAGAGCCAAATCAGAGAACCATAATGAAAAAACCTTTTTATCACTGTCTACAATTTCAAAGGAAATTTTTGTTTTTTAATATATGACCTATCTTATTCAACTAAATGTAAAACTAAAGTTTTTTCTCTGAATCAAATTTATGTTATTTGTATTATTTTTATTACTTATGTAACTCTATTAAACTGTAAGGAGCCCTGGTGACACTAACTGAAAGGTCAGTGGTTCGAAACCACTAGCGGCTCTGTGGGACCAAGTTGTGGCAGTCTGCTTCCACGTTCCCATAGAGATTTATAGCCTTGGAAATCCTATGAGGTTGCTATGAGTCGGAATTTCAAGGATAAGCTGGACAAGATGGAAAAGGAAGGAGAGAAGTTGTCAAAACGTTTTACAGTGAAAGAATTAGCTGGAGATTTTTCTAAACTAAATCAGGGGCTTCAGTTGCTTGAAAATGTGGAACCAAATGCCGATTGCTTTGCTAAAGTCAATGGGCAGATTTGGAAGCAGTGAGATGTTACTGGGAAATATATGAAGAAAAAAAGAAAAGAATCATACAGACAACTTTAATTTTCTGATAAGAAACGCCATCCCCATTCCCAGGGATAATCCAGATGATCCAGAACCTTCCACAAGTGGAGTTATTACCACAACTTACAAAATGCCAACATTGCCCAACTCTTCTTCATCGTCAAAGTAAATTATTATGATCTGTGCATTTTTTATTTATGTATGTATGTATAAAAATATATCTGTAAGTTTATATGTAATGTTTCTAACCCCCAAAGGCAAAGATAGGATTTATAAAGATATTGATAATAAAATGCAGTTTGAATGTATCAATTCTTCTATCTAACCTACTCTCTAAAAAGCCCCCATATTCATTTCCTTTTTAACTTATCACAGTCTTAATTTTCTTGCTCATCCGCTTGCCTGTCATTGTCTCCCTAGCTTTGTAGAATTTAAAGTCAAGGAGGGTAGTAACACTTCACTCTTGTTTACTGCTGTATCCTCAGAGCCTACCTGGTGTTATCACATAATAGGTAGGCAATAAATGAAATATGAAAGCCCAAGTTGCAGATATATTTCACTCAATATAATTTTGAAAAATTTGCCTAATAATTATATGTTTATATCCATACAGTACTGTCTCAGTCATCTAGTGCTGCTATAACAGAAATACCACAAGTGGATGGTTTTAACAAAGAAAAATTTATTTACTCACAGTCAAAGTAGGCTAAAAGTTCAAATTCAGGGCGTCAGCTCCAGGGGAAAGCTTTTTCTCTCCTTTGGCCTTCTTCTCTTCAGTGTTCCCCAGGACTAGGAGCTTCTTTGCACAGAGACCCTGGTCCAAAGGACACGCTCTGCTCCCAGCACTGCTTTCTAGAGGGTATGAGGTCTTCCTGTCTCTTTTATATCTCAAGAGATTGCCTCAGGACACAGTCCAGTCTTGTATATCCAGTCCTGCCTTACTAACACAACTGCCACCCATCCTCCCTCATTAACATCGTAGAGGCAGGACTTACAACACATAGGAAAATCACACAGTACCAGGAATCATGACCCAGCCAAACTGATATATACGTTTTTGGGGGGACATAATTCAAACCATGACAATTACCAAATGGATAAATGAACTGAAAGTTTAAATGAAGATTTCACATAATTTGCATAAATGAATTTTAAAGAAGTAATAAACTGTAATCCAATACACTGAAGATACATATATGTGTATCTCCATCAGAGAATTATGTACTGCAGTTAAACGTTATCTTACATCTCATGAACTTAATTTTTACTGAATTATTTTTTGCTGTTATGTCCTCAGCTTACACTGAAGGATACCTATTAGTAAGACCTAGCTGAAAACTCTAGGTGTATATTTTCACAATGTCATTACAAAATTATCAAGTTTATTGCACTATTTCCTCTTTATAAGCACACACGGGAGGAATGGCACTTGTCATTTAGTACTAAGGACAGTCTTCTCTTTTGGGAAATATGTATATATCTAATATTGATCATTGATTATATATCTTTATTTATTTATTTAACATAGAAGCTGAGAACTCAATTTTTGTTCACCTCTTGTAATAGTGTAAGAACTCAAGACTTGTATTTCTCTCTAGCAAGTTTCCCTTTGAAGTTTAGTTATTTTACCTTAATATAATATTTATAATAAATTAAATTTATATATTAAAACAGTTTTCATAGGATCTCAAATTTGGGTACCTGGCAAACTATGAGTATGCTTAAAAATTGGTAAAATTCATGGGTGTCAAAGCTTGCATATCAAAATTGTTTGATGAGAAAATTAAAAGTTCTGGTGCAGTAGGGACTGAATACTGTGAATACAAAATAAATGTGAGCTTGATAATTCTAGAAGAGTCATTGACTGTGTTCCAAATAAAGATATAAATAATATTGAGTACTTTAAAATTCATTATTTTTCTACTATATCAGATTAAATTCAAAACCAGTAGATTTAGACAATACTACCTCCTGACCAAGGGTCTAGTGGGTGTATTGGTATATTTTATTTCTGGTTTTTATTTGTTCGTTTTACATTTCTACTATTTTTTTCTGCTTAATCTCTTTTTGTTTCAAGCTATTTTCTCTGTTTCTATCATTAATATGGGAGCATCTATTTGTTTAAAGTGACCTTGGTTCCTGGTGAATCAAAGTGAGGCAAAATCTGGCAATGTGTGCCTTTCTCTTACTTTAGACATGGGATGTATAATTGAGATGATCTGTTTACAAGTAATGGATGCTATAACATATTGTGAAACCATAAACTTACTGGCCACTTTTTTTTTTTTTTTCCCAAATAGGACACCATATTGATATGAGAAAAATAAGTTACCAGATAGACAAAGAAACATAGCATCTACGGTCGGTATGCAGAAGAACGTAGTGCTCCATTTGCTAGTTGCAGTTGTCACTAAGCTTTGCCTTCTTTCTTAAAAATCATGAAGATTATTTTATACAATCATTTGAGCATTTCATGAGATTTCACAGCATCCTTTTGATAAATTCCTAAATTTGTTTTTTAGCTAGTTTAATTCTGATATCTACCCTCTCAACAAGCCCAACTAATACAAATTGGAATCTCTATAGATATTTATTGATATAATAGGTAATTGCAATGGTAATATAATGCCTACAAAGTAGACAATGAAATGAGAGACCCAAAGTTTACAGAGTTATATTAATGGCACATTTCCACATGCAATACTTTAGCACTGAAAAATAAAGTACTAATTTGAGTTTTCAAAAAAAAAAAAAAAGACGCCTATAAAAAATTAGAAGTGTAAGAGATTTATTAGATGAAAGAGCTGTGAAAGATAAAAGAGTAAGAATGCACAGACAGGGAAAACCTTCAGTCCTATATATAGATCTGGAAAGAGAGCGGAAAGAAAGAAAGAATGGGTAGGAAGATCTTAAGCCTACAGTGCAGCTCTGAGAAAGTTTAATCCAGGCCAACAAGAGCCCTGGAACAAAGATTGTCCACTAAGGGATTCCCTCATTAGACAGGAAGAGCTGGCTCTACAGTCTCTGCTATACTCAGTCATTGGTTAAGAGCAATCTACAGACACTGTGACCTTGTGTTTTAAATGTACTCTGGATTTGTTTTATCAGGTATGGTAAGACTCACAGTCTCAAAAATCATTATTATAAAAGCAGTTTATTATACTTACAGTTTCCAAGAAATGGGAGGCACTATATGCCACAATGCAGGGCCACAGAAGAGGTTTCACTGAGGGAGAAGATCACAGCAGGCTGGAATTTTAGGAAACTGCTTATGTATGGCAAACAGTGGGGTTAGCTAGGTTTCATGGGCTTCCTGGGGATTGGGAATTTTGAATAATTCTGTAGGTACCAGAAGCATAGGTGTTTGATACCTGACCCTTGGCAATTAGAGATGGTGCACAGTGGCCTAGGACTGTGAGAGCCTGATCAGAGCAGTGGTTAGAGAGTGACCTTAATTAGCTGCTCAAGAAGGGGAACTGACTGGCCTACAGATGGGTCCTCAAAAGTGTCAAGATTGCATTTTAAGAAAAAAATAATTACATGTTGGTGTGAACTCTCTGGAAGATCCCAAGGTCGTGGCAGCTGGAGGTTGCCAGGTATCTTAGTTATATGGTGCTTCCCTATCAGAAATATCACAAGCGGGTGGCTTTAAAGAACAGAAATTTGTTTTCTCACAGTTCTGAAGGCTAAAAGTCCAAATCAGTGTCTGTACTGTATTGTTTGCTTCTGTGAACCTCTCTCCTGGTTTCTGGTGTCCACTGGCAAACACTGGCATTCCTTAGTGTTTCTTGGCATCTATCTTCCCCCTTTGTGTATATTTCTGTGTCTGTTCTGTTCTTTTCATAACTCAGAAGTGATTAGGTTTAGGAACCACTCTACACTGGTATGATCTCATAGCATAAAAAAAGAAAGGAACTTATTTCCAAAGAGGATCACACTCACAGGTCCAGGAGTTAGAATTTCAATATATATTTTGCGAGGACACAATTCAATCTACAACACTAGGTAATCCTACTCCTTGCAGGCAGTTCTTCCTTAAAGTGAGATCTGAGTGGTGTACCTCCATAATTGCTACAAATATTGAGGTCAAGAATATTGTAAAAACTAATTTAATTACTTAATGTAAAAAAATAGCTTATTAAAATAGAAATCACATGGTTATAATGACATATAGGAGAAACATGTAAAAGGTAAATTTAAAATATGCCATTAAAGGGGAAAAGGGAGCCTTTTCAAGTATATCAAATGTTACGTCAAATATCCTTGTTAACAATTCAAAAATAGTGAAATAAAATTACATTTGATGTTTTAGATATGGCAAATTTCCACAGATGTATACATACAATATTTAAAGATCAAAAACTGTAGCATACCTGTTTAACAACAAAGCATGAGCATATTAATCATTCTCTTTATAATAACCTCCCTCAATCTCCATACTACTTCATGAAACTTCTCACGTAATCATATCAAAATTACTGTATTTCAAAAATAATTCAGTTTCAAAAAAATAATATCCTTCTACTGCCTCCAATCCACCCTTTCAATTTAAGTTGTTTTCAAAACGTGTTCTACACTCAGCCAACAAATATTGAGCCCCTATATTTTTCTGGAAGGAGCCCCGGTGGCGAAGTATTTAAGTGCCTGACTGCTAACCAAAAAGTCAGAGGTCCAAATTCACGAGCTGCTCTGTGGGAGAAAGACATGACACTCTGCTTCCAGTCTTGGAAATACTATGGGGCAGTTCTACTCTGGTCTATAGGGTCACTATGAGTCGAAATCAACTCAATGGCAATGGGTTTGGTTTTTTGGGTAGATTTTGCTGGATACTTGTCTAAACAATAAGGGTACGACAAAGTATGGAACAGACAAAAATAACTGTCTTCATAAAGTTTAATTCTAGTGGGAGTAAATAGCCAAGAAAATAAATTAGTAAAATATATAGTGCTCCAGATAGTGCTTTAAAGAAACATAACCAGTGAGAGCATAATTTGACTGGAAATCACAGATTTAAATAGGGTGGTGATGACATTAAATAAGTGACATTTGAACAAAGATATGAAAAAAGTAAGTGAGTCAACTGTGGGGATATCTTGGGGAAGACTATTCTATGTTTTTATAGTCTAATTTACATTGACATTTTAGAAAACTTCGATCATCGGCTGTCAAATCTCTGCATTAGACTTGTTTCAAAATTACCAGACGCATATATCCAACATCCTACTTACCATCTCTGTCTGGACTGACCCCAAGGAAGTTTAGAGTGAACAAATATCAGACCATACTTATTATCTTTCCCAATAGGACTTCATCCCATTCCAGACTTCTCTACTTGATAAATCTATGATACAAGTTAGAAATGTGTCACATTATCTAATTCTCCCATAACTATATCCCCAAATCTAATCAATTAATTTGGTAAACTTTTTTCATTGAAAACAGATATCCCTCCACTCCGGTTCCTTGTCCTTCACCTAGTTTAGAAGCTAATCATCTTTTTAGTAAAAACTAAAATAGTCTCCTTACAGGTTGTGTTCTTGTTTTATTTGTCTCTAATTTGTCAATCAAGTGCCTCCATATATGATCCTTTTAATTTGCAAAATTGATCATGACATTCCTCAGAGGATCTTAAACTTTGTATGCAGAGGAAACATGCAGGAAGCTTACTAAAAGAATAGATGCTGGGCATCATCTTCAAAGATTGATTCATTAAATCTGGTATTGTTAAATATTCCATAGAAGTCAATACGATGAACATAATAAAAATGATGAAACAGAAGGCATTTTTATATTTATTTACTGCTCTAAATATGTCTGTATGTATATGTACATATTATATACATAGTGTATATTGTAGGGAACCCTGCTGGTGAAGTGGTTAAAATGTCTGATTGCTAAATGAGAGGTCAGTGGTAGGAACTTGCCAACTGCTCCACAGGAGAAAGATGTGGCAGCCTGCTTCTGCAAAGATTTACAGCTTTGGAAACCTATGGGGCCGCTCTACTCGGTCGTTACGAGTTGGAATTGATTGTATGGCAGTTTTTTGTTTGTTTTAATATATTGTAAGTATATTTTTCAAAAATAATACTATGTAACACAAAATAATGACTATTTTAAAATTTTAGGAGCTCCCTTAGTCTTATAGGAGAAAGACAATTATTGCTCCTCACTAGTCATATCCACATCCTTCTCCTAAATTTATTGCAAATGTTGTACGATTTGATTTTTGCTCCATCTTCTCTGACTTGTTTTTTCAATCAAATATATGTTTTTCATATTAAATCACATTTAATGTGGTTATACCATATTTTTATGCAAATAACACTTGTCTTCTACATTTGTTTGCCAACACACCCTCTTCTGTGAGGTATTTTTGTAAGTGCACTACAATAAATTTTTTTTACAGCAACGTGTAGAAAAAAATTGGCATAGCTGAGCTTAGGAAAACACCTTGCTGGGGGAGGCACAAACAAATATAGAAGGTGCATGTTATTTGCATGAAAATATGGTAATTTATTCATTTCCCCACTAAATGGTATTCCTTTGTAGAACTATTTTATAACTTTTTTGGTTCTCCCATTTATGAAGAACCAGTCTGTTTCCAATTACTTGTTGTTTCAAAATTCCTGTGATGAATATTTATGTAATTTTTTTTCTGATGTCTATGTGTAAGAGCTTATTTAAATGTATACATCTACAGATGGAATAATTGTTTACTATCTTCAACTTCAAAGCTTTACAACCATATGTCAGGTTGTTTTCCTAAGTAGTTGTAATAGAAGCGTTGGGTCAACCTACTAGTTATCTACAACCCATGACATAGGTTTAGTTCCCTTCACATGTCATTCATGAAAAATAGTATGGTTCTACAGTGTACACAAATGAAGAGCAGTGAATATCTCTTGAGGAGAGATATTTTAAACATATCCGAAGATATTAGCTAATGTAAAAACCAGTTTCCATTTTTACAGGATATTTTTGTTACTTATGATATCTCAATTCTATGAACATGGGTTTTCAATTATGTCCACAAAATCCAGGGTAATATATAAGCAAATCATTGTTATTATCAATAATATCATTGTTATATCCAATAAAAGTAGTGTATTAGCCTTTATTTCTCAAAACATCATGTGTATTCTACAAATAATTTAGATGGATATTATCGTAGCACACCGAGAAATTTTTATGTAGAAGAGATAAAATGAACGGATATAAATGTGTAAAAAAATAAAAAGCATGAGAAATTAATTTAGTGCTCCAGAAAAAAATCACTTTTTTATATAAATACAAAGACTCTTAGAGTTAGATGTACCATTGGAAGTCAACTTCCATCCAAGTGTAAAATCTCTTCCTCTATATACTTAATTTAATCATCCACAGCTCAGCTCAAATAATTTTAATAATTAGAAACCAAAATTTCAAAATATCCCTTCCTAGAATTTAACTTCCACTTAGGTAGGGATTCCTATTTGGTTAGTTTGTTTTCTCTTTTGTTTGCTGTGTCCTTAGTACCCACAGCAATGTTTGACACATATACACTGAATACATGAATGACAGAATAATCATTTCTTTATCTTTAATATTGTCTTTAGCCTCAGATTTACTCTCTAAAGCAATACAGAACAAAACTGTGATTTGTTTCTTACCACAGTCTTTTACTTAGCTGAAATTGGCCTACATGCAATACCCTGAGTCTTTATTATTATTATTATTTTCCTTTCTAGTGCAAATAGGGAGTCCTTGGGTGGTACAAATAGTTATGTATCTGGCCGCTAACTTAAAGT
This sequence comes from Dugong dugon, assembly GCA_030035585.1. Lineage (NCBI taxonomy): Eukaryota > Metazoa > Chordata > Mammalia > Sirenia > Dugongidae > Dugong > Dugong dugon. Next base: position 103,352,586 of record CM057463.1, on the reverse strand, counting down.
TTGGCAGTTCATGTCCACCCAGACGCACCTTGAAAGAAAGTTCTGGCAATCTACTTCTCAAAAACAAAAGCCATTTAAAACACTATGGAACACAGTTGTACCCTGATACATGATGTCATGAGTTAGAATCAACTTCACAGTAACTGGTAATGCAAATGTAAACATGCCAAAATCCTTTCCTGATTTGTTTTAAGGTATGCTTTTAAAACTTCTCACCAACCTGGGGATCTTTTCTTCCCAATTTGTTTTTTTGGGCATAGGGATGTTGCCTTGTCCTGGGGGCTAAGGAGTATGTCCTGGAGTGTGTGGTGTCTGTCCTAGGGGGCATGAAGTCTGTCTGGTTTCATAATTTTTTTTTTTTTAATGTATGACGATCATAATTATTGGATACATGCCATTTACAACAGATGAAAACTCTCTTCCCTTAACTTCCACTCATGCCTGTGGATGCACCCTACAATAATTCTGACTATTTAATAATGGCCTCATCCTCTTGATAAACTTTGATATTGATTTTAATGAAACTTACAAAGTTTATTCACATGGATTACATTTTATACATATAGTAAAAGCTTTTAAATTATAAATATGGAAACGTTTAACTTACTCCCTTTGCCTTTGATTGATTATAACTCATAGCAACAATATAGAACAGAACGGAACTATCACATAGGGTTTCCAAGGCTATAATATTTACAGGAGCAGATTGTCACATCTTTCTCCCGCAGAGCAGCTGGTGAGTTCCAACTCCGACCTTTAGGTTAGCAAGTGAGTGCTTAACCATTACACCACCAAGCTACTTATGTTTAACTTAAAAATGGAAATACTGAAGGATAACTTTGTAATTTCCTTCTGAGCTAAAGACATTTGAAAAAATGGTATAGTTTTGAATCTGGAACAATTTCATAGAAAACATGGAAATTTAGCAGTTTTCTCAAAAATGCATAGAGACAAATGTAAAAATATAGATAATTTATTTTTCACTTAATTTACTTTGCATTTTATCTTACTTTATTTTTGTTTTCCAAAGATTTGTTAAGCCTTGTAAAACAGAAAATTCTTATTTCTATGCTGTTATGAAAGATTTTTTTGTTGTTTTTTTTCTAGCATAAATATATATTCCTAACCTATATCCTTTTTTCCTAACTTATATAAACAAGTCAATGAGAGTCAAGGTAGGTCCTTGAGTATAGCTCACCTGAGTTTAGAGAATATCTCAAGAATAGATTCACATTGAACATTCATGATCGAAGACCAGATGAGTTGTGGGATGACATCAAGGACATTATACATGAAGAAAGCAAGAGGTCATTGAAAAGACAGACAATAAAAGAAAAGAAAAGTCAAAATGGATGTAAGAAGAGATCCTGAAAGTTGCTTTTGAAAGTAGAGTAGTTAGAGCAAGCAGAAGAAATGATGAAGTAAAAGAGCAGACCAGAAGATTTCAAAGGGCTTCTTGAGAACAAAGTAAAGTATTATAATGGCAAGCGCAAAGACCTGGAGTTAGAAAACCGAAGGGGAAGAACACGCTCTGCATTTCTCAAGCTGAGAGAACTGAAGAAAAAAATTATGCCTTGAGTTGCAGTACTGAAGGATTCTATGGGCAAAATATTGAATGGTGCAAGAATCATCAAAAGAAGATTGAAGGAATATACATTGGTTAATGTTCAACCATTTCAGGAGGTAGCATATTATCAAGAACTAATAGTACTGAAGGAAGAAGTTCAAGCTACAGTGAAGGCATTGGTGAAAAACAACCCTCCAGGAATTGACAGCACGCCAATTGAGATGTTTCATCAAACAGATGCAACATGGAAGCGCTCACTCACCTATGCCAAGAAATTTGGAAGACACCTACCTGGCCAACTGACTGGAAGAGGTCCACATCTGAGTCCATTCCAAAGAAAGGTAATCCAACAGAATGCAGAAATTATTTTTTTTTTTTTAAATCATTAATATCACGCTCAAGTAAAAATTTTGCTGAAGATAATCCAAGAAATGTTTCAGTAGTACATCAACAGGGAACTGCCAGAAATTCAAGCCAAATGCAGAAGAGGATGTGGAATGAGAGACATCATTGCTGATGTTAGATGAATCTTGGCTGAAAGCAGAGAATACTAGAAAGATGTTTGCCTGTGTTTTATTGACTATGCAAAGGCATTCGATTGTGTGGATCATAACATAATTATGGAAACATTTTGAAGAATGGGAATTTCAGAAGACTTAATTTTGTTCGTGTGAAACTTGTACATAGACCAAGATTATGCCTTTCAGAAAGAATAAGGTGATACTGTATGGTATAAAATCAAGAAAGGTATGCATCAGAGTTGTATCCTTTCAATATATTTATTTGATCTGTATCTGAGCAAATAATTGGAAAAGCTAGACTATATGAAGAGGAATGCAGCACAAGGATTGGAAGAAGACTCATTAACGACCTACAATATGCAGATGACACAATATTGCTTGTTGAAAGTGCAGAGGACTTGAAGCACTTACTGATGAAGATCAAAGAACACAGTCATAAGTAAGGATTACACCTCAATATAAAGAAAACAAAAATCCTCACAACTGGACCAATACGCTACATCAATAAACGGAGAAATGTTTGAATTTGTCAAAGGTTTTAGTTTTACTTGGATCCACAATCAATGTTTATGAAAGCAGTAGTCAATAAATCAATCCAAGTAGTACATTGGGCAAATCTGCTGCAAAAGACCTCTTTAAAGTGTTAAAAATCAAAGATATCACTTTGAGGACTAAGGTATGGTATTTTCAATCACTTCATATGTGTGTGACAGCTGGACAATGAATAAGGAAGACCTAGGAAGAATCGATGCCTTTGAATTATGGTGTTGGCCAAGAATATTGAATATACCATGAACTGCCAGAAGAATGAACAAGTCTGTCTTGGAAGAAGTATAGCCAGAATGCTCCTTGTAAGGGGAGATGCTGAGACTTCATCTCATTTTGGACATTTTATCAAGAGGGACTAGTCCCTGGAGAAGGACATCATGGTTGTTAAAGTAGATGTCAGCAAAAAAGAGGGAGATCCTCAGTGAGATGTATTGACACAGTGGCTTCAACAATGGGCTTAAACATAGCAATGGTTTTGAGTATGGCACAGGACCGAGCAGTGTTTCTTTCTATTGTACGTAGGGTCACTATGAGTTGGAAGGACTTCAAGGCACCTAACGACACAACAACATACATGAATTATTTTTATTGCAATTCTGACAACAATTTACCGGCATAATTATTTTAATGCATCCAGGTTGGTCCCATTTGTGAGCTTTCATTTCCAAAAGACGTTGCATTTTCATTCAGGATTCACCTTGAAAGTAGAGTACCTCTATTTTTATTCCCTGCTAGCATAGCAAAAGGCATAATGAAATAAGTCTATTTTGCTAGCTTCAAGAAAGGAAATTGCTTCTTCCCCTTCTTCCAAATCTCTTTCTTGCTCAATCTGCTCTGAAAGCTTCACTACCAACCTCAGCAATCATGTCACGTTTTATAGTATAAGTTGCAGTCTTTAGCCAAAATAGAAATACTAACATAGTATACATTTTAAAAGTCAATGTTTTAATAAAAATTATAGCATGAATCTGAATGTTTAACCTTTTAATAGATTATTTTCTTTCAAAATTATCAACAAATGTTTTAAAATGATGAGACATTTCTATGTTCAGAATGAAAACTCATGTTAACATAAAGGGTATGTTTCCACTGATTATTTTGATGGACAGTGGAACAGAACAAGATTTTTATGCTCTCAGAAGAGTTCTTGGAGGTTGCAGAATAAATGAATTTGCAATGGAGAAATCCCTATAACAACTATTTAAATATTGAAAATACATTGCTTAGTATTTTGTAACAATTTGAGATACATTATTTTGATTATTTTGGAAGATCAAGGAGAGCAATGAGGGAGAAAACTATTCTGTAGAAATGCATTTATAAATTTATCCCAACCCATTTTGTCCGAATCTTAGCTACGCAAACCATTTTTACAAATAAAAAATAAACCAACTGAACAACGGAAACATATTTTTTATAAGCAGCAATCAACAATTTGAAAATAAGTAAACATTGTTCATGCATAAATATAATACAATAAAGGTTTATTTACTCATTAAGGGCAGTGGGAGTGGGAGTGGGTAGTGGAAGATAGCTGCTGGAGCAGGGGCACAAAAAGTAATTTTTGGAATGTATTTTCTTTTATCTGCACAATTGCTTCACCAACTGCTTAACTTTTATGAAATCCATGGCTGTCTTGTCTTCAAAATTCACTTAAAAATAAACCATAGCACAGTTATAGCAAAAACTTCTCTCAAGCACAATAAAAGCTGAACACAAAAGTATTTCAATATCCATTGAAATAATATGCAGGCAAAGCAGACAGAAAAGCCAAAGAAGACAGGATCTCTTCATCCGTCTTATTTGGTGTACATAGACAAGAATAAATTCTTATGCTAACAATGAAAAACTCAATCTTACACTATACAATGATTTCTAACAAGAAATTCTTGTGGTGTATATGCATCTTTGCTTAAATCATAATATTAGAATTCTACTTGCTATAGCACATTTCTGGAGTCCCAGTGGCACAGTGGTTAAAGTGCTCAGCTGCCAACTAAAAGGTCCAGGGTTTGAACCCATCAGCCACTCTGTGGGAGAAAGATGTGGCAGTAGGCTTCTGCAAAGATTACAGCCTTGGAAACCTTATGGGTCAGTTATACTCTGTCCTATAGGGTCACTATGGACTTGATGGCAAGGAGTTTAGTTTCCAGATTTATAGCATACTTATTTAGTGTGTTTTGAGCAAAACAAGTCATTTTTTTTTTAAAAGAGTCATTAAAAATGATGAAAGTTTTTAAGAACTGCTCTAGCAAGAAGTCATTAACTGGTTATTACATGAAGGAAGACTGCACTTAAAATTCAATTTATTCTATCTGTTTTTTTCAATATGCCATTGAAAAAAATATTATTTTAACAATTTTAGTCATTATCTACTATAATTATTGCTCTTACTTCCACCTATCCTTCCTTGCCCAACTTCATAGTCTTTTATAACTATATTTTTATTTATTATATTATCAAGTCACATTATATTTTTGTTCTCTTCTGTGGACATAAATTTCACAGTTGTTTTACCTTTGACTCTAAAGGTAATTGGAATACTTACTCTTTGTATGGTATTCTCTTGGGAAAAAAGATGGTCCTTCTTAGTCTGTAGATTCAAATCTTTCAATTATTTATGGGCAGGTTTACTTTGAATCCATTTCTATGTCTGTTCCATGCAATTCTTCCATTCTCAGGTCTGCTTCTGAGAAGGAAGGAAGGAAGGAAAGGGAGATGCAGAACCTAGAGAGTTCAGATAGGAGAGTGTCTTAGGCTGGGTTCTTATGAGAAGGAAAACCATATAAATAATGTATAGAAAGATTTATATCAAGGAAACCACTGACGTGATTGTAGAGGCTGGAACGTCCCAATTCTGTGGATCAGGATACAGGTTTCTCCTGATTCACCCAGTGCAGAAGCTGATGAACCCAAGATAGGCAGGTTGGAGAGTATGGCTCTTGCTTACATGCTATGAAGAACCACAAATCTCGAGATCGGCAGGCAAGATTGCATGTAAGCTGCTAGCTCAAGTCCCAAGAACTGGAGGTTAGATGAACAGGAGCCAGCTGCAGGACACAGAACAGGCAAAAGCCAGAACTTCCACTTATATTTGGATCCAGGCCACACACCCTAGAAACTCCCTTTCAACTGATTGCCTACTCACGGTAGATCCCATCATGGGGGTGAACACATATAAAACACTGAGAATCATGGCCCAGGTAAGCTGACACACAATCTTAACCATCACAGAGAGAAAAAGGAAAGCGAACATTTACTAAAATCATTAAAATTGGACAGGGAAGATATTTTAATGTATTTATTTCCAATATATCTTCCTATTATATCTGTTGAACTCAGAGAACAACTATAACTTGCTATGATTTTCATGTATCAAGTGATAACTACCAAAACTTTTATTCATCGTTATATTCTCCTTCCTCTCTAGATGCTATTATTCCTGTTTGTTTCATAATGTAAAGTTTTCTTATTTTTTTGATTTTCAAAAGAAATAATAGCAATTGCTTGTTGTTGTTCTTAGGTGCCATTGAGTCAATTCCAACTCACAGCTACCCCATGTGTCAGAGTAGAACTGTCCCATAGGCTTTTCTTGGCTGAAATCTTTATGGAAGCAGGTTGTCAGGTCTCCTGTGGAGCCACTCAGTGGGTCCGAACTACCAACCTTTCAGTTAGCAGTTCAGAGTTTAACTGTTTGCACCATCGGGGCTCCTCACTTCCCATCATTAGACAATATTTCCACATGTGTATCCTGACTTTTGTATAATGATAGATTCAGTAGCTGCATATTTGAACAAACTGCAGTACATCAGCAACAAGTATTGCCTGTAAGTATATGACTTTATTTCACATTTATGAGAATTTTTTGACAACCGGTAATTTTTTATTTCTATCTATATTGCTTTCTTTGTCTCAGCTTGACATATGCAATACAGTCAAGAAAGTAAAATGAAAATGGTTAAGCGGTCGCAAACAATGCTAATGTGTCAAGAATGGTAAGACAGAAGGAATATAATGATTTTCCTTCAGTCTCTGTCTGAGGGTTGAACATAAATATTTCAAACTATCACTTCCAGTTGACCTCACTTTTACCTCAAATGCTGTCATGAGGACTCCTCAGATGGTATAAGAGGAACTGAACAATCACTAACGTGATCTATAGTGTTAGCAGGGTGTACATTCAGTACTTTCTTCACAACACTCCTCCACTTTACAAGCAAAAATACAAAGACCTGGGGGTGAGGATGGTTAAGTGCTTGGCCACTAACCCAAAGTTTGGCAGTTCAAACCCACTCCTTAGCTCATCAGGAGAAATACCTGGTGATTTGCTTCCTTAAATATCACAGCCAAGAAAACCCTACAGGGCAGTTCTACTCTGTCACATGGGTCACTATGAGTTGAAACAACTCCAAAGTACCTAAAAGTAAAAATATAGAAATATATAGCCAATGACAATCTTTTGTCATTCAAAGACAAAATCTTCTCCAAGTTGATATAAACCAATATTATAATAAAAGAGAATAAGTAATTCAAAGTGTAGCTCATATACTTTACACAAGTTAGTATTCCTTAAGAAAATATTTTCCAAGTTCTAGTAATCCACATACCACATTAATAATCTTTTGACATACCTTTGTGCTAACTTTTCTTTTAAGTAATTCATTTTTAAACTTTAACTACTAATTAAAAAAAAAAAAAAACTTTATATCAACAGGTTTGGTATAAAAACCTGTCGCCATCAAATCCATTCCTAGTTATAGAGACCCCACGTGTTACAGTGCAGAACTGCTCCATAACATTTTCTTGGCTGTAATCTCTGTGGGAGCAGATCACCAGGCCTTTCTTTCACAGTACCACTGGGGGGTTTTGAACTGCTAACATTTAAGTTAGTAGAGAAGTGCTAATTTCATAAAGTTCATGTGTCCAGTGACCTAATATTCTTACAACTCTTAAAGCAGTGCTTGGAACTTTTTTGGTGCTTAATAAATAAACAAATGAAATAACAAAAAAAAAAAATATATATATATATATATATATATAAAACAAGCAGTTTTGTTAAATTAGAGGTAAATAGAATTTTCTACTGAAGGTTCTGGTCCTGATATCTAGTCTCACTTTGTTAAAACTGAAGTTGTAAGGTGATAAAGACATAGTATCACCAAATTATCTTCCCTTCATATTTCTTATGTTATTAGGATGATGTATACAAAATTTAACAAAGCCTACCCTTTCAATAGAGGAGCCCTGGAGGTGTACTTTTTAAAACACTCAGCTGTTAAGCAAAACGCCAGTGGCTGAAACCCACCAGCCACAGTCTGCTTCCATAAAAATTACAACCCTGGAAACTCTATGGTTACTCTGTCTTACAGAGTTAGCATGAGTTGGAATCGAATCAATGGTAATGGGTTTTTTTTGGTTTTAACCTTTCAATACTTGAGTCAATGTTATTTAATATGGGGTATGTGAGTAATAGTCTACCTGCACTTTGCACAAGGATGTCATGAAAGGATATGATTGACAGGCCTGAGAATGTCCATGAACTTTCTGAAGTTGAATGCAAAAAAAGTGTGTGTGTTTGTGTGTGTGTGTGTGTCTGTGTGTGTGTGTGTGTGTGTGTGTGCAGCCATGTGCTGCATATCTGTTCAGGCAACGTCCTACTGCATATACTTCCATGGTCCAATAAGGTTGTAATAGAGTTCAGAAATCCAGATTGGAGAACAGGAGTTAGCTGATGTAACCGAACATCAACCAGCCTTCAGCTATTTTAGCCATCAGCTCAGCTTCAGACATGTTAAGAGAAGAGGCCATCTGGGATAATATTGTCCCAGCAGAGCCATGGTGGTACAGTGGTTAAAAGCTCTGCCGCTAACCAAAATATTGGCAGTTCAAATCCACTGGCTCCACCTTACAAACCCTATGGGGCAGTTCTACTCTGTGAATTGACGTGAAGGCAGTGTTTTTTTGTTAGATGCCCTCATAGTCTGAGACAATCTGTCTCCATCAAGCTCAACCCAATTGAAAATTTGTAAGCAAGTAAATGAATGCTGTTTTAAAGCACTAAGTATTGGAATAATACTGCAATATAATGAGAACAGCTCAGCTCCACATATTTATTCCCATCAACACTATTGGCACACACGGAGCTAGCATTCTGTTCTGCTCCTTCAGCAGGACGTTCTCATTCTGTTGAGTGGAATGGCTGGGGTTTGTCTGCCCTGTTCCAGCACTACTCTGATAGACATAGTGAATTCAGAGATGTATTTAACAAGTTCATTTATTTCCACTAAGCTACATTCTCTGTTATGTTGTTCTTGTTAGGTGCCATTATGTTGTTCTTGTTAGGTGCAATTGAATTGGTTCCAACTCATAGTGACCCTATGTACAACAGAATGAAACACTGCCCAGTCCTGCGCCATCCTAACAATCATTGCTATGCTTGAGCCAATAGTTGCAACCACCGTGTCAATGCACCTCACTGAGGATCTTACTGTCTTTCACTGACTCTCTACCAAGCATAATGTCCTTCTCCAGAGACTGGTCCCTCCTGATAACACATCCAAAGTACATAAGACAAAGTCTCACCATCCTCGCTTCTAAAGGGAGGCTGTACTGACTGTACTTCCAACACAGATTTGTAGGTTCTTCAGGCAGTCCAAGGTATATTCAACATTCTTCTATAACACCATAATTCGAAGACATAAATTTTTCTTCAGTTTTCCGTATTGATTGCCCAGCTTTCACATGCATATGAGGCAATTAAAATACCATGGCTTGGGTCAGTCACACCTTAAGCCTCAAAGTGGCATCTTTGCTTTGTAACATTTTAAAGAGGTTTTTGCAGCAGATTTGCCCAATGCACTACTTTGATGATTTTTTTTATTATTATTTCAATCAAAGGATTCTTTTTGTTAATTGTACTTCAGATAAAGGTTTACAGAACAAATAGTTTCTCATTAAACAGTTAGTGCACATTTTGTTTTATGACAATAGTTAACAACCCCACAACATGTCAACACTTCCCCTTCTCAACCTTGGTGTCATGGTTTGAATTACGTCCCCCAAAAAATGTGTGTATCAATTTGGCTGGGCCATGATTCCCAGAATTGTGTGGTTGGCCTCCATTTTGTGATTGTAATTTTATGTTAAAGAGGATTAGGGTGGGATTGTAATACCACTTTTACCCAGGTCACATCCCTGATCCAATGTAAAGGGAGTTTCCCTGGGGTGTGGCCTGCACCACCTTTTATCTCTCAAGAGATAAAAGGAAAGGGAAGCAAGCAGAGAGTTGGGGACCTCATACCAATCAAGAAAGCAATGCCAGGAGCAGAACACGTCCTTTGGACAAGGGTCCCTGCACCAAGAAGCTCCTAGTCCAGGGGAACACTGTTGAGAAGGCCAACAGAGAGAGGAAGACTTCCCCTGGAGATGACACCCTGAATTTGGACTTTTAGCCTACTTTGACTGTAAGGAAATAAACTTCTCTTCATTAAAACCATCCATTTGTGGTATTTCTATTATAGCAGCACTAGATGACTAAGACACTTGGGTTCTCTATTACCAGCTTCCCCTTCCCCTCCTGCTTTCCAATCCTCGTCCCTGGACTGTTGTGCCCCATAAATTTTGTTTTGTTTTGTGGGGCTGTTTAATCTTTGGCTGAACGGATAACCTCTGGGGTGACTTCATTACTGAGATAAAAGGGTGTCCAGGGGCCATACTCTCAGGGTTTCTCCAGTCTCTGTCAGACCAGTAAGTCTGGTCTTTTTCAATGAGCTAGAATTTTGTTCTACATTTTTCTCCAGCTCTGTCTGGGACCCTATGTTGCGATCCCTGTCAGAACAGTCAGTGGTGGTAGCTGGGCACCATATAGTTATACTGGACTCAGTCTGGTGGAGGCCATGGTAGTTGTGATCCATTAGTCCTTCAAACTGATCTTTCCCCTGTAGCTTGTTTTCTTCATTCTCCCTTGCTCCCAAAAGGGTAAGACCAGTGGAGTATTTTAGATGGCTGCTCACAGGCTTTTAAGACCTCAGACACTACTCACCAAGGTAGAATATAGAACATTTTCTTTGTAAACTGTGTTGTGTCAGTTGAGCTAGGTGTTCACGGAGACCATGGTCCCCACAGTGCTCTGCCCAGCAATTTGATTTCTCAGGGAGTTTGGATGTGTCTATGGAGCTTCCATGACCTTTCCTTGTACCAAGTTATGCTGGCTTCCCCAGTATTGTGTATTGTCTTACCCCTCACCAAAGTTACCACTTATCTGTTTAGTATTTCCTTCCCCCACCCCCTCTTCCCCTGTAACCAACAATGATAAATTTCTTGACTGCTGCTTCCATGGGCATTGATTGTGGATCCAAGTAAAACGAAATCCTTGGCAACATCAATCTTTTCTCAGTTTATCATGATGTTGCTTATTGATCCAGTTGTGAGGAATTTCATTTTCTTTATGTTGAGATGTAATCTATACTGAAGGCTATAGTCACTGATTTTCATCAGTAAGTATTCCAAGTCCTCTTCACTTTCAGCAAGTAAGTTGTGTCATCTGCATATCACAGGTCATTAATGAGTCTTCCTCCAATCCTTATGCCACCTTCTTCTTCATATAGTCCACTTTCTCAGATTATTAGCTCAGCATACAGATTGAATAAGTATGGTGAAAGGATATAACCCTGACACACACATTTCCTGATTTTAAGCCATGCAATATCCCATTGTTCTATTCAAACAACTGCTTCTTGATCTATGTACAGGTTCTGCATGAGCACAATTAAGTGTTCTGGAATTCCCATTTTTCAAAATGTTATCCATATTTGATATGAGCCATACAGTCAATAAAACACAGATAAACATCTTTCTGCTATTCTCTGCTTTGAGCCAATATCCATCTGATGTCAGCATGATATCCCTTGTTCCATGTTCCCTTCTGAATCTGGCTTGAATTTTTGGCAGTTCCTTGTTGATATACTGCTGCAAACGCTTTTGAATTATCTTCAGTAAAATTTTATTTGCCTGTGATATTAATGATATTGTTTGATAATTTACACATTCTGTTGGATCACCTTTCTCTGGAATCACCAGGTAGCTGTCTTCTAAATTTCTTGACATAGACGAGGAAGTACTTCCAGTGCTGCAACCATTTGTTGAATCATCTTAGTTGGTGTTCTGTCAATTCTTCGAGTCTTGTTTTTTCCCAATGCCTTCAATGCAGCTTGGTCTTCTTCTTTCAGTACTATTGGTTCTTGATCATATGCTGCCTCCTGAAATGGTTGAATGTTAACCAGTTCTTTTTGATACAGTGATTCTGTGTATTCCTTCATTCTTCTTTTGATGCTTCTTATGTGGTTCAAGATTTTGCCGATAGTGTCCTTCAATATTACAACACGAGGCTTGAATTTTTTCTTCAGTTCTTTCAGCTTGGTAAATGCCTAACATGTATTTCCCTTCCGGCTTTCTAACTCCAGGTCATTGCACATTTCATTGTAATACTTTACTTTCTCTTTTCAAGCCATCCTTTGAAATCTTCTGTTCAGCTTTTTACCTTATCATTTCTTAATTAGCTTTAGCTCTTCTATGTTAAGGGAAATTTTCAGACTCTCTTCTGAAATCCATTTTGGTCTTTTCTTTCTTTCCTGTCTTTTTAATGACCTTTTACTTTCTTCATGTATGATGTCCTTGATGTCATCCTACAACTTGTCTGGTCTTTGGTTATTAGTGTTCAATGCATCAAATCTATTCTTCAGAAAGTCTCTAAGTTGCTAATGTGGCACAACTCAAAATGAGAAGAAACAGCTGCAAACACCCATTAATAATCAAAATGTGGATGTATGATATATGAATCTGGAAAAACTGGGAGTCACCAAAAATGAAATAGAACATGTAAAGATCAATATCCTAGGTATTAGTGAGCTGAAAGGAACCAATATTGGCCCTTTTGAATCACACAATCATATGGTCTACTCTGCCAGGAATGACAAATTGAAGAGGAATGGCATCACACTCATCATCAAAAAGAACATTTCAAAATCTATCCTATAGTATAATGCAGTCAGTGATAGGATAATATTCATAAGATCACAAGGAAGGCCAGTTAATATGACTATTATTCAAATTTACATACCAACCACTAATGTCAAAGATGAAGAAACTGAAGATTTTTACCAACTTATGTGGTCTGAAATTGATCAAACATGCAATCAAGATGCACTGATAATTACAGGTTATTGAAATGCTAAAGTTGGAAACAAGGAAGAAGGATTGGTGGTTTGAAAATATGGCCTTGGTGATAGAAATGACTCTAGAGTTTACATGATAGAATTTTCAAGACCAGAGACATATTCATTGCAAATACCTTTTTTCAACCACATAAACAGGCAACTCTACATGGATCTCACCGGATGAAAAGTTCAGAAATCAAACTGACTGCATCTGTGGAAAGAGATGATGGAGAAGCTCAATATCATCAGGCAGATCAAGGCCAGGGGCCGACTCGGGAACAGACACATTCTCTAACCCTTAATATTAACAGAGATGGTATATTAGCTTCCATTTAGTATTCTTTTCCTCTCCCCCTTATTTTTTTAAAGTTTATAATTTGGGCTAAGATAAAATGTGTTAATTATTGGCCTGTCTCAAAACCCTGGATATTTAGGAGCACATGGTATGTAGAAGCTCTATTTGCTTCTTTGACAGCCATTTCTCATCTGTAAAGTAACTGATTATCTCTAAATATCTACTATGTTCCAAGTTTCCATGAAGTCTTGCTCTTGAGTTTAACATGTAAAATAGTATTTTAAGCATAAATATTTATTCCTGGGAATTGAGGTGTTAACTGAGCAAGTTCCATCTGAATTTCTTATAATGTAGGCCCTATAGAGATGCCTTTCAAGTATTATACACCAGAACGCATATTTTCTTTTCTCCAGAAATTACACAAATGTAGAATTGTCAAATAATGCTTACAGAAATCACAGTTCCTCTAATTTTACTGATGATTCAAATACAAGATCAAAACATATGTAAAAACTAGAGAAATCTGAGATTATGTACATTCTTTTTTTTTCTTCCAGCATTGGTTTTCATTCTGGCTTGGTTCTAGTATTTCTAAGTAAATTGCTAGTTCCAAGGACGTCATTTTTTTCTTATAAAGTGTCTCCATGTCATACCCCATTGTTGTTGTTAGTTGCCATTGAGTCAATTCTAACTCATCGAGACCCCATATATGCAGAGTAGAACTGCTTCATTGGGTTTTCAAAGCTGTGAACTTTCAGAAGCAGGTCACCAGGCCTCTCTTCTGAGGCACGTCTGTGGGGTTTTGAACCACCAGCCTTCCTGCTAGTAGCCAAGTTCTTAAACTTTGCAGCAGGCAGGGACTCTTATACCCCAGTAGTTCCACAATTATTATGACACTCTTCATACAAACAAGCACATATAAATTCATAAATTATAGAGTTATTTTCAATAAGCAACCTAGTCAGACCAGGTATATATCACTAAGTGCTTTCTTTAGATAAAGACTCTTTCTGCTAGTAAATAAAACTAATGTGTTTGCCATGAGGTCTAGTTAACATGCTTATAAGGGTATTTGGATAGGGCATCATTTCCCCCCCCCCCCTTGGACATAAAAAGGAAATAGTTGGCTGCAGATCTGCTTCTATTTTTTTCTCATCTGCTAATTCCTAGAAGTTATGATGTACTTCAGGTTAGAGATGCTTCCATAAACCTTTCATATAATCATCAGCATCCCTGATGTTTATGATAGCTTCAAATTGGATTGCTCAACTTTACCCTCTGTTTTTACAACTACGTTTTTCAAGGTGATTATACCTGTGAACTTCATACTTTAACATTGAGCTTGATACTTATCCCTTGTTTCTTTACAGCAGGCCCAGAACTATCTCTTGCACTCCTTTTGTCTCCTGTTATCAGGCAAATTTTTTTCTAGGTAAAAAGAAAGTGAAACCACCAAAAAGAAGCAGTACTTGTTTTGGAAGAGTGCAAGTTACCACCCTTTTGCTGAGAAAATATACAGTATGATACCTTAACCCACATTATTCAAAAATGTCCTTTAGACTGTGTTTGCTAGCTTTCATTGGCTAAGTAAATAGGTTAGTGCTCATGGGAATACATATGTATATGTACATATATATATATATATATATATGTTGTTTTTGTTGTTAGGTGCCATTGAGTCAGTTTCAACTCATAGCAACCCTACAGGACAGAGTAGAACTCCCTCAGAGGGTTTCCAAGGAGTGCCTGGTGGATTTGAACTGCCATCCTTTGGGGTTAACAGCCGAACTCTTAGCCACTACACCACCAGGGTTCTCTCTCTCTATATATGGATCTCAGGGTCTCCATATATACGTATAAATACATATATATATATATATCTTAGGGTGTACATATTTAAGTGACTATTTCATAAATAATAGTATTAAAATTGCTGTTGTGACCAAACATAGGTGTGTTGAATGGGGGTAACTGTGTGATTCTATGTATATATAAATTAATATTACTATAAATATTTTTAAAACTTTGTGTAACCTTGACATAAAGTAGCAATATGAACTTTTTCTTTGTGTAAATTACAAACCTATTGTTACTTTTTTGATACTATTTTCACACATATTTAGAAATCAACATAATTGCTGATTAATGAGAACAAGTAGTAAAGCTCAATAAAGGAACAATAAGTATTAATGACTGAATAAAATTCATGGCAGTTTTGAAATTTAAAAACATTCTTATTCCATTGAGAATTTACATATAGCAGGCTGATGGAAGGGGTGTAAACAACAAGAAAATAATCATTCATGAACTAGATGTGTTTTCTGTGCCCAGTCACACACCAGAAGGTAGAGATAAAAGAGTAAACTGAACATTCCCAGTACATGTTCTCCCAAAATTTTCAATCTAAAGTGGTATCAGAATTTCAGCAAATATTTATATAAATATTGATTTCAATATAGTAGTATAAAATACTATAAATGAGAAGTGTAAAATAAAAGCATATAATTGGTGATCACAATATTAATGTGTTATATCACTTTCTCAATTTTCATTTGTAGAAATGCTACTATTCAACGGCATCAACTCTTCTTCAGTCTTCCTTATTCATCGTGTAGCTTTCACATGCATATGAGGCAATTGAAAGCACCATGGCTTGGTTCAGGCGCGCTGTAGTCTTCAAGGTGGTATCTTTGCTTTTTAACACTTTAAAGAGGTCTTCTGCATCAGATTTGCCCAATGCAATGTCTTTTGAATTCTTGACTGCTGTTTCCATTGGTGTTGATTATGGATCCAAGTAAAATGAAATACTTGACAACTTCAATCTTTTCTCTGCTTATCATGATGTTGTGAGGATTTTTGTTTTTTTATGTTGAGGTATAGTCCATACTGAAGGCTGTGATTTTTGATCTTCATCAGTAGGTGCTTCAACTCCTCTTCACTTTCAGCAAGCAAGGTTGTGTCATCTGCATATCGCAGGTTGTTAATGAGTCTTCCTCCAATCCTTACGCCATATTCCTTTTCATACAACCCAGTTTCTCAGATTACTTTCTCAGCATACAGATTGAATACGTATGGTGAAAGGATACAGCCCTGATGCACACCTTTCCTGACTTTAAACCCCACAGTATTCCCTTGTTCTGTTTGAACGACTGCCTCTTCATCTACGTACAGGTTCCTCATGAGCACAATTAAGTTTTCTAGAATTCCCATCTTTGCAACGTTATCTATCATTTGTTTTGATCCAGACAGTTGAACGCCTTTGCATAGTCAATGAAACACAAGTAAACATCTTTCTGGAATTCTCTGCTTTCAGCCGGGATCCATCTGACATATTCCTGGTTCCATATCGTCTTCTGAATCTGGCTTGAATTTCTGGCAGTTGCCTGTCGATATACTGCTGTAGCTGTTTTTGAATGATCTTCAGCAAAATTTTACTTGCTTGTGATATTAATAATACGTTTGATAATTTCCACATTTTGTTGGATCACCTTTCTCTGTAATTGGGCACAGATATGGATCTCTTCCAGTTGGTTGCCCAGGTAGCTGTCTTCCAAACTTCTTGGCACAGATGAGTGAGCACTTCCAGCGCTGCATCTGTTTGTTGAAACATCTCAATTGGTAGTCTGTCAGTTCCTGGAGGCTTGTTTTTCACCAGTGCTTTCAGTGTAACTTGGACTTCTTCCTTCAATACCATCAGTTCCTGATCATATGCTACCTTCTGAAATGGTTGAACGTCGACCAATTATTTTTGTATTCCTTCTATCTTCTTTTGATGCTTCCTGTGTTGTTCATCTTTTTCCCATAGAATCCTTCAATATGGCAACACGAGGCTTAAATTTTTTCTTCAGTTCTTTCAGCTTAAGAAATGCCAAACGTGGTCTTCCTTTTTGGTTTTTCTATCTCCAGATCTTTGTACATGACGATATAATACTTTACTTTGTCTTCTTGAGCTGCCCTTTAAAATCTCCTGTTCAGCTCTTTTACTTCATCATTTCTTCCTTTGGCTCCAGCTACTTGATGTTCAAGAGCAGGTTTCAGAGTCTCTTCTACTTTCATTTTGACCTTTTCTTTCTTTCCTGTTTTTTTAATGACCTGTTGCTTTCTTCACGTATGATTTCCTTGATATTATTCCACAACTCGTGTGGTCTTTTGTCTTTAGTGTTCAATGCATCAAATCTATTCTTGAGATGGTCTCCTAAATTCAGATGGGATATACTCAAGGTGGAGCCTTGGTGGCTCAGTGTTTAAGAGGAGCTCAGCTGCTAACCAAAAGGTCGGCAGTTCAAATCCACTAGCCACTCCTTGGAAACTCTATGGGGCAGTTTTAGTCTGTCATATAGGGTCACTATGCACTGGAATTGACTTAATGGCAATGGGTTTAATTTAGGTTTTTTGTAATCAATTCCTACTTTGGCTCTCATGGACTAGTTCTAATTTTCTTCAGCTTCAGCTTAAGCTTGCATATGAGCAATTGATGGTTTGTTCTGCAGTCAGCCCCTAGCCTTGTTAGCATTCTTAATATGGCTTAAATATAGGGAAAAAAAACCACTAGTTTTCATGAAATATCCCCCTTGATAATCTGAGGTAAACTATTTCTCAGTGGGTATCCTGTGTTTTCTATTTTAATTCATTATTAAAAAATAAAATTTTAATTTGCACTCAGGAAAATATCAAGAAACACTTTTGAGAGAGACATTAATTAAGATTGGGAATACAATTATTTTTGCTATATGCATAATAACCTAGATAGTACTATTTGATTTCCTAATAAATATGTATGTAAGTTTTTTGTTTTGTGTCTAGTAAGCATTTTTAATCTACTTCAGGACTTCATAATATTGAATATACTCTTGTTACGGATTGAATTGTGTCCCCCAAAATGATACGTCAAAGTTCTAACCTCTGGTATCTGTGAACTCGGTCTTATTAGGAAATACTGTCTTTGATGATGTTATATGTTGACATGAGATCAGAAAGTAGTAAAGTGCATTCTAATCCAATCTGAGCTGTATCCTATAAAGAGAGAAGAGTCACAGAAAAACAGACAGAAAGGAAATATCCATGTAATAACAGAGTTATACTGTAGCTGCAAGCCAAGGAATACCTGGGGATACCAGAAGGTGAAAGAAACAGAATGGATCTTCTCCTAGAGCCTTTAGAGAGAACGTGGCCATGTTTAAGCCCTTATTTTGGACTACTAGCCTCCTAGAGTCTAAGACAATAGATTTTGTGTTCTTATAAGCCCCCCATTTTTTGGTATGTTCTTATGTCAATCCTAGGAAACTAATACAACCTCACAGAGATTGATTGTTAATTTTAGATTACCTGAGTATTTATCTTAAAAGTGATCCAAAAATATTATGCTAGATGTCAGGAAATCACCTAAATGAATAAGTTAATATCATTCAAATGCTTATAAGGAAAATAATATTGAGTTTATATCCACAGACCACTAGCAGGGAGAGGTGTGAGGGATAGGTGATAAAGCAATGGACAGTAGAAAAACCTTATCCTTGTCCTTTCTCTGCTATTTACTTCTACCATTTTCCATAATTAAAGTCAGTATGTTGAATATTTATCAGTAGTGAAGTTGTCAGTAAATTTCATGATTATCAAAATGCTAGTGAGGATTTTATCAGATAGAAAATATAGATTTTAAAAAGCTACCATTCCTCTTAAGACCTTATTTTCAAAAACATTCTCTTTACCCACATGACCTAACATACATAAAATATCAATTTGTGTGATAGACATTAAATAAATAATTATTCAAAAAAAATAATAAAATGTATTAACTGCATTAATTTAAATGTGCTGTTCTCTGTTGTTGTTGTTGTTAGGTGCTGTCAAGTTGGTTCTGACTCATAGTTACCCTATGCAGAACAGAACAAAACACTGCCCTGTCCTGCACTGTTCTCATGATCATTGCTATGTTTGAACCCATTCTTGCAGCCACTGTTGTCAATCCATCTTATTGAGGGTCTTCCTCTTTTTCACTGACCCTGTATTTTACTAAGCATGACGTCTTTCTCTAGGGACTGATCCCTTCTGATAACCTGCCCAAAGTATGTGGACATAGTCTCCTCATCTTTGCTTCTAAGGAGCATTCTGGTTGTACTTCTTCTCTAGGGGGAAAAAAAAGAAAGCTTAATTTTTATTGCTTAAAATCAACAATGGTTATTTTTGTCAGTTTTCGTAGACTTGATTCTGACTCATGGTGAGCCTATGTGTGCAGAGTAGAACTCATCCATCAGGTTTTCAAGAATGCTCCTTTTGGGAGCAGATAGCCAGGCCTGGGTTCTGAGGCATCTCTGGGTAGGTTAGAATCACCAACCTCCTGGCTAGAAGCAGAGTGCTTAATTGTTTATGCCACCCAGGGGTTCTCCAATAATGATTAATGGATGAAATGTGTGAGTCTGGAGATAAGAAGGGAGCTATTTGAAGCAAGGAACCACTCAAGTCACACTGCATAGAAGGTTGCGTTGGTGGCCCATGATTTAGAGCTCTCAACTTTCTGATTTTTGAAAGTTCCAAATCTTTACTAATGGGAGGGAGAGGTCCTAATATTCACTGACTACCTGCTATTTGACAAAAATGAACAGGTATTGAGAGTTTACTACATGTCAAGCAATGCTCAATGTATTTTAGATATATTCACTCCCATCCTCACATCAACATTACAAGGGAGGTACTATGATTTTAACCACTTTGCAAAAGAAATTACCATTACCAAGGCACAGACTAAAGTACTTTCCCAAGGTTAACAAGTTGCAAATCCAGACACCAAATCTTTTGTTCTTAAATAATAATCTAGCCATTTCTCATTTGTTCAAAGTCTCATGATGAAGTATGCTATTAGAAGAAAATAATCGATTTATTTGTCAGTCATTTTGTCTTTATTTATTGAGATATAACTTAAATGAAGTTAATACACACATTTTAAGTATACAGCCCCATGCAATTTCACATATATATATATATATTATATATATATATATATATATTCATGTAACCACCATCAGTATGAAGATACACAAGAGTTTTCACTCCCTAGAAACTTCCTTTGTGCTCCCCTGCTCTTCCATACACTTAGGATTTCAATCATTCATAAATGATTTCACCTATATTTGAACTTCATGTAAATGATACCATACAGTAAGTTCACTTTTTCTGCTTGACTTAGTTTGCTCAACACTGTGTTTTTGAGATTTACCAATTGTTTGATGTGTATCAAGGGTTGGTTTTTTTTTTTTTTTCATATTATATAATCCCCTCAGCCTTGGGTGTAAATAAGAGCCTGACTTACTTCTAATAGGACATGACAAAGATTATCTGATGTCACGCTCATGATGAAGTTACCTTATATGACTCCATCTTGCTAGCATATCCTCTTTGCTGGATGGGTGAAATAAATTATCTTTTTGGGAAGTCCACATGCCAAATAATTGCTGGCAGCATCTAGGAACTTGTACTGGCCACAAGGGCCAAGGAAATATATTGAAGAAATCACTCCTACTTTGACAAGGAAATGAATGCTTCCATGAAACACATGAGCATGTTAAAGGACTTGAGCTTTAAATAAAAGCTCTGCACCCTGATTGCAGCCTTTTGAAACCTTTTGAAGCAGAAGATCAGCAGAGTCATGTCCCATTTGTAACCTACAGAAATTGTGAAGTAATAAATGTGTGCTGTTTTAAGCCACTAAATATGTAGTAATCTGTTACAAAGCAATATGAAAAGAATACAGTTTGTTTCCAGTTGTTGCTATTATAAATAAAATTGCTACAGACATTCTTGTTCACAGTTTTTAGTGGACATAGACAGTCATTTCTGTAGGAATGACAATAATGGGCCACAAGTAATGCCAATGTTTAGATTGGGTAGTTACTGCCAAATATTTGTCAAATTAGTTGTTACAATTAACACTCTTACATGCACTGAAAAAGTTTCAGGCCTTTTTCCCCCCGCTGAAACTTCCCAACACTTGGTATAGATAGTCCGCTTATTTTAGTCATTCTGTGGATGTATACTAGTATATTATTGTGGTTATAATTTGCATTTTCAGTAACAATATAAAATTTTTATAGTAACCTGGAACAGATGCATAAATATGACTTGGTTACTATCTATAAGTTAGAGGGTACAATCTTTATTAAGATTATATGGGAAAAGCAAAACTGCAGCTCTATATGAACATTTTAAAGAAGGGAAATATAGAAGAAAAAAATGATGACTAATAATCTAAAAAAAAAAACTTGAGGTAATAAAGTTTATAAAACAGCTCACAACAGCATCACAAAAGTTTTGTAATACACAAAAGAGCCTTTAGGATACTGTTTTAATCACGTACAGTGAAATTAAGATGTCATTATGCATAAGCGACTAGAGCAAAACTTTATTAAAACATTATGCAAACTGGCATAATACTAAATGCTGTAGTTGTAACTTGCACAATATGTATTATTGCTTATCTTATTTTACTGTTATAGGCTTTGGAGATTTCAAAATAGAGGGAAATTAAAAATCCTCCTGCAATAAGCAAATTTCTCCTTCTGAAAAATTAGCTTAAAAACTGACCACACAGTCCATTAAAAAAAGAGAGGCAGAGAGACGAAAACAAACAAATAAAAAACGGCAAAGCATTTCAATGTGGAATATACAAAAAGGATATTAGAAATGTCCAATAAACATTTTAATAAACCCATTGCCATCAAGTGGATTCCGACTTGTAACAACCTTATACGACAGAGTAGAATTGCCCCACAAGGTTTCCAAGGAGCGGCTGGTGGATTCTAACTGCCAGCCTTTAGGTTAGCAACCAAGCTCTTAACCACTGCACTATCAGGGCTCCAGTAATCAGAGAAATTAATCAAGAAAGAATTGCTTTTTATCCACCGGATTAGTAGTACGCATTTATAAATTTACTTATTTTTTACCTTGATTAGTTTGTATAAAGAAGTGCTTTTATATTCTATATACTTTCAGAAATTATTGACCAAAGACAATTCCAATTTTACACAGAGCTGTGGAGAAACACTCACTCACATATGGAAGAAAACATATATAAGCATTAGGTGCATATGTCCTTATTTATAATAAAACAAATTTGGAATAAAATGAAAACCATGTCCACCAAAAGAAGAATAATTTGTTCCATTATGAGAGGAGTATCCTTAGGCATTTTACACACATCTTCATGATTTCTACTATGTTATTGGGTTCTCACAATTAATTAGCTCCAGGCTCTCTGCTTGGGATAGTCATGTGAATCTTAGGTAAGCTGGTACAATTATCCTGACACAACTGAATTTTATCAGATTCTTTCACAGGGAATTAGAAAGTAATATGCTTAGAAAGATGTGCTACTCATCTATAGCAATAGTAGAAGCAGAAAAAGAAAAATGAAGACTTCACAAGAAAAGACTATGTATCATAATAGCGAGTATAGCTTGCACTTGTATCCAAAACCCATTGCTGTCAAGTCAATTCTGACTCATAGTGATCTTATATAAGACACACTTATATAATGTCTACATTATGAGGTTGCTGTGAGCCGGAATTGACTCTACAGCAATGGATTTTTGTATGTTCTCGTTGTTGCAGTTCAGTTCTCTCTCACACACAGAGAACTTATGTATAATAGAACAAAACGTTGCCCAGGTCCTGTGGCTATTGCACCAATTGATCTAATTGAGGGTTTTCTTTGCTTTCACTGACCCTTTACTTTACCAACCATGACGTCTTTTTCTAGAAATTGGCCTTTCCTAATGACTTGTATAAAGTAAGCTAGCAAAGTCTAACCAACTTCACTTGGCACTGTTCTGTTCTAAGTAGTGTGTGTGTGTGTGTGTGTGTGTGTGCGTGTGTGTGTCTATGCTCACTTAATTCTTATAACAGTCATATAAGGTAGGTGTCATTATTTCCCCATCCATTTATAGATGAGGAAACTGAAGTCAAATTACTTCTCCAGGGTCACAGAGCTAGGAGATAGTCGAGTCAGGCTGGATGAATCTGGCATCTATGCTATCAACCACTCTGCACTCCTACTTCTCAAGTAAAGTTGGTGTTTATCCATTAGACTTATTGTATATCCTGAACAGTGTTATGAACTGAGTAGTTTGAGCTTAGATTTGTTCCTTTACTTCCCTATGTATTCTTAAAACAACTTCAACCAAAAAGGCTGAGATTCTCAATCACGAGTAACATATGAATTATTTTTCAGGTTAAAAATAAACAAAATGGCAAATCCCCAAGATCAACTAGTACTGACTTAAACAATTCATATAAAAAGTGTTTCTAAATTTATGTAAAGAAAACACAAGCTACAAGCTCCTTCTGCTTTTAAATCATATAGAATTTAAAAGCCAAAACTAAATACAAACTGAGATTGATTGATTGTGTTAATTGTCCCCTATTTTTAATCCCATCCTCATATAAACCCTTTGCCATGTGACTTTTTATTTCCTCTCAATAAAGAGAAACCTGATCCTATGACTTGGTCTAGCAGTAGAAAATGGCAAAAGTGACAGTGGCAGTTCAGAATGTAAAGGTCTCAGTATTATTTACTTGTTCTTGCACCTCTGCCTTCTGAAGAGAACATGTTGGTTTTAACCTGCAGGATGAATGTGAAGAAAAATGGAATTGAACCAAGTGTTCCAGCCAAAAGACAGCTGACCTCCTGATGTCTGAGCTCCTAGTAGCTGGCCAGCCAACTAACAGATGAGAGTAAGTCTAGCCAAACTCTCAGAACACACTGTAGAATCATGAGCTAAATACATGTGTAATACTTTTTGCATTCAGTTTGAAATCTCCCTGTATCTTGGTATGATGAATGATTTTCAGTTGAAACCTGGGCATTTCCATATCATGTCTGAGACTCTAGATCTTTTTTAGCCCTTTTTCTGGCAATGCTCCAGCCCTGGAGGACGGTGGGAGGAGGTGTTACCTTCATACCTAGAGTTGGAAGTAGAAATTCAGGTTCCTTACTCAGTTTCCATTGACCCCCAAGGTGGAATGGTCCTTGTTATTGCTGTGAAAGCAGGGAGGTACAGTTTCCCATGTTGTCTCTACTGACACTGGAGCAAAGGTGTTCTTGTTACTGCAGGATGATGATGACAGTCCTGCCTGTGGGCTAGGCTTCCTCAGGCACCACCCCATTGAGGAGATGGAGAGATGCCTCAGGCCTGCCAGGTGAGGGTGGAAGTCCAGGATCCCCATATGGTTGCCGTCGGCATCATGTGGTAACGGAAGCATCTTTATTATAGAAAATTTTAAACACATATAAAAGTAGAGAATATAGTACAGCAAACCTTCATGAATACATTACACACCTTTAACCATTTTAGCTCATGGTCATCCATGTTTTGTCTGCATTCTCATCTACTTCTCCTCTCTCCCCCTAAATTAGGTTGAGAGAAATCCAAGAAATTATATAATTTCATCCATAACTACTTAGATATATATATACACACACACACATATGTATATATATACATATATTACTCTTTCTTAAATATAGCTGCAATTTTCATTATTATGTCTAAAATATTAGCAACACTTCCTTAGTTTCATCCAATATTGAATCTATATTATATAAGGCTCTATTTGGTTGAATTCTTTATTAAATCTCCCTTGAATCAAATTTACAAAGACATCTGTACCTAAATTTGCATCTCCAGAAGAATTGTTTAGATGTTTCATAGGATCATACTTACTATATTCTTATTAATGATAAATTCAATTGTCCAAGAAAGTTTCTACCATTATTCTTTTGGAATAGAAATATTTTAACCACTATAAAGGAAAAAATGTGTGATGTTAATAGGACAAAGCCTGTTTACCTTCTAGACTCATATGTTCTCCATTCAAAAAGAAAAATCAGGAGTTCTGGCAAAATGGCACTCTAAGCAGAAGCACCACACCGTCCCTTCACAGGAAAGATCCGAAAAACTAAGCTAAAAAGAGAATACAACAATCCTGATACTCTAAAACATCAAATGAAGAGATAAAGAACTCAGCCAAACACCAAATGGAGTGAGAAAACTGACAGAACGGAGAGCGAGGAGACTCATGCAGAGGTCCCCTACCAGCTAATGCAACACGTATCTGCCATGTTGGACTCCTAGAAGAGACCAGCAAACAGGGGGTGCAAGAAAGCAGCCTCACAGAGCATCAAGCGGGAGACAAAACAACGGTAATTTGCGATATACGCTTTCCCACCCCGCTACCCTTCTTCACCCCAACTCGGCCTCCTCTGCTTCCTGCGGCCACAATCTCTTGACCTGGAAACACCGGCTGCTTGGACTCCACACACCTAAATGGGCTGGCTCTCTGAGAGGCATTTGTTGGCTGCTGGTGTTGCTTTCTTCCGCTTCCTTTGATTTCTTCTTTACCTCTCACCACCTCTCCTCCTTTTGCTCAAATACATGTCTTGGTGTGCCATCTTTGCGTCTTCCTGAGGAGCTGTAGAGCTCCGGTAATTTGTGATATATGCTTTCCCACCCTCTACCCTTCTTCACCCACACTCAGCCCCCTCTGCTTCCCGTGCACACAGTTTCTTGTCTGAGAAACACCAGTCCGCACAAGCTGATTCTCTGAGTGCCATTTGTTGGCTGCTAGTGTTGCTTTATTTTCTGCTTCTTTTGATTTCTTCCTTACCTCTCGCCACCTTCCCCTCCTTTAGCTCAAATACCTGGCTCCGTGTGCCATCTTTGCTTCTTCTGAGGGGCTGTGAAGCTCCGTTCGAGTGTGGAGCTGCCTCCTGGTCTAGGATGCCGCACTGGTGGGATCACGGGGTTTTTGTCCGTTTGTTTGTTTTGAATTGTTTGTTTGTTTTATTTTCCTTTTCTTGAGTTGGGAGCCCTTTCTGGCCAGGCGGTGCTGTGTGGCAAGGAGACTTCCCCTTCGGCTTGCACAGACGTGCAGACAGATCCCTGAGGGCATTTCTTCTTTCGTTGGTTTTTTTTTTTTTCTGTTTTTTTGGGGGCCTTTCTTGCTCTTTTTTTTTTTTTTTAATTCGTTTTGTTTTGTTTTCCCTTTTTTTTTTGCTTTTTTACTTTCTTCATTGCTCACTTTCTCGTCTCTCTATATCTTCCTTCTCTTTCTGTTCCCTGAATACCACTATGCCTTCTAGCCAGGCTGTACTATACTTCTTGTACACCTCTATGCCTTCTAGACAGGCTGTACTGCACAACCTGAGAGAGACTTCCCCCGACCTCATACCTGCACCAGTGTGATCCCTGGGAAATTTGAAGTTCTTTAAACTTTCAGATTTTTATTTATTCATTCTTTTCTTCCTCTTCCCTTTCTGTTTTTCTCCATTTTATAGTCTCTGATCTCTCCACTCCAACAGCAAGCTCCCGTAGCATTCTTTTTAGTTTTTTGGACATTTTTGGCTCCTGATCCTCTCTCCTGTCTCCCATAGCCATCTTAGCTCAACACATAACAATCTCCCCCACTGCATCCTGACTACTTGCACTGTGTGCTTGACATCACACCACCAAGCAGCACAGGCACGGCCTACTGGAACCTGCCCTGCACAGATTACCAACCCGCTCTGGTGGCTGTAGGAAGTGCCAAAAACAACCCATCCCAGTAACACCTCTTCAGCTAGACCTGCCCTGCCCTACCATATCTGAGTGACTGCCCCTGCCAGTTGGAGAGGAGGCAAAAAGTATTGTGTCCACAGGCAAGGAAACAACAAAGAACACACAGTCCTCCAGTTCAGACATAGTCAAATTTAAAAAAAAAGGGGGGGGGGAACAAACAAAGAAATCTACAATTAATAAATGAGAAAAATAACTATGGAATGCCCTGAAGACAGCAGACAATATCAAAACATTTACAAAAACAGGACAGGATGGTTCCAGTAGGTGTACAAAATAAAATACTAGATGACTCTCCAGTGGAAGCAAATGCACTAGAACTACCTTATAGGGAATTCAAACCTCTAATACTCAGAATTCTCCAAGAGCTGAGGCAACAAGCTGACAAACAGGAGGAAAATATAGACAAATTCATGGAAATACATACAAAAAATTGGAAGAATCCAGGAAAATAATAAAGGAACAAAATGCCAAAATAAATTCACACCTAGAAATCATCCAAAGACAACAGCTAGAAATCCAAAAGATAAACAACAAGAATTCAGAAATGGACGGTGTCATGGAAGGGCTGAGAAGCAGACCTGAAACGGTGGAAGACAGAATAACTGGAATTGAAGACAAACACTTGGATACGACTCTGTTTCAGGAAAACTCAGAAAAAAGAACAAGGAAAAATGAAGAGACCCTGAGAGTTATGTGGGACACAATCAAAAGCAAAAATTTGCAAGTGATTGGAATTCCAGAACAGGGGGAGAAAACAGAAGACACAGAGAGGATCACTGAAGACTTGCTGACAGAAAACTTCCCCAATATCATGAAAGATGAAAAGCTGGCCATCCAAGAAGCTCAACAAACCCCGTCTAGGAGAGACCCCAAAAGAAAATCACCAAGGCATATCATAATCACACTTGCCAATACCAAAGAC
The DNA here is from genome assembly GCA_030035585.1 of Dugong dugon. Classification (NCBI taxonomy): domain Eukaryota; kingdom Metazoa; phylum Chordata; class Mammalia; order Sirenia; family Dugongidae; genus Dugong; species Dugong dugon. Next base: position 103,324,911 of record CM057463.1, on the reverse strand, counting down.
AAAGAATCCTGAGTGCAGCACATGACAAACAAGAAGTCACATACAGAGGAGAAACAATAAGACTAAGCTCAGATTATTCGGCAGAAACCATGCAGGTAAGAAGGCAATGGGATGACATATATAAAATCTTGAAAGAAAAAAGTTGCCAGCCAAGAATATAATATCCAGCAAAACTCTCATTCAAATTTGATGGTGAAATTAGGTCATTTCCAGATAAACAGAAATGAAGGGAATATGTAAAAGCTAAACCAAACTTACAATTATTATTAAAGGGAGTTCTTCAATCTGAGAACAAACAACTTCAGCTCACAGGTAGAATCTAGGACTCAGGATCATACCAGCCAGATACCAATCTAGGAAATGAACTCTCAAGGACTATACAAAACCAAAATAAATACAACACAGAATCAGAGCAGTTAATCAGTAAATGACAACTACATCAAAACAATAGAAGAGGGAAAAAAAGGCATAGGTATGGAACCTTCTAATGGAGAGGAAGGCAAGGCGATACCAAGTAATGGTAGACTGCTTCAAACTTAGAAAGATAAGGGTAAAATTAATGGTAACCACAAAGAAAGTTAACAAACATACTTATATAAAAAAAGAGGAAAAACATAAAGTCTCAGCAAAAACAAAACTTACAAAAACAAAAGAAATGAAAAAAAAATCCACAAACAAAAGTAATTCAGCACAAGAGAGTAAGAAGAACAAAGAAAACTTCAGCACCACAAAAAAAAGCACTACAAAACGACAGCAACGAACTCACATCTATCAATAACTAAACTGAATGTAAATGGACTCAATGTATCCATAAAGAGAAGAAGAGTGACAGAATGGATAAGAAAACAGGATCCATCAATATGCTATCTACAAGAGGCACTCCTTAGAAACAAAGATGTGAATTTATTAAAAGTCAAAGGTTGGAAAAAACATATCAAGTTAACAACTACCAAAAAAGAGCAGGAGTGGCAATTCTAATCTCAGATCAAATAGACTTTAAAACAAAACCTACCATAAAAGACAAAGAAGGACACTATATAATGATTAAGGGGATGATCCATCATGAAGACATAACCAAAATAAACATCTACGCACCCAGTGACAAGGCTCCAAAATACATAAAACAAACTCTAACAACACTGAAAAGAGAAATTGACAGTTCCACAATAATAGTAGGAGACTTCAACACACCACTCTCAGTAAAGGACAGAACAACTAAGAAGAAACTCAGCAAAGATACAGAAGACCTAAAGGGCACAATCAGCAAACTTGACCTCATAGACATATATAGAACACTCCATCCAACCGCTGCAAAGTACACATTCTTTTCCAATGCACATGGAACGTTCTCCAGAATAGTCCACATCTTAGGCCACAGAGCAATCCTCAACAAGATCCAAAATGTTGAGTTAATTCAAAGTATCTTCTCTGACCACAATGCCAACACAGTAGAAATTCACGACAGAAAGAACAAGGAAAAAAATATCAGTGTTATGGAAACTGAATGATACCCTGCGTACAGATCAGTGGGTAATAGAAGAAATCAGAGATGGAATCAAAAATTTCCTAGAATCAAATGATAATGAAAACACATCATACCAAAACCTTTGGGACACAGCAAAGGCAGTCTTCAGAGGACAATTTATATCAGTAGATGTACATATCAAAAAAGAAGAAAGGGACAAAATCAAAACATTAACTACAGAACTCAAACAAATAGAAAGAGAACACCAAAAAAAGCCCACAACCACTGGAAGAAAGGAAATAGTAAAGATCAGAGCAGAAATAAAATATATAGAACAAAAAAACAATAGAAAGAATCAACAAAACCGAAAGTTGGTTCTTTGAAAGAATCAACAAAATCGACAAACCATTGGCCAGACTGACAAAAGAAAAACAGGAGAGGACGCAAATACCCAAATAAAAAAGGAAACGGGGGACATTACAACAGACCCAACTGAAATAAAAAGGATTATAACAGAATATTACGAAAAACTATACAACAAATCTGAAAACCTAGAGGAAAGGGATAAATTTCTAGAAACACATGGCCTACCCAAACTACAACAAAGTGATGTTGAAAATCTGAACAGACCCATAACAAGAGAAGAGATTTAAAAGGTAATAAAAAAAAATCCCAACCAATAAAAGCTCTGGCCCAGATGGCTTCACTGGAGAATTGTACAAAACATTTACAGAAGAGCTTGTACCAGTACTACTCAAGCTATTTCAGAGCATAGAAGAGGAAGCAACACTTCAAAATTTATTCTATGAAGCCAGCATAACACTGATACCAAAACCAGGCAAAGACGTCACAAAAAAAGAAAATTACACACCAATATCTCTCATGAATATAGATGCAAAAATTCGGAGCAAGATTCTAGCCAATAGAATTCAGCATCATATCAAAAAAATAATACACCTCGACCAAGTAGGATTCATACCAGGTATGCAAGGATGGTTCAACATTAGAAAATCAATCAACGTAATCCACCACATAAATAAAAGGAAAGAAAAGAATCACATGATCATCTCTATTGACGCAGAAAAGGCATTTGACAAAGTCCAACACCCATTCCTGATAAAAACTCTCAATCAAATAGGTATAGAAGGGAAATTTCTCAACATAATAAAGGGCATCTATGCAAAACCAATGGCCAACATCATTCTTAATGAAGAGAGGCTGAAAACATTCCTCATGAAAACAGGAACAAGACAAGGATGTCCTTTATCACCACTCCTATTTAACATTGTGCTGGAAGTTCTAGCTAGAGCAATAAGGCAAGAAAAAGAAATAAAGGGCATCCAAATTGGTAATGAAGAAGTTAAACTCTCCCTGTTTGCAGATGATATGATACTGTACATAGAAAACCGTAAAGCCTCTACAAGAAATATACTGGAACTAATAGAAAGATTCAGCAGAGTAGCAGGATACAAGATAAATGTTCTAAATCGGTTGGATTCCTATACACCAATAAGGAGAACGATGAAAACGTAATCAGGAAAACAATCCCATTTTCAATAGCCCCTAAAGAGATAAAATACTTTGGAATAAATCTGACCAGGGAAGTAAAAGACCCATATAAAGAAAACTACAAAACACTACTGTGTGAAACCCAAAGGGATCTACATAAATGGAAAAACATACCATGCTCATGGATAGGCAGACTCAACATTGTGAAAATGGCAATTCTACCCAAAGCAATTTACAAATACAGCGCAATCCCGATCCAAATACCAACAATGGTCTTCAAAGAGATGGAGAAACTAATCATTAACTTTATATGGAAAGGGAAGAAGCCCCGAATAAGTAAAGCACTACTGAAGAAGAAGAATAAAGTTGGAGGACTCACACTACCTGACTTCAGAACCTACTATACAGCTACAGTAGTCAAAACAGCCTGGTACTGGTGAAATGACAGACACATGACCAATGGAACAGAATTGAGAACCCAGATGTATATCCAACCACCTACGGTCACCTGATCTTCGACAAGGGCCCAAAGTCCATCAAACGGGGAAAAGACAGTCTTTTTAACAAATGGTGCTGGCAAAACTGGATATCCATCTGCAAAAAAATGAAACAGGACCCATATCCTATGTCGTATACAAAAACTACTTCAAAATGGATCAATGACCTGAATATAAAGCCTAAAACTATGAAGTTCATAGAAGACAAAATAGGACCAACACTTCTGGACTTAATACATGGCATTAACAGGATACAAACCATAACCATCAATGCACAAACCCCAATAGATAAGCTAGATAACTGGGATCTTCTAAAAATCAAATACCTATGCTCTTCTAAAGACTTCACCAAAAGTGTAAAAAGAGAACCTACAGACTGGGAAAAAATTTTTGGACAGTACAAGTCAGACAAAGGTCTAATCTCCATAATCTACAAGAAAATCCAACATCTCTACAACAAAAAGACAAATACTGCTATTAAAAAATGGGCAAAGGAAATGAACAGACAATTCACCAAAGAAGACATTCAAATGGCCAACAGACACATGAGGAAATGCTCGCGATCACTAGCCATTAGAGATATGCTAATTAAAACCACAATGAGATACCATCTCACCCCGGCATTACTGGCACGAATCAAAAACACTGGAAATAACAAATGTTGGAGGGGCTGTGGGGAGATCGGAACTCTTATGCAGCGCTGGTGGAAATGCAAAATGATACAACCATTTTGGAAAATGTTATGGCACGTCCTCAGAAAGCTAGAAATAGACACACCATTCGATCCAGCAATTCCACTCCTAGGAATATATCCTAGAGAAATAAGAGTCGTCACTGAAATAGACATATGCACACCTATGTTCATGGCAGCATTGTTCACAATAGCAAAACAATGGAAACAACCTAGATGCCCATCGACAGATGAATGGATAAACAAACTATGGTACATACACATAATGGAGTACTATGCAACGAGAAAGAACAATGATGAATCTGTGAAACATTTCATAACATAGATGAAAGTGGAGGACATTATCCTGAGTGAAATATGTCAATCACAAAAAGGATAAATATTGTATGAGACCTCTATTTTAAAAACCCATGAAAAAGTTCACACACAAAATGTAACAATTGTTGTTGGTTACCAGGGATGGGAGGGGTGGTGGGGGAAATACTAAATAGGCAATAGATAGGTGGTGCCTTGGGTGAAGGGTGAGACATACACAATACCAGGGAAACTAGCACAACCTGTACAAGGAAAGGTCATGGAAGCCCCATAGACACATCCAAACTCCCTGAGGGACTGAATTGCTGGGCGGAGGGCTGTGGGGACCATGGCCTCGGGGAACATCTAGCTCAATTGGCATGACACACCTTATAAAGACAATGCTCTACATTCTACCTTGGTGAGTAGTGTTTGGGGTCTTAAAAGCCTGTGAGCAGCCATCTAAGATACTCCACTGGTCTCATCCCTTCAGGAGCAAAGGAGAATGAAGAGAACAGGATACAAGGAAAAGATTAGTCTGAAGGACTAATGGACCACAGCTACCAAGGCTTCCACCGGACTGAGTCCAGTACAGCTAGATGGTGCCCAGCTACCACCACTGACTGCTCTGACCAGGATCATAATATCAGGTTCCGGACAGAGCTAGAGAAGAATGTAGAACATAATTCTAACTAAAAAAAAAAAAAAAAAAAAGACCAGATTTACTGGCCTAAAGGAGACCGGAGAAAACCCGAGAATATGGCCCCCAGACACCCTTTTAGCTCAGTGGTGAAGTTGTCTCTGAGGTTCACTGTTCAGCCTGGGAGTGGACAGCCCCGTAAAACCAAATCAGACTACCGAGGTACAGGAGTCCAGTGACAAGGGCCAGAAGGCAGAAGGGGACAAGGAAGCTGGTGATAGGGAACCCAAGGTTGAGTAAGGATATTGTTGATGTGTTGTGAGATTGTTAACTGTTGTCATAGGGCAACATGTGTAGTAACTGTTAAATGAGAAACTATTTTGTTCTGTAAGCTTTCATCTTAGGTGAGAATAGCAGCACAATTGGAAGAGCATAGTCAATGTCACTGAACTGTGCATGTAGAGATTTTTGAAATGGTGTATATTTGGCTATGTGTATTTTCACCGAAAAAAAAGTTTGAGAAGTTAGAGTGTTAACATGTTGTGGGGTTGTTAATGTCATAAAACAATATGTGTACTATTGTTTCATGAGAAACTATTTCTTCTGTAAGCCTTCACCTGAAGTACAATTTAAAAAAAAACAAAACAAAAAGAAGAAAAGTCAAACATCACAATTGTTTAAGATCTGTTTTCCTACATCATTCAAGCTCTACCAGATTCTATAAATGTTAATCTGAATTAGCATGTTTGCAAACCTATTTTATTTCATATATTGAGTGATCTTTTTATGGTTATCATGATTATGCATTGCATGCATTTCTTCAGTTTCCCTGTTGTTTGCTAAATACTCCGTTTAACCAATGAGTCAAAGTTTATTGTAACTGATTAATTGCAAGTGCATTCAATATATTTCTGGTAAAATATGAATCAGCATGAATATGAATCTACTAGAGGGAAAGAACATAGCAGAATGTTGAGTACAACTTCTTTTAGGTTAAAGATCTATAATAAAAATAAATTCATGGAAATATGTTGATTTCATGGAATTAACAGACTAGGCAGCCCCTTTGCGTCTTTGGCTAGTATGTAATAAGAAGATTATTTAATATAAATAATGCAGAATTAACTTAAGTTGATGTAAATTGAGATTTTCTCTAGTTTTCCTTCTGAGTATGACTCTTATACTGGGAAAGTGTATATCTATGTGGGTACATATGCATGTGAATGTGTTTGTGTGCATGAGTATATAATTCTTATTAATTAAATAAATAAGATGAAACAAAAAGTCAGCTATTATTCTTCTACATAATTTTAGCAAGGCTCTACAGCAGGGAATGCATGATACTTTGTTTTTAAAGAATATATTCTGTCCGCATGGAGTTATGGATCATCTAGTCTTGTTAATTGCTTTCTCAAAAACTGCAGTTCTGATTTTACTTCATATGCTCAATATATATATATTTTTTCCTTTTGTACTTCTATAAATATCCTCCTAGTGGTTACTTATTAATTCCTTTGATAGTTTTTAATTTCATCAGTTTATCTTATTCTGGAAAAATTAACATCCAAAAGTCACTTTTGGCTCGCTGTAAAAAACAATTTTAGGGTCATAATTAAGATGGAAAGTTCAAATTATTTAAAATATTTTTAGCAAAATGAGTTTAGCTTTCAAAGCATAGCATACATAGAACACTGCTTCTGTTATTATAATTAAGAAAAGCCTGGCTTATTAAAATTACTTTACTTTAATTCCAGTAAAAGAAGAGTCAACTAACATTTATGATAAAATTGCTTTATTTGGTAATTTATTTCTTAACATTTACAATAATCAAAAGTCACTTTTTTTTCAACAAAAATGTATGTTGAAATCCTAATCCCTGTATCTGAGCATGTGACCCTCTTTGGAAATAGGGTTTTCTTTTGTTATGTTGGAGCCCTGGGCGCACAGTGGTTAAGAACTCAGCTGCTAACCAAAAGGTCTGCAGTTTGAATTCACCAGCAGCTCCTTGGAAACCCTATGGGGAAGAATTGACTTGATGGTGATGTTTTTTGTTGTTGTTGTTGTTATGTTAATAAAGTAATAGTTTAGTAGGGTGGATCCTAAATATAACCCCCTCTGGAAAAAAAAAAAAAAACTTTGCAGTGGAGTTGATTCCAACGCATAGCAATCCTATAGGACAGAGTAGAACTGTCCCATATGGTCTCCAAGCAGCAGCTGGTGGATTCCAACTCTGACCTTTTGGGTTAGCAGCCAAGCTCTTAAACACTGCACCACCAGGGCTCCAATCCCCTTTGAGTGGTGTCTTATGAAAAAGGAAACAGACCTGGAGAGATATAAACACAGGTTAAAATTACATGTTAGACTCCATCTACACACCAAGAACAGCGAGAAACTCTTGGAGCCACCAGAATCTTAAAGAAACAAGGATTCATCTCCTAGAACAAACAGAACATAATCCTGCAGATGCTTTGAAATCAGTCACCTAGTCTCAAAAACTGTGAGACAATAAATTCCTTTTCTTCAAAGATACCCATTTGTGGTATTTTGTGATGGCAGCACTATGTAACTAAGACACACTTGCTAGCACCAAAAGACCGAAAAATGTGAATAAAATCCTTAAAGGAAAATAAAAATAAAAAATAACACCTTTGAAAGTAAATTGTTTTTGGAGTTAGATTTTTAGCCAGTAGCATGAGTGAGTAGGTTGGTAATTCTGAAATTAATTCTAAATACAGATGAGATAATGTTTGAGAGAAAATATTATGTTTGTCAGATAACATATTTATCAAATCTGCCAACATCAAGAATATGTGCCCTTTAAAGTGTGGAAAAAATACAAATTGCTCTGCACTTGGTAATGTCTTATAATGTTATTTTGTGTTTCATTTTATCACCATTGTTTTAGTGCTGGATAGTATTCATTTCAAAAAATATGTATCAGTTGGCAAACAGACCATATTTGTATGTAAATAATAAGCAAACCTAAGATTCTCATACCAATTTTTTAATTTATGCACTGTATTTACATATCTTGGGCATATAAATAAGAATCCCATTGCACATAACAAAATCTCAAATAGAATACACAATAGGAATCTGATTGCACATAAATAAGTCTAATGTTCTAAAGTTAAGTTCTTTCTGAAAAACATGATCAAAATAAAGAAGACATGCAGAAATGTACTCTCTTTGTTGCCTAAATTACACTATAATTAGAGTGGCTTTGTAATTAATTATTCAAATAGGGACTTTTTTAAGAATGAAAAACAAACAAACAAACCCATTGTCATCATGTGGATTCTGAAGGGACACTATTAGTCAATACTTGGAACAAGAGATGTAAACTAGGACTCTTCCAGGCAAAATAGTGCCTGTGATTACCTTGTCTACAACACTCTGTAAATTTAGGTAGTCATTAACTCTTTCATTCAAGAACTTAGAGTTGGCATATACCGCTGCTGGAATGGTCTGAATAAGTTAATAGGCCTAATTTAGTACTGGGGAATAATAAAGTACAACCAGCATTCCATAAACTAATGTTTATAAGGGCTTGCTATTGTACTATGCCTTTTTGTGTAAAATATTTCCTTCAACTCATGAACCTTTCTTTTTTTTAATTTATCCAGATGCCTGAATATTATGACTTGTGTTATGAATGTGATAAGTAGAAATGGGGCTAGCTGGGGAAACATATGGATTTTCCTCCAGGCATAAGGAGCCCTGGTGGCTCAGTGGTTAAGTGATATGGCTGCATTCATATAGTGGGATGCATCTGCTTAACACTAAATGTGTCTGGCTCCAGGTCGACCCTTTTACCCCGTTGATTGTTATATAAATGAGCCAAAGATGGCCTCTGTATATTGGTTCTAGGTTATTTCTTCATAGCCAGCTGATGCTCATTTACCCAAAAATACCAAACTTATATTTATATTCATCCAGTTGTTTGAAAAATAGCCCAAGTAGGCAACATTTTAGCCACTTTAAGCCTACCTGCTTTATAAACCCCGTAAAACTGTGCCCAATGCTTGCTAGCCACAGATAAGATAAAACCTGTAGGTATAAGGACCCTATAGCTGAGATTGTCCTTCAGAGCACTCTGACCTCAGACCACCCGCCTTACTGCAGGACAACAACCTCTAGGTATAGCTAAGCCTCCTCTCCTTCTTTCTTTTATTCTGCAAGGTTCCCATGCCCTCTTCCCCTTCTGATGGCAGCTGCTTGCCTCCAGAAGATCTGCTGTGCTGGATTGCTTCCTGCATGTGGTTGTCAATGTGTTGGTCCCAATAAATAGCTTGTTGTGCAACACTGCTATCTCATGGCCATATCTTTTTCCTTGATCAGTCCTGAACTTCCTGCGGAGTAAAAGGCAGCAATCCCTAGTAACTACACCAGTCATGCAACATTATTCAAATTCCCTTTAAAACAAAGAAGATGATTCTCATCTTGCTAATTTGTTTGCTTCTTTAGAATGGAAGCTCTTCCAGGATCTCCATAGCTAAACCTGAGAGTCAATGAGAAACTCTAATTCTGAAAACTACTGATTGATATTAATAAGACAGCAATTTGTAGTTCAAACTGCTTCAGTCTGGCCCTCCTTCACCCTCTTCTTATGATTATATTTGGCTTGGAAAGGGGCCAGAGAGCTAAGCAATTCCTATGTGAAAGGGATGCTCTCTTTCTTGTTTGTCTTATATTCTAGTTATGTGTATTGATGGTGTCTATTCAGTTTATCTATAAGTTAGGAGAGAAAGAGGATGGTGTTGAAGACATTTGTTGAGCCAAAAACATCAAAGATATTCAATAATTTAAAAATACATTTACTGATTGGATACTCAGTGATTATGCCCAGAGTATCTTGTCACTGTGACATTTCATTTGCTCTTGCATTCAGAGGTCAGAAGAATGACCATGCCACATTAACACAATTTTGGTGCTTAAATATCCCATTTGACAGCTTAAATCCAACCTGAAACAATAAAATTATGTCCTAATAGGTTTGCTGGTGCTGCTAGCGTAGTTCATTTGCCAGGGCCTGTTAACCTCACTTTATCTCAGGGTTGTAAGCTACTGAACTCTTGGCATCCTGCATGCCAGGAGCCTGCTTCTTTAAATTTCTTCCTTATCTTGAAAGTCTGACTAGTTATCAGCCTCAACATCTAGCTCCTGCTTATCTTCACTGTGTTGCAGACAAGAGATGTGGTCTATTGCAAAGCAGCTCTTTTATATTCGGAATCAGTGGAGGCTAATCATATGTAAAAAGTATTTGCCTTTCTAGGAAGTTACTGTTTTTTTTTAGGTGAATATATTTGTATAAAAGTTTCCTATAAGAAGCAAGGTACAATTCACTACTTAGAATACTCAAATAACAGCGTCAATCTCCAATAAATTTTTATTCCATAATATAGAATGCCGTGACCCATGAATATAGTTTTTATAATTACTTGTTGCAAATAGAAATGAGTGATGGAAAGATGTACCTATTGCTGTGAAGTCAATTCTGACTCATGAAGACCTCATGTATTTCTGCACTCCATAGGATTTTCAATGGCTGTCATCTTTTTTTTTTATTTTATTTTATTGTACTTCAGATGAAGGTTTACAGAACGAATAGTTTCTCATTAAACAGTCAGTACACATATTGTTTTATGATGTTGGTTAACAACCCCACAACATGTCAACCCTCTCCCTTCTCGACCTTTTTCTTTTGGTGAAAATATACATAGCCAAAGATACACCATCGATTTCAAAAATTTCTACATGCACAGTTCAGTGACATCGATTACGTTCTTCCAGTTGTACTGCTATTCTCACTTTAGACAGAGGTTTACAGAACAAAATAGTTTCTCATTAAACACTCAGTACACACATCGTTTTATGACAATGGTTAACAACCCCACTACATATCAACACTGTCCTCACTCAACCTTGGGTTTCCTATCACCAGCTTTCCTGTCCCCTTCTGCCTTCTAGCCCTTGTCCCTGAACAGCTGTGCCTCATTAGTCCCATTTTGTTATATGGGGCTGTCCAATCCTTGGCTGAATGGTGAACCTCGGAAGTGACTTCACCACTGAGCTAGAAGGGGTCTGGGGGTCAATGGCCCACATCTTACAGAAGTAGGTCACCAGGCTTTTTTTCACCGCACAGCTATGTGGTTTAGAATTGTCAACCTTTTGGTTACTAAATGAAAACAAACCATTTATGCCACCCAGGGACCTGATTAAATGATAGTTTATGCAATTTACAATATCTTTTTGATAACATACTTAAATGGATAATATTTTGTCATATAATGCATTACAGGAGATTTTTCTAAATTATTCTCATGCAGTACATTAGTTCATCTACTACTCAACTTATTTCCATTTACATTTTTGAACTAGTCTACTTTAAAAATGCATGAAGATTTAGCATGATAAACACTTTGTATAGACTCAGTATGGGTGTGTATTTGACATTCTCTGAAAGAGAAATAATTGGTTGAAGAAGACAGAGAGGAAACTTTCAGCAGTGCTGCTAGAAGAAGCATTGATTACTCTGAGATGATTTTTTGTACAACCTAAACTTCAGCTAAAATAAATTTCTGTGTCACAGAAAGGGAAAAGTGAAATGAGCAAATTCCTTTAAAAGGTGAGGTGACCTAGCGGTGGTATAGGAGCAAGAACACAGAATGTGGTGTTGGAGTGTCATGGATTAAGCCCCAGCTTAGCAACTACATGTCTTTTTATGTTAGGCAAATTATTTCCTCTAAGAGTTTATCTCCTTTATGAAATGGGGATATGCTGAGTGTTCTCCATTTGCCTGTGTGGATCCACCCTTCATCTTTTTTTACCTGGCTCTGTGACTCTGGAGGCTGATACTTATGGAATGAACCAACCAAGCGCATTGGCTTTCTGACTTTAGTCGGGTTTTGTGAACAGAAAGCACCAGTAGGAGAGTAATAAATAGAAGTGTGTGTTTATTTCATTGGTGCTCTCTGTGCCAGGCCGAAGGTTGATAATGCCGAATTTCTCATAGGATCCCTCCCTCCTACAGCTACAGGTCTTGCTGGGTGCTGGTAACCACTCCCTTCATTTACCCTTTCAGGTCTAGTGGCAACAGTGATTTTTCCATTGTTATTATCTCTGAGGTCTTTCCCTATCTCTTGCGGGCTTTTCTTAACTCTATCCCTAACTATGTAAATGATTCCTTTATTAAACCATCATCAATCTCCCCTTTTAATCACATAGATATATGCTAGAAACCATACTCACATGGAGAATAAATCACATACTCGCAACATGCAGTTGTTATGCGGGTTCATTATCACATATGTGAAAGTGGGTAAGATGTATTAGTTGCTCAATAAGCATGAATTGAGTGTGAAGTAAGCTAGGTCATACACCTTGGAGTTTAGATTTGAAATACATACCGGGCTATTCTATTGCAGCAATATCAACAGAGTCTTCCTTTCCAAAGTAACTGGTCTCATCACAGCATTTTTTGGATCCCATTTCTGCCAGGCTCTACGGTTTTCTCAAAACCCACAGGTACTTGGAGCAGCTTTTATTAAAGCACATGTGGTACATTTCTACCATTCCTATATTGTACAATGGGCCTTCTTCCCAGTACTTAGGTTTTAAAGTTGCTCCGGTTAAAATTTAGCAAGCAGGCAAATTTTCTAAGATTTCTGTCAGCAAAGTGACAATTGCAACATTGTTGGAGAAAAGAGGGATTGACATTGGTGACAAGTTGACAGTGTCACAGTTGCTGGATAACAAAGGTGACAAGAACCAGAAATTAGTTATGGATTCTTGACATTTTCCTACAGGGCAAAGGGATCTCATATCACACGTTGCAAAGGAGGTAGTCAGTTCAAAGAAGTGATGCTTACAGGTGTTCTATTCTTTTTAGAGATTTGGCTAGGAAAAAGTGGCAAGTGTCACATGCTAAGTTTCAACACTGGAATAAGAGGGAACACTCCCCTCCATCAGTCTGCCTGTGCAGTGGTGTAGTGTTAAAGTGGAAAGAGCATCAAAGTGCCATGCCAAAAAGATGCCTTTTAGCTGTATCTCATTTCAAATTTGGTGAATGACATTGGGCATATCAGTTAACCACTGTAAGTCTCAGTTTAATAAAGTATAAAATGAGAGCAAAATAAGGACTGCCTTATCCATACCATAAATGAAGTTAATGGAAACACAGAATCAGATGAATACCTTTTCCAATTCTGCTCTCTGACTGTAGACAAGTTGCTTAACTATTCTAAAATTCAGTTTATTTATCTATGAAATAAGACGTACTTTCTGGAGTCACACTTTCCAAGCAAGGACCTTGGATAAGGATTCTTAAAAGATTACAATAAGCTTAACTTAAGGGTTAAATAGATTTGCTTTTGCCTGAAATTATGTCATCCCAGTGTAGCAGCTTATAAAATTATAATTAGTGAAAGTAAAATTTATATACAATGAAATTGCACAATTAATTCCAGTAGTAATCCATGGTAAAACAACGATATAGGAAAAATCTATACCATTATTATATATATGTTTGTATGGTTATATGTAATAAGGAACCCTGGTGGTATGGTGGTTAAGTGCTCGTCAGCTAAAGGAAAGGTTGGTGGTACAAACCCACTAGATTATCCTTAGAATAAAAATGTGACAGTTTATTTCCATTAAGATTAGAGAATTGGAAACCCTATGGAAGACTTCTACTCTGTCCTATAAGGTTGCTATGAGTTGGAATTGACTCGATGGCAATGGGTTTGGATTTTTATATATACCATAATTAATGATAAAACACTAGGGTTATTTTCTTGAAATTATAAACAGGACCAGGGTTGCTATTTCAATATTGTCTGTTATCAATAAGCCAATGTAATCAATCTGAAACAGAAATGTGAAAAATTTTTATTTGAGGGGACACAAATAGCATAATTTGATCTATTATTGCAAATATCAAACAACAACAAAAAAAGGGAACATAGAGAACAAGCCAATAAAATAAAATCAAATGAAAATATAGTTAGAAATAACATGACCATTTCAGCATTGTGAGCAATTATATTATATGAATATGTATATGTGTATGTGTAGATGTGTCTTAGTCATCTAGTGCTGCTGTAACAGAAATACCACAAGTGGATGACTTTAACAAAGAAATTTATTCTCTCACAGTCTAGTAGGCTACAAGTCTATATTTAGGGCATCAGCTCAAGGGGAAGGCTATCTCTCTCTGTCAGTTCTGGAGAAAGGTTCTTGTCATCAATCTTTCCCGGGTTGAGGAGCTTCTCAGTGCAGGGACCAGAGTGCAAAGGACGCGCTATGCTCCCAGTGCTTCTTTCTTGGTGGCGTGAGGTCCCCCTGTCTCTCTGCTTGCTTGTCTGTTTTATATCTCAGAAGAGATTGGCTTAAGACACAATCTAATTTTATAGATCTCATCAACATAACTGCTGCTAATCCATCTCATTAACATCATAGTGATAGGCTTTACAACACATAGGAAAATCACATCAGAAGACAAAATGGTGGACAATCACACAGTACTGGGAATCATGGCCTAGCCAAGTTGACAGATATTTTTGGGAGCATAAAATACCAGAAATAAATTATAAAATATGTAAGAGTGATTATAATATTTTTTGCCAACAAATGGGTAGTATCTGCATAGTATGAAGGCAGTTTATACACATTCATTCATTCTTTCATTCATTCAACACATTTTTTAGAAAAGCCAAATGCCTCAACTTTAAACTGAGAAACAATCATATGCACACAAATTTAAATACATATTTCAAAAATACTTACATGGTTAAATAATAAAATTAATATTTAATAATAGTTAAATAATCAAACTGATGTAATAATTGTTTAATTAATTTACTTGAAGTATTTAATAAATGGATTTTTAATTATAATATATTCAAGAAATCAGTCTTTTATTTTTTGGGTAGTAGTATTCTTTCATTTATTAAACCCAAACTATTAAGATAGTCTGTTGGCTTTGTATTTGCTTTTACATACAAAGGTTTAATATATCTGGAATTTATATTTTGTGTATTGAGTATGGTAAAGATGCAATTTCAAATTAATTTCCCAGATGGATACCCAGTTGTCTTAATACCATGCATTATATAAACCCTTTTTCCCTAGAGAGATGTGATGCCACTTTGGTCATTAATCAAATTTCCATATGTGGCCTTTTCTAAACCCTCTTTCTGTTCCATTCATTCATCAGTGTTTCCCTCTATGGCTTAATGCCACAAGGATTTCATGACTAAAGCTTCATAAATGTCTTAATAGCTGATAGGGACATTTCTTCTTTCAGGAATCCTTTTGTTATTCTTAGGCCTCTTTTCCTCCATTTGAAAATTAGAATCATCTTGTCAATTTCCTCAAAAATCCTTCTGGAATTTTGATTTAAACTTTATTAATTCCATGAATCAAATTTTGGAGATATAATATTCTTAAAATAGTGATCTTGATAACATATTTCAGGCCTGTGTAAAATTTTTTTCTGTAACCGACTTCTACATCTTTTGCTAGATTTTTTCCTACTGTTACTTTTAGTTGTTTCCCAGTCACTATGACTCATGGCAATCCCATACACCATGTACAACAGAACTAAATGCTGCCCGGTCTCATGTCATCTTAACAATCACAGGTATGCTTGAGCCCATTGTTGCCTTCCAACCTAGGGGGATCATCTTCCAGCCCTATATAGCACAATATTCATTTCTGATCTATACTGGTTTCATTGACTAATTTTGAGAAGTAGATCATCAGACATTTCTTCCCAGTCTGTCTTAGTCTGGAAGATCTGCTGAAATCTGTTCGTTTTGAGTGACCCTGCTGGCATTTGAAATACCAATGGCATAGTTTCCAGTATCATAGCAGCATACAAGCCATCACAGTATGACAAGCTGACATTTATTTGTTGCTTTTATAAATCATTATTTTTCAAAACTTATACTTATTTACTCTGTTTCTGCAGTATGGAAATGAAAATTTCTTATTCATTCTAAAACTGTATCAGTGAATTTTTTAGTTTTCTTTGTAGAAGTCGTAGCTTCTATAAATAGTGAGAGTTTTAGTACCTACTTTCCCACCCTCATGATCATGTCTTTTTTGTGCAATATTGCACTGACTGGGACATGAATGACAAAGTTGAATTGGATAAACTATTATGGATTACCTTGTCTTGTTCCTGTGTAGTAGAGACTGGTTAATGAACACCAATAAAAATGACGTTGACTCTGTGTTTTAGACAAAAACTTTTACCAGGTTAAAGAAGTTTTCTCCTATTCTTATTAAGATTTTTTTTTTTGAAGTCACAAGTGGATACACAAATTCATCAAAGGATTTTGTCCCATTCATTGAAATGACCATTATTAATCCTTGTAAATAGATTTGTCTGAAATTACCTTTGTGGATTTTATAATATTAAATCATCATTGTACTCTTGGTGTGATCTTAATTTGATCACAATATATTGTTTTCTTAATACACTGACAGATTTGATTTGTTAATATTTTATTCAGGATTTTTATTCCATATTCTTGAATAATATTGGCCTATAATTTTCCTTTCTAATACTTTCCGTCTCTGGATTTGATATTAAGGTTTTTCTGGTCTCAGAGGCAAGACCAAGATATTGGAATAGTCAGACACATCATGTCACATCTCTACAACAAAGACCTGAAAAAAACAAGTGAATTGGATATATATGACAATCTAGAAATCCTAAGCATCAAAAACAAGGCTGAAGAATTGGACTGAGTGACAGGTGGAAAAAGAGACAATTCAAAAACAGTGGAAATGGGGAATTATGGATTGCCAGAATCTGCACAGGTAAGACATATTGAGGCAAGCAGCAGCATCCCAAGCCAAAGCCCACCCCACATGGTGCAGCTAAGCAGCGGACACTCTGCACACACCTCCAGAACCAAGCAGGAGTGACACCAGAGCTGCAAAAGTTAAGTGAAAGCTCCCAACCCACAGTGCACACCACAACCCTTCTCCCACGAGAGCTCCACTTCTGAGGAACATTCCCTTCCCCTCATCTATCCCCTTCCCTGCTGCAACAACAGTTCACTAGTATTCAACACTGCCATGCCCCCTAAGCCTGGAACTCATGGCCCCAGTCTGCAGGTGCTACTCCTTTTCCTAGCCACTGAAGTAGGGGGTCCATGGACTTGCAGTATACTTCACCCCCACAAATCACCCACACTAGTGCTTTGCTGGTCAACCCAGCACATCCATAACCTCATTAAAACAAAACAGGCAGGGTTCCAAGCTAAAGCTTATTTTCACCTGCAGCAGCCAAGTGGGAGCTGCAGATCTGTGGCATTTGACACCACCTCAACCCCTAGGAAGGGGCCTCACCCACCCACATTGGGGTCTGAGGGCTAGTGGAATCACCCACTCCATCTAGCAGTCCACAACAAGGAACCAGTGGTACTCCCCAATTGCTCCAGCCAATTGCACTGGGTATCCAAGGAATAGCTGCACTACCCCCAACTATGCACTCTAGCTGACAAGGGCATGCCCTCATTTGGGTGCCAGGGACAGCTGATAGCCCCCGTTCTTGCCTCACACATGGCTCCCACTGCAACCAGATACCTGTGCCTGCTCTGAACACCCAATGCAGCCCTGCCATCCCAGGACTGTAGGTGAGAGTTTTTGCAGCACACACTTGGTGACCAACAACATTAGCACTCGTGCCCTGACCAACCAGCAAGAAGCAGAGGACAAACACAATGCCCAACGCAATGATCAGGAAAAACACCACCTGCACCCACAGCCTGGTGACCGTCAGAACAGATTCATCACTTCACGAAAAACTCTGCCTACATTTTCAGCAACCCTGCAAAAACAGTGAACAGACTCCTGGGCTTACACACCTAGTAGCTACTCCGCCCACCTGTAGACAGGAGGTGAGAGCTTCGACGTAGCCAGATCAATTACAAGAGTAGCACATATGACCAACCTACCTGGATATATCAAAACAAAACAAAGCAAAAATTCAGGATGCAGTAAATATAATAGCTTCTTGATGCCTTGGAGACAACAGTTAATACAAATCACATAAGGAAGCATGACAAGATGGCTCCAGCAAATGACCAAAGTAAAGAAACAGAAAACCTCCTGGGGGAAGATAAAGCAATGGAACTACCTAATAAAGAATTCAAAAGACTAATATACAGAGCTCTCCAAGAGTTTAAGAAGGAGATCAGGCAAAACACAGACCAAACAAAGCGACACAGAGACAAAGCAACAGAAAAATTCAGGAACATAATACAAGAACAAATGATAGAACAGTCTGCTAGAAACCATACAGAAACAGCAACTGGAAATTCAAAAGATTAACATAGAAATTTCAGAATTAGACAACTCAATAGAAGGTCATAGAAGCAGATTTGAGACAATGGGACTCAGAATTACTGAGATTGGAGATAAATTTCTTGATGCCAATTTGCTTGAGGAAAAAATAATAAAAAACAATGAAGAAAAATGAAGAAAGTCTAAAAATGATCTGGGATACTATCAAGAGGAAAAACCTACGCATGATCAGAGTACTAGAACAGGGTGGATAATGGAAAACACAGAGATAGTTGTTGAAGATTTTCTGGCAGAAAACTTCCCTAATACCATGAAGTACGAGAAGATACCTATACAAGCACCTCAATGAATTCCATACAGGATAGACCCTCCCTAAAGAAAATCACCAAGAACTATCATAATCAAACTTTCCAAAACCAAAGACAAAGAAAGAGTCCTGAGAGTGGCAATGAATAAACAAAAAGTCACCTACAAAGAAGAAACAAGCTCTGATTACTCAGCAGAAACCATACAGGCAAGAAGACAATGGGATGACATATATAAAACCTTGAGGGGGGGAAAAAATACCAGCAAAAAATTATATATTCAGCAAAATTTTCTCTCAAATATGATGATGAAATTAGATCATTTCCAGATAAAAAAGTTAAGGGAATTGGTAAGGAAATATTATAGGGAGTACTTCTGTTAGAGAACAACCAACCTCAGACAATAATCTAAAACTAGGACACAGGACTTTCAATCAGATACTAATCCAGATAAAGAACTCACAAAAACAATACAAAGGTAAAAGACTGAAAATAGGGAAACAAAGACATCGATATGTAAATGATGATGTCAAAATAAAAAAGAGGGAATAAATGACGTAGTCATAGAACTTCCATATGCAGAGGGAGTCAAGATTATAACAAGAAATAGAAGCGTGGATTAAACTTAGAAAAAATAAAGGTAAATTTCAAGGTAACCACACAAGAAGATAACAAACCTACCTACCAAAATAAAAAAGAATGACAATGTAAAGACTCAAAAAACACAAAATCAACTATAATGAAAGAAATTAAAAAGAAAACCCATAAACAAAAAGGACTTAGCACAGAAAATTAAGTTTATTAAAAAAATGTTCCACATCCCACTTTGGTGAGTGGCGTCTGGGGTCTTAAAAGCTTGCCAGCAGCCATGTTACAATGCATCAATTGGTTCCAACCCACCTGGACCAAAGGAGAATGAAGAACACCAAAGACACAAGGAAAATATTAGCTCAAGAGACAAGAAGGACACATAAACCAGAGACTTCATTAGCCTGAGACCAGAAGAACTATATGGTTTCCAGCTACCACCAATGACTGCCCCAACAGGGAACACAACAGAGAGTCCCTGATGGAGCAGGAGAAAAGGGTGGTACAGATCTCAAGTTCACTTAAAAAGACCAGACTTAATGGTCTGACTGAGCCTGGAGAAACTCCCGAAGTCATGGCCCCCAGACACTGTATTAATCCAGAAATAGAACCATTCCCTAAGACCACTCTTCAGACAAAGATTAGACTGGACAATAAACCAGAAAATAATACTCGTGAAGAGTATGCTTCTTAGTTCAAGCAGATACACAAAACTAAATGGGTGGCTCCTGCCTGGAGGCAGGATGAGAAGGCAGAAAGGGACAGGAGCTGGTTGGATGGATGCAGGAATCCCAGGGTGGAAAGGGGGAAAGTGCTGTCACATTATAGCGGTTGCAACTAGTGTCACATAACAATATGTGTATAAATTTTTGTATGAGAAATTAACTTGAACTATAAAATTTCACCTAAAAACAATTAAAAAAAAAGAAAGTTAAATGGAACAAAGAAGCCACCAACATCACATAAAAAAGTACAACAAAATGACAGCAGTAAACTCATACCTATCAATAATTACTCTGAACAGAAATAACCTAAATGCACCAGTAAAGAGACAGAGAGTGACAGAAAGGATTAAAAAAAAAAAAAAAAAAAAAAACCACAATCCATTTATATGCTGTCAACAAGAGATACAAACACAAAGACATAAACTAAAGCTCAAAGGATGGAAAAAAGATATCAAGCAAACAATAACCAAAAAAGAGCAGGAATGACAATATTAATCTTTGGTAAAATAGACCTTAAAGCAAAATCCACCTTAAAGGATAAGGAAGGACACTATATAATGATTAAAAGGTCAATAGAGCAGGAAGATATAACCATAATAAATATCAACACATACCATGACAGAGCTCCAAAACACATAAAACTCTAACAGCATTGAAAAGAGAAATAGGCAATTCCAAAATAATAGGAGACTTCAACATGCCACTTTTGGTAATAGACAGAATGCCTAGAAAGAAACTCAATAAAGACATAGAAGATCTAAATATGGTAATCAACCAACTTGACCGCATAGACATATACCGGACACTATACCCAACAGAATCAAAGTATACATTCTTTTCTATCACACATGGAACATTCTCTAGAATAGACCACAATTAAGGCCACAAAGCATGCCTTAAAAAAATCCAGACTTCAAAATAATGCAAATTATTCTCTCTTATCATAATGCCATAATACAAGAAATCAATAACAGAAACAGTAAGGGAAAAAAATCAATACATGGAAACTAAACAACACTTTACTTAAGAACTACTGGGTAATAGAAGAAATCAAGGATGCAATAAAAATTCATAAAATCAAATTAGAATGAAAACACATCATAGCAAAACCATTGGGACACAGTAAAAGCAGTCCTTAGAGGCCAATTTATAAAAATAAAAACACACATCAAAAAAGAAGAAAGGGACAAAATCAAAACATTAACCCTATAACACTAACAAACAGAAATAAAGAAACAAAAGGAGCTCACAGGCACCAGAAGAAAGAAATAATAAAGATTAGAGCAGAAATAAATGAAATAGAGAACAGAAAAACAATAGAAAGGATCAACAAGACCAAAAATTGCTTCTTTGAAAAGATCAACAAAATATTGGCCAAATACTAGAACTACCTGATAGGGAATTCAGATCTCTAATACTCAGAATTATCGAAGAGTTGAAACAAAAAGCAGACAAAAATGAGGAAAATGTTGACAAATTCATGGAAAATACAGACAAAATAATGGAAGAATTCAGGAAAATAATGCAGGAACAAAATGCCAAAATAAACTCACAACTAGAAATTATACAAAAACAACAATTAGAAATCAAAAAGATGACAAGATTTCAGAAATGGACAGTGTCATAGAAGGGCTGAGGAGAAGATTTGAAAAGGTGGAAGACAGGATTCGTGGAATTGAAGACAAACACTTGGATACAACCCTGTTTGAGGAAAACTCAGAGAAAAGAACAAAGAAAAATGAAGAGAGTTATGTGGGACACAACAAAAAGCAAAAATCTGTGAGTGATCAGAGATCCAGAACAGGCAGAGGAAACAGAAAAAACACAGAGGATCATTGAAGAACTGCTGACAGGAAACTTACACAAAAGTTGGCCACCGAAGAAGCTCAACAAACCCCGTATATGATAGACCCCAAAAGAAAATCACCAACTATTGTCATAATCACACTCACCAAAACCAAAGACAAACAAAGAATCCTGAGAGCACCTCGTGAAAAACAAGAAGTCACATACAGACGAGAAACAATAAGACTAAGCTCAGATTATTCAGCAGAAACCATGCATGCAAGAAGGCAATGGGATGAAATAAATAAAATCTTGAAAGAAAAAAAATTGCCAGCCAAGAATACTATATCCTGCAAAATTCTCCTTCATATATGACGGTGAAATTAGGTCATTTCCAGATAAACAGAAATTAAGGGATTATGTAAAAGTCAAACCAAACTTAGAAGAATTATTAAAGGGAGTTCTTCAATGTGAGGACAAACACCTTCAGCTCACAGGCAGAATCTAGGATGGAGGATCATACCAGCCAGATACGAATGTAGGAAATGAACTCTTGTGGACTGTCCAAAACCAAAAGAAATACAACAGGGAATCAGAGCAGTTATCAGTAAATGACAACAACATCAGAACAATAAAAGAGAGAATAAACGGTGTAGGTATAGAACTTTCTAATGGAGAGGAAGGCAAGGCGATACCAAGTAATAATAGACAGCTTCAAACTTAGAAAGATAAGGGTAAAATTCATGGTAACCACAAAGAAAGTTAACAAATATAATCATAAAAATAAAGAGGAAAAACATAAAGTCTCAGCAAAAACAAAACACACAAAAACAAAAGAAATGGAAAAAAAAAAAAAAAAAAAAACCACAAACAAAAGTAAATCAGCACAGGACAGTAAGAAGAACAAAGAAAATGTCAGCACCAGAAAAAAAAATCACTACAAAATGACAGCAACAAACTCACATCTATCAATAATTACACTGAAAGTAAATGGACTCAATGCACCCATAAAGAGACGGAGAGTGACAGAATGGATAAGAAAACAGGATCCATCAATATGCTATCTACAAGAGATACACCATAGAAACAAAGACATGAATTTATTAAAAGTCAAAGGTTAGAAAAAAATATATCTAACTAACTGCTACCAAAAAAGAGCAGGAATGGCAATAATAATCTCAGAAAAATAGACTTTAAAACAAAATCTACCACAAAAGACAAAGAAGGACACTATATAATGATTAAGGGGGCGATCCATCATGAAGACATAACCATAATAAACATATACACACCTAATGACAGAGCTCCAAAATACGTAAAACAAACTCTAACAACACTGAAAAGAGAAATTGACAGTTCCACAATAATAGTAGGAGACTTCAACACACCACTCTCAGTAAAGGACAGAACAACTAAGAAGAAACTCAGCAAAGATACAGAAGAACTAAAGGGCACAATCAGCAAACTTGACCTCATACACATATATAGAACACTCCATCCAACTGCTGCAAAGTACACATTCTTTTCCAACGCACATGGAACGTTCTCCAGAATAGACCACATTTTAGGCCACAGAACAATTCTCAACATGATCCAAAACATTGAGATAATACAAAGTATCTTCTCTGACCACAAATTTATCAAGGTAGAAATTAACAACAGGAAGACAAAGGAAAAAAAAATCGATTACAAGGAAACTGAATAATACTCTGCTTACGCACCACTGGGTAATAGAAGAAATCAGAGATAGAATCAAAAAATTCCTAGAATCAAACGAGAATGAAAACACATCATACCAAATCCTTTGAGACACAGCAAAGGCAGTCCTCAGAGGACAATTTACAGCAATAGATGCACACATCAAAAAAGAAGAAAGGGACAAAATCAAAACATTAACTATACAACTCAAACAAATAGACATACAACAACAAAAATAGCCCACAGCCACAAGAAGAAAGGAAATAATAAAGATCAAAATAGAAATAAATGAAATGGAGAACAGAAAAACAAAGGAAAGAATCACCAAAACCAAAAGCTGGTTCTTTGAAAAAATCAGCAAAAAGGACAAACCACTGGCCAGAATGACAAAAGAAAAACAGGAGAGGACACAAATAACCCAAAAAAGAAATGAAATAGGGGACATTACAACAGACCCAACTGAAATAAAAAGGATTATAACAGAATATTATGAAAAACTATACTCCAACAAATTTGAAAACCTAGAGGAAATGGATAAATTTCTAGAAACACACGGCCTACCCAAACTACAACAAAGTGATGCTGAAAATCTGAACAGACCCATAACAAGAGAAGAGATTGAAAAGGTAATTTAAAAAAACTGCAAACCAAAAAAAGCCCTGGCTCAGATGGCTTCACAGAATTCTACAAAACACCTACAGAAGAGCTTGTACCAGTACTACTCAAGCTATTTCAGAGCATAGAGGAGGAGGTAACACTTCCAAATTCATTCTATGAAGCCAGCATAATGCTGATACCAAAACCAGACAAAGATGTCACAAAAAAAGAAAATTACAGACCAATATCTCTCATGAATATAGATGCAAAAATTCTGAACAAAATTCTAGCCAATAGAATTCAGCATCATATCCAAAAAATAATACCCCATGACCAAGTAGGATTCATACCCGCTATTCAAGGAGGGTTCAACATTAGAAAATCAATCAACGTAATCCACCACAGAAATAAAAGGAAAGAAAAGAATCACATGATCATCTCAATTGACGCAGAAAAGGCATTTGACAAAGTCCAACACACATTCCTGACAAAAACTCTCAATAAAATAGGTATAGAAGGGAAATTTCTCAACATAATAAAGGGCATCTATGCAAACCCAATGGCCAACATCATTCTTAATGGAGAGAGGCTGAAAACATTCCCCTTGAAAACAGGAACAAGACAAGGATGCCCTTTATCACCACTCCTATTTAACATTGTGCTGGAAGTTCTAGCTAGAGCAATAAGGCAAGAAAAAGAAATAAAGGGCATCCAAATTGGTAATGAAGAAGTTAAACTGCCCCTGTTTGCAGATGATATGATAAAGAGTCCACGAGAAATCTACTGGAACTAATAGAAAGATTCAGCAGACTAGCAGGATACAAGATAAACACACAAAAATCATTTGGATTCCTATACCCCAATAAGAACGATGGATGAAACTGGAAGACATTATGCTGAGTGAAATAAGTCAATCACAAAAGGACAAATATTGTATGAGACCTCTATTGTAAAAACCCATGAAAAAGTTTACACACAAAAAAGTAACAATTTTGTTGGTTACCAGGGATGGGAGAGTTGGGCTGGAAATACTAAATAGGCAATAGATAAGTGGTATCTTTGGTGAAGGGTGAGACAGTGCACAATACTGGGGAAACCAGCACAACTTGTACAAGGCAAAGTCATGGAAGGTCCCTAGACACATCCAAACTCCCTGAGGGACTGAATTGCTGGGTGGAGGGATGTGGGGACCATGGTCTTGGGGAATATCTAGCTCACTTGGCATAACACATTTTGTAAAGACAATGTTCTGCATTCTACCTTGGTGAGTAGCGTCTGGGGTCTTAAAAGCCTGTCAGCAGCCATCTAAGATACTCCGTTGATCTCATCCCTTCAGGAGAAAGAGAGAATGAAGAGAACAGGATACAAGGAAAAGATTAGTCCAAAGGACTAATGTATCACGGTTACCAAGGCCTCCACCAGACTGAGTCCAGTACAGCTAGATGGTGCCCAGCTACCACCACTGACTGCTCTGACTGGGATCACAATAGATGGTCTGGACAGAGCTGTAGAAGGATGTAGAGGATAATTCTAACTCACACACAAAAAAAAAGACCAGGTTTACTGGCCTAAAGGAGACTGGAGAAACCTCGAGAGTATGGCCCTCAGACACCCTTTTAGCTCAGTGGTGCAGTCACTTCCGAAGTTCACCGTTCAGCTGGGGATTGGATAGCGCCTTAAAACAAAACGGGACTAATGAGGCACAGCAGTCCAGGGACAAGGGCTAGAAGGCAGATGGGGACAGGAAAGCTGGTGATAGGGAACCCAAGGTTGAGTAAGGACAGTGTTGATGTGTGGTGAGTTTGTTAACCATTGTCATAGGGCAACATGTGTACTAACTGTTTAATGAGAAACTATTTTGTTCTGTAAACCTTCATCTAAAGTGAGAATAGCAGCAGAATTGGAAGAGCATAGTCGATGTCACTGAATGGTGTATGTAGAAATTTTTGAAATGATGTATTTTTGGCTATGTATATTTTCACAAAAAAAAAAAAAATTGTCGATCCACAGCTACCAAGGCCTCCACGGGACTGAGTCCAGTACAGCTAGATGGTGCCCAGCTACCACCACTGACTGCTGCGACCAGGATCAAAACAGAGGGCTCTGGACAGAGCTGGAGAAGGATGTAGAACATAATTCTAACTCACAAAAAAGACCAGATTTACTGGCCTAAAGGAGTCTGGAGAAACCCTGAGAGTATGGCCCCCGACACCCTTTTAGCTCAGTGGTGAAGTTATCTCTGAGGTTCACCGTTCAGCACGGGAATGGACAGCCCCGTAAAACCAAATGGGAGTAATGAGGTATAGCAGTCCAGTGACAAGGGCCAGAAGGCAGAAGGGGACAAGGAAGCTGGTGATAGGGAACCCAAGGTTGAGTAAGGATATTGTTGATGTGTTGTGAGATTGTTAACTGTTGTCATAGGGCAACATATGTAGTAACTGTTAAATAAGAAACTATTTTGTTCTGTAAGCCTTCATCTTAAGTGAGAATAGCAGCACAATTGGAAGAGCATAGTCAATGTCACTGAACTGTGCATGTAGAGATTTTTGAAATGGTGTATATTTGGCTATGTGTATTTTCACCAAAAAAAAAGTTTGAGAAGTTAGAGAGCCGACATGTTGTGGGGTTGTTAACCAATGTCATAAAACAATACGAGTACTACTGTTTCATGAGAAACTATTTGTTCTGTAAGCCTTCACCTTAAGTACAATAAAAAAAAATTAAAAACTACAATGAGATATCTTCTCACCCCAACAAGGCTAGTATTAATCCAAAAAACACAAAATAACAAATGTTGGAGAGGTTGTGGAGAGATTGATACTCTTATGCACTGCTGGTGGGAATGTAAAATGGTACAACCACTTTGGAAAATGATTTGACACTTCCTTAAAAAAACAGAAATAGAAATACCATATAATCCAGCAATCCCACTCCTAGGAATATATCCTAGAGAAATAAGAACCATCACACGAATAGACATATGCACACCTATGTTTATTGCAGCACTAGTCACAGTAGCAAAAGGATGGAAACAACCTAAATGCCCACAACAGAGGAATGAATACACAAATTATGGTACATACACACAGTGGAACACGATGAAAAGATGAAGAACAATGATGAATCCTCGAAACATGTCACAACATAGATGAATCTGGAAGGCATTATGTTGACTGAAATCAGTTAGTCACAAAAGGACAAATATTCTATGAAACCACTATTATAAGAACTCAAGAAAAGGTTTACACATAGAAAAAAAAGTATTATTTGATAGTTATGAGGGTGGAGAGGGATGGGAAAGTGAAATCATTAATTGCAAAGTAGACAAATGTTAACTTTGGTGAAGGGAAAGATAACACACAGTATAGGGGAAGTCAGCACAACTTGACCAAGGCAAACCTTTAGAGGCTTCTTAGACACATCCAAATGCCTTGAGGGACCAAATTGCTGGGACAGAGGCTGGGGACCATGGCCTCAGGGAACATCTAGGTCAATTGGCAAAGTATAGTTCATAAAGAAAATGTTCTACATCCCACTTTGGTGAGCAGCATCTGCGGTCTTAAAAGCTTTCGAGCAGCCATCTAAGATGTTTCTATTGGACCCATCCCATCAAGAGCAAAGGAGAATGAAGAAAATCAAAGACACAAGGAAAATATTAGCCCAGAAAACTAAAGGACCACATGAACCAGAACCTCCACCAGCCTGAGCCCAGAAGAACTAGATGGTGCCTGGCTACTACCACTGACTGCTCTGACAGGGATCACAATAGAAAGTCCCAGACAGAGCAGGAGAAAAATGTAAAATAAAATTCAAATTCACAAAAAAAGACCAGACTTACCGGTCTGACAGAGACTGTAGGAACCCCTGAGACTGTGGCCTCTGGACTTCTGGTAACTCAGAACCAAAACCACTCTAGAAAACTACTTGTCAGACAAACGTTAGACAGGCCTATAAAACAAACAATAATTCACAAGAAGAATGTGCTTCTTAGTTCAATCAAATATACAAGAACAAATGGGAAGCTCCTGCCCAAAGGCAAGTCGAGAAGGCAGGAAGGGACAGGAACTAGATGAACACAGGGAACTCAGAGTGGAAAAGGGGAGCATGTTGTCACATTGTGGGGGTTGCAACCAATGTGACAAAACAATATTTGTATAAATTTTTGAATGAGACATTAACTTGAGCTATACACTTTCACCTAAAGCACAGTACAATAAAAAAAAGAAAATCAGAAAAAAAATTCTTCTGGTCTCATAAAACAGGTATGCATCCTCCTTTTTCCTTTCTGGAAGGATTTGTTACATTTTTAAAATATTCTGTTTATCTAAAATGTTGCATAACACACTAGCAACACTCATTGGGCCCTGCATTTCTATTTTGTGAATATTTTGATTAATTTAATTTCTTAATAATATATCCAAATGTTCAGTTTCCACTTTTTTTTTGAGCAATTTTTTTTATATTTTTCTATTTGTCTTTCTGTTAAATTTTCAAATGTTGATAGTAAGTTGTCATCTTTTTGTATTTTTAAAATCTGCTGAATCTCAATGTCTCTTGCTTCATTTGTAAAATTGTTTATTAGTGCTATCTCTTTTATTTTCTTGATGAAACTCACCACAGGATAATGATAATGGTGATGATGATGATTTTAAAAACAAATTGTTTTCTCTGTTAATTCTCTTCATTGCATTTTGTGCTTTCCATTTCATATTATTATTTTCTGTCGTGTAGATAATCTGTTGTTATGTTTCTAACTGCTTTAATGTTATTTTTTTCTAAGATTTGAAAATTCTTCTTCAGATCTCAGCTTAAAATTCTCTCAAGTAAGTTTGATCCTTCGAGAATGTAGGCTTATTAATTTTTTTACTGGATCCCATTGCTGTTGAGTTGATTTTAACACACAGTGACTTTATAAACCCGTTGCTGTCAAATTGATACCGACTCATAGTGACTCTATAGAACAGAGTAGAAATGCCCCATAAGGGTTTCCAAGGAGCAGCTGGTGGATTTGAACGGCCGCCCTTTTGGTTAGCAGCTGTAGCTCTTAACCACTGCGCAACCAGGACTCTGTAAGACAAAGTAAAACTACTCCATAGGGTTCCCAACACTGTAGTCGTTACAGAAGCAGACTGCCCCATCTTTTTCCTGTGGAGCAGCTGGTGGGTTCCAACTGCCAATGTCTAGGTAGCAGCCAAGCACTTAACCACTGTGCCACCAGGGCTCCCTTTTACTAGATCAGGCCCCCTTATTATATGTTCACATATTTACCTTCAGAGCAATATCAGAGTTTTCATTTAACATATTAACATATTTCATTTAACTTATTTAACATATCTGCTTCTGTAAAGATTTACAACTTTGGAATCCCTATGGAACAGTTCTAGTCTGTCCTACACAATCACTAGGAGTCAGAATGGACTGGACATCAATGGGTTTTATCCATCTCATATTAGATGTGTCAAAATCTTTAAAAATATTTCACTAACCATGGGAAATATCTGACATAAATTACTAGTATTTTTGTGTAGGGGCTATTTTACCAACATCAATACTGGACTTGAACCTCTAAATGTCCCTGTAGATGTTCCAGCAGCAGTGTGGCCAAAGTTATAGTGACATAAATGAGAAAGTAGCAACTGGTCACAGGTGCAAGGACTTCCATCTGTAGTATGGGCTCATTGTTGTTTTTATTAGGTGCCATCGAGTTGGTTCCAACTCATAGTGATCCTGTGCACCACAGAATAAAATACTGCCCGGTCCTGCACCATGCGCACAATTGTTGTCATACTTGAGCCCATTGTTGCAGCCACTGTATCAATGCATCTTGTTGAGGGTCTTCCTCTTTTTTGCTGACCCTGTACTTTACCAAGCATGATGTCCTTCTCCAGGGACTGATCCCTCCTGTAAACAATGTCCAAAGTATGTAAAACATAATCGCACCATCCTTCCTTCTAAGGAGCATTCTGGTTGCACTTCTTCAAAGACAGATTTGTTTGTTCTTTTGGAAGTCCATGTATATTCAACATTCTTTGCCAGAACCACAATTCAAAGGCGTCAATTCTTCTTTGGTCTTCCTTATCCGTTGTCCAGCTTTCCCACGCATATGATGCAATTGAAAATACCATGGCTTGGGTCTGGCGCACCTTAGTCTTCAAGGTGACATCTTTGCTTTTCAACACTAATGGACTCGTTAGATAGAGTATAATGAAAAAAACATTGCATTTTATGTCAAAACAAATTTGAGTGTATATTCATATATCGTTATTATTAAATACATGATGTAAAAGATGAATTTTCATTGTCCTGATAATAAGCAACACATTTGCAAGGCTCTGGAGGATCATTTTGCCCCTTTTCAGTAACCAGACAGAGACCTGGCTTACCTGATTTGAGTCAGCACATAAAAAAAGAACAGACTAATATTACCCAGCGGTTATCAGAGACCCTACCCCCTTTCTTATAGGGACAATTTTTCATTCAGGGTGTACCCATTGTCATATAGTCACATGTTGTTATTAGATGGCATTGAGTTGATTTCAACTAATAGTAACCCCATTTACAGAGTAGAACTGCTCTATAGGGTTTTCTAGGCTATAATCTTTAAGGAAAAAAAGAACAAAATGTACGTCAGAAGAGACTCTGAAACTTGCTCTTGAACCTAGAGTAGCTAGAGCAAACAGAAGAAATGATCATGTAAAAGTGCTGAACAGAAAATTTCAAAGGACAGCTCAAGGAGACAAAATACAGTATTATAAGTAAATGTGAAAAGACCTTAATTTAGAAAACCAAAAAGGAAGAATAAGCTCGTCATTTCTCAAGCTGAAAGAATGGAAGAAAAAATTCAAGCATCCGATAGCAATATTGAAGGAGTGTATGGGCCAAATTTTGAACAACATAGAAAGCTTCCAAAGAAGTTGAAAGGAATACATAGAGTCACTGTACCAAAGAGAATTGGTAGACATTCAACCATTTCAAGAGTTAGCATATGATCAAGAACCTATGGTATTGAAGAAAGAAATTCAAGCTTCACTGAAGGACTTGATGAAAAACAATGCTCCTGGAATTGACGGAAGACCAACTGAGATGTTTCAACAAACGGATGAAACACTGAAAGTGTTCACTCGTCTATGCCAAGGAATTTGGAAGACAGCCACTTGGCCAACCAACAGTAAGAGATCCATATTCGTGCCATTGCAAAGAAAGGTGATCCAACAGAATGCAGAAATTATTGAACAATATTGTTAATATTACATGCAAGTAAAATTTTGCTGAAGATAATTAAAAATGGTAGAAGCAGTACATTGACAGCGAACTGCCAGAAGTTCAAACCAGATTCAGAAGAGGACATGGAACAAGAGATATCATTGCTGATGTCAGATGGAATGAAAGCAGATAATATCAGGAAGATGTTTATCTGTGTTTTATTAAATAAGCAAAGGCATTCTACTGTGTGGATCATAACAAATTATGGATAACATTGGGAAGAATGGGAATTCCAGAACACTTAATTGTGCTCATGAGGAACCTGTACATAAAGCAAGAGGCAGTTGTTCAAACAGACAAGGGGATACTGAGTGGTTTAAAATCAGAAAAAAATGTGTTATCAGGGTAGTATCCTTTCACCAGACTTATTCAGTCTATGTGCTGAGTAAATAATCCAAGCAGCTAAACTATATGAAGAAGAAGACAGCATCAAGATTGGAGGAATACTCATTAACAACCTGCAATACACAGATGGCACAACCTTGCCTGTTGAATGCAAAAAGACTTGAAGCACTTACTTATTGATGAAGATCAAAGACTACATCCTTCAGTATGGATCACATCTTAACATAAAGAAAACAAAAATCCTCACAACTGGACCAATAAGCAACAACAGGATAAACAGAGAAAATAGTGAAGTTGTCAAGGATTTCATTTTTCTTGGATCCACAATTAACACCCATGGAATCAGCAGTCAAGAAATCAACAACAAATTGCACTGGGCAAATGTGCTGCAAAAGACCTCCTTAAAGTGTTAAAAAACAAAGATGTCACTTTGAGGACTGAGGTGTGCCTGACCCAAGCCATGATATTTTCTGTAGTCTCATACGCATGCAAAATCTGGACAATGCATAAGGAAGAACTAAGAACTGACATGTTTGAATTATGGTGTTGGCAAAGAATGTTGAATATACCATGAACTGCCAGAAGAACAAGCAAATCTGTCTTGGAATAATCACAGCCAGAGTGCTCCTTGGAGCAAGGATGAGGAAACTTCATCTCACATACTTGGGACGTGTTATCAGGAGGGACCAGTCCCTGAAAAAGGATATCAGGCTTGGTAGGGTAGAGGGTCAGCGAAAAAGAGGAAGATTCTCAATGAGATGGATTAACACAATGACTATAACAATGGGTTCAAGCATAGCAATGATTGTGAGGATGATGCGGGACTGGGCAGTGTTTCCTTCTGTTGTACATAGGGTTGCTATGAGTTGGAAGTGACTTGCTAGTCCTTAACAACAACAAGGCTCTTTCATCAACTTTGCCATATCACAGTTTGCAGACCTTTAAATCAGGTCGTTCATATCACTGTACAATAATCAAATATTTTAAATTACATAGATGTTATGTACACAGAAAGCATACTTTAAAAAAAAAAAAAACTTTTTCCACGTACTACCTTGCAATCAAAAGTCCATATCTGTTTTCAATCAAAAATATATTTAGACCGTAGCCAAGATACCCAAGGCATTTAACTGAGAAGTAACAACAGTAAAAAAGAAATAAACATGTATTTCTTTGTGAAAAAATATATGTGACTACTTAACTGCTTTTTAAATACTAGGTCTCTGTGTCATTGAGATTAAGCCCATAATAGCATGGTCTCTGCTTAATTATAAATGTTGGTTAATATATTCTCTATTCATGTGCACATAAACCACTATATATCCAAATCATAGTTCAAATATATAAAAAGATGAAGGGTTGGTAATTGCCAAAACTTAAAGGTAGTCATTTTAGTTTCTAAAATTGTTTTAAAGTTCTAAAGTGATGTCATCATGGTTTTCTGTCTGCAATTCTTATTCAAATATATTTTTCCTGAAAGACAGTAACTATTCCATAATCAGCAGGTCTCAAGATCTGTATATGAATAATTCATTGCAGTGTAGCAAGATGGTTTTTTTCTGGATTTATTATAAAAATAGTACTTTTACTTACTATTAAGGTACAATGTAAATGGACAATAATTTAATGAGATGTAGAAGTTAATTTGCTACAAATATGACAATGATTTAACTTGAAGTTAATCATTTACTCATGACATTTTGTGGTCCTAAAAGTAACCATGTAACCTTGGACATAAGGAGTTCCGGTGGTTCAGTTAAGAGCTCTGCTGCTAATGGAAACATTGTCAGCTTAAACCCACCCAATGGCTCCACCAGGGAAAGACCTGGCAATCTACTTCTGTAAAGATTACAACCAAGAAAACCCTATAGACTGTTCTACTCTGTCACTTGGGGTCGCTATGAGTCAAAATCCACTTGACGGCATCTAACAACAATCTTAAATTTGAATAAAAATTATGTTGTATATTTTCCTGGTCTGATGAGAATGATTTTAGCTGTCAAAAAGGAACATTTTGGTCTACATTTTCTTATTTCCTCCTTTTTAATTTTTATAACTTTGTGTTCTCTCAACTTTATGCTATACATTCTAGTTAAATTTTTCTGTTGCTTCTTTGTCTCCCTCTTCAATAAATGAATTTACTAGAGAAATATTCCTATGTAGAAGGATAATAAAATGACAGCACTTCGTAACTGAGCTATTAAGATAATTTTCCTAATCAATTCGCAATTATTGATAGCCTCTTATTTTCAAGGTAACAGAACACCATCCCAACTACAACTATTCAGTACGTACTCTCCATATATAATTCAGCACCAACCATTTATCATCCTTGTGAGCCTCCCTGGGCTATTTTTTGTTTTTCGTTTTGTTTTGTTTTGTTTTTTTAGTACACATCTGAAAATGCATCAATAAGAATGAATAATGACAAAAACAAACAAACAAACAAACAAACAAACAAACCCCTTGCAGTTGAGTCAATTCCAACTCAGAGTGACCCTATAGGACAAAGTAGAACTGCCCCCATAGGTTTTCCAAGGCTATAAATCTTTATGGCAGTAGACCGCCACATCTTTCTCCAGCAGAGTAACTGATGGGTACAAAACCACCAGCCTTTCAGTTAGCAGCCCAGGGTTTAACACTATGTCACCAGGGTTCCTACCAGGGCTCCTTTTAACCCTTTCAGGACAAGTGGTGTATATAGCTACCACTTTTTATACCTCTGGGGTTCTTTGGGAAGCTACTGTCTCATTGACAATATATGCTGCCAGCAGGCAAGGCCTTGTATAAGAGTTTGAATTGGAAAACACAAGTGTGTGCTGCAAATTACTGCTTTTACAGGGTATTGTAGTGCTGAGGGGCCCTGGTGGTGCAGTGGTTAAGCATTTGGCTCCTAACCAAAAGTTCGACAGTTCGAATCCACCAGCTGCTACTTGGAAACCCTATGTGGCAGTTCTACTCTGTTCTATAGGGTCACTATGAATCAGAATTGACTCGAGGTCAATGGATTTAGATTTTTTGGTTTGGTGGTGCTGAATCATTGAATATTTGGTAGGAAAAACATGAATTTTGAAAATTTTTAATTGGCGCACATATATACCTCTGGACTCCAAGTATACGATTCGTTGAATGAGGCACAAAACAAAAAACATATTACCTACCAAAAATTCAGACACACTCAATGATTTGGCACACTCTCCATTACTGAAAACTCATAGTATCTACAAAAAATTACAGTCTAAAATGATTGGGTCATGAAAGGGCTTAAGAATGAACACAATACTTAAAATACTGATAAAATTTATTTAGCACTGGCTTGTAAAGTACACTGTGCTAATTACATTACCTCCTTTCATTTTATGAGTTTAGCTTTTTTAATAGAACTTGCCTATGAGGAAACTGAGGCACAAAGAGCATAACTAATTTTCAAGTAGCAAAAAGTTGTGAAGCCAAGATTCAA
Organism: Dugong dugon; assembly: GCA_030035585.1. Classification (NCBI taxonomy): domain Eukaryota; kingdom Metazoa; phylum Chordata; class Mammalia; order Sirenia; family Dugongidae; genus Dugong; species Dugong dugon. The sequence goes on along the minus strand of CM057463.1, from coordinate 103,289,729 downwards.
ACAAATCTAATTCCAAGCTTACTCTCTTAACAGGTACATCACATGATTTCTAAACATTGTTAAATTTAAACAATCAGTTCAGTACAACATTGCAGGCTGAATGGAAAAGAGGAGCACGGTATAATTTTCTTTGTCCTGAAACTATTCTTCTTTTTGACTCTAGCTGAATTTAGGGACAGTTTAAAACAATTTTGTCTTTTGAATAGAATATTTTTTAATCCTTAAATCATCTATCCTTATTTTTATAAATGATTTGCTTAACCATAGTTTAGAAATTTCCATTTATGTTTTATTTTTTCTTATTCAATTTGGCCTGTTATGCCAACAGGTTAATTTAAGTTTTTAAAATATTGATTCTATAATAAAAATTATTTCCTATCCTTTTCAATTTTGTCTGCTGAAATTTGCATAAAGGTGTTTTCTTTGTTTTCATTGAAAACTTTGATAGATATATGGAATAGTACAGGATGACATGGTCATGTCCTTTTAGTTGGATGGACCATTTCTGATGGCATATTTATCCACTTAGGAATCTATCTCACTGTATTCAGACCATGTTTCTCTACCTTTTTACAAGTTTCATTTGCTGTCAAGTCTATTCCTCCTCATGATGACCCTATGTGTTTCAGAGTAGAATTGTGGTACCACAGGGTTTTCAATGGCTGTAATTTTCTGCAGTAGATAGCCAGACGTTTCTTTTTGAGGATCCTGTGAGTGGATCCGAACAGCCATCCTTTCAGTTACTGGCCGAGCTCTTAACCATTTGCCCTACCGAGAACCGTCTATTCTCTTTGAGGTGACTTTGTTAAATATGTTTGTCAAATATCTTGCTGAAAATAAAAACGTTATTTTACACAATATTCATCTAAACATGAGCGTGTAACACTAAATAAAAGGAAATGTGTAAGACTTATAAAGAGATGTGGGGATTAGAAGTAACACTGTTTCTTTTCTTTTTTTTTTTTTTTTTTAACAAGTTCCAGGAATCAGTAGGAAATAATGGGGAAAACATTGAATAACATAAAAATAGATATTTATTATGTCACAGCCGTCTTTACTAGATTGACTAAGTTACTAAAAAATAATAATAATAAACTGTTTTTCATAAATCACGTGACTGTTATGAGAATTAAAAAGAAATGTCTTTTTAAAGCATTCTGAATATTTGCTCCTAAATTCACCAAACTGATTTTGTTATTACAAAAGCCTCTTTACTTTCCCGCTGTTCTTTTAACTCTTCAATGTTTCCAGTCTCTCTGGGTGGTTTTTTTTCTGCTGCCAAGTTTTCAGCAACAGTCTATATGCTTATAACTCCAAAATCAATAGCAATGTGTGTAGCTACAAGCACTTCACTTATAAAATTTATAATATGGAAGTTATCTTCATCAGTCTCATCCCAGCGCAATATTGTTAGCAGCCTGATAATCATTAAGTCATTCAAGCAAGAATACTGAGACTCTTAATAAACATCTTCCTTCCTCACCCAATAATCCAATTAATCACGGTGTTCTACATATATTAACTCTTAAAATATTTTTCAAATATCTCCCTCCTTCTTCAGGTGTTTATCATATCTACTTTGGCAACCAAAACACAACCATAATCAGCCTGTCTTTCACTGGGTATCTCAGTTTTCGACACAGATATCAGAGTAATTTTTCTGAAGTACAAGTGTATCAATTCAGTCAATATTTTAAAACCTGCCAATGACTTTCCATCAACCAAAAACCTATGTCAAACTGCCAACACGGGGTGCAATTTCCTTCATACCATAGTCTCGGTGTTGAACTGTACAAGGCTACTCATATGTTAAAAATACGAGAATGCAAGAATTCAAAAGAAAATATTCTTTCCAAGAATATAAGATTTGATATTTCAAAAATACCTTTAAATATGATCTCTGTGTTGAAATTTTTACATTTATTTTATGGTTTAACTAATTAAAAATTTTTGATTACATGTGGAGATGTACCACAAAATTTTCATTGTTTAGGCCATCCAAAAGTCTAAAACTGGCTCTTTAATCCCTAAATTGCCACCAGCTTCTCCCCATTCTCTATCTTAAGCTTTATTTATACTCCTTTCCAAACTGTTGAATGTACCCAGTACTTTTCATGCTTTTTCTAGCCATCACATTTTGGGTAAGATTGTTTCTTCTCTGTGAAATGATCCCATCCCCTGCATCATTTTGGGACAGACCTATGCCATCCTGTCATATAACATCTGCTTATCATGGAGAACTCCACGATAATATTTGAGTCATGCAGGAAATCCTCCTTAACAAAGGCATTTTCCTCCACATTTCTATAGCACTCTCCTTTTGTATAAAATAAAACATGTATATTTCTATAATTGTACCTATAAATTGTAATTATATATGTGCAATTACAGTAATTGTAGTAATTCTCTTTGTTGGAGCCATCCACTTGTGGTTTTTCTGTTATAGTAGCTCTAGATAACTAAAACAGCATGTATTCTACATTAGATAATAAACACCTTGAAGACAGAATTTGTATAATTTTCCATTTTAGAACCAATCTGCAGCACATGCCTTTCATGTAGTCAATGTTCAATAATTATTTGTAGAAATAATTAACATATATTGCTCTAGTAAATGGAAATACAGGCATAGATAGTTATAGTATTATTATTAAATGTTTACACATGGATCTTTACATTCCAAAGCAATGAAAAAAGAAAATTCCAAAGAAAAATAGGAAACTTACTGGTTTTTAATATGTATGATATGATTTCTTACTCTTTTAGAAGCCATTCTATTTGTCTATCTTCAGGCGATTCATGCATTAATTATTCCTCTGAAAGTGCATTTAGTTGCTTGGATTCTGTGGCTTTAAAACAAGATTTAGAATTTGGAGTGAAGGATAAATTACAGTAAAGCCACAGGTAGGGCTACATGTTCAAATACTGCCTATAATAATCAAAGTTCACACTATGAAAATAATTGTTAGTCTTTTAGGTATAGATGTTCATATGCAGCCTAATTGCTGTAGTTCTAGTGTAAATTATAAAAATGGCCATCTTCACTAGTTTGAGATATAACCATTATCACTTCATTCTAATTCAGTTTTATATATATATATATATATATATATATATATATATTTTAATTGTACTTTAGATGAGGGCTTATGGAACAAATAGTTTCTCAATAAATAATCAGTACACATATTGTTTTATAACATTGATTAACAACTCATGACATGTCAACACTTTCCCTTCTTGACCACGGAGGACCTTTCTTCTTTTTTTTTGTGAAAATATACATAGCCAAAGTTACATCATTTCAAGTTTCTACATGTACAATTCAGTGACATCAATTACATTCTTCCAGTTGTGCTGCTATTCTCACTTTCCTTTTCCAAATTATTCCATCTCCATTATCTTCAACTCACTGTCCCCTATTTGCAGAACAAATCGTTTCTCATTAAACGGTTAGTACGTGTATTGCCCTATGACAATGGTTAACAACCCCACAACAAGTCAACACTACCACTTCTCAACCTGGGGTTACCTATCACCAGCTTTCTTGTCCCCTCCTGCCTACTAGTCTTTGTCCCTGGACTACAGTGCATCATTAAGGCTGTCCAATCCCTGGCTGAACAGTGAACTACTGGAGTGACTTCAGCACTGAGCTAAAAGGGTGTCTGGGGGTCACACTCTCAGGGTTTCACCACTCTGTCAGGCCAGTAAATCTAGTCTTTTTTTGTGAGTTAGAATTTTGTTCTACATCCTTTTCCAGCTCTGTCTGGGACCCTCTGTTGTGATGCCTGTCAGAGCAGTCAGTGGTGGTAGCCGGGCATCATCTAGCTGTACTGGACTCAGTCTGGTGGAGGCCTCGGTAGCTGTGGTCCATTAGTCCTTTGGACTAATCTTTTCCTTGTATCCTGTTCCCTTCATTCTCCCTTGCTCCTGAAGGGATAAGACCAGTGGAATATCTTAGATGGTTGCTCACAAGCTTTTAAGACCCCAGACGCAACTCACCAAGGTAGAATGTAGAATACTGTCTTTATAAATTGTGTTATGCCAATTAAGCTAGCTATTCCCCAAGACCATGGTCCCCACAGCCCCCTGCCCAGCAAATTAGTCCCTCAGGGAGTCTGGATATGTCTATGGAGCTTCCATGACCTTTCCTTGTGCAGGTTGTGCTGGCTTCCCAAGTATTCTGTCCTGTCTTACCCTTCACCAAAGTGACCACTTACCTATTGTCTATTTAGTTCCCCCCCAACCCTCCCATCACTAGTAACCAACAAAGATTGTTTCTTTTCGTATGTAAATTTTTACACAACTTTTTACAGTAGAGGACTCATACAATATTTGTACTTTTGTGATTGACTTATTTCACTCAGCATAATGTCTTCCAGTTTCATCCATTTTATGAGATGCTTCACAGATCATCATTGTTCTTTCTCATTGCATAGTACTCCACTGTGTGTATGTACCATAGTTTGTTTATCCATTCATCTGTTGATGGGCATCTAGGTTGTTTCCATAGTTTTGCTATTGTGAACAATGCTGCCATGAACATAGGTGTGCATATGTCTATTCGAGTGATGACTCTTATTTCTCTAGGATATATTCCTAGGACTGGGATTGCTGGATCAAATGGTATTTCTATTTCTAGACTTCTAAGGAAATGCCATATCATTCTCCAAAATGGTTGTATCATTTTGCATTACCACCAGCAGTGCATAAGAGTTCCAATCTCCCTGTACTCTCTACAACATTTGTTACTTCCAGTGTTTTTGATTCGTGCCAATAATGCTGGGGTGAGATGTTATCTCACTGTGGTTTTAATTTGCATTTCTCTAAAGGCTTGTGATCGCAAGGATTTCCTCAGGTGTCTGTTGACCGCTTGAATGTCTTCTTTGGAGAAGTGTCTTCTTTTCCTTTGCCCATTTTTAACTGGATTATTTGTCTTTTTTGTTGTAGAGGTGGTGGATTTCCTTATAGATTTTAGAGATCAGAACCTTGTCTGACTTGTAATGTCCAAAAATTTTTTCCCAGTCTGTAGGTTCTCTTTTTACTCTTTTGGTGAAGTCTTTTGATGAGCATAAGTGTTTTATTTTTAGAAGATCCTAGTTATCTAGCTTATCTTCTGGGGTTTGTGTGTTGTTGGTTGCGGTTTGTATCCTGTTAATGCCATGCATTAGGGCCTCTAGTGTTTAACCTATTTTTTCTTCTACGAACTTTATAGTTTTTGGCTTTATATTTAGGTGTTTGATCCAGATTGAATTAGTTTTTGTGCATGGTGTGTGGTATGGGTCCTGTTTCATTTTTTTGCAGATGAACATCCAGTTTTGCCAGCACCATTTGCTAAAAAGACTCTTTTCCCCATTTGATGGACTTTGGCCCCTTGTTGAAGATCAGGTGACCATAGGTGGATAGATTTACATCTGGGTTCTCAATTCTGTTCCATTGGTCAGTGTGTCTGTCGTTGTACAGTGCCAGGCTGTTTTGACTACCATAGCTGTACAGTAGGTTCTGAAGTCAGGTAGTGCGAGACCTCCTATTTTATTCTTATTCTTCAATACAATTTTACTTATCCAGTGCTTTTTCCCTTTCCATATATAGTTATTGATTAGTTTTTCCATCTCTTTAAAGAATGTTGTTGGTATTTGGATAGGGATTACATTGTATTTGTAAATTACTTTGGATAGAATTGTCATTTTCACTATCTTAAGTCTACCTACCTATGAGCATGGTATGTTTTTCCATTTATGTAGATCCCTTTGGGTTTCATGCAGTAGTGTTTTGTAGTTTTATTTGTATAGATCTTTTACATCCCATGTACTTATATTTTATTTTTTTAGGGGCTATTGTAAATGGTATTGTTTTCTTGATTTCCTTCTCATCGTTCTCTTTATTGGTGTATAGAAATCCAACTTATTTTTCTATGTTTTTCTTGTATCCTGACCGTCTGCTGAATCTTTCTATTAGTTCCAGTGGTTTTCTCATGGAGTCTTTAGAGTTTTCTGTGTATAGTATTATATCATCTGCAAACAGGGACAGTTTAACCTCTTCATTACCAATTTGGATGCCCTTTATTTCTTTTTCTTGCCTTATTGCTCTAGCCAGGACTTCCAGCACAATGTTAAATAGGAGTGGAGACAAAGGGCATCCTTGTCTTATTCCTGTTCTCATTGGGAAAGTTTTCAGCCTCCCTCTATTAAGAATGATGTAGGCCATTGGTTTTGCATAAATGCCCTTTATTATGTTGAGAAATTTCCCTTTTATGCCTATTTTATTGAGAATTTTTATCAGGATTGTGTGTTGGACTTTGTCGAATGACTTTTGTGTGTCAGTTGAGATGATCATGTGATTCTTTTCTTTCCTTTTATTTATGTGGTGGATTATGTTGACTGATTTTCTAATGTTGAACCATCCTTGCATATCTCTTATGAATCCCACTTCATTGTGGTGTACTAATTTTTTGATATGATGCTGAATTCTATTGGCTAGAATTTTGTTCAGAATTTTTGCATCTATATTCATGAGAGATATCGGTGTGTAATTTTCTTTTTTTGTGGCATCTTTGCCTGGTTTTGGTATCAGGGTTATGCCGGCTTCATAAAATGAACTCGAAAGTATCCCTTCCTTTTCTATTTTCTGAAATAGTTTGAGTAGTACTGGTTTAAGCTCTTCTCTGAATGTTTGGTAAAATTCTCCAGTGAAGCCATCTGAGCCAAGGCTTTTCTCTATTGAGAGTTTTTTATGACCTTTTCAATTTCTTCTCTTCTTATGGGTCTGTTCAAATTTTCAACATCACTTGGTGGTAGTTAGGGTAGGTAGTGTGTTTCTAGAAATGTATCCATTTTCTCTAGGTTTTCAAATTTGTTGGAGTATAGTTTTTCATAATACTCTAATTCTTTTTATTTCAGTTGGGTTTGTTGTAACATCTCCCATTGCATTTCTTATATGGGTTATTTGTGTCCTCCCCTGTTTTTCTTTTGTCAGTCTGGCCAGTGGTTTGTCAATTTTGTTGATCCTCTCAAAGAACCAACTTTTGGTTTTGTTGATTCTTTCTATTGTTTTTTTATTCTCTATTTCATTTATTTTTGCTCTGATCTTTATTATTTCCTTTCGTCTAGTGGCTGTGGACAGTTTTTGCTGTTCTCTTTCTATTTCTTTGAGTTCTGTAGTTAATGTTTCGATTTTGTCTCTTTCTTCTTTTTTGACGTGTGCATCTATTGCTATAAACTGTCATCTGAGGACTGCCTTTGCTGTGTCTCAGAGGTTTTGGTGTGATGTGTTTTTATTCTCGTTTGATTCTAGGAATTTTTTTATTCCATCTCTGATTTCTTGTGTTACCCAGTGATGTGTAAGCAGAGTGTTATTCAGTTTCCTTGTAATAGATTTTTTTTTTCTTCTGTCTTCCTGTTGTTAATTTCTACCTTGATAACTTCATGGTCAAAGAAGATGCTTTGTCTTATCTCAACTTTTTGGATCTTGTTGAGGATTGCTCTGTGGCCTAAGATGTGGTCTATTCTGGAGAATGTTTCATGTACATTGGAAAGAATGTATACTTTGCAGCTGTTGGGTGGAGTGTTCTATATATGTCTATGAGGTCTAGTTAGCTGATTGTGCCTTTTAGGTTTCTGTATCTTTGTTGAGTTTCTTTCTCGATGTTCTGTCCTTTACCGAGGGTGGTGTGTTGAAGTCTCCTAGTGTTATAGTGGAACTGTCAATTTCTCTTTTCAGAGCTGTTAGAGTTTTTTTTTATGTATTTTGGAGCCCTGTTATTGGATGCATAGATGTTTATTATAGTTATTTTTTCATGAAGGATGGTTCCCTTAATTATTATATAGTGTCCTTCTTTGTCTTTTACAGTGGATTTTGTTCTAAGTCTATTTTATCTGAGATTAGTATTGCCACTCCTGCTCTTTTTTGGTAGCTGTTTGCTTGATATATTTTCTTCCATCCTTAATTTTTAATAAATTTACATCTTTGTTCCTAAGATGTGTCTCTTGTAGAAAGCATATAGATGGATCCTGTTTTTTTATCCTTTCTGTCACTCTCCATCTCTTTATGGGTGTATGTATGCCATTTATATTCAGTGTAATTACTGATAGGTGTGAGTTTATTGCTGTCATTTTGTAGTGCTTTTCTACGGTGCTGACGTTTTCGTTGTTCCTCTTACTCTCCTGTGCCAAGTTCCTTTTGTTTGTGGATTTTTTTTTTCATTTCTTTTGTTTTTGTAGGTTTTCTTTCTAATGAGAATTTTTTTTTCTTTATTTTGATGAATAGGTTTGTTATCTTTCTTTGTGGTTACCTTGAAATTTAACCCATCTTCCTATGTTTGAACTAGTCTTTTATTACTTGGCATTGCCTTCCTGTCCATTAGAAGGTTCTATACCTACACTACTTATTCCCTCTTTTTTTGTTGTTGTCATTTACAGATTAACCCCTTTGGTTCCCTTTTGTAAATCTTTTTGTTTTGGGTAGTCCTTAAGAGTTATTTTCCTAGGTTGGTACCTGGCTAGTACAATCCTGTGTCCTATATTCAGCCTGTGGTCTGACGTTGTTTGTTCTCGGATAGAAGGACTCCCTTTAATAAGTTTTGTAAGTTCAGTCTGGTTTTTACATAGTTCCTTAATTTCTATTTATCTGGAAATGACCTAATTTCACCACCATATTTGAACAAGAGTTTTGCAGGATATATTATTTTTGGCTGGCATTTTTTTTTTTCTTTGACGGTTTTATATATTTCATCCCATTACCTTCTTGCCTGCATGGTTTCTGCTGAATTATCTGAGCCCAGTCTTGTTGTTTCTCCTCTGTATGTGACTTTTTGTTTTACTCGAGCTGCTCTCAGGATTCTTTGTCTTTGGTTTTAGCCAGTGTGATTATGATATGCCTTGGTGATTTTCTTTTGGGGTCTATCCTATATGGGGTTCGTGGAACTTCTTGGATGGTCAGCTTTTTGTCTTTCATGATATTGGGGAAGTTTTCTGTCAGCAATTTTTCAATGATCCTCTCTGTGTTTTCTGTTTTCTCCTCTTGTTCTGGTACTCCAATCACTTGCAGATTTTTGCTTCTGATTTTATCCCACATAATTCTCAGAGTCTCTTCATTTTTCTTCTTTCTTTTTTCTTATTTTTCCTCAGAGTTGTATCTAAATGTTTGTCTTCAATTTTGCTGATCCTGTCTTCCATCCTTTCAAATCTGCTGCTCAGCCCTTCTGTGACGCTGTCCATTTCTAAAACCTTGTTGCTTACGTTTTGTATTTCTAATTGTTGTTTTTGTATGATTTCTAGTTGTGAATTTATTTTAGCATTTTGTTCCTGTATTATTTTCTTGAATTCTTCCATTTTTTTGTCTGCATTTTCCATGAATTTCTCTGCCTTTTCCATGAACTTGTCTACTTTTTCCTCATTTTTGTCTGCTTTTTGCTTCAACTTTTGGATAATTCTGAATATTAGAGTTTTGAATTCTGTATCAGTTAGCTCTAGTGCCTTTTTTTCTATTGGAAAGTCATCTGGTGTTCTATTTTGGATGCCTAGTTGTATCATCCTGTCCTGTTTTTGTATATGTTTTGATATTGTTTGCCTTCTCCAAAGCATTCAGTAGTTATTTTCCTCATTTATTGATTGTAGATTTGTTTGTTTTGTCCTGCTTTTTTGTTTTATTTGGTTATGTCTGAGCAGGCAGGCTGTGTGTTCTTTGCTGTTTGCTCATCTGTGGGCATGATACTTTTCACCTCTTTCTCCAATGGGCAGGGTCAGTCACTCAGGTATGGTACAGCAGGGCAGGTCCAGCTAAAGGGGAGTTGCTGGGATGGGTTGTTTGTGGCACATACTAAGGCTGACAGTGCAGGCTGGTAATCAGTGCAGGGCAGGTTTCAGTAGGCCATGCCTGTGTTGCCTGGGAGTGGGATGTTCAGTGCATGGTGCAGGTAGGCAGGAAGGAGGGTTCAGATTGGGACTTGTGGCACTAAGATGGGTATGAGAAAGATGAGAGAGAGGAGAGAGGAACAAGAACCAAAAACATACACACAAACAAAAAAGAGTGCTAAGGGAGTTTGCTATTGGAATGGAGAGATGAGAGACTGAGAAATGGGGAAAAACAAAAAATGAAAAAAAGAAGAAAGAAAAAGGGTAAAAGAAAACAAATGAATAAATCAAGAAACTGGAAATGAAGAAAGACAAAAAGGGAATACGAGAGAAGAAAACAAAACAAAAAAAAGAAAAAAGAAAAAGAAAATGCCCCCAGGGATGTCCCTGTGCATCTACACAGAGTAAGGAAGTAGTTCCAAGCTTTGTGGTACTGCCCAGGTAGAAGGGGCTCCCAAGCCGAGAAAAGAAAAAGAAAACAAACAGACAAACAAATAAAAACAAGTCACAGCAAAAAGCAAACAAATAAAAGCCCCAGGGGCCCCATCAGCATGGAGGCATGGGCCAGGAAGCAGTTTCACAGTGAAGCGGTGTTTTGCAGCCTTTCAGGAAGAAGCAAGATGGCACACGGATCCAGGTATTTGACAGAAAGGTAGGGGTGGTGAGAGGTAAGGAAGAAGTCTAAAGAAGCAAAAAAAAGCAACACCAGCAGCCAACAAATGACACTCAGGGAGCCTGCCAGAGCAGGCGGCTGGAATCCAAGTGACACTGGGTGAAGCTGGTGATTCCTGGCCAAGAGACTATGGCTTCAGGAAGCATAGGAGTCTCATTGGGGGGTGAAGAAGGGTAGGGGCTGGGAAAGCGTATATCACTGGTTACCAGTTGTTCTGTCTCCTCCTGGAAGCTCCATGAAGCTGCTTTCTCGTACCCTCTGTTCGCTGATCTCTGATAGGAGTCCAAGATGATGGATCTGTGCTACAGTGGCTGATAGGGGACATCTGCATGTATCTCTCCTCGCTTTCTGTTCTCGGTCAGTTTCTTTTTCCATTCGGCACTTGGCTGAGTTCTTTATCTCTTCGTTTGATGCTTAGGGTTTCAGGAACAACGTTTTTCTTTGTTTGACTTAGTTTTTCAGATCTTTGCTGTAGAGGAATGGCATGGTGCGTCTGACTATAGCACCATGTTCAGCAGCTGAACTCTAATTCAGTTTTGAAATGTAATATTCACATAGTCTTACTGGCAGGAAATACAGTGTGTCTCTGTTAATATTTCCTTTCAAATTATCCAAGAACCTCAGTAGCTTTCTGATTCATTCATGTATTCAACAAATATGTGTTCTATGTCAGACATGTAAAGGGAATTTTAATTCACTTGTGAAAATAGTGGTCAAATTCCCTACTCTTATGGATTGAAAATTCTTGTTAAAAGAGGCAGAAAATAAATTACACCATGAAGAAGTAAATTACACAGTATGTTAGAAGTTAATAAGTAGCATGTAAAAAAGAGAGAGAAAAAAAATACAGCAGAATAAGGGGAATTGGAAATGTGTTTGCAGGTGAGAATGTTGAAGAGAAGGGCAGATTGCTGAATTAAATAGGATGGTCAGGGTAGATCTTAAAGATAAGTTGACATTCTCCTCACTGCTTGCAAACCAGAAGAAGGTGATGCATTTAACAAGAAGATATCTGATGTAGACCAGTCCAGGCACTGGAAAGGGCTTGATCAATGTTGTAAGACAGATGCATACCTGATCTTTGGTATGAACATCAAGGGCCATTGTCTCTGAGAATAATGAGCAAGAGGAGGAGTATTGAATATTGAGGTCAGAGAGGTAACTGTGGTCATATCAAGTAAAGATGCACTTGCCTTTCTTTGCAAGGATTTCGGCTTTTACTCTGAGCTAAACAGGGGGGGTCTCTGCAAGGTTTTGAGCTGACATGTTACTTGATCTAACATAAGCTTTAAAATACGTCTTTAAGATTAGACTGTAGTTTTGTTCAGAGATTACCGAGGCAAGAGATGTGGGAGCCTTGGACAAGGGTAGGGGGGAGTGGGAGCACTGAAGTTTGTTTGTTACAAGTAGCCTGATACTAAATATATTTTGAGGATAGCCAAATGAGATTTCCTAATATATTGGGTGTTGGGCTTTAAAAAAGGATAAGAGTCATAAGCAACTCTCAGGAATTTGGCCCATGCAAAATTTAAACATGTGGAAGGATAGGATTGGCAACAACTGAGGTGGGGAATGCGTGACTAAAACATGTATGGAGGGATGATCAGGAATTCAGTTTGGGACATATCAAGTTTGAGATGTTTGCTACATATCATTTAGCAAAAAACAAAGAAACAAACAAATTCATTGCTGTCAAGCCAATTCTGACTCACAGTGACCCTAGAGGACTGAGTAGAACTTCCCCATAGGGTTTCCAAGGAGTGGCTGAAGGATTTGAACGGCCAACCTTTTGGTTTGCCACCAAGTGGTTCAATATACAAGTCCAGAGATCAGGAGAATGCCTCGGCTGGACTTCATAGGAGGCTATAGCAGCTCCCTAGCAAAAGACTTAGAAGAAAAGAGTCCAGTGACAGATAAAACCATTAGTGGTATCACTTTCTTCATTGCTAAATGATCACAGTTGAATACTGGCCTTATAAATCTAAGCACCTTATATAAATCTCCTTTCTTCTGCTCTGCAAATACAAGCTTCTCCAGGAGGATTAGTCTTTCCCCAAACACAATAAGGTGATATTAAAAAGTAGGTGCTTGGTGGATTTACATTTCCATAACTAAGAAATGGTGTTCAAGTGATTTCTGTCAAAAACATAGAAAGGATAGAAAATTTCCTCCAAGGTAAACTGACAGTTCTTTCTCTGGAAATAATAAATGGAAATACTAATCAAACTTCTCTTATCTAATATCTGTAACCAGTATCATTCTTGAAAAGATATGCCACACACATATTAACATGAGTAAACATATACACATATGTAGGAGATATGTTTGTATATGTATATGCATATGTGTACACACATGCCTATTTATACTTATACATGCAGAAGCCTTCACATTCAAGAGTTGAAGGCTAGTATTTGGACATGCACTCTCACCTTCTAAAATGAATGACGATATGAATAATTTTCTTACTTTCCTACTATGAAAATGCACTTACATAGGATTGACTAATGCAAACTGAGATATTTCAGTGTGTCCAATCCTGAAAATACATACATAGTTTATTTTGGTCATTGAGGATCTGAGAAATATCTTTTTTTTTAAAAGGAAATCCAAAACAGCTGGTGCAGTTTGTTCTGATTTTATAACTACAGACGGTTTTACCTTCTTAAAATAAAGAAAGGTGATCATGCTATAGAAACAGTCAGAAAATAAGCTAATTCAGAGTATGTAGACAGGAAAGCTTAGATGGCATTATATGTAATAAATAATTTTTCTGTGTTTTAAATATTCCCATAGAGTGAAGAAAAATGATAGTGAAGTCTTAAATAGTTTAAAAATTTTGCAGTATCAAATGATTATTGTTTTTTTAAAGTAGAGTTTATTTTTTAGAACAGTTTTAGGTTTACAGAATAGTTGTGCAGAAAGTAAAGGGAGTTTCTATAACCCTATCCTTCTGCACACTGTTTTTATGGTTAATATCTTGCATTCCTGTGGTACATTTGTTACAAATGATGAACCAATATTGATGCATTATTATTGACTGAAGTATCTTGTTTACATTATGGTTCAGTCTGTGTTTTATAGTCCTATGGATTTTGACAATTGTATAATGCCATGTGTCCACCATTACAGTATTATACAGAATAGTTTCACTACCTTAAAAATGCCCTGAGCTCCAACCTTTTCCTCTCTCCCTACCTGTGATGGTTAAGATTGTGTGTCACTTTGGCTGGGCCATGATTCTCCGTGTTTTAATGTAATCACTCCCATGACAGAATATACTGTGAGTAGCCAGTCAGATGAAAGGGATTCTCCTTGGGGGTGTGGCCCACATCTGTATGTAAGCAGACTTTCTGGTTTTTTGCTCTCTCTGGATCCTGCAGCTGCTTCTTGTCATCTCATCTCCCCTTCTTGGGACTTGAGCTGTCAGCTTATCTGCTGAACCTGGGATTTGTCCATTTGTGCATCTGTGTGACTTGGAAGAGGCCTCTACCCTGATCCATGGGCTTAGGATGTTCTAGCTTCTACAATAACGTGAGCTGTTTCCTTGATATAATCTCTCTCTATATATATTTATACACTTTACTGGTTTTGCTTCTCTAGAGAACCCAGCCTAAGACATTTGGTACTGGGAGTGGTTCTAGAGAAACAAAATCGTAAGGGTGAGTTTTCTAAATTGGTTCTCAAGTCTGGTTAGTCATAAAGACGTTGATGACTCTGCTTCCAGCAGTAAAGAGGTCACTGCTAGTCCATGGAGCGAGGTGGCAATACAAATATGCAAAATATCACCACCGGTAGATCAGGTATTAGTGAAAGGTGAGGCTCAGGGTGAACACATGTGTGATATCTTTCTACAGCTTTGTCAGAATGAGAAGTATCAGGAAGCTGGTTGGTTTGTCCTACTATCGCTAGACAAACTGATGAAGGAAAGAGATGCACTCAGGGCTTAGAGTCAAGGCTCAAGTGCCGCATACATGACCTCAAGGCTTTTACTTGTGCTTTGAAAGAAAGCCTTATTTCTTGTAGTAACAGAGCCAAAATTGCTGAAAACCAAACCCAGAGTCTTATTGTAAGAGTGGCTGAATTACAACGCCAGCTCAATTGCAAACCTCGAGAGGTGTCTGAGGTTAAAGTAAGGGCATTGATTGGGAAGAGATGGGATCCTGAGACTTGGGATGGGGACATATGTGCAGATAATCAGGAAGCTGGGGACACTGAGCCTGTAAATTCCGTTGAATCACTCCTGCTGGCAGAACCAGTCCCATCTGAAGAGATTACTTCATGTTTGTCTGCTAAACCACCCTGCCCAGAAAAACCATTAGCCCCTCCACTCCCATCTGAGGAGATTTGCCCTAACCCAGCTGCCTCTAAAGAGCACTTGCTTGAGTCATTGCCTGGAGCATAGCCTGAGGCAGATGCTCAACAAGATAATGCTGAATTTTCTCAAAACAATTCCACACTACAAATTCTGGCTTCTAGACCTGTAACTAAGCTTAAGTCCCAGCAAGCCCCAAAAGGTGAAGTACAAAGTGTGACCCAGGAGAAGGTACACTACACTCCAAAAGAACTACTTGAGTTTTCTGATATGTACAAATGGAAACCTGGGGAATATGTGTGGGAATGGCTATTAAGGGTGTGGGATAATGGTGCAAGGAAAATAAAGATGGATCAGTCCGAGTTTACTGATATGGGTCCACTGAGCACAGATTGTTCCTTTAATGTTTCAGCTAGAGAAGTTAGGAAAGGATCTAATAGTTTATTTGGTTGGGTTGCTGAAGCATGGATTTACACTAAATCAGGTTGAAATACGAGACCTGCCTTGGTATACCTTAGAAGAAGGTATTCAAAGGCTTAGGGAAATTGGCATGCTAGAGTGGATTTATGAAGTTAGACCCACAGACCCACACATGGAGTGTCCAGAGGACACGTCTTTTGCCACAACTGTAAGGAACAAATTTGTGAAGGGATCTCCAACATCCTTGAAGACTGCTGTGATTGCTGTTTTATGTAAATCAGATTTGACAGTGGGAACTGCCCTAACTGAATTAAAACACCTAACTACAATGGGGCTGATTAGACCCCATGGTAGTAGGGGCCAAGTGGCTCCATTCAATCAACAAAGACAAGGTGGGCACGGTTACAGTAATGGACAGAGGAGTCAAAGCAGTAATCAGAATAGTCTGACTCATATGGATTTTTGGCGTTGGCTACTTAGTCATGGTGTCCCTAGGAGTGAAATAGATAGGAAATCTACTAAATATTTACTTGATCCATACAACGGATGAATTCTAGGTCAGGTGAACAGCAGTCTAACTCAAATCGCCAGAATAGAGAGTCACGGTCCCTCAATCAATTCCCAGATTTGAGCAAGTTTAAAGACCCACAAACCCTTGAATGAAGGGGAGGCCAGATCCCCTTGAGGAAGGACTCCAATACACTGCCAAAAATTTTTACTGTTAATCTTTATCCCAGCCTTCCCCAAAGGGATCTATGGCCTTTTACAAGAGTGACTGTTCACTGGGGAAAAGGAAATAATCAGACTTTTTGGAGATTACTGGATACTGGCTCTGGGCTGACACTAATTCTAGGAGACCCAAAATTGTCACTGTGGCCCGCCAGTCAGAGTGGGGGCATATGGAGGTCAGGTTATTAATGGAGTCTTGGCTCATGTCTGTCTCACAGTAGGTCCAGTGGGTCCCTGAACCCATCCTGTAGTGATTTTCCCAGTTCCAGAATGCATAATTGGAATAGATATACTTAGCAACTGGCAAAACCCCCACATTGGATCCCTGACAAATAGAGGAAGGGCTATTATAGTAGGAAAAGCCAAGTGGAAGCCATTAGAACTGCCTCTACCTAGGAAAACTGTAAACCAAAAGCAATACTGCATTCCTGGAGAGATTGCAGAGATTACTGCCACCATCAAGGACTTGAAGGATGCAGGGGTGGTGATTCCCACCACATCCGCATTCAACTCGCTTATTTGGCCTGTGCAAAAAACAGATGGATCTTGGAGAATGACAGTAGATTATCAAAAACTTAACCAGGTGGTGACTCCAATTGCAGCTGCTGTTCCATATGTAATTTCACTGCTTGAGCAAATTAATACATCTCCTGGTACCTGGTATGCAGCTATTGATCTGGCTAATGCCTTTTTCTCCATACCTGTTTCAAAGGACCACCAGAAGCAGTTTGCCTTCAGCTGGCAAGGCCAACAATACACATTCACTTGCCTACCTCAGAGCTACATTAACTCTCCAGCCCTATGTCATAATTTAGTCCGGTGGGAACTTGATCGCCTTTCCCTTCCACAAGACATCACACTGGTCCATTATATTTATGACATTATGCTGAATGGACCTAGTAAGGAAGAAGTGTCAATGACTCTGGACTTACTGGTAAAACACTTGGGTGCTAGAAGGTGGGAGATTAATCCCACAAAAATTCAGGCACCTTCCACTTCAGTGAAATTTCTAGGGGTCCAGTGGTGTGGGGCATGTCGAGACATTCCTTCTAAAGTGAAGGATAAGTTATTGCATCTTCTTGCTCCCACAACTAAAAAGGAGGCACAATGCCTAGTGGGCCTTTTTGGATTTTGGAGGCAACATATTCCTCATTTCGGTGTGCTACTCTGGCCAATTTATCAAGTGACTCGAAAAGCTGCTAGTATTGAGTGGGGACCAGAACAAGAGAAGGCTCTGCAACAGGTTCAGGCTGCTGTGCAAGCTGTTCTGCCACTTAGATCATATGATCCAGCTGATCCAATGGTGCTTGATGTGTCCGTGGCAGATAGAGATGCTGTTTGGAGCCTTTGTCAGGCCCCTATTGGTGAATCACTGTGCAGACCCTGAGGATTTTGGAGCAAAGCTCTGCCATCTTCTGCAGATAACTACTCTCCTTTTGAGAAACAACTTTTGGCTTGTTACTGGGCATTAGTAGAGACTGAATGCTTAACCATGGGGCACCAAGTCACCATGAGACCTGAGCTACCCATCATGAACTGGTTGTTGTCTGACCCACAAAACCAAAAGTTGGAAGTGCACAGCAGCACTCCATCATTAAATGGAAGTGGTATATTTGAGATTGGGCCTGAGAAGGACCCAAAGGCACAAGTAAGTTGCACGAGGAAGTGGCCCAAATACCCGTGGTCTCCACTCGTGTCACATTACCTTCCATCTCCCAGTCTGCACTTATGGCCTCATGGGGAGTTCCTTATGATCAGGTGACTGAGGAAGAGAAAACTCATGCTTGGTTTACAGATGGTTCTGCGCGATATGCAGGCGCCACTCAAAAGTGGACTGCAGCAGCACTACAGCCCCTTTCTGGGACCTCCCTGAAGGACAGTGGTGAAGGGAAATCCTCTCAATGGGCAGAACTTCGAGCGGTGTACCTGGTTGTTCACTTTGCTTGGAACAAGAAATGGCCAGATGTGTGATTATATACTGATTCATGGGCTGTGGCCAATGGTTTGGCTGGATGGTCAGGGACTTGGAAGGAACATGATTGGAAAATTGGAGACAAGGATTTATGGGGAAGAGGTATGTGGATAGACCTCTCCGAATGGACTAAAGACGTGAAGATATTTGTGTCTCATGTGAATGCTCACCAAAGGGTGACCTCAGTAGAGGATGATTTTAACAATCAAGTGGATAGGATGATGCTTTCTGTGGAAACCAGTCATCCTCTTTCCCCAACTACTCCTGCTGTTGCTCAATGGGCTCATGAACAAAGTGGCCATGGTGGCAGGGATGGAGGTTACGCATGGGCCCAGTAGCATGGACTTCCACTCACCAAGACTGACATGGCCACAGCCTCTGCTGAGTGCCTAATCTGCCAGCAGCGGAGACCAACACTGAGTCCCCGATATGGCACCATCCCTCGAGGTGATCAGCCAGCAACCTGGTGGCAAGTTGATTACATTGGACCACTTCCATCATGAAAGGGCAGCGTTTTGTCCTTACTGGAATAGACATTTACTCTGGATATGGATTTGCCTTCCCTGCACGCAATGCTTCTGCTAAAACTACTATCCGTGGACTTACAGAATGCCTTATTCACCTCCATAGTATCCCACACAGCATTGCCCCAGATCAAGGGACTCACTTCACAGGAAATGAAGTGAGGCAGTAGGCCCATGCTCATGGAATTCACTGGGCTTACCATGATCCCCATCATCCTAAAGCAGCTGGCTTGATAGAACGATGGAATGGCCTTCTAAAGACACAATTACAGCACCAGCTAGGTTGCAGTACCTTGCAGGGTTGGGGCAATGTTCTCCAGGAGGCTGTATATGCTTTAAACCAGCGCCCAATATATGGTGCTGTTTCTCCCATAGCCAGGATTCACAGGTCCAGGAATCAAGGGGTGGAAATGGGAGTGGCACCACTCACTATTACCCGTAGTGACCCACTTGCAAGATTTTTGCTTCCTATCCCCTCGCCCTTGTGCTCTGCAGGCCTAGAGGTCTTAGTTCCAAAGGGAGGAATGCTCCCACCTGGAGACACATCACTGATTCCATTGAACTGGAAGTTAAGAATGCCACCTGGCCACTTTGGGCTTCTTATGCCTCTGGCTCAACAGGCAAAGCAGGGAGTTACCATACTGACTGGTGTGATTGATCCTGATTACCAAGAGGAAATCAGATTGATATTACATAACGGAGGTAAAGAAGAGTATGTCTGGAATGCAGGAGATTCCTTGGGGCATCTCTTAGTACTACCATGCCCTGTGATTAAAGTCAATGGAAAACGACAGCAACCTAATTCTTACATGACTACTAATGACACAGATCCTTCAGGAATGAAGGTCTGTGTGACCCCACCTGGCAAAGAACCTCGACCAGCCGAGGTGCTTGCAGAGGGCAAAGGAAATAAAGAATGGGTGGTGGAAGAAGGTAGTTCTAAATACCAGTTATGGCCACGTGACCAGTTGCAGAAATGGGGACTGTAATTGTTATGAGTATTTGTACTTTGTACGTGTGCATCACATATTTTTGTTTCCTTCACTTATGAAATATAAGCTGTAAATGGGGTTAGTGTGTTTTTGATTGTGCGCGTGTTAGTTGCATCACGTGAGGTGCAAGTATGACTTTCTCATTGTCTTTATTCAGAGATTATGTATGGTTTAAGGAGATGTGTACATGTGCCAATTTGACAAGGGGTGGACTGTGATGGTTAAGATTGTGTGTCAACTTGGCTGGGCCATGATTCTCTGTGTTTTAATGTAATCACTCCCATGATTGAATATACTGTGAGTAGCCAATCAGATGAAAGGGAGTCTCCTTGGGGGTGTGGCCCGCATCTGTATATAAACAGATGTTCTGGCTTTTTGCTCTCTCTGGATCCTGCGGCTGCTTCCTGTCATCTCATCTCCTGTTCTTGGGACTTGAGCTGTCAGCTTATCTGCCGAACCTGGGATTCGTCGATCTGCACAGCCTGCGAGTGGGAGCGCTTCTCTCTGACTTTCCGATCTTGGGCTTGCCAGCTCCTGCAGCTGTGTGACTTGGGAGAGGCCTCTACCCTGATCCACGGACTTGGGATGTTCTAGCCTCTACAATCATGTGAGCTGTTTCCTTGATATAATCTCTCTCTCTATATATATATGTATACACTTTACTGGTTTTGCTTCTCTAGAGAACCCAGCCTAAGATACTATCCCTGCACTCCTGGTAACCACTGATCTCTGTACTGTGTTCATAGTTTTGCCAAGGAGCCCTGGTTGCACAGTGGTTAAGCAATTGGCTGCTAACTGAAAAGTTGGAGGTTTGAAGCCACTAGCAGCTCTGCAGGAGATAGATTTGGCAGTCTGCTTCTGTAAAGATTATAGCCTTGGAAAGAAACCCTATAGGGTGGTTCTACTGTGTCCTATAGGGTAGCTATGAGTCAGAATCAACTTGACCGCAAAATATTTAATTTTTTTACATAGTTTTGCAGTGAATATTTTTCTTTAATTTTATTTATTTTTTTGTTGTTGTTATAATGTACGCAGCAAAACATACACTACTTCAAGTTTCTATATGCACAATTCAGTGACATTGTTTAACTCTTCCAGTTGTGCAACCATTCTCGCCCTCCTTTTCTGAGTTGTTCCTCCCCTATTAACTTAAATCCATTGCCCGCCAAGGTTCCTATCTAATCACTGGAGTTGCTATTGTGAGTTTGATCCCATGTAGACAGTTTTTAAAAGAGCACAATGCCCAAGGCAAACATTTATTTTTCTAGTTATGCTAAACTACTGCTTGGTTTCAAGAATATTTCTTTAAACTTTAATCTAATAATATCCCCTGAAGCCTTCTCAAAGCCACTATTACTTTTAAGTTATATTTTCCTTAGAAGTATTTTACATTATGATCCTTTTCTGACATCTATGCTTAGATGAAATCAAGTTGATGGCAATTGCTAGTTAAATATGCATTGTTTCCTTTTTGCTTTAAATTTAGAGCTATTTGTTTTCTTGGTAAAAACTTAGAGCATGCATAAAGTAACTACGTAGATTTAATAAAATTTAACTATCCATCTTTGGTCAAGAAAACCCAATATGTTAGCAAAAGTTTATTACAAGCATATATGAATTATTAGAGTGATGTTTAGTTTTCAAAATAGGAAGTTATTTTTTGCAATTTGTTTCATTGAGGTAAAATTTACAGAGCATGACTAGCATAGATTTCAAATATATAATTCAAAGAATTTTGACTAAAATGTATATCCATCTAACCAACATCCCAAGCAAACAGTGCTTTGCCATCTACCCAGGAGTTCACTCGTGCCTGGCCCCCAATAGTTAATCACATCTCTGATTTCTATCACAATAAATTAGTTTGAGCTGCTCTTATGTTCATATAAAAGAAACTATACTATATATCCTATTTTGTGTTTGGATTATTTTAATCAAATAATATTTGTGAAAACGTTCTTGTTTTTAAATGAATCAGAAGATTATTGTTTTGTAATGTTGATTAGTATTCCACTGAATGAATATACTACTGATTGTTTATTGCTTGTCCTAGAGATGGGCATGAGGGTATTTCCAGTTTTTAGCAGTTGTCAGTAAAGCTGCTATGAACATTCATGGGACAGCCTTTTTTAGACACATATTTGTATAAGTGTTCAGTAACTTACTAGAAGTGCAACTCCTGTGTCATAGAGTAAGTTTATGTGTAACTTTTATAAGAAACTTCCAGTAAGTTTTCCAGAATGTTAGATGAATTTACATTCTCTCTAGAAATATATGAGAATCCTAGTTACCCCACATCCTTGGCAATACTTGGTAGTTTCAGTCTTCTAATTGTAGTCATTCTAATAGGTGTGGAGTGGTCTCTCACTGCAGTTTTAATTTGCGTATTTCTGATGAGTAGTGGTGTTGGCCACAGTTTATTTTCTTATTTGACATTCCTATATTTTCCTTGATGAATTGTGTGTTCAAGTCTTTTGCTAATTTTTTAAAAAGATAATTGAATTTTTATTCTATTTTTGAACTGTTAGAGTTCTTTATATATGTTTAATAGAAATCATTTTAGACATATGTATTACAAATATTTTCCATAAGCAGCCTTTCTTTTCCTTTTTATGGTGATATTTGATTAGCAAAATTATTCACTATGATAAAATCTGATTTATCATTTTTATTTATTTTGTGTTTAGTGCTCTCTGCATCCTGTGAAAATATTAAAATACTTGAGTTAGAATTCCCTTTCTACTATAAGACTGAGAAAATATTCTTATATTGTTTTATTTCTATGAGTTTAATAGATTAAGTGTTTACATTTAGCTGTATGAAACATCTCAAGCTGATTTTGAGGTGTGCTGTGGGATAAGCATTGAGAATTTTTTTTCTATAACATCATTCTCTTGTTCTAATATAATTTGTTGAAAAATATTTTCTTTCTCCCATTCCACTTACTTAGTATTTCCCTATATATTTGGAACTATTTTTGGAACTCTCTATTCTCTTCCAATTAACTATTTTTCTATCTTTATACCAATGACACATTATCTTGACTACCATAGTAGATTAAATGGTGAAATCAACTAGTATGAGTCCTCCAAATATTGTCTTTGTTTTCAAGACTATTTTCACACTTCTAAATCATTTCCATTTCCCTAAAATTTTAAATTCAGGTTGGCAATTTCTCCAAAAAGAACTCTTGGGGTTTTGTTTAGAATTTTTAGAATTACATTGCACATATACATATATTGGGATTGCATTGTTTATAGACATAGATCTATATCTAAATTAATATTTAATTATGTACACATACACACATATAGTTAGATATAGATATATAACTAGTGGTGTATAACTGTATCTATCTCTCTTTGTAGTTCTTTTTTAAATATATTTTGGGAATGGTAATATATTATGAGTTTGTTTTTTTAAGATCTTGTTAATCGTAAATCACATATTTTGAATGAAAGGCAGGCCATTTAAAATTTCTTTATTTCTAAGTCAGCAAACTAAAGTAACATAATTAATTATTGTATTTGATACCTTCTTCTTTCAGTGTCTCAGAAGGATTTGAGGCCACAGAGTGAAGATGTTTGTTCAGGTTCACAGAGCTGGCTAATGGGAGGATATTTCTTGAACCTGATCTAGTATGCTTTCAATAAATTACACATGCTATCTCAAGATCAACTTGGGCTATCATACCTCCAAAACAGGTATTGTACATTTGGAAAAGAAATCAGAAATTTCAACCCAACTATTCTGCTCCCAGAAAATGGTAAATGCTGCTCCTAATCCATTATTCATTCTTTTCTCTCTGCCTAGAATTTTTTTTTTTTTTTTTCCCCTTTCCCACATATCCAAATCTGTACCATCCTTCAAGGTCAGTTTCTAAATTCTTACTGAATTTTACCATTTGGCATTTGATCTTGAGACCTTTGTTTTGCAGTCATTTGTACACCTGTTTTTTTCTACTAATAAGGGTCCTGTGTACAGTAGGAAAAGGAGGAGCAGTGTCTCAGAAATCTTAACTCTCACCATAAAACCAAAAACCAAACCAGTTGCCATTGAATTGACTCTAACTCATGGTGACTCCACATGTGTTGGAGTAGAACTGTACTCCACAGCGTTTCTAATGGCTAGTTTTTTCAAAAGTACATTGCAGGCATTTCTCCTGAAGTGCCTCTGGGTGGACTTGAAACTCCAAATTTTTGGTTAGTGGTCAGCCGTACTAACAATTTGCACCATGGAGGGACTCCACAAAGCAAAACCTTATACATGGATACTTAGAAAATAAGCATTGATTAAATAATAATAACAATAACTAACATTAATTATGCCCTTATTATGTCAAGGATTGTTCTAAATCACTCTTTCAATTCTATTACTCAGGTACTTTCTAAAAAATTATTTATTTTTGTTGTTCTTAAGAATATACACAGCAGAACATACACCAATTCATCTACTTTTACGTATACAATTCAGTGACACCCAATACATTCTTTGAGTTGTGCAACCATTCTTACCGTCTTTTCCAAGTTGTTCATTGCCCATTAACATAAACCCATTGCCCCCTTAGTTTCCTATGCAATCTTTGGAGTTGCAGCTATCAATCTGATCCCATATAGATAGATCATAAAAGAGCACAAAGCTCAAAGCAGACATTCTTTTTTTTCTTTTTAATTGTACTTCAGGTGAAAGTTTACAGCTCAAGTTAATTTCTCATACAAACATTTATACATATATTGTTGTGTGACCCTAGTTGCAATCTCTATAAAGTGACAGCATACTCCCACTTTCCACCCTGGGTATCCTGTGTTCATTCAACCAGCTTCTATCCCTTTCTGCCTTCTCACCCTGCCTCTGGACAGGAGCTGCCCATTTAGTCCCCTGTATCTATCTGAACTAAGAGGCACACTCTCTCAAGTATTATTTTATGTTTTATAGTCTAGTCTAATCTGTCTCTGAATTGGTTTCAGGAATGGTTTTAGTTCTGAATTAACAGAGAGTACAGGGGCCATGTCTTCTGGGGTTCTTCTAGTCTCAGTCAGACCGTTAAGTCTAGTCTTTTTACATGGATTTGAGTTCTGCACCACACTTTTCTCCTACTCCATCAGAGATTTTCTATTGTGTTCCCTATCAGGGTGGTCATTAGTGGTAGCTGGGCACCATCTAGTTCTTCTGGTCTCAGTCTGATGGAGTCTCTGGTTTATGTGCCCCTTTTGTCTCTTGGGTTAATATTTTCCTCATATCTTTGGAGTTCTTCATTCTCCTTTGGTCCAGGTGGGTTGAAAACAATTGATGCATCTTAGATGGCTGTTTACAAGCTTTTAAGACCCCAGATGTCACTCACCAAAATGGGATGCAAAACATTTTCTTAATAAACTTTGTTATGCAAATTGACCTAGATGCCCCCTGAAACCATGGTCCCAAGACCACTGTCCCTGCTACTCTGTCCCTCAAAGTGTTTGGTTGTGTTCAGGAAACGTTTTAGCTTTTGATTTAGTCCAGTGGTTCTGACTTCCCCTGTATTGTATGTTATCCTTCCCTTCACATGAGACAATTCTTGTCTCCTATCTAGTTAGTGAATACCTCTCTTCCTCCCTCTCCACCCTCATAACCATCAGAGAATATTTTCTTCTGTTTCAACCTTTCCTTGAGTTCTTATAATTGTGGTCTCATACAATATTTGTCCTTTGGCAACTGACTAATTTCACTCAGCATAATGCCTTCCAGATTCATCCATGTTGTGAGATGTTTCCTGGATTCATCATTTTTCTTTACTGTTGCATAGTATTCCATTGTGTGAATATACCATAATTTGTTTATCCATTTATCCTTTGATGGGCACCTAGGTTGTTTCCATCTTTTTGCTGTCATGAACAGTCCTACAATGAACATGGGTGTGCACATATCTATTTCTGTGATGGCTCTTATTTCTCTAGGTTATATTCCAAGGAGTGGGATTGCTGAATCCTATGGTACTTCTATTTCTAGCTTCTTAAGGAAGTGCCAAATCGATTTTCTAAGTGGTTGTACCATTTTACATTTCTGCCAGCAGTGTATAAGCATTCCAGTCTCTCCACAAACTGTTCGATATTTATTATTTTGTTTTTTTTTGGGTTAATGCTAGCCTTGTTGGGG
The DNA here is from genome assembly GCA_030035585.1 of Dugong dugon. Taxonomy (NCBI): domain Eukaryota; kingdom Metazoa; phylum Chordata; class Mammalia; order Sirenia; family Dugongidae; genus Dugong; species Dugong dugon. The sequence continues at coordinate 103,264,121 of CM057463.1, read as the reverse complement.
TGAGATGCTATCTCATTGTAGTTTTGATTTACATTTGTCTAATGGCTAATGATTGCGAGCATTTCCTCATGTACCTGGTAGCTGCCTGAATGTCTTCTTTGGGGAAGTTCCTGTCCATATACTTTAACCATTTTTTAATTGGGTTAATTGATTTTTTGTTGTTGAGGTTTTGCAGTATCTTGTAGATTTTAGAGATTAGATTCTGATCAGATATGTCATAGCCAAAAATTTTTCCAAGTCTCTATGTAGTCTTTTTACTCTTTTGGTGAAGTCTTTTGATGAGCATAAGTGTTTGATTTTTAGGAGCCCCCAGTTATCTAGTTTCTCTTCTGGTGTTTATGCATTGTTAGTAATGTTTTGTATTCTGTTTATGGCATGTATTAGGGCTTCTAGCATTGTCCCTATTTTTTCTCCTATGTTCTTTATCATTTTAGATTTTACTTTTAGGTCTTTGATCTTTGAGTTAGTCGTTGTACATGGTGTGAGGTATGGGTCTTGTTTTATTTTTTTGCAGATAGATATCCAGTTATGCTAGCATCATTCACTAAAGAGTCTGTCTTTTCCCTAATTAAAGGAATTTGGGCCCTTCTCAAATATCAGTTGCTCATAGGTGGATGAATTTATGTTTGGATTCTCAATTCCGTTCCGTTGGTCTATGTATCTGTTGATGTACCAGTACTAGGCTGTTTTGACTACCATGGCAGTATAATGGATTCTAAAATCAGGTGGTCTGATTTTGTTCTTCTTTGTTCTTCTTCTTCAGTAATGCTTTAGTTATCCAGAGCCTCTTCCCTTTCCATATGAATTTGGTGATTTGTTTCTCCATCTCATTAAAAAATGTTGTTGGAACATGGATCAAGATTGCATTGTATCTGTAGATGGCTTTGGATAGAAGTGACATTTTCACAATGTTGAGTCTTCCTATCCATGAGCAAGGTATATTTTTCCATTTATGTGGGTCTCCTTTAGTTTCTTGCAGCAGTGTCTTGTAGTTTTCTTTGGATAGGTCTTTTATATCTCTGGTTAGATTTATTCCTAAGTATTTTATCTTCTTGGAGGCTATTGTAAATGGAATTGATTTGGTGATTTTCTCTTTGAAGTCCCTTTGACAGTGTAGAGGAATCCAACTGATTTTTGTATGTTTATCTTGTATCCTGATACTTTGCTGAAACCTTCTACTAGTTCCAGTAATTTTCTTGTGGATTCTTTGAGGTTTTCTGTGTGTAAGATCATATCATCTACAAATAGGGATACTTTTACTTCTTCCTTACGAATTGGATGCTCTTTATTTATTTTTCTTGCCTATTGCTCTGGCTAGGACCTCCAGCACAATGTTGATAAGAGTGGTGATAAAAGGACATCCTTGTCTGGTTCCTGTTCTCAAGGGGAATGCTTTCAGACTCTCTCCGTTTAGGATGATGTTGCCTGTTGGATAAAGCAGGTATTCTTTACTAGTTAAGGTAAATTTTATTTGGTTTTAAGAAGACTTCAGGGTATATTTTTAGTTTAAGGTTTGAAGGTTATCTCAAGGCAATACTTTCAGCGATTCACCCAGACTCCATAGCTCCAGAAACTCTGGATTCTAAGAGAATTTTAAATTTTGTTTTACATTTTCCCACTTTTGATCAGAATGATTCTGTAGGATTTTTATTATGCACATTTTATAAATGACAACACTGAGAGGTTAAAGAACTTGCCCAAGTTCACACTTCTGATAATGGTGAAGTTGGCATAAGAGTTAGGCAATCTAACTTCAGAATCCCTTATTTTGGAACTCTTGACTATAAAGCTTTTCATTATAATAATGATGATGGAGAAATCCACTCAAAAGTATACCGAAGATGTATAATTATCTTTAACTTTTGATTAAGAATCACTTTTAAATTATTTTTGTATGTATGCATATTTTTAAGGAGCTTTGGTGGAATAGTGGTTAAGCACTAAGCTGCTAACTGGAAGGTCAGCAGTTCAAACTCACCAGCGGCTCCACAGGAGAAAGATATGGCATTGTGTTTCTGTAAAGATTTATAGCTTTGGAAATGCTATGGGGCAGTTCTACTCTGTCCTATAGGGTTGCTATGATTTGGAGTCAACCCAACAGCAATGGGTTTGATTTGGTTTTATGTATATTTTTATGTACCTGATTTTTTATATCAAACAAAATTATAATCTCTTTAAATTGATTATACTAAGAACAACAAGATTTCTATATCTAATAAAATTTGGATTTCTAAATATTTCACATTGACACAAAAAGGGTGGTATTAAGAGTTGTTATGGGCCTAACAGATCAAACATTGTATCTCTCTGCCTACTGAGAAAACAATAGCAAAAGAGTATTGGTATAACTTTAAATGTTTAATAAAATATTGCTGTTTTAATGTTAGTACTGATGATTTAGTCATGATAATAGATTTGCTGAGTTCTTATGAGTTGATACCATATGCAATGTCATTTTTTGTTTTTATTTTCAGAAATTCCTGCATACATATGCAAATATCTTGCCTCCCTTCCAGTAGAAAATAATAAACTGTCAATGCTTCAGTCGAGAGCCACCTCTTCTGCTTGAGCCTAGTATCCCTACCCTGTTGCTTAATCAAGAACATCATTTCTGCTTTCTCTTCCACACCATCTTCTTCTTTCTACTTTTGTGAAGGGTTCTCTTAATGTCTCACACAGGCTGGATTTCTCCCCCTTCCAATCTATAGTCATCCACATACCTTTCCAACAAACTCTCAGTTATCTGTTCCCATTATATCCCTCCTCTCTTCAATTTTGTCCTACACCCACTTTTATGAGACTTTTGTCCCCAGAGAACAATGGGATCAGCTTTTATCAAGGTCACATATAGCCTGCATATTGCCACAGTGCTGGTCTTAGTCTATCACCAGCATTTGATACAACTGCTCATTTCCTCCGTCTTGAATCTTTTTTCATCACTTGGAATCAGGAGCATCACTCTTGTTGCTCTTTTGCCTCCCTGGCCACTCTGCCTTCATAAAGATTTACAGTCTTGGAAACCCTAAGGAGGCAGTTCTACTCTGTCTTACAGGGTATCTATAAGTCAGAATCAGCTCAATGACAATGGGTGGCCACTACTTGCTAGTCATCTGTTCTGGTTCCTCTTCATTCAGAGGATCTCTGAATATTGGTGGGCACACCAAGTATTGGTAGTCATTTTTTTTTTTTTATTCATTCAGTAAACATTTATTGGTCACCTCTATGAATCAAGTTGCATTCTAGGTGGTTTGAATACATCAGGTTAAACTCTGTAGTGTGATCATTTCCCAATACATAAATATTTTTGCACAGTATCTTTGTCTCCCCACTAGCCTATAATTTTCATGTGAGTAAAGCCATTATGGTTTTGATTTCTGCTATGTCTCCAGTGCCCAGAAGAGAGTGTACCTGTAGAGTGAATAAATGCAACTACATCTCTTGGCAGGGGTGGATTACCAGTATGCAAGGTATTCACCTGTACACACAGGCTTAATTGTGTTTACTTACTAATCTGTAGTGCACAATTTCACATAGGTTTCAGCACAGTGTGGTGAAAAACAGATGAAATTGTGCACTACAGATTAGTAAGTAAGCACAAGTAAACTAGTACATAACTGGCTTCTTGGGTAATCTGTCCCTGGTTCATGGAATTGCAATTTATATTCCTCATTGAACAACAACAACAAAAAGTGAACATCACGAATACACGTGGCTAAAATGACAGATGTTTTTGTCTTCATTTGTCATGGATTCATACTCAATTTTTGGCGACCCCTTTCCCTACAGAATGAAATGCTGCCCAGTCCTACTCTGTTCCCATGTTTGTTGGTATGTTTGAGCCATCGTGAGTTTCCCACACCTTCGTAGTCCCTCACCTTTACCAACCATAGTGTTCTTCTCCAGTAATTAGTACCTCCTGATGACATATCCAAAGTAAATAAGTTGAAGTCTCAGACAATATTCTATGACCCATCGGGTTTTCATTGGCTAATTTTTGGAAGTAGATCACCAGGCCTTTCTTCCTACTCTATCTTAGTCTGGAAGCTCCATTGAAACCTGTCCATAATGAGTAACTCTGCTGCTACTTGAAATACTGTTGACATAGTGTCCAGTATAACAGCAACATGAAAGCTGCTACAGTGCAACAAACTGACAGATAGATAATGGGACATAACAGAGAAGTAACTTATTTTGAGACAAAAGGAAGTCTAAAAATAACAAAGTGGATAATTTACTTTGCTTATTCACAAATATTATCAAAATATGTAGCCTATAATTTATCTCTAGGAGGAGCATTGAAAATATGAAGAAAAAAAAATTTGTTCAGGCCAATAATTTTCCAAAACATTAACTCAGGAAGCAGAACCCTACCAGCCTGAGTATTTTATTGTAGTCATCGTCTTATTCCAATTATACAATGTATATGGGAAACTGTGACTTAATATTAAATGCAAACTTCAAAGAGGAAAAGAACTTTAGGAGTAAATGGCATAATATTTGAATTCAGATAGTTGAAGTTTGAATTCTAACTCTGTCATTTATTCACTGTTGGACCTTTTCTGTAAGTAGTGTAGGAAAATCTCTTCAAACTATTAGCCCATTTCCTTACCTGAAAAATAATAATAAAATACTTGCCTTATTGGTTATGAATTGTAAATTAAGTCTTATATGTGGACTTAATTTATAAGCTGTAAATTTCAACCCTAATATTTTTATTAAAGAAATTATACTACCTTTCTGATTTTAAAATTTCTCATGGGCTTGTTAAATTTATTCCTTCAGAAGTTAACCTGATTCAGAAATTAATTTTATAAATTTATAGACACATTAATGAACAGAAAGAGAAACAGAGCTAGTAACACTAGACAAAGAAGTGAGTTTGGAATTTAAGACTGAACTAGAAGAGGTGGTAATCAGTATTATTTATAAATGTTATAAATTGTTTTGAGTATTGTATATTTCTTTGTGTATATTATTTCTGAGTCTTCCAATTTCTGCATTTAAAATTTTAGGGATATTAATTTATTTACTCAAAAAACACCAGGACAATGACAGATTATTCCTGAGGTTGAGCAAACCAAGTTGTTTACTCCCATAAACTGCTTTTTCTTTTAACCCCCCCTCTAATATTAGCTAGATTTCACTGTAAAGTTATATTAGTGGTCTAAATATTTCGATGCAACAGAAATTCACAGCACCCAAATACAACACGGTAATATTAGATTATTTAAATCTCTGATCAAGCTATATTTTCTCTAATGTCCATTTTTACCTCACACTGATACTTAATTCTGGATTACTCTACTTCTCTACATCGCTTATGCAAAAAGAGTACACATCAAGTCCCTTTTATAATTAGTTCTGGCTCTGTCGTATGTTGCGGATACTGCATCACTCTCTTTAATTTCAATCCCCCATTTAGAACTTCAGTCAAATTCTCTGTGTGTGTGCATGTGTGTTTTTGAACCAACATGTGCGTGAGTGTTTGTGTGTTGGAGGAAGAGTGGTACAAGCATAGCTAAGCAAAAATGATGGACTAATAAACTTTAAAATAACCACATCTAACATTAAATATTGCAGAGGGGTCAGATAAGATACGGTATAAAGGAAGCTGTCATGTGCAAGGTCTTTAGAAGTCTCAAAAATATTTTTCACTGGTTAGATATTAGTTTCAGAAAATTCATTTTCTAAATTTAAAATTAAAAAAAATGAAGACTAGTATTTTGGTATGGATGTATTTTAAAATCAATTGTGGAAAACACTAGTGTTTTTGATGAGCAACAGATGAACAATACTTTTTAATCCCAGAATTTTGGAATAAAACAAAAATTGGAACTAACCATTTTTCCTCAGGTTTAACAGCTTTGCTCCAGGGAGATGCGTTATAATTTTGTTATAGCATTTTTCAATTACAATGAAAAAAGAAAAGCTGTTACAGTTACTACTCTTTATGAAACATCCTCATTTATTATCATCATTCTTACTGTTCTATTAAGATATTTCACTATAATTATTAAGCCTTAGGTACCAACACAGGAGTCCCTGGATGGGGCAATTGGTTAAACACTTGACTACTAGTTGAAATGTTGACAGTTCGAAGCCTGTCAGTGGTACCTTGGAAGACAGGCCTGGTGATCTGCTTATGAAAGCTCACAGTCTTGAAAATCCTATGGACCACAGTTCTACTGTGCACATATGGGGTGGCCATGAGTCAGAACTGACTCAACAGCAACGAACAACAACGACACGTACCAAAGGAGGAATGGAGGAAATATATTTTTACTCAAATAATGAGTGCCTCCTACATTTGTTTGTCAACCGCTCCCTCCCGTTATGTTTTTTCATAAGCATGCAATGCTTTCTTTCTTTTTTTTTTTTTTTTACAGCAATGTCTTAAAAAAAAAATGGCATAGTGGCACCTAAGAAAATACATTGCAGGGGAGGAAGCAGTAGGCAAACAAACACAGAAGGCGCCTGTTATCTGAGTAAAAATACGGTGTTAGCTTTAATGGACTTCTGAGGACATTCCATATTATTAATTATTTATTATCAAAAGATACTCAAAACGTGGTTTTTATATTTTAGGATATGTCAAAAAATACTCATAATACCCTTTGAAACTGCATTACCATAATCACTGATTTAAATGATGTTCTTCCTTGTTTCTTGCTTTCAAAAAGATCCCTAATGAAAGAATAGCATTCTCCTTAGTTGTTCATAACCTATAGAATATTAGTAAAGAGCTACCTGAAAAACATACATGCCACTTTTTCTCTGCCTTTTTATTCTATCACATGAGGGATACAGAGGCCCAAAGCCTAGAGTTATGCTTGGGGAAAATGCTATTATTTTCTTTTCTTTTTAGGAGTAGAAAACGTTAAAAAAGTTGAAACCAATTTTCTGAGATTTATTTTTCACGTGAACTAACAAGTTTACCACTCTGACAAAGACTACAAATACTGCCTTAGATGAACCACTTAATTCACCTGTAAATTAGGCTAGGCTGGTTCTTTCCCTTGAGGAGTTCATATATTAATATCATAATAAACAGAGGTAACAAAACCACATAATAGACCAAACTTTTTACAGCTTTCCACATATATAATTTAAGACAATATGCATCTAGATGGAATAGGATATAAAAGAAATTGATCTATGTGAAGGCCAAGGCCATCTCACATTCCATGTTTTCGAAAATTCCTATAACATAAAGCTTTATGATATGAGTAAATAAATACACATGAAACGGAAAACAAAAAAGTATGGATCTTGAGGTAATTTGTGTTAGTATCTGTTCTTAAACTGTATAATACATATTGGTGCAATATTAAAATGTAATGAGTATGCTTTCACCAATAGTAATGTGATCTCTAAAAGCTATATATAAAATAATTGAGTATATTCTTTAAAATAATTGCTCACAGAAAGTTTTTCTCAGATTATATTGCCATGCGTTTTTGAACCTTAATACCTATAGGCATAGAAATACATATTTATAAACAGTGAAAAAAGCAGTCAACAATGAGCTTGGATGCAATATCTAATGTGTGTTATAACGTTGGATGTCCTCCCACCTACCAGCTTTCACCATTCTAACATTATAAAAACAGAAAGTAAGTTAGGCAAGGTAAGCTCCAGGTATTACTAGAAAAGGAAATTAATTCTGTATGAAACTAGCTACCCAATCCTCCTGATCCTCTTCTTCTGGAACATACATTGTTGGGATTGTCTTAGTTTTCTAGAGCTGCCATAACAAACCACCACAGGGTGAATGTCTTTAAAATATAGATTTTTTTCCCCCACAGTTGTGGAGGCTAGAATTTCGAATTCATTCTATCATTAGGACTATTCTCTCTCTACTGGTTCTAGGGAAAGATTTTTACTTGTCGCTTTCACTCTCTGGGGGCCCTGGGCTTTTCATGGTATTTCTAGACTTGTAGAGGGATCCTCTCATACTGTCTTCCTCCAGTGTGTGTCTCTCTTTTTACAAGACACCAATCAAAAGACATTAGGACTAAGACCCACCCTACTCCAGTATGACTTAATTGGATCCAACTCCTAAAAAAAATAAAAATCCTATTTCCTCATACAAGGTAACATTCACTGGTGCAGAGGTTAGGAGCTCAATATAACTTTTTAGGGGACATAATTCAATCCATAGTAGGAATGGATTCTTTAGTGGTTTACAACAGTCTCTCTGTAGGAGAGTCAGTAGTTTGCTTCCACTCACTCTCTTCAACATTAAAGAGAGTCGTGATGGTCCAAGGGTATGAAAATCACAAAAGCTTATTTCTTGAACCCCTCCTTCGAGACACACTTATTCAGCCCCTCAAAACCCAAGGCCCCTATGCATGCATTGAGAGTTGGAATATAGATATCCACCCTAGTGAAATTCAACAACAAGGCTTTCCATGTTTATTCAGAACCTCATTCCTCTACTCTTTCCCCCTCTTTTAAAAAACTGACACTTTTAAACTAAGTACAAAGAATACTTCCAACCCCCACTTCTGATAATTGATGTTGAATCTATCTATATGAAACAAAATGAATGCCACAAAAGCGTTGCCATTTAATTGTTTCAATTCTTTATATATTGGGTTGCTTTTATTCTGTACTCATATTGGAGGAGGTTGTCTCCTTCCACTACACTTCTCTTCCCAGAATGTGGCCATAGAAGCATATCACAGTAATACAACAAAAATTAAGGAAGATTATGATAGGAACAGATTTCGAAAAAAGCAATCACATGTTCCATTTACAATGATATGATTTCTAAAAACAACCAAACAAAGGGGGAAAAAAAAAATACCTCTTAAATGGTGAGGATCCTTCTTTAGCATATTTTGGGACAAGAAGAATATTTAAAGATAAAGCCATGGCAGGCTCATGAAGACATTGAAAGGAACAGATCCACACTCTGCATATTCGTGTGATATGTTCATTTTTACTCTGTCAAATTTGCAGAGAAGATAAAGATTTTTGTTTTGTTTTATGAACAGAAAGACAAAAAAATTAAGAAATGCTTAAGAGACATTACTAATTCCTTGTGGAATAATAAATTTTTCAGATGTGATTCTATCAAATTGGCAAGAGTAGAAGAAAAATGTTTTATAATGCTTTATTGCAGTAAATTTCATCACCTTTCAAACCCTATGTCTATTTCAATCCTTAAAACTATATAGAGGAGGCAGGGCCAAGATAGGGGAGTACTCAGATGGTCCCTGTGGTCCGCCTTACAACAAAGACCCAAAAAGCAAGTGAATCAATTGTATATGACAATCTAGGAGCCCTGAATATCAAAGGCAAAGTTGAGGAATCAGACTGAGTGGCGGGGGAGGGAGAAACGGTTCAGAAGCAGCAAGGAGTTGCCAGACTTGACCCGGGGGTAGCTGGAGCCCTTCAGCTGGATCAGTTTGTGTACACAGTGAGGCAAGCAGTGGCACTTGGGAGGTTTTCTCCACATCAAGAGAGGCCCAGCAGCAGAGAATCTATTCAGCCATCCAGAACCAGTGAAAAGCAGCACTCAAGGGGCTAAAGATAAGTACCTGCATCTGGCCTGCCACAGGGATCAAAAATCACCCCATTTGGGAAAAACCTCTGTCCCATTTACTTCCCTCTTCCCTGCTCTGCACGGGTCCAAAGCCAGCTTGAGGGATTGATGAGTACCATGTGTCAGAAGTAGGACCTGTCACGCACCCTGAGTCATTCTCCTGGCCTTGGAGAGGGAACAAATTAACAAACAAGGAAAAAATAAGCTGCCAATCCCCTAAGCCAGGAACTCAGGGTTGGTACAGCTCCTTTTTCCTAGGCACAGGCATAAGAGGTCCATGGAGTTTGAATGCCTTTCACCCCTGCATAGACTTGTGTGGGCCAATCTCAACAGTGTAGGCACTCATTACCAAAGTACAACAGGTATGTACCTGAAGTCTAACTACAACTGTTTCAGCTATGAAGTGGTGGGTTTGTGACATTTGACACTGTTCTGCCCATTAAGCAGTTTCCTCACCTGCCCACATCAGGGGCCTGAGGAATGGTGACTCTAACCGTGCCACCTAGACACCAGTGACAGGGGTCCAAGAATAAGTGGTGCCTCCCAGTCCTTACAGCCAACAGCACAAGATACCATAGTCTGGCTGAAAAAAACTCCCACCTATATGCTCTAGGGAATAGGGACACACTTTCCTTCCAGACACTCAGAGGTAGCCATCAGCCCCCTGCCTTGCTCAGAACATCACTCCCTACTGCAGCCAGATACCTCTGCCTACACCAATCACCCATGCCTCTCTAAGACTGTAGGTGAGAGCCTGCACCATACACTTAGTCACCGACTACCTGGACACCTGAGTTTAATCCATACAAGAAAAGTAAACTGACTCCTGGGCTCACATACTTAGTAACAGATCTAACCACCTGACGACAGGATGTTAGAGCTTCAAAGGTGCCAATAATCAAACTAACTCACATGACCAGCCTGTATGGGCATATCAAAACAAAACTAAACAAGAAGCTAGGACACAGTAAGTAAACATAAAATAAATAAATACAATAACTTATTGATGGCTCAGAAACAACAGTCAATATCAAATTACATGAATAGACAGACCATGATGGCTTCAGCAAGCTCCCAAAACAAAGAATTAAGAAATCTTCTGGAGGAAGAGAACTTCTTGGAATTACCAGAGGTAAAATACAAAAGATTAATATACAGAACTTTTCAAGAGATCAGGGAGGAGATCAGGGAGAACATAGAACAATCCAAGGAACAGGCAGACAATGCAATAGAGGAACTTAAGGAGATTAGAGAAAAGCATAATGACAAATTTAACTGGCTGCAAGAATCCATAGAGACAGCAATCAGAAATCCAGAAGATTAACAATAAAATTTCAGAATTAGACAACGCAATATAAAGTCATATGAGCAGAATTGAGGCAAGGGAAGTCAGAATTAGTGAGATTGAATACAAAGCACTTGACACCAAATTATTTGAGGAAAAACCAGATAAAATGATTTAAATAAAATGAAGAAACCCTAAGAATTATGTGGGACTCTATTGAGAGGAATAACGTATGAGTGATTGGAGTACTAGAACAGAGGGATAACAGAAAACACAGAGAGATTTGTTGTAGAATTGTTCGAAGAAAACTTCCCTGATATCATGAAAGATGAGAAGATATCTATCCAAGATGTTCATCAAACCCTACACAAGGTAGATCCCAAAAGATATTCCCCAAGACATATTATAATCAAACTTGCCAAAAACAAATATAAAGAGAATTTTAAGAGTGGCTAGAGATAAAGGAAAACTCATCTACAAAGGAGACTGAATAAGATTAGCTCAGACTGCCCAGCAGGAACCATGCAGGCAAGAAGGCAATCGGAGACATACATAAAACCTTGAAGGAAAAAAACTGCCAGTCAAGAATTATGTATCTGGCAAAAATGTATCTCAAATATGATAGTGAAATTAGGGCATTTCCAGCTAAGCAAATGTTTAGGGAATCTGCAAAAACCAAACCCAAATTACAAGAAATGCTAAGGGGAGTCCTCTGGTGAAAAAATCAATAACATCAGATAACAACCCAAAATTAGAACACAAGACAGAGCAACCAGATATCAACCCAGATAGGGAAGTCAAAATATAAATCAAAGCTAAAACACTGAAAATAGGGAAACAGAGATGTCAATATGTAGAAGATGACAACATGAAAACAAATAAGAGGGACTAAAAAATGTAGACATAGATTTTTCATATGGAGAGGAAGTCAAGGCAATATAAAGAAATAAAAGACTGGTTTAAACTTACAAAAATAAAGGTAAATATTTAGGTAACCACAAACGAAACTAACAATCCTATACATCAAAATAAAAAATAAGCAAAACATAAGGAGTCAGCAAATACAAAATCAACAACAATGAAAAAGATGAAAAGAAAATACATAAAGAAAAATGACTCATCACAGAAAATTACGTGGAACAAAGAAACTGTCAACAACACACCAAAAAAGACATCAAAATGACAACAATAAACTCATACCTATTAACAATCACGCTGAATGTAAATGGACTAAATGCACCAATATAGAGACAGAGAGTGGAAGAATGGATTAAAAAAATAATCTGTCTATATGCTTCCTACAAGAGACACACCTTAGACTTAAAGACACAGAAAACTAAAACTCAAAGGATGAAAAAAACGTATCAAGCAAACAACACTCAGAAAAGACTAGGAGTGGCGATATTAATCTGTGACAAAATAGACTTCAAAGTAAAATCCACCACAATGGATAAGGAAGGACACTATATAATGATTAAATGATCAGTAAACTAGGAGGACATAACCATAATAAGTACATACGTACCCAATGACAGGGCTCCAAAATGCATAAAACAAACTCTAACAGCATTGAAAAGAGAGATAGACAGACCCAGACTAACAGTAGGGGACTTCAACACACCACTTTTGGTGAAGGACAAAACATTCAGAAAGAAGCTCAATAAAGACACGGAAGATATAAATGCCACAATCAAACAACTTGATCTCATATACATATATGGAACACTGGCCCCAACAGCAGCCAAGCATACTTTCTTTTCCAACGTACATGAACATTCTCCAGAACAGACCGTATATTAGGCCATAAATCTGGCTTTAACTGAACCCAAAGCATCAAAATATTACAAAGCATCTTTTCTGAGCTTAAAGCCATAGAAGTAGAAATCAATAACAGAAAAAGCATGGACAAAATCAGACACATGAAAACTGAACAACACCTTGCTCAAAAGCTATTGGGTTATAGAAGAAATTAAGGATGGAATAAAGAAATTCACAGAATCAAATGAAAATGAAAAGAGATCCTACCAGAACCTTTGGGATACAGCAAAAGCAGTGATCAAAGATCACTTTATAGCAATAAATGTACACTTCCAAAAAAGAAGAAAGGGTCAAAATCAAAACATTAACTCTAAAACTAGAACAAGTAGAAAGAGAGCAGCAAAAGAAACCCTGGGACACCAGAAGAAAGCAAATAATAAAAATTAGAGCAGAATTAAATGAAATAGAAAAACAACTAAAGAGTTAACATAACCAAAAGATCCACAAAATTAATAACCACTGGCCAAACAGACAAAAAAAAAGAGAGGAAACAAATAACCTAAATAAGAAATGAGATGGGAGATATCACAAAAGACCCAACTGAAATTAAAAGAATAATAATAGAATACTATGAAAAATTATACTCTAAGGACTTTGAAAGCCTAGAAGAAATGGACAAATTTCTAGGAACTCACTATCTACCTAAACTAACACATACAGAGGTAGAACAAGTAAATAAACCTATAACAAAAGAAGAGATTAAAAAGGTAATTTAAAAACTCCTAACAAAAAAAAAGCCCTTGCCCTGGAGTTTAGAATCATTATACCACGAAAACAGTCAAAACAGCCTGGTACTGGTACAACAACAGATACCACTGGAACAGAATTGAGAATCCAAATGTAAATTCATCCACCTAGGAGCAGATGATATTTGACAAAGGTCCAAAGTCCGTTAAATGGGGAAAAGACGGTTTCTTTAACAAATGGTGCTGGCATAATTGGATATCCATCTGTGAAAAACTGAAACAATACCCATACCTCACACCATGCAGAAAAACCTACTTTAAAGGGATCAAAAGACCTAAATACAAAATCTAAAAAGATAAAGAAGAAATAGGAACAACACTAGGGGTCCTATACATTGCATAAACAGAATATAAACCATAAGTAATAATGCACAAAAACAAGAAGAGAAACTAAATAACTACCAGCTACTAAAAATCAGACACTTATGCTCATCAAAAGACTTCACCAAAAGAGTAAAAAGACAACCTACAAACTGGGAAAAAAAATTTGACTACAACAAATCTGATCAATGTCTAATCTTTAAAACCTATAAGATACTGCAAAACCTCAACAACAAAAATACAAATAACCCAATTAAAAAATAGGCAAAGTATATGAACAGACACTGTACTAAAGAGGACATACAGGTGGCTAACAGACACATGAGGAAATGCTCATGATCATTAGCCATTAGAGAAATGAAAATCAAAAGTACAATGAGATACCATCTCACCTCAAGAAGGCTACCATTAGGAAGGGGAGGGGCAAGATGGCGCTCTAGGCAGAAACACCACGCCGTCCCTCCATAGCAAAGATCCGAAAAACTAAGCCTAACAGAGAATCAACAATCCTGAAACCCTAGAACACCAAATGAAGAGATAAAGAACTCAGCCAAACACCAAACGGAGTGAGAATACTAAAAGAGAAGAGAGAACGAGGAGAGACTCAGGCAGAGATTCCTTACCAGCTAACGCAGCGCGGATCCACCATCTTGGATTCCTATCGGAGACCAGCAAACGGGAGAGCAGCCTTGCAGAGCATCTGGTCGGAGACAGAACGACCGGTAAACTGTGGTGCGCGCTCTCCCACCACCCACCCCTCTCCGCCTCAGCTGGGGATCCCCTGCTCTCCGTGGCCAGGGTCCCTCAGCTGGGGGGCGCCGGTGCTTGGATTCCGCGCGCCCGGGCTGGAGGCTTTCTGGGAGCCGTTTGCTGGCACCTAGCGAACCTTTTTCTGCCGCCTCCCCCTCCTTTTGCCTGGGTGCCTGGTTCTGAGTGCTGTCTCTGCTCTCTCCTGCGGGGCTGTAGGGCTGCGTGCGGGCGTGTGGCTATTTCTAGGTCTGGGCTCCCGCGTGGGTGGGATCCCGGGGCCTTTGTTCGTTCGCCCCTCTGCTTTCCGTGGCCGGAGTCCCTGAGCAGGGGGGCGCCGGTGCTTGGATTCCGCGCGCCCGGGCTGGAGGCTTTCTGGGAGCCGTTTGCTGGCACCTAGCGAACCTTTTTCTGCCGCCTACCCCTCCTTTTGCCTGGGTGCCTGGTTCCGAGTGCTGTCTCTGCTCTCTCCTGCGGGGCTGTAGGGCTGCGTGCGGGCGTGTGGCTGTTTCTAGGTCTGGGCTCCCGCGTGGGTGGGATCCCGGGGCCTTTGTTTGTTCGCCCCTCTGCTTTCCGTGGCCAGAGTCCCTGAGCTGGGGGGCGCTGGTGCTTGGAGTCCGTGCGCCCGGGCTGGGGGCTTTCTGGGAGCCGTTTGCTGGCCGCTAGCGAGCCTTTTTCTGCCGCCTCCCCCTCCTTTTGCCTGAGTGCCTGGTTCCGAGTGCTGTCTCTGCTCTCTCCTGCGGGGCTGTAGGGCTGCGTTCGGGCGTGTGGCTGTTTCCAGGTCTGGGCTCCCGCGCGGGTGGGATCCTGGGGCCTTTGTTCGTTGGCCCCTCTGCTCCCCGTGGCCACGGTCACTTAACCCCGAGACTACCAGCTTCTTGGAATTCGCGCCCCTGAGTGGGGGCTCTCTGGGTCCCATTTGTAGGCACTGACTGCTGGTGTTGCCCTTTTTTTTTTTTTTTCTCAATTTTATTTTTCTTCCTTTTTTGATTAGTTTTGTCATCTTTTACCTCTTTTTCCCTTTTGTCTTTCTTCATTGCTTAATTTCTCGTCTCTCTATCTCTTCCTTCTCTTTCTGATCCCTGAATACCAGGCGATGTATGCCTCTGTACCTTCTGGCCAGGCTGAGCTGTGAAAATTGAGACCGACTCCCCCAGACCTCATAGCTGCATCGGTGGGATCCCTGGGAACTTTGCAGTTCTTTAACTTTTCTGATTTTTATCTGGTCATTCTTTCCTTTTCTTTCTCTTCCCCCTTCTGGTTTCCTCCATCCCATAGTCTCTCATCCGTACATTCCAACGACAAGCTCCCCTAGCATTCTTTTATGTTTGTACGCTTTTTGCTCCTCCTCCTCTCTCCTCTCTCCCATATCCAGCTTAGCTTCACACATAACCATCTTCCCGCTGCACCCTACCTACCTGCACCGTGCACTAGACATCACATCACCAAGCGGTGCAGGCACGCCCTATTGGAAACTGCCCAGCACTGACTACCGACCGTCCTGGTGGCTGCGGTGAGTGCCACAAGCAACCCATCCCAGTGGCTCCTCCTCAACTAGATCTGCCCAGCTGTACCACAAGAACGAAAAAAAAAAAAAAATCTACAATCAATACACGAGAGAAATATCTACTGAATGCCCCGAAAACAGCAAACAATATCAAAACATTTAAAAAAACAAGACAAGATGGCTCCAATAGGCGTCCAAATTAAAACACCAGATAACTCTCCTGTGGAAGAAAATGCGCTAGAAGTACCTGATACGGAACTCAAATCACTAATACTCAGAATTTTCCAAGAACTGAGGCAAAAAGCTGACAAACATGAGGAAAAAATAGACAAATTTATGGAAAATACAGACAAAAAATTGGAAGAATTCAGGAAGATGATGCAAGAACAAAATGCCAAAATAAATTCACAACTCAAAATTATACAAAAACAACAATTAGAAATCCAAAAGATAAACAACAAGATTTCAGAAATGGACGGTGTCATAGAAGGGCTGAGAAGTAGATTTGAAACCATGGAAGACAGGATCAGTGGAACTGAAGACAAACACTTGGATACAACTCTGTTTCAGGAAAACTCAGAAAAAAGAACAAAGAAAAATGAAGAGACCCTGAGAGTTATGTGGGACACAATTAAAAGCAAAAACTTACGAGTGATTGGCATACCAGAACAGGGGGAGAAAACAGAAAACACAGAGAGGATCATTGAGGAACTGCTGACAGAAAACTTTCCCAATATCATGAAAGATGAAAAGCTGGTCATCCAAGAAGCTCAACGAACCCCGTATAGAAGAGACCCCAAAAGAAAATCACCAAGACATATCATATTCACACTCGCTAAAACTAAAGACAAACAAAGAATCCTGAGAGCAGCTCGTGAAAAACAAGAAGTCACATACAGAGGAGAAACAATAAGACTAAGCTCAGATTATTCAGCAGAAACCATGCAGGCAAGAAGGCAATGGGATGACATATATAAAATCTTGAAAGAAAAAAATTGTCAGCCAAGAATAATATATCCTGCAAAACTCTCATTCAGATTTGATGGTGAAATTAGGTCATTTCCAGATAAACAGAAACTAAAGGAATATGCAAAAGTCAAACTAAACTTACAAGAATTATTAAAGGGAGTTCTTCGATCTAAGGACAAACAGCTTAAGCCCTCAGGCAGGACCTAGGACCTAGGACGCAGGTTAACATGAACCAGATACCATTCTAGGAACTGAACTACAGACGACTTTCCAAAAACAAAAGACATACAACAGGGAATCAGAGAAATCAATCAAAGGATGACAACAACATCAAAACAATGAAAGAGGGAACAAACGGCATAGGTATAGAACCTTCTAAAGGAGAAGAAGGCAAGGCGATACCAAGTAATGGTAGACTGCTTCAAAATTATAAAGATAAGGGTAAAATTCATGGTAACCACAAAAAAAGTTAACAAACCAACTCATAAAAATAAAGACGAAAAACATAAAGTCTCAACAAAAACAAAACCTACAAAAACAAAAGAAATGAACACAAAATCCACAAACAAAAGGAACTCAGCACAAGAGAGTAAGAAGAACAAAGAAAACTTCAGCATCACAAAAAAAAGCACTACAAAATGACAGCAACAAATTCACATCTATCAATAATTACACTGAACGTAAATGGACTCAATGCACCCATAAAGCGACGGAGAGTGGCAGAATGGATAAGAAAACAGGATCCATCTATTTGCTGTCTACAAGAGACACATCTTAGAAACAAAGATGTGAATTTATTAAAAATCAAAGGTTGGAAAAAAATATATCAAGCTAACAACTATCAAAAAAGAGCAGGAGTGGCAATTCTAATCTCAGATAAAATAGACTTTAAAACAAAATCTACCATAAAAGACAAAGAAGGACACTATATAATGATTAAGGAGATGATCCATCATGAAGACATAACCATAATAAATATCTATGCACCCAATGACAGGGCTCCAAAATACATAAAAAAAACTCTAACAGCACTGAAAAGAGAAATTGACAGTTCCACAATAATAGTAGGAGACTTCAACACACCACTCTCAGTAAAGGACAGAACAACTAAAAAGAAACTCAGCAAAGATACAGAAGACCTAAAGGACACAATCAGCCAACTGGACCTCATAGACATATATAGAACAATCCATCCAACCGCTGCAAAGTACACATTCTTTTCCAATGCACATGGAACGTTCTCCAGAATAGACCACATCTTAGGCCACAGAGCAACCCTCAACAAGATCCAAAATGCTGAGACAATTCACAGTATCTTCTCTGACCACAATGCCATCAAGGTAGAAATTAACACTAGAAAGAACAAGGAAAAAAAATCAAACACATGGAAACTGAATAATAATCTGCTTACACATCAATGGGTAATAGAAGAAATCAGAGATGGAATTAAAAAATTCCTAGAATCAAATGAAAATGAAAACACATCATACCAAAACCTTTGGGACACAGCAAAGGCAGTCCTCAGAGGACAATTTATAGCAATAGATGCACATATCAAAAAAGAAGAAAGGGACAAAATCAAAACATTAACTACAGAACTCAAACAAATAGAAAGAGAACAACAAAAAAAGCCTACAACCACCGGAAGAAAGGAAATAGTAAAGATCAGAGCAGAAATCAATGAAATAGAGAACAGAAAAACAATAGAAAGAATCAACAAAACCAAAAGTTGGTTCTTTGAAAGAATCAACAAAATCGACAAACCACTGGCCAGACTGACAAAAGAAAAACAGCAGAGGGCACAAATAACCCAAATAAGAAATGAAATGGGGGACATTACAACAGACCCAACTGAAATAAAAAGGATTATAACAGAATATTATGAAAAACTATATTCCAACAAATTTGAAAACCTAGAGGAAATGGATAAATTTCTAGAAACATACGGCCTACCCAAACTACAACAAAGTGATATTGAAAATCTGAACAGACCCATAACAAGAGAAGAGATTGAAAAGGTAATAAAAAAACTCCCAACCAAAAAAAGCCCTGGCCCAGATGGCTTCACTGGAGAATTCTACAAAACATTTACAGAAGAGCTCGTACCAGTTCTACTCAAGTTATTTCAGAGCATAGAAGAGGAAGCAACACTTCCAAATTCATTCTATGAAGCCAGCATAACGCTGATACCAAAACCAGGCAAAGACATCACAAAAAAAGAAAATTACAGACCAATATCTCTCATGAATATAGATGCAAAAATTCTGAACAAAATTCTAGCCAATAGAATTCAGTATCATATCAAAAAAATAATACACCACGACCAAGTAGGATTCATACCAGGTATGCAAGGATGGTTTAACATTAGAAAATCCATCAACGTAATCCACCACATAAATAAAAGGAAAGAAAAAGATCACATGATTATCTCAATTGATGCAGAAAAGGCATTTGACAAAGTCCAACACCCATTCCTGATAAAAGCTCTCAATAAAATAGGTATAGAAGGGAAATTTCTCAACATAATAAAGGGCATCTATGCAAAACCAACAGCCAACATCATGCTTAATGGAGAAAGGCTGAAAACATTCCCCCTGAAAACAGGAACAAGACAAGGATGCCCTTTATCACCACTCCTATTTAACATTGTGCTGGAAGTTCTCGCTAGAGCAGTAAGGCAAGAGAAAGAAATAAAGGGCATCCAAATTGGTAATGAAGAAGTTAAACTCTCCCTGTTTGCAGATGATATGATACTATACATAGAAAACCCTAAAGACTCCACGAGAAATTTACTGGAACTAATAGAAAGATTCAGCAGAGTAGCAGGATACAAGATAAACATTCAAAAATCAGTTGGATTCCTATACACCGGTAAAGAGAACGATGAAAAGGAGATCAGGAAATCAATACCATTTTCAATAGCCCCTAAAAAGATAAAATACTTAGGAATAAATCTGACCAGGAATATAAAAGACCTATACAAAGAAAACTACAAAACACTGCTGCATGAAACCCAAAGGGATCTACATAAATGGAAAAACATACCATGCTCATGGATAGGCAGACTCAACATTGTGAAAATGGCAATTCTACCTAAAGCAATCTACAAATACAATGCAATTCCAATACAAATACCAACAACATTCTTCAAAGAGATGGAAAAACTAATTATTAACTTTATATGGAAAGGGAAGAAACCCCGAATAAGTAAAGCACTACTGAAGAAGAAGAATAAAGTTGGAGGACTCACACTACCTGACTTGAGAACCTACTATACAGCTACAGTACTCAAAACAGCCTGGTACTGGTACAACAACAGAGACATTGACCAATGGAACAGAATTGAGAACTCAGATGTAAATCCATCCACCTACGGTCACCTGATTTTTGACAAGGGCCCAAAATACATCAAATGGGGAAAAGACAGTCTTTTTAACAAATGGTGCTGGCAAAACTGGATATCCATTTGTAGAAAAATGAAACAGGACCCATACCTCACACCATATACAAAAACTACTTCAAAATGGATCAAAGACCTGAATATAAAGCCTCAAACTATAAAATTCATAGAAGAAAAAATAGGACCAACACTTCAGACCTTAATACATGGCATTAACAGGATACAAACCATAAACATCAACACAAAAAACCCAACAGATAAACTAGATAATTGGGATCTTCTAAAAATCAAACATCTATGCTCTTCAAAAGATTTCACCAAAAGAGTTAAAAGAGAACCTACAGACTGGGAAAAAATTTTTGGACAGTACAAGTCAGACAAAGGTCTAATCTCCATAATCTACAAGAAAATCCAACACCTCTACAACAAAAAGACAACCAATCCTATCAAAAAATGGGCAAAGGAAATGAACAGACACTTTACCAAGGAAGACATTCAAATGGCCAACAGACACATGAGGAAATGCTCGCGATCACTAGCCATTAGAGAAATGCAAATTAAAACCACAATGAGATACCATCTCACCCCGGCATTACTGGCACGAATCAAAAACACTGGAAATAACAAATGTTGGAGGGGCTGTGGGGAGACGGGAACTCTTATACACTGCTGGTGGGAATGCAAAATGATACAGCCATTTTGGAAAATGATATGGCGTTTCCTCAGAAAGCTAGAAATAGATGTACCATTCGATCCAGCAATCCCACTCCTAGGAATATATCCTAGAGAAATAAGAGTCATCACTCGAATAGACATATGCACACCTATGTTCATGGCAGCATTATTCACAATAGCAAAACGATGGAAACAACCTCGATGTCCATCAACAGACGAATGGATACACAAACTATGGTACATACACACAATGGAGTACTATGCAACGAGAAAGAACAATGAATCGGTGAACCATCTCATAACATGGATGAAACTGGAGGACATCATGCTGAGTGAAATAAGTCAATCACAAAATGACAAATATTGTATGAGACCTCTATTGTAAAAACCCATGAAAAAATTCACATGCAAAATGTAACAATCCTTGTTGGTTACCAGGGATGGGGGGGGGGGGGGAAATACTAAATAGGTAATAGGTAAGTAGTAACTTGGGTGAGAGATGAGATAGTACATAGTACAGGGGAAACTAACACAACCTGCACAAGGAAAGGTCATGGAGGCTCTATAGACACATCCAAACCCCCCGAGGGACTGAGTTGTTGGACGGAGGGCTCTGGGGACCATGATCTCGGGGAACATCTAGCTCAATTGGCATGACACTACTTATAAAGATAATGCTCTACATTCTACCTTGGTGAGTAGTGTCTGGGGTCTTAAAAGCCTATGAGCGGCCATCTAAGATACTCCACTGATCTCATCCCTTCGGGAACAAGGGAGAACGAAGAGAACAGGATACAAGGAAAAGATTAGTCCGAAGGACTAATGGTCCACAGCTACCAAGGCCTCCACGGGACTGAGCCCAGTACAGCTGGATGGTGCCCGGCTACCACCAATGACTCCTCTGACCAGGATCACAACAGAGGGTTCTGGGCAGAGCTGGAGTAGGATGTAGAGCATAATTTTAACTCCAAAAAAAAAAAAAAAAAAAAAAAAAAAGAAGACCAGATATACTGGCCTAAAGAATACTAGAGAAACCTCGAGAGTGTGGCCCCCAGACACCCTTTCAGCTCAGAGGTGAAGTTACCTTCAAGGTTCGATGTTAAGCCTGGGAATGGACACCCCAGTAAAACTAAATGGGACTAACGATGTACAGGAGTCCAGTGACAAGGGCCAGAAGACAGAGGGAGAGTAGGAAACTGATGATAAGGAACACAAATTGAATAAGGACACTGTCAATGTATTGTGAGATTGTTGACCACTGCTATAGGGCAACATTTGTAGTAACTATTAAATGGGAGGCTGTTTTGTCCTGTAAGCCTTCATCTTGGGCGAGAATGGCAGCACAATTGGAAGAGCATGGTCAATATCACTTAAATGTGTAAGTAAAAAGTTTTGAAATGGTGTTTAAATAAAATAAAAATAAATAAATAAATAAATAAACAAATGAGAGTAAAGAGGTACAATAGTCCACTGACAAGGTCCAGAAGACAGAAGGGGACAAGGAAGCCCCCTGGTGATAGGGAACACAAGGTGGAGTAAGTATATTCTTGATGTGCTGTGAGATTGTTAACCATGGTCATAGGGCAACATGTGTAGTAACTGTTAAATGAAAAACTATTTTGTTCTGTAAGCCTTCATCTTAAGTGAGAATAACAGCACAGTTGGAAGAGCGTAGTCACTGTCACTGAACTGTGAATGTAGAAATTTTTGAAACGGTGTATCTTTGGCCATCTGTAATTTTCATCAAAAAAAAAAGGTTGAGAATTTAGAGGCTTAATACGTTGTGGGGTTGTTAACCAATGTCAAAAAACAACATGTGTACTACTATTTCATGAGAAACTATTTGCTCTGTAAGCTTTCACCTGAAGTACAATAAAATATATATTAAAAAAAAAAAAAAAAAAAAAAAAAAAAGAAGGCTACCATTAATCCAAGACACACAAAATAAAAAATGTTGGAGAGGTTGTGGAGAGACTGGAACACTTACACACTGTTGGTGGGAATGTAAAATGGTACAACCACTTTGAATATCAATTTGGTGCTTCTTTAAAAGCTAAAAATAGAAGTACCTTACGATTCAGCAATCCCACTCCTTGGAATATATCCTAGAGAAATAAGAGCTGTCACATGAACAGATATATACACACCCATGTTCATTGCAGCACTGTTCATGATATCAAAAAGATAGAAACAACCTAGGCGCCCATCAATGGACAAATGGAAAAAGAAATTATGGTATATTCACACAATGGAATACCAGGCAATGATAAAGAACAACAATGAATCCATGAAACATTTTATAACATGGAGTAATCTGGAAGTCATTATGCTGAGTGAATTTAGTCAGTCGCAAAAGGATAAATTTTGTATAAGACCATTATTATAAGAACTCAAGAAAAGATCTAAACACAGATGGATACATTCATTGATAGTTACGAGGGTGGAGAGGGAGGGAGAGAGGTATTCAGTAACCAGATAGTAGGCACGAATTATCTTAGGTGAAGGGAAGGACAACACACACTATAGGGAAAGTCAGCACAACTGGACTAAACCAAAAACTAAGAAGTTTCCTGAATACAACCAAACACTTTGAGGGACAGAGTAGCAGGGGCAGGGTCTTGAGACCATGATTTCAGGGGACATCTAGGTCAACTGACATAGCAAATTTAATTATGAAAATGTTCTGCATCCCACTTTGGTGAGTGGTGTCTGGGCTCTTAAAAGCTAGTGGGTGGTCATCTAAGATGTATCAATTTGTCCCTACCCACCTGGAGCGAAGGAGAATGAAGAACACCAAAGACACAAAGAAAATATTAGTCCAAGAGACAGAAAGGGCCACGTAAACCAGAGACTCCATCAGCCTGAGACCAGAAGAACTAGATGGTGCCCAGCTACCACCAATGACTGCCCTGACAGGGAACACAACAGAGAATCCCTGATGAACTGGAGAAAAGTGGGATGCAGAACTCGAATTCTAGTAAAAAGACCAGACTTAATGTTTTGACTGAGACTGCAGGGACCCCGGAAGACATGGCCCACAGACTCTGTTAGCCCAAAACTAAAACCATTCCCGAGGCCAACTCTTCAAAGATTAGACTAGACTATGGGACATAAAATGATACTCATGAACAATGTGCTTCTTATCTCAAGGAGATACATGAGGGTAAATGATCAGCTCTTGTCTTGAGGTGAGATGAGAGGGCAGAGAGGGTCAGGAGCTGGTTGAATGGACAGGGGAAATCATGGGTATAAAGGAGGAGTGTGCGTCACAGTATAGGGAGAGAAACTAGGGTCACATAAAAATGTGTGTATAAATTTTTATGAGAAACTAACTTGAATTATAAACTTTCACTTAAAGCACAGAAAAAAAAAAGAAAACTTTTTGGAATAAACAGCTTCAAAGCACAGCTTGAAATGGATGAATTGGAAGGAACATAGCAGCAAACTTAGGCTACCAAACACAATTGTGAATAGGTTTACAGACAGTTAAAATGTGTCATTTAGAAGGATTACGTCTCATTTATACGTTTTTTAGTGATTGAAATACATTGCTCTCACTCAGCTTCCTGGCAAGTGTTTCAATTAAGTGAGCACAAAATTTGTCCAAGAGCAGTGTTCTATTATTCTGCTGTGTTGTATATAGTTTATAATTGCATATGAATTTGGACTTGTAGAGGGCTTTCCTTGTCCGGGGGTGCAGTGGGGGGCACTTTTCTGGTATTCTCTGCTTTCAGCCAACATCCATGTGACATCAGCAGTGATACATCTTCTTCCATATCTTCTTCTGAAACCAGCTTGAATTTCTATCAGTTCCTTGTGGATATAGGGCTGCAACCATTTTGCATTTCCTCTGGAAAAATTTTAACTGTATGTGATGTTAATGATATTGTTTGATAATTTCCTCATTCTGTTGGGTCATCTTTGGAATGGACATAAATATGGATCTCTTCCAGTCTGTTGGCCAGGTAACTGTCTCACAAATGTCTTGACATAGACAAGTGAGCACTGCCAGTGCTGCATTAGTTTGTTGAAACACCTCAGTTGGTATTCTGTCAATTCCTGGATCCTCGTTTTTTGCCAATGTCTTCAGTGCAGTTTGGACTTCTTCCTTCCATTCCATTGGTTCTTGATCATATACTGCCCCTGAAATGGTTGAATGTTGACCAATTCTTTTTGGTACAGTGTCTCTGTTTATTCCTTCCATCTTCTTTTGTTGCTTCTTGTGTCATTCAATATTTTGACCATAGAATCCTTCAATATTGCAACTCGAGGCTTGAATTTTTCTTCAGTTCTTCAGCTTGAGAAATGCTAAGTGTGGTCTTTCCTTTTGGTTTTCTAACTCCTGGTCTTTGCACATTTCATTATAATACTTTGTCTTCACAAGTCGCTGTTTGAAATCTTCAGTTCAGCTCTTTTACTTCATCATTTCTTCCATTTGTTTTAGCTACTCTACATTCAAGAGCAAGTGTTAGAGTCTCTTCTCACATCCAGTTTGATCTTTTCTTTCTTTCTTGTCTTTTTAATGACCTTTGATTTCTTCGTGAATGATGACCTTGATCTTATCCCACAACTTGTCTGGCTTCAGTCATTAGTATTCAGTGTGTCACATCTATTCCTGAAATGGTCTCTAAATTCAGGGATATACTCAAAGTCATACTTCGGCTCTCGTGGACTTGTTTTAATTTCTTCAGCTTCAACCTGAACTTGCATGTAAGCAATTGATGATCTGTTCCACAGTCGGCCCCTGACCTTGTTCTCACTGATGATATCGAGTTTCTCCATTGTCTGTTTCCACAGATATAGTCAATTTGATTCCTTTGTATTTCGTCTGGAGTGGTCCAAGTGTATAGTGTTATAGTTTATGTTGTTGAAAAAAGGTATTTCCAGTATATAAGTCATTAGTCTTGCAAAATTCCATCATGCGATCTCCGGGGTTGTTTCTATGACCAGCACCACATTTTCCAACTACTTCTTTGTTTCCAACATTTGCATTCCAATCACCAGTAATTATCAGTGTATCTTGATTGCATGCTTGATTAATTTCAGACTGCAGAAGGTGGTAAAAATCTTCAATTTCTTCATCTTTAGTATGAGTCATTGGTGAGTAAATTTGAATAATAGTCTTCCTTGTAGGTGTATGGATATTATCCTGTCCCTGACAGCACTGAACTTCAGGATATTCACGAAATTTTCTTTTTGAGGATGAATGTGATGCCACTCCTCTTCAATTTGTCATTCACAACATAGGAGACCATATGATTTTCTGATTCAAAATTGCTAATATCAGTCCATTTCAGCTCACGAATGCTTAAGATATCAATCTTTATGCACTCCATTTTATTTTTGGTGACTTAGTTTTCCTAGATTCATACTTAGTACAATCCATGTTCTGATTATTAATGGATGTTTCCAGCCATTTCCTCTCATTTTGAGTCATGCCACATTAGCAAATGAAGATCCCGAAAGTTTACTCTATTCAACTCATTAAGATTGACTCTACTTTGATGAGGCAGCTTTTCCCTAGTCATATATTGAGTGTCTTCCAACTTGAGGGGCTCATCTTCCAGCACTGTATCAGACAATGTTCTGCTGCTATTCATAAGGTTTTCACTGGCCAGTTTTTTTTAGAAATAGACCATCAGTTCCTTCTTCCTAGTCTGTCTTAGTACGGAAGCTGAAACCTGTCTACCATGCGTGACCCTGTTGGTATTCGAAATACCGAGGCATAGCTTCCAGCATCACAAAAACATGGAAGCCACCACAGTACAACAAACTGACAGAGTGGTGGGGATGTTGCATAGAAAATACTAACTTGTTCAAAAGGTTAGGTCATTCCACTGGAAAACTTTGAGGGGAAATATGCATGTGTGATTTTATTTGTTCAGTATATTAAAATACATGATTTTGACTGAACTATGCTATAGAAAATATCCAAAAAAATTCCAGGGGCAAAATATCCATATACTGAATTGACTGAAAATTATTGAAATTACTTGAAAAGGATATTATTCATTGTAACATTATATTTAATGATAGAGTTAAGAGCTACAGTTGCTGCATAGGCATTTTTTCAATGGAAGTGCAAGTTATTCTCGGTCTAGTGAATATGCTTGTAAGCTTCTAGTTTATAGAATTAAAAAAAAAAATCTGGACTAGCCTTCCTGCCATTCAAAAGACTAATGGGTCAATACTCATCAATACCAGAGAGATTTGCCGGGAATTTTGAATGTTCTAAGGGGAACTTTGTAATTCCTCTATAAATCCCTCCCAAACAAATCTATACTATTTTCTGCAAGACGGTGGTTGGTTCCCACAATACTCTTAAAAGTCCATTTGACATTGGAAACTGCTGCTTGACAGTAGAAATTGAAAGTGACCATCATAGTTATGTTGATAAAAGTAATAATTTGCAGTTCAGGGGCAGCTCAGATTAAAAAAAAATAATAGCTCACTTTCACATGAGGTTTTAATTCAGATATCATTATCAAGGAGAATAGAGTACATATTGCAATATAATGCAAGAGCTTCGTCAAGGAGCACTACTTTCAAGTTTTCTAGAAAATTGGTACAGTTATTAGTCTATCAAAATAAACATTCCTTGACTAATTATACAGTTCAGGACATCACCCCAAGTGACTTTTCATAGTGAAAGTTTCCTTCTCTGAAGCCTCAAATAAAATTTGTTTTGTTTCAGATCTTTGTGTTTGTGTCAGGGAGCCACTAACTTTGGCTCTGGCTAAACATGATAAATTACAGCTGGTAAAAGGCATAAACAAGAATGTATCTTTGATGCTTTTTGTTGCCTTTTGTGACATTACAGACATTACTGTTATTACTGTTTCTTGTGTTAGTTTCTAAGAAATGTAAGCCTATTTGGAGTCCCTAAAATATGATTGATAAATGATATCTAATGGAGTATCTGTATTCTATTTGGTGTGTGGAATATGAGACTGATCCATTTCTAAGAAACCATTTAGAAGACATTAATTTCTGTGATGTTTTGTTCATTCATAATTTATCTGTGCTATAGTGCCCATCATCTTGGAAGAACAAAAATTTCCCTCACAGAAAATATATATTTGTTTATATAAATAGAATGAACTCTTAGTTTATCCATGGAATTAATTCCAATTTTACATATTTAGATTCAATAAAACATTGCTGTGGGTGCTTAATAAACACTTTTCAATGTTTTTTTTTTTTCCAGAGAGATGACATTTCTGTATATTTGTACATAAAATAAGATTGTTAGTGCGTAAAATATATAAATAGAGGCACATAAATTCAAATTTTTCGGGAAAATTTTATAAACAAAAACAAACCCATTGCCATCCAGTTCCATCTCATAGCAACCCTATATGACAGAGTAGAACTGCCTCATAGGGTTTCCAAGGAGCAGCTGGTAGATTCTAACTGCTGACCTTTGGATTAACAGCCAAGTTTTTACCTCTTGTGCCACCAGATCTCCAATATTCTGTATAGTGGTACAAAATGTCATAGTAGTCCATTGGTTAAAGTAAATGAACTTTTTAGTCAATTTTTTTCTTTTTATTTATAAATACATAGGTAGAACAATCCATATGGCACTTTACTCATACTAAATTAGCTTCTCCTATTCTCATAGCTTCTCATTGCCTTGTAAAGCCTTTTTCTTGGATGATATTCTTAGCATTTATTTAACTCTTATTTTAAATTTAACAACCATCTTGTGGAAAATGCTTTCTTCTTTTAAAACCAATTATGAATCTTTTTATTATGTTAGCTACGAGTCATGTTAAAAGCACAGAGACACACACACACACACGCACACACTAGTAAAAATGATCCAACTCTTTGATTTGGCACTTCTCAACCTCTGTGTGGAAAATATTTACAGAATGGGTAGATTGTTACCATCATCTCTTCAGTCATTTTTCCCTGCCACAGTCGATATTCAATATCCCTGTTATGGATTGAATTGTGTCCCCCAAAAACATGTGTCAACTTGGTTAGGCCATGATTCCCAATATTGTGTGGTTATCCTCCATTTTGTGATTGATGTAATTTTCCTATGTGTTGTAAATCCTAATCTCTGCCTGTGGTTAATGAGACAAGATTAGATTATGTTAAAGAGGATTAGGGTGGGATGTAACACTCTCACTCAGGTCTCATCTGTGATCCAATGTAAAGGGAGTTTCCCTGGGATATAGCCTCCACTACCTTTTGTCTTACAAGAGATAAAAAGAAAGGGAAGCAAGCAGACAGTGGGGGATCTCATACCACCAAGAAAGCAGTAACAGGAGCAAGCACATCCTTTGGACCTGGAGTTCCTGAGCAGAGAAGCTCCTAGACTGCGGAAGACTGATGACAAGGATCTTCCTTCAGAGCCCTGAATTTGGACTTCTAGCATACTAGACTGTGAGAGAATAAACTTCTGTTTGTTAAAGCCATCTGCTTGTGGTATTTCTGTTATAGCAGCACTAGATAACTAAGACAATCCCTGACTATATTATTCTGTTGCACCTGCACTAACAAACAAAGGGCACAATGGGTGAATCCCAAATCTGTCCCTTCCCCCCCCACCCCAATGCTAACTGCCTGGTGTTAGAAATAATCAAAACTCAAGAAATTTGACTGAAGAAATTTGAACATAAGCTTTATTCTGAGCAGTTATTCTATATGCATACAGGGAGATCATTTTGATTCCAGAAAATGCAAATGGCTTGAAGAAGTTAGGTACAATGTGACTTATAAAATGAAAAGGGAGAAATGTAGAAGATCAACTATTGGCTAATCTTAACATGATTGATTGAAACCTGCCCTTCCCCTTTTACTGAGATCAGCTGCTATCAAGTCACAAGATGGCCTCTGGCTCTCCATCCAGCCATATCTTTTGAAATTTACTTTCAGTAAGATTTGCTTCCAACAGGAAAGAAAATACAAATTGCAACTTTAGGTGAAAGAAAAGCCACTGGCAGGAATTCCTTTGCAGTGAATTTTTGGTTTCATGGGTAACAAAACCTTAAAAATCATAGTAAGTTGTCTTATTAATGTTTCCCCTTGCACATGTAAAGATCAGAATAAATTCAATTCCCACTTGGAAATGGATCCCGTCTTCACCTTCCACTTCTCCATCTTTGTTGTCAGCCACCTAAGCATCGCTTTCTCTCTCTTTCTGACTCCAACCACACAGAGCTGGATTGGAGCTCACAATTTAAAATGACACTGTCTTTCAGACTGGCTGCCAAAGTAGCCCTTCTCTGACCTAGCCACCCTGAGATAAGTCAAAGCACAC
This sequence comes from Dugong dugon, assembly GCA_030035585.1. Lineage (NCBI taxonomy): Eukaryota > Metazoa > Chordata > Mammalia > Sirenia > Dugongidae > Dugong > Dugong dugon. Next base: position 103,233,829 of record CM057463.1, on the reverse strand, counting down.
CAGTTAGAAATACTCGGTTCCTCTGATCGGCTCCCTTCATAGTCCTTACCTTACCCCCAACCACACAGAGCTGGGTCAGAGTTTACAGTTAGAAGGACTAAGTCTTTCTGACCACCAAATAGGAAGAAACCAGCCCCTGCTGGTTCTCAATGTCCCTGTGGGTTTGTTAATCTTGCTCACAGAATTCACAGAGAATATACTTACCAAAAAAAAAAAACTCACTGTTGTCCAGTCAATTGCAGCTCATAGTGACCCTATAGAACATGGTAGAGCTGTTCCATAAGGTTCCCAAGGCCGTCAATCTTTAAGAAAGCAAGCTGCTACATCTTCCTCCAGGAGAATAGCTGGTGAGCTCAAATCCCACGTCTTTCAGTTCGCGCAGTTAAGCGCTTCAACCACAGGGGTCCCTATCTGTACTTATAAAAGAAAACCCAAACCATTGTCATGAGTCACTTCCAACTCATAGCGACCCGATGCTTACAGGTGCCTATTCGTTATAACTTGAAAAGGATATAAACTGAGGCACACAGCATGAGGCCCAGGAGGGCTTCCAGTGGGAGACCTCCATGTCTCCGGACACATGCTGAAGGATAATCCCAGGGATCTGTAACCTTTCAGAGAGCAGAAGCTCTGGCCAATCCTAGAAGCCCCACCCTCATCTATATTTATGCCTTTTTATGGCCTTCATTACATAGTTATGACTGGGGCCTCATTGCATAGCAATGGTTGATTGAATCATCAAATATGCCTGATTGAAATAAAGATCCCCTCCCTTCCTGAGGTTAGCTGACCAGGTGTGGTGGTTGTAGCCCCCATCATTTGTGTATTTAAGTGTTGCCTGCCAGTTTTAGAAAACAAAGACCCTTCAATTACTTGGAAAATTCCCAGTGCTGTCTTTAAGGAAACAAAGTTAAAGATCAAATATAGTTTTTTGTCTCACATATCCATTAAAAAAAAAAAAAAGAAACCTTTACCACTGAGTCAATTCTGCTTCATAGTGACCCTGTAGGACAGAGAAGAACTGCCCCTTAGGGTTTCCAAGGCCGTACATTTTCACAGAAGCAGACTGCCACATCTCTCTCTCATGTAATGGCTGGTGGGTTCAAACCGCCAATCTTTAGGTTAGCAGCCTAATGCTTAACCTCTGGACCGCCGGAGCTCCTTCACACACCCATAGCACCATAGTCTTTGGATAATCATGAATCAAACAATTCTAGACACAGTCTGAGGGAATAAGTACCCTGGTACATCAAACTGACTTTTTTAAGTGCACATACCCATAGCACCTAAAAAAGTGAGTTTGATGTACCAGGGTATCTATTCCCCAAACTCTATTCTCTATCTAGAATTGTTTGGTTCTTGATTGTACATCCAGTGATTGTGGTGAATCACTCAAAATGTCTTGAGATAAAGAACTAAGAGATACAAAAAAAAATATACAAAAAAAAAAGTTTGTGACTGCATTAACTGGGGGTATATGAACAAGGCTTGCAGATTTCATTCTTAGCCCTGTAGATAAAGTTATTTGTTGAGAGAGAAGGAGAAAAGAACAGTCACAGAGTGACTAAGGAGGACAAATGTATATTTTATGACAAAGAAATAACTAAAAGAACAAACCCCTCATTCACTTATTGTTTTCTAGAATCAAGCTCTTCTCCCCATGAAGACCAGTTATGTTCTGCTACCATTTGGTGCCCCTGAGGCTTTCCAACAAGACCCCATATATTGGAGTTTAGCTCAAATGGACTTCTATTTCTAGAAATCAAAAATACAGTAAAATAAATAGTCATTTTAGGCTAGGTAATACTGTGACAATAAAAAACTTAAAATCTTGGCTATATAAAACAACAAAAGTCCTCATGCTCCCTGAGTGCCAGCTTGGGGCATTCCTAATTTTATCCCATCTCTGGGAACCAAGCTGGCAGAACAGCCACTCTTAGCAACATTACCTGCCATGGCTGAGGAAAAAGAAAAAACTAGAAGTCTTGAACTGGACTTCAATATACAGTAAAACCTGCAAAAGCCAGAACGTGTGTAAGGCGAGAACTTGTCAGAGAAGGAAAACTCAAATATTTTCCACTGACAGAAGTGGTAAGACCGCATCCTGTCAAAGGCAGAAAACTTGCGAGACCCGGAAAAACAAGGCAGTCCCCTAGAGTTCTGGCTCTTTCAGGTTTCACTGTTTATTTTTGGGAGACACAATACAATCCATAATACCCCACAAATCATATTCATGTTAATCCAGTTATCTCAGCTTATACCCCGTTCACTCCCTCATAATCCCTTATATAGATTCTCTCATTACAATACGCACTGGTCATTCTCCTTCCAGTTTTTTTGCTCTTCTAACTCATTATACCACGATCTCCACATTCAAAAACCCCTTTGCTGACAAGGTGATTATGGCTCATAGTCCCATAGGAGACAGTGTAACTGCCTTATAGGGTCTCCAAGGAGCGGCTGGTGGATTCGAACTGACAACCTTTTGGTTAGCAGTTGAGACCTTAACCACTGTGCCACCAGGGTCTTCAAATTTCTAGTGGATATTTCCTTGTCAAAATATACCAGCTAAGTGTTCCATGTTTTAGGAATATAATCATGCAAAAAGTGTTCCATCATCCTAGCATTTTTGATCAGTACACACAAGGACAAGGAGGGATCCTGGATTTTTTGTAAATTCTTAGGTTATTAACACAGTGCAAGCCTGCCACACAATGTCATCTGATACTCCACCAATGGAAGAGAAATTTATTATTGCTCTATCAGATTATCTCCTCAGAAACTACCTTCTCCCCAGTAAGGCATGAAGGTAGTGAAAGAATATGGGGTTCAGAACATCACGATGAATGGGTGAGAGAGAAAAATGGAATTGTACAGAGGAAATAGATTTTGCCTTTGTGTCCTATGCCCAAGAGGACAAATCAAAATTCATATTGATCTGTTGCCAGTTTTATTTGTAATGCATTCAACTCAATATTTGCTTTGATCACTACACCATTTAAATTTATTACGTAATGTGGTATAGAGGACATAGCACTGGACAAGAAGTCAAACTATCTGTGTTTTATTTGAGATTACGGAGTTGCTTAATCATTTTAGGTTGACTACATGCTGTTAAAACCAACTATTGCCCCACTTCATCTGATCTTTTTGGTGAACTCTTACTTAGCCTTTAAAACTCACCTTAACTGTCATCTCTGCTTAGATGCATTCCTTCATCTTTCATGCTGAATTATGCTCCCTTCCTTTACATCTCAATAATATGTTGAGTGCACATCTTGCACTCATGAACACTTCTGTAGTCATTGGCTTTCTTGTCTGTTTTCCTTACCAAGTTGTAAGCTCCATCAGTTCAGGCCTAAGTTTTTATTCATATCTGTACTTGCAGCATACTGTATTGTGTTTGGCGCGTAATAAGCTTCAGTAAATGTATGTTAAATGACTTAATAAAAGAATAAAATGAAGGCTTTTGATTATAAAAAACAGTATGATTTCTTCTACTTCTTCAGTTTTATGATTATTGAATTTTAGCCTACTATTTTACTTTGACAATGTACAATTGTATTTATCCTTTTTTTTTTTCTATTTTATGTATAGCTCAATACATTCAGTAAAGTGGAGGACCAGTGAAAACGAGGGAAACCCTCAATGAGATGAATTGACACAATAGATAAAACAATGGACTCAAACATACAAACAATCATGAAGACAGAACAGAACCAGGCAACATTTTGTTTTGTTATAAATAAGATCTCCATGAGTCAGAGCCAGCTTAATGGCCACCAAAAGTACTAATAACAACAATGTCTTGTATTACATAGCAGGTATACGCAGGTAAAATATTCTATTTATTTGAAAGACTTGCATCTAAATTCTGTGAAATTTTATCCCAAATCTCCCTCAGGATTTTTATATCTTTGTGCCATTTTCCCCCTTTGGATTGGTCCCAGAAAGTATCCAGATTACTGCAGGGGCTAAAATTAATAAAACAGGAGGCAGCTTTATAGGGAAAAGTGGAATTCTTTCTAGAATTATCAAGTTTATTTTTTTATTATTGTTGTAACTTAGATGAAGATTTACAGAGCAAACTAATTTCTCATTAAACGATTAATACACCTAATGTTTTGTGACATTGGTTGCCATTCCCAGGACATGACAATACTCTCCCCTTCTTGACCTTGGGTTCCCCATTACCAGCTTTCCTGTTCCCTCCTGCTTCCTCATCCTTGCCCCTAGGCTGGTGTTCCCATTTAGTTTCATTTTGTTTTATGGGCCTGTCTAATCTTCAGCTGAAGTGTGAACCTCAGGAGTGACTTCATTACTAAGCTATAAGGGTGTCCGGGGGCCATCAAGTTTTTTTTTGTTTTTTTTATATAACTTCAAGCACTTATCACATAGTAGTTTGTTTCTGAAACTCCTTTATGATTTTATTTTTCAAGACTTCAGTACTCAACGTTGTTGTTGCTGTAGCATCAAGACGATTTTGACTCATAGCAATCCCACTTAACAGAGTAGAACTGCTCCATAGAGTATTCTAGGTTGCAATCTTTATGTATCTTTCTCCTGTGGAGCTGCTGGGTGGATTCCAGCCACTGACATTTCGGTTCACAGCCGAGCACTTAACCATTGCCGCACAAGGGATCTTTCAATCCCCAACAAAAAACCCAAGCCAAACCCATTGCCCTAGAGTCAATTCCAGCTCATAGCGACCCTATACGACAGAGTAGAACTGCCCCGTAGGGTTTCCAAGGAGCAGCTGGTGGATTCAAACTGCCAATATTTTGGTTAGCAGCCAAGCATTTTAACCAGTGTGCTACCAGCTCTAGATCTCCATTGTTTTGCATATACAAGTCTACCTTGCACCTACTTGTCTGTATCTACTCTTCCCTCCCTTCTCCCTCCCTCCCTCCCTCCCTTCCTTCCTTCCTTCCTTCTTCCTTCTGCCTGCCTTCCTTCCTTTCTCCATCCTCTTTTTCCTTTTCCTCCCTTTATTCATCCCTTTCTCCCTCCCTTTCTCCATGTTTGCTCCGTTTCTTTTCCTTCCGTTCCCTTCCTTTCTCTTCTCTTCCCTTCCCTTCTGTCCTCTACTTTCCTCTCCTCTTCCTTCTTTTTTCTTCTTCTCCCTTTCTCTCTCTTTCTCTCTCTTTTCATGCAGAAGAGACATACCAAACTAAATCCATTGCCTTCAAGTCAATTCCGACTCACAGAGACCCTACAGGACAGAGTAGAAAAGCCTCATAGAGTTTCCAAGGCTATAAATCTTTATGGAAGCAGACTGCCACATCTTTCTTCTGTAGAGTGGCTGGTGGGTTTGAACCACTTACCTTTTGATTAGCAGCCAAGTGCTTAACCACTGTGCCACCAGGGCTTTTTAGAAGAGACATGGACATGTGTGATGGTTAAGGTTGTGTGTCACCTTGACTGGGTCATAGTTCTCAGTGGTTTGATCGTCATGTGATGGTGTGATCACTTCCATGATGAGATTTGATATTATGTGATCACCTCCATGATGGGGTCTGCTGTAAGTAGCCAGTCAGTTGAAAGGGAGTTTCCTTGGGCGTGTAGCTTGCATTGAAAATAAATGGCTATAATGACAAGGCTTGGGGTTTTTGTTAGTTCTGGATCCTGCAGCCGGCTCCTGTTCATCTGATCTCTGGTTCTTGGGACTTGAGCTAGTGGCTTACCTGTGATCTTGCCTGCCAATCTTTGGGATTCGTCAATCTTCACAGCCTGTAAACAAGAGCCCTGCTCTCCAACTGCCAGCCCTCGTGGCTACATGCATCAGGAGACGCCTCTATTCTGATCCACAAACTTGGGACGTTCCAGCCTCTACAACCACGTGAGCCAATTCCTTGATATAAATCTCTCTCTCTATCTCTCTCTCTCTATATATATATATTTCCATGCTTTACTTCTTTTGCTTCTCTACAGAACCCAGCCTAAGACAACATGTACAAATATTGATTAAATGAGTGTAGTAAAGAACTACAGACTGAAGGGAGGCAGCAGGTATGTCTTTGATGAAAGGTGGCTGAGGAGTTGAAAGAAAAAAGACACAGGAATGCCAGAGACGAAGTCTTGGTGAAAAAGAGGGATTTTCTTTTGCTGTAATCAGAAGGAAGAAGGAAAGGACAGATAAGGATTCAGGTAAATTCACACATATGGTGGCATAAAATTCCAGTGTGGTATATTTGAGGGTTTTTCTCTCCTATTTGTTCCCCTTTCCTGATAAAGGTTTCCAATAAAGGGACAGATAAGAACATACTTTACAAGAAGTTCAACATTATGTTCTTCAAGAGAGACTAAGTCAAATCCCATACAACAGAAAAATATTTTGCTTTATGCTCCATTATCCTTTTCTTGATTCCTCTTTATTTCACCTTTCCTCACCTGGGTTTAGGAGTACAGTTTCCTATAGTTCAATCTGCCTTTAGGAAATCATTGATACCCATGAAGATGCAAATTCTGACTTAAGTATATTCTACATTCATTAATTTTATGGGCTTTCTGGTCACTGTGAATACTGTGAAATCTATGAAGGTTTGAATTATTTATAAAGTCTTTACCACAGTCAACACATTAACAGGATTTTTCTTTGTCATGATTTCTTTAAGTAAGATCTATGCAGCTTTTATCTCAGGGTGTAAAATGCAAGGGCATGATTAAAGGCAACTAGGGACATAAATCTATATGCTACAATTTTCCTAGAAAAAAATAAGATTTCATTTATTTTTGTACAGTCAATAAAAGGGGAGATTCAATATATCAGGTACTGTATGCCCCCTAGATATATATAATTTATGGAAATATTTGCCACGACTCCTGGCTGATACTCAGAAATAAGGGATTATACAGTGGTCCCCTCTGTCCTGAACATCTCCAGAACTTCTTGCTTTCTATTGTGGAATTTAACTTTTAGGACACATTTACTTTTCTATATCTGGGAGGAAGAGGTAAATGATAATGTCCAGCAACATTTTACCCAACATAATATTAGCACAGAATTGTCTTCAATACATCATTGATATATGATCAAGCTATTTCCCTTCGTTCTGACTGACTTATCTGCATTATCATTCAGATGATCTCAACCCGGAAATTGGGTCTATGGCTTCAACATGTAGAAATCAAGGACACATTTTTCAGTAAGGAAGCAATTGATTTATCAAATTCTAATGTGTTAGTGCTGTCGCTGCCCTTCAAACTAGATTGGGAGGTCCCTGAACCTTTCACTTTTTATTATCAATATGTCTATCAATGTCAAAAGTGTTTTAACCACATTAATCAGTTTAATAAATATGCATAACGTACCAAAATTGTGTAAGACATTGCTCTTAGTACTGTTGTCAGGTACCATTGAGTCGGTTCCAACTCATAGTGACCCTAAGTACAACAGAACAAAACACTGTCCAGTCCTGTACCATCCTCACAATTGTTGCTTTGAGTCATTGTTGCAGCCACAGTGTCAGTTCATCTCGTTAAGAGTCTTCCTCTTTTTAGCTGATCCCCTACTTTACCAAGCATGATGTCCTTCTCCAGGGACTGATCCCTCCTGACAACATGCCCAAAGTATGTGAAACATAGTCTCACCATCCTTGCTTCTGAGGAGAATTCTGGTCATACGTCTTCCAAGACAGATTTGTTTTCTCCTTTGGCAGTCCACAGTATATTCAATATTCTTCTCCAACACCGTAATTCAAAGCCGTCAATTCTTCTTCCGTCTTCCTTAATCATCCAGCTTTCTCATGCATATGAGGCAACTGAAAACACCATGGCTTGAGTCAGTCACACTTTTGTATTCAAGGCGACATCTTTGCTTTTCAACACTTTAAAGAGGTCTTTTGCAGTAGATTTGTCCAGTGCAATGCATCTTTTGATTTTTTGACTGCTGCTTTCGTGGGTGTTGATAGTGAATTCAAGTAGCTCTTGGTATAAAAGGCATATAAAATGCGTAGTTTGTCCTTGTGTTAGAGTTAACAATTTCTTGTTAACAGATTTAACTCTACAGTATGTTTCTCTCTGTAATGTTCTTGAATTTCTTTTGGATGGTTACCAATTTTTCAATCTTGAAGTCAACAAGAAGGACAAATAATACTTTAAAAAATTACACACAGACACACACACGTATAGTTTTTTAATCAAGAAACCACTCCGTCACTCTATCGTCCATGTTTATGTAACTAAGTCAATCATTCAGAGGAGCTCAAGACCCTTCTAAGAAGAACAGATTGTCTATCACTTTAATGATCACTAAAGAAACTATCATGGATAAATTTTGCTGAATAAAACTATTCACCATTTTACCTTTGATATCTTCACCTTTCTAGCATAGTTCTGAAATCAGTTAAATGATGACAAAATCCACAGCCAGACTATCCTTAGTCTGTTTCCTTAAAACTGAGAACATATGTATTTACAGCTCCATTTTTAAATATAAGACAGAAATCCTGAGTCTAGATTTTGAATTACTATAAAGCAAAAGCACAGATTTGTTTGAGTCTGCTTGAGTCTGTCAGTGGCTTACAAGGGTAGCATTTATACTTACTCACTTTTCTTCAGGTCAGAGGGGATGGCTCTGTTTCAAACTGCAGATCAGCATATCCAGCTCTGCAGACCTCTGCTGGCCTTGCTTAGGTTTAGTTCCAGGTTATGGGTTCGGTTGAGGTCTACTCTATGAGACTTTCATTTTTCTGGATCCAGCACCCTACTCAGAGCATGTTATTATGCAAAAGCAGAGCGCAAGAGAGAGAGGCCAATGAGCAAGCATATTTCAAGCCTCTTCTTGCCTCATGTTTTTTGATAGCCAATAGGCAAGTCACAAGGCCAAGCTTAAAAATGAGGAGTTGGAAAATAACACCACTTTCATGTAGGTAACCTGTTGCTGTTGAGTCTGCTCCAACTCATAGTCACCAAATAGGACAGAGTAGAACGGTTCAACAAGTTTTCCAAAGCCTTAATCTTTATGGAAGTGGTTTGAACTACTCACCTTCTGGTTAGCAGCCAAGTGGTACCCACTGTACCACCAGGGCTTCCTATAAAGAAGAGAGTGAATATTTGCCAAGGAGCATTCTAATATATACAAAAACATGTAACAAACCAACTTCTCTGAGTTTTAATCAAGAGGTTCCACTACGAGTTGTAGGCTTAAATGTACTATGAAGGTAATTAATACAAAATTTAGCTTTTTAAGTCAAGGTTCTGTGTCTTAATGCTTTCTATGTTTCTGACTTTTAGCACATGCCTGACAAATATTAGACACTCTATAAAAGTTTGCTGGCTGGCTGGCTAGGTGACATGATATATGACACTCTTAGATATATCACTATAATAATATCCAACCAAAAGTAAAAGTTATATTTCATCCTCATCAAAAAAAAAAAAGTGATTCCCACTGACTCATCTTCCATGGATATTCTCCAATGTATTAACCATTCTTGAAGGAGTTGCATTATTAGATATTCAATTAGATTTTCATTAATGTTATAAACATAATATGAAAATTTAGTTTGATTTGTGTTGTCATTTTAGGATCATTAATCGAGAGTTGTGAATAATCATGGCAAGGGACTGAGTTTTGAGCATTTCGTTTTTGACTTTTTTTTAATGTGTATAATCTCAATTATAGAATGTGAAATCCAATTAAGTTACCCTTATTAGACAATGTCCAGAGGATAATTTTTGATCTGGGTAGAATAACACATTTTTGAGGACCTTAGGAAGGGAATGGGGCCCTAGTGGTGCAGTGGTTAAGAACTTGGGTGCTAACCAAAAGGTTAGCAGTTCAAATGCACCAGCTGCTCCTTGGAAACTCTGTGGGGCAATTTTGCTCTGTCCTATAGGGTCTCTGTGAGTTGGCATTGACTCGATGACAATGGTTTTGTTTTGTTTTGTTTTTGTTTTAGGAAGGGAAATTTCATGCTTTAATCAAAGGATATATTATGAATCCTATTTATCCCTTCATAATAGTAAAAGGCGGGGCTTATTAAAGAAGACCTACTATTATTTACCTTCATAAAGACATAAGATAACTTAGGAAAACAAATAAGGACTTTAAGAGCTTCAGAAATTTCTGTAATATTCATTCATTTTTTAGTGTTTTTCTCGGTAATTAATATTAGTAAAAACCTCAAAATTCTAGGTTTTATTTTTTAGTAGCAGCTAAATGAACTAATTCTCTGAATAACAGTTACCACAAAACACACACACACAAATGCACACACACAGCCTGCACACATCCTTCCTTACCACTGTTTAATGCAGCTTTATGTAACTTTGTAAATTCAAAATCAAAGAAATAGCTCTGATCTCTAGGTCTCTGTTCAAACCACAGAAATGCTTCCTTCACTCTTTTGGAACAATCATCATCAAGTACTTACATTGTTCTGTACATATTTTTTATATGTGCCTTTCACTAACTCAAGAATACTAGGTATGCTGAAAGTCAAGAACTACGGTTTAAGTCTTGATCTATAAACAATTCCCAGCAAAAGACCTGGCTCAGATTTGTTCAAAACATGTTTCCTGAAATAGAGCCATAGATTTAACTGCAATAGTCTTCTCCAAAGTCTCCTTTGAGCTTTGTTTGAAATGAATTTCCAATTTCTCAGTTTGCTTTAGTTATCATTAGGCTTTGCAAACATGTTTCCCAAATGGATTTTGAATGCACTGTAATCTACATATGCATAAATTTCAATCATAGAAATATTTGCACAGTTGGTAAAATATGTACCACAGTGGCTTGGAATAAGTATTCAGCAGTATTACAAAAAATAATAACAACAAAATAATGCAGGCATATGGAAATTCCTGCTTGTTATCCAGATGTTTAATTTATGATTTATTACATTTACCTTATTTTACCTCGATAAATTCCTTGTTTTCATCAGTCAAGTGATGGGAAAAATAAACCAACCAAAAACCAAATGAATTGCCATCAAAAGTCCATTCTGAGCCATAGGAACCCTATACCTATAGGATTTCCAAACTATAATCTTTATGGAAGCAGAGAGCCACATCTTTCTTCCATGGAGCAGCTGATGTGTTCGAACCACTGACCTTTCCATTAGCAGCCAAGCACTAAACCACTGCACCACCAAGGTTTTTTTAATTATGGAAATAGGACAGATAATTTCAAAAGTTCTTTGCACTTTCAAAAGACATACAGTACAATTTTAAAAATCTAGAGAGTAGCATTTTTATTTCTTATGGCCATTTCCTATGTGTTTTTTGGGTGGAAATGGAAGTTGTTTTAAATGTGTGTTAGTTTTCAATGTAGATTAGCTACATTAGAATAAATAAATTTTAAACATAATGATCTTTAACTCCCAAAACATGAAATGTTCTAATTTTATCAGAGTAGCAGCTATCTCAGATTCAAAGTCATACTTATGTTTTTCTTGGTGGTCTACACAATTTTGAGTTTTATGCAAGGGAATTTGTTATCTATTCATCTCTTTGTGTGTATATATATACTGGCAACATTAAATCAATTACACATATTATCGTAGAAATCACCAGTACAACGTTAGTGAACACAAGATTATTGAACTCATCGCTTCATATATGTGTATTACACTCTATAAACTTAAATTCTGTAATTTTGGACTACAAAGCAAGGAGATGCAGATATAACAAGATAAAGTTACATTGTTTGTTGTTGTTATTGTTAGTTTCCATCCTGTCAATTCTGACTCATGATGACCTTATGCTTGTGGAGTAGAACTGCTCATAGGATTCTCAAGGCTGTAATCTTTTGGAAACAGATTTCAAGGCCTGTCTTCCTTGGTGCTTCTGGATGTATTCAAATCACCAACCTACTTTGTGCCACCACAGAATCCTTATATACTGTTTAAGGAGCCTTTATTGTAAAATAGTATAAAATATTTATTTATATAGATTGATTTGTTTAGGGGAGCCTTTTTAAAATATGTAGTCATAATTAATTTGGAAAGAGAAATAATTTTTATCATTATTATGGTTTCCAGCATACATGCACATATTATTTCCACAACTATAGTATAAATGTTGATGGAGCAGAATTATGAAATTATTTTTTCATTTTAAAAATTATGAAATGCACTTACAAGAAAAATAATTGACTTGTAGCTTTTCTTTTTTTTTTGGCAAATTAACTTGCCTAAGCTAGAACTGTTTCCCAGAATTCACTTCCTTAAAGGACATTAGGTTAGAATAGAGCCAAAAGAGAAATTTTTGCAAATTTTGGAAGGTAGAAGTGAAGCAGCAGTCTTTACTCTCTGAAAGCTGTTGTGTTAGAAGTAGTAAGAGACAGATACAGAAGTATAGGTGAATTCAAGCTTGTTCTTGGTCTTCTTGGCTCCAAGTTCAACTCTTCTTCTGAATACAGTCCTTGCTAACCAATTGCAATCCTAAGCCCATCATAGATGCAGGAGAAGCTGCTTTCCTTGGTCTTCTTCACGAGGTCTCCTTCGTAGACCCACTCAGGTATCTGGAATTTCCTGGTCTCCAAAGGGCTCATAATGACTTTTCTCTGGTCCTCCAACTCTCCCCTTTAGAATTCTACTGCCCAAGAATTATTAACAGTTTTGTGAAATGTTGTCCCTATAATAAACTTTTTACTCCCTAATATTATACTTGCTCTGCTCTCTTGATTGAAACTGACTGAGACATAACTATGCCAAGACCACACTTCTATCAAGTGGTAGTACCAGAAATCAAACAAACATTCCAATGTTGAAAGAAAAGGTAAGATTACTAAAAGGGCTTGGACATGCGCTTAATAAAAAGAAGTTGGGGGAGAAAATAAAAGGTTTTAAGAGAGATGGAAGAAAGAAAATCTGAGAGAATGTAGGAGAAGAAAATGTTTCTTGCTTAAGTATGTTTCCATGGTAGCCAATGCTATCTACCAGGTGGCTGGCTATGTCATAAAATACTCATATAATGGAAAACATTCAAATTTCCACCCCCTAAAACAGATTTAAGAGAAAAACATCTTGATTATTTCACAATAGGATAGATTACATTTTGGTAATATGCAATCCAAAAATCTTAGTGAATTAAACAGCAAAACATTATAATTTATTGAAGAAAAGTTTGTATCTAGGTAACAGGATAACTGTCCTCAAGCAATGGCTTCATGACTCAGGCTGAGTAAAGTACTGCCGTCTTGCAGCAACACTCTGTGGAATGTGCTCCTTCTTGGTGGAAACCTCAGAGAAAGAGGCCCCTGTAGGGTCACTGCTGGCTCTTCTATGCTTTGGAACAAAAATTATACACATAGTTTTCATAATCATTAGCCAGGATTAGTCACATGGCCCTAGAAAACTTGAAGGGCTGAAAAATGTAGCATTGTATGTACACAGGAAGGAGAACTGGTGATTTTTTTTCCCATATAGACTAGTATTTGAAAGTACTGATGTTGGCATTGAGCTGTATGGTATTGGACACATTATTTAGATGCCCTAAGCCTCAATTTTGTCATTCTTTAAATGGAGAGCCATAACGTTCACCACATAGAAGTATTAGGGAGTCAAATGAGACAATTATTCTAGGCAAATAGCACTCAATAATATCAGTCATAATTATCACCACCATCATCATCATTATCATCATCATCAGCATTTCCTATATCACCATCCCTTGACAATGTATCTTAAGGCTGATAGATGTTAACAGCTTTTACTAATAGGAATGGAAACATAGAATACTAGAACTGGAAGGGATTTTAGAGATGACCTAATCTAGTGCTACCCTTTCACTGATGACTGATTCCCCATTAGGTTAAGTGACTTACCCAAGGCCCAAAGATTCTTAGAGGTAGAACTGGCACCAGAACTCTCAGTCCTGTATTCTTCCTTCTCAAGTTAGGAAAATCAACTTTCTATTAAGCATGGGCTAAATAATAATCTCATACTTCGACTTGATGGCAATGGGTTTTTTTTAAAGAATAAAAAGCAAAACTACCAAAGTATCCTCCCTATACTGCTGAAGCTATTCCATTTAACTTCCTCTCCTATTAATCCATTTACTAATTGTAATTAATTAAAATCTTCCAAAGAGGTGTTAGTCTTCATAATTATAGGAGCATAGCAGAAATGTATTGATGAATAGTGAGTGCCCTCGCAGCTGAAGACAATGTGGTTTCCAATTTGCGAGAGGCAGCCACTAAAGGAAGTCTTGCTTACTGTGTTTAAAATTAGAGGTTTTAATGGTGGAAAATGAATTAGAAAAAAACTAAAATAATGAAAATGCTAATAGATCAGTTTACTTACACTAATAAATCATTGAAAGGAAGGGAGCTTCTAACTTATAAAGCTGCAAGTGATTTCTTCCCTCCTATCCTTCCCCCAGAGTAAAGCAAAAAATTAATTCTATTAGAAATATGTGGGTCAAAAAAAGTTACAGAACTGCTGAGAATCATAATAAAGAATAAAGCTAATGTCCCTGCCCTCATGAACTTTCTTTGTAAGGAAATTTGTACCATCTGGATATGTATAAGTAGGACAGAAGAGGAGAAACAACACAAACACGTTAACTTGCTTAATAAATAGCTAAGACATAAAATGCTAAATGCCAAAATTCCATTTTAAGTTTAGAAATGCTTTTTAAAAAGACTTTCAAAAGCATTCTAACACCTTTTCTACAAAAATTTGATTTTTCTTTTTAATGAACTACCTACAGATAAACAACAAGAGCATGTTGATGAGTTTTTGTCCAAATTTTCACTAAAAAGACAGAGAAATGATTCGTGTGTGTGTGTGTGTGTGTGTGTGTGTGTGTGTGTGTGTGTGTGTGTGTGTGTGTGTTTGGGAGACAAATAAGAAGGAAAGTGAAGTATAAAGGGAAAAAGAAGCTTCACTATTTAGGTGTAGGCACCTTTACTTCATGAAAATCAGCCACTGAAAACCCTACAGAGCACATTTCTACTCTGATACACGTGGGTTCACAACGAGTCATAACTGACTCCACTTAAATAGCAGCTGCTATAGAAGTCTATCAAAATGATGAAAATATACTGATGTAAATCATTTAAATCTGCAGTATTTTATCATCCCAAAAGAAAAAGAAATTGAAACGTGTTATCTTCTATTTAAAGGAGTAAAAAGACTGTTATTTAGATGCTAAAATGTATAACTCTATGTTACAAAAAGAAACTGCATTTAAAAACTGCTGTCTTCATTAATGAGAATTAAGAGTCAGAATATGTTGTATGATGACTTACAGAACAGAATGGGGGAAAAAAAATGGTTTTCAGAACAATAGAACTATGAAAATTTTTAAGCAAGATTTCATTAACTCTTGGATATATCAATCTTCAAGCAATGAATTGGAGGAAGAAGGCAGAAAGATAAGTTAAAAAACAACTGCAGTTGACTAGTAGAGGA
The DNA here is from genome assembly GCA_030035585.1 of Dugong dugon. Lineage (NCBI taxonomy): Eukaryota > Metazoa > Chordata > Mammalia > Sirenia > Dugongidae > Dugong > Dugong dugon. The sequence continues at coordinate 103,218,467 of CM057463.1, read as the reverse complement.
TTTAAATGGTTAGAAATGACCTGACATATTCAAGAGATATTAAAAATGTAGAATTGAATAGATGTATTTACTATTTAAATGTAGTACAGGAAGTTACATGAGGAATTATCTAGGCTGACACCCAGGTTTTTGCTTGGGTAACTGAGACCAAAAGGTTGTCATTCACCAAAAGGGAGAGAAAAGGCAACAGTATGTTATTGTTGTTATTAGATGCCACTGAGTTGGTTCAGATTCTTACAACCCTATGTACAACAGAAAAAAACATAGCCTGGTCCTTTTTTATTCTCATAATTGTTGCTATGTTTGAGCCCATTGTTGCAGCCACTGTGTCAGTCCGTCTCCTTGAGGATATTCCTCTTTTTCACTGATCCTCTACTTTACCAAGCATGATGTTCTTCTCCAGGAGCTGGTTGCTCCTGATAATATGTACAAAGTACGTAAGACAAAGTCTCACCGTCCTCGCTTTTAAGAATTCTGGCTGTACTTCTTCCAGGACGCATTTGTTGGTTCTTCTGGCAGTCCATGATATAGCCAATATTCTTCACCAATGCTGTAATTCAAAGACATAAATTCTTTTGCCTTCCTTATTCTTTGTCCAGTTTTGACATGCGTATGACCTGACTGAAAATGTCATGACTAGGGTTAGGCTCACCTTAGTCCTCAAACTGACATCTTTGCTTTTTAACACTTCAGAGAGGTTTTTTGCAGCAGATTTGTCCAATGCAGTATGTCATTTGATTTCTTGACTGCTGCTTGCATGGGAGTTGATTATGGATCCAAGTAAAAGTGTCACAGTGGCGATAATTGTTGGGGCAGCGAAGACAGTAGTCAAACACAACTCTTACAGAGAAGTGGGGCCAAGGAGGGTCACTCAGAGGAGTCGACCCCGGCTTCAGTCCCAGGAGTTTATTTATAGTCAATACAGCAAGCAGCGAAGCAAATAACAGAACAATGGGCTTTGGGTGAGTAACAATAAGTTTCAGGCAAGGGAGAATGGGCTTCAGGTAAACGAGGCAATCAGTAACGGGACAATAGGTTTTGGAAAAACAAGTTGTGCCTAATCTCCTTCTCATCGTTGACAAGTCTCAACATGTTGCTGACAAGTCTCAACATGTCCTGTGCAGCATAGAGGCCTTTGAGGGGCTGAAGTTGTTAATAGTGTAGCCATGTTTAAATGGCACATATCCCCACATAAAAGGAAATCTTTGACAACTTCAAACTTTTCTCCATTTATTATGATGTTGCTTATTAGTCTAGTCCATGTTAAGGATATTTGTTTTCTTTATGTTGAGGTGTAGCCCATCCTGAAAGTTGTAGTCTATGGTCTTCATAAGTAAGTACTTCAAGTCCTCTTTATTTTCAGCAAGCGATATTATATCATTTGCATATCACAGGCTGTCAGTGAGTTTTCCTCCAAGTCTGTTGTTGAGTTGTTCTTCTTATGTCTAGTTTCTAAGATTATTTGCTCAGCATACAGACTGAATAAGTATGGTGAAAGATACAACCCTGACACACGTCTTTCCTGATTTTAAACCATGCAGCATCCCCTTCTTCTTCTTGAATGACTGTCTCTTTGTCTATGTACAGGCTCTGCATGAGCTCAATTAAATGTTCTGGAATTCTCTTTATTTGCAATATTATCTATCATTTGTCATGATCCACACGGTTGAATGCCTTTTCATAGTCAATAAATTATATGTAAACATCTTTTTGATATTCTCTGCTTTCAGCCAACATGCATCTGACATCAGCAATGATATCACTTGTTCTAAGTCCTCTTCTGAATAAGGCTTAAATTTATGGCAGTTCCCTGTCCATGTACTGCTGCAACTGCTGTTGATTTATCTACAGCAAAATATTACTTGCATGTAGTATTAATGATATTGTTCTACAATTTCCACAGTCTGTTAAATAACCTTTCTTTGTAATGAGCAAAAATATGAATCTCCTCCACTGAGTTAGCCAGGTAGCTAGCTGTCTTTCAAATTTCTTGGCATAGATGAGGGAAGACTTTCTTTGTTGCATCTGTTTTTTGAAACATCTCAAATGGTATTCAGTCAATTCTTGGAGTCTTATTTTTCACCAGTAGAGAAAAGACAAAAGTATAGGGAAATGTAATAAATTCAGTTTTATACATGCTAGGAAATAGGTGCTAGATTTTAGAAAATATGAGTGCGTTTGATAAATTAAAGGGTGGTAATTGAAACTGCAAGAGCTTAAGCTTATTTAAAAGTGTGTGTGAGGAGTGAGACTCAAGAATAGATTGTGGTGGAGGACCAGAATTTAAGGCATTGACAGGACGGTGTACTGAAATTATTAAGGAACGCTAAGGAGTCACAGGAAACGCTGTGGCATAGTGGTTAACAGTTTGGCTGCTAACCAAAAGGTTGGCAGTTTGAATCCATGAGGCACTCCTTGGAAACTTTATGGACAGTTCTACCCTGTCCTATAGGATTGCTATGAGTTGGAATCGACTCAACGGCAATGGGTTTTTCATTTTTTAAGGAGTCACAATTGAAGTAGAAAGTATAGAAAAAACAGTGAATTCTATAGAGGAAAAGAAATGGGAAGGTTAAAAAAGGCAGCTGTCAAGTAAAAAATACTTCACAGCTCTAAAGTAAAATGTAGATTAAAGGTCTGCTAAATATGGCCACTGGAAAGTCATTAGTGACCTTACTGACCAGTTTCCGTTGGTGTTGGAAGCAGAAGCCTGCAATGGGTTTAAAATTGAATAAAAATTGATGAAGTAGAAAGAGTGAACTTGAAGTCTTTCATTAAGAGGTGCTTGGACTTGAAGGGCAGGACAAATATAAAGCAGCAGGCAGAAGAGGATATTTGGTCTCTAAATACACAGGATAAAAATACACGTATTTTGATTTTGGGTTTGATTTGGCCTACCATAAAGTTTTAATTGGGGAAGGCCATTGTGGAGGTACAACTACCTAGCTTAGAAGAATTCTATTTCTGGATGTAATGTGATGTAGTGGACTAAGCAATAGATTTGGAGTCACAAAGTTCATTTTGTGGTCCTGGATCTGAAGCTCCTAAACTGTGTAACATTGAGCAAGCTTATTGATCTCTGAAGGAGTCAGTTTTCTTACCTGTAAAATGTAGATAACAGTATTGCTACATCAGAATGTTATGATGATTAAATATGGTTATGTTTTCAAAAGGTGCTTTTCTTCAAAATATACATTTTCATATTTCCAGCTTCATTGTATTCAAAGTCTTATGATTCCTCCATGTTTAGATCATTTGTGGTAGCTATAAAGCATTTACAGATATTTTGAAAATATAAAATTAGATTTCCTCTGATTGCTATAGCATAGTAAGAGTTCTTAGAAATACAATCATCTATCTCAAATATTACTATCTTTTTGCCTTAAAATATTAAAGGAGTGCATTACTGTGAAAACCTTGTGCAGTAGCAATGATAGCAATAAATCTTAAGAAATCTTTATGTGCAATGCGAAAAACAAAGGTGGCAGCAAAAAAGGAAACATTTTTGTGTTTAATAAAGTAGCACAATCTCATTCTAGCAGATGGATACCAGCCTCAGAAAATATTAATAGGTGTTACATTCACATTAGTAATTCAATAAAATGTAATTTTATATCCTTTTTAAAAAATTTGAAAAACTAATAAGAATGATTGATTAAATTAGATATGTGTGAGTAAATAAAACAATTAAATACAATAAATGGGGAACTCTAATTGTGTTTCAATCACTAAAGCCTTAGATATTTGGTTCCTGAATCTGAAACCAGGTATGCCATTTAAAGATTAATATTAAATCTCTGAAACTGTGCATTTTTACATCTTAAACTACCCTCTTTGTCACAATACACTGCATTGAAATGTGTCAAATGTACATTCTGTTCTCCTACAACACCAGGCTATCTGACAGATGTTAACAATGCATAATTTATCCAAGGGTTTTATTTAATTAAACTGGATAACTAAGGACATATATGTTATCGTTTGAGGTTACATGTTGTAAGAAAAGAACAGTAAATAAGGTATCATACCATATTCCAAACTATTCTGTGTACAATTTTCCTTCAGGAATTCACTAATATTTTGACGTTGCTCCGTCTTTCTCTGTCAAGCTCCCTGCACTTAAAAATCAGTACCTGAGTTTTTCACACATAAAAGGGACAATTAAATATTATAATGCTTATGGTTAGGCATTACTCTTACACTTGTCATTTGAACCAATGACAGATTTTTCCAACTGAATATGCTGCAGTGTTTCCAAATCAAAAACCCTCACCTCCATCCGGTATTACCTTTATGTGTTCAACTCTTCCTGACTCGGTGTTCAAAAAGGTCAGACATACTTCTGCAAGTCAGTACAATTATTGAAAATACTCAAAAGAGGAAGTGACTCTCAATAACTTTACTTGTTTTATTGAATTTATTGACATCATGATTCTTTCCAAAACAGGTGGAGACAGTTTTTTCCCTATTTCTCCTTGAAGTTCAAATTAATAAAGAGTTGTTCTTCTTGTTATTGTGTGCTGTCAAGCCAATTTCAACTCATAGCAACCCAATAAGACAGAGTAGAACTGCCCCATAGGGTTTCCTAGGCTGCAATTTTTACAGGAGCAGATTGCCATGTCTTTTTTGCATGGAGCAGCTGGTGGGTTTGAACCACCAACCTTTCAGTTAGCAGCCGAGAGCTGAACCATTGTACTGTCATCAAGTCAATTCCAATTCACAGCAACCTTATAGGACAGAGTAAAACTGCCTAGTATTTCCAAGGCTGTAAATCTTTAAAGAAGCAGACTGCCACATCTTTCTTCCACAGAGCAGCTGGTGGGTTCGAACAACCACCCTTTGGGTTAGGAGCCAAATGCTTAAACACTGCACCATCAGTGCTTCTTTCAGGGCTCCTTACTTCCTGGAAAATGGGAAGAATGTATTACTCATCTCTACTTTAGTAACATTTTGTATATATATATTCGTGTTGTAACACTTTTTACACAAAAATATAGGATGATTTTTGAAACACTTCCCCCCCACTCATTGGACTATGGGCATCTGGGAGGTCTGAAACTTATAATTTTACCTATATCATTTTTCTCTTTTAAAGGAAGTATCAGGCCTAATACTATTCTTGGCATGCATTAAGTTCAATAAGTATTTATCCAAAGACAAGTATCATTCAGATATATGTAAAGGTAAAATATAGCTACACACCTGCTCCCCATACCCCTGAAGCATAAAGCCCCAAAGGAACCATAAGTATTCCTGGAGACCACAGAGCATCCTGAGAGCCTGAAGGCTATTAGTGTCTCCAAGTGAGCTGGAAGTTTCTATAGGACACATCGCAACTATTTCACAGTAGACTAACCTTGCTATTGGCATCTGAGGAATATTTTCTCATCCGCATGAGCAACTGACTTACTGAGAACAAGAGATGTGGGACAGGGGAAAGCAAGGACTAAAATGCTACTCCCTGTTCTGAAGTTCGTTTTCTTCCCATGAGACAAGAGTTTTGAGTCATAAAGCTACAGGTTTATAAGAGGATTTACAAAAGTTCTTTATAAAAAAAAAAAAAAAATTGAAACCCTGTTACCATTGAGTAGATTCCAACTCATTGCAATGTTCACATGTTTCAGAGTAGAACTGCTCCATATGGTTTTCATGGCTGTGACCTTTCAGATGCATATCACCAGGTCTTTCTTCCCAGGTGCCTCTGGGTAGATTCGAACTGCTATCATTTTAGTTAGTAGCCAAATGCTTAACTGTTTGTGCCGCCCACTGACTCTTATTCTTTATCAAAGGAGCTGTGAAAGAGACACTTCCAGTTATCTATCACCCTACATCTATCGTCCTCTGTCACAGTAGAGAGAATACTTATATTCATTTAAGAATATTCCCCAGCCTGCTTTGCAATTAGGTGTGGTGACAAAATTCTAGTCAATAAAATACAGAAGGGTAATTTTATTCTGCTGGAAAAAAAAATAATTAAAGGATGGTGGTAGTCTTCTTCTTTCCCTTCTTCTTTGTATTTCCCAGGCTACAAATGGAACCGCTTGAATAATCATCATGTTGGGAGAACAGAAGAGCAGCATGATAAAACAAAATCTTAGTTCCTGACGCTGTGCACTGTGGAGCTACCATTACAATTTGATCACCGTACCCCCTCACCCACTGACCCAGGAAACTAAACATATCATTTCACCTGAGTCTACTTAGGATGATGATACTCACATTCCAAACCTATTTTCTGAGTTATTTTTAGTGATCTCCTGCTGTTGAAAACTGAAATGGTCACCTCCCAATATTTGTACTCTGAAATGGGAGTTAACACTCTAGGTGACCAGGCTCAGATGAACTAATTTTGTCTCTTTTATTTCACATATTCTGCTATGAATTCATATGCATCCCTCTGTCATCATATTATCTGATGTTTGCTAATCTGTGACATCCTAACTGGGCTCTTGATTTCCAGTTCCATCTCCTGAATACTAAGAACATTATCCTTTCCAGGCTAACTTCCCTAAAACCCCAATATCAACAAATCACTTTCCTGTTCCAAAAGGTTTTCCAGACTCTCTGTTCCTACAGTGACCATAAGAATCACTGTTACAACTCTCTAACACTCTTTAGTTTTGGTCAGTAAAAAACATTTACTTCTGTATAAGACACAGCTAATTAATTGTGTGAATAGATGTTTACAGACACAATACAGCTGGGAGCTTAGCTAGGTCAAAGGAATAGAACAACAGAGAGACCAGAAAGAATCATAACTGTGGGATACCTATCAAACCAGGATCCAATGAGAATCCATAGGATATTTCTTGCCTAAAAAGGAACTAGAAAGATCTCTAACTCCTGTCTAAACTATATCTTTTGATATTTGTCTAATGTGAAATAACTGTTCAGTTCCACTCAAATACCATCTCTTTCTGAGTCTTTTCTTGAAAAGTCTCAGTCCACAGTCCCATTTAGTATTATGTACCACTCATTATCATATTTAGAGGAGCCCTGGTGGTGCAGTGGTTAAAATGATCGACTGCTAACCAAAAGGTCAGTGGTTAGAAACCACCAGTCTCTCCGAGGGAGAAAGATGTGGCAGTCTGTTTCCATAAAGATTTACAGTCTTGGAAACTCTATGGAGTGACTACGAGTTGGAAGGGACTTATTATCGTATTTAAACATGTATGCAAAGACCTGGAGTTAGAAAACCAATAGGGAAGAACACACTTGGCATTTCTCAAGCTGAAAGAAGTGAAGAAAAAATTCAAGTCTCAAGTTGCAATATTGAAGGAGTCTATGGGCAAAATATTCTATGAGTCACTGTACCAAAAAGAAATGGTTGACCTTAAACCGTTTCAGCGGGTAGAGTATGATCGAGGACCAAGGTATTAGAGGAAGAAGTTCAAGCTGCATTGAAGACATTGGCAAAAAACAAGGTTCTAGGAATTGATGGAATATCAGCTGAGATGATTCAACAAATGGATGCAACTCTGGAAATGTTCACTTGTCTATACCAAGAAATTTTATGACAGCTACCTGGCCAACTGACTGGAAGAGATCTATATTTGTGCCTCTTCCAAAGAAAGGTGATACTACAGAATGCAGAAATTATCGAACAACTTCACTAATATCATACGTAAGTAAAATTTTGCTGAAGATCATTCAAAAGCAGTTGCAGCAGTGCATCAGCAGGGAACTCCCAGAAATTCAAGTCAAATTCAGAAGAGGACGTGGAATGAGGGTTATCATTGCTGATGTCAGATGGATCTTGGCTGAAAGAAAAGAATACTATAAAGATGTTTACCTGTTCTTTTATTGACTATGCAAAAGCATTCAACTGTGTGGATCATAACACACTATGGATAACATTGTGAAGAATGGGAATTCCAGAACACTTAATTGTACTCGTGCAGAAACTGTACTTAGACCAAGAAACAGTCATTCAAACAGGACAAGGAGATACAGTGTGATTTAAAGTCAGGAAAGGTGTGCATCAGGGTTGTATCCTTTCACCATATTTACTTAGTCTGTATGCTGAACAAACAGTCCGACAAGCTGGCCTACATGAAGAGGGATTGGATGGAGAATCATTAACAACCTGCATTATACAGATGAAACAACCTTGCTTGCTGAAAGTGAAGAGCGCTTGAAGCACTTAGTAATGAAGATCAAAGGCTACAGCCTTCAGTACAGATTACACCTTAACATAAAGAAAAGAAAAATCCTCACAACTGGACGAATAAACAATATCAAGATAAATGGACAAAAGAGTGAAGTTGTCCAAGAATTCATTTTACTTGGATCCGCAATCAACCTCCATGGAAGCAGCAGTTAAGAAATCAAAAGACATATTTCACTGGGCAAATCTGCTGTCAAAGATCACTCTCAAGTGTTAAAAAGCAGATATCAGTTTGAGAACTAAGGTGTGCCTGACCCAGCCCATGGTATTTTCAGTTGCCTCATATACGTGTGAAAGTCAGACAATGAATAAGGAAGACTGAAGAAGAACTGATACCTTTAAATTATGGTGTTGTCAAGGAATACTGAATATACTATGGACTGCCAAAAGAATGAACAAGTTTGTCTTGGAAGAAGTATACTCAGAATGTTCCTTAGAAGCAAGGATGGTGAGACTTCATCTCACATACTCTGGATACAATGAAGGAAGGACCAGTCCCTGGAGAAGGATATCATACTTGGTAAAGGGTCAGCAAAAAAGAAGAAGACCCTCATGAAATGGATTGACACAGTGGCTACAACAGTGGGGTCAATCATAGCAATGATTGTGAGGATGGAGCAGGACCGGGCAGTTTTCCATTCTATTGTACATTTTATCTCTGTAAAAATAAATGATAATGGTGGGCAAATATTTATTGTTGGAATTATTAGTGAAAAAGTTTACATTCACAGTAGATATTCAGAATATTCTCATTTTCAACTGATAGGTGGATGGTGGTTTGAATGAATTAAAAGTGGTGAAATAGAGGGGAGCTTCAAAACAATTTAACCTAATTTTGGTTTGTTTGTTTCTTGTTTATTTTTCTTTGCCAGTCTCATAATTGGCATACTTTCCTAACAAATAACACCAACTGTAAGCACATAGCAGATGCGTGACTGCCAACTGTCTGCCTATAGAAACATGAAGAATGTAAATGAATTTACCATTTAAAAGCACAAGTTTTCAGTCTTTGATCTTAATTTATCAAAGACACTCCCTGCTGTTGGACTTAAGGCCTTGCCTATGTATAGTCTTTAAAATTTCATGAATGCAATCAATGGGTTTAATGATGTTTAACAGCAGGAACCTGTAAATACAGGAGGTTGAAGTTGTCAGTTTACTGATAAAAATCTTACATGGGTTAACAGTTGAAAGTCTCCTGCAGTCACACTTGCAGAACAATCCCTGGTAGAAAGGAAGAAGTCTTAACTCCCCACCTCTCTCCAGTTTTCAGACCCAAATATGTCAAATACAATGCCTATGTTTGATTCACTTTGGTTAATCACAAGAAATATCCACCTAGGAATATTTGCAAATGATGACTCAAGACTAAAACAAAACAAACAAAAGCAAAATATGAGGTCAGGCTATGGCAAAAAATACTATTTTAAAATAAGAAAAGATAAAATCTAATATGGAAACAATTTACTCCTTGCTTCTGAAGTTATTGAATCGAAACCACTAAGCTTATTCCACAGAGAAAACACAGTGGATTCAGATATGAAGATAGGAAGATACCTGAATCCTTTTTAAGACTTCAGTAAGCTGAATCATCTAAAGAAGCAAGTAACTGATGTTGCCAAGTGCTGCACTTCTTTCCAGTAAAGGCTTTTTTTATTTTGCTCATGACAGGTAGCTCAAGTATATTTTGAATCAGTGTGTTATTTTTTCTTTCTACTCGATTGGTAGAGATTTCATACCCTTTCACTCATATCAATTTATATTGAACATGCAAAAGCATTGCAGGGAAATGAGCAAACTGCATAAGTGATAGTCATTTATTGAGATGGGCAAACTTCCTTAGTCAAGCACTTTCCTTTAGTAGAGTTTAATTTGCTATAGTTTAATTTTGTATTGAGAAACAAAGCTGACCTCATGTTTGTATTACAGAATTTGCATGTATGCAATTTAATAAAACAGTATAATCTCGTTTACATTCTGTTATTACAGCCTTTCAAAAACAAATCTAAAAAAGTAACTATTTTTATTATTAAGGAATATTCTAGCAAGAAGTCATGAAAAAAATGACATATAGAACAGGCTGTGAAACAAACATTTTAAGGAACAATTAGGCCCTTTGTCCCTTTCAATTTTTTTTCTCATTATTTTTAGCTACAATTAATTGAATTTATGGGTAGAAAATAACCTAAAGAAAAATATTTTGTATAGACATGATTTTTTTTCTATTTCTTCTATTACAAATGAGGAGTAAAGAGACATCACTGAGTCATTGCTAGTGATAAAAATGTTTATTGGAAAAGTAGATGAATAATAAAATAAATAAAGGTAAATATTTGTTCAGTAGGTCTATGTTTAAGGAGATAATGTCATCTTGGTATAATCAAAACTCAATGGCTTAAAATCCTAGTTCTGCTCTTTGTTATTTATGTGCTCATTCAATTTTTCTGAACCTTCATATCTTTACTTGGGGGGTGGGAACAAAACAAACAAACAAAAACCCACTTAATTCTGAAGATAGGAGAAGCAGTTGGAGAGTTAAATAAACAAAATAAACTAGTCTAGTTTGTTACACATAACAGGTTGCTGGCAAATGTTTTCTCTCTCTCTTCCTTTCTACCTTCTTTCCTTCCTGACTTCCTTCTTATTCCTTCCTTACTTATATAATTTCCTCCTAGGAAGACCACTTTATCACCTCATTAGGCCCTAAAAAAAAAAAAAAAAAACAGTTTCTGTTGAGCCGGTTCTGACTCAGGGCAATTTGATATGTGTCAAAGCACAATTACTCCACAGGATTTTCAGTGGCTCTAATTTCACAGAAGTAGATTGCCAGATCTTTCTTCTAAGATACCACGAGGTGGATTCAAACTGCCAACCTTTAAGTTAGTTAAAAAAATAAAACCCATTGCCATAGAGTCGATTCTAACTAATGGAGACCTCATGTGTTAGCTGATTGAAAACCATTTGCACCACCCAGGGACCTAAAAAAAAAAGCAAAACAAAATCCGTTGCTGTCATTTCTGACTCATAATAACCCTATAGGACAGAGTAGAACTGCCCCATAGGGTTTCCAAGGATTGGCTGGTGGATTCAAACTGCTGACCTTTTTTTGGTTAGCAGCCACCGAGCTCTTAACCACTACACCACCAGGACCCTGCCAGGGACCTAAAACAAACAACACCAAACCCATTGCCTTCGAATCGATTCTCACTCATAGTGACCCTATAGGACCCTATAGGTTCCCCCAGAGACCTAGGCAACCATAATTTTGGCCAATTTCTTTTAAATTATATTAATGTGATAGTCATCAATTTAGTAATCAGAATTTTTTTAAATGAAATATCTCATTTATTATAATTTTAAGTTACTTGACTATTTAATTCAGATTGCCCATCATTTCTTAAAGTCATTGGGTATTCTTTCTACTAGTAATCAAGTGGATGTTTTCAAATGAATATTAAATTTAATAATGTGTTATGATAGTTTTATATACATTTAATAATTTTAATTTTGTAATATCCTTGTCATATAGCGTACTCAAAATACATTTTTTTTTCACATGTCAAAAACCCTGTAGACCTTCAAAAGAGAACCTCTAATACATTATGGATTAAATTACACTGTTTGCTTGATCTTTATAAGTCACAAAAACTGTTGCTTTTATGGTTACGATTTTACCAGAAAATCTAAATACATATAATGTAATTGTTGGTACTGACAAATAATTGATAGATAATTAATGTTATCACATAATAGAAAATGGATAATCGAATGCAAAAAATCCAGCCTTGCTATTTATAGTCCACTGAAATGTCCACTTTGACAAGTGCCTTCTGCTTACAGAATGGTTTCATTCATTTAGTTTATCGTTCTCTTAAAAATATTCTATAGAAAACTCAAGGCCCTTGAATACTACTCCTCTTTGTATAAACTGATACAATAAGTCATGACTCTGAGGGAGTCGCTCCAAGCCTAGGTGGAAGAATCTGTTATACAAGTTGGAGAGGGGAGCGTGGTGAACTTCATCACCTTCAGGTGGTTTTGTCAAAAACACATACATAGACTTTTTGCCAGTGACTTCAGTTCTGTTGTTGTGTTTGATTTAGAGTTAAGATTTTACTGCTGAATACCTGATCAAAATGATTTATTCATTTTAAAATTTATACTGAATGAGAGGGTCAAGACAAGATAGATTGGTTAGACTGAACTATATATTCCTGTTTTACAGGTGCATGTCCCTATGCTTTTCCATAGAGATAAAGAACAATCCTTGTAGACATTCTAACCACCAACAAGCAGTTTCCAGATTTAAAGTGTCTTGTTTTTATTTGGATTTGCATTTAGAGTGTATTTTATTCTGGGTGGGAAATAGTACTCTCACTTTAGTAAGTGGAATAGGTAAACTTTATATGTCTGAAATTGTTACATGTTGGTATTATTGTGTCTGTTGGGGTTACTGTAATAAATAAGTTCAATAAATTAATTCAATTTTGAGTCTGTTTGAATTCAATGAAACCTAAATTGTTCAGAGGCTAATTTTAGGTCACTGAATTGTCTTACTTATATCGGGACATCATGGGAAGGATGGAATGATATGTTGTAATGTTTTGGACTCAGTTATTTTTGTTTTCACTGTAGTTAAGTGGCTTATCGCCATCTCTACCAAAGACAGAGGGATAAGACCCAGTGTTTCAGAAAATACTTTTATTTTTTTTAACCACCTTCTTTCTCTACCAAAGACAGAGGGATAAGAACCCAGTGCTTCAGAAAATACTATGTTTTGACCATCTGTTAGGTGCATAGAGCTGTATGATGTCCCAGATGATAAAAATGGAATGAAGCTCCTCTTTTCAGTCTTTAGGTTAGGGATGAATCAGGAGAAAAAAATATAAATGCAATTAAAGGACAGATGCCATACGGTTTTTAATTACTACAAGAATGTAAAATAAACATGAAACGTACATCAGTGAAAGTTAACCTAAATCTTGAATTGTGAATCAGGCTATAACCATGTAATTAAGTTGAACTACTTATAATTGTTCAAATGCTTCACATTCTTTCTTATCTCAAATCTTTTGTCCAGAATGATCTTCTCTGTGTCCTATCAGCCCATTACTTAAGCTTTTTTGAAGATATTCAGAATAACTCAATGTCATCCTTCTTTAAATCTCCTCTGAACTGCCCACATGCAGAATTATTTCCTCCTTGGTACTCCACTAGTACCTAGTATATACTTTTATCATATAACTGTTCAAGCGCTTGTTTATTTCTCCACCTTCACCTTGAGCCCCCAAAAGGTAAGACTTTGTTCCATTGATTCTGGATCCCCATTATCTAGTATATGCTCCTAGATTTTATTCCTCTACTCAAAGGCTAATGTGGAATCTAGTCAGAACTTTATCTTCGTTACATCATCTTAGTAGGGGATCAAATTTGTTTTATGACTTTAAATTGCAGCTCAAGGCTTCTCTAATCATATCTCTGATTGCCTCCTCTGAGATTTGATTTATAGTCAACTACCTACTCGACATCTCCCCTTGAGTGCCCTACTGGCATCTCTAACGCCATATTTTATAAGCTTAACTCACTTTTCCCATAAACCTCATTCCCTGTCTATCTTGCTGCTTAAACCAGGAAATTAGACGTCAGCCTTAATTATTCTCTCTCTTATCCTTCACGCAAAATTTACTCCAACTCCTAATAATCACACTTCCTTAAAAAAAAAAAAAAATATCTCCTTGATCTGCATCATTGTTACCACCACCCAGCTTCCTCTAAGTTCATTCTCTCCTTTCATTCACTGCACTTCAGTTATGTTAGCCTATTTCATATACTTCACACTCTCACTCCTACTCATCTCAAACATTGCACATAATAATGCAAAAACTCAAATTTTAATTTGTATTGCTGTCATAGCTAGTTTCTTCTTTTCTTTCAGCTCTCAGCTTAATTTTCTCTAAGGACAACAGTGGGTCACACACTCTCACCCAGTTTTTGTTGTCTATAGCACGGTATTTTGTCTCCTTTTTATCATTTAAATCTCATTATTTTATATGAATTTCTACCTTTGCCATTTAATACTTATTCCTTTAATATAATTTAAGAGCCACGAGAATAGTAATCAGTTCATCAATCTTTACCAAGCACCTAGCACAAAGCAGAACAAATAGGAACCTATAAATATTTTTCAAAACATGAATGCATAGATTTACAATAGTCAGGAGAAACACCATAATGAAAAGTATAGAGGTAGAATAATGTAAGTTCCGTGAAGTCAAGGATTTTTTTTTTCCCCCTACATCTCCTTTTTCTAAGGGCATTCTGACATGCTTCATGTGCTCAATAAAGATTTGTGGAATAAATGAAGACTTTGTAAGTTAAATGTTGTGACATGCTTCCAAGATAGACAAAAAATGGAAAATTTCATTTCTTCCATGTACTTCATGAATAAGGCTACTTTATTGGCTGCACGAATTCTTCTAAGTATGGTCCCTGCCTTATAAGTCAATGAATAAAATGCGTAAAAACAGTTTTTAGGTCACTGTATAAGGTAATGCAATCAAGGTAATGAAGAAGCCTGAAATAACAAGAATCCAGGAACACTGTAATAAATTTACTAACCATCAGAGTGACTTTCACTGGGGAGAAAAAAAGAAAAGCACTAATATTTTACATTTTAATCTGTAATTAGAATGAAAACAAGAATTTTAAGGGCACTAGAGTATACATTTGGTGATTTTTTAAAAAAAGTTCTAAAAATATATTTTTTTTTAATTTCATGTGATAGTTAGATAAACTTAAAATATAACTACACTAACATTTATTTCTCCTGTAAGTCTATTCTGTAGGCTAGCTTCTCCTACCCCACATATGTTCCCTCCACTCTATCCATGATGTTATGGAAAGGGAATTCTGAAAACTGCTGAGGTTTTGAGAATGCACAAGGGTTAAGCAAAAAAGCCCCCCTCGAAACAAAACAAAAAAAAACCATTTCCATCAAGTAGATTCCGACTCATAGCAACCCTATAGGACAGAGGAGAACTGTCCCACAGGGTTTCCAAGGAGTTCCTGGTGGATTCGAACTGCCTACTTTTTGGTTAGCAGCCAAATTCTTAACCACTACTCCACCAAGGTTATCAAACAAAAAAGCATGGGAGACAAAATAATCACCTATAGTTTGAGTTTTAACTTTCAAGTGATAAGCAATTCTCAATTTGACATATTTTTAGGAAAAAATGAGAAATTTTTTTATATGATTAACTGTGCCTTTAATTTTACAAACTTGATAAATACAATATAAACATCTTTTTAAACTATATGTACATAAGAATGACAAGTTATAAATCTTAAAAACAACTGATAGAGCTTAATCCTAATTAAGCTATGTATATTTAATATTGAATATGATATAAATACAGTGAAGATTTCAAAAAACAATTTCCTCTAACTCAGAAAGTGAGGGCATTATGTTGCTCTTCCTATGTTTAATGATTTTTGTTTCATTGTGTGCTATGGGAGACAATTTGCTCTTGTAGTTCCCAAAACTACTGGCATTACCATAAAATTATTCTTTTTTAAATTATGTAGCAGAAGGGATTCATAAACTGTGATTTTGTGATATTAATATTAACAAAGTATACAAAAGTTTCTTTTTAGAACTATAATAATAAAATAAAGGAGGATGTACTGATACTGAATAGGTTTTAGCATAAGTTTTCAGACTAAGACACACTAGGGAAAAAGACCTGATGATCTATGTCCAAAAATCAGTCATTGAAAACCTTATGGATCGCTAGTGTCCGATCTCACCTGATCATGAGCATAGCACAGTCCTGGGCAAGTTTCATTCCATTGTGAATGGTGTCATCATGACTTGGGGCCAACTTGATGACAGCTAACAGCAACAAAGTTACAGCAAGTGGTAAATTTATCATGGTCAGTTGTTCCATTACATCTTGCTTTGGGGACTAGGCTCTTCACTTAATTATTTGAAATCTTCAGTCTATAAATTATAGATAGATTAGTATGTTTTTGTTTTAATGGAGTACTTTAAATTTAAGCACAATAATTCTATTTCAATTATAAGAGTGCCATTGAGCTTCAATGACACAATTTTAAAAGCTCAGAGAGAAAAAAAGTACCAGTGTATTCCAAACTGTGAAGGCTGGCCTCCTCTTGAGCAAGGTTTGTCAACTTCAGCACTACTGACATATTGGACTGTATAATTCTTTTTTATGGGTGATTGCCCTGTACATGGAGCCCTGGCGGCACGGTGGTTAAGAGCTTGGCTGCTAACCAAAAGGTCAGCAGTTTGAATACACCAGCAGCTCCTTGGAAACCCTGTGGGGCAGTTCTACCGTGTCCTACAGGACTGCTATGAGTCAGAATCAACTCGATGGCAATGGATTTGGTTTTGGTTTTTGGCCCTGTACATTATGGGATGTTTAGCATCATCCCTGCACTCTCTCACTAGATACACCGTTATCTTCATAGTGTGACAACCAAAAATGTTTCTAGATGTTGACAAATATCCATGAGGATATGGAGTAAAGAGGGGGAGAAAAATCACCTCAGGTTGAGAACTATTGTCTAAAAAAGACCCCTGAATAACAACAACTCAGCTAGCCACTTAAATGTGTATGCCTTCTTGGGGCCTCGTCTTGGAAAGATTGTGGAAATGGAATTCTTTCTTATCTGTGTGAAGGTAATTACCGTTCCTGCAAGCCCAAAGTGAAATTGCTGGTTTTGTCTAAAGTGAGAAAGCTGAGTGATTTTCCTCAGGAACCCGCCACCAAGCAATGACCAATTCCCTCTTCACTGTGGCCATCATGGGACTTAAGTCGTGAGAATTTATCATTTACACGCTCCCCCACCCTCCTCAGCTAGAGACACTCCTTTTCCTGACCTCTGGATATAGAGGTGGGGGAAAAAGAAAAACCCGGAGGTGATTCAGACTTAGGGAAACCCCACACGTTTCGGAGTAGTACTGTGTTCCACAGTAGATTACCAGGGCTTTCTTCCAAGGGGTGGAGGGGGGAAGCAATTATACTTGCTTTATTCAATCTGTTTTCTGTTGTTAAAATAATATTCTGATAAGGTTAATTTTATGGAGTTCATTTTGGTTTCAGAAAAGTTTCATGAACTGGCAGCACCATCTCAGTGAGACTTGCTGCACTGGATAGAGAAAAGATGCAAGTTTTTCTGAGAGGTAAACGGCAGAGAGAGAGACAAAACAAAACATATTTCATGTATTCTAACATATGTAAGAGCAGGACATACAGAGAAAAGAAACATCTAAATGTATCTATTCAAACTAAAACGTTTGAGTGAGAGAGCAAAGTTGCAAGAAGAAATACTGTGGATACAAATGAAATCAAAAGGGGATGTTGTAGTTAGGTGCCAGTCAAGTCAGTTCCTACTCATAGCGACCTTACGTACAACAGAATGAAACATTGCCGGGTCCTGCGCCATCCTCACAATCGTTATTATACCTGAGGGGATAGGGACTTTAAACAAGCTTCCCATCCCTAGATGGAGCTAGTCAAACCTCTTTAACTATTTAATTCTTTTCAAGAGCCTATTTAATTCCAGCAAGTCTGGGGTATAAAATAGCTATATAACACTGTTAACGGCCAATCATTGGAGAAATGAATCGGGGCTTTCATCTTTAAAGCTAAAAAAATTAATCTTTATCTCATTTTCCCTTAAAGATCCTTCTTTGTTTATAAACAGTGCTTGCTTATGTTTCTACATCTCTTTGAAAGATAATCATGTTGTGTGACCTTCCATGGTGTATGAGAATTGTAACTGGATATCAGCAAGGGTCCAAATTTTCTGTTCTGAGGAAAATAATAAAAAGGAACAGTGCACATTCTTACCTTGAGATGGATCAACATACTGGGCTGAAAGAGAGCCAACGTCAAGGTTCAGGCTAAACCACTCTCACCCATCGTTTTGCTAAATAAGCTATTGTAGCTGTGGATTGTTAGAATTTTGAGAGAAGTGAAGAAATTCACCTCAGGCAGAGAACACAAGGCACAAGCAATGGAATTAAATTCTGGATATTACTGGCTGTTTAACTTCTTAGGGAACAACTATCAAAATACTTTTTTTTTTCAACCCCTGTTTATTGTTGTTATATTATTATTTTTTTCTTGTCTTGTCTTCTTTTGTTTTAGGTGCTAAAAAACAAAACAAAACAGGAGTCCGGCAAGATGGTGCTCTAGGCAGAAGCACCACGCCATCCCTCCACAGCAAAGATCCGAAAAACTAAGCCAAACAGAGAATCAACAATCCTGAAACCCTAGAACATCAAATGAAGAGATAAAGAACTCAGCCGAACACCAAACAGAGTGAGAATACGGAAAGAGAATGGAGAGCGAGGAGAGATTCATGCAGAGGTCCCCTACCAGCTAACGCAGCGCAGATCCACCATCTTGGACTCCTATCGGAGACCAGCAAATGGGAGTACGAGAGAGCAGCCTCACGGAGCATCCAGTGGAAGACAAAACAGCCTTCTCTCATCTGTCCATTCCAACAGCAAGCTCGCCTAGCATTCTTTTATGTTTGTATGCTTTTTCGCTCCTGCTCCTCTCTCCTCTCTCCCATATCCAGCTTAGCTTCACACATAACCATTTCCCCGCTGCATCCTGCCTACCTGCACTGTGCACTTGACATCACACCACCAAGTTGTGCAGGCACGGCCTATTGGAACCTGACCAGCACTGACCACCGACCATCCTGGTGGCTGCGGTGAGTGCCACAAAAAACCTGTCCCAGTGGCTCCTCTTCAGCTAGACCTGCCCAGCTGTACCACATATGAGTGACTGAACCGGCCAGTTGGAGAAGGATGCGAAAAGCATTGAGCCAACAGACGAGTGAACAACAAGGGGCACGCAGTCCGCCTGCTCAGACATACTCAAATTTTTTTCTTTTTAAAAAAAGGGATGAAACAAAAAAATCTACAATCAATAAATGAGAGAAATATCTACTGAATGCCCCGAAAACAGCAAACAATATCAAAACATTTACAAAAACAAGACAGGATGACTCCAATAAGCTTCCAAATTAAAACACCAGATAACTCTCCTGTGGAAGAAAATGCACTAGAAGTACCTGATAGGGAACTCAAATCACAAATACTCAGAAATTTCCAAGAACTGAGGCAAAAAGCTGACAAACATGAGGAAAAAATAGACAATTTTATGGAAAATACAGACAAAAAAAATAGAAGAATTCAGGAAAATGATGCAGGAACAAAATGCCAAAATAAATTCACAACTCAAAATTATACGAAAACAACAATTAGAAATCCAAAAGATAAACAACAAGATTTCAGAAATGGATGATGTCATAGAAGGGCTGAGAAGTAGATTTGAAATCATGGAAGACAGGATCAGTGGAACTGAAGACAAACACTTGGATACAACTGTGTTTGAGGGAAACTCAGAAAAAAGAGGAAAGAAAAATGAAGAGACCCTGAGAGTTATGTGGGACACAATTAAAAGCAAAATTTTACGAGTGATTGACATCCCAGAACAGGGGGAGAAAACAGAAAACACAGAGAGGATCATTGAGGAACTGCTGGCAGAAAACTTTCCCAATATCATAAAAGATGAAAATCTGGCCATGCAAGAAGCTCAACGAACCCCATATAGAAGAGACCCCAAAAGAAAATCACCAAGACATATCATATTCACACTTGCCAAAACTAAAGACAAACAACAAACCCTGAGAGCAGCTTGTGACAAACAAGAAGTCACATACAGAGGAGAAACAATAAGACTAAGCTCAGATTATTCGGCAGAAACCATGCAGGCAAGAAGGCAGTGGGATGACATATATAAAATCTTGAAACAAAAAAATTGTCAGCCAAGAATAATATATCCTGCAAAACTCTCATTCAAATTTGATGGTGAAATTAGGTCATTTCCAGATAAACAGAAACTAAGGGAATATGCAAAAGTCAAACCAAACTTACAAGAATTATTAAAGGGAGTTCTTTGATCTGAGGACAAATAGCTTCAGCCCACAAGCAGGACCTAGGACAAAGGATCATACGAGCCAGATACCATTCTAGGAAATGAACTCTCGAGGACTATCCAAAACCAAAAGAAATACAACAGGGAATCAGAGCAGTCAATCGATGGATGACAACAACATCAAAACAATGAAAGAGGGAATAAACGGCATAGGTATAGAACCTTCTAATGGAGAGGAATGCAAGGTGATACCCAGTAAGGGTAGACTGCTTCAAACTTATAAAGATAAGGGTAAATTCATGGTAACCACAAAGAAATTTAACAAACCAACTCATAAAAATAAAGACAAAAAACATAAAGTCTCAGCAAAAAAAAAAAAAGTACAAAAACAAAAGAAATGAACACAAAATCCACAAACAAAAGTAACTCAACACAAGAGAGTAAGAACAAAGAAAACTTCAGCACCACAAAAAAAAGCACTACAAAATGACAACAACAAACTCACATGTATCAATAAATACACTGAATGTAAATGGACTCAATGCACCCATAAAGAGACAGAGAGTGGCAGAATGGATAAGGAAACAGGATCTATCAGTATGCTGTCTACAAGAGACACACCTTAGAAACAAAGATGTGAATTTACTAAAAGTCAAAGTTTGGAAAAAAATATATCAAATAACAACTACCAAAAAAGAGCAGGAGTGGCAATTCTAATCTCACATAAAATAGACTTTAAAACAAAATCTACCATAAAAGACAAAGAAGGACACTATATAATGATTAAGGGGACGATCCATAATGAAGACATAACCATAATAAACATCTACGCACCCAATGACAGGGCTCCAAAATACATAAAACAAACTCTAACAGCACTGAAAAGAGAAATTGACAGTTCCACAATAATAGTAGGAGACTTCAACACACCACTCTCAGTAAAGGAGAGAACAACTCAGAAGAAACTCAGCAAAGATATAGAAGACCTAAAAGGCACAATCAGCCAACTGGACCTCATAGACATATATAGAACAATCCATCCAACCACTACAAAGTACACATTCTTTTCCAATGCACATGGAATGTTCTCCAGAAGAGACCACATGTTAGGCCACAGAGCAATCCTCAACAAGATCCAAAATGTTGAGATAATTCAAAGTATCTTCTCTGACCACAAAGCCAACAAGGTAGAAATTAACAACAGAAAGAGCAAGGGAAAAAAATCAAGTACAGGGAAACTGAATACTATCCTGCTTACACATCAGTGGGGAATAGAAGAAATCAGAGATGGAATCAAAAAATTCCTAGAATCAAATAAGAATGAAAACACATCATACCAAAACCTTTTGGACACAGCAAAGGCAGTACTCAGAGGAAAATTTACAGCAATAGATGCACATATCAAAAAAGAAGTAAGGGAGAAAATCAAAACATTAACTACAGAACTCAAACAAATAGAAAGAGAACAGCAAAAAAAGCCCACAGAAACCAGAAGAAAGGAAATACTAAAGATCAGAGCAGAAATAAATGAAATAGAGAACAGGAAAACAATGGAAAGAATCAACAAAACCAAAAGTTGGTTCTTTGAAAGAATCAACAAAATCAACAAACCACTGGCCAGACTGACAAAAGCAAAACAGCAGAGGACACAAATAACCCAAATAAGAAATGAAATGGGGGACATTACAACAGACCCAACCAAAATAAAAAGGATTATAGCAGAATATTATGAAAAACTATATTCCAACAAATTTGAAAACCTAGAGGAAATGGATAAATTTCTAGAAACACACGGCCTACCCAAACTACAAAGTGATATTGAAAATCTGAACAGACGCATAACAAGAGAAGAGATTTAAAAGATAATAAAAAAACTCCCAACCAAAAAATGCCCTGGCCCAGATGGCTTCACTGGAGAATTCTACAAAACATTTACAGAAGAGATTGTACCAGTTCTACTCAAGCTATTTAAGAGCATAGAAGAGGAAGCAACACTTCCAAATTCATTCTATGAAGCCAGCATAACGCTGATACTAAAACCAGGCAAAGACATCACAAAAAAAGAAAATTACAGACCAATATATCTCACGAATATAGATGCAAAAATTCTGAACAAAATTCTAGCCAATAGAATTCAGTATCATATCAAAAAAATAATACACCACGACCAAGTAGGATTCATACCAGGTATGCAAGGATGGTTTAACATTAGAAAATCCATCAACGTAATTCACCACATAAATAAAAGGAAAGAAAAAAATCACGTGACCATCTCAATTGACGCAGAAAAGGCATTTGACAAAGTCCAACACCCATTCCTGATAAAAGCTCTCAATAAAATTGGTGTAGAAGGGAAATTTCTCAACATAATAAAGGGCATCTATGCAAAACCAACAGCCAACATCATTCTTAATGGAAAACAGGAACAAGACAAGGATGCCCTTTATCACCACTCCTATTTAACATTGTGCTGGAAGTTCTAGCTAGAGCAATAAGGCAAGAAAAAGAAATCAAGGGCATCCAAATTGGTAATGAAGAAGTTAAACTCTCCCTGTTTGCAGATGATATGATACTATACATAGAAAACCCTAAAGACTCCACGAGAAATCGACTGGAACTAATAGAAAGATTCAGCAGAGTAGCAGGATACAAGGTAAACATTCAAAAATCACTTGGATTCCTATACACCAGTAAGGAAAACGATGAAAAGGAAATCAGGAAATCAATACCATTTTCAATAGCCCCTAAAAAGATAAAATACTTAGGAATAAATCTGACCAGGGATGTAAAAGACCTATACAAAGAAAACTATAAAACACTACTGCATGAAACCCAAAGGGATCTACATAAATGGAAAAACATACCATGCTCATGGATAGGCAGAGTCAACATTGTGAAAATGGCAAATCTACCCAAAGCAATTTACAAATACAATGCAATCCCGATCCAAATACCAGCAACATTCCTCAAAGAGATGGAAAAACTAATCATTAACTTTATATGGAAAGGGAAGAAGCACCGAATAAGTAAAGCACTACTGAAGAAGATGAATAAAGTTGGAGGACTCACATTACCTGACTTGAGAACCTACTATACAGCTACAGTAGTGAAAACAGCCTGGTACTGGTACAACAACAGACACATTGACCAACTGAACAGAATTGAGAACTTAGATGTAAATCCATCCACCTACGGTCACCTGATTTTCGACAAGGTCCCAAAGTCCATCAAATGGGGAAAAGACAGTCTTTTTAACAAATGGTGCTGGGAAAACTGGATATCCATTTGCAGAAAAATGAAACAGGACCCATACCTCACAGCGTATACAAAAACTACTTCAAAATGGATCAAAGATATGAATATAAAGCCTAAAACTGTAAAGTTCATAGAAGAAAAAATAGGACCAACACTTCAGGCCTTAATACATGGCATTAACAGGATACAAACCATAACCTTTAACACACAAAACCCAACAGATAAGCTAGATAACTGAGATCTTCTAATAATCAAACACCTATGCTTTTCAAAGGACTTCACCAAAAGAGTCAAAAGAGAACCTACAGGCTGGGAAAAAAATTTTGGAGAGTACAAGTCAGACAAAGGTCTAATCTCCATAATCTACAAGAAAATCCAACACCTCTACAACAAAAAAACAAATAATCCTATCAAAAAATGGGCAAAGGAAATGAACAGACACTTCACCAAAGAAGACATTCAAATGGCCAACAGACACATGAGGAAATGCTCGGGATCACTAGCCATTAGAGAAATGCAAATTAAAACCACAGTGAGATACCATCTTAGCCCGGCATTACTGGCATGAATCAAAAACACTGGAAATAACAAATGTTGGAGGGGCTGTGGGAAGATGGGAACTCTTATGCACTGCCGGTGGGAATGCAAAATGATACAACCATTTTGGAAAATGATATGGCGTTTCCTCAGAAAGCTAGAAATAGACATACCATTCGATCCAGCAATCCCACTGCTAGGAATATATCCTAGAGAAATAAGAGTCGTCACTAGAATAGACATATGCACACCTATGTTCATGGCAGCATTGTTCACAATAGCAAAACGATGTAAACAACATAGGTGCCCATCAACAGATGAATGGATAAACTATGGTACATACACACAATGGAGTACTATGCAATAAGAAAGAACAACAATGAATCTGTGAACCACCTCATAACATGGATGAAACTGGAGAACATTATGCTGAGTGAAATAAGTCAATCACAAAAGGACAAATATTGTATGAGACCTCTATTGTAAATCCCATGAAAAAGTTCATATGCAAAATGTAACAATCCTTGTTGGTTGCCAGGGATGGGAGTGGTGGAGGTGGAAATACTAAATAGGCAATAGATAAGTGGTATCTTGGGTGAAAGGTGAGACAGTACACAATACAGGGGAAACTAACACAACCTGTACAAGGAAAGGTCATGGAGGCCCCATGGACACATCCAAACTCCCCGAGGGACTGAGTTGCTGGAAGGAGGGCTCTGTGGACCATGGTCTTAGGGAACATCTAGCTCAATTGGCATGACACTACTTATAAAGATAATGGTGTACATTCTACCTTGGTGAGTAGTGTCTGGGGTCTTAAAAGCCTGTGAGCGGCCATCTAAGATACTACACTGGTCTCATCCCTCCGGGAGCAAGGGAGAATGAAGAGAACAGGATACAAGGAAAAGATCAGTCCGAGGGACTAATGGACCACAGCTACCAAGGCCTCCACCGGACTGAGTCCAGTACAGCTAGATGGTGCCCGGCTACCACCACTGACTGCTCTGACCAGGATCACAACAGAGGGTTCTGGACAGAGCTGGAGAAGGATGTAGAGGATAATTGTAACTCACAAAAAAAAAAGACCAGATTTACTGGCGTAAAGGAGACTAGAGCAACCTCAAGAGTATGGCCCCCAGATACCCTTTTAGCTCAGTGGTGAAGTTACATCCGAGGTTCACTCTTCAGCCTGGGAGTGGACAGCCCAAGTAAAACCAAATGAGACTAACAAGGTACAGAAGTCCAGTGACAATGGCCAGAAGGCAGAAGGGGAGTAGGAAGTTGATGATAGGGAACACAGGGTTGAGTAAGGATATTGTTGATGTGTTGGGAGATTGTTAACCATTGTCATAGTGCAACATTTGTAGTAATTGTTAAATGGGAGGTTATTTTGTTCTGTAAGCCTTCATCTTAAGTGAGAATAACAGCACAATTAGAAGAGGGTAGTCAATGTCACTTAAATGTGTATGTAGAAATTTTTGAAATGGTGTATCTTTGGCTGTGTGTATTTTCACCAAAAAAAAAAAGTTGAGAATTTAGAGGGTTAATATGTTTTGGGGTTGTTAACCAATGTCATAAAACAGCATGTGTGCTACTGTTACATGAGAAACTATTTGTTCTGTAAGCCTTCACCTGAAGTACAATAATATATTTAAAAAAAAAAAAAACATACTGACATAAAATGACAATCAGTTGTTTAGCTCACTGGTCTGAGAACTGACAATTTGGGTTGCACTCAGCTAGATGGTTCTTCTGCTGATTTTAACAGGCCTCACTCATGCATCTCTGATCATTTGCTGGTCAACTAGGCAGCTCTGCTTCTAGGTGTTGGCTGGTTGTCAGTCGGGCTAACAGGGACAACTGGGCCACATGTTTCTTGCTATACAACAAGCTTTCTTGTCTTGTAGCTTGAAACTGTAATGGATGAATTGTATGTGAATTATATCTCTATAAAGCTGTTAAAATTAAAAATAAATAAATAAAGCTGCAAGATATCGTGAATCTATGTTTCAGAATATACACAATACTTCTATAACTTTCTCTTGGTTAAAGCAATTCACAAGACAAATTCAGATTCAAAGGGTCAAGTAATAGATTCTACTTGGCAACGGGAAGTGTTGCATTTTTGTCATTTATCACAAGTTCCTGACTTCCATTCATTTTCAATTAAAAATAATTAGATTAAGTATTTCTCAGAGAGATAAGCATCCTTAATTTTAGTAGACTTTAGAACACTGGACCTGTACAATTTAAGATATAAGATTGTGCAATGTTTATAAATTATTGTCTTTGAAGATCAGGTACAGATGATTATGTTTTACAAATTGGCAGACCTTGGAAAAGGACACTGTTTGGTGTAAAAGTGACTACTATGTCTTTTCTCTACTATTTTTTTTTTCCTCCTTTATTTCTTCCCGCTTATGTTCTTAATGCGTGAATGTCTTCTGACTGTAGAGAAAAAATTACATTTTTCTTTTCCTGACAGGGAATAAACATTTGACTATCTACTCTCACACAATGTCTTGCCATAGTTTTCTATAGAATCATTTCCTTTTAGAGGAAGTCATTTTCCAACTAATGTGCCCAGGGTATTTTTAAAGAATGTTTTTGATTTATATTCAGATAATAGATGCTCTGAGGGTATGTAAACTATAACTTTCTCTCTGCGGTGTCGACAATTATAAGAACTTTGATTCTGGCTTATTTCCACATCTTTTCAGATAAAACCGTCTGGATTATATCATATTATGCTTGATATTTGCATATTTGCAAGCATACTATTCACAGAGAGGTTTTGCTTATAAGCTTAATAGTGACCAAAACTTGTGTAGATATTTATAATAATAGGAATCCTAATAAATTTGCTTTTCTGTGAGCATATATTACATATTTTCTCTTGAGGAGATAAGAGAGGTTTACACGAGATAATATAGTTATGGAAGACTATGTATGGACCAAGTCTCCATAGTCATTTATGCAATGGAGAAAGAAAGGAGAGTAGAAAAGAGGGGAATAGAAGATAAGGATTCAGGGAAGTTAAAAAAACAAAAACTAACTATGTATGAATACTCTTTTCACTGTTTTTACATACATATTTTTAAATATTTTACTTTTTTCCAGAAAACACTACATAATAAACGCACTCCACATTGTATTCCAGAATATTCAAAAGTGTTTTGAAAGCATGCATGGTTTAAATTGGGGATAGAAATACTATAGATAAACTTGGATTCAGGTACAAGTCCTGGCCATCTATTTATAAAGAGTTGAGTTGGGTAAGCCACACTGATTCTCTGTTTCTCTGACAGTAAATAATAGCTATCTACAAGTGTCAATACCGTGCACTATAAACCTGGACCTTGTTGGACAAAAAACAAATCGACTACATCTGTGGAAAGAGATGATGGAAAAGCTCAATATCATCAGTCAGTATAAGGCCAGGGGCTGACTATGGAAAAGACCATCAATTGCTTCTATGCAAGTTCAAGTTGAAGCTGAAGAAATTTAAAACAAATTTATGAGAGCCAAAGTACGAACTTTGGTATATCCCACCTGAATTTAGAGACCATCTCAAAAATAGATTTGATGCCTTAAACCAGACAAGTTATGGGACGACATCAAGGACATCATACATGAAGAAAGCAAAAGGTCATTAAAAATACACGAAAACCAGACTGAGTCCAGTACAACTAGATGGTGCCCGGCCACCAACACTGACTGCTCTGACTGAGATCACAACACAGGGTCCATGACAGAGCTAGAGAAAAATGTAGAACAAAATTGTAACTCATAAAAAAAGACCAGACTTATTGGCCTGACAGAGACTTGAGAAACCCTGAGAGTATGGCTCTCCGACACTCTTTTAGCTCAGTAACGAAGTCACTCTCAAGGTTCACTGTTCAGCCAAAGATTAAACAGCCCCATAAAAGAAAATGAGACTAGTGGGGCACAACAGTCCAGGAGCAAGGACTAGAAGGCAGGAGGGAACAGGAAAGCTGGTAATAGAGAAACCAAGGTTGAGAAGGGAGAGTGTTGACATGCCGTGGGGTTGTTAACAGTTGTCATAAAACAGTATGTGTACTAACTGTTTAATGAGAAACTATTTGTTCTGTAAACCTTCATCTAAAGTCCAATAAAAAAATAAAAATACAGGAAAGAAAGAAAAGACCAGTACAGATGTCAGAAGAGATTCTGAAGCTTGCTGTTGAACAATGAGCTGTTAAATTGAATGAAAAAAATGATAAAGTAAAAGAATTGAGCAAAGGATTTCAAAAAGTGGCTCAAGAAGACAAAGTATCGTAATGAAATGTGCAAAGATCTGGAGTTAGAAAATCAAAGGGAAGAACAAGCTTGATATTTCTCAAGCTGAAAGAATTGAAGAATAAATTCAAGCCTTGAGTTGCAATACTGAAGGATTCTAGGGGCAAAATGCATGAAAAAGCTGGACAATAAATAAGACAGAAGAAGAATTGATATCTTTAAATTACAGTGTTGGCAAAGAATATTGAATATGGAATATACCATGAACTGTTAAAAGAAAGAACAAATCTGTCTTGGAAGAATTACGGTCAGAATGCTCCTTAAAAGCAAGGATGGCAAGAAGCTGCCTTTGGACATGTTATCAGAAGGGACTAGTTCCTTTAGAAGGACATCATGCTTGGTAAAATAGGTGAGTGAAAAAGAGGAAGACTCAACAAAATGGACTGACACAGTGGCTGCAACAATGGACTCAAATGTAGCAAATATTGTGAGGATGGCTTGGGAACAGGCAGTGTTTCATTCTGTTGTAAATAGGGTTGCTGTGAATTGGATCTGACTTGATATCACCTACAAACATAACAACAGCATGGCAAAATATTGAATGATGCAGGAATCATCAAAAGAAGATGGAAGGAATACACCAAGTCACTATACCAAAAATAATTGGTTGACTTTCAAACATTTCAAGAGGTAGCATATAATCAAGAACCAATGATACCGAAGAAAGAATTTCAAGCTGAAGTGAAGGCATAAGCAAAAAACAAGGCCCCAGGAATGGACAGAATACCAATTCAGATGTCTCCACAAACAGAGGCAATGATGGAAGTGCTCAGTCTTCTATGCCAAGAAATTTGGAAGACATCTACCTGGCCAAACGACTGGAAGAGGTCCATATTTGTGCCAATTTCAAAGAAAGGAAGTTCAACAGAATGCAGAAATTATCAAACAATGTCATCAATACCACATGAAAGTAAAGTTTTGCTGAAGATAATTCAAAAATGTTTTCAGCAGTACCTCAACAGGGAACTTCCAGAAATTCAAACCGGATTCAGAGGAGGATGTGGAATGAAGGATATCAATGCTGATGTCAGATGGATCCTGGCTGATAGCAGAGAATACCAGAAAGATGTTTATCTGTGTTTTATTGACCATGCAAAGGTTTTCAACAGTGTGTATCATAACAAACTGTGGATAACATTGCAAAGAGCAGGAATTCCAGAACACTTAATTGTGCTCATGCTGAACCTGTATATAGACCAAGAGGCAGTCATTTGACCAGAACAAGGGGAAACTGCATGGTTTAAAATCAGGAAAGATGTTCATCAGGGTTGTATTCTTTCATCACACTTATTCAATCTGTGTGCTGAGCAGACAATCTGAGAAGCTGAACTACATGAAGAACACAGCATTAAGATTGGAGGAAGACTTATTAATAACCTGTGATATGCAGATCGCACAACCTTAATTACTGAAAGCAAAGAGGATTTGAAGCACTTACTGACGAAGATCAAAGTCTACAGCATTCAGTATGGATTATACTTCAACAGAAATAAACAAAAATCCTCACAACTGGACTAATAAGCAACATCATGATAAACAGAAAATATCGAAGCTGTCAAGGATTTCATTTTAATTGGATCAACTATCAAAATTCATTGAAACAGCAGCCAAGAAATCAAATAACATATTTCATTTGGCAAATCTGCTGCAAAAGACCTCTTTACAATGTTAAAAAGTAAAGATATCACCTTGAGGACTAAAATGCACTTGACTCAAGCCATGGTATTTTCAATCACCTCATATGCATGAGAAACCTGGACAAGGAATGGGGAAGATCAGAGAGAAATTGATACCTCAAATTATGGTGTTAGTGAAGAATACTGAATATACCATGGACTGCTAGAAGTACAAACAAGTCTCTTGGAAGAAGTACAGTCAGAATGTTCTTTAGAAGTGAGGATGGCAAACTTTCATCTCACGTACTTTGGACATGTTATTAGGAGGGACCAGTCCCTGGAGAAGGGTTTCATGCTTAGTAAAGCAGATGGTCATCAAAAAAGAGGAAGACCCTCAGTGAGATGAATTGACACAGTGGCTGCAACAATGGGCTCAAACAAAGGAATGATAGTGAGGATGGCACAGTAGCATAAAGTGTGTCATTCTGTTGTACGTAGGGTCCCTGTGAGTCACAATTAACTCTATGGTACCCAACAACAACAACAAACAAGTGTTGATGTGAAATTTGATTTGATTGAAGATTTAAAATATTTACTAAATAGTTCATCTGTCCAATCAATGGTAGAATTTTTATTAATACACACTACTGTATTTTCATAAATTGATGAATCATCCTCCATTCTGTTTATAGTATATATTAAGATTTTTTATTTTTGCTATTTTTATATTTGCTAATAAAATGTATGTTCCATAGGTATATGAAAAAGGAAGTTTATCAGGTATTTTCTTAGAGTAAATTGTGGCTTGATTATTTAAAAACTTCAGGGGTGTCATTGAATTTCAGTTGCATTTTTTAAAGAGTTTAAATTTTGCATGTAAAAATTGTTCTACTAAAGGAAAATGTATTGGAAGATCATTCAGTAGTATTGATAACAACACAAACTTACCCTTTTGTTGCTTAGAGAGGTAATTATTTCTTTTAATTTTTTCATAACATGTTGAAGGAAGTGAAGCCAAAGGAAGTAATATATGGGACTATTAAGAATATTTCTTATGTGATAGCGAAGGATATGTAATTTTAATATGATAGCATATGAATGTAGGGAACTTTCAATTAAAGCTTCACTTTGGTACATTAATACTTTAAGAGTTAACTACTCACATTGATTTTTTAAGCTCAGTGTACAGTATGTTTCCTTGAAAATGTTAGATTTTTCTAAAAAGTAAATAAAATATACTCTGTATCCTCTCAATTACCTAGACTATGGTTAAGGTAGACCAAGCATCATGATAAAGAAATAAAAGGATCAGAAGCGGCCCTCAGGAAACACAGACATACAATATAAAGGAGTCAGATGTTTACAAATTATTAAAATCGGTGTCCCTGTGCCAGATTCATCATGCTTCAGTACATATTTTTTTATGGCTTATTTAGCCTGGAATTACCTCTTTTCCAACTCTTTATATCACTGAAGATTTCTAAATTTAATTCCCATGTTAATTCCTTTGGATGTATTTTCCCAGACCACATTAAAGTGTTGGTGCTCTATATCTGGAAACCTTGGTGGCATAGTGGTTAAAAGTGATACCTGCTAAACAAAAGGTCAGCAGTTTGAATCCACCAGGCACTCCTTGGAAACCCTATGGGGCAGTTCTACTCTGTCCTTTAGTGTCACTCTGAGTTGGAATCGACTCGACAACAACAGGTTTGGTTTTTATTTGGCTCTATGTCTGTGTTGAGAAAACTGTGCTAATAAGACACAGGCTATTAGAAAATATATGTGTGTGAAAATCTTTTAAAATTAACTATTAGACAATATCACCGCTTTGATGAAAGGGCTCATGTTCACCAATCACAATCAAAAGGTATTCCAAAATGATTTTCATGACCACCTTGAGTGAGCCCTTGTTATGTTCCCCCTGCCTCCCTATGAAGTCCTTCACAGTTTTTTTCAGTCCTGCTAGCCTTTTTCCCTTTTCTACTTTTTTTTTTATGTTTTTAAAATTTATTTGAAACTTCAAGCCACTACCCTCTTTGTAATCTGTATAAGATTTCCTCTAAGCCTGTGTATTAGTTTCCTAGGGCTACTGTAATAAATTAACACCGAGTGGCGTAAAACAACAGAAGTTTATTCTCTGACAATTCTGAAGACCAGAAGTCTGAAATCAAGATGTCAGCAGGGTGTTGTAGAGAACAACACTCAATATTTGAAATAAGCTCAAGAGAATTTATTCTGGTAAAAAAAGAAAGAAAAAAAAAGAAGAGGTGCATTCAAATGCAGAGAGACACCAATTCACGTAGTAAAAACTGATGACTTCAGCAGGAGAGCTTCTAATAGGAATAGATACAGTCTAAGAAACAGAGAAATTATAATGCAACAGTTTGATTGGTTAGTCTTTGGTTGAGGTCACAAGAAGTGTGCATTAGGAGGTGGGTAACTGGTCTTCTTTGGGATAATTGGTTATAGAGGCTCACAGTGATTGATTGCAGGGAGTAACTGCAGATATTTTCAATCATACTCAAATATCCTACAGGAGGGGTCATAAAAACATCACTGGTTGATGTTCAGAAGCTCTAATCAGATGTCTCAGAGATTTGTGATAACCATTCAGTACCAGTACTTTGGTTCCCAGAAACTGCTTGTTAAAACAAAACCCTTTTATGTTGACTGGGAAACTTTAGATAAGGGTAGCTCCAGGACCCTTTCAAAACACTTTTTTTTTTTTTAATTAAATTCTTTTCATAAAGAAACATTTCTTAAACTTACTTTATACAAAAAGACGCCTGCATCAATGTTCCCTTCCTTAAAGTGTATTTCTTTTACATTTTGTATTAACCATAGAGTGAAACTCTCTCAGCTCCCACGGCTACTAGAAATTACAGAGCAAAATTGTGCAGGCACCTGTGAAAAGTCTGAGTTGACTCTTCTGAGATGAGCTAGGCAAATAAAGAATCCCGGGCAGGTATGTAAAAAGGACCAGTTTAATTTAGCAAAAACTGAGTTTAACTCAATCATTTAGTCCTGGTCAGAAAGGGTCCATGAACTTCTACTTTACAAGGGTCACATTCTCTCTGAAGCCTCTAAGGAAGAATCTATTCCATGCCTTTCTTTTATCTTCTGCTGTTGTCAGAACTCCTGGCATTCTTTGGCTCTGCTGCCATAGTTAGATGACATTCTCCCTTTGTCTCTGTGTCTGTGGTTTCTGTTTTCTTTTCCTTATAAGAACACCAGTCATACTGGATTAGGGCCAATCTTAAAGACTTAATCTTTACTCGATTATATCTGCAAAGACCCTATTTCCAAATAATATCATGTTCAAAGGTATTGAGGGTTAGAACTACAATATTTCTTTTTGTGAGACACAATTCAACTTATATCAACCTGCACTGCTTTTATTCCCATTTCATCATTACTCAATGTTTATTACTTACATCTCAACTTAAAGTGTAACATTCTAAGCCAGGCCATTCCTGAGCAATTGTTCTAGAGTAACCATCATCACCACTTCAAGTCACTCTTTGCTCCATTTTTCTTTTTTTTTTCACATCCTGAAGTTTATTTTCTTTTATTTATAGCCTGTTCCCATGAATAGACATTCTTAGAAGGTGTAAAATTGGCCTGATGGAGGTGTCATCTGACCTTCTCTAACTTCAAAAGGAGGAAGGAGAATCAAGATCAACAGCCCAAGGCTGATTCTTATGAGGCAGAGGTCAGACATGCCTCCTCTCTCCACCGTCTTTACCAATTCTGACACCAACCATCCCTCCCATGGCACTCTACTTCTTTGCTTAGTTTGATAATTCATTGCAATGACCACACAGCACTCACAGATAATACTCATGATTATAAGGTTTATTAAGGAAGTAACAGGTTATAATTCAGGTTTAGGAACACTCAGGATATAGTTCTTCCTTCAGGACAGCCTCTTCCCAGCTATGCCTGCAGGCACACATCTCTCTGGCCCTCAGTCTCTACCTTGCTTGGACAAGTCTTACAAAGCTATTTTAGCTCTGCCAAGAAGTGCTCCAAGACACCCCGCTCCACAAGTAAGCCTCAACCCAAAGGTGCTCAGCTGTAGCTCCTTGGGTTGGCAAACCTAGCTCCAACAAATGCCTGGAGGCACCCTACTCTGCCAGCAAGCCTCCTCCCCAAAGGCACTCAGTTTTTGCGCTCTGTGGGCTGGGTATTGCCATCACCTGCCTCTATCGCTCCTGTTTCTCTGCTGCCACTTCTCATTGTCTTCCGTGTTACAGCTCTCTTCAGTGTTACAGCTTTCTCTCTTGGTCTCCTGGTTTCAGGAGCTTCTCAGTGCAGGAATCCTAAGTCCAAAAGATGGGCTCTGTTCCTGGTTCCTCTCCCTCGGTAGTGGTGAGATACTCTGCTTCCTACACTTGGATGGCTAATTTTAAGCCTAACAAAATGGTAAAACTGATCAACCCCTTGGTGGGCCACAATTATCTTATTTTCATAGTCCCACCCAATAACTTTGGTGACAGTTACAAGAGAAAGGTCATATAAAAGCTATCCATCACACTACAGAAGGCAACAGCACCTTTGTATTGAGTAAGAGCTCAATGAATATTTATTTATAGATAAACAAAACCATAAATGAACAAACACATGAATTTTGAGTTGGAAGACAAATGACCCTGAGGCTTCCTTCTTTCACACTTACTTCTTAAACAATAGTAGGTGGTTTGTCTGCCAGGACATCTTTGAGTCAGTGCTGTACTCCCTTATGTGGGTTACAAGAAAATGTATTATCATTTTACTAAATGGCTCACTCAGATCTCCTTCTATTCTGAAAAATTTTAGATAGCTGTTGGGCTACTCATAGAAAAAGCAATATAGAAGACTGTCCACAACTTGGTTTATTGCTTTCCAAGTCAGTCATATTTTTCATTTTAAATCTGAGAGATAATCGATACACTGGGATACTTTCCAAATATGTTCTTAAGGCAGTACACTGCAAATGTGATATGACCTGAAGTTTAGGGGAAAAAAAAAAAAAGTGTGGGTGATGGGGACAGTAACGTTATTTCAATGACATCACTGAGCAGAGGCAGCAAGATGGATTCTGAAAGCTGGGGATGCAACTTTTTCAGTATGGGCATTCTAAGCTTTGGGCAGTTTCTGCCTTTTCCAAAAGTTTAAAAGGATCTTATCAAATGTTACTCACTATTTTTACAGCAATTTTATTTCACTTATTTGTCATGGCTGATTCTGCTACTACTTGAGCTAACTCACTTTAAGAAAATCGTTTTGAATAGAAATACAGTAAATTACTACAAGGTATATGTCAGGTAGTTTTTTTGAGAAAAAAAGATATTTTATTCAGGAAACTATACGGCAGAAAAACTGGATTAATTTTCTTCATAAAAAATAAAATATTTTATTTACCAGCCCAGTTTCCAAATAATTAAATTTATTTTTTTTTTAAATATTATATGTATTTTTGCCCTTCCTTTCTTTAAGCTTCCTAGGCTTTTTGTGAGGTCTTTTCTATCTCCTTTATTATATTCTCCCTTTCAGTCAAGCTTTCATCAACAAATGTTTATTATGAAAGTACTAAATATCAGGTACTCATCTATAGAGATGAGTTAAACAAATCTCTAGCATCATAGAGCCTAATTTCTGTTAAAATCATTAGCTAGCTTTTAAGAACACTCATGCTATTCCAGGCATTTTTCTTAGTGCTTTACGTACAACATTGACATTATCATTAATATTAAATCTCCTTTTAAAGGCAGAAAAAAAATTAACTCACAGAGCATGTCAGTCTCTTCTCCAAGGCCACTCAGCTAGCAAAAGTTAAAAATCAGATTGAAATGTAAACAGTTTAACCATAGCTCCTGTTGTGAGTGGCCATGCTATTTTGTTCTTAACTCTGGACTCTTCTAATACTTAAGTTGTGCTAATCATATGCTCTCTTGTGTTGTTACATAAAGTCAATATCTTTATTTTTTTAATTATGAAAATAATAAATAACTTATAGGAAATTTAGTAAATGGAGAAAATATATTCTCATCATGTTATAATGATTATTCTCTAGATTTTTCTCATATGTTTCAATCTGTACACGGTAGTAAATATAGTACATGAGTAAATCTATTTATTTTCTTTCTCATTGGATGTTTTATTATAATTTTTTCATAATGCTATACAGCCTTTTCAGGGTCTGCATAAATGTCCGTTGAGTTGATATTGCATAACATTTAACACCTTCATTGATGGATATTTCACTTCTTTGAAGAAAAAAGAAAATCACATAAAGAAGCACTTTGGAATTTCAGTTCAAATTAAATTAAACACACAAAATTATCTGACATCTTTATGATAGCTAGTCTCCAATGGACCATGACCTATCTCTAAATAATATGCTCTAACAAAAAGTTTTGGATTCTACATAGGCTCGCTATGAGTCAGAATTCACTTAGCAGTAATAGGCTTGTTTTGTTTTGTTTTATCATACACCACTCAATGTGCTGTGCCTTAGTCTCTAAATTCAAGAAGTTCCTAATCTAATCCGGGCAGACAGAAATTCAAAGTAGTGTGGTATATGAAAACATACAAGAATACAACTACACCAGAAAAGTACTTGGAGCCAACGGGCCACCTCCTACCCATCGTCAGAATGGCCTGAGCCAGCACTCGGCTGCGACGCCCTGGCAGGGAGGCGGCCCCTCTGCTTCTTCCCAGTCCCAGAAGGCAGACATGGTTGCGGCCTGACCAAGACTCTAAGTCACCCCTTCACCCACCTGACAGAGGCCTCTGGCTGTTTCAGAGATGACCCCGCAGCCAAAGGGCCGCCCCCAAGGGCAACAGGATATCCCTGCCGTCTTTAGATTGTAATCAAGAAAATGATTTGCTATGGGAGGAAACTTCTCCTAAAAGAACAACCATTAAGGAATTATCCAGAATTCCACCCATATCATCTGTGAATCTGATGTTTTCTACTCAGAAAGTACTGAGTTACCAGTGGACTGTAGTATTAAAACTTGACTCTCTCCTCTTCCCAACATTTTAACTGGGGTAGATCATTTTGAAAGCATAGGAAGAAGCTTAGTCTTTTCCAGCACTGGAGGGTAATCAAAGGTATGTTGTCTCAAAGTATACAGAATCTCAGACTCTCCACTGAGTTTCACTGTGCCTTCCAGCACTGCTCTGCCTAGCCTTGGCTACCACGTTTCCTGGTATTAAACCTGTTTCAGTGGAGTCGATTACCAACTCAGAGCGACCTTATAGCTCAGAGTAGAACTGCCCCATAGGGCTTCCAAGGAGCGGCTGGTGGATTGGAACTGCTGACCTTTTGGTTAGCAGCCTGAGCTCTTAGCCCCTGTGCCACCAGGACTCCTTCTATAGTGTCACTATCAGTCGAGGGCAATGGGTTTCCTCATATTGGAGCTGAGATAAAAATGGCTGAAAAGGTAAGCACTTGGTCAAATGATGAGAGCCTGCAAACACATTTCAATGAGTGACTGGTCTGTGAGCTTTACTTCTCTGTAGAATCTGCTGAAGACAAAATTTTGTTCCGGTTTCTACCTTCGTACCTATCTATTTACTGTTCTGTTCCATGCAGCACGATTTATAGGGCATGATATCATCACAGCTATCATATCTACCACTATAGAGGTTTAAGAGAAGCTATAAAAAAAGAAGGTATTGAACTTTCTCTAGCTTTCATAAAAGAAAATAATGATAAGTAAAAGAAACGATCTGGAACAAGTTTGGGACATGAGGAGGATGAACGAGAAAATTTTTTCCTTGCTGGAGGAAATGGGTGTGCCAGATAAAATTTAAAATTAGACACACTCTCTATCATGCTCCGTAAAGAGAAACATGAAGTATAAATGAAGCACAGGCCTGAATCTGTTGTACTGGTGAAAGGAATCAACACCTTTACATTGCTCATTGTTTTTGATCAACTCTGGTTGCTACCTTGGATCCACAGGCAGGACTTCCATCAACCATGTTATCCCCTGGTGCCACAGTGGAAATGTTTAAGGTGCCAAGTGAAGACACAAGCACTTTCTGGATGCAAAGATCAGTTAATTTGGAGTTAACAGGGCTATATATGCATGAGCCAACTCTATTTAATATCCTCCCGCTTGTGAATAAAGTACTGTATAAGGAGATTATTCATAAGGAGCTTGATAAATGTGGGTTGCATTCTAAGACTCTGGACTAACTTAGTCAAATACCATCATTGGGGAAATCATCTTTAAGGCATGTGGAAATGAGTGACTACATTTATAATTAGGGATTCTGAACACAAAATAAGCCTAAATGAAATCTTTGAGGATAAAAAAAAGAAACTTCTAAAAAAGAAATTCAAGATTCTTATACCCGTGGCTTTAAAATTCACTTTGAAAGCTTAAAGAAAGGAATATAAGTACAAATATTCAAAAGTTGTTTATAAACATTAACTTTTATGGTAACTTTTCTTACATGCATTGAGCAGTAGGATTAAGTTCTTAAGGTTTTCTGATTTTACCATTTTCAGATTAGATTTTCAAATATGAAGATAACTCACAAGTTGTAAAAGTTACTAAAATAACTTGAATAAGAATTTTAAATAGCTACAACCTAATTATAAACCAAGTAGAAAACTGAATTAATGTCAGTGTTTTCTTGCAAATAGGAAATTGAGACTAAACGTGTAGCAATTATCTCATGGTATTGTGATCAAGGCCATCAGGGCCAAAAATATATCACTTTAACAATTTGCAGAAGACTAATTGTAATTAGCAAGTTCTTATTTTATGAAGATAGAAAATACCTGCTGAGCTGATTATTGGTATCTCTACCTCAGCTTTTTTCCCCTGATTCAAAAATAATTGTTACTTCTTTTTCTTTTAAGGCTTGTTAACCTAGAGGAAAAGGCATTTTTATCCCATATAGAGTAGTGCTGAGCGTTGTAAAGTATGCTTAGCTGGCATGACAAAATAGTATTTAATATGCTAGTAGGCATGTGTGTGTATTCTGTGTCTTGATATATATATCAAATTTTCTTAAGTAAAAGTGCTATTTTTTTAAATGCACCTAATCTAGTAATGTGGTGCTGACAAAGATGAATGGGACAGAATTCTAGATGAGATGACATTTAAACAAAAATTTAAAAAAAAAAAAGAAATTGGTTGTTTGGGATAGAGGGGGGAGGGTGGAGACGAGGGATGAGATGAAAAGTCCAGAGAAAGATTTCTGTCTCTCTCTCTCTCACACACACACACAATTAGTGAACAAAAAGCAAACAAACAAAAAAAGAGCTATTTGTTTACAATATAATTTTAAATGGTTTTATAATACATAACAAATAAAAATATCCTAAATAATGATTTGAAGATATTAATCTTAAATGTAACACTATGTTTGCATTAATTATACTTAGAAAGTTTCTTCTGAAAAAGTGAGTTTAAAAATTATGTCAACTGCAATAATGGAAGTATCAAAACTGTAAAATTTTTATTAGTAATATTACCTCATTTATTTTCCACAGAACTTGCAGTTTTATAATTCTTAGATCTAAAAAAACCCTAATGCTTCCATTTATATCTTCATTCTATTATCAAATATTAGACATGATATTTGATTAATTTAATAATAGTATTGCAAGTTGAGTTCCAAAGAACTTTGCTGTTGATTATTAAAATATTTATTCTGGGGGACAATGTCAAAAAAGAAATTGGAGTAACTAAATATTATTTAAGAGAAGTCCAAACTGAAATTTTCAACAAAATTAATAATAAGCACAATTTGAATAAGTCACTTTAAAAAGACAGGGAACAGTCAGGGTTAAATGTGAATAAATAACTTACTTGATCACAAACTCATTTTGAATGATCTGCTCATAATGTTTTGGAGAGATAATAAGAAAAATATATTGATAAAATAAGAGAGAAAAGAATAGAAAAAGTTGTTGAACTGAAATATGTACCACTAACAGAGGTCTCTAAAAAATAAACTAAAATTTGGCAGGAGCAGGAGTTTGAAATAAAATTATGGAGTCAGATTCTTCTTTTGGCCAATTGCTGGACAATCTTGATCAGACTGATAGAGTGAAAAAGATGAAATTAATCTTAAACATATTATCTTAACAAATGTCCTGAAATCCTGTCTATTTTTCAGTGTGTGAAATTCCTTTGTATAAATAGGGAGTTAGACTTTATAAATGGCTCACTTTGTAGACCTGCATTGTAGGTTGATATGACAGCTAAGTATTTTTATATATTCTCATGGAATGCAAAAAATTTATTAAATATAATTTTAACACTTCAATTTATAAAACAGCTGGAGGTGGTGACCTACGATAAATTAATCTATTATGAATTATGAAATTATTAATACAGCTTGATTTCAACATCTGTGGTTCATAGGAATTATATAGAAATATTTATTGGTACCATTTCTCCCTTTTTTCTTGCCTAACTACATTTGATGAATAAAGCCGAAATATCTTTGTCATTACATAGGAATAGAGCCTGTGCAAAAACATATGCCTCAGGGTTTAGAAGTTAAAATGCATGAATATTTATAAAGACACTGTCCAATATACAGAAATTCTAAAATACTTGAATGGTTTAGTTTTGGTGTTCAATCTGATATAGTAAGGGGATATTGGATTTAACTTTATAGTAAAATAACTACCATTTATTAAATAATTCTTAATTGATAGATCTTGTTATAACAGCTTTAACTCCCACATTCATTTTAACCATTTAACCACAACTCACCAGCTCCTGTTGAGTCAATTCCTTCTCATAGCAACTCCATATGTGTCAGAGTAGAATTATGCTTCACGTGGTTTTCGATGACTGATTGAATACTGAGTAACAGGCATAAGTTCACATTGCTGTAAGTGATACAGCCAGAATTTGAAGGCAGATCAGATGTGTCTGATCCAAGATCCCAGACTAACATTTCCCATCTTTAAAATTGGAAAACTGTAACATAGGCTCCATAGCTCACAACTCTATTTTGAGATTCAAATGTCAAAAAAAAAAAAAAACCCTATAAGTATATAAAACATTGTAAAATTATTTCTGTAGATGTGGCTGATTTATATATAACATCATCTATGTAGGCTGTCCATATAAGAAGCACTATTAAGACTAAGAACAAAACAGATAAAGAGCTAAATAGAGCAGTTCTATTGTAGTATGCCACCAAGACAGTATCCAAAGCTGTCAAATGAGAACTCTTTATTCACTCCTGTCCTACATCTCATCTTGAGATACTTGACCTAAAGTGTTTAGTAATGGGAAAATCTCCATAATGAGTGATAAGTTCTTTGGATGTTGTTGTTGCTGCTGCTAGGTGTCATTGAGTCTATTTCGACTCATAGTGGCCTCATGTGACAGAGGAAATTTGAAACACCTTGCTGTTGAGTCGATTCCTACTCATAGTGACAGAGTAGAACTACTCCGTAGAGTTTCCAAGGAGCAACTGGTGGATTCAAACTGCCCACCTTTTGGTTAGCAGCTGTACCTCTTAACCACTGCATCATAACTATGATTAGTTGCCCATAAGGGTTGTGTTTTTTTCTATATATACTTATGACAAGTTTTCCAATTTTTCCTGAGGTTTTAGGTCTCCCTCTAAATTAGAATTTTGATAATCTCCTCAAATTGGGACCAACATCCTTCCCAAATTGGGGAAGAGTCATAACTCTGGTAACGGGCATTTTGGAAGGGGGATGAAAATAACCTTAGCTGGATATTAGGAGTAAGAAAGAAAGGGAAATAGGGCCTTTATTTATAAGCTAACTGTCTGGAAGAAGACAGGCAGAGTCTTGGTTATTAGAAGGCTAACTATCAAGTGCACAAGTGAAGATACGTGATATATTTTAACAGTAAGGCCTCAATCTTACGTATGTTGCCCTTAAATATATAGTTCTTTTTTAAAAATCCCTAAACCTTATATGTGGAGTTATTAGTACCTACGTGTTGTGCTCAAGTGTGCTTGGCAGAATAGAAGACATAAATATCCAGACTGACAACAGAGACAAATGTAATGACCTGTGAAACTTACCTTACCATTTTATTTCTTCTTTTATGTTTTAACACTGCATAAAGTATAAGCATCAATCCCATTTGTAGCCAAAATATAGTGGCTTCTGACTCTGTCCTTCTTCATTATTTGTACTGAACATCATATATGATTCATTGCATTAGCTGATAAAAGCTATTTCTAATACAAATGGTTAGACATTTCTATGTTCAGGTTTGTTTGTTTTGGTATTCTGTTATTCACATTATTTTAAAACGTGTTGCTGTTGTTAGGTGTCATTGAGTTGGTTCCGATTCATACAACCGTGTGTATAACAGAGAGAAACACTGCCCAGTCCTGTGCCATCCTCACAATCATTGCTATGTTTTAGCCCATTGATGCAGCCACTGTGTCAATCCATTCATTGAGGGTCTTCCTCTTTTTTGCCAACCCTCTACTTTACCAAGCACGATGTCCTTCTCCAGGGACTGGCCCCTCCTGATAACATGTCCAAAGTATGTGAGACAAATGATAAGCACATTAAATAAACCAATTGTCCTCCAGTGTACTCTAGCTCATGGCGACCTCATGCGTTACAGAGTAGAGCTGAACTCTGTAGGGTATTCATGGCTGCGACCTTTCAGAAGCAGATGCCAGTTTTTACTTTTGAAGGGTCTCTGGGTGGATTCGATCTACCAACCTTTTGATTAGTAGCAGACCACTTTAACCATTTATGCTGCACAGATCCCCTCTCCACATTAAATAGTGGTCTAATATCCTCCTTGTAAAGGTGTGTATCCCAGAAGCTAGAAAATAAAAATGACTTAGTCAATTGCATTTGCCAAAACAAAATTTGTTTCTTCAATAATATGTGATCCAGGAATAGCATCACATTTTGACCATTTCAACACAAACAACTCATATAGAACATATTCAAACATATTACCTAAAACCACAGTATAAAATAATGATCAATCTGTTACCTGGTTAGTTTTCCTTGCACAATACTTATTACCAAAGTGTTGCAGTTATATTCTGTTTTGTGAAATCTATCTATTATTTTTTCATTTTTTAAATTGTACTTTACGTGAAGGTTTACAGAAAAAAATAATTTCTCATTAAACAGTCAGTACACATATGGTTTTATGACATTGGTTAACAACCCCATGACATGTCAACACTCTCCCTTCTCAACCTTGAGGAGCTTTTTTTGGTGAAAAATACATAGCCAAAGTTACACCATTTCAAAAGTTTCTACATGTACAATTCAGTGACATTGATTACATTCTTCCAGTTGTGCTGCTATTCTCACTATCCTTTTCCAAATTATTCCATCACCATTATCTTCAACTCACTATCCCCTAATCTTCCCATCAAAACTTTTGAGTTGCTGTTGTCAGTTTGATCTCATATAGATAATTCTTTTTTTTTTTTTTTGTACCTTAGATGAAGGTTTGCAGAACAAATAGTTTCACATTAAACAGTTAGTACACATATTGCCCTATGACAATGGTTAACAACCCCATGACATGTCAACACTGTCCCTTCTCAACCTTGGGTTCCTTATCACCAGCTTTCCTGTCCCCTCCAGCCTTCTAGTCCTTGTCCCTGGACTGCTGTGCCTCATTAGTCCTGTTTTGTTTTATTAGGCTGTCCAACCCCTGGCTGAAGGGTGAACTTTGGGAGGGGCTTTACCACTGAGCTAAAAGGGTGTCCGGGGGCCATACTCTCGGGGTTTCTTCAGTCTGTCAGGCCAGTAAATCTGGTCTTTATTTTTATTTTTTATTTTTTGTGAGTTAGAATTTTGTTCTACATCATTTTCAAGCTCTCTCCAGG
This sequence comes from Dugong dugon, assembly GCA_030035585.1. Taxonomy (NCBI): domain Eukaryota; kingdom Metazoa; phylum Chordata; class Mammalia; order Sirenia; family Dugongidae; genus Dugong; species Dugong dugon. The sequence goes on along the minus strand of CM057463.1, from coordinate 103,174,770 downwards.
ACCTGCTATTGTGATCCCAGTCAGAGGAGTCAGTGGTGGTAGCTAGGCACCATCTAGCTCTACTGGACTCAGTCTGGTGGAGGCCATGATAGCTTGGTCCATTAGTCCTTTGAACTAATCTTTTCCTTGTATCTTGTTCTCTTCATTCTCCCTTGCTCCCGAAGGGGTGGGACCAGTGGAGTATCTTAGATGGCTGCTCACAGGCTTTTAAGACCCCAGATGCTACTCACCAAGGTAGAATGCAGAACATTGTCTTTACAAACTGTGTTATGCCAACTGAGCTAGATGTTCCCCGAGACCATGGTCCCCAAAGCCCTCCTCCCAGCAATTCAGTCCCTCAGGGAGTTTGGAAGTGTCTATGGAGCTTCCATGACCTTTCCTTGCACAAGCTGTGCTGGCTTCCCCAGTAATGTGTACTGTCTTACCCTTCACCAAAGTTACCACTTAGGTATTTAGTTCTTCCCCACCCCTCCCATCCCTCGTAACCAACAAAGATTGTTTCTTTTTGTGTGTGAACTTTTACATGAGTTATACAGTAGAAGTCTCATACAATATTTGTCCTTTTGTGATTGACTTATTTCACTCAGCATAATGTCCTCCAGTTTCATCCACATTATGAGATGCTTCACAGATTCATCATTGTTCTTTATCTTTGTATAATACTCCATTGTGTGTATGTACCACAGTTCGTTTATCCATTCATCTGTTGATGAGCATCTAGGTTGTTTCCATCTTTTTGCTATTGTGAACAGTGCTTCAAAGAATACGGGTGTGCATATATCTATTAGTGTGACAGCTATGATTTCTCTAAGATATATTCTTAGGAGTGGGATTGCATTTTGTAGTGCTTTTTTGTGGTGCTGACGTTTTCTTTGTTCCTCTTACTCTCCTGTGCTAAGTTCCTTTTGTTTGTGGATTTTTTTTCATTTCTTTTGTTTTTGTAGGTTTTGTTTTTACTGAGACTGTGTTTTTCTTCTTTATTTTGATGAGTAGGTTTGTTAAATTTCTTTGTGGTTACCTTGAAATTTACTCTTATCTTCCTAGATTTGAATTAGTCTATTATTACTTGGTATCGCTTGGCCTCCTCTCCATTAGAAGGTTCTGTACCTACACCGTTTATTCCCTTTTATTGTTCTGATGCTGTTGTCATTTACAGATTAACCTCTCTGGTTCCCTTTTGTAATTCTTTTGGTTTTGCATAGTTCTTAAGAGTTCATTTCCTAGGTTGGTATCTGACTAGTACAATCCTGTGTCCTATACTCAGCCTGTGGTCTGATATTGTTTATTCTAAGATAGAAGGACTTCTTTTAATAAGTCTTGTAAGTTTGGTTTGGTTTTTACATAGTCCCTTAATTTCTGTTTATCTGGAAATGACCTAATTTCACCATCATATTTGAATGAGTTTTGCAGGATATATTATTCTTGGCTGGCAATTCTTTTCTTTCAAGTTTTTTATATGTAATCCCATTGCCTTCTTGCCTGCATGGTTTCTACCATATAATCCGAGTTTAGTCTTACTGTTTCTCCTCTGTATGTGACTTTTTGTTTTTCTCAAGTTGCTCTCAGGATTCTTTGTTTGTCTTTGGTTTTAGCAAGTGTGATTATGATATGCCTTGGTGATTTTCTTTTGTGGTCTATCCTATATGGGGTTCGTTGAGCTTCTTGGATGGTCAGCTTTTCATCTTTCATGATATTGGGGAAGTTTTCTGTCAGAAATTCTTCAGTGATCCTCTCTGTGTTTTCTATTTTTTGCCCCTGTTCTGGAATTCCAATCACTCACAGATTTTTGCTTTTGACTGTATCCCACATAATTCTTAGAGTTTCTTCATTTTTCTTTGTTCTTTTTTTTTTTTTTTGATTTTTCTTTAGAGTTGTATACAAGTGTTTGTCTTCAATTTCACTGATCATATCTTCCATCGTTTCAAACCTGCTCCTCAGACCTTCTATGACATTGTTTGTCCATTTCTGAAAACTTGTTGTTTATCTTTTGGATTTCTAATTGTTGTTTTTGTATGATTTCTAGTTGTGAATTTATTTTAGCATTTTGTTCCTGTACTATTTTCTTGAATTATTCCATTATTTTGTCTGTATTTTCCAAGAGTTTGTCTGCCTTTTCCATGAATATTTGTATTTTTTCCACATTTTTGTCTGTTTTTTGCTTCAACTCTGGATAAGTCTGAATATTAGAGATTTGAATTCCCTATCAGTTAGGTCTTGTGCCTTTTCTTCTACTGGAAGGTCATCTGGTGTTTTATTTTGGATTCCTACTGGAACCATCCTGTCCTGTTTTTGAGAATGTTTTGATATTGTCTGCTGTCTTAAGGGCACACAGTGATTATTTATCTCATTTATTGGTTGTAGATTTATTTGTTTTATCCTGCTTTTTTGTTTTATTTGGTTATGTCTGAGCAGGCAGGCTGTGCATTCTTTGTTGTTTGCTCATCTGTGGACACGATACTTTTCACCTGCTTCTTCAATGGGCAGGGTCAGTTAATCGGGTATGGTACAGCAGGGCAGGTCCAGCTGAAGGGGAGTTGCTGGGATAGGTTTTTTGTGGCACATACCAGGGGCGACAGTGCGGACTGGGAATCAGTGCAGAGCAGGTTCCAGTAGGACGTGCCTGTGCTGCTTGGGAATGTGATGTTCAATGCATGGTACAGGTAGGCAGGAAGGAGGGGGTAGACTGTGATGTGTGGAGCTAAGATGATTATGGGAAAGATGAGAGAGAGGAGAGAGGAACAGGAGCCAAAAACATTCACACAAACAAAAGAGTACTAAGAGAGCTTACTATTGGAGTGGAGAGATGAGATACTGAGAAATGGGGAAAAAATGAAAAAAAAAGAAAAAGGGTAATAGAAAAAAACGAATAAATGGAGAAACTGTAAATGAAGAAAGACAAAAAGGGAACAAGAGAGAGAAGAAAACTAAACAAAGAAATGAAAAAAAAAAAAAAGAAAAAAGAAATGCCCTCAGGGATGTCCTTGTGCGACTGTGCAGAGTAAGGGACTATCTTCCAAGCTGCATGGTACTGTCCAGCTAGAAGGGACTCACAAGCCAAGAAAAGAAAAATAAAACAAACAAATCAAAACAGAACAAATCAGAGCAAACAAACAAACAAAAAAGCCCTGGGGGTCCCACCAGTGTGGCAGCACGGGTGGGGAAGCACTTTTACAGTCGAGTGGTGTTTCACAGCCTTTCAGGAAGAAGCAAAGATGGCACATGAAGCCAGGTATTTGAGAGAAAGGAGAGAGAGGTGGTGAGAGGTAAGGAAGAAATCTAAAGAAGTGGAAAAAAGTAACACCAGCAGCCAACAAATGGCACTCAGTGAGCTGGCCAATGCAGGCAGGTGGAATCTGAGTGGCACTGGGGGAAAGCTGGTGCTTCCCAGCCAATGGACTGTGGCTGCAGGAAGTGGAGGAGGCTAAGTAGGGGTGAAGAAGGGTGGGGGGGTGGGAAAGCCTAAATCGTGGGTTACCGGTTGTTCTGTCTCCTGCTGGAAGCTCCGTGAAGCTGCTTTCTCGTACCTCTTGTTCACTGATCTCCAGTAGGAGTCCAAGATGGCAGATCCGTGCTGCGGTAGCTGATAATGGACCTCTGCATGTATCTCTCCTAGAGCTTTCTTCTCAGTCAGTTTCTTATTTCATTCAGTGCTTGGCTGAGTTCTTTATCTCTTCATTTGATGCTTAGGGTTTCAGAATTGATGTGTGACTCTGTTTGACTTAGATTTTCTGATCTTTGCTGTGGAAGAATTGCATGGTGCTTCTGACTATAGCACCATGTTGCCCGGAAGTCTCATAGCGAAGCTCTTAACCACTGCACCACCAGGGCTCCTCAGCATGCCTGTTGACCGAATGTATCTATTTTTAGAAAATAATTCCTGAAAGAACCAACAAGGTGTATCAGGAACTTTGGTGTACATAAAAATTACCTTGAAAGCTTCTTTAAAAATCAGATATTCTGGCTTCATTTCCAGATATTTTGATTCAGTAGCTCTGAGTGGTGGTTAGAAGCCTTCAGACTTAGCCAGTACTACATATTATATGCTGGTCTTCTTTTGAGGAAATCTGGTATTAAAAAAAAAAAAAAACTAGCCCTCCGCCCCCTGCCTGATATGGGATTTTACCAGACCTTTGCTTGACTAATCCCTTCTTATAATCTAGGTCACAATGTTAATGCTAAGAGGCTTTCTCTGACCATTAAATCTAATGTAGGCCTCACATCATTCTCTATCACATCCTCCTGCTTAGTTTCTTCATAGCTCTTGTCAATAACAATATTTTTGTTTTTTTCCTGGCTTGTTATGGTTGTGTCCCAGTGTACCCACCTGTTGCTTAATAAGAGATGGATAAATATTAGCTGAATAATGAAACTATGTACCAGGACCTAATTAGAAACTCTAGTAGATAGACAAGATTTTGTACTATATTTATTGTATTGACTAAGTCACAGAGACAATTGAGAAATGTACTTACCTTTCTTACTAAAAAAAAAAAGAAAAAAATATTAACATTAATGAAATCCAAATCCAAAATGAAGAAAGGAAATTTTAACTCCACTTTGTGGATGAGACTCAACATGTATCCAATCCCTAAAATAGGGAGATTAATCAAGCCTTCACGTTCCCACTTCTCAATCATCTCTGACACCAGCTGCTCAAGCAGCACCCTCTCTTTCTGGTCCCAGCCACCTGGAGCTACATTGGCGCTCACAAGTTAAAAGGACACTATACTTCAGACCAAATAGGTGTATAGATACCAACCTCAAGCTTGGAAGTCCACAGGACATGCTTACTTCTGGCATGCTGGCCACAAATTTGGGTTTTTAAAACTATACTTTTATGATGCTAGCCTGAAGCTTGAGGGCCTCTACTGGGCTCCCTCACTTTCACCCGCTGACTTCCACTACTCCTTTGGGTTTGATAATTTGCTTGAACAACTCACAGAACTCACAGAAAGTACTTTACTTATCATTACAGATTAATTATAGCAAAAGGAGACAAACTGGGATCATCATATGGAAGAGACAAATAGGTGAGGTCTAGGAGGGTTCCAACCATGGAGTTTCCATATTCCAAAGAGGGCATATCACTCTTTCTTCACCAAGCAGGAAGCTGTCAGAGTCTCTGTGTCCAGAGCCTGTATTTGCCTCAATCATTATGAAGTCATGATTGAGGCTTCATTCGATATGCACGATAGGTTAAATTGTGCCTCCTGAGATTAATAGATATCAGGCTATTGGATAATCTTTCTGGCCTGACCAGCCCCTACTCCTTAGCACATGTCCTCTGGTGTGGTCTGGAGATTTTAGATAATAATGATGTTTCAATTACTCAGGAAATTCTAAGGGTTATCTCTCAGGAACCAAGGACAAAGGGATTTTTTGTTTGTTTGTTTTTGGTAAGATGATTTATTACTGCACATCTACAAACTCATCACCACCACTCAAAAAAATGTTTTCATTATTTTTTGAAATTTCTTCCAGTTTTAATTATTGTAATTAAATATTATGACTGTTTTTATGTTTTGCTATTAGCTATTTGCTAATTTGTCACAAATGCTCTCAGTAACTCACCCAAAGTCTTTAGAATTTTTAGTGTGCACTGAGCAACTTCTAACTGCCTGTATTTGCCACTCTGTGCCTGAAATGTAAATCTCAGGCATATAAATACCCTAACTTTCTTGCACCTAATGTAGGAAAATTTTTAAATGCGTATTTTACACAATTTTGAAGACTTAAAACACTGTGGTAGTTGACTTATTGAAGAAGAGCATTTCTTCATGTGTCTGTTAGCAGCCTGAGTATCTTCTTTGGTGAAGTGCCTGTTCATATCCTTTGCCAATTTTTTAATTGGGTTATTTGTCTTTTTGTTGTTGACGTTTTGCAGTATCTTGTAGATTTTAGAGATTAGATGCTGATCAGATATGTTGTAGCCAAAAATTTTTCCCCAGTCTGTAGGTTGTCTTTTGACTCTTTTTGTGAAGTCTTTTGATGAGCATAAGTGTTTGATTTTTAGGTGCTCTCGTTTATCTAGTCTTTCTTCTGGTGCTTGTGCATCGTTACTTATGGTTTGTATTATGTTTATGCCATGTATTAGGGCTCCTGGCATTGTCCCCAATTTTTCTTCCATGATCTTTATAATTTTCCATTTTATATTTAAATCTTTGATCCATTTTGAGTTAGTTTTTGTGCATGGTGTGAGGTATGGGTCTTGTTTCAGTTTTTTGTGGATGGATATCCAGTTATGCCAGCACCATTTGTTAAAGAGACTGTCTTTTCCCAAATCAGTGGACTTTGGGCCTTTGTCAAATATTAGCTGCTCATAGGTGGATGAGCTTATGTCTTAATTCTCAACTCTGTTCCATTGGTCTATGTATCTGTTGTTGTACCAATACCAGGCTGTTTTGACTACTGTGGTGGTAAAATACGTTCTAAAATCAGGTAGTGTAAGGCCTCTCACTTTGTTCTACTTCTTGAGCAAGGCTTTATTTATTCAGGGCCTCTTCCCTTTCCATATGAAGTTGGTGATTTGTTTCTCCATCTCATTAAAAAATGCTGGTGGATTTTGGATTGGGATTGCATTGTATCTGTAAGTTGCTTTGGGTAGAATTGACATTTTCACTATGTTGAGTCTACCTATCCAGGAGCAAGGTAAATTTTTCCACTTATGCAGGTTTCTTTTAGTTTCTTGCAGTAGCGTCTTGTAGTTTTCTCTGTACAGATCTTTTAAATCTCTGGTTAGATTTATTCCTAAGTATTTTATCTTCTTGGGGGCTATTGTAAATGATATTGATTTGGTGATTTCCTCTTCAAGGTTCTCTTTGCTGGTGGAAAGGAATCCAAGTGATTTTTGTATGTTTAGCTTGTATCCTGAAACTGCTGAAATCTTCTACTAGTTCCAGTAGTTTTCTTGTGAATTCTTTGGGGTTTTCTGTGTATAAGATCATATCATCTGCAAATAGAGATACTTTGACTTCTTCCCTACCTATTTGGATGCCCTTTATTTCTTTTTCTAGCTTAATTACTCTGCCTAGGGCCTCCAGCACAATGTTGAATAGTAGTGGTTTTAGAGGGCATCCTTGTCTGGTTCCCGTTCTCAAGGGGAATGCTTTCAAAGTGTCTCCATTTAGGATGATGTTGGCTGTTGGCTGTTGGATTTGTATAAATGCCCTTAATTATACTGAGGAATTTCCCTGCTATTCCTATGTTGTTGAGAGTTTTCATCATGCATGGGTGTTGGGCTTTGTCAAATGCCTTTTCTGCATCGATTGATAAGATCATGTAGTTCTTATCTTTTGTTTTGTTTATGTGATGGATTACATTGATTGTTTTTCTAATGTTGAACCATCCCTGCATACCTGGTATAAATCCCACTTGGTCATGGTGAATTATTTTTTTGATATGTTTCTGAATTCTATAGACTAGAATTTTGTTGAGGATTTTTGCATCAATATTCATGGGGGATATTGTTCTGTAATTTTCTTTTTTTGTGGGATCTTTACCTGGTTTTGGTATCAGGGTTATGCTGGCTTCATAGAACGAGTTTGGGAGTATTCCATCCTTTTCTATGCTCTGGAAGTAGTAGAAGTGGTGTTATCCCTTCTCTGAAAGTTTGGTAGAATTCTCTAGTGAAGCCATCCGGGCCAAGGCTTTTTTGGTTGGCAGTTTTTTCAATAACCTTTTCAATCTCTTCTTTTGTTTTGGGTTTATTTAGTCGTTCTACCTCTGTTTGTGTCAATTTAGGTAGGTAGTGAGTTTCTAGAAATTTGTCCATTTCCTCTAGGTTTTCAAATTCGTTAGAGTACAATTTTTCATAGTAATCTATTATGATTCTTTTAATTTCAGTTGGGTCTGTTTTGATATCACCCATCTCATTTCTTATATGAGTTATCTGCTTCCTCTCCTGTTTTTCTTTTGTCAGTTTGGCCAGTGGTTTATCAATTTTGTTGATCTTTTCAAAGAACCATCTTTTGGACTTGTTAACTCTTTCAATTGTTTTTCCATTCTCTATTTCATTTAATTCCGCTCTAATTCTTATTATTTCTTTCTTTCTTGTGCCTGTGGGCTTCTTTTGCTGCTCTCTTTCTACTTGTTCCAGTTATAGGGTTAATGTTTTGATTATGGCCCTTTCTTCTTTTTGGATGTGTGCATTTATTGCTATAAACTGACCTCTGAGCACTGCTTTTGCTGTGTCCCAAATGTTCTGGTAGGATGTGTTTTCATTCTCATGTGATTCTATGAATTTCTTCATTCCATCCTTAATTTCTTCTATAACACAGTAGTTTTTGAGCAAGGTGTTGTTCAGTTTCCGTGTGTTTGGTTTTTGTTTTCCTTGCTTTTTGTGTTGTTGATTTCCACTTTTATGGCTTTATAGTCAGAAAAGATGCTTTGTAATATATCTATGGTTTGGATTTTGTTAAGTGCTGCTTTATGGCCTAGTATGTGGCCTATTCTGGAGAATGTTCCATGTACGTTGGTAAAGAAAGTATACTTGGTTGCTGTTGGGTGCAGTGTAACACAGTCTTTCTTAGATGCACTATGTGTTTTAAAAATAGGACACCACTAGGATAGATTCCATATGATAAGGGAATGTTTTATATGTAAGTTTATAAATGTGTATAATGGATGTGTTTGTGTGTGGGTGTGTAGATGTAAAACTAAGTTTATTTGTATATACACACATATGTAAGAACTTAGTGGTGTTCTAGAAGGTAGCTATTTAGATACATTTTTGAGGAAAACTTTACAAATGCTAATAAACATTTCTCACAGACATACATCTAAGTATATTATTCCCAAATATGGAAATAAAATCTTAATTATTTGCTTACTATCACCTTTTATGTTAGAAAGGGCTACTGCATGATGTCAGATACGAATTCAGAAGGTTCTATTTTAATATTCCACAAACACTTGGGTCTCCTTTTCATTACTAAATATTAAATATTCCCAGCATGCTGGTTAACTATTCAGGTAATTGTGTTGTCATCATAATTGTCATCCACAAGCAGATATTAAGAACTTACTTCTTCATTGTGCATTACTAATTACAGAATAATTAATTGAACATTTTTGTATTTACATAAACAAAATCTGTGATCTTTATGGTTTCATATACTGTAGACACAGTTAAACTGTAGCAATAGGAAATCTAAATATGAAATGTTAACTGAAGACAATTGTATCTGGATAAATACTAGAATTTGTTGTTGCTCTTGCATGTCATTGAGTTGAGTCTGACTCATGACAGCCCCATGTGTGCAGAGTAGAGCTGCCCCATAGGGTTTTCGTGGCTATGACCTTGCAGAAGATCACCAAGCCTGTCTCACAAGGTGCCTTTGAGTGTGTTTGAACCACCAATAACTAGTAGTCTAGTGCTTAACGGTTTGTGCCACCAGGGACTTTTGTTATCAGCAGTGTAGCCAGTCATCCATAATAGCTATGGTGTATAATATATAATAGCCATAGTTATACATTGAACTGGTATACAAGGGACAGAAGGAATCATGAAGTTGGAAATGTAAGGTTTTACTCAGGAAGACTGTCACAATAGTGGAATTGAGGATCCATATATACCTCAGGGAAGGGAAATATCAAATAAAAAATTGTATGCAGAAGGGAAAAATGGAAACATAAAAGATTTATTTTTGAAAGTTCACTTTAACAATGTGGAAATTATCAAAGGTATTGCTTTAAGAATAAGGCAAATGGACAATTGGTTTGAAGAAATAACTGAACCAGGAAACCCTGAGATGACCTTTATACAGATGTAGACGTCAGGACTAAACTGGCACAAAGTGGACATCTTGTGTTGCTCATTTACTTGTTTAATTTTTTTTGAATCATTACAAAGTACATGTTATACCCTATCACAAGAATGGCACACTGGTGAAGATAATGGAATGATAACTAAGGCACAGACAATCAAGGGAGTCACAATCTCTACATAATGCTAAGATTTGTTAAATATTACTTGTCAGTTTTCATGAAAATCTACAAGTAAAAGAAACTTACTCTCTGCTACAGTTATTCAGAGGCTTGAAAAGGCATTGGCATTTGTAATTGAGGTTTGACTAATATTTATGAGTTAACTAAGCAAAAAATGATGCAGAAGGTGCTGATTAAGTGTTTTGAAAGAGGAAAACAAGAAAACGATGCAGTTTATTCAAACATTTTACTCAAGTATGCAGTTTAAACAAATATTTAATGAAGTGCTAATAGGTAAAATGTATGTTGAAGAAGATTGAAATATGACAAATTCCTATGTCTTAGTTTGGGTTTCTTCAGAAGCTTATCCTGAGACAAGGGTCCAGGGAAAATAACTGATTTGCAGAGAAACACCAGTAGAGGAGTGGGGATTGGTATGGAGAAAAAAGAGCATGGATAGGTAGACTCAACATAGTGAAAATGTCAATTCTACCCAAAGCAACTTACAGATACAATGCAATCCCAATCCAAAATCCACCAGCATTTTTTAATGAGATGGAGAAACAAATCACCAACTTCATATGGAAAGGGAAGAGGCCCTGAATAAATAAAGCCTTGCTCAAGAAGTAGAACAAAGTGAGAGGCCTTACACTACCTGATTTTAGAACGTATTTTACCACCACAGTAGTCAAAACAGCCTGGTATTGGTACAACAACAGATACATAGACCAATGGAACAGAGTTGAGAATTAAGACATAAGCTCATCCACCTATGAGCAGCTAATATTTGACAAAGGCCCAAAGTCCACTGATTTGGGAAAAGACAGTCTCTTTAACAAATGGTGCTGGCATAACTGGATATCCATCCACAAAAAACTGAAACAAGACCCATACCTCACACCATGCACAAAAACTAACTCAAAATGGATCAAAGATTTAAATATAAAATGGAAAATTATAAAGATCATGGAAGAAAAATTGGGGACAATGCCAGGAGCCCTAATACATGGCATAAACATAATACAAACCATAAGTAACGATGCACAAGCACCAGAAGAAAGACTAGATAAACGAGAGCACCTAAAAATCAAACACTTATGCTCATCAAAAGACTTCACAAAAAGAGTCAAAAGACAACCTACAGACTGGGGAAAAATTTTTGGCTACAACATATCTGATCAGCATCTAATCTCTAAAATCTACAAGATACTGCAAAATGTCAACAACAAAAGACAAATGACCCAATTAAAAAATCGGCAAAGGATATGAACAGGCACTTCACCAAAGAAGATACTCAGGCCGCTAACAGACACGTGAAGAAATGCTCATGATCATTAGCCATTAGAGAAATGCTGATCAAAACTACAATGAGATATCACCTCACCCCAACAAGGCTAGCCTTAATCCAAAAAACACAAAATAATAAATGCTGGAGTGGTTGTGGAGAGACTGGAATACTTATACAGTGTTGGTGGGAACGTAAAATGTTACAACCACTTTGGAAATCGATTTGGCAAGTCCTTAAAAAGCTAGAAATCGAAGTACCATACGATCCAGTTATCCTGCTCCTTGGAATACATCCTAGAGAAATAAGAGCGCTCACATGAATAGATATATGCACACCCATTTTCATTTCAGCACTGTTCACAATAGCAAAAAGATGGAAACAACCTAGGTGCCCATCAAAGGATTAATAGATAAACAAATTATGGTATATCCACATGACTGAATACTATGCAACAATAAAGAAGAATGATGAAATCATAAAACCCCATATTATATGGTAGAAGCTGGAACTTATTATGCTGAGTGAATTTAGTCAGTCACAGAAGGACAAATGCTATTTAAGACCACTATTATAATAATTCAAGAAAAGGTTTAAACACAGAAAAAAACTTTTTTATTTTATTTTATTTTTTATTTTTTTTTATATATACTTTTTTATTGTACTTCAGGTGAAGGCTTACAGAACACATAGTTTATCATGAAACAGAAGTACACATGTTGTTTTATGACATTTGTTAACAACCACACAACATATCAACCCTCTAACTTTTCAACCTTTTTTTTTTGGTGAAAATACACATAGCCAAAGATACACCATTTCAAAAATTTCTACATGCACAGTTCAGTGACATTCACTACGCTCTTTGAATTGTGCTGTTATTCTCACTTAAAATAAAGGCTTACAGAACAAAATAGTTTCCATTTAGCAGTTACTACAAATGTTGCCCTATGACAATGGTTAACAATCTCACAACACATCAACAATATCCTTACTCAACCTTGGGTTCCCTATCACAAGCTTCCTTGTCCCCTTCTGCTTTCTGGCCCTTGTCACTGGACTCCTGTACCTTGTTAGTCTCATTTGGTTTTACGGGGCTGTCCACTCCCAGGCTGAACAGTGAACCTCTGAGGTAACTTCACCACTCAGCTAAAAGGGTGTCTGGGGGCCACACTCTTGAGGTTTCTCCAGTCTCCTTTAGGCCAGTAAATCTGGTCTTTTTTTATATATATTTATATATACATACACATCAAGTAACAAATAAGAACAGATTCCTTGTGTTTTTGATTATTTTTATTAAAAAATGTCATATCTAGAAATATACCATTATTTATACATTGTATTATGGGTGACTGTAGTCCAGACTCCAATTAATGTGAAGTATTAGAGAAACAGAGCAATACTATCACCAAATTAGCAAAAGATATTACATTAAATTTCAACTGTACTCATAGAGAATCATCTCAGTCCTTAAAAAATGTGACATTAGTGTAAGACAATAACCTAAGGGGGATTTTCACTGTTGATTTTTTAACCTGGAAATAAACAATTCCGAAAGACTACTTCATTTAAGAAAACATAATATAAATGAGATTAAATTCACGCTCTCATCAGTTAATCAACAAATAGGGGCTTTTTGGCCTTAAAAAAGTCTGATGAATGTGAACTTTGACACCTGTTATGGTTAAGATTGTGTGTCAACTTGGCTGGGCCATGATTCTCAGTGGTTTGAAAATTATGATGTAGTTTGACAGCTATGTAATCACCTCCATATTGAGGTCTGATATAATGTAGTCGTCTCAATGATGAGATCTACTATGGGCAACCAATTAGCTGAAAGGGAGTTTCCTTGTAGGTGGGGCCTGTACCCAATATATGTGGACTTTCTGGCAAGGCTCGTGGGCTTTTGCTCACTCCAGATCCTGCATCTGGCTCCTCATCTAACCTGTGGTTCTTGGAACTTGAGTTAGCAGCTTACCTACCTATCTTGGGATTCGTCAGCCTCTGTAGCCTGTGAGCCAGTGGTCTGCCATCTTACTTACCAATCTGGGGATTCATGGATCTCTGCAGCCTGTGAGCCACAGACCTGCCATCTGACCTGCCTATCTTAGGTTCGCCAGCCCTGGCAGCTACCTGACTCAAGAGAAATCTCCAGCCTGACACACAGACTTGGGACTTTCCAGCCTCTACAGGCATTTCCTTGATATAAATCTCTCTCTCTCTCACTGTATATATACAGCGAAGTATATATAATATATATATATATATACTTCCTGGTTTTACTTCTCTAGAGATCTCAGTTTCAGACAACACCCTTTTCAGTGTACCTTCATTGAAGACTTTTGCATAGACTTCTGAAAGCTTCCTCAGGGAGGCCTTATCAGACCACCTTATTAAAAATGTACTCCCATAAATTTCTATTCCCACACCCTGCTTTATTTTATTCATACCTTCCAATAACTACATTACATATTTGTTTGTTTATAGTCTATGTTTCATCTTAGAATGTAAGCTCATGGTCACACAGATTTTTTGATTTTTCTCTCTTGTATCTTGTGCTCAGATCCACTAAGAAGGTATGCCACTATTTCCTCTACATTTACCTGCACAGTGCCTACATTTATTCTGCAAGTTTTGTTGCTGGTGTTTTCTATATCTTACCAGGAAACATCAATGTATGGTTTTCAGATAATAACAATCAGGACTTATATTCCTTTCTCAAATGCTATTTACAAGGTTTGTTCACTGAAACTTCAAGAAATTGAAGATGTCCAGTCTTCATACCACAAATAACAACCCATTTTCCCATGCATAGTCAATTACATTGACATCAGCAACTGCTAATAAGCAAGGAGTATTGTAAAATATCATTAAGTAAAAGAAATACCCCAATTTCAAAGATGCTAAAATGTGAAAAAGTGATAAAACATCAAAATTATAATATAAGATATTCAATATTAGGAGACTTATTATAGACCATTGATGATCTTGTTGTTAGCTATCATTGAATCAGGCCCAATTCAGTGATCCCATGCACAAAGGAATAAAATGCTGCCTGATCTTGCCCTATTTCCATAATCAGTTGTGGACTGGGCCGTTGTGATCAATGGGGTTTTCATTGGCTGATTTTGGAAGTAGATTGTCAGGTCTTTCTTCCTAGTCTGTCTTAGTCTGGAAGCTCTGCTGAAACCTGTTCAGCATCATAGCAGCACCGAAGCCTCCAGTGACAGACAAGTTGTGACTGTGCATGAATTGCATTGGCAAGGAATCAAACCCTGGTCTTCCACATGGAAGGTAAGGATTCTACCACTGAACCACCAATGCCTCTGTTACAGAACTACATTTGGTACTTTATTTACACACTTTCATTAAATGTTAAATACATTATTTGGAGGGAAATGCAATATACCTATTGGACAAATAAGGAAAACTAAGGCACAAGAAGTTTGGATGATTTACCCCAAGGTCACACAGCTAAAAAATTATAGTAGATATTAGATATTAAGCCCGGTTTGTTGTCAAAACCTTAAGCACTATTTAATACAAACGCAACATGTATTTTGTTGCTTTGGTGGTTGTAAGGCCCAGTGTAACCCACTGATTTACTGGTATACCTCTTTTTTTCCAAAACACTGTCATATGAAAAATGATTGATTCACCTATAGCAAAAAATTAGTCCTTTATTTTCTTATATGCTTTATAAGCGATTTGTATGCATATGTTCCTATTTCTTCCCTTTGTGAAAGCCGACTGAATTTATCAGCTGTGGTAATTAAAAGTTATAAAACTTTCTAAAAACACCACCACAGAGTAGGTTCAGAAATGATTTTCTATCTGTGTTCTTAAGATTTATTGATATGAAAAAAACCTTAGCAAAACTATTTTAGAGAACAGACTACATTTTCACATTTCTAACCCCTGGGAGAAATGGAAATTGTTCAAATGAGAGGTAAAAAAGATGTGGAATAGAACATAGTCTTATGTAAAGGCCGGAGGCAAAACAGGCCTTTATTAGAAGCATTCCTAAAACGATGTGTGGAAAACAAAAGAAAAAATAAAAAACTCTTTGATTATCACCAAACAGTCTGTCTCTTATCCCCCACATTCCTGCTCAGAGAACCCCAAATAAGTTCTAATAAGGGGTGTCAACCAGCTTAAGAAGAGTGATGCTCTAAACCAAGGGAATGAATCATGATTTGGCCTAAGTTGCATAGGTTTCCACTAATTGGTTTAGAAGAGATCAGAAGGAGAAAATATTGGAGACTTCAGGGAACACTATCCTTCCTACTAAAAATTTTGCTGTTGTTGTTAGATGTTGTCAAATCAATTTCAACTCATAGAGATCCCATGTGACAGAGTAAAACTGCCACATAGGTTTTACTAAGTTGTAATTTTTATACGAGATCACTAGACATTTTTCCACGGAGCAGCTGGGTGGGTTTGAACTGCCAACCTTTCAGTTAGCAGCAGAGCACTTAACTGTTGCACCACCAGCATGGTGAAAATAGACAGTAGTACTAAGAGAAATTTCCACGCACACATACTCCTTCTGTGCTGCTTTTGGTTATAATTGAGTGAGGATCAATGTTTGAAACTCTGATTCCATCTTAGGAACATGCAGTATAGCTAGCTTACCAAACAGAAGGGTAAGTCCTCATTGTATCACTGAAGCACACTTTAGGGGTATTCCCTACTTTTAGAATTCCTGTCAATGTTCTATAATTTGAAGTCAGCACATTCTGATAGACAACACAATCAGAGTAGGAATTAAATGTGATGTCCGCTTTAGAACTCAGATTCAGGATTATAAATGTTTGCTGCTTCTCTCGATTCCCTCAACCCACTATTTATCTGAAACATCTCAGACATTAACCAACAGTATTAAGAGTACACAAAAAGGGGCACAGGAATCAGCTTTTGTTAATTTGTAAAATCAGAAGACTTTGAATGCCTAGGAAATACATTAATGATGACTCTAGAGACATTATTTTTCCTTCTTTTCTCCATCTTTAATTTTCTCTGTTGTAAATCTTAACCCCATACATGTGGATATAATCCCAGTTGGAATAGGGTTTTCTTTGTTTTGTTAATGAGGTCATATCAGTGTAGGGTATGTCTTAAACCTAACCATATTTGAGATGTAAAAAGAGCAGATTAAGCACAGAAGTAAGTAAGCAAAAAGGGGAAAGATAGTTACAAGTGGAGATCTCCAAAGAACACTGAGAAGAATGCTAGAGAAGTTGAGACAAGGATTTTCCCTCAGAGAAGATAGAGAGAAACTTCCCCTTGAGCCAACACCCTGAATTCAGACTTCTAGCCTCAACATAAAGATAACAAAAATCTTCACAACTGGACCAATAAGAAACATCATAATAAATGGAGAAAAGATTGACAATGTCAAGGATTTTACTTTACTCGGATCTACAATCTATGCCTATGGAGGTGGTAGTCAAGAAGTCAAACAATGTATTGCACTGGGCAAATCTGATGTGAAGAACCTCTTTCAAGGGTTATAAAGCAAAGATGTTGCTTTGAGGACTAAGGTGCACCAAGCCATGGTATTTTCAACTGCCATTTGGTTAACAGCTGAGCATGTTAAAGGTTTGTACCACCCAGGGACTCCCTACTTTTTTCACTATTGTGGGGAGATAAGTAATGATAAAGAAATACATAGCCTGAAGCCAGGCACACTCTATGTTCCAGACACATTTCTGGGTGGTACTAACAATTAAGTGGTCAACTACTAGCCAAAAATTGGCAGTTGGAACACACCCAGAGGTACTTCAGGAGACAGGCCTAGGGATCTCCTTCCAAAAGATCACAGCCTTGAAAACCCTATGGAGGAGTTCTGTTCTGCACATATGGGATCTCCATGAGTGAGAAGCAACTCCACGGCAACTAACAACAACATCATCACCCCTATTTAATCTTTATAACTATTGGCAAGATATTTTTATTGTTCTCATTTTTAAAGGTGAGGAAACAACCTCATGGAGTGACAAAGAAAAAATTGCTTGAGGTCACATGGCCAGCAAATAGCAAAACATGAAATCATACTCAAGAAATATGACTCCAAAGTCTATGTTCTCAACCACAATGCTATGGTAGTGCTCAGTGTGACAAGGTTCTGAAGAAAATGAAATTGGAGCTCCTTAAGAGAAAACAAAAGTGAGTGTGTGTTTGTGCTGGAATTGGGTGGGCAGGGGGGGATATTTTACCTAAGGAAGTTGGAGAAAGACTCACTGCGAATATGAGGGAGCTAGCCATACAGATAGATAAGAAAGAACTTCGAGGAGGCTGCCAAGGCAAAGTCCTGAGTCAAGACGTGCTTCCTGATCTGAGGAACAACAAAGAAAACAACATGGCTGACATGCTGTGAGGTGGAGATGATGGATGAGTTAACAGGCAGGGATCAGTTCACATCTGACTTCAAATCTCAGTATATTTTCTATGTGGGTTTTCATAACCTTTGAGGAATGTTGAGTGAGGAAATAGCACAATCAGATTAAAAGAATTAGTAGGACCACTCTGGGAAATAGCCTAAAAGCACCAAGAGTGGATGAATAAAAATCAGGAAAGATTTTGGAGAGGGATGTTAGTGGCTCCCACAAGGATTTTAGTAGTGGAAGTGGAGAGAGATGGTCAGATTTTGGGTATACGTATTCAGATTTCCTAGTAGACCGGGTTGGGGGTGAGAGAGAAAGAATGGACTCAAGGCTGACTTCATATTGTTTGACCTTTGTACCAGGGTTCTTGATGTAAGTATAACCAAAAACAAAGCTGTTGCTGTCGAATTGATTCCAGTATAGCTACCAATTTATCTGTGCCTTTTTAGTGTACTTGATATCATAGTATCCCAACTTACGAACAACAACAAAATGTTTGAACATACGAACAGACAAGTAGTTTATGAGTAAAGGAAGACTTTAAAACTTCAAATGATGTCACAGAATAAAGGGAAAATAAATCGTTATAAGTGATTGCATGTAAATGACAAGTTTACACTCATTAACGTTCCACTCTTGTAAATAAATTTTTTAATTATATGCATTTTTTCTTTCTTACTAACATTTTTAATTCCAGTAGCAAATTGCTTCAAGCTTTTGTCAGAAATAAATTTATAAGAGTAAGTATTAACTTTTTCTTTTTAAATTTATTTGTCCCTTCTTTACTCTTAATACTTTAATTCTGGTTTAAGTCCTCATCACCATATGCTTACTCAATTGCAATAAATTCCTATATTTCTCTATTGTTTCATATTTCTACTTAATTCAGCATTATACCTCTTCTTCTACAGCCACTCATATTACATCACCCAAATTCAAGATAATTTTATACCATTGCATGGAATAGATTCCAACTTAAAATGCTATGTGACATTAATTTAAGCTATATATCCAACTTGTTTTAGTTAGTACACTCAGAAGCAGACTGTTAAGCTAAGATTGTAGTACAAGTGTTATATTTGGGAGGTAATCAGCAAAACACCAGTAGGTAATTAGAAGTGAGACAGTAAATGAAAAGCAGCCAGTACATGGTACATTATCAAGCAAGTTACCATTGTGGACAACTGAAGTATAACCCAAGTGTGGGACTGTAAGAATCAGTGTAGGGACAGGTCCCCCTGTGTTTTCCCACACAGGGACAAGAGGTAGAAATTCTTATCCACCCAATGGGTTATAATAGTAGTAACGATAACAATTATACATTTTGTTGCATTTAACCTGTGTTAGACTTGGTACATTCAATTGAAATATTTCATTTAATACCCTACCATGTGAAATAGGTATTATTATAATTATCCCTATTTCATAAAGTCTACAGTTACTAGGGAACTTGTTCAAAGTTGACTCAGATTCAAAATCTGAACTCATACTGATTTGTCAACTATGTGTGAATATTTCTTCTCTGTGCACCAATGCTTTTGACAAGTCAGTTTTAGATCTTCATTGGAAATGATCATCAGTTTTGAAATTCCAGTAACATTTAGTAGCTATGCCTGTGATCTATCAGGTGACATTTACTGTCTCCTCATTTTCTGAAATTGTTTTATCGGTTTTAGCCTTGTATTATTAAATTGTGAACTTCCTTAGAACTGTGATAACTTTTTCTACATTATTGATATCATACAACAATTTCATTGATGTGGTAGATATGTAATGATTTTCTATGATATTGTTCACAATAATCTCACCTTTTTCATATTGCTGAAGAATTAAATTTAAAAATTTTATATATGTCACTTATAAGACAAAATTTTCTAATATTAATTGTTATGTCTACAACAATTTTTCTAGTTGTACACAGTTGCATATCTATTGGTTTATATGTTTTCTATAGCAGTTTTCAAATCAGTGAACCTAAAGAGTGTAAACTAAAAAAAAAAAATAACCCTTTGCCCTTCAGTCTATTTCGATTCATAGCGACCCTATAGGAAGAGGTAGAATTGCCCCATAGGGTTTCCAAGGAGCGGCTGATGGATTCGAACTGCTGACCTTTTGGTTAGCAGCCTGAGCTCTAAACCACTTTGCCACCAGGGCTCCCTGCAGAGTGTAAATGTATATAAATAAATGTGTGCATATCTATGTTATATGCATTTAATTACATATTTAAAATCAAATTAGAAAAACAAATTTAAAAATTTAATTAGAGTGTATTCTTAAGAAAGTATACAATTCCCTAATCTTTTGAAAATTTTATTAAAAATATACTAATACAATCATCTTATGTTTGGGAAATTAATATTTTACTTTCAACAGCAAGAATTCACTATCTTTGTAGTAGTCATCTTCTACAAGTATAAAGAAGCAATGTAGCAAGTGTATTAAAGGCACATAATCAAATGGTTAGTAGATGTGTGCAATGTTTTTAAAGGACTTGCCTTCTTTCCTTCCTCTGTTTAACAATGCATATGTTATTTATAAGATAATGCAAATATTCCTACATTAATTCACCACACTACCCTCCAAAAATACAAGATATTGTTAAATCAGGTGAAAAATGTCTTTTGCATTTTTAACTATTATGCTAAGTTTATGCAAATATGAATATTGCTAACTAAAATAGTAAGTTTTAAAATGTTGCCTTTAAAATGTTCGTTTAATTAACATACATTTTCCTTTAAAAATCGTGTATTTAATATTGTTATTTTGAGATAATGTAGTGATAAATTATATAACACTAAGTTTAATGTACATTAGCACAGGAGACGTAAGAGAAAGTTTCCAGATTCAGAGCCATTTTTAAATAGAAATAAAATTCCCATAACTGTGTTTTTGTATTTGTGCTGTTTGAATGGTCAGAGATATTATGATTTTAGTTTTTCTTTTTTTTTTTATTGTACTTTAGGTGAAGGTTTACAGAACAAATAGTTTCTTATTAAACAGTCAGTACACATATTGTTTTATTACATTGGTTAACAACCCCACAACATGTCAACCCTCTCCTTTCTCAGCCTTTTTTTTTTTTTTTTTTTTTTTGGTGAAAATATACATAGCCAAAGATATACAATTTCAAAAATTTCTACATGCACAGTTTATAATTTTAGTTTTGACAATAACTGAGAAGAAAGTTTTCCTGGACCAAATCTGCTTCCAAGAAGAAATATTTTCAAAGACTATTTAGTTGCAAAACAGATTTTCTTTTCCTAAGACATTGTTGTAATGTCCATCTCACCCCCATCCCAAACATCTGGTCACGTAGCAAAATGCTATAAGCATAGGAAGGTGATCTAAAATGTTATGTCTGTCAGAGCAAAGACTTTGCCTATTTTGTTTATTATTGTGTCTCTAATACAGCAATAAAAAACAAACCAAGCCTGTTGTTGTTGAGTAGATTCCAACTAATAGTGACCCTATAGGACAGAGTAGAACAGTCCCATAGGGTTTCCGAGGAAAGGCTGGTGGATTCGAACTTCTGACCTTTTGGTTAGCAGCCAAGCTCTTAACCACTGTGCCACCAAGGCTCCAATAAGTGCCAAATAAATACTAGCTTACTGATTATGTCTTAAATGAGACGTACACACATAAATGCTTGGCTAATTGTTGTTGTTAAGTGCCATCGAGATAGTTCCTGCTCACAGCGACCCTATGTACAATGAAACAAAATGTTGGCAGGTCCCGTGAGATTCTCACGATCATTGCTATACTTGAGCCTATTGTTTTGCTATACCCCCTGTATCAATCTATCTTGTTGAGGGTTTCCTTCTCCTTTGCTGACCTTCTCCTTTACCAAGCGTGATGTCCTTCTCTGGGGTCTGATCTCTCCTGATAACATGTCCAAAGTATGTGAGCAGAAGTCTCACCATTCTCCAGTCTAGGAAGCATCCTGGCTGTACTTCTTTCAAGATAGATTTGTTCATTCATCTGGCTGTCCATGGTATAGTCAATATTCTTCACCAACACCATAAATCAAAGGCTTCAATTCTTCTTCAGCCTTCTTTATTCATTGTCCAGCTTTCACATGCATATGATGCAATTGAAAATAGTATGGGTTGGGTCAGGCGAATCTTGGTCCTCAAAGTGACATCTTTGCTTTTTAACACTTTAAAGAAATCTTTTGCAGCATATTTGCCCAACACAATAATTGTCAGTTGATTTCTTGACTACGGCCTCCATGGATGTGGATTGTGGATCCAAGTAAAATGAAATCCTTGATAACTTCAGTACTTATAGCAAATATTTTTTGACTGTTTATTTTGTGTAATGTAAAATTATAACTCCTGTAAGTACAACACTGAGATAAACTGACAAACATGTTTGACTTCATAGTGCTTACAATCTAGTGTGATGGTATATTTATGGGGAAAAATAAAGCAGCCATAGGGAGTGCCAGAGGCAGGAGATTCCAATTTTAAGTTTGAAGGTTAGGGAAAGTCTCAGTAAGAAGGTGACCACTGAGTACATATGTGGATGGAGTAGTTTATCCACATTGTTATGTTAGCAAAGAGCATTCTAGCAAGAGAGAAAGAGAAAAATATCAAACCCTGAGGCAGGAGCATGCCTGGGACCAGTAAGAAGGTTACTGTGGCTGGAGCCGAATGAAGGAGAGGGAGGTAGGAGAAGGTGAGACTTGACTATTTTTTATATTCTTACGCTAGCTACTGATTTTGGAACTTCAAAAACTGGAAAATTTAGTATGTTTGAACCCCTAAACAAGAGAACATCTATTGGTTTTCCAAGACAAAAATTTTTATGTCCGAATGGGATACCGATAAACAGGAAGAAATTGCAAGTGGCAGAGTTACAAAGTGGTGTTCAAGTTTGCAGGCTTTGAAATTTCAGCAACGTTGTCTGGTAGATGTTTGGCCTTAGGTAAGTGATTTAAACTTTCTGTACTTCAGTTTTCTTAACTCTAAACAGCTAAGAAAGTGCCTCAGAAATTGTTGTGAGAATTAAATAAAATATGCATGTAAAGCTCTCAGCACAGTATCTGGCAAATAAGTGCTCTAAAAATATTTGATATTGCTAGTATTTTAGAACTGTAATAGTAGTAATAATAGAATAGTAGTTCTATGAGTATATGTTTACAGAATTCCTATGAATGGTGCATTAGTCTTCTAGAGCTGCCATAACAAATTACTACAGACTGGATAGTTTAAAACAACAGAAACTTATTTTCTTATACTTCTGGAGGCTAGAAATATGAAATCAAGGTGTCAGAAAAGCAGTGTTCCCTCTGAGGCTATTGGGAAGAACTCTTCCTTGTCTGTGTCTGACTTCTGGTGGTTGCTGGCAATCCTTGGTATTCCTTGGCTTGTAGCTACATCACTCCATTTTCTGCCTCCATCTTCACATGGCCTTCTTCTGTCTGGGAGGGTCTCCAAATCTTTCTCCAAATATATTTTTCATTATAAGGACAAGAGTCATTGGATTTAGGGTCCAGTAAAATATAATATGACGTTATCTTAATAATTATATGTGCAAATCCCTATTTCTAAGTAAGGTCATATTCTGAATTTTTGTATGGACATGGATTTTGAGAGAACACTATTCAACCAGGTACAGATGGTTTTTGAGAGATCATAAAAATATGACAGAGTGACAAGTCATTTATGAAAATCTTCTCTTGATATTCAGAAAAATAAACATTTGGATCTCATTAACAATACCCTGGGAAATTGGTGATGCAGAGGGTTGTGGGCTTTTGAAAGAGGAAACCATGATTCCCTAGGCACTGGCAAGGGTTAATCAAGAGCAAGTCACGGTAGATTAACTATATTATAAAGTGATTGTACAAAAAGTTCTGAGAGATGCTATAAGAATTGCATAAGTTAGTTTTATTAAAGTGTTAGAATCTCTTAGAATGATCTTATGTTCACTAATGAACAATGTTAGCTTACAAGTAGACTGATAGTGATAGGGTTGTCTTGGTTTGGATTCTCTGGTAAGCAAACTGAGAAAGAGATTTCAGTGCAAAGATTTCCTGGGGAATGTTCTAAGTGATTAATAGGTTTAAGGAGTGAGGGAAGAAAGACTGGATTGAGGAACTGCTTGAACTGCAATACAATTGCAACAGAGGCCTTAAGCTGATTCCACAGGGAACTCTGGGGCTGGGATAGCAACTCAAGGTTGACCTGAATTAAAAGGAGGGGACCAGGCCTTTGTAATCCATCGTCAACAAATAATGGATATGAGCTGCTCCCCAGGGAGGAGAGTAACCTAGGGCCAGGCAGCTCTTTGGCCCAAGACAATTCCAAGAGAAGAGCTCAGCTGTGTCTGTAGCCAAAACTCCTAGAAGCAGTGAAGAGAGAGGGGAGCAGGGGACGGAGAGTATTTAGACCCTGAGGGGCAGATATGAGAAGCAATGTCTACATGTCCTCTACTTGTCCTCAAGATTCTAACCTTGGCTTTTCTGCACCTCATTTGTCAAAATTTCAGGTAACACAAACTCTGAGGAATTAGCTAACATACTGACAGATATTACAAAAATCAATTATCTTAATAGCTAGCTGGGCTGAAATTTAAAAAATGATAATTAGTAAATATGAATGCAACATTTAATACTTAGAATAAGACTAAACTACAAAAATAAGATAGCACAGAAAAACAAAACAATATTATGTATTAGTACAAGGTACCAAAAATCTGGAATAAAAATTTATACTGTATTAATAGCAATATGGAGTCTATATTAAAGAATGTTATTATCTTCACGTGCCCTACCACAGTACAAGCACATCAGGAATATCTTGTTCAGTTTGAGGAAAAACTGCATTTGAAAGTGGAGACATTAACCCAGAGCTGTACTCTTAACCACCAGGCAACACTGCCTTTCAGCATGAAAAATCTGAACCTATGAATTTAGCTGAATGTAACTGTCTTAATTTATTAGTGCTGGTATAACAGCACTTGATGGGTTAAACAAACAAATTTATTTTCTCACAGTTTAGGAGGGTAGAAGTCTGAATTCAGGGCACAGACTTTAGGAGAAGGTTTTCTCTCTGTCAGCTCTGTCTCTTTTCAGCTTCTCTTCTTGTTTCCTTGGTGATATTCTTCTGGTATGTATCTTCTCCTCCTTTTGTGCTTGCTTCTTTGTGCCTAGTATGCTCTTTTTATACCTCAAAAGTGATTGGTTTAAGACACATCCTACACTGATATGGTCTCTTTAACACAACAAAGAAAATCCTATTCCCAAATGGGATTGCATCCATAGCTATAAAGGTTAGGATTTCCAACACACATTTTAGGGGAACACAATTCTGTCCATAACACTAACCTTAACCATATCATCTATGGACGGACTTGAAGAGCTATTACTAAAGTCTGTATTGGTATCATACAGTGAATATACGCTATGGATTGAATTGTGTACACCCAAAAAAATATGTTTAAGTCTTAAGCCACATTACTTGTGAATGTGACCTTGTTTGGAAATAGTGTCTTTTGAAGATGTTATCAGTTAAATTAACATGACATCATATTGGAGAAGGGTTGGTCCTAATCCTATCTCCAAGATCTGAGAGGAGAAGACAGAAGGAGAGATAAGGGAAGACTGTTACGTGAAAGTACATCTACAAACCAAGACATGCCAAGGAATATCTGGGGCTACCAGAGACTGAAAAAGACAAGAAAAGAGCTTCATCTATAGCTAACGGAGATAGAGCAAGGCCTTGCCAATGAAGCCCAGCCTCCAGAAATGTAAGACAATAAATATGTGTTCTCATAAACCACCCAGTTTGTAGTAATTTGTTGTGGCAGCTCTAGGAAACTAATACAACATATTTTTCATTTTGAGGAAATTGTATAGGCACTTCATGGATGCTGGGTGTGATCATGTACTTTCATTTCATATTTTATTATTATTACTCTGTCATAGTATATTTTTATTGTTTTATGTGCTTAGAAGTATTTGTAATTATATTTTATCTTACATGTGCATTGTAAATATTCTTTCATATGAATACTATGTTTAATAATAAAGTAAAATACACATAAATTAAAAAAAAGAAAATATAACTTCCCCAAACCCCAACTTTCAGAGATAACCACCACTGACATTTTGGAATAAATTTTTGTGTATGTATGTATCAAAAAAATATTACGTGGTAAGTAGACTTTGTCACCTGATTTTTTTCTACTTTATATGCCATGAACTTTCTCTTATATCAATAAATGATTGTTTTCAGCATTATCTTAATGAACGAACAATATTTTACTCCATGAATTCACCATAATATATTAAATAATGGATTTACCACTTATTCATTCATTATTGCTGGACATTTAACTTGTTTCACTTTTTTGTTTACTATGTTGCTTTTGTCAGAATTGATTGGATGGCAACAGATGTTTATGATGCTTTAATAAGTAATCTTACAGTAAAAGCTTTTTGTGCATCCCTATTTTTTCCTTAGGATAAATTCCTAAGTACGTAATTGTTGTGTCAAAGTGGATCAGTGTTTTGGGGGCTTTTTTTTTTAACATCTCTTGTTGCCGGTATTATTGCTAAAGCTCAATTACTCTGGCATCTCTATCAGCATTTTAACTGACTCTTATCTAATTGAAGTCCATTTATAAGGAGAGTAAAATAGCAATACCTAATAGTAAATAATTAACATTCATTGAATTCTGTAGTTTTTGGTATGTGGAGCCTCCAAGATAGCCCCCTCCAGAACTACAAGACATTCCCCCAGCTATTGGGAATGTTGCCAGCTAAAAATCTCTTGACTATCAGCCTTCTCTGGAAATTGCTTGTGGTTAAAGAAGGCCACCTTGTCCAAGGTAGTATACATGTCTTAGGGACAGCAGGCACTTGGTGACTAGCTAACGTTTGTGTATAAAATACCAGCTCCCACTAGGGTGGCTGGCTGAGGTCCTCTTGTGACTATTACCCTTTTCTCACTTCCTCCACAAGTGATCATATTCAAAAGCACTTCCCAATATACTTCTTGTGTGCTAATTTTCACCTCAGAGACAGCTGTCTTGTCAGCCCAACTTGCAACAAGGACTTGTCCTATGCCAGGTATAGTGTTCTGCTTTATAATAATTGTCTCATTTAATTATCTAAATAACCCTATCAGATAGGCAGCATTATAATTATTTTAACTTTACAGCACCAATTTTTTGTTGTTGTTGTTGTTAGTTGCCTTCAGGTTGGCTCTGAGTCATGGCAACCTCATGTACAACAAAAAGAAACACTGACCTATCCTATTCCATCCTCATGATCGCCCAAAATGCTTGAGTCTATTGATGCCTTCCAGCCTAGGGAATTCATCTTCTTGGTATGTTTAAACAGCTTCCCCTAGGATAGGTCACGACATACAGCTAGTGGAAGCAGGAAGCAAAACTCCAAAACCCATGTTCTATACTACACACTACACTTCCTCCAGACACAAGCTGAATAATACAAATTTATAACCTTAGAACATTATTTACACTGAATAATATCCATGACCCACTGTCCTCCAGCCCAAACTAGACGGTTTCCTAGCCCTTCTGTCTTCCCACTTTGATTTATAGTTAACTCTTTCTGTGTCTATCAATCACTCTCACTAGACTGTAAGCTCCGTGTTATTGTTTTCGTTGGGAGCCACTGAGTCAACTTTGACTCATAGTGAGCTCACGTGACACAGTATAACTGCCCCATAGGGTTGTATTGGCTGTAATATGTACAGAATCAGATCACCAGCTCTTCCTCCCATAGAGCTGATTTGTAGATTTTAAACATCAACTTTTCAGTTAACAATTAACAGAATAATTCCTGATACGTAAGAATGCCCCTTGTCCAATAAGTTGTGGTTGAGAAAATGAATGAATATAGTTACCCATATTCACTTATACTTATTCATGGTCTATGGCCTTGAACATGCCTATGGTCTGCTCTAGACAGTCTTCCATCTGATCTGGTCACCATGGAACATGCTGTTAAATTATTATTCTTTACTTGATATCAACACAGGAAAGTGTGGCTATTTTCTGACAAAAGAAATTTTACAAGTTTTATTGTGTTGCTA
The DNA here is from genome assembly GCA_030035585.1 of Dugong dugon. Lineage (NCBI taxonomy): Eukaryota > Metazoa > Chordata > Mammalia > Sirenia > Dugongidae > Dugong > Dugong dugon. The sequence goes on along the minus strand of CM057463.1, from coordinate 103,147,108 downwards.
AATTTTGTATGAGTTAATCTTTTTGTCTTTCCTATAATTTCCATTCTCTAGCTTCAATATAGATTCTCTTATTTAAAAAATATGTCAACACTCTTCTGGCAAAATGGCACTCTAGGCAGATGCACCATGCCATCCCGCCACAGCAAAGATCCTAAAAACTAAGCCGAACAGAGAAAACAACAATCCTGAAACCCTAAAACATCAAATGAAGAGATAAAGAACTCAGCCAAGCACCAAATGGACTGAGAAAACTGACAGAGAACGGAAAGCAAGGAGAGATTCATGCAGAGGTCCCCTATCAGCTAACGCAGCTCGGATCCGCCATCTTGGACTCCTATCCAAGAACAGCAAAAAGGGGGTATGAGAAAGCAGCTTCACAGAGCTTACAGCAGGAGACAAAGCAATGGTTTTCGGCTTCTGTTCCTCTCTCCTCTCTCCAATATCTGTCTTAGCTCCACACATAACAGTCTCCCAGCTACATCCAGCCTACCTGCACCGTGAGCTTAATATCACACCACCAAGCAGTGCAGGCAAGGCCTACTGGAACCTGCCCTGCACTGATTACCAACCCGCCCTGGTAGCTGTAGTGGGTGCCACAAACAACCCATCCCAGTGGATCGTCTTCAGCCAGACCTACCCTGCCATGCCATATCTGAGTGACTGAACCTGCCAATTGGAGAAGGAGGTGAAAAGTATCGTGCCCAAAGACGAGCAAACAACAAAGAACACACAGCCAACCTGCTCAGACATAGCAAAATTTTTTAAAAAAGGGATGAAATAAATAAACCTGCATTCAATAAACAAGACAAATAACTACCGAATGCCCCAAAGACAGCAGACAGTATCAAAACATTTACAAAAACAGGACAGGATGGTTCCAGTAGGCATCCAAAACAAAACATCAGATGACTTTCCAGTGGAAGAACAGGCACTAGAACAACCTGATAGGGAATTCAAATCTCTAATACTCAGAATTCTCCAAGATCTGAAGCAAAAAGCAGAAAAAATGAGGAAAAATAGACAAATTCATGGAAAATACAACAAAAACTTGGAAGAATTCAGGAAAATAATGCAGGAACTAAAAGCCAAAATAAATTCACAACTAGAAATTATACAAAAATAACAACTAGAAATCCAAAAGATAAACAACAAGATTTCAGAAAATGAAGGTATCAGAGAACGGCTGAGAAGCAGATTTGAAATGGTGGAAGACACGATCAGTGGAATTGAAGACAAACACTTGGATACAACTCTGTTTGAGGAAAACTCAGAAAAAAATAGCAAAGAAAAATGAAACAGACCCTGAGAGTTATGTGGCATGCAATCAAAAGCAAAAATTTGCAACTGATTGGAGTTCCAGAACAGGGGGAGAAAACAGAAAACACACAGAGGATCATTGAAGAACTGCTGAAAGAAAACTTCCCCAATATCATGAAAGATGAAAGCCTGGCCATCCAAGAAGCTCAATGAACCCCATATAGGATAGACCCCAAAAGAAAATCACCAAGGCATATCACAATCACACTCGCCAAAACCAAAGACAAACAAAGAATCCTGAGAGCAGCTCGTGAAAAACAAGAAGTCACATAGAGGAGAAACAATAACACTAAGCTCAGAATATTTGGCAGAAACCATGCAGGCAGGAAGGCAATGGGATGACATATATAAACCTTGAAAGAAAAAAATTGCCAGCAAAAATAATATATCCTGCAAAACTCATTCAAAATAATGGTGAAATTAGGTCATTTCCAGATAAACAGAAATTAAGGGAATATGTAAAAGTCAAACCAAACTTACAAGAATTATTAAAGGGAATTCTTTGATCTGAGAACAAACAACTCCAGCTCACAGGCAGAATCTAGGACGCAGGATCGTACCAGCCAGATACCAATCTAGGAAATGAACTCTCAAGGACTATCCAAAACCAAAAGAATTACAACAGAGAGTCATAGCAGTTAATCAGTAAATGACAACAACATCAAAACAATAAAAGAGGGAATGAAAGGCATAGGTATAGAACCTTCAAATGCAGAGGAAGGCAAGTTGACACCAAGTAATAGTAGACTGCTTTAAACTTAGAAAGATGAGGGTAAAATTCATGGTAACCACAAAGAAAGTTAAAAAAACATACTAATAAAAATAAAGAGTAAAAAAAATAAGTCTCACCAAAAACAAAACCTACATAAACAAAATGAATAAAGAACCACAAACAAAAGCAGCTCAGCACAAGAGAATAAGAAGCACAAAGAAACTGTCAGCACCACAAAAAAAAAAAAAAAGCACTACAAAATGACAGCAACAAACTCAGATCTATCAATAATTACACTGAACATAAATGGACTCAATGCACCCTTAAAGAGATGGAGAGTGAGAGAATGGATACGAAAACAGGATCCATCAATATGCTGTCTACAAGAGACACACCTTAGAAACAAAGACATGAATTTATTAAAAGTCAAAGGTTGGAAAAAAATATATCAAGCTAACAACTACCAAAAAAGAGCAGGAGTGGCAATTCTTATCTTGGATAAAATAGAATTAAAACAAAATCCACCATAAAAGACAAAGAAGGACACTATATAATGATTAAGGGGATGATCCATCATGAAGACATAACCATAATAAACAACTACGCACCCAATGACAGGGCTCCAAAATACATAAAACAAACTCTAACAACACTGAAACGAGAAATTGACAGCTCCACAATAATAGTAGGAGACTTCAACACACCACTCTCAGTAAAGGACAGAACAACTAAGAAACTCAGCAAAGATACAGAAGACCTAAAAGGCACAATCGGCCAACTTAACCTCATAGACATATATAGAACACTCCATCCAACTGCTGCAAAGTGCACATTCTTTTCCAACACACATGTAACATTCTCCAGAATAGACAACATCTTAGGCGACAGAGCAGTCTTCAACAAGATCCAAAATGTTGAGATAATTCAAAGTGTCTTCTCTGACCACAATGCCAACAAGAAAGAGTAAGGGAAAAAAATCAATTACATGGAAACTGAATAATACCCTGCTTACCCATCACTGGGTAATAGAAGAAATCAGAGATGGAATCAAAAAATTCCTAGAATCAAATGAGAATGAAAACACACCATATCAAAACCTTTGGGACACAGCAAAGGCAGGCCTAAGAGGACAATTTATAGCAATAGATGCACTCATCAAAAAAGAAGAATGGGACAAAATCAAAACATTAACTATACAGCTCAAACAAAAAGTAAGAGAAGAGCAAAAAAAGCCCACAACCACCGGAAGAAAGGAAATGGTAAACATCAGAGTGAAATAAATGAAATAGAGAACAGAAAAACAATAGAAACAATGAACAAAACCAAAAGTTGGTTCTTTGAAAGAATCAACAAAATTGACAAACCACTGGCCAGACTGACAAAAGAAAAACAGGAGTGGACGCAAATAACCCAAATAAGAAATTAAATGGACATTACAACAGACCCAACTGAAATAAAAAGGATTATAACAGAATATTATGAAAAACTATACTCCAACAAATTTGAAAACCTAGAGGAAAAGGATAAATTTCTAGAAACACACGGTCTACCCAAACTACAACAAAATGATGTTGAAAATCTGAACAGACCCATAACAAGAGAAGAGATTAAAAAGGTAATAAAAAAAACCCAACCAAAAAAAGCCCTGGCCCAGATGGCTTCACTGGAGAATTCTACAAAACATTTACAGAAGAGCTTGTACCAGTTCTACTCAAGCTATTTCAGAGCATAGAAAAGGAAGCAACACTTCCAGATTCATTCTATGAAGCCAGCATAATGCTGATACCTAAACCAGGCAAAGACATCACAAAAAAAGAAAATTACAGACCAGTATGTCTCATGAATATAGACGTAAAAATTCTTAACAAAATTTTAGCCAATAGAATTCAGTATCATATCAAAAAAATAATACACCATGACCAGGTAGGATTCATACCAGGTATGCAAGGATGGTTCAACATTAGAAAATCAATCAACACAATCCACCACATAAATAAAAGGAAATAAAAGAATCACATGAGCATCTCAATTGATGCAGAAAAGGCATTTGACAAAGTCCAACACCCATTCCTGCTAAAAACTCTCAATAAAATAGATATAGAAAGGATATTTCTCAACATAATAAAGAGCATCTATGCAAAAGCAATGGCCAACATCATTCTTAAAGTAGAGAGGCTGAAAAAATTCCTCTTGAAAGCAGGAACAAGACAAGGATGCCCTTTATCACCACTCTTATTTAACATTGTGCTGGAAGTTCAAGCTAGAGCAATAAGGCAAGAAAAAGAAATAAAGGGCATTCAAATTGGTGATGAAGAACTGAAACTGTCCGTGTTTGCAGATGATATGATACTATACGTAGAAAACCCTAAAGACTCCCCGAGAAATCTACTGGAACTAATAGAAAGATTCAGCAGAGTAGCAGGATACAAGATAAACACACAAAAATCAGTTGGATTCCTTTACACCGATAAGGAGAATGATAAAAAGGAAATCAGGAAAACAATACCATTTGTAATAGCCCCTAAAAAGATAAAATACTTAGGAAAAAATCTAACCAGGGATGTAAAAGACCTATACAAAGAAAACTACAAAACACTACTGCAAGAAACCCAAAGGTATCTACATAAATGGAAAAACATACCACGCTCATGGATAGGCAGACTCAACATTGTGAAAATGACAATTCTACCCAAAGCAATTTACAAATACAATGCAATCCTGATACAAATACCAACAACATTCTTTAAAGAAATGGAAAAACTAATCATTAACTTTATATGGAAAGGAAAGAAGCCCCAAATAAAAAGCACTACTGAAGAAGAAGAATAAAGTTGGAGGGCTAACACTACCTGACTTTAGAACCCACTATACAGCTACAGTAGTCAAAACAGCCTGGTACTGGTACAACAACTAATACATTGACCAATGGAACAGAATTGAGAACCCAGATGTAAATCCATCCACCTATGCTCACCTGATCTTTGGTAAGGGCCCAAAGTCCATCAAATGGGGAAAAGAAAGTCTTTTTAACAAATGTTACTGGCAAAACTGGATATCCATCTGCAAAAAAATGAAAACAGGACCCACACCTCACGCCGTATGCAAAAGCTACTTCAAAATAGACCAAAGACCTAAATATAAAGCCTAAAACTATAAAGTTCATAGAAGAAAAAATAGGACCAATGATACAGGCCCTAATACATGGCACTAATAGGATAAAAACATAACCATCAGCATACAAACCCCAGAAGAGAAGCTAGATAACTGGGATCTTCTAAAAATCAAACACCTATGCTCTTCAAAAGACTTCACCAAAAGAGTAAAAAGAGAACCTACAAACTGGGAAAAAAATTTTGGACCATACAAGTCAGACAAAGGTCTAATCTCCAGAATCTACAAGAAAATCCAACACCTCTACAACAAAAAGACAAATAATCCTATTAAAAAATGGGCAAAGGAAATGAACAGACACTTCACGGAAGAAGACATTCAAATGGCCAACAAACACATGAGGAAATGCTCACGATCACTAGCCATTAGAGAAATGCAAATTAAAACCACAATTAGATACTATCTCACCCTGGCATTACTGGCACAAATCAAAAACACTGGAAATAACAAGTGTTGGAGGGGCTGCAGGGAGATCGGAACACTTGTGCACTGCTGGTGGGAATGCAAAATGATACAGTCATTTTGGAAAATGAGATGGTGCTTCCTTAGAAGGCTAGAAACAGAAATACCATACGATCGAGCAATCCCACTCCTAGGAATATTTCCTAGAGAAATAAGAGTCTTCACTCAAATAGACATGCACACACATGTTCATGGCAGCATTGTTCACAATAGCAAATAGATGGAAACAACCTAGATGTTCATCATCAGATGGATAAACAAACTATGGTACATACACACAATGGAATATTATGCAATGATAAAGAACAATGATGAATCTGTGAAGCATCTCATAACATCGATGAAACTGGAGGACATTATGCTGAGTGAAATAAGTCAATCACAAAGGGACAAATATTGTATGAGACGTCTATTGTAAAAACCCATGAAAAAGTTCACACACAAAATGTAACAATCTTTGTTGGTTATTAGGGATGGGAAGGGTGGGGGAGAAATACTAAATAGGCAATAGATAAGTGGTATCTTGGGTGAAGGGTGAGACAGTACATAATACAGGGGAAACCAGCACAACTTGTACGCAGAAAGGTCATGGAAGCTCCACAGACACATCCAAACTCCCTGAGGGACTGAATTGCTGGGTGGTGGGCTGTGGGGACCATGGTCTTGGGGAATATCTAGCTCAATTGGCATAACACAATTTATAAAGGCAATGTTCTACATTCTACGTTGGTGAGTAGCGTCTGGGGTCCTAAAATCCTGTCAGCAGCCGTCTAAGATACTCCACTGGTCTCATCCCTTCGGGTGCAAGGGAGAATGAAGAGAACAGGATACAAGGAAAAGATTAGTCCGAACGGCTAATGGACCACAGCTACCAAGGCCTGCACCAGACTGAGTCCAGTACTGCTAGATGGTGCCCGGCTACCACCACTGACTTCCCTGACCAGCATCACAACAGAGGGCTCTGGACAGAGCTGGAGAAGGATGTAGAACAAAATTCTAACTCACAAACAAATACCAGATTTACTGGCTTAAAGGAGACTGGAGAAACCCCAAGAGTATGGCCCCCAGGCACCCTTTAACTCAGTGGGAAGTCATTTCCGAGGTTCACCGTTCAGCCGGGGAGTGGACAGCCCCATAAAACCAAATGGGACTAAAGAGTTATAGCAGTCCAGGGACAAGGGCCAGAAGGCAGAAGGGGCCAGGCAAGCTGGTGATAGGGAACGCAAGGTTGAGTAAGGATAGTGGTGATGTGTTGTGAGGTTGTTAACCATTGTCATAGGGCAACATGTATACTAACTGTTAAATGACAAACTATTTTTTTGTGTAAGCCTTCATCTAAAGTGAGAATATCAGCACAATTTTAATAGTGTAGTCGATGTCACTGAACTGTGCATGTAGAAATTTTTGAAATGGTGTATCCTTGGCTATGCATATTTTCACCAAAAAAAAAATAGGTCCAGAAGGGAGAGGGTTGACATGTTGTGGGGTTGTTGACCAATGTCATAAAACAGTATGTGTACTACTGTTTCATAAGAAACTATTTGTTCACTTCACCTGAAGTACAATTTAAAAAAATATATTTCCACACTATCCTTACCATTTTTCATTTCATATACTTCGACCATGTACCCTTTGAGTCTTTGTTCTTTAGCTCAAACACACAAAATAGTTTACAGGGACCTGAAAATTTCCAGGCAATATAAGAACAATAAAATATAATATAATATATTATTATATAAAATATAACAATATAATAGCAATAAAAAATAATGGGAATTCAAAGGTTCAAATAGTTTATATCCTCATTATAAAATACTTTACATTTTCCTTCTCTTACTTTTTTAAGCCACCACTTGTCTGTTGGTTTGTCATATTGTGGTGGTTTGTGTGTTGCTATGATGCTGGAAGCTATGCCACCGGTATTCAAATACCAGCAGGGTCACCTATGGTGGACAGATTTCAGCAGAGCTTCTAGTCCAAGACAGAAGGAAGAAGGACCTAGCAGTCTACTTCTGTAAAAATTAGCCAGCAAAAACTTTGTGAATAGCAGTAGAACATTGTCTGATATAGTGTCAGACATTAGTGAGCTGAAACGGACTGGTACTGGTTATTCTGAATCACACGACTACGTGGTCTATTATGTCAGGAATGACAAATTGAAGAGGAATGGTGTCACATTCATAGTCAAAAAGAACATTTCAGGATCTATCCTGAAGTACAACACTGTCAGTGATAGGATAATATCCATATGCCTACAAGAAGACTAGTTAATATAATTATTATTCAAATGTACACACCAACTTCTAAGGCCAAAGATAAAGAAATTGAAGATTTTTACCAACTTCTTCAGTCTAAAATTGATCAAACATGCAATCAAGATGCATTTATAATTACTGGTGATTGGGATGGGAAAGTTGGAAACAAAGATGGATCAGTAGTTAGAAAATATGACTTTGGTGATAGAAACAAAGCTGGAGATTCCATGATAGAATTTGGTTAGACCAACGACTTCTTCATTGCAAATACCTTTTTTAAACGACATAAACAGCAACAATACACACGACCCTAGCCAGATGAAATACACAGGAATCAAATCAACTACATCTGTGGAAAGAAATGATAGAAAACTCAATATCATCAATCAGAACAAGGTCGGGGGATGACTGAAAAACAGACCATAAATTGCCCTATTCAAGTTCAAGTTCAAGCTGAAGAAAAGTAGAGCAAGTCCACAGAAGCCAAAATACAACCTTTAGTATATTTCACCTGAATTTAGAGACTATCTCAAGAATAGATTTGACACACTGAACACTAATGACCAAAGACCAGATGAGTTGTGGGATGACATCAAGGACATTATACATGAAGAAAGCAAAAGGTCATTAAAAAGACAAGGAAGAAAGAAAAGACCAAAATGGATGTCAGAATAGACGCTGAAAGTTGCTCTTGAACATAGAGTAGCTAAAGCAAACTGAAGAAATGATGAAGTCCAAGAACTGAACAGAAGATTTCAGAGGGTGGCTTGAGAAGACAAAGAAAAGTATTATAATGACATGTGCAAAACCTGGAGTTAGAAAACCTAAAGGGATGAACATGCTCTCAGTCTGGTCGAGGCTGTGGTAGTTGTGGTCTATTAGTCCTTTGGACTAATCTTTCCCTTGTGTCTTTAGTTTTCTTCATTGTCCCTTGCTCCCGAAGGGGTGAGACTAGTGGAGTATCTTAGACGGCTGCTCACTGGCATTTGAGACCCCAGAAGCTACTCATCAAGGTAGAATGTAGAACATTTTCTTTATAAACGGTTATGCCAATTGAGCTAGATGTTCCCCAAGACTATGGTCCCCATAGAACTCAGCCCAGCGATTCAGTCCCTCAGGTAGTTTGGATGTGTGTATGGAGCTTCCATGACCTTGCCTTGGATCAGCTGTGCTGGCTTCCCCAGTATTGCGTACTGTTTTACCCTTCACCAAAATTGCCACTTACCTATTGTCTATGTAGGGTTTTTCTATCCCCACTCCTCATCTCCCTTATAACCAACAAAGATTGTTTCTTTTTGTGTGTAAAACTTTTCATGAGTTTTTATAGTAGTGATGTCATACAATATTTGTCCTTTTGTGATTGACTTATTTCACTCAAAATAATGCCCTCCAAATTCTTCCATGTTATGAGATGCTTTGCAAATTCATCGTTGTTCTTTATCATTGCATAGTACTCCATTGTGTGCATGTACTATAGTTTCTTTATCCATTCATCTGTTAATGGCTACCTAGGTTGTTTCCATCTTTTTGCTGTTGTGAACAATGCTGCAATGAACATGGGTGTGCATATGTCTATTCATGTGATGGCTCTTATTTCTCTACGATATATTCCTAGGAGTGGGATTGCTGAATCAGATGGTGTTTCTTTTTCTAGCTTTCTAAAGAAGAGCCATACTGTTTTCCAAAACGGTTGTATCATTTTGCATTTCCACCAGCAGTGCATAAGAGTTCCAATCTTCCCACGGCCTCTCCAAAGCATTTGTTATTTTCTGTTTTTTGGATTCGTGCCAGTAATGCTGGAGTGAGATGTTATCTCATTGTGGTTTTGATTTGCATTTCTCTAATGGCTGGTGATTCTGAGCATTTCCTCATGTGTCTGTTAGCCGCTTGAATGTCTTCTTTGGTGAAGTGCCTGTTCATTTCCTTTGCCCATTTTTTAATTGGATCATTTGCCTTTTTGTTATAGAGGTGGTGGATTTTCCTGTAGATATTAGAGATTAGACCTTTGTCTGATTTTTAATATTCAAAAATTTTTTCCTAGTCTGTAGTTTCTCTTTTTACTCTTTTGGTGAAGTCTTTTGATGAGCACAGGTATTTGATTTTTAGAAGATACCAGTTATCTAGCTTATCTTCTGGGGTTTGTGTGTCGTTAGTTATGGTTTGTATCCTCTTAATGCCATGTATTTGGGCCTCTAGTGTTGATCTTATTTTTTCTTCTGTGATCTTTATAGTTTTTGGTTTTATATTTAGGTCTTTGTTCCATTTTAAATAAGTTTTGGTGCATGGCATGAGGTTTGGGTCCTGTTTCATTTTTTTTTTTGCAGATGGACATCCAGTTTTGCCAGCACCATTTGTTAAAAAGACTGTCTTTTCCCTGTTTGATGACCATAGGTGGATGGATTTACATCTGGGTTTTTGATTTTGTACCATTGGTGAATGTGTCTGTCATTGTACCAGTTCCAGGCTGTTTCCACTACCGTGGTTGTATACCATAGCTGTGTAGTAGGTTCTGAGATCAGGTACTTTATTCTTCTTCTTCAGTAGTGCTTTACTTATCCGGGGCATCTTCCCTTTCAATATAAATGATTAGTTTTTCCATCTCTTTAAAGAATGTTCTTGGTATTTAGATTGAGATTCCATTGTATTCATAGATTTCTTTGGGTAGAATTGTCATTTTCGCAATGTTGAGCCTATCTATCCATAAGCATGGTATGTTTTTCCGTTTATGTAGATCTCTTTGGGTTTCTTGCAGTAGTGTTTTGTAGTTTTCTTTGTATAGGTCTTTTACATCCCTGGTTAGATTTATTCCTAAGTATTTTATTTTTTTAGGGGCTATTATAAATGGTATTGTTTTCCTCATTTCCTTTTTGTCATTCTTTTTATTGGTGTATAGGAATCCAACTGATTTTTGTATGTTTATCTGCAAAAGACCTGTTTAAAGTGTTCAAAAGAAAAGATGTCACTTTAAGGACTGATTCAAGCCATGATGTTTTAAATTGTCTCATATGCATGCAAAAGCTGGACATGAGTAAGGATGACAGAGGAAGTATCAAAGCCTTTGAATTGTGGTGTTGGTGAAGAATACTGTATATACCATGGACTGCCAAAAGAACAAACAACTTTGTCTTGGTAGAATTACAGCGAGATTGCTACATAGAAGCAAGCATGGCAAGACTTTGTCTTACATACTTTGGACATGTTATCAGGTGGGAGCAGTCCCTGAAGAAGAACATCATATTTGGTAAAGTACAGGGTGAGCTCACTGAAAGAGATGGATTGACACAGTGCCTACAAAAATGGGCTGAAGCATAACAATGATTATAAAGATGGTTCAGGACTGGGCAGTATTTCATTCTGTTGTACATAAGGTTGCTGTCTGAATCAAACTGGACTTGAGGGCACCTAACAACAACAACAACATTGTTAGTAATATGTACTACATACAATATTGTAGTGTGTAATTTGTTGATGTTATCATTCTTTTTTTTTTATTTTGCTTTAAATGAAAGTTTACAATTCAAGTTAGTTTCTTATACAAAACTTTATTCACATTGTTATGTGGCCCTAGTTGCTCTCCCTGTAATGTGACAGAACATTTCTCCTTTCCACCTCAAATTTCCTGTAACAATTCAACAGGTTCCTGTCCCTGTTTACCTTCTCATCTTGACTTTGAGCAGGAGCTGCCCATTTAGTCTCATGTATCTACTAGAGCTAAGAAGAACTCTCTTCATGAGTATCATTTTATGTCTTATAGACTGTCCAATCTATGTCTGAAGTGTTGGTTTTGGGAAAAAATTCAGTCTGGACTAACAGAGAGTCTGGTGGCCATGTCTTATTGTGTCCCACCAGCTCAGTCAGACCATTAAGTCTGATCTTTTTACTAGAATTTGAGTTCTGCACCCCACTTTCTCCTGTTCCATCAGGACTCTGTTGTATTCCCTGTAAGAACAGTCATTGGTGGTAGCCAGGCACCATCTAGTTCTTCTGGTTGCAGGTTGATGGAGTCTGTAGTTTATGTGGCCCTTTCTGTCTCTTGGGCTAGTATTTTCCTTGTGTCCTTAGTGTTCCCCATTCCCTTTTGCTCCAGGTGGGTTGGAACAAACTGATGCATCTTAGATGGCCACTCGCTAGCTTTTAAGGCCTCAGACACCACTCACCAAAATGGGATACAGAACATTTTCTTGTAAACTTTGTTATGCCAGTTGACCCTGATGTCCCCTGAAACTATGGTCCCCAGATCCCTGCCCCTGCTACTCTGTCCCTTGAAGTGTTTGGTTGTATTCAGGAAACTTCTTAGTTTTTGATTTAGTTCAATTGTGCTAACTTCCCCTGTAGTGTATACTGTCCTTCCCTTCACCTAAAATAATTCTTGTCTACAATTTAGTTAGTGAATATCCCTCTCCCTACCCACCTACCCTCGTAACCATCAAAGAATGCTTTCTTCTGTGCTTAAACCTTTTCTTGAGTCCTTATAATGGTGGTCTCATATAATATTTGTCCTTTTGTGACTGACTAATTTCACTCAGCATAACACCTTCCAAATTCATCCATGTTATGAGATGTTTCATAGATTCATAGTTGTTCTTTAACATTGCATAGTATTCCATTGTGTGAATATACCATAATTTGTTTATCCATTTTTCTGGTAATGGGCACCTAGATTGTTTTCATTTTTTTTGCTATTGTAAACAGTGCTGCAATGAACATGGAAGTACATATATCTATTCGTGTGATGGCTTTTATTTCTCTAGGATATATTCCGAAGAGTTGGATAGTATGGTACTTCTATTTCTAGCTTTTTAAGGAAGCGGCAAATCGATTTCCAAAGTGGTTGTACCATTTTACATTCCCACCAGCAGTGTATAAGTGTTCCAGTTTCTCCACAACCTGTCCAACATTTATTATTTTGTGTTTTTTGGATTAATGCTTGCCTTGTTGGAGTGATATGGTATCTCATTGTAGTTTTTATTTGTATTTCTATAATGGCTAATGATCATGAGTGTTTCCTCATATGTCTGTTATCCACCTGAATATCTTCTTTGGTGAAGTGCCTGTTCATATCCTTTGCCCATTTTTTAATTGGGTTATTTGTCTTTTTGTTGTTGAGGTTTTGCAGTATCTTATAGATTTCAGAAATTAGACACTGATCGGATTTTTATCACCAAAAAATTTTTCCCAGTCTGTAGGCTGTACTTTTACTCTTTTGGTGAAGTCTTTTGATGGGCATAAGTGTTTGATTTTTAGGAGCTACCAGTTAACTAGTTTGTCTTCTGGTGCTTGTGCATTGTTACTTATGGTAAGTATTCTGTTTATGGCATGTATTACGGCTCCTAGGGTTGTCCCTATTTTTTCTTCCATGATCCTTATCTTTTTCGATTTAATATTTAACTTGTTTTTGAGTTAGTTTTTGTGCATGGTGTGAGGTATGTGTCTTGTTTCAGTTTTTTGCAGATGGGTATCCAGTTATTCCAGCACTATTTGTTAAAAAGACTGTCTTTTCCCCAGTTTATAGACTCTGGGCCTTTGTCAAATATTAGCTGCTCATAGGTGGATGAATTTATATCTGGATTCTCAATTCTGTTCCATTGGTCTATGTATCTGTTGTTATACCAGTACCAGGCTGTTTTGACTACTGTGGTGGTATAATAGGTTCTAAAATCAGGTAGTGTGAGGCCTCCCACTTTGTTCTTCTCCTTCAGTAATGCTTTACTTATCCAGGGCTTCTTCCCTTTCCATATGAAGTTAGTGATTTGTTTCTCCATCTCATTAAAAAATGCCAGTGGAATTTGGATCAGGATTGCATTGTATGTGTAGATTGCTTTGGGTAGAATTGACATTTTCACAATGTTGAGTCTACTTATCCATCAGCAAGGTATATTCTTCCACTTATGCAGGTCTCTTTTGGTTTTTTGCAGTAGTGTATTGTGGTTTTCATTACATAGGTCTTTTATGTCTCTGGTTAGATTAATTCCTAACTATTTTATCTTCTTGAGAGCTATTGTAAATGGTATTGATTTGGTGATTTCCTCTTTGAAGTTCTCTTTGTTGATGTAGAGGAATCCAACTGATTTTTGTATGTTTATCTTGTATCCTAATAGTTTGCTGAAATCTTCTATTAGTTCCAGTAGTTTTCTTGTGGATTCTTTGGGGTTTTCTGTGTATAAGATCATATCATCTGCAAATAGATATATTAGAGAAGTAAAATACTTTTACTTCTTCTCTACCAATTTGGCCAACTTTTATTTCTTTTTCTTGCCTAATTGCTCTGGCTAGGACTGTTAAATTTGTCATTTTGCTCCTCTTTAGTCTTTTTAATTTCCTCTATTTTGTGTTCTTCATTTTGCTTAATTTCCTTCCTAATTTCTTGAAGAGTTATGTATATTAATCTTTTGTATTCTACTTCTGGTAATTCCAAGAAATTTTCCTCCTCTGGAAAATTTCTAGATTCCTCATTTTGGGAGCTTGCTGAAGCCATCATGGATTGCCTCTTTATCTGATTTGATATTGACTGTTGTCTCTGTGCCATCAATAAGTTATTATATTTATTTTATGTTTGCTTACTGTGTCGTAGCTTTGTTTTGATATGCCCAAATAGGCTGCTTGTATGAGTTAGTTTGATTATTGGCAACTTTGAAGCTCTAATGTCCTGTCACCAGGTGGTTAGATCTGTTACTAGGTATGTGAGCTCAGGAGTCCGCCCACTCCTGCTGTGTGGATTCAGCTCAGGAGCCCAGGTAGATATAGCCACCAAGTGTGTGGTATAGGTTCTCACCTACAGTCCTAGACAAGCATGGGTGATTGGTGTAGACACAGGCATCTGGCTGCAGCAGGGGGACACACTCTAGCAAGGCAGGTGTCTGACGGCCACCCCCAAGTGTCCAGGAGGAAGGCCTGTCCCTGTGCTTTACAGTGGGTAGGTGGATGGGTTTTGCAGCTGGACTATGAACACCTAATGCTTTTGGTTGTAAGGTCTGGGGGCCACCTCTTATTCATCGGTCCCTATCGCAAATGGCTAGGTGATGAGGGTGGAGCCACCAGTCCTCAGGCCCCTGATGTGGGTAGGTAAAGACCCTGCCTAACAGGCAGAGCAGTGTCAAATGTCACTAACCTGCTCCTTCACAGCTGAAACAGTTCAAGTTAGACTTCAGGTATATACCCTGTAATACTGCAGTAATGAGGGTCTATGTTCTTGACATGGACTCACACAAGTCTCTGCAGGGAGAAAGGCACTCAGTGTCTGTGGATCCCTTATGCCTGTGCCTAGGCAAAGGACCCATGCCTACCCTGGGTTCCTGACTTCAGGGAGTCAGCAGTTTATTTTTTCCCCTGTTAATTTGTTCACTCTCCAAGGCTGGGAGAATGGTTCAGGGCATATGATGAATCCTACTTCCAGCCCAGAGGACTCGGCAATTGCTGAAGCCAGTCTGGGATCCAGTGCAGAGCAGGGAGCAGGGAGGTAAATGGGAGAAAGGTGTTTCCCTAAGGGGGATGTTTTAGATCTGGGTGGTAGGCTGTACAGAAGTACTTACTGATCTAGGGCTGCTTGTCACTGGTTCTGGGTGTCCGAGTAGACTCTCTGAAGCTGGGTTGCTCCTGGTGTGGAACATGCCTCCTGAGCACCACAACTTGCCTGCCTCACTGCTTACCCATGAGCTGAACAGGCCCGAAGGGCTCAGGCTCTAGCCAGGTCAGGTCTGGTAACTCCTCGCTGCTTCGGAACCATCTCTCCCTCCCCTGCCACTCAGTCCATTTCCTCAGCTTTGCCTTAGATGTTCAGGGATCCTAGATTGTCATATATAATCAATTCACTTGTATTTTCAGGTCTTTGTTGTGAGAGCATCCACCGGAATCGTCTAACTATTCTTGGCCCCGTCTCCCCGAATTTTGTTTTCTTTATGTTGAGGTTTAATCTAGACTGAGGGCTGTAGTCTTTGATCATTAACAATAAGTGCTTTAAGTTCTCTTCATTTTTGCAGGCATGGTTGTATCATCTGCATAACACAGGTTGTTAATGAGTCTTCCTCCAATACTAATGCCATGTTCTGCTTCATATACTCTAACTTCTGGGATTATTTGCTCAGCATACAGATTGCATAAGAATGGTGAAAGGGGGGGAGTTCTGGCAAAATGGCACTCTAGGCAGAAGCACCAGCCCATCCCTCTACAGCAAAGATCTGAAAAACTAAGCTGAATAGAAAATACAACAATCCTGAAACCCTAAAACATCAAATAAAGAGATAAAGAACTCAGCCAAGCACCAAATGGAGTGAGAAAACTGACAGATAACAAGCGAGGAGAGATTCGTGCAGAGGTCCCCTACCAGCTAATGCAGCACTGATCCGCCATCATTGACTCCTATCGGAGACCAGCAAACAGGGAGTACGAAAAAGCAGCCTCACGGAGCTTCCAGAAAGAGACAAAACAACCAGTAATTGAGATATATGCTTTCCCACCCCCCACCCTTCTTCACCCCGACAAGGCCTCCTCTGCTTCCCGCAGCCACAGTCTCTTGACCGGGAAACACACCCAAATGGGTGGCTCTCTGAGTGCCATTTTTTGGCTGCCAGTGTTGCTTTTTTTCCGCTTCTTTTTATTTCTTCCTTGCCTCTACCCACCTCCCCCTCCTTTCGCTCAAGTACTTCGTTCCGTGCACCATCTTTGCTTCTTACTGAAGGGCTACAGAGCTCCGGTAATTTGTGATATATGCTTTCCCAATCAACACCCTTCTTCACCCACACTTAGCCCCCTCTGCTTCCCACGGACACAGTCTCTTGTCCAGAAACACCAGCCCGCACTAGCTAGCTCTATGAGTGCCATTTGTTGACTGTTAGTGTTGCTTTTTTTTTTCTGCTTCTTTTGATTTCTTTCTTGCCTCTTGCCACCTCCCGCTCCATTCGCTCAAGTACCTGACTCCATGCACCACCTTTGCTTCTTCCTGAGGGGCTGAGGAGCTCTTTTCAACTGTGGAGCTGCTTCCCAGTTTGGGCTGCCACACTGGTGGGATCACGGGGCTTTTGTTGGTTTGTTTGTTTTGAATTGTTTCTTTGTTTTCATTTCCTTTTCTTGAGTTGGGAGCCCTTTCTGGCCAGGCTGAGCTGCATGGCAGGGAGACTCCTCTTCTGGTTCCACAGACGTGCACGGAGATCCCTGAGGACATTTCTTTTTATGTTGTTTTTTGTTTTTGTTTTTTTTTCTGTTTCTTTGGGGGCCTTTCTTGTTTTTTTTTTTTTTTTAATTTGTTTTGTTTTCTTTTTCCTCTTTTTCCCTTTTTGTCTTTCTTCATTACTCAGTTTCTCATCTCTCTATATCTTCCTTCTCTTTCTGTTCCCTGAATATCTGGGATTGTATACCTCTATGCATTCTAGCCAGGCTGTACTGCAACACCTGAGAGCTACTTCCCCAGACCTCATAGCTGTACCAGTGGGATCCCTGGGAACTTTGCGGTTCTTTAACCTTTCTGATTCTTATTTATTCATTCTTTTTTTTTCTTCCTCCTCCCCTTTCTGTTTTTCTCCATTTCATAGTCTCTCATGTCTCCACTCCAATGGCAAGCTCCCCTAGCATTCTTTTTTGTTTGTTTTTGTATGTTTTTGGCTCCTGTTCCTCTCTCCTCTCTCTCATATCCATCTTAGCCCCAAACATAACAATTGCCCCGCTGCATCCTGCCTACTTGCACTGTGCACTGGACATCACACCACCAAGCAGCACAGGCACAGCCTACTGGAACCTGCTCTGCACTGATTACTGACCTGCTCTGGTGGCTGTAGTAAGTACCACAAACAACCCGTCCCAGTAACTCCTCTTCAGCTAGACCTGCCCTGCTGTACCATATCTGAGTCACTGACCCTGCCAGTTGAAGAAGGAGGCGAAAAGTATTGTACCTACAGATGAGCAAACAACAAAGAACACACAGTCTGCCTGCTCAGACATAGTCAACTTTTTTTTTTTTAAAAAAAGGATGAAACAAACAAATCTACAATCAATAAAAGAGAAAAATAACTACTGAATGCTCAGAAGACAGAAGACAATATCAAAACATTTACAAAACAGGACAGGATGGTTCCAGTAGGCGTCCAAAATAAAACACCGGATGACTCTCCTGTGGGAGAAAATGCACTAGAACTACCTGATAGGGAATTCAAATCTCTAATACTCAGAATTCTCCAAGAGCTGAGGCAAAAAGCTGACAAACATGAGGAATAAATAGACAAATTCATGGAAAATATGGACAAAACATTGGAAGAATTCAGGAAAATAATGCAAGAACAAAATGCCAAAATAAATTCGCAACTGGAAATTACAAAAGGATAACAATTAGAAATCCAAAAGATACATGACAAGATTTCAGAAATGGATGATGTCATAGAAGGGCTGAGAACAAGATTTGAAACGGTGGAAGACAGGATCAGTGGAATTGAAGACAAACATTTGGATACAACTCTGTTTCAGGAAAACTCAGAAAAAAGAACAAAGAAAAATGAAGAGACCCTGAGAGTTATGTGGGACACAATCAAAAGCAAAAATCTGCAAGTGATTGGAATTCCAGAACAGGGGGAGAAAACAGAAAACACAGAGAGGATCATTGAGGAACTGCTGACAGAAAACTTCCCCCATATCATGAAAGATGAAAAGCTGGCCATCCAAGAAGCTCAAAGAACCCCATATAGGAGAGACCCCAAAAGAAAATCATCAAGGCGTAACATAGTCACACTCGAAAAAAACCAAAGACAAACAAAGAATCCTGAGAGCAGCTTGTGAAAAACAAGAAGTCAGATACAGAGGAGAAACAGTAAGACTAAGCTCAGATTATTCGGCAGAAACCATGCAGGCAAGAAGGCAATGGGATGACATACATAAAATCTTGAAAGAAAGAAATTGTCAGCCAAGAATAATATATCCTACAAAAGTCTCATTCAGATCTGATAGTAAAATTAGGTCATTTCCAGAAAAACAGAAATTAAGGGGCTATGTAAAAGTCAAACCAAACTTACAAGAATTATTAAAGGGAGTTCTTTGATCTGAGGACAAACAGATTCAGCTCACAGGCAGAACCTAAGACACAGGATCGTACCAGCCAGATACCAATCTAGGACATGAACTCTCGAAGACTATCTAAAACCAAAAGAAATACAACAGGAAATCAGAGCAGTTAATCAGTAAATGACAACAACATCAAAACAATAAAAGAGGGAATAAATGGCATAGGTATAGAACCTTCTAATGGACAGGAAGGCAAGGCGATACCAAGTAATGGTAGACTGCTTCAAACTTAGAAAAATAAGGGTAAAATTCATGGTAACCACAAAGAAAGTTAACAAACATACTCATAAAAATAAAGAGGAAAAACATAGTGTCTCACCAAAAACAAAAGAAATGAAAAAAAAAATCCACAAACAAAAGTAAGTCAGCACAGGAGAGTAAGAAGAACAAAGAAAATGTCAGCACCACAAAAAAAGCACTACAAAATGACAGCAACAAACCCACATCTATCAATAATTACACTGAATGTAAATGGACTCAATGCACCCATAAAGTGATGGAGAGTGACAGAATGGATAAGAAAACAGGATCCATCAATACGCTGTCTAAAGGAAACACACCCTAGAAACAAAGATGTGAATTTATTAAAAATCAAAGGTTGGAAAAAAATATATCAAGTTAACAACAACCAAAAAAGAGCAGGAGTGGCAATTCTAATCTCAGATCAAATAGACTTTAAAACAAAATCTACCATAAAAGACAAAAAGGACACTATATAATGATTAAGGGGATGATCCATCATGAAGACATAACCATAATAAACATCTACACACCCAATGACAGGGCTCCAAAATACATAAAACAAACTCTAACAACACTGAGAAGAGAAATTGACAGATCCACAATAATAGTAGGAGACTTCAACACACCACTGTCAGTAAAGGATAGAACAACTAAGAAAAAACTCAGCAAAGATACAGAAGACCTAAAGGGCACAATCAGCCAACTTGACCTCATAGACATATATAGAACACTCCATCCAACCTCTGGAAAGTACACATTCTTTTCCAATGCACATGGAATGTTCTCCAGAAAAACAACATCTTAGGCAACAGAGCAATCCTCAACAAGATCCAAAACGTTGAGATAATTCAAAGTATCATCTCTGCCCACAATGCCGTCAAGGAAGAAATTAACAATAGAAAGAGCAAGAAAAAAAAAATCAACTACATGGAAACTGCATAATACCTTGCTTACACATCAGTGGGTAATAGAAGAAATCAGAGATGGGATCAAAAAATTCCTAGAATCCAATGAGAATGAAAACACATCATACCAAAACATTTGGGACACAGCAAAGGCAGGCCTCAGAAAACAATTTATAGCAAGAGATGCACATATCAAAAAAGAAGAAAGGGACAAAATCAAAACATTAACTACAGAACTCAAACAAATAGAAAGAGAACATCAAAAAAAGCCCACAACCACCGGAAGAAAGGAAATAGTAAAGATCAGAGCAGAAATAAATGAAACAGAGAACAGAAAAACAATAGAAAGAATCAACAAAACTAAAAGTTGATTCTTTGAAAGAATCAACAAAATCGGGAAACCACTGGCCACACTGACAAAAGAAAAACATGAGAGGACACAAATAACCCAAATAAGAAATGAAATGGGGGACATTACAACAGACCCAACTGAAATAAAAAGGATTCTAACAGAATATTATGAAAAACTATACTCCAACAAATTTGAAAACCTAGAGGAAAGGCATAAATTTCTAGATACACACGGCCTATCCAAATTACAACAAAGTGATGTTGAAAATCTGAACAGACCCATAACAAGAGAAGAGATTGAAAAGGTAACATAAAAGTCCCAACCAAAAAAAGCCCTGGCCCAGATGGCTTCACTGGAGAATTCTACAAAACATTTACAGAACAGCTTGTACCAGTACTACTCAAGCTATTTCAGAGTATAGAAGAGGAAGCAACACTTCCAAATTCATTCTATGAAGCCAGTATGATGCTGATATCAAAACTTGGAAAAGATGTTGCAAAAAAGAAAATTAGAGACCAATATCTCTCATGAAAATAGAAGCAAAAATTCTCAACAAAATTCTAGCCAATAGAATTCAGCATCATATCAAAAAAATAATACATCACGACCAAGTGGGATTCATACCAGGTATGCAAGGATGGTTCAACATTAGAAAATCAATTAACATAATCCACCACATAAATAAAAGGAAACAAAAGAATCACATGATCATCTCAATTGACACAGAAAAGGCATTTGACAAATTCCAACACCTATTCCTGACAAAAACTCTCAATAAAATACGTATAGAAAGGAAAATTCTCATCATAATAATGGGCATCTATGCAAAACCAACGGCCAACATCATTCTTAATGGAGATAGGCTGAAAACATTCCTTTTGAAAACAGGAACAAGACAAGGATGCCCTTTATCACCACTCCTATTTAACATTGTGCTGGAAGTTCAAGCTAGAGCAATAAGTCAAGAAAAAGAAATCAAGGGCATACAAATTGGTAATGAAGAAGTTCAACTGTCCCTGTTTGCAGATGATATGATACTATACACAGAAAACCCTAATGACTCCACGAGAAATCTACTGGAACTAACAGAAACATTCAGCAGAGTAGCAGGATACAAGATAAACATTCAAAAATCAGTTGGATTCCTATACACAAAGGAGAACGATGAAAAGGAAATCAGGAAAATAATACCATTTTCAATAACCCCTAAAAAGATAAAATACTTAGGAATAAATCTGACCAGGGATGTAAATGAACTATCCAAAGAAAACTACAAAACACTACTGCGTGAAACCCAAAGGGATCTACGTAAATGGAAAAACATATCATGCTCATGGATAGGCAGACTCAACATTGTGAAAATGACAATTCTACACAAAGCAATTTACAAATACAATGCAATACCGATCCAAATACCAACAACATTCTTTAAATAGATGGAAAAACTAACCATTAATTTTATATGGAAAAGGAAGAAGCCCCGAATAAGTAAAGCACTACTGAAGAAGAAGAATAAAGTTGGAGGACTCACACTACCTGACTTGAGAACATACTCTACAGCTACAGTAGTGAAAACAGCCTGGAACTGGTACAACAACAGATACATTGACCAATGGAACAGAATTGAGAAACCAGATGTAAATGCATCCCCCTACGGTCACCTGATCTTCGACAAGGGCCCAAAGTCCATCAAATGGGGAAAATACAGTCTTTTTAACAAATGGTGCTGGCATAACTGGATATCCTTCTGCTAAAAAATGAAACATGACCAATACCTCACACTGTATACAAAAGCTACTTCAAAATGGATCAAAGACCTGAATATAAGGCCTAAAAGTATAAATTTCATAGAAGAAAAAATAGGACCAACACTACAGGCCTTAATACATGGCATTAACAGGATACAAACCATAATCATCAATGCACAAAACCCAATAGATAAGCTAGGTACGTGGGATCTTCTAAAAATCAACCACCTATGCTCTTCAAAAGGCTTCACCCAAAGAGTAAAAAGAGAATCTACAGACTGGGAAAAAATTTTTGGACAGTGCAATCGGACAAACGTCTAATCTCCATAATTTACAAGAAAATCCAACACCTCTACAACAAAAAGACAAATAATCCTATTAAAAAATGGGCAAAGGAAATGAACAGACACTTCACCAAAGAAGACATTCAAATGGCCAACGGACACCTGAGGAAATGTTCGCCATCACTAGCCATTAGAGAAATGCAAATTAAAACCACAATGAGATACCATCTCACCCCGGCATTACTGGCAGGAATCAAAAACTCTGCAAATAACAAATGTTGGAGGGGCTGTGGGGAGATCGGAACTCTTATGCACTGCTGGTGGGAATGCAAAATGATACAACCATTTTGGAAAATGATATGGCGCTTCCTCAGAAAGCTAGAAATAGGCATACCATTTGATCCAGCAATCCCATTCCTAGGAATATATCCTAGAGAAATAAGAGTCGTCACTCGAACAGACATATGCACACCTATGTTCATGGCAGCATTGTTCACAATAGCAAAAAGATGGAAACAACCTAGATGCACATCAACAGATGAATGGATAAACAAACTATGGTACATACACACAATAGAGTACTATGCAACGAGAAAGAACAACAATGAATCTGTGAAGCATCTCATAACATGAATGAAACTGGAGGACATTATGCTGAGTGAAATAAGTCAATCACAAAAGGACGAATATTGTATGAGACCTCTATTGTAAAAACCCATGAAAAAGTTCACACACAAAATGTAACAATCTTTGTTGGTTACCAGGGATGGGAGGGGTGGGGGGGAATACTAAATAGGCAATAGACAAGTGGTATCTTCGGTGAAGGGTGAGACAGTACACAATACAGGGGAAACTAGCACAACCTGTACAAGGAAAGGTCATGGAAGCCCCATAGACACATCCAAACTCCATGAGGGACTGAATTGCTGGGCGGAGGGCTGTGGGGACCATGATGTCGGGGAACATCTAGCTCAACTGGCATGACACAGCTTATAAAGGCAATGTTCTACATTCCACCTTGGTGAGTAGTGTCTGGGGTCTTAAAAGCCTGTGAGCGGCCATCTAAGATACTCCACTGGTCTCATCCCTTCAGGAGCAAGGGAGAATGAAGAGAACAGGATACAAGGAAAAGATTAGTCCAAAGGACTAATTGTCCAAAGCTACCAAGGCCTCCACTGGACTGAGTCCAGTACAGCTAGACGGTGCCCAGCTACCACCACTGACTGCTCTGACCAGCATCACAACAGAGTGTTCTGGACAGAGCTGGAGAAGGATGTAGAGCATAATTCTAACTGACAATAAAAAGACCAGATTCACTGGCCTAAAGGAAACTGGAGAAA
Source organism: Dugong dugon (assembly GCA_030035585.1). Lineage (NCBI taxonomy): Eukaryota > Metazoa > Chordata > Mammalia > Sirenia > Dugongidae > Dugong > Dugong dugon. Next base: position 103,123,279 of record CM057463.1, on the reverse strand, counting down.
TCCCGAGAGTATGGCCCCCAGATACCTTTTAGCTCAGTGGTGAAATTTCCTCTGAGATTAACTGTTTAGCCTGGGAGTGGACAGCCCCGTAAAACCCAACGAGACTAACAACATACGGGAGTCCAGTGACAAGGGCCAGAAAGCAGAAGGGGACAAGGAAGCTGGTAATAGGGAACCCAAGGTTGAGTAAGGATATTGTTGATGTGCTGTGAGATTGTTAACCATTGTCATAGGGCAACACGTGTAGTAACTGTTAAGTAAGCAACTATTTTGTTCTGTAAGCCTTCCTCTTAAGTTAGAATAACAGCACAATTGGAAGAGCGTAGTGAATGTCACTGAACTGTGCATGTAGAATTTTTTGAAAGGGTGTATCTTTGGCTATGTATATTCCCCCCCCCCCAAAAAAAAAGTTGAGAAGGTAGAGGGTTGATATGTTTTGGGGTTGTTAACCAATGTCATAAAACAACATGTGTACTTCTGTTTCATGAGAAACTATTTGTTCTGTAAGCCTTCACCTGAAGTACAATAAAAAATAGATTGGTGAAAGGACACAGCCCTGAAGCATAGCTTTCCTGACTTTAAACCACACAGTACCCGCTTGTTCTTTTCAAATGACTGCCTCTTGGTTTATGTACTGATTTCTCATGAGCACTATTAAGTGTTCTGGAATTCTCATTCTTCACAATGTTATACATAATTTGTTTTGATTCACACCGTTGAATGCCTTTGCTTAGTCAGTAAAACACAGGTAAACATCTTTCTGGTGTTCTCTGCTTTCAGCCAGGATCTATCTGACATCAGCAATAATACCTTCGTTCCAAGTACACTTCTGAATCCGGCTTGAATTTCTGGCAGTACCCTGTTGATGTACTGCTTCAACCGCCTTTGACTGATCTTCAGCAGACTTTTACTTTTGTGTGGTATTAATGATAATGTTTTATTATTCCCACATTCTGTTGGATCACTTTTTTTTGGAATGGGCATACATATGGATCTCTTCCAGTAGGTTGGCCAGGTAGCTGTTTTCCAACTTTCTTGGCATAGATGAGTGAGCACTTTCAGCACTGCATCCATTTGTTGAAACATCTTAATTGATATTCCGTCAATTTCTGGAACTTTGTTTTTGGCCAAAGTCTTCAGTGCAGCTTTGATTTCTTCCTTCAATGTCACTCTTTCTTGATCATATGCTACCTCCTGGAATGACTAAACCAGTTCTTTACTAATGATGAGATGTACACACAGATAAAAATGAATGGACTGTTATAAGTGCAGTTCTTCCTAATTCCAATACATAGCAAGTCATGGACTACCTGTATCCAAATTGTATATGTCATAGTTTAATAACTTTTATGTTAGATGAAATTTAAATGTCATAGTCTTGTTAAAAATTAAAAAAAAAAAAAAGAATCCAAATGCTTACCCCTATTTCTTTTTCATTTTATTTTGGAACATAATGCTGATAATAGGTAACATTGGTTGAATGATAAAAAGAAATGAAGCACCTGGATAATTAATTAAATCTTTAATTCTGTGGTTTTATATATATGAAGAAGTTAGACATCAAAAGGATAAATTATTTGCTAAAGATGATGCAGACAGTAGAAGCCCTGGTGACACAGTAATTAAAACGCTTGGCTGCAGACTTCAAGTTTAGGGATTCAAACTCACAAGCTGCACCACTGGAGAAAAGATGTGGCAGTCTGCTTCTGTAAAGATTTACAACACTGGAAACCTTATCGGGCGGTTCTACTCTGTCCTGTAGGATTGCTATGAGTTGGAGTCAACTCGAGGGCAGCAGTTTTGTTTTTTTTGAGTTTCAGATGCAATAGTAAATGACTCAACTGGAATTTGAACCCAAGCAGTCTGGATCCAGCCTATATGCCTTTAGCTGCTATGTTATACTGTAAATTGATCTGATTTCAGATATCTGTAGATAATTTTCATACTCCATAATTGATGTAGTAAGAGTTCATATAACAGGACTATTTGATTATAAACTCCACAAAGGGATTCATCTAAGAGCATAAATAAGTTACAGCAAGTATTTTATATATAATCATATCTAGTCACTGTGAACGTGCTACCGTTTAAGATAACTACCCCACGTGGACTTAAGATTCAAGAAAGGAAACATGGGTGGCTGAGACCAGTAAACAATATTTTTCAGTTTCACATGGAGCATGTCGCAGACATCTGGATCTGCTGGCCTGTTATGTGTGTAAGGGGGAGCAGAAGTTTGTGTGCATAAAGGCTATACAGGAACTGTGTTAAATACTTCTATTCTTTACTAAAATTTTATTGAGGGTCATCTTGCCGTAGTTTATCAAGTAAATTGCTATACATGTATAAGTCTTGTTTGAGTGTTGCGATCAACCAACCATGTATTGAAAAGAGGCTTAATATTTTTCTATTTTAAGGCACAATAAATTCTGATATATAACCTTCCTAGTAGATTGTAACTCAACAAATCTAAACAAAGTGGACTTTTTACATAATCAATTATAAATGAAAGGAAGTCACATTTGTTCTTGTTGCTTGGTGCTGTGAGTAGTTCCCAACTCATAGCCACCTTGTGTATAACAGAAGAAAAAATTGCCCTGTCCTGTGCCATCCTCAAAATCCTTGCTATGTTTGAGCCCATTGTTGCAACTACTGTGTCAGTCCATCTTACTGGGGGTATCCTTTGTTTTGACTGACTCTGTAATTTACCAAGTATGATGTCTTTTTCCACATCCTTCCTGATGACATGTACAAAGTGAGTGAGATAAAGTCTCATGACCCTCAGTTCTAAGGAGCATTCTGGCTGTACTTCCTCCAGGACTGATTTGTTTGTTCTTCTGGCAGTCCGTGTTATATTCAATATTTTTTGCCAACATCACAATTAGGATGCGTTTATTCTTCTTCTGTCTTCTTTTTTTTCCCATTGTCTAGCTTTTGCATGCATATGAGAAGACTGAAAATGCCATGATACCTCAGCCATCAAACTGAAATCTTTGTTTTCTAAGGTTTAAAAGAAGTATTTTGCTGCAGAAATTCCCAGTGTAATACATTGTTTGATTTCTTGACTGTTGCTTCGGTGGGCACTGAATGTCAATCCAAGTAAAATGAAACCTTTTACACGTTTCATTTCTTCACCATTTTTCATGAAAGCAAAAATAAAAGAGAATGGCTTTCAATTCTTCTCCGATGAGTGTGCCATTTTGATTAGAAGCATGCTAGCTAGTTTCTTATTGTTTAAGAACACTGTTAATGTGATCTAAGACTCATCACATCTGGGTTTCTACAAACTCATAGCTGAAGGATAAAGTTACCAAAATGTGTGCAGCAAAAGCCTTTACATGTTCTCCATCGTAATCCCATCATCCTCTCCAGCCTGGGATTAGTGAGTTTGGCTAGAAACTGCTGTGATCATTAGGTTTTTTGACAATGTAGCTGTTATCCTTGGGATAATACTTGCTTTGCCAAGAGTCCTTCTTATTATTGCTGGAGATATGAACATGGGCACCATGTACTCTGAATGCAGGTGATCCTCCAGAGTACAAGAAGCAGCAGAAAACATTCACCTTATCCACTATTCAGTTTCACCTCAGGAACTTGAAGCGTCAACCCCCAGTACCTGGTTATAATCTTATATTTAACCTGAATATCTCCGGGCCTCCAGATTTGTTTTAAACACCATTCTCAAACTTGAAAGAAAGTTCTAAAAACTGATGTAAAAGGGATTTTAAAATGTAAAAAAAAACAAAAACCAAGATTTTAACTTATAGTCAGGTGAAATCCATACTGAAGGGTGTAGTCTTTCTCCTTCATATTAATTCTTGCCAAATCAGGAAGTTGCTTCATTTGAAAAATATTAATAATGTTAAAAAATGGCCTAAATGGAAAGCAAACATGAAATGGTCTTAATAAAAAAAAATTTTAACATAATACTCGAACATTTCTTTTTTATGCCCTGTGCTATTCACATTAGTTTTGTATCTATGTCTTGATTACATTTATCATTCAATTCATTCAGCTTAGATGGAAATCATACTAAGGCCAGAAATTAAAAAGGTAAATAAAGCAAAAAACTAATTGGCCTAATAAAGTAAAAAATACTTTATTATAAATCATTTACACAATTTCTGTAAGATAGACCTTGATTTTACTTAACACTTATCACTATTAACAAGTATATTAATATGAATTATAAAAGCTCCTTTCTTTATGATAAACAATAAAGTGTATCAATGTATCTAAGTAAGATTTAATAACAAACATTACGTTACTCAGAAAGATAATCAAAAACCCATTGCCTTGTAGTCAATTCTGACTTATAGCAACCCTATAGGACAGAGTAGAACTGCCCCATAGGGTTTCCAAGGAGCAGCTGGTGGATTCAAACTGCTGAACTTTTGATTAGCAGCTATAGCTGTTAACCACTGTACCACCAGGGCACTTTTCAGAAAGATACGGGACCTTAAATCCACTTTTCACATCTAAAAACAAAACAAAACAAAAAAACTTAATTCACTCCATAAATTAAAAAATCTGTCAGTCTCTTGGGAAAATCCAGGAAAATTAATAATGACTGTTAATTATTGCATTTCAGTTTTCAGTACTACTCAAGGTCAATGAATAATATTATATCAGAAAGAAAAATTTCATATTCTCGCAACAAAAGAAATGTATAATGTTTCTAAAGTTCTTACCAGAAATGTTTTTCCAAAAGACCTTGATGTTTAATGTTGCTACAAGGATCAGAGGCAATTTGCTCCAGACTCACCTCAAATAAGGAGAGAAAGATACGCTCTACCCTAACTTGTTAAGAAAAAAAAAAAAAAAACATTGAGTCGATTCTAACTCCTAGTGACCCTATAGGACAGAGTAAAACTGCCCCATAGGGTTTCCAAGGAGCAGCTGGTGGATTCAAACTGCTAAATTTTTGGTTAACAGCTGTAGCTCTTAACCACTGTGCCCCAGGGCACCATAAAACCCATTGCAGTGGAGGAGATTCTGACTCACAGAGGGAAGCAACCACTCTTCCATTTGAAGTATCCTTTGAGAGATAATGCCCTTTGTATCTTCCAAAGAAGGGTGAGGTCATTCAGATCTGCTGGTCCATCTGTAAAAATGAAGAAACTTCACAGTTGCAGAGTTGAAACAAGTGCAGTATCATCTGAATATTGTAATACCTCAATATTAGAAGAAGAGAAAAAAAGAAAAAGAAAAACAGGCAGCAGTAGGATCTTTGACACCATCTCAGTGTTTGTAACTTACCGGAATGCTCCCAACCACCACCGGTTGCCCTCCAGTCAATTCTGACTCAGGCGACCCCGTGTGTATCAGAGTAGAAGTGTTTTCCATTGAGTTTTCAAAGGCTGATTTTTCTAAAGTGTATCTTGAAGTCTCTTTTTCTAGGCGCCTCTGGGTGAACTCGAGCCTCCAAGCTTTAGGTTAACAGCCAAGTGTGATAATATTTTGCACCATCTAGAGACCCCACTGAAATGCTAGACATAGTAAAAGAAAAAATCAATCCAATTAACCTAGCCCAACTGGACATCACTAACAAATTGTGTAATATTATTTTAAAAATAAAATATTAAGTAAAATCCAATCATTCAGTAATTGCTGCATTCTAGGAACATGTGTTCCCCTTTAATCTGACAAGAAACTTTTGGGAAGAACAGTAGTATTGCTCCAATTTTGTAGGCATAGCATGATAAAGCTACTTGTCCAGATTCACTTATTGACTAAGTGGGGAAGATTTTGGTGGGTGCACAGAATGGAAACAAACACAGCCCTCTCAATGAGCCTCCACTATTAAATACTGCACTATACTGCAAACGAAACAATGCTTCACACATAGATACCACAGAGGATAAACAAAGTGGCAAAATTGCTGTTAATTTCTCAAACCATAAGAGCAAAATTCTATTGAAGGCACTAGGTTTTTTCTCCCTCTCTTTAAGGGCTATTTTGCTAACTCATAGAATCCTTAGATTTTAAAACCTGTTAGGTGTTATTGTTACAAAAACTGCGTAACATTGTTTGACCTTATAACTGTCATTAGCTACTTTGACATGCCTACTGAATTCCATTTTAAGATACCCCCCCACCCCTTATTGATTGCTTCATTCAGGTAAGTAAGCAAAACTGAGATTCATTTTAGTTCTATTACCTATAAAATTAGAAATACTTCATCTTTCACAATATGTTCCTTAAAAGTTTTGACCACTGAAATTGGTATGTTCCTCTATTCATGACTCCATCAAATAGAAATGGTGTTAGGCATTCTTTACTTAAATTAATACCGTTTAAATCTATGCCCATATTCATAATCCAGGAAAGATCTAGGTGCTCTGCCCTTATGCTTTACGTCATTCAAGACTGAATTTTTCTCAATATGATTTTGATTAGAAATAAATGTCTTTATGATCTTAGAAGAAGTGTATATATATATATATATATATTTATACACAGGCAGTCCTGAATTATGAACCAATTTCTTTCCTAAATCTGTCTTTAAGTCAAATTTGTATGTAAATCAGAACAGTTACGTACTGTTTGTACCTAATGTCAGTTAGTGAAATGTTTGTTTTAGCATATAGTATATAGTGTACCTTCCTATGCATAAAAAAACAAACACTTCTGGATACAATAAAACATCTTTAACATAATAATAGAGTAATAATAATAGTTTTGATGCCCTTTGCAAAGTAGCATCAGTTTGTTGTTATGAATCATTGTATGCATTTTGAATTTTTAATATAATAGGCTTTACTAAGGCCCAGATAAGCTGTGGGATGACATCAAGGACATCATACATGAAGTACGCATAAAATCCTTAAAGAAACAGGAAAGAAAGAAAAGACCAAAACGGATGTCAGAAGAGACTCCAAAACTTGCTCTTAAACATAGAGTAGATAAAGCAAATGAAAGAAATTATGAAGTAAAGTAACAGAAGATTTCAAAGGTTGACTAGAGAAGAAAATAAAGTAATGAAGTATGCAAAAGGAGGTAGAAAATCAAAAGGGAAGAACACACTTGGCATTTCTCAAACTGAAAAAAAACAAGAAAACATTCAAACCTTGAGTTGCAATATAGAAGGATTCAATGGGCAAAAAATTGGATACTGCTGGAAGGATCAAAAGAATATGAAAAGAATACACAAAGTCACTCACTCAACCATTTCAGGAGGTAGCATATGATCAAGAACCAATAATATTGAAGGAAGAAGCCCAAACTGCACTGAAGGCATTAGTGAAAATCAAGGCTCCGGGAATTGACAGAATACCAATTGAGATGTTTCAACAAACAGATGCAGCATTGTAGATGCTCACTTGTCTATGCCAAGAAATTTGGAAGACGGCTACCTGGCCAACCGACTAGGAGACATCCATATCTGTGCCCATTCCAAAGAAACGTGATCCAAAAGAATGCAGAAATGATCAAACAATATCATTAATATTACACACAAGTAAAATTTTCCCAAAGATCATTCACAAATGGTTGCAGCAGTACATCGACAGGGAACTGCCAGAAAGACAAGCCAGATTCAGGAGAAGATGTGGAACAAGGGGTATCATTGCTGATGGCAGATGGCTCTTGGCTGAAAGCTGAGAATACCAGAAAGATATTTACCTGTGTTTTACTGACTATGCAAAGGCATTCGACTGTGTGAATCATAACAAATTATGGATAACGTTAAGAAGAATGGGAATTCCAGAGCACTTAATGTGCTCATGAAGAACCTGTACATAGACCAAGAGGAAGTTGTTTGAATAGAACATGGGGATACTGTGTGGTTTAAAATCAGGAAAGGTGTGTGTCAGGGTTGTATCCTTTAACCATACTTTGTTTGAATCAAATTTAAAATTATCTGATCTAACACTCACATTTTCACACGGAGATACTGAGATATAAGAGAAATCAATTGGGTTGCCTAAGATCACATTGTTGCCTATGGCAATGGCAGAATTGAGTTCAGACTAACTAGAATTTCCCAAATGTGATCACTGAAAACATCTCAAAAAATGCTCTTTGTCATTTCTTTCTGCTTGCGTCAAAACTCACTTTCTCAAAAATGCAGAATGAAGCTAGAGAGATAATTTGAGTTGCTTAATGTCATCAAGTTGTAAACCTCTAGTTTTATTTCAATACTTTTAAGAGATAAGTGAAGAAAACTGCCTGAGAAAATAAAAATGGACATTGGTTTACAGTATTTTTTTAAATGTCGGTAAGAAAGTCTCCATAAAAATCTTAATAGTTATATGTATATACGTACACACACACATAAATGTGTATATATTTGGTTTCCAAAAACAGCAACAAATCTACTAATAAACTTTGTTGGAATGATAATTCATCAAGGCAAAAGTGAGTAGCAGTCAACAACTAAATGTTAATCTTCACAGAGAGTTTGGTAAATAACTTCAAAGAAATACTGTATGAGAGTTAAACTTGGTGTTCTATTGATTTATATGCATTAACCTTTCTTAATTTGCTTTAAAAGTAAATGACGGCCATCTAAGATACTCCACTAGTCTCATCCCTTCGGGAGCGAGGGAGAATGAAGAGAACAGGATACAAGGAAAAGATTAGTCTGAAGGACTAATGGACCACAGCTACCAAGGCCTCCACTGGACTGAGTCCAGTACAGCTAGATGGTGCCCGGCTACCACCACTCACTGCTCTGACCAGGATCACAACAGAGGGTTCTGGACAGAGTTGTAGAAGGATGTACAACATAATTCTAACACACACACACAAAAGACCAGATTACTGGCCTAAAGGAGACTGGAGAAACCCTGAGAGTATGGCCCCCAGACACCCTTTTAGCTCAGTGGTAAAGAAAGTTATCTCCAAGGTTCACTGTTCAGCCTGGGAGTGGACAGCTCTGTAAAACCAAATGGGACTAATGAGGTACAGTAGTCCAGTGACAAAGGGCCAGAAGGCAGAAGGGGACAAGGAAGCTGGTGATAGGGAACCCAAGGTTGAGTAAGGATATTGTTGATGTGCTGTGAGACTGTTAACCATTGTCATAGGGCAACATGTGTAGTAACTGTTAAATGAGAAACTATTTTGTTCTGTAAGCCTTCATCTTAAGTGAGAATAGCAGTGCAATTGGAAGAGCGTAGTCAATGTCACTGAACTGTGCATGTAGAAATTTTTGAAATGGTGTATCTTTGGCTATGTGTATTTTCACCAAAAAAAAAACGGTTGAGAAGTTAGAGGGTTGACAAGTTGTGGGGTTGTTAACCAAAGCCATAAAACAATACATGTACTTCTGTTTCATGAGAAACTATTTGTTCTGTAAGCCTTCACCTGAAGTACAATAAAAAAAAAAAAAATAGAAGAAGATAACATGGTAGAAAATATTTGGCCTGTGGGTCTTGTAGAGTCCTTAAGACATGGCAACAAAAGAATGATCCATTAGAAAATGATAAAATGGAATCTATTGAATTTTTCTCTAACTGCTCTGTAAAAAAAAAACTTTCCTGCCATTTCTTCTTCAAATTAAGATCTTTTGGGGGTTTGAGTATATGATTGATACTTCATTGAAATCAAATATATGGAAGATTGTATTATGTATCTCAATATCCTATTAAATTCTTCTGGACAATAAAAAAAAAAAATGAATGTGACTTGATTTTGAAAATGCATATGAAATCCTGTATTTTCAGACACTGATGAAGATCACATCATTAGTGTTTATTGTAATAAAACCTGCAACTATAATTGCTTTTATTATTGCAATTTTGACCCTTTAGCAACTCAGTTATCTGTAACTATCACATCCCGGGTACATTTGTCCCCTTAACAACATTTGTATATTTCTTTTATTCACTTTTTTTTTTTTTTAATGTCAGTGGGGTCTTGAGAAAGTCATATTGTAAGTATATTGTAAGTTAATGTCATTTTGTAAGTATATCATGAAATAGTATTTTTGGAGATTGTAGATACATAGGTTTTTCTGTTCTTAGAATTTCAAAATAGGGACAAAAATTGTTGAATGGACTTTAATGTGTAACACCTAAAAATGTTTTCATTAGAGAGCAATCAGGAAGTAGAGATATATATCTTATTTATCTAATGCCAACTCTGAACATCGTAATTTTGGTACCTTTCCCTCTTGCACAAAGAAGTTGTCTTTAATCAGTCACTTAGTCCTCTTGTACATCTTAATTATCTTCTGTTTCCACTTTTCTCCACAGCCACCACTTTACACCAGAACTTCAGAATCCCTAGGGTGTAGTAATACAAAAGTCTCTTCCACGTTTGCTGGCTAGTATATTGCTCCCCCGCCATCCTTTTTTAAGACAACAACTAGACAATCCTTCCTAAAATAAAATTTGAGAGTGTCACCAATCTTCACAAACTCCTGTAGTGTCTTCCATTACCTTTAGGATTAGATTTGAACTACATAACTTGAAATTCACATCCTTCAGGCTCTTCATTATTACTTTAATCTCATCTCTCTTCAACCCTACTGTTATTTGAGATAGTTAATTATTTTCAGTATTTGAATGGTATCAAGCTTATCCTCTTCAACTGACACATTTTACTTCTCATTAAACTCTTTACCCTATCCCTGGATTCTTACACACCTGTCATGTTTCAGGTAAAATAGCATAGCAAATCCTCTTGGAAGATCGTGATTCTTCACAGACTATAGCAGATGCCAATACTTTGTTCATTTATCTTTGTGTGTCCATTATTTTATTGCAATTACTATTGTAACTGGTTTTCTCATCACTAAATGGTAATGCCTGTTATCAGATGTCATGTCTCTTTCGCTAATCTTCTGTACCTATGGCCTGTAACTCAGTACTAAGGAGACTTTGTGTTTGATAAATATTTTTTGAGTGAGTGAACAACAACAGATAGGCTGGGTTCATACCGACCCATTTGAACATTGACAGAATATCGTAATTTTATGATTAAGGTTAAAAAACCTTCACATGGATTTTTAGTAAAGATTAACCTGGTTCCTTGATCTGGTTCCTGCTTACTTCTCTTACCTCCCTGCAACTTCACCACGTATCTGTCTGTAGACATACTACAATTATTTCAGTTCTTTAACATGACCTCATTTACTCATTACTGCCGGCTTTCCCACAGGCTATTTCTTGTATCTAGTATGCTCTCCAGTCCCCTTGCCTTTCTTATTCTTTAGCCAAAAAGAATATTTATCTCTTAACTTCTTTCTTTGCACTGAACACACTTATAATCAAACATTCTCGTTTTTCCCTTGTGCTACACTTATAAGCATGATATGGAATGTTTTCTTCTTACTTTATAACACTTATTATCCAATTATAGGTAATTCTTCATCTTTCCATTTGGGACCTTAGAATGCCTATATAATACCACATTTCTTCCTTTCTAAATTTAGTAGGCTTTATTATTTATTCTGTCAGAGGGAAATCAGTTCCCTTCTATTAATGCTCTAGAAGATGTGTTTCTGCTGGTGGTGGTATAATTATGATTATTAAGGGAAGACTCCCTTCTTTATGCTTGTAGTATCATACAAGGATGACTTTACTATTTGTCCAGAACCATGACAATTCTTTTTTAATACTATTAAATTCTAAACTTATTACACATTTCAAACCAACAAAGCAATAACTATCATTTGTTAAGCCTTTTATGTACAAAGTGCTAACTATTTTATATCATTATTGTATTTAATTTGTCAATGAATTCATGTGCCAGATACTATTAATAATTTATATTAGAGTTGAGGAAATCCTGGTCCACTGATGCCATAGAAACAAGACTGAAACCAAGATATGCTCATTCTTTTAATCACTATAATATGTTGCATCCAGGTTAAAGGAATATAGTAGCAAAATAATGTTAATTCTCTAGAATAAAACATATTTATAAATGCAGTCATTTCTAAAGAATACAAAACACGTGCTCTGAATAAGCAAACCAGGGTCTTGCAGATTGAATAAGAAGACCCCAGTGATATGCATAGGAAGAAATTTATTCTTAGAAAATCTTCGTATTATTTGCATACTGTCAACATTGTGGTGGTTTTAATATGGATTTCTGTAATTGTAAATAAAGTATAATTCATTAAGCTTTGAAGGATTTGAAGCCATACATTTGGTTTACGTTTTCCAAGGGAGATATATATACACACGCACACACACACACACACACGCACACACACACACACACACAGATATCTATGTCTATATGGATATGGATATATATATATACACAAAACTAAACTCGTTGCTGTCGAGTCAATTCCAATTCATAGCAACCCTATAGGACAGAGTAGAGCTGCCCCATAGAGTTTCCAAGGAGTGCCTGGTGGATTTGAACAGCCGACCTTTAGGTTAGCAGCCGTAGCTCTTAACCACTATGCCACCAGGGTTTCCTTATATATATATATACATATATATATACATATATATATGTATATATACATATATGTATATATGTATATGTATATATACACACATGTATATATATATAACAAAATTATTTATAAAGAGAGAACTGAATAATTAAAATGTAAATACATATCACCGTTGGCTTAGCTTTTACATGTAATGAATCTCAAGAGCCCTTTAGTAATACGTACTACTTTAAAATATTTTGTTTGTGCTGCAACACTTGTTCTTTCAAATATCCATCCGCCTCTAAGGTTCCTAACAATGATGCTTTTGGTGGGCTGGGTAGTAGAGACAGCAGACCCAATTCATAAACTAAAACATGTTTCAGTGCAACATGAATTTATGCTTTCATGTGCTGGACAGGTTAAGAGCAAGTGACTCAGGATTGCAAATGGGTTTTAGCTTGGAACACATTCGGAATTGAGATGACCGAAAAGACCGCCGAGTTTTAAAATAGAACTTATTAGCTAATGCACAGGTCCACCTAGAATCCTGCCCCATTTCTCAAAATGGCTCTGGAAAATTTCTGAAAATATCTTTAATGTTTATAAAAAAAAACTTCTTTGTTATCATAAAAATCAATAACCTTATTGAAAATATTTCTAATATAGTTCAATCAGTAAATACGAAGATAGTAAAATCTTAACATAATGAATATAACACTTTAAAACTTTCTTTAAAATAGCATTTGGTGTTTAATATCAATTTTTCAACCTAATACATTAAGATATACACATTAAGAAGAAATATTACAATGTATTTAATACATAGCATAAGAAATACAGGAAAAGCCAACAAGTATGTTTGGTGCTTGGCAATATGAAAAGTCCAGATTTGTTTACTTCACTGTTTTCTTTAATTTTTTTTCTTTCCTTATTCACTAGTTTTGGATATACTTGGTATTTTTTGCTGTTCTGACCAGCTTAGGTGCCCTTGTCAACAGTTCAGTTGTTGAATGAAACAATGTGTTAGTTATGGTGTGAAAATCTGATGTGCTGTCAGAAAAGGGCAAGCCATTAACTTGAGAATTTCCGCTTTCTGTGTTCCATTGCTCAGTGATGGCTGAAAAGTCTCTCTTACGAATTACTATTAAGAGTAATATGGCATATACGTTTATGAAGCTTTGTAATTATGCATAATGCAAGCCTTTATCATACCAAAAAAATAAAAATAACAAAACCTCCTATGGAGTGTTTGCAATTATGTTTCCCTCCCTCCCTTTAAAAATCATTAAAGGACCTGCTAGTTATAAAATGGATGTTATTTTCAGCGGTATACAGTCAGATACTGCGTAACATCCGTTTGGGCCACATCCGACCGCATAAGCATCCATAGTCCCATAAGGTTATAAGAGAGTTCAGAAATCCCGATTGGAGAATGGTATGAAACCAGACGTATTGAATGCAACCGTTTCCCACATGCAACACATGCATCTCATGTCTCTTGTATACAAAGCAATTGCCCTGCCAGGCGTATCATGGCACAGTACATACATAACTTATAGCACATACGTTTTGATAGTCACAATATGCACCTGTTACAAGTTTATGTATCTACTGTACTGTACTTTCTATCATTATTTTAATACGGGCTTTCCCTACTTACATATAAGAAGTTTACTATATAATAGTGTATGCTTCAACTTGTAGGCGGAAGTATTCATTCTCGTGTATCGCGCGTCTCGAGCATTGTAGCGTTATTTCTGTATTTAATTTTCTTTTGAAAATATTACCGTGAAGTGCAACATGGATCCCAAATGCAGCAAAACCAGTGCTAGTGATAGCAGCAGCAAGAGGCAAAGGAAAAATATTGATTTGGAAGTGAAACAAAAGGTATCCCATATAGCTTTGCTAAGTATATAATACAGTGTTCGCTCAACATCCAAATCACATAAAGTCCTGTTGTACAGAACGTATTGTGGATGTGAAATGACACATGACTGTAATTTGGGACAAGAATACATCCTAAAAGAAATGATCTACAAAATCTAATATCAAAGAAGGCCACTTTCAAATAATCTAGATAATTACTGAAGTTAGGAACTGTCATGGATTAAACTATGTCCCCCAAAAAGTTTGTGTATCAATTTTGCTGGGCCATGATTCCCAGTATTATGTGGTTATCCTCCATTTTGTGATTGTGACATTGTGTTAAAGAGGATTAGGGTCGGATTTTAACACCCTTACTAAGGTCATATCCCTGATCCAATGTAAAGGGAGTTTCCCTGGGGTGTGGCCTGTACCACATTTTATCTTACAAGAGATAAAAGGAAAGGGAAGCAAGCAGAGCTGGGGACCTCATATCACCAGGAAAGCAGTGCCAGGAGCAGAGGGTGTCCTTTGGACCTGAGGTTCCTGTGCTGAGAGGCTCCCAGACCATGGGAAGACTGATGCTTCACAAGGACTTCCTCCAGAGCCAACGGAGAGAGAGAGACTTTCCCTGGAGCTGATGCCTTGAATTTGGAATTGCAGCCTACCAGACAGTGAAAGAATAAATTTCTCTTTGTTAAAAGCCATCCACTTGTGGAAATTCTGTTATAGCAGCACTAGATGACTAAGACAAGAACAATCAGAGAAAATTATGTTACTGATATAATACACCTAAGTCAAAGCCTGCATATAAAGAAAATACCAGTGTACATGGAGCTTCATGGTATGTCCTGGACTAAAACGCTTGGAAACTGCATGATTAAGAGTTGTGCAAAATGGCAAATATTATGTAAGGACAGGGTGATAGTCTGTTATTGTTTGGATAACACACAATTATCTCTAGACTTCATTGTTACATAAAAATTATTAAGGTGGGATTGTAACACCCTTACTAGGGTCATATCCCTGATCCAATGTAAAGCTCTTATCATTAGACTTCATAGTTATAGGAAAATTATTCAAAGCACTCTTAGAAACTTTGAAATCTCTGTGGTCAAGTAACTGCTGTCGTTTTAAGACATTTAGGTATCAAATACTATGCAGTGTTTCAGATTATTCTGAACTCGTAGTTACAAAATATGAGAATGTAGTAAAACAAGATTTTCCATACAATTCCTAGTAAATAAACATAAAGATATGGAAGTATAAGTTTTTGATCTAACATTAGTGGTCTAATGCAGTGTTTGTCAACACTGGAGCTATTGACTTTTTGGGTTGCATGATTCTTCCTTGCGTAGAGCTGTCCTATGCATTATAGAATATTTAGTAGCATCTCATACCTCTACCGACTACCTACCAATAGCTCCATACCCCCACCATTGTAACAACCAAAATTGTCTCCAGACACTGTCTTCTGTCTCATGAGTGTCAAAATCACCCCAGTTTAGAATCATTGAACAAAGGCAAAGTAGGTTAACATTTTTTAAAAATGTACATGTATATACTGAACTAAATGTAAGGGTATCACAATTCTAATTCAGTTTCTGATCAAAAAGTGTCTTCAACTATTCTCTCTCTTTCTTTGTTTTTTTTTTTTTTTTTTTGGTTGTTGTCTCATCTGGAAGAGCAAAGATTTTCAAACTGCATTCTTCATGTGTTTAAGTTTCCAACAAACCTGATCTGAACTTTACTTTTAAATTCTTTTTAAGTAATTTTAAAAGTATCATGAAAAGTTTAGAAATGCTTCTAATTAATTGTGATATATACAAAGTGTTAATATTTTGTAAATGCTCACTTATGTCATTCATTATTTTTGTGCAGACTTCAGAAACTAGGTTTCTTCCCCTTCTATGTCGGTGTATATAGTACAATTAATTATAAATATGTAACAGAGAAGAAAGGCTGAAATTATGTATTTGGGTTTTTTTTTTAAAGACAGGTATCTAAATGCCCAGGTGTCTAAATTTGCACTAGGAAAAGCACTGTGCAACACATGCCAGTTAATTCTCAGATGTTTGTGATCTTTGCCTTCTAATTATTAGTTGAGCAATAGAGTTTTCTTCACTCTTTTATCTATTGATAATATTGCAGCATAGTTTCAGTGATTATTTGTCAATTTTTGTGTATTTTTTGTTATGTTATTAAATAGGAATGAGAAAAGTTATTGGATCTTGAAATTTAATACAAAAATCTCCCACTTTTATTTCACACTTCTTCAGTTGTTTAAATCAACAATGCCTTGAGGTTGCCAAAAGTCCTATTGAAAACTGTTTGCTTTGATTTATTGGTGTGGATTTAGATTTTTTTCAATGTTGTGTGACTGAGGAAAAGAAAAAAATAATCTGAATACTGAAACTGATATAACACTGCAGTTGTGTTCACAATAATCAATACTAATTTGTTTTAGCCCTCAAAAAAGTCTCTTTATTTTAATAGATTGATTTTTAATACGTACACAGTTTAAATTTCAATTTATAAAATAAATTCATCCTAATAAATCACCCATTTAATCTATTTTATATATTGGAGGACTACTTAAGTTTTATCTGAAAAAATGGTTTTACTGCTAAAACTGTTTGAAATCAGCTGCCATAGTTTTAAGTTTCTATTATTTCTGTGCTGTTGTTGTTCTTAGGTGCCATGAAGTTGTTTCTGACTCAGATTGACCCTATGTACAACAGAATGAAACACTGCCCAGTCCTGCACCATCCTCACAATCATTGCTATGGTTGAGCACATTGTTGCAGCCACTGTGTCAATCCATCTCATCGAGGGTTTTCATTTTTTTGCTCACCCTCTACCTTACCAAGCATGATGTCCCTCTGCAGGGACAGGTCACTCCTGATAACATGTCCAAAGTATGTGAGATGAAGTCTCACCATCCTCTCTTCTGAGGAGCAGTCTGACTGTACTTTTTCCAAGAAAGTTTTATTTATTCTTCTGGCAGTCCCTAGTATATTCAATATTCTTCACCAACACCATAATTCAAAGGCATTGATTCTTCTTTGGTCTTCCTTATTCTATGCTATGAGCTTATAAACTGTGAATGACATCTAAAGGAAAAAAAAAAAAATCCTTGCTAAGATCGATTTAAATGTAATTTTCATATTAAAGTAATTATCAAGTCATTTTCTTAAATGTTTTTTGTTGTTATTAAAGATGCTATGACATAGAGATATTTCCTTTTTTATCCATTCCTGGGTACTGAGTCCTCTGGGATGACCTATCTCTTCCAGGAGTGATAAGTGACTTAGGCTGTTGGCTAACACATTTTTACCCTCCTTCGCCGCTTACTGTGTCCCCAGATTTTATTTCCCAAATGTAAATAGATACCAAAATAAACCATTGTCAGATATTATATTTGTAAAAACTGTACACTATAAGCAAGGATGGTGAGAATTATTTCTCTGCAGGTGTCTTAGCAAGTAGGAATGGTGAAATCTACTCCTTGCTCCTCACCACTTTACTTCAAGGGAAACACACAGTAGCAAAGTTTTCCCCTTAAAATGTCCCCCAGGAATTTCAATACATTGAAACTACCTGAGGGAATGGATTATTGAATTTTTTTTTTTTTCACAAGATGTTAAAAAAAAAAAGAAAAAAAGAGGAAGCTCTTTCAAAACATTGTATTAAATAATGGTGGTCTCTTAATGGAACACCTATTTGCAGCCGCTATCCCTTGGTTTTTTGTAAAAAGACACAGGAAAATAAAGGATGGAAGAAGTACAGAAATAGATGTATGTCTATGACACTGGAAAATCACTGTGAACTGCCTTGAAAATAATGTAGGGGGCATGTGTGCACTGGTTTACTGCCTAGGCTTTAGAGTGAGGCATGCTTGATTTTGAATTCTAGATATGTATACATATTTAACAAAGAATAATATTATCTACTTTTCACTGAGTTCTCATTATGATCTTGCTAAGGCCTTTACATTTTCTCATTGATTCCTTATACCCACTGTTTTAGTTATGTAGCACTGCTGTAACAGAAATACCACAAGTGGATAGTTTTAAAAAAGAGAAATTTATTCTCTCATAGTTAGGAGTCTAGAAGTCCAAATTCAGGGCACCAGCTCCAGGGGAAGGCTTTCTCTCCCTGTCAGTTCTGAGGGAAGTTCCTTGTCATCAATTTTCCCCTGGTCTAGGAGCTTCTCAGTGCAGTGAACCGGGGTTCAAAGGATGAGCTCCACTCCCGGCACTTCTTTCTCGGTGGTATGAGGTTCCTCTCCTCTCTACTCAATTTTCTCTTTTATATCTCAGAATAGATTGACTCAAGATACTACCAAATCCTGTAGATTGCATCCTGCCTCATTAATATAATTGCCTCTAATCTTGCCTCATTTACATCATAGAGATTAGGATTTACAACACATAAGATAATCACATCAGATCATGAAACAGTGGACAACCACACAGTTTTGGGAATCATGGCCTAGCCAAGTTGTTACACATGTTTTGGAACACAATTCAATACATAACACCCATCTATGATATGGATGTTATTATTCCTATTTTACAGATGATGGATCTCAGTTTGCCTCAGAGAGGTTGAACAAATTATCTGGAGTCACCAAACTAGTTAGTGGCAAAGCCAAGTGAGAGCCAAGCTCTGCTACCTTCTGCTTCCCAAGATTTAACTACAGACAGAACAAAGCACTGAAAACATTAAGGTGCAAGCTCCCAAACTCCCTATATGATTCAAAATGATTACTTTCACCCATGTTTCTAAACATCAAATTATTTCTTATTTTCTTTTTTCCAATTCTTTGAGCAAGTGCTTAGTTTGTCTACAAATTAATCTAATACTCTTTCTAAACACTATACTCTGGTCCCTATATGAACTCTTATAGTCTTCAGCAAGATCACTAACTTCTCAAAACCTTATTTTCCTCATTTAAAAAGGAGTTAAAACCAAGCTAGCATTAAAATAAAAATATATGGACACTGCTTTTCATATTGTTGTTGTTGAATGCCATCAAATCGATTTCAACTGATAGTGACCTTATGTGACAGAGTAGAATTGCCCCATAGAGTTATCTAGGATGTAATCTCTATGGGAGCAGATTTCCAGGTCTTTCTCCCAAGGAGTCACTGGGTAGGTTTGAACCGTCAGCCTTTCAGTTTGCAGCCTAGGGCTTAATCTTTGCACCACCAGGGCCTAGCATTTAGGAAGTTCTCTCCAAAAAACAGATATTATCTAGTCCATACTGGAGAGATTAGTAGGAGTATGACAATGAATATATCATGACCCCATGCTTTAAAAAGCTCACAAGGCAGATAATGCTGACCAGGAAAATTCAGAATAAATGCTATTATGAAACTATGATGAAAAAAATGGTCAAATTTCTCATCTTTATGTACAGATTCTCTAGCTCTAATAAAAGTTTTTGAAGCATGCATTTAGCAGGCATTTACTTCCACCCGTTATATGCTATGGAGCAGGGAGATTAATAAAAATAAAATAAAAAATAAGTGTAAGATCCTACGTACAAGTAGCCCACAATTTGTTAGACACTGTATCTTGATATTGCACTTAATGACTGCAAGATCTTGCTCAAGGAGCTTTGTCATGTCCACAACAATTTAAGAATGACATGGCTTAGCATTGCTTACCAAGGTGCCACACACAATTTGCACTGTGGAAAACAGTTGAAAACATAGCAGGAAATACCTCCAAGCACTGTAAAGTTTTTTGAACAAATCACAAGGTGTCTGCCTCAGGGCCTTTGCACTGTTTTTTCTTTTTGCCTCAGATGCTGTCCCAGATATCCCCATGGTTTTTCCTTCACTTGCATATCTCTGCTCAAATTAAAGTTATCACTAACTATCCTATTTAAAACAGCACCACCACCATCAACTCCTTCCAATCTTCCACTCTCAAAACCCTTATCATAATCCACTCCCCACCTCCTTAGGTCTTTTCATCCCACAAGAAGAAAATCTTTTATGCTATTTAACCAGTACCTAGAACAAGTACTTCCACGTTGTTCCAAAAACCAAGCTTGTTGCCGTTGAGTTGATTCTAGCATGTAGTGACCCTATAGAAAAAAGTAGAACTGCCCAATAGGGTTTCCAAGGAGCCGCTGGTAGATTTGAACTGCCAACCTTTTGGTAGCAGCTGAGCTCTTAACCACTGCACAACCAAGGCTCCTCCACATTGCTAGTGCTCAATACACGTTTGCTGAGTAAACTTTGAGATCCCAGAAAGTCATTCTCTGGAGGCCTGCTACCCCAGGATCTCATTCTCATGTAAACCACACAGTAGAATCAACACAGTTAATCACAGCCTGTTGGGCTCCTTTTATTCAAAAAGAGGATGGAAGGGGCTACAATGAAGTTCCATAGGAAGTACAGCATTCCTGGAGAGAGAGGGCAAGTCTGGTGGCTACCTTACTCTTTCAAAACCCAAGAGAGTGGAATCTTTAAGGGAATCGCTTGTAAAGATTGGTTAGGCCTACAAGAATTGAAGACTGATATTCGTCCTGGTAGCACAGTGGTTAAGAGCTCGACTGTTAACCAAAAGTTCTGTGGTTTGAATCCACCAGCCACTCCATGGGAGGAAAATGTAGCAGTCTGCTTCCATAAAGATTACAGCCTTGGAAACCCTATGGGGCAGTTCTACTCTGTCCTATAGGGTCGCTCTGAGTTTTAATCAGCTCAATGGCTATGGATTTTCACATAAAAGAACAGCTTATCCAACAAGGAGATCCAGTAGCAAAAGACTATGGGGAATATGATGGCCAAGAGCAGCAGCTGGGAGAGTGTGGGCAACTGTAGAAATCTGGCTTAGCAGGACTGAATCAGGGAAACTTGTAGTGGGAAGATACTTGTTAGACCCCTCTAAACCATGCATACAAACGCTACAAAAGAGAGCTAGCATTTGGACACTTCCACCAGAAAGGGCACTGAACATCAGGCCATGTGAGCCAGAGAAACAAGAAGATAATCACTAAAACTTGGAGTATTTGCTATGTAATAGTTGCTCAATGTATTTGTTTTTGAATAACATTATTTTTGGTATTTCCAGCTACTTGTGATAACTGCATTGGAATATGTATAACACACACATGCACACACACACACACACCATAATCAAGTAATTATGTGATTATATGTCAAGATCAATATTTCCATTTGATCTTATGCCTGTAACTCATCAGTCTCCCATGATAAGCCAAGTTAATCTAGTGTTTTTGTATCATTTCAGTATGATTTCAGACTCTGTAATCGAAAAAAAAAGCTTTGTAATTTAAGTGAATTTAATCACAAAGATACACATCTGTTAATCCACTCAAGATAATAAAGCTCTAATAATTACCTAGTTGATGCTATTAACTCAATGAAGCTTATTGTTTATTTCAATATATATTAGATGTTTTAAATTTTCTAAAAACTTTCTATTGTGTATGTGTGTGTGTTTTCTTTTACACTATTAAGGTCAGCTTTGCCCATCTTAAGCTGTCATTTCCTGAAGAGGCATTTTAAAATTGAGGACATGGAGTGTATTGTTTCAGTAACAAAATTGTAGTAACAGGAAAAAATTTGACATTGAGACTACCTGGAATAAAACCCACTATTTGTATCTATTCTATGGGTATGAAGCAAACAAGTAAAAGTATATGTAGTAGGATTTTCTAAGTAGGCACAGATTTGGGATGTAGTTTATATTCTATGATCAACTCACTCGGGAAAAAAAACTTGGGCAGAACTCATATTCCCAAACATGAATCTTAAAAAAAAACAAAAAACCCATTTCCGTTGAATTGATTCTGATTCAGAGCAACCCTATCGGACAGAGTAGAGCTGCCCCATAGGGTTTCCAAGGAATGGCTGGTGTATTTGAACTGCCAACCTTTTGGTTAACAGACAAGCTCTTAAGCACTACGCCACCGGGGCTCCACATGAATCTTAGGGTCAAGTAAGTTAAGTAAAACTTCAATGATTATGATTGCATTAACAAAATCTATGACTTTATTTCTATTGGGATAAAGAAATATTTTCATTGTGCCTTTCACACAGATGTTTTAAAAAATTCCTGAGGAAGTTGACATCATGCCTGTAGTTCTAGAGAAAGAGTATCTATCCAAATAACCACAGTATTTCTAAATATTTTATTATTAATTACAGTATGATTCCTATGCAAATGTTTCTTACTTTTTCTCTAAGGGAACCCCTCTGCATTTAGTGTTATATTAAAACTATAAGCTTAAGTTTGCAATTTAAATTTCAAAAGGTTGTAAAAATACAATAAGATTGAATAGCATGTGGCCTGCATGGTAAATTGAAACTTCAGACTTTATCTGATCAAGAGACTAGTAGCTATACATTTTTTAAAAATAAAAATAACTTAAATTGCAGCTAAACCCAGACACTAAAGAATATCATTAAACTTCATAAGTAAAAGCTGATATTACTAAATTTTAAAAACTTTATTTTATTCATAAACTTTTCTGATTTCAGAACTAGTTTTCCCAGATGGTCCTAGAGAACAGAGGATTATTTTCGAGCCTTGAGAGCTAATGAAATTTGTTCTGCTGGATTTTAGACTTGCTTGATACCCATAACCCGTTCCTTCCTTGCAATTTTTCCCATTTGGAATGAAATGTCAACTTTGTGACCATTCCACCATTGTATTTTGGAAGCAGGTAACTTGTATTCTAGAATTTTGCCCAAGGATGGAACAAACACAGACTCTCACTCATACTATATTTAAATGATTCAAGAAAAAAAGATTTTACACTTAAAGTTGATGCTGAACGACTTAAGAATTTTAGAGATGATGTGATAGGTTTAATGTGTTTTGCAAGTGGGAAAGACAAATTTTGGAAAGGGCAAAGGGTGGAATGTTATGGATTGAACAGTGTTCCCCCAAAATGTTGGAATTCTAATCCCTATACCTGTGGATGTAATCTAATCTAATGTAGAGTAATCACTTTCCATAATGTAATCAATCAGTTGAGGTCATACCAGTGTAAAGCAGATTCTACATGTGATCACTTTTGAGTTATATAAAGAGCAGCATAGACAAATATGCCATGTGAGGATTGCCAGTAACACAGGGGGAAGACAGAAGCTATCTGACAGGGACAATGATGAGGACGACAGAGAAAGATAAATTTACAAGCCCAGGAACTCCAAGGATTGTCAGCTACAAGAAGCTGAAACAGAAAAAAGAAGGATCTCCCCCGAGAGCCACACTTTGAATTTGGACTCAGCTTCCTGAGCTGTGAGAGAAGAAATTTCTACTTAAAGCCATCTACTAGTGGTCTTTCTGTTATAGCAACACTAGGTAACTAAGACAACCACCTTCTTAATGATGTGTAATCCATTAGCTATATGCAAACTTGTTTTCTACTTCTCCAAATTTCTGTGGCATTTATAATCTCTGTCAAAATGTGCTACTTAACTGCAGTCTCTTCTCTCTCTCTCTTTTTTATTTTTCCTTCTCTTGGTATTTCCTATATATATATATGTATGTATATACTCAGTTATAATTAAAGTTTCCTTCTTGAGTTTGGAATTTAGGTTTAGAACATGTTTTATTTTCCTCAATATAGATAGTTGAAATTACTATTTCGACTTTCAAAGCCCTCTCTTTTCTTCCGAGAATATCATCTCTGTTTCCACTTGTCTGTCTTCCTGATCCCCTGTAGTCTCCCACTACTAACACCTCGTGTGTCTGAATAGGAGCCATGCTTTCTTGCATGCCACTTTTCTGTAGCCATAACGACATTTTGAAGGGTGGACTTCTGTCCCGATCATTCATGTCACTTCAATTGCAAGTACAGATTCCAGTATAGATAGACCTCTTCTAATATTTTTAACTGGATTTGAGAAAGAATGCTTTCTTAAAACAGATAAATTGTGGAAAGACTATCAGTAGCTATGATTCTAGTGTCACAGAGAGAAGTATTTTGGGGAAATAAGAAATGCTGATTAATAAAGGAGTCGTAATGAGTAGGAGTAGCCCTGATTGCACAGTGGTTAAGTGCTTGGCTGCTAACAAAAAGATCAATGGTTTGAACCTACCAGCTACTCCAAGGCAGAAAGATGTGGCAGTCTGCTTCCATAAAGATTATAGCCTTGAAATCCCTATGGGTAGTTCTACTCTGCCTTACAGGGTAGCTATGAGTCAAAATCCACTCAACAGCAGGATTTTTTTTGTTTGTTTTTTTAAGGTTTAATGAGTTGAAAGAGATGCTAAAGTAACTGTTCATCTTTAGTCCCTAAAATTCCAACGAGTGCTCTGTTTTCAGACTTCCAGAAATTTAGCTGTTTAGTTTGTGTTTCCATTATTTTAAAAGTTCCAGTGTCCTCCCAACTAATTCCTTTTATCTTTCCTTAACTAGTTTAAGTTAGGTTTTTAACCACTTCTGAAAAATTTGCCCAGTAATGGCAATGCCTAATTCAGAACATATGATGCATGGTAAACAATCATGTGTTTTCTTCACTTATAAACTCTCCCATCTTAATAAATGATTTTTTTTTATTTATGGAAGATTGAACATTGTTCATATGCAATTTGAAAAAAAATCACTGAACATTATTGGTGCACAAATACAACACTCAGGTAAAAGCTATTGTCAAAATGAGGTGTTTTGACATATTGAGTAATTTGATTTGATGCTACAAGTGATTTTTTAATAAAGAAATTGTTTTGAATAACCTCTTAACTAGAGTGGCTTCCTCGTAGGTAATTTAAAATATATTTTAGTTCCCTGTTAATCTATTAATAAAGTGCTAGACCTGAAAAGTCACATTAAATTATTTAGTTCTACTAACTTGCTTTTTAAATAGAACTATTCTCAACAGAATTAGCATTACCAAAAAAACAGACTCATCATCAGATTAACAAAATTTATATCCTTTCACTTGTGTCTTGCTCAAGGTTTTATAATGCATCAATACATGTATTTGAAATATTA
The DNA here is from genome assembly GCA_030035585.1 of Dugong dugon. Lineage (NCBI taxonomy): Eukaryota > Metazoa > Chordata > Mammalia > Sirenia > Dugongidae > Dugong > Dugong dugon. Next base: position 103,098,089 of record CM057463.1, on the reverse strand, counting down.
TTTTTACATAATGGATAACTTTTATTGCAATTTAATTTCTGTCTAGCAGTATATTTCAACGCAATACCCTATTGATTTCAAAATGTCACTTCTAAGTGAACATAGCTTAGTTTAGCATCTGTTCAGTATTTTCTTTAACATAGAAAACCCTGATTACATTAGTACAATTTTCTCCAGTAATCTTTTTCTGGAACATGATATAAAATATAGACCATGATGGCTAATGATTCTGTAATATTTTTGTTATTGTTTGGTTTGCTTTTTCTGAATTAAAGTAAAATGAAGCATGACAAGATATTTAACATTTTAAAAAATAACTTCTCCAATTTTGACTGTGGAAGAATCCCAAAGATGTATGACATGTAATTTATATTTTTTAACTTTGTTAAAGCATAAGATGTGTATTGCTTGCTGTATATATGGAAGAAAGGCACTTAGTAAAGAGTTCCATCAAAAGTTCAAATCCAGAGTTCCATTCAAAATGCAATAAAACTTTCAGTAATAAGTGGTAATTTTTACATTTTTTTTATGTACAAAGTACTTTTCAGGAAGTTTGACTTTATTTCTGTTTTATGGCGGCAAATATACATACACACATATATAAATGTTGTGTTATGAATTTGAAGATCAATGAAAGTTTTATGCTGTATACTCCTGAAGTTTGTAAATAATGTAATGTATTATAAACTGCTGAATATCCTCTTAAAACCATTCCAATCATGCATGTATATTTATGCTTACTTAAATTGTTCCCATTATTTGGATCTGATTTGTATGTTTGAAGACTGACATCGAGATGTCACATTTATGTCTCTTTGTCAAGACAGAAACAGTCAGAATTAAAATCAGATTTAATCAGCAATATTACTTGGTATAGTAATAGAAGACTAACTTCCTTTTTTGCCTGGTGTCTAAACTTAAGCAATTGTAGTCTCTGTGGTATACAGCAGGAACATTCCTTTATGTCCTTAGGACAGGAGGCAAACACATAAAAAGTATAAGTTTAAGAACTTTACATAAATGATGACAAAATATTCTTACAACACACACACACACGCACACACCTCAAGTATTTTATGAATAGAAACAGTCATCCTGTTCTCTTTCATTAAAATTTTAATCAAGACTAATGATTATAGACTTCCGGCAAAATGGCACTCTAGGCAGAAGTACCACGTAGTCCCTCCACAGCAAAGATCCAAAAATGTAAGCCAAACAGAGAAAACAGCAATCCCTAAAACATCAAATGAAGAGATAAAGAACTCAGCAAAGCACCAAATGGAGTGAGAAAACTGACAGATAATGGAGAGCGAGGAGAGATTCATGCAGAGGTCCTCTATAAGCTAACGCAGCAAAAATCGGCCATCTTGAACTCTTATCAGAGACCAGCAAATAGGGAGTATGAGAAAGCAGCTTCACGGAGCTTCCAGCGGGAGACAAAACAACCAGTAATTTGTGATATACGCTTTCCCACCCCCAACCCTTCTTCACCCCCACTTGGCCTCCTCTGCTTCCAGCAGCCACAGTCTCTTATCCAGGAAGCTCCAGCTGCTTGGATTCTACCTGCCCACAGAGGCCGGCTCTCTGAGTGCCATTTGTTGGCTGCTGGTGTTGCTTTTTTCCACTTCTTTTGATTTCTTCCTACCTCTCACCACCTCTCCCTCCTTTCACTCAAATACCTGGCTGTGTGTGTCATCTTTGCTTCTTTCTGAGTGGCTGCAGAGATCTTTTCGAGTATGGAACTGCTTCCAGGTCTGGGCTGCCATTCTAGTGGGATCCCAGGGCTTTGGTTTGTTTGTTTGGAATTGTTTGTTTTCTATTCCTTTTCTCGAGTTGGGAACTCATTCTGGCTGGGTGGTGCTGCGCAGCTTGGGACCTACACCCTTGGCTTGCACAGACACGCAGAGGGATCCCTGAGAGCATTTCTTTCTTTGGATTTTTTTTTTTTTTCTCTGTTTCTTTGGGGGTTTTTCTTTTTGTTTTTGTTTTTTAATTTAATTTGTTTTCTTTACTTTTACCTCTTTCTCTTTCTTCAATACTCAGTTTATCGTCTCTCTATACATTCCTTCTCTTCCTGTTCCCTGAATACCTGGCATTGTATACCTCTAAGCCTTTTAGCCAGGCTGCTGCAACACCTGAAAACAACTTCCCCAGACCTAGTAGCTGCACCAGTGAGATCCATGGGAGCTTTGCTGTTCTTTTTCCTTTCTGATTTTTATTTATTCATTTTTTCCTTTCTTCTTCTTCCCCTTTTTGTTTCTCTCAGTTTCATAGTCTCTCATCTCTTCACTCCAACGGTAAGCTCCCTTAGCACTCTTTTTTGTTTGTATGTATGTTTTTGGCTATTGTTCTTCCCTCCTCTCTCCCATATCCATTTGAGTTCCACACATAACAATCTCCCCCCTACACCCTGCCTACATGCACCATGTGCTTAACATCACACCACCAAGCAGCACAGGCATGGCCTACTGGAATCTGCCTTGCACTGATTATGGACACGCTTTGGTGGCTGTAGCAAGTGAGACAAAGAATGCACCCCAGTAACTCCTCTTTGCTAGACCTGCCCTGCTGTGCCATATCTGAGCAACTGACCCTGCCAATTGGAGAAGGATGTGAAAAGTATCATTCCCACAGGCGAGCAAACAACAAAAAAACAGAGCCCGCTTGCTCAGACATAGCCAAATTAAAAAAAAAAAAAAAAAAGGGATGAAACAAACAAATCTACAATCAATAAATGAGAAAAAATAACTACTGCATGTCCCAAAGACAGCAGAAAATACCAAAACACTTACAAAAACAGGACAGGATGGTTCCAGTAGGCATCCAAAATAAAACACCAGATGACTTTCTAGTGGAAGAAAAGGCACTATAACTACCTGACAGGGAATTCAAATCTCTGACACTCAGAATTATCCAAGAGTTGAAGCAAAAAGGAGGAAAAAATAGACAAATTCATGGAAAATACAGACAAAAAGAAGAATTCAGGAAAATAATGCAGGAAGAAAATGCCAAAATAAATTCACAACTAGAAATTATACAAAAACAACAAGAAGAAATCCAAAAGATAAACAGCAAGATTTCATAATTGGACAGTGTCATAGAAGGGCTGAGGAGCAGATTTGAAACAGTGGAAGACAGGATCACTGGAATTGAAGACAAACACTTGGATACAACTCTGTTTGAGGAAAAGTCAGAAAAAAGAACAGAGAAAAATGAAGAGACCAGGGGAGTTATCTGGGATACAATCAAAAGCAAAAATCTGTGAGTGAGTAGAGTTCCAGAACAGGGGAGAAAAACAGAAAACACAGAGAGGATCATTGAACAACTGCTGACAGAAAACTTCCCCAATATCATGAAAGATGAAAAGCTGGCCATCCAAGAAGCTCAAAGAAACCAAAGAGGGTAGACCCCAAAAGAAAATCACCAAGGCATATCATAATCACACTCACCAAAACCAAAGACAAACAAAGAATCCTGAGAGCAACTCTTGAAAACAAGAAGTCACATAGAGGAGAAACAATAAGACTAAGCTCAGATTATTCAGTAGAAACCATGAAGGCAAGAAGGCAATGGGATGACTTATATAAACATTGAAAGAAAAGAATTCCCAGCCAAGAGTACTATATCCTGCAAAACTCTCCTTCAAATTCAATCGTGAAATTAGGTCATTTTCACTTAAACCGAAATTACAAGAATTATTAATGGGATTTCTTTGATCTGAGAACAAATAACTTCAGCTCACAGGCTGAATCTAGGATGCAGGATCATACCAGCCAGACACCAATCTAGGAAATGAACTCTCAAGGACTATCCAAAACCAAAAGAATTACAACAGAGAGTCAGAGCAGTTAATCTGTAAATGACAACAACAACAGAACAATAAAACAGGGAATAAATGGTGTAAGTATAGAACGTTCTAAAGGAGAGGAAAGCAAGGCAATACCAAGTAATAATAGACTGCTTCAAACTTAGAAATATAAAGATAAATTTCATGGTAACCACAAAGAAAGTTAACAAACATACTCATAAAAATAAAGAGGAAAAACAGAACAAACAAAACCTACAAAAACAAAAGAAATGAAAAAAGAATCCACAAACAAAAGGAACTCAGCACAGGGGAGTAAGAAGAACAAAGAAAATGTCAGCACCACAAAAAGAAAGCCCTACAAAATGACAGCAAAAAACTCACATCTATTAATAATTACACTGAATGTAAATGGACTCAATGAACCCATAAAGAGACAGAGAGTCACAGAATAGATAAGAAAACACGATCAACCAATATGCTGTCTAAAAGAGACACACCCTAGAAACAAAGACATGAATTTATTAAAACTTGAAGGTTGGAAAAAATATATCAAGCTAACAACTACCAAAAAAGAGCAGGAGTGGCAATTCTAATCTCAGATAAAATAGAGTTTAAAACAAAATCCACCATGAAAAACAAAGAGGGACACTATCTAATGATTAAGGGGACGATCTATCATGAAGATGTAACCAAAATAAACATCTATGCACCCAAAGACAGGGCTCCAAATACATAAACAAACTCTAACAGCACGGAAAAGAAAAACTGACAGTTCCACAATACTAGTAGGAGACTTCAACACACCACTCTCAGTAAAGGACAGAACGACTAAAAAGAAACTAAGAAAAGATACAGAAGACCTACTGGGCAAAAACAGCCAACATGACCTCATAGACATATAGAGAACACTCCATCCAACAACTGCGAAGTACACATTCTTTTCCAAAGCACATGGAATGTTCTCCAGAATAGACCACATCTTGGGACCCATAACAATCCTCAACAAGATCCAAAACTTTGAATAATTCAAAGTATCTTCTCTGACCACAATGCCATCAAGGAAGAAATTAACAACAGAAACAGCAAGGAAGAAAAACCAATTACATGGAAACTGAATAATACCCTGCTTACACATCACTGGGTCATAGAAGAAATCAGAGATGGAATAAAAAAATTCCTAGAATCAAACGAGAATGAAAACACATCATATCAAAACCTTTGGGACACAGCAAAGGCAGTCCTCAGGGGACAATTTATAGCAATAGATGCACACATCATAAAAGAAGAACGGGACAAAATCAAAACATTAACTACACAACCCAAACAACTGAAGGAGAGCAGCAAAAAAAGCCCACATCCACCAGAAGAAAGGAAATAAGAAAGTTCAGAGGAGAAATAAGTGAAATGGAGAACAGAAAAACAATAGAAAGAATCAACAAAACCAAAAGTTGGTTCTTTGAAAAAAATCAACAAAAAGGACAAACCACTGGCAAGACTGACAAAAGAAAAACAGGAGAGGACACAAAAAACCCAAATAAGAAATGAAATGGGGGACATTAAAACAGACCCAGCTGAAATAAAAAGGATCATAACAGAACATTATAAAAAACTATACTCCAACAAATTTGAACACCTAGAGGAAATGGATAAATTTCTAGAAACACACTACCTACTCAAACTAAAACAAAGTGATAGAGAAAATCTGAAAAGACCCATAACAAAAGAAGAGATTGAAAAGGTAATAAAAAAAACTCTCAACAACAACAACAACAACAAAAAAAAAACCCTGGCCTAGATGGCTTCTCTGGAGGATCCTACAAAACATTCACAGAAGTGCTTGTACCAGTACTGCTCAAGCTGTTTCAGAGCATAGAAAAAGAAGCAACACTTCCGAATTCATTCTATGAAGCCAGTATAACGCTGATACCAAAATCAGGCAAAGAAGTCACAAAAAAAAGAAAATTAAAGACCAATATCTCTCAAGAATATAGATCCAAAAATTCTCAACAAAATTCTAGCCAATAGAATTCAGCATCATATCAAAAAACTAATACACCACGACTAAGTAGGATTCATACCAGGTATACAAATATGGTTCAATATTAGAAAATCAGTCAATGTAATCCACCACATAAATAAAAGGAAAGAAAAGAATCACATGATCATTTCAATTATGCAGAAAAGGCATTCAACAAAGTCCTACACCCATTCCAGATAAAAAACTCTAAATAAAATAGGTATAGAAGGGAAATTTCTCAACATAATAAAGGGCATCTATGCAAAACCAACGCCCAACATCATTCTTAAGGGAGAGAAGCTGAAAATATTCCCCTTGAGAACAGGAACAAGAGAAGGATGCCCTTTATCACCACTCCTATTTAACATTGTGCTGGAAATTCTAGCTAGAGCAATAAGGCAAGAAAAAGAAATAAAGGGCATCTAAATTGGTAATGAAGATGTTAAACTGTCCCTGTATGTGGATGATATGATATTATACATAGAAAACCCTAAAGACTCCACAAGAAATCCACTGGAACTAATAGAAAGATTCAGCAGAATAGCAGGATACAAGATAAACATACAAAAATCAGTTGGATACCTACACACCAATAAAGAGAACAATGAAAAGGAAATCAGGAAAGCAATATCATTTATAATAGTCCCTAAAAAGAAAAACAACTTAGGAATAAATCTAACCAGGGGATGTAAAAGACCTATACAAAGAAAGCTACAAAACACAACTGCATGAAACCCAAAGAGATCTACATAAATGGAAAAACATACCATGCTCATGGATAGGTAAAATCAACATTGTGAAAATGACAATTCTACCCAAAGCAATTTACAAATAGAATCCCGAACCAAATACCAACAACATTCTTCAAAGAGATGGAAGAACTTATCATTAACTTCATATAGAAAGGGAAGAAGCCCCAAATAAGTGAAGCACTACTGAAGAAGAAGAATGAAGTTAGAGGACTCACACTACCTGACCTAAGAACCTACTACATATCTACGGTAGTCAAAACAGCCTGGAACTGGTACAAGGACAGATACATTGACCAATGGAACAGAACTGAGAACCCACATGTAAATTCATCCACCTATGGTCACCTGATCTTTGACAAGGTCCCAAAGTCCATCAAATGGGGAAAATACAGTCTTTTTAACACATGGAGCTGGCAAAACTGGATAGCCATGTGCAAAAAAATGAAACAGGACCCATACCTCATGCCATATACAAAAACTAATTCAAAATGGATCAAAGACCTAGATATAAAGCCAAAAACTATAAAGTTCATAGAAAAAAAAAATAGGAGCAACACTACAGGCCCTAATATACGGAACTGATAGGATAAAAACATAACCATCAGCACACAAACCCCAGAAGAGAAGCTAGATAACTGGGATCTTCTAAAAATAAAACACCTATGCTCTTCCAAAGACTTCACCAAAAGAGTAAAAAGAGAACCTACAGACTGGGAAAAAAAATTTGGACAGTACAAGTCAGACAATGGTCTAATCTCCATAATCTACAAGAAAATTCTAAACCTCTACAATAAAAAGACAAATAATCCTATTAAAAAATGGGCAAAGGAAATGAACAGACACTTCATGAAGAAGACATTCAAGCGGCCAACAGACACATGAGGAAATGCTCACAATCACTAGCCATTAGAGACATGCAAATTAAAACCACAATGAGATACTATCTCACCCCGGCATTACTGGCAAAAATCAAAAACACTGGAAATAACAAATGTTGGAGGGGCTGCGGGGAGATGGGAACTCTTATGCACTGCTGGTGGGAATGCAAAATGATACAACCATTTTGGAAAATGATATGGCACTTCCTCAGAAAGCTAGAAGTAAAAGTACCTTTCGATCCAGCAATCCCACTCCTAGGAATATATCCTAGAGAAATAAGAGCCGTCACTCGAATAGACATATGCAAACCTATGTTCATGGCAGCATTGTTCAGAATAGCAAAACGATGGAAACAACCTAGATGCCCATCAACAGACGAATGGATAAACATACTATGGTACATACACACAATGGAGTTCTGTGCAACGAGAAAGAACAACAATGAATCTGTGAATGAACCATCTCATAACATGGATGAAACTAGAGGACATTATGCTGAGTGAAATAAGCCAATCACAAAAGGACAAATATGGTATGAGACCTCTATTGTAAAAACCGATGAAAAAGTGTGTACACAAAATGTAACAATCTTTGTTGGTTAAGAGGGTTGGGAGGGTTGGGAAGGAAATACTAAATAGGGAATAGATAAGTGGCATCTTTGGTGAAGAGGGAGACAGCACACAATAGTGGGGAAACCAGCACAACTTGTACAAGGCAAGGTCATGGAAGCTCCCTAGACACATCCAATCTCCCTGAGGGACTGAAATGATGTGCGGAGGGCTGTGGGGACCATGGTCTCAGGGAACATCTAGCTCAATTGGCATTACACAGCTTATAAAGACAATGAGCTACATTCTACCTTGGTGAGCAGCGTCTGAGGTCTTAAAAGCCTGTGAGCAGCCATCTAAGATACTCCACTGGTCTCATCCCTTCGGGAGCAAGGGAGATTGAAGAGAACAGGATATAAGGAAAAGATTAGTCTTAAAGACTATTGGACCACATCTACCAAGGCCTCTACCAGACTGAGTCCAGTACAGCTGGATGGTGCCTGGCTACCACCACTGACTGCTCTGACCAGGATCACAACAGAGGATTCTGGACAGAGCTGGAGAAGGATGTAGAACAAAATTCTAACACACACACAAAAAAGACCAGATTCACTGGCCTAAAGGAGACTGGAGTAACCCCGAGAGTATGGCCCCCAGACACCTTTTTAGCTCAGTGGTGAAGTCATTTCTGAGGTCTACCATTCAGCCGGGGAGTTGACAGTCCCAAAAAACCAAATGGGACTAATGAGGCACAGCATTCCAGGCTTAAGGGGCAGAAGGCAGAAGGGGACAGGAAAGCTGGTGATAGGGAACCCAAGGTTGAGTAAGGATATTGTTGATGTGTTGTGAGGTTGTTAACCATTGTCATAGAGCAACATGTGTACTAACTGTTAAATGAGAAACTATTTTTTTCTGTAAACGCTCATCTAAAGTGAGAATAGCAGCACAATTGGAAGAGCGTAGTCGATGTCACTGAACTGTGCATGTAGAAATTTTTGAAATGGTGTGTCTTTGGCTATGTATGTTTTCACCAAAAAAAATAAATGAAAGGTCCAGAAGAGAGAAGGTTGACATGTCGTGGGGTTGTTAACCAATGTCATAAAACAATATGTGTACTACTACTTCATGAGAAACTATTTGTTCTGTAAACCTTCACCTAAGTACAATTTTAAAAAAATTTAAAAAAAGACTAATCATTATAGGGCTTTGCCAAATTTAAAAACATTGTATAGAAATTTAAAAAAAAGTCATTTTAAACTAATTATTAATTTCTTTACCTACCCCACAAACCATATGTTTTAACACATTTATTGTAGGAAGATACATATTTAAGTTAGACATGTTATGCAGATTTCTCCACCCTCAGCTCACTGATAACTCATGTTTATTTACTTGCAGCTGTTTTGTGATCATGTATTTGAAAATGAAAAAATATTCTCTGCAATATAATGTTGTTCCCACTTGTATTTGGGAATAAGTGGTTAATATGGGAACTTGCCTAAAGTTAGAAAATGGAAATCTGTGAATAAAACCAACTGATGCAAGCAAGTAAGTTGGGTAGTTTAATGATGTATACTAATGTTCCAATTCTGTAATTCTGCACACTTCTGAATACTGAACTCTTTTGAATGACATCTTCCTAGTTCCAGCATGACAAGGGAAACAAAATGAGGCTATTTTGGTTGTAGCACAATTTGTCTTTTGCAGAAAAGGGGAGAATACGTTCTCCTGATAGCATCATGAGCACAGACTGTGAATGTCTCATTATATTAATACAATTTAACATTTTGTATAAATCCAAAGCATAGAAATCAGAGTCAAAATCCTAATGATAAAATTAGATTCAAAATCTTAATGAAAAAACATGAATGTATTTTATTCAAAATAATTTTATTGTGGTATAATATAAAAATATTTAACATGGAAAACAGGGAACTTTATTAATTCATTTAAAATATTTTTTGGTTAAACTAAATATTAAAAGTAAAAATAATATGAAACTATCTAAAAGGTTTGCCTACTTCACTGAAAGTGCAGAGCTCATCATTTTTATACTCTATTTAGATTCAAAACTCATGCAACCTATGGATTTGCTATAATGCATATTTAGCAATTGCAGCATCTTCCTTGCCCGCATTTCAGAATCATGAATGTAATAGGGATTTAGTGATCACTTAATATAGTCTCAGTCCCAATTTAAACACATACGCACATACACACCACACACATATTAATATTGCTCCAGAAAGTTTTGTCATGTTTATTTCCAACCAAATCCCATCTCCACTCTAGCAATGGCATCCATTGCTATTTTTTTTTCAAAGAAGGATTAGTTTTTCCAGTTCCAGAAATTCATATAAATGAAATATTAGAGTTATATACTATTTTTTGACTGGCTTCTCTATTTAACATGATAATGTTATAAGGATTTATTTAGGTGGTATCTGTCATTCATTTGTACCTTTTTATAACTGAATACTAATCTGTTATGAAAAATAAGCCACAGGAGTTCCAGCAAAATGGCTCTCTAGGCAGAAGAACCACGCTGTCCCTCCACAGTAAAAGATCCAAAAAACTAAGCCAAACAGTGAAAACAACAATCCTAAAACCCTAAAACATCAAATGAAGAGATAAAGAACTCAGCCAAGCACCAAATGGAGTGAGAAAACTGACAGAGAATGGAGAGCGAAGAGAGATTCTTGCAGAGGTCTCCTACCAGCTAACGCAGCGAGGATCCGCCATCTTGGACTCCTTTTGGAGACCAGCAAATAGGGGTTACGAGAAAGCAGCCTCATGGAGTGTCCAGCAGGAGACTAAATAACTGGTAATTTGCAATATACGCTTTCCCACCTCCCACCCTTCTTCACCCCGACTCAGCCTCATCTGCTTCCTGTGGCCACAATCTCTTGACTGGGAAACACCGGCTGCTTAGATTCCACACATCCAAACGGGCGGCTCTCTGAGTGCCATTTGTTGGCTGCTGGTGTTGTTTTTTTCTGCTTCTTTTGATTTCTTCCTTGCCTCTCGCCACCTCCCCCTCCTTTCGCTCAAGTACCTCGCACAGTGCACCATCTTTGCTTCTTCCTGAGGGGCTGAAGAGCTCTGGTAGTTTGTGATATACGCTTTTCCTCTCTCTACCCTTCTTCACCCACACTCGGCCTCCTCTACTTCCCGCAGAAACAGTCTCTTGTCCAGAAACACCAGCCTGCACTAGCTGGCTCTCTGACTGCAATTTGATGGCTGCTAGTGTTGCTTTTATTTTGTCTCCTTCTTTTGATTTCTTCCTTGCCTCTTGCCACCTCCTCCTCCTTTCATTCAAGTACCTGGCTCCGTGAGCCATCTTTGCGTCTTCCTCAGGGGCTGCGGAACTCCATTCAACTGTGGAGCTGCTTCCTGGTCTGGGCTGCTGTCCTGGTGGGATCACGGGGCTTTTGTTCATTTGTTTGTTTTGAACTGTTTGTTTGTTTTCTTTTCCTTTTCTTGAGTTGGGAGCCCTTTCTAGCCAGGTGGAGCTGTGTGGCAAGGAGACTCCCCCTCGGATTCTACAGATATGCAGAGGGATCCCCGAGGTCATTTCTTTTTTTGTTGGCTTTTTATTTTTTTTTCCTGTTTTTTTTTTGGGGGGGGTGCCTTTCTTGTTCTTTTTTTTTTTAATTTGTTTTGTTTCCCCTTTTCTCCTTTTTGTCTTTCTTCATTGCTCAGTTTCTCATCTCTCTATATCTTCCTTCTCTTTTCCCTCAATACCAGGCATCGTATACCTCTACGCTTTCTAGACAGGCTGTACTACAACACCTGAGAGTGACTTCCCCAAATCTCATAGCTGCACCAGTGGGATCCCTGGGAACTTTAAGCTTCCTTAATCTTTCTGAATTTATTTATTCATTCTATTCATTTCTTCCTATTTCCCTTTCTGTTTTTCTCCATTTCATAGTCTCTCATCTCTCCACTCCAACATCAATCTCCGCTAGCATTTTTTTTTGTTTGTTTGTATGTTTTTGGCTCCTGTTCCTCTCTCCTCTCTCCCATATGCACCTTAGCTCCACACATAACAAAATCCCTACTGCACCCTGCCTACCTGCACCATGTGCTTGACATCACACCAACAAGCAGAACAGGCTTGGCCTACTGGAACATGCCCTGCACTGATTACCAACCCAGACTGGTGGATATAGTAAGTGCCACAAACAACCCGTCCCAGTAACCCCTCTTCAGCTAGACCTGACCTGCCGAACAATATCTGAGTGACTGACCCTCGCAATTGGAGGAGAAAAAAAGTATTGTGCCCACAGATAAGCAAACAGCAAAGAACAAACAGTCTGCCTGCACAGACATAGTCAAAGTATTTTTTTTTAAAAAAGGACAAAACAAACAAATCTACAATCAATAAACAAGAAAAATAATTACTGAATGCCCCGAAGAGAGCAGACAATATCAAAACATTTACAAAAACAAGACATGATGGTTCCAGTAGGTGTCCAAAATAAAACACCAGAAGACTCTCCTGTGGAAGAAAATGCACTAGAATACCTGATAGGGAATTCAAATCTCTAATACTCAGAATTCTTTAAGAGCTGAGCAAAAAGCTGATAAACATGCAGAAAAAAATAGACAAATTCATGGAAAATACGGAAAAAAATTGGAAGAATTCAGGAAAATAATGCAGGAAGAAAATTCCAAAATAAATTCACAACTAGAAATTATACAAAGACAACAATAAGTAATCCAAAAGATAAAAAAAAAGATTGCAGAAGTGGACGGTGTCATAGAACGGCTGAGAAGCAGATTTGAAATGGTGGAAGACAGGATCAGTGGAATTGAAGACAGACACTTGGATACAGCTCTGTTCCATGAAAACTCAGAAAAAAGAACAAAGAAAAATGAAGAGTCACTGAGAGTTATGTGGGACACAATCAAAAGCAAAAATTAGCAAGTGATTGGAATTCCAGAACAGGAGGATAAAACAGGAAACACAGAGAGAATCGTCAAGAACTGCTGACAGAAACCTTCCCCAATATCATGAAAGATGAAAAGCTGGCCATCCAAGAAGCTCAACAAACCCCATATAGAAGAGACCCCAAAAGAAAATTACCAAGGCATATCATATTCACTCTCGCCAAAACCAAAAACAAACAAAGAATCCTGAGAGCAGAGCATGAAAAACAAGAAGTCACATACAGAGGAGAAACAATAAGACTAAGCTCAGATTATTCGGCAGAAACCATGCAGGCAAGAAGGCAATGGGATGACATATATAAAATCTTGAAAGAAAAAAAATGTCAGCCAAGAATAATATATCCTGCAACTTCTTGTTCAAATTTGATGGTGAAATTTGGTCATTTCCAGATAAACAGAAATTAAGGGAATATGTAAAACTAAAACCAAACTTATAAGAATTATTAAAGGGAGTTCTTTGATCTGAGGACAAACAGCTTAGTAGGATAGTACCAGCCAGATACCAATCTAAGAAATGAACCCTCAAGGACTATCCAAAACCAAAAGAAATACAACAGGGAATCAGAGCAGTTAATCAGTAAATGACAACAACATCAAAACAATAAAAGAGGGAATAAATGGCATAGATATAGAACCTTCTAATGGAGAGGAAGGCAAGGCGATACCAAATAATCATAGACTACTTCAAACTTAGAAAGATAAGGGTAAAATTCATAGTAACTACAAAGAAAGTTAACAAACATACTCATAAAAAAAAGAGGAAAAACACAAAGTCTCAGCAAAAACAAAACTTACAAAAACAAAAGAAATGAAAAGAAAAATCCACAAACAAAAGTAAGTCAGCACAGGAGAGTAAGAAGAACAAAGAAAACATCAGCACCACAAAAAACAAAACAAAACAAAACACTACAAAATGACAGAAACAAACTCACAGATATCAATAATTACACTGAAAGTAGATGGACTCAATGCACCCATAAAGACATGGAGAGTGACAGAATGGATAAGAAAACAGGATCCATCAATATGCTGTCTACAAGAGACACACCTTAGAAACAAAGATGTGAATTTATTAAAAATCAAAGGTTGGAAAAAAATATATCAAGCTAACAACTACCAAAAAAGAGCAGGAGTGGCAATTCTAATCTCAGATAAAATAGACTTTAAAACAAAATCTACCATAAAAGACAAAGAAAGAAACTATATAATGATTAAGGGGGGATCCATCATGAAGACATAACCATAATAAACATCTACGCACCCAATGACATGGCTCCAAAATGCATAAAACAAACTCTAACAACACTGAAAAGAGAAATTGAGAGTTCCACAAAAATAGTAGGAGACTTCAAACACCACTCTCAATAAAGGACGGAACAACTAAGAAGAAACTCAGCAAAGATACAGAAGACCTAAAGGGCACAATCAGCCAACTTGACCTCATAGACATCTATAGAACACTCCATCCAACCACTGGAAAGTACACCTTCTTTTCCAATGCACATGGAACATTCTCCAGAATAGACCATACCTTAGGCCACAGAACAATCCTCAACAAGATCCAAAACATTGAGATAATTCAAAGTATCTTCTCTGACCACAATGCCATCAAGGTAGAAATTAACAATAGAAAGAGTAAGGAAAAAAAAAATCAGCTACATGGAAACTGAATAATACCCTGCTTACACGTCACTGGGTAATAGAAGAATTCAGAGATGGAATCAAAAAATTCCTAGAATCAAATGAGAATGAAAACACATCATACCAAAACCTTTGGAACACAGTAAAGGCAGTCCTCAGAGGACAATTTATAGCAATAGATGTACATATCAAAAAAGAAGAAAGGGACAAAATCAAAACATTAACTAGAGAACTCAAAGAAATAGAAAGAGAAGGGCAAAAAAAAGCCCACAACCACTGGAAGAAAGGAAATAGTAAAGATCAGAGTATAAAAAACTGAAATAGAGAACAGAAAAACAATAGAAAGAATCAACAAAACCAAAAGTTGGTTGTTTGAAAGAATCAACAAAACCGACCAACCACTGGCTAGACTGACAAAAGAAAAAAGGAGAGGACAAAAATAACCCAAATAAGAAATGAAATGGGGGACATTACAACAGACCAAACTGAAATAAAAAGGATTATAACAGAAAATTATGGAAAAGTATACTCCAACAAATTTGAAAACCTAGAGGAAAGGGATAGATTTCTAGAAACACACGGCCTACCCAAACTACAACAAAGTGATGTTGAATATCTGAACAGACCCATCACAAGAGAAGAGATTGAAAAGGTAATAAAAAAACTCCCAACCAAAAAAAGCCCTGCCCAGATGGCTTCACTGGAGAATTCTACAAAACATTTACAGAACAGCTTGTACCAGTACTACTCAAGCTATTTCAGAGTATAGAGGAGGAAGCAACACTTCCAAATTCATTCTATGAAGCCAGCATAATGCTGATACCAAAACCAGGCAAAGACATCACAAAAGAAGAAAATTACAGTCCAATGTCTCTCATGAATATAGATGCAAAAATTATGAACAAAATTCTAGCCAAAAGAATTCAGCATCATATCAAAACAATAATAGACCACGACCAAGTAGGATTCATACCAGGTATGCAAGGAGGGTTCAACATTAGAAAATCAATCAACACAATCCACCACATAAATAAAAGGAAAGAAAAGAATCACATGATCATCTCAATTGATGCAGAAAAGGCATTTGACAAAGTCCAACAACGATTTCTGATAAAAACTCTCAAGAAAATAGATATAAAAGGGAAAAATCTCAACATAATAAAGGGCATCTATTCAAAACCAACGGCCAACATCATTCTTAATGGAGAGAGGCTGAAAACATTCCTCCTGAAAACAGGAACAAGACAAGGATGCCCTTTATCACCACTCCTATTTAACATTGTGCTGGAAGTTCTAGCTAGAGCAATACGGCAAGAAAAAGAAATCAAGGGCATCCAAATTGGTAATGAAGAAGTTAAACTCTCCCTGTTTTCAGATGATATGATACTATACATAGAAAACCCTAAAGACTCCATGAGAAATCTACTGGAACTAATAGAAAGATTCAGCAGAGTAGCAGGATACAAGATAAACATTCAAAAATCAGTGGGATTCCTATACACCAATAAGGAGAACGATGAAAAGGAAATCAGGAAAACAATACAATTTTCAATAGCCCCTAAAAAAGATAAAATACTTAGGAATAAATATGACCACGGATGTAAACGTCCTGTACAAAGAAAACTACAAAACACTACTGCATGAAACCCAAAGGGATCTACATAAATGAAAAAACATACCATGCTCATGGATAGGCAGACTCAACATTGTGAAAATGACAATTCTACCCAAAGCAATTTAGTAATACAATGCAATCCTGATCAAGATACCAACAACATTCTTCAAAGAGATGGAAAAACTAATCATTAACTTCATATGGAAAGGGAAGAAGCCTTGAATAAATAAAGCACTACTGAAGAAGAAGAATAAAGTTGGAGGACTCACACTACCTTACTTCAGAACCTACTATACAGCTACAGTAGTCAAAACAGCCTGGTACTGGTACAACGACAGATCCATTGACCAATGGAACAGAATTGAGAACCCAGATGTAAATCCATCCACCTACGGTCACCTGATCTTTGACAAGGGCCCAAAGTCCATCAAATGGGGAAAAGACAGTCTTTTTAACAAACGGTGCTGGCAAAACTGGATAGCCATCTGCAAAAAAATGAAACAGGACCCTAACCTCACACTGTATACAAAAACTACTTCAAAATGGATCAAAGACGTGAATATAAGGCCTAAAAGTATAAAGTTCATAGAATAAAAAATAGGACCAACACTTCAGGCCTTAATACATGGCATTAACATGGTACAAACCAAAACCATCACCGCACAAACCCCAATAGATAAGCTAGATAACTGGGATCTTCTAAAAATCAAACACCTATGCTCTTCAAAAGACTTCACCAAAAGAGTCAAAAGAGAACCTACAGACTGGGAAAAAAATTTTTGGACAGTAGTAGTCAGACAAAAGACTAATCCCCATAATCTACAAGAAAATCCAACACCTCTACAACCAAAAGACAAATAATCCTATTAAAAAATTGGCAAAGGTAATGAAAAGACACTTCACCAAAGAAGACATTCAAATTGTCAACAGACACATGAGGAAATGCTTGCGATCACTAGTCATTAGAGACATGCAAATTAAACCCACAAAGAGATACCATATCACCCCGGCATTACTGGCACAAGTCAAAAACACTGGAGGTAACAAATGTTAGAGGGGCTGCGGGGAGATGGCAACTTTTATGCACTGCTGGTGGGAATGTAAAATGATACAACCATTTTGGAAAATGATATGGCACTTCCTCAGAAAGCTAGAAATAAAAGTACGTTTTGATCCAGCAATCCCACTCCTAGGAATATATCCTAGAGAAATAAGGTCGTCACTCGAATAGACATGCACACACATGTTCATGGCAGCATTGTTCACAATAGCAAAATGATGGAAACAACCTCGATGCCCATGAACAGATGAATGGATAAACAAACTATGGTACATACACACAATGGAGTACTATGCAACGAGAAAGAACGACAATGAATCTGTGAAGCATCTCATAACATGGATGAAACTGGAGAATATTATGCTGAGTGAAATAAGTCAATCACCAAAGGACAGATATGGTATGAGACCTCTATTGTAAAAAGCCATGAAAAAGTTCACACACAAAATGTAACAATCTTTGTTGCTTACCAGGGATTGGAGGGGTGGGGGGTAAATACTAAATAGGGAATAGATAAGTGGTATCTTGGGTGACGGATGAGACAGTACACAATACAGGGGAAAGTAGCACAACCTTGTACAAGAAAAGGTCATGGAAGCCTCATAGACACATCCAAACTCCCTGAGGGACTGAATTGCTGGGCGGAGGGCTGTGGGGACAATGATCTCGGGGAACATCTAGCTCAACTGTCATGACACAGCTTATAAAGGCAATGTTCTACATTCTACCTTGGTGAGTAGTGTCTGGGGTCTTAAAAGCCTGTGAGCGGCCACCTAAGATACTACACTGGTCTCATCCCTTCGGGAGCAAGGGAGAATGAAGAGAACAGGATACAAGGAAAAGATTAGTCCCAAGGACTAATTGTCCACAGCTACCAAGGCCTCCACCGGACTGAGTCCAGTACAGCTAGATGGTGCCCGGCTACCACCACTGACTGCTCTGACCAGGGTCACAACAGGGGGTTCTGGACAGAGCTGGAGAAGGATGTAGAGCATAATTCTAACTGAGAAGAAAAAGACCAGATTCACTGGCCTAAAAGAGACTGGAGAAATCCCGAGAGTATGGCCCCCAGATACCTTTTAGCTCAGTGGTGAAGTTTCCTCCGAGATTAACTGTTTAGCCTGGGAGTGGACAGCCCTGTAAAACCAAATGTGACTAACGAAATACAGGAGTCCAGTGACAGGGACCAGAAGGCAGAAGGGGACAAGGAAGCTGGTGATAGGGAACCCAAGGTTGAGTAAGGATATTGTTGATGTGTTGTGAGATTGTTAACCATTGTCATAGGGCAACATTTGTAGTAACTGTTAAATGAGCAAGTATTTTGTTCTGTAAGCTTTCATCTAAGTGAGAATAACAGCAGAATTGGAAGAGTGTAGTCAATGTCAATGAACTGTGCATGTAGAAATTTTTGAAATGGTGTATCTTTGGCTATGTGTTTTTTCACCAAAAAAAAAAAAAGGTTGAAAAGTTAGAGGGTTGATATGTTGTGGGGTTGTTAACCAATGTCATAAAACAACATGTGTACTACTGTTTCATGAGAAACTATTTGTTCTGTAAGCCTTCACCTGAAGTATATTAAAAAAAAAAAAAGTGGTAAAAAAATAAATAAAATAATATACTATGCTAATAGCCTTCTGTTGTAAACATGAGATAATATGCAGCATATTTGTTTAACGTTTTCCATATTGTATTATGTTTTTATAACTGCATTATCTAATTTTATCTTCTTGATTCCTATGGAACTGTATCAGGAAATTGCTAAAACATTTCTTCCCTAAGCAAAATTATCTAATGAAGACAATAACCATGAGCTCTAAATACTCAATCATCTGCTTCTTGAGACTATGAAATATTCCTCCTTTAAGATCATGAAGAAAATCTTCATTTACATAGGTGTATCACTAGAATTTAAGGATGCTTTAGAGGTAGTTTATGTTCCTGACTTACTCCAAGTATATTTTGGATCCAATCTTTAAAAGTTGGCAAAATCCAGGAAATAACAGAGTACCTTTTCCCAGTCAACTAAGCTTGCCCTTTCTTATTGAAGAAGTTATTGGAATCATTATATTATCATCTATCTATTTTCATAACTTCTTATAGCTTCTTTGAATGATGCAGGACTCCTGTTCAACGGGAATGACATGGGTGCAACTGTGGCCACTGAGGCAGCTCTCCCAGGTTTTCACTCATAGGTACACAGAGCTTCCTGGTGCTGGCCCAACAGATGACCCTGAGAACCCAGCGAGGTTTATTATTCTGGTCCTGCCCACTGCAGTGGCCACCATGGCTTCTACCTCGTGTTTTCCTGATCTTTTTACATTAGAACAGGAAAAAAGATACTTTAAATTTGATAGATTATTTTTCATTTTATCTTATCTAAACATTTTGTATTTTTTTAATAAGTAAGATTGTTCTAGTAAGATTTTTCTGTATGTCTAATGTCTTGGTATGAATGTTTTAGTAGCTTCATAAAATAAACTCTGTAACAATTCCTCCATAGCAATTATTTTTTCAATAATCTGGAAAGAACACTTACGTTTGTAAAGACTTCTCTGTAATAACTCCCAATCTCCATGAGGAGTAAAATGTTCATCCGTAGTTGTTTTGTACGTCCTTGGTATTACACATTAGTTTTTAAAGTATGTAATCTATTTGTTTGTGGATTTTCCCAGCTAGACTGTGGGCATGTTGAAGAACAAGCTCAATCCAGTTCAACAGTCAGTTGAGGATCAGAAGTAAGCTTGGGAAGCAGCTCATTTGTATAGATCAGAATTTGGTAGGGGCATTGAATCTTGGAAAGATTTTGGGTCAGTCAAACGAGAAGTTTTCTATCAGGAAACAGGATAGAGAAACATGCCTCGTTGAGATGGTGTGGAGGATGAATTTGAATTTAAAGGTCTAGATAGAGTTTTCTTTTGTGTCTGATGTGATTTGGACGTGACTGGCTACGTGAACTACTACAGAGAAATGCTCCTTAATCTGTAAACACTCTCAGTTCTGTATACATAACTTTTGCTTATTCTCTTCCTTCATCAGTTTTCTATTTAATGGCAACAAGAAACTTTTTTTCTTATTTTACTTTTATGTTCTGAGTATAAGACAGAATAGACAAAGGGCTTTGCGACCCTGGAGAGAAAATGAGATTTGGCATTATGATTTTACCTTCACTCTATTACATTATGAATTGCTGTATTGGATGTAATAGAAACAGGTCTGCTATTTATAAATGTATATTTCGTGAACATTACTTCTTGAAGTTAAATTAATTATTCACAACAATATTTAAAAATAATATTTTGACAGGAATTGCAAACGTACCACCTTGTGAACTGAGGAGAAAGTATTTCAGTTTTCATGACTCTTCTAATTAGAATTGTTATAATGGAGTTAACTCCTGGAAGAATTAGACATTAAAACTTACCAACACGGCATCAATCATGATTTTAACTTTATGCCTGTAAAATTCCCTTTAAAATATCTAACAATGAGTCTTTTTCAGCTCAAGGGTTGAAAATGAACTCTGGCTGCTAAGTCATATAGCTTAAATTAAAAACAAGCTTCAACTATAATTAACAAATTCTAGATTTGTTACAGAGCTATTTTGCATGACTTCAACAAAGAGCTATTGTACTGTTGTTCCCTACACTCTCTTTTCTTGCCCAGATTGATTGCATAATTGTCTTACTCTCCACTTGATTGAGTCCTTGTAGTCACTGAACAATCAAGATGAAACAACCTAGCTATTTGCATTATGGCCAGCATTTAGGGATAGAGATGCTGGAAAAACAGTACTCAAAATCAGCATTGTTACTGGATAAATTTAGAAGAAAATCAGAAAAGAATAGAATATACTATTTAAAAACTATCTTATCTTTCCCTAGACCTTGATTTAGTCTTTATTAAAATATTGGAAACAGATTCCTAATTTTTCTTGATTTCCTGTCTTCATAATTTAATACTATGTATTGAGTGTCATTCCAGACATTCCAGGTAAAAACAAAAAAAAAAGGGGGGGGGGCATAATACATGCGTAACAATCCATTTTTTAGAGGGATAAGAAAACAAGTAGTCATATGAATGTTAAACAATATTGTATGTACTAGAATAAAAAGGTAAAATGTGGCATAGGAACACAGAGTAAGGTTAATTGTAACAATGAAAGTGAGTTCAAGCTTCAGAGAAAGAGTAAAGAGAGCATAAATAAAGGATAATTCGAAGTATGTTCAGTAGTTCATAGGGAGGTAAAGGTAGAATCAATAGCATGTAAGCCTGCAGAGATTAGTGACCAGGAAAATAACTGGTTTGTTGGGGTGGTAAGAGAGGTTTTATTTAATGTGTCAGGGATGATCTCTCTAAATAAACTCACACTTGCATACCCAGAAAGAATTCTCCAGGTAACGAGTGGGAGTTGCAGTGTTCCAAAACAGTGAGAATAGCAGAGGCAGCCAGAAACGATGGGAGAGCAGGTACCTTAGTGACAACCTTTCATGGGTACTCTAAAGGATTCTTCTCTAATAGTTACAGAAATTATTCTTCCATGTTATGTATGTGACATAGTTTTCATAATAATTTCCCTTATTAAATTGCTTCAACACTGACCAAAAAAAATGTGAAGTATAGTCATTCACTGTAAAATGGGTTGTTTCTACAAGCCCCCCTCTTGTTTTTTTTTTTTTTTTTTTTTTTTTTTGGCTTTTAAAGTTTGATACTGAGAAATCGTCCTTATTAAGATTTTTAAATCACTATATATCAAGTGACCAATTTTTTTCTGGTTAACAACTGACAATAAAGAGGAAATTGAATTTAAATAAATAACTTACACTCATTGAGCTTTATAACTACTAAAAACAGATTGTGACAATTATTCACATTATTTAAGTACTGAATGTATAATACAGACAACAGTTTCTTTAGAGATTGAATTCTGATGCTTAGCCTACCCCAAGTTCAGTTCACAGCTGTTAGTACCCTAAGGATCTCTGGTGGTGCAGTGGTTAAAGCACTTGGCTAGAACCGAAAGGTCGGCAGTTTGAATCCACCCGCATTTCAGTGGGATAAAGATGTGGCAGTCTGCTGCCGTAAAGATTTATAGTCTTGGAAACCCTATGGAGCAGTTCTACTCTGTCCTATTGGATTGCTATGAATCGGAATTGACTACCAACAGTGGGTTTGATTTTGGTTGGTTTAGTACCCTTGTTGCTAAAAACTGAAAGCATTAAAGTTATGTATAGAGTTGATAAAGTTAAGAATCATAGCCTGTAATAATCATAGTGGACAATAAGTGCCTAACCACATAACTCTGCTTATTCTTTAATGGTGTGAGCTAAATCATCTTTCATTCACCTTTCTGTACCTGTTCATCTCTTTCAATGGAATTTAGACTTGAACATGGCAACTATCTTGCTCTAGTTCTTTAATGGGTGTTGGTTTCTTACAGTTTTGACATAAGCCAGATATAAGTGATATCTCATTGATCCTTGTGCATTTCTTATCTCATTCTTCTACCATGTAAGCAAAACTCCAGGCCATTCTAAGGAAACTTGAGCCATAGGAACTGTTAATCAGAGCTCCCATTAACATATGGGAAGATGGGGTATCAGTTCATGATTTCTGTTGTTTGAACTTTTTAACAACAAAAAAATCTTATAAATATATAAAATGTGGTTAAGATCTTTTTTATGGCTAGAAATGTCTAGTTTCTTTACAGTTTCTTTGTTCTCACTTCTCTATATAATCAACAATCAAATATGAGATAAAAAGAATCATAGAAAAATGTCAGGTGTAAGATCAAACAAAGTTTTACGCAGTGTTCACAAAACACACTTCTAGAAATATATTTTATTTTAGGAAATAAAATGGTGTGTCTGTTAATTTAGACAAAATATACCTTGCAAAATATATTTGTCTGTAATTGTATTCATTGTTAATACATGGAAAGATATACCTAACTGGATAGATTATCCAATTCAATTAGGAAATTCGAAGTCAAATATGGGATAAAAATGTCTAAATAAATCAAGTAGACTAAAACTAATAGGAAAGAGGCATTAAGGAAAATACACTGATCGATAATAGAATTTTTCTTGAAGATAACTGGCTTGAATAAAAATATACATTATTTTTCAAGTCATGAAAGCAAAGATTTCAAACTCTTTGAAAACATGGATCTTGTACTTTTTTTTCATGTTCCATGCTACAGTATTGCATTGCTTCAGAAAATACAATAAATGTGCATTGAATAATTACACATTTTTAAGGCAATCAAATACTTTCCATTTAACTACAGGTTTCATTACCAATTTTTGTTGCCAAAATTAGTTCTTTGAATTCAACTAAATGCTTTTAAAATAGTTGGAAGTTATTTAAACTATTTTCAGAGGTATTTAATGCTCATTTATATGGACAAAGCAAGTGCATTTGTAACTATTTCTTAGAAAGTACCAAAACATAGACTAAAACACCTTAAAGCAACCTATTGTCACCTGATCTTTTACAAAGGCCCAAAGTCCATTAAATGGAGAAAATACAGTCTTTTTAACAAATGGTGCTGGCAAAACTGGATCTCCATCTGCAAAAAAAATGAAACAGGACCCATACTTCTCACCACACACAAAAGCTAATTCAAAATGGATCAAAGACCTAAGTATAAAACCAAAAACTATAAAGATCACAGAAAAAAAACAGTGACACTAAAAGCCCTAATACGCTGCACAAACAGGATACAAATCATAACTAACAATGCACAAACACCAGAAAATAAGCTAGATAACTGGGATCTTCTAAAAATGAAATGCTTACGCTCAGCAAAAGATTTCACCGAAACAGTAAAAAGAGAACCTACAAATACGGAAAAAACATTTAGCTATGATAAATCCAACAAAGTTCTAATCTCTAAAATCTATAGGAAAATCCAACACTACTACAACAAGAAAGACAAATAATCCAAGGAAAAAATGGGCAAAGGAAATGAACAGACATTTCACCAAAGAAGACTTTAAGGTGTCTAACAGACATACGAGGAAATTCTCATGATCATTAGCCATTAGAGAAATGCAAATCAAAACAATAATGAGATGCCATCTCATCCCAACATTTCTGGCACCAATCAAAAAAACAGAAAATAACAAATGTTGAAGAGGCTGCAGGGAGATTGGAACTTTTATGCACTGCTGGTGGGAATGCAAAATGTTTCAACCATTTTGGAAAACAATATGGCACTTCCTTAAAAACTAGACATAGAAATACCATATGGTTCAGCAATTCCACTCCTAGGAATATTTTCTAGAGAAATAAGAGCCATCACACAAATAAATATATGCACACCCATGTTCATTTCAGCATTATTCACAATAGCAAAAAGATGGAAACAATCTAAGTGCCCATCAACAGATGAATGGATAAACTAATTATGGTGTATACACACAACGGAATACTACTATAGGATAAAGAACAATGATGAATCTGTGAAACACCTCACAACATGGATGAATCTGGATGGCATTATGCTGAATGAAATAAGTCAACCACAGAAGGACAAATATTGTATGAGACCACTATTATAAAAATTCACGAAAAGATTTACACACAAAAATAAACAATCTTTGATAGATTGAGGGGAGGTGGGGAGGGAAGAAACACTAAATAGACAATAGATAAGTGGTAACTTTGATAAAGGGTAAGACAGTACACAATATTGGGGAAGCCAACACAACTTGACCAAGGCAAGATCATGGAAGTTTCATAGCCACATCCAAACTCCCTAAGGGACCAAATTACCGGGCTGAGGGTTGTGGGGACCTTGGTCTCCGAGGACATCTAGCTCAGCTGGCATAACATGGTTTTCAAACAAAATGTTCTACATTCTAGTTTGGTGAGTAGTATTCGGGGTCTTAAAAGAGTGTAAGCAGCCATCTAAGATACTCCACTGGTCCCACCACGTCTGGAGAAAGGAAGAATGAAAACCAGAGACACAAGGGAAGTATTAGTCCAAAGGATTAATGGACCACAACTACCACAGTCTCCACCAGAATGAGTCCAGCACAACTAGATGGTGCCCGGCTACCACCACCAACTGCTCTGACAGGGATCTCTATAGAGGGTCCCTGACAGAGCTGGAGAAAAATGTAGAACAAAATTCTAATTCACAAAAAAGACCAGACTTACTGATCTGTCAGAGACTGGAGAAACCCTGAGAGTATGACCATGGACACACTTTTAACTGAGTACTGAAGTCACTCCTGAGGTTCACCCTGAGCCAAAGATTAGACAGGCTCGTAAAACAAAACAAGACTAAATGGGCACACCAACCCAGGGGCAAAGACAAGGAGGCAGGAAGGGACAGAAAAGCTGGTAATGGGGAACTCAAGATCCAGAAGGGGAGAGTGTTGACACGTCATGGGATTGGCAACTAATACCACAAAACAATATGTGTATTAATTGTTTAATGAAAAACTAATTTTCTCTGTAAACTTTCATCTAAAGCACAATTAAAAAAAAAAAAGAAATACTAGACAAGGGGTTGTGGACTTTGTTCCATAAACAATAGTGAACACTTAAAAAATAAAAAGGATTAGCCAAAGGTTGATCTTCTATATTTCTCCCTCCTTTTCTTTTTATGGAGCCCTGGTGGTGCAGTTATTAAGCATTTGGCTGCTAACCAAAAGGTCGGTAATTTGAATCCACTGGTTGCTCCTTGGAAACCCTACGGGGCAATTCTACTCTGTCCTATAGGGTAGCTGAGTTGAAATTGACTGGACAACAACAATAAACCTAGGTTCTTTGAGCCATTTGCCTTTTCTGGAATCAAAATGGTCTCCTGTATGCATGTAGGATAGCTTCTCAGAATAAATAGTATGTTCAAATTGCAAATAATAATAATAATAATAAATGATAATAATGAAACACCTAAAAGCAATCAGAAAGTAATGTCAATTACTATTTTAATAAACATAATACATTTTTTTCCTATTGTAACGTATATCTAAAATGTTCTTCAACATATTTCTTTGGGTTCTGTATCTCATATATAATCTTGTAGAGATGAATAGAAGAAAGTATGGCCTATGTTGCTTTCAAATGGTGACTCCCTTTTAAATTTCAAAGTCTGTATTTGTTTAAACCAAAATATACCCCACAATTACACATCTTTTAATGACTTTAATGCAAAAAATAAAAGTTCGCAAATAAATTTTTTAAAGCTTGAGCTACCCGTAATTAAACCGATTTCTTTAGTGAAGAGCCTAAGAGCTTTAATATAATGGCTATTATTAACTTCCAAGGTAGGGATATTTTATTTATGTTTTCATTTAAAAAAAAAAAAAAAAAAAACATTACCAGTGAGTTGATCCCGACTCATAGTGACCATATAGTACAGAGTAGAACTGCCGTTTCGGGTTTCCAAGGAGTGGCTGGTGGATTTGAACTCCCATCCTTTTGGTTAGCAGTCATATCACTTAACCAGTGCACCACCAAAAACAGATTTTGTGTGTGTGTGCATGTGTGTGTGTGTGTGTGTGTGTGTGTGTGTATGTTTTTATCTTCTGTGGCACCATGGGAAGATTTTTCATAAAAATATAAGAAATTTTCCAAAGGACTCTTTCATGTGTATGTGTATAGAACATTTGAATACAATATCTGAGGAAGTCAGGATGAAAATGTTTCTAGGAAAAATTGGGTTGCACTTTCTTTTGTAAACATTTTTATTTCTTGGTATAAAAAAGATAAAATTATGAACTAAGATCTCTGAGATAGGTTTGGTGATGAAATGTACAGTGGGTTATGTAAATATAGAATATTGCCTCAAATCTTGCTGTAATTGAGGAACCAGGGGGGCTGATTAAAAAAAAAAAGAAAAGCGTAATATCAGTTAGTATTAAATCACTATAAATGTTAGATGTTTTTGAGCAACAACAAATGACCAGGATACTTCACTCATTTGGTGGCCTACATAAGTCAGTTACTACACAAACTCCACCTTAAGGTAGAGAAAGTGTCTAAAAATTATTCTGCACTCAGTGCACCCAAAACACTTATTGAGGTTAGGCTGATAACCACTAGTGACAAATCTAAGCAACAGAAAATAAAATGTATGTTTTGCTGCCAGCTCTGTTCTAATTTTTTTCTAATGTGTTTATCTGGATTGATGTATGATAACTTATTGTCATGAATTTTCTATTGAATATTGCTTTTGAGTAATACTATTCACTGAGTTACTTTATGAGTATTTGTACTTGTTTACATCATATAAAATTTTAGAATTAAATTATCTAAAATTGTTGTGTGCTGTTGAGTCAATTCCGACTGATAGTGACCCTATATAACAGAATAGAACTGTCCCATAGAGTTTCTAAGGCTGTAATATTTACAGGAGCACATCTCCCAGGTATTTACTCCTGCAGATTGGCTGGTGGGTTCAAATCACGGAATTTTTGGTTAGCAGTCGAATGCTTAACCATTGTACCACCAGTACGTAAAAATCTTAATTAATAATACTATTTGTAATTTTACCAGCAGGGGATTTCTTGTAAGAATCTTCTTTGGATTTTAGCATAAATTTTATCTGAGGGATATTTCTGTTTTAAATCTATTGCTGTCGATTTGATCCCAACTCATAGCTACCTTATAGGACATAGTAGAACTGCCCCGTAGAGTTTCTCAGGCTGTGATTTTTACAGGCTGACTGCCACATCTTTCTCCTGTGGAGCGGCTAATGAATTAGAACTGCTGATCTTTTGGTTAACAGCCAAGTGCTTAACCACTGTGCTACCAGGGCTCCTAATTTTTCATTTAGTGATCAATCATTAAATATAATAATATATAATAAAATGTACAGAGGTTATGACATTTTACCAAATTCCTTATATTATATACAGCCTCAGATCTAGTTGAAGTCTATAGAATGATTTGGCATTTTGGGTACAGTAGTCAGGTGTCTCTAAAACATGCCTTGAAGATGTTTCAACTGGAGGCTCTTAGTACTGACATCTACCCCTTAGCCCTACATAGCAACACACACTCAAAATTTTGAAAAAGGCTCTAGATACTCACACTAACCAAAAGCTAAGTTTTTCATACACTGATTTTGCAGGTTCTCTCCCCAAGCCCACACACAAGCACAAACCTAACATCATCTCTTTTTCAGAAACAACTGCTTTGCTATCCATATGACAGAAAGGACCTTGTATTTTCAGGTCAAAAAAAAAAAATCCTTCAAAGGGCAAATAAATTAAAAATGAGCTAAAAATGTGATTTTGAGAAGGAAAAGCTAGTAATTATTTATAAGATCAAAGGGTGAAAATTATATAAGATCTGTAGAGGGGTAAAGATGATAGTTAAAGGAATGATACATTGAGATATTTATTGTCGGTAAACTGTTAAAGGATTAGAGTATGTGATATAAAATTCCTTTGATCATGGGAAGGCTGATGTTCTTTCTACTCTCTTTCCAGATCGTAAACTTTCTTAAATTCCTTTTTCATACCTTGTTCAAATGGAAGTCAGTGGCTAATGGACAAGTTTTTGCCTAAGCTGATGTCCTATCTGATCGTTTGCAGCTGGTTCCCATCCTTATGATAATGATGATGATGGTAGCTGCTGTCTAGTCGACTTTAACTCATGGCTATCTTATGCACAACAGAAGGAAACATTGCCCCATGCTGTGTCATCCTCATGATCCCTGGCATGTTCAAGTCCATCACTGTGGTCACTGTGCTAACCACCAGCCTAGGATCTCCTTGACTCTAACTGGCCCTCTACTTCATCATATAGGATGTTCTCCTCCAGTGAATGATCTCTCCTTATGCATATCCAAAGCAAGCAAGTTGGTCAATGTTCTGTTGTGATTCATACGTTTTCCCTGGCTAATTTTTGGAAATAGATTGTCAGGCCTTTCTTCTTAGTCTGTCCTAGTCTAGAAGCTCTGCTGAAACCTGTTCACCATAGGTGACTATGCTGGTATTTGAAATACTAGTGGCATAGATTCCAGCATCATAGCAGCAGAAAATCTACCACAGTAAGACAAAATGATGGATGATGGTTCCATCTTAAAGGCACCATGAATGACTGCAAGTGGTTCTCATAAAGAATTCCTTAGCTTAGGTAGGGTGAAGCAAACGGTCATAATATCCCTTCTTCACTTCCTCCAGTCTGAAGACTCTATACTCTGAAGTTTCTCCTTGAATTTCTCTACTCTGCTTATATAGACAGAGAGGAAGTGGAGTGGGAGGGATGGTGGATGGTGCTATGGCTTGAACTGTGTCCCCCTAAAATGTGTGTCAATTTAGCTAGGCCATGATTCCCGGTATTGTGTGGTTGTCCACCATTTTATGATCTGATGTGATTACCTTATGTATTGTAAATCCTAACTTCTGTGATGTTAATGGGGCCCTGGTGACACAGTGGTTAAGAGCTGGGCTGCTAACCAAAAGGCTGGCAGTTCAAATCCACCATCTGTTCCTTGGAAACCCTATGTGGCAGTTCTACTCTGTCCTATCAGGTCACTATGAGTTGGAATGGGCTGGATAGTAATTGGTTTTCTGGTTTTATAATGTTAATGAGGCAAGATTAGAGACAGTTATGTTAATGATGCAGGACTCAATCTACAGGATTATGTTGTAACTTGAGTCAGTCTCTTGAGATCTAAAAGAGAAAATGGAGCAGAAGTGCTGGGAATGGAGGGTGTCCTTTGGACCCAGGGTCCCTGTGCTAAGAAGCTCCTAGACCAGGTGAAGATTGATGACAAGGACCCCTTCCCTCAGAACCGACAGAGAGAGATAAGCCTTCCCCTGGAGCTGGTGCCCTGAATTTGGACTTCTAGCCTCCTAAACTGTAAGAGAATAAATTTGTGTTTGTTAAAGCCATCCACTTGTGGTATTTCTGTTATAACATCACAAGATAACTAAGGCAGATGGTGTTGTGCATCTATTCTGCCTTCTCTTCATAAAGTCTATGGCAGTTTCTTTTAGGATACAGGTAGTACTAATAACCTATGTTTTCTAGTTTTGGAGCTTTGGCCTCAATTCTAACGAAACGCCTGCCACATTTGCTAGCGTGAAAAATTTAAATGCTAGTAATTAGCAGACATGAAACAAATATATGTTACCATCTCACAATGCATTATATTAATAACTCAAAGACAATTATATAGCAATAATGTATAAAGTTTTAATTAAATTTCCAAAACTTAAAGAGTTTTATCTGTAAGTGGATAACACAGAGTCATTTTTATTAAATAACCCAAAGATTTTGTGACATGAAGTGTCTTTCCATGCTTCGAGAAAACTTGAAACTTTATTAAGAATTGACTCCAAACTTTTGCACCTCAGTTTACTGTGCAATACAAAGATTTCCTACCTATCATAAGAAAATTCATTGTATTCATGGGCTTTAAGGTATATTTTACTAAGAGACTGCCATAGAAAGATGCTTTAAAAATTAGCTTTTGAATAAGTCAAATCACAACTGTAGAGGATTTTATTTTGAAAGCTGAGCCAATGACCTTGGCTTAAATATACATTATTGGTGATGTGGTCAATTCTTAATGAGGAAAAGTAAGTTTAGCATCAGGTATAATTTAAAAAAAAAAAAAAAATCTGAAAACTAGCTGTTCTGTTCCCCTTCATCCTCTCTGGACAAAGTTAGTCTACTAACCTGTTAACTACTAGACTAGAAAAAAAAAAAATACAGCATTAATAATCTTTTAATAGGCACCTGAGAAATAGAGTAGTGTGTAAGAACATTGTTCTATTTTAGTAATGCAGTTAAGGATTGCATACTGATGTAGTGCTATTTATTTATAGATAAACTGTACTGGCAATAGTCACTGTAATAAAAAATAAATCATTGGATTAAACTCCCAAAGCAGTGGCAATTTAGTCAGAAAGTACAATTGCTAACGAGCAGTTTTCCTCATATTTCCTGTTGGTAAAATCGTGAGGATTTAGACTTTCTTATGACTGAATCAACTCGTTATATATCAATAAGAGTTGTTTAAAATAAAAATATTTCTGAGAAGATGAATCCTTACTTATAAATAAAGACAGGCATACACTAAGAAAAATACAATACCAAGTTTCTATTATAAACTCACTACAGTAAAAAAATATATATTCTACGTGTATTTTTACTGTGTTTATTTACAAAATTACAGCCAATAAACAGTTACGATGTTTTAACAAAAATATGAAGTTTTCAAATTCTAAATAAATTTGGCTTGTCTTTTTTTTTTTACTTGAATACAAATACATTTTGCTCTAAATTTATAAAAGAGTATAAACTATTTGTTTTCAAGCTCATTTCCCTTGGGGTAAAGTGGCAGTAAATGGATAATCCATGGCTTGATTTCACACAGTTAGGCATCCTAGCATGCACTGGAATAGAGTAAATGAAAGAACTGAGACATTTATAACAAAGCTCCCTGCAGACTCATTATTGGCAGTGCTATGAACCATTACAAACCTCTACCCCTAAGTGCTCAGAAATGCATGCTGTGGTATACCACATTCATTGAAATATAGAACAATGCATTTTCTAACTCTTTAATTTATATTTAACCTTTTATTTTTAAAAGCCACGGTAAGTGAGTTTCACCTGTAGACAATATTTAGTTAATTTATTACATTTTTATAAATTTAATCTATTTGGAAGCATGAAATATACACACATATGAATAAATGAGAATTTTAATGGACTTTTTATTCCTGATAATGACATAATGGCATAATATCTGGTATTTATAATCTTCAAACAACAGTTAAATCAATATAACCCTTCCTTTAAAAATTTCCAAGTACAATGCTATAAAATACCATCATATAATTGAAAATACCTTATATTATAGTTTGAAATGTGTCCCCCAAAAATGTGTGTCAACTAGGCTTGTCCATGATTCCCAGTATTGTGTAGCTGTCGACCATTTTGTCATCTGATGTGTTTTCCTATGTGTTGTAAATCCTACCTCTATATGTTAATGAGACAGGATTAGAGGCAGTTATGCTAATGAGTCAAGACTCAGTCCACAAGATTAGGTTATATCTTGATTCAATCTCTTTTGAAATATAAAAGAAAGAAGTAAGCAGAGAGACGGGGACCTCATGCCACCAAGAATGAAGAACCAGGAGGGGAGTGTGTCATTTGGACCTGGAGTCCCTGAGTTGAGAAGTTCCCAGACCAGAGGAAGATTGAAGACAAGGACATTTTCCCAGAACTGACGGACAGAGAAAGGCTTCCCCTAGAGCTGGCACTGTGAGTTCAGACTTCTAGCTTCCTAAAGTGTGAGATAATAAACTTCTGTTTGTTAAAGCCATCCACTTGTGTATGTCTGTTATAGCAGCACTAGATCACTAAGACACCTTAAAACTAACCTTTTTTCAAGAAAACATAATTGATGGCAATATGCAGAAAATCAATCCAGAACAAACACATTGCTCAAGTCATGTCATTTTCCGTGACCAAATAATGTACATTTAAGTATTTCACAGTAAGGGGAAAAAAAAAAAAAAAAAAAAAAAGCACATACAAATAATGCAAAAGAGTTTGAGTACCAAAAAATTCAGTTACTCCTTTGGTTGCAAACCCATCACAGATATTATGGAAATGGACAGTGCCTTGGAAATGAATATTTAGCAATGTTGATCAGAATAATTGATATCCAAATGGTCAAGGAATTAAATTTTGATATGGTTAAAGGGAAGTTTATTGTTGTTCCCAAAATAAATTCAGAAGACCAGGAAAAAAAAAAAACAACCCTAAGACATAGATTATTAGAAGAAAAAACTAAGTTACTACACTGTAGCCAATTTATACCATAAACTTATTTATATCTGAGAGATATAAGGTTGAAGATAGACTAATAGATAAATAAAAAGATGATTTTGTGAACGTGGGACAGTGTAGATAAACCAAATGCCACGTGCTATATACCTTTTTATGCACATATCTCATGTTTAATTTTAGACTTTACCCTCAACACAGGCAAGCTCCATTTCTTATTCATCTTTGTACCCTACAACGTCCAGCACAGATATATTAAAAACAAACAAACAAACAAATCTGTTGGCTTCAAGTCTATTCCAACTCATAGCGACAGAGTAGAACTGCCTATAGGACAGAGTAGAACTATAGGACAGAGTAGAACTATAGGACAGAGTAGAACTGCCCTTATAGGGTTTCCAAAGAGCGGCTGGTGGATTCAAACAGCTGAACTTTTGGCTAGCAGCCGAGATTGAAATAATATGAATTAAAAAGCAACTATAAAGCTGAATTCAAAGTATAATGCTTATTCCTTGTATCACTTAAACCTTGTTACTAAAGAGCTTAAAGTGACCATTGTTTTTCTGTCAATTTGTCATGTAGTTTGAAATACCGAATTGATAATTTAATATTAGTAATCATAGTGATATCCATTCTTTTATTGCTTGTCTATAATGTGCCAGGCACAAACAGGGCACTTTCATATAATTATATAACAATTTAACATAAATTAATTTAATTTTAAGTCACATTGTACATAGCTTATAAACCAAAGCATATTTAGAAGATAACTGTTTTCACTTTCATATCCTTCTGTTAAGAAGGTTAACAGAATTTTGATACGTAAAGTAAATACTGGGACATGTTAGCAGATGCAGACTTATTGCCTAGAAAGTATTTTGAACATTATGAATCTCACCTCATGATAAATGTGTGAAAAAGCATTTTCAACATTGAAAATAGTCATACACACAAAAATTTTCCCAGAGTCTAAATCATCAGTTGATAGCACATGGCAAACTTACCAAATATAGATGGTGAGATAGTTTTTACTAAAGTCTTTGTGGAAATATCTATGGATAAATGCAAGGATTTGTTTTGAGAAAAAAACTGTCATCAAGCAATGTTGGCCTTTGAAGACTTTTCCCTCCTTCAGCTAATTATATCTATTTTCTAAATCTTCTTTTAGGGATAAGTCTTTCTCGCCCTCAGGCTACCCTGCACATTCCCAAGACAAAATTTCCTTTAGAGTTGCCTTCTCTTGAATTTTTTCAAAGATATTAATCAGTAGCTAAAAAAAAATCTTATTGATAAGCTATTAAACTTCAACTCATTCAAGGAGTTATAATTTTAAGATAAGCTTCACTTAATTTTCATTCAATAATGTTACACATTAAATAGAAAATAACCAAAGGATTAGGAACTAGGTTTCACAGCCTAGTGTATATATATATCTATATGTACACATATAGATATATATACACATATATATGTATATATATACACACATATGTATAATTGTTGTTGTTGTTAGGTGCTGTCAAGTGAATCCTGACTCATAGTGAAAACATGTGACAAACTAGAAGTGCCGCTAGGGTTTCCTAGGCTGTAATTGTTACAGAAGTAGATCACCAGGCCTTACTGGGTGGGTTCCAACTGACCACATTTTGGTTTGCAGCTGAGCCCATAACTGTTGCACCAGAAAGTCTTCATATATATATATATATATATATACATATACATATATATATGTATATGAAAATATCATTAATATCAGATAATATCATTTATATCACCCTCAAGTAAAATTTTGTTGAAGATCATTCAAGAGTGACTGCAACAGTACATCGACAGGGAACTGTCAGATATTCAAGCCGGATTCAGAAGAGTACATGGAACGAGGGATATTATTGCTGAATGTCAGAAGGATTATGGCTGAAAGGAGAGAATACGAGAAATATGTTCACCTGTGTTTTATTGACTATACAAAGACATTCAACTGTGTGGATCATAACAGATTATGGATAACATTGCAAAGAACGGAAATCCTAGAACATATAATTGTGCTAATGAGGAACCTGTACATAGGTCAAGAGGCAATCGCTGGAACACCACAAGAGAATACTGCATGGTTTAAAATCAAGAAAGGTGTGTGTCAGGGTTGTAGCCTTTCACCATATTATTCAATCTGTATGCTGAGCAAATAATTCAAGAAGTTGGACTTTGTGAAGAAAAATGCAGCATCAGGATTGGACGAAGAATCATTAATAACATGCCATATGCAGATGACACAACCTTGCTTGATGAAAGTGAAGGGAACCTGAAGCACTTACTGATGAAGATCAGAGACTGCAGCCTTCAGTGTTAGAGGATTACAGCCTTCAGTATTACACCTCAACATAAAGAAAACAAAAAGCTTCACAATTGGACCAATAAGCAACATCACGA
The DNA here is from genome assembly GCA_030035585.1 of Dugong dugon. Lineage (NCBI taxonomy): Eukaryota > Metazoa > Chordata > Mammalia > Sirenia > Dugongidae > Dugong > Dugong dugon. The sequence goes on along the minus strand of CM057463.1, from coordinate 103,062,621 downwards.
TAAACAGAAAATATTGAAGTTGTGAAGGATTTCATTTTACTTGGATCCACAATTAATGCCCATGGAAGCAGCAGTCAAGAAATCAAACGACATATTGTGTTTGACAAAGCTGCTGCAAAAGATCTCTCTGAAGTGTTAAAAAGGAAAGATGTCACCTTGAAGACTAAGGTGCACCTCACCCAAGCCATGGTATTTTCATTCACCTCATATGCATTTGAAAGCTGAAAAATGAACAAGGAAGGTTGAAGAAAAATTGATGCCTTTGAATTATGGTGTTGGCAATGAATATTGAATATACTATGGATTGCCAGAAGAATAAACAACTCTGTCTTGGAAGAAGTACAGCCAGAGTGATCCTTGAAAGAAAGGATGGCGAGACTTCATCTCACTTACTTTAGACATGTTATCAGGAGGGACCAGTCTCTGAAGAAGGCCATCGTACTTGGTAAGGTAGAGTGATAGCAAAAAAGAGGAAGACCCTCGACAAGTTGGAATGACACATTGGCTGCAACAATGGGCTTAACCATAACAATGATTTTGAGGATGGTGCAGGATCAGGCTGTGTTTCATTTTGTTGTACATAGAGTTGCTGTGAGTTGGAACCAACTAGATGGCACCTAAAAAGAACAACTACATATATACATATATATATATATTCACCAAATCCCTTTCCATGGAATCAATTCCAACTCATAGAGACCCTATAAGACAGAGTAGAACTGTCTCATAGTATTTCCAGGGAGCAGCTAGTGGATTTCAACTTCTGCCCTTTTGGTTAGCAGCTGAGCTCTTAACCGCTATAATACCAGGGCTCCATATATATATATACATAGGTAGTATGTATCTGTCTGGCTGTTTTAAAAATATCAGGCATTCATAACCCCTTGATGGACAGAAAATTTTGTTAAAATTATGGTACAATCAGTTTAAATATCTTGTGATCATGGAGGGACTGATTTGATTATCCAACTTCACCTTTAATTCTCAAGTATTATGTTTGGAGGAGTTATCTTGTTCCCTGCAATATTCTATTTTAACATTCTATGTTTCTGAAAGAGGAAAGGACTCCTAAAATATGGAATCAGCTAGGTAAATGGTGAGCCACCCCATCAACACAAATGCTGGGGGAATAATCCTTAAATAAATTCAATATTTTTCTCAGAAAACTTTTCCTTGATTCCTCTAAAATAAGAAAAAAGCAATGTCATCTATATGAGGCGCTTTGTGCAGCTGAAAAAATTGAACCAGTAAAAATGAATCAATGCTTAATTCCCTAAAAGTTGCTATGTTATTAACTCTTTATTTGACCTAGACTATTATTCTCTAAGTTTTTGTTTTTTTGATCATAGAATTTGATAATTTTACAGTATGTTTTAGGAAATTGATAACTTCTTAAAAATAGAAATTGTAGGCAAAATGTGGGCATCTTGGTAAAAGTTCTTATGGGTTTTGTTTTCCTTATATTCCTTTTATGTCTTAGGTCAGGAACGTTTAGACTTCCAGTCAAAAAGACTTAAGTTTATCACTTCAACATAGACTTTTAAATTCTCTGTTAACTATATTTAACAAAAAGGAAAAAAAAAAAAAACAGGTGAAATTTATTTCAACAATATATTTCATTTTACACATGTCCATAGCTAAAAGAAAGGGTTTGTTCTGTATAATTCTGTTTTTATGTCAAAAACATGAGAAAACACACCCATGTTCATGGCAGCATTGTTCACAATAGCAAAACAATGGAAACAACCTAGATGCCCATCAACAGATGAATGGATAAACAAACTATGGTACATACACACAGTGGAGTACTGTGCAACGAGAAAGAACAATGATGAATCTGTGAAGCATCTCATAATATGGATGAAACTGGAGGACATTATGCTGAGTGAAATAAGTCAATCACAAAAGGACAAATATTGTATGAGACCTCTTTTGTAAAAACCCATGAAAAAGTTCACAGACAAAATGTAACAGTCTTTGTTGGTTATCAGGGATGGGGGCGGGCAATACTAAATAGGCAATAGATAAGTGGTATCTTGGGTGAAGGGTGAGACAGTACACAATACTGGGGAAACCAGCACAAGTTGCACAAGGAAAGGTCATGGAAGCTCCACAGACACATCCAAATTCCCAGAGGGACTGAATTGCTGGGAGGAGGGCTTTGGGGACCATGGTCTCGGGGAACATCTGGTCCAATTGGCATAACACAGTTTATAAAGACAATGTTCTGATTTCTACCTTGGTGAGTAGCGTCTGGGGTCTTAAAAGCCTGTGAGCAGCCATCTAAGATACTCCACTGGTCTCATCCCTTCGGGAGCAAGGGAGAATAAAGAAAACTAAAGATACAGGGGAAAGATTAGTCCAAACGACTAATTGTCCACAGCTACCAAGGCCTCCACCAGACTGAGTCCAGTACTGCTAGATGGTGCCCGGCTACCACCACTGACCACTCTGACGGGGATCACAACAGAGGGGTCTGGACAGAGCTGGAGAAGGATGTAGAACAAAATTCTAACACATAAAAAAAAGACCAGACTTACTGGCCTGAAAAAGACTGGAGAAACCCCGAGGGTATGGCGCCCAGACACCCTTTTAGCTTAGTGGTGAAGTCACTTCCAAGGTTTACCATTCAGCCAGGGACTGGACAGCCCCATAAAACAAAACAGGACTCATGAGGCACAGCAGTCCAGGGACAAGGACTAGAAGGCAGTAGGGTACAGGAAAGCTGGTGATAGGGAACCCAAGGTTGAGTAAAGACAGTGTTGATGTGTTGTGAGGTTGTTAACTATTGTCATAGGGCAACACGTGTACTAACTGTTTAATGAGAAACTATTTGTTCTGTAACCTTAACCTGAAGTACAATTAAAAAAAAAAAAAAAAGAGAGAGAGAAAACTCATGATATGGCGATAGAAGTCTGAATGGTAGTTATTTTTAAGGACAATGCTAGAGGGTTACCTGCGTTTCTGATACTTTTCCATTTGCTGTTCTGGATAGTAGATAATATGGATGTATTTGCTAATGATAATGATTTAATTATGCATTTATGATAGATGCAATTTGCTATGTGAGGCAGGATTAGAGGCAGGTATGTTAATGAGGCAGGACTCAATCTACAAGGTGAGGTTGTGTCTTAAGTTAATCTCTTTTGAGACATAAAACAGAGAAGGGAGCAGAGAGATCGGGGGACTGCATACCACCAAGAAAGCAGCACCAGGAGTGGAGTGTGTCCTTTGGACCCAGACTTCTTGTGTTGAGAAGCTAGCAGACCAGAGGAAGGTTGGTAACAGCGGCCTTCCCCCAGATCCCACAGAGAGAGAAAGCCTTCTCCTGGAGGTGCTTCCCTGAATTTAGACTTCTAGCCTACTAAACTGTGAGATAATAAATTTCTGTTCATTAAAACCATCCACTTGGTATTTCTGTAATAGCAGCACTAAAGACACTGTGCCTATGTTGCAATGTAATTTTTTTTCAAAAATGAAGCAAGTACTCCATCAGAGAGAAAGTTATTTTTTTGGTGGGGGGTGGGGAGCTGATGCATTTTACAATGTGCATTAGGAAGATATTGAGAAGAATATTCAGGGAGGAGGGGGGAAAAAGTCAAACTTAAGAACTAATCATGTATTAATTCCAAGAGAAGCAATTTTTTTTTTAATTATAAGAAAGAAAATGTAAATATTTTTCACTACTTGGAACAGCAAAGAACAATTTTTTTTTTTTTAGTTTTATTGTACTTCAAGTGAAAGTTTACAATTCAAGTTAGTCTTTCATACAAAAATTTATACATAAATTGTTACATGACCCTAATTGCTCTCCCTATACTGTGATAGCACACTCCTCCTTTCCACCCCTGATTTCCCAGGTGTCTATTCAACCAGCTCCTCACCCTCTCTGCCTTCTCATCCCACCTCCAGACAGGAGCTTCCCATTTAGTCTCATGTATCTACTTGGGCTAAGAAGCACACTCTTCATGAGTATTATTTTATGCTCCATAGTCCAGTCTAATCTTTGTCTAAAGAGTTGGCCTCGGGAACGGTTTTAGTGCTGGGTTGGCAGAGAGTTCAGGAGCAATGCTCTCTGGGGTTCCTCCAGTCTCAGTCAGACCAGTAAGTCTGGTCTTTTTACTAGAATTTGAGTTCTGCACCCCACTTTTCTCTTGCTCCATCAGAGACTCTCTGTTGTGTTCCCTGTTAGGGTGGTCATTGGTGGTAGCAGGCACCATCTAGTTCTTCTCCTGTCATGCTGATGCAGTCTCTGGTTTATATGGCCCTTTCTGTCTCTTGGGCTAATACTTTTCTTGTGGCTTTGGTGTTGCGAAGAACAATTTTTAATACTGAATACTGATTTAACCAAAATGTGTGATATACCAGTAACCAATAATTTGGAAGATAGCTACCTGACCAATCAACTGGAAGAGATCTATATTTGTGTCCATTCCAAGGAAAGGTGACCAACATAATGCAGAAATTATTGAACAATGTCATTAATATCACATACAAGTAAAATTTTGCTGAAGATTATTCAAAAGCAGTTCCAGAAGTACATCCATAGGTAACTGATAGAAATTCAAGCTCATTTCATAGGAGGATGTGGAATGAGGAATATCATTGCTGATGTCAGATTTATCTTGGATGAAAGCAGAATATACCCGAAAGATGTTTACCTGCATTTTATTGACATAGCAAAGGCATTCAACTGTGTGAATCATAACAAATTATGGATAACATTGTGAAGAATGGGAATTCCAAAACAATTAATTGTGCTCATGAGGAACCTCTACTTAGACTGAAAGGCAATCATTTTAACAGATCAAGGGGGTACCTTGGGTTTAAAATCAGGAAAGGTGAGAGTCAGTGTTCTATCCTTTCACCATTCTTAGTCAATATGTATGCTGAGTAAATAATCCCGGAAGCTAGACTATATGAAGAAGAACATGGCATCAAGATTGGAAGAAAACTCATTAACAACCTGCAGTAGGCAGATGACACACCCTTGCTTGCTGAAAATGAAGAGGATTTGAAGTGCTTACTGATGAAGATCAAAAACTACAGACTTCAGTATGGAGCACCTCAACGTAAAGCAAATAAAAATCCTCACAACTGGACCAATAAGCAAAATCATGATAAACGGGGGAAATATTGAAGTTGTGAAGGATTTCATTTCACTTGGATTCATAATCAACGCCCATGATGTAGCAGTCAAGAAACCAAAAGACATGTTGAGTTGGACAAATCTGCTGCAAAAGACCTCTTAAAAGTGTTAAGAAGCAAAGATGTCACTTTGAGGACTAAGGTGTACCTGACCCAAGACATGACAGTTTCAATTGTCTCATTTGCATGCAAAAGCTGTACTATGAACAAAGAAGACCAAAGAATTGATGCCTTTGAACTATGGTGTTGACCAAGAATATTGAATAAATCATGGAATTCCAGAAGAAAAAACAAGTCTGTTTTGGAAGAAGTACAGCCAGAGTGATCCTTGGAAATGAGGATGGCGAGACTTCGTCTGAAGTAATTTCAACATGTTATCAGGAGGGGCAAATCCCTGGGGAGGTACTTCATGCTTGGTGAAGCAGAGCATCAAAAAAGAGAAGATCCTCAATGAGACTGATTGACACAGTTGCTGTAACAATGGGGTCAAACATAGAAAAGATTGTGAAGATAGCAAAGGATCAGGTAGTGTTTCCTTCTGCTGTATGTAGGGTCATTATGAATCAGATATGACTGGATGGCATCTAAAAACAATAACCAGTAACTATATTGGGGGACAGGAAAATTGTAGAAGAGTTTGATAATAATAATGATAATAATAACAATGATGATAATAATAATAATTACACTTATTGAACTTTTACCATGTATTAAGTTCTTTGCAGGTACTGTTTTATTTACTAACCACAGACTCCTTTACATGTCTGTCAGTTTGTTGTACCGTGGGGGTTTGCATTTTGCTGTGATGCTGGAAGCCATACCACTGGTATTCAAATACCAGCAGGGTCACCCACGGTGTACAGGTTTCAGTTGAGCTTCCAGACTAAGACAGACTAGGAAGAAAGATCCAGCAGTCTACTTCTGAAAGAAATTAGCCAGTGAAAGCCTTATGAGTAACAGTGAACATTATCTGTTACAGTGCCAGAAGATGAGATCCTCAGGTTGGAAGGCATCCAAAATACAACTGGGCAAAAGCTGCCTCCTCAAAATAGAGTCAACATCATGATAAATGGAGAAAAGACTGAAGTTGTCAAGGATTTCATTTTACCTGGATCTACAATCAACATCCATGGAAGCAGCAGTCAAGAAATCAAAAGATGCATTGCGTCAGGCAAGTATGCTGCAAAAGACCTCTTTAAAGTGTTGAAAATTAAAGATGTTACCTTGAAGACTAAGGTGCACCTCTCCCAAGCCATTGTGTTTTCAATCACCTCATATGCATGCTAAAGCTGGATGATGAATAAGGAATACCAAAGAAGAATTGATGCCTTTGAATTGTGGTGTTGGCAAAGAATATCAAATATACTATGGATTGCCAAAAGAACGAACATATCTGTCTTGGAAGAAATATGACCAGAGTGCTCCTTAGAGGCAAAGACTGCGAGACTACCTCTGACATAGACTTTGCACATGTTATCAGGAGGAATCAGTCCTTAGAGAAGTACATCATGCTTGGTAAATTAGAAGGTAAGTGAAAAAGAGGAAGACCTTCAACGATGGATGGACACAGTAGCTGCCAACAATGGGCTCAGGCATAACAATGATTGTGACGATGGTGAAGGACTTGGCAGAGTTTCGTTCTGTTGTAGATAGGGTCGCTATGAGTCGGAAACGACTTGACGCACCTAACAGCAACAAACTCTTCAAAAGATGGGTAGTATTATTGTCCTCATTTTACAGATTCCTTTTTAAGCTCCAGTGGTTAAGAGCTGGGTTGATAACCAAAAGGTCAGCAGAGAGAATCCACCAGCTGCTCCTTGGAAACCCTATGGAACTTTTTCCTGTATGATCACTATGAGTCAGAATCGACTTGAAGGCAACGGGTTTGTTTTTAGGGGGGGTTTTGTTACATAACTTCCTGGAAGTTCAGTGTCTTCCCAATATTTCATTCTTCAGAGGATTTTTTTTAAAAGGAGCAATAAATCCAGGTTTATGTGGAATTTCCTAATTTTAAATTAATGCTTAGTGAAAAGACAGTAACAGAAAATATGTTTGAGGAGATAATATGGCCTTATCTCATGTCAATTTTTGTTTCTTATAGATAGCTTTTTAACGTTTTAGAAAGCTGTTATTGTTTTTGTTTTTATTTTTGTTTTCCCTAAGCAATCATTTAAAATTCAGAAAGTTCACATAAATTAGCATTTATTGCTCCTTTTTTAAAAAAAAAGTCATCAAAAATGAAATGGAACACATAAACATTGATATCCTAGGCATTAGTGATGGAATAGACTGATATTAGCCATTTTGAATCAGACAATCATATGGTCTACTATCCTGGGAATGACAAATTGAAAAGGAATGGGGTCGTGTTCATCATCAAAAAAAAAAAAAAGCATTTCAAGATCTATCCTGAAGTACATTACTGTCAATGATACGATAGTATCCATACCCCTGAAAGGAAGACCAGTTACTGTGACTATTATTCAAATTTATACATCAAACACTAATGCCAAAGTTGAGGAAATTAAAGATTTTTACCAACTTCTGTAGTCTGAAATTGATCAAACATGCAGTCAAGAGGCATTGATAAATATTAGTGATTGGAATGCAAAGTTGGAAACAAGGGAGAAGGAACATTAGTTGGAAAATATGGCTTTGGTGATAGAAATAACACCGGAGATCACATGATAGAATTTTTTATGACCAAAGACATCTTCATTGCAAATACCTTTTTTAAACAACATAAACAGGGAGTGTACATGTGAACCTCACCAGCTTGAAAATACAGGAATTAAGTCAACTACTTCTGTTGAAAGAGATGATGGAAAAGCTCTATATCAATAGTAGAATAAGGCCAGAAGCTGACTGTGGAACACAACATCAATTGCTCATATGCAAGTTCAAGTTGAAGCAGAAGAGAATTAAAATGAGTCCACAAGAGCCAAAATAAAGCCTTGAGTATATCCCACCTGAATTTGGAGACCATCTCAAGAATAGATTTGATGCATTGAACACTTATGACTGAACACCAGATGAGTTCTGGGAAAACATCAAGGACATCATACAAGAAGAAAGCAAAAGGTCGTTAAAAAGACAGCAAAGAAAGAAAAGACCAAAATGAATGACAGAAGAGACTCTAAATGTTGATCTTGAAAGTAAGTAGCTAAAAAGAAGGTAAGAAATGATGAAGTAAAAGAGCTGAACAAAAGGTTTCAAAGAACAGCTAAATAAAGTAAAATATTATAATAAAATGTGCAAAGACCTGGAATTAGAAAACCAGAAGGGAAGAATACACTCAGCATTTCTCAAACTGAAAGAATCGAAGAAAAACTCAAGCCTTGAATTGCAATATTGAACGATTTTATGGGCAAAACAGCGAATGACGCAGGAAGCTTCAAAAGAAGATGGAAGGAATATACACAGTCACTGTACCAAAAAAGAATTAGTCAATGTTCAACCATTTAAGGAAATAGCATATGATAAAGAACGTACAGTACTGAAGAAAGACTTCCAAGCTACACTGAAGGCACTGGCAAAAAACAAGGCTCCAGGAATTGACAGAATACCCATTGAGATGTATCAACAAATGATACAGTGCTGGAGGTTCTTACTCATCTATGCCAAGAAATTTGGAAGACAGCTACCTGACCAACTGACTGGAAGAGATTCATATTTGTGCCCATTCCAAAGAAAGGTGATACAACAGCACTTGGAAATTATTGGACGATATCTTTAATATCACCTAACAACAACAACATATGAAACTTTGAGAAATGTATAGTGCCAATAATGTCTCTGAGTGGAAGTGGAGAAGATATAGCCTCTAATAGCTTCTTAAGAAACCAAAAGACCTAAAAGATGGACCTGAAAGACAGAAAATATAACAATCTATATATAGGTAAGTTTACAAGTTTTACTGCTACATCGGGCATCTGAGACTATTTTGAGTATGTTAAATGTTTGACTTCATGAATCCTTGTTTACACAGTAATAATATCACGTGACTCTTCTGCTCACGTATCTTTCATGGCTTTCCATCTTACTCAAAGAAAAAGCCAAAGCCTACCAGGCCCTGTAGGATGCCCTTACCTGGTAATTTTCCCTTAACTTTGTCTCACACTACTCTGCCCCCTCTCTCTGCTCCTACTATGTGGACATCATTGTCATTCCTGAAACGTGGAAGCCAGCTGGATCTTTAAATCTTTGCACTTGCTTTTTCCTTTGCCTGAAATGCACTTCCTCCACCTAACTACTCCCTATAAGTTTTTATCTACATGTCACTTAGTTGACACTTTTGATGTCATACCCACCTCATCCCCACAACCAAGCACTGAGTTTTACTTGATGTCTTAGTTATCTAGTGCTGCTATAACAGAAATACCACACGTGTATGTCTTTAACAAAGAGAAATTTATTCTCTCACAGACTAAGAGGCTAGAAGTCTGAATTCAAGGCGCCAGCTCCAGGGGAAGTCTTTGTCTGTCAGCCCAAGGGGAAGGTTCTTGTAGTCAATCTTCCCCAGTTGAGGAGCATCTCAGCACAGAGACCTCGGGTCCAAAGGATGCTCTATTTTCCTTGCTCTTGTTTCTTGTGGTATGAGGTCCTCCCATCTCTCTACTCACTTTTCTCTTTTATATCTCAAAATAGATTGACTTAAGACAAAATCTAATCTCATAGAGGAAGGATTTACAACACATAGGAATATCAAATCAGATGACAAAATGATAGACAGTCACACAAAACTGGAAATCATGGCCCAGCCAAGTTGACACTTATTTTTGTGGGACACAATTCAATCCATAACACTTGAGGTGAAGCAGATGGGTGTTTGTGCACTGAAAGCTTCCTACCTCAAGCAATCTGCTTTTCCTCTTGAAATATCTTCTATGTCACTTTTAATCTCAAATATAAGAAATTGTGGCAAATTCAAATTATTCCCTTAACTTCTATCATATACTGATAAAAATAATTACTCATTACCTACTGTCATCAAGTTGATTCCGAATCATGGTAAATGTATAGGACAGAATAGAACTACCCCATAGGATTTCCAAGGAGTGGCTGGTGGATTCAAACTGCTAGCCTTTTTGTTAGCAGCCAAGCTCTTAACCACTGTGCCATCAGGGTTCCAATTGCTTATTATCAGCCATATATTTTCATTCTACTTAATTATCCTACTGATAACAAACACTTCATCAACATTAAACCAGAACTGAATTTCTCTGAGGAAAGGATTATGATCACTTTTTCTTATATGCCCACATATCCCAACCATAACACTCTTCTCTATGGTGGGACACCAATACATACATGTGTGCATGCATTTTGGGTGGATGTATGTGTTTCTTTTGGATTCTTTCAGGATGACTGTGTGTATATAAGTATATTTAAGTTAGCAGTGAAGCTCTCAGCTCAAAAATATTAAATTTTATATGATATACAAAAGTGTAGGTTTTGTAGTTTTTAGTAAGGGCATTAACTCAAGATTTCTTTATTTGAAAAATATCACTTTTGAATTTTGCACATCAATATGTGGAGATCGAGCCTTTGATTAAATCTTGAGTACAGAAACTGTTTTGTTTTAATCTGAAATCACTTGAGCATAGCTTTTATGCCTTTTACATTTTTAGGGATAATATGCACAATGAAGAAAATGAAAAGATTCTGCACAGTTTTACATGTGAATCAAGTCAACCAAGTTGTTCAATGACTAGTCCAGATGCTGATGAAACGAAGTGTACTAATATAATAGAGAACTTCTACTAAGCCCGGATGCAAATTAATGTTTTTTTTCTCAGAATCCAAAGGCATTACATAAAATGATATCTAGACTGAATTATCTTCAGAAGTATTAAAAAAAATCCTTTAAAAAGAAAAAAGGACTAGGAACTTTGGTCATTCAGAATGATCTACTTTCAAACAGTGTTGTTCCTCTCAGTTTTTTTTATTTGTAACCTTTTGGTGAGAGTCACTTTGTGGTGTTATTATTATTGGAAATAACATCAAAGTCACCAACATAATCCTCCTACCAGATGCTTAAATAAAAGAGAGAATACTGTAACCCCTGTGGCCTGGCTGAATAGAGAAATCTTTAGTTGATTTTATATCTGGAGACCTCTAGAAACTTCTCATTTTAAAATATGTAAGTACCGTCTGTTATATGACTGATTCTCCAAATTTTTGGAAGTCTGGAAGATGAATTGCATTAAGATACCTCTTCTAGAGGATTCACCATAGCTCATGTAAATTTACATTCATCAGTAATTCCAGAACATGGTGTTAGAGTCTACCATTGCACAAATACCATGAGCTCATGGAGGAAGGAGTCATTAGTTCTACTGGAAAGAATTGGTAATAGTGCCACAGAGAAGGAGATTCATGAGTTGGGTACTAAAAAATGAATCGTGGGTTTCCAGAAAGGGAATAGATGAAGAACTATTATAAGCAGAAGAAATAGCACCAAGCCTATTGGTTAACTGAATAGATTTATTAAGTTTAGCTAGCAGTGGTTACATTCAGAATATTTTCTAGAAGTTACTGACTACAATATTTGTTTATCTGTAACGTAGTATAATGATATCTTTTACTGAATTCATATCTACTTCCCCTTGCTTTCTGGAAGATTTAAAAAAAAAAAAAAAAAGCTTTATCCCGTCTCTCAATTTAATAATAATAATAGTAGTAGTAATAACTGTTGTTATTATTAGGTGTCGTCGAGTCAGTGCCTACTCATAACAACCCTATGTACAACAGAACAAACGACTGCCTGGTCCTGCACCATCCTCACAATCATTGCTATGTTTAAGCTCACTGTTACAGCCACTGGGTCAATCCATCTCATCGAGGGTCTTCCTCTTTTTCACTGACCTTCTACTTTACCAAGCATGATGTCCTTCTCTAGGGACTGGTTCCTCCTGATAACATGTCCAAAGTATATAAGACAGTCTCACCATCCTCATTTTCAATGAGCACTCTGGCTGTACTTCCAAGACAGACTTGATCGTTTTTCTGGAGGTCCACAGTATATTCAATATTCCTTGCCAATGTCATAATTCAAAGGCATCAATTCTTCTTCAGTCTTCCTTATTCATTGAAGAGCTTTAAGATTTTAAAAATGACTTTATGGATTTCATTTTGTTTTTCAAAGCAGGCCTATGAAGGGCACAACTATATCCCTATCAACATTTTACCAATAAGAATGTACTTTCAGAGCAGCTGACCACAAGGTGAAATATATGGTGAGTCTCTTGCTGATTTAAACTGCTAGGAATCTCTTAGACAGAATAATTAAAAATAAAGGAAAAAATATTTCTTTCTTTTTTTTTTTTCCTATTAGACTCCTTTCATTTGTTTCTTTTTTTTTTTTTTTTTTTGCAACACAAAAATTAACTGGTAGGAAGGAATATTCAAAAAGCTCCAGAGAAACAAAGCCAATGGGAGATTGTATACATATATATAGAGAGAAAAATAGATTTTTTTTTTTTTTTTTTTTTTGCTTTGAGATTTAGGACAAATTTTATTTAAGATCTGAAATACAAAATTCCTAAAACACCAACTTTTCAGAAAACTGCGGCTACACAACAATGCGTTGCCTCTATTGTGTTAGAAACTGCGTTAGACTCAAATATAAAAATCCTGAAACAAACCACGATCCTTCAACATTTTGAGCAAAGATAGAATGCCTAAAGAACAAGATAGATGACTTGCAGAGAATGGGCTGTTTTACTTCAAGCACCATAAAAAAAATAAAAATAAAAATAAACACAAACACGTGGGCTTTCAAGTATGTACATTAATTTGAACCTTTGGCACTAGGAATCAGGCATTTTGTTAGATTGCATTAACACATATTAGAAAATTGTGTAGTGTCAAAGAGATAGAACCACCAGCATTCTAGTAATGTTGTCAACCAGGCTATAAAATGTTGTACTGACATGTTTCTTCTTTGTCTAATTACTGCCTACACAAGTAGCAACTTTGAAATGAGAAACTTACACTTCTTCTATTTTCTGTTTGAAATAGTAGGATCTGTTGAGTCCCTTTTCTTCTGAAGTGGCTGAAATGTTTAACTGGTACTGCTACCTTTTCCATTTCCAGGAGTCTTCGGTTTGTTTTTTTATGTCTTCCTCAAACATCCTGAATGGGGGTTCTCCGCAGAGCAACCCCCGCCCTCACCAATCTGCCTGGAAGAACTAGCTCCAGATTCTTCTGCTGGGGACTAGCTGCCTTCTTCCCTGAGGAGGCACCTCTCAACTTACCTCTCTGCATGTTGCTTCTTCTTGGCTTTTTAAAGCTTTCTTCTGTAGATTGTTGTCCATGAGTTGGAGAACCCTGCATTCTGGAACTCATTCAACCCTGTTTTTATTCCAACCAATAATCTTCCTTCTTCTCCTTCCAAGAACTCCTAGTGCTTTCTCAGATGGAGCCTTACTGATCTCCAGGGATGGTCTGGAAGGATGCAGTGAGTTCTCCAAGACTCTGTAATGAAGAATGTTTCTGTAATCAGGATCATATCTTCTGATGTTTACTGTACAACAAACTTAGCTTTTCTGATGGTGACCTGAAACAAGAATTCAGCTCTTCCCAGAAGCTGACCTGTGATCAGTGTTGTGCCTCCAACTGCCATACATGAGAAATAGATTTTAAGGGATTGGCAATTATAAGGGCTGACAATTCTAAAATCCATAGATCAGACAACAGGCTGGAAACTCTGATATTTATGTTACAGTATTGAAGCAGTTTTAATACTCCCTCAGGAAACTTCAGTTGTTTGCTCTAAAAGCCTTTGACTAGTTGGATGAGGCCCACCTACCTTATGGAATTGTGGATGTGATTTTTAGCAAAGTCCTTTCAGGACAAGGGAGAATGAGAATCAAATAGATAGAAAACCCACAAAGTACTTGAGAGTATTTTACTAGCAAAGAATTGCCAGCCTGAACTACAAGAAACTTACACTGTTTATAAAAAGACTCCTAAGTCTAAAGGCAGACAGCTGGCTGTGAAATTTGACGAGCACCAAGAAAGGGCATATATCCCAATGTACTCTTCTGAAACGGCCAGTGTAAATGACAGGAAAAAAAAAGAAGCACCATCAGCTGAGGAATAGCTCTCAAGTGAGTAAAACCAGAGCTCCTTTAAGGAATATTCCATACCCAAAGAGTAGTTAGGTGAATTTGGCAAAAATTATTCCCTGAAATATTATAATCAATAAGTATCAGCAACTATAATTGTCAAGGGACAACACAGTTCCCACTGAGACATTAAAGGTCAAGTAAAGAAGATATTATCAGATATGTAAAAAGCCACAGATGACATGGTAAAAGAATGGTATTCTGACAGCAATTAATAGTGCAGGCAAGCAGGGAAGGAAAATGAGAAAGAAATGACAGCAGAAATTCTGCCATGTAGTTGTTGTTCTTGTTAAGTGCCGTTCAGTTTGTTCCGATGCACAGTAAGCCTATGTACAACAGAAGGAAACAGGGCCTGGTCCTGCTCCAATCTCATGACTGTTGTTACACTTAAGCTCATTGTTGCAACCACTGTGTCAGTCTATCTCATTGAGGAACTTCCTCTTTTTCACAGGCGCTCTGCTTTACCAAGCATGATGTCCTTCTCCAGGGACTGGTCCCTCTTGATAACATGTCCAAAGTATGTGAGATGAAGTCTTGCCATCCTCACTTCCAAGGAGCATTCTGGCTATACTTCTTCCAAGACAGATTTGTTCATTCTTTTGGCAGTCCGTGGTATAGTCAATATTCTTCACCAACACCATAATTCAAAAGTGTCAGTTATTCTTTGGTCTGCCTTATTCATTGTCCAGCTATCCCATGGGTATGAAGCAATTGAAAACAGCATGGCTTCAGTCAGGTGCACCTTAGTCCTTAAAGTGACCATGGAGTATACAGGTTTAAGAATGACTATGCAGCATCTCATAGTCTACGTAGAATAAGGATTTGGGTACAAAAGTGTTGAAGGACAAGTAAAAAGAGCAAGTTGGAAACAAGACAAGGAACAAAAGGAAGGAATGACAATTATCAAATTCTTAATATGCAAAATATACATGCTTAGTGACATGTACATATATATATGAAGATAAAGCTAGAATTCAGAGTAGCTTATATTTGTAGCTAAGTATATTTAATTTGAATACCATTGTTCTCTCCAGTTTCCCTTAGCCTATTACTAGCCAATATATGAAGGAATGAGTAATAAGTCAAATATGAGGTATTGTAAAATGCAGAAGTAGTAGTATAATCAACTGTCTAACTTCAAGGGGGATAATGCAAATCAAGATCAACCCAAGGCCAATCCCTCTGAGGTGGAGGCCAGATATACCTTCACCATCCAATCTTTTTACCAATTCTGACACGAGCCATCCCTCCCACTCTATACTTCTCTTCTGTGTTCAATATGTTGTGTGCAATGGCTACACAGAACTCACAGACCATAGTAACATTTAAGTGGTTTATTAAGGGAGTAATAGTATACAACTCAGAATCAGGATCAGAAAGGCACATAGACAAATTCTACTTTTTTCAGTGCAGGATGGCTCTTTCCATTTCTCCTGGCCATGCAGGCCTCCTCTCTGCCCCCTCGGGACAAGCTCCTTTCAGCCCCTTCAGGACAGATTCCGCTTAGCACCCTCAGTACAGGCTCCTCTCAGCCCATTCAGGACAGCCTCCTCTTAGCTATGCCATCTGTCACCAATGACTCTGCAGCAGAGTCCCTTCCAGGCATGTCACCATCTTCAGTGCTACAGTCCATGACCAGGGTTACAGCTGTTTTAGGAGATTCCTTGCCTCCCTTCTCTGTATCCTCTCTCCTCTCTGTTCTTTTGTCCTTCTACTTTTTCCTGATGCTCTCTTCCTGTTCCTTTCTGTCTCAAAAACCTCTGGGGGAGATGGCTGCTTACATACACAACTTCTTGTTAATTTCACGGCATGACCCTCCCATCAAGGCCACGAAATGACCAATCCCTTGCTGTTAGGCCACAGAGACTTTATTTGCATAGTAGGTGTCTTAGGCTGGGTTCTCTAGAGAAGCAAAACCAGTAAAGTGTATAAAAACATATATAGAGAGATGTTTATATCAAGGAAACAACTTACATGACTGTAGAAGATAGAATGTCCCAAGTCCATTGATCAAGGTAGAGGCCTGTCCCAAGTCACACAGTCGCAGAAGCTGGTGAGCCCAAGATCTACTGGTCGGAGAGCAGGGCTCCCACTCACAAACTGTGAAGGTTGATGAATTCCAAGATCTGCTGGCAAGACCACAAGTTTTCTCCTGATTCATGTAGCTGCAGGGGCCAGCAAACCCAAGATCAGCAGGTCAGAGAGCAGGGCTCCGCTCACAGGCTGTGAAGATCAACGAATCCAAAGTTTGGCAGATAAGCTGACAGCTCAAGTCCCAAGAACCACAGACGAGACAACAGGAGGCAGGCACAGGATCCAGGATGAGAAAAAAGCCAGAACGTCTGCTTATATTCAGAAGCAGGCACACTCCCAACGAGACTCCCTTTCATCTGATTGGCTACTCACAATATATTCACTCATGGGAGTGATCCCATTAAAACACTGAGAATCATAACCCAGCCAAGCTGACACACAATCTTAACCATCCTGGTAGGCTACAGACACTTCATTTGCATAGTCTGTAGTCACCTCATTTGCATAGTCCATTGACCAATTCCTCCAAGGTGCCTACCAACCACAGGGCAAACTGCAGCCCAAGGGCAGGCAAAAAGTATGAAACCATTCTTACTCCCACCTTACTCAGGAAATGTCAACCAACTTGCAGAAAAGTAATACATACTCTGGGTTAGAAAATTAGGGCAAAGGTAATTCCTTAAGGCTTAGGGGAAAAATCTCTCAAGCTGTTTTTCCAATAAACCAGGGAAAAAGGACACCTAAAGGAACTCATTTCACCACAATTTTGAATATATCAAGCAAAAAATAAGGAATCCTTATGACCTAGATGGCAAAGTAATACAATGAATTTTTTTTTTTTAACGTCAAAATTCTCATTAGCACAGAATTGATGTTACTTAAGGACAAGTCCATGGAAGCAGTGGGGTGAATAATACATACGACGTCAACATGCTTAAGGATATAACATAAAGCAACTTCAGAAATCAAAAATATTGAAAGGATATACTTTGCACAAGTTCAATTTTTGTCACCGAGAACTACTCAATTTTTGTTTACAGGTTAAATAAGCAACTATGTATCTACTAGTCATAAAACAGAAAGCTAGAAAATGTGTATGGCAAAGAAGGAGAAAGAGAGACAGAAGAAGAATCAAGATATGACAGAAACCCTAAGTAGAACCTTTTGCTTACCATAAGTGAATATTTGTGTTAGGATATTAAGGGAAATGACAGCCTTAAAGTCTTCATTTTTCCCTTTAACTGATTTATACCTAATATGTTCTCCTTATAAGAAAAATTATTGTCACTTTCAAATATGATGGTGAAATTAGGACTTTTCCAGATAAACAGAAATTAAGGGGATACATAAAAACCAAACGAAACTTACAAGAATTATTAAAGGGAGTTCTTCCATCTGAAAGCAAACAACTTCAGCTCACATGCTGAATCTTGGACGCAGGATCATACTAGCCAGATATAAATCTATAAAATGAACTCTCAAGGACTATCGAAAAGCAAAAGAAATACAACAGGGAATCAGAGCAATTAATCAGTAAATGACAACAACATCAGAACAATAAAAGACAGAATAAATGATGTAGGTATAGAACATTCTAATGGAAAGGAAGGCAAGGTGATACCAAGTAATAATAGACTGCTTCAAACTTAGAAAGATAAGGGTAAAATTCATGGTAACCCAAAGAAACTTAACAAACATACTCATAAAAATAAAGAAGAAAAACATAAAGTCTCAGCAAAAACAAAACCTACAAAAACAAAAGAAATGAACACAAAATCCACAAACAAAAGTAAGTCAGCACAGGAGAGTAAGAAGAACAAGGAAAACGTCAGCACCACAAAAAAAAGCACTACAAAATAACAGCAACAAACTCACATCTATCAATAATTACAGTGAATGTAAATGGACTCAATACACCCATAAAGACATAGAGAGTGACAGAATGGATAAAAAAACAGGATCCATCAATATGCTGTCTACAAGAGACACTCCTTAGAAACAAAGATGTGAATTAACTAAAACTCAAAGGTTGGAAAAAAATATATCAAGCTAGCAACTACCAAAAAAGAGCAAGACTGGCAATACTAATAACAGATGAAATAGACTTTAAAACAAAATCCACCATAAAAGACAAAGAAGGACACTATATAATGATTAAGGGATGATCCATCATGAAGACATAACCTTAATAAACTTCTATGCACCGAATGACAGGGCTCCAAAATACATGAAAGAAACTCTAACAACACTGAAAAGAGAAAATGACAGTTCCACAATAATAGTAGGAGACTTCAACACACCACTCTAGTAAAGGAAAGAACTACTAAGAGAAACTCAGCAAAGATACAGAAGACCTAAAGGGCACAATCAGCTAATTTGACCTCTTAGACATATATAGAACACTCCATCCAACCGCTGCAAAGTACAAATTCTTTTCCAATGCACATGGAACGTTCTCCAGAATAGACCACATCTTAGGCCACAGAGCAATCCTCAACAAGATCCAAAATGTTGAGATAATTCAAAGTATCTTCTCTGACCACAATGCCATCAAGGTAGAAATTAACAAAAGAAAGAGCAAGGAAAAAAAATCAATTACACGGAAACTGAATAATACCCTGCTTACACATCACTGGGTAATAGAAGAAATCAGAGATGGAATCAAAAATTTCTGAGAATCCAATGAGAATGAAAACACACCATACCAAAACCTTTGGGACACAGCAAAGGCAGTCCTCAGAGGACAATTTATAGCAATAGATGCACACATCAAAAAAAAAAAAAGGGACAAAATCAAAACATTAACTACAGAACTCAAACAAATAGAAAGAGAAGAGCAAAAAAAGCCCACAGCCACCGGAAGAAAGGAAATAGTAAAGATCAGAGCAGAAATAAATGAAATAGAGAACAGAAAAACAATAAAAAGAATCAACAGAAACAAAAGTTGGTTCTTTGAAAGAATCAACAAAATCGAGAAACCACTGGCCAGACTGACAAAAGAAAAACAGGAGAGGACACAAATAACCCAAATAAGAAATGAAATGGACATTACAAAAGACCCAACTGAAATAAAAAGGATTTTAGCAGAATATTATGAAAAACTATATTCTAACAAATTTGAAAACCTAGAGGAAATGGATAAATTTCTAGAAACACACTACCTACCCAAACTACAACAAAGTGATATAGAAAATCTGAACAGACCCATAACAAGAGAAGAGATTGAAAAGGTAATAAAAAAAAAAACTCCCCCAAAAAAACAAGCCCAGGCTGAGACGGCTTTACAGGAGAATTCTACAAAACAATCACAGAAGAGCTTCTACCAGTACTACTCAATCAATTTCAGAACATAGAAAAGGAATCAACACTTCTGAACTCATTCTATGAAGCCAACATAACGCTGATATCAAAACCAGGCAATGGCATCACAAAAAAAGAAAATAACAAACCAATATCTCTCATGAATATAGAAGCAAAAATTCTCAACAAAATTCTTGTCAATAGAATTCAGCATCATATCAAAAAAATAATACACCACGACCAAGTAGGATTCATACCAGGTATGCAAGGAAGGTTTAACATTAGAAAATGAATCAACGTAATCCACCAGATAAATAAAAGGAAAGAAAAGAATCACATGATCATCTCAATTAACCCAGAAAAGGCATTTGACAAAGTCCAGCACCTATTCCTGACAAAAACTCTCAATAAAATAGGTATAGAAAGGAAAATTCTCATCATAATAATGGGCATCTATGCAAAACAAACAGCCAACATCATTCTTAATGGAGAGAGGTTGAAAACATTCCCTTTGAGAACAGGAACAAGACAAGGATGCCCTTTATCACCCCTCCTATTTAACATTGTGTTGGAAGTTCTAGCTGGAGTGATCAGGCAAGAAAAAGAAATAAAGGACATCCAAACTGGTAATGAAGAAGTTAAATGGTCCCTGTTTGCAGATGATATGATACTATACATAGAAAACCCTAAAGACTCCACGAGACATCTACTGGAATTAATAGAAAGATTCAGCAGAGCAGCAGGATACAAGATAAACATACAAAAATCTGTTGGAGTCCTACATACGAATAAAGAGAACGATGAAAAGGAAATCAGGAAAACAATCCCATTTTCAATAGCTCCTAAAAAGATAAAATACTTAGGAATAAATCTGACCAGGGATGTAAAAGACCTACCTCTATAGATAAAACTACAAAACACTTCTGCATGAAACCCAAAGGGATCTTCATAAATGGAAAAACATACCATGCTCATGAATAGGCAGACTCAACATTGTGAAAATGACAATTCTACCCAAAGCAATTTACAAATACAATGCAATCCCAATCCAAATACCAAAAATATTCTTCAAAGAGGTGGAAAAACTAATCATTAACTTTATATGGAAAGGGAAGAAGCCCCAAATAAGTAAAGCACTACTGAAGAAGAACAATAAAGTTGGAGGACTCACACTACCTGATTTGAGAACCTACTATACAGCTACAGTAGTCAAAACAGCCTGGTACTGGTACAACGACAGATACATTGACAAATGGAACAGAATTGAGAACGCAAATGTAAATCCATCCACCTACGGTCACCTGATCTTCGAAAACGGCCCAAAGTCCATCGAATAGAGAAAAGACAGTCTTTTTAACAAATAGTGCAGGCAAACCTGGATATCCATCTGCTAAAAAATGAAACAGGACCCATACCTCACGCCTTATACAAAAACTACTTCAAAATGGATCAAAGAGCTGAATATAGAGCCTAAAACTATAAAGTTCATAGAAGAAAAAATAGGACCAACACTTCAGGCCTTAATACATGGCATTAACAGGATACAAACCATAACCATCAATGCTCAAACCCCAACAGATAAGCTAGATAACTGGGATCTTCTAAAAATCAAACACGTATGCTCTCAAAAGACTTCACCAAAAGAGTACAAACAGAACCTACAGACGGGGAAAAAATTTTTGGACAGTACAAGTCAGACAAAGGTCTAATCTCCATAATCTACAAGAAAATCCAACACCTCTACAACAAAAAGACAAATAATCCTATTAAAAAATGGGCAAAGGAAATGAACAGACACTTCACCAAAGAAGACATTCAAATGGCCAACAGACACATGAGGAAATGTTCGAGATCACTAGCCATTAGAGAAATGCAAATTAAAACCACAGTGAGATACCACCTCACCCCGGCATTACTGGCACGAATCAAAAACACTGGAAATAACAAATGTTGGAGGGGCTACGGGGAGATGGGAACTTTTATGCACTGCTGGTGGGAATGCAAAATGATACAAACATTTTGCAAAATGATATGGTGCTTACTCAGAAAGCTAGAAATAGACATACCATTCAATCCAGCAATCCCACTCTTAGGAATATATCGTAGAGAAATAAGAGTCTTCACTCGAATAGACATATGCACACCTATGTTCATGGCAGCACTGTTCACAATAGCAAAATGATGGAAACAACCTAGATGCTCATCAACAGATGAATGGATAAACAAACTATGGTACATACACACAATGGAGTACTATGCAACGAGAAAGAACAGCAATGTATCTGTGAAGCATCTCATAACATGGATGAAACTGGAGGACATTATGCTAAGTGAAATCAGTCAATCACAAAAGGACAAATATTGTATGAGACCTCTATTGTAAAAACCCATGAAAAAGTTCACACACAAAATGTAACAATCTTTGTTGGTTACCAGGGATGGGAGGGGTAGGGGGAGGGGATATTAAATAGACTATAGATAAGTAGTATCTTTGGTGAAGGGTGAGACAGTACACAATACAGGAGAAACTATCACAGCTTCTACAAGGAAAGGTCATGGAAGCCCCATAGACACATCCAAACTCCCTGAGGGACTGAATTGCTGGGCAGAGGGCTCTGGGGACCATGGTCTTGGGGAACATCTAAATCAATTGGTATGACACAGTTTATAAAGACAATGCTCTACATTCTACCTTGGTGAGTAGTGTCTGGGGTCTTAAAGGCCTGTGAGTGGCCATCTAAGATACTCCACTGGTCTAATCCCATTGGGAGCAAGGGAGAAGGAAGAGAACAGGATACAAGAGAAAGATTAGTCTGAAGGACTAATGGACCACAGCTACCAAGGCCTCCACCGGCCTGAGTCCAGTACAGCTAGATGGTGCCCGGCTACCACCAGTGACTGCTCTGACCAGGATCACAAAAGAGGGTTCTGGACAGAGCTGTAGAAGGATGTACAACATAATTCTAACTCACAAAAAAATGACCAGATTTACTTGCCTAAAGGAGACTGGAGAAACCCCTAGAGTATGGCCCCCAGACACCCTTTTAGCTCAGTGGTGAAGTTATCTCTGAGGTTCACCATTCAGTCTCGGAGTGGACAGCCCCGTGAAACCAAATGAGACTAACGAGGTACAGGAGTCCAGTGACAAGGGCCAGAAGGCAGAAGGGGACAATGAAGCTGGTGATAGGGAACCCAAGGTTGAGTAAGGATATTGTTGATGTGTTGTGAGATTGTTAACCATTGTCATAGGGCAGTATTTGTAGTAATGGTTTAATGTGAAACTACTTTGTTGTGTAAGCCTTCATCCTAAGTGAGAACAACAGCACAATTGGAAGAGCATAGTCAATGTCACTGAACTGTGCATTTAAAAATATTTGAAATGGTGTATCTTTGGCTATGCGTATTTTCACCAAAAAAAAAAGGTTGAGAAGTTAGAGGGTTGACATGTTGTGGGGTTGTTAACCAATGTCTTAAAACAATACGTGTACTACTGTTTCATGAGAAACAGTAAGCCTTCACCTGAAGTACAATTAAAAAAAAAAATTGAGAAAAATAAAAATAGGCATAATGAAAAATATATTTAAAAAAATGGCTTTACTGTACACCCAAAATTAGTACCTATAAAACATAATTTAGAAACATTTAGATAAACAACAAAAAACATAATTTCACTAAACCAATATTGATAAAAATTTGTATGACTTGACCAGGAAAGTATAAATACAACTCTAGGATTAAAATAATTGAATAAAATGGAAC
Organism: Dugong dugon; assembly: GCA_030035585.1. NCBI lineage: Eukaryota > Metazoa > Chordata > Mammalia > Sirenia > Dugongidae > Dugong > Dugong dugon. The sequence continues at coordinate 103,039,249 of CM057463.1, read as the reverse complement.
AATATACCATGTTCTTAGTGTTCTTTGGTGGAAAACCCAACTACACAAATAAGACAATTCTTCCAAAAGTAATGCAGCCTTTTGATATTACTCCAATCAAAATATCCATTTTTTTTTTTTTTTTTAGTTTTTCTTATGTATTCTAAAGTTATATGCATGAAAGAAAATTAAGAAGAGAAGTTAAGTTTCAGGTTACAAATGAAGGACATGATAAGCATTGTGTGAGACATATCATAACCTTATTAAAATAACACATCATATTATATCAAGTTATTTGGCCACAAAAATAAATTAATAAATTGAACAGAATTGGTAATCCATTGAGGTGCTTTACTATAAGTAATAAATTAATATAAAATGCATATAACAAAACAGACTAAAAAATAAATCAATTGGTGATGTTAGAAAAATTAGTTACCTACTTGAAAAAAAAATTAAATTCAATAACCATCATGTTATAAGCCAAGATAAATTTTACCTGTAGCAAAGAGTTAATTGTTAAGAATTAGTCTTAACATATAGAAAGAAAAATAATACTTATCAGAAAGCTCATCTCTGCAGTAGGAAATATCTTCTAATTTTCTTGTTTTAAAGGAAATCTATTTATACATAGTATGAGAACCGTTATATTTTTTTTTCCCACACAAAAATTTATACATACATTGTTACTTGACTTAATTGCTCTCCCCATACTGTGACAGCACACTCCTCCTTTCCACCCCTGATTCCCCATGTCCATTCAACCAGCTCCTAAAACTCTCAGTCTTCACCTCTCACCTCCAGACAGAAGCTGCCCATTTAGTCTCTTGTACCTACTTGAGCTAAGAGGCATACTCCTTGGGAGTATCACCTTATGTTCCACAGTCCAGTCCAATCCCTGTCTGAAGAGTTGGCCTCGCAAATTGTTTTACTTCTGGGCTGATAGAGAAACCAGGGGCCATGCTTTCCAGTGTTGCTCCAGTCTCAGTCAGAGGAAATACCTTCTAATTTTAGTTTCATTGAAATAAATAATAAAAAAATATTTCTAAGGGATAATAAAAGTCATCTGCATAGGAGAGTCAATAACAATAAGCTCAGACTAATCAACAGAAGCCATGCAGGCAAGAGGCAATGGGATGACATATATAAAGCCTTGAGGGGAAAAAAATGGCCAGCCAAGAATTATATATCCAGCAAAACTGTCGCTCAAATATGTTGGTGAAATTTGGGCCTTTCCAGATAAATAGAAGTTTAGGGAATTTGCCAAAACCAAACCAAAATTACAAGAAATACTAAAGGAAGTCCTATGGTTAGAAAATTAGTAACATCAGATAACAACCCAAGACTAGAACACAGGACAGAGCAAACAGATATCAACCCAGATAGGGAAGTCACAAAAATAAATCAAAGCTAAAACACTGAAAATAGGGAAACAGATGTCAATATGTAAAAGATGACAACATTAAAATAAAAAAGAGGGACTTAAAAAATGTAGACATAGACTTTGCATATGGAGAGGAAGTCAAGGTGATATAAAGAAATAAAAGACTGGTATAAACTTAGAGCAATAAGGGTAAATGTTAATGTAACCACAAAGGAAACTAATAATCATACAAGTCAAAATAAAAAACTAGAAATATATAAAGACTCAGCAAACACAAAATCAACAACAATGAAAAAGATGAAAAGAAAATACATAAAGAAAAACGACACAGCACAGAAGATTAAGGGGAACAAAGAAACTGTCAACACCGTGCAAAAAAAGACATCAAAATAACGGCACTAAACTCATACCTATCAATAATTACGCTGAATGTAAATGGACTAAATGCCCCAATAAAGAGACAGAGAGTGGCAGATTGGATAAAAAAACACAATCTGTCTATATGCTGCCTACAAAAGACACACGTTACACTTAAAGACACAAAGAAACTAAAACTCAAAGGATGGAAAAAAATATATCAAGCAAACAACACTCAAAAAAGAGCAGGAGTGGCATTATTAATCTCTGACAAAATAGACTTTAAAGTAAAATCCACCACAAAGGATAAGAAAGGACACTATATAACGATTAAAGGGTCAATACACCAGGAGGACATAACTGTAATAAATATTTACCCACCCAACAACAGGGCTCCAAAATACATAAAACAAACTCTAACAGCACTGAAAAGAAAGATAGACAGCTCCAAAATAGTAGTAGGAGACTTCAACACACCACTTCCAGTGAATGACAGAACATCCAAAAAGAAGCTCAACAAAGACATGGAAGAGCTAAATGCTACAATCAGCCAACTTGATTTCATTGACATAGACCAAACACTTCACCCAACAGCAGCCAAGTATATATTGCTTTCCAACGCATGTGGGACATTCTCCAGAATAGACCACATAACAGGCCATAATAAGGCAAGCCTGAACAAAATCCAAAGCATTGAAATATTACAAAGCACATTTTCTGACCATAAAGGCATAAAAGTAGAAATCAACAACAGAAAAAGCAAGGGAAAAAAAAAAAAAAAAAACACGTGGAAACTGAACAACACCTTGTTCAAAAACTATGGGGTTATAGAATAAATTAAGGATGGAATAAAGAAATTCATAGACTCAAACAAGAATGAAAACACCTCCTAGCAAAACCTTTCGGACACAGCAAAAGCAATGCTCAGAGGTCAGTTTATAGCAATAAATGCACACATCCAAAAAGAAGAAAGGGCCATAATCAAAACATTAACCCTACAACTGGAACAAGTAGAAAGAGAACAGCAAAAGAAGCCCTCGGGTGCGAGAAGAAAGGAAATAATAAGAATTAGAGCAGAATTAAATGAAATAGAGAATAGAAAAACAATTAAGAGTTAACAAGACCAAAAGCTGGTTCTTTGAAAAAATCAACAAAATTGATAAACCATTGGCCAAACTGAAAAAAGAAAAACTGGAGAGGAAGCAGATAACCCAAATAAGAAATGAGATGGGTGATATCAAAACAGACCCAACTAAAATTAAAAGAATTATAACAGAATACTATGAAAAATTGTACTCTAACAAATCTGAAAACTTCGAGGAAATAGACAAATTTCTAGAAACTCACTACCTAGCTAAACTAACACAAACAGAGGTAGAACAACTAAATAAACCCGTAACAAAAGAAGAGATTGAAAAAATAATTAAAAACCTCCCAACAAAAAAAAAGCCCTGGCCCGGATGACATCACTGGAGAATTCTGCAAAAGTTTCAGAGAAGAGTTAACACCAATACTACTAAAGGTATTTCACAGCATAGAAAAGGACGGACTACTCCCAAACTCATTCTATGAAGCCAGCATAACCCTGCTACCAAACCAGGTAAAGACACCACAAAGAAAGAAAATTACAGACAAATATCCCCCATGAACACTGAAGCAAAAATCCTCAACAAAATTATAGCCAATAGAATTCAGCAACGTATCAAAAAAAGTAATTCACCATGATCAATTGGGATTTATACCGGGTATGCAGGTATGGTTCAACATTAGAAAAACAATGTAATCCATCACATAAATAAAACAAAAGACAAGAACCACATGATCTTATCAACCGATGCAGAAAAGGCATTTTACAAAGTCCAACACCCATTCATGATAAAAACTCTCAACAAAATAGGAACAGAAGGGAAATTCCTTAATATAATTAACGGCATTTATACAAAGCCAACAGCCTACATCATCCTAAATGGAGAGTCTTTGAAAGCATTCCCGTTGAGAACAGGAACCATACAAGGATGCCCTTTATCACCACTCTTATTCAACACTGTGCTGGAGGTCCTAGCCAGAGCAATTAGGCTAGAAAAAGAAATAAAGGGCATCCAAATTGGTAGGAAAGAAATCAAAGTATCTCTATTTGCAGATAATATGATCTTACACACAGAAAACTTGAAAGAATCCATAAGAAAACTACTGGAACTAATAGAAGATTTTAGCAAAGTGTCAGGATACAAGATAAACATACAAAAATCAGTTGGATTCCTTTACACCAACAAAGAGAACCTCGAAGAGGAAATCACCAAATCAATACCATTTTCAATCCCCCCCAAGAAGATAAAATACTTAAGAATAAATCTATCCAGAGATGTAAAAGATATATACAATGAAAACAACAAGACACTACTGCAAGAAACCGAAAGTGGAAAAAAATACCTTGCTCAAGGATAGGTAGACTCAACATTGTGAAAATGTCAATTCTACCCAAAACCATCTACAGAAACAATGCAATCCCGATCCAAATTAAAACGTCATTTTTTAATGAGACGGAGAAACAAATCACCAACTTCATATGGAAAGGGAAGAGGCCCGAATAAGTAAGGCACTACTCAAGAAAAAAAAAAAGTGGGAGGCTTCACACTACCTGATGTTAGAACCTGTTATACTGCCACAGTAGTCAAAAAAGCCTGGTACTGGTACAAGAACAGATATATAATACCAGCTGAATAGAACTGAGAATCCAGACATGAATTCATCCACCTATGAGCTGCTGATATTAGACAAAGGCCCAAAGTCAGTTAATTGGGGAAAGACAGTCTCCTTAACAAACAGTGCTGGCATAACTGGATAGCCATCTTCAAAAAAAGGAAACAAGACCATACCTCACACCATGCACAAAAACTAACACAAACTGGATCAAAGACTTAAATGTAAAATGAAAACAATAAAGATCATGGAAGAAAAAATACGGACAACTCTAGGAGCCCTAATACATGGCATAAACACAATATGAACCGTAGGTAACAATGCACAAGCACCAGAAGAGAGACTAGATAAATGGGAGCTTGTAAAAATCAAACACTTATGTTCATCAAAAGACTTCACCAAAAGAGTCAAAAGACAACCTATAGACTCTGAAAAAAATTCTGGCAATGACAAATCCAATCTGCGTCTAATCTCTTAAATCTAAAATATACTGCAAAACCTCAACCACAACAAGACAAATAACCCAATTAAAAGATGGTTAAAGGATATGAACAGGCGCTTCGCCAAAGAAGATATTCAGGCAGCTAACAGACACTTGAAGAAATGCTCACCATCATTAGCCATTACAGAAATGCAGATAAAAACTACAATGAGATATCATCCCACCCCAACAAGGCTAGCCTTAATCCAAAAAACACAAAATAATAAATGCTGGAGAGGTTGTGGAGAGACTGGAACACTTATACACTGTTGGTGGGAATGAAAAATGGTACAACCACTTTTGAAATCATTTTGGTGCTTCCTTAAAAAGCTAGAAATAGAAGTACCATACGATCCAGCTATCCCACTCCTGGGAATATATCCTAGAGAAATAAGAGCCGTCACACAAATAGATATATGCACACCCATGTTCATTACAGCACTGTTCACAACAGCAAAAAGATGGAAACAAATCAACAGATGAATGGATAAACAAATTATGGTATATCCATACAACAGAATGTAATGCAATGTTAAAGAAGAGTGATGAAGCTGTGAAACATAACATGGAGGAAGCTGGAACTCATTATACTGAGTGAATTTAGTCAGTCACAGAAGGACAAATATTGTATAAGACCACTATTATAAGAACTCAAAAAAAGGTTTAAACACAGAAGACAACATTCTTTTATGATTAGGAGGGTGGCAAGGGAGGATAAGGGTTGTTTACTAACTAGATAGTAGATAAGAATTATCTTAGGTGAAGCGAAGGACAGCACACACTACAGGGGAAGTCAGCACAACTGGACTAAACCAAAGCTAAGAAGTTTCCTGAATACAGTCAAACACTTTGAGGAACAGAGTAGCAGGGGTAGAGGTCTGGGGACCATGCTTTCAGGGGACATCTAGGTCAATTTGGATAACAAAGCTTATTAAGAAAGTGTTCTGCATCCTACTTTGGTGATGGGCATCTGGGGTCTTAAAATCTTGCAAGCGGCCATGTAAGATGCGTCAGTTTGTCCCAACCACCTGGAGTAAAGGAGAATGAAGAACACTAAAGACACAAGGGAAGTATTAGCCCAAGAGACAGAAAGGGCCACATAAACTAAGAACTTCATCAGCCTGAGACCAGAAGATCTAGATGGTGCCCAGCCACCACCAGTGACTGCCCTGAACACAACAGAGAGTCCCGGATGGAGCAGGAGAAAGGTGGGGTGCCGAACTCAAATTCTAGTAAGAAGACCAGATTTAATGGTCTGGCTGAGACTAGAAGAACCCCAGAAAACATGGCCCCTGGATTCTCTATCAGCCCAGAACTAAAACAATTTCTGAAGCCAACTCTTCAGATAGGGATTGGATTGGACTGTGGGACATAAAGTGATACTCATGAAGAGTGTGCCTCTTAGTCAAGTAGATACAAGACACCAAAGGGACAGCTTCTGTCTGGAGACGAGATGGGAAGCCAGAGAGGGTTAGGAGCTGGTGGAATGGACATGGGGAATCAGGGGTGGAAAGGAAGGGTGTGCTGTCACAGTATGGGGAGAGCAATTAGAGTCACATAACATTGTATGTATAAATTTTTGCAGGGGAAAAAATAAATATAAGTAAATAAATAAAATTCATACTTCAGAAAAAAAGAAATATTTCTAATATACTTAACTAATACCAGTTGCCATTGACTCATGGTGACCCCATGTGTGTCAGGGTATAACTAACCATCTATCAGAGCTGCTGTTAGCTACGTTGCCTTATTCTCTCAAAGCAGAAGGAAAAACCGTTAAGATTTTCATTGTGTGATGTTTCCAAAGAAATATCCTGAATAAATTAAATTTTCAAGCATAAAGGAGACATTTTCTATTCCCAAAGGACAGAGGCACTTTCCTACTCCCAAGAGAAAGATAGCTGTTAACTATTGTGCTCACTAATAATTTAAATAAAAGTGTTTTCCTTAGTAACTAAAGTTGTATCTTAGCAACATGCATATTTATGGGTAAACCCTTAATGAAACAGATTTTGAGACATTATTAATTTCTTAATAGCCTTTATATTGTTTTTCAGATAGTACAGATTCATTCCTGTTTAGGAAGTGAGTGTGTGATATTGCTAAAGGAAACAATATATTTAAAAAGAGAATAAGCTCTTTCTTTAGGTACAGATTCCATGATTTCATGAAGTGCCACTGACATAATGAATCTTTGGTAAACACTAAATAGCGCTGATAATAACAGAAGAGACTAGAATCTTATTACGTGTTATTTACTAACATAAATAAAACCCACCAGTAGTTTTAAAAACTAACCAGAGATATGTTTCATACATTGTATTAAATGCTGTGGGGGAGAAAAAGTTTTCAAATAACATCTATTTAAAATATAAACAAACTCGAACCCTGCATATTATTTAGGACATATTTCAATCATGGATAATTTTATGTTCCCTTACAGAAAAACCCAGGTAAAATTTTCTGCATTGTATATTGCAAGTTTTCAAATGCTTGGCGTTAACATCGCTAAAATTAAATCGATAATTCTTATTTCTAATGATATTTTTTATTAGATGCATACATGTGTTAATCATATTCAAATTTTACAATCACAACACTTAGGTGTTATAAATAAAAAATATTTTTTAATAACTTAACTTGAGTTACCATATGTACCTTCATTTCTTTCCATAGAGGAAAACATTTGAAATTGGTCTTGCCAATTCAAGGTAATGCAAGCAATTTCAATTTTAAGTTTGGTCAATTTCAGTATCAAATTGATTTACCTTGTCTATTTTTCCTCAGTTTCTCCTGGCTTCCATAGGGTCTTCTAGATCCAGGGTGAGGGGTGGTGCATATATAGCATCCTGGCATTAGGAAGGCACCTACAGTACATCTTCTCATCTGGCCTCCGCAATGGTGTATCTTTCATTAGGCACTGTGGCATCTTGGCTTTTATCGATTAACCAACCAATGGGCATCAGTCTCATAGTGACCCATACACTCTGAATCCTTCTTGTCTCAAACCACACCTTTTAGATCTCCCAGCTTACATGAACTTTTCATTTACACTTTCTGACCACACAAGAGTGTATGGAACTCTGTGCTTTCCCTGAGGCATATCCACTTGCACGTTTCTCACATGTTGGAAATGGAGCTTCAGTATGGGGTTTGCATTTTCCTGAGCTGAAAGCCCTAGTATCCAGTCATAAGTAGCACTCTTCTCAGATTAATATACCTACCATTCTTCCCATTCCCCCGCATCAGCCACACATCAGCCATAAATTCTTCCCCTGCATCTAACTCTTTTCTACTCTTTTGCTTCTGTCTTTAAAGCACTTAAAGCACTTCCCCAAACACAAGAAGATTTATTTATTTTTAATTTTCTAACTTTGTGTGGTGGCAAACTGCTCTCATATCATGACCATGAATCCTCTTCTCCTACCTTGTTGAAATTACACTCTATGGTTTTTTTTTATTATTATGATTATTATTGTTGGTTTTCTTACACACTAATCTCTGAGTTTTCTAGTTTGGAGCAGTTTATGTGTAATGCCAAGTTTTCTGGAATTTCTCTTACACATGTCTTCTTCTGCTATGTACTTCTTTTCTTGGTTCCTGTCACATCCTCCTAGAAAAATTCTGAACAAGAAATGTCATGAGTTGAATGCAGTAACCTACCATGTCATCACCACAAGTAAAGCACACCAGGTTTATATACAAAGAACATGGGCAGAAGTGCGTATTCGGTGATTGTACTTTTCAAATATTCTCCATGTTCTACTTTTTAGAAAGGCACTGGGACAGGAGGAAAATAAACCTACTGAACACTGGGATGTAGGTTAGGAACTATGTACCTCAACTGCCATACACTGTAGCTCTGAAAAGATTGTATAATGAGTATCCGTATGGTAGAATGATCATATACCTTCAACAAAGATTTTTGACAGACACTTTTTCAGATGCTTAGGGTGCATCAGTAATTGAAACAGATAAAAAACTTATGCCATCATAAAGTTCACTTTCTGTGCTACAATACTCATTGACTCTTTACCCTAAATATATTCTCTTTCTTTCCTCTGCTAGAAGAGCACTGATTTTGTTTAAGTATCTAACTTTATCCTTGTGACTAGTGTGCTTTCAGAGAAGCAGGTGGTATCTCCAATCATGGGGTGGGGCTGGGTGAGGAAATCGTGAATTTTCTATGTAAGTTCCGAAAATTCCATTCCCCTCCCCTTTTTTTGTTATTTATATTCTTCCAACTGGCTTGAGTGTAAAAGTAATCTATATACTCCGGCTACTAAGACTATACCAGATCTAAATTCATATTTCACATTCAAAGATAAGTAAACCGGAAAAAAAAAAAAAAAGGCAGGGGGGAGTTATAAAAAGCAGTCTAATGAATAAAAGTGAAATCATATCACCCAGGAGTTCCACGTAATAGCAGACCTCTCCAGTTTATTTACGATAGAAACCAGAAGATACATTTAGAAAACAGTTTGGCATCCTGATTACAAAGAAGGAAGCTGTGGTCTCCATAAAACAGAGTTAAAATCCACATATATTAAAGGGATAATGTACATCATGTTTAAGGTCAATACAGAAGGATAAAATAAGAGGGATTATGGGAAATAATAGAAAAAAAAAGATCCTTGTGTAAATTAAGAAGACGAAGCAGAAACAGGAGGAGAAGGAGAAGAAAATGACAGAAGTGGAAAAGAGCTATGTGCCTTGTATATTTTATGCAAAATCAATGAGAAGTGACTCACCTACTCCCATCGCTGCTACTATTTTTTAAATCGTAAGTTTATAGAAAAAGAAATCTTACAACACACCTGATAGGAAAAAAGAAAATTATCTTCAAATAGCAAACATTTGATAAATATTTGTTGATTTTTGCCTATGTGTTAGATATTTAGCTAGATAATGAAGATAGATATATATTAAAATTACATGGTCCTTTATCTCAGAAAACCCTGGTGGCGCAGTGGTTAAGAGCTACGGCTGCTGACCGAAAAGTGGGCAGTTTGAATCCACCAGGTACTCCTTGGAAACTCTATGGGGCAGTTCTACTCTGTCCTATAGGGTCACTTGAGTTGGAATTGACTCAACAGCAATGGGTTTTTTGTTTGTTTGTTTGTTTGTTTAATCTCAGGGAGCATAGCATACAAAAGAAATAATTATAGCAGTAAAGAGTGGTACAGGAGCCTGTGTCATGCAGTCTGAACTAGGGAACAGGAGAGAAGAGGAAGAACATTCTAGGCCAACAGAAAATACATGCAATATATTGGTTGACACAAAGGCCAAAGTGGCTGGCAAAAAGTGGCTAATAGAAAACTGACATCAGTAGAAGTCAGAATAACCTTTGCAAGTGAGATAGCTCAAAAGTTTTATTCCCAGCTATTTGCTGGACGTGAAAAGAAAGTTTTGTCTCATCATTTGCCCAAGAAATATTTATTAATCCTGATGAGTGCCTGCTCTACTCTGGATGAGTCCTTAGGTGGCACAAAAGGCTAAGCACTGGACTACTAGCTAAAAGTTGGGAGTTCAAACCCACCCAGAGGCATCTTGGAAGTCAGGCCTAGTTATCTGCTTCGGAAAGGTCAGAGCCTTAAAAACCCTATGGAGCAGTTCTACTCTGTACACATGGACTAGAGTCAGAATCAACTCAATGGCAACTAACAACTGCACTGGACAAACAATCATCAAAAAAGTTAAATGCCTGCCCTCAAGACTATATTATGATAAAAGAGATTAGAAATAAGTTTAAAAGAAAAAAAGAGGTGTACTATAATGTCAAATGATCATGAGTTCTACAATGAAAAATAAAGCAGGAAGAACAAGAGAGACTGTGGTTGCTATTTTAGTTAAAAAAAATTTAAGTAGATCTCTCTGAAAAGTGACATATAAACAGAAACCTGATTAAATTTAGGAAACTAAAAACGTAAATATTTCAAGAAGGATAGTCCAAGACAGAACATCAACTGGAAGGCCCTAAAGTGAGGGAGAACTTAAAAAGTTCAAAAAGGAGCAAGAAAGCCAGTGGAATGAGCAAAAACGGCCAGTGGTGTGATCAAAGAGAGAAGTGGGAGGTAAGAAAAGAGAGCTATATAGGAGCAGCTAATACAAGTCCTTTTTAGTTAAAGGAAGGACTTCGAACTTTATGATGTGTGCCATTTGAAGCCATTGGTATGTATTAGTGTATTTTGGCTTGATAAAGGCTTACATGTTCAGTATGCTACGCTGCCTCCTCTTTAGTGAACAATATGGGGTGGGACTAAGAGTGGAAACAAGAAGAGTAGTTTGAAAGGAAAAGCAGTTAAAAAGTTATTGGAGGTACTCCAAGCAAGAGACGATGGTAGCATGAAGTAGAGTAGTAGCATTGAGATAATTACAAAAGGTTGGGGTAATTATAAAAGGTCAAAATTAAGATTCTTTAAATGTAGAACCAAACATATTTGTTGATACATTGGATGAGGGGCATGGACAGAGTGTAGAGTTAAGCATCATTCCAGATTTTGGTCTGATTACCCAGGTGTAATTTGGCTTTATTACTGAAGACTGGGAGAAGAATGGATTTTGGAGAAACAAATTAAAATTAAGAATACAAAAAAGGCAGAATTACAGCTGGAACTCACTGCAAGACACCCCCTTATCTGGGCTACTTCATGTAGTACTTAAATTGCACAGTCATATAAGGCAACCCTGAAGGTCTGTATCAAAAATTAAATGAAAAATTAGGATCTTTGCTATGATCATCATGATTGATAAGTAGAAAAAATATTCTCCTATGAGGAAAATAATTAACAGATTTATATAAGAATGAAATTTAATCAATTGAAAATTGCACATTTTTCTAAGCTTTCAATAACCTTCGGTATTTTCAAAAAATAAAAAGCTGGAACCCTTGATATTTACTATATGGGTAAAGAGTACCTGCAAATTCCTTTGTCATTCATCTCAGTCAAACAAATTTGGATTGTATGTGGTCATTCTAGGCAAGTATTATTATTTTCTTGGTTTTAAATAGTTTAAAGTAATAAATAGACTTAAAGAAATTGAAACATGCATAAATGTTTAGAGATAAGTAGGAAGCCCTTTTTAAAACTAACATGCATCCTCCAATAATTGAAATATGTTTGTTTTCCATTTGGAAAGTTAGACATCAGAATAATTTATTTTATTTTCCTCTAGACTGATAGAGTTATAAGTTAACTTTTTAAGAGTAGCATTCAGGTTTAAGAGGACTTAGAAAATAAGGAAAGAGATCAAGGTTTAATCTTTTTTATATACAATACAAAGAAGTAGCCTTATTACCGACAATAACTGTTATCTACAACAAATATATTAGTTTCTTGATGTGCTACAGTTTGGGCTGCACAAACACAGAAGCAGCTGATCTACTTGTGATCTGTCAAGTTTATATATAACAGGCTAGTACAAAGCAACATTCATTTCCGATGAAAGAACAAAGGAAAAAATGGGAAAAGATGATATTTGGTCACAAGTTTGTTCCGAAATTATGATACTTTCAGAGGCAACTGGATTCTTAATTCCCCTGAATCAAAATAGATATAGAGAGATATATGCGTGGATAGGTGGGTTGGTAAGAGAATAGAAAGGTTGATAGATATAATGTTACAGCCTAGTCTTGCCCCCAAGAGAAGCTACTAATATAATTTCTGAATGACCATTTATTTTAAGGAGTCAGCTCTGATAGTTTTGGAGTCCTGTCTAACACCCAGGATTTGCAGGGGCAATTGTTGAGGAGTTACGGTTAAGGACAATTCTGTGTAGTTATTATTGTCATGCAACACTGGAAGCACTTATTCATCTATTCCAACAAATTTAGAAGACAGCTACCTGGACAACTGACTGGAAGAGATCCATATTTTGTGCCCATTCCAAAGAAAGGTAATTGAATAGAATGCAGAAATTATATAACAATATCATTAATATCACACACATGTAATATATTACTGAAGATCATCTAAAAACACTTGCAGCCGTACATCGACAGGGAACTGCCAGAGATTCAGGTCGATTTAGAAGAGAACGTGGAACAAGAGATATCATTGCTGATGTCAGATGGATCTTGGCTGAAAGCAGAGCATACCAGAAGGATGTTTACCTGTGTTTTATTGACTGTGCGAGGCATTCGACTATGTGGATCATAACAAATTATGGATAATATTACAAAGAATAGGATTCCAGAACACTTAATTGTGCTCATGAGGAACCTGCACATAGACCAAGAGGCAGTTATTCAAACAGAACAAGGGGATGCTATGTGGTTTAAAATAAGAAAAGGTGTCTATCAGGGTTGTATCCTTTCACTATGTTTATTCAATCTGTATGCTGAGCAAATAATCCAAGAAGCCGGACTATATGAAGAAGAATGTGGCATCAGAATTGGTGGAAGACTCATTAAGAATCTGCGATATGCAGATGACACAAACTTGCTTACCGAAACCAGAGAGGACTTGAAACACTTACTGTTCAAGATCAATGACTACAGCCTTCAGTATAGGTTACATCTCAAAATAAAGTAAAATCCTCACAACTGCACCAATAAACAACATCATGACAAATGGAGAGAATAGTGAAGTTGTTAAGGATTTCATTTTACTTGGATCCACAATCAATGCCCATGGAAGCAGCAGTCAAGAAATGAAATGATGCAATGTATTGGGCAAATCCGCTGCAAAAGACCTCTTTAAAGTGATAAAAAGCAAAGATTTCACTTTGAGGACTACGGTGGGCCTGACCCAAGCCATGGTATTTTCAATTGCCTTATATGCATACAAAAGCTGGACAATGAATAAGGAAGACCAAAGAAGAAATGACGCCTTTTAATTATGGTGTTGGCTAAGAATATAGCATATACTGCCTGCAAGAAGAACTAACAAATCTGTCTTGGAAGGCGTACAATCAGAATGCTTCTTAGAAGTGAGGATGGCAAGACTTTGTCTCATGCACTTTGAAAAAGAGGAACCAATCCCTGGAGAAGGACATCAAGCTAGGTAAAGCAGAGGGTCAGCCAAAAAGAGGAAGACCCTCAAAGGAGATGAACCAACACAGTGGCCACAAGAATGGGCTCAAACAGAGCAATAATTGTTAGGATGGCATAGGACGGGTAGTGTTTAGTTCTCTTGTACACAGGGTTGCTATGAATCGGAACCAACCTGAATGCACCTAACAACAGTAACAACAATTATTGCCATTAAGTAGCCCTGGTGGTACAAAGATAAGCGCTTGACTGCTATAAAAAATACTGGCTTTACAAACACTGGAGAAACCCCAAGAGTATGGGGCCCTTTTAGCTCAGTAATGGAGTCACTCCAAAGATAAGACAGGTCCATAAAACAAAATGAGACTAAAGGGGCACACCAGCCCAAGGGCAAGGACTAGAAGGCAGGAGGGGACAGAAAAGCTGATAATAGGGAACCCAATGTCAAGAAGGGAGAATGTTGACATGTCGTGGAGTTGGTTATCAACGTAAACAAAAAAATAGGTTGGCAGTTCAACCTCACCCAACAGTTCTGCAGGAGAAAGACCAGGCAATCTGCTCGTGTAAAGATTGTTGTCTAGAAAAACCTATGGGGCAATTCTTGTTTGTCATATGAGATTGCTATGAGTTGAAAACCAACTCGACAGCACCTAATAACATTATTTCCATTTATCCTTTCTCTGCCCACTGCAATAAATAGAATTTTCTTCCTAAGAAAATAGTTGACAATATTTCTCAGTTTGAACTGTTCCCATGGATAGAGGACCTGTAAAACAAACCTGTTGCCACTGAGTCGATTCCAACTCCTAGCAACCCCATAGGACAGAATAGAACTGCACCACAGAGTTTCCAAGGAACACCTTGTGGATTTGAACAGCCAAACTTTTGGTTAGCAGACATAGCTCCTAACCACTGCACCACCAGGGTTTCCTGGATAGAGGAGGAGGATTGAAATACTGATACCCTTCCTCCCACTGGCTTTATTTCTCCAGCTAACTCAGGATTTACCTATAACATCAAGTAAAAAGATAATTTGAAATGCAGACCAGACTTGAAGCAAAATCTCCAGAACTTATTGTAAGATTTTGAGCAATTCACTTAAACTCTCTAAAATTCAACTCATGTTTCTGTAAAATTAATATATTTTTACTACTTTATCTCTAGTAATTAGCACAATATTCTGCACATAGGAGATGTTCCATTAATGGTTAAATAAAAGATAAAAATGCTATAAACTCTAATGTATTTTAGTATTATAAATTATTAGCTGAAATAACCTATAAACAAAACATTTAAATTGTTTATTTAAATATGTCATATCTCCCCTTCAATCTAAATCATATAAGCATAGGATTTGAGGCTAGGTAGACAAGAGACTAAGTTGGATTCTGCTGCTTACTAGCATGTGCTTCAAAGCAACTTGCTTAATCTCTTTTGTTTTATATATTAAATGCAAATAATATCTATTCCTTTATTTTATTATAAATACTAAAGAAAACAATATATGCCAAATGTTTAACAGAAGTCCTGGCACGTATTAGGCACTTAATAAAGAGTTTTATTATAGTTACTAATTATAAAAATACTGTTTGCCACTTTGACCCTCAAGAGGCACTGTTTCTTATAAGATTTTCAGATAAAATTTATGATTTAAGAATTCACTCACTATTTCCTAAAAGCAAAATTTCCAATAGTTATAAGTTCATTCTATTCTGCATTAAATGTTTTGCTGCAACCAAAAGATGTTACTTCATTAAGTAAAATCATCAAGACTGCTGCTTCCATGGGCATTGATTGTGGATCCAAGTAAAATGAAATCCTTGACAACGTCAGTCTTTTCTCCACTTATGATATTGCCTGTTGGTCCAGTTGTGAAGATTTTTGTTTTCATTATGTTGAGATGTAATCCATACTGAAGGTTATAGTCTTTAATTGATCTTCACCAGTAAGTGTTTCAAGTCCTCTTCACTTTCCCCAAGCTAGGATGTGTCATCTGCATAACAAAGGTTGTTTATAAACCTTCCTCCTATCCTGATGACTCATTCTTCTTCATCCTAGTCCAGCTTCTAGGATTATTTTCTCAGCATACAGATTGAATAAGTATGGTGAAAGGATACAACTCAGATGCACATCTTTCCTGACATTAAACCATGAAGCATCCCCTTGTTCTGTTCGAACGACTGTCTCTTGATCTATGTACAGGTTCCTCATGAGCACAATTAAGCATTTTGGAATTCCCATTCTTCACAAGTTATTCATAATTTGTTATGATCCACACAGTCAAATGCCTTTGCATAGTGAATAAAACACCACTTGTAGTATCCATTAATAAATATTACTTGCAGCCATTTTTACTGTGATGTTCTAATAACGATTTTCTATTTTTCACACTTGTTCTATATTTATTAGTTGTAAATCTTCTATAAAGAAGATATGTTCCTTCTCCACCATTTATTTATATGTTTGTTTATTTATCATTTTATATCAGTAGGTACACATGAATATTTATTTTATTCTATGACTTAAAATTCACTAGTATCACTATTTATTGTATTGCTCAAAATTTTCAAGCATTTTTCAGTGGGCACTTTCAGAGTGGTTTTTCTACCCTTTGAACATTCCCTTATTTTTGTTTCTATTTTTCTTTGAGCAGTTCCTTACTTTCTGGCACCACACAATGCTTAAGGCTCATCCTGCATTTTCCCTGTCACAGCTTTGCAATACACTATTTTTTCAAGAACTACTTGTTGCTTTTATTTGAAAATGTTATTAAGAATCTGTTATGAATTGAATTGTGTCCCCCAAAAATATGTGTCAACTTGGCTAAGCCATGATTTCCAGTGTTGTGTGATTGTCCACCATTTTGTCATCTGATATGATTATCTTATATGTTGTAAATCCTACCTCTATGATGTTAATAAGGCAAGATTAGAGGCAGTTACATTAATGAGGCAGGATTCAATCTATAAGATGAGGTTGTGTCTTAAGTCAACCTTTTTTGAGATTTAAAAGAGTAAAGCAAGCAGAGAGACATGGGGGACCTCACACCACCAAGAAACAAAAGCCAGGATTAACAGGATACAAACCATAATTGACAACATAAGAACTCCAGAAGATAAGCTTGATAACTGAGATCTTTTAAAAATTAAACACTTAATGCTCCTTAAAAGACTTCACCAAAAGATTAAAAAGATAACCTACAGGGGACTTCCGGCAACATGGCACTCTATGCAGAAGCACCACGCCGTCCCTCCACAGCAAAGATCTGAAAACCTAAGCCAAAAAGAGAAAACAGCAATCCTGAAGCCCTAAAACATCAAATGGAGAGATAAAGAACTCAGCCAAGCACCAAATGGAGTTAGAAAACTGACAGAGAATGGAGATCGAGGAGAGGTTCATTCACATGTCCCCTATCAGCTAACGCAACATGCATCTGCCATCTTGGACTCCTATCAGAGACCAGCAAATAGGGGGTACAAGAAAGCAGCTTCATGGAGCTTCCAGCAGGAGACATAACAACCAGTAATTGGCGATATATGCTTTCCCACACCCAACCCTTCTTCACCCCAACTTGGCCTCCTCTGCTTCCTTCGGCCATAGACTCTTGTCCAGGAAGCATTGGCTGCTTCGACTCCACCCGCCCACACTGACCAAATCCCTGAATGCCATTTGTTGGCTGCTGGTGTTGTTTTTTTTTCACTTCTTTTGATTTCTTCCTTACCTCTCACCACCTACCTCTCCTTTCACTCAAATACCTGGCTCTGTGCGCCATCTTTGCTTCTTCCTGGGGGTGGAACTGCTTCCAGGTCTGGGCTGCCATGCTGGTGGGATCCCGGGGTTTCTGTTTGTTTGTTTGTTTTGAGTGGTTCATTCGTTTTATTTTCCTTTTCTTGAGTTGGGAGCCCGTTCTGGCTGGGTAGTGCTGTGCAGCTTGGGACCTACCCCCTTTACCCCCTCAGCTTGGGCAGACCACAGACGGATACCTGATGGCATTTCTTTTTGTGTCTGTGTGTGTGTGTGTGTTTCTTTCTTTTTTTTTTTTTTTTTATGTGTTTCTTTAGGGGCTTTTCTTGTTCTTTTTTTTTTTAATTTGTTTTGTTATCTTTTCCCTCTTATTCCCTTTTTGTCTTTCTTCATTAGTTAGTTTCTTGTCTCTCTATACCTTCCTTCTCTTCCTGTCCCCTGAATACCTGGTGCTGAATTCCTCCTTGCCTTCTAGCCAGGCTGTACTGCAACACCTGGGAACAACTTCCACAGACCTCGTACCGCACCAGTGGAATCTCTGGGAGTTTTGCTGTTCTTTTTTCTTTCTAATTTTTATTTATTCATTCTTTTCTTATTTTTTCTTCTTCCTCCCCTTTTTGTTTTTCTCCATTTCATACTCTCTCATCTCTCCACTCCTATCGCAAGCTCCCCTAGAAATCTATTTTGTTTGCTTGTATGTTTTTGGCTCCTGTTCCTCTCTCCTCTCTCCCATATCCATCTTAGCTCCACACATCACAATCTACACCCTCCATTCTGCCTACCTGCACAATGTGCTTAACATCACACCACCAAGCAGCACAGGCACAGCCTACCAGAACCTGCCCTGCATGAATTACCAAACTGCCCTGGTGGCTGTAGTAAGTGCCACAAACAACCCGTCCTAGCAACTCCTCTTCAGCTAGACCTGCCCTGCTATACAATATCTGAGCGACTGACCTGCCAATTGGAGAAGGAGGTGAAAACTATCATGCCCACAGATGAGCAAACAACAAAGAACACACACCCGCCTGCTCAGACATAGCCAAATTTAAAAATAAAAAGAATATACAGGATGAAACAAACAAATCTACAATCAATAAATGAGAAAAATAACTACTAAATGCCCCAAGACAGCAGAAAATATTAAAACATTTACAAAAACAGGGCAGGATGGTTTCAGTAGGCATCCAAAATAAAACACCAGATGACTTTCCAGTAGAAGAAAAGGCACTAGAACTACCTGATAGGGAATTCGAATCTCTAATACTCAGAAATCTCCAAGAGCTGAAGCAAAAAGCAGGCAAAAATGAGGAAAAAATAGACAAATTCATGGAAAAGGCAGACAAAAAAATGGAAAGTACAGACAAAAAAATGGAAGAATTCAGGAAAATAATGTGGGAACAAAATAGCAAAATAAATTCACAACCAGAAAACATACAAAAACAACAATTAGAAATTCAAAAGATAAACAACAAGATTTCAGAAATGGACAGTGTCATAGAAGGGCTGAGGAGCAGATTTGAAATGGTGGAAGACAGGATCGGCAGAATTGAAGACAAACACTTGGATACAATGCTGTTTGAGGAAAAATCAGAAAAAAAGAATGAAGAAAAATGAAGAGACCCTGAGAATTATACAGGATACAATCAAAAGCAAAAATTTCCGAGTGATCGGACTTCCAGAACAGGGGGAGAAAACAGAAGACACAGAGAGGATCATTGAAGAATTGCTGACAGAAAACTTCCCCAATATCATGAAGGAGGAAAAGCTGACCATCAAAGAAACTCAGCAAACCCCATGTAGGATAGACCCCAAAAGAAAATCACCAAGGCATATCATAATCACACTCACTAAAACCAAAGACAAACAAAGAATCCTGAGAGCAGCTCAAGAAGAACAAGAAGTCACATACAGAGGAGAAACAATAAGACTAAGCTCGAGTTATTCAGCAGAAACCATGCAGGCAAGAAGGCAATGGGATGACATATATAAAACCTTGAAACAAAAAAAATTACCAGCCAAGAATAATATATCCTGAAAAACTCTCATTCAAATATGATGGTGATATTAGGTCATTTCCAGATAAACAGAAATTAAGGTGCTATGTAAAAACCAAACCAAACTTACACGACTTATTAAAGGAAGTCCTTTGATCTGAGAACAAACAATATCAGACCACAGGCTGAATATAGGACACAGGATTGAACTAGCCAGATACTAACCTAGGAAATGAACTCTTAAGGGCTATGCAAAACCAAAAGAATTATGAAAGGGAAACAGAGAGGTTAATCTGTAAATGACAATAGCATCAGAACAATAAAAGAGGGAATAAATGGTGTAGATACAGAACCTTCTAATGAAGAGGAAGTCTAGCAATACCAAGTAATAATAGACTGCTTCAAATCTAGGAAGACAAGGGTAAATTTCATTGTAACCACAAACAAATTTAACAAACCTACTCATCAAAATAAAGAAGAAAAACATAAAGTCTCAGTAAAAACAAAACCTACAAAAACAAAAGAAATGAAAAAAAATCCAAACACAAAAGGAACTCAGCACAGGAGAGTAAGAGGAACAAAACTGGGGTACATTATGCTGAATGAAATAAGTCAATCACAAAAGGACAAATATTGTATGAGACCTCTACTGTATAACTCATGTAAAAGTTTATACACAAAAAAAACAATCTTTGTTGGTTATAAGGGATGGGAGGAGTGGGGGGAACTAAATAGATAAGTGGTAACTTTGGTGAAGGGTAAGACAGCACACACTGCTGGGGAAGCCAGCACAACTTGTACAAGGAAAGGTCATGGAAGCTCCATAGACACTTCCAAACTCCCTGAGGGACAGAACTGCTGGACAGAGGGCTGTGGGGACTATGGTCTCGGGGAACATCTAGCTCAGTTGGCATAACACAGTTTATAAAGACAATGTTCTACATTCTACCTCGGTGAGTAACATCTGGGGTCTAAAAAGCCTGTGAGCAGCCATCTAAGATACTCCACTGGTCTCACCCCTTTGGGAGCAGGGGAGAATGAAGAGAACAAGATACAAGGAAAAGATTAGTCTGAAGGACTAATGGACCACAGCTACCACTGCCTCCACCAGACTGAGTCCAGTACAGCTGGATGGTACCCAGCTACCACCACTGACTGCTCTGACTGGGATCACAATAGAAGGTCCTGGACAGAGCTGGAAAATGATGTAGAAGAGAATTCTGACTCGAAAAAAAAAGACCAGATTTACTGGCTTGACAAACTGGAGAAACCCTGAGAGTATGGCCCCTAGACAAACTTTTAGCTCAGTGGTGAAGCCACTCCTGAAATTCACCATTCAGCTGGGCATTGGACAGCCTCATAAAACAAAACAGGACTAATGAGGCACAGCAGTCCAGGGATAAGGACTAGAAGGCAGTAAGGGACAGGAAAGCTGGTGATAGGGAACACAAGGTTGAGAAGGGACAGTGTTGACATGTCATGGGGTTGTTAACCATTGTCATAGGGCAATATGTGTACTAACTGTTTAATGAGAAACTATTTGTTCTGCAAACCTTCATTAAAGGTAAAAAAAAAAAAAAAAGAATTATCTATGTGAGATCAAATTGACAACAGCAACTCAAAAGGTTTGATGGGAAGCCTAGGGGACAGTGAGTTGAAGATAATGGTTATGGAATAATTGGAAAAGGATAGTGAGAATAGCAGCACAACTAGAAGAATGTAATCAATGTCATTGAATTGTACTTGTAGAAACTTTCAAAATGGTGTAACTTTAGCTATGCATATTTTCACCAAAAAAAAATTTCCTCAAGGTCGAGAAGCGAGAGTGCTGACATGTCTTGGGGTTGTTAACCAATGTCATAAAACAATATGTGTACTGACTGTTTAATGAGAAACTATTTATTCTGTAAACCTTCATCTAAAGTACAACAAAAATTTTTTTAAAAATAGATAACCTACAGACTGGGAAATATTTTTTGGCTATTACAAATCTGACAAAGGTCTAATCTCTAAAATCTACAGAAAAATCCAACACCTCTACCACAAAAAGATAAATAATCCAATCAAAAAATGGGCAAAGGAAATAAACAGACACTTCACCAAAGAAGACCTTCAAGCAGCTAACATGCACATGAGGAAATACTTGTAATCACTAGCCATTAGGGAAATGCAAATCAAAACCACAATAAGATACCATCTCACCCTGGCATTATGGGCATGAATCAAAATAACAGAAAATAAGAAATTTTGGAGAAACTGTGGGGAAATTGGAACTCTTATGCACTGCTGGTGGAAATGCAAAATGATACAACCATTTTGGAAAAGGATATGGCTTTTCCTTAGGAAGCTAGGAATAGAAATACCATGTGATCCAGTAATCCCACCCCTAGAAATATATCCTAGAGAAATAAGAGACGTCACACGAATAGACATATGCACACCCATGTTCCTTGCAGCATTGTTCACAATAGCAAAAAGATGGAAAACCTAGTTGCTCATCGACAGACGAATGGATAAACAAACTATGGTACATACACACAATGGAATAGTATGCAACGGTAAAGAACAATGATGAGTCTGCAAAGCATCTCACAACATGGATGAATCTGGAGTGAAATAAGTCAATCACAAAAGGACAAATATTGTATGATACCACTACTATAAAAACTCATGAAAAGGTTTATAGACAAAAAGAAATAATCTTTGATAGGTACCAGGGAGGGTAGGGGTGAGGGTGGAAAAACACTAAACAGACAATAAATAAGTATCAACTATGGTAAAGGGTAAGAGTACACAATACTGGGGAAGCCAGCACAACTTGTTCAGGATAAGGTCATGGAAGCTCCATGGACAAATCCAAACTCCCTGAGGGACTGAATTGCTGGGCTGAGGGCTGTGGGGACCATGGTCTCCAGGAACATCTAGCTCAATTGGCATAACATAGTTTACAAAGAAAATGTTCTACTTTCCATTTTGGTAAGCAGTGTCTGAGGTCTTAAAAGCCTGTGAGTGGCCATCTAAGATACTTCACTGGTCTCACCCCTTCAGAAGCAAGGGAAAATGAAGAAAACTAGACACAAGGGAAGATTAGTCCAAAGGACTAATAGACTACAACTTCTATGGCCTCCACCAGACTGAATCCAGTACAACTAGATGATGTTTCGCTACCACCACCGACTGCTCTGTCAGGGATCACAATAGAGGGTCCCAGACAGAGCAAAAGAAAAATGTAGAACAAAATTCTAACTCAAAAAAGAAAAGAAAAAAGACCAGACTTACTGGCCTGACAGAGACTGGAGAAACCCTGAGAGTATGACCCCCGGACACCCTTTTAGCCCCATAATGAAGTCACTCTGGAGGTTCACCTTTTAGCCAAGGATTAGACAGATCCATAGGACAAAACGAGACTAAAGGGGCACACCAGCCCAGAGGCAAGAACTACAAGACAGGAGGGTACAGGAAAGCTGGTAATAGGAACCCAAGGTAGAGAAGGGAAAGTACTGACGTGTCATGGGGTTGTTAATCAATGCCATAAAACAATATATGTACTGTTTAATGAGAAGATAGTTTGTTCTGTAAACCTTCATCTAAAGTTCAATTAAAAAACAAAAGAAAGAAAGAAACAAGAGCCAGGAGAATAGCAGATCCTTTGGACCTGGGGTTCCTGTGCTGAGAATCTCCTTGACCAGGGAAAGATTAAATGCAAGGACCTTCCCCCAGAGCTGACAGAGAGAAAACCTTCCCCTGGAGCTAGCACCGTGAATTCAGACTTCTAGCCTCCTAGACTGTGAAAGAATAAATTTCTCTTCGTTAAAGCCATCCACTTGTGATATTTCTGTTATAGCAGCACTAGATAACTAATACAGAATTTGGTACCAGAAGAGTAGAGTACTGCTATGACAATTAAAATGTGGAAGCAGTTACCTTGAAGAGACAATTGGTGGAATTATGGGCATTAGACAATTCTGGTGAGGAATCAGAAGGAAGTGAGGGGAGCTGTTACACTGGAGACGGTGCAGACAGCAAAAAGTAGCAGCAGAGAAATGGCAGCAGCAGAACCAGGAGACCAGTGTGAGACAGCACTAGAGCCAACCCACCGAGCAAGAGAGCTGAGTGCCTGTGTTCATGAGGCTTCCTGGCAGAGTGGGGTGCCTCTGGGCATTTTCCTGTGGAGCTAGGCTTGCCAACCCACAGAGCAAGAGAGCTGAGTGCCTTCAGGCTGAAGTTTACTGGTGGACTGGGGTGCCTCCAGGCACTTATTAGTGGACTTAAAGAACTTTGAAACAGCTGCCTCAGCAGGGCAGATGCAGGTGGAGAGGACTGAGGTGGCAAGAGGCCAAGGCACCAGGAAGCAGAAGCTGAAGAGACAAGGAGCACAGGAAGCAGAGCTGTCTCAGTCGCAAAGGGTATGGCCACAACCTCTGGGGTCTCAAAGTGTGGAGCCATGGCCTCTGGAGTTTCTAAGGATGGAGTTGCCACTCAGATGGACTAGGAGAGTGGTGTGCCTAAAGCCAAGGGAGCCAAGTTGCCATTCCAGTGGGCCTAAAGGCAGAACTGAAACCCAGGGCCTAGGGGCCTCCACTCAGAATCAGGAGAGTGTGGCCAGTACCTAGAATCTGGAGGGCAGAGCCATTGTGTAAATGATCTCAGAGAACAGAAGATTATTTTCAAGCCTTGAAGGCTAATGTACTGTGTTCGGCTAACTTGCTTTGTGCCTGTTATCCCTTCTTTCTATCTAATTTCTGCTATTTGTAATGGAAATATCTACCTTGCGCCTGTTCTACCATTGTACTTTGGAAGCAGATAAATTGTATTCTAGATTTCACAGATGAAGAGGAATTTTTGGATTTTGGGCTTGGAGTTGACTTAAGACTTTTGCTATTATATGATGGGATGAATATGTTTCACATGTGGCAAGGATGTGGATTTTTGGGGACTAAAGGTTGGAATGTCATGGATTGAACTGTGCCCCCAAAAAATACATGTCAGTGTGGCTAAGCCATGATTCCCAGTGTTGTGTGATGTCCACCATTTGGCATCTGAAGTGATTATCCTATGTGTTGTAAATCCTCCCTCTGTGATGTTAATGAGGCAGGATTAGAGACAGTTATGTTAATGAGGCAGGACTCAATTTACAAGATTAGGTTGTGTTTTAAGTCAATCTATTTTGAGATATAAAAGAGAGAAGCGAGGAGGGAGACGTGGGGGGCCTCATACCACCAAGAAACAAGAGGCAGGATAATAGTGTCTCCTTTGGTTCCAGGGTTTCTACATTGAGAAGCTCCTGGACCAGAGAAGATTGAATTCAAGGTCCTTCCCCCAGAGCTGACAGAGACAGAAAGCCTTCCCCTGGAGCTTGCACCCTGAATTCCAAGTTATAGCCTCCTAGACTGTGAGAGAATAAATTTCTGTTTGTTAAATCCATCTACTTGTGGTATTTCTGTTATAGCAGCACCAGATAACTAAGACAGAAACCAAGACTGGTATTTAAAAACATTGCTACTGAAGTGTCCTTGCTTCTAGGCTATCTCTATGTACAGAACTTAGAAACTAATATGCATTTATTTCTGTATCTATCTGTATGGATAGATAGATAGATGGGTAGGTAGACAGACAGATAGATAGATGGATGTTGCTGTGTGATGTTGAGTTGATTTCTACTCATAGTGACCCTATATGACAGAGTAGAACTGCCCCATAAAGTTTCCTAGGCTGTAATATTTACGGGCTCCCAAGTGTCTGTCATTCAAAATGAGAAAAAACAGCTACAAACATCCATTAATGTACAAAGTATGAATCTAGGAAAATTGGAAATCTTCAAAAATGAAATGGAACGGATAAACATATATATCCTAGGCATTAGTAAGCTGAAATAGACTGGTATTGGCTATTTTGAATTGGACAATCATATGGTCTACTGTACTGGGAATGACAAATTGAAGAGGAATGGCATCACAGTCATCGTCAAAAAAGAACATTTCAAGATCTATCCGTAAATGCTTCGCTGTCAGTGATAGGATAATATCCATACACCTGCAAAGAAGACCATTTAATATGACTATTATTCAAATTTATGCACCCACCACTAAGGCCAAAGATGAAGAAATTGAAGATTTTTACCAACTTCTAAAGTCTGAAATTGATCAAACATGCAGTCAAGATACATTGATAATTACTAGTGATTTGAATGCCAAAGCTAGAAACAAAGAAGGATCCAAAAGGCAGACCAAACTCAGGATCAGTAGTAGGAAAACATAGCCCTTGTGATAGAAACAAAGCCAGAGATCACACGCTAGACTTTTGCAAGACCAATGACTTACTCATTGGAAATACCTTTTTTCAAGAAAATAAATGGTGACTATACACATGGACCTTGCCAGATGAAATATACAGAAATCATATCAGCTACTTCTGTGGAAAGAGATGATGGAGAAGCTCAATATTACCAGTCACAAGGCCAGGGGCCCACTGAAGAAATGACCATAAGTTGCTCATATGGAAGTTCAAGTTGACACTGAAGAAAATTAAAACAAGCCCACAAGAGTCAAAGTATGAAACTGAGTATATCCCACCAGAGGGTGAGGAGAGTAAGAAATTTGCCTTGGGCACAAGATTTAAAGGGGGTCTAAAAACTCAGTAATCAAAATAAATAATATATTTAATGCAATGTCATTGATTGTTCCTTTTGCCTTGGGCTCATCAAGGAGCTGTTACTGATGCTGTCTGGATTTTAAATTTTGATATTTCGTCCATCATGACTTATTTCACATTAACTTTTATTTTAGAAAACATTGCATTACAATATTATTTATCTTGATTACTGAGGGCTTTTTTTTTTCTTTTTATGTTCTCTTACATATCGTACCTGAGATAATTTCCTCACCATCTCAAGATAGTCCCATTCCTGTTCAGAGACCACCCCTATTTTTACACATTTGAGAGAGAAAATGTCAACGTTAGTCATAAAATAATCCATAGTATGTATATGTGTATACACACATAAGAATAAAGGAAAGAATACCAATATAAATCAATATAGGTTTTTTTCTCTTAATATTTTATTTCCTCTTAAACAATATGCCAGAATATCAGATGTTTACAAAATATTTGAATTGATTTATTCCACAAGAGCAAATAGCAAAATCGCAGTATCCCAAATCAAACAAAGATTGTGGAAGGAAATTTATGAGGCTTTCGTAACTTATGTGACCAAAACGTATGAGAATTCTGTTATAGAAGTGAAGACATTAATTATAGATTTCTTGTCAGAAGAGATGAATGCATGTCTAACATGATATGAGAGGAGTTCTGCATTAGACATATTCTCTTATTCAGTGAGGCAGGGACTTTTTCTTATTTTAAGTTTTACACTATGGGAGCCCTGGTGGTGCAGTGGTTAAGAGCTAGGCTGTAACTCAAAAGGTCGGCAGTTCGAATCCACCAGGAGCTCCTTGGAAACCCTATGGGGCAGTTCTACTCTTTCCTATAGGGTCACTATGAGTCAGAATCAACCACAGCGGATTTGTTTTGTTTTGTTTTAATCCTAAAAGGGCACACACAATGTAATAGCAAAATATTTTAATGTAATGCATTATATTAACAAATTAAAGGTGAAAAATTATGAACATATGAATAGATCCAGAAAAACTCATTAACAAAATCCATAATTCACTCATAATTTTTTAAAACCTTAAAAAATAATGGAACTTCATTAAATGATAAAAGTTTAACTATTATAAAAGTATAACAATAGTGCAATGATTGTCTACCTAGATGATCAAAAACAATATATAATGATTAGAATAAATGAGTGTCTTAGTCATCTAGTGCTGCTCTAACAGAAATACCACAAGTGGATGGTTTTAACAAAGAGAAGTTTATTCTCTCACAGTCCAGTAGGCTACAAGTCCAAATCCAGGGCATCAGCTCCAGGAGAAGGCTTTCTGTCTCTGTCGGCTCTGGAGAAAGGTCCTTGTGATGCATCAGTCTTCCCTTGGTCTGGGAGCATCTCACTGCAGGAACCTCAGGTCCAAAAGACGCACCCTGCTCCCGGCACTGCTTTCTCGGTGGTATGAGGTTTCCTTGTGTCTCTGCTCACTTCTCTCTTTTATATCTCAAAAGAGATTGGATTAAGACACTATCTAATCTTGTCAACCTCATCAGTATAACCTGATGATGGAGTGATAGAGTTTGCAACACATAAGGAGCTCACATATAACCATGACCTGGCCAAGCTGACAGATATTTTTTGGGGGCACAATTCAATCCATGACAATTGAGGGTATTTCAAGTTTGCTTGAAAAAATATAAAATCAAATTTCTATTTACTGACACTAAACCATTAGAAAGTAAAATAGTTAAAACAATCCCGAAGTAGCTAAACAACCATAGCAATGATAACAACAAAATTGTATTATTAGAATAAATAATGCAATATATGCACAAATCCTTCATGAACATTATTTAAAAATATTATTGCAGGACATAAAAAACAGAATAAATGGAAACATATCACATGTAAATAAATACAAAGATTTCATATTATGAAGAAAGGCAAAGATACCGTATTGTGAAGATATAAATTCTACATGAACATAAATTATATAATCATCCAAGTTTTAAATTTAAAAATTGTTATTGTTGAATATGACAAACTGATCCTAAAAATATAAAGGCCAGAAATGGTTAAACTAACTTTGAAGAAGAAAGATTGACGAGACTTGGCTTACGAGATATTAAGGTTTATTTTCAATTAGGTGTTATATAGATTGGTGTATTAACCATTTGCACCACCCTTAGATATAGTTGTAAGTGTAGGTGTAGATGTAGATACAGATACAGATATAATGATACAGATCTACATCATCTAATAACAACAACAGCATAGATAACATATAGATATAAATTACATATAGAGTGTTATTAGTTGCCTTCAAATTCATTCAGATTCACAGGGACTTGTTTTATAACAGAATTAACTGTTACCCAGTCCTGTGCCATCTTCATAATCCTTGGCATGTTTGAGTCCCTTGTTGCAGCTGTTGTACCAATCTATCTCATGAAGGGTTTTGACATTTTTGCTGACCCTCTACTTTACCAAAGAAGCCCTGGTGGCACAGTGGTTAAAGGGCTCGACTGCTAACTAAAAGGTCTGTGGTTCAAAACCCCCAGCAGATCTGGAGGAGAAAGATGTGGCAGTCTGTTTCCATAGAGATTTACAGCTTGGAAACCCTATGGGTTCTCTGTGAGTTGAAGTCAACTCTACAGCTGTGGGTGGGCTACTTTGTCAAACATGATGTCCTTTACTAGGGATTGGTCTTTCCTGATGGCAAGCCCAAAGTAAGCAAAATGGAGTCTAGCCATTCTCAGTTCTAAGGAGCATTTTAGTTGTATTGTACCTGAGACTCGCAGGTTTGTTCTTCTGTCATTCCATGGTATATTCACTATTCTTCCCCAACACCATGATTCAAAGGCATCAGTTCTTCAGTCTTCCTTATTCATTGTCCAGCGTCCGCATGCACGTGAGGCAATTTAAAGTACCATGGCTTCGGTCTGCCTCTTCTTAGTACTGAAAGTGACATCTTTGCTTTTTAAAATTTTTAGGAACTTTTTTGCAGCAGATTTGCCCAATGCAATAGTAGTTTGATTTTTTGACTGTTGCTTCCATGGGCTTTGATTGTTGATCCAAGTAGGATAAAA
The DNA here is from genome assembly GCA_030035585.1 of Dugong dugon. Lineage (NCBI taxonomy): Eukaryota > Metazoa > Chordata > Mammalia > Sirenia > Dugongidae > Dugong > Dugong dugon. Next base: position 103,009,916 of record CM057463.1, on the reverse strand, counting down.
TCCATGACAGCTTAGGTTTCCACTCCATTTATCATGATATTGTTGATTGGTACATTTGTGAGGATTTTAGTTTTCTTCGCTTTCATGTGTTATCCATGCAGAAGGCCATAGTCTTTCACCTTCTTTCATAAGTGTTTCAAGTCATCTTCATTTTTAGCAAGCAAAGTTGTGTCATCTGCATATCACAGGAAATTAATGAATCTTCCTTCAATCCTGATGTCACATTTTTCTTCATGTAGTCCAGTTTCATGGACTATTTTATTCAGCATATATATTGAAAAAATAAGGTGAAAGGATATAACCCTACTGCACACCTTTGTGAATTCTGAACAGAACCCTCTTGTTCTGTTTGTACAACTGCCTCTTGAAGCATATACAGGTTTCACATGAGCACAGTTAAGTGTTCTATAATTCCTATTCTTTAAAATATTATTCATAATTTGTTATGATCCACACAGTAGAATACCTTTTTGTAATTAATAAAACACAGATAAACATCGTTCTGGTATTCTCTGCTCTCAGCCAAGATCCATCTGACTTCAGCAAAGATATTCCTCATTCCATGTCCTCTCTGAATCCAGCTTGAACTTCTGGCAGTTCCCTGTCAATGCATGGCTGTCGTCATTTTTTAATTTTCTTCAGCAAAATTTTGCTAGCATATATATTAATGACATTGTTTGATAATTTCAACATTCCATTTGATTGCCTTTCTTTGGAATGAGCAAGGATATGAATCTTTTCTAATTGGTTGGCCAGGCAACTGTCTTCCAAATTTTTTGGCATAGGCAAGTAAGATCTTCCAGAGTTGCATCCATTATTTAAAGCACCTCAATTGGTATTTGGTCAATTCCTGGAGCCTAGTTTTTCACCAATGCTTTCAATGCAACTTCAACTTCTTATTTCAGAATCAGCAGTTCTTTATCATGTACTTCATGAAATGATTGAACATCAAGCAATTATTTTTGGTACAATGACTCTGTATATTTTATCCATTATCTTTTGATGTTTTTTCGGTCATTCAGGTTTTTGCCCACAGAATCTGTCAGTAATGCAACTTGAGTCTTGAATTTTCTCTTCAGTTTTCTTAGCTTGAGAAATGATCATGTTCTCTTTTGGTTTTCTAACTCCAGGTCTTTGCACATTTCATCATGATACTTTACCTTGTCTTCTTGAGCCATCCTTTGAAACCTGTTCAGCTCTTTTATTTCATTATTTCTTCTGTTTACTTAAGCTATTCTGCACTAAAGAGCGAATTTCAGGGTCTCTTCTGACATACATTTTGGTCTTTCCCTTCATTCCTGTCTTTTTAATGACCTTTTACTTTCTTGGCGTGTGATATCCTTGATGTCTTCCCACAACTCTTACTGGTTCTTCAGTCACTAGCATTCAGTGTGTCAAATCTGTTCTTGAGATGGTCTCTACATTTTTGCAGGACGTACTTAAGGTGGTACTTTTGCTTCAAAGACTTACTTTGATTTTCTTCAGCTTCAGCTTGAACTGATATTTTCTGCAGTTGGCTTTGTCTTTACTGATGATACTGAGTTTCTCCATGGTCTCTTTTCACAGATGTAGTAAATTTTATTCTTGAGTTCCATGTGTATAGTGTTGATTTTGTAGTTAAAAAACATATCTCCCATGAATAAGTCATCTGTCTTGAAAAATTCTATCATGTGATTTCCAGCATTGTTTCTATCATTGTCTGTATTTTCCAACTACTGATGTTTCTTTTTTATTTCCAACTTTTGCATTCCAATCACAAGTAATTATCAATTCATCTTGATTGCATGTTCATCAATTTTAGACTGCAGCAGTTTATAAAAATCTTCAATTTCTTCATCTTTGGCTTTGCTAGTTAGTGCATATTTAGATAATGATTATATTAACTGGTCTTCTTATACGGATATGCATATTAACCTATCACTGATCATGTTGTAATTCAGAATAAATCTTGAAATGTCCTTTATAATGATGACTGCAATGCCATTCCTCTTCAATTTGTTATTTCCTGCATAGTAGACCATATGGTTGTTAGATTCAAAATGATCAAAATCAGTCCATTTCACCTTAATAACTCCTAGGATATCAAACTTCAAGTGTTCCATTTTATTTTTGAAGACTTCCAATTTTTCTGGATTTATACTTTCTGTGTTTCATGTTTCAATTACTATTGAAGGTTTGCAGCTGTTACTTCTAATTTTGAGTCGTGTCACATCAACAAATGAAGGCTAAGGAGGCTTTACTCCATTTGCATCACTAAGGACAACTTGGCTTTGAGGAAGGAGCTCTTCCCCAGTCATATTTTGAAAGCCTTCCAAACTGAGGGGCTCATCTTCCAGCACTGTATAGAACAATGTTCTGTTGCTACCCATAAGGTCTTCATTGGCTAATTTTGGGAACTAGATCGTCAGACCTTTCTTCCTAATCTGTTTTAATCTGGAAGCTCCACTAAAACCTGTCAATCATGGGTGATCCTGCTAGTATTTAAATTATTAGTGCCATAGCTTCCAGCATCATAGAAATAGGCAAGCCACCAGATCATGACAAACTGACAGATGAGTGGTACGTAAATATAGTGATAGAAATAAAGATTGATATAAGTCACTGCAGTGTAGGATTGTTTCTTGGCCAAAACTGGTCTACTTTGGTGAAGTCATAGTGAAGAATTTGAAAATCTTATTTCAGATATTAACTCCTTATTTGTACCTTTTTCTAACTGTGCATGTCTCACAGTATGGAGCTTGCACTAAAAAAGTTAATAATATATAAACTTGAAAGCTTACTATATTTCTGGTAAGTATTGTTCCTAGCTAATTTAATTAATGTTAGCAGCTGATGTAGGTAGATAACTACCTGTGTTGTTGTTGCTGGTTGCCATCGAGTTGATTCTGACTCATGGACACCCGACTGTGCAGATTAGAATGCTCCACAGGGTTTTCAAGGCTGTAACATTTCAGAAGCAAATCACTAGGCCTGTCTTCTGAGGTGCCTCGGAGTGGATTCAAACCTCCAACATTTTGGCTAGTAGTTGAGCGTCACCCAGGGACTCCTAGGTATTTAAATAAACCTTAATAATTTTCTTGTATAAAACAGAATCACTAATAGAATTAATGCATTGAATTTATGTAAAGATAAAGTGAGAAGTAAGGAGGATAGAATATACAAAGTACTTATCACAGTGTCAGGACACAAAATAAAATATTTTTAAAGTATTATTTTTATTAAAGTTATTTAACATACTTCCAGCATGTGAAGTAACTAGATGGAATATTTGGTACCTGGCAAGGTATTGGTGATAGAGTACGACATTCATGACTATTAGAATTAAATACAGGTACAGTTCCAGTTGTCTACATGACCCTTTCCTAATTGTAGACATGAGATAAATCAATACTACACACAATTTTCAGGTATTATTGCAATACTATCATATTTACAATATGAACCACAAACCTATGTGCACATAGTATATATAAAGCTATACATTTTCTGGTTTTATTATTATAAATTAATAAAGAACATAATGTCAGAGGACAAAATCAAATTTAAGAAAAAAATTTGTTAACGAGCATTATAATGATGGGAAGAAATTTGATGATGATTTTGATTGTGAAACCTGGCAAAAGCTAGAGCAAGAGGGAGAATGAGAGAGAGAGAAAGAAGAAAATAATAAGAAAAAGAAGAGAAGGAATGAAGAAAGAAAGGAAGAAGAGAAATAGAGGGGAGGGCAAGAAGAAAGAACAGGAAGCACTAACTTCAGTTTGGAAAAGGAAGGCAGCATAAACGTGTGGTTAGGATATGGTCCTGATTGTGAAAAGATGTAAGATTTTATTCCAGATTTTGCTGCTGACTTACTCTGCCCTTGGCTTTCTCTACTTAGAGCAGATCTTGTGATGTCTTTAATGAACTTTGATCTCATCTTAGAAAAGATGATACAGGAGGCATCATTTTACTTGGTTCTAGTAGACACTTGACAGCAAGAGCTATCAATTTCTCATATGAAGTGTTGGAGTATCCTTTTCTGGAAATCTTAACAATTGGCTGGTCAAATCATAAGAAAATATTGTAAGAAAAATTGAAAGAAACAGTTCTGTGCCTTTGGGAAACAGACTGACAGCAGTGGCAGACCTTTGAGGTTTATTTCATTCTTTGTTTTAGTAGTGCTACAATTTTAACACACTTTTTTTTCTTTTAAAGAAATGTGTATCCCATTTTAAAATAATTTGAAACAGCATCTGTTACTTTCCTCAGAAAACTATCTTTCCAAATTTATAGCTCACACTATGACATTTTTTTTCTTTGTGAACAGCCACTTTCTTTAGATTCTTATAAACTTTTATGAGCACCACCAATTCAGTTTCCTTGAGGGTGTATTCTAAATTCTCTCTCTTTTTTGTTATACCGGGTACTACAACCTCCACTTCCACACTATGTTTGTTATCAAATGTTTTACAACACAATATGATATATTTTATCAAATGTTTTCTATCATAATTTCAAATATTTATATAATCAAATTGAATTTTTTAATATTTTCAACTAAATAGAATATTTTAACCTAAAATTAATACTTTAAAAAAGAATGTTATAGAGTATTATAGAAGAAAGTTGGCATACTTTGTGGATTTATATAGCTTATGTATTTAGAGATCAAACAAACTGGTATACTTATTTTGAGAAAATAAAAACTTTGCTTCAGATTATCTATGGATAAATTAACAGAAGAAAATTCTCAAAATTTCTTTCATTTTTATTATACTGTAAAGATGTCAATGTTTCCAAGAATAACTTCTCTTAATCATAATTTCAGTATAATCAGAAATAAAACCTATGACCTATTGAAATAAAGAAAAAAAACCATTTGGAAATATAAGAAAGATTATAAGAAGATGTATTACTTTACTATGAAAAAAAAAAAAACCTCCTGGTGTGAAAACAATTAGAAACGTTTAATCTCTCTGTAGTCTTTTGAATTTACATGATTTGCAAATATTCTGTGGAATGGTTGTTTTTAAATAGGAAATACTTTTCCAATTTTTAAAAATTTATAATTCAACTAATAATATCTTTTTTATGAAGGAATTATAAAGTTTTCTGAGCTTTATGTGTACACTATCAACTTTTTTTATGATGTGTTATTTTTTAAGAAACAAAAATTATTTTCATAATAAAAATTGTATTCCTAAATATTTATGCAATTAAAAAATTATTTTTAATTCACAAGCATAAGTAAATATGAATTTAAATCTAATTAGTAGAAACAATTTAAAAGCAGCAGAATGAAACAGTGTGTACTTTGCAATATCATCTCAATGTATTAGAGTATGACATTGTCAAATATGTAGCATTTTTATATTTACAATGCATCAATCCAGACATCTTTCTTGAATAATTATTGTATCTAATACTATTATAAATAGTGTTTGAGGGCTCTAGAACATCACACCTGGTCAGTATCATCATGCCTGTTCTTTCAACTATGACATTAAATATCATGACTTAAAAAATAAATAAATAAAATTCTGTCACTAGAAGCAGGTTCATAGTATCTGAGAAACTAATAGAAATATACAGCAGCAGAATTAACTCCATTTCCCTTAGATCTACACCTTTTCTTATCATTGAGTATAATATCCTTTCCCAGCTGTCACCTACCACTTGGCTCCCTTAGATGTGACCTTCACAGGACTTCTCCGTCGATAGTACTCTTTTAAGCAAGCAGCCCACTCACAGGGACCTCCATGGTGAAGATGAGGACAGAACAATAGAGAAACTCTCCTAGTCCCTACTCTTGAATGTGTTACCTCCTGACTCCCAACGTGGAGAGCTCATATTTGGTGTACCTAGGGCTATATTTCATCAGGAGTATTTTCTGTGATGTTGTTGTTAGGTGTCATCAAGTCGGTTCCAACTCATAGAGACCCTGTGCATCACAGAATGAAACACTGCCTGGTCCTGTGGTACGCTCACAATCATTCTTATGCCTGAGCCCATTGTTGCAGCCACTGTGTCAATCTATCTCGTTGAGGGTCTTCCTTTTTTTTGCTGACCCTGTACTTTACCAAGCATGATGTCCTTCTCCAGGACTGATCCCTCCTGAAAACATGTCCAAATTATGTAAGAGGTAGTCTTGCCATCCTTCCTTCTAAGGGGCATTCTGGTTGTACTTCTTCCAAGACAGATTTGTTAGTTCTTGTGTCAGTCCATGGCATATTCAATATTCTTCACCAACACCGCAATTCAGACATCAATTCTTCACTCTTCCTTATTCATTGTCCAGCTTTCACATGCATATTATGCGATTGAAAATACCATGGATTGGGTCAGGCGCACCTTAATCTTCAAGGTGACATCTTTGCTTTTCAACACTTTAAAGAGGTCTTTTGCAGCAGATTTGCCCAATGCAATGCGTCTTTTGATTTCCTGACTGCTGCTTCCATGGGTGTTGATTGTGGATCCAAGTAAAATGAAATCCTTGACAACTTCAATCTCTTCTCTGTTTATCATGATGTTGCTTATTGGTACAATAATGAGGATTTTTGTTTTCTTTATGTTGAGGTATAATCCATACTGAAGGCTGTGGTATTTGATCTTCACCAGTAAGTGCTTCAAGTCCTCTTCACTTTCAGCAAGCAAGGGTGTGTCATATGCACATTGCAGGTTGTTAAAGAGTCTTCCTCCAATCCTGATGCCCGCTTCTTCTTCATATAGTCCAGTTTCTTGGATTATTTGCTCAGCATACAGATTGACTAGGTATGGTGAAAGGATGCAACCCTGACGCACACCATTCCTGACTTTAAAACAAGAAATATCCCCTTGTTCTGTCTGAACAACTGCCCCTTGATCTGTGTACAGGTTCCTCATGAGCACAATTAAGTGTTCTGGAATTCCCATTCTTCACAATGTTATCCATAATTTGTTATGGACCACACAATCGAATGACTTTGCATAGTTAATAAAACATAGGTAAATATCTTTCTGATATTCTCTGCTTTCAGCCAGGATCCATCTGACATCAGCAATGATATCACTGGTGCCACATCCTCTTCTGAATCCAGCTTGAATTTATGGCAGTTCCCTGTCGACATACTGCTGCAGATGCTTTAGAATGATCTTCAGCAAAATTTTACTTTCATGTAATATTTATTATATTGTTCAATAATTTCCACATTTTGATGGATCACCTGTCTTGGGAATAGGCATAAATATGGATCTCTTCCAGTCGGTTGGCCAGATAGCTGTCTTCCAAATTTCTTAGTACTGATGAGTGAGCACTTCCAGCTCTGCATCCATTTGCTGAAATATCTTAATTGATATTCTGTCAATTCCTGGAGCCTTGTTTTTCGCCAATGCCTTCAGTGCAGCTTGGAGTTCTTCCTTCAGTACCATTGGTTCCTGATCATATGCTACCTCTTGAAATGGTTGAACATCAACCAATTCTTTTTGGTATAATGACTCTGTGTATTCCTTCCATCTTCTTTTGATGCTTCTTACATCATTTAACATTTTCCACCATAGAATCCTTCACCATTGCAACAACAGGCTTGAATTTTTTCTTCAGTTCTTTCAGCTTGAGGAATGCTGAGAGTGTTCTTTCCTTTTGGTTTTCTATCTCCAGCTCTTTGCACACGTCATTATAATACTTTACTTTGTCTTCTCGAGCAGCCCTTTAAAATCATCTGTTCAGTTCTTTTACTTCATCATGTCTTCCGTTTGCTTTAGCTATTCAACATTCAAGAGCAAGTCTCAGAGTCTCTTCTGACATCCATTTTGGTCTTTTCTTTCTTTCCCGTCTTTTTTTTTAATTGTACTCCAGGTGAAGGCTTACAGAACAAATAGTTTCTCATGAAACAGTAGTACACATATTGTTTTATGACATTGGTCAACAACCCCACAACATGTCAACCCTCTCCCTTCTCAACCTTTTTTTTTTTTTTTTTGATGAAAATACACATAGCCAAAGATAAACCATTTCAAAAATTTCTACGTGCACAGTTCAGTGATATCGACTATGCTCTTCCAATTGTACTGCTATTCTTATGTTAGATGAAGGCTTACAAAACAAAATAGTTTCTCATTTAACAGTTAGTACACATCTTCCCCTATGATAATGGTTAACAACCTCACAACACATCAACACTATCCTTACTAAACCTTGGGTTCCCTATCACCAGCTTTCCTGTCCCCTTCTGCCTTCTGGCCATTGTCCCTGGACTGCTGTGCCTCATTAGTCTCATTTGGTTTTATGGGGCTGTCAACTTTCTGGCTGAAAGGTGAACCTCAGAAATGACTTCACCACTGAGCTAAAAGGGTGTCTGTGGACCATACTCTCGGGGTTTCTCTACTCTCCTTTAGGCCAGTGTCTCAGTCATCTAGTGCTGCTTTAACAGAAGTACCAGAAGTGGATGGTTTTAACAGAGAGAAATTTGTTGTCTTCACAGTCGACTAGGCTACAAGTCCAAATTCAGGGCATCAGCTCCAGGAAAAGCCTCTCTCTCTCTGTCGGCTCTGGAGAAAGTTCCTTGTGATGCCTCAGCCTTTCCTTGGTCTGGGAGCATCTCAGTGCAGGAACCTCAGGTCCAAAGGACGCGCTCTACTCCCAGCACTGCTTTCTTGGTGGTATGAGGTTCCCATGTGTCTCTGCTCGCTTCTCTTTTATATCTCAAAAGAGATTGCATTGACACACTAATCTTGTCAACCTCATCAGTATAACCTCATCACAGTGATAGAATTTACAACACATGAGGAGATCACGTGTAATCTCATCATAGTGGCAGAGTTTACAACACATAAGAAAATCACGTCAGATAACACAATCATACAATACTGGGAATCATGACCTAGTCAAGTTGCTAAACACATTTTTGGTGGGACAAAATTCAATTCATGACAGCCAGTAAATCTGGTCCTTTTTTTTTTTTGTGACTAAGAATTTTGTTCTACATCCTTCTCCAGCTCTGTCCAGAGCCCTCTGTTGTGATCCTGGTCAAAGCAGTCAGTGGTGGTAGCTGGGCACCATCTAGCTGTACTGGACTCAATCTGCTGGAGACCTTAGAAGCTGTGGTCCATTAGTCCTTCTGGCTAATCTTTTCCTCGTATCCTGTTTTCTTCATTCTCTTTTGCTCTCGAGGGGATGAGACCAGTGGAGTATCTTAGATGGCTGCTCATAGGCTTTTAAGACCCCAGACGCTACTCACCAAGGTAGAAATCAGAACATTGTCTTTATAAACTGTGTTATGACAAATGAGCTAGATGTTCCCTGAGACCATGATCCCCACAGCCCAATACCCAGCAATTCAGTCTCTCAGGGAATTTGGATGTGTCTATGGAGCTTCCATGACCTTTCCTTGTACAAGTTGTGCTGGTTTCCACTGTGTTGTGTACTGTCTCACCTTTCACCCAAGATACCACTTATCTATTGCCTATTTAGTATTGCACCCCCCATCCCAGATAACCAACAAAGACTATTACATTTTGTGTGTGAACTTTTTCATGGGTTTTTACAATAGAGGTCTCATACAATATTTGTCCTTTTGTGATTGACTTATTTCACTCAGCATAATGTCCTCCAGTTTCATCCATGTTATGAGATGCTTCACAGATTCATCATTGTTCTTTCTCGTTGCATAGTACTCCATTGTGTGTAGGTACCATAGTTTGTTTATCCATTCATCTGTTGATGGGCATCTAGGTTGTTTCCATCATTTTGCTATTGTGAACAATGCTGCAATGAACATGTTGTGCATATGTCTTTTCGAGTGACAACACTTATTTCTCTAGGATGTATTCCTAGGAGTGGGATTGCTGGATCGAATGGTATGTCTATTTCTAGCTTTCTGAGGAAGCACCATATCGCTTTCCAAAATGGCTGTATTATTTTGCATTCCCACCAGCAGTGCCTAAGAGTTCTGATCTCCCTGTAGCCCCTCCAACATTTGCTATTTCCAGTGTTTTTGATTCGTGCCAGGAATGCCGGGGTGAGATGGTATCTCATTGTGGTTTTAATTCGCATTTCTCTAATGGCTAGTGATTGCGAGCATTTCCTCAGGTGTCTGTTGGCCAATTGAAAGTCTTAGTTGGTGAAGTGTCTGTTCATTTCCTTTGCCCATTTTTTAATAGGATTATTTGTCTTTTTGTTGTAGAGGTTTTAGATTTTCTTGTAGATTATGGAGATTAGACTTTGTCTGACTTGTACTGTCCAAAAATTTTTTCCCAGTCTGTAGCTTCTCTTTTGACTCTTTTGGTGAAGTCTTTTGAGGAGCATAGATGTTTGATTTTTAGAAGATCCCAGTTATCTAGCTTATTTTTTGGTGTTTCTGCATTGATGGTTATGGTTTGTATCCTGCTAATGTCATGTATTAAGGCCTGAAGTGTTGGTCCGATTTTTTCTTCTATGAACTTTATAGTTTTAGGCTTTATATTCAGGTCTCTGATCCATTTTGAAGTAGTTTTTGTATACGGTGTGAGGTATGGGTACTGTTTCATTTTTTTGCAGATGGCTATCCAGTTTTCCAAGGACCATTTGTTAAAAAGACTGTCTTTTCCCCATTTGATGGACTTTGGGCCCTTGTCAAAGATCAGGTGACCATAGGTGGATGGATTTACATCTGGGTTCTCAGTTCTGTTCCATTGGTCAATGTATCTGTCGTTGTACCAGTACCAGGCTGTTTTGACTACTGTAGCTGTAAAGTAGGTTCTGAAGTAAGGTAGTGTGAGTCCTCCAACTTTATTCTTCTTTTTCAGTAGTGCTTTACTTATTCGGGGCTTCTTCCCTTTCCATATAAAGTGAATGATTAGTTTTTCCATCTCTTTGAAGAATGTGGTTGGTATTTGGATCGGGATTGCATTGTATTTGTAAATTGCTTTGGGTAGAATCGTCATTTTCACTATGTTGAGTCTGCCTATCCATGAACATGGTATGTTTTTCCATTTATGTAGATCCTTTTGGGTTTCGTGCAGTAGAGTTTTGTAGTTTTATTTGTATAGGTCTTCTACATCCCTGGTCAAATTTATTCCTAAGTATTTTATCTTTTTAGGGGCTATTGAAAATGGTATTGTTTTCCTGATTTCCTTTTTATTGTTCTCCTTATTGGTGTATAGGAATCCAACTGATTTTTGAATGTTTATCTTGTAGCCTGTTACTCTGCTGAATCTTTCTGTTAGTTCCAGTAGATTTCTCATGGAGTCATTAGGGTTTTCTGTGTATAATATCATATCATCTGCAAACAGGGACAGTTTAACTTCTTCATTACCAATTTGGATGCCCTTTATTTCTTTTTCTTGCCTTATTGTTCTAGCTCGAACTTCCAGCACAATGTTAAATAGGAGTGGTGATAAAGGGCATACTTGTCTTATTCCTGTTTTGAAGGAGAATGTTTTCAGCCTCTCTCCATTGAGAATGATGTTGGCCGTTGGTTTTGCATAGATGCCCCTTATTATGTTGAGAAATTTCCCTTCTATAACTATTTTATTGAGAGTTTTTATCAGGAATGGGTGTTGGACTTTGTCAAATGCCTTTTCTGCATCAATTGAGATGATCATGTGATTCTTTTCTTTCCTTTTATTTATGTGGTGGATTGTGTTGATTGATTTTCTAATGTTGAACCATCCTTGAATACCTGGTATGAATCCTACTTGGTGGTGGTGTATTAATTTTTGGATGTGACGCTGAATTCTATTGGCTAGAATTTTGTTAAGAATTTTTGCATCAATATTCATCAGAGATATTGGTCTGTAATTTTCTTTTTTTGTGACATCTTTGTCCGATTTTGGTATCGGCGTTATGCTGGCTTCATAGAATGGATTTGGAAGTGTTGCTTCCTTTTGTATGCTCTGAAATAGCTTGAGTAGTACTTATAAAAGATCTTCTGTGAATGTTTTGTAGTATTCTCCAGTGAAGCCATCTGTGCCAGGGCTTTTTTTGGTTGGGAGATTTTTATTACTTTTTTAGTCTCTTCTCTTGTTATGGGTCTGTTCAGATTTTCTACATCACTTTGTTGTAGTTTGGGCAGGTAGTGTGTTTCTAGAAACTTATCCATTTCCTCTAGGTTTTCAAATTTGTTGGAGTATAGTGTTTCATGATATTCTGCTAAAATCCTTTTTATTTCAGTTGGGTCTTTTGTAATGTCCCCCATTTCATTTCTTATTTGGGTTATTTGTGTCCTCTCCTGTTTTTCTTTTGTCAGTCTGGCCAGTGGTTTCTCGATTTTGTTGATTCTTTCAAAGAACCAACTTTTGCTTCTGTTGATTCTTTCTATTGTTTTTCTGTTCTCTATTTCATTTATTTCTGCTCTGATCTTTACTATTTCCTTTCTTCCGGTGGCTGTGGGCTTTTTTTGCTGTTCTCTTTCTATTTGTTTGAGTTCTGTAGTTAACATTTTGATTTTGTCCCTTTCTTCTTTTTTGATGTGTGCATCTATTGCTATAAATTGTCTTCTGAGGACTGCCTTTGCTGTGTCCCAAAGGTTTTGGTATGATGTGTTTTCATTCTCATTTTATTCTAGGAATTTTTTGATTCCATCTCTGATTTCTTCTATTACCCACTGATGAGTAAGCAGGGTATTATTCATTGATTTTTTTTTTTTTCCTTGCTCTTTCTGTTGTTAATTTCTATCTTGATGGAATTGTGGTCAGAGAAGATACTTTGAATTATCTTAACGTTTTGGATCTTGTTGAGGACTGCTCTGTGGCCTAAGATGTGGTCTATTCTGGAGAACGTTCCATGTGCATTGGAAAAGAATGTGTACTTTGCAGTGGTTGGATGGAGTGTTCTATAGATGTCTATGAGGTCAAGTTGGCTGACTGAGCCCTTTAGGTCTTCTGTATCTTTGCTGAGTTTTTTCTTAGTTGTTCTGTCCTTTACTGAGAGTGGTGTGTTGAAGTCTCCTACTATTATTGTGGAACTGTCAATTTCTCTTTTCAGTGTTGTTAGAGTTTGTTTTATGTATTTTGTAGACCTGTCATTGGGGGCGTAGATGTTTATTACGGTTATGTCTTTATGGTGGATCATCCCCTTAATCATTATATAGTGTCCTTCTTTGTCTTTTATGGTGGATTTAGTTTTAAAGTCTATTTTATCTGAAATTATTATTGCCAGTCTTGTTCTTTTTTGGTAGTTGTGAGCTTGATATATTTTGTTCGACCTTTGGCTTTTAATAAATTCTCATCTTTTTTTCTAAAGAGTGTCTGTTGTAGACAACATATTGATGGTTCCTGTTTTCTTATCCGTTGTGTCAGTCTCTGTCTCTTTATGGGTGCGTTGCGTCCATTTACATTCAGTGTAATTATTGATAGTTGTGAGTTTGTTGCTGTCATTTTGTAGTGCTTTTTTTTTGTGGTGCAGGCGTTTTCGTTGTTCTTCTTACTCTCCTGTGCTGACTTACTTTTGTTTGTGGATTTTTTTTTTTTTCATTTCTTTGTTTTTGTAGGTTTTGTTTCTGCTGAGACTTTATGTTTTTCCTCTTTATTTTTGTGAGTATGTTTGTTAACTTTCTTTGTGGTTACCATGAGTTTTACCCATATCTAAGTTTAAAGCAGTCTACCATTACTTGGTATCGCCTTGCCTTCCTCTCCATTAGAAGGTTCTATACCTATGCCGTTTATTCCCTCTTTTATTGTTTTGATTTTGTTGTCATTTACTGATCAACTGCTCTGATTCCCTGTTGTATTTCTTTTGGCTTTGGATAGTCCTTCAGAGATCATTTCCTAGATTGGTATCTGGCCGCTACAATCCTGCATCCTAGACTCTGCCTGTGAGCTGAAGTTGTTTGTTCTCAGATCGAAGAACTCCCTTTAATAATTCTTGTAATTTCGGTTTGACTTTTACATATTCCCTTAATTTCTGTTTATCTGGAAATGACCTAATTTCACCATCATATTTGAATGAGAGTTTTGCAGAATATATTATTCTTGGCTGGCAATTTTTTTCATTCAAGGTTTATATATGTCATCCTATTGCCTTCTTGCCTGGATGGTTTCTGCCATACAATCTGAGATTAGTCTTATTATTTCTCCTCTGTATGTGACTTCTTGTTTTTCATGAGCTGCTCTCAGGATTCATTGTTTGTCTTTGGTTTTGGCGAGTGTGATTATGACATGCCTTGGTGATTTTCTTTTGGGGTTTATCCTATATGGGGTTCATTGGGCTTCTTGGGTGGCCAGCCTTTCATCTTTCAGGATATTGGGGAAGTTTTCTCTCAGCAGTTCTTCAATGATTCTCTCTGGGTTTTCTGTTTTCTCCCCCTGTTCTGGAACTCCAATCACTCACAAAGTTTTGTGTTTGATTGTATCCCACATAACTCTCAGGGTCTCTTCATTTTGCCTTGTTCTTTTTTCTGATTTTTCCTCAAACAGAGTTGTATCCAAGTGTTTGTCTTCAATTCCACCGATCCTGTCTTCCACCGTTTCAAATCTGCTTCAGAGCCCTTCTATGACACTGTCCATTTCTGAAACCTTGTTGTTCATCTTTTGGATTTCTAATTGTTGTCTTTGTATAATTTCTAGTTGTGAATTTATTTTGGCAGTTTCTTCCTGCATTATTTTCCTGAATTCTTCCAATTTTTTTGTCTATATTTTCCATGAATTTGTCTATTTTTTCCTCATTTTTTTCTGCTTTTTGTTCAACTCTTGGATAATTCTGAGTATTAGAGATTTGAGTTCCCTATCAGGTAGTTCTAGTGCCTTTTCTTCTAATTGAAAGTCATCTGGTGTTTTAGTTTGGACGCCTACTGGAACCATCCTGTCCTTTTTTTGTAAATGTTTTGATATTGTCTGCTGTCTTCAGGGCATTCGGTAGTTATTTCTCTCGTTTATTGATTGTAGATTTGTTTGTTTTGTCCCTTTTTTTTTTAAATTTGGCTATGTCTGTGCAGACTGGCTATGCGTTCTTTGCTGTTTGCTCATCTGTGGGCAGAATACTTTTCACCTCCTTCTCCAATTGGCATGGTCAGTCACTCAGATATGGTACAGCAGGGCAGGTCTAGCTGAAGAGGAGTTACTGGGATGGGTTGTTTGTGGCGCTTACTACTGCCACAAGAGTGGGTCGGTAATCAGTGCACGGCAGGTTCCAATAGGCCGTGACTGTGCTGCTTGTTTGTGTGAAGTTAAGCGCACGGTGCAGTTAGGCAGGATGTAACAGGGTTGTTGTTATGTGTGGAGCTAAGATGGATGTGGGAGAAAGGAGAGAGGAACAGGAGTCAAAAACATACAAACGAACAAAAAAGAATGCTAGGGAAGCTTGCTGTTGGAGTGGAGAGATGAGAGACCATGAAACAGAGAAAACAGAAAGCGGAAGAAGAAGAAAAAAAAAAAGAAAAGAATGAATAAATAAAAATCAGAAAGTGAAAAGACCAGCAAAATTCCCTGGGATCCCACCAGTGGAGCTATGAGGTCTGGGGAAGTTGTCAGGTGTTGCAGTACAGCCTGGCTAGAAGGCGTAGTGGTATACAATGCCAGGTATTCAGGAAACAGAAAGAGAAGGAAGATATAGAGAGATGAGAAACTGAATAATGAAGAAAGAGAAAAAGGGAAAAAGAGGGAAAAGAAAACAAAACTAATTTAGAAAAAAAAAAGGAACAAGAAAAGCCCCCCAAAAAACAGACAGAAAAAATGAAAAAAGAAATGCACTCAGGGATCCCTCTGCATGTCTGTGCAAGCCAAGGGAGTAGGTTCCAAGCCACACAGCACCGCCTGGCCAGAACAGGCTCCCAAGTCAAGAAAAGGAGAAGAAAACAAACAATTCAAAACAAACAAATGAACAAAAGCCCCAGCATCCCACCAGCATGGCAGCCCAGACCGGGAAGCAGCTCCACACTCGAACAGAGCTCTGCAGCCCCTCAGGAAGAAGCAAAGATGGTGCATGAAGCCAGGTATTTGAGCGAAAGGAGGGGGAGGTTGTGAGAGGTAAGGAAGAAATCAAAGAAGCAGAAAAAAAGCAACACCAGCAGCCAACAAATGGCACTCAGAGAGCTGTCCCGTTCAGGTGGGTGGAACCCAAGCAGCCGGTGCTTCCCGGACAAGAGATTGTGGTTGCAGGAACCCGAGGAGTCCAAGTGGGGGTGAAGAACGGTGGGGGGTGGGAAAGCACATATCACAAATTACCAGTTGATTTGTCTCCAGCTGGAAGCTCCATGAATCTGCTTTCCTGTACCCCCCGTTTGCTGGTCTCCGATATGAGTCCAAGATGGTGGATCCTCACTGGGATAGCTGGTAGGGGACCTCTGCTTGAATCTCTCCTCGCTCTCCTTTCTCTGTAAGTTTTCTCACTCCATTTGGTGCTTGGCTGAGTTCTTTATCCCTTCATTTGATGTTTTAAGGTTTCAGGATTGTTGTTTTCTCTGTTCAGCTTACTTTTTCGGATCTTTGCTGTGGAGGGATGGCGTGGTGCTTCTGCCTAGTGCGCCATTTTACTGGAAGTCACTTTCCTGTCTTTTTAATGACTTCTTGCTTTCTTCAGGTATGATGTCCTTGATATCATTCCACAACTCGTTTGGTCTTTGATCAGTAGTGTTCAATGTGTCAAATCTGTTCTTGAGATGGTCTGTAAATTCAGGTGGGATATACTCAAGGTTGTACTTTGGCTCTTGTGGCCTTGTTCTAATTTTCTTCTGTCTCAACTTGAACTTGCATATGAGCAATTGATGATGTGTTCCCCAGTCAGCCCCTGTCCTTTTTCTGACTGATGATATCGAGCTTTTCTATTGTCTCTTTCCACAGATGTAGTCGATTTGACTCGTGTGTATTCAGTCTGGTGAGGTCCACGTGTATAGTCACTGTTTATGTTGGTGAAAAAAAGGTATTTGCAATGAAGAAGTCATTGGTCTTGCAAAATTCTATCAAATGATCTCTGGCATCATTTATATCACCAAGGCTATATTTTCCAACTACCAATCCTTCTTCTTTGTTTCCAACCTTCACATTCCAATCCCCCATAATTATCAATGTATTCTGATTGCATGTTCCATCAATTTCAAACTGAGGAAGTTGGTAAAATTCTTCAATTTCTTCATCTTTGGCCGTAATGGTTGGTGCATAACTCTGAATAATAGTTGTATTAACTGACCTTCCTTGTAGGCATATGGATATTATCCTATCGCTGACAGCATTGTACTTCAGGATAGATCTTGAAATGTTCTCTTTAATGGTGAATGCAACATCACTCCTCTTCAAGCTGTCATTCTCAGCATAGTAGACCATATGGTTGTCCGATTCATAATGGCCAATACCAGTCCATTTCACTCACTAATGCCTAGGTTATCAATTTTTATGCGTTCTATTACGTTTTTTATGATTTCCAATTTTCCTAGACTCACATTTCGTACATTCCAAGTTCCGATTATTGATGGATGTTTGCAGCTGTTTCTTCTCATTTTGAGCCCTGCCACATCAGCAAATGAAGAGCCTGAAAGCTTGACTCCATCTATGTCATTAAGGTTGATTATACTTTGAGGAGACAGCTCTTCCCCAATTGTATTTTGAATGCCTTCCAACCTGAGGTGCTCATCTTCTGGCACTCTATCAGATGATGTTCTGCTGCTATTCATAAGGTTTTCACTGGCTAATTCTTTCAGAAGTAGACTACCGGGTCCTTCTTCCTAGTCTGTCTTAGTCTGGAAGCTCAGCTGAAACCTGTCCCCCATGGGTGACCCAGCTTGTATCTGAATACTGGCGGCATAACTTCCAGCATCACAGCAACAAGTTAAGTCCCCATAGTACGACAAACAGACAGATACGTGGAGGTCTGTGATTGTAGTTCAGATGAATTGGTAAAAATTGAAAGAGTATAAAATCCTTATAGCATTTTGCATCTTCATTCTTCTTTTTAAGATTCTAAAACATCCTCCCCTCTTTGGTGGAATGAAGGGCCTCCATGCTAATTATTTTGAGATATTAATGTGTGAGAACACTAATAGTCAAGTATTCGCCCAGAGCAAGCCTTGAGTGTTAAGAAATATCGGGGATACCTGTGAAGTCAGCAATGGCATAGAGAGTAAGCAGACTGTGCTCAGAGTAAGGCAAAGGAGGTAGGAACAGATTGCATAGGCCTTTGTGGGTCACAGAAAAAGAAAGATGTGTGTTTGTTTGTTTTCTAGAAGTCATAGAAAACATGTAGAGTTTAGAATTGTCAGGGATGGCCTATACCACATAGTAAATTTTGAGTTGAGGGCAGAAAGATAAAATGCACGATATGGGGAAAAAAAATTCCAAGAATATATACCGAGGTGGGAATAATCTAGGTGTGCTGAGGGTCTAACAAAAAGGTCTGTGTGAGCTAGACTTCTCTGGAAAAAGAAGGAGAGAGAGAAATATAGAAGGAATAAAAGCAGAACCAAGATCAGGGAGTGCTTTTTATACCACGATAAAGAGTTTAAATTTTATCTGTATTTCAACTGAAATCCTTTGGAGGGTGTCAAGCTTGGTAATTAGTTTTTAATATAAATTGTTAATATAAGTATAGAATATAGACATAAAAGTTCAAATGACATGGGACAGCTCAATGAATTATCATAAAAGGAACACCTGTGTAACCAGCACCCAGATATAAAAAAAGAAAGAAATTAACATGCAAATCATTCCAGAAGTCTGCAGATGCAACACTTATCACCCATTCTTCAAAGTTACTTTTACTTTTTCTTTACTTTTAATACCATAGAGTGGTTTGCATATTTTTGAGCACTGTATAAATACTGTATAAATATATAAAATATACAGTGTATATAAAATATATACTATATTGCTTCTTTGTTCTTCATTTCAAGATTCTAAAACACCCTCCTCTCTTTGGTGGAATGAAGGGGCTCCAAGCTAATTATTTTGAGAAATAAATGTGTGAGAACACTAATAGTCAAATATTAGCCTAGAGCAAGCCTGGCATGTTAAGAAATAGCAAGGAGGCTTGTGTACTATAGAAAATACAGTGTATATAAATATACACTATATAAATATATATATATACTGTAATCACACAATACATGCTATTTTTATATCTGACTTCTTTTTACTCAGGTTCCTGGTAGCACAAACAGTTTGCATTTGGCTACTAACTGAAAGGTTGGCAATTCAAGTATACCAAGTGGCTCCCTGAAAGAAAGTCTTGGCAATTTCCTTCTGTAAGATGACAGACATTGAAAAATGTATGGAGAATAGTTCTACTCTGACACACATGGGGTCATCATGAGTTTGAACAGAGTAGAGGACAACTGCTAGGTCTTTCGGTCAACATTTCACTTGTGAAGTTCACTCACTTTATGAGTATAATAGTAGTTCATTTATTTTTACTGATGTATTTTTTGGTTATCTATGGATTCTACTAATGAAGGACATTTGGTTTGTTCTGTGTTTTGGGCTATTACTAATAATGCTACTATGCACATTCTTGTATATTCCATCTGGTCTACACATGCACAGATAATTCTTCATATGCATCTTTTGGATATATATATACCTTGGTGTGAAACTTCTGGGTCCTAGGGAATGTAAATATCCAGCATAGCAGATATGGAAAAAGGGCTATCCAAAGTGATTGCATGACTCAGAGTTCATTGAAAGGCTCAGGCTTCATTGAAAAAGAAGGTGAAAGGAAACTATAAAAGCAAATCAAACCAAATCCAGTGCTGTCAAGTCAGTTCTGACTCCTAGCAAACCTATAGGAGAGAGAGAACTACCCCAAAGGGTTTCCAAGGGAGTAATCTTTACAAAAGCAGACTGCCACATCTTTCTCCCCAGGAATAGCTGGTAAATTCTAATCTCTGACCTTTTGGTTAGCAGCTGAGCGCTTAACCACTAAGCCACTAGGGCTCCTTAAGGGAACTATGTTGTTGTCAGGTGCCATTGAGTTTATTCCAACTTGTAGCTACCTTATGCACAGCAAAACAAAACACTGTCAGGACTGCGCCATCCTCACAATCTTTGTTATGCTTGAACCCATTGTTGCAGCCACTGTGTCAATCCGTCTCATAGAAGGATTTGCTCTTTCTTGCTGACCCTCTATTTTACCAACCACTATGTCCTAATCCAGGGACTGGTTCCTCCTAATAACATGTCCAAAGTATGTGAGACAGAGTCTTGCCAACCTTCCTCCTAAGGAGCATTCTGGATGTACTGTTTTCCAACACAGATTTGTTCCTTCTCTTGGCAGTTCATTGTATATTCAATATTCTTCACCAACATCATAATTCAAAGGCATCAATTCTTCTTTGGTGTTCTTTATTCATTGTCCAGGTTTCACGTACTTATAAGGCAATTGAAAACACAATGGCTTAGGTCAGGCACACCTTAGTCCTTAAAGTGATACCTTTGCTTTTTAACATTTTAACTTTAAAGAGGTCTTTTGCAACAGATTTGCCCAGTGTAATGTGTCATTTGATTTCTTGACTGCTGCTTCCATCGATGTTGATTGTAGATCCAAGTAAAATGAAATCCTTGACAACGTCAATATTTTCTGTTTATCATGATGTTGCTTATTGGTTCAGTTGTGAGGATTTTTGCTTTCTTTATGTTAAGGTATAACCCATACTGAAGGCTGTAGTCTGTGATCTTCATCAGTAAGTGCTTCAAGTCCTCTTGACTTTCAGCAAGCAAGGTTGTTTCATCTGCATATCACAGGGTGTTAATGAGTCTTCCTCCAATCATGATGCTGCATTCTTCATATAGACCAGCTTTTATGATTATTTGCTCACCATGCAGACTGAATAACCATGGTGAATGGATACAACCCTGACACACACCTTTCCTGATTTTAAACCACACAGTATCCCCTTGCTCTGTTGGAACAACTGCCTCTTGGTTTATGTACAGGTTTTCCATGAGCACAATTAAGAGTTTTGGAATTCCAATTCTTCATAATGTTCTCCATAATTTGTCATGATCCACATAGCCTAATGCCTTTGCATGGTCAATAACACACAGGTAAACATCTTTCTGGTGTTCTCTGCTTTCATCCAAGATCCATCTGACATCAGCAATGATATCTCTCATTCTATGTCCTCATCTGAATAAGACTTGAAATTCTGGCAATTCCCTGTCAATGTCCTGCTGAAATGGTTTTTGAATGATCTCCATCATAATTTTACTTGAATATGATATTAATCATATTGTTCAATAATTTCTACCTTACATTGGATCACTTTTCTTTGGAATGGGCACAGATCTGGATCTCTTCCAGTCGGTTGGCCAGGTAGCTGTCTTCCAAATTTCTTAGCATAAATGAGTGAGCACTTCCAGCTTTGCATCCATCTGTTGAAGCATCTCAGTTGGTATTCTGTCATTTCCTAGAGACTCACTTTTCACCAGTGCCTTCAGTATAATTTGGACTTCTTCCTTCAGTACTATTGGTTCCTGATCATATGCTACCTCTTGAAATGGTTGAATGTCAACAAATTCTTTTTGGTACAGTGACTCTGTGTATTCCTTCCATCTGCTTTTGATGCTTCCTGTGCCATTTAATATTTTCCCCCCGGAATCCTTCAATATTGTAACTCAAGTCTTGAATTTTTTCTTCAGTCCTTTCAGCTTGAGAAATGCTGAGTGTTTTCTTCCCTTTTGGTATTCTAACTCCAGGTCTTTGCACATGTCATTGTAGTTCTTTACTTTGTCTTCTCGAGCCACCAGTTGAAATCTTCTGTTCAACTCTTTTACTTCATCATTTCTTCTTTTCTCTTTAGCTACTGTATGTTCAAGAGCAAGTTTCAGAGTCTCTTCTGACATCCATTTTGGTATTTTCTTTCTTTCCTGTCTTTTTAAAGACCTTTTGCTCTCTTCAGGCTTGATGTCCTTGATGTTATTCCACAACATGACTGGTCTGGTCTTTGGTCATTAGTGCTTAATAAGTTAAATCTATTCTTGATGTGGTCTCTAATTTCAGGTGGAATATACTCAAGGTCATAGTTTGGCTCTTGTGGACTTCTAATTTTCTTCAGCTTCAACTTGAACTTGCATATGAGCAAGTAATGACCTGTTCCAAAGTCAGCCCCCTGCTGATATTGAGCTTTTCCATTGTCTCTTTCCACAGATACAGTCAATTTGATTTCTGTGTATTCCAGCCAATGAGGTCCATATGTATAGTTGCCATTTATGTTGGCAAAAAAGGTATTTGTTATGAAGAAGAAATTACTATCACCAAGGCCACATTTTCCAACTATTGTTCCTTCTTCTTTGTTTCCAACTTTTGCTTTCCTGTTACGAGTAATTATCAATGCATCTTGATTGCATGTTTGATCAATTTCAGAATTCAGAAGTTGATAAAATTATTCTATTTCCTCGTCTTTGGCATTAGTGGTTGGTACATAAATTTGGATAATAGTCATATTTACTGGTTTTCTATGTAGGTCTATGGATATTATCCTATCACTGACAGTGTTGTACTTCAGAATAGATCTTGAAATGTTTATTTTGACGATGAATGCAATGCCATTCCTCTTCAATTTGTCATTCCCAGCTTAGTATACCATATGATTGTCTGATTCAAAATGGCCAATACCAGTCCATTTCATCTCACTAATGTCTAGGATATTGATGTTTATGTATTGTATTTCATTTTGGATGACTTCTAATTTTCTTAGATTCATACTTCATACATTCCACTTCCTTATTATTAATGGATGCTTGCAACTGTTTCTTCTCAGTTTGAGTGACGCCACATCAACAAATGAAGGTCTCAAAACCTTGACTCCATCTACGTCATTAAGGTGGACTTTACTTTGATGAGGCAGCTCTTCCCCAGTGGTCTTTTTAGTGCCTTTCAACCTGAGGGGCTCATCTTCCGGCACTATATCAGACAATATTCTTCTGTTATTCATATGGTTTTAATTGGCTAATATTTTCAGAAGTAGACTGCCAGGTTCTTCTTCCTAGTCTATCTTAGTCTGGAAGCTCAGCTGAAGCCTGTCCACCATGGGTGAAACTGCTGGGATTTGAAATACTGGTGGCATAGCTTCCAGCATCATAGCAACATGCAAACCAACATAGTAGGACAAACTGATAGACATGTGGATAAGAGAACTACAGAAGACTTAAAGGCTAGATCAGGTAGTGCTTTTTAGGCCAGAGTCAAGAATTTAGATTTTATTCTATTTCAATCAAAATAGTTGTGCCCAAAAATCATGTATGAGGCTTTTTATTCTCTACTTCTATTTGAATCACCTCTTTCCTATTAGTAGTGGAGGGATTCCTGCCCTAGGATTATAGGGATTGCCAAACATAGAACACCCAACACGGGATAGATGATATCTACAATAGTTAAGTAACCATATATACTCAATGTCTGGGAAAGAAGACACAGTACATCATACAGAGTTACATGTAGGTAGCACTCAGGAACAAAGTGAACGGGAGATATGACAGAAAGGGTTTGTAGTATCAAAAGGGTGGGGAAACCTCTGGTTCCCAAGGGAGAATTCTGTTGGCTTATTTGAATAATACCACGGGATGGCAGAGAACTGAAATTCACTACTCAGGGATAAGCAGGAACTTCATCTGGTCCTTTTGATAAGGAGAGTTACATGGTTACAGGTGTTACATGTTACGGTTACACGGATTATCTACTGGAGCTGAGTAGGGAGGGAGCCTTCGGTTAGACCATCCCAGGCCCTTTTGATTTTACCAGATGCAAGCCCACATATAATATTGCACCTTAGTTTTAATCCATACAGCACAACATCCTATCAACACTCCATATTGTCAACCTTTTTCAATTAAACCGTGGTGGATGTGTAGCAGTATCACGTTTTCATTTAATTTGCATTGCCTAAATAATATTTATTGACCATTTTGGCTATACTATTTTTTAAAGTGTCTGTTTAAGTTTGTTACTCATTTTTGGAGTGAGAGGTTGACTGTCTTTTTCATATTAATTTGAGTGAGTTTGTTTTACATATTCTGGATACAAGCCATTTTTACATAAAATAATTGCAAATATTTTCTAGAAGTTCATCATTTTATATTTAGATAAACAATGTACTTGCAGTTGATTTTTGTGGTTGGTATGAGATAGGAGTCAAGATTCATTGCCACTCATTTAGTATGTCCAGTGACCCACAGTTGACTCAATATCATTTTTTAAAAACTTCACTCACTCCTCTGCCATACCACCATTAACAAGGTAACTTGACTTTAATTTAATTTAATATCTATTTTCTGCAATGCAGGCAATGAATGGTAGGGGCCAAATCTGGAAGCAGAAAAATGGCAGAAATATTGGAAAAGTCCAGACAAGAAAAAGATTTGAAACAACTAGGATTTTAGCAGTGATGATGGAAAGAATTGGATTCCATAAATGTTTTGGAGGTTGAAGTACCTGGACTTCCTGACATATTGAATGTGGAGTTCTGAGGAAAAGAGACAAATTAAGGCTGGAACTTGTTTTTTGGCTTGAGTAACTGAGAAAATGTGCCCGTTTATGAGTTGGAGAATATTAACATTGTTTCATAACTTTTATTTTACAACATTGGGATTTTATTAAAACTTTCATATAGAAAAATGTCATTACAGTGTTCAAAACTTCTAAAAATCATCCAGACCTTTAAATGCCGTGATTAATAACAACTCAGTACGTCTTTCATGAATTTTTCAAAGCATTCAGCTACATTGGTAGTATGGTGATGATGTAATTCTTAGAAAGAAAACTCATGAGTTGCATTTTTAATAAATTAGAAAATACTAAATTT
This sequence comes from Dugong dugon, assembly GCA_030035585.1. Classification (NCBI taxonomy): domain Eukaryota; kingdom Metazoa; phylum Chordata; class Mammalia; order Sirenia; family Dugongidae; genus Dugong; species Dugong dugon. The sequence continues at coordinate 102,985,260 of CM057463.1, read as the reverse complement.
TAAGTAAAATTATTATTTATCTGAAAATACCTGTTTTCCAAAGATTATTTCTATAATGTTTGAACCTACATTATTCCTTTATTTAAAAATATATATATATAGTGATAACATTAAACAATCAAACAAACTCATTGTCATTGAGTAGATTCTGACTCATAGCGACCCTAAAGGACAGAGTAGAACTGCCCCATGGAGCTTCCAAGGAGCAGCCGGTGGATTTGAACTGCCTATATTTAGGTTAGCAGCTGAGCTCTTAACCAGTGAGCCACCAGGGCTCCGTGATAACATTAGGGGTAGTTATTTGCACCCATTTTATACATTGCTAAAATACTCACATGGAATTACATACCCAAAACCAAACCCAGTGCTGTTCAGTTGATTCTGTCTCATAGGCACCTCATAGGGCTTCCAGTGCTTAAATCTTCATGGAAGCAGATTGCTACTTCTTTCTCCCACAGAGCCACTAGCAGTTTCAAACTGCCAACCTTTCTGTTAGCAGTCAAGCGCTTGAACCACTGTGCCACCAGGGCTCCTTGAAATTATATACACATGTACAGAAGTGTTTCTTACTACTTATATTTAAAATTACTTACTTATATTTAAATTACTTTTTCATTTTTATTGTTAATTCCAATTCAACTGTGGGAGTGCACATACATACATACACAAATATTTGAAGTAAACTCTTAAGAAAATCATGGATCATTGAATATACTGCTCTGTTTTATTTTGATCATGAAGTGCTTTCCAGCCATGATAATTGACCTTTACTTACAAAATTGCGCCTTGGCATGGTAAATTGAGTCATTTATATAAAAGCAGCTGTTTAAGGTAAATAGGCCTTTAAGTCTACATTTCTAAATTCCAGCCTGTGTTCAAGGTGCTTTAGAAGAATGAGAAAGTATTTCCTTAAATAAAATTTTAAAAATTGCCAGTGCAGGCTCTTGGACAATTTTAGTACTTAACAAAACAAAATACAGTAAAATTCTACCTTTCTGTATGAAGCTTTTAGAAGCAAAGAGTTGGAAGATAAACCATTATCTGCCAGCTCATCCTTTTAACACATACGGTGCTTAGAAAAATCCTGAAAAGATAAGTGCAAAAAAATTGTGTGTAAAATGAAGGGAGTAATATAGGACCATTCTGCTCTTATTTAGAGAAGATCAAAAAAGGAGAAAACATGCATCTCAGCATACAAAGAATCAGAGATAAAAGAAGAGGAAAACTAAAAATAAATTTGATTCTTTGAGGAAAACTAATCCTCACAAAGCAAACAATAACATACTCTTATCTTTAACAGGAGATCATTGTGGTGTGTTTTGCTTCTTTTACTATTTATAGACTAAAGTCTTTACGAAAATGATTCAGAAACTAAAATGCATTTAGAGACAATAAATGTATGATTCATAAAAATGATGAGAAATAATGCTTTCTTTTCAAATTATGGAAACTTTCTTCACCTGAGTAACTTGGACAGTAACCGAAGATTTTCTGTTGTTGATGTTTGTTTTGTTTTGATTCTTATTTACTCATTTTTCTTTGCTTCAGTAAAGTACATTTATTTATTATTTTTCAATGATTCAGGATTCGGAATTCCTCAGGGTCAACATTTTTTCATTATAGAATTTTAATCACGTGAAACATATAGAAAAAGGATTAACACAATAATTGGAGTATCAGAATAATCAAGCCTTTCTCTCTGTTCTACCAGAGAAAGGTGATGCACGTATTCAAGGCTCAATTTGCTTTTCAATTCAGGGTGGTTGCTGAAAGCATAACTTCTCCTACTATAGGCTGGTAGGTCAGTATGTTCTGTCTTTCCATAGACACATAGTTATTTTTATACAATTAATTAAAATTTAAAAATTTGAGCAGAATTTGTGGTTGTTATCTCTGTATAGCCATTGCCACCATCTTTAGAAATATTGATTCAGCTTTGTAATTCACTCATATTACTGAATTTAGCATCTTTACTTTTTCAGGGCAACTATAGCTCTAAGACAGGTTGGCAGTTTGCTAAGCATAATGTTGCTGTTGTTAGTTGCCATCGAATTGGCTCCAACTCATGGTAGTCTAACATACAACAGAAGGAAACATTGCCCAGTCCTGTGCCACCTTCATGATCGTTGGTATGCTTAAATTTATTGTTGCAGCCACTGTGTATTCTGAGTGCTCTCTAACCTAGGGGCTCATCTTCCAGCACTATATTGGACATTGATGTGATCCATAGGTCGTTGTTTTGTTTTTAACTAATTTTCAGAAGTAGATTACTAGGCCTTTTTTCCTGGTCTATCTTATGCCAGTAGCTCTGCTGAAACCTGTCCACAATGAGTGACCTTGCAGATATTTGAAATAGCAGTAACATAGTTTCTAGCATCAAAGAAATATACCATCCTGTACAGTATGACAAACTGACAGACAGGTGGTGGTTGGTAACCATAGGAAGTGACTCTTCCCATCTCTAAGTTATACTAGTCCCTTTAACGTGAAGTCTTAATGTGAGCTTTCAATCTCTGCTCCATGAAGCCCTTTGCCAATCTGAGTTGGCAGACAAGATGAAAATTATGTGCCATTGCAAAATTAGAGCCTCGAGCCATTATCTCAATTGACTGAAAAATTATGATCTCACCAGAAATTGTCATCTCTGAGTTCTAATCAACATGAATATATATTTTTCTCTGTCCCTCACTATGTTCACAGGCCTGTCAGAATTCCCTGTGATGATATGCTCTTTTTAAGGCAACTAGAGAGGAAGGAGCAAATCTATTCTGTCAAAGCATGAAACACCTTACTATATCTTTCCATGACCTATGTAGAAACTTTTTGCTCTCACTTAAAATAAATACTTTATTTATCATAAAAATGTAAAATCAAGAATAAAAACAACAACATTCCATGCCTAGGAATTTTTTGTTGTTGTTAGTTGCCATTGACTCAATTCCAACTCATGGTTACCGCATGTGTTACAGAGTTGAACTGCTCCATAGGGTTTTCTTGGCTGTAATCGTAACAGAAAGGAGCCCTGGTGGCACAATGGTTAAGCGCTTGGCTGCTAACCAAAAGGTCAGGGATCTGAACTCATCGGCGGCTCTGCAGGATAAAAGACCTGGCAATCTGCTCCCATTAAGTTTATAGCCTGGGAAACCCTATGGGGAAGTTCTACTCTATCATATAGTGTTGCTATGAGTTGGAATTGACTTGATGGCACACAACAACATCAAAAATCTTAACAGAAGCATATTGTCCTGCCTTTTCTTCCAAAGTACTGCTGGATGGATTTGAACCATCAACCTTTAAGTTAGCTGTCAAGAGAAAACCATTTATAACACCTAGGTTAGTTCAAGAGTGTCCAAAATGTAAGTATAATGAGACTTTCTTGAAGATGATTAGCATGTGGTCGCCACTGCCAATAAAGCTCTCATTTGTACAAACCCATCTTTAGAATATAACATTTCTCACATGTGTAAGCATGGTGTATTTTATGACAGAGCTTCCAGTTTCAGGTAAAAGCTTACATGTGCATACCTTGCAAAAACAGCTTTTTCAGTTAAATATTCCATGGATTCTCAAGAAAAAATTTAAAGAAATTAGCATTCATCCTTTGTATTTTCACCAGAGTATATTTTCAAATGCATACATTCTAGAGATAGCAATGGTTATTCATGAATTTTAGAAATTGCCTAAAAGAGGAAGTCTGAACAATGTTCTATGAAGCAGTTTTTCTCATCAACTAAATGACTCTATAGTAAAATTGCCTATTACTTTAGTTCACTAGTGTTCAAAATAATCCTGTAAAATGCATACACCTTTAACTATAGCATGATCTTAATTACATGTATTAAAGACATAAAAATTTTTAACAAATACACCAATATCTCAAAATGAAAGTGACGATGACTTTAAAATACATCAGGCAAATTTTTGCATTGTAGTTTCCTCCATACTTTTTATCTACCTCCATTTACTACTACTAAAACGAATTTTCATTTCCTCAATAATCATTAAATGGTACAGGCAGACAAAGGCCCGGAAATGTATGGAAGAAACTCTCCCTGGATTAAAATCTAACTACAATGAATAATTGTAGCCAAATTCTCTCATGGATAATTAAGACCTGAAAGGATGTAAAACATACAGAAAAGAATCTGTAGAAGAAACCATTTCCTTTTAAATTAGTTGTGTTTTCTCCTAATGGAAGACCATAATAATGATAATGACGGTAAAGATAATGGTAATAATCATAATATTAATGGTAACTACCATCAAATCAAATGATTACTATGTGCAAGATACTAAGCTACTCACTTTATAAATATTACCTCATTTTTTTAATCTTCATAATATTCCTTCATGTAGGTATCACAACACCCATTTTAGATGAAAGAAAGTGATTTTTAAGGATAGTAGGGTAATTTTTTCATATGTTATGAACTTAGTTTGTGGTAGAACCAGAATTTGTGCATTGGGTAGTCTAAGTACAGAGCCCATACACGAGTGACATTAAACTCCAGGGTTCTTTTGACAGTTTGTTTGTTGCACCCTAGTGGCACAGTGGTTAAAAGGTCAGGCTGTAAATCAAAAGGTTGGCAGTTCTAATCCACCAGCCACTCCTTGGAAACTCAATGGGACAGTTCTACTCTGTCCTTTAGGGTTGCTATGAGTCAGAATCCACTCAACTGCAACAGGTTTTATGGGTTTATTTTCTTATTTTTCTTTGTATAATGCTAAAGCAGTAGAGGCAAACATCGAACAAGTAAGGATTAAGACTTTAAAGTATTTTTCCATTTACCTCAATGAGACAACATTTGTAAAGATCCCATATTATTGCATTTTATCATCTCAGGAAGGCAAAGATCCAAACATATGTCATATGTCCTTACCCATGTTTAACCCACTTGTCTCATACTCTCATATGAGGGAGAGAGTATGAAAATATGAACAAATTTCTATAGGTCTAGAATGGAAGGTAGAACAATTCCAGTCAAGCATAGTCTACTCAGGAGTAACATAAATATTAAATATACATTTTCTGGAGACTGATTCTGTTGATATTCTTAGAAATTGGTCAATATGTAGGATTTCTGACAATGTCCCAAATATTTTTTTTTTTTTAAGGAGGCTTTTATTTGTACTTCAGATGAAGGCTTACAAACAAATAGTTTCTCATGAAACAGTAGTACACATATTGTTTTATAACATCGGTTAACAACCCCATGACATGTCATCCCTCTCCCTTCTCGACCTTTTTTTTTTTTTTTTTTGGTGAAAATATACGTAGCCAAAGATACACCATATCAAACTTTTCTGCATGCACAGTTCAGTGACATTGACTACGCTCTTCCAATTGTGCTGCTGTTCTCGCTTTAGACAAAGGTTTACAGAACAAAATAGTTTCTCATTAAACAGTACACATGTTGCCCTAGGACAATGGTTAACAACCTCACAACACATCAACACTATCTTTACTCAACCTTGGGTTCCCTATCACCGGCTTTCCTGTCCCCTTTTGCCTTCTAGTCCTTGTCCCCGGACTGCTGTGCCTCATTAGTCCCATTTGGTTTTATGGGGCTGCCATTCCCCAGCTGAACCCATATAGGAAAATTTAACAGACTCCTGGGTGCACATACTTAGTTACAGAACTAACTACCTGGTGACAGGACATTAGCTCTTCAAAGACACCAATAATCAAACTAGCGCACAGGAGCAGACTATTGGGGCATATCAAAACAAAACAAGAAACTAGGAATCACTAAACAAATATAAAATAAAATTATAATAACTTATTGATGGTTCTGAGACAAAAGTCATTATCAAATCACAAAAAGAGGCAGTCCATGATGGCTTCAGCAAGCTCCCAAAATAAAGAATCAGTAAATTCTCTGGAGGAAGAGAATTTCTTGGAATTACCAGAGACAGAATACAAAAGATTAATATACAGAACTCTTCTTGAAATTAGAAAGAAAATTCTATAAAATGTAGAATTTCCGAGGAACATACAGACAAAGTAGTAACGGAACTTAAAAAAGTTATTCAAGAACATAATGACAAATTTAATAGGCTACAAGAATCCCTAGAGAGACAGCAATCAGAAATCCAGAAGACTAACAATAAAATTTCAGAATTAGACAACTCAGTAGAAAGTCATAGGAGCAGAATTGAAGCAGTAGAAGTTAGAACTAGTGACATTGAAGAAAAGCACTTGACATCAACTTATTTGAGGAAAAATCAGATAAAAGAATTAAAAAGAATGAAGAAACTTTAAGAGTCATTTCGGACTTTATCAAAAGAAATAACCTACGAGTTATTGGAGTACCAGAACAGGGGGGATGACAGAAAATACTGAGAAAATTGTTGAAGATTTGTTGACAGAAAACTTCCCAGATATCATGAAAGATGAGAAGATATCTATCCAAGATGCTTATCGAACTCCACATAAGGTAGATCCCAAAAGAAAGTCACCAAGACATATTATAATCAAACTTACCAAAACCAAAGATAAAGAGAAAATTTTAAGAGCAGCTAGGGATAAAAGAAAAGTCTTCTACAAAGGAGAGTCAATTAGAATAATCTCGGACTACTCAACAGAAACCACGCAGTCAAGAAGGCAACGTAACGACATATATAAAGCCTTGAAGGAAAACGGCTGTCAGCCAAGAATTATATATCCAGCAAAACTGTCTCTCAAATATGCTGGCAAAATTAGAGCATTTCCAGATAAACAGAAGTTTAGGAAATTTGCAAAAAACAAACCAAAATTACAAAAAATTCTAAAGGGAGTCCTACCGTTAGATAATCAATAACATCAGATAACAAGACAAGACTAGAACACAGGACAGAGCAACCAGATATTGACTCATATAGGGAAGTTCAAAATACATAAAAGCTAAAATAGGGAAACAGAGATATCAATATGTAAAAAGGATAAAATTAAAACAAAAAAGAGGGACTTAAAAAATGCAGACATTGATTTTTCATATGGGGGAAGTCAAGGCGATATAAAGTAATAAACAACTAGTATAAACTTAGAAAAATAGGGATAAATATTAAGGTAACCACAAAGGAATCTAAGAACCCAACAAATCAAAAAAAAAAAAAAAAAAAGGAGAAAAACATATGGAACCAACAAGCACAAAATCTACAACAATGAAAACAATGGAAAAATATATATATAAAGAAAAATGACTCAGCACAGAAAATTAAGGGGAACAAAGAAACTGTGAACAACACACAAAAAGAGACATCAAGATGACAGCACTAAACTCATACCTATCAATAATTACGCTGAATGTAAATGAACTTAATGCACCAATAAAGAGACAGAGAGCAGATAAAAAAGCATGATCCATCTATATGCCACCTAAAGAGACGCACCTTAGACTTAAATACACAAACAGGCTAAAACTCAAAGGATGGAAAAAATAGATCAATCAAACAACACTGACAAAATACACTTAAAGTAAAATACACCACAAAGGATAAGGAAGGAAACTATACAATGATTAAAGGGTCAATACACCAGGAGGACATAACTATAATAAATATTTACGCACCCAACAACAGGGCTCCAAAATCCATAAAACAAACTCTAACAGATCTGAAGAGAGAGATAGCTCCACAATAGTAGTAGGAGACTTCAACACTCCACTTTCAGTAAAGGACAGAACATCCAGAAAGAAACTCAGCAAAGACACAGAAGAGCTAAATGTTTCAATCAACCAACTTGATCTAATGGACATATACCAAACACTGCACCCAACAGCAGCCAAGTATACTCTTTTCCAACGCACATGGAACATTCTCCAGAATAGACCACATATTAGGCCATAAAGCAAGCCTTAACAAAATCCCAAGCATCAAAATATTACAAAGCATCTTTTCTGACCATAAAACCATAAAAGTGGAAATCAACAACACAAAAAGCAAGGAAAAAAAATCAAACACATAGAAACTGAACAACACATTGCTCAAACACTACTGGGTTATAGAAGAAATTAAGGATGGAATAAAGAAATTCATAGAGTCAAATGAGAATGAAAACACATCCTACCAGAACATTTGGGACGCAGAAAAAGCAGTGCTCAGAGCTCAGTTTATAGCAATAACTGCACACATCCAAAAAGAAGAAAAGGCTATAAGTAAACCATTAACTCTACTACCGGAACAAGTAGAAAGAGAACGGCAAAAGAAGCCCACAGGTGCTAGAAGGAAGGAAATAATAAGAATTAGAGCAGAATTAAATGAAATAGAGAATAGAAAAACAATTGCAAGAGTTAACAAGTCCAAAAGCTGGTTCTTTGAAAAGGTCAACAAAATTGATAAACCATTGGCCAAACTAAAAAAGAAAAACAGGAGAGGAAGCAGATAACTCATGTAAGAAATGCGATGGGTGCTATCACAACAGACCCAACTGAAATTAAAAGAATCATAAGAGATTACTATGAAAAATTGTACTCTAACAAATTTGAAAACCTGGAGGAAATGGACAAATTTTTAGAAACTTACTATCTACCTAAATTAACACAAACAGGTAGAACAACTAAATAAACCCATAACAAAAGAAGACATTGAAAAGATTATTAAAAAAAACTCCCAACAAAAAAAAAGCCCTGACCTGGATGTCTTCACTGGAGAATTCTACCAAACTTTCAGAGAAGAGATAACTCCACTTCTACTAAAGGTATTTCAGAGCATAGAAACGGATGGAATACTCCCAAACTCATTCTATTAAGCCAGCATAACCCTGATACCAAAACCAGGTAAAGACACCACAAAAACAGAAAATTACTGACCAATATCCCTCATGAACATTGACGCAAAAATCCTCAACAAAATTCTAGCCAATAGAATTCAGCAACATATCAAAAAAATAATTCAACATGACCAAGTGGGATTTATACCAGGTATGCAGGGATGGTTCAACATTAAAAAAAATCAGTGTAATCCATCATATAAATTTAAAAAAAAGGCAAGAACCACATGATCTTATCAACCAATGCAGAAAAGGCATTCGACAAAGTCCAACACCCATTCATGATAAAAACTCTCTCAACAAAATAGGAATAGAAGGGAAACTCCTCAATATAATTAAGGGCATTTATACAAAGCCAACAGTGAACATCATCCTAAATGGAGACACTTTGAAAGCATTCCCCTTGAGAATGGGAACCAGACAAGGATGCCTTCTATCACCACTACTTTTCAACATTGTGCTGGAGGCCCTAGGCAGAGTAATTAAGCTAGAAAAAGAAATAAAGGGCATCCAAATAGGTAGGGAAGAAGTCAAAGTATCTTTATTTGCAGATGATATGATCTTATGCACAGAAAACCCCAAAGAATCCACAAGAAAATTACTGGAACTAATCAAAGGTTTCAGCAAAGTTTCAGGATACAAGATAAAGATATAAAAATCGGTTGGATTTCTTTACACCAAAAAAGAGAACCTTGAAGAGGAAATCACCAAATAAACACAATTTACAATAGCCCGCCAAAAGATAAAATACTTAGGAATAAATCTAACCAGAGATGTAAAAGATCTATACAGAGAAAACTACAAGACACTACTGCAAGAAACTAAAAGACACCTGTGTAAGTGGAAAAACTATACCTTGCTCATGGATAGGCAGACTCAACATAGTGAAAATGTCAATTCTACCCAAAGGTATCTACAGATACAATGCAATCCCGATCCAAATACCAACAACATTTTTTAATGAGATGGAGAAACAAATCACCAACTTCATATGGAAAGAAAAAAGGCCCTGAATAAATAAAGCATTACTCAAGAAGAAGAACAAAGTGGGAGGCATTACACTACCTGATTTGAGGACCTATTATACTGCCATGGTAGTCAAAACAGCCTGGTACTGGTACAAAAACAGATACATAGACCAATGGAACAGAGTTGAGAATCCAGATATAAGCTCGTCCACCTATGAGCAGCTAATATTTGACAAAGGCCCAAAGTCCATTAATTGGGGAAAAGACAGTCTCTTTAACAAATGGTGGTGGCATACCTGGATATCCATCTGCAAAAAACTGAAACAAGACCCATACCTCACACCATGTACAAAAACTAACTCAAAATGGATCAAAGACTTAAATATAAAATTGAAAACGATAAAAATCATGGAAGAAAAAATATGGACAATGCTAGGAGGCCTAATACATGGCATAAACACAATAAGAACCGTAAGTAACAATGCACAAGCACCAGATAAGAGACTAGATAAATGGGAGCTCCTAACAATCAAACACTTATGCTCCTCAAAAGACTTCACCAAAAGAGTAAAAAGACAACCTACAGACTGGGAAAACATTTTTGGCTACGACAAATCTGATCAGCACCTAATCTCTAAAATCTACAAGATACTGCAAAACCTCAATGACAAAAAGAGAAATAACCCAATTAAAAAATGAGCAAAGGATATGAACAGGCACTTTTCCAAAGAAGATATTCAGGCGGCTAACAGACACATGAAGAAATGCTCATGATCATTAGCCATTAGAGAAATGCAGATCAAAACTACAGTGAGATATCATCTCACCTCAACAAGGCTAGCCTTAATCCAAAAAACACAAAATAATAAATACTGGATAGGTTATGGAGAGACTGCAACACTTATACACTGTTGGTGGGAATGTAAAATGGTACAACCACTTTGGAAATCGATTACGCCCTTCCTTAAAAAGCTAGAAATAGGAGTACCATATGATCCAGCTATCCCCTTCCTTGGAATATATCCTTGAGAAATAAGAGCCATCACACAAATAGATATATACACATCAATGTTCATTGCAGCACTGTTCACGGTAGCAAAAAATGGAAACAACCTAGGTGTGCATCAACAGATGAATGGATAGACCAATATGGTATATCCACACAGTGGAATACTATGCAATGATAAAGAACAGTGATGAAGCTGTGAAATATCATATAACATGGTGGAAGCTGGAACTTATTATGCTGACTGAATTTAGTCAGTCATAGAAGGACAAATACTGTATAAGACCACTATTATAATAATTCAAGGAAAGGTTTAAACACTGAAAACATTCTTTGATGGTTTTGGGGGTGGGGAGTGAGGTTTAGAGTTATTCACTAACTAGATAGTAGGTAAGAATCATCGTAGGCAAAGGGAAGGACAGCACACACTACAGGGGAATTCAGCACAACTGGATTAAACAAAAGCTAACAAGTTTCCTGAATACAATCAAATACTTTGAGAGACAGAGTAGCAGGGGTAGGGGTCTGGGGACCATGCTTTCAGGGGACATCTATGTCAATTGGCATAACAAAGCTTATTAAGAAATGTTCTGCATCCTACTTTGGTGAGTGGTGTCTGGGGTCTTAAAAACTTGCAAGTGGCCATCTAAGATGCATCAATTGGTCCCAATCACCTGGAGTAAAGGAGAATGAAGAACACCAAAGACACAAGGAAAGTATTAGTCCAAGAGACAGAATGGGCCACATAAACCAGAGACTTCATCAGCCTAAGACCAGAAGAACTAGATGGTGCCCGGCTACCACCAGTGAACGTCCTGACAGGGAACACAATAGAGTCCCTGATGGAGCAGCAGATGGATGGGTCACAGAACTCAAATTCTAGTAAGAAGTCCAGACTTAATGGTCTGACTGAGACTGAAGGTATCCTGGAAAGCAGGGCCCCTGGACTCTCTATCAGCCCAGACCTAAAACAATTTCCGAGGCCAGCTCTTCAGATAGAGATTGGACTGGACTGTGGGACATAAAGTGATACTCGTGAAGAGTGTGCCTCTTAGTCAAGTAGATACAATAGATCAAAGGGGCAACTTCTGTCCAGAGGTGAGTGGGGAAGGCAAATAGGGTTAGGAGCTGGTTGAATGGTCACAGGGTAATCAGGGGCAGAAAGGAGGAGTGTGCTGTCACAGAATGGGGTGAGCAATTAGGGTCACATAACAATGTATGTATACAATTTTGTATGGGAGACTAACTTGAAACGTAAACTTCATTTAGCTACAACAATAAAAAAAAATACTGAAAAAAAAAAAAGAAACTACCACTTGTCAAGTTTTGGTGTAGTCTCAAAGAAAAATACACATAATTATCTGAAAAAGCTATTAAAATACTCCTCACTTTTACAATTAAAAAAAAATAAACTACACGGGGAAGACAGAGACAAGGAGTGTGAGGCTCCTGTGTGGCAAGGCACCACAGCCTGCCATGCCGGGACCATCTGTTCTGGGACTTGGGTAGGGCAAGCAGGAGCCTTACTTGTCTCACCTGTGTCCCAGCCCCAGGGACACCACTCACATCACCGTCAGCCGCAGTCTGAATGCCCCCTGTTCTTTGGCAGCTGCAGCTGGAGGCTCTGGAGGCTGAGAGGTGGTGTTAGCAAAAAAATATGTAATCTAAGGGCAAAAAAAAAAAAGTGTGCCTCACCCAAGCTATGCTATTTTAAATTCTCTTTTAGGTAGGTCAAAGCTGGACGATGAATAAGGAAGCCTAAAGAAGAATTGATACCTTTGAATTATCATGTTGGTGAAGAATATTGAATATACTATGGACTGCCAAAAAAATGAACAAATCTGTCTTGGGAGAAGTACATCCAGAATGGTCCTTAGAAGCAAAGATGGCAAGACTTTGTCTCATGTACTTTAGATAAGTTATGAAGAGAAACCAGCCCCTGGAGAAGGATATCATGCTTGGTAAAATAGAGAGTGAGAGAAAAAGAGGAAGCCCTTCAAGGCAATGGACTGAAGCAGTGGCTGCAACACTGAGCTTAAACATAGAAATGATTGTGAGGATGGCACAGGACCAGGCAGTGTTTCAGTCCATTGTACATGGAGTCACTACGAGTCTGAACCAACTCCATGGCACCTAACAACAACATATTAAGAAAACTTTTTTTTTGCTCCCAGAAAACACTAGTGGATTTCAGATTTACACAATCTGAGAATTAAAAAAAAAAAAAAATGTAAATTTTATCTTTAAAGAATAATAGGAAAATGGATATTGGATTGGCATCTGGCAGTGCCGCTCTAATATGTATCAAAAATGTGTTGTTCATTGAGTTATTAATTGCTGTAGATTAAATTGTATCCCCGAAACACATCTGTTATAATACTTATTTTTATAAATCCTACTCTCCCAGTACCATTGAATTGATTCCAACTCATAGCTACCCTGAGGACAGAGTAGAACTGCCCCATAGGGTTTCCAAAGCTGTAAATCTTTATGGAAGCAGACTGCCACATCTTTTTCCCATGGTGCGTGTGTGCATGTGACCGTAATACTCCTCAGCATGTTTTCTCCTTTTCAGAATGGGCAACTGAGGGCTTGACATAACTATTGCCATAACGAACCTGTAAGTATTTTTTTCTTTTTCCTTTGTCTTCTCTCTTTTCACATACCTTCGTTAACGGCTTTGTTTTGTGCATACCTTTGTTAATGATTCTGTTTTATGACTTAGGATCCCCCACAGGAAGATTAGAGCCCAGATGTCAGAGAATATATCTTTAGCCTGATAAGGAAATGTCCAGTTCCCTATCTTTTTAGTATGATAAAGAGTCTCTTGTAATTATCTTGGAGTGAATAACACTTCTAACCTTTGTAAAAATCATATATAAGCTCTTATGTAAAAATGCCTTTGGGGACTCCCTAAGGACAGCCTGTGTTGCTGTTTGGATCCCCAGTGGTGTACACTTCCTAAATTAAAACTCTCTTTCTTTTTCTGACTTGGAGTATGTTTCATTGCCTCAACTGCTCCAGGGCACAGACCCTATTTGGGTAACAGTGCAACTGGTAGATTCAAACCACTGATCTTTCAGCTAGCAGCCCCATGCTTAACCACTGTGCCACCAAAACCAAAAACCAAACCCGTTGCCGTCAACTCGATTCAGACTCATAATGACCCTACAGAACAGAGTAGAACTGCCCTATCTTGTTTCCAAGGAGTGACTGGTAGATTCAAACTGCCAACCTTTTGGTTAGCAGCCCTAGCTCTTAACACTGCACCACAAGCTCTCCACTGTGCTAGCAAGGCTACTTAAATACTACTATACCAGTGGCTATAATCTAATTTGAGAATAGGATTTCTTTGTTAGGTTAATGAGGCAGTATTAGTGTAGGGTATGTCTTAAATCAAACTCTTTTGAGATTTAAAAGAACTGATTAAGCAAGAAGCAAGCCAGCACAGATGGGGAAATTTAGACACCACCCCACATAAGATCTGCAAAGAACCAAGCAACAGGAGCTGTAAAGAGACAAGAACCTCCCCCAGGGTCAACAGAGGAAAAAAGCTTTCCTCTATAGCCAGCAGCCTGAATTCAGACATCTAGCCTCCTTAACTGTGAAAAATACACTTATGTTTGTTAAAGCCATCCACTTGTGGGACAGCTAGTCCCTGACTTATGACGTATTGGGGTTATGACGAACCACACCTTTTTTTTTGGTACATCTTATCTTTAGTTTGTCGTACTGTGGGGCCCTGTGTGTTGCTGTGATGCTGGAAGCTTTGCCACTGGTATTCAAACAGGATCACTCGTGGTGGATAGGTTTCAGCTGAGCTTCCAGACTAAGACAGACTAGAAAGAAGGACCCAGTGGTCTACTTCTGAAAAGAATTAGCCAGTGAAAACCCTATGAATAGCAGCAGAACATTGTCTGTTAGAGTGCCAGAAGATGATACTCTCAGATTGGAAGGCATTCAAAATACAGTTGGGGAAGAGCCGCCTCCTCAAAGTAGAGTCAACCTTAATGACGTAGATGGAGTCAAGCTTTTGGGCCCTTCATTTGCTGATGTGGCACAACTCAAAATGAGAAGAAACAGCTGCAAACATCCTTGGAATGTACAAAGTATGAATCTAGGATAACTGAAAATCCTCACAAAAGAAATGGAACACATAACCATCCATATCCTAGGCATTAGTGAACTGAAATGGACTGGTATTGGCCATTTTGAATCAGACAATCATACGGTGTACAATGCTGGGGATGACAACGTGAAGAAGAATGGCACTGCATTCATCATCAAAAAAGAACATTTCAAGATCTATCCTGAAGTACAACACTATCAATGATAGGATTATATCCATATGCCTTCAAGGAAGACCAGTTGATGATTTAGTTACCAATGAAGAAGAGGTTACCTATGAAGAAGAGGTTACCTATTAGTTTACTGACAATAAAAACGAAAGCATGCAGCCTTTTGAAAACTTGAAGGAATCTCAAGGAGAAGACTACCAAGAGTACATTAATGCCAGCAAGAAACCGGTTTCATTTCTTCAAATGCAGATTTGCCTTACATAATGTACCTATATGTCAAGAAGCAAAAAGCACCGACAATGAAGCTGCTGAAAAATTCAAGGATCAGCTGGACAAGATAATATAAGATGAAAAATATACAAAAGAGTATATTTTCAATGTGGACAAAACAGCCTTATTTAAAAAAAATGCTAGAACAGACCTATGTCCACATACAAGCGAAGGTGATGCTTGATTTCAAGGCATTTAAAGACAGAATTCATTGATGTTTAATGGATTACAAATCATAGTAACTCTATAGGACAGAATAAAACTGTCCCAAAGGGTTTTCAAGGATGTAAATCTTTATGGAAGCAGACTGCCATATTGTTCTCCTGCAGAGTGGCTGGTGGGTTCGAACTGCTCTCCTTTTGGTTAGCAACCAAGTTCTTACCTACTACACCACCAGGACTCCACCGCTTGTCTGTCAGTTTGTTGTACTATGGTGGCTTGCGTGTTGCTGTCATGTTGGAAGCTATGCCACTGGTATTTTAAATACCTACAGGGTCACACGTGGTAGACCGATTTCTGTGAAGCTTCTAAACTAACACAGACTAGGAAGATGGACCTAGCAATCTATTTCCAAGAAAAATTGGCCAATGAAAACCTTATGGAGGCGGGGACAAGAGACCAGTCAGAGGTTTCCTGTGGTCCCACTTACAACAAAACCTCCCCCAAAAAAACAAGTGAATCAGTTGTATATGAATGTCTAGGAGCCCTGAACATCAAAGACAAAATTGAGGAATCCAACTGAGTGGCAGGGGGAGGGAGAGATTGTTCAGAAGCAGCTGGGAGTTGCCGGACCTGACTGAGTGGGAATCGGCACCCTGCAGGCTAGATTGGCTGGTGTGTGCAGTGAGGCAAGCAGTGGCACTTGGGACACGTTTTCCACATCAGGAGAGACCAAGTGTGGAGAGTCGACTCATGCCTCCAGAATCAGTGAAAAACAGCGCTCAATCTGCAAAAGGTAAAAACATGTGTCTAACCCAAGCGCAGATCAAAAAACCTTGTTTGGAAAGAACCTCTCTCCCATTTACCTGCAACCTCCTCTCTCTGCACAGAATCCCAGGCCAACTTCAGGGATCGCCACATCCCCTGGGCCAGAAGTAGGACCTATCATGTGCTCTGAGCCATTCTCCCTGCCTTGGAGAGGGAACAAATTAACAAATGGAAAAAATAATCTGCCAGCTCCCCTAAGCCAGGAATTCAGGGCAGGCACAACTCCTTTGCCTAGGAAGAGGCATAAGGGGTCCACGGACTTCGAATGCCCTTCACCCTGCATAGACCTGTATGGGACCATTTCAAAAGCCTAGACCCTCATTAGCACAATACAACAGGGTATATACCTGAAGCCTAACTTGAACTGTATCAGCTATATGGTGGAGTGGCAGATCCATGACATTTGACACTACTCTGCCCATTAAGCAGGGTCCTCAACTACCCACATTAGGGGCCTGAGGACTGGTGGCTCCACCTTCTCCAACTAGCCACACATAACAGGGGTCCAAGAATAAACAGTGCCTCCCACACCTTACAGTATTCCCTTGAGACAGGGAAACAGGCAAGTATGCCCTTTATCACCACTCTTATTCAACATTGTGCTGGAGGTCCTAGCCAGAGAAATTAGGCTAGAAAAAGAAATAAAGGGCATCCAAATTGATAAGGAAGAAGTATCTCTATTTGAAGATGATATATTATACACAGAAAACCCCAAAGATTCCACAAGATAACTACTGGAACTAGTAGAAGATTTCAGCAAAGTATCATGATACAAGATAAACATACAATAAGATAAACACATAGTGCCAGCAGATGAATCCCTTAGGTTGGAAGGCACTCAAAATACTACTGGGAAGAACTGCCTCCTCAAAATAAACTCAACCTTAAAGATGTAGATGGACTAAAGCTTTCAGGACCTTCATTTGCTGATTCAAAACGTTACCAAACAGCTGAAAACTGCAATTAATAACCAGAACATGGAATGTATAAGGTATGAAACAAGGAAAATTGTAAGATGTTAAAAATGAAATGGAACAGTTGAAGATCAAAATCCTAGGCTTTAGTGAGCTGAAACGGACTGGTATTGGCCATTTTGAATCAGACAATAATATGGTCTACCATGATAAGAATGACAAATTGAAGAGGAAAAGCATCAAACTCATTATCAAAAAGAACATTTCACGATCTATCCTGAAGTACAAGACTTGTCAGTGATAGGATTATGTCCATAGGCCTACAAGGAAGACCAGTTAATAGGACTAGTATTCAAATTTAAGCACCAGCCACTAATGTCAAAGAAGAAGAAATTGAAGATTTTTACCAACTTCTGCAGTCTGAAATTGGCGAAAGATGCAATCAAGATGTGTTGATAATTACAGGTGATTGGAATATAAAAGTTGTAAATACAGAAGAAGGAACGGTAGTTGGAAAATATGGTCTTGGTGATAAAAACAACATAGATCACATGAGAGAATTTTGCAAGATCAACAACTTATTCATTGCAAATACTTTTTTCAACTACATAAATGGCGACTATACATATTGACCTCACCAGGTGGAACACAAAGGAATGAAATCCACTACTTCTGTGGAAATAGATGGAGAAGCTCAATATCATCTGGTCTGGACAAGGCTAGCAGCTGACTGCTGAACAGACCATCAATTGCTCATATGTAAGTTCAAGTCGAAGCTGAAGAAAATTAAAATAAGTCCACAAGAGCCAAAGTACAACCTTGACTATATCCCACTTTAATTTAGTGACCATATCAAGAATAGATTTGAAGCACTGAACACTAATGACCAAAGACCAGACAAGTTGTGGAATGACATCAACACATTACACATGAAGGAAGCAAAAGGTCATTGAAAAAGATAGTGTCTTAGTCATATGGTGCTGCTCTAACAGAAATACCACAAGTGAATGACTTTACGAAGAAAAGTTTATTCTCTCACAGTCCAGTAGGCTGCAAGTCCAAATGCAGAGCATCAGCTCCAGGGGAACACTTTCTCCTTTGGCTCTGGAGGAAAGTCCATGTCATCAGTCTTCCCTTGGTCTGGGACCATCTCAGCGCAGGAACCTCAGGTCCAAAAGACACTCTCTGCTCCCAGCACTGCTTTTTTGGTGATATGAGGTTCCCATGTGTCTCTGCTCGGTTCTCTCTTTTATGTCTCAAAAGAGATTAAGGTAAGACACTAATCTTATCAACCTCATCAGTATAACCTTAATCTTGTCAACCTCATCAGTATAACCTCATCACAGTGATAGCATTTACAACACATAAGGAGATCACATATAATCTCATAGTAGTGACAGAGTTTACAACACATAAGGAAATCACATCAGATAACACAATCATACAATACTGGGAATCATGACCCAGCCAAACTGACAGATATTTTTAGGGTACACAACTCAATCCATGACAGATAGTAAAGAAAAAAAAAATAGATGTCAGAAGAGACTTTGAAACTTCCTCTTGAATGTAGAGTAGCTAAAGAAATTAGGAAGTAAAGGAGGTGAACAGAAGATTTCAAGGTGCAGCTCAAGAAGTCAAAGTAAAGTATATACAATGAAATGTGCAAAGACCTGGAGTTAGAAAACCGAAATGGAAGAACACACTCAGAATGTCTCAAGCTGAAAGAATTGAAGAAAAAATTCAAGCCGCGAGTAGTGATACTGAAGGACTCTATGGGCAAAAAATCAGACAACACAGGAAATGTCAAAAAGAAAATGAAAGGAATACACAGAGTTCCTGTACCAAAAAGATTTGGTGAACATTCAGCCATTTCAGGAGGTAGCATATGATCAAGAACTGATGGTACTGAAGCAGGAAGTCCAAGCTGCACTAAAGGCATTGATGAGAAACAAACCTCCAGGAATTGATAGAATACCAAGTGAGAAGTTTCAACAAAAGGATGCAACACTGCAAATGCTTTCTCATCTATGCCAAGCAATTTTGAAGACAGCTACCTGGCTAATCACAAAAACAGATCCATATTTGTGACCATTCCAAAGAAAAGTGATCCAATAGAATGCAGAAATTATTGAACAATATCAGTGACATCACACGCAAGTAAAATTTTGCTGAAAATAATTTAAAAACAGTTGCAGTAGCATACTGACATGGACCTGTCAGAAATTCAAGCTGGATTCAGAAGAAGACATGGAATGAAGACTATTAGTGCTGATGTCAGACGGATCTTAGCTGAAAGTAGAGAATTCCAGAAAGATATTTACCTGTGTTTTATTGACTATGCAAATGCATTGAACTGTGTGGATCATAGCAAACTATGAGTAACATTGACAAGAATGGTAATTCCAGAACAAATGTGCTTATGCAGAATCAGTACATAGACCAAGATATAGTCATTTGAAGAGAACAAGGGAATACTGACTGGTTTAAAATCAAAAAAGATGTGCATCT
Organism: Dugong dugon; assembly: GCA_030035585.1. Lineage (NCBI taxonomy): Eukaryota > Metazoa > Chordata > Mammalia > Sirenia > Dugongidae > Dugong > Dugong dugon. The sequence goes on along the minus strand of CM057463.1, from coordinate 102,965,557 downwards.
AAGTAGTATCCTTTCCCCATACTTATTCAATATATATGCTGACGAAATAATCTGAGAAGATGGACTATACGAAGAAAAATACAGCATCAGGACTGAAGGAAGACTCATTAACAACCCGTGATATGCAGATAACACAACTTTGTTTGATGAAAGGGAAGATGACTTGAAGCACTTACTGATGAAGATCAAAGACTACAGTATGGATTACACCTCAACATGACCAAAATAAAAATCCTCACAACTGGACCAATAAGCAACATCATGATAAATGGAGAAAATATTGATGGTATCAAGGATTTAATTTTACATAGATCCACAATCAATGCCCATGGAAGCAGCTGTCAAGAAATCAAAAGACGTATTGCATTCGGCAAATCTGCTGCAAAAGTCGTCTTTACATTGTTAAAGAGCAAAGATGTCATCTTGAAGCCTAAAGTGTGCCTGACCCAAGCCATGATTTTTTCAATTGCCTCATATGCATGTGATAATGAATAAGAAAGACCAAAAAAAGAATTGATGCATTTGAATAATGGTGTTGGTGAAGAATATTGAATATACCATGGACTGCCAGAAGAACAAACACATCTGTCTTGGAGGAAGTACAGCCAGAATGCTCCTTAGAAGTGAGGATGGTGAGACTTCATCTCACGTTCTTTGGACTTGCTATCCGGAGGCACAAGTCCCTCGAGAAGGACATCACACTTGGTAAAGTAGAAGGTAGGCAAAAAGAGGAAGACCCTCAAAGAGATGGGTTGACACAGTGGCTAAAACAATGGGCTCAAACATAGCAATGTTGTGACGATGGCATATACCAGGTGGTGTTTGGTTCTGTTGTACATAGGTTGGCTATGAATCAGAACCAACTTGATGGAACGTAACAATCACAAGACAGAATTATGCTGCTGCTTGGAGAAAATGGTGTTGGATTTAAATTAGAACATTTTCTCGTTCACCATTCTGTAAAGTCTGGAGCATTCAAAACTGACAAAAATAAGCTGCCAGTCTACTACAGGGGGAACTCCAAGACGTAGATGATGATTGTGTTCTTTGAAGACTGTTTTTTAGATTGTTCCATCCCAGAAATGTGTGCCTACTGCCTTGAAAAGAGCATTTGTTTCAAGATTCTGCTGTTACTTGATAATACCCCATGACGTCCTTCTCAAGCAGATAATCTAAATCAGGATTTCAAAGTGGTGTGTCTATCTCCCAACACAACAGCTGTGACCCAGATATGGATCAAGGTTCATTTGCTACCTTCAAGGAATACTATCTATGGACTACATTTATTCAGGCGATAGCCACAACAGATGTTGATATGGTAACATTACCTGATTTCTGGAAGAATTGTATTATTCTTCAGTGTATCTAGAACATTACATCTTCCTGGGAAGAAGGTACAGAAAAATGCAAGCAGGGAATATGGGGAAAAAATGCTCGGTTATGTGAACATACTCCAAGCATTTGATCAAGATAATATGACGAAAGAGATCGGTGGAAAAATCATCCATATGGCAAGAGTGCTGAATTGAGAACTTGATATTGCTGATGTGGAACAGCTATTTAGAGATTATCATCAGTACTTAATGGATTTTAAAGAAGAAATAAATGCTGAAGAAGAAAGAAATAATGAGGAAGAAGAAGAGGAAGAGAGTTTGTCAAAAAATTTTACAGTGATAGGATTAGCTGAAGTTTTTTCTAAACTAAATCAGGGGCTTCAGTTGCTTGAAAACATGGATGTAAACACTGACTGCCCTGCCAAAGTTAAGAGGCAGATTCAGGCAACAGTATATGAAGAAAAAAAGAAAAGGGTCATGCAGACAAATCTCATTAATTTTCTGACTAGAAATGTCATCCCCATTCCCAGGGATAATTCAGATTATTCAGAACCTTTCATAAACTGAGTTATTCCCTCACCTGACAAAATGCCAAAGTCATGATAGTTTCTATCATTTTAGAGAATGCATATGGTGCCATCAACAAAATGTGGCTAGACAGGTGGACGTTAAGTGTGCTTCTGGTGTAGCATTAAAAGAAAATGATGAACATGTGATTGGAAGGTCGTTGCTTTTTATGCAGTGGCAAAGAGCTTGTCTGAATTCTGTTAAAATGTTTAGTGGAAGTTAGAACTTCAAAGTTACAAACTTGGATATTTGTCTGAGGAAGTTTTTAAGCAAGATCTTAAAGGGGCCCCATGGTTTCTCCTAGCCACTTATATTAAAATGCAAGAGGAAAAAGTTGGATGTAAAAATGAACAATGCAAAGTGAAAACAAAACTTAAAGATTTGTAAAACATTTGTTGTATAAACTCAGGACATGTTTTCTAGAATTTTTATCAAGGATATGTCTACACAATCTTTGTTACAGAGATTAGGCCTGTGATTGACAGATCTAATGAACTACTACAGCAGAAAATCCATCAGCTTAGACTGGGTGAAAAAAAAGACAGGACAAAATGAAGGAACGTTATCTGCTTCTTTGAACTCTACAGGCAGGAAACAGGCCAAAGGATCTATATCTGTTGTCTTCTAAGAAAGAAAAGGACCATTCCTGGAAAAACTCAGAGATCAGAAGAACTGTTAGAAGGAAAAGAGGAAGCAGGGCTGACTCGGTTTCAAAAGACTGAGCCAAGGTCTCTTAGGTCTTAAACGGTACAGGCACATCACAGCCTCCTAGATTTCAAAGGGCAAAGCCATATCCTTTGAGGTTTCAAAGGATAGCATGACCTCCTAGGTTTCAAAGAATTAGATCTCTACCAACTGGGTTCCTGAATGTGGGGCTGCTGCTTAGCTTGGTCAAGATGATGGGGCCACAGCCCAAAGCTCAGGTGGCAGGCTGCCATGCCCAAGGGGCAGAGAATGGAGCCTGGAAGCCAGCTGGGCTGAGGGTGGGATTGTCGTTCAGATGGAATAGGAGAATGGGACCACCCAAAGCCAAGGGAGCAGAGTTGCCATCCCAGGGCACCTGGAAGGTAGGGCTGAAACCCAGGGTCAAGGGACCTCCACGCAAAATCCAGAGAGTGAGGCCTAAATCCAGACTCTGAAGGGCAGAGCCCTTGCCTAGATAGTCCTGAAGAACAGGGTTATTTTCAAGCCTTGAGAGCTAATGTAATTTGTCTGACGGGTTTTGGACTTGCTACGTACCAGATATCCCTGCTTTCCCTCCAATTTCACAAATTTGTAATGGAAATGTCTACCTTGTGCCTGTTGGACCATTGTACTTTGGAAGCAGATAATTCATAATATAGATTTTACATGTTCACAGATGAAGAGGAATTTTGTCCCAGGGTGGAATATGTCTGAAGTCTCACCTACATTTCATTCAGAGGATTCAGAAGATGAGATTTTGGACTTGGAGTGGAAATAAGATTTTCAGGATGAAGTGAAGGGGAAAATGTGTTTTAAGTGTGGAAGGAAATGGATTTGGGGGGATCAAGGGTGGCAAGTTGTGGACTGAATTGTTTCTCTAAAAAATATGTCTTGTAAATCCTACTATACCTGTGTTTTACAACTTGTCTGTCAGTTTGCTGTACAGTAATGGCTTGCATGTTGCTATGATGCTGGAAGCTATGCCACCAGTATTTCAAATACCGGCAGGATCACCCATGGTGGACAGGTTTCAGTGGCACTTCCAGACTAAGACAGACTGGGAAGAAGGACCTGGCAATATACATATGAAAAAATTGGCCAATGAGAACCTCATAGATAGCAGAGGAATATAGTCTGATGTAGTGCTGGAAGATGGCCCCCTCAGGTTGAAATGCACTCAAAATACAACTGGGAAAGAGGTGCCTCTTCAAAGTAGAGTTGACTTTAAAGACATGATAGAGTAAAGTTTTCAAGACCTTCATCTGCTGATGTGGGACGACTGAAAATAAGTACAAACAGCAGCAAACATCCATTAACGATCAGATGCAAACATCGATTAGTAATTGGAACAAGAAATATGCAAAGTATGAAACAAGGAAAGTTGGAAATCCTCAAAAAGAAATGGAATGCTTGAAGATTGATATCCTACACATTAGTGATCTGAAATGAACTGGTATTGACCATTTTGAATCAGACAATCACATGGTCTACCATGCCAGGAATGACAGATTGAAGAGGAATGATGTTTCATTCATCATCAAAAAGAACATTCAAGATCTATCCTGAAGTATGACACTTTCAATAACATAAAAATATCCATAAACCTATAAGGAAGACCAGCTGATATAATATTATTCAAATTTATGCACTAACTGCTAAGGGTAAAGATGAAGAAATTGAAGATTTTTATCAACTTCTGTAAGCTGAAATTGATCAAACGTACAATCAAGATGCAACTGATACTTACTGGTGATTGGAGTGCAAACATTGGAAATGAAAGAGAATTGGTAGTCTGAAGATATAGCCTTGGTGATAGAAATGAAGCCAGAGATCACATGACAGAATTTTGCAAGACCATTGACTTATTCATTGCAAATGTCTTTTTTCGACAACATCAATGGTGAATATACAGGTAATAATACTCAGGAATCAAATGGACTACATCTGTGGAATGAGATGACGGAGAAGCTCAATATCATCAATAAGAACAAGGCCAGGGGCCTACCATGGAATAGACCATCAATTGTTCATATGGAAGTTAAACTTAAAGTTGAAGAAAATTAAAACAATCCCACAAAAGCCAAAGCATGACTAGAGTATATCCCATCAGAATTTATAAACCATTTCAAGGATAGATTTGACTAGTAGAACACTAATGACCAAAGATCAGACAAGTTGTAGGATGACATCAAGGACATCATACAAGAAAAAGCAAAGGTCATTAAAAAGACAAAAGAAAGAAAGGAACAAAATGAATGCCAGAATAGACTCTGAAACATGCTTTTGAATGTAGAGTAGTTAAAGCAAAAGGAAGAAATGATGAAGTAAACGGGCTGAAGAGAAGATTTCAAAGATCGACTTGAGAAGACAAAGTATTAAAATGAAATGTGCAAACTCCTGGAGTTTGCATGGTCAGCATTCCTCAAACTGAAAGAACTGAAGAAAAATGTCAGAATCAAGTTGTAGTATTGAAGGATTCTATGAGCAAAAATTGAATGATGCAGGAAGAATCAAAAGAAGATGGAAGGAATACACAGTCCCCTGACATTCAACCATTTCAAGAGGTAACACATGATCAAGAACTGACGTTATTGAAGGAAGAAATCCAAGCTGCGCTGAAGGCATTGTCGAAAAATAAGGCTCTAGGAATTGACGGAATACCAATTGAGATGTTTCAACAAATGGATACTAACCTGAAAACACACACTCATTAATGCCAAGAAATTTGTAAGACAGCTACCTGGTCTACCAACTGGAAGAATTCCATATTTATGCATATTCCAAAGAAAGGTGATTCAACCAAATGTGGAAATTATTACATGGTATCATTAATATCACATGCAAGTAATAATTCAAAAATGATTGAGCATTACGTTGACAACGATCAGTCGGAAATTCAAGCCTATTTCAGAAGAGGATGTGGAATGAGAGATATCATTACTGGTATCAGAAGGATCTTGGCTGAAAGCACAGAATACCAGAAAGATGTTTACTTGTGTTTTATTGATTATGCTAAGGTATTTGACTGTGTGAATTGTAACAAATTACAGATGACACTGTAAAGAATAGAAATTCCAGAACACTTAATTGTCCTCATGAAGAACCTGCACGTGGATCAAGAGGAAATCATTCAAAAGAACAAGGGGATACCATATGGTTTAAAATCAGGTAAGCTGTGCGTCAGGAATATATCCTTTCACCATACTTATTCCATACGCATGCTGAGTAAATAATCTGAGAATCTGAACTATATGAAGAAAAACGAGGCATCAGGATTGGAGGAAGACTCATTAACAACCTGCGATATGCAAATGACACAACCTTGCTAGCTGAAAGTGAAGAGGACTTGAAGCACTTACTGATGAAGCTTAAAAACTACAGCCTTCAGTATGGATTACACCTGACATAGAGTACTCAAAATTTTAGGGTGCTTAGCATTACTGAGGAGACTTGGTTGCTTAGTGGTTAAGAGCTTGGCTGCTAATCAAAAGGTCAGCAGTTCAAATGCACCAGCCACTCCTTGGAAACTCTATGGGGTGGTTCTACTCTGTCCTGTAGGGTTGCTATGAGTCGGAACTAACTCAATGGCAACAGGTTTAGCATTACTGAAGGGGATGACAAGGGAGTAGGCCAGAATTCCATTTTATTTCTGTTCTTCTTTTTATTTTTTTGTTTAAAATTAACCTGTATACTGGTTTCACAAGTAACAGAAGGGAGAGTAGTAAGAATATAGTGATGCTTAAGCCAGGAGAAAATGTTCCTGGAAATATATGTTACGTTTTGCATAAGGTTGTTCTTTTTTTCTCAGAAAGTACACACATAAGACAATGTTTTGCTTAAGATTATTTTGTGCTAAAACCACGTCCAGGAAGATGTGTTCATATATGGAATGTGTTCCTGTGAGTAAGCATATGTAAAGCTCTTATGACCAGGACTCATCTTCATTCTGTTACTATTTTACAACATTAGTTATATCCTATAATTGTTTTCAAAATGTCAACCAAAACTTTATGAAAGGCACTGTAAAAATCCTATCCTCAGGGAGCTCTTAGCAGGAAGCATTTAGCACCTTGTTTAGTGTTTCCCTTGTCTGTCTGGTCGATGGCCATCGCTATTCTTTATCCTCAGTAAAAACTCTCTTGCTTTTAATTTTAAAAAGACTTTACGATTTTTTTTTTTAGCTTTTCAACATGTTTGGTGTCAGAAATCCTGATTCTGAGCTCAACTACATACATTAACATAAAGAAAACAAAAAATCCTCTCAACTGGACCAATAAAAAAATCATGAAAAATTGAGAAAATGTTGAAGTTGTTAAGTATTTCATTTTACTTGGATCCACAATCAACACTCATGGAAGTAGCAGTCAAGAAATCAAGTGACATATTGCATTAGGCAAATCTGCTGCAAAAGACCTCTTTAAAGTGTTGAAAAGCAAAGGTGTGATCTTGAGGACTAAGGTAAGCCTGACCTAAACCGTGGTATTTTCAGTTGCCTCATATGCATCTAAAAGCTGGACAATGAATAAGAAAGACCAAAGAAGAATTGATGCCTTTGAATTATGTTGGAGAAGAATGTGGAATATACCATGGACTGCCAGAAGAGCAAACAAATCAGTGTTGGAAGAAGCACAGCCAGAATGCTCCTTAGAAGCAAAGATAGTGAGACTTTGCCTCACATACTTTGGACATGTTATCAGGAGTGACCAGTCCCTGGAGCAGGACATCATGCTTGGTAAAGTAGAGGATCAGTGAAAAATAGGAAGGCACTCAAAGAGATGTATTGATACAGTGGCTGTAACTATGGGCTCAAACATAGCAACAGTTGTGAGGATACAGCAGGACCATGCAATGTTTTGTTCTATTGTTGGTGAGGTCTGTATGGGTCAGAACCAACTCTACAGCACCTAACAACAACATAATTATTTTTAAAATGTTATGTAAACCCCAATGCGATGGTTAAGTCTATGTGTCAACTTGGCTGGGTCATGATTATCAGTGGTTTGACAGATGTTATATAATCATCATCCATTTTGTGATCTGATGTGGGCAGTCAATCAGTTGAAAGACCAATCAGTTGAAAGCCAATCAGTTTCCTTGGGAGTGTTGCCTGCATCCAATATATATACAGATATTCTGGCAAAGCTCTCTCTGGATCCGGCCTTCAACTCATCATCCTCTGATCTCTGATTCTTGAGATATGAGCTAGAAGCCTTCTGCATGACCTACAGATCTTGAGATTCACCAGCTGCCACAACCCTGTGAGCCAGCAGCCTTCAGCCTGACGTGCGGATTTTGGGTTTGTCAGCCACTGCAAACACATGAATCAGGAGAATTCTCCAGCCTGACGCCTGACCAACAGATTTAGGACTTGTTAGCCTATACAACTGCGTAAGCAATTTTCTTGAGATAAATCTATGTGTGTGTATATATATATATATATATATACACACTTCACTGGTTTTGTTTCTCTACAGAAGCTAGCCTAAGACACCTAAACATCATGAACAATTGATTTTTTATGTATCACTCATTACTGGATTTAGATACTATCTCAAGAATAGATTTGACACATTGTACACCAATGACGAAAGACAAGTTGTGGGATGACATCAATGACATTATACATGAAAAAACCAAAAAGTCATTAAAAAGACAGGAAAGAAAGAAAAGACCAAAACGGATGTTAGAAAAGACTCTGAAACTTCCACTTGAAGGTAAAGTAGCTACAGTGATTGGAGGAAATGATGAAGTAAAAGAGCTGAACAGAAGATTTCAAAGGGCGGCTCAAGAATACAAAGTAAAATATTGTAATGACATATGTAAAGGCCTGGAGTTATAAAACCAAAAAGGATGAACATGCTCAGCATTTCTCTAGCTGAAAGAACTGGAAAAAAAAAAAAAAATCAAGCCCCCAGTTGCAATAGTGAGGGATTCTATGGGCAAAAAAACTGAACAACACAGGAAGCATCAAAAACAGATGGAAGAATTGGTCAACGTTTAGCCATTTCAGGAGGTAGCATATGATACAGAAATGATGGTATAGCAGGAAGAAGTCCAATCTGTACAAAAGACATTAACCAAAAACAAGGATCCAGGAACTGACAGAATACCAACTGAGATATTTCAACAAATGGAGACTACTTTGGAAGCACTCATTTATCTTTGCCAATAAATTTGGAAGACAGCTACCTGGCCAACCAACTGGAAGAAATCCATATTTGTGCCCATTCCAAAGAAAGGGGATCCAACATAATTCAGAAATTAATGAACAATATCATTAATATTACACACAAGTAAAATTTTGTTGAAAATAATTAAAAAATGGTTGCACCAGTACATCAACAAGGAACTGCCATAAATTTAAGCCAGACTCAGAAGAGGATGTGGAATGAGGGATATTATTGCTAATGTCAGATGGATCTTGGCTGAAAGCATAGAACACAAGAAAGATGTTTACCTGTGTTTTATTGGCTATGCAAAAGCATTCAACTGTGTGAATCATAACAAATTACGGACAGCATTGCAAAGAATGACAATTCCAGAACACTTCATTATGCTCATGCAGAACCTGTATATAGACCAAGAGGTAGTCATTTGAAAAGAACAAGGGGATACTGCATGGTTTAAAATCAAGAATGGTGTTAGGGGTGTATCATTTTACCATACTTATTCAATCTGTATGCTGAGCAAATAATCCAAAAAGCTGGACTATATGAAGAAGAACTCAGCAACAGGCTTGGAGTAGGACTCAATAACCACCTGTGATATGCAGATGACATGACTTTGCTTGCTGAAAGTGAAGAAGACTGAAGCACTTACTCCTGAAGATCCAAGACCGCAGCCTTCAGTATGGATTACACTTCTACAGAAAGAAAACAAAATTCCTCACAACTGGACCAATAAGCAACATCATGCAAAACAGAGAAAAGATTGAAGTTGTCAGGGATTTCATTTCACTTGGATCCATGATCAACACCCAAGGAAGCAGCAGTCAAGAAATCAAAAATTGTATTGCATTGGGCAAATCTGCTGCAAAAGTGTTAAAAAACAAAGATATCACTTTGAGAAGTAAGGTGCACCTGACCCAAGCCATATTTTCATTCACTTCATATGCATGCAAAAGCTGGACAATGAATAAGTGCAATAGGATGGATGGCTTTTGTGTGGCCTTTCTCACCATGGTTTTGTAACTCTCACCTAAGTGATTGGGTGGCATTGTGTGATAGGGTAACTGTGGCCCACCAAAGGGATTGATCAGTTTTTCTGTCCTGCTGGGCTTGAAATGAGCCACTCTAGAGGTGGGAAAGAGAAGATCCCACCACCACCAAGGATGAACAGCCAGGAGCTAGCACATTCTTTGGACCCGGGATCCCTGTGCTCAGAAGCTCCTCTAAGCTGGAGACCCAGAGATAGAGAGAGCTATAACACTGAAGACAGTGAGAAGCATGGCAGAGATCTGGCAGCAGAGACCCAGCAGCAGAAACCGGGCTGCAAAAACCTGGCAATAGGAGGGGGCATGGTGGGATTCCCAGCCTACAGAGTGAGACAGCTGAGCGCCTTTGGGTAGCGGCAGTGGGCCAGGGAGAGGCGTACCTGACAGTACGGCTAGAAAGAGGCTATTCTGATGAAAGAAATGTATGCTGAGTCTCCTGAACCTGAATTGTAACCTGTTAACTTCCCTAACAAACCCCACAATCATGAGTATCGTCGGTGAGTTCCGTGTGGCCATTGCAATGAAATATCAAACCTAGCAAGGAAGTAAAGAGCACCATGAGAAGGACGGTTGGTGTAAGAATTGATAAAGATGGTGGAGAGAGGGGTATGTCCGACCTCCGCCTCATAGGAATCAGCCTTGGGCTGTTGATCTTGATTTTCCTTCCCCCTGGAAGGAAAGTTACAGGAGGTCAGATGATGCACCCCACACCATCTTTACAGTATTGCTGTTGTTTCGTGCTGTCCAGTCAGCTCTGACTCATAGCAAACCTATGCACAACAGAACAAAACACTGCCCATTCCTGCGCATTCTCACAATGGTTGTTATGCCTGAGCCCATTGTTGCAGCCACTGTGTCACTCCATCTCACTGAGGATCTTCATCTTTTTAGCTGACCCTCTACTCTACTAAGTATGATGTCCCTCTCCAGGAAATGGTGCCTCCTGATAACATGTCCAAAGTATGTGAGACGAAGTCTCACTATCTGTCAGTCCATGGTATATTCAATATTCTTCACCAATACAATAATTCAAAGACAACAATTCTTCAGTCTTCCTTATTCACTGTCCAGCTTTCACATGCATAAGAGAAGACTGAAAACACCATGGCTTGGGTTAAGAGCACCTTAGTCCTTAAAGTGTCATCTTTGCTTCTTGAACACTTTGAAGTGTATTCCATCCACATATATAGTCGCCTTTTATGTTGTTGAAAAAAGGTATTTGCAATCAAGAAGTCATTGGTCTTGAAAAATTCTATCATGTGCTCTCCAACCTCATTTCTATCACCAAGGCCATATTTTCCAATTACCAATCCTTCTTCTTTGTTTCCAACTTTCACATTCCAATTGCCACTAATTATCAATACATCTTGATTGCATGTTTGATCAATTTCAGACTGTAGAAGTTGGTAAAAATCTTCAATTTCTTCATCTTTGGCATTAGTGGTGGGTGCATAAATTTGCATAATCATCGTATTAACTGATCTTCCTTTTAGGTGTACGGATATTATGCTATCACCGACAGTGCTGTACTTCAGAATAGATCTTGAAATGTTCTTTTTTACAATGAACCGGACCCCATTCCTCTTCAACTTGTCATTCTTGGCATAGTAAACTATATGATTGTCTGATTCAAAATAGCCAATACCAGTTCATTTCAGCTCACTAATTCCTAGGATACTGATGTTATGCATTCCATTTCATTTTTGATGATTTCCCATTTTCTTAGATTCTTATTTTGTGCATTCCACATTCCGATTATTAATGGATATTTGCAGCTGTTTCTTCTCATTTTAAGTCATGCCACATCAGCAAATGAAGATCTTGAAAGCTTGACTCCATCTATGTCATTAAAGGTGACTCTCCTTTAAGGCGGCAGCTCTTCCCCAGTCATTTCTTGAATGCCTTGCAACCTGAAGGGCTCATCTTCTGACAATATATCAGACAAAGTTCTACTGCTATTCATAAGGTTTTCACTGGCTAGTTTTTTTCAGAAGTAGACCGCCAGGTCCTTCTTCCTAGTTTGTCTTAGTTTGGAAGCTCTATAACCTCTCCACCATGGGTGACCCTGCTGGTATTTGAATACTGGTGGCATAGCTTCCAGCATCACCGTAACACTCAAGCCCTCACAGTACAACAAACTGACAGATGTATGGGGGTGGGGGATTACTATAAGGAACACCAAAGAATTGATGCCTTTGAATTATGAAGTTTGTGAAAAATATTGAATATACCATGGACCGTCAGAAGAATGAAAAATCTGTCTTGGGCAAAGTACAGCCAGAATGCTGTTTCAAAGTGAGGATGGCCAGGTTGACCTTATATACTCTGGACATGTTACAAGTAGGGGCCAGTACCTGGAAAAGGACATTATGCTTGGTAACGTAGAGAGTTAGTGAAAAAGAGGAAGATCTTGAAGGAGATGACTTGACACAGTAGTTGAAACAATGGGCTTAAACATAGCAATGATTGTGTAGATGGTGCAGGACCAGGTAGTGTTTCATTCTGTTGTACAAAGGGCACCATGAGTTGGAACCAACTTGAAGGAACCTAACAACAACAATATATTGCTCAGTAATTGGTAGGATGATCAACTCATCCTGGTTTGCCCAATAATTTATTTATTTTACTCCAAAGGTTTCCATGTCCCAGAAAGCTCCTGAGTTCAAAGCAAATCAAGACTTGGTACAGAGGGAAATGTATATTCTTTTGTGCAATATTAGAATTATGGAAGCCTCAGTCGGCAATTTAATAAGGAATCTTGAAAGGATGGGAGCTTGTTGACATCGTAAAACAAAGATCTCAGCTAATCATTATATCTCATTAGACAGGTTAAGTTTAACAAATATTTACTTTCCAGGAACCATTTAATTTAGGTTAATTCTATATATTCTCTGTATTAAAGCATCATAAATTAAGTTTGAATTTATACCTGTTTGTACAAAGGGAAAAGAAATTTTCTATAATATTGAAGAAACTGTTATTATTACCCTAAGTACTATTGATTTTAATATTGAGAATAAAAATATTTGAGTTTAAATGATTTGGGGGGAAAACTGTGTATGCTTACTTAGGGTGATAAGCTGTTATTTATTGAATTGTGTTCTGAAGAGTGATACAATGAAGTCCTAACTCTTGTACCTGTGAATGTAACCCAGCTTGGAAATAAGATCTTTGAAGATAGGTTAGCAAGAGATCATACTGGTATAGGTATCTAATCCTATATGACTGGTGTCTTTTATAAAAGAAGAGAAGTTGGAGACAAGGAGGCAGAGGAAGGGTGCCATGTGCTACTGCAGGTGCAAGGCAAGGAATACCTGGAGCTATGACAAACCTGAAGAGAGGTGTAGCCATCCACATGGCAAATACCCTGGTTTAGACTTCTAGCTTCCAGAACTGTGAGAAAATACATTTCTATGCCTTATAATCCACCCAATTTGTGGTATTTTGTTAATGGCAACCCTAGGAAACCAATACACAGTTCAATAGGGGATGTAAATTTTACCCATATAACTTTGAGATGATAAAGCATCATGACTTTATTTACATTGATCATAACAACAAAAAAAGACAAGACAGAATTCCAAAATAAAGATCACTGATACAAATAAAGTGAAAATGAAATTTTGTGACAGGAAGCTTGACTGTGAACATTTTCACTAGCATGTAATGAGAAGAGAACTCCTGTTTCTGAATATAGTAGAAAGATAGAGTAGATCAACGCCCCCTCTACAGCACCTAGGCGAATCAAATTTTTAAGGACATACTATTGCTATGGAAGCAACAACAATACGGTAAAGTAAAACTCCAAAGGGAGAAAACCTTCCTGTGATGAGCACATAGAAAAGAGGTGCTCTTTTTCTGTAAGAAACTGTTATTAGGATCTCTACAGTTGCTTTATACAAAATAAGTTGCATACAATTTTAGATCACTACATGTCTAAAGACATAGGAAAATGTTACTAGGAGGGAATGAAGAACACTAAAAAGAAAAAATATGTGGGTAGATGTAAAAGAACATTGACTATCTAAATCAACAGAATGGTAATGTTTCATGGAGTTTATAACATAAACATAAAATATATGAAAAAATAGTACATATTGTAGGAGGGTAGTATATATTTAAGTAATATATATTTTTTTATGACAGACCTTCTGATTACAAATTTTCCTAGTCCTTTCCTGAACAATATTGACTAATTTTATCCTCATATATACCTGATAGTTTGACTAGTTATAGAATTATATGTACATCATACTTTCCTCCAAAGTTTAACAAATATCATTTTCATCAGAAAAATTCTGATTCCCATGTAAATCTCTTCCTACTGAGGATAACTTGATATTTTAATTAGAAAATATTTCTGAGTTCCCTTTTATCCTTACGGTTCTGAAATGCCTTGAGTATATATCTATTCCTGGATCTTCTTTTTTTTTTTTTTTTTAGTATATCTACCATCCCCTAGGTAGGTGGGCTTTCTATCTGGAAATATTTTTCTCTAGCTTTCAGAAATTTTCTTCTATTATCCATTTTGCTCTCCATTTTCCTGTTGTTCTTGCAATCAACTATTTCCTTTAGAGCATCTGGATTTATTAAATTCTCTAAAATTTTCAATTGATTTGATATTTTGCATCATGTTTCCTTTTTACTTCTTTTTTTTTCAATCTTCTTGCTCGGTCATTCAATCTTCACCTGTGTCTATGCTCGCATTCAGCTAAACTATTAAAGTTACTTTTTAATAACTTAAGCAAATGTATTTTTAATGTTTAAGAACTCTGTTTCAATTCCACTTTTATTTAATTTTTAAAATATACAGATGAAAAATCCAATTAAATTTCTCTAATGATCATAATCATAGCATAAATCATTTAGCCAGAAGGTTAAGGAAAGAAAGCAAATAATAAACATACTTCAAAAAAAAAAAGTTTTAATCATCCATTTTAAACAGTGTCAATGCAATAACTGAAGGAGGATTTGCTACACTGTGTGGAGTGTGATAGTTTTTGACCTGCTTGACTACAAATGTCCAGTCAGTGATGGTTTGATCCACACGACATGGACAGCAATGCTAACTGTAACAGAACGATTGAAAAATGACTCTATCAGAAATTATTTCTTGTGAAAATTTTATAAATGTCATAGAACGAAGACAATTTACTACTAGCAAGAAATACCCTGGATGGACATCCTGAAAGAAGTTTGAGTAGAGAAGGTATAACAGATGACATTGCTGGAACTTCAAAAGAGAAATTGTGTAATTTCCTCTTAGATGTTAAAAATGTTACTACTATGATTACTAAAAATACTAAGGAAAAATGTTTTGAAGATGGTATATAAAATTAGGAAAGATTTCTGCTAAATAAACCTTTTTACGGTTATTAAGTGATTTATTTATTTTTGCCATATCAGTCCTTGTCATTAATATTTAATATTTTATGTAATATGTCTTTTTCATTATTTGGTTCACCCATCTAACTTTTTATCTGTGAAAAATGAAGTTATGTGTTTAATGAATGTTTTCATCTACTTCAAGATTATATTTAAATATTGATATGCTTTCCATGATAAATATCATTTTTAAATCTAAATTTTTAGAATTAAAAAAGATTTCCACTGCACTTTAATATTTGTAGTAAATATTTGTCGCACTTTATTCATCTATGAATGAATAGAGAGAAAATAAGTGGTCCACACATAGCTCAGTTCAGTCAACTTCATTTGATCTTGCCTACTTTAATTGCATTTGTAAAAAATATGAGTCACCTTTCCAGCCACACTTGGAGGTACGGGTAGCCAGGGAAATATAAGCACAAATCTGATAAGTCCACCCCTTCTCTTACATCCCTTTCTTGATTTTAATGCACAGACATGTTGTTATCGTGATGCTAAGAAAAAAATAATTGCATGGAACTTGGTAATAACATCATTGTGCTATTAGTTTAGCTAGTTGCCTAATTACTAATGTTTTACTGTGTAAGAGAAATAAATATTGTTTATGTGTTTATGCAATGGAAATACAATTTTATGTTATTTTCAGCTGAAATCTTGCATAGCTGACATGAAATGATGGGTTTTCAGACAAAATTGGGAAATAGACTATCAATGCTTTTTAATTTCTTTTTTACTAAATTTGTACTGGTATTGGCCATTTTCAATTGGATAATCGTATGGCCTACTATGCCAGAAATGATAAATTGAAGAAGAATGGCATTGCATTCATCACCAAAAAGAACATTTCAAGAGCTATCCTGAAGTACATCATTGTCAGTGATAGGATAATATCCATAGGCTTACAAGGAAGACCAGTTAATATGACTATCATTAAAATTTATGCACTGACCGCTAAGGACAAAGATGAAGAAACTGAAGATTTGTACCAATTTCTGCAGTCTGAAATAAAACAAACATGCAATCAGTATGTATTGACAATTACTGCTGATTGGAATGTGAAAGTTGAAAGCAAAGAAGAAGAGTAGTTGGGCAATAGGGCCTTAGGGATAGAAACAAAACTAGATACCACATGATAGAATTTTGCAAGACCAATGAATTCTTCATCACAAATACCGTTTTTTAAAACAACAAACAACTTAGACCTTGCCAGATGGAATACGCAGGAATCAAACTGACTACATTTGTGGAAAAAAACAATTGAAAACCTCAGCATCATCAGTCAGAACAAGGCCAGGAAACGACTGCGGAACAGATCATCAGTTGCTCATATGCAAGTTAGAGTTGAAGCTGAAGAAAATTTGAACAAGTCCATGAGAGCCAAAGTACGACTTTGAGTATATCCCACCTGAATTTACAGACTATCACAAGAATAGATTTGCATATTGAAGACTAATAACTGAAGACCAGAGGACTTGTGAAATGACATCAAGGACATCATACATGAAGAAAGTAAGAGGTCGTTAAAAAGGTAAGAGAGAGAAAAGACCAAAATACATGTCAGAAGAGACTCTAAAAGTTGCTCTTGAAAGTCAAGTAGCTAAAGCAAACAGAAGAAATGATGAAGCAAAAGAATGGAACAGAAGATTTCAAAGGGCAACCAGAAAAGGCAAAGTAAAGTATTATAATGACATGTGCAAAGACCTGGAGTTAGAAAACCAAAAAGGAAGAACACACTCAACATTTCTCAAGCTGAAAGAACTGAAGAAAAAATTCAATCTCCTAGTTGCAATAGTGAAGGATTCTAAGGGCAAAATACTGAGTGACACAGAAAATATCAAAAGAATGTGGAAGGAATACACAGAGTCATTATACCAAAAAGAACTGGCAGACATTCATTCGTTTCAGGAGGCAGCATATAATCAAGAATCAATGACACTGAAGGAAGAAATCCAAGCTGAACTGAAGACATTGGTGAAAAACAAGGCTCCAGGAATTGATGGGATACCAACTGAAATATGTTAACAAATGAAATCAGCTCTGGAAATGCTCACTTGTCTATACCAAGAAATTTGGAAGATAGCTACCTGGCCAACTGGCTAGAAGAGATCCATATTTATGCCTATTCCAAAGAAAAGTGATTCAACAGAATGCAGAAATTATCGAACAATATCATTGATATCACACACAAGTAAAATTTTGCTGAAGATCATTCAAAAACAGATGCAGCAAGACATCCACAGAGAATTATCAGAAATTCAAGCCAGATTCAAGAGGATGTGGAATGAGGGTTATCATTGCTGATGTCAGATGGATCTTGGCTGAAAGCAGAAAATACCAGAAAAATGTTTACCTGCATTTTATTGACTATGCAAAGGCATTCAACTGTGTGGATCATAACACATTATGTATAACATTAAGAAAAATGGAAATTCCAGAACACTTAATTGTGCTCATGAGAAAGCTGTAGATAGATCAAGAGGCAGTCATTCCAACAGAACAAGGGGATACTGTGTGGTTTAAAGCCAAGAAATGTGTGGATCAAGGGTTGTATCCTTTCACCAAACTTAGTCTGTATACTAAGCAAATAATCCAAGAAGCTGGACTATATGAAGAAGAATATGGCAACAGGATTGGAGGAAGACTCATTAACAACCTGCGTTATGCAGATGACACAACCTTGCTTGCTGAAGGTGAAGAGGACTTGAAGCACTCATTGATGTAGATCAAAAACTACAGACTTCAGTATGGATTACACCTCAACATAAAGAAAACAAAAATCCTCACAAATGTACCAACAAGCAGCGTCATGATAAATGGAGAAAAGATTGATGTTGTCAAGGATTCCATTTTACTTGGATCCACAATCAACATCCTGTAAGCAGCAGTCAAGAAATCAAATAATGCAATGCATCGGGCAAGTTTGCTGCAAAAGACCTCTTTAAGGTGTTGAAAAGCAAAGACATCACCTTGAAGACTAAGGTGTGCCTGGCCCAAGCCGTGGTGTTTTCAATCACCTTATATGCATGCGAAAGCTGGACAATAAGTAAGGAAGACCAAAGAAGAACTGACACCTTTGAACTGTGGTGTTGGCGAAGAATAGTGAATATACCATGGACTGCCACAAGAATGAACAAATCTGTCTTGGAAGAAGTACAACGAGGATGCTCCTTAGAAGCAAGGATGGCAAGACTGTATCTCACATACTTTGGACAGATTATCAGGAGGAATCAGTCCTTGGAGAAGCACATCATTCTTGGTAAAGTAGAGGATAGGTGAAAAAGAGGAAGACCCTCAATGAGATGGATTGATGCATTGACTGCAACAATGGGGTCAAGCATAACAAGGATTGTGATGATGGTGCAGGACCAGGAAGTAGTTCATTCTGTGGTATATAAGGTCTCTATGAGTCAGAACCAACTCTATGCCACCTAACAACAAAAACAACAACCAGAAGAATGAACAAATCTGTGTTGGAAGAAGTACAGCCAGCATGCTCCTTAGAAGCTAGGATGGCAAGATTTCATTTCACATACTTCCAACATGTTATCAGGAGGGACCAGTCCTTCTGGAGAAGTATGTCATGCTTAGCAAAGCAGATGGTCAGTGAATAAGAGGAAGGCCCTCAAGATGAAGAACTGACACAAAGGCTATAACAATGGACTCAAGCACAACGATCATGAGGATGGTGCAAGACCAGGCAGTGTTTCGTTCTGTTGTACATAGGGCCGCTATGGTCGGAACTGACTCAATGGCGCCTGACAACAACAACAAAAAGTTTAATTTTCTTTAAGGTTTAATTTAAAAAAAAAAAAAAAGGTGAAAGGGAATAAATTATTGAAACACAGATAATAGGTTTATAAACTTTATAGGTTTGTAAAATATGATACTAAAGAAACATGTTATGAAAAATTTTGATTATATATATATATATACTTGTCTTCAAATTTTTCATGTATATATATATATATGGATCCCTGGTGACACAGTGGTTAAAAGCTCAGCTGCTAAGCAAAATGTTGGCAGTTTAAATCCAGCAACCTTGGAAACCCTATGGGGTAGTTCTACTCTGTCTTATAGGGTCACTATGAGTTGGAATCCAGTCGATGGCAATGGGTTCTGTATATGTGTGTGTATATATATACACACATACATACACACATGTTGTTGTTATGTGCCATGGAGTAGGTTCCGACTCATAGCCACCCTGCATACGTATTCTTTAATTTGGATCTTGTAATACTCAGTTGATTCTCCTCTATGAAATATGAGAAAGATAGTACTCTGATAATTCTTACCAACTTGCATTCCTCATCTTATTGTTTTATTAATTGATTTATGTATTAGTTTGTGTGAATAATATTTATAACAATTATATTCCATAGACATTTTGAGATAAATAGATTTGTTTGGTTGTTGTTTTTTTTTTTTTTTTTTTTTTTTGGTTTATTTCTCTTAATTAGTGATTTTATTTTATTGTTATTTTTACTGTATTTTAGTTGAAGTTTTACAGAGCAAACTAGTTTATCATTAAACAATTATTGCACATATTGTTCTGTAACGTTTGTTGCCAACCTCACAACGTCTTAACACTCTCCCGTTCTCGACCTTGAGTTCCCCATTACCAGCTTTCGTGTTCCCCCCTGCCTCCTTGTCCTTGCTCCTGGGCTAATGTGTTCATTTAGTCTTGTTTTGTTTTATGGGCCTGTCTAATTGTTGGCAGGGGGTGAACTTCATGAATGACTTCATTGCTGAGCTATAAGTGTGTCCAGGGGCCATACTCTTGGGGTATCTCCAGTCTCTGTCAGACCAGTAAGCCTGGTCTTTTTTGTTTTGTGAGTTAGAATTTTGTTCTACATTTTTCTCCAGCTCTTTTCGGGACCCCCTATTGTGATTCCTGTCAGAGAAGTCTGTGGTGGTAGCCAGGCACCATCTAGTTATGCAGGAGTCAGTCTGGTGGAGGCTACGTGGTTGTGGTGCATTCTTCCTTTGGACTAATCTTTCCCTTGAGTCTCTCATTTTCTTCATTCTCCCTTGCTCCACTTGGGGCGAGATCAGCAGAGTATCTTAGACAGCCGCTCACAAGCTTTTAACACCCCAGATGCTACTCAACAAAGTAGAATATAGAACATTTTATTTGTAAATTATGTTATGCCAATTGAGCTAGATGTTACCCAAGGCCATGGTCCCCACAGTCCTCAGCCCAGTAATTTGGTCGCTCAGGGAGTCTGGATGTGTCTTCCATGACCTTGCTTTGGGCTAGCTGTGCTGACTTCCCCAGTACTGTGTCCTGTCTTATCCTTCAACAAAGTTAACAGTTATCTATTGTCTATTTAGTCTTTTTCCCTTCTTACCCCTCCCCTCCCTTGTAACAATCAAAGATTTGTTTCTTTTTGTGTGTAAACCTTTTCATGAGTTTTTTATAGTAGTGATCTCATACAATATTTGTCCTTTTGTGATTGACTTGTTTCACTCAGCATAATGCCTTCCAGATTCATCCATGTTGGGAGATGCTTTGCAGATTCATCACTGTTCTTTATTGTTGCATAGTATTCCATTGTGTGTATGTGCCATAGTTTGTTTATCCATTCATCTGTTGATGGGCACCTAGGTTGTTTCTATTTTTTTGCTATTGTGAACAATGCTGCAATGAACATGGGTGTGCATATGTTTATTCGTGTGATGGCTCTTATTTCTCTAGGATATATTCCTAGGATGTTTGGTTGGTTGGTTTTTAATGAGCTGTAATGCCAACAACTCTGATATTGATCACTGGATTCTACAATTTTGGGGCTGGAAATTTTCACTGTATTTTGTGATAAGCCTCAAAGATGTTCTACTCCTGAGGTTCTGGCAAAATTAAGAATGTTTTTCTTTTTCTCTGTGATTGGAGGGGATTTAGCCCTACATACAATTATTGATTCCTTTTTTTTTTCTGAGAACTTTGTGTATATCAGCAACTACAATTTAAAAAAAATTCTATATGCTTAAATCTTTTTGTCTCATTTAGTATATTAGCTTCGTCAGAAACAATAGTTTTATGTTGGTTCTCTTTATTATTCCTGCATATTTCAAATCTCTCTTCTCAAAAATTAGTTATTGATCATTGCTGTTTTACATCTCACATTTTGTAGTTAACTATTATGAGTCGTATCTTTGATGACTTTTTGGGTTTTTTTTTTCTTTCTGTTATATATTTCTTGTCCATTTTTTAAGAGTTCTGTCTGCTCATTTTAAACTTTCTCACTTTTTAATAATCTGTTCTTCAATCCTCTGTACCTAATCTTTGAGCTCCATTTAGTCATTAAGATCATTTGAAACTATACGTTTCAAGTACGAGATAAAGCTGTCAATCTACTTCCAAAAAATTAGCCCCTCTAAATTGTATGGAACACAGTTCTACTTTGATACACATGGGGCCACCATGAGTCATGATTGACTTATTTGCAACTGGGTTTGTTTATTTGCTTTCTAATGTTTCTTTAGATAAACTGCTTTCGGTATATAGTGTCTTCATTTACTTTTTTTTTTTTATTAGCACATCTTATTTTTAGAGGATTTTTAGGTTTACAGAAAAAATGAGCTGAAAGTACAGACAGTATCCATATATTCTCTTGCCCCCTGCCCAGAATTTCCCTTATTATTAACATTTTGCATTGATGTGGTATGTTTGTTACAACTGATGAACCAATATTGATACATTATAACTAAAGTCCCTAGTTTACATTAAACCCACCCGTTGCCATAGAGTCTATTCCACCTCATAGAGACCCAATAGGATAAAGTAGAACTGCCCCCATAGGATTTCCAAAGCTGCAAATCTTTACGGATTTGCACAGTTTTCTCCCATAGACCAGCTGGTGGATTCGAACTGCCCACTTTTTGGTGAGCAGACAAGCACTTAACCACTGTGTCACCGGTGCTCCTTAGTTTACATTAGGGTTCACAATTTGCGTTGTACAGTCTTTGGATTTTGACAACTGCATAATGTCATCTGTCCAGTATTATAGTATCCTACAGAATCATTTCATAGCCCTAAAAATGTCCTGTGGCTCACCTATTCTTCCCTCCCTTCTCCCCCTAAGTCCCGGCCAACCACTGATCTTTTCACAGTTTCTGTAGTTTCTTATTTTTTCCAGTGTGTTATATAGTTGGAATCATACAATGTGAGGTTTTTCTCCATCCTTTTTGTGAAGGGGCCCCCGTGGCACAGTGGTTAAGAGCTCAGCTGCCAACCAAAAGGTCAGCAGTTGGAACTCACAGCCTTGGATACTCTATGAGGCAGCTCTACTCGTCCTACAGAGTTGCTATGAGTCAGAATAGACTCAACAGCAAAGAGTTTGGTTTTACACAGCTTATAAAGTCAATGCTCTACATTCTACCTTGGTGAGTAGTGTCTGGGGTCTTAAAAGCCTGTGCGCGGCCATCTAAGATACTCCACTGGTCCATCCCTTCCGGAGCAAGGGAGAATGAAGAGAACAGGACACAAGGAAAAGATTAGTCTGAAGGACTAATTGTCCACAGCTACCAAGGCCTCCACCGGACTGAGTCCAGTACAGCTAGATGGTGCCCAGCTACCACCACTGACTGCTCTGACCAGGATCACAACAGAGAGTTCTGGACAGACCTGGAGAAGGATGTAGAGCATAACTCTAACCCCCACCCGCAAAAAAGACCAGATTTACTGGCCTAAATGAGACTGGAGAAACCTCGAGAGTATTGCCCCCAGACACCCGTTTAGCTCAGTGGTGAAGTTACCTCCGAGGTTCACTGTTGATCCTGGGAGTGGACAGCCCCTTAAAACCAAATGAGACTAACGAGGTACAGGAGTCCAGTGACAGGGGCCAGAAGGCAGAAGGGGACAAGGAAGCTGGTGATAGGGAACCCAAGGTTGAGTAAGGACATTGTTGATGTGTTGGGAGATTGTTAACCATTGTCATAGGGCAACATTTGTAGTAACTGTTAAATGAAATACTGTTTTGTTCTATAAGCCTTCATCTTAAGTGAGAATAACAGCACAATTGGAAGAGCGTAGTCAATGTCACTGAACTGTGCATGTAGAAATTTTTGAAATGGTGTATCTTTGGCTATGTGGATTTTCACCACAAAAAAAAATGTTTGAGAAGTTAGAGGGTTGATATGTTGTGAGGTTGTTAACCAATGTCATAAAACAACATGTGTACTTCTGTTTCATGAGAAACTATTTGTTCTGTAAGCCTTCACCTGAAGTACAATAAAAAATAAAAATAAAGAATTTAGGGGAAAAAAAAAAAGAGTTTGGTTTGGGGGGTTGTTCTTTTCATAGATTGATAGATCTTTTTTTTTTTTTTTTTAAACCATTGAGCCATATTCCATTGTACTACTGTTTCTTTTTCTACTCACCTATAGAATGACATATTAGTTGCTTTAAATTTTTGGAAATTCTAAATAAAATTGCTAAACATTCAAACACAGGTTTTTATGTGGATGTATGTTTTCATTTCCTTTGAGTAAACAGCTAGGAGTGCAATTGCTAGACCACATAGGAAACTTACATTTAGCTTTGTAAGAAACTGGCAGCCTGTTTCCTAAAGTGCCCTTACCATTTTATTCTCCCACCAGCAAGCAATGAGAGTTTTGCTGCACCACATTCACCAGCATTTGGTGCTGTCCTTGTTTTTAGATTTTAGCCATTTTAACAGGAATAATTCTACTCTAACTCATGAGACCACCATGCGTCAGCATTGACTGGACTGCAATGGGTGTGGATTTTAGTTTTAGTAAGTGTTTAGTGGTGTCTCATCTTTTATTTTGCAATTCTTAATAGCATGTGGAGCCGTGATTGCACAGTAGTTAATAACTTGGCTGCTAACCAATAGGTCAGCAGTTAGAATCCACCAGCCGCTCCTTGGAAACCCAATGGGGCAGTTCTACTTCGTCCTATAGGGTCACTATGAATGGGAATCAACTCGACAGCAACGAGTTTCAGTTTTTTAATAGCATATAATGTTGCGTAGCTTTTCACATGCTTGTTTACCATCTGTGTATCTACTTTTGTGAGGTGTCTGTTCAGATCTTTTGCCCTTTTTGTGATTGGGTTGTTTGTTTTCTTACTGTTGAGTTTTAAGAATTCTTTGTGCATTTTGAATGCAAGTCCTTTATCAGATAAGTATTTTGCAAATATAATATTCCAGTTTGTGGCTTGTCTTTCATTTTCTTAACTTTGTCTTTCACAGAGTAGAAGTTTTTAGATTTAATGAAGTATAACATCAATTTTTTCTGTCATGGATGGTGCTTTTGATGTTGTATCTAAAAAAATCACTGCAAAACCCAAGGTTGCTTAGATTTTCTTCTATGTTATATTCTAGAAGTTTTATAGTTGTTCACTTTATATTAAAGGCTATGATCCATTTTAGAAGCCCTAGTTGCTCAGTGGTTAAGTACTTGGCTGATAACCAAAAAGTCAGCAGTTTGAACCTTCCGGTTACTCCATGGGAGAAAGATACCACAGTCTGCTTCCAAAAAAATTTACAGCCTTAGAAACCCTATGGGACAGTTCTACTCTATCCAATATGATTGTTACAAGCTGGTATCAACTTGACAGCAATGGGTTTGGTTTTTTGGTTTATGATCCATTTTAATTAATTTTCATGAAAGGTGTTAAGACAATGTTTAAATTTGTTTTTTGTATGTGGATGTTTATTGTTCCAGTACAATTTTTTGAGAATACTATACTTTTTCCATAGAATTGCCTTTTTTCCTTTGTCAGAGATCAGTTTACTATATTTGTACTTCTGGGCTTTCTATTCTGTGTCATTAAATATTTGTCTATTCTTTTGCTAATACCACACTACTTGATCAGTGTAGCTTTTTAGAAAGTCTTGAAGTCAGCTAGGGTATTAGTCTTCTGGGGCTGTCATACCAAAATGTTATAAACTGGTGGCTTAAATTTAAGCCACAGAAATTTCTCTCATAGTTCTGGAGGCTAGAGGTGTATATTGAGGGTGTCATCAGGCCATGCTCTCTCTGCATACTAGAGGAGAAGATCCTTTTCTGTCTCACCTAGCTTCTGATAGCCCCAGGCATTCTTTGGCCTTCAGCTGCGGTGTAATTCTGTCCTCACATGTCTATCTTTCGTCTGGTTCTCTGTGTCTCTTCTTCACTCTCATAAGGATACCAATCAGATGGAATTAGGACACAGCCTACTCTAGAATACCCTCATGTTAACTAACAGCATCTTCAAACACCCACCCTATTTCCCAACAAGGTCACATTCACAGGTATGAGGGGTTAGAACTTCAACATAAATTTTGGGTGGACACACTTCAATCATAATAAACTGTCCCTGGTTTTTAAAAATTCAAGTTCTTTCTGCATGCAAAATACATTTATCCCATCTAAGAGTATCCAAAATCTGAACCCATTCTTACATCTACTCTCAGTCCAAAATCTCATTTTCTAAATCAGGTTTGAGGAGATTATGTGTATGATCCGTTCTGGGACAAAATTTCTCTCCATCTGTAGGCCTGTGAAACCTAGAATACAAGTTTTCTGCTTCCAAAAATACAACAGTACAGTATTAGGTAGATGTTTCATTCCAAAAGAGAGAAATCTTTGCAGATGTTAGGTTAACATGAGGTCATACTGGATTAAAGTTGGGCACTAACCGAATTTGACTGTCATCTAGACAGAAAAAACGATAAGATACACAGAGAAAGACGATCGTGTTAAGACAGAGGCAGAATCGAAGTTACGCTCCCACAAGCCAAGGAACACCTGGGGATTACAGAAGCTGGAAGAGACAAGAGAAAACATCCCCTACAGCCTTGGGAGAGAGCATGGACTTGCTGACACCCAGAATTTGGACTTCTAAACTCCAAAAGGAGTCCTGGTGGTACAGTGGTTAAGCGCTTGGCTGCTAACCAAAATGTCAGAAGTTCAAACCCTCTAGCCACTCTGCAAAATATTTGGTAATCTGCTTCTGTAAAAATTACAGCCCTGGAAACACTATGTGGCAAATCTATTCTGTCCTCTAAGGTCACTATGAGTCAGAATCGAATCAAAGTCAATAAGTAGACTCCAGAACTGTGAGAGAATACATTTTTGTTGCTTTAAGTAATGCACTTTATGGGAATTTTACAGCAGCCCTAGGAAACGAATATGAGCCCTTAGCATAATTATCAGGGTTGTTTTAAATTCCTAACCTGATAACTCAAAAATTTTTGTCATATCTGAGTCTGGTTCTGATGCTTACTCTGTCTATTGTTTGTATGTCTTAGCTTTTTAGTGCTGCTATAACAGAAATAGGAAAAGAGGATGATTTTAAGAGACATTTATTTTCTCACAGTTTAAGAGACTAGACATTCAAATTTAAGCCACTGCCTCTAGGCAAAGGCTCTCTCTGTCCACCCTGGGGGAAAATCCTAGCCTCAGCTTCTGTAGCATTCTTCTTGGCATTACTTGGAGATCTCCATGTGGTATCTGTCTTTTCCCCATTTGTGCTTTCATGCTTCTCTGCCTAATCTGCTCCTCTTATATCTCAACAGTGATTGATTTAAAATACAGCCTAAACTTATATGAACTCATTAATATAACAAAGAAAATCCTCTTCTCAAATGGGATTATATCCACAGGTATAGGGGTTAGGATTTGCAAAACATATTTTTGGAGGACACAATTCAATACGTAACACTGTGTGTGTGTTTCTTGTAGTATGCCCAATGATTTTTGGCTGAAATCCAGTTGTGATGTACAAGGTAAAGGGAACTGGGGTAAAGTGTCCTTTAGTGTGAGATTTATGTTCATCGGGCTAGTATTTAAGCTGTGCTTGCTGTTCGTTGTAACTGTAGGTATCAAGGCTGAAAATTCCCTGGTGTCCTTGTTCATGTCTTCCTTGTTGTCTGTCTTTGGATTTCCCTAAAACTTCTTAAATACAGTCTTAGACTTACAGTTCTTTCAGCTTTAATCCACTTTTATCATACAGGAGACATAGTGATGTGGTAGTAAGGTGGGGAATGGAGCAGGGCAAGTGTTCCATAATCCTATGATTATAGGGATAAGTTGGGATGTAGTATCTTCATTTGCTTTTGCCTTGTGTACTTTCCCTTTTCCAATGGGCAGTTCCCTTTCTGTGCGTCTTTTCTGTTTATCATTCATCTTTCAATGGGGCCAACTGTTCGTTAACAAGACGATGAAGATAGGAACATGGAGTGAGATGGGGGGTCTCTTGCCTTCAATTATGATGTGTCGTTTCAAACACCCTTTGACAATATGTTTTATTTTGTTCAGGGAAAAAAAAATTCTGGATTTTTGCTGTTTAAAGTATGTATGGCTCACAGCATAGTCCTTTATATCTCTGGCTGTCTGTATTGATAATTAATTTTCATTGTCTTTTTTCCTCTTTCCTCCTCTCTTAGATCTGGCCATCTCCCTCAGTAGAAATTAGGTTGTAATGATATGTGTCGATATGGTTTTTCATTCAACTTCACCTTCCAGGCTATTGTGTGGAGTCAAAGTGGGTCACTGTGAAAACATTCCGAACTTATCCTTTGAAAACACCATGCTTCTAGACCTTATCACTTGAAACACTGGTCAACTGCATAGCCCTTTCAAACCTGTGATAATTGGTTTTCAGAAATCTATTTTTTCTGTTCAGTTTTTGACAAATTATGCACTATGGAAGACCCACTACAGAAGACCCACAGCCTTAAATTTTTCATGAAACTTGACTTCATAATGTAAATTAAACTGTGGCAATTTTCTAATACTTTTAAGCAAAATCTGTATGACAATTCTCTGAAATAGGCTTCATATCTGGAAAAAGAAAAGAGATCATGCACATTTGTAAATTCACTGTTGAAAATCCTGGTTGGTTTATATTTCATTTATTTATTTCTTATGGTTCTATTAAAAACTGAGGAGGATTGGGGGAAAAGACAGCACCTCATTATCTTCAATGAGCTAAAACACGTATGTTTGAATAGCACACGGAGTCTATAGTTTCTGCCACAACGAAAGGCATACAAGTCAGAACTCCTAGTCCCTGTGTAAGTTCTGCTGAATACGCTTGCTGAGGATTGGCTCTATGTCATAGAAAAAACCTCTGGCATCAGCCTTCATCATTGAAGCTCTGATTCTCATTGAATTTGAACAGGTGAGTAACCAAATTCAATTATCAGGCAGAGGGCAACAGCAGGGCAGTTAATGGGGATCAGATAGTAAATATACTTAATTTAAAATAGTGTCTTATTAAATACACTGTTCTGTACTTTGGAAAGAAATTTCTATAGCATTAATTTGACCATATGCAAGATATAGAAATTATACAAGTGCTCTTGTCTAAATATAAACAGATGGCTCATAGAAATCTATTGGAAATCATTTTACTCCAGAATATGATTTTGCCACTCCCCTTTTTTCATTGTTATGGATATAAGAATGAAAATGTTAGACTAAAGATTTTACATATTCCTTTGATAACAGTTGTTGAAAAATCCCGTCTGTGTTTTATCAGTTTATGGAAAAGACCATGTGGCAATTGAGAATATTTTCAGAACCAAAACCAAAAACCAAACCCATTGCCATCAAGTTGATTCCAGCTGATAGACACCCTATAGGACAGAGTAGAACTGCCCCATAGGGTTTCCAAGAAGCGACTGGTAGATTCGAACTGCTGATCTTTTGATTAGTAGCTGTAACTCTTAATCACTGCCCCAGAAGTCTCCATTTTCAGCACAGTGGTACTCAAATAACTTTTTCTTCCCTTAATTTTCTATTTTGACAAAATAAAATTTAAATAAAGCACAAGAATATCTGCCTGTATCAAATGGATTATGATATATTAGAATAGTAGTCTCACCAAAATTACCCAAAATTTCAAGAAATCACCAAAAGCTCAAGAAATGTGGATTTTGATTTACTTTAAAGGTAACTTAAGAAATAGAAAATAAATAAAACTTTGTATTTTAATTCATAGTCTTTGGTCACTTTCTAGTATACTTTCTTAACTTACGAAGAACTTCTGAAGAAGTTTTTAATACATAGATTTAGAAAACACTGAGCACTAGGTAAATTGTACTTCTTGGATGTATTATTATTTGTAATAATGTTGGTGTTTAAGACTGTAAAGACTTCGACTTTATTCAGTAGGTTTGGATGTGAAGTGTTCTCACATTTATTGCTTTCTCTATAGTTTTAAATTTTGCTTTGGATTTTTTTGTAGTTCCAATGGTATTGTAGAACTATGTTGCTAGTTTCAAAGTAGGTAGATATTTTTGATCATCCAATTATTTAGTTCTACTTTTTTGGATCATGATAAAAAATGGTACTAAAATGTTCAACCTTAGGGACTTTTTAATAATTTAGTTTGAGTTCGAGTGCATGAGATATTTTTGTAAACTTTCAAGCATGCATGCAAGATTCTATGTATACTTACTAAATATATTTTATTAATTGAATTACTCAGATCTTTTGCACTGATATTTATTTATTATTAAGTCTGTCAAACTTTAAAGAAATTATCGAAATAGATAATTCTAATTGTATTTTTAAATTTTCTTTACATTTTTAAATTTTTGTTTCATATTACTCATCTGTGGTTTGCTGTATATGTCTCAGCAGCAAGGCAATGAGTCTCTGGATCAGAGAGTTCCAACAGCAGTAGCATCCTGGAGTCTTTATAACTACAAAGTTGATCTTATCTATGACTAGTGGATGTTCAGCACAGTTTTTTTGGATTTACAAAGCAGGAAGGATTTACATAGCTTAAAATCTGATTGTGTGGGTTAATTTAAAAAAAAAAGAAATTAGATGTGTAAAAATTTGAGTTTGATGCCAGTGAGCTTTTTGGGCTAATGACCATCAGCCAGTTATGAAGAAGTAAACAACATGGTTCCAATACACAGAGACCATCTTTTACTCATTTATATAACAGTATGCCATTGTAGTACCTTATCAAATACAACTAATTATAACCAAGGTACACTCATCACATTCTGTTTCTCAGTCTCTTCTCTTACAGTTAAAAGTCTATTAGGTAAATAATTTGTTTTCCAAGTGCTCTTTTGTGATGCCTTGTCAAATACAATAAATAACAGCAGAGTTACTTAGCATTCTATTTTTTCAATATCTTTTCTAAAGCAGAAAGTTTATTTGCACTTCATGTTTAAATAAACAAGAGAATAACACATATTTAGAACCACATAACATGAGTGACCATTTTGGCATCCTCCTATAAAGATTAGCTATCCGCCACCAATGTCTTCTATTTTCACTTTTCTTTATTTCAAAAACAATTTTGTTTTAGTCCACTTTGCTGCAACAGCAGACAATTAAAAACAGTGTCTTAAAAGAGTAGCCATTTATTTCTCACTCACATCATATGCAGACAGTTACAGATCAACTTTAGCAGCTCTACTGTATGTGTCCCCTTATTCCAGTACCCAGGCTGAAAATATAATTTAAAATATGCTGTTCTACCAGCATCACAAAAAGAGCAAAACGGAAAGCCAAACCACACCCTTGTATTTAAAGCTTTTGTTAAAACAGGCTTGTATTATGTCTGCTCTTATTGCATTGGCTGAAGCTAGTCAAATGGTCAAGTAAACTGTAAATTGGGGAAGGATGAAAAAATCATCCCACAGGAGGTGCAAGTCACATGGAAATAAGAGAATGTGTATAATCCTCTAAAAGGGGATATGAATATTGAATTCTCAAGAACAGTATTGTGGTCCCCTCCTGCTTGGTAATGCTGAGGTTCTACTTTTCCCTTGACTTTTCTTTAATGACTGCTTCTCTTTCCAGCAACACTCTATAGTACATGAAGTTTTATTAATATATTATAACAAGGTAACTATTTCTCCTTCTTCACCTCCCCCCAACCCCCACCCTAGACTAATAAGATAAAACTACAGTAAAATCTTTGGAACACTTTTCTTTGTTTATTTTCTGTCATAGGAATTGTAATGGTATCTTGACAGGGTTGTGGTTGCTTTGTCTCAATTGTTTCTAGATATTAGTCCATTGATTTTGGATTTCATGTGTTGCACTGATTCTAATACATTTCTTTTTCCTTCTTAATAACTAATTTATTTCCAGAGGCTTATAAGAAATCACCTGTATCTTTAGAGTAAGGAATTTTTTTTTACCAGAAAATGCTTTGTTGTATTTCTTTTCTCATTAATCTCTCCTGAAATTCTGTGAACCAATTTAATCTACAGGCTTAAATCTTTCTTTGTACCAGGGTGATTTTTCTCCTATTAAATTTTCATCAGATATTGCCCCTTTTCCATTGGTATCTTTTTCTTCTTGTCACTAGCATAATTATCTTTGTACCACCATTTGCTAAGCACAGCCCTGGTTTATGCGTATGGTTCTAGCACATTTAGTAATACCTTGCCCCTTTCACTCTTAAGTATCCGGTTTTGATAATAAATTACATGGTCAGGCTATCTATAAGTTTATTATTCACATGTAAATCTCCTGGAATTACAGATCATCTTTTCCTCATAATATTTATATGTAATTGATTGAACTGTTGCTCCAAAATTTCACCCACTCCTTGTATCTACATTTTCCATGCGATTACAGTTATTCCATCAGAGATGAAGTGTACTTCCCACCCCTTGACTTTGGGATCACGCATGTGATCTTTTTCTGGCCAATGAGATGTTTGCTGATGCAGTTCAAGAAAAACATGAAAAGTGCTTGTGCAATGGGGCTTTGTCCCTTGTTCCTTTCGATCACTAGGGGAAGAATATGCTCGAGCTAGCACACTGCTCAAAGGAGAATGAACCAGCTCTGGACCAAAACTAGACTGAATACACAATTTGCAGACATGTTCAACTGATCCCTGCTCACACCAGTGACTCCCAGGCAACAGATAAATGCATAAGTAAGTAAAAATAAACAGACACTCCCTTTATATTTTGATATGATTTAGTCATCTGGTGCTGCTGTAACAGAAATATCAAAAGCGGATGGCTTTAACAAAGAGAATTTTATTTCTTTGCAGTAAAGTAGGCTAAAAGTCCAAATTCAGGGTTTCAGCTCCAGGAGAAGACTTTCTTTCTCTGTCAGCTTTTTCATCAATCTTTCCTCTGACTAGGAGCTTCTCTGTGCAGGGACCCTGTGTCCAATGACACACTTGCTCCCAGCACTGCTGTCTTGGTGGTATGAGGTCCCCAACTCTCCGCTTGCTTCCCTTTCCTTTTGTCACACCCCAGGGAAACTCCCTTTACATTGGATCAAGGATGTGACCTGGGTAAGGATGGTTTACAATCCCACCCTAATCCTCTTTAACATAAAATTACAATCACAAAATGGAGGACAACCACGGAATACTGGGAATCTTGGCCTAGCCAAACTGATATACACACTTTTGGGGAGACATAATTCAATCCATACCATATGTTTTATAAATTATTTCTTCCATTTGAAATTTCAAATCACTTAGCTTATTTTTAATAGTGAAGATTGGCTGTTTATCATCCACTGCTTTGTGTGTGTGTATATGTGTATGTGTGTGTGTGTGTGTATGATTTAAGGGAAAACATGTTTCCTAAGCTCCAGAAAGATTTGCTGTCCTCTCCAGGAAATCATTTTCTATCCATCAGCTCCATTTCAATAGGTATGTTTTCTGTTTTTTCTAACTGATTTATAAACTCTATTTCTTGGATTATTTTAAATGGTGTGTTATTTTTGTCAACTCACTTGGGCTTGTGTTTTAGTGGTAGCATATTACTGATGTTGTTGGTCTCACAATGGTCAGAAGGTGAAATTATTTCTTCCTTCATGAACTGGTGTTGTAGAACCAAGAAAGATGCAGAGCATTCTTTGACATGGCTCCTGGAGAGCGTCTTCTGGTGTACCTCTTTCCCCTACACTCGCAAGATCAAACTTAGGGAGCCTTTAGCTAACTCCATCAGGCTACTCAATCAATCTTTACTTTCTTCTTGAGAATATAATAGACTAAATACATTCCATAATGGTAATGTCAAAATTCAACAAAAAGTACAAAGATTTCTAAGGGCCAAGTTCCTCCCAAGATTTTTTACTTAATAATTCTTATTTGGGGCTCTAACAATGAGCTTCATAGGTTTGCACAAAAGGATAAAAGTTCCAGCTTTCTTATTCCAGGGAACTCCCACAGAACCCAAGGCTTTACTTTAGCATTAATTCAGAAGAGACAGGAGAATCAATATTTTTTAATCAGGAAAATAAGCTCTGTACAGATTGCCATTTTCCTCTTTATAGTTTCTCACATCTATAACTGCCTTATATGATCCATCTCACCCTTCTGTATGGCTCTGTTAATCTACTATTCTTCAAAGGCAGATTTTTGCTACTATTAATTTCCTCTACTCATTCCCTTCTTTCATATTTACTCTTCAAACCTCTCCAATTGGGCTTCCACCATCCAAATTCTCAGAAATCTCTATGCCCATAAGCCTACTGGGTGCTTTTGAGGCCTCTTTTTAATTGATGTATAAGCATCATTCTCCATGGTTGCTCATTCTCTCCCTTAAATCTTTGCTGTTTACCCTCTATGATTACAAAATGTCCTGTAATTTTTTCTTTGTTTGCTTTTAAGTTTTTCTTCCCCTCCCTCCTTTAAAAGTTTTACCTTAATCAGAGTTGTGTTATGGATCATTTTTTCATAATGCTGTATATTAGTTTCATAAATAACCCTATTAAGCCTAATCTCTATTTTCTAAATTTAAATTTAAATGCTATTGATCCTCAGCCCTCTATTTCTAGTTGAGGACTTTCTTCACTCCAGAATTTCGATGTGTCCAAGGCTTCTTATACTAGATTCTTAAGGATACTGTAATAAAATATTAAAAACCAGGTGGCTTACAAGAACAGAAATTTATTTTCTTACAGTTTAGAAGTCTAGTAGTCAAAATCCAAGGTATGGGCAGGGCCGTGTTCTCTGTGAAGGCTCTAGGAAATGATCCTTTCTTTTCTCTCCCAGCTTCTTGTAGCACCAGACATTGCTTGGCGTATCGATGCATCATCACATGGGCTTATTTCTTCAGTCTTTCTCTCTGTATCTCTTCTCTTTTGTAAGGACGCCACTCAGAAATGATTAAGCCTAACCTACTCCAGTATGATCTCATGTTAACTTAAATGATCTTTACATCTTCAAAGACCCTATTTCAAAACAAGATTAAATTCACAGGTACATGAGAATTACCTAGGTTAGATCTTCAACACATCTTTTTGGTAGACACAATCTAATACATAACAGTCTTTAAGTAAAACTCAAGCACATTGCCCCCATTCTTCTCTGTAAACCTCACACACTGAGATTCAGTTAATAAAACCTAGACATCATCTTTGACCACTGTCACAACCCAGTTTATGAATTCCTGAGTCTTATCAACTTTTCTAACTATCTTACAAGTCTTTCTCACCACCACCATCTCAGTATCACTGGCGTTGCTCACTTAAAATATTCTAGTAGCACCTTATTTGACGTCCTTTTAAGTCCTCATGAACACAAAACAAATCAGGTCATTTTTCCCTATTTAAATCCTTTTAATAACTTCTATTTTACTTTAAAAAATGCGAACAATATGACCATGTTTAGGGTGGTTCTACCTGTATCATTCTGCTATACAGTCTTTCTTTTCTCTCTTTAATTTGGCTACAGTGACCTCTCCTAAGTTCTTCATATGTCATTGACTCAAGAAATATGCTTAAACCTAAATGTTTTTGCGTGTGCCCTAGTGAACCTGAACCCATTGCTGCCAAGTCAATTCTGACTCATAGTGACCCTATAGGACAGAGTAAGACTGCCCCGTAGAGTTTCCAAGGAGCAGCTGGTGGATTCAAATCGCCAACCTTTTTGTTAGCAGCCGAGCTCTTAACCACCACATTGGACTCCACCAGCTGCTCCTTGGAAATCCTATGGGGCAGTTCTATTCTGTCCTATATTGTCTCTATGAGTTGGAATACACTCTATGGCAACATTTTAAAAGAATTTTTAACTCCTATTTATCTTGCAAGTTTCAGTTAATGCATCATTTCCAAAAAGAAAAATTCCTTGACATACCAGACCAAGGTAAATACTTGAATAGCTCTCTTTCACAATTCCTTGAACATTTGTTATCACTGAATAAATTATTGTCAATTATTTATTTAATATACTTACTAGTAGATAGTCTTTAAGTTTCCTGAGGCAACAGATCATGTATGATTCATTTAACCCTATGTATCCAGTACCTAATAAAATCATTAAATATTGATTGACTGACTAATTCATGTAACTTGAACAATGTATGTGTCAAATTTAAAATATAGATTTACATCTGTGGGAGGAAAATAATACTGGAAAATGGAACATGGGATTGAATTTTTCTTTAAATCTCTCTGTCAGTTTCTCTCTTCCCTGATCCTCTTTTACATTCGTCTCAAGTATTCACTACAAAGAAGTGGAATATATTTTTACTTACAGTGCATGTTATACACGCAGTTTTATCACATGCATAACTCTTCAAGCATGTGGTCTATATTAACCTCTTAAAGTTAAAACAACTTTCTACCTGTGTGCTTATGCTAAAATCATAGCAGCCACAAAATTTGTGGGACACAGTGAAAGCAGTGCTTAGAGGAAAATTTACAGCATTAAATTAGTATATTGGAAAAATAGAGATCTAAAATCAATAATCTAAGCTTCCACCTTAGGATACCCAATAAAGAAGAACAAATTAAATCCAAAGTAAGAAAAGTAAAAGAAATAATAAAAAGTAGAGCAGAAATCAATGGAACAGAAAAATAATAGAGAAAATCAATGAAACCAAAAGCTGATTCTTTGAAAAGATTGATAAATTGATAAACCTCTGGAAATGCTAACCAAGAAAAAAGGGAGAAGACACACAAATTATTAATATTAGAAATGAATGAGAGCCAACCACAACTAATTCTATGAACAAAAAGGAGAATAAAAGAAAAGTATGAACAACTCTGGGCATTGGTGGTTCAGCGGTAGAATTCTCGCTTTCCATGCAGAACACCTGGTTTCAATTTTCAGTCAATGCACTTCCAACATCCATCTGTCACTGAAGGCTCATGTGTTATTATGCTGGACAGATTTCAGCAGAGCTTCCAGACTAAGACATAACAGCAAGAAAGGCCAGGCAAACTCATGCAAAGAGAAATCAATAATCTTAATAGGCCTATTTCTATTAAAAAATTGAAATTGACAACTAATTACATTCCAACAGTGGTAGCTCCAGATTTTTTTTCTTGTGAATTCTACCAAGCACTTAAAAAAGAACACAAATCCATCTCAAATTCTTCCAAAAAATAGAAGACGAGGGAACACTTAGTTTCTGAGGCAAGGGTTACCCTAATGCCAAAACTCAACAAAAGTATTCCTAAGAAGGAGATGAATATCTCTCATGAGACATATGCAAAAATTCTCAACAAAATATTAACAAGC
Organism: Dugong dugon; assembly: GCA_030035585.1. NCBI lineage: Eukaryota > Metazoa > Chordata > Mammalia > Sirenia > Dugongidae > Dugong > Dugong dugon. The sequence continues at coordinate 102,928,950 of CM057463.1, read as the reverse complement.
CAAATCCAAAAATGTATAAAGGGATTTATACACTATGACCAAGTCTAATTTATACAAGGTTGATCAACACTTGAAAATCAATGAATGTAATTCACCATATCAACCAGCTGTTGTTGTTAGGTCTGTTGAGTCAGTTCTGACTCAAAGCAACCCTATGTACAACAAAATGAAATACTGCTCAGTCCTGCACCATCCTCATGCTAAAAGGAAAAAATTATATGATCGTATCAATAGATTTAGAAAATGCACTTGACAAAATTTATCACCCATTCATGATAAAAGCTCCCAGTAAATTAAGAATAGAGAACTACCACAACTTGACAAACAACGTCTACAAAAAACCTAAAGCTAACATCCTACTTAGTGATGAGAAACTGGATGCTTTTCCCTCCAAATTGGGAACCAGACAAAAGATGTTCACTCGCACCACTCATATCCAACATTGTGTGGGAAATCCTAGCTACTAACATTAGAGAAGAAAAGGAATAAAAGTGTACAAATTAGGATGGAAGAAATGGAATTGTCTTTCTTTTCAGGTGATACACTTGTCTATGAAAAAATTGACAAAAAATTCCTGGAATTAATAAATGATTATAACAAGGTAGCAAGATGCAAGGTTAATTTACAAGTCAATTGATTTACTATATAACAGCAATGATCAATTGAAATTTGAAATTAAAAACGCAACACCATTTACATTAGTACCCCAAAACTGAAATACTTAGGTATATGTCATACAAATAGGTTCAATATCTATATGAAGAAAACTATGAAACTCTGATGAAAGAAATCAAAGAAAGTCTAAATAAATGGAAAGATATTCCATGTTCATGGATGGGAAGATTTAATATTATTAAGATGTCAATTCTTTTCAACTTGATCTACAGATTCAGTGCAACCTCAATCAATACCTCAGAAAAGTACTTTGTGGATATCAACAAACTAATTAAAAAATTAATGTGAAAGGCAAAAGACCCAGAATAGCCAAGATAATACTGAAGAAGAACGGTATTAGACAGAGTTAGAGGACTGACACTGTTCAACTTCAAGGCTTATTATAAAGCTTCTGTGATCAAGACAGTGTAGCACTGGTAAAAGAATTAACAAACAGATCATTGGAGCAGAATAGAGAGTGCAGAAATAGATCCACACAAACGTAGTAAACTGATCGTCAACAAAAACACAGGGAAGTCAATGGAGAAAGAAACTAATGATACTGGAACAACTGAACACACACATGCAGAATAATAATGAATCTACACAGAGAACTTATAATGCTCACAAAAAATAACTCAAATGGCTCAGAAACCTCATTTTAAAACACAAAACTATGAAAATTCTAGAAGTCATCATAGATGAAAATCTAGGTGACCTTGGTTTGGGTGATGAATTTTTAGATACAACACAAAAAGCACCATTCATGAAAGACAAAAATTAGTAAGTTGGACTTCATTAATATTAAAAATTTCTACTCTGAGAAAGTCATAGTTAAGAGACTCAAACTACAAGACACAGTCTGGGAGAAAATATTTGCAAAACATATATTTGATTGAGTACTTATATCCAAGATATATAAAGAACACTTAAAATTCAACAAAAAGAAAGTGTGTGAGGAACTTTTAAACTCTGAAGTGCTGGTAGGTCTAACTGGGGAGATTTCAGGACTAAAATTAAGCACTCCATTCAGAAATTAAACTGAGGATTTTACTTTTACACTCCTGATAACCTTTCAGCTTCTGTTAAAGTTCCTTTTGGAAAACAAAGCTCAGTCTTGCTTGTTATGTCAAGAATGTTCCCTCAACTGGCCTTAGAAAAAGCTTCATTGAATTGTTAAATTAGACCTTACAGATAAACATGTTGGTTTATCTACCTTAAGAAGTTCCTCAGCAAGCACCTAGGCATTATCTTTTTTCTCTCAGCTAAATAAGCAGAGTTTATTTACACTTTCCTAACTAATGGTCAGTTCTGTAACCCAAGGTTCCAATTAAGTTGGCCCAGCTGCAAATATAGCACTAATTTCCATATCACTAAATTTTTTTTGTTGAAATTGTTTATATTTTTCCTTTTAGAAACATTGCCTTAGCTAAATTGTATCAAGTATGAGAGTTGTATTAGACTAAGAACTGATGTAAAGAAAGTTTCACACTTAATTACCACCCTTGTAAATCTCACCTCCTTTCCTGCCATTGCTTTGATGTGAAGTTATTATCTGTTCTCACTCTACTTGTTAAATACCTCTTGTTTACCGGTAAGGCAGAGTATACCGTTAAAACCAAACTGAACGCATGCTCTCCCATGGCACATTCCTTTAGTAAGTTTTATTTATTTAAATATAGAATTACAATGTTGGTCCAGTGACTTCACAAGGACAAAAGCTAACAACTCAATTGCAAAATGAACCAAAGGTCAGGACAGACATTTCAACTAAAAGACAGATGGCAAATAAGCATATTAAAAGATTCTCAGCATTATATGTTATTACCCCTACCCATTGCCATAGAGTGGATTCCGACTCATAGCAACTCTATAGGACAGAGTAGAATTACCCCTTAGGGCTTCCAAGGAGCGGCTCATGGATTCAAGCTGCCGACCTTTTCATTAGCAGCCATAGCACTTAACCATTGTGCCACCAGGGCTCCCTATATGTCATTAGACAATTGTAAATTAAAACAGCAAGATACCACTATACATCTATTTGAATGGGTGAAATCCAAAACACTGACAACATCAAATACTGGAGAGGATGCAGAGCAACAGGAACTCTCATTCATTGCTGGTGGGAATATAAAATGGTACAGCCACTTTTGAAGGCAGTTTAGCAGTTTCTTATAAAGCTAAATATAGATTTACCACACAATCCAGCAATCATGTTTCTAGGTATTCACTCAAGTAAGATGAAAACTATGTCCACATAAAAACCTGCACACAAATGTTTATAGCTATTTTATTTAGAATTCTTAAAAATTGGAAGCTATCAAAATGTCTTTCAATAGGTAAGTGGATAAACAAACTATGTTATATCCATACTTAGGAGTGAAAATATCAGTGGTTGTCAGGGGTTGAGGGGGAGGCGAGAACGATGAACAGGTGGAGCACAGGGCATTTTTAGGACATTGACACAATTCTGCATGATACTGTAGTGGTGCACAGATGACATTATGCATTTGTTAAAATCCATAGGACTGTACAAAACAAACTGTGAACCCTAATGTAAACTATGGACTTTAGTTAATAATAATGTATTATATTGATTCATCAATTGTAACAAATATACCACAGGAATGCAAGATGTTAATAATAGGAGGAAGGCAGTAGGTGGGAACTTTCTATACTTTCTGCACAATTATTCTGTAAACCTAAAACCTAAAGCCTATTAAAAATTTTTTTAAAAAAATCTAGCATCAAAAATTATTTTTGCATATGTTAGGTTGTATTTTAATTAGTTTAGTTTTCCATCATTCAGCATCATTGTTAAAAAAAAGAAAACAGATGTGGCATTTCTCCTGACAAATCCTGCTAATAAAGTACTTCCTTTATCTCACAAATTTGGGTAATAGCTACCTCACACCAGCATTATGAGGATTAAATGGAGAGAATATGAAAACATTTTATGAAATAACTGGTATTAAATTTAGTTATCATTATATTTACCTTATTTTTGTACAAACATTGTATTAAAATTTTTCTTTATATTACTCATCATCATACTTCAACTAAACATAAGAAAAAAACACTGCCACTTGTTTTTCTGATCTCATGCATAATTATTTTTTAGAGAATGCATGTTCAGGGCCAGTGTAGGCAGTGCAACGTTAGTCAGAATCATTTGCTCATAAATGACCATCTAATTAGCTAACAGAATACTTAAATTAGGGATCCTACCAGATCACAGCTAAAAGTTACTATCACTATAAATGTACATGAGGGGGAGGACTCTGCTGAATAATTAAAGTAGTTAAATTATACCTCCATTGCATTAGTGTGCATTTCACAAACTATTCTTTAATTAACTTTTTTGGAAAGACATCTTTCCCCTTGGGATCTTTATTTAGGAACTATGATATTCCAGAACTAGACCTGCCGCCCTTTTAGAAAGCCATTCTTACAGTTACCCTGGCAGTGAATTTTAATGACCAGATCCTCCATGCTCTATGACCATTTAGGTAGGCTCTGAGACACAGTCCTAAAAAATTTATCACCAAGTGAGGCTCCAGACAGAGGATGTCATTTGTAGAATAATGAGAATAATACAATGGATGCCCATTTGTTCAAGCAATATTATGGTCTCTCCATAGCTATGATGTTATATCCCCTTGGAAACTTACTTATTGCTTCATCAAATTGAGGACCATGTTTTAATATTGCCAAGTAATACTTTTCCATGCAGCTAACATTTAATAGTAGATATATAACTTCTCTTACTATTCCCGTTGGAAAATATGGAATAATTATCAATTACTTATCTCTTATTTAAAATTTTCTCTGAAACAAAGGTTTAAAAGCTCTATGTATAAAATATTAATTACTAAAATTATTAATTATGAGATCAACTAAAATATTCAAGGCATTATAATGGTAAAAGTTCTAAGTACAACTTAAATATATTCACTTCCAACTATGGAAGCTTGTCAGATAAAGCTGGTAAGTAATTAGAACTGTCTTTGAGCTCTTAAACTTCACCAACTATAATATCAAATCTAAATATACTATTTCAGCACATTTTCTTTGCAAAAATAAATTATTTTACTTTCATTTGACAATCATGCATACATAATTTCAAGCTGCTTATTGTTTTTATTCAGCAGTTTGCACAAGAAAATTAAAGACATCGCTGAGCCCTGAGAAGCATGTCAGCACAACCAGCCATTTGTCCTAAGGAGAACATTGCTATGCTAAGTTGATTTTTACCACCACTGTATTTCAGAATATAAATAACAATACTGTATTCCTAGACTAAAAGCAACACTTAGCTGAAATAACAGTAGCATGTCAAAACAACTTGATCCATTTATTTTCAAAAGGAAAAGTGTAAATTTATAAAAGCATAAATAATGCTAATGTAATTGTTGTTGCAAATGGAGAAAAATATAATGCAAACATTTTCATAAGAAGCTTTAGAGGCAAGACAGACACTCTCAAACAGCAAAAATGTATTTAAAATGAGATGCTGCTAAACAATTCATTGGGTGATAATCAGAAATAAAATATTTTGTATAAAACAAAATCTTAAAGAATGTTCAGTATCAAAGTGCATAGAATAATGCACACATTTTCTGAGGTGCTAAGAAAGGCTTTTGTGATTTTGGATTACATATCCAGAGGCATCATATTATGAAGATAGAAGATAATAGACCCTCACTATCCAATTTAGTTGTATTGCACTGAGAAAACTGCATTCCATTTTAGATACCTCATTTCTAACAAAATATATAAAGCCAGACAGATTTCTGAGAAGACCAAAAATAATGTTCAGGGATCTGGAGAGGGCATTTTTAATAAGATAATGTTCACAGCAGTCCTTTTCTCACCTCCCCAGAACATGATTTGATGTATGCTCAACATGGATTCTGTGTAAACACACAGCCCTTAGATAGAATAAAAGAAGTTTGCTAAAAATAAGATTATTTTCAAAAAAAATTCCAAACAGAGTAGAATTCACTAAAAATCACCTTATCCAACACCCTTATTTAAAAACAAGGCTTTGGGACCCAGCGCTGTCATCCTTACACAAGTCGCTGGAGACTGTTGCTGTCAGCGCCAACATTAGAACTTCCGTTCATGAGAGTAAAAGTCTTTTTCCATTTGCCACACACTTCAAGTATTCCTAACTAGTGTTATTTTACTGAATTAAAAACTAAAAGTACCTTTTTTTTTTTTTAAATACATTTTGGACATAATAGTTAAGTGGGCTTTGGCATAAGCAGATTGAATTTAGTCCTCGTTCCATAAACTAGATGTTTGACCTTGGCCTAATTACTTGTGCTTCCTCTAAGTCTCAGTTCTCCTTTTTATAAAATAAGATTTTTGTTAGTAGCACCTTCATAAGATTGTCAAGCTTACCATATAAGTAAATTCAAGTGCGATGGTTCATTTTATGTGTCAAGTTAGGTAGACAAGGGTGCTCAGTTGTTTGGTCAAACATTAGTCTAGATGATTCTATGAAGACGTTTTGTAGATATGATTTACATTCACAATCAGTTGGCTTTAAGTAAAGGAGATCAGTGGGTGGGCCTCATCAAATCAGCTGAAGGCCTTATGAACAAAAATTGAGGTTTCCCAGAGAAGAAAGGATTCTGTCTCAAGACCATAACATAGAATTCCTGTCTTAGTTTCCAACCTGCTAGTCATATCAATGGATTCCGGACTCAGTACTAAAACATCAACTCTTTCCTGAGTTTCCAGCCTACTGGCCTGCCATATAAATACCAAACTTCCTAGCCCCAGAGTAAGTCAATTTCTTAAAATCTGTTATCATAGATAGATAGATAGGTAGACAGATAGACAGACAGATGGACAGACAAATGGATGGATAGATAGATAGACAGCTAGATAGATAGATAAGAGTCCTGGTGGTACAGTGGTTAAGTGCTCAACTGCTAACCAAAAAGATCGGCAGTTCAAACCCACAAGTTGCTCCACAGGAGAAAGATGTGCTAGTCTGCTTCCATTAAGATTATAGCCTTGGAAACACTATGGGGCAGTTGTACCCTGTTCTACATGGTCCCTGTGAGTTGAAATCCACTCGACAGCAAGGGATTTTATATACCGTACTTTTATGCATATAACATATACCCTCCATGTTTGTTTGCCAACTGCAGCCTCCCGAGCAAGGTATTTTCGTAGGTGCTGCTATGCCAATTTTTTTACATGTTGCTATAAATACAACTGCATAGAGCATTTACGAAAATACCTTGTGATGGGAGGGCATGGTTGGCAAACAAATCTAGAAGGTGCATGTTCTTTGTGTAAAAATATGGTATATAAAATGGATTGACACGGTAGCTGCAACAATGGTCTCAAGCATTACAATGATTGTGAGGATGACGCAGGACCAGGCTGTGTTTCATTCTGTTGTACATAGGGTCGCTAGAGTTGAAACTGACTCGACAGCACCTAACAACAACAATATTGTATAGTGTGTGTATGTTGAGAAAGAATTAATTAACCAAGGACGCATCTTTAATAGCCAGACTGATCACTAAAATAATACAAAATAATGTACAACTGAAAATCTAGGAGACAGGCAAAAAGAAAAAAGAACAAAAACAGAAGAGACAGGGAAAAAATAATTAGTAAGATAGTAGACATATACTCAAATGAATCAGTAATTAAACATTAAAAGAACTGAATAATACAAGGTTGTCAGACAGGATACAAAAACAAAAATCAAGTATATTCTGTTTACAATACAGACACCTTAAATATGAAGACATAGAAAATTTAAATGTAAAATATACAAGCATATATAACATGTACTCAGTAATCAAAAGAAAGCTTGTGTGGAGTAAAAGTGAAGTTTTATTACTATTGATGAAGAGGAAAGTTTCATAATGATACATGAGCCAATTTGATAGATGTATAACCACCCTAAATTTGTATACACACACAAACATAGCTTTAAAAGTAAACACTGACATGTCATATAGGAGAAGTAGACAAAACAACAGTCAAAATGGAAATTTTAGCACAACTCTCTTAGTAAGTGATGGGGCAAACTGACCAAAGCATCAGGAAAGAAAGAGACTATTTGAACAGCATGATTAAACAATTCAATCAAGTAGACATTCATAGTCTGCTTCACTCATATTCTTTATAAGTTCACATGGATCATTTCCAAATTGGAACATTCATTCCGCCACAAATTAAGTCTCAACAACTTTCAGATGACTGAAATTACTCAGAATTTGTTCTCTGCCTACAGAAGAATTAGACTAGATACCAGTAATAAAAAGGTAACTGGAAAAATTACAGAACGTTTTAAAATAAATACATTTTTATATAATCCATGAGCCAATAAGAAAATTAAAAAAAAAAAAATTCTGTACTGGGTGATAATAGAAGGATCCCTGGTCATAGCAGTTAAGCACTTGGTTGCTAACTGAAAGGTCAGTGATTCGAAAACACTGCCCTCTCCACAGGAGAAAGATGTGTCAGTCTACTTCCATACAATTACAGCCTTGGAAACCCTATGGGGCAGTTTTCCTCTGTCCTATAGAGTCACTATGAGTTAGAATCGACTCCACAGCAATGAGTTTGTTTTGGTTCTGAGATGATAATGGAAATACATGCTTATAAAGTTAAAGCTTTGTTTAGAAGGAAAATTATAGCCATAAATGCTTATCTTAGAAGACTAAAAATCAAAGCTCTCAGTATCCATCTTCATGAAACGGAAAGAGAAAAAATGAAATTATAAGACTAGAAATCAATGAAATAGGAAACAGACATACAACTGAAAAATCAGTAGGTCCAAAAGTTGGTTTGTTGAAAAGATTAATTTGTAAAAACCAGCATGACTTATTAAGAAAAAAAGAAGAAATTTACAAATTACTAATATGGATAAAAAGTAAACATTATTCCAGATCTTAAAAATATTATTAAGATTTTAAAGGACTGTTATCAACAACATTAGAAAAATAGATTTGAAATTTTAGATAAAATAGGAGAAGGTTTTGAAAAGCACAACTTCATAAAACTGACAAAAGAATGAATAAAAAATATGAATTTACCTGTAACTCTTAAAGAAAATACGTATGTAACTAAAAATCTAGCCACGAAGAAAACTCCTGATCTAAATAGCTTTCCCTATGAATTACTACAAACATTGCATAAGATTTTACAGCAATCTTAAATGTTTCTATATATTAGGGAAAAAAAATAGAGAAAATCCACAATCTATTTTATCAGGTCAGTATAAAGTTAATTACAAAACCTGACAAGATCATTATAAGAAAGAAAATTGAGGGTTGCCAATTAGGAAATTCAAATCCTTCACTATGGATTACACTTCAACATAAAAAAAACAAAAATCCTCACAACTGGACCAGTAAGCAACATCTTGATAAACAGAGAAAATATTGAAGTTGTCAAGGATTTCATTTTATTTGGATCCATAATCAACACGCATGGAAGCAGCAGTCAGGAAATCAAAAGACGCAGTGCACTGGGCAAATCTGCTGCAAAAGACGTCTTTAAAGTGTTGAAAAGCAAAGATGTCACCTTGAAGACTAAGGTGCACCTGACCCAAGCCATGGTATCTTCTCATATGCATGTGAAAGCTGGACAATGAATAAGGAAGACTGAAGAAGAATTGACACCTTCAAATTGCGGTGTTAGCAAAGAATACTGAATATACCATGGATTGCCAAAAAAACGAACAAAACTGTTTTGGAAGAAGTACAACCAGAATGCTCCTTAGAAGGAAGGATGGTGAGACTACATCTTATACACTTTGGACACATTGTCAGGCGGGACCAGTCCCTGGAGAAAGACATCATGCTTGGTAAAGTACAGGGTCAGTGAAAAAGAGGAAGACCCTCAAGACGGTAGATTGACACAGTAGCTGCAACAATGGGCTCAGGCATAATGATTGTGAGCATGGTACAGGACTGGACATTGTTTGGTTCTGTGGTGCATGAGGTTGCTATGAGTCGGAACTGACTTGACAGACCCTAACAACAACAAAACAATTAGGAAAAAAATAAAAATGGTACTTGAACCATTCACATGGCATATAAAAAAATCAATTCAATATATATTATAGACATAAAAGATAAACCATGACACAAAAGAATACCTTATTAATTTTGGCTTAAGTAGACTGCTTAATTAAAACTTATGTATGTTAAAAGACACCAATACAGTGAAGAAAGCAGTCTGTAGTCTGATGAAGGATATTTGTGATACAAAGTACCAACGAAGGACTAATATCTAGAGCATATAAAGAATTTCCACATATCTATATATATTTTAAAAAATACAACCCACTTAAAACAAATCAAAAAAATCAATAGGCACTTCACAAAAGAGAGTAATGATCAACAAGCAAGCATATGAAATGGTGCACAAACTTATCATTCATAAAGGAAATGAGATACAAATACACACTCTTCAGAATGGCTAAAAATAAAATGACTGACATCATCTATGAATGGTACAGATCTAAGCAACTGGAATCCACATACATTTCTAAAGCAGTGTGAATTGGTTTAACCAGTTTGGAAAAACATTTGACAGCATCTACTAAAACTGAATGTAAACATTGCCTGTGAATCAGAAATGCTCATATTTGTATAAGACACTTCTAGTAGTGTTTATATTAGTATTATTCTGATAGCTAAAAAATGAAAGCAACAAAAATGTCCAGTGAGTGCAGAATGGATAGATTTTATTATATTTATATAATGGAATCTTATATAACAAAGAAAGGATTAACCTATTGTAGTTAAAAACTTGTTTGAATCACAAACATTATGTTGAGAGAAAGAAGTTGGACACAAAAGAATCCAAATAGTATCATTCTTTTTTTTTGTTTTAATGTTTTTTAACAGGCACAACATGTCTCTGTTCAGATTCAGGGCAGTACTACCTTTAAGGAAGTAGAAAGAATATCAAGGGGCTTCTGGGTACTGGCACTGTTCAGTTTTTTTTTTTTTTTTTTTTTTAACCTGAGTTGTGTTCACACTAGGTGAATTTATAGAGCTCTACACTCTATGGCACGCATTTTTTCAGTATGTGGGTTATATTATAAGTGTAAAATATGTGAATACAAGTATATATTATTCTCTTGAATATTTTCTCTGGATTCTTGCTTCCTAAAAAGCTTTCAGGTCCCTGTTTGGCTTTTGATGCCCCTCTTCTTATAGGTTCATTTATAGTTTTGAGTCTTTCTCTGCCAACTTTTCAGCAGACACTTAATAAAATATCTGTTCAAGGGCTACTGGCAAAGAATTTCTGATCATGATATTCTACAGAAAACATGCCTCTTTTCATTTTCTCAGAAGAACACATCTCCCATCTCATCTCCTCAAAAGCTTTTTAAAAGTACTTTTCCAAGAAACTCATGACTAACACCATTATTTTGATGTGAAAACAGCTAACGTCTGTGGCTTAGGGGAAAAAAATAAAACATGTTTCTGAAAGAACTTCTTCCATGTACTATACAAGTTTTCCTGTATCAATGCTTGTAGTTAGAAAGAATCTGTTCTCATTTTTTTTTTTCCAGCTTATGCCAGAAAGAGAAAGAAAGAAGAAAGAAAGCATTAACTCTGCTTGTTCATTGTTCACCTTTGTCAGTGATGATCCCTGGCCTTCAGAAATTGGATATTGGTTTGTTTGGAATTAATTATCAATTATTTTTTTCTTTCTTTTGATTTATGAAATACCCTGAGGGTCATCCTAGAAAAATTTGTACCCTGTACCTTCCATAAATTCTTTGGATGGATGGATACATGATTAAAACTATTTCTCTGCTCTATTTCTTAGAGACATTTGTATCTAAGGGAAGATAAATTTAAAGCATCTTAGTATAAAATGTTATCTTAGTTATCTAGTGCTGTTATAACAGAAATACCACAAGTGCATGAATTTAACAAAGATAAATTTATTCTCTCACATTCTAGGAGGCTAGAAGTCCGAATTCAGGGTACCAGCTCTAGGAAAGACTTTCTGTCTGTGTGGTTTCTGAGGGAAGGTCCTTGTCATCAATCTTCCCTGATCTAGGAGCTTCTCAGTGCAGGGACCCTGGGTCCAAAGAACATGCTCCAGTCTGGCACTTATTTCTTGATGGTATGAGATCCCTCTCCTCTGCTCGCTTCTCTCATGTGTCTCAAAAGAGACTGACTCAAGATACAACCTAATCCTGTAGACTGAGTCCTGCCTCATTAAAATCATAGCGGTTAGGATTTACAACACATAGGATAATCACAACAAATCACAGAATGGTGGACAACAACGCAATACTGGAAATCATGGCCTAACCAAGTTGACACACATTTTTTGGGGGACACAATTCAATCCATAACAAAGGTGAAGGGACTATAGTGATCATTTAGTCTATTCTCTTCTACCATATATTAGCAGTCATCCAGCAACTGTTTTATACATTCCTGCTAAAAATAATTTTCACTATTAAAAGCTGTTAATTCTTGGAGAGAAATAGAAATGTCTTTCTTATACTGAGCCTTAAATTTCTGCCTTTTCCACACTAGAAGGTTATATGGATTGAATTGTGTCCCCTAAAAAGGTATGTTGAAGTTCTAACTCCTGTACTTTAAATGTGAGTTTGACTTTGTTTGGAAATAGGATCTTTGAAGATGTTATCAGTTAGGCTAACATGAGGTCACATTAGGGTGAAGTGTGTCCTATTCTATACAACTTGTATCTTTATTTTTTTTAAAAAAAAAAAAAAAGGAGGCGCTATATGGAGACAAGAGGAAAGTGAAAGGAAGGCTATGTGATGATAGCAGCAGGTACAGCTACAAGTCAACGAGCACCATGAATTGCCGGGAGCCATCCGATGCTAGGAAAGAGCCACGGAACAGTTTCTTGCTCAGTACCCTCTAGGGAATCAAAGTACCTGATACCCTGATTTGAACTTCTAGACTTCAGAACTTTGAGACAGTAAATTATGTTCTTATAAAAACCGAATTTGTGGTATTTTTTTACTGCAGCCTTAGGAAATCAATACAAATACGTTTGACAATCTCCAAAATGGTAGGGGTTTTTTTTTGTTGTTGTTGTTTTTTTCCTGCTTTCTTCACTGATATATCCCAAATACCTAGAACAGTTATTGACACAGAATAGGAACTCAGTAAATATTTGTGAATAAATGAATCTATCTTTCACATAACAGACCTCCAAATATTTGAGGACAGCTTTCATGTATGAGATGGATTGACACAGTGGCTACAATAATGGGCTCAAACGTAACAATGATTGTGAGGATGGTGCAGGACAAGCAAGTGTTTTGTTCTGTTGTACATAGTTGTTGCTATCAGTTGGAACCAACTCAAAGGTATCTGACAACAACAGAATTACTCTCATGACACAATTTCCCCTATTAAATTTCTTTCTTTTAAACAAGCATGCCATTTTTCTAAAGCACTGTCCTATAATGATATTGTCCTTTAATAACATCCCTGAAAACATTTTTATCTGTTTGTATCATCCCTATATTTTGTTCTAGAATCATTTATTTGTTACTGTGCAGTTATTTACCAATCCGAGTATGTACCAGCTTTGTTTTAGGGGCAACATATGCAAAGACTGCCCTCACGGATTTCACATTAAGTTTTAGAACTTATATCAGGTGAAATGTCCCTTATACCAAATACCAAGGTCACCACCTTGAGAAATAATGTTTTCATTCTCCTAAATCCAATGTTGGTTAATGTTACACATTTTTAAGTCAATTTTCCAATATTTCCTGGTATTACGCATGCAGTTAAAACACAGGGGACCTTGTGTCTAGATCAAATATCCATGGCTAAGGAACATTCTAAAGTCTCCCAATTATTTCTTCTCAATACGAGGAGGATTAAAATTTTCTAATCCCATCTCCCTCTTAGACACTGACATCTTTAAATGCTGCTTCGGTCAACAATGGCATGAAATTCAGCTACTGCTTTGTTTTCCACAGCAAAAATAATGTAGTCAAATGTTTAATACATTTCACTGACGTTTGGGAAAATCTTGCTTTCAAGTCATGAAGTGTATGGCCTTCCAGATCTCACTGTTTTCTCTGTTCTCTCCTCATTCCATCCTTCTACATTGTAACCACAAGCTCCATGTTTTTGTTCCTGCATAATGCCGTTTGGCATTTTCTCTTAAGAAAATACTTGAAACTAGCTGATTCCAGGTACCTCTTAGGGATGGGAGAGAGGATGACTTCCAGGCATTCATCAAATTATTATTATTTGGCCCAATAAAAATCATTTTCTCTTTTGAATAAACACTGGTTCAAACTATATTGTTATTTCCTTCAAAGAATTAAATACATACGTATGCATTTATACTTGTACATTTTTTAAATTTATACCAAGTTGGGAATACTGTATTTTACACAACTTTGTAGCAATATCATTTAAAGGAAGACAAAGTGGTAACTAGATAATCTAATACATAATAAGGCAATCAATCAATTATCTTAAGTCTTTTTAAAATATTTTATTTTATTTTACATTCACTCCATGGAATTTTATATAGAATGTTGAATACATATATTTTTTTCTTGATATTAAAATATTCTCAATAAATATTTCTATCTTTCTTCCAGTCAAGTTGAAGCTGCTCTATTTTAATTGTTGTTGTTGTTAGATGCCATCTAGTTGGTTCTGACTCACAGAGACCCTACGTACAACAGAAGAAAACACTGCCAGTCCCGTGTCACCCTCTAAATCCTTGCTACGTTTGAGCCCATTGTTACAGTCACTGTGTCAATCCATTTCGTCTATGAATTACTTCTTTTTCGCTGAGCCTCTACCTGGCTAAGCATGATGTCCTGACTGTTCTCCCATGATAACATGTCCAAAGTACATGAGAAGAAGTCTCGCCATCCTTACTTCCTAGGAGTTCTTTGGCTGTACTTCTCCCTAGACAGACTTGTTAAAGAGATCAGTTCTGTGGTCTTTATTCATTGTCCAGCTTTTGCATGTATATGAGGCAACTGAAAATATCATGGCATGAGTCAGGTGCACCTTAGCCCTCAAAGTGACATCTTTGCTTTTCAACACTTTGAAGAAGCCTTTTGCAGCAGATTTGCCCAATGCAATATGTCGTTTGATTTCTGGACTACTGCTTCCATGAACGGTGATTGTGGATCCAAGTAAAATGAAATCCTTGAAGACTTCAATATTTTCTCTATATATCATGATGTTGCTTATTAAAGGCCCAGTTGTAAGGATTTTTGATTTCTTTATGATGAGGTATAATCCATACTGAAGGCTGTGGTCATTGATTTTCATCAGTAGGTGCTTCAAGTCCTCTTCATTTTCAGCAAACAAGGTTGTGTCATTTGCATATTGCAGGTTATTAAAGATTCTTCCTCCAAACCTGATGCTGCATTTTTCTCTGTGTAGTCCAGCTTCCAGGATTATTTATTCAGCATACGGATTGAATAAGTACGGTGAAAGGATACAACCTTGACACACACCTTTTCTGATTTTAAACCACACAGTAACCCCTTGTTATGTTCTACTAATAGCCTCTTGGTTTATGTACAGGTTCTGCATGAGCACAGTTTAATGTGCTGAAATTCCCATTCTTCGAAATGTTATCCATAATTTGTTATGGTCCACACAGTCAAATACCTTTGAATAGTCATAAAACACAAGTAAACATCTTTTTGAGATTCTCTGCTTTCAGCCAAGATTCACCTGACATCAACAATGATATCCCTCGTTCCACGTCCTCTTCTGAATACAGCTTGATTTTCTGGCAGCTGCCTGTTGATGTATTGCTGCAACTTTTTTTTTTTTTTTTAATTATCTTCAGCAAAATTTTACTTGTGTATTGATATTGTTCAACAATTTCTGCATTCCGTTGGATCACGTTTCTTTGTAATAGACATAAATATGGATCTTTTCCAGTTGGTTAGCTAGATAGCTTTCTTCCAAATTTCTTGGCATAGACAAGGGAGAACTTCCAGTGCTGCATCCTTTTCTTACATGTTGAGATTTAAGGGAAGTATTTTACAGCTGGAGCCCTGGTGGCACAGAGGTTAAGCGCTTTGCTGTTAATTGAAAGTTCAGTGATTTGAACCCACCTGCAGCTGTGTGGGAGAAAGAAGTGCTAGTCTGTTTTCTTAAAGATTTACAGCCTTGGAAACACTAAGGAGCAGTTCTGCTCTGTCTTGGAGGGTCTCTGTGAGTCAGAATTGACTCAACAGCAACGGGTTTGGTTTTGATGTTTATTTTATTGCTAGAATGATATATACCTTAAAATCTTCTGAGTAAGCTATTCTCTATTGTACTCTCTGATAGCATAAATATCACATTTTGTTTGGTTAATTAATCCACCATCTTATAAAAAAATAATAATAATAATAATACTTGCTACTGAGTCATTTTCTGCTCATGGTGACCCAATGTGTATCTGATTAGAACTGCACTCCATAAGATTTTCAATGACTGTGACATTTCAGAAGTAGATTCCAAGGTCTTTCTTCCAAGGCATCTCTGGGTGGACTCAAACAGCCAATCTTTTGGTTAGTAGCCAAGCACTTGACTGTTTGGACCACCCAACGACTCTAATCTACCATAGCACAAGCTATAATATGCATTGTACATGATTAGCAAACAGACATATTGAAATTCTAAAGCAAACTTTTGTTTACCAAGAACAATAATTACTATGGTTATATGACAATTATGTAAAGTTTACCTACATTATTTACATCCACTAATAATCCATCTATCAAATGTACTATACAAAATTTATTTAACATTGCAAAATATTATAAGGTAAGCCAAATTTAGTTTTATGGGAGGTAAGTAAAAAGGAAGACAGAATTAGTTGAGATCAACACTATTAGCTCCTCAAAAAAAGGTCTTCAAAAGTGTGAAGATAAAACTTTTAAGAAGCTTTATTCTGGCATGTTAAATAGAGAAACCTCATCAAATATATGGATATAGAAAGTTATGTCTTTTGATTGGAAGAGACAAATCTAACAAGATTAAAATAGGATTTCAGAGAACAATAAGAAACCTCTCATTTGAGATCATGTTAGAGAAAGCTGGGCAGAAATGACTTGCCACAGCATATGTATTAGAGCCACATTTTTATGGCACACTCACTAATAAAACTGGAAAAGAATAATATATACAGAAATATTTTCATTCCTCTTTCTAACCAAATTCTCACAAATTACTTCAAAACTAAATATTTCAAATCCTTGAGGTAGAAGAAATTCACCAGTAAATGAATTACTGTTGTTTTTGTTAAGCATTCCAAGAAGAATATATTTATAACATTAATTCTGTTTAAGTTTGACCATAGTGAAAGCCTTCATATCAAAGAATTCTACTCTGTTTTTTTATTAACAAACGTTGTCTACTTACTACTACTCATTTGGTATACCAGACACGAGGGATACACAGGAATATAAACTGTGGTCTCTGCAGTCAGAGACCTTAGAGTAGATTCAGAGAAAGAGGCAAAAAAAAAAAAAATTACTAATGACAACACAGTGGAATAAGTGAGATAATAAGGATATGCAAAGACTACACTAGGGAACGGCGGGGAGAAAAAAAATTTCATTTGAATTATAAAAAGAATTTATTTAAGTGAAGAAAAAACTAATGCCAAATAGAGGAAAAAGCACATGTAAAAGTAGCAAGATGAGAAAACATGATTTTAGGGTATTGTAAACACTTCAGTATGGTTTGAGCGTAGGTTATAAGGACAAAATACTAAGAGATGAATTTTGAGAAGAAATGAAAGAGGATATCAAAGAATTTATAAAGAACAGTAAGGAGAATGGATTTCATTTTGTTTTCAAAAAGACTAGCCTTTGAAAAAATTCAAGAAGAGCAATTGGAGCCAAACTTTACATTAGAAGGATCACTTGAACCACAATGCAGAACATGAGTTAGATGACAGTGAAAACAGAAGTGGTGGGGCAGCACTTTGGCGAATCAAAAGAAAAATAATAAAATCATGGAAAGAAGTTGTGGCATTGAAATAGAAATATGATGATTGATCACATTAAAAAGATAGAATAAGCAGGACTTAGTAATAACTTCCATCATTTCTCTCTCAGTTTATCATACTGTGGTGACTTGTGTCTTGCTGTGATGCTAAAAGCTATGCCACTAGCATTTCAAATACCAGCAGGGTTACCCATGGTGGCCAGATTTCAGTGGAGCTTCCAGGCTAAGACAGACTAGGAAGAAGGACTTGGTAATCTACTTCTAAAAAAATTGGCCAGTGAAAATCTTTTGAGTAGCAGTGGAACATTGTGTGATATAGTGACAGAAGATGAGCACCTCATATAGAAGGCACTTAAAATATGACTTTGGAAGAGCTGCCTCCTCAAATTAGAGTCAACCTTAATGACGTGGATGGAGTAAAGCATTTGGAACCTCCATTTGCTGATGTAGCGTAACTTAAAATGAGAAAAAAAAAGCTGCAAACATCCGTTAATGATCAGAACATGGAATGTACAAAGTGTAAGTCTAAGAAAATTAGAAGTTGTCAAAAATGAAATAGAACATATAAACATTGATATCCTAGGCATTAGTGAGTTGAAATGGACTGGTATTGGCTGTTTTGAATCAGACAATCGTATGGTCTACTATGCCAGGAATAACAAAAAGAAAAGGAATGACATTGCATTCACTGTCAAAAAGAACATTTCAAGATCTATCCTGGAATACAATGCTGGCAGTGATAGGACAATATCCATATGCCTACAAGGAAGACAAGTTAGTATGACCATTATTCAAATTAAAGCACCAACAAAGATGAAGACATTGAAGATTTTTACCAACTTCTGCAGTCTGAACTGATCAAGCATGCAATCATAATGCATTAATAATTACTGGTGATTGGAATACAAAACTTGGAAACAAAGATGAAGGATTAGCACGAGGAAAATACGGCCTTAGTGACAGAAACACTTCCAAAGTTGGCATAATAGAGTTTTTCAAGACCAATGAGTTATTTATTGGAAATCCTTTTTTCAACAACATGAATGGCAACATACACATGGATCTCACCAGATAGAATACACAAGAATCAAATCAATGCCTATGGAAAGAGATGATGCAGAAGCTCAATACCGTCAGTCAGAACAAGTCCAGTGGCGGACTGCAGAATAGACCATCAATTGCTCATATTTAAGTTCAAGTTGAAGCTGAAGAAAATTAAAATAAGTTCACAAGAGCCAAAACAAGACCTTGAGTATATCTCACCTAAATTTAGAGACTGTCAAAAGAATAGTTTTGACAAATTGAATACTAATGACTAAAGACCAGATGAGTGGTGGGATGACATCAAGCACATCATACAGGAGGAAAGCAAAAGGTCATTAAAAAGACAAGAAAGAAAGAAAAAAAAAATGGATGTCAAAAGAGACTCTGAAAAACGTACAGTAGCTAAAGGGAATTGAAGAAGTAATGAAGTAAAAGAGCCGAACAGATTTCAAAGGGTAGCTAGAGAAGAAAAAAAAAAGTATTATAATGAAATGTGCAAAGATCTGGAGTTAGAAAACCAAAAGGAAAGAACATGCTGGGCATTTCTCAAACTGAAAGAACTGAAGAAAACATTCAAGACTTGAGTTGCAATATTGAAGGATTCTATGGGAAAAATATTCAATGATGGGGGAAGCATCAAAAGAAGATGGAAGGAAAACACAGAGTCACTGTAGTAAAAAATATTGGGTAACTTTCAGCCATTTCAAGAGGTAGCGTATGATCAAGGATCAGTGGTATTGAAGGGAGAAGTCCAAGCTACACTGAAGGCATTGGCAAAAAACAAGGCTCCAGGAATTGACAGAATACCAGTTGAGACATTTCAACAAATGGATGCAATACTGGAAGTGTTCATTCATCTATGCCAAGAAATTTGGAAGATAGCTACTAGGCCAACCTACTAGAAGAGATCTATATATGTGCCCATTCCAAAGAGAGGTGATCCAATAGAATTCAGAAATTATTGGACAATATCATTAACATTACACGTAAGAAAATTTTGCTAAAGGTAATTCAAAAACAGTTGCAGCAGTACATTAACAGGGAACTGCCGAAATCCAAGCCAGACTCAGAACCGGATGTGGAACAAGGGATATTATTGCTGATGTTGGATGGATTCTGGCTGAAAGCAGACAATACCAGAAAGATGTTTACCTGTGTTTTATTGATTATTCAAAGGCATTTGACTATGTGGATTGTAACAAATTATAGATAACATTTCAAAGAATGGGAATTCAAGAACACTGAATTATGCTCGTATAGAACCTGTACATAGACTAAGAGGCAGTTGTTCAAATATAATAAGGGTATACTGTGTGGTTTAAAATTAGGAAAATGTGCATCATGGTTTTGTCCTTTCCCTATACTTATTCAACATATATGATGAGCAAATAATCCTAGAAAGTGGACTATATGAAGAAGAACGGGGCATCGGTATTGGAGGAAGATTCATTAACAACCTTCAACATGCAGATGACACAACATTGCTTGCTGGATGAGAAGGGTATGTGAAGTGCTTGCTGTTGAAGATCAAAGATTACAGCATTCAGTATGGATTATACCTCAACATAAAGAAAACAAACATCCTAACAACTGGACCAATAAATAGCATCATGATAAATGGAGAAAAGATTGAAATTGTCAAGGGTTTCATTTTACTTGGATCCACAATCAGAGCTCACGGAAGCAGCAGTCAAGAAATTAAGTGTCATATAGCATTGGGTAAATCTGCTGTAAAAGACATCATTAAAGTTTGAAAAAACAAAGATGTCACTTTGAGGACTAAGGTGTGCCTGTCCCAAGCCATGATATTTTCAATTGCCTCATATGCATGTGAAAGCTGGACAATAAATAAGGAAGACAGAAGAAGAATTGATACCTCTGAATTATAGTGTTGGTGAAGAATACTGAATATACTATGGGCTTCCAGAAGAACGAACAAGTCTATCTTGGAAGAAGTAGCTAGAGTGCTCCTTGGAAGTGAGGATGGAAAGACTTTGTCTTAAATACTTTGAACATGTTATCAAGAGGGACCAGTTCTTGGAGAAGGACATCATGCTTGGTAAGGCAGAGACGCAGCAAATAATAGAAAAGCCCTCGATGAAATGGATTGACACAGTTGCTGTAATGATGGGCTCAGACATAACAATGACTGTGAGGATGGCATAGGACTGGACAGTGTTTCGTTCTGTTGTACCTAGAGTATCTGACTCGATAGCACCTAATAACAACAACAACAGCAGCAAGTAACTACTTGGATATGTGCTGGCGGGGAGCTTGGGGGTGGCTGCCATGGACATCCTCAAATGATAGGGTTGGCAACAAGGTATAGGTATAGTGGTAGAGTTCACCAAGAAAGAGGAATTACAATGTGGTACATACTGCAAGAAAAATATAAGTTTACTTTTGGACACACAAGTGATGATGTCCAAGAGAGAATGGCCATAATTTTTGAAAATCAGTAATTCAATGTGGACTAGATATATAAGTGATTTTCTAGAGCAAGTATGTACAAAATAAGGACCTGTAGGCCCTTGTTGAACACCTAATTTTAAGATATGTGAAGTGTAAATACAAACTTGGAGAAGATCTAAGAGGGAGCGTTGGATAAAAACACAGAATTCAGGGAAAGAGGGGGTTTCAAGTTAAAAAAAAAATTCAATAAATTCTTGCTGCAGGGATGTCAATAAGTTATGGATTAAAACATTTCTTTGAATTTAACTACGATCAATTAGTGAATTAGGGGGACCAGTTTTATTGCTATGGAAACCACAGACGCAAGATTGCAGCTGGATTTTAAAAATGGTGAAATTCGGAAGTTACATGTATAAAATATATTTCTCAAAAAGGTGGGAGAAAAAAAAAAGGTGCAAGTTAGGGTAATATAACAACCAGAATGTTCTGTATTATGCAGCCCTAATGTCTCACTGGTTAAAATACCTAAAGTTTATTTCTTGCTTAGGCTTCATGTCCATCTCAGGTCAGTAGAGGTCTCTAAACCACACTGTCCTCACTCAGGATCCAAATGAATGGAGCCTCCAAATTAAGAAATCATCATGGCATTAAGGAAAAACAAAAATGGCACAAAATGTGCTCCAAATCTTAAAGGCTTCTACCCAGAGGTGACATATGTCACATTTGCTTGCACAAATACCATGGCTAAAGCAAGTCATGTGTTCAAGGGGGTCGGAGTTCAATTTACTCTCTCCCGAGGAGGAAAAAAACAACAGGAACTTTTTTTTGTGTGTGTGTGTGTATTTTACAGATGTTATTAGTTTTTCTACTAAGGTCCTTTTTATGCTTGAGGGTCTAATCCAGAATATCACATTGCATTGACATATGATTGAGTTTTTTTTTTTTTTTTAATATTTTATTGTACTTCAGGTGAAGGCTTACAGAACAAACAGTTTCTCATGTAACAGTAGTACACATGCTGTTTTATGACTTTGATTAACAACCCCACAACATTTTAACCCTCTAAATTCTCAGCTTTTTTTTTTTTTTTCTTTTTTTTGGTGAAAGTACACATAGCCAAAGATACACCATTTCAAAACTTTTTACGTACACATTTAAGTGACATTGACTACGCTCTTCTAATTGTGCTGTTATTCTCACTTAATATGAAGGCTTACAGGACAAAATAGCCTCCCATTTAACAGTTACTACAAATATTGCCCTATAACAATGGTTAACAATCTCACAACACATCAACAGTATCCTTACTCAACCTTGTGTTCCCTATCATCAGCTTCCTACTCCCCTTCTGCCTTCTGTCTCTTGTCACTGGACTCCTGTACCTTGTTAGTCTCATTTGGTTTTACTGGGCTGTCCACTCCCAGGCTGAACAGTGAACCTTGAAGGTAACTTCACCACTGAGCTAAAGGGGTGTCTGGGGAACATACTTTTGAGTTTCTCCAGTCTCCTTTAGGACAGTAAATCTGGTCTTCTTTTTTGTGAGTTAGAATTATGCTCTACATCCTTCTCCAGCTCTGTCCAGAACCCTCTGTTGTGATCCTGATCAGAGCAGTCAGCGGTGGTAGCCGGGCACCATCTAGCTGCACTGGACTCAGTCCGGTGGAGGTCTTGGTAGCTGTGGACAATTAGTCCTTTGGACTAATCTTTTCCTTGTATCCTGTTCTCTTCATTCTCCCTTGCTCGTGAAGGGATGAGACCAGTGTAGTATCTTAGATGGCCGCTCACAGGCTTTTAAGACCCCAGACACTACTCACCAAGGTAGAATGTAGAGCATTATCTTTATAAGTAGTGTCATGCCAATTGAGCTAGATGTTCCCCGAGACCATGGTCCCCAGAGCCCTTCGTCCAGCAACTCAGTCCCTCGGGGAGTTTGGATGTGTCCATGGGGCCTCCATGACCTCTCCTTGTGCAGGTTGTGTTAGTTTCCCTTGTACTGTGTACTGTCTCACCTTACACCCAAGATACCAGTTATCTATTGCCTATTTAGTACTCCCCCCCACCCCCCGTCCCATCCCTGGTAACCAAAAAAGATTGTTACATTTTGTCTGTGAACTTTTTCATGGGTTTTTACAATAGAGGTCTCATACAATATTTATCCTTTTGTGATTGATTGATTTCACTCAGCATAATGTCCTCCAGTTTCATCCATGTTATGAGATGGTTCACAGATTTATTGTTCTTTCTCGTTGCATAGTACTCCATTGTGTGTATGTATCATAGTTTGTTTATCCATTCATCTGTTGATGGGCACCTACGTTGTTTCCATCGTTTTGCTATTGTGAACAAAGCTGCCATGAACATAGGTGTGCATATGTCTATTCGAGTGACAACTCTTATTTCTCTAAGATATATTCCTAGGAGTGGGATTGCTGGAGCAAATGGTATGTCTATTTCTAGCTTTCTGAGGAAGCGCCATATCATTTTGCAAAATGGTTATATCATTTTGCATTCCCACCAGCAGTGCATAAGAGTTCCCATCTCCCTGCAGCCCCTCCAACATTTGTAATTTCCAGTGTTTATGATTCATGGCAGTAATGCCGGGGTGAGATGGTATCTCATTGTGGTTTTAATTTGCATTTCTCTAATGGCTAGTGATCACGAGCATTTCCTCATGTGTCTGTTGGCCATTTGAATGTCTTCTTTGGCGAAGTGTCTGTTCATTTCCTTTGCCCATTTTTTAATAGGATTATTTGTCTTTTTATTGTAGAGGTGTTGGATTTTCTTGTAGATTATGAAGATAAGACCTTTGTCTGACTTGTAGTGTCCAAAAATTTTTTTACCAGTCTGTAGGTTCTCTTTTGACTCTTTTGGTGAAGTCTTTTGAAGAGCATAGGTGTTTGATTTTTAGAAGATCCCAGTTATCTAGCTTACCTGTTGGGGTTTCTGTGTTGATGGTTATGGTTTGTATCCTGCTAATGCCATGTATTAAGGCCTGAAGTGTTGGTCCTATTTTTTCTTCTATGGACTTTATAGTTTTAGGCTTTATATTCAGGTCTTTGATCCATTTTGCAGTAGTTTTTGTATACGGTGTGAGGTATGGGTCCTCTTTCATTTTTTTGCAGGTGGATATCCAGTTTTTCCAGCACCATTTATTAAAAAGACTGTCTTTTCCCCGTTTGATAGACTTTGGGCCCTTGTCGAAGATCAGGTGACCATAGGTGGATGAATTTACATCTGGGTTCTCAATTCTGTTCCTTTGGTCAATGTATCTTTCATTGTACCACTACCAGGCTGTTTTGACCACCTTAGCTGTATAGCAGGTTCTGAGGTCAGGTAGCGTAAGTCCTCCAACTTTATTCTTCATCTTCAGTAGTGCTTTACTTATTCGGGGCTTCTTCCCTTTCCATATAAAGTTAATCATTAGTTTTTCCATCTCTTTGAAGAATGTTGCTGGTATTTGGATCGGGATTGCATTGTATTTGTAAATTGCTTTAGGTAGAATTGCCATTTTCACAATGTTGAGTCTGCCTATCCATGAGCATGGTATGTTTTTCCATTTATGTAGATCCCTTTGGGTTTCATGCAGTAGTGTTTTGTAGTTTTCTTTGTATAGGTCTTTTACATTCCTGGTCAAATTTATTCCTAAGTATTTTATCTTTTTAGGGGCTATTGAAAATGGTATTGATTTCCTGATCTCCTTTTCATCATTCTCTTTACTGGTGTATAGGAATCCAACTGATTTTTGAATGTTTATCTTGTATCCTGCTACTCTGCTGAATCTTTCTATTAGTTCCAGTAGATTTCTCGTGGAGTCTTTAGGGTTTTCTATGTATAGTATCATATCATCTGCAAACAGGGACAGTTTAACTTCTTCATTACCAATTTGGATGCCCTTTATTTCTTTCTCTTGCCTTATTGCTCTAGCTCGAACTTCCAGCACAATGTTAAATAGGAGTGGTGATAAAGGGCATCCTTGTCTTGGTCCTGTTTACAAGGGGAATGTTTTCAGCCTCTCTCCATTAAGAATGATATTGGCCGTTGGTTTTGCATAGATGCCCTTTATTATGTTGAGAAATTTCCCTTCTATACCTATTTTATTGAGAGGTTTTATCAAGAATGGGTGTTGGACTTTGTCAAATGCCTTTTCTGCATCAATTGAGATGATCATGTGATTTTTTTCTTTCCTTTTATTTATGTGGTGAATTACGTTGATGGATTTTCTAATGTTAAACCATCCTTGCATACCTGGTATGAATCCTACTTGGTCGTGGTGTATTATTTTTTTGATATGATACTGAATTCTATTGGCTAGAATTTAGTTCAGAATTTTTGCATCTATATTCATGAGAGATATTCGTCTGTAATTTTCTTTTTTTGTGATGTCTTTGCCTGGTTTTGGTATCAGCTTTATGCTGGCTTCATAGAATGAATTTGGAAGGGTTGCTTCCTCTTCTATGCTCTGAAATAGCTTGAGTAGAACTGGTACAAGCTCTTCTGTAAATGTTTTGTAGAATTCTCCAGTGAAGCCATCTGGGCCAGGGCTTTTTTTGGTTGGGAGTTTTTTTATTACCTTTTCAATCTCTTCTCCTGTTATGGGTCTGTTCAGATTTTCAATATCACTTTGTTGTTGTTTGGGTAGGCCGTATGTTTCTAGAAATTTATCCATTTCCTCTAGGTTTTCAAATTTGTTGGAATATAGTTTTTCATAATATTCTGTTATAATCCTTTTTATTTCGGTTGGGTCTGTTGTAATGTTCCCCATTTCATTTCTTTTTTGTGTTATTTGTGTCCTCTGCTGTTTTTCTTTTGTCAGTCTGTCCAGTGGTTTGTCGATTTTGTTGATTCTTTCAAAGAACCAACTTTTGGTTTTGTAGATTCTTTCTATTGTTTTTCTGTTCTCTATTTCATTTATTTCTGCTCTGATCTTTACTATCTCCTTTCTTCCGGTGGTTGTAGGCTTTTTTTGCTGTTCTCTTTCTATTTGTTTGAGTTCTGTAGTTAATGTTTTGATTTTGTCCCTTTCTTCTTTTTTGATATGTGCATCTATTGCTATAAATTGTCCTCCGAGGACTGCCTTTGCTGTGTCCCAAAGGTTTTGGTATGATGTGTTTTCATTTTCATTTGATTCTAGGAATTTTTTAATTCCAACTCTGATTTCTTCTATTACCCATTGATGTGTAAGCAGAGTATTATTCAGTTTCCATGTAGTTGATTTTTTTTCTTGCTCTTTCTAGTGTTAATTTCTACCTTAATGGCATTGTGGTCAGAGAAGATACTGTGAATTATCTCAACGTTTTGGATCTTGTTGAGGATTACTCTGTGGCCTAAGATGTGGTCTATTCTGGAGAACGTTCCATGCGCATTGGAAAAGAATGTGCACTTTGCAGCAGTTGGATAGATTGTTCTATATATGTCTATGAGGTCCAGTTGACTGATTGTGTTCTTTAGGTCTTCTGTATGTTTGGTGAGTTTCTTCTTAGTTGTTTTGTCCTTTACTGAGAGTGGTGTGTTGAAGTCTCCTACTATTATTGTGGAACTGTCAGTTTCTCTTTCCAGTGCTGTTGGAGTTTGTTTTATGTATTTTGGAGCCCTGTCATTGGGTGCGTAGATGTTTATTATGGTTGTCTTCATGAAGGATCGTCCCCTTAATCATTATATAGTGTCCTTCTTTGTCTTTTATGGTAGATTTTGTTTTAAAGTCTATTTTATCTGAGATTAGAATTGCCACTCCTGCTCTTTTTTGGTAGCTGTTAGCTTGATATATTTTTTTCCAACCTTTGATTTTTAATAAATTCACATCTTTTTTTCTAAGGTGTGTCTCCTGTAGACAGCATATTGATGGATCCTGTTTTCTTATCCATTCTGCCACTGTCCGTCTCTTTATGGGTACATTGAATCCATTTACATTCAGTGTAATTATTGATAGATGGAAGTTTGTTGCTCTCATTTTGTAGTGCTTTTTTTTGTGGTGCTGAAGTTTTCTTTGTTCTTCTTACTCTCTTGTGCTGAGTTACTTTTGTTTGTGGATTTTGTGTTCATTTCTTTTGTTTTTGTAGGTTTTGTTTTTGCTGAGACTTTTTGTTTTTTGTCTTTATTTTTATGAGTTGGTTTGTTAACTTTCTTTGTGGTTACCATGAATTTTACCCTTATCTTTCTAAGTTTGAAGCAGTCTACCCTTACTTGGTATCGCCTTGCCTTCCTCTCCATTAGAAGGTTCTATACCTATGCCGTTTACTCCCTCTTTCATTGTTTTGATGTTGTTGTCATCCTTTGATTGATTGCTCTGATTCCCTGTTGTATTTCTTTTGGTTTTGGATAGTCCTCAAGAGTTCATTTCCTAGAATGGTAACTGGTTCGAATGATCCTGCATCCTAGGTCCTACCTGAGGGCTGAAGCTGTTTGTCCTCAGATTGAAGAACTCCCTTTAGTAATTCTTGTAAGTTTGGTTTGACTTTTGCATATTCCCTTAGTTTCTGTTTATCTGGAAATGACCTAATTTCACCATCAAATTTGAACAAGAGTTTTGCAAGATATGTTATTTTTGGCTGACAAGTTTTTTGTTTCAAGATTTTATATATGTCATCCCACTGCCTTCTTGCCTGCATGGTTTCTGCTGAATAATCTGAGCTTAGTCTTATTAAAACAACAGGAATATTGATGACAACAATAAAAACTACTGAAGACTATTCTTGTTAACAAATATTGTGTTCACTCTCCTTCCTGAGCGCTTGCTTTACTCACCTTAGCTATAAGTTTTATTCAATCACGGTGTCAGACTGAAAGTGTAAGTTCTCTAGATGAAAGGCCTTTCTGCTAGATTGATAAATGAGTGTTTTTAGATCAAGATAACTGTAGTTACTCTTGAAGATTTATGAATTCTGAAAGACATGTTATCTGCCCCCACCAACACACCCCAATAAACACTGGCAGAAGAAGACCTGGATAACTGTAATAAATACTCCCATTTAGAAAACAGAAGAATGTAACATACATCAGAAAAATAGTCTTCTTTGCCACTATCTTCCATGGCCACAATTAAAATGGACATCAGGGAATATGCTCTCTTTGGGTGCTGCAAATTGTTCTCAGATTACTTTTGGTCCATAGGTATTCAGAGCCAAGAGTCATTTCAAGTTTCACACAACCACAGCCTCTTATGGCAGTACTTTGACAATACATTCTCTTAAAACAAAAACTTAGTTGGATTCTTATCAGTTTGATGCCAGTCACTTTCATTTTCACGCGTCAGTATGCACACTTAAAAGTTCTTTCTGTAAATGAATATCATGCTATATTTCTTTCTCTTTCTCTCCCTCTCTCTTCTTCTTTCTCTCTGCCATGAATTTTGTATACCTTGAGCTTACTGTTTTTGATAGATGCACACACTTCACTTTTCTCTGTTCCCTAAGGCATTTTGCCCATTCAAAAGTATTTACTATATATCATAATCTTAATTAAACTGTTTTTCTGATGCACCTTAATCTAGTCAGTGGTTTTAAGTATGACTATTATGGTCATTTCTTTAATTTTATTTTTACCCTGAGGCAATTTAATTGGCTGAAAATTTTGCTCTTTTTTTTCTCCCAGTTTCAAGGGTTAGTTTTAATCTATCTTTGTTCCTCAAAAGTTTCTTCAATTCTTTTTTCCTGCTCTTTAAGGTTAAAAAAAAAAAAATGTTTTTTTAACATTACAACACATCCAGTTCCTGAAAGTTCCCCTTTATTTTTTCTTTTTTTAACCTCCTTTTCTTTATTTCTCCTATAAAACTGGACAATGTATTTTGAGATCTTATTTTTCTTGTAATACCTTTCTAAATTTGTTAACAACAACCAATGAACTTTAATACTTTCTGTGTTTCAACCTTTTTCCTTTAGAACAATATGTGCATTAAATGTGTGATCTGACTTCAAATGGCATACAATATTTTATCAAAAATTATGCTTCTGTATAATGTGGATCACTATCTTTTCAGTCTTAAGTACTTAACAATTTCCTATTTGCCCACCATATGAACAATGAGACAATATCTTACATTTTAAGTTTTTATTATTTTAGTTCCCCCATTCTAGGAACCAATTTCCGTATTAATTATGCTTTGTTAAAAATGAACCCCAAAATCTCAGAACGTATACAAAAAAGTTCCTTTCCTCATCACACCAATTATCTTTATCTCAAATCAGCCTGGATACCTACACAACATTATCATCACATGGACCTCTGCTGACAAACATCTACTATCTGGAATATTACCTGCTGCATGAGAGGAATATTGAAAAATAGAGGATCTTGAGCTGCTCATAAAAGACTTTTGCTCTAAAGTAAGGTATATCGTATTTCATTGGCAACCTTAGTACATGTCTGGAAGGAGGAGAATCTTAATATTGGTGAACTGCTCTGTTGGTCAGCATAGACTGTTTCTTCACTGAGGAGATATATTCAAAAGAGAGTGAAATTATGAAGATGGTCCAAAGTGTATAAGACGTAATCTCACCATCCTTCCTTCTAAGGAACATTCTGGTTGTACATCTTCCACGACAGATTTGCTCATTCTTTTGGCACTCCATGGTATAGTCAGTATTCTTTGCCAACAACACAATTTAAAGGCATCAATTCTTCCTCCGTCTTCCTTATTCAATGTGCAGCTTTCACCTGCACATGAGGCAATTGAAAATTCTGTGGCTTGGGTCAGGTGTACCTCAGTCTTCAAAGTAACATCTTTGCTTTTTCACACTTTAATGAGGTCTTTTGCAGCAGATTTGCACAATGCAATGTGTCCTTTGATTTCTTGACTGCTGCTTCAATGGACATTGATTGTGGATCTAAGTAAAATGAAATCCTTGACAATTTCAATATTTTCTTTACCATGATGTTGCTTACCGATCCAGTTGTGAGAATTTTTGTTTTCTTTATGTTAAGGTGTAATCCATACTAAAGGCTGTAGTCTTTGATCATCATCAGTAAGTGCTTCAAGTCCTCTTCATGTTCAGCAAACAAGGTTGTGTCACCTGCATGTCAAAGGCTGTTAATGAATCTTCCTCCAATCCTGATGCCACATTCTTCTTCATATAGTCCAGCTTCTCAGATTATTTGCTCAGCATACAAATTGAGCAAGTATGGGGAAGGGATACAACATTGACACACACCTTCTCTGATTTTAAACCAAGCGCTATCCCTTAGTTCTGTTTGAACAACTGCTTTTTGGTCTATTTACAGGTTTTGCATGAGCACATTTAAGTGTTCTGGAACTTTCGTTCTTTGAAATGTTATCCAGAATTTCTTATGATCCCTACAGTTTAATGCCTTTCCATAGTCAATAAAATACAGGTAAACATCATTGTGGTATTTTCTGCTTTCAGCCAAGATCCATTTGACATCAGCAATGATATCCCTTATTCCATGTCCTCATGTGAATCTGGCTTGAATTTCTGGCAGTTCCCTGTTGATATACTGCTGCAACCATTTTTGAATTATCGGCAAAATTTTAATTACTTGTTCAATAATTTCTGCATTCTACTGGATCACTTCTCTTTGTAATGGGCACGTATATGGATATCTTCCAGTCAGTTGGCCAGGTAACTGTCATTCAAATTTCTTGGCATAGACAAATGAGCACTTTTAGCATTGCATCCATTTGTTGAATCATCTTTATTGGTATTGCATCAATTCCTGGGGCCTTGTTTTTTGCCCATGCCTTCAGTGCAGCTTGGACTTCTTCCTTCAGTACTGTTGGTTCTTGATCCTATGCTACCTCCTGAAGTGGTTGAACGTCGACCAATTCTTTTTGATATCGTGACTCTGTAATCTTTCCATCTTCTTTTGAAGTTTCTTTCTTCATTCAATTTTTTGCCCATTGAATCCTTTAATGTTGCAACTCAACTCTTGAATTTCTTTTTCAGTTCTTTAAGCTTGAGAAATGCCAAGTGCGTTCCTCCCTTTTCATTTTCTATTTCAGGTCTTTGCACATTTCTTTATAATATTTTGCTTTTTGTTCTCTAGCAGCTCTTTGAAATCCTCTGTTCAGTTCTTTGACTTCATTTTTTCTTCCCTTCACTTTACCTACTCTACATGCATGAGCAAGTTTCAGAGTCTCTTCTAACATCTATTTTGGTCTTTCTTTCCTGTCTTTTTAATGACCTTTTGATCTCTTCATATATGATGTCCTTGATGTCATCCCACAACATGGTCTTCGGTCATTAGTGTTTAATGCGTCAGTCCTATTCTTGAAATGGTCTCTAAATTCAGGTGGGATATGCTCAAGGTCACACTTTGGCTCCTGTGAACTTGTTTTAATTTTCTTCAGCTTTAACTTAAACTTACATGGTTAGAATTGACTCAACAGCAACGGGTTAACTTAAACTTTCATATGAGCAGCTGATGGTCTATTCTGCAATTGGCCCCTGGCCTTAGTCTGACTGATGATATTGAGCTTTTCCCTTGTCTCTTTCCACAGATATAGCTGATTTGTATCCTGTGTATTTCATCTGGCAAGGTCCATATGTATCATTGCCGTTTATATTGTTGAAAAAATGTACTTCCAATGACTGATTCATCGGTCTTGCAAAATTTTGTCATGTGATCCCCAGCATAATTTCCATTACCAAGGCCATATTATCCAACTTCTGATCCTTCTTCTTTGTTTCCAGCTTTCACATTCCAATCCCAAGTAATCATCATTACATATTGATTGCATGTTTGATCAATTTCAGACTGCAGAAGTGGATAAAAATCTTCAATTTCTTCATCTTCAGCGTTAATGATTGGTGAGTAAATTTGAATATTAGTTGTATTAACTGCTCTTCCTTGCAGGTGTATGGATATTATCCTATCACTGACAGTGTTGTACTTCAGGATAGATCTTGAATATTCTTTTTGACAATGAATGCAACACCATTCATCTTTAGTTAGTCATTACCAACATAGTAACCATATGATTATCGTATTCAAAACGTCCAATACTAGTCCATTTCAGTTCTCTAATGCCTGGTACATTCGTCTTTATGTGTTCCATTTCATTTTGACAACTTCAAATTGTCCTTGATTCAGACTTTGTACATTCCTTATCACAATTACTAATGACGTTTGCAGCTGTTTCTTCTCATTTTAAGTTGCGCCACATCAGCAAATGAATTTCCTGAAAGCTTTTCTCCTTTCACATCATTAAGACTGAGTCTACTTTGAGGAGTCAGCTTCTCCTCACTTGTGTTTTGAGTGCCTTCCAACCTGAGGGGCTCATTTTCCAGCAGCATATCAGACAATGTTCTACTGCTATCCACGAGGTTTTCACTAGCTAATTTCTTTCAGAAGTAGGCCGAGAGGTCCGTCTTCCTAGTCTATCTTAGTCTGGAAGCTCCACTAAAATGTCTGTCATGGATTGAATTGTGTTCCCCAAAAATATCTGTCAACTTGGCTGGGTCATGATTCCCAGTATTGTATAATTGTGTACCATTTTGTAATCTTATGTGATTTCCTTATGTGTTGTAAATTCAATCATTATGATCCAATAAGATGGATTAGTGGCAGTTATACTTATGAGGTATACAAGATAGGATAGTGTCTTAAGCCAATCTCTTTTCAGATATAAAAGAAAGAACTAAGCAGAGACACACAGGAACCTCATACCACCAAGAAAGCAGTGCTGGGAGCAGAACACATCCTTTGGACCTGAGGTTCCTGCCCTGAGATGCTCCCAGACCAAGGGAAGACTGGTGCATCATAAGGACCTTCCTCCAGAGCTGACAGAGAGAAAAAGACTTCCCCTGGAGCTGGCACCCTGAATTTGGACTTGTAACCTACTAGACTGTGAGAGAATAAATTTCTGTTTGTTAAAGCCATCCAGTTGTGGTATTTCTGTTATAGCAGCACTAGAAGACTGAGACATGGTCCCTGCTGGTATTTGAAATGCTGGTGGCATAGCTTCCAGCATCACAGCAGCATACAAGCCACCACAATATGACAAAATGATATACAAGTGGTGGATATACATAAAGATAAATTTGAAAGTGTAGAAAATCATACCTGAGAACCAGGACTTTGTCATGAAAGATGAAATCGGAATGTAAAGATACTGGGTGCATGCAGTGCATTCAAAATGTCCTCTGTAGTCTGAGTTAATCCAATAATATCCTTCAGGAGAAAACTTCACCTAAAAGACATTCTGTTTTGTTAATAGGCACAGGTATTTCATCTCACAACTAAAATTGGGAACCAAAAATATAAACAGAGACTAAAGTTTGCATGTGAGCAAAAGGATCTTTCAGTGATTCTTGTCTGTCATGAAGATGAAGCTTATGAAGCAATTTAAAAATTCACATTGCAGCAAAAATGGCATAGTCTTTTTTATTTATTTTATTTTAGATGCTAGGTATCTTTTATTTCCTAAATAGATTCTCCTTAGCTTTCACTTGAGTGAGGATAGTGATTGACAAGAATCATTTTAAATGGAATAACATATACACTTTTTATAAGATTTGCAATATCCTAGTGATAATGATAAAAATCAAACGTAGAACTCACTTCCTAGAGCTTTTTCCTTCAGTATTTATAGCTTCACTTTTCAATAGATATTTTTAATGCCTAATGTGGGAGTCTAGTAAGCATTGTGGAGGATTCCAAAATGAATAAGGTACTGACCGTCTTTACAGAAAGTACACTGTAAAAGAAGGATAAGACATATGCTTATGTATTTTATCACCTGCACTTCAAATTAGAATATAGGTACACAATTACACATCTTATTTATGTGAATTCTCACCTGTTCAGAGTAGCAGAAGGTAAACATATCTCTCAGTCTCCCACCTCTTTCACCCCTGTCCCAACTAAGTCATATAAGAACATGCAAGGCTTACTGAATCCAAGGCAGTCAATACTGATTTCAAACCCTCATAAGTAGTTGTCCATTATGTCTTGGGTCATGAAAGCAGCTTCTCACAAACTCAAAATGACCGCAAGGATCTCTTTGTCACAGAATAGCACAAAACCTGGACCCTCTGGCATATCCCACATGCAGGAAGGTGTAGCCGCCCTTGCCCTCAATTCCTTGCCAGATGCCACAGTGCTGGAGCAGGTCACTCCTTCCCCAGTCCCCTTGACTACAAGGGGAAATGCTTCGAATTAACTGAGTGAACAGCTATGTAAATTTGTACACTTAGTGCCATCATATGTGATAGAGCTCAGTGGATTACTGTTGATTTTCATCTTTCACAAAGGGCATTCTTGATAAAGGACACAATCCAAGGTTCAGAAAAATTGGATGAACTTCAGACAGTCATATTAGCACTGAATATCCTGGCCAAAAATTGTCCCCATCTGCACATGTTAACAAAATCTTGGGACATTGTAAATGGACTGGCTGTCTGATCTAGCCAATGGCAGCAACAACAATTCCTTACCCAAAGTTTCTCCCTTTGGAGTAAAGAATTCTAGGAATCTCCTGCCTCACAGGAGTCTGTCTAGTTAAGAATATGGCCTTGCTCAAAGAGAAAGCCTGG
Organism: Dugong dugon; assembly: GCA_030035585.1. Classification (NCBI taxonomy): domain Eukaryota; kingdom Metazoa; phylum Chordata; class Mammalia; order Sirenia; family Dugongidae; genus Dugong; species Dugong dugon. Next base: position 102,894,362 of record CM057463.1, on the reverse strand, counting down.
CCTTTGCCCTCTACTCCTGGGAGGTAATTTTTGTCTATATGCCTTGGGCTAGCCAGATAGTAATGCTGTGATATAGTGCAAGGATTGACCACAGCCATATAGTATTAGAGTGGGAGCTAGCCCTGTCAGAAAGATCAGTAATGTGATGTAGGTTGGGATTTTTGGGTCCCTCGGTATCAGTCAGCCTAGAGACTGAGTTCAACCACGTGGACAGTTGATCAATCAAGCAATCAATCAATCAATAATTCCTACATATGAGGCCATAATAAAAACTGTGGACACCAAAGGACAGGTGAGCTTCCATGGTTGGTAAACTCTTTACATATTGTCACAATTTAATTCTAGAAATTTATCATGCCCTTACTTCATAGGACAATGAAAGCTTTTTGTTTGGAACTCTTCCAGAACCTGCCCTATGTGTCACTTCCTTTTTATGATTTAAGTCTGCATCCTTTTTTTGTAATAAACCACAACCATGTGTATAATAGTTTTCAGTGAGTTCTGTAAATTATCAAACCAAAGAGTGGTTTTGGGAGCCTTCTTAAACTTGCAATTGGTATTAAAAGTGAAGTAGGGACTATGCCCTCTAACTTTGCAATCTGGCTAACTCCAAGGTCATTCATATCTCTACACCCACTAAAGCCACAATACAAGTCTTCATCAAAACACTTCCTATCCACTTCAGAGCTCTGGACATCATTGATAGTGACCAAGGCACTCATTTATTCCTCAGAATACACAATGCTTGGCTATTGAAAAAGGCACTCAGTAGAACTTTCACATTTTTTACCAGCCTCAGGCTGCTGCACTCACAGCACATCGTCAAGGTTTACTTAAACAAGTTCAAACTCAGTTAAATGAAAAATGACGTATTTCAGTTATCAGCAAACAAACTTTAGGGATGAATTGTAATAAAGCGTCTGACTCCATTTTTTGGGGTTTGACTGCAGAGAGCTTTTAAGTCTCACTCCTGTCTCTTACCCTCCTGCCCCACATCTGGGCAAACACATAAAAAAGACTGGACGCTCCCTCCTTTCACACCACATAAACCTCTTCCTACACATAGGAACACTCACCCTGGCCACACCTCTAACCACAATAAAAATCCCAAGCCAGTCTCCTTTTCCTGCTTTCTCAAATCATCTTGACCTGCTTGGGAGCTGTCCTGTTCTCCCCCAGAGAGTTTCATTATGTGGTGTTATGGCTGCAGGTGGGTGGAGGACCAAGTTTTAAGCAGCCAGGCCAGAGACCTCCTTAACCGAAAACCAAACCCATTGCCTTTGAGTTGATTCTGACTCACAGCGACACTATAGGACAGGGAAAAACTGCCTCATAGGGTTTCCAAGGAGCGGCAGGTGGATTCCGACTGCCAACCTTTTAGTTAGCAGCTGAACGCTTAACCATGCATCAGTGCTCCAGAGAGCTCCTAGTATCCTAATATCAACTGATCTCAGTGAAAGGGCGAGGGAAACTTTCAATCAGTTACATTAACATTAGTCAATGGTTGATCTTCTATTCTTTTCCCTTCTCTTCTTTTTGTAAGTTACATTGTAATTAGCCTACCTCTAGCCATTTGCTTTTTTAGAGAATCATAAAGACACATTGCATTGGGCAAAGGTGATGCAAAAGACCTCTTTAATGTGTTAAAAGCAAAGATATCACCTTGAGGACTAAGGTGTACCTGACCCAAGCCATGATATTTTCAATCGCTTCATATGCATGTGAAAGCTGGACAATGAATAAGGAAGAACAAAGAAGAATTGATGCCTTTGAATTGTGGTGTTGGCAAAGAATATTGAACACACCATTATCTTAGTCATCTAGCACTGCTATAACAGAAATACTACAAGTGTATGGCTTTAAGAAAGAGAAATTTATTCTTTCACAGTTCAGTAGGCTATAAATCCAAATTCAGGGCATCAGCTCCAGGGGAAGGCTTTCGCTGTAGACTCTGGAGGAAGGTCCTTGTCATCAGTCTTCCTTTAGTCTGGGAGCATCTCAGCACAGGAACCTTAGGTCCAAAGGACAAGCTCTGCTCCTGGCACTGATTTCTTGGTGGTATGAGGTCCCCAACTCTCTGCTTGCTTCCCTTTCCTTTTGTTTCTTGTAAGATCAGAAGTGGTGCAGGCCACACCCTAGGGAAACTCCCTTTACATTGGATCAGGGATATACAATTTCTTCCTAATCCTCTTTAACATAAAGTTACAATCACAAAATGGAGGACAACCACACAATACTGGAAATCATGGCCCAGCCAAACTGATACACATTTTTGGGGGACATAATTCAATCCATGACAACAATGGACTGCCACAAGAATGAATAAATCTGTCTTGGAATAAGTAAAACCAGAATGTTCCTTAGAAGCAAGTATGGCAAGAGTACATCTCACATACTTTGGACATGTTATCAGGAGGCATAATTCCCTGAGAAGGACATCATGCTTGGTAAAGTAGAGGGTCAGCAAAAAAGAGGAAGACCCTTAAGGAGATGGGTTGACACAGTGGCTGCAACAATGGGCTCAAGCACAGCAACAATTGTGAGGATGGTGTAGGACTGGGCAGTATTTTGTTTTGTTGTGCATAGGGTCACTATAAGTCAGAACTGACTTAACGGCACCAAACAACAACAATAACAACAACAACAACAACAAAAACTACAAACTGCGCCTTGATAAATCTAGGCAAGATTTGTTCTTCTGAATCTCAATCTAAGAGACAAAACACATTGTAGAAATAATAACTAACTTAGAAATGAGGAGAGAAGTTCATCCTGATGGCCTACAGAGGTAGATACCAGTGAGAAGCAGGCCATCTTAGCACACAGAATTCTAGAAAGACCCAGTAATCAGATATACCAAATACCATTAAGGTGGAAATCAAGCAAGGCTGAAAACATGGCAATTATTTGAACGTCTATAGAAGAAAACACCCAGGACATCATCCATACCCCCTTCCTGTTTAATCAAGTCACTACTGACTCTCAGTCTCTGCAAGAGACAAGCATATGGTCTTTGGAGAAATTGATCTAGAAAGTTACAAGTACCAGAGATACCAGCCTCAGAGAGAATAGAAGTTACTTATTAAATTCAGGGGAACCAAAAGAAAGCCTATATTAAATGATAAGACCCATCCCCCTTCTTCTGCAAAATCCAAAAAGCTGGGAACAGGGTTAAATCTACTTCCAATGCTCCCAATATTGAATGATCTTTCTCTTAAAAAATGGAATTTCTCTGGGTGAAAAGATACAGAAAAATAGAAAAAGAATGCAAAAGGTACATAGATAATGCAGAGTACCAAGAAATACATGTAGTATCATAAGAGAGAAAATAGATGTTATGGCATATAATAAATAAGACCATTTTCTATAACAAAATAAAAAAAGAGAACAAGAGAGTTATCTTAAAATTAAAAACATAATACCTTAAATTTTAAAATTTATTTAAAAGTCTACAATGGAAATTTAAAGAAATCTCCCAGAGAAGAAAATATAGAGATGTACAAGAGAAAATAACAAAAAGAAAATTATAGAATCAGTCCAAAGATCCAGCATCCCAATAATACAAGCTCTCTAGGATACAGCAAAAGAAATTGTGGAGAGAATTATCAAAAAAATATTTTTAAAAAATCCCTTGGAACAAATGAACCTTATTCTTTAGATTTCAAAGGCCCACCTAGTTTAAATAACAATGAGTAATAATAATAATAGACCCAAACATAGATGTCTCATCATCAAATATGACAAAATATCTTAAAAGTTTACAGGTAAGTAACACATACCAAATGTAGGAGAACTAGGCTCTGAAATATATTGAAGGTCTTAACTGTGAAATTAGAAATTTGAAGACAATGGAGTAGTCCTCTCAAAATCTTAAAGTGAAATAATTTTCTACTTTATGTACATTTTAAATTTATGCACATTTCAATTATCTATCAAGAATAACAGATGTGGTGACATACACACAGTATTTAAAAATGTAAAATATAATACTAAGAAAACAATTGAAATTCAAAATATTGCCCTGGGGAGCGGTTTTATTAATATGGAGAGTTGAAATTTTTCTTATATTTGATTTTTGTGAAATATATGCATGTATGGAAATATGTAAAAAGAAAAAAATCCATAAAATGTTTGTGAACCATGGAGGTTTACTTTTGATTTATCCAGCCATCCATTAAATATTTAGATAGAAATTTTAATATGTCCTAAACACTGGAGTCATCTGTTTTAACTTCTTTTATACAATCTTTTTGTTGAATGTGGTTGATGGAAAGAGGGGCAATATAATCAGTAATAATCATGGGTAGTTTTGTTTATGTTAGAAGCTTTAAACATATAAGGATTATTAGTCATATGAATAAACATATCTTTTTTGAAATATATGCAAAAATAGCTTGCTGAGTGTTATAATTTATAATGTCTTTTTCAGTTTTTCTTTTGCAAACAATGAAAATATGATTCTGGCTAGTTTTAGGAAAAAGATAAGTACTGTCAATATTTTGTTGCTTCATGGAAATGAAAGAAAAGCTAAAAAAGACTCAAAAGAGACTGTGCACTATATAGTATACTAGTTGTCATCCAGTTGATTCTGACTCATAGTGACCCTATATGACAGAGTAGAAATGCCCCATATAATATCTAAGGTTGTAATCTTTACAAAAGCAGATTTCCACATCTTTCTGTGGTGGAGCAGCTGGTGGGTTCAACAGCCTAACTTTTGGTTAGTAGCTGAGTGCTTTAACCACTGTGCTGCCAGGGCTCCTTTAAAAGAGACAATGACCCACCTCTACCATCTGGATAGCAGAAATTAATCAATAATCTCATATAAATAGATGGATGGATGGATGGATGGATGGATGGATGGATGGATGGATGGGTGGATGGGTGGATGGATGGATGGATGGATGGATGGATGGATGGATGGGTGGATGGGTGGATGGATGGATGGATGGATGGATGGATGGATGGGTGGATAGACAGACAGACAGATAGATAGCATCCCTAAGATCATTGAGCTACAATCATTTGACCATTCATGAGTTGCTCCAAAAAATGAAGTTCTAAAGTACAGCTACTATAATTACAGCTAGTTCCCATTCATTGATTAAGGGTGTATGGTACACGTTTTGATTCTCAGCTTGACCAACATTACATACAATGGCAAAGAGATAACTCCCCCCAAAAAAAATGTTGGGAATTATTACTAAGTTAAAAAAAAAATGAAAAGGAGATGGGAATAGATGTTGTGCACAAAATAACTAATTACTAATGTTCATTCCACTTGGAGAGTGAGTTCCTTCAACATGGTTGTACCTTGGTAAACTGATTTAATTCTCCCTGAAATCCTATAACCCTCATTGTTAGCAACTACCCCTTCAAAAACTCAAAGTTTGTGTTTATTACTGTTACTGTTGAGACAAAATTAATTAATAAAATAAAATCCCTACTGTCCAATGTGACAAAATTTGTTTCTACTGTCAGGCCACACAGTCAAGCCAAGAAATAATGTCTGCGTGTTGGGAGCACAAATTTGTGGGTGATTGTTTTGGTTACTGTCAGTGTTAGTCTGTGTTTCCTGGTGATATTTCCTTAAAATCTTCAGTCCCTGTTTGCCTCAGTGTATGTTTCTTGCCAAACTCTTCAATTTCCTAAAGCCTTTAGGAGTTTCCTGAAAATGACTGCAGACGTGCGTACAAAGATAGCATACATATACAGGATCTATTTTCATTTGCAGCCCTACGTGCAACATCAACATGATCCATTTGATTCTATGGACATACTTACATACTTTTCTCTTCTACTGTTAACTTACAAAATATAGATAGACTTTATTTTAATGTTTATTTTTATGCCACTCATGACATTTTATCTGCTGTTGCAATTGTGGGTGTTTCATTATTGTTTGTTTAGGTTTCCTATTTTGATTCCCAGTAGGACCAAGGTGTCTATTCCTACTGTTCACAGATTGGGAATGTAGAATTTCTAATGAAGTTTCTTCATGTTTACTTTTACTGTATGCCAAATGATGAGGCTTTATTACAGCAATTCCCTTGCTTGCCTTAAATCCTGTTGTCCTGCACAGGGCAAATGCTTATTGGACTACAAAACCTTCACCAATCGTCACAAATCGGAAATTAAATGGTTTGTTTATTAAAGGTACTGGGTCACTGCTAATCATTGAGTTTGTTATTGGCTATGTGTATTATTCATCCTGCTGGAACTCTTTATATATATCTCTTCTAAGTGTAAGTTTCTGGGATTGGCCTAAGCATGCGGATAATATTAAGAAACGTTGTTTTGATTTACTGCATTGACCTTTCACTTTCAGATTTAAGCATTTTCTTCTCTCTGCAGGAGATTCATAAGTCAATCTTACGTGATGACATAGCCTCCTATCTTCCACCCTGCATTGAATACCGTCAAGAATCCAAGGGTCAAGTTCATTTTACCTACTCAAGTGAAGCAGAAATTTTTCATCTGTTGAAATAAGTCCCACCTATTATGCTTTTCTTATGAAAATAGGAATTAGAGGAATTCACAGTGCTTGGTCTCAGGAAGGTCTAGTAGAAAACAAAAGATCTAGAGACAACGTATATGAATATTGACCTTCTACTCACAAACCCAACCAAATAGAGAAAGATGTCCAAGAATATGTCAATTTCTGAAAAATTAGGAAAAATCATTACTTCTTCTTTGGTGCCCTTGGAAAATGTAAGTGGGTCAAGTTGTTGGAAAAAATTCCCTTCTTTTTTCACCAAGGGAGAAACATCAGTGAAGAAAGGAAAGGGTTCACAGCAACACTCTTCTAAATCTAGAGGTACAACTCAAAGCTCATTTTACAGAGTTGCATTTGAACCTTCACATGCTCACTATGCACAGGAACTGTTCTACGTGGTACAGATAGAAAAGGAAGTAATTCAGAAAAGCGCCTGTCTTTCTGGAGCTTACATCCTAAATCAGTAACTTGAATTACACATTTTTATTCTCTTGGAATGCTAGGGCTTCAGATCAGGAAAATCTAAAGGCCATGATTTTGGAAATTATCTAATACTATCTACAAATTTAAATATGAAGAAATCGGGGGCCATAAACCACTAGCCAAGTATTTTCTTTTGTCCAATTTAAGTTGTTATTTATTCTGAAATTCTGAGAAATTCAAGGGCAATAGGCATTTGTTATCATCCTGTAAATTTCTGACAGAAGTTGGTAGTAGCTCAAGATACACTAATTATGTTGATATAAGACTGATATGAACCAGCTTTCCAATATAAATGGAATCATCCCCAATTATATTTACTCATTCCTTCCTCTCTACTTGGAAAGTAGCCACCCTACCATCCATCCAAAATTTTCATGTCCTTAAAATCCAAAACTTAACACATATACTCTATAAGGAATACCTATAGAATACTTTATATATCTTTATTTTTATTCAACAAATATTTCTTGTATTTTTCAAAATCTACTACGTACCAGAAAGAATGTCAGAGACTTGTCATAAAACAGTTTGCAAGAAAAGCCCCATCTCTCCCTTCACGGGGATTCTATTCTTGTGGGAAAGGCAGGAAATAAGGAATATGAATAAATAAAATAACTATAGATTGTGACAGAAATCACAAAAGACATAAAATTGTATAATAATTATGAAGGGCGCCATTATAAAAATGTCAAATAGAAACTACATTGGATGGAGTGACAAGGACCTCTGAAGAGGTGATATTTATTTTGAGATGGAGAATGAGAAGGAGTTAGTCATGTGACAAGTGATGAAAGAAGTGTTCCAGACATAGAGATTAGCAAATGCAAAGGTGGGAAGCAGGTTGGTATATTCCATGTTCTGTCAGATGCACCTTGTTTCAGTGCCGTAGGTAAAATATTGGCATATTAGTGAGACCACTCAGCAAACATAAAACGAAAGAGAAGGAGTATAATGGAAAAAGTAAACTCCTTGATCCAGGTGAGAGGAGAAGGATTAAACCAGCGCTTCTCAACTTATAATGTGCTTATGAATCAGATTCTATTCTTCTTAAAATGCAGATTCTGATTCAGTAGATGTGGAGTGAGATGCAAGATTATGCATTTCTAACCAGAACTCAGATGATGTCATTATTGCTGGTTTTTGGACCACATTTTGAGTAGTAACAAGATTTAAAACTCAAAAGAAGGATGGATCTCTAACAAGAGGAGGGATATTGCGAGATAAAGGAAGAGGAAGAAGATGCGTACCGATGAAATCTGGAGTATAGATTTGGTGTTAGAAAGATAGAAAAATTCCAATTTGTGTCTTGTCATTTCTCAATAAATATGAAACAAAACCAAATATGAGATGTGACGGGAAGAGTTTAAGTTTGAGAAGAGTGTAAAAGAGCGTATTTCCAGGACAGAGTAAGCTTCCATTTGAGGTTGGTGTTCATTAATTTTTAGTAGAGCCAGTAAGCCTCAGTTGTTTGATTTGTTGTGTCAGTTTTCTGCTGCATCCCTTCAGGAATGGACAAGCAGTTTCTTACCTTAAACCAAAGTTGAGTTTTGTCAAGTGTTTATGATAAAGGAAGAAAGCATAGTGAGGAGAGGGTGTTGCAAAAGGAATACACGACAATGATGAACCATGGAATCCAAGCTGCATAAGGAAGTAAATGAAGAGAACAGTTGGGATAGTGAAAGTAAGAGGGGTGCTGGGTTCTTATGAAGTGAAAGAAATGTAGGAGTGGAAGTACCAGAGCAAAAAAAAAAAACCAAAAAAAAAAAACCTAAACTCACTACCATATAGTTGATTTTGACCCACAGCAACACTATAACCCATAGGGTTTCCAAGGCTGTAAATCTTTGTGGAAGCAGACTGCTATATTTTTCTTCCACAAACTGCCACGTCATTATCCTTCGGAGTGCCTGGTGGGTTCAAACTGCCGACCTTTCCATTAGTAACTAAGTTGTTTAACCACTGTACCACCAGGGCTCCTGACTAAAAGTTTGAGACAAAGACTATGTTTTACTTTGTCTATAGTTTGAGACAGTGTCAAATATTTAGAGCATACTTTTTAAAAACACTGTATTTTAGCTTGTCATTAAGACAACAAGACATTTAAATAAAAAGTTTGATTACTGTAAATCTTGAATCACATCTGTGTGATTATTATAAAAATATAGTAGAGAGGGTCATTAACTATACTATTGCTAGTGTTGCTACTACTACAATGACGATGACGAAGACAATGGTGAAGAATTGATAACTCGTGGTTATGTACTATTCCAGTAACAGCTAGTAGTTTGTAAATATCTACTTTTAGGATCCCTAACTCTTAATACATCATTTTATATACCTCTAACGACCTCACAAAGCTAGACATTGATTAATAAACAAATATTTATCAAGTGCCTAATCTATGGCACTTACTGATGAAGGTCAAAGACTATAGCCTTCAGTACGTATTATACTTGAATCTGAAGAACATAAAAATCCTCATAACTGAACTGATAAAGAACATCATAATAAATGGGGGGTGGGGGGATGAAGTTGTCAAGTACTTCATTCTACTGGATCAGTACTCATTACCCATGGAAGCAACAGTCAAAAAATCAGAAGATGTAATACACTGGGAAAATATGCTGCAAAAGACCCCATTAATGTTTTAAAAAGCAAAGATGTCATTTTGATGTCTAAGGTGTGTCTTACACAAAGTATGGTCTTTTCAGTCACCTCATATCCATGAGAATGCTGGACAATGAAAAAGGAAAACAGAAGTTATGCATTCAAATCATGTTGGCAATGAATATTGACTGTGTCATGGACTGCCAGGAGAACAAATAAATCAATCTTAGAAGAAATACAACCAGAATGCTCCTTAGAAGCATTTATTTAATCCCAACATACCTTTAAAATATTTTGTTCTGTTGATTGCAAAAACACTGAGTTAAAAAGTAAAGGAAGAAAGTTAATGACAAAAGAAGTATATTTACAAAATACAAGGTGCTCACATTTGAAATCAGGTAGACTAAGATTTGAATTCAGGCTCAGCCACTATCCAAGTGAGTGTGACTTTGCCAGAAACATTTAACCGGTCTCATTGTCAGTTCCTTCATCTATAAAATAAGAATAAATTAAGAGATTAAATATATAATATACTTAGGGAGGAGCCTGAAATATAATACTAAAAATCACTAACAAGTATAGACTAGTGATTTGTGCCTGGCAATTTTCTAAGGACTTTTCACGTTATTTGTTTAGTTAAAATTATGATCTTCATTTTACAGACTAGGCACAGAGAGATTACCTGATTTGACCAAGGTGACACAGCTAAGAAACTGAGGGTCCAGGTCTAAATTTATAAGGATCCCATATTAAAGCAGATGCTATATTGTCTCTAAAGAACTGTGATTTGGTAGCTATTATCTTTTTTATTAATGTTACACTAAAATAATGTCTTCTTATGAATTAATTGCAGAGTTATAATAATGAAAAACCATTTTTGACTTTTTCATCAGAGAACACAATCCTGAGTATATAATAGATGCCAAATAAGGACTGATTTTTTTTTTTAATTGCTTACACAGAAACCAAGACTTGGCAGTTATTTGTGAAAATTGTGTAATACTGGGTAGGAGGAGAAAAAATCATAAGAGGTATTAATAATGTCTTTGAATATGTTTAAGAATGAAAATTTGTTTTATAAAGCCCTCAGATTCACCACTATCTTTTATTTATAATACCCTAGTATCTTCATATCTTTCAAAATGCCATTTTAATTAACATTACCCACATTATTTTCTCAGCACAAAAAAAATTATTTTCCTAATTCTAGTGTTCAAATCTATAAAGACCATTAATCAACTGCCCCACAGCTTTTTCTCTTTCATGGTCTATGATTTCTCTTCTCTCCTTTTCTCTAGTTCCCAATACGAATGAATTTTATTAATTTCATGCAACCCGTTTGATTCCTCTCCGAGTCTTTCCCAAATATCATTCATTATTGGTTGTATTCCAGACTGGACACCGAACAATGAAAAAGTGTTCCCTGATGCAGAGAATCAGGGGATCACTTCAGGATGCAAAATCGATTTAATTATTAAAAGATAAAAGCTTCACTAAGCTACAAATATCCTCATCCCCATCTGTTATCTTCTCTAGAGTGTTTCTTGCTCCACAGTTTTGATTTTGATTCGATTTTGAAATTTGATATCCATTTTAAGACACTTAAAGCATCTTTGCTAGGGTATATATTCATTCACTGAAGTATGACTCAGAGCAGATAGAGAATACCTACTCTATATCCAGCACCATGAGGTCTGAGGTCCCAAAGAAGCAACTGAAATAGTTCTTGATCTTGAGGGACTTAGAAGAATTCACTGGAAGAGAAATATGGGTAAGAGACTAGGTTTTGTTTGATAACCTATAAATATGCATAATCCCCGTTTCCACTTCCCCAAGGGAGTTAATATTATTTTTCTAATAACAAAAGAATTAAGGTTTAGTACAAAGTAAAGGTGGATAAGCAAACCAAAAGAAGAAAAAAGAAAATAATACTTTCAAATAAGTTCAGACTCAATCAAAACATAAATATTTGGATCCTCTCCTATTGGACATTTTGTAGCGATATTGAAATTTATGACAGTTTTTTAAAATTTTCTCTCTTTAATAAATTCCAGATAACCAAATGAAATATTCATTTTCCATTATTTATCTTACTATTTGTAATAAATGGACTCATGACATAACCTTAGATAACCAGGAGTATATGAAAAGCATAGCTATTGTATTTTTTTTTTCCTTTTTGAATTGTGAATTTGGTGAAAAATCTTTTGCTTTGGAAAATTTTCCAAGGTTTCATGAATAAAAATACCTGAATATATTTCAAAAAATAGATAATTATTTTTTAATATGATTATAAGAAAAAATGTTCTCAATAATAATATAAAAACTTAAATATAGTATAAATTTAAATGCATTATCCTCACATAAAAACTAAAATATTGACATATTTGTATGTTTTCAATTGTTGTAGGGTAAAAACATAAAGTTTAGTAAAGCAAAAAAGAAAGTTTTATTTGGCATATATTCAAAAAGGCAAAAGTGGGAAATCAGATAAGCATATTGCCAGAGCCAAGTCTGCCCAAATCAAGGGAAATTACAAAACAGACAAAAGTGGGAAAATGGATAAGCATGCTGCCACAGGCGTGTCTGCCCAGCTCCAGGGAAATATTAAAGAATAGGTAAGAATGGGAAAATGGACAAGTATGCTGCTAGAGCCATGTCTGCTGTAGTCCAAGGAACATTACAGAGTCTTCAGTATATATTAACATTACAAATGGGCAAAACCATTGAAAGCTTCACCTTTTCACAGATTGGTTAGAAATTATGATCCTACATTCTGAATTGTCTTTCTTAACAATCATTAGTACTGTATCTGGAAGGACAGTCAGGTACTGCAACAGTAAGGACAGTCAGGAGGGTCTTCCAACAAATTTTGTATTCACTAAATGCTAATACCACATATAATTTGAACAGAACAAGGGGATATTGCATGATTTAAAGACAGGAAATGTGAGTGTCAGGGTTATATCTTTTCCTCATACCTATTCAATCTGTATGCTGAGCAAATAATCCAAGAAACTAGACTATATGAAGAGGAACATGGCATCAGGACTGGAGTAAGACTTATTAACAGCCTGTGTTATGCAGATAACACAACCTTGCTTGCTGAAGGTGAAGAGGACTTGAAGCACTTACTGATAAAGATCAAAGACCACAGCCTTCAGTATCAATTACACCTCAACATAAAGAAAACAAAAATCCTCACAAATGTACCAACAAGCAACATCATGATAAATGGAGAAAAGATTGAAGTTGTCAAGGATTTCATTTTACTTGGATCCACAATCAACATCTATGGAAGCAGAAGTCAAGAAATCAAAAGACACATTGTGTTGGGCAAATCTGCTGCAAAAGAGCTCTTTCAAGTGTTGAAAAACAAAGATGTCACCTTGAAGACTAAGGTGCGCCTGACTCAAGCCATGGTATTTTCAATCACCTCATATGGATACGAAAGCTGGACAATGAATAAGGAAGACTGAAGGAGAATTGACACTTTTGAATTGTGGTGTTGACTGCCAAAAGAACAGACAAATCTGTCTTAAAAGAAGTACAACCAGAATGCTCTTAAGAAGCAAGAATGGTAAGACTACATCTCACATAGTTTAGACATGTTATCAGGAGGGATCAGTCCCTGGAGAAGGACATCCTGCTTGGTCAAGTAGAAGATCAGGGAAAAAGAGGAAGACTTTCAACCAGATGGATTGACACAGTGGCTGCAATCATGGGCTCAACCATAATGACAACTGTGAGCATGGCACAAGACGGCGTGATGTTTCGTTCTGTGGTACACAGGGTTGCTATGAGTTGGAAACAACTCGATGGCACCTAACAACGACAACAACAAATGCGAATAGAAAAAGAGTGGAAACTCTTTTGTGTTCTGTTTGTTTGGTTTGTGTGAAAGTTTCCCTAAAAGATATTTTCCAAGATTGTTCTAGCTATTGTCTTTATATCTCAGGGCTTAGTTGATGTGTCCTTGTGAGTCCTTGTGAGTCTAACTCCAACTTGGTCACATTCTCTATGCTCAAAGATAGGGAATAATTACTCCAATATTATTTCCTAAATCACAACTCAAAAATTTTTCATAAATGTGCCCACATACTCTTTGTTTTATGTAAATAGGATCATACTCTAAACACCTTTTATTAACCTTTTTTCATTAAATAATATATACGTAATTGTTATATTTTCATTAATAATGAAATGTTAATAATAATGTCAAAAATAAATGCCTTGTTATATGTTACTAGATGCCCTCAAGAGGGTTCCAACTCATAGTGACCCTATATACAACAGAATGAAACACTGCTTGGTCCTGCACCATCCTCAAAATCCTTGCTGTGTTTGAACCCATTGTTATAGCCACTGTATCATTCCTCCTTGTTAAGGATCTTCATCTTCTTCACAAACCCTATACTTTACCAAGGATGATGTCCTTCTCCAGTAACTGGTCCCTCCTGATAACATCTCCAAAGTAGATGAGACAAAGTCACACCATGTTCCCTTCTAAGGAGCATTCTGGCTATACTTCTTCCAAGACAGATGTTTTCATTCTTCTGGCAGTTTATAGTATGTTCAATATTCTTTGAAAACACCATAAATCAAAGGCATCAATTCTTCTTTGATCTTCCTTACTCTTGTCCAGCTTTCACATGCATATGAGGCTACTGAAAACACCAGGGATTGGGTGAGGCACACCTTAGTCTTTGAAATGACTTCTTTACTTTTTAACACTTTAAAGAGGTCTTTTGCAGCAGATTTGCCCAATGCATTGCATCTTTTGATTTCTTGACTGCTGCTTCCCTATGTGTTCATTGTAGATCCAAGTAAAATGAAATCCTTGAGAACTTCAATCTTTTCTCTGTTTATCTTGATGTTGCTTATTGGCCCAGGATTGTGAAGATTTTTGTTTTCTTTATGTTGAGGTGTAATCCATACTGAAGGCCGTGGTCTTTGATCTTCGAGTCCTCTTCACTTTCAGCAAGCAAGGTTGTGTCATTTAAATATTGCAGGTTGTTAGTAAATCTTTCTCCAGTCCTGATGCTGCATTCTTCTTCACATCGTCCAGCTTTTTTGATTATTTGCTCAGCGTACAGATTGAATAACGATGGCGAAAGGATACAACCCTGACAAACCTTTCATAACTTTAAATACACAATGTCGCCTTGTTCTGTGTGCCTCTTGGTCTATGCACAATTCCTTATGAGCACAATTAAGTGTTCTGGAATTCCCATTCTTCACAATGTTATCCATAATTTGTTATGATCCACACAGTCGAATGCCTTTGAATAGTCAATAAAACTCAGGTAAACATCTTTCTGGTATTTTCTGCTTTCAGACAGGATCTATCAGACATCAGCAATTATCTCCCTTGTTCCATGTCTTCTTCTAAATATGGCTTGAATTTCTGGCAGTTACCTGTCCATGTACTACTGCAACTGCTTTTGAATGATCTTCAGCAAAATATTACTTGTGAGAGGGGGCAAGATGGCGCTCTAGGCAGAAGCACCACACCATCCCTCCACAGCAAAGATCCGAAAAACTAAGCCAAACAGAGTATCAACAATCCTGAAACCCTAGAACATCAAATGAAGAGATAAAGAACTCAGCCAAACACCAAATGGAGTGAGAATACTGAAAGAGAACGGAGAGCGAGGAGAGACTCATGCAGAGATTCCCTACAAGCTAACGCAGTGCGGATCCACCATCTTGGACTCCTATCAGAGACCAGCAAACGGGAGAACAGGAGAGCAGCCTGGCGGAACATCAAGTGGGAGATGGAACCACCGGTAAATTGCGATGTGTGCTTTCCCACCCCCCACCCCTCTCTGCCTCGACTGGGGCTCCCCTGCTTCCCATAGCCAGGGTCCCTGTGCCGGGGGGCGCCAGTGCTTGGATTCCGCGTGCCTGGGCCGGCGGCTCTCTGAGACCCGTTTGTTGGCTGCTGGCGTAGCTTTTTCTGCCGCCTCCCCCTCCTTTTGCTTGGGTGCCTGGTTCCGAGCGCAGTCTTTGCTCTCTCCTGCCTCCTGCGGGGCTGTGGGGCTGCATTTGGGCGCGTGGCTGCTTCCAGCTCTGGGCTGCCACGCTGGTGAAATCCCGGGACCTTTGTTCGTTAGCCCCTCTGCTTCCCGTGGCCGTCTCTTGACCCGAGACTGCCGGCTGCTTGGAATCCGTGCGCCTGAGCGGGGGCTCTCTGGGTGCCATTTGTTGGCTACTGGTGTGGCTTTTTCTGCTTCTTCTGGTTTCTCGCTTACCTCTGCTTCCCATGGCCGCAGTCTCTTCACCGGGGTCTGCCGGCTGCTTGGATTCCGTGTGCCCAGGCGGGCGGCTCTCTATTGCCGTTTGTTGGCTGCTGGTGCTGCCTTTTTTTTTTTTTTCTTTTTTTTCCTCCTGCTTCTTTTGGTTTCTCGCTTGCCTCTCGCCGCCTCCCCCTCCTTTCACTCGGGTGTCTGGCTCCTTGCACCCTCTTAGCTCCTTTCTGAGGGTCCCCAGAGTGCAGGCAATTTGTGATATACGCTTTCCACTCTCCACCCTTCTTCACTCACACTCGGCCTCCTCTGTTTCCCACAGACACAGTCTCTTGTCCAGAAACACCAGCCCGCACTGGCTGGCTCTCTGAGTGCCATTCATTGACTGCTGGTGTTGCTTTTTTTTTTTGGTTAGTTTTGTTTTGTTTTCCTTCTTTTTCCCTTTTGTCTTTCTTCATTGCTTAATTTCTCATCTCTCTATCTCTTCCTTCTCTTTCTGATCCCTGAATACCAGGAGATGTATGCCTCTGCACCTTCTGGCCAGGCTGTGCTGTGAAACCTGAGACCGACTCCCCCAGACCTCATAGCTGCATCGGTGGGATCCCTGAGGACTTTGCAGTTCTTTAGCTTTTCTGATTTTTATTTGTTCATTCTTTCCTTTTCTTTCTCTTCCCCCTTCTGGTTTTCTCCATCCCATAGTCTCTCATTTGTCCATTCCAACGACAAGCTCCCCTAGCATTCTTGTATGTTTGTATGCTTTTTGCTCCTGCTCCTCCCTCTTCTCTCCCGTATCCAGCTTAGCTTCACACATAACCATCTCCCTGCTGCATCCTGCCTACCTGCACCGTGCACTTGACATCACACCACCAAGCTGTGCAGGCACGCCCTATTGGAACCTGCCCAGCACTGACTACCAACCGTCCTGGTGGCTGCGGTGAGTGCCACAAACAACCCGTCCCAGTGGCTCCTCTTCAGCTAGATCTGCCCAGCTGTACCACAAGGATGAAACAAAAAAAAAAAAATCTACAATCAATAAACGAAAGAAATATCTACTGAATGCCCCAAAAACAGCAAACAATATCAAAACATTTACAAAAACAAGACAAGATGGCTCCAATAGGTGTCCAAATTAAAACACCAGATAACTCTCCAATGGAAGAAAATGCACTAGAAGTACCTGATAGGGAACTCAAATCACTAATATTTGGAATTTTCCAAGAACTGAGGCAAAAAGCTGACAAATATGAGGAAAAAATAGACAAATTTATGGAAAATACAGACAAAAAATTGGAAGAATTCAGGAAGATGATGCAGGAACAAAATGCCAAAATAAATTCACAACTCAAAATTATACAAAAACAACAATTAGAAATCCAAAGATAAACAGCAAGATTTCAGAAATGGATGGTGTCATAGAAGGGCTGAGAAGTAGATTTGAAACCGTGGAAGACGGGATCAGTGGAACTGAAGACAAACACTTGGATACAACTCTGTTTCAGGAAAACTCAGAAAAAAGAACAAAGAAAAATGAAGAGACCCTGAGAGTTATGTGGGACACAATTAAAAGCAAAAGCTTACGAGTGATTGGCATCCCAGAACAGGGGGAGAAAACAGAAAACACAGAGAGGATCATTGACGAACTGCTGACAGAGAACTTTCCCAATATCATGAAAGATGAAAAGCTGGCCATCCAAGAAGGTCAACGAACCCCATATAGAAGAGACCCCAAAAGAAAATCACCAAGACATATCATATTCACACTCGACAAAAATAAAGACAAAAAAAGAATCCTGAGAGCAGCTCATGAAAAACAAGAAGTCACAGAGGAGAAACAATAAGACTAAGCTCAGATTATTCGGCAGAACCCATGCAGGCAAGAAGGCAGTGGGATGACATATATAAAATCTTGAAACAAAAAACTTGTCAGCCAAGAATAATATATGCTGCAAAACTCTCATTCAAATTTGATGGTGAAATTAGGTCATTTCCAGATTAAACAGAAACCAACGGAATATGCAAAAGTCAAACCAAACTTACAAGAACTATTAAAGGGAGTTCTTCGATCTGAGGACAAACAGCTTCAGCCCTCAGGCAGGACCTAGGACCTAGGACGCAGGTTCATATGAACCAGATACCATTCTAGGAAATGAACTACTGAGGACTATCCAAAAACAAAAGAAATACAAGGAATCAGAGCAATCAATCAAAGGATGACAAGAACATCAAAACAATGAAAGAGGGAAAAAATGGCATAGGTATAGAACCTTCTAATGGAGAGGAAGGTAAGGCGATACCAAGTAAGGGTAGACTGCTTCAAACTTAGAAAGATAAGGGTAAACTTCATGGTAACCATAAAGAAATTAACAAACCAACTCATAAAAATAAAGACGAAAAACATAAAGTCTCAGCAAAAACAAAACCTACAAAAACAAAAGAAATGAACACAAAATCCACAAACAAAAGTAACTCAGCACAAGAGAGTAAGAAGAACAAAGAAAACTTCAGCACCACAAAAAAAAACACTACAAAATGACAGCAACAAACTTCCATCTATCAATAATTACACTGAATGTAAATGGACTCAATGCACCCATAAAGAGACGGAGAGTGGCAGAATGGATAAGAAAACAAAATCCATCAATATGCTGTCTACAGGAGACACACCTTAGAAACAAAGATGTGAGTTTATTAAAAATCAAAGGTTGGAAAAAAATGTATCAAGCTAACAACTACCAAAAAGAGCAGGAGTGGCAATTCTAATCTCAGATAAAATAGATTTTAAAACAAAATCTACCGTAAAAGACAAAGAAGGACACTATATAATGATTAAGGGGACAATCCATCATGAAGACATAACCATAATAAATATCTACGCACCCAATGACAGGGCTCCAAAATACATAAAACAAACTCTAACAGCACTGAAAAGAGAAATTGACAGTTCCACAATAATAGTAGGAGACTTCAACACACCACTCTCAGGAAAGGACGGAACAACTAAGAAGAAACTCAGCAAAGATACAGAAGACCTAAAGGGCACAATCAGCCAACTGGACCTCATAGACATATATAGAACAATTCATCCAAACGCTGCAAAGTACACATTCTTTTCCAATGCACATGGAACGTTCTCCAGAATAGACCACATCTTAGGCCACAGAACAATCCTCAACAAGATCCAAAACGTTGAGATAATTCACAGTATTTTCTCTGACCACAATGCCATCAAGGTAGAAATTAACAATAGAAAGAGCAAGAAAAAAAATCAACTACATGGAAACTGAATAATACTCTGCTTACACATCAATGGGTAATAGAAGAAATCAGAGATGGAATCAAAAAATTCCTAGAATCAAATGAAAATGAAAACACATCATACCAAAACCTTTGGGACACAGCAAAGGCAGTCCTCAGAGGACAATTTATAGCAATAGATGCACATATCAAAAAAGAAGAAAGGGACAATATCAAAACATTAACTACAGAACTCAAACAAATAGAAAAAGAACAGCAAAAAAAGCTTACAACCACCGGAAGAAAGGAGATAGTAAAGATCAGAGCAGAAATAAATGAAATAGAGAACAGAAAAACAATAGGAAGAATCAACAAAACCAAAAGTTGGTTCTTTGAAAGAATCAACAAAATCGACAAACCACTGGCCAGACTGACAAAAGAAAAACAGCAGAGGACACAAATAACCCAAATAAGGAATGAAATGGGGGACATTACGACAGACCCAACCGAAATAAAAAGGATTATAACAGATTATGAAAAACTATATTCCAACAAATTTGAAAACCTAGAGGAAATGGATAAATTTCTAGAAACACACGGCCTACCCAAACTACAACAAAGTGATATTGAAAATCTGAACAGACCCATAACAAGAGAAGAGATTGAAAAGGTAATAAAAAAACTCCCAACCAAAAAAAGCCCTGGCCCAGATGGCTTCACTGGAGAATTCTACCAAACATTTACAGAAGAGCTTGTACCAGTTCTACTCAAGCTATTTCAGAGCATAGAAGAGGAAGCAACACTTCCAAATTCCCTCTATGAAGCCAGCATAACACTGATACCAAAACCAGGCAAAGACATCACAAAAAAAGAAAATTACAGACGAATATCTCTCATGAATATAGATGCAAAAATTCTGAACTAAATTCTAGCCAATAGAATTCAGTATCATATCAAAAAAATAATACACCACGACCAAGTAGGATTCATACCAGGTATGCAAGGATGGTTTAACATTAGAAAATCCATCAACGTAATTCACCACATAAATAAAAGGAAAGAAAAAAATCACATGATCATCTCAATTGATGCAGAAAAGGCATTTGACAAAGTCCAACACCCATTCTTGATAAAAGCTCTCAATAAAATAGGTATAGAAGGGAAATTTCTCAGCATAATAAAGGGCATCTATGCAAAACCAACGGCCAACATCATTCTTAATGGAGAGAGGCTGAAAACATTCCCCTTGAAAACAGGAACAAGACAAGGATGCCCTTTATCACCACTCCTATTTAACATTGTGCTGGAAGTTTGAGCTAGAGCAATAAGGCAAGAGAAAGAAATAAAGGGCATCCAAATTGGTAATGAAGAAGTTAAACTGTCCCTGTTTGCAGATGATATGATACTATACATAGAAAACCCTAAAGACTCCTCGAGAAATCTACTGGAACTAATAGAAAGATTCAGCAGAGTAGCAGGATACAAGATAAACATTCAAAAATCAGTTGGATTCCTATACACCAGTAAAGAGAACGATGAAAAGGAGATCAGGAAATCAATACCATTTTCAATAGCCCCTAAAAAGATAAAATACTTAGGAATAAATCTGACCAGGAAAGTAAAAGACCTATACAAAGAAAACTACAAAACACTGCTGCATGAAACCCAAAGGGATCTACATAAATGGAAAAACATACCATGCTCATGGATAGGCAGACTCAACATTGTGAAAATGACAATTCTACCTAAAGCAATTTACAAATACAATGCAATCCCGATCCAAATACCAACAACATTCTTCAAAGAGATGGAAAAACTAATTATTAACTTTATATGGAAAGGGAAAAAGCCCCAAATATGTAAATCACTACTGAAGAAGAAGAATAAAGTTGGAGGACTCATACTACCTGACTTCAGAACCTACTATACAGCTACAGTAGTCAAAACAGCCTGGTACTGGTACAACAGACACATTGACCAACTGAACAGAATTGAGAACCCAGATGTAAATCCATCCACCTACGGTCACCTGATTTTCGACAAGGGCCCAAAGTCATTCAAATGGGGAAAAGACAGTCTTTTTAATAAATGGTGCTGGCAAAACTGGATATCCGTTTGCATAAAAATGAAACAGGACCCATATCCTATGTCGTATACAAAAACTACTTCAAAATGGATCAAAGAGCTGAATATAGAGCCTAAAACTATAAAGTTCATAGAAGAAAAAATAGGACCAACACTTCAGGACTTAATACATGGCATTTACAGGATACAAACCATAAACATCAACATGCAAAACCCAACAAATAAATTAGATAACTGGGATCTTCTAAAAATCAAACACCTATGCTCTTCAAAAGACTTCACCAAAAGATTCAAAAGAGAACCTACAGACTGGGAAAAAATTTTTGGACAGTACAAGCCAGACAAAGGTCTAATCTCCATAATCTACAAGAAAATCCAACACCTCTACAACAAAAAGACAAACAATCCTATCAAAAAAAGGGCAAAGGAAATGAACAGACACTTCACCAAAGAAGACATTCAAATGGCCAACAGACACATGAGGAAATGCTCGCGTTCACTAGCCATTAGAGAAATGCAAATTAAAACCATAATGAGATACCATCTCACCCCAGCATTACTGGCACGAATCAAAAATACTGGAAATAACAAATGTTGGAGGGGCTGCGGGGAGATGGGAACTCTTATACACTGCTGGTGGGAATGCAAAATGATACAACCATTTTGGAAAATGATATGGCATTTCCTCAGAAAGCTAGAAATAGACATACCATTCGATCCAGCAATCCCACTCCTAGGAATATATCCTAGAGAAATAAGAGTCGTCACTCGAATAGACATATGCACACCTATGTTCGTGGCAGCATTGTTCACAATAGCAAAACGATGGAAACAACCTCGATGTCCATCAACAGATGAATGGATACACAAACTATGGTACATACACACAATGGAGTACTATGCAACGAGAAAGAACAACAATGAATCTGTGAACCATCTCATAACATGGATGAAACTGGAGGACATTATGCTGAGTGAAATAAGTCAATCACAAAAGGACAAATATTGTATGAGACCTCTATTGTAAAAACCTATGAAAAATTCACATGCAAAATGTAACAATCCTTGTTGGTTACCAGGGATGGGAGGGTGGGGGGGGGACATTCTAAATAGGCAATAGATAAGTGGTACCTTGGGTGAGAGGTGAGACAGTACACAGTACAGGGGAAACTAACACAACCTGCACAAGGAAAGGTCATGGAGGCCCCATGGACACATCCAAACTCCCCGAGGGACTGAGTTGTTGGACAGAGGGCTCTGGGGACCATGGTCTTGGGGAACATCTAGCTCAATTGTCATGACACTACTTATAAAGACAATGCTGTACATTCTACCTTGGTGAGTAGTGTCTGGGGTCTTAAAAGCCTGTGAGCGGCCATCTAAGATACTACACTGGTCTGATCCCTTCGGGAGCAAGGGAGAATGAAGAGAACGGGATACAACGAAAAGATTAGTCCAAAGGACTAATTGACCACAGCTACCAAGACCTCCACCGGACTGAGTCCAGTACAGCTAGATGGTGCCCGGCTACCACCACTGACTGCTCTGACCAGGATCACAACAGAGGGTTCTGGACAGAGCTGGAGAAGGATGTAGAGCATAATTCTAACTCCCCCCCCAAAAAATAAAGACCAGATTTACTGGCCTAAAGGAGACTGGAGCAACCTCAAGAGTGTGGCCCCCAGACACCCTTTCAGCTCAGAGGTGAAGTTACTTTCGAGGTTCACTGTTCAGCCTGGGAGTGGACAGCCCAGTAAAACTAAATGAGACTAACGAAGTACAGGAGTCCAGTGACAAGGGCCAGAAGGCAGAGGGGAGGTAGGAAGCTGATAATAAGGAACACAAGTTGAGTAAGCATACTGTTGATGTGTTGTGAGATTGTTAACCACTGTTATAGGGCAACATTTGTAGTAACTGTTAAATGGGAGGCTATTTTGTCCTGTAAGCCTTCATCCTGGGTGAGAATGGCAGCACAATTGGAAGAGCATAGTCAATGTCACTTAAATGTGCAAGTAAAAAGTTTTGAAATGGTGTATCTTTGGCTATGTGTATTTTCACCAAAAAAAGAAAAAGCTGAGAATTCAGAGGGTTAAAATGTTGTGGGGTTGTTAACCAAAGTCATAAAACAGCATGTGTACTACTGTTACATGAGAAACTGTTTGTTCTGTAAGCCTTCACCTGAAGTACAATAAAATATTTTAAAAAAAAATATTACTTGTGTGTGATATTAATGATATTGTTCCATAACTTCTGCATTCTGTTGGGTCACCTTTCTTTGGAATGGGTACTATTATGGATCTCTTCCAGTCAGTTGGCCAGGTAGCTCTCCTTCAAATTTCTTGGCATGGATGAGTGAGTACTTCCAGTGCTGCATCCCTTTGTTGAAACATCTCAATTGGCATTCTGTCAATTCCTGGAACCCTGATTTTTGCCAGTGCCTTCAGTGCAGCTTGGACTTCTTCCTTCAGTACTATCTTTATCATAGGCCACCTCTTGAAATATTTGAACATCAACCAATTCTTTTTGGTACTGTGACTCTGTGTATTTCTTCCATCTTCTTTTGATGCTTTCTGCTTCATTGAATATTTTCCCAGTAGAATCCTTCAATATTACAACTTGATTGAATTTTTTCTTTAGTTCTTTTAGCTTGAGAAATGCCAAGTGTGTTCTTCCCTTTTCGTTTTCTATCTCCAGCTCTTTGCACATGTCATAATACTTTACTACGTCTTCTCGAGCTGCAGTTTGAAATCTTCTGTTTAGCTCTTTTACTTCATCATTTCTTCCTTTCACTTTAGCTACTCTGCATTCAAGAGCAACTTTCAGAGTCTTTTCTGGTATCCATTTTGGTCTTTTCTTTCTTTCCTGTCTTTTTAATGACCTTTTGTTTTCTTCATGTATGATGTCCTTGATGTTATCCTACAACTCACCTGGCCTTGGGGTCTTTAATGTTCATTGATTTCTTATATAGTATCCCATTATATAGCTATAGATAATTCATTAAATCAATGCTCAATTGATGGGAAATTACTTTATTTTCATGATTTTCTTATGTATAGATAATATTGTAAAGAATACTTTCCTAAGGAGCAACTTCTAGTCATGGAATTGCTTTTGAAATCTACATTATGCATTTTGTTAAATTGCCCACTTAAACAATTGTACTGAAATATTGTTCCATCTGAAGATTTTGTATTGCTCCTGTGTAAAGCTAAGTATTTGTTTGAAAGTGCTGATGTTTATGAGTTGTAATAACTTAAGCCAGCACAATATTTAATGAGTAAGGTTTTGTTTTTCTTGGCTACTAACATGCAGTCTACATTAGACAGTAGAATAAAATGCATCAGGTATATGATTAATAAAAAATAAATCTGTGTTGCTTTCAGAAGTCTATTCCATGCTATTGATTTAATTTTTTTTAACAAGTAAGCATATGTAGAAGTATAAGAAATCCAATCTAAGAATTGCTTTCTTGGTTTTTCCATCAAATGACATTCAGTAACCCTGTCATGTGTCTGCCAGCAGTTCCTATTAAAAAAGAAAATCAATTTATTTTTCCTACAAAGAAAATGGAGCTTATTGTATCTATCATAAATTTGCTGCTATTTGATCTAAAATGTAGACTCTATTTGAAATCCCTGTTAGTCTATGTACTTCATATCATTTTATTCATGGCCGCAAAAACATGTAGAAAGTAAAAGAAGGTTATTGTGAACAAAAACAAATTCACTGCACTTTCCACGTCTTTGTGAGTACTGTTGTTACGGAAATTAAACTTCTAAAAAAATACATGAAATGAAAGATTATCTCACCTTAAGAAATGATTTGAGTAGTAATAACAACTACTACTTTAAAATCAATTATGGATGTCCAAAGTTTTTCTTTTCCCCAATCTAAGGTTTGTAAAATATTGTTGCTACATTTCTTCAAATTTTATTTTTAAATCATAAAAATATAAATTTCAGATGTGTCAGGCTGTTCCCAGTAGTTTTTCTGTCAGTAGCTAGATATCAGCAAACATGAGGATGGTGTTGATTGTATTATTTCCTCACAGTCTTTGGAACCATTGTATGTTATATCAGTTTGACATTGAAAAGATGGTTTAGAAACATCAGTAACAGCAATGTTTTTGTTATTAGGTGTCACTGAGTTTGTTCCAACTCATAATGACCTTATGCACAACGGAACAAAACACTGCCCTGTCCTGTGACTTTCCCACAATTGTTGCTTGCTATGTTTGAGCCCATTCTGCAGCCACTGTGTCAATTCATTTTGTTGAGGGTCTTTTTTTTTTTTTTCACTGACCCTCTGTCTTACCAAGCATGAGGTCCTTCTGCTGGGACTGGTCCCTCCTGATAATATGTCCAAAGTACATGAGATGAAGTCTCTCTATCTTTGCTTCCAAGGAGCACACTGGCTATTTCTTCTGAGACAAATTTTTCTTTTTTCTGGCAGTCTGTGGTATATTCCATATTCTTCCCCAACACTGTAATTCAAATACATCAATTCTTCTTTGGTCTTCTTTATTCACTGTCCAGCTTTCGCACGCATATGAGGTGATTGAAAATTCTATGGCATGGGCCAGGCACACCTTAGCCCTCAAAGTGACATCTTTGCATTTCAACAGTTTAAAGAGGTCTTTTGCAGCATGTTTGCCCAAAGAAATACGTCATTTGATTTCTTGACTGCTGCTTAGGTAGCAACAACAATATAAATACCAAAATATCTTTGAGAAGCTCAAGATTTTTAGCAGTTAGATTCTGTTTTGTTTGTTTTATAAAGCCAGGTTTATCTTTTTAACAGTTATAATTTCAGCATTTGCTTTTCTGAGATTTCTTTCATTTTTTATTCCTCTTAATTTTTTTTCTAGTTTGCCTACAGTAAATTATTTTAGGAATTCTCTGGAGTTTTTCTTTGTAATCCTGAAATGATAGCTATGTGTTAGTTGTACACTGTTCTCTCTTTAGGACATGCTCAATTCCATTCAACATCCTTGGCCCACCACATCACTTTGATAAATAAGGTCAAAAACTAAAGATATAGTATTAATGCTCTAAAGTGAAAATTTTCTTGGAACGGTTACAAAGGTTAAAATATATTTAGTGATTGCTCTCTGTCTGGACTTTTCAGATCTTTTTAGATTGTGTTTCATCGATCTTATCTTGTGATGATGTATACCTTATAATCTCGGGTCTCCCTCATCCTGATAGAACTCCCAGAAACATAGCAGGTTCTAGGAGAAAGGGCACATGAAATAGATAAATCAGTGTAACTATTCTAGGCCTAAAGGAGAAGGATTATCTTTTCCCATAATGCTCTTTCTTGAGATTTATCTTCCTAGGCCTCTTTTTATGAAGGAAGTAGAACAATCTTTAGATCCAAAACTATGATGTATGTGTAACAGTGTATATTGCTCTTGTTGTTAGGTGCCATCAAGTAGATTTTCAACTTATCACAACTGCACATGACAGAGTAGAACTTCCCTATACTCATTCTTATAGGGTTGCTATGAGTCAGAATAGACTCAACGGCAATGGGTTTTCGGTTTTGGATAAGGTTTTCTATGCTGTCACCTTTACAGGAGCAGATCGCCAAATCTTTCTCCCATGAAGTCACTGGGTGGGTTCCAACAGCCAATCTTTCAATTAGCAGCTGAGCTACTAACCATTGGGCTACCATGACTGCTTAACAGAGTGCATAAACCAAAAGCAAACCAATCCCACTGCCATCGAGTCAATTCCAACTCTTAGTGACCCTATAAGAATGAGTAGAACTTCCTCATAGGGTTTCCAAGGCTGAAAATCTTTACCGAAGCAGACTACTACATCTTTCTCTTGCGAAGTGGCTGATGGGTTGAAACCACTGACCTTTAGGTTAGCAGCCGAGCACGCTTTAACCACTGCGTCACAGGACTTCTTCAACAGAGTATGTAACAGTGGTGAATTTTCACCCAGATGCAGATTCCCCTTATTTCATAGCCTCCTCGTTTTTTGCAGGGGGAAGGTTCAATTTAAGTACTGAAAAGAGAAGTGATCATTTTAGTGGGCCTCAACAAAATCTTAGGAAATAGATTGAAGATCACTTCTGTTAGAAGATTCTTGAATGATAATGTCAAAGAAGTACAAATGGTGTGCAGTGCTCAGTCACATGATTACAGATGGTCTGATGGTGTTGGCTCAGTTCCTTTCCTGTATGTTCCTTATTGCTAAAACAGACTGTGATGGGCAGTCAGTCCCAAGGCAGTGCTGTCCCAAATCCCTTCAGCGTAGTCCCCTAGGTCTAAGTATCTCATGTTGGGTCCAGCCAATGACCTCCTTTTGGGCCTCACAGACCCCTATCAAACTTTCTTACTCCATTCTCCCAGACACAGTCACTCTATCTAGTAACCCCTGTGGTTGGGATAGCCTACGTTTTTCTCTTCATAGTGTCCTGTATTTTGTCGTGGTGTAAACCACGTTCTCTACTTCTTTTGGGGCTTTCCCTTTTTATATTTGCCTGCTACTATCTCCAGGTCTGAATATTGCAAACCAAATATCTGGCTTTCAAAATGTCTATGTCTGGGGACAACTTCGACAGCCAAGTCTGAAAGTACATTCATTATTCCGGGAGTAATGTAGATGCCACCATTTGACTGGGGGAATGGTCACTGAAAGAGAAGTGAAGGGGAAAAAAAGGAATAAATGTTATAATTCAAAATGTTACCTGCATATATTTGCTGAGATGAGTTGAGCCAAGAAAACCTTTTGTCTAGAGGAGTAAATGGAATTTTTACAGCTTGAGTTAGTCTAGTTCAATTCACTGAGGTATAACAGAAATAACTGAGGTCAAATACCTAGTGTTTTCTTAAACGCATGTTTCTCAGCATATTGATGATACTTTCAAGTAAAATAAAATAAAAAGAGAAATGTTTTTCTATAAAATAACATTTGAGAAATCAATGTTATACAAGGCTTAACAGGTTCTGGTACCTCAGGACAATTCAGCCTTTAATATACTTACATGCAAAGTAAATATCCATTTATATTATACATTGAATAAATAGGATTTCCCAAATACTTTTTTCCAAAAAATTGTATTATTCAAAATCCATGCCTCTACCCCAGCCACCAATTATTTAATGCTTATGTTGAAGAAATATTTAGACATTAAATAGAGATTAAATTGCAATTGTCACTTTAAGATATTGGGCAGAAAATTAAAGTGGACAATTTTTAGAATATTTCCCTTTAACATGTTCTCATCAATAATCGGTAGTCAAGCTCTCCTGGTCTTATGTGGAAAGAAAAATTAGATAATAGAGGGAAAATTACAAGCTTGAGTAATTTTAATTTATTATATAATTTTTAAAAGTTACATGAAAATTGTAAAAACAGGTTATGAAATTAATTTCTCTGACTTGATTACCTAAACCAAAATCTAAAGGGTCATACATAATAAGCACCCAAATCAAACCAAACTCATCGCCATCAAGTCAATTCCAACTCATAGCGACCCTATAGGACCCAGTAAAACTGCCTCATAGGTTTCCAAGGAGCCGCTGGTGGATTCGAACTGCCGACCTTTTGGTTAGTAGCTGAGCTCTTAACCACTGCGCCACCAGGGCTTCCATAATAAGCAAAGACTTAGTAAACTATACAAAGTATTCCACTCTCATTCACCTACTCTTTAATGCAAATATTCTACTGTGTTTAGTATGTACTTTTCATTTTTACGTATCCCTATCAAATAGGTACTATGTGTGTACGCGTCTGTGTCAAAGTCTGTGTCTGTGTGTGTGTCTGCATATTTGTCTGTACCTGTCTTTATCTGTATCTGTATCTAATACTTATATATATATATATATATATCAACTAAGAAATAACAAATTATTCTCCCATATGAACAGGGTTGCTATATCCCTTCATCCTCATGAACATTTGGCATTATCAACCTTTCTATTTTACTAGTATAATAGGAAAGAAATGAAATCATTTTCTTTAATTTCCATTTTTCTTATTACTAATGATTTGGAGATACTCCAAGCGTACTCACTAGCTCTTTGTATTTTCTTTCCCATAATTTGCCTGTTCATATCCTTTACTATTTGTTCATTGAGACTGATGTCTTTTTATTATTTGCAGGAATAAATTGTCGATTCTAGGTATTAATGCTTTCTTTGGTTTCAAACAGTGTAAATATATTTTCCTGTTCTGTAATCTGTTATCTTCATTCATAATATCCTTCATTTAGCAAAAACACTTAATCACATAAGAAAGAATTTAGCCATTTTTTGTCTTAAGATTTTTAAAAATTTGTGAACTTTTTTAAAGTACTTTCCAACCTTAGGTCACATAGATATTCTATAACAGTTCCTCTATTAACTATGCACTTTTACTTTTCACATTTTTGTGTTTAATTTATTCTAGTCTGTGCCTTTGTGTGAGGTTTTAGGTATTGATTAATATTTAGTATTTTTCAATTTTTGAGAAAGACACTGAAATTCTATTAGCCTAGCATTTTCTCAGCACTTAGTTCAGTTCATTTACAACATTGAGATGGTAGAGTCCCATATGTAACATAGCTGATATCCAGAGAAGATCATTTATAAAAATCCACTTCCTCAGTATGACAAAATTATTTTCATTAATTTGTGTGTTAATCAAGAGCAATCATTATCTTGATTCATTCTTTAGTTTAAACAAGATATTTCTTCTCTTTAAATTTTTACTTGTTAAACTAAAGAAATGAATGTATCTCAGCTTTAAAGAGTTTATTTAAATTGATTGAAATATTTCATGCCTAAACTACAGTTTCACTTATCAAACAAAAATACGACACCTTACGTTTTGTGTTTTCCTGATTTAAACTTTAAACGCAAATAGAAACACCCAGTGATTACATAGAATGACAGAATTGAAGTAAGTGAAGCTTTAATTTTTGTTGTTACATTCACTGTGCTATCACTCTTTATTTTGAAACTGCAGTTTAGATGCAAGGGTATGCAGTGCCTCAGGGAGTGGAGACAAGAACTGTACCCAAAGCAAGCTTAAAGAATTCCAAATACGAGCAGCTTAGTTCAAGTGTGTGCGGAGTCAACTGTATAACCAGACTTTCTCCAAATTAATATCCATGTACCATACAATGTTAATCAAAGTATAAGTAATAAAAAAATCTGAAGTTTATGTATAGGTATTATTAAAACTCATAATAACCACAGCAATTGTTTTTTAACTCAGATCAAGAAAATACTTTTTAGAGGGAGAAATACTTTACTACTAACATTATTTAGTTTTTTTGGTTCATGGTGATGGTAAAAAGCAGGACAACTTTTAGGGAGTTTGATTATAGTTTGTAAATTCTCTACAGACAATGCACCTTGCTGTTGCCACCCCTTGAGAACAATTCCCACTACCATGCCCTTGACACAGAAGGACTCTGAGGTCAGATTCTGAGGCTCCATTCCAGGCCAAGGCATCCTATGCATGTTTCTGTCGTCCCCACGTTGAATTACACATTTATTGAGGACGTTTTTAATCAGCAATAATTTCTACCTGTGATCAAAGTAGGAAGTCTCCTGTTTCAGGGAACTCTGACATCAACTGATCTGTACAGTTAAGAAGGGGCAGGGAAACTGGACGCCTCATTCATCTCCATCTTGAAAATTGCAATATGCACCATTTGTGAGGAAGCCACAGCAGCCTAACGAATCAGAGTGCCAAGTGGCTCATTTGTGAAACTTCACAAGTTAAAAAGCCCCAGCTCATCTGGGTTGGCTGGGTTGGGGATGAACAAGCAAAGGGACACTTACCTAATCGAATGATTAAAAGTTTTTAAAATGCTGTTTTAATTCAATCAATTAAAAGCATAACCAGCATGAGTTTGATTGAATCAATTTAAAGAATTACACAGCAATCAATGTGCTTGTCAGCAGGAGTGAAAAATTCATGTATCACCTAAACACAGCTTGAAATCTGTATCTTTCAATTAGATATAACAAACAACCTTTTAGCACATCACAGAAAGGTGAATTTTTGTGCAGAAGGAAAGAGTGGTGCCACACCAGAGATACAGACTATTAATTACAACAAGCACATCTGACATCTTGTTTTAAATATTTACCAGATAATCTGTCTTGGTTATGAATTATTTTATGTCTTGGTGGTTTACTGGTTAAGAGCTCAGCTGCTAAGCAAAAGGGTCAGCAGTTCAAATCCACCAGCCACTTCTTGGAAAACCTATGGGTCAGTTCTACTCTGTCCTTTAGGGTCGCTATGAGTTGGAGCTGGCTCAATGGCACCTAACAACAACAGCAACAAAATTGCTCCAAGTTTGATACCTCACCGTAGAAATGTACTTCTAAATTAATACATATATATATAATTGACACAGTGGCTGCAACAATGGGCTGAAGCAAAGCAATGACAATGAGGATGGTGCAGGACCGAGCCGTGTTTCGTTCTGTTGTATACAGGGTCACTATGAGTCAGAACCAACTTGACAGCACCTAACAGCAACATACGATTGACTCACTTTGAAAAAAGAGAATGAGAATATTTGAATGTCATCAAGATATAGTCTTAAAATTCAATAATACGAAATGATAAGTGTACTAAGAGCAATGATAGTTTAAGATACTCCTGAAATGATTGAGATAATAGTTGTGTTTCTGCTTACTGTAGCAAGAAATTACTAAAATGGATATTACTATTTACAACTGTAGCCATATTAAGGTAAATACAGTGATATACATTAGCTTTCTAAAAAGATAAATAAATACCTTTAAATTTCTAATGTACTCCCTTTTTAACTTTTCTGGAGTCTGACTCTGATTAACAGTTTTGTTTTGGGTAAGTCGTACCTTAGTCCTCAAAGTGACATCTTTGCTTTTCAATACTTTCAAGAGGTCTTTTGGAGAAGATTTGTCCAATGCAATACATAGTTTAATTTCCTGACCACTGCTCCCATGAGCTTTGATTGTGAATCCAAGTAAAATGAAATCCTTGGCAACTGCAATCTTTTCTCCATTTATCATGATGTTGCTTATTGGTCCAGTTGTGAGGATTTTTGTTTTCTTTCTGTTGAGCTGTAATCCATACTGAAGGCTGTGGTCTTTGATCTTCGCCAGTAAGTGCTTCAAGTCCTCTTGACTTTCAGCAAGCAAGGCTGTGTTATCTGCATATCACAGGTTGTTAATTAGTCTTCCTTCAATCTTGGTGCCACATTTTCAGATTGGTTGCTCAGCATACAGATTGAATATGTATGGTGAAAGGATACAACCATGAGGCACACCTTTCCTAACTTTAAACCACGCAGTATTCCCTTGTTCAGTTCAAACAAGTGCCTCATGGCCTACGTACAGGTTCCACATGAGCACAATTAACTGTTCTGGAATTCCCGTTCTCACATTATCCGTAATTTGTTATGACCCACACAGTCGAAGCCTTTGCGTAGTCAGTAAAACACAGGTAAACATGTTTCTGGTATTCTCTGCGTTTAGAGAAGCTGAGCGTTTCCATCTCACCAGCAAAAACTACACACTTTGATTTCTAAAATTGTGAGGGTCTGTGTTCACATATATACGTACACACACACCAGGTTTTAAAAAGTTTTCAAAATTTAGTGAAAATAAAGAAATACTAGCTTTTTAAGAGGCACAATTCCAGTGTTTAGATTTAGTCAAAATACATATGGGAATGATAATCCTATAGGCTGAATTACCATGAGAAGAACCTGGTTTAGCAAGTTCTTAGAGAATGTTAGTATCTGCCAGAGTTTTTTCTGTTTAATTTTGGATCACTAATTTAATTATTGTTAAGTCCACAAAATTTATTCCAAACTCTTGGAGGCCATATATTTATGTATTTATCCCAATTTTCTGGGCCTTTAGTTTTTTGAAATTTCAGATTTTATAAAGGTAATACTGTATATACCATATTTTTACTCAAATAACAAGGCCTTGTATATTTGTTTGCCAACCACTCCTTTCCCCCACCAGGTATTCTTGTAAGTGCTGCTATGCCAATTTTCTTACCTGTTGCTGTAAAAAAATTAACACAGCACATGTTATGGATAGAATTGTGTCCCCCAAAAATGTGTGTGAACTTGGCTAGGCCATGATTCCCAGTATTGTGTGCTTGTTCTCCATTTTGTGATCTCATGTAATTATCCTATGTGATGTAAATCCTAACCTCTATGATGTTAATGAGGCAGGATTCAAGCATTTATGTTAAAGAGGCAGGAGCCAATCTACAGAATATGGTTGTATCTTGAGTTAATCTCATTTGAGGCATAAAAGAGAGAAATGGGCATAGAGGAGAGGGACCTCCTACCACCAAGAAAGAAGAGTGAGAGAAGAGCATGTCTTTTGGGCCCAGGGTCCCTGTGTTGACAAATTCCTAGATCCAGGGGAAGATTGATGACAAGGACCTTCCCCCACAGCCAACAGAGAAAGAAAGACTTCCCCTTGAGCTGGCACCCTGAATTCAGATTTCTAGCCTCCTAAACTGTGAGAGAATAAATTTCCGTTTGTTAAAGCCATCCACTTGGGGTATTTCTGTTATAGGAGCACTAGATAATTAAGACAGCACACTTACGAAAATACATCATGGAGGAGAGAGCAGCTGGCAAACAAACATAGAAGGTGTGTGTTATTTGTGTGAAAATACGTGTGTGTGTATATATATATAGTTGTTGCTGTTGTTCTTAGGCACCATCAAATAGGTTCCAACTCATAGCGACCCTATGTATTACAGAACTAAACACTGCCTGGTCCTGTGCCATCCTCACAATGGTTGTTATGCTTGAGTCCCTTGTTGCAACCCCTGTGTCAATCCATCTCCTTGAGGGTATTCCTCTTTTTCTCTGAGCTTCTACTTTACCAAGCATGACGTCTTTCTCCAGGGACTGATTCCTCCTGGTAACATGTCCAAAATATGTGAGACATAGTCTTTCCATCCATGCTTCTAAGGAGCATTCTGCTTGTACTTCTTCCAAGAAAGATTTGTTCATTTTATACACACACACACACACACACACACACACCATGTTTGCACCCACCCAGAGGCGCCTCGAAAGACAGGCCAGGTGATCTGTTTTCGAAAGGTCACAGCCTTGAAAACGCTGTGGAGCAGTTCCACTCTGCACACATGGTGTTGCCACGAGTCTGAATCAACTCTGCAGCAACTAACAACAATGGTTACATCCTTCCTTCTCTTGTTGTAGTAAATAATAAGTATTTTAAACAATTTCATTCCATACTCTACATTCATCAAAACCCAACTGTGTCTAATCTCAGGAGGAAAGAGTGTTTCACAAGTTAGGTAGGAGAAAAACAATTGATGGTTTTGCCTGTATTTTTGTTAGGAGCCCCATAGCAGAGCGTATTCTTATGGAGTTCTTGATGCACATTGCCTAACAGGGATTTCACCCAGATCCATAGCCCTACAACTGCAATAATTTACTAATCATGGATTAAAATTTCTGTTTATGCCAGAAATCACGTGTCGTATTTCAAAATACAGATGTAGTGATAATGAGTTCATGCTTCATTTAAACCAGCAGCGTTTTGCCTGTGCTGACCTGCATAAAAGGACACAGTAGAGGACAGATGTGAGTATGTGTCCATCAAAAGTAAGAGATTGGTAAGTGAGCTCTGTAAATCTAATGGCTTCCAGATATAAATCTGTTCATTTGTGGGATCTGCTCACCAAAGCATAGTTGTTAGTGCCTGTGGCAAAGTGATTATACCTGTAGGAGATTAGAAATCAATAGCTTGTATATATGAGGGTGCTGATTTTATTATCTCTTTGAGGTAAATAATGGGAAAAAATTATAAAAACCTGATTTGAAGATTCAAAGAAATCATTTCAAGTAATCTTGAATGAAGTACTTCTCATTCTGGTACTGAGGATATTTTCTTAATTACCTAATACTACAAACTGTAATGATATACGATGAAGCCAGTAAAAGCAGTTTTATTTAAACTAAATTCCACTACGTTACTTGGAACAGCAAAAGGCCCTCTCATCCAAGATAAAGACATAGAATCAAAATATCCATTCATATTGAAGCACACTAATCCAGTTACTTAGAACAAAGTAACAAATGCTTGAAAAAATGTTAAAGTTATCTAATATTTTAATAACCAAATGAAATCATTAATGAATAAAAGACAAATTTCTGAAACACTCCACAATAATCAGAAAATAATATAGGCTTTCTTAAATAAGAAAGGGTCTACAAGCATCAATAAAAGCTCTTACTTGACAAGTTTTTGAGAACAGTTTCTCACAAATACTTTGATTTGGAGTCTTCTTTTGATATTTTTTGTATAAACCTTCTTCAACTTAAGAAGTATTCCTAATGTAAACATGTCTAGTCTATTAGAGTGGCTGAGAAGAGTCTGTAAATATTTCACTGACGATAAAGCTCTCATGTTTATGAAAAAGGAGGTGATTAGAAATGGTATTCTGATAAACATGATAATATGGATTATAACTTCTAAAATTCCACTTTAAATTTTTTTCTTGTCTTTTTTTTAAATTGTACTTTAGGTGAAGGTTTACAGAACAAATAGTTTCTCATTAAACAGTCAATACACATTGTTTTGTGACATTGGTTAACAACCCCATGACACGTCAACACTCTCCCTTCTCAACCTTTTTTTTTTTTTTTTTTTTTTTGGTGAAAATACACATAGCCAAAGACACACCATTTCAAAAATTTATACATGCACAGTTCATTGACATTGACTACA
This sequence comes from Dugong dugon, assembly GCA_030035585.1. NCBI lineage: Eukaryota > Metazoa > Chordata > Mammalia > Sirenia > Dugongidae > Dugong > Dugong dugon. The sequence goes on along the minus strand of CM057463.1, from coordinate 102,858,478 downwards.
CTCTTCCAATTCTGCTGTTATTCTCACTTAAGACGAAAGCTTACAGAACAAAATAGTTGCTCATTTAACAGTTACTACAAATGTTGCCCTATGACAATGGTTAACAATCTCACAACACATCAACAATATCTTTACTCAACCTTGGGTTCCCTATCACCAGCTTTCCTGTCCCCTTCTGCCTTCTAGTCCTTGTCCCTGGACTGCTGTGCCTCATTAGTCCTGTTTTACAGAGTTGTCCAATCCCCGGCTGAACGGTGAACCTCGGTAAAATTCCATTTTAAATATTTTGCTGTGGTATTTGTACACAGAGTTGTTTGTCTTTAACATACCGAACTGTTAAAGACAATAGTTGAAAGAACAGTCATTGTTATGAGTAAATTTTACCACCTGTGGAAACCACTCAATTTTGCTTTTTAACCCACAGTCCATTCGGTATTTCAAAACTCTCTCCACAAGGTAATTTTATACCATTCAGTGCCTATGAAGAGTAATAATAAGTGATGAATATACTGGAACTTAAAACAAATCAACAGTGGAAAATATGATTACCAGTGCCAAGTAGTTGTCTGAGTCCATGATATTTTTTCTTCTAAGACTCACAAGTGAGTTGTTTATATCTCACCAAACTAGCACATTTCTATTGAAAAGAATAAACTTAAATCAAAGTTCTTGCTGTATAAATGAAATTCAAAAGAACTGTAATATTAAACCCACCCCCATTTTCCTTTATTCCTCACTGTAAGAATTTTTCTTCTAAAAATAATGTAGTCAAGTTTGTTGAAATTACATTTACATACTTTCTCCCCACTCCAACAATGTGACACTGCCTCTATTCTATATTATGATAAAACTTTGATTAGGATTTCTTATATTTATCATATTATATGAATCTCATATGCTTACTTATCTACCTCATCCACTAAATAGGAGTTCCTATAAAGGACTTGATTGAATAGATTTTATGCATTTTTAATCATTTTTATTATGTTGTTTAATAAAATGTAGCCACTTAATGTCTGGTCAACCATGTTGAAATACATTATTACAAGTGATATACCGGTCTGACTATTGACCCTAAAAGATTTTTCTTCATGCCCCAGTTTCCTCACCACTAAAATTAGAATAAATTCATCAAAATACCACACACAGTACATATTGGAGGATATTATGTCAACACCTTCTAAAGTATGTTGGTTACAATTATAAAAATGTGGTCAAAATCCATGTATGGGAAGTGGGGCCAGTATGGCAGAATAGTCAGATGCTTCGTGCCATCCCTCTTACAACAAAGACCCGAAAAAACAATAGGATATATATGATAATTTAGGAACCCTAATCATCAAAGACATAGCTGAAGAATCTGACTGAGTGACAGGTGGAGGGAGAAACACTTCAAAAACAGAGGAAATGGGGAATTCTGTATTGCAGGATCGCCCGCATCCCACTAGTTTAATCTGCACAGAACACACAGGTTGAGGCAAGTAACAACATCCAAAGCTGAAACCCACACAATCAACTGCAGCCAAACAGAAGTGAATCTGCATGCACCTTCAGAACCAAACAGGGGTGAGTGACCCCAGGCCTGTGAAAGTTAACACAAGCTCCCAAATCACCATAGACAAAGCAATAGAAGAATTCAGGAAAACAAAAAAGGACAAAATAAACAGGCCGTTATAAACCATACAAAGACAGCAACTAGAAATCCAAAAGATAAACAATAAATTTTCAGAACTATTGTTGTTGTGGTTAACGTGTCTTCAAGTCGGTTCCAACTCATAGTGACCCTATATGCAATAGAATGATGCACTGCCCGGTACTGCACCATCCTCACGATGGTTGTTGTGCTTGAGCCCATTGTTGCAGCCACTGTCTCAATCCATCTCCTTGAGGGTCTTCCTCTTTTTCCAGGACCTTCTACTTTACCAAGAACAATGTCCTTCTCCAGGGACTGGTCTCTCCTGATAACATGTCCAAAGTATGTGAAATGTCTCAACATCCTCCCTTCTAAGGAGCATTCTGGCTGTACTTCTTCCAGGACAGATTTATTTGTTCATTCTTCTGGCATGCCATGGTGTATTCAATATTCTTTGTAAAACATCATAATTGAAAAGAGTCAATTCTTTTTCAGTCTTTCTTATTCATCATCCAGCTCATGCATGCATATGAAGCGAACAAAAGTCCCATGGCTTGGGTCAGGCACACTTCAGTCCTTAGAGTGACAGCTTTGCTCTTTAACACTTTAAAGAGATCTTTTGCAACAGATTTGCCCAAGCAATGCATCTTTTGATTTCTTGACTGCTGCTTCCCTTGGCATTGATTGTGGATCAAAATAAAATGAAACTCTTGACAACTTCAATCTTTGTAACATTTATCATGATGTTGCTTATTGGTCCAATTTTGAGGATTTTGTCTTCTTTTTGTTGAGGTATAACCCATACTAAAGGCTGTAGTCTTTGATCTTCATCAGTAAGTGTTTCAAGTCCTCTTCACCTTCAGCAAGCAAGATTGTGTCATCTGCATAACACAGGTTTTTAATGAGTCTTCCTCTAGTCCTGATGCCATGTTCTTCTTCATATAGTCCAAGTTCTAGGATTGTTTGCTCAGCATACAGATTGAAGAAGTATGATGAAAGAATACTATCCTGACACACACTTTTCCTGACTTTAAACCATGCAGTATCCCCTTGTTCTGTTCACACGACTGCTTCTTTGTCTAAGTACAAATTCTTCATGAGGACATTTAAGTGTTCTGGAATTCCCATTCTTCACAATGTTATCCATAATTTGTTATGATCCACACAGTTGAATGCCCTTACATAGTCAATAAAACATAAGTAAACCTCTTTCTGGTATTCTCTGCTTTCAACCAGGATCCATCTGACATCAGCAGTGATATCCCTGGTTCCATGTCATCTTCTGAATCTGGCTTGAATTTCTGGCAGTTCCCTGTCAATGTTCTGCTGCAGCCGTTTTTGAATGATCTTCAGCAAAATTTTACTTGCGTGTGAAATTAATGTTATTGTTTGATAATTTCGGCATTCAGTTGGATCACCTTTCTTTGTAATAGGCATAAATATGGATCTGTTCCAGTTGGTTGACCAGGTAGCTATCTTAGCTGTCTTCCAGTTTTTTTTGATGTAGATGAGTGAGCACTTCCAGTGCTACATCTGTTTGTTGAAACATTTCAATTGGCATTCTGTCAATTCCTAGAAATTTGTTTTTCTCCAATGCCTTCAGTGTAGCTTGGACATCTTCCTTCAGTATATTCAGTATATATATATATATATACACATATGCAAGACTGGGCAGTGTTTTGTTCTGTTGTACATAGGGTCATAGGGTCTCTATGAGTTGGAACTGACTCAATGGTATTTAACAACAACAACAGTAAATGAATGTATATATATATATATACATTCATTTTTTTCAAAAATTATTAGTTGACCACACACAATATACCTTACTAATGTTCCAAGTACTAGAGATACAGCAATGAAACAAAAAAAAAAATCATCAATATTATATTTAGTTATGGAGGATACTATAAAAAAAAACACATATTTATGGAGAATTTACTGTACGTACTACATTTTTGCTATCTTGAAATGTTAATGGCAATTTTATAAACTGTATTCCTGCAAAAAGCTAAGACAATTAGAAACCAGATTTACTGGATACCTTGAGACTGGAGGAATCCCCAGATCTATTACCTGGAAAGAACTTTTAAACTTTGAAGCAAAACTATCACCTGAAATCATCTTTAAACTAAACAGTTTAGCTCAACAAATAACGAATGTTTGCCTTGAGCATTGTCCTCTTGTAAAGAATTACTTATATGAGACCAAAATGACAGCAATAACTCTAAAGCACAAATGAGAACTTTAAAGGGCAGGCAGAGAATCTAAGTTAATGGTGGTGCAGTAATATGGGCAGAGATAGTGAGAATGGTGACACAATGTCAAGTAAGGAACCACTGTTAATGAACTGTACATGTAAAAATTATTGAATGGGTGTATGTTTTGTTGTGTATATTTTCCCCAAAATTAAAAAAAAAAAAATAGTGCAGGTTCTGGAATCCTAGAAAACATGCACTAGCTATTAGGCTCTGGGCAAATACCTCTTCTGTTGCTGAGTGTCCTTAATCTGAAAAATGAGGAGAAATATTACATCCAGTTTATGTTGTGGTTGAAGGTATTTAATAAGACAATACATAAAAAACCTTAAAACAGAATACAGAATGCATTAATCATTTGATGCATGTCTGTTGTTGTTGTTGGATAAAATGGTCACTTAACTGTGTGGTTTTTTTTTTTTAAGTATGCAAATCTAAATTAGACGAATCACCACATAAATTTTCTTCTGTTTTTAGACAGATAGATGATAGATCAGATGGATAAATTTTAAATAGATAGATGATAGACAGTCAGACAGACAGACTGTAGATAGACAGATAGACAGATTTAAATCTCACAAATCTTGGACCATGAAACATGAGGCTTGATTTCAATTACAGTGACTCAGTTAAATGTAATATGCCACATAAATAAAAGTATTGATTTACTGAAGCTGAAAACAAATTTTAAGTAGACTGATTACTTTATAATATGAAAAAAAATTTTTTACAAAATATGCAACTATCTGCAAGACTTTAAAATATTTATGCATTCTTTCACTCATTTATTCATTCATAAATTCTGCAAATAGTAATTAAAGACATATCTGAGGCAAGTAATGTACTAAGCACTAAGAGTGTATCAGTGTGATTCTTGCTATTAGGAACAAACACAATTTAAACAAGTAAGTCCTATGTTACCAAGACATATTGTAAATTCACAAGATGAAAGATTGTTAAGAAAACATTGGCAAAAGACCAAATATTTTATTTCATAGTACTTATCTATTTATACATAGGCTATTTTTTCCCAAGAATATTTAATATAGCATAGAAAGATATACAAACTGTGAATAAGAAAAATTAAATGTATAAATAAAAGAAGAAAAAATAATACAAATAGAAAGACAAAAGCAAATCCAAACGTTATTCCCAGAACAATATGTTTTCGTAATGACATATCCCTTTGTTCTAAGATAAGCAAAAAATTTAGCCCTAAGTTTTCTAACACTGATGATGAAAAGAGCAATTTGATCAATTGCACAATTTACATTTTTCATGAGGTAAAATCTTAAGAGAAGTTATTTGTACTAAGGCTAGTCATGAACTTCTGTGTAGGTATTGTACAGGAGAATATGGTGTGATGCATATTAAAAGCATGTTTTTAAAAGATGCAACGATACATTTATGTTGTTGTTGTTAAATGCCTTCAAGTCACTTCCAACTCGTAGAGACCTTGTCTGCAGCAGAATGAAACACTGCCCGGTCCTGAGCTATACTCATGATCGTTGTTATGCTTGAGCCCACTGCTGCAGCCACTGTGTCAATCCATCTGGTTGAGAGTCTTCCTCTTTTTCGATGACCCTCTAATTTACCAAGCATGATGTCCTTCTCCAGGGACTGGTCCTTTTTGATCACATGTCCAAAGTATGTGAGATGTAGTCTCACCATCCTGGCTTCTAAGGACCATCCAACACCACAGTTCAAAGTGGTCAATTCTTCTTCAGTCTTTCTTATTCTTTGTCTAGCTTTTGCATGCATATGAGACAATTGAAAAGACCATGGCTTTGGTCAGGCACACCTGAGTCTTTAAAGTGACATCTTTGCTTTTTAACGCTTTAAAGAGGTCTTTTGCACCAGATTTGCCAATGCAATGTGTCTTTTGATTTCTTGACTGGTGCTTGATGTCCTTGATGTCATTCCACAACTGGTCTGGTCTTTGGTCCTTAGTATTCAATGCATGAAATTTATTCTTGAGATAATCTCTAAATTCTAGTGGGATATACTCAAGGTCATTCTTTGGCTCTCTTGGACTTGTTCTAATTTTCTTCAGCTTCAACTTGAATTGCATATGAGCAATTGATGGTCAGTTCCGCAGTCGGCCTCTGGACTTTTTCTGACTAATGATGTTGAGCTTTTCCATAGCTGTTTCCACAGATGTAGTCAATTTGATTCCTGCATATCCCATCTGGTGAGGTCCAGGTGTATAGTCGCCATTTATATTGTTGAGAAAAAAAAGGCATTTGCAAGGAAGAAGTCACTGGTCTTGCAAAATTCTATCATACGATCTCTGGTATCATTTCTATTACCAAGGCCAGATTTTCCAACTACCTATCCTTCTTCTTTCTTTCCAACTTCCACATTCCAATCACCAGTAATTATCAATGCATCCTGATTGCATGTTCTATCAATTTCAGACTGCAGAACTTGGTAAAAATCTTCAATTCCTTCATCTTTGGCCTTAGTGGTTGGTGTGTGAATATGAATAATAGTCGTATTATCTAATCTTCCTTGTAGGCATATGGATATTATCCTATCACTGACAGTGCTGTTCTTCAGACTAGATCTTGAAATGTTCTGTTTGATGATGAATGCAATGCCACTTATCTTCAATTTGTCATCCTCAGCATAGTATACCATATGATTGTCTGATTCAAAAATGGCCAATACCAGTCCATTTCAGCTCACTAATGCTTAGGGTATCAATGTCTTGTTAAGGATTTCATCTATTTTGGATCAACAATCAACATTCATGGAAACAGCAGTCAAGTATTGCATTGGGCAAATCTGTTGCAAAAAAACCTCTTTAAAATCTTAGAAAGCAAAGATGTCAGTTTGATGACTAAGGTATGCTTGTCCCAAGCCATGGTATTTTCAATCATGTCATAAGCATGCAAAATCTGGCCAATTAAAAATAAGAACCAGAGAAGAATTGACATGATTGAATTGGGGTGTTGGCAAAGAATATTAAATATAACATGAACTGTGCACTGTACTGGTAGATTGCCTTAAAAGCTATCTCCAAATCCCAATTCTTCTTTGGTCTTCCTCATACATTGTTCAGCTTTGGTATGCATATGAGGCGATTGAAAATACCATCACTTGGGTCAGGGGCACCTTAGTCCTCAAGGTGACATCTTTGTTTTTTAACACTTCAAAGAAGTCTTTTGCAACAGATATATCATGGACCGCCAGAAGAAGGAACTAGTCGGTCTAGGAAGAAGTACAGCCAGAGTGCTCCTTGGAAGAGAGGATGGCGAAACTTTGGCTTGCATACTTTGAACATGTTAACAGGAGGGAATATTCCCTGGGTAAGGACATCATGCTTGGTAAAATGAAGGATCAGCAAAAGAGAGGAACACCCTCGAGGAGATGGTTTGACACAGTAGCTGTAACAATGGGCTCAAACAGAGCAACAATTGTGAGGATGGTGCAGGACCAGGCAGTGTTTCTTTCAGTTGTACATAGGACTGCTAGAAGCTTGAACCAGCTCCACGGCACCTAATAACAACAGTCAAATCCCGAATAGCCACCAGAGTACTGGGTGAGAATTCCACCCAATAGTACCAACCACTCCATGCGTATTATATATGTTTATCCTGATCAAGTTGTACACATGAGACATGTATAAAGTGTTGGCAGTAGTGAAAGACAAGTTAATTACTCACTACAACAGACAGTGTACAACAGAAAAAGTTCCATCATGAGCAGTCTTCCCTGGTTCAAAGGCTGTCCGAGCTTCCCTGGTTCTCTTTGCACCATGGACAAAGGACCCCGAGGATCTTTCTCCATCTGGTTTTATATTCCAGGGGTTGTGTATTTCACGGCACAGGGTGTAATGGAAGCTTTACAGCTTGATCAGTTGACTAGGGGTGTTATCAGACAAGGAGTTGCCAACCCTGAATTGTTTGCCCAAAACTGTATCTCTTTAGCCCTGCAGTTTATTTAGACATTCCCTTAGGCTTCGAGATAGAGGTGCAGTAGTTTCTTTCAAAGTCCAAATAGGCTAGCAGAAGGGAAGGAACAAGGAGCAATTATAGTCTTTTGGGCCATCCTACTGACTGCCTCCTCTCAGACTGCCAAAAGTGAATGAATCAGTCTTGGAAGAAGTAAAGCCAGAATTTTTTTTAGAAGCAAGGATGGTGACACTTCTTCTTGCTTACTTTGGACATGTCCTCAGGAGGGACCAATCACTGGAGAAGGACATCATGCTTGGTAATGTAGAGTGTGAGGGAAAAAGAGAGAGACCCTCAATGAGGTGGATTGACAGTACTTGCAAAAATGGGTCAAACATAACAATAGTTGTGAAGATGGCACAGGATCAGGTAAGTTTTGTTCTGTTATATTTAAGGTTGCTAAGAATCAGAGCTGACCCAGTGGTACCTAACAACAACATTCCTTTTTCCTGTATTTTTTTCTTTTTTGAAGAGCATTGGGAAGAGTTTATAACATAATATTTGAATATCTTGTAATATTTTTTGAGAGTAATAATGATAAATGACTCTATCTCTGTTTTACATATTTACATTCTTAATTACGCTTTTCTTAGGACAACATCACAATATACATGTCTTTCCAAAGAATTTTTCATCTCGTATGCAGATGTTAGGTTAAGGAACACTGAAGTCTGCAATTTTAAAGGTGACACTGATAAATATACGATAATTACTGATGTATGATATATATATTTCTTCTTCTAATGCAAAACTTTCCAAGTGCATGGCAGGGCATCTTAATATAAAGTCTGTAACATCAAACCTAATGATGACTTGTTAGATTCCAAGAAGGTTTTCCACCAAAAAAGCATAAAAATCAAAGAAGAGCATTACCCATATTGGCTTAATCCATTGTTCTGTCCCAGTTTCAAGCAGAAAAACAATTTTTTAAAAATTATTTTCAAGGCTCTTGTCAGTTGTCCTTGAAAACTACAAAGTTCCATAAATATTACATCATTTTATTCAATTATGTTCAAAAAGAAAAAAAAAGTTCTAATTTGGTAACCTCTGTTAGACAAACATCATTCCTGTATTTTTCCTAGATAGCAATTACCATGTATCTATTTCCTAAGTATGACAGGCCAATCCTTAGACTTCTGGTATAAAGTGTTTTGAAATTTTCTCAGCAAACAGACACCAGGTATTATGAGGATGTGTCATGTATTGAATTATGTCCCCCCAAAAATGTGTGTATCAGTTTGGCTGGGCCATGATTCCTGGTGTTGTTTGGTTTTCCTATATGTGGTAAATCCTGCCTCTATGATGTTAATGAGGGAGGATGGGCAGCAGTTGTGTTAGTAAGGCAGGACTCAGCCTACAAGATTGGATTGTATACTGAGACAATGTCTTGAGATATAAAAGACAGAAGTGAGCAGTGAGACAGGGAGACAGGGAGACCTCATACCATCAAGAAAGCAGTACTGAGAACAGAGCGTGTCCTTTGGACCAGGGTCCCTGCGCAGAGAAGCTCCTAGTCTGGGGGAACGCCCTGAATTTGGACTTCAAGTCTACTTCACTCTGAAAAAATAAATTTCTCTTTGTTAAAGCCATCCACTTGTGGTATTTCTGTTGTAGCAGCACTAGATGACTAAGACAGGATGCAAATATATTTTAATCTGGAAGTGTTGGTTCTTTACTTATAACATTTTGTGTACTTTGAAATTATGTATATATTTATGATACATATATACCCACGTAAGTATTCATCAACAATAATATATATGCATATATATGAATTATATATACATATTCATCAACAATATGATATATGCATATATGTTACTCAGACTAATTAAATGTTAAATTATTATGAAAATCTAAAAATGTAATTATCTATTTTGCTAAATGGTTTTGCATTTAAGCCAAAGTATCCTGCTGATCTATAAAGATCTATAAAAGTTTGTAGATCCTGCCCTGAAGGGTTGGACGGTCGATTACAAATGAAGAAGAGATAGTGTCACACTGATAAATCTATTGATTAATTGAATTTTTGATACTGTATAGTAAAACAAAAACAAGTAGAATCTATTATTTTAAAACTCTTTAAAATTAAAGTGCTACAATGTTTAAACTGTAAAACCTTAAAATACTGAACCAAACAACTTCATGCACCACATCCTACGGTGAGGGAATTCACTCCATCAGACTGTAGGAGCCACTTAAGATTACCAAATTAGATTTGGACAGGTGTTAGTATGACATTTTCACAGATGGAAGGATTCAGACATAGAAAGGTTAAGGAACTTGTTTAGGAATCTACAGCTGTTCAAGTTAGTACAGCCATGACTGGAACCCAGCATGAATGGGATCTAATCCTGAGATTTGTTCACTTAGTTAAGCTGACTTTCATTCAATTGCTTTATGTTCATATTTTTAATTTCTTGTTAGTGGAGTACTTTAAACAATTTGGCATGCTCTTATAGGATTTCAATTAAGTTAATAAGTATCTATAAAAGCAAGAAATCTGCCTACATTCATCTTTGAATTCATAGGAAACTGACTACAAGGCTCCCAGATCAATTTATGTATTTAGATAAAAAGAGGGAAAGTGCTTTTCTGTTTTATAAATTAATCCCCATCCTATTGCTTTGGCATACAGCTATTCCCAGAGTCACTGTCTTCCTGCTCCTTCCTTCCCCCAATTTCCAGTTGCCCAGAGAAAGTGTTCCAGTATCAGGAGAGAAACAGTTTCCTAATATTGGCCTAGAATTATGGTCAATTTGAGTTCAAAATGTACCATTGTCCCCTTTTTCTCCTCTGTTTATACCTCAGCTCACTGTAATTGTTATTATTATATTGTAATTTGTTCAATATCTGCCTCCTCTGCTAAAAGAACTGGCAGGAGTTGTGTCCGCTTTCCAGCAACTGGCAGAGAACTTGGCATTAAATTAGCTGAAGTTCATTAGCTGCAGATGGCCAGAATTTCCTCAAACCACCACTTCCTCTTCTTATGCTCCTTCTATTGTTTCTCTCCCCAGCCATAGTCAAGATAGCTTATGTTTATATTAGAGGGTTTATTTATTCTGAGACACACAAGTTTATTTGCTAACTAAGTATGTTGCTTAGTTCCGCATCTGAGGTACTGATACCTGGAGCAAGCCTGATGGGAAAGTTAATGTAGACAAACTTGAACATTCTGTGTTGGTCTCTGATTTCATTCTGAAACCCAACATAGATGATTTTACTGTGCTTTTTCTATAGATAATACATTCCATTTGTTCCCTAGAGGTAATCAAGTGTTGACAGTCCCTCACTTTGGACCGTAATTAGAGAAAAGATATTCCAGGGATTAGCGCCAAACTAATTTTGGCACTGATTAGCTTCACTGCCATTTCTCTCAATCAGATTCAAAATGTATGTAATATTGCACTTAATTGAATTAGAGCTTTAGAATTTAGTGAGTATAACACAATGACTTTTGAAGCCTTTATTTCACTGTAAAAAAAAGTTTATTGTTTTCATCCATTCTGTTGTAAGAGTTTTTCTGTCTTTCTGAAAATATTGATTGACATCATTTAATTTTACAGGGAAAACAGAAAAAGTATCTAAAGTCTATATCAGAAATAGCCCAAAGAACATGTTAAAGACTTATAAGACTGTAGTAGCCTGTGATAAGGAAATAGAATGGAGAGGGATGTGGGAGGAAGATTTACTTTTTGCTGACGTACTTTTGAACATTTTGAATATTGTACCATACACCTTGTTTCCTATTTTAAAAAAATTAATGAGATATATATGTTGTTGTTAGGCTTTATCGAGTTGGTTCTAACTCACTGTGACCCTCTGTACAACAGAACTAAACACTGCCCAGTCTCACAAATGTTGTTATGCTTGAGCCCGTATTGGAGCCACTGTGTCACTCTGTCTTATATATAGATATTTTCCTATCAGATCACTGCAGAGCACAGATGCTGAAATATTCAGGTTCCCAATTTTATTTCGGTGGCAAAAAGAAATATTGAAAAGTAAGCAGAAGCTTAATGATAACTGAAACAATGACTGTACATAGGTCAGAAAGCAATGGACCTTAGCACCTGGATTAATGTAAATGTATATAAGGAGTAGTCTTATTTTTGTGTTTCCAGAGGTATTTCATTTATATATCAGAAATTGTACATATATTTATTTATATACATATTTACAAATATGTGTATAATATGTACATATAATAATATAATATATAACAAATAATATAATTATAGTAATATATAATAATATGCACATATTATTTATGTACTTGTCTATTTATATACCAGAAATTGTACATATATTTCCTTCTTTTTTACACAAGTGGTTGCAATTTATAATACACAATTTTTTACACTTTGCCTTTTTTTCAACAAATTTAGTCTAGAAGTAGAGCATATTTTATAATAAGCTTCTTCATTTTTATAGCTGCATTTTGTCTTTTTGTGTGCATATACATGATTTATTTAGGTGATTCCCTATTGATAAACATTTAGGTTATTTCCAATTTTTTTCTCTGTTAAAGACAGCTAGTTGACTACCCAAATATTTTCATTTCATTCTGAAGTAGAGATGTATAGATATAATTGGTAGTAGATGCTAAGCCTGAGACTATATATCTAAGACTTCCTCGAGTCTAGCAGTCATCAATAACCAAAGTAATGTGAGAGCAGGTCATATGTTTTTTCTAAGTCAGTAATATTATGAAGCAGGTATGCTTTCTCCACCTTCTCTCCTCCTCCTTCTACCAGCTGGATGCAGAGGGTAGTGTATGACTCTACATACAAGGCCCTGATCTGCCATTGACCTCAATATTTTGAATCTGTACTAATCTGCATGCACTGTCTTTTATGCCCCACAACATCTTTGTAAAAAAATGATTTGTGAAAGGTAAACTTTTTAACATTTTACATGTTAAAAATGTGTTTTTTCTCTTCTCTAATTTGATTGATACTTTGACTGGTCACAAAATTCTAAGAAATAATTTTCCTTCAGCATTTTGAAGTCACTGTTACATTTTCTTCTAGTATCCAGTGTTGATGTCAATGAATAAAAAGTAATCCGATCTTAATCCTTTGCACATAATCAGTGTTTTGTTTGTTTGTTTGATACACTTTATTTTTTCCTTCCCTGAAAGATTTTAGCATATTCTCTCTGTAGTCAGTTCTGAAATCTATGGAGCTATTTTCATCCAGTAGGGTACACATTTGATGGCACCTTTTAAACTGGAGCCTGGGAAATTTTCTTGAATTGTTTAATTAATAAATTCCTTCTTTTTATTTCTTGTTTCTAAGGTTCTTATTCAGATTTTGCAATTCCTGGATTTTATATATATTTCCTCTCTTCTTTTTTGCACTTCTTTTGGGGTGATTTCTTCAATTTTATCTTCTGTAGGCTCCCGTGAATATTTCATTATTGCTTACGTTTTTAACTTCCAAGAAGCATTTCTTTTTATTCCTAGAGGGTTTGTTCTTAGGTCATCCTTTTTTTTTACTGTTTCGTATATGCAATATCCTCTCTTTCTCTCTGACAGCATTAATAATAGTCTTTTCCCCCCTTCTCTTTCTATTAACTCTTTTCCTTGCAAGTTGTTTATTTTATTTTGTTTTGTTTTTCTTGTTTACTAGTTTTGTTCTCAAACTTCTATGTTAAAATTTGGATTCCTGGCCTGGCAATTCGTGGTTGTCACTGACGATTAAAGTTTAGGGACTGATTGCTATTTGGAAGGTTTGAGTTGCTGAGAATTTTCAGATTTGAGCCTCTGTATGGTGTAATTCATGTAAGTTATTGGGGTACTCTTGATAGCAAAATCCTTAGTCTTTCTTTTTGTTGTTGTCAAATCTTCAAGGAAAGAAATTTTCCAATTTGTAGCCTAAAAGGTGAAGATCAAGATGGAAATGTTTTGGAAGCAAGCGTGGGAGGAGAAAAAATGGTCTTTCATTCAGCATAAATGTGAATCAATTAATTTAAACTCAAGATTTCAGGATGGATACTCTCTCCAAAAATAAACATTCAGATATCTGCTAAAGGAGGCTCTGGAGAGGCAGTAGTCCAGATGCACGGACAGGAGAGAGAACCTAGGGATCTTGCTTTTTCGTTCTATCCTCCTTATTTTGAATTCCTCAATTCCACATGCTCACTTAATACCCACTTAGGATTGCTGTTGTCGGTTAAGGGCTAGGCTGTATTAGAACTGCTAAATGCATAGCACTCATCTACCTGCTATTTTATTGCTATTGCCTCCTCTCCTTCTCTATCCTTGAAAGGTATATTTCTTAACAATACATATCTTTAATGTAGTTTTAGCGAAGTTTCAGGAGCAAATAAATTACATGTATTCCATCTGAAAGATCCTACTTCAGAACCTACTGCCTAAGATTTTTAACTGCTACATTGTAGGACTGTGAGGAATTAATTTTTAAAAATGCAGTAAATCCAATCAAAAACCAAAACGCGTTGCCCTGAAGTCAATTCTGTCTCATAGGACAGAGTAGAACTGCTGCAAAAGGTTTCCAAGGAGCAGTTGGCTTATTTGAACTGCTGACCTTTTGGTTAGCAGCCGAGCTCTTAACCACTGTGCCACCAGGGCTACATTAGTAAATCCACTGCTTAACACATAGTAAATGCTGGACATGTTTGATACTTACTATAATTTCTCTAGACTCAGTATTCAATGGGAGAAGCAACTATATCAACTTTTTTTTCTTTTCCCCCTAGTCCTTAACACAACTTGGAACATCAGAATAGACCATAGACTCGATATTTAATAATGTGCTGAGTAAGTGAATGAATGAATATTAAAGTAAAAACAATCAAATATAAATGGATCCAAAAGACACCCTGGTCATGAGTTTTGTGCCTTGATATTAAGCCAGCTACTCTCAAGTCAATTTTGATTCATAGCAATCATGTGTGTGTCAGAATAGAACTGTACACCACAGAGTTTTTAATGACTGATTTTTCAGAAGTACATCACCAGTTCTTCCCAGGCGCCCCTGGGTGGACTTGAACCTTCAACCTTTCAGTTTGCAACCAAGAGCGTTAACCTATTGCACCACATGGGGATTCCTGCCTTGATATTGTTCTTATTATTGCTGTGTGCCATCTAGTGGATTCCAACTCACAGTGACCATATAGGACAGAGTAGAACTACCCCATAACGGTTCCTAGGGTATAACATTTAAAGAAGGAGCCACGGTGACACAGTAGTTAAAGTGATGGACTACTAACTGAAAGGGCGGTGGTTTGAAACCACCAGCTGCTTCTGTAGAGATTTACAGCCTTGGAAACCCTGTGGGGTCACCATGAGTCCTGAATCTTTTCTGTGGTGGAGCAGCTGATGGGATTGAACCATCAAACTTGCGGTTAGCAGCCAAGTGCTTAACCATTTTGCCACTAAGGCTCCTTTTGCCTTGATATTAGTCCCTCTGAATCCCCCGTTTGGACTGACCTCAGTCACATAAGAATGCCCAAAGAGAGGCTGCCCACTACTTTGAAAAGGAGGACACATAAAAACCAATGGCTTTGTGCATCCTTCTGAAGTCCAGTCTTCTCTCATGTCTACATTGACCTGCCCTGTTTGTTGAAATCTATGAGCCAAACCTCTCCATTTCAAAAGGAGAAAGAAGGAAGTTAGAATAATAGCAACCATCAGCAGCAAAGCTTTTCTTTTAAGCCCTCCAAATCACCGCAGTTAAAGACGCAAGATAAAACTATGTCACACAGAGAGAAATTGCATCCGCAGAAAATCATGAGGCCCAAAAACAAACACAAAATGCTGAAATATCAAGATAGATAGAAAACATTTTGCCTGATAAGAAATTGATCAAAGCAAAAGTAAACATTTTTTGTTTTTTTTTTTTCTTTTTTGGAGACCTCCTATATACATTGTAACAAGATATTAATTTCTCACAGTAACACTAGTCAATATTTTTGGGAAACAATGGCAGTTTCCTTTTTGATAATGACTCAAATGTTCCAAGAGAGGTACATTTAAGTTTTCGAGATTTTTGTTTTGTTTTGTTTTGTTTTTAATGCTCTATTATCTTTTAACTTACCAAAAGATTTTTATTGTCTTTATAGGGTCACTATGGGTCGGAATTGACTCAAAGGCAATGGGTTTGTCTTTGGGTTTATATACATTTTAGCTGAGTCAATAGCGGAGCCATTTCAATCCCATGGAATATGACTTTCCATCTACATAGTAGTGGACAGTGTCAATTTGTAGGCCATCAGGAACAATATAATCCTGTGACTTTTATTATAGTCCCAGCTTTGTTATCAAATAAGTTAGCAGGGAAGATAATAGCTATACATTTTCTTTTTTCCTTTTCTTTTACATGAAGATCATTCAAAAATGATTGCAGCAATACATCAATGGGGAAATGCCAGAAATTCAAGCCGGATTCAGAAGAGGATGTGGAAGGAGGGGTAACATTGCTGATGTCAAATGGATTTTGGCTGAAAGCAGAGAACACCAGAAAGATGTTTGCCTGTGTTTTGTTGCAAAGGCATTTGACTGTGTGGATCATAACAAATTTTGAATACATTGCAAAGAATGAGAATTCCAGAACACTTAATTGTGCTCATTCATAACCTGTACATAGACCAAGAGGTAGTCATTCGAACAGAGCAAGGGGATATTGTGTAGTTTAAAATAAAGAAAGGTGTGTGACAGGGTTACATCTTTTCACCACACTTATTCATTCAGTATGCTGAACAAATAATCCGAGAAGCTGAACTATAAGAAGTGAATGTAGCATTAGGATTAGAGGAAGATTTGTTAACAACCTGCGTTATGCAGATGACACAACCTTGCTTACTGAAAGTGAAGAGGACTTGAAACACTTACTGATGAAGATCAAAGACTTCAGCCTTCAGTAGGAATTTCACCTCAACATAAAGAAAACAAAAATCCTCACAACTGGACCAATAAGTTACATCATGATAAACAGAGAAAAGTTTGAAGTTGTCAAGGATTTCATTTTACTTGTATCCACAATCAATACCCATGGAAGCAGCAGTCAGGAAATCAAATAACCTATTGCTTTGGGCAAATCTTCTGCAAGAACTTCTTTAATGTGTTAAAAAGCAAAAATGTCACTTTGAGGACAAAGTTGAGCCTGACCCAAGCTCTGATATTCCCAATTGCTTCACATCCATGTGAAAGCTGGACAACGAATAAGGAAGATCGAACAAGAATTGATGCCTTTGAATTATGATGTTAGCGAAGAATACTGAATATACTATGGACTGCCAGAAGAGCTAACAAGTCTGTTCTGGAAGAAATACAACCAGAGTGCTCCTTGGAAGCGAGATGGCAAGACTTCGTCTCACATACTTTGGACATGTTATCAGGAGAGACTAGTCCCTGGAGAAGAACACCGTGCTGGGTAAAGGGTCAGAGAAAAAGAGAAAGTCCCTCAACGAGATGGATTGACACAGTGGCTGCAACAATGGGCTCAAATATGACAATTATGAGGGTGCTGCAGGACCAGACAGTGTTTTGTTCTGTTGTACATAGGTCACTTGGAGTTGAAACCTACTCAATGGCACCTAACAACAACAACAGCGTCTATTTCATAAGTTTTCTTCATCCAGTAAGATAAAATACATGAAAAAGTATAAAGTTCTTAAAATATCATTTAATAAATGGCTTTCAGAGTGAGTCTGGGTCCCTTGTGGTGCAGTGGTTAAGTGTTTGGCTGCTAACCAAAAGCTCAACAGTTTGAATACACCAGCTGCTCCTTAGAAACCCTATGGGGCAGTTCTACTCTGTCCTGTAGGGTCACTACGAGTTGAAATCAATTGGACAGCAATGGTATTTTTGGGGTTTAGAGTGAAGCTACCTATTGCCTCCTCATTGTTTATTGATTCATGAAAATATCAAGAATTTTGTCTTTGTATCTGAGAGGTGTGGTGTTAAAGAGTATGTTTTTCGAACCAACTGCTTACATACAAATCTGGCTACTAATATTGCCTTGAGCAAGTTATTTAACCTCAGTTTACTTCAGTGGTTAAAGCACTAGGTTGCTAACCAAAGTTGTGCAGTTTGAACCCACAAGCAGCTCTGTGGGAGAAAAATGTGGCAGTCTATTTCAGTAAAGATTTACAGCCTTGGAAATCGTATTGGGCAGTTCTACTCTGTCCTATAGTGTCGCTATGAGTCACAATCAACTGGGTGGCAGTTGGTTTGGTTTGGTTTTGGTTTACTTAGCTGTAACATGAAAAAGAAATCACTATATCATAGAGTGGTTATAAGTTTATAAATGAAAATTACGTAAAAAAAAAGAAAAGACTTAGTGCCTAACTCATAATAAGGGCTCAATAGATGTTAGATATTGTTATTCAAGGAGACTCATTTCACACATTGAATTCCTGGAGGCTCTATTCAGCATTTTGGATACATATAAAACTTAATACATATTAAACTCTTATTTATCAGATTTACATTTTCATGTTCTATTAATAATTCTCTTTAAACAATTTTCAGGTAGTAGGTATTAACTAGAAAATACCAACCCTATATTTGCATCCTATCCCTGCTCATTGCACAGCATTGTTACAGAAAGTTTCTTTCATAGACTCTTTCAGAATATGTTAGGTTCCAATCATTATTTTAAACTGAAAGATAATGAAGAGATTAAAATGGGAATAACAGGACTATGATAGACTAGAATACATAATGAATATTGTTGTGTTGTTGTTAGATGCTGTCATGTCAGTTCCGACTCATAGCGACCCTTTGTACAACAGAACAAAACACTGCCCTGTCCTGTGCCATCGTCAGAATCGCTATTATGCTTGAGCCCATTGTTGCAGCTACTGTGTCAGTCCTTCTTGTTGAGGGTCTTCCCCTTTTTCACTGACCCCCTGTTCTACCAAGCATGATGTCCTTCTCCAAGGATTGATCCCTCCTGACATGTCCAAAGTATGTGAGACATGGTCTCGCCATCCTTGCTCCTAATGAGCATTCTGGTTGTACTTCTTCCAAGATAGATTTGTTCATTCTTCTGACAGTCCATGGTATATTCAATATTCTTTGCCAACACCACAATTCAAAGGAATCAATTCTTCAGTCTTCCTTATTCATCGTCCAGCTTTCACATGCATATGAGGAACTGAAAACACCATGGGTTGGGTCAGGTACACCTTAGTCCTTAAAGTGACATCTTTGCTTTTCAAAACTTTAAAGAAGTCTTTTGCAGCAGATTTGCCCAGTGTAATGTGTCTTTTGATTTCTTGACTGCTGCTTCCATGGGTTTTGATTGTAGATCCAAGTAATAGGAAATCCTTGACAACTTCAATCTTTTCTCCGGTTATCATGATATTGCTTATTGGTCCAGTTGTGAGGATTTTTGTTTTCTTTATACTGAGGTGTAATCCATACTGAAGGCTGTGGTCTTTGATCTTCATCAGTAAGTGCTTCAAGTCCTCTTAACTTTCAGCAAGAAAGGCTGTGTCATCTGCATAACTCAGGTTGTTAATGAATCTTCCTCCAATCCTGATGCCCCATTCTTCTCCATATAGTCCAGTTTATCTGATTATTTGTCCAGCATACAGATTGAATAGGTATGGTGACAGGATACAACACTGACCCACACCTTTCCTGACTTTAAACCACACAGTATCCCTCTGTTCTATTCAAGTGACTGCCTCTTGATCTATGTACAAGTTCCTCATGAGCACAATTAAGTGTTCTGGAATTCCCATTCTTTGAAATGTTATCCATAATTTGTTATGATCCATACAGTCAAATGCCTTTGCATGGTCAATAAAACAGGTAAACATCTTTCTGGTATTCTCTGCTTTCAGCCAGGATCCATCTGACATCAACAATGATATCCCTTGTTCCACATCTTCTTCTGAATCCAGCTTGAATTTCTGGTAGTTCCCTGTTGATATACTGCTGCAGCTGTTTTGAATGATCTTCAGTAAAATTTTACTTGTGTGTGATATTAATGATATTGTTCGATAATTTCTGCATTCAATTGGATCATCTTTCTTAGGAATAGACATAAATGTGGATCTCTTCCGATCAGTTGGCCAAGTAGCTGTCTTCCAAATTTCTTGGTATAGACGAGTGAACATTTCCATCACTACATCCATTTGTTGAAACATCTCAATCGGTATTCCGTCAATCCCTGGAGTCTTGTTTTTTGCCAGTACCTTAAGTTCAGCTTGCACTTCTTCCTTCTGTACCATCGATCGGTTCCTAATAATATGCTACCCCCTGAAATGGTTGAAAGTCGACCAATTCTTTTTGGTACAGGGACTCTGTGTATTCCTTCCATCTTCCTTTGATGCTTCCTGCCTCGTTTAATATTTTCCTTGTAGAATCCTTCAATACTGCAACTTGAGGCTTGAATTTTTTCTTCGGTTATTCCAGCTTGAGAAATGCAAAGCCTGTTATTCCCTTTTGGTTTTCGCACATTAATGAACATTAGATAGTATGAATGATCTCTTTATTACAAAATATATATTCTCCTTTAATGAAGAAAAATTGCATAGTTTTCTACATTCTTTCTTATTTTGTTTACAAAGTATTCAGTTGATACAAGTTTTAACTGAAGATGTTAATCTGTAAAGTTACTTTCTGCTTAGAATATCAATATGTGGTCTAACATTTAAAACCAGATCTGTTTTTTTTTTTTTTTTTTAAACAAGCTTTCTTCAGTTTTCTGAATTTTTACGTGGAACTAACCTGAGTTGGATTGAGGATCATAATGCATCTTACTTTCCAACTTTCCCATATTGTCTGTGCTAAGTAAACCTAATGTATAACTATTCTTCTGAATGTCATTGACTTTGGAATTATGGTTTTGTTCAAGTTTTAAAATGTTAAGGTGGAATTAATAAATCACTTGAATTATAAAGAATAAGTTCACTTTTCCCCAATAATCTTGTAAGAAGTTTCCTTTTCTAACACATCAGATATTTTCAGAAAGTGATGCTCCATGTTGAATAGGGTCTTTTGCATGACTGGCACTAAATTAGGCTTTAATTATTCTCACATTTATAATAAATAATCTAAGATTGAAATGTAAGGGGACTGGAATGGGGGGGGCAATTAGATGCCTGGTAAGAAGCATATTTAAATCAAATTGGAACATATTTAATTTTTTCCACTATATAAGTAGCTTCCCTTGATTATGCAAATCTATATGGGATAGCCACCCCCCGACCCAGGTAAAAGACATAAGAGGATCTTTTTGGCCTGGCAAAGGTCTTTTTTCCTAAATTATAGTAGTAATCCAAACTGTTGTCTAGGAAAATTAGTGAGAGCTAGTGACAACTGCAGTGGCATCTGATGGTAATGATGTCCAGCAGCAGTGACTGGCATTACCTGGCCAATATCCTGGTGACAAAAGATACTTGTTGTACTTCCTGATTCTGACCCTGAGTTATGCAGATGACACAACCTTTCTTGCTGAAAGTTAAGAGAACTTTAAGCACTTACTGATGAAAATCAAAGACCACAGCCTTCAGTATGGATTACACCTCAGTATAAAGATGACAAAAATCCTCACAGCTGGACCAATAAGCAAGATTTCCAAGTCTGACTCTCCAGATGGCTATTTATTTTGTAAGCCACTGGCATTCTTCCATTCTATTCTATTTAAGATAACAATAATCATTTCTGTTGCTTACAGTCAAGACTCTTAAATGATATGATATTGATGAGATATCAGAGAACAATAGAAAGAGATCAAGAGTTGAAGTTAGCTAGACTTGATGCCTTGCTTCTATTACTTACTACCTATAAATGATGTCATATTACTTTACCTCTTTGTTCCTTATTCTCCTCATTTATAAAATGAAATTTTTATTACTTAGCCTGTACAGTTGTTTTAAAGATTGAAAATAATGCTAGCATCTAACACAGTCTCTGGCAAACAAGGTTAAATAATTGTAATACCATAGTGATATCCAAGCTCTTTTTGATTTTTTCTCTTTGCATGTGACCTTCAATTATTGGAATACCCTCTATAGGAAATCACCCTGAAATGCATTCTGGAAATTTATTTGACAACATTCATTATGGTGGAAAATCTAAAGTCTTTCTAAGGAAAAGTTATTTTGTTTTTTTTGTATTGCTCACTTTTTTTCCACATGTTATAATGCCTTGAATCCTCCAAGTATGAGTCAGAAATTTGGGTTGGGTGAAAATATAATCACCCTACTTCTGGAAGGCAATATCTTTTAGTCCATTCCAGGATTTCGTGAGGAAGGATTTTTTACTAAGTTATTCTCCACCTTCTTAATAGCTCTGCCTTTCTTCTCTCCCTGCCTATACAGAATACATGTTCTTCCATCCACCACTACCATCATCACCCACACTAACAGGCTTTCCCAGATCAGCATTACGTGGAATTGAAGGAGCAAATTATCCTTAGATCTGGGATTCATGTAGTAGGCCTATCTAACTCTTACACTAAATTGTGTCCTTGTATCTAGCTTTATCAGTAATAAAGGTGAGGTTTAGGATTCCTAAGGAGCCCTGGTGGTGTAATGGTTAAGTGCTCAGCTGCTAACTGAAAGGCTGACGGTTCAAGCCCACCAGCTGCCCGGTGGGATAAAGATGTGACAGTCTGCTTCAGCAAAGATTTATAGCCTTGGAGACACTATCGGGCAGTTCTGCTTTGTCCCACTGGGTCGATATAAGTCGGAATAGGCTCGATGGTAGTGAGTTTTTGTTGGGTTTAGGACTCCTTATAACTTTCTTTTTTTTTTTTTTTATCAAATTGTTTTTCCTAAGTGAGGAACAGGGGCCCTGGTGGTTCAGTGGTTAAGACTCAGCTGCTAACCCAAAGGTCAGCAGTTCAAATCCGCCAGCTGCTCATTGGAAACTCTATGGGGCAGTTCTACTCTGTCCTATAGAGTCAGAATTGACTCTATGGCAACAAGTTTGTATTTGTTTGTTTTGATTTAAGTGGGGAGGAGAGATACTACTCAGGAAGGCCCCTCAAGAGTCTAACAGGAGGCTCAAATAGTTTCTGATTCGCATAAAGATTTATTTGCCCTAGTCAAATTTATACAAACATGACTGGCAGGTGATTCTCTGTGGATAACACCACAGTAAATCTATAGGAAAACTCATAATGCATTATATATCAGCCACTGTGTTTCTTAAAATAGTTTCAGACAATATACCGAAAGAATACAAAAAAGTAAAGGAATTGAACTAACATTCTGAGAATCTTACCATCCTTAAGGAGACCTTTGTTGATGCAAACACTTAAGGTTAGCCATTTGAACCCACCTAAAGGCACCTCAGAAGAAAGCCATCGCTATCTGCTTTCAAAGGTTTTTGGCCATGAAAACCCCATGAAGCATAGTTCTACTCTGAAACACATCAAGAAAGTATCATTTTAAAGATGAGGAAACTAATCCTGGAAAAGTTGATAGATCTGTGAAAAGGCATATACCTTTTATATATATATCAGTGGAATCAGGATGAAGACATAATGTGTTTGATTCTAAAGTCTGTTCTTTTCTTGGTATGTACACTACTTTTAAAACCTTGAAGAGTTTTCATTCTGGTTGGAGAGATAAGATTTAAATTTTCATAATCATATGAATATTTTTCCACCTCTCCCTACCCCCAGAAAGAACAATTTTAAAGAAAAATATAAATTAAAAGTGATAGTGTAAAATTTCAACTCAAGGAAAGAAAATTACAAGGAAAAGCATTATAGAATAAGACTAGTCAGGGATTTTGTAAAAAAAAAAAAAAAAAAGTAAAAAAAATCTATATATTCACGTTTCCTTCTCAGTAGAGCTTCCATTAACTTCAGTAGGCAGCTGCTTGAATTGTACCCATTATCTGTATAAATATATAATGTCCCAAGTGTGCAATTATGTTAGCCTACAGTGAAGAATGACTTAGTTTTAAAATCCATGTGCTGAGAACCTGACTGAGTTTGAAATATTTGCATTTGAAAGGGTAGAGACTCTTAAGAGAAATTGTCAGAATCTCAGTGCAGGCCATTAGCGCACATTTTGTACTAAAGAAGGAGCATTATCCCCAGAATCCTCTCTTTATTCCCAGCCAAAAAGACACAATTTCCGTATCGCAGCTTGATGAGTCTGGGGTTAATTGGCTCATTGCCCATTCCTCAAATGCAGAACATACTCTCCCTGTGCCTTTGGGCTTGTAATATATGAGAAGAAGTCCACATCTGATACACAATATGGGCATTCCATTTATTATTCAATCAATACTATCATTCACGGAGCTAAATATGCATGTTTATTATTTCATCACGATTGCATTATCATCATTAAAATACTTCCACAATATTTTTCTAAGTACCTGACTAGACACAAAATGATTGCATATTTCTTTAGGAAGTTAGCAATCTAAATAAAATCACAAACTTTTGTAAGCACAGTTCAATAACTATATATAGAGGAGAGATGATCAGTTTAATTTTAAATTTTATTGAACATATGTTTTTAGTATGATGTTATCATTAATATTTCCTCTGGAAAATACATTTTGAATTGAAAAGATAACCTATAAATGAAAGAGTTACTGATAGTTCCTCAGCACCTATTGAATCCTGCTGAGCAATGCTAAGCAGTATATTCAAGACATTATGCTAAGTGTTATGCCCTAAAGTAAATTCTAATCATGTTGGAAAGATAGGAGCCATACACTTGAAAAGTATCTAATTATATAAGGCATTGTATGATAAATGTGGAAAAGAGCGACAGTTTGAGTGTGCTAAGGGAATCCTGAGAAAGAACTGATCATAGTAGATTGAATTGAACATGGAATAATTGTATAGACTACACTGGATTTAAAAAAGTCCTTGAAGTATAGATAATAATTGAAAATAAATTTTGAAGAGAAAGGTAACATTCACAATGCTTAGGACCTTGAAGGAATACCATGTTTGTATAGCAAAAGAAACTTGAAGACATTACCAAATGAAACAGCACTTGCAGAACAAGGGAAAATGACATCAGGAAGAAAAGAATTAGATGTTGAGTTGCAACCCTGGTTTCTAGCATTCCCTGTGATGTCCCATACACCTGCAGGGAGTAAAAAAGTTGCATGATAGTGGACTGATTCCTGGCAGTCAGGAGGGCATTATAATGCACAAGACAAATAATAGCCAAAAGAAAGCAGGGATCTTGGTGGAAAGGTAGCCAAAGTTACCACTGATATTGTGGAAGTTTCAACAGATAAGGAATTGTTTTAAGGTGAAAGAAGTATGGGCTCCATAAAATTTCTGTTCTACCTGGTTTATGAGATCATCAGGCATTCAACAAATATGTATGAAAACCCTACTATGTGTTTGGTGTCCTGAAAGATACCAAGGAAATAAAAAATAAGTATAATATTGTTCTGTGTTCTAGGAATTATAAATTCTAACAGATTAATATAGATTGATTGATAAATAGATATAGGCAAGAAGATACATACATATAGAGATAAACATAATAGTAACATAACAAGAGGTTTAATAGAATAGGGAAAAGTACTTACAAACAGTAGTGCTTTATTCGGCTAAAGCACATAGCATTTGAATAGATTCTTGAAGGATAAATCCCCAGGAGCAATTCTTATTCCACAAATCATTCTGGTTGTTTCCTATCCCCTCTGCTTTGGACTGCTGCTTGGGACACCTGTGCCGACCACCTTGAGCCATAGTTCCCAGGCTCTCCCCCGTCTTTGACATGCCAAAAAATAGACACAAACTCTCCTCCTTAATACCCAAAGCAAAGCTAATTCCAAGACCAAACTTTTTTTTGCTCTTGTCCTAAGACTTCTTAGTAGCAGAGGGAAATACAAGATGGTAAAGGAAATCATGGAACTGGTGGTTATAATATTCTCTTGGTTCTAGAGCCCAATGATATACTTCCTCCTGAATACTTTGCTCCTTAGCAAACTATCTAAAATGCCTCGTCTTTCCAGTCAGAGGTTCCCTTAACTTTACTCTCCTTCCTCTCACGTCACTGCTCCCACCATTTGCCTTTATCCCCAGACAGAAAAAATTGGGATTGGTTTAAAATACATCACTCTTTTTGGACTATAATCTCACAGTAGCATTAGCCTTTTTCAGGATAATATAAGTACAGGTATTGAAGCAACATTCCCTAGGTTTCCATCGTACCTCTCCCATTATCCTGCTATGTGATATTTGGGAAGTTATTTAACCTCTCTCTGCCTCAGTTTTTCAATAATATAGGATTAATAATGGTATCTTTCTAATAGAGTGGTTATGAGAATAAATTGATAATATGTGAACTCTGCTGTCTAACAGATAGTTAACATTAAGAATAGCATTATAATTACTAATAATAAACAATGTGCTCAATATCTGCATCTGATGTATATTTATTTGGATAGTTGTCCTGATTCAAGTCTTCAGAAAGCTTCCTTACATTAGTTTAACTAAAGGGTCTATCCTGGAATAAAGGATCCATGCTTCAAATGGATGTTGTTGTTATTTGGTGCCATCAAGTTCCTTCCGACTCAAAGCAATCCTGTATACAACAGAACAAAACACTGCTCCATCCTGTGCCATCCTCACAATTGTTGCTATGTTGGAGCCCATTGTTGCAGCTACTGTGTCAATCCATCTCGTCAAGGATCTTTCTCTTTTTCACTGACCCTCTACTTTACCAAGCACGATGTCCTCCTTCAGGGACTGGTCCCTCCTGATAACATGTCCAAAGTACGTGAGACGAAGTCTCGGCATCCTTGCTTATAAGGAGCATTCTAGCTGTGCTTCTTCCAAGCCAGACTTGTTCGTTCTTCTGGCAGTCCATGGTATATTCAATATTCTTCTCTAACACCATAATTCAAAGGCATCAATTCTTCTTCAGTCTTTCTTATTCAATGTCCAGCTGTCACATGCGTATGAGGTGATTGAAAATACCATGCCTTGCGTTAGGTGCACCTTAATCCTCAGAGTAACATCTTTGCTTTTTAACACTTTAAAAAGGTCTTCTGCAGCAGATTTGCCCAATGCAATATGTCTGATTTCTTGACTGCAGCTTCCCTGGGCATTGATTGTAGATCCAAGTAAAATGAAATCCTTGACAACTGTAATCTTTTCTCCATCATGCTGCCGCTTGTTGGTCCAGTTGTGAGGATTTTTGTTTTCAAATGGATGCAGCACTTCAACTCCAGTAGCTAAAAGGTCTGACAGTTCACCAGTAGTCAGATATTTGCAATTTTTTTTCTTGTTTTGATTTTAGTTTGACATGTCTCTTCATCAGGATCTATACTGCATTTTAAAAATAAAAAGAGGTTATAATTTGGCAAAACATAGAAGCCTATACAGGGGTAGTTTGCAAAGGAATATGGGCTCGCTGATGGTGCAGTGGTTAAGCATTTGGATGCTAACCAAAATGTTGGCAGTTTGAACACACCAGCTGCTCTGAGGGAGAAAGATGTGGCAGTCTGTTTCCATAAAGATTATAGCCTTGAAAACCCTATAATGCAGTTCTGCTCTGTCTTAGAGGGTTGCTATGAGTGGGAATCAACTCCATGGCAATAGGTTTCATTTGGTTTTGGTTTTATTACAGTAAAAATGTTCCTGGAACCTCAAAAGTTTATCTTTATATACTCAGAATTCACTGGGTAAAAAAGCATAATAACAAAATGCTATGTTGTAAAACTTTTAAGTAAGTTATATCTTATAAGTCAAAACCATGAATCCAAATTTAACTTGGTCCACATCTAGAACATAAGTATCAAATAGTGCCCAGCAAGAAAATCATAAAGCAGGGCAAGCTTGTTCACTGTTGATCACAATCATCTGCTTCAAGTGTGTACTCACTGCTACTTAGCAACTCTATTATAAATCTAAGACTAGTCCTACATTTACACAAATAATACACGCTGTTGCTGTTTAAAAAAAAAAAAAGTTAGCATAGCACACTTATGAATATCTCTTAGGGGAGAGGGCACAGTTGGCAAAAAAAAAAAAAAAAAAAAGTGTTATTTGCCTAAAAGTACCGTATCTCACTGTACCATTCTCTTCAAAATCTTTCAAACTCAACTATCTGCTAACCTCTAACCCTCTTCCAGGGCTTCTCCTTTCACTCACTCTAATATATGACTTCAAATCCTTATTTTTGGAGGAAATATAAGCCATCAGATATGAAATACCTCATTTTACTAGAGTAAGTGAATATAAACTTAGCTAGATCTATACCATCTATCTTCCAACTGTACAGATAAAACACATACGTGCCTCTTCAGTCTAAGCATTGTCCCTGCAAGTCTGTTTTGGATTCCATTCTATTTTTAGTTCTCTGATTTTACAATATCAAGCAACAAAGAAAAAGAGAATTCTTCTTTCTCTCCTTTGTGTGTTCAAAAGTCTCTCTCAGCTGCTTCTTGTCTATGCCATTTCAGCATGCTCAGTTCTTTCCTAGTTTAAGAAAAACTGTTGTTTAACATTCACCTTAAACCACTGCCTTATCTCCTTCTTCCCAGGTAAAGTTTTGAAAAGTATTTTTCTTCTCCATTCTTTCCATTTCCACACTTCCCATTCATTCTTCAAGCCTTGTTAAATGATTTTCTCCCACATAATTTTAACATACATGCCTTCTAAAATTTGCTCTGCTGTTTTCTTAAAGACTTTGTATAGAACTGAAATTATTTATGCTTTAAATATTTTGTATAATATTGCTCTGAAACTATCTGCACTTGGTGTTATTTAGTGAGCAAATTAAAATCTTTTAATAGTTATTGGACTATTTGTTTTTTTTTTAAGATTTTAACATGGGTGTTTAACTTATTGATATTTAGCCTTTCTACTTATCATATACAAGCACCTAGTTCAGTTTTAAAATGCAGTGATTGCTTTACGGTTTGATATTTATGTTTACATTTTTACTTTTCTTCTTTGACCTGTTAGTTTTTTGGAAGTGTACGCTAATTTCCAAATACTTTAAGAAATTTAAAATTATACTTTTATTATATTTTAGTTTTAACTTAATAAAATTGTGCTTGTTTATAATGTTCTATATGTTATCAATTATATGAAATTTTATGAGATTTGCATTACAGTTTATTTCAACATCATTTTTAATAAATATCCTATGTGTACTTGAGGAAATCTATATACTCTCTAATTTGGGGCCTTTTTGTGTTGTTTAAGTCTTCCATATTCTTAATAATTTTGTATTTTGATCTCTTAATTTTTAGTTAAATAAAATCACCCACTGAGATCATCAATTTATCATCTTCTGCTTGCTATTCTGTCTTTTTTTTTTTTTTTTAAAATCATAGGCTACTTTCTTAGGTACAAAAAAAAAAAGTAGGATTTTTCTACATTCTTTGTAAGAATTGAAAGCTATCATCCTAAATAATGGCTTTTGTCTTATAGTCTATTTTGTTTTATTTCAAAATAAATTCAAGAGCTGTTTCTTGGTTGAGAAATCTATGTTTTTTTCTTTCAACTTTGCTGAAAATCCTTATGCTCTATATGAATCTCTTGTGAATTGCATGTAGTTGGATATTTTAAACATGATCTGATAATCTTTATATTTTCAACAAAAATTGTGTCCATTTACATTTATTGTTATTAAAAATATATTTTAAGTATTTTGAATATTACCTTCAACTCATTCTGAGCTTTCTACTACTGCTGATTTGTTTTTCATCATTTATAAACTAAGTCTTATTTTAAATTAATTGACATTTTTCCATTTATTAAACACACTTTTGATATATAATTATTTTTATACATTTTAATGGTTATATTTAAATTCAAAAATCATACTAAAGTCAGAAGTGAGACAATATATGCCTCTCAAAACAATGTAGAACTTTATAAAATTTTAACTATGGTAACAAAGTATCCGACACTGCTAATTGTTTGTTATCTTTGTCCAATATTTATATTATTAACATTTTGATTTTTTTACTCACTTAACAAATAATTCTAAAATGCTATGTGCAAAGCCCTATTTTAAATACTTTTAAACTCTCTTATTTAATTCTTAAAATAATGTTATGAGGTTATTATTATATATTCTCAATTTTTTTGTTTTTGTTTTGTTTTTTAGGCTTTTTTCATATGTTTATCATTTTATTTTGATCATCATCCATTTTTTGATTGAGACTTTTGTAATGTAATTAATTTATTTGTTCCTGAAATGTGTCCCCTATAAATTCTGCTAGTGAGAGTGTATTGCTGGTAAACTCTCTAAAACTTATCTAAAAATGACTTTATTCTGCATTTGTTATTAAGTATTGTCTTACTTAAATGAACAATCATATATTGATGGTTTTTTAAATTATCTGCTCCTTTGGGGCAGTTTTACTCTGTCCTATAGGGTTGCTATGAGTTAGAATCAACTCGACGGTAATGAGTTTGGTTTTTTGGTGTTAGCACTTTACGCAAAATTTCTAAATTTCATTGGTGTTCAAGAATAGTCTACTGTTGCTTCATTGTTTTTCTTTATCAGTAATTTTTTTAATTGTTTTACTTTATATACTTTGACTTATCTTCTCCTGGTTTTTGGAAATTTAAGATTTTACCATAATTTGCCTAAATATTTGTTTGTTTTCTTATCCTGTTTGTGTATTACTATGCCTGCTAAATCTGAGCATTTTTATCTTTCATCTATTCTAAAAAATTCTTATAAAGCATCTCTAAATATTGCCTCTCCAAAACTCTCTGAATTCTTACCCTCTGGAGTTACAGTTTGATTTTTAATTAGATTTTGTCCTCTATATCTATAACCTTCTTTCATATCCTTTATTTTTCTTGTCTTTGTAAACTTCATTACATATAAAATTTCAAACTATTCTCTCTTGGACTATTCATAATATACTATTTAACCTATTCGTCATATTTTTTATGCCAGTACTTCTATTTTGAATTTCTACAAATTTTATTTAGTTTTTCTAAAGGTGCCTGGTCAATTTTGTAAGTGTTTTGTTCCTTTCTCATGTTTTCTATTTCCTTTTAATTTTTAAAATATTTTATGTAATTATTTTATATTCTCTAAGCATTCCAATATATTTGAACTTAAGAGTTTAATACTGTTATTGGTTGCTTTTGCTCTTACTCATGGCTTTTAAAAATAAAATGTTTAAGTTCTCAGAAAACAAATGCTCTAGAACACTCCCATCATTAGCTCATGTTTACAACTCAGGTTTTCAGGTCCCTGTTGAGCGGCCCTGTGATGATTAATGTTATGTGTCAAATTAGCTAGGTCATGATTCTCAGTGATCTGGCAGATATTATGTAATCACTTTCCATTTTGTGATCTAATGTGAACAAGGAATCAGTTGAAAGGGGACTTGCCTTGGGGATGCTCACAAGTGGATGTTCTGCAAAGCTCACACTCTTTCTCTTGACACTGCACTCTTCTCATTTCCTGACCTCAGGTTCTTGGGATTTAAGCCAGCAAAAGTCTTCAGCCTGCTACCTGACTTGCAGATTTTGTATTTGCCAGCCCCTTGCAACCACATGAGCTAGCAGAGTTCTTCAGCCTTCCTCTGATGCACAGACTTGGGACTTGGCAGCCCTCATAACTGTGTGAGTTATTTTCTTGAAGTAAATCTCTTATATATATGATATATACACATCACTGGTTTTTCCCCTCTAGAAAATCCATACTAAGACAGGACTCTACGATTTTGTGTTACGTTCTAGGAGAAGTAAGTTGTATATTTTTGAAAGAAGGCTTATTATTCTTATCCAATAGCTTTAGTATATATTTGTGTGTGTGTTTAATACATATTCATTTAACCTCCTCTTGGTAAAATCAACCATAACCTCCATGTCTTTATATCTAGTGGATATTTGATTAGTTCTACAATTCAACTTACCTTTTAACCCTCTCTTCCTTAAAATATTTTCTTTGCATGCCTTCCATGATACTACCACCCTCTTGTTTTCCTCCTATCTCACTGGTTGCTCTTACTTAGTCCTTTACTATATTATGCTGCTTAAGCAGACATGAAATGCAAAAATTAGCCAAGATTCATCCTAGCTCCTTTCCACTTCAGCTATACTTTCCCCATAAAAATTCTTATCAATTTCATTAGGACAAACTTCCAATAGACAGTTCTTTACAAAGCACAAGTCTGGTGATTTCACCCCACTGCCTATATTTATTCAATGATTTTTACTATTCTAAGAATAAAAATAAATTTTGTTAGCATTATCTGCAAGCATCTTGGAGAAGATCTCTTCCCACCTATCTTTCTAGTGTAATGCTTGCTTTCATTCTACCTTCTTGTCTGTAGTATTCTTCATATTCACCATGCCTATCACTAACATAGAGCCCTTACGTATCATTTTTGTTTGCCTAACATAGTTTTTCATCTCCTTTTCACCTATAGAGTTTCTAGACATTCTTCACTACTTAGTTTAATAAGGCTTTCTCAGAGTTGTCTTTGCTGATTGTCTTAAATACCCCAAATTCGCCTTTGACTTACTTATTCATTGAACAAATATTTTTGAGAGCCTACTATGTTCCAGAAACTGTTCGTAAGTTGAAATACATTCAGCAGTAAATAAAATAGGCCTAACAGTGTTCCATATATATATTACATTTGGGAGAGGCAATATAAAAGAAATGATAAACAAATGAGCAAACAAATAGTATTCAGAAAGTGTTAATGGGAAAAGGAGCTCTTCTTATCACAGTCTCAACTTCAAATTTGTGTCTGTGTTTTTAAAAATTAATGACACAAGGTCTATGCTTATTTTGCTCATTATTGGACCCCTAATACTATCCATGGTGTGTATCACACCACAAATACTTATTAAAATTTTATATTTATGTAATATATACACAAGAAAATATTTTCTGCTGCATCTGAAGACATCTTGGTACATGTTCTCTTAATCATTTAACAGATATTTATTTGTTATTTAAGCATAATCCTGTGTACCATACACTATACACCATCATGAACCTTATGTGCTATTGGGTGGGGGGTTAAACAATTAAAAAAAAAAAAACCTGCTGCTGTCGAGTTGATTCCGATGGATAGCGACTCTATAGGACAGAGTAGAACTTCCACACAGGGTTTCCAAGGTAGGTTAATAAAAATAAACATGTATGAATTCTGACACCCATCCTAATAATTTTATATCTTTTGGAAGTGGCCAGTACTCAACAGTTAGGGAACATGATTGTCTTAGATTCTTAGAGCTGCCATACACATAACACAAAGTGAGTGGCTTTAAAGAACAAAAAATTATTGTCTCACAGTTCTTAAAGGGAAGAGTCTGAATTCAGTGTATCACAAGGTGGTGATCTCTCTGTCCACTCTAGAGGAAAATCCTTATTTAGCTCTTCTTGTCATTCCTTGCCTTATTTAGATGTCTCTTCATATGGTGTCTTCCCACTGTGTAACTCTATCTTGGTGTCTGCTCTCTCATTTTATAAAACACAATTAGGGACCCACCTACTCCAGTACAACCTTGTTAACTGACACCAACTTCAAAGAAAGAACCGGGATCCAAACAAGGTTAAATTCACAGATACAGAGGTTAAGATTTCAACGTATCTTTTAAGGGGACAGATTTCAGTCCATAAAAATGGTATAGTTATTTTAAGCTCTCTGAAAATCATATCACCTCTAACATGTTTTGTATTATAATGCATTAATCCAGAGACAAAACCAGAACTCTGCTTTCCCAACTGTCTTAGCTATGTAGTGCTACTTTAACAGAAATACCACCAGTGAATAAACAGAAGTTTATTCCCTCACAGTCTTGTAGGCTAGAAATCCAAATTCAGGATGTCAGCTCCAGGGGAAAGCTTTCTCTCTCTTTGGCTCTGGAGGAAGGTCCTTATCATAAATATTCCCCTGGACTAGGAGATGCTCAGCACAGTGACCCTGGGTCCAAAGGACACGCTCTTCTGGCACTACTTTCTTGGTGGTATGAGGTTCCCAAGTCTCTCAGCTCGCTTCTTTCTTTTATGTCTCAAAAAAGATTGGCTTAAAATGAAACCTAATCTTGTAGATTGAGTCCTCCTTCATTAACATCACTGCTGCTATTCCCACCTTATTAATATCATAAAGACAGAATTTACAGCACATAGGAAAATCACATCAGATGACAAAACCGTGGACAATCACATAACAGTGGGAATCATGGCCTAGCCAAGTCGACAGATATTTTGGGGGGGCACAATTCAATCCTAGAAACTAACATTCAAACTAGGTCATTTTGCACCACAGTATGTTATCCCTTACATCATGTATGCTAAGGTAGTAACGCTTAACAAAAAGGAGTATTCTAGAACTAAATTTTCCATTATATAAGCAAAATGTCTAGCATAGTGCAGAAAAAAGTACTTGTTCGGACGACGTTAGTTACCCCTAGCGTATTATAAGATTATCTGAACAAATCAAACCTTTCTCTGTCCTAGACACTTTTTTTTGTAGCAGAAGAAAGGTGTTGGGGGTGAGAAGGGGGATGTTGGGGATGAGAAGGGGGTTAGAATTTGCTCCCATCTTATGCCACTTGGCAATAGGAAAAACGTAAAGTGGTAAATATATCTTAGGAGCTGAGTCCTAATAAATCTGAATACTTCCTAATCCTTTCTTACTTCTGTAATTCTGATTCACTCTTACCCTCATACTGAGCTCAGATTCTTAGTGGCATATTCTACATGAGTTATCCACTAAAGTTGGAATGAATGAATATTTGTCCTACTCTCCTACATGAGACCAACAGAAATAAAAAGAGCCCCAGACAAAGAAATAAATATCTTCTATGTTAAAAAATAAATAAATGAATATTAAAATAAACTTCAAAACACAAATGCCAGATACAATGAATTGTGGAATTAAACCAAGAGATGTCTCGGTTGTATGCCTCTCCCCTATCAGGAGAGTAGCACAGTTTAGAGAAGGGAGTCACTATGAAGAGTTTGTTGTCTTAGTTTCCTAGGGCTGTCATAATAAGATATCATAAAGTGGGTAGCTTTAAAGAACAAAAAATTATTTTCTTACAATTCTAGAGGCTAGACATCTGAATTCAAGGCATTGGCAGGGCTATGTTCTCTTTCTATCAGCTCTAAGGGAAAAGCCTTTCTTGTCTCTTTTTGCTTCTGGTATACCTGGGCATTTCTTGGCATCCCTTGTCTTGCAGATGAATCCTCACATAATGTCTTCTCCCTATGACTCTTTTTCCATGTCTCTTCTCCACTTTTAGAAGATACTACTCAGAAGGGATGAGGACTAGGACCAACCCTACTCTGATACGGCTAAATGATAATATCTTCAAGGAAAAACACTATTTCCCCATACAAGATTAAATTCACAGATACAAGGGTTAGCACTGCAGCATATATTTTCATAACATTCACCAATACCTCTTAATTTAGAGAGAAAAGGAGGGGACCAAAAAGAAAACACAAAAACAAAAAACAGCTAGAGTAGAAGTGGAAATCTCCCAACTTGAGGACCATTTTCAAAGTGTTGGAAGAGAGAAGAAAGAATATGAGAATTTTGTTTTTGCTCAACCAACTTCCTAAAGGTGAAGGGAAGAATGAAGGAAGCTGAGTTAGAGCAGAAGCAGGAATCATTAATCTAGGAAACTACCTGGAGCAACTGACCAAATACAAGGCAGGAGAAATAAAGGATGATCCATCATAAAAGAGTCCTTTGATCCAAGCCCTTTTGCAGTGACCCAGATGCCTGCTGAATGACATACTCAACCTAACGTGCAGAAATAATATATGTTAATAGGCTTTCTTTTGCTCCCCTCCCATCAGAACCTTGGGAAAAGTCTGGATACATCAGAGTGTAGGGGAAGTGCTGCCTGATTTACTCCTTTAATTCCTCTGAAACACAGGACTAACTGAAGGCCAATAAATGAGAAATGTGCAGTCTTTTAACCTAAATGCTAAAGCAATGATTTAAACAGTGCCCACATAAGTAGAGTAGAAAAGGAGAGAGGAAAAAAAAGAAATAAAAATGGCTAAATTCATCCTTGCCAATTTATAGATGAGAATCAAAAATAATATTTTAATATTAAAGTTGATAAATTGACTTTAATGAAATTATTTAGTGTTATAGAAGTAATAATTATTATAACTATAAACAGATTTTAAAACATACAGATTATCTGATGAAATGTTACCAATCTACCTAAAAATATGTGTCAAACACATATATACACATACACATAATATAAATATATAAAAAGTAACATATAGACATATACCATATATATATATATATATATATATAAAATATGGGCATACATACATATATATAGGTATACTTATGCTGTTGTTGTTAGCTGCATTCGAGTTGGTTCTAACTCATAGTGACCCTACGTTCAACAGTACGAAATACTGCCTGGTCCTGCATCATCCTCACAATCCTTGCTATGTTTGAGCCCATTGTTGCAGCCACTGTGTCAATCCATTCCTCTTTTTCACACTACAGTCACGAGTAATTACCAGTGTAGCTTGATTGCAAGTTTGATCAATGTCGGACTGCAGAAGTTGGTAAAAATATTCAATTTATTTATCTTTGGCATTAATGGTTGCTGCATAAATTTGAATAATAGTTGTATTAATTGGTCTTACTTGTAGGCATATTATCCTATCACTGACAGAGTTGTACTTCAGGATAGATCTTGAAATATTCTTTATGACAATGAACGTGATCCGGTTCCTCTTCAATTTGTCATTCCTGGCATAGTAGACTTTAAGATTGTCCAATTGAAAATGGCCGGTATCAGTCCATTTCACTAATGTCTAGGATATTGACTTTTATGTGTTCTATTTCCTTTTTGATGACTTCCAATTTTCCTAGATTCATACTTCATACTTTCCACATTCCGATTATTAATGGATGTTTGCAAATGTTTCTTCTCATTTTGAGTTGTGCCACATCTGCAAAGTAAGATCTCAAAAGCTTTACTCCATCCACATCAAGGTCAATTCTTCTTTGTGGAGATAGCTCTTCCCCAGTTGTATTTTGAGTGTCTTCCAACCCGAGGGGTTTATTTTCCAGCATTATACCAGATAATGTTTTGCTGCTATTAATAAGGTTTTCACCAGCAAATTTTTTTTAGAGGTAAATCGCCAGTTCCTTCTTCCTAGTCTGTCTTAGTCTGGAAGCTCTGCTGCAACCTGTCCACCATGAGTGACCTTGCTTGTATTTGAAATGCTGGTGGCATAGGCTTCCAAAATCACAGCAGCATACAAGCCACCACAATATGATAAACTGACAGATGAGTGGTGTATTATTACATAGTTTCCTAAAAATTTGTAGTGCATCTTAGATTGAGGTTTCTGTTCATGGGCCTAAGAGTTTCCATATAATTTAATGTTTTTGACCAAAAATGTGAGTTCTCCATTTTCGTTTAGTATAATAGATATATTTTTATAGGGTAATCTTATTATATATGCATTATATGTATAACCTGCTGAGCAAATAATCTGAGAAGCTGGACTATATGAAGAAAAACGAGGCATCAGGTTTGGAGGAAGACTCATTAAACAACCTGTGATTTGCAGATGACACAACTATGCTTGTTGAAAGTGAAGAGGACTTGAAGCAGTTCCTGATGAAGATCAATGACCACAGTCTTCAGTATGGATTACACCTCAACATAAAGAAAACAAAAATCCTCACAACTGAACCAATAAGAAACATCATGGTAAATAGAGAAAATATTGAAGTTGTCAAGGATTGCGTTTTACTTGGATCCACAATCAATGCCCATGGAAGCAGCAGTCAAGAAATCAAAGGATGCATTGGGAAAATTTTCTGCAAAAGACTTCATTCAGGTGTTAATAAGCAAAGATATTACTTTGACACATGCACAAGGTAGAATATGATGATTGAATTTATTTTAAATCAGCTCATATAGTAGGCTACTATGGTGACAAATTGAATCTAAATGAAATTTGGTAAAGGAGAAAAAAAATGTCTTGAAATCAGATAACCTGAGTTCTATTCCTGACCTTGTATTACTCCATGTTCTGTAACAAATTACCACAAATATAGCAGCTTGAAACAACACACACTTATTATCTCACAGTTTAAAGTATAAATCAGATCAAATACTTGCCTGCTTACAATCTTACAGTGACTTCCCATTACAGTTAAAATAAATTCACTTTTTATTTTTTTAACAATGGTCTGCAAGTTTCCATACCAACTTCTGCCGACTTCCCCTGCTGATCTGCTCAGCACAATACACTCTATCAACACTGACCTCATTTGTGTTCTCTCATTCCTAATTTAGGGCAATTACTTTGCCTAATGTTCTGCCTCCAATTCTTCCCGTAGCTGGCACATTCATACTCACTCTAGTCCCACTTCATAAGGAGTAGAGTCCTCATGGTGGACTTGTGTAAATATCCAAGCTGTAATGCCCCCTACTTCTATAACTACCCTTTTCTGTCACACTATTCTGCTTTATTGTACTTTTCACTGTGTGAAATTATCTCGTTCATTTAGCTGTTAACTTGTTTGCTTTCTGTGACCCTTCCCTCCCCACACAGACACGCATAAAAGGATATAAGAATGAGAACAGTCGCCTTGCCAATCTTGTTCATTACCATATATTTTTCCTCTTAAAAATAACATGCAACACATAAGGATGGAAAAATATATGAATGAATGGAGGCATTAATGAATGAAATTGTTCCATTTCCTCTTTTTTGTGAGAGGAAATTACACAATGTATATCCAAGTGTCTGTCATGGATTTCCTGATACTTTTTTTTTTCAATTGTACTTTAGGTGAAGGCTTACAGAACAAATAGTTACTCATGAAAAAGTAATACACATATTGTTTTATGACATTGGTTAACCACCCCACAACATGTCAACCCTCTCCCTTCTTGACCTTTTTATTTTCTGTGAAAATATACATTGCCAAAGATATACCATTTCAAAAAGTCCTAGATGCACAGTTCAGTGACATCGACTACTCTCTTCCAATTCTGCTGCTATTCTCACTTAAGATGAAGGCTTATGGAACAAAATAGTTTCTCATTTAACAGTACACATGTTGCATTATGACAATAATTAACAATCTCACAACACAGCAAAACTATCCTTATTCAACCTTGGACTCCCTACCACCAGCTTTCTGGTCTCCTTCTGCCTTCCAGCCCCTGTCCCCGGACTGCTGTGCCTCATTATTCCCGTTTGGTTTTATGGGGCTGTCCGCTCCCCTGCTGAACAGTGAACCATGGAAATGACTTCACCACTGAGCTAAAAGGGTGTCTGGTGGCCATACTCTTGGTGTTTCTCCAGTCTCCTTTAGGCCAGTAAATCTGGTCTTTTTTGTGTGAGTTAGAATTTTGTTCTACATCCTTCTCCAGCTCCATCCAGAACCCTCTGTTGTGATCCCAGTCAGAGAAGTCAGTGGTGGTAGCCGGGCACCATCTAGCTGTACTGGACTCAGTCTGGTGGAGGCCTTGGTAGCTGTGGACAATTAGTCCCTCAGACTAATCTTTTCCCTGAAACCTGTTCTCTTCATTCTCCCCTGCTCCCGAAGGGATGAGACCAGTGGAGTATCTTAGACGGCTGCTCACAGGCTTTCAAGATCCCAGACTCCACTCACCAAGGTAGAATGTAGAACACTGTCTTTATAAGCTGAGTCATGCCAATTGAGCTAGATGTTCCTAGAGACCATGGTCCCCACAGCCCTCCACCCAGCAATTCATTCCCTCAGGGAGTTTGGACGTGTCTATGGAGCTTCCATGACCTTTCCTTGTACAAGTTGTGCTGATTTCCCCTGTATTGTGTACTGTCTCACCCTTCACCCAAGATACCACTTATCTATTGCCTATTTAGTATTTCCCCCCACAACCTTCCCATCCCTTAGAACCAATAAAGATTGTTAAATTTTGGGTATGAACTTTTTCATGGGTTTTTACAAAAGAGGTCTCATACAATATTTGTCCTTCTGTGATTGACTTATTTCACTCAGCATAATGTCCTCCAGTTTCATCCATGTTATGAGATGCTTCACAGATTCATCGTTGTTATTTCTCGTTGCATAGTACTCCATTGTGTGTATGTACCATAGTTTGTTTATCCATTCATGTATTGATGGGCATCTAGGTTGTTTCCATTGTTTTGCTATTGTGAACAATGCTGCTATGAACATATGTGTGCATATGTCTACTCGAGTGACGACTCTTATTTCTATCCAATATATTCCTAGGAGTGGAATTGCTGGATTGTATGGTATGTCTATTTCTAGCTTTCTGAGGAAGCGCCATATCATTTTTCAAAATGGTTGTATCTTTTTGCATTCCCACCAGCAGTGCATAAGAGTTCCCATCTCCCCTCAGCCCCTCCAACGTTTGTTATTTCCAGTGTTTTTGATTTGTGCCAGTAATGACCGGGTGAGATGGTATCTCACTGTGGTTTTAATTTGCATTTCTCTAATGGCTAGTGATCACGAGCATTTCCTCATGTGTCTGTTGGCCACTTGAAAGCCTTATTTGGTTAAGTGGCTGTTCATTTCCTTGGCCCATTTTTTAATAGGATTATTTGTCTTTTTATTGTAAAGGTGTTGGATTTTCTTGTAGATTATGGAGATTAGACCTTTGTCTGACTTGTACTGTACAAAAATTTTTTCCCAGTCTGTAGGTTCTCCTTTTACTCTTTTGGTGAAGTCTTTTGAAGAGCATAGGTGTTTGATTTTTAGAAGATCCCAGTTATCTAGCTTATCTGTTGGGGTTTGTGTTTTGATGGTTATGGTTTGTATCCTGTTAATGCCGTGTATTAAGGCCTGTGGTGTTAGTCCTATTTTTTCTTCTATGAACTTTACAGTTTTAGACTTTATATTCAGGTCTTGGATCCATTTTGAAGTAGTTTTTGTATACAGCATGAGGTATGGGTCCTGTTTCATTTTTTTGCAGATGGATATCCAGTTTTGCCAGCACCATTTGTTAAAAAGACTGTCTTTTCCCCATTTGATGGACTTTGGGCCCTTGTCGAAGATCAAGTGACCGCACGTGGATGGATTTACATCTGGGTTCTGAATTCTGTTACATTGGCCAATGTATCTGTCGTTGTACCAGTACCAGGTTGTTTTGACTACTGTAGCTGCATAGTAGGTTCTGAGGTCAGGTAGTGTGAGTCTTCCAACTTTATTCTTCTTCTTCAGTAGTGCTTTACTTATTTGGGGCTTCTTCCCTTTCCATATAAAATTAATGATTAGTTTTTCCATCTCTTTGAAGAATGTTGTTGGTATTTGGATCGGGATTGCGTTGTATTTGTAAATTGCTTTGGGTAGAATTGTCATTTTCACAATGTTGAGTCTACCTATCCATGAGCATAGTATGTTTTTCTATTTATGTAGATCCCTTTGGGTTTCTTGCAGTACTGTTTTGTAGTTTTCTTTGTAGAGGTCTTTTACATCCCCTGGTTAGATTTATTCCTAAGTATTTTCTTAGGGGTTACTATAAATGGCATTGTTTTCCTGATTTCCTTTTCATCGTTCTCTTTGTTGGTGTATAGAAATCCAACTGATTTTTGAATGTTTATCTTGTATCCTGCTACTCTGCTGAATCTTTCTATTAGTTCCGGTAGACTTCTCATGGAGTTTTTACGGTTTTCTAGGTATAGTATCATACCGTCCACAAACAGAGAAGGTTTAACTTCTTCATTACCAATTTGGATGCCCTTTATTTCTTTTTCTTGCCTTATTGCTCTAGCTAGAATTTCCAGCACAATGTTAAATAGGAGTGGTGGTAAAGGGCATCCTTGTCTTGTTTCTGTTTTCAAGGGGAATGTTTTCAGCCTCTCTCCATTAAGAATGATGTTGGCCATTGGTTTTGCATAGATGTCCTTTATTATGTCTAGAAATTTGCCTTCTATACCAATTTCATTGAGAGTTTTTTATCAGGAATGGGTGTTGGACTTTGTCAAATGCCTTTTCTGCATCAATTTGGATGATAATGTGGTTCTTTTCTTTCCTTTTATTTATGTGGTGGATTACGTTGATTGTTTTTCTAATGCTGAACCATCCTTGCATACCTGGTATGAATCCTACTT
This sequence comes from Dugong dugon, assembly GCA_030035585.1. Taxonomy (NCBI): domain Eukaryota; kingdom Metazoa; phylum Chordata; class Mammalia; order Sirenia; family Dugongidae; genus Dugong; species Dugong dugon. Next base: position 102,816,635 of record CM057463.1, on the reverse strand, counting down.
GGTCATGGTGTATTATTTTTTTGATATGATGCTGAATTCTATTGGCTAGAATTTTGTTCAGAATTTTTACATCTATATTCATCAGAGATGTTGGTCTGTGATGATTTTCTTTTTTTGCAACGTCTTTGCCTGGTTTTGGTATCAGCTTTATGCTGGCTTCATAGAATGAATTTGGAAGTGTTGCTTCCTTTTTTATGCTCTGAAATAGCTTGAGTAGTACTGGTACAAGCTCTTCTGTAAATGTTTTGTAGAATTCTCCAGTGAAGCCATCTGGGCCAGGGTTTTTTTTTTTGTTGGGAGTTATTTTTATTACCTTTTCAATCTCTTCTCTTGTTATGGGTCTGTTCAGATTTTCAACATCACTTTGTTGTAGTTTGGGTAGGTAGTGTGTTTCTAGAAATTTATCCATTTCCTCTAGGTTCTCAAATTTGTTGGAGTATAGTTTTTCATAATATTGTCTTATGATCCTTTCGATTTCATTTGGCTCTGTTGTAATGTCACACATTTCATTTCTTTTTTGGGTTATTTGTGCCCTCTCCTGTTTTTCTTTTGTCAGTCTGGCCAGTGGTTTGTCGATTTTGTTGATTCTTTCAAAGAACCAACTTTTGGTTTTATTGATTCTTTCTATTGTTTTTCTGTTCTCTATTTTTCATTTATTTCTGCTCTGATCTTTACTATATCCTTTCTTCTGGTGGTTGTGGGTTTTTTTTGCTGTTCTCTTCCTGTTTGTTTGAGTTCTGTAGTTAATGTTTGATTTTGTCCCTTTCTTCTTTTTTAATATATGCATCTATTGCTATAAATTGACCTCTGAGGACTGCCTTTGCTGTGTCCCAAAGGTTTTGGTATGATGTGTTTTCATTCTCATTTTATTCTAGGAATTTTTTGATTCCATCTCTTATTTCTTCTATTACCCAGTGATGTGCAAGCAGGGTATTATTCAGTTTCCATGTAATTGATTTTTTTTTTCCTTGCTCTTTCTCTTGTTAGTTTCTACCTTGATGACATTGTAGTCAGAGAAAATGTTTTGAATTATCTCAACGTTTTGGATCTTGTTGAGGATTCCTCTGTGGCCTAAGATGTGGTCTATTCTGGAGAACGTTCCATATGCATTGGAAAAGAATGTGTACTTTGCAGCTGTTGAGTGAAGTGTTCTATATATGTGTATGAGGTCAGGTAGGCTGATTGTGCCCTTTAGGTCTTCTGTATCTTTGCTGAGTTTACTTTTAGTTGTTCTGTCATTTACTGAGACTGGTGTGTTGAAGTGTCCCACTATTATTGTGGAACTGTCTATTTCTCTTTTCAGTGTTGTTAGAGTTTGTTTTATGTATTTTGGAGCCCTGTCATTCGGTGCGTAGAAGTTTATTCCGGTTAGGTCTTCATGATGGATCATTCTTTAATCATTATATGGTGTTCTTCTTTGTCTTTTACGGTGGATTTTGTTTTAAAGTCTATTTTATCTGGGATTAGTATTGCCACTCCTGCTCTTTTTTGGTAGTTGTTAGCTTGATATATTTTTTTCCAACCTTTGACTTTTAATAAATTCACATCTTTGTTTCTAAAGTGTGTCTCTTGTAGACAGCATATTGATGGATCCTGTTTTCTTATCCATCCTGTCACTCTCCATCTCTTTATGGATGCATTGAGTCCATTTACATTCACTGTAATTATTGATACATGTGAGTTTATTGCTGTTATTTTGCAGTACTTTTTTGTGTGGTGCTGAAATTTTCTTTCTACTTCTCCTGTGCTGAGTTACTTTTGTTTGTGGATTTTTTTTTTTTTCATTTCTTTTGTTTTTGTAGGTTTTGTTTTTGCTGAGACTTTATGTTTTTCCTCTTTATTTTTATGAGTATGTTTGTTAAGTTTCTTTGTGGTTATCATGAATTTTACCATTATGTTTCTAAGTTTGAAGCAGTCTACTATTACTTGGTATCACCTTGCATTCCTCTCTGTTAGAAGTTTCTATACCTATGCAATTTATTCCATCTTTTATTTTTCTGAAGTTGTTGTCATTTACTGATTAACTGCTCTGATTCCCTGTTGTATTTCTTTTGGTTTTGGATAGTCCTTGAGAATTCATTTCCTAGATTGGTATATGGCTGGTAAAATCCTGCATCCTAGATTCTGCCTGTGAGCTGAAGTTGTTTGTTCTCAGATCGAAGAACTCCCTTTAATAATTCTTGTAAGTTTGGTTTGGTTTTTACATATTAACTTAATTTCTGTTTATGTGGAAATGTCCTAATTTCACCATCATATTTGAACAAGAGTTTTGCAAGATATATTACTCTTAGCTGGCATTTTCTTTCAAGGTTCTTTATATGTCATCCCATTGCTTTCTTGCCTGCATGGTTTCTGCTGAATAATCTGAGCTTAGTCTTATTGTTTCTCCTCTGTATGCGACTTCTTGTTTTTCACGAGCTGCTCTCAGGATTCTTTGTTTGTCTTTGGTTTTGGCGAGAGTGATTATGATATGCCTTGGTGATTTTCTTTTGGGGTCTATGCTATATGGGGTTTTTTGAGCTTCTTGGATGGCCAGCTTTTCATGTTTCATGACATTGGGGAAGTTTTCTGTCAGCAGTTCTTCAATGATCCTCTCTGTGGTTTCTGTTTTCTCCCCCTGTTCTGGAATTCCAATCACTAGCAAATTTTTGCTTTTGATTGTATCCCACATAACTCTCAGGGTCCCTTCTTTTTTCTTTGTTCTTTTTTCTGAGTTTTCCTCAAATAGTGTTGTATCCAAGTGTTTGTCTTCAATTCCACTGATCCTGTCTTCCACCATTTCACATCTGCTCCCCAGCCTTTCTATGACACCGTCCATTTCTGAAATCTTGTCTTTTATCTTTTGGATTTCTAATTGTTGTTTTTGTATAATTTCTAGCTGTGAATTGATTTTGGTATTTTGTTTCTGCATTATTTTCCTGAATTCTTCCATGAATTTGTCTATTTTTCCTCATTTTTGTCTGCTTTTTCCTTCAACTCTTGGATAATTCTGAGTATTAGAGATTTGAATTCCCTATCAGGTTGTTCTAGTGCCTTTTCTTCCACTGGAAAGTCATCTGGTGTTTTATTTTGGACACCTACTGGAACCATCCTGTCCTGTTTTCGTAAATGTTTTGATATTGTCTGCTGTCTTCGGGGCATTCACTAGTTATTTTCCTTGTTTATTGATTGTAGATTTGTTTGTTTCATCCTTTTTTTTTTTAAATTTGGCTATGTCTGAGCAAGCGGGCTGTGTGTTCATTGTTGTTTGCTCGTCTTTGGGCATGATACTTTTTGCTTCCTTCTCTAATTGGCAGTGTTTGTTGCTCAGATATGGTACAGCAGGGCAGGTCTAGCTGAAGATGAGTTACTGGGACGGGTTATTTGTGGCACTTACTATACCCACCATGGCTGGTTGGTAATTAGTGCAGGGCAGGTTCCATTAGGCCCTGCTTGTGCTGCTTGGTGGTGTGATGTTAAGCGCACAGTGCAGGTAGGCAGGATGTAGGGGGGAGATTGTTATGTGTGGAGCTAAGATGGATATGGGAGAGAGGAGAGAGGAACTGGAGCCAAAAACATACAAACAAACATAAAAGAATGCTAGCAGAGCTTGCCGTTTAAGTGGAGAGATAAGAGACTATGAAGTGGAGAAAAACAAAAAGGGGAAGAATAAGAAGAAAAAAGAAAAGAAAAGAATGAATAAATAAAAATCAGAAAGGGAAAAGAAAAGCAAAGTTCCCAGAGATCCCACTGGTGCGGCTACAAGATCTGGGGAAATTGTCCTCAGGTGTTGCAGTACAGCCTCTCTAGAAGGCATGGAGGTATTCAATGCCAGATATTCAGGGGACAGGAAGAGAAAGAAGGTATAGAGAGATGAGAAACTGAGTAAAGAAGAAAGACAAAAAGGGAAAAAGAAGGAAAGGAAAACAAAACAAATTTAAAAGAAAAAAAGAGGAACAAGAAAAGCTCCCCAAACAACAGGGAAAAAAAAAACCACCAAAAAAGAAATGCTCTCAGGGATCCCTCTGCATGTCTGCGCAAGCGGAGGGGGTAGGTTCCAACCCAAACAGAACCTCCTGACCAGAAAGGGATCCCAAAGAAAAGAAAACAAACAAATAATTCAAAACAAACAAGCAAACAAAAGCCCCAGGATCCCACCAGCCTGGCAGCCCAGACCGGGAAGCAGTTCCACTCTTGAGCTCCACAACCCCTCAGGAAGAAGCAAAGATGGCGCACAGAGCCCAGTATTTGAGCAAAAAGAAGGGGAGGTGGTGAGAGGTAAGGAAGAAATCAAAAGAAGCGGAAAAAAAGCAATACTAGCAGCCAACAAATGGCACTCAGAGAGCCAGCTAGTGCAGGCGGGTGGAATCCAAACTGCTAGTGCTTCCTGGACAAGAAACTGTGTCTGCAGGAAGCAGAGGAGGCCAAGTGTAAGTGAAGAATGGTGGGGGATGGAAAAGCACATATCACAAATTACCAGAGCTCTGCATCCCCTCAGGAAGAAGCAAAGATGGCGCATGGAGCCAGGTATTTGAGCGAAAGGAGGGGCAGGTGGTGAGAGGTAAGGAATAAATCAAAAGAATGGAAAAAAGTAACACCAGAAGCCAACAAATGGCTCTCAGAGAGCTGGCCAGTTTGGGTGGGTGGAATCCAAGCAGCCAGTGCTTCCCGGACAAGAGACTGTGGCCGCGGGAAGCAGAGGAGGCCGAGTGGGAGTGAAGAAGGGTGGGGGTTGGGAAACCATATATCACAAATTAGCAGTTGTTTCGTGTCCTGCTGGAAGCTCCATGAAGCTGCTTTCTCTTACCCCATGTTTCCTGGTCTCCGATAAGAGTCCAAGATGGCGGATCCGTGCTGCGTTAGTTGATAAGGGACCTCTGCATGAATCTCTCCTCGCTCTCTGTTCTCTGTCAGTGTTTTCACTCCATTTGGTGCTTGGCTGAGTTCTTTATCTCTTCATTTGATGTTTTAGGGTTTCAGCATTGCTGTTTTCTCTGTTCAGCTTAGGTTTTAGGATCTTTGCTATGGAGGGACGGTGTGGTGCTTCTGCCTAGAGAGCCATTTTGCGGGAAGTCTTCCTGATACTTTTGATGTGCTAACGGTTTGTGTTATGATTTGACCGGATTATAACCATAGTGACATATAATTTTCTGTCAGTCAGATAGCAAAATTAAAATAGAAGCACGTTACCAATATGCAAGAAGATTTGGGAAATGTACATTCAGTACTGCTAGTGAATAATAATTTGTCTATGCATATATTTAAAAATGATTTTTATATAAAATTCTACACCTTTGACCCAGCAACGCTATATTTAGAAATTTAGCTTAACCAAGCAATATCAATATGTTCCAAATTCAAAATTTAGTCTCATGGCACTTCATTAATCAGTATAGAGACATGCAGAGGAATATTATTGGTTGTTAAAAACAATACTAGAAATAAATGTTTATTAAGATGGAAGCTGATATTCCTAACATATTAAGTCAAAAATGGTTTATAATAAAGTAGGTAATTTTTCTTTAAATTAAAAAAAAAATACAAGAGTAGCCATTTATGCACTAAATAAATAATCTGAAAAGATATATAAAAGGCATTAGTGGTAGAATTAGAAGTTATTTCTTAATTTCCTTCATTGTGTTGACATATTTCTATACTTCATTGGTTTCTCAAAACAATATAATAAATTTAAAAAATATATATTTTAAAATCTAGTCACAGATATTCATACATTGAATGCTCTGTGTGGGACACCAAATAAGCCCTCCTGCCCACCCATAGATGTCCATATCTGAATCCTGGAACCTGTGAATATGTTTCTTAACATGACAAAAGTCACTTTACACATGTGATTAAATTTACAATCTTGAAATGGAGTGATAATCCTGGACTATCTAGATATTCACAATGTAATAACAAATGTCCTTATAATAGGGAGATGTTGTTAGTTGCCATCCAGTTGATTCAGAATCATGCTGGCCCCATGTGTTACACGGTAGAACAGCCAGGATTTTCCTGGCTGTAATCTTAATGAAAGCAGAATACTAGGCCTTTTCTTTATTGGTACTGCTGGATAGGTAGAAGTTTAGTGCAAAGCATTTGCACCACCACCTAGGGACTTATAAGAGGATGATAGATGTGTCAGAGTCCAAGAAGAAGATATGTCAATAAAAGCAGAGGTCAGAATGATGCGGGAACATGAGCCAAGAAATGTGAACAGTCTCTACAAACTAGAACAGTCAAGGATATAGATTCTCCCTGTGATGGCTAATTTGATGTGTCAACTCACCTAGGCTACATCACCCAGTTTTTTGGTCAAACTCTAGTCTACATGTTGCTATGAAATACTCACATGTGATTAGTATTAAAATCAGTTGATCTTAGTAATATGAATTAGCCTCGTCCAATCAGTTGAAGGCCTTAAGAACAAAACTAGATATTTCCTGAAGGAGGATTCTGCCTCTAGACTATAAATAGAGATCTTGCCAGGATTCCTTTCTCTTCCTCACTGCCTGACCTATGTTTTGGGACACAAGGTCGGCAGTTCGAATTCACCAGCCATTCTGCAGGAGAAAGATGGGGCAGTCTACTAACATAAAGATTACAGCCTTGGAAGCCCTATGGGGCAGTTCTACTCTGCCCTATAGTGTCTCTGTGAGTCAGAATCAATTAGACAACATGTTTGTTTTTTTTTAGGGTTAACCTTAGCTACAGCTTTTAGACTTGCCAACCCCCAAATTCATGAGACCCAGTTCCTTAAAATCTCTCTCTCTATGTGTGTGTATGTGTGTACATATACATATGTATATACATATATATATATATATATGCACATATATATATATATATATATATATATATATATTGTTGTTAGGTGTCCTTGAGTCTGTTCTGAATCATAGCAACTCTACGTACAACAGAATGAAACACCGCCCGGTCCTGTGCCATCCTTACAATCACTGTTAAACTTGAGCCCATTGTTACAACCACCATGTCAATCCATCTCATTGAGGGTTTTCTTCTTTTTTGCTGACCCTCTACTTTACCAAACACGATGTCCTTCCCCAGGGACTGGTCCCTCCTGATAATATGTCGAAAATATGTGAGACACACTCTCCCCATCCTTGCTTCTAAGGAGTATTCTGGCTGTATTTCTTCCAAAACAGATTTGATTGTTCTTTTGGTAGTCCATGGTATAGTCAGTATTCTTTGCCAAACCATAATTCAAAGGAGTCAATCTTTCAGTCTTCCTCATTTATTGTCCAACTTTCACATGCATATGAGGCAATCGAAAACATAATGGCTTGAATCAAGCTCACCTTAGTCTTCAAAGTGACATCTTTGCTTTTTAACATTTTAAAGAGGTCTTTTGCACCTTATTTGCCCAATGCAATGCCTCCTTTATTTTCTTCACTGTTCCTTCTATGTGTGTTCATTGTGGATCCAAATAAAATGAAATCCGTGACAACATCAATCTTTTCTCCGTTTATCATGATGTTGCTTATTGGTCCAGTTGTGAGGGTTTTTGTTTTCCTTATGTTAAGGTGTAATCCATACTGAAGGCTGTGGTCTTTGATCTTCATCAGTAAGTGCTTCACATCTTCTTCACTTTCAGCAAGCAAGGTGTGTCATCTGCATAATGAAGGTTGCTAATGAGTCTTCCTCCAATCTCAATGCCCTGTTCTTTTTCATATAGTCCAGCTTCTCGGATTATTTGCTCAGCAAATAGATTGAATAGGTATGGTGAAAGGATACAACCTGGACGCATACCCTTCCTGACTTTAAGCCCGCAGTATCCACTTGTTCTGTTTGAATGACTGCCTCTTGATCTATGTACAGGTTCCTCACAAGCACAATTAAGTGTTCTGGAATTCTCATTCTTACCAACGTTATACATAATATTATGATCCACACAGTCGAATGCCTTTGCATAGTCAATAAAACACAGGTAAACATTTTCCTGGTATTCTCTGCTTTCATCCAAGATCTATCTGACATCAGCAATGATATCCCTGGTTCCACGTGCTCTTCTGAATCCTGCCTGACTTTCTGGCAGTTCCCTGTCAATGTACTGCTGCAGCCACTTTTGAATGATCTTCACCAAAATTTTACTTGTGTGTAATGTTAATGATATTGTTCAATAATTTCCGCATTCTGTTGGATCACCTTTCTTTGGCATAGGCACAAATATGGATCTCTTCCTGTCAGCTGGACAGGTAGCTGTCATCCAATTTTCGTGGCATAGATGAGTGAGCATTTCCAGTGCTGTATCTGTTTGTTGAAACATCTCAGTTGGTAAATTCCATCAATCCCTGGAGGCTTGCTTTTTGCCAATGCCTTCAGTGCAGTTTGGACCTCTTCCTTCAGTACCATCTGTTCCTAATCATATGCTACCTCTCAAAATGGTTGAACATCGACCAATTCTTTTTGGTATAGTGACTTTGCGTATTCCTTCTATCTTCTTTTGATGTTTCTGCGTTAATATTTTCCACGTAGAATCCTTCAATATCACAACTAGAGGCTTGAATTTTTTCTTCAGTTCTTTCAGCTTGAGAAATGTTGAGTGTGTTCTTCTCTTTTGATTTTCTAACTCCAAGTCTTTGCACATATCATATAATATTGTGTCTTCTCTACCCACCTTTTGGAATCTTCTGTTCAACACTTTTACTTCATCATTTCTTCCTTTGCTTTAGGTACTCTGCGTCCAACAGCAACTTTCAGAGTCTCTTCTGACATCCATTTTGGTATTTTCTTTCTTTTCTATCCTTTTAATATACGTACGTATATAGACAGAAAACAGAAGCAATATATATATACATATATATCTTACTGGTTCTGTTTCCTACAGAACCCTTACTAAGACACTCTCTTAGAACCTCCAGTAGAAACATAGCCCTACCCACCCATTTTAGACATCTTACTTTCAGGACTATAAGAGAATAGATTTGTGTTGTTTTAAGCCACTACATTTTTGGTAATTTGTAACAGCAGCAATAGGAAACTAATACACCCTGCCATGTGAAAATTAAAACAATAAAAGGATATTTAGCACCATAACATGGTTCAAAGAAAAATATACTGATATTTAAATATGATTTTTTGAATCTCTTATCTTAAGGGATTCCAATACCCATACCAAGATTTATGCAATGATATGCTGGAAATGGTATTGAAGCACCCCAAAAACAACAACAAAAATTGTACTTCGCATATATATGAACATTCCAGAACACCTTCCACTACATCACCAGAGTAGTATTGCGGTTCCTTTCTAATCTTTCCCCTTCAAGTCTGCCTTTATTGTGCATTTTAATCATTATTATTAGCTTGAATAAAAATAAGGGAAGTTAATGAGTATAATTTACTCACAGGCCTGCCAAGTATAAAATATGGTTCATTACCTGCTTTTTTAAAAACTCAAAGGCATGAATTTGTGATTTAGTAATATTTGTCTCCACCAAGATATGTAAATTTAATTGTAAGTAAACGGAAATATTTTTAGCCTCCTTTAGGAATGTGGTTGTTGAGGAGAATTCTTTTCCAAAACTTATGATCATGGAAAGCTTAGAGATTTTTTTTTTCTTTCAACCCCTTTTGAATTGACAGAGTACACAAACTGTCTGCTGGCTTTTTGAAGTGGGAGAAAGTGTATATTTTTTACTTTAAAAAATTGTTTAACTGATTGCACTTCTACGGCAGAAAAGAAATCCTACCTCTGGGCAGAAGTCAAGCATTTCAACTCTGAGAGGATTAGTTTCTGAGTAACTAAAAAAATTGTATATAAAATGGTTTTTAAGAATTAACTAGTTTTTGGTTGTTGTTTGCTTTTATTTTATAATCTATTCTTGTCATTCTGCAGCCAAACTTGTGACAACTGATGGAATGTTGCCCAACCTGATGAGTCAGGCAAAGAGTCTTGAATGACCAAAGGGCCAAAGACATTTGTAGACCAAATTATGAAGTTGACAAACTTATTTTTCTTCCTGTTCATGTCCCCTTGATCTAGCTATCTCCAAGAGGGCCAGGGCCTCCAACCCTCATGTCACTATCTCCTTGGCTCTCTAATGACCTACAACATTGCACTACAAGTGTCTTTCAAGCTTTGTACATGGAAAAGAATGTGCCTTCTTTCAATTTCGCTGAGCATTTTACCATGTAATTTGTTGAAAAACGTTGTGGAAAATTCCTGTCAATATGGCTTTGTGAGTTCATACTCCGTTATTCCCCTTCCATGTCAAACACTAAGAGATTTGAAAATAAAATAAAAAGAATTAGCAGTGTTCAAAGACAAAATAACATCTCTGTGGGCCTGAAGAAGAATAGACACACAGAGCAGTAAGCTGGGAAGGAAGGTATATAAATGCTGAATTCTCGATCCATAATCAGGTAAGGACAGCTAGCAGTTTGGTTTTACCTGATTTCTTCACTTTAGGCAAATATTTCAGCCATGCACAATGAAAGTAAACAGTTGGCATAAATCAGGCTTCTGCAAATTTGAAGTCCAATCTCTACATTTCTGTTTGTAGGATTATGCCCTCTCTTTCTCTCTTTCTCTCTCTCTCTCTCTGTATTGTCTAAGAAATCTTTGTCTTTCCCAAGTTTTCAAAGATTTTCTCTTACACATTTTATAGTTTTAGCTTTTATATGTAAGTCTATGATCCACTGAAAGGGCCTGGTTGCACAGTGGTTAAGCACTCAACTGCTAAAGGAAAGTTCAGCAGTTCGAACCCACCAGCAACTCTGCAGAAAAAAGATGTGGGCACTCAGCTTCCGTAAAAGTTACGGCCTTGGAAAACATATGGTGTAGATCTCCCATGTTCTATATGATTGCTATGGGTCTGAATCGACTGGACGGCAATGGATTATGAACCTTTGGGAATTATTATTATTTTTTTTTTTAGTGTGAGCTAGGATTTGGAGTAAATCTTTTTCCATATGCTTATCCAGTATTTCCATCACAATTTTTCAAGTATTTTTTTTCCTCTTTGAATTACCTCAATGATTCTATCAAGATTCAATTGAATTGTATTTATGTGGGCATATTTGAGGAATCTATTCTTTTTCCATGATCTGTTTGTCTATCCTCATGTCAATACTACATTTTCTTGATTAATGCAGCATTATTCTAAGTCTTGATATCAGGTAGTATAAATCCTCAAAATTATTCTTCTTATCAAAAAATATTTTATCTACTCTAGGTATGTGCATTTTCTAATGTAATTTAGATTTAATTTGTTCATTTTTCCTAAAAAAAAATAGTTGCTGAGATTTAGATTGGATTTTTTTTTTTTGAATACATAGATCAATTTGAGGAGATTTGACATCTTAAAAATATTGAGTCTTCTAATCCACGAGGGGTATATATCCATTTATTTAGGCCTTTATTTAATTTCTCTCAGCAATGGCTTTTATTTTTGTAGTATAGAACTTTTTTATTTATTTTTTTTATTTTAATTGGTATTGTTTATTTAAGTTTAATTTTCAAATTATTTGTTGCTATCATAAATTGTTTGTTGTTTGTTATTATACTTTGTTTGGTATTTGTTGCTGTCACAAGCAACTAAAATTTTGCTGAAGACAATTCAAAAATGACTGCAGAAGTACGTCAACAAGGAACTGCCAGAAATTCAAGCTGGATTTAGAATGGGGCATGAAACAAGGGATGTCATTGCTGATGTCAGATGAATATTGGCTGAAAGGAGAGAATACTCGAAATATACTTATCTATGTTTTATTGACTTTGCAAAGGCATTCAACTGTGTGGATCATAACAAATTATGGCTAACATTGTGAAGAATGGGAATTCCAGAATAGTTAAGTGTGCTCATGCATACCATGTACATAGACTAAGAGGCAGTCATTTGAACAGAACAAGGGGATACTGCATAGTTTAAAGTCAAGAAAGGTTTGCATCAGGGTTGTATTCTTTCACCGTACTTATTAAATCTGTATGCAGAGAAAATAATCTAAGAAGATGGACTATATAAAGAAGAAAATGGCATTGGGTTTGGAGGAAAGCACAATAATAACCTGCATTATGCAGATGACAAAATCATGCTTGCTGAAAGGGAAGAGGACATGAAACACTTACTGATGAAGATCAAAGACCACACTTTCAGTATGGATTACACCTCAACGTAAAGAAAATAAAAATCCTCACAACTGGACCAATAAGCAACATCATGCTAAATGGAGAAAATATTGAAGTTGTCAAGGACTTCATTTTACTTGGATCCACTATCAACGTCCATAGAAGCAGCAGTCAAGAAATCAAATGATGCGTTGCATTGGGCAAATCTTGTGCAAAAGATCTCTTTAAAGTGTTGAAAAGCAAAGATGTCACCTTGAAGACTAAGGTGCACCTGATCCAAGACATGGTATTTTCAGTTGCCTCATATGCATGCGAAAGGTGGACAATGAATAAGGAAGACCGAAGAAGAATTGATGCCTTTGAATTATGGTGTTGGTTAAAAATATTGAATATACCATGGACTGCCAGAAGAACGAACAAATTTGTCTTGGAAGAAGTATAGCCAGGATGCTTCTTACATGTGAGGATGGTGAGACTTAGTCTCATGTACTTTGGACATGTTATCAGGAGGGATCAGTCCCTGGAGAAAAACATCATGCTTGGTAAAGTAGAGGGTCATCGAAAGAGAGGAAGACCCTCAACAAGAAGAATTGACACAGTGGCTGCGATGATGGGCTCAAACACAGCAATGATTGTGAGTATGGCACAGGACTGGGCAGTGTTTTGTTCTGTTGTACGTAGGGTGTCTATGAGTTGGAATGGACTCAACGGTGCTTAACAACAACATCAATCTAGATGCCAGAAGAACTAGATGGTGCCCGGCTACTACTACTGACCATTTTGACCAGGGACACAGTAGATTGTCCCAGACAGAATGGGATAAAATTGTAGAACAAAACTCTAATTCTTATTTTTAAAAACATACCAGATTTACTGGACCAGTAGAGATTAGAGAAACCTCAGAGACTATCACCCTGAGACAGCCTTTAAAATTTGAACTTAAAGTACTTCCAGAGGTGGTCTTTCAGCTAAATAACTGATTTGCTCATAAAATAAACATTATCACTCATGAGTTATGTGGTCCTTTTAAAAAAAAAAAAAATCTATGTAAGACCAAATGGTCAACATTTACTCTAAAGCATCCATGAGAAGGTCGCGGGGCAGAGAAGCTGTATTAATAGAGTCGGAACAACCAGAACAGAAATATGGAGAATGTTGACACAATGTGGAAAAATGTAACCAATGTCACTAAACAACAGGTACAGAAATTGTAAAAGGGAACTGAATTTTCTATATAAACTCTCACCAAAAACTCAGTAAAATATTTTTATAAAAAATTTGAAAATGGCACTTATAGAATCATTGAAATGAAGTAATTAAAAATAGCATTTCAAGGACAATGTCTCAAAAAGCTAATGTAGCTATATTATTATCAGACAGCAAAATAGAGGTACAGCAGAAAGTATTAATACAGATTAAAAGGTTCAATTCACTAGAAAGACATAACAATTTTAAAATTGTATAAACCTTATAACATGAAAATATATAAAGTGAATATTAACAAAAGTATGAGGAGATATTTACACATTTTTCAAATTAGTAGAGTTTTAATATACCTCTCTCAGAAATTATACACCAGTTAAACAAACAAACAGAATGTAAAAAAGAATTTTAACAAAAAAGTTAACAAGATTGTCCTGTTAAATATGTAGAGAATTTGTTTCCAAAACCATAATGAAAAATGAGCTTCAGTCTATTTTTATTCTCCAAAATCTTGCTTGTGTATTCAGATCCTGAAATCATGAAATATAGGTCTATTGTACTTTAGTCATAATATGAAACTTATCAACAGACACTATTTTATGATTTCTACCACTTTGAAAGCAATAAAAACACCACTATGAAGAACAGTATGTAAATTTGTACACTATATAAGCATAAATGGAATATTAATGTAGAAAAGACTATTCAGACATTAAAATTTCATAGTTCATCTAGATTTTGATGAAGCTGTTACCATCAAAATATATTTTCCAAAAAATCAAATAAAACTCTAATGCAACTCAGCAGCAGCACTAGAGTTATTTAAATTTAGTTAAGAAAGAAACAATTTTTATTCGGCAGTAATATTGTTTATTTGGAGAGACTATAATTCATAAAGCACAATGAGGCAGTGCATTCCAGCAATAGACAGTATACTCCCTTTGTTTTTAAACAGTTTTAGAAGATGCTGGGGAGATGTTACTTTATTTTGATAAAGTATCTTCCCTGCTACTGTAGCAATAGCAAATGCTTCTGTTAATGCCTTAAATGATGCACAGAACAACATATTTATTTCTTGTAAAAATATGTTCATGGGATTAACTTTCCAACATTAATGGAACAATAATTTAGAGGCTGCTGAAGTCTGAAAAATAATTCTTGGTTTAAGCCAGATTAAAGCAACAACTGATACTGAGAACTACTGGCAAATTCCCCAAGCCCTTATTATTCGCCGATTCTGAATGGTTCTTGCCAGTATTTATTTTTCAAAAGATTGTATATATATATATATACTGTGCAGTGTTAGCTTTTTTTTTGATATCTATTCATTGAACAAATGTTTGGAATATGTGATTCATGATCTTAACTGAGAATTGCCTATTAGTTTACAGCTTGAGCTATAAGAAAGATGTAATCAATCAAAAACAATGTAGCCTAACACTTATAAAGTCTATGTCTTACTTATTTAGTATTAGTTCCTTCTATTTGGATACTGTAATAGTCTATTTCACTCTGTAGAGTTTATGACAGTTTATTTCCTTCTTTATTTAAATCTGTTTCTCTCAAATTTTCAGGACGTGTAGTGGAAAAATGATTTAGCATTGAAACAAACAAAAAAACCCTGAGCTGCTCTGCTGTAATGCCTCTGCTTTACTACCTGGAGTACCTGAAGAATAAAAGCCACTTTCCATTTATTTCTCTTAATTCAAGACTTTATCACAAGACCAGCCTAAACTGGAAGGAAGTAGAGAAATGGATTGCTTCTTAACTGCACACATGGTCATCCAAAACAATAATTATTTTCTGTCAGTAAACAGAAGAGAAAATGGACATTGGGTAGGTAAATAGCTATTTCTGCCTCAATAATCATTACGTATTATTATTTATATTTTATTTATTATCTTTTTGTGTTTCCTAACAGAACTTTCAAAAGACAGAAATGTTCCCCCTGCCCTATAACTTGGAAAAAAAAAAAAATTCAAAAGCCAAAGAGATATGTTAGCAAGTGGTAAGGGTAGAATCTACTTAAAAATCATCTGAACATCAATCTCAAAGTGCTCCTTCATTTTTATTTTTATTTTTTATTTTTAATACCCATGCTGGGGCCACACATGAGACCAATTAAATCAGAATCTCTGGAGGAAGGGCTTAGATATCATTACTTTTTGTTGTGGTGGTTTAAGTGAAAGTTTATAGTGCAAATTATTTTCTCATTCAAAAATGTATACACAAATTGTTTTGCAACATTATTTGCAATGCTCACAACGTATCAGCTCTCTTACCCTTTCCCTTTACACCTCAGTTTCCTTGTGTCTGTTCATCCAGGTTTCTTGTCCCTGCCTGACATATCATCTTTGCTTTTGGAAGGGTGTTGTCCATTAGGTCTCCTAGACTTGATGTCACTAAGAAGCACATTTCTCATGGGTGTTATTGTTTTGTAGAACTGTCTAATCTTTGGCTGAAAGGTGGACTTCTGGAGTGGCTTCAGTTCTGAGTTAGCAAGGTGTCCGGGGGCCATAGTTTCAGAAGTCCCTACAGTCTCTGTCAGACCAGTAAGTCTGGTCTTTTTTTGTGATTTTGAATTTCATTCTACATTTTTCCCCTGCTCTGTCTGGAACCCTCTATTGTGATCCCTATCAGAGTGGTCAGTGATTGTAGCTGGGCACCATCTAGTTCCTCTAGGCTCAGGCTGATGGAGGCTGAGATTCATGTGATCCTTTAGTCCTTTGAACTGATATTTTCCTTGCTTCTTTGGTTGTCTTCATTCTCCTTTGCTCCAAACATGATAGGACCAATAGATGTATCCTAGAAGGCTGCTCGTAAGCTTCTAAGACCCAGATGCTGCTCACCAAAGTAGAATGTAGAGCATTTTCTTTAAGAACTATGTTATGTAAGTAGATCTAGATATCCCACAACACAGTGGTCCCCAGCCCTCAGCCCCAGTAACTCAGTCCCTCAAGGTGTTTGGATGTGTCTAGGAAGCTTCCATGACTTTGCCTTGGTCAAGTTGTGGGGACTTTCCCTATCTTGTGTGTTGTCTTTCCTTTCACTAAAGTTAACACTTGTCTACTGTCTAGTTAATGATTTCCCTTCCCCACCTCTCCTTTCCCTCTTAACCATCAAAGATTTTTTTTTTCCTGTGTGTAAACCTTTTCTTGAGTTTTTATAATAGTGGTCTTACATAGTATTTGTCCTTCTGTGACTGACTTATTTCACTCAGCATAATGCCCTCCAGATTCATCCGTGTTGTGAGATGTTTTCAGATTCAGCCTTGTTCTTTACCATTGCATAGTATTTCATTGTGTGTGTACCATAATTTGTTATTCATTCATCTATTCACGGGTACTTAGGTTGTTTCCATCTTGTTTGCTATTGTGAATAATGCTGCAATGAACATGAGTGTGCATATGTCTATTCGTGTAGCAGATCTTATTTCTCTAGGATATGTTCCTAGGAGTGGGATTGATGGATCATATGGTATTTCTATTTCTAGCTTTTTAAGAAGACTCCATAACACTTTCCATTTTAGTTGTACCATTTCACATTCCCAGCAAAAGTGCGTAAGACTTCCAATCTCCCTGCAGACTCTCCAAATTTGTTACTTTCCTTTTTTTAGTTTTCTTAATCAGTGCCAGTAACATCAGGAAGAGATGGTTGTTGTTGCTGTTAGGTGCTGTCCAATTGGTTCCAACTCATAGCGACCATAAGCACCACAAAATGAATGAAACACTGCCCGGTCCTGTGTCATGCTCACAATCGTTGTTATGCTTGAGCCCATTGTTGCAGCCACTGTGTCAATCCATCTTTTTGAGGGTCTTCCTCTTTTTCACTGACCCTCTACTTTACCAAACATGATGTCCTTCTCCAGGGAATGATGCCTCCTGATAACATGTCCAAAGTATGTAAGACGTAGTCTCACCATCCTTGATTCTAAGCAACACTCTGGTTGCACTTCTTTCAAGACAGATTTGTTTGTTCTTTTGGCAATCCATGGTATATTTCATATTCTTTGCCAACACCACTATTCAAAGGCATCAGTTCTTCTTTGGTCTTCTTTATTCGTTGTCCAACTTTAGCATGCATATGAAGCGGTTGAAAATACCATGTCTTGGATCAGGTGCACCTTAATCTTCAAGGTGGACATCTTTGCTTTTCAACACTATAAAGATATCTTTTGCAGCAGATTTGCCCAATGCAATGCATCTTTTGATTTTCTGACTGCTGCTTCCATGGGTGTTCATTGTGAATCCAAGTAAAATGAAACTCTTGACAACTTCAATCTTTTCTCTGTTTATCATGATGTTGCTTATTGGTCCAGTTGTGAAGGTTTTTCTTTTCTTTATGTTGAGGTGTAATCCATACTGAAGGCTGTGGTCTCTGATCTTCAACAGTAAGTGTTTCAAGTCCTCTTCACTTTCAGAAAGTAAGTTTGTCTCATCTATATAATCCAGGTTGTTAATGAGTCTTACTCCAATCCTCATAACCCATTCTTCTTCATATAGTCCAGCTTTCAAATTATTTGCTCAGCATACAGATTGAATAGATACGGTGAAAGCATACAACACTGACACATACTGTTTCTGACTTTAAACCACTCAGTATCCCTTTGTTCTGTCCAAATAACTGCCCCTTGATCTATGTACAAGTTCCTCATGAGCACAATTAAGTGTTCTGGAATTCCCATTCTTTCCAATGCTATCCATAATTTGTTATGATCCACACAGTCGAATGCCTTTGCATAGTCAATAAAACACAGGTAAACATCTTTCTGGTATTCTCTGCTTTCAGCCAGGATCCATCTGACATTAGCAATGACATCCCTGGTGCCACTTCTTTTCTGAATCCTGACTGAATTTCTGGCAGTTCCCTGTCAATATACTGCTGCAGCCACTTTTGAATGATCTTCACCAAAATTTTACTTGCATTTGATATGAATGATATTGTTCTATAATTTCTGCATTTGATTGGCTCATGTTTCTTGGGAATAGGCATAAATACGGATCTCTTCCAGTCAGTTGGCTACGTAGCTCTCTTCCAAATTTCCTGGCATAGACAAATGAGCACTTCCAGCACTGCATCTGTTTGTTGAAACACCTCAGTTAATATTCCATCAATTCTTGGAGCCTTGTTTTTCCCCAGTGCCTTCAGTGCAGCTTGTACTTCTTCCTTCAGTACCATCGGTTCCTGATTATATGCTACCTCTCGAAATGGTTGAACATCGACCAATTCTTTTCGGTGTAGTGACTCTGTGTATTCATTCCATCTTCTTTTGATGCTTATTGCATCACTTAATATTTTCCCTGCAGAATCCTTCAATATAGAAACTTGAGGCTTGAGTTTTTCTTCAGTTCTTTCATCTTGAGAAATGTTAAGTGTGTTCTTCTCTTTTGATTTTCTATCTTCAGGTCTTTGCACATGTCATTATAATACTTAATTTTGTCTTTTCGAGCTGCCCTTTGAAATCTTCTGTTCAGTTCTTTTACTTCATAATATCTTCCTTTCACTTTAGCTACTCAGTGTTCAAGTGCAAGTTTCAGAGTCTCTTCTGACATCCATTTTGGCCTTTTCTTTCTTTCCTGTCTTTTTAATGACCTCTTGCTTTCTTCATGGATGTTGCCTTTGATGTCATTCCACAACTTGTCTGGTCTTCGGTCATTAGTGTTCAACATGTCAAATCTATTCTTGAGATGATCTCTAAATTCAGATAAGATATACTCAAGGTTGTACTTTGGCTCTCGTGTACTTGTTCCAATTTTCTTCAGTTTCAATTTGAACTTGCATATGAGCGATTGATGGTCTGTTCTACAGTCAGCCCCTGGCCTTGTTTTGACTGATGATATTGAGCTTTTCTATCATCTCTTTCCACAGATGTAGTCAATATGATTCCTGTGTATTCCATCTGGTGAGGTCCACGTGTATAGTTGCTGTATATGCTGGTGAAAAAATGTATTTGCAATGAAGAAGTCATTGGTCTTGCAAAATTATATCATAAGATCTCCTGCATTGCTTCTATCACTGAGGCCAGATTTTCCAACTACTGATCCTTCTTTGTTTCCAACTTTCGAATTCCAATCACCAGTAATCATCAAAGCATCCTGATTGCATGTTCGATCAATTTCAGGCTGCAGATGCTGGTAAAAATCTTCAATTTCTTCATCTTTGGCCTTAGTGGTTGGTGCATAAATTTGAAAAGTCATATTAATTGGTCTTCCTTGTAGACATATGGATATTATCCTATCACTGACAGCGTTGTACTTCAGGATAGATCTTGAAATGTTCTTATTGACGATGAATATAACTCCATTCCTCTTTAAGTTATCATTCCCGGCATAGTAGACCATATGATTGTCCAGTTCAAAATGGCCAATACCAGTCCATTTCAACTCATCAATGCCTAGGATATCAATGTTTATGCATTCCATTTCATTTTTGAAAATTTCCAATTTTTCTAGATTCATACTTCATACATTCCACATTCCAATTATTAATGGATGTTTGCAGTTTTCTTCCCATTTTGAGTCATGCCACATCAGCAAATGACGGTCCCAAAAGCTTGATTCCATCCACATCATTAAGGTCGACTCTACTTTGAGGAGGCAGCTCTTCCCCAGTTATCTTTTGAGTGCCTCCCTACCTGGGGTGCTCATCTTTCAGCACTATGTCAGTGTTCTGCTGCTATTCAAAAGGTTTTCACTGGCTAATTCTTTTCTAAAGTAGACTGCTGAGTCCTTCTTCCTAGTTTGTCTTAGTCTGGAAGCTTGGCTGAAAACTATCTGCTATGGGTGGCCCTGCTGGTGTCTGAATATCGGTGGCATAGCTTCCAGCATCACAGCAACATGCAAGCTCCCACAATATGGTAACCTGAGATACGTGGTATTTCTTTGTAGTTTTGATTTGCATTTCTCTAATCACTAGTGATAGGGAACGCTGGTGGCAAAGTGGATAAAGCGATGAACTGCTAGCCGGAAGTTTGGCAGTTTGAAACCACCAGTGGCTTTATAGGAAAAAGATGTGGCAATCTGCTTCCATAGAAATTTACAGCTTTGGAAACCCTATGGGGTCACTATGAGTCAGAATTGACACTATGGGTTTGGTTTTTTTTTGTTTAATGGCTAGTGATCACAAGCATTTCCTCACATATCTGTTAGCTGCCTGAATGTCTTATTTGATGAAGTGCCTGTTCTAATCCTTTGCCCATTTTTAATTGGATTATTTGGCTTTTGTTACTGAGGTGTCGAGATTTGAGATTTGAGATTTCAGATTTTAGAGATTAGATTCTTGTAGGATATGTCATGGCCACATTTTTCCCCCCGTCTGTAGATTCACGTTTTACTGTTTTAGTGAAGTCTTTTGATAAGTGTAAGTGTTTTATTTTCAGAAGCTCCCAGTTATCTAGCTTGTTGTCTGGCAATTGTGCATTGTTAGTTATGGTTTGTATTATGTTTATGTCATGTATTAGTGCCCCTAGCATTGTCTCTAATTTTTCTTCCATAATCTGTATCATTTTAAGCTTTATATATAGATCTTTGATAAATTTTGAGTTAGTTTTTGTGTATGGGATGAGGTATGGGTCCTGTTTCATTTTTTTATAGATGGATATCCAATTTTGTCAGTACCATTTGTTAAAAACACTGTCTTTTCCCCATTTAATTGACTTTGGTCCTTTCTCGGAGATCAGCTGACCATAGGTGGAGGGATTTGCATCTGGTTTCTTGACTCTGTTCCATTGGTCTATGTGTCTATCACTGTACCAGTACCAGGCTGTTTTGACTACCATGGCTGTATAGTAGGTTCTGAGATCAAGTAGTGTGAGGCCTCCTATTTACTTCTTTTTCTTCAGTAATGGTTTGCTTATCTGGGGTCTCTTTCACTTCCATATAAAGTTAGTGATTACTTTTTCCACCTCAATAAAGAGTGCTGTTGGTATTTGGATTGGGATTGAGTTATATCTGTAGTAGCTTTGGGTATGACTAACATTTTCACAATGTTGAGTCTTCCTATCCATGAGCATGGTATGCTTTTCCATTTATGTAAGTCTACCTTAGTTTCTTGCAATAGTGTTTTGTAGCTTTCTTTGTATATGTCTTTTACTTCCCTGGTTAGATTTATTCCTAAATATTTTATCTTTATAGGGGCTATTATAAATGGTATTGTTTTCCTAAATTCCTTTTTGAAGTTCTCTTTATTGTTGTATAGGAATCTAACAGATTTTTTTGTCTTAATCTTCCATCTTGCTACTCTGATGAATCTTTCTATTAGTTCCAGTAGTTTTCTTGTGGAATCTTTGGGGTTCCCTATGTATAGGATCATATTATTTGCAAATAGGGATAGTTTTACTTCTTCCTTTCCAATTTATATGCCCTTTATTTCTTATTCTTGACTTATTGCTCTAGCTAGGACTTCCAGCATGAATAAGGAAGACCAAAGAAGAATTGATGCCTTTGAATTATTGTGTTGGTGAAGAATATTGAATATACCGTGGACTGTAGAAGAATGAATGAATCTGTTTTGGAAGAAGTACAGCCAGAACGCTCCTTAGAAGCAAGGATGGTGAAACCACATCTCACACACTTTGGACATGTTACTGGGAGGGATCAGTCTCTGGAGAAGGACATCATGCTTGGTAAAGTAGAGGCTCAGCGAAAAAGAGTAAGCTCCTCAACAAGATGGATTGACACAGTGGCTGCAACAATGGGCTCAAGCATAACAATAATTGTGAGGATGGCACAGGACCAGGCAGTATTTTATTCTGTTGTACATAGAGTCACTATGAGTTGGAACTGACTCAAAGGCACCTAACAACAACAGAACTTCCAGCACAACATTAAATAGGAGTGGTGATAAAGGACATCCTTGTCTTGTTCCCTTTCTCAGCGAGAATGCTTTCAGTCTCTCTCTGTTGAGAAAGATGATGGCTATTGGTTTTGTATAGACGTCCTTCACTATGTTGAGGAATTTTCCTTCTATTCCTATTTTATTGAGAGTTTTTATCAGGAATGAGTGTTGGGTTTTATCAAATGCCTCTTCTGCATCAATTGAGAGGATCATGTGATTCTTCTTTTTTGTTTTATTTATGTGATGATTTTGTTGATTGATTTTCTAATGTTGAACCATCGTTGTATACTTGATTTGAATCCCACTTGGTTGGGGTGTATTATTTTTTGATATAATGTTGAATTCTATTGGCTAGAATTTTCTTGAAATGTTTACATCTATATTCATGAAAGATATTGGTCTGCAATTTTCTTTTTTGGTGGTGTCTTTGCCTGATTTTGGTATCAGGGTTATGCTGGCTTCATAGAATGAATTTTGGAGTATTCCTTCCTTTCCTAGCTTCTGAAATAGTTTTAGTAGTACTGGGGTGTGCTTTTCTGAATGTTTGGTAGAATGTTCCAGTGAAGTCATCTGGGATAGGGCTTTTTTTTCTTTTTAATTACCTGTTCAATCTCTTCTATTGTTATAAGTGTGTTCAGATTTTCTATCTCAGTTTATGTTAGTTTAGGTAGGTGGTGCATTTCTAGAAATTTGTCCATTTCCTCTAGGTTTTCAAATTTGTTGGAGAACAATTTTTCATAGTATTCTGTTATGATCCTTTTTATTTCAGTTAGGTCTATTTTAATGTCCCTTATCTCATTTCTTATTTGGGTTATTCACTTCCTCTCCTGTTTTTCTTTTGTCAGTTTAGCCAATGGTTTGTCAATTTTGTTGATCTTTTCAGAGAATCAACTTCTGGTCTTGTTAATTCTTTTATTATTTTTCTGTTCTCTGTTTTATTTATTTCTACTCTAACTTTTATTATTTCCTTTCTTCTGGTGGCTGTAGACTTGTTTTGTTGTTCTATTTCTATTTATTTGAGTAGTGGGGCTAATGCTTTGATTTTGGCCTGCCCTTCTTTTTTGATGTGTGCATTTTTTGCTGTAAATTGACCTCTGAGCACTGCCTTTGCTATGTCCCAAAATTTTTGGTATGATGTGTTTTCATTCTTATTTGATTCTAAGAAGTTTTTGATTATCGCTTTGATTTCTTCTATTACACTGTTGTTTTTAAGCAAAGTGTTATTCAGTTGCCATATATTTGATTTTTTCCTTTGCTCTTCATGTTATTGATTTCTACTTTTATGTCATGTGATCATAGAGGATGCTTTGTATTATTTTGATGTTTTGTGTATTATTGAGTGTTGCTTTGTGGCCTAAAATGTGATCTATTCTGAAGAATGCCCCATGTTTTTTGAAAAGAATGTGTACTTTACTGCTGTTGGCTGGGGTATTCTACATATATTTATGAGGTCAAGTTGGTTGATTTTGGCCTTTAGATCTTCTGTATATTTTTTAGTTTCTTTATAGATGTTGTGTCCATTACTGAGAGTGGCATGTTGAAGTCTCATACTATTATTATGGAACTGTCTATTTCTCTTTTCAGTGCTGTTATAGTTTGTTTTATGGATTTTGGAGCCCTGTAATTGGGTGCAGAGATATTTATTAAGGTTATGTCTTCCCGGTGGATTGTCTTTTTAATCATTATACTATGTCCTTCCTTGTCTCTTATAACTGATTTTGCCTTAAATTCTGTTTTATCTGATTTGCATTTCCACTCCTGCCTTTTTTGGCTGTGGTTTGCTTGATATATTTTTTCTCATCCTTTTATTTATGTTTTTATGTCTAAAATATGTCTCTTGTAGAGAGTATATTGATGGGCCATTTTTTTTAATCCATTATGTCATTCTCTGTCTCTTTACAGGTACATTTAATCCATTTACATTCAGTGTGATTGTCAGTAGGTAAGAGTTTATTGCTGTCATGTTGTTTTCCTTTTTTTTTTTTTTTTTGTGGTGTTGACATTTTCTTTGTTCCTTTTAGTCTCCTTTGCTGAGTGCCTGTGGTTTGTGGATTTCTTTTCTTTCATTTCTATAGATTTGGTATTTACTGAGACTTTATTGTTTTCTTCTTTGTTTTTCTGATAAATAGCTTTGTCTTTCTTTGTGGTTACCTCAAAATTTACCCATATCTTCCTAAGTTTCACCTGTATTTTATTACTTGATATTGCCTTGACTTCTCTCCATTTGAAAGTTCTATATCTACACCATTTATTCCCCTTTTTATTGTTTTGACATTGCCATCATTTATAGAGTGACATCTGTTTCCCTGTTTTAAGTCTGAGAGTTCTTTGCCTAGGTAGGTGTCTTAGTTATCTAGTGCTGCTATAACAGAAATACCACAAGTGGATGGTTTTAACAGAAATTTATTCTCTCGCAGGCTAGGAGGCTAGAAGTTTGAATTTAGGGCCCCTGCTCCAAGGGAAAACTCTCTCTCTGTCTGCTCTGGAGGAAGGTCCTTGTCATCAATCTTCCCCTGGTCTAGGAGATTCTCAGCACAGGGACCCTCATGTCCACAGGATGCACTTTACTCCCAGCACTTCTTTCTTGGTAGTATGAGGTCCCTCTCCTTTCTGCTCTATTCTCTCATTTATAGCTCAGATAAGATTGACTCAAGATACAACCTAATCCTGTAGATTGAGTCCTGCCTCATTAACACAACAGCTTCTAATCCTGCCTCATTAACATCATAAGGTTGTAATTTACAACACATAGGATAATCACATCAGATCATGAAATGGTGGACAACCACACAATGTTGAGAATCATGGCCTCGCTTAGTTGATACACATTTTTGAAAGACACAATTCAATCCACAACAGCTGGTATCTGGCTGATGCTGCCCTATGTCCTAGACTCTAGTTGTCTGATGTTGTTTCTCTAACTGAAGGACTCCCTTTAATATTTCTTGTAAGTTTGTTTGGTTTTCATGACTTCCCTTAATTTCTGCTTATCTGGAAATGGCCTAATTTCACTTTGTATTTAGAGAGAGTTTTGCAGGGTATATTATTCTTAATTGGCGGGGTTTTTTTTTTTCTTTTTCTTTCAAGGTTTTATATATGTCATCCCATTGCCTTCTTGCCTGTATGGTTTCTGCTGAGTAATCAGGGCTTAGTCTTATTGTTTCCCCTTTGTAAGTGATTTTTTCATTTTTCTTGGGCTGCTGTCAGAATTCTTTATTTGTCTTTGGTTTTGGCAAGTGTGATTATGATATGTCTTGGTGATTTTCTTCTTGATTGTACCCTACATGGGTTTGTTGAGCTTCTTGGATGGTCAGCTTTACTTCTTTCATGATTACTTGGGAAGTTTCCTGCAAGAAAATTTTCAACAATTTTTTCTGTGTTTTCCATTTCTTCCCCCTGTTCTGGAACTCCAGTCATGTGAAAATTTTTGTTCTTGATTGTGTCTTACATCATTCTTAGGTTTTCTTCATTTCTCTTCATTTTTTTCTCTGATTTTTCCTCAAATGAAATGACGTCCATGGATTTGTATTCATTCTTGCTGATTCTGTCTTCCATTGTTTCAAACTTGCTCCTAAAGCCTTCTATTCAGTTGTCCATTTCTGAAATTTTGTTATCTTTTGGATTTCTAGTTGTTGTTTTTGTATGATTTCTAATTTTTGTTTATTTTGCTGTTTTGTTCTTGCGTTATTTTCCTGAATCCTTCTATTGTTTTGTCTGTGTTATTCTTGATTTTGGCTGTTTCATTGGTTTTGTCTGTGTTTTCCATGATTTTGTCTAATTTTTCCTTGGTTTTGTCTGTTTTCCTTGATCTCTTTCTTAATCTCTTGAAGAGCTCTAAATATGAGCCTTTTGAATTCCATCTCAGGTAGGTCCACTGCCATTTCTTCTACCAGAAGTTCATCTCTTTATTTTGGTCACTTGCTGCACCATCTTAACCTGCATTTTTATATGTTTTGAAGTTGTCTGCCATCTCTGAAACTTTAAGGTACTATTTTCTGTATTTATTGGTTGTGTGTTCATTTCATCCTGCTTATTTGTTTTGTTTTAATATATCAGGGCATATGGGTCAGGCGTGCTTTGCTACTTGCTCCTCTGTGGGCATAATAGCTCTCACAGCATCGTTTAGGTGGGCAGGGCAGCAGCAGGCAGGGCAATCCTGCTTCACTATACACTGGTTTGATAAGGTGGCTGAGGATAGAACTGGCGGGTGCTGTCTGCCTCCTGGTGTTGGTCCAGTGGTGTGGGAGCATTCACAGCCCCTCGTGAGAGAAGCAGGGGTGTCAGACATGGAGTGGTACAGGCCCATTTCCCTCTGTTCAGCTGCTAGTTGAGTGGTGGGAGGAGGGGGCAATGTGAGCCCAGTGTAACAGCAGGCCTGAGCTGAGGATGCTCTAGCAATGGCAGACTCACGAGGGCTGACAGGAAGAGGAGGTGACATACAGGGCTAAGTAGGAGGAACAAAGAAAAGAAAAGAGAGAGAAAAAAAGAAAGGAAAAAAAAATAAAGAGTAGCTGGCAGGTGGGGGTAGGGTGGACCTGGGGGCTGTGGAAGGGAGGGTGAGGTGTCGTACAGGGCTGGGGGAGGGAGAAAGAATGGAAGAATGAGGAAAAAGAGAAAAAAAGAAAAATAAAAGAGGGACAGGCCTGGAGCCAGTGGGTGGGGGTGGGGCAGACTCAGGGTGGTGGTAGGCCAGTGACTCTCTAGCCAAAGTGAAGTGGCATTGCCTGGTTAGAAGGGGTAGAGATACAGTACGAGACTGGGTGGGAGGGAGAAAGGAAAGGAAGAAAGGCAAAAAGAGAAAAAATGGCATAGTAGTAGCCAGCAGGGGCAAGCTGGTAGTTCTCTAGCCAAGAGGTGCAGTATGGCCTGTCAGGAAGGGGTAGGGGTGGTGAATGAGGCTAGGTGGGAGGGAGAAGGAAAAGGAAGATGGGGAAACAAAAATGACACGGCTGCAGCCAGCATGTGGGGGTGGGGTGGATCTGGGGTGATGGCAGCCTGATAGTTCTCCAGCTGAGCAACACAGCATTGCCTGTCTAGAAGGGGTGGGGGTGGCGTATCATGCTAGGTGGGAAGGAGAAAGAAAAAGAAGAATGAGGGGAAAGAAATTGCAGTGCAGGAGCTGGTGGGTGGGAGTGGGGCAGACCCAGGGTGACGGCAGACCAGTAGATCTCTAGCTGTGTGGCACAACATTGCCTGTCAGGAAAGGCTGGGGTGGAATACTGGGCAGAAGGGTAAGGGGTGGGAAAATATGTTTCTCTGGTTACTGCGTGCTCTGTCTCCTGTTAGGAGCTCCGTGGAGTTCTATTCCAGTGCCCTGTCTGGGGTTATGTCTCACTGCTCCAAAATGGTGAAGCTGTGACTTGTTAATTGGCAGGTGAACTACTCTCCATATCTCTCCTTGTTCTCTTTTTCTATTCAGTTTCTCCTTCCATTGGGTGTTAGATCTAATT
The DNA here is from genome assembly GCA_030035585.1 of Dugong dugon. Lineage (NCBI taxonomy): Eukaryota > Metazoa > Chordata > Mammalia > Sirenia > Dugongidae > Dugong > Dugong dugon. The sequence goes on along the minus strand of CM057463.1, from coordinate 102,789,077 downwards.
TTTTATTCCTTCAATTGATGCTTAGGGTTCCAAAATTGACATTTGTATCTTTTTTTTTACTTAGGTTTCAGATCTTTGCTGCAGAAGGACAGCATGATACATCTGTCTAGGGCACCATGTTTGTTCTACCTCCCAAAGTGTTTCTTCTTTTCACAGACACAAAGAGTTTGCAAAAGCAGTTTCAGAAATCCTTGTGTGTATGATGTAATCAATTAATTGAAAAAACTCTGTGAAATTGGTTGCAATTTTCTCTGAATTTTATAAAAATAAAAACTACTCTCACTATTAAGCCATTGCCATATAAAATTCAAAAATCCTCATCTTTAAAATAAATCTGGATTCTTTGTTTATAGGCAGGGCTTTATTAGCATTCGAATTCTGTTTTGTGTTTATTGGTTTGTGTTTTGTTATTATTGGTTTTTTTTATTGTTTTTTGGCATTTCTTTTTAAGAAATTAAACTTTATTATTTGACTCACAGTTTGTACTCTTCCCCAGTTCTTCTCTACTTCCATATATATAAATAAAAACATAAATTTAAAGTATCTGGTAGTAAACTGTTGGAATCGTTGGACACCCAGTCTTTGAATACCTTTCACATGTTTGTGGAGTATCCTATGTTATAAGTTTATACCCCAGTCATGCTTGTCTCTAGACTTTGTCAATCATAAGAAAACATGTGAGACTTGTATTTGGAAGTGTGATGAAACAGGTGTTGGAGGGTATCCATTCTGGCAACAGTGCCTAGCAAGACACCTGCCTTTTAGTGGCTGGAACAGGAGAGGCTCCAGCAAGACTGTCCAATTGCCAGTATCAACAGGTCAGAGACAGTGGATTTTTCCAGATGTGGTGGCAGTGATGTCTTCATTAACTACATTGTCTTGGTTGGTGATAAAGGCTCTAGTCCTAGTAGCCAAGTCTGTTAGTCTAGACACTTCAGATATTTGCTGAGCTCCCTAATTGTGCAAACCAGCATGCTTTTAAGTGAAATTGAAGACAACATGCATAATCAGGACTTATCCCAGGAAAATTGATACATATGGTCATCTGATACAGAAATCATCTGCGAAAAAAGTGGTGCATAGGAGAAAGAGCAAAACTGAGAGAGGTTTTCAGGAGTCATTGTTATAATCAAGTAAATAAAGATTAGAAATAAGTTAAAAGACATTTAAAAAGAAAATCACCAGTAACTAAACAGAGTAACAACAGGGTGTTAGGAGCAAACGAAGAGGCTACAGAACAAATGAAGAAAAAATTTTCAAAAAGAACTACAGATAAACGTAGTTGAACACATCCATAAAAAGGATAAATTGGTAATAAATGTAGCCATTGGAACTGACATCTTTTTGAAAACAGTTTCCTTATGGTTATTGGATAAATATACGAGCACTTGGTCAGAAAATTGAATCAATTTCCTAGAAAAGAAGCTGTATGAACATTAGTTGCTATAATTGCTGTTTTTGTTGTTATTCCCTCTAGTTTTGCAGATTTTCTCTCTTAAAGCATGAAGATTGAGTAAGAAAGGAAATAATTATTATTTAACATATGTTGACAAAGTATCTCTAGAAATAACTCCGTTCATGAGTACAGCATTAACACCATTTCATACATGTTCCTGATTATCACAACAGGCTAACCATGGGAAGCAGTCTATTTCCATTCTTTTTTTTTTTTTAATTGTAGTTTAAATGAAGTTTACATTTCAAGTTAGTTTCCCATACAAAACTTTATACATACATTGTTATGTGACCCTAATTGCTCACCCCATTCTGCGACAGCACACTCCTCCATTTCGCCCCTGATTGCCCATGTCCATTCAACCAGCTCATAACCCTCTCTGCCATCCCACCTCACCTCTGGACAGAAGCTTCACCTTTGGGATCTTGTATCTACTTGACTAAGATGCACACTCTTCACAAGTATCAGTTTATGTCCCACAGTCTAGTCCAATCCCTGTCTGAAGAGTTGGCCTCGGAAATTGTTTTAGTTCTGGGCTGATAAGGAATCTAGGGGGCCATGCTTTCTGGGGTACCTCCAGTCTCAGTCAGACCATTAAGTATGGTCTTCTTACTAGAATTTGAGTTTTGAACCCCACCTTTCTGCTGCTCCATCAGGGACTCTCTGTTGTGTTCCCTATCAGGGCGGTAAATGGTGATAGCCAGGCACCATCTGGTTCTTCTGGTCTCAGGCTGATGAAGACTCTGGTTTATGTGGCCCATTCTGTGTCTTGGGCTAATACTTTCCTTGTGTCTTTGGTGTTCTTCATTCTCCTTTACTCCAGATGGTTGGGACCAATTGATGCATCTTAGATGGCCACTTGCAAGCTTTTGAGACCCCAGACGCCACTTACCAAATTAAGAAGCAGAACATTTTCTTAATAAGCTTTGTTATGCCAATTGATGTAGATGGCCCCTGAAAGCATGGCGCCCAGCCCCTTATCCCTGCTACTCTATCTCTCAAAGTATTTGATAGTATTGAGGAAACGTCTTAGCTTTGGTTTAGTCCAGTTGTGCTGACTTCCCCTGTAGTGTGTGCTGTCCTTCCCTTCGCCTAAGATGATTTTTATCTGCTATCTAGTTAGTGAATAACCCTCATCCCCCCCACACACACACTCCTGTAACCTTCAAAGAATGTTTTCTTCTGTGTTTAAACGTTTTCTTGAGTTCTTATGGTAGTAGTCTTATACAGTATTTGTTCTTCTGTGACTGACTAAATTCACTCAGCATAAGTTCCAGCTTCCACCATGTTATATGGTGTTTCACAGCTTCATCGTTATTCTTTATCGTTGCGTAGTATTCCATTGTGTGGATATACCGCAATTTGTTTATCCATTCATCCGTTGGTGGGCACCTAGGTTGCTTCCATCTTTTTGCTATTGTGAACATTGCTGCAATGAACATGGGTGTGCATATATCTATTCATGTGACAGCTCTTATTTCTCTAGGATATATTCCAAGGAGCAGGATAGCTGGATTGTATGGTACTTCTATTTCTAGCTTTTTAAGGAAGCACCAAATCAATTTCCAAAGTGATTGTACCATTTTACATTCCCACCTGTATAAGTGTTCCAGTCTCTCCACAACCTCTCCAGCATTTATTATTTTGTGTTTTTTGGATTAGTGCTAGCCTTGTTAGGGTGAGATGATATCTCACTGTAGTTTTGATCTGCATTTCTCTAATGGCTAATGATTATGAACATTTCTTCATGTGTCTATTAGCTGCCTGAATATCTTCTTTGGTGAAGTGCCTGTTCATATCCTTATCCCATTATTTACTTAGGTTGTTTATCTTCTTGTTGTTGAGGTTTTGCAGTATCTTGTAGAGTTTAGGGCTTAGACGCTGATCGGATTTGTTGTAGCCAAAATTTTTTTCCCAGCCTATAGTTTGTCTTTTTACTCTTTTGGTGAAGTCTTTTGATGAGCGTGTTTGATTTTAAGAGGTACCATTTATCTAGTCTCTCTTCTTGTGCTTGTGCATTGTTACTTATGGTTCATATTAGGTTTATGCCATGTATTAGGGCTCTTAGCATAATCCCTATTTTTTCTTCCATGATCTTTATCTTTTTCGATTTTATATTTAGGTCTTTGATCCATTTTGAGTTATTTTTTGTGCATGGTGTGAGGTATGGGTCTTGTTTCAGTTTTTTGCATATAGATATCCAGTTATGCCAGCACCATTTGTTAAAGAGACTGTCTTTTCCCCAGTTAATGGGCTTTGGACCTTTGTCAAATATTAGCTGCTCATAGGTGGATGAGCTTATATCTCGATTCTCAACTCTGTTACATTGGTCTATGTATCTGTTTTTGTACCAATTCCGTGCAGTTTTGACTACCGTAGAGGTATAATAGGTTCTAAAATCAGGTAGTATAAGGCCTCCCACTTTGTTCTCCTTGTTGAGTAATGCACTATTTATTCGGGGCCTTTTCCCTTTCCATATGAAATTGGTGATTAGTCTCTTCATCTCATTAAAAAATGCCGGTGGATTTTGGATCGGGATTGCATCGTATCTGTAGATTGCTTTGGGTAGAATTGACGTTTTCACTATGTTGAGTCTACCTATCCAAGAGCAAGGTATATTTTTCCACTTATGCAGGTCTCTTTTAGTTTCTTGCAGTAGAGTCTTGTTGTTTTCTCTGTATAGATCTTTTATGTCTCTGGTTAGATGTATTCTTAAGTATTTTATCTTCTTGGGGGCTATTATAAATGGTATTGATTTGGTAATTTCCTCTTCAAGGTTCTCTTTGTTGGTGTAGAGGAATCCAACTGATTTTTGTATGTTTATCTTTTATCCTGAAACTTTGCTGAAATCTTCTATTAGTTCCAGGAGTGTTCTTATGGATTCTTTGGGGTTTTCTGTGTATAAGATCATACCATCTGCAAATAGAGTTACTCTGACTTCTTCCCTATGAATTTTAATGCTCTTTATTTCTTTTTCTAGCCTAATTGCTCTTGCTAGGACCTCCAGCACAGTGTTGAATAAGGGTGGTGATAGAGGACATCCTTGCCTGGTTCTCATTCTCAAGGGAAATGATTTCAAAGTCTCTCCATTTAGGATGATGTTGGCTGTTGGCTTTGTATAAAAACCCTTAATTATATTGAGGAATTTCCCTTCTAGTCCTATTTTGTTGAGAGAGTTTTTATCATGAATGGGTGTTGGACTTTGTCGAATGCCTTTTCTGCATCGATTGATAAAATCATATGCTTCTTGTCTTTTGTTTTCTTTATGAGATGGATTACGTTGATTGTTTTACTAATGTTAAACCATCCCTGATTACCCAGTATAAATCCCACTTGATCATGCTGAATTATTTTTTTGATATGTTGCTGAATTCTATTGGCTAGAATTTTGTTGAGGATTTTTGCATCAATATTCATGAGGGATACTGGTCTGTAATTTTCTTTTTTTGTGGTGTCTTTACCTGGTTTTGGTATCAGGGTTATGCTGGCTTCATAAGATTGAGTTTGGGAGTATTCCATCCTTTCTATCCTCTGAAATACCTTTAGTAGTAGTGGTGTTATCTCTTCTCTGAAAGTTTGGTAGAGTTATCCAGTGAAGCCATTGGGGCCAGGGCTTTTTTTTTTTTGTTGGGAGTTTTTTAATAACCTTTTCAATGTCTTCTTTTGTTATGGGTTTATTTAGTTGTTCTACCTCTGTTTGTGTTAATTTAGGTAGGTAGTGAGTTTCTAGAAATTTGTCCATTTCCTCTTGGTTTTCAAATTTGTTAGAGTACAATATTCCTAGTAATCCATTATGATTCTTTTAATTTCAGTTGGGTCTGTTGTGATATCACCCATCTTATTTCTTATACAGATTATATGCTTCCTCTCCTGTTTTTCTTTTGTCAGTTTGGCCAATGGTTTATCTGTTTTGCTGATCTTTCCAGGAACCAGCTTTTGGACTTCTTAATTCTTTCAATTGTTTTTCTATTCTCCATTTCATTTAATTCTGCTCTAATTCTTATTATTTCCTTCCTTCTGGAGCCTGTGGGCTTCTTTTGCTGCTCTCTTTCTACTTGTTCCAGTTTTGGGGTTGATGTTTTGATTTTGGCCCTTTCTTCTTTTTGGATGTGTGCATTTATTGCTATAAACTGACCTTGGAGCACTGCTTTTGCTGTATCCCAAAGGTTCTGGTAAGATGTGTTTTCATTCTCATTTGATTCTATGAATTTTTTTATTCCATCCTTAATTTCTTCTATAACCCAGTAGTTTTTGAGTAAGGTGTTGTTCAGTTTGCATATGTTGGATTTTTTTTTTCCCTTGCTTTTTGTGTTATTTCCACTTTTATGGGTTTATGGTCAGAAAAGATGCTTTGTAATATTTCAATGTTTTGGATTTTGTTAAGTCTTTCTTTATGGCCCAATATGTGGTCTATCCTGGAGAATATTCCACGTGCATTGGAAAAGAAAGTATACTTGGCTGCTGTTGGGTGCAGCGTTCGGTATATGTCTATGAGATCAAGTTGGTTGATTGTAGCATTTAGCTCTTCTGTGTCTTTGTTGAGCTTCTTTCTGGATGTTCTGTCCTTCACCAAAAGTGGCATGTTGAAGTCTCCTACTACTATTGTGGAGCTGTTTATCTCTCTCTTCAGAGCTGTTAGAGTTTGTTTTATGTATTTTGGAGCCCTGTCATTGAGTGAGTAAATATTTATTATAGTTATGTCCTCCTGGTGTATTGACCCTTTAATCATTATATAGTGTCCTTCCTTATCCTTTGTGGTGGATTTTACTTCAAAGTTTATTTTGTCAGAGATTAATATTGCCATTCCTGCTCTTTTTTGAGTGTTGTTTGCTTGATATATATTTTTCCATCCTTTAAGTTTTAGCCTGTTTGTGTCTTTAAGTCTAAGGTGCGTCTCTTGTAGGCAGCATATACACAGATCATGCTTTTTTATCCAATCTTCCTCTCTCTGTCTCTTTATTGGTGCATTAAGTCTGTTTACTTTCAGCATAATTATTGATAGATATGAGTTTAGTGCTGTCATCTTGATGTCTTTTTTGTGTGTTGGTCACAGTTTCTTTGTTCTCCTTAATTTTCTGTGCTGAGTCATTTTTCTTTATGTATTTTTTTCATCTTTTTCATTTTGTAGATTTTGTGTTTGCTGAGTCTTCATATTTTTCTACTTTTTATTTTGATTTGTAGGATTGTTAGATTCCTTTGTGGTTACCTTAATATTTACCCCTGTTTTTGTAAGTTTATACCGGTCTTTTATTTGTATTTCCTTGACTTCCCCTCCATATGAAAAATATATGTCTGCATTTTTTAAGTCCCTCTTTTTTGTTTTAATGTTGTCCTTTTTTACATATTGATATCTCTGTTTCCCTATTTTCCATGTTTTAGCTTTGATGTATTTTCGACTTCCCTATCTAAGTCAATATCTGGTTGCTCTGTCCTGTGTTCTAGTCTTGTCTTGTTCTCTGATGTTATTGATTATATAACTGGAGGATTCCCTTTAGTATTTTTTGTAATTTTTGTTTGGTTTTTGCAAATTCCCTAAACTTCTGTTTATCTGGAAATTCCCTAATTTCGCCATCATATTTGAGAGATAGTTTTGCTGGATATATAATTCTTGGCTGTTAGTTTTTATATACGTTATCCCATTGCCTTCTTGCCTGCATGGTTTCTGCTTAGTAGTCCGAGCTTATTCTAATTGACTCTCCTTTGTAGATGACTTTTCTTTTATCCCTAGCTGCTCTTAAAATTCTCTCTTTATCTTGGTTTTGGTAAGTTTGATTGTAATATGTCTTGGTGACTTTCTTTTGGGATCTACCTTATGTGGGGTTCAATGAGCATCTTGGATAGATATCTTCTCATCTTTCATGATATCTGGGAAGTTTTCTGTCAACAAATCTTCAACAATTTTCTCAGTATTTTCTGTTATCCTCCTCTGCTCTGGTACTCCAGTCACTTGGAGGTTGTTTCTCTTGATAGAGCCCCACATAACTCTTAGAGTTTCTTCATTCTCTTTAATTCTTTTATCTGATTTTTCCTCAAATAAGTTGGTGTCAAGTGCTTTATTTTCAATGTTAATAATTCTAACTTCTACTGCCTCAATTTGGCCCTTATGACTTTCTACTGAGTTGTCTAATTCTGAAATTTTATTGTTAATCTTCTTCATTTCTGATTGCTGTCTCTCTATGGATTCTTACAGCCTATTAAATTTGTCATTATGTTCTTGAATAACTGTTTTAAGTTCCGCTACTACTTTGTCTGTACGTTCTTTGGCAGTTTTGTATTTTGTTGAATTTCCTTTCTAATTTCTAGAAGAGTTCTGTATATTAATCTTTTGTATTCTGCCTCTGGTAATTCCAAGAAATTCTCTTCCTCCAGAGAATTTATTGATTCTTTATTGTGGGAGCTTGCTGAAGCCATCAGGGACTGCCTCTTTATGTGATTTGATATTGACTGTTTTGACTGTTGTCTCCGAGCCATCAATAAGTTATTATAATTTTATTTTATATTTTTTTAGTGATTCCTAGTTTCTTGTTTTGTTTTATTTTGATATGCCCAAATAGGCTGCTCGTGTGCGCTAGTTTGATTTTTGGTGCCTTTGAAGCTCTAACATCCTGTCACCAGGCAGTTTATTCTGTAACTAAGTACGTGCACACAGGAGTCCATTAAATTTTCCTATATGGTTTCAGCTCAGGTGTTCAGGCAGTTGGTCCCCAAGTGTGTGGTGAAGGATCTCATGTACAGTCTTAGAGAGGCATGGGTGATTGGTGTAGGCACAAGTATCTGGCTGTGGTAGAGGGTCACGCACTGAGTCAGGCAGGGGGCTGACGGCTGCCTCTGAGGTTCTGAAAGGAAAGCATGTGCCTATTCCCTAGGATGAGTAGGTAGGTGAGTTTTGCAGCCAGACTATGAGCACCCCACTCTGTTGGCTGTAAAGACTCTAGGGCACCACTTATTCTTAGACCCCTGTAGCAGGTGACTAGGTGGCATAGGTGGAGCCACTAGTCCTCAAGCCCCTGGTGTGGATCAGTAGAGGTGCCTGCTCAAAGGGCAGGGCTGTATTGAGGATCACTTCACAGCTGCAACAGTTGAAGTTAGACTTCAGATGTTTACCCTGTTGTACTATGGTAGTGACAGCTTACGCTGCAGAGATGGGTCCCCACAATTCTATACAGGGGTGGAAGGCACTGAAAGTCTGTGGACCCCTTATGCCTGTGCCTAGCAAAGGAGCTGTGTTGACCCTGAGTTTCTGGCTTAGGGGAGCTAGTAGCTTATTTGTTCCCTCACCATGGCCAGGAGAATGGGTCAGGGTGCCTTTTGTGATCTACTTCTGGCCCAGTGAACTCAGAGACTTTGGAAGTCTGGACCGGTGCAGAGCAGGGAAGGAGGAGGTATAAGGGAGAGAGGTTTTTCCCAAATGGGCTTTTTTTTTTTTTTTTTAAATCCTTGTGAAAGTCCACACACACGTACTCATCTTTAGGCACTTGGGAGCTGCTTTTTACCGGTTCAGAGTGTCCAAGCAGAATCTCTGCTGCCGGATCTCTCTCCATGTGGAAACTGCTCTCGAGCGTGCGTGTGTAGCTGTTTTCCTGCTTCACTGCATAGTTTGGAGCCAGTGGTGGTTGAAGAGTTGTGGCTCTAGCTGAGCGAGTCTGGTCTGGCACTTCTCACTTCTTCAGAACCATCTCCCTCTCCCCACGCCTCTCAGTCTGATTCCTCAACTTTGCTTTGTTCAGGGCTCCTAGATACTCATATATAATCAAATCACTTGTTTTTCCATGTCTTTGTTGTAAGAGGGATATAGAAAGCTGTCTGACTACTCCGCAATCTTGGCCCCGCCCCTCCTATTTCCAGTCTAAGTAAGTACATGGTCATGGAAAGGAATGGTTGTAAACAATCCCTTTGAAAAAGAAATCTACTGTCTTCCGAGAGTATCATTGAGATTGTGACTGCATTCTTTCTGACTTTGAGGTCATAACCAGGGACTAAATTTACATACTGGCTTTTGTCTGTTCTTAGTTTCAGAAGAGCAACAACTTCTTCTTCTACTGTTCACCTGGACTGAATTCAATCCATCTATCTACAGGCCAAGATTCAATTTAGTAGCTTGTTCCATCACTCACTAAAATATTAATTTCCTTGAAGTATTAAATGACTTTGAAACTATTGATGTTACGAAACAGTCAAAGAATCTGAGAAATGAAGACAAAAGTTACAAGATAATATATCTTTAAGTTTTGTCACCTCACCATCCCCATGTGACACAGAGTCAAGTGGGGGAAATAGCAACTGCTATTTCTCACAGCTTTAAAAGAGCTGACAGACACTTCTCACTGCCATTCTCCTTTCACATAATAAATGTTACACCTTTGTGAACCACAATGAGTGTTTGGGGATTTAGATGTTCAGAGAAAAACATTTACATGACTGGATGAAATTTTAGCACATGGCCAAAGCATAGCGAGTTATTCAGAACTATTGAACAGAATCCTGAAAATTAAGCACTGTTCTGTGATTCATTTTTTTTTTTTTTCCAATCTTATATTAGGGTTTTGGTAAAAGGAATTTATAACCTAAGAATGAGATAACAGCTAGCTTGGCAGGAGAAGAATGGAAAAGCTGGGCTAATATTTGAAATCCATAGCAGATAAAGTAGATATAGATTTTGACAACCTATGGGTAATTTGAGATTGAAACTAATCAGTGGGAATATCCAGAGTCTTGAGACACTGCTAAAATACAAAATCATTTGCATCTATGCTAGAGCAAGTATGGGGCAGCCGGTGTGTTCTCGATCTCTCATTTCTGTTGACAGCGGCAGAGACCCTGTTTCTTAAGGACTCTATGAAGATGCTGTTTATCACCTTCCATTTTGAGATCTGATGTGAGCAGCCAGTCAGTAGGAAGAGAAGTTTCCTTGGAGGTGCGACCTTCATCCATGATATAAACAAATGTTCTAGTAAACCTCTGTTTTTCCAATCCTGCAATCTCTCTGTGTCTGAGCAGGATTCCTAGGGTGCAAGCCAGCAGGGCCTCCAGCCAGTTGCCTCAGCTGCAGATTTTGGATTTGCCAACCCCTGCAACTCTGTGAGCCAACAGAGGCCTTCAGCCTGTCTGTCTCCTGACCTGCAGGTTTGGGGTTGTCAGCCCCTGCAAGCACGTGAGCCAGCAGAGGTCATCAGCCTGTTGTCTGACCCACAAATTTGGGACTTGCCAGCCCCCACAATTTCACGAGCCATTTCCTTGAAGTAAATCTTTCTACAGGTATCTATGTACGTTCCATTGGTTTTGCTCCTCTAGAGAATTCAGACTAAGACAGTTTGGGTTAGAGATTTCCCTGGGATTTTGACAAAGAATTGGAAACTCTGTTTATCATATAGGTCCTTCATATCCTTCTGGTCAAACCATTCTCTAATTGGACTAGCATAGATTTGTAAGAGAAAGCACCAAAATGTTTAACGAGTTGGAAAGGGAAATTTTGATATTTCAAGCTTTTTTAGATTCTTTGAGATGAGATTAGGTAGATTGAAAATACAATTAAAATATATTAAGACTAAGCTATGAAACTTTCCAAAGAAGCAAATTTCTCTCTCAGACCTTTAGGGGATTCAAATCACTAGTATATTATTAAATGCTACATGATCAAAAAAATAGTACCTTAATTATGAGTGGGAACTAAAACACTTTTTAAATGGTCTAATCTCTACCCTGGGAACCTTTTTGGTCATTAATTCACATTCATTGCTACCTAAATCTGTAGTAAGAACAGAGCATACTAGGTCTATTAAAGTCTTGTACTATATGATGCTGTATTGGAATCATTACAAGTTTAACAGTTCTGTTAAAAATGCGATGTGTCTGGTATAGAAGATGCGAACTATTACTCAATGGAAGAGTGGACACTGAGGATTAATTAGCTAATGTTAACGATCAGGTTGTGAAATCAGACTCACACAAATCAGAGTTCTAACCCAATAGGAAGCTTACTAATAATTTCTAGGATACAAGCAATTGAGAAGCATGGGTGAATCAGGGAGAGATGTGGAGCATTTTGTATGACTTTCCATGTTTCTTCCTCACAGTACTTTGTTCATGTACCATCTGGCTCAGAATAAAAGAAGAGATTTCCAGTGTGGTTTATAAGACACATCAAATAGTGAGAAGTGTTTAGGTTATGATACTTCTCCATTTTATGTCTCCAGATAGTTGTATGTCTGACATAACATTTGCTAGGAAGCCATGTCTCACAATTTCCTACAATACAGTTTGTTTACTACCAGCGATCTTAAACCAGGTACATCCTGCTAAAAACATTCTATGGACATGTACTAGGCTTTTAGCAAGCATCATTAGTCTATTTGCCAAGAGGTCTAGTTATCAACATGCTCACAAAATGATTATGCCAGCTCACCTGCCTTCTTTCTTTTTCTGGGAGTAATTACAAGCCACCTTCTTTACTATATTTTCCCCAGTTAATAAATTTTGTATATCTGAATAAAATTTCCATTGCAGCTATTGTAAGTTTTTGCATTAATATCTAGGTTTAAACTTTTTGAAAGTGTCCCTTAAGTCTTTTTGACTACAGAATAACTATACATAAGCAATAAAACTAATTCATTTTACAAATTGGAATACAGTGTAGGTTATACATTGCAATCAAGTGTTCCCAAATTCAGTAATGCCTATGTTTATTGGTATGAAACATAACTGGCCAGTTATAGTTATGAAAAATTTTAAGTTAATTAAAAGTTATCCATTTATACTGCAAAATTTTCCTAGGTAGAGAAAGCAACAAATATGTAAGGATCTCTTCTGAAATTGTTTTCCAAGTCTGTATAAATTTAGTGTTCGATTTCTTGTTTTAGGGTTATATATGGACTGTGTGTCAATAGACACATAGAGATAGTTAATATATCACACTTTCACAGCCACACAAGTTTATTTTGAATAACAAAATCCCTAACTAATGATAAAATTCTATGTGGAAAAATGGATTGTATCTCCCATGGCCTCAAATTTCAGAGCCCAAACATATACCATGTATCAGACTCAAGTTTCCTGGGAAGTTTGCAATCTTTTACTGTATGTTTTTAAAAGTTATAATATTATAGTCATAAAAAAGTCACAGATCTTGATATATGAGACTGGAATTAATCAAATATTTTACTATTTACTCAAAACTATTGACTCTTTTTAGAAAAGATGTCATTCATCAAAATCCTCACCTCAGTTCTCCCCTTTCATTCCACATAGGCACACCAAAAAACAAAAGGAAAAAAAAATTGCCGTCGAATCGATTCTGACTTAGCAACCCTATAAGACAGAGTAGAACTGCCCCCATAGGGTTTCCAAGACTTTGAACTGCTGACCTGACCATCAGAGCTCCAAACTTGATGTAAGGACTTCCCAGTCACTCTGTTATAATGCACCACTGGTGAATATTTCCACTATGAAAATGAACTGTGTATTTAGCTAACCTGCATTCTTTAAGTAAATATTATTTGCAAAGATTAAACAGATCAGTGTTCTACCTGAGCTATCATTTCTTCTTTAATTTCAAAAGTTATAATTGGCATATATCATCTTGTAAAAGTGATTTTTTGGTCTCAGGGCTTTAGAATGTAAGCATTTGAAATTAAATCATGGTCACAATTTGTTTCCTCAGTCTCTCCTGTGACTTTTGGACTCACTGCTGGGTAGCTTGAAATGATTTTTATTGTATTTGGATATATGGCATTGTACCAGCAGAATGTTAGATTTTAATTTTCCACCCAAGAATTTGAAATCATGTAGACAACAATCTAAAAAAAGAAAAAAAAAGTTTACTAATAGAATATGGAACTGTGGTCAAATTCTTAAGAAATATGACTATAACCATTTATGGAAAAGGAAACTATTTCAGAAAGCAAGCTTCAGATCGTGGTAGCACAAGCATTTTTTTTTTTTTTTTTTAACGCAACCAAGTAAATAAGACAGAGTTAGTGAATTTTTTTAAGGTGAATGTTGCAAAGATTTCTGAGCCACCTACATAAGAAGCCTATTGTGGAAAAAGCTTAAGTCCTATATCGAGTAGCACATTGTCACTTCTTTGAGTCCAACCAAAGCCCTGAGGAAATTGGTACATTCAGTACACTTCTGTGTGAAATATTAAATTACTTATTTCTGAAGTGCTGTTCTTGAGTGGTAAAGCTATTTCCTAGAAGCATTTCTTAGTGTGCCACAGATTGCTTTAAAAAAGAAGTTGATGATAATAGAAAATAATAATAATAATAACAGTATACAGTGGTAGCTTTAACAATAGTAGACTAACAAATTCAGGGTTGGATGAGCAACAGCTCTCTCTGCACATATAATTAAATGGCATTCTGCTATATGTAAGAGATCATAAGTGTAAGGCTAAAGAAAAAAACTTTCTGCCTGCTCCTTGAGTGTTGATAAAAGTGGTAGTATCACAGAGTGGTTACAGTGGAATTTTAAGCCATGCAGACCAGATATTAACTCAGCTCTAGTGCTACACAAGCTGTTTAAGCCTGATCAAGTTACTTAATCTTACAAAAACTGTTTCCTTATTTATAGATACCTATAATATAATTTGAGTTTCAAATTATGTAAAAAAATGCCATAGGACCTAGAAAAACTTTATAAACAAAAGTGATAGTAATTATTATGATGACAATATGTGTTCCCTGCAATCTTATTCATAAGCAAATGTAGATTAAATATCATGAATCTTGACATCCACTGGGAATCCGCTACTAAATTATATTGCCATTCGTTCATTCACTTATTTATTCACTCATTCAAATATAAACTTGAGCACCTCTTATGAGCTTGATGTTAATCTAGGTACTTGATTAACTTGTTTTATATACTGATTGTATCACTACATAAAACAGTCATAGATCTCTATTCTCATGGAGCTTACATTCTGCTAGATGATAGTTGATAAATGTGGTAAATAAATAAAGGATATAGCATATTGGAAGGGAAGAAATGATGTGGAAAATAGAAAGAACTGAAAATGGGGAATGATGCAATTATAAATAAGATGTAACTCTCTTTGCAAAGGCAAATTTTTAGCAAAGATTTGAAGGAGATGTGGGCCTGAGCTGCACATGAGGAATGAAAATAACATAGAACAGCAAAGTAAGGTGGCCAATACAGGCCATAGTCTTAACCACTGTATAGGCTCTGACTTTTCCTTTCAGTAAAATGGAGAATTATTTGAAGATTTGTGCAAAGGAATGACATGATTCAATTTATTTTTAAGCATACACTTTAGCTGCAATGTTGAGAACAGACCAAGAGGGGAGAGGAGTAGAGAGAACAGTTAGGAGGCTGTTAAAGTAATCTAAAAGACATTAATGGCCCCAATCAGGATGTTAGCAGGGAAGAGAGAGATACATCAGATATGAGACATATTTTGAATGTAAATTCAACAGTATTGCCTTACAGACAGTATGTGGGTACTGAGAAAAATGGAGAAATCACAGATGGCTCCATGTTCTTTGATCTGAGCAATTTTAAGAGGTTGCCATGAGAAGTCAGATGCCTGTAGCTAGAACAGGTTTTCTTTTTGAGAAACAAGAGTTTCTTTTGGGGGCAGCAGGAATTTTGGGGGGAAATCTGGGAGTACAGAAATATTGTGTTTGAGATATTTGGCACAAAGTGGAAATATCAACTAGATAGTTGGATAAGTAAATCTAGGGTTCAGGAGAAAATTCTGAGTTGGATATATGCATTTGAGAATCATCAACATATGTTTTTGTTAGCTGTTATCCAGTTAACTCCAACTCACGGTGACCTTATGTACAACAGAACGAAAAATTGCTGCATCTTGCATCAGTTCCCAGAATGTTCATGTTCATTGTTCTGACTTTTATGCCATTCCACCTCACTGAGGACCTCCCACAGCTTTGTTAGCCCTCTACTTCACCGAACGTGATGTCCTCCTCTAGGAATTTATTCCTCCACATGATGTGTCTCAAGCAACTAACTTGAGAACAATGTTCTGTTCTGATTCAAGGTTTTCATTGGCATCAATATATAACTTGTATTTAAATCTATGAGACTGGGACAGATTACCATGTGAGTGAGTTAAATAGAAAATAGAAGAAAACCAATGTTTAAATCCTGGGGCATTCCAGCTTGAAGAGGCAGGGAGAAGAGAGTTAAAGAGATTTTAAAGGGTTCCCAGGGAATAGCAGGTCAAACAGATTATGAAATTAATTATAATAAATACTCCTAAGAATTAAAAGATGATGAGTAGAAAGACTTGATCACTGGAAATAACAACATGAAGATAATCAATGACCTTAAGAAGGTGATATCATTGCAGTGGTACAGGCTAAAAACCTGACTGAAATTGGTTTAAGAGAGAATAAGATCACTGAATATAAAAAACTACATATTTTAGAAGTGAATCTTTAAAGTTATAGCAAGAAGGAAGACTGGAAATTATGAAAGAGAGATCTAGGGTGGGATGCTGGAGAGAGGGTTAAGGAGGGATTGCTCAGAGCAGAGAAAAATGACTCATTCTGGTGAATACCCCATTGCCACTGAGTCAATTCTGACTCATTACGACCCTATAGGGCAGAGTAGAACTGCCTCATAGAGTTTCCAAGAATCACCTGGTGGATTCAAACTGCTGACCTTTTGTTTAGCAGCTGTAGCTCTTAACAAGAATAGGTAATATAAAAAATGAGAAAGTTAGCAGAGAAATAAAGCAAAGAATATTGTAATGTAAAAGAATCATATTACCCCAGATCTCTTGTACATTAGGACAAATTTCCGTTTTCAGAAAGAATAATATGAATTGAGTGAGTCTTATAGATTGATAGAGTAAGATGTAGTTTATATGGTATTATTCCAAGAATATTGTAAAGATTTTACCACTTCAATATGTCCTTCACTACAGTATTCCTAACACTGAATAATCCTAGAAGATACATTCCATCTATAGGAGTATTGATGGAGAAGTGACATGTTCAAATACACTTCAGATAAATGGTCATACATACTTCAGTAGAGCTGAATTTCTGAATCAAGAGGTAATCCTTCGAACAGAACAAGGGGCTACTGCATGGTTTAAAATTGGAAAAGATACATGGCGAGGTTTTATTCTTTCATCTTACTTATTCATCTACATGCTGATCAAATACTTTGAGAAACTGGGTTATACAAAGAAGAAGGAGACACCAGAATTGCAGGAAGACTCATTAACGTCCTAGATATGCACATGACATAACCTTACTTGCTGAAAATTAACACAACCTGCAGCACTTACTGATAAAGGTAAAAAATTCTACAGCTTTCTGTATGGATTACACCTGAACATAAAGAAAACAAAAAACTCTTCAACAACTAGACAACTAAACATCATAATAAATGGTCCAGAAATTGAAGTTGTCAAGGATTTCATTCTACTTGGATAAATAACTAAAGCCCATGAAAGCAGCAGTAAAGAAATCTAAGGGCATATTGTGTTGAATAAATCTGCCAGGGGGGAAAAAAATAACTCTTTAAAATCTTAAACAACAAAGATGTCACTTTGAGGACTAAGCTGTACCTGATCCAAGCCATGGTATTTTCAATTGTAACAATGCATGTGAAAACTGGACCATGAAAAAGACCAAAGAATTGTTGCATTTGAATTATGGTGCTGGTGAAGAATATTTAATATTGAATATATCATAGACTGAAAGAAGAACTAACAAATCTGTCTTGGAGGAAGTACAGCTAGAATGCTCGCTATCAACAAGGATGGTCAAACTTTCTCTAGCTTACTTTGGACATGTCATCAGGAGGGACTAATCTCTGGGGAAGGTCATCATGCTTGGTAAAGTAAAGGGTCAGGGAAAAAGAGGGAGATCCTCAATGAGATGGATTTATGTAGGGGCTGCAACAATGGCTCACACATACCAAAGACTGTGCAGATGGCACAAGAGTGGGCAATAGTTCATTCTGTTATACATAAGGTAACTACGAGTCAGTGCAAACTTGATGGTACCTAACAACAACAAAGCAGAGCTGAATTTCAGATTATTCCTCGTTAGTTGGATTTAATAGAAAGAATACAAAAGTAACTTAAAACAACAACAAAAGCAACTCTGAGATCACTAAAGATAAACTAATCTAATGCATAATAATTCAATGTCAACTTCAAAATTTAGATTGATTCTTCAACTACCCTAATTGTTTTTTCACCAGCTAGTTCTATACTTTATGCTGATTGTGCACTGATACCCCCACTCTTTCAACTATTCCTGGACAAGACTAGCAGGACTGAATTATGCTTATTGTGTGTGCCCTTTGCAACCCTCAGCCTACCCCTGGGGGGAGGTAGGGAATAGGGCCTGAAATTTATCACATACTTTGCTTTCTCTCCGATGCAGTGTTGCCTAGGCCCCGAAGAAGGGAAGCTTTTTTCCCAGTTTGCAGATAATTTCCATCTGCATTAGCAGGATTGCTGGATTTAGTTCTGTGTTGATGGATCAGAAAGGATGCATATATTTAACAAATATTTATTTTACCTATAGCCATGAGTCAAAATTGACTGAACAACGACTAATAACAACAACATAGTTTGTTTAGACAGTCTTTTGGTGCTGGATTTACAACCATAAAAAAATAGGGTTCTTGGCTTCCAACACAGTGGTGGGAAAAAAAGAAACAATTTCCAAATTGTGTGATAATTGCTAATACAGAGATAAGAACAAGGTTCTGGAGCACTCTTGGAGCACTTAGAAGACACAAAGAGAGGTAATGTAAATTCCCTAGAGGAATTACTCTTTAAATCAAGAGCTCAGGATTGCAAATAATTAGCCAGGTGGAGAAATGGAAATCCAGTTTGGATGGATCTTTGAGTGGGAGAGAAGGGGCAGAAGATAGAGCTGTGGCTATAAATGGGGGCTAAATCATGAAAGACCTTTAATTCCATGTTAGAGATAATAAAGAGCAAATGACATATTTAAAGCAAGGGAAATAAACAGATTAAATCTTAGAAAGTTTTTTTAATATGTGCTGGGAGCAATAATATAGGGTGACTATGAGTGGGAATCGACTTATCAGCTGTGGGTATTTGTTTTTTGTTTTGGTTTGGGAGCAATAAACTGGAAGAGCCAAATTAGAGCACTTAAGAGGTGAATATAGAAATCCAAGAGATAATTGTGGCCTGAATCATGATTTTGAAATAGGGAAAGAAGGATATAAGTGCACATATTTGAGAAATAATGAATAAATGTGATCGATTGAATGTGGGGATTGAAAATGAAGAAGTCAAGGAAGATTCTCAGGATTTGGGAGGTCATTGATACCTTTAAGATAGAAAATAATGGCGGAAGATGGGGTGGAGGATAGGGAGAATGTGGACTTGGTTATGGGTGAGTTGAGTTTGAGGTGATTGTGAGATATTTTTAGTGGAGATATTTACCAATAAACAACATATGCAAGCTCAGGAGAGATAGTAAGCATACAAATATGTGTCATTATCAGCATATAGATGTCATCTGAAGGAAAGTCTCTGTAGTGAGATGTTTTGAGACAAATCATAGGAAAGTATTAGAATATGACTCATAAAAGAATAACCTAATTTGATGGTACTGATGGAAAAGAGGAGACCATGAAAGGAACTTAGGAGTAGCCCAAAATGTATGCTGGTGTATGGAAGTCAATGGAAAGGAGTGTTCCAAGTAAAAAAGAGTCAAGTGTTTCAAACGATGCGTAAGACTATCGTAGATGAAGACTGAAAATCATCTTGATTTAGCCATAGAAGACATTGTTGAAAGTAATTAAAGGATCTGCCAAGTGAATCACCGACCTATTCCACATTTTATTTTGAAATAAAGTACTGCAATTATAGATATATGCTCATGAAGATTATTAATAATATTAAACATTAGCAGATTGATAAATTAATATTTTATTATCATAATCTATTAGGGCCATTTACAAGAACTTCATACATTAGACATAAACATAGAAACTTCGTGAGCAAATTGAAAGTTATTATTTTTATAATGCTGGAAATTTTAATTAAATTTATTTTCTAAGTATAACTACATGCCAACCCTTGGACTATAGCCAGGGGCCTGGAATCTAAATAATCCATGGTCATTACTTTGTAGATAAAACAAAATCCTGAGCCAGGCTTAATGTTATGAAAAATAATAATTCTCTACCTTGGCAACATTAAGGAGTTGAGATTTGTCCTAGGAAAACTTGATTCCTATCCCTGTTTGCATCCCCTCTGCAGTATTCCTCCATGGATGATTGCCAATGGAAAAATGGTGCAATGAACGAACCTGTGGATGAATGAAAAAGTGCACACATGTAATGGAAAGTAGATTGGAAAATACTAATGGAATTAATCCGGTTTGGATTAAAGAATTATTAGACCAAAATTCATGAGTAAATAAATATTCTTATGTAACAAAAAGAAAAATTAAAGTAGGCAGTTGCCATCTGTAGGTGAAGTTTGCCTTATTTTCTCTTCTGTTTTTAGTATCCTCCATTGGTAAAACTTCCACTGACAAATGTCCCTCATTGTCATAGTTTTCTTTTGAGATTTTCTCCTTAAATTGTACCCACAAGTCGAATGTCATTCTCTTCACTATCTCACCAATTGAAGGAAATCTATCCATTGTTCTTGGCTTGTCCTTGTGTGGCACAAATAGGTAAGCACTCGACTACTAACCAGAGGTTGGTGATTTGAACCCACTCATAGACACCTGGGAACAAAGGCCTGGCAATCTCTCTCCTAAAAGAAACAGCTTTGAACACTAGAGAACACAGTTCTACTCTGCAGCACATGGAGTCACCATCCAGCAACTGATTTAGTGTTTGTTTGGTTATGTTACCAATATCATCATATTTGTACTCAATGCAACTGTTAGTATTGCTGTTCAAGTTTGATATTAAATACACATTTTCCTCAAAAAATAGATGATACTGCAAATCTCAAAGATGAAATTTATCCCAAGTGAGAGCAAAAATCACCAAATGGAGCATATGCAGAAAATTTAGATTTGGTAATAAGTACTATAGGAATTCTACTCAAACTTATGCTTTGACTCAGAGCTTTTAGAAAAAAGGGAGACAGGTTTAGGACAAATTCGTTCTTTCTCTTTCTTCCTCTCTTTATCTGAGTCATTTTTTGGTATAAATCATATCAAAGGCAATGAAAATCTACAATTTTATTCTTTTCTTCTAATAAAGCTTTACTTTTTTTTTTTTTTCCAGAGCCATAGACCCTCAAATATAACATCATGACTGTCCTTGATAAATCCTCTCTCCAGAGCCTCTTAAGATCTCCTTCCGATACTAGAGCTCGAAAACTATTCTTCCCCCTTTTCATGAACACTGGATTCTTTATTTAGTTGCATTTTATTTTGGAATTATGTAGAACAGATTTTAACTTAAATATTACATTTAAATTGACTTTTACTTTTTTAAAGTATATGTGATTTGTAAATACCTGTGAGAACTGAATCCAGACGTAATTATGGCACATTATAGTCTAAATTTGACCTCATAATTATTTCATGAATTTCAATATTCCATCATTAAATCTGGGGATAGTTTCTCAATTCACATCACCATTAAATACTATAAGTAAAGGTATCCTATGGAAATAATGTAATGGATTTTTCCACACACACAAGATACTTGCATTTAACCTTCAAAGGATGGACACCAACAATAAGTATTTGTGTTCCCATAGCACTTCAGAAAAGGAGGTATTTTAAGGTTTGCAAGTTCTCTAGCCCCAAATTACACTCTATAAGTAAAAGACTAATTCATCCCGGCCTAAGGCCAGTCTAATCTTGATCAGGGATGAAACAGACCATATCAAATATTGAACTAAGTTCACCTGGTACTCTTGGCACTATACCATCAGAATCTGAATCAATGTCTAGCATATAGTGTTTTGAAGTACTTATCAGTGATTTGACCTGAAACGTCTTACTAATTTTTGAAAATTTACAGCTTCACCCTTTGCAACCTCCAAAGATCTAATCTTAAAAAGCCTTCAAAACAAGAAAATAGAATTAAAACCTATCTTAAAGATATTTTATCTAGCCTTCACTCAATGTTTCATAAGCCATATGCAAAGCCATATTTTTATTTTTAATGATATTTTAAATAGACAAAACATCCTAATTCTTATAACTACTTTAAAAATTTTGAAATAATTTCTAAGTATATAAAAATTTTAAAAATCAATTTCATATTTAATTGAAAGGCTTTAATTAAAAAAAAAAATCTCAAAAGCTGCCCATTGACCTCAGATTAAAGTCAACACTAAATTAAATGTCTTAGAGGACCCTGTGCAAATTGTTTTTTGATAAACTCAGTTTCATTCTTCTTACTATTAATCTGTTTGCTTTCACTTGTCTTTGAACCTTTTCACATTTTTTTTTTTCCCTGAATCTGGAACAATATTCCCTACAGGGCTTAGATCTCATCATTCCTCAGATCTCACTTGAGATGTAACTTCAGGAAGCATTGTCTCTCCATCTCTTCTCTTTCCCCTTATCTCCACGCACATACATATCCAAGTTAGTTGTAGGGTCCAGTCTCATGCAGTGTCACAACACACAAGGCTTCCTCTAGCACAGCCCCCTAGCTCACTATATTCTGACTTCCTCTTTGAACTGTTCTCCTGGAGGGTAGGGATCATACCTATCATTTTGAGCATTGTATCTCAACTGCTAAGCCTGATGTCTAGCATATTATTGATCCACATATGAATAAACAATTGAAAGAAGGAGTGCAGGAATTAATGAAAATACAAAGCATCAAAATTGTAAAAGGAGAAGTAAATATGTATTTTTAAATTAAAATGTTAAAACAAAAATACTTTGGAAAACTAAAACTAACTAACTAAATCAATAAATACATTTGTCCTGAAAATTTGAATCAGAACTATTTTACACTAGTTTCTGAGAAAACATTATAGCAAAATAAATTTCACCTTGAAATAAATTACTCTGAAGGTAGATGCGTTTGGCCATTATAAAATTGTAACTTTTCCATTTTTCCTCTGGTTAATTCCTTCTAATGCAGGATAATGTGCATTTCAGTCACTCCACACATCATTATTATTTATTATTCTACATTTATAAAATAACCTTCCATAATTTACCAAGATGCTTAGGTCTTCATGTTAAAGGGAAAAATACATTCACACTTTTTAAAATAAAGTTGAAGGCAGACTTGACCCTTAAGAATGTCATGAATTCTTTTCCATTTCTTGGTACCTCTAAAAAGGTCTCTTGATTTACAAACTGTGATTTTTCTACCACTTTTACAATTTTAACGGTAACTTTACGTGTTAATGTGGGAATTTTTCTGAAAAACTTTAGAAAATAGAACTCCATTTAAATACAATAGCTATATATACCCATCACATGTATTTGTATGTGTAAGTATTGATTATGCATCATTATAAAATTAGGCAACATATTGTTGTTAGGAGCCATCTAGTGGATTCTAACTCATAACCCTAAGTACACATAACAAAACACTGTCCAGTCTTGCATCATCCTCACACTTGCTGCCGTGCTTGAGTCCATCATTGTAGACCCTGTGTCAATCCATCTTGTTGAGGGTCTTCCTCTCTTTTGCTGACCCTCTACTTTACCAAGCATGATGTCCTTCTCTAGGGACTGGTCCCTCCTGACAACATGTCCGAAGTACGTGCATGAGATGAAGTCTCGCCAACCTCCATTCTAAGGAGCCATCTGGCTGTACTTCTTCCAAGACAGATTTGTTCATTCTTCTGGCAGTCCATGATAATTCAATAATTTTTGCATTCTACTGTATCACCTTTCTTTGGAATGGGCACATATAAGGATCTCTTCCAGGCGGTTGGACAAGTAGCTGTCTTCCATGGAACACACTTCCAGTGTTTCATCCATTTTTTAAAACATCTCTGTTGTATTCTGTCCATTCCTGGAGCCTTGTTTTTCACCAAAGCCTTCAATATTCTTTGCCAACACCATAATTCCAAAGTATCAGTTCTCCATAGGTCTTCCCTATTCATTGTCCAGCTTTCACACATATACGAGGCTGTTGAAAATACCATGACTTGGTTCAGGTTCACCTTAGTCCTCAAAGTGACGTCTTTGCTTTTCAACCTTTAAGGAGGTCTTTTTCAGCAGATTTGTCCAATACAATACCTCCTTTGATTTCTTGACTGCTACTTCCATGAGTGTTGATTTGTGGATCCAAGTAAAATAAAATCCTTGGCTACTTTAATATTTTCACTATTTATCATGATGTTGCTTATTGGTCCAGTTGTGAAGATTTTGTTCTCTTTATGCTGAGCTGTAATTCATACTGAAGACTGAAGTATTTGATCTTCATCAGTAAGTGCTTCAAATTCTCTTCACTTTCAGAAAGTAAGGTTTTGTCATCTGCATATCACAGGTTGTTAATAAGTTTTCCTTCAGTCTTGATGACAGGTTCTTCCTCGTATAGTCCAGCTTCTTGGATTATTTGCTCAGCTTAGAGATTGAATAAGTATAGTGAAAGGATACATCCCTAACACACACCTTACCTGATTTTAAACCACTCAATATCCCCTTGTTTTGTTCTAATGACTGCCACTTGGTCTATGTACAGGTTCCGCATGAGCACAATTAAGTGTCCTGAATTCCCATTCTTCTAAATGTTATCCATAATTTTTTTATGATCCACATAGTCAAATGTCTTTGCATAGTCAATAAAACACAGAAAAACATCTTCCTGGTATTCTTTGCTTTCAGCCAAGGTCCATCTGACATCAGCAATGATATCCCTCATTCCACATCCTCTTCTGAATCTGGCTTGAATTTCTGGAAGTTAACTGTCAGTGTACTGCTGCAACCATTTTTGAATGATCTTTAGCTTAATTTTACCTTCGTGTGATACTAATGATATTGTTTGATAATTTTTGCTTTCTGTTGGATCACCTCTCTTTGGAATAGGCACATAGATGGATCTTCCAAATTTCTTGACATAGACAAGCGGGCACTTCCAGTGTTTCATTTGTTTGTTAAAACATCTCAATTGGTATTCTGTCCATTCCTGGATCCTTGTTTTTTCCAATGTCTTCAGTGAAGCTTGGACCTCTTCCTTCAGTACCTTTGATTTTTGATCATATGCTACCTTCTGAAATGGTTGAACACCAACCAATTCTTTTTGGTATATGACTTTGTGTATTCTTTCCTTCTTCTTTTGGTGTTTCCTGCGTCATTCAATATTTTCCCCATAGAATCCTTCAATATTGCAACTTGAGGTTTGAATTTTTTTTCACTTCTTTCAGTTTGAGAAATGACAAGCATGTTCTTCCTTTTTGGTTTTCTAACTCCAGGTCTTTGCACATGTCATCATAATACTTTGTCTTCTCAAGCCGCCATTTGAAATCTTCTGTTCAGCTCTTTTACTTCATGATGTCTCCTTTCACTTTAGATACTCCACTTTCAACAGCTAGTTTCAGAGTCTCTTCTGACATCCATTTTGGTCTTTTATTTCTTTCCTGTATTTTAATGACCTTTTGTTTTCTTCATGTAGGATATCCTTGATGTCATTCCACAACTCATCTGGTCTTGGATCATTAGTGTTCAATGAGTCAAATCTATTCTTGAGATGGTCTCTAAATTCAGGTGGGAAATATTCAAGGTTGTACTTTGGCTTTTGTGGACTTGTTTTAATTTTCTTCAGCTTCACTTTGAACTAGCATATGAGCAATTAATGGTCTGTTCTGCCGTTGGCCCCTGGGCTTGTTCTAACTGATAATATCAAAACTTCTCTGTGGTCTCTTTCTGCAGATATGGTCAATTTGATTCATGTGTATTCCATCTGGCAAGATCCACATGTATAGTCGCCATTTATGTTGTTGAAAAAAGGTATTTTCAATGAGTAGGTCATTGGTCTTGTAAAATTCTCTCATATGATCTCCAGCATCATTTCTATCATCAGGATCATATTTTCCAAGTACCGATCCTTTCTCTTTGTTCCCAACATTTGCATTCCAATCACCAGTAATTATCAATGCATCTTGATTGCATGTTTGATCAACTTCAGACTGCAGAAGTTGGTAAAAATCTTCAAATTCTTCATTTTTGGCATTAGTGATTGGTGCGTAAATTTGAATAACAGTCGTGGTAACTGGCTTGTGAGTATGGTCCTATCACTGACAGCTTTGTACTTTAGGATAGAGCTTGAAATGTTCTTTTTAATAATGAATGTGACACCATTCCTTTTCATTTTTGTCATTTCCTGTGTAGTAGACAGTGTGATTGATTCAAAATGGCCAATACCAGTCCATTTGAGCTCACTACTGCCTAGAATATCTATCTTCAAGCATTCCAGTTCATTTCTGACAACTTCCAGTTTTCCTAGGTTCACACTTCGTATATTCCACGTTTCAATTACTAACGGATGTTTGCAGCTGTTTCTTCTCATTTTGAGTCGTGCTACATCAGTAAATGAAGGTCTAGAAATCTTCACTCCATTAGCATCATTAATGTAGCTACTTTGAGGAGGCAGATTTTCCCTGGTGGTACTTTGAATGCCTTCCAACCTGAGAGACTCATATTCCAGCACTACATCAGAAAATGTTCTACTGCTGTTCATAAGGTTTTCACTGGCCAATTTTTCCAGAAGTGCATGCTAGATCCCTCTTCCTAGTCTGTCTTAATCTGGGAGTTCCACTGAAACCTGTCCACCATGGGTGATCCTGCTTGCATTTGAAACACTGGTGGAGTAGCTTTCAGCATCACAGCAACAAGCCAGCCACCAGAGTATGACAAACTGACAGGTGAATGGTGGATTCAAATAGTAGATGTTTAATAACGTTTCTTTTCTCCTTAGTTAAGATATCCCACCAGCAGCTCAGAACTTGTAACTGGAGCTTTGATAGGTAATTAGTACTAAAAATTTCCATTCTGAAGTCATTAGTATTAACTCATTCATGGTGCATTGAATTTCTGGTAGAAATTTCTCTGGCCTTTTCATTTCTAAGCATGACTTTTACAGAGAAAAATAAAAGAAAAAGAAAAAGCTGCTGCTGCTGATGATGGTAAAGCTAACAGTTACTAAGTTATAATAAGGTATAATTTACATTAACTATTTTATTTTAGGAGCCCTGGTGGTTCAGTGGTTAAGTGCTACGGCTGGTAACCAAAAGGTCAGCAGTTCGAATCCACCAGCATCTCCTTGGAAACGCTGTGGGGTAGTTCTACTCTGCCCTATAAAGTCACTACGGGTGGTGTAGTGGTTAAGACCTTGGCTGCTAAACAAAAGGTCAGAAGTTTGAATCCACCAGCCACTCTTTGGAAATCCTATAGGGAAGTTCTATTCTGTCCTATAGGGTCACTATGAGTCAGAACCGACTCGGCAGCAATGAGTATATTTTATTTTAATTACAGCCAAGGAGTTAGGTTTATTTTTATACTCCCTTTAGCATTGCAGACTCTGAGGCACAAATGGAGAAATTTTCTTGTCTTTCCTAACATAGTAAGAAGTGACAGACGCAGGGTTTGAACCAAGATTCTTCACTGTCAGCTACTATAAGAATCACTGAATCTTCCTTACCCATTCTCTCATTCCAATAATTCAGAATTATTAATTATATTTCTCTGATAAATGTACGGTTCTTGAAAGTTTAGCTGCAGATTCTTCATAATGTAATTTACTGAAATATGTTTCTGCTGTTCACATATATAAAAAATTATCTGTAATTTTCAAAAAAGTATTTATGTAACTATTTCCTTTATATCTCCTCATTTCTTATACCTGGTCTGTCCGGTCATTACATTTGTTGTTGTTCGGTGCCATCTGCTCAATTTTATCTCAGAGCAACCCCATGTATTATTGACAAAATATCCAATATTGTGATTATTTGCAAATATACAAATTATTAAATTCTATTCATCAATTTCATGCATATTTACCTGGTTCTTATTTTGTCATATATTTTTCTAATTTTTGTACCATCTTTATTTGTATAATTAGATAGATGCTATTTAAGTGGTGAATAATTGAGCTGTTGATTTTCACTCATATTTTCAAAAAGGTATAGATGTGGTCTTTGAACTAATCCATAAAAATAGAATTCTGTAACTTTCTGCCTATGCTGCTATGCTGCCATTGACCATTTGAAAGTTCGTCCTCCTTTGTGTTCTCCCTCTTCTTAACATTTTTAGGAAATGAAAAACTGATTTTTAATAGAGAGAAAAAAGATAATTTTCTGAATCTATTTAACCAGCACACAGTTGTGTTTACTTGATCCATCATGAATCTCAAAAATTTCAAAAGATCGTATAATTTTCTTCAAACCTTTAATAAATCCCCTCTCTGAACTCTGAGAATAATTTTTGTTAGTATAATCATTCCAGCGCTGAATTATGTAGTGCCTTCCACTGTTACATCAATATTTTATGTGAACTTTTGAGTTCTTATACAATTAAAATGTCATAGTTTTTTATATGTATTTTTGATAGCTCTGAATCTAGCACAGTGCCTTGTACATATTCCATGAACAATGACTATTTATTGAATGAGTCCAATAAAAGCATTTGTAAATTAGCTGTTAAGTAGAACATGGGCTTGTTACATTTTGAATTATTAGCCTTAAGAACTAGGATCCATAGTTTTATTTTTATGGTTTCTTATGTTTAATGATTTCTTTTGTTTGTTTTTAATTCATACATTCATCAAGCACTAACTGAAGACCCAGCTTGTGTACTCGTTTTATTATATTATTGTGTGGGAAGACACCACAAAGAATAAGACATAGGCAGTTACAAGATACTAATAGGAATGGAAGAATATGTGATGAGGGTGAAGGAAAACTATATTTAAACACTGGTATCTGAAATGATATAAAGAAGTATTATGGGAGTGTAAAGAAAAGGAAAATTAATTTTTACAAAAGGTACTGGGAATAGAGTTTAACTAAAAGGAAATGTTCAATTTTTCAATAGGCATCTAACAAAAGACCTTTCAAAAGAAATAAAGACTTTGCTGTAATTCAAGATACTAGAGCTCAGTTACTACTCAACATTTGCATGGCTTCATCAAGGAAAAATAAAGATGTGTATTGCCCCTTACAAAATTCTGTTTGCAAGCAAGCTGATCATCTCCATATGCTGGCAATTATCCATAATAATTTCACATTGCATTTGATTAATTCTTCTGCTTCCCTACATACAAACACATAATGATATGGACCTCCCTTACCTTGTACATTGTTCTAATTATTGTTTCATTTTACTTAGTAATGCAATGAAACTGGAGCGTTCAATCAAGAGATTATCGCTCATACTTTGAAGAGAACATTATTAATTATGTAGTATCAAGACTCGCTTCAGGGCCATGTAGAAGGTTGCCTAATTACCCAGTGATTTCAGGAAAATTTACACTGTCAATCTGAGTTAAAAAAAATAAAAAATAAAAGACTAAATTCTCGCTCCTTCCTTTTCTACTCTATGTTACTCAATCATATGCTTAGCTTACAGATGCAAATAAATTCATATAAATTTATTTAACCTTTTTTATCTAAGCCTGAATTTTCTTTACATTTTTTAAATTGTTTTTGCACCCCTCTCAAAATCTCCTTCCCCAAAAAAGGCAACCATATTTACTGGGCTCATTCCTGGACAGACTAACCTGGGATAATACCTAATGATTCATTTTTGGTGTTTCAAAACACTCCAAACTCATAATTTCTTACTTAAAAGTCCATAATTTCTAAAGTTATTGTTAATTAATAAGTTATAGAAAAATAAATGATGAGATATAAAGCTTGCTGGAAAATTTGCTGATATGAGACATCAAGGACTATTTTCAAAGATTAGCACCATGTTTCCAATTCTAATCCCTGTAATTTACCCTACAGTAAATAACCAGAGCTGAACTTCCCACATCCAATGGAATGATTCTCTTTCCCTATGGAATGATGATTCTACCAAGAGCAGCTGACGTTAGGATTAGTATAATAGATGTTTAGCTCAGAGTAAAGGGGCAAATTGGATGACAATCTAAAGAATAGTTAACAATCAAATTTTTCTAATATGCATCTAATTAAATCAATAAGTTACAAACGTTTCATGGTTTCATTATTGAACTCTGTATCATAATTGCCTGGAATGAGTACAGAAATATAAATTTGTAAGTGATGAGCCATGGTAGCACTGTTTTTTGACCAAACCCTACTGATGATACTTATGTTCACAAAACTTAGAAAACTATTCAACCTAAAAGTGGTTCTTAATCCTGTAGGTATAGAAGAATGGCCTAGGGATCACAGGGCTGTACACCAGACCAACTAAATCAGGCTCTCTAGAGACGGGGCTCAAGTACTAGAATGTTTTAAAAACTCCCCCAGATGATTTCAATATAGCCAATTTGAGACTCACTGGGCTGGAGAATGTATGGAAACACTGCTTTCCAACAAGCAGCTTTTTGTCTACATCAGTGAGCTAAATTACAAAATTACTTAAACACAGGCAAGACTTAGAGGCTGGCTTCTTCTTTAAGTGGGGCAAGACACTGTGGTTTTCTTTTCTTTTTCTTTTTTTTTTATATTTGGTTTTTATTCATTCTTTCACTTGCCACAGATACATTGGTTACCTATAGTGTCAACCTCGCTCTCCCAACAACAATGATGTTCTCCTTCCTGCTCCCTCATTTCACATTTCACTCCTTCCCTTTCTTGTCCACTACATAAAATCCTGGTTCCAAGCTCTTTGGTCACAGAGAGATCACAAGAAAAAGACAATCTGTTTTTATTATTATTACTGTACTTTAGATGAAGGTTTACAGAACAAACTAGTTTCTCATTAAACAGCTAGTACACATATTGTTTTATGACAATGGTTAACAACACCACGACATGTCAACACTATCTCTTCTCAACTCTGAGTTCCCTATTACCAGCTTTCCTGTCCCCTCCTGTCTTCTAGTCCTTGTCCCTGGGCTGTTGTGCCCCATTAGTCTTGTTTTGTTTTATGGGGCTGCCTAGTCTTTGGCTGAATGGTGAACCTTGGGAATGACTTCATTACTGAGCTAAAAGGGTGTCCGGAGGCCATACTTTCGGGGTTTCTCCAGTCTCTGTCAGGCCAGTAAATATGGTCTTTTTTTTGTGAGTTAGAATTTTGTTCTACATTTTTCTCCAGCTCTGTCTGGGACCGTCTGTTGTGATCCCTGTCAGAGCAGTCAGTGGTGGTAGCTGGGCACCATATAGTTGTATTTGACTCAGTCTGGTGGAGGCCATGGTAGTTGTGGGCCATTAATCCTTTGGACTAATCTTTCCCTTGTATCTTGTTTTCTTCATTCTCTCTTGCCCCCGAAGTAGGAAGACCAGTGGAGTATCTTAGATGGCTGCTGAGAGGCTTTTAAGACCCCATACGCTAATCTCCAAGTTAGAATGTAGAACATTTTCTTTATAAACTGCGTTATGCCAAATGAGCTAGATGTTCCCCAAGACCATAGTCCCCATAGCCCTCTGCCCAGCAGTTCATTCCCTCAGGAAGTTTGGATGTGTCTACGGAGCTTCCATAACCTTTCCTTGTACAAGTTGTGCTGGCTTCCCCAGGAAAAAGACAATCATTTTAATAATGAGGAGATAGATAGCAGTGTGAGGGGAGATGAACAATTTACTTCATTAACATGATTAAAAGTGAAAAAATTTAAGAACAATGTCAGTCATTCTTATCATATGTTGAAGGTTATTTAATGAATAGAATAAAAATTATCTAGTTAAGTGAAGAAACCATTTGAGATTACACAGTGACAATACAAGAAAATCTATAATAATTTTAGTGGGTAATTGGTAATCAGAAAAATTAATGCATTTAATAGTATAAAAGATAGTTTTTCTTTGCATGCTTTTTTCCTGCTTTTAATAATTATTTTAGATCATGAGTTCTATGGTCCAGTACTACTAATAATAAAAGAACAGAAGGAAAAAGAAAAGGAAAAGGAATATCTGCTATACTATATAGCTAACTAAGAGAGAATTTTTTATTAACATCAGCTTTCTTCATAAACCAAGAGTAGTTAACTTTCTTAAATTACTGATAAATCTCACTGTTACTATCTTTGAATTGGCATTTATATCTTTTTCATAAAGATCAATATTATTATTCCTACTCAAATTTAACTTCTGTAAAACCAAATAAAATTGTATAATTTATTGTCATCCAAAGTTGAACAGAGAATGTAAGTTGACTACTCTACTCTCCTCTTCTTCCTTAGAAAGAGAAAATAAGTTCTATTCAATTCAAAAGAGTGAATTCTCAGCTTCCCTCTCATTTAGGCATGGCTAAGGAGATTTATGGGGAGTTGTTGGCTGCCACAGGGATGCCTTCTTAAGAGAAGAACACTTTATACGGGCTTTGTTTTTTTTTTTTTTTTGGATTTCCAGCCTCACTCCCATCCTCCATAGACACAGGACAACTGGAGCTACATCTGCCATCTTGGACCGAAAGGCAACATTAAGGATGAAGCTACTCTAGAACAAAGGAGCAGAAACAAAAGTAGAGCCTTGATCCTTTATGATAATGTGGAACCACCATACCAATCTGAGATCGCCTATATCCTGACTTAATTAATAGAGACAGAAATATATTTCTATCTCGTTTAAACCACTGTTATTTCCAGTGTATCATATAGCAATTCATAAATATAAAATATTTCTTTTTAAAAGAAGAACACAAAGACTTATTTGTAAGTTTAGAAAAGACTGGATCTTTGTTCTCAAGCAACTTAGAATCTAAACTGTGGGCTATAAGGAAGGAGAAAAGAATGCATCATGAACAATGGGTTAAATACAGGCACACTCAGTATAAGAATGCTCTTTACCTGAGACATGCACTGCAATGTATACTTCTGCACCTTTCTATGATACACTTTTTTTTAGTGTAATGAAAATTTCAAATACACAGAATTATTAAGAAAATATATGTACCTTTCATCTAGATTTAACAATTAGTAATATATTTAAGTATATGCTTCACCTATTTTTTTCTTCTTTAGTATTTAAGATCAATTACAAACTGTAACATTTCACTCCTAGTACTACTGTATACATTTGTAAGAATAAAAATATTTTCTTGCATAACCACAACAACATTATCACATCTGACAATTGTAATAATAATTCCATATCATTGCTTAATACTCTGTTCATATATAAATTTTCCAATTATTCTCCAATTTTATTTTTTTATAGTGAAGTACCCTTAATATTGATGGGGTATGAGCTGAGTTCCATGGGCGGAAAAAGTTGGGGTATGAAAGAACACATGGAAAAAAATCTAAAGGAAAAGAAGAAAGTAACAGAGGTAAGAGAATGTTTGAGGAATGGGAATTGAAGATGTATAAGGAAGTATGTTTATATTTAATCTGCAAACTGAGCAAAGCACTGGAGAATTTTAGGAAGAGTAGATGGTAGCTACAGCGAGTATTGGACACAAATTTTATAGGCCAAGAAAGAGATGAAAGAAACAGTTGGAAGTAAATTCCTCAATATGAAGAGATCAAAATATTCAGATGAAAGAACATTCATACTGTCAAACTGCTCAGGTAATTTCCTCTAGTCACCATGTTTAACTTATATTTTGATTTTTCACTTTTATTTTTTATTTTACCATTTAGTCTATGGATAAGAAGTGTATTAAAGGGAATTTACCACAAATAAGTGAATTAGGCCCAGTCTAAGACAAACAACAGTACAAATGTAATGGTAAATGGCACTAATACTACTCTTCTGTGATGGGTTGACAG
Organism: Dugong dugon; assembly: GCA_030035585.1. Classification (NCBI taxonomy): domain Eukaryota; kingdom Metazoa; phylum Chordata; class Mammalia; order Sirenia; family Dugongidae; genus Dugong; species Dugong dugon. Next base: position 102,755,854 of record CM057463.1, on the reverse strand, counting down.
AGGGGAACAGGAGTGAGCAAGCCTGACTAAAAGAGGCAGCGGCAACTCAGATTCAACTGATTGCTCCCATGTGGAAATGGAGGATCTGTGCACACCCTGCAATTTTTTAAGTGAAGAGAAAACACTGTTTTTTAAAAACTTTTTTAAATGCAAAAATCTCATGATTATTAAAGGCTGGCAATCAACACATTCTAAAAACCTGTGCAAACACCCACAGCTAACATCATACTCAATGCAGAAAGGCGGAGAGCCTTCTCATTAAGATCAGGAAAAAGACAAAGGTGCCAACTCTCACCACTGCTATTAAATATGGTTCTGGAAGTCCTAGCCAGAGCAATTAGCCTAGAAAAATAAATAAAAAATAAAAAAAATATTAATACATAAATAAGTATCCAAATTGAGAAGAAGGAAGTGAAACTGTCCCTTTTTACAGATGACATGATCCTATGCATAGAAAACTAAAAAGATTCTACAATAAAGCTGTTGGAACTAATAAATGAATTCCCAGAGTAGCAAGGTACAAGGTCAAAGCACAAAATGCAGTTGGGTTTTTCTATACATCAGCAATGAGCAACTTGAAAAGGAAATTAAGCAATTATTGTCATTTAAAATAGGATCTAAAAGAATAAAGAACCTAGGAATAAATTTAACTAGAAAAGTGAAAGACTTGTACACAGAAAATTATGAAACATTACTAAAAGAAATTAAAGAAGACCTCAATAAATGAAAGGACAGTCTGTGCTCATGAATTGGAAGGCTTAATATAGTTAATTCGTCAATACTACCCAAAGAAATCTATAAATTAAATGAAATCCCAATGAAAATTTCAACAGTCTTCTTTGCAGAAGAGAACTCATATTTCCTGATTTAAAAACATACTACAAAGCTACAGTAATTAAAACATACTGGTACAGATACAAAGATAGATATATAGATCAATGGAATAGAATTGAAAGTCTAGAAATAAATCCATACAACTAAAGACAATTGATTTTAGATATGGCTGCTAAGTCCATTCAATGCGGAAGAAGAGTCTCTTCAATAAATAATGCTAGGAAAACTGCCTTTTCAAGTGCAGAAAAATTAATCAGAATCTATGCCTCACAGTATACACAAAAACTAATTCAAACTGGGTTTAGGACCTAAATGTGAAAATGGAAAACGTAAAAATCTTTGAAGAAAATGTACAGGCAAGGCTGTGGGATATAATGTTTAGCAATAGATGATAAGATATGATAACAAAAGTTGGAGCAGTAAAAGACAAATAGACAGATGAGACCTCATAAAATTTATTTTACTTGAATTCACAATAAACATCCATGGAAGCAGCAATTAAGAAATCAAACAAAGTATTTCATTGGGCAAATTTGTTGTAAAAGACTTCTTTAAAGTGTTAAAAAGCAAAGATGTAACTTTGAGAACTAAGGTGACCTGACCCAAGCCATGGTATTTTCAATCACCTCATATGTATATGAAAGCTGTACAATGAGTAAAGAAGACCAAACAAGAATTGATGGCTTTGAATTATGACATTGGAGAGAATATTAAATATACCATGGACTGTCAGAAAAACAAACAAATCTGTCTTGGAAGATGTAGAGTGAGAATGTTACTTAGAAGCGAGGATGGCAAGACTTCATCTCATGTACTTTGGACATCTTATTAGGAGGCACCAGTCCCTGGAGAAGGACGTCATGCTTGGTAAAGTGGAGGGTCAATGAAAAAGAGGAAGACACTCAACAAGGTGGATTGACACAGTGGTTATAACAATGGGGTCAAACACAGAAACAACTGTGAGGATGGCACAGGACCTGGGCAATGTTTCATTCTGTTATACTTGGGGTCACTATGAGCGGGAAACAACTTGATGGCACCTAACAACAACAACACGCATATAAATAAATGTCTTTGTGAACATGGACTTCTTGGACTTGCATGAATCTCAATATCAAAAGAAATAATTTTGGATGGAATTAATAGGAGCAGAGCCTAAAACTTCAAGATTGAGACAGAAGTTTAGAAGCAATTATTCATGCCAAACTGGGAAAAGCCCTTATCTTGAAAAACAAAGCAAGTATGTGGATTAGAATTATGTAGAAAACAAGGGTGTATGTAACCATTTGATAAGTATTTAATGCCCATTATGTTCCAGACCTTTTAGTACATGCTGAAGATTTAATATGAAGACAAATATCCATCTAGTTCAAAAACTCACAATTTGGCACTGTCTACATGGAAGGGTCAAGTCAAGTTCAGGTCAATAACAGGAGAGAGACAATGTTATGGATTGAATTGTGTCCCCATAAAATATGGTATAAATTCTAACACTTACACATGTGGAGTGGGAGAAAAAAGTGGCAGTCAGCTTCCATAAAGATCACACTCTTGAAAACCATATGGGGCAGTTCTGTCTATAGGGTCCTGTAAGGTCACTATGAGTTGGAATAGACTTGATGCAAGGGCATACATGTGAATGTAATTCAGTCAGAAAAAGGACTTTTTTTGTTACGTTAATGAGGTCGTATAAGTGTCTAATGTGTCTTCAGCCAATCATTTCAGATATAAAAGGAGTAGATTCGGCACATAAGAAAGCACAAAGGAAGGGAAGACACATGCCACATGAGGATCACCAAGGAACCCACTTAATGGCACCTAACAGCAACAACAGGTTTGTAGTTTAGAATTCAACAGAATAATCATGCACCATTCTGGGAAATCCTTCTGTAACATCACTGAGAGATTGTTGTCTTATCTCAGCTTGAACACTTCCAACTGCAGAGAGTTCCCCACTACTTCCTCAATAGTTATTATATGTAAGGAGAAAAATAATTTCTCCTTATATATTAATTTTGGAAATATCTTCCTTTTTCAGTTCTTTTGTTTCTATGAGTTTCTCAGTTTATTATATCATGTTTTCCAAGTATAATATTGTATCATCAGCAAATAATGGAAAGTTAGATTCTTCCTTTTCAATGTTTATGCTAGTTATGTACTTTTCTTATCTAATTGCATGGTCAAGTACTGCCAGAAAGTGTGTAAAAATAGTGGCAATATTAAATATATTGACATTAATAGTGATGACCCAGTATTTCACATTTAAGCATAATTGTGGCTTTGATTGTATCTGTACCTTTATATATATATTTCGGAAAAATTTTGTTTATCAGAAATGAATGTTAATTGTTATCAACTGACTTTTTAAGCATCGACAGCAATGTATAAATGAAGTTTCTCCTTTGAACAATTACATTAATAAATAAAATAGTAGATTAATTGATTAATTCACACATTTTATTCATGGAATCAATCCAAAATGGTAATTTTTTTTCTTTTACTGCGTTGCAGAATTGTATTTTTCTAATATTTTAAAGAATTTTTGCATTAAATTATGTAAGTGAGGCTAGTCTATGATATTTTACAATTGAATTTATTATGGAATTCAATAATATTAGATTTGCTTTGTAAAAATAATTTCCAATTTTTACTCTTCTCAACTCTAATTCGTATAAGTAACAATATGATTTTGTATTTCTGAAAGATTTGGAAGATTTGACATGTAGGAAACAGAGCTTTGTACACTTTGCCTGTGTTGTCATTTTTTCCCACAATATATGGTCAATTTACTCCTCTGAATTTTCTACAGTCCATTTTGGCAATTTATGGTTGACATGAGATATTTTATTTTATCCAGTTTTCACAGTTATACGACAAATACTGTTGCTAATCACTTCATATAAGACCAATTTTGCATTCTAACATGATCAGATTACTGATATTGCAATGTGTGTGGCCCTTTAACTTTTATAAGATACATGTGAGAAGTGAATCCCATCTAGGATTTGTGATGTTATTTACCTTTAAAATCGCATACTTGAATTAGAAATAGAATTGAAAATATGTCTATGGATTAGTATAAATTAAACTGGAAATAAATTTCTTAAAACTAAAAGATACGCAAATAAGACCAGAAACGACATAATTGCTAAAAATTGTTGAATGTTGTTGTTGTTAGGTGCTGTCAATTCAGTTCTGACTCATAGTACCCATGTACAACAGAAAGAAATGCTGCCTGGTCCTATGCCATCCTCAAAATCATTGCTATGTTTGAGCACATTGTTGCAGCCGCTGTGTCAATCCATCTTGTAGAGAGTATTCCTCTATTTCACTGGCCTTCTGTGTATCACAGGTTCTTAATGAGTCTTCCCCCAGTCCTGATACTGAGTTCTTCTTTATATAGTCCATCTTCTCGGATTATTTGCTCAGCATACAGATTGAATAGATATGGTGGAAGAATACAACGCTGACACATACCTTCCTGATTTCAAACCACGAAGTAATTTCTTTTTCTGTTCGAAAGACTGCCTCTTGGTATACAAGTTCCTCATGAGCACACTTAAGCGTTCTGGAATGTCCATTCATTATTTACAATGTTTTCCATAATTTGTTATGATCCACACAATCAAATGCCTTTGCATAGTCAATAAAACACAGGTAAACATCTTTCTGGTTTTTCTAATTTCAGCCAAGATCCATCTGACATCAGCAATGATATCCCTCATCCCACGTCTTCTTCTTTCATCTCTAACATGTTACAATTAAAAACATTTCTTTCTATTCTTTGCTCTTCCTAATTCTTCAATGATTTCATCACATTAAGCTGCCAGAAAATATCTACTTCCGTACATAATAAGAATAATAAATTGAGTCTTTCGTGAATCATTGTTGTATGCTGAGGGTTTTTGAGTCTCTTTAGGGACGAAAAGAGTGTTTTGCTGTGCAGTTTATGATCATTGAAGTTAGGAATATGCATAAAGCATTTTCAACATTGGGAAATACACATTGCATTTTATCTTATATTATGGAATCATACATGTCTACATGAGTGCAATTTATCTTTCTTGAATCTGTAAAGTTATTTCTCATGTAAGAATGAATTGTTGCACTTCTCCATAATAGTCTGTATTTAAGTCATCAGGATAAGCCTGTGCTGATTTCTTGGATGCCTTATGTATTCTTCATCAGATATATCCACATTTTTTAAGAAGAAAAAGTCTATTTGGAAGAACTTAATACACTTTTGCATTCTTTTGATGCAAAATTTAAGTATGTCAATGATGGTGTAGTATGTGGTTATGTGAAATTGATCTCTGGCATTCAAGAATTCTGGAACACTTCCATCATTTACTTGTTTCTTTCTTCTGCTTCTGTGATGGTGAACTGCTTGATAATCAGCATTTGCTGGTATTTTGTTTTCTTGTGTTTTCAAGATTTTCTCTTAAAGTATGTAAATACCCTGTTAATGACTGGTAAAGATCTGTGCATGTCTTTAAATTTACTTCTCAGTTTTGGAGAACTTGATTCGTCCAATGAAAAAGCTGCAATATATTATTTCATATAACCAACATAAATACATACGCTAGTGTTTGCACTTTGTTGGTGATGTTTTCAGTGTCTCTTCTGGTATCTCCTTTTGTGTTTGATCTTCAACAATATTTTCTAAGGCATCTAGAATCTGAATGTATGATTCCAGGATTGCACTCATTTCTACAGCATGCACTTCTCAATGTGTATTAGAAAGACATTTTAATATTTGAACATTTCCTAAATATGTTTTAAGATCTGCCCATCAGTGAGTAGAGGCAGCAAAAAATGTGTAAAGTAACCAAACAGGAGAAAGAAAAAAAAATCAACACTTCCAGACAATAATCTACTGACCTACATCCTGCAAGATTCAGTGAATGCCCTACAAAATTAAGTGAAAGTGTAGCACATGGTATGGAAATGGCATATTTATTATCTTCTAAAATTTTAAGTTGTATGCCTTTGTAACACTCTGTCATATTGGCAGCATTTTCATAGACTGGCCTCTTCACTTAGAAAAATAAATTTTGCAAACTTCACATAAATAGTGAAATACTTGATTTGCATTTTCTTCATCAATATGACTTTTTAATCTAGTATATGTGATAAATCACTTGACAGATTTTCTTCTGTTGGAGATACATATCTTAAAACCTCACTTAGCTGACCTATATGAGAAAAATCAGGAGTAGAATCTACAGACAAACTGAAATATCAAGCTATACTTATTTCAGTGAAAACAGTTGATTTAACTTTACCACTTATTAAGTTGATTAATTCTTCACACTTTGTTTTAGACATATATGATGGGTTGCCTTTTCCTGTGCTACCAAATTTTGAGATGTGACCAGCTAAAAATGTATCACAATGAGCATCAAGTTCAAGTAAACCCAAAAAATTTCCATTTTGGGGTTACCAAACACTTCATTTCTTCCCTCAAAATTTAATTCATGTTCAGCGATAGTTATAATAACAACCATGTGTAGCTAAATGGCTTTCCAATAATGACCTTCTTCATTAATTTGTGTTTCCAATTCATGACTTAAGCCAAAACTATGTCTTCAGTTTAAATATGACAAGATACAATCTATGAATTGAAATATTATCATGTTTATCAATCATATTTGAGTTGCACCAATCATTAAATCCATCTATAGCAAATTGAGAACTACATGATTTAGTACTGCAGAGTTTACAAACAGAACAATATAAGACCCAACTGATGGAGAATATAGTAGCCACTCCTTTTAATTTTCTCCATTAGCTTTGCACCATAGAAATATATTCTGGCTACAGATCTTGTTTGTTTACCATCCAGAAATTTCCTAGGTGAATTTTCAAAATTGTCCACTGTGATATTGACAATTACTTGCCCTCTTTCAATCCAATAATTTACACCATTAGAAGAAAAATTATTACACAAAGCAGGAACTGTATTTCTGTTATTTAGGGAGTCTGCAGACCTGACAATTTCAGATTCTAAAATTGTTTCACTTTCTACACCATTATTAATTATTTTACTACAACAAGGAATGGATGCAGAATTTGGAGCAAATTCTGTTATATTAGTATTGCTATTAGTGATTTCAGCACTAGCAGTGCTAGTACAATGATATGCACCCATTAAACTTGAGTGTTTAATGCAAGAAGTCTCCTCTGATTCATTACAATTTAAAAAGGAAGTTAATTTTGGAATTGTCTTCAGGGATTCACAAATCCTTTTCTTTTTATCTTCTTCAAGCTTTCATTTTTGCCCTCCGCTTAGTAGCTGCCATTTCATTTTACCTGGATGTAAAATTATGTCACTTTTAAAATTTGGTTCTATAATAGCAAATAAATTTAAATAATTAAAAATAAATAAAATTAATAAAACAAGTGAAATTTATAATATAAAATTTATACTCAAATTTGGACATTAAAACAAGAATTTATATTTGAAAATTAATAAGTAGAAAAACTGATTTTGAAAATGTAATTTTTTTCTTCAGGTCTGAGATAGTCAAAAGAAATTGTAGTTACAAAGTAGTCAGAAATAATTTCATTCGTTTGTCAATCGATATTTGTTGGTAGGCCCTACACAGATCTCCATGAGTGTTTCTATTCTTAAAATAGTACTTAAAAACTTGCACACTGCTTTTCATCTTTTGATGCTGTATCCTCTTAGTTCATCGGACTACTGCTGATATCCAACCAAGGCGAGAGTGATCACAAACAGCATGATACAAATACAGGGTATGCTCAATCTGAAGATGCATTTTGATTCACTTTGTGCAGGACAGGGTCAGATATGTCATGAGTCATGTGCTTATAATGCAGCTGATATGTTCTTAGTGGTTGACGAGAGAGAACTGAATGTGAAGCTATACTCAACTGGTCTGAAATGAAAAGGAATATATAACTGTTATAGTATACAAAATCTGTAAAATATGTATTTTATTTCTTTGTGGAATTATACAACTCACATATTCAGAGATACTTACATAATTGATGTAACAATACCACCACTTCTCTAAAAGCAAGTTTGTTTGTGAGTCATAACAATATCAATCAATTTCTTAAAAGAAAATCAGTCTGAAGGGAAATGGAAAATAAAATACATTTAGATAATTTTTATTATCTAAATATTCATTTAATTTATTTCCTCAGGTAATTGTTCAACTTTCTTACATGGATATACATAAATATGCTGATAAAATATAAATGTAATGTTCTGATAAATGCCCTTTGTTGCTTTCTTGGAAGACGAATTTAGAAACACACTCATTGTTGAAAAACAGAAATATATTTTGCATGATCAATAAATATTGAATTTGGTGTCATCTTAACGTGTCTAATATTTAATTTATTAGTACATATAGAGTAATATCAAGCACCGTGTCCTGTACAATAGACAATAAAAAGCAAAACTCAATTGATACATGAATTAAAATTTTTCGTGTTAGATAAATATTAATATTTCCAGTATTTTTGGACATTTGCTATGTTAGTATTATATTAAATTATCGCCCGTGTTAGTATTATATTAAATATATGCTGGATTGCATCCTTGTTTATGCCAAACATATTTTAAAGTTAAAGTTATAAATATTATTGTTCATAAAACTTAGGGCATAACTCTGTACATAAAGGCTATACAGTTAAAAAGTAACTTGATTGAATTCATTACGATGGTCGACTTATTCGAGTTCCCTTGCTTTTGTGCATCATGGGGCTGGAGTTCCCATTGATTGTTCACCGGGACATGTGTAAGAGCATACCCTTGTGTTTGTATCATGGCAAAGAACACTGCTGGCCTTCCTGGCTGGAGTTACTGGGTCAGCAGATGTGGATGTACAAGATGGTTCCCTCAAAATGGATCAGAGACCAGTTATCTATCAATATAATCTGTCCTTGCCCAATAACTGCTCATGTTGGATCCAGTTGCATATTGGGTGAATGTAGCAAGGGTTAGACTCGACAGCCCACCTCCATCTCTTGTTTATTGGAAAGAAATAGTATATTCCCAAGAGACCTGCTGAGATAAAGAGTTTCAATTACATGGGAGGTGACCATAGGAAACAGATGTCAAAGAAGGTATTGAAGTGGTAAGGGCCTCATAGCTTAAACAACATTTCGTGTGGGAGCCCTAGTGACCTCGCATGAACTTTGTTACCAACTGGCATGTTTTCAAGCACTGGAGCTGGTATTAATTTCATTTAGTGGCCTGCCGGTTCCCTTTCACTGTGGTGCTCACTTGTCCTTGTGTCCTGTCTGCTCGGTATCTATGAATCTTGGCTTGTGACAACAGGTGCCCCTATTTTGTTGATGCCCTAAGCACATGCTCACCTTGCTTATTGGGTAATCTGTCTCTGGCATTGATTGTGGATCCAAGTAAAACGAAATCCTTGACAACTCAATCTTTTCTCCATTTGTCATGATGTTTATTGGTCCGGTTGTGAGGATTTTTGTTTTCTTTATCTTGAAGTATAATCCATACTGGAAGCTGCAGTCTTTGATCTTCATCAGTAAGGGCTTCAAGTCCTCTTCACTTTCAACAAGCAAGGATGTGTCATCTGCATATCACAGGTTGTTAATATGACTTCCTCCAATCCTGATGCTGCGTTCTTCTTCATACAGTCCAGCTTCTCAGATTACTTGCTCAGCATACAGACTGAATAAGTAAAGTGAAATTATACAACCCTGACGCACACCCTTCCTGATTTTAAACTATGCAGTACCCCCTCATTCTGTTTGAACAACTGCCTCTTGGTCTTGGTCTATGTATAGGTTCCACATGAGCATGATTAAGTGTTCTGGAATTCCCGTTCTTTGCAACGTTAGCCATAATTTGTTAGGATCCACACAGTCAAACGCCTTTGCATAGTCAATAAAACACAAGTAAATATCTTTCTGGTATTCTCTGCTTTCAGCCAAGATCTATCTGACATCAACAATGACATCCCTTGTTCCATGTTCTCTTCTGAATCCAGCTTGAATTTCTGCTGTTCCCTGTCGAGGTACTGTTGCAACCGTTTTTGAATTATCTTCAGCAAAATTTTACTTGCATGTGATATTAATGATATTGTTCGATAATTTCTGCATTCCATTGGATCACCTTTCTTTGGAATGGTGATTGAATGTCGAAACTTATCAATAATGGAGTCATTTAAAAACTCTGGTTTAGAATGCTGTAAATCAAAGAAATTTCCACTAAATTTCACAGATGCATGATAAAATGTGATAAAAGTTTTTTGGTTTGTTAAATAAACACTTTCTGAAATATTTTGTTCAGATATTGATACTAATCACACAGTTCAGTATGTACCACAAAGTTGCATTAATTATCTCAAAGTGAATTACTAAATAGATAATATGAACTCAGTAAAGTAAAAATATTTCAGTTTTAAGAAATCTCATTTGGCAATTATTTTTACTGTGGTCTTTGTATAGCAAAATTAGCAAATTTAACTCATATTTGGCAATATTTAACTGATATTTTTGGCAATTTTGATACTCAAATATCATCAGAAATATAATAACTTGTTTTTTTTTTTGTTTGAATAACATACCAAATTTTATGCTTAATGAATTCAAGGGTTCAAAATGACATTATTGGTATGACAAGCAAAACATAACTAATCATCATTACACCTATTGGTTACCATCACAGTTGCAGATTACTGAATATAACTTTATTAGTGAAGACACTGAGCTATTGTTACTGCTCACATTTCTGGCTCAAACATTAGTTATTACTTTCCAGAAGAGACATGTGAAACATTAAAAAAATATTTTGAGGTTAAAAATTATTTGTTCTTCGAAATCTCATATCAGTAATTGAGTTCAACTTGATGCTTGAGAAAAAGGAATTACTTATTTCAGCTTAGTTGCACATTTTTATGGAAGAATTATTTAAGAACACTGAATTTATTATCTCTTTCTATAAATAATAAAGAATAGATTTTTATGTTAGAAATAATTCCTTAGACAAAAATTATTTTTTTTATTACTACCAAAAAACAAAATCCTGTGAATGAGAATTTTCAACCTCGATCCAGTAGAAACCATGGCTCATACTCATTCCAGGTATTAGTGTAGCATTGTTTTAGTGTATTCTTACTTTGCTTAAAATCATGACAAGTTCAGCAGACTTGCAAAATTAAATAAAATATTTTATAATTTTGACTTTTGTATTGTTCATTTAGGACTTTTTCTATGTAACTTTTAAATATTAATAGAATTATATTTAATATTATCATTATTATGTTTTGACTTTATCATATGCAGTAAATATAAGAATTATATTTATATATGTATGTAATGAAAATGATATTTTATTATTTGTTTTGAGTATTGTTCTGTGAACTTTAATCTCAATTTCAATTCTATTTGTATGTGTGTAGGTGGGTGCCAATTTTGCACACCTGTATCTTACTAGCATTGTGGTTTAAAAGTGTGAAAGATAACTTTTTAGTAATCGTCTTCATAAGTGATATATTATACATAAACTTTGATGTATAAATTTACCATTGCTAAAACCAGTTTCCATCAAGTCAATTCCTCTACCAAGGGCAATAAGGAGCCCTGGTGGCACAGTGACTAAGAGCTTGGCTGCTAACTGAAAGTGCAGTGGTTTCAACCCACCAGCCACTCTGCAGGATAAAGATGTGGCAGTCTGCGTCTGTAAAGAAAACAGCCTTGGAAAGCCTATGGGCCAGTTCTTCTCTGTCCTATAGGATTATTACTGTTGAAACTGGCTCCACGGCAATGGGTTACCAAGGGCAATATTTAGCAATTTTATTTTTGTACAAAATAATTTCAATCCAAATTTTCTTCAATTAAGTCAGTAAATGTCATTCTGGAAAGTTATGTCTTCCTAATTGCTTCCTAATTGCAGTCACTTACTATAATAATGCAACACTTACTTTGAGATAGGACATGCAGTTTTGAACTATGTGGCAAATGATACCTGATGTAATCTAAGCAATTTATTACTGTGTAACTCTTTAACACTCCAAGAGCTATAACAAATACTTCAAGGAATGTTTTACCAGTATGGAAAAAATTGTCTAATTAGTAATGCACCACTACAGAATGACAAGGACTTTATAAAAAAGCAGCATACGCTCTGCAATGTGAAGAATAAATTCTGGAGTTTGGAAGAAAGGAAAATTCACATTATTAATATTTAACTTCTACAGAATAATCCGTAAAAATGGTTTTGAAGAATATTTGTCAACAATCTCAATATATGATACTAAAAATATTATTTCTAAATGTTGACCAAAACATATAGATTTGATTTGTGATAATTGTAAAGATTAGCATGAAAATATATTTTCTTTTCTTTTGCTACTTTTTTGGAAGCCAATATCTTTAAGCCAGAAATTATTATTAGAATATATTTTGCCAAATTATAAGCACATGTTATTAATTTTAGGTGTTGCCACTGACAGTAGGAAACCAAAGATGAAAAGTATTCCAACGATGTACTGTATTTTTGCTATCATGATTTATTATCCTTAAGCATTTACCATTTTCCCAAATTTTAATATTTATTATTTTAACAGTCTCTCTCCCTCCCAAATGAAGTCAATCAGAGATTGTGTTTTAATCACTGCTCTATCTCTGGTGTATAGAAGAACACTTGACACGTAGAAGGCACTGAAAAAAATACTGTGGTATGCATCCGTGAATGGATAATCACATTAGTTGATTGTTTTTATTCCTAGTAACTTAGCTGAATATATGTTCAGAGAAGCCATAACGGATCGTCTTAGCTAGGGTGCTTGGGGAGGTCCTCTCTGAAAAGGTGCTCTGTAAGTAGACCAGAATGACGAGAAGGAGCTAGCGAAATAAAGACAGAGGTCAACAGAATTCCAGTCCTGACATTAGAAAGAGCTTAGTATTCTTCTAACTAGTATTTCTTTTCCAAGTTCGGTGGTAAAAGAAAAATACCAAATCAATTGGGTAATATGTTTTCCAACCTTAAGGAATTTACAAATTCTACTCCTCATTACCAATGATTTTTTATTGTGAATAGTTATTGGATTATATCAAATGATCTCTCTGAATGTTTTAGATAATTGTACGGTTTGTTTTTTCTGTTACTCTGTTAATGTCTTGATGGATTTTCAAACAGCGAGCCAATCGAGTTCCTGAAACATGCCTCATTTGGTTCTTAATGTAATCTCCTTTTTATAACACTGGACTTTGTTGTTTGATGTTTGTTTAGGCTTTTGGCTTCTAAGTTCATGACTGAGATTGCTTGTACTTTCCCTTTTTTTATCCCAGCCTTGTCAAATTTTTGTAACAAGGTGATGCTGATTTCATAAAAGGAGTTGAGAACTATTTCCTATCTTTCTGTTACCTGGTAGAGTTTATGTAAGAAAGATATTATTCTTTCCTTAGTAAATGTTTGATACAATTCATAAGTGAAGGAATCTGGCCCTAGAGTTACAAAAGTTTATTAATAATCATTCACTTTTATAGCAGAAAGTATATCAGAAAATAAAAGTGTTTTATTTTTTTCTTGTGTGAGTTTTGATAAACTTATTTTTAAGAAGTTGTACATTTAATCTGCTTGTAAAGTAGATTGTTGATAGGTGCCTTAGAGTGAGTTCCAACTCATAGCTACCCTATGTACAACAAACAAAATAATGCCCAGTCCTGTGCCATCCTCACAATCATCGCTGTATTTGAGCCCATTATTGCAGCTGCAGTGTCAATCCATCTCACTGAGGGTCTTCCTTTTCTTTGCTGACCCTCTACTTTACCAAGCATGATGTCCTTCTCCAGGGACTGGTCCCTCCTGATAACATGTCCAAAACGTGAGATGAAGTCTCTCCATCCTCGCTTCTAAGGAGTTTTCTTGCTGTACATTGTCCAAGGCACATACGTTTGTTCTTCTGGCAGTTCATGGTCTATTTAATACCCTTCACCAACATCATAATACAAAGGCATCAATTCTTCAGTCTTCCTTATTCATTGTCTGGCTTTCATATGCATATAAGGTGATTGAAAGTACTATGGCTTGGGTCAGATACACATTGAAGAGGTCTTTTTTAGCAGATAAGGCCAATGCAATACTTAGTTTGATTTCTTGATTGCTGCTTCCATGGGTGTTGATTGTGGATCCAAGTAAAATGAAATCCTTGACAACTTCAATCTTTTCTCCCTTTATCATGATGTTGCTTATTGGTTCAATTATGAGGACTTTTGTTTTCTTTATGGTAGGTGTAATCATTACTGAAGGCTGTGGTCTTTGATCTTCATCAGTAAGTGCTTCAAGTCCTCTTCACTTTCAGCAAGCAAGGTTGTGTCATCTGCATGTTGCAGGTTGTTAATGAGTCTTCCTCCAATTCTAATGCCATGTTCTCCTCCATATAGTCCAGCTTCTCGGATTATTTGCTCGGCATACAGATTGAATAAGTATGGTGAAAGAATGCAACCCTGATAAATACCCTTCCTGGTTCCAAAACTTGCAGTATCTACTTATTCTGTTTGAACGACTGCCTCTTGTTCTATGTAAGGTTTCTTCATGAGTACAATTAAGTGTTCTGGAATTCCCATTCTTCATGACGTTATCCATAATTTGTTATGATCCATAGAGTCAAATGCCTTTGAGTAGTCAATAAAACACAGGTAAACATCTTTTCTGTTATTCTCTGCTTTCAGCCAAATTCCACCTGACATCAGCAATGATACACCTGTTTCCACCTCACCTTTTCAATATGGTTTGAATTTCTGGCAGTTCCCTGTTGATGAACTGCTGCAACTGTTTTTGAATTATCTTCAGCAAGTTTTGCTTACTTTTAATATTAATGATATTATTCGACAATTTCCTCATTCTGTTGGAACACCTTTCTTTGTAACAGGCACAAATATGGATCTTTTTAAGTTGATTGGCCTGGTAGCTGGCTTCCAAATTTCTTGGAAGTCTGTCACAACCACTCGTCTATCAGTTTATCATACTGTGTTAGCTTGCATTTTGCTGTGATGCTGGAAGGTAAGTCACTGGTATTTCAAATACTAGCAGGGTCACACATGGTGGACAGGTTTCAGTGGAGTTCCCAAACTAAGACTGACTGGGAAAAATGATCTGGTGATCTACTTCTACAAAAAAATTTAGAAGAAACAGCTGCAAACATCCATTAATAATTGGAATGTGGAATGTATGTAATATAAATCTAGGAAAATTGGAATTTGTCAAAAACGAAATGGAATACTTGAAGATCGATAACCTAGGCATTAGTGAACTGAAATTGATTGGTATTTGCCATTTTGAATCAGGCAACCCTATGGTCTACTATGCCAGGAATGACAAATTAAAGAGGAAAGGTGTCACATTTGCTGTCAAAAATACATTTCAAGGTTTATCCTGAAGTACAGCACTGTCAGTGATAGGATAATATCATATGCCTACAGGGATGTTCAGTTAATAGGACTATTATTCAAATTTGCACACCAACCATTAATACCAAAGATGAGGAAATTGAAGGTTTTTACCAAGTTTTGCAGTCTGAAATTGTTCAAACATGTAATCATGATGCGTTGATAATTGCTGGTGTTTGGACTTCGGAAGTTGGAAACAAAGAAGAGGGAGTAGTAGCTGGAAAACATGGCCTTGATGATAGAAACAACGTCAGAGATTGCATTATAAAATTTTGCAAGACCAAAGACTTCTTCACTGAAAATAGCTTTTTTCAACAACGCAAGTGGCAACTATACATGTGGACCTCACAGGATGGAATACACAAGAATCAAATCAACTACTTCCGTGGAAAGAGATGGTAGAAAAGTTCAATATCATCAGTCAGAAAAAGGCCAGGGGCCGACTGAGGAACAGACCATCAATAGCTCATATGCAAGTTCAAGTTGAAGCTGGATAAAATTAAAACAAGCCCACAAGAGCTAAAGTACAACCTTGAGTATAAATCCCACCTGACTTTAGAGACCAACTCAAGAAAAGATTTAATGCACAAATGACTGAAAATCAAATGAGTTATGGGATGACATCAAGGATATAATACATGACGAAAGCATTAAAAAGACAAGAAAGGAACAAAATGGATGGCAGAAGAGACTCTGAAACTTATTCTTGAACGTCGAGCACCTAAAGTGAATGGAAGAAATGATGAAGTGAAAAAGCTGAACAGAAGATCTCAAAGGGTGGCTTGAGAAGACAAAGTAAAGTATTATAATGACATGGAGTTAGAAAACCAAAAGGGAAGAGCATGCTAGACATTTCTCAAGCTGAAAAAGCTGAAGAAACATTCAAGCCTCGAGTTGCCGTGTGGAAGGATTCTATGGGCAAAATATTGAATAACACAGAAATCATCAAAAGAAGATGGAAGGCATATACAGAATCACTACCCCAAAATAATTGGTCAATGTTCAACTTTTCAAGGGTAGCATATGCTCAAGAACTGATGGTATTGAGGGAAAAAGTCTAAGCTACACTGAAGGCAAAGGCAAAAACAAAGCTGCAGGAATTGACGGAATACCAACTGAGATGTTTTTAACAAACTAATGCAGTGCTGGAAGTGCTTACTCTTCTATGCCAAGAAATTTGGAAGATAGCTACCTGGTAAAGTAGAGGGTCATTGAAAATAAAGGAGGAGCTTCATGAGATGGATTGACATTGTGACTGCAACAATGGGCTCAAACAAAGCTACGATTACCGGGATTACCTGGCATCATTTCGTTCTGTTGTACTTAAGGCCACTGTGAGTCAGAGCCAATCAAGTGCACCTAACAATAACATTTAATTTAAATTTTCAAATTTTTTGACCTAGTGTCTTAGGCTGGGTTCTCTAGAGAAGCAAAACCAGTAAAGTGTATAAATATATATATATATATATATATAGAGAGAGAGAGAGAGAGAGATTTATATCAAGGAAACAGCTTACACAATTGTAGAGGCTAGAACGTCCCAAGTCCGTGGATCAAGGTAGAGGTCTCTTCCAAGTCACGCAGCCACAGAAGCCGGCAAGCCCAAGATTGGCAGGTCGGAGAGCAGGGCTCCCGCTCACAGGTTGTGCAGATTGATGAATCCCAAGTTCGGCAGATAAGCTGACTGCTCAAGTCCCAAGAATTGGAGATGAGGTGACAGGAGGCAGCCGCAGGATCCAGAGAGAGCAAAAAGCCAGAACATCAGCTTATATTCAGATGCAGGCCACACCCCCAAGTAGACTGTCTTTCATCTGATTGGCTACTCACAGTATATTCAATCATGGGAGTGATTACATTAAAACACTGAGAATCATGGCCCAGCCAAGTTGACACACAATCTTAACCGTCACACCTAGCTTGTTCATAATCATCCCTATAAAAACAAAAAACTTGTTGCCATCGAGTTGATTCTGAATCATAATGACCCTATAGGACAGAGTAGAACTGAGCCATGCAGTTTCCAGGGAACACCTGGTGGATTCAAACTGCTGACCTTTTGGTTAGCAGCTGTAGGTCATAGCCACTATGTCACCAGGGTTTCCATAATCCCTGTGTTTTTCTTTTAATTTCTCTTGAAATTAGAGGTATCTTCAGTAATGTCTCATTTCCCATTCATGATATTAATTACTTATTGGTTACTCTCTTAACAGTCTTGACAGAAGTTTCAGGCCTTTATCAATTGTATTGGTCTTTGCAAAGAACTTAGTTGATCATCTCTATTATCAATTTGTTTTTATTTTAATAATAGCTTTGGGTTTAATTTGCTGCTATTTTTCTAACTTATTTTAATACAGTTTTGGATCAGTGCTGCTTATTTTAGCCTTTATTATTTTTAATGTATCCGTTTATGGCTCAGAATTTCCTTTCAGTGAGGCATAGTTGCATCCCTCAACCTTTGATATATTGTATATACTCATTGCAGCAACTTTCAGCAAGCTTGCTGACAGTGAAGATGACTTAAAATACTTACTGATGAAGATCAAAGACCACAGCCTTCAGTATGGATTACACCTTAACATAAAGAAAACAAACATCCTCGCAACTGGACCAATAAGCAGCATCATAATAAAGGGAGAAAAGATTGAAGTAGTCAAGTATTTCATTTTACTTGTATCCACAATCAACACCCATGGAAGCAGCAGTCAAGAAATCAAAAGGTACACTGCATTAGGCAAATCCGCTACAAAAGATCTCTTTAAAGCATTAAAAAGCAAAGATGTCAGCTTGAAGACTGAGATGTGCCTGACCCAAGTCATGGTGTTTTCAGTTGCTTCTTATGCATGTAAAAGCTGGACAATGAGTAAGGAAAATGGAAGAATTGATGCCTTTGAATTATGGTGTTGGCAAAGAATAATTGAATACAACGTGGACAGCCAAAAGAACCAACAAGTCTGTCTTGGAAGAAGTTCAATCAGAATGCTCCTTGAAAGCAAGGATGACGAGACTATATCTCACACACTTTGGACATGTTATCAGGAGGGATCAGTCCCTGGAGAAGGATATCATGCTTGGTAAAGTAGAACATCAGTAAAGAAGAGGAAATTCCTCAATGAGAAGGATTAATATAGTAACTGCAACAAAGGGCTCAAGCGTAACAATGATTGTGAGGATGGTGCAGGACCGGGCAGTGTTTCCTTTTGCTGTGCATAGGGTAGCTATGAGTCAGAACCGCCTCGATGGCACCTAACAGCAACAACAAAATACTCCTTCATATTGTGATGTTTCTTTTAAGCTTAATAGTTAAAATGTGCTTTATGAAATCCAAGTATTTGCAAGCTTTTGGGCTTTTTTTTTTTAACTAATTTCTAGCTTAATTTCACTGGGTCTGAAAACTTACTCTATGATTTCTCTCATTTGAAATTTTCGATACATGCTGTATAAATTAGCATATGCTCACTTTCAGTAAATTATCAGTGAGAAATTGAAAGATATGTTTATTCTTTATTCTTCAGGCACAGTGTTGTTTATATGATAATTAGGTCACATTTGTTGACTTAATTTCTGTTATATTCATATATAGTTCCTAATTTTCTGTTTAATTTGTTCTGTTACTGAGAGAATTATTTGAAAATCTTCCAGTATGATTGCTGACTTCCTTATTTATACTTGTAGCTTTTATCAATTTTATTTTATATATTTAACTCGTATTAATGGATCCTTAAACTTTAGAATTGCTCTATGTTCCTGGTATATCCAAACTGTTATCATAAAATTTCTTTCTTTATATAACAAGATTTTTTCCTTAGTCTGATACGAAAAGGGTTGTATCAGCTTTCTTTTAGTTAGTATTTGCATAGTGTAGGTTTTTCCATTATTCTAATTTTTATTTTTTTAACTCCCTGTATATAAAGTGTGTTTCTTTTTAGGAGCTTATCTATTTTGATGCTTTTTTTCTTTTCTTTTTCATTGAGTCATAGTATTTTGAGCAATAACATATATTTGAGTTTACACGTATCATTTTACTATTGGCATTTAATTTGTCTCACTTAATCTAAGCCTTGTTTTTTTTTTCATTACTTGGCACCTTTGGTTTGATTATTGTTTTTGTTTCATTTCTTTCACTTTAATTAGATTTTTGATATCAATCTTATATTACTCTGGCAGCGATTACTCTAGAGATTGTGACACAGATCCTTGACTTATTAAAGTCTAGTAAAACCATTTGTTGGACAACATAAATGTTAATTCCATTTTTTTTTCAGGGTGCATTTAAAAAATCATTTTTGACTTTGGTTTTCAGAAGTTTTACCATGATTTACCTAAGTTTCCTGGAAGACCCTGTATTCCTTTGTAATTTCTTGCAGACATTAGTGACTATCAAATTTCAGTGGATAAAAAAAAAATCAACCTAACTGAAATATAATTGATTTACAATAAAGTGTATCTACTTAAGCTATACACTTGCAGTAGTTATCACTTCTAGGACAGTATTGATTAGAAATGTGGAGAAAAGACATCCTTGCTTTTCTCTCAATATTAGCTTTTCATAGATGCCATTTATCAGGTTGATGAAGTTTCTTTCTGTCTTACTTACATAGTGCTACTTTTATAAAAATACCACAAGTAGGTGTCTTTATAGAACAGAATTTTTTTTTTTTTTCCTCACAGTTTTCCGGAGGCTAACGTCCAAATCAGGATCTCAGCTGGGCTGATTCCTTCTAGGGGATTCTCCTAGTTTCTGGTGTCTTCTGGCAATCCTTGGCAGTCTTTTGCTTGTAGACAGGTCATCACATGGCATCTGTCTTCCCCCTGTGTGTGTGTGTCCCTGTCTATTCTCCTTCTATAAGACAACACTCAGAAATGCTTCGGTTTAGGATACATCCTACTCTAGTATAAACTCATTAATACAAAAAGAAAACCCCTATTTTCATTCACGGTCATATATACAGGTAGAGTTAAGGACTTTCTCATATCTTTTTGGGGGACACAATTCAATACATAACACCTTCTATTCCTCATTTGATGAACTTTTTATCTTGAACGTGTGTTGAATTTTTTCAAATGCATTTTTTGCAGCTAATGAAGTGACTATGTTCTTTCACTTTTGTCTTTTAATATGGCAGATTGTTGTTGTCGCTGTTGATAGTTGCTCTGGATTCATCTTCAACTCATAGCAACTTCACGTATAACAGAAGGAAAGTTGACCCAGTCCTGTGCCATCTTCATGGTCATTGTTTAAGCCAGTGTGTCAACCCATCTCACTGAAGGCCTCCCTCACCTTCACTGACCCTCCACTGTCTTTTTCTAGTGATTAGTCTTCGTAGTTTTCTATCAGTTACTGAGCTGTCTATTTCTCCTCTCGTTTCAGACATTATTGCTTCAAGTGTCTTTGTTATTAGGTTCATAAACATTTATGATAATCATAACTTCCTGATGAATTGATGTTTTTATCATTATGAAATGACTGTCTACATCTCTGGTAATTCTCATTGTATTTATATCTATTTTATCTGATATTAATATTTTCATTCCAGCCATTTAGTGCTTTCTCTGTATCTTTTTCTATTCATTTTGGAACAGCCTAAAGTTTTCCTCTACATTGCATAAAGTTGGATCTTGCTTTTTTGCCCGTACTGATACTTTCCACATTTTAATAGGAGGTCTAGTCCATTAGCATTTAATGTAATTATTGTTTGGATTTAGTTCTGCTATTTTATTGTTTAAGGAGCCCTGGGGGCACAACAGTTAATTGCTCAGCTGCTAATTGAAAGGCAAGTGGTTTGAACTCACCAGCTGCTCCAAGGGAGAAAAGACCTGGTGATCTGCTCCTGTAAAGATTACAACCTAGGAAGCCCTATGAGGCAGTTCTACTCTGTCTTTTAGGGTCGCTATGAGTTGGAATTGACAACAGCATTTTATTCTGTTTTCTATTTGTCCCTCTTTTTCCACTTTTATTCCTCTGTTCCCACTTTCTTGTCTTTCCTTTTGGATTATTTGAATATATTTTGTGGAATTTCATTTTAATTTATCTATTGACATTTTAGCCATAACTCTTTGTTTTGTTTGTTTGTTTTAGTTGTTGCTGTAGGGATTACAATATGCATCCTAACTTTTCACAAACTAATACAAAACTACATAGCCTGAAATGTAAAATCTCTGTAGCTAGCTGTATAGTCCACTTACTCTCCCTATTCTTTCTATTATTGTTGCCATGTTTTACATATATATTGTTAAGTCCACAAGAAAATATGTTTGCCTAAAACATGACATATATTTTAAATATTAAGCAAAAAATAATATTTTATATTTATCCAATTGTTCACCATTTCTGATTATCTTTATTTCTCTTGAAGATCTTAGATCCCTCTGATATTATTACTCATTAAGGTGAAGAACTTTTGATTAACATTAAGGAAAGTTCAATTAGTGACAAATTAACATATCATTCTGGCTACCACACACTTTCTATGACCTTGGTCAAAGTACTCTTACATTGCCTGGGTTTGTTGCAGCGTCTCACATGGGGCACCATCTGTCCCAGCAGCGACGGTTGCCAGGGTGGCAGAGACAATAACCAATTCCACAACTCTTACAGAGAAGTGGGGCCAGGAGGGTCACTCTGAGGAGTCGAACCCCGGCTTCAGTCCCAGGAGTTTATTTTATAGTCAATACAGCAAGCAGTAAAGCAAATAACAGAACAATGGGCTTTGGGTGAGTAACAATAAGTTTCGGGCAAGGGAGAAGGAATTCAGGTAAACAAGCCAATCAGTAACAGGACAGTAGGTTTGGGAAAACAAGTCGTGCCTAATCTCTTTCTCATCACTGACAAGTCTCCAACATGTCGTATACAGCATAGAGGCCTGTGGGGGCTGCAGTTGTCAATAGTGCAGCCATGTTTAAATGGCATATATCCCCACAGGGTTCTGTTATATTGATTCAAAGAGTATTTTGTTTTTGCTAACAATTAACTTGGTAAAACTCAAACTGCAAATTCAGCCCTGCCTGCAATGGACAATAACTTGGATCTCAGTTCAGAACGCTTTTAGTTTACTCCGTATATGAACACTTCATAAGACATGCAAACACTATAAACCAGAACCCATTGCTGTCAATTTTGACTCATAGCAACCCTATAGGACAGAGTAAAACTGCCTCATAGGGTGTCCAAGGAGCACCTGGTGCACTCGAACTGCCAACCTTTTTGGTTAGCATCCATAATAGAGACTACACACTAAATAGGAAATAGATCTTCTCTGGTTTCCTCCTTTGCAGAATTCCCAACCTCACTGTCCTGTAGCTCATTACCTTAAGCTCCTTCCCTTGGTTTCTCTCGCCAGAAAGATGGCAGACTTTTCTTTCAGAGTTTAACTTCCAAAAAACGTTAATTTCACAAAAATGTGAAATTCAACCAATGATTGTCATTTCCAACAAAATCCACCTTCCTTAGTTTACTCATTTGGGCCCTAGGATAGTTGTTTCAGGGTTTTTTTTTTTAAATAAATAATTTATTTGTTAACAACTGAATCCTTTATGCTAAAAGGGAACGTATTTTGAGAAGCTTCATAGTGCTTATTGAACTTTTGACTTGATTTGTTTCAATCAATTTAGGAAAATTTTATACTATTATTCTTCAAATATTTATTTGATCCATTTTCTCAATTCTCCCTTTCTTGGAGTTAACTTTTTTTTTTTTCCTTTTAACTGTATGTTATAGTAGATTCACCGTATGCCTTTGTTTAATGAATCACTCCTGTTTATACCTGTGGAGATCAGTTAATGCCTACTAACTAACTTGGTGGCCAATTTTTACTCTCAAAGCTCTTCCAGTTTAGAAATAAATTACATTTTCATATTATTCAAATGTCTATTTTAACCTTTTTGTAGTTTCTCTCTCTTTGTTTCTTCAAAATTCAGTCTGGACATTTTCTTCTAATCTATCTCTCTATTCACTGATTCTCTCTCTTTATCCGTGCCTAATCTGTTGCTAAACCTATCAGTTGAGTCTTTAATTTCAGTTACAGTATTTTTCAGTCTCTATTAATCAAAGTTTTTTATTTTTTTGAAATATTTCTCCAGTTCTGTACCAGTCTCAATAATCTTATCAATTTTTCTCCTGGATAGCTCCATTACCTAGATGTTCTGTAGATGTCTTTCTGTTGTCTATTGTTTCTTTTGCCTTTGACACATTGTCTCCTGGAATGTCTTGTTATTTTTAATTGAACACTAAACAATGTATATAAAATATTATGGAGATAATTTAAGACTCTGATTAATGTGTCCTCTTTTAAGAGAAGACTTACATCTCCCTTTGATAAGTGACTATTCTAGGGACATTAGCAATCTCAGAAAATCTTAATCAAATCGGGGTTTGAGATTATTCAAATTGAGATTATTCATATCTAAAGTAGATGCAATATTCCCCAATAAGATATTCAGACATCCTGTGTTTGACACCATACAAACAAATAAACAAAAAATGGGTTCCAAATTAGCCAATCTGAGATCCCATTTATTTCCAGCTTATTATTACTTCAAAGATGTAGTCTTTTGGATTCTGAATCCAAAGACGAGGCAGTTTACCAGGGCTACTCCATCTAAGAACTATTTCAATTCCAATTGTTTGGTCCCTGAAGCCCTTCGAGTTTGTCAAGTAAATTAAAAGCAATTTTCTAGATATCTCAGTTACGAAAAACTAACTTAAAGTAATCTAAATTAGAGGTGTTACCTTTATTCTTTCAAAAATGCCTAAATTCTCTACTATTGTCATATTCTTATGTATTTCCATATAGTATGATAAAAATACACAAATTTTTGGCAAAAAAATTGAAAGTTAGAGACACTGGATTCACAAAGCAGACTTTCATTTTAAATGGTAAAATTACTGTATCTGTATAGTTGATCAAAGTAATTACAATGGTTAATTATGTCCAATTGTAGGAAAATTAAACATGAGAGTGTGTTTCTTTTATGTCCTCCAGACAATTGTGTCCTCCAGTGATAGAATTACTTAAAATACATAATTACTTACAAAACAGGATATTTATTTATTCTGATCTCTTCTTATCAATAAAATCTAGGAGAGAAAATACTATTCTGATACACTTAAATTCAAATTGTCAGGTGATTTAAAAGTCTTTTGGAGATTTGGTGGTTTTGATATGAATTACACAATCTCTTCATATCATTTATAAAAGGAGTGTGTGATCAATAAGAAAAATATTTTGTTCTCATGTGTTTCATAAGCAATTGTATAAATCACAATAAAAGTAGATCCAATGCTCCCCAATAAGATATTCAGATAGCCCATGTTTGACACCATATAAACAAACATATAATCACAAAACTGGTCCTGATGTCCCAAGACATTTGTTATGGGTTGAATTGTGTTCCCCTGAAATATATGTTTTAAATCCTAATCCATGGATGTAGTCCTATGTGGGAATAGGGTTTTCTTTGTTATGTTAATGAGGCCATATCAGTATAGGGTGTGTCTTCAGCCAATCATTTTTGAGATGTAAAAAGAGCAGATTAGACACAGTGCAAGCAAGCATAGATATGGGAAGATAAATGCCATGCCACATGAAGATCACCAAGGAACCCAAGAAAAGAAACTGAAAAGAGACAAGAACCTTCCCCAAGGGCTAAAAGAGAGAGAAAGCCTTCCTCTAGCCCTGAGTTTAGACTTCTAGCCTGCTAAACTGTGAGAGAATAAATTTCTCCTCATTGAAGCCACCCACTTGTGGTATTTCTCTTTTTGTTGTTGTTGTACTTTAGATGAAGTCTTACAGAACAAACTAGTTTCTCATTAAACAATTAGTACACGTATTGTTTTGTGACATTGATCACCTACCCCATGACATGTCAACACTCTCCTTTCCTGACCTTGGGTTCCCAATCACCAGCTTTCCTGTCGCTTCCTGCCTTCTAGTCCTTGCCCCTGGGCTGGTGTGCCCCTTTAGTCTCATTTTGTTTTATGGGCCTGTCTAATCTTTGTCTGAAGGGTGAACTTCAAGAGTGACTTTTTTACTGAGTTGAAAGGTGCCCAGGGGTCATACTCTCAGGGTTTCCCCAGTCTCTGTCAGGCCAGTAAGTCTGGTCTTTTTTTGTGAGCTAAAATTTTGTTGTACATTTTTCTCCAGCTCTGACCCTCTATTGTGTTCCCTGTCAGAGCAGTCAGTGGTGGTAGCTGGGCACCATCTAGTTGTGCTGGACTCAGTCTGGTGGAGGCTGTGGTAGTTGTGGTCCATTAGTCCTTTGGACTACTCTTTCCCTTATGTCTTTTGTTGTCTTCATTCTCCCTTGCTCCCAATGGGGTGAGACCAGCAGAGTATCTTAGATGGCCGCTCACAAGCTTTTAAGACTCCAAACGCTACTCACCAAAGTAGAATGTAGAACAAATTTTTATAAACTGTGTTATCCCAGTTGAGTTAGATGTTCCCTGAGTCCATGGTCCCCACAGTCCTCAGCCCAGTAATTTGGTCCCTCAGGGAGTTTGGATGTGTCTATGGAGCTTCCATTAACTTGCTTGAACAAGTTGTGCTGGCTTCCCTAGTATTGTGTACTGTCTTACCCTTCACCTAAGTTACCACTTACCTGTTGTTTCTATTTAGTGTTTTTCCATTCCCTCCCCCATAACCATCAAAGATTGTTTCTTTTTATGTGTAAACCTTTTCATGAGTTTTTACAGTAGAGGTCTCATACAATATTTGTCCTTTTGTGATTGACTTATTTAAGTCAGCATAATGCCCTCCATATTCATCCATGTGGTGAGATGTTTCGCAGATTCATCATAGTTCTTTATGGTACTCCATCGTGTGTATGTACCACAGTTTGCTTATCCATTCATCTATTGATGGGCATTTAGGTTGTTTCCATCTTTTTGCTATTGTCAACAATGCTGCAATGAACATGGGTGTGCATATGTCTATTCATGTGATAGCTCTTATTTCTCTAGGATATATTCCTAGTAGTGGGACTACTGGATCATATGGTATTTCTGTTTCTAGCTTTCTAAGGAAGTGCTACATTGTTTTCCAGAATGGTTGTACCATTCTGCATTCCCTCTAGCAGTTCATAAGAGTTCCAACCTTCCTGCAACCTCTCCAACATTTGTTGTTTTCTGTTTTCTTCATTCTTGCCAGTAATGCTGGGGAGAGATGGTATCTCACTGTGCTTTTTTTCTCAACCTGTTCAACATTGTTTTTTCATCTTTTCTTACAGGGCAGACTCTGTGATAGGTGTTGTGACAGATACAAAGATGAGTATGACCCAGTTCTTTCCCTCAAAGAAAATGCACTCAATAGGAGGAAAAAATCAATAACGTAAGTGACCAGAATACAGGGCAGTGTCAGATAATACCTCGAGGAAATTACAAGGAAAGTATTACATGGGTTCATAGACAAGAAAAGTCTCATCCATTTTTTTTATGACTTCGTATTGCAATGTCATATAATGATAAAGAACTTGGACTCTGGAGTCAACCAGCCCTAAGCTTGATGTCTGGGGCAAATCTCTTAGCTATTCTTCTGCCTTTTTATTGATATCCTCAATCCACAAAATGAATTCTCCTGGGAAGAGTGTAAAGTACCTCAGATCTCTTACAGGGCGGGAACTTCCTGCCATAAAGTGTTATTTTGTCTGCCTGTCTGTTCGGTCCTTTATTTTGTTTTATTTTTTATTGTACTTCAGATGAAGGTTTACAGAACAAATAGTTTCTCATAAAACAGTACACATGATGCTTTATGACAATGGTTAACAACCCCACTACATGTCAACAATATCCCTTCTCAACCTTGGGTTCCCTATTACCAGCTTTCCTGTTCCCACTTGCCTTCTAGTCCTTGTCCCTGGATTGTTGTGGCCCGTTAGTCTCGTTTTGTTTTATGGGGCTGCCTAATCTTTGGCTGAAGGGTGAACCTTGGGAGTGACTTCATTACCGAGCTAAAAGGGTCTCCGGGGGCCATACTCTAGGGGTTTCTCCAGTCTCTGTCATTTCTTTAATGGCTGGTGATTGCGAGCATTTCCTCATGTGTCTGTTAGCAACTAGAACGTCTTCTTTGGTGAAGTGTCTGTTTATTTCCTTTGCTCATTTTTAAATTGGGTTATTTGTCTTTTTGCAGTAGAGGTGTTGGATTTTCCTGTAGATTTTAGAGATTAGACCTTTGTCTGATTTGAAATACTCAAAAATTTTTCCCAGTCTGTAGGTTCTCTTTTTACTCTTTTGGTGAAGTCTTTTGATGAGCGTAAGTGTTTAATTTTTAGAAGATCCTAGTTATTTAGCTTATCTTCTGGAATTTGTGTGTTGTTAGTTATGGTTTGGATCTTGTTAATGCTGTGTATTAGGGCCTCTAGCATTGATCCTATTTTTTCTTCTATGATCTTTATGGTTTTTGGTTTTATATTTAGGTCTTTGATCCAAATTCAATTAGTTTTTGTGTATGGTGTGAGGTATGGGTCCTGTTTCATTTTCTTGCAGATGGGTATCCAGTTTTGACAGCACAATTTGTTAAAAGACTATCTTTTCCCCATTTGATGGACTTTAGGTCCTTGTCAAGGATAAAGTGAACGTAGGTGGATGGATTTACACCTGGGTTCTCCGCTTTTGGCATTTCTGTTGTGGCAGCACTAGATAATTAAGATAGTATTGTTGTCAGTGTGCAAAGAACAAAACTATTTATCAGATCCAAATGAGAATGATTCCTCACCTCCTCTAGTGTATTTATTTATACATTTTCACTGGGAAATTACTAAATTTGATCAACCATGTGAGCTTATTTCCACTGGAGAAGACTTCATAATATTTCTGATTTTCTGAAAAAAGTGCTCCTGTTAACCACTGTGACACCAAGAGCAGGAAGAAGTTGTTTTGTGGGACTTTTGTGGCTGTATTTGAGTTACAAGAGTTACCAAAGCCTACATTTGCTATGGAAATTCTGGTGGTGCAGTGGTTAAGAGCTTGGCTGATAACCAAAAGGTCAGCAGTTCAAATCCACCTGGCATTCCTTAGAAACTCTACGGAGCAGTTCTACTCTGTCTTATAGGGTTACTATGAGTCAGAATCGACTCCATGGCAACAGGTGTATATTCACTATGGCTAGCGTTATATAGTTATAGTGCAGAAACTCACTGCCTTATTGATTTTCATATTACAGATTGGAAGATAGCATCAATTCTTTCAATAGCCTTATAAAACAATACTTTTAGAAATCCTCTCAAGAATAGTCTATACATTGACATCAACTATGGAATTATAGTTGCCATAAAATATCATTTAAAACCAGTGTCATCTGAGAATAAAAGAAAAGAAAAAGGGATTGGGAACTAATATCTTTTGTACAGAGAATATATAGGATATCTAATACCTTATCTAATTAAATTCTTATAAACAATGTGCAAAGTAAACATGATTGTGCCTATTTTACATATGAATACACTGAGGCTTAAATAATATGAGTTTAAATAACATGACAGAAATTAGAGCTAGTTGGTGGCATACCCAAGATTTTAACTCAGGTCTGAGTGACTCAGCTGTGAGGGTTTCCATCCAAAGAGCTCTGCTTCACTAAATTGTCAGCAAGCATTGGTGTAAATAATCTATGTATCTAACATTTTCAAATTATTTGCAATCATTAGATTCTGAATATACTGATTAATTCAAATACATAATACTAATTCAGTAGGCAGTTTAGAGTCTCACAGAACCTCAGGTTCATCATTTTAAACAGAAATAATTAAGGTGCATACATACATGTATGAAAATTCTGACAAAGCTTTCTTATTGTGTGGATTCTATTTAATAGGATTCTGCCTTACCCAGAAATGGATATCACTATAAACCTCATTTTGAACATTACAAATCCTCCATGGTTATTGGTACACAGCTTTGTGGCAATGACCAAGAGTTCAAAGAAGAAATGTCATTGAAACAATGTAAATGATTGACCCAGGATGCTTTTTGCGTACACGAATGTTGCAGTTGTTTGCACAATGTGCCGGAGCACACCAGAATCATTGGAAACGTGGACAACAAATGACTAGCCACATTGGCTTTTAGACTGTTCTCAGTGCAGTGCAGCCCTGGCACCATTTCTTAGTTTCTTACACCTAGCCTCCACAGACCTTGAACCTCTATAATATTCATTTATATCCAACAGTTGAGGTCAGCTTTACCACACTTACCAAGGAGGCAATCATATTTATTGAAGGTCAAACTGGTGCCAAGTACTGCACTCACTTTACGTGCACTATTGTAGCTCCTTGAATGGAGCTATTCTCATTTTACTTATGAGGAAGCCAAGGCTCTTAACAGTTTCACCAAGCTGAAACTAAAGTTCACAATAGTTGGGCTCTAAAGCCTGGGGTCTTTCCATCCCCATTCTCCCACTGACACTTCCAAAAGTATTTTCTTGTATTAGTTTACTCTTTAGCTACAAATCAAAATTCAAAAGCATCAGCGTAGGTAAGACCCTTCACAGTCTGCACTACCCTCTTTTTCTGCTGTGACTTGGCCACTTCTCTCTTCCCTCCTCAGCCATAGTGACCTGCTTACAGCCTTCACAGGATAGTAGAAAACAAATTTTACACATTCAACAACTAGCACTTCACCTGGGCAGGGCTCTGAATTAGTTACCATAGTCTGCCAGGATGAATAAAGCATGGTTCCTCCTCTTAAGGAACTCCCCATGTCATGGCAGAGATAAAGCATGAACATCAATAACTATGACAGTTTAAAAGAGGAAGCGTATTTGATCCTCAAAATAACCCATGAATTTGCATAGAATATATCTCCAAATTATCTGCATTTAACAGATGTTACATCTGAAGATCAGAGAGAAGAATGACTGGCTAAAGGTCACTAAGCCCAGGCTAAGCTGGGGGTAGACCTAGGTTTCTTTACCTTCCTAGGAAACATTTGTGCTACATCCAGGTGTCCTCCTGGCTTGTGTCAACAGGGATGGTCAATCATAGACTCTGAGTATGAACTGAATGTTTGTCCCTGTCTCTTCTGCCGCCTTCCTAATGGATGACATGGCAGAGTGTTGACTGCTGACATCTCAAACATGTTTAATTATGCCCCGTATCTTGGGTCCCAAAGACAAGAGTACTGCTCTGGATAAGAAGGAGCGAGCATAAAAATGCCCCAGTTGTCTGGGATTTAGTTGTCCTGTTGCTGGATGTTGTCAGGGTATTTTTGTTTCAGCATGATGAAATTGTTGCTACTTGTATGGATCCACACAAGGATCTTTTCTGGTAAGACTAGGGGTTGAACAAGGAATGCAGTGGCTTTGGCTGATTCATGTCAGCTCCTGCTTGGCAGGTGTCACCATGACATCGGACACTCTTGGTTCTGCCTCTGGTATATTTAAGGAGTAATTCCCAACTTCTCTTTTGAGAGTATCTAAATAGGTCATCTATTCATATATTTATTCACTGAATCAATATATGCATGTGTATATATATTTATATGTATATATATACATATATATGGATATACATATGTGTGTGTGTGTGTGTGTGTGTGTGTGTGTGTGTGTGTGTGTGTGTGTGTAAACCCAAATCCATCGCCGTTGAATCAATTCAGACTCATAGCAACCCTATAGGACAGAGTAGAACTGCCCTATAGGGTTTTCAAGAAGCAGCTAGTGAATTTGAACAGCCAACATTTTGGTTTGAAAACAAGCTCTTAACCACTGCACCACCAGGGTTATATAGATAGATAGACAGATAGACAGACAGACAGATAATCTCTCTATATATGTATACATACATATATATGTATATACACAAATATATATGTATGTATACTTATATACATACATATATATGTATGTAAAACGAGCCCTGGTGGTACAATGGTTAAATCACTCAGCTGCTAATGGAAAGGTTGGCAGTTCGAACCAATCCAGCAGCTCTGAAGGAGAAAAGACCTGGCAATCTGCTCCTTTAAAGATGGCAGACTAGGTTCTACTCTGTCTTATAGGGTTGCTATGAGTCGGAATTGACTCACAGACACACCACAAAAAACAGCATATGTAAAAGGAGTGGTGCAAATGGTTAAGTACTTGACAATTAACTGTAGGGTTGTCGTCCGAATTTGCTCAGAGGCACCTGGGAAGAATTGACTTGACAGCAATGGGTTTGCTGTTTTGTTTTTGTTTTTTTTGGGGGGGGGGGGTGTTTATTGTGTGTAAAACTCTGTGATATGAGTAAAACCCATAGCCGTTGAGTTGATTCCAACTCATAGTGACCCTATAGGACAGAGTAAAATTGCCCCGTACAGTTTCCGAGGAATAGTTAGTGGATTCTAACTGCTGACCTTTTGGTTAGCAGTTGAGCTATTAACCACTGCGCCACTAAGGCTCCGTAATATGAGTACTGAGGGAAAGTAAACCTCACAATCAGAGCAAAATCCAAGTAAAATGAAAAAATCAAACTCATCCTGCCATTTTGTGTGTGTGTGTGTGTTTTCCCAGATAAACCCGTAAAAGCATACTCATTACCCTTTAAGTTCCCTCAACGTACTCTTACCCAGATGTCTCTGTGCCACTGACCACAAATAGTAAGCAGAATGGAAGAGTAGCTACAAAGTTGCATAGTATCCACACCAGGTATTTGTTAATATGCTGTTTGTGCTTCGGACCAGAACTGCAGATATCTGATAACACCGTGTGGGAAGCGGCATTGTAAATATAGTCAGTTCTGCAGTGAAGCCTCATATGCGTTACTAGGAATCACTGTGGTATGCGAAAGCAAGCAATAAAAACCCATGACAGAGTTTATGGAGATAATTGGGTTGTGGTACAACACTCAAAAGCTTTATGACACATTAAAAAAAAAAAAAAGATAGGAAACTTTTTAAAAGGTA
Source organism: Dugong dugon (assembly GCA_030035585.1). Taxonomy (NCBI): domain Eukaryota; kingdom Metazoa; phylum Chordata; class Mammalia; order Sirenia; family Dugongidae; genus Dugong; species Dugong dugon. Next base: position 102,723,756 of record CM057463.1, on the reverse strand, counting down.
GTACATTGATACACACGTTAAATAATTAAGAAATATCTAAACACTGTAATGAATATGGCATTTTATTTGAAAAAAACTGAAGTTTTCTTGTAGTAGTTGGAATGATTTTAGCTTTTGAATTATTGTGAAGTAGTAGAAGGAGGTTATCTGAAATCAGATGGAAAATTGTAACACTAGATGTGGAGAGGTGTGGCTCATCATTCAGGTAATGAACTGAAGTCACTGGTAGGTGTTTGAGATTCGTGTGTATGTGTGTGGTTTTGTATCATACCTGGCTTAGTTCATCTGGGGACATTTTCCTGCATTACTGGCGTTTCTCAGAGACAAAATTGCCCATAAGTAAATGGGAAATTCATGTTATGCCTAAATTGTTCCCTAATACATCAGTCACATTGAAATAATTTTGCATTTGCAAAATAAGTATATAGAAGAACTGGTTGTATTTAGAACTGACATACACTGAGCCTTGCCCTGATTGGGACTAAGAAACAGAAAAATATACTGATAGATTTGCACATAAAGCTCTTATACTGTGGGCAATTTATTTTACTAATCTGAAGAATGTCAGCCAGGAATATGCCCCTTGGAGGTGGTTGGTTTTGAAAGACTCATATCCTAAATTCATATTCAGAAGTGGCTACTGCTTAAATTACCTTATCTCTGACCAAGATCCAAACACAGTCTTTGTCAATTGACATAAATTGTACTAGAGATTATTTTCATTGGTGGAACACTTAGAAGTCAAGATATACGAATTGGGTAGAAATACAAAACTACTTCCCCACTTGCATGATATAAATATAAAGAGTCAAAGGAGTTAAGTAGTCCAGATTCCAAGATAGCATTTAAACTTCAGCAGTCTAAATAGATCCTGTGTCCAGGAAGACAAGGCAGATTTTATCACCTTATTCATAAATGACATTTTGATAAATTCTGCAGATACAATACTATTGCATATGCCTTGAATCAAATTTTAAAGAACGATACTGTCAAGGTGCCTAAAAGGTTAGAAAGCTGGGGCTTTACAACACTGTGTGTGGCTAGCTAGTAACTTTATTTATTGTATGTGGCAGAATTGAATTTGGGAATTGCCTTCATAACTACCTGGTAATGTTTGTAGAGGAAGACTCTAAACTTCCACCCACCTGTAACTACAGAAGATTTATCAATATCTGAAAAAAACACCCAATAATTGTGAGTGACCAAACTGACTTAGTTAGGTTTACACTAAGTCTCATGATCCACCTGTTTTCTAGCTAAAGTTCTTTTTCTTTATGCATGTACAGATGTTATTTAAATTGTAGCTTTTTCCACAAACTGCTTAATAAATAAATGATATAATAAGATGAGATCCCAATATACATATATACACCAATTTACACATACACACATCCACATATCCATAGATTCTTACTCAGTTTTATTTGGAAAGCATAGCAATAGCCTTTTCAACCCCTTTTGTATCAACAATGTCATTTTCTCTCTTTAACAACGCTTTGGACGCAGCCTGAGATTCTGGGTTTACCCTGTAAATAATTTACTTCTAGGTAGTAAGTTAGGGTTTGGGGAGTTGCAATTTTTTGTTTGTTTTAATATTATGTTTTTGTTTTGTTAAGGGACATCAAGTTCCATTATTATTACTTTAAAAACCCAGAAAAAAATAAAATCTGCCCCTAAGCGTCCAACTCAGACCAGAACTACAGGGCATAGAAAAGCCCCTCATGTAACCACAAGATTCATTTACTAAACTCCCTAGGGACTTCTTAATGGGACCTCTCTTTCCATATTCTTACCACACTGCTTAGTCTTTTAGCAGAGCTGTACTGAAATGGACAAGTGAATTTTCAGCCGATTCTATCTCTCTTACACAGTCTCACATTTATTCCCAGGAAATAATCTACCCCCTGGGAGTCTTTGACTGATTGTAAAGTGATTTTCTCATGCTGGGTTTTCTGTAAATCTAGTAAAAAGCCCCAAGTTTACGAGTTAGTGTAAGAATACAAATGACACCTGTGGAACGACTTCCCCTGCTTTGAAACGTGTAGAAATTAATGGTAGGTAGTAGATCCCAAATTACGGCTGTCCAGGCCAGAGAAAATATGAGAGTGAGTTGAGTGACAGTTTTGCAACAGTGCCTTAAGGCCAAGTTGAAGACACACTTGGGGATAAAGTTCTCATTCATTCATGCACATGCACAGTAAATTACCCTAGAAGTAAATTACAACAAAGTGTTGTACAATGGTAAAATTATTGATTTAGGTTGGCTTTTATCCTGAGTTAGATGTGGGCGATCAATTGTTAATACTGCCCTGATCAGTTCTAACAGTGCCCAGAGGCATATGAGCGATGACATAGTATATAGACGGAAACATAAATAAAGAAAAACAAATCCGAGAAGATCATTCTCTCCCTAAATTTGTTTTCCTCTGGAATTTACTCTTTGTCCCAAATGGATTTGCTCTGCACATTCATTTGTACAGCAAGAACACAGTACAGAAGAATTTTCTCTTGCAAAAGATACTAAATAACATTTTAAAACTAAATACTTGAAATGAAAAATTATAACACCCTGAAGAATATTTTTTTGTAGCAACAAACAAAAAGAGTTTGTCTTTTTGTTCAAGTATCTCACTAGAGTTTCTACTATTCTGATATTCAGAGCACTAAGCCAAAATATACCATTTAATGAAAGACTAAAACTAAGCAGAGTACAGCAGTGGACAATTCCCACCCTATGTCGTTGTACCCCGATCACTGTATTCTAAATATTTAAAATACAGAGACATCACACCCATTGCAATCATTTGCATCCTTTATAGACTTGTTAGAAGCTAACTGAATTCACAATAAATGGAAAGTCACTAGTTTGATGCAATCAAAAATATAGGTTTTATAAGATGGCAAGTGACTTTATCCTTAGTGGACCTAATTGATTCCATTTATAACCATAGTAAACCAAATCTTTGCTCACTGAAGGAATCATTTTTTAGCTTAAATGGTAATAAAATGATAACTTCCTATATTTAAAGTTATTAAACTGTATTATTCCGTCTAGTGAATACAACAGAGAAAAGAACCTTGGTAATGTTCACATTGAAATATAAATAAGTTAACCTTTTAGTGTTTAATATTTTACTCCTTATCATCTTATTATCAAATCTTTTAAATTTTGAACAACCATAATCCATAATCATGTTAATAGTACATCAAAATCAGAATGTAAAATTTTTGGTAGCACAACATTTCCATGGAAACATCTGCCATATAATAAACACTGCAAGAGATAAGAGCATTATTAAGTAGTTGGACCCAAATGTAAAATTATCCAGTAATTAGAAATAACAATGAATGAAATTAAAGGAAATTGTGAGAAAAGCTAAGTGCCTTTTTGAAGAAGAAAACCTATTTTATATCCTTTTATTTTGGTTCAAATCCTTTACTGAAAATAAATTTCTATTAGTGCACAGCACAGCTAACCTTAGGCAGTGTTTTCTTAAGACAAAATAGCTTACTCCTCATGCAGAACAGGGAATCTGAAGAGCAGTGGGTGAATAGATGCTGACACCAAGGTGAGATGGGCGAAAACAAGATCTCTTAGAAATGGAGTGCTTGCCCACAAGTGGTAAATTATAGATCATTCTTTAAAGATATGAGGAAATTAAATTTTACAAAAGTAATTATTCTTGGAATTCTAAAGAACATTTTTTTGATTCTCTTCTATGGGAGATTTTGATACATTCATATATCCCATTAAACATAAGCCTTACTTGAAAATAACTCATCTTTCCTCAAAACTTTTTGCTATAAAATTCACAGATTCCAAAGTCATGTGATTTGTTCTCTTCTAATTATTGTTATCCATGATTTGTTACAATTCACACAGTCGAATGCTTTTGAATAGTCAATAAAACACAGGTAAACATCTTTCTGGTATTCTCTACTTTCAAGCATGATCCATCTGACATCAGCAATGATATTCCTTTTTCCCTGACCTCTTCGGAATCCAGCTTGAATTTCTGGCAGTTCCCTGCTGCAACCACTTCTGAATGATCTTCAGCAAAATTTTGCTTGTGTGTGTTACTAATGATATTGCTCCATAATTTCCCCACTTTGTTGGATCACATTTCTTTGGAATGGGTACAAATATAGATCTCTTTCAGCCAGTTACGAAGAACTAGAATTCCCGAACGCTTAATTGTGCTCATGAGGATCCTGTACTTAGACCAAGAGACAGTTGTATGAACAGAACAAGGGGATACCGCGCTGTTTAAAGTCAAGAAAGGTGTGTGTCAGAGTTGTATCCTCTCACCATACTTATTCAACCTGTATGCTGAGCAAATAATCTGAGAAGCTGGACTATATGAAGAAGAATGGGGCATCAGAATTGGAGGAAGACTCACTAACAACCCACGATATGTAGATGAAACAACCTTGCTTGCTGAAAGTGAAGATGACTTGAAGCACTTACTGATGAAGATCAAAGACCACAGCCTTCAGTATGGATTACACCTCAACATAAAGAAAACAAAAATCCTCACAACTGAACTACTAAGCAGCATCATGATAAATGGAGAAAATATTGAAGTTGTAAAGGATTTCATTTTACTTGGATCAAAAATCAATGCCCAGGGAGGCAGCAGTCAAGAAATCAAACGCATTGCACTGGGCAAATCTGCTGCAAAAGATCTCTTTAAAGTGTTAGAAAGCAAAGATGTCACTTTAAGTACAAAGCTGGGCCTGACCCAAGCCATGATGTTTTCAATTGCCTCATATGCATGTGAAACCTGGGCAATGAATAAGGAAGAACGAAGAAGAATTGATGCCTGTAAATTATGGTGTCGGTGAAGAATATTGAATATACCATGGACTGACAGAAGAACAAACAAATCTGTTTTGGAAGAAGTAAAGCCAGAATGCTTATTAGAAGCAAGGGTGGTGAGACTTCGTCTCACATAATTTAGACATGTTATCAGGGGTACCAGTCCCTGGAAAAGGACATCGTACTTAATAAAGTAGAGGCTCAGCGAAAAAGAGGAAGAGGAAGACTCTCAACTAGATGGACTAACACAGTGACTGCAACAATGGGCTCAAGCATAACAAAGATCGCGAGGATGGTACAGGACCCACCAGTGTTTCGTTCTGTTGTACATGGGGTCACTATGAGTTGGAACCGTCTCGACAGCACCTAAGAACAACAATTATTGCCACTGAATCTAAATATTCAGATATTCTGGAATGGTTCAGATATTTTCTCAGACAATATTTGTTTTTTGGGTTTTGGGGATTTATTTTTTTCTAACAACTTACATAAGAACATATTACTATCCATGTCAATAGACCTACCGATTACAACTACTTTTCTGAAGGGAGGAGGAGGGAGTAAACTTTGAGTATTATATAAATCAAAAACTATAGCCCTCGAGTTGATCCTGACTTACAGTGACCCTATAGGAGAGAGTAGAACTGCCCCATAGGGCTTCTGAGGCTATAAATCTTCACTGAAGCCAATTGCTGCATCTTTCTCTCATGGGGTGGCAGGTGGGTTTAAAATACCAACCTTTCAGTTAGCATCTGAGAGCTTAAGCACTGTACCACCAGGGCTCATGAGTATTATAGACATAGGTTAATTATTTTGATGATTTTTAAAATGATGTAATTTTTAACTAGTTATGCTTATGTTATAATCACATATAATCAGACAAAGATTGCCAACATTATCCTTACTTACAAATTGATATATATTTGGTAGGCAACATCTGATATAGAATACACTGGTGTTGTTAGGTGCCATCAAGTCAGTTCTGACTCACAATGACCCTATATACAACAGAATGAAAAACTACACCACCCTGCGCCTCCCTAACAATCACTGCTTTGTTCAAGCCGATTGTTGCAGCCAGTGTGGCCATCCATCTTGTTGAGGTTGTTCCACTTTTTCACTGACACTCTGCTTTCCCAAGCATGATATCCTTCTCCAGGGACTGGTCCTTCCTGATAACGTGTCAAAAGTACTTGAGACGAAGTCTCACCATCATCACTTCTAAGAAGCATTCTGGCTTTACTTCTTCCAAGACAGATTTGGTCATTCTTCTGGCAGTCCATGATATATTGAAAATTCTTTGCCAACACCATAATTCAAAGACATCAATTCTTCTTTGGTCTTCTTTATTCATTGCTCAGCTTTTCCATGTATATGAAAAAAACCCATTGCCATCTAGCCAATTCTGACTAATAGCAACCCTGCAGGACAGAGTAGAGCTGCCCCATAGGATTTCCAAAGAGCAGCAGTTGAATTCGAACTGATGACCTTTTTGTTAACAACTGAGTTCTTAACCACTGAAGGTGATGGAAAACACCATGGCTTAGGTCAGGCACATCTTATTCCTCCAAGTGACATCTTTGCTTTTTAACACTTAAAAGAGCTCTTTTGCAGCAGATTTGACCAATGCAATACATTGTTTCATTTATTGACTGCTGCTTCCATGGGGATTCATTGTGGATCCAAGAAAAATGAAATCCTTGACAACTTCAATCTTTTCTCTATCATGATGTTGTTTATTGTTCCAGTTGTGAAGATTTTTGTTTTCTTTATATTGAGGTGTAATCCATTCTGTAGGCTGTAGTCTTTGATCTTCATCAGTAAGCACTTCAAGTCTGATCCGCTTTCAGCAAGCAAATTTGTATCATCTATATCAATATCAAAGACTGTTAATGACACTTCCTCCAATCCTGATGCCATGTTCTCCTTCATGTAGTCCAGTTTCTTGGGTTATTTGCTTAGCATACAGATTGAATAAGTACGATGAAAGGATACAACCTTGACTCACACTTTTCCTGACTTTCAACCACTCAGTATCTCCTTGTTCTGTTTGAATGTCTGCCTCTTGGTCTACATACAGGTTCTTCAAAAGCACAGTTAAGTGTTCTGGAATTCCCATTCTTTGCAATGTTATCCATAATTTGTTAAGATCCACACAGTTGAATGTGTTTGCATAGCTAATAAAACACAGGTAAAAATCTGTTATTCTCTGCTTTCAGCCAAGATCCATCTGATATCAGCAATGATATCCCTCATTCCATGATTTCTTTTGCATCTGGCTTGAATTTCTGGCAATTCCTTGTCAATGTACTGCTGCAACTGTTTTTGAATTATATTCAGCAAAATTTTACTTGCTTCTGATATTAATGATATTGTTTAATAATGTTCACATTCTGATAGATCACCTTTCTTTGGAAGGGGCACAAATATGAATCTCTTCTAGTCGGTTGGACAAACAGCTCTCTTCCAAATTTCTTGGCATAAACGAGTGAGCTATTCCGGTGTTGCATCTATTTGTTGAAACATCTCAATTGTTTTTCACCAATGCCTCCAGTGTAGGTTGAACTTCTTCCTTCAGTATTATCTGTTCTTGATCTTATGTCTCCTCCTGAAAATGTTGAATGTCTACCAAATCTTTTTGGTACAGTGACTCTGCATATTCCTTCCATCTTCTTTTGATACTTTCTGCATCATTCAATATTTTGCCCACAGAATCCTTCAGTATGCAGCTTGAGGCTTGAACTTTTTCTTCAGTTATTCAGCTTGAGAAATACAGAGCATGTTTTCATTTTGGTTTTCTAACTCTAGGTTTTTGCATATTTCATTATAATACTTTACTTTGTCTTCTTGAGCTGCCCTTTCAAATCTTCTGTACTGAGGGGAAACAAGACTAAGCTCTGATTACTTGGCAGAAGCCATGCAGGCTAGAAGGCAATGGGATGACATATATAAAACATTGAAAGAAAAAAAACTGCCAACCAATAATAATAAATCCTGCAAAATTCTCACTCACATATGATGGTGAAATTAGGACATTTCCAGATAAACATAAATTAAGGAATATGTAAAAACCAAACCAAATTTACAAGAATTATTAAAGTGAGTCCTTCAGTTTGAGAGCAAACAAAATCAGACAATAGCCAGAATCTAGGACACAAGGCTGCATCAACCAGATACCAATCTAGGTAATGAACTCTCAACGATTAATCAAAGCTCAAAGATTTACACCAGAGAACCAGAGAGGTTAATCTGTAAATGACAACAAAGTCAGAACAATAAAAGAGAAAATAAACGCTGTAGGTATAGGACTTTCTAATGGAGAGGAAGGCAAGGTGATACCAAGTAATAAAAGACTGGTTAAAACTTAGGAAGATAAGGGTAAATCCTAAAGTAAACCACAAAGAAAGTTAACAAACCTACTTGTCAAAGTAAAGAAGAAAAACATAAAATCTCAGTAAACACAAAATCTACAGAAACAAAAGAAATGGAAAAAAAATCCACAAATAAAAGGAATTCAGCACAGGAGAGTAAAAGGAACAAAGAAAACCTCAGCACCACACACACACACACAAAAAAAGCACTACAAAATAACATCAATAAACTCACACTTATGAATAATTACACTGAATGTAAATGGCCTAAATGCACCCATAAAGAGACAGAGAGTGACAGAATGGATAAAAAAAATGGGATCCATCCATATACTTCTACAAAAGACACACTTTAGAAACAAAGACATAAATTTATTAAAAATGAAAGAATGGAAAAATGTATCAAGCAAACAGTTACCAAAAAAGAGCAGGAGCAGCAATACTAATCTCAGATAAATTAGACTTTAAAACAAAATCCAACATAAAAGACAAAGAGGGGCATTACATAATGATTAAAGGGACAACCTACCATGAGGACATAACCATAATAAATATCTACCCACCCAATGACAGGGCTCCAAAATACATAAAACGAATTCTAACAGCACTGAAAAGAGAAATTGACAGTTCCACAATAATAGTAGGAGACTTCAACACACCACTCTTGGTAAAGGACAGAACATCTAGAAAGAAACTCGACAAAGATATAGAAGATCTAAAGGCCACAATCAGCCAACTTGACCTCATAGACATATACAGAACATTTCACCCAACAGTTGCAAAGTACACATTCTTTTCCAACACACATGGAACATTCCCCAGAATAGACCACATCTCAGGCCACAGAGCAACCCTCAACAAAATCCAAAGCTTTGAGATAACACAAAGTATCTTCTCTGATCACAACGCTATCAAAGTAGCAATTAATAACAGGAAGAGAAGGAAAAAAAAAATCAGTTATATGGAAACCGAGTAACACTCTGCTTAAAACCACTGAGTAATAGAAGAAATCAAAGATGGAATCAAATCTTCTGCTCAACTCTTTTACTTTATTAATTCTTCCATTTGCTGTAGCTACTCTATGTTCAAGTGCAAGTTTCAGACATCCATTTTGGTCTTTTCTTTCTTTTTAATGACCTCTTACTTTCTTCATATAAGTTTTCCTTGGTGTGCCACAACTCATCTTGTCTTCAGCCATTAGTGTTCAATGCATCAAATCTCTTCTTGAGATGGTCTCCTGGACTTGTTTTAATTTTCTTCAGCTTCAACTTGAATTTGCATATGAGCAATTGATAGTTTGTTCTGCAGTTGGCTCTTGGCTTGTTCTAACTAATCATATTAATGAGCTTCTCCATTGTCTCTTTCCACAGATGTAGTCAATTTTATTCTTGTGTATTCCATCCAGTGATGTCCATGTGTATGGTCACTGTTTACGTTGTTGAAAAAAGGTATCTACAATGAAAAATCATTGGTCTTGTAAAATTCTATCATGTGATCTCTGGCATCATTTCTACCACCAAGGCTATATGTTCCAACTACCAATTCTTCCTCTTTGTTTTCAACTTTAGCATTCCAACCACCAGGAATTATCAGTGCATCTTGATTGCACGTTTGATCAATTTTAGACTGCAGATGTTGGTAAAAATCTTCAATTCTTTATCCTTGTCCTTAATGGTTGGTGTGTAATTTTGCATAATTGCATGAACCTCCTTGTAAGCGTATGGATATTATCCTATCACTGACAGCATTGTCCTTCAGGATAGATCTTGAAATGTTCTTTTTGATGATGAATGTGATGCCATTCCTGTTTAATTTGCTATTCCTGGCACAGTAGATCATATAATTGTCTGATTCAAAATCACCACTACTAGTCCATTTTAGCTCACAAATCCTAGCATATCAAACTTTATGTGTTCCTTTTTACTTTGAGGACTTTTCAATTTTCCTAGATTCATACATCGTACATTCCATGTTCTGATTATATATGGATGTTTACAGCTGTTTCTTCTCACTGTGAGTCATGCCACATCGTCAAATGAAGGTCCCGAAAGCTTTACTCCTTTCATGTCATTAAAGTCAACTTTGAGAAGTCACCTCTTCCCCAGTCATATTTTGAGTGCCTTCCAACCTGAGCGGCTCATCTTCGCACTTTATCAGACAGTATTCTGTTGATATTCATAAGGTGCTCATTGGCTTTTTTTTTTTTAGAATTACCTTGTCAGATCCTTCTTTGTAGTCTGTTCTAGTCTGGAAGCTCTGTTGACATCTGTCTATCTTGGGTGACCCTACTGGTGTTTGAAATACAGGTAGTATAGCTTCCAGCATCACAGCAACATGCAAGCAACCACAGTATGACTAACTGATAGATGATGGTGTGTAGAATATACTGTATAAGTGAAATGATCAGTGGAATAAAATGTCATATTTTCCTTAGAAAATGTTATCTAGGATGTATATTTTAGTAATATGACTTGTAGAGAAACTCAAAACCACAGAGTATTTTAGTCTCAAATGTGTGCAGAAGATTTATCTGGGAACCAATTGTATATTTCAAAGGAGTTAATGAGGTTCAGTTATTAGTCTATTCTGGCTCTAGTTCCCAACGTCTTGTAATCTTGCAACTTGGAGTCTGGTTCGAGAACCATAAGCATAAGCACTGCCTAGAAGTTTGCTATAATTGCAGAATCTCAGGCCCTACCCAAGACATACTGAATTAGTATCTGCATTTTAACAAGATTCCCGGGTGATTTGCAAGCATATTAAATTGTGAAAAGCAGTGTTCTAGATGTTCTTTGGAATCTTCATTGGCACATAGGTAAAACTCACTCTTTGCATAGTGTCATGGATTGAATTGTGTCCCCCAAAAATTTGTGTCAACTTGGCTGGGTCATGATTCCCAGTATTGTATGACTGTGTAACATTTTGTAAATCTGATGTGATTTCCTTATGTGTTATAAACTCTATCACTATGATGAGGTTTTACTGATGAGGTTTACAATATTAGATAGTGTCTTTATCCAATCTCTTTTGAGATATAAAAGAGAGAAGCGAGTTGAGACACATGGGACCCTCATACCACCAGGAAAGCAGTGCTGGGAGCAGAGCGTGTCCTTTGGACCTGAGGTTCCTGTGCTGAGATTCTCCCAGACCAAGGGAAGATTGATAACACAGACCTTCCTCCAGAGGTGACAGAGAAAGAAAGTGTTCCCTTGGAGCTGACACCCTGAGTTTGGACTTGTAGCCTACTGGACTGTGAGAGAATAAACTTCTTGTTAAAGCCATCCACTTGTGGTATTCCTGCTAAAGTAGCACTAGATGACTAAGGCACATAGCCTATTCTCATGGGCATTTACTTCTGTCCTAATGGATTTAATAATATATACTGATGCTTCAAAGACTATGAGTTGTCTGATCGCTTACCTTTGTGTATATATGGCATTAAGTTTGTGAAAGCAATGCTATAAAGGCCGCTAGATCTGTAATTCTGATAGCTTTCAACAAATGGTGGCATTAAAAATATAGGATTATATGGGTAGAACACCTAGGCTTTCTAGAGAAAAAAGAATAATCCCAAATTGTAAGTATTGTTTGTTTGTGTTTCTAAGTATATATTTTAAATATAAAACTTGCACTTTAATGAAAACAAAAGTAGTTGTTAATACTTAAAATATATTTGCATACATTTTAAAATACTGATAATAATTACAAATACATATAGCAGTTAACTTGTATCAGACATAGTTGTTAAGTACTTTCTCATATATTAGCCATTTGATTCTTGAAAGTATCTGATAAAGGAGGTACTGTTATTGTCTATTCTACACTTAAGAGAGCTAAAGCTAAGAAAAATTAAGAGTCTTTCCCAAAGTGGCCCAGCCACGAAAAAGCAGGGCAGGGAGTCAAACTAGGTAGCCTACCTCCAGATTCAGCATAATATGAAATATAATACAAAAGAATTATAAAAATCTTACAAAAGTTATATAACATGAAATTTCAATGGCATCTCATTTGGTAATCTAACTTTTGTATAGGTTCCTCGTTTTAGCCCAAGAAAGTTTAAAAGAACAAGAGGAGTCCCTGTACCAGATACAGGCAGAGAGTTATCAACAGGGAGAACATTGGCAGAGTGATAGAGGCAAGCAGAAGACAACAATCAGTGGAGGAAGAAAGGCGAGTGGACAGAGGTGAGGTCAAAGGATGGGAGAAAGAAACCCCTGATGAAAAGTGTGGGGTTTGAGAAGTCATGTAGTCTGAGAGCTAAAATTATAAACACATTCATTAACTGCTACTTTCTATTTATGTGGGCCTTAGAGCTCTCTAGGGAAAGGGTGTCTCCATCGGGAGGCTAAATCAGGCCAAAGGCTTTGGGATTTATTTTGAAGTTAATTAACCAAATCTTTCCAAGTATTTTCTTTGGAACAAAAGACTTTTGGCTCTCAGTTTTGGCCAATTGTAGCTCAGCCTTGAGACTCAAGAATAGTTCTGATTTGAAAAACTCCTACTAAGAGTCTAAGTCCCAGCTTTAACTATAGAATATCACTTATCACAGGGAATTTGTCAGGTGCTTCCTTAACACTCAGTTTTTAATCCAAGAGCCCTGTGCTACTAACCAGTGCTTCTTAGTTCTCCTTCCCCTCCCTTATTCACTTTTTGAAAAGGAACTGATAGCCAGCTCCCAGAATTCCTCTGTGGTATAAAGTTTCACTTTCTTATTAGAAGACCTTATATTGATAGATAAGAGAATTCATATTTATTAAATTCTTACTATGTGCAAAATATCAGGCTTGGATTCATTTGCATCAATCATCAGAACATTGTCCCTATTTTACACATGATGGAATCAAGGCTCAGAGTAGTTAATGACTTGCCCCAACCACAAAGTAAAAGGGAGTGAAAGCAGGTAATAAACTGAATACTGACCCCAAGTTCTTTTTTCTTTTTGCCATATTATGCTACCTCCACACAGCAGTATGAGTTCCTCTCTTTTCTTGCTATTAGGAAACATCATTTTTATGCCACACACTTTTCCTATCATGGAATCCATCAATTGCATAAAATCCATGCACTGCAGAATACTAACTTTTCTTCCCAAAATAAGGAACTCTGTGCATGGATCTTCAAGGAATTAAAGAATTATTTCCTTTTTTTCCCAGAAATTTTCAAAATATATTGGATTTCCACTTTCAGAACAGATGGAGTAATGGCGATCAGATTTACTTTCCAATCTGTAATAACCAAAACCAAACAAACAGAAAACAAACAAAATATTCAAAATAATGGATTTTAAGGTATTGGCCATCAACCAACAAAAGATAGTGATCTCTGAAATGTATTAGCTTCCTAGTGCTGCTATAACAAATTATCACAATTTTTGTGCTTTAAACTAACACGAATTTATTCTCTTATGGTTCTGGAGGTATGAAGTCCAAAATCAGTTTCACTGGACTAAATCAAGGGTTGGTTCCTTCTGGAGACTCTCAAGGGAGAATTCATTTCCCTGGCTTTTTAAGCTTCTAATGACCTCCTATATTCTTTGCTTTGTGGCCTCTACTTCCATCTTCAGTATGCATCAGTTCCTTCTAGTTCCAGCATCACATCACATTCTCCCTCTTGTAAGAAACATTGTGATTATTTCAGGCCCATGTGGACAATCCAAGATAATCTCAACATCTCAAGATTTTTAGTTTACACCTGAAAGTCTTTTTTTTTTTTCCATAATAGGTAACATTCAGAGGTTCTGGAAATCAGGACGTGGCTATCTTGAGGGATTATTATTTAGTCTACCACAAGAAACCAACAAGATAAGCTCCATGATTGCCTGTCACACTTCTTTAAAAGAGTTTCCAGACCACAAAACAGAAAGGAGAACCAGATAGACACTTACAGTCTCCCTAAGTTGAGGAGACAGAGCTGAGAGTTCAGGAAGACCAAGGCAGCTAGAGTCCGCAGGAAAAAATACAGGAAAGGTGAGGGTCCAAGGGGTGGGAATAGAAAGGGAAGTATATTGTTGTAAGATCTTATATATATTGAGAAGTGGTATAAATCACTCAAAGGTAGACTATGATAAGTTAAAGATAAAAAGCAAAAAACAAAAACCCATTGCCATCGAGTCGATTCCTACTCACAGCAACCCTATAAGACAGAACAGAACTGCCCCATAGGGTTTCCTAAGAGTAGCTGGTGGATTTGAACTGCCAGTCTTTTGGTTAGCAGCCAAACACTTAACCACTGCACTACCAGGGCTCCAATATATATTAGAAATTCTAAAGCAACCACTTAAATAACACAACAGAGCTATGATTATATGCTAAAGGAAATGGAATTATAAAAGATATATATACTCAGTTAATCAAAAAAGAGGGAGATGAAGAGGAAAAGTGAAACAAAGAACAAATAGGAAAAATAGAAATATTACAGACTTAAACATAATCATATCAATAATCACATTACATGTATATAGTCTAAATCCCTCATCATGGATTGAGTTGAGTCCCCAAAAATAAGTGTTAACTTGGCTAGGCCACGATTCCCAGTACTGTGTGATTATCCTCCATTTTGTAATGTGTTGTAAATCCTGATCGCTGCCTGTGGTTAATGAGGCGTGGTTAGGTTATATTAAAGAGAATTAGGTTATTTTTGTTACATTAATGAGGCAGGATTAGGGTGGTATGCATCACCCTTACTTAAGTCACCACTCTTACTTAGGTCACAGCCCTGATCCGATCCGAAGCAAGGGGAGTTTTCCTAGGGTGTAGCTTTCATCATCACCCTTTGTCTTCTAGAGATTAAAAGAGAGGAAGGGAGCAGAGAGGGAGGGACCTCTTACTACCAAGAAAAGAGAGCTGGGAGCAGAGTGTGTCCTTTGGACCCAAGTTCCCACTGCTGAGAACCTCCTAGACCCAGGAGAAGACTGATACCAAGACACATGTAGATCTCCAAGGAACTCAGGACCCACTGATGTTGAAAGGAGACAAGAACCTTCTCCCAGAGCAGACAGAGAGAGAAAGCTCTCTTCTAGAGCTGGCACCCTGAATTTGGACTTCTAGCCTCCTAAACTGTGAGATAATAAACTTATGTTTGTTAAAGCCATCAACTTGTAGTATTTCTGTTGCAGCAGCACTAGATAACTAAGACATCTCTCAATTAAAATGCAAACCACCTATAGGCTGCCTATAATGAACACACTTTAAATATTAAGACACAAAATAGGTTAAAAGTAAAACATATGCCGTGCTACCACTATTCAGAAAAAATGTTGGGATAGCTATAGTAATATAAGACAATATTTACTTCATAGCAGAGAATATTATCAGAGATAAAGAAGACCATGTTATACTGAAAAAGGGGCCAATTCATGACGATTGCATAGGGAGTCTAAATGGTTATGTCCCTAGTAACAGAGCTTCAAAATACATAAACAAAACTGATATAGACAGTTAACTAATGTTATAAAACAACATGTGTACTACTGTTTCATGAGAAACTATTTGTTCTGTAAGCCTTCACCTGAAGTACAAGAAAATAAAAAAAACTGATATAGACAAATCCAAATGTGGTCAGAGATTCTGATACCTAATTCTCAAGAAATAAAAAACAAGTAGACAGAACCTCAATAATGATCTAAACACTTAACTAACTTTATCAATCAACTTGGCCTTAATGATATTTCTAGAATACTCCTTCCAACAAAAGCAACATACACATTATTTTCTAGTGTACACAGAACATTTTCTGGACTATGAAGCAAGCCTAAATAAAGCATCCAGGTTATACAAAAAATATGTTCTTTAAATGCAATAGAATTTAATCAGATCTATTTCACATACATCTCCCCAGAAAATAACCCAAGTATTTGGAAACTAAATCGCACACTTCTAAATAATCAACAGGTCAAAAGAGAAACCAAAAGAAAAATAAGAAAGTATTTCAGACTAAATGAAAATGAAAACACAACATATCAAAATGTGTGGATTGTTGCTAAAGGAGCACTTATGGGGAAATTCATAGCTTTAAATATATACATTGTAAAAGAAGACTTCAAATCAATGACCTCAGATTAAACCTTCAGAAACTAGTAAAAAAAAAATAAAAAAATAAAAAAAAGTAACTTGAACTCAAAAAGAAGAAGAAAGCAAATAATAAATGTCAGAGCAGAAAACAATAAAATGGAAAACAGAAAAAATAAAAATAAAACAGAGATAATCAATGAAACAAATTTTTTTCTCCAGAAAGACAAAATTAATAAACCCCTATTCAGACTCTCCACCCAAAAAAAAGGGAGAAGACACAAATCATCAATCTCAGAAATGAGAAAGGTGACATCAGTAGATATTCCATGAATAATAAAGGGATAATAAGGCTATTTCATGAACAACTTTATGCCAATAAATATTACAGCTTAGATGAAATGAACAAATACTTTAGAAAACACAAATAACTAAATTAACACAAAAAGAAATAGATAACCTGAATAGTTCCATATGTTAAAGAAAGTGAATTGTAATTAAAAACCTCACTAAGAAAACTCCAGACAAGATAACTTCACTGGTGAACTATACCAACTATTTCAAGAAGGCATAATATCAATTCCACAAACTCCTTCCAGAAAATTGAAAGGGAGAGCATACTTATAAGTCATTCTATGAAGCCATTATTACCCCGACTTAAAAAAAAAAAAAAAAGAACATAAAAGGCATTCAGAATGGAACGGAAATATAAGTGTCTTTATTCACAAATGAGATAATCATTTATATATGAAATTTAGTGGTATTGATCAAAAAACAGCTACTATAACTAATAAGTGACATTAGCAAGAGTGTAGGATACAAAGTTAGTGAATTAAAAAAACTATATTTCTATATATGAGCAAAACTCAGAAATTTTTTTAAAGATACCATTTACAATATCATGAAAACCTGAACCTGTCAGTCCTAAGTCTTACACAAAATCAGGCTTAGATTTAAATCTGAAAAAAGACACGTAAAACCCGTACACTGAAAAATGAGAAAACATTGTAGAGATAAACTAAGAAGATCCAAATAAATGGAAAAATACGGTTTTGAAGATATAATACTGTTAAGACATCAAATCTCTCTAAACACATCTATAAATCCAATCAAAATCACAGTAGACTTTTTCATAGAAATTGATAGGATTGTTCCTTAATATTCACATGGAAATGTAAAAGACCTAGAACAGCCCTACACTTTTGAAAAAGAAGAAAAATGTTGGAGGACTAATGCTACATAATTTCAAAACCTACTATAAAAGTAGAGTAATGAAGAAGTCATAGTTTTTGACATAAAGGTGGAAAAACAGATGAATCAAACAGAATACAGTTAAGAAGTAGACCCACACATACAGAGACAACTGATTTTTTGACAAAGCTGGAAAGGCAATTGAGTGGAAATAAGATAGTCTCTTCTACAAATGGTGCTGGAACAATCGGATATGTGTATGCAAAAAAAGAAATTTGATTCATATCTCATAGCATATATAAAAATTAATTCAAAATGGATCATTATACTAAATGTAAAAACTTACAACTATAAAAACCTATAGAAGAAAAGAAAAAGAGAAAATCTTTTGTGAATTTGGTTAGGCAAAGTTTCTTAGATAAGACACCTGTCCTAATTTTTTAGTGCTGCTGTGACAGAAATAGCAGAAGTAGGTGGATTTAAAAAACAGAAATTTATTTTCTCACAGTTCAGGAGGCTAGAATTCTGAATTCAGGGCACTGACGCTAGGGACTTCCTTTCTCTGTCTCTCAGTGTTGGCCCTTGGGGAAGATACTGGTCTCAGCTTCTGTAATCCTGGCATTCCTTGGTTCCTTGGCAATCTCCATGTGGCATCTGTCTTTCACCCATTTGTACTTGCTTGCTTGCTTCTCTCTGTGTATCACCCCCCCCCAAAAAAAACAAAAAATCATTGCCATCGAGTCAATTCCGACTTATAGCAACCCTATAGGACAGAGTAGAACTGCCCCATAGGGTTTCCAAGGACCAGGTAGTGGATTCGAACTTCCAACCTTTTTGTTAGCAGCTGTGGCTCTTAACCACTATGCCACCAGGGCCTCCACATTTCTCTCTGTATATAGTTTGCTTTTTTTATATCTCAAAAGTCATTAGTTTCAAGACTTAATCTACACAGACATAGCCCCATTAATGTAAAAAAAAACCCTATTCCAAATAGGATTACAGTCACAGGTATAGGGATTAGGATTCCAACACATATTTTCAGGGGACACATTTCAATCTTTAACAACACCAAAAAAAAAAAATTGAGTATGTACGGGAAACATTTTACAACCAGCATGTAATCCTGTAAAGATAAGAGAGAAACTTTAAGGGTGGGCCAAAAACTTTAGTACAAGCCTTGAATGCAGTTTTTGGTTGTATGGGCCACACAAACAAGGTAAAGGAGCCTCTTAAGCAAAAACTTTACAATATCTTCCAATGTGATTTTAAGCCCCTTGATTCAAATTCATGTTTCCTATTTAAGATATTTGACTTAGAGTGCTAAACACAACATTAATCACATAGGAGGAAGCAATAAATAAGGCTCTGATTGTGTTGAGGATGGCATGGTCTGTAGATGTAAACTAGAAAACTGAATTCCATCTCTTTAGGAAAATACATTGGCTTGTGTAGAATACAAAAAGAGACAATTAAAAGAGCATATAAGCAACGTAAGTCTTCAGTATTTCAAACAATGAATAAAAGTAATATGCAACAGAGATGCAGTGCCGCCAATGGACATGTAGTATTGACAAGAAAATAAACACTTTAATCTTTTAATCCACTAAGAATTGAGGTTGTTTATCACCGCAGCATAACCTAGCTCATCCTGACAAGTTACATGAATGCTCAGTTTATGAAAATGCATTGATCTGTACACTTAAGGGTACTTATCTATCTATCTATATGTGTGTGGATACATACATACACACATATACAAATATTATGTATTCGTACATATATTATATATGTATGTATACATGTACAAATGTGTGTGTGTGTATTTGTGTGTTTATCCTCAGAAGAAAGGCTTGACAATCTACTTTAGGAAAAAAATTAGCCATTGAAAACCCTATGGAGCACAGTTCTCCTCTGACACACATCAGGTTGCCATGAGTCAGAATTGACTCAACAGCAATTGGTGGTAGTATATATATACTCATTGCCATCGAGCCAATTCTGACTAATAGCAACCCTATAGGACAGGGTAGAACCACCCCATGTGATTTCCAAGGCTGTAATGTGTACAGAAGCACAAGGCCACATCTTTCTCCCATGGAGCTGCTGGTAGGTTGAAACCAATGAACTCTTCAACCACTGCATCATATCTTCAACATGAAAATTTTTTAAATGATAGGGTGGAGAAGTTTAAACCAGTTTATTGTTTTTTGGAGTATTTTCTGTATATGTCTGTGTCTGTGTGTTTGCCTGTGGAAGATGCATACATCTACTAAAGAAATGGGTGTTATGGGAGCAGGAGGCATACCAGATGATCTCAAAGCCATAAACAGAATTATGTGGAGACAAGAAAAATGGACATTGAGAAGCTGATGAGAAGGGGATTATGGCAATGAAGTTATGTGATAGTCAAAAAAATGAAATTTTTTTGGTTGGAAAGAGGGGACTTTGTAAATTCTATAAAGGACGCTGACCATAGAAGTGATTATATATAACATAGCAGACAGAAATGAATCAATTTTGCTCCAAGGTGTCAGACCTCATTTAGATAGTCCTAAAGCACAGATTTGAAAGGATAGCTTCAGAAGACAAAGTAAAGTATTATAAAGAAATTGCAAAAATCTGGAGTTATAAAACCAAAAGTGAGAACATACTCTGAATTTCTGAAGCTGAAAGAACTGAAGAAAAAATTCAAGCCTCGAGTTGCAATATTAATGGATTCTATGGCATAGTATTGAATGACACAGGAAACGTCAAAAGAAGATGGAAGGAATACACAGAGTCACTGTACCAAAAAGAATTGGTGGACTTTCAACCATTTCAGGAGGTAGCATATGATCAATAACCAATGGTGTTATGGGTTGAATCATGTCCCCCAAAAATGTGTGTCAACCTGGCTAGTCCATGATTGCCAGTATTGTGTGATTGTCCACCATTTTGTCATCTGATGTGATTTTCCTATATGTTGTAAATCCTACCTCTAGGAAGTTAATGAGGTGGAATTGGTGGCAGTTATGTTAATGAGGCAGGATTCAATCTACAAGATTAGATTGTGTCTTAAACCAATCTCTTCTGAGATATAAAAGAGAGATGTGGGTAGAGAGACTTGGGGACCTCATATGACCTAGACAGTAGAGCCAGGAGCATGAGTCTTTGAACCAGTGGTCTGTGCACTGAGAAGCTCCTAGAGCAGAGGAAAATTGATGATATGGATTTTACCCAGAGCCGACGGAGAGAGAAAGCCTTCCCCTGGAGCTGACACTCTGAATTCAGACTTCTAGCCTCCTAGACTGTGAAAGGATACATTTCCCTTTGTTAAAGACTTCTGGTATTTGTTAAAGCAACACTAAATGACTAAGACAAATGGTATTGAAGGAAAAAGTTTAAGCTATACTGTAGGCACTGGCAAAAAAACAAGGCTCCAGGAATTGATGGAATACCAACTGAGATGCTTCAACAAACAGATGCAACACTGGAAGCTCTCACTTGTCTATGCCAAGACATTTGGAAGACAGCTACTTGGCTAACTTACTGAAAGAGATCAATATCTGTGCCCATTCAAAGTAAACGTGATCCAGCAGAATGTGGAAATTATAGAACAATATCATTAATATCACAAGCAAGTAAAATTTTGCAGAAGGTAATTCAAAAGTGATTGTAACAGTACATCAACGGGGAACTGCCAGAAATTCAAGATGAATTCAGAAGAGACCATGGAATGAAGGATAGCATTGATGATGTCAGACAGATCATAGCTAAAAGCAGAGAATACCAAAAAGATATTTACCTGTGTTTTATTGACTATGCAAAGACATTCAACTGTGTGAATCATAACAAATTATGGATAACATTGTGAAGAGTGGGGATTCCAGAACACCTAACTGTGCTCATGTGGAACCTGTACATGTTCCAAGAGGCAGTAGTTTGAACAGAACAAGGGGATACTGTGTGGTTGAAAATCAGGAAAGGTGTTTATCATGGTGGTATCCTTTCGCCATACTTATTCAACCTGTATACTGAGCAAATAATCCCAGAAGCTGGACTGAATGAAGAACAAGACATCAGAATTGGAGGAAGACTCTTTAACAACCTGCGATATGCAGATGACACATTCCTGCCTGCAGAAAGTGAAAAGGACTTGAAGAATTTACTGATGAAGATCTAATACTACAACCTCCAGTATGGAGTAGACCTCACCATAAAGAAAACAAAAATTCTCACAGCTAGACAAATAAGTAACATTATAATAAACAGAGAAAAGATTGAAGTTGTCAAAGATTTCATTTTACTTGGATCCACAATCAAGACCCCTGGAAACAGCAGTCAAGAAATCAAATGACATATTGCATTGGGCAGATTTACTGCAAATGACCTCTTTAAAGTGTTAAAAAAAAAAAAAGATGTTACTTTGAAGTCTAAGGTGTGCCTGACTCAAGTCAATCTATTTTTAACTGCATCACTGCATCATATGCATGCAAAATCTGGACAATGAATCAGGAAGACCAAGGAAGCATTGATGGATTTGAATTACGGTGGTGGCAAAGAATACTGAATATACCATGAATTGTCAGTAGAATGAACAAATCTGTCTTGGAAAGTAGTACAGCCAGAATACTCTTTAGAAGCAAAGATGGTGAAACTTTGTCTCATGTACTTTGGACATGTTATTAGGAGGGACCAATCCTTGGAGAAGAACATCATGCTTCGTAAAGAAGAGGGTCTGCACAAAAGAGGAAGACCCTCAACAAGATGCATTGCCATTCTGGCTTCAATAACAGGGTCAAACATAACAATGATTGTGAAGATGGTGCAGGACTGGGCAGTATTTTGTTCTGTTGTATGTAGGGCCGGAACAGACTCAACCTAAACTAACAACAACAACAAAACACAGAGTAAAGGAAAAGTCAGGCAAAGAAGTAGGTTTGAAGAAAAATTTGATGTTCTGTTTTCATTGTAGACAGCTTAGCATAGGCACAGAACATCAAAAACAAGATATCTTGAAGGTGGTAATAATTTTGGTCAGAAAAAAAGAACAGGCAGTATAGACTTGAGGTTGGTTTTATTTTGTTTCACATTCAAACAACAGAGCTAATGTTAGCTTTCTCTTTTTAAATATAATTTTATGAATAACCTTTGTCACTTGTTTTCTGGATTTTTGCACAGTTTATTTTTGGCAACACTTCAATTTTACATTATGAATTAATAATATCTTCTGCTCTTAGTGGATTCTGAATGAAATGCCGAAAATAATCAAAGTTACTATACTTTCTAAGTTCAGTAATTTTGAAAATACTACTCTTTACCAACAAAAATTGACAGAATATTGTGTTAAAGGAAAGCTGACACAACTTTTGCAAGTTCATACTTAACTTGTACATTTTTAAATTATATCTATAATAATTTATTAAAAGTTAGTCTGTATTTGTTGTTCTCTTTTAGACATAGTGTCAAATTTTGGAAGCCCTGGTGACCTACTACAAAAGAAGAAGTTCCTAGAATCTAGATTTTGACCCATCCCCAGGATAGAAAATTATCTCCATTACAAGTCTTGAAAAGAATGTGGGCTGTGAGTTGAGTTGGCAAAGTGCAGAGCTAAATTTGTACTTACATAGAGTGCCTGAATGAGATATGAAAACCAATCAGTAGGAGAAAATATGAGCAGGGAAGAACATAACAATCCAGTTAAAGGAGGTCACTAGAAAATTCAGGAAGAAATTATGGGCAGGTCCGTAGGTCAGCAGGTACCAGCCATTAGGAAGGTGGGTAGAAAGAAGAAAAAGAAATACAAATCTTGAGAGAGAAAAAATGCACTAGATGAGTCATTGTTAGCATGAAGTTTCGGGAGCAGTGAACAAGAGAAAAGCCAACCTGCATCAACTACAGGAACCAGGAGGGTACTGGGAATGACTTCAGGCTGAACCATGGAATGCAAGGTTGGAAATGGTAAGCATGATCTTTTCTAGAAATTGGAGGCAAAGTGAGGCAGTCCTATAGACGAAAATCAAGTAACCTCAACTGTGAGGAAGAACAAGTGGCTGAGGTTAGGAACCAGTAGAGGTTTGACAGCTGATTGCTTATTTATGAAATTGCTTCCATTCCCATTAGGAAGCATAAGCATATCAAATAAAGCAGTTGAGCCTGGAGACATTGCAACACTTTTGTTTACTCTCTTATTCCCAAGGCTACTTAAAAGCATTCTGATGGCATGCTAGGACAGTGTGTCTCAAACTTTAATGTGCCTATAAATTATGTGAGGATCTTGATAAAAAGCAGGTGCTGATTCAGTAGATCTAGGTGGGATCTGAGTGTTGCATTTCTGAAAAGCTCCTCTAAGATGCTGTTGGCACTTGTCCTTGGCCTACACCTAGGTGCTAGGAGATATTGAGGACATTAAAATGAAACAAAGCAAACAAATAGAAAATAGCCTGAAAATTGAATCATAAGTATAGAAAAAAAATCAAATACTTCTCTAATTTTTCCAAGTATTAGCTTTTAGGTAAAACAAGAAATATTTGACCCCAGACACTTTAAATCCCTCATTTGGTTACACTCCTGAGGCATCAAAAAGAAGAGATTTACAAACTTGCCAAAACCAAAAATAGAGAATTTTAAGAAAGGCTAGGGATAAACGAAAAGTCATCTACAAAGGAGAGTAAATAAGAATAAGCTTGGACTACTCAGCAGAAACCATGCAGGCAAGAAGGAAATGGGATGACATCTATAAAGCCTTGAAAGAAAAAAACTGCCAGCCAAAAATTAAATATCCAGCAAACTGTCTCTCAAATATCATGGTGAAATTAGGGCATTTCCAGATAAACAGAAGTATAGAGAATTTTCAAAAACCAAACCAAAATTACAAGAAATACTACAAGGAGTCCTCTGGTTAGAATATCAGTAACATCAGATAACAACCCAAGACTAGAACACAGGACAGAGCAAGCAGATACCAACCCAGATAAGGAAGTCACAAAAGTAAATCAAAGCTAAAACACTGAAAATAGGGAAACAGATGTCAATATTAATAGATGACAACACTAAAACAAAAAAGAGGGACTGAAAAATGTAGACAGAGATTTTGCATATGGAGGGGAAGTCACATGATACAAAGAAATAAAAGACTGGTATAAATTTAGAAAAATAGGGGTAAATACATAACCACAAACGAAACTAACAATCCTACAAGTCAAAATAAAAAACTAGAAAAATAAAAAGACTTAGCAAACACAAAATCAACAATAATGAAAAAGATGAAAAGAAAATACATAAAGGAAAACGACTCAGCACAGAATATTAAATGGAACAAAGAAATTGTCAACAACAAACAAAAAAGACATCACAATGACAGCACTAAACTCTTACCTATCAATAATTATGCTGACTGTAAACAGACTAACTGCACCAATAAAGAGACAGAGAGTGGCAGATTGGATAAAAAAAACATGATCCATCTATATGCTGCCTTCAAGAGACACACCTCAGACTTAAAGACACAAACAAACTAAAACTCAAAGGATGGAAAAAATATACCAAGCAAACAACACTCAAAAAAAAGAGCAGGAGTGGCAATATTAATCTCTGATAAAATAGACTTTAAAGAAAAATCCACCACAAAGGATAAGGAAGGACACTATATAATGATTAAAGGGTCAATACACCAGGAGGACATAACTGTAATAAATACTTATGCACCCAATGACAGGTCTCCAAAATACATAAAACAAATGCTAACAGCACTGAAAAGAGAGACAGACAACTCCATAATAGGAGGAAACTTCAACACACCACTTTTGGTGAAGGACAGGACATCCAGAAAGAGGTTCAACAAAGACACGGTAGAGCTAAATGCTACAATCAACCAACTTGATCTCATAGACATAAACCCAACATTCCCCAACAGCAGCCAAGTATACTTTCTTTTCCAATGCACATGGAACATTCTCCAGAACAGAACACATATTAGCCCATAAAGCAAGCCTTAACAAAATCCAAAGCATTGAAATATTATAAAGCATCTTTTCTGACCATAAAGCCATAAAAGTACAAATCAACAACAGAAAAAGCAAGGAAAAAAAATCAAACACATGAAAACTGAACAATATGTTGCTCAAAAACTACTGGGTTATAGAAGAAATTAAGGATGAAATAAAGAAATTCATAGTATCAAACAAGAATGAAAACACATCCTACCAGAACCTTTGGGACACAGCAAAAGCAGTGCTCAGAGGTCAGTTTATAGCAATAAACACCCACATTCAAATAGAAGAAAGGGCCAAAATCAAAACATTAACCCTACAACTGGAACAAGTAGAAAGAGAGCAGCAAAGATGCCCTCGGGTGCCAGAAGAAAGGAAATAATAAGAATTACAGCAGAATTAAAAGCAATAGAGAATAGAAAAACAATCGAAAGAGTTAACAAGACCAAAAGCTGGTTCTTTGAAAAGATCAACAAAATTAATAAACCACTGGCCAAACTGACAAAAGAAAAACATGAGAGGAAGTAGATAATCCATATAAGAAATGAGATGGGTGATATCACAACAGACTCAACTGAAATTAAAAGAATCATAACAGAATACTATGAAAAATTGTACTCTAACAAATTTGAAAACCTCGAGGAAATGGACAAATTTCTAGAGACTCACTGCCTACCTAAACTACCACAAACAGACGTAGAACAACGAAATAAACCCATAACAAAAGAAGAGATTGAAAAGGTAATTAAAAACCTCCCAACAAAAAAAAACACCCTAGCCTGGATGGCTGCACTGGAGAATTCTACCAAACTTTCAGAGAAGATTTAACACCACTATTATTAAAGGTATTTCAGAGCATAGAAAAGGATAGAATACTCCCAAACTCATTCTATGAAGCCAGCTTATCCCTGATACCAAAAACCATGTAAAGACATCACAAAAAAAGAAAATTACAGACCAATATTCCTCATGAACATTGACACAAAAATCCTCAACAAAATTCTAGCCAATAGAATTCAGCAACATATCAAAAAAATAATTCATCATGATCAAGTGGGATTTATACCAGGTATGCAGGGATGGTTCAACATTAGAAAAACAATCAATGTAATCCATCACATTAATAAAACAAAAGACAAGAACCACATGATCTTATCAATCGATGCAGAAAAGGCATTTGACAAAGTCCAACACCCATTCATGACAAAAACTCTCAACAAAATAGGAATAGAAGGGAAATTCCTCAACATAATTAAGGTCATTTATAAAAACCCAACAGCCAACATCATCCTAAATGGAGAGAATTTGAAAGCATTCGCACTGAGAACGGGAACCAGACAAGGACGAACTTTATCACCACTATTATTCAACATTGTTCTGGAGGGCCTAGCCAGAGCAATTAGGCTAGAAAAAGAAATAAAGGACATCCAAATTGGTAGAGAAGAAGTCAAAGTATCTCTATTTGCAGATGATATGATCTTATACACAGAAAACCCCAAAGAATCCACAAGAAAACTACTAGAACTAATAGAAGTTTTCAGCGAAGTTTCAGGATACAAGAGAAACATACAAAAATTAGTTGTATTCCTCTACACCAACAAAGAGAACTTCCAAGAGGGAATTACCACATCAATACCCTTTACAATAGGCCCCAAGAAGATAAAACACTTAGGAATTAATCTAACCAGAGACATAAAAGATCTATACGATGAAAACTACAAGATACAACTGCAAGAAACCAAAAGAGACCTGCATAAGTGGAAAAACATACCCTGCTCATGGATAGGTTGACTCAACATTGTGAAGATGTCAATTGTACTCAAAGCGATCTACAGATACAATGCAATCCCATCCAAATTCCAGCGGCATTTTTTAATGAGGTGAAGAAACAAATTATCAACTTCATATGGAAAGGGAAGAGGCCCCAAATAAGTAAAGCATTACTCAACAAGAAGAACAAAGTGGGAGGACTCACACTACCTGATTTTAGAACCTATTATGTTTCCACGGTGGGAAGACAGCCTGGTACTGGTACAACAACAGATACATAGACCACTGGAACAGAATTGAGAATCCAGACATATTCATTCATCTATGAGCAGCTGATATTTAACAAACTCCCCAAGTCTGTTTAGTGGGGAAAAGACAGTCTCTTTAACAAACGGTGCTGGCATAACTGGATATCCATCTGCAAAAAACTGAAACAAGACCCATAACTCACCATGCACAAAAAACCAACACAAAATGGATCAAAGACTTAAATATAAAATCAAAAACAATAAAGATCATGGAAGAAAAAATAGAGACTATGCTAGGAGCCCTAATACATGGCATAAACACAATATGAACCATAAGTAACAATGCACAAGCACCAGATGAGAGACTAGATAAATGCAAGCTCCTAAAAATCAAACACTTATGCTCATCAAAAGACTTCACCAAAAAGTAAAAAGACAACCTACAAGCTGGGAAAAAAAATTTTGCTTACGACAAATCCGATCATTGTCTAAGCTCTAAAATCTACAAGATACTGCAAAACCTCAACAACAAAAAGACAAATAACCCAATTTAAAAACGGGCAAAGGATATGAACAGGCACTTTGTCAAAGAAGATATTCAGGTGGCTAACAGACACATGAAGAAATGTTCACAATCATTAGCCGTTAGAGAAATACAGATCAAAACTACAATGAGATATCATCTTACCCCAACAAGGCTAGCATTAATCCAAAAAACACAAAATAATAAATGCTGGAGAGATTGTGGAGAGACTGGAACGCTTATACACTGTTAGTAGGAATGTAAAATGGTACAGCCAGTTTGGAAATCGATTTGGCACTTCCTTAAAAAGCTAGAAATAGAAGTACCATATGATCCAGCTATCTTGCTCCTTGGAATATATCCTAGAGAAATAAGAGCAGCCACAATAATAGATACATGCACACTCAGGTTCATTGCAGCACTGTTTACAATAGCAAATAGATGGAAACAACCTAGGTACCCATCAATGGACGAATGGATAAACAAATGATGGTATATCCAAGCAATGGAATACTACGCAATGATAAAGAACAACGATGAAGCCGTGAAACATCTTATAACATGGAGGAAGCTGGAGGTCATTATACTGAGTGAATTTAGTCAGTCACAGAAGGAAAAATATTGTAAAAGTCCACTATTATAAGAACTCAAGAAAAGGTTTAAACACAGAGAAAACATTCTTTGATGATTACGAGGGTGGGGAGGGAGGGTAAGGATTATTTACTTACTAGATAGTAGATAAGAGTTATCTTAGGTGAAGGGAAGGACAGCACACACTACAGGGGAAGTCAGCACAACAGGACTAAACTAAAGCTAAGTTTCCTGAATATAGTCAAATACTTTGAGGGACAGAGTAGCAGAGGTAGAGATCTGGGGACCATGCTTTCAGGGGACATCTAGGTGAATTGGCAAAACAAAGCTTATTAAGAAAATTTTCTGCATCCTACTTTGGTGACTGGCATCTGGGGTCTTAAAAGCTTGCAAGCGACCATCTAAGATGCATCAATTGTTCCCAACCTCCTGAGTAAAGGAGAATGAAGAACACCAAAGACACAAGGAAAGTAGTAGCCCAAGAGATGGAAAGGGCCACATAAACTAGAGACTTTATCAGTCTGAGACAAGAAGAACTAGATGGTACCCGGCTACCACCAGTGACTGCCCTGACAGGGAACACAACAGAGTCCCAGATGGAGCAGGAGAAAGATGGGGTGCAGAACTCAAATTCTAGTAAGAAGACCAGACTTAATGGTCTGACTGAGACTGGAGGAACCCTGGAAAGCACGGCCCCTGGATTCTCTATTAGCCCAGAACTAGAACAATTTCCGAGGCTAACTCTTCAGACAGGAATTGGACTGGACTATGGGACATAAAGCGATACTCGTGAGGAGTGTGCCCCTTAGCTCAAGTAGATACAGGAGATTAAATGGTCAGCTTTGTCCGGAGGTGAAATGGGAAGGCAGAGAGGGTTAGGAGCTGGTTGAATGGACATGGGGAATCAGGGGTGGAAAAGAGGAGTGTACTGTTACAGTATGATGGAGCAATTACAGTCACATAACAATGTATGTATAAATTTTTGTAAGCGGAGAAATAAAAAAGTACAAAAAAGAAGAGATTTAAAAATAATAATAATATCTCTGTGCCCTTTTACACATAGAGTTTGTTGTTGACTTATGTTAGCCCCTACCCACAACAGAATGAAACGTTGTCTGATGCTGCACCGTCTTCATGATCCTTGGTATGCTCAAGTCCATTGGTGAGGCCACTGTGTATTTTGAGTGCCTTCCAATCTAGGGCATTACTTGCCGTTTAAACAATCATTTTTAAGACTTTTATAGGAATTCTGCAATTAGTCAGCAAGAAGTAATCTGTCTGCATATGCACTATAAGAAACACCTCTGAGTTAGACGTGGTGGTTAAAGAGAACAGGTTTGACTGCACAGCCCTTGGTTCACATTTCATTTCTATCTCTCATCACCAATTTGACTTTGAGCAAGTTATTTCCTCTTTGGGCTTTGCCATCCTCATGTAAAAGGGCAGATATGTATTTCAAAACATTGTTAATTAGATAAGGACATAAAATGACTGCCACAATAAATGACAGATTTTTTTTTTTTAAAGTCTGCTGGTAATTACTGAACTTATATTTATACATGGGAAAGAAATGTACTTTTTCTTTAAAGAAAAAGCACATTTGTGAATAAGGGCTTCAGTTAAGTGTGGACACTTTTATCCCACCAGAATTTCAGTTGTCTATTACTAGAAAAGTTAAAGCGAAATCGTAAAAATTGGAGCGACCTCCAAAACCACAGACAGTTCATGCAATGCCAAGAAAATCAGCTGAGTTCTTTTCATTCAAGTTATGTTAGTATCTCTATCCACACTGATCAATTAACTGCCTATGAAACCAGACCAATTCTGTTCACAGAGCCTGATTAAACTGTTAACTCTGGCCAGTTATATTATCAATGATAAATAATAATTAAAATATCTATTTCTTGAGTATTTCTTAGGAAACTGGTAATGTACTCAACACTTCTTTAAAATTCAAAAAAAGAAAAAAACAAATTTACATAAAGAACATACAAGTCAAGAAACTTTGGAAGAATGAACTTGCTTATATGCCAATTCAATAATTATCTATATAGTGAATGGAAGAAATCTATGTCATTTAGA
Organism: Dugong dugon; assembly: GCA_030035585.1. Lineage (NCBI taxonomy): Eukaryota > Metazoa > Chordata > Mammalia > Sirenia > Dugongidae > Dugong > Dugong dugon. The sequence goes on along the minus strand of CM057463.1, from coordinate 102,693,185 downwards.
AGCAAATAATAGGACTCTTCCTTATTTTAAGAAAATACTGAATACTGGAAATTGTCCAGAAAAAAAAAAAATTAGCAGATGTATTTATAATTGTATTAAAGGTGAGCTACCAAAACTTGTTTACTGGAGTATTTTAACTACCCTAATATTTTATTTCTCATATTTATATGACAAATTTAACATAAAATTGCATTGGGACAAAAGAAAAACTTATTTGTATCTGACCCTAGTTTACCATTTGCCATGACATCCTGAGATTCACTTTATCCGTTAGGGAAAATATCTGATATTCAATAGTAGGATGAAGTAATTTCTATGTTGAACAATAAAATGTTTTCCATCATTGTATAGATTAGGCAACAAAAGTGGCATGGCAGCTGGATATCTTTCAATATGATTGTTACTTTTTAGGAATGAATTTCACGTAAGTGTTGTCTTCAAGCAGATTACCTAAATAGACCTTCCATGCTTTCCACAGGGCACCCCTAGTAGCTTGGCTGCCTGGAAGTTCTAAGCAATATTTCACAGCAATCCCTAAAGAGGAAATTTACACTCAGATTATGTCTGATTTTCTGGAGTGATTAACTCTTTGAAGACAGGCAAATTCTTTTTTTTTTTAAATATTTTGTTTAGTTTTTGGTGAAAGTTTACACAGCATGTTACATTCCCATTTGACAATTTCCATACAAATTTTTCAGTGACATTGTTGTTTTTGTTAGGTGCCATCGAGTCAATTCCAACTCATAGCGACCCTACGTACTATAGAATGAAACACTGCCCTGTCCTGTGCCATCCTCACAATCGTTGTTATGCTTGAGCCCATTGTTGCAGCCACTGTGTCAATTCATCTCATTGAGGGTCTTCCTTTTTTTCACTGAGCCTCTACTTTTACAAGTATGATGTCCTTCTCCAAGGACTGATCCCTCCTAATAACATGTCCAAAGTATGTAAGACGTAGTCTTGCCATCCTTATTCTAAGAAGCACTCTGGCTGTACTTCTTCCAAGACAGATTGTTCATTCTTTTGGCAGTCCATGATATAATCAATACTCTTCTCCAACTCTACAATTCAAAGGCATTAATTCTTGTTTGGTCTTCCTTATTCATTGTGACATTAGTTACATTTGTTACAATGTGTCAACATACTCTTTGTATTAAGTTTGTTCCCTTTCTAGTACTCTAGTTTCCCTGGCCCCTTATCTTCTCATCGCTTTTGAGTAATAGTTGACCTTTTTGTATCATACTGATGTCTTTTTAAGTAGGGCATAATCATATGGGTAATATCCTTTATTTTGTGTGCAACTCTATTTCACTAAAAGGTGACCTGAAGGGATAGGCTCGGTTCTAAGTTTAAAGAGTATATCAGGGTAATATTCTCAGGGAGTCTTCTATCCTCTGCTGTTCCATTTTTTCTGGACAAGCACATTCTTATGAGAACTGTTTGCAGCCAATAGCTTATAGGATACAATACCACCATCACCCTTTGCCATGATGCAGCGGGTTCCTTTTCCATACATAAACTTGATGTTTTGGTATAAATAGTAAGAGGAGGTCTTGGGACCACAGGGAAGTGTTAACAGGGAACACAATTATAGAAGTCTGATCACTTCCAAATATAAATATATCCTTTATTCAATACAACTATCGTTCCCATTTTCCAGAAGAAATTGGGGCTTAGAGAGATTAAGTACATCCCCAAGTTCATACAGATAATAAGTGGGAAAGAAAGAATTTGAATCATCCTTTCAACAAATATTTCTTGAGTATATACTATATGCCAAATACTTAGAAGGAAGCTCATGTTTTTAACCACTACATTACATGACCTACTAACTGATCATGGGAAGACTAAGAAGGGGGAGGGGATGATGGGAAAAATTTTGTTTTAATACTAATTTTTAAAAAGTCAACAATTTTACAAAGATACAGAAGCACCAACTTCATATTTAAAGGGAAGCTTTACATTTGTTTTTGTTTTTCTCCCCTGATACTTACAAAATAAAATACAATTATTTATTATAGTCCCAGTTTCAGTCCCATCTGAAATAGAGGCCAAACATACATGTAGACTATGAAAAGCAAATGACATTTTCAGGGCATTTGTGTTTCAACATAACCAGAGGCTTATAATTTTCAATAATCTTGGGAAAATTCCTTTAAATAATTCTTCTAGAGTTCAATAACTCTAGGTACAATTTACTGAAAAAAAAGATGAATGGAAATCTATTTCATTAATATATTTAATTTGCTGTCAAATGGATAAAACTAATATACAACATCTTGCCAAAACAATGCTAAATATTCAAAGATATTTCAGAAACATCTAGAAAGATGGATAACAGCTTATTCATTTTATAATTAGTTCCAAGGCTGCTATGAAAGTCTTTAGTCATTAAATATCTGAAATGTATTTAACATAATTGATATATGTGCATATGTAATACTTCTGATTGTAATCGATTCTATAAATAATGCATCCCATTTAAAGCACACATCATTATGATTTGTTTTCAATACTTATTTTAAAATATATATGCTTTTTATTTCTGCATCTGATTTCTGAAAGTCAGAGAGTACACATTCATAGACTTTGTCTGCTATTTAAAAACTACTTGATTTTTATTTAAATATCAGTCCTCAAAGCATCAAACTTAAGGTATCATTAATCATCAAAAACCTGTTAAAAACAAGAAAGTTTAGTTAAAGTTAGTTTTAGCATTATTTCACCCTTATGAAACAGATGAATATATCTTACAGAAATTCAAGCATTCGGACTGCTCATCCTATAGGCCCACGCAGCTTAGATTCTCATTTTGCATTTTTATTATATTTTGGAATTGTTCTTGTTTCTGTCTTTTGTTCATCCAGTTTTCTTACCACTAGTTTTAAATCACTCATGTTAATACATTTTTGGCAATGCTTTTTAAATGGACTCAAAAATCTTTCAATAACTAAAGGGCAAAGTAAAACCCTGTCTAAGGACTTTTTAAAAGTCAGTAGCCTTCAAATTAACTGTCTAATGCTCTGGAATCTATTTCTCTTATCCTTTCTTCAACTTATCCAGGATTTTAACTGAAAGCAAATTGCTCATTAGTAATGGAATATTCTAGTCCTACTCTACCCTCACCCCTTACCTTTCTGTGTTGTACTCTGTAACCCAGGGATTCTTTGTAACAATGATCCAAACAAGATTGCAAAAATACGAAAAACCTAATCTAGTCATTGTTTCAACAAATGTTTATTGAATTTCCACTGTGGCCTATGCACTTTGCTAAATGTGATAAACAAGATGGAGTCTCTATTCTCAAGGAGCAGAAAATATACTTGACGTTTCCCAAGGGATAGTAAACAATTGCAGTACAACATGGTAAGGGCTTTTAAGGGTTGAAATATTCACTACAAAAATAGACCCAAAGAAGGGGCACCCATTCTAGACTTACTACCTTCTTAGGCTGGGTTCTCTAGAGAAGCAAAACCAGTAAAGCATATATATATATATATATATAGAGAGAGAGAGAGAGAGAGAGAGAGATTTATATCAAGGAAACAGCTCACATAATTGTAGAGGCTGGAATGTCCCAAGTCCATGGAACACAATAGAGGCTTTTCCTGATTCATGTCCGTGGGGGCTGGTGAAACCAAGATCGGCAAGTTGGACAGCAGGGCTCTTGCTTATAGGCTGTGAAGATCACCATATCCCAAGATCAGCAGGTAAGCTGCTAGCTCAAATCCCAAAAACCAGAGGTCAGATGAACAAGAGGCAGCTGCAGGATCCAAAGCAGGCAAAAGCCAAAAAGTTCCACTTATATTAAGATGTAGACTATATGCCCAAGGAAACTCCCTTTCAACTGATTGGCTACTTACAGAAGATCCCATCATGGGGGTGATCAGATATAAACACTGAGAATCATGGCCCAGCCAAGCTGACACACAATCTTAATCATCACAGTACCCGCTGCTGTCAAGTTGATTCTAGACTTAGTGGATTAGGGAAATCTCCCAAGAGTTGTATTTAAGACCAGTCCTAAAGACTTATTGAAATTGAGGTGGGAGAATGAAGAAAGAGTGTTCTAGGCAAAAGGCATACCATAGGCAAAGATTCAGAGGTCAAAAACTACATAGTCATCTCAGGGAATACTGAATCATCCATGAAGTCCAGATGATCGTAGATCAAGCTGAGGGATCACAAGTGGGCTTGTAATTGTTGTTGTAGTGTGCTGTTGAGTAAATTCTAACTCATAGAGACCCTGTAGGAAGAAGGAGAACTGCCATATAGAGTTTCCTAGGCTATAATGTTTAAGGGCCACCACTCATCTATTAGTTTATTGTACTTTGGATTTTCAAATATCAAGAGGGTCACCAATGTTTGACAGATTTCACCAGACCTTCTAGAATAAGACACAATAGAAAGAAGAACTGGCAATCTACTTCTTAAAAAAAAAGGCCAGTGAAAATGAGTAGCAGCAGAACATTGTCTGACATAGTGCCAGAAGATGAGCCCCTCAGGATGGAAGGCACTGAAAATACAGCTGGGGAAAATCTGACTCCTCAAAGAAGAGTTGACCTTAATGACATGAAAGGAGTAAAGCTTTCAGGACCTTCATTTGCTGATGTGACTTGACTCAAAGTGAGAGGAAACAGTTACAAACATCCATTAATAATCGGAATGTGGAATGTACAAAGTAAGGATGTAGGAAAATTGGAAGTCGTCAAAATAAAATGGAATACACAAAGATCTCTATTCTAGGCATTACTGAGCTGAAATGGACTGATATTTACCATTTTTAATTGGACAATCATATGGTTTACTATACTAGAAAAGACAAATTGAAGAGGACTGATGTTGCATTCATCCTCAAAAAGAACACTTCAAGATCTATCCTGAAGTACTATTCTGTCAGTGATAGGATAATATCCATACACCTGCAAGGAAGACCAGTTTATAAAACTATTATTCAAATTTATACACCAAACGCTAATGCCAAAGATAAAGAAATTGAAGATTTTTACCAACTTATGCAGTCTGAAATTGATTAAACATGAAATCAAGATACATTGATAATTACTGGTAATTGGATTGCGAAAGTTGGAATCAAAAAAGGATGAGTAGTTGGAAAATATGGCCTTGGTGTTAGAAACAACACTGGAGGTACCATGATAGAATTTTGCAAGACCAAAGACTTCTTCATTGCAAATACCTTTTTTTCAACAACAAAAACAGTGACTATAATGTGAACTATGCTGAATGGAATACACCTGAATCAAATCCACTAGACCTGTGGAAAGAGACCATGGAGAGGCTCAATATCATCAGTCAGAACAAGGCCAGGGGCCGAATTCAGAACAGCCATGAATTATTCGTATGCAAGTTCAAGGTGAAGTTGAACAAAATTAAAACAAGTCCATGCGAGCCAACGTATGACCTTGAGTGTACTCAACCTGAATTTAGAGACCATCTCAAGAATAGATTTGACTCATTGAATGCTAATGACCAAAGACCAGAGGAGTTGTGGGATGACATCACTGGTATCAAATAGGAAGAAAGTAAAAGGTCATTAAAAAGTTAGGAAAGAAAGAAAAGACCAAAATGTAGAGCTGCTAAAGCCAATGGAAAAATGATGAAGTAAAAGAGCTGAACAGAAGATTTCAAAGGGTGGCTCCAAAAGACAAAGTATTAAAATGAAATGTACAAAGACCTGGAATTAGAAAACAAAAAGGGAAGAACTTGCTCAGCATTTCTCAAGCTGAAAAAACTGAAGAAAAGATTCAAGCCTCCAGCTGCAATATTGAAGGACTGCATGGGCAAAATATTAAACAACAGAGGAAGTATCAAAAGGAGATGGAAGGAATACACACAGCCACTGTATCAAAAAGAATTGGTCATTGTTCAATCATTTCAGGAGGTAGCATATGATCAAGAAACAATGGTATTAAAAGAAGTCTGAGCTGCAATGAAGGCATCGGTGAAAAAAAGTCTTCAGGAATGGACAGAATACCAATTGAGATGTTCCAATGAATGGATACAGCACTGGAAGTTCTCATTCATCTGTGTCAAGAAATTTGGAAGACAAATTCATTCAAATTCATTCAACTGGAAGAGATCCATATTTGTACCCATTCCAAAGAAAGGTGATCCAACAGAATGCAGAAATTATCAAACAATATCATTAATATTACATGGAAGTAAAATTTTGCGGAAGGTAATTCAAAAGCAGTTGCAGCAGTGCATCAACAGGTAAATCCCAGAAATTCAAACCAGTATCAGAAGAGGAAGTGCAACAAGGGATATCACAGTTGATGTCAGTTTTATCCTGGCTGAAAGCAGAGAATACCAGAAAGATGTTCTATTGACTATGCGATTCGATTGTGTGGATCATAACAAATTATGGATAACACTGGAAAGAATGGGAATTCCAGAATGCTTAATTGTCCTCATGCAGACCCTGTATATAGACCAAGAGGCAGTTGTTCAAACAGAACAAAGGCATACTACATGGTTTAAAATCAGGGTGAGCATTAGGGTTGTATCTTTCACCATACTTATTCAAACTGTATGCTGAGTAAATAATCTGAGCAGCCGGATTATATGAATAAGAGTGTAGCATCAGAATTGGAGGAAGACTCATTAATAACCTGTGATATGCAGATGACACAGCCTTGCTTGCTGAAAGGGAAGAAGGCTTAAAACACTTACTGATGAAGATCAAAGACTACAGCCTTCAGTATGGATTACACCTCAACATAAAGAAGAAAAAAAAAATCCTCACAACTGGACCAATAGGCAACGTCATGATAAATGGAGAAAATTTGAATTTGTCAAGGATTTCATTTCTCTTGGATCTACAATCATCGCCCATGAAAGCAGGAGTTAAGAAATCAAATGACGTATTGCATTGGGCAAATCTGTTGAAAATGACCTCTTTAAAGTGTTAAAAAGCAAATAAATCCTTTTGAGGACTAAGGTGTGTCTGACCCAGACCATTGCATTTTCAATTGCCTCATATGCATATTGGATAACCTTTCTTTGGAATAGGCATAAATGAGGGTCTCTTCCAGTCAGTTGGACAGGTAGCTGTCTTGCAAATTTTTTTGGCATAGATGCGTGAGCACTTCCAGTGCTGCATCCATTTGTTGAAACAGTTCAGTTGGTATTCCATCAATTCCTGGAACCTTGTTTTTCACCAATGCCTTCAGTGCAGCTTGGACTTCTTCTTTCAGTACCATTGGTTCCTGATCATATGCTACCCCCTGAAATTAATGTAGACCAAATTCTTTTTGGTATAGTGACCCAACATTTTCCTTCCAACTTCTTTTCACGCTTCCTGAGTCGTTTGAAATCTTCTCTGTAGAATCCTTCAATATTGCAACTAGAGGCTTGACTTTTTTCTTCATTTCTTTCACAGTGAGAAATGCAAAGTGTGCTCTTCCCTTTTAATTTTATCTCTCCAGGTCTTTGCACATGTCAGTATAATACTTTACTTTGTCTTCTCCAGCTGCCCTTTGAAATCTTCTGTTCAGCTCTTTTACTTCATCATTTCTTCCTTTCGCTTTAGCTGCGTAACATTCAAAAGCAAGTTTCAGAGTCTCTTCTGACATCCACTTCGGTCTTTTTTCCTGTCTTTTTAATGACCTCTTGATTTCTTCGTGTACGATGTCCTTGATGTCATTCCACAACAATCCACACCCATGAAAGCATCAGTCAAGAAATCAAACAACGCATTGCATTGGACAAATCTGCTGCAACATATTTCTTTAAAGTCTGAAAAAGCAAAGATTTTACCTTGAAGACTAAGGTGCCCTTGACCCAAGCCGTGATGTTTTCAGTCACCTCATATGCATGCCAAAGCTAGACAATCAATAAGGAAGACCAAAGAATTGACGCTTATGAACTGTGATGTTGGAGAAGAATGCTGAATATACCATGGACTGCCAAAAGAATGAACAAATCTGTCTTGGAAGAAGTACAACCAGAATGCTCTTTAGAAGGAAGGACGACAAGACTACTCCTTACATAATTTGGACATATTCTCAGGAGGGATCAGTCCCTGGAGAGGGACATCATGCTTGATAAAGTACAGGGTCAGCGAAAAAGAGGAAGACCCTCAACACAAGATGAATTGACACAGTGGCTACAACAGCGGGCTCAAGCATAACAACGATTTTGAGGATGACACAGGACTGGGCAGTGTTTCATTCTATTGTATAGGGTTGCTATGAATTCGAACCGACTAGATGGCACCTAACGATGACAACAACATAGGATTGTGAACACTGGACAATGAATAAGGAAGACCAAAGAAGAATTGATGCCTTTGAATTACGATGTTGGCAAAGTATATTGAATATACCATGAACTGCCAGAAGAATGAACAAATCCGTCTTGGAAGAAGTACAGTCATAATGATCCTTGTAAATGAGGATGGCAAGACTTAATCTCATACAATGGACATGTTATCAGAAGGAACCAGTCCTTGGAGAAGGACAGCATACTAAGTAAAGTAGATGGTCAGTGAAAGAGAGGAAACCCTTTAATGAGATTAATTGACACAGTGCCTGCAGTGATGGACTCAAGAGTAATAACAATTGAAAGGATGGTGCAGGACCGGGAAGTGTTTTGTTCTTTTGTGCATAAGGTTGCTATGAGTTGGAACTGACTCCATAGCACCTAATAACAACAACAGTGTTGAAGGGAGCGAAATGACAGGGCTTTTCTTCCATGGAGTGGCTGGTGGGTTCAAACCAGTTACCTTTCTGTTAGCATCTGAGTGCTTTAAACACTGCGACACTATAGCTCCTTTAAGGATAGGCTTAGGGAGTGAAAATTCTAATTAATCTTTAAATATTAAGCATCATGAATCGTCTTTCTTATGAAATGAGTTCACATATATAAAACTTGTAGGATGGTACCTGCATTTAATAAACGTTAGCTATAATTGTTTATACTACTGTTTGTTATGATGATGATGATGATGATGATTATGATCACTGACCTATTTATAAAGACTGAACAGAATAAAGGATAACATATACCAACTGGTAACTCACACTTGGAAATACATGAATAAAGACTGACATTGTGATATCCTAGAGAAATAAGAGCCATCACACGAATAGATATATGCACACTCATGTTCATTGCAGCACAGTTCATGATAGCAAAAAGATGGAAACAAACCAGGTGCCCATCAGCGGATGAATGAATGGATAAACAAATTATGGCATATTCACACAATGGAATACTATGCAACAATAAAGAACAACGATGAATCCATGAAACAACATGGATGAATATGGAAGGTATTATGCTGAATGAACCTAGTTAGTCACAAAAGGACAAATATTGTATAAGACCGCTATTATAAGAACTCAAGAAAAGGTTTAAACACACAAGAAAACATTCTTTGATGGTCACAAGGATGGGGAGGGAGGGAGAGTGTTATCCACTAACTAAATAGTAGACAAGAATTATCTTAGGTGAAGGGAAGGACATACTACAGGGGAAGTCAGCACAACTGGATTAAACCAAAGCTAAGAATTTTCCTGAATACAATAAAACACTTCGAGGGACAGAGTAGCAGGGGTGGAGGTCTAGGGACCTTGCTTTCAGGTGACATCTAGGTCAATTGGCATAACAAAGTTTATTAAGAAAATGTTCTGAACCCCACTTTGGTGAGTGGCGTCTGGGGTTTTAAAAGCTAACGAGTGACCATCTAAGATGCATCAATTGGTCCCAATCTCCCTGGAGTAAAGGAAAATGAAGAACACCAAAGACACAAGGAAAGTATTAGCCCAAGAGACAGAAAGGACGCCATAAACCAATGACTGCATCAGCCTGAGACCAGAAGAACTAGATGGTGCTGGCTACAACCAATGACTGCCCTGACAGGGAACACAACAGAGAGTCCCTGATGGAGCAGGAGAAAAGTGGTGTACAGAACTCAAATTCTAGTAAAAAGACCAGACTTAATGGTCTGACTGACACAGGAGGAACCCCAGAAAGCATGGCCCCGGGACTCTCTGTCAACCCAGCACTAAAACCATTCCCGAGGCCAACTCTTCAGACAAAGATTAGACTGGACTATGGGACATAAAATGATACTCATGCAGAGTGTGCTTCTTAGCTCAACTAAATACAGGAGACTAAATGGGCAGCTCGTGTCCGAAGGTGAAATGAGAAGGCAGAGAGGGTCAGGAGCTCGTTGAATGGACAGGGGAAATCTGGGGTGGAAAGGAGGAGTGTGCTGTCACAGTATAGGAAGAGCAATTAGGGTCACATAACAACGTGTGTATAAATTTTTGTATGAGAGAATAATTTGAATTGTAAAATTTCACTTAAAGTACAACAATAAAAAAAAAAAAGACTGACACTATGAGATGGTTTACCACAATTAATTTATCGAGATGAATACAATGATAGGATGTAGTCTTATTAATTATGAAGAAATGATAATGTGGCCTTTTGAAACCAGCTTTCCCTTACCTTAGCACCACTTTAGAACCATTATGGTTGATGAGTTTATTTTCACAGTGTGTTTAAAAAAAAAAAAAAAACTACAGTTACTTCATAAGTGAAATTGAGTTTAAAGGGGGTGATTTAATTTGATATCGCAACCACCAGGTGTTTAATTCAGTCACACCTCATTATAAAACATTTCCCCATCACAGGAATCCAGCTTTACTGCAGGTTCAATCATGTTTCCTGATAGGTATTTTCGTTCAATGCCTCTTTCTCACTGCTCTTACATCAGAAATAGGTAACAAGATGGTAGAAAACTCATTTTTGTTTAAATGTTAATGTGTTTTGTTTATCTGCTAAGTATCACTTATGTGATGGATGATTTTGCTAGTTCAGTATTATGCACATGTGCACTTTTAAAGAAGCTAGATTTTGTAGGTGCATTGAAAAGAGAGGAATGTATGCAATCGCCTTTAAAAATAAATGTAAACTTAAAATCTGCCTCAGTTTGATGGGAAACCAACAAGCAGTCCGATTCTACAAAATCAGAAAGAGAATATCCATGCACTGGCTAAAATAAATTTGAACAAAGCCTGTCGCCTTTCGGAAGACATACTTTGTGTTGAACAAAGTATACTTGTTAGTTGCCAGCTAGTATAAATTATTTTTTATATATAATTGGTCACATGAAACCACCTATACTGAGAAGAAAATATAGTACTCTTAAGGGAGAAGAGAAGAAATGCCCAAATAGAAGTCAGCACAACTGGACTAAACCAAAGCTAAGAAGTTTCCTGAATACAACAAAACACTTGGAGGGACAGAGGAGTAGGGGTGGGGATTTGGGGATCATGCTTTCAGGGGACATCTAGGTTAACAGGCATAACAAAATTTATTAAGAGAATGTTCTGCATCCTACTTTGGTGAGTGGCATCTGGGGCCTTAAAAGCTAGCAAGCAGTTCTCCATCTCCTGATGGAACAGGAGAAAGGTGGGGTACAGAACTCAAATTATAGTAAAAAGACCAGACTTAATGGTTTGACCGAGGCTGGAGGATCCCCAGAAAGCATGGCCCCTGGACTCTCTGTCAACCCAGAATTAAAACAATTCCCAAGGCCAACTATTCAGACAAAGATTAGACTGGACTGTGGGTCATAAAAAGATACTTGTGCAGAATGTGCTTCTTAGTTCAAGTATATACATGAGACTAACTAAACGGGCAGTTTCTGTCCAGAGTGAGATGAGAAGGCAGGAGTTGACTGAATGGACCTGAGAAATCAGGGGTGGAAAGGAAAGGTGGGATGTCACAGTATAGGGAGAACAATTAGGGTCACGTAACAGTATATGTATAAATTTTTGTATAAGAGACTAACTTGAATTGTAAACTGTCACTTAAACTACAACACTTAAAAAAAAAGAAATGCCCAAGTATTATGTTCAGTCCTGTGTACCTGTAGTGTTGGCTGATCAGATAAGCTATCACTTTTTAGATTCTTGATAACAATAACATTCAAAACAACAACAGAAACTAATTTATTGAGCAATTACTCTATACCATGCATACTGCTAAGTAGTACTTAATGTACATTGTTGTTGTTCTTGATGTGGAGTCAGTTCCAACTTATGGTGGTGACCTTATATATCACAGAATGGAATGTTGCCCAGTCCCACGCTATCTTCATGATCTTTGGTATGTTTAAACCCATTGTTCGGCTACTGTGTCAATCCATCTCATTGGGGGTTTCCCTCATTATCTTTGGCCCTCTCCTTTACCAAACATGCTGTACTTCTCTAGGGACTGGTCTTTCCTGATGACGTGTCCAATGTAAGCTTGTCAAAGTCTCACCATCCTCCCTTCTAGGGAACATTCTCATTGCATTTCTTCTAATACTGATTTGTTCATTCTTGACCATCCATGGTATGTTCAGTATTCTTTGCCACGACCACAGTTCAAACACATCAATTCTTCTCTTGTCTTCTTTTTTCATTATCCAAGTTTTGCATGTATATGAGGCAATTGAAAAGACCATGTCTTGGGCCACCCTCCCTTTAGTCATCAAAGTGAGATCACTGTTTGTTAAAAGTTTGAAGAGGTCTTTTGCAGCAGTTTTGCAGTGCAATGTGTAAATTACCTTAATCTAAACAACAATCCTCTGAGTTATGTATCATTATTATTCGTATTTTACAAATGAAGGAATTTATATTTAATCAAGGTTATACTACCCGTAAGAGGATGATGGCGAAATAGCAGTTTTGGAAAGTTTAAACTCCTCTTTCTAAACACTAGGACTTAGTTTCCTACCCATCCCAGTCTTTAGTATAGAAAAGTGAATCTTTTCAAGCAAATGCAAATCACTTTGCCAACACAACTTCAAAACAAATCCCCTATGTATTCCATTCCCATCAGACTCATAACTCCCTTATATAGAGAAATGCAGGGCTAGAGTTGTCTTTTTTCACTGAAACTGGGTATCTCTTTCACTTTTGCTGTCCTTCTAATACAGGTCTTGTAAGTATCTCCTTAAAACTCCACCCATCCTGGGGCATTAACATCATAATTTTTAAGTCTCAGGCCCAAAAGCTGCTTTACTCCCTACCAATCCTAAGGCCAAAATGATCAATTTCATTCCACTGTTACTGTATGCTTAAAATGACCCTAATCTCATAGAATATATAACCCTGAGCTAATTAGGTCAGTAGATTGAAGGTATTGTTTGTGGGGCGGAAATTATATAAATGGCTACTGTGTGTGTGTGTGTGTGTGTGTGTGTGTGTGTGTGTGTGGTAGCTAAGAGATGTAGAAAGGTGTGTACACATTTCCTATAGACCAAAAATTTGGAGAAGTCCATGAAATAATATAATAATATCACAGAGCTGAATAAGGTATATGATAGCAAGTACTGTAATTTGTAATACCATCATTAAACCTGAATATCTGTCTCCATGCATCATTTGATAACTAATTCAACTCAACAACGGTCCAACCTCTTCCAAAGTCATTACTTTCCCTCGGCAAGCTCCCAGGCCACACATTGTACCTACTTGTGAGATATATAAAGAGGGAAAAGCAAAACAGAATAATCCTCCCCCTACCCCGTGATAGGTTATGAATCCCTGAGTGGCACAGTTAAGTGCTGTACTACTAGCCAAAATGTTGGCACTTCAAACCTACCCATACGCTCCTCTGAAGACTGACCTGAGTCAGAATTGACTCAAAGACAACAGACAACAACAACAATGATAAGTTTACCAACTGTGCACTCTCACAAGTGATAAATGGAGAGTCTTTCTCATTTGTTGTCCTTGTTAGGTGCCTTTGAACCACTTCCGACTCATAGAGACCCTGTGTACAACAGAATAAAAACTGCCTAGTCCTGTGCCATCATAATAATTGTTACTATACTTGAGCACATCTTTGCAGCCACTGTGTTAATCAGTCTCATTGAGGTCTTCCAGTCTTTTCACTGACCCTCTACTCTACCAAGCACGATGTCCTTCTCCAGGAAACGGTTCCTCCTGATAACATGTACAAAGTATGTGAGAGGAACTCTCGTCATCCTCCCTTCTAAGGAGTGTTCTAGCTGTACTTCTTCCAAAGACAGATTTGTTCGTTCTCCTGGTAGTCCATGGTATATTCAATTTTCTTTGCCAGCACCATAATTCAAAGACATCAACTTTTTTTCGGTCTTCCTTATTCACTGTCCAGCTTTCACATGCATATGAGGCAATTGAAAATACCATGGCTTGGATCAAGCACACCTTAGTCTTCAAAGGGATATATTTGCTTTTTAACATTTTAAAGAGGTCATTTTCAGCAGATTTGCCCAATGCAATGTGTCATGTGATTTCTTGACTCCTACATTCATGGGTATTGGTTGTGGATCCAAGTAAGATGAAACCCTTGACAACTTCAATCTTTTCTCCCTTTATCATGATGTTGCTCATTGGTCCAGTAGTGAGAATTTTTGTTTTGTTTATGTTGAAGTGTAATGCATACTGAAGGCTGTAGTCTTCGGTCTTCGTCAGTAAGTACTTCAAGTGCTCTTCACTTTCAGCAAGCAAGGTTGTGTCATCTGCACATCATAGGTTGTTAATGAGTCTTCCACGAATCCTGATGCCTCATTCTTCTTCATATAATCCAGCTTCTCAGATTATTTGCTTAGCAGACAGATTGAATTAGTATGGTGAAAGGATACGACCCTGACACACACCTTTCCTGATTTTAAACCAAACATTATCCCTTCATTCTGTTTGAATTACTGCCTCTTGGTCTATGGACAGGTTCCTCATGAGCACAAATAAGTATTCTGGAATTCTCATTCTCTGCAATGTTATCCATAACTGGTTATGATCCACACAGTCACATGCCTTTGCATAGTCAATAAAACACAGGTAAACATTCTCCTGGTATTATCTGCATTCAGCCAAGATCCATCTGATGTCAACAATGATCTCCCTCGTTCTACATCCTCTTCTAAACCCGGTTTGAATTTCTGACTGTTCCCCATTGAGGTACTGCTGCAAATGCTTTTGAAATATCTTCAGGAAAATTTTACTTGTATGTGATATTAATGATATTGTTTGATAATTTCTGCATTCTGTTGGATCACCTTTCTTTGGACTGGGCACAAATACGGATCTTTTCCAGTCGGTTGGCTGGGTAGCTGTCTTCCAAATTTCTTGACATGAACAAATGAGCGCTTCCAGCGTTGCATCTGTTTGTTAAAACATCTCAGTTGGTATTCTGTCAGTTCCTGAAGGCTTGTTTTTTGCCAATGCCTTCAGTGCATCTTGAACTTCTTCCTTCAATATCTTCAGTTCTTGATCATATGTTACCTCCTATCAACAACAACATTTTATGTCAAGGTGTCCCTGGGTGACACAAATTGTTAAGCTCCTGGCTACTAAAAAATGTTAATGGTTTGAATTCACCCAGAGTTGCCTCGAAAGAAAGCCCTCTCGGTGTACTCCCATAAGGTCACAGCTATTGAAAACTCTGTGAATCTTAGTTCTGTGATGAAACACATGGGATCGCCATGAGTTGAAAAGAATCAAAGGCAACTGGTACTGGTTTTATTATACACCATGCCTTGTATTAGATAATTTCATATGCTGCACTAATCTGTTTTTATAACAGAAGACCAAAATTATATTTGCCCAAGGTCCTACTGTTACATAAGAAAAAGTGACAGGGCTTAATATCAAGCCTTTTAACTAAATTCAGAATCCATTTTATTTCACCAGGATCCTTGAGGGCAGGTCTTTTTTCTCTTTACAGCAGGGTGCTAGTGTCCACAATAAAGAAAACTCCCTAGGACTTCCCTTAAGTCTCTTGTGCTACAAATTCTGGATGGGAATTTTCTTTTCTACCAACAGTAGTGTTTTAAGGAAGCAAAGCCATCTGTATTAAATGTCTAATGATGCATAACAATATTATCACAAATTTAGCAGCTTGATAATTCACACATTTATTATCTCAGTTTCTGTGATCAGGGGTGCAGGTATGCCTTAGTGTTACTGGGTGGAAACCGCAGGTTCTGTTCAGAGTGACTCGTACTGGCCAAAAAACGAGAGACCGAGGTGGGAGAGCAGAAAAGGCATGCTTCTCTCATTGCCCAAGGAAAGGAGGCAGTTGGAGCTGCTGCTGCCAAGACTTCTCAGTGAGATCAAGGGGGAAAGGTTACTTTTAAGGGGTTTACAAGTAGGAAGTTGATACAAGTTGCATCAGCAACATGCTTAATCATACTACGCAGGTGCAATGGGGTTTACAGATAACTTTATGCATCACGGAGATTTTAATGTAAATTACAAGGCTTGCCAAGCAAAGGAAACAAGATTCTAACTCAAAGTTGTGGGGGTCAGGGGAGGAAGCAAGCAAAGGACACAGGATTCTAACGCAAAGGTGCTGGCCAAGCTAAGCAAAGAAAACAGGACCCTGTTGCAAAGCTGTTTGAGGCAGTGGAATTTTCCACAACCGGGGGACCTCTGCTTTTTTACCTGGGACTCTGCAAGTCTGCGGTCAAGCTGTTGTCAGGGTTTGGTTCTCATCTGTAGTTCCACTGGGGAAGGATCTGCTTCTAATCTCACATAGCTGTTGGCAGCATTCAGTTGTGCAGGCTGCCGAACTGAGGGACCTTAGTTTCTGGTTTGCTGTCAGTAGGAGGCCACACTCAGCTCTGTCCATGTGGCAGCTCACAACATGGTAGCTTGCTTCTTCAAAGCCAGCAAAGTAGAGAAGCTCCCTTGGTAATACAAGTGTTACAGTCTTATGTAACCTATTCAAGAACAGGTGAATAAGTCCACCAAAACATCTTTGTGATATGCTATTGGCTGGAAGCAAATCATAGATCCTACCAATACACAAAGGGTAGGGATCACACAAGAGTATAAACACCAGGAAATGAGAATTATAGGGAACACCCTAGGGTCTGTCTACCACACCATCTATTAACAAGTTTTTATAAAATAAGTATGCTAATATTACCCATCCATTAGTCTGGTTGGAAGTATTAGAGATTGTGTTAAGGCTTAGCACATGACCTCTCACATGGTAAGCACCAGTTCCTGTCAAGTCAATTCTGACTCATGGTGATCCCATGTTTGTCAGAGTAGAACTATGCTCCACAAGGTTTTCAATGCTGAGTTTTTGGAAATACGTTGCCAGACCTTTCTTTCAAAGCACATCTGGGTAGATTTGAACCCTCAGCCTTTTGGTTAGCAGCCTCAAGTGTGTTAACTGTTTGCACCAGCTAGGAACTCCTCTCACATGGTAACCTCTCAGTAAATGTAGTATTAAAATATGATTATGATTAATTTTGGCTTTGCTATTTTGAGACAAGTCTCCACATTTTCTCCAAGATTAGAAAAGTAATGGTGTCATGTCATTACTGACTTCCAAAATATTTCTTCTGTTTCATTAACATAAAGAAAACCTCCTTGAGTATTAGACCTTTTCTTTTTAAATTTTATTGTACTTTATGTGAAAGTTTACAATTCAAGTTAGTCTCTCATACAAAAATTTATACATACATTGTTATTTGACCCTAATTGCTCTCCCTGTACTGTGACAGCACATTCCTCCTTTCCACTTCTGCTTTCCTGTGTCCATTCAACCAGCTCCTGATCCTCTCTGCCTTCTCATCTAACCTCTGGAAAGGAGCTGCCCATTTAGTCTTATGCATCTATTTGAGCTAAGAAGCACATCTTATGTTCCATAGTCCAGTCTAATCTTTGTCTGAAGAATTGGCCTTGGGAAAGGTTTTACTGCTGGGTTGACAGAGTCCGGGGGCCATGCTTTCCAGGGATCTTCCACTCTCAGTCAGACCACTGAGTCTGGTCTTCTTACTAGAATTTGAGTTCTTTTCTTCTGCTCCATCAGGGACTCTCTGTTGTCTTCCCTGTCAGGGCGGTCACTGGTGGTAGCCGGCACCATCTAGTTCTTCTGGTCTCAGGCTGATGCAGTCGCTGGTTTATGGGGTCCTTTCTGTCTCTTGGGCTAATACTTTCCTTGTAACTTTGGTGTTCTTCATTTTCCTTTACTCCAGGCAGGTTGGGACCAAATGATTGCATCTTAGATGGCCGCTCGCTAGCTTTTAAGACCCCAGACACCACTCACCGAAGTGGGATGCAGAACATTTTCTTAATAAACTTTGTTATGCCAATTGACCTAGTTGTCCCCTGAAAGCTTGGTCCCCAGACCCCTAACCCGGCTACTCCGTCTCTCGAAGTGTTTGGTTGTATTCAGGAAACTTCTTAGCTTTGGTTTAGTCTGGCTGTGCTGACTTCCCCTGTAGTGTGTGCTGTTCTTCCCTTCACCTAGGATAATTCTTGTCTACTGTCTAGTTAGTGAATAACCCTCTCCCTCCCTTCCCACCCTCCTAACCATCAAAGAATGTTTTCTTCTGTGTTTAAACCTTTTCTTCAGTTCTTGTAATAGTAGTTTTATACAATAGTTGTCCTTTTGTGACTAAGTTCACTCAGCATAATGTCTTCCAGATTCATCCAGTTTATAAGATGTTGCAAGGATTCATAGTTGTTCTTTATCGTTGTGTAGTATTCCATTGTGTAAACATACCATAATTTGTTTATCCATTCAACCATTGATGGGCACCTAGGTTGTTTCCATCTTTTTGCTATTGTGAACAGTGCTGCAATGAACATAGGTGTGCATATAATCTATTCATGTGATGGCTCTTATTTCTCTAGGATGTATTCCAAGGAACAGGATTGTGGGATCATATGGTACTTCTATTTCTAGCTTTTTAAGGAAGCACCAAATCGATTTCCAAAGTGATTGTATCATTTTACATTCTCACCAACAGTGTATTAAGTATTCCAGTCTCTCCACAACCTCTCCAACATTTATTATTTGGTGTTTTTTGGATTAATACTAGCCTTGTTGGGGTGAGATGGTATCTCACTGTAGTTTTGATCTGCATTTTCTCTAATGGCTAATGATCGTGAGCATTTCTTCATGTGCCTGTTGGCCACCTGAATGTCTTCTCTGGTGAAGTGCCTGTTCATATCCTTTGCCCATTTTTAAATTGGGTTATTTGTCTTTTTGTTGTTGACGTTTTGCAGTATCTTGCAGATTTTAGAGATTAGACGCTGATCAGATTTGAAGTAGCCAAAAATTTTTTCCCAGTCTGTAGTTTGTCTTTTGACTCTTTTGGTGACGTTTTTGATGAGCATAAGCGTTTGATTTTTAGAAGCTCCCAGTTATCTAGTCTCTCATCTGGTACTTGTTCATTGTTATTTATGGTTCGTATTCTGTTTATGCCATGTATTAGGACTCCTAGCGTTGTCCCTATTTTTTCTTCCATGATCTTTATCATTTTCAATTTTATATTTAGATCTTTGATCAATTTTGGGTTAGTTTTTGTGTATGGTGTGAGGTATAGGACTTGTTTCAGTTTTTTGCAGATGGATATCCAGTTATACCAACAACATTTGTTAAAGAAACTGTCTTTTCCCCAATTAACGGACTTCGGGCCTTTGTCAAATATCAGATGCTCATAGGTGGATGAATTTATGTCTGGATTCTCAGTTCTGTTCCACTGGTCTGTATATCTGTTGTTGTACCATTACCAGGCTGTTCTGACACCATGGCGGTATAATAGGTTCTAAAATCTGGTAGTGTGAGGACTCCCACTTTCTTCTTCTTCTTCGGTAATGCTTTTATCCAGGGCCTCTTCCCTTTCCATATGAAGTTGGTGATTTGTTTCTCAATCTCATTAAAAAACCCCATTGGAATTTGGATGGGATTGCATTGTATCTGTAGATCGCTTTGGGTACAATTGACATTTTCACAATGTTGAGTCTTCCTATCCATGAGCAAGTTATGTTTTTCCACTTATGCAGGTCTCTTTTGGTTTCTTGCAGTAGTGTCTTGTAGTTTTCATCATAAAGGTCTTTTACATCTCTGGTTAGATTTATTACTAAGTATTTTATTTTCTTGGGGGTTATTATAAATGGTATTGATGTGGTGATTTCCTCTTGGAAGTTCTCTTTGTTAGTGTAGAGGAATCCAACTGATTTTTGTATGTTTAGCTTGTATCCTGATACTTTGCTGAAATCTTCTATTAGTTCTAGTAGTTTTCTTGTGGATTCTTTGGGATTTTCTGTGTATAAGATAATATCATCTGCAAATAGAGATACTTTGACTTCTTCCCTACCAATTTGGATGTCCTTTTTTTCTTTTACTAGCCTAATTGCTCTGGCTAGGACCTCCAGCACAATGTTGAATAAGAGTGGTGATAAACGGCATCCTTGCCTGGTTCTGATTCTCAAGGGGAATGTTTTCAAAATCTCTCCATTTAGGATGATATTGGCTGTTGGCTTTGTATAAATGCCCTTAATTATGTGGAGGAATTTCCCTTCTATCCTATTTTGCTGAGAGTTTTTATCATGAATCGGTGTTGAATTTTGTCAAATGCCTTTTCTGCATTGATTGATAAGATCATGTGGTGCTTGTCTTTTATTAATGTGATGGATTACATTGATTGTTTTTCTAATGTTGAACCATCTCTGTATATCTGGTATAAATCACACTTGGTCATTGTGAGTTATTTTTTTGATATGCTGTTGAATTCTATCAGCTAGAATTTTGTTGAGGAGTTTTACATCAATGTTCATGAGGAATATTGGTCTGTAATTTTTTTTTTTTTTTTTTAGTAGTATCTTTACCTGGTTTTAGTATCAGGGTTATGCTGGCTTCATAGAATGACTCTGGGAGTATTCTATCCTTTTCTATGCTCTGAAATACCTTTAGTAGTAGTTGTGTTAACTCTTCTCTGAAAGTTTGGTAGAATTCTCCAGTGAAACCATTTGGGCCAGGGCTTTTTTTTTTGTTGTTGGGAATTTTTTAATTATCTTTTCAAACTCTTTTTTTCTTATGAGTTTATTTAGTTTTTATACCTCTGTTTATGTTAGTTTAGGTAAGTAGTGAGTTTCTAGAAATTTGTCCATTTCCTCTAGGTTTTCAGATTTGTTAGAGTACAATTTTTCATAGTATTCTGTTATGATTCTTTTAATTTCAGTTGAGTGTGTTGTGATATACTCATCTCATTTCTTATATGGGTTAATTGCTTTCTTTCCTGTTTTTCTTTTGTCAGTTTGGCCAGTGGTTTATCAATTTTGTTGATCTTTTCATAGAACCAGCTTTTGGTCTTGTTAACTCTTCCAATTGTTTTTTCTATTCTCTATTTCATTTAATTATGCTCTAATTCTTATTATTTCCTTTCTTCTGGCACCTGAAGGCTTCTTCTGCTGCTGTCTTTCTGCTTGTTCCAGTTGCTGGCTTAATGTTTTAATTTTGGCCCTTTCTTCTTTTTCTGTTTTGGATTTGTGCATTTATTGCTATAAACTGACCTCTGAGCCCTGCTTTTGCTGTGTCTCAAAGGTTCTGTTATGATGTGTTTTCATTCTCGTTTGATTCCATTAATTTCATTATTCTATCCTTAATTTCTTCTATAACCCAGTAGTTTTTGAACAAGGTATTGTTCAGTTTCCATGTGTTTGATTTTTTTTTCTTGTTTTCCTGTTATTGATTTCTACTTTTATGGCTTTATAGTCAAAAAAGATGCTTTGTAATATTTCTACACTTTGGTATTGTTAAGGTTTGCTTTATGGCCTATTACGTGGTCTATTCTGGAGAACGTTCCACGTGCATTGGAAAAGAAAGTATACTTGGCTGATGTTGGATGGAGTGTTCGATGTATGTCCAAGAGATCAAGTTGGTTGATTGTAGCATATAGGTCTTCCGTGTCTTTATTGAGCTTCATTCTGGATGTTCTGTCCTTCACTGAAAGTGGTGTGTTGAAGTCTTCTACTACTATTGTGGAGCTGTCTATCTGTTTTCAATGCGATTAGAGTTTGTTTTACATATTTTGGAGCCCTGTCGTTGAGTGCATAAATACTTATTATAGTTATGTCCTCCTGGTGTATTGACCCTTTAATCATTCTGTAGTGTCCTTCCTTATCCTTTGTGGTGGATTTTACTTTAAAGTCTATTTTGTCAGAGATTAATATTGCCACTCCTGCTCTTTTTTGAGGATGGTTTGCTTGATGTATTTTTTTTCCATCCTTTGAGTTTTAGCCTGTTTGTGTCTTTAAGTCTAAGGCGTGTCTCTTGTAGGCAGCACATAGATGGATCATGTTTTTATAATCCATTCTGCCACTCTCTGTGCCTTTATTGGTGCATTTAGTCCATTTACATTCAGCATAATTATTGATAGGTATGAGTTTATCTTTTTCGTTTTGGTGTCTTTGTGTGTTGTTGACAGTTTCTTTTTTCCACTTAATTTTCTGTTATGTCATTTTTCTTTATGTATTTTCTTTTCATCTTTTTCATTGTTGTTGATTTTGTATTTGCTGAATCTTTATATTTTTCATGTTTTTTTATTTTGATATGTAGGATTGTTAGTTTCCTTTGTGGTTACCTTAATATTTACCTCTATTTTTCTTTATTATTTCTTTATTTCACCTTGACTTCCTCTCCATATGAGAAATCTATGTCTACATTTTTTCATCCACCTTTTTTGTTTTAATGTTGTCATCTTTTACATAGTGACATCTCTGATTTCCTGTTTTCAGTGTTTTAGCTTTGATTTATTTTTGTGACTTCCATATCTGGGTTAATATCTGGTTGCTCTGTCCTGTGTTCTAGTCTTGGGTTGTTATCTGATTTTTGGTTTTCTAACTGGAGGACTCCCTTTAGTATTTTTGGTAATTTTGGTTTGGTTTTTGAAAATTCCCAAACTTCTGTTTATCTGGAAATGCCCTAATTTTGCCATCATATTTGAGAGACAGTTTTGCTGGATATATAATTCTTGGCTGACAATATCTTTTTTCCTTCAAGGCTTTGTATATGTCATCCCATTGCCTTCTCACCTGCATGGTTTCTGCTAAGTAGTCCAAGCTTAATCTTATTGACTCTCCTTTGTAGATGACTTTTCATTTATCCCTAGCTCCTCTTAAAATTCTCTGTCTTTGGTTTTGGCCCATTTGATTATATGTCTTGGTGACTTTCTTTTGGGGTCTACCTTATGTGGGGTTCAGTAAGCATCGTGGAGAGATATCTTCTCATCTTTCACGATATCAGGAAAGTTTTCTGCCAACAAATCTTCAATAAGTCACCCTGTATTTTCTATCATCCCACCCTGTTCTGGTACTCCAATCACACGTAGGTTATTTCTCCTGATAGAGTGCCACATGACTGTTAGAGTTTCTTCATTATTTTTAATTCTTTTATCTGATTTATCCTCAAATAAGTTGGTGTCAAGTGCTTTATCTTCATTCTCACTAATTCTGACTTCCATTGACTCAATTCTGCTCCTATGACTTCCTATTGAGTTGTCTAATTTTGAAATTTTATTGTTAATCTTCTGGATTTCTGATTGCTGTCTCTTTATGGATTCTTGCAACCTGTTAAATTTGTCATTATGCTCTTCTCTAATCTTTTTAAGTTCCTCTATTGCTTGGACTGTGTTTTGCCTAATTTCCTTCCTGATCTCTTCAAGAGTTCTGTATATTAATGTTTTGTACTCTGCCTCCAGTAATTCCAAGAAATTCTGTCCCTCCAGAAAATTTCTGGATTCTTTATTTTGGGAGCTTGCTGAAGCCATCATGGTCTCTTTGTGTGATTTGATATTGACTGTTGTCCCCAAGCCATCAATAAGTTATTATATTTATTTATTTTGCGTTTGCTTACTGTATCCTAGCTTCTTGTTTTGTTTTGTTTTGATATGCCCAAATAGGGTGCTCATGTGAGCTATCCCGATTACTGGCACCCCTAGAGCTCCAATGTCCTGCCACCAGATGGCCACCTTCCACTAAGTATGTGAGCCCAGCAGTCCACCCACTCTTCCTGTATGGATTCAGTTTAGGTGTCTAGGTAGTTGACCACCAAGTGTGTGGTGCATGCTCTTATCTACAGTCCTAGACAGGCATGGGTGATTGGTGTAGGTACAGGCATCCGGCTGCAGCAGGGGGTCACACTTTGAGCAAGGCAGGGGTCCGACAGCCACTCCTGAGTGTCAGGGAAGAAAGTGTGTCCCTGTTCTAGAGCACGTAGGTGGGTGGATTTTGCAGCCGGGCTCTGAGCACCCAATACCATTGTCTGTAAGGACGGGGGTGGGGGGGCACCACTTATTCTTGGATCCCTGTCGCAGGTGGCTAGCTTGCATGGGTGGAGCCACAAGTCCTCAGGCCCCTGATGTGGGTAGGTGAAGACCCTGCTTAATGGGTAGAGCAGTGTCAAATGTCACAAACCTGCCACTTCACAGCTGAAACAGTTGAAGTTAGACTTCAAGTATGTACCCTGTTGTACTGTGGTAATCAGGGCCTACACTGTTGAAATGAGTCCACAGAAGTCTGTGCACAGGTAAAGGCACTAAAAATCCATGGACCCCTTATGCCTGTGCCTAGGCATGGGAGCTGTACCTACCCTGAGTTCCTGGCTTAGGGGAGCTGGCAGATTATTTTTTCCCTGTTTATTAATTTGTTCCCTCTCTAAGACCAGGAGAATGGCTCAGGGCAAGTGACAGGTCCTACTTCCAGCCCATGTGACTCTGCAATCGCTGAAGCAGTCCCAGACCCCGTGCAGAGCAGGGAGAAGGGAGGTAAATGGGAGAGAGGTTTTTCCCAAAGTAGAGTGTTTTTGGTCAGCACAGCAGGCCAGATGCAAGTACTTATCTTTCACCGATCAAGGGCTGCTTCTCACTGGTTCTGGATGACCAAGCAGACTCTCTGCCGCTGGGTCTCTCCTGATGTGGAAAATGCCTCCTGAGCACTGCTACTTGCATCACCACGCACCAGGAGCTGATCCGGCCTGAAGGACTCCGCTCCCTCCTGGTCAGGTCTGGCAACTCCTCGCTGCTTCCAAACCGTTTCTCCCTCCTCCTTCCACTTAGTCTGATTTCTCAACTTTGCCTTTGATGTTCAGGGCTCCTAGACTGTCATATATAATCGATTCCCTTGTTTTTTTTCAAGTCTTTGTTGTAAGAGGAACCACCAGAAGCATCTAACTACTCCACCATCTTAGCCCCACCTCCTCCTTGAGTATTATGCCTTTTTGACGACATTTCCTTCTTAATAATTAAGCACATTGTTTAACAAAGTCCATCTATTAATTCATTTCAGATTCATTAAAGGGTATTTATTGAGTGTCCATAATGTACCCGACATTCATTCACTTAGTCCTACATTCATTTAAACAGCTTACATTTAAATCTGAAGAAACAGAAACAAAGAGAAATTATTTGACTGACCTAATGTCAGGTAAAGGAGCCCTGGTGACACAGTGGTTAAATGTTTGGCTTCTAACCAAAAGGTTGGCAGTCTGAAAACACCAGCTGCTCCTTGGAAACCCTTTAGAGCAGTTCTACTCTGTCCTATAGGGTCACTACGAGTCAGAATCAACTTGATGGCAACGGGTTTGGTTTTTGGTTTAATGTCAGATAAAGGAGTCTTTGTGATGCAATAGTTAAGACTCCTTCTGCTAATGGAAAGTTTGGCAGCTTTTACCCACAAGCCACTCTACTGGGAGAAAGATGTGGCTGTCTGCTTCCGTAAAGATCCCCCTTGGAAACCCGATGGGGCAGTTCTATTCTGTCCTATAGGGACACTATGAGTAAGAACTGACTTGAAGGCAAGGGTTTTTTTTGTTTGTTTGTTTTTTTTTAATGTCATATAATAAGTATAAAAGAATATCCTTCAGTATCAAGTGCTAGACCTATGGACAAGGCCCCTCAGATAGAAAATAAGGTGGCCATACCCTCATTAAGTCATCCCTCAAGGTGTCTGAGAAGTGTCAATGCCAGCTCTACTTCTCCATTCCACAACCACATCCTCTTCTCCCCTCAGATAAAGCACCAGGACCCAGAGGGAAAAAGAATTTATCTTTTGAGGAATGCAATTCCCCTAAAGATTAGAGGAAGTGAGGGGGGTTGCCTTAGCTCCCAAAAGCCAAGAGTTGACTTAGTAAGAAGCAAAGGTTGGTTTGTTTTTGGGAGTGGGGGCCTTTACAGGGCTGGGATTGAACTTCCTTGGTCATAGCTGGTTTTGTTCCACCCTTCCCCTCCTCCTCATCCTTCACAGCATGCTGTCCACCCCCTAACCCTCAGGCTTTAGGGTTACCTTATCAATGAATAGCCATCTTGTGAAAAGGAGTTTTAGAAAAATGGTACTGGGGTGTGCGAGAAAGGGTAAAATAGCTCAAGTCTAAGCATTTTCTGGTATATCCATTTCATCCATGGGAAACTCCTGTAACCTTGCTTGGCAGTGTATCTATAATTGGCTGCTGTCTCTATAGACACTCTGCTGATTGCAAATTTCAGTTGAAGGTCCCCTTATTGGTGAAAGAGTGAAGAGTTTGGACAATGGTAACTTTACTAGCCAATTCTCTGAAGTTTCCACTTTAAGTTTGGTGTGTAAAACACCCCTAATCTCCTCAGCTCTCAAGAGTTGAAGAAGAGAGAGAGTAGTCTTGCCTTGGAAACATAGCACTTCTGTAAAAGGTGACCTTTCTCCCATACCATCCACTTCTCATATCAACAGAAAAAAAAAAAAAATTGGCAAATTTCTTTTCTACTGTCTGGTGTCTCCCAGCAAGCCCAAAACTGAAGTGACACCAACAGCTGGTTGTTTTTCTAAACCAGCTGGTGTGTGGGATACTAAGTAGATTATTTTTCCCAGATGTGGAAGTTAGTCATAAATCCCCACACTTGGCAATTAACACTACCCTGTTATAGGAATTAGTGACAAGCATAGGCAAATGGTTCTTAAATTTTAGCAAGCATCAAAATCACCTGGTTGTTGTTGTTAGCTGCCCCTTGAGTTGGCCCTCACTCACGGTGACCCCATGTAGGTCTTGTTAAACCATGGGCACTGAGTCCCATCCCCAGAGATCCAATAGAGTAGGTCTGAGGTAGGGCTTGAGAATCTGCCTTTCTAAGAAATGACGCTGATGTTGTTACTCCTGGGACCACTCTTTTGAGAACCACTCAGCATTTTCCAAACATACTCGGTAGTATATTCTTCTAAAAACTGATGACTCTTCCGTCTTGTTTGTTTATTAATATCCACAAATCTTAAGATTTCCTCAATTATATTTTTTTACTGAATTAAAATAGCTAATGTGTCTTA
This sequence comes from Dugong dugon, assembly GCA_030035585.1. Taxonomy (NCBI): domain Eukaryota; kingdom Metazoa; phylum Chordata; class Mammalia; order Sirenia; family Dugongidae; genus Dugong; species Dugong dugon. Next base: position 102,666,087 of record CM057463.1, on the reverse strand, counting down.
TGGAGCCCTGGTGGCCAGGTGGTTAAGAGCTTGGCTGCTAACCAAAAGGTCAGCAATTCAAATCTACCAGCCACTTCTTGGAAACCCTATGGGGCGGTTCTACTCTATCCTATAGGGTTGCTATGAGTCAGAATCGACTCGATGGCAACAGGTTTAACAGGAATGTGTCTTATACTTTTTATCCACCCCTTTATAAGCATGTGTTTAAAATATATGTAGGTTCATTGACATTTACAATGCAGGATATAAGGGTACTAACCACAGAGCTCTGGCATGCATTTTATGCTTACTTGCTGTTGAGACCATGTATCTCTTTTATGTTATACCATTTTTCATCTTCAAAAGGAAAACGGAACAATCAAAATGTTAATAAATACACTCACTGACATGTTCTATATGAGATCAGTTTTGCTTAATTATTCCTAGACTGACAGCCACTGATTATTATTTAAAAATAATATGCTAACTAAATGGATCATTAGATATTTTTTATTTATAAGATTAAAATACTTTCTAAATAATTATGAGGTTTCTTTCCTGATATACTCACCTTTCTTTTCATTTCTTTTTTTTTTTATCTTTAGTTTTATTGAATTGGTAGTGATTAAGTATTTTTTCCTTTTAAATATTGCAGGTAAAGCTTGAACTGAAAGAAAAGGCTATCAGAACTCCAGCTACAGCAGCAGTGGCAACAGGGCTCTGTTATCAAGTGTGTTAATTATTTACTCACACCTGGTTCACCACTGATTAACAAAACCTATTAAGGCCTTCCCTTGAAGACCTCGCTGTTGACATGTATTTGCAGCTGTTGTTGATTTTTTTCCAAATTAGCACATTATGTGTTTGGAAAACAGACAAAAAACAGCTGCAGTGTCTGAATGCATTTATTACGTACTCTTCTCGAAATGTTATTTAGGTTTACTAGTAAATGATGAAGTCAGAACGCAATGCACTGTTAACTCTGCACTTGTAGTACTTCTGGGTCTAGCTAAAACAGAATGCTAAGGAAGTCACATTAAAACTTTAGCCTTCATTTCGGAAATAGATCTCACAAATTTCAAAGGCCAGTGGCCCAATAATATGCATAAAGACGAGTTTTACTCTATAGCAGTCTCTCAGGTCAGCAGCAAGGTCTGGAAAAGAGATGAAAGTAATTAAAAATGCAGTTAGCTTCACATAGATTTAAATGTTTGTTAAGATAGCATTATCTTGATTTTCATAATTTGCAATGCCCCATGTTTTATTTTTTTATACTTCCTCTTAAAGACACCTAGTGCTAGGTTCAATTATATATATATATATATATTATTTTTAAAGGCTGCATTAATAACTGAAAAATATTTATTTATATTTAAAGGTCTGCAATAAAGCAGCAACAAGCAACCTATCTTCCTAGAGTGAAATACCTGACAGGCACAGCATTTAGAAGCCGTTCCAACTCCAAAGTACTAGGGAACCCCCAGATACAGGGCAACTTGTGGAAAGTCAAGGAGTTCTCCCACCTCCCCAAGCATTGTGCAGATTAACTTCCTTCGTATGAAGAATAAGTAGGACAATGAAAGAAGTGGTATGAATCTTGAATTAAGCTTCCAATTGATTCTGCTTTATGCCATTTACTTTCTACCTCAAATTCATGGAAAACTGATTAGTCTTGCTCATCTTTTCTCTAGTCAAACTTTGTTTTCCAGTGGAGAAGTTACTGCACGGAGGACAGACTAACAGGTGGATATTCTTCTGTTATCATTGCAAGCCCTGCCAATATAACTTTGCTCCAGTCTCTAGTTCCATTAAGTTGTACAAAGCTTTTACAAATTGTAAGACTGAAAATAATGCACATTCGTCTTTATCAGAGACAGATGATGTCTAATTAGCATTCTCTGTTTACTTCATAGTTCTTGTCACAGATATGCTTACTAGATCAGACATTCACATCTGTCCGTGCTATTAATTATGTATAAAAATATCAAACAGCTTACAAATATCAGTAATACATTGTATAGCCACAGACCTTTTGGTTATACTGTTTTACCTACCTGAAACAGTCAGCATGGTTCTCCATCTATATGATACTTTGGTTGGGTCAATCGAGTTTTTGGGTGCGAGCAAGGAAAACAGATGCTGTCTCTCATAAGCAAAAGAGGAATGTATTGAAAAATCAAAGCAATTGCGGAGGGCCCAGTAGCAAAGAAAAGAAAAAAAACCTACCACTGTAAGTTTATTCCACTTTTTCTAAATTTGTTTCATGTTGAACATTCTAAGTAGGAACATTTGATAGACAAAGCATAGGTCATTGGCCAGCGCACTCCAGGCCAGTCTCCACACTGAAAAACAGAACGTTTACTCTTGTCAGAAAATGCAGAATTCCTCCCAAATTAAGAATGGTTGTGTACTTGTATGCAAAAGAATGACAAAGGTACTTGTGTGGGACAAAGAGCTTGATTTGGCCTTTTGTCTCTGGTTTTCTGAAAATAGCCCTTGGAATTCTCCAGCAATAAAGGTATCTTTGCTTTTTCTAAAATAGCCAGACAACACTTAAACAGGTGCAGATGAGTTAGCAGCGCCCAACTCATCACTTGGCAACTAAACTCAGAAAGAAAGGGGGGCATGATGTTGTCAATAATGCATATTAATTGATTCATGCATAAGCATCGAGGCCCCAAAGACTAAGGGACCCTGGGCCTTCATCTTTTTTTGGGTCCCCGGGGATTGGCAAGAACATCCATACATGGGAGAGGGTGGCACATCCATGGGAACAGTGGAAGAGTTGTGCCAGGACCACTCCCAGACCTTGCCTGATGCTTCCCTTCGCTTGTATCATTTCTAGTTATAGCAAATGGGTAACTATAAGTATAGGTAACAGTCTCTGTGAATTTTGTGAACCATTATAGAAAATTAATGAACCCTCAAGGGCGCAATGAGACTCTCACTTAGCTCAGGGTGGCTAATTCAGAGAAATTAGCACAGGCTTTCAATTTGTAAAGACCCAGCTCTACATCACAGAAAAAAGTTTCACAGGCAGTCAGTGTAGAAGGATAGTGTCTTTCTGGCTTGTGGCTTAGCCCCTGGGGTCTGGGGTGGGGGTGCGGGGAGGTAGGTGGCTAAAGTGCAGGGAACTGTGTACCTAGTAACTTGGACATAGGTGGCTGGGTATGTTTTCATCTGGCTCAGGTGAAAAAACTGTGTGGTTAGGGTCAGAGAAGAGGTGCTACAGATGTGGCTGGCCATGAGGATCATGGAGATGTGGAAAGGTAAAGCCTGGATCCATTTCCATGTGGGAATTGGATTCATGGTGATTCTTACCATGCGGTCAGCAATAAAGGTGGGGTTTTCCCACCTTGCCCCTTTTGTAGTGCAGTTGACATCGTTTTCGTCCCTTTTGGCAAAGAGGGTTATTGAGATGTGGGAAGGTGAAGGCTAGGTCCACTTCCAGGAGGGAATTGGATTCATAGTGATCCTTCCCACACAGTTAGCAATAAAGGTGGGATTCACCCACTTGCCCCTATTTTAATGCAATTGGCAGCACAGTACTCAACATTTTTTAAGGCCCAGTTCAAGCCTCATCTACCAAATAAAACTCTTTCTAACCACTTGAGCTTTCTCAGTTTCTTTCCTCTGACATACTCTGGGTTATTTGTAATGTATATCATTCGGGTTATGTATAAAGTCTATTTTATAATTTTTTCACATTTGATAGGTTTGTCTTTTCAACAAGATCCTTGTTCTGTGAAGAAAGAACATATAGTTTAAATTTTTATATTTTATCACAACGTACAACACAAGTCAAGCACATGTAGTAGCATGATTGATTACTAAATTGAAGTTGAACACAAATGCATATTATCAAGAATGACATCACTGAGACCATATGCAAATCCAGTGATTTTTGAATGATACTGTTACAACAAAATAATTATTTAAGAAAAATTTTCCTAAGATATTCCTTCACAGTGGTTATTATTTCTGCAAATGACATGTTGGAATACATTCAGTATTTATTAAAGATGAATTAATATGTTTTATTTCTATAATCTTTAATAAATTCTTTGAATCATATGGTAGGCAACTTCTGAAATGATTTCCAATGATCCCTGTCTCCTGGTATTCATTCCCTTATGTAGTCCCTTCCCTTGATTTGCTTTTAATGAATAAAATACTACAAACGTGATGGGATGTCACTTCTGAGATTAGGTTAGGAAAGAATATGACTTTCCTCTTGTTCTCTGTCTCTCTCTCTCTCTCTAGCTCTTCTCAGTTGCTTGTTCTTATGAAGCAAGCTATCATGTTACATGCTACCCTGTGGAGAGGCCCACACAGCATGGAACTAAGGGCAGGCTACCAACAACAGCAAGCAAAGAATTGAAGTCTTCATTCTAACAGTCCACAAGATACTGAATCCTACCAACTAGGGGCATGAGCTTAGAAGTGTACCTGTCCCTTGTCGAGTCTTGAGATGAGCCAGTACTTTGATTGCAGTCTGTGAGAGACCCTGAATTAGAGAACCCAGATAAGCCATGCCCACACTCCTGACCTAAAGAAACTGTGAGATAATTAATATTGTTTCAAGTCATTAAGATTCTGGTAACTTGTCACACAGCAATATATAGCTAATATAATTATAAATTCTAGTATTTTATATACTTAATATTTTACAATTTTATTGAGGTATAATTGAGATACAGTAAACAGCATACATAAAGAACAAAATTTGACAAATTTTGACATATTTACATGCCTGTAAAATTATCATCGCAATCAATATGATTGAACATACAAATTACCCCCCAAACTTTCCTCTTGACTCTTTATTATCCCTCCTTCCTGCCCTGCCATTCCCTTCTCTGTTCACAGGCAACCATTGATCACTATTTGTCACTATATATTAGTTTTCATTTTCTAGAATTTTGTATAAATGGAATCACACAGTACATACTCTTTTTTAATCTGCTTCTCTCAGGATAATGATTTTGATACTGTATATATTGTATGTATTAATAGTTAATTACTTTTTATTTTGTACCAAAAAGAATTGATTGACATGCAACCATTTCAAGAGGTAGCATATGACCATGAGCCACTGGTACTGAAGGTGCTGGTGAAAAACAGTGCTCCACAGATTGACGACATACCATTTCAGGTGCTTCAACAAACAGATGCAATACTGGAAGCACTTACTCCTGACAGTAGGTTAACTTCTCTGTGTTTCTGATTGCTTCACCTGGCTAAGGTGGTTTTGCTCAAAGCCATATCACATACTCCCAGGTGTGGCATTTTATTTAAGTCTTGGGGAAGGGCCCAAAAATTCTGGACGTGAAGCTGGCTAACGTAGGTGGCAGACCCACACAGACTGGAGCAGAGTCTCTTGACTTAAAAGAAAAAAAAAAAAAAAAAAAACAGTGTCTTAGGTTTCTTGAGGCAGTGCCAAGGGAATCTGAGAAAGTGCATAAAATATGTCTTGGGATATTTGTAAATCAGGATTATTTTAAATGCACTAGAATAATGAGTTTTTGGTTTGCATCAGTATCACCTATGGATCTTGGTTAAATCTCAGATACCTGAATCATGCTATTCTTACACTCAGTGGGAAAATCACTTCTTACAGATGCCTCAGGATGGGTTTGAGATGCAAATCATTATCGCTTAAGTTATTTGTTTGAAGAGAACAGATTTTTGTCTCTATTTTCTTAACCATTCACTATTAGATGTCTGTTTTTTTCCAAATATTTACGTGATTTCTTGAGCTCTTTGAAAACGTGAAAACAAATAAATACAAAAATTAAATGAACATTTGTATACTGAAGTCAATTTTTGTAATCAATATGCTTCACAGACATTCATAAAGTTGTCCTATGTTAAACAGATCTATGAAGTTATTATTTTCAAGAAAAAAGGAACATTGATTTAGGTAACCAAACCCGCTGCCATCGAGGCAGTTTCAACTCACAGTGACCCCACAGAGGAAGCAGACTGCCACATCTTTCCCCCATCGATAGGCTGGTGGGTTCAAACTGCTGACCTTTCACTTAGCAGTCTAAGGCTTTAACCATGGTGCCACCAGGGCTCCTGAGTTAGATAAGGGTCATTTTAACGGTAACTTCCATTAGGAAATTTATATGTAGCTTAATTTTAAAAATATTTGATTAAATCTATACCACCTTTTGAAGCATATCCATTCTATATAGAAAAGTATACTTGTGCTTCATATGATTTTGTGGACTATTGGGGACTGACTCATTGTTTCTACAGCCTCTTGAAGATAAAAAGGAATCAGAATGATTATTTATTTTAATTCCAAACTATTATCCTACACGCCAATTAAAGATTAAAACAGTTATGTTTTTATTTCTTTTCCTAGTTTTAAATTTTTTTTGTAAAATGCAGATTGAATACTTTGCTTTTAGAAAAGCGTATTTCCATTCTATTTTCAAATAAACATGTCACTGAATTTGATCGTATATTTATATATATAAAGGCGTCATTTTGACTTCAACCCTTCATTTCAAATAATCCTTTTATGAAAAAAAAAAGGTTCCATTCCAAAAATCATAAATCTACCCACAGCAAAACAATAAGGAAAAAAGGCACTTTGATTTTTTTGAGCAAGAATGTCAACTCTATATATAGGAAAACTTAATTGGTTACAAATATTGAGTCATATTCTCCAACATTCAGCAGGATCTGATTGCAGATAATTTTAAGTCTATGTTAACTCTTTCACGTAGGATCCCTTTGTTAAATTCTTTGCAAAATAATAAATGTCTCACTTTTGGTTGTTCAGCTTTGGTCAATAAATGAGTCACTATTTTAATGTCTCCGGTAACAACACATAGTGGTTTTTATTTTTTGAGCTCCTTTGCAATTGTTTTAATAATTTTGGATTTGCATCATTTAATTCATATCATGAACCCTGTATATATATCTATATACATATATATAAACCACTGATGAAAATGATGATGATAATGATAATGGTTGTGGGTTTATGATTTTAGTAACTATCATATGCACATTTTTTGAGAAATTCTTAGCGTATAATGTGTTGCTTTTTCTTTAAATAAGAGACTTTTGGTATTTCCCCGATTCACATAGGCTTTGAATCATCTAATTTGCATTTGTGTTCAAGAACTTCAGTTTCTAAATCTATATAGGAGAGCTTTACTTCATTATTTCCCTATTTCAAGCCCTTAAAAGATTTCACTGTAAAATAAGAAATATTTGACCATTTTTTAGATCTACAAATACATGGGATATTCTAAATGATTTCCAATTTTATATGTAATCTCCACTTACTAATCTGCTCTTTCTTGAAGGAAGAAAAGAAAATCACTCTTTACACCTATAAAACACAATCAAATAGAATTTAATGACCTATCTGTGAGATTTTTAGAACTCTATAATGTTCTATTTGAAAAAGCTCAGTCTCAAAAGACAGAAGTCAGGAGCATAGGCGCCTCAGACAAATAGTGCATCTACTATGTGTATATGTCATGTGTGCATGTGACCTTGAGCAAGTTACTCAACTATCCTGTGCTTTAGTTTCTTTATTCGTGAAACAGATGTAATAATAACACATCCCTTATAGGGTTATTTTGAGGATTAAATTAATTAATGTATGGAAAGCACTTAGAACAGTATCCAGCAAATGCCTGGCGCTATATATATGCGAAGGCTTATATCATTCTAAGTATACAGTGAAACCTGTGAGAACTGGAACTTGACAGGACCGCCTTTTATTTCTGGATCTTGAAAGCTTTCCATCTTTGACAGGGTACAAGTCTTACCACTTTTCTATCGCCCTGTACTAGTGGGAAATATTTGTGTTTTCCTTCTCTGATAGGTTTCCTCTTTACACAGGTTCCGGCTTTCCCAGGTTTTACTGTCTTAAATAATGTATACATGCAGGTTGTAAACAGGAATTCCCAGCTGTATATTATTTTTCACAGTCATTTTGTCTGATAAAATTTCTCAGATTGATTTGTAATACAGTATTTGCTAGGAACATATGCTACACCATTATGTGACATAAAAAAGGAAGAAAAATATTTTACTGCATAGTGCATATATACTCTAGTTCTGTTTTTAAAATTTATTAAGTCCAACTTGACACTTGAAAAGTTTGGTCAAATATTCATTTTTTTTAACATATCCATTATAAATATTTCATCCATATATTTCTGAATTTTAGATGAATGGATAAGTCACTTTTCTTTAATGGAAACATTATTCATGAAAACATACACTCAACAAATTTTTTTAAGTACTGACTGTGTGCCAGGCAGGCGTTCCTGGATTGCACAGTTAAGTGCTCAACTACTAGCCGGAAGGCTGATGGTTCAAATTCACCCAAAGATGCCTGAGAAGACAGATCTGGTGATCTGCTTCAGGAAGGTCACACAGCCTTGAAAATCATATAAACCAAAATCAAACCGTTGACGTCAAGTCAATTCGGACTCACAGCCACACTATAGGACAGAGTAGAGCTGCCCCATAAGGTTTCTAAGGAGTGGCTGGTGGATTTAAAATGCTGACCTTTTGGTTAGCAGCCAAACACTTAATCATTGTGCCAAACCCTATGGAGTGGTTCTATTCTGTGCACACAAGGTTGCCATCAGTCAGAACTGACTAAATGGCAACCAACAACAACGACAATGTGCCAAGCCTTGTGTGAGGCTACAGGGCTACTTGGAACTTTTCTTAATGACATCTGAAATATAGACATGTAAGGAAACAATTGTGATACAGTTTAGTGGTTGTACTCTGTTTGGGAGCATAGTGCTGGGAGGAATGCTTTATGTGTAGAGGAATAGTTGGAAAGGAGAGTCAAGAAAAGCTATATGGAAGAACATATATTAAAGGATATTAAAGCAAACAAACAAACCCCTTGTCACTGAGTCCATTCCAACTCATAGCAGCCCTATGGAAGAATAGAGCTGCCCCATAGGGTTTCCAATTCTGTAATCTTTACAGACTGCCATCTTTCTCTCGCAAAGCGGCTGGTGGGTTTGAACCGCCGACTTTTAGGTTGGCAGCCAAGTGCTTAACTACTGTGTCACCAGGGCTCCTTTTATAAGACAATTAGAGGGAAATTATTTTTAGTCAGGAGAGCAGCACTTGCAAAGGTAAAAATGAAAGAAAATTCACAGCATATTTGGGCAAAAAAAATTGTGTGACTGGAGTGTAGGATCCATTGAGAATGGAGGTTAGGGTAGGATGATTACTCTTCCGGGGCAAGGTAGAAACATATTGAAAAAACGGTGGTGTGGAGATGGTGTCTGAGCTCCTCTAACTTCACCAGGGTGAGAGAGAATCACCATCAGCATCAACAGCCCAAGGCTGATTCCTATGCGGCGAAGGTCAGACATACCTTCTCTCTCCAATCTTTTCACCAATTCTGACATCAACCTTCCCTCCCAAGGCACTCTCTACTTCTCTGCTGGGTTTGATAATTTGTTGCAATGGCACACAGAACTCATGGACCATACTCACAATTATGACATTTATTAGGGAAGTAACAGGTTACAATTCAGGATCAGAAACAACTCAAGATACAGTTCTTTGATCAGAACAGTCTTTCTCAGCCATGCCCGCAAGCAAGCCTCATTCTGGCCCTCGGCCTCTCGGCTTGGCTTCTGCCCTGCTCAGACAAGTGTTACAAAGCTCTTTAGCTCAGCCAGTAAGTGTCCAGAGGCACACATTCCACCAACAAGCTTCATGTCCAAAGGTACTCAGCTTTCTCGCTCGTTGGCCAGGAAGCCCACCACGCCATCTCCTGCAGGTCTCCTGACAGTCTCCTGGTTCTGCTGCCTCTGCTGCTGCCATTTTCTCTTCTGCTGCTTGTTGCCGTCTTAGTTGTTACAGCTCTGCCTCTCTGTCCTGGTTCTGCTGCCTCTCTCTGTCTTCTGTATTATAGCTCCTCTCTCTCCCTCTTCCCTTGGTATCTCGCTTTAAGCCTAGCAGGATGGCAAAACTGACCGATCCCCTCATTAGGGTTCCATACACATTATTTGCATGGTCCTACCCCTACAAGGGTGCCATGCACCTTATTGATGTTATTAGCAACCTATCCAGTCCCCATTGGTGGGCCACAAGTACCTCATTTGCAGAGTTCCACCCAGCCATTTGGTGGAAGTTACAAAGACTATGGCTAGAAGGGCCATATTAAGTAATTCACTGCACCGCACATATTTTAAAAGACTTTGAATTCTATGACAAGGGATTTGTACTTTATAGGAAAAGAGTAAATACATTTTAAAGATAGAGTAACATTATACAGATTTCTATTTTAGCAAATATAATTCAATATAATGAAGTAGGGGTCAGTTCAGAGGGTGGAAATGGAAAATGAAAGAGTAGAAAATATAAGTTATCTTGGAAGTAAACAAGTGAACAAGTTGAACAACTGGATGTAAAATATGAATGCAAAAACAGTGTGGATGATGACTGGAAAGCTTCTAGATTTTGCAAATTATCATAGTAACTAAAAATTACACACATTTACTATATTTTCAGGAAAATACAGAGAAGAGAGGAGAAATGGATGCCATCCTTTTTTTTAAAAAAAAAAAAACCAAACTTTTATGAAAGCTCCATGAAAAACTCATCCTTGCATCTCATTGGCTAGACCTGTATTTTTAGAGGAAGTTGAGAATTTAGCTAGGCACATTGCTACACCCAGTGATTCAATGCAGCGGATATTTATTGAACATTTTCTATGTGCCAGGCATTATTTTAGAAATTGAAGAGTGGTGAATGAACAAAGCTGACAAAAATTCCTGTGCACGTGATACTTAGATTCTAGAGATAGAGGATAAAAAGAAACATAATACATGTATAGTGTGTTACAATGACCACTGTCAGACCCATCTGTCAGATTGTTGTGCTATAGTAGCAAGTGTGCTGCTGTGATATTAGAAGCTATGTCACTGGTATTTATCAAATGCCAGCAGGGTCACCCATGGTAGACAGGTTTCAGTGGAGCTTCCAACTAAGGCAGACTAGGAAGAAAGGCCTAGTGATTTACTTCTGAAAACTCTATGGATCACAACAGAATGTTGTCCAATAAAGTACTGAAAAATGAGTCCCCTAGGTTGGAAGGCACTCAAAATACACAGTGGCCACAACAACTGGACTTGAGTATACCAACAATTGTGATGATAGCACAGGACTGGGAAACATTTTGTTCTGTTGTACTTGGAATCACCATGAGTCAGAGCCAACTTGACAGCAACTAACAACAACTAACATGTTATAATGATACACTGTTAACAGAAAACTGAGCAAGTATGAAGGATTAGGTAGGTCAGGTAGGCAGGAGGTCTCAGTTGGGTATAATTTAAAATAAAGTGCTCAGGGTGGGTCTCATTGAGAAGGTGACATTTAAACAAAGGACTGCAAAAGGGGAGAGAGCTAGCCTTATGGATATCCAAAAGAAGATCATTTCAGAGATAGGGAATAGATATTGGAAAATTCCTGCATTCAAATCCTGCAAGACATGTTAGAAAAAGCAAGGAAGCCAATGGGTGTAGCAGGGACTATTGAGGCAAGACAAAGATAGGAGACAGAGTCAGAGAAAGAACAGGGTTTTAGATCATGTAAGAATTTTCTGATGCCTACTTAGGAAATTTGAATTTTACTCCGAATGAAAAGGGAGGCCACTGCAGGGTTTTAGACAGAGGAATGATATAATTTGGCTTATATCTTAAGAAGACCACTCTAGATGATAGATAGGACTCTGTTAGTGAGAAAAAGAGGGAGAAGTGGATATTGGGTAAATGACAATCTTTGCCACACCCAGTGCCTAGTGGTGAGCACTTATACATACTCAATAAATTCTTATTGATTAATTGGAAGTAGGTATTATCGTTTTTCCATGCAAAGATTTTAAAATTGTCTGTTTTTGCAATTGTGAAGCAAGTTGTGTTCAAAATGTTTAACTCTTATAAATACTATATTATGGTGAAGGGGCCCTGGTGGTGCAGTGATTAAAGTGCTCATATGCTTATCAGAAGTTTTGAACCTACCAGACATCCCACAGGAAAAAGAAGTGGTAGCCTGCTTCCATAAAGATTTACAACCTTGAAACCTCTGTGGGGCAGTTCCACTCTGTCCTATAGGGTTGCTATGAGTAAGGATAGACTCAACAGCACTGGGTTTGGTTTTTGGTTTTTATGTTATAACTTCTTGTCATATGACAAATATGAGTTAATGTTCTTGTTCCATAATTCTACTTACTTCAAATATACTTCAAGTGCTATTCACTAACTTCCTGAACCCTCTTGAAGTTACGTTATTTAGAACACATGTATGTAGGCTTCGTACCACTAAATAAGTTTGCTTATAATACAAGCGACTTATGAGTCGCTTTTACATGCTGTAAACTAAATATAGAAAAATGAATTCATTGTGATGAGGAATAATGCCTGCAACAAAAAGCACTTGAAAGAGAACTTGCTGTTAGAGGCATCTCACCTGCACATACATGATGCTTTATAAATTTTCCATGGCACTGTTGACTTACCCACCTCCGTGCTGCTGCTAGTGGCGTAAAAAATTGCAACTGTCCCGAAGGAAGAAACTTTGTGAGTCAAGTCTCATCTGTACAGACTTGTATACTCATCCAGCCATTTCAATGGCTTATCATTCACATTAACAGCACCCTTCATGTAATAACTTTCAGCTGTATTTTTTCTTCTTTGTCACTCACATATGTAGTCAGTCTCTGAGTCTATTGATTCTTTCTCTGAAAAATTTGAGTACTATGCTCTTTCTCTCTATTCTTGTTATAATGACCCTTGCACAGCTATAAGAGCTATCTTGAGTGTTTCTCCAATTGCAGTCCATCTCCCATATAACTGTTGTGCTATGACCTTAAAAGAGACTTTGGTTGGCCATAGTAAATGAGTAGAAAGAATCACCACTGGCTGAAATAACCTTGATTATTTGCTAACATGGCAGAAGCAATGAGAGCAGTCACAACTCACCTCTCCTAGGGTCTAAGGGATTCCATCTGATTGAAAACTAAGAATTTTCTTTTAGCCGCTCCAATTGTTATTGAAGACTCCCAGATTATATTACTGATCACTCCTCTTCTGTCTGCCAAGTTTTTAATCATTACTGGCCTTTTCTGCCTTTGTTCCTGCCCTGGTTGTCTACCCTTTCTTTCATTAGCCCTCTTATCTGTTACTTAAAATTTCCTTGTCTCAACATCTGTTTGAGAAAGTGCCTGACAACGCCAGCTAGGATAAATTCACATTGGCACCAGTGACTCAAGCTGACAACATTACCGTTTAAATTTGCAACATTTAGGGCCATATTATGCCAAGTCTTGTCTGCCCGGGTCCTCTCAGGAACACAGTTACTTTATTCCAGTAGTAAAAGGACAGATCTTTGGGTATAGTAGAAAAAGAAGGTGGGTATTTTATGCATGTTATCTGTTGATTGCCAAAGCTGATTCAGTGAAGAAAAAAAAAACTTGACTTTTTAAAGTAATATTTACTTTAAAACTTTCACTTGGACTAGGTATTTTTGACCCATAGACAAGTATTTATTTTATATTAATATTTATTAATATTATTAAAAATTAATATTTATTGAGGAGTTACTATGTGCCAGGCTTATTAGAGAGATTTACATGTATTAATTCAATGAATCCTCACAATAACCCCACAGATCAGACAATGTATCAGTCCCATTTTATATAATAGGTGCTGTTCCAAGTGCCAGAGGGTGCTCAATTGATATGATCGACAGCCTGCTCTCTGAATCAAGTAGGAGGTGATGGATAGAGATGAGATTCAGGCACAGTATTTACAGATGAGCTTATCTAATACTTTTCAGGGTTGAACAAATACTTGACTGAGTGTAAATAATACCAGCTACAGCAACTAAGACGAAAAGGCCCTACCACCTCATGGAAGTGGGGATAATCATGTCCAGCTCTTATTCCTCAATGCTACAAAGGATGAAATTCTCCCTTTACAATGTTATGTGCTTCTCTCATGGGTTTATTCAAACCCAGTGGTATTTATTTTGATGACTCTTTCATCTTATTTTTCTCATTCCACAGATAATTATTTTAAAATTAAATCTGTGTGCACCAGAGCTTAGATAACTATGGGCTATTCCAGTGCAGAGGACTTAAAAAACACCTAAAGAGTCACATGAAAGCACAGGCAGAGAACTGTCAGTAAATGTACCCAACTGAATAAAAAACCCAAATTCTCTCTCATACGAAAAGTGCTGCAGGTGATCAAAGGACAGTCAGGTATCAGCGAGATAGGACCAGAATAGGCAAGCTGTTGCATCTAGTTGAAGCTATTAATAGAGAAGCTCAGTCACTGGGAGAAGAAGTCCACAGCGAAATCCCAATTGTGAAGACACCTGGCAGGGAAATAAGTCACACAGTAGGAAAAGGAAATAAGATAGAATTCCAGTCACTGGGAAAAACGAAGATAAGAAGTTTACCTAGTTGCTTGTCAACTGAATTATTTCACAGGGACACATAATCACAAGGAAAAAGACCCAAACCACCAAGCCATTGGGAGAATAATGCTCAAAATCCCACTGGGTATAGAACAATATTTACTCAATTGTCCCTTGCTGTTGTTGTTGCTGCATTCCATAGTTAGTAGTGGAAGTACTATCCAAGAACAGCTCTCCTGACTGTCTGGAGGAGAGAATTTTCTGCTTGAACGCCATAAATCTTTAGAGCAAGACGCAGAGCGTGACACATAGAAGAAATTTAATAAAAATATGTGGAAGGAATGAATGTTGACTTAAATTCAGGACTCTTTCTACTATTTTGCAGGTGTCTATAGCTTTAACCTTATCTCAGGCTCTGAATATGATGTTAATATGCAAGACTTTTGTTGTTGTTAGGTGCCACCAAGTAGGTTCTGACTCAACAGAATGAAACACTGCCCAGTCCTGCGCCATTCTCACCATTGTTGCTCTATTCAGTATTTCTCAAGCTGAAAGAATTGAAGAAATATTTAAGCCTCCAGCTGCAATATTGAAGGATTCTACAGAGAAAATAGTAAATGACACAGGAAGCATCAAAAACAGATGGAAGGAACACAAAGAGTCATTATACCAAAAAGAACTGGTCCACGTTCAACCACTTCAGGAGGTAGCATATGATCAAGAACTGATGGTACTGAAGAAAGAGGTCCAAGCTGCCCTGAAGGCAATGATGAAAGACAAGGCTCCAGGAATTGACGGAATACCAACTGAGAGGTTTCAACAAACAGATGCAGTGCCTGAAGTGTCCACTCACCTATGCAAAGAAATTGGAAGACTGCTACCTGGCCAACCAAGACATCTATATTTATGCCTATTCCAAAGAAAGATGATCCAATCAACTGTAGAAATTATTGAAAGATATCATTAATATCACTTGCAAGTAAAATTTTACTGATGATCATTCAAAAGCAGCTGCAGCTGTACATCAACAGGTAACTTCCAGAAATTTAAGCCTGATTCAGAAGAGGATGTAGAGGCAGGGATATCAGAGCTGATGTCAGATAGATCCTAGCTGAAACCAGAGAATACCATAAAGATATTTACCTGTTTTTTTTTATTGACTAGGCAAAAGCTTTCCACTCTTTGGATAATAATAAATGGTGGATAACATTGCGAAGAATGGGAATTCCAGAACATGTAATTGTGCTCCTGAGGAATCTGCACATAAATAAAGAGGCAGTCTTCGTACAGAACAAAGAGATACTATGTGGCTTAAAGTCAGCAAAGTTGTGGGTCAGGGTTGTATCCTTTCACCATATTTGTTCCATCTGTATACTGAGCAAATAATCAGAGAAGCTGGACTATATGAAGAAGAATGGGGCATCAGGATTGGAGGAAGACTCATTAACAACCTGCACTATGCAGGTGACACAACTTTGCTTGCTGAAAGTGAGGAGGACTTTAAGCATTTACTGATGAAGATCAAAGACTATACTATAGTATGGATTACATCTCAACATAAATAAAACCAAAATCCTCACCACTGGACCAGTAAGCAACATCATGAGAAGCAAAGAAGAGATTGAAGCTGTCAAGGATTTCATTTTACTTGTATCCGCAATCAATGTCCATGGAAGCAGCAGTCAAGAAATCAAGCTACGCATTGCGCTGGGCAAATTTTCTTCAAAAGACCTCCTTAAAGTGTTAAAAAGCAAAGATGTCGGGGGCCAAGATGGCGGAGTAGTCAGACAGGTTCCGATATCCCTCTTACAACAAAGACCTGGAAAAACAAGTGATTTGATGTTTATGAACATCTAGAAGCCCTGAACAAGGCAAAGTTGAGGAATCCGACTGAGTGGCGGTCGGGTGGGAGGGAGATGGTTCGAAAGAAGCAGGGAGCTTCAGAGCGGCAGCGGCAGGACTGCAGCTCTTCAGCTACTCTGGGTCTGCTGTGAAGCAGGCAAACAGCTGTGCGCATGCTCTGGAGGCAGTTTCCACATCAAGAGAGATCTGGCAGCAGAGATTCTGCTTGGATACTCTGAACTAGTGAACATCAGCTCCCAAGTGGCTAAAGATAAGTATATGCATTTGGCCTTTTGCTGGGATTTTTTTTTTTTTTTTTAAAGCCCATTTGGGAAAATTCTCTCTCCCTTTTACCTCCTCCCTCCTCGCTCTGCACCGGGAGTCCACTGAGCCAGAAGTAGATCCCAAAAGGTACCCTGACCCATCTCCTAGCCTTGGAGACAGAACAAATAAGCTACTGGCTCCCCTAAGCCAGGACTCAGGGTTGGCACAACTCCTTTGCTAGGCATGGGCATAAGGGGTCAGCAGACTTTGAGTGCCTTACACCCCTGTATAGAATTGTGGGGACCCATCTCAACAGCATTAGCCCTCACTACCATAGTACAACAGGGTAAACATCTGAAGTTTAACTTCAGCTGTTTCAGCTGTGAAGTGGAAGATTTGTGACCCCCAACACAACCCTGGCCCTTTAGCAGGCACTTTTACTGATCCACAACAGGGGTTTGAGGACTGGTGGCATCACATACGCCACCTAGTCACATGCTACAGGAGTCCAAGAAAAAGTGGTACCCTCGAGTCTTTACAGCCAACATAGTGGGGTACTCATAGTCTGGCTGCAAAACTCACCTACCTACTTGCCCTAGAGAATAGGGACACACTTTCCTTTCAGACTCTCAGGGGCAGCCACCAGCCCCCTGCCTGGCTCAGCGTGTGATCCCAACCACAGCCAGATACCAGTGCCTACACCAATCACCCATGCCTCACTAAGACTAGGTGAGAGCCTGCACCAGACACTTGGGGACCAACCGCCTGGACACCTGAGCTGAATCCATATAGGAAAATTTAATGGACTCCTGTGTGCACATACTTAGGTACAGAACTAACTACCTGGTGACAGGACGTTAGAGCTTCAAAGGCACCAATAATCAAACCAGAGCACATGAGCAGCCTACTGGGGCATATCAAAACAAAACAAGAAGCTAGGACTCACTAAACAAATATAAAATAAAATTATAATAACTTATTGATGGCTCGGAGGCAACAGTCAATATCAAATCACATAAAGAGGCAGTCCATGATGGCTTCAGCAAGCTCCCAAAATAATCAATAATTCTCTTGAGGAAGAAAATTTCTTGGAATTACCAGAGGCAGAATACAAAAGATTAATATACAGAACTCTTCTAGAAATTAGGAAGAAAATTCTACAACATGCAGAAACTTCCAAGGAACATACAAAGTAGCAGCAGGGCTTGAAAAAGTTATTCAAGAACATAATGACAAATTTAGTAGGCTGCAAGAATCCATAGAGGGACAGCAATCAGAAATCCAGAAGATTAACAATAAAATTTCAGAATTAGACAATTCAATAAAAAGTCATAGGAGCAGAATTGAGGCAGTAGAAGTTAGAATTAGTGACATTGAAGGTAAAGCACTTGATGCCAACTTATTTGAGGAAAAAACAGATAAAAGAATTGAAAAGAATGAAGAAATTGTAGGAGTCATGTGGGACTCAATTATGAGAAATAACCTACAAGTGATTGGAGTACCAGAAAGGGTGGTGGGGAGCGATAACAGAAAATACAGAGAAAATTTTTGAAAATTTGTTGACAGAAAGATTCCCAGATATCATGAAAGATGAGAAAATATCTATCCAAGATGCTCATCGAACCCCACATAAGGCAGATCCCAAAAGGAAGTCACCAAGACATATTATAATCAAACGTACCAAAACCAAAAATAAAGGGAGAATTTTAAGAGTGGCTAGGGATAAAAGAAATGTCATCTACAAAGGTGAGTTGATTAGAATAAGCTCAGACTACTCAGCAGAAACCATGCAGGCAATAAGGCAATGGAATGACATACATAAAGCCTTGAAGGAAAACAACTGCCGGCCAAGAATTATATATGCAACAAAACTGTCTCTCATATATCATAGCAAAATTAGGGCATTTCCAGATAAACAGAAGTTTAGGGAATTTGCAAAAACCAAAATAAAATTACAAGAAATACTAAAGGAAGTTAGATAATCAATGACATCAGATAACAACACAACACTAGAACACAGGGCAGAGCAACAAGATATTGACTCAGATAGGGAAGTCGAAAATACATCAAAGTTAAAACTTTGAAAATAGAGAAATAGAGATATCAATATATAAAAAAGGACAACATTAAAACAAAAGAGGGACTTAAAAAATGTAGACACAGATTTTTCATATGGAGAGGAAGTCAAGGTGATATAAAGAAATAAAAGACTGATATAAACTTAGAAAAATAGGGGTGTATATTAAGGTAACCACAAAGGAAACTAACAATCCTACAAATCAAAATAAAAAAGTATAAAAACATAAAGCCCAGCAAACACAAAATCTACAACAATGAAAAAGATTAAAAAAATACATAAAGAAAAATGACTCAGCACAGAAAATTAAGGGGAACAAGGAAACTGTGAACAACATACAAAAAGGGACATCAAGATAACAGCACTAAACTCATACCTATCAATAATTACACTGAATGTAAATGGACTTAATGCACCAAAAAAGAGACAGAAAGTGGCAGATTGGAAGAAAAACCATGATCCATCTATATGCTTCCTATAAGAGACACACCTTAGACTTAAAGAAATAGACAGGCTAAAACTCACAGGATGGAAAAAAATATATTGAGCAAACAACACTCAAGAAAAGAGCAGGAGTGGCGATATTAATCTCTGACAAAATAGATTTTAAAGTAAAATCCACCACAAAGGATAAGAAAGGGCACTATATAATGATTAAAGGGTTAATACACCAGAGGGACATAACTATAATAAATATTTACACACCAAACAACAGCACTCCAAAATACATAAAACAACCTCTAACAGCACTGAAAAGAGAGATAGACAGCTCCACAACAGTAGTAGACTTCAACACGTCACTTTTGGTGAGGGAAAGAACATTCAGAAAGAAGCTCAACAAAGGCAGGGAAGAGCTAAATGCTACCTACCATCAACCAACTTGATCTCACAGACATATACTGAACACTGCACCCAACAGCAGCCAAGTATACTTTCTCTTCCAACACACGTGGAACATTCTACAGAATAGACCACATATTAGGCCATAAATCAAACCTTAACAAAATCCAAAACATCGAAATACTACAAAGCATCTTTTCAGAACATAAAGCCATAAAAGTGGAAATCAACAACACAAAAAGCAAGGAAAAACAACCAAACACATGGAAACTGAACAACACCTTGCTCACAAACTACAGGGTTATAGAAGAAATTAAGGATGGAATAAAGAAATTCATAGAATCAAAGGAGAATGAAAAACCATCCTACCAGAACCTTTGGGACCCAGTAAAAGCAGTGCTCAGAGGTCAGTTTATAGCAATAAATGCACACTCCAAAAAGAAGAAAGGGCCATAATCAAAACATTAACCCTATAACTGGAACAAGTAGAAAGAAAGCAGAAAAAGAAGACCACAGGCACCAGAAGAAAGGAAATAATAAGACTTAGAGCAGAATTAAATGAAATAGAGAACAGAAAAACAATTGAAAGAGTTAAAAAGTCCAAAATTTGGTTCTTTGAAAAGATCAACAAAATTGATAAACCATTAACCAAATTAACAAAAGAAAAAGAGGAGATGAAGCAGATAACCAGTATAAGAAATGAGATGGGTGATATCACAACAGACCCGATTGAAATTAAAAGAATCATAACAGATTACTATGAAAAATTGTACTCTAACAAATTTGAAAACCTCAAGGAAATGGACAAATTTCTAGAAACTCACTATCTACCTAAATTAACACAAACAGAGGTAGAACAACTAAATAAACCCATAACAAAAGAAGAGATTGTAAAGGTAACTTAAAAACTCCAACAAAAAAAAGCCCCAGCCTGGATGACTTCACTGGAGAATTCTACCAAACTTTCAGAGAAGAGATAACATCACTTCTGCTAAAGGTATTTCAGGGTATAGAACAGGATGGAATACTCCCAAACTCATTTTTATGAAGCCAGCATAACCCTGATACCAAAACCAGGTAAAGACACCACAAAAAAAGAAAATTACAGACCGATATCCCTCATGAACATTGACACAAAAATCCTCAACAAAATTCTAGCCAACAGAATTCAGCAACATATCAAAAAAATAGTTCACCATTACCAAGTGAGATTTATACCGGGTATGCAGGGATAGTTCAACATTAGAAAAACAATCAATGTAATCCATCACATAAATAAGAGACAAGAACCACATGATCCTATCAATCAATGCAGAAAAGGCATTTGACAAAGTCCAACACTCATTCATGATAAAAAATCTCAATAAAATAGGAATAGAAGGGAAATTCCTCAATATAATTAAGGACATTTATACAAAGCCAAGAGCCAACATCATCCTAAATGGAAAGACTTTGAAACCATTCCCCTTGAGAACGGGAACCAGACAAGAATGCCCTCTATCACCACTCTTATACAACATGGTGCT
This sequence comes from Dugong dugon, assembly GCA_030035585.1. NCBI lineage: Eukaryota > Metazoa > Chordata > Mammalia > Sirenia > Dugongidae > Dugong > Dugong dugon. The sequence goes on along the minus strand of CM057463.1, from coordinate 102,645,120 downwards.
GGAGGTCCTAACCAGAGCAATTAGGGCTATAAAAAGAAATAAAGGGCATTAAAATTCATAGGTAAGAAGTCAAAGTATCTCTATTTGCAGTTGATATGATCTTATACACAGAAAACCCAAAGAATCCACAAGAAAACTACCAGAACTAATAGAAGTTTTCAGCAAAGTTTCAAGATACAAGATAAATATACAAAAATCAGTTGAACTTCTTTACACCAACAAAGAGAACCTTGAAAAGGAAATCATCAAATCCATACCATTTACAATAGCCCCCAAGAAGATAAAATACTTAGGAATAAATCTAACCAGAGATATAAAATATCTGTACAGAGAAAACTACAAGACACAACTGCTAGAAACTAAAAGAGACCTACATAAGTGGAAAAATATATCTTGCTCGTGGATAGGTAGACTCAACATAGTGAAAATGTCAATTCTACCCAAAGCAATCTACAGATACAATGCAATCTGTATCCAAATTCCACCAGCATTTTTTAATGAGATGGAGAAACAAATCACCAACTTCATGTGGAAAGGGAAGAAGCCCTGAATAAATAAAGGATTACTTAAGAAGAAGAACAAAGTGGGAGGCCTTACACTACCTGATTTTAGGACCTATTATACTGCCACAGTAGTCAGAACAGGCTAGTACCGGTACAACAACAGATACATAGACCAATGGAAGAGAATTGAGAAGCCATATATAAGCTCATCCACCTATGAGCAGCTAATATTTGACAAAAGCCCAAAGTCCATTAATTGGGGAAAAGACAGTCTCTTTAACAAATGGTGCTGGCATAACTTGATACCTATAGGCAAAAAACTGAAACAAGACCCATACCTCACACCATGTACAAAAACTAACTCGAAATGGATGAGACTTAAATATAAAATCGAAAATGATAAAGATCATGGAAGAAAAAATAGCGACAACACTAGGAACCCTAATACATGGCGTAAACACAATACAAACCATAAGTAACAATGCACAAGCACCCGATGAGAGACTAGATAAATGGGAGCTCCTAAAAATCAAACACTTATGCTCATCAAAAGACTTCATCAAAAGAGTCAAAAGACAACCTACAGACTGGGAAAAAATTTTTGGGTACGAAAAATCCTATCAGCGTCTAATCTCTAAAATCTACAAGGTACTGCAAAACCTCAACAACAAAAAGACAAATAACACAATTAACAAATCAGCAAAGGATATGAACAGGGACTTCACCAAAGAAGATATTCAGGCAGCTAACAGACACATGAAAAAATGCTCACGATCATTAGCCATTAGAGAACTGCAGATCAAAACTACAATGAGATATCATCTCACCCCAATAAGGCTAGCTTTAGTCCAAAAAACACAAAATAATAAATACTGAACAGGTTGTAGAGAGAGTGGAACACTTATATACTGTTGGTGTGAATGTAAAATGGTACAACCACTTTGGAAATCGATTTGGCACTTCCATAAAAAGCTAGAAATAGAAGTACCATAGGATCCAACTATCCCACTCATTGGAATATATCCTAAAGAAATAAGAGCTGTCACATGAATAGATATATGCACACCCATGTTCGTTGTAGCACTGTTCACAATAGCAAAAAGATGGAAATGAGCTAGATGCCCATCAACAGACGAATGGATAGACAAATAATGGTATATCCACACAATGGAATATTACGTGATGATAAAGAACAACTATGAAGCTGGGAAACATTGTATAACATGGTGGAAGCTGGAACTTATTATGCTGAGTGAATTTAGTCAGTCACAGAAGGACAAGTACTGTATAAGACCACTATTATAAGAACTCAAGAAAAGGTTTAAACACAGAAGAAAACATTCTTTGATGGTTATGAGGGCAGGGAGGGAGTGTGTTATTTACTAACTAGATAGCAGATAAGAATTATATTAGGTGAAGGGAAGGACAGCACACACTACAGGGGAAGTCAGCACAACTGGACTAAACCAAAGCTAAGAAGTTTCCTGAATACAGTCAAATACTTTGAGAGACAGTGTAGCAGGGGTAGGGGTCTGGGGACCATGCTTTCAGGGGACATCTAGGCCAATTGACATAACAAAGCTTATTAAGAAAATGTTCTGCATCCTACTTTGGTGAGTGGCGTCTGGGGTCTTAAAAGCTTGCAAGTGGCCATCTAAGATGCATCAATTTGTCCCAACCATCTGGAGTAAAGGAGAATGAAGAACACCAAAGACACAAGGAAAGTATTAGCCCAAGAGACAGAATGGACCGCATAAACCAGATACTTCATCAGCCTGAGACCAGAAGAACTAGATGGTACCCGACTATCACCAATGGCTGCCTTGGCAAGGAACACAACAGAGAGTCCCTGATGGAGTAGCAGAAGGATGGGTTGCAGAACTCAAATTCTAGTAAGAAGACCAGACTTAATGGTCTAACTGAGATTGGATGTACCCCAGAAAGCATGGCCCCTAAACTCTCTATCAGCCCAGAAGGAAAACAATTTCCGAGGCCAACTCTTCAGACAGGGATTGGACTGGACTGTGGGACATAAAGTGATATTTGAGAGGAGTGTGCCTCTTAGCTCAAGTAGATACAAGAGAATAAATGGGCAGCTTCTGTCTGGAGGTGAGATGGGAAGGCAGAGAGGGTTAGGAGCTCATTGAATGAACATGGGGAATCCGAGGTGGAAAGGAGGAGTGTGCTGTCACAATATGGGGAGAGCAATTAAGGTTACATAACAATGTATGTATAAGTTGTTGTATGGTAGATTAACTTGAAATGTAAACTTCATTTAAACTAAAACAATTTAAAAAAAAAAAAAAGAAGTACAACCAGAATGCTCCTTAGAAGCAAGGATATCAGTACTTCATCTCCTGTGCTTTAGACATGTCGTCAGGTGGTATCAGTCCCTGGAGAAGGACATCATGCTTGGTAAAGTAGAGGCTCAGCCTAAAAGAGGAAGATCCTCAGTAAGATGAACTGATACAGTGGCTGTAACTATGGTCTCAAGCATAACAGTGATTGTGAGGATGGTGCAGGACTGGGCAGTTTTTTGTTCTGTTGTACATGCGGTTGCTATCATTCAGAACCCAGTGAACTGTTTCTAACGACAACAGTCCTCCATATAGTATCAGATTCAGAGCCTGGGGTAAGATTAAAGTTATAGATACCTGGGAAATAGTAGACAGAGTTCTGAATTTAAGTCAACATTCATTCCTTCCATATCTTGTATGTTCCAGGCTCTATGTCTTGTTCTAAAGATTAAAGTTCCTCAAGCAGAAAATTCCATCCTCCAGACAGTCAGGAGAGCTGCTCTCAGATAGCAATTCCACTACCGACTGGGGAACCTTGGGAAAATCACAGACTTCTCCTAAGTGCAACCAGTGGTGCTAGATTATGCATAAGGCCCCATTCAATACTAACTTTTTGCAATTCTAGACTTAAGTAGAGACCTGTGTACCCTAAATATGATTTTTGGCATGCTTGGCATCAATTTAAATGTGGAGAGAGGACTTCATAAATTCATCTGCTAAAAATTTGCTTCTCCTTCTCTATTTCTCCTTTTATGGAGGCTTCATATTTGTTTTCCCTAAAGTAAGTTGTCTTAGTCATCTAGTGCTGCTATAACAGGAATACCACAAGTGGATGGCTTTTAACAGAGATAAATTTATTCTCTCACAGTCTAGTAGGCTACAAGTCCAAATTCAAGGCATCAGCTCCAGTGGAGGGCTTTCTCTCTCTGTCGGCTCTGGAGTAAGGTCCTTGTGGTGCATCAGTCTTCCGTTGGTCTAGGAGCGTCTCAGCGCAGAAACCTCAGGTCCAAAGGACGCGCTCTGCTCCTGGCAGTGCTTTCTTGATGGTATGAGGTTCTCAACTCTCTGCTTGCTTCCCTTTCCTTTTATCTCTTGTAAGATAAAAGGGAGTGCAGGCCACACCCTAGGGAAACTCCGTTTACACTGAATCAGGGATGTGACCTTAGTAAGGGGATTACAGTCCCACCCTACACATTTTTAACATAAAATTACAATCATGAAATAGAGGATGAGCACACAATTCTAGGAATCATGGCCCAGCCAAATTGATACACACATTTTTGGGAAGACATAATTCAATCCATGACATAAGTGATATTCCATTTCAAAAGAAATGAATATAAAACAATTTTACCCATAAATGCAGAAAGGAGTAATTGTCTTAGCCCTGAATCCTAAGATTAAATCAGCCAACTTAACAATTGAAAATTTTGAACTTTAGATTTAATCAAACCAGGAAAAAACGCTACTGCCAGAAGCCAAAACTGAAATTATGTGCTTTAAACAATGGCTGATTGTAATATACAGGTATTAAGTAGAAATTCTTAATTAAAAAATTCCTATGAGATTTCTCCAGGTCCTTACCTTATGAAGTGCTTAACAAATGCATTTTGAATTTTAAAATGCTTAATAACAATGCACTATCTAACAGTTAACATTTGATGAGCAATCACTATTTTCCAGACATGATTGTAAAAGCTTTATCTTCATAAACTAATTTAATCCTCAAAACAACCTTACGAAGTAAGTAAATTTTACAAATGAAAAATAAAACAAATAAATTAACAAGCAAAAATAGGGCACAGAGAAGCCAAGTAACTTTTCTGAGTTTACACAGCTAATATTCCTGGCACTACCCAGGATGGCTTTGCACACCTTGCTGTACCCACATCCTCTCAGCTTGTTATGTGTTTAAGCATAGTTTAAAAAATTAGATGGTCATGCTTTAGGAATATATATCAGCAAGTTTGAATCCAAACATAAATTATTTTTGTCATATGGTTGTTATTAACATTAATTAACATTTGTAAACCTTTTTATATATATAAAGCTTTATGCCTCAGGGTAATGTCGAAGAATATATTATTAGTACACCTGTTTCAAAGAAACAGACAAACAAAAAGGTCCCAGAGACCAAGCTATTTACCCATTCTGATATTAGAGTTGATCTTTTCTAAGTGTTTAATGCTCTTAACACTCTAGTGTCATAAGTTCTAATATCACCAGAGCCCTTCTTGACATTTATAATAGGAGATCTGTTAGCAGATTTGCATGAGAAATAAGTTGTGAAGAGGAGAAAATATTTGGTAAAAACGGAGTAAGGTTGAAGATTGGAAAGGGGGAAATAAATACAAGTACAACAGTGCTAAAAATTTTATAGCAATTTTTTATGTATGTCCAACACATCATTAAAACTACTTTCAATTAGTACAAAGAGCTCTGGTTGGTGCAGTGGTTAAGCGCTTGGCTGTTAACCCAAGAATCTGCAGTTTGAACCTGCCAACAGCTCCTGGGGAGAAAGATGTGGCAATCTGCTTCTGTAAAGATTTACAGCCTTGGAAGCCCTATGAGGGCAGTTCTACTCTGTCATATAGGTTCACTATGAGTCAGAATTGACTCGCTGGCAATGGGTTTTTTGGTCAATTAGTACATGTTAATTACCAAGTCACTCATCTAGGTCTTTCTTATGCACTTACGTATATCAAAACTCATAATAATCTTGAGGGAAGCGTATCATTGCCAACATTTTACAAATATCTTGGATCAAGAATATTTCTGCTACCCCTCACCAAGTGTCTCCAGACCACATTTCTTTCAAGTTATAGCCAATTACAGCCGCAACAAAATTTCAGTAACTTGAACTTCAGCAGGATCCAAAAGCCTTTAGTTGACTCTGAGTGTACAGATGGTGGCAAAAGAGATTATGTTATTTCTCAACCAGATTAGAGTCCTCAGGAAACCCCAAAAGCAGTAATGTCCTGTTTAGGGATTGAGAGAAAACACCTAGGGCAATTCACATTCGCCAACCACAGTATTCTTTGGGCAAGAAAGATCTGGTTAAAAATGAACACCAGTTTATCCCTAAAGAGGAAATGAAGTCGCTGAATGCTCCCAGTTTTATTTTAGCATAAAACATGCGGTAGAGCTTCTTATTCTTAGCAAATACCCTCAACAACTCCAACCCATTTAAAGCCACAATAGCACAAGATAGACCCAAAATGAATATCTCAGTGAAATAAATGTGATTCATTGATTCTTTAGGGATGCCTTTGACCATAGATTAATCAGGAACATAAGAATGGACAAAATTTTCCAGTCCCTGCTGATCATAGAAGCATAGACACAGAATTTTCTTAAAATTGTGATCCCATTTTACTTTAAAAGTTGGATCATGTGGAAGTGAAAGGCTATTTCATTTTACTTCAGGATGGCCATGTTATCTGTATCCTTTTTAAAGATGCTCGCGTAAATTTATAATCATAAATAAAACATCTCACTTCCTAATAAAACAACTATTTTTTGAAAATATGGGCTTTTTTTTTTTTTACAAGTCATTCTGTTTTATTGGTCTTCTTAATATGTGCATCACCTTCTCTAGTTGTAGACTACACAATTTCAAATGTTAGAAATGTATGTTCAACACCAAACATAATCTTACAAAATTGCAACAAGCATAACATTCCTGATCATATTTTTCCAGCTGCTGCCTAAAGAATTGTCAGCCTAAATAATTGTCTGAAGTACCAAGAATATAGAGCCACCTGCTTAAGTGTGATTTATACTGCATATTTAATGTTTTGTATCATTTCTCAGAAAGATTATAAAGCAGAAATTTCTCATCTCCCGTTCACTCCTCAGCCTTCTGGAATTTGGCTTTGCCCTGGTGATCTAGCAGACTATCTTTTTATGGTTACCACTTACCTTCTAATTGCCAAATTAAAGAAGCACATTTTATTGCTTATCTTTCTAAAAGTTTCTACTCCTTTTAAATTTGTTGATCACTGCATTACTTCTAAATTCTCTTTCCTCTTAACTTGTCTTTATACTCCTTAGATGGATCTTGTATTTTTCGACCTTCCATTTTCAGGTTCCTGTATAACCTCTTTGTTCTCCATCCACCCCAGTTTCATTTCTAGAACTCTTCTCTTACTTTACAAGCACTTCCCAGAAAACCTTATCTATCTTAAGATTTCAAATGCAAAACATGTTAATTGTTCCTAAAGCTGTACTTTAAACACAGAAGTTGCTATGGGCATAAAAGTTCTATATCCAATTGCCTACTAAACTATGAGAGTCATGGTGTCATTTTCATTTATCCTTAACTCTCATCCTCATATCCCACCCATCACCAAGTCCTACGGCTTCTCTTACCTACAAGAGAGTCCAGCTTGCCCCCTTTATTCCTCCCATTATTATCAGAATCCACTCAATGGGAACTAACAACAACAACAACAAATCTCTCATTTGGCAGTCCCTGAGTGGCACAAACTCTTAAAACATTTGGCTGCTAACTAAAAGACTAGAGTTAAAGTCCACCCAGAGGTGTCTTAGAAGAAAGGCCTGATGATCTACTATTGAAAAATCAGCCATTGAAAACCCTATAGAGCACAGTTCTATTATAACACATGTGGGTCTGCCATGAGTTAGAATTACCTCTGTGACAACTGGTTATCTCTCTCTTGGAAGGGTGCAGGAGTCTCGACTTGTCTCTAGGCTTGAGCTGCTCAGATTTGTCCTCTTAAAGCTTGCTGACTAGTTGAGACAGACAAAAACCAAAATATATATTATGCTAGAAAATGATAAATGCTATAGAATAAAACCCTGGTGGAAACCCTGGTGGCATAGTGGTTAAGAGCTATGGCTGCTAACCAAAAGGTCAGCAGTTCAAATCCAGAAGTCGCTCCTTGGAAACTGTATGGGGCAGTTTTACCCTGTCCTATAGGGTCACTATAGGTTGGAATCAACTTGACAGCAACAGGTTTTTTTTTTTAATAGAAGAAAAAATTAAGCCGGGGAAGTGTATGGGGAATACATGGAGGAATGGAGCACTGTTTATAAAACACTCCTTAGGCTGGCTCCTACCTGCATTTTTAACCTCACCCAAAAATTTTAAAAAGTTTCACACAAAACTGCTTGCTTTTTTTTTCTCTAGAATTCACCATGCTGCTTTTCATTTCTCTATCTTTATCTATATTGACCCCTCTGTCAGGAACATCATTTCACTCTTCACTGAAGAACTCATTCTCATTTAAGCATTATGGGACCTATACTTATTATTAGTTACCCTTGAGTAGGCTCTGATTTATGGCAATCCCATGTACAGCAGAATGCAACATTGCCAGGTCCTGCACCGTCTTCGGGTCACTGATACGCTCAAGTCCAGTGTTTTGACCACAACGTATTCTGAGTGACTTCCAACCTAGGGGCTCAACTTCCAGCACTATATCAGAAAATATTCTGTTGTAATCCGTACTGTCTTCATTGGCTAATTTCCAGAATTAGATCTTAGTGTGTCTTAGTCCAGATGCTCCATTGAAACCTGTCCACCATGGGTGATCCTGTTGTTGTAAGCCATAGAGTTGATTCTGACTCATAGGAACCCTAAAGGACACAGTAGAACTGCCCCCATAGTGTTTCCTAGGCAGTAATATTTTATGGGAGAAGATCACAGGTCTTTTCTCCTGTGGAGCAGCTGGTGTGTCCACTGACCTTTCAGTTAGCGGTCCAGTGTTTAACCATGGTGCCACCAGGACTTCTTTGGGTGACCTTACTGGTATTGAAATACTAGTGGGCGTAACTTACAGCATCACAGTAACACAAAACCACCACAGTGTAAACCAACATAAGGATGGTAAGGACCTGTACTAGGCTAGGTTAATGCATCAACCTTCTTGTTCCCTATGCTTGCACACTATGCTTTTCCCTACCTTGCTGTTACCCTCTCATTTATGGTTTTTAGTTTATTTATCTGTCTCTTTCACTATGAGGCATGCAATGAGACACGTATCGGATCTTATTCATCTTTGTATTTCCAGCATTTAACAGTTTTCTAAATGCCTAAACAATCAAAAGCATCATGAAGGAATTGAATACCTATAACAACAAGAGACAAGAGTTGTTGGACGGAGGGCCCTGGGGACCGTGGTCTCGGGGAACATCTAGCTCAGTTGGCATGACACTACTTATAAAGATAATGCTCTACATTCTACCTTGGTGAGTAGTGTCTGGGGTCTTAAAAGCCTATGAGCGGCCATCTAAGATACTCCACTGGTCTCATCCCTTTGGGAGCAAGGGAGAATGAAGAGAACAGGATACAACGAAAAGATTAGTCCAAAGGACTAATTGTCCACAGCTACCAAGGCCTCCACCGGACTGAGTCCAGTAAAGCTAGATGGTGCCAGGCTACCACCACTGACTGCTCTGACCAGGATCACAACAGAGGGTTCTGGACAGAGCTGGAGAAGGATGTAGAGCATCATTTTAACTCCCCCCCCAAAAAAAAAAAAATACCAGATTTACTGGCCTAAAGAATACCGGAGAAACCTCAAGAGTGTGGCCCCCAGACACCCTTTCAGCTCAGAGGTGAAGTTACCTTCGAGGTTTGATGTTAAACCTGGGAGTGGACAGCCCAGTAAAACTAAATGGGACTAATGAGGTACAGGAGTCCGGTGACAAGGGCCAGAAGGCAGAGGGGGAGTAGGAAACTGATGATAAGGAACACAAGTTGAGTAAGGACACTGTCGATGTGTTGTGAGATTGTTGACCACTGTTATAGGGCAACATTTGTAGTAACTATTAAATGGGAGGCTGTTTTGTCCTGTAAGCCTTCATCCTGGGCGAGAATGGCAGCACAATTGGAAGAGCATAGTCAATATCACTTAAATGTGTAAGTAAAAAGTTTTGAAATGGTGTTAAAAAAAAAAAATGAGACTAATAAGGTACAGTAGTCCAGTGACAAGGGCCAGAAGACAGAAGGGGACAAGGAAGTCCCCTGGTGATAGGGAACACAAGGTGGAGTAAGGATATTCTTGATGTGTTGTGAGATTGTTAACCATTGTCATAGGGCAACATGTGTAGTAACTGTTAAATGAGAAACTATTTTGTTCTGTAAGCCTTCATCTTAAGTGAGAATAACAGCACAGTTGGAAGAGCGTAGTCAATGTCACTGAACTGTGTATGTAGAAATTTTTGAAACGGTGTATCTTTGGCTATCTGTATTTTCATCAAAAAAAAAAAAGGTTGAGAGTTTAGAGGCTTAAAATGTTGTGGGGTTGTTAACCAATGTCATAAAACAACATGTGTACTACTGTTTCATGAGAAACTATTTGTTCTGTAAGCCTTCACCTGAAGTACAATAAAATATTTTAAAAAAAAAATTAAGTTAAGGACAGATGATCAGCAATAGCTATTTCACTTTTTGTCTGGCACAACCATTACATCAGACAGAATGAAGAGAGAGAGGGGAGGATATTCTCCATTTTAAATAAAGATTAGCCTGATCTTTCCATGCAGTAATGCCATCAATGCTCAGCTTTATTAAGTGAACTAAGAGCACTAAGGAGAAAATCATATATGCAAGTAGACTAGGACATTGCTTGATTAATGTGTTTTTCACTCAGGCAAAAATAATAATTTTCAATATACATATTACTGTACTTTAGCATATTAAAAAAAAAAGTTGTCATTAAGTTGATTCCTACTCATGGCGACCCCATGTATGCAGAGTAGAACTGTGCTACTTGGAGTTTTCATAGGGTCGTTATGAGTTGGAACTGACTCGATGGCAATGGGTTTGGTTTTGGTTTTTGGACCTTTCAGAAGCAGACTGACAACTTTTCTTCAGAGGCACCTCTGGTGAGTTTGCCAAACTTTTAGTTAGTAGCTGAGTGCTTAACTGTTTGTGCCAACCAGGGATTACCATAGCATATAAAGCCATGCTATTAATAATGAAACCACATTACAGAAGAGAATATGGTGAAAATTTCCATGTAGCTTCCTGATTTGAAACTCAGGTCTATATACTCCCTAATATAGTCAAAGTTTGGAGCAAAATCATCTTCAGTTGGCAATTTGATGAGCATGTGTCTTATTTCTGAAGACGTGGGTCAGTGGTGATTTGACTTACAGATGTGTAAAAGTGCTTTGGGATTCCTGTATGACAAAGAGTAGAAGTCTAACCCCGTGGCCAGACACCACACAGAGGAAAGCCCAGTGCAGCACCTATCAAAGGAAAGTAACACAATCCTGGTTAAATCTATGTCCAATAGGGACTGCAGAAAAATGCATTGCTGCCAGTGTTATTCAAATCTGCATCTAGCTTGGGAAGGGCACAATATGGACAAAGGCATATCTTGGAAGTACACGGATAGTATTTCCTTCACCCTTATGAGTCCCCAGAAGAGTTCTCTGCTTCCCTTACTGCCTCGGCACCACGGTGCCTGATCTCCTCCTCCCTGCCCCCTTTCCCACGCTTCAATCGCTTTCACCCTCCACTATGGTGGCAACTACATTGCATCAGCATGGGGAGGTCCCATTTGCTTGTTACCCTCTGACTGTGGCCCAGACATGGGGAGAGTTGGAGTCAGGCACGGTCCCCAAGGCATCTTAAGGTGAGACAAAGGGACTGTTGTCTCCACCTCGGTTGACAGCAGCAGCTTTGTGGTATCTTGGTGGTTACCTGAGGTAGAGGGGAAGGGCCTGTCACCCACTCCTCCTCCATGTAGGTACAAAGTGTGTCCCAGAAGCATGGAGGTTGCAATCCGTTGGAAATCACCCTTCACCATGGGTTGATGCGGTAGCTCAGGGAAAGGGTTGACTGAATTCCCTGCCCCAGCTAGGTCCACATTTTAATCTTGCACTGGATCCCACCAGTTTTATAGCTGGCACTGTACAAAGTTCTGTGGTTATATAACAGGGGCACCAAATCTATTCTCAGTGCCTGACTGCAGAAACTTCATTTAACACAACAATATTCACAACAGTCAAGGGGAATAGACTACTTGAAGTCCACTGGCTATAGATGTGGCTTCCTTAGAAACTTCTTAAATGGGCTTCGCATTATTTGCTTTGTGACTTGATTTGTACAATCTATGGTTGGTCAACTTCCACTCCCTTCATACTGTCACATTCTTCTTTGTTTATAGTCTAGGCTAGCTGATTTAAGAGAACTTGTATCTCTTTCCAGTGCTTTTCATTTCTGTGCATTGTGGCGAAGTTTTCAGAGTAATGCGCCAAAGCAAGCCTTTCAATTAATTCCAAATTCCTGGGAAGGGGTGGAGTGGACAGCACATCACTGTAATCCCCAATACCAAAAAGTGCAAACAATATGCATAAAATTAAAAAATTAAGAATAGGGAGAAGCTACCTCTGTGAAAAATGGGGAATAGAAATAAAGAAGGGATAGAGAAAAGTCGTATCTTTCCTAATCAAACTTGTTATGTTGCAAAAAAGAGAGATGGCTGAAGAAAATCAATGAACTAAGTAAGACAGATCCTTGAAGAAAATAAGAACAGGAAAATACATCAAAGACTCTGGGATGGAAAAATAGGTGATCAAGTAAACTGCAGTTAGAATTTTTCTTTTCTTCAGATTACTTTAAACTGTCTCCTCACCCCATTTTGAAAATATTACTCTATTTAAAACTATTCTTAACTTAGGTTGTCAGAATAATAGTGTAATTTTCCACTTCATATGTGTGTGTATACATTTTTTTTTCCCCCATTTGCCATCTAATCATGTCTGACTCATGGCTACCTCATGTCGGTGACAGTAGAAATATGCTCCATAGGTTTTCAATGACTGATATTTTCAGAAGTACATGACCAGGGCTTTCTTCCAAGATGCCTCTGGGTAGACTTGAACCTCCAACCTTTCGGTTAGCGGCCAAGTACATTAACCATTTGCACCACTCAGGGACTCTTTTATGCATGTACATAGCCTGCTCTAAAATGTATATATGTGTGTATATACATACATACATTTATGTATTTGCAAATGTTAAATATATATTTTAATGTTTATGAACAATACGCCTTCAAATTTAACAATACTTTGGCTAAAAATGCAAACTTTTATTTAAAACAATGTATACATTTGATATGCTGTCCTTAGTTTAAAAAACATGGTGCAAATTCTGCCAGTAAGTTATTCATATAAATTAATAGACACTTCAATTTATTGCTGGTCATTATAATTAGTAATGAATAACAAATAGCCAAGAACCTAGCTCATAAAAAATGCTTTTTCAAAGAAAAATAGTATCTTTCAAATTAAAAGTAATTGCAGCGATGGGTTAGTCTAGATTTTATTAGTCCAGCGACAAGGACTAGAAGGCAGAAGGGGACAGGAAAGCTGGTGATAGGGAACCCAAGGTTGAGTAAGGATAATAGTGTTGATGTGTTGTGAGGTTGTCAACCATTGTCATAGGGCAACATGTATACTAACTGTTAAATGAGAAACTATTCTGTTCTGTAAGCCTTCATCTAAAGTGAGAATAGCAGCACAATTGGAAGAGCGTAGTCGATGTCACTGAATTGTGCACGTAGAAATTTTTGAAATGGTGTATCTTTGACTATGTCTATTTTCACCAAAAAAAAAAAAAATGGTTGAGAAGGGAGAGGGTTGACATGTTGTGGGGTTGTTAACCAATGTCATAAAATAATATGTGTACTACTGTTTCATGAGAAACTATTTGTTCTGTAAGCCTTCACCTGAAGTACGATAAAAAAAAAAAAAAGAATCTTAAAAAAAAAAAAAAGTTGAAAATCCAGCATAACTGCCACCTAATTTCACCAACTAGAAAAACATAGCACAATAAAATTCAGCTAAACTGATTTAATATTTATATTTATTAATGAAGAGATATCTGGAACATTATGCTTGATATACATTTTTTAAATTAATTACAAATCAGACACCTAAGAAGGTACATACTTGAAAAAAAAGTGTGTCTCATATATCGTGTAATTTTTGTTCACAGAATATGTTCTTAAGTATCTGAAAAAGAAAAAGAAAATAAATTTTTTATGAATCAGTTTAAGGATTAATAATTTATAAGAATAGTTTGAGCGGTTAGAGCTAAGGTAAGGAAGAATATTTTCAGTTAAATAAATAGGAGTCAAAGTACGGAGATGAAAATGCTTAGAATGTATTCATGGCTACCTTGCTGCACTATGTAACGTATGTACCAGGTAATGGAAGATAAAGCTGGACATATATGCTGGAGTTAAAAATATAAACGGATTAACTGAGGTAATACTGTACATATAAAGCATCTAGAACAGTGTTTTAACTACTCAGCCTCCATTCCACTTGAAACAATTAATCTCAACTAAGCATAGTGGTGAAACGGTTAAGTGCTCAGCCATTAACCAAAAGAGTGGAGGTTTGAACCCACCCATGGGTTTCATGGGAGAAAAGATTTGGGTCTCTATTCTCATAGAGATTATAGCCTATGAAACCCTATGGGGCAGTTCTACTCTGTTCAATAAGGGTCGCTATGAGTCAGAATCCACTCGATGGCACACAGCAACAACCATCTTGGTAGTTCAGCCTCCACTGATGATTTCGTGGGTGGATTCCTAAACCATTTTGTACTAAGGAGGCATGAAGAAGTCTATCTGGCTAGTAGAGATGCTTCTAGGGAACGTGTCTCGACTTCTAGGAGAGAACAGAGGAAGCAATCATCACTTTTTCCTCCTTATATTATCTTGTCTGAATGTGACTCTGGAACTATTGCAGTCATCTTACTACCAGCTTGAAAAAGGGATTCTGGGAAAGAAGGGCAGAATGATGATGTCTCTGAACCACTGAATCAGGCAACTCTGGTGTCTGTTATAACTCTCACCTTTGACTTCCTGTTAGGTCAGGTGGTAATTTTTCTCATTGATTAATAAGTGTCTTGTTACTTACAGCCCAAAGCAACCAAACTGAGTACTAGCCTGAGTGATTAATATGTTCTATTGGCAGTGGGTGGTCAGTAAAGAATTTTGTTAACCTGTTTTTCAGCAAGTTTAATTTAGTGACAATCTAGGCGGAATTAGAGTGGGGAGCCTCATGAAGTGAGAGAAGAGTTAAGAGGTACATAATTATCATAGGGAGAGTTAAAGAGGTTAGAGCCTAAGAAGGTGAAAGTGATAGTGGAGAAGACTAACGGGTTTTTTCGCACCTCCTCTGTCATTACCAAAATTCAAGCTCTCTCCTTTCTTTCCTGAATTACTATTAAAACAAAAACAGTTGTCCTTGAGTCAGTTCTGACTTATGGTGACTCCAGGTACAAGTTTGCTCCATAGGGTTTTCAATTGCTGATCTTTGGAAGTAGATCACCAGGCATTCCTTCCTAGGTGCCTCTGCATGAACTCAAACCTCCATCCTTTCAGTTAGCAGCCAAGCACATTAACCATCTGCACCATCCATGGACTCCTGAATTACTATAATAGTTACTAATTTATCTACCTATGTTCAAGCTTACTTCCTCACGCACTATTTTTCTGCCCCCCTAAAATCTATTTACCACATGACTACTAGTGTTATCTTCGTAAAAATATTAATTCTACTCACCTATTTCAGAATTTTGCATTGCCTTCCTGTTGCTTTTAGGATAAAACCCAAATAACTTAGCATTTTATGCAAGGCTTTTCATGATCTGTCTCTCTGGCCTCATCCTAACTCATATCCTAAATCTAGTACACTGAACTGCTTATAAAAGTTACCAATCTTATCTTTTTACCCCAAGGCTCTGTGTCTTTGCACTGGAATTAACTTTTGTTTGTAATCACCCGTATAAACTTTGTATTCCTATTAGACACAAAGCAAGTTTCATCTCTTTTGGGAAACCTTTCCTGACTGAGAGTCAGTTGCCTCTTGTATGTTTATAAGACTTGTGCTTAAATCTGAGTGATCATCACTTTGTATTGCAATTGTCTGCATATTTATCCGTCTCCTTCAAAAGACCAGGATCTGCCTGACAGTAGGTCTGTGTTTTTAATTTCTCTGCCCCCCAGTGGCACATGATAGAAGCTCATTAAATGTGTGTGAATGAATGTGTAGTCTCTAGGAGTTAAAAATTTATTGTATGTAAAAGCTGAAGAAGAAATCAAAGTGATCACAATGATTCCAGCCCCTTAACTAGAAGACGAGTGATGCCATTATTAAATATTTAGACGTAAGAGGGAAATGATTTCTTAAGGAAAAACATGATTTAAGTTTTTAATAAGATAGATCTGAAGGTAGAAATGAAGATGGAGCTGAAGCGTAGAACTGAAGCATTGATGGAAATGTGAATATAAAGCTGAGGCACGAAACTGTCATCCATTTTTTCCTTCCTTCTTTTTCCTTCCTTCCTTTCTGCTTCCTTTACTTTCCGCCTTTACCATTCATTCAACAACATTTAATTGTACATTTTGTGACGTACACTGGATATTCAACGAAGAGAAAACAGACAAGGTGATTTTTCATATATAGAGTTTAGAGTCTGGTAGCAAAGAGATGTAGGGTGGGATTAGAAATGTAGATCCCAGAGTCAGAGAAGGATGGCTACTTCTCTAACTGGAATACAAAAACACATACACAAACTCAAATAGTAATATTAAAGAAAACAAGCATAATCATTAATTTTGACGGCTTCCTTTCTAGTCTTCTCCCTGTGTATAACTATTAAAACCACTACTAATACTACTACTATCAATCATCGTAATTTATAGCTATAGGCTGGGCACTATCCTAAGTACTTTATACGAATTAGTTAAATTTCAAATATTTGTAGATGACTATCATTTATATACAACATTGGGTGCTTAATCAATGGCAATTGTTGCCCTCAGTATATGGGGTTTTTTGTCTATTAAATTATTTCCTTGGAATATTTTCCTTGAGTAGAACTAGTAAGTGAAAGGAATTGAACATTTTGATGGCTGTTAGTTCATATTTTTTTCATATTTTCTGAAAGGTTTGCTCCAGTTAACAATGACTTAACTAATGTATAATGTATTGTTGTTAAAATGTAATCTTTGCCGTTTGGTTTTATCTTTGAAAGTTGTTACTAATATTTTAACTTTGAAAGGACTTGACAAGTTTGCTTGTACTTCCTCTGTTATGATCTTTTTTCACTTTTTACAATTCAGGCATTTTTAGCTTGATGTTTTTACCTATAAATAATTCTCTTTATCACAGATGTTTTGAGTGTCATACTGATTCAAACAATATTTTTTTGTTATTTTATTTTTTATTTCTATCATTATTTACATTTTAAAGAAATTTTGTTATGTATATGTTCAAATATTTCAACATTTTCATTGTATTTCATACTTATGAAGTAACTTCCAAAGATTTGGAAATTACCACACCCTTAGGTAGTGGATGAAATGGTTAGTTCTATTTTCTTCTAGTTACTCTACGATCTTTGTTTTAATTAATTAATGCATCTCCACATCTTGATCTCCTAGGTCTTTTCAGCCTACCCTAGGACATTCATCTTAATTACTCTGAAATTGCTCTGGTCATGGTTGCTGTTCTTGCCAAGTGGCCATTGACTTACATCATGCCAAAGTCAAGTAAGTTTCCATTCCTCATCCCACTCAACCTCAGCATTTGACACAGAGGATCAGTCCTTCAAACATATTTTTCACTTGTATTCCATATTATCACTGTCTCCTAGGTTCTCCTCCAGTTCTCTGGCAACCCTTTCTCCAAATATTTGTCTAGCTCCTCACCTAAATGTTAGTTGTATTCCAGTCTTCAGTCTTTGACATTATTCTCCTCTCTGCCTGTATGCATTTATTCATTCCCAGATAATTAAATATCATCTAAATGCTGTGACTCTGAAATTTATATCTGCTGTCACCACCTGCTTCACTAAGTTTGTATACCTAACTTTCTACCCAATATCTCCATACAAATCTCTAATAGGGATCGTGAACTTAATATTTCCAAGGCTGTTGATTCTTTCTCACCCCACCCTAACTCATCTCCTCCAATAATCTTACCCATTTCAGTAATTGCTACAACTACTAAGCCAGTTGCTCAGGACAAATATTGAGGAGTCATCTTTTCTTCTCTTTCTTTCACAACTCACAATCCTCTGAGTTTTCCTATCATGACATATCTCAAATCTGGCCATTTTTCATCACTTCAAATACTAACCACCTGGTCCAGAGCATCTTTCTCTAGTGTGGGCTCCCATATAGCCCATATACAGTAGCCTTCTCACTGCTTTTCTTTCTTATCTGGTTTCCCAAAGGTATATTTTCAACAAGTAACAAGAGTGATCTTTGTTAAATATGAATAATAAATAATAATAGTCATTTACAGATACTTTACATATCTATTCAGTGATTTAATTCTCACAATATCCCTGTAAGGAAGTTACATATACTTTGCTCATTTTACAGATAAGGAAAACATGTAACTTGCCCAAGACCATAGCTTAATAAATAACAGTTGGATAGAAGCTGAAGCAGCCTGCCTTCTTAACTTGCACTGTTATACACTCCTATGTTTGAGCCATCAAATGGCTTCACCTCATGTATGGAATAAAAATCTACGCCCTTTACAATTGTTTTGGCCTCCATCATTCTACGTGATTTTGCCACTAGCTGTATTCCCCACCTCATTTCTACCACTCTCCCGTCATTCTTTATTGTTCCTCGCATACTACCAAGTTGGTTTCCATCTCAGAGCTTTCGCACTTTTGCCCTTTGCAATTGCTTCCTACTCTGGTTTACTACCAGATCATTGCATAACTTACTCCCTCTCTAGTCTCTGCTCAAATGTCTCTGGCCAATCTTTCTAAAACAGCCTTCTCCCCCAGGCCTGTCCTCTCTCCACACTATCGCTATCTCTTTAAACTGCTGCATAGTCCTTATTGGAGACTTGGTGATTCACTGGTTAAGAGTGTGGCTGCTAACCAAAAGTCTGACAGTTTGAATCTATCAGCCGCTCCTTGGAAACCCTATGGGGCAGTTCTACTCTGTCCTATAGAGTCACTATGAGTCAGAATCGATTTGACAGCAAAGAGTTTGGTTTGGTATGGCCCTTATCACTGTCAAAATTATTAAAATATATTTGTTTAGTGTTTATTGTCTGTCTCCCCACCAGAATGTAAGCTCCGTGAGTAGCTCTGCCTTATATATTGATGTAACCCTATTGCTTAGAACAATCTCTCAAAAATACCTGATCCATAATACAGGCTTTGTACATATTTGTATTGAATTGGTTACTCTAAAATAAATTTTGAGAGGTCTAAATGTAAATGGATTTTTTTTTTTCCAAATCTCAATTATTCTCATCTATAATAAATAAATAATAAACTATTAATTGTATAGTTTAGTATTACAGTGGAGCCCTGGTGGCATAGTTATATTAATACTATATATTAAACAAATAAATAATTAGAAATATTTTCCTCCCTTGTTTATATGATCTCATTTTCCCATTAATCTATTACATTTTTGTACCAGTTCCAAAATCATTCAAACTATTGTTCCTAATGCATGGTCAAATTTTGGGTAAAGATAGCTCCATTTCATTGCTCGTTCCCCCCTTCCATTCTTTTTTATCATTTCCCCATTTACTTTTCTATGACTTGAGAGTTATTTAGGATTCTTTTGTAACTGTATAAACCAAACCAAACCTGTTGCCACTGAGTCAATTTCAACTCATAGTGACCCTATAAGACACAGTAGAACTGCCCCATAGGGTTCCCAAGGATCAGCAGGTGGATTTGAACTACAGACCTTTTGGTTAGCAGCCAAACACTTAACCACTGAGCCACCAGGGCTCCTGTAAGTGAATAACATTTATATAAAGAAATTTTGTCTTAGTTGTCTAGTGCTGTTATACCAGAAATACCACAAATGGGTTGCTTTAACAAACAGAAATTTATTCTCTCACAATTTAGGAGGCTGGAAGTCCAAATTCAGGATGCAGCTCCAGGTAAAGATATCTCTCTGTCAGTCGGCTCTTGAGAAAGGTCCTTGTTCCTGGGCGATCTTCAGGTGACTTGACATCTCTCTTCCTCCATCTCTACTACTCATGCATGGTAAAGTAGAAGGTCAGCAAAAAAGAGGAAGCCCCTCAATGAGATGAATTTACACAGTGGCTGCAACAATGGGCTCAAACATAGCAACAATTGTGAGGATGGTATAGGACCAGGCAATAATTTGTTCCGTTGTACACAGGATCACTATGAGTTGGAACTGACTGAATAGCATCAAACAACAACAACATCTATGTGTTAATATAATAACCTTTTCTTTAAAATATTGATAGTTGTCTTAATCATCTAGTGCCGCTTCAACAGAAATACCACAAAGTGGATGGCTTTAACAAAGAGAAGTTTATTCTCTCACAGTCCAGTAGGCTACAAGTCTAAATTCAGGGCATCAGCTCCAGGAGAAGGCTTTCTCTCTCTGTCAGCTCTGGAGGAAGGTCCTTGAGATGCATCAGTCTTTCGTTGGTCTGGGAGAATCTCAGCGCAGGAACCTCAGTCCAAAGGACACTCTCTGCTCCCGCCACTGCTTTCTTGGTGGTGTGAGGTTCCCATGTGTCTCTGCTCGCTTCTCTCTTTTGTATCTCAAAAGAGATTGGATTAAGACACTATCTAATCTTGTAAACCTCATCAGCATAACCTCATCACAGTGATAGAATTTGCAACACATAAGGAGATCACGTATAATCTCATCATAGTGATAGAGTTTACAACACGTAAGGAAATCACATCAGATTACACAATCATGCAATGCTGGGAATCATGGCCCAGCCAAGTTGCCAGATATTTTTGGGGGACACAATTCAATCCATGACAATATTAATATCTTGAAATAACTTTATACTTATTTAAAATTTGTTTTCTATCTACTAATACAATTCTGGAAGAGGCCAACTCCCAAGAAAAGGTGAATATTTAGCTATCCTTATGGCGAACCAGTTGAGAGCTATGGGAAGCTATGGCTGCTAACCAAAAGGTCAGCAGTTCAAATCCACCAGCCGCTCCTTGGAAACTCTATAGGGCAGTGCTACTCTGTCCTATAGGGTCGCTATAGTCAGAATCGACTTGACGGCAATAGGTATTTTTTTTTTTAAATAACAACAAGAAGTATCCACAATTTCTATTGAGATGTTTGAAAAACAGGTACTTACCAAGTGAACTCATAAAAGAATGAATGGTTGTCATCACTTTATACATTTTTAAAATATCATTAACTAAAGAATAAAAAATCAAATTACCTATACTGGATAGAAACAAATATCTCAGGAAAAATAAGAGTTAATAGAAATTAGGAAGCAACAGCCTTTTCCAACTCCTGTTGTCCTTACTTCCTCTTGTCTCCAGTCCAAGTCCAACCAGGAGACTACTACCGAAAATGTCATTACCCTAGTACGTCCATTTTTTTTTTTTTTTAATTTGACACCATCGCTTTAAAAACAAATTGCAATTTTTACATGAGCGTGATTGGAGCCACTTTTTGCATGTTTTTATAAGATAATTTAATATTTAGTCCAGTGATACATTTTAAAATATCCAATCTTTCATATCTTAAAATTCTAGATGAGAGCATAGCACTTACAAAGACAGAAAGTAACATGCAGCAGCTTGGAAAAGCAGCAGGTATGTGAGGCATGCAAAAATAATGAGGCAAGTATATTTGCTGATCTGAACTTCAATAGCAAACTGTTCTCCTGGGAAGGTGTTTTTACAGACACTTCAAACATTTATGCTACTAGCTTTGGCTTTATTGGTGGGTGTTGAGTTTTTTTGTTGCTTTCTGTTTTATTTTGTTTCTTTTTTCCCCTTAAGTAGGTCAACAGCACATATGTTTTAAACACAGAAAAATATGTTAAAGAACTAAATAATAAGGCCTTGATTTTAAAATTATAACATTCATGAGGAGGTAGTTTAAGACTTTAATTATTTGCGATGTGACCTCCTGTGCTTGCTGCACTCCCAGCAGAAAACCATCTGCATTCTCTACAATGTATGCAAATGCTACCAACTGTCACTGGTGAAACACAACATGTTAAACACATGATGGAGCAGGTAAGGGAAGTAGAAACGTGTTTTTCCTCTTGAATGTTAGTCTCCACTCTTCCTTCATCGCTTGTTCTCTCTTAGGTAGTAGATCTGTGGTGGTCGGTGTATTAACTCTTTCAGACCCGTGGAGTCCCATTTAATGCCCCCAAATCCGTGTGCTTTCAATAATTCTCAGAAGGTACCCATACACTCCAGACAGATTCTTGATCAACCTTATTACACTCTTACCTGTGTACTTGCAAAATATCCATTTCTTAGAATCCCAGGATGTTTCAGAATGGGAAAAAAAAATCTCCACCCAGTAAGAGATTCTATGAATGTGTGCATTGGTGGAAATGACAAAAGTAAATATTTATTAGAAATCATGGCAAATTCAAAAAGGAGACAAAGCAGGGTGGAGGAGTGGGCAAATCATGGGTCATGGATGTGTTGACAAACTGATCTATCTTTTTCGTCTAGCTCTATAGATCTTGGAACCCCAAAATATTTGGGCTTTAGAATCACCCATTTGGAAAAAGTTAATTGGTCGTTTCTTCATAGAACCATGCGACAAATGAGTCATCTGATTAGGCATTTGACATGCAAATTATTACCCAGCAATTATCAAACTCAGAAAAAAAAGATTTCATGGTGAAGCTTTGGCCCTACTTAAGTATTTCAATACTTCTTTAATCCTAGAAAGCTACAATATGCTTCTATTCTTTCATTCAGCACCTAAGTTAAAGCTGCCTTTACTGATGGAATAAATGTAAACCTTGAAGTAATCCCCATATACGAGTTTGTTTACCTTGTTTTATTATTATACTAAACTGTAGACTTTCTTTAACACTAAAACACTTCTTGTCATTCAGGCTTGGGAAATGTTATGAATTTGAAGAATACCTATAAGTGTTTAAAAAAATATTCTCTCTATGATAAATTTATTTGTTTATAAACATCAGCTAGGCTTTTAGTCTTGTAGGATGCAATGTCTTTACAACTTTAATTTTTTCTAAACTTTTAACTTTAACTATAGTCTAGAGGAATACAAATTTAGGCCGCACTATGTAAAAATGTCTTTTTCCCCCAGAGGTACTTCACTGAAAACATACTGTACAGTAACTCAAGTCACACAACCAAGCTATGTTTTATTACTTAGTTGTGTGACAAGGGGTTTAATAAGCCTGAAAAATGTTGACGCCTCAAATTTGTATTAGGAAAGAACATAATGCCTGATCTTTGGAACTAGGGACTATAATCTTACACTTTTCATTTAACAGAAAAGCGGATAACTATACACCAGAAGGAATAGATGGTGCAGAAAAATTTATATTAAATATGAAAGATGCAAATTGTCAGGCATTAGACTGTGCTATTACCCTTGATCTAATGAAGTCCAATGTCTAGAGAAAGACCCCTAACTTGTCAGGTAGTTCTCTATTAAATGAACATTTTTCCTGTACCAGGTTGCTCTTTTTAAAGATTTATTTTTAATATAAGCCCTACTTCCTCAATAAAGTTACTGGAAACAAAATTCACAGACTCCTAAAATGCTTAGTAGTTGAACATACGAACTAACAACAATAAGTTCAAAGGTATATATAATAAACATTTTGAATTAAATTATTTCTCAAGACCTTTAAAGTACAGTTTTTAATCAAATTTGACTTTTAAAATTATTAAATTCTGCTGTTCTCAGATTCATACAACTGGTTCATAACCCATCTGCTCATTTCTTTATTTAATAAGTAGTCATTGAATGGCTACCACATGCCAAGCTGTCCTTGGATCTTCAAGGGCATTTATTTCACTGTCAGATGGAAAGCATTGTAGGTGATAATCTCTCTTACATTCATATTTCTTGATAATATTTTGCTGTTCTACATCTCCAAAAGGGAGGAAATGGGCAAATCATAACACACAGAGCCAGTCAGCATAAATTTAATTCTGAACAGAATCACTTACTATCTGCCTGAACACCGCACTTGAACTTTCTCTCATTTTTCTCATCTTGTGCAGTGAAGGAAACAATGACACCTACATCATAATATTGCTAGGAGGATTAAATGTGATAACATATAACGTGCTTATCACAGTGGAGATATATAGGAAAAAAATATATCAGCCCTGGGGACACAGTGGTTAAAGCGATCAGTTGCTAACCAAAGGGTCGGCAGGTGGTTTGAAACCACCAGTGGCTCCAAGGGAGAAAGGGGTTGCAGTTTGCTTCCATAGAGATTAGCAGCCTCGGAAACCCTATGGGGTTATGAGTCGGAATTAACTTGACAGCAGGGTTTGGTTTTTTTGGTTTAATATTAATGGTGATTGTGATAGCAATAGTAATATTATTAGTATTTAGGCTAATACATGCAGGTGGATACATTTTAATATATTTTGTATATCATTTGTAGATACATATTCATTATATATATATGTTTTATATAAGAATACTTTTGGATTATTCTTTTATTCTTTTTTTCTATTATCACCTCCCCAATTATTTTATACATGCAGTCAGATGCACACACATAGTGTGTATGTATATATGTGAATATCTTGTGTGGCATATATATGTATGTATGTGTGTGTATCTGCATATATATGGGAATAGATATAGATAAAAATAGAGTCATAAAAGAAACACCCAATATCTTGCCTTATTCTAAGATTCTTCCTTATTCTAAAAAAATTCCATTACAATTACATTACTTCACTCATTTTGACTGATGCTGATTAATCTAACAAAATCTGAGTTATAACATACCTTTAAAAAATGTGCCATGGTTAACTCCATTCAAAATTACAAGCAATGACATATACAAAAAAAGAAAAAAAAACTCATTGTTGTCCAGTTGATTGCGACTCATAGTGACCTTACAGGACAGAGTGAAACTGCCCCATACTATTTCCGAGGCTGTAATCTTTACAGAAGCAGACTGCCACATCTTTCTCCCATGGAGTGGCTGGTGGGTTCCAACCGCCCACCTTTTCGTTAGCAGCGAAGTGCTTTCCCACTGCGCAAACAGCAATGATTAATTAGAAATCCTTAGTACAGATGAAATTATATTCAATAAAGTATTAGTTATTCACTTAATCTGTCTTGGAAAAAGAAGAACAAATCTGTCTTGAAGAAGTGCAGCCAGAATGCTCCTTAGAAGCGAGGATGGTGAGACTGCATCTCACACACTTTGGACACGTTATCAGGAAGGATCAGTTCCTGGAGAAGGACATCATGCTTGGTAAAGTAGAGGGTCAGTGAAAAAAAGGAAGACTCTCAACAAGATAATGACACAGTGGCTGCAAAAATGGGCTCAAACACAGCAACGATTGTGAGGATGGTGCAGGACCGGGCAGTGTTTCCTTCTGTTGTACATAGGGTCGCTGTGATGGTTAAGACTGTGTCAGTAATGCTCTTTGGGCAGCCTAGAGCTGAAACAGTCATGGAGGGACCTGGCTTTTTTTTTCCCTTTAATTGTGCTTTAGGTGAAAGTTTACAGCTCAAATTAATTTCTCATACAAAAATTTATACACTTTTTTTTGTGACATTAGTTGCAATCACCACAATGTGACAGCACACTCCCCATTTCCACCTCAGGTTCCCTGTGTCCATTCAACTGGTTCCTGTCCATGACTGCCTTCTCATCCTGCCTCCAGACAGAAGCCCCTCATTTGGTCTCATGTATCTAATTGAACTAAGAAGTACACTCCTCACATGTATTGTTCTTTTTTTGTAGTCCTGTCTAATCTTTTTCTGATGAGTGGGCTTCGGGAATGGTTTCAGTTCTGGGTTAACAGAGCATTCAGGGGGCCATAGATTTGGGGGTTCTTCCAGTCTCTGTCAGACCATTAAGCCTGGTCTTTTTATGTGAATTTGAGTTTTGCTCTGCACTTTTCTCCTGCTCCGTCCAGGACTTTCTGTTTTGCCCCCTGTCAGGGTGGTCATTGGTGGTAGTCCAGCACCATCTTGTTCTTCTGGTCTCAGGCTGGTGGAGTCTCTGGTTTATGTGATTCTTTAGTCTCTTTGTCTAATATTTTCCCTGTGTCTTTGGTTTTTTTCATTCTCCTTAGCTCCAAGTGGGACGGGACCAATTAATGCATCTTAGATGGCTGCTTGCATGCTTTTATGACTCCAGATGCCACTCACCAAAGTAGGATGCAGAACATTTTCTTAATAAACTGTTTATACCACTTGACCTAGATGACCCCCACAACTATGGTCCCCAGACCCCAGCCCCAGCTCTTTGTCCCTCAAAGTGTTTAGATTCTAGGCTTTAAAAAAAAAAAAAAAAAAAAAAAGATTGCGTGTCAACTTAGCTGAACCATGATTCTCAATGGTTTGGCAGTCGTATGATATTGCAATCACCTCCATGTTGAGATTTGATATAATGTGATCACCTTCATAATGGGATCTTCTGTGAGTAGCCAATCAGTTGAAAAGGAGTTTCCTTCAGCGTGTGGCCTGCATCTAATATAAGTGAACATTCTGGCAAGGCTTGTGGGCTTTTGCTTGCTCTGGATTCTGCAGCTGGCTCCTTTCCATCTGACCTCTGGTTCTTGTGACTTGAGCTAACAGCTTACCCGTGGTCTTGCCTGCTGATTGTGGGATTTGTTGATCTTCGAAGCCTGTGAGCAACAGCCCTGCTCTCTGATCTTCCAGTCTTGGATTTACCAGCCCCTGCGGCTATGTGGATCAGGAGAAGTCTCCAGCCTAACCCGTGGACTTGGGACCTTCCAGTATCCACAACCACGTGAGAGATATAAATCTCTTGATATATAAATCTTGATATAAATTTTTATATAAATCTCCTTGATATAAATATAAATATATAAATATATATATATATATATATATATATATATACATATACTTTACTGGTTTTGCTTCTCTAGAGAACCCAGCCTAAGACAGTTGCTATGAGTCGGAACCAACTCCACTGCACATAACAACAACAACAACATTCATTTAATATATGAGTTGAATATTACTATCGTCATAATCATTATTCAGGGATATTCAAGAGCTTCTCCTTGTTTTAGATATTTTGAATGAAATGTTGTTTGGTGCCATCTAGTCAGTTCCCACTCATAGCCACCCCATGAACAACAGAACAGAACACTTCCCGGTCCTGTGCCATCTTCACAATCGTTCCTATGTTTGAGCCCGTTGTTGTAGTCACTGTGTCAATCTATCTCATTGAGGGTCTTCCTCTTTTTTGCAGATCCTCTATTTTACGAAGCATGATGTCCTTCTCCAGGGACTGGTCCCTCCTGATAACATGTCCATAGTGTGTAAGACAAAGTCTCACCATCCTTGTTTCCAAGGAGAATTCTTGCTGTACTTCTTCCAAGACATACTTGTTCATTCCTCTGGCTGTCCATGGTATATTCAATATTCTTCACCAACACCATAATTCAAAGGCATCTATTCTTCTTTGGTCTTCCTTATTCATTTTCCAGATTTTTCATGCATATGAGGTAGTTGAAAATACCATAGCTTGGGTCAGGCACACCTTAGTCCTCAAAGTGACATCTTTGCTTTTTAACACTTTTAAGAGTTCTTTTGCAGCGTATTTGCCCAATGCAATACACTGTTTGATTTCTTGACTGCTGCTTCAAAAGGCATTGATTGTGTATCAAGGTAAAATGAAATCCTTGACAAATGACATAGTGATTAAGAGCCACGGATGCTAACCAAAACGTCAGCAGTTCAAATCACCAGCTGCCCCTTGGAAACCCTGTGGGGTAGTTCTACTCTGTCCTATAGGCTTGTTATGAGTTGGAATTGACTCGACGGCAACAGGTTCGGTTGTTCATTTATTATATTGCTTATTGGTCCAGTTGTGAGGACTTTTGTTTTCTTTATGTTGAGGTGTAATTCATATTGAAGGCTACTGTCTTCGTTCTTCGTCATTAAGTACTTCAAGTCCTCTTTGCTTTCAGCAAGCAAGATTTTCTCATCTGTGTATCACAAACAGTTAATGAATCTTCCTCCAATCCTGAAGTCATGTTCTTCTTCATATAGTTCAGCTTCTCAGATTATTTGCTCAGCATACAGACTGTATAAGAATGGTGAAAGGATACAACCCAGATGCACACCTGTCCTGATTTTATACCACGCAGTACTCCCTTGTTCTATAAGAAAGACTGTCTTTTGGTTCATGTACAGGTTCCACATGAGCACAGATAAGTGTTCTGGAACTTCCATTCTTTGCAAGGTCATCCGTAATTAGTTATGATCCAC
Organism: Dugong dugon; assembly: GCA_030035585.1. Classification (NCBI taxonomy): domain Eukaryota; kingdom Metazoa; phylum Chordata; class Mammalia; order Sirenia; family Dugongidae; genus Dugong; species Dugong dugon. The sequence continues at coordinate 102,617,073 of CM057463.1, read as the reverse complement.
ATAGTCTAATGCCTTTGCATAGTCCATAAAACACAGGTAAGTATCTTTCTGGTATTCTCTGCTTTCAGCCACAATGCATCTGACATCAGCAATGGTACCCCTCATTCAACACCCTCTTATGAATCTGACTTGAATTTCTGGCAGTTTACTGTCTATGTACTGCTGTGTAGTGCGATGGATCACTTTTGTGTGGCCTTTCTAGCCATGGTTGTGTAACTCTCACCCAAGTGATGGAGCAGGACTGTATGATAGGAGAATTGTGGCCCACCAAAGTGATTGGTCAGTTTTGCCATCCCTCTGGGCTTGAAGTGAGCCACCCCAGAGGCAGGAAAGACAGGATCCCACTGCCACCAAGGAAGAACAGCCAGGAGCCAGCATGTCCTTTGGACCTGGGATCCCTGAGCTAAGAAGTTCCTGGAACCATGAGACAGAGAGAGAGAGAGCTGTAACAATGAAAGCAACAAGAAGCAGTGGCAGAGACCCAACAGCAGAGACCCAGCAGCAGGAGATGGCATGGTGGGCTTCCCAGCCCATGGAAAGAGAAAGCTGAGTGCTTTTGTGCAGAGACTGAGGGCCAGGGAGAGGTGTGCCTGTGAGTACGGCTGGGAAGAGGCTGTTTTGATGGAAGAACTGTATACGGAGTGTTCCTCAGCCAGAGTTGTGACTGTTACTTCCCTAACAAACCCCATAATCATGAGAATTGTCTGTGAGTTGTGTGTGGCCACTGCAATGAACTATCAAACCCAGCAGAGAAGAGGGTGCTGTGGGAGGGATGGTTGGTGTCAGAACTGGTAAAGATAGTGGAGAGAGGAGGTGTATCTAACCTTCACCTCATAGGAATCAGCCTTGGGCTGTTGATTGTGGTTCTCCTTCCCCCTCCTGAAGTCAGAGAAGGTCAGACACGCCTCATGCTCTTTTTACATACTGCAACGGCTTTTGTATTATCTTTAGCAAAGCTTTACTTGCTTTCGATATTAATGGTATTGTTCCATAATTTCTGCATTCCAATGGATCAACTTTCTTTGGAATGGATGTGAATATAGATCTCTTCTAGTCAGTTGGCCAGGTAACTGTCTTTCAAATTTCTTGTCATAGATGAGTGAGCACTTCCAGCATTGCATCTGTTTGTGGAAACATCTCAACTGATATTCTGTCAGTTTCTGGAGCCTTGTTTTTAGCCAATGCCTTTAGTGCAGCTTGAACTTCTTCCTTCAATACCAGCGGTTCTTGACCATATGCTACCTCCTAAAATGGTTGAACATCAACCAATTCTTTTTGGTGCCATGACTCTGTGTATTCCTTCCATCTGCTTTTGATGCTTACTGCCCCTTCAATATTTTGTCCATAGAATCCTTTAAAATTGCAACTCGAAGCTTGAATTTTTTCTTCAGTTCTTACAGCTTGAAAAATCCTGAGTGTGTTCTTCCCCTTTGGTTTTCTAACTCCAGGCGTTTGCACATTTCATTATTATAATTTACTTTGTCTTCTCGAGCTGCCCTTTGAAATCTTCTGTTCAGCTCTCTATATATGTATATAAATAGTTTATATGTGTGTGTGTATATGTTGAATACCATAGAAAATTTTGTTTACTAAGTATGATCACACCAATATATATATTCCATCCCACATTGAGTTGTGTAGAAATTTTTTTTTTTTTCAAAAGATGTCCATACCACTTCACATGTTCTTCTTACAATGGGACTGGAAAATCTTCCCTCCAAGATGTTAGGTTCCTTGTTTCCTCTACTGGAATCTAGGCAGGGGCTTTGGGCTGCTTTAACCAAGAGTATGGCAGAATGGTGCTATGTGATTTCTGAGGCAACTGGAAAGTTGCCCTTGGAACCTAGCAACCATGCTGTGAGGAAGCCTAAACTAACCCTCAGAGAGATCTCATGGAAAGGCTCATGTAAAGAGGAACTGAGACCCCCAGATGAACTTGTGTATGTACATGTCTGTCTAACGGCATTGTACATGCAGACAGGCTGTGCTTCAAACTTCCGGGTAGCCATTAGACTGCTAGGGATGAAACACATACACCCATTGGCATCGACCATTCAATGGGTACTATGCTCATCTGTGATTGAGCTGGATACAAGAGACACTTACACAGTGTTGGCAAAGTGAGTTTTCTAACTCCATGTCTGTGTACATTTTATTATAATAATTTACTTTGTTTTCTAGAGCCATGCTTTGAAATCTATTCAGCTCTTTTTCTTCATCATTTCTTCCATGCCCTTTACCTACTCTACAGTCAAGAGCAAGTTTCAGATTTTCTTCTGACATTTATTTTGGTCTTTTCTCTGTGTCCTGAATTTCAATGACTTTTTGCTTTCTTCATGTATGATGTCCTTGATGTCACCTTACAACTAGTCTGGTCTTGGTCATTAGTGTTCAGTGCATCAAATCTATTCTTGAGATGGTCTCTAAATTCAGGTAGGATATACCGAAGTTCGTATTTTGGCTCTCACCAACATGTTTTAATTTTCTTCAGCTTCAGCTTGAACTTGCATATGAGCAATTGGTGGTCTGTTCCACAGGTGGCCCATGGCCTTGTTCTGACTGATGATATTGAGCTTCTCTATCATCTGTTTCCACAGATATAGTCGTTTTGATTCCCGTGTATTCCATCTAGTAAAGATCCACTTGCATAGTCATTGTGTTGTTGTAAAAAGCTATTTGCAGTGAATAAGCAATTTGTCTTGCAAAATTCTGTCATGCGATCTCCAGCATTGTTTCTATCACCAAGGCCATATTTTCCAACTATTGATCCTTCTACTTAGTTTCCAACTTTTGCATTCCTATCACCAGTAATTATCAATGCATCTTGATTTCATGTTTGATCAATTTCAGACTGCAGAAATTGGTAAAAATCTTCAGTTTCTTCATCTTTGGCCTTACTGGTTGGTAGGTAAACTTGAGTAATAGTTGTATTAACTGGTCTTCCTTGTAGGCATATGGATATTATACTATACTTAAGGACAGATCTTAAAATGTTCTTTTTTGACAATGCATATGACATCATTCCTCTTTAATTTGTCATTCCTGGCACAGTAGACCATATGATTGTCTGATTCAAAATGGCCAACACCAATCCATTTCAGCTCAGTATATCGATCTTTATGTGTTCCATTTCTTTTTTTTTACAACCTCCACTTTTCCTAGATTCATACTTCATACATTCCACATTCTGAATATTAATGGATGTTTACAGCTGTTTCTTCTCATTTTAAGTCATGCCACATCAGCAAATGAAAGCCTTGAAAGCTTTACTCCATCCATATCATTAAGATTGACTCTATTCTGAGGAGGCAACTCTTCCCCAGTCGTATATGGAGTGACTTCCTACTTTAGGGGCTCATCTTCTGGCACTATATCAGATAATATTTTGGTGCTATTCATAAGGTTTTCACTGGCCAATTTTATCAGAAGTAGACTGCCAGGTCCTTCTTCCTAGTCTATCTTAGTCTGGAAGCTCAGCTGAAACCTGTCCCCCATGGCTGACCATGCTGGTATTTGAAATTCTGATAATATAGCTTTCAACATCACAGCAACACACAAGCCACCACTGTGACAAACTGACAGATGAGTGGTGATCTCTGTGAAATAATGGAGCATTAGTATTACATGGATCTATAGGAAACTGAAAAAAATTCATATAAACAATAGCAAGCTAAACTACCATTACTAAAATTATTATAGACTGTATGGTGATGAAACTTATATTAATAAGGCTTGGTTATAACAAAGATGTTGTGATATGATCTGCTTTCCAAGATAAAATTAATGTTGTATTTTGTTACTAAGTCAGTTTTTTATTTAAATTGGCAATTTTAATTAAGCAATTTCCAGAAGCCTCTCCTGAAAATTACTGAAATAAAGCCAACCAAAACACTGCATATTTGTCCAGAAATAAAATGTTATACCATGGTTTACATGGCCACTTAGCAAAAAGGTAAAGTAAAAACATTTTACATTTACTTCATTATTTTTTCTTTCCTCCAACTCATATTTTTAGAATACCTATTAGGTGGCACATACTGCTTTAGATGTTGGGGGTATGATACTGAACCTTATGAAGGTCCTGTCCTTGTGCCAATGCACAGTCCGTATAAGACCCATACAGGGGTCTCAGATTTATTTCCTTATTAAAAACAAATAATAATTTTTATCAATACTGATTCTACTTATTTAAAAATATTAATGCTACTCAATTCAAAAAAATACCTATTAGGTTGTTACTATGTACTTAGTACAATATCAAGCACTTTAGGATTACAAAGGAAAGTAATATGGTCCCTGATCCCCTAAATCTTGCAAACTAGTAAAAATGATATTGCTGTGATTTAAAATAAAAAACAAACAAAAAAAAAAACTAACCATATTAGGAGATTGTATGGTAAGGAAAAGGGTATAATCAATTAAACAGTGAGTGTGAGCAGGGGTAGAGGAAGATGCCATATTCTATCTGTCTGCAGGAAATCAAAGCAGCTTCATGCAGATGCGTACAGAGAGAAAGCGGAGAAAGGTTAAGTAAAGACAAAGCGTGAGATGATTCCCCATGAAAGAAGGACACAGGGGTCTGGTTTAGTAAATGGAGGAAGGGGAGACTGAAAAAAAAGACAGGGGGGCCTGTTTGATGTCAAAATACAAAGCAATTGTGTGACATATTAAAACCTAAATTTTTAAAAATATTATAGCTGACTGTGAAAGATTCTACATAGTAACACCATTCTCCTTATCAGCACTGTTAGTAATAGCTTTACATTATGATGCAATGACTAAACAAGGGTAAACTTATGCAGAGACAGTATTCAAAATTTGTCATGAAAATTATACATCTGCCAAAAAACCACATTTCCACACTCACAATTTTTCATATCTTTAAAAGTATATAAAAAGTAATCATGAATTAATTTGGTTGATGAATAATGTTTAATGGTGATATTGATTTACTTTATAGTCTTTAAAGGATATATATATCTATGCCTATATCTTTTATAAATTCCTAGACTACTTTGTAATGTATAACTTACGTTTTAAGAAAGTGCCATCAAATGACTCTAATAATACATAGATGAATGACTTCATATCAGAATTGAGTAAGTAAGCAGCCCTGATGGTGCAGGAGTTAAGAGATCAGCTGCTAACCAAAAGGTTGGCAGTTTGAATCCACCAGGTACTCCTTGGAAACCCGACGGGGCAGATTTACTCTGTCCTATAGGGTCGCTATGAGTCAGAATCAACTCGGTGGCAAGGGGTATGTCCCAAGGATATTAAAGAGCTGTTGTCATTTGTATTTGTTTGAGAATAGTCTTACTTCTGAATTCTCAAAAGTAAATGGTACTACAATATATAAAACCAACTGATTGTATCAACTATATTCTAATTTCTCAACCATTTGATAAAACTGGGCTTTTAATTTGAATTCATAACACTAAAGAAGGTCCAGGAGAGAGAGAAAACTGCACAGTAGATCTACCACCTAGCTTCATTAACTTTATGAAATACCCTATGTTTTCCACTCCAATTTCTTTTTTTAATTTTCCTCCTGCCATTTCCCTAGCTGTGTCAACTATAGTGCAGACTGACTGCCTATCAGAATTGAATAAGTAAAAGAGAGTTGTGCACTCTAAAGAAATGTGTTTAGGAAAACATAAAAGTACACATAGATCATAACATTTGTATTAAATATTAGTATGCATCAGTATATGTTTACTCCTGAATCCTACATTTGAAAATGAGGTTCTCAAAAGATGTTCCAACATTTTCAACTTTATAAACAGCACTGCTCAATGTATGTCATTTTAGATAGTATACCTTAGCCCTCCGTCTGATCTTTTTTCCCTCACTGTAATCTTTTTCTTTTTTCCGGCAGGGTCTGTGTTTTAAGTACTTTCTTGTTCCCAGTGCATTCTTAGTGCTTACAATTTGATAAGTATTTCAAATATACTTGAGTAAGGAATGTTTCAAGGAATAAGGAGCTATATCTTACAGCATGCAGTGAAAGTGGAAATAAAAAAAGTTGCAAACATTACAAGTCTTTTAACTTCTATTCCAGGTCAATTTTTATGTGTCTGGATGACAGCTAAAAATAAAACAGATGCCTCATTTGAAACCACCGATTTCTGTAAAAATTTCTTATTCTCACCTTAACGTGTGTAAATTAGTGCTTTTGACAAAGTTTGTGAAACAAGAAGAAAAGAGGTAATGAAGAGAGGAGAAGGTTGAGGGAAAAGTAATTTTAAGAGAGAGAAACACGTAGAAGAGGAAAATGACTATTTCCGTAAATAATAATCTTAACCAATTCTGTAACAAAGAGAGGCTAGTAGAGTGATAATTGGCAACTAGGTTAAATTTATTTCCTTTCATTTAACGTAAATCTATAATATCCCCTAGACTAATTTATCTATAGAATAATATTGTCTATATTAGCTATTTGATGTCTCTAGACAAACATAGAAAACTTTTTTTTCTTAAAGAAAAAGCTGATTATATTTGTAAATGACAATTAAAAAACAAGTCACTAATTTTTACAGATATGAAGACTATTGATGGTGGCCTCCAACCATTCATCTATTAACCTATCTTCACTATATGTACATCAATGTTCCCATTCATAATTAAACAGATCTAATATAAAAACTAATTGCTCAGCCTGAAGTAAATTTGAAGAGACATTGAAAAATTCAAATTGTGTGAAATACTTCATTAGTTGCGGCTTAGATTGGTATTAGTACCTTTGTAAAGCAATCAGATAGACTATCAAGAACATTACGATGTTTGTACATTGTGAAAAAGAAAGCATTCTAGATTCTAGACAGGGGCTTTTATAACATTCTAATATAAATTGCAAAGAAAAAATATAAAGAAGTTAAGTATATTACAAATGGGCAATAACTAGGTGAATTTTAGTTCATCCAATTCATGAAAATTAGACAACCAAAAATTTTACTTAGAAAATACTCATTACTTGGGAAAATATTACTGTCAACTGAAAACAGGCTGCAGAATTATACATGTCATATCATCAACAATGTAAGCAAAAATAAGCCAGAATAATCTACGTCAAAAAATACAGGAAAGAAATTCTCCAAAATGTTTGTTATGGTTCAATTAGGAAATGAGAACTTAGGTACGTCTTCATATTTTTCACTTTTTGACATTTCCCATTATTAAATAATAAGCATTTATTATTTTAATAATGTAAACAATGTTTATTGAAGAACATTTCCAAAACAGCTTTTGTGAAATTATAAATGATGAACTAATGTTACAGCTCCCTCTTAAAACCAAAAACCAAACCCACTGCCGTTGAGTCGATTCCAACTCATAGCAACCTCTTAGTTGTGTCAAAAAAGAAAAGAATAAACACTGATCCGTATGAGCAGTTCTATTTCTAGATAAATTCCCTAGAAGAATTATTCTGCATGTATACAAGAAAACATGTATAAAATTCATCACTGCATCAACAAACTAATGAAAAACTGAAACAGTGCAAACGGACATCAATAGGAGAATGGATAAATAAATCATGATAAGTCTTACCATAACCAAAATGAATGAACTAGATCCTTATTTCTTATTGTGAATAGACCTTGAATGTAGAATACTGAGTAACATAGAGTTTATAAAATTATATTGAGAGTATAATAAAATGTATATACTTTACAGTACATAAAACAATTATTTATTCATTTATTCAACAAATATATTTTAAGTGGCTACTATGCGCCAGGAACATCAGTGACCAAACAGACAAAAATCCCTGATCTGATGGAGCCCATAGTTGCAAGATGCAGACAAGTAATGTAATATAAATAAATAAATAAATCCTAGGTGTGTTAGGGTATCACAGGTGGTAAGGAAAAAATAGAGCAAGATAAGAGAGACTTCTGTGTTTCAGTGACTATGCAAAGGCATTCAAATGTCTAAATCATAACAAATTCTGGATAACATTGCGAAGAATGAGAATCCTAGCACACTTAATTGTGCTCATTAGGAAGTTGTACATAGACCAAGAGGCAGTCTTTTGAAAAGAACAAGAGGATACTGCGTGGTTTAAAGTCAAGAAAGGTATGTATCAAGGTTATATCCTTTCACCATGCTTATTCAATCTGCATGCTGAGCAAATAATCTGAGAAGCTAGACTATATGAGGAAGAACTCAGCATTAGGATTGGTGGAAGACTCATTAACAACCTGTGATATACGGGTGACACAACCTTGCTTGGTGAAATTGAAGAGGACTTGAGCACTTACTGATGAAGATCAAAAACTACAACCTTCAGTATGGATTGCACTTCAGCATATGAAACAAAAATCCTCACAACTGGACCAATAAGCAACGTCATGATAAATGGAGAAAATACTGAAGTTGTTAAGGTTTCATTTTACTTGGATCCGTAGTCAATGCCCGTGGAAGAAGCAGCCAAATCAAATGATGCATTACATGGCAAATCTTTTGCAAAAGACCTCTCTAAAGTGTTAAAAATCAAAGATGTCACTTTAAGGACTAAGTTGTGTCTGATCCAAGCAATGGTGTTTTCAATCACCTGTTATTCATGTGAAAGCTGGACAACGACTAAGGAAGACCAAAAAAGAACTGATGCCTTTGAATTATGGTGTTGGTGAAGAATATTGAATATACCATGGACTGCCCAAAGAATTTACAAATCTATCTTGGAAGAAATACAGCCAGAATGTTCCTTAGAAGCCAGGAGGGCAAGACTTTGTTTCACATACTTTGGACATGTTATCAGGAGAGATCAGTCCCTGGAGAAGGACATCATGCTTGGTAAAGTAGATCATCGAAAAAGAGGAAAACCCTCAACGAGATGGAGTGACACAGTAGCTTCAATAATGGGCTTAAGCACAGCAAAAATTGTGAGGATGGCACAGGACCAGGCAGTGTTTCGTTCTGTCGTACCTAGAGTTGCAGTGAGTTGGAACCCACTCGAGGACACCTAACAAGAAGAAGAAAGATTCGAAGTGAATTGAAATTTTCCTAAATAGAGTCACAGTAAACATCACTGAGAAGGTGATATTTGCAAGATGACTTGAAAGAATATTAGTTTATCACTCAGGTTTCATTGAGTTAGGCTATATTAACAACTGCGGAGTACCACGGTTTAGAAAAACTAAAGTTTATTCCTCTGGCATATTACATGATCTTCATGGATCAGCTATGGCACTGCTATGAGTTGTCTTAAATCCAGGACCCAGAATAAAGGATCAGCTCCTATCTAGAACATGTCATTTCCATGTCAGAGAGAGAAAATATATATATATACATATATATATATATATATAGAGAGAGAGAGAGAGAGAGTGAAAGCAGACAGTAGACCGTAAATGTATTCTTCTTATAACAACATGTGACACTTCCATTTACTTTTTATTATCCTATTGTCAAATCCTACAGCAACAGGGTATGTGAGCAGTCAGGCTCCTCTTTGGCTAACTCTGCTCACTGCGCCAATTGTATCAAACTAGTCCAGAGAAATCTCAGCATCCCTTTCCTGTTCAATCCAATCTCCAGCTGCTCCATACAGTCCTTTCTCTCTTGTCACCATTCACCCAGGGCTATGTCATCAGGTACCTGCCCCTTCTCTCTCTCATCCTCATTAATCTGGGGCTACATCAGAGGGTCCCAACCCCTTCTGTTTCTTAGGTTATGTAATCCATTGAAATGATTCACCAACTGCAGGAAAAAGGGCTACCTTTAATCCAGGAGAAAAAGAATACAAACACAAAGGGTGAGCTCTGGGAGGGATCTCAGCACAGAGTTTTCATGCCCCCAAAGAACTTGCTTACACCCCCAAGAGCAGATGTTTTCTCTCTCCACCCAAAAAGCTCCACTGAGGTTCCATCTTCCAAGGCCTTTATTGTCTTCACCATGTGGCCTTCTGAGGCATAGTTAGCATCGGGCTCCCAGGTGGTCCCTCTTGGTCAGGTAGGTCCCCACTCATTGGCCTCAGGTGACCAGGACCAAAGGCCAAATTGTTTATTGCAAAAGGGTTCGAAATCTTGCAGTAGAAATACTCTCACATGAAGTAGCAGGGAATATTTGGGAGCAAAAATATTTCCTGTTTTCCTTGATTTCTCACATAAAGTACACTTACCCCTGCCACACAAAGAGAAACAACTCAATCACACCATCATGCCCAAAGTCCAGGATCTTATTATAGTCTCTATACCAAGTCCATATGTGGCTTTTGTTCATCTAGAGATGTAAGAACTTAAAAGTCAAGTTATCTGCCCAACACATAACCAACGTGCAATGATGGAACAAGGACAGGACAATCACAGTAAACATTCCCATTGGAGAAGGGTGAGAATGGTCATCACTGATGACATAAATATCGCTAGAAAGAAATTAAAATTGATCCCTACACTGGAGGTAGACAATGTTCATGGATTAGGCCCTGCTTCTGCTCCCTTGAAGTAGATCCTCTGTCCATTGTTCTTTTTGGGACTTGACTCCTCCCTCGGGGAGATATTTCCTTTCCTATTTTTCTCCTAACTTACATCTGAAGAGGACATCAGAGAATATATTCACCTTGAGAATTATAGTTTCCTCATCCTACTTTCTGTCTCTATAAGTTTGGGAGCCCAAACATTAAGTTTCAAAAAGGCACAGTATTTTTTTAAATCCAGATTATTGGCTCCTTTGACAGTATAACTCTTTCAAAAGCTTTATTGGCTTTTTTTCCATTACTGAGTTCCATATGTTAGTATCCTATCCATAAATTACTTTCTTTCTCCCTTAGACTTAATTGCAGATAACTTGAAATTACCAAGATTCGTTGGGAAATCCATCCTTTATTCTCTTTTACCTGAACACTGTTGTCTAACTGAAAGTTTTTAAGAAAGGATGTTACGGCTATGTCTTGATTTGATTCGTGCAGAAGAGGCTGAGCTTTAATTAGTCTTTGTTTCCAAAGGCTAAGTTTTATTTTTTATCTGTTGGAAATTAAAAGCAGTACAAGGTTCTTAGCTTTCCATATTTCCATTCTTTTTTTTTTTTTCTTTTAAAATACCCTATTATTTTCTAATTTCATCTCTTTCTTGTAGTACCTGGTAAACACAGTCAGTATGAACAAAGGGACTCAAGCAATATTCTCCTCCCCAACATCTTTTCCTAACATTACTCACCCATTTGTCATAGCAGGTGGTAGTTTACCAAACGTTTTATCATTGCATAAAATTGGTTAGCATTTTTTGACACTCCAGTAACAGTGTCCTTATTATCCAACATCAACAAGGAAATTCAATTCTACGTATTTAAGGGCTTCTTTTGTTTGTTTTATCAGCATCAGCATCCCACTTTTAGGTACCAATTTATATATTAGTCAGCTTTCATTTGGTTATTGGGTAGTACCAAAAATTCCAGTGTTTTAGCTACTTCCAACAACAAAGATTTATTTAATGTTTCAAGTATCTCATGGGTCAGCTGTTTGTACTCCATGTTAAGTTCATACCAAGACACAGGCTAAAGGAGCAGCACTTATCTGGAACATTCTGATCTCACAGCAGAGGGAAAGAAGCAATTGTAAACTATAGAATAGCTCTTAAAGTTTCTTCTTGGGGTAAATATCAACTATGCTCACGTTTCATTAGCCAACGCAAGTCACATATCCACATATCCGCATATCTGAGATCAGTGGAATAGCAAAGTATCATTTTCTTATCACGGCAGGAAACATTTGGTAACCATAAAAATCTGCCACAAAAACAAAGCAATACGAACGTCTGGAGGAAGACTATTTCAGGCAAAATGATTAGCCAGTGCAAATGCTGGAAACATGCCTGATGTGCCCAAGGAATAACAAGGATGTCACTGTAAATGCAGAAGAGTGTGCAAGCTGCAAAGTAGTAAAGGTCAGAGAGGGCAAAGATACCCAAATTTTGTTAAGGCCTTAGGCACTATTGTAATGACTTTGGCTTTTACATAGTGTAAAGAGCTTTGAGACTAGAAGTGGCATAATCTAACATTAACTTTAAAATAATCACTATAGCTTCTATGACTACATGGAAAGGGGCTATGGACATTAGTAGAGAGAAAATATAAAAGGATATTGCTATCCAAGTGATGAAGTAATTCCTTGGACCAGATTAATAGAGATAGAGATACTGAGATATGGTCATATACGTTCTGAAGGTGAGCCGTGAGATGTGGTGGGTTTGAATATGGGTTGTTAGAGAAATAAAAGAGTCAGAGTTGTACCCAAGATAACTGGCCTGAAAAACCTGAAAGAAGAAGTTGTCATTAACTGAGATGAGGAAGACTGCGGGTGCAGCAGGTTTAGGAAGATTAGAAGTTCCATTTAACATAGAGGTTTGAGATAGCAATTAGACATCTGCATGTAGATGTTAAGTTTGAGAGAAGAAAGAATTTTGAAAAGAAGGATTGGTCAGCTTATAGGCTTGTTTGTTTAAGAACATATGACTAAGTGAATGAATTAGAGAAGATGACAGAGTTACTCCAATTTTAAGGGGTCCGAGAGAAGAGAAGGAACAAGGAAAAAAAACTTAGTTTGTAGGAGAAAAACTAACCATGTGTTATCCTGACAGATAAGTAATTAATGTGTTTCAAGGGGGCAGGTGTGATCAACTGTATCAAATGATGCTGCTAGATCACTTAAGAAGAGACTGAGATTTGACCACCGACTTTAGCAATTTAGAAGTTACTGCAACCTTCAGAAGAACAGTCATGAGGAGTGATAGGGCAAAAGTCTGCCAGGAGTAGTTTTAAGAAAGAATTAAGCATAGGTAATGTTTCTAAGGAAACCCCCGTGGCATAGTGGTTAAGTGCTACAGATGCTAACCAAAAGGTCGGCACGTTCGAATCCACCAGGTGTTCCTTAGAAACTCTATGGGGCAGTTCTACTTTGTCCTAGGGTCGCTATGAGTCAGAATCAACTCCACGGCAATGAGTTTGGTTTTTTGGAGTGTTTCCAAGAGAGAATGGATTGGGCCTGCAGTGAGTTTCACAGTGGATTTCAAGTCTGTATGAAAAGGTTCATTTCTTTTTTTAAAAAAAATGAGAATAATATAATAGTATTCCAATATTTGTTCATTTCAAATATTACATGTTGTTGTTGTTGTTAGGTTTTGTCTAGTTGATTCCGACTCATACCAACTCCATGTGACAGAGTAGGACTGCCTCATGGGTTTTCTTGGATGTCATCTTTATGGAAGCAGATTGCTAGGTCTTTCTCCCACAGAACCTCTAGGTGGTTTCAAACGACCAAACTTTTGTTTAATAGCTGAGTGTTTGCTTAACTGTCTGCACCACTATGGCTGCTTAAATAGTCCAAGCAAAGCCAAACCTGTTGTGACCGAGTCGATTCCGACTCATAGCGACCCTATAGGACAGAGTAGGGTTTCCAAGAGGTGCCTGGTGGATTCAAACTGCTGACATTTTGTTTAGCACCCGTAGCGCTTAATAACTTTGCCACCAGGGTTTCCTAAACAGTACGTAGCTGTTTTATATATTTTGTACTTTTCTTTATTTAAAAGGAAAAAAAAGCAAAACAAAAACAAGTGCTATAAAAGTGACTTTTAAGAAAATCAAACTTTGAAAATTTGACAATTGCTTAGAAAGTCATATAAAGAGAGGAAAAATATTCTAAGCTGACAAAGACTGTTTTATTATGATTATCTGTTTCATTCTCAAAGATCTGTAGGGGCTAGTTATGGATGTGGAAGTAATCTGAATCCTGAGGCAGGTTGAGGGATGGGTTGTTATTTGGAAAGGTGAGAAAGAGAAAGAAACCAACTAAGAGAAGTGGTATGTGTCTTAGTTTCTTAGTGCTTGTATAAAAGAAATACTACAAGTTGGCAGCTTTAATAAAAAAGCCATTGCTGTCGAGTTGATTCCGACTCATAGTGACCAATAAGACACAGCAGAACTGCCTCATAGAGTTTTCAAGGAGTGCCTGGTGAATTTGAACTGCCAACCTTTTGATTAGCAGCTGGAGCACTTAACCACTACTCCACCAGTGTTTCTGGCTTTAATAAACAAAAATTTATTTTCTCACTGTTTAGGGGGCTAGAAGTCCAAATTCAGGGCACCAGCTCTAGGGAAGGCTCTGTCTGTTGGCTCTGCAGGAAAATCATTGCTTCAGCTTCTCTAGCATTCTCAGTGTTCCTTGGAGAGTTCCACGTGGCACCTATCTTCCCCCATTCCTACTTAGTTTCTTCTGTGTCTAATCTACTCCTTAAGATGTCGGAAGTGATTAGTTTTGACACACTCTACACTGACAAGTCCTCATTAACATAACCAAGAAACTCTTATTAACAAGTGGGACTATATCCAAAGGTATATTGTTGTTGCATGCCCTTCAGTCGATTGCAACTCATAAGGACTCTGCAGGTAGTCCCCAGTTTACAATTGGATTCCATTCTGAGGACTCCATTATAAGTTAGTTCTGATGTAAATTGAATACCTCATGTTTTTTTTTTTAGTTATCTTTATTTTTGCCTTTTATTATCAGTATCTTCATAAATCCAATCTTTATCTCATCCCGCTCATCCTCGAATTTTTCAGCAGTTTCAACATCTGCGTTTCCTGCTTCCCCGGTTACATGCACGTTATGCATGCCAGATCTATGTTTGCAGAGATAAAACCAGCCCTTGCTGGCATTACCGTACTCAATGGTAGTCTTCTCCTTGCTGTTCCTTCAGGTTTTCAAAAAGGCTGTGTGCTTTCATTTGAATCATCAGTAAACTCATCAGAATCCTCTTCTGGATTTGCCGTTCTATCCAAATCATCAACAGTTTCCCCATCTCATGGATTGGCCCTTGACTCTCCCTTGTTAAAATTGTCGATTTTATGCCAACTGCCTCCAAAATCCCATTCTTATCCTTAATGATTGTTGAAAGGTCAAATGAGACAGTTCTTCCTTACATGCTATTTTGCCAACTTTTTCTCCATCATAGGTCTTAATGATCTTCATCTTTATATCCATGTCTAAAGCCTTCTTCACCTTCTTTTTTGGATTAGAACTTTCTGCGGCATGACTTCTTTTGCTAGACATATTGTTGGAGGTATAAGCACTGCAGGTGTTACAGTCAGAGAAACTTGAACTCAGCTTCAAATTAACCACTGATGCTTCTAATGGTACGACACACTGAACAAGATCATGCTGTGGGCCTGGTCTACAATGAAGTTGGTGTTAGTGTCATAACTATTAAGTCTGAGTCCTAATGGCTGTTGGGAACATGCACAGTTCAATTGTCGTATGTCATTAGAGTTGAAGGTTGTTCAACTTTCTATCCATTAAGACTCCCGACACTGACATTGACTTCCTTGTAGACCAGGCCATAGCCTGCTATACTGAAGTTTTGAACAGTAAATCATAAAATTGAACATCTGTGAGTCAACATCTGAGAATGATAGCATCAGCAAATTACAAGCTGCAACACTGTATGTAGTACATATTACACCAGATGTAAAAATTAAAAAAAGGAAGGTCGTAAGCACAGTTCACAGTAACTCGAATACATTGTATGTCAGGGACTACTTGGATATGACACAGTAGAACTGCTTCATTGGGTTTCCTAGGCTGTAATCTTTATGGGAACAGATCGCCAGGTTTTTTCTCTGGGGGAGCAGCTGCTGGGCTTAAACCGCAGACATTTCAGTTAGCAACAAAATACCTAACCATTGCATCACCAGGGATTAGGAATTACAACATGTATTTTGAGGTGATGCAATTCATTCCATAACAGCATACATATCCTTTATAAATTCTTGGATTGAAGAACTGTGGTTAAATAGGTCAAATTATCTGCGATCTCAGAAACTAAAAGGCAAGTTTAACAGACAAACTGAGTCTGATCTGAAGGTAATTCCAGACTGTGTGTGGTGGAAAAAAGGGAAATGACATGTAGAAAGCATATAGGAGATGTTGGTATTGGACAGATGAGCTGTCCTAGACAACCAACATAACCTTGAGTAAGATCGTTCTCTACTCCTACTCCAGAAAACTGAATTACGTCTGGAAAACAGAATTACCCTAAATGTTTCTTTGAATTAGACTGCCTCTAACCATTTTCAAGTAAGTATACTGTTCTGTAAAGAACAAATTACAACTACGTATTTTCAATAAGCTCTGTGGCAGTTACTTTGCTCTTTGTTTTTTTATGTGTGTTATGGTTCCCCTCTCACTTCATCAATGCCCAGAATATAGAAGGATTTCAGTATATTTAGTGAATAAGGCACAATGGTTAAGCAGTTGGCTACTAACTGAAAGTTTGGCAATTCAAATCCACCCACTGGTTCCAGGTGAGAAGGGCCTGCCAATCTGCCCACATAGAAAACTGGATGGGGCAGTTCTCCTCTGTCACATGGGGTCACTATGAGTCAAAATCGACTCTTCAGCAGCCAACAACACAACAAAAACAATGTTCTTATAGTAACTGAATGAATTTTGTAAACAAATTAATTCCAGCATGTATATAACATGTTGGTGAATGAATCATATTTTCCGAGAACCCTGTTGAACTCTTTCTTAAGGAGAATATGTATTTATGAAATGAAATCTTACCCATTTAGCTAAATTGTGTGTAAATGGGTATTGTTTAGTTTGCATATTTAATGTCATCAAAGTTATACTTAAAGTATAAAATATTTGCCTGAAAAAAAGAAAAACACACCTTTTTGGTATTCTTCAAAATCATAAATATAATTAATGAGAAACAGAATATGGCAAAACTGACCATTATATTGATAGTTCTTTTTATCACACAACAAAACTGTTCAATACACTTGATTTTTCATTTAAATACTTCTACTTAGAATTAAATTTACTGTATTAAATCAAGAGTTAATTGGAAAATGTTGTTGAAGCAATTATAATAGTTTTGCTAAGATGGAATCAGAGCTTTCTTTTAATAAAACTAAACATTGCATTGTATTTCAAGATTTTGTCCCTGAATATTTTGGAGTATTACTATGCAAAGATCAGCCTGTCAAGAGAGTTTTAAACTACCACCAACTATGATCTCATTTTATCTGATATTTCTGAAGAACTCTTAAACATAAATAAGATGATCAAACCTTTAATTTGACATTTCTTGAATTTAAATATTCATAAGGTGATTGATATTTAAACATCATCTACTGAAGAGCTCAATTTCAATGAACCAATCAATGTATCAAATTCAAATGTATTACTTCACATTGATGAGGCTGCAGTACAAGAGGAAAAGTAATTTAGATTTTTCTTGGAGAATGGACTTTAAGTGATATCTATTTTAATCTATAAAATACAATTTTGAATGATGAATTGCTTTTCTGTAACTAAAAATGTTACCATCTTCTGAATTGCAATATTTCCTACATATCATCTTATGGTATTTTAACAGAAATATCTTTTGCCGTACAGATTAAGGAGATTTTGGTGTGGAGAGAAAATATTGCTAACTTAAGTCCTTTGTTCTGAAAACAAAAAAATTGATTTTTTATAGGAAACAAAAAAAAATCATGACCTCGCACACGAACTGTGTATAATTTACCCCCAATAAAACTATATCTGTAAACTGAGAATATGTATTTGTCTTAAGAATATTAAAATTCATGTAAAGAAAGGGGTTAGGATATGAACGATAACTCAAAAGATAGTATTTTCATGACCAGTTGCAAAATCATTCAGTATTCAGAATCCTGCTCGACTTTAAAAAATGACGGAGAAGCAGTTCTCACTCAAAAGTCAGATACTTTTCATAACATTTTAGGAAATTTAAGATTAAGAAAGCTCAATCACTGCCCTTTAGATAAAAATTAAATATTTTACATATATTTTTGTTTTATTAGAGAGTATATTTTAACATTCCGTGCTTTATTCAGAATATGAAAGACAGCCACCACCCGTCTTTCAGCTTGTCATACAGCAGCGACTTGCATGTGGCTATGATGATGGAAGCTATGCCACCGGCATTTTAATATCAGCAAGCTCTCCCATAGTGGACAGGTTTCAGCAGAGCTTCCAGACTAAGACGGACTAGGAAGAGAAGTCTGGCAATCTACTTCTCAAAATTAACTAATAAAAACCTTATGAATATATTGCCTGCTATAGTGCTGGAAGATGAGCCCCCTCGTTTGGAAGTCACTAAAACAATAGCTGCAACAATGGACTCAAATACACCAAGGATCATGAAGGTGATGCAGGACCAGGCCATGTTTCCTTCTGTTACACACAGGATTGTCATGAGTAGGAGGCAACTTGACTGCAGTTAATAACTACACATGATAGATGGGGAATTTTGAAATCATAGGGATGGGATAGATTTTGAAATACAACAGGTGCTGAGATATCTGGTAATTATTGAAGGATAAAAGTATCACCCTTCGTATAGTGTGGAATGAGAAGAAGTAAAGTAATGAAGTCATTGAAAGAATAGATTGTATATTTATTTGTTTGGAGGAAAAGGAAAGTGTGCCTAAACCTAAAAGTGAAAATGGAAGTTATAAGGTAAAAGACGAATGGACTTTTAGTCTATGGAAAATGTAAAACATTCTAGATCGAACACTACCAAAAACAAAATTAAAAGGTCAAGTAATAAACCATGAAAAAATATTTGAAACTTTCAGGAGAAAGTTAATGTCCTTACTATAAAGTCAGTTCTCACAAATTAATAAGAAAAAAACAACTTGAGAGGAAAATATTCCAAAACAAAATATATGAATAACAAAAAGTGGTATAAACGGCCCGTTAATAGTTGTGAAAATGTACAACCTTGCTAACAATAAATGAAGGACAAAATAAAATCACAAATGTGATGTCATTACTTGATAATCAAATCAACACCTTTTAGACAAAACCATAAAGTCTGGTGTCAGTGAGGGTGAGTGTGTAATACCAGAAGCCTTGAAAAAATAATATTTATATTTTAATTCAGAAATACTATTAGAAACTCAGTCTAATAAAAATAGAAACTTAGTCCAAGAAAAATTAAATTAGTTAATAAAATATGCACATAAAATGTATACATAATTGTATGGAAAATTATATGGCATACTCAAAACTGAAACAAATTCAATGTATTAAAAGATACTGATTAAATAAATCTTCACATATCCATGAATTAGAAAACCCTAAACATTGGAAGTCATGTTTATAAAAATATTTAATGACAAGAAAATGTTATTGATATATTTTTAAATTTAAAAAACTATGACCCAAGCCATGGTATTTTCAATTGCCTCATATGCATGTGAAAGCTAGACAATGAATAAGGAAGACAGAAGAAGAATTGATGCCTTTGAATTATGGTGTTGGCAAATAATACTGAATATACCATGGACTACCAGAAGAAATAAACAAATCTGTCTTGGAAGAAGTACAGCAAGAATGCTCCTTAGAAGCCAAGAAGGCAAGACTTTGTCCCACATACTTTGGACATGTTATCAGGAGGGACCAGTCCCTGGAGAAGGACATCATGCTTGGCTAAGCAGAGGGTCAGGGAAAAAGAGGAAGACTCCCAAAAAGATGGATTGATACAGTGGCTACAACAGTAGGCTCAAACGTAGTAACGATTGTGAGGATGGCACAGCACTGGACAATGTTTCGTTCGGTTCTGCACGGGGTTGCTATGAGTCAGAACAGACTTGATGGCACCTAAAAACAGCAATCATTTCCAGGTAGTGATATCATGTCTATATTTTTATATATTTGCTATTGCTGTTTTTATTTACTAATATTTATTTAATGACTATGCATTGTTTTTATAATAAAAATTGAACTATTTAAATTAAATCAACAAAAATATAACCATGATAGCTCTATTTAACAAACCAGTATATGTTACTTTATGTATCAAACTTTGTATGTATGTGTGTACATTTGAGTTTCACCCCAAAATTCTAAGTATATTCTTCCTATGTATCTTCTAATACTATTGCAGCATTGTTTCTGTATTTAGCTTTTTATTTAGTTTAAAATTTATTTTTTGTGTATGGCATGAGGTAGGGTTTTAAATTTAATTTTTTTCAAAATTGTTCCACACTTGGATAATCCACCCATTTTTCCTCTGCATTTATATGCTGCTCTTAAAGTAAACCCTGATATGTCCATAGGATTGTATCTGGACTCTGTTCAGATCCATGGATTTTAGGGACCATTTATATAACAATACTTTGTAATTTTAATTTATATGGCTTGATATTATATTTTAAATCATTTTTTATCCGTTTTAATGGTGTTACCACTGAGTTATCTTTTATTTCTAATATCATTGATTCAATCGCTTTCTTTTTTTGACATTTGTTTGCTAATTCTTTCCTTATCTTTTATTTTCAACATTTCTGTGACATTTTGTTCTAGATAATTATAAACAGTTAATTTTTTTTCTTTTGTTTACCCAATCTCAAAGTCAGTTTTTCAATGGATGAACTTAGCCCAGGGGTCTGAAAATTTTTTCTGTAAAAATAATTCTTAGCTCTCAGGCCACGGATCGTATCTTGTCACAAAAACAGGCCATTGGCCATAGCTTGTCAACACCTGGGGTAAAGTTTAACCCATTCAGATTAAATAATAGTAGTTATCATGTTTACAGCAGTTCTACATGCCAGGTACTGTTCTAAGAACTTTACATATAATAATCCATTTAATAATTAAAAGAACATATAAGGCAGAAAGTAGTATTAACCCCAGTTAACAAATGAAGAAACGGAAGCACAGAGCCTTGCCCAAGATTACACAACTAGTCATTGACAGAGCTGGAATTTGAACCCAGGCAGGCTGGCTCCAGAAGCCACTTGCCTTAATCACTACAGTACATAACCCCTCATTGACTGAAGACTGAAACATATGTTTTAACAGATCCCTACCATCTCATTTCATGTTTTCCTTTACAAGTGACTGGTTTTTTACTGCTACTGTAATAAGTTAGAAACCCTGGTGGAGTAGTGGTTAAGAGCTACAGCTGCTAACCAAAAGGTAGACAGTTCGAATCCACCATGCACTCTTTGGAAACTGTGGGGCAGTTCTACTCTGTCCTATAGGGTCACTAATAGTCAGAATCAACTCGACAGCAACGGGTTTGTTTGTTTACATATATATATACACATATCTCAAAGTACCACAAACTTAGTGGCTTAAAACAACACAAATGTATTACTTTATAGTTGTCTAGTTCAGAAGTCCAGTGGGCTCAGCTGGGTCATCTTCTTCAGATCTTACAGAGCTAAAGTCAAGATGTTGTGCTCCTTTCTCAGTGCTCTGGAGATGAATCCAGCCTTCTCACACAGTCATTCTAAAGGATCTCCAACTATAGATGTAAGCCTCCTAGGGAGTGTCACTGCTACATTCCCAAACACAGTGATCCTGCCTCTATGTAGACTTCACTCATCTCCTAGCTTCTTCCTTCAGTTCACTGCCATGATGGGCTGGGAGGTCCTCAGATTGGCAAAGAGCTCTTGCTGCTTCTGGAGATGCCAGATGGATTGCTGGGTAAGGTATGGGCGTAGGACTGCCAACACATCCCCCCACCACCACCAATGAAACATCCCAAGACCTCTGCAATGAAGCTGCTCCACTAGGCCAAAGTCTCAGACTCCGAGGAGGACATGGAGGTCTGAGACACTGCTGTGTTCTGCAATTAAAGAAAGAGAACTGCCGTTCAGGTATCACATGTTGTGACTTTACGTTATCTGTATGTCTCACAGCTTTATTTAAATCCCCCCTATCTTTTGTCCACCCCACACCACTCCTATTTCTTATGTCCCCGTGAGGGTCTTTTAGACTTTCAAATAATCCACTCCTGGGAGTACCTACGCCATCAGTACTCCCCAAATTTTCTGTGTCTAACACAATCATCAAAATCAACCTGCAACCTTCATATTGTTGTTATTGTTAGTTACCATCGAGTCAGCTCCAACTCATGGTGACCTTATGTATAACAAAGCAAAGTGTTGTCTGATCCTGTGTCATCTTCATGATCATTGGTAGTTAAAGTTGTGGCTATTGTTTCAATTCATCTCACTGAGGGTTTCCCTCATTGTTGCTGACCCTCTACTTTATCAAACATGATGTACTTTTCTGGGCAGCAATGTTCATACTTCTGTATTTTCAATCTGGAAGTACAGACTTTTAAAATATTTATTCTCACTATGGAATAAGTTAATTTTCCTAGCAAGAGAGCTAGAGAAATTCTTTTTCATCTCAATTTGCACTGCTTATCTTAATAAGTCCTTTCCAGTAGTCCTTCCTATATTTTTAAGCACACTGCGTTTTGTAAACATGTATTTTCATTTCCCTTATTTTCTTAAGATTTGGAAAAATGTTGTTTTTTAGTTTATTTTACTTAGCTAGTCAGAGCCATTACATAAAATTTCCTTTAACTGAACAACTATATGCTATATATGCAAACGATACAAACAAGTTATGCAAGCTAACAACAAACTGACAGATGAGTGGAGGTAATATTTAAAATAGGCAACAATATTTACCTATTTTTGTACTGCTCTCACATAATTATTTTTACATATTACCTTTGCAGTTCTCCATGTGTTTACATTTTATATAAATGCAATCACAGTGTATATAACACTTTTTTTCAATTTCAAAACTACATTATAACTGATTATTTCACTCCTCTTTTTAAAATCCCTCAGTGGCTTTCCATTTCCTCTGGAAGTACATTAGAAGGGAATATACAACCTTCTAAGCATGATATACAAGACCTTCTGGGACGAGGGTGGATTCTGACAACTTATCCTTCATAAACATCACTTCTAGTTATTTGATCCTCATATATTATATTTCAGAATAATGAGAAATTTGCAATTCTCAACTTCATGCATATGTTGCTCCTCTGCTTTTTCATTTTCTTCACCTAACTCTTATTTGAACTTTCAAGACTAAGGTAATGTGTCACTGCCCTTCAGGAAATGCTCCTAGTGTGGGTTACCTGCTGTTTCTTCATTCTCCAAAAATATTCTTTGAATACTTTTATGAGAGCATTTTTTATATTTCATTATAATCATCTGATTGTTTTTATGGCTCTTACCTAGACTTCAAAGTTCTTATTGTAAAGTCTATGTCCCATTAGTCGTTTTACTTGGGGTTGAGCTAGGATTTGCCGCAATTAATAAACAACTCGCAAGTATCAGTAAATTAAAACAATGAAACTTTACTTTACATCCATACGACATGCCCATAGTGAGTCATTAGGGGGCTCTGTTTCATGCTCTACTTTCTGACAAAACTGCCATTATCTTCAGTATTGCCGACTACATGGCAGAGGAAAAGAGAGACTGTGTTGAAGGACACAATTGCTCATAAAGCTTCTCCCTGGAGGTGATGTCATGTCTACTCACCCTTCATTACCAAAGTAGGTACATGACCATACCTATCCTTAAGAGGGAGAGAAGTCCAGTCCGACATGGGCAGAAGAGGAAAAACTGCAATATTTGGTGAACAGCACTAATGAAAGTCACCAGTCACAATCAGTTTCAAAAACTGTTGTTGTTAGGTGCCATCAAGTCGGTTTCAACTCATAGCAGCCCTATGTACTACAGAATGAAACATTGCCCAGTCCTGTGCCATGCTCACAATTGTTGTTATGCTTAAGTCCATTGTTGCAGCCACCGCGTCAATCCATCTCCTTGAGGATCCTCCTCTTTTTCACTGACCCTCTACCAAGCATGATGTCTTTCTCCAGGGACTGATCCCTCCTGAAAACATGTTCAAAGTATGTAAGACTTAGTTTCACCATCCTTGCTTCTAAGGAGCATTCTAGTTGTACTTCTTCCAAGACAGATTTGTTTGTTCTTTTGGCAGTCCATGGTATGTATATTCAATATTCTATAACTAAAGTATGTAAAGTAGTGCTGCTGGCACATAGTAATGTCTTTCTTGAATTAGTGACTACATCATGACCATTCTCCATGTCTCTATATAGCCTATATAATTGTGATTTTAATGGACTCCTCATGTAGTGTTCAGTTGATACACTCTACTTCTAAGTAGAGTACTACAATGTTTATAACTGTTCACTGTTATAGAAAAACCAAAACTAGCACTTTCTTCTGGGAGATTTTTTTTAATTGACATTTCCTCAGGTTAAGGTCCCTACAGTGAAATAACTGGCTAAAAATTAATTTTAAATATTAAGATTTTTTGATACACATTGCCAAAATGCTCTCTGTAAAAGGGTTTTGCCAATTAATAATGCCACTGGCAGTAATCAGTGCAGTAATTTTAGCCAGAATTTTAATGTTGTCATTAATTATGTTTACAAAACAGTAGCTCAAACTTGCATTAAAATGAATTTTATTGCTATTTTAGATGACATCGTCCCATATATGTGTTCACTATTCAGTTAACATGTCTAATTCCCTCACTAGATTGTATCTGTTCTTGCTCAACACTGTATTCTCAGCATTTAATGCAGTGCACATAGTAAGCACTCATGTAATGATTAGAGGAACAGTATGTTGAGCCAGAATATCAGGAAATGAGTACTGATGTCACCACTTATTGTCAGTAAAATCTTGAGTTAGTTTCTGTGCTTAGATTCTATGCTTAGTTTCCTCATTTGTAGAACAACTCCTCCTGGAGCTGTGAAGATTAAATGGGTTACTGTGTATAAAGTACTTAAAATAGGGTCGCTAGGAGTTGAAACCGACTTGATGGCACCTAACAACAACAGTTTTCGAAACTGATTGTGACTGGTGACTTTCGTTAGTGCTGTTCACCAAATATTGCAGTTTTTCCTCTTCTGCCCATGTCGGACTGGACTTCTCTCCCTCTTAAGGATAGGTATGGTCATGTACCTACTTTGGTAATGAAGGGTGAGTAGACATGACATCACCTCCAGGGAGAAGCTTTATGAGCAATTGTGTCCTTCAACACAGTCTCTCTTTTCCTCTGCCATGTAGTCGGCAATACTGAAGATAATGGCAGTTTTGTCAGTGAGGAGAGCATTAAATGGGTTAATGTGTATAAAGTACTTAAAATCGAATCTGCCAAATGGTAAACATGCAATGAATGTAGATTATTATTAAAATTATTATCTGGTTATTGTTGTTAGGTGCCTTCTAGTTGGTTTTGACTTATAGTGACCCTATGTACAACAGAAAGAAGCACTTTCCAATCCTGCTCCATCCTCATAATTGTTGCCATGTTTGAGCCCATTGTTGCAGCTGTTGTGTCAATCCATCTCATTGAGGGTCTTCCTCTTTTCTGTTGACCCTCTACTTTACCAAGCATCACATCGTTCTCCAGGGACTGGTCCCTCCTGATGACATGTCCAGAGCATGTCAGATGCAGTCTCGCCGTCCTCACTTCTGAAGAGCACTCTGGTTGTACTTCTTCCGAGACAGACTTGTTCATTCTTCTGAAAGTCCATGGTATATACAATATTCTTCGCTAACACCATAATTCAAAGGCATCAATTTTTCTTCAGTCTTCTTTATTTATTGTCCAGCCCTTGCATGCATATGAGGTGATTAAAAATACCATGTCTTGGATAAGGTATACCTTAGTCCTCAAAGTGACATCTTTGCTTTTCAATACTTTAAACAAGTCTTTTGCAGACTTGCCCAATGCAACAGGTCATTTGATCTTTTGACTGCTTCTTCTATGGCCATTGATTGTGGTGCCAAGTAAAATGAAATCCTTGACAACTTCAATATTTTCTCCATTTATGATGTTGCTTGTTGGTCCAGTTGTGACGATTATTCTATAAAATTTAGATATTGATTGTTTTCTTATAAATTTAAAGTAAATCTTTTGAGAGTTTAAAATTGAATGCATTCCCTCCTCCAATTGTTTCTTGGCAATTTTATGAGTGCTTTTAGAAAACAAAATTTTTGTAATATTGTGTATACACAAAAAGACACATCAATTTTAATTGTGCATTGTAATGGATTTTGAAAATGCATATGTCCATGTAACCACCAACACAATCAAGATACAGAGAAGTACCATTATTCCCAAAGCTTTTCTTTGTGCCTCTTGTCCCCATCGCTGGCCCAAAACAACAACATATATGATTTCTGTCACTAGAGATTAGATTTGTTTTTCCTAGAGTTCATATAAAAGGAATCATACAAGAGATACTCTTAATATCTTATATATTTCTATCAGCATACTATTTTTGAAATCTTTTTCCATGTTGTTGCAAGTATAAGTAATTCTTTCTTTTTTTCATTTCTAAATAGTATTCCATCTAATGTATGTCCATGTCTGAAAATTTCTTTTCTTGTATCTTTGTGAGATTTTGGCAGTAGTGTTACGTTGAACTCATGAAATGCATTGGAAAGCGTTTCTTTCTATCTACTTTTTTAAAAGTTGGTACAGGATTGGTATTATTTCTTCTTTAAATGTTTGGTAAAATTCAACAGTGAAGTCACCCGGGCCTTGAGTGTTCTTTGTGTAAAATACCATGCATTCTTGGGTTTGTTTTGGTCATTTGTGTCTCTCAAGCATTTTGACTATTTCATCTAAGTTGTCAAATTTATTGACATAAATTTTTTCAAAATATTCCCTTATTACTCTCATAATGTAGGAACTGTAGTAATGGCCCTTGTTTCTTTCCTTATAACAGTAATTTGTAGCTTCTCTCTTTTTTAATATCTACCTAAATTTTTTCAATGCACAATCCATTATTTTTCCTTTTCAATTCCATTAGTCTCTGCTTTTATAATTAATATTTCATTTTTTATCCTTACTTGGATTTAATTTGTCCTTCTTTTCCTAGCTTATCGGTGTGAAAACTTAGATCATTGATTTTAGAACTTTTTTTCTTTTGTAACACAAGCATTTTAAAGTAACAATTCCCCTCTAAGCATTACTGAACCTGCAGCTCCAAATTTTAATGTACTGTAATTTTGTTTTCATTTAATTCAAAATATTTCTCACATTCATTATGATTCTTTTTAACTCATGTATGTTATGTAATTTGCATATTTTGAAGATTTTTTTATATATTTATATATTTATTTCTGTATTTATCCCATTGTCATCAGAGAACACACTCTGTATAATTTCAGCCCTTTTAAATTCATTGAGACTTGTTTTATGCCCAGCATTTTGTCCCTCAGGTTAATGTCCTTTGTTAAATATTTTTTTAAAAGTATATACTGTTTTCTTTGCATGTTCCACAGATTTTACTTCAGTCAAGTGGATTAACAGTTTTTGGCAAGTCTTCTCTATGCTTATTGATTTTTTCTTTATTTGTTCTATCAGTTACAGAAAGAAAAGGGTGTATATCTTCAAATACAGATTTTTTTATATCTCTTTTCTGTCAGTTTTTGCATCAAGGGTCTTGAAGCTTTAAAATTCAATACATACGTTTTTCAGTGAATGTATTCATATTTAGGATTTTTTTTTCCTTGATGAATTGACCCCTTTATCATTAAGAAACACCTCTTTTTATCCCCAGTGACATTCCTTGTTCTGAAGTCTACTTATTAATATAATTAATAAAATTATTATTAAGATCATCACTCCAGATTTCTTATGTTGCATTTGCATAAAATTATCTTTTTAAAAACAATTTTACTGTTAAATTATATTTTCTTTATATTCAATGTGGATCTGTTATACACAGCATATACTTGATCCTTGGATTTATTGTATTTCTTTGTGCCCCTTTCCAGTCAACAGTTTTTAATCTAAACGGACATTCTGCTTCTTTTATTTGAAGTGTTCAGACCATTTATAGTTAACGTAATTATCAACATAGTTGGGTTTAGCTCTACAATCTTGCTGTTAATTTTTATTTTTCCCATTTGTTCATTTTTCCTTGTTTCTTCTTATTGTCCTTTTTTTTGGATTAATTGATTTTTTTGTAATAATATAACTTATCTTCTTATTTGCTTATTAACTATAAATCTTTCCTCTTTTTTTAATGGTTTCTGTAGGGTTTCCAATATGAATTTTATTTATTCTTCCCATATTTTGTGCTATTGTTGACACGTATTTTAAATACATACATAGATAATAAACTCAATAATACATTGTTATAATTTTTCTTATAATATCTTCTAAAGAATTTTTTTAATGAGGAAATATCGTTTCATATTTGTCAACACATTTACATTTCCTGTGCTCTTTGTGTAGATGCATATTTCCATCTGGTATAAGTTAAGTTTTTATATTGCTTTCAGTTTTGAAGGACATTTTCAGTGGATACAGAATTCTAAGTTGAAAATATTTTTTAATCCATTAAGAAAGTCATTCTATTGTCTTTTGGCTTGCATCATTTCTGATGATGTATGTACAGAGAAGTATGACTAATGTGTACATAAAAGTTTCCCTGTAAATAATATGTCTTTTTTCCTTTGGCTGATTTTACGATTTTTTTCTTTACTACTACTTTTTAACAATTTAATAATGATGTGCTTTGCCGTATTTTGAGTGTATATTAAAATGTGTGTGTGATTGTCCTGCTTGTAATTTATTTAGCATATTGGATTTGTGAATTTATAGTTTTCATAAGCCTTGAGGGTGGCAGTCAGCCATTATTCCTGTTTGTTTTCTGCTCTTCCATCCTTCTGGATCTCCAATTTTCCGTGTACTAGACCACTGGATTTTATCTCACATGTCACCGAAGCTCTGTTTATTGTTTTTTATTCACTTCTCTCTGTTACTTACTTTGTGTAAATTCTATTGCTGTATCTTCATGTTCTGAACATGTTTTGCACTAACCTTTCCTAACTTCATCCAGCAGAAAGCATATATCTAAAATTTTGTTTATCCTCTCCAGAAGTTCCATTTGATTTCTTCTGTATCTTATATTTCTCACTAAATTCATATTTTTCTTTAAATTCTTGAACAGTTATTATAACTATTTTAATGTTTTGTTTTTATAATTATATTATTTCTGTCATATCTGTGTTTGTTTTCATTGAGTGATTTTTTTTTTTTTTTTTTTTTTTGCAATGGGTTTTGTTTTCCTAGCTTCTCCTGTGTCTGGTAATTTTTATTGGTTTGTGGACATTTTGGATATTTTACCTGTGAATCAGTTTTATCCTTTCAATGTTTGTTTATAATCTTTGCTAGGGAATATCTAAAGTAGCCTTCCCTCCAAAGATAGCTCATTACTAGGAAATATTCACTGAATATTCCAGGTGATCACCGAGGACTTTACACCCAAAAGGCTGGAACTTGAACATCTCCCTATCCTGTGTGAATGCTAAGAATTATTCAGCCTACTATTCCCTTGTCTTTACTTGCCCAGCTCTGTAGAGATTCATTACTTAAATTCATGGACTAGTATTCAGAAAAATTCAAGGGGACAATTATACAGACATCTGGAACTCTTTTTCTGTGTAGTTCCCTTCTTTCCAAAACTGTGATTTGCCATTTGAGTAATGTCAGTCTTCCTGTGTCTAATCTCCATCCCCTCAAGTCTGTGAATCTTCTGAATTTTTGTTTGGAATGCCTTTCTCTGGTCCTCCATTTTAAAAATTGCCTTCAGGCAGAAAGCCAAGATGGTAATAGAACATACCACCTTTGTTCCTTTTTCTTAAAAACAACCCTGCATTGACTATTGTCCAATGTCTGAAAATACTGGTTGAGTGGATTTGGTCTTATTTCTTAGTTTTTAACTGCAACTGATTAGATCCAGTCCTCGTTACATCATCATGGCCAGAAGTGCAAGTATATAATACTTATTTAAAGAGAGTTTATGTTGTAGCTGATGATGAGTTTATAATGCTAAAAAACTGGGATATATCCATATCTTTGAGAGTTCAAACGCACAGGTGTTAACAACCAACCCATGCCTACACTCTTGATCTGAGTAATTTAATTCCCTAAGTGTAAAAATACTCAATTGTCATGAAAATATAATTATCTAAAACAGCCTATCCTCTAATCATGCTATCTAACTAAACTGTTATGTTACCAGTGAAAATTCTACTAAAAATGTTTGATCAATATTACTTCTTAAGACTTATAAAATAGCTCAAAAATACAGTTTAATTAATCTATGAAATTTCAATGTCTCTATTTCTAGTCTTATATCAAGTGGAATTTTCTCTGTAATCTTACTTCTATAGATATATACTGAGTAATATGTATTGTTGTGCTATTTATTTATCTCTCTCTTTCTTTCTATCCATCCATCCATTTGTTTGTTTGTTTATGTATTTGGTTTTTTGTTTGTTTATAGCCCAATCTTATTTCAAAAGTCCCTGGGTGGTGCAAATGGTTTGTGCTTGGCTACGAACGGAAAAGTTGGCATTTCAATCCTATCCAGTGGTGCTGCAAAAGAATAGCCTGGCAATCAGCTTCTGTAAAGATTTCAGCCAAGAGAACCCTATAAAACTCAGTTCTACTCTATAACACAAAGGGTAGCCATAGGTCAAAACTGACTTGATGGCAGTGGGTTACCATCCTATTTTGAAACTATTTATAGTAGTAAAATCCCATTGTAATAAAAGTTTTTGATGTTGTTAGCTGCTGTTGAGTTGATTTCAACTCATGGGGACCCCATATGTGCAGAGTAGAACTGCTCCATAGTTTTTTCAAGACTGTGGACTTTTGGAAGCAAGTCCCCAGACCTATCTTCCAAGACATCTCTAGGTGAATTTGAACCACCAACCTTTTGGCTAGTAGTCAAGCACTTAACTGTTTGTGACACCCAGGGACTCTGAGTAATAAAAGTAGAATTGGTAATGTGGTGAGGATTCATCAGACAAAAATAAATAAATAAAAATATATGAAATATATGAACAGTGGTCTCCAAAATAACTACATCCCACCCAACCACTTATAATATATGAATAAAAATATATTCAATTCAAATGTCTCAAATTCTACTGAATCACCCATATATACTTACATTTAGTATTTTTTTTAAATCAGTACTATTCAATATTTTGCACAGTACTTGTTGACCATAAGCACCCAGTATAAAGTTTCTATTAAATTATTGCTATTAGAAAAAAGAAAATAGCAAGTAAAATAGAAATATTGAAACTTAAAAAAATACCTATTCAGTAACATGCCCATATCATTATATAAGCTGAATAAACATGTCTTATTTTGATTACAATTTGAGTAATTGATTAACAATGACAATGATTCAAAAGCAAAAATGGCTAAACAGCTGCTTTTTTAAATTGCAATATTCATTATGAAATAAAGTGTTTACAAATGCAGTTTGTTCTATACTAGTTCCTTTGGTCCTTGGACAAATTTAATGGAATCAGTAACCTATTTTCCTTGGTTTTAATTATGCACAGTATGTATTTTTGATGTTGCCAGTTTTCCTAAAGAATAACAAATGTTGCTTTTTACTCAACAGCATTACATTTTAAAGGTTTTCTTTTTCCTGTAGCCACTGTTAAGCATATTGACAGTCACAATATCCCAGCATGGCCACGTATTCCTTGGTGGTCTTTAGTGTTTAAATGTTTACTTCTTAAACGCAATAAAGAACTTACCTTAAATATTAAAACTATGCTATTAACCCAAAGGGAAATTTGTGAGAGGACATGATGGAAATCTGATCAGTGTTTTTTTTTTTTTTTTTAAGATATTGGTATATTTTTTATCCTATTTTTTTTCTTCCTGTTTACCATTTACTCAAAATTACATGTACTGTGTACATGCATGTTGGTGTGTGTTTTTGTCTGTTTATTATCTGTGTGTGTGTGCGTGCATCAAGGAGACATAGTGTTTTTATGACTCAAAACATTCAAGGCATCATTCTTAACATAAGCCTTATTCTACAGAAGGCATGCTATTATTGATTTTAGTTGAATTAAACCAACTGGTATATTGTTACTCAGGATATTGGTTTATACTCTCCCATCAAAAAAAAAAAAAACAAAACACTATTTTCATCTCTGTTTCTTTCTCTCTTGTATACTCATTTAAGGTCAAGCTAATAAATGTGCACATAAAGTTAAACCATTACACAATTTTAAATAATTTTTTATTGTGTCTTCTGAATGATCATTTGTTCCCTTTGCCTTCTGAATAATGGGAGCAGTATATGAGCTACATAAAACTCCCATGAAGTAGATATATTTCAATTTAACTGTAATGATGACCCTTATTCTCAAGTAACATTAAGTATCGGTGGGAAATTCTAGAAAGAGTTTTATTTTAGTTCTTCTCCCTGAATGAAACTCAACATGTTTTCTAGAACCCTATCCGTAAATGTCATTGTCAGCTGGATGAAAACATTTACAAATGGTTTATTCCATGGGAAGGAGATGTCAGGAGAAGGAAATACATTTAATTGTCAAGCTCTGAGATAAGGAGCCCTAGTGGCACAGTGGTTAAACTCTCAGCTGCTAACCAAAAGGCTGGTGGTTTCAACCCACTAACTGCTCCACAAGAAGATGTGGCAGCCTACTTCCATAAAGATTACAGCCTTGGAAACCCTATGGGGCAGTTCTACTGTGTCCTATAGAGTCTCTATGAGTCTGAATCTACTCAACTGCCATGGGTAAGCCCTAAGATGGATACTATTAATATGTTTATTTTACAAGTAGAAATTAAGGCTCAGAAAGACCTGTCAAAGAACAAACAAATAAGAAAGTGTGAGCAGGATCCAAATTTAGGTACAGTACACCGAAACCAAACCCATTTCCATTGAGGTGATTCAGATTCATGTGGTTCAGACTCATAGCGACGCTGTAGGACAGGTATAATACCCCATAGGGTTTCCAAAAAGTGACTGGTGGATTCGAACTGCTGACATTTTCGTTGGCAGCCGAATGCTTAACCACTGTACCACCAGGGGTCCCTTATTCGCAGTTTCACTTTCCTCATTTTCCGTTACCCGCCGTCAACTGTGGTTTGAAAATGTTAAATGAGTACATAATGTGATGAAATTTCACTCCATCTTGCTCTGTCCTTCACATAACTTTTATTACAGTATACTGTTATAATCATTTATTTTATTATTATTTATTGTTGTTAATCTCTTAGTGTGCCTAATTTATAAATTAAACTTTACTTTAGGTATGTATGTATAGGACAAAACATATTATATAGAGAATTTGGTAGTATCTGCAGTTTCTTGTAGCATATCCCTGTGAATAATGGGGAATTACTGTAATCTGACCTCAGAAGCCACGCTCTTAATGATTATGCTATTTTGCCTTCAGGTAGAATAAGGGGTGAAAACATATAATGAGTTGTGTTTTTTCTTTTATGAGGAAATGGCATCTGGGGAAAAATTGTAGCATAAAATATTTGTAGAGGGGCAAGACCCAAAAGGGAACTCTCAGCTTCAACACAGAAAAGAAGAACCTAGTTTCTCCCTTTGGAGAGAGCAATAGATAGGGTCAAGATGGCATAATGGCTCTCAAAATCAAGGAATGGAAATTTAAGCCAAAGGCTTAAAGAGCAAGAGAAACATATATTTTTAGCTAAAATTGCTTTATAAGTATTTTAAAGTATGTGACAGGTGAAAATCTTAAGGTCTTTCTCTCCAGGAAGCTCTACAACCCTCATGATATGTGAAAGAGAATGCCCTATATTTACAAATTTAAGGTACAGAGAGATTCATGATGTCATAGTGGCTAACAGACCATCATTTAAGAATCAAGGAGCCAGGAAACCAGTGGAAAGGTAGAGAGACTGGCCAGAGGAAACCATCACACTGGAACTTGAAGACCTGATAGCAAAAAATAGAGATGTTTGTGATTCACCACCCCTTCTCTAGGACTACTCCCCTAATTTCTTCTCTTATAGAAAAGTACAGATTTTTCTGTCTGGAAAACACAATCCAGGTTATAATTTATTCATATCTCCTGTGCTCTTGTATAGCAGAGGTACCCATCAAGCTACAGGAACAGCTACAGAAGTTGTCATGATAGGCCAAAGTCAGTGTGCAAATTAATGCTTAATAACAGCTCTCTACTGAATATTAAAGTGAAATTTAAATAATAATTAAATGACATTCAAAAATACAAGCTGTTCACTAAGAAACACAAAGCAGGTCTTTAAGGATTTCTCAAAAAATTATCAGGCTTCGAATGTCTATTTGAGCGACAATAATTTGACAAAAGGTCAAAAGGAGTCAGATTATACATAAGCATCCTCTGCCCCCTCACCCTCAGCCCCACAGATGTCCACTTAGCTGCCTTTGCTTTTCCCTCTGGCATTTTGCCAGAGTTTCTGATCCTAGTTTTGTGACACTCAGGAGTCTCTAAGTACCTTAAGGACTATCGGATTCACATAATGAAATTAATTTTAGTTCACTTTAATTTAAAAAGCAAATATATGTCATGTTGTACTTTTAGGAAGAGAAAAATGACAACATGAAATTAAAAGTCCTTGCCTCTTGGCAGGCTGACAGGGCTCACCTTGAGCAGAAGTAGACAATATTTTCTCTGGAGTGTCTTTTCCTACTTCGTTCTAGTCAGCATTCACTTCTCAGGAGTTTACCGTTCTCCATTGCTCTTAACAACATTGAATAGGATAGCAATCGTTTATGGTGTACCAACTACATTCTAGGCACTGCCATAGTAATGGTATGCATCTCAAATCTGTACAGTAACCCTGCAAGTAGACAACTGAATTCCCATTTTGTTGTTGTTGTTGTTAGGTACTGTCTGGTCAGTTCTGGCTCATAGCAACCCTATGTACAACAGAAGGAAATACCGCCCGATCCCGCACCATCCTCACAATCTTTGCTATATTTTAGCCCATTGTTGCAGCCACTGTGTCAATCCATCTCTTTGAGGGTCTTCCTCTTTTTCACTGACACTCTACTTTATCAAGCATGATGTCCTTCTCCAGGGAGTGGTCCTCCTTGATAACATGTCCAAAGTACATGAGACGAAGTCTCGCCATCCTCGCTTCCAAGGAGCACTCTGGCTGTATTTCTTCCAAGACTGACTTGTTCCTTTTTTAGCAGTCCATAGTATATTCAATATTCTTTGCCAACACTATGACTCAAATACATCAATTCTTCTTTGGTCTTCCCTATTCATTGTCTAGCTCTCGCATGCATATGAGGCAATTGAAAACGTCATGACTTGGATCAGGCACACCTTAGTGCTCAAGGTGACATCTTTGTTTTTCAACACTTTAAAGAGGTTTTTTGCAGCAGATTTGCCCAAGGCAATACACCCTTCGATTTCTTGATTGCTGCTTCCATAGGTGTTGATTGTGGATCCAAGTAAAATGAAATCCTTGACAACTTCAATATTCTCTCCGTTTATTATGATGTTGCTTATTGGTCCAGTTTTGAGGATTTTTGTTTTCTTTATGTTAAAGTGTAATCAGTACTGAAGGTTGTAATCTTTGATCTTCATCGGTAAGTGTTTCAAATCCTCTTCATTTTCAGCAAGAAAGGTTGTGTCATCTGCATATGGCAGATTGTTAATAAATCTTCCTCTAATCCTGATGCATCACTCTTCTTCATATAGTCCAGTTTCTCAGATTATTTGTCAGCATAGAGATTGAATAAATTTGATGAAAGTATATAACCCTGACGCACACTTTTTCTGACTTTAAACCAGGTAGTATCCCCTTGTTCTGTTGATACAACTGCCTCTTGGTCTGTGTACAGGTTCCTCATAAGCACAATTAAGTGTTCTGAAATTCCCATTCTTTGCAATGCTATCCATAATTTGTTATGATCCACACAGTTGAATGCCTTTGCATAGTCAATAAAACACAGCTAAACATCTTTCTGGTATTCTCCGCTTTCAGCCAGATCCATCTCACATCAGCAGTGATATCCCTCATTCCATGTCCTCTTCTGAATCCAGCTTGGATTTCTGGCACTTCCTGTCGATGTATTGCTGCAACTGTTTTTGAGTTGTCTTCAGCAAAATTTTACTTGCATGTGATATTAATGAAGTCTCATTTTACAGACCTGGAAAATCTTTTAGAGAAGTTAACCTTCTTGTCTAAAGAGCCTTGAGTAATAAATGAATTGGCTGGGATTCAAAGATTTTTCTGGCTCCAAATCTCTTCTTAGATGCTAATGAGGGGAGAGAAATTCTTTTTATTGCTGTGGTTGTTCTTTTTTTAACCTTTGCCCAATATGCTGTTTAATTAAACATTAAAATCTACCTCCAAAACTTTGCAAGGCAGGCTAGCTCTTCAGAAAACACCAACCAGATGCGATGAGAAATTAAATGTTTTAAATCAAGAAGTCAAGAACAATGTAAGCTGATTGGGAGCAGCTGGCGGGGGTGGGGGCAGGAAGGAGTCCTTTAAGGCAACAGACATACTGGACTAATTCAGACCCTGTAACTGAGTAATCAATAAACTAAGGAGCTATTAACCTAGTGTTCTCAACAAAGAAATCTCAAGAAAGAGCAAAAGTAGCAAAGATGAAGAGGTCTAAGTAACAGTGATAGGCAGGCACGATCAGAAAAAGTAACATTAAGCAGGTTTACCAGGGAACAGTCAGGAAAAAGAAAGTAGGCATAACAACGTCAGCTCTAATTCAGTGGGTACTTAACAATACTTTGGGCACAATGAAACACACTTCATATTCATCATCTCGTATTACCAACATAAATGTTAATAAGAGACTCAAGGCTCTTCATTCTTCCGCTAGGATTTGAACCTAGATATGAGTGGAGTCCACAGTTGGCACAAATGGTTAAGCGCCCAGATACTAACTGAAAGGTTGGTGGTTCAAATCCACTCAGAGTCACCTCGGAAGAAAGGCCTGACAATCCTGGAGATCTACTTCTGAAAGATCACAGCCATTGAAAACCCTTTGCGCAGTTCTACTCTAATATATATGGGGTTGCCCTGAGATAGAATTGGCTTGACAGCAACTAGCTTGTTTGTTTATTTGGTTTATGTCTGACTCCAGGATATTTCATAACTCCCATGATAATTAAAAATGAAAGAATGTTCATTAAATAAAATCAGTTTTATAAGTAATCAGTTCTTTAATGACTGATAACTTCAGGGGTTAAAATCACGAGTAGCCAATTCTTTCATACTATGTAATCATGCTCATAATATTGGATGTTTATATTATAAACCTGGTATCATCAAGAAAAGTTTCTTCTTTGTTTAACAATCTTCTTTTTTAAAAAGTTTTACATACTGCATCTGTGTATTTTTTTCATTTTTATTATTGCTTACTTAATACTAGCACCTTTCTTCTTTTTTTATAATAAACTTCATTCACGTAGAAGATGAACTCATGCACAACATTTCATTTCTAGCTGTAGTAGACAGTCCTCAATTATGTCTAACCAACATCTCTTAATACCACCTTACTCTTGGTTCAAGGAGACCTGGCAGCAAAAACTGTTAAGCTCTCGGCTGCTGACCAAAACGTTGATGGTTGAAACCCACCCAGTGCCTCCCCAGAGGAAGATCTGGTGATCTGCTTCTGTAAAGATTGTAGCTATGAAAACCTTATGGGACAGTTCTAGTCTGTCATATGGGGTCACTATGAGTTGGAGTCAACTCAATGGCATCCAACAACAACTCTTGGCCTATTTTCTCACATAGGAACCCTGCCTTCCCAGCGTAAAAGTCCGAAAACTCACATCTGCAGACTTCTTTGCATCTAGGTACAAGCATATGACCTAATTTCTCCCAATTAAAAGCACTCATGAAGACATGAATTTTGAAGTCAGCAACTTGAGGAGGATGCCACACGGCCAGACTCCATCTCCTGGAAAAGGCAGTGACAGGGATGGAAGTGTCAATGCCTGAGGTGACCGTTTTCACTGTCCTAGCAGCAGTGATGGCATTATTTTTTGCCTAAAGAAGTCACCCTCATCCCCACCTGCCCCACTCCTGCCCACCTCCGCCAGCCCCTCTCCTTCTGTGGTTTGGCATTGGGCATGGTGGAGTAACTTCCTAAGTCTGTCTTTAGCCCTCCAGGAAACTTCATTCTGATATACTTGTCTGCTTGAACCAACATATGTGCCTGCTTGATCTAGCTAGCATAGATTCTGTTGTTTACAGCAAAGAACTCTGAATGACACTCTAAAGAACCTTCATAAAAGAAGTGCAGTTGAACTTACTTTTGAAGCAGTGGTATATTGAAGAAGGATGCTGGCTTAGTGACAATGTGACTTCTGGAGATATATTGAGGGAACATTTTATTTGAAGATTTTAAGCTCATAGAAAGTTAGAGTTTTAAAAGACTTAAGTGATCTTCCTAGTTTTTACACCTTTGTTTTTATTGCTAAGAAAACTGTAACTCTAAGAGGTGAAATGACTTGGCCAAAGGCAATAATACGGATTACCCACAGAGAAGGGACTATCTCAGTTCTCCTGACTTGAGTTCAAAGGTTGGTTTTGTTTTTAGTTTGGTTTTGTTTTCCCATAGATTCCCTGCCTTGTTCAGAAACAAGACAGGAAAAGAATGGTGTCTCTGCCAGCTCAGCTTTGGAATATTCTATTCCTTGAGTCCACTTATCTAGTGACAGAGAAATTAGAGCATTTGATTCAAGTGCTCCTGTATGCTGATTCCTATTCCCTAGGTCAGGCTCCAGTTAGGGCCTCACAAAGTTGCATCATTAGCAAGCATATCTCTTCTCCTCCAGTTGCCTTTGTATTTACTATAAGAAAGAAGGATGAGAAGGGCTTTTAGCTTACATATGAGTTCTATTTGTATAGAGCTTTATACTCTTTTCACATATCAGCAGGTCATTTCACCTTGATTGATAAGGGGAATTCTATTCTATATCAGAGGTCACATTGCATTATGCTTAACAAATGGCCCAGAACCACTATCAATAAATAACTATGTCCCCTTGAGCAAGCTATTACTTAGTCTTTTCCAAGCCTTGGTTTCCTTACTTGTAAATTGGAGCTAAAATAGCACTATCAAATAGTGATATTTATGAGAAACAATTCATATCAAGTGCACATATATAGTAAGCACTTCATAAATGCTACATATGGCGCTCAAATGTGTATTTAGAAGACAGTCATTTACATTCCTCAGCAGTTCTAACCCCTCACTGTTTTTGGGAAACTCCTGATTCTATGATCTGCTGCCACGGTATTCAGCCAAACTCAGGCTATATACAGTACAGAGTCTTCAGTTTAGAATATGTCTAGAATATTATAAATTCTCTACAACTTCCCTATCTCTAGCAGAAGCAGCATTGCCACCTCTACAGAGGAAACTGTGGGGTGCCTTAAATGGGTGAAAAAGGGCAAAAGCAATTTCAAACATTACTCATTAAAAAACAAAGGCAAAGCTCTCAGATCCATTATGCAGAAGATGCTGCAGCTGGACATCTATCTTTAATGTGACAGCAATAATAAACATTACTGTACATAGCTGTTTGGCTCTACATTGAGTTACGACAAGGCCAAAATCGCCCACGTTTTGGTAAGATTTCCCTCCAAATCTGACGTTGTGTGAATATAATGTTAAGTGTTCTAGCATCTTTTATTCCAGTTTTCAGACTTCAAATTGGAAGTCCTGCTGACTCTGCAGTCTTACTCCTCGGGGCTTTCTTTTTACTTTCCTCTCTACAGTGAACTTTCTTTTTGATTATAAAAAAAGAGTAGGTCAGGACGTTTACCAAGTTTACCATTTCCTTTTCCAGGTTGTAACCTCCCCTAATATTACAGAGGAATTGCCTGACTCTTTCTCAGGTTTGTGCCCACATATTCTAATCAGACTGATCCACATCTTTTTTGTATAAAATTCATAGAAAATAAGATGGTGTAGCTTCTCTTAGTAAGATGCTATGTTTAACAATCTGCATTGTTAAAACATGATAGTTTAAATCCCATTAAATTTATTATCAATGCTAATGAAAAAGATTAGATGTCAAAAGGTTAATTTGAATATATTTTAATATTGGCATGTTTTTACGTGAATATGTTTGTTAGCTTGTGGCCCACAACCCTAATCTGTGTGTAAATTATAATTCTGCTTCTTATCCCAACCCCTACTTCTTCCTGATTCATTCCAAGGTTTTTCTGGCATCACCACTTACACTGATAAAAAGACAATTTGTCTTATAAAGGTCTTCCTTGTTGGTTTAACAGGGGCTTGAATTTACAATCATCTTTTCTGCTCCGTATCATTTTTTCTTTGTTAGGGAAAGTCTAGATCTAAACTTCCCAACACTGTAGCCACTAGTCGCGCGTATAGCTATTTACATTGAAATTTAACTGAATTAACATAAAAGAAACGATTCAGTTCTCAGCTGCACTAGCCACATTTCCTGCCTCAATTCAATAGTCACATGTGGCTAGTGGCTCATTATGGGACAATGCAGAGTATATTCTTATCAATGCTGCAAACTGTGTTGGACAGCTCTGATCTAAATGTTATATCAACAGTAAAAGCAAAGTGATAGTAATATCATTAATTAAAGGCATTTATTATTTGTGAGCCAGCTAAGAATTTTTTCACAGCAATTTTGTAGAATAGATACTGTTATTCTCATTTTAAAATTGAGCAAGCATGACTTGGTGGTACATAATTAAAAACAATTTAAATTGTGTCTGCCACTGTTATTTAATACACTCAGCAGAAATAGTGAAAACTCAGACAGTCCATACATTTTCTCTTCACTCGAATAATAAAATCCTACAATCGCTTTAAGTCACAAAACACAATAGCAATTCTGTAACTGAAAGTTCTTTTCTAATAATCAAAGCTTCTTAGTTTATTTAAAGTTAAGGATTCCCTCCTCCCACAGTTCATACGCGTGGCTTACAGAAGCACAGCATGTCTAGCGGTTCTTTTCCTCCTTCATCAGGCTTGCTAACCATGGTCTCTGAGCCTCTTGAGTTGGGGTGCCAGAAGGGAGAAGAAAGAAGTCACGTTCTCGACTGAAAATCACTTTTCTTTGAACGTGACAGCTAGTTTTAAACTAACACTCTCACTGGCATTTTCATTCATTCTCCAGTGATTCCCCTGTTGCTGAGGACATCCTTGCATTTCCTTTGACAAAGTCCAGTACGTCTCTGTTCAGTCCTAGGAATCAGGCTAGGATTTCCTGTTCTCTGCTGAGGTCTGGTTGCTCCTCAAGGTAGATCATCAAGACAGGGCCAATAATTATTCCATATTATATTATAGATCATATTTTTGTTGTTAAAGAACAAAAGTAAAAGGAAAATATAGGTGTATACAAGTTGTATATGTTTGTATGAAATTAGAGTGAAATGAGGAAAGTTATACTCTCAGTCTATCAGCATCTGCTGCCTCAGGAGATTTACGACACAAGAAAGAGAAGGGAAGATTATTCACATTTTCCCTTTCTACATTTGCATTGCTTGACTTGTTACAAGATTCGGGTATTCCATTAATAATTTTTAAAAATCTAATACATTTTTTAAAGGAAGAAGACCAAGAGAGGGGGAAAATGATAAGGACAAAGGAAAAATAGGCCAGCAAAGGAAGAAGCTAAGATAAGCATCACAGTGTAGGTCCAAAATAGAACAGAAATAAAGTCAGCAAACCTCAGCACTAGATCGTGACTTCTCTTTGGGTCACTTAGGACTGTCGACAGAGGAAAGAGAAGGATTTATCAATCTCCTTTTCTACTTTGAAAAGATTTACTTCAGCGGTTGTGGACACCTTACCACAGCTATAACCTTTTACCTCCTCTCTGTTATTTTGCCAAACAATACTCCATTTTTCTATGACATGTATCATTCTGCATTTTCACTGTCCTTGAAGAAAAAAGATTTAGAAAAAAAGTCAGAGACATCAA
Source organism: Dugong dugon (assembly GCA_030035585.1). Taxonomy (NCBI): domain Eukaryota; kingdom Metazoa; phylum Chordata; class Mammalia; order Sirenia; family Dugongidae; genus Dugong; species Dugong dugon. The sequence goes on along the minus strand of CM057463.1, from coordinate 102,575,469 downwards.
ATTCTAATCTGACTTCTTCCTGGAAATTAAACACATGGTCATTTAGTTTTAAAATTGGTCAATAAGTTTCCAGCAGAAGGGACCATCAGGGAAACTAATTTGGTAGATGGTCATAAATCGCAATCTCATCGGATGTGTTCATCCTTAGATGATATTTCACAATCACAAAAGATCATTTTGTCCTTTGTACGTTAAAAAATGGCATTAGCAGTAAAGGAAGTAAACAAGGAATAGGCTTAGGGTGCATCCTCATTGTGTGTCAAGCATTCCTACACTACCAGTTGACTTATTGTTTATCAAAGGATTGAGTAAACAGCAAAACACGTGCACACACAGACACACACACACACACACAAAGAACTAGAAGGAACAAGTTAGAATATATGTGCTTATGGATTTTGGATATTAACCATTGTCATAGTTATCTCGTGCTGCTGTAATAGAAATACCACAAGTGGTGGCTTTAACAAACAGGTATTTATTTTCTCATAGTTAGGAGACTAGACTTCTGAATTCAGAGTGCTGGCTCTAGGGGAAAGTGTTCTCTCTCTGTTAGCTCTGGAGGAAGGTTCCTGTCTCTTTTTAGCTTTTGCTCCTAGGTGATCTTCACGTGTCTTGGAATCTCTCTTCCTCATCTCTGCTTCTCACTTGCTTGTTTAATCTCTTTTACATCACAGAAGAGATTGACTTAAAACACACCTACTGTTTTGTTAACATAAGAAAGAAAACCCATTCCCAAATGAAATTATAAACACAAGTATGCAACCAAACCAAACCCTTTGCCATCAAGTCCCTTCAGACTCATAGCAACATTTTCGGACAGAGTAGAACTGCCCCATAGGGTTTCCAAGGAGCAGCTGGCGGAGTTGAATTGCCCACCTTTTGGTTAGCAACCAAGGAGCTCTTAAACACTGCACCACTGGGGCACAGATATAGGGGTTAGGATTTACAACACATATTTTGGGTAAACACAGTTCAATCCATAACAGCCATGCTGTGTGAATATAATGTTAAGACTTAAAAGAGTCTTTAGAGTGATGAACTGGAAATTGACTTTAGGCACTATCTATGGAAAATACATTTTCTTTACTGTAAATACAATGCCACCTTTTACAAATATAACACACAATGTTACTTAATACATTTGATAAAAGTAACTTATATTTTCAGCTTTTCCAAGAAAAGTCCCTAGGAGTTTGTCCCTTAATAAAAAAAAAAACATGTTCCTCTTATAAGAGATCATTTAAATTTATCACATTGTGTTAGAATCAAGAGGTCTGATGCAGGCTAGAAAATGCTGAAAAGCAATTCTAGTAAATCCATTTGTCTATTGTATTATATTTCTTCATGTTTTTCCTTTACATATTTGCACAAAAGTCTTTATTACTTAAATACACTTTATAAAATGCTCTAAAAATGAAAATAGCATGGCAGTGTTTAGTGATCCACTAAAATTTTGTTAAATGTGATTTAGTTTATAAATCTAATCACTTTTTTTAATATATTTTAAGATCTACCTTGTATCTCAATCTTTCACTCCCAGCATTCCCTATTTGTCCTTCTGGGCATGTTGCTGTTATGACTAAGGATTATTTCTGTTCTTCGTGATATCTCTCAGATGATGTCTAAGGACAAAATTGACTGTTTTCACTCCGTTGCTTGTTTAGCATAGTACCAATCACAGCTTCTTCGAGACATAATTTCCTCTATATGGATGATATTTAATACTCTTGACACTTTTCTATTTATACTTAAGAATGTTCATAAACATGTAGGTGTGTATATATATGTATGTGTGTATAACCAATTTAATAAAGTATCTTTAAAATATTAACATATATATAATCTGATGACATCAAATTAGCTGTAAAATGCCAAAAACAAAAGTGATTTCTAATCTAAAAAAGGCGGCCAATAATAGAATTACATAGAAGCATACTACCTTCTCAAAGTGAAATCAACACAAACTGAAATGTGCCAAGGCCACACAACTACCCAGAACTTAGGGTTGATGATTGGCCTTTTTATTTGCCACATTTATCCTGTGCATTTATTCTAATATTGGCGTATATTAAAATCATTTATTCAAATTTACAACCACATTTTATTGAGTGCTTGCATAGTTTTATATCCATTTATCTGAAGTATTAGCTCTGTTCCCTCATTTAATGATGAAATGATAATAATAACATGTATGAGTTATTTCCATGGATGAGCTCAATTCTAAGCATTTTATATGGATTATATTTTTTAACTCTTCTCATGTAGTTTCTGTTTTAATTATTTCCATTTCATATTGTAAAAATGGCTTGGGGGCAGTGTCTGCCCTTGTCTAACTTCACAAGGGGGAAGGACAATCAAGAGCAACAGCCCAAGACTGATTACCATGAGGCAGAGGTTAGACATGCCTCCTCTCTCCACCGTTTTGACCAATTCTGACACCAACCATCCCTTCCACAGCACTCTCTACTTCTCTGATGGGTTTAATAATTCATTGCAATGGTCACACAGAACTCACAGACATTACTCCTAATTATGGGGTTTATTAGAAAAGTAACAGGTTACAATTCAGGTTCAGGAACACTCAGGACACCCTCTTCCCAGCTGTGATCACAGGCAAGCCTCTCCCTGGCTCTTGGCCTCTGCCTTGCTCAGGTAGTGTTACAAAGCTCTTTCAGCTCTGTCAGTAAGTGCCTGGAGGCATCCTACTACACCAGCAAGCCTCCTGCCCAAAGGCACTCAACTTTCTCACTCCATAGGTGGGGAAGACCACCACACTGTCTCCTGGTAGCTTCTCCTGCAGCCATTTCTCTGCCACCACTTCTCGTTGTCTTCAGTATTACAGCTCTCTCTCTCTCTCTCTCTGTCTTTTGGTTCTAATTGCTTCTCAGCACGGGGATCCCAGGTCCAAGGGATGGGATCCATTCTTGGCTGCTCTTCCCTGGTGGTGGTAGGAACCTCTCTCCCACCACTGGGAAAGCTCACTTCAAGCCCAATAGTATGACAAAACTGACCAATCCCTTTGGTGGGCCACAATTACACAGCACAGTCCCACCCACTCACCTAGGTAGGAGTTACAAGACAACGGAGAGAAGGCCACACAAAAGTGACCCATCATACCACACATACATAGGAAATATGAGTAATAGAAAGGTTGAACAACTTGGCCAAAGTCACACAACTATTAAGTATCAGAAAATTCCCTCTCCAAAGCTTCATCAATCAGTTAACAACTAAGCTCTACTATGCAGACTAGATGTTTGAAATGTTGTTGTTAGGTGTGTACAGTTGGTTCAGACTCATAGCAACCCTATGTACAACAGAATGAAACACTGCCCCATCCTGTGCCATCCTCACAATCCTGGCTATGTTTGAGCCATTGTTGCAGAAACCGTGTCAATTCTTCTCACTGAAAGTCTTCTCTTTTTCACTGACCCTCTACCTCACCAAGCATGATGTCCTTCTCCAGGGAATGGTCCCTCCTGATAACATATCTAAAGTACGTGAGACAAAGTCTCACCATCCTCTCTTCCAAGGAGCACTCTGGATGTATTTCTTCCAAGACAGATCGTTCTTTCTACTATTAGTCCATGGTATATTCAATATTCTTCAACAACACCATAATTCAAAGGGATCAATTTTTTGGGGGTCTTCCTTAATCACTGTTCAGATTTCACATGCATATGAGGTAAAATCAGAAGAAATAGCTCCAAACATCCATTAATAATCGGAACATGGAATGTATGAAGTATGAATCTAGGAAAATTGGAAATCGTCAAAAATGAACTGTAATGCATAAACATCAATATCATAGACATTAGTGAGCTGAAATGGACTGGTATTGATGATTTGGAATCTGACAATCATATGATCTATTATGTTAGGAATGACAACTTGAAGAGGAATGACGTTGCACTCATCATCAAAAAGAACATTTCAAGATCTACCCTGAGGCACAACCCTGTCAGTGACAGCATAATATTCATAGGCCTACAAGGAAGACGAGTTAATATGACTATTATTCAAATTTAAGCACAAACCACTAAGGCCAAAGATGAAGAAATTAAAGATTTGTACCAGCTTCTGCAGTCTGAAATTGATCGAACATGCAATCAGGATGCACTCATAATTACTTGTGATTGGAATGAGAAAATTGGAAACAAAGAAGAAGGATCGGTAGTTGGAAAATATAGCCTTGGTGATAGAAACGATGCCAGAGATCACATGACTGAATTTTGCAAGACCAATGACTTCTTCATTGCAAATACCTTTTTTCAACAACATAAATGGCGACTATACACATGGACCTGACCAGATCAAATATACAGGAATCAAATCAGCTACATCCGTGGAAAGAGACAATGGAAAATCTCAAAATCATCAGTCAGAACAAGGCCAGGGCTGACTGCGGAACAGACTATCAATTACTCCAAAGTAAGTTCAAGTTTAAGTTGAAGAAAATTAGAACAAGTCCATGAGAGCCAAAGTATGACCTTCAGTATATCCCACCTGAATTTAGAGACTATCTCAAGAATAGATTTGACGTGTTGAACACTAATGACTAAAGATCAGACGAGTAGTGGAATGACATCAAGTACATCATATGAAGAAAGCAGTAGGTCATTAAAAAGACAGGAAAGAAAGAAAAGACTAAAATGGATGTCAGAAGAGACTTTGAAACTTGCTCTTGAACATCAAGTAGATGAAGCAAAAGGAAAAATTGATGAAGTAAAAGAGCTGAAAGAAGATTTCAAAAGGCAGCTCCAGAAGACAAAGTAAAGTATTACGATGACATGTGCAAAGACCTGGTCATAGAAAACCAAAAGGGAAGACTATGCTTAGCATTTCTCAAGCTGAAAGAACTGAAGAAAAAATTCAAGCTTCGAGTTTCAATACTGAAGGATTCTATGGGGAAAATATTAAATGACGCAGCAAGCATCAAAAGAAGATGGAAGGATTACAGAGTCACTATACCAAAAGAATTGGTCAACATTCAACCATTTCAGGAGGTAACATATGATCAGGAACCGATGGTACTGAAGAAAGAAGCCCAAACTTCACGGAAGGCATTTGTGAAAAACAAGGTTCCAACTCATGGCAACCCCATGTGTTGCAGACTGGAACTGTGCTCTATGGGGTTTTCACAGCTGTGACCTTTCAGAGGCAGATCTTCAGGCTTGATTTCTGAGATGCCTCTAAGTTTGTTCAAACTCCTAACCTTTCAGTTAATAGCTAGTGCTTAACTGTTGGCACCACCCAGGGACTCCTCATGGACAGTAGTGATTTACACTCTCCACTCCCACTCTGCTTCCCCACACCTGCCCTACTCAGTGCGTGATCCCACTCTCTGATTATGAAACACAGCTATTGTCAATGAGATTGTGCACTGTCCTATATGTTTAAAAGCTGGACGTTGTTTTCTGTGACCTGTCTATTCATATCCTTTGTCTATTTTTTTTAAATTGGACTGTTGGCTTTCTGTTTATTGATTTGTAGGAACATCTTATATTAAAAAAAAAAAAAAAAAACAAGCCTCCAGGAATTAACAGAATACCAATTGAGATGTTTCAACAAACAGATGCAGCACTGGAAGTGCTCACTCATCTACGCCAAGAAATTTGGAAGACAGCTACGTGGCCAACCGACTGTAAGAAATCCATATTTATGCCTATTCCTAAGAAAGTGATCCAACCGAATGTGGAAATTATCGAACAATATCATTAATATCACATGCAAGCCAAATTTTGCTGAAGAGCATTCAAAAGCGGCTGCAGCAGTATATCGACAGGAAACTGTTAGAAATTAAAGCCAGATTCAGAAGTGGATGTGGAAAGAGGGACATCATTGCTGATGTCAGATGGATCCTGGCTGAAAGCAGAGAATACCAGAAAGTTGTTTTCCCGTGTTTTATTGACTATGCTAAGACATTCGACTGTGTGGATCATAACAAATTATGGATAACATTGTGAAGAATGGGAATTCTGGAACACTTAACAGTGCTCATGAGGAATCTGTACATGGATCAAGCGGCAGTCGTTAGAACAGAATAAGGGGATAGTGGATGGTTTAAAGTTAGGAAGGGTGTGTGCCAGGGTTGTATCCTTTCACCATACCTATTCAAACTGTATGCTGGGCAAATAATCCGAGAAGCTGGACTATATGAAGAAGAACAGGGCATTAGGCATTAGGATTGGAGGAAGACTCATTAACAACCCGCAATATGCAGATGACACAACCTTGCTTAGCGAAAGTGAAGAGGACTTAAAACACTTACTGATGAAGATCAAAGATTACAGCCTTCAGTATGGATTACACCTCAACATAAAGAAAACAAAAATCCTCACAACTGGACCAATAAGCAACATCATGATAAACAGAGAAAAGACTGAGGTTGTCAAGTATTTCATTGTACTTGGATCCACAATCAACACCCAAGGAAGCAGCAGTCAAAAAATCAAAAGATGCATTGCATTGGGCAAATCTGCTGCAAAAGACCTCTTTGAAGTGTTGAAAAGCAAAGATGTCACCTTGAGGGCTAAGGTGCCTGACCCAGGCCATGGTGTTTTCAATCGACTCATATGCATGTGAAAGCTGGACAATGAATAAGGAAGACAGAAGAATTGATGCCTTTGAATTATGGCGTTGGCGAAGAATACTCAATATACCATGTACTGCCAAAAGAATGAACAAATCTGCCTTGGAAGCAGTACAACTGGACTGCGCCTTAGAAACAAGGATGGTGAGACTACGTCTCACATACTTTGGACACGTTATCAGGAGGGATCAGTCCCTGGAGAAGGACATCATTAGAGGGTCAGTGAAAAAGAAGAAGACCCTCAACGAAATGGATTGACACAGTGACTGTGACAATGGGCTCAAGCATAGCAACAATTGTGAGGATGGATGGCACAGTACCAAGAGTGTTTCATTCTGTTGTGCATAGGGTCGCTATGAGTCAGAACTGACTCCACAACACCTAACAACAACAACAACATGAGGCAATTGACGATATCATGGATTGGGTCAGGCGTATGTTAGTCCTCAGAGTAACATCTTTGCTTTTCAACACTTTAAAGAGGTCTTCTGCAGCAGATTTGCCCAATGCAATGTCTTTTGATTTTTTGACTGCTGCTTCCTTGGGTGTTGATTGTGGATCCAAGTAAAATGAAATTCTTGACAACTTCAATATTCTATCCACTTATCATGATGTTGCTTGTTGGTCCAGATGTGAGGATATTTGTTTTCGTTTTCTTTATATTGAGGTATAACCCACACTGAAGACTGATCTTCATCAGTAAATGTTTCAAGTCCTCTTCACTTTCAGTAAGCAAGGTTGCGTCATCTGCATTTTTCAGGTTGTTAATGAGTCTTCCACCAATCCTGATGCCACATTCTTTATATAAACCAGCTTCTCAGGTTATTTGCACAGCATACAGACTGAATAAGTATGGTGAAAGGATTCAGCCCTGATGCACACCCTTCTTGATTTCAAACCAAGCAGTAACCTTTGTTCTGTTTGAAATAAAATAGCCTTTTGTTCTGAAATAAAATAGCCTCTTGGTCTATGTACAGGTTCTGCATAAGCATGATTAAATGGAATTCCCATTCTTTGCAATGTTATCCATAATTTTTTATGATCCACACAAATTGAATGCCTTTACATAGTCAATAAACCACAGGTAAACATCTTTCTGGTATTCTCTGCTTTCAGCCAAGCTCAATGTGACTTCAGCAATGATATCCCTAGTTCCAGGTCATCTACTGAATCTGGCTTGAATTTTAGGCAGTTCCTTGTTGATTTACTGCTGCAACTGTTTTTGAATTATCTTCAGCATTTTACTTTCATGTTATATTAATGATTTTTTTTTTCTTAAGCCAAAAGAAAGTTTTATTTGGCATATATTCAAAAGGACAAAAGTGGGAAGTGGACAAGCATGTCTGCCCGAGTCCAAAGAATATTACAGAATAGGCAAGAATCGGAAAACGGACAAGCATGCTGCCACAGCCATGTCTGACCGAATTCAAAGGAAGTTACAGAATAAGCAAGAATGGCAAAACGGACAAGCATGCTGCCACAACCATGTCTGTCCGAGTCCAAAGAATATCACAGAATAGGCAAGAATGGGAAAATAGACAAGCATGCTGCCACACCCATGTCTGTCTGAGTCCAAGGAAAGTTACAGAATTATCAGTATATATCAACATCACAAAATGGGTAGAATCATTGAAATTGTCACCTTTTCACTGATTGGCTAGAAATTGTAATCTTACATTTTGAATAATCTTTCCTAACAATCATTGGTACGGGTTTCAGTTACGAAAGTCAGGAGGGTCTTCATTGGTCCAACAAATTCCTATTCACTAAATGTTAAAAGAAAAAGACAAAAGGAGAAAAGTCCTTTGAGTTAGGTTTTATTGCCTTTTTGTGAAAACTCCCTTAAGGTAATTTCTGAGATTGTCCCATCTGTCGTCTTAGGGCACAGTTGATGTGTCTCTGTGAGTCTGTGAGGGATCAGCCCCAGCTGGGTCACAATTCTCCATGCTCAAGGAGAGGGAATTATAACTCCAATATTATTTCCTAAATCAGTTCCTCTTTTTTATCAGGGATTGGAGATAACACATCGATAATCAATACCTGGACTTAGTCGAGCTCCTAGATGGCGGCCATTGCAGGCTCTTTAAACTCACGGTGCTGATTTTCCACCTGATACCATCTAGTTCTTCACCAGGGTATTAAGTAAGAATGATGTTCCCATCAATGGCATTGCTGGAGTGAGCAGACTCAATGTACATCAACATTTTAGCCTGAGGCCTTCTTTTGCCTTTTAGGTGTGTAAGACAATAGAGGATAAATCTTATTGTGGCTAATACTATCAGGATGTAGACTAAGAATGTTACTATCCCTTGCAGTAGTGATCTAGCCCATGTACTTATTCCTGATGGTAACCAACCAAATAGATCTGGTGTTTGTAAGGCTGTGGCAATGTGTAATCAAGTAGCTTGATGTCTAATTCTATGTATATCTTGTCTACAGCACAGACTACACTTTCTTGGACTAATAAAAAAAATGTAAGGTTATTTTGTTATCTTATGTCACCTTGGCTTATGAGATCAGAGATGACAGTTGTGCTTCTGTCTCATCTGTTATTTGTCCCATAGTAATTGAAAAATTTTCTTAAATAGTTTTTCCACTCAGATATACCATAAGTAGGAGTTAAAGCTACCAACCATACCCTGAATGTTGGACCAATGGGTTTTCTTCTGACTTTCATTTTACAATTTTAACACTACCTTTTCAATATTTACTAGCATTGTTACTATGAATACTTAAAGATAATCCTAAAGTTCTCAGAGTGCATTATCCACACATTCGTCAGCAATCTAAACAAGCGACTGCCCACATAAATTCACTATCAGTTGGAAAGGATCATCTAAATTAGTATAGTTGGATCTATCGCACAGAAATATATATCTATAAAGAGCACCCAAAGTTTGTATAGAGGAAACAAAAAATATAGAAAAATTTACATGTGACAAGTTTTCATTAGAGAACTAATGATTAGCAAGGTAATACAGGATGGACCTTTCCTGTAGGAGATCTTCAGTTAGTCTGTTTAAAACATACTAAGCGTTCTTCCCAAGGGCAAGCTGCCCCTCCTTGGTTTACCTATTAACAGTCATGGGTCACTTTTTCAGAAGCAGAAATAGAACCAAAGATAAAACGGAGTCTGAGCCATGAGGTCAATCTCCTCTGACAATCTGGTTTCTTTAAGATATATAACTTTATGCATCATAAGAGGGTGACAGTTTGATTACAAACATTACACAGGTATTTCATATGACATTGTCTTAAATACTGCTTAAACCGATTAATAATTTACCCTAAACATAACTCTCAGTCAGATCTTTGAAGTTAATTTCCTAAAACAGACTGAATTCTTCAAAAAAAAGCTCAATACCCAGACCAAAATGGTCTTACTAGTTTATCTGGACGATTGTTTGACTCAAAGTATCTTCAGGAAAGTTTTTCTCTCAAAGATCAGGGTTCAAGAGGACAACCAAAGGCAAATATCCCATGTGGATTGCCTCAACCTCTCTGAAAGCCAGAAATCTGGATTCCAGGAGAATTATATACAACACTCTCATCATTCTTTCCTTTGGATAATGATCTTGTTATAGAATCTTTTATCAAAAATGCTCAACAGGAGGTTCCGGCAAAATGGCGCTCTAGGCAGAAGTACCATGCCGTCCCTCCACAGCAAAGATCTGAAAAACTAAGCCAAGCAGAGAATACAACAATCCTGAAACCCTAAAACATCAAATGAAGAGTTAAAGAACTCAGCCAAGCACCAAATGGAGTGAGAAAACTGACAGAGAACAGAGAGCGGGGAGAGATTCATGCAGAGGCCCCCTACCAGCTAATGCAGCACGGATCCGCCATCTTAGACTCCTATCAGAGACCAGCAAACAGGGGGTACAAGAAAGCGGCCTCATGGAGCATCCAGTGGGAGACAAAACAACCAGTAATTTGCAATATACTCTTTCCCACACCCCCACACTTCTTCACCCCAACTCGGCCTCCTCTGCTTCCCGCGGCCACAATCTCTTGACTGGGAAACACTGGCTGCTTGGATTCCACACACCCGAACGGGCTGGCTCTCTGAGTGCCATTTGTTGGCTGCTGGTGTTGCTTTTTTCTGCTTCTTTTGATTTCTTCCTTACCTCTCACCACCTTCCCCTCCTTTCACTCAAATACCTGGCTCCGTGCGCCATCTTTGCTTCTTCCTGAGGCGCTGCAGAGCTCCGGTAATTTGTGACATATGCCTTCCCAATCCCTACACTTTTTCACCCACACTCGGCACACTCTGCTTCCCACAGACACAGTCTCTTGTCCATAAACACAAGCACGCACTAGCTGGCTCTCTGAGTGCCATTTGTTGGCTGCTGGTGTTGCTTTTTTCTGCTTCTTTTGATTTCTTCCTTACCTCTCACCACCTCCCCCTCCTTTTGCTCAAATACCTGGCTCTGTGTGCCATCTTTGCTTCTTCCTGAGGGGCTGTGGAGCTCCATTCGAGTGTGGAGCTGCTGCCTGGTCTGGGCTGCCATGTGGGTGGGATCCTGGGGCTTTTCTTTGTTTGTTTGTTTTGAATTGTCTGTTTGTTTTCTTTTCCTTTTCTTGAGTTGGGAGCCCTTTCTGGCCAGGCAGATTGCACTCGGATTGCACAACCTTGCAGAGGGATCACTGAGGGCATTTCTTTTCTCGTTGGGTTTTTTCTTCTGTTTTGAAGGGGGGGGGGGCTTTCTTGCTTGTTTGTTTTTTAATTTGTTTTGTTTTCTTTTCCCTCTTTTTCCCTTTTTGTCTTTCTTCATTGCTCAGTTTCTCGTCTCTCTATATCTTCCTTCTCTTTATGTTCCCTGAATACCTGGTGTTGTATACCTCTACGCCGTCTAGCCGGGCTGTACTACAAAACCTGAGAGTGACTACCCCAGACCTCATAGCTGCACTAGTGGGATCCCTGGGAACTTTGCAGTTCTTTAACCTTTCCAATTTTTATATATTCATTCTTTTCTTTTCTTCCTCTTCCCCTTTCTGTTTTTCTCCATTTCATAGTCTCTCATCTCTCCACTCCAATGGCAAGCTCCCCTACCATTCTTTTTTGTTTGTATGTTTTTGGCTCCTGTTACTCTCTCCTCTTTCCCATATCCATCTTAGCTCCAAACATAACAATCTCCGCGCGGCATCTTGCCTACCTGCACTATGCGCCTGACATCACAAAACCAAGGAGCACAGGCATGGCCTACTGGAAACTGCCCTGCACTGATTACCGACCCACTCTGGTGGCTGTAGTAAGTGCCACAAAAAACCCGTCCCAGTAACTCCTCTTCAGCTAGACCTGCCCTGCTGTACCATATCTGAGTGACTGACCCTGCCAACTAGAGAAGGAGGTGAAAAGTATTGTGCCCACAGGTGAGCAAACAACAAAGAACACACAGTCCGCCTACTCAGACATAGTCAAATTAAAAAAAAAAAGGGATGAAACAAATAAATACACAATCAATAAACGAGAAAAATAACTACTGAATGCCCTGAAGACAGCAGACAATATCACCACATTTACAAAACCAGAACAGGATGGTTCCAGTAGGCGTCCAAAATAAAACACCAGATGACTCTTCTGTGGAAGAAAATGCACTACAACTACCTGATAGGGAATTGACATCTCTAATACTCAGATTCTCCAAGAACTGAGGCAAAAAGCTGACAAACACGAGGAAAAAATAGACAAATTCATGGAAAATACAGAAAAAATTTGGAAGAATTCAGGAAAATAATGCAGGAACAAAATGCCAAAATAAACTTACAACTAGAAATTATACAAAGACAACAATTAGAAATCCAAAAGATAAACCACAAGATTTCAGAAATGGACGCTGTCATAGAAGGGATGAGAAGCAGATTTGAAACGGTGGAAGACAGGATCAGTGAAATTGAAGACAAACACTTGGATACAAATCTGTTTGAGAAAAACTCAGAAAAAAGAACAAAGAAAAATGAAGAGACCCTGAGAGTTATGTGGGACGCAATCAAAAGCAAAAATTTTCGAGTGATTGGAATTCCAGAACAGGGACAGAAAACAGAAAACACAGAGAGGATCATTGAGGAACTACTGACAGAAAACTTCCCTAATATCATGAAAGATAAAAAGCTGGCTATCCAAGAAGCTCAATGAACCCCACATAGAAGAGACCCCAAAAGAAAATCACCAAGGCATATCATAGTCACATTCGCCAAAACCAAAGACTAACAAAGAATCCTGAGAGCAGTTCGTGAAAAACAAGAAGTCACATACAGAGAAGAAACAACAAGACTAAGCTCAGATTATTTGGCAGAAACTATGCAGGCAAGAAGGCAATGAGATGACATATATTAAATCTTAAAAGAAAAAAATTGTCAGCCAAGAATAATACATCCTGCAAAACTCTTGTTCAAATTTGATGGTGAAATGAGGTCATTTCCAAATAAACAGAAATTAAGGGAATACGTAAAAGTCAAACAAAACTTACAAGAATTACTAAAGGGAGTGCTTCGATCTGAGGACAAACAGCTTCAGCTCACAGGCAGAACCTAGGACCCAGGATCATACCAGCCAGATACCAATCTAGGAAATGAACTCTCAAGGACTATCCAAAACCAAAAGAAATACAACAGGGAATCAGAGAAGTTAATCAATAAATGACAACAACATCAAAACAATAAGAGAGGGAATAAACAGCATAGGTATAGAACCTTCTAATGGAGAGGAAGACAAGGCAATACCAAGTAATGGTAGACTGCTTCTAACTTAGAAAGATAAGGGTAAAATTCATGGTAACCACAAAGAAAGTTAACAAGCATACTCATAAAAAAAGAGGAAAAACATAAAGTCTCAGCAAAACCAAAACCAACAAAAACAAAAGAAATGAAAAAAAATCCACAAACAAAAGTAACTCAGCACAAGAGAGTAAGAAGAACAAAGAAATCTTCAGCAACACAAAAAAAAAGCACTACAAAATGACAGCAACAAACTCACATCTATCAATAATTACACTGAACTGAGATGGACTCAATGCACCCATAAAGAGATGGAGGGTGACAGAATGGATAAGAAAACAGGATCCATCAATATGCTGTCTACAAGAGACACACCTTAGAAACATATGTGAATTTATTAAAAGTCAAAGGTTAGAAAAAAATATATCAAGCTAACAACTACCAAAAAGAGCAGGAGTGGCAATTCTAATCTCAGATAAAATAGACTTTAAAACAAAATCTACCATAAAAGACAAAGAAGGACACTATATAATGATTAAGGGGATGATCCATCATGACGACATAACCATAATAAACATCTACGCACCCAATGTCAGGGCTCCAAAATACATAAAACAAACTCTAACAACACTGAAAAGAGAAACTGACAGTTCCACAATAATAGTAGGAGACTTCAACACACCACTCTCAGTAAAGAACAAAACAACTAAGAAGAAACTCAGCAAAGATACAGAAGACCTAAAAGGCACAATCAGCCAACTTGACCTCATAGACATATATAGAACACTCCATCCAAGCACTGCAAAGTACACATTCTTTTCCAATGCACAAGGAACGTTCTTCACAATAGACCACATCTTAGGCCACAGAGCAATCCTCAACAAGATCCAAAACCTTGAGATAATTCAAAGTATCTTCTCTGACCACAATGCCATCAAGGTAGAAATTACAACAGAAAGAGCAAGGAAAAAAAATCAACTACATGGAAACTGAATAATACCCTGCTTACACATCACTGGGTAATAGAAGAAATCAGAGATGGAATCAAAAAATTCCTAGAATAAAATGAGAATGAAAACACATCATATCAAAGCTTTGGGACACAGCAAAGGCAGTCTCAGAGGACAATTTATAGCAATAGATGCACGTATCAAAAAAGAAGGGACAAAATCAAAACATTAACTACAGAACTCAAACAAATAGAAAGAGAACAGCAAAAAAAGCCCACAACCACCAGAAGAAAAGAAATGGTAAAGATCAGAGCAGAAATAAGTGAAACAGAGAACAGAAAAACAATAGAATCAACAAAACCAAAAGTTGGTTCTTTGAAAGAATCAACAAAATCGACAAACCACTGGCCAGAGTGACAAAAGAAACACAGAAGAGGACACAAATAACCCAAATAAGAAATGAAATGGGGGACAATACAACAGACCCAACAGAAATAAAAAGGATTATAACAGTATATTATGAAAAACTATACTCCAACAAATTTGAAAACCTAGAGGAAATGGATAAATTTCTAGAAACACACAGCCTACCCAAACTACAACAAAGTGATGCTGAAAATCTGAACAGACCCATAACAAGAGAAGAGATTGACAAGGTAATAAAAAAAACTCCCAACCAAAAAAGCCCTGGCCCAGATGGCTTCACTGGAGAATTCTGCAAAACATTTACAGAAGAGTTTGTACCAGTACTACTCAAGCTATTTCAGAGCATAGAACAGGAAGCAACACTTCCAAATTCATTCTATGAAGCCAGCATAACGCTGATACCAAAACCAGGCAAAGACATCACATTAGAAAATCAATCAACGTAATCTACCACATAAATAAAAGGAAAGAAAAGAATCACATGATCATCTCAATTGATGCAAAAAAGGCATTTGACAAAGTCCAACACCCATTCCTGATGAAAATTCTGAATAAAATACGTATAGAAGGGAAATTTCTCAACATAATAAAGGGCATCTATGCAAAACCAATGGCCAACATCATTCTTAATAGAGAGAGACTAAAAACATTCCCCTTGAAAACAGAAACAAGACAAGGATGCCCTTTATCATCACTCCTATTTAACATTGTGCTGGAAGTTCTAGTTAGAGCAATAAGGCAAGAAAAAGAGATAAAGGGCATCCAAATTGGTAATGAAGAAGTCAAACTGTCCCTGTTTGCAGATGATATGATACTATACATAGAAAACCCCAAAGACTCTATGAGAAATCTACTGGAACTAATAGAAAGATTCAGCAGAGTAGCAAGATACAAGATAAACATTCAAAAATCAGTTGGATTCCTATACACCAATAAGGAGAATGATGAAACGGAAATCAGGAAAAGAATACCATTTTCAATAGCCCATAAAAAGATGAAATACTTAGGAATAAATCTGACCAAGGATGTAAAAGACCTATACAAATTAAACTACAAAACACTACTGCATGAAACCCAAAGGGATATACTTAAATGGAAAAACATACCATGCTCATGGATAGGCAGACTCAACATTGTGAAAATGACAATTCTACCCAAAGCAATTTACAAATACAACACAATCCCGATCTGAATACCAACAACATTCTTCAAAGAGATGGAAAAACTAATCACTAACTTTGTATGGAAAGGGAAGAAGGCCCGAATAAGTAAAGCACTACTGAAGAAGAAGAATAAAGTTGGAGGACTCACACTACCTGACCTCAGAACCTGCTATACAGCTACAGTAGTCAAAATAGGGTACTGGTACAATGACAGATACATTGGCCAATGGAACCAAATTGAGAACCCAGATGTAAATCTATCCACTGACGGTCACCTGACCTTTGACAAGGGCCCCAAGTCAATTAAATGGGGAAAAGACAGTCTTTTTAACAAATGGTGCTGGCAAAACTGGATATCCATTTGCAAAAAAATGAAGCAGGACCCATACCTCACACCGTATACAAAAACTACTTCAAAATGGATCAAAGACCTGAATATAAAGCCTAAAAGTATAAAGTTCAAAGAAGAAAAATCAGGACCAACACTTCAGGGCATAATACATGGCATTAACAGGATACAAACCATAACCATCAATGCACAAAACCCAACAGATAAACTAGATAACTGGGATCTTCTAAAAACCAAACACCTATGCTCTTCAAAAGACTTCACCAAAAGAATAAAAAGTGAACCTACAGACTGAGAAAAAAATTTTGTACAGTACAAGTCAGACAAAGGTCTAATATGCATAATCTACAAGAAAATCCAACACCTCTACAACAAAAAGACAAATAATCCTATTAAAAAATGGGCAAAGGAAATGAACAGACACTTCACCAAAGAAGACATTCAAATGGCCAACAGACACATGAGGACATGCTCGCGATCACCAGCCATTAGAGAAATGCAAATTAAAACCACAATGAGATACCATCTCACCCCGGCATTACTGGCACGAATCCAAAACACTGGAAATAACAAATGTTGGAGGGGCTGCGGGGAGATCGGAACACTTATGCACTGCTGGTGGGAATGCAAAATGATACAACCATTTTGGAAAATGATATGGCACTTCCTCAGAAAGCTAAAAATAGACATACCATTCGATCCAGCAATCCCACTCCTAGGAATATATCCTAGAGAAATAAGAGTCCTCACTCGAATATACATATGCACAGCTATGTTCATGGCAGCATTGTTCACAATAGCAAAACGATGGAAACAACCTAGATACCCATCAACAAATGAATGGATAGACAAACTATGGTACATACACACAATAAAGTACTATGCAACGAGAAAGAACAACAATGAATCTGTGAAGCATCTCATAACATGGATGAAACTGCAGGACATTATGCTGAGTGAAATAAGTCAATCACAAAAGGACAAACATTGTATGAGATCTCTACTGTAAAAACCCATGAAAAAATTCACACACAAAATGTAACAATCTTTGTTGTTTACCAGGGATGGTAGAGGTGGGCAGGAAATATTAAATAGGCAATAGATAAGTGCTATCTCATGTGAAGGTTGAGACAGTACACAATACCGGGGAAACTAGCACAACTTGGACAAGGAAAGGTCATGGAAGCCCCATAGACATATCCAAACTCCCTGAGGGACTGAATTGCTGGGCGGAGGGCTGTGGGTATCATGGTCTCGGGGAACATCTAGCTCAATTGGCATGACACAGCTTATAAAGGCAATCCTCTGCATTCTACCTTGGTGAATAGTGCCTGGGGTCTTAAAAGCCTATAAGCAGCCATCTAAGATACTCCACTGGTCTCATCCCTTCGGGAGCAAGGGAGAATGAAGAGAACAGGATACAAGGAAAAGATTAGTCAGAAGGACTAATTGTCCACAGCTACCAAGCCCTCCACCGGACTGAGTCCAGTACAGCTAGATGGTGCCCGGCTACCACCACTGACTGCTCTGACCAGGGTCACAACAGAGGGTTCTGGACAGAACTGGAGAAGGATGTAGAGCATAATTTTAACTCACACACACAAAAAAAGAGACCAGATTTACTGGCCTAAAGGAGACTAGAAAAACCTAAAGGGTATGGCCCCCAGATACCCTTTTAGCTCAATGGTGAAGTTACCTCTGAGGTTCACTGTTCAGCCTGGGAGTGGACAGCCCCGTAAAACCAAATGAGACTAATGAGGTACAGGAGTCCAGTGACAAGGGGCAGAAGGCAGAAGTTGACAAGGAAGCTGGTGATAGGGAACCTAAGGTTGAGTAAGGTTGATATGTTGTGAGATTGTTAACCATTGTCATAGGGCGACATGTGTAGTAACTGATAAATGAGAAACTATTTTGTTCTGTAAGTCTTCATCTTAAGTGAGAATAGCAGCACAATTGGA
This sequence comes from Dugong dugon, assembly GCA_030035585.1. Taxonomy (NCBI): domain Eukaryota; kingdom Metazoa; phylum Chordata; class Mammalia; order Sirenia; family Dugongidae; genus Dugong; species Dugong dugon. The sequence goes on along the minus strand of CM057463.1, from coordinate 102,557,311 downwards.
AGAGCGTAGTCAATGGCACTGAACTGTGCATGTAGAAATTTTTAAAATGGTGTATCTTTGGCTATGTGTATTTTCACCAAAAAAAAAAGGTTGAGAAGTTACATGGTTGACATGTTGTGGGGTTGTTAATCAATGTCAAAACAATATGTGTACTACTGTTTCATGAGAAACTACTTGTTCTGTAAGCCTTCACCTGAAATACAATTAAAAAAAAAAGGTATTTGCAATGAAGAAGTTATTGATCTTGCAAAATTCTATCATGTGATCTCCAGCATCATTTCTATCACCAAGGCCATTATTATCCAACTACCAATACTTCTTCGTTTCCAACATTTGCATTCCAGTCACCAGTAATCTTGAATGCATCTTGATTGCATGTTCTATCAACTTCAGACTGAAGATATTGGTAAAAATCTTCTATTTCCTTATCTTTGGTTGTAGTGTTTGGTGCATAAATTTGAATAATAGTCCTATTAACTTGTCTTCCTGTGGGTGTATGGATATTATCCTATCACTGAGAGTATTGTACTTTAGGATAGATCTAAAAATGTTCTTTTTGACAATGGATGGAATGCCATTCCTATTCAAGTTGTCCTTTCCCATTATTAATGGATGTTTGCAGTTGTTTCTTCTAATTTTGAGTCATGCCATACCAGCAGATGAAGGTCCCAAAAGCTTAACTCCATCCACATCATTAAGATAGACTCTACTTTGAGGCGGTAGCTCTTCCCTAGTCGTCTTTTGAGTGCCTTCGAACCTGAGGGCCTCATCTTGTGGTACAATATCAGACAATGTTCCGATGCTATTCATGAGGTTTTCACTGGCTAATTCCTTTCTGAAGTAGATCGCCAGGTCTTTCTTGCTATTCTATCCTTCTGGAAGCTCAGCTGAAACCTGTTCACTATGGGTGATTGTCATGGATTGAATTGTGTCCCCCAAAAATATCTGTCAACCTGGCTGGGTCATGATTCCCAGTATTGTCTGATTGTGTACCATTTTGTAATCTGATGTGATTTCCTTATGTGTTGTAAACTCTATCACTATGATGTAATAAGACGGATTAGCAGCAATTTATACTGATGATGTCTACAAGATTAGATAGTGTCTTAAGCCAATCTCTTTTGAGATATAAAAGAGAGAAGCAAGCAGAGACACATGGGAACCTCATATCACCAAGAAAGCAGTGCTGGGAGCAGAACACATCCTTTGGACCTGAGGTTCCTGTGCTGAGATGCTCCCAGACCAAGGGAGGACTGACACATCATATGGACCTTCCTCCAGCGTCGACAGAGAGAGAAAGCCTTCTCCTGGAGCTGATGCCCTGAATTTGGACTTGTAGCCTACTAGACTGTGAGAGAATAAATGTCTCTTTGTTAAAGCCATCCACTTGTGGTCTTTCTATTATAGCAGCACTAGATGACTAAGACAGTGACCCTGCTGGTATTTGAATACCAGTCGCATAGCTTCGGGCATCACAGCAACACGCAAGCCCCCACAGTATGACAAACTGACAGACCTGTCTGATGTACTAGCCTTCAGAAAATAAGTTTTTAATAATTTTACACCATAATTAGCCCTACACTGGGGTAGTGCATGTCTGTATGAGAAGACAAGGCATGGATATTTTTATATTAAACAGATTGTAAATCATCATTAAAATGTGTGATTTATGCATTGCTGGTTAAGATAAAATTAACAGAATTGCTTATGTTCACATCTTATACTTCTGCATTCCCCATAGGTCCCTGCTAATTTCTAGATACAGATAGGAAAATAACATGATTTTCAGTTGGATTTTATGCATATAACTGACTATTGATTAGCTACTTTGGGCACTTTCACATGATACCCTCTTATCCTTGGTAGAACAATCACTATCAAAATAAAAATCACTCCCAAACTAGTTACATATTTAATACTTCTTTTGAACAATCAGTGGAAGGAATGGCCATCTTTAATATGCAAAAAGTCATACTATAGGTTCTTTATGTTATCATAAATGCAATATATCACTATGTATATGGTTTATGTAATGCTACTTGGAGTATGCTTGAGTTAGAGCTTTATAAAGAAGCTTTGCAATATGTATTTCATAGTTGTGCTGCATATTGCAGTAGTTGCTTTCTCATATGAAACTTGAAATACTGATTTATTGGTATTGTCACAGTACTCCAGGAAGTTAATATTCTAAAAAGGGGTCAGCAAACTTTTCGGTTAAGGGTCAGGTAGTAATTATGTTAAGTTTTATGTACTGCATACTGTCTCTGTCCTATATTCTTCGTTTTTCAGCAACCCCATAAAAATGTAAAAACTATTCTTGGCTGAGCGGGACATACAAAAAGAAGTATAGGGGCAGATGTGGTTACAGACTGTAGTTTGCTGATCCCTGAAGAGATGAAGAGCAATGCAGATGTAGAGGACTCTAATTTTAAACTATGAAAATAAACACAAAGTAGAAAGAAATTTTTGCAAAATCTAGAACATTCAGTTCCAAATCCTATGAAGAGTATTAGGTGGAGTAAAGGAAAAAAATGTCTTATTTTATTATGAATTTAATTTGTGGAGGCAGAACCAACATCATGCTATAGACAAAAGCACCACACCAGCCCTCCACAGCAAACATCTGAAAACTAAGTAAAACAGAGACAAATGTCAATCCTGGAACCCTAAACATCAAATTAAGAGATAAAGAACTCAGCCAAGCGCTGATCAGAATAAGAAAGTGACAAAGAACAGAGAGCAAGGAGAGATACTTGTGGAGGTCCCCTATCAGCTAATGCAGCACAGATTCACCATCTTGGACACTTGTCAGAGATCTGTGGACAGGGAATACGAGAAATCAGCTTCACAGAGCTCCCAGCACGAGACAGAGCACCTGGTAACCAGAGATATATACTTTCCCACCCGCCATTGTTCTCTCCCACCCTATCTCAGCCAGTTCCTTGCTGGCTGTGGTAGCTCAGCAGGCTGGGAAGTGCAAGGTCCGTGCCACTTGGATTCACCCCACCCACATCAGAATTCGGTGGACAGGGAGTATGGGAAAGCAGCTTCATGATAGACCAAAAAAAAAAAAAAAAAAATCACTAAGGCTTATATAATCACAATTGCTAAAACCAAAGACAAAGAAAGAATCTTGACAGCAGCTCTGAGAAAAATGAAAAGTCACATACAGAGGAGAAACAATAAGACTAAGCTCTGACTATTCAGCAGAAACCATGCAGGCAAGAAGGTAATGGGATGACATATATAAAACCCTGAAAGGAAAAAAAAATTGCCAAGCTAGCATAATATGTCCTGCAAAACTCTCGTTCAAATATGATGGTGAAATTAAGATATTTCCAGATAAAGAGAAATAAAGTGAACATGTAAATACCAAACCAAACTTACAAGAATTATTAAAGGGAGTCCTTCAGTTCGAGAACAAACAACATCAGACCAGAGCCTGAATTTAGAATGCCAGATTGTACCAGCCAGATACCAACCTAGGAAATGAATTTTCAAGGACTATCCAAAACCAAAAGAATTACAACAGGGAAACAGAGAGGTTAATCTGTAAATGACAACAACTTCAGAAAAATAAAAGAGGGAATAAATGGTATAGGTATAGAATCTTCTAATGGAGAGGAAGGCAAGGCAATACCAAATAATAATAGACTGGTTCAAACATAGGAAGATAAGGGTAAATTTCAAGGTGACAACGAAGTAAGTTAACAAACCTACTCATCAAAGTAAAGAATTAAAGCATAAAGTCTCAGTAAACACAAAATCTACAAAAACAAAAGAAATGAAGTACAAAATCCCCCAGCAAAAGGAATTCAGCACAGAAGAGTAACAGGAACAAAGCAAATCTCAGCAATGCAAAAAAAGCACTACAAAATGACAGCAATAAAATCACACCTATCAATAATTACACTGAAAGTAAATGGCCTAAATAAACCCATAAAGAGACAGAGAGTGACAGAATGGATTAAAAAAAAATGATCCACCAATATGCTATCTACAAGAGACACACCTTAGAAACAAAGACATACATTTATTAAAAATCAAGGGATGGAAAAAAATATACCAAGCAAACATCCACCAAAAAAGAGCAGGAGTGGCAATGCTAATCTCAGGTAAAATAGACTTTAAAATAAAATCCACCATAAAAGACAAAGAAGGGCACTATATAATAATTAAAAGGACAATCCATCATGAATACAAAACCATAATAAACATCTACGCACCCAACGACAGGGCTCCAAAATACATAAAAAAACTCTAACAGCACAGAAAAGAGAAACTGATAGTTCCACAATAATAGTAGGGGACTTCAACACACCACTCTCGGTAAAGGACAGAACATCTAGAAAGAAACTCAGCAAAGATACAGAAGATCTAAAGGGCATGATCAGCCAACTTGACCTTATAGACTTATATAGAACACTCCACTCAACAGCTGCAAAGTACACATTCTTTTCCAACACACACAGAACGTTTTCCAGAATAGACCACATCTTAGGCCACAGAGCAACCCTCAACAAAATCCAAAACACTGAGATAATACAAAATATCTTCTCTGACCACAACACCATCAAGGTAGAAATTAACCACAGGAAGAGCAAGGAAAAAAATCTATTACATGGAAACTCTATAACACCTTTCTTACAAACCACTGGGAAATGGAAGAAATCAGAAATGGAATAAAAAAATTCCTAGAATCAAAAGAGAACGAAAACACATCATACCAAAGCTTTGGGACACAGCAAAGGCAGTGCTCAGTAGTCAATTTATAGCAATAGATACACACATCAAAAAAGAAGAAAGGGACCAAATCAAAACATTAAATAAACAACTCAAACAAATAGAAAGAGAATAGGAAAAAAAAAAAAAAAGCCCACAGCCACCAGAAGACAGGAAATAATAAAGATCAGGGCAGAAATAAATGAAATAGAGAAGAGAAAAACAATAGAAAGTATCAACAAAACGAAAAGTTGGTTCTTTGAAAGGATCAACAAAATCCACAAACCACTAGCCAGACTGACTAAAAAAAACAGGAGAGGATATAAATAACCCAAACAAGAAATGAAATGGAGGACATCACCACAGGCCCAACTGAAATAAAAAGCATCATAACAGAGTATTATGAAAAGCTATACTCCAAAAAATTTGAAAACCTAGAGGGGATGGACAAATTTCTAGAAACACACAACCTACCCAAACTAACACAAAATGATATTGAAAATCTGAACAGACCCATAACAAGAGAAGAGATTGAAAAGGTAATACAAAAAGTTCTAATAAGAAAAAGTCCCAGGCTAGATAGCTTCACTGGAGAATTCTACCAAACATTCAGAGAAGACCTGACATCAGTTCTACTCAAACTATTTAAGAACATAGAAAAAGAAGTGACACTTCCGAATTCATTCTATGAAGCCAGCATAACCCTGATACCAAAACCAGGCAAAGATGTCACCAAAAAAAAAAAAAAAAAAAAACTTACAGACCAATATCTCTCATGAATATAGATGCAAAAGTTCTCAACCAAATTCTAGCCAATAGAATTCAGCATCATATCCAAAAAATAATACACCACAACCAAGTAGAATTCATACCAGGTATGCAAGGATGGTTCAACATTAGAAATCAATCAACATAATCCACCACATAAATAAAAGGAAAGAAAAGAACCACATGATCATCTCAATCAAGGCCAAAAAAAAAAAAAAAAAAAAAAAAAACCACTCATTCCTGATAAAAACTCTCAATAAAATAGGTATAGAAAGGAAACTTCTCAACATAACAAAGGACATCTATGCAAAACCAACAGCCAACATGATTCTTAATGGAGAGAGGCTAAAAACATTCCCCTTGAGAACAGGAACAAGACAAGGATGCCCTTTATCTCCATTCCTATTTAACATTGTGCTGGAAGTACTAGCTAGAGCAATAAGGCATGAAAAAGAAATAAAGGGTATCAAATTGGTAATGAAGAAGTTAAACTGTCCCTGTTTGTGGATGATATGATACGATACATAGAAAACCCTAAAGACTCCACAAGAAATCTACTGGAACTAATAGAAAGATTCAGCAGACTAGCAGGATACAAGATAAACATACAAAAATCAGTTGGATTCCTATACACCAATAAAGAGAATGATTAAAAGGAAATCAGGAAAACAATACCATTTATAATAGCCCCTAAAAAATTAAAATATTTAGGAATAAATATATCCAGGGATGTAAAAGATGTGTACAAAGAAAACCAGAAAACACTACTGCAAGAAACCAAAAGAAATCTACATAAATGGAAAAACATACCACGCTCATGGATAGTTAAACCCAACATTATGAAAATGATAACTCTACCCAAAACCATTTACAAATACAATGCAATCCCCATCCAAATACCAACAACATTCTTTAAAGAGATGGAAAAACTAATCATTATATGGAAAGGGAAGAAGCCCCAGATAAGTAAAGCACTATTGAAAAAGAAGGATAAAGTAGGAGGACTCGCAGTACTTGACCTCAGAGCCTACTACACAGCTACGGTAGTCAAAACAGCCTGGTACTGGTACAATAATAGATATATTGACCAATGGAACAGAATTGAGAATCCAGATGTAAATCCATCCACCTACGGTTACCTGATCTTTGACAAGGGCCCAAAGTCCATCAAATGGGGAAAAGACAGTCTTTTAATAAATGATGCTGGCAAAATTGGATGTCCATCTGCAAAAAAAATGAAACAGGATCCATACTTCACACCATGTACAAAAACTAATTCAAAATGAATCAGAGCCAAAAACTATAAAGTGCATAGAATAAAAAATAGGATCAACGGTAGAGGCCCTAATATACGGCATTAACAGGACACAAACCATAACCATCAACACAAAAACTCCAGAAGATAAACTAGATAACTGGGATCTTCTAAAACTTAAACACTTATGCTCATCAAAATACTTCACTGAAAGAATAAAAAGAGAACCTACACACTGGGAAAATTTTCTGAGTATTTCAAATCAGACGAAGTTCTAATTTCTAAAATCTATAAGAAAATCCAACACTTCTACAACAAAAAGACAAATAATCCAGTTAAAAAATGGGCAAAGGAAATGAACAGTCACTTCACCAAAGAAGACATTCAAGCCACTAACAGATACATGAGGAAATGATAGCAGTCACTAGCCATTAGAGAAATGCAAATTAAAACCACAATGACATACCATCTCACCCCGGCATTATTGGCACAAATCAAAACAACAGGAAAAAGTAAATGTTGGAGAGGCTGCAGGGAGATCACAACTCTTATGCACTGCTGGTGAGAATGCAAAATGATAAAACCATTTTGGAAACAATATGGTGCTTCCTTAGAAAGCTAGAAATAGAAATGTCACGTGATCCAGCAATCCCACTCCTAGGAATATATCCTAGAGAAATAAGAGCTGTCACACGAATAGACATATGCACACCCATGTTCACTGCAACACTGCTCACAATAGCAAAATGATGGAAAGAAGCTAGATGCCTATCAACAGATGAATGAACAAACAAACTATGGTACATACACACAATGGAGTATTAAGCAACGATAAAGAACAATGATACATCTGCAAAGCATCTCATAACATGGATGAATATGGAGGGCATTATGCTGACTGCAATAAATCAGTCACAAAAGGACAAATATTGTACTAGACAACTACTGTGAGAACTCGTGAAAAGGTTTACCCACAAAAAGAAACAATTTTTGATGGTTGCTAGGAAAGGGAGAGGTGAGGATGGAAAAACGCTAAATAGACAATAGATAAGTGGTGACTTTGGTGAAGGGTAAGACAGTACACAATACTGGGGAAACCAGCACAACTTGTTCAGGGTAAAGTTATGGAAGCTCCCTGGACAAATTGAAATTCCCTTAGGGACCGAATTACTGGGCTGAGGGCTGTGGGGACCATGGTCTCGGGGAACATCTAGCTCAATTGGCATAACATAGTTTATAAAGAAAATGTTCTACATTCTACTTTGGTGAGTAGCATCTGAAGTCTTAAAAGCCTGTGAACGGCCATCTAAGATACTCCACTGGTCTCACCCCTTAGGGAGCAAGGGAGAATAAAGAAAACTAAAGATACAAGGGAAAATTTTAGTCCAAAGGACTAATGGACCACATCTACCATGTCCTCCACAAAACTGAGTCCAGTACAACTGCATGGTGCCCGGCTACCACCACTGACTACTCTGACAGGGATCACAACAGAGGGTTCTGGACAGAGCTGGAGAAAAATGTAGAGCAAAATTCTAACTCACAAAAGAAGACCAGAATTACTGGCCTGACTGAGACTAGAGAAACCACAAAATTATAGCCCCCGGATACCCTTTTATCTCAGTAAGGCAGTCACTCTTGAGGTTCACTCTTCAGCCAAAGATTAGACAGGCCCATAAAACAAAACAAGACCAAAGGGGCACACCAGCCCAGGAACAAGTCCTAGAGGGCAGGAGGGAACTCAAGTTCGAGAAGAAAGAGTGTTGACATGTTGTGGGGTTGTTAACCAATGTCAGAAAACAATATGTACGCTAACTGTTTAACAAGAAACTAGTTTGTTCTGTAAACCTTCATCTAAAGTACGATAAAAAAATAAAAACAAACAAACAAAAATTCAATTTGTTTTAGACATAGTCTCAGGAGCTCTTATAAAAGTATCTTATTTACTACCCACAATAAGGTAAAAGATAACTGTATTGCTCCCCTTTTATAGGTACCATTAAAATATGAGCTCTGTGAAGGCAAGTATTAGGGCTTTACTCAATTCTTTATATACAAAATATAATACAGGGTCTGATATGAAATGAGTTTAAGTACACGATGAATGAATTGAATTAAATGCAAAAAACTAGGGCTCAGAGAGATTAATCAACATCACAGAGGAACAAGGTGGAAACCTTGGAATTCAAATCCAGTTTCTTTAATTACAAATACTGTGTCCAACTCTATGTCACTGTGCTTCCACTGTAAAAACTTCCAACAATTTGGTCCAATAATTATTTGCTATACCAATATAATTATTGTCATTAGGAAAATATCATAAGCAATATTTATTTATAAATTAGGTCCTGTAAAGTGTTAATATTTATTTTATTTTACACAATTGAATTTGTGATCTTTAGGAATCTTTGATGTCCATGTTTTACTCATTATAATCACTCTCTATGTGTTTAATTATTATAACCAAGAGGAGAGTCAGCTTTTGTAAGGTCTGAAGTTTACATAACTTGGCTGACCTTCCTTAAGAAAAAGAATAAAAATATGATATAAAAATAATTTTACAATAAATATTTGTTTAAAATCATAAAAGAAATTATAAGTTTTAAAAAACTGACAAATGAAACAAATATTGCAATGTCTCTCTGAAACCCATAATTGTTAATTAATTAATGGACTGACACACATCTATAAAACTTTCTTTTGGAATTTTGGTATAACCAACACTTCTCAAAAAAAGATACACAGAATTAACTCAAAATTAAGACATATACAGGAGCAGTTTAAATTTTTTTTTAATGTTATTGCACCGTATCAAGCCTCATAATTGTGTGGATGTTTAACATCCATTGACTTCTTGATGAGTAGTTGTGAGAGTTTTGTCACTGAAACACGTTTCTTTCAACCATCTTTACTGCATTAGTGGATGCTAAGTGTGTCATTTCAACTGGCAACACCACACTTTTCAGGAAAAGATATATCAGATACAAAAGATATGATCTAATACATTGGGATGCAAAATTCATTCAAAAACAACACACAGTACTGTTTGCAGTACTGCTATTTATTTGTACCCTCAAACGAGGACTCTGAAACATTTTGTATTTGCCTGATCTCTGTTTAAAACACACACACACACTCAAAAGAATAGTGTTTTTTATTGTATCTGCTGCCTTATTAAGTATATTCCTGACAAGACAGAATCTCTGTTTCGATTAGACGTTAACATGAAGCACATTCTCCACTTGGAATTTTATAGCTTTTGGCTCCACACATTGATTTATCTGAGTCTGCAACCTTGATTCTCATCTACCACCCATAAGCTTCCAGGAACCCAGTGCTGGAGGATACATTCCCATCATAGTAGGGCCTCTGACATTGCACTTTTGTGCCACCACACTGGGTGAGCCAGCACAGGGAATGTTGGGCAAATACCTGGAAGCCATTCTACACCATGATGATTAACAACAACTTAACTACGAATGAAAGTGACTGTGAATCCACAAAAGCAAAAACAAACAAAAACACATCTTAGCAAACCCAAGTTAAATGTACCCCCATCTTAAGTTTCCATTAACTGGATTCCAAAAGTCTTAACCTATTGTGATTAAAATTCTTACTTTTGCAAATTTTAAAAGCGTATGACCATGCAATCACATAATAGCACTGCCCTCCCAAGGTCTTAGAAGAGACTGAGACAAGTAAGAGAGCCTGCAAGCTTAAGCTTCATTAGCTTCACAGTAAATCTGCCCTTAAAAGTAATTCAGGAACTGAGGAGAACTGTCCAGTATTATAGACCTTTGAAAAATACTGTTTTATAGGAGAAAATAAAACAGAAGCAGAGGTACTGCCTTAGGTTCAATACCCTTTAAAGTTTACCATGTTTTACTTTCACCATTTCATCTGTGTTTTAAATAAATCAGTTTTACAAGCAAAATAGGAGCAATGCTTTCCATCTGTCAAATGAAAAGGGGAACTTCATATCTTATGTCACTGAAAATGTAGAAGGAGATACTATCTCTCATCCCAAATAGACAGACACGATCAGGCTGTAGCTAACATCTGGAGAGGAAGATAGGGAAATGCTCAGAAAACAGAAGGATCTAGTAAACTTTTCAGTGCTGAATCCAGATATATCACGTTGATACTAATTACTAATCACTGCCTTTAGCTTAATAATGCATCAAAACACTATTTCATACATAATCTAGCCAAATTAAAAGCTTATATTTACATCCTTACAGTTGTTTGGTATCATGTCATTTGGAGACAATATTGAGAACCAGTTACTCAAGTCAATATGGGAAATAAATGAATAACCATAAATACCATAGAATCATTATTACCTTTCTATTCCACTGTGAGTCAACAATACTTTATCAAAAGTACTCTTCAAGGTGTTACCTTCTACATCAGTTACTAGGGAAAAAAATAAACTAGATGAAAATATGTTTGCTAATGTTAAAAATCACCAGGTACAAATTTATTTGGCTTTACGAAGAACTCTCCTTGACAGTTGAAGGGTGTTTTCATCTGTGACTGAATAGCGCATCTGCTAATTTATAGGGATGTTGTCTTAGTTACCTAGAACTGCTGTAACAGAAATACCACAAGTGGACAGCTTTAACAGAAATTTATTCTCTCATAGTCTAGTAGGCTACATGTCCAAATTCAGGGTGTCAGCTCCAGGCAAAGGCTTTCTCTCTCTGTTGGTTCTGGAGGAAGGTCCTTGTCATCAGTCTTCCCTTGGTCTGGGAGCATCTCAGCACAAGAACCCAGATCCAAAGGATGTGCTCTACTCCCAGCGCTGCTTTCTTGGTGGCATGAGGTCCCCAAGTCTCTGCTTGCTTCCCTTTCCTTTTATCTCTTGTAAGATAAAAGGTGGTGTGAGCCACACCCTAGGGAAACTCCGTTTACATTGGATCAGGGATGTGACCTTAGTAAGGGTGTTTCATCCCACCCTAATCCTCTTTAACATAAAATTACAATCACAAAATGGAGGACAACCACACAATACTGGGAATCATGGCCCAGCCAAACTGATACACACATTTTGGGGGGACATAATTCAATCCATGACACTTGTATAGTTGAAACTTGTATTATCTACTTTAATAAGCCTTTTCATTCAGATTGGATAATTCATCAAACAAGTGCTAAAACAGGCATTTTAAAACCTACTGCTACTTTCCAAAGTCATTGATAGTCTAAAGTTTATTGATGGTCTCCAGATATTGATCCTAGGTCAGATTAGTAATTGGTTTGACTGATAGAGAGCTGAAAAATAATTTGATTGTAATGACACATTGTCTTAGTTATCTAGTGCTCCTGTAACAGAAAGACCACAAGTGGATGACTTTAACAAACAGAAATTTATTCTATCAAAGTTTAGGAGGCTAGAAGTCTGAATTCAGAGTGCCAGCTCTAGGGGCAGGTTTTTCTTTCTCTGCCAGCTCTCGGGGAGGTCCTTGTCTCCTTTCAACATCTGTGGGCCTGGCGTTCCTTGGAGATCTACATGTGTCTTGGCATCAAACCCCTGTTCCAACAAATGTGCTCCACTCCCAGATCTTCTTTCTTGGTGATAGGTCTCTTCCTCACTGCTAACTTCTTTCTCCTTTTATTTCTAGTAAGATAAAAGGCAATGCAGGCCATACCCCAGGGAAACTCCTTTTACATGGGATCAGGACTGTGACTTGAGTAAGGGTGTTGCATTCCACCCTAATCCTGCCTCATTAACATAAGGAGCATAACCTACTCCTCTTTAACATGACCTAATCCTGCCTCATAAACATAACAGACAGTTCACACTCGAATGAGACCATAACCACAGGCATAGAGGCTAGGATTACAACACATCACAAAATGGAAGATAATCAGATCACAAAATGGAGGACAACCACACAATACTGGGAATCATGGCCTAGCCAACTTGACACATTTTAGGTGGACACAATTCAATCCAAGACACCCATGCTCCTCATGGAAGCGAAGTTTGTCACTCCATTCACAATACATTGGCCAGAATTATTCTATGGTCCCATATTGCCACAGGGGGGCAAAAAAGTAAATCCTATCAAATGCTCAGAAGTCAGAGTCAGAAATATTTAGGGAAAGAGGCCAGTAACTCTCATAAAATGATCAGCATCTTTCATTAGAACACACACTGCTGCTGAAAGTAGTCAGTAAAATGTGTTATAGTGCCCCTTTAGAAATATTCCACATCATGTATTTTCTAAAAGCACTTGGTCAGATTTGCTTGAATGAAGTTTTGCACCACCTGGTATTCAAAATTAAAATAAGAATAAGTATCCTAGTTAGCATAGGTCAACATAGTCAGGGGATAAATCTTACAAAGCTAATTCATAATTTCCAACCATTCTTAGTACAAGTAAGATCATTTATTTAAATATTATATTCATGCAAGCCATTATAATGAGACCCTCTCCCTTACTAAAATCCTTATTATCTAGCTTAGAGGTCATTATTTACAGCAGCATTAGACATATCCAGCCATGGTAGTAAAGAAATGCCAAATGTGTCAAGTTCATGCTGCAAAGGGTATTGGAACACACGATTTTACCGTAGATAGCAAGGGATAGCTTCAGATAGCTCCAAATAATAGGATATTCTGCTTTGACCTAACAAGGGTCCAAAAACTCAGCCATATTTGGCAAGATACAATGTTCCCTCCAAGCTCGGATTTTGAAAAATGTATGAAAATTAATGTTAAGTTTCAAAAAATCTTGTTAATTATCTGGGAAATAAAAGACATGTTTGTCAGCTATCGTGACTGGATCTTTATGTATATGGCATAAATTGTAAATCTGCTATGTTGCAGATGTTTTGACATGTAAAATTTTACAAACTGAAAGAAAAACATTGTCAACCTATGCTAAGCTTAAAGTGAAATCAGTTCTATCAAGTACTATGTTAAAAGTTAAAACACTATTTAAACCTACAAATCAGATAGTCTATGAGCTAATATTTAGATAAATACTTAACATTTATTTTCAGGGGTTGCTTTTTCTGTTTGAACAGGATTTTTATAAAGGCACTGTGGAAATGTTTTTAGTTATCCAACAAGTACGGTGAAGCGACTTGGTTTAATTCTTGTGTTCTTCTTTTCTTGACATATTACAATGCATGGCTTTGCATAACATGATTTTATGATTTAAACAGCACAACTGGTTCTATTTCTTGGTGAGAGAGCAATTAAAAGAACCACTGATGCAAGCAGTTATTACCCGCTTAAAAGGAAATCTGTGGTTTCCTTATTTAAACTGCTGAGCTTTAATGTCCATCAAAAAGGCTGTTATTGCAATGAATAATTTAGCCATTTCGGTCTATTACACATTATAATACTACAAGCATAGATTTAAGGCTGCAAAATATTCCTAAAGTTTCTCATAGCTCCAACCATCAGAATCAACTTGCTATAAGACAATAGTTACGCATACTTATTTTCATTCTGTAAAATCGTAACTGTTTAAGAGACAATCGTTTCTAATAATTAGTTACAGAAGGAGGACTGAAGTATCAGATTTATCAAAAGTAGTTGGAGAAGTAATTGACGTGAAAGACTCAAAAACATGTCTACACATATGTAAATGTGTACAGAGGACCGTTTTCAAAAAGATGAAAGGTCAATGATTTGGAGATATATGGGTGTTATTTCCTCTGCTTGTCCCTTGGTGGAGTTCTTGAGTCACTTTTTTCCTTTCTGTCAAACTGCTTTTATATTTCTTTCCAGAAATGACTATCGTGCTTACTGTATTTAACCTTTTTCTTGTATTATTGTGAATACAGCGTCTATTATAAATGAAAGCCCCCCTGAGATCCTGTCTCCATCACCTACTTCTTTTGTATTCGTATCCATAAACTTCAGTTGTTACTTCTCTCCCCATCTTTTCTTGAGGCTTAAACTACACCACGACTCTGAATGCTATTTTTCAGTCCAGTCACTGAAATTTCTAACTGCAAAGCCGTTTTCAACAAGCGAGATTAGTGGTAAAATTTTTAAAGAAACTACCGTGTATTTCAGTTTAAGGTAGTATATTTGGCACAGAAAAGGAATCATCGAACAAGCTTTTATTAAATATCTTTTAGAACGAGATGATATTTACATTTCAATTTCATTTTAAATTTACCCTGGTTTCAAAAAGACATTTCTTTTGTATTCTACTTCAACAACAAAAGCCAACAAACTGAAAAACAAAAATCCCCAACATTTCAGCATTCCACCAAACATTTTGCTTCCTAATGCAATGACGTCCTAATACTCCGATCAATGCAATCTTTAGGACACAGATCTTGTTTTCTGTCTTCAGTTCTGGCCGCCAAAACAGCAGCAGAAACAGCAGGCTCTTTAATTTATTGCAGCCGGTTACACTTTCGATCCCATTTCCTTCTCAACCCCTTCCTCTCAGGTTGAGAAGATAACTGCAGCCTAAGGTCTGAGAACCCGGGCGGTGTTTGTGGGTGGGAGCGGAGCCGGATATCATATTCCCTTGGTGAGGTCTGGTACCGGGGGGGATTAAGTCTCCAGGTTCTATTTAATGAAATTGTTGAGCACTTGTGACACTGGCTCTAAGACTGCGGAAACAGGGCGGGGGTAGGGGAAACCGCTTACCGCCTCCATCCATCCTCCGCGCTGGCAAAAGGCTGGAGGGAGAGTGTCAGCCCCCAGGCAGGGGGCGGAAGAGGATTGGGGGATTTGGCTGCGGCTAGGAAGCCCCGAGGGCCTCTTTCGTCTCGCCCCCACCCCACCCCGCCCACTCCTTTCTGGGTTCCCAAGAAGCGAGCCGCCTGGCAAAGCCGCCACTGTCTCTTGGCTGTTTTGGCGGAAAGGTCGGAGGCAGGGACCCAGCGGGGAGGGAGAAAGCATGGAGGCTCCATGGTCCCGGTAGTCTGGCCCGGCTGCGCGCTGTTCTCCATGCCGCACACGTCGGACCCATTTCCCACGCTGCTTTGGCTCAGCAGCAGAGTTGGTAGGGATGAGAGAGGGGAGGGCGGGCTAGAGACTACCTCCCGTTCGCAAAGAAGAAACCACTCCACTGTGAAGGACGCGCGGCACCCCTCAGTCGGTTGGGAAGAAATTTGCAGCACCCGCTGGGAAAAGCCGCCCACTCCTTCACCTTCCTCAAGTATGCGCCTGGCGAGCGCGCGCTGGAGCGGCGGGCACAGGGCTGAAGACGCGGAGGGGCTTAAGTTTACGGTCTGGAGAGGCAAAAGGGAATGCACAACGTCTGCCCACGCGGCTGCCTGAAGTTTGCAAAATCTAGTAAAGGCGGCAAGAAGAACCAGTGTTGTGCACCATATTGCCGCGCATCGGAATGCACCGGCGCAAGGCCGCGGAGTGGGAAAGGCTTCCCTCTACCACCTCGGATTCGGGGGAAAAGGGCATCGAGGTGGGCGGACGTGCTGATAAACCCGAGTTGTTGGCAAATATGAGGGGCATTTGGCGTGACCGCCACTCAGCCAGCCGTAAAGGCGCTGCAGCACCCGCCTCCGCCCCCCCCCCCCCCCGGCTCGGGACTGCGGCGGTGCGTACTGAGCCTGCGCGCGGTGCTTTTCTCGCTGATGCTGCAGATATAGGGCAAAGCGGCTCCGGTGGGGGGGAGGGGCTGGGGGATGGCCGGCTTTCGGGCCCTGGCCCCGGAGGAGGAGCCCTCCGCCACCCCCGAAGTCCTGCTGCTTTAACGGAGTGGTAATTACTCGCCCGCACCGTGGCTCCCTCCGCACACACTGCCATCCTTTGCGCCTCTACCGTCCTTCTTAGGGAGAGCGGGTAAATCTCTGCTGCCTCTCCCCCAATTCCTGCACGCTGCGCCTGCCCAAACAACCGCGCGCTACATCTTCTCGTAGACTTTATTGGTGTTGTCTTGTTTAAATCATTCTGCCTTCCCACACTGGTCTCGTAAAGGCAGAGTACCGACTCTGCAAGGATTTCTATTTGGGTTTCGCTTTAAAATGTCCGTTAAAGTTAGGCCCTCGGATGCTTATAGATCAGACGAACTGAGGACCACCTAAATCCGAGCAGCGGCACTTTTTCTCTTTTGAAGTGCTAGGAATCCTCCCAATAGTCTCAGGTCTGACTTAACCCTTGTAGTCCTGGCGGAGTCCCCTCGTTTAACAGCCGCGAAGTGAATTAGGAGTAAAAGGCTACAGTGCAAAAAAAAAGGAAAAAACAAAAAACAACCAGACCTGAGATCTGACGAGGCGGGCTGCGGTGGATGTGACTGAAAAACTGGGAAAGCCTCGCGCGGGGGAATACCATGGGCGATCAAGTGGCACAAAGTCGAAAGGAAATGTGCTGGGGACAGTTCGGTACACAAAGTTACCATTAAAGTTTATTTCCCTTTTATCCAGATAGGTGACGCTACACTTTGCCAGGCTGCAGATTTCTGCTTCGAAAATTATATCGAGGTTTCTAACGTGTTTATTCCCCAGACGCGCGCACACACACGGTATATCCCCGTAAGCATTCGGGATGACAGAAATGCCAAGCATTTAGACAAAGACAGGCACCCCCCCCCCCCGCCCCCACCCCCTCCCTCCAGCCCTCTGAAGTCTACGCTCCAAAAAAGGATCCCTCTCCCGCTCCCTCTGGAGTGTTTGTGCCCTCTTAACCACCGCAGCCCATCATGGATTCTCAGAACACCAGCGTGTCTTTCCAGGCTCACGGGGGGTCCCCAAACTACTGATAAAGATGCTGTGATCAGTGTGCTCAATCGGAAACTGGAGACACTTTGGGGGAGGCGGGAGCATCTTCTGGGAGCGGGAAGAAGAAGGAGAAATGTTTCCTAACACTGGCTCTAGCGCGCTCACCTACTGCACTAGACAGTAATCGAAACCAGGAGGAAATTTACCAGCCCAAGGGAGGTAAAGAGTACCCACGAGAGGACGGCGGCTGCACTTGCTGGGGGGTGGGGGTGGGGACACGCTTTGGCTTAAAGGGGGCTGGCTGGGGCTGGGCACCCTCTGAGAGGTCCGGGAGCTGAAGCCGGGCTTTCCGGAGCGCGGCGGCTGGCTGGCGCTCCTTCACGCCTCCCTCCCTATACCTCCTCCCTCCCTCTCTGGGAGTGTGTAGTTTGCGCAGCTCGGCTACTGCCGCCGCCGCCACGTCAGGGACGAGCCGATCCGTGAGCGAGCCAGTGAGCTCCCAGCAGCAACCAACACTTTGGGCAAACTTGCGGGGTTCCGGCTCCCGACTAGCGAGCCTTAGCTTTCCAGTTGCTGTTCAGCGATTGTGAGCCCCGGCAGCCCGGAGGGTGGCGGAAACGCCTGCACTAGACTCTCCGAGACGCGAAAGGGGACGAAACAACTGCGGAATTCACCCTTCTTGCCAGGGCACTTCCGAGGCAACAACCGACTGGCACTTTTTCTCCCCTTGGCAAACTGGATTTTTTTTTTTTTTTTTAAAGCTACTTGGCAGTTGTTTCTGACTTTATTCCCCCTCCCCGCCCCCATGCCTTTTGCTTTTCTTGGGAAATCCGGAAAGAATTGAGCATCTTTGTTAATTGCATTTGGGGAAACTGAGCGGATCGTTTCGCAGGGCTAACGTAACGCTGTGCACTGAGCCTCGTTTGCTCACCTTTGAACTGCAAAGGGATCAAGTTCAGCTCGAGTTCCCTGCATTGGGACTGGGAGGAAAGGGAGAGCTAGCGGGCAGGAGAGCGAGTGGGAGAAGGGGAAAGAGGAAAGGAGAGGAAGGAGGAGAGAGGCGGAGGAGAGGGCGGGAGGAGAGGGAGGGAGGGAGGGGAGGGATCGAGAGAGAGCGGAGAGAGAGAGGCTGCAATCTCCTCCCTGAATCGCGCACAGCGCTGCAGATCCCACAGCTCCGACATGCCGACCGAATGCAGGTGAGGAAAGACACGGACTCTGCGGCTGAGAACCCAAACTTGGGCACCGCGCGGTGCGCACGGCTCAGCCCTCGCCCTTACGGGCGAACGGCTGCTGCGGTTTCAGGCGGAGGCTTGGTGACTAATGACCTTGCGCAGAGTTGTTAAGAAAATCAGAAACCGGAGCTCTCGGGGTATGAGAAAGGACTGACTCTCTGGGGGTCTCTGAAGATGTCCCGGACTGCTCTTCGGCGCGGCCGGGGGACCCGGCCGAGAACTGCGCTGTGACGCGAGTGGTCTCCTCTCACGGTGCCCGAAGCGACTTGCTGGAGATTTTTCATTCTCTCATCTGTTGGCTAGCTCCCCGGCTGCCTTAACGGAGTCGGAGTTGAGACTTGGCTTGTTGTTAGCCCCGGTACCTCGTGCAGAAAACGACTCACATTTGCGTGGGGCAGCCGAAGCCGGAGCAGAGCCTGGGGTTGGAGTGAGTGGCTGGAACGTGCATTGGACTCAAAGACGAGAGGGGCTGGCTGGCCGGGGAGGCTGCAGACTAGCTCCTCGCCGCCTCCCGACTCCACTGCCCGCCTGCCAGAGCGGTTCCAGTCCCATCCCACCGAGCGGGGACCGGAGCCCGGGATCCTTCGCCCGCTGCGGGGATGACTCTAGGAGGTCGCGGAGCCCGCTGCGCGCAGTGTCCCGTGAACTGTGAGTACTGCCACTGAACGGCGGCCAGCGAGCTAGCGATTAGCACCCACTGCATGAATTATGAAACAATAACTTTTGGAAGAAACAGGAGGAAAAAGAAAGGATCTATCGCTGCTCCCCCGGGCGGACTAGCACGTTGCTCTTGCTCCCTCCCTCCCTTCTCTCTTGCGCCTTCCTTTCCCGGAGAGGGCAGAGGACTGGGGGGGAGGGCTGGCGGCCGGCCCCGGAGGAGAGGGAAGCCACGGGGACTGTGGTTAGAAGGAGCAATAGCAGCAGCAGCAGGAGAAGATGCTGAGGATGCGGACGGCGGGATGGGCGCGCGGCTGGTGCCTGGGCTGCTGCCTCCTCCTGCGGCTCTCGCTCAGCCTGGCGTCCGCCAAGCAACTCCTCCGGTACCGGTTGGCCGAGGAGGGCCCCTCCGACGTCCGCATCGGCAACGTCGCCTCAGACTTAGGCATCGTGACGGGCTCGGGCGAGGTGACTTTCAGCCTCGAGTCGGGCTCCGAGTACCTGAAGATCGACAACCTCACCGGCGAGCTGAGTACGAGCGAGCGGCGCATCGACCGCGAGAAGCTGCCCCAGTGTCAGATGATCTTCGACGAGAATGAGTGCTTCCTGGACTTCGAAGTGTCGGTGATCGGGCCCTCACAGAGCTGGGTGGACCTGTTCGAAGGCCGGGTCATCGTGCTCGACATCAACGACAACACGCCCACCTTCCCGTCGCCTGTGCTCACGCTCACGGTGGAGGAGAACCGGCCGGTGGGCACGCTGTACCTGCTGCCTACCGCCACCGACCGTGACTTCGGCCGCAACGGCATCGAGCGCTACGAGCTGCTCCAGGAGCCCGGGGGCGGCGGCGGCGAGGGCCGTCGCTCTGGACTGGCCGACAGCGCCCCCTACCCCGGGGGCGGCGGGAACGGCGCGAGCGGCGGCGGCCAGGGAAGCTCCAAGCGGCGGCTGGACGCGCCTGAGGGCGGTGGCGGGGCGAGCCCCGGAGGCCGCAGCAGTGTGTTCGAGCTGCAGGTGGCCGACACCCCGGACGGCGAGAAGCAGCCGCAGCTGATCGTGAAGGGGGCGCTGGACCGGGAGCAGCGCGACTCCTACGAGCTAACCCTGAGGGTGCGCGATGGCGGCGACCCGCCGCGCTCATCGCAGGCCATTCTGCGGGTGCTCATTACTGACGTGAACGACAACAGCCCTCGCTTTGAGAAGAACGTGTACGAGGCTGATCTGGCGGAGAACAGCGCCCCGGGGACCCCCATCCTGCAGCTGCGCGCCGCCGACCTGGACGTGGGGGTCAACGGGCAGATCGAGTACGTGTTCGGAGCGGCCACCGAGTCGGTGCGGCGGCTGCTGCGCTTAGACGAGACATCGGGCTGGCTCAGCGTACTGCACCGAATCGACCGCGAGGAGGTGAACCAGTTGCGCTTCACTGTTATGGCCCGCGACCGCGGACAGCCCCCCAAGACCGACAAGGCCACAGTAGTCCTCAACATCAAGGACGAGAATGACAACGTGCCTTCCATTGAAATTCGCAAGATCGGGCGCATTCCACTCAAGGACGGGGTGGCTAACGTGGCCGAGGACGTCCTAGTCGACACCCCTGTCGCTCTGGTGCAGGTATCCGACCGAGACCAAGGTGAGAACGGGGTGGTTACCTGCACCGTGGTGGGCGATGTGCCCTTCCAGCTCAAGCCGGCCAGCGATACTGAGGGCGACCAGAACAAGAAAAAGTACTTCCTGCACACCTCCGCTCCTCTGGACTATGAGACCACCCCGGAGTTCAGCGTGGTCATAGTGGCAGTTGACTCGGGCAGTCCCAGCCTCTCCAGCAACAACTCTCTGGTGGTCAAGGTGGGAGACACAAACGACAACCCGCCCGTCTTTGAGCATTCCGTGGTGGAGGTTTACTTCTCTGAGAACAACATCCCGGGCGATAGGGTGGCCACGGTGAAAGCTACAGACGCAGACAGCGGGAAGAACGCAGAGATCGCCTACTCGCTGGACTCATCCGTGATGGGTATCTTTGCCATCGATCCCAGTTCTGGGGACATCCTCGTAAATACGGTGCTGGACCGCGAGCAGACCGACAGGTATGAGTTTAAAGTTAACGCCAAAGACAAAGGCATCCCGGTGCTCCAGGGCAGCACCACGGTAATTGTGCAGGTGGCTGACAAGAATGACAATGACCCTAAGTTTATGCAGGACGTCTTTACCTTTTATGTGAAAGAAAACTTGCAGCCCAACAGCCCGGTGGGGATGGTCACCGTGGTGGATGCTGACAAGGGGAAAAATGCAGAGATGAGACTGTACATTGAGGAGAACGGTAATATTTTTTCCATTGAAAATGACACTGGGACCATTTACTCCACAATGTCTTTTGACCGTGAACACCAGACCACCTACACTTTCAGAGTCAAAGCTGTGGATGGGGGAGATCCTCCCAGATCTGCCACAGCCACAGTATCTCTGTTTGTAATGGATGAGAATGACAATGCTCCCACAGTTACCCTCCCCAGAAACATTTCCTACACTTTACTGCCACCTTCAAGTAATGTCAGGACTATAGTAGCTACAGTGTTGGCAACAGACGGTGACGATGGCATCAATGCAGACCTTAACTACAGCATTGTGGGAGGGAATCCCTTCAAGCTGTTTGAGATTGATTCCACCAGTGGTGTGGTTTCCTTAGTGGGGAAACTCACCCAAAAGCATTATGGCTTGCACAGGTTGGTGGTGCAAGTGAATGACAGTGGGCAGCCTTCCCAGTCCACCACCTCCCTGGTGCACGTGTTTGTCAATGAAAGTGTTTCTAATGCAACTGTGATTGACTCCCAGATAGCCAGAAGTTTGCACACCCCACTCACCCAGGATATAGCTGGTGACCCAAGCTATGAAATTAGCAAACAGAGACTCAGTATTGTCATTGGGGTGGTTGCTGGAATTATGACAGTGATTTTGATCATCTTAATTGTAATGATGGCAAGGTACTGCAGGTCCAAAAATAAAAATGGCTATGAAGCCGGCAAAAAAGACCACGAAGACTTTTTTACACCCCAACAGCATGACAAATCAAAAAAGCCTAAAAAAGACAAGAAAAATAAAAAATCTAAGCAGCCACTCTATAGCAGCATTGTCACTGTAGAAGCTTCTAAACCAAATGGACAGAGATATGATAGTGTCAATGAGAAGCTGTCAGACAGCCCTAGCATGGGGCGATACCGATCTGTTAATGGTGGGCCTGGCAGTCCTGACCTGGCAAGGCATTACAAATCCAGTTCCCCGTTGCCTACTGTCCAGCTTCATCCCCAATCACCAACTACAGGAAAAAAACACCAGGCCGTACAAGATCTACCACCAGCCAACACATTTGTGGGAGCAGGAGACAACATTTCAATTGGATCAGATCACTGCTCTGAGTACAGCTGTCAAACCAATAACAAGTACAGCAAACAGGTAAGATACTCTCCAAATACATCTAATTATAATCCCAGAGAGGGCTAATAACTCTGAGACAGAGCATTTTCTGCGAAGTTCTGTCTTCTGTTTTCTAAAGCTATTGTTTATTTATTTAATAGAAGGAATTTAATGTTAATGCATGAACCATTAATTAAACAGAAGGTGCACCATTGTATTTCACAAGTTTGACCTAAGGTTCACTAAACTACTAAAGAAAATATTCAAAGTAGGCAGTATTTTGCACTTCTCATTGCACTTGACAGTCCTAATTCATCCTACCTCTTCTGTTTCCTGAATAAATATGTGTAAATGTGTTTGGATGGTTAGCTTTAACTAGAAATTATTCTCTTTTCTGGCTACTAATTGGAGAATTGCCTCCAAAGAGAAAATTTCTAAAGTCACTACTGGTGCCTATGCAAATTGGACACTATAAAAGTTTTAGCTATGTTATACATTATGCAGGTTTTCAGATAAGCGGAAGATGATTCATGCAAATGTAGTACCAAGCCTAAAATACTGAAGTACTGACTATTTTGACGGAAGTACTAGTTTAAAAATATTTAATGATATGTAAATGTTGTACAAAACTACATTTATAATACTTTGATATCTATAAAAATTAGGCCTCTGTGATTTCAGCTATTTGCAAGCATTTGCATTCTTTGTCTTCAGTGTTAAAAGTTTAAAAGCAAAAATAAATTGCACGAGCCATTTATCATTTCAGCCAAGCCACAAAAATGGTAATGATTGATGTGCAGTGTGCAAGAATATTTTGGTATGCATTGTGATACAGAGAGAGTATAAAGGTTATATGTAATATTCGACACAGTTGTTTCTTGGTGAAATGTGGAAACAGTAAAAAAAAAAAAAAAAAAGTATATACTGAAGTGTATTTCAGAAGATATAAAGTTTACTTTTGAAAGTTTTGCTTGTGTGATACATAATACTCAGTTTTCTTTTTATACCCACCAAAGTTTAATTGACACAGAGCAGATAAAACCTTTTTAGAAACTGCTGTGTCTAATACTGTAGCAAACTCTGCTCATAAAACATCACATGTAACTTTACTGCCATAACTGACTTCAAAAAAACATATTTATTATGACTGTGAAATAATATCAAATAATAGTATTTCTAATAAATATATTTGGCATATTGAATTTGTTACCTGAGAAGAATTTAGGCAAAGGAGAAAGTTATTTTGTAGCCATAGAGCTCATTGAAGATGTTATAGAAAAGGGCTTTTATTCAAACTAGTTTTCTAAAGAAACTTTTTATGCATAAAGTACTTTATTATAGCTATTTAGACAAGGAGAAGTAGATGTAATATGCTTTTATGTAGAATAATTGAAACAATCCAAGGAAACACAGGTTTGAGATACATGGCATTAAATGGCTTTTCATATTACGTCTTTTGATGCATGTGAGTTTGAGTTATTTATATATTTTAACCTGAAATTCGACAGAGTGAGTTTATGTCTGTTGTGTTATTGCTTTACCTGGGGCTAGACACAGATTTTTCTTTTGTTTTTGGTGCTTTTATCAGTTTTGTAACGAAGGAAGAATCCCATTAAAATAATTGCATATTTATAAGATTACTTGTAAACACCCACAAATAAATTGAGAACTCTGGGTATTTCCTTAGGAAATGGTAAAATGGAATGTAAAAGATCATGAAGAGAGCAGCTGTCATCCAATTGATACTTTTTGTCCTGTGGCTGAATGGTATTTGCATTCTAAATTGTGTAATCTTATGCTTTTGAGCGGACACATCAAGTAGCAGATTTATAGATATTTTATGCAAACAACACCTCATATGTTCTGTGCTATCACTTAAGTTCCATTTAGCTCATCACATAGGGTCAGCCTTCTATTCTTGAATATTTAAAACAGCCAATATCAAGACTGTTGACATCCTGCTTAAAAGGCAAAGTGATACGCTTATAAATAAACTAATATATGGTGCTGGTCTCTTAACTGAAAAATTAAGTCCATATACCAAAAGAGAAAACTCATAAAGCGATTGGAATGAACCATGCAGTTTGCCAGAAGTGACTTGGAGAAACCAGTGTGGTATGAGGTATTGAAAAGATGCATAAACTTTTAACTACAAGTAAATAGCTGACCTAAAATGAAATAAAGGAGAATGAAACACATTCTCCTTAATGTAATTAGTGATAGTAATTGATACACTTCATCTCCTCAGTATTGCTGTCTAGGGACAGGGGATCTACATACAAAGTTGCAGTCTGTATAGATATCTCACATAATAAATAGGATCTTTTTGTTTTGATTTTTGTTTGTATCATGAGTAGATGGTTTTCTATATTTATTTAAAAAAAAATATTGCCTTTAATTTTTTGAACTGCCAAAATATATGTTCTTTGATTAACCCTGATGTAAAAGAAAAAAAGAACACAGGGTTTTGTTATAATTTCCCGTCTTTCTATGATACTCAGTTTGTCTGAGGAAAACTTGAGGGTTGCATTTTTTAAATTCCTCCCAGGAGGGATTAATTGAAAATCTGAAATTTCATCTGACTTAAAGCCTTCATTTATATTTGTAGTTCCCTGAATTGCCATATCACAGTTTTTTATTAGTGATAAAGTCTAAGTGATGTCTCTTACAGTTTTGCTATCTTAGGAGAATTAAACTTTTTGAAGTGTTCCTCAGAAATCCCATTTATGGTTACATTATAATAAGCTTTGTAGAAATAAAAGTCGGTACATAACAACTCTCCCCCTTTTATGGTTTGTTTTCACAGGCTCTAGAGACATTCAAATCAAGTTTCTATAGTTACTCTTTGACAGAATCTAGGAAATGTATGCCTCAGATTTGCCAGAGTTATTTCTGAAATTCACACATTCGAGAAACTGATGATGTAGCCCAGGTTTTCATAGTTCAGACCTTTGCAATCGAAACAAAAACCTTTGCTCTCATCACTAAATGTGTTTAGTTGAACACAATGTGCATCTTTGACAGAATTTCTGAAATTAAGTGTCCACCTTGCCGCTTCACTTTTTCTTTCCTTGGCAAACCTGGCTGTGGCGCTTGTTTTGTGGCCTGAAAGTACAGCTAGCTGCACTTCTGTACTTTTGATTTGTATAATAAAGCAAGACATTCTTTTTTTTTTTTTTTTTTTTACTTATTTTAAGTCTCCAGTGTTTTACTGTTATATGAGTGTTTTACTATTTTCTTAAGAACGGTAATACAATTCCAAAAGGTTACAGTGTAAAAGTATGATTACCATTATGCTCATTATTCCGAAATCCTTTTTAGTTTATCTTTGTGATGCTGTTCTTTAGATAATGCACTTGCAAGTAAAATTTTATTGTATTTAGTAAGTAGAAAGTAAGGTGCTTTATTTTTGGCAAGAATACAGAGCATACAAATTGAATAAACATTAATTTTAAAATCTATTTGTAGCAGATCCTGAGATACTCAAGAAAAAAACACAAATTCCAGTGAGTTTTCTTTGCATAAGGAATTGCTGAATTGAATCTGAATAATGCTTTCTTTAACTGATCAAATTTTGTTCAGTATATTCCATGCTTAGTAAAAATATGGTACAGCTTATTTTTAAAATTCTTGGATTTTGGAAGCAAGTGAATGGCTTACCACTATCTATTACCGTTATAGGCAATAAGAACAAAATAATCAATTTTATTCATGTATGTATATTACACCTTATGTATTACAGGAGAAATGCATCTGTGTAATGATGTTAGCGACTGCTTCCGGTTTTAATTCTTTAAGATAATCTCTACAATACTATAATATGATTATCCTGTCTGTAATCAGGGACACTTTCAAAAGGCACAATTAATCTCCCTAGGGTGGGATTTCAGTTACTTTGGGCTGATATAATAGTCAAAAGGCTAATAACTGATGCAAGTTAGGCCTTGTCTTTAGTCAGGAGGTATCTACTATACAACATTACCCGGACCTTTGGATGTTTGTGAAATAAGGAAAAGATCACCCACTGATTTGATCGGCAATGAGTATGCAAGTTTGTACGTAAGTCCACCTGTGACAATTTGAGCCTTATTCTAAACTTACCGTAGATTAACTAGTGACTTAGATACGGGACCATAAAGTCACTTTAAAGATTTCAGATAAGTCATACACCTGGAAAAATACAGCAAAGTCACTCTTTCTTGTCATCTTTCCATTTTTGATTAATTGCATGTCTCATGTGAAAAAGTATACACATACTATGTATCATAAACTACACACAACACGGACACAGCCCCACAGATACCCAGATGTATACATATATATCAGCTATGGTGCTATTACATTTTCATTGCATTGTGATATTTGTACATTGATATATGGGAAATATCTGAACTTGAAACACTTACAAAATCAAAATAGCAATACTGTAATTAACAGTTTAATTTCTATACCTAAAATCATTAGCATCGTTACATTTTCAAATTAAAAGTTATCAGCCAAGTCAGTCCCCTCATTTTACAGGCGAGGTGACTGAGGCCCAGTATGGAATCATCATCTGATTAAGATCACAAAATTATTAGGGATATAAGGTGGACTAGAACTCAAATCATGGAAGTCAGAGTTCAGTGTTGTTTTCCAGTTTATCATACTATCCCTAGGGGGAGAAACGTAGAATTCCTCTGGCCCTCTCTGTATCTATTAAAATAGCTACAGAAATCTGTTGAAATTTACTTTTGCATGTGTAATTTTGTATGTTCAGCTATCAAGATTGACATTTTTATAATGGAATATAATTCTACTTTAGGCTCTAGTTCTTATCAACAAAACAATCAGAGGGAAATTGTAATTCATATTTTACAGAATTTTAAAAGAAGTAATCATTCTTTCCTTCCTTTCTGAAAGGTAGCAATTGATGACGTACATAAAAGTGCTTAAAATGGTTTAAAGCATGTATTCAACAAGCTAATTGACAATTTTTAACATTAGCATAAGAAAGATAATAAATGTAAGTCCCTACATAGTATTAAGTATGTCCTCAAGAAAAATGTATCTTAAATAGAAAAAAAAAGTTGAGAACTTTCTATACATTATAATTGGGATAATCTTTTACCTTTTCCATCAATATTGGTAATTCCTTTTTACTTCTGGACTTTTTTGCATTTTTCCAACTTTGCAGATGTGCTTTACCTTAGCAGCATCCTGCTCACACACTTGTGAACCAGTTTCCCCTATAAATTTGCTTTCCAGCACGCTTTTAAAGAAATGTGGCATTGTATCACTTTTAAATAGGATTTCTTCCTTATTAGGGAATTAACCCAACTAGTGTATCAGATTTTAAATTAATATATTGAAGAAATAGAAATTATTGAATTTATCAATTTAAACAATGAAATCTGAATGATTTCTTTTAAACTAAATGCATTGCAGTAAGATCATTGCTTTGCTATAACCAACCAACGCTATTGGATGTTTTGAATATTTTTTGGTGGAGGGGAAGGTTGAAGGTTATGTAGGAAATTTAGTATAAAAATTATTTAGAGCATTTATGTTTAAGCTGTATATAGACTGTAGCAAGGCTCCTTTCATTTATTTACTATAACTATAGAAATAGTAAGATCTGTTCATATATGTCTTGAGTAAGCTTTGTTTTTCTTTTAAACGCTTCGAATCTTTTCTAAAGCAGGATCTTGGTTGCCGTATACTACACAATGCTTTATTTAGCATTAATGGTGTGGGAGAAATCACTTCCAAGAAGAATTGAGCTGAAACCACTAAAGCTAATCTTAATTATCACTTCTGGTGAATTAATGTTTTAAAGGTGGAATAAAGGTTTATTTTCAGGAATTTAGTGATGTTTGTGTTGAACTCTAATGCTGTGTACAAACAAAAAAACTATTAAAGCTTTCAAGTAGGGTTCCTCTGACAAGTTAGCTTTTTTTTTCCCTGAGCATATTTATTATTTACAAACACATAATTTGCAAATGAAAAACCTAAGTTCCAAAACCTCTACCACAACATTCAGATTGGGCATAAGACATTGGGAAAATTTCTTTATCGCGTTTTTTTTTTTTTTTTTCACCTGCATAAATCTTTATTTTCCTTCTTTCAGATGCGTCCACATCCATACATTACTGTGTTTGGCTGAATTCCACTCTAGTATGATGCTCCATTATGCACCATGCAGTGATGACCTTGCTACTCCGAAACCTGCTGGAGCCTGCCCTTGGCCGTGGGGTGTCAGCCAATCACTGCTTGTTCCACTTGGGCATTTTATTTTCGAGTCCTCTCCCCCCCATTTCAGGAAAAATAGTATTGAAATAAATAAACTGATTTAAAAGAAAAAAACAAAAAACAGTATTAATACAAAAAATGTGTTACTAGTGAATGTCTGAGTCACCAGGAACTCCATTTTCGAGAAGGTGGTTAGCGGAACTTCATAGCGAAGTCTTTTTAGAAAAACTCCAAAAGCATATTTCAACAGTAATTTTAAGATGATGGCTTTATGTGAACAGACAAAAATTAAGTCTGTTTGGTCTTTGTCTATATTACATGAAATGCCTACTTTGAATTAAAACCTAAATTAATCAGTATTTTTTAAGTGTCTTGTAAGTTTTTCCAGGCCACCATATAGTTCTCTTAAAAGGTACTGTCTTGTTCTCATTATGTGTGTGCATCTCTAAATGTGTGTTTGTGTGTATTCCCACATATGTGTCTGCAAGGGCTTGGGGATATATTTATAACAAATATTGTCTATAAAAGGAATTTGAGGGATTAATGTTATGTTTATCATAGACACTGCAGTGGATTCATTTTCCTTAATCTTGAAGTACTAGCCAAAATATCTGTAGAATCTTCAAGTTTGTTTTTTTTTTTTTTGTCAAATGCCTTAAGAAATTTTAGAACTTTCTAGTTATATTTACTGAAGTGACTGTAGTCATGTTCTGAAATAATATGTATCTTCTTGTTATGAGGGATGACATTCATCTGAAAGCTATTCTGTTTGATGTAGACAAAATAAATTTAAGCAAACTTCAGAGAACTGAGAAACTGAGTGGCCGAATTTTAGTTGTGTAAGTAATACTTCAGATTATATCAGGGGATTCTGTGAACGGTCCCTCTAACTCTCTGCGTTTATATGTTTATGTTCCTATTTGTTGTGTGTATGTTTTTGTTTACTTATCTAAAAAGAAGTGTTCCCTATATAAAGTTTGATGATTTTTAAACATATTTACCACATCACTTCCCCATTAAAGTTTTCCCAAGTTTTGAAATACTGACCATTAATGCCAAATTCTTGTGAATCTATTTCGAAATGTGTATAAATGATAGGAAATTCACTCTAACTCATAAAATCCCGAATGTATACTTGAGATTTTTTATTTTATTAGCTGCTAATATAAAATCTTGCCAAAGGGAAACTTTTAGAAGGATCAGTGAGACTATATCAAAATTCTTGAATAAAACCCTAATTATTCTCAATTTCTCATTTTGTTTTGGGCACAAGGACCAGTGCAAGATACTGATGAAAAGTGCCTTTGTCACTTTCTGCTTCTTTGAAATGTATGTTTCCTCATCTGCAGTAGTAAACTTCATTAGATACACTTAAATTGTGAATCCTGTAACAAATCACATCAACTGAAAAAGAAATTATAAAAAAATAGAAAGACCAGAATTTTAAGTTAATTTAGTGTGCAACCACATCAAGGGAATACATAACACCTTTACAAAGAAGAAAGTTCAAAGTCAGCATTTTACAAATTCAAGTTTCAACACAGTATTGAAGCATGAAATTGATTTAGTGGGTCTCAACTACAATTAGAAACATATGAAATAATAGAAAAATCCAGAGTATGTCACCTATAATAAGAGTAAATATTGTTTTGTGCAATTTTTATTTCAGTTGTGTGTATACACGTGTGTATGTATGTTCCCATCTTTGGTTGCTATGTAAAATATATTTTTTCTTGTGAAGCAATCAAAAAGTTTTGGGAACCACTGCTCTAGACTTTTTGAGATGGGAAATTATGGCTGTTTACTATTATGATTGGAAAACATAATACATCAAAGCAAAAAAAAGAAAAAATTCTAACCCCGTGGAGATTTTGGTGTACTATTAAGCAGAATCAGAGTGATCAACAGCATAGTCATTACAGCAGCATTGATCAACAGCAAAAAGCTTTTGAGAAGTCTTACCATTCCTCTGCTATTCTTGCAAAATTTTTTTTTTTTAACCTTTGTATATGTTGCCACTGGTTCACTGTCCAGGCACACACTTTTCCCCACTCCCTACCCCCAGTTGTTGTAATCTCTATCTCAGATCTCTTGACCCGTCTCCTTTGTGATTACTGAAAATTACCATTTAGGGAAGTGGTTGTGGACAGGTGGATTTAGACACAGAATGACTCTCATATTGCCCTATATGTTTTAGTCTTTGGGCATTGTATTTTAAACCACAAGACAATAATTCTCCATTGCAAAACCTAAGGAGGAAAATGAGAATGTTAGAGATTGGTCTATCTAGATTAATTTACTCATTACATAAAGCTTTTTCTTTTTTTTTTTTTAAATACTTTTAATATCAGCATTGCTACTGGGTTTACAAAGAATAATAAGATAAAGTCTTTGTCCTCATGGACTTAATTTATTATTAGTAAGTGTAGTGCAATGGATCAGTTTTATATAGCCTTTCTCTCCGTGGTCTTGCAACTTCCACCAAATGACTGGGTGGGAGTATGCAAATGTGGTGCTTGTGGTCCACCAAGGGGATTGGTTAGCTTACTAATAATGCAAATAAGGTTCATGGCACCACTGTGGGAGTGGGATCATGCAAATAAAGTGTATGGAACCCTAATGAGGGGATTGGCCAGTTTTAACATCCCGTAGGCTTAAAATGAGCCATCCCAGAGGCAGACGGGGCACCTCATTACCAGCAAGATAAAACAGCTAACAGTGGAGCACATCCTTTGGACCTGGAATCCCTGTACTGAGAACCTTCTAGAACCAGGATACAGAGAGACAGAGAGAGCTGTAACACTGGTGACAGCGAGGTGGTGAAAAGCTGCAGCAGAGAAATGGTGGCATCAGAGGCAGCAGAACCAGGAGACCAGCAGGAGGTGGTGCAGTGGGCTTCCCGGCCCATGGAGCAAGAAAGCTGAGCATCTTCAGGCAGGAGGTTTGCTGGCGGGACGGGGTGTCTCTGGGCGCTTGATGGAGCTAGGCTCGCTGACCTATGGAGCTACAGAGCTGAGCACCTTTGGACCAAGGCTTACCGGTGGAGTGGGGGTGCTCCTGGACACTTACTGGTGGAGCTAAAGAGCTTTGTAACACTTGCTCCAGCAGGGCAGAGGCCAGGTCCAGGGGCTGAGGGACAGAGAGAGGCCTGTCTGTGGGCATGGCTGAGAAGTTGTCTTGATCAAAGAACTGTATCCTGAGTTATTTCTGATCCTTAATTGTAACCTGTTACTTCCCTAATAAACCCCATAACTATGAGTATGGTCTGTGAGTTCTGTGTGGCCATTGCAACGAATTATCGGACCAAGCAGAAAAGTATTGAGTGCCGTGGGAGGGATGGCTGTTGTCAAAATGTAAAAAGTTTGTAGAGAGAAGGTATGTCTGACTTCCATCTCATGAGAATCAGCCTTGGGCTGTTGATGGTGATGGTGAGTCTCTCTCCCTCTCGTGAAGTTAGAGGAGATCAGACGCCGCCCCCACATGGCATTTTTTACAGTAAGATTACAGAGCATTAAGTGATTGTTTATATTTGCATCATGTTTGTTTAAGTTTCAAAACATTTTAGTATATGTTTGCTCATTTAATCTGCAGGGAAAACTTCAACTTTCAAGTAAAAGCATCATTATTATTTCTGATGTGAGGAAACTGAGAAAGTGAACAGCTTTTTGATGACTCTGATGGAACTAGTTTAAGAACTTTATGGTCTATGAAGAACTATCCAGTCAGAATTCAAGAGTACTAACAGCTTTTGAGGGAAGTTGTGAAATTTGTGTTTTGCATGCAGTATATTTTCACTTACCTGGGAAAAATCTTCCCAAAAGAATTGCTTGGAACAGTCACAGTTTTTCAAACTTTTTGCAGTCACAGACTGCACTTCATACCAAAAAAATAAGGTTAAAAAAAGTGCTGTAAGTGTAATTTGGAGATCTAATTGACTGGATTTGTAAATATTACCCAATGTATTATAATAATAATAATAATTTTAAAAAAAACCCTCAAGATAAAGCATTTTAACTTCATTTTTGAAGCCATCTCCTGAGAATCTATCAAGGTCCTGTGGAAGTGATTCCACAGCTTGAAATACCTCTTATCTCTCTGGGAATAATTATCTATCTGTAACTTTGCGAAATATTTTTCTTTAGAATGTGTGGTTTTCTTAATCCCTTCATTTTGTAGAGAATTTGTTGGTTTGCTATACCTTGAATATGCAGCGTAAGATTTTGGGGTGGGGAAAATGACAACTAGAACAGGGTCCCCACCTTCCTGGATAAAATACTGCAAAAATAACATACCAAGGCAAGGACTACTTGAAACTCAGGGCTGGTCCCTAGTTTGTCTTGTTCATCATTGTATTCCCATGCCAGGAAGAGTGTCCTGCATATAGGAGGCACTCATAAATATTTGCTGAGCAAACAAATGAAGGGCCTGGGTTTTAGGGCTCGGTAGCCTTTGGATTCACCCACTTTAGATCAGTGGAATATGGTGTGGCCATTTTATAGCAGGCTCTAAGAGCACCCTAACTGTGATACTTTTTCCTGCTGGGTGGATATTACCATGATGAAAGGCTAGCTACTTTGTTGGCTGGAGTCCCTGTCCTTCTCTGTGTGGTGTTTGACTCTTGTTTCTGTAATGAATGAGCAGTTGTCTGATTTTCCATCCTTTCTTCTCTCCTGGTGATGTTGGAAAGACCGAACCCTTAAAAAAAAAAAAAAAGAAAAACAGAGCTAAACTAAAGCAAATGTAAAGGCAAGCAAGGAAGGCAGTGACAATAAAGTAGGCGTCTGACATGTTTTGAGGGGATGTGAAGAAGGACCATGCAAACATGGGTTTCCAGTGTTTTTCCAGAAATCCTTATCTGAGCAAAAATAGATGCATTTAGGCCAAAACACAGACAAGAGGCTCTGTATTCACTGATTTATATTTTCCTGCAGGTATTATTCATTCATTCTGCCAACTGATGCTCACTGCTAAAGGATGAATGTCCTTTTTCATTGAGCCCATGCTGAGCAGTCATTATTAAAAGTGAGAGCCTAGAATGTAAAGAGAAATGCTTGCTGGGTTTACTAAAGGAAGAGACATAGAAGAGGGAGTGTGCTCTTATTTGGAAAAAAATAGGCAGTGAAGGGTCGGGAGGGAGGTAGGCAAGGGGTGTATTATGGAATGAATTGTGTCCCCCCAAAATATGTGTTAACTTGGCTAAGCCATGATTCCCAGTATTTTGTAGTTGTCCTCCATTTTGTGATCGAATATAATTATCCTCCATTTTGTGATGTGTTGTAAAACCTAGTCTCTATGCCTGTGGTTCAGGTGGTCCAACAGAATGTGGAAATTTTTGAACAGTATCATTAATATCACATCCAACTAAAATTTTGCTAAAGATAATTCAAAAATGGTTGCAGCAGTGCATCGACAGGGAACTGCCTGAAATTCAAGCCAGATTCAGAAGAAGACACAGAATGAGGGATTTCATTGCTGATGTCAGATAGACCTTGGCTAAAAGCAGAGAATACCAGAAAGATGTTTACCAGTGTTTTATTGACTATGCAGAGGCATTCCGCTGTGTGGATCATAACAAATTATAAATAACATCGCAAAGAATGGGAATTCCAGAACACTTAATTGTGCTCATGCAGAACCTGTATATAGATCAAGAGGCAATCTTTGGAACACAACAGGGGGATACTGTGTGGTTTAAAATCAGGGAAGATGCTCTGAATTCAGACTTCTATCTAGCCTTCTAAACTATGAGAAAATAAATTTGTCTGTTAAAGCCCTCTACTTGTGGTATTTCTGTTATAACAGCCCTTGATAACTAAGAGACAGTGGGAGCAGAGAAATGCATCCCAACTCAAAAGCACTCCTAAGGAGTTTCTAGTAGTCTAAGGGGCACCCCTTTTAAAATGCCAATAACCTCTGGAAGAGTTCTCTGGATTCTTTGGCACACCTGGGAGTAAATTACTTTAAGCAGATAACTAGGTCCCGCACATCCAAAAGATCAATAGCCCTTAAGAATGGGAATTTTGCTCAGGGCAGTGAGGAAGGATGGCTGCCTTCAGTAGTTTAGAAGATTGAGAACTCGCTTAAGGCACCAAAAGTCTCAAACTCCAGCTAGGACTGGGAAAGGCAAGGTGAGATTGTATCAGAAAAGGATAAGCAGGCTTGAAAAAGGCAAATGTTGTGGCCTTGAATTTTGGCCTGGGCCCTGGTTATCATAGGATGCCACTAAACGTCACTGTTTGATGTAATTGCAAGACTAGTGTGAAATGTAAACCTCCACTTCCTCCCATTTAGCCCAGGTGTTTTTGTTGTTGTTTTGTTTTCAATCTAAGATAGCCAATCCAACTGCTCTATGTCCATTCATTTTCTGCCTCTGCACTTTTGAGAGAAAGAGAAGAGCAAGGAATAAAAAAAGAGAAGTGAAAGCAGAGACTATGGCAATACATCCACCTTCTCCCTGCTATTATTATGAGACTAGGGTAATACAAATTGTTGTTGGTAGGTGCTACTGAGTCAATTTTCGACTCATAGAGGCCCCATGTGACAGAGTTGAACTGTCGCATAAGGTTTCTTAAGCTGTAATTTTTGCAGAAGCAGATTGCCAGATCTTTCTCCTGCAGAGCCTCTGGGTAGGTTTCAACTGCCGACCTTTTAGTTAGCAACCGAGTGCTTAACCGTTGCACCACCAGAACTCCTTGGTAATAAAAATAGTTGCCATTTATTCACACTTCTTATTGCCAAGCAGTTGTTTATTTTCCCAGTGTAATTTGAGGAGGCTAGACCTTAAAGACTCCATGTGTGTCAGAGTAGAACTGGGCTCCAAAGGGTTCTTGACGGCAGATTTTTCAGAAGAACATAGCCAGGTCTTGTGAGGTGCCTCTGGGTGGACTCGAACCTCCAACATTTTGGTTAGCAGCTAAGCATGTTAACCGTTTGCACCACTTCAAAAGGCTACCTCATAGATTTATTCTTGGAATTGATGAAAAGCTATAGCTTTTGTGAAAAAATACACGAATCTATAACATGTATGTGCTTAAAATTTGTAGTACATTTTATAGTTTATTACATCTAACTTTATATGTACATTATTGAATAGTTTCTGCAATTTTCACTTTTTAATGGGGATTTGTTATATGTGATAACATCTTAGTTGCTTTAATTTTGCCAGTGAAGCAGTGTATATGGATATATTAATTAATGCAAAATCAGCATTTACATAAAAATTATTCCACTAATGTAACATGGGAGGTTTTTCAAATGGCAATATTACTATTTAGCCTTAAATTTCTAGTATATTTTCAGCATTAAATTCCAGATGAAAAGCTGTAGGAGTGAAGTGTGGAGGGAGAGTGATGAAACAGTAATGTAGGCTTAATAATCCTTATGTTATAAGAAACTCAGTGGAGTTTCACACACAGTGGCATAATTGGTCTGATAAAGATCCAGGGGGTCTGTTTTCTTATGACGTGTGGAAACCACCAAGCACGTAACTGAGGCTGCTACTGTGCTCCAAGTGACTATCAGCGACTGTTATTATGTGGGTATGCAGTAACCTTTGCTTCCTGAGACAAATCCATGGACAGATTGAGGATTACGTTTTGTTTTGTTTTTGCCATTGTGTATTTCTGTTACTTAATGAAGAAACATTATAATACACTTTATTACGGGAAGTTTTTGCTTTTTAGTTTTTACCTTATAATGAGAAACTAATGTGTGTATATTTATATATGCATCAAGTATTTTAAAAATTCCACAAATATTGCAGTCAACATTTCAGAGAGCAAATAATTACTGAGTGACTGCTAATTTACCATTAAGTGTCTCCGACGGCAATGTATACGTTCCTTGAGGAGCCCTGGTGGAGCAGTGGTTAAGAACTATGGCTGCGAACCAAAAGGTCAGCAGTTAGAATCCACCAGCCTCTCCTTGGAAACCCTGTGGGGCAGTTCTATTTTGTCCTATAGGGTCACTATGAGTCACAATTGACTGGATGGTGACCGTTTTTGTTTTTTTTAAGTGTACCTCATCTGTGCAAGGTACTGTTCGAGGAACCAGAGAAACAGCAATGAACAGAAACAGACAAAAATGTCCCTCTTCAAGGAGTTTCAATTTAGGAGGTATAATACATGAATAATAATAGTCAACTTACATTTCACTTCTATATTGTATGCATGGGTCAACGTATTTTACGTATTTTGACTCACTGAATAGACACACTGACTGTATGAAATAGCTTC
The DNA here is from genome assembly GCA_030035585.1 of Dugong dugon. NCBI lineage: Eukaryota > Metazoa > Chordata > Mammalia > Sirenia > Dugongidae > Dugong > Dugong dugon. The sequence goes on along the minus strand of CM057463.1, from coordinate 102,520,142 downwards.
TATAATTATCTTCATTTTGTAGATGAAGAAGCTGATGCACAGAGGAGTTAAGTCACTTGCTTTTGTCACACAACTTGTAAAATACAGATCTGAGGTTCAAGCACAGACAGTCTGCCTGCAGATGCCACACTCTTTACCACTGTGCAAATGTTAAGTAGAGGGAATACATCTATTTTATAGCCAACACGTTTTATGAGGATGAATTTGGATTCACTTACTTCTCTTAAAAGGAGCCCTTGTGGCACAATGGTTACGCGCTCAGCTGTTAACCCAAAGGTCTGAGGTTTGAACCCAAAAGCTGCTCCACAGGAGAAAAGAACTGGCAATATGCTCTTGTAAAAATTACAGCCTAGGAAACCCTATGAAGCAGTTGTACTTTGTCATACTGGATCGTTGTGAGTCGGAATCGACTGGACTCGACTCAACAGCACGGGATGAATGGCAGCTTCTCTTAAAGGGTTCAGTGATATTTCATCCTTGCTACTTTAATACCTTTTACTATGTTCTTGAAATTAGGTCACTCAATCCATTTTTTTTTTTTTTTTTTTAAATTGCATCACCTTAAACCTTAACCAAAGGGCACATCAAGTATATGAAAATCTATTCTTCTTCCCCCTACTCACCTGGTATTTGTGGGATCAACTGCTAATAAATTTTTTTTTCATTTTTGTTCTTTCATTTCAATTATCTTTATTTCATTTGGTTTTTACATAGTCTGTTATGTATGTTACTAATACAACACTAACCAAAAACCAAACTCGTTGCCATCGAGTACAGAGTAGAACTGCCCCACAGAGTTTCTAAGAAGCACCTGGTGGATTCGAACTGCCGACGTTTTGGTGGGAATTGACTCGAAGGCAACGGATTTTTTTGGGTTTAATATATTGTTATGACCGTGTTTTCTTAATGTCTTGGTAACACTTTCATCTTGGGATTTTTTTTCCCCCCCATTTGGATAGATTTCTCAAAATACGAATCTTCGTAATACAATTGGGTTTTGGTAAATAATTATCTCTGTATACATATTATCTGAATTGATCTAAGTATTACTGGAATGATTTTTAACTTTTAAGCCTCAAAACTAGTGAATCCTACTTTTAAGGATGTTGTCTCCACAGTCCACTTTAGTATTTGTAGAATTTTATTTCCTCAATCATAAATATTAAAAATATCACCCACATTTCAGTTATTTCCTACTAATGGAAGGAAAGAATAGTAAGTTATAAAGGAGAAAGATAATCTCCTTCCAGGCCTCAATTCTTTCAGAGTTCAACAAACCACCTCTTACCATTCTCTTAAAAGTTTAAGTCACATTTGGGAACAACTAACTTAAAGCCAAACTCTGGATATTATTCAGTGTTCGTAATGGGTTTACTAACTCTGAGCACCTTATATATATTCTAAAATCACTAGTTAAGTACAGTATAAGTAACATGGGGCTGGAACAGTTTGTTTCCCGTTGGTAATCTTGTTCAAACCTAGTGTCACTTATGAATCCATAAACATCAGTGTAGATACTGGTACAGTTTCAAGGAAGGGAAAAAAAGAAGAAGAAAAAAGAATAAAGTGTTTTGCATAACCATATTGTATAAACTTAGTAAAATCCATGACCCAGTCTGTATGTATTTTATCAATCTAGCAAAATGTTTCCTGGATACACCTCGTGGGTTTTTTTCATATTCACTCAGACAAGTGGGAATTGTTTTCAGTCACCAGTAATAAATAGTGTGAATACTTACCTTACACAGACAGCAAGTAATAAAAACGCACGTTTACGAGTTCCTGAGAATTCACGGCTATTAATTTTGAACTTTTTGATTGTTCTCTTGTAAAACAAGAAGAGTTGTTGCTAGAGAACAAAGCAGGGAATCCTAATGGCAAACAAGCATTTATAATCAAGTAACTGCTCTGTTTACCCTGAGAAATGGTTTAACAAAGACTCAGAAAAAATATCTCCTCATTAATTTTACAGTGTGCTTATGATTTCAAATATTCTCTATAATAATGTTTGCTAATCGTTAGATGTACGCACGCCCTTGAGGGATTTACAGCACCTGATGTTCCCACTATGTCACATTACAGTTAATAGGATAGCATATGTATACTCTTAATTCAGGATAGGAAATGTCTTTTTATAGAGAATAAAAAATTTTAACTAGGCGGTTTTTAATACACATATTTTGCTTACCTTTTACAAAACAAAAAAATTGATGTTTTTCTACTGAGTTTTTTTTTTTTTTAATAGGAAGAACATATCTGGTGTACAAATACAAAACGGATCCATAATAGTACTTTTATAATCTACATGTATATACATCTATATATGTTTCTCTACTGTTCAGCAGAAATGCTCATTTCTACATTTCAGGTAATAGAAGACACCATGCAAAGAAAATGACAGTAATTTGTGTAAAGCCTAAACGGAGGAAAACCAGTAATATTTCCAGTCCTTAATTATTGTGTCATGTACACTTGTGCAACTTATGTGTTCAAAGTTGGCACGTATGATGCTTTTTTGTTCTCTAGCATTAGCAAGGACTAAAAGAGTGTTGCCACTTGAGCTATAAGTCTTGTTTTGATTTTTTTTAATGTCAGAAAAAAAAAATTACTCATTGTATGCTGCTTCATATACAAGAAATCTAAATACAGAAAGAACCTCACATTTAAAAGCATGGCTTTACCATGTAGCATGTCTTCACATTAATGTATACAGTCCTGGCTGGGAGGCACATACAAATTTGATTTTGGTGTTGATGTCTGATGTTGAGCAATCATTCAACTTTTCTCTATCTCATTTCTCTAACTTGTTAATTTAATATTCTATGAGAAACTTAATTTTAAGAATGAAATGAAAACATTGGATATTGATGAATATTATTTCTATTATATATTATTATGAACAAACAAGTCTTTGGGGAGGACGGAGGGAGATGATAAAGAATGAAGTAATGATGTCAAGAGCTGAAATGAGATATTTTCCTCGAAGAATTAGTTAACAAGAAAAAAGAATATCTTGTTTCCAAAAATAGCAGTGTTCTCACGTTTTATTCCTAGCACTCATCTGTGGAGGAGAATTGAAGACATATTATTTTATCACTCTGAGTAAAAGCTGAAATGTCTTATTGAAGAAAGAAGAAAAAAATATGCTTTCAGAACTAGAGGAAAGTCTCAGTGTACAAAAGCAAAAAAAAAAAAAAAAAAAATCAAGGATTTTGCTCAGGGGCCCAAAAAATGTTTGCCTTCTTTCTTTCTTTTTAAAAATCATTTAAGCTAGTTTCTTGCTGGGTCTTTTTACTGAATAATTGAAAAAAAAAAATGGAGTGGGGAGGGACTTTTTTATCAAAGGCAAAATAAAAAATGTCACTAAGGAAATATAGATAGGAGTTGTATCTTCTGGACTTTCATAATTGCCTACATTTTCCCCCTAAACTTACAGTTGAAAAGCATTGAAAAAAAAGTCAAGCCTGAGAAAAATACTAAAGAATAAAAAAAAAAAATCCTGCTGCTATGTCTCTCCCCTCCCCAGACACACACCCAGATGTACACATGTGCATACCATCATCCACACGATCTACGGTAACTTTTAAAAGGTTTTGTTAGTTTTTTATGCTTATTTTTGTAAACAATAAAAAATAAATCAGTTTAGTGAGCTTTGAAAATTCAGGTACATATTGGCATTTTTGAAAGCTGCTTTCAGAAAAAGTATTATTAGCCATCTCACTAGATTTCAAGTTTGGAGGAAGATTGCTAGAGTAATGACTTTAGCAACGTGGAAATTCTACACTTGGCAATCTTCCTGAAAGACATCAGATTGCAGGCAATCTGTAACTCACTTGATCCTGCAGCATCTCTCTACAGCAGAGCCACTTTATGATAGTCTGAGGTGTTGCTCTTTTCTTTCCCCAGTGGTGGCCTGTAAGCTTTTTGCACTTGCTCTGTCTTCATTTTTCCCGCCAAGCAGGCTGTGTTTTCTCACTGTCTCAGAGAGAGTCAGATGTCAGTAAGTGCCAAGCAGCCAAGTGATAAGAAGATTTTAAACACTGAATGTTTTTTCAGCTTTAGTATCCCAGCTGCACTGAGGAAGGTATAAAGAACCACCAGATTTGAGTTTTTTTTTTTTTTTTTTTAAATTAGCAAGTTTCCACTATTCCCTGATAACTGAAAACCAGAAAAAGCAGAGGTAGAACTCAAAATTTGCCCAAGATGTGTCCCTAACAACTTTCACCTGTGTGATTCTAAATAAAGTGGGACCTTAAATACGATTGTACCAGAATTTCCACATCCCAGTGAGTGGTGTTCATTCAGTTATTTAAGCTCCTAATTATTGACGTCCTTTTGTACTTGGAATATAAAACAGGAGCTCACAGTCTTGTGAAAGAGACAGACTTGTAAAGGAATAATTATAGTATGGTAAGGGTTATAATGGGAGTCATAGGTACCCTGGCAAGGGACTTACTGATTCCTAGGAAGGCTGACAATAGCCTGACAAGGAAACTAGTGTGGCTTTGATTTCTTTCTCCTGTATCAGTCCTGCATCAGCCTTGCAGCTTTGGCCACAGGTCCCAGCCGTTCTCATTGGAGCTCATTTGGGGTGTATTGTCTTCTACACTCCATCCTCCTCTACATTTTGACAGGTTTTGAGTTTTATGCATTTCATACATTTTAACAGGTTTTGAGTTTTATGTATTTCATACCTTTCAACATTCTCTTTGACTGTCAGTAACAAAGCCAGTTAATGAGCAATTCAGATAGGCTCACTGCTTTTTAGTCATTCTGTGATTTTGACCAAAACTGAGCATGTTCACTGTAACTATTCCCTCCAAACTCTTTACGCTTGGCTTTGAATGACTTCTAGAATTTTCTAGTTGTAAAACCACCTTCAGAGGGGAACTATTACTGTCACTGAAGAGATTGAAAGAAGAGAGGCACATGCTGTGAAATGATTTTTCAAAAGAGATGTATGTAACTATAGAGGTGTTTTTAATCATGGCAGCATTACTGGAAAGTTTCCACTCTCCCAAGGCAGCTTCTTGGAGAAGTATAACAGTTCATCTGAGTCATAAATTATATTTTCCTAAAAATAGTCACATCATCTTACACCTAGGTTTTTTTTTTGTTTTTTGTTTTTTTTTTTAAATGTTGATTGTGTCAAGTCTTCTAAGTCCTGGGATACTCCTAGAAAAATTATAACTTTTTTTTTTGCAGTATCTAATTATTTCTAGATGCTTTTCATTTCTTCTACTGCACTTCTTTTCACATAAGCACCTATCCTGTGTTCTGTTAACACTGATACTTGCTATCAGCTAGCTTTTAGATCATCCTGTTTAAGTGACTGCTTGATGACAGCTTTAAGATATTGCCTCTTCAAGATATGTTTCTATTCGTGGAAAATGCTGGAAGAATGAAAGGTCCCCACGTGAGACTTTCTAATGAAGGGACATGTGGCATCATAGGAGAATTCAAAGGAAAACATTTGGAGGCAAGCAGTCCTGACTGGCTTTTCTCCTATCACACCTGGTCCCTTGATCCAGTCTCTTAAAGCTGTAACTCGCGGTAGTCTCCTGGTTTTGTTTCCAGGTGAAAATCTAAAGTGATAATATCCTTTCTGAAAGTATTTGTGACCTAGAATCCCTTCCTCCCTCAAGAGATAACAGAAGCTGATTACCCTAATCTAAAACCAAAAAAACCAAAACATTTGGTGTTGAGTGGATTCTGACTTAAAGTGACTTGTGTGTACACAGTGGAACTACTCCATAGTTTTCAAAGCTGTGACATTTCAGAAGCAGAATTCTTGGCTTTTCTTTGGAGGCGCCTCTGTGTGAGTCTGAACTGCCAATCTCTTGGTTAGGGGTTGAATGGTTAACTATTTATGTCACCTAGGACTCTAGAGGATTAAAAAATAAAAACAAACTCACTGCCGTGGAGTCGATTCCGATTCATAGTGATCCAATAGGACAGAGTAGAACTTCCCCATAGGGCTTCCAAGGCTGTAAATCTTTCATAGAAGTAGACTGTCACATCTTTCTCCCACAGAGTGGCTGTTGGGTTCCAACCGCCACCTTTCCGTTGGCAGCTGAATGCTTTAACCATTGTGCCACCGGGGCTCCCCAGTCTAGATGATAACAAATCAAAAATATTTCAAAACCACGTTTCTATTATTTATGAAAAGTATTCAAAAGAAACAGTAGGGAGAAGGGCAACAGAAAAAAAAAATGCACTTGTTCAGCCTGAGGGCAAAAGATAGTAAACAAAAACCTTAAAAGAAGGTTACTTTTTGAAAGAACAGATTGATTTTCTGGCTTCAGTTGCAAAGACTTGAAACATGAAGGAAGAGCAGAGAGGTAAATACTCTGGAATGGGCATCATAGTGCAGTTTGCTTTGGTTGGAATCCTCTCCTTGATATTTTGTCATCTCAATTTCCCAGTATTTTATGCTGTCAATTTTTGCCAATCTCCTGAGGCTGCATTTTCGATAACAATTCTTGGTATTTGCTCCATTTGCTTTCTACAAAACCTTACAGAATCTCTGTCTAATTGTCTTCTTTCTGGGCAATGGTTTGATCTAATGCATCAGTTGGGGATTTTTTTGAGAGTATACTTATACTGGTGAATATTTCATATTAACTTTGCTAGCAACTTTTTGTAGGAATTGGAAAATTGACTTGACACAATTTTTTTTCCTCTCACAATGGTTATTGCAGCTATGGAAGCTTGGCTGTTGGAAAATATGACTTTTTTTTTTTTTTTTTTTTAATTCATTGCTTTCTTTTTGTCCTCTCCTTTTCTTTCTTTTTAAAGTTTTTAATTGCATAGATTCTGGTAAACCATAGATAGATGTTTATTTCACTGGGCTATCCCCATATGAGGATTTAGTAATCTAGGTCATGTGTATCAGTGGGCCATTTATGCCACTTGTATAGTGGTGAATTCCTTCATGGATCAGAATAGAGCAGTGTAATTAATCATTTGAGCAAGACAATATGGTACATTTTAATACTTTAAGTATTTTGATGGATCTTTGAATTATTCTCCATCATGACAATTTATATTAAAGTTTTTAAAGATACTGGTTAAAACAAATAATTTATACAAAGGGAAAATGTTTGAATATGCTTTATATAGTTAACATTGAACAGCATCTGAGAAAATGTAGGTAGTATGGTACTATAAACCAGGAGACTGTAATCCATATCCTAACCATACCTTTCCATGTGTCTTCCAGCCATTGCTTGGGCTTGTATTAGTTTCCTATTGCCCCTGTGACAAATTACCACATAAGTAGTGGCTTAACACAACAAAAATTTATTTCTTGCAGGTTTGGTGGTCAGAAATCCTAAAACAGTCTTACTAGGCCAAAATCAAGGTGTTTGCGGGGCTGGCTTCTTTTCTGGAATGTCTAGAGGAGAATCTATTGTCTTGCTTTTTTCAACTTCTAGAGGCTGCCTGTATTCCTTGGCTCGTGGCCCCCTTCCACCTTCAAAGCCTGCAATGACTGGTAGAGTCTTTCTCACACTGCCTCACTCTGACTCTCACTCCTCTGCTTGTCTCTTACGCATTTAAAGATGCCATGATTACATTGGGCCCACTTGGGTAATCCAGAATAATGTCTTTATTTTAAAGGCAGTTGATTTGCTACCTTAAATCCATCTGCAATTTAATTCCCCTTTGTCATGCAAGATAGCTTATTCACACATTGAAGGATTAAGGTAGAGATTTTGAGGAGTAGGACATTATTTTGCCTACCATAGGTCTGATAGGTAAACATTCCAAAAATTTGATAACCACACAGATATTGTTGGGGAGGTCTCTAGGGAATTTTTTTTCCTATGCAGTGTCCAAATTTTGTATTATCAGCACATAGATATATAATTAATATCACGATTATATCGTGTTTCCCTAAAAATAATTTATTTGAATTTGAAAAAATTTAGGCATAAATTTGTTCAGTTATTTTTTCCCTGTAAACTGAAAGTTTTACTTTTATATACAAAGCTTTTAAATATTTAGAGACGTGATCAGTAATACAATTGCCAGTTTAGTGATTGGACTCTTAAATAAGAGTGTAAGACTGGAGAAACTTTTACAAACTATTCAATTTTGTTATGCCTATGACATACAAAAGGATTCCCTGGGTGGTGCAAATGGTTAAGTGCTGGACTACTAACCTAAAAGTTGGTGGTTAAAACTCACCCCAAGGTGCCTCAGAAGTAAGGCCTGGCAATCTGCTTCTGAAATGTCACAGCCTTGAAGACCCTGTGGAGCAATTCTACTCTGCACACATGGGGTTGCAATGACAACAACATGAAATACTGTGATTAATGTTGGATGTGGTCTGACTGACCTATTTCTATCACAGGTAGAGATGGGATGAGACTAGCCTTGAAGTAGAGTAGACCTGATTTCCTCTTTGGGCTTCAATATCCTAATCTGTCATTTGGGGATAACAATGTCTGCCCTGACAGGGACTTGTGTGGGTTAAATGGGATGGTGAATACAGAGATCCTGGACAAACAGAAATGCAACGAAGGATAGTGTCTTCACTTCCTAGGGCTTGACGTAGCAGTGAAGCCACCAAAGGGACAACAGGATGGGCTTTCTCAGGGCCATCTTGAGGGCAGTAAGACATTATATCTGGCACTAGTCATAATTCCTCTCTCTCTTTCTGTAACTAGCGTGGCTTATGATTTTTTTTTTTTTTTAAATTACAGGAGCCAGTACTAATCGTTATTAGACTAGTAGTTATCAGCATAGAAAGCTGATACATTTGAATTACAAAAGACCATTCAGTCATAGGTTCTTCAGTTGCATTCCACTTCCTTTTATGTGTATTTTCTTTGGAGATAGTAAATCCAATGTAGCATCCTTCTCCAAAAGAAAGAAAGAAAGAAAACAAAAAAGAAACGTTGACTCTAGACAAAAGATTTGCTGTCATCAGATCTCATCAGTCAGTGCTCCCTAACCTCCGAATGGAGACATTACCTGTTGCTGGTTTGATTTTGAACTACTCATGGCACACATATGTTGATATCACTCAGTTTCTGAAAGTTAGATAGCAGTTTTGTACCTTTTTGTCCGAATGAGCAAATTCTCAATAGGTCTGAGTTTTCTACTTCATCCTGGTGGGGGTGGGGGTGGGGGCATAGTAGAGGAGGAGGAAAGACAGAAGTAGTTTCTGGAGCTCTGAAATGCATTACATCTCCCCTGATTTAACATAAAATAATCAATTACAGGAACATGCCTGGAGTTATTCTGTTTTTTTATTTTAATCCTGGTGGGCATTTTTGTAGACAAGTTTCAGAATACATTATCTGTGAAGAGGATTCTGATTGTCAGTACAACATGCCTGCAACCTTATTGTTCTAAGGGGAAGAATAGGAGATAATAGATGATTGACTACATCACTCGCTGGCATTTAATAAACTGCCCAGAAAAGACTGTCATAGTATAATTTTTGTTTTTTATATGAAATCTTTTAGCCCTGTGGCATTTGGTCAAATAGTAATATAAGGTAGCTCTGTTCAATAAGTGTTTATGGCAGTATGGCACAATAGAAATGAGATTATGATGTAGATTAAAAAATTCATTCGTATCATTCATTCCTCTGTAGGATTATTAGGTACAGGATTTTATACATATTTATTTATATTTATATATATAATAGTATATATGTATACTTTTTTTAATCTGTAAAAATAAGGACTATAGTAATACCTATCAACAGAATTCTGGAAGTCAAATGAGATTAAATAGGTGGAGGAAATTTCTAAACTGGAAATTGCTATACAAATGTTATTTGTGTATTTTATGGGTTTTAATTGGAGGGTAGGACATATGGAAAGTTCCTTGACTTTGAAGTCAAAAAACTTGAACCCCAGCCAATCCTGCTGTTAACTAAAGATTGAGCAACTCAGTTACTATCTCTGAACTTTCAGTTTCTCTTCTATAAAAACATGAAAAAGAAGACTACCTACATTTTAGAGATTTTTTTTGAAGGTAAGGTGATGACTACAATACTCCAAGTTTGGCATAGAATAGATACTCCAAAAACGTCTTAATTCTGTTTGAATAAAACCATCACTTTCCTCACTGTTGGTATGTTTTAATAGACTTTGCTGCTTCACACTTTTGCAATAAATAAAATAAGCATCTTTGAGTGGTCTTTTGAAACTATACTGAGGTGTAATATAGGTTAGAAATATGATGATGTGGTTAGTGCTAGGAGAGGCAAGCTCACATCTCATTTATCTTCATGAAAACCTAGTCTATTCAGAAATCATTCTATACTGTCTTTCCCATAACCTACCAATGTTTGTTAATGCTTAGTCTTTTCTCAGAATTAGTAAAAATAATAGGTAACATGTTTTAAGTACTTAATCTGTGCTAAGCATTTTAATGAACTATCTCATTTAATCTTAAAACAACCCTGTGTAATTATGTGCTATGTTTTTTAATTATCATACTCATTTTACTGAGGAGAGAAATGAGGTACCTGATAGTTAAATAATTTATTCCAGGTCACATATAGTACCAGAAGGATCCAGGTTTCAATTTCGGGTGGTTAACTTTAGAACATTTGCCCCTAAGGACTGTCTTTTTCAGAGTATCATTTGTGGACCTCTTACATAAGTATTACTTGGGGAGCTTTTGAAAAATGAAGCTTCTCGGACTTTATCCTCAACGTTGCTGGGGATCTAGGGATCAGCATTTTTTACAAGGTTCTGGCCTGAGTCTAAAGCTTATGATATGTGAGAACTCCTTCACTACGATATACCAAAAAAAAGAAACCCACTGCCTTCCGGTCGATTATGTCTCATGGCAACTCCATGTGTGTCAGAGTAGAACTGAATTTGGTAGGGTTTTCTTGGCTACAGTCTTTACAGAAGCAGATCACCAGGGCTTTCTTTTGCAGTGCTGCTGAGTGGGTTTGAACAACTTTATTAATAGATGAGTGCAAATTCTTTACTCCACCTAGGAACCTTCACTATGACATACTGCCTCATTTAATAATTGTTGAAAGTCATTTACTCTTCTTATTTTTTAAAATAAGAAATCATGGTTTCAAGGAGTTTTCAATCCACTTACTATCTGAAACATATTTGCTCTTGGATAGTGGGCACACTGGCATAAGGAATGGACACTGCTGTCATTGGAAGGAAATAATGATGTGTATCAGTGTCGTGCCCACGGGAACCAAAGGTACGCTCAGATAGGGCTGCACTACGACTTCTGGGGAGCCCTGGTGGTGTAGTGGTTAAGAATTCGACTGCTAACCAAAATGTCGGCAGTTCAAATACACCAGCCGCTCCTTGGAAACCCTATGAGGCAGTTCTACTCTGTCCTACAGGGTCACTATGAGTGACTTCTGTGGGCCTCAGACACTTGTTCCTTTGTGGTACAAAAAAATTAAAAATTATATGTTAGAACTGCTTTGGTATAAAGACAAAGATAACTCAGATTGAATTATAATTATTTTTTCCTTCTGATTTAAAAGAAATTAAAATAATTTTGTGGATCCCTAAAAGTATCCTGAGTCCTAAGGGCTATGCCTATGAATAAATAGCTCCTGCATGTAAAGTGGGAAAATCTAAGAGAATTTAATAAAGGGACAATTTATAAAGGTCTGGACAGGGGATAGGGAGACCACAAGGGATCATGCAGGTCATTAGTTCTTCACCCAGAGTGATTTTACTGCCGCAGAGGACATTTGGCAGTGTCTGGAGACATTTTTGTTGTCATGATTTAGGGAGGCTGTACTTCCGACATCTAGTGGTTGGAGGCCAGGAATGCTGCTAAACGTTTTACAGGGCACAGGGAAGCCTCTCACAGTGAAGAATGATTCTGCCCAAAGCTTCAACAGTGTTGAGGTCTAGAAACTCTGCTGTATGGTAAGTTATAGTCACCTTGTTCCACCCCTAGGCCAATTACGCAAGAGAAAGCGAGCAGTCAATAGATGGAGAAAGGAGAGGCTTCTGGAGAGGGCTGCCTCAAGTGACCCTATAAGGAGTCAGAGAATAAATATTCTGGCCTCCTCTCTCTTTTCAGTCTTGGCCAGGAGTTTTACATTGCATAATCCAGCTATATACCAGACAACCAGGGGCCTTGATTTGTGAATGTATTCTATATAGGTCAACCTTATGGACATTGCTGTTGTTGTTAGGTGCCATCAGGTCGGTTCTGACTCATAGCGATCCTCTGTACAGCAGAAAGAGACACTGTCTGGTCCTGTGCCATCCTCATGACCGTTGTTATGCCTGAGCCCATTGTTGTAGCCACTGTGTCAGTCCATCTCATTGAGGATCTTCCTCTTTTTCACCGACCTTCTACTTTACCAAGCATGATGTCTTTCTCCAGGGACTGGACATGGAACACCGTTATAATGGACATGAGTGAGAGGATGGAAGATGTGTTTGGGAGTAACAAATAGAAGATATCTAATACCAGCCATGAACCACTCTCTCAAATTAATATTCAAGTTACTTTGTGAGTCTATGAGGAAATGATATCTGTGGATAAGTTCATCTATATGTATGGGGAAAAGTCAACTATGGGTACATATTTGGAGGGGAGGAAATTTTCAGGAATACATCTGTAAATTAATTCTTCTCCAATTAAAACATAGAAGACATTTTTGCCTTTTTTCTATTATATGCCTATATCCATTTCTGTTCATTAATTTACTAAGTTGCTGAGCGTGTGCTACATGCCAGGTACTGGTTCAGGCACAGAGATACAAAAAATAGATTAGAAATTGTGGCCACCCTGGAATCTGCTTTGGGTGTAGTAGAAGAGATAGCCATATACACTAACCCCTGCAACACTTGGAGCATTTATGAATCAAGTGCAATGGGAAGGAAGAGATACTGATCTTTCCCTGAGAAATCAAAAAGGCTAACAGAGTAGGTGACATTGACTGAGTCTTCAAGGACAAGCAGGTGCTTTCTGGACCAGGAAATGGGAAGTAAGATATGTCTTGTGTGATAGAGGAGGGAACAGTGAACAATGAGGCTATATAAGGTGAGGTTTTTATTTCCAAGGGCTTTGTGTGCCATGCTAAGATATTACAACTGTACCTTCCAGGTAATGGAGAATCATCGGATATATAATGTAATGTCTTTTTAATTGGTTTAATTAAACATATTTCTACTTCTATGCATTTGTGTGGTATGAGTTATTCAGAATTTTGCCTTCATATTAAAGTCTTTCAAAATAACATCAAAAAACTGATATTGTACAAATTCAGTTATTTCTGAGTGAGCTTAATTTTGTGAAGATTTTACTGAGGCATTTTGGTCTTCGACAGTGATAGCACCTAATACGTATCCTTAGCTGTTCAGTTTTGATTGGAGTGCTCATGGATCAAAGATCTCAGAAATATTTTGAGAATCAGAGTCCCTCTTCATTCTGTTTCTCAACTATAAACATTTCTTAAAATCTTATACACACTGGAGAGCATTTCCTATATCATTATCGTTTAGAAAGTTGTTTAATAGTCATAGTTGGGGAACATATTTAAATAAAGTTTGTAAGATATCTAATCGGAACTCTAAGTTTTATATTACGTGGCTGTTTGTAAATTTAATACTCTTTAAGTGTGAAAACATATTTTTTCTTGGTCTTTATATAACTTATTAATCTGTGTGTCCTCCACAGAGTTAAACAAGGTGTTTTGTAGCTTCTTAGGAATGCTTTTGAATTGACATGGTAGACTTCACTGTTGTCTAGATGATTAGATTTTGAAGGAACTTAAGTTCGGTAAACATTTTTACATAGGACTATACTTTTTTCACATACTATTGACTTGTATATCTCCTATTTGCCTAGCAACATTTAAAGAATAAAATTAATGAAATAGTTTTGTCATATAATTATCCTCCTACACATTACAATTTTTTAAATGAAAGTTCCTCCTGTTTTGAAATAGCAAACATGTTTTCCTAAGTGTTTTTGAGGTTAGAGTAGGTCTGTTCTCTCATTCACATTAGAGGTGAAACTAAAATAACATGTTTGTCTTTGAGGAAAAAAAAGCAGTGCTTCCTTCTGTTGTACATATAGTCGCTATGAGTCAGAACCAACTGGATGGTACCCAACAACAACAAGGTAGTTACTACTCTTCCACTCATCTGCAGCTACTTTCTTTACCCTGTCTTATTTTGTTGGCTTTCTTTTTGGCTTCTGTTATGGATTAAATTGTGTTCCTTAAAATATATGCTGGAATCCTAATCCCTATACCTGTAGACATAGTCTTGTTTAGAAACGGGATTGTCTTTGTTATGTTAATTAGATATACCCTAGTAGGGTGGATTGTAAATCTAATCACTTCTGAGCTATAAAAAGAGAAGATTAAGCACAAAGGCATATACACAGGGGAAGACAAATGAGGACAACCAAGAAACCAAGTAACAGCTGAGGTTACCGACATGGAAGAAATCAAAATGATAGAGACCTTGGTTTAGACTTTTAGCCTCCAGATCTGGGAGAAGATAAATTTTCTGTTCTTTAAAACCACCCATCTGTGCTATTTCTGTTACATAAGAACTGAGAAACTAAGATATCTCCCTTGTCCTGGTAGAGCAGGGCCATCAATTTTTCCAACACACCTCCAAACAAAGAAATTGATACCAGAGAGGGAGGGTTGCATCAACTCTTGGTGTCTCTTCTCTTTAGTCCTAAACTTGAAGCTTGAAAAAAAATAAATAAATAAATGAGTAGTTAAACTCTGTATTTCCACTTTTTAAAATAATTAATGTCCAAAGCTGTCTTTTGATCTGAAAGTAAGGAATGTTAAAAATACAAATAAATAGAAGATGTAGACACGTCTTTTGCTGACATTTTCTGCATATCTTACTGAGTCTTTGCCCTTCAGTAAGGTCAAAATCTCAGCAATTAATGGTGGTTGCAGAAGCTAGTGACAGAACCTTAACCCACCTGCTCACACAATCAGTATCTTGTCTTCCCTTTATCTTCTTGTTTTTAGGAGAAAAATACCTGGACACGGGTAAGTTTTGTGAATAAGAGTGGTTGGCTCCAGGTACATAGTAAATACTTAAATGTTAACTGGTAATTAATCCTACAAGGAGTAAGTAAATGATGTATTACTGTTACCCAATTAAAAATAGTTGAACCTGGTGTCATGGATTTTGGGAAGTTCTGAAAGGAATAAGAAATGTTCAGATCCCAGGAATCTTTGATCAAAATATATTAATGAAAGTAGAAGACTTCTGAGATGGCTGATATGAGAGATACAATACTATAAATGTCAGCATCATGCCTGGACAGATCTTTAAGTCATTATAAACAATAATGGGCCCTATAAAAGACAAGGTCAGAGAATTTCTCTTAACTCCTCCAAACAGATTCTTTTTTATTTCTGGTACATATCTCATTTCCCTTCAAGTATCTTTAACTGTAAAAGAACAGATAACCTTTATAACTCTTTCTTCTATCGATAAAGGAATAGAATTGCTCAGTTTATACATGATTATTCTAATCTGGGAACATCACATTTTACTGAGTGGCAAATATGGTTAAGTTAGCAAGAATCATACAGTAAGTATATTTTCACGTAAATTGCAAAGTTCGCTAAGATGGTGTATGAAAGACTATTGTAAGCAAAACTGAGAGTGTCTGCTCAGGCAGACACTTAATATAGGCTGAGACTAGCAGCAGCTCGCCAAGCAAGTTGGCGCCTCACATGCCACGTGCTCTGTGGATTTTTGACACCGGGTTCAGGATAAATTTGGGTGGAGTTTCCATAGGAAAGACCTTATTTTATTTTACTTTTTTGCCTCTGTTAGAGGACAAGTTGATTCTTCTATCATCCAGCAAATATTTATTAAACGCCTACAGTGCTTTTGGCCATGTTCCTGTTCTTATGGGGCTTACATTCTAATTTGGGATGAAGAAATAAATAATTATATATGCGAGGAATTGAAAACAAAATTTTGTGAAGTGGTTAGCTTCTTCCAGTTATTCCTCCCAAAGGAGTACTTCCCAGAGTGCTTTAGGATAAATTTTAGTTGAGTTTCCATAGGAAAAACCTTATTTTAATTGCACATATAAATAAGGAATTATATTGGAAGAGATGGATCATTATATCTCTAATTTAAAATAAAATTATTTATTTATAATTATACTGAATTATACTTTAGTACTTTGAAATTTGCTCATAAAACCTTGATTTTATCTAATAGTGTTGATGGTAATAGAAACTACCAAACATAGAACATCACTGTACAATTCCTGAAATATACTGTGTATAGGATAGCTAGAAACTCTTGCTTGAAACACAGACTTACCAAACGTGTCCTTTTTGGGCAGTCTTCGCTAATTTAAATTTAAATCTCCTAGAAATAGCCCCTTCTTATCTGCTCAAAACTATCAAGATTTGATGCAAACACTGGGTTGTATTTTTTTTTCTGGAGTAAGGAGGCAGTAGTCGAAGGAGTTACTATTAGCCTTTACCATGGCTCATTAGAACTTGTCCTGAAATGAGTTTAGCTCCCTATCAGACAAGCTGCAGAGCATTCTCAAGTCATTCATCAAGTGAAAAGTAAGGAAGTTGTCATATTCACATGGTCCCAGTGATGTGAACAGGAACGTATCACTTTATTACTTTCCCTTTCTCCTGCAGAAAATATGCTGTATTGATTTATTTTAGATTCTTTAGGGTCTAAGGTGTTTTATTAAGAATGAAAGGTCCTATACCGTAAGATATTAATGTGACTGAGGTTCACACCCAATGCAGGGAATATTAGTTGGAAACAATAAATCTTAGCAGCCTCAAGGTACTTTTATGACTGTGAAAAACTGAAGGTCACAAGATAATACTATTCAAGGAAGTATGTAAGACATTTAAAGAGATTCATCATTTTTCATGTGGCATACAGATACCCTTTTAAAGGATTTTATAATTTGATATTCAATTCAATTTGGTATTTAAATATTTTAAGTCAACCTTTTAGAATCCTATATGTATTTTTTTTTGACATTGTCTGATTACATGATTTAACAAGTAGATGGGTGGTCAAGATTTCTGATGAGTATACATATTTGTTTGGTAATGTTCAGATGATGTCAACAATTTTATTTATAATGGGATATAAGGAAATCCATAGTGACTGAGGATCTATTATCTACCATACAGTGTGTCAGATGTGGTTAGGCTGATTATGTCATTTACTTAGAATGCTGATGGATATTATTTTTATGCCGGTTTTCCTAGCTGACAAAATTGAGATTTAGCATTTAATAACTTGCCGGAGAGAATATGGTAAGTAAGTGGGAGAGCTGGGCTGTGTAACTCCACAGCTTCTTTGTTCTGCTTAAAATTCCTCACAGACCTCATCTAACATCCCATAGTATTTTCCCTCTTCTATAATATTAGTAGGGAGGAAATTAAAATAATTAGACAAATAAATAGAATAAGTGTTTAACATTACAGATGCTTCCTGTTTATGAATAAGTTAGGTCCTGAAAAGCTGTTTACACACACACACAATTTTTTAAAACTTTATAGCAAGCTACAACTATCACCATCTGTTGGTGGTAGCTAAAGGTTTTGCCATAGTTCTTCCTGTAGTTATTTATTTCTAGAGAAGTTTGCATGTGAAAGCCTGTTATCAACAGACATCTTGCTGGGCACTGAAAAATGCTAAGTGCTCCTTGCACTCTTTCTTCACTGCTACTCACACACAAAAATAGAGGTTCCTAGGCCTGAACCTTCGAAACATCTTTGCCCTCCTATTTTTCAAGCAGTACTTACATAGTAACTAAGTAGTGCCAGACACTTTTCTAAGAACTTTACAAGGGAAGGCTTAACTAATATAATCCTCATAACCACTCTGTGATGATAAGGATTTGTCACTATCCCGTACTGAGCAGATGAGTCATACATCTAGTAAGTGGTAAAAAATGGAATTAGAATCTATAGTGGCTAATGCTAGAAAAACTTGGTCTTAACTATTATATTAGGTAAAAATCCCGTATTATGTCCTTTATCTTTTATATTTCTGTGCCAGGTTAAAAAGAAAAAAGGTTTGTCAAGGCTTGCTTCTTCACTGCTTTTCATCATGCCACCTCCTGCCTTTCTCCTAAAATATTGCTTCATCAATAGTTGTCTGTCTTCTATTCAATCTCTTTCTCTCTGTCTCTCAACTAGTTCTCCCTATGCTCACACCTATAAGTAAGCTCAGCTCTCCAGGATCTTAAAAAGTACCAACTTTTCCATAGTCCTGCCTTCATAATACGAAGTCTTTAACTCACTCTATTCCTTTCTTCACTTCCCTGTTGCCTCTCTGCCCACTACTCTCTGAATTATGTCCCAACTCCCTTCCACAACTGTTTTTGCTAAGTCACCTCTGAATGCAAATCTTGATCTTTCAGCCTTGATAAACCACTTTTTTTTATGGAACTATTCTCAGGGCTTGTAGTAACAGCAGTCACTATATCCTGGTTGTACCGCAATCTCTCTGAACATTTCCCCATCTTTTTCACCTGCTCAAACCTTCAGTGTTGGTATTTCTAAGGCTTCCATTGAGAGTTACTTCTATTTTTATTTTAATAGTCACCATCTATCAGAAGAACTTCTGTTTTCAAATGGCTGTTGGTTTTTGTATCTGCATGTCTCTCAAGTCTCGATGTAATATGCACAAAATTGAATTCATTATCTCCCTATTCCCAACACATCAACTCTGCTCCTTTTAAGGACTCCTATCCACAGAACACCTTTTATGTTGACTTCTGAGTTATCGTTCCAAAAAAAATAAACTGTGCCTTCTAGATCACAAGGGTTGCTCCTCTGTGTAAAAACCTTAAGTAGCAACCCCTAGGATAAAGTGAAGACTGATGAGTAGGGCAGAAAGGTCCTTAGCAACTGAGTTTTCTGTTTTGTGGCTTATTTCCCAAGCACTGTCTGCTCTAGCCACACTAAACTATCTGTTATTTGCTCAGCAGGAAATTCCCTTTATCAGTTCCGTGCCTTTGTACATGCCTTTTCCCTCTGTGTGAACTGTGCTTTGATCTTTCTCCATTCTTTAGAAGCATACTCATATTCCATGACTCAGTTCGAATGTCTCTTCCTATGGGATCTGTTTTCTACCTCCTACACTAAATGAGTTGTGCTCCTTTCTTTTGTCTTTATTCAACATATACTAATTACTTTCCATTGCAATTAATTTTTATGTGCTTATTCTTGCAATGGTTTGACCTTCTCAAGAAGAAGGACTATGCCTAATGTATCATTGAATACCCAATGTCCTATCCATAGTGGGCTCTTAACAAAAGCTTTTTGAATGACTTGAATGAACAAATTAATGAATGTGAACAACAAACACTCATTTAACAAATATTTATCGTGTTATGTGGCAGGCACTCTTCAAGGCTGTGAGATATGACGAACAGAACTGATAAAAATCACTGCTCTCACATGATACTTACCTTATAGTAGAGGGATGCAGGTGGTTAAAATATATAAATAAGCAAAGTATATAGTTAGATGGTGACCAAAACCACGGCTGTCGATTCCAACTCGTAGCGACCCTATTGGACAGAGTAGAACTACCCCATAGGATTTCCAAGGCTGAAATCTTTAGAGAAGCAGTCTGCCACATCTTTCTCATGCAGAACTGCTGGTGGGTTCAAACCACTGACCTTTTGGTTAGCAGGTAGATATTTTAACCACTGTGCCACCAGGGCTCTTTCCAGATGGTGGCCACTGTTAATGCGAACACTAATGCACAGATAAGAGAGAGGGAGTGCCAGGGGATAGTGAAGTTTGTAATTTTAAATATGACAGTCAAAAAATGCCTTACTAATAAGAATGTGACATTTGAGAAACCACTAAAGTAGAGGAAGGAAACCATGTGACTATACAGGATCTCTCCAGGCAGAAGGAACAGCAAGGGTAAGGACTCAGAAGAATGTGTGGTATATTTGAGGCACAGTACTTGAGACCAGTATGGCTGGAGGAAGCTAGTGAAGGAGGAGAATATTAGGCAGTAAGGTCAGAGAGAACCAGAGGTTAGATTGTGCAGGGACTCCTAGACCGTTGTAAGAATATTGGGTTTTACTCTTCATGAAATGGGAAGACATTGGAAGGTTGGCAGGCAAGTGGTATAATTTGCAGAAGGTAAAACTTCTACCTTACAGTGCCGTTTTGAGCAGTTACCTCTGGTAAATTTGTGACTTTGGCTTTGAAAAGAATTTTGAAGGCTCATGATACTGTGGTTCACTTTCATATACATAAGGTGAAAGATGCATCCTACGTACTTTTGGTCATAACTAATGTGGCTCAAAAAGTTTGGATTTTATTTTTCTTGATTTGTGCTTTCTTCAACTCTCCTCCTCTCATCATGAAACTTGTGTGTGTGTGTGTGTGTTTGTGTGTGTGTATATGTATGAGTTCAGCCAGTACTCACAAAAATAGGAATCATATCTTCATCTGCAATGGTGTGGCAGTTATGTGGGAACTAAGGGACAGATAGGAAAAATGAACTCATCCTTATTTACAGACCCATAACCGGTTGCTGTGGAGTCGATTCCAACGCATAGCGACCCTATAGGACAAGAGTAGAACTGCCCCATAGTGTCCAGGGAGTGTCTGGACAATTTGAATTGCTGACCTTTTGGTTAGCAGCAATAGCACTTAACCAGTACGCCACCAGGGTCTCCTATTTATGGACAGGAAGAGGGAAAAAAAAAAAAGTCTGGTAGTACAGGGAATTGCACTGGGATCATTAGACAATTTGGATTGATTATTGCTCTTTTATATGGTGGTTCAGAGGTAAAGAGCTTGGCTACTAATGGAAAGATCACCAGTTCTAACCCACCAACCACTCCATGGAAGAAAGATGTGACAGTTTGCTTCCATAAATATTTATAGCATTAGAAACCGTATGGGGCAGTTCTACGCTGTCTTATAAGGTTACTATGAGTCAGAATTGACTGGATGACAATAGATTTTTCTTTTTATGTTCTTTTTTTTTTTTAAATTGTACTTCAGGTGAAGGTTTACAGAACAAGTATTTTCTCATTGAACAGTCAGTACACGTTGTTTTATGACATTGGTTAACAATCCCATGACACGTCAACCCTTTCCCTTCTCAACCTTTTTTTCTTTTTGGTGAAAATATACAAAGCCAAAGATGCACCATTTCAAAAATTTCTACATGCACAGTTCAGTGACATCAATTACGTTCTTCCAGTTGTGCTGCTATTCTCACTTTAGATGAAGGTTTACAGAACAAAATAGTTTCTCATTAAACAGTACACATGTTGCCCTATGACAATGGTTAACAACCCCACTACATGTCAACACAGTCCTTACTCAACCTTGGGTTCCCTATCACCAGCTTTCCTGTCCCCTTCTGCCTTCTAGTCCTTGTCCCTGGACTCCTGTGCCTCATAAGTCCCATTTTGTTTTATGGGGCTGCAATGACAATAGATTTTATGTGCTTTTTAAACTCAGAATAAAGAGAGCATGTTATAGGAGGAATTATTTATTTAGTTATCTAATTAATTAAATAGATTTATGTCTTAGAAATTCTAGTACAGCACATTCATATAAATAACTTCCTGTATGTTTTTGTTTTTTATTTGGGAAGGCTTTTTAAGGTGATCATATCAAGGATGTCAACATTCTTCTTTATGGATTGGTATAGAAATCATTCCATTTATTTTCTATTTAATTCCTTGTTGTAGTTTGATAGTTACTTTTAGGTCATACACTTTTTTGTTCAAACAGAGGACATTGAGTTTCCTCAAACTGGGTGGGTCAGACTCTAGGAAATTCTGAAAATAAAGGATCTTTGAAAGACAAAAGAAACTTAATCAGGCAGCCAACTTTATGCTCATCTGTGTTCTGTAGAAAATGATTCCTATTTTCTAGGAAGAGGGAAAAGATGGAGCTTGAATATTAAGTTTGCTTGCCAGGCATCTATCTATATGTGAAGAGAAGAAAAAAATCACTCTGTAAAAATTTTTCTTGTATCTTAGCTACAAATTTATTGTGATATAAGCAAATACATTATATGAAATATGGAATAGACGTACATGTATAATACATTTTAAAAGCTTTTCTAAACTAGTATGATTAATTTAAATGAAATATCTTTTAAATTCCTTTACAGTGAATTGTTATTGTTAGCTGCCGTCAAGTCTGCCTCCAACTCATGGTGGCCCCATGTGTTAGAGTAGAACTGCTCCATATGGTTTTCTTGGCTGTAATCATAGTGGGAGCCGTTCACTAGGCATTTTCTTCCACTTGGCTTGAGTTTCCCTCAGCTCTACCCTTACCCTCAAACATGAAACCTAGGACAATATTTTTGTTAAACTCTTCCTTCAAAAGTTTGTATCACCTCTCTACCCTGGAAGCAGGTGGCCACAGTACCAAACCAAAAATATAAAAAGGTATTTTACTAACTGAAACAAACAAATCAAAAACTCAGGAAGCATAGTTAAGCTTCAAGTTCCATTAGTTCCATTGTTTCTCTGCTTGCCAAGGTCATGATTCCCCAGGGTTTCTACATGTATGTGAACACTCCTTACCAAAATTCCCTCCACAGTATCTGTTTCACAGCTCTTGCTGAAAGGATGAGATGGTAAGGAGTGAGGAGGAAGAAGAAATGGAGGGGAGGAGGCCATCTAATGCTCAAAACACTTAACAAGGTTAGCCTATCGCCTCTATCCCTATCCCTCCAAGAAGTCCTTCCTCTAGCACAGCCTTCTCAGAGTTGTGATTTTCTTTTTCTTCTGTGCTTCTTGTTTTCTTGTCCTGAGTCTTCTCCCCACTTTTCAGAGATCCAAGAAGTTGGTGGGTCACCCGTAGACTTCACTAGAGAGAATCTGCTGATTTTTCTCCAGATCAGTGACTGGCTGATGGCCAGGTGGTTCTGAGAGTATTTGGAAATTAAATTGAGCCTGTCTATATCAAACGTAAAATCCAAGTGGTCTATCTCTGTCTTCTTTTATTTGCAGGAAAGACAAGCAATGCATGTAAATTTTCTCAATTTTAGTTTTTTTTCTTCTGTACTATGTGCTTATCCTTCTATTACCTGTTATCACTTCTTTGCTGGTTCTGGCAAATGACAGAATAAAACACACACATTGAATAAAAAGCCAGTGAACTTTTATTATAGTATTAACAGGAAAATCTAGGTAATTAGTTCAATAGCTATTTTTTTGTATGCACATATGCTTGTTATATGATTTTATATTATATAACTTTATTAATTTTTCTGTGTGTAAAACTGTTCTTTATTTTTAATTATATTCAATTAACTAAATATTTCACTATGCCTTAGTATTCCTCCCAGGACACCTCGATACCCTCTCAACTGAGCACATTTGAGAACCACTACTTACTTAGTAAGGGATCATTTTCCTTTTGACTCTCCTCTCCTTTTACAATTGAACTGTGTTTCTTATACAGATACATATCCAGGTGTGGATCACTGGGACTCTTACAGAGTGCCTTCTTCCCAAGCATCCTCTTTGTAGCTTGGTTTGCACCCTACATTAAGAAAGATCCAGATGCTTCAGTTCTATTTGAAAAATGAAGTGTCTGCCAGTTTCCCTTAACCCTGAAGTTGACATGTGTTTGGGTGCTTGCTTAAAGGAAATGCTATCTAAAAGACGCTGTCTTAGTTATCTAATGCTGCTATAACAGAAATACCACAAGTTGATGGCCTTAACAAAGAGAAATTTATCCTCTCACAGTCCAGGAGGCCAGAAATGTGAATTCAGGGTGCCAGCTCCAGGGGAGGTCTTTCTCTCTCTGTTGGCTCTGGGGGAAGGTCTTTGTCACCCATCTTCCCCTGGGCTAGGAGCTTTTCAGTGCAGGGAACCCTGGTCCAAAGAACGCTCTCCTGGCTCTTCTTGCTTGGTGGTAATGAAGTCCCCATGTCTCTCTGCTTGCTTCTCTCTTTTATATCTCAAAAAAGATTGGTTTAAGACACAACCTAATCTTGTAGACTGAGTGCTGCCTCATTAACTTAACTGCCTCTAATCCTGCCTTATTAACATCGTAGAGGCAGGATTTACAACACGTAGTAAAATCACATCAGATGACAAAATGGTGGAAAACCACACAATACTGGGAATCGTGGCCTAGCCAAGTTGACACACATTTTTGGGGACACAATTCAATCCATAACAGGCATCCTTGCTTGTTTCACACTCAACTCTCATCAGTCACTAAATGAGAATGGCCACACGCTTCTTGACTTCTAGATAGAAAGTTTGGGTGAGGTTATGTTCTTTGCAGCACCTAATGAAGTACCAGGGAAATGGCTTTCACATTTTTGACTGCAAAAGATTCACTAGGGGAGCTTTTCAGAAATGCAGTTCTGCTTTTTTACACATACGTGGACCAGAAACCTGCATTTTTAAAAAAGCACCCTGGGTTTTTCTCATGAGAAATACTTTAGGGTAACATTGTCCAATAAAGATATAATGCAGGCCACGTACGGAATTTAAAATTTTCTAGTAGCCCCAATAATAGAGAAAAAGAAACAGATGAAATTTAATAAATATTTTATTTATATCCAAAATATCATTCAACATTTAATCAATATAAAATTTGTTTAAATGAGGTAGTTTACATTTTTTTGTATTTAGTCTTTGAACTCTTCTATGTATTTTACAGTTACAGCATATCATGTCAGTTGGGATTAGCCTCATTTCAGGTGCTCTATAACCACATGTGGCTAGTGACTACCTTATTGCACAGCACAACTTCAGAGGATTGTTTAAATCTGGTAAATAAGCTTGACATGTGAGAAGGGCCAAATTCTTCTCTTGACTCTTAAGAATATGTTTTATTTAGTGCTTACATGGTGCTTTCACCAAGATAAGTTCTTAAGATCCGTTACATTACAAAGTCCATGCAACAAGCATACGAGGTAGGCGTGTTCTTATTCGTGGGGGCAGTGGTGGCTCAGCCATGAAATTCTTGCCTTTTAGGTGGGAGACCCTGGTTCAGTTCCTGAACAGTGCACCTCGGGTGCAGCCACCACACTTTTGTCGGTGGAGGCTTGTGTGTATCTATGATGCTGAAAAAGTTCTAGTGGAATATCCAGACTAGATGGACTAGGAAGAAAGGCCTGGCAATCTACTTCTGAAAATCAGCCAAAGAAAACCCTATGTATCACAATAGTCTAATCTGCAACCAATCGTGGGGATGGAGCAGGACCTGGAGTCATCTAGTTCTGTTGTGCATGGGGTTGCCATGAATGAGGATGGCGGGTGGTAACTCAACAGCAGCTAATAGCAACAACAACATGTCACTCCTATTAAGTAGGAAAAAAATAAAAATAAAACACTCCAGCTTTAGAGGGTGATTTTTTGAAAGTCACAAAGCAAGTTAGAGAGACAACCAGTTTCATATGATTCCAAAGCACACCTGCTAACCATGCCTGAGTACTCTCTTCAACACTACGCTTTTTTTTCTTGTGCAATTAAATGAAATACATTTTGCTCTCTAATGTTAAGGATTTGCACTTGCATATTCAAGGCATAAATATAAAAGAGAAATCAGAAGTGATTATATTATTTTTACAAACAAATTCTTTATGCCACTTAACCTTCTGGAATTACAATAAGCAACCTAGGAATCTGGGAGAAATGAACATAGAAATTGTGTGTCATGAAAATGCTCAAACTTTACATAAATGGCTTTTTATTAGCGTTTTATATTTCTTAGGATTAGTGTTTTTTCCTCCTGAGGTAGTGGAAACATTATAACCAATCACATAAAAAGGGCATTCACTGAATATTTTTCATTATCTTAAATATATGAATGAATAAATAAATAGCTAAACCAGCCCAATATGCAATAAAACTCTTAAGAGCTGCAGCCTTTCAGGGGCAAGACTCTTACCACATAATCATTTTTTCAAAGAAGGTTATTAGTTGAAAGTTATTTACTCTTCTTTTCCCTTGCTTACTGTACTCACGATATGAACATCTTCATTTATTTTACTTCTCACTTGACTGATTATAAAAAAAGGGATCTCTTTGCTTTTAATATTGCTGAATATTTGAAAATCAATTGCAGCCATTAAATTAAAATAGTTTACCCCTTGAGGACTTTCAAAGACCAGAAAATATTATTTTAAATGGAAAACATTAATCTTCTATTATTACTGTCTTGGACTGAATTGCATTAGATGTTCAAATTAAGGCAGAAAGTGCTTTGAAATTTTAAAGCCAGTTGTAAAATGTGGAATTAAAACAAATACAAAATCAAACAAACATGTTATTTCTCTTATGCATTATAAGCAGAATCAGTTTACTGGATTCTTGTTTATCTATCTACATACAATCAGAATGTTCCAAACTCGATTACTCAACTTAATGAGAAGGGCACAGATAAATGGAAAACAACCATTTGAATATATTATATTTGGTCTAAAATGTGTGTGTTATTTTTAGATCTTTAATTTCTGAGTATGTAGTGATTTAACAATGAGTAGGATTTTGTAGAAATGTATTGGAATACAGAAGGTCATACTGCAGTTAAAATTTTCTATAGATGATTCATCAGATAGATGTATGTAGACAGTTGAAAGTAAGTTATTTTGAATATCAACAGATCTTTAAATTTGGTTATATAAAACCATCTATCCATACATAAGGTAAACACGGAGGCTTAGAAATTTCTCTTTCTGGTGAGGATACATTCATTTACCAAGTTGGTAAATCACAGCATCACCCCAAGTACAGCTGTTCCCACTTGGGTATAGCTGTCTAGTCAGAAGTAGAAAATATAATCCCAGGGTGCTCTGCTAGCCTGGGATTTCAGGGTCAGTTTTGTTTTTGATCCCAGTATTTCTCAAATCCCTTTTCATTAATGATGAAATAGGGTCTCAATATCCTAAGCTGCCCTTGGAAAAAAGAAAAAGGAAAATTGCACTGCTAGCATCCTAGTAGTTTGCCCTCTGTTTTTTCTTGCTTTACTATGAATACTTACTTGCATTTTGATAATTTACATATTAATTCACTGTATAACCTTTACTAGTTGGAATAAAAAAAAAAGAGCACCGAGTAACTAAAAAAGGTGCTACCAAGCGTATGTATGAACCCTCACATAATTCACTCATATCTAATTCCCCGTTACAGCTTGTTTTTTTCTCATTTAGTCTATGAGCCTACCAAATAAGCTTATTTATTTCCCCAGTCCTAACATGATTAAAGCAGCCAATTAGAAGTCAAAAGATGAGGAGTTAGTAAGACATATATGTTTATGTATGTATGAGAATACATACATGTATTCTTACAGCAGTAATAAATAATATCCAGCTATAATGAAAATCCACTACCTGTCAGTTTGTTGTACTGTGGTGGCTTGCATGTTACCTTGATGGGAGAAGCTATACCACAGGTATTTTAAATACCAGCAGGGTCACCCATGGTAGACAGATTCCAAAGGAGCTTCCAGATTAAGAAAGACTAGGAAGAAAGGCCAGGTGATCTACTTCCAAATATTAACTAATGAAAACCTTATGAATTACAACAGAACATTGTCTGACTGGCTTGCTTTAGACCCATCACCTAAACCAAAAAAAAAAAAAAAAACAAAAAAAAACGCATTGCCATTGAGTCGATTCCGACTCTCAGAGTAATGGAAAGGACAGAGTAGAACTTCCCCCTAGGGTTTCCAAAGCTGTAAATCTTTGCAGAGGCAGACTGCCACATCTTTCTCCCACAGAGCTATGTGAGTTGGATTTGAACGCCAGCCTTTTGGTTAGCAGCCAAGCGCTTAACCACTGCGTCAGCAGGGCTTCTTTGCACACATTATCTTGAGAGATCAGTTACTGGATGAGGACATTGTGCTCTATGAAACTGAGGGCCAGGCAGGGTGAGGGAGATCCTTAATGAGACGGATTGGCATAATAGCTACAGTGATGGACTGGAACATGCCGAAAACTGTGAGGATGACACAGGATCGGGCAAAATTCTTTCTATTGTACATAACGTCGTCATGAGTCAGAGGCGACTCCATAGCAGCTATCATCATTATCATAATTAAAAAGTATATATCCTAAACAATCTATATCTGGGTCCATAAAGTACAGGTACACATTCTTCATTGATAACAGATGACTCTATCTTTGGTAACAAAGCATTTATAATGATCATGGAGTCTTCACATATCCTTTGTTTTAGAATTCAGGTCAGTAGGAAAAATATTTTAGAAAAGTTTTCTCTCAAAATGGTTAAATGTGTGCAGAATGAGAATGCTACCTTATAAACTTAATTTTTGTGAGCATCAATGAGCCATCCTTGTATCTAATTTTAAGTAATGATTCAAGAATTTAGTATCATAAAGGGTTTATAATTTTTAACTTACCCTAAAGTGTTTATCTATGCAACAATGCCCAGTCAATTCATGACTGCAGATAATTCAGAGTAAATGGTACTGTTAAATCTTTATGTTACATTAAAAGAAATAAAGTGTGTAAGTGAAATGTGTGAACTTTGGGATACTAGGCTTAGGTTTCACCAAATCATTATTGTTATGTGACATGAAGACTGACTTCCTAAAGGACATCTATTCTACATAATGCTCACAGTCTACCTGATTGAATGTTTGATATTTTATCTTATCTGTATTCTTGCCTGTATGGTCTGCTTAGGGGAATTTCCTTTGTAATTAAGAAGAAGTTACTTAAGGGAAATGGGAGTAGGCTCTTAGCATGGATTTAGGTACTTGAGTCTAAGCAGGAAGGAAAATAAGTGGCATTTGTATATCAGAGTGTCTCATTTCTTGTGCAATATTTCTGAAAACTACCTAGAATGATTGAAGTCATGGAATTGGTAAGTAACTTGAACCAACTCTCTGACCTTAATAAACCAGTTGCTATTGAACTGATTCAGATTCATAGCAACCGTGTATATTTCAGAGTAGAACTATGCTCCGTAACTTTTTCAATGGCTAATTTTTTAGAAGTAGATTGCCAGGCCTTTCTTCCAAGTCCCCTCTGAGTAGAATCGAACTCCTAACCTTTCAGTTAGCATCTAAGCACATTAACCTTTTGCACCACCCAGGAACTGCTTACCTTAATAGACAAATCCCATTTTTGCCAACTCAAATCCAAGAGTAAGAAAAGGCTCTTATCAGTGGCCTCCAGTGGCTTTTTATGAGATAGTCACATCTTTTTGTTCTGTAATATAGCTGTATATTGTTCTTACAGAGATTTTTCTCTAACATCTAACATCTGGAATATATATACATCCACATATATACATACATACACACATACATAAATGCATACATACACAAACACACACACACACATATACACATATATATGTATCTTTAAGCCCTGGAAACTCCAGTAAAAGCTTTTGCTCTTATTGGTTTCACACTTGGATGGGCTTCTAATTATACTTCTTGCAGAGATATTGGTGTGGACAATCTGTGGACCAAATGACTACGTTTTTCTTCAATTTATTTTCACGATTGTATTTTCTACACTTTTCAACTATTTAAATTTGAGGATCTAACTGTAAACTCTAAGATGTCAAGGAAAAAATGTAAGTTTAAATATGTGTATGCACATGTGCATTTATTTGCAAATCCTGTGCAATTGTTTGAACTCTTTTCTGTGTTTTCTGATGACAGTGTGAGATTTGCAGGTGGATAAAAGGGTGGGGTGTTTTAATAGTTGGGAGAGTTGAAGAAGGTACCAAGGGATTTGAGGCAATAATGACTTCACATATTCAGGCTGATTAATTAGTACTTCCTCCCCTATCTGTTGTTAGGGGTTTGCTAGCAGGCAGTCTTGGTACGTTAAGATTGTGCGTCAGTAAAAGGGATAGGCTGATTATCTCACCTGCATATTTATAATTGGGAGAGAGTGGAGAGGAGCCACACTCTCTAGAGACAAGGAAGGGAACCAAATGACGCCTGTTAAGAGACACTAGTGGGCTTGGAAAAGACGTCACAGGAAAGAGTGGCTGGAGACTCTGTACTAGTGGGATTTTTCCCATTACAAGTAGGGGAAAAAAGGGAGAAAGAAAGAAACTAACTTTCATGAAAAGCTCCTCTTCATTGTGTAAACTTTCACTGTGTTATAAGTGAGATCTAGTAGTACAACAAAGGAGGCCTGGTGGCGCATTGGTTAAGTGCTCGGCTGCTAACCAAAAGGTTTGGGGTTTGAACCCACTAGCCAATCCATGGGGGAAAGACCTGGCGATCTGCTCCCTTAAAGATTACAGCATAGGGAACCCTATGCAGCAGTTCTCCTATGTCACATGAAGTTGATATGAGTTGGAATTCACTCGACGGCACACCACAAGTAGGACAACTATGAGAAATTTTAGGAAATTTTGAAGTTTGTAACTAAAAGTCAAGTTTATCTTACTTTTTTTTTTTATTTTGTAAGAATTCACCTGCAGAGTGGTTTGATCTTACAAGATTTTTGATGGAGCCTTGGTGGTGCAATGGTTAAGAGCTCAGGCTGCTAACCAGAAGGTCGGCAGTTCAAATACACCAGCTGCTCTTTGGAAACCCTATGGGGCAGTTCTACTCTGTCCTATAGGGTCACTATGAGTCGGAAGTGACTCGAGGGCTATGGGTTTATGAGTAAGTGAGAATAATAAATGGTTCGGAATTTTAACTTTATGATAACTACATTAATTTGTGGAAGGAAAACTCAGGTTTTTAAATCCACTGAAATAAGGCACTGATTAAAAAAAATAAATAAACAAACCCAATACCATTGAGTCGATTCCAACTCATAGTGACCCTATAGGAAAGAGTAGAACTGCCCCATAGGGTTTCCAAGGAGCAGCTGGTGGATTCAAACTACTGATGTTTTGATTAGTAGCCTGATCTCTTAACTACTACACCACCAGGGCTCCAGCTGATATATCTATAGACGTATACAATAATGTATTATTTGTAGAAATACTATATTATATAAAATCTTGAACACACACATATATATTTGTATATATATAGATATAAAATGTAAAAGAATGATCCATTTTCACAGTAGAAAAAAAATTCTACGTGTATTTAGTAATATTTTTAATTAAAAAAAATCACCAAAAAGGGGTTTTCTAAAATGCTATACCTAACTTAGATTTATTTGTAGTATAGTTATTTCCATTTTCATCACATTCTCTTCAAATTGCAGTATTTTAGAATTAAATAATGCAATTTTATTTCAGTTACAGACTCATAAAATATAGTATATGTCTAAAAGATTTTAAGAAATGGACTTAAAATTGTAAAAGAAGTATAAAATTTTTAATAATACCAAATAGTCAGTTAAATTATTTTTTAAATGTTTGTTGGGTGGGTTTGACCTATAATACATTGTTACCGGCATCAATCTGCAACTGATTTTTTTTTTTTAATGCTATGTCAAATTTTAAAATTAGTAATAGGCTGTGAATAACTCATCCATTAAGAATTCCCATAGGAATAACATGTAGCCACAGAAGTCTTATTAGTATCTTCTCCCTGAACAGCTAAACTCAGCATGGTTTCACATTTAATGATACAGTAGCAAGGTATGGAGTCGTTAAAAGGGAAAGATAAAACATATTCAGTGCTGTCTTTGTTCAATATGCTGTCGGGTAAGAATTAGCAGTCTGCAGTCATCCACTTTAAAGTATGATCTAATCGGAACTCAAAAGCTAAATAAGAACAGGTGTGATTAGCCCTTAGTAGGAACCCCTAGGGAAAACTTCAGTGCTAGAGGAAGTGATGCTAATGATTCATCAAATGGTAAACTTGCCTCTGAGAAAATACTGAACACACAGTTCTACAGTACAGTATAGGGTCCATTGGATATTCTAGCCAGTCTGAGACCTTTGCTAGCAGAAGTCCAAGATACATTTTTTAATATGGGACAGAGATGATAACAAGAACTGTGAAGGTTTGTTTGTAAAAACTCAAACTCTGATAGAGATCTTCGTTTTATTTGGGCTACAAATCTTCAGTAGCTTTGCCAACAGTTATGAAATCCTTCATCTTCCAGAGGTCCTGAGTGAAAAAAGAGTTTTAGAATTTAAGTAAAACAGCAAAATCAGTTCTTATCAGTAAGGCAGAATTTGGTGTCTACCTTACAGCTTAGAACATTGAACTAAAAATTTGAGAGAATTAAACTTCTCAGAAAAATCTAATTTTAATTGCCCATCTGTTAGGATAAATAGCAACAGAAAAGGAAAATCCAAACCCTATTGTACTAAAATCACTAAAGGAGCTGGCAAAATTCCAATTTGCGTAACTCATCTCTGATTTTACTTTATTACAGTTCTATCAATTGAAAATGAGATTCACTTTTGCTTTATTAGATTAGAATGTTTAACATTCTTTTAGTAGCCATTGTACGTTAACAGTGTGATACTGGAATCAGAAAAAAAAAGAATGATTAAAAAACCTTTTTATTCTATATTTGGGTAAAATATTCTTGGTAGATATAAATGTGTGGCTACCATTAAAATAAATCCAGTGCCATGCATTAATCAATTGTAGAGCCATTGAAAAATCTAGTGATTATATCTTATTTGATTTGTGAATTTATTATTTAATTCAACAATTGCACATATATTTACTAAGTTTATTAGCTATTAAAAGTAGTATACTTAGATCTTTAACTTTCATTTACTTATTACTGGAAATGGCAGACCTTTTAAAATTGATAAAATTTTATCACTTTAGGAAAAAAAAGGCACCGGCCAGATGAATAGCTTCAGCTGTGAAACATTTGGTAGCTTTTCAGCTTCCCCAGGAAGCTCCATTTGCGAAGGAGATATGAACAGGAAGACCTCAGTTGGCCTGAATCTGAGATTAACTCCCTGCCATTTAGTCATCTTAAAGCAGGAAACTGGGCTCAGTAAACATTGCAACTGAGGGAAGTTTTAGGACAGGAAGTTTTCAGAGAGAAAAGTTTTGCCCAAACACTATTTTGCTGTTACATTGCCAATGAATTAATTTTTTAACCAGATGCTGGTGGGTGCATATACATTTTCTATTTTATCCAGGACGTGCTTTTCAATTTCTGTTAGTCTGATATTTCCCATATGTCTTTAAAATCTACCAGAAGCCACTCTTAGAACAACCTATCTTTAACAACAGTTAACTGTGGACAAAAAGCTGATGATATTTGTTTTAAGAATAATTTGAAAACAAAGCATCATTTTAACATATATTTCTTAAATTGAGTATTGGGGATCAAATCAAATTTAGGAGGTGATGGTCGTTCCTGGTAGCTTTAAAAATGTAGAATTTCTACAACCATATCCATCTAGCATTGATTAGCCATGATTTTGTTTCCACTTCCATGAATTATTTAGAATAGTTGAATCTAGTGAGTGACATGGATCAAGGTCAAATAAATGTTTTCATAGCAATTACTGACAAACATTCCCTTTCTGATAAGTTTCCCCCAAAAAGAAGTGTAGTTTGTCTGGAGTTAAGTATAAGCAAGTTAAGTGGTGAATTTTTATTTCTATGTGTTTTTTGAGAAACCACTCGCAGCGTTGCAGGCTTCTGGGCAACAAGACTTCCTACACACAGCTTCAAGTGCAGAGCCACATCTGCCTACAGACCCTGCTGACTTGGCTGCAGTGCTGCCCCCTTAGGCCCTGCTGCCAGATCAGGTGTGCAGATACTGCAGAGCTGTCACTCCGCATGGTTTCCTGCAAGTCAGCTATCTCCTTCCCATCTGTGTTGATATCCCTTTATGGATTTTTTCACTGCTTGTCTGGGATGCATATAATTCTCTGATAAGCCTCTATTTGGCTTTAAGACTTTCCTTCCCAGGTCACGACTCAAAATGAAATTTCTCCATGTATGTATCTTCCCTTTAGTTGTGTTTGCTATTATTACTTAATATTTATTTGTTTGTTTATTTATTTGTAGTAAAACATACACCAATTCAACAATTTCTACACATATAATTCAGTAACATTGATTACATTCTTGAACAACTTACTGAAGAATGTAGTCAATGTTACTGAATTATTACTTAATTTTTAAATCTAGGACGTTCCTGTTTCAAGATACACTCTTTATGTATCATGTGATAGACTCATGTATATGAGGGTCCATTTAAAATGTAGTCCATGTCATTTTTAGGATCTTAATCCATTAAGCTCTACCATATTGTAGGGTTTTTGCTTACTTTCAAGTTTAAATAATGGAAAATGAGATTGAGTATATAATGGAATTTTCTCCAGTGTATAATAGAATTTTCTTTTTCACTTCACTTTTATTTTACATAATTCTCTTAAGCTAATAGATCAGTTCTCATCAACTGTCTCTTTTCAGCATGAATTTATTTAGATAGTTTTGATTTTTCATTCTGGTTAACTATCCTGTAAAGTCGGGGATGGATTGCATAGGTGATATTTTTAGCCCATAAAGCACTTCTCTATAGCTAAAGCTTGATTATTTGTGCTTTGTACCATTAATTGGAGTTTTCAGATATATCCTTGATTATTCAGCTAATATTTACCCTGAAGTGTCCAATCCCACAGGCTTTGTATTTGAAAACACCCACTGAATTTATTAAGAGGGATGTAAATGGCTGCTGAAGCAGACGTGATGGGTATTCTGAGTTGAAAAATCAAAGGGTAGATGATTCAAGTACACCATGCTCTGATTAGATGGCCATGAACAGCTTCCTCTGTTTGCAGATTAACATCATTTCATGCTCTGTTTTCAAACAAGTAGTATCTGTTCTAAAGGTAGATCCCACAGATACCACTCATGTACCTACTTCCAGTTGTCCTCCCTGGAAATAGTCCATCAGATTTTCTGTTCTTAGAGAGAATAAATCATTATTACTTTCATGGATTTTGGCAGATTTCCTTAATTATGGGAATGCAGTTTGAAATGGTTTCTAGCTTCCTGCTTCTTAACAATAAGAAACAGCATAGATGTCTTAGCCTTATTACCCAACGTGTTTGTTATGGAAACTGTTTGGGGGTAAAGTAAATGGAAAGAGAATATGAGACTCAGTTGAGAATAGAGTGCTCAGTGATAGCATATACATTTCTACCTTGGTAGATTCATTCACTACATTAATACTTACTGAATGGCTACCTTGTGCTTACTAATCTTCTAGTATGGAAGTTTACTTACAGGGGGGCTCTGTGCTTCTAAAGATTATAAGCTAGATGCCTGTCAAAATTACTGTTAAATACATTGGAATAAAATGCAGTTTTCTTATTTAAAAAATTCTGAAATTTGAAGAAAAGGGTCATTAAATAATTTCCACTAGGCTCTACAGTGGTCAACAGCTTGGCTGGTAACCAAAAGGTCAGCAGTTCAAATCCACCAGCTGCTCCTCAGAAACCCTATAGGGCAGTTCTACTCTGTCCTGTAGGGTTGCTGTGAGTCCGAATCGACTAGACGGCAACGGGCTAGACTGTTAGTTATTGCTGCAGTTATAAAATGAACCAGATTTTGAGGAAAAAAGAATTGTTCGTCTTTGTCTATTGTAATGATAATCAGTATATAATTCTAGAATTAGTAAAGAAACTCTGTAAGATACAGGCTTAATTTATATTACTATTTTTCACCTATGTATTCCAGAAGTTAGCAGGTGGCCCCAATCTAAACTTTGACAATTTAAAGTGTAAAAACAAACTAAATATGAAATTATCTCCGTTCTAGGAGAGGTCTTGTAATAAAATGTCTTACCATTAGAAACTAACTTTTTGTTGACAAAGGTGTACTGAACAAGGAACATGTGTATTTGATCTGTTTTCACCAGATGGAAATATTCATCTGCATTTCTCATACTTAATCTGTATTTCATAATTTTGCCATAGCTATATAAAACTGACCATATTTGAACAGTGAACACTCTTATATCTGAAAAATGGCTTTTACTATACCAGGATTTTAGTAAAACCCGGGAGTTTTTCTTCATCGTTAATAAAACAAAACTAGACCATACACACATGTCCTTACATTCTGGGACTCCATCCAAAAGCGTTTAACAGTTTGGCTGTATTCACCTTCAAAAAACCCATGATTCTAGGATCTCTGGGTATCATGATACAATCTGAAAATCCCAGCATTTACTAAGTAGTCAGGGAGGGTTTAGAAGTTGGTCAGTTGTTTTTCTCTGGCACCTAAAATCTGTATTTTTTTTTCTTTTAAGAACTTTTGCTGTTCACAGGAGAGGAAAGTAGAAAACTGAATACAAAAATGTGATTTTTCAGAGTATATGTGTTTTTGACTTTATTTTGTAAGAAGATACTCTGATTAAAAATTTCAAGAAAATAATTTGCAACTTCACAATTTTAACTAATCTCATATTTTCTTCAATGATTGTAGCCTTTAGGGGTCATAAATAAATATGAAGGCTCTTTTCTGTTTAAAATTGTATGTGCCTTTTTGTTTCAAAAAGTATTTATAAAGTTTTATTATAAAATCATAGAGCTAACATAAAATTATAGAAACAGAAGGGAATATGTGTGGCCTTTTCTTATAAAGCTTTTATAGATTCAGATTTTCTATAACCAGCCTGGTTCAACGCTAAATTCAAAATGAACGTTTTTAGGTAGCACTCTTTGGTTGTAAGTAAGCTAAATTAACCCAAGCTATACTGTGCAAAAAAGGAGAATACATAAAACTTAGTCTTCAGAAATAGATTGGAACTTCAATGCCATCAGCTCTTTCTCCATTTATCATCTACATGCATCCACTTTTTTCTTCATATCCCGGAGATGATCTTTTTCTACTCTAGATAGTAAAACATGGCTGATCACTCCATTGTTCCTGAATTTGCGTGTTAGACGTTCATCTGCCTACAAGATTGGCACTCTTTCTTGCTACCGATTTCAGATGCCAGAGAGAGAAACTCTGACAGGCTTTTCTTGGGTTAAGGGTTGACTCTTCATTCAGTCAACTGTTCCTACAAGGGAAGAGTCATAAGGCAAAAGGATGCCTGCTGAGGGTCCACCTCTGTGGTGAGACAGGATTTTCCAGAGAAGAAGAGATGGGCAGATAATTGTCATATAATAATAACAATGATAATGATAAGTAAGCACTTACTGTGTGTCACACACTGTGCTATGAGTTTTACTTGCACCATTTCATGTGATTAGGTATTAGTAAAGCACTCGACATTTAAAAAAGTGTTTTCACATGCATTATATGGTCAATACTAACAATCAGCTTATCTGATAAATCTTATGATTTCCATTTTATATTGAAGAAACTCTTGCTAAAAGTTAAGTAAGTTTTTAAGTGGTGGAGCAAGAATTACAATGCATGTCTTTTGATTTATAGGCCAAATATTTATATACTTAAAAGCTTCTTCCTTTCTGCAGGATGCCAGTGATATAAAATTATGTGAAACATGATAGTTGATTACACTAAAGACACAGGAAACTCTGTACTTAGTGTCTAATAGTAAGTAGTATCAAGGAACCTCCATGATCGTAAGTTGCCTTTTTTTTGCTTAACTTTCTCCGTGATTTTTTCCTTAGCAAATATATAGTTTGGGAGTGCATGGAACTGCATGTAATGGATTAACTGTGGTTTATTTTTCTCTTATAACAAGAGTCTAGAGGTCATCGGCCTTTTGTGGGTACAGCTGGTGTCACTGAGGAATCACAGTGCCACTATCCTCCTCCGTCTTCCTTAGTATTTTCTTTTCCTTCTCATGTGCCCAAGATGGAGCCCTGGTGGCGCAGTGGTTAAGAGCTTGGCTGCTAACCAAAAGTTCGACAGTTTGAATCCACCATCTGCTCCTTGGAAACCCTATGAGGCCGTTCTACTCTCTCCTGTAGGGTCGCTGTGAATTGGAATCAACTCAACAGCAATGAGTTTTTTTGCGGGGGGGTGGGTGTTATGCCCAAGATGGCTACTACATCTCTAGACACTGTGTCCCTTTTACAGGCAGGAAGAAGGAGAAGGGGCAAAGAGGAAAGGGAAGAACTTCCCCTTTTTTAAAAATTTTCTTTCTCTTCAGGGTGAGATTCCCTTCCGAAGGACTTTTCTCTATAGATTATTGGCCAGAATTATGTCACATGGCTTCCTGAGGGGCAAGACAGATAAGAGTGTATTTACATTTATAGCCTTGATGGTATAGGAAGAGAAGACAACAACTTATACTTTCTGCCCTAAGTAGCAAGGGAGAGTACTAACTCTGGTCTTGGTACCATGTGCTTCTAAGTCCTCCCACACTGGTTTGCCTTATTTATGCTTTTTCAGCATTTTCTTTGCTCAATTGAATGACTTCAAATTCTTTTAACTCTGTTAATAGGATTTCTTTCCAGCTTGTTTCTGACCTCAAGAACCCCTTTCATTGATTTCTTCTGAATCATGTCTCTACAGATACCCAAAAGGGTACATATACTTACATGTTCCCAAGGGGGTACTTGAGAAGTATCTTATTCTCTTTCTATCCCTCCTTTGCATTTTTTAGATGAAACAGGAGAGGGCTGGAAAGGCAAAGTTGCACAGCATGTTAGAGAACCAAAACTAGACTCTATGTCTTCTGACTCTTAGGCCTGGACTTTTAGAAACATTATTAAATAATAAGTCTTTGTGTTTGTACATGTTGACATTTAAGAACAAAATAAAACCGTTGCTATATGGAATATTTATTATAGAAAAAAAATTCTAGAAATCACCATTCTAAATCCACACAGTCCATTGATCAGTAAAATGAGAAGCATCCTGTATTTCTTCATTCAATTCAGCAGATGTTTATTGAGCACTTACCATGTGCCAGGTCCTGTAGTAGAAGCCAGGGATACAGGAGTGAACGTGACAAATGAAGCTAGAGCATACACTCCAGATACATTTAGTGTACAGCAAACAAATATTTAATAAGCACTTGCTCTGAGTTTGGACCGTTCTGGGTACTGGATATACAGTGGTGGTAAGAAGGACAAGACTCCAGTTCCCACTGAGCATAATTCTAAGGCCAAACATCCTCTGTTCTAGGGATACACAGTGAGCAATTCAGACGCCACCCTTCCTCTACTGCTGATTAACTATGCATTAATAGTGTTTTTTCATCTAGGGGATTGGAGTAATTCATACACTTAATTCATAATACATACCATTTGGCAGTGTGTGAAATTTTAGTTGGATTTATAAATAGATTAGATTTAAATGTGAACTTATTAGACTGAATTCTAACCACTTTGACTCTCTCTACCTTTATTCGTTTATATTATGGAATTTAACTTGAATGAAATCTTTTATTTGTCTATTTCTGTCTAATAAGGAAGTTGAAATTGATCATGCCTTGACTTTGTGGGCCATCAGAGAGCCATGACATTCTAGGATATTGATTTTGTGGTGTTAAAGGGTGACAGATCTAGTGTTAAAGTGCCGGAAGAGAATTGGGTTTCAGATTGTACACCATAAGCAGTCTTGGCTTTTGCTGAGACATGACTAGCTTTTTAAATAAGTGGAAGGAATTGTAAGTCTTAGGTAATTTTTACTGTGTGAACTTGGAAAGATTAATTTAAACCAGAACTGTGTGATCATGCACACAAGAAAAAAAGTTCCATGTGTGATAAATATATTCCCTATATATATAAATATCTATAATTTGCAGATAGTTTGTGTGTGTAACATGTATATAAAGTATACTGTCTTACGAATGTTGTTAAGAATTTTGTGCAATATTTCAGGTCAATACAATCGAACCTTTCCAAAGCATATTTCTTTTCATATTTGGAAGCTGCTTGGTAATAACTGAAGTTTTGCTATCTTTCATTCCATTCCTGTAACAATTATTTTGCATTTTGTTACTGTTGTGCTTTCCCTCTTTCAGGTACTACAGGATAAGAGTTATGATGCCCACAATTCAGAAAGGCCAGAGGTCTGCAAGTGTAATGCTTGGCAACTTCTTTGTTACCCTTTAGGACATAGAATGTTGACAAGTACAGTATAATAGCTGCTATAGACAGGGACTGAGGAAGAGTAACCGTGGTCATCTTTCATTGTCCCATTTTCCTCTGCGTTTCTTCTTTTTCAATTTAATGACCTTCCATGAATGCATTGAAAAGAACATTTTGGTTATATGATTATTGTGTGGAAAACTCTACTGAGCTGAGTCCAACTGTATCTTTGGAAGCTCATCAAAGGTGCACCAGATTCATTGACTTAAACCAATCCATCATAGTCATCTTTTATTTCCACATGTTCTTCCAAGTTCCCGTTCTAGAATAAGACTCTGCCCTGCAAAGAAGAATAGAATGTATTTTATAATGTATGTTTGTTCTGTTTTCTAACAACATAACTATTTTGCTTAAGCAGATTTCCTAGGAAGTGACAGCTTTGAAAAATTGGACACCAGAGCTGCTGGAAGCATTTCAGTCCCAGGCAATCTCAATAGTGCAGGAGGGGAAAATGAAATATCACCGTGCTTTAAAGATGACAGTTTTGTCAAAGATTCCCTTTCACTCTTTGGCTTAAAACAAATGCAGTAAATCAAGTATATCTGTTCAAAATACGCATGTGCGCACACTGGGAATCACTCCTTCTCAGGAGCGTTTCTTCAGAGACAACCAGTGAGAGAATTATCTTAAAAAACGTAATACAAGTTGGGAAGATTATTGTTTTCTTGGCTTAATTATTAGTTTGGCACATTTTGAGCTCATGAGATTTCACAAGAACATAGTGTTGCCTTTAAGAAGAGAGGAAAACCCACTGGCTTAACATCAGCTGAGTGTGTCATTATGTATGCGTATCGGTTATTCTCCAGAAATGTAATTATTATTTTGATATGTGGGGTGTGTGTGTGTGCATGCGTGCATATGTGTGTGCGTCTGTGAGAGGGATTTTTAAATTAAAAACCTAGGATTAGATTCTAAATTTCTTATGAATATATTTAAAAGTCAAAATAATATTCTCCTTAAAAAATGTTATTGGCATATATTTGAAAAGGTATAGAAAATCTGACAATATCTGCTTTTAAGACAAATTTTATCACCACTTGGAGAGGCAATGGAGTGGAGTCTAGTTAAGAGCAGACACTAAGGTGGGATTTCTTCCATTTTAGTTCCAATGCTGCCATTTTTTAGATAGGTGATTTAAAACAAGTTGATTTCTCATTTCCTGATTTTCACATTTTTTTAAATGGGGTTAATGATAGTGTCTACTTTCTAGGAATGATGTGAGTTGGCCTGACAACTGGCAGACACTTAATAGAATGTTAGTTATTATTCATAATTGAAAACTCTCAACGTGTTATGAAGTCAAGAATAGAAGTGGAAATTAAAAATAATAATAATAATTCCGTAGATAAATTACAAGCTAAAAGTTTTCAGGAGGTCAAGTCTGCAATCAATAGATTATTTTTCTTTCAGGACAGTAGGAAGTGAATAGTTATGACATCATCATTGTATTTTTTAACAAAAGAAGCATTACTGATTGATGATGATTTATGTCCTGTCCTTTCATATACTGTAATGGTCTTTAGGAATTATACTACAAGAGAATCTTTGGTAATTTCTGTCTTTCAGGTTCAGTAATCAGTTAATTTCAGGTTCACAGTTTATTCTCTTTTTTTTTTTTTTTTTTTTTTTATGCTACTATTAGAGATAGCAGTGTCTTGTGAATGCTTGTATGTTTTAATTATAATTTGTTCCAATTCACCTTTGATGAGTGGCTATGTTAGTGCTGTTACTTTCTGAAACAACTTTCACTTAATATGTTACATTTATTAATTTTATGTTCACTTGTGTACTCATTAAAGAAGTACCTGGTAAAACCCAAACCAAACCCACTGCTGTCAAGTCGATTCCAACTCATAGCAACTCTACAGGACAGAGTAGAACTGTCCCATAGGGTTGCCAAGGATCAGCTGGTGGGTTTGAACTGCCAGTTTTTGGGTTAGCAGTTTAATGCTTAACCCAGGATGTACTTTATCTAGATTGTAACCTGGATCTGTTCTATAAAAAATATTGATTCGTAAGAGCACCCATTAATAAAAAAAGAAAAAACAGTAACAACAACAACAAAAATACAGTCTTATGATATATTTATTCATTTTATTTCATTTTAAGGCCTATCCGACTTTTATATTAATACACTTGTCATTTTTGTGTATGGTAGGGTTGTTGGTGTGGTTTGGATCTGAGCCACGTTATCAATCCTCTTAACTCTTTGGAAACATTGACTTATTTTCATTGCATTAGTGCAGGCTTAATTTTATTTCATGTCCAAGATGACAAAGGTCGCTTTATTAGGCGTCTCATTTGCTTTTCTTTCCTGTAGTCTTCTGATGTCTTGTACTAAGTACCATAAAAAAAAATGTTCTGCTTCCATTAACAAAAAGTGAGTGGAGAACAAAAAGCCAATTATTGCAGCACATAAAATCTTTATGATAATTTGGTAGACTTTAATTAAACTAATACATCACATTGCACTTAGAAGACAAAGGAGCAAAGGAGAAGCAATAATCTTTTTTTGGTAGTTGTTAAGAAACACCATATTGCTTTTTGAGTAAGGGCTTTAAGACTTGTGACCTGTTTTAAAATGTAAGATTTGTAATCCTTTTTATACCATAAGCATATTTAAAAAATTTTCCATGTAGTATTGATTGGAACCACTCCCCCAAAATTTTTAAATGAATTTATATCAAAGTTCGGTTTAAAGAAATTTTTATTAATAGCTCATTATTTTTAAAATTCTTCAAAATTCGAAAGAGCTTTGGCAAATTAAGCCTGCTCAGAAACATTTTTATTGCTAACAATATTGTTTTAGTATTTACTATATTTTTCTTTTTTTTCATTTTTAAGTTCTTTTTAATGAGCCAACTGACATCATTAATGCAAGTCTGCTATATACTAAAAGGGTGATTATGTGATTTATATGTATTCCCTGTATTTCACAAGTGGGATTTACTGAAATTAGAGATACTTTATCTTTCTTTAAATAATCTCATCCCTAAATCTTTCATTTCTTTGATATATAATTCTCATAATGTAAATGAAAATAAACCACCAAATTAAGAGTGGGGGCATTTAGTTTTAATTCCAGGTCTGCAATATTATACTAAACATGTTTTGTCACTTCTTTGGGCCTCAGTGTTGTTAGTTGGCTCTGGCTCATGGCAACCTCATGTACAACAAAATGAAATGTTCCATCTTTCTGTGCCATTTTCACTATTGTTGGTATGCTGAAGTCCACCCTACGGGGCTGATCTTCCAGCACTAAATCAGACAATAGTCTGTTATGATCCATAGGGTTTTCATTGGCTAATTTTCAGAAGTAGATCACCAGGCCTTTCTTTCTACTTTGTCTTAGTCTGGAGGCTCCATTGAAACTTGTCCACCATGGGCGGCCCTGCTGGTATTTAAAATACTGGTGTCATAGCTTCCAGCATTATAGCAACATGCAAGCCACCATAATATGACAAACATACAGAAGGATGATGGCCCTCAGTGATATCACCTGTAAAATGAAGAATGTGGTAGAAGATGAGTCCAGGTGATTTCTTTATCTCTGAAATTATATTTCTTCATTAGTTACTAATATTTGTCTGTATACTAAAAGTCACTATTTAAATATGCTCAGATCAATCGTTTAATCAATACCCCTTAGTATTTATGAAAACATTTCTAAAAATTTCTGATGATCAGAAAACACAGATTTTTGAAACTGGAAAACCACAAATTGTATTCAAAGAAAATGATATGCAACTTAGG
This sequence comes from Dugong dugon, assembly GCA_030035585.1. Lineage (NCBI taxonomy): Eukaryota > Metazoa > Chordata > Mammalia > Sirenia > Dugongidae > Dugong > Dugong dugon. The sequence goes on along the minus strand of CM057463.1, from coordinate 102,476,498 downwards.
AATTCATCTGTTATTAAACAAAGAGACCAGATAATCATGGTGTCAGTTATTGCATGTTTAACATATCCTTCACAGGCAGCAAACTAGTTGGTTGGGTTTGCTAATTTTGTTCTGTCTCACACTGACTTTTTCAAGTCTCCGTTATTTCCTGGGACATTTACTTCATTTGCTTGTTTGTGAATCAAACTCTTAGTGGGTTTATGCATCACCTGGAAAACCTTTAAGTGCTTCTTACATCCTTCTGTAGGTGTTCAAAGCTCCCCTAGTAGCTCTCAATTTTTCAGGCACAAGATTGCAATTTCAGTGGCATTTAAGGACAGCCATGCTTGCTATTCACTTCATCTTCTCATTAACATGTAGTCCCTGTTTCCTCTCAGGCAGCTTTTTGCTTTGGCATCTGAATGCTAGCCAGTATTGCTTTTGTTTCCAAAGGTGGCCAGTATTGCGGTCTGGAGAGGATAATGATGATAGCTTAAGTTTGCATCATTTTACATTTTTATTATGAGTTTTAAGAATGGAAACAGATTCATGCTCAACTATGGCCAAATGAAATCGAAATACAAAGCTGGAATCCATTCTAATATCACTACTGGTATAGTGCCTAGCAGTATATTTGGATTGCTCTCCCCAGCTCCCTACTTAGAAAAGAAGTTTCTTTAAAGTATTTATTTAAAGGCAATCAAGAAAATAATTAAATTAATGAACTCAGACTAATACATGACTTAACATTTATGAGTAGGCTGATCAAGAGCAGAGACCTCAAATACTTAATTACATTTCTTTTCTCTTAAGAAATAATAGTTTTAATGGCATACTCGGTGAACCTCGGAGATAAATTCACCACTGAGCTAAAAGGGTGTCTGAGGGTCATAATCTCGGGGTTTCTCCGGTCTCCTTTAGGTCAGTAAATCTGGTCTTTTTTTTGTGAGTTAGAATAATGTTCTCCATCTTTTCCACCTCTATCCAGAACCCTCTGTTGTAATCCTGTTCAGAGCAGTGAGTGGTGGTAGCTGGGCACCATCTAGCTGTACTGGACTCAGTCTGGTGGAGGCCTTGGTAGCTGTGGACCATTAGTCCTTCAGACTAATCTTTTCCTTGTAGCCTGTTTTCTTCATTCTCCCTTGCTCCTGAAGGGGTGAGACCAGTGGAATATCTTAGATGGCCGCTCACAGGCTTTTAAGACCCAGGCACTACTCACCAAGGTAGAATGCAGAGGATTGTCTTTATAAGCTGTGTCATGCCAACTGAGCTAGATGTTCCCCGAGACCATGGTCCCCACAGCCCTCCGCCCAGCAGTTCAGTCCCTCAGGGAGTTTGGATGTGTCTATGGGGCTTTCATGACCTTTCCTTGTACAAGTTGTGCTACTTTCCACTGTATTGTGTACTGTCTCACCTTTCACCCAAGATACCACTTATCTATTGCCTATTTAGTATTTCCCCCCCACCCCTCCCATCCCTGGTAACCAACAAAGATTGATACATTTTGTGTGTGAACTTTTTCATGGGTTTTTACAATAGAGGTCTCATACAATATTTGTCCTTTTGTGATTGACTTATTTCAATTTCACTTAGCATAATGTCCTCCAGTTTCATCCATGTTATGAGATGGTTCACAGATTCATTGTTGTTCTTTCTCGTTTCATAGTACTCCATTGTGTGTATGTATCATAGTTTCTTTATCCATTCATCTGTTAATGGGCATCTAGGTTGTTTCCATCGTTTTGCTATTGTGAACAATGCTGCCATGAACATAGGTGTGCAGATGTCTATTCGAGTGACGACTCTTATTTCTCTAGGATATGTTCCTAGGAGTGGGATTGCTGGATTGAATGGTATGTCTATTTCTAGCTTTCTGAGGAAGCATCATATCATTTTCCAAAATGTTTGTATCATTTTGCATTCCCACCAGCAATGCATAAGTGTTCCGATCTCCCCGCAGCCCCTTCAACATTTGTTATTTCCAGTGTTTTTGATTCATGCCAGTAATGCCAGGGTGAGATGGTATCTCATTGTGGTTTTAATTTGCATTTCTCTTATGGCTAGTGATCGCGAGCATTTCCTCATGTGTCTGTTGGCCATTTGAATGTCTTCTTTGGTGAGGTGTCTTTTCATTTCCTTTGCCCATTTTTTAATAGGATTATTTGTCTTTTTGTTGTAGAGGTGTTGGATTTTCTTGTAGGTTATGGAGATTAGACCTTTGTCTGACTTGTACTGTCCAAAAATTTTTTCCCAATCTGTAGGTTCTGTTTTTACTCTTCTGGTGAAGTCTTTTGCAGAGCATAGGTGTTTGATTTTTAGAAGATCCCAGTTATCTAGCTTATCTATTGGGGTTTGTGCATTGATGGTTATGGTTTGTATCCTGTTAATGCCATGTATTAAGGCTTGAAGTGTTGGTACTATTTTTTCTTCTATGAACTTTATACTTTTAGGCTTTATATTCAGGTCTTTGATCCATTTTGAAGTAGTTTTTGTATATGGTGTGAGGTATGGGTCCTGTTTCATTTATTTGCAAATGGATATCCAGTTTTGCCAGTACCATTTGTCAAGAAGACTGCCTTTTCCCCATTTGATGGACTTTGGGCACTTGTCGAAGATCAGGTGACCGTAGGTGGGTGAATTTACATCTGGGTTCTCAATTCTGTTCCATTGGCCAATGTATCTGTCGTTGTACCAGTACCAGGCTGTTTTGACTACTGTTGCTGTATAGTAGGTTCTGAAGTCAGGTACTGTGAGTCCTCCAACTTTATTCTTCTTCTGCAGTAGTGCTTTACTTATTCGGGGCTTCTTCCCTTTCCATATAAAGTGAATGATTATTTTTTCCATCTCTTTGAAAAATATTGTTGGTATTTGGATGGGGATTGCGTTGTATTTGTAAATTGCTTTGGGTAGAATTGTCATTTTCACAATGTTGAGTCTGCCTATCCATGAGCATGGTATGGTTTTCCATTTATGCAGATTTCTTTGGGTTTCATGCAGTAGTCTTTTGTAGTTTTCTTTGTATAGGTCTTTTACATCCCTGGTCAGATTTATTCCTAAGTATTTTATCTTTTTAGGAGCTACTGAAAATGGTATTGTTTTCCTGATTTCCTTTTCATCGTTCTCCTTACTGGTGTATAGGAATCCAGCTGATTTTTGAATGTTTATCTTGTATCCTCCTACTCTGCTGAATCTATTAGTTCCAGTAGCTTTCTCGTGGAGTCTTTAGGGTTTACTATGTATTGTATCATATCATCCACAAACAGGAACAGTTTAACTTCTTCATTACCAATTTGGATGCCCTTTATTTCTTTTTCTTGCCTTATTGCTCTAGCTAGAACTTCCAGCACAATGTTAAATAGGAGTGGTGATAAAGGGCATCCTTGTCTTGTTCCTGTTTTCAAGGGGAATGTTTTCAGCCTCTCTCTGTTAAGAATGATGTTGGCCATTGGTTTTGCGTAGATGCCCTTTATTATGTTGAGAAATTTCCCTTCTATACCTATTTTATTGAGAGTTTTTATCAGGAATGGGTGTTGGACTTTGTCAAATGCTTTTTCTGCATCAATTGAGATGATCATGTGATTCTTTACTTTCCTTTTATTTATGTGGTGGATTATGTTGATTGATTTTCTAATGTTGAACCATCCTTGCATACCTGATATGAATCCTACTTGGTCGTGGTGTATTATATTTTTGATATGATGCTGAATTCTATTGGCTAGAATATTGTTGATAATTTTTGCATCTATATTCATGAGAGATATTGGTCTGTAATTTTCTTTTTTTGTGACATCTTTGCCTGGTTTTGGTATCAGCATGATGCTGGCTTCATAGAATGAATTTGGAAGTGTTGATTCCTCTTCTATGCTCTGAAATAGCTTGAGTACTACTGGTACAAGCTCTTCTGTAACTGTTTTGTAGAATTCTCCAGTGAAGCCATCTGGGCCAGGGATTTCTTTGGTTAGGAGTTTTTTTATTACCTTGTCAATCTCTTCTCTTGTTATGGATCTCTTCAGATTTTCAACATAACTTTGTTGTAGTTTGGGTAGGCAGTGTGTTTCTAGAAATTTATCCATTTCCTTTAGGTTTTCAAATTTGTTGGAGTATAGTTTTTCATAATATTCTGTTATAATCCTTTTTATTTCTGTTGGGTCAGTTGTAATGTCCCCCGTTTCATTTCTTATTTGGGTTAATTGTGTCCTCTCCTGTTTTTCTTTTGTCAGTCTGGCCAGCGCTTTGTCGGTTTTGTTGATTCTTTCAAAAAACCAACTTTTGGTTTTGTTGATTCTTTCTATTGTTTTTCTGTTCTCTATTTCATTTATTTCTGCTCTGATCTTTACTATTTCCTTTCTTCCGGTGGTTGTGGGCTTTTTTTGCTGTTCTCTTTCTATTTGTTTGAGTTCTGTAGTTAATGTTTTGATTTTGTCCCTTTCTTCGTTTTTGATATGTGCATCTATTGCTGTAAATTGTCCTCTGAGGACTGCCTTTGCTGTGTCCCAAAGGTTTTGTTATAATGTGTTTTCATTCTCATTTGATTCTAGGAATTTTTTGATTCCATCTCTGATTTCCTCCACCACCCAGTAATGTGTAAGGAGGGTATTATTCAGTTTCCATGTAACTGACTTTTTTTTCCTTGCTCTTTCTATTGTTAATTTCTACCTTGATGGCATTGTGGTCAGAGAAGATACTTTGAATTATCTCAACGTTTTGGATCTTGTAGAGGATTGCTTTTTGGCCTAAGATGTGGTCTATTCTGGAGAATGTTCCATGTGCATTGGAAAAGAATGTGTACTTTGCAGCAGTTGGATGGAGTGTTCTATATATGTCTATGAGGTCAGGTTGGCTGATTGTGCCCATTAGGTCTTCTGTATCTTTGCTGAGTTTCTTCTTAGTTGTTCTGTCCTTTACTGAGAGTGGTGTGTTGAAGTCTCCTACTATTATTGTGGAACTGTCAATTTATCTTTTCAGTGTTGTTAGAGTTTGTTGTATGTATTTTGGAGCCCTGACATTGGGTGCGTAGATGTTTATTATGGTTACGTCTTCATGATGGATCATCCCCTTAATCATTATATAGTGTCCTTCTTTGTCTTTTATGGTAGATTTCATTTTAAAGTGTATTTTGTGTGAGATTAGAATTGCCACTCCTGATCTTTTTTGGTAGTTGTTAGCTTGATATATTTTTTTACAACCTTTGACTTTTAATAAATTCACATCTTTGTTTCTAAGTTGTGTCTCTTGTAGAGAGCATATTGATGGATCCTGTTTTCTTATCAATTCTGTCACTGTCTGTCTCTTTATGGGTGCATTGAGTCCATTTACATTCAGTGTAATTATTGGTAGATGTGAGTTTGTTGCTGTCATTGTGTAGTGCTTTTCTTGTGGTGCTGAAGTTTTCTTTGTTCTTCTTACTCTCTTGTGCTGAATTACTTTTGTTTGTGGATTTTTTTTCATTTCTTTTGTTTTTGTAGGTTTTTTTTTTGCTGAGACTTTATGTTTTTCCTCTTTATTTTTATTAGTATGTTTGTTAACACTCTTTGTGGTTACCATGAATTTTATCCTTATATTTCTAAGTTTGAAGCAGTCTACCATTACTTGGTATTGCCTTGCCTTCCTCTCCATTAGAAGGTTTTATACCTATGACGTTTATTCCCTCTTCTATTGTTTTGATGTTGTTGTCATTTACTGATTAACTGCTGTGATTACTGTTCTATTTCTTTTGGTTTTGGATAGTCCTCAAGAGTTCATTTCCTAGATTGGTATCTGGCTGGTACGATCCTGGGTCCTAGATTCTGCCTGTGAGCTGAAGCTGTTTGTCCTCAGATCAAAGAATTCCCTTTAATAATTCTTGTAAGTTTGGTTTGACTTGTACATATTCCCTTAATTTCTGTTTATCTGGAAATGACCTAGTTTCACCATCAAATTTGAATGAAAGTTTTGCAGGATATGTTATTCTTGGCTGGCAATTTTTTTCTTTCAAGATTTTATATATGTCATCCCATTGCCTTCTTGCCTGTATGGTTTCTGCCGAATAATCTGAGCTTAGTCTTATTGTATCTCCTCTGTATGTGACTTCTTGTTTTTCACGAGCTGCTCTCAGGATTCTTTGTCTTTGGTTTTGGCGAGTGTGATTATGATATGCCTTGGTGATTTTCTTTTGGGGTCTCTCCTATATGGGGTTCGTTGAGCTTCTTGGATGGCCAGCTTTTCATCTTGCATGATATTGGGGAAGTTTTCTGTCAGCAGTTCCTCAATGATCTTCTCTGTGTTTTCTGTTTTATCCTCCTGTTCTGGAATTCCAATCACTCGAAAATTTTTGCTTTTGGTTGTATCCCACATAACTCTCAGGGTCTCTTCATTTTTCTTTGTTTTTTTTTCTGAGTTTTCCTCAAACAGAGTTGTATCCAAGTGTTTGTCTTCAATTCCACTGATCCTGTCTTCCACCATTTCAAATCTGCTTCTTAGCCCTTCTGTGTCACTGTCCATTTCTGAAATCTTGTTGTTTATCTTTTGGATTTCTAATTGTTGTCTTTCTAATTTCTAGTTGTGAATTTATTTTGGCATTTTGTTCCTGCATTATTTTCCCAAATTCTTACAATTTTTTGTCTGTATTTTCCATGAATGTGTCGATTTTTTCCTCATGTTTGTCGGCTTTTTGCCTCAGCTCTTGGAGAATTCTGAGTATTAGAGATTTGAATTCCCTATCAAGTAGTCCTAGTGCATTTTCTGCCACTGGAGAGTCATCTGGTGTTTTATTTTGGACACCTACTGGAACCATCCTGTCCTGTTTTTTTGAATGTTTTGATATTGTCTGCTGTTTTCGGGGCATTCAGTAGTTATTTTTCTCATTTATTGATTGTAGATTTGTTTGTTTCATCCCTTTTTTTAAAAAAAAAAATTTGACTATGTCTGAGCCGGCGGACTGTTTGTTCTTTGTTGTTTGCTTGTCTGTGGGCACAATACTTTTCACCGCCTTCTCCAACTGGCAGTCACTCAGATATGATACAGCAGGGCAGGTCTAGCTGAAGAGGAGTTACTGGGATGGGTTGTTTGTGGCACTTACTACAGCCACAGAACCGGTCGGTAATCAGTGCAGGGCAGTTTCCGGTAGGCCATACCTGTGCTCTTGGTGGCGTGATGTCAAGTGCATGGTGCAGGTAGGCAGGATGCAGCGGGGAGATTGTTATGTGTGGAGCTAACATGGATATGGGAGAGAGGAGAGAGGAACAGGAGCCAAAAATATACAAACAAACAAAAAAGAATGCTAGGGGAGCTTGCCGTTGGAGTGGAGAAATGAGAGACTATGAAATGGAGAAAAACAGAAAGGGAAGAGGAAGAAAAGAAAAGAAGAGAATGAATAAATAAAAATCAGAAAGGTTAAAGAACCGCAAATTCCCAGGGATCCCACTGGTGCAGCTATGAGGTCTGGGGAAGTCGCTCTCAGGTGTTGCAGTACAGCCTGGCTAGAAGGCGTAGAGGTATACAACGCCAGGTATTCAGAGAACAGAAAGAGAAGGAAGATATAGAGAAACGAGAAACGGTTGTTTTGTCTCCCGCTGGACGCTCCATGAGGCTGCTTTCTCGTACCCCGTTTGCTGGTCTCTGATATGACTCCAAGATGGCGGATCCGCCCTGAGTTAGCTGGTAGGGGACCTCTGCATGAATCTCTCTGAGCTGTCCATTCTGTCAGTTTTCTCCGTCCATTTGGTGCTTGGCTGAGTTCTTTATCTCTTCATTTGATGTTTTAAGGTTTCAGGACTGTTGTATTCTCTGTTCGGCTTAGTGTTTTGGATCTTTGCTGTGGAAGGACGGTGTTGGCTTCTGCCTAGAGTGCCATTTTGCCAGAAATCAGTTTTGCATTATTTTTAAAAAATAACAAATAATCTTTTCAGTGTCTAGAGAAGGCTCTTCCCTGTTTCAGCTCCTGTTATGCATATGCACTAAAATATGCTTCCTGTTTCTAGATTGCAGAGATGAATATCAATTTGGTATTCTGTGTCATGAAGTACACTCTGTATTTTGTGATACCTTTCATTCCTCCCTAAATTTGAAGCATCATACAAGGAAACAAATGAGTATTCATATAATTCTTTTATATATTGCCAATTATATGTAAACACATTCCATGGATACTTGTACTTAATCTACACCAATTAAATAGGTGCCTGATTTAGAATTGAATCATACTCAATACAGATAAGTAGAAAAATATCCATATATTCATATATGTAAGTATATATAGTGTTTATGGATTTGTAGTTTTTTCAGAATTATAAGGAACATATTTATTCTGTGTCAGTATTCAGTATATTCTTTTGTCTAGGTCTGAGTCCTGTTTCTGTTCTCTGTCATTCACTTTCCTTCTCCTAGCACTAGACACCTCTTGTTGCCATGCAAGGTCTGGAAAAGGAGAAGAACATAGGTTTCATAAGTTAACCTTTATTGATAATTTTTGTTAATTAAATTCCCAGCTTATTTCAATCGCTGGAGTAGGAAATGTCAGCTGAGTGAGATACCGAGATGGCCTGGTAGGAATGTCTTGGGCTTCATCTCATTCTGTGTGTGTGTGTGTGTGTGTGTGTGTGCATGCATGACTTGTTGCCTGGGTGATAGAGAAAATTGAGGAGAAAGGTTGAAAGACAAAGGCTGTGTTTATACAACTTCAGGGGAATTGGACCTGACTGAAAGATTGGTTTGGTCTGATTTACTGGAGCCTATCTCCTTGGTGGAAGTGATCTGAAAATTGCTTCCAGGCCATTTTAATTAGCTGATTCAAATCAAAACAAACACATCCTGGTTACATCCATTTCTAACCTGACCCTCACCGATGACTGATTTTAGAATGTTGATTCCTAAGTAGTTCACTGCAAACTGTATATGTGATTTAAAGAATGCACTTTTGCTTTCAAACATTAATCTTTAATGGTGAAGGAGGAATCCATTTTTCCTGGCTTTAGTGGCAGGTCAATATTAGTACATGGATGCACTTGCTCAGTGGATCAAACCTTAAGATTACAAAAACAGAAACCCATTCTTACATAGTTAGCTTTAAAAATGACAGTTTGTTGTGTTCCTCAATAGCATTTTAATAAGAGGATTTCATTATGCTGTATGGCAGTATGATTCATACACTATTTAAATGCATTATATTTGTAGGTATGCTTTTAAGTTATAAGTATAAGTAGGGCTTGAAAATGAAGCATTTTGGTGCCCTTAATTTTCAATTGCTTTTTAAAATTTTGTTTTACTTTATTCTTTTATTAAAATCTTGCAGAAAATTTAACATAATAGATTTTCTTTATGGAAAGAAGAGAATGACTTTTATATGGAAAAGATTAAGAAGAGAATCTCAATGAAATTTTAGATAGACCAAATTTAAGAAAAAATTAGAGAGAAAATATGGGAAAAATGGTATGCTAGTAAAATAAGCAGCATTTGATGCAGTTCAAATGTAGTATGGTATAGACCATAAACTAAAGTCTTACAACAAACAGTAGAATGTCAAAGATAATCACAAAATTTGAAAATATTAAAATAATTTATATGATAGTATATCAAGAGGGAACTGTCCCTGGAGGACATCATGCTTGATAAAGTAGAGGGTCAGTGAAGAGGAAGAAGACCCTCAGTGAGATGGATTGACACAGTGGCCCCAACAATGGGCTCAAGCATAACAACGATTGGGAGGATAGAGCAGGACCGGGCAGTGTTTCGTTCTGTTGTACATGGGGTTACTGTGAGTCAGAGCCGACTTAACGGCACCTAACAACAACAACGTAACAAATATTAATTTAGGATATCCTTAATTAGCCATTCCCAAATATGCATTCATCCAGTAAGTCATACTTCATTGCAGTCACCCATGTGCCTACAGTGAGACTGAAGAAATAATCAGAACGGACATGATGTTTGCTCTCAAAGAATACACTGTGGCCTGATAAAGGAGACAAAAATTAAATGAGTCACTTGGAAAACATGGTTAAAGATTTGATGATTACTATGGAAGCATATCAGATATAGTAAGAGTATGTGATCCTAGCATAAGTTACAGATATGGGGTAGTAGTTAGTTTGCAAACAAAACAATATTTTAAACTTTCAGATATTTAGTTTTCCCCTGCATATAAGGGTTTTTTTTTTTTTTGAAGTTAAATGTGCAATGGAAATTTTATTTTTTATATGGTTTGTGTAAGATAAGAAAAAAAAGCCTATCTTCATCTTAAACTTACAATTTAAGTAATGAAGATTTACTTATTATGGATGTCTTGATAAATGTGTGCTGTGTATGTAATTGGCCAGAACATCCCAAGTTATTTTAATTTTTAGAATGATTAGAGAAAAAAAAATCTTTTTATTTCTAGAAAAGATATAAAATTAATTAGTTAACATTTCCTGCCCCTGAATATAATCAATTAATTTTAAAATTCAACATCCCTTGTTTTACTACACCATTTGCTTTCAAAAACAAATTGATCAAACATTCAGTGAAAGAAACTATGGGCTGCTTTTCTAATTTTAGTTCTCACTGTGTGCTGGTGAATTGCTTCTTTGGAAGTTAGGTGTCTATTTGGAGTATTTCTTTTTTCTGATTCTAATTCTTAAAGATAAGTCATTTTGGGAGTGAACTGCACCCAATGTTTATTCTTTGGAAATGATCTGTTGTCCTTTTTGACAATATTCAAACTTACTTATTTAAAGATTTTTAACATCATCAATTACACCATCAAACTGGAAAACAATGCTTTGTGTATCTTCTGATAATGAAAGCAGAAGTCAGCCTATTGGTCAGGCTCAAGTTTAGACAAATATTTAACACTATTTAAAACTGACATTAGCACCAAAATATTTTGAAAGAGTATTTATCATCACTTTTGTTTGTGCAAGCTAGATAGAAAGTTTGAAAACATTACCCTTTTATAGTCATAACTTTGAAGGGGCAAGTAATTCATCCGTGACCATTTGTTGATATCATGTAAATTGATCAGATTTCTGTAAACAGACAGTGCACCATCTAAAGCTTGCATTTGGAGACAAGGGCTGCTTTGAAGAGTGTGAACACTGATATTAAGCTCACTTCCCTGGAGTCTTAGAGATTCGCAAGTTAGAAGAGTAGTGACAACAGAATTACCATTTCATTATTTTGTATTTGTAATAAGCCAGCCAAACCCTTCCACCTTCGTGACATTTCATAGCCTTGCAAAGTCTGAAACCTGAAACAGCAATTAACTTAATGTGTCTAGTACCATGCAAGCATCTCTTGTCAGAGATAGCGTCCTTGAAATGAACAAGCTTCATTGACTTAGATGTTCCAGGGTTGTTAACTGTAGCCAGAACTGTAAAGTCTGTGACTTCTGAAGGAGGTTATGGCCATTGCAAGTACATCTTAAGGAAGGAAACGATACATCAGCCAAAATGTGCACTCCAAGCTTTGGAAGTAGGCTAGCAAATCCCTACTCACGTCCCTGTAAAGCAGACATATATGTTTGTATTTTTTATAGGTGGATACAGTGCAGACCACGACCCCCCCCGGCCACACTGAGGAATCGTGTAAAATGAATGTATGTGCTCGTAAGTGGAATACATGTAATATTCCAACTCAATGTGTTGGATCCTAATAGACCTGGATTTGTCTTGTGTAAAAAGAAATCGATTCCCAAGGGACAGGATCACTAGCTGATTAAAATGAAGTTCTTATTTGGAAGAAAACATAGTGACTTTAAAATAAAATATCTGCAAAAAGGAATCAAACTGTACTTTGCAAACAACTGAAAAAAAGATCAGTCTCTCAATAAGGAACAAAGGAGGGATGTGAGACAGGTTTTGTAGTCTCGTTCAATTACTGTGGAGAAACAATCAGATATTGTCACACTCAGGAGTATGAAAAGAAGAACAGGAATTCCCTTTTTCTTCAGTTTGCACTTGAATGGACTCCAGCAAAGAGTGGAAACATATCCTCTTACTGTTTATGCTTAATAATGTGGAGATTAGCATAGATGCTATTTCATTTGCTTTGTTGGAAGTAATTGGATGCATTATGTAGAAATCACCTGAGCCTGTGCTAGATCAACAAAGAAAATGGAAACTTATACCTCAGGACTGAATTCCGAATAAAATAGACTGTTCCAATGCTGTCTAATAAGGCACTAAGAATAAATACTACTGCCAATCAGGGAAAGGGAGAAATCGGTGGACAAGAGAGGAAGTAAAATTTAGGTCATGATACTTGTTGAAACATACTTTATTGCAGTTTAAAAGCAGAGATAAATAGATCATGATATGTCTCACAGACATTTCAGATCGAATTTAGGGCAAACCACGTAAATCATAAGTGTGCAAGGAATGTATGGCCATTATATCAGTAGGAAACTGGTCTTTTACATTTGTGGTCCTATGCATTTACATATGCAGAGGAGGGCTTTTTAGATTTTATTAAGAATGAATTGCATGCAGGAAGTACCTCTTTGCATTATAGCTACTTGCTCAATTGAAAATACTGTATAAATATAAAATCTAATATTTGTATGGTTGTGAGTGTATGCATTTGTAAGTGTGTATGTATAAGTGGAAAGAGGTATATTGCACTTTGGTTTGTTACCTAGAATGTAAAGACATAGAGTAAACCGTCTTAAGCCGTTTCTTCTGTGTTATTATCGTTATTAAAGGTTATTATTCACAAAAGGAAGCATTTCTAAAATAGTATGACTACTCCAAAGGTTCTCCAAGTAAATATAGTATTTAATGCAATTGAGCCATTTAAATTAAGATGACACCACTGTCAGAAAATAATGGAAGTAGGCTAATGTGAAATCAGTCTGAAGACAATTGGAAAGTCATATTGTATTTCTTCAGGTTACTTCACTCAGTGAAAGGGGATACAAATCATGGATGCACTTACAGAAGAGACTAGGGAAATATTTGTGTTCTAACTATAATTTTTAATTCTACCAACAAGTCGTATATGTGTGTGTGTTTCACTTCTTTTCAACCTAAAATTATGTAACGAGTAATTCTCTGTTAAACCAGATGAGATATTGCATATTTAAAACAGATTGACATATTTTTTTAGTCGACATGTGCCATAATAATTTGAAAACTATTGTCATCTGTTATTATTTGTATTCATTTCTCTTTATATTGCCAAGTAACTTTATAGTTGAAATTTTTACCTCTTCTATGTGGCGATCAACTGAAGTCAGAACTTTATCCATAATATTACAAAAATTTTTGTCTTTATACTATTATAAGTCTACATACTGTATAGTTCTATTGTATTGAATATTTTTCTGTTACCAAAATAATAATAAAACTATATAACTGATTTATAAGTGCCTTTATTTCTTGTTTTAATAGTCTCTTAAAACATAACGGAACATAACATGTTTTTATGTTGCTTGTTTTTAGAATACGTTCGCCATAATTTTACAATTGGAGGATAAAGAACATAGAACCTTAAGATAAAGAGAAAAGGTTTGACATAGTTGTGAAATTGTGGGGAAAAACACTCTGAATTGAGTGAGAAGTCTTGATGTCTAGTTTTGCTCTACCACTTAAGAGTCAGACGTGGGACAAATCTTTTGATTTCCCAAGGACTCATTTCTCATTCAGGTTTGGATTACACCGCTGATTTTAAAGCAGATCGAGGAACGTTTTGTTTTGTTGTACGTGGGGTTGCCAAGCGTCGAAACCAACTAGATGGCAACTAATAATAACATCAATGACAATGCTGATTTTAAGATCCTTCTGGGTCTTAATTTCCATGGTTTTGACTAAGATAACATAGACATATTATAACTGATCAAGAGTATTAAGAAAATCACATATTATTTCCCACTTAAAATTGACCCAAAGCGTAACACATGCCCTAAGATAAAGGGGAAATATGAATTTACAGTTGCTGCTGCTCCATCCTTAGTTTGACCTAATTGAAACATGTATTGTGGCATAAATAATCATGCTCTGGCATTAATATGTCCCCCTAAGTTACTTGAACCAAACAGCACCCAAGTACAAAATCAGTCAATTTGCAGCAAAGGAAACCTTTTTGTCCTGCATTGAGTTGAATGCATTCCCTGGCAGAATATTGAAGTACTGGAACCAGTTTTTCTTGCTCTTTACCCCCCTACAAGGATTGATCAGCAGACGAAGGTCTTTAGGACTTCAAAGGCTTTTCTGGGTTTGGATCAGCCTGGTTGGGTTCAGAGGAGAAGGAAACACTAACCCCTGATGTTTATTGCTGGAGGCGCTTTCATCTAACAGTAATTCTCTGCTTAGAAGAAGCAAGAGGCAGAGGGGTCTTGCGACTTTTATAATTTCACAATTAATGTTTAGTAGCAAAGTGCTCACACAGACAAATAGTGCTTTTATTTTAGTTTCCTGCTACTACTTCAACTGAGAAAGGTCAGAGAAACAGTAGGAAGCAAAATGAAGGCATACATGTGCTTTATTTTCTGTCACAGCGTACTGACTTGCAAAATACTGTCACTTTTAAAATCAGAAAGGTGGCTGGATTTTCTTCAGGAATGCTTATTTAAACAATTGATCTTTTTTTTTTTTTATTGCAGACAATTTCTGGCCATTTATGGAACTTCTTTGGTTAATAAAAATTAATTTTGTCACATTTATTCTTTTTTTTTTTATTTACATTTGGGTTCTCAATTCTGTTCCATGGATCAATGTATCTGTCGTTGTACCAGTACCAGGCTGTTTTGACTACTGTAGCTGTATAGTAGGTTCTGAAGTCAGGCAGTGTGAGTCCTCCAACTTTCTTCTTCTTCTGCAGTAGTGCTTTACTTATTCGGGGCTTCTTCCCTTTCCATATAAAGTGAATGATTATTTTTTCCATCTCTTTGAAGAATGTTGTTGGTATTTGGATCGGGATTGCATTGTATGCGTAAATTGCATTGTGTAGAATTGTCATTTTCACAATGTTGAGTCTGCCTATCCATGAGCATGGTATGTTTTTCCATTTATGTAGATCCCTATGGGTTTCATGCAGTATGTCACATTTATTCTTCATTTTACAAGATTAGATATTTAGATGAGACTTGCAGACTTCTATCTGTACCAAACCTCTCCCACGCCCCACTCCCTAAATCTGTACTTGCCTCTTGCCTCTATCCATTTGAAAAACAAGGAAGGAAGACTAGAGTTGGTTCAAGCAAAATGGATAAATAAAGCAGTGAAGCAATTATGAATTAGAATTGTCAATGGATAAGTCATGTTCAGAATCCATCATTGGCCTGTGAAATACATGAGTAAAAATTTCAATAAAATTATTTTTAAAAATTTGTAATATTACTAGGGATTAAAATACTCCCTTTTGGTTTTAGTTCTTCCTTTTTTTTTTTTAATGCTATGATTCCACTTCCTTGTTCTAGTAAATATAATTTAGCTGATAGTATTTTAACATTTCTTTAATAACTTTTTAAAACTTAAGTTACAGAGCATCAACTCTGTGCAGGTGATGTGTTAATTGTTCTATTCAATATTCACGTTAAACTTACCAGGCAGGTAATATTAATGATATGATACTCACCTTATGGATGAGCAAAAGAAGGCATAGAGAGTTTCTATCACTTTATAAAACTACAGATCTAGTAGGAGGTACAGCTGGGCTTTAAGCCCTGACACGGTGGTTCCAGAGGCCACATTCAACTAACCGGCCGCACGGCCTCTATAGAGAGTTCATGCCAAACATCATTATAAATGAGGGCGCAAGTTTGATTCTGTAATTATTTCAGGCTGCAGAGATGAATTTTTTTATTCCTTAAATCACCTATTTTAGTAGCTTGAGGAGGAGCGTTCAGTGTGCATGGTTTGGTTGTGAGGTATATTGAGAAAGTCTAACACACGGAAGTACCGCATAAAGATGGAGTATGTGGGTGGTGAAAATGGTTAACACTCTAGGTTGCTAACCGAAAAGTTGGAGGTTTGAGTCCACCCAGAGGTGCCTTGGAAGAAAGGCCTGGTGATCTCCTTCTGAAAAATCAGCCATTGAAAACCCCATGGAGCGCAGTTCTACTCTGACTCACACAGGGTTGCTATGAGTTAGAATCAACTCAGTGGCAATTATTTTTTTCCCCACTGTGTTAGAAGTTCTGCTTTAAATACTGTACAGAAGGAAGAAGGGGAATTCTTTTCCCAATTGCTTGTTTTGTAGCCTCAAGATATATTACTATAAATATGTGCTATTTACATCAAAGAAAGAATTTGAAAAGGAAAACTTTGCCACTGGAATAAGGAGAGGACTGAGGAAAATAGCAACAATATTCTGTGAACAGGGACAGCTCACAGTCTAATGGAGATACAGCAGTACAGGCTTATTATTACAGAGTTGGGTGCTAAATGGCGGAATATGATAGTGGGTAAGAGTGCAGTGTTTGGAATCCAGGCTGCCGGGATTTGAAACCTGGTTCATTCACTAACACGTTGAGTGACACTGGACAAGTTACTTTACATCTCTCTGCCTCCATTTCCTCATATGCATTATGAAGTGAGTAACAGTACCTACTTCTTGAATTAGTTGTGACCATTAAATAAGATTAAGCCAGGCAGTGTGTGTATGCATAGAATTCGATGAAGGCTGGCGATTATTACATTTCTCACTGTTATTTTTATAATGGACGTATGAAAAGACTGTGGTGATTGCTGACTGAGATGTTCGTGGGGCGAAATAAACTCACTATCACTGTCAAAGTTGAAACGAAAGGCACCCTACAGAAAAGGTAATGCCAGGCCTTCAATATTCACCGTAGACTATGGTGCGAAACTCAGCAAAATTGGGTAAATACAGGTTCTCCAGGGACATTCATCCATTTCTGGTCTGCTGTAATCCAAATCTTTGAGCTCTGTGACCCGTATTTTTTCAGGCACAGATAGATAAGTGAAAGGAAACTGCGGAAGCTGAAATGAAACTTTTGTCACAAACCAATGAGGAAAGTTCCCAAAAAGGTCAGAGAACCATTTTTGAAGATCACTGTATCCACCATCATAAGGGGATACAATTTCCTCCAATTATTAGTAGCTTAAAAATTGTGAAACCTAAGAATCATAAATTATTTGTTAGTAGATTGCCATTAAAATTAAGGATGATGCTGATTATGATGATTAATCCACAAATACATAATTGTGATTATTCTGCACAAATACTTAATAAGAGTCTATTATGTGTGACAAGGGCTTTAGTTTCTGAGTTCCTCATCAGGCAGAAAATTTACTACACATACTAGATGATAAAATTTGGATGTTTGAAATTTAAACAATAAATACTTGTTGAATTGAATTGGGTAATGTTTAATATATGGAAAGTGTATGCCTTTCTTTTTTTTTTTTTTTTTTTTCCTTTTTTTAATTGTACTTTAGATGCAGGTTTACAGAACAAATGGTTTCTCATTACACAGTACACACTGTTTTATGACATTGGTTAACAACCCCATGATATGTCAACACTCTCCCTTCTCGACCTTAGAAAAGCCTTTTTTGGTGAAAATATACATAGCCAAAGTTACACCATTTCAAAAGTTTCTGCATGTACGATTCAGTGACAACGATTACATTCTTCCAGTTGTGCTGCTATTCTCACTATTCTTTTCCAAATTAACCCATCACCCTTTTCTTAACTCACTGACCCTTAGGCTTCCCATCAAACCTTTTGAGTTGCTGTTGTCAGTTTGATCTCACATAGATAATTCTTTTTTTTTTTTTTTTGTACCTTAGATGCAGGTTTGTAGAACAGTTTTTCATTTCTCATTAAACCGTAAAAGGATTTACTTCAGCCATTTTGTTATACTTTTCTTTTTGTGAGGTTGATGGTTTCTTGGTTCCTCTTTACCTTCAGTGCTGGGTTATGTTTAAATATAAATTTTTTCCCTTTTATTTATTATTATTGTTTTTGTGATTACTGAGTCTTATTGTTTCCCTTCTTTATTTTGGTGAATAGATTTCTTTACTTTGTGGTTACCATTAAGTTTAAATTTAACATACTACATTTGCTATTGTCTGTTTAGTCCCCCACCCCCGAACTCCTCTCATTTCTCTTAACCAACAAAGATAGTTTATTTTTGTGTGTAAACTTTTTCATGGGTTTTTACAGTAGAGGTCTCATACAATATTTGTCCTTTTGTGATTGACTTATTTCACTCGCATAATGTCCTCCAGTTTCATCATGTTATGAGATGCTTCACAGATTCATCATTGTTCTTTCTCGTTGCATAGTACTCCATTGTGTGCATGTACCATAGTTTTTTTATCCATTCATCTGTGATGGCCATCTAGGTTGTTTCCACCTTTTTGCTGTTGTGAACAATGCTGCAATGAATATGGGTGTGCATATGTCTATTCGAGTGACGACTCTTATTTCTCTAGGATATATTCCTAGGAGTGGGATTGCATTTTGTAGAGTTTTTTTTTTCTTTTTTTTTTTTTTTTTTTTGTGGTGCTGATGTTTTTTGTTCCTCTTACTCTCTTGTGCTGAGTTCCTTTTGTTTGTGGATTTTTTTTTTCATTTCTTTTGTTTTTGTAGGTTTTTTTAATTGTACTTCAGGTGAAGGCTTACAGAACAAATATTTTCTCATGAAACAGTAGTACACATATTGCTTTATGACATTGGTTATCAACCCCACAACATGTCAACCCTCTAACTTCTCAACCTTTTTTTTTTTTTTTTGTGAAAATCCACATAGCCAAAGATCCACCATTTCAAAAATTTCTACATGCACAGTTCAGTGACATTGACTACGCTCTTCCAATTGTGCTGCTATTCTCACTTAAGATGAAGACTTACAGAACAAAATAGTTTCTCATTTAACAGTTACTACACATGTTACCCTATGACAATGGTTAACAATCTCACAACACATCAACAATATCCTTACTCAACCTTGGGTTCCCTATCACCAGCTTCCTTGTCACCTTCTGCCTTCTGGCCCTTGTCACTGGACTACCGTACCTCATTAGTCCCATTTGGTTTTACGGGGCTGTCCACTCCCAGGCTGAATGGTGAACCTCAGAGATAACTTCACCACTGAGCTAAAAGGGTGTCTGGGGGCCATACTCTTGGGGTTTCTCCAGTTTCCTTTAGGCCAGTAAATCTGGTCTTTTTTTTGTGAGTTAGAATTACGCTCTACATCCTTCTCCAGCTCTGTCCAGAACCCTCTGTTGTGATCCTGGTCAGAGCAGTCAGTGGTGATAGCCGGGCACCATCGAGCTGTACTGGACTCAGTCCGGTGGAGGCCTTGGTAGCTGTGGACAATTAGTCCTTCGGACTAATCTTTTCCTTGTCTCCTGTTCTCTTCATTCTCCCTTGCTCCCGAACGGATGAGACCAGTGGAGTATCTTAGATGGCTGCTCACAGGCTTTTAAGATCCCAGACACTACTCACCAAGGTAGAATGTAGAGCATTGTCTTTATAAACTGTGTTATGCCAATTGAGCTAGATGTTCCCCAAGACCACGGTCCCCTCTGCCCAGCAATTCAGTCCCTCAGGGAGTTTCGGGCTTCTATGACCTGTCCTTGTACAAGTTGTGCTAGTTTCCCCTGTATTGTGTACTGTCTCACCCTTCACCCAAGATACCACTTATCTATCACCTATTTAGTATTTCCCCCCCACCCCTCCCATCCCTGGTAACCAGAAAGATTGTTACATTTTGTTTGTGAACTTTTTCATGGGTTTTTACAATAGAGGTCTCATACAATATTTGTCCTTTTGTGATTGACTTATTTCACTCAGCATAATGTCCTCCAGTTTCATTCATGTGTGAGATGCTTCACAGATGGAAAGTGTGTGCCTTTCATTCTCAGCATAGTAATAGGTTAACTGAGGGTACTGGAGAAGAGAAAAGAAATAAACAATCATTGAGAATGCTCTGGTGTGCGTATTTGAAACCAATTTTTGGATGGAATGTACTGATTAATGATTGTTACTGTGAAATGGCTCTGTCTGCTCGAGAGCTCATAGCATCACTTGTAAAAACACGAGAGAGTTATATTTTAACTTTATTTCACAGTTTAGCCACTGAGCACGTGATGAGTAACAAAGCCAGCTACAGCTTTTTATTAGACCATACGTTTTAAGAATTTTTACATTTTTTTATGAAAGAGCTGGCTGCTCTATGTTTTTATGGACGTTAATAACACCATATTAACCTATCTTAGGCTGCTTTTTGTGAGTTTCTAATGAGAAGTTAAAATTCATGTGATTCAAAATGAGTATCTTCCTAGCCTATTTCCTTAGGTGTTAGGGGAAAAATTAACATTTTCCTATTTTAAGAGATTGGAGCTCTGAGGCCTGGTACAGATCAACCTGTTTTTTAATTGCTGATCTCTGTGTCAGTGAACATTCTGTTGTTAGTAACTGAGGGGGACACAGGCACCTAATCTTTCTTCTTCTCTGTGTATCTAGCTGTTTAAGGGTCAGCAAGGGTTTTTTCTCCCCAGTGTGTCAGGCTCCTGAAAGAAGCAGACATGTGGAATGTGCATTCCAAAATGATCAGAAACTAGCTGCCCCGTGATAGTGCATTTCAAGTAGGTACAGTATGTTCTAACTTTCTGCCGAGTGACGTTTTAAAAGCCCTGCATATTTATTAAATAAACATTTGTCATTTTTTTAATGCAACATTGAAATGTGATTGTTAAAGTCATGTAATTGAAATAAAGATATGCTGAGAAAGACACTGATAATATTAAACAATTGACTTTATCCTTTGATGAATATTCAGTCAGATATCTTCCTATTTAGATTGAGGAGTTCGTGAAAACGTTTATGAAACTGGTTTCTAATCAGTCCTACATTAAGAGAGATTGTATTCAAACGAATACCACAGCGTCTGCAAACATAGGATCTTTTTATGTTTCAATAACTCATTTGTAATACTAGGAAAAAACACAGTGCATATCTTGCATAAATTTCTCGTCAGTCATACGCTGTTGTCATCTGATGTTAACATTTGGATTAAGAGCATGATTATAGGATTCTAAATTAGTGGTTACCAAGTTGAAATGACACAAAAGTTGAAACAATGTAATATGGTAATTTGTTTCATGCATTATATTATACCAGTTAATTAGCAGTTTAATTAGCATGTTTCATGTTGTGACCTAAGCCATTGTACTCCCAATGGGTCTAATGAAGTCAATGGAAAAAAAAAAAAAAGGAGGCTTCAGAACTGTCAATGGCTATGTCACATACCACCAACTACCAGAATTAATAGTAATTCTTCATTTTAAAATAAGAGAACATGCATAGTTTTTTCTGGATCCAGAATAGATTATTTTTTATTGAAAAGCATATTGCTGCCATTTAATACTTCCATGAATTAAAAGCATATCAAACAACGTTATGTGCAATACTGTTAAAATGAACTGCATTATAAATTCCAAATGACCACAGATCAATGCCTAAAGGAATCACTTAGATAAAAAAGAAGCCCCTCCCACTATGTTTAGAGCAAACATAAAAGATATGTATTAGGGTAATCATGTTTTAAAATGTATTATGTGATTCATAGGCTTCTATTAAGGACCATTGATTTTACTCACAAAGAACTGCACTTTTTGAGAGTCACAATGGAACTCTGCCTTTGAGTAGGACTGACAAAAAAATGTGCATCTTAGAAATAATTTATCATAAGATGACCTAAAAGGGTCTCCCCAGCCTCCTCACCTCCCCAGTGAAGACATATTCAGATTGTATGCGTTTGTCTTTATTACATGGAATCGAAGTTTCTGCCAAGCTCAAGACAGTCGTCTGCCAGGAGATTGGTTCTGCCTTTTCACAACAGCATAAAGAGTGGCTTCAGGAGTTATGAATATTGGACTATAAAACACATAAAAGCTTCTAGAGGTGTTTTTCTCTTCATTTTCCGCTGTTGACAATTCAAAACCCGCAAAGAAATAAAATATTTTAAGGGCGATTAATATCCCTAAATTTTGTCAAGCTTTCTTTCTCAGTCGCTGGAAGCTGTTGGCTTTTTACTTTATGGTCGTATAATTAGACTATTAGTTTCCTTTGAGTTTGCATAGTATGGTAGGTCCATAGAGGGCTTTTTTCCCCCCACCTCTCAAAAATTACTCTGCAGCCTCTTTCAGGGGTTAATGTATGCATGTCATTTGGAATATATATAGCTTTGGCTATTCTGTAATTCACAGATGTTTTAATGTACACAGAGCTGTGTATTTGTGTTAGTCTAAAGTTTCCCCTATGTAAAACCTTATAAGGAGCAAGCTGTTTAAGTTTCTTTGATTTTTTTTTTTTTTCCTGGTCTTGTTTTCTTATCCATCATATCACTTCAAGTTATTCACTTTTGGTTTAGTAGGCATACTGGGGAAACGGAAGAGAAAATATATAAAAATTATGATTTTTTAATTGATAGTATATAATGTACCAAAAATAAAGATTTTTTATTTTCTAAAACAAGGGCAAATTTGAGCTTGTACTATGAAAACAATTCAGTAAACATTTGTGCTAGGAAGAATATGTGACGCCTATGCTGCTTTCTTTTCATTTTGGTGGTATTACATCTTCAGACAATCAGAAAGTTGCAATTTATGTTTGGTCTGATAGTTAACTAATAGGTTTCCCTGGGTGGCGCAAACAGTTAAGTGCTCAACTGCCAGTGGAAAGGTTGGTGGTTTGAACTTACACAGATGCACCTGGGAAGACAGGCCTGAGGATATGCTTCTAAAAGGTCACAGCCTTGAAAACTGTACGGAGCGGAGTTCTACTCTGCAACGCACACAGTCTCCATGACTCGGGATTGACTTGGAGGAAACTAGGTTTTTTTGTTTGTTTGGTTACAGAATAGTGATCTGCTCTGAGAGCGATATTTCAGTTTAAATACATTAACTAAGAGTTTAAAATACTGTATTTTGTCCTCTCTTGGGTTCTCTACAGAAATATGGGATTTAAATGTATATGTTGTTGCTGTTAGGTGCCTTTGAGGCGGTTCTGACTCATAGCAACCCTATGTGTAATAGAACGAAACAGTGCCTGGTCCTGGGCCATTCTCACAATTGTTATATTCGAGTCCATTGTTGCAGCCACTGTGTCAATCCATCTCATCGAGGGCCTTCCTCTTTTTCGCTGACCTTCTTCTTTACCAAGCATGATGTCCTTCTCCAGGGACTGGTCCCTCTTGATAACGTGTCCAAAGTACGTGAAACGAGGTCTTGCCATCCTCACTTCCAAGGAGCACTCTGGCAGTATTTCTTCCAAGATAGACTTGTTCATTCTTCTGGCAGTCCATGGTATCTTGAATATTCTTCACCAGCACCATAATTCAAAGACATCAATTCTTCTTCGGTCTTTCTTATTCATTGTCCAGCTTTCACATGCATATGAGGCTATTGAAAACACCAGGGCTTGGGTCAGGCACAGCTTAGTCCTTGTGAACGTATATATCATTCATAAATAAACTGAAAGGTGGAGTGTTTAGAGCACTAATTCTTTGAGATTCATGAAGATAATAACACCCCTCATGGCCTTGTTAGGAGATGTAGCTAAATTAAGATATGTAAAGTACTTATAACACTGCCTACCATACAGTGAGCACCTTTAACTAATTGCTGTTATTTAAAAAAAGGGTGAGAGTTTTGACACAGGTCACATAGCTAGTCACTGGCTGAGCTGAGACTCCAGTTGCATTTTGAATGCAATACACAGCAGTGCCTGGCATATGGTGAGTGCCGCTAAGTGGTATCTGCTACTAGAAACAGGAATATGCATTTTCCAGAGGTCTTACGCTTGTCATGAGTTAGGATGGGATGCGAACCTCAGATGTGGTTGACTTTAACCCCTGATGTTTTCTTAAACCTCTGTAGGAATCTAAGCATGATTTAGAAATATTTATTGCTATAGATTTAAAAAACTTTGTAAATAAGCCTGCTGTTAAACATGGTTTTTAAAAGGTTTAGAGTTGTTTAGGAAATGCAAACATTTATAAGACATAATAATATCTCTAATTGTGAATATAATAAAAATAATAAATTATCAATGCACACTTTGAGTTGTTTCCAAACAGCTTTGAACATAGAAACCCTTCATTAAAATGTAAACACCAAAAAAATATGTAATAGGTCTGTTTATTAATTTTCTAGCAGACTTCGGCAGGGCAGTTAGGTAAGCCTGTATTTTAACCTCCACTTTCATTTCCTATGACTATTTGGAATTGTGTTAATCAAAGGTGTCAGGCCTCCATGTCTGTGGGAAGCCCTCTTCACCCAGTGGCATTCTCTTTTCTGCTGTTGTGGAAACATTTTTTTTTTTTTTTTTTGCTTCCATTCTGTTTTGTCTAACTGAGAGGTTTGGGAGTGTTTGACTTCAGTTTGTTTCAAATACTGTGCTGTTATTTTCCAGTTAACTTGCTTTTGCAGGATGTGTTACAGTGGATCTTTATATCGACCACTTTTCCCACTGGTGGTTGTAAAGCCTAGCAGTCTCCCTCAGTAGTCACCATTACTAACTCTTTAGTCTGAATTTGAAATTGATATGTCCTGATGACTGTTATTAGCTTATTAGCAGGCATTCAATTTACTGTGCCAATTAGCAATATTGAATAATGAAGATGTGTGTTTAAAAAAAAAAAAATCTAGCACCTTTTCTCTCTCTCTTTTCTCACTGCTTTGGCAACTGATCGAGATTATGAAATAAAATAGAGCATGGTTGAGGCTGGATAGCAGAGTTGAACTGATATTAAAGTGTACGTACAAATTATATATAGTGGATTCAGGTATTCCATACAAGGCTGAAATATTCCATATACTGCTGCCCCAAAATCTTACATGAATAGGACAACCTGCTTCCAAATAGACCATGCATAGAACTATTTAGTGCCTATTCATTTCTAATAAATGAATTTCAGATTCCTTAATTTTGAATCACATTACTCTGGCTCTAATCTTCCTCTCCCATCTTTACTTTCTAGTCTCTCTCTTCGTGAGGTCTGTGCTACAGCTAAGTCTGGAAATTTTCAAATGCATTTACCTGCTTCAAACTTTTCCTGCCAGCTGATTTTAGCCCATACTCTTATCTCGTTATGTAATTTTCTTTCCAGTTTTACATGCCTAAATTCTACCTTACGTGTTTCGTTTTTTATCAAACTTTTTCTAATTACTAAATTGTTAGTTCTGAATTTTGTGTCACTTTATCTGCATAATTTTATGGTAGGTTGAGCTTTTGACTGTTGTGGATGTAAGTGTATATATGTGCTATGTCTTTGTTAGACACTCTTCAATGAATGGGAGGGTCCAAATGTGATTCAGATTTCATCCCCCTCAGTTCTTAGCAGAATGCCTTGCATATGGAAGAGTTGTAGATGCTCACAGAACAATGGTTGAATTTATTTGATGCTGTAAGTGTGGATTTTTTTGGTGATTTTTAGGGCATTCCATAAGCTGTATAAATAGTAGTCATTCAACAAATACTGTGTTTCTTCAATATGTTAGGTGCTGGAGATACTACATTCCTATAAAATATTTAGTACTGGGTAACAATATGCCTTCTAAAGGAGCTCACGTGATGGAAGATATGCATATAGGTGTGTGTATCCCAAATCATGTGAGCTCCATTAGAACTTGAATTATTCTGTTCTTCTGTGTTTCTCAGGATCTGCTACATTACAGGTATTTGATTGTTAGCTAGATAAATATGTGTTACCAAGATGTGATAACTACAAGGTGCCAAGAGAAAGGGGTCTGGTGGGGAAGAAGTGGGTGTCAAGGCAAGATGATATGAAATGAGAACGGAAAATAGATACAAATGTAAAGGACATTATATTCCATGTTAAGGAGACTGGACTTGATCGTGGAGGAAATGAGAATCAGGCAGCAGAGGGCTTTAAATTTAGGGGAGTCAAGCCCCTGATTTGTTAGAGGAATAACTTTCATGGCAGTGCAGAGGAAGGACCGGAGAGAGAAGCAACAAATAACCCTAGAGGGATTTGGGTTGTGTGCTTAGCTGAGACATATTTCCGTTAGAATTCTCTGTGGCATTAGTGCTACACTTTATGTGGGATAAGAAGTAGTAGTGACAGCTACATTTGGTAACTTCTGGGCACCAAGACGGTGCTCCTCAGACATTAGAAACTTATTTCTTTAGTAGAGGAATAAGTGCAATTAACAATAAAAGAAGCACATGTTATTGAATAGTTTCTAAAATCCACAGATACAGTCACTGTTTAAACATAGATTTCAGTAAATTTAAACTGTTCACGTGTGACAGTATGGCAAATCTGAATGATGTCTGGGAAAGATACAAAGCATATTCTTAATATAAAAATGTCTTTGCTCTAGTAGTGACTGTCAAAAGAGACCTTCCTTGATGTTAAGCTGCGATGTCAACTGAAGTCATTTTAGGAGGCTATCTTGAGGATAGAGTCCCTGGGTAGTGCAAAAAGTTAAAACACTCAGCTGCTAACCAAAAGGTTGGAAGTTTGAGTCCACCCAAAGATGTTTCAGAAGAAAGGACTGGTGATCTACTTCCAAAAAATCAACCACTGAAAACCCTATGAAACTCAGTTCTACTCTGATACACATGGGGTCACCGTTAGTCAGAATTGACTCAAGGGCAACTTTTTTTTTTTTAATCTTGAAGATGATGACTAAAGAGTCATCACTCAACAAATCCATGCTATCCCAATTCTATCTCTGTCATTCTCTGAACTCACTGCTCAAGCTATAAATATTGTTTCAGGTTTTATTCAGAAGTGTTTTTCTTTAATTTTAATTTTGCAGCATATTATAAATTATTTTCAATGATTTCTGCTTGCTTTTTATGCTTATGGTTCAAAAAAAAAGAATTTATGCCACAAATAGTACAAATACAATTATCACAAATTTTAACTATAAATTTCCTGTAGTTTCTAGGATTCACTGTTTTCCTTAGGAGAAAAAAAAACAATTTATTGGAATTCATTTTCAATAAGACAGTTCTGGCAGTTCTGTGACAGTGAAATTTTAAGGATCATCAATATTGGAGGCACAGTCTGTAGAGTTACTCTTTTTTATTCCCCTCTTTCTTTTTTCACTTTTAATTCCAATTAAAAGATATTCTACTATACTATATGCCTGGATGTATTCTGTCTGATCTTTGACTTGCAACCAAGGACATTTGACTTTAGTCTGAAAGCATGCTAGGAGCTATCGAGTGTTTCAAGAATTTAGAACTTCTAGTCTATTAATGTGTGATAATTATATTGTTGAATTTAACAAAAAAAAATGTCCTGTAAAGTTATTCTGTGTTGCTGAAGCTATTCTTAATATCCACCAAAGTGTAGAGGTTCACATACCATATGTATGCGAAGTATTCAGCTCAAGATTCTGTAGATAAATGCTAACATTCATAATATACAATATTTAGAATGCCTATTTTATGTTTTATTATAAAATTTATACAAAATCCTATATAAGTCACATTCAGTATATTGTATATATTATAAATTATTGTATATTTATTTGAATTTTTGATTGTTCTCTATAGGTTTCAGTATGAGTACAATCATGCCTTTAAAATTGCTGATGCCCAGGGTTTGACAACTCACATTTTATTTTTCTAATTCAAAGAGTTAAATGATTTCTTTTCGAAGTTCAGTTAGCAATCAAAATATTCTTACTAATATTATTATGAAAAAGGTTGCAATCTGTTATATATTGTTCCAACACTTTACTTTTGAATCTAATTTAAGATGGTCTCAATGCTTGCTTTACCAATTCTGAATATAATTTCTATTGTTGTCATGAGTAAGGTGTATCAGGAATTCTAATGTCAGTATTAAGTCATGTGCTGACTTGCCTGAAGCATTAACCAATGTAGTATAAAAGTACAAAAGGGCTAGATTATTTTGGATATATATGAAGAAAAATCTATATTTCAAAATGTATGTTTCCTTTATAAAGACCTCTAGGGTTCTATAATTACTTGACAGTAATTATTGAATACCTCCTTTAGCCCAAGAAATGTGCTTGATGCCAGGAATATAAATGTGGGAAAAATACTATTTATGCTTTCAAGGAATTTACTACCAAAAGAGTCGAATATGTAAACAACACAAAGTGTTATTCTGATAATGTGATTATGATGCCATCCTCTTGGGCAATGACAATGGAGACAGATAAAGAAAAATATGTATCGGGGGGTGTAAAATATTTGGTAGATGTTTGGATGTTGGGGAAGGGAAAAGAAAGAAATTAGGAGTGGAAGAGAAGTTTGCTTCAGATTTTAGTTTTGAACATTTTAATTAGAAAGTGGACTCTGTAATGTAGAAGATTAAGATTGGGAAAAGAAAGAAAAAAACAGTTCGTCTACATTTATTGATAGGTGACTTCATAAAAGCATATGAGAGCCCCAGGGAATACACATAGAGTTAGAACAGAAGAAAGCAGAGGACCAAATCTTGATAAGCCATGGAAAGAGACTATAAAAGAAAAGCCAAAGATATAAATTTAGAATCAAGAGAAAATAATGTGATGGAAAGCAAAGAAGGAAAGTTTCAATAAGAATGGAATAGCTGTAATAACAATCTCAACAGCAATGTTGTTGTTGTTGTTAGGGGCTGTCCAGTTGGTTCCTATGCATAGCAACCCTATGTACAACACAACGAAACACTCCCGGTCTTGCACACATCTTCACAATCTTTGTTATGCTTGAGCCCACTGTTGCAGCCACTGTGTCAGTCCATCCCATTGAGGATCTTCCTCTTCTTTGCTGGCCCTCCACTTTACCAAGCATGAAATGAAGTCCTTCTCCAGGGACTGGTCCCTCCTGAAAACATGTCCAAAGTATGTGAGACAGAGCCTCACCATCCTTGCTTCTAAGGAGCACTGTGGCTGTACTTCTTCCAAGACAGATTTGTTCATTGTTCTGGCAGTCCATGGTATGTTCAGTATTCTTCACCAACACCATAATTCAAAGGCATCAATTCTTTGGTCTTCCTTATTCATTGTCCAACTTTTGCATTCATATGAGGCGTTTGAAAACACCATGGCTTGTGTCAGGCTCACCTTAGTCCTTAAAAGTGACATCTTTGCTTTTTAACACTTTAAAGAGTTCTTTTGCAGAAGATTTGCCCAATGCAATGTGTCATTTGATTTCTTGACTGTTGCTTCCATGGGTGTTATTGTGGATCCAAGTAAAATGAAATCCTTGACAACTTCAAACTTTTCTCCATTTATCATGATGTTGCTTATCGGTCCAGTTGTGAGGATTTTTGTTTTCTTTATGTTGAGGTGTAATCCATATTGAAAGCTGTGGTCTTTGATCTTCATCAGTAAGTACTTCTAGTCCTCTTCACTTTCAGCAGCAAGGTTGTGTCATCTGCATAACACAGGTTGTTAATGAGTCTTCCTCCAATCCTGATGCCCCATTCTTCTTCATATAGTCCATCTTCTGGGATTGTTGGTCAGCATACAGATTGAATAAGTATGGTGAAAGGATACAACTGTTACACACACCTTTCCTGACTAAACCACAGAGCATCTTCTTGTTCTATTCGAACGACTGCCTCTTGGTCTATGTACAGGTTCCTCATGAGCACAAATAAGTGTTCTGGAATTCCCATTCCTCACAATGTTATCCATAATTTGTTCTGATCCACACAGTTGAATATCTTTGTATAGTCAATAAAACACAAGTAAACATCTAATAATATTGTCTTAGTCATCTACTGCTGCTATAACAGAAATAAAAGTGGATGGTTTTAACAAAGAGAAATTTATTCTCTCACAGTCCAGGAATCTAGAAGTCCAAATTCAGGGTGCCAGCTCCAGGGAGAGGCTTTCTTTGTCAGCTCTGGAGGAAGGTCCTTGTAATCCATCTTCCCCTGGTCAAGTGTAGGGACCCCGGGTCCAAAGGATATGCTAGTCTCCTGCCTCTTGTTTCTTGGTGGTATGAGGTCCTCATGTCTCTCTGATCGCTTCTCTCTTTAATACCTCAAAAGAAACTGGCTCAAGACATAATCCAATCTTGTAGACTGAGTCCTGCCTCATTAACATAACTACCACTAATTCTATCTCATCGACATCATAGAGATAAGATTTACAACATACAGGAAAATCACACCAGATGATGTGGATCAGATGGTAGACAATCATGCAATGCTGGGAATCATGGCCTAGCTGAACTGATACACATATTTTTAGGGGACACAATTCAATCCATGACCAGTATTAAATAAGAATAGCTAAATGAATTTAACACTTACTAGACTCTAGACTTTGCACTCAAGATATAACATAGATTATTCCAATTAGTCCTCATAATATATTTTTTTAAAGCTGTAGAAATCAAGCTTATAAATTAATAACTTAATCAAAAGAAGGTTTTGGGAAGCATGAGTTGGCACTCCCAAGAATGTGGAGGCTGATTGAACATGCTAAGAAAAGGCAAGGGTCTGTTCCAGCTCTAGAGAGTAGAAGCAAATCCAGAAGTGAGTAGGACTTTGTAAACTGTCTCCTTCAAACATCACTGTTGGAATGACTTATTCCCAATTATATTCATTTATCTCATCATGGTGCTTACTCTTCAAATTCCAGTTAGGGGATATTTCAAATATCCTTGTCATCTGAGTAACTTGTCAACATTTTGGCTGGAGAAGAACAACATATTTTGAATAACAATCCTACGGGACTAAATTCAGTGGATGAAATGTCATTTGCTTGAAAGAAACCAGGCTGTACTAATCAAAAGAAGGTGAAATTGGAGGAAAGAAGTGTAAAAATGACCTATGCATCCCCAATTTAAACGTGAGAAGGCAAATTGTAAGGAAGTTATATAACTCACCCAAATCCAAGCAGCTAGTAAGTGATTGAATTCATCTCAAACCCAAATCGCCAGCATTCAGAACAAGGAAATTGGAGAGTGAGAAAGGACTATTTTATGTAACATTTCCAAATAGTTTCATCAGTGTGGTGATCAGACAAGAAGATTACACTAGGTTTTATGGAACCTGTTTTAAGTAAATGGAGTCAATGAATGCACAGTACCTTTTCAAGAATTTTCTCAGTAAAGGAAACAGAAATCTGATGATGGAAAGGGTGAGGAAAATCTTTTACAAGATAGGAAAATTCAAGTAGGTTTGCAGGTTGAAAAACAAAACTCACAGGTTGAATAGAAAAGAGAAAGCACACTGATAAAAGAAGATGTTAGCTGAGGCAGGAAGGAGTACAATGAAATGCTCAGATGGACAAAAGAAGAATTCTTCTGAGATGCAAAATGAGGTAGAGATAAATTTGAAGATGTAGAGGAGGGAAGCTGAAGGGGTTCTCGCTTGATAATTTGAATTTTCTCAATAGTAGGAGGTGAGATCCTCTGTTGAGTTTGAGGGGAGTGAGGGTGAGAGTGGGGATCTGAGGAGGGTGTGGTGTTGGGAACAGCTGCTGTGTGGAAGAGGAAGGCCAGCCAACTAGGAATGAGTAATAGGACTGCTGAGCAGTTCTGAGGGTTCAGCTGACATTGGAAATCATAAATTTGTAGCAGAATCAATCAGTGTGGTTATTCAATTTTCTCAGTAACTCTTGGCAGCCCAGGAGGAGGAGGAGAGCAAACAGATGGTAGAATTGATTTGGTAATGGGATTGGCAAGGCAGCTGTAAGAGAAGATCAAAGAAGGGAAGAAATCAACTACACTAGTTTAAGTGCAGTTGAAAATGGTTATCAGTGGGGTCAAAATTAGGGAGAGGTGGAAGTCTAGCAAGGAAGAATTGGAGACTGTTAGAAAATGGAAGGGCGAAGAATTGAAAGTCATCAGCTTTTGAAGCCCAAGAAGAGTTTCTGTGGGGATGAGTGAGTGGGATAGATGATTAGAGAGGAGAATTTTGCAATTCTAGATATGATAGTAGAGCACTTTTTGTTTAGGAACTTTCTGTGTCTAGGGGTGTGGATTGCCAAAGCTGAGTGGAAGTGACTATCACTGAAATATACAGGCAAAAGTATTTTGAAGCAAAATATATAAATGTATAATACTAGTCATCTAGAGTAGCGACAAGAGGTAGAAGATGAAAACCAAGACAGCTGTCAAATTATTCAAGTGAATTGATGAAGCAGTTGTGGATGATAAGATTTAGAAGAGAGCTAGATAGTTTGATTTTTTGGGATTTTTAGATTTAGACTTATAAAACTAAGACAGTAGGACAATGTCTCAGAATTTTTAGTGGAAATCCATGAGAATGTCCCTCTTTCTCTTTTGCCTGAAATAGGAAGACAATTACTATTTTTAGCAGTATTCTAGCATGTAATGAAATTTATGTGAATAAAACTTAAAACTCGTCACAAGTGATTTCCACACATGGAACCTTAATTTGTAGTTAGCCTCATATGTGTTTTAGTTGATAAATTTCTTCTTCTCTACTAACTCAGGCTGATTTGCATTTAAACATGTGGGAATATAACCTCTTAGACACAAATATCCAATTAACCACAAAAAAAGATCTATGACTTAGCTACTTCCTCTTGTTATAGTCCCATGTTTCTGAGTTCCTTCTTCACCGAAACTCTTACAAAGTGTCTTAGTCGTCAAGTGTTGCTGTAACAGACATACTGCAAGTGGATGGCTTTAAAAAAGAGAAATTTATTCCCTCAAAGTCCAGTAGGCTAAAGTCCGAATTCAGGGAGCCAGCTCGAGGGAAAGGCTTTCTCTCTCTGTAGACTCTGAGGGAAGGTCCTTGTCATCAATTTTCCCCTGGTTCAGGAGCTTCTCAGGTTCAGGGACCCTGTGTCCAGAGGACATGCTCTGTTCCTGGTGCTGCTTTCTCGGTGGTGTGAGGTCCCCATGTCTCTCTGCTCAATTCTCTCTTTTATGTATAAAAATAAATTGGCTTAAAACAATCTAATCTTGTGGCTTGATTCCTGCCTCTTGAACATAAGTAATCCTATCTGCCACTAATCCCATCTCATTAACGTCATAGAGATAGGATTTACAACACATAGGAAAATTACATCAGATGACAAAAGGGTGGACAATCACACAATACTGGGAATCATGGTCTAGCCAAATTGATAACACATTTTTTGGGGGACACAGTTCAATCCACGACACAAAGTATTGCCCAGATGGTTGTTCTTCGATTAATCACATTTTAATGAAAGGGTCTTTTGTAGAGTTTCGTTCATTGTTGCAGAATCGTTTATATTATGGTCATTGAATTTCTTAAGTTTTATTTTTGTGTATACTTGGTCATGTAACTAAAGTGCTTACTAGATGATATATTGGTGCCTGCAAATACATAAGGCATTCTGCAATGTTTTAAGCAAGTGCATTGACTTCCAACTATCTTCTTCAATTTGGTAAAAATTGACATGAATAAAGTAGTAATTACTTTTGGATCTGGGTTTCTCTTGGAGAACTACGTTTTATGGAAAATTGATATAGCTTTTGATATACTTAAGAACTATGAAAGAATTGTTAAAATTACCTGAAAGCTATCCTTAAGTCCACAAGTTCTTTAATCATTTTTTAATTAAGGGTAATATATTATTTATTAATGGCAATATATTAAAGTTAATAATTGTTTGATCAATAGTATAAACTATTTAATTTAGACAAAACCAGGCATTGTCTTCCTTACACTGAGTTTCCTTTTGAGAAAAACATTTTTCTCACTATTTCTGAAGCTGTGGTATATATTTACTCGAGAATCCATATGCTGTGGTAAAAATATCACTGGTGATCAAGACATCAACCATGTAGGTATGTTCATGGATTACCTTTTTAAGGTAAATATATCAGAATATTAGGGATAAATGAACTACAGTCATGAGCTCTCCACTACAAAAATGGAATAGATTCTTAAACATCAAGTGTAAAGATAATATTATGTTTGCAGCCCCAACTCTCTACAATCACTTAAGTTTTGAAGGTGAAATTAGGCATTCTCCATGTAATCACAAATATTATATTTTTGGATTTCTGGTTCTATTTTTAAAGAGACTATGGGGCAAACTGTACTGACTAAATATTCCACTCCTAGGCCTAACCCAGCACATATAGTCACAGTCATCATCTGTTTGTAAACCTAAAAAAGGAAACTTGGTGATACTGGCACACTTTGGAAATTCTAATGGAGAGGGCAATGAGAGAGTTTTCTGATCGTAAATATTTTATAAATAATTTATGAGATGATTAATTAAAAGTTAAATTTATGGAGATTCTCTGAAACAAGAGATGTCTCAACCCAGGTTCTTGAAGAAGCACAAACATGTTAAGCCACAGTGGGATCTCTGGAGAGTGTGTAATGACAGGGGAATGTTTTTTTCTTAGCTCGTGTAGGAGGGAGAGAAAGCATTGTAGGCATATTTCTGTGTTAGTATCTGCAAAAAGGAAGTGAGATCCAAACATGTACTAAGGCTGAAGGGTGGGTAGAAGAGATACTAGTGTTGATTAAATGACCAAACACGCATAAATGGGGTTAAATGCAACTGTAAATAATTGATTTGGGGAAGTACGATTGATACATTTCAAATATCACAGAAAAGCCACTATAAATTGCATTTCTCATCCTAAAATATTCAGTAGTTTTTCTTAAGGATTTGATAAGAAGATGTTCCAATAACAAATGTTTTCTAACTCTATTGGAAGGTAAGGCCAGAAAACCCTTTCAGGACATTCTGCTCAAATCTCCCTCTATTTCTCTCTTTTCATGCTTTTTTTTTTTTTTTTTAAATTCCCTTCAAGATAGCATAGGCACAATTACTAAAAGAACACTACTTGGCCAGTTTCCATCTGGCACCCTTCCTCTCTTATTTTCAGTGAAAGTTGTGGAGTCTAGTTTTTAATGCTGTTTTTGAGTAATTTGAGCTTTCAGTTCAACACCCATCCTTCCCCTGTTTTTCATATAAGCAGTTATCTCTTTTTGTTTAAAAAATAAATATAAGTTGGGGCACCAACTAGGTGGGAATGGGTAAAAACAAATTGTAGAAATATGGGCCTTCTGATTTCTAGTAATCTTTTGTATGTTTTAGAATACAAATGTGCCTCCTGTTCATATGGTTCTCTATATATGCTATAATGCCTACAAAAGGCATTTATTACATGTCAGTTGAATGCATGCATGCATGCATACATACATGCATGATTGATTAAATAGTTTGTATATGTACATAGAAAACCCTAAAGACTCCACGAGAAATCTACTGGAACTAGTAGAAAGATTCAGCAGAGTAGCAGGATACAAGATAAACATTCAAAAATCAGTTGGATTCCTATACACCAGTAAAGAGAACGATGAAAAGGAGATCAGGAAATCAATACCATTTTCAATAGCCCCTAAAAAGATAAAATACTTAGGAATAAATCTGACCAGGAATGTAAAAGACCTATACAAAGA
Organism: Dugong dugon; assembly: GCA_030035585.1. NCBI lineage: Eukaryota > Metazoa > Chordata > Mammalia > Sirenia > Dugongidae > Dugong > Dugong dugon. The sequence continues at coordinate 102,441,220 of CM057463.1, read as the reverse complement.
AAACTACAAAACACTGCTGCATGAAACCCAAAGGGATCTACATAAATGGAAAAACATACCATGCTCATGGATAGGCAGACTCAACATTGTGAAAATGGCAATTCTACCTAAAGCAATCTACAAATACAATGCAATCCCGATACAAATACCAACAACATTCTTCAAAGAGATGGAAAAACTAATTATTAACTTTATATGGAAAGGGAAGAAACCCCGAATAAGTAAAGCACTACTGAAGAAGAAGAATAAAGTCGGAGGACTCACACTACCTGACTTGAGAACCTACTATACAGCTACAGTACTCAAAACAGCCTGGTACTGGTACAACAACAGAGACATTGACCAATGGAACAGAATTGAGAACTCAGATGTAAATCCATCCACCTACGGTCACCTGGTCTTTGACAAGGGCCCCAAATCCATCAAATGGGGAAAAGACAGTCTTTTTAACAAATGGTGCTGGCAAAACTGGATATCCATTTGTAGAAAAATGAAACAGGACTCATACCTCACACCATATACAAAAACTACTTCAAAATGGATCAAAGACCTGAATATAAAGCCTCAAACTATAAAATTGATAGAAGAAAAAATAGGACCAACACTTCAGGCCTTAATACATGGCATTAACAGGATACAAACCATAAACATCAACACAAAAAACCCAACAGATAAACTAGATAACTGGGATCTTCTAAAAATCAAACATCTATGCTCTTCAAAAGACTTCACCAAAAGAGTCAAAAGAGAACCTACAGACTGGGAAAAAATTTTTGGACAGTACAAGTCAGACAAAGGTCTAATCTCCATAACCTACAAGAAAATCCAACACCTCTACAACAAAAAGACAACCAATCCTATCAAAAAATGGGCAAAGGAAATGAACAGACACTTCACCAAGGAAGACATTCAAATGGCCAACAGACACATGAGGAAATGCTCGCGATCACTAGCCATTAGAGAAATGCAAATTAAAACCACAATGAGATACCATCTCACCCCGGCATTACTGGCATGAATGAAAAATACTGGAAATAACAAATGTTGGAGGGGCTGCGGGGAGATGGGAACTCTTATACACTGCTGGTGGGAATGCAAAATGATACAACCATTTTGGAAAATGATATGGCGTTTCCTCAGAAAGCTAGAAATAGACATACCATTCAATCCAGCAATCCCACTCCTAGGAATATATCCTAGAGAAATAAGAGTCATCACTCGAATAGACATATGCACACCTATGTTCATGGCAGCATTGTTCACAATAGCAAAACGATGGAAACAACCTCGATGTCCATCAACAGATGAATGGATACACAAACTATGGTACATACACACAATGGAGTACTATGCAACAAGAAAGAACAACAATGAATCTGTGAACCATCTCATAACATGGATGAAACTGGAGGACATTATGCTGAGTGAAATAAGTCAATCACAAAAGGACAAATATTGTATGAGACCTCTATTGTAAAAACCCATGAAAAAATTCACACGCAAAATGTAACAATCCTTGTTGGTTACCAGGGATGGGGGGTGGGGATACTAAATAGGTAATAGATAAGTGGTAACTTGGGTGAGAGGTGAGATAGTACACAGTACAGGGGAAACTAACACAACCTGCACAAGGAAAGGTCATGGAGGTCCTATAGACACATCCAAACCCCCCGAGGGACTGAGTTGTTGGACGGAGGGCTGTGGGGACCATGGTCTCGGGGAACATCTAGCTCAATTGGCATGACACTACTTATAAAGATAATGCTCTACATTCTACCTTGGTGAGTAGTGTCTGGGGTCTTATAAGCCTATAAGCGACCATCTAAGATACTCCACTGGTCTCATCCCTTCTGGAGCAAGGGAGAATGAAGAGAACAGGATTCAACGAAAAGATTAGTCCAAAGGACTAACTGTCCACAGCTACCAAGGCCTCCACCGGACTGAGTCCAGTACAGCTAGATGGTGCCCGGCTACCACCACTGACTGCTCTGACCAGGGTCACAACAGAGGGTTCTGGACAGAAGTGGAGAAGGATGTAGAGCATAATTTTAACTCCCCCCCCCCCAAAAAAAAAGACCAGATTTACTGGCCTAAAGAATACTAGAGAAACCTCAAGAGTGTGGCCCCCAGACACCCTTTCAGCTCAGAGGTGAAGTTACCTTCGAGGTTCGATGTTAAGCCTGGGAATGGATAGCCCAGTAAAACTAAATGGGACTAACGAGGTACAGGAGTCCGGTGACAAGGGCCAGAAGGCAGAGGGGGAGTAGGAAACTGATGATAAGGAACACAAACTGAATAAGGACACTGTCGATGTATTGTGAGATTGTTGACCACTGCTATAGGGCAACATTTGTAGTAACTATTAAATGGGAGGCTGTTTTGTCCTGTAAGCCTTCATCTTGGGCGAGAATGGCAGCACAATTGGAAGAGCATAGTCAATATCACTTAAATGTGTAAGTAAAAAGTTTTGAAATGGTGTTAAAATAAAATAAAATAAAATAAAAAAAAAACAAATGAGACTAAAGAGGTACAGTAGTCCAGTGACAAGGTCCAGAAGACAGAAGGGGACAAGGAAGACCCCTGGTGATAGGGAACACAAGGTGGAGTAAGGATATTCTTGATGTGCTGTGAGATTGTTAACCATTGTCATAGGGCAACATGTGTAGTAACTGTTAAATGAAAAACTATTTTGTTCTGTAAGCCTTCATCTTAAGTGAGAATAACAGCACAGTTGGAAGAGCGTAGTCAATGTCACTGAACTATGAATGTAGAAATTTTTGAAACGGTGTATCTTTGGCCATCTGTAATTTTCATCAAAAAAAAAAAAGGTTGAGAATTTAGAGGCTTAATATGTTGTGGGGTTGTTAACCAGTGTCATAGAACAACATGTGTACTGCTATTTCATGAGAAACTATTTGCTCTGTAAGCTTTCACCTGAAGTACAATAAAATATAAAAAAAAAAAATAGTTTGTATATGTAGTCCATTTGGGTTCAATAAATAGATATGGGGCAATATTATATAACTAATGATTAATTAGATCTGCATTTAGTACATGCTACACACAAGTTCTTATTTTGTGCTTTTTATACTCATTGGAAATAAATGTCAAGTGACCTTGTAAATTATATATATATATATTTTCTTAGATGACGTCTCACTCTCTAATTTCCTCTTTTTTGTGCTGTATGAAGTATTTTCATATTGAGGTTTATAGCTAAACCTTAATAGTCAGTAAGTTCCATCTGTGTAGAAGAACTGAATGTTTTACACACAGATAATTAGAAAATTGTCAAGATGTATGTTGCTTTTACAAATGTGTTTGTTTTTATTGTTCTGCAGATGATACCAAAAATTATCATGGTGCTGAATTACGAAAAACCTCTCAACTTAGAGGTCTTCATCAATGACTAATTGCTACTATTTGTAACTCACTTTAAAAGCAAATAAATTACCCATCTGGCAATTCTATTAACGGTTTGTATACTAAAATGGCTACTGGTCTTCAAAAAGAAAATATACAATTAAGAAATATTCATATTCACGCCACTGTTGAAAAGCTTATAAGTGTGTTTGGCAAAATAGAGTTTAGCATTTCTTTGTCTCATTCTCTATTGAGTTTATAAATGTTTTTAGAAAATCAAATTGGATCAGTGATGTAGCTACATAAACTCAGCACAATTGAAAATTAGAAGTTATCTGAATAAATCAAGGCAAAAAAAATTCATAATTAATAATTTGGATAACAGTATCACCCCTCCCAATCTCTCTGTGTTGCCCAGTCTAGAACTCATAGCCCCCCATGACTCAAGTCTGTCCACTGAAGAAGAGGGAAAAGAAAGCACAATTTCCGACTTTGTTATTTTGAAACTCTTTGACTTAGAGCAAATCTCTGCACTCAGTGTCTATATTAGTCCAGTGCCAGAATTTTCTGTTAGTCTTTGGTGCTGTAACCAAGAATTAATGAACAATGGGAAAAGGTTTGTAAAGGTAAGTCCCTCACAGAAGGCAGAGATAACTATCCCCCTGTAGGCTTCTGACGGAAGGCATTATTTATTGCCCACCTGAAGACTAAAATATTTTGTTTCTGAGGAGAAAAAAATGCATGGAATTCCTCTAGCCCTGCTTCATTCTGAGCCTTGACCTCTTGGAGGTTTGTGAATATTCACTAATCATGCATCTATCCCTCTGTGGGGTTCTGTGTAGACCTATGAGGGAGACACCAATTTCCCTACTAGCCTTCTACCTTTGATGCTTCAGTGAACCACTCGTTAGAGGGAGAATGCATTGGTGTTGGCATACGTTATAAGTAATGAATGCTATGCCCCCGGCCCCAATGCTGTAGAATCTGTTCTCAGCTACTTGCACTATTATGATCTCATGTTGCCATCTTACTTCTCTTTGCCTTTGTACATGCCTGGAGTGCAAATTCTGTTTTTCCTCTAAGTTTTCCATGTTCTTCAATGTGCAGCTCATCTCTGTGTGGCAGCGTTGCAGTTGATTTTTATAATTTCCATTTTAGTACAATATTTTTTAGTTCTCTTTTATAACTTTTAACATTAAAAATGCCATTTGAAGATTTTATTAACAAAACACTGACGTACCTCACTTGCAGCCTGAATCAAGGTTAGGAGCCTCTCCCGTATGTTTCCATAGCAAACATGTTCACCCCTCCTGATATTTATCTCAGTGTAAAAATACGGAACAGTTTATTCGCCTATCTCACCAAACTGAAACCTCCTGTTCATATGGTTCTTTATATCTGTTATAATGCCTGCCTATAAAAGGCATTTATTACATGTCAGTTGAATGAATGCATGCATGCATGTATGATTGATTGATTAGTTTGTATATGTAGTCCATTTGGGTTTAGTAAATAGATATGGGACAATCTTATATAACTACTGATTAATTAGATCTGCATTTAGTATGTGCTACACACAAGTTCTTATTCTGTGCTTTTATACTCATTGAAAATAAGTTTCAAGTGACCTTGTAAATTATTTTTTTTTTTAGACGACGTCTCACTCTCTCATTTCCTCTTTTTTGTGCTATATGAAGTATTTTCATATTGAGGTTTATAGCTAAACCTTAATAGTCAAAGTAGAGGCATTGTGCTAATATAAGGGCACAGCTCATGAAATTCAGTGGTGGCTCTTTGTAATGGATTACCACTGCAGATAATTTCTAGGAATCTGTCTATTTCATCTAAAAAACTGAGGGTCAGACAACTGGATACATTTGAATAAATCAGAAGATTCAAAAACCTCACACATGGAAAGGTGTTGGCCTGCTACTGGAAGATTGTTATCTCTGGAGTAGCAGTCAGTGGCATCTGGTATGAATTAGGAAAGAAAAACACAACTTCATTCAGTTCAATTCAACACACATATATACCAAATCACTTACGAGTCTCTAGATACATGAAAGGGAGCGCTGATGGTATAGGGGTTAAATGTTTGGCTGCTAACTGAAAGGTCAATGGCTGGAGTCCACCATCCATTCCAAGGAAGAAAGATACGACAGTCTGCTCCCATAAAGATTACAGCCTAGGAAACTCTATGGAGCAATTCTGCTTGGTCCTACGGTGTCATTCTGAGTTGGAATCGTCTTGATGGCATTGGGGTGTAGGTATATGAAAGTGAATAAAGCCTTAGCCATTTCTTCACGGAACTCACAAGACATTTAGAGGCAAAACATAATCAAAAGGGTGAAATGTTAACCAGCAACAGTCAACAAACATTTATTAAGGTTTCTGCTTGGCACTGTGCTGGCTGCTAAAAACGTACTTATGGGAACAAAGTAGGTGGCATCTATTTAACTCTGACAATGGAAAGAGGCACTGGGGGCAGGACCAACTTTTCTTTTACCCACAGTAGGCACACTGCTTAGGGATTACAATACTTCTAGTGGCCCATGACCAATGTTTTAATTATTTTTTAAAGGAGAATAAAACAAGGAACTTCTTCATCAAAGAAAATGTTTTAATATATAATGTTAATATGCTCATCTTTACATCAATGCAGTAGTAAAATATGATTTGTAATTTTTTTTTTTTTAAATAGAGAAAGAATCCCACAGAGGGACTCAGGCAAATCATAACACAGCTCTGATTGGAGGGGAGATGTCAACCAGAAGAGGGGAGGAAAGGATCTGAAGAATCAACACCTGAGCTAGGCCATGATATAATAGTAAAATTTCATGAGGCAGAGAAGAGTTAGGAAGGACTTGTAGGGAAAGAGCCAGGGTCAAGACTTGTGAAAATACTTAAAAAAAAAAAAAAATTGCCATCTAGTGGATTCCAAATCATAGCAACCTTATAGGACAGAGAAGAACTGCCCCACAGGGTTTCCAAAGCTGTAATCTTTATGGAAGCAGACTGTCACATCTTTCTCCCTCAGAACAGCTTGTATGGGCAAACTGCTGACCTTTTGGTTAGCAGCCAAGCTCTTAACCACTGCATCACCAAGGCTCCTTTGTAAAAGTATAAGGTGAGGTATCAGAGATGCACAAGACATGGCCCTTAGATTAAAGGAATTTGGAGTTCGGTGGACAGAGGCAAATGTATGCAAAGTATAGTTTACTTAATAGGAGACACGTGTCTATTCCAAAAATGGGAATAAAGCACATGCTCCTGACTCTAAGATTCCTGAGAATTTAAGCTTTACAACTAGGCTGTTTAAATAAGCAAACTTGTTTAAATAAGTCTGCCATGGGAAACCCTACGGAGCACCGTTTTACTTTGACACCCATGGGTTGCCATGAGTTGGAATCTCCTTGACAGCAACTAGTATTACTGCTGGTACTGGTACCATTGTAAAATTCCCAGTTTTGTAGTCCATAAAAATGTATTTGGGAGTAGAGAAGCAAAGAATATAGTTTGAAGAGTATATTTAAGCACTAAGACCTTTACATATTGATCATTATGAATGTATTACTATTTGTTTTATTATTTATTCTTCATATACATTTTGAAATTAGTATTTACCAATATGGTATTTCAAATTTATATTTAAAATAATGTAGCCACTTTCCCCTCCGAAATTCATTCAGGATTAGTTGGTTGCTCCAGTCAAAATATGAATTCTTAAGTGTATTGTCTGAAAGGAGCCCTGGTGGCACAGTAGTTAAGAGCTTAGCTTCTAACCTAAAGGTTGGCAGTTTGAACCCACCAGGTGCTCCTTGGAAATCCTATGGGGGAGTTCTACCCTGTCCTGTTGGGTCACTATGAATCAGAATCAACTTGACAGCAATGGGTTTGGTTTGGGAGATTGTATGAAAAGTCTTACAAATCAGCCAAAAAACTTTGCTTTCTTACTGGAATAAATTTTAAACCAAAATTTAACATATGAGAATTCATACTGAATTCTGTTAAACTATTTTCAAAATTGTAAAGCATAAACCAAAACGTCATTCTATCATATGCTAATGTTTTAATTCCATTCTACCTTTAGAAAAATTTCTTAAAGGGTGTGTGCTCTCCACATTTTCTAAGCCCTATTCTCAGTGTTATGTAATTTTCTTTCTCCCTCATATAATGAAGGGAAAACATTATTCATCTAATTTGTTTTGAGAGAATAACACTAAGGCTACTTACATTTTTCTCGTTATTATAAAGAGGCTGTAGTGAACAGTAGGTGAGCTGATGAATTTAATTTTTAAACTAAGTAAACATGCATAGATTACATTCTCTGTCATAAATATAATCAGGCTGTTAATTAGAAAATCAAAGAAACATAATTTTAAGCATTATAAAGATTTATTGGGCTTCTGGTGGTAAACACATCAAGGGAGATGAAGTAACTCAGTCAGAATGCCATAGTTTCTAACTCTAATCCTGACTAAAACTTTTGTAAATCTGTTTTACTTATTGTATAGGAGAGCCATTGGAGGGTCATAAATGTCATCTTCAAAACTAAAGGATACCAGCTCCTCATATGAGAAAGTATTGGGTGTGGTAGCTATTGCAGTCTATGTTTTTAAATGAGTTGAAAGCTGCTAGTTTTTATAACACATTTTCCTCAATTTATTGCATATTTATTTGCAACTGGAAAACTTTTAAAGGGGAAGCATATATAAATATAAGAAATGAACTATTCATTATGAAAAATTTTTCACTGAGTGAGCTTGCAAGAATTCCATCAATCTCTGGATCTTCTACATAAATGTTATTTATTCAATTAAGCAAACATTGATTTAGCAAACCATTATGCTAAGAAAAGGGACTATAGTGTTATAAACGGCACAATCCATGCCCTCAAGAAGTTTATACTCCAGTAGAGGAAACAGAAACACAATGGAAACACAGTATAAGGTGACGAATACATCACCCTATAGCATCTAACATGGGAGAAAGACGTGGCAGTCTCCTTCCATAAAGATTACAACCTTGGAAACCCTATGGGGCAGTTCTACTGTGTGCTATAGGGTCCCTATGAGTCAGAATAGATTCCACGGCAATGGGTTTTATAATGTCTAGGAAGGGCACGATCTCACACTCACGGAGTCAGAGAAGTTTGCTTCAAGGAGGTAAATCTCAACTTGCTCACAGATTTGGTCTACTTGTTTTGTTTGAAAAAATTGGGTAAATTATTTAAAAAAACATGCAAAACTCTCGTGATTCATTTACAATCATGCTCTTTAAATATTAAGAAACTATCAAACTCATATGCCTAGTTTTATCTATGTCTGAAGCTATCATTAAATTTTGACCCTATCTATATGTTACTTTTCATATTTTGATAAGCAAGTACACTTAAGTACATTAAGTGAATTAAATCACAGTTTTGTATGTAGTATTTGCATATGTACAAATAGCTGTACTTGTATACAGCTAATACAGGTATATAGGTACCTTCCACTCCTCAGTCAGTTTGTCATGCTTTAGTGGCTTAGGTGTTGCTATGATGCTGGAAGCTATACCACCATTATTTCAAATACCACCAGGGTCACCCATGGTGGACAGGTTTTAGCTGAGCTTCCTAACTAAGACAGACTAGGAAGAAGGACCTGGCGATCTACTTCTGAAAAACATTGGCCTATAAAAACTGTATGAATAACAGCACAACGCTGTCTAATATAGTGCCAGAAAATGAGCCCCTCAGGTTGGAAGGCACTCAAAATACAACTGGGAAAGAATTGTCTCCTCAAAGAATAGTTGATCTTCATGACGTGGATGGATTCAAGCTTTTGGGATCTCCATTTGCTGATGTGGCACGACTTAAAATGAGAAGAAACAGGAGCAAACATCCATTAATAATCAGACCTTAGAATGTATGAAGTATGAATCTAGGAAAATTAGAAGTCATCAAAAATGAAATGGAATGCATAAACATCAATATCCTTAGGCATTAGTGAGCTGAAATGAACTGGTATTGGCCATTTTAAACTGGACAATCACGTGGTCAACTATGCCAGGATTCAGAATTGGAAAAGGAATGATATTGCATTCAAACTCAAAAACAACAATTCACGATCTATCCTGAAGGACAATGCTGTGAGTGAAAGGATAATATCCTTATGCCTAAAAAGATGACCAATTAGTACCACTATTATTCAAATTTATGCCTCAACCACTAATTGAAGATTTTCACCAACTTCTGCAGTCTGAAATTGATCAAACATGCAATCAAGATACACTGATAATTACTGGTGATTGGAATGTGAAAGTTGGAAACAGAAAAAGGATCAGCAGTTGGAAAATAGAGCCTTGGTGATAGAAATGACACCAGAGATGACATGATAGAATTTTGCAAGACCAACTGCTTATTCATTGCAAATACTTTTTTTCGACAACATAAACAGCTACTAACTATACATGTGGATATTGCTGGATGGAGTACACAGGAATCAAATTGACTACATCTGTGAAAAAAGATGATGAAGAAGCTCAATATCATCTGTCAAAACACGGCCAGGAGCCGACTGCAGAAGAGATGATCAGTTGCTCATAAGCAAGTTCAAGTTGAAGCTGAAGAAAATTAAAACAAGTTCACAAAAGTGAAAATATGACCTTGAGTATATCCTACCTAAATTTAAAGACCATCTCAAGAATAAATTTGATGTACTGAACATTAATAACTGAAGACTAGACGAGTTGTGGGATGACATCAAGGTCATCAGACATGAACAAAGTAAAAGGTCATCAAAGAGACAGGAAAGAAAGGAAAGACCAAAATGGATGTCAGAAGAGATTCTGAAACTTGCTCGTGAATGTATAGTAGCTAAAGCAAAAGGAAGAAATGATGAAGTAAAAAAGTTGAAAAGATTTCAAAGGGTGTCTCAAGAAGAAAAAGTTAAGTATTATAATGAAATGTGTAAAGACCTGGAGTTAGAAAACCAAAAGGGAAGAACATGCTTAGCATTTCTCTAGCTGAAAGAACTGAAGAAAAATTCAAGCCCTGAGTTGCAATTCTGAAAGATTCTAAGGGAAAAATATTGAACAACTCAGGAAGCATCAAAAGAAGATGGAAGGAACAGAGTCAGTGTAGTAAAAAGAATTGGTAGATGTTCAACCATTACAGGAGGTAACATATGATAAAGAACCAATGGTAATGAAGGAAAAAGGCAATGGCAAAAAACAAAGCTCCAGGAATTAACAGAATAGCAATTGAGATGTTTGAACAAAGGGATGTGGCGCTGGAAGTGCTCACTGGTCTAGTCCAAGAAATTTGGAAGACAGCTACTTGGCTAACCAACTGGAAGAGATCCATATTTGTGCCCATTCAAAAGATAAGTGATCCAACAGAATGTGGCAATTATCAAACAATATCATTAATATTACACACAGGTAAAATTTTGCTGAAGATAATTGAAAAGGGGCTGTAGTAGTAAATCAACAGGGAACTTCCAGAAATTCAAACCTGATTCAGAGGAGTACGTGGAACCAAAGATATCATTGCTGATGTCAGATAGATCTTGGCTGAAGCAGAAAATACCAGAAAGATGTTTACCTGTTTATTGACTATGCAAAGGCATTGACAGTGTGGATCATAACAAATTATGGATAACAATGCAAAGAGTAGGAATTTCAGAACACTTAATTGTGCTCATGAGAGAAGCCTGTACATAGACCAAGAGGCAGTCATTCGAACAGAACAAGGGGATACTCTGCAGTTTAAAGTCAGGTAAGGTGTGTGTCAGGGTTGTATCCTTTCACCATACTTATTCAGTCTGTATGCTGAGCAAACAATCAGAAGCTGGACTACATGAAGAGGAATGGGGCATCAGGATTGGAGGAAGACTCATCAACAACCTATGATATGTGGATAACACAACCTTGCTTGCTGAAAGTGAAGAGGACTTGAAGCGCTTACCGATGAAGATCTAAGACCACAGCCCTCAGTATGGATTGCACCTCAACGTAAAGAAAACAAAAATTTCCACAACTGGACCAATAAGCAACATCATGATAAATGAAGAAAAGTTTGAAGTTGTCAAGGATTTCATTTTACTTGGATCCACAATCATGGTCCTTGGAAGCAGCAGCCAAGAAATCAGAGGACATATTGCATCGAGCCAATCTACGCAAAAGATCTCTTTAAAGTGTTAATAAACAAAGATATCACTCTGAGGACTGAGGTGTGCCTTACCCAAGCCAAAATATTTTCAATTGCCTCATATGCATGAGAAATCTGGACAATGAATAAGGAAGACGTAAGAATTGCCGCCTTTGAATTACTGGATTTTTTTTTTTTTTTTAATTAAGCCTCTACAAATTTTTCTTTAGCTTTAATTTATGCCAGTTCCACAGTAAAAATATTTTTGATAATATGAATTTCTATTACTGGCTCATTTATTGGCCATCTCCTTAGGTTTATTTTACTCTTTAGTGAGGCCCTCTAGCCCCCATTGTGTGAAGTGCAGTATTGGATCTATTTTAATTACCCTTTCTACGTTAAGCGTCATTGTCAGTGGTATTTTTGACCTTGTTCTGGCCTAAAAAAAGTATTTCCTTTACATATTTTAGATTTTCTTTATTGACTTTTCCTCACTATTGATTGCACTACTGCTTAATGGCTGGTGCAAAGGTAAATGTGATTGTAGAATTCACAGTCATGCATATAAGGAACAACTGATGCATTTAGAAACCTTTTCCCTTGTGAAAGAAGGCTAAGCTTAAAAATTCATATTAACTGTATATAATTTATGAATTAAATACATTCTTCAGGTTTTGGAATAAGTTACTGGCTCCTCACGTTTAATTCTAACGCACTGTAAGTGTATAAGAATGGATTAGAGTCTAATTTCCCCCAAATTTTATTAAAATAAATGTGTTAATTAAAACTCACGAATTGGGCATCTGTTTTCCTATATCGTGGTAGGCGTGATGGGGATGTAAAACATGAAACTGTATCCCTCTTCTCTCGAGGGGCTTAGAAAGTACAGCTGAGAGACAGATTGACAGGCACAAAGTAAATAGCACTTAATAAAGAATAGATCTCATTGTAAATTATATGATGAAGACTGTAAATATATACATTCATTCTCATTTGAAAGCATGGATTATTTGTCTGTGTGTATGTGTATGTAAAATATAATGAAAAAAACCAGAGGGAAATGGACCTCACTTCAGATAATTGGGAACAGGTACTTGCAACAATGCAAATAGACTCATTCAATTAATTACTGAATAGATGTTTATGTTACTTAGGGACCTTCCTCCAGTGAGGCTCCTGATTAATTATTAATCTGCAGTATTTTCTCCATCAATTGGTTGTTTTGTTCATCATCTTAGAACAAAATTTTTTTCTGGTAAACTCAGAAAAAGATACCCAGTTAAAATGGTCAAATGGATGTCAAATGCATTTTAAAATACATTATACACATTTAAAGAAATTCAGATGATGTCAGGTTCTCTCCTGAGTTTTTGTGTAATGCTGCTAGTGGCATATTTTGCTTTAAAATGTATTTTCAGGGCTAAAATCCCTGAAGGACTTCTCTCCTACAGTGACTGACTTTGTAGAGAAACATTTAAAGACAAATTTAAATTTAAAAGGTGCAATTTGAAACACATTTTCTTGTGTCAAGTTTTGACACTGACCTTTTAAAACAGGTAAGCAAGGACTTTCTAATTATATTGCTTCTTTTAAATTAAATCTATATTGTAACTCTTTACAAAATATGGTAATATTATGGAATGGAACTTATTTTTATTCTCTCAGTTTTTGGGAATGGAAAGTGCGTATTTTTACCATGAGCATTCAGAATTTGTTTTTTGAATCATTTTTCTACTTTTCATTTAGGCAGTGGATGACAGAACACTTGTTTTCCGAACAATGATTGTATGTTACACAAAAATGTATATCTGTTTTTCAAGATAACTTTAAGTTAGTGAGTTAGAGATAGAATTTCACTTTGAAGTATCAGAAAGAAAAAAGAATAAAAGAAAAAGGGAGGGAGGGTGGTTGGGAGAGAGGAAGAAAGAGAGAAAGAGGGAGAGAGAGGAAGAAAAAGAGAGAGTGGGAGAGAGAGAGGGAGGGAAGAAGGGAGGGAAGGAAAGAAGGAGGAATAAAGAAACTGATGAGTGAGGGCCTTTATCATAAAGAACTGCAGAAGGGGAAATCTTTGCAGTTTCTCTCTAATTCTTTTATTAAAGGGTTTTTGCTTCCATTCAAATATAGAAGAACCTCATCAGTCTACTGCAACATGAGTTAGCATAGTGCTCTTATTCTTTTTTTAATTTTTTATTGTACTTCAGGTGAAGGCTTACAGAACAAATAGTTTCTCATGAAACAGAAGTACACATGTTTTATGACATTGGTTAACAACCCCACAACATACCAACCCTCTAACTTCTCAACCTTTTTTTTTTTTTTTGGTGGAAATACTCATAGCCAAAGATACACCATTTCAAAAATTTCTACATGCACAGTTCAGTGACATTGACTATGCTCTTCCAACTGTGCTGTTATTCTCACTTAAGATGAAGGCGTACAGAACAAAATAGTTTCTCATTTAACAGTTACTACACATGTTGCTCTATGACAATGGTTAACAATCTCACAACACTCAACAATATCCTTACTCAACCTTGGGTTCCCTGTCACCAGCTTCCTTGTCCCCTTCTGCTTTCTGGCCCTTGTCACTGGACTCCTGTACCTCGTTAGTCTCATTTGGTTTTACGGGGCTGTTCACTCCCAGGCTGAACGGTGAACCTCGGAGGTAACTTCACCACTGAGCTAAAAGGGTGTCTGGGAGCAATACTCTTGGGGTTTCTCCAGTCTCCTTTAGGGCAGTAAATCTGGTCTTTTTTTTGTGGGTTAGAATTATGCTGTACATCCTTCTCCAGCTCTGTCCAGAACCCTCTGTTGTGATCCTGGTCAGAGCAGTCATTGGTGGTAGCCAGGCACCATCGAGCTGTACTGGAATCAGTCCGGTGGAGGCCTTGGTAGCTGTGGACAATTAGTCGTTCGGACTAATCTTTTCCTTGTCTCCTGTTCTCTTCATTCTCCCTTGCTCCCGAAGGGATGAGTGCTCTTATTCTTGCATTGCTTTGCCGGAAATTTAATGAGAAAACTGATAAAGTACAGATTGGTCATGTCAAGGTAAGTTATTGACAATGCTGACCATTCTTAGGAATTTGGTTATTTGACTGTACAATCTGTATTTTGAGGATTTAAAAAAAAAAAAAAAAGTCAAGTAAGCCCATGGCAGCTGTCATATGGGAGAAGAAAAAAGGGCCTGGAATTAGACATCTGGATCTGAATCTACACCTGATATTTACTTGCTGTGTAATCTTGGGCAGGTCAGCTAACATCTCATAGCCTCAAGGTTTTCACCTCCATCTGTCTTACAGGATGTATGAGAGCTCAGTGAAATAAGGATTCAGAGACTTCTACTCAGTGCTCGATTTTAGATGATTTCTCTAGGCTTCAGTACACTGAGTTTTTATATTATTTTAATATTTAATATTTCATTTTTAGGCTTTATTTTAATCACTAGTGAATCTTAAGATAAAAGAGGCTGCATTATGCATTAAACATTTGGATGTAAATTTTTCTTTTTGTCTGCACGTATCTGCTCTATAACTTTCACTAAATAATTAGGAGTTGAAAAATACATGTAGGAATGATGGAAAGCAAGTGAAATATTAGGAACTCATGTAATTTATTGAAGGACATGGATTTTTCTTTCATATTGGCTTTTCTCTTCCAATATGAGTATTCATACTATGGGAAAATTAACCAGTTAAGGGCTTAAGTTTTTTAGGATTTTGTGAATTTTTGTTGTTGTTGCTGTTTTGTGCCCTTAAGTTGGTTCCGACTCATAGGTACCCTACAGGACAGAGTATAACTGCCCCCATAGGGTTTCCAAGGAGCAGCTGGTGAATTTGAACTGCCAGCCTTTTGGTTAACAGCTGAGTTCTTAACCAGAGAGCCTTTATTGTTGTTGTTTTGGTGTTTGGGACAGGGGAAGCTATGCTACTGTGTTCTTTTGTTTCATTTTCTACTTGCTATTCTCCACGGCGAAGAACGTTGTTGTTGTTGCTGTTAGATGCTGTCAGTTGGCTCCAGCTTATGTGCCACCGTATGTACAACAGTATGAAACACTGCCTAGTCCTACACCATCCTCACAATCATTGCTACATTTGAGCCATTGTTGCAGCCACTGTGTCAACCCATCTCACTGAGGGTCTTCTTTTTTGCTGACCCTCTACTTTACCAAGCATAATGTCCTTCTCCAGGGATTGGTCCCTCCTGATAACATGTCCAAAGTAAGTGAGACAAAGTCTTGCCATTATCGCTTCTGAGGAGCATTCTGCCTGTACTTCTTCCAAGACAGATTTGTTTGTTCTTCTGGAAGTCCATGGTAAAGTCAATATTTTTCACCAGCACCATAATTCAAAGGCATCAATTCTTCTCTGGTCTTCCTTATTCATTGTCCGGTTTTCACATGCATATGAGGCGATTGAAAAATACTATGGCTTGGGTCAGGCACACCCTAGTCCTTAAAGTGGCATTTTTCTATGGAAGAGTGTTTAAAGACTCCTAGTTGATCTCCCTGCTCCCAACCATGACCCCTAGAGCAGTCTATTTTCAAAACTGTAGGCAGAACATTTGTTTAAAACATAATGCAAATTTTCCTTGTTTCAGAATCAGCCAGTAGCTTTCCATCTCACTCCATGTAAAAGGCTCAAGGCCTTGCAAAATTGGGCTTTCTTCTCTGTCTGAATTCACCTCTTACCACTCTCCTCTTACTCAGCTCTCACCACACTGACTCCCTCCCTGTTCTTCCAACAGGTCAGGTCCGCTTTCTGCTCAGGATCTTTAGGTCTGCTTGGCTCCCTGGGATGTTGCTTTTGGGACCCTACATAGCTTAACCTTTTTCTCCTGCAGGTCATCTTTGCAGTAAGGCCTTCCTGTAGAATGTCAGTTCTGTCAAATTAGGGATTTTTATCAGTTTTCTTTTCTTGGTCACTGCATATCTATTACACTTATTAGAGTGACTAGCCAAAAATTGTTGTTTTTGTTAGCTGTCATAGAGCATAGTGTTGGCCCCCAGCTCAGGATGATCCCGTGCACGATGGACGGAACACTGCCTGATCCTGCTCCCCCCATGACTAGTTGTGGATCAGACTGTTGTGATCCATAGGGTTTTCATTGGCTGATTTTCAGAAGTAGATTGTCAGGCCTTTCTTCCTAGCCCATACTAGTCTGATATTCCATTGAAAACTGTTCAGCATCATAGCAACTCACAAGCCTCCACTGACGGACAAGTGGTGGCTGTGCATGAAGTGCACTGTCCAGGATTTGAATCTGGGTCTTCTGCATGGAAAGTGGGAATTCTATCACTGAACTGCCAGTGCCCTTCTTGCCAGGAATAGGTACTCATTAATATCTGTTAAATTGAAAAGGGAAATTATTTAATGTTTCTGAGCCTTCATTTCTCCAGTTGTCATATCAGTTCAAAGGGAGGGTTTGAATTCCACAAATTGAGCCTATTCTTGTTTTCATAATATGTAACTTTCTACAATGAGAAAGCAGCCCTTTCCCTTGGAAGAGAACAAATTAACTCGTTATCCTAGTGACTTTCATATATTTGCATACGTAAGCATATTAACGTAGTAACCCTCAGATTTGTCCCATAGAACTGGAAAATCAGGACTTTATTGATCAACTTGTCTCAGACATGCCCAATGTTATGATTAAATTCTATTATCCCCAAATATGTGTTGGAGTCCTGTCCCCTATACCTGTGGATATACTCCTGTTTGGGCATGGGGCTTTCTTTATTATGCTGATGAGGCTAAATCAGTATAGGGTAGGTCTTAATCACTTTTGAGATATAAAAAGTGCAGGTTAAGTACAGAGAGAAGGAAGCACTAATGGGAAAAATAACTAAAAAAAAAAAATCACATGGAGATCCCCAAGGAAGCAAAGAATTTGGGGTCTAGAAAAGCTGAGATAAGGATTTTCCTCCAGAGCTAACAGAGAGAGAAAGCCTTCCCCCAGAGCCAGTGCCCTTGAGTTGCCTTGAGTTCTAGCCTCCTGAACTGTGAGCCAAAAAAAAACAAATTCTTTTCTTTAATACTACCCACATGTGATATTTCTGTTACAGCATTATTAGATAACTAAGAAATCCACTCTTCACAGTAGGGTTTAAATTAGAACCCAGAACACCAGGTACTCAGGTTGGTGTTCTTTTCACTTTATGAAGCTTAATAATACCAGGAAACCAACCCTGAAGCAACAATAGGACTAACGAGCTTGGAAGAACCTGGAAGCAAAAGGATTACTGGCAGGAATTATTGCAAAAGAGAGCCCAACAGTGAATCCAACCCTTCTTTCCCTACACATACTATTGTAAAACTTTATCTTACTGATGTTCATGGCAGTTATCCATATTCCTAAACATTTAGGGCTTCCATCTTCTGACTGGAAGGGAGCACACCTTTAAGATTACCTCAATCTTCTTGTCTCATGATGAGACAGAGTTGGCCAAGTGGTGACCCACACAGTATAGAACACTGAGAAGTGTTTTCTTAAGGTGATGTGTTGTATGTTCTATGAGGGTTCATGAACGATACCTCATGATGGATAGGATCTCCTAGAAATTTCGCATTATACCAAGACCTTCAAAGGAAGCAACCTGTTCTAAGGAGGAAAATCAGTATCAAGAGGATAAAAAGTGGTGATAGGAGATCTATATTTGCCTGTGTGTGCTGCTGCGTTGAAATTAGAAATTTAACTGCTTGGGCAGTGCAGTGCTGCTTTTTCTAGATGGTTCAGATATACTCTGATTTAAATGTATTACATGAAGACTCTAACTATATATATACTTTTTCATTCTCTTGGGATCTAATAATGTTTGGGTGGATTGTGTGATTAATTAAGTGCAAATGGCTTTATATTTGTACAAGAATTTTACATTGTTGGTGGAAATTGAATAGATAAAAATAGACTGCATTACCGTTTTGCTAAGGACAAGTTAAATGACTCATTTTCAGATTGTCTGTCCCGGCCATTAATTTGATGGGGGTGTTATGTTATGATAGTTCCTTGAATAATTAAGGTTCCTTATGAAATCGTTTGTTTGGTGAATTTTGCTCTGATAATTTTTCAATATGTAGAACTTTTCTTAGGCAAGGTATGGTGAAAAAAAAAATGCCTATAATTGAGCTTGAGGAGATAATCCCTTTTTAAAAAGCATAAATTCTTAGAATATTATTTTAAAGATGTTTTGGGGGGAAGGAGTGGGAATGGGAATGAATATGGATAATGGGGCCTCTACTGTCTTGTAAGGAGCCCTGGTGGCACAGTGCTTAAGCACTCGGCTGCTAACCAAAAGGTTGACAGAACCTACCAGCTTCTCTGTGGGAGAAAGATGTAGCAGTCTGCTTCCATAAAGATTTACAGCCTTGGAAACCCTTTGGGGCAGTTTTACTCTGTCCTATAGGGACAGGGTCACTATGAGTTGAAATTGACTCAACAGCAATGGGTTTGTGGTTTTTTTTTTTTTTTTTCTGTCGTGAAGAGATCTTAGAGGAGATAACACTGTCATAAACAAGTTCAGAGTAAATTCTTGTTGAGAGCATGCAGCAGATATGAACATGTCCTATCTTTTAAGGAGCCTCTATATGTGTTAACAGAATCTTAAAATCTCATAAAACTATCGACTAGAACAATTAAGGTAGCATGAA
Organism: Dugong dugon; assembly: GCA_030035585.1. NCBI lineage: Eukaryota > Metazoa > Chordata > Mammalia > Sirenia > Dugongidae > Dugong > Dugong dugon. Next base: position 102,422,080 of record CM057463.1, on the reverse strand, counting down.
CTCCAATAGGTCAAGATTTCACATTCAAATGATACTCTTAGAATTTTTCAGTTCACAATTTTAAAAAGCTTGATGATAGACCTTTCTGGCTATTAAAAAAAAAAAAGTACAAAATACAGAGAAAAAAAATAATGTGGACACTTTTGAAAGTGGCCCAAAGTTGCAAAAGAAATAATAAGAAAGATTTACTGCGTGTGGGAGAATGCTTCTGTGTCTAAGAAACCCCATTATGGCAATGAGTCCCTAGTTTATCTTTGTTTCCACACTTTTGACTTAGGCATTTTTTTAAATGAAGACAATTCTCTTTGCCATCCTCTAGGAATATGTAAGAAATGATATTGATCTGAATGATTCTACATATTTGTTTAAATTTGAACTCCGAGAAAAGCACCTCGTTCTACAAGGAGCAGGCTATTTGACCAGTGTTTGCTGTGAAGAGCCATATGGACAGCATCAATTGAAGGATGATAAATTATATTCAGGTGCATTTAAAAATAGTAATAATTATTCAAAGGAAAAACTGAGCATATTATTATGGTGAATAGAAATCTTCTGTGAAGTAAACAACACTAGTTTTTTTTAAAAAAAGGAATAAAGAACTTCTAGAATATGTAGGTTGCAGCCAACACATCTTATATAAAAATGATTGTCAAAATACAAAGAACTCAGTTAATCTAGGAGCAAACAGAGGTGGAGGGGAACATTTTTAGTATGAATGTGAATATTTTAATGTGCTGAATGTGATCTGCTCGTTATTTGGCACTTTTGCAAAAAACATAGTACACTACAGGAATTTACTGGAGATGACACGGGAGGAGAATGTAATATTTATAGAAATGAACTAAGTGCAAAAAACTGGGGGCATCATTGTTGCATTTTGCAGGGTATTTAAAGCACAGATTCATACTATCCCACTCCTCAAAATGGAATGTTTTTCCATGCCTCATTAAAAAAAAAAATGGACCAGTGGCTTAACTTTTTATGTTGTAGCATCAACATTAAGATATCCAGCATTTCTTGAGTACTTAATATATGCCAGGAAGATGTGCTAAGGACTTGCGTAATTATCTCAATGACTCTGTGAAATAGGTACTGTTATTTGACCCATTTTTAAGGCTAAGGAACTGAGACTCACGTAAGTTAAGTAAATTGATCTGTGGCCACACAGCTAGTAGATTATAACACTGGTTCAAACTCAGCTCTGTCTAATTCTGAAAGACCAAGTCTTTACCACCTTTTTTGTGTTCCCTCTGTATATACAGGGAAAGCACTGAAAGTGGTTTTCTGCACTGTCAGCCAAGCACTGGTCCCAAATGAGAGTTTCATCGGTTAACTTGGACTCTTTGAGCTTCCAGAAGGCTTGATATCAATCATGTAAATAGAAGAGGTCCAGTCTAGATTAGATATTGGAGGGAAGGGGATGCACAGTTCCACAGCTGGCCCAGGGTATTTGGCATGCCGCTAACTTGATACAGTGTCCAGAAAACACAAATGAGGCCACACTGATTCTGTGATGACATGAGGGTTTGTGGTTTTCTAAAGGCCTAAGTCAGAAACTGGGCATATCCCTGTCTATTCAAGATTCTCACCCCTTAATATGGCCTGAAATAGATACAAAGGGGCTTTCCTCTCACTGTAAATGCATTTGTCTTCTTAAGCTTAAACACAGAGATATTGTTACATCTTCATGGGTTTCCTTCATGATTTCCAGTGACAAACAGTCTATGATCCTGGATACCCAGGATTTCCAGGGCATTGGTGCTGTACACATGATAAGTGAATTGCTGGAACTGGAAACTTTTTATTCAAACCCAAAGCCATCTTTCCGCAGACAATTTTATTGTGTCTAGGAATATTCAATTGAAATGGCTTCTGCATACTGATGTAACAAGAATAGAAACAGTGGGAAGGATAAAATGTGTATCCCAGAGGCACTATTCAGAACCTTCTGAGCTGTGTTCGTCGATGCTCAGTTTTTATTAACGGTTAAATTAGGAGTTAGATAAATTGAGTTAAGCCTCATCACATACCAGCATAGTAACTGGTGATAGCAAAGGATCAGTATCTCAGATATAGGGTGATCACATACACAGAGTAAGTTCTTAGAAGGCAGGACTGTAACCTGAGCGTTTTCTCCCTCTTCCAAGCATAATTAATTAAACTCCTTGGTAGTGAGGCCATGGGAGTGCCCTCTCACACAGAGCAAATTTATTTGCAAAGAGCATCTGCCTTTATGCCTACTTGCAGGTGTCGTCTATTATTTAATTTTGTTTTTACTCAAAATAATGAGTAAATCTAAAGCTGTGCCTAATGGAGGGCTGGATGCTATAAATGTTTTACAGTGCAAACCAGTGAATGCTAGGTTTGGAATGCCACACGCCACATCCAGAGACATTTTCCCATTGTTGTGTCACATTGAACAGCCACAGCCTGGCCCAGGCTACCAGTGAGCCTTGTAAAAGGTCAGGTGTTGTGTTTTCATCTTTTGTTTGTGTTATTATTTTGCTGGCTGATAAATGGTACTGTGAGCTTTAAAAAGCTACTTTGCATTCCTATGGGGATATTGTGTACATTTTGATAAATCCATCTTGGTTTACTTATTTTGTGCTTCCCCCTTCTTATATTAAAAATTTATATTTTTCAGTTAGACATTTCAAGCACAGGGCTTTTAAGCATCTGTCCTTCTTGTAGTCATTGCACAAGAAGGACACTCATTTGTTGCAGAATGCAACTGTAGGAAGTGCTGGTGAGCAGACGATAGCCCACACGAGATTTTAGGGCCCTAGAATTGTTGCTGGACTACTTCCCTGTTTTCTAGAGAACCCCATTGCCCATCAGTCTTTCATTGGTACAGGACACCTTTAGAAACAGTGTGAATTAATTCCCTTTTGAAAGCAACATATTCCTTTTCATGCATTACACTTCTTTTCATTTGCAGTGTTTTGCATTTTATATGTGAATTAAAAAAGAAAAAGGAAACATTAAAAGACATATCATAGCAGATGACAATACAAGGACACCAGAAATGAGCCTTGGACTGAAATTTTTATAGCAAACAATTAGTTACAGTGTGCAATATTTATAATATATTAAAAAAATAGTTTTTTTTTTTTGTCCCATGCAAGCTTTTTGGTACAGTTTTACCATAGATTTGATAACATGGTTAACTTCCTAATTTTCAGCTGGTAAAAATATGAATCTATGAGTTGGGTGTTCTGATTTATCTCTTTTTGTTGTTGTTACCTTCTTATTTTCACTCTGATGCTCCTGTCCTTTGGCATTTTTCATAGCTTGACATGCAGCAGTAATGGTTCTATTAGCTGCAGCAAATCTGCTGAGCTTGCTCTTTGAGGCCAGCTTGTCGTCACCGGTACTTTTCTGCAGTTACTTATTAGTACGTGCCCTTTACTGACTCTGCAGGAACCATCACACAGAATTAAACATTTTCTGCTAGACTTGTCCTTACTCTGTGCAAAATGATTATAGTCTATTATGCCACCTTCTTGCTGACAGCCAGATACCGCTGAGATTACAATAAAATTTCTGCAAATTTAAATACGATGTTACTTTGGCGTACATGGGCTTTGATAAAGAGAACCATTTTAAGAAATGCCTTTCAGAGAACAGAATACGATAGAGGATCCTTGATGTCATATTACAGAAATGCGTGGTTCCTATTAGATTGATAGTATCATTAGCTAAAAATCTTAGAATTAGTTGAAAACCTAGCACATTCAAATTATTCTAGAACAGGATAGGCTAACTCAGAATGGGTATGTGACTACTGCCTCTGCAGAACGAAAAGCACTAGGGCAAAAATGAGAATGTCCAATTTCTCTAATTTTAGGGTTATCATTTACATTTCACTCCAAACATGCTTTTTTCCCTGTTTTGCTCAGTATAAACAGTTTCCTTTTATTCTCCAGAATACTTAGAATAAAGAATCCAAAATCAGGAGAGGCCAGTAAGTTAGGAAGATTTTAGAGAAATATATGTCATAGCAAATGCGGAATCCCTCTTGATGGCTGTCTGTCTCATAGTGTATAATTAAAGGAGGGTTTCTTTTTCTTCCTTCCTTCCTTGGTTCTTCCTTCTCTCCTTTTTTTTCTTCATTTATATACATGCTTTCCTCTCCACCTTCTGGGAAATTTTTCTTTTTTAGCTTTTTTGTGATAGCTTCAGAAGCAGGACATTGAACCTATTCATTCCAGTTTTTGAGCCCCTGCTGAGAATTTGCATTTTCACCCCAGATATACTGAATCAGAATCTGCATTTTAACGAGGTCTCCAGGTGATTCTTATGTATAATAAATTTTGAGAACCAGTGCTCTACTAGTGGTTCTCAGAATTGGTCCCTAACCAGCCGCATTAGCATTGCTTGGGAACTTACTAGAAATTCGAAGTCCTGTTCAGAAGTTTACATTATGTTTTCTCTAGGTCGTGGCTCATCAAGTGCATCTACGTGCATTCTCTCCATTCTAAAAAGTGGACAAAATGACACTACATGCCCTGAAATCTGATTGAATGTTCTCCTGGCAAACTTCAGATTTGTGATTGTGGGTATTTCTGAGAGACAGTGAAGGCAATTCAAAAGACATTTTCTTCTTTAAAAAAATGAACAAAAATATTGAACTCCTTCTATGTATGAATGATACACCTTGATTTTGCAATTCAAAGATGAATCTCCCAAAGCAAACCACAATCAGCTATAGAAATATGCCAAGCATTACTGAAGGACAAAGTAGTATGATAGTGACTTGCTCTGGCCGAGCGGTCAACTTCAGAGGGGAGACAGTACTTGGCCATAACCATGAATAAAATTTTATCAGGCATAGAAGGAGGGAATGCTATGAGCACAGTTTTATATGCATGAACACTGGTTTCAAGATGGGAGTATTCTATTGTGGCTGTGGAAATGGTGGCAAAAGGCTGAATATTGAAGGAAGTTATTGGGATGACAGGTAGCTTGGGGCCATCTGAACTCCACGAAAAGGTTTTTTAACCTTATTTGATAGGAAATGGGGAATCATCAAAGGCTTACTTATGAAGAGCACTTATTTGAGATTTGTATATTGGAAGAGAATTCTGGCAGCAGAATGATTGAGAGGACAGAAATTGGTGGCAAAGAGACTAGCTAAGGACTTAGGAGACATGATGATTAACCAAGAGGCAGCGGGGAAGGAGAGGCAGGGAGAGCTATACAAGGCTTATCTAAAGTGGAATTGAAAAAGGTTGGTGAATAGATATGGATGTACTGTGTTCATGAGAGAGAACACATAAAGATTAATCTGTGGTTCCTATCTTGGACAATGGAGTAAATGTTAATGCCAACAACTGAGATGAAGAGTACTGAAATTAGTCATTAGGTAATGTTTTTGTTGTTAGTTCCCATCGAGTTGGCTCTGACTCATGGTGACCTTGTAATAGCACTAGTATATTCCTTCCTCCCTCTACTGCTTCAGCACTGTTGAATCATAGGTTGGTTTATGGACAAGGCATATTATTTATCTGATTCCCTTTTCAGTGTTGACTTTGAAAATCTGTTATATGAACCGAAAGATTATCAATGTTATTATGTTTGGGTATAATATAGTACCATTTCTAATTTACCCTTTACAGAATGTTTTTATTGAACTAAACTTTCAGGCTCTTTTCCCCTTTCAGCTGTTATTTCTCCTCCCTTAGTGTATTGCTCACGAACCTTTAGGAATCCTAAGATAGATCAATGCCACATTAAAATTTAAGAAACTACTTCATCAAAACCACATGCTTCATTTCCTGAGGATTGTCAGAAAGCCAGGAAAAAGAAAACATGTCAGAAATCTGTATTGTTGTTATTGGTGTTTCCTGCTTAACTGCTCCTCTGGCGTCGTGGTGGTCCTGAGCGGCTGCTCTCCACTAAAAGCCCAAAAGACTCATGTGGCAAAGACAAGGAAAGGGTTAAAACTACCTTGGGCAGTTTTGAGAGAGGGCTATGGTGGTTTAAGTGCTTAAGTCCTTGGATCATTTCTAACATATCCAAAGATATTAATGTGCTTTTGTTAGGCTATTTTTTCCCCCTTGTTTTAAAATTCTAAAGTGGCAGGTCAGACTAGGCCAAGCATTGACTGGCTTTTTAAATGAAAGATTAATAAGATGGGGTAGTTGCCAGTACCTTAAAAGAGTAGTGACTATGATTTGGATAAATGTAGAGTTTTCTTCACATTTGGCTTCTGGCTTGTTTCTGGCTAGAAAAGCCATTTTTTTCTTCCCTCTTTCCTCCTTTCTTCCTTCTTCCATTTTTCTTCCTATCTCCCATCCTTCTTTCCTTCCTTCCCTTCAAACATTATTGCTGCAACTTTGTCATGGTTTATTCTCGGAAGAAGGCTTTACTTTTATTTGACCATTCTTTAAACCCAATGGCAAACCTTAAATTCTACCCTATTTGGTACTCCCATTAAGCCATCCTACACTATTGTTTGTTTATTTATTTAATGGAGATATATTGAGTTTAGAATTATAAATATTTTGTTAAATAAAATCAGAACTGATGGAAAGTATTGTCAATGTATTGTAGCATGTCGTGGTTAGGATTTCCTGGGACAAGGATTAGATAGATAAATGAAACAATTGTACTGAGCATCGAGACAGACTTGGATCAGTGCCTTATACGAGTAAACCTATGCTTTTAAAAAATGCATAAGAGTGATACAGTTGGTCAATAATTCATCCTCAGTCTTCCTGAGCCTCCAGCATATCTAGTATATTAAAATCCATTCTGGAGCTTATTCTGGGCATGCTTTACTTTATGCACTATTGACTTGATCACCATTCTTGGAAATAAGATCCCAGAAGTTTCCTCCTTTGGAGCTGTATCCAGGAGTGGATGTACCCCATCTAGAACATCTGGAGGTTTCCAAACCACCAAACGTGACGGATCATGCCATTTAGAAGAGGCAGTCATCTGAGAAGTCTTAGAGGTACTATTATCTGGCTATTGCTGGCTTTCAAGAAATATGTATTTTCAACTTGACTTCCTAGTGCAACTCTAGATTTTTCTCTGATTCGTCCAGGCTCTAAAAGTCAATGTATGTATAAATAATACAAGTACATTTTTATTTTAATATTAGATAGTAAAAAAAAAAAAAAAAACAAAGAAACCCCACATATTCAAATCAAATAAAGAAATCACTAAACTTCATTTATATGTTTATTGATTTTTAATTTATACCTCACTTCCTTGTAGAAATCCTGTGAAGGAATTTTCAGGCCTACTATATGGTACTTATGTTGTGTCTAGTATTATTTTGTTTTATGTAATCCTCTCTACAACTCTGTGAAATAAATACTGTAATACTCATTTGAAAACTAAGGAAACTGAGGCTCACAGAGGTTAAGTAACTTGTCCAAATGCATAGCAGGTAAGTGGTAGAGTTGGCACACAAACCCAAACCTCTGTCTCTACAGACTACAATATTAATTTTTCAAAAAGTACAAAAATATACATATATAACTATCAGGCCTTTTTTGTGTGTGTGTGTTCATCTTCTTCCAGTATTTTTTATTTTTATTTTTTCCCATAGAAAAATTTATACACACATTATTATGTGACTAATTGCTCTCCCCATACTGTGACAGCACACTCCTCCTTTCTACCCGATTCCCCATGTCCATTCAACCAGCTCCTAACCCACTCTGCCTTCCCATCTCACCGCTGGACAGAAGCTGCCCATTTAGTCTCTTGTATCTACTTGAGCTAAGAGGCACTTTATGTCCCTCAGACCAGTCCAATCCCTGTCTGAAGAGTTGGCCTCGGAAATTGTTTTAGTTCTGGGCTGATAGAGAATCCAGGGGCCATGCTTTCCGGGGTAACTCCAGTCTCAGTTAGACCATTAAGTCTGGTCTTCTTACTAGAATTTGAGTTCTGCACCCCACCTTTCTCCTGCTCCATCAGGGACTCTATGTTGTGTTCCCTATTAGGGCGATCATTGGTGGTACCATCTAGTTCTTCTGGTCTCAGGCTGATGAAGTCTTTGGTTTATGTGGCCCTTTCTGTCTCTTGGGCTAATACTTTCCTTGTGTCTTTGGTTTTCTTCATTCTCCTTTACTCAGGTGGCTGGGACCAATTGATGCATCTTAGATGGCCGCTTGCAAGCTTTTACGATCCCAGACGCCACTCACCAAAGTAGGATGCAGAATGTTTTCTTAATAAGCTTTGTTATGCCAGTTGACCTAGATGTCTCCTGAAAGCATGGTCCCCAGATCCTTACACCTGTTACTCTGTCCCTCAAAGTGTTTGACTGTATTCAGGAAACTTCTTAGCTTTGGTTTAGTCCAGTTGTGCTGACTTCCCCTGTAGTCAGTGCTGTCCTTCCCTTCACCTCAGATAATTCTTATCTACCATCTAGTTAGTAAATAACCCTCCCTCTCCCTCCCCACCCTCATAACCATCAAAGAATGTTTTCTTCTGTGTTTAAACATTTTCTTGAGTTCTTATAATAGTGGACTTATACAATATTTGTCCTTCCGTGACTGATTAAGTTCACTCAGCATATTGGCCTCCAGCTTCCTCCATTTTATGTTTCATGGCTTCATCGTTGTTCTTTATCATTGCATGGTATCCCATTGTGTGGATATACCATAGTTTGTTTATCCATTCATCTGTTGATGGATACCTAGGTTGTTTCCATCTTTTTGCTATTGTGAACAGTGCTGCAATGAACCTGGGTGTGCATTGTCAGGCCATTTCTAAAGAATAATTTTGAGAAGGGTAAGTACAGAAAGAGTGCTCCTTATACAGGAAACTGGACATCATCTATTCAGAAATATAAGTAAAATTATAAAAGGATAATTAAACTATTTATATGTGTTTGTGCCTTAAAGCATAAAGTATTCAATGCATATTGGTTAAATTTTTAAAGTTAATAGGTTATCACGTAGTGATAGTAGTGCACATCTGCTGTGTACAGACCAGTGAGGTGAGTACCTTGTAGGTGATGACAATATGACAGAATTTGGTTTGTATTCTCAAGATGGCCTCAATCTTGAAGGAGATGTTCAGGATCAAGTCGTTGAATGAGCAGTCTGTGTCCAGCTTGTGAAGCAGCAGAGCCTGGTGGCTAAGAATGGTTAAGCGTGTAAGATTTGGAGTTACTGCTGGTATTTAAAGTTCAAATTTATCACTTATTAGGTTGTGATATCTGAGAAGTTACTTAATCTACCTCTGTTTCTGTTGCCTCATCTGTAAAATGAGGATAGTAATAGCAACCTACTTCATATGATTGTTTGACAGACACTTGTATAGCACTTACTATGCCCTGCGGTTTGGTAAATTCCTTCCAAATAATAAGTCATTGAATACTCAAAACAGCTAGGTAGGTACTATTACTGTTAATATTGTAAGGATTAGTTGATGCTATAAAGTATTTAGGAACAACATTTGGCACGTTATAAGGACTCAAAAATATAAGTTGAGTAAATATTATCCTTAGCAAAGAAGAAGGAAAAGAAATTGCAAGCATAGAAATATCACACGCATAAGCTACAGAGACAAGAGTAAATGCACAATGTATGTTTGATGAAGTCACAGACATGAGTTTGATTCTGTTAACTAATTAAGAGAAACTCTCATGTGAAATATGGCACATTGAGCTTCTCAAATTCTAATGTCAACATATTAGATATGCCCAGCTATTCACATTTTAGTCCCATAAAACCAGTGCCTTTTTTAAATTAATATTTCTGTCTTTTGTTGAGTGGACAGTCAACCTCAAGAGAATACATGTTTTCATCATTGTTATGGATTGAATTGTGTCCCCTAAAAGATATGTAGAAGTCCTAACCCATACCTGTGAATGTGATCCAGCTTGGAAATAGGTTGTTTTTCTTTTTGGTATGCTAATGAGGTCATACCAGAATAGGGTGGATCCTAAATGTAATACCTTCTGAGTAGTGTCTTATAAAAAGAGCAGAATAGACACAGAGATGCACATAGGGGGAAGATGCCATGTGAGGATCCATCCACTAGCCAAGGAATGTCAAGAAACGCCTAGGGCTGCTAGAAGCTGAGAGAGAAAAGGATCTTCCCCCAGAACAGACAAAGGGAGAGCCTAGTCTGGCCAATAACCTGAATTCAGACATTCAAGCCTCAAAAACTGCAAGACAATAAATTTCTGTACTTTGTAACCATCTACTTGTGGTAATTTTGTTATGGCAGCAATAGGAAGCTAAGACAACCGTAGTCTTATTATTGTGGTGTGAAAAATGAAATGAAAAAAAAAAAAACATGGTTTATAATCACGCATGCTTTTCTGAATTGACTCTTGTGGGGAAAAAAAAGAACAAAAGAAGGAAAATTAATTGGTTACTACTGTCCCAAGAACATGATTCTCTGGTTAGGGTGTCTCTTTTTTAAAATGGTTGCTCACCTTTCTCTACCTATAATATGCACATAGACTATAATGCATATATAAAATTATGACTGCAGGATATTTTCTAGATTGACATTCACAAGGGTCTGTGTGCATTCACCATGAGTTTTTTTTTTTAACCATAGATATTAATAGGGACATTTAATCAATACATTTATTACTCATTTGTAGTAGTCATTTGACTATGTTTTATAAAATCTTCTAACGGCCTCTAAACCTGGTGAGCTGTTTTTGGATGTTGCTGTTATACATGTTTTACTTGCAGTAAAAAACCTGGATGTGAAGGTTTACGCTTGAGTTTAATCCAACTGTAGTCCATATGCGTGTGCAGATGCACATGTATCTGCATTTTATTTTGCTTCTTCTTCTTTTTGAATGGTAGCAGTATGTCTAGCTGCCATTCTGGTTTAGTTCTGGAGGAAGAGGGGCTTTCGAGGAACTGGTATTGGGGTTTGTGTGCAATGAAAAAGAGGGATCCAACCAAGGAACCGTATTATAGACATAAAGAATGAAATGGTTCTAGATATATAATTCAACACTTCATTCCGCAAGCATTATTAAATTTTGAATGTAAATTAAATAAGCATATAAATGTGGAAACTTGTCCCTTTATTTTCCTAATTACCAAACAAATAATAAAATCCACAGTACTCCATAAATTGAGAAAGTAAATGATGTGTATCAGCAGAGAGGAAATGGAAGGGTGGTTTTAGAAATTTCCTAAATTGTAAGGAAACCTGGAGGATACAATCTCTACCAACAAATCAGACTTTGGTCTTCAGAAACAAAGTGGTTGGTGAATGGTGTTATCAGTATACCAGTATTTCAAAGCAACAGCCTAAGCCCACAACGACCACTCTGTTTCATGAAGCAATTGTCAGCAGTAACTAATTGATGTCTGTAAAGGACTTCTGCAAATGCCAACTGTTAAAAAGTACGGGCAGAACTCTCGTCACAGCAATATATGGTAATTCCACTACTACCAGGTGTCTAGATTGAAATCTTACCACATGTCATTATTTTAAATAGATAAGAATATGACAGTGCCATCAAATCTAGCTTTCAATAACCTGGGAAAAAATAAAAAGAACCAAATAATTTGCATGATCCACATTTTTTAGAAATATGACTACTAAAATGTAGGAAACTTTATCATCACATTGCACACAGTTTGCTCTAAAATAGAAAGAGGATGGAAACATGTTGATGATATATTGTCGTGTGGACCACTTTATGACCTGCATTCTTTATGATATGACAGTTACTCCATTGACATCATGTTATTTATTGAAGAGCAGAGTAAATAGGCTAGTAAATCATATTTTCACTTGTAGCTAATCAGAATCTGCTTTGGCTTTGCAGAGTGCTAATTTTTTAAACTTACTTATTCTGCTTCCTTTCATTTTTCTCTTTGTCAGTCTCTATTTTGTACAAACCTTTTCTCTAATAGACTCTTATCTTGAAACATTTTAAAACGCGCCACACGTCAAATCCGATTCAACTAAGATACCTAAATGCACATTGTTTAAATTAAATATGAATGCTTTCAGAAGTGTATACTTATATCATAATTGCTTAAAACTAGATTTCCACATTATGTATGTTGTAGATTTGAATCTTGTCAATGTATGCAGGAGCCAAAGTTAGGTTAAAAAAAAAAAAAAACCCATAAAATAAATTATTCACATTACATAAGTCTATACATCTCATAGTGTAATTAGCAATCAAAATACTGCATATGGTGATGTAATAGAGACATTATAATTTTATACATCCTGCTGTTGATGATTTAGGTATCACATTTTGCACATTTTTTTATTTCATTATTTTGGACTAAAAAAGATTAAAATAACATGTTTTCTTTATTTTAGTTTCTTTTTTATCATCCTTCACGCTTCTTTTGCTTTGCTTCCATGTCTGGCTCTCATTTCCTCAGTTTAGTTAAGGCTTGTTTTTCTTCATTTATCTTTTACTCTCTTTCCTGCTCTTTAGCGCTAACATTAGTAATAATAATAGAAGTCTTGGACTTAGATCTGGGGGGATTTTGGGAGGTCATTGAGGTTACTTCTCTGCTTTTAGTCAGCCTTTTAGCCATTCTAAAATAAGAATCATATATGCACTTCTCAACATCACTACAAATTTCTTGCATTTCTCAAATTATGTTCGATCTCATTTTTCTAAAAAGTTGTATGTGTCATAACGTGAATCACTTTAGCTAAAATATTAGTTCTCCAATTTTTATTTCCCCATAATGCCTTCAACTTTTTACTACTTTCTACTATGTCAACTCATTTTTCTGCTTCTCTCTCTTTTAAATTGTTGGAACTCTATCAGACATAGTAAAAAAGTCTAATCATTTTTAATAGAGTGGTAGCATTTCATCAAATTTATTTTCAGCAAGTATGGATACTCAGACATCCCAGCATTTAAGAATTTTCCACAAATGGCCTTACCTTAGTGCTTATGGTTTGCTTTACTGTCTTATACATTGCTAACTCTCCAGTGCTTCCATCTTTTTGTCTGTGACATTTAAATTTCCCCTTCAACTGGCTAGGTTTTCCCCTAATAAGCTTCATACACTGGACAATTGAAAAGACAAATAGGAGAGGCATAACTGGAATTTATTCATATGAAATATGATTCTGCACTGTACCACCATTTTGAGACACACTCTAGAAGAAGGGTTAGGAATATGGGCTTGGTTAACTGACAGAACTGGGTTTAAATCTTGATCCTAGCACCTGATAGCTGTAGGACAAAAGTCTCATCTGTAAAATAGGTATAACATCTATTCATAGGGTAATAAAAGTTTTAAATGAAATGAGATAACGTGAAGTTCTGGGCAAAAATTCCTGGCACAAAGATACGGTCTTGGATATGGGTATTCAAATACAAAACATGTTTTATTCCATCATTCAAATGTTCTATGAAACTATTCTTAGCTAATTGGTTAAACAAACACAAAATCAAATCAAAGAACACAGAAGAGCCTCTCCTCATTAGGGATATCTTCTCCCACTGGGCCAACTCCAAACCAGGAAGAGGTGCATTAGAATGAGGCTTAGATAAATGGTAAACATAAAGCTAATGGCACGGTGATCTAAGGTGTATTGTCTTTACTAGCTATGGGAACAAAGTGTCATCTATAAAATGCACATAATACCTATCCATAGGGTTATTACTGATGACATAATACCTATCCATAGTGTTATTACAGCCATCAAGATAAGTTCTTTGATCTTCTCTGCTATGCAAGTATTCTTTTTGCTAATGAATGCCACCCCAGAAATAAAAGTATTAAGGATGCCTCCTGATTCAGATGTCTTATATTTTTCATAGTTTTGCATTTTTACGGTATGAACCCCCACTGAGAGCTATCACATATGATATAGGTACTTAATTGATTTGTCATTCCATTAAACCCAAAAAGGTAGCATTTTAAAAAAGCACAGTAACTCACACATGATTAAGTGGGAATTGTTAATTTTTTTTTGAACAAACAGAAGCTTATTCATGTTTAGAAGCAAGCTCAGAAACATAAGTTGAGATAAAATTGTAAGCTTTCTCATGCTGTGGGTGTAAGAAAATGGATTTTGACCAGAAAGGATGCAACCTATATCATACCACAGCAATAGATCTTGTGACTCTACTGTTGAATTGCATCTCACTTATCCATCCAGGCCCCTTAAAAAGATTTTTTTTTTCTTTATGCTATTGAATATATTCTGTGTATTCTGAAATTAGATATCCGTGACAGATTCTTGGTTTATGTGATGTTACATTAACTGATAGCAGTGGAATCTGTGGCTCTTTCACTGATTAATGTTCAGACAGTGATCAGCAAGCTATAAATATTTGTAGCAACAAGCCTGGACTCCTGAATTAGACCTTATAATCTATCTCTACCATTTACCTAACTCACTTTTCTAATATAGTAACCTAACTCATAATATTGTTGTTAGGAGTAAATAAAATTATACAAATATAAATTTATCTTGATGTGTGTGCCTGTGTGTGTATGTGATTAAAGAGATTTCCAATCATTCATTCATTAATTTAAATAAAGAAATATTAATGGAGCTGCTGTGTACCACTCGTTGTCAAGATACTGAATACACAGATATGAATAAAGACACAGACCCTCTCCTCCAGGCATTCACTGTCTAGTGAGTAAGGCACATAAGTATATTAACTGTCAACTAATGTGATGAATGCAATAATGGAGGAGTGGACTGATTGAAGTAGGACCAGTGTTGGGGGGGCAAAACAGTTAGTCCAGGTCAAGGAAGGCAGGCTATTTGCACTTTCTTCTACTATCTCTGTGGCAGAAAGGTGGAAACATTTGACATCTGGTGGGGAGGGAGAGACTTCATTGGCTTCAAGGAAGAACATTTCTGAGGGCATTTGTTGGACTCTAAGGACAAAAAAAAATGTTCAGTGCTCAAAAGCATCTTTGGTGTGTGTTAAGAGAGAAGTATGCGCATATGTGTATGTACACACACGTGTGTAGATGTTGCATTAGTTTCCTATGGGCGCTGTACAAAATTAACACAAACTTAAAAAAAAACAAAAAAAAAACCTGCCATTGAGTTGATTCTGAGTCACAGTGACCCCATAGGACAGAGTAGAACTGCCCCATAGGGTTTCCAAGGAGTGGCTGGTAGATTCCAACTGCTGACCTTTTGATTAACAGCCTAACGCTTAACCACAGTGCCACCTGGGCTCCGCACACAAACTTAGTGGCTTAAAACATCACAGATTTATTATAATTCTGGAAGTCAGAAGTCTAAAAAGTGTAAATGTGGTTGACCTAAACTAAAATTGAGGTGTCTGCAAGGCTGTGTTCCTTTTTGGGAGCTCTAGGGAGGATTCATTTCCTTGCCTTTTCAAGCTTCTGCAGGTTTTCTATGTTCCTTTGCTTGTGGTCTCCTTCTGCAAAGCTAGCAATGGCTGATTGAGTCTTTCTCAATTTCCACCATACTGACACTGACTCTTCTGCCTGCCTCTTCTACATTTAAGGACCTGTGTGATTACACTGGCTTACAAGGATAATGCATGGGAACAGTGGTGGCTCAACGGTAAAATTCTTGCCTTCTATGTGGGAGACCTGAGTTCCATTCCTGGACAGTCCACATCATGGACAGCCATCACTCATCTGTCAGTGAAGGCTTACACATTGTGATTATGCTGAACGGGTGCAAGCAGAGCTTCCAGACTAAGACAAACTAGGAAGAGAGTTCTGGTGATCTACTTCTGAAAGTCAGCCCAAGGAAACCCTATGGATCAAAATGATGTGATCTGCAACCGATTATGGGGATGGTGCAGAACTGGGCAGTTGTGCATGTTGTTGCCATGAGTTGGGGCTGACTTGGGGGCAACTAACAACAATAAGAACCAGGATAATCCAAGATATTCTCTTGTATTAAGATCAGCTGATTAGCAACCTTAATTCCAGTTGCAGCATTAATTCTCCCACCATATAACATAACATATTCACAGGTTCTAGGAATTAGGACATGGCCATCTTTAGTGGTGGTGATAAGAGGTGGCTTTATTTTGCCGAAGTGTATATATATTTTTTAGTTAAGAATTGAGTATTAGGGAGAAATGTACAAAATAAATAATAAATTGAAAGTACTTCCCATCTGTTCACTAGAGATAAGAGCAGAATTTGAATCTCTTGGGCTTTAAGCTTCAAATCAATTCAATATATGTTTCCTGGTGCTTACTACGTATCACACGCCAGGCTGTGTGAGGTAGGTTACATATACAGTGTGCCACGTGGACACAAAAACTATGCAGATAAACAAATAAAGAATGTTATATAAATGTCATATAAGAAGGATGAAAGAACATTCTGCACATTTTATATAAGGAAACACATAAGAGCTGGCTCTGAAATAAACAAGAGTTACGCATTTTGGCGATCCATCCCATATCCAGGGTATATGAGAAGAACATTAGTACACATTTTAGAGTTCAATGGAAATTTAGATCTATCCAGCATCTAAAAAAATTCTTCCATGTTCCTTATGTTTGTTACATGTTCACTGAGGTTGTAAAGGCTAATAATAATAAGCCAACACGTATTTTACAACACTTAAGTGTACCAGACACTCTTCTAAGGGCTTTGTTTATATTAATCATTTATTTACCACCATGACCAGCTTCTTGTACATCAACCTTGGTAGTCACACATGGTCCCAGACTTAAAAGGGTGCCCTCCACTTGATTTAATGCTCTGCTGTGTCCATCTTGAAATTGTAAAGAATTTCTGAATGGGGGCCTGCATTTTTATTTTTCACTGTTGCTGTTTGCAGCTTAGAGTTGATTCCAATTCATAGTGACCCTACAGGAAAGAGTAGAACTGCTCCATAGGGTTTCCTAGGCTGTAATCATTATGGGAGCAGTTTGCCAAGTCTTTTCTCCCATGGAACTGCTAGTGGGTTTAAAGCTCGCATCTTTTGGTTAGCAACTGAGTGCTTAACTATTATGCCACCAAGGATCCCTATCATTTTGTACTACCCCCACCCCTATTATGTAGTTAGTTGTGCTTATCATAACAAACCAATGCATTAGATACAACCTTTAGCAGCATTTTGTAGAAGAGGAAATTAAGGCACAGAAGTCTTAACTTGCCAAGTCACACTACTGCTGGTCGGTAGGAGAGTCAGGATCTGAACTCACGGACAGTGAACTCTGAACCACTCCTGCCTCTTTGAAAGCAGAGTTCATGTCTCGTTAAAAGTATCTGCTTCCCAGCTGTGAGTATACTGTCTGGTACATGGATGACTCTCACTAAGTGCTTGTTAAACTGAATTATGCTCGACGGTCTTTGGTAAAATGTTCATTTTTCAACTAATAGAGGTGAAAGTGGAAAAAAAAAAAAAAATCCTGAATCACTTCCAAGACATTTGTTCAAACATACCCAAATCGGCTTTTTCACCTTTGCATAATCTTATGTCTAAGGATATTTGCCTGTTCAAGGTACATTATTTATCATTTATTAGTTAGATTTATACAGCAAAATTTTCTGGAGAGATCTGATAAAACTACACGAAAGCAATATTCCTTACTGCTTTTTTCTCTACTGCTCTAATTTATCTTTAAGAAACTTAAACTTTAGAAGTAGTGGCTTAATATTAACCCATTAATTAAATTAATTTTAAAAGTGGGATTACATGTATATTAAATACAGTGAGAAACAGGAAGATCATGTATAATAATAAACCAGAAGGGAAGGAAGAGTAGTTGAGAAATTTCGTTGGTTCTTCAGCTTCAAATCCATTTAGTATGTGTTTTTTTTGGTGCTTACTGTTGTCACATGCTAGGCTGTGTGGGGAAAAATTGGTAATAATAAAAAGTCATTGGACTTGCCCTCAGGGAGCACAGAGTCCTGTGGGCTAAGGTACCCCATTATACAGAGACCACATTGGAGAGAATCCACGACAAAGCCTGGGAGAGACATGGTAAGAATTAGAGGCCAAGATTTGCACATTTTAAATGTTTATTCTACCAATTGATAACATGTGCAATCTTAGACAAGTACCAACCATTCTGTATCTCTGTTTTGCCAAATGTAAAAGACCAAAACCAAACCCACTGCTTTCTAGTTGATAAAGTAGGGCTAATAATATCTGTTCTACCTACTTCACAAGGTGATGTAAGTATGAAATGGATCCATAAACATGAATGCATCTTGAAACATTTTTTAAAAAGGGGGAGGAGGTATTAAATTAAGGTGATATTTTTCTTGCACTAAATATATTTCCAAACAAAACATCTGCAAGAAAATCACAAAGAATGATAAAAGAAGCTGAATACAGCATTGAGCATAACTACATTATTTTAATCCCTAATTTACTACCTCGTTAATCCATATTTGGTTGACTCAGATAGTTATTGAGCTAAAACTAAGAGATTGAAGATGTTAGCAGTGTGAATTTATTTTAATCCTTGATTTACTGTGTTATGTAATCCATATTTGTCTGACTTGGTTATAAAGAAGCCAAAACCTGATGACATTAACAGCACTAAGTTACTTGATTTATTTTTTTCAATTTATTAAGCATATATTATTTATAAGCCTTTGTAAGTGATGAAGAGATAAATAAGATAAATAAGAGGTAGTTCATGCCTTTACACAGATCACAGTTTTCTAGGGACTAAATGTGTTCATACTAGACTAATTGTATTAAGTGCTATAAGAGAGTTACAAACAGCTGTGTGGATTCACAGGAGGACGTGAGCACATGAAATGGAAAACTATATACTAACATATAGTTTATCTTTTTTTGGTAAAAAAGAAAGTTCAAAATATAGCAGTGTGGAAGAAATAGAAAGTGTAGGCAAAAGTAGTGTCATTTAGTGAAAATCCCTACAGTACTTTATAAGAAGTAAACAGTACTGCCCAGGCGATTATATATGTTGGTGGAATTGTCCATAGCAACCTTTATTGTGGTTTATAAAAATTTAAGTTTCTCTCCTGAAAGTTGTATTGTGAAGAGTAATAATTCTGAAAACATGATCAGTTGATCTAGGAGTAAAATACTATTATGATAAAAATCTGTACCCTGGAGCTGAGGATAATAAGGGGAAAAAAGTCTGGTTCCAGGTAGTTCAGATTCATTTCAAGATGGAATTACTCTATCTGCAGGTTTCAACTGCTAGAGATAAAATCCCCTGATGAATACACCCATTCATGACCTTGTGACTTTGAATGCCTGTCAAAATAACTCACTGTTAACTTCAGTAGCTGAGCTGAGTGCCTTAGAATTCATTATAGCTGACTCACTTTAAGCCATACTGGCTAGCACAGTCGGGCATGCTAGGATCCTCCTTGAGGCATACACAAAGGATTTAACAACGAGAAGCTAGCCTTGGTTGTCAAGATTTTCAAAGAGAAGGGACCAAATGACAGACAGAGTCTAGAGTAGTTTGGAATATAAGAACTACATCATATTTTCTTTAAGTTGATTCAGCAATTACATGTTAAGTAGTTTAACAAGGATTTCAGGGGCAAATGTGCACCAAAAGAAATTAATTAGACCTGTGCAGAAATGATTAAAATGACTACAGGCCAAGGACTTTGCTCCTGCTGGCCACCTGCAGTGTGTGGTAATGCCCTTTTAGCATTCTATCAAGGGCCCTGCATGGACTGTCTGACTTGACGTTGGGCACTACTAAGAGGAGACAAGCATGCAGAGAGAGGGAGACTGATTAATGTAAGCCCTTCTGTAACTAGCCAGAAGCTTAAGAAATTCTTTTCTGCAGCATTCCAGAGATAATTGCCTACCATTTTATCTAGCAACATGTTCTTTCATTAAAAAAAGTATGGAAACTATGACATCCAAGAGGCTGGTGTTACATACGGAAGAAAAGGCAAAAACAAAACAGAAAACAGAAGGAAAAAGAAAATATATGGTAGTCTGAGAGTGGGGTCCACTTTACCAAAATATATCTGTTTTTCCAGATTGATAAAATCAAAAGTTTTACACAATTTCTTCTTTACATTCTGACAAAGTTGCATGAATTCTCTGAAAAGGTAGTGTTTCATCAGCCAAAAGTAATATACTTGCCAGCTAAAAACTTTTATTTTCTCCAATTTCTACAACTGAATTCTCACTCTATATGAAATTCTAAGTCACTGAACAAAGTGGACACTTTAAAAATAATTGATTAGTGATATGCATAATATTATTGTGTTTGAATCCATTACTCTCTTATATGAGACTAATTCCATTCCAATTTGGCATGCACAATTCACAAGAGCGTCTTAGGTTCCAAAATATTGTAGCCAAATATCCTCTTCATCATGCTAGGGTTGGGGGCTAGGGAAGATGATTAACTTCAGTTGTGTGCAGAATGCCTGGGTGCTCCATATGGTCTATTTTCCATTGGCAAGTTAGTCCTTACAATCTTGAGGATTCCACTACATAAGGGTAAGTATTATAAATTAGTGTTCTAATGTGTTTTGAGGCCCCTGCTGAATAAATGGCAGGCAAATGAAAAGAAAAATAAATAAATAAATAAAACTTTTTTTTTTTTTTTTTTTTTTTTTTTAAGAGATCATAGGCATGTGGTTCTCCTTAGGCACCAGAATTAGGAGTTTGAAGAGACTTTTTAAAAAACTCAATGGTTTGATCCTTGCTTTTCTGGAATTAACTCTTGGGATAAATTAAGCATTTTCTTGATACTGTAGCGTTCAGATGTGGTTGTAACCATTCCAGTCAAACTCCTTGCCTCTTCCTTAATTTATCTCCATTTATCAAACACATTTTCAAGGGATTTTTTTTTTCTTTCCTGTTTTAAATAAAAACAGAAAACACATTTAGATACGTGGAAGTGATCTACCAGAGATCTCTCTTGGAAATAAAGCACTCTGTTTAACAAGAGTATCTCTGTCTCTGATAGAACAGCCCAAGGATCTGTTTTTCTTTCAGTGAAGATTCAGGTTCCTTTTCTCTGTATGCTATATGGGAGTGTAAAGGGCTATGGCTCGTATTTTCTGTTGCAGGTTAGTGACCTGATGGAAAAAATAACACAACCAAAACCACTGTCATCAAGTCCTACTCATAGCGACCCTATGGCACAGAGTAGCACTGCCCCATAGGGTTTTCAAGGCTGTAAATCTTTTTTTGTTGTTGTTGTAGTTTAAGTGAAAGTGTACAATTCAAGTTAGTCTCTCATACAAAAATTTATACATACATTATTATATGACCCTAATTGCTCTCCCTATACTGTGACAGCAAACTCCTCCTTTCCACTCATGATTTCCCGTGTCTGTTCCACGAGCTCCTAAACCTGTCTGCCTTCCCATCTCACTTTTGGACAGAAGCTGTCCATTTAGTCTCATGTATCTACTTGAGCCAAGAAGCACACTCTTCATGAGTATCATTTTATGTCCCACAATCCAGTCCAATCTTTGAAGAGTTGGCCTCGGGAATTCTTTTAGTTCTGGGTCGACAGAGAGGCCAAGGGCCATGCTTTCTGGGGTTCCTCCAGTCTCAGTCAGACCGTTAAGTCTGGTCTTTTCAGGAGAATCTGAGTTCTGCACCCTACCCTTCCCCTGCTCCGTTAGGGACTCTCTGTTGTGTTTCCTGTAAGGGCGGTCATTGGCGATAGCCGGGCACCATCCAGTTCTTCTGGTCTCAGGCTGATGGAGTCTCTGGTTTATGTGACCCTTTTGTCTCTTGGGCTATTATTTTTCCCTGTGACTTTGATGTTCTTCATTTTCCTTTACTCCAGGTGAGTTGGGACCAATTGATGTGTCTTAGATAGCCGCTTGCTAGCTTATAAGACCCCAGACCCAAGGCTGTAAATCTTTACGGAAACGAAATGCAATATGCTTTTCCCCCAGGGTGGCTGATGGGTTCAAACCTCCAATCTTTTGGTTAGCAGTCAAGCACTTAACCACTATGCCACTGGGACTCCTTAAACAAAGTGTAGCTTCCTCAAATTAAGAGCTAGCCTTTCTTACAAATCAATTAACCCTCCACACATTCAGAAATCTAGTAGTAATTTAAAGACTATGAGAGCAAAGTATATTTCTTTTGCTTATTTGTTTTCAAGTAATATTCTACTAGACACAAAATGAATAAAATCAAGCATCAATGTAACACTATTAGTAGTGAAAAGCTACTTTGAATTTATAATACTGTATCTGAGTGGTACAAACTGTTGACACGCTTGGCTGCTAACTGAAAACTTGGCGGTTTGAGTCCACCCAGAGGCACCTTGGAAGACTGGCTTGATGATCTACTTCTGAAAAATCAGCCATTGAAAACCCTGTGGAACACAGGTCTATTCTGACACACATGGGGTCGACATGAATTGGAATTGAATTGATGGCAACTGGTACTGGTTTATCAGCAATTAATTATTATTATATATAATATATATGCATATATACATATAGTAATTACATATAATACATGATTAGGTCACATTCAAACTAAAACCAAACCCGTTGCCATTGAGTCAATTCCAACTCATAGCAACCTTACCAGGTAGTAATTACTAATTTAAATTTTTGATCTTTATCATTATTCATTAGCAGAAATACCTTAGCATAAAGGAAAGAGAAGGGGACTTGTAGTCAAACAGGCTTAAGCTGAAGTCTTTAAACTTCTTGAGTCTCATATTCTCATCTGTAAAATGGGGATAACTACTCATAGTTTATGGAGTCCTGGTGGTGCAGTGGTTAGGAGTTTGGCTGCCAGCCAAAAGGTCAGCAGTTCAAATCCATCAGCTGCTCCTTGGAAACTGTATGGGGCAGTTCTCCTCTGTTCTATACGGTCACTATGTGTTGGAATCGACTCAAAGGCAATGAGTTTGGTTTCTTTGGTTTTACTCATAGTTTATAGGAAATGTTGTGTGGAGAAAAGCCACAAAATATGTTAACTACCTGGAATAGTATCTTGCTCATAAAAATTCTTAATGAACACTGCTAATATTATTGTTTCATATTATACAAGTTGAGTAATAATTACTAGTCTCCTGGGCCCATCTTGAAGTAAGTCGGCATGATTTTTTATTTTCAGCCATAGAAACCATGACTAGAGAAATGTAACACTTACCCAAGGTCACACAGTAAGTCACTCTCTGTCATTAGGATTTAAAGGTTTTTGGCTTTGCTGTCTGATTTCAGTCCATTAGGCCACAAAGTCATCAAAACAAACCAGGAAAGAGCACCATCAAAAAGCAAAAG
The DNA here is from genome assembly GCA_030035585.1 of Dugong dugon. Taxonomy (NCBI): domain Eukaryota; kingdom Metazoa; phylum Chordata; class Mammalia; order Sirenia; family Dugongidae; genus Dugong; species Dugong dugon. The sequence continues at coordinate 102,398,963 of CM057463.1, read as the reverse complement.
TAATAAAATCAAAGGATCCTGGAGCAGTATTGTACTAAAAGCCATCTGCTATCTTAGTCCACATTCTCAACCCTCTTGAAATGTTATTTGTAAAGCCTTAAAAGGCTTGACTGGAAAGCTTCATGTCTTTTTAAAGATACAGTATATCTACTGCTGACTCATGCATGCTGAATTAAGAATTGTAATATAGATTTTTGAATATACATCAGAGATATGCCAATATTTTTTACATTGCCAAAGCCCTTTTGCTGTTGAGAAAGAAGCTTTATGATTAGCTAAGCCAACCATTGATGCTACAGTGGTAATGGTGACGGTATGTGTGTGTGTGTGTGTGTGTGTGTGTGTGTGTGTGTGTTTGTAAATGTATTTGGAGAAGTGGGAGTAGTTCGCAAAAAGTATTTGCAACATTTAAATGATATTAAATATTGGTATGCATATTATTTCAGTTCTTTTTTTTTTTACCAGCCTGCTAGGATTTCTGTGCCATAATCAGGTGGCGGGGGGCGGGGGGGGGGTACAAAACTGCTGTCTTAGCATTTCCACTTGACTTTTGGTGCCTTGTCTCCCTGCCATGCTCTGTTGGATACTCTTATTCTTCCCACTCCTTTTCTCATTTGGCCTTGGCAGGAACCCTTTAGCTCAGGGCCAGTGGGGTAACCTTAAACGCACTTACTTAAGTGGCTGATTTCATCTCTTCCTTTATGTGGTTTGTGGGATTTTCCCCTCTTTGGCTTATTACTTCCCTCTACCACCTTGTAGCTTCGCTTCTCTCATTGCACTTCCGTTATTATGTTAGCCTTTAAAAATAAAACAATAAACATTTAAAACATAAACCATTGCCATGCCAGGTTAGGGGGCAGATAATTTCTCGAGGCTTTATAAAGCCCCAACCAAGCAGAGCACTAATTTTCAAGTTACAGGAATTCATTCTATTGGTCCTATTTCTGAGGAGCAGAGCAAATTTTTTTTGCAGATATTTTAAGAGATGGCAAAACAGGGAAGCAAACCAAAGTCATCACAAAAGGCTCCCAGTGTAGACCCGGCCATCTGCATATAGTTCACAGAACTCTTCTGTTTATTTATGAGTCATGGAATGTGTAAAGCCAACTTCTAGCTGTAAAAGGACATGCAGTTGCTCTCATATAATTTCTTAGGCCCTTTTTTTGTCCTGAAAAATGAAGAGTTTTCTTTCTCATATGTAGGGAAACACTGCCATGAATAAGGAACCAGTTTTTGGGAAACTCAGATTCCTTTGCTAAAGCATTTTAAATGGCAGCTAAAAAATATATATACTTAGAACATACGAATATAGAATTTCGATAGTCACTTTCATTATGATGTGATATGTATACATTGAAGTACTGCACCAACTAAGAATATTTTAGAAGATCTCTAATGTACTCTATTAAAAAAAAAACACACACAATTAAATTGAAGGCATAACATTAATTTGAAGTATAATTTGGTTCTTTTCAAGATGATAGATTAAGAGAGGCACATAGATTAAGAGAGGCACAAAGGAAGACAATGAAAGAAGCCATATATTTTACCTTAAGACTTCACAATTTGCTTCCCAGTGTGATATTTTTCCAGAGGATTTTATAAGGGAAATTATTTCTCATATTTCTTCTTGATATGAGTTCAAGGAGGTAAATTGTTTATACATTAAAAAATTAAATGTCTCTGCCATCCTGTGCTCTATCTTTCTAGTTACAGAAGAACATTATGTTTTGCAGGCCAGCAACCTCCTTGATACAATGTTTTAGTTTAATCTATCCAAAACATTACCCTCCAGACATTCTAAGAAAGTTGTTTTTCAGACGTGATGTGATTTTGTGTTCTCTCTGAAACATCTTCAGCCCAAACCATTAAACACAAATAGATGGAAATAGGTGGCAGCCTGAGTATTTGACCTCAAAATGTGGGTTTGGAGGTACCCTTCTGAGTATGTAAAGATGTAAATGATACATATACCCAGGAATATAAGAATATAAACAAGACTCACACTGGGCCAGATAAGGGATTTTCTAACCTGGAACTGTCTTTAATTTTTTTCTAATTTCTAGTGCATCTTGACTAACTTCTGGGGATGGATAGTGTACATACAAAGGGGAAGATACCTCCCACAGGAAAGTGTGAGGCAAGTTTCATATACTTCAGAGTTCTCTCCTACCGAACAGAATATCTTCATATCTGTAAATTTAAGACCCGTATGACTGGAGGAAGGAGCCCTGGTGGTGCAGTGGTTACGCACTTGGCTGCTAACCCAAAGGTCAGCAGTTCGAACCCGCCAGCCACTCCTTGGGAGAAAGATGTGGCAGCCTACTTCTGTAAAGATTACAGCCTTGGAAACTCTATGGGGCAGTCCTATTCTGTTCTACAGAGTCACTGTGAGTCAGAATCAACGTGACAGCAACAGATTTGGTTTTTGAGTTCATTACTGGAAAAAGGGTCAGCAGATAAATATTGTACATATTTTTTAGGAATGTAGAATCTGAGAACAGGTTTTCATAGAGAAAAAGACAAAGGGCGTGAGGCTGAAGGGTGTGTTGGAGAGAGCTTGGTGTTGAAGATAAACTTGAAAATAATAAAAACTGGGCCTGTTACCTCTTTAACAACAATCCCAACTACCTATGATATGTTAGGAAGAGTATAAACCTGTTGACAATAATATTTTCATTACTTGTAATATTTTATATGGTGCTTTATATACTTGGTTGGCACCCAGGATTAAACTGCTTTTGACGAGGGCACACATTTGATGAAAACATAGAAACAAAATCCTTACAACATAATAAGCTAAATGACAATAGATGCCCAATTGCCATTTCCTCTGGGAATCATATCCCTTTTTATTCATTCTAATGATATCATGTTCTTCTCCTTTGAAGCATTTTTCACATTTGCAATTGGTTGTTTCTCTGTGGGATTTGATTAGTATCTGTCTTCTATATGAAACTTTATGTTCTTATTATGAAAGGGATCACGGATATTTATATACACCATTGTATCTCTAGCACATATAGGCATCTCCATAAAATACTTTCTTGAATGAATGAATGAAAGTAACATACAATGGGACATGGTTTCACTTAGTATGAAAGATGAGATTAGAAAGTGAACAAGTGGTGAAGACAGTTTGTGAAGGATCTGGAATACCATAAGGTATCAGCAATGAGGAGGAGGCAATGAAAGAATTTTATCTGGTGTCTTAATTTATTAGGTCTGCCATGACACAATACCACAAAGTGGGTAACTTGAAACAACAGAAATAGTTTTCTTACAGTCCTGGAGGCTGGAAGTCCAAGTCAGGTTTTCAGCCGTGCCTATTGCTTCTGGGGGCTTTGAGAGAGGAACTGTTCCATGCCTCTCTCCTGGTTTCTGGTGGCTGCCTGCAATCCTTGACATTCCTTTGCTGCTTTACAGATGTCACTACATGGCCTCTGTCTTCCCCCTGTGTGTGCCTCTGTTTGCCAGTCTGTCTTTCTCTTTTATGAGACACCACTCATAAGGGATTAGGTTTAGGATCCACCCTACTCCACTATGATTTAGTTAACTGATAACATCTGCCAAGTAGAAACCTTTTCCCTTAAACAAGGTCACATTCACCAGTGCGGGGATTAGGACTTGGACATATCTTTTTGGGGGACACAATTAAATCTATGGGAGCAGGGGTGTGTCACAATAAGATTTACCACTGTGAGGGTTATTTGGATGAATCATCATGAGAGGGCTGACAGCAGGGAGTGTACTGGAGACAGTATCCTGCAGTACTTTCCATAACACCCTGTTTTATTATTTTTTTCATAGTACTCACTACTCCCTGGTATGTGCTTATTTATGCATTTATCATATATCAAACACTGCTTATCCTTATATGAGAGAAAGGATAGTGTCTGTCTTCTTCAATGCTATAGGCCAAGCAATGAAAACAACTGGCATATATGGTGGGGTTTCAATTAATAGTTATTGAATAAATAAATGAAGAATTTTTAAAGAATTTTAGTATAGTTAGAAAGCAGTTTCTAAATGTCAGTTGATCTATAGCTTATATCTTACCTCTCTACCTTTTCCCTTGACATTTACCACTCCAGTCTACTTTCTATCCTTGGTTTCTGGAACTTTTCATAAAATAGACATTTTTTTTTTTTTTCAGTGGAGGGTGTAGCAGTTATTTACAAAAAGAGCTGCCACTTTTTTGGATTTCTTTCTTCATCTTTGTCCGCCCATGTTCTATTAGACAAGAGGCAAAAACGCCCTCAAAAAACGTAAAAAGAAACCAAAGCCCAAGAAAACCCTATCTGAGCTAATTTTAAAATATAACCTAAAGAACGAACTTGGCATCTCCTCTGGAGCTTGTTTTTTAGAGATCTGTGGAACATTTGGACTGGGATTGCATTTATCTTTTCATCAGAATTAGAATGGCCTTTGCCTACCAGTAGAAGAATCTACTTAAAAAGTTTACATAGGCAGAATTTTCTCCTAGAGGTTGCAAATATTTTTCACGTGCCTAGATGAGCATTTTAAATTCTTTCAAAACCTCGGGAAGAAATCTACAATGATGATTTTTGTGCAGTTCTCCGTGCTAAAAGAAGTCAGAGTATCCATGAGCTAATAAATGATCTTGACAGCCAAATTCTATTTCCTATTAAAAATTATTTGCACTGTATAGTTCTCCTGTCTTCAGTGCCTAGGGATTTCCTTCCCTGGAAAGTTGGGAATGTCAGTTTATTGACCTATGTGGCTTTATTTGAGGTGATTACTACCTTGTAGATCGTTCCCAAGTGCTGAGTTCTTGTATGTAAGTGTGTGGAAATGTTTATTAGCTCTTACTGGGTAAACATATATGAATTAAGCATGATCAATTTGATCTGTACAACTAGGACTTTAAGAAGAGTTTTCCTGAGTAATGGTCTTGTGATCTTACTGGAAAGAAACAAAACCCAAAAGCTTATCATTGCAAAATTTTCACTTGAGAGTATACAAAAAGTGTGATCAGTAATATCAAACATTTTTCTTATACACTTAGCTATATTTATTGGAAAAGCAAGCTTTTGAAGTATTCGCTTTTAATCAATCATCTGTGAATTCTGTGGATTCCAGATTAGTATTACCTGTCATAGACTTTTGTTGCCTACTTTCTATTTCAAACTCTGGCTTTGCTAACTTTATGAAAGCATGGCTTTTATAGAAGTCTAGGTCCCTGTGAGTCAGAATCGACTCGACTGGCAATGGGTGTAGGTTTGGGTTTTTAAGGTAGATGCAGAGCACTGGTGGTGCAGCAGTTAACAGCTCAGCTGCTAACCAAGAGGTCGGCAGTTGGAATCCAGCAGCCACTCCTTGGGGCATTTTTGTTCTGCCCTTACAGGGTTGCTATGAGTTGGAATTGACTTGACGATGGCAATGGGTTTGGTTTTGGTTTAAGGTAGGTGTGGAATTAGGGTATTTTAGAACAAAGCTGTGGAAACATATAGCTGCAAATTTCCTTTTCAAAATCAAGTATTCACATAAACTGCATTTTATGTAGATGCATATGTATATTGCTACAGATATATCCATCTTTGTTTCACAAATTATTTGAGCATACCATAATTCGCATAGTAATGGAGTAATCAAGCTTGTTTTGGGAAGTTGGTGGGGGTACCGAAAGGAGTGCAAATTAATAAATCTAATAATTAAGGTTTAGTCATTCTAATTGCCTATGACTTAGTTAAAATCAGGTGGATATAGCCGAGGCCCCTTCTCTTCTGTCTTTTGAGGGCGGTGGAGGTGAGAAACACAGCAAATGCCCTTAAAAATCTATGTGTTATTTTGGCCACTGAAACTGTATTTTAGAATGTGAAAACCAAAAAACCCAAACCCATTGCTGTCGAGTCAATTCCAACTCACAGCGACCCTATAGGACAGAGTAGAACTGCCCCATAGGGTTTCCAAGTAGTACCTGGTGGATTCGAACTGCTGACCTTTTGGTTAACAACTGTAGCTCTTAACCACTAAGTGTGAAGGGCTATTTTTTTCCTGTTTATTTCACCAACCACTGGCATCAATACCACTAATCTCCAGGAGAGTTTTGTAGCTACTCATTACTTTATCAGTGAAGTCCTTCTAAAGAGCTTAAATACTTAGGTGACTTCCCTTGGAGCAGTAATGGTGAATTATGTTGTGCTCTAATTGTGCTATTAGTTTATCTAAGCTAAAATGCAATCTACTTAATTTGAGGGTTTTATTACACATTGGTCTCAAAAGGTGAAACACATTAAAAGCATATGGGTACTTTCAACAGGCAAAGTCTTGTCACATGCCCTATTTGCCGCAAGTGTTGTCTCTCACATTTACTTTGAATGTTAGCGCGAGATGTTTACTTTGATGTGGAAGTGTAACTTGGAAAATATGTAGAAAACGTGTTTAGTAAGTGTCCATTTATTACAATCTGTGTGGCAGAAGTTGCAGTTCTTTTAGCAAATCCATTCAACCTCATGACACATCTAATGAATATATGAATTTGTTATGGAATTATACTGCTTACGGTGTGGTGTGCTTGAAACGTAAAATGCATTTCTGTGCAAAAGTAGTTAATTGGCATAACACCATGTAAAAAACTGCTTTAGAAATATAGTATTTTTAAAATTCAATTTTCATTTTGCAATTATGTTTTAAATAATAGTTGTCTTAGGTACCCAGTGGTGCTATAACAGAAATAGCACAAGTGGATGGCTTCAACAAAGAGAAACCTATTCTCTCACAGTCTAGTAGGCCAGAAGTCCAAATTCAGGGCATCAGCCCCAGGGGAAGGCTTTCTCTCTCTTTCAGCTCTGGAGGAAGGTTCTTATCATCAATTTTCCCTGGAACAGGAGCCTCCCAGCGCAGGAACCCCGGGTCCGAAGGACATGCTCTTCCTCCAGCACTACTCTTCTGGTAATATAAGGCCCCCACGTCTCTCTGCTTGCTTCTCTCTTTTATATATTGAAAGAGATTGGCTTAAGATACATCCTAATCTTGTCGATTAAGTCCTGCCTCATAACATAACTGCTGCTAATCTCACCTCCTTAATATCACAGAGGTAAGATTGCCAACACATAGGAAAATCACATCAGATGACAAAATGGCAGACAGTCACACAATACTGGGAATCATGGACTAGCCAATTTGACACACATATTTTTGGGGGACACAATTCAATCCATAGCAATGTTTAATCAGCAGACATAATATGTACCAATGCATTAAAATTCTACTTAACTAGTGACAGCTACGTGGTCTGAATATATTTAAAAAGGGCTTCTGAACCTAGACAGTATTGTCGTTTTGGACCAGTTAAATAATTTTGCGGTTGGCTTTCCTATGTACTGTCTGTTGTCCTATGTGGGATGTTTAACAGCATCCTTCACATCTACCCACTGCATTCCAGTTGCATCCCCCAAGTCATGATATTCACATATATCTCCAGGCATTGACAACTGTCATCTGAGGGGAAGTTGCCCCAGTGAAACAAAGGTGGATATATTTATGATGAACGTGCACCAAAAAAAAAAAAAAAAAATATATATATATATATATACATATATATATACTTAGATACTAGTGGCACAGTGGTTAAAAGCTTGGCCGCTAACCAAAAGGTAGGCATTTGACTCCACCAGCCGCTCCTTGGAAACCCTGTGGAGCAGTTCTACTCTGTCCTATAGGGTTACTGGGAGTCAGAATCAACTTGAAGGCAATGAGTTTGGTTTGCTTTTTGGTATATACGTGTATATAGTTGTAAACACAAAACTTGCCAACTAAACATTTTTCACGTGTACAGTTCAGTGACACCAGTTACATCAGCACAACTATATTTTATTGTTGTTCAAAATAGGTGATGTGCATATGTGTGTGCCTGTGTTTAACCTTCCCGTACTATGTGTAAAAACCAAGCTTTTAAAAGACAGGTGCAGTTTTAAAAATAGATAGTGATGATGGTTGTACAACATTGTGAATGAAATTAATGCCACTGTAATATAAACTTAAATTTTATGTTCTATGTATTTTACCGTAATATTTTTTTGAAAGAGGCAGTGTGCAAAGGTAAAAAGAAAATGTGTTAACTTTATTCATACGTTACAGTGCTACTGTCAGATTTTTGTACCTTTACTCCTGTTTTCCCTGAAATCGATTCCTTCAAAGAATGCATAGGAGTGAGAACTCACTATGAATAGTTTTAGCTGTCTGCATTAGGGGTTGATTCAAATGAGTTGTGTCGTAGGCCTTCCCTTGTGCTTCACACCAGAAGGGTTTAGAATAAACATTTGGCTGAAACGTCTTTATAGGGCTTACCCAGCTGTCCTGTGAAGGAACTGTTGCCCACACACACACGCATTAATGTATGACTTGCCAAAATGTTTGTTTGACTCCACATAGACAAAGGCACAATGCAAATATGAATAGTTACTGTTAAATTGTCACTTCTCTAGCCTACCAAGTGAACTTGGAATTTTTTCTGTACATAAGATAGATGGCTAATCAAACTACTGTTTTTTTTCTGTTTTAAGAATTGTAGAAGTTACTAGTTGGCATCTGCAGAAAACTGTAGTTCTAAGTTAATCTTAGAGTGGATTTTAGTAATGCAAAGGAGTTTTATATATAAATTACAGAATGATTCTTATTTTATTCTAGAAAATTACACTATATATTTTACAAAGAGTGTTTCAGTTTATCCCATCTCCTTCACCTCTCCTCCTCTCCTACCTTTCCTTTATTACTTTGATCATATTTGCTGTTACTGTTGTATATCTAAACCTAGGAACATAGTAGTGTGAACCTGGGATTTAGAACTAATGCCAGTAAAGGCAACATATTACTTTAAAAGGATTTTCAAGAGAAGAATGCAAACCTGTTTTCATTTTGCTGCAATTAATATATATTTCATGAATTGCCTTGACATATGCCTGCTCCCTCTTTAGTGAGCAATACTGTTCTCACTCCTATAAAATATGCATCCAATCAGTTGTATATAAATGGATTATTTACATACACTATAAGCACAAACTTATGCAGTTGTGCAATAAAATTATCTTTACCACATCGACCTGCCTTCTAAACCAGTTTTAGTGCGTGTAGCAGTAGCAATGTGAAATTTTGACTAAACCACGAAAGTTTGCATGTAGCTAACCTTTGACTAGGTAGCAACTCAGAACACATTTCAAATTTTGAAGCATTCTGTATACACTACTATTTAATTCAGTAAAAAAACAAAAAAGAGTAGAAAAAAATACATCATCAGGTGATTCTCTGTGTAATTATATTTTTAATGTGTAATTATCAGAGTGCTGGCATATTAAATGATGATTTTGAGCATTTTTAAAGATTTCTGTAGTGAAGAGCTTCCTCTCCTTTTTCATTTAGTTTTCCGTCTTTTCAGTTGAGGACACAGGCAACGAGGGCTGTGTGCCTAAATGACTACTTTTACTCTTGACTAAATTAGTCTGGCATAAACACAACACTGCTAGCTTTCAGTACAACTGAAAATAAGCCCTGTGGTTCAGAGGTCTTTCTTTTCATAGTTCTGCTAAATCATGCTTAAAGTTCAGTTTGTATTCCAACAATAGCATTTAAGACAGCATAGTTAAGAATCTCTTAACATTTCCATTTACAGCTTCCCTCTCCTTCTAACATTTTCTTTATTGATTTTAGGATGTCTCATGGTTACAGCTTATCAGCAGTTACAGCCAATGACCTAAATATACAATTAAAATTGTACTATTCTAGCTAGGTGATAAAATGGCCCTCACAATGGGGCTGTGAAAATGCTATTTTCTTTCCTCAAGACCTCTTCTTTATTACTAATTATAAAAAGGAAAAACATCCTAGTGAGGCTGAACCCTTTAGAGAAATCATGTTAGATTATTTATAGATTTAAGAAAATGAAGCAGTTTAAGTGTGCTTTTACCTTGTTAATAACACTTATTGGCCTTTGACATTTCATTCCAACTAAAATCATTCACTTCTTCACAATTTGTCAGTAGAGAAAAATAGCATGAGGATGTCTATGTTTTTGTTACTTAAATGGCCCTGTAAAAACTGCCATGAGTACATTGGTGGTTTACTATAGAATTCTTGCCTTCTATGCAGGAGACTTGGGTTCAAATCCCAGCCAACATACCCCATACATAGCCACAATCTGTCAATCAGTGGAAGCTTGTGTGTTGCTGTAGTGCTGAACAGGTTTCAGTAGAACTTCCAGACTAAGATGAACTAGGAGGGAAGTCCTAGTAATCTACTTTCAAAAATCAGCCAGTGAAATCCTTATGGTGTCCATCAACAGATGAAAGAATAAACAAAATATGGTACATACATACAATGGAATATTACCCAGCCAAAAAGAGGAAATGACGTTTTGATACATGCTCCAAGAAGGATGACCCTTGAAAACATTATTCTAAGTGAAATAAGTTAGTTTCGGAAGGATAAATATGTATAATCCCACTTATATGAAATATCTAGAACAGGCTTAAGTGTACAGAAACCAAAAGTGGTGCAGTGGTTAAGAGCTCAGGCTGCTAACTGAAAGGTTGGCAGATAGAGCCCACCAGCTGCTTCTTGGAGACCCTATGGGACAGTTTTACTCTATCCTATAGGGTCTCTATGAGTCGGAATAGACTAGACGGCCATGAGTTTACCAGGGGCAGCAGGGAGGGGAAAGGAAGGTGCAATGCTTAGGGGACACTCAGCATCTGTTAAGGGTGATAGAAAAATTTGGGAATGGTTAAGGGTAATGGTTGAACAATATAATGAGCATGATTAATGTCACTGAACATGTGAAGATTGTTGAAATGGCAATTTTTTTTAACTTCTATATTTACTACAATTAAAACAAAGTCAAACCTACATATCACAATAGTCCAATCTGCAACCAGTCATGGGGATGGTGCAGGACTGGGCAGCATTTCCTTCCATTGTGCAGGGGATTTCCATGAGTATGGGGGCCAACTGGAAGGCAACTAAAAACACAGTGTAAAAACTTCCATCTGAGAGAGTGCACCATTAGATGAAACTTTACCTTTGAGATAGTTACATGCTTTAGTACTAGAGTGGACTGCCTCCCCAGCACTCAAGCTTGGGGTAATCACTGATTTTCGTAATGAAAAAACGCTTAGTTCAATGTCCTTATTTTAAAGGTCAGGCAACTTTCTCAGGATCACAAAGATAATGGGAACTAGGTATAAGATCAAAACATGGGTTTCATGATTCTCAGTACAGGTAGATTCTGACTCTTCAGGACCTTTGTCTGTTACTTCAGCAATTTCATGTTTTATTATTAATGGGAGAGAGAACCTTGGATGCATGCAAGTGTGTGTGTGTGTGTGTATTTGTGCCTCTGGGTGTGTGTGTGTTTACAAGTTAAGTTAATCACAGATGCATAACTTCTGCTTACTAGCTATAAAATTTTGGTAACTTATTTTACCTTGTTGGGCTCATTTTCCTCATGTGTAAAATATAAACCCACTGTTTTTTCTGAGAGATCTAATTCACTAAACTCAAAGCATTGATAATTTTCTTTCAGGCATTCAAATTTTTACCAATTAACTCATTATCAACACTGCCACCACCTCCTAACCCTCCATCACCAAACACACACACACACACGCGCGCACACACACACATACCCACAAACACACACACTGGCTCTTCTTCCTCAATCCTCAAACCCCTAGAAGTCATTGTTCTTTCCTGGCATTTCTTCTTTGACTCCTGGTTCCTAAATCCAAGGCTGTGAGTTTCTCCATTTTCCATGGGCACAGACACGTCTTTGTTGGTCTGGGACCTAGGCCTGTTATTTCTAGCTTCAGGTCAGAACTGTTCTCTTGAAAGCCAAAATTCTGTGGGATCCCAAGATTTTGTCAATAACATATCATTGCCTACAGCATAGTTTCCTTTATTCTGCAAAAAAAAAAAAAAAAAAAAAAAAAAAAAAAAAAATCTGCTGTTTTCATCAGCCATCCATTCTCTTCTGCATCCTTAATCTTGTTCTGGTCTGGGTCTTCATACAATTACGAAGTGTCATCTTCCACAAACACTAGTCATTATCTCTTCTCATAGCATCCTGTATTATTAAGACTACAATTAGGTTATACTTGTATTTGTGCAGACTTCAACTCAGAAGATATTGTTGATATATATACATATTATTTGGAGTTGGGAGGCAAGATTTTACTGTATTTCAATGTCTGCACTCAGTCTTCATGAAATAAATGTGAATGGGTGTTTAAGTTGCAACTTGATGGCTAAGCATCAAGTCTCTTTGGTATTGATTTTCCTCTCTTTGCCTCTAATTTTAATAACTGCTCTTCTCTTCATTCTTCTGACAAGCCTTGAACTATTAGTGCTATAAATAGCTTTATTGTTGTTGTTGTTACATGCTGCCAAGTCAGTTCCAACTCATAGATGCCCTATGACTAGAAGAAGATCACAAGTCCTTTCTTTCTAGTTTGTCTTAGTCTGGAAGCTCTGCTGACACCTGTTCAGCATCATAACAACATGCAAACCTCCACTGTCGTGGATTGAATTGTGTCCCCCCAAAATATCTGTCAACTTGACGGGGTCATGATTCCTAGTTTGTTTCATTGTGTACCATTTTGTAATCTGATGTGATTTCCTTATGTGTTGTAAACCCTATCACTATAATGTAATAAGATGGATTAGTGGCAGTTAGTGTCTTAAACCAGTCTTTTTTGAGATATAAAAGAGAGACGCTAGCAGAGACACATGGGAACCTCGTACCACCAAGAAAGTAGTGCCGGAGCAGAGTGTGTTCTTTGGAACTGAGGTTCCTGCACTGAGGTGCTCCCAGACCAAGGGAAGATTGATGCATCACAAGGAACTTCCTCCAGAGCTGATAGAGAGAGAGGGCCTTCTCCTGGAGCTGATGTCCTGAATTTGGATTTGTAACCTACTAGACTGTGAGAGAATAAATTTCTCTTTGTTAAAGCCATCCACTTGCGATATCTCTGTTATAGCAACACTAGATGATGAAGTCATCCACTAACAGATAGATGGTGACTGAGTATGAAGTGTATTGGCTGGAAATCGAACCTGGGTCTCCCATCTGGAAGATGAGAATCCTACCACTGCACCACTACTGCTTCACAAGGATAAAATGTTTTCTTTTGTTTGTTTTTTGGAAATAGCTACTAATAGAAATATCTTATTTCCATCCTAATGAATTAATTGAGTTTTCTTTAAGTAAAAGTTGTCTTTAATTTTGTTTGGAAGGTATATTGTTAGATGATAAATATTATAGTCACAGTTGCCAAATACGTTAGTGTCATTGTTGTTGTTAGGTGCTGTCGAGTCCATTCCGATTCATAGCGACCCTGTGCACAAAAGAACAAAACACTGCCCATCCTGCTTCATCCTCACAATTGTTGCTATGCTTGAGTCCATTGTTGCAGCCACTGTGTCAGTCCCTCTCTTTGAGGGTCTTCCTCTTTTTCACTGACCCTCTACTTTACCAAGCATAATGTCCTTCTCCAGGGACTGATACCTCCTGACATGTTCAAAGTTTGTGAGATGCAGTCTGGACATCTTTCCTTCCAATGGGCATTCTGGTTGTACTTCTTCCAAGACAGATTTGTTTGTTCTTTTGGCAGTCCATGGTATATTCAGTACTTTTCGCCAACACCTCAATTCAAAGGCATGATATCCTTCTTTGGTCTTCCTTATTCACTGTCCTGCTTTTGAATGCATATGAGGCAACTGAAAACACCATGGCTTGGGTCAGGCGCACGTTAGTCCTCAAGGTGACATCTTTGCTTTTTAACATTTTGAAGAGATCTCTTGCAGCCGATTTGCCCAATGTAATGTGTCTTTTGATTTCTCAACTGCTGTTTCCATGGGTGTTAATTGTGGATCCAAGTAAAATGAAATCCTTGACAACTTCAATCTTCTCTCTGTTTATCATGATGTGGCTTATTGGTCCAGTTGTGAAGATTTTTCAATGTTCTGCTGCTATTCATAAGGTTTTCACTGGCTAATTCTTTTCAGAAATAGATTGCTGGTTCCTTCTTGCTGGTCTGTCTTAGTCTGGAAGCTAAGCTGAAAGCTGTGCACCATGGGTGACCTTGTTGGTATTTGAATACAGGTGGCATAGTTTCCAGCATCACAGCAACACACAGGCCCCCACAGTATGACAAACCGACAGACCCGTGGGGGAAATACATTAGCAGTGGGATGTATTTAGATAGAATAGGAATTTTCAATACTCCACACACACAGCCACATGAAATCAGCTCACCTATCATGACTACATAGAAGTAACGAAACTCAGTTGTTTTTTTTTCTGAAAGGAAACCTTTGATATAAACTAAGACAAGAGATTTGTGAATAACAGTAATATAAAAAATATGCAGAAACTGCCATTTAATTTCAGTGCTATTTTGTGTTGTTTACTTCAACAAAACACCTAAAAATAGTGTTTTCCTAACTAAAAAGGATTGTGAGGTAAGTGTCTCTATTTCTGGCTAGCGAGCTGAGTGTCTTTGCACCATTTTAATGTTTTATATTTAAGAGGCTATCAAAAATACCATGCTAAGACACTAGTTTCCAAGTCATAGTTGTACTAGCTACCAAGCCGTAATTGCATCAGATTCAACTGGGGTCATTTGTTTGTCTATAGATACATACAGATTCATGCACTATGCAATTTAGCAATAGTGGCAGAGTCAGGAAAGCGAAAGGCAGGGGGGATTAGAGGATGGGGAAGTAGTTAGTCCAGATCTGAAGTTGTAGTCCAAACTGTTAACCACTTCAGAGATGTCAGAGGGGAATGTGTCCTTTAGCAATACTTCTTCATCTAATCAGCCAGAATCCTGAACTTTCTTTTGAGACCTCTTGAAACAGTCTCAAATTATGAATATGTTAACCAAAATGGCAGTAGAGTAGAAAACTTCTTGGTGATCAAATCAAACAGCACTACTTGACGATCTTTATTGATTCATCGCGGTGCTGCTGAAAAATCCCTGAAGGAGAAAGGGATTTAAAACTCTTCACATCAAATCATTATTTAATAATATCATGCCCTTCAAATTTCAGTACCCTACTTACAGAATTCCAGTTGGTCTACTCCAGGGTGGGGGGCTAAAAACCAAAAAAGCAAACCTGTTGGCGTCGAGTCGATTCTGACTCATAGCGACCCTGTAGGACAGAGTAGAACTGCCCCGATAGGATTTTCAAGGACTGGTTGGTGGATTCGAACTGCCAAACTTTTGGTTAGCAGCCATAGCTTGTAACCAGTGTGCTACCAGGGCTAAATTTCAGTAATTCATAGGAACTGATGTGGAGCTGTCAGAATTAGGATTTGAATTCAGGTTTGCTGATCTAAAACAAACTAACAAATAAATCTATCTCTGTTTAAGAATGTTAATCCAGCTTCATTGAACAGTAGAAATTTTCTTGTTTGTGTCCTTAGTGATTATTGGGGATGGCAAATAGGCCCCATACTACCTACTGCTTCATAAGCATTGATTGGTAGTGGCCTCCTGAAGTACTACCTAGTGACAGACTGTATGGTAGATTCATGTTATTGGGAAAATGACATGACTGGTTAGAGAGACCTGCCTTGAAATGGGAGAGGTGTGCAGGCTTGCCAGTATTTGCCATTTCTGGGTTAGAAAGTGAG
This sequence comes from Dugong dugon, assembly GCA_030035585.1. Classification (NCBI taxonomy): domain Eukaryota; kingdom Metazoa; phylum Chordata; class Mammalia; order Sirenia; family Dugongidae; genus Dugong; species Dugong dugon. The sequence goes on along the minus strand of CM057463.1, from coordinate 102,383,311 downwards.
AAATGAGGAAGAATTTGTGTGAGAAAAACTAGGCTTTTGGAGTTGGAGAGATATAAATTTGAATCCTGCTCTGCCTTTCTTAGCATAAGACCTTGGGGGAAAGTAACTTTAATGATAATTTCTCCTCTGAAAAGGGGAAAATGATACCAATCTTTCAGTCTATTTTTAGGATAAAAAGTAATAAAATGTCTAGGACAGTGCTTGGTGAGTATTTAAGATATGATGTTTCTGTTCTATTTATCATTAACCACTTCTTCTAGATGCTGCCACAAAAACTTTCTTACAGCAGGCCTCTTGGCCAGTGTTCATCAATGTCCCCTAAAACAGCCCCAGAATACAGTGTTGGAAGTTGAACTGAAAGCTAGACACAGGCAGTGTTTCTATGTAGGCTACCATATTGGCTCTTAGGAGGACTAGTGCACATTTTACATATTTATTTTTATTTTTTAATCAGATATATTAGGGTATTCATAAGGTGTGGCATATTTTCTGGAATGTGCGGAATAGGTTAAGCTATATTTTCACTTGGATTTGTTACCGTGTCACAGCATGCCTCACATATTTGGGACAGATATCTGTTTAAAGGCTGATATATTTTATTCTTCTCTTAGCACTCCTATTTTTCCTGCTTAAAGTTAAAAGTCACTTTAGATGTAAAAGTGCAACTTTAAAATCAGCCAAGTTTTTTTTTTTTTTTTTTTTAAGACTTTGTGTACTCAAAAGTCTGTTTTCTCTCTGAGTAGCTATGGGAGGATGGTCTCCTAAGAGACTAGATTAATCAAATTTAAAAGCAAATGTAAATTTAAATCAACTATGCAGCCCTGATGTACAGCAATTAACATTTCAATGTAAAATGAAATGTGATGATAGTAAATACCAGTTTTATACAGAACTAGAAACATATTCTGTTTCATGGTGTATTTGGGCAGAGAGGAAAATTGAAAGTGAAATCATTAGTAACACACTAGCTTTGACATTTCAAGATAAAATTCAAACTTGATTAGAACTTGTATTAAAAAATATGCAATAATCTTAATTTTCCCACCTCATAGGCTAGAAAGGAGCCCTGGTGGCACAGTGGTTAAATGCTTGGCTGCTAACCGAAAGGTTGATGGTTGGAAGCCATTAGCCACTCCATGGAAGAAAGATGTGGCAGTCTGCTTCCGTAAAGATTACAGCCTTGTTAGCCCTATGGGGCAGTTCTATAGGATTGCTATGAGTAGGATTGCTATGAGTAGGGATCTACTAGACGGTAATGGGTTTGATTTTTTTGATTCATAGGCTAGAGCAAGGTTTCTCAAACTTTGCACCATTGACATTTTGGACTGGATGATTCTTTCTTTAGGAGCTGGAGTGAGGATTGATTGTGGGATGCTTAGCAGCAGATGCCAGTAGCAATACTCACCACCACCACCACACTCCACCCAGTTGTGACAACGGAAAAAATATCTCCAGACAGCACACATTGATTTGGAGATTAAGAGACCTGGGTCTGGTTTTTGGCTCTACTATTCACTAGCTATGTAACACTGGAGGTTACTTATTTTCCCGAGATGAGTTTTCAACGTAAATAAATGAGAGAGATTTGAAGTCTTATTCGGCTCTAAAATTTCCTGGACTGATCTTCCCATCACTTTCTTAAAGGGGAGAAAAATGTGTTCAGAGACCGAAAGTCCTTGAGGGCTGGTCTTTGGTGGTTAAGCAGAAAGGACTGTGAAGAAATGGGTTAAAATTTGTGCAGCAAAAGCAAAATTACTGAAGTTGTGCATATTCTTCTTGAACACCACCCAGGAGTCTGAATTTTTACAGTTGTGCTCGGTGACCATGGGAATCTGTCTGAAGGGACTGGGAGGAGAAAGGAAGGGTGGAAGGTTGTTAGGACAGGTAGGTGGCAATAATACATTTTCTTGGAACATTCGAGAAGTAAAAACATTATCTTGTATGCTATGTTCATAATTTTTTTTTAAAGCTATTTGTAGGTAAAACAAATATTACTATTTATATCTAACTGACCAGGATCTCAACATCTCTGGCTTAGAGAGTTAGTGACTTACCTAAAATCATGACGTAGCCATTTGTTTGACTTAAGATTCTCTTTCCTCCTTGCTAGAGAGTAAAGGACACACATTTGCCTTCTGACCAAACTCATTGCTAATTTCCAGTGTTTCACAAATTCTGCTGTTGTGGTATTCCTGGGTCTGCTGACAAGGACAGGAAGCTGTGCATGGGTGAAGTTCCTATGCATAGGCAGCACTATTGCTGGATAATAAAGAGATTCTAATTTAATCAACCGGAGTTCAGGCAAGTACAACATAAAGCTTTCAAAGATGTTTGATTTGTCATGCTCAAAACGTCTAAGTAGAGCTGCTTCGTCTTCATTTTTTGGTTGTTCTTTATTAGATTCCTTCACACTTGCCCTTCTATAAGACATCAGTTGTCTCTTCAGTGAGATTGTCCAGCATGCCAGTGACCATGCTCACTTGCCATCACTGGAACTAACACTCTGGCTGACCAGTGAACAGTTTGCTCTTAGCAACAAACTCATCCTTCCCCTTGACGTGAAATCACTTTTACTTGAAGTTATCCTTAATCTCCAATCAAATGAGCCCTTCTTGGAGTCTGGCTTCTCTGTAACCTGCTGCTAACTACATTACTGTGTTGCCATTCAACAGCATCGTACATCAGTGCAAGTTAATCCATTAAATAGGATGATCTTTTCCTCTATAGTATGCATATTATGTTGGTAAACTTAATTATACGTTGGAGTTAGCACAGGGACAGTGCAATCCTCTTCTTTTAAAAAGCTAGGAGACAGGTAATTTATTATACTCTTACTCACTCTAAATAGGTCAGATCCATGAAATTTGAGAATCCTTCATTTAAGACTATCAAGTTATTGGAGAGATTAAATCTACATTGTGTGTAATCTGCCGGACAGCCATTGCTATCAGTAAAATGTCGGATCTGTCGGCATTGTTAATGTAAGGGGCACTGTCCGGGTAATCATCTACTGAATGCAGTGACAAGCAATTTTATTGAAGTACCAAGGGAGAACTTAACCCTCTTGATTTCTTTCCTTGAACACAGTTTCTTACTTTTGATGGAATGAGGACATTTTTAGAAAATACAGTGAGTTTTGTGTTGGCTTTAAACAAAACGTTTCTCACCTTTACACCTAAATTTAGTTCATCTGGGAGGTTATGCCAAGGAGAATTAACAGAATACCAAAAAAAAAAAAAATGTAATTTTGCAAGCTTTACAGTACTATATTTTTCTATCTTGTGCTAAGGCACTATTTTTATCCTACTCCTTTGGAGGATTTACATTTTGTTTCCGAACAGAAGAGAGTTCTTCCCCCACCATGTATGTACAGGAGTCCCATTAATCCTTGATATCGGTGGAACCAACTTTTCATAAAAGAATATGTTCCCTCTCCCTTTAGGCTAAGAATTTAGTAGATAAAAGAAGAAAATATAAATTAAACTTTGAGCTTTTTAAATAATTCAAGATTATAAAATTTTACTAAAATTTAGAAGTCAGGTATTAAAAACAGTACCCTTATTGTGCAGTTGTCATAGACTAGCTTAAGCTTGATTCCAAATTTTTCTACTTATAAAATATAAAGTCACAATTTTATACATATTTGTGTATATATGTGTATACATATTTATGTGTGTGTGTATATATATATTCAATTCTGCCTATGGATGTATAACTGTGAATTAAATTACTTACTATTCTCTGATATATGTTTTAAACCAGTGTAAACCATGATTGTAATTTGGTCACATAAAAAGATTAAACAGAGGTATGTATGTATGTATATACAAAGAGAGAGCACGCCTACTGAAAATATGTTTAATAGCTTTTAAAATTTTACCTTTTAATTTAAAAAGAAATATAATTAGGTTTACTTTCCAAAAACTAAATCCTATAGTATTTGAGTATGAAACTGTACATGTAATTCTTCACATAGATTAATTATAGAAGCTTTTTTTTTAGTCTTCAAATGACTCCACTTTGTCAGGCATTTCAATTATTAAGGAATAGCAGTGGTGTGGTGAGTCAGCTTGGAGTTTGAAATAGAGAGGTAATGAAATACACTCTACAATTAGAAAACAAGGTTTAACGGTGATGTTTGAGTGAAACCTTTTCAAACCCACTGTCAAAACACAACTTCTTTTCCTCACTTGTTTGAGTCTCATGGCAACCTTGCTACCTTTTACAGTGGCTTCACATCTGGGGTATGTTTTCTAGACGTCTTTCATTTAATAGACGTATTTTAGAAATCTAATTTTGCTGTCTGCCTCAGATCAGTGATGCTGTGGAAACCTAACCATTTTAGACTGTCTGGATGCTGTGTTCATACAGTCATTAACATTATGATTGAGGGCAAAGTGAAGAAGATATCTCCCCTCATTCAGAGCATCTTTTTTGTTAAAGACCATGACCCCTTAAACTTTATAAAGGATGCGGTTTCACCAAGTTAACTTTTTTATGTAGAGCGAACTGTTTTCCATTATAATTTCAATTTATATCTGTCTGCAGTGCTTCCTGCAAAGCTTACTAGACTTTTTCATGTAAGTAATGAAGGCTGGGTTACAAATTGGCGTTCTAAAGATCTTAGTTTCTTCGGGTGCCAGAACCAGGGAAGATCACCTTGTCCAGACTCCTTATTTCAGAGATGGGGAAACTGAACTCGGGTTTTTCTGCCAGGAGCAGCAATACAATGAAGTCTATTAGGAATATCCTGACACTGACAGTTTACCAAGTTTGTTTTCTCTCTACCCTACCTTGCCCTTTTGCACTAGGTCGATCTTTGTTATAACTGTATTTTGGGACCCTGAAAACCAGGTAACTTATATTGGCCTTTTGATTTGCGTAATTTCTCCATTGTTAACGTTGAATCACAGCCTTCTGCTGTGTGCCATGGATTCATTTGGACTAATCTACAGCCCTTGTGCAGAACTCTAACATAAACAGTGCAGCTCATTGTAGAAGTAATAATATTGCTTTTATAAAAATGACACACATCTTGTATACAAATTTTAAAATAATACAGAATTGAATAAGGGAAAGACTAAAAATACCCAGAAATTCTACCAATCACTCATACCTATGGTTACTATTTTGACAAACATACTTCCAATTATATCTCTGTGCAAAGATTTATTTCTTCATATGTGTGTGAACTTTTGTCTGCATGGAATCATGCCGTGCATGAGGTTGTTGTTTCCTACATCACAACTACTATGGATTTTTGTCAATTTTTTTAACTTTCACTTCTCTAATCTACATTAAAAAAAAAAAAAGTATCCTTTTTCTTTTATTACTAGCTCAGCTGAAGCCCTTAAATCATCTTTTTTTTTTTTTGTCCTTTGTTCTTATTGGCACAAATACACTGCTTTGGTCCTTAAGATTTGTAAGATTTCTTATTTATTTAGCCATTCAGTCTCTCTATTTAATATTTTCTAAACATTTTCCACAAAATTTTTTTAACTTTCCAATGTTACATCTTTTTTTCCCCCTTTAGTATAGGTTTTTTTTTTTTTTTTTTTTTTTTTAGGTGAAGATAAATTTATTATTCTAAACCATGCAGGTAGGGAAGTAAATTTATTACAGAAATTATATTCACAGATAGGCCTACAGCTAAACATGTTAAAGGGAAAGAAAACCACAAATGATTTCAAAAATATCTTTTTGCATTAAGAAGTAATATTACTAATATCTCTGCAACAAGGAGAGGGTCTCTTATCAGGCAAGACTAGCAAAAGCCAGAGCATGTGCAACCAGGCTAATCAGCTGTTTACTGACTTCTTACCATTGGGTTGGTATCCCTTGAGTATTTAGTTCTTCATCTTGTTATTGTGTTGACACTCCACATGAAGCTTTTTTTATTTTTTAACCTTAAGTGCATCCTGTGTGAAAGTAGTTTCTGAGCTGAATATATTTAAATCCCGTCCTAAATTCCCCCAACTTCCCATATGCAATTTTATCATTGCATAGTGGTAATAGAGACTAATTATCTGGAGGTATTCTGTACTGTCTGAAGGATGGTGGCCACAGATATGTTTGGTCGACAATGTTACTGCCCTCTATCTTTCATATTGAGCCTTCCAGCTCATGGTTATGAAGTGTCTCTGCAAATAACCTTTTCTTTCTTTCTCTCTTTTTGTCCTTAACTGTTCTTATTGTTGTAGTGAAGTTGTTCATTTTGTTTTTAATATAGTGTACCCTCAGTTTTAGGACTTTCTATTTGCCTATCCCAAACTCTTGTTGTTTTCATTCTGGGCTCCTTCAAACATCAGTGAAATAAATTTGATTGCTAGGTATCAAAGATAAGAAGGATCAAGGTGTAATAATGATTTAGCATTTAAAATATTTTATGTCCTTTTTTACTGTAGTTTGGAGATCTCATTGACATCAGATGAAGCCAATAAATCTCTCCTGGTGCTTGTTTACTGCCCTCCAAGTGTGCAATAATTTCATAACAAAACCTATTAATATTATTTCCTTCTGTGTGTAGTGGGGAAGGCTCTGATTCTTTAGAGGGTAAATTTGTTCCTAGTTTGGAAAGGGAAGAATTTAGATGATTGAAAGGAAACTAAACTGAAAGCCAGCAGGATTATGCTTCTAATAGATACAGGAAACTATAAAGACTGAATAAAGCGCATTGAGAAGTAAGAGAAAGAATTCTTCCAATGAGTTGGTACTTTGAACATCAGTAAAAAAAGGGAAACCAATGAAAAGTAACCTTTTTATGAAAATGTGACTGAGATTGGGGATCTTTTAGGTTTTATTGAAGGGGAAATACTAAAGCTGGAAGTCAATGAGAACTAGCATGCGTTGGAGCACCATACGTTAGATAATTTTCAAGCACTAACATCCATAACACATACCAAAAAAAAAAAAAAAAAAAAAACCAATAACACATAAGATTGTCAAATCTCTGTGAGGTAGTTCTTATTATTTCCGTTTTACAGATGAGGAAATTTGAGGTACAGAGAGGTCAAATAATTTGCAACACACTTAGTAGCGGGCTGGCCTGGATTCAAAATCTGTGCTATCACTGTCTCTATTAAGGAACTAGAAAGGAGGAAATTCTCAGGGGAAGAAAGGGTTTGCTGAACTATCTGATAGTCAAAACAGATACTGTTGAACTGAAAAAAAAAAAAAAAAATCTTATTCTATTTCCCTGAGAAAGTAGAGCAGAGAAGATATTGGTAGGTGTAAATGAGTAATTAGCTAGTTTGTGTTTTGGGGAGTTTATTTTTTTGTTGTTGTTGTTATTTTTTTTGCTCTTGGTATCACCCGTATTTTCGAATTGGAATGTTTCAGGCTAAATTCCCCACACATGTTGTGTCTATTTATTGCAATTTTTAAATCATGCATCGTTCGTCACTTATTTTGGGGTCTACATGGACAAACACTGTTTCTACAGACGTTTTCCTGATCTGCCGGGATCTTCTCTTCTTGCTCAGTTTGTTTCAGGACCAAAACCAGCATCATCTGCTATTTTATAATGTTCAAATTTTGAGGTGATAAAATCAATATTAAATGGCTTTCTGTAAAAATGAAGGTAAAAGTATTACAATTCTATTTTATTTTTCTTTCAAAATTTAGGATGTGACTCTTTCACAGTACAACATACAGGCTTATTTCGGGTCCCATAATGAGGTCCTAGGCTCCAGGAGAGGAGAAAACATCTTATATTTGTCTTTGAATCTCTAGCACTGAGTACACTGTCATCTGCAGAGTGTTTTGAATAAATGTTGTTTTAATGCTGTGTAAATAGAACACTTTTCTCTCTTGTTGTTGTTGTTGTTCGGTGCCCTTAAGTCAGTTCCGACTCATAGCAGCCCTATGTACCTTAGGACGAAACACTGCCCTACATACCCTAGAACAAAACACTGCCCTGTACTGTGCCATCCACACAATCATTGTTATGTTTGAGTCTATTTTTGCAGCTGCTGTGTCAGTCTATCTCATTGAGGATCTTCCTCTCTTTCTTTGATCCTGTACCTTATGCACAGTGGTTATGACCTCGTCTGCCAACCGAAAGGTCAGCAGTTCAAATCCAACAGCTGCTCCTTGGAAACCCTATGAGGCAATTCTACTCTGTCCTGTAGGGTCGCTATAAGTCGAAGTCGACTTGATGGCAATGGGTATACCTTACCAAGCATGTGTCTTTCTCCAGGGACCAGTCCCTCCTGATAACATGTCCAAAGTATGTGAGATGAAGTCTCACCATTCTCTTTTCTAAGGGACATTCTGGCTGTATTTCTTCCAAGACAGAGTTGTTTGTTCTTCTGGCAGTCCGTGATACTCACTACTCTTCGACAATACCATATTTCAAAGGCATCAATTCTTCTTCGGTCTTCCTTATTCATTGTCTAGCTTTCACATGCATACGAGGTGATTGAAAATACCACGGCTTGGATCAGGCATACCTGATTCCTCAAACTGACATCTTTGATTTTTAACAATTTAAAGAGGTCTTTTGCAGCAGATTTGCCCAATGCTGTTGTTTTATTTCTTGGCTTCTGCCTCCATGGGCATTGATTGTGGAGTCAAGTAAAATGAAATCCTTGACAACTTCAATGTTTTCTCCGTTTATCTTGATGTTGCTTGTTAGTCCAGTTGTGAAGATTTTTGTTTTCTTTATGTTGAAATGTAATCCATACTGAGGATCCTTGGTGGATCAGTGGTTAAGAGCTCGGCTGCTAACCAAAATTCGGCAGTTAGAGATCATCAGCCACTCCCTGGAAACCCTATGAGGACGGTTCTACTCTTGTTTTACGGGGTAGCTATGAGTTGGAATTGACTCGACTGCAACAGGTTTGTTTTTATTTATTTGTTTGTTTTAATTCCTACTAAAGGCTGTAGTTTTTTATCTTCATTAGGAAGAGCTGCAAGGCCTCTTCACTTTCAGCAAGCAAGGTGGTGTCATTTGCATATCGCAGGTTGTTAATGACTCCTCCTCCAATCTTGATGCCACATTCTTCTTATATAGTCCAGCTTCTCGGATTATTTACTCAGTATACAGATTGAATAAGTATGGTGAAAAGGTACAACCCTGATGTAAATGTTTCTTGATTTTAAACCAGTATCCTCTTGTCCTGTTTGAACAACTGCCTCTTGGTCTATGTACAGGTTCCACATGAGCACAATTAAGTGTTCTGGGATTCCCATTCTTTGTAACGTTATCCATAATTTGTTATGTTCCACACAGTTGAATGCTTTTGTGTAGTCAATAAAATACAGGTAAACATCTTTCTGGTATTCTCTGCTTTCAGCCAAGATCCATCTGACATCAGCAATGATAGCTCTCGTTCCACGTACTCTTCTGAATCTGGCTTGAATTCTGGCAGTTCCCTGGCAATGTACTGCTGCAGCTTTTTTTTATTAATATCATTTAAAAAAAAACTACATGGTATCCATGTTTTAGGATCCCTGGTGGGACAATGATTATGTGCTCAGCTGCTAACAGAATGGTTGACGGTTGGAAACCACCAGTGGCTCCACAGGAAAAAGACCTGGCAATCTGCTCCTGTAAAGATTACAGCCTAGGAAACCCCATGGGGCAGTTCTACTCTGTCCTATAGGTCGCTGTGAGTCGGAATTGACTTCATGGCACACAGTAGCAACAATCCATATTTTACAGTATGTCAAATGGGTTTGGATAGACCCTTGGAGATGGTGGCAAGAAGATCTCACCTACTCGGTAATTAAGAAAATGTGATTTCACAGTATAGAGAGACAGATATTAGTGGGTTGTCTACTGAATCACTGCATTGCATGATAGCCCCACCTTAAACAGTTAAAATGTTCTTTGTATGTGAAGATGATGCCAGTAATGATACAGAATCAGCATTGCACGATCTTGAGTTGTTTTTCCGGTAGAGGTAATTACTTTTCTCTGATTCACCCCCACTCTCTTGGTTCTGATTCCCTAGTGATATAGTGCATGCAGGTGTAATGGGGCTGGCCATGAATATATTCTCTTAACAGTGCATCTGAGCAATTAAAGCATGTTTGTTTTTTGTCTGTATGTTATGTTATAATAACCATTTGTGCAAAACAGTTGAAAAAGCTGTAAATAACTAACAAACAAAAACTTTCTTTCATTCTAGTCCCTATTTTCTGCTGTATAGTCCTCATTTCATTATCTGTCAGTTGAGGGAATTAGGATAGATTAAGTTGATAATTCTTAAACTCTAAAAATTTATGACTCACAAATTCAGTATAAAGTCATGAAATTAATTTCTGCACAGTAATTCCTCATGTAGTACTATGTTATTTAATGTTTTCATACCAGCTTTTGTTTTTATTGTTCTTTTTAGAAAATATACCCAATGTTGTTACCTTTGGGTATGTGTGGGTATCAAAATAATAGTACACAAATTATCTGTACTTGGTATATTTCCAATGGTACAAATTAATCTTATTTTGGTGAGCCAGAAGCTATGCCTAAACTACATATATGTATTTTGTTTGATTTTTATCTGACCTTTTTTTTCAAAGTAACATTTCTGAATCACTCATTAGCTTCAAATGATAACATATTTATGAATTCTAAGCATGGAAAATGTAATTCTAATGCCACATTAAGGACTCTGTTCTATCTATTTGAAAAGCTGAAAAGACTGTAAAAATGATATCCTTTAAGCCCTTACTTTATGATTGAATAACCTGAGGTCAAGATCAAGGTTGTACAGCTAGTTAGCTTCCCAGATCCTCTGGATTCTGGTCTTTGGCCTCCCTGCTTATCCATGATGTATTTGTCTGAACTGGCAAGTAATTAATAATACAGCATTAATAATGATTACAGTATAAACTTGATGGAAATTCCTAGTGGTAGTGCAAGCCAAAACTTGTTCTGTGCTCTCCAGGAATTTCAGAGAAAGATGCCATCAGCGTGAAATTCTCTGTAGCCTAACGTATTTCCTTTATAGGACATGGAATGGTCGGAATCTTGTTATTCTCACCACAGAAAACTCTGTTACCATTAGTAATATATGTGCCATAATGTGTAAAATCATGCTGAGGACATGCGGAACCCCTACTCAACTTAAGCAGAGGTTTGTGTTATGATGGTTTACCTGTAGTTTAATGTAGAAATTTGCCTCTGAAATATTTCCTCTTTGAAGTGTATATACAATGAGACATCACAGGATTACATTTCAGAATTGATTGCATATTTTATCCAGTGTTTTTACCAAGATAACATCTTATACCAATTGCAAATATCCTTTTAGAGTTTGCTGCCACTGCTGAATCTTTAGTTACAACAGGTTTTAAATAAATACACAGAAAAATCTTGCCTTCTGCTATCTTTTCTCTCCTGTTTCTCTCAGCTGAACAACAGAAAGGTCATAAGTAAGATCAGGTGGCGTATCACTTGATTTAGTCTTTCTTATTTGAGATGAAAATATTTGTTCTCCTGACATTCTGATATCTGCAGCACTATATCTTTTAAAGGTTTAATGTAGTAATGAGGCTGACTTAATGTAGCTCTGAACCACATAATTAGGGAAACACAGTTTTGATCATGAGAATTCACTACCCAAAGTGAGTTAAAGGAATGAACAAATAAATGATTTTCTAATCATATGTAAGAGACAAATACTAAACTGAAATAAATTCTTTCATATTTATTAAAACCAGTTAAGAGAGATTTTTCTTTTTCTTTTTTGGTCTGACAGCTTTAACACTACCACTAAGAGTCTGCCATTTGCAATTTTAAAGGCATCTAAAAGTTTGGGTGCATTCTGGGATCAGAGTTCACAAAGGGAATTTGAACTTTTTCCTTGTGGTTATGGAATAACCTCCCCTTATTCCACAACTGTATGGAATGAAGAAGATACTGTATTGATTTCCTGCCCAGAGAGTGATGCCTCTTTCACTAATTATGCAGTTAGCCATTTTCTGTACTCCCAAACCACTGCATGTGGCCCTAACACTTTGCTTTTTAGCTCAGGGCAATTCCTCCCCACACACATATACCCCAGCATTTAATGATGTCTGGAGACATTCTTGGCTGTCACAACTGGGGGTGGTGCTACTGGTGTCTGGTGGGTGGAGGGCATGATTGCTGCTAAAAAATCCTTGAATGCATAGGATTGCTCCCCACAACAAATAATTTTCCAGCCCTAAATGTCAATAGTGCTGAGTTTGAGAAACCTTGCTCTAATATTTATTATACTGTAATCATTTGTTTGCATGTGTCTCACCTCAACAGGCTTGTAAGATTTTTACTGGACAAAAACTAGTCTTCTTCTTCCTGAAGTATCCTGCATCTAGCATATTGACTAGATGGAACATGATAGGTGTTTCATAAATGTTGAACGTTGAGTGATTTCTCAAATGTAAGTCTGGTTATGACTGATAAATGTTTATACATTTTTTCCAAATACTAATTGGTCAGGTTTATAATTACTATTATTTTTTAAACTTTTGTATTGAAATTTGGCACACAGAATATTGCACAAACCTTAACTGTACAGGTCAATAAATTGTCACAAAATGAACACATCAATATAGCTACCTTCTAGATCAAGAAATAAGTATTACCAGCCTCTCATAAACAATGTGTCTCCAAAATACTGCCCTCTTCCCCACTGGTAACCACTATCTTGATTTCTAACACTGGTTTTTCTGATTTAAAAAAAAAAAATTCTGGTTCAAAATCACAGCATGTTGTAATATTCATCCAAGTTGTGTATAGTTATAAGTTGTTCATTTTCATTGCAGTGTAGTTTTCTTTGTATCAATGTATCACACTTTTGAAGTCATTAAATTGTTGATGGATATTTTGGTTTGATTAGCTAGTACAATTAACAGTGCTATAAACATTTTTGTATGTTTTCTTTGGTGTACATATGCACGTTTCTGTTGGGGGAGATGCTGAGTCATTGGGTAATGCACGTGTTCAACTTCATATATAAGAGACACAATGGTACCAAAAGATGGAAAAAATTGTTCTTTTTCTTAATTCAGCATACGTATATTTTATAAGAAAAAAGGCCTGGCAATTTTCTCGAAGTCAGCCACCGAAAACCCTATGGAGCACAGTTCTGCTCTAACACTTGTGGGGCTGCGATAAGTCGGAATCAACTGGATAGCAAGTGGTGTATTTTACAAAGAACTTAACGCTACTTGTGAAAAAAAAATAACTTCTAACATCAGTGACTGAGGCAGAAATTTAACTGCTTATGGAGCTTGCCCTTTGTTTTATTATTTTAGTAGGCTTCTAGTGTTTTAAGTCCTTCTAATTCTGCTATGATAAGATAGGCTTAGTCAACGTGATTTGACTTCACAACAGCTAATGTTAAATAAGGAACTTTTATTACATGATTTATGTCAATCACCACTCCCCACCAATACGCATACCTCCATTATGCTCTACTAAGCTATTGAGCTATTTGGAACCTTTCATCCACATCAGTTTCTATTGCTTTTTTTTTTTTTTTTTCCCTGTCTACATTTTCCTTATTTAGATCATCTTTATTCCATCTTAACGTGATAGTTGTTCTTCTAACTGATCACTGTGCTTCTTCGGCTATACTATTAATAAGATGGAATATTTTTTTCCCCAGGGAGTGGGGATAAGGAGTAGAATAATATATTTAATAAGCTATGTGCAATCTCATAGTGACTACCAAGGACATTATAGTCTCATAATATAATAAGATTATAGTGCTTTAGTGCTTTAAAAAAAACTTATGAATTATTTAGTTCAAGACTCTAATTTTACTGGTGAAAACCCACCACAAACATTTAAAGTGACTTTCTAAATGAAAATGGTATGACTGGGACTAGAACTCTGGAATTTGGACTCATAGTCATGGGATTCTTCTAATTAAAAAAAAAAAAATGTGCTAAGTAAAAAGAAATAGAAATGGCATATTATTCATACATGCTGTTCTACTGTTCTCTCTACCTGCAAAGCCCATCCATATTGAGTTCATTTAGCCATCTCTTTTTTATGCTTGCACTCTCAGCTTAAATTTCAAGGAAACCTTTTCTGACACTCCAATTTGTTAGTTTTTCTTAGTCCATACAATAAAATTCTCTTTCAATCATTATCCTATTTTATATAATTCTTATTAAAGTATAATTTGGTTGATTATTTATCTAAAGTCTGTATCAGTTTCCTATTGCTACTGTAACAAATTACTACAAATTTAATGGCTTAAAACAACAAAGCTTTATAATCTTACAGCTTTGTATGTCAGAAGTCCATAATGGGTCTCAGAGGCTTAAATTAAGATGTTGGCAGAACTATGTTCCTTTCTGGAGCCTTTAGGGGAGAATCCAACGTTTTGTCTTTTCCCACTTCTAGGGGCTGCCGACATTCCTTGTTGTGGCCCCTTCCATCTTCAAAGCCAGCCATGGCCGACCTAGTCTTTCTTATGATGACATCTGTCTTAGTCATCTAGTGCTGCTATAACAGAAGTACCGTAAGTGGATGGCTTTAACAAAGAGAAGCTTTTTGTCTCACAGTCCAGTAGGCTAGAAGTCCCAATTCAGGGCATCAGCTCCAGGGGAAATCTTTCTCTCTCTGTCAGCCTTCTCATCGATCTTCCCCCGGACTAGGCGCTTCTCCGCGCAGGGACTCTGGGTCCAAAGGACGCACTCTGCTCCTGGCACTGCTTTCTTGGTGGTATGAGGTCACCGTTCTCTGCTTGCTTCCCTTTCATCTCTTGGAAGATAAAAGGTGGTGCAGACCACACCCCAGGGAAACTCCCTTTACTTTGGATCAGGAATATGACCTTATTAAGGGTGTTACAATCCCACCCTAATCCTCTTTGACTTAAAACTACAATCACAAAATGGAGGACAACCATACATCACTGGGAATCGTGGCCTACCCAAGTTGATACACACATTTTTGTGAGACATAATTCAATTCATGACAACATCTGTTTCTGATTCTTCTGCTGTCCTCTTCCCCACTTAAGGATATGTGTGATTTCATTGGATCCACCCAGATAATCCAAGATAAACTCCCTATTTTAAAGTCAGCTGATTGGCAACCTTAATTCCTCCTTGCCACGTAATATAGCCTAATCACAGGTTCCAGGCATTACAACATGGGCATCTTTGTGGGGCCGTTAATTTTCCTACCACAAGGAAATTCAGTAGGAAATTTTAAGCTCCCTGAAGGCAGAAACCACATTTGTGCTGTCTAATGCTAGATCTCCAACACCTAGTACATTGCCGAGCACAGTGTAGCAGTTAATAAATATTTGCTGGGTGAAGATGCGAATGCCTGAAGGATAATTATTACCAGATATCAATGGTAATAGAGACAGGTAGCAAGTCTCAGGGTAGAGAATACACTACATACTACTTATGAAGCTGTTATTGAAGTTTATAGATAAATCGTTTGAAACATTTTATCTAAGTGACATTATTTGCTTTGGGAAGTTTAAAAAGAAAACTGCATTTTCTTTTGGAATGATTGTAGGCTTTCTCCAATCTTCGGCAGAATGAATTTAATAATTATATATTCTGTGCATTAGTATCAACGTAGAGATGTTTTCCTGAAGCATGCACCCGCTATAGTGAGGCTGACTGTAACTCATACATATGCTGAGTGGCAGCAGATAAGTTTGGTATTAGTTTTGATAGGTAATCCACAAAATAGGTAGACTGCATGCCAGCAATCAAGAATTCTCTATAATTACTTTAATCTGTAATCGGCTCAACACAGTGCACAAAAGACTGGCAGATGAATTTTGCAACCAGAGAGAAAGTTGGTTAATTATTCCAAGACCACCTCTTTGTTCTCGTATTGATTTGGAATTGTATGACCTTTTCATTCATTCATTTGTATACTTATTCATTCAGTAGAATGTACTAATTACTGTAGGAGAATATTAATTACAGTAGGAACAAAAACCAATAAAACACTTTCCCTGACCTCTCAGTACATCTATGCTCATGGTGAGAGACGGGCATGTAAATAAATCCATAAGAGTAATTAATATTAACCCTGTTCCTTCATTTAAAGAAAGAGGAAGTTGTAGAGTCAGAGTTAATAAACAGTTACTATGAGAAAATCCTTTAATTTTTATATTAGAAGGAAAAATTATTGGAAAACACACATGGACACACCCACATCCATTGCTGCCAAGGGAGGCAAGTTAGTTTACTAGTGAAAATAGTGAGGTTTAAAATTATTCTCCTTCCTAAAACTGTAGGCTATAGGCTATATACTAAGCTTGAATGGATGATGAAACTGTTTATTGCACAATAAAGTATGTCTCTAAAAATCAGGTACTTTTTTATTCTCTTCAAACAGTAATCTATAGTGTGCATGGAATTCTTTACATGCTGTTCCACATTCCTGGTTACCAAGACACTGTTGCTTGGTTCAATGTGTAAACATCTCACAATGAACAAGTGCAGAAGGGTCTTGCAGGCTGGATAAGGGGATGGAGTTCTACAAGATGGTGTTTCGTGTGGGAAATTGGGGGAAAAAACAATGTACAAATACAGAATGAGGGAGATCAGTATCAGGAGCCACACATGAAAAATCGTTGTTGTTAGCTGCTATCCAGTTGGTTCCTGACTCATGGCAACTTCATGTATAACAAAACTTACACTCCCAGTCCTGTGCCATTCACATGATCAGTTGCAGATCAGACCTTTGTGACCCATGCGGTTTTCATTGGCTGATTTTCAGCAGTAGATCACCAGGCCTTTCTTCCTAGTCTGTCTCAGTCTGGAAGCTTTGCTGAAAGCTGTTCAGCATCATAGCAACACACAGTCCATTGCTGACAGACAGGTGGTGCTGTGCACGCGGTGCATTGGCTGGGAATCAAATCTGAATGTCCTGCACGTTAGGCAAGAATTCACTGGGTGGTGCAAACAATTAATGTGCTTGGCTGCTAACCCAGAGGTGCCTTTGAAGAAAGGCCTGGTTATCTACTTCCAAAAAATTAGCCATTGAAAACCCTATACACAGTTCTACCTTGACACGCTTGGGATCTCCATGAGTCAGAATCAACTCAAAGGCAACTGGTATATGAAAAATATGATTTATCACGTTCAAGAAGAATTAGGTTGCAGCACTCAGGCCAGTAACTGAAAGTTACATGATGACTGGACTCTGATCAGAATTAGAACATTCAAATGGGACATATCAAAAAATGAAACAAGATACTTATGAAGTAGTGAGTTCCATTCTTTAAGGGATCTGGACAGAAGCTGTAGTATCATTTGGTAGACTTTTCAATCAGTCTCATAGAGGGTATTTTAATATCTGGGCAATGGTTGATCTAACCATATTAAATAGCATCTTGTAAAGCTTTAAGGGTCCATGACATTTAGGTCATTCAACCATTAATTGAAGGTAAATGATAATGTATAAATATTCTTAGTGATTCATAGTGGCATCATCTTATGAAGGGTCTTGATTATGAAGTCAGCATTTAAGGAGGAAGAATATCTTAGAAAATCTCATAGAAAAGAACTGACAGAAACTGACATATCTTCTCTCTGTCCATCCAACATAGCCAGTATTTTCTTCAGCGAAGAACAATTTATTCTTGAATTAGGTACCAGATGAAGTAATTGGCTTATTTTTAGGGTCATGTTGTATGGAAACTTTTATTTGAGCCTTGAATCACTGTAGGCACGGGAGATTGTCACACTTTGGGAGGAAGTTGGGAACTAAGAATACTGAGGGGAGAGCAGATTCATGCCTGTCATCTCAGTCTCATTTGGGGGCATTTATTCTTGGAGTGGAAGATTGTGCAAAATCGCCTATGTAGTCTAAACCTTCCTTTGTCTTTTTGCCTGAACCTGCATTGTTGAAGTCTCATCAGTTAAATGAACATAAAGGAACCCTGGTGTCACAATGGTTAAGCACTAGGCTGCTAACCAACAGGTTGGTGGTTTGAATCCACTCAGCGGCTCTGCAGGAGAAAGATTTGGCAATCTGCTCCCATAAATACAACAGCCTAGAAAATTCTATGGGGCCAGTTCTCTTCTGTTACCTGAGGTCGCTATGAATCAAAATTAACGGTACCTGACAACAACATCTAATGAACATACGACTCCATTCTTACCTTTTTAAAGATTTCTTATTAGTTGATTATCTTGAACTATTTTGCTCAGTGTCATATGGCTCCTTCCAGTTCCTGCCCTCATTGTTCATCTTAGTAAAATGAGGCTAATATTTCAGTACTTAAGTATTACATAAAGAAGTGTATGTCATTTATTTATATGTTGGTGATGAGGGGTTGTTGGAGAGGTTTAATTTTACTTACTACCTAACAGATGTATTTGTTATATAACATATCTACATTATTTCAATACATTCTGAACTGCCCTAAGAAATAAGTATTATTATTCATATCGTAAATTTAAGAAAATAGCTGCTTAGTCAGCTGAAGTGTGGCTAAGACTGAAGTCAAGATCCCTTTGACCTCAAAGTCCATTCTCTTTCCTTTATACACTACTACCTCCCTTACTTGACTTAGACATTTTTAATAGGTCCTTGTTTAGTCTGATTGCTGTAACATTAGAGCAAATTTACTCCAGCTTCTAACTTTTCCGTTCAATTTTCAGGTCACATTTCTGTGAAATGAGGTGAAGGGATATTTTGCTTACACAGCTTTGCTGAGCAGTCATTCTCTTTCTGCCCATGGCCATAAAAGGAAAATGCTTTCCACAAATAGTATCTTGGACCAAAAAAAAAAAAAAAAAAATCATTGTTCCTTTTAATGTGTTTTCACTTCTTTCTCTGAAATCCTTACACGGTCAACTGGAATAAAACAACAGTTTACAGAAAATAGAGCTTGAAACAGACAGATGAAGCCCTCTAATAGCCAATGAAGAAGTTTCTCTACATACGACCCTTGTTTGAAAGGGCAGAAAACTTGCTTTTTTTTTTTTTAAGGAAAAAAGAACATAAAGCTAAACAGAAGGGGGAACCCAAAAAGAAATAGCTCTCTACTCTTAAGTGTGAGTTAAGCTTAAGAATCATGAGGTAGCAATGGCAAATTTCTTTTCAACACCTTTGCTTGCTACTGTCTAGATGGAGCCAGAGATTCTGTTTGTCCAAGGAGATGAGATCAAATTGATATGTCATCCCAGGCTATCTGTACAGGTCCAGGGATCAGGGCTTTCTGTAGCTTTCCAGAAGCACAAACCACAGATTGAGATTTACTGCTGGTTTGACTTTTAGTTCTGATTTAATTCAATTATCCCATGTAGACTTAGCCTCTGTGTGCTAAGGTAGAGAAAGATGTGGCTGGAGGTAGGAGACCAGCTTAATATTTCTCAAAGGCCCCCTCCAGGAAATTGTTTGATATTTCAAGAACATAGACTCCAGGCAGGGAGAGAGTATGTAAGTTTTGTGATATGCCTTGTGATTATTTAGTACATTTGTTGTACATGTCAAGGCACCTAATAAAATAATTGTCTAACGAAGAGCAATGAAGTAGCCTCCTTTGATGTGGTACATGACATACCTTTGCATTCTTACTCTTCATGCTTTTCTCCTGGATCTCATCATCTAAGTGGCTTGCTCATTGGAAGAAGGAAGGGCAGAGGCTTACATACCCGTGTATCCATCTGAAAGCTAGCACCGTGCCTTTCACTCCGTGGGAACCCACAGAACGCTTGCTGATTCATTGGTGTTGCCACTTTCTTGTGAGAAAGGGGCAGGCATACTGCATGGGGTGATGTGGAATATACCTATTTGTCCTTGTTACAAGTATGGATTACCTGAGAGGAAAATAGCATCCAGTTTTCAGTCTGATTGTAGGACTATTCAAAAGAGCTGTTTGAATTTTACGAGAGGTGAAATTCTCATTTTGAGAAATGAA
The DNA here is from genome assembly GCA_030035585.1 of Dugong dugon. Classification (NCBI taxonomy): domain Eukaryota; kingdom Metazoa; phylum Chordata; class Mammalia; order Sirenia; family Dugongidae; genus Dugong; species Dugong dugon. The sequence continues at coordinate 102,363,467 of CM057463.1, read as the reverse complement.
CATATAGTTCTAGATTAGAGTGCAGTTTAAAAATTGCATGGTATTTTTAATATATGTTGAAATATAGGGCTGTCAGTCATGCTGGTGTTTGTATAAGAGGATGTCACAAAACCTTTCCCTAAAAACAGGCTCAAATTTGAAGCCACATTAGTTATTATTAATAGTTACTATCCATCATTACACGTCTTGTAAAATCCATCATTTTCACTACTTTTCAGTAGTGCTATCAGAAATATATTCTGACAGAAATAACAATTCATGCACTACTGATTGGGACTTCAGTTAATGATACCAATTGTTAAGAATATTCACTTTTCAAGCTACCATTTCTGGCGAAATTCCTATATGCCAGGCATGGTGCTAAGTGTTTTACATACATCACCTCGTTTAATCCCTACTATCATGCTATTTTAAAGATGAAGAAATGATGATTTAGAAAGGTTCATTGGCATATTCAGTTCATACAAAATGGTAGAGCTGAGATTCAAGCGGTATTTTAGATTGCAAAACCCCAGTTTTAAACATTGCGCTGTTGAATTCAGTCCCTCGCATTGTTGTCTTGCCTTTCCCTGCACACTAATAGGAGGATATTGTCTGATTGAACTACTTTGACGATGATCCTTCAGTGCTTCCTTTTTATAACATTTACTTGAATACCGCTGGTTGTATTATGTCAATGCCTTATGCTTACTATTTTCTGTTCTTTTGTGCCCTGTATACGTTTAAACAGTATAACTAAATGAGAAATTCTCAAATACAAAACAAAATAATCTATGTGTAGGTAACTGTGACTGATGAAAGCTAGAATCTAGTATTGAGAATTCTTGATCCCTGCAATAGGCCTTTTGTTTCAGAATGGAAGAAAACAAAAGCAATTTGTTCTTTTACTCGAGAACGCACCCAAGGCAAAGCTGTCAGACCCGGAAGTGTTGCAATGCATCTGCATAGCCATATGTTGACAGATGTTTTTGTCTGTAACTCTAGCTTTCTGAGGTATAGTGCGACTTCCCGTCAAAGAGTTTTCATTACTTTTTGAGGTTGTATCTGCAGAAATAGTTTACCCGTATGAACAAGATATAGTGAAATTAAAAAGGGTGAATTAAAAATATACTAAATCAAAAGGAAGCCGAAGACATTACCAACTTTTTTTTTCCCCTCAGCTAGTGATGAAAAACAACAGGATAATCTTGAAGTCCTTCTGTCAGATAGCACAGAAATATTTCAAGATAGAGTGCCAATTCCAGGAGGCAGCATACCTACCGATTGTGCAGCAGTATGCTGCCCCAGGAAGATAAATCTGCGCTCTCATTAAGACCTCATGTAAAAAGAAGTATCCCATCAAGGACGAGAAAAACATTAACAAAAATCAACTGATAAATTGTAGCTTAATTTATGAAAATTCAGAAAATAATGAGTTGGCTTATTTAAAGAAAAAAGGAAGGAAGGACAAAATATAGAATATCTCATTTGGACATTTTTGCATTTGGCATCTCATCTTCCTTTATTTGAGACAGGTGAATGAATGTTCTTCCTAATCCTACCCAAATAGCCTCTATGGAGTTACAGGATTAAAGACCAGCCTTTGACAGAGACTTCTCTCTAGGTGTGTTATTCTGTCTAGGAAGTGTAAACATAGCGCTAATTTCCCTGTTGCACCTATGGAAAAATCACATGTTGGCATCACTTGGAAGCCATTGTTTGCAAAAACAAGAGCTGTCTCTGACTCATTTATCCTCACCCCTTGTCTGCTGCTGTGCTTCAGCACAGGCTTGGCTGTGTATCAGATTGATCTTTGGGCTCTTTTGTCCCCCAGATGTCCACAACTAGGTCTTATCACTAGATATTGGACTCCATAAAAAAACAAAAAAACAAACCAAAAAGAACAAACCAGTTGCCATTGAGTCAATTCCAACCCATTGCAGTCCCATGTGTGCAGAGTAGAACTGCACTTGTAGAGTTTTCAAGGCTCTGGCCTTTCCAAAGCAGATCACCAGGCCTTTCTTCTGAGGCACTTCTGGATGGGTTCCAACCACCAACTTTTTGGTTAGTAGTCCTGTGCTTACTTGTTTGCACCACCCAAGGACTCCTTGTATCCCATGGTGTTTTAATCCCTTTCTATCCCCAAATGTTTAGAGTTTTCCCATTTTGCTCCCCGTATAGTAGTTTCTTGGATGTCCTCTTATCACATATTTCATTTGACTCTCCTGTGGGGTTTGTGCTGGTGGCAAATATTGTTAGTTTGGATTAATGTGCTCAGGCCTTTAACATTGTTGATGTCCTTTTCCATTTGGTTTTAAAAGTATTTATAGGGAATCATAATATAACACCTATGGGGACTTCACATTCTAGAGAAGGTGAGGCACTTGATTTTGTGTTTAATAGTTAAAATGATATTAGCTAATATAATACAAAAATCCTGATATTCCAAGGGCTTAACACAATAGTTACAATATGAGACCAGGTGGCAGAGAAGGGTTAGAGCGTGTGGGGTTTTGGTCTATGCATTTATTCAAGGGACAGACTCCTTCTAATTTGTGACTGTGCCATCCTCTAGAGTTTCTGAATCCTCTGTTAGATTCTCTACATTCAGTCTGAAGAAGGGACGTTGTTTTCTTAATCACTTTGTTCATTTTACTTTCACTAATATCTCATTGTTACCTGTTTTCAAGTTGGCCCCCAGCTCAGGGTGAAACAAAATGCTGCTTAGTCCTGCACCATCTCCATGATTGGTTGTGGATCAGACCATTGTGATCCAAAGAGTTTTCACTGACTTTCACAGACCTTTCTTACTAGTCTGTCTTAAGCCTGGAAATTCTGCTGAAGCCTGTTCAGCATCATAGCAATATTCTGTGGATGAGTTCTATAGCCACATGGCGCAGACTACAGCCAATTAGGGCAGGGAAGTGTAGTCTGTGTTAGGAAAGGCACTTCACTATTGAAAGTCTATTAAAGAAATAATTTTTTGGGGAGGGGTGGTGATCACCTAGCAATATCTAATACAGTGTTGAAAAAAAGTAACTTAGTGCTATGCCCTGTCTTTATATACTGTAAAGGACATGTTGGACCTATTTTTTCTTTTAAAAACTTTTTTGGTTATTATTGTCCCTGAATAGATATGGCAACTATAAACATTTCAATATATTTTTCATTTCTGCCAAAACCTCTGCCAGGAACATAATAGACCAGAGGTCAGGAAACTTTTTCTGTAAAGGGCCAGAGAGTGAAAAGCAGACTTGGAAGCCTATGTGGTCTCTGCTGCAACTACTCAACTCTGCCATTATACAATGACAGCAGCCATAGAATGAGCATGACTGTTTTCCAATAAAACTTTACTTACAAAAACCAGTGCAAATTAGATTTGGCCTGTGGACCATAGTTTTAGGACCCCCTAAACTAGACTTTGGTCTGTAATAGCTTGGATGTGAACACTGTGAAATGAACCCTGGCTTGGCATCCAGATACACATAAATTCAAATTCTGGCCATCACTGAGAAGCTGTGATCTTGAGCCAGCTTAACCTTTGTGTCAGCCCCTCATCAATAAAATGAGAATGAGGCACATAAATAATACACGTAGTGCCTAGCTCATTGTAGACATTCATATGTCGCTGTTTATATTGCTCTTCCTCCGCAGAGGCAATATAATGTAATGGATGAGAACAAAGACTCTGAAATCCAACTGCCTCTTCCTGGGGATTGATCATGGGCGAGCTCCTTAATATTGCTATGCCAAATTTTCCTCCTTGTCAATATCGAGATAATAGTGCCTACTTTTTAGTTTACTTATGGGGATTCAGTGAGTTAATACACGTAAAGCAATTAGACCGATGCCTAACAATAAGCACTCAGTAAATGTTACCTACTTATATCAGCCATTGTTGTTGTAATTGACTTCCTTTGTTTCTCAGCAGTAGGATGTATTATTGAATTTTATTTTTGCTGAATTTATGTCAAGGAGTGAACTAAATGAATACATGATGATTATTCAGGCCTAAATAATTTCTTTTCCTGATTTATCAGTTACATTAGGATGAAAAGATAGTTTCTCTTTTATTCTCTGTACTATTTCTGCTCAACTAGAGAAGAAGACAAAGGCATCAAACTGTTAAGGCACTCTGTTCTCCAGCCACACTATGCTTGGAATTTTTCACTCGTATTACAATAATAACTTAAAGGAAAATGAAATTCATTAAATTGAATTTTGCTTTAGAGCCAACATTGGTATAAAATATTCATCCATTATAGCTGGGGATTCTGATGCCATTTAAAAATCTTTTCAATTAAAAGAAATATATAAAGTTGAATAATATTTTGTTAATGCATGATTTAGAAGTTTTGATGGATATATAGTCGGGGAAAACCTCTTGGTTTTTGTATTTTACTTGTTACTAATGTAATGATTGTGAGAAACTTGCCTTGGTCTACTGGAAACAAATAAATAAGGATGAAGATTTATCTGAATTAGAATAGGATTTCAGAAAATTATCCTACTAATTAAAATATCTAAACTTTGGTATTAGTCCCTTAAAATACTAATTTCCTTTAGAAGTATATATTTCTAAATAATAGAAACAACTTGCTGAGAACTAATTATAATGATCATCTTGCTACTTCTCAATTTCTTTAAATGAAGTTCATCCTCTCAATTGTTCAGTTGGTGTTTTTGCAGTATATTCGTGGGTTGTGAGTTTAAAATTGAGTAATCTTATTTCAGTATATTGAATATGCATGTGATAATGCCACTGAACACTGGTTTGGATAAATCCAAATCCATAAAAATGGATTTTGTGTTTTTGTTACTTATTTATATTTGAAGACTTATTTTTTATATTAAAGAATAAAAATCTGAGTCCCCTTAACAGTACTTGAAATCTCTCTACAATTTAATGTCTCAGAAAGTTTGTGGTTATTTTGAAAGGACTGTGGTCATTTATTAATAGTGAATTTGGAAAAAAAGATGCCATTACTGTTTGCTTCATTTACAGACTTTTTATGAATCTTTCACTTTCTCCTTATATTGGTTATCTAGGTGTCCCCCATTTTCTACCAATGCATAGACTGTTTCTTGATTACCCTAGTAATTACCTCATTAAGGATTAAGGTATTTAGCATTTGTTACTCAGATACAGTTTTTGGAGCCTTTTATTTTATTTTATTTATTTTCTACTGTGGCTGCTGAAACTGTACTATTGCTTATGGTAACTCTCAGACTTGGAACACTGTATACATCTTCCCTGCACCCTCCTTTTTTCTCCCAGTCTGTAGCAGATAGATCTTGTTCAGGGTTGTTGAAGCCTTTCTCTCCCACTCCCCCATTTTAGTATTTTAAAGTTAGACAGGAGCTTAGAGATGATCTGTGAGTCCACCTCTTTGATACTTTGATATTAGAGACAGAGAACAAAGAGGCAAACAGAGTCTAACTCATCCATCCTTATGCATTCTGTTTCTCGCTGAATCAGAACAAGAATCCTAGATTATTTTTTTTTTGCTCTTTGCAGAATATTCTGTTACCTGTCTCTCTCAATGTTAATGCATAGGTCTCTGAAAGCTTCTCAGCACTAAACTCATTCAGAATACATTTGATTTCATGTGGAAGTGATTTAGGGTCAGCTGATTCCACACTTGGCTTCATTGACTCTTAGTTTAAGAAATGTATACTCTCAAATCCAATTCTCTATATATCTTCTACACATAGTTAACATTTATTCATTCAGTGAAGATTTATTAAGAAGTTGTCTTGGCCTCGTGCTGACTAGGCATTAGGCTGTTAATTTCAGTGGGACCTGTGAACATTCTCTGCTGTCATGTGAGGTAGGGTGAAAATTAGTTTCACTAGGTTTAAATAGTGTGCTGTCAAACAGTTCTGTAAGTAGTTCTGAGGTTCTATTGGTCTCCAGAGAGCATTTGTTAACTCTAACCAAGTATGTCTATAACATTCCTAAGTGACTAATAGTGTTTCCGTGATGGCTGTGAAGAATTAGGCAGTGATATGAAATCTAAATTAGCATCTTCCCTCTATTTCATCCCTGGCCACTCACAGGTTATCAGCCAAAGAAGGTAACAGAGTGCAGTATACATTAACATCAACCTATAGCATTAACAAAAACCCTGGCGGTGTGGTGGTTAAGAGTGATGGCTGCTAACCAGAAGGTAGGCAGTTCAAGTCCACCAGGTGCTCCTTGGAAACCGTATGGAGCAGTTCTACTCTGTCCTATGGGGTCAGTATGAGTTGGAATCAACTTGATGGCAATGGTTTTTTTTTTTTGTTTGTTTGTTTTTATAGTGTTAATGGAGCCTGGGTAGTGCAAGTAGTTTGAGATCAGCTGCTAAACTAAAGGTTAACAGTTCGAACGCACTCAGTGGCTCCCTGGAAGAAAGGCCTGGCAAACTGCTTCCGTAAAGATTACAACCAAGAAAACCCTATGAAGCAGTTCTACTCTGTAACACGTGTGGTCACCATGAATAGGGATCAACTTGGCAGCAATGTTTCTTTTGTTTTTGCTACTGTTAATATTCTTTTACCATTTAGTGAACAGGAAAGCAAATTAGAATGGAAATTATTTGCAGGCAAAGTTGGAGTAAACGTATGCCAACTATGTGATATATTAAAAGTATATTTATTTTGGGCTTAACATACATTAGATGTGAGAAGTTAAAACAACTGTTCCTATTATTACCTTCTATTTGAGATCCAAAAATGTTTTTATGTAAAGATTATATTGAAGATAATAATGTAGACACACCCATCATACTTAATGCATTCAGGAGGATACTTCATTATAATACTGTACATTTGTATTATAATATTTCACATAAATTTAAAGGGCACATTTGTTAAGATCTTAGCTTAAAAATTCTTTCTAAGTGAGAGAACAGGTATTTACTTGAGGTGCATAAGGTGGAGATATGGCCTGTATTTTACAATATATTCTTCACCACCCCTGACAGATATTAATGCTTTCTTGTTTTACTTTTTTTTTTTTTTTTCTCTTCCAATTAGTGTCTCCTTAGCAATGATTGAGGGACATTAGGAAAGTATTAAAAAATGTTTTAGAGAATAGTAGTGAATTAGGTGAGAAACAACCAAAAAGACTACTTAGCATGTAAGGACAAAATTAGACTAAGGGGTATAGTTTTGGGAGGGTGTCCGGAAGAAAGGGGGCAAAAAAAAAAAAAGCTTAACAGGCTGGGGCTGAGCAGAAGTTAGACAAATGTGTGGAGGATAAATACGTGTTAGTGAGGACGAGAATTCGATATCTGGTGTCAAAAGGACAAAATAGTTAGGGAATAAATGTGAAAAGTGTCAGGAAGTGGTAAGAGTCATAAAAAGGAAATTACTCTGGCAGCATCATTGTGTATTGATTAGTGGGAGATGGGCGTTAAGAAGAGGAAGCTGTAGTTATCAAAGAAGGATATACCTAAGGCAACAATGCTTGCACTTATTAAAAATAACAAAAAATAAAATAAGACTTTACCTGAAATAAAGTAGGCAGTAAGCCAACGATATAGGCAGACCAGCTGTCCCTCTGCCGTTCTTCAGAGCTCTCTCTCCCTGCCATGCTGGCACACACACATAATTCACATCTCTGACGTCAGGGCTGAGGAATATTGCTTTCAACTATATCCTATTATCTTTTCTTCTAATCTGTTTTTCCTAGAACTTCTTTTTTTTCCTTATTTTTAAGCTGGGTGCTAGACGGCATTTGGTGAGAAACCCAGTACATATAGCTGGAGGCAAAATTTTCTGTTCATAGACAATTTACATTGGAATCAATAGATGGGAGAGGGAGAGATGTCACCGCTAATTCTAGCCTGGGTATGGAAATTTGGTTAGTTAGATAAGCAAAATTTTAGAAACTATTATTTTCTTTTTTCTTAATGGGATCTCTAAATTGCAATGATACATTAATATTTTACTTTTAGCAAAAATAGCTAGATATAAAATGGGGGCACTTACATGTATGCTTGTATCAAAAGAAAGGAATGTAATAAAGAGCAGCAAATATTATACTGATGAATTAGTTAAGATACAGTTGCAACTGCTGTGACATCCACCAAAAACAGCATTGACTTAAACAAAGACAGAATGTTATTTCTCTCTCACATAAAAAGCCATCATAATGAAACAGTGAGTCAGTTTTATGATGTTAGATCTAGTCTCCTTCTGTCTTATTGCTTCTCCTTCCTTAAGGTGTTGTAATTCTCATGGCTCGTCACATCTGCATTTCAGCCACTAGGAAGGGAGGAAAGGGCAAGAGGAGTCTACCCTCTGGTCCTTTAGAGGCATGATCCACCTTTCATACATTTTTCTGTGCACATACTGTTGGCCACAGATTAGTCAAATGGACAGGCTGGGAAGTGTGGTCTTTCTGAGCTTCCATTGGGTTCATGTATCAGGAAAGAGAAAGGGAGAATGGATATTGAAGGATGACAAGTTGGCTCTTGCCCAACTGAGCTTTTGGATAACATGGTAGAATAAGACAGAAGGAACCTGGACATCCAAATAACTACCTGCAGCACAGCTACAATTCCAGCTTGGATCCTTTGCCTCCAGACTTTGATATGAAAGAAATACATTTTATTTATTTTTTAAATGGCTTATTTATTTATTTTTTGCTTGTTTGTTTGTTTTAGTCTCTTTGCTTTAGCAGTCTAGTCAGTCCCTTAACTAATGCAACTAGAAGGGGGGGAAATTAAAAAAAAAAATCATTAATGATATTTAATGAAGATATTTATTAAATATTAAAGATCATTAGAAAATGGAGCAAAATTAAAGCAGCCAAATTTAGAGGGAGATGGAGGTGTCTCTGAGAGTTTTCAGTTAATATAAAAAATGGTCACTTTTTTCTTCTTCCTTCCACACTCCCTCCTTCCCTTTTTCCTTACCTCTCTTCCTTCTTCCCTCTTATTATTCTTTCTTTTCCTCTTTCAGTAAATGTGTTGAAACAGTGATCTGATCCAGACACTGATTATTTTTCAGGCTTAAGATAACAATGTGCATTGTGAGAAAAAAAATTGTATAAAATAATTTTGAATTTTAGAACTGTGATCATACTGGTGTATTTTTGCAAATTTCTTTCCCATACTTGGAATTCTTACCATTTAGGTGACTATATCCTTGAAAGTTTATAAATTGGCCTTTTTGGTTCAGGTCTGTCTGTACTGAGCTTAATTGTGATATCATGGAGATATGCTTCTTGCATTTAATTCCCATTTGGACTATGCTTCTTGGCAGGGACCCTGACCACTGAACAATAAAGCAGTTATTGCCATGATGATATGCAATGTTAAGCAGATTATGTCATGGATAATTTTACATATTCATAGTCATGCCACTCGCAGATGCTGACATTGTACTGATATAGGTTTTCAATAAGATAAATCTAAAATGGCAATTCTCTCTAAAGACCAAAATTCCTCCCTTTGCTCCTGCCTAATAACACTTTTTTTTTTTTAATTACAGGCTTTTTTGAGGATTTTTCTCCCTGGAAAAATACTCAGATACACGTTTATGCAAATATTTTGCATACAATTTCAATTGTTAACAGATTTCCTAAACCCCATTCACAGTTTCCATTTCAACCTTAATGTTCAGAACTCCCATTCTTGGCCAATATATTAGATTGACACATGGGGCATTTGATGGAAATCCCTGCATGTATTTCACAGTTTTGGATGGATTACAACTTCTTGGAATAGTTCAAGGAAGCCAAGAGGTTTAACAAAGTACAGTAAAATACTCAGTGAAAAATGTGGAATGTGCTGATCCTTGTAAGGGTCTCTAATGTGTAAGTTGGCATCATCCATAGTGTAAGAAAACAAAACCACATAAGAAAAAAGCTCAGCTTATTAAGTTCTCTGTAGAAAGTATATACTGCAAAGGACTTTTCCTAAAGACAGCCTAATTAAAATAGTCTAAATAACCAAATTTTTATGGACAGTTTCACTAAAGCAATATGTAAAACATATGTAACTGTTACAGGACACAGAGATATCATTTTCGTGATTCAGTGAAAAACCGTGAAATCAGTATTAGCATAGCTCAGTATAACTACCTATGCATTTAATTTCTAGTAAAGTTCATCTGCTTTGGCATACAACTTGAAGCAGACAAAATAAAACAAACAAGAGTAGGAATTGTCTATCTCTTTGGCAGTTAATTTCCTCCTTCCCTTCCTTCCTCCCTCTTTCTTTTTTCCTTCCTTCTTCCCATCCTCCCTCCCTCCCTCCCTTTCTTTCCTTCTGTGTCTCAGTTATTAATTGACCTGAAACCTTATAGGCTGACTGTTTCTTTCTTTGGCTGTTTGAGTAACAAAGGGTAACATAGAGTAACAAAGATTGGAACAGGGAGAAGCAAATTAGCATAAAACAAATATGAAGGGAGCATAATTGAATTACTAGGACTAGTAATGCAACAGGTATGACAATGGCATCAAGACTTGGTTGCTCCATTCTTCATCTTGTTCTCCTCTGTATTGGATTTGTTGTCCTTCTTCCATGGTGGTCTCCATAAATTCAGATTTATACCTTCTCAACTTCAAGCCTATTAGATTAGCTTTGATTGAACCAACTCAGATCACATCGCTTTCCTGGGCCAATCTTTATGAGCAGAGTGAGGGATGCACTAACTAGACATTTTCTTTATCTAGACTAATCACCTTGGCAAGGTAGATGGGAAAAAATGATTGACCAGGCCTTAGTCCTCTCACCAGCCCTGAGGTTGGTGGTGGGATTAGCATGTGTTACCGCATGAACAGGGGAGAGGGATGAAGAAATTTCACTGGGAAATAACAGGTTCTTTTATCAGAAGAAGAAGAAGGATGGATGCTGGGCAGATCAAAACAACAACTATCCACCTTCATACACACATATTCATGGCAACCAGATATCACTGATATCTAGCACAGATACCTAGCACAAATTAGAAGGCAATTCTGCTGAGTTCTTGTTGTCCTCTACCACCATTTATAGCCTTGTAACTACAGTTAAATTTATTAACAGCCTTAGAAAGAGATGTTTGCATGCCTAAAGGAGCCCTTTCATTATGAAATTACTTTGCCTAGAAAATTGAAAAGTGCTTTCAATAAGTCACACCATCTGCTGCTCCCCTGTTAAGTTAAAACTGGCCACAATTGAATCTTCATTTATGTGACTTGTAGGTTTCACCTTCACTATTTTAGCAGCTTGTTTCAAACTAATCCTTCAGAAATAGACCTCAATTGAGGCAATTGTGCATTTTCTGAATCTTCAAGTGTTTTTTTTTTACTTTTTATTTTAACGAAGTTGAGATATACATATGGGTCATATATAAAGTAGCACGTATAAAACTTTTGGACTGAGTAATATAGCTGACCAGAAAAGCCCAGGGGCCCCATTGTTGAATGGGGACACAAATATTGGTCTGGATGACACAATTTGGGGCCAGTAATGCTGAGAATGGTTCTTTTCTACTGCTTCAGAGGATGTTAACTGGAAACCTCTTTTCTTTTTACCAGTTGGTAAAATAAAGTATGCACTTGATGTATCTACCATCTCTGAGCTGTGGTCATGTAGGGAAATAAATCTTTCATTGCATCTTACTCTCTGAAGATCTGAAAGAAGATAAAAGCAGAGTAAGACTTTTGCTTATGGAAGTCACTGAATTGGCAATGGCTGCAATTACTGGGGACTTAACCTATGCCAGAGGTTAGTAGGTGGTACAGCTTAGCTGGCATCCCAAATATATTTACACATTGGTGGCTACTTTATCTGATTTCTCAAGCTCTTCATACTTCCATTTTATTATCCTGCTACATTTGTTGTACACAGACCCAGCCAGGTGATAGGGATGTCCAATAAGCCAATGGAGATATAATTTCTCTGTCAATGTGACGCAGGTTTTTCTCTAACACTTTGCCATTCCTTTCCTCAGCATTGGTTTTGCTCCTCTTAAATACACACATACTCGCAAACACACACTCACACCTTTCACTTGACTGTTTCTCTAAATTGCACTGTCTTTTGCTGAAATAGCTCAGAGTCCCACAGAGGTAATTAGAGAGAAGGAATTGTTATCTTCCTTTTATTGAGGAAACCTAAGGAACACAAAATTTAATTGATGTATCAACCCACTCAGCTTGTTAGTAGTAGTATAACCATCATGAAGCAGTATTAACCAGATTCTCCCAGTGCTTTCTGGGAAGGTGAGCTAGAGAAGAAAGCTGTACACTTACTTTATTTGTGTGTGTGTGTGTGTGTGTGTGTGTGTGTGTGCATACACACAGCTAAATTTTGATTTTTCTTTTGTTTTCCGTAAGTTGCTTTCTTTTACGTGTAGGTCACACACAGTTATTGGGTCATGGCCTCAGTAGTTTGGGACATCAATAAATATTTGTTTGACTGAGTGCCACACCAACATGGGGAATGTGGCGTGACGCTGTGTGTTTCTAACATTTTTACTGCTCCGGACGTTAAGAAATACAATTTCCATGGTAACCAAGTAAACACAAATATTCACATGCACATGTAGCTGCAATGTTTTCATTAAATAGTATTTGCTTTTATTTCATGTGATGTACACTAATTTTTTTTCTTCTTTCTTTTCTATCTTCTGTTTTTTGTTTTTTTTTTTTTCCCAATCCTGGTTGCAGTCCACTAAAATGATTTCATGACTCTCTAAGTTGTTGTGACCTAGTACAAAAAGGACTGGTGCATTGGAAAAGGAAGAGCTATGACTTCAAGGACGTATGTTTCAAATCCTCCTAGTTTTGCTATTTACTGACTGTGTAATTGGAATAATCACCTCAACCAGTTTTAGAGACTGTAATTAGGGAATAAGAATATTTTTATTGTGGGGTTGAAGTAAAATTGAAGTAACTTTGGAATTAACTGGTATACCATAAACTTTCTTGACAAATTGGTTCCTTTTGCCATTTTCTCTCTCCCTTTATAAATATTCATTTCTATGGGAGCAGGGGAAGAAATAGTTCCCCCTTTACTACCTCATTTTCTATTGATTTTAATAGTATATATTAGATATGATAGATCCTTTTATTCAAAACAAATTCTAAATAGCATGTGGTATGTTTGGGGTACATAGTGACAAAAATAATAGCATTTGATTTTCAAGTGCTTTGTTACATGCCAAATTCTGTACACACTATTTTTGTGAATCCTTGTGTATCCATGTGAGGCAGGTACTACCAACATTTCCATTTGACTGACAGAAAGGGGCATAAAGTACTTTGCCCATGGTCACTGAACCAGGATCCAAGCCCATACAGTCTGATTCCAGTCTAAGTATTAGCTGTTTCTGCGTTGTTTCTTAACAATACATGTTGATTAAGAGACAGTGTAACATAGTGGTTGAAACACAGACTGTGGAGCCACATAGCATCAGTTAAACTCCTAGCTCTGTCACTTACTAGTGTGCACATCAGGAGGTTTGATGAACCCAGTTTTCTCTTCAGTAGTAATTCAGATTATGACATGTGTTGGTTGAATTAATTTAATTAACAGGTGCAAAATATTTAGAATAGCACTGGGCATATAATAAGCAAGATATTAATATTATTTCCTCTATTTCTTTCAGGAGAAGTTTTATTTCATGTATGTGTGTATGAAAGAGAGAGAGAGGTTTAAGAGCTATAAGTACAGACAAAATCTTATTCTTGGCAAATAAAGTAGTAGAATGCTAAGGTGGTTGTTGTTACTAGTGGACTTTAAGTCGATTCTTGACTCATGGCGACCCAGTGTGTTACAGAGTAGATCTGCTCCATAGGGTTTTCTTGGCTGTAATCTTAATAGAAGCAGATTGCCAGACCTGTTTTTTGTAGTACCTCTGAGTGGGTTTGACCACCAACCTTTAGGTTAAGCAGTCATGTGTAAATCCCACCTAGGACTAAATAATAATCCCATGTTGACAGTAAGGTTTTAAGATGCTTGTTGTAAACATTGTTTTTTTCAGCTTGAATTCTCAAAGTTGAGGTGGCTGTAATCATACTTATACCACAATAAGACTGCAAGCAGAAATCATCTTTGTGTATGTGTCTGTCTTCCTTATTCTTCTGTAAATTTCTCAATTTCAACTTTATGTTTGAAGAGTCCAGACACTAGAGTATAGTAGGCACTCAGTCGATGATTATTGTTCTATCTGCAGTGTAATGAACAACATTGTCAAGTGTCACATGCAATTTAGGGCTACGGCAAAAGGTTTCATTATCCAGTGGATATAATGCTTGCCTTAGTACTTCAGGAAATACATAAGAAGGTGCATTCCTTCTATTTTCTAGAACTCTTTTCTCATCTACCAAATGAATATGATTAAATTTGCTCTAGAATAATTTTATTAATTTTTTAATCAATAGCTTAGGTGTGGCACAAGTTACAAAAGCATGCAAATTCAAACTTACATACAAAGTTTTGTGTGCCATACTGTGTAAATAAATTAACGTGTAGTCAATGAAATCTTTAAGTCTGTCAGTCACTTAGCTTTCATCTTATTTTCATACCAGAAGAAAGAGTAAGCTTTTTCTTTTCGAACTTAATTTATATAATGGGCCAACCATACATTTAAAATCCAAACATTCCTGTGAAATAGTCTTATCAAAAAAAAAAAAAAAAAGGTATCAAGCCAAAATCTGATAAACCTGTATAGCCACAGGATAGTCATGTTGAGCTTGACCTCAAGAATATAATCAGAAAAATCCAGACTGTGAGATATGCAGTAGACCAAAAAAAAAATCCCTATTCCACCTCAACAAATAAACTACAAAGGGAAAATAAAGAGAGGTAGAGAGATGGAGAGCATGCCTATAGATTAAGAGAGATTTTTAAAACATACCAACCAATTATCATGTGGAGACGTTATTTAGACTCTAAAAAAAAAAAAAAAATCAAACTACTATATGTATGGAATAACTGGAAATGTGAGCACTGACTATATATTTCATGATGCTGAAAAATTATTGTCATATACCTTTACAAGTGAGAATGCTGTTGGGGTTTGGTTAAAATAGTCAATGTTTTATAGATATACATAGCAAAATATAGATGAATGGATACCATATCTGGGATTTGTTTCCTAGCAATTGGAAGTGAGTGAAGTGGACAGGAGAGTGGTTGGAGCAGACTTGTTCCTGGGTTGATAGTTGTAGGTACTAGCCCTTAGAGGCACTGGGACTTATTATACTTTTGGGTCTAATTTTGTGTATGTTTGAAATGCTCCATAGTAAAACAAGTTTTAAAGTTCTTTAGTATTATCTATAAAATTGTTTAGAATTAATAGTCTAAACTAGAGGCATTTTCGTCAAACATTTATGGGGTGATTAGAAAGTAAATGAGTATTTGAAATATGGTTTGAGATGCATAAATGTAACATATTTTACTACTGGTTTCTTTAAAAAGGGAAAATAATAGTTGTATGAGGGCAGTGGTGGTTCAGTGGTAGAATTCCCTCTGTCCCCATGTGGAAGATCCTGGTTTGATTTTTGATCAATGTACCTCACGCACAGACGTCACCCATCTGTCAGTGGAAGCTTGTGCGTTGCTAGCATGCCGAAAAGATTTCAAAAGAGCTTTCAGACTAAGATGGACTAGGAAGAAAAACCTGGTAATCTACTTCTGAAAACTAGCCAGTGAAAATCCTATGGATCACAATGGTCTGATCCGCAATTAATCATGGGAATGCTGCAGGCCCGGGCAGTGTTTCCTTCCACTGGGCATTTAACAGCAGCTAATAACAACATGGCAAGTTGATCTTAGACCACATTAGAAAAATTATGGAATTTAAAATCCAAAAAGAACATTAATAATAATGTTAAGTAGCATGAGATTTGAAGATAATATTATAATAAATTCCACAGTGTATGTTTAAAAAATTGTACAAAATCTGCTCTGTGCTCAGCATCTTGCTGGGCACTGGAGATGCAGAAAGCAGCCCTACCTTTATGAAATGCAAAGTCATAGTAGGTAGATATATTACATAAATAAGTAATTGCAAGACAATAGGTTAAGTGCAATCATAGAGTTGTGTATTGTGCACAGAGGGATCATGATTAGCACAGCTTGGGTATCAGGGTAGAAGTCAAAGAAAAACTACTGTATGTTATTGCTATGTTATATGTGCAGCATTTGCTTATTGTGGTTTAAATAATAAACTAAAGGGATATTTTTAGATAGAAACTTTACAGTAAAATTTGCCATCGACCAGTATTTTATATGGACCTCTTTTAAAACATAGAAGATCAAAATCACTGTCAAAGAGAGTTATAATTTGTATGCCAAGTGTGTCTGATTTTCATTTAATGCAATTCACACTCATTTAATTTAAAGTATTCTGAAGCTGAGGTGATAGAAAAAATATATACTACACACTTAATATACTTTTATTTTAATTGAGTGCTTAACATAAATACAAGTACGTGATTTATAATGCACTTTGTTTTATGTGTCTGCTACAAGAAGAAATTGCATTAGATTTCTTCATTTGTTATATTTTCTCGATCGCTATGTGATCAATATCAGCAGCTGAAAATCAAATGTTTTGAACACTTAAACCTAATTATATGATCGGCTTCATTCCTGTGTAGATTTGGGAAACAACTTTAAAAAGAGTTCATCTAGTTTGATACACATTAATGGAGTTCAAGTCATTAGTTTATCTTAATAGTTTTCAAGGTCAAAGGGAAAAAAAAGAATCAATAATCTGATAGATTTCTTGGAAGAACGACATGCATCAAGATATTTATGTAGCCCTGCATTGTACCAACATTCTTTTAAAAAGAAAATACATCATTTCTAAGGAGATAGGACATCATTCTCTGGAGAAGGCCATCATGCTTGGTAAAGCAGAAGGTCAGCGGAAGAGAGGAAGACCCTCAAGGAGATGGATTGACACAGTGGCTGCAGCCATGGGCTCAAGCATAGCAATGATTGTGAGGATGGCACGGGACCGGGCAGTGTTAGGTTCTGTTGCTCACAGGGTCGCCATGAGTTGGAACTGACTCAATGACAATCAACAACAACAACAAGGGGCTAGCTAAACCCTTATATTTAACCTAGTATAATAGATTATATTAATAAGATTTTTGTAATATACAAGTAAATTAATTCATATCACTAAAATAGGAAATCTGTTCTTTTAAATTATTGTAGAGACTCAGTTAATTGAGTGCCTGTTTGTTATCTCTCATGCTGAAGCAACATGGACATAAATTCCCTGAAGGTTAGAAACATGCTCACAATAGATGCTCCCTAAATTCATGATGAAAAACCAAAACTCTTATTGTGATTATATGAGATTATGTTTTGTGTATTCTCTGTCTGCATTTTTCATCACCTTCTCCAGCTATGTTAAAATGAAGGAGAGGCCTATAATTATCGAATGCCATTTTGGATCATTCGTTAGCCCCTCTCTAGTCATTAAGATGGATAACTGGGTTTCTAAAATAGTTTAATCTCATGATATAGTAAACAATTATGCCTATCTTAACAAGGATAGGAGAATACATTGATCATATATTTTGGAAGTCCATTAACTCTTTTGAGTCATTCAGGGAATGGGAGCAGGCACTTTACTAAATGAACTGAAATGGTGATTCACCTGTCAAATTAAAACATCTCACTTTTCTCTAGAGGGATCTGGATTCTGGTGCTGTCATTTCAGTCTTTTTTTTTTTTTTTTTTAATTAGAAAGATTAATTCTGATTTTACCTAAACCAGAGAGTCATTTACTGTATGAAAATATTAGGAATTATTTATATAATTAAAACACACAAATTAACTGTGGATTAAATGAATGGTTGGTTAATAAAACCTAAACCAAACCCATTGCCATCAACTCACTTCTGACTCATAGTGACCCTATAGGACAGAGCAGAACTGCCCTATATTGTTTCCAAGGCTGTAATCTTTACTAAGCACATTTGCCGCATCTTCTCACACAGAGTGGCTGGGGAGTTCCAATCACCTAAGTTACAACCACTGACCTTTTGGTTAGCAGCTGAGTGAGTGCTTAACCACTCTGTTGCCAGGGCTGCTTAATAGTTGGTTAGGACCCTGGTATCCATAAAGACTCACTCTTCCCCTTACTGGAGAAATGATTACTCCCTGCCACTGAACTTAGCGTTGGGTCTGATCCAAATCCCATATTTTTCTCTCTTAACTAAATAAAACTACAGAAACAAAAGCAAACTTCATTAAGTAAGGGAAGGAAGAAAGACAACCAAAGGTCACCTGCTGATTAATATCTAACTTCAAATTAAGTTACATGTTGCAACCAACTAGTAGATTGTCTAAGGCTTTTCTTCCCCCCCACCGGTTTTCAGCTGGCTATTTTTTTCTATTCAGAGTTAGACTGCACTTTACAAAAATTTACCACTATTTAAATTATCCCTGAAAACACTAGGGTCATGTTTTCTTCTTGTTTTTCCTTTGCAATTATATGATCTGTCAGATTTTCAACTCATTAGATAAGTCCCAAGTATTTACAGGAACTGACACATTTTACATAAGATAGGAAAAAAAGAGTTAATCTATCAAAAAAGAATGAATGTTAAATATGTTAATAGCTTTTTATATGGCATTACCTTGAACATCTTATTAGATAACATATGAAAGAACACTAATAGAAATTATTAACTACTGGTTGTAAAATAAACTGTATGGAAAGATGAACTCCATAAACTGCATACTGATAATGATGGAGCTTATGTGAAAAGGAAAAATTAATTCAGAAGAATGATCCCATATCCACTTATTCCCAAATTAATGGACAAGATATTAATGCGTTGGAATATTTTGCAATGAATTAGAAACAAAATAAAATAATGATAACAGGGACAAACAGTTCTGCTAAACCAGAACTCTAAAGTTAAGCCTTTTTTGTGCAGTAAATTGTACTGCATAAATTTATGAAAAATGATATATGATAAGTACACCAGGTGCCTTTCCTTTGATGGATGTAAATCACTGGTAAATGAAAAGTCTTTTCTGGTGAGATGAATAAACACAAATATGTGACTGGAACTCTGGTGGCGCTGTGGTAAGAGCTACAGCTGCTAACCAAAAAGAGGACAGCAGTTCAAACCCACCAGCTGCTCCTTGGAAACCTTACAGGGCAATTCTGCTGTGTCCTGTAAGGTTGCTATGAGTTCCAATTGACTCGATGGCAACCGGTTTGGTTGTTTTATTTTTTAATGTGTTATAATTTGAATTTTTAAATTTTTTTAATATATTGAGTGTCATGCACATAGGAAATTAAATAACAAAAAAAGGAATCTAAGTAATTGTATTCTATTTTCCAAAATGAAAAATAAAGTCAGTCTAATGAGAGCTTTCATGGATTAGGACACACTATTGTCTAATACTCTGTAGGGTCGCTATGAGTAGGAATTGACTCAACAGCAGAGGGTTTGTTTTTTTGGTTTTGGTATTGCCCAATAGTGTATACTGACCCTTACCACAAATTTATCACTTCCTGTTTACATAAGTTCATTCCTCTTGCCACAATTAAAAAAGCCACATTTTCTCCCACAACTAATCACTGAGCCAAACAGCAACTGGCTCCTCATTGAGTCTAACTAGCGTATTGAAATATGATTACCTTTGTTTAAAATATTGTAGAAGTATTGCAATCGTTTTTCTAAATATATTTTATATGTTCTTCATAAGAAATTATGCTCTGGTACACTGTATATGTCCTATGTTACATGCTGTACATTCTCAAAATTGTAAAGTTTGAAAACAATCAGCTTATTTTCCACAACAAAAGAAGCAGGTTCTATTTTTGTTTAAACATTAAAATAAGGTACTATTTTCAGTAATCTTAAATTTTCCAAGCTATCCTTGTCCTTAGAGGAGCTCTGGTTACACAGTGGTTAAGCACTCAGCTGCCAACCTAAAGGTCAGCAGTTCAAACTCAACCAGTCCTTCCCCGGGAGAAAGATGGGACAGTCTGCTTCTGTAAAGATTTACAGCCTTGGAAACCCTATGGGGCAGTTCTACCCTGTCCTAGAGGGCCACTATGAGTGCCAATTGACTTGATGGCAGTGGGTTTGGTTTTTTCGGCTGGTAGCAACTTAATAAGTATCTTTATTTTTACTTTGCAAAAAAACCCCTTAAATTAAATATGTATGAATTGACATTACTCTCTACTGAGGAGAAAAGGTATGTAAACAAGAAATTCCTTTTGGATTGCTATTAAATTTAAAATTATTACCCAATATCAGTATTCAGTATATTGTTATTTGAAGCTCTGATGGCACAGTGCTTAAGAACTTGGCTGCTAAAGAAAAGGTTGCCAGTTCGAATCCATTAGCCACTCCTTGTAAAGAAACCCTATGAGGCAGTTCTACTCTGTCCTGTAGGGTCACTATGAGTTGGAATTGACTCGATGGCAATGGGCACATTGTTATGCATGTAACAGTGTCTGTCTTCCTATCTCTGGACTTACTTATGGCAGTGTCCACTTTAGGATGTGAATTCAACAATTTTGTGCATATTCGGGCTTGTCATAGGACGATACAAATATGTGAGCTCATACTCCTCCAGAAATACAACTTGCTATATTTGTGATCTGGAAATTTCATCTCATGGATAAGGCTCACTCAATTGTATATGAGTTTCTGGAAAAGAAACCTGTTATTGTGTTTCCAGAAACTATAATCCCACTTGTGCATGAAAAAAACAAAAAACAAACAAAGAAAAGAACACAAACCCACTGCCATCAAGTCAATTCCGACTCATAGCAACCTATAGGGTTTCCAAGGCCTGTAAATCTCTGCAGAAGCAGACTGTCACATCTTTCTCCTGTAGAGCCAACATTTTGATTAGCAGTTGATAGCTTTATCCACTGTGCCACCAGGGCTACTTGTGGATGAAACCAGGGGTGAATTTAATTTGCAACAAATTATACTATTTAGATTGGTACAATAATTATTCATTAAAATATTGATTTCCAATGCAGGGCCAAATGCCTTCTTTATGAAAAAATGATTCTGGGGTGCATGCCTTCATGTATCACCATGATTGAATATGCTAGATTAAGTGTCTAAACCCATTGCCATTGAATTGATTCTGACTCATAGCTACTCTATAGGACAGAGTAGAACTACCCCATAGGGTTTCCAAGGAATGGCTGGTGAATTCAAACTGCCGACATTTTGGTTAACAGCCAAGTGCTCAACCACTGTGCCGCCAGGGCTCCTGATTAAGTGTCTAGGAGGTAGTAAAAGTTAGGCATCACCACTAAGGATTTGTGCAATAACTATGGCAGGAGAAGACCCCTGAAGTCTAAAGACATTCAGACTACTTGAGGTGACAGTTCAAGGTACTAAGTAGATACCTAAATGCTCCATTGGTAGAAGGGGAAATAGAATCTCTGAATTTTCCCACACTTGTCTAATCATGAATTATTAATTGCCTGGGCTATTTTATTTTGTTCATAAGAAATTATTCCTGTAGGAAAATGAGCCTTGTACTCCAAAGAATTGTCTCCCCTGAAAGTGCAGGACCTCAGATGCTTGAGGTTTGCTTTTGCAGTCAGGTGAATCAGGCTTTGATTGCCGTTAAACTAGACAAAACCACCCTAGAAGAAACACTTATCCAAAAGAGCAACTCTGCTACTTTCAAAGTACTATCTAGTGAGTATTTTTAGAAGAAAATATTCTCAATGTCTGTGGCAAACCATAGGAGTCCCTGGGTGGCACAAATGGTTAAATGCTTGGCTACTAACAAAAAGGTTGGCTGTTCGAACCCACACAGAGGCACCTAAGAAGACATGCCTGGGGATCTGCTTCTGAAAGGCCACAACCATGAAAATCTTATGGAGCACGTTCTACTCTGCAACATATGGGGTCACTGTGATTTGGAATAGAATGGACTGTAACTGGTTTGGTTTGTTTTTGTTTTGGTGGCAAAGCGTGCACTAACACCAGAAAAACAAACAAACAAACAAACAAATTCATCACGGTTGAGTGGATTCTGACTCATAGCAACCCTATAGAACAAAGTAGAACTCCTATAGGGTTCCAAGGAACAAGTGGTGGATTTGAACTAACTGTGCCACCAAGGCTAGTGAATATTTATTATTCTCCCTAGAGGTGGAGTTTCCCAGAGAAGTTCAGTGGATTAGAATGTGGTACTGAATGAGGACAAGGCCATGATCCAGAGACCAGTTGCCTTTGGAAGGAGATTTTGTGCTTTGGGGTCATAACCTCAATGGTTAGTACAAGTGAATGATGTTACAAATGCAGACTTTGGTCACATGCACTATCTGGTGAGAAAATACAAATGTTTTTTATATTACCACATGACTACTACTAGATGAAAAAGCAACTCCAAGAGTGGCAAGGTCCAGAAGACCTGGCTTTACATTGTGGCTCTGTCTCGTTCTACTTGATTGTGGGAGGTTTTTTCAGCCTCTCTGAAACGTAGATTCATTCTCTATAAAGTTGGGGTAATAATTCCAATGCCATATGGTTCATGTGCAAAATAAATTAAGCAGCATACGTAAAACCTCTAGCACAGTACTTAGCAAATTGTTAGGTGCTAAATAAATTACATTTTTTTTTATTATATTGTTATTTTTATCATTATTATAGTATTATGTCATGTATCAGTTTTATCTTCCCATACCAAGGGCAATATACATCCTCTTTCTTTACCTAATTTTAAATATTTTAATTTGTTTTATTTGAACAGTTACATTATCAATACGAACATGACCATTTCAACAAAACTAATTGGCAACAACTTTGTGTGAATCACAGTAGAAGACAGAAAGGGGGAAAAATTCAGTGCTGTGAAGATTCTTCCAGCCTAGTCAGGAAGACATGCAGTACATAATTAAGAGTATATTTAAGTATGTTACCATACCTTCTTGTAGAGAGACATGTAGACTTCATGACGTATGATCTCGACTTTGTAGGGCAATAGAAATACTTCAAGTATCTTCCAGAAAAATAACCAGAAAATGCAAATGATATTTAAAAAGCCAGCTTACTAGAGAGCTCCTACGCAGGTGCAAATGATTTGGTTCTAATATGGGGTAGAGTATACCTGAATTTCACAACAGTATCTCTCACTATTCTTCCACCTGCTGACCCATCAGGAATGTGATTTCTGCCTATTTATTTTGCTCCTGTAGAGGAGGCAGAATGACAATTATTTTGTGGTAAAATTTAGAGTAGACCATTTCCATTTCTGTATCTTACTCTCGGCTCAGAGCATCCCACTGTACAAAAAGTACGCATGCGCATGCACACACACACACATGCATATACACGCACGTCAAAAGAAAAAAAAAAGATACGGGAACACTGAGGACCGGCTTTGCACTGGCCTAGTGCCTGTGACTCCTTATTAGATGTAGCCTTACCCAGAATGAGTTTCTCTTATGATACGACAAGTGAATCTAAGTAACAGTAAACCCATTGATGAGAAGCTGAGCTCATGGAGGCATGTGGGCAGTGAAGATATTTGCTTTGTGCAATGAACATATCATAATTCAAAATCTATCGACACTTTTTTTTTTCCCCACTTCATCTAATGCACCCTACATAGAACTCTGTGGTTCAACGTCAAGGGTAATCAAATGGTTCCATCCAGTTTTATAAGCAAGAAAGATTTCACCACATGAATGACAAGGAATTGCAGAGGTCATCGTTTCTTTCTGAACTCCATGATATAACTCTAAATATTCTAACAGTAATTTTTTTTTCTTTCACATTATCATAAACAACTTTTGGCTAAACCCAGTTATATTTGCATCTTGGGCAGATAATTTTGTTATATATAGAAAACATTTAATTTATGTTTGAGTTCTGTGGGTGTGAACAGGCACTAAATTCTTGCTGTGAGATTGGACACTAAAAATATAAAAAGACTATTTGTTGAAATTTTTTTATTCATTCCAGTGCAGCTTAATTTCTTTTGTTGATTTGGACAGATATTCAAATGCTGAGAATTGCTTATTTCTTAAATGTTTTATTTCTTAGACTCTTATCCACTATGATGATAAAAATAACAAAACTCTGTTTATCAATGTTGCAGAATACCTTGTACTTTAAATATGTACTATAAACTTTATCACTAGAGGAGAAAATTATTTTTTCCCTTTCTAGTCTTACAGATGATGAGTAATACAGCAAAATTTCACTAATTTAGATTATTTTGTGGAAAATTTTAATAAGTAAATGAAAAGTCTAATTTTAAATAAAGTTTTATTTCTTTATAATATTTACTATATCTTGTACTAATAGCTAATTGTCATTATGCTTACTTCATACAGTACATTTAAAATAAAAACATGTGACTTGCTTGGAATTTGCACATATCTTTGTACATACATAAATACCAGTATTCCTTTGAAATGTTAGCCAAACACTTCGCACTTCTGTTTTGCCCCCTGCCTACACCACTAAATTACTTCATAAACTCCTATTTTTCAGAAATAATGCAAATATTTGAAGGTCTTAAAGAGAAGGTATTTAAAAATCATTCTGTCCTATGTTACTGCATTCATTCAATAAGCCTTTAGTAAGTGTTACAGCCTACTAAATCCTAAACAAGTAGTTCAGTAAATTCAAATATTTTCTATAGTCATGTCAAAGTATTTGTGGACTTTTTAAAGGTTGTATTAAGGGAATTCCCAATCTAAAATGTTTCTTTAGCTACATAATGGTCTCCTTTAATTATTAATAGAAAATAATTTATTATTAACAATGTTTTAATTAAAGTCAGGCAAAGATGTTTGATTTAAATACCAGTTGGATAACTATTCTATTGGTTATAAATTTTAAAAGAGGGATAGAGTTCTATAATTCCTAAATTCTAGAACAGAAGCTATGTGAGTTAATAATTTTGTTCTTGATAATAATGAGTAAAAATAATCAAGTAAGCTGAACTAATTAAAATACATAAAACAGTTTATGTCTCCAAAATATACATGTCGTTATTGTGCACAAATATTAAATGGATTGCATTTACTTTTCTGAAGTGATACCATGGGAACTGTATGTAGGAACATTGATTCTACTTTTATTTAAGGAATAATTTCAAATGTTAGCTACTGGCGCAATGTATATGCTTCTTTGGCAATAAAGGTTATATAATCAACCCTCAGCCTGTAATGATTGTCTTTATTGTTGTTAACTCCAGAGTACACTGGATATGTTGTCTTCTTCCCCAAAAAGGTACATTTGTAGTTTAACCCTAATAAGAAAATTGAGAGATTAATGTTTCCAATTTGTGGTAAGATAAATATACATTAAAAGTAGATTTCAGTCCAACTGGTTTAACATGTTCCTATATTCTAACCATCAAAGTAGCCTCAGGAGTAAAAACTCTGTATGCGCTAAACCATAAATTGGATTTGAGAAGTTTCTCTTTACTTTTTTTTTTTTTTGTCGTTGTTGTTGACTTGAACTATAATAGCTGTATAAAATGTAAAGGAATTTAAGAAGGAGTGAAATCTAAAGGAGATTTTAAATTCATGCCTGGCACTTGCCCTCTTCAAAACCCATTGTCATTGAGTTGATTCCGACTCATAGCAACTCTGTAGGGCACAGTAGAACTATCCCATAGGGCTTCCAAGAAGCAACTGGTGGATTCAAACTGCCGACCTTTTGGCTAGCAGCCAAAGCCTTAACTACTGCACCACCAGGGCTCCTGTCCGCTAATGCCTCCATTTATTCATCAGTTAAATATGGTGCCAGGCATGGAACTGAGTCGTGTTTACGGTCCTCTGCATTCTTGGTTTGCAGTAGAGGAGGAGCATACAGGAACAGGAAGATGAAAGACCTCGAAGGAAGGTGAGATCAGTGATACCTGAATGTCATCTTTACCTCTGTAGGTTACAGTATTTCTAGGGATCAGAATTGCCTGGAATGCTTTTAAAATGCACTCTCCTGACCCCTACCACAGAACTACTAAATCCATATCTTGGGGATGGAAATGGGGCTGAAATCTCCATTTGTAACAAATGCCTTTTATTTTTTTCCAGATTATGACTGAAACTCATTAATGAGTCATGAAATCAATTCAGTGGGTCTTATTCAGCATTTTTTAAATTCTTTTAAAAATATAGGTAATACAACATTTGCCAGTTCAACATTTTTCATATATACAATTCACTGAGACCAGTTATCTCAATCATGCTCTGCAACCATCACCAATATCTATTGCCAAATTATTAATTATCATAAACAGAAACTCAGAGCTTCCTAAACATTCAGTGCTTTTAAATGAAAGAAGAGAACAGAATGGAATGGAATGAAATGGAATGACATACAATAAAACAATATCAAAATACACTGTATGCAGTAAAGGAAAAGATTGTTTTATGTAGTTTTTTTTTTCTTTCATTTACACTCACATATGTATGTATATAGGTGTATGTATGCATGTGTACAGGATAGGGATGCAAAATTTATTTCTTACTTTAGTTGTGATTAAAAAACAGAACTTTTAAAGCCACTACCCTAGGGTTTTGAGAATGATTTTCTAGAACACTACAAATTCTAAGACATCCCTATCCCACTGTTTTTGAGCACAGCTAAGTTTATTTATGAGAGGTCTTTGGAGATATTTTAGTGTTCTAGACTTTAAATGATAAAATTGCTCTCATTTGACTTTACTGACATGTATATTATGTGCATATTTATTTTTTATTTTTATATCTGTTTAAATAATCACTCCCTGCCTAATCCCCCATGTCTTTATCATCTCTGGTTCCTTACAGCTGTAGTACAAGAAGTGGGTCCATCCTTCAAGGTTAATTCCATCTGAGCCTGCCCTATCCGAGGTAGAATATGTATCATCTGTTGCAGGTTTCAGTTAAGACTGTCAGCCAACGGGTAGCAGTAGCCTGACTGCCAGGGACTAGGCCTAGTCATCTGGTAAATTGAAAGACATCCTCCTTTGGACTTCCCTCTGCTGTTGACTCCACTGTTTGAAATCTCTCTCTCTAACTTTGGCCAATGTTTTTCTACACTGGAACCCACATGACTATGGCACTAATACCCTGCCCATCTTTCACCAACTTGTAACTACATCCATGTGTGTTTGTGTGCGTGAGTGTGTATGTTGGGCAAGGGGTATTGACTAGATATAATCCTTAGTGTTGGGTCTTGCCATAACTAAATTTCCTGATAAGGAGTGGTCTTGACTCCCACTTTATGGCTTGTTATAAGGAACATCTCATTGTTAGCCATAACAATGACAATGTTGATAATTGTTGTTGTTGTTAGCTGCCAGTGAGTCAACTCTGACTCATGGCGACCTTATGTACCACAGAATGAAGTGTTGCCTGGTCTTACATCATCCTCACAATTGTCAGCATGTTCAAGTCCATCATTGTGCTACTGTGCAACTCCATCTAATCAAGGCTTCCTTACCCTCGCTGGCCCTCTACTTCACGAAACATGATGTCCTCCTCTAGCGATTGATTCCTCTTGATGACCTGTCCAAAGCAAGTAAGACAATGTTTTTGTGATCCATAAGGTTTTCATGGGCTAATTTTTAGAAGTAGATCACAAGACCTTTCTTCCTAGTCTGTCTTAGTCTGGAAGCTCTGCTGAAATCTATCCGTAGGTGACCCTGCTGATATTTGCTGTCCATAGGTGACTCTGCTGGCATAGGTTCCTGCATCAGAGCAACATACAAGTCACCACAATACAATGAATTATAGTAACCATAATAAAATATGTAATGTGCTCAGTGTTTTACATTATTTATATCAGTGACTCAAAATTTGGTATGCATCAAAATGGTCATGTTCATTTTTCTTAGTATTGAACAGGTTCACAAATGATTGCCATGCACACAAAGATTGGGACGCACATGAGTATTTAACTTAAACCCTTCATGCCTGGCAGTACATATTAAAAACCTATTGCCGTTGAGTCAATTCCAACTCACAGTGATAGTGACCATGAAATTTTCAGCCTCTGGCATTTATCAGTGGCCTTTATAACTGTTTGAAACTGAAGAAATGGGGGTATGCCTCAAGTTACTATTTTTACAGGGTATTGTATAAGGTGTCTGAATTTCTCGTAGGAAAAATAGAAATTTTGAAAATTTTTATTTGTTACACATATATACCAATAGACCCTGGTGGGAACTCTGCGGTATAATTAGTGATACTTCATGTGTACCACTAAATACTTAGGTAGGCTTGTGGAAAGGAGCAAGAAAAGAAAAAATCCATGCTACCTACCAAAAATTTAGACACACTGAATGATTCAGCATGCTTTCATTAATGACAACAGACGGTATCAACAAAAAATTCAACGCAGAAAATAATTGGGTCCCCAAAGGGTTAAACCTCTTAGCTATCCACAGATGTAAGGACTCCCATTTTTTCCTTATGTTAAAAACTGAGGTTTAGATTACATTTAGAAATAATTAAGTTGCCGTATTTCATAGAGCCAGTGAGTGATTAAAACTAGAATTCAAAGCAAACAGTGTGAGCAAAGTACGGACTGGAGAAATATTTTTGAATTGCTATTGAAATTGGAAAGCTTGGATATCAACTCCAAGTTCAGACCTTTTTCAGCTGAAGGAAGACTAGGTGAAATACTTGTGATTTAAGGAGTGCAGTCTCCTTCCTCCATCAAAATTCTCTCAACCCTCACATATACAACTCTGGAAATTGAGACCACTCATGAAAAATTTTCTTAAAGCACCAAACATCTTAATTAGGTGAAGACACTGTTATCTGAGATAAGTAACACATCAGCTAGAAGACTAATACATGAATACTATGGTTAATATTACCATGATTTCCACCAATTCATGAATGAAGCACTGAAATCAGTACAGAGTAAGGGTTAATTTTCTTAAATGGCTTTGATACAATAATGTCAGCTGAATGACTTGAGAGAGTTATTTCCAATAACTTGGGAGACGACTTGGGAGAGAGAGAAAGTGGAAAATAAAAAGATCCAAGGCTGAAAGAAGTAGGAGGTGGTAAAGCCACAGTTTTAGGAATGCTTCATAACGCTGCTTACCGATAGCTTCGTATCTAGGGTTTTCCTAATCTTAAAGCAAGCAATGACTTTTGACCTAATAGATATGAAGCCAGGAATAGCACAGTTGTTAACATGATGATGAAGAAGAGAACTATCACCAGTTGTGCAAGACCACTACCAGCTGTTGTCCAGTCAATTCAGACTCGTGGAGACCCCATGTGTATTAGAGTAGAACTGTGCTTCATAGGGTTTTCAATGGCTGGTTTTTCAGAAGCGAGGCCTTTCTTCCAAGGTGCCTGTGGGTAGACTTGAACCTTCAGCTTTTTTTGGTTAGCAGCCAAGCACATTAACCATTTTCACCACTCAGGGACTTCAGTTGTACAAGACTAATTGTGAACTCAATTCAGAATAATAGGTATTATAAGTCTCATGATAAATGTTAGATAACTTCATGAAGATGGATTTTTTTGTTTTTATGTTGTATTAGTTATTCCCACACTAATACACAATGCTCTATTAGTCATTCTGTTTCTAAATAAACTCCGAAGTTTGGCTCAAATTAAGTTACAAATTACTTTCTCTAGAATGTATTATAGCTTTTTTAAAAATAACACCTGAAACTATTTTCTCCAGGTAGAAAAAATGAATGAAAAGGAATACTCATTTTGAGTTTTTTTTGCAATCTTTTTCAAAATATAGTCTACCTGCTTCATAAAGAATTTGAAATGTTTTACAATATAATACATTTAAAGTAAGGATATTAAAATATAAATAGCACTTCAAAAATCACATAGAGAGAGGAATAAGCAAATACACCTACCAATTTAGGCTTATAATTGTACGGTGACTGAGCGCTGAGCTTCCCGGAAGCCGAAGCAGAATAACATCAGTATGATTCCCCTCTTATTTTAGGAACACAGTGGTTTTTCAACCTTGCTGACACATATACTCAGCCCTATCCCAAAATAATTTTGGGATGCAGCCCAAGAATCAATATATTTTAAGTTTCCTTGGTAATTCAAATGTGCAGCTAGAGTCTAGAACAGCTGACTTGTATAAAACAAGGCAGGAAGGTTTATTGGACTTTTCTATAAATGATTAAGCTCACGTTTGAAGGAGAATTATATATCTTTTTCTTTATAATTGACATAAATTTAATACAAGCTACAGATAATATTTGGTAGAATTCAAGTTTGCATGTCTAATTTTTCAGCCTAAGAAACCCATGAAAACCTTATCAGAGGTGGCTAAAATAATTGCTTTTTTTTCTCTTGCAGACTAGTTTTCTTGTGTAGTCCAGGTTCTACCATCTTTTTCTTTTCAATAAGGTGGTTTGTGCTAAAATGCAGTTTAGTTATACCAGTGCCTTTATCAGTATACACAGAAATCTCAGTGTGTATTTATCAACTGCTTACAGTTCAATAGAGGACATGGTATTTCTTCGTAAGAATCAACCTGTGGATTATTTAACAGCTGTGTCACCTGGGACAGGATAACTCTATGAGCCTTAGTTTTCTCTTCTGTAAAATATATAGTAAAAGGAGTAACTATCCCATAGTGTTATTGTGACAATTAAATAAAACTTTGAATAGACACATAGTAAGTGATCAATGAATGTTAGGGAGTATTGTTATGCATTTTAAGTACAGACACTTTATCAACTATATCATTAAGGAAGTTACTGTCTTTCAGTACGTTTTGGGAAATGTCTTCTACCAATTGCAAATCACCCCCTGGAAAGGTTTCTCTTTCTATTGATCAGTGACTGCAATATGTAAGTGTCTTGCTCAGTGATGTAGCTCTATGTTTTATACTTTAGGGTCCTCCGTCAAACTGAGTGACAGCAATAAATGCCATTCCTAGTTACTTCATGATCTGCCAATATAAGCAGTTGTCATTAAAAACTGAAGTTAAACTTTTTTTTTATAAAAGCATGCCAAGACTATCTTGTTTTCTCTGAAATAAAAGAAATAACTTAATTACGTGGTTTGCTATTAATGTTGTTTTTAATTCATGGTATATATATGTATGTATATATATGTATATCTCAAGTGAAAGAAGCACCAGTAAGTTGAATATTTTAATGGGCTTACATTTAACAAACTACGGGTGCCAAAATGGTATAATTTCAGCATTTTGAGAATGAAAGTGAAGATACTGGTGAAGTAATGTGTAGAAAATGGCAATTACATAAACATGGTTGGGGGAGATCAAAGACAAAATGAAAAAGTCATAGGTAAAAAGTAAAAGAATAAAAATATTTTATTTTAGATATGGCTCCCCATGTCTCTTACAAATATGGATGCAAACAGGCTTAGAAAGCCAAACAATGATAGTAATAAAATACACTTGTCCTTCTGTTGCAGCATAGACTTATTTGTTTTGCCCGCATGATTAAAAATCTCCCTTTTTTTTATAAGCTTAAGAATTCAATCATTTTTTTCTCAAGGAGATGGTAAATGAAATAAGTTACTCTTGTGGCATTTAAAAGAGGTCCCTGGGTTGCACAGTGGTTTTCCATGGCTGCTAACCTAAAAGTTGGCTGTCCAAACCCACCCAGCAGGGTCACAGAAGAAAGGCCTGGCAGTCTCCTTCCCTGGGGATTATAGCCAAGGAACCTTATACAGCAGTTCTACTCTGTAACACATGGGGTAGCCATGAGTTGGAATCAACTGGATAGCAACAGACTTTTGTCTTTTATTGTTTGTTTGTTTTGTTTTGGTGGTATTTAATAGTGAAATAATATATGGCAAGTATTGGATAGTACCGATTATATTCTCAAATTATGGATTAAATTTAAATTCCATAGCTACAGGTATTTCTGACTACAGGCCTTATTGTAAAATAACTATTTTTTGGTCCTTGTGTTAGTCTCAGGTTGTGAGTTTCCTCATTTTCCTAAAGAATCCATGGAATGCTAAGGTGCTTGCTTACTAATCATGTAATGAACTTATATTATTTCTTTCCCCTAAAAAGCTCAAGTTTTTAATCAGAGAATTCATCCTCCCCAAAAGTGTCTCTACTAATGAGTATAAAACAAAGGGACATGAGAAAAAAGGGAGTGAACAAGGGACAGTATCTACAAATGCGGTAACTCTAGTTAGGCACCAATTAGGGTTTATGAACTTTCCTCAGTGTGGAGTAGATTATTCTTATAAATAAAGACAGGCATTAGCAGTTTCTTTTTTCTTATTTTTCATGTTAGTGTGTAGAGAAGAATTCATTTTCTTCAAGCTCATGGATTTTTTTTTTTTTTTTTTTTTTTTTTGATGCTTGTACTAGCTCCCTGCAAATCTTTGGCCCATCGACTCAAGCCTGAAAGGAAGAAATGATCACCATTATATTCGTAGAAAACTACAGTGTAAAATCTTTTTCACTTACGAAGTCTTATTGGGACTTCATTTCATTTTTGAAGTAGAGAGCTTAACATTAATATTTACAGAAGATGAATTGAGGCTCAGAAGGGTTAAGTCAGTGGCCTGAGATTGTTCAATTTATAGTTGATGTCAGGAGGAAAAATGCTGATTTCCTGTTCGGAAAGTCCACAGATTTCTCCAAATACCTTATTAGTTATCAGTAGAGAACACTGACATGCAATTTGAAGTGGTTTTTCCCCTAAAGGGCATCTCAGAAACCTGGTCTACTTATTTTTTGTTTTTGTGGGTTTTTTGGGGTTGTAGTTGTTACGATTATTGTCACTGTAATAAAATAATAACAAGTGCCAAAATAAGGTTGTAAAGATTATTTTCATATTTTGTACTTACTAAACTAACACTTTTAACAAAAAATATGCAAAAATATGTTTGAGTGTTTTATGTGAGTACAGTTGTTAGGATGACAATTCCAGTAGGTGGGGTGGTCCAGCAATGGAACACCAGTTCAGAATTGAAGGATGACTATGATGTCTTTTATAAATGTGAAGCCTTAACCAAACTGCCCCACTTCCTTCTTTCCTCTACACTCTACATGACTTAATGTATTAGTTTCTTATTGCTGCTATAACAAATTACCATTTTGTGCCTTAAAACAACACAGATTTGTTATTTTACATTTCTCGAGGTCAGAAATACGAAATGTGTTTCATGGGGCTGAAATCAAGGCGTTAGCAGGGCAGCATTCATTCTGGAGGTTCTAGGGGAGAATCCATTTCCTTGACTTTAACAGCTTGTATTTAACAAAGTGTAGATAAGTAAGATAATACGTGTGAGTCACAGGGATGGCAGAGGAAATGGGGTTCAGCTGTGTGGCAGAAGATTCTGGCTCAAAAGTCAGGTTTCAACTTGGTTTAGAAATTAAATGCCTAAGTAATACTTCAGTGGTTTACTCCATTTGTCTATCTTGATTCCTGTCAGATATTTTAATCCATTCAGACAAGGAAAGCTATTTAAGGACACAAATCTCCATTCCATAGAATATGAAAATCCAAGGATTTTAAATGTATGTAGTTTCCTCAACAGACTTCACCAGGTGAAGTGTGGATGGAATGACTAAGATAAAAAAAGTAAAAAAAAAATAAAATAAAATAAAGAGAGAAAAAGAGAGAGAAAACAATATGGAGTACCTGTTTGAGTGGTTTCTAAAATGCACGTTTTATTTTCATTCATTTCAGTATGGGAGAATCGATTCAAATGTTCATGAAGCAGGCCCCTGTCTGGGCTTCTATGTATTTTAGGAGATAGCTTTTTGAAGTATACTTTTTTAGCCTTGTTGTTTTTGTTTATTTGCTCATTGCTAATGTTTTAGTAGTTGGAAACCTGGGCAGTCCGACTGGAGTTCCACTTGGTTCTCCAGCATTGCTCCCTTGAACTGCTGCAGGATAACTCCAACTGTGTAATTTCCGACATAGGTTTAATCGACCTCATTCAGCTGCTGCTGGAATTCGATGTGTGTGCAGGGTAGTCATGCACAGCAAATGAGTGGTATGCGAACTGAGCTTTTGATGACTATCATGACAGAAGAAAAAAAGAAATAGAAAGAAACCTTTGCTTGTATTCCATGAGCACTTTTGTATGATTAATCCATAGTTTGTCCAACTGAGTTCAAAGCCTGAGTTAGTAGCATGTAGTTTTCAGCACGGTAGTAGGCACAATGCAAGTACTTAATAAGTCTTTGTTGGATGAACGTCACTGCGAAAATTGTTTGTTTTTTTCCCCCAATTAGTTGCCTGTCTATCTCTCTCTCCATATATATTTATTTATTTTTTTCTCCTAACTAGTACTCCCTCTGTCTTCCTGTCTTCGTGTGTGTGTAAACAAAATTTTACAAGTGACTATGTAAGGTCTCCAATGAATTCAGAGGTGAAATCCAATCATAGCCCAGCATACTTTTATCATTCTATTTTCTATCACCCTTGCTAATCTTTGCTGTTAGAACCGTATATTTAAGAGATGGATGAGATCTCACAGCCTCTAGTATGTAGTAGAAAATCAGCATTGTTACGTAGTTGAGTCAAGGAAAGAAATCACAGAAGAGGTGATTATAAAGGATAGATAAGATTTAGACAAGTCTGTTCCACAGAGCTGTTCTTTGAGAATGTCTTTACTTTTTTCAAAAAGATGTTAAACCTGCGGGAACCATACCATCTTTCTAGCTTTTTATTAAGGTAATTGACTAACAGTTTGATTATCATGTGTATTGTTTATGATATTTTTTTGATGAGTCACTGCTTACTATCCAAAATGCATTAATATTTTCAAGTTCATGAAGTATACTAAGGACTTTCATAATTAATGAACCAAGTTTACCATCTATAAATAATCTATTTCAATCATTTATTCACATATCCTCTTACAGTTTCAGAGAACTAAGAAACCAGAAGGAATCTGCTACAACCTCTCATTTTAAAGTTGAAGATACTAAAGCTGAAAGATGAGTTATTGCCTTAGATTTCACACTTAATATCAGAGCCAGTACTTGCATCCAAATATCCCTATTCCCCAATTCAGAATCACTTCCAAAAAGGACAAAAAATATTACAACGTATTAATAAAAAGCAATTGAATATTACCTACTTTCAAGGCACTGTCATTGAAATAGGTATAATAAACTCTGCTTACAAGGACTCTACAATCTGCTTGAAAAGTTTTCAATAACGTAGAAAATATTAATACAACAGAAGGATTAATAAGTGTTCTAATAATGAGATCTATTGAGTGTGATAGTAGTTACATTTTCCAAGAATTTGATTTAACAGAAAAGTGCTGTTATATAAAATCCTGAATTTTGAATTCCAGAGAATTAAAAAATAGCAGTGATTATAACCTTGGAGATTTAAAAAGAAGTCATATTGTAGGGGATTCTAATGCAAGGAAAAAAGGATTAAATAGAGATCCAAACCAATGACCAATCTGTGGACCTCTCAGCAACTGTGCATAAATAAGAAACATTCTTGGATTTACAGAATCCTCCAGAAAGGGAGCGAAATAAATGAGCAACCTGATGGAAGGGTCTGCTATGGATTGCATAGATTAAAAACTGCAATGGAGAAAAAAAAAAAATGAAAGCAGAAGTGCCCAATGTCAGGGTGATACAGATTAATTAGAGGGTATAAAGAAATTAGAAATTAGGCCACGATCCTTTAGTATGATGTAGGAAAAATGTAGGAATGATAAGCTTACAATATTTTGTCTGTATCACCTAAAATATCATGTACCAAGGATTAAATTTAGATCTTAAGAAAAAAATAAATGCCTGGTAAAAGCCAGATTGTTATCAAATCACTTGGTAATGGTGAAAACCAGGGTACCAATTTCCTGCCCTCCTGTAGTATATATGAAAAAAGGAAAAAGAAAAACGAGTCGTAAATATGGGTAAGAGGCAAGAAAGGTTACTTTAAACCACTGTTTATTTATTCAGCAGATATTTCGTGAGTGTGTATTATTGTACCAGGCTTCATATTAAGTGATTTACAGGCACACTATTTCTAATACTTATAAGGATTCTTTAAGCTTGGTGCTATTGCTCCAATTACCAGAATTGTTTTTTCAATTTACAGAAAAAGAAACAGAGATTCCAATAGGTGAAGTGATTTTCTTGAAGCCATACAGTAAATGAGGTATTGTTAGGATTTGATTACAGTACTTTCTGACTCCGAATCCCAAGCCATCTTTCACCCACACAATACAGACGTGAAAAACATTTTATGAGCTACGAAATACAAATTCTAAGTGCTGTTTGGAAACCATGGTGAGATTTTGCCATACATTTTAATAACCTTGAGTTGCTTTGCTAAGCAGCACAAGGATCTAACAGGTCCCAGAAGGCAGTGGCTTATAAAAACTCTCATCCTGCGACCATTCTATGGTTTCCAGTACATATTCATAACAACATTCATTGAAGGCCAAATATGTGAAAGGCATGGTGCTGTGCGTGAAATAAATATCTCATTTAAATCTTCTAGCAACGCAACGTGGTAGATATGATAAATTTGTCTTCATTTTACTACTGAGAATATATACCACCCACTGCCATAGAGTCTATTCTGACTTAAAGCAACTCTGTAGCACAGAATAGAACTGCCCCGTAGAGATTCCAAGGAACAGGTGGTGGATTCGAACTGCTGACCTTTTGGTTAGCAGCTGAACTCTTAACCATTATGCCACCAGGGCTCCAATTATATATATACTCCCCCCATTGAATATAGGTCACAATATCTACTTGAAAAGATCACTAGGTTTTCTAGCTCCTCTGAGCACTAACTATGGGAATTCATCCTGTTCGAGTCATTTAATTTCTCTATATAACTTTACTGGCAAAATAGGAAGGATAACAATCCCTAACCTGTTTAAGGTTGTTATAAAGACAGACTGATATAATGTGTGCGGAAGAACCTTTAACAGTATAAAATAATATGTAAATTTCAATTATTTTTCACCATTTGTCAGAATACATGCTACATAATAGATATTTAAAATATATTTCTTATGTAAATGTTAAATTTCATTTCATATTTGAGTCACTATGGGATACTGGCATGAAGTATCACCTGCATGCTTCGTCTCTGAAGTACATATTGAGACAGTAATGTCAAATATGTAATTGCATGCAGGCTGAAATAAGTGAATATAGTTGTTTAACTTCTTCTTCCCCAAATGAGTGTTTTAATTAACTGATCCAAATGTCTCGACATGTTTCTTTTTAATGGCCTTTCGTCTGCTTTGACTTTAAAGAAAGAAAGGCAGTTTGCAGTATAGAGGTATCTTGAGATGTTAGCAAAGAAAGCTGCCCCTAAATGATTTTAAAACCTAATTAAAGTTCGTTTGAAGGTTCTGCCAGATATATTGTAGCACATGTGCTATGGAATCCTAGATATGTTTTGTGCAACAACCACTAACACTGGCTGAGAATGTTTGCAGATTAATTAAGTGCCTGGTCATGTGCAAGGAAAGATTCCACTGTCTTAGAGAGTTCCTCTTTAAAAATAAAATGTAGTGTTCCTTATAATACTGCAGTGTTCTGCTCCATTATTGTTTCAGTGCTTTATGACTGACAAAGAGAGTCATTAGAAGTCTGTTTGATGGACATAACTAAGTGAATTGGAAAAAATAAAAAAGACTTTTCAGCCTATTCAGAAATAATTGATGTGACTGAGACAGCTGTACGTGAGTTCCAGATAAGGAGACAATTTATGGAGAAATTACTGAAGCTAAAAAGGAAGGTGCAGATGTAGAGTTCCCAATAAAGTTGTCTGTAAGACACAGAGCAGTAGTCAATGGGGAAAGAGATTTAACCTGAGGTTCTTTCCTATAGATGGCATCCTTAGGGTCCTATCCTCTTGCAAATAAAGTCCCCATAAAGGCAGTGTCAGTAGGCTGTAAGAAATGGACTCCAAGGGGAAAGTATCTGCACTCTTACTCTGATGCTATATTTTCTCTTTTATTGTAAGTACTTTATATAATGCCATTCCTAAAGTCTAACTGTTTGTTCCCCTTTTCTAAAATTGACCACAGCTCTATCAAAGAGAGTAATCCATTTTTCTTCTGTAGGTTGTAACTTAGAATATTTTGCTAATGTAGATGGAAGGTAAATATTCTTACGTGTGTCTGATTATGGAATATAATAATTTTTTTTATGTTGTGATGGCTACCCTTTAGTCAACGTAGCAATTGAAACCGAATAAAAATATAGGTTTTATTATTATTCATGTATTTGTGAATATGCATGTGTTCTCCCTTGCATTTCTCAGAAACTATAGATGGATTTCGTGACAAAGAATTTTTAATACATAGCACCTGGAAATGTTATTCATATTTGGTAATGATGGTATTCTGAAAACAGAATAGCATATTAATGTTCATTTCAAAATCTATTTCCTCAAATGTGCAGATTATAACTGGTACATGTTATTATATTACTACTTGAAGAAGAGGCATGGTTCTATGGTTCTCTAAAATGTAATTTAAAAAACTTAAAATGAATCTGCATAGATGAAATAAAAATAAAGCAGTTATCATACTTATGGTATAATTTGATTTCAGCTTTCTAGATATTTAAAAAAAATATGTTTTAGAAAATGACTGCATTCCTCTAATGAATTTGAAGTGTGTGGAATTAATCGTCCTTGAACTCTCAGAGTGAGTGCAGGATAGGATGCGGCTTCTAGTCTGTATTCGAGTTAAAGTAGAGCTTGTGAGAACTTCCTATTTTACTTCTAAACCTGGCAGACTGCCTAGGCTTAGGTTCACCGTTAGGTAATTTATATTATCAATCATATTATCAATCATGGCAATGCTATTTAAAAAATAAATATTGAATCAAAGATTCACCACATTTTCCCTTGATAATGGCTTACCTTTTGTAACAATAGCATTAGAACACAAGCCCTCTTCCTGTAGTCCAAATCCTTCTAACTCCTCTCCACCTCTAGGCAGGCTGTGTTTCTCTTGGTCCCACGTTCACTGGTATACCAGTTTTAGCATCTGTTGACATTCTCCAGAAAAGCAAACACAAAATATATCAAAAGCATTACTGAGCAATATGAATTTACTGAACATGTTTCATTGCACACCCCACAGCAGCCACCTTAATAAATCCTCATTTACATCATTTATCCTTTTAAGTCTCAGGTTAATTGTATATGGAAATGATCATGACAGTCACACATCCTTCACCTTGGGCTCACCAGCATTTCCAATGAGGAGGGTTGGGTGGGAAGATACGGCTATCACCAGTGCCCCCCACAACATGAAAACAACCACAGAACGTTAACACCATTGCCCACTCCTGATATGACTTCTAGAATTCCAGAAAATAAATAAATAAAATTAAATAAGAGTGGCATATCCTGGTATCACGTTTATGGTATTTTAAACCAGTCTGGACTCTAATGTGTTTCCGTCAACTGGATGGATGAAGTTACATCCACAGCCCAGGAATTGCACATCTGGAGTTTGCCTTTCTATTTATGTGCAAAAACTCGTTGCCATTGAGGCATTCTGACTCATAGCAACCCTGTGGGAAACAGAGTAGAACTGCCCCTAGGATTTCCAAAGAGCGACTGGTGGATTTCAACTGTCAACCTTCTGGTTAACAGCTGAGCTCTTAACTACCTGTACAACGACCTCTATGATATCTGGGTAGGCCCAAGAGTGGTGCGTTTTCCTCATGTGAAAGTCTCAGGTGTGTCCTAATAGGGACAAAGAAAATGATAAATATTTTAAAATAAATGAAATATAGACATTTTCATAATAAAATAAATTGAAGGACTCAAAACGGCTTTTGAAAAACGTGGGTGTTCTTATATATACGTGTTTGGTTTACAAATAACTTGCATTTATAATAATAAAAACTTAGTACATTAATGATATAATTATGTGTGAAATTTCACATGGATTTGAAAAATCCTATTTAGGAACTTGGTGACTTACTAGACCAGCTCCATTTTTTTTTTCTTTAAAAACAATCCTAAAGCATAATGGGAGATAGTTCTAGTTATATAGCTGTGGCCTGAGGTATAATACCTTTCATAGTATATGTCTTTGAGGGAGCTTAAGGCTCTTTTTTATGAACTATCTTATTAATTCCCAGAGAATTTAAGTCAGTAAGGGGCAGGTATTATTATCTCCATGATACATACCCTGAGCCTACGGCACAAGAACCAGAGGTCAACTAGCTTATCTGAGGTCACATAGAGAATCTATAGGGTTGCTTGGAAAATAATACTTTTCTTTTTCTGTTATTTCTAACATTTTTTTTTTTTTCTTATTAAACCCACACACATAGCATACCTATCATTTCTCAACATGTTTTACTTTGCCTTTGTAATCTTAATTTGAATTTCATTTCTCTCTTCATTCTAGTAAGCTTACCTGTTTTCCCTGATCTTTTTTCATTCCCCTCCCACGTTATACTAAAATCAAACCCGTTGCCATCAAGTCGACTCCGACTCATAGCAACCCCGTAGGATGGGGCAGAACTGTCTCATAGGGTTTCCAAGGAGCGGTGGCTGGATTCAAACTTCTGACCTTTTGGTTAGCAGCTGATCTCTTAACCACTGTGCCACCAGGGCTACACATTATGTTATCAAACCAAATGAAACTTCATTTCTGTCGACTAGATTCTGATTCGTAACCTGTAACCTGTTGCCGTGGAGTCGATTCTGACTCATAGCGACCGTATAGGACAGAGTTTATCTGCCCCATAGAGTTTCCAAGGAGCACCTAGTGAATTTGAACTACTTACCTTTTGGTTAGTAGCTGTAGCACTTAACCACTATGCCACCAGAGTTTCCTTCTGACTTGTAGCGACCCCATATGTTATAGGGCTCCGTTTTCTGCTTGTATCTTCCATATTTTTCTTGAAGCAAACCTTCTATGAGTGTCCATAGCTCTTGCTTTATCTTGAAAGCAATAAGGATGAAGAAAGACCAAAAATATAAATGAATTCATAATTAAAATCTTCACACAGACCGTTTTCTTTTGCCTTCTACTCTATTTCTCTCTTTTGTTAGACTTTTAAAATTAGTAGTGTATCTCTTCTTTCTCCAGTTTTTCATATGTTTCAGGACACTCAATTCTTTACTTTCTTTGATCTATGCTCTTAGAAGTTTTCCCTGGAGTTTAGAGATTTTACAGCAACAGTGACCTAACAGATGAATGCAATGGTGATATGGTAGATATGGTAGTCAACATTCTTCTTCGTGTCTCTGATACTTTTGATCACAAAGGTTTTTCTTTCTTTATGGAAATGATCTACTTCCTTGCTTCTGAGTTTCAAAAGTGACTTGGATTTACTGCTTCTCTCCCCCCCCTTTTTTATCCTTTGCTGCTGACCCCCAAATGTGGAATCTATATTCGGCTCTCAAGAATAAGTTATCTGTCAAACTTGTTTTGCAGACATCTCAACCCACAAACCCTCTCCTTTGCAATGCCTGCCCTAAATCGCCAAACAAGTTTCACAGCACCTTCTTCATACTTCTATTTTATTGGAAATCTGATCACTTGGCATTTTGTCTGTTTTTATATACCAATAATATTTTGAGTTTATTTTATGTATAGAACCATTGTTGTTATACCTGGAAAATCCTCGAAGCCCTGGAACATAATGGATACAGGCTAAATGTAGATACAGTGAATTAATGAATAAATCTGGTCTACTACACTGCATTGCTTTGTAATGGTTTGACTGTTCATTCTCACTGCCAAAGCCTCCTGTCAGCTCTACCTCTCGCTAGGTAAATGTTTCTTGATAGTGCACCCCTTTTTAGCATAATTCTCTGCTTTCAACCTTTCTTCTTCCTCTTGTTTTACAAGGAATTGTCAGATCACACCTTCAACCTCATAGATTTAATTAGATTGTTTATTTGCCTAAATACCATTTTTGAGTTTCATCCCCACTTTTTATAATTCTCATACATACCCAACCCTCAATCTTTAGAATACATTTCTTGGAGACTTCTTTCCTGTATTATGTCTTCTATTTCCTAGCACTTCACACTTTCAAAGAGCTGGATAGCTGACATTCTTCCTCAAGCTCTTTTGCTTTCTCCTCTCTTAGACCAGTATGCATTTGGAGGGCATGTAATAATTTATCACCCTAGACAGAAAAATACAAAGCCCAGATGCTTCAGGTCACTAAAAGTCTTTCTGTCCATACTTTTGAGTCTCAAAAGAGAACCACTTTTCTACCACCTCTCCCTGGAAACTGTTACGAATACTTAGGGATACAGCTGGAGCAGTTAGCTCTCTTCAACCTTTTTACCTATGTTCTTCCCCACTGTCACTTAATCACCTGGGGAGATTTTAAAAACTACTCACGTCTAGGCCTTGCCTGAATTTGATTCATTTGATTTAAGTTGGGGTCTGACATTGACATTTCATTTTTTCTCCCCAAAGTCTTTTGGGTGATTCCAAAGTGTATTTAGGTTTAAGAATGACCAATTAAACTAATCTACTTCAGAGTTTGGGTAATTAACAGAATAACAGGCAAGTCTATAATTCAGATTCATTCTCTTTCACACAGTTGAGATACATTGTTTTACCT
The DNA here is from genome assembly GCA_030035585.1 of Dugong dugon. Classification (NCBI taxonomy): domain Eukaryota; kingdom Metazoa; phylum Chordata; class Mammalia; order Sirenia; family Dugongidae; genus Dugong; species Dugong dugon. Next base: position 102,321,040 of record CM057463.1, on the reverse strand, counting down.
GTCTGCTTTAGTCAATCTTTCTGGAATGTATAAATAATATGAATTATCATGAATTGTGGGTCATGACCTCTGCTGCAAAACCTAATCATCTTCTCCATAGATCCAACCCAATGAAGTACAATGGTGTGTAAATACCTGTCCGTTACCTCTTTCTCCCTGTATCTCTATCAATATCTATAAATGTCCAGTTTATTACTGGGATTAAAGCTTAACTTTTGAGTCACATGGATATTTCTTCAGAATTTAGGATTCAGTTGTCATTTGCTTTACATGACCAACTTAAATACTTTGCCACAATAATTGTCTTTATTTAAAGTTATCAAAAGAGTTTAAAAGATAATGTTATAATGCTGATATTATATTGTAGAAATCTAATGGAATATTTTTAAAGGTGGATTAAAATGCTAGACAGTGGTGTTTCATGATCCATTTTATGATACTCTTTATTTTGGAATTTTATGGAGAATAATTTTTCTTTCATTCAGACATTACTTTATTATTTATTATTTTAACAAAAAGGAAAGCATTGATGAATGTATTTGCTAATATATAAATAGATATTATTTTAAAAGTACAGTTTTCTTCCTTCTACCGTTAAATGTCATATGCAATCTAAAATATTATATGGAGTTAAGATATTCACAATCAAAATAGACTAGGAAATCAAGAAAATAAAATGCATAGGTTCATGGCAGTTGTTATATACTACTTTATAGAAAAATTATTATTCTGTTTTCTGCATTTTTCTTTACAAACATAGCCTATCACCTGTCTCTCTGCTATCCTATCATTGTTTTTGGTGGAACCAGCATTTAAGTTCAGATTCTAAGATTACCACCTCCACCCAAATGTCACTTTGTTTTCTATTTTTATAGCAAAATGGAGTACCATTTCTTATGAATATCTTATTTATCTTCCCTTTTGTCTATTTATTAGTATAATTTATGTATTTCTGTATTCATTTTGAAATTACTATGTTAGTAAAAACTGATTTGGAAAGACTCGATAGTCAATAAAACACAGTTAAGAACAGTATTTAATCCTCCTCTCTGTTTCTCTATGATTATTTTTAACTATTGCTATGTCTTAAAGCAATAATACATCTGCAGGACTGTGGGTGTTCCTTCCAAGAATTCAACATTGTAATTAGAATTTCATTATTCAGTATTATTGGCTGAGGATCTCCTATGTGCAGAGAAAAGTGGGTTTAGGAGACCGTCAGTGGTCTCAATTTCGAGGTGAGACCAAAGACATAAAGCAAATCACAGATAATTTGCAATCAGATGGGAGTGATAAATAGAAACAGTATAAAAAGAAAATATGGACACATAAGATTAAAAAATAGCAAATGAAAATTGATTTCTGCATTTATTTAAATGTTAGGTAAAATATCATAGTCATACTACTGTAAAGAACTATGGGAATTATTAGTGAAATGAAAATAAGGTATCTAGAGAGGTTATTGCTGGTAAATTTTAGCCCATGACTTGTATGCTCTTTATACTATATATTTTTTTAATAATTGCTTTTAAATACAGAAGTCCAAAATTCAGTAAGACATTATAAAGAGAAATATGTGGTTTAAATATTTGGCCTTTACATTTAGATTAAGAAGTTCTAAGAGCTTGATTTTTAACTAGAATGAGAAAAAAGTTTTGGAAAGACTGTACACTCCAAATAAATGTATGGATGCTGAGCTACTGGGTTAGAAATACCAGTAATGGATAATATTCTGTCTTCCCTTTATTTCATCTTGCTTTTAAAATAAAGGGAATATTTGTAGAGATGTGGTTGCCTTTAGCAAAGACAATTTATAAATTTGGGGAAATGCCACAACTCTTCTCAGTTTTCCCATTATTAACTCGTTTTGAAACCCTACTGGTCCCAATTGGGATTTATGATTTGTACCAGTAGCATTCAAATTTTCAAAAAAAATTTTCTTACCTTTCTTATTACTTGTGGCAACATTAATTTTATACTTTATTGGAAAAAAAAGTCTGATTTATAGGTTTAAAAATGTGCACACATATGCCAATTTTGAATTCATGCAAGAGCTTAATGGATACAATTGCCAAAAATAATCTCAGACAGAAACTTCTAATTTTACAGGACTTTTTTGTAATGTATTTCCAAATTATAACAGCATGCATAATTAACATGCATAAGTATATATTGATGCATGGCATTAGTTTGTTCTGTTAATGAGCCTAAAAATTTTCCATTTTGTCTCATAGTTAAGATAATCTGTAAATTCCATATAGTGTAGTAAATCATCAGACCAGCCAACATCAGTAGCATAGTAAACTGTGGACTTAATGGATAAAGATTTATAGTGCTTTAAAAATAACAAACTAAAGACTGTACATAGTTTTATTTATTTATTTTTTAAATAAACCATAACAGTCATTACAAAAAAAATCAAAATACCAAACCCACTGCCCTTGAGTCAATGCTGACTCATAGAGACCTTTATAGGACGGAGTAGAACCACCTACAGTCTTGTTTCCAAGACTATAAGTCTTTACAGAAGCAGACTGCCACGTCTTTCTCCTGCACAGTAATTGGTCATAATAAGCCCATACAACTAAACTTTTTAGTTTATTTTCCATTCCTCGATTGTTGTTGTTAGGTACCACCGAGTTGGTTCCGACTCATAGCGACTCTACGTGCAACAGAATGAAACAACTGTCCCGTCCTGCGCCATCCTCACAATCGTTATGCTTAAGCCTATTGTTGCAGCCACTGTATCAGTCTGTCTTGTTGAGCGCTTTCCTCTTTTTTGATGACCCTCTACTTTACCAAGTGTGATGTCCTTCTCCAAGGACAGATTCCTCCTGGCAACATGTCCAAAGTATGTAAGATGTAGTCTCATCATCCTTGCTTCTAAGGAGCATTCTGGTCTTACTTCTTCCAAGAAAGATTTGTTCATTCTTTTGGCAGTACATGGTATATTCAATATTGAATATACTATCCTTTACTTAAGGGACTTTTTATCTATTATTTCAATACTACCCTTGTAATTTCAAAGTTTATAGAAAGTATTTTTATAGGAATGAAATAATAAATAATTCTGATTTCCTAGTAATGTATCGATTTCCTGCTTATTAGCGCTATCCTTAATATCTTAAGTTTCCTGTCAGAAAACTTAATTATAAAGTATTATATTAAATGTACAAAGTATTTACAAATGGAAGCTTCTTTCAAAGGATTAGTTCAATATTTATTGTCTTCCCAAATCACTGACCCTTGCTTTTTTTTAAACAGCCTACTTATGAAAGGTATCTTTGATATTTGAAGACTACAGAGTAGAAAAAAGTTGAATACGTGGAACTAACATATAAGATTTAAATGTGTCTTTTAGTGAAATTGCTGTTTTCTTATCTCTGTTTCAGAAAGAGAATCTTCAGTTTTCCCATGATAAAATATAAGCTCTAGGCATTGCCTCAGAGAATACATAGTTAACCAAATAGATTTCAACATATCTAACCATTTTGCATTGAATGAGTTGTCAGTAGACCTTTACTGTATGTAATTCATGTATTTTTTTTTAAATAAGATAATTTACAATCTTACATCTTAGTGACATTCAGAATCTTTTCTTTTACAGCCATTTCGTAGAGTGACGTTTTCTGTTGTGAGTCAGCCTCAGGACCCACATCAGGGGTCACTGCAGAGTTGCTATGACAGCGGGCTGGAGGAGTCAGAAACACCAAGCAGTAAGAGTTCATCAGGGCCAAGACTGGGTGCCCTTCCACTCCCAGAGGACAACTATGAAAGGACCACGCCGGATGGCAGTGTTGGTGAGGCAGAGCATATGGAAAATGGTAGGGGCAAACACAACATCCACACACATAATCACGCTAGAGAGCCATAATAAGTAGACTCACGAAGGTCAGTGTAAAATCAAAATAAAATAACTGACACTAAAACTATTTTATTTTATATAATAAAGATTTGCTAAAATACAGAAATGCCAAATAAAGGAACATAACTATACAAATAAAATTTGTCAAACTTGCACCATTGTTTTAAAACAACTCGTCAGAAATAAACTTGCTTACAAATAAATCAGAGTAGTAACTGCTGTGAGAGAAGCTAAATTAGTGCACAATTCCTAAACAATAACAACTGAGAAAGGGCGTGTGTTATTGTTTTCTTCTATTTGTTTTTGTCATGCGACCATTTCTTCAATTGCAGTTGTTCAGTGTCAGTGAAAGGAAATGACAATAAAACACCTTGCTCAAATTTTTCTGCCCCTAAGTCTTTAGAAAGCCATTTTTAAACCACTCTTCTTGAGGAATAGCTGAAATGGAGTCCAAGAAGGGAAGCATTAGTTCCTTATTCTCCAGAGTTGACTGTAAATACTGTGAGAATTCCCTTCTGTAATTTATGTACTGTATTATGTTTTTCTCATTTTCGTGCAAGGGGATGGAAAGAAAGCAAATCATATTATTCTATATTCTTATTATGTTGTGAGGCGATTCTCATAATTACCAATTAGCCTTATATACATTTTCCTTTAAGTTATAAATTAGATTACAAACGGCACTTATAAAACTTTCTGTATGTGTTTATATTCCCAAAGACAGCTTGTTTATTATTATTATTATTAGTTTCCGAGGACTAGGTTGATCTCAAATAATGGAATGATAAAGTTCTTACTAACTTTATTATTATTTCAAATATAAAACGAAGTGTGGTTATATGTGAAAGGGGACAGAATCATACCCTTTTCATCTTTAGTGAAAACTAAAGATGGATTTGAGATCTTTCACTGTCCCAACCCCCAGGTGAAATAAGGCATTCTAACTTTATTTTTTGGTCATATACCAGTTTCTGTAGTGATGATTTGCAAGTAGAACATATTAATCAGGAGAAATTCAAAGTCTTTTTTTTTTCTTGAAGTTTACCTATGAATATTAAAGTCTATCATTAGAAGGTAGTGTATCATAACTTAACCCAAGTGAAATTATTGCTAGACTAAATCATGTTAAATAATTATTTTATCCACATTGATATCTGGGTGAGTAGATATGATCTCAGGGTCTGATGATTGATATATGTCTTGATTAATTATCCAGAGTTTAAATGGCATTTTGCCTTATGGCTATAAAGGCATGCTTATCTGTGTGTATGGTGGTGTGTGCTTATATGGATGGAAGTTTGATGTGGTTTTGAAGAATTAACTTTATTTTGTTTTTTAGTAATTTTTAAAATGAGTATAAGGATTTCGGTATGAATTGCAATGCTGATGAATATCTAGTTAAGGCAAATATGTTTAAAAAGATTTGGACAAAATAATAAAAATAGATTAAAATATTGTAATAACATAGTTACATAGGAAGTCAGGATTAATTTAGGGACATCTTTATCTCTGAGATTACCTTTTGATGGTATTATATAATTTTATTTGTATTTTAAAAATGCTTATTATTACTGTAAACAGCATAATGCATAATTAAGTCTATTGTTTGGATGCCAGTTACATTAATAGAAAGGACTTTGTACTATTGGCATTAGAATCATATTTTGATATTGTTTTCTGTTGTTTTGTGAGTTTATGGGGATTCAACACCTTTAAAATTAAAAAAAAATGATAAATAATTAAAACATAGATATTACAGACACAAATCTGTCACTTTTTAGGAAACACACACATCCTGGAAAACATAACAGGTGAGCTTCTTAAGAGAATAACATTTTTACTGAGAAGCATTTCCCAAGGAAGATGTTTAGTTACTTTTTATAGCCATGTTTGAAGTCCTGTCAACAGCAAGGACTATCATATTGCAACTGATTTTTCCTAACTTTATATGTGACTGACACTTTTGAATTTCAGGGTTTACATAACCATTTGTCATCTGCTAACTGTGATTTGTGTTAGCCCTGATCTATAGGTAATGACAGAAGGAGATGTGATGCATTTTGGGTAATCCAAATGTAGCAGTTGACATTTGAGGAAGAGTTATATTGGGTCCAAGTTTTCAGACTACTCATCTAGCCATGAAGTGCAATTGTATTGCTTGAATTCTGGTAATTTCATCTTCAATATTAATGGCTCATTCTGACATAAATAGCATTGGAATTGAAACATGTCAAGTATTCATTTGTCACATTTAATTGGAATTCAGGTAATCTGCAGTGTTTTGCTTGGTTAAGTTTTAATCAGGATTTGTATTGGATTTTCATTTGGATTTTTCATGAAAATACCATTTTGAATGCTGTCCTAGCTCCTAATTATTATCATCTCAAATATTTACCTTCAGTTTTCACGTATGTGAAACAATACAGTCAAAACTAACTTTTTGCATTAACTTTGATTGTAAAGTTTAGAAGATCATTTCCAGTGCAATAACATATAACATTCCAGTGTCATGATACAAATCAAATATAAGTTGAGACAGTTAGTGATAAAAAAGTTGTCAAGATGGTGTTACAAGGAGAAACTGAAACCCAGAAAAATTTAAGTAAATAGGCGGTGACATGCACTTATATTTTACAAAAGCTTTAATATGCCTCTGTGCTTCAGCAAAATACAGAAAAATTCACAAAAAAGGCCTGTGTGATTATGTCCATTATAACAAGTTTTACCCTATAATCCAGTCCACACTGAAGTCAAATGAAGAATGAGAATTTATTTTCTTATTAGTCTAAGAAACAGAATATATTGTAAAGAGAATAAACATAGTTGCATACAGTCTGAATATAATAATGTGCAATAAGATTCACCATTGCATACAACCTGAATCTAATAATGTGCAGTAAGATCCACCATTTTAATAGTTCCAAATCTAGGGTGCTTATATCACTTGGGACTCTGGAAAATACGAAAGATGATTACAACTTTTTTTTTTAATGAGATAAGAAAACCTTCATTCATTATGCATTTACCCATGACAAAGATGACTAACGTATTTTTCTTTGTCTTTAATTTATTATTATCAACATTATGGTGCTTATTTCAGGCCGATCCTTTGATTGAGAAGATTGAGAAATTGGTTAATTATTGTTTCATTAAAATAAATTTTGTAGCATAAAGTTTTTATAGTATAAAATTCATGGTGGGAACTTGGGTAATGATGAAATATTTGATAATGAAAATGGTAAAATAATTGGAGCCTACTATATTGAGAATTTGAGTAAGACCAAATATAAGTTTAAAAGCATCAGCACATTGAGGGCAAATATGGACTATGCAAGAGCTTGCCCTTATCATAATTATGAAGTAGTCTTCAGAGCTCCTAGAGTGGGATTTAACAGTCTCTTTAGGTCTTAATGTGTATATGTTGGCCCCTGACTTCATGCCATGTTTCATTTATTCTTTCCAAAGCCCCCTCTGACTCATCTTTTCAAGGCCAGTGTATCCTTGGCTATGTATGCCTTAATCATATGTGGAGAGTAATGAGCTCTGCTGTAGACAACAACCCGTATGGCCTCTAATCCCAGCTTTGCCATAGACATTGAATAGGTCACTTACTCTTTCTGGGTTTTCTTCTGATCATCTGCAATGCAGTTAGATAAATTAACTGTTAAGTCTTACCCAGATCCAACAATCTGCAATTTCTCTGTTTACATCGATCTTTCTTCTCTCTTTTGCTCTCCAGAAAAGAAACTTTTGTGTCTGTTAGTGAGATGGCGAGTTAATTTGATTATGTGTCTTAATGTGGGCAGGGCAGAAGTTATTCTAGGGCCTTCTTCTCAACCCACATGACATATGTGCCTTCTCCTAGTAGTTAATGCATTTATTACATAAATAAAAGAGTTGAACTGAGTCAAATGGTGTGATTTCTGGCCAGGTGGGTAGAAAGGTTGGCACCACAGCAGGCCAGTGTAGGAGATAGCTTTGGCGTCTCCCTCAAATCACACTGCGCGACAACCATCTGTAGATCTGATCTGGCCCTGAGATCAATGCCCTTCAAAAACATTAATTATAATTAAGATAGTTCACAATAAAATAAACACATTTATTTCCCTGTTGAGAATGTAAACTTTGGTCAGATTAAGAGTGAAAAAAGTAAGAAGACAATAAATATTTTCCTCTAAATAATCTTTTACTAACAGAACAACATAGAAATAAGTCAAAAGAGAAAATAAAATTAAACAATAAAGCAGCTCTTAAAATGTTTAATGAGGTCAGAAAGTTGGCCACTCTGAATTCCTAATTAATTTTATGTCTTTTGATTTTCTCACATCTTTAATAAATAATTTTGACTTTACATGTTAATGTTTTTTAATTCCCCACTTCTGAACTTCCTTTCATTGCCAGAGTTATAAAATGTAGGCTCAATTCTTGTTGTGTTTCTTGTACTCATTTTGAATCCCTCATCTCCTCACTGCACGTGCATTAAGCAGTAAAATGGCTTTGAGTACATTCTCCTTGAGAGTTAAAACACATGGCGTTCTATCAGGAACCCATTTTATATCTGAATTGGACTTTCCACATTCTGTTCAGGAATAAATGACAGAATGTTTAAAATATCCTTAGGAATAAGTCATCTTTTTTGTTGTTGTTGTTCTTATTGACAATGGCAATGAGAATGGAGACTAAATTCATATTTTCTGCATGGGTAATAAAAGACTTCCTCCTTAATTTTCTCCCACCTACTCAACTTTTAAGCAGACTTCCTGTAAGTCGCTGTTATCTAGTTGCTTTTGACTCTCCTACTGTTTTCATTTAGGGCGAGCTGTGTAGCAAGGTTGTCTCTTTCATCTTTCTAAAGATCCTCACACACTTGTGAATAAGCATAATACTTCAAAAACAAATAAGTGCCTCACATATTTTTTTCCTATAGGAAGAGACGAACATACTTTGCTAAGATTCATCTTAATGGTTCTGCATTTCACTGCATCATTCTAGTTACCAGTGTCTGTTTGAGGCTGCATCTTCTGCTTTTCCAGCCATCTCTGAAATGGCTGTTTACCTCCAAAGCATCACAAGAAGTTCTCATGCCCTTTTTGGGAATATACTACTCAATCCTGGTTCTCCAAAGTGATAATAGAGAGAATATGGTTATAGAGACAATCTCTAAGCTGGGTCTTAGCCAATAAAGGTGTGTGCTACAGCAGCTTTCCAGTTGTAAAATGAGCATCACAATCTAAAAGATTTTAAAGAAGGCCTTGACCTAGGGGAGAAAAGGAAATATTACAGATACAGTGCTGTTGTTGTTGTTGTTGGGTGCCATTGAGTCAGTTCTGACTCATAGGGACCTTATATATAACAGAATGAAACACTGCCCGTCCTGAGCCATCCTCACAATCATTGCTATGTTTGAGTCCATTGTTGCAGCCACTGTGTCAGTCCGTCTTGTTGATATAGTGGTGTTGTTCTCAAGTGCCGTCGAATCGGCTGCAGCTCATAACAATTCTGTGTACAACAGAATGAAACATTGCCTGGTCCTGAGCCATTCTCACAATCCTTATGCCTGAGTCCATAGTGCAGTGGTGTAAAAAACAGGCTTTGAAACCTAATGACATCAGCTTGAAAAGTTTTCCCTGGTACTAGCAATGTATTTTCCTGACCTCTCTTCCATTCTTCAATTACAAATCATAAGACTGTGGAAAGAACTAAGTGAGATTATAACATATAATTTATAAGTAAATTATAAAAGTAGTAACAATTTCATTATATCAGTTGATAAATTATTTATTACTCTTGCTTAAACAGTAATGATAAAAATTGCTGTTATTATTAATTTAAGTAGGTTTGACAGAGCACTATGGCTTAACCATAAGGGCTTCATAAAATGTTGTGTCTGACAAAGCCTATGGCTTAACCATGAGGGCTTTTAAAATCACTAGCAAGAATCGTATTCTCATCTTGAATATTTTCCCCTCAGGTCCAGTTTCTCTTTTTGTTTAGGATACCATGGGATTAACACTCAAGGAAATTCTTTTAAGCATAGAATGATCTAGAATGGCAGGAAGGAAGTCTTCTATCTCCTGGAATCAAATCAGCCCAACTCTTTGTGCTCTTTTGCACCCAAGGTGGGGAGATACCATTACTATTTTTCTCTATTCTTATCACTCTTCTTTAAGTGTTCTCACATCGTATACTCAGTGTTCCAGTTGAATACATTCTTCTTCAAATGTATATTTCCTTCTGAACCCACCGTAAAATTTTCACAATGGCAGAGACAACAAGCTGAAAATGTGTCCAATTAGTATGCTTATTGGACTCTGACCTTATTGGATTTTTAAATCTCAATATTAATAGTTAACATCGATAGAATATGTAGTAGGTATTATCCTTCTTATTCTAGTTTGGTCCTTTAAAACTAGATCACTCTGCTGATCCCTTATGACATTTGAGGAGGGAATGAGCTCTCATCAAATCTCAAAGTAGTTTTGGAGGTCAGCTGATGGGTTTGTTGCCTCCAGACTCTCAAAGCATTTGATACTTGAATTTTAGCTACGTTTATTGGGTAATGCATTTTGTGTTTAGTTCCTTTAGTCAAGATATTATCCTCATATATCCTGCATTATTTTTTATTTTTGTGTGTGATAGACTGTTTATACTTCTGTTTCCTCTTACTTCCGTTTAAATTTAAGTGTGAAAAAACTTGATGTTACCAAAATGTTTGCAATAACACTTTTAAGCATCTTCTACGTAACAAAGAAATCCTGGAGCTTGGCTCTTAAAGTGTAGTTAGCGCTGTTAGCCTCAGAGGTTAGCCCGCTTACAGAGAAACTGTTTTATCTCAATATTCTTCTTTTAGGTAAAGCACACCTCATTTTTACATCTTCTGTTGCAGGTGGTTTTTGTAAGTAAAGCAATCTTTTGTTATAAAATAAAAAAGAAGTAAAGCAAGGCAGAACAATATGCTTCATGTCACTCTTTCATGGGGTAATTATGTACCTAGTGACAAAGCTGTGGTTACTCATTTTAATTCAGCAAACATGCACTGAAAATAAAATATGAACAAGGCTGTCTCAAGTAAATGAGAAAGAATTCCTGCCTTCAAGGTGGAAGGTCTTAAGTTGTGGAGATAAATCCTTGATTGCAGTAAATTCACTATAATATGAGAAGGAGGAAGCTCATTAGAGAAGTACAGCTATGAAGTACAAAGAAAGGGAAGGAAAATTACATGGATGAAATAATTATACATTTACTTAACAATATTTTTACATTTTATAAATAAAATTCTGGGCTGAAAGAAGGGCCCTGAAATGTTATTTGCTTCATACCCTCTTTCTTTATCTATCCATCTTTGATGTAGTTTAAAAACAATTATTAATTTGGCATAAGTACTTCATGTTAAGCCAAGTAAATTCCAATTGTTTATATTTTCTTTTTTATAATCAAGTTGTTTCTGTTTTCTTTTGTGTGTGTGTGCTAAACAAAATTAGTTAAAAATTTCAGAATCTAGCATTGATGAAATTGATAGCTGACACTAAATCCAGATCTAAATTATAACACAGATTAATTTTATTTATCTGTTCTCTAGCTGTTTATAAACATGAGCAATTACTAAAGATGTATATCACCTAAATAAGGCTTTTCAAACTTAATAAAAGCTAATAAATAACCACTTGAAGTTATTCTTATTTCTTTTCAGAAGACCAGTTCTGTCCCTCAGATTAAATAGATTATTAGATTAGATCTGATTAGATTAGATTAGGTTTGTTTTTTGTTAAACCAACTCATTCCTTTAGTGGTGCTTGAAAATTGTTTTTTAAATTACTATTACAGGTTTCAAGTTAAGTTCATAGGAATTTGTCTTTATATTATATTCCTTTTCTATTGAAATATAGACAGTAGCTTGCTTTGTTTTTGAAACCTTGTTTCTGATAAATTTTACTTAATTTATGCAAGAAAATTTTTTTGACATTAAGTATCATTATCTTTAGTATGCCTTCTATTACTGCTCAGAAAATCTGTTTGTAAGTTTTTTTACAAGAATGAAAAAAATACTGAAACATGCAAATTTAAGTGCTTTCTCTAAAACAGACTTTCACTGCTAAGATATGAACATATATGATCGATATCTATGATAAATGACATCAAATGTTAGAGAAGAAATATATAACAAAACAGTACCCAGCTTTTAAAAATCTTCTCCTCATTGATTTCTGTTTTAAAATATATTGTCTATGATTTTATTTCTGCTTAGAAATTCTCATCATCTACATTGATGAGGTAATTAGAGAAACCTTACAGAATCTGAGAGTAGTGTGCTTCTTGAGGTTGCATTCCTATGATCCATGGTGCCCTATGCTGAATTGTGCACATTGTTTCTATTCAGTTCCAGGCTACATTTGACCAACCCAGCATTTATAGTAAAAGGTCATTGCAGCCATAGCTGAAATTCTATACAATGAACAGGGAATTTGGAGTACTGTAAGAATTCATTGGGTTAAGTTCAGTAATGTTGTGTAGGATTTTGTTTTAGAAGTTAATAGAGAAATACTCAGGTTTGTCATGCATAAACTTCTTTACTTTATTGCAAGGTAGTCATGGCAAGGGAAATAAGAAAGACCTCACAACATTTATTTAGAACAAGAGAATCAGAATTAACAATTACAGTTACAATATTAGTTAGAGTCCCAATCTTTAAACTTAAGGTATTTACCTTTTACAAGTGGTCTCAAGAGGAAGACTTGACCAAGTTTCAAACTGGGTGGTGGTCCCTTATAGTTAGGATTTGGGACTAGTGGACAGAATCACAGTCTAGAGGATCAGTCTTTGGAGAGACTCTAGAGGGAGGTTCCATCTCTGCCTTCTTCTGTCAGTGAGTGAGTAGAAATTCAGGGTTTATATGTCAACTTTTTACATTAGCTTCATATGATTAGGGCCTATGTGACATCAAAGTTTAGTACGTTATGTCTTTTCTCCAGGGTTAGTGACTAAGTACAGTTGTTGAGCATTGATACTATGCAAATTTCGGAAAGATTCAAAAGTGAATGAAGCATACTTTCTGCCTTCTAGGAGTTTAAATATTGTGACAGAGAAAAACATGTAAAAAATTAGATATTTATAAGTGAAGATATGAGCAGCACTATATGGAGACAGTAAGTGCTGAAAGAACCAGAGGAGAACATGAGTTTAGGATATGAAAAATGTTAACCAAGCCTTGAAGGATGAGTAAGTAGGGCTTTGGTAAGGTGGAGAACAAAGAGTGATAAACAGAAAGAGCAGCATGTTTCCAGGGAAATAAATCTCATTAAGATACATTGGATTTAAGATATCTTTGAAATATGCAAGTGATATCTAGCAGGCTGTTGGGAATGTAGATCTGAAATTTGGAAGTATAGATAATTAGCAGAAATATGGTTTTAAGAGTTGTTAACACACTGCTGATTATGACTTCTTGGGTATAAATGAGACAACCCAAGCAAAGCATAAGACATCAGAGAAAAGATGGTACCATAAATTGAATCTTAAGGAGTATGGAGATTTAGGGAAACAATAAAAAAAATAAATAAGTTCAGTGAAGGACACGAAAACTGATATTAAAAATTAAACAAAAACAAAAGCAGCAAACAAAATGTGGGCCAAATGAGAAGTTAAATTCAGGAAAGTAGTGTCATCAAATGTCCAGTACGGCAAGGATGAAGGACATAAATGAGATCATGCCGAAATTGATTAATTACAGAACTGGGAGATCTAGGTGGGGCATATTATTTTATTTTTATATCTCCTCTCCTTTCCCTCACACTGTAAGCTCTTTGAGGACAGGACTATTGTTTTGTTTACCATTACATGAAGCATCTGGAATAATACCCACACGTAAGTGCCCAAATGGAAAAAAAATACATATATTGCATTTAGTTATAGAGATGAGGGATCCCAATGTTGCATATACAGATTCAGTGAAAGTGAGACAATTGAGAAAACTGGAGACCAGGCAAAGTGGTGTAAGAACGTAACTGAGAATTCCTCTCCTAGGTCACCAAGTCCATTACGACGTGATTATCAACGGTGCATGGTTGCATTCCTTGACATCAGTTTGAATAAATTTCTAATCAACATATACTATGATTTTTTATTATTAAAAAAAATTCTGAAAGTAGTACACAGTCTGAAATTTCTGTGTAATAGCTTTTGCTCTTTTTCTTGAGTAATATAATAATCATTCTTTTAAATAGATTTTAGCATCCCATATGGCTTGTGTATTTTACACGGGGCCATCATCCGTCCATCACACAGGTTTGAAACTGAAATACTGCCTAACTAATTGCAGTTGTGGTGACAACCAAATAATTGATAACATTGTCCTGGTCATGATTAAAAAAAAAAAAAAAAAGTATTTTGTGCCTCTAGGATTCCTGACACTGTAAGAGTGCTATCACTTGTTAATAATAATATACAAATAGACATGCTTCAAAACAGACAATAATGAAAATGGAACTTGCATGAGAGATAAATTCAAGTTGTATAGTGCAAGGATTGCCCGATTCTAGTCTATTTTATATGTGTGTAACACCACAGAAATGCAATGTCAATGATGCTTGCCGTAGTTAGTACACCATCCAAGGAAAGAAATATCTCCAAATATATTATGTGCAAAGACTTACTAACATGATTTTTCAGGAGAATGTCACTTTTGATACTGTTTTTATCTAAGGAAAGACAACCATCCATGTCACATAAATTTATTCTCCTTTCTCTGCGTTAATTATTGTTTAGTAGGAATTATGAATAGGAATATATTGATAAAACTTGTCTTACAGTCTAAACTAATCTAACCAATTGCTGCATAATAATTTCTAAATAAAAAAAAGGGAAAATGCAGAACAGAATTTAAAATTCTCATGGAATCCAGACTTTCAGGAGTCATGCAGGCTGGATGAATTCCAGAAATTATTGCACTGAGATAATCTTTAAACCTTAAACCAAGAATATCCCCTGAAGTCTTCTTAAAACCAACCAACAGAATTCTCATGGACTCCAGACCTTCTGGAGCCATGAGGGTTGGATGAACCCCTGAAACTGTTGCTCTGAGACAACCTTTAAAACTTAAATCAAAATATCCCCTGAAGTCTTCTTAAAAAACAAACAATAGTTTAGCTACACTAGTAAAAAAGTCTTCCTTGAGTATTATGGTCTTTTAAGAACTATCTATATGAGATCAGAGTAACTGCAGCAACTCAGAAGATTAGATAGGGACCTTAGGGGGAAATGAGTTTATGTTAATGGAGGAGGAACAACTCAGAATAGGAGGGTGAGAATCGTTATACAACTCAAAGAATATAATCAACGTCACTAAATTGTACATGTAGAAACTGTTGGATTGGTGTACATTTTGCTGTGTATATTCTCAACAACAACAAAATAAATTTAAAAAAAAAATAGTTTTAATTTAGCTAATAAAAAAGTCTGCCTTAAGCATTGTGCTCCTTTAAGAACTGTCTATATGAGATCAAAGTAACTGCAGCAACTTGAAAGATTAGATCGGAACCTTAGGGGGCAGTGAGTTTGTGTTTTTTGGGGAGGAACAACTCAGAAAAGAATGGTGACGATGGCTGCACAACTCGAAGAATGTAATCAGTGTCACTGAATTGTACATGTAGAAACTGTTGAATCAGTGCGTGTTTTGGTGTGTATAACAACAACACCAACAAAGTAAATATATATATATATTTTAAAAACCCATACCCATTGCTGTCAAGTGGATTCTGACTCATAGCAACCCTGTAGGACAGAGTAGAGCTGTTCCATAGGGTTTCCAAGGAGTGGCTAGTGGATTTGAACTGCTGATCTTTTGGTTAGCAGCTGAATTCTTAACCACTGCACCGCCAGGGATCTTTTTCTTTTTTTTTTTTTAAATACAATTCCAATTTAATTACTCATAAATCTACTCTGTTTGTCAAAAATCTCTAGAAATACCCATTTCTTGGCCTCATATGTGCTCTCACCATTAGTCCTGGACCGCTGAGTAGAGTGTCTGGAAATACAGTGTGTGCCAAGAGAAAGCTGCCTTGTCTGTGACATCTGGTTGTCAAGTGGCCTCTAAGTGGTACTTGGAAAATTTTTTCCAGATCCAAAAAACACAACAATATTAGTGCTTCAGAACTGTTCAGAGCCAAGAATGGTGTCCACATCTCAACAATATTATAAGATCCTAATGTAAAACTAGAATATTGGCTTGTCAGATTTAGAACAGGGTAATATCCCATGCAAGAAAAAGAAATGTTCCTGCCTTCTCACTAAGGTGATACCCTTCATCTCTAAGGAAATCCAGGAGAAATCAGTGCACCTTTTAGAAGCTAACTTAGAAAAAGGGCTTCTTCACCAGATCCTAGTAAGGCCTGATGAAGTGTACTGAAACAAACCCACCCCTGATTAAGACCATCCCCTGAAAAACAGATTATTTGGCGCCCCAGATCTAGTGCATCTTTTAGTGCTGGTCACCAGCTGCAGTCCTGTGTCTAACTTCTTTTATTGTTTTATTCTTCTTTTATCGACCATCTTTTAAGGATTTTGCATATTCTTTTTTCTTGATATATAAATGCTTGTCTTAATATCAGTTTAAAAGAAAACAAAACAAAAACAAACCCTTTCCTGTCAAGTCAATTCCGACTCATAGCAACCCTATAGGACAGAGTGGAATGGCCTCATAGGGTTTCCAAGGAGCATCTGGTAGATTTGAACAGCCGGCCTTTTGGTTAGCAGATATAGCTCTTAACCACTGTGCCACCAGGGCTCCATATCAACTTTAAGCATACTTATATAGCCAGACATTTTTTTCCTTCTTGCTTCCAGTCCATTCTGTAAAGTGTCTTTGCATTATCAAAGCATTCACCAATTATTCGTCAATTTTGCTGTTTACCTGGAAGAATTATCTTCTGTTATTCTTGTATGACAAAGAGGGATCAGTCCCTAGAGAAGGACATCATGCCTGGTAAAGCAGACAGTCAACGAAAAAGAGGAAGACCCTCAACAAGATCAACTGACACAGTGGGTGCAACAATGGGCTCAAGCATAACAGCAATTGGGAGGATGGTACAGGACCTGGCAGTGTTTTGTTCTGTTGTACACAGGGTTGCTATGAATTGGAGCCGACTCGACAGCATCTAACAACAATATTCTTCTATACAATATGCTTGACACTCAGAAGTGTCTAAATAAGAAACATTCCCAGACTGATATGTACTTTTTAAAATCATTATTTTTATAGTCATAATTTCTCAGATAATTTTCACCAAAAATAATTCCAATATGAAATTTATACAAATAGTTGAGGAAAATTGAGTTTTAGGGCCCAATCCTTATCTTTCTTCATTTCAGCAGAGGCCGTGTTAACCATACACCATTTTTGAACAGTGATTGGAAGTGATGTGGTCACCCAGAACCATATTTTATCAGTTTCTCCTCTTAAACTTACTGCCTTTTATTCAATCTGATCAATTGTATTCAGCCTTCAATGGTTCTTTGAGAATTGAATTGTGAGCGGTACTTCTAGATTCCTGGAAAATGTTGGTTCATGTCTCTCTCCCAGAATAATGAAGATCTAAAACTTAATTCTTGCTTATTTCTGCCCCAGACAGTTTTTATCCTCTTTTGTGAAATTGAACCCTCATGCTTTTCTTTTGAAGCCTGTGTCTGAGTTTCATCTATGTCCCCAGGATCAAGTAGCTATTCAATTAGTTCTATCAATTGTCCATAATTTTAGAGGCTTCTGTGTGTGTTTTTCTGAAGTAACCACATTTTATTTCAAAGCACAAAGTACAGGACTTCAAACTTCATTATTTAGCTTCTTGTTTTTTTTTAAGTTATTGCAAATAGCAGGGAAAATACTTTACTCTTCTTTATCCTAATGAAAAGTTCTGATTTTCTCTGACAGTCATTTCATTTCAGAAGGAGAATTAGAAGACTGTCCCACAGATTGACTCTTTGGATTTTATATTTTTTTTTCTTTATTTTCTCAATTCTAATAACTTTATTTCTTTGCCTTCCCCTATGCACATTTTCTCCTTTATATTACCAGATCTATGACTTTTTGGGGACCAAATAGTTCATTTTCTCTACTAAAAGTCATTATATATGAGTGATTCTGGACTATCAAGTTTCTCTATTCCTTTTGGAGTATCTTCTAGAAGAATATATTCCAAAATTTGCAGTTTAAAGAAGTCTTCCTTAAATCTAACTTAATTATGCTCTGTTGTAATATGTAATCTAATATGTATATTTGAAAAGAATTGGAGCCAAAAGTCTCAGGTTCTAGTTCTAAAGTCATCATCCAGGAAGGGAACCTGTGTCAATGCACTTACTATATCTCTCTCGCATATAAAATGGAGACAGTAACTATAATAATTTCTCCCTCCATCTCCCTTAAAGGGTTAATGGGCAATTACACATGAACATATATTCTCAGGTAGTTGGCACTGAATAAACTTATAACAAATGACTACTTTATTGTGTTCAATTTTTTTATAGATACTTTAAAAATCATTCTGGTTCTATGGTTATCTTTATTTTAATCTTAAATCAGATTTGCAATGTTTATAAAATTTATTAAATGCACGATTATTTCTTACCTATAAAAATTATCACTGGCCTTGCTTATATTTAGTCATTAAGTTGTTTCTTGGCCTCTTTTTAGTTCCCTGTTGGTTTTCATGTATCTAGGTTAATGACACATAGATCTTCATCTACCGGGAACATGTTCTAACATTTATAACAAATATAATTCTATGAAAACCATAGACAAAGAGAACATACTAATAGTTTCACATTTATTTTATGCCAGTTAAATGGTTTTGTCTTTAATAGGCCTTCATATATTTTCCTGGATTTATTGTTAAGGAATATTAAATGACAGAAACTAGTCAGTCACAGAGATATTCATCAATCAGTTATTAAAGATCATTCAGTGCCTAGTAGCAGAACAGTTCCTAAAAGGCTGAGATTACTCTCAAATGTTCATAGAAAAAAAATAAGCCATGAAAAGATTATTTCCAATCAGAGTGTGGACAGGATCTGCCAGTTAGGCACCAATTCATACCACTTATTCACATCTCCATTTAAACTGCCAATTAAACCAAATACACTTATAAATGTAGAAATCAACTTCTATGGGGTATTTGAGAATTTTCAGAGCACAGTGTAAAACATCCCAATTACAGTAGAATTCAAGCATACAGGATGAAGTGATTCTAAAGGGACCAACTCATCAAGAAGCACCCCTAAACCAGAGACGATTGAATTATAGGTGTTATTTACTACCCTCTCCTCCACACACAAGAAAATAAGAAGCACCAGAAAAGAGAACATGCCATAAAGTAGATAATGTACTTGTCAAAAATGTTTACTAGTGTAATGAAATAATAGCCATGTTAAATACAGTAAATGCTAAAAAGAGTAAGGAATAATTAAAATAATAAGCTAATAATTTATAGTACATTAGAGCTTAGTTGAGGATTCTACATATCCATTTGCCTTGTAAAAGCTCTGTGAGGAAGGTAATATTATCTGTACATTACAGCTGATTAAACCAGAAGAAGATATGTAAAATTATCCTATAATACTTGATAACACTAGGTGTTTATTGCATGTAGCTGTTATTATTATTCTTGTTTTGCAGTTCTAAGCTCCAAAGAGCTATATTTGCATTACCGCATTCAAAGTTTATGAAAACCTATTATAATCATTATGCTTAACCCTATTAAAACATTTTTTTAAATAGGAAAAATTGAGTTGTCATTTTATAATCAATGGAATCACTGATATTTTTGTTTTTGTAGCTTTGAGCAAATCACTTACCCTTTGTTACCTGTTGTTCTTAAGTGCTGTCCAGTCGATTTCAACTTATAGTGACCCCATGTGACAGAGTAGAACTGCTCCAAAGGTTCCCTAGACTATAGTCTTTTGGGAGCAGATCACCAGGTCTTTCTCCAATAGAGCCCCTGGGTGGGTTTGAACTGTCAACCTTTTGGTTAACAGCTAAGAGCTTAACCGCGTGTGTCACCACAGTTCCTTCCTCAGTGTCTAAGGAGGCAATAATCCGTGCCCTGTATTATCAGGAGCATAGAGGGAATGCCTCTGTTCATTTATATGAGTCATAAAACATACTTTTTGTTTGTTTTACTTCTGTGTAAAGCAATACTGCATTTCATTTGTCAAACCAAAAAGAAAACCCATTGTCGTTGATTCTGACCCATAGCAACCCCACAGGACAGAGTAGAACTGCCCCATTGGCTTTCCAAGGCTGTGAATTGTTAAGGAAGCGGGCTGCCACATCTTTCTCCCATGGAGTAACTTCGAACCACGGAACTTTTGGTTAGCAGCCGAGCACTTTAACCACTGCACCACCAGGACTCCTTTTCATTGTTAAGGACCACTCTAAATTGTGTCTTTGACATAAATGTTGATACTTGGGATCATAAGTGAAAGAATCATTGAAGTATTCATTCCACAAAAATCATGAAAAGGCTTATCGATCTGCCCCCTCCCCCCATAACAGTACAATGGAATCAACATCATTAACTGCTTAAAGAAGTTAAAGAAGGGTAAGAATCAATACCAGGTGCATCATTCACTGGTTAAATATGATAGCTATATTCCTGATGATCGTATTCCATTTTTAGTTTATTGTAACACACACACACACACACACACACACACACACACACACACACACCTTGATTGTTACTTCATTCTGTCAAAGTAGGAGAAAGATGCTTAACTGAAATGGGACGCGCATGTATAAGAAAAAATAGCCTTAGGATCCTCATTCCGGAGTCAGTCCTATGACTCTCAATGATTGTAGAAACAAAACAATTAACTCTTTAATTATGCAAACCATTCGGTAAACCCAACACTAAAAAGATCTTCAGTTTATTTAATATTTTAATATTGCCTCAGCAATGATGAAATTTCAAAAATAATTAAGTTAACTATGTAAACTCTTAAAAATTTTTCCTCTGAAAAAATTTCATTTCTCTACTATGTGGGAAAATACTTCCATACTCACATCAGTACCTTAAGAACTGCTATACTAATTATTTTAAATAATATAATTTTATACTATATGATTACATTAGAAAATGTCTTAGATACTTCACGACTTGGGCAAAACTGTTTTTTAACTGCAACACAAGCCCTCTTCACCCTCTAGGAAATTGTTATTCTAGTATGGTACCAATTGATCTAAATTATTAAACTTGCTTAAGAATAAGAAGCTACTGTAGGTATAATAATCAATTAAAATAAACTGAAAATAATTTTGAAATCTAAGGCATACTATATATATATATATATATATATATATATACGTATATAAACATATATATATCATCAGCCTAGAACAGTTTTATAGTTCTTTCAGATTATTTTCAAGTACTGTAGCTTTTTACATCATTTTTAGTAATCGGGAGAACATACGCCTTATAAATGTGGATTGGCAACTCAATTGGAGCTAACATTTAGAATATTGTAATTTTTTTTTTTTTAATTCTGAAATAAGGATGTTGCTTTTTTATCGGGCACATGGAATCACATCATGTACTTAGGAACACACGTGAAGAAAAGATGATGCATATTTCAATGTGGGGTTAAGTAGAAATATTTGTTTTCACTAAGTAGCTGGCATATTTAGTTTGCTAGTAATTGACCTAGTCATTAAGCAACTGAAAGTCCCCACTTGTCCCTAATGCCCATCTGTCATCATGATATATATGTATATATACCTTATACTTAAGTGCTCCACTACTAGCTAAAAGGTTGATGGTTTGAACCCACCCAGAGGTGCCTGGGAAGACAGGCCAGGCAATCCGCTTCCTAAAGGTTATGGCCTTGAAAACCCTGTGGAGAAGTTCTATTCTGCACACATGGAGTTGCCATTGAGTCAGAATCCATTCAATGGCAACTCACAAAAACGAATACCATAAACAAATGGTATATATTTACATATAATTATCTATCTGTCTGTCTATCTATCTATCATCATCTATCTAATCTTAGCATCAGTGATACAGCCTTTATTCATTTCCCTGGTAGAAGGCAGGGCATTTCTGAAATTGTGAGGGCAGTTCCCCTGCCTCAGTTTCCCTGAGCTGTTTTCATTTTAACAGCCTGAGAACTATTCCTACATGTAATTGCTCAGACACAGATACTTTCTAAATGAAGTTTACTGCTATTGATTCCAAAGAGCTATAAGATCCGTTTTAATATTTTTTGCACTTCATTTAGCTAGTCTCCTTATTGACTGGACTTCATAAACCATCTACTTGTACCTGATGTGCATTCCTAAACCATTTTGAAGACAAATACTTTATCTTATGGATCAAAATGTAGAGCATTTGGCTTTCTAGTTGCTGTATGTTTTGGATATTTATTCTGGAATTTATGAGCAAATTCTAAAGACGACTCATCATTGCTCACTATGGAAACACACACACACACACATATATACTCATACACACAAACACGACACTTGATAGGCTGGCAACAGCAAGTTAGAACACATCTCAGAAATAATTTGAGTAATAAATTATGCTTTCAGAAAGATTTTATTTGGAAATGGTCTATTAAAGTCAGTTGTTTCGTACATTGCAAATTTGACAATCTCTTACTGTATTGAGATCTTATATTATAAAAATAACTAATGCCCCCTGTATTAAAGTGAACTTTATTGAATTTCAAATATAAAATCTATCGCACATGTGACTTTAAAATTTGGTTCATTTTTCTTTTATTACTTAATATGCCAACCTGGAATTTAATATTATAATCCTTTAAGTAAAATACTGACAAAAAATACACAAGGTTAACTGAAAGCTATAGTTTTCTAAAGCTCTCTAATTTTTTTTTCTGTCAAGAATAAGGTATGTACTTATATTTTTACAATTTACAATATAGATTTATAGTATTATGCTGATTAAGATAGATGAATGCTAAGTTTGGGTATTGTAAAATTTTGCTTCAAGATTATTTCACTGGATTGCTGGAATATTTCATCATTTCAAAATATCCTTTATACCTAGAGCTCTGTTTTTTCTTACAAAGAGGTTTTTCAGTTTAATATAAGCCTAAAAATCCCTTAGATCATTTAGGCTTGACACTGAATGCACAACAGGTTTCAACCAGAAACTCTGTGCCCTGAGACAGATACTGACAGAGTTGGTATTTCAAGTTTCTTTTGAAAACATATGACAATCTAATATAAATTTGCCATTTATTTCTAATAGCAATTTTAGTACTGTAGTATATTAAGCTTTTCATGTTCTTTCTCTCTGCACTGGAATCCCGCCATAACTCTGTCCCTGCCTTTTGAAATGCTCACGAAAATAAAGTCCTTCGGATATTAGTCATTATAAACCTTTATACATGCAGTCCATGATAGATCCTACTGATAATGAAGTTCTCTTTAATAGTGAGTTGCATTCTTGGGAGACTTCAACATCATTATTTTCCTTTGGAGTCAGGGGTTTTGTGTTGAAATTGCATGTATTTATTTATTTATTTTACTTATTTGTATCATTGAACAGTCTCGCTATCATGACTAAGAAAATTGCTCCATAAAATACTTGGTAATGTAAATGTGAGAATGAAAGTCATATATCTGATGATTTACTCAACACATGGCTTGTAGGAACATGACTGTCTCTATAAAGGATTCTAATATACACATTGAAGAATATTCCAGTGATGCCTAGTAAAAATGGGATACTGTTGTAATTCGAAATTTCAAAAGCATGAACCACAATAAAAGTATGCCTTCAGCATTCTAAGCATGCATAGCCTGCCTGGCTTTGCAAATCTAAATTTGATGTGGGAAATTTTAGAATAAGCATTTATTTTAAGAAAAACTCGTACACAGGAGATAACATATTTCATTTGCATACCTGGTTTTGATGTATTTCCTTCCTGGTTCCTTTTATTGGCAAGAAATGGAAGGGTCAGTTAAGAGTAGCAAGTTTAATTGGATTCATGTTAGAGGAAACACAGGTCAAATTTGATGAGCATAAGCCTGAACTCTGAGACCAGTGATGACCACAGAAGTATTGGTGCATAGGCAAGAGGGATGCAGGGCTATGCCAATGTTCTGATACAACATTTGGCATATGAAATATATTTAACCTCTTCCTCACCTCCCAGGAATTCAACTTTTGAAAGTTTTAGTGCACATTTTTAAGAGTGGGCATTTTTTGACTTAGAGTTGGTTTTTTTAAGTTTTTATTATCACATTTACAGAATTGATTCTGATGAAACTCTACTGAAAGATCAGTGTATTTTGTCAATGAAATTTTAATAATTAAAAAAGGGATTGTAGGATTCTCTCTGTTATGATAACACTATTAACTGATGTATTAATTGAATATTTAAAAGACCTTCAAAAGTTTAGTCATACAGTATAAGATTTTATAAAATTACATTTTTCTGTAAACAAAAAAAGTATACTATAGCAGAACAAATACAAAAGCATAATTTGTTGGTGTTATCTATATTTTTATAACAATAAAGTATATTTTGTGTATTATGTACAAAGACAAAAAAATGTGTTTCTTTGTATACAGTATTCTTAAAATAATCTTAGCTGTGATTTTGATGATGGACTCTATGTAGCATATGGTTTATTTTCAAGTCCTTTAGCCTCCAGGAAACTGATTATTTAAATAATATAAAAGAGCATATATGTAGGGGGCGGGGAGACAACTGGTTTTTCACATATATTAGCAGGACCATATGATGTTTATCAAATTTGATTAAGTTAACCAATTATGACAGCTGTTTGAAATAAAGAGAAATCAGTAATTTTGGAAAAGTATGAAAACATGTACATATACCACCCGCGTGCAGTTTTATCATCTGTCAGATTTCTCAAGCGTATATATCATATTTTATAGGCTTGAAATAAAGCATCATGAATCCATACATATACAACAAAATAAGATATATGCTTTGGGGGAATAGCATTGCTGGTAGTTGGCATTTTAGTTCATGTAATTTAAATGACAGTATTGAAAAAGGTGTCCTCGTGTATTAAGTAAAATCCAACTTAGAGCATGATGCTTATCTCTTGGGTTGTACATGAATATGTTGAGAAGATAATAAAAGAAAGTTTTAGTAAGAGTCTGAGATTCTTTATAGACAAAGAACAACTTATATTTTAAAAATAAATTAAAATGCATTAACTAAGAACAGTGTGTGAAGGATTTTAAATGAAAGAAAGGGAGAGCAGACTGTTTTACTTTCCTCCCATTCCTACACATCTATGAATAATCATTCCTTGAGGTTTGAAATTATAAATAACGGTGCAGAGTGGAGTTATTTCTACTTTGCAAAGGAAATCATCCATGTTGTTTTCATTCTCATTTGGATAAACTCAAAATGGCTTTCCATAGCTTCTGCTAATCTTATCCAAGACTGAAGAATTTTTGACAAAAGACTGTTTCCCAGTTGTGAGTAAATTGTTACATTCACGTGGCTGTATTGACTCAGAATTGACAGCTGTTGTTTGACTTGGCAAAGTTAGAATATCATAGTTGAAACTAAGAGGAAGAAGGTAGCCAGAAAAGTTGTAAAGACAAACCATTTCAAAGAAAAACCTATAATCAAATTGTACTGTAGATAAGAATGGTTGTATAAGATTTTATCACAGTTTAAAATGAAAATATGATAAATACAGTTATCACAATTAGCTGATTACTTTACCCACCTGCCCTCACATACATGCAGACACAAACACACAAGACCAGAAAAAAGGCAATGAAAATTATTATCTGATATTTACTTTCAGCTATGAGAGCAATCATTTGTAAATCCTAGAAGATAAGCGCTAGATGTAGTTGTAAATCTGTCTAAATGTATGTAGAGTTTTACTCTCAGTATTTACCAGGTCAGCATGTGAAGGATTATAAAGTGAAGAACTTGGTTTAATTTTTATAATATGTAATTTTGAAAACAAATTCTTTTAAAAATAATTTCAAGAATTATCTGTGCATTTATTATGTGAGATAGAGCCTGTGTTTATTTATTGAATATCTTACCTACTAAACTTTATGTTACATAAGAGCAGAAACCATGTTGTCATGTTCACCTTTATATTTCTAGTTACTAGAGCAGTGGAGGTCATGTAACTGATGCTCACTAAATATCTGCTAAATGATTTAGTGAATAAATCAACATTCCCTAGGTCTAGGGTTTACTCAAAATGTCCATTATCACCTTGGATATATTACTTTATTTTCTTCACTTACTCTTCTGATGACTTGTTGTTAGGTGCTGTCGAGTCGGTTCCAACTCATAGCGACCCTATGTACAACAGAAGGAAATACTGCGCAGTCCTGTGCCATCCTCACAATTATTATGCTTGAGCCCATTGCTGCAGCCACTGTGGCAGTACATCTTGTTGAGAGTCTTCCTCTTTTTTGCTGACCCTCCACTTTACCAAGCATGATATCCTTCTCCAGGAACTGAACCCTCCTTATAACAAGTCCAAAGTATATGAGACAAAGTCTCACCATCATCACTTCCAAGTCGCATTCTGGCTGTACTTCTTCCAACATAGATTTGTTCATTCTTTTGGAAGTCCATGGTATATTCAATATTCTTCACCAACACCGTAATCCAAAGGCATCAATTCTCCTTCAATCTTCCTTATTCATTGTCCGGCTTTTGCATTCATGTGAGGTGATTGAAAATACCATGGCTTGGGTCAGGCTCATCTTAGTCCTCAAAGGGACATCTTTGCTTTTTAACACTTTAAAGAGGTCTTTTGCAGCAGATTTGCCCAATGCAATGTCATTTGATTTCTGACTACCTCTTCCGTGGGCGTTGATTGTGAAATAAAATGAAATCCTTGACAACTTTAATCTTTTTTCCGTTTATTATGATGTTGCTTATTGGTCTAGTTGTGAGGATTTTTTTTTTCTTTATGTTGAGATGTAATCCGTATGAAGGCTATAGTCTTTAATCGACATCACTAAGTGCTTTCAATCCTCTTCACTTTCAGCAAGTGAAGAGTATTTTATTTATTATTTTCTGAGCAGATAATCCAAGAAGGTGTATTATATGAAGAAAAACGAGGCATCAGGATTGGAGGAAGACTCATATAATAACCTGCAATATGCAGATGACACAACCTTGCTCTGATAACTTAGCTTGGGTTAAATTGTGATGCTGGAGAAATTAGTAAAATGGTTGATTAACATAAAACATACAGTATAAACAAAGGAATAGTCTAATGCTAAACTCTTTGTAGAATATTCCAAATTTTCTCACCTAAAATTTATACTGATCTTACTGCTCCTGGGTATATTACTGCAGCAAATGTTTGTGCATGCGATAGGATATTTATAAGGTTTCATAAAATTCTAAATCTGGGCCTTGATGAAGTGTGTATTATATTTAAAAATCATGCTTCTCAGCTAAGTATATCTTTCCCCTCAGAGTCCTGATTGACAGAACTAAGATGCATCAACAGAAAATCTTAGTTTTGTAGTTGAGAAATAGTTTTTTCTCAACATTCTGTTCATTAAGGTTCTTAAAGATCAGAGACATCTGGATGGTACACATCTAGCATGGAGAAAAAGCAACGGATTATCTATATACCCAACTCTTAATAAAATTGTTGGCACTGGTTAGTAGATTTAATGAGTAAGTCTGGGTTGAGAACATCATGATTGCCCGTTTCAAATTCTTAATACATTGGTTATGTATAATTAAATATTTATTTACTTATTTATTTAATTATTCATCCATTCTTTCATTCTTTCATTACTAAAATATAACTGATGTCTAATTTAGAAGATAGCTAGCTGTAAGAGTCAGATCAAGAAAAACTCTATATACTGTAGAAGAAGTTGGCTACATTTCTGCCTTAAGGACGTTTTCTCTCATCTATGTTATTCTTTTCACCTTTATTTATATCTATGAATATTCTGGCATACTTTTAAAAAATTATTCTAATTTTGTTTTGTTTTTTTTCCTGGGAGACAATAAGATGACATAGGGTAGAAACTAAGACTGACTGTGAGTTTTCTAAAGTCTATATGACAAGTGAGTTTCTTTGGTGTTTCCAAGGTAGTTCATTTCATGTTATAGTATTTTTTTAATTACTAGTCTTCATCGTGAGCTTGTATTCCCATTCTGCTTCATTGCTGCCCTTTCAATTCCTGTTTATAACGTCCAACGTCTTTCCACACTTGACGGTACTCCATGCTCTCAACATGACACCTTTTTATTCTCCTTAAATATGCAACAATGACAAAAATGATAGGTAGATAGAAACAACAAGGTGTTCTAATTAACTGCCACACGTTAAGAGATTTTACATATTTCATGTCACTGAATCCTCGCTACGTTTTTATTATGTAGGTTTTATTATTTCACAAGTGAGCAAGCTGAGGCTCACGGACCTTAGGCAACTTGCTCAGAGTCTCAACAGCCAATGAGTGGCTGAAATAGAGTTTGAAGAAAATTTGCCCAACAAACCAAAAATCCACATTCTTTGCATTGTGACATGCAACATCTAGCCCATGCCCTTTTTTTATTTGAATGTTCTTAACCTCTTTCACCTGCATCTCTGTTCTGCTGGTGAACTTCCTTTAAAGTTTACTTCGTCTCCCCTGTTTTGTGAAGCCTTTGCTGACCCTCTCTTCCTTAGCTCTTTGCAGATCACACATTTGTATAAGCATGTATTGTATTATATCATAAAAAGTTATGTATCTTCCCTCTGGTTGCAATGTGACCTCCATGAGGGTAGGATTTTTTTTTTTTTTTTTTAAATTCAGCTCAACTTATAGTGCCTTTAAGCTAGTAGTTCTCATAGTGTGGTCTGGTAACCTACAGGAGTCATAATAATAGGATGCCATTTCCCATTTGGAGCCTTGGTGGTGCAATGGTTAAAAAATTTGGCTGCTAACCAAAAGGTCAGTGGATCAAACCCACTAGATGCTTCATGGGAGAAAGATGTTGCAGTCTGCTGCTTCCTTAAAGATTTATAGCCTTGGAAACCCTATGGGACAGCTCTACTCTGATAATGTTGCTATGACAAGGCAGTGGGTTTGGTTATTTTCCATTTTCTTTCTCTTTATCACAGAAATTTACAAAGAAATTTTCCTGAGGCTACACGCCCTGTGACATTGCAACACATTGAACATAGAGCAGATGGGAGAATCCAGCTATTTTCTAGTAAGCTAGTTATTAAAAAGAGTTGCAGGAATGTAAAATGATGTCACTCTTCTCCCTGAAAATTTTTTTTAAATATAGTAATATTTATAAAATATTTTATTTAGCTATGAATTTATTGGAGCCCTGGTGGCATAGTGGTTAAGAGCTTGACTGCTAACCAAAAGGTCAGCAGTTCAAATCCACCAGCTACTCCTTGGAAATCTATGGGGCAGTTCTACTCTGTCCTGTAGGGTCACTATGAATCAGAATTGACTGACAGCAATGGGTTTGGTTTTGGTTTTATGAACTTATTATGGCTATTTTCAAATACATTTATAAATACTTATTTTAAAAAGTCTTAGTTTTAATGTTGAATATGATGACTATTAATAGATATCTTCCACATAAACATAAAATCTTTGGGGTCCTCTAAACTTTTTAAGAGCATAAAGGAGTCCTGAAACCCAAAAGTTTGGGTACTGCTCACTTAAGCAATGTCTAGCACAGACTGAGTGCTCATTAAATATTAAAAACAAAACAAAACAAAAAACCCGTTGCTGTGGAGTCAATTCTGACTCATAGCGACCCTACAGGACAGAGTAGAACTGCCCCATAGAGTTTCCAAGGAGTGGCTGGTGGATTCGAATAGTCGACCTTTTGGTTAGCAGCCAGGCTCTTAACCACTGTACTACCAGGGCTCCCATTAAATATTAGATGAACAACAATTCAATAAAATAATGTATATAAGAACCTCAGTGGCAGAGATTATAAGTGTTCTGTGTAAGGGTTTAGACATGCCATAATTTTATAAATTTACACACTCAAAAACAATTGTAAGTTAAAAAAGAGAATGAGCAAGACCCATATTAAAATGTGTCCTTTAAGGAAAAATAAATTTGAGAATTAATTATATCAATAGGGAAAAATCATGTTTTAATTAAAATTAAAATTGTAAGCAAGCATTACTCAATACATTAATCAACAATTAACCAGGTGCTCAGGTGGGTTATTATTTCTACAAAGGACACAGTAGGCCATGTGATTATAGTTATAAATTGTACAACTTTTAGAGAAGATTGGTAAAAAATTACAAATTTGAAATTAATTAGCAAAATATTGTAGATTTGCTAAAAGTTCTATAAACTGTTTCAATGCAACTAAAGTTTGAAATTTTAATAAAATTGTCATACAAAATTATCACAAATCAGATTTGTATATGGTTACATTCTAATTGTCATTTTGAAAATTGATTTTTACAAAGTCGTGTGTAAATTAATGAACATCTTCAGTAAAAGAGAAAAACAGGTTATTTCCAGTTTTCACTGCAGTTCTAAGAAATTTAAAACATTGTATAGTAGCTTTAATAAATCATATTTTAAATTATAAAGGCATATATCAAACTCAGTTAAAATGTGATTGAGTAAGAGTAGCTAAAGTTTACACCTAAACTTTACTTATGTTGTTGTTATGTGCCATTGAGTCAATTCTGACTCACAGTGACCCTATGACAGGGTAAAACTGCCCCATAGGATTTCCTAGTTTGTAATCTTTACTGGAAAAGATCACCAGGTCTTTTATCCTTGGAAGGTTTAGTGGGTTCGAACCTCCAACCTTTCAGTTAGCAGCAGAGCGATAAACCATTTCACCACCAGGGCTCCTTTAAACTTTTTTTTATACCAGTCACTAATTCTTAACTTTACAATTGTTTTATTAAAACTACTAATATTAAACACTTTTACTTAGCTGAATTTTACTGCCACTAATCTATGTACTCTGTGTCTGCTAATCTGGCACAGTAGTTAATTATTCTGCTGCTAATCTGAAGGTCGGCAGTTTGAACTCACCACAATTTCTGTGGGAGAAAGACGTGGCAGTCTGCTTACATAAAGGTTACAGCCTTGGAAAACCTATATTGTAGCTCTACTCTGTCCTATAGGGTCGCTATGAGTAGGAATTGACTCAATAACAGTTGATTGAATCTATGCAATCTATGCTTTTTGATCTCAAGAAAACACTGTATAATATAGAACGTTGGAAACACACCACTAACACCACTGAAAGAGAGCTGAATAAAGAATTGATAACTATAGATTCTTTCATTGGAAATCTGTTTTAACTTTTCATTGATTAAAAAAAAAAGCTTCAGGTAGTGCCTCCGCCATGATCATTTTCACATGTACTATTACTTTTTTTTCTTCCTAGTGGTCTCAGTAGTTGAATCCTGACTGGTAACTTAATCCAAAGTTTATATGATTATATATTTATAATTTACAAATATTGCTTATCCCTCGTTTACAAAAGATCAATTGAGCAACATCATATCTGTGGCAGAACAGTTCCCTGACTCTTACAATAACATGTAACATTCCTTTCATTGCTAAGATTTTCGGATGTGGTTTTATTGCCGCTTTTGCTGCCACTTAAGGTAGATATTAATCTCATCATGTCAGGGTTAATGCAGACAACCAAGGAAGATAAAACAAAGCTGAAATGTTTGGTTACCTGGGAGTATGGCCTCCGCAGAGGAATATACTGGACTTCCTGGTCAGAGAAGTTCTGGATATGTATGTGAAAAACTATGAGAAAGTTGGAGAGTCAGGCCCAGAGCTAAAATGTCTGTTTGCTGATTGTTAGAAAAAGTTTACTCTTAACATGACTCTCACTAGTAGGATAAGCAAAACAGTAATGATATCAGGAACGTTTTTGCAATGTGGTAATAGCCATTTCTCATAATATCCTTGTACCAGACACACCAGGTTGTGACAAAGGTTTAAGGACATTAAGTAGAGAACGAGGGTACCACACTGCCTCATTAATCTCTCATAATATATTTTTTGAAGTCCCTAGGTGGTGCCTTAGGTGGCGCAAATTGTTTGTACTCAACTACTAACCTAAAGCTTGGCTGTTAGAACATACCCAGTGGTACTGCAGAAGAAAGGCCTTGTGATCTGTTTCTGTTAAGAATACAGCCAAGAAAACTCCATGAAGTAGTTCTACTCTGTAACACATGGGGTTGCCATGAGTCAAAATCAACTTCACAGCAACGGTTTCTTTCTGTTTTTTTGGGTGGTACAAATAGTCATCGCCCTCGGCTGCTAACGGAAAGTGTGGAGGTTCGAGTATATCTAGAGGCACCTCAAAAGAAAGGCCTGATGATCTACTTCTGAAAAATCTGCTATTAAAAACCCTGTAGAGCACTGTTTTACTCTTGACACACATAGGAACACACAGGATCATGATGAGTCAGAAATAACCAGATGGCAGCTGGTTTTTAATCTATTGTTCATTGTGTCTCATATCAAGGACATATTCTAATGTTCCTCCCACCACATAATCCATTCTGGTTCGACAAACTTCACTAACTTGCCAGCACTCAACAAGCTCCTTCCTGCCATACTGCCTAAGGATGTGTCAGCCACTCTTTCCACAGATTCTTCCATTCTTTAATCCATATCTTATTCAGTCTTTAAGAAGAGCCACAATATCTGTCTTGTTAATGATGTTTCTTCCCTTATCTTTTCTCCTTTAATTTCCAACTACCTTGATGATTAGCCCTTACTTTTGCATCTCACCTGAAGAATGCATTTCTTGAAGACAAGAACCAAGTCTTGTGCTTTATTCTTCTTTGGCATTACAGCTTGACATCTGTGTTCTCTGTGTCTATTTCACTAAACCACACAGTGATCAGTATCAATATCTTAATATTAATATTTATACCATCATCATAACTTAATTTAATTTAATATTATTAATTACCATAATTTAACAGAAATTTAACAGGCAGACTTTGCAATAACCTGGCCCACAGTATTCTGTCCACCATCTGCCTGATCTTTTGTTGTGCTGTGGTAGCTTGCATGTTGTTATGATGCTAGAAGTTCTGCCACTAGTATTTCAGATTCCAGCAGGGTCACCAGTGGTGGGCGGGTTTCAGTAGATCTTCCAGACTAAGACAGACTAGGAAGAAAAGCCTGGTGATATACTTCTCAAAAGTAGCCAATGAAAACCTTATGGATCACAACAGAATAATTTTCCAGTACAGTGCTGGAAGATGAGCACTCTCCATTGGAAGGCATTTCACAACAGCCACAACAATGGACTAAAACATACCGACCATCGTGAAGATCATGCAGTACTGGGCAACGTTTTCATTCTGTTACGGATAAAGTTGACAAGAGTAGGAGCCGACTTGAAGGCCAATAACAAAAACAAGATAGTATTTTCTTTGCTGTTCTCGTTGTTTCATCTACATGATGGAGAATTCCTGTCCGTTTGGAAAACCTATCTTATTACAAACTCTTTACTGATAATGCCACTCAGTAAAATCCAGTCTCTCTATTTACTTGTCTTCGCATGTCATAAGGTCCACTTTCCCTTTTTATCATTACCAGGTATAAGTCTCGTTCATATCATTGTCCGTAAACAAACTTCTAACAAATACCCCACCGTCATCAGGGATTCTTTCATGATCCTGGCCAATAGCTTTCAAATATGAATCATTTTTATTTCTCTCAATCCAGAAATTTCTATGCTCCACTCTATCAATTCATGAGTCTATAAAATTCCTGCTTAATCCGAACTTCCTCCAGACATCTGCTGTGATTAACATTATCTTCTGAGTTTTTCTTCCATGTCTATGCTATTTATAAATTCAGCTATATCTATAATTATTCTATGTTACTTTCTTTTATATCTTGATAGATTGCAGTATCCATGTTTCTTTGTGGTCGTGTGTATGCATTAATATTTCAGAGTCTCTCCTAAGTATACCTTTGATTATTTTTGTATCTCTCAGAGTGTTAATGTATAAATATATTACTTTATAATAACCTACCTTTCCTAAGGCCATACGAAGAATTTACTATATACAAAATCCTTAGAATATTAGTAACCCATATGCAAATAATATTGTATTTCATGCTGTATGCAAGTTTATCTCGCCACAAATGAAGAACATGTAGGTGCTTTTTGTCTGGCTTGCAAAATTCCCACATTTGATTCTTCCAAAGACTAAGTGCTGATCCCAGAATAATCACTCAGGACTATTTAAATGTAGGAATAATTAGGTTTAGGTTTTTTTTTTTTTTTTTTAACTCTGATATTACTGAAATATATAAATTTCATTTCTGGAAGGGGATTCTAACCCTAAAAAGTTATGTATATCATCAATTAGGTTTTTTTTTTAATTAAAAACAAAAACATAGACAATTATAAGAAACATAGCAAAGCTAGAAAAAGAACATGTTCAGTCATATCTAGTAAAATTTAGGTTTGCTACTTGGAGTTTCTTTCTTTTCATTCATAGGCCTAGATACTGCACATGCCTTCAGAATTCTTTATTACTAATATTTTATGATAACCAATTACTTTCCAAATTTCTCAACTTCAGGGCTGACTAATACTATTGCCTAAACATTAGATGGGTCATGTTACCTTAAACAGAGATAATGGCTAATAGTAAGTGGTGTGTCAAAGACCAGAGCAGTTGAGAAATTGGCAAATTTTGAGACAGCCTGTCTAAACAGGATTAAGGCAAGACCAAAGGGATTGTCATGCTCCAAAGCCCAAATATCTTTCTGATAGCTGCTTTTCTAAACATCAGGATTAAAAGTTAGGATCACATTCAGAAGCAAGAATGCAAACATGTATCCACAAAAATCCCTGTCTTCAGAGAAAAATTCAGCTATGACTCAGCCCTTTTGTAACTAAAACATTGAGAAACATTTTTGTGTGGCCATTTTTTTTTTTTTTTTCTCTCAAGAGAAGGCTAATTCCCTCTTGTTTTTAATTTTTTAAAATATTTCTCATCTCTCCATAAAAAATGCATATATTTTTACAGGTTTACTCCACTATGTATAAAATCTTCTCCAACTAACTAGTTGAAAAGAAACATTTTTTCATATATAGTTTATATTTAAATATAAACATACCAAGTTAAAAATTTCTTTAAATAACAAGTACTAAATACAAATTCTGTAGTAGTGTTTGCTTTTTAGGAGCAATATAATCTCATATATTGATATTACTAAATACTTTTTCATTATTAATATTTAAATCGTTAACTGTTATCATCAACTCTTTATTAAACATTTTCATTTTATTTATTTCTACATAATTCTATGTAGAAAAAATGTAATTTCAAAAATTACATATAGTCAGATGAGGCTATGTCTACATACAATGAAAACATTGATATTTTACAAATTTTAATAATTCTGCCTCCAGCAATAATATGTAGGGAGTCTACTAAATTTTAATTCAGTTTTTGTAAGTTAACAATTTTAAGCTGTTTTCATACTGAAGCTGTGTATCCTTAGGAGGAAGGAGAAAGGAATGTGCATTGTGAGCTAGTTATATAGCAAGTAGGTTGAGGCAGAATGAAGAAATGATAATAATCCTACTGTGTGTTGGGAAGAAAATAAACATATATTTGTATTAGGTATATCCTTTTTTTTTAACCTCTAGTTTTTAAAAAATAAATAAATAAATAAACTATGCCCATGTATCAAAGACGTGGCTTAAGCTAACACATCTAGTGAAAAAATGAGAATAAAATGGTAACTGTTTATGTGTAGCAGCCCAATGAGTCCTTGGCTTTAGAGGATTACATTTGTGAGAGTTAAAATTAACACCAGTCACACTAGCTTTTTTTATTATTATTATCTTTAAATTTTATCTAGATCTTTTAAAAAGGTAAACAAGGTCAGGGTTTTTTGCAGTTGTTTATTGGCAAGGTCTATGGATGGACAGCATTGTAGGGACTGCTGATTTTCCCTTTACATATTTCCCCATCTCCCTTCCCCAGGTGTTGCTGCCATCACTACCTTTCCCTTCCTCCCCTTTCCTCATGGCAAGACGCATGGAAGAAGAGTGCTGTTAAGGCCTCTCCATTAATCAACAGGTATGACGGTTCTCATGAAGCAGTGTAGCTGTCCCTCTTCTGCATTCTCCAATAGTAGTCTTATCTCTTCCACATTTAAAAGGAGCATTTATCCACAACACAGGACCTACTGATATCAAGGAATTGCTCAACCTCAGTATATCTTTTCATACTTCAGCATGTTTTGCATTTCAGAATTCCTTACACGGCTGTAGGTTTTTTTTTATGTAAAGATTGCAGAAGAATTATTGATATAATTCTCAGAAAAAGGTACTCTGCAATTTCCTCAACCAGATATATAGGAAAGAAGTCAAACTTGTATGTATAAATATGCCACTTTCAGCGTTCCAGAAGCACTTGTTATACAATGCACCTTGAAAAGTATAAGCTAGGAATAGTTCATGAATTTTGTGTCTAAGTTAATTATTATAACATTTGCATTTTCAAACCTACTGCGCAGAATTGTATCCACATTAATTATAATACCTACTCGCTCAGTTATAGGAAATAAAGTATAAGCCAGTTCTAACTAATCTAAATAGTCCACCACGTTATGCAATTCAGATGCATAACTTGTTTACTAATCACGTTTTACAAACTTTTCTTTTGCCTTTTGCCGTCTCAGATGGTGGCATTTGAGGGAGATGAAGATCTTTTCAGATAACCTTCATGCAGGATACTACAGTTTGAAAGAAACTAGTCCCTCAGGGGCCCAAATTCCAGCAGACTAATAACCTATAAAACATGAAAATTTAGTCATGGCCGGGGAACACCAGCCTTCTTCATTTCCTTTTCCACTGGTGGAACTGGTTCTCCTGGTTCCTGCATGAGCTTGTTTGAGGATGTGCCAGGTTCAGCTTACAGCACTGTGAGTCTCTAAGTTTGTGGAAACATATGGCTAGAACACTACCCTTGGGCTGGGAAGATTACTGGGAGGTGTGTTAAAAAAAATAGTGAGTGTGTCTATAGGTGTGCATGTATGTGGCTGGATTATTTATGTTATTCTTTGAAATGGTAACATAATTAAGATTTGTTTGTGTACATAAACAAACTAGTGTGCTGTACATGCACTACCACTGAAATTTTAAAAGATCATATTGAATTCTCCCACTGTATGTGAATATATTGGAATATGGGGGACACTTGAGAAGGAATGAATATTTAGGTTGGCCCAACAATCTTCACTTGGAAATGTATGACTTCCCATCAGATAAGGCTCTGAAATCATTGGTTGCCATTCGTGATCTGACTTTCACCTACATGTCTAATCTTTATATTGTGCTCTGACCCTGCATGCACCCCGTGTTCTGGCCTTCACATGTTTCTTAATGGTTATGATCTTTCATGTCCACAGGCCTTTGCAGAGTTTGTCAAACTCCCAACAATAATAACAGCAAAACTTTACAAAGAGTTTATTGTGTGTTGAGTACAATGATAATGAGCTTTACCTCCATTGCCTCAATTTAAATTCACAAAAGAACATCCGTGAAAGGAACATTTATTCATAACGGATAAGTTGAAATCAATGTCCTTTAGGAACTTAGAGCTAAGCGTGACTGAGAATCCCTACTTTGCTTGGGGAATCAGGGGAAGCTTCATAAGGCATGGCCCACTTTAGCCAATTCTTGTGATCTTGGACACTTTAGACCTCTTAAGCCTCAGTATTCTTAATAGATAAGAAGATCTAGTTACTAGTGGACATTGATTCCTTCTTTTCCTTTATGCACTTTTCAATATCCACAGTGCTTGCTCCTTACAGAATCTGAGTACACAATTAATGCTTAGGAAACATCCAGCTTTTTTACCTGAACATGTTTTTTTGCCCTCTGCACCCTTACCTTCATCCATGTTCTCTATTTTGTTTTGATTTTCCTTAACTTGTTGCTTTTGACCATTATGGTTTTTGAACATCTGCACAGATAACTTAGTATATGTCCTCATAAGAAATATTTCATTATTTTCCCCCAAGTTTAGAGCCTTTAATTAAGCACCAAGTAAATATACAATAATTACAAAAATTCACAGAGGAACGGATTGATATTTCCAATTTTATCAAATTTATCAAAACTAGTGATGAGAAAAGAAGCACAGAAATACTTATTTCTTGTATGGAAAGATGAAAATTTAACCAAAATATTTTAAAGATATGAGGAAAGGAATTCAGTGATATTCTCCTTACATTGTAGGAAAATAAAGGAAAGGGAACAAAATGGGAGAAGAAGTTTTATCGATTTATCATTAAAGGCAAAAAATATATATATAGCCAAAAAAAGCATAGCAGTATAAAGCAGATAAGAAAAAGAGTCCAAATCAAGGAGGGGGAAAAAAGTGTTTTGGAAAAAAAATTAACAAAAAGATTTCGGAAAAATGAACAGATTGAAAAGCAATAAAAGTTGAAGGAAATATATCATTGAAAACTCCAGACACCGAGAGGACTATAAAAGAATGTGAAATATATCTGGGGGGGGGGGAAGAAAATCAATGCAAGTAGGGGAAAAGAACTTTTTATTTATGAGTTTGCTTCTCCTTTATTCTTAGAAAAATCTTTGAGGTGAAATGAATGGAAAGGAGAAAGGCAAGTTAAGATATGGTGATTTGTGTATGTTGCATTTCTCTGGGACTTTGTATATGTATGGGAACAGTCCTTTTGAGAACAAGACAAGGGCTTAAGTGTTAATTTAGAACTATGTATTTGGAACTAAAAAAGGCTGTGCCTAGAAAGCATGATTGAAACAGAGCTTGTTGGAAAATTAGGATATAAGTCAAAATATCCCTGCCACCACATTCTACCAAGATAATCGTAGAATTAATGAATCTGTTTGCTTTGTGAGTGTAAGGACCATTTCATATGTATTTGTCTTTATGTGCAATGCCTGGAGCATGGAATAAGTGCTGAATTAGTCATGGAATTTTAAGAGTTGGTGAAGAGATTAGTGGTCAACTGATCAAATCTTAGCTTGTGCATGCCCTTAGAAGAATCACTTGACTCTGCTTGAATAATTCCAGTAACAGGAAATCCAGAGGTAGCTCACTCTACCCTGGGACATCTTCAACTTCTCGATTTTTTCTTATATTGAGCCAACATCTGACTTCCTGTAACTAGAATCCATTTATCTGGATTTTCTCTTTAGGGAAACACAAAGCAAGTTCTTTCCCTTTTCCAAATGAAAGTACTTCCAAGACCTGAATTCAGCCATTATGTCATAATGTCTATATATATAATGTCTCTATATATACTTTCCTGGTTTACAGCCCAGTCTTTCTAATTGTTTTATGCTACTTGGTTGAAAGCCCATTTGGCATTCTGATTATTCACATTTAGTGCACAATGCTTTTTCATAAAATAAGGAATTCAGAATAGGATTCCCCAATTTGTAGTCTTATATTTGGTCAGTTTGAAGAACCTAGGAAATCCATTTAAATTCCTTCAAGAAAAAAAGGAGATGCTGTTAAAACTGCCAATGGCTTTAACCTGGATGTGTATATAATAAAAGTGTTGTTTGAATAATAACGAGTATAAATAAATAGAACTATTTATAAAAAAAGATGGAAGAAAGAAGAAAATTAATTAATTAAAAAACAAACAAATAATACCATTTAATAAAGATAAAATAATTTCCAAATTTAACTTTATATTTTTTAATTGAATATATATTCTGGGTTGGGTTGAGTGCCTGTTGGGGTTCTTTGCCTAAGTAGCCCATTCTCTATTCTAACAAATTTGGCACTTAAAAAATAAAAATTCCCTAAGTAGAGAATACTATCAGTAGAAGTAAAAGACAAACAAAACAAAATATAGGCTATTTTCTTAATGCAGAAGATCAACTTTCTTGACTAATAATGTGTGTTCATATATAACAGTGTATTACATGGAGATCAAAATACAGCAAAATAAGATTGGAAAACGAGCAAAACTTGAGCCGTCAGAACTTGGTTTTCCCTAATAAAAGTTACTGCAAAATAAATTTACCATTTATGCAAACTTCCTTATTGCCAAACTGCTGTCAATGTCCCTTAGTGAGCCTTATTTATGAGTACATTATGGAACCATCTTAAAGGCCCTGCATGTCTGACTTTCAGTGAGAGCCTAGGCAGAATATATAGCCTCTCCTAGACCTAGGAAATTTAATTAATTTGCTGGCAAAGAACATGTTTTATGCCACATACCTTTTCCTTGACCTACCCAACATTTCCATTTTTAAATGTGCTTCATGTATTATGAACCTATATAATCTTAATGAAGGTCTCAGATATGGTAATTATAGTGGTTGACTTTATATTCTCAAAAGCTCCAATGTCTACATAAATTCTCTCTATATAATGCTGAGTGTTACTTTGTAAGTTGTATTATACCACTTTGCCCCACCTACTTCTTTTAGATTCAGTTCCTAAAGCAATACTCTTTAGGTATGTGATTATGCATGTGATTCTTAAGCAATATTCTTAAAACAACATGAAACCTGCTTTGTCTATCACTGCTGCTGAAGGCATACACTTGTATAACATTTCTAATTTAATATCTTTCACTCTGTCTCTTAGTATTGTAGAAAGAGAGGAGTGAACAGCAGGAGATATGGATTAATCACTTAACCTCTCAAGACCTCACTTACTTCATCTAAATTGAGAGATTTGGACTAACTCATCTTTAAAATAACTTCCAACTTTCTATGGAATACAGAAGACTAGGAATTTTAAAATTGGGGTTTGTTCAAGCTTTGGCAATAGCTAAAGTATATTTAACCTCCATGGGATATGATTTCCTCATCTGTAAAATATTGAGACTGACCTAGATCAGGAATGTAATCTTTAGTATTAACATGTGTTGACTTTTTTTTTTTTTCTATCTGGAGCTTTCTCAGTTGGGTGGAGTGCTGTGATCAATTACCTTTTATGTCACAGGCTTTCTAATAAGTTCTAAGAAAATTTCTCATTGAAAAAGAAAAAGTTTGATGATGATTATAATTTCAAGCTGCCACATTTTTCTTTTTTGAAGTACATACAGATATTGTGCTTAAACTATGTGAATCAAGAGAATGTTTGGTGTTCATATGGAAGACAGGGTGAGGGGAAGACAGCCATGGGAGATATTTAAAACATTTTAATAGAGAAGAGAGACAAGGAATTAGATTCATTCTTTGTTATTCCTGAGGGCAGAACTAATGTCAGTAGGATTACATAGGAAAAAATTGCTTCCATATAAGGATAAAATTTATTACTGTAAGAAATGCTCAATAAAAACTCCTCCACAGAGTTGGCTGTGAAATCAGTAACGCTGAAGATGTTAAAAGCTGGACTGTAAGACAATTTCTTAAGGCCATTATTAAAGGAATTCATTTATAAAATAGCAATTTGGACAAAATGAATTCCAACTCTAATCTGTAATTCTGTGATAATCATCGGACATAATAATGGTGATATTTCCATACTGGAATTTGGTAACATAATACTCAAACATTTAATTGAAATTGATGATTGAGGATTTTTATTCCAAATCATCTTAACTTTTAGCTAATACTATAGCATAGTGTTCATGCATAGTGCTTTTATCTTACCAAAGCTACCCCTTGGGAGAGGAAATCACTAATTTTCATTTATGGAACAACCACTTATTTTGTATTGGAGATTCTACTCTCTACTCTCATTTAGAAAGTTATTTCTCTATTTCAATATAATTGACTATAATAAAAATTCTAATAAATATGACTCGCAAAAGAAATTTAATGATTAATTGTTTTCAACTTATTAAGGTGTGGAACATAAAGCATTCACAAAGGATCATAAATTATTTTATCTGAAAGGGGTTGTAAAAAACCCTCATTTTGAAATCCAGTTAAGAAAA
Organism: Dugong dugon; assembly: GCA_030035585.1. Taxonomy (NCBI): domain Eukaryota; kingdom Metazoa; phylum Chordata; class Mammalia; order Sirenia; family Dugongidae; genus Dugong; species Dugong dugon. Next base: position 102,279,268 of record CM057463.1, on the reverse strand, counting down.
GTAACTTTTTCAAGGATACTCAGCTAGTGAGAGAACTGAGATCCCAATCCAAATTTTCTGAATCGTAGTCCAGGCGATATATCAGGAGTAACCAAAGTTTCTGCAGTAGCTTGCTTAAAAGTACAGCTCTTGGTGAGCTGACACTTTCTTGTGCATCTTTGGATATCCTACTTATCTTGAATCAGCAGGATGAAATAGAAAAGCAAACAAACAATTTTACTTAAAAGAACAGAAAAACACTTGGTAGTGTAGCCTGCTGTGCTCCTTGAGGGGCATGGAGGTTGGTTTCCCTTTGTAAAGCCTGACATCACAAATGTTCTTTGTAATCTACTAGTAACTTGGGCCAGAAGTGAAACCAGTCAAAAATATATTCAACTTAAAATCAGGAGCTACGTAATATGATCTTATTACCACCATTGTGTGGCTTTGGATAGCACAGAATGCAACATCCTTAGAGTTTACAGCCAACAAAGTGGAACAAATTACCAAAGATTTCCAATCACAACCATTAACCAGACTCAACCATTATTTAAGTTTGCCTGTCCACTCTAATCAGGACAACAGGCATCAATTAAATAAATAGAACATCTGATTATAAACAGAATTGTTAATGCAGGCACATTAGCTGATTGTAAATGAGATATTAGTTAATTGATGGGGAAAAATGTCCTTAGACATAAGTAGAGCATATTGCTCAGGATTTTAAGTATTTACATTCTTCACTGAACATGTTGTTGTTGTTAGTTGTTGGCTAGTCAGTTCCAACTCATGATGACCCCGTGTGTGGCAGAGTAGAACCACTACACAGGGTTTTCAAGGCTGTGGCCTTTCAGAAGCATATTGCTAGGCCTGTCTTCCAAGGTGCCTCTGGGCAGGTTTAAACCACGGCTTGGAACCTGTTCTTCCGGTTCATTCATGGCAGAGGAAGTAACACCAAAACAGACTCGAATTTTTAGAATTTGGGTAAACCAGAAGGGTAACCTGAACTGGAAAAATTACGGATCAAAGCCCTTCTAGAAACTTAATTTCCCGCTTAGAAAACAAGGGCACTGCATGTGTTGCCTAGCAACCAAATCTCTTGCTGGTTAGATTTCGAGCAGAGTCAGAAACAGTGGTGCCCCACTCAAATGTGACGGCTGACCACACCGTTTTGAATGTGTGTCACTCTCCACAGTCCTGGCAGTAATCTAATTTCATGCATTAGGCTTCTGAAACGGCACACTATGCGTCTTCCAAGTCTCCTGTTCCAGGGCTTCAACCTGTAATTTTTCCCATTCTGCTTACCGTTCCAGATAACCCAAATTGTAAAAATTCAGGTCTGTTTCTGTGTCACTTTGTCGCCCATGACTGAACCAGTTCGAACCAGTTAGAAGTCCTGGTTTGAACCCCTAACCTTTCTGCTAGTAGTTAAGTGCTTAGCTGTTTGCATCACCCAGAGACGACTCATTGAGTACACCAACATAATACGCTAATGTGTTCAAGAAATGAAGAAAATATTTTATCAACAGCAAAGGCATGTATATCTAATTTTGAAATTGTGTTTTTTTTTGTGAGGACAATGGAAACTCTGGCCAAATACTACACTTTTACCAATTTCTGTGCTTATAATAAGAGAAAAAAAAAAGAGTGTGTTTTGGATCATTTATTTTAAGGATTCTTTTTCCAACACAGCATCACATTATCAATGACTTTTTTCTTGATCTGAACCAGTTATTAAAACTACATTGTATGTCATAGGTCTTTATGTATGTGAATTAAACAGGTTTTGCATACAAAGTATCTTTTAGTTTATATATCTTTTAGTTTATATCCATAGGAATTTTTTTACCTTACTCAGGTTCTAATTTTAATGGGTTAATCAGTGGAAAAGTAACTTTTAGGTAGCACATCAGTTTGCTTTACTGTAAACTGTTGTAATCATGTTAGGTTATAGGAGAATATCCAAATATTTCTGGCTTCAGTATAAGTGAGAAAGGAAGCAGGAATCCAACTGTACAATTATGTTTTACATTTAGGCTCAAGGAAATTACAGTTATTCCTCAGGGACTTAAAAAAAAAAGGCTAAACAGTGATAGGTAGAAAGTGTTTCTATGAGGAAGAAAAGAGAGGAGGAGATAAGCTAAAACCAGGCAGATCAAATTAGATGTGTATGGTAGGAGGTTTCAGATTCTTTTTTTTTTTCAATACTCTTAACTTTGTATGTTTGTTTTGTGCATGGAAAGACAAGCAGGTGGAATGGGAACAGGAAAACACTAAGAGTGTACTGAAAGTAGAAGGAGACAATACCATGCCAGACCTACTCAAGGTTCCGTATATAAATGTCTGGGCGGATAGGCTTTTTTTTTTTTTTTTTTTAATACTTCTAAAATATATGCCCTAGATATGTGAGTTTTATGTCAGCTAAGCATCTTACCAAATACATATCAAAGAATACATACAGAATGCATTTATGCTAACCAGGTTGGCTTAACTCGGTTACCAGGATATTAAAAATCACGAGAAAAATACATCCAGGTATAACCAAAAACCAAACCTGTTGTTGTTGAGTCAATTCAGACTCATAGCGACCCTATAGGACAGAGTACAACTGCCCCATAGGGTTTCCAAGGAGCAGCTAGTGGATTCAAATCGCAGATCTTTTGGTTAACAGCTGAGCTGCTAACCACTGCACCACCAGGGCTCTGCATCCAGGTATAGTTTAAATAAAATTCATTGCTTTTGGAAATTTAAGGAATAACTTTAGAAGATAAAATACATTTTATGTATCCAAACTCTTCTTAATAAACTTTTTCCAGTTTTCAGAAGAATTCAGTATAATTCAAAAAAAAATTGTCTTGTGCTTTTGGCAAAGCATTTTTAAATGTTAATCATATTTTAATAGAATAAATGAGTTAAAGAATTACTTGCGTCTGAAATAAATGCTTATGAAACATCATAATACATTTAGAGGATGTAGCATTTAGTGGTTTTTTTTTTTAAGAGATAGTTTTAATATTATAATAGTATATGTATAGTATAATATTATATAATATTGCCATGTAATATTATATATAAGATAATCAAGAAAATGTAAATCAGTAATTTCATACAATAAACTATTGCTATCACTGAAATAGTGATTAGCAAAAGACAAAAATCAAGCTCTCTCATTACAACTTTAAGAATTTTTTTTTAACAAAAGAGAAAGTATCATGAACAAAAAAACCATAAAAGCATTTTGTTTAGCATGTGATAGTATTTTTTTCAAACCATAGCTATTTTTGTTACTGGTTTTATTTTAATGTAACCAGTAAACAAAAGTGAACAGTACTTCAAGCCATTTAAGAGTCTGTTACTTTTCTTTTTTTTTTTTAAAATGGGAAAAAACCTACTTACGTTTCAATAGTAGGAGGCTCAAAGTGCTTGATTAGCAAAATTAGATGGTTCAAAAATTTTAAGAAAGTATTGAATCACCTCCAGTTTGGTATAAAAACCACTAACTTTTTTCAAAACTGCCATAATTCAGGCATTTCAGTGATGCTTTTGTGTACATTTAGCTTTTACCTGCAATTATAGTTTATTTATGAGATTCATAATGAGAATGACCGAGTTTTAGAATTTTGCTCATAAATTGAGGAGGCTCTAACAAGAGCATTTTAGCAGTATGAAATCCTTTTTTTTTTCTTTTAAGCGAAGGATTTATTATAACTGACTATGAGCTTTCAAAGTGTGCTGCTTTAAGGAAATATGCGATATATACAGCACCATTAGTAAGTAAAAGGATAAACTATTTTCTGGGCTCTCGTAAAAGCCAGATGTCAGAGAGACAAATAGTTTTGTCTTATTGAATGAGTTACATCTTTTTAGCCAAAAGTCAAATTAAAAAACGTAACTTCTCATTGTTGAGAAGTTTGGGGAGAGGAAAAATATAAACTACTATTATTAAGCCTTGTAAAATTTACTTTGGTGTGGCTATAGCTGATATGAAAACATGTTTTTGTAGTTGCATGAATATTATATTTGTAAGTAAAACGTGTATATTACTTTTTTCTAATGGTCTAGTGGCATTAAATCAATTTTTAAGTGTTTATGGGTTACTTTAGTGCCCATGACTGTGGACTTAAAGATTTACATTATTGACAATGAAACTGTTAGATACTTAAATTGCAAATGAGAGTCACCTTTTATCTTAAATAGTTTACAGTGCTATAAATGTGTGCCTTCATCTAGTTTAGTACGCGGTGGTTTCTTATTTTTTAACTCTACTACTTTGACTTAATCATTGAAAGCTTACATTTTATTTAACACAAGCCCTAAATGAAAGGGGACATAGACCTAATCAATGAGTTGTAGGCCTAAGAGAGCAGTGTCCTTACACTGAATTGCAATTTATTAAATTTTGATAGACAGCCTAACCACTCCACGTTTTATTATCTCACATGTGAAGCAATAACATAGGAGTATATGTTAAGCTCCCAATAGTTTGTAGAGACATTTTACAGATGGTTTGAAAAATGAAAGGAAAAAAGGAGGAAGGGAGGGAGGGAGGAAAGGGAAGAGAGAGAAATTTATGAAAGTTTTAGTCACTACAAGCAATTGGGAGATGCTACAACATAAAGAAAACAATAATCCTTATGACTGGACCAATAAGCAACATCATGATAAACAGAGAAATGATTGAGGTTGTCAAAGATTTCGTTTATTTGGATCCACAATCAACACCCATGGAAACAGTAGTCAAGAAATCAAAAGACGCATTGCACTGGGCAAATCTGCTGCAAAAGACCTCTTTAAAGCGTTGAAAGGCAAAGATGTCACCTTAAGGACTGAGGTGTGCCTGGCCCAAGCCATGATGTTTTCAATCACCTCATATGCATGAGAAGCTGGAAAATAAATAAGGAAGACAAATGAATTGGCACCTTTGAATTGTGGTGTTGGTGAAGAATATTGAATATACTGTGGAATACCAAAAGAATGAACAAATCTATCTTATTCCAAAAATGGTTTAAAGTGGCTTATGAAGATATGGAAAATCTTGACACTTTGTCATAGTTTTATTATGATCAAACCATGTCTAAATACACCAAAACCAAAGCTTTCCATTCCCTAATGTATTGTAAGATTGTTTTCTACATATGAGTGTTGTCAGTTGATACCCACTGCACTTGCATAAAATTAATCTATTGGTCTGATGAACTGGTATCCTCTAGTTGTTTTCACTACCATCATTCTACCTCAAGTAGAGCCAACCCTACTTATCTATTGTAGCAGATGTAGGTAAGATATGCTGCTGCTTTTGTCAAAGAGTGCATGCCCCTGCAGTATTGTTTCAATTTTGGTCTCCATAACATTAAAGCATTTCTTATGACCTGACTGTTCTCCCTCACTCTCCTCTCTGTTTTCTTTTTAATTATTATTATTTTTTTTATTGTACTATAGGTGAAGGTTTACCGAACAAATAGTTTCTCATTACACAGTCAGTACACATATTGTTTTATGACATTGGTTAACAACCCCATGACATGTCAACACTCTTCCTTCTTAACTTTGGAGGACCTTTTTTTTTTTTGGTGAAAGTATACATAGCCAAAGATACCCCATTGCAAAAAAGTCTACATTTCAAAAATTTCTGTTTTCTATTGTTGGAAATCTACCTTCTTCTTTCCTGAATCAACACATGCATTTCTTCATTGCACATCTTCTGAATTTGGTATCAAGAACAACAAAATTCAGTTGAACAAATGCACATCGGTTTAGAAATGACTTGAGTTTTTCTTGGTGAAAACAAACTTTTGGGGTGTAATTCCCTCATATATAAAAGACTATTAGATCTTAAACAGACACATCTACAGTTAAAAATACACTTAATAAGCAGATGCCTTTCTAATTGATAGAAGTGTACAGGAAGTATGACAAAATGATGGGAAAAAGTTTGGCGTTTAATAGGAGAGTTAGTCCAGAATCAAATCTGTTTGCCCAGGTAAATCAGCTACACTTCTTCAGATGGGACAGCCTAACTCATTCTTTTCTTAAACTGTAAAACCTCAAATTATTTCAAACCTACAATAGGTGTGTGTTTGCATTTGCACACTTGTGCATGTGTGTTTGATTACAGTAGAAGTAGAAGGATGACTCATTGAATATAGTCATTCTATTTAAGTGGTGTGTTTAAAACTGTGAGACTATAGTACAATACTTGGATTTACATTAATATTTATCTTGGTAGGTGTCCACCTGGTTCATTATTTCTGTTGAGGTGACAACATCTCAGCGGGGCTTCCACCATGAAGGTAATAAACTTGCAGACAAAGTTGCATTATTGTCAGTGTTCTAATCAGCCAAGGTATTCTTACCACTTACATTTCAGGTATTTAGCAATCATGGGAAGTGTGGAAAGTAGAATATATTACACCTGTTGTCCGGCTGAGAAATACAGAAAATATATGCCCTTCGTACACGATTGAAACTATTAAATAAAGCTCAAATGTTTGCTAATGGTATCTATAATCGGGAAGATATGACGTGGGCTGACTCAGATTCCTCTGGCTTTTGGCCTAAATTTAGTCAATCAAAAATAAAGCCTCTGAGTATAAAATATCATCTCATATGTTGACTACACATATGTTTTGAGGCTTAAAAGTCATTGGAAATTTTGTATTTCAGAGCATAGAAAAGGATGGAATACTCCCAAACTCATTCTGTGAAGCCAGCATAACTCTGCTACCAAAACCAGGTAAAGACACCACAAAAAAAGAACATTACAGACCAGTGTCCCTCATGAACATTGACACAAAAATCCTCAACAAAATTCTAGCCAATAGAATTCAGCAACATAGCAAAAAAAATAATTCACCATGATCAAGTGAGATTTATACCAGGTATGCCGGGATGGTTCAACATTAGAAAAACAATCAATGTAATCCATCACATAAATAAAACAAAAGACAAGAACCACATGATCTTATCAATCGATGCAGAGAAGGCATTTGAAAAAGTCCAACACCCATTCATGATAAAAACTCTCAACAAAATAGGAACAGAAGGGAAATTCCTCAATATAATTAAGGACATTTATACAAAGCTAACAGCCAACATCATCCTAAATGGAGAGACTTTGAAAGCATTCCCCTTGAGAACGGGAATCAGACAAGGATGCCCTTTATCACCACTCTTATTCAACATAGTGCTGGATGTCCTAGCCAGAGCACTTAGGCTAGAAAAAGAAATAAAGGCATCCAAATTGGTAGGAAAGAAGTCAAAGTATCTCTATTTGCAGATGATATGATCTTATACACAGAAAACCCCAAATAATCCACAAGAAAACTACTGGAACTAATAGAAGGTTTCAGCAAAGTTTCAGGATACAAGATAAACATACAAAAATCAGTTGGATTCCTCTACACCAACAAAGAGAACTTCCAAGAGGAAATCACCAAATCAATACCATTTACAGTGGCACCCAAGAAGATAAAATACTTAGGAAGAAGTCTAACCATAGACAAAAAAAAAAAAACTTTACAATGAAAACTACCAGACACTACTGCAAGAAACCAAAAGAGACCTGGTTAAGAACACACCTTGCTCATGGATAGGAAGACTCCACATCGTGAAAATGTCAATTCTACTGAAAGTGATCTACAGATACAATGCAATCCGTATCCAGATTCCACTGGCATTTTTTAATGAGATGGAAAACAAATCACCAACTTCATATAGAAAGGGAAGAGGCCCTGAATAAGTAAAGCATTACTCAAGAAGAAGAACAAAGTGGGAGGCCTCACACTACCGGATTTTAGAACTTATTACACTGCCACGATAGTCAAAACAGCCTGGTACTGGTACAACAACAGTTAGATAGACCAAGGGAACAGAACTGAGAATGTAGACATAAATTCATCCACCTATGAGCAGCTGATATTTGACAAAGGCCCGAAGTCTGTAAACTGGGGAAAAGACAGTCTCTTTAACAAATGGTGCTGGCATAACTGGATATCCAACTGCAAAAACTGAAACAAGACCCATACCTCACACCACACACAAAAAGTAACTCAAAATGGATCAAAGAAAAATCAGAAATGATAAAGATCATGGAAGAAAAAATAGGGACAATGCTAGGAGCCCTAACACATGGCATAAACACAATAGGAACCATAAGTAACCACCAGAAGAGAGACTAGATAACTGGGAGCTCCTAAAAATCAAACACTTATACTCATCAAAAGACTTCACCAAAAGAGTCAAAAGACAACCTACAGACTGGGAAAAATTTTTTGGCTATGACAAATCCGATCAGCATCTAATCTCTAAAATCTACAGGATACTGCAAAACCTCAACAACAAAAAGACAAATAACCTAATTAAAAAATGGGCAAAGATATGAACAGGTATTTCACCAAAGAAGATATTCAAGCGGCTAACAGACACATGAAGAAATGATCACGATCACGTTAGAGAAATGCAGATCAAAACTACAATGAGATATCATCTCACCCCAACAAGGCTAGCCTTAATCCAAAAAACACAAAATAATAAATGCTGGAAAGGTTGTGGAGAGACTGGAACACTTATACACTGTTGGTGAGAACATAAAATGGTACAACCACTTTGGAAATTGATTTGGCACTTCCTTAAAAAGCTAGAGGTAGAAGTACCATATGACCTAGCTATCCTGCTCCTTGGAATATATCCTAGAGAAATAAGAGCCATCACACGAATAGCTATATGCACACCCATGTTCATTGCAGCCCTGCTCACAGTAGCAAAAAGATGGAAACAACCTACGTGCCCATCAGTGGATGAATGGATAAACAAATTATGGTATATCCACACAATGGAATACTACACAATGATAAAGAACAATGATGGAGCAGTGAAACGTAACATGGAGGAAGCTGGAGGTCATTATGCTGAGTGAATTTAGTCAGTCACAGAAGGACAAATATTGTATAAGACCACTATTATAAGAACTCAAGAAAAGGCTTAAACACAGAAGCAAACATTCTTTGATGGTTACAAGGGTGGGGAGGGAGGGTAAGTGTTATTTACTAACTAGATAGTAGTTAAGAATTATCTTAGGTGAAGGGAAAGACAGTACACACTGCAGAGGAAGTCAACACAACTGGACTAAACCAAAGCTAAGAAGTTTCCTGAATACAATCAAACACTTTGAGGGACAGAGTAGCAGGGTTAGGGGTCTGGGGACCATGCTTTCAGGGGACATGTAGGTCAATTGGCATAACAAAGCTTATTAAGAAAATGTTCTGCATCCTACTTTGGTGAGTGGCGTCTGCGATCTTAAAAGCTTACAAGCGGCCATCTAAGATGCATCAATTGGTCCAAACCACTTGGAGTAAAGGAGAATGAAGAATACCAAAGACACAAGGAAAGTAGTAGCCCAAGAGACAGAAAGAGCCACATAAACCAGAGACTTCATCAGCCTGAGACCAGAAAAACTAGATTGTGCCTGGCTACCAGCAATGACCGCCCTGACAGGGAACACAACAGAGAGTCCTGGGTGGAGCAGGAGAACAGTGGGGTGCAGAACTCAAATTCTAGTAAGAAGACCAGACTTAATGGTCTGACTGAGACTGGAGGTACCCGGAAAACATGGCCCCTGGTTTCTCTATCAGCCCAGAACTAAAACAATTTCTAAGGCCAACTCTTCAGACAGGGATTGGACTGGACTGTGGGACATAAAGTGATACTTGTGAGGAGTGTGTTTCTTAGCTCAAGTAGATACAAGAGGCTAAACGGGCAGCTTCTGTCCAGAGGTGAGATGGGAAGGCAGAGAGGGTTAGGAGCTGGTTGGATGGACATGGGGAATCCAGGGTGGAAAGGAGGAGTGTGCTGTCACAGTATGGGGAGATCAGTTAGAGTCACATATCAATGTATGTATAAATTTTTGTATGGGAAAAAATAAAGTAAAAAAGTCATTGGAGATTTCATATCCCTTTCTAACATCGATAAGTTACTTTTCCTGGATAATACTCTTTTCTCAGTGTTTGAATCTGTCGTTATTGGAGACTCTTAAGTTGTGAAGTTTTTCTAGCTCTTGATGATCATGTAAGACAACTAATATACTTGTATATTTATAATATAGTGCACCTTTATAAAAATAGTGGTAATTAATTTCATCTAGTAATTAACATTAGTTAGAGACTCTCTCCTTTGTTCCCAGTCATAAGCTAGGTGCTAGAATGAATGTAGAAATTTTAATCTGATGGTAATATATTTTTTCTCCTTTTTGTGCTTCATTACAAATGTAATGCCTAGATATATTCCTGCATTTTTCACAGTTCATAGACAGTAACATGGTATGTACTGTGCATTTTAGAATTTATGATACCTGCCAAATCTGAGCGGAATGCTAGAAAGAAGAAAAAGAAGAAACAGCATAACCAAGCAAGCTACACCGTTTTCTCATTTCCAAAATAATTTTTCAGGTCTAGGGAAAATTTGACACTGCAAACCAGACTTAATTCAGAAAATCACTCTTTGAGTCTTATGGATCCTGGCAGTATCAGAGGGGCCATATTTCTACATGGATGAACCATTCCAGGACAATTTCTACAATGTATTAGACACAAACATATACCCTTTTCATTTCAATCACATATGTCTTATCTTTCTCCCTTGAGATGTCTTCAGTAAATACATGTAGTCTGGCTTTTTTAAAAAGATTCCATTTTCTATTAACATAAAATTGTCTGCACATTATCTCATCCCAAGAATGGTGTAGAGCTGAGTCTGTTCTGTGCCTCGGAGTTCATTTTCTTTGGGGGAATGTCTCATTCAGTGCTTTAGTTTGCCATAGGGGAAATGACAGTGTGTATTAAGCTCCTTCAACTACAGTAGTTATATTTATTTGGGGACTTATTGCATTTCATTTTTTATATCTTTGCATATAAGGACCTCAAATGTACATCTTCTCTTACCTCCCTGGGTGGGCTGAAACTGTAGCTGAAGATAGGAAGTTTCAGAGCTTTAGACAACAAAATTGGTAGTACTAAGAACATCAGCATATACTAAACTAGAGTGAAATTGTTTTACATGCATTGCCACTCACCCAGGCAATTCATGAGCAAACTAGGAAGTTCTTTCCCTTTTCTACATTTTATAAATTAGCTGATTAGGACATTCTTTTTTTTTTTTTTTAACGCTGTTCTCAATTATGGAGAATAAAGAGACACTTTATTTTTTTTAAATTTTTTTCTTGTACTTTAGATGAAGGTTTACAGAAAAAATAGTTTCTCATTAAACAGTCAGTACACATATTTATGACTGGTTAACAACCCCACAACATGTCAACACTCACCCTTCTCTATGTTGGGGAACCTTTTTTTTTTGGGTGAAAATATACACTGCCAAAGTTATACAATTTCAAACATTTCTACATGTACAATTCAGTGACATTGATTACATTCTTCCAGTTGTGTTGCTATTTTCACTGTCTTTTCCAGATTATTCCATCACCATTATCTCCAACTCATTGGCCTCTAGGCTTCCCATCAAACCTTTTGAGTTGCTGTTATCAATTTGATCTCACATAGATAATTCTTTTTTGTATCTCAGATGAAGATTTACAGAACTAATAGTTTCTCATTAGACAGTTAGTACACATATTGCCCTATGACAATGGTTAACAACCCCACTACATGTCAACACTGTCCCTTCTCAAACTTGAGTTCTCTGTCACCAGCTTTCTTGTCCCCTCCTGCCCTTTAGTCCTTGTCCCTGGACTGCTGTGCCTCATTAGTCTTGTTTTTGTTTTACGGGGCTGTCTAATCCCCAGCTGAACGGTGAACCTTGGGAGTGATTTCACCACTGAACTAAAAGGGTGTTCGGGGGCCATACTCTTGGGGTTTCTCCAGTCCGTCAGGCAAGTAAACCTGGTCTTTTTTTGTGAGTTAGAATTTTGTTCTACATCTTTCTACAGCTCTATCCAGGGCCCTCTGTTGTGATCCCGGTCAGAGCAGTCAGTGGTGGTAGCCAGGCACAATCTAGCTGTACTGGACTCAGTCTGGTGGAGGCCGTGGTAACTGTGGTCCATTGGTCCTTTTACTAAACTTTTCCTTATATCCTGTTTTCTTCATTCTCCCTTACTCTGGAAGGGGTGAGACCAGTGGAGTATCTTAGATGGCTGCTCACAGGCTTTTAAGACCTCAGATGCTACTCACCAAAGTAGAATGTAGAACACTGTCTTTATAAACTGTGTTATGCCAGTTGAGCTACATGTTCCCTGAGACCATGGTCCCCACAGCCCTCCACCCAGCAATTCAGTCCGTCAGGGAGTTTGGATGTGTCTATGGAGCTTCCATGACCTTTCCTTGTACAAGTTGTGCTGGCTTCCCCAGTATTGTGTACTGTCTTACTCTTCACTGAAGTTACCACTTATCTATTGTCCATTTGGTTCCCCACCACCACCCCTCCCATCCCTGGTAACAAAGAAAGATTGTTTGTTTCTGTGTGTAAACTTTTTTTTTTACAGTTTTTACAGTAGAGGTCTCATACAATATTTGTCCTTTTATGATTGACTTATTTCACTCAGCATAATGTCCTCCAGTTTCATTCATGTTATGAGATGCTTCACAGATTCATCATTCATCTTTATCGCTGCGTAATACTCCGTTGTGTGTATGTACCATAGTTTATCCATTCATCTGTCGATGGGCATCTAAGTTGTTTCCATCTTTTTGCTACTGTGAACAGTGCTGCAATGAATATAGGTGTGTGTATGTCTATTTGTGTGACGGCACTTGTTTCTCTAGGATATATTCCTAGGAGTGGGATTGCTGGATGGTATGGTATTTCTATTTCTAGCTTTCTGAGGAAGCACCATATCATTTTCCAAAATGGTTGTATCATTTTGCATTCTCACCAGCAGTGTGTAAGAGTTCCCATCTCCCTGCAGCCTTAAAGATACACTTTCTATCCCATTGCTTAAAATTCCTTTTCAGAGAAAGTGTTATACAGAGTTGTTTCAAGTGATTTTCAGAGTTATTTTCAAAGAAGTTTTTCTTGAAAACTTATATTTTTTCAATTCACATTTTTGCCATGGTGTTTTACATAAAGGACCGGAGGCATTCTGTAACTCTGTAAGAAATGAATATATGTTAATTAGTTTTCACCCAGTTATTTTTAAATCAATAATGCTTAATTTCTGTCGGTTTGTATTCTAATATGAGGTACAACACTTGTGTGGTATATTTAATAGGTGGTCTTTAAAGCATAGTCATTTATATATCAATTACATATGAGTTTCTGTAGAGCAATAAAATATAATAAATATTTTATGAAATACCAATTTGTGTTTGATGATCCTGGCTAACAACTGGGAAATTAACTAATTTCAATCAGCCAAAGCATGCAGATGTATGAATAGATTAAGTAGTCCCTATTTCCATGATTCCAGTTATATAAGATGACATTTTTAATATTAAAGGCTAATTTGGGGAAAAATATGAAATTTATTTTCTGTGCCTTTTAAAAAAAACAATGAATCACTGTTATCGAAATAACTTTTATTTTAAATATGCGTGACTAGAATATTTTGTTAAGTCTTTGCATTTTCCTGAAGCTATTCTCTCTATAGATCACGAGAAGATGTCAAATTACATCTCACCAATCATGCGAAGCGAAAGATTTTCATCATTTTAAGGATTTATCCCTCAAGAGATATATTACCTCATGCTGTTGAATCTTCTTATGCAAATTAGGTTCCTTTCTCATTCTACACCAGCATTTAAAGAAAAGAAAGCTCAAAACCTGCCAGCTGGAGATAGTCATGTTAGATATTTTTTCCCTTTTGTGATCTTGCATCAATAGCCTTCCATCAAAATCAATACAATTTTTTAAGTTGGGGCAGGGGGGAGGGGTGGGCAAAAAAGGAAAAAAAATAGTGCTTTTGATAAGTTCAGAAGCAGCCCCAACTCAATGATTACGGATAATCTTGAAGCAATATCCACATATGGTGGCCATTTTCATTCTACAGTATTTCTGTGGCATGAGTTACATCTTTCTCTTGGACTTCTTAAACAATAATTAATTTTCAGTGCACACAAGGTTTAGGTGGAAAACTTGGCCTTGTTGAATATGGCACGCTGAGTCTGACCATCAACATTATAACTCACCAGACTTTCCAAAGCAAGAGATGCTTACATCAAAGAATTTTCATTGTGGATCCCTGGTTGCTGCTGGCTACATGTCATACCTAGGAAGATACTCACCAAGTAGTTATAAAGCACTGTTCTCCAGTCAGCATATATTATTGCAAAGCAAGAATTACACTGTCAGAATTTCTTTTCAAGTTATACCGTAGCCGTTTAAACTTTGAGTCTCTACAAAATTAAAACCATGTTAGTTTCTTCCCCTTCCATAGTGGCACTCAGGGCAAAATATATTAATTTAATTTCTCTAATCACTCATTAGGGATAGCAATCATTGTTTTTGTGGTACGATTTATATCCATGAATTGTTTAATGACTGTTTTAATATGTTAGCCCCAAAACACAGAGTAATAACCCTAAAAGAAAAAGGGGTTTGAGGACCTGTGTTTAGTAGAGTAAAAGGAAAGAGACACATTTTAGTTTTTTGGGAAATGGGATATGAGTAAGTAGGGTTTTTTATTTGTTTTGTTTTTGCTTTAAACTTTTGGGAAAAACTAGAAGTAGGACATCAGCGTCTAGAATCTTCACCAGCTTTAGCCCAAAGGTTCCATAGTTTTAGTAGTTTAAAAAGAAAGGGAGGCATCCTATGTTGAGACTTGGCTGTGTGGCAAATAGAGAGCAGAAGGTTTCTCAGATCATAAATTAAATTACTATTAAAAGTGCAATGCCCAATTGTGGTTATCAAAATTGGCTTGAAGGACAAAAATCCTCTTATTGCTTGTGAGAGGACGTAATTTAGTAAAGATTCTTAAAATGAAAATTACAAATTTCGATGTTAACCCCTCTTAAGAATTAAACTAGGCAATGCATCAGCCTGTCTGTGCCTCAATTTCCTAGTTTGTAAAATTATGGAATTAGGTTAAAGACTTTTAAAATCTTGTCTTCTTTTACATTTGATTCTTTTTTAATGTGCTGGATATTTTTTAACTAGCCAATATAAATAAAATGTGTAAATTTAAAGTAAAAATGTTTTACTGTAAAAATTTTATTATTTTTAAACATGTTTTAAATCATATAAGAATTGTGGCTAAGAAGAGCATTACATTGCAATAAGGAAAAGCAATGATTGGCATTGCAAAAAGAAAAAAAAAAACTAAGTCATAAGCACAATTGCTTTTTGCCTCTTGGTTTTTTCTGTTTGTGTGAATTGTAATTTTAGACTGTACTTTCAAAACTAATCATGAAAGAGCTTAATAGCTAGCAATAGATATTTTCTAAAATTAAGCCAAATATAATTTCCTACACATATAGAATGAAGCAATTCTTATGGCTGGTATTATTCTCTTCAATGGACAGTCTGCATATGATGTCTTCATGACTTTATCTGTATAAAATTATAATTTTACATGAAAACTACACAGGCTGTGATTGTTGGATAATATACAACTGTAGAAGTTGAAGGATACTTTCTACAGTAATAAACAGTACTATAGAAAAAAACACTTGATTCTTAGGAAAAACTCATAGAATTCTATAGCTATTCTTACATTTTATTATCTATCTGTCTATCTATCCTGGCATATATATACCCAAAGTAAGCATTTTTAAAGTGTCACTAAAAATAAATAAATGTATTAGTAAGTCTAGGCCTTCTGAGCCAAATGTTTTGAGCAGATTTCCCGAGACTCATAAGAGTCCAAGAATGTATGAAATGAGACACCAATACCCTCTGGCCCCAAATGTTTGGGGATTCACCTTATAGGACTGCTCTCCATTAAGGCATATTGTTGCAGAGTTTTGTGCTGGAATTGAGCAAAGTGAACTGGCAGAGCTGTATTTTATGCATACTTCTAGCAGAACACATATCATGGCACAAAACAAACCTTGGCTTGTGTGTCTCATTTTTCCGCTAGACTGACGGCCCTGTGAGTACAGAGGCCATGTCTGCTTTACTCACAACTCACTGTCTGTACTTAGAAGGTTTCCAATATATATTTGAAGACTAGACGTCATCCCTTGATTTCATTAAAAATATGCCCTTGAAAGTCAAACAGACACAAGAACATGTTTGCCCATACAGCCTTGATTGTTTATTTTTTACTTTATTTATTTTGCAAGTATTTGCTTAGTAGACACTGTGTGCCAACTACTGTTTAGTTCTGGGAAGAAAAAGATTAACCATATGGAGTCCTTGCCCTGTACCAATTCATGGTTCAGTGGGAAGAAGGGCATACAGATTGACTGCAGATGATGTGATCATAAATATACAGAAATGATATTATGGCAGATTAAAATAAGGCATGACAACCCAGCCTTGGGGCCAGGATCAAAGACTTCTGGATGAAGGAAACATAAGAGAATGTTGTTTCTCTCCTGCTTTAATCTCTCAAAAGAACCACTAAGACCCATGCTTCCCCTTCTTAAACTTCTACACACATAAATGTACAATTTTTTTTTTTTCACAAAGAATATTTTATCTCTTAAGTCAGGTATTTTGAGAGGATAGTTGAAGTTCATTTGCCAGTTATTTTGAATCCAGCCTTAACAAAGAACTGCTTAAAAATTATTAAGGTCACTGGCTGGCATAAGCTTTTTTCCATAGGCTGCTAACCTAAAGGTTGGTGGTTCAAACCTACCCAGAAGCTCTGTAGGAGAAAGGCCTGGTGATCTGCTTCCACACAGAGTGCAGCCAAAATGACCTATAGAGCAGTTCTCCTCTGTCAGTGGGGTTACCATGAGTTGGAATTGACTCAACAGCAACAGGTTTGTCTGTTTTTTGTTGTTTGCTTATTTGTTTTGTTTAATTATTATTAGTTTGTATACCTCTACCTGAACAAGAATGTCAGCAGTGTTAAAATAATTGTCATTAAACTGAACTAAACAAAAAGGTAGGAATTTTCCTGAATACAACCAAACACTTCAAGGGACAGAGGAGCAGGTGTGGGGGTCTGGGGACCATGGCTTCTGGGGACATCTAGGTCAATTGGCATAACAAAGTTTATTAAGAAAATATTCTACATCCCACTTTGGTGAGTGACATCTGGGGTCTTAAAAGCTTGAGAGCTGCCATCTAAGATACATCAATTTGTCCCAAACTACCTGGAACAAAGGAGAATGAAGAACACCAAAGACACAAGGAAAGTATTAGCCCAAGAGACAGAAAGTGCCACATAAACCAGAGACTCTATCAGCCGGAGACCAGAAGAACTAGATGGAGCCTGGCTATCACCAACAACTACCCTGACAGGGAACAAAACAGAGTCCCTGACAGAGCAGGAGAAAAATGGGTACAGAATTCAAATTCTACTAAAAAGTCCAGACTGGAAGAACCCCAGAAGACATGGCTCCCGGACTCTCTGTTAACCCAGAACTAAAACCATTCCCAAAGCCAACTCTTCAGACAAAGATTAGACTGGACTGTAAAACATAAAATGATACTTGTGAAGAGCGTGCTTCTTAGTTCAAGTAGATACATGAGACTAAATGGACAGCTCCTGTCCAGAGGCGAGATGAGAAGGCAGAAAGGGACAGGAGAGGACTGAATGGACACAGGAAATCTGGGGTGGAAAAGAGGAGTGTGCTGTCACATTAGAGGGATAGCAACTAGGGTCACATAACAATGTGTGTATAAATTTTTGTATGAGAAACTAACTAGAGCTGTAAATTTCACTTAAAGCACAGTAAATAAAAAAGTAATTGTCATTAAATGTTGGAAAACTGAGAATGACATATGAGACTATAGTCACATAAGACAACTCCAAGTTTCTCAAACATGCATAAGTCAGTATATCTCTGTGTTTCATCTGTTTCGATATAATTTTTGATCCCTTTTTACTTGGAAAACATTTATTCATACATTAAGGTCTACAAATATTATCTCTTTCCATGAATTTATGTAACAACTCCAGGGTCCCAGGTAAATTGAGAATTTGTCTTTGGCTTTATAACATTTTCTATGTATCTCAGTCAGAGAATATTTACGAGCCTGTTTTGTTTAAAGCACTGTGCTGGGAACAAAGAGTCATTTCAACTTTAGAGACAGGGCCAGAATGCAGAGTAGAGACCTACTGGTTTATTTATGGCCTGTGTTTATTCTGAATGCTCCATGCCCTTGCAGTACTAGTTTGTTAAATATTTTTAATGTCACCCCTCAACAACAACATATAAAGCGTAAAGAATCCCTGAGTATTTCCAGATGTGCCATTCATGTTTCTTTCCTTGAAACTGTACCACTTCAACTGTGGCAAATTCTAAGATAAGGAAGAAGTTTGGTTTTGTCTTATGTCTTTCTCAAAGGTTCCCCAGGATGTGTCAGTTCCTGTTATGTGAATTCTTCAGGAACTGAAGGACACATTGGGAAGGCCATTTAGAAGATAAGTTGTCAAAACCAAGTGAAGCAGGGTATTTGGTACGTATTGAGAGAAGACGGGCAATATGAAGCAAGGATTGATGGAGGAGTTTGGCCAAATTTGCAAGCCATTTCTTCTGCTTTCTTCTTTATATATATATAATGTGTATGTGTGAATGTATTTATATATACATACATATATCCATATATGTGTGTGTGTATGTGTTTGTGTAACTTTTGAATCTCATAGATCCAAGTCTCCTTGGGAAGAAAGAAAGACAGGAAACAAACAGCAAGAGTGAGAATGAAAAGGAGAGAGAGAAGCTGTAGCTGAAAACCCTGATTTAAATACATTATTTTAAGATATTTTATTTCTTATTAATGCTTATGAAACAAAATTTAAAGTCTATAGTCTCTGGTTTTAAACAAAGGTAGCAGATAAAATTATAGACAACAGAGTCAA
This sequence comes from Dugong dugon, assembly GCA_030035585.1. Lineage (NCBI taxonomy): Eukaryota > Metazoa > Chordata > Mammalia > Sirenia > Dugongidae > Dugong > Dugong dugon. The sequence goes on along the minus strand of CM057463.1, from coordinate 102,260,373 downwards.
ATAGATTTGGGTTCAGATATCATCTCTTGTACTTAATAGCTGAGTGTTCTTGAGTTCTTAAACCTTACTGAGCGTCTCTTTCCACTGGTAGTTTTTGCATGGATTAAGGAGATAGTAACTTTGTTTGTTGATCATTCCCAGTATGCTAGACATTGCTGTCTTCATTATGTATTAATTCATTTAGTCCTCACAACAATTCTGTTATAAATGTCATCATTATCCCCATTTTACACATGCGGAGACTGAGGCTTTGAGAGGTTACTGGCTTTACCCCAGCCTTCCAGCTATTTTCACCCAGGTAGTCAGATCACTGAGTCTGCACTCTTTGGCACTGTGCATATTACTGCTTCCTGCAGACTCCCTGTGTTCAGGGCCTGGCACATAGTAAGTGCTACATAAATGGAGTTTTATTAATAACAATTCTGAAATCGGCCTATTATGCTCCAGGCATTTTATTGTAAACTACACAGCACAGAAGTGTGACAAAGTGGTAGTTTTGCTTTCTTCCTGGCACAAATAGTACTTCATATGAGTTGAATGATACCTTTTAAATATCAGACAATTTTTTTTTCCTCCTATTGCTTCTTGGAAGACCAAAAGGAAAACATTGTCTTCTTTAGTACTTCTAAATATCCCAGGCAATCAATACTGGGTTTACAGAACATATTGCTAACTGCTAACTAGATTTGTCAGGTGGAAAAGGGATTTAGTTTCCTTTTTTTTTTTTTTTTGGTAGCTACAGAGAACAGTGTATAAAATGGTACAGATATAAAGTGTCAGGAATTCAGGTTTGCAGATGCAGTTCTGCAACTAACTGTGAAGTGGTGAAAATCACTGCATTTGCCTAAGCCCCAGCTTCCTATGTGTGGTGTATAGGGTGAGTTCACACACAAATGACATTTCCAGCTTGAATTTCAACGATCTTAGAGATTGGTAGGTAAAGTCATAGATAAAATATTACTACCATCTCAATAGGATAATCAAATTATCCAAATATAGAATCATCTACTTTTAAAATAATCAGCTCCAAATCATTAGAAATATTCAAAAGAATTCCCTGCCATATCTGATTTAGATAGTTCAACTGTGTTGAGCTGAAAGTTGAACTACATTAGCTATTAAAGTTTAAGTTTCTGCCCCTGCATTTATTAATTCACTTGTATAAACTAAATGGAGATATAATCAGAGAAACCTTCAGAAAGAACTAACAAAGGTTATATTCAGGTTTTTGTTTTTTCTTTACATCTGGGAGAAAAATAAAAAACAGAACAAAACAAGTAGACTGAAACCAAAGCTCCAATTACTCTGCAAATTCTGGCTGCAAAACAATAGAAAAACAAACCCAAACACCTGCTGTGTGTTTATGTAAATCAAGGTTAGGCAGGATTATTTCTTTAAAATTTCCCAGGTAATTGTGGCACAGCAGCAATACTCAGTATCAGTAACTACTGTCAAATTGATCAGTGTTACTTAAAGTGTGACGCTCAGGGTATCTGCATTTGAATTACTCTGTTAAAATTGCAGATTCTGGCATCCCCCAAATTTTTGAATCAACATCTTTTAAAAAAATATTTTTTTTAACAAGCTTTCTGTCCGTGGCTTTCAAACATTTGTAAACGAGATCCACAGTAAGGAGTTCGTTTTATGACAATGTCTCCTTTCAATTATGGGCCTGCAGTAGCCACACTAACCATGCACAATCCATAAAAAGTCATCTGTGATTAAAATGATAAGCTACAGAAGTCATCTGAACAGTAAAATATTGAGATGGTGTTATTTATAATTTCCTTAACAATTATGCAAAACCCTAAACACCCCAGTCTCTGTGATAATAGATGTTATATCACTTTTTTAAAAGTGAAAAGGAAATTTTTTTTTTTAATAACTAAAGTAATTCTCTCTTTAATTTCCAGTTCTTATTATGGAATGGAAAGTGTTTCAGTTTTTCTTAATCTGAATAGAAATATTTCATTTGTGGTTGTTAAAATTTGTGGAGAATGATGGAAATTTAACACAGTGCTTCTTGTAAATATGAGTCAGTCAGCTGAAACAGTACACTGATTTTTAATTTTATTTGCTGTATTTTTGCATTTATTTACTTATTTATTGTTTTTTGGGTGGGGTTGGGGCTATTTCAATTCTAAGACTACCCTACAGTTCAGACAGAGAATATAAAAGATGAGCATGGGAAGGCCACTGTTATCTGGAAAATAAAGCAGTTGAATGATATGACTCATCAAGCTCTCTTTGATTTAAAATTTAGAGTCCGTTTCTGATGCAGGTGTATTAAACAGGTCGTTAGTGAACATATGACTATTACACAGAGTGAAGTAATCACAACTATTATAGTGTGCAACCTAGTTTAATGTAATTGTTGTCTATAACACAAACAGATTATCTCCAAAACTCAGTTATATTTCACAGATCTTATTTTACCCATAAAATTACTGGTCTCACCCACATCATCCCACACTCCAAGCCTTATACTACCTAACAGACGTATAATTATTCAGGCACAACTGTGGCTACTCCATCTCACCTGTGCCCCACCCACTCTACCCCACAGAGATGGACTCACTTGACAACATAAACTCATACATGTCCTCAAACGAACTAATTCTAAAGTATATCCCTCACCACCTTTCTTGCCTTTGTGTTGAGTTCTTTCTAGTATAGATATTTTCTGTCTTCAAATCTCTCTTGAACACTTCCTACATGAGAAATATTGGTGTTACTAAGAGATATGAAGAAGTGATCGGTATCTTTGCTGACCTCTCAAAGATGGCATGATTGAGGAAGTAAGACATACAAAAACAAATTCCCTAAAATGTATTGGTAATATGATGTGGGGCACAGATTAAACTCTTAATAAATTTGTCATGAAGTGGTGAAGTGGTAAAGTGTATAGTATAGACAAAAATGACAGTTACAGAAGATTTTGAGAACAGAAAGAGAGTATGGGAAGTATAGAGGGTAGGAGGTCAGCAAAAAAGAGGAAGACCCTCAAGGAGCTGGATTGACACAGTGTAGTCGCGACAATGGGCTCAAACTTAGCAACAATGGTGAGGATAGCGCAGGACCAGGCAGTATTTTGTTCTGTTGTACCCAGGGTCCCTATGAGTCAGAACTGACTCGAAGACACCTAACAACAGCAACAGCATGGGAAGTGACATGATTAGCCTGGACCTCCACATTGAATAGATTTTGGATAGGGGAGGGTGAGAATGAAAGGTACTGAAAGGAAGATGCATCATGAGTGGAGATCAGTGTATGCTGTTGTCTCGGTAGCACAGTGGTTAAGAACTATGGCGTGCTGTGGCTGCTAACTGAAAAGGATGGCAGTTTGAATCCACCGCTGCTCCTTGGAAACCCTATGGGGCAGTTCTACTCTGTCATATAGGGTCGCCGTAAGTCAGAATCGACTGGACGGCAATGGTTATGGGTTACATGTTTGGGGAGGAGAAGGGAGATTGGTTTGGAGAGCATATTATTTAGAAGATTAGTTTGCGTAGATGTTAGAATCAATCCTAGTATCCCTTGATTGTTAGACCAAGAGGTTTACTTTGAATATGCTGAGGTATTGGCTACAGTAGTTGAATCGAAAACTGGTTATTGGAATTTTAGGCAGATTGTTCTGTTAACATTCTTAAAAAAATGTAGTACTTGATTTTTGGGGACTGGAACAAAAGCCAAGTGTTTATGTTATTGAATGTATTAAAAGCAAGGATAATCATTGTCTTAATAGCAGAAAGGCAATCGGTGGAACAAGGTAAGTACAGGTCAAACTGTACTGGGGGCAAGACAGAGTGTTTTTAAGCTGAGACTATAAATCTGCTAAATGGGTGGGAAAGAGTTGATAGGGGGTTGTGCTATTACAAGTCAAATTCTTTAAGTTCTTCTTCAGCTCAGTTCAGATTCCACTGTATCCCAATCAGTACTTGAGGGGAGAATATTGTTAGTAGTAAGCCCTGGTGGTGCGGTGGTTAAGAGCTTGTCTGCTAACCAAAAGGTCGGCAGTTCAAACCCACCAGCCACCCTTTGGAAACCCTATGGAGCAGTTCTACTCTGCCCTGTAGCGTCACTATGAGTCAGAATGGACTTGACAGCAACAGGTTTGGTATTGTAATAGAAATTCACTTTTTCCTTGAAAAGATTACCTAACATGGTTTGAGTTACTTTTCTTCTTTAAAAAAATGCATTCTGAATATTCCCGGAAAAATGTCACTTCTTGCATTTATGTGGATTTACTTTCTGTTTTTGAGAGAGAAAACAAACAAAATTTCTTTAAGCACTAGTGAAACAGCAATGGCAAGACGGAGTATTTTGTAGAGGTGGGAGGTGTACACTAGTGTCTGGTACCCCATCTCCCAGTGCGATTCCTCCAGAATCTATGAAAGAAAGACACTCCTGGATGTTTCCCTATTTCTCATACCAAGTCATTAAGTTCAAGTCTCAGTAGATGAAATCTAATCACTACAGATTTCTTTTGTTTCTCTTTTCTTCTCCTCCTCCTCCTCCACTTCCTCTTCTTCTTTTAGATAAGGGTTTTTCTCTTTGATTACTAGATATAACGCCCATGGAAAACAAAGCAGAAGTATTCCATAAAGGCTTAGTACTCTCCCACTAAATATGGACCTTTTTTTTTTTTTCCACTCAAGCGTACTTCATTTCATAACCAAAGGCCAGATACTTAATGAACTAAGGTGGATAATAGAGTCTTTCTTTCAACCGTAAGCCTTCCATTTTTCTTGATAAGAAATAGTGGAAGCTGTCCTGGGACTTGACTAACTAGAAACTACCAGTTGGGTGTTGGCTGAGTAAATAGATTAATCTTTTTCTCTAGCTAATTTCTAATAATTAACCAAAATATCCAGGGGTGCAAGACAAATTAAGCATGTAAAGTACTATTTTGTAACCTCATTTGCAAAGAATATCTCCACTTACAAGTCTCTATAGTTTGGGCATATTTAACTTAAATAACCATCAAAAGATGTTAGAGCATCACTCTTTTTTAATAATGTTTTATGGAGTTATTTTGAAGGAGGTAGATTTGGGAAAAAGAAAGGAGGCAGTGGGTAAACTAGGGAGAATTAAAACAACCTCAAAAGAAAGGGGTCATTTATTTAGTTGGCTTGTATTTCTCTCATAGACTTTGTTATGCATGTAGGCATTTTCTATTTGCAAAGTAAATCATCAGGGCAAGGACACAGATGCACTGTAGTTTTCTGGCATGTCACCATCTGACTCTGGAACTGTCACTCAGACTGCCAGTAGATGGATTCCGGGGAGCAGACTACCCTTCAAGAAGGAGAGAGACAAAGCAGTACTTTAGAAATCCATATCTGCCATTTCTGTATTTCCCTTTCAATTTCTTTTTTGCAATATATACACATATGCATACACACACACACACACACACACACACACACACACACACATATGTTGTTGTTAGTTGCAGTTGAATTGATTCCAACTCATGGTGATGCCATGTGTGCACAGTGGAACTGTTCCATGGGGGGATTGTCAAGACTGTGACCTTTCGAAAGCAGATTGCCAGGCCTATCTTCTGAGGTGCCTCTGGGTGGGTTTGAACCATCAACCTTTCAGTGAGTAGTCAAGCATTTAACTGTTTTCATCACCCAGGGACTCCTTACTACCAGGGTATAGGAAGGTTTAAACTTCATTGGACATTTTTTTCAAACCACCTATAGGTTGACTTACGGAAGAGCCGTGAAAAAGTTTCTCAGTGAGGACACCTCACTCAAGAAAGTTCGAAAACTGAGCAGTACTTTATTTATAAAAGCATCAAAATACTTTTTATCCATCATTACTAATATAATACAGACCCTTCCTTCACACAGGCAAATCATTGTGATATAAAAATATTTTTTACATAAGGAACTCTGACATTCTCAGTGTTTTTTTGTATCCAAGGTAAACTACTAAATCTTCAAATGATTGATAGCTGACCATCTCCAGTGATAATATTACTTGTGCCCATTTGTGTTATGTCTTATGTATTGTCTTGGCAGTCTGCTTCTATACAGATTACAGACTTGGAATCCCTATAGGGGGGTTCTGCTCTGTCCTACAGGGTCGCCGTGAGTTGGAATCAACTCAACGGCAATGGATAACAGGTTCTGAGAGGTGCTTCTCTTTTGCAAAGGAAAAAGATTATATTTTTCCCAATTTTACTTGTTACATTTATTTATTTATATTTTTTAGCTCCTCAACACATTCCATAATCTCACAACACCTCTAAAATCAGTTGGCTTCCAATGTTACAAATTGAGTGAAAAATGATCTTCGGCATGAAAGTACTATTATTTACAAAATTACCAACACTTATTGTCTGTGAAAAGGTCCCTGAGTGGCACAAAGGGTTTGCGCTCAACTACTAGCATAAAGGTTGGCTGTTTGAACCCATCGATTAGCACCACAGAAGAAGGCCTGGTGATCTGCTTCCATAAATATTACAGCCAAGAAAACCCTATGGATCACTTCTACTCTGTAACACATGAGGTTACCATGAGTTGCAGTCCACGGGACTGCAATGGGTTTATTTCATTGGCATTTTCTGTGAAGGAAATCCCTGGGTGGTGCAAATGGTTAACACTCTCAACTGCTCCCTGAAAGGTTGGACGTTTGAGTCATCCCAGAGGCACCTTGGAAGAAAGGCCTGGTGATCTACTTCCAAAATATCAGCCATTGAAATCCTATGGAGCACAGTTCTACTCTGACACACAAGAGGTCACCATAAGTTGGAGCCCACTCTACAGCAACTGGTTTTAGTGTCTATGAATGTTACAGCTGGTCCCCTGTCATTTTCACATCCCTGTGAATGTATAAACCAGAGATAGGAAGGTCAAAGTTCCCCAGGCAGTCCTTTAATCTCTAGCTCACAGACCCCCTGCAGCATTTCCATTATGTCCTTCAATCCCTTTCAACCCTGGTAAATTCCTACCTCCTCAGGTGAGCATTTGTCATATTTTGAAAAAAATTACAACCCTCATAATGCTGTTATTCAAACATGCCCATCACTTTACAATTAGGATTTCTCTGGTTAACAAATGCAAATCATAGTATGAGTGGGCTTTAATATCCAAAGTCGCTAATAATTGAATCTGTCAAATTACAGACTGATTTATACTCCCTCCAGGAGGTTTTATATCTGCTTTCAATTAAAAAAAAAAAAAAATAAGTCAGTGAATAGAATAGTATAGGAAACGGGTTTGGTTGCCATTGAAAAGGTCTTTTTGGCTGTATCTAATCTTATTTTTGCCAGGATTTAGAAGATAAGTCATTGTTAAATGAGAGTAAACAATTATATCGCTTGATTCTCAAATGCTGGAACTGAGAAGTTTTTTATTTCATTACAAATTATCAGTAGCTCTTCTGGAAACTCTTTAACTCTTTAAAATTTACCAAGTTGAGTTTCATAAATAACAGCAAGTTCTTTAAACCCATGCTGTGTTTATTTGTAAATAGTTGTTCCCATTTAAATGCATGATAATATTGCTTATTTGAATAAATTTTAATTTTAAAGACCTCAATCTGAAGTAAAACCACAATATTGATAAATAAACAGGCATTTGTAATGCCTTTCTTTAAGTGCATTCGGAATAACATAGTTACAGAGAAAAGAAATATCAGCAATATTTAGTTCAACATTTTTTATTTGCAAAAGTAAGAACTGGCGTCTAGATTCTTTTCCTGTGTGTCACCTTTGTATTTGTCCTAACTCTTCCCATTTGACTATAATTATCAATTTAATAAAAATCATACTTCCTCCTGGGTTCCTATTTCCCCTTGCCCCCTTCGTAAGGTAATTCAGCCCTTTTCTATCTGGGAAGTGCTTGATTTGGTATCTTGAAATGAGGGCACAGGACCTGCCTTATTGATCAATGAAAGACTTGCTTCCAGAGGAGCGGTAACATTTTTCTTTTTCCTTCTTCCCCTCTTCTCCTTTTCCTTCCTCCCTTGCCATCCATCTCTAGGGGGAAGTGAGACTTGTATTTCAGCAAAGGTTGGAATTTGGTGGTATATTAAGAAATTTGACCAAGTGCAAATCTTTAAACACTCTGTTGTTCCCAGAAGCTATCTGAATTCCAATCCAGTATTCACATTACTCATTCTCTCCTTTCCTAGTTACAATGAGAGGCATGGAGATTTTATGTAGATTGGTGGCTATTTATTATGCAGCCAAATTCCATGCTTCCCTCTACCCAACCTCTCAATATCTCTTGCAGGTCAACTGATCAGGTTTTTCTAATGTTTTAAAATTCTGAACAATTGCTTTTTTCCTCTCAAAGACATTGGTCACTCCATTTCCTACTTTGAAATGAAAAGAATTGGTTTTTGATTAACATGACAGAGAGCATCATATAGAGATGCATGTGTGCTATATTCATATCAATTTAAAATTTTCTGATTACTGTCTAGCATTCTCTACATTTTCTTTGATGGTTGGCCATGTTTCCTGAGTATCATTTAAAAGATCATTACGTATGTTGCAGTGAATTAAATATTACTATAGCTAAAGTCATGGTAGGGACGTTCGGTTAAAAATCTTGAGTTCATGTTGACCTGAAAACCATTAGACTGTGCTCTAAATGCCAAAATGTCTTATAAACTAAGTAGGACTGATTGAGGTGTCCAGGAGACATGGTTTTTAATCCTGACTCTGCTTCCAGAATGTTGTGTGACCTCAGGCAACAGACTTTCCCTTTTTGAGACTTAATTTCCTGATCTGTAAAATAAGCTGATTGAATACATCACTAATTATTTTCTAAATAACTTTTCCACAGTAACATTCCATGTTAAAAAATGTTTCAACTATCAAACAGTGGTATCTCAGCACCGTGCTTGGTAGACCATACAGGCCTGCTGTCAGAAGAAAATAAACATGACTTTTATAGGAATACGTTTATACTGAGACATGCTGTTTTACTGGTAAAGAATATAGATTTGGTTCAAATTACCTATGTTCAAATATTTATTTAGCTGTGTGATCTGAGTCAAGTTATGTAAACTTGCTGAGATTTAATTTCATCATCTGGGAAAAAAAAATGCAATAAAACTTCTAAATTTGTGAGGATTAAAAGCACCTATCCCATTATCTGGCTGTACTTGAGATTCAATAAATATTTCTCTTCTTCCTAGTATAATTTATATTTTTTGTTTGTTTTAGCAATATCTATAATAAAGTATGTCAATAACTAATTAATATACTACCTGTGAATGATTATAGAAAACTCAAGATATTTTGCCTTCTTTGGTAGATAACGAAGATTCAGTTTTCAGTAAAATTAAATAAATGAACGATGATGAAAAGTCAGTCTGGAATGGGACAAGAAAAATTAGTTACTATTTCAGGATAGTCACAAAAATAACTTCATTATTAAACAAAACCATAAAGAATCCATTTTAATGTTTTGGAACATATTATCATCTTCCATTTAATGCAAATTTTCATGGATGAGGAAAGATAACTGGGTTATAAGACGAAATGAACAAATGATCCTTTAAAAATTATTTGACATTACCTGAAATTGAACCTGAACCTTTGACTGATAATTTTTCAAACCTTTGCCAAAAAAAGAAACATAAAGATGAGAAAAGAAAATGAGATGCTCAATGTTGCATACTTGAATACTAGTGAACTATCTCAGCCATACAACAAAAGTGCCTTATTATCTAATAATAGAAAATGTATTTTCTTCCAAATCACCTTAGGACCTTTTGGCACTCTCAGGTGTTACTCTATTGGCATGCACAATATACCAGGCAATATCATATACCTGTATTCATTTTATTCTGAATGCCTAATATTGTCATTTATTGTTTCACCTAGGTGCATCTTGATTTCCAATTAGATTGAAAGTCTCTTGAAGTCAGGGATTATATCATTACTATTTTGTGCCTGGCCACAAGCATGCATATAATGACTTACCTTCTTCAGTACTTACTGGGCCAGATTTTTCAGTAGTGAATGAACATTCCACACAGACTGGTTCATCCATTCCATTCTAGCAAGTTTTTATTCCCTACCTTGATCTTGATGGTGCTTATGTTTTATGTCCATTGATCATGGGGTGAGCCCTTGTGGCACAGTGGTTAAAGCACTCATCTACTAATTGAAAGGTCGGTAGTTCAAACCCACCAGCCACTCCACGGGATAAAGATGAGGAAATCTGATTCCATAAAGATTACAGACTTGGAAACCCTATGGGGCAGTTCTACTGTGTCGTATAGGGTCGCTATGAGTCAGAATCAACTTGAGGGCAATGGGTTTGGTTTGGGTTTGGGTTTTGATCTTGGGGCAGTGGGCATCATAGTCCTTACCAAGGGATTCTGTTGGGGCATTGCTGTAAAAAAGAACTGTTGCCACAGTGATATTAAAAGTCTGAACACCTGTACCTCAAGTTCCTTTACCTTTGTTGGACCGTTAGATCAATAGCATTAATAGTTTTTGGGAAAGAGGAGTCTTCTGATTTATTTGTCTATTATATAGAAACTAAAGCTCCTTTCTTGCTTTAAGATATAAAAAGGTGTCAATATTCACTTTACACATTACACGTCTCACATAAAATAACATTAGGAACCGAAGTATTCAAATGAGTATTTAAACTAGAACTTTCTAGTAGTGAAACACATTTACCTAACTGTTAACTGTTTCCTAACTGTTTCCCAGCTGTTAACCAAAAGGTTGGCAGTTTGAATCCACCAGTTGCTCCTTGGAAACCCTATGGGTCAGTTCTATTCTGTCCTATAGGGTTGCTGTGAGTCGGAATCAACTCGACAGCAAGGGGTTTATAAATGCAATGCACAATGCATTATTCTATGGAAGGCCATGTCCCAGGGAGGAATTCTGTTTGAAGAGTTGACAACTAATCTAAACTTTGAAATAATTGACTTTTTGACTACTGTGAAATGGAGTGGGGGTGGGGAGGCCATTCCACTGATGGGAACAGAACAAACAAATGCATGCAGGCTAATAGGGAGAAGTGTGGAATTTCCTTCATGTGTAATATAATTTAGTGCAAGCAATATATTTTGACAAACAAAATGCAGCCAAACATGAACATTAAGGATTGTTCTTAACTACAGCATTCATATTGTTTCTGCCAGTGGATTCTAAAGAGAAGAAAATACACAAGTTGCAAAGAAAAATAAGTGAGGTATCATACTCACCCAGATACAAATGACCCGCACATTGTAGAGTGGGCGGATGGGGGCAGAATTCTAATACCTATAAATGCAGCTGCTCATTTTTATATTCCTAAAACTTGATTCAAATTTTTAAACAATTTTTAAATTCTTAAAAATGGAAACAATTTTTTAAAATGAAATCAATTTTGTTTGTTTGATGTGGGCTAAATATCAAATTTCCATCAGTGCGTGCATTTACCTATGATTCTGTTTAAAAGAAAAATAGAGAAAATAGAGTTCCCGTGATTGGGGCAAATTAAGAGCACTATTGCATACCACAGTTTCTTGTATGTAGATTCTTACTAAAACCATCATAAACTCCCAAGATTTATTTGTGAAGTATTTTAAAGTCGTCTGAACATGTTGTATCATTTGAAGGCTTTATTAAGTTTATTGACAGTAGATTATTGTTGGGAAACATATTTCATTTTTGGATGCCTAGATTTATGACAGATTTAGTTACAAGGGAAATGAATTTGATGGATAACACAGGAGGCTTTCAGCTGTCTGATAAAATACTTACAATTTTTTGTAATATTACTGTCTCACATTGAACTATCTACTGTCTTGCTGGCCAAGGTTGAAGCAAATATTTTATTAGAAATCAAATCAATTTCAGACAATAAAAATCCCATATTCCATCACTGAATAAAATAGAAGCTGTTTAAAGAGCCCCTTTTAAATTAATAGACTATCTCAGTTTATGTATTATAATACAGCATCCAAGAATAATAAAGGATTCATTTTTTTCACCCTTCCTCTTAACCTTGCTCCTTTATGTGAAGCCTTCTGATGCCAGTTTCGATCTGATATGAAAATACTTTGTGTAATGTATCACTGAGTTTTTCCACTTATTTGTTACTCTCATTCATTTTTCTACCCAGTATAAGGTTAGTCAGAATTCACATATTTTACTCTTTACAGTACCGTTAACCTTTATCAGCTAAGCTCTGTTCAATTTCTATGGGTACACGGATTCTATTAGATGAGATTTGCAGGAGTAGTGGTGCAAAGGGGGAGTGTCAAGAGGAAAAGGAGAGAATGACAGAGTAGTAATTCTCTAGTTTTTTCTGTCACCTCATCCAAATCTCCTCTTTAGGAATTTCCACAGGCATTTCCAACAAGTGCTGTCACATACGTCTTTTCTCCCAGTTTCCTCTCACCCTTCTCCCTCATCTCTTTACCTGGCAGGTCCACTTGTGCTCTGGTTTTTCTTAAGAAAGTCTTTCTCGTTCACATGAGATAGAATCGTGGTGCCATCCAACCCTAACACAAAAGTCTGTCTTGGTCTTCAGAGCAAAACTGTCCCCTCTACCCAAATTCCTAATTTGGGGTTCTCTTTTCAAATCTCACCCTTTTCAAATTAATTAAGAAACAATCTAAATGCTTTGTTTGATATTTATGATCTGCTATGTTATGTATAAACTGCCATTGTGAAGGTCTGAAGTTCTGTTTGTCCAGTAACTTTTCCTCACTCACATGTAATAGTAACGTCTCCTTTCCCTCTTTTCCTTGTTTCACCTCTTCTACTGTCCTTCACATCTCCAGGACAGGAGGAAACCTGTGATAGGACCTAGAGCATTCCTAAGGGACATGAGGAAGAATTTAGCAGTTTCCATATTACTGATTTTAGAGGGGGTTAAAGATTTGTAAAACATATTTTTCACTGTTTTAAGTATTAGAAATTAACTGCAGTTGGGATCCATCAGATATATGACAAGTTCTTCCCACATGTTCCGTTTATAGTGAAGCAATTGACAGTATGTCTTACTCTATGCAGACATCTTTTGCATTATAATAGGATCAAGGGGGTAGATTTAGAGACCCCTTATGTAGCTTTACTTTGATCTCACACTACTTCTACTTAGGAAATCAATCTGGAGTTGCAGTGGCCAAATAATTTGGAAAAAAAGATTATGCAAGTCAGCATATATACACATGTATGTGTATCTATATCTATGTTTTTATCTTCAGCTGCCTCATCTGTCATTTACTTTTCTTATTAGTGAAAAAGAAAAGAGAATAGCAATTTTAAACAATACTTAATATGAATCAAAGGATTTCTGGTTTTCATTGGACAAAGAAGAAAATCAATCTCCAAAAATTTAAGGCAATAGTTTGCTTTAAAGTCAGTTTGTGTATCAGCATCTAACATTCAGATCAGCTCTGCTATTTGTTTATCAAAAAGTGAATTTAACTTATAGAATGTCGAAATTCATCTGCTTTTACTGATTCCTATAAAAAATAATCCTCAGTGAATTTACATATTTCATAATAAAAGGAAAGTAAACATACCAAGATTGAACCTTAAAAAAAAAAAAACCCTATATAATAGAAAATATTTTCTACTAAGAAATTTAGTGTAGTTGTGCATTTGTATGATCACAGATAGTTTAATTTTATTTGTATTTTATTATAAACAGTGCTTGATAGATTTCTTAACCCCTGAAATTTCAATATATTTTTGTTTCTAAATGTTTGTGGCCCAAATCAAGTAGCCATAATCAGTAGGTATTTCTTGTAGAATGGAAATATGAGTGACATTTTGAAATATTTTAATCACATATTCAGAAATGCTAGTGCATATGCCAAAATAAGAATAAGATCCTGAAACTAATTAATGTGGCTTCATTTATCAAAAGAACTACAGCTATTATAAATACTAATACTAGCATGATAACAGTATATTTCCATTTGCCTGTTGATACCTGGAGCCCTGGTGGCACAGTGGCTAAGAGCTCAGCTGCTAACCAAAGGGTTGGTAGTTCAAATCTACCAGCCACTCCCTGAAACCTCTATGCAGCAGTTCTACTCTGTCCTATAGGGTTGCTGTGAGTTGGAATCAACTCGACAACGATGGGTTTTTTTGGTTTTGTTGATACTCAGTACAGTCATAGTACCCTACGCCACTGAGTCGAAGAAAGTCTTTGTGTAGATTTAACAAAAAGGCATCTCACAATGCTCTGTAGTAAATTCATGACACCTACTATACTCAGGAAGGAGCCTGGTGGTGCAGTGATTAAGCACTTGGCTGCTAACCGAAAGGTCTGCAGTTTGAACCCACTAGCCACTCTGCAGGTAAAAGATGTGGCAGTCTGCTTCTGTAAAGATTACAGCCTTGGAAACCCTATAGTGCATTTCTACTCTATCCTCTAGGGTCGCTATGAGTCAGAACTGGCTCAATGGCAGTGGGTTTGTTGTTTTTGGTTTTACTATACTCAGGCTTCTTGATCTTACACTAGTATCAAAAGTACTGAGATTGATTAAGTTGAAAAAGACAATTGTGGTTATTATTTATAGAGTTGGAGGATTAAGGGAATCAATAAACCACAACCTAAGTTTAAATGTATTAATTAATAACAATATGTAAAAATACAAAAAAAAATTATATCACTATTCTGTTGGGGAGATAAAATCGAGCTGAAGAGAGAGGTGAGTACACAGAAGTTATTTTTAATATAAAATCTTACCTCATAATTCGAGGCCACACTGAATCAGAAAAGACTTGAAAATGGCACTCTTGGATAAAGACCTGGCCTTCATTTCTCATCCTTGTACATCAGGAAATCTTTGCCAGTGGACTGCTTTTCCACCACTGTTATTTCAAGAACATACAGAAGGAGCACTGGATTAGGAGTATTAGTTTTGTCTTGAAGCTTCTGTTCCTTAGTAATGTTTCTTTCAACCAGTCATTGTTCCTCAAGTCTTCAGTTTCTTCCTACATAAAAATAAAAGGGTTATACTTACTATCATTATAGGCCCTTTCGACTATCTCGAAAAGGCTGTGATTCTAAGATCATAATATAAGTGATGCGCCAAGGAAAGAGTATAACGAGGGCAAAACTTCATAGTTATGAATGAGTTCATGAGAAAATTTTCTGCTGGTGTATAACTCAAAGCATTCATTCTGTGGTTTCTCATGGGTCACTTCTAAAGGCGACTAGTTTGCCACTTTCTATGGCATTAAAGTAATCCAAGTGGAATTCTGCAAAGGCAAGTTAAGTCCAAATAAAATACTCATCTCAGAAAGAGAAAACCAGCCATAGATCAACGTAAAAATGTGCAGAGAGAAATGCTCCTAAACTCTTTGAGCTTAACTCTTGTCACTTGGGGCAAAAGAAAAGAAAACAAACATTTGTACATTGTTTTTTATGACCTCTTGCTTAGAAGCTTCATTTGTCGTTTTTATCCTAAGCTCAGCTGATTATTTATTGGAATAATATTTGGATTCCTCTTCAGGAAGCATTCTAGAGCATCGCCTTCATTACTTCAACAAATAATATTCCAGTCTAGTTTTGTAATGCATAAGTCCTTGAATTTAAAATATTTGGACATCCGGTAAAATGGAAAGAACATGGCTTAGAAAAGAGAAAACATTAGGTTTTAACGGTGGATATGCAACCAGTCTACAAGCTTTGTTATTTTGGACAATTTGCCTGATCTTTCTGGAACTCAGTATTTCCACTTGAAAATTCAGGAAAATCTCAAACATCCTAGATGTTGTTAGAGTGAGATATAAAAGTGTTTATGAAGCATATGTCATAGTGCCTATCAGAGAATTAAAAAAAAAAAAATCCATTGCTATCAAGTTGATTCCGACTCATAGCGACCGTATAGGACAGAGTAGAACTGCCCTATGGGGTTTCCAAGGAAGCTGGTGGATTCAAACTGCTGACATTTTGGTTAGCAGCCGAATGCTTAACTACTGCACCACCCGGGCTCACATAATAGGGGCTCATCAATTCTTAGTTGCTTTTCCTTCAAGGTATTCATCCTCACATTGATCACATTGAAATAAGCGTAATTCCCCATTCTTGGGATTTCCAAACCTGTGATTTTACCTGGATTCGCTGTAGGATGTGACCTTGAGAAAGCCACCTTCCCTTGGGGCTCCAGTTTTCTCATTTTTAAAAAGAAGAGTTTGAACTTCATCTGTTTAGTTATTTTTGGTATATTTAGTTTGTAAAGAATCACAACAATAAAAAATTGTATACGTACTACAATTTCCACAACTCTGCAACAAACTACAATGGTGTTGGATGCAACACGCCATTACCCAAGAAAGTGCTGATTATCTTGGCCTTCCTAAACCACAGCCCAGTCCCATGTGATAATCACCTTGAAAAGCATCGTCATTTCTACCTGGAAAAGTTAAGAGGAATGAGATAGATATTTTTAATTTAAAAAAAAAATAAAAAGATTTAATCCACATACAGAGTTCATCTCTAAGAAATTTATGTTTTCCTTCTCTTATTAATAATTTGTATTGAGTTTTGGACGTTGACGTTTCAGCTTCTTTTGTTCTCCATTTGATTTCTCCTTGCCTCCTAAATGACAGTTACTGATTGCATTAATCTTCAGATCTCTGCCCTGTCTTCCAAAGAGGTCATTTTTACTCTTTTTTTTTTTTTTAATTATTTGTTCTCCTAAGAATAGGATTATTAGAATTATTATTATTTCTTATGAATATGGTTTGTAGATTTAAGGTCCTTTACATATAAAGCCAAACCGAACCCACTGCCGTGGAGTGGATTCCAACTCTTAGCGACCCTATAGGAGAGGGTAGAACTGCCCCATAGGGTTTCCAAGGAGTGCCTGGTGGATTCAAACTGCCTACCTTTTGGTTAGCAGCCGTAGCTCTTAACTACTACGCCACCAGGTTTTCTCCTTTAGGTATAGACAACACTTATTTCACTTGTCCCACCCCCCACCCCCCAATTAATGACAATGTAATAGGTTACAGAGTTCAGCTGCTAACCAAAGGTCAGCAGTTTGAATCCACCAGCTGCTCCTTGGAAACCCTATGGGGCAGTTCTACTCGGTCCTATAGGATCAATGGGTTTGGTTTGGTTTTTTGGAATATCATTATGAAGAAATGGTTGAACAATGACAAATGTGATCATTGTAATTAAATTTTCCTTTCCTAAAATATAAAATTATTCTAGTATAGTCAAAATGCACTTGAAAACATCTTTGTCTTTGGGCATACCACTCTACAATAGTTTGTAACATTTCACACCTACATGACAATTAAATTTTTTATAGGTTATAGATTAGAGACACTGACCCTTTCCTCAGTCCAATCCTTTACGCTTTTAAGCTACAGAAAGCTGAGCACTATTATTAATCTCCCAGGCAGTCCAAAATCTTCCTCTTTTCCCATCCACGGGGAAAAACAAAGAGCAACAAAAATAAAACTTAAGGTGAGGGTAAAGATTTTTGCATTAATAGTTAAATATAGTACTCATCATTTTGCCTGCTGACCTTCCCTAAATATATAATTAATTCACAGACCATCTGAATGAGAAACTTAAAAGAAAGCAATAAACTTTAACTCTTTTATTCCAAGTGCTTACTTTAAAATCTTTTTTTTTTCTTATTCCCTATTCCTGATATGTCTTTTCTGAAAGGGAACCCTGCTAATGCCTCAAAAGCTTCCAAATATAATTGTCAAATTAACTCCATGCATACCCACTTGATAGCTGTAAAATGTGGTGGATACTGTTAATAGCATCTCTGGAAAAATTAATCCTGAAATTATGTTACATAATCCTAAATCATGAGAATGGCTTATAAAATAGGATTTTCTTTCTTTTCCAGATATTTATATAAAATTTAAAGATAAAATGGTTTTGAATACGTTTAATTCTTGTGTTTATCTGGAGATATCTTGAAGATGATAGCACCATAAGAACATATTTTAGTTTAAATATTACTTGGAATATGAAAAAACAAAATAAAATTATAAGGCATGGTTATACACTAGTGAGACAAATGAAATACTTCTTTTATTAGGGCAATTTAGGAGTGTTTGTCAGGGAGGAAAGAACATAATGCCCCCTAGATAAATTGTAGAATATTTAATTTTTAAAGAGTGTTTTATATTGCAAACAGTGGTCATTCACTAGGACACTGTTAGGATTGAGCTAAGGTTAGGCAGGGATATAAATTATTTTGAAGGCCGGATTTACAGATAGGAACTTACGCTATTCCATGGAAAGCACATAGACAAAAGATTCATGAAAACACCATTCGTAAAAAATTGTGCGTTTCACCCAGTTTGGCAATATCCTTCAACACATGAGAAAGGAATATTAAAACAGTAGCCATTGTGTTGGATAGGTGGACACTACATGACGATAGCATATGATAAAAAAATGAGGGCTGCATTTTTTGAAAATCACATTATTATGGCACATTTGTACCCACAAATGTATCAAATCCAATGCATTATTCTACATGGTGAAGTACTGAGAATAATTAAACTCAGATTATTGGGATATATAGTATAGATAGAGAGACAGCTAGATAGAATAATAACCTACATACTCCTAGTTATAAATAGTTGGAACACAATAATCTGAATCAAATTTAAACAGAACTCTTAGAATATGAGAAACCTAACATTTTCCATATGCACTGTCATGTTCCATTATTTTTCTAATGTTCATATTTCATTAGCATTTAGTACACAGGCCTTGGGATTTTTTGGAAAAGCAGAAATACAAATATTTTCAATTTCTACATTTGTGAACTATTTGTCATTTAATTTACCATCAAGGCCTAGTTAGATTTGTTTAACAGACTAATGTAAATCCCATCTGTTTTACTTTTGATGTGCAAATATTTTTACTTTGATGTTGTGCCAATACAAATTGAAGTTTGCAACATGACCACTAATACTAATTTGATTACTTTGGTATTAGTGTTGTGTGCTACCAAAAAAACAAGAGATTGTTTAAAAATGAAACTGGGAATGGAAGAACTCTTTCTCTGCAGGCCTTCTGCAATGATGGTAGTATTAATGCATGTACCTGAATGCTTGATGATTCTCTTAGAGCAATTAATGTGATTTTTCAGGTAAATAATTTAGGATTTGTAGAAAACCTGACAGCTTGATTTTTTTTTTTTTATTTTAAATTCACCTAAAAACCCTTCCTTGATCAAGAGAGTTCAGATCTATGAATAATGTTTTTATTTAAAATATTTACTGCAGGTGGTTTAGAACACAGTATAGTTTTAGCAGTAAACATCTATAATATAGTGAAGAAGAGCTGCCTGAATTTTGAATTCAATCCTTTTTTTTTGATGGAAGTGAATTGAGCTTTTAAAAAAGAAAGAGTAAACATGTTTTCTTGATTTATTCTGGGGATAAAGTTGAGTAGATTTCTAATAATCTGTAAACACCAAGGATGGTAAAATATCTGGCTGCAAGTCAAACTAAGATAGGTACATCTAAAAGCTATGAAAAATTTTCTCTATTTCTTTTTTTAAAAGAATACTTGAAAATGGTATCTCACAAGGTTGAATTTTAAAAAGCAGAGTGGATCTGCGAGATACTTCAATGGCACAGCTGCAGTAATATCTGCCACCTATAGTGTGCCTGCAGCGTGCATGTTGCTGTCTGTTTATAGATGAAATCTCTACGTAGCCTCAACATAGGCTTATTAACCTTTTACAGGTGCTGCACAATTCCAAGTAACTGCAGGTATTAAAATAATGGGCAGTACTTACACAGGCTAGGCACATCACACTTACAAACTCTAAACTCTCCTCTTAGGTAATATTTTGGAGGTAACCAATAGAAGACTCAATGAGTTAGATATTCTTGTTGTTGGGTGCAGTAGAGTCAGTTCTGACTCAAGGCAACCCTGTATCAACAGAACAAAACACTACCGGATCCTGCACCATCCTCACAATCCTTGCTATAATTGATCCCATTGTTGCAGCCACTGTGTCAATCCACCCATTGAGGGTCTTCCTCTTTTTCACTGACCCTGTACTTTACCAAGCATGATGTCCTTCTCTAGGGACAGGTCCCCCCCCAATAACATGTCTAAAGTATGTGAGCCAAAGTCTTGCCGTCCTTGTTTCTAAGGAGCATTCTGGCTGTACTTCTTCGAAGAGAGATTTATTCATTCTTCTGGCGGTCCATGGTGTATCCAATATTCTTCACCAACACCATAATTCAAACGTATCAATTTTTCTTTGATCTTCCTTATTTATTGTCCAGCATTCCCGTGCATATGAGGCAATTGAAAATACCATGAATTGAATCAGGCACACTTTAGTTCACAAAGTGACATATTTCCTTTTTAACACTTGAAGAAGTTTTTGCAGCAAATTTTCCCAATGCATTTGTTAAAACACCTCAATTTGTATTCCAATAATTCCTGGAGCTTTGTTTTTCTCCAATGCCTTCAGTGCAACTTGGACTTCTTCCTTCAATACCATTTGTTCTTATTCATATGCTACCTCCTGAAATGATTAAATGTCTACCAATTCTTTTTGGTACAGTGACACTGTATTTCTTCCATCTTCTTTTGATGTTTCCTGCATCATTCAATATTTTGCCCGTAGAAACCTTCATTATAGCAACTTGAGGCTTGAAATTTTTCTTCGGTTTTTTCAGCTTCAGAAATGCTGAAAGTGTGTTTCCCTTTTCGTTTTCTAACTCCAGGTCTTTGCACATTTCATGATAATGTTTTACTTCGGCTTCTCAAGCTGCCCTTTGAAATCTTCTTATCAGCTCTTTTACTTCATCATTAATTCCTTTCATTTTAGCTACTCTACACTCAAGAACAAGTTTCAGAGTCCCTTCTGACATCATTTTGGTCTTTTCTTTCTTTCCTGACATTTTAATGACCTTTTGCTTTCTTCATGTATGATGTTCTTGATGTCATTGCATAACTCCTCTGGTCTTCGATTATTTGTGTTCGATGTGTCAAATCTATTCTTGAGCTGGTCTCTAAATTAAGATAGGGTATATTTAAGGTCATACTTTGGCTCTTGTGGACTTGTTTTAATTTACTTCGCCTTCGACCTGAACTTGCATATGAGCAATTGGTGGTCTGTTCTGCAGTCAGCTCCTGGCCTTGTTCTGACTGATATATTGAGATTCTTCATCTTCTCTTTCCACAGATGTAGTAGATTTGATTCCTGTGTATTCCATCTGGTGAGGTCTACTTTTACAGTCACTGTTTATGTTGTTGAAAAAAGGTATTTGCAATAAATAAGTTGTTGGTCTGGCAAAATTCTGTCATGACATCTCTGACGTCGTTTCTATCACCAAGGCCATATTTTCCAACTACTGATTTTTCTTCTTTGTTTCCAACTTTTATATTCCAATCACCAGTAATAATCAATCCATCTTGATTGCATGTCTGATCAATTTCAGACTGCAGAAGTTGATAAAAAATCTTCAATTTCTTCATCTTTGGCATTAGTGGTTGGTGTATAAATTTGAGTAATAAACTTACTAACTGGTCTTCTTTGTAGGCATAAGGATATTATCCTGTCTTTCACAGCATTGTACTTCATGCCCAAGCTAAAGGAAAAAATAAAAAGAGTAGCTAATGATTGAGCACCATGTTTTATATTCCCAAAATTTTACTAATTTTTAGTAAACACAGATTTCAAGTAGAGAAAGAGAGATCATATAGATCAATCATTACTTATATATTAAATCATCAAAAGTTGTTCCTAGAGACGTGGCTAGAAAAATATATTAGAATTTATTCACATGCTGTTGATTTTTAAAAGAGTTCTCAATAATGTGATGTGGTATATGGAAATTCAAAAGGTTTGACTGGTTGAGAATGTCAGAGAATAGAAATTAATGGGCTGGTGGATCCTAAACAAAATTAATTACATTATAGATAAATATTTAATGGCTATTTTACTGTTTCTCTTTATAAATATAGAAGAATTTTTAAACAATGTAATCAATAAAGTAAGTTCAAGCGTTAGACATTGTTTCTCACTTTTTTCCTTGTAAAATTCATAAATGTGTAGCTAGGGAAAGAAAGTGTGCAGTGATAGTCTCAAAGAAATGGGATATATATATATATATATATGTATATATATAAGTTTCTTCAATATGATAGACATCTTTAATGTCAGAGAATTCTCTTCCAAAATGCTATAATTTTCCTATAAATATCCCTAACTTCCATGTGTGAAGGAAAAAGAAAAGTGCTCCACCCTTTCCAGCCAGTGCCTCCAAAAACAATTTTCTTTTTAAAAAATAGTCACTTTGAGTTACAAATGTGGTCTTTTAAATATAGTACAGAGTTTTAGAAAAACGTAAGCTAATCTACTTCTGGTAAAGACCTATTAAATAGGTGTTAAATAGACTTGGGCAAACCACCTATAAAATCAAACAGCCTTGCTAGAGTTGGCAAATGCACTCATCTGTCAGCTTGTTGTACTCTGATGGCTTGTGTGTTGCTGTGATGCTGGAAGCTATGACACCAGTATTTCAAATACCAGCTGGGTCTCCCATGGTGGACAAGTTTTAGCAGAGCTTTCAGACAACGCTGACTAGAAAGAAGGACCTGACAATCTATTTCTAAAAAAAAAATTGGCCATTGAAAATCTTATGAATACCAGTAGAACATTGTCTGATATAGTGCCAAAATATGAGACACTCAGGTTGGAAGGTGCTCAAAATATGACTAGGGAAGAGCTGCCTCCTGAAAGTAGGGTGGACCTGATGATGTGGATAGGGAGTAAAGTTTTCAGGGCATTCACTTACTGATATAGCACAACTTAAAATGAGAAGAAACAGCTGCAAACATCATTGATAATTGGAATGTGGAATGTACAAAGTATGAATCTAGGAAAATTGGAAGTTGTCAAAAATGAAATGGAACGCATAAAAATTGGTATCCTAGGTATTAGTGAGCTGAAATAGATGGGTACTGGCCATTTTCAATCAGACAACCATATGGTCTACTATGCCTGGAATGACAAATTGAAGAGAACATTTCAAGATCTATCCTGAAGTATGATGCTGTCAGTGATAGGATAATATCCCTATGCCTACAAAGAAGACCAGTTAGTAAGTTTATTACTCAAATTTATACACCAACCGCTAATGCCAAAGATGAAGAAATTGAAGATTTTTATCAACTTCTGCAGTCTGAAATTGATCAGACATGCAATCAAGATGGATTGATTATTACTGGTGATTGGAATATAAAAGTTGGAAACAAAGAAGAAAAATCAGTAGTTGGAAAATTTGGCCTTGGTGATAGAAATGACGTCAGAGATGTCATGACAGAATTTTGCCAGACCAACAACTTATTTATTGCAAATACCTTTTTTCAACAACATAAACAGTGACTGTAAAAGTAGACCTCACCAGATGGAATACACAGGAATCAAATCTACTACATCTGTGGAAAGAGAAGATGAAGAATCTCAATATATCAGTCAGAACAAGGCCAGGAGCTGACTGCAGAACAGACCACCAATTGCTCATATGCAAGTTCAGGTTGAAGGCGAAGTAAATTAAAACAAGTCCACAAGAGCCAAAGTATGACCTTAAATATACCCTATCTTAATTTAGAGACCAGCTCAAGAAGAGGTTTGACACATTGAACACTAATGACCAAACATTTTGTAGTATGACATCAAGGACACCATATATGAAGAAGGAAAAATGTCATTAAAAAGACAGACAGAAAGAAAAGACCAAAATGATGTCAGAAGAGACTGACTCTTAAGCATAGAGTAGCTAAAATGAAAGGAAGTAATGATGAAGTAAAAGAACTGTTAAGAAGATTTCACATGGCAGATCGAGAAGACAAAGTAAAGTGTTATAATGAAATGTGCAAAGACCTGGAGTTAGAAAACCAAAAGGGAAGACTATGCTTGACATTTCCGAAGTTGTAGAAATGAAGAAAAAAAATTCAAGCCTTGAGTTGCAATATTGAAGGATTCTGTGAGCAAAATATTGAACCATGCAGGAAGCATCAGAAAGGATGGAAAGATAAACAGAGTCACTGTACCAAAAAGAATTGGTCAATGTTCAACCATATCAAGAAGTAGCATATGAATAAGAACTGATGGTGTTGAAAGAAGTCCAAGCTGGTGAAAAACAAGGCTTCAGGAATTGATGGAATACCAACTGAGATGTTTCAACAAATGGATGCAATGCTGGAAGCACTTACTCCTCTATATCAAGAAGTTTGAAAGACAGCTACCGGTCTTATATGTTCCCATTCTAAAGAAAGTAATCAAGCAGAATGTGGAAATTATCAAACAATAACATTAATATCACTTGCAAGTAAAATTTTGCTGAAGATAATTAAAAAATGTTTGCAGTGGTACATTGATAGGGAACTGCCAGAAGTTCAAGTCGGATTCAGAAAAGGATATGAAACTAGAGATATCATTGGTGATGCCAGATGGATCTTGGCTGAAAACAGAGAATACCAGAAAAATGTTTACCTGTGTTTTACTGACTATTCAAAGACATTCAGTTTTGTGGATCATAACAAATTATAGATAACATTGCAAAGACTGGGAATTCCAGAACATTCATTTGTACTCATGAGGAATCTGTACATAGACTAAGAGGCAGTCATTCAAACAGAACCCGGGGATAAAATCAGGAAAGGTATGTGTCAGGGTTATATTCTTTCATCATACTTATTCAATCTGTATCCTGAGCAAATAATCTGAGAAGCTGGACAATATGAAGAAGAACCCAGCATCAGGATTGGAGGAAGGCTCATTAACAACTTGAAATATGCAGATGACACTACCTTGTTTGCTGAATGTGAAGAGGACTTGAAGCACTTACTGATGAAGAACAAAGACCACAGCCTTCAGTATGGATTACACATCAACATGAAGAAAACAAAAATCCTCACGAATGGACCTATAAGCAACATCATGACATACGGAGAAAAGACTGAAGTTGTGAAGGATTTCATTTTACTTGGATCCACAATCAACTCCCATCGAAGCAGCAGTCAAGAAATCAAAAGACATATTGCATTGGCCAGATCTGCTGTAAAAGACCTCGTTAATGTGTTAAAAAGCAAAGGTATCACTTGGAAGACTAAGGTGCTCCTGACCCACGCCATTTTATTTTCAATTCCCTCATGTGTGCAAAAGCTGGACAATGAATAAGGAAGAACAAAGAAGAATTGATGCCTGTGAATTGTGGTTTTGGCAAAGAATATTGAGTATAGCATGAACTGCCAGAAGAAAGAATAAATGTGTCTTGGAAGAAGTACAACCGGGAAGCTGTTTAGAAGGGAGGATGGTGAGACTTAGTATCACATACTTTCGACATGTTATCAGGAGGGACCAGTCCCTGGGGAAGGACATCATACTTGATGAAAAAGAGGAAGACCCTCAAGGAGATGGATTGACACGGTGGCTGCAACAGTGGGCTCAAACATCACAATGATTGTGAGGATGGCACAGGACCAGACAGTGTTTCATTCTGTTGTACATAGGATAGCTATGAGTTGGAACTGACTTGATGGCACCTAACAACAACATCATTATGGTTAGTAAAATTATTAATGTTATTAATAATACTGATTCCAATGATATGAGTCTTTTTTCTTTGAAATTGTTTTTAAGGGCTAAACGTAGGGCAGCACATAACATGATCCCACTTCTGGTTAACGGGTTCATAATAGAAATTACCATCTTGCTCCACTTCCCATTTTAAAAAATCATTTATTGAAATCTTAATTATAATGACCACAGCCTCTTTTTTTCTTAATGGATATGAAATGATCATCTATTACTCTTTATTTAAATAAAGTAAGAGAATTGGAGTTGAGTGTAGCAAGGAAGGAGGCATAATATTTTCCTCAGTTTAGAAAGGAGATTCCATAGATATAAAGGCTGATTGCTTTGTTCATCTCTTTCTCACCTCATACTGTTTCTTTCATTCCAGATGTTATGCTTTTCAAAAAAAGCTGTTCCATTTTAAATCTCTTCCTCTTCCAGTATATACTGGAGGTACTCAAGTCATCCCTAAAGGGTTATGATTTTTAAAATTTAATATCCTGAAATATGCCTTTGGCTGATTTGACAAGAACACTTCTGAACCCTTCCCCTCCAAAGCTCCATATCAGTGCCTAGTTGATAGAAATCATTTTAATTTAAACAATTATGAAAATGGAATACAGTTGATCTTTTTCCAAAATGCACATTGAGTGCAAGGGAAAGGACAGAGGCTGTACAAGGGGAGAAGGGCTAGGGTGGGATCTCCTTGATAAAAGTAGCACTTGGTTAGTCCTTCGTTCCACTGAGATCCGCGCTGCCCAATGAACATTGCCCAGTGATGAATATGCTTGAAAGCCCTTGAACACTTGAATGTGGCTTATGCAACAAAGCAACTGATTTTTTTAAAAAACAAATATTTAATCTTAATGTAAGCGTTGACGTAAATAGCCACACGTGGCTAGTGGCCACGATGCTGGACAGTACAGATTTAGATGCTCATGTTCAAATTTAACTTTCACAGGGAATGGTTGAATGCTTTTAATTAAGACTTCGGAATAGACAGGAAAAAATAAAACTAGCTGTCATTCTTTTGGAGATTCAGTGTCCATTCTGGTAGTTTTAGATTATTTTAGCTTATTGTGTTTTTTAGCCTCTTCCCTCACTGAATATAATTAAAATATTAGATGGAAACATAAGATTTTATATATATATATACACACACACATACATATACAGCTATGATTTTTATTAATAAGTGGAATATATGTGTGTGTAAAAAGGTTTTATGTAATACTAGCCATGGAGCTGTTCCTTAAACACTTCTCTGGTTTGGTGGTTAAGGCCATGGCTTTGCAGTAAGATGGACTTGGGATTTGGGAACTAGCTCTGGTTCTGTGACCCAGCTGAGTGAGTTTCAGCAATTAGCTCAGCCTCTCAAGGCATCAATTTTGTATCAGTAAATAGGAATAATAGTGCTTTATACTTTGTAGAACTGTTGTGAAGGTAAAAATGAGTTAATAATATATATCCTAAAGCATAGTGCTTGGCCTATAGTATTTGCTAAATAAATGCTATCATGTCAGCAATTCATATTCTTAATGTTTCATAAGGTGTCATATGGGTTCAACATGTCCTCAAAAGGAACTTTTTCTTTTTTTTATTGTTGCAAACAATGCCTAATTCTCAGCAAATAGCACCAGTAGGCTTTATCTCTTCCACTGCAAATGACCACACAATCATATGGCTTGGTCTGATTTTGTTTATGCCTCAGAAAACAATCTTGCACAGTTTGGGGGAAGTGATATTATTTTCAGGTATTTGAATGATTGCCCTTGGAAAGGACAAATTTAATGTAATAATATCTTCTGCAGAGGTTCTAGTTTCTACTTTTTCATAATAAAATGGTCAAGCCATATGTCTGTTGTCCTTAAAATGATTCCCTACGTTTGGCCAATTTTAAGGCCAGACTTCGGGAATGGTCCTTGTGAATTTGGATGCCTTTTTCAGTGATTATGTAAATCTCAGAATCAGTCAAAGAAGAAGCAGTTGAAATTACCAACTGGAATGGAAAAAAAAAAGAATTACTAATAGTATAAGCAGCTCTTTAGTCCCTGTCCACTAACTACTATCATTAATGTCAATGCCCAATCAGGGCAACTGTGCCACTCTTTTGTGATAAACAACCCTCACAAATAAACTGCCTCTCAGAAGAACTTGCTTAAATGTTCACTTCGTCTGACTTTGACTGTATGTAAATGTAGAGGAGCTATGTTCCAGCCTATGCTTCTTCCAAGGCTAGTTTCTTCATTTCCCACGTGTAAGATTTTACCTGGATGGTTACTGTAGTTTATAATTTCTTTAAGTAAATGTAAAAAATAAGATGTTCAAATACTTTTAAATCTGGTCATGATGATTTGCCTTTCCAAGGGGGGTCGACAAGGCGCTGGGGGTTAATGCACCTGTAATAAATACTGAATTAAAGTGACAAGATACTCAAGGGACTGATAATGATGACAAATTGTATTTCCATAAAGTGTGATACTGTGTTAATTGTTGTAAAGAAAACCTGTTTCTGTCGTAAGTGTTAGCTATTGCCAAAAAATATCATTGTCATTCCTGGGTATCAAATACATTGGCTTATCAAGTTTTGCTATGGCCTTACAAAGAAAAACAAATTAAAGCCCATACCAAACCAAACCTACTGCTGTCCAGTCGATTTTTACTCATAGCAACCCTATTGGACAGAGTAGAACTAGCCCATAGGGTTTCCAAGGTTCTAATTGTTACAGAAGCTACCTGTTACATCTTTGTCCCATGGAGCAGCTGTTGGGTTCTAATTGCCAACCTTTGGGTTAACAGCTGAGCAAGCACTTTAACCACTGCGCTACCAGGGCTCCTTAAATTAAAGCCAGGGCAAGAAAAACAATACAAAGCATGTAGGAGTTCTATTTTTTAGTTTTTCTTTCTTTTTTACAGGAATGAAATAGTTTCGTAGTTTTGAAGGACACTTTCAATTGAGCCAAATAGTTATGATTCTGAAAAAGTCCAAGTTTGGAAGATTTAGTTAATAATAAATTAAGTAAAAGACTGGGATAAAATTAAACAAACAAACAAAGCTGTGGTGGTCACCAAATGCTTAGAGGAGTATGCTTCTGTGTGAGTGTCTTCTTCACAGTTCACAACATCCCAAAACTGTGTAGGCCAGTAAATTAAAAAAGGGAAAAGAATCCTAGGTTAGTAACTTTAAATGTAAAGTATGCATGGACAGTGAAAAAGATTGCTTTGCTTAACTGATATTTTAAAATATCAGTAGATTTATTTAAAATACTGGTAAAAGTATCAACATATTTAGAGAAACAATGGGGAAAAACTTGTACTACGTGCTTAGTTTGGAAGAAAAACCATCAGAGGATCATCAAATTTTATAATCTAGTATTACTTATTATATTTTGTCAAACATCTGTATAAAACTCATTAATAAACTAGGATTTTTTGCCTTTAAATTAGTTATCCCAAAATAACAAGAATTGGAAAGAGAAAGAATCGAGCTGGCCCTGAGAAGGGATGTTCTGCGGCGTCTGTGTTCTCACCTACAATACTTTGGCAATTTCAGCTTCGAACCTCTGAACAGACACCATGAACCCTGACAAGCTTGTGGCAGCTCTGCTGTGATGTGTAAGCAGACATTTGGAGGTAGATGGAAAGAAGTAAATTCACTGTATTTCTCTTTTTGTTTTGTACTATCAAAATTTAACTCCTTGCTTTTAAGAGTCAGGATAGTGTAGGTAAACAGAAATTCAGACATGGGAAGATAGATGATAAAAAATATATTTGTAAGAAACTCAAAGATCAGCTGTCCAACATGCCCACCTAAAGGCAAGAAAGATATATAAATATTTTGCATTTCCACTTAGTCATTTAAAAATAATTCGTAAGATGAGATGGCTTTGTCAAGATTTAAATTTGTGTGTTCATGTTTGGAATACTGTGCAGTGCTTTGGCAAAAGTGAAAGCACACTCACTTTGAAAAATGTAAAAGGAAATCACTTCATTAAAAAGAGATACTATATTAAAAGTACAGTTTTTTAAAAGTCATGTGGATATACTCAAGACATATTTCTTAAAATTGGCTTCAGAAAGCTGAAACATCTCAATATAGAGACCTATCCTGTCCAATACAGTAGCATCTAGCCACCTGTGATAAGTGAACAGTTGAAATATGGCTACTCCCAGTAGAGATGTGCTGAAGTGCAACGTACACACTGGATTTAGAACACGTGTTGTTAGATGCAGTGGAGTCAGTTCCGAGTCATAGTGACCCCGTGCACCACAGAACCTAACACTGCCTGGTCTTTCGCCATGCTCACAATCGTTACGCTTGAGCCCATTGTTGCAGCCATTGTGTCAATCCCTCTCATTGAGGGTCTTCCTCTTTTTCGCTTACCTTGTACTTTACCAAGCAGGATGTCCTTCTCCAGGGACTGATCCCTCCTGACAACATGTCCAAAGTATGTAAGACGTAGGCTTGCCATCCATGCTGTAAGGAGCATTCTTGTACTTCTTCCAAGACAGATTTGTTTGTTCTTTTGGCAGTCCACGGTATATTCAATATGCTTCACCAACACCACAATTCAAAGGCGTCAATTCTTCTTCATTCTTCCTTATTCATTGTTCAGCTTTTGCACGCATATGATGCAATTGAAAATACCATGGTTTGGGTCAGGCACACCTTACTCTTCAAGGTGACTTCTTTGCTTTTCAACACTTTAAAGAGATCTTTCGCAGTAGATTTGCCTAATGCAATGCGTCTGTTGATTTCTTGACTGCTGCTTCCATGTGTGTTGTTCCATGAGGTTTACTAAGTTAGAACACTAAGTAAAATAAAAAAGAATGTAAAATAGCACACCAATAATTTCACCTTGATTATATATTAAAGTACAATATTTTGGCTATATTGGATCAAATATAACATTATTAAAATTAATTTCACTTATTTTTTAATTTTTAAAATATGACTAAGAGGACATTTTAAATTGTGTATGTGGCATTTATGTGTGACTTGCATTATGTTTCTGGTGGGTAGCATTGATACAGTGTTTATAGGCAAAGGGAAAAGTTTACAATTTAGAGATAAACAGCTAGGCAAGTGTATACATGTGTGTTTCCTATTGCTGCTATAACAAATTACCACAAACTGACAGATTTAAAATTCCAATTTACTATCTTAAAGTTCTGGAGGTGGGAAGTGAAAATGGGTCACAATGGGCTAAAATCAAGATGTCAGTAGGGCTGCATTCCTTCTGAAGCTCTAGAAGAGAATCCTTTTTCTTTCCTCTTCAAGCTTCTAGAGGTCACTCACATTCTTTCAGTAGTGACCTCATTCCTCCATCTTCAAGGTAACATCGGACCAAGTTCTTATGCTACCGTCTCTCTGATAATCTCTCTTCTTCCTCCCTCTTCCACCCTTATGATTATATTGGGCCCACTTGAATAATCCAGGATAGTCTCCCCATCTCAAGATCAGATAGTATGCAACCTTAATTTTACTCTATGTAACACAACATATTCACAAATTTCAGGTGTTAGGACATGGCCATCTTTGGGGGGCCATTCTTCTGCTTCCCACAGTGTGTATGTATATATTTGGATTATAATATGTAAATATATTCAAATCTATCTATGTACCCACGTATGTATGTATGTATGTATCTATCTATCTCTCTTTCTCTCTATCTACTTATCTATCCTTTTCTCTCCAACTCACAAAAATGGTACTTTTCTTTAGACTTTTTCATTGGCTTCTTCTTTGGTACTGATTTGTTTTGTTTTTCATTGAAGTCTTCTAAAAACCTCAGAGAGTTTTCATCCCACCCAAATGGTCATAGCTAAGGACCAATACATGATGACGTGGAAAAACTCAATTTTCCATTTTAATTTGGTGGTTCTAATTAGGGAAAAACCCCTCAGAGTTTAGAATTTTTTGCTGTGTCCCTCAGGTAGATTAGTAACTGACACAGCAGCCATACCAGACAGAAAGGAAGTGAATTCCAGTGGGAGAGCACATTTTCTTTAGCATGGTTAGAATCAGTAGACCTTTCATGAAGAAGAAAAGGTTTTGAAACAAAGCCAAATAAAGGAAAGAGGGAAACAACTTTTCTGCCCCTCCAAGATACATTGTTAGCTTAGCACACCTGCTCAGACCTTTGGGATTACCCTGGGACATGATACTGCTAGTGAAAAGTGGATTCCCCAGAAACTGTAAAAATGTGACAGACTATGGTAACTACCTTTTACCTTGTCCGATACTGGAAAAATTCAGTTTTATTTTAAAACGTTAGTTGTTTAGAGAAAGTTTTCACCATTGTTTTTGCAGTATTGGGGAATGACTAGGCTGACTTAATTATAAGACAATTGATGGTAGTATTGCTTAGAAATCAGATCTTAGCCATTGTATTTTTACACAAAAAAACTTCCTCAAAGGTAATAATTCATGGTTTTAAATTAAACCCATCTTATAAGATATTATACTCTGAATTGCAATGTTCAAATTATTTTCTTCTTTTCAGTAATGAAAATAATTTAACTAGACTTAAGAAAACTGTTCATTTACGCCATCTATTAGACAAAGCTAAATTGGCTACTAATTGCCTTGGAGGTGTAACAATAAAATCAGTGAACTCTAAATATGGTGATTTAAACACTGGTCAGGTATTCGCCCTCTCTCTCTCTCTCTCTTCATATCAATGCAATTAAAAGCAACTTTATTTCTGAAAGCCTTGCATTATTTCCATGTAGGTAGTTTTTATGGGGAAATTCACCAGCTAAAGATAGATATAATAAAATTAAGTGATTGAGGGAGGCAAAATACATTTCATTTATAATTCCATAATTTACAATGTTCTCTTTTCCTTTTTAGAAATGGTTATTTAAAAGTTATATAAGCAATATTAGTAATAAGTTGTGATTTGAAAGGAAAAAAAAATTGCTATAAACATTATTCCATGGTAAAGTTCACTCTCAAGTGGAATGGTGCCTTTGTTGGATATTAAAATGCATTTAGTATAAGAGATATGTTTTGATGGATTTATATTTTAGATTATGTCTGTATTGTTAGAAAATATAAGCCTGGATGATGGTAAATTTCAAGTATGCATGTAGTAGGTAAAATTGTTAAATCTAAGGATGAGAACATTGCAAATCTTGAGTCATTGATCAAGGCAAAATCAATCTATATTTAAAGACAGTAATTTAAACTCATAAAAATAACTGCCCATTGGTTTAAATATTTATATCTCAGAGACACATGCCCACACAAGTTGTTTGGCTAAAAACATGTAGAAATCTTTACCTCTTTCCTCAATACAGTGCTACATTTACATAGCCTGTTGGAGGTGACAATATATATTTGCTGAATGATATACTTGTAATTAAGAGTTTTTAAAGAACATTTAATAAGGAAACTCATCAGCCCAAACGCATTTTCTGTTTTTCTTTATTTTTATTGGGAATGGGGAGACAGCGATAATGATAAGGCACCCAAAGATATTTAAAATATTTTTTTTTGGCAGAGGATTAGGCACATAAAGATAAATCCCTAAGGGGACCAAAAACAATAATTAAGTAAAATATATAGAGGAATTTAATTGCACTAATACTAAGCATAATAGGAAGTCAGAGTAGGAAATTATGAATATTGCCAGAAGAAGGCTAGATATACTTTGCAAAAATATGACCCTGTAAATGGACTTTGAAAGTTAAATACACCTACTCCTCACTTATTGGAGCCCTGGTGGTGCAGTGGTTCAGAGTTACAGCTGCTTACCAAGAGGTCAGCAGCTCAGATCCACCAGCTGCTTCTTGGAAACCCTGTGGGGCAGTTCTGCTCTGTTGTATAGTGTTGCTATGAGTCAGAATCAACTCTACAGCAAAGGGTTTTGTTTTGCTTTTTTTTTATTCTTCACTTATAGACTATCCCATTATCTGACATTTCACATTTATGACAACTTTGAAAAAATTCTCAGGCAGTGAGTCCGATGGTCCAGGTCCCGCGCAGGGCCATGGCCAAGCCCAGGGCACCCTCCCCAGACCACCCTGAATGATACACTGGAAGCCCCGCTGACAACCGGGCCTCTTGAAGGAAGGCCCCAACTGGCCAAAGGACACCGTCTCACATTCCTCTAAGATGTTTCGGTCCAGCCATGGAGGGTGCTGGCAATGGCAGGACAATGGAGGTTGCAGGCGGGCAGGGGGAGGCCAGCAAGGGGAAGAGGGGTCGCATAGGGCTGCAGGGCTGGGGCAGACAGAGGACAAGCAGGGTCCCCACCCATGGAGTGTGGCAGGAGGCAGTGGGCCGCGGGTAGCAGGCAACACCCGACCACCACTACCACCACCGCCACCAACTCCTATGAACTTCCCACTGGTTGGGAAGGCATGGTGGAGAACAGGGGCCGGCCATAGCAGACGCATCCTCAGAAATGCCAAAGGCACCCAATGGGCAATGAGCTATGGTGCGGGGGGGAGAGTGGGAGACTGGCACTGAAGACCAGGCACAGCTCCTACTCTCAAATAATGCTGATTTCAATTAATGACCTGGTCTTTGGAACCTAACCATGTCGATGAGCGAAGAGTGAGAGTAGAAGTTGGCTAGACTGAGATGAAGTGGAGCATTTTATGTAAGGCAAACAGCCTGAACAATTAGAAGAATCATAGATCTCTAGGCAGTGGAATATCATTGAACAGATACAAGAGGTTTCAATGAGGTAACTTAATCAATTTTGAATTAAAATTACAGAAGATAGTCTGGGGACAGGGAGGAAGGATGATGAATTAAACAACTTGTTGCAGGTTTTTATAGTCTTCTAACCAAGATATGATGACAGCATGAAGCAGTATCAGTGCAGGAGAAAAGAATGCACTAGAGCACTGCTTCTAGAAGTGTGGTCAACTAATCAGAAGCATCAGCATCAACTGGCAGCTTGTCAAAACTAGAGATTTTCAGGCCCATCCCAGACCTCTTGATTCAGAGACTATGAGTGTGGGGCCCAGAAACCTGTTTAACTCCTGGGTATGTCAGTCATACTAATATTTGAGGACCATTGCTGCAGAGATATATGTTCAGAATAGGGCCCCCACTACTTTAGGAATTGCTTGGATTTGGGAGTAAGGAAGGTGGAGAAATCAGGAATAGCTGAAATTTCTGTCTTAGGCAACTAAGTGGAGAGTGGGGATATGAAAAGAAATAGGATATATGAAAGAATTGTTAGGTTAGGCGAAAGAATGTATTTTTGAAAATATTTAATTGGCAAGGAAGCTGTTGTAACAAACACAATTATAAGTCTGGGATCAAATGCAAGAAGTGGTCTTGATTGGGCCAATTGCTCGTCTTCACTAAATCAGAGAACCTGTTCTTAATGAATTTGTAATTTGTATTTTTATACAAACTGTAACTGTATTGATCATATAATGTTTCGGAGAAGGAGCCTGGATAGAGAGCAGGACACCATCAGAATGTTTGGTATAGGAGAAAGAGCCTTGGAACTGGAGTCCGAGGACCTGGATTTGGCTATGACCAATGACATCTACAACACTACCTCGCTGTGAGACCTAGTCATGCTGTCTTTAGAAAGTCACTTAACTTCTCAGAGCGCTAAGATTTTTTTTTTTCTTTTTCCATCAGGTAAATGGAATATTTCCTATGATTCATAGTTACTGTGAAAAAATAGTAAGCTTGTACATTCCTAGCACAGTCCCTGGAAATAGGAGGCACTTAATAATTCAGGGCCCTGGTGGTGCAATGGTTGAGAGCTACAGCTACTAAACAAAACGTCAGCAGTTTGAATCCACCAGCTGCTCCTTGGAAACCCTATGGGGCAGTTCTACTCTGTCCTTAGGGTAGTTATGAGTTGGAATCGATTTAATGGCAGTGGGTTATTTGGTTTTAATAAAGGGTAGATCACTTTCTTTCTTCTTGGCTTTGTGCTGATTACACGACATTTCCTTTGAGTGATCCAACAATTTGGCTAACAATAGAATCAGTGAATTTGAGGAAGAAAGAGAGATGATAGAGATAAAGATTTCTTAAGATAATTTCTAGACATGCAGAGGAAATCAAGGCCAAGCAGGTACCCAGATATTTATCTGAATAACACAGTCCAAATATTGTCTCATATACTTAAAATTTCCTAGAAAAATATGTTGAGCAATATATCTGAAAATATTTACTAAGGGATTACAGAAAAATGACTAAAGTTCTTTTGGAGAGACATGGGACCAAAAAATATATTACATTTCAAATATACAATAACAATGCACTTAATGTTTTGCTATCCGCTATACCAATTAATGCAGATGATGCTAATTAAAAGTAAATTTACAGAGTGATTAGGTTCTCTCACCATTGTTAGGGAGAATTGATTCTTCTGTAGATCTAATATGTTAAAGTAAAAAGTTAATGATATATTGATGTATTTTAAAGCACCTAATTTAGATTATAATTCTGAGGAAAACATTTGTGTTAATACTGAATATTAAATGGTGAACGTTTTCTCCTGGAAAAGGAATGGCACCATTTGTGTAACCCTAAAGCAACGCACATGTTGATGTTTCAAATAAATTATTGTGTATGGCAGTATAATCTCAATTTTAGTCTTATAAAACTTATAATACAAGAATTCTATTGCACATGTGCTCATTTATATGGCAGTATACAGCTGTGTGTGGCATAATAACTTTATTGAACAAAATTGTGTGATGTAGAACTTGCTGCAAAAATTTTATGGTCCCATCTGGAGTAGATTTGCAATCAAGGAAGCTGAAGTGGGCAAAGATTTTACAGAATTAGAGAAATCAGCAGTAGGTCACTGCTGCTAATTTTAACGCTAAGAAAATAAGGTCAGTAGGTGTTAATGCTAGAAGGACGTCTCTTTCATACTCAGTGTGGGTTTTCTACTTAAAACAAAGATCCTTTCATAAGATGAAAGTCCTCCAATATGGACAGATATCTAGTTTATATTTGAATGTATTGACCTTCACTTAACAGTGTTCCTATAACATGCTTCTATCTCAAAAACAACAAACCAGTTGCATTTGAACAGATGCTTATGTTTCACAAACCTAGATGGTTAAAAGATCTATAATCCTGGAAATTTATATTCTGAGAATTTAAATTTTTCTAACATTGTATAAGAATTATATTGTTTATTGTTATGGCTTTAAGATTAAAATAAAATATACTAGTAACCACACCCATTCATTGCTTTCTTCTAATAGCTTCCTTTTCATGTTCTTTCCCTTTTGTCCTCCTATTCTACTTGCCTCCATTTTTCTCTACCTCCGCATAAAACAAGCATGTGACAAAAAGAAAAGAAAAAAAAAAAAAAACACAAAAAACCAAGCACATTTCCATCTACAAAAAAATCAATTAAATTTGAATTTGGAACAAGAAAAGAGGTGGTTTACAATAAAGTGTTTTTTCCTTATATTTTGCAACTAACAAAATTTAAGTGCTGTTGTTATTATCATTGTCTTCAGGGTTAGTGATTACACTGAGATGGTATATTTTATCAATTTTAAGGTCTGTGCGTACACGCATGCCCACTTTTGAAAGATGGTGAGACTTCAGAAAATGTACTCATTAGATGGTGAAACTAGGACTGTGTGTTGTGGTACCCAATGCCAAACTCGTTGCCATCAGTTCTGACTTATAGCAACCCTGTAAGACAGAGTAGAACTGCCCCATAGGATTTCCAAGGGGCAGCTGGTAGATTCAAACTGCTGACCTTCTGGCTAGCAGCCAAGTTCTTAACCACTGCGTCACCAGGGCTCTGTGTGTTGTGGTGGTGTGGGCGAAAGTACATTGATGATAAAAATGAGCATCTAATAGTTATTTAGCTCAATCTAAGCTAGTATTTTCAAAAATTATAGTAAGGACATGCTGACTAGATTTTAAAGCATCTATAACAAAAGCCTATGGATTAAAAAAAAAAAAAAAGTCTATGCGGTATCCTTCAACTTGGCTTACGGACTTTCATTCAAAAATACGAAATTAGGCAAAGCCAGGTAATATATTCTGATTCTTAAAATATAAAATAATAAGACAAATATTGTCTATTTGTGTGTATATTACAGGTGCTAAAATTGTCCTCAGAATGTATTTTTAAATTTGTTTAAAAATTAGCTTAGTTGCTTCCTAATCAAACATTAAATATAGGCTTATACATACATAATCAGTAAGATTAACCAGAGCATATAATATATATATACCATCATATATAATCAGGGTACAATTGCATTTATATATACATGGAACATGGAGTGCTTTCATTGAAATGTGCCTTAAATTTTGTTAGTTCTGTTTGTGTACCTCTATATAGCTACATACTTGATATATTTAATGACCAAATATATATATTTAGGTAACCCTAGAGCAAAGGAAAGCACATGTCAAGATATATATATGTGTTTGTGTGTGTGTATGTATCTCCTCACTAACTTGTATTCACTCGAAGAGAGTTCACATATACATTTACCAGCATGAGTTTACAATGTAAAAGGGAATTAAAAAGAACTCCTACTTACACAGTCATTAAATCATGAGGTGAGCAAAGAATGAGCCAAAACCTGATTATGGAGAAGCTGTTTGGAATAGTACCTTTTGTTGTTATTCTTTTTGTTGAGAATAGAGACATAAATGAAGGGAAAATCCGATCATATGTTGGTATTTGATGTAAGGAATGAAAATATTTATACCTACTTCTATGATCAGTGAAGTAATTATTAAGAAGTATAATACTGGCATCCAACTAGCCAATTGTAGAAAGCAACAAAATAACAATAGCATCATTTTGTACTGTAGTATTTAAACTAATTCTAAACTTCTCAGAATAAGGATCGGTATGATTCAATATGAAGCAATGCAATAGCAATTATTTTAATATGTAAAGCAAACTGCTATTATAAACAACCCTAGCAAACAACCATTCTTCTCCCTCCCCACAAATTCTATCAATCTGGCTTTTTTTCATGTAATTGAGGATCATCATCATGCTTATAAATGCACATACTTGAAAAATATTAACTGAAAAAAAAAAAAAAGAATAATCTTTATTTAACTTATCCAGGCAAAGAGAACCGGCATGATTTGAGTCAAGATTTAATTCTAGGGCTGTATTATTCTCTGAAGGACATAAAATAATACGAATTCAGACACCATGTGCATTTTACCAGCAGTACGTGTTCATACAGTTCCAAATCAGACACGTTGTTCCTGTTTGAAGCAAAGTGCGGAGTTTAATAGCATTTAATAGCCCAGCAGTTCCACTGCACATTGAAAGTGCTCCAGTAGTTAGTGTAGACTTGTTTTTTAAAAGTAAATTGGCATAAATACGCTTGCTAGTGTTATATGCTCTACTTAAATGGCTCTCGCATACAGAGGGCAAGGTTATGTGCAATGATATTAATAAAATTAGTTTTGGATGTGTGACCTATGTAGGAATAGAGATGTCCAAGACAACTAGAAAATACACTATTTAAGCCATTAACAAAATTTCACTGAAGTACAATATTTCTTTAAATGAACGTATGCTTTAGTAATTAATGCAAATTTTACTGTAATTTGGCATGAAATAATTTTTCTTTGAGGTATTCACAGCTCAACTTAATAGAAAACTCAAGGGGGAGAATGATGCTTGTGTCTGTTATATTGATTCTGTCTATAGTTACAGCCCCAAATGTTTTGACACATGCGTTCCTGTAGTATGTGAAGCTCTGTTCCATTTATAATCATAGTTCTCCTGCTGAGATCACGGCTTGTACTGATCAGCCTGTGCCTCTCTCCTGGAGGTCAGAAGAAAAGTAATTCATATATTATAATTAGTCTAAACTTTAGCTCTGAGTAGATGACTTTATCGTAAACTTCCATAGGCAAATGTATCCCTTTAAAAAAAAAATGAATTGATGTTATTCATTTGTGTACAGCATTTAGAAAAGGCACAGTTGGTCTGTGAAAAATAAAATCATGCGTGTTTAAAATTTCTTTAAATGCACTTATCAATTGTATTTTTTAAGACTTTTGATCCCTTCTCCAACCTCCCTGCCAGAACCATACTTTCATTTAGATGTGTTATTTTGGACATACTTTCTTGTTTGCAGACTTCCCAAGCCAAAGATTTTGATTATAGTGACAATGAGTAAGGTAGCAACTTACTTCCTAAGAAACTTTTATACCTAAGGGACAATGCCGCCTTAAAGAAGCTTTCATACTGTAAACACTTGAATGGAAAAATGCTGGAAGTTTTTCTTTAGAAACTGCAACTGTCCTCTAGTGGTTCTATACCTCATTTTTCATTACTCATAAAATATATTAAAACAATTTCTTCATTTTAGTAAGACTAGATGAAATAGGTTTTCTTTCCTTTTGTAAAGGTTCACCACCTGCATTTTGGGTTGCATGAACAAAATAATGTCATTCTTTTCAAACTCATTTGTGGCTCGGAAAGGTAAATGTACAAAATCCGCTGAGGTTTTGAGGGAGAAAGCTTTTTTGGACCTTAGAAGTATTGACGCATTTGAATTATGGTGTTGGCAAATAATATTGAATATTCCATGGACTGCCAGAAGAATGAACAAATCTGTGTTGGAAGAATTTCAGCCAGAATGTTCCTAGAAGTGAGAATGGCGAAACTTTATCTCACTTACTTTGGACATATTATGAGGAGATGTACATCATGCTTTGTAAAGTAGAGGGTCAGTGAAGAGGAAGACCCTCACTGAGACAGACTGACATAGTGGTTGCAACAGTGGGCTCAAACATACCTACTATTGTGAGGATGGTACAGGACAGGGCAGCATTTTGTTCTGTTATATGTGGGGTTATTATGAGTCAGGACTGACTTGATGGCACCTAACAACAACAGAGCTGTGACCACATTTCCTGTTTCCTAGTGGCTGAGGAAAAATTTCCCCATCTTTAAAAAACTGGCACATAGGAGAGACTCATTTAATATAATATATAATAATGGTTACTTCTGACATGCTAGCATTCTGCTAAGTTTTGTAGACAAAAAAGAGAAAGAGAATAAGAAATTCATGGAAGGCCCTTTGACTGAAAAAAATTGCAAGAAGAAGCCAAATATGCAGGTGGTAACTAATTCACAATGCAATGCAATGCAGAGTATTATTTATTTACTAAACTGTGTGCTACATACAATACTAAAAGAAGAACTGAGGGTGATTAAAAATAATAATAGCAACATCAATAATAAAAGTAATAGCCAACATTTATTGAACATTTTCTATATGCCTTGTGCTATTTGAAGTGCTTTATATTAACTCTTTTAATGTTTTCAGCAATCCTATGAAGTAAGAAGTATATTATTCCTATGTCAAAGATGAGAAAACAGAAGCCCAGAGTGATTAGTTAATTTGCTCAAGGTCACACAACTGCATGGCTGAACCAACAATAAAAAACAGGCAGTCTGACTTCAGAGCCCTTAGGAACACTTAATGTAGGGAGAGGTCAACGTGAAACACAAAAAAGCAAAGCAAAAGAAAAATCACTAAGGAGTCCTGGTGACGCAGTGGTTAAGCACTTGGTTGTTTACCGAAATGTTGGCAGTTTGAACCTGCAAACTGCTCTGAGGAGGAAAGACCTGGCAGTCTGCTTCTGTAAAGATTATAGGCTTGGAAACTCTATGGGAGACTTTTACTCTGTCCTGTAGGGTTGCTATGAATCAGAATTGACTCCACAGCAACAGGTTTACTGTGTACATTAGCATTTCTTTGAAAATTGGGCAAGTCAGATTTCTGAGTTTAAATTCCCTTTTCAAAAAAGTGAAGTTAATCATATCTGGCCTACAGCTTGCAGGGTTTGTTAAATTTCATATGGTTTGTCTTCTGTAACTACTCAGTAAAACATAAAATACTCTGCAGATCTTAGTTGTTTTATCTGTTCTTGAAGTTTTTTCTATGAAGAATTGAGAGCCGCTTGAGCTATTTGTAGTGGAAAGTTCTGGGAAGCTAGAAACCACACTCCTTTGCATTTGCTCTGAGCCTCCTCCAGTCATGAGGGTTTAGCAGTGAGAATGATGCAGAAGGAAGGAAATGCACTTGAATGGAAGTGCCACAGGCAACACCACTTTTTCAGGGGTGATAGCTGTCTGCCTGTGAACGCATAAGGCAGCTTCCTCAGCTATTGTGTCACCACCAGTGCTTCAAAAAGGAATCTGCTTGATAAGGAGAAACCAGGTTCAAAATAGGTCTCATATGTGCAAAAAAAAAAAAAGAAAAGGTAAAATAGGGAAGCAATGATTCATAAGAACTTCCTGTCTTATATTCTGTTAGGTAATCAACATATGATTTCGAAAACATACGCCACTTAACTATTTTAAAATTTGTAATGGAAACAGGAAGAATTTTTTTTTTTTGTAAAATAAAATGTATCAAGCATGTGGCGGCATAGCCACACTGTCCAGTATGGTCATCACTAGCCATACGCGATTATTTCCATTTAAAGTAATTAAAATAAAAAATTCAGTTCCTCAGTCACACTAGCCACATTTTAAGGACTCAAGGGTCTTCTAGTTTCTAGGCCATTTTCATCATTGCAGAAAATTCTATTGGACATCACTGTTATAGAGCCATGGTTAACAGGTCACATTGGAATTGAACTTCCTGAGTTCCATTTCATCTTCATCAGTTACTAGCAGTGTGACAATGGAAAAGTTCATCTTGAGCCTGTAAAATGGGGATGATAATAATACCTACCTCACACAGTTATTGCAAGGAATAAATGAGATAGTACATGCAAAATTACTAAGACTAGGGATAAATAGATGTTGCCAACATTGCCAGTATTGGGTTTACCCAATAAGCAAGGTACGCACAGGATTGCTTCTGCTTACTTATTAATTTGTAGTGCACAATTTCACGTGTTTTTCACCACATCAAAGAATTAAGTTGGTACATACCTTGCTTACTGGTTAATCAGCCCCTGGATGTTGGCTGATATTATTTTTTTATTCTTGGAGACTAGCCATGTTTCTAGAGGTGCTATATTAAATGCCAATAATAGGTTATAAAAGGAACAGTTGCAAATGCTAGGATTAAATCAATAAAATATTTGTTGTTGTTAGGTGCTGTCCAGTCAGTTTTAATTCATAGTGACCCTGTGTACAACAGAATGAAACACTGCTCAGTCCCGTACCATCCTCACAATTGTTGCTATGTTTGAGCCCATTGTTGCAGTCA
The DNA here is from genome assembly GCA_030035585.1 of Dugong dugon. Lineage (NCBI taxonomy): Eukaryota > Metazoa > Chordata > Mammalia > Sirenia > Dugongidae > Dugong > Dugong dugon. The sequence continues at coordinate 102,217,659 of CM057463.1, read as the reverse complement.
CTATGTTGGTCCATCGTGTCGAGGATCTTCTTTTTTTGCTGACCCTCTACTTTACCAGGAGGTGTTCTTCTCCAGGGACTGGTCTCTCCTAATAACATGTCCAAAATACTTGAGACAAAGTCTTGCTATCCCCCTTTCTAAGGCGCATTCTGGCTGTACTTCTTCCAAGACAGATTTGTTCATTCTTCTAGCAGTCCATGGTATATTCAATATTCTTCACCAACACCACGATTCAAAAGCATCACTTCTTCTTTGGGCTTCCTTATTCATTGTCTAGTTTTTGCATGCATGTGAGGCAATAATACCATGGCTTGGTTCAGGCACAACTTAGTCCTCAAAGTGACATCTTTGCTTTTCAACACCTAACGAGGCCTTTTGCAGCAGATTTGCCCAATGAATTACTTAGTTTGATTTCTTGATTGCTGCTTCCATAGGTGTTGATTTTGGATCCAAGTAAAATGAAATCCTTGACAATTTCAATCTTCTCACCGTTCATCACGATGATGCTTATTGATCCAGTTGTAAGCATTTTTGTTTTATGTTGAGGTGTAATTCATACTGAAGGCTGTGGTCTTTGATCTTTAAACATCCTTTACCCTGCAACTTCATTGTAAATGGAACTTGCCTATTACAACTATTGCACACAACTTAGTCACTGCGGCATGATATGGGGCATGCCATAAAAACTTGACAATAAAGAGAAACGGTCAGAAAATTACCTATGGGAGATGGAAGATGATGAGATATTAAGACAGAAGGCAGACACTGCATAGCAACTGGAGAAGAGAGATGGTGCATTAGTCAAATGAATTATGAAAAAAAAAAAAAAATGAGACCACATTCCAGAGAGGTGCTAACATGTTCTTCATACTGTTAGATATTTTCAGACTTTGAGATATATTCGGTATCTGCACTTTTTTCAGAGGGGAGGGTGTATTACTTAGGAAAAAAATAGAATTTTAGCTTTTTGAGTAGAATATAGTACTCAAGGGATTAATTTAAAAAATAATATTATGGTTCATAAAATATCAACTGATCTTAACTTGGTTAACTTGAATGATTTACTTTAAAAAGTCACATTTTCACAAAATCAAGTTCAAATATTTACTTTAAAAATCCATGAATTAACCTAGAGATGCATTTTCTTACTTCGTGAGCCAGTTTTCCTGAACAGTATGATGGAAATAAAGTATTAGAAATATTTTAATTTAATATTATTTTTTTTCTTTCTCTTCCCGTCTTTCTCTTGTCAATTTCCAGGGTTTTCTCTTGAAGAATAAGTTGAGTAAGCCAGTTTTAAGATTTCCTTTCAAGCTTCAATTTAACCTCTTCTTTCTATTTTCTTAAACCAAATTGGCAGCATTGTATTATTCTTCCTCGTGTACCAAGATATTGCCATACCATTTCATCCACTCTTCTCTTTATTTTCTACAGTTCAGTAAAGTTTGTATTAAAGGAAATCCTTTCAAAAAATAGTTTTGAGGAGAAAGTTTCCCTTAAGCTAACATAGTTCCTATTTGTTCTATTTTCAACTTTCTTAACTTCTTCCCACTCTATTCTCAGTTTTGCAGAGTTACACAATTTCAGATAAGTCCGCTGGCCATTACCTACTGTTGTCACATTTCACATCCCATCCAGTAATACGCTAAATCCCACCACACCTATGGAGCAGTTAGGGCATTTTAATAATTGAAGTAAAGAGAAATTTTACTTTGAAAAATTTCATTGACATCATTGACATATGAATGAGAGGCTTTGAAAATGCATCCAATTATCTATAATAGTGGTGTTGTGTAATTAAGTATAAAATAATATTGCCGTTGAAATATTGTGTATTGCCTAATGTGTTATGTACTGAAAATAGCAGATCGGTTTTCTCAGCTAATACATTGTCACACATACCACTTCAGTAGAACAGCATTTCTTTTAGGCCTTTTGCTTCACTTACTTCCACTGTTGGCTATTGAAAAATCTCACTCTAAGTAGAAGAAATAGTGAAGCAGCTGTTTGGAATGCCAATAGAGAGATGTCTTATTTTTATTTTTGTTGAAAGAAAATGACTGTTCTGTATTAAAACTGAAGGTGCACGTGAGCGCGCGCACACACACACACACACACACAATATTATTGTTAGTATAAGAGAAAACTCAAGATCTGCCCAAGACCTGCCAAGAGTCATAACAGAGACTTCAGCAGTGTGGAGCAGGTTCTGAGAAGTTCTAATCCATTAAATTCCAGTTATTAAAGTGGATATCATCTAAGACTTAGAGAGTTGTCTTTGCTTTTTAGCTAGTTACATTATTATTTGGATGTCCTTTACTGCATCTAGGAGCCCTGGTGGAGCAGTGATTAAGAGCTCAGCTGCTAACCAGAAGGTTGGCAGTTTGAATCCACCAGCCACTCCTTGGAAACCCAATGGGGCAGTTCTACTCTGTCCTATAGGGTCGCTGTGAGTTGGAATTGACTCGATGGCAATGAGTTTGGTTCTTTTGGTTTCCTGTATCTATGTATTCACCATATCTAGCTCTTGTCTGTACAGCGAACATCTATTAGAATACTTTTGGAAATTTTATTTTGGGCTGACTTCCCTAATAACAAGTCCTAAAGATTTACTTTGTACTAAAACAGACCCCCACCCTCAGTTTTGCCTGAAGCATCATGTTGCAGGGGATAAAGACTGAGCTGAATGTTTGATATTCATTGACTGCTGAGGCAAAGACGAACTTTCTAGTAAAACTCCAGAAAGCAATTCTTAGGAGGTAAAACTTTTTTTTTATTGAAACATGACCAAAGGTGAATATTTTGGGGAGCTTAGATAAAACTAGTTTTGCCACTTTTGAATTATCTGCTAGAAAGCAGGGGAAAAAAATGTGTTCCCTACTGAACCTTATGACTACCAACAGTTTCTTATGCCTGCAAAGTTCAAAAGTGCCTTGTGGTATAAACCTCATATTTAGAATGTTGTCTTCCTTATTGTATTGAGAAAAATGTACTGAGAGCAAAACCAATCTACGTTCACATTTATAAAGCTGTGAGAGTTTTGAAATTCATGCCTGGATGAGCACCATATAAGCATTTCTACTGGCTCCTCAAACCAAACTTTTTACCCTGGGACTCCATTAAACATTAGAAACTAAAGAAAACCAAGGGTCTAAATGTAAATAAAATATTTTACTCATGCCTTCTTTTGTCTGGGCCTAATGAATTTGCTTGTTTTTTTTTTTTTTTTCCCTTTCTTTCTGTTAATCTTTCCCTTTTCTTCTTTACCTTTAAAAATAAAATAGGGAAATGAAAGCAATATTTTTCCTAAGGATGACAACAATTCTAAATAAATTGGCAAATGAAAGGTGTATATGAAGCACATAAGTAAGAATAAGTTTTAACTTGATCTGGTTATCTCTACTGGATTGACACCTTGAGTTAGACATCAAAATTACGTTTTTAGCAGTGCTCTAACTCAGAGCCCATGTTTTTACATTAAAAAACATGTTTATGTTTCACCAAATGTTAGGGCAATATTCCTACATAATTCTGGAAGAAAACTTGACCATATAATCACTTGTCCAATTTTCAATCCTTGTCACATGCTTTAAATAGGAATGGTAGTTTTAAAATAAGATAGCAAGGAACATGTTTAATCATACCTCCAAATACAGGAAATAATAGGAACACCATAGCAAAAGGAATTTGATAATTCAGAGTCTCAGTTTTCTCATCTACATTAAAAAAAGATTAGAATGATAATTCCAACCTTCACAACAATAACAAGCATTATTCTATGTACTTGACAGATAGATACTAATGTTTTCTTCCTCATTCTTCTGTTGAATGTTTTTTTTTTCCTCTGTGTATACAAATAGTAGGCTTCTTTCCTCATCTGGATCTACACAGAAAATCTAGTCCATCATCTTTCTGTGGGTTCTTATAATATTTATTAATTAATTATTGTGGTCGCATAAAGTAAATAGCAGACAATAGACTCCAATGAAAAGGGCAGATACAAAGTCAGGATTTTGTAGCAGGTGTGGAATATATAGATAGATTAGTCATAAAAAAAATCAAATAGGAAGCTAGTAAATGCATTAATCCATTTTATAAGAAGATACTAAAGAACTGTGCTGCTATACGAAAGTACATCAAATTGATTTTTCATTCAGTATGTCAGTTAAAATATGGACACTATTCTTGGAACTTGATCTGTTTGTAAAATTTAGCATGGATCTCTTTTCCTGATATTTGGCTCCTTTCCAGGAATGTAAGTGTCTAGTGAAGTATCTTAAATTACAAGCTAATAACTGTTACTTTTAATAGAGTTCTAGAATTTAGAATAATTTCTTTCCCTCCTTCTCGTCTTCCTTCCTCTTTTTCTCCATTCCCTTCAATTAAGACATTTTCTCATGTTTGTATCTACCTTAAATCAGAACATCTAAAACAGGCTGAGGTAGGAACTGTGGAATGATAATCACTGAGAAGACTAGAGGGATAAATGGATAATTGGGAATTAAAAAACAATAATAATAATAATAAAGTACAGTTTAGCCTACTGTCAACTTTATAGTGATTAGTATGAAATCAGGAAAACACATCAAATTTGGAAACATGATTAATTTCTTTAATAATGCTTGGGACTATACTAGCCAAAAAAAAAAAAAAAAAAAAAAAACCCAAAAAATCAAACTGTCTGCCGTTGAGTCGATTCTGACTCAAAGAGAACCTACAGGACAGAATAGAACTGCCTCACAGGGTTTCCAAGGAGCAGCTGGTAGATTTGAACTGCCAACCTTTTGGTTAGCAGCTGAATGCTTAACCACCATACAACCAGGGCTCCAATATAACATGTAGTATTATATATACACAACTGTCATGCCATGCTATTTCTCTTGGAGAGAAGATAATAATATATAGAGAGAGCTGTTTTGACTAATTTCTCATGTAAACTCCATGTGTTTATCATATGTTTTACAATTGTCAAGTATATAAGAAAATGGAAGGAACTGTCCTGGAGGGGAAAAAAAAAAAAAAAAGAATCATTCTGGCATTTTATGATTTACATTTAGGATAAGTGAGATTTTTTAATGTTCTGGTCACATAGAATTCCATTCTGTTCCATCAGCATTCATTTTATTTATAACCTTTTGTAAATGGGACTTTTTTTTCCTGAGGATTTCCAGATTAGGCTGTGATATCAACCAATTATTTCAGGGATTTAAGCTAATATTTGTAAAGGAAAATCTTATGAAAATGGAAAAAGAAAATCTTATGAAGATTTCTGAAAGAATAGATACTTGTAATTATGATTTGGGTGATCATAAGCGTATTTTCTGTGGTAAAGCACATAATATAGTGTAAACTAATTTAAAATCCAGATTTACACAGAAGTACACATTGCTATAGAAAAGAAGAAGTGGCCTACTTAAGTTTTACAGCAAAAATCTAGCCAGAGGGGGAAAAACAGAACAAAAAGACATGATTATAAAAATGTTTGGAATGCTGCTATTAAAGAGTGGAATATATAAGGGTATATTTAACTTGAGAATCAGAAAAAAAATGACACATTTAATCATAATAATAGTGTATATTTGATTCTTTTCCAGAAAATTAATTAAAAATTACTTCTGCATCATTCCCCTCAAAAGGCCTATGTCATTATGTTTTGAAATTATTCGTTTCTATAGCTACTCTGTTATAAGCAGCTTGCATTAAACCCAGTGAGATTTTAGTAAAGGAAAAAAAAAAGAAAGAAAAAAAGAATAGACAAGAAGACGAGAAAAGAAATAAAGAGGAAATGAAAAGAAAAGAAAGGAAAACAAGGGAAAGGAAGGGAAAAAAATGTACATAAGCTAGCTGGAGAATCACACATTCTTTTTGCAATTCCATATTGATTTTGTCTTAACAAAAATATTTTATGGCCAAAATGTTAAAGGAGAAATGCATTTTTCCTGTCACTTTCTAATAATGTAGAGAAAGATGTACAACTTGAAATGTGTAATGGAGTCTTTAAAAAACATAGTAATGTACTTTCTTTAAATTATATCATTGGACAATTATCTGTCAGAGTTGGGATATCATTTAGTTTTCCAGTAAAAGTAACTTCAAAGGGGCCTTTCTGGCCCCTCATTCATTTTCTATCCTGGTACGCTATTTTAATTTTCTGTACAGTATTTATTACTCTCTGATAAGTACGTGTTTGTTTTTTAATCTGTAACTCATTAATAGAATGTGAACTAATGAGAAAAGAGAAATGGTCTGACATGGCACAGTGAAGGCATTAAATCAGCATTTGTTGAATGAATGAATAAAGTGAATATATATTTTAACTTGGTCAAATTTGTTTTCAGTGCAAATATATTTTGCCGTGTCATTGATGATGATGATACCTTGGCACCATATGTGTACCTGAATATGCGTGTATGACAGACTCTCAGACTTGCAAAGAGAAGGTTCTTTCAGTTTTCATGTCTGCTCTTTCTTGTAACAGAAATAACTCCCATTCCATGTCCCTGTCTTTTTGTCAGAAAATCAGAATGCATAAACTCAGCAAAATACCAGTTGTTTCATGGTGCAGATAGATACAGTCCAGCTATTATGGATTCATTTCTGCACTTCTTTATGAAATGCCAAGTCCATGACAGTTGTATAATACAACTTCACAGTGCTGTACTGTGAGTACCCAGGTGATGATTCCCAGTGCGTTTTATAGATTTTATTGACATACTAAGTAAGACATGTCTGTCAAATGGCTATATGGAAACACATAACACAAATCCATGCACTACTTTGTCCCTATCAGTCAAGAACTGCCATGACAATATTCATACAATAATATATTTTACAGGTGAGGCATGGGAAATACTTACTCCTCCATCAAGGCCCGTGCAAATACCACCTCTTCCATTACCTACTGTAGTCACATTTCACATCCCATCCAATAATACGCTAAATCACTCCACACCTATGGAGCAGTTTGACAAGGCACTTCAATAATTGAAGTAAAGAGAAATTTTACTTCAAAAACAATTTCATTGAAATCGTTGACATACAAGGAAGAGGCTTTGAAAATGAATCAAATTATCTTTTATTTTACTGAGATTTTCATGAGGTCGTATTCTTTTAAAATCTCACTGCCCAGAATGTAACTTTTATGCTCCATCATAAACTGTCATCCTCGCCAGCATTATATCACTTTACACATTATTTTCTAGTCAAGTAATAATATTAGTATATGTGTCTTTAACAAGACCCATCCCTCAATCCCAGGTTATCAATCATTTAATGGCAGTGATGGTGTTTTTTTATCTTTGCACTCCCAAACTGCCTAGCATAAGGCCTTATCCATAGAAGGAGCTTTAGAACTATTTAATTAAATTATAGATCACGTAAGAAAGAACAGACTTTAATTAATATAAAATGTCAAGATCTAAGTTAAATTTATTTTAGAATCAGATCTATTAATTGTGTTCATATGTACATTTATTAATTTTCAAGGATTAATCTAGTGGTGTGGTTACTAAGATACATAGCTTCTGGCAACAGAAAAAGTTGAGCCTTGAACGGCAGATGTAACATAATCCATTGCATTCTGTGCAATTAAACTATTCAAAGCCAGCATTCTAGCTACTAAATTCAACCAATTATTGCAAAAATGTAATGAGGTGGTTTCTAAATGTCCAAGGATTTTAAAGTAACATCTATTAATATTGAATGTTTAGGTTCTTTTACAGTTTCATATTACTGTGCAAAAGATGTTTAAGTTCTCAAATGACCCATTGAAAATATATACTTGTGTATGTGTAATTGGTAATGCAGTATCTACATTCACAAATATTAGATTACAAGGGTTATATGGGCCTTTAAAACCACTTTATAGATAGAGCAGTATGAGTAAGAAATAGGTTTTCAAACATTCTTTTGGGTGTTTTTGAATAACTCTTTCTGAAAATTGACTCCTGGTATTTTTACTAGCATATGGTGTAGAACAGGAGTTTACAAAAGCGAGTAACTGAATAAGACATATTTTCCTGGCAGAACACCACCAATGATTTTAATATGCAAGAGAGGAGGAAGGGCCATACCCAAATCTATGGTTCAGGATTAAGTTAAACATTGAACAACTCTAAGGGTCACCATTTACCTAGACTAAAATGGGAATAGTGCCTTGGATTCATGCAATGCAGTGGCCATGTTAGGAGGTGAGGAGTTATCATGAGTAGTGCTATAGTAAGGCAGGGAGGATATGTTGAGGAAAAAAAGATATTTTGTATTCTGTTAACGTAAAACTAAATGAAAAATATGGAATCAATATATAGGATAATTTAGCTGAAAAATACTCTCCTTTCATGTGAACTATCTCAATACAGTGTCTCAAAGTAAATAGTTGAGTGTAAGGGCTTGTGTTTGTGTGTATGGGTCTGTATATCCCTTTTGTATTCTTTTTGTTTAGAACATTGAGCTCTGGTACACCACATATAGCATGGCACCACCACCACCACTGTTGCCGCTGAGAACATTCTGACTCATGGCGACCCCATATGTTTCAGAGTAGAATTATGTTCCATGGGGTTTTCAAGGATGTGACCTTTCAGAAGCAGATCACCCAGACTCTCCTTCCAGGAACCTCTAATTGGATTCAAACCTCCAACCTTTCAGTTAGTAGCTGTGCACTTAATCCTTTCCACCACCCAGGGACTCCTGTATAGCATGTAAAAAAAAAAAAAGTTACTGTTGAGTCTCTGCTGACTCATAGTGACCCTGCAGGACAGAGTAGAACTGTCCCATAGGATTTCCAAGGAGCAGCTGGTGGATTTGAATTGCCGACGTTTTGGTTAGCTGCCAAACACGTAGCCACTGGGCCACGAGGGCTCTGTATAGCATGTAGGCTAACTTAAATGATGTGACAGTCTGTGTAAAAAGTGATAAGAAGTGTGGGCATACTGGATGAGAGAATCAGGGCCAGCTGGTGAACATACTGAAAAGCCATCAAAGAAGCAGTTATGGTACCTACTCTTTTTAGGCATATTCTGGACTGTGCTATTATTCAGAATTCTATGTTTTGATTCGATCTTTTGGATTATATTAAAATGATAGATTTATGATACAAAATTGAATTAAGCACTAAATCATTTTTATTTTTAAAATGATTTAGGTACATTTTGTGCAAAACTTTATGAAGGTGGCTAAAATGTAGGCTCAGTAAGGGCAAGGATCTTCTCAGCCATGTTCATGCATATCCACAGGTCTAAGAACAGTTTCCAGCACACAGTGAGCACTTAGCAATGACTTATTGACTGAAGATATCCTGAATAGAAGATATTTGATTGAACAGTTTTTGCTTTATGAAGTTGATGGTATTAATTTGTTCAATAAGTATATACACACATGGGCATACACATACATGTAGCTAGCTAGCTAGACTCAGTAAGATATGGTGAGGGATCTCTCATTTTAGCTGACACCCTAGAATGAATTCATTCACAAATACAAAGAAATTTTAATCCAAATACAACACAGCGCACACGCACATGCATACACATACACACACACGCACACACACACACACACACACACTCACACATGTCCCCATCCAACAGTAACAATAGTGATTGTATGGCAAAAGCAATCATTTGATTGGTTGCCTTAGTGAAAATACAATATAGCAAGATGAAAAAAATTAAATTCAAATAGTTCTTGAGCAAGGCGGGAACAAATAAGGAGCTCTTCTTAGAGTTGAGGATACTTAGGTTCCATCTTTGAATATAGATGCAATGATGATCAACATATAAGAAGCTTGTAATGATGACAGTACAAAAGCATCATTCCTAATACAAGCTTGTTTTTTTTCTTACCTACAATGAATTTTAAAAAATTCTTTTTTTCTGAACAATGTTACAGCAGTAAAACTTTCCAGTTACTTAGGTAAATTAAAGTCTATTTTAGCCTTGTTTTAATTAGAAATTAGACAGTTTTAATAATTCCCAGATTTGTGGCATCAAAGTATGAAACGTTAGTTTTCAAACCGTTGGCATTTTTCACTCTTATGAATATTTGGAAATTTTAATTAACTCGGTGAACAGGCTGGAAAAGAAGAGTATCAGCATGTGGTGATTGACAGGATAATGAAAATTTTCTACTGCAGATTCTGATATATTTAGCCTGCCTTGGGTTTCTCCTATATCATCAGTTATCTCAGTTTTATTTTTAGTTCAGCTAAATCAATAAAAGGAAAATATTCACCAAAGTAACTTGTGGAAAAAGATTCTGGTCAGAAAACAAAGTCCCCTGAACCCAGACGAAATTACAATTATAGGTGAACTAAGTTTGTCCAAGTCAATATTCTTGAGTCTATTAAACTTTTCCTTCCCTTCTGATGTTTTCCCCCGTGTCCTACAACTTCATACTCACCTGTCATGCAACTATCTTTATATCATGACACCTTCTAGCATCTTTCAGATCAGGACCTATATATGATATTTAGCTTTCTATTTTCTTGTTTTAGCCATTTACCATCCCAGAAGTAAGAGCAAAGCCTTGAAGTTGTGTCCACTGTATTTTGCATTCCTATACAAAAATGAGCTAGAGGTTTTGTAAGTCAGGTTTATTTTGGTAACATTAGAAATTGGAACCAAAATCTGCAGCCATCTGTATCCTTTTCTTGAGCGTTCAAAATCCACTGATACCTTACCGTGTCTCTTGTACAGTACCTGACACAAGTTGAGTCAATTGTTTGTTTAGCTTTTTATAAGTTATTTCTTTATAATTTTTTTGTATCTCCTACCAAGTTCATACAAAAATTATAGTATTTATGTTTTTGAAGATATAATTCTATAAACACACACCCACACACATCAGAAATTAGCCAAAAGTTATAGGGAAACAACTGACTATTTCTAGTGTTCATTTTTTTTCCTACATAACTAACAAAGGTGAAAATATAGTATCTAGTATGGATAAAAACTGAAGAGATATAGACACTTTGATTTATACTTGGTGAGAGTGTATAAATTTGCATGAGCTTTAAAAAGAGTAGTTTAAATCTGTGCATCACAATTAAAAATATCTGTGCCTGTTGACCCAACATTCCAGTTTGAGATGTTTATCCTAAGGAGGCTATCACACAAGCACTGAAAATTGTATACACGCAAGTGTCCACTACACTGTTGTAGGTAATCACAAAAACAAACACACAAAAAGATATATGCCTATCTGAGGACGTTGTTAAATAAACTATGATATACCCATAAAATATTATGCAGTTTTAAAAGGGCTTGGCAGTGCTATATTTATTGCCACAGGAGGAGGTTTTAAAAAATATTAAAAACATGATAACATTTCACTTATTTAGTCAGTGAATTTTACTTTGTGAGGCCGTGTGGTCAGTGCAGGAGTTGCCGGATAAAATGACAAGACCAGAGAGACAGAGTTCCTGTCTGTGTCTCGGAGCTCACAGTTAACTGGAGGAGACGCTCATTAAAAAACACACTGGCACACACAAAAATTAATACGAGGGTACCTGTGATAAATGCCTGGAAGGACAATACAGCATTATAAGCAAATCAAGCATGGGAGCTAGTGGAAGTTGTACTGATGCGAGAAGGTAAGAAAGTAGACGCTCAGTGAGAGAAATTGCAAAAATAAGGGAATAGCAGGAGGAGATCAGGAAAGTTATTCACCTACATTTTAATAGTAACTGTCTCTGAGGGGTGAGATTTCAGGTAATTTTCACATTTTGAAATAATTCCATTTATGTTTGATTTTTCTTTTAATAATGTGCACATATTATATTTGTGACCAGAAGTAAAAAAAAAAAATCTTGAAAACAAAATGGAGTAACCTATTATTCAAACCAGAGATAACTGTGTCTTGATGTTAATTAAAAAACAGAAAAGTAAATATATCTGTGTGCAAACACTGTGTAAACTGGACCCGTTCCCTCATTAACACTGTTCACCCCGTAGAAACAAACAAAAAAAAGGGCCTGATTTATAGCCTGCACTTCCATTTCAACATTGCAAAAACTATTGGCATAAACACTGGCATTTTTCAGAAGATCCAAACATGTTGTCAGAATGAATGGTCTTTCTTACTGAGGATTCGCTCTTTCTGTGACTGTAAATTCTGTATGAATAGGAGTGTCTCTCCTTCTGCTATCTGGATGTTATTTCAAAGTGTGTGATTGTGTGTGTGTGGTATGTGTGTGTCCAGTATGAGTAATTTAGGGACTCTGGACATTGAAGCAGCTTGTAAAGCATCAGAAGCAAATCAAGCTCTGTTGGTTTTGCAAGTTAACAGTAAATATGGGGGACACTGAAGTTGTGAAGTCCCCTTAAGCTCTCTTTAGGAACCACTGCTAGCTTTCAAAACAGATTAAACAACCCTGTCAAAGGGCAGAGAAGTACTTCAGGACAGGTGTGTAGAAAGGGTATGGATTCAGAAGGTAAAGTCTTTATCTGCTATAGAGTGGCACAAGCTATAATTCCCCACTGGTTTAGTAAATTAACAGTAGGATTCCATCTGCTTCAATACGAATGCTATCCAGGCCTCATTATGATCGTTCATAGCAACACCAGCCATTTATTTGCATAATACAGGACTGCATATATTCCCACTGTGAAATCCACGTTGGATTACGATTCTCATTGATTTCTACCCACTGATTCTGTGCAAAGCTTCTCATCCAAATTGATTTTTTCCTTCTCCCATCCTTCCTTTATTTTACCTTCTGAATGTGAGTACTCAAGGAAGATATTTGTGTACTTTAGAATAAATTATTTTCCTATGCTGAATCTTGAAATAAAAACAACACATTATGAAAATCGTCAGAGGAATGAAGAAAGTAACAAATATTTTATACGTGTTTACATCAGGCTACATGATAAAACCATGCGTGGAAAAAGATGTTGATGTAAATTCACCAGTTTTGTTTGCCAAATAATGGGCAGCACATACGTCTCCAGAGGCACAAGGCACGAGAATTAGATGCCATTACCTCTAATTAATTAAGACATCTTTAATTGTTTTCCTAAGTGAGCTTATGCAGTCCCTGGGGAAATGCATTTTATAACTAACATTTCCTGGATCCACCACTGCGCAAACAAAAACACCTTAATTTCCCTATACCTCTTTCGGGCATTTTTTGGAGGGGAAATTATCTTTGACAAAATGGACTAGGAAAAAACTAAAAAAATTAATCAAATACAAGAACTGTCCACCTTTGAAAAAGCACTTCAGAAGTTTCATTGGTCAGCCTAGGCTAATTTCTATCATAAACAATGCCAGAACTTTAATGATTTAACGAAATGGACGTTGATATTTTGCTCATTTAATAACTCACAGTGTGCGTTTGGGTGTGGCTTTCCATGTGATTCAGCTACCCAGGCTCCTTTCATCTTGTAGTTCCAGATTCCTCCAATTCTTTGGATTTCTTTCAATTCCTCCAGCAGATAAGGAAAAAGAGGAACATCCCTTGTATGTGATAATTTGTTTGCTTGTTCGTTTAATGGGTCAGTCTGGAAGTGGGATGCATTTCTGCAGTCCACGTTAGATTGGCCAACAGCCACATGTCTGTATCTAATTTCAAGGGAGGTAGTGAAATAAGTCTAGGCTGGAGCCTAGGAAGAGGAGGAAGAAACTAGTTGGATAAGCATCTAGCTAGCTGCTATCACAGAAAAGGAGATTTCATTGAGGAAGTTAATTTTCGTTTGGGAATAAGGAAATAAAAACAAAAATAACGGCTTCCATCTTTATAAAATATTTTTAGGTGTCTTGAAATTATAAAGCAGATATTCCTTGGAGTAGAAAACGTCAATATTTTTATTTCACTTAATTGTTCTGTGGAAAATTATCTTCATAGAAAGATGTGAAATATAGAGCACTTCCTCTGAATTATCTTAAGCACTAAATCAGCGTTTAAACTGAAAAGCTTCCTTGGTAGTTAATAGTAATGAGTCTTTTGATTTTCTGGAACAACAGACTCTGCTTGCAACTGATTGTTTGCAGGTATACTTTGGGGATTAATAATAATTTTTACCAGTCTCTCTGTGTTCCACATGGAAAACAACGCTTAGGTTTACTGGTAACGGTATTCTTGGCTCTGCAGAGACTTTGTGATTTTACACAGTAGATGACTGATTATTTCTAATAGTAGAGTAGTAAATGACTTTAAAAATCCACTATAAGCCCTAAAATTCCTAGTGTTTAGTTTTATTGTGCATAATTTTACTTACTGTATCATTAAATCTATTTAGGTAATGGGACAAAACATGTTCTGAAATGTGGTGGGAAAGTGGAAGAATACCATTAAGAATAATGCATGACTGAATATTGTATATTTACCACGTATTTGCTTAATAAAAACACACTCTTGGAAAAAGGGTAGAACACATAGATATTTAAAAGCTATTTCTATCCAGGTATTTAAACCATAACTCAGATTTATCAGCTCAAGAGGAAAGTGGAAGTTTAAATTCTCCCCCATTCCCAGGCCCAGATTTCCTATTGAAAAGAATATATAAATGCATGATGTATCTCTATTTCAATGAGTATTTATTGAAACCTATTATGTGTAAGCCGTCATTCTAGGCCTTGAGAGAAATACAGTGTTGAATCAAACAGGGACCTTGCCTTTCAAAGAACTCACATAGTAACAGAAACAAGATATAAGCACCATAAGCTGCAGTGTAAGTAGAATAAGTTGGGTGTGATAAGGAAAATTCAGATAAAATAGTACAGGAGGTATGAATGAGAAAGAGGGGGAAGAAAAAACATTCTACAGAAATTTGAGGGGATGGAGAAATAAATGGAAGTAGGATAATCAGGTAAATGATTCCAAATGACTGCTTAGAACAAGTTCTTGATTTAGTGAGTTAAAACAAATGAGAAAGAAATTGGCCAATGTTTGCAATGGACGTTGAAACAAGATGTAGGAAATAGTAGGATGAAATATTTTAGGCCATGTTATACTGGGTAATGAGGTTAAGTCTAACAGCAGAGAACATGTGATGTGATTAGAAATACTATAATTTTACACAAATAACAAATGCCTTCTGTGTTTGTTTGCTGGCCACACCATCCCCCTGTGAGGTGTTTTCATAAGCACACTATGCTGATCTTTTTTTTACAGCAACATATGGAAGAGGATTGGCATGGTGGCACTTGTGAGGGTGCCTCATAGGGGGAAGGCGACCAGCAAACAAAAGACGAAAGCTTGGTATTTGTGTAAAAATACGGTAATAGAATCCCTGACTCTCCCATCCAGAGTTAATTATTGCCAAGGCCACAATTGCTGTTTGTATGGATGCTGGCCATGGTGAGGAATGCTGTTGAGGTTATAGAAACAGCATGGAATCCAGATGAGACTTTTGCATGTGTTGTTTATTTTATTATCCCTATTCTTATCCTAGAAGCCCTGGTAGTGTAGCGGTTAAGAGTCACGGCTGCTAATAAAATGTCAGCAGTTTGAATCCACCAGCCACTCCTTGGAAACCCTATGGGGCAGTTCTGTTCTGTCCTGTAGGGTCCCTATGAGTAGAAATTGACTCAACGGCAACAGTTTGGTTTGATTTATTCTTACCTGGCATCTAAACCTTCTTTAAAGGGAAATACTAGGAAGAACAAAAGTTTTGTAGTCAGGCAGACCTGGGTCAAAGTCCAGCTCTATCACTAATTAGTAGTGTAGTTTTGACATTTCTTTTTCCAAACCTCAAATTACTCTTCAATAAAAGTGAGAAGAATTCCTATTTTGCAGGACTGTTGTTAGGAGTAAGGGAAATAATATGTGTATGCAAAGGAGGGACCTAAAATAATACAGGCACAAAAGATAGCTGGCATAATTATTCATTTCCTCGCTTGCCTGCTTTTACTAAGGGTCAGTTTTTCTTATTCCGTCTTTCTATCCTTCCTTTTTTAATTTTTATTAATTTTGCACTACAGATGAATTACTAGATAGAAAAGAAATGCTAGACGATTTCTCCATGTTATGTTACAGTACAGCAAAGAAAGACTGTTAACCCAAAACAGAGTTCCTACTAATCATATTCAGGACTTGGACGGAGTTGGGTGCAACTGAAATCCTCAGACGTGCAAAGGAGAGAGAGTTCTAAACTGGACAAGGACAATGCCCTAGAAATTAAGGTCACGGAAGGTAGTGAGGTATAGCTGAAGAGAAGCACTATCAGAGGCTTGGGTGACCATGACATCCATTTGGGTGGAAACATAGATTGATGTTTGTTAGCAAGAAGAGCATTAAAACTTTGAAATGCTAATTTCTGTGGGGGTGGATTTGTGGTCACTTGACTGAAGAGAGTTCTGTGTTTGAGGAAAGACATTTTCCAGAAAAGTGGAGTGGTGTGGAGAGCTGTGAATGATAATATTTGAAGAGTATGCACTTTTTTTCAAATCACTCTCCTCAGCGCTGGATAAAAACATCTTCTCCTCTAATACTTGAAAAAAAATTGCAAGATATATATTATTTGTATGTTGATTTCCTTTTCTCCATTAGCCTCAGTTTCTGCATCTGTTAAAACTGGTATAATAATTGTTTAATAGGATTACTGACTAAATCAGAGTGATTATGCAAAGCACCTGGTACAGTGCCTGAACCATAGTAGGCTGTCACCAATAATGATAGCTATTTTAATTATTCTTGTTATTCTTATTAAGTACTTGAGGTTTAGAAAGATTTTATAATTCAAGATCATACCACAAATAAATATCAGAGTCAGTTCCAGAATATAAACTTGTTTGCTTATAATATCTGTACAATTTCCACCTTATCACATTGATTTTTTTACTACCTGGATATTCTAAAAGCATTTAGTATTTGAAACTATACACTACAGCAGTACCATTCAGAGGGAGAACATGTGTTTTTACTTTCTTAATACTTTATTAAATATGTTCTAGTAGGTAATTTGGCTTTCTGTGATTTTTTTTTTTAATCTTAAAAAAGTATATATAATAAATAACCTTACTAAGAAATGGTAATGCTATCTATGACACTGGTAATATATGTTCGTTTTTTGGCCAGTGTAAAGAAATGCATGATTCCATGTTGTTTTTCTTTCAAGAACTATCCAAGAGAAGGAAAAGGTTAATGTACATATCACAGGATTTTTGGAGATATTGCCTTCCATATAAGACACACTGTATTTAACATCTTGCATAGCATCTGCCCTTAATTTTTAGCGATGAAAAGCTGAATGAAATGGCTATTAGTGTATGAACAACATTAGGAGAGTGACTTGTTTCTTAATGTAAGTTCTACTGGGAGTTGGAAGGAGTCCCAACTCTGGCAAAGATTATACATGTTTGGAGGAATTTTTGTTTGCTTGTCATTCAGCTGAAATGTTTTGATCCCACTTAACTAGGATTCACCATGTTGCATTGTTTCTTAAGTACCAAGCATATGTATGAGATGGTTTTGAGGTGGATGATTTATTTCTTAATTATCATAGGTACTTAACAGATGAATTAAGGAAGAAAGGTTTGCATTTGCCTATTACTTAATAGAAAATTTTGATAAAATCCCTTTATTCACACTATAATATATATCCCCAAATATGCATTTGAAACTCATTCTTTCTCTTTCTGAAATATATCAAAATCTTGTGTCTATATTATGTAACAATTGTGAGCTCAGAGGATTTTAATTAAAGTTGCGTTTTGGAAATTCAGTCTTTTTAAGTGCCCGGGTTGGAGCCCTGGCCGCGCAATGGTTAAGAGATCGGCTGCTGACCAAAAAGATGGCAGTTCAAATCCACCAGCCCCTCCTTGGAAACCCTATGGGGCAGTTCTACTCCGTCTTATAGGGTCGCTATGAGTTGGAATTGACTCGACAGCAATGGGTTTTGTTTTTCTGGTAAGGGCCCAAATTACAGAACTGATGTTATGGTACACACTGAAAACATGAATATTATACAAATCCTACCTCTACTAGAATCTTTGTGGTGAATGCTGGAATTTTAAAGACATATTAACCAGAAAGCAATAATGCTTAACAGATAAGATACAAATATTTTTATGCTACCACTTATGACATATACATATTTCTAGTCATTTCACACAATTCTGATTAATTATATATATCAAGCAATTTAACCAGTGTTGTTATGATGCCCATCTTACACTGCCATTCCTGAGAAATTCCAAACAGCATTAAAGTTTCACTGACTTTGGTATAACCAAAATATTTGCTAGCATTAGACTTTTACTAATAACTCAGTCATCTCATTCCTTTTCCTCCCTTTATGCCCAATCATCTATAAGATTGTTCCTGAGTTCCTTCCAATCATAGACCTTTTGTTTGAATTATCTTTCCAAGTATAACGTTATTTCCCTCTATATTTATACTGCAAGTTGTATGTTCGATGTATTTAAATTTAAACTCCTCATTTTGATGTGGAAGTAAAGTAATAAGCATTCCCGAGGCTATGATCTGAAAGACAACAGCCAGGCTAGCAGCAAGGGAAGTTGAGATAACAACAGTGGGCATTCCAAAATGAGCATACTGTTAAGACATGTGTCCCTAGTTTTATGAACATATTACGGAGCTGACAGATGCTATGATAAATTTGTATAAAGATATTTGTCTGCAGCATAATTTTTATGTATTCTCTTTCAAGCAGCAAGTGTATGCATCTGTGAGCAAATATGTATTAGCATACGTGCCTCTCTGCCTGCCTCATTTTCCTTCTTTGGGACACAACATTCTGCTACCTTGGCATCCCAAAGACTTACAAACTTTCTACACATCGCTGATATATGCAACCCGTCTTTTTATGGACATAAAAACGTGTTACAGTATTTGACCTTCCTTTAAAAAAAATGTGAACCACACATGTATGTGCACACAGACACAAACACACACGCAGGCACACACACGCACACACACGCAGGCACACACGCTCACACACGCAGGCACGCGTGCTCACACGCAGGCACGCGCGCTCACACAGACAGGCACATACACGCTCACACACGCAGGCACGCGCGCTCACACAGACAGGCACATACACGCTCACACGCAGGCACGCACGCTCACACACGCAGGCACGCGCGGTCACACACACAGGCACATACACGCTCACACACCTGTGGACTTACGCTCTGAGATCACGACCAATCTCACCCAATATTAAAATCACAGAGCTGGTTGACTTAATAAAAACTAATCTATTGGATAGCGTTCTTAGTCACAGGTTCAAAATATTGCATAAAATTGAGGATAAGCAGCTAACATCTACTTACAAGCTTAAAAAAAAAAAAACTAATTTAATGCACTAGAATCCCCAACCCAAGTTCCACACAATTTTCATGATTTACCATAAGGAAACCCAGCTTTAGCTTTGCTGACCGTTAAGATAAATTTATCTTTACCAGGCCAAACTCTTAGTGTCTTTCTGCTAAGTCTTGATGAAATAGCTTAATTAATCCCCCCAAGGACTCTTTAATAAATTGCCAGCTGAGCTTCCTTGGAACCTCATCACAAAACAGGCATTATGTTCTTATATGGGGAAAATTTCACTCTGCCTTTGCTCAAACACCTTGGTAGTTTGAATGCTTTGTATAGTATTCTACACTGTTCTTTACAGTATTCAATATTATTCTTTAGAAAAAAAATCCTGAAAAAGAATTACATTTATACTTGTATATATGTCTGTGTTTGTATAAATGTATATGTGTATTAATAAATATATACAAATTTTTTTTTAAAGTCGACATGACTGATTGTAGGTCCCATTGAAATTACTGTATGTTATGTACACAAGGAGAGAAAACCTGCTTTATATCAATTCTGCTTATCCTTCATTGGTCTTTTATCAACTTTATTCAATTGAACTGTAGAAATCCTTCAATTTCCTGTGGAAATCAAATTAGCCAATTGAATTTTAGGTATAGCAACTCATTTTGTATTTAGATGATGTATTAAGGACCATAGTCATATTATGCCTTTTACGACTTCAGCGTTAATTTAAAATATTTTATCTTGAAATATAAATAGGAAAAGTACCGTAGAAAATATTTCTAAAATGAAGCAAAATATTTATTTTGTATAGTAATGACTTTAAATAGCTTAACAATAAAGCTCACTAAACTTGCTTTAGTGATTTACAGTATATAAATGCATTGATATAATATGCAGTTTTATACAATATTGTAGGAATAATCTTAGAGTAAAAAGGTTTGCGTATAGTCTTTAAAAGCCCTGTTTGTTTCTTTGCTTCAGTGTTTACACAGTACATCACTCTCAAGTCTGATTATTTAAGTGTGGAAATCTCCTTTAAAACAAAAGAGATGACAGTAGATATTTCAATTCAAAGTTACCAAAACTAAGGATTAATGCTAAATTAATTAAAGAGTTATTTAATTAGCATGTTTTTCACTTGAAAAGGACATCATGCTTGGTAGAGGGTCAGTGAAAATGAGGAAATCCCTCCATGAGATGGATTGATACTGTGGCTGCAACAATAGGTTCAAGCGTACCAAAGATCGTGAAGATGGCACAGGACAAAGCAATGTTTCCTTCTATTATATAGAAGGTCACCATGAGCCAGAGCTGACTCAACTGCAACTAACAACAACACAACAGCATGTTTTATTTTTAGCCTTGTTTAAGTGACAGTGCCTCATGATGAATAACATATATCATTTGGGCATTTGAGAAATGAGCTACTCTTGCAAAAAAAAAAAAATTATGACAACACATTCTAAGATAATATGAAGATTTTGGAGCTGTAATAAATATGCAGGAAATTGAAAAAATATCTTTGTGTCACAAAACAACTTTTCCAAACTGACTCATGGAGCTTTATTTACCTTGATGGCTGACTATGTCCAGAACAGGTAATTAGGCAGTGCTGCATAGGCTGTAATTTGATAATAATTTTCATAAGTGATTACACAATTTTATTTTCTATCCCTGGAATGTAGACAATATTAAATAAATGTATATTTTTTATTTTGAAGGCCTGGTTAATTAATTTTGCTGTTAATTATTGGTATGTTTCTGTGACCAGGAAATACCACCAGAGCATATTAACACATCACCCGAAACTTACCCAAATTAAAGCATGTAAGTTTATTTTTTGGTGTGGAGATACTGGGCTTATTTCAATGGACTATTACCGAATCATAAACTAAATGTGGTCATCTCCTTCTGAAAATTTTGTGTCTCTAGTATCAAAACAGGGTCAGAAAGGGTCTAGATATCCAGACATGTAAAATAGATCCTCAAGGAGATGGATTGAAAGAGTGGTGGCAATGATGGGCTCAAGGATAACAATGATTGTGAGGAACCTGAGCACACTTTGTAAACTCCAGGCAGGCAGGTAGGTAGGCCTTATCATAGAAGTCAGGCAGCAGTTAGCCTAGGACTATCAAGGGCCCTAATAAAGAAAACAAAAATCCTCACATCTGGACCAATTAAGAACATGATGATAAACGGAAAAAAGATTGAAATCAGGGATTTCATTTTGCTTGAATCCACAATCAACACCCATGGAAGCAGCAGCCAAGAAATCAAAAGACACATTGCATTGGACAAATCTGCTGCAAAAGACCTCTTTAAAGTGTTAAAAAGCAAAGATGTCACCTTGATGACTAAGGTACACCTGACCCAAGCAATGGTGTTTTCAATTGCATTGTATGCATGGGAAAGCTGGACAATAAATAAGGAAGACCGAAGAAGAATTGACACCTTTGAATTACAGTGTTGGTGAAGAATATTGAATATACCATGGACTGCCAAAAGAATGAAGAAATCTGTCTTGGAAAATATACAACCAAAATGTTCCTTAGAAGCAAGGATGGCCAGATTATGTCTCACATACTTTGGACATGTTATCAGGAGGAATCAGTCCCTGGAGAAAGACATCATGCTTGATAAAGTAAAGGGTCAGTGAAAAAGAGGAAGACCCTCAAGGAGATGGACAGTGGCTGCAACAATAGGCTCAAGCATAACAACAATTGTGTAACAGCGATGGCGCAGGACTGGGCAGTGTTTTGTTCTGTTATACATAGGGTCGCTAAGGGTTGGAACTGACTCGATGGCACCTAACAACAACAACATCAAGGGCCCTAAGCCCTTGGCTGGGTTTCAAGCATAAGAGCCTAGTCCCCAGGATCACATATTAGTGTGGGAAAAAGAAAAAACAAAACAAAAGAAACAAAAACCTGGAGCCTTAGTTCTACTTGGTCTTGGAAAAAGCCCAGTTTTCCAGTCATGAATAAATCCAATCCCCAAATGACCAGATTTTGTAGCTTCTCAATCATTTGGACTGCTGACTATGATTAAGAGTTAAGCTGAGACTAGTGGGTGTGTGTGTGGGTGTGTGTATGTGTGCACAAGCATATCGGGAGTAACCAGTGACAAGTTTGTTGATTGCATTCACTTGTCTTGTAGGTCCTAGGCTTGTATCATCATCTCAGAAATCCTTCATTGTATCCTCAAATTGCTTTGTCTTCTTTAGGGCATCTTTCTGGAGCAAGCGAACCCATGAGCACTCAACCTTCACGTGTGTCAATTTCAGCAGACGGAGAGCATTGAAAGCATCATTCTACCATTCTACTTCATTTTTTAAAAGGCCTCTATGACCATTCATTTGACATTCGATTCCAACTTTCACTCATCCTGTATGTCTTCGCTTTTAGACCATAGTTCAATAATTTGGTACTAAGGTGTTATACTTCCCCACACATAGTAGAGCCAGACATTGAGTTATTCACTCTACTACCTATGGTAACCTAAGATTTACATTTGACCATCTTATTCAAAGAATTACCAGGTTAACCCCACAGTTAAAGAAAAAAAAAGAAAGATGAAAAAAATGCAGTTTGGTATCCAGTCTCAAATTATGTGTCTTCAGGCAGAGAACCAAGTTACATTTTTTATTTATATTTTATTTTTTAATCATGAGAAGCATAACTTCATCTTATTTTAAATTGTTGGTGCTTAGAAAAGAACAACTGGGAAAAAAAGGCTGTGAAAGTTTCAGTGAATTCCAATTACTTATAGCTTAGCAGCAGTAATTGAAAAGCTAACTTGTTTAGTAATGAACTTTATCTTCAAAAAGAAAAGACAACAAGACCATTACTGAATCCAACAGCAAGACTTGTTCTCCAGTTTCAAGCATGAAAAGAGAATAGAACTTGCCTCCACCATTCTTTAAGTTGATGAATATTAATCATATTTTGATTTTTAGAAAAATATAATATAAACGGTGATGTCTAGGCTTAGAACTTGGTGATGATTATGTTTACTGTTATAGAGCAAACATTTGACAGTTCCTGAGCAAGTAAGAGGAATTAGGCCTTGTGCCAAGAAAGCTCTCTTGCAGATACCAAGACATGGCCCCAGCTTTCAACAGTATTTCTAATGATGTAGATAAGAATTCCACATAAATACTTGTAGTGTAAGGAAGAATGGGTTATGTACATAACAGATACCAGTGGTTAATAGTGTAAGGAAGTGGAAAGATCATATTTGACCTAGGTCTGGAAGGATAGTTAAGATTTCACCAAACATGTGTGAAGAGATCATACAGTAATTCTTAACTGGGGTGATCTTGACCAGCCCCCCGTCCTCCCTCACAAGGGACATTTGACAATGTCTGAGACATTTAGTGATTTCTAGAGACATGTCTGGAGCATAACTGGGGAAGTGTGAACAGTGTTTAGTGGTTAGAGGCCAGGGAGTTTGCTAAACATCCTACAATGCACCAGACAGCCCCCTACAACTAAGAATGATCTAGCTGAAATTGACAATAGTACCACGGTTGAGAAACCCTGAATTAAAGAAACATTCCAGATTGAAAGAAGAGTATGAACAAAAGCAAAGCCTGGGTCTTTTCAGAAATGCTACATAGTCTAGTTTGCCAGGAATTTGGATTATGAGTAGGGTAGTAAGTTACATGAAGGCTGGAAAGATAGTTTACAACCAGAATGTGGACAAACATCGCTGCCAACTTAAAATTTTTCAGTTTCTTGGTTGTTGATCTTCCCAATGCCATCTAATAAAAATGTTCCACATTTGATATAATAGAATATAAATGTACATCTTTCATCAATTATTGTTTCCAAATGCATATTCTTTTCAGGTACTTTTTCTTAATGTAAAGAATTAGCAGTGCTTTTGGAAACATATTCAAATAACTCCTTAAAAATGTTCTTATATCCCAGTTTCCTTCAAACTCATTTATAAAGAAAGAGATTGTTTCCTCGAGATGTAAGTGCCAGCATTCTAAATTGAGCCTTTCATGATTCTGGCGTGACTTTCCTCCATTAAATATTTAATTATTTTATAGCATTTTCATGATTATTTTAATTATACATAAGTAGCGTGTAATATCTATACAGTACTAACTAGTTTCATTGCACAACTTCCAAAAGACTCAAGATAAAACGTATAATTACTCACTTCATTTTCAATTCACTTATGAAAGTTCTTCACTATATCTGCCTTAGTAATTCTATTTATTTAAAATTATCTGTCTGTGTCAATTTATGGTAAATAAACTCCCAAGATCAGAGAAACTTTTTATCAGATGATACACCCTTCTTAAAAAGGTTTGGCCTCTAATTATACAATTATGCGTGTGTTTATCATGTATATTATAATGTCATATATCTAGAGAGTGTTCATGTGGCCCATATTCACTTTCAAAAACCAAAACGACTTTTAAAAGTGTATAAATGTGATTGTATTTAAGAAATAAAACATGCCATTTTGAACACTTGATTTTCACAAATAATCAAAATAAATTATTTTAAAATTAATGTTCATATTGTGACAATCCACTTTTTACATGGGATTAAAAGATCAGAATATTGCCATAAAAATGTTTTATCTTCAAATCTATTTAATGGACAATAATAAATAACAAACTCATTTTGTGTGATGACTGTGTTTTATCATCAAAACTTTGCCATTTTATAGTTATTCACATGTTAGAGTTGATTATTTTCCTGTAATTCCTCTCTCTTCTCTTATATTGAAGCTTACTTTTGGATAGGAAGTATGGCTAACTCAATGCCTCATGTGTTGGTAGACATCCAGAAAATGTTTGCAGAATGAGTGAGTTTTTGAAAGTAATATCATTTGAGTGTTAAAAACATATTTTCTCCACAATACAAAGTATAAGCAGAAAATGCAAAATAGCAATGATGTTTAGGCTTCATTAGCCTCTCTTTATTATCTTATTTAACTTGATGTCATGTATAGCCAATAGAAATGTGTTTCTATTATTCCATTATTAGTGGGCCTCATACATGATAACACATAACAATAAGCACCACTAATAATAGATCTCCAGATTATGTGCAGAAATCTTATATAACTATAAAGTATTTTTTGAAATTATCATATTCATTTTAAGCTTTGCTGGGAAAAATACTAATATTGGGGACTTATTACTCAGGTAATAAAAAGTTTCATTTTAGTACACTTAAAAAACAGAAGAAAGAAATAGAAGAGAAATATGGGGGTGTGAAGAAGCATCAGGGAGGACTATTTGTGTTGCAGAATTCTCTTCTAGATGCTTATTCCAATTTTATTATGTTATATAACTGGAATCCACATCTTCTAACAAACTCAGTGCAAGATATTAATATAAACATTCTGTAATTCTTTCAATTCAGGCACTTGCATAGTCAATTTTAATAATCACAGGAAATTAATTTCTGTCCTTTTATGCAATTTTTCCATCTAATATTTTGTTCCCACTTCCCGTGCTTCCTAAAAGCTCTAACTTCCTCTCATGTTGACGCTCATCTTCAGTTGCTAGCTCTTCTGTACCTCTTTTTCTTTTATGTCATAACCCATATACATTTATCCTATCCAATGAAAACCCAACTGAACCACTTGTCCTGATGGAATTCCCCTTCTCTAACCCTAACTTTGAAGTCTTTGCTATACTACTTCAATTGGGTTTCTAGGCCTTCCCCCCGGAAACCTACTGAATGTACATTCCCTTTTTGTAAATGAAGTCTTTACAGCTTAAGGAAATGTTCCTTTCTTTTTCATCAATTGGCTTCATTTATCATAATGCTCCGTCTGCTTCCCTTTCTCCTTCTATTTCTTTCCCTACTTCTCCATATCAAATTGGACCTGGACTTCAAAGGTGCCACATGAAAATGCTTCACTTCACAGAAAATTGCCTATTCTCATACATGACCTCAAGAACTAGGCAAAATTATGTAATTAAAAAAGGGAAAGAATTACTCATTATTAGTAATACATTTGAATAATATTTTTGATGTAAGGACCAGTTGTATTCATTAAGCCATTCTGGTATTTTATTTTGACATTTCATTATAAATATTAGCATGAGGGATGATGCCTGTTTTAAAAACACATTTTTAGACTGAGGAAAACTGAAGCCTGGATGCTCAGTGATTTTTCAAATATTCAGATAAACATCTAAATTTAGAAATTACCAGTATCTAAGTCTCATTCCCATTTGGTAATGCTATTCCAGAGTTTTTTAGGTTTATAAAAATGTGTCATCATTTCCCTGACCATCGCCACCACATTCATTCTGTAATCTCACCATCTTTTTCACTGAAATGGCAAACCCAGAAGGCAGGGAGCATATCTTATCTGTGCAATACTGTATTTAAGTGTGGATTCTCTGTCAGCATTTAAAAAGTAATATAACTTCAAATAGGGTTGATTTAAGCCTCCCTACTCAGCAGTTAGTCTTGGAGACGTGACTCACTCTTTCAAATGGTAATTTGCACCTGTTACCTTCATCCACAGGTTGGAAAATACTTACACCTTAATTAATTACATCCTTGTGATGTGGGAGACTGTCTCCTCAACCCACACACACAGAGATAGGGACAAAGAGAATCAACAGCTTTTCTGATATTTCAAAGCAGACTTTGGAGAACAAAATTAGAATTCAAGTCACTTTTCTTTGAGTGATCGATGAGGTTCTTTAGCAACTTGTGTCTCTCATGGCAGAAAACATGGTGATGGCATCCTTTCCAGTAAGAGATGTGCTTGTCCTCAGCTTATTTGGTAGTATCAGTTCAATATGACCTCAGAGAACATGTATGCTTCTTAATAACACTTTCTGTCTCTGTTTCTGCAGTGGCTGATGTCATCCACAGAAACAAAGAGCAGGTGGCATGCAAATCACATTTAGGTGAATATGACATTAGAATATAATTCCCCAAATGGTGATGCCGCCATGTAATTAAGCTACAGCTAAATGACAAGTACCTGACATCAGGTAATCATTTAATAGAGGAAAGTGGGAGGCAGTTTATTATTTTAAAGTGTGTTTTCTTTAAATTTCCTTGATATGTAAAAAGATTCCCTTTGTAGTCACATAGTTTCAAAATGTTTGTATGTAATTATTTTTGGCAGGTTTTATAAAATGTTTATGATAGTGATACATGTTTCTTTGGCAGACATCATCAGATGTTTGTAAGACTGTAAGTGGACATTCACCCTTGTTTTTTTTGCTAACAGGGAAAATGTCATCTGAATTTATGTAAATTTTTGGACCTTGAAGTTAACAAAAACCATAGAAAGTGCTAAGTTAGATACTGTATAAGTATTATAAAAGCGTGTTGCATCAATATGCAAAATTTGCTTTTATTGTCTTAATTAGTAATAGCTTAATCAGTATTTTGTTATGTAATATTATTTTTTCACTGAACATAAGAGTTTAAGACACTATAGCTCTTGAAACGTAGACATAATAGTAGATTCCATCTCCAAAATACTGTGAAACTAGCATGTTAATATACATGTGAGGTCAGCTTTATTAAATTACAAAGAAGAAAATTCAGTAAGGGAATAAACCATATAATGCTCCCTGTTTCAATAAAAATATTTCTTCATATTCTGTTATGTATAAGGTGCTCTGTTGGGCTAGAAAACAAGAAAAAAACAAACCTGTTGCCGTCGAGTCAATTCCGACTCATAGCGACCCTATAGGACAGAGTAGAACTGCTCCATAGAGTTTCTAAGGAACGCCTAGTGAATTTAAACTGCCATTAGCAGTTAGCAGCCATAGCACTTAACCACTATGCCACCAGGGTTTCCTCTGTTGGGCTAGTACCTCTAAATTAGGCAAAACTTTTTAAATTGCGTGCCTCATTACTATCTTTACCTCTCAAAAGTTATCTCCTATATTTTGAACTAACTTTATTTAATCTTAATAATTTTATGTCCCTTTCTTCATTACCCCAACTCCGTCTCTGTCCAGTCCCATCTCATCCCCTGCTCTCTAGTCTTGAAAACTCTTTCCTTGTCTCCCTGAAACTCAGTTTCTTCATCTGTATATTGGAAATAACAATGTCACCTAACAATTGTTTGAGAGTTAAATGATATTTATAATTTCACTCACTCATTTGCATATACTGATTAAGTAATAATCATCTGTTATTATTGCCATTATTGATATTATTCAAGATTCAGCTTAGATATCACAAGTGCTCTCTTGGTCCCACTGCACTGTGTTCACACTTCCATTGCAGTTCTAGCCATGACCCATGTTACGGCTGTCATACAATAGTCAGTGACCACCTTGTAAGAATAGACCATGTATTACTCATCTCTGTATTTTCAACAATTAAAACTCTGGAAAACATTCCTATAGCTAACATTGGTTAAGAACAGTTCACCATATTCTACTGAACTTAAAAGTGTATATTTAAAAAAAAATACTAGGCAAGATGTGAATTTGGAATGCAAGCATTCTTTCTTACCTATGGCTTCTTTTCTAGAAGGAATGCTAAAGACTGTACTCTAGCAGAATGTCTAGGCAGCTGCCCGTTCTTCCAACCTTTCTCTGGTTTGGGGCCAGCAGTTCCAGTGTGGATTTTTCTTTAAATGGTGGAAACTCAGGTGAAATATAATGTCTTGACAGTGAATTGATAGAAAGGGACAGTGTTTCAAGCAGATAGGTAGATGAGTGGTGTGCACATTACCCTGCTGTTAACTCACCAAAGTTCATTGGCAAAGGAAGATGACAACAAAAATGTCCAGAATTCATTCCGTTTTCCATAGTTTATGGTTTTAATGTCTCATCCTCTACCAACACCCTCTACTCACTGACCGTTATTCTTACCTCAGGAACAACATAAAAAAATTCTCTGATCTTACACATTCTAACTTTGCTAGAAGATAGTTGAAAGCTCACTTTTTTCCAAGTGTATTGTTGATGTGTGTGTGTGTGTGTGTGCGCGTATGTATACGTACACTTCATAACTGAAGAAAAGTCAGTCTCATTTCCTCTTAAGCCAAGAGAGTGAGTTATAAGCAATGATCAGATGATTATATCCTCAAAGCAGGATAGTAAAGGTCATTAATGCCAAGCCAATAGAACAGCTAAGGATTTTAGACCAAAGTTATGTTTCTCTAACCTGGAATCTGCATTGACTTTAAAGGTCATAGGCTTAGATATAAACAGTGCTTCAGAAAGGGATCTAGGTTATATGGTATTGTCTTCTCTCAAGAGAACAAGAGCCAGGGCAGAATTTTTTTTTTTTCAGATAAATCAACTTTATTTAAATATAATTTGCATAATTTTCTTACACTGACATGTATAAATTTTTCAATGTATACTTAGGTGAGTTTTGACAAATACATACACTCACGTAACCACCACCCTCATCAAGATGTGGGTGATTTATGTTACCCCAGGAAATGTTCTGATACCTGTTTGTAGTACTCCCCTTCTTGCCCTTTCCATCCACCCTAATCTCTCTGGGCAATCGCTGTTCTGATTTTTTAATCATCATCTGTTAGTATTGTACTGCCTCTTTTAGAACTTATTACAAGTGGGAGCATACTGGTGTACACTCTAGTGTCTGAATTCTTTTGTCAAAATAATGTGTATTACATTTATCAAAAAAAGGAATCCTTTGTAATGGGTTTTCACTATAAAATTATATTCACTTAAAATTTGTATGTGTGCAATGATTTAAATCACTTGACTTCAAAGTGATATATTGGAATAGTTTAAATAAATGATAAATGGCTTCACTTGTTGCATAGTGCACATCCACCATTAATCAGAAATGGAAAACATTTCTTGAGTTTAAACTGTGTTTGTCAAACCAAGGTGAAGCAAAAATTCAGTTATTCCACAATTCATTAGGTAGGTATTTACTCATTGCATGCTCAACCATCCTCAAAATTCAGTAAAGTTCTGTTTGGATCCTTTGGGCTGTAAGCACTGTCATTAAAGAGCCAAATTACCCAGATGAATATGCTCTTGTCTATTAGTTTGATTTGGGAACTACAAATCAAATTAAGAAAAACTAAATCATCTGCCACTTAGTAATGAAAAGATGTTTTCTCCCAAGTCTCCATTCAAATAACGTAAGTGATGAGAAAACACCTAGACCAGAAAAGAACATGGGGATACACAATTGGGGAGAGAGGTTGGAAAAAGTTTTCCAACTTTCTGAGGAAGCCAATGTTGGAGTGATTTTTCTGATTGTACTGACTTCTGTTTAACAGAGTTGGCATTATCATATTCATCATTCAACTTTTAAAATTCTGTATTGCTAAACAATCTGAGAGTTTGCTTTTTTTTATATTTGATTTCAACAACAACTCTGTAGGGATTTTGTTTTGCATTTGCTTATCCACTTTTATGACTCTTAGGATGAAATTCTTCCACTAAGTGCTGCTGAAAGTGGGTGCAATAAACATATTCTTCTGAAATATGATTCTTCAGAAGGGAATTACCTGGTGTATCATACTGTCTGTCTACTATTAGAACTGTTTGCTTGCTTATTCTTCTGGGGATACTTTATGAGCTATGAAAATGTTTTAGCAGATGATTGGCTTAAGATTCAGATGCTGGTACTTCATTTTTTTTCAGGCTGCTTCCTTCTACTCTGTGCATGTTTAAGCACATGCTCCTTGTTTAGCATGTTGAAATTCAGTCACTGCTAATTATTGTGGCTACAATTTCCAACTTCAAAAGTGAAAAGCAAAACATGGACTCTTGAGTGCTTGGAGTCCTGCTATCTTAGGCAGTGTACACCTACCACCCGAAGGAGCTCAGTGCAATGAGCAAGTTAAAGTCAATCTCAAATTGCATTGGACAGTCCTACAAAGCAGGGAATTGCCCAGAAGTCGACTGTTGCTTCCATTGGCATTGCTTTGCTTGTTACTCTCATTTTGATTAGGTCAGGAAAATTTCTCCTCAAACATACTGATCCAATTTGCTTGTGTAGCTTCTAAGCCCAACCAGTTCATTTCCTTATGTTGAAGAATATGTGGTATTAACCACCAAGTGATTTTGGCTGTTAAAAAAAAAAAAAAAATGCTGATTTAAAAGCACATGTTTTAATACTGCTGATGAATAAACAAATGTTTATCTAAGGGACAAAAGGCAAACTGAGAATAAAACTGTTTCTGTTCATGAACTGAGAATCTATTCCTTCAAGAGAGTTGTGTGCGACAGGGGACAAATGGCAGCAATGGGAGTAGGAAAGTTAATCAAAAAGGTAATCATGTGAATCCAGGCAGCATTCCCTCTGCAAATAGATACTAGTGTTTCTGATCGACAGTGTTTAGCGAGTGAGGGCACTAAGGTTTCCATCGGCTGAGTGTGCAGCTTCCTTCAGCAACGTAGAAATGCAGAACACTCAGTCATTCATCTCATTTGAAAATGTGCAAGTATTTCAAGCCTTGATATTTATTTGTGCACTTATTTATTTGAGTGATTGTCATCTTTTTTCTTCCATGTTTTCTAGATAAGACAGAAGGATAGCAGAGTCTAGCAATGCTTTCCTTGGTAATTTCAAAGCCATTAGAATGACACAGTGGTTAAGGTGTTCTTGTTACAAAGACCGATCTTATATTTTTTCCTAAGGAGAAGTGTCTAACTTACTTTCTATCTTTGCATGGTGATTTGATGAGTGTTACTTACATGCTGTTGGTGTAGGGAATATTTAAATTTTGAGTAATGTTGCAATAATTCATCAATACCACAATATTTATGTATATTTGTATATGCTTGTATATGTACAAACATATATATATAAAATTCACAAATATGATACTTCTGCTATATTTCTGAATTGTTTATGTAGATTATTTCAAGTAAGGGAGTCTGGTAAATTAACTTCTGGCTTATTTTCTTTGGAACAATATGCTAAGCATTAGAGAAGGATCATACATGAATGTTGACCTTAAGAAGTTTACTGTTTATGCAGAGAAAAATACATAAAAATAAATGTGATGTACAGCAAAATGTAGTAAGTGCCATAAGAGAAGTATAGATAATAATCAGTGATAGACAATAAGAAAAAGAGACTTCTTTTAGCAAAAGAATGCACATAAAGAACTTAGTGCAATGTCTGGATTAATGTAGTGTGAGTCTCTCCTCAAACATACTGATCCAATTTGCCTATGTAGCTACTAAGCCCAACTAGTATGCTTCTTCATGTTGAAAAATATGTGGTAATACCACCAAGTGATTTGGGCTGTTTACAAAAAAAAAATACTGCTAAGGAATAAATAAATGCTTATCTAAAGGCCAAAACCATGCTCTCTCTATGCCAAGGGATTGGACAGGTTCTCATAGAGTAAGTGATATCCACCTCCAAAAGAAAGAGAATTTGAATATATAGACATTAAGGAAGGGCATTCCAATGGGAAGGAATAGTTTGGAAAAATGGAGGTGGAAAAACATGAGACTCGTCAACCAGTATTACATGTTGAGTGAGCACAGGGCACACAAAAGATTGGAAAGGCCAAGTTGCCTTGGGGCAAAGTTGCACAAAGTCTCGAATGTCAGATTATGACAACTGGCATGTTGTAGATTTTTTGTGCTTTATAAAGATGAAATCTTTCAGCCATAGGCAGAATAGACTGAACTGAGGAAATACAGGGGAAGACTATTTAGAAGGCTTCCACAGTATTCCATGAGGAAGACAGAGAATATGAAATAGGGTTGCAGAATTTAAGAGAAATTTTACAGGAGAAAGATAGTAAGGAAATAAAATATACAAAATGGGATAGCTAATTAGATGAGAGGACAATTTAAAGGGAGGTTTCCAGCATAACAATTGGTGATAGGCTAGTCATTAAAACATTTACCAAGCAGAGAACTGGGGAATGCCTTATGAAGGCAAGATGATGTATTCAATTTCGGTACCCAAAATATTAAGGATAAACAGATGACCAGGAGAACGGGGCAGAGGTGAGTGGGTGAAGAATTAGAATCTAAGAGAAAGATAAACTTAGAAGTATAGATAGACAAACCATCTTCACGTAAGTCATGATTGAAGCCGTGGCATTGCCAAGACAAATATTGTAAAGAAAAACAGAAGAAATACTATGGAGAACAACTAAGGTTAGGGCATAGTGGGGATGGGATGGAGGTAAGAACTGACACAATAGGAGTATCCAGAAAAGATGAAAAATTGAGAATGAATGACATCACGGAAGCTAAGTGGTTATCATCTGTCTCAATATTTTCAGGAGGTTAAGAGAAGATAAAGCCTGAACAAATCTTTTGAATTTATAAAGTAGATCCTTGTAAACCTTCAGGAGAACAACTTTGGCATATTAAAGCCATAGGAGAAACTGTAAGGGGCTTAAAATTGAATGGATGATAAGAAAATGAAGATGGTAGTTTACATTTCTCTAAGGATGCTTAATGTTAAGAGAAAATGGCAGCTTTAATTGTAACTCCTTACTGAAAAACGTCACTCTCTTTTAAGAGTTTCTATTTAAATAAATAGATAAGTAAGTAGGTAAATAAACAAATACATAAATAATAGTAGGGTCTGTCATTGAGACAAAATAATGAGGGGGTTCATGGAATATATCCAATGCTACATTTTGAGGGGTGGCAAGAAATTATCAGGTTGCAGAGAAGGCCAGGGGTTCTCAGTCCAAAAATGGACCCAGAGTTTTTGAGAGGCTCTGCGGAGAAAAGTCAAAGTATGTTTGTAACTCTATAGGTACACGGTTTAAAATTATACATGTGAGTTTCCTTACACATATGTCTTTTTAATTTTACATCCCATATTTCTATAAAAATAGGGATTCAGTGACAATAATGAATTGTAGCTCCTTCTCCCTTCTCATTTTTAAAAAATGTAATTATCAACAGCAAGAATACATAAAACAGACTAAGACACTGGTTTTATATTTTATTGACTAATGCTTTTTCCTCATGCTAGGGGCCAAAGATTCTTAGTTTTATCTGGATTATTAAGAAGATAATAATTATTACTTCTGGGATTATAAATCACCACTACACTTTTCAACTACTGAGTTATTTCTAACTATAAGTGGTAAAAAGAAATAAAACTATGTTAGTATCCTCAGTAATATAATGTAATGTTTAACCAAACCAATTATAACAAGCATCTCTAAGATAATTAATTAGTTATTTTTAGTAAACTTGAAGTAGTTTCTTGGGAAAATAAATATATGATCCATTGAGGTTTCTTTTGTTTTCTATTTTCTCTTTCTTTTGTCCTTTCTTTCTTTTTTTCCTGTTTTTTGTAAAGCTGGTTACTTGTAAGTAAACATATATGTCGTTTGAACAGAGGACATGCAGTGACGTTTTGGGCCCTAACTTCTCTGCATCAGTCTTAATCTCTAGCTTCCAAGATTTGGAGAGTCTCTCCTAAGCATTTTTTGTGTGTTTGTTCTCACCTCTTTCATATCTCTCCTGTGGCCTATCAGAAATGTACATAACCAGCTAGATTTTTCAGAAAGTAAACAAGCCTGTAAATGAATGACTTGCAATTTCAAATGCATTTTATATGTTCATTCTAGCATAGTGGTGACACACATAAATTACTGTGACTTCAAGAAAGTACATCCGTGTGAGATTTCAAGTCTGTTTTCTTGCTTTTTTCATTCCTGATACTTTTCCCAATTGGAGTCACTGAATCTCTGTCTTTTTGACAACATTTAAGCTTGCTTTATTTTCTTGTCTTGCTTTTTTTTTTTTTGTATTTTCTCAGATGACTCCAGGTTGTTTTGTGGGTATTTGTGTTTCAGTTGCAAACTTTCTATGATATCAGGTTTCAGAAAAGAACTGTACTGAGTGTGTGGGAGGGGGTGCGTGTGAGTGTGCACGTGTGTATGCATACTCCAAAGAACAGTACATAGAGCTAGAGGACACTTTCACTTCCACAAGGAACATAGAGATTCTAGACCAAAGAACTAAGCAGAGTTTCACGAAACACTCGGACTGGCCACTGCATTCCTTCTTTAGAGGCCCTGCCATGATAAGCAGAACAGCATTGGACTATTGCCAATGACAGCAGCCATATGTGGCATCTTTCTTCTAACATAATACCCGGTTTTCTATAGCTTGGTTAGATATGTGTTAATAAAATATTTTTTGTTGAAATCCTCAGTAGCAAGGCACAATGATCTCTATGTGTTCTGTTATTGAAACATGTCTTTCTTGTAGTTATGGAAACCAGACCTACTCAATTTACATATTTGCATTAAATTTGATTGTATTACAAAGGCTGTCTTTCAAGGAGAAGTCTGAAGAATCAGTGTGAATAGTTCTTTCATTGCACTGGTATTTTTCTTAATGCTGTGAAAAACTAGGACTGTGATTCTATGATACAGTAAAGAATACCAGTTTTACCTACAGAATTCTTGGACAGGTAGCTGATGTCAAATTTCAATAGCTTCCTCAAGAGGGCACTGTCACCTGCTTTATATAGTTTATACTTTATACCCCTTTACTGATAAGACCCCTTGATATATTTGAAGAGTGATTTTAACCTATTTTATCTGAAATGTGATTCTTTGTTCTTTACTTCATACACAGCTACCCAGTGTAACATAGCATGGTAGACTTGTATATCGTTGATTTAACAACTTTTGAATGATTTTCTGTCAGTTACATTTTTATTGATTGATTTACCTATCAAGATAGTTAAGAATGCTAGTTATCAATTAATCAGAATGTTTTGAGCACCTACTTGGTGTTTATTATGTATGAAATTTGCATGTGTAATTAGTAAAATTTTAGCTATGAAATTTGAGATGTAGCTAGGGTAAATAGTATAGTCTAGGCCAATTTAATACGTCTCTTTGACAATATCCCAATGTTAACATTGATTATTACCTCTTCTCACTAAGAAATAGCTTACATAAGTGTTTCTTACTTTCCACAATCTGTACACACAAGCCATGCTTGATTCTGGAGTCAGATTTGGGGTTTAAATCGCAGTTCCACCACTTACAGTATGTGAATATGGACAAATGTCTCTCTTCCTTGTGTTGTGAGCATTATATGAGTTACAGATTTACAACAGTAATCAAAGTTTCACTACTATTTTATTTTTAAAAGGCTTCCATTGCACTTGCCGTGATTCAAATCACCAAGCTTATAGTTTGTTTAAAGTTTAGTTTGTCTCTGAAGATAGAAACTGTTAAATTATGTTATTTCAGTGTATATAATGCTTTTAATTACTTAGGCAACAACTTAAAAATCTTCAATTTTGAAGAAAGTTTTACTATATATATATATATATATATATATATATATATATATATATATACACACAGTTTTGTGGAAATTCTGTTCTAAGTGACTTAGGTTTAATTTTTAAAAGAAGCAAAATCTTTTGAATTAAGTATTCCAAGGCATAACAAATCAAAAAATTTTCAATAGAATCTTTTATGGTACTCACATCCATAATTATAAAATATTTCCTTTGCAAACACTATTTAAAAGGTTAAACACAATTAGTTCTAAGATAATTTCCCATTTCATTCAGAAAGAGCTTTAAAGTTTACACATTATTAGTTCAACATAAGGTGGCACAGAACTTATAAGCACAGACATGAATTGTTTACAGGTAGTCCCCAACTTAGGACAGGTTTCCGTTCTGACAACTCCATCATAAGTCGGTTCTGAACGTAAATCAAATACCTCTTTAATATTTTTGTTTTCATTATTATTGCCTTTTCTTATCAGCATATTTATGAATCCAATCTTTGTCTTTAGGGTTGATATGGGAATGATAACATCTGCAAAATATGAGCTGCAACATTGAATTTAGTATGTTACTAATGATAAGATGTATATAAAAAAAGACAGTTGTAAGTGTAGTTCATCATAACTCGAATGTATCATAAGTAGGGGATTACCTGTATTTAATAATTGATATAAAAAAAAACCCAAAAAACAAACCCATCACCGTCAAATTGATTCCGACTCATAGCAACCCTGTAGAACAGAGTAGAAATGCCCCATAGGGTTTCCAAGGAGTAGCTGGTGGATTCAAACTGCTGACCTTTTGGTTAGCAGCCTGAGCTCTTAACCACTGCGTCACCAGGGCTCCAATTGATATAGAGTAAAATAATTTAAGGACCACAGTTGCTACTATAAGTTTATGCACACGACTGTACTTATTTATATTTTAACAGTACCTCAGAAGTTAAGTTTTAATGGTTTTAAGTTAATCAATATACTTAATAATTTTTTGATAGACTTAATTCTCAAATAGTTGAAACTTTCTTTTTCTTCTAGTTACCCACATGCTACATAACAGAAGTTTTAAAAAGCAGTTAAAATGGACTTGAGGATTAAACTAATGAATAACTTCATGTGTACTTCCCAGCTGCTTTTGAAGGCAAATATTCAAAGACAAACTTCTCCCGCATTTGTACGCTATCCTATAACACAATTGCCATTTTGTAAGCTTCAATGTATAAAGTAGTGCTCTGAAAATGTGGTCACCAATTATTTATTTACTTATTTTAATCCAAGGATTACAAACAGTGGGTCATGTACAGCTGCATCTTTTGGACAAATGCTCACTGTAATAGAAGCCACTGTCCCTGCCTTTCCTTGATTGTCTAATTACTGTAACTCTCTAAGAGTCAAACAATTGTCATCTCTTTCTTCTCAAAATTTACTTCTCAAAATACACTAATCTACACTGAAATAGAAGTATAGTAAGACCACAGAGAGAGACTGCTTAGTTAATTTATTGATTGATTGGATGGCTGATTGATTTCAGAGCTTTCTTTATGAGTTCATCATTTCTACATTTTAAAACCAATATTGTTTTGTCAAGTTCTAAGTGATCTTATTTAGTTAGATGCCTTCCCTAATTGCGAAGATAAATGTGTCAGATGTCTTTACCTATATACTTCACTTATTTTGAGCATTTCCTTCTTTGAGGCCAGTATTTATTTCTGCACTTAGACTTGACTTGAAAGAGACTG
Organism: Dugong dugon; assembly: GCA_030035585.1. Lineage (NCBI taxonomy): Eukaryota > Metazoa > Chordata > Mammalia > Sirenia > Dugongidae > Dugong > Dugong dugon. Next base: position 102,179,471 of record CM057463.1, on the reverse strand, counting down.
AGATAGAAAAATGATTATATTCACGTTTTGATAGATCACCTGTTTGGTTTAGTCTGTGTAGTGCCTTGATCAGTTGACACTGCTTCAAGGTCCATGTGCATAAGCAACTTTTAATAATAATAAATATTATGGTTGCCTAGTAATTACACTCCTCTAAGCTTTAATTATGTTTGTGAGTATTTGTTAGAATATGAGTTCCATAAGACAAAGGACCTTTTCTCCCTTGCACATAATTGTATCTCTACAATCCAGTCCAAAAATTGGTACAGTAATGAGTACTCAATATATACTTTTGAATAAATGTATGAAATAAAGTTATGATTAATTACTAAACACTGTTAAATGACAGGTAAAAGAATAAGAACATTTCATGAGTTGTGAGTGAGAGATTAATGAGAGATATTCTTGGACATATTAACTATGACCATACTCAGTCCCCAAAGGAAAAGATATATATGTGTGTATATATATATATATATAGATATATATATATACATATATATATATATATATAAATCCAAAGACATGCTAGTAATCAGAGTATCACAATGTTAGGTAAAATTTAATCATTATATTCTTAATAAAGATTACATTTTACTAAATAATGTAAATATTAACACTTTGTAATCCATGGTAACATAATTATTACTAGTCCTTAGGCTTGATGCCAGTTAGAATCTTTCCATGTCAGTTGAATACAAGATTAATTTGCTGTGATTAGCCATGAATTACTTTGCAGATTTCCTGTTCATTTATGCAAGGACAGACCTGTTAATTCCACTGGCTGACTTTATATGAGATGACCATAGAAGCCTCAAGCTTTTACTCCGAATAGTTGATTTTCCATATGCCAGATGCTCAGATTTTCAGAAGAGAATATCCCACTGGTGTTGAAAAGAAAAATGGCAAAGGTTAATTCCTTAAGTGGGATTGCAGTTGCCATTCAACAAAGAAAATGCACTTAACCTAGTGCAGACTAAGCTGTTCTTCCAAAAGATCTAGTAAGAACATCATATCAAAATGTTGTCCCAGCAGAGCTCCACAATGGAAAAGGACAAAATACCCTTTGAGAATAAAAACACTAGTAAAAAGAAAGCAAGCTATAGTAATGTGTATAATTCAACTGTAAACCAGAAACAGAAAACAAGCTGTGGGTATAACCTAAAACTGCATTTTTCTATTGCTACTTGAAAGTGGCTTCAAGGCAGGTAAAGCTAAAATGAGAATAGAGTAACTATAAGCATCGGGTCACATGAAAGACCATTTAGTTATTGAGCAGCACAACCTATCCCTTACCATGTCACTGAGAACGTGTAAGTTAGCAATTTGGGAGTGGGAGGTAGATCTGTAGATAGGTAGAATCATGTGTGGCTATGCAAGAGAAACACAGACAGTTAAGGGTAACCAGGAAAGCAACAGTCAAGAAATAAGCTACAATATATTTTTTTCCTTCTGCTAGCAGGATAGTACATAAATTGTTCGTATGGATTATATCTGCGAATTGCACTGCAAGTGACAGAAAACTTGACCCAAATTAGCTTTAAGCACAGGAGAAGTTCATCAGCTTAGGTATCTGAAAAGTTTGGATTTGTTCTGGATCCAGGTATGGCTGAATGCAAGGTTAAATGTGGTCATCAGGGCCCTGTTTGACTCTCTCTATCTCTTTGGCTCTCTTTCCATATTGAATCCATCCTCAGAAAAATTTTTTCCCATCTGAGGTTCAAATACAACATCTGCCAGCCATCTCAACACAGCTTTATTGGCTATGATGGGGTCACATGGGCATCTCTGAACCAATCACTGTGGATGGAGGAAAGTGATATTCTGGTTGATTTAGGCCTGAATCACATGTCTACGCTAGTACTATGTGTACCTTACCAGTAGTTGTTGAGTCTATTCTGACTCACAGTGACCCCATGTGTGCAGAGTAGAACTGTTCTATGGGGTTTTCAATGACTAATTGATTTTTCTGGGAAGTAGAACACCAGGCCATTCTTTTGAGGCTCCTCTGGGTGGACTTGAAATGCCAACTGTTCCATTAGCAGTGAGTGCGTTAACCATTTGCACAACCCAGAGACCCCATGTCTACCCTAGCTCCACATAAACAGCATGGGCTAAGAGCAGAAAAGGGACAGTTTTCTAAAGTGAAATAGTGTAATAGCACTAAAAACACAGGAAGTGGATGTTAGGCAGGAAAAAATATGACAATATCGACTACATTAGTCAGTAAATCAGTAGTTAGAGTGAGGGCCCATCGCGCTGGCTGTGACACTAGGTAGAGTGACTCATTACTTTCTTTTGAAGTTCCTTCTGTTCAGTCTATACTTTGGCTTCAAGAATATGCTGCAGGAAGACAGATGAAGAAGAGTGCCTTCAGGCAGGTTCTTGCTAAACTCTGGGTTGGTGTCAGATTCATTGCACATCAATTTCAGAAAATGGCTTATAAAAATATTCTTATTTCAGAATTCTGTGTTGGTTTCATAACCACTGCACTGTACCAGACAGATTATAAAATTATTATTTGTTATAGTGACTCTATATGTGGGTGGGGCAAGTATGAAAAATATTTTTCACATAGCATAATAATTGTGTTTTAAATTACATGACTTCAGAAATAAAATCAAATTATTGAGAAAAGTAAAATGTTTGCACGCAATGAGAGTGCAGAGGCAGTAATCTGGCCAGGGGTTATTTTGTAGTAAATGATATCTCCTAAATATGATCCATGCTTTATCATGGATGCTCTGGTTCACTAGTTAATTAGGTTCATGGGCATTAGTGAAAATAATGTAATATAAAGAGACCTTATTGCATACCCCTGATACTTTTACTGATTTTTTTTTCCTGAAATAATAGTTCTATTGAAGATAAATGTAAATAGGCCTCTTAGCTTTGCTGTTCCTAAGAAACACAGCTTTATAATTGAGTAGCCTCTGCTTCTTCACTCACTGAATAAAAATCGGTATAATTAAATAAATAATATTTGTAGAGTGCTTTACAACTCACAGAACATATTCATATACTTTTCCTCATTTAGTCCTCACAACAACCCTGTGGATTTATATGTCTAATTTGTATTTTAGAGATTGAAACTTGGCTAAATAAATTTCCCTGAGTCCTCACTGTCTCATGTTTATAGCCTGGTCCTCGGCCCTCCTCACTACACTAATATATGTCCAGCAGGGTGGTGTTTGTGAATAGCACCTAAATCTTGTTCACTCACATAACTATCATTTTTTTCCATTGACTTTTATTGAATCTGCCTGGGAAACCTTGAGTTCTTTCTTCAAAATATTGCTCACATGCCAATCTCTGTATAAAGCCTCCCTTGAATCCTGAAGCAAATACGCCATGTCTATCATCACAGCCCCATTGTACAAGCATCTGTTAGCACAAATCACTTTATTATAGTGAGTTGTTTACATAACTGTCTCTCTAACTGAACTGTGAGTTTCTTGAAGACAGAGTTTGTGTCTCATGCATCTGTGTATCCCCAGGTCCTAGTACTCCATGAGTTTGGCACCTGAGTTAAATAATAAATGTTAGATGAATGAATAAATGAACCATAGATACAGAAAACAGAGCAGCAAAGCTCTACTGATAGAGTACCTTGCTGAGAGGCACATTGATGTTGGGTTTACGTGCCGTCAAGTCAGTTCTGACCTATAGTGACCCTATGCAAATCAGAATGAAACACTGCCCGGTCCTGTGCCATACTCACAATCATTGCTATGCTTGATCCCATTCTTGCTGCCACTGTATCATACCATCTCATTGAAGGTCTTGCTGTCTTTGTCTTACCCTCTATTTTGCCAAGCATGATGTCTTTCTCTAGGGACTGATCCCTCCTGATAACATGTCCGAAGTACATCAGATGAAGTCTAGCCATCTTTGCTTCTAAGGAGAATTTGGAGGTACTTACTCAAAGACAGATTTGTTGGCTCTTCTGGCAGTCCAAGAGCCTTGTTTTTCACCAATGCTTGAACTTCCTCCTTCGGTACCATTGGTTCTTGATCATATACTGTCTCCTGAAATAGTTGAAGGTTGACCAATTCTTCTTGGTACAATGACTGTGTATTCTTTCCATCTTCTTTTGATGCTTCCTGTGTTGTTCAATATTTTGCCCATAGAATCCTTCAATATTGCAACTCTAGGCTTGTATTTTTTCTTCAGTTCTTTCAGCTTCGGAAATGCCAAGTGTGTTCTTCCCTTCTGGTTGCTAACTACAGGTCTTTGCACATTTCATTACAATACTTCACTTTGTCTTATTAAAGTTAGACATAAGTAATCTGATTTCCATCCATAACATGATTCCTTGATTTTTCTCTTGAACTAGGTGTTTATTCTTTGTTCTCACATTTATAAGTTGCCATCCTAGAATTAAATTAGAGCTTCATTCTAGTTTTTAATCTAGATATTAAGGCCTTAAAGGTCCTTTGTCTTAAATTTAATTCCTAACAAGTACAATAAAACAGCACTAAATCACATGTTTTTTAATGGGTAGCAACAGAACTTAAACTTTCACAATATAAAAATAGCAGCCTTAAGTTGCCACCTCATCGGGTATGCAGACTTCTGTAGAAAAAATTACACCTTGTCTTAAATAGGAGCAGACTATATCTTTTTAAAACCGGAGGAGTGTGTGTGCATGCCTGTGTTTGTGTGCATGTGTGTGTGTGTCTGTACATGACTGGGGAAGGGGTTCATGATATTTCAGTTATTTCAGGTATCTTCAGCAGAAAATAGATGCCCTCCAGTTCTGTGATGTTTTTATCTGAGTATTATGACATTAGTTAGCTTATCAGTGGTATTCTAAGAAACATTTTTTTATGGTTGCATGGAAAAGATGATTGTTAATTTGGCAAATATATAAACTAAGTATAAAGCCTATAGACTTATTTACCAAGAGAAGGCTAATGGAATTCTGTGTCTTGGTATTGAATGTAATTGCCAGTTTTGTATTTAAGGCATTAGAAGAGAAGTATTGAGTTGATTTGGGGAGAATGAGTTCTAATATCAGTCCCTATTAACTGTGACTTAACCAAAAGTGCCCTCTATATACTGTGATTCTAGGGCCAATGTTTTAAGAGTCTTTATCAAACATTTAATGTGCTCAGCTGCTATCTGAAAGGTTGGAGGTTCAAGTCCACCCAGAGGCACCTCAGAAGAAAAGCCTAGCAATCTACTTCCAAAAAATCAGTCACTGAAAACTCTATGGAACACAGTTATACTCTGAGACACATGGGGTCATCCTGAGTCGGAATCAACTCCATGACAACTGTAACTGGTTAAATCAATACAGAATTCTGGCTACAACCAGTAGCTTCAACCTTTGAGTGATAATATCATCCACATCACAACATTTTGAAACTACATAAAGGAATTTATCTTCTTACTATTCCGTTTGTTGGCTGTAACAGTGGGCTCAAACATAGCAATGATTGTGAGGATGGTGCAGGATGGGGCAGTTTTTTTTTCTGTTGTACATAGGGTCACTATGAGTTGAAACGGACTTGACAGCACCTAACAAAAACAACTGTTAAACACCAAGAATTTACAATCTTTTGACGTGGAGTTTACAGTATGCCTGGGAAGTTTTTGTTTTGCTTGTTCTGTTTTATTGAGAGGTAGTAAATAAAATAATGCAATGAATTCAAAACAAAGACAATTTTGTGAAGAAAAGATTTAAAATGTGTCTTTTTCTCTAGGGATGCAGGAGTCCTGGTTATTCTAGTCTTTACCCTCAAGCCACTCTTCCAAGTATAAATGGCTCTTTAGGAAATAAAAATACAGTAAGGGACTGGGAGTCATAAGAATCATAAGTATCATAACAAGCACGAGTGATTTTGGAAAATCTCTCTGCATATGCAATTATAAAAGGACCTCTGTTCCTGATACACTGCAAACTTTGTTGAATTTGATGAGCTGCTGCTGATGCCAGCATCTGACAGTATGGATTATCAGCTCATAGGAATCTCTTATGTAAGACTGAGTTTCAGACTATTCTAAAGGAAAAAACAAGTGAAATAATCAAACTTTGTCCCTTCAGAATAAAGACAGATTTTCTTAATTTTTTTTCTTTTTTTACTAATGATTTTTCTCCTATTTCTCCTCAACTTTTTTTTTTTTTTTAAAGTAGTTAAATGCTGTGTTGTGACTGCTATCTAACTTGCAGGAATTGAATTACTTCACATTTTCAACAGAACTTTGATGGCTTTTTTGAGATATCAGGTGCAAATTAGGATGCTTTTTTTTGTAGGTGATTTACGATTTTTTAAAAAAATGTTAAAAAGTAGCTGTGATTTATAAAAACAAACAGGCAAGCCCCATACCCCATTGTATCCCCATTCCCATAAATGCCCACATATGTTCTTCCAGAGTCCCCTAGCTGGTCTCCTCCCTACCTCCAGGCTTTCCCCACTTTCAGACTTTTAGCATCACCAGGCAAATCCTGTGAAAACACCATTTCCGTCATGTTACCTCCCACTGAAGTGGGCAGTGGATATTCACTAGTAGAATTCTCACCTCCCATGTTGAATAACCAAGTTCGATTCACAGCCAATGTGCCTCACACACTACCACCACCTGTCTGTCAGTGAAGGCTTGCATGTTGCTATGATGCTGAGCAAGTTTCAGCAGAGCCTCCAGACTAATACAGTGGTCTACTTCCGAAAATCACCCAGTGAAAACTCTATGGCTTGTAAGGGTCAGATCTGCAACCTATCATGTGGATCGTGCTGGACCCAGGAGTGTTTCCTTCTGTTGTGCATGGGGTCGCCATGAGTCCTGGCCTACTTTATGGCCACTAACAGTGACAACTTCTACTCAAAGTCCTTCATCCACTGGTACCTCACAAAATTCCAGTCTTACTTGCTAGTTATTTAGGACTTGTCCACCCTATCTTCCCAAACTTTATTTCCTGTTCCCTAAGCATAACTTATTTTTAATTCCTTCTATTCATTTGCTCCTGCTGTTTCCTCAGTGTCCATTGTCATTCTCTCAGTGCCACAGGCTTAGATCATTTGCGTATTTCAAAACTCAGTTTGATTTTCTGATCTATGAGTAAGGCTGCCCTGCTCTTCTCAGGTCACTGTACTCTCTTTTTACTGTGACTTTAAGAAAATCTGTCATTAACACTCATTCACTATTTATCACATACCAACTATTATTATCCCCTATACTCTCATGTGGTTTTGCTTTCTCCCTTTTGCTTTATGAATTATCTAAATCCACTACAGAGGCGTAGTGGACGAGGGGGCAGAGAGGACACTTGCCCCCGGACCCATGTCCAAGGGGGCACCAGGTGAAGTGTGGAATGACATTTCCAGGCACCACAAATATGAAAGACGCCTGACCAGGGCAGTCCAACAGGAGGGGGGATGGTGTTTCTGCTGAAACTCACTGCAGTCACATCTGTTCATCTTGAAATTGAGAGGAGGGGACAACTTAGAGATTGTCACTGGGCACTTCTTACTCTAGCTAGGCCTCTGGTTCACTTCCTCTTAAAAAACAAAAAGCAAAAAACTAAACAGTTAACACAGAGTCAATTCCAACTCATGGTGACGCCATGTTTGCAGAGTAAACAGAGCCACATAGGGTTTTCCTGGCTGTGATCTTTCAGAAGCAGATCAACAGGCCTTTTTTTCAGAGATGCCTATGGGTGGATTTGAACTAATCTGATGTGTCCTCAATGCCTTTTTGTTGTTTCTATTTGTTGTTGTTGTTGTTGTTGTTAGGTGCCATCAAGTCAGTTCCAACTCTGTAGGGATCCCATGTACAACAGAATGAAACACTGCCCAGTCCTTCACCATCCTCACAATTGTTGCTGTATTTGTGCCCATTTTTGCAATCACTGTGTCAATCCATCTCATTAAAGGTCTTCCTCTTTTTTTTTTCGCTGACCCTCTGCTTTAACAAGCATGATGTCTAAATTGAATCACCACTACTTTCTAACTATTATATTTTAATAATAAATTAGAAATTTACTGGAAAGTATGGCATTGGTGATAAAAACAATGCTGGAGATCGCATGATAGAATTTTGCAAGACCAACGACTTCTTCATTGCAAATACCTTTTTTCACCAACATAAACAGTGACAATACATGGTCCTCACCAGATGGAATACACAGGAATCAAATCAACTACATCTGTGGAAAGACACAATGGAAAAGCTCAATATCATCAGTCAAAACAAGGCCAAGGACCGACTGCAGAACAGACCATCAATTGCTCATATGCAAGTTCAGGTTGAAATTGAAGAAAATTAGAATAAGTCCAAGAGAGCCAAAGTATGACCTTGAATATATTCCACCTGAATTTAGAGACCATCTGAAGAATAGATTTGACACGTTGAACACTAATGACCAAAGACCAGGTGAGTTGTCAAATGACATCAAGGACATCATACATGAAGAAAGCAAGAGGTCATTAAAAAGACAGGAAAGACAGAAAGACCAAAATGGATGTCAGAGGTGACTCTGAAACTTGCTCTTGAACTTCGAGTATCTAAAGCAAAAGGAAGAAATGATGAAGTAAAAGAACTGAACAGAAGATTTCAAAGGGCAGTTCAAGAAGACAAAGTATTATAATGACATTTGCAAAGAGCTGAAGATAGAAAACGAAAAGGGAAGAACAGGCTCAGCATTTCTCAAGCTGAAAGAACTGAAGAAAAAATTCAAGCCTTGATTTGCAATAGGGAAGGATTCTATAGGGAAAATATTAAATGGCACAGGAAGCCTCAAAAGAAGATGGAAGGAATACACAGAGTCATTATACCAAAAGGAATTAGTTGACATTCAGCCATTTCAAGAGGTAGCGTATGATCAGGAGCTGATGGTTCTGAAGGAAGAAATCCAAGCTGCACTGAAGGCATTCGTGAAAAACAAGGCTCCAGGAATTGATGGACTATCAACTGAGATGTTTCAACAAATGGATGCAGTGATGGAAGTGCTCACTTGTGTATGTCAAGAAATTTGGAAGATAGCTATCTGGCCAACCGATTGGAAGAGATTCACATTTATGGCTATTCTCAAGAAAGGTGATCCAACCAAATGAGGAAATATCAGTAATATGACATGCAAGTAGAATTTTGATGAAGATCATTCAAAAGCAGCTGAAGCAGTATATCGACAGGGAACTGCCAGAAATTCAGGCCGGATTCAGAAGAGGACGTGAAACCAGGGATGTCAGATGGCTCTTGGCACAAAGCAGAGAATACCAGAAGGATGTTTACCTCTGTTTTACTGACTATGCAAAGACATTCGACTGTGTGGATCATAACAAATTATGGATAACATTGCTAAGAATGAGAATTCCAGAACACTTAATTGTGCTCTTGAGGATCCTGTAGATAGATAAAGAGCCATTTGTTCAGACAGAACAATGGGATAGTGTGTGGTTTAAAGTCAGGAAAGATGTGCTTCAGGGTTGTAGCCTTTCACCATACCTACTCAATCTGTATGCTAAACAAATAATCCGAGAAGCTGGACTATATGAAAAAGAATGTGGCATAAGGATTGGAGGAAGACTCATTAACAACCTGCATTATGCACATGACACAACCTTGCTTGCTGAAAGTGAAGAGGACTTGAAACACTTACTGATGATAATCAAAGACCACAGCCTTCGGTATGAATTACACCTCAATATAAAGAAAACAAAAATCCTCACAAGTGGACCAATGAGAAACATCATGATAAATAGAGAAAAGATTGAAGTTGTCAAGGATTTCATTTTACTTGGATCCACAATCAACACTCATGGAAGCAGCAGTCAAAAATCAAAAGACGCATTTTACATTGGGCAAATCTGCTGCAAAAGACCTCTTTAAAGTGTTAAAAAAGCAAAGATGTCACTTTGAAGACCAAGGTGCGCCTGAACCAAGCCATGGTATTTTCAGTCACATCATATGCATGCGAAAGCTGGACAATGAATAAGGAAGACCAAAGAAAATTGACGCCTTTGAATCGTGGTGTTGGTGAAAAATATTAAATATACCATGGACTGCGAAAACAATGAACAAATCTGTCTTGGAAGAAGTACAACCAGAATGCTCCTTAGAAACAAGGATGGCAAGACTACATCTTACATACTTTGCATATGTTGTCAGGAGGGATCAGTCCCTGGAGAAGGACATCATACTTGGTAAAGTACAGGGTCAGTGAAAAAGAGGAAGACTCTCATTGAGATGAATTGACATAGTAGCTGCAACAATGGGCTCAAGCATGACAACTATTGTGGGCATCACGCAGGACAGGGCAGTGTTCTGTTCTGTTGTACATAGGGTCGCTATGAGTAGGAACTGACTCAACGGCACCTAACAACAACAACAACAACATTTTCTAACTACTCTCCGTGTCATATATTGGGTTTATTCTTAGGATTAGTTTCTGTCATTGCCTCTCCATATTTTGTCCTTAGGTGTTTTAGCAATGTGTGAGTAACAAAGCATTTATATTTCATGGTAGCAAATATGGATTTGACAGTGAGCCCACTAGTTTTGACTTCACAAATAACTTTGCTCTGTTGCTCTTTAGCTGATATTTTAATTTCTTCCTTTATATGATCTTTCAGTGAAAAATTATATTTCATACATTTCCCCCCAAAAATTGTATTTCATATATTCCCCCAAAAAATTATATTTCATACATTCCCCCCAAAATATGTTAGGTTTATTTTAAGAAACTGTATTTTCAGCTCCACAAATAAATTTGTTGTTAAAAAATTGAATTTCAGAAAAATTTGTATATTTTAATTGCCATTATAAATTCAAAATTGAAAAGTATGAATTTTTAAGAATCTCTCCTTTGGTATCTCTACCTTGTGGTGTCTATAAAAGCTTTGGGTGATAATAGGTTTTTATGCAGTTTAGCTGGGGAACCAATTTCAGTAGCAGTAGATTTTTTTCAAATCCCCAATGACGGCTATTTCCTTCAGTGTTAGTAAACATCTTGGATTGTACTAGGTCCTAGAGTTGAGCTTTGTAATGTACAGGACTTACAATCATCTTTAAGTACTTTCACAAGGGACATCTCACCTTTGTCAGTGAAGAAATACTAGATTAATAGCCAGGCCTAATATTGCAATCTTCAAATTCTAGAACTGAAGAGTAGTGAGTCATGTTTTTTCCTTTAAGCCTAAGGATGCTTCCTGGAGGTGCACTGAAAAAATAAGGTAGTGTCAAAGAATGTATTTAATAGGTTAACTGCAAATTTCATAATTTTTTTAAGTTACATGAAACTGAAAGAAAGAGAATACTGATGCTTTAATTTGTATCCTGTTTATAAAGGGAAATTAGATTTTACCTAATTGTTAATGTTATTGATCACTCAGGCTGTAGTTGGAGACCTTTTACCCACCGGGGACAGAGCTGAGCTTCAGATTCTAGATGCCACTTTCATCTTTATAAGCTTTGGGTTTTTGTATTTTCTTTCCAAGACATTATCTTCTTAAATTTTCTCCCCATTAATCAAATAGCCAAATGAGATAAACTTCAAATATGTGTTTATCAATGAATATCCTAATTTTCTTATGTTAAGGATTTATTTTCAGACAATTTCTAGTTTTATTTAAAAAATAGCACTATTACATAAGTTTGGTCCCAAGTTAATCAAATAATTCATAAACATACATACAAATGTGTTTTATTTAAAATATTTCTTCACTCTTTTTCTTTCTCTCTGTTTTGTCAACTTTCTCTGAGGTTTTGTTTTTTGGAGGTAAAAAGCCTTAGTTATATTATCTTTTCTGAGTATCTGATTTCCTTTCTCTTTTCTGCATCTACAAAAAAAAAAAATTGACATTATTTTTCTGATTCTATTTAAATGATAATCTCTTTCCCAGTTTTCATCAACATAAAATCACTATGAAAAATGAAAAAAATGGGTGCATAACCCTAAAGCACAATCTATTAAATAGGAAAAAAAAATAGTATTTTATTTTAACAGTGGTGATTCAGAGAAAACAACACAGGCATTTAGGAGTTAATTGCATGCATTTCTTCAAGTAAATATATACCAGCTTCTCTGTATGGGTAATTAAAGAAGAAAATAAAACTTTCCTATATGTGTTTGTGAGTAAGCTGAGAATGAAGGTCACATGCCAATTAGCAATATAGAAATCTGATGCTGTCACTGAATTCAACTACCAAAGTATTGCCATGTACTCCATGGGAGTGGACAGACGTTAAAACCAAGTATAAATACAACCCTTTGGAAGCTAACAGAAGTGTGATCAGAAGAACTGCATCGTTTAAAAATCTTGATTGGGTTAGAAACATTCTTACCTGGAAAATTCACATTTGTAGGTTCATTTGTATGTATCTATATCACAGGAAACAAATTGGCATTTTTCCGTCCATTCCACAGAGCCCTGGTGGTGCAGTCATTAAGAGACTGGCTGCTAACCAAAAGATCAGCAGTTCAAATGCACCAGCCACTCCTTGGAAATCCTACTGGGCAGTTCTAATCTGGATCACGGGGACATTATGACTTGGAATCGACTCAATGGCAAAGTTTTTTGTTTGTATTCTTGAGAAAAAGTTTACTTAGCACCTACTGAATACATGGGTTTGCACTCAACTACTAACCTACAGATTGGCAGTTTGAACCCACTCCGAGGTACCCCTAAAGAAAGAACTGGCATCCATAAAGATTACAGCCAAGAAAACTCGGTGAAGTAGTTCTGCTCTGTAACATGTGGGGTCACCATGGGTCAGAATCAACTTAAGTTGACACCAATGGGTTTGGTTTTTTGTTTGTTTTAAATACATGGGACACGATCAGTATTCAAAACTATGTATGAGATATTTTTTCAAAGCCCTTATATTCTTAAATGGGAGCCTGAGAACTGCAAATTTTCTAAGTGCTTTATATGAATCACAGAAAGCATGAAAGGATTTCAAAGACAAGAAAAATTTAATAGATGGTCACAGGAAAGTCTTAGGATTTAAATATCCAATTATTTTGAAATGGTATTTGACAAAAGCAATAAGATACTGAACAAGAATCTGCTGTGAACCAAGAATTTGCAGCATTAAAATACTTTCATTTAGGAACACTAAGGGAAAATTTGTCTTGTCATGACTCAGTCTTAAAAACAGAAAACAAACTTCCACTATTAATTCCAAGCCAGACATATTATATCTATGCTAAAGAATTAAGTGGTATGCATTTTCACTTGAAGAATCATTACTATATTCTGTGTTTTAATCCATCCTGTTTAACCTGGCCTTCCCAGTGATGAGGTCCTTTGGAATTCATTTTAAATATTGATGTTTGTGTAAGTAATTTTAATTTATTTATTATAGATTCATTCACATATGCCAGTATATCAGAGTAAATTTTAACCAAAACTTACAAACCTGACAAATAGATTACAATCATGCAGTTAGACAGAGCACATTTACCTGGCAAGTAAATTTTTAAAATGACATTTAGTTACAAAGATGATTTTCTAAATTTTACTACTCCTTTTTGTTTTTTTTTTTAAATGAGCTTCCTGAGGACAATAAATATAATTTGACAAGGGATTTAACTAAATAGGTAAAAGACCTTCTTACAATCTAGGTAATATTTTAGGAAATTACTGAATGAGAAAGTTAATTGCCTGGCAGCCTCTCACACCAACTGTGTTGGCAATCTAGTGGCCAACCTAATAAATACTCTCATGGAAACAAATATGCTTCGGATAATAATAGAGTCTTTGAGTAGGGGATTCTAAATACAGTCATTGGAAAGGGGAACAATAGAAAAAGCAGAGCCAAATAGAAGAGTCAACAGAGGCAGTGATGCACAGAATTGTGAGGCTGTTTACAGACTAACACTACCGCATGTAACTGACTGCAGACCTAAAACCTATTGTTCTGTTTTTATTGTGAAAAAATATAAGCCCTTGCTTAAGACTCAGCAGAAATTGAAGCAAAACCTTTTGCCTTATACAGAGATATCTGATGATTACAAAACCTTTCACGTTCTCTCTTCATATTTATTTTGAATATTGTTAATTTTTGTCCCAAGTTCCTCCATTTGCTATACTATTCTTAAGATTATTTTTTGTATGTGTTTGCTTTGTTTTTGTTTTAGAAATTGATGCTTCTTTATATTTGAATTACTTGAAATGGTCACCAACAATGAAAAACAAACCTTCATTCTTGTCCCTCTGAGAAGAAATTTCCTTGGCTTCTTGATGACAATCAACATCTAAATGATTTTCGTAACTTCTTAAACATCATATTATTAAAATAATATGAATCCAAGTTCTTTGTACATAACATTTCTATCAGTTTTCTGTGGTTTTTTTTTTTTTTTTAACTTTTTAGGTAGAGTCATTGAGCTTTATTTTGATACTCAATGAGAGCATGACAGTAGAACTGTACAGGTTGAGATTGCGTAGCCATGTTTATTCATAACTCCATTGTAATTTATGTAAATATTTTTCTTCCAATGATTAAGTTCCGTGTCCTTTCAGTGTTGCTGAAATTATACAAATCAAACATTATTGAACATACAGTAAAATAATAAAGTCCTCAACTTGAGTTAGATAGATGTACAGTTTTGTTTTTTAAATATTCTGAGGTAAACAATTCTATGTATTTATTGCAAGATAGTAATAATAGTGGAGCCCTGGTGTCGCAGTGGTTAAGAGCTTAGCTGCTAGCCAAAAGGTCAGGAGTTCGAATCCACCAACCGCTTCTTGAAAATCCTATGGGGCACTTCTGCTCTGTCCTATAGGGTCACTATGAGTCGGGATTGACTCGGCAGCAACTGGTTTTTAATACTAGTAGTTCAGTTTCTGCCAGGTAGGTGAAGACCCCATGTGTATCAGAGTAGAACTGTGTTCCATAGGATCGTCAATGGCTGATTTTTCAGAAGTAGATCACCAAGCTTTTCTTCCAAGATGCCTCTGGGTAGACTTGAATCACCAGCACATTAACTGTTTGCACCACCCAGGGACTCCAAACCAGTTGCTGTCAGGTTGATTCTGACTCATGTTAACCCTGTATGTTTCAGAGTAGAACTTCACTCATAGGATTTCAATGGCTGTGCCCTTTCAGAAGTAGATGGCCAAGCCTTTCTTTCAAGGCACTTTGGGGTGGATTTGAACTGCTAGCCTTCCAGTTAGTAGTCAAGTATTTAACCATTTGTGCCACCAAGGAACTCCTATTGCAAGACAGTTATCTTTGAAAACATTCTGTTTATAGTAGCTCAAAAACTATAACCAATATAATATTTACTTATTAATTACATACTTTCTTATTTCCATGGAATTATATAAACATAAGTGAAATGGTCAACATATTTACTATATAAATAATGATATTTTTACATGTATATAATAGTAGGCTGAAGTAAGTTACCCAAATCAAAACAGACCCACTGTCTTCAAGTCAATTCTGACTCATAGCACCCTTGTAGGACAGAGTAAAACTGCCCCATAGAGTTTCCAAGGCTGTAAATCTTTATGGAAGCAGACTGCCACATCTATCTCCCAGAGTGGCTGGTGGGTTCAAACTGACAAACTCTGGGTTAGCAGTCAAGCTCGTAACAACCGTGCCACCAGGGCTCCCTGAAGAAAGTTTAGAGACTATGTAATCTAGGTTTCTTCTGAAAGTTGAAGACATTGAGCAACTGCAAGGCAAAATGACTTACATAAATTACACAATTATTCAGGGATGTTGAGAGCTGGAATCAGTCTGATGTCTACCTTTCTGTGGTAATAACAATTATGGGCTTGACTGGGCATAGTGGGCCAAAAAATGTACAGATTTTGTTGTTTTTGATGTTAGGTGCCATTGAGTCTGTTCCAACCCTATGTACAACAGAACAAAACACTGCCTGGCCGTGTGAGATCCTCAAAATCTTTGCTATGTTTGAGCCCATTGTTGCAGCCACTGTGTCAATCCATCTCGTTAAGGGTTACCTTCTTTTTCACTGACCCTCTTCTTTAACAAGCATGATGGTCCCTCCTGACAACATGTCCAAAGTGTGAGATGAAGTCTTGCCATCCTCACTTCTAAGAAGCATTCTAACCATACTACTTCCAGGACACATTTGTTTGTACTTCCAGCAGTCCATGGTATATTCAATATTCTTCACCAAAACCATAATTAAAAGATGTCAATTTTTTTTCAGTCTTCCTTATTCAATGTCCAGCTTTCTCATGCGTATGAGGTGATTGAAAACACCATGGCTTGGGTCTGGAGAATCTTAGTCCTCAAAGTGACATGTTTGCTTTTTAAAACTTTAAAAAGGTCTTTTGCAGCAGATTTTCCCAATGCAATACATTTTTTGATTTATTGACTGCTGCTTCCAAGGGCATTGATTGTGGAGCCAAGTAAAAGGAAGCCCCATTTCTTAAGCTGAAAAAACTGAAGGAAAAATTCAAGCCTTAAATTGCAATATTGAAGAATTCTATGGGCAAAATATTAAATGATGCAGGAAGCATCAAAAAAAGATGGAAAGAATACACAGAGTCATTATACCAAAAAGAGTTGTTCAGTGTTCAGTCATTTCAGGAGGTAGCATATGATCAAGAACCAATGGCACTGAAGGAAGAAGTCCAAGCTGCACTGAAGGCATTGGCAAAGAACATGTCTTCTGGAATTGACAGAATACCAATTGAGATGTTTCAACAAATGGATGCAACGCTGGAAACTCTCATTTGTCTATGCCAAGAAATTTGGAAGACAGCTGTCAGGCCAATTGAGTGGAAGAGAACTACATTTGTGTCCATTCCAAAGAAAAGTGATCCAACAGAATGCAGAAATAAACAATATCATTAATATCACATGCAAGTAAACTTTGCTGAAGATAATTCAAAAACAGTTGCAGCAGTATACGGACAGGATCATAACATTGTGAAGAATAGGAATTCCAGAACACTTATTTGTGCTAATGTGGGACCTGTACATAGACCAAGAGACAGTCTTTCAAACAGAACAAGGGAATACTGCATGGTTTAAAATCAGAAAAGTGTATGTCAGGGATGTATCCTTTCACCATACTTATTCAGTCTGTATGCTGAGCAAATAATCTGAGAAACTGGACTATATGAAGAAGAACATGTCATCAGGATTGGAGGAAGACTCATTAACAACCTGCATTATGCAGATGACACAACTTGGCTGGCTGAAAGAGAAGAGGACTTGAAGCACTTACTGATCAAGATCAAAGATCAAGATCAGTATGGATTGCACCTCAACATAAAGAAAACAAAAATTCTCACAACTGACCAATAAGCAACATCATGATAAATGGAGAAAATATTGAAGTTGTCAAGAATTTCATTTTACTTGCACCCATGATCAACAGATTGTGTAGTTTTCTGTAAAGAGGTACTTTCTTCTTTAAGCACAACTTATAGAAGTTTGAGTAAATGCTATAAAGAATAAATCAGCTACATACGGTAGTAACTTCATTTTCTTTTGCTCATATATACAGGTAGAATATAGACCTTTTGTGGATGCATAGACCCTAATCTTGGTTATGAGATTATATATCTCTCAATGATAATAAATTGCCTCCCTTAATGTTTAAATAATCAAGAGCCCAGACACTGAGAGTTAAGTTGTTTGATGCCCCTTAATTATATATTTTTTGTCATTAGTTTTCAAAGAAACTCTTACTTCTTGCATCTCCAAAGAGTTCTCAGTTCCCACATAGGTTCTACAATGGTTTTGTCGTATGTATTGCCATATTGTTTGGATGGCCCTTTGTGGCCAAACATTTAATTAAAGTCCCTTGAGGGGATAGTTTTCATGATTTGTTATTGGACATCGGCCAAAGCTTATTTCACCAAGCCTTTTGCCATTTACTTAAGCTACTTCTGTGTATATTTTTGAATTCTGTTCATATGCCTCAAGTTTTAAATACTCCCCTAGAGTGATTTTTGTTACCATCTCCAAAGTCTAAATATTAAATTTCTATACATTTGAAAGTTAGTTTGTAATTTCTTCTTTTAATTGCTTACAGTACTTAAAATCAGTAATTTTTTATTTTGTATTTCTTGGAAGAACAATCACTTTCAGCCATTTGGATGAATTATTGATTTAACTAACTTAAATAATGTATCAATAAGGAGTTCTGGTTCCACAAAGGTTAAACAGCCTGCTGCTAACTAAAAGGTTGGGTGTTAGAACCCACCCACTGCTTCCAGGAAAGAAAGACCTGATAATCTGCCTTCCTAAAGATTACAGCCAAGAAAACCCTATGGGGGAGTTCTATCAGTTAAAAATTGACTCAAGGGCACCTAACAACAAATTATCAATAATGATAATAGCTATCATTTATTGAATGCCTATTTTTCGACAGTTTCTGTAGTAAGCACATAACATACATCATTGTGGTTGATTCTTACAACAAATTTAGAGGTGAGTTTTAATTATTCACAAGAAAACAAAACTTAAGCTAAGTAATTTGCCCGTGTTTATGGTACTTACAATAAATCTTGGTTTCAGTCTAGATTTGTCTTAGCCCAGTTTTTAACCATTTCACAATACAAATTTCTCTTTGAAAGAAAATGTCTATGCTTTCTCTACAGACTTCGTTTTATTGTTATGTCAGTTTTATGGATTGAATTGGGTCCCCCAAAAATGTGTATCAACTTGGCTAAGTCATGATCCCCAGATGATTTTATCATCTGATATGATTTTCCTATGTATTGTAAATCCTACCTCTATAATGTTAATGAGGCAGGATTAGAGGCAGTTATGTTAATGAGGCAGGACTCAGCCTACAAGATTAGGTTGTATTTTGAGTTAATCTGTTTTGAGATATAAAAGAGAGAAGTGAGCAGAGAGACAGGGGGACCTCATTGCCTCTAAGCAAGGAGAGTCAGGAGTGCATTCATCCTTTGGTCCCAGGATCCCTGTGCTGAGAAGCTCCCAGACCAGGGAAGATAGATGGCAAGGACCTTCCCCCAGAGCTGACAGAGAGAGAAAGCCTTCTCCTGGAGCTGGCACCCTGAATTAGGACTTCTACTCCCCAGACTATGAGAGAGTAAATTTCTCTTTGTCAAAGCCATCCACTTGTGGTATTTCTGTTATAGCAGCACTAGATAACTAAGACAATTTCTATGGAATATAAAATTCTAGAGCAGGTAGAATTTACAAGAAATCTTTAAAGTTTCAGTGTTTTTGTTACAAGTCTGTATTTTGGGTCATCTATGGTGTTCACTGGAGTGAATATTTGCGTCTTTGTTTTTAAAGCTATTTTAGCAGAAGTGAGGTCCCTGGATGGTGCAAACAGTTTGTGCTCAACTAATAACCTAGAAGTAGGCAGTCCAAACCCACCCAAAGGCACTGTGAAAGAAAGGCCTGACTATCTGTTTCCTTAAAGACTACAGCCAAGGAAACCCTATAGAGCAGTTCTACTCTGCAACACATGGGTTGCTATTAATTGGAATACACTCAATGATAACAGGACCTTAGCAGAAGCTCTTTTTTGCTATTGTTGGTGGGTACCATTGAGTTGATTCCAACAGTGACCCCATGAGAACTACACCCTAGGGTTTCCTTGGCTGTAATCCTTACAGAAGCAGATCACCAGGTCTTTCTCCAGCAGAGTTGCTAGGTAGGTTCTGATAATTGCGGCGTTTGGTTTATCTCCCAAGATGGTATGGTCCATGAAGTTTGTTTGTTTGTTTTAAATCATATAATGCATATGATGTTCAGATAGTGATGTGATGATGCAAAACCTGAAGATTATAGCTTAAACTTTCCTATAGACAATTAATGTTTTGTTTTCTAACACACCCTACTTTGCTTTGTCCCTGAGACTATAACTATTAAAAAATATAAAATCATATTTATTTTCCTTTGTTATAAAATTTATCTGGAATTTGTCACTAAAAAATATGTCTCCTTGTGCAAAAATTTAATTCCTTCTTCTTTTTCTGTAATAAAATATCCTGAGGCAAAAAAAAAAAAAAGTGAAAGGAATACATTAAGAAAGCAGACTTAAAACTCAATAATCCTAAGCTCAGTGTTACAAAATTAGAGACATTTTCTCCTTTTTTAGAATAATTGCATCACATGTAATATTGGATACATGCAGATTGAAAGCGAATTTTTTTTACTGATTTTCTTTGAATTGATTGACTAAGTTGACCTTTGCTTTAAATTAGAATTGATTGACCAATTGAGTCAACATGGTTAAATTGGTTGTGCATATACACAGAGACTTTGTTTATTGAATTTAGGATATTCAGAGTAACATAATTACCCTCTGCTTCTCTTCTGCTCCAGGAAACACTCTACTTTATGACTGCATTTAATAATGTGTTGGAAAGCAAATGGAGCTAGAACCATACACGGGATAGTAGCAGTGGATTCTGCAACTGTTTAACATCCAAAGAAACCATCCTTACAAGTTGTTTCAGATTCTTATGTAGTTTACATGTTACATGTATTTGTTACGTTAAAGATGGGATCTAAAATTTGGCTTCTATAAAGTTATCAGGAAATCAAAAACCACTGACAGTATGATAACCATCTATTCTAGCTATATAATCACCAACATTTTTTTTTTTTTAATTGGGATTGCATCTTAGAACAATTGAGTAAATCTAAATGCACTAAGGATATTACATTCTATCGCTGTGTTTCCAAGTCAAATTTTTTATTGTTGCAACAAGGCAGCACTGAGTAGAAAAGAAATCAAATAATACATAGAAGAACCAATATAGATTCTAAGATTTTAGTGCAGGATATTTCTAAAAATAATAGTCTTCTTGTTCATTTAAAATATCTAATTTCTTTTATTTTGCCCTAGTTCTTATCACCTGAACATCAGAAACAGGCCTGAAACTCAGAAATTAATAATCAGGAGGATATGAGAGCCAAACCTCAAAGTTCTAAAGGCAGTCTGCCTCTCAGTGCCAAATCAACAACTGATTTCATAAATTTCGTCCTTGTGTTGTGAACTGTACTGCCAATGAAAATCAATAAAAACAATTTCCTTCTACATTCATGATCCTCTCCTCATGCTCTTTCTTCATATTCTTTTCAGGGTCATTTTGTCAAAATGCCACAGGGCTATACAAAATATAATCTTGTGTTTCTGTGTGTATGTCCCATGAAACCTGGTTTTTCATGTTCACTTTTGAGAGGCATGAAGTATAACTTTGGAGTCTTTAAGCAAAATAAAAAATTTCATGCTTTGAAAATATTAAAGGAGCCACCAAGTTTTATTGTTATTGTTTCAGTATAAATTCTGAGACTACATAATTTGTATAACATATTTTTATGCAAATAATGCACACCTTCTATGTTTGCTTGCCAACTGTGCCCTCCCCTCTCAAGGTATTTCCATAAGTGTTGCTATGCCATTTCTTTTTTTTTTTACATGTTGTTGTAAAACAAAATTAGCATAGGGGTAGGTGCAGTTGGCAAACAAAAGTAGAAGGCACACGTTATTTGCATAAAAATACGGTCATATATCCATATATAGAAAATGTATGTGTGTGTAATTATGTATGTGTATAATACAAAATATTTTCTAAGTTACTTAATGGTTGTTTGAGAAGATGTTGAGAGAATGAAGGCTTAAATGCAATTTTAAACAGAAAGACTTTGCTAAGCCTACATATCTAAAGCACAATGGAAATTTCAGATCCCTCCAAACAGCATGCTAGTATTCATTCATTATTTCCTTCTCTCATTCATATATTCATTTATTCAAAGCATTTATCAAAGCCTTGTACCATGTGGAAGTGAAAATATACATATATCCTTTTCTTGAAAAATATTTTTCAGATATTTGGAAGATGGTGTAATGTTAATACAAACAAGTGAACAATAAGTCTTGCTTCTAATTCCAACTAATTATTTCATAAGATTTATGTGGTCCCCCCATATTCAATTCTTAGGGATTGAATCCTCAAAATAATGCACAACATTTTTGGAAGGATCAACTATGATACTACATGTGCACTGCCTGACACAGGGCTGCACATTATCAGGGCTCAGTATATATAGTACTTGCTACCACTATTGTTATTGTTACTATTATTATTATTTCCAAACAATCCTAATGATAAATATATTATTTTTCTCCATTTCATTTATTTATTTATTCCCATACAAAAATTTATACATACATTGTTATGTGACTCTAATTGCTGTCCCCATACTGTGACAGCATACTCCTCCTTTCCACCCGATTCCCCATGTCCATGCAACCAGTTCCTAACCCTCTCTGCTTTCGCATCTCACCTCTGGACAGAAGCTGTCTGTTTAGTCTCTTGAATCTACTTGAGCTAAGAGGCACACTCCTCATGAGTATCACTTTATATCCCACAGCCCAGTCCAATCCCTGTCTGAACAGCTGGCCTCAGAAATTGTTTTACTTCTGGGCTGATAGAGAATCCAGGGGCCATGCTTTCCGGGATTCCTCCAGTCTGTCGGACCATTAAGTCTGGTCTTCTTACTAGAATTTGAGTTCTGCATCCCACTTTTCTCCTGCTCCATCCGGGACTCTCTGTTGTGTTCCCTGTCAGGGTGGTCATTGGTGGTAGCCAGGCACAATCTAGTTCTTCTGGTCTCAGGCTGATGAAGTCTCTGGTTTATGTGGCCCTTTCTGTCTCTTGGGCTAATACTTTCCTTGTGTCTTTGGTGTTCTTCATTCTCCTTTACTCCAGGTGGTTGGGACCAACTGATGCATCTTAGATGGCTGCTTGCAAGCTTTTAAGACCCCGGACGCCACTCACCAAAGTAGGATGCAGAACATTTTCTTAATAAGGTTTGTTATGCCAATTGACCTAGATGTCTCCTGAAGGCACAGTCCCCAGACCCTTACCCCTGCTACTCTGTCCCTCAAAGTGTTTGATTGTATTCAGGAAACTTCTTAGATTTGGTTTAGTCCAATTGTGCTGACTTCCCCTGTAGTGAGTGCTGTCCTTCCTTTCACCTAAGATAATTCTTATCTACTATCTAGTTAGTAAATAACCTTCACTCTCCCTCCCCACCCTCATAACCATCAAAGAATGTTTTCTTCTGTGTTTCAACCTTCTCTTGGGTTTTTATAATAGTGGACTTATACAGTATTTGTCCTTCTGTGACAGACTAAATTCACTCAGCATAATGACCTCTAACTTCCTCCATGTTATCAGATGTTTCACGGCTTCATCGTTGTTCTTTATTGTTGCATAGTATTCCATTTTGTGGATATACCATAATTTGTATATCCATTTGTCCGTTAATGGGTACCTACATTGTTTCCATCTTTATGCTATCGTGAACAGTTCTGCAGTGAACATGGTTGTGCATATATCTGTTCATATGACGGCTCTTATTTCTCTAGGATATATTCCAAGGAGCGGGATAGCTAGATCGTATGGTACTTCTATTTCAAGATTTTTAAGGAAGCTCTAAATTGATTTCCAAAGTGGTTGTACCATTTTACATTCCCATCAACAGTGTGTAAGTGTTCCATGCTCTCTATGACCTCTCCAGCATTTCTTATTTTGTATTTTTGGATTACTGCTAGCCTTGTTGGGGTGAGATGATATCTCATTGTAGTTTTGATCTGCATTTCTCTAATGGCTACTTATCGTGAGCATTTCTTCATGTGTCTGTTAGCTGCATGAGTATCTTCTTTGGTGAAGTGCCTGTCCATAACCTTTGTCCTTTTTTTAATTGGGTTATTTGCCATTTTGTTGTTGAGGTTTTGAACTGTCTCGTAGATTTTAGAGATTAGATTCTGATCGGATTTGTTGTAGCCGAAATTTTTTTCCCAATCTGTAGGTTGTCCTTTTGACTCTTTTGGTAAAGTCTTTTGATGAGCGTAAGTGTTTGATTTTTAGGAGCTCCCAGTTATCTAGTCTTTCCTCTGGAGCTTGTGCATTGTTACTTATGGTTTGTATTGTGTTTATGCCATGTATTAGGGCTCCTAGCGTTGTCTCTATTGTTTCTTCCATGATCTTTATTGTTTTCTATTTTATTTTTAAGTCTTTGATCCATTTTGAGTTAGTTTTTGTGCATGGAGTGAGGTATGGGTCTTGTTTCAGTTTTTTGAAGGTGGATATCCAGTTATGCCAGCACCATTTGTTAAAGAGACTGTCTTTTCCCCAGTTTACAGACTTTGGGCCTTTGTCAAATATCAGCTGCTCATAGGTGGATGAATTTATGTCTGGATTCTCAGTTCTGTTCCATTGGTCTATCTATCTGTTGTTGTACAGTACCAGGCTATTTTGACTATTGTGGCGGTATAGTAGGTTCTAAAATCAGATAATGTGAGGCCACCTACCTTGTTCTTTTTCTTGACTAATGCTTTACCTATTCAAGGCCTCTTCCCTTTCCATATGAAGTTGGTCATTTGTTTCTCCATCTCATTAAAAAATGATGGTGGAATTAGGATCGAGATTGCATTGTATCTGTAGATCACTTTGGGTAGAACTGACATTTTCACAATGTTGAGTCTACCTATCCATGAGCAAGGTATGTTTTTCCACTTATGTAGGTCTCTTTTGGTTTCTTGAAGTAGTGTCTTGTAGTTTTCTCTGTATACATCTTTTACATCTCTGGTTAGATTTATTCCTAAGTATTTTATCTTCATGGGGCTGTTGTAAATGATATTGATTTGGTGATTTCCTCTTCAAAGTTCTCTTTGTTGGTGTAAAGGAATCCAACTGATTTTTGTATGTTTATCTTTTATCCTGAAACTTTGCTGAAATCTTCTATTAGTTCCAGTAGTTTTCTTGGGGATTCTTTGGGGTTTTCTGTGTATAAGATCATATCATCTGCAAATAGAGATACTTTGACTTCTTCCCTACTAATCTGGATGCCCTTTATTTCCTCTTCTAGCCTAATTGCTCTGGCACAATGTTGAATAAGAGTGGTGATAAATGGCATCCTTGTCTGGTTCCCGTTCTCAAGCAGAATGCCTTCAAAGTCTCTCCATTTAGGATGATGTTGGCTGTTGGCTTTGTATAAATGTCCTTAATTATATTGAGGAATTTCCCTTCTGTTCCTATTTTGTTGAGAGTTTTTATCATGAATGGGTGTTGGACTTTTTCAAATGCCTTTTTTGCATTGATTGATAAGATCATGTGGTTCTTGTCTTTTGTTTTATTAATGTGATGGATTACATGGATTCGTTTCCTAATGTTGAACCATCCCTGCATACCTGGTATAAATCCCACTTGATCATGGTGAATGATTTTTTTGATATATGGCTGAATTCTATTCGCTAGAATTTTGTTGAGGATTTTTGCGTCAATGTTCATGAGGGATATTAGTGTGCAATTTTCTTTTTTTGTGGTGTCTTTACTTGGTTTTGGTATCAGGGTTATGCTGGCTTCATAGAATGAGTTTGGGAGTATTCCATCCTTTTCTATGCTCTGAAATACCTTTAGTAGAATTGGTGTCATCTCTTCTCTGAAAGTTTGGTGGAATTCTCCAGTGAAGCCATCTGGGCCAGGGCTTTTTTTTGTTGGGAGTTTTTAAATAATCTTTTGAATCTCTTCTTTTGTTTTGAGTTCATTTAGTTGTTCTACCTCTGTTTGTGCTAATTTAGGTAGGTAGTGAGTTTTTAGAAATTTGTCCATTTCCTCTAGGTTTTCAAATTTGTTAGAGTACAGTTTTTTATAGTATTCTGTTATGATTCTTTTAATTTCAGTTGTGTCAGTTGTGATATCGCCCATCTTGTTTCTTATATGGGTTAGCTGCTTCCTCTCCTATTTTTCTTTTGTCAGTTTGTCCAGTGGTGTATCCATTTTGTTGATCTTTTCAAAGAACCAGCTTTGGGGCTTGTTAATTCTTTCAATTGTTTTTTATTCTCTGTTTCATTTAATTCTGCTCTAATTCTTATTATTTCCTTCTTTCTGGCACCTGGGGGCTTCTTTTGCTGCTCTCTTTCTACTTGTTGCAGTTGTAGGGTTAATATTTTTATTATGGCCCTTTCTTCTTTTTGGATGTGTGCACTTATTGCTATAAACTGACCTTTGAGCACTGCTTTTGCTGTGTCCCAAAGGTTCTGGTAGGATGTGTTTTCATTCTCATTTGATTCTATGAATTTCTTTTTTGCATCCTTAATTTCTTCTATAACCCAATAGTTTTTGAGCAAGGTGTTGTTCAGTTTCCATGCATTTGATTTTTTTTTCCTTGCTTTTTCTGTTGTTGATTTCTACTTTTATGGCTTTATAGTCAGAAAAGATACTTTGTAATATTTCTATACTTCGGATTTTGTTAAGGCTTGCTTTGTGGCCTAATATGTAGTCTATTCTGGAGAATGTTCCATGTGCATTGGAAAAGAAGGTATATTTGGCTGCTCTTGGGTGGAGTGTTCAGTATGTATCTGTGAGATCAAGTTGGTTGACTGTAGCCTTTAGCTCTTCCGTGTCTTTGTTGAGCTTCTTTCTGGATGTTGTGTCCTTCACTGGAAGTGGTGTGTTGAAGTCTCCTACTAATATTGTGGAGCTATCTCTCTTTTCAGTGCTGTTAGAGTTTGTTTTATGTAGTTTGGAGCACTGTCGTTGGTTGCACAAATATTTATTATAGTTCTGTCCTCCTGGTGTATTGACCCTTTAATCATTATATAGTGTCCTTCCTTATCCTTTGTGGTGGATTTTACTTTAAAGTCTGTTTTGTCAGAGATTAATATTGCCACTCCTGCTCTTTTTTGAGTGTTGTTTGCTTGATATTCTTTCTTTCCATCCTTTGAGTTTTAGTTTGTTTGTGTCTTTAAGTCTAAAGTGTGTCTCTAGTAGGCAGCATATATATGGATCATGTTTTCTTATCCAGTCTGCCAGTCTCTGTCTCTTTATTGGTGCATTTAGTCCATTTACACTCAACACAATTATCGACAGGTATGAGTTTAGTTCTGTTATTTTGTTTCTTTTTGTGTGCGTGTTGTTCACAGTTTCTTTGTTCCACTTAATTTTCTGTGCCGAGTCGTTTTTCTTTATGTATTTTCTTTTCATCATTTCCATTGTTGTTGATTTTGTGTTTGCTGAGTCTTTATATTTTTCTAGTTTTTTATTTTGATTTGTAGGATTGTTAGTTTCCTTTGTGGTTACCTCAATATTCACCCCAATTTTTCTAAGTTTATACCCATCTCTTATTTCTTTATATATCCTTGACTTCCTCTCCATATGAAAAATCTATGTCTAGATTTTTAAGTCCCTCTTTTTGGTTTTAATGTTGTCATCTTTTACATATTGACATCTGTTTCCCTATTGTCAGTGCTTTAGCTATGATTTACTTTTGTGACTTCCCTGTCTGGGTTGATATCTGGTTGCTTTGTCCTGTCTTCTAGTCTTGGGCTGTTATCTGATGTTACTGATTTTCTAACCAGAGGACTTCCTTTAGTATTTCCTGTAATTTTGATTTGCTTTTTGCAAATTCCCTAAACTTCTGTTTATCTGGAAATGCCCTAATTTCACCATCATATTTGAAAGACAATTTTGCTGGATATATAATTCTTGGCTGGCATTGTTTGTCCTTCAAGGCTTTATATATGTTGTCCCATTGCCTTCTTGCCTGCATGGTTTCTGCTGAGTAGTCCAAGCTTATTTTTATTGACTCTCCTTTGTAGATGACTATTCATTTATCCCTAGATGCTCTTAAAATTCTCTTTATCATATGTCTTGGTAACTTTCTTTTGGGATCTACCTTATGTGGGGTTCAATGGGCATCTTGGATGGATATCTTGTCATCTTTCACAATATCAGGGAAGTTTTCTTCCAGCAAATCTTCAACAATTCTTTCTGTATTCCCTTCCTGTTCTGGTACTCCAGTCACTCATAGGTTTTGCCTCTTGATAGAGTCCCAGATAATTCTTAGGGTTTTTTCATTTTTTTGAATCCTTTTATCTGATTTTTCCTGAAATAAGTTGGTGGCAAGTGCTTTATCTTCAGTCTGACTAATTCTGACTTCCATTGCCTCATTTCTGCTCCTATGACTTTCTATTAAGTTGTCCAATTCGAAATTTTATTGTTAATCTTCTGGATTTCTGATTGCTGTCTCTCTATGGATTCTTGCAGCCTATTAAATTTGTCATTATGCTCTTCTCTAATCTTTTTAATTTTCTCTATTGTGTGTTCTGCATTTTGTTTAATTTCCTTCCTAATTTCTTGAAGAGTTCTGTATATTAATCTTTTGTATTCTGCCTCTGGTAATTCTAAGAAATTTTCCTCCTTTGGAAAATGTCTAAATTCTTTATTTTGGGAGCTTGCTGAAGCCATCATGGATTGCCCCTTTATGTGGTTTGATATTGACTGTTGTCTCCGAGCCATCAATAAGTTATTATATTTATTTATTTTATGTTTGCTTACTGTGTCCTAGCTTCCTGTTTTGTTTTGATATGCCCAAATAGGTTGCTCGTATGAACTAGTTTGATTATTGCACCTTTGAAACTCTAATGTCTTGTCACGAGGTGGTTAGATCTGTTACTAGGTATGTGAGTTCAGGAGTCCACCCACTCCTCCTGTGTGGATTCAGCTCAGGTGCCCAGGTAGATAGCCACCAAGTGTGTGGTATTGGCTCTCAGTTACAGTCCTAGACAGGCATAGGTGATTTGCGTAGACACAGGCATCCTGCTGCAGCAGGGGGACATACTCTGAGCAAGGCAGGGGGCTAACAACTGCCTCTGAGTTTCCAGGAGGAAGGTGTGTCCCTGTTCCTAGCACGTAGGTGGGTGGGTTTTGCATCCAGACCATGAGCAGTCAGTGCTGTTGGCTGTAAGGACTGGGGGGCACCTCTTATTCATAAGCCCCTACGGCAGATTGCTAGGTGGCGTGGGTGGAGGCACCAGTCCTCAGGCCTCTGATGCGGGCATGTGAAGACCCTGTTTAATGGGCAGAGCAGTGTCAAATGTCAAGAACCTACCACTTTACAGCTGAAACAGTTGAAGTTAGAGTTCCGGTATATACCTGTTGTAGCACGGTAATAAGGGCCTATGTTGTTGAGACGGGCCCACACAAGTCCATGCAACGGGAAAGGCACTCAAAGTCCATGGAGCCCTTATGCCTGTGCCTTGGCAAAGGAGCTGTGCCTACCCTGGGTTCCTGGCTTAGGGGAGCTGGCAATTTATTTTTCCCCCCTGTTCGTTAATTTGTTCAGTCTCCAAGACATGGAGAATTGTTCCCAGCATGTGATGGATCCTAATTCTGGCCCAGGGGGCTCGGCAATCGCTGAAGCCATCCAGGACCCAGTGCAGAGTGGGCAGCAGGGAGGTAAATGGGAGAGAGTTTTTTCCCTAAGGGTTTTTTTCTTTGATCTGTGAGGTAAGCCATACGCAAGTACTTATCTTTTGTCAAGGGCTGCTTCTCACTGGTTCTGGATGGCTGACTAGACTCTCAGCAGCTGGGCCTCTCCCAGTGCAGAAAATGCACTTCCCAGGCACTGCTACTTGCCTGCCTCACTGCTCACCCACAAGCTGATCAGGCCTGAAAGGCTCAAGCTCTCCCTGGGTCAGGTCTGGCAACTCCTCGCTGATTCCGAACCATCTCTCCCTCCCCCTGCCACTCAATCCAGTTCCTCAGCTCTGGCTTTGATGTTCAGGGCTCCCAGATTTCCATATATAATCGAATCACATGTTTTTTGGGGTCTTTGTTTTAAGAGGGTCCACTGGAAAAGTCTGACTACTCTGCCGTCTTGGCCCCACCCCCTTTTTCTCCATTTCAAAATTTAGAAAACTGATTCTCAAGTTAAATAACTTGTATAAGAGAGAACACTTTTTAAGTGGCAGTGCTGACATTCAAAGCAAGGGATAATTGATTTTAAAGAATGATCTTACCTCCTTCATGACAAGGGAATAGATAATTATTTAAATTGTCTTTTACACTCTGTAAGGTACAATGATAGCTAGCATATAATGAGTGTGTATGTGCTAGACATTGGGATAAGCAATTTCCATACGTTATCTTTTCTACTTATCATTATATCTCATTGAGGGTAGGCACTTATAAATATTTCCATTTATAGATGAAGAAACCGAGAAAGAGAGAAGCTTAGAAACTTACTTAAAGTCAAATATCTGGTAGTGATTGGAGAAGAGACTCAATGAGGTTTAACTGAAAAGTGTGTACGTATTGTAAATTTGATGTAGTACTGACACAAAGCGGTATGAAAATGTGTTGAAAGGTCAAGCAGATTGATTTCTTTTCTAACATTGCCGTTATAGTATATTAAATATTGAAAAGCTGGTAAAAACACTCAACATTATGATTTGGCCATGCACATTTTTCAAAATGAAAAATTAGAATATGAGTTACAAAGAAACCGAGATTCACCAATAGAAGAAAATAAGATGAAATTGTATTTCTGTTCATTTGGCTATGTTGGAGAAAATTCTTTCTTCATTAGTTGTTCCCTATTTTACTAGAGCAAAAGTACATGTTTAATAAAGAAAATTTGGAAACCTCGTGAAGAAAAAAGATTATCTCTACTCTCATCACTCAGAGATAATGACGTTTATGATAGTGGCACATATCCATGTGTTGTTCTTTTGCTATATATGCATGTGTGGAGGGGACACTTACCTCCACACATGTATGTATAAGTACTTGCTATTGTTGTTGTTAGGTGCTGTCAAGTTGGTTCCCACTTATAGCGACCCCATGTACAACAGAACAAAACACTTGTGGTCATGCACCATCCTCACAATCATTGCTATGTTTGAGCCCATTGTTGCAGCCACTGTGTCAGTTCATCTTGTTGAGTGTCTTCCTCTTTTTTTCTGACCTTCTACACATATACGTACATATATATGTGTATCTATATGCACATATACATGCATACCCACACAAACACATACACACTTTATACTTTTACACATTGGGATTTTACAGTACATATTATTTTGTAGCTTTTTTCACCTAATATATTGAGAACATCTTACATTGTCATTAGTTAAGATAATTAACTTTGGTTTGCAGTTCTAACGTTTATTTACTTTTATTTTGAATATGGCAGTTGAAGATTTTCAATCTGTATTTTTGTTTTCGAAATGTCATGGTAATGTATTTTATCACCTCATGGTGCTTTTGTGAGGAGGTAAGATTCTACTCTGAGAGATCCTGTGTATACCTGATATGTTTTTATTCTCCTCTGGCAATGCAAGAACACTAGAAATTTGACTTAGTTTCATCTTTTTTCCCTGCATATTGGCAATAAATATAAGATCCATGTGGCAGCTTCAGTCTAGTGTACTTAGGTCTGAGTCATCGAAACATCTAGAAGAACAATTCTTCGGTGAGGTGGAATGAGCAGCACTTTAATAGCAGTGCTTAGTGCTAAGGCTGTCTGAGAGGCAGAAAAGAGATTGTAAATTAAACGGACTTTACTGAAAATTGTCTTCACTTAGTAGTTTGGAGTCCCAGTCGTGATTTTCAACTTTCTTTTCCCTCACCTACCTGTTGCTAAGATATCACATTCGGGGTAAAATTAATGCTTCTCCAATTACAAAGCATTTAGTCAGCAGTGGAAGAAGAAATGTAACATGCAGTCTACTGGTTGGAGCATTAGAAGAATATGTAGCATGAGAGACAAAATCATGCACACAACAGATATTTAACAAATGATTATTAAATGAACCAGCACGTACTAAGAAACCAAAACAAACCAAATCAGTTGCCATTGAGTCAATTTCAACTCATAGTGACACTACAGGACAGAGTAGAACCGCCCCAGGGGGTTTCAAGGAGCAGCTGGTGGATTCAAACTGCTGACTTTTGGTTAGCAGTCTGAGCTCTTAACTACTGCCCCACCAGGGCTCCATGTATGGAGAAATAAGTCCTTAAGGATCTGTCATTGTGACTATAAACAATTGGCTTTTTCTTCTGTATTTTAGTTTGTTCAGCTTTTTAACCCTTAAGGAGTTGAAAAGTGCTCTACCAAGGTAGAATTGACAAGCATTACTCCAGTATACCATGGACTGTCAGAAGAATGAACAAATCTGTCTTGAATGAATGAAGTACAGCCAGAATGCTTCTTAGAAGCGAGGATGGCAAGACTTCATCTCACTTATTTCGGATATATTATCAGGAGAGACCAGTACCTGGGGAGGGACATCATACCTGGTAAAGTAGAAGGTCAGAGAATAAGAGGAGGACCCTCAGTGAGATGGACTGACACAGTGGCTGCAGCAGTGGGCTCAAACAAAGCAATGATGGTGAGGATGGCATAGTGTTTCATTCTGTTGTACATAGTGTCGTTATGAGTTGGAACTTACTTAATGGTACCTAACAACAACAGAGTTCATCATAATATTGAGAGAAATATTCTATGTCTCTGGAATCTTTTTAGAACCAGGAAAACTTACTTTACATTAAGATATTTTAATTGTTCAAGATCAAGATTACAATGCTAAAACTTGAGTTTCACCAATAATGGAAGTATAACTGGGAGATGCATGATATTTGGTAATTATGTCTTAGACCTATTCGGTAGAATTTTTTGCTTAATTATTCTTGAATGCTAGTCATATATGAAAGTTCCATCTATATTCAGAAAAATCATACTGACCAGTGACCACCATCCTGTTCAGGGTCAACCACATCATTCATTCAACAAAGATTCACCGAGCATCTAGTTCAACTAAGACACTATTTTAGAGTCTCAGGCACTAGTAATGCAATGAAAGAGAAGGCTATTTTTTCCTAATCATCTCCTAATTTTGAAGTTAATACATGCAGATAGTTAGAAAGAAAGACTCTGTTTCTTTCATGTTAAATGAATGGGTTAGAGCTAGTCCAGCTAGAATATTATCTAGTATAATGAGTCTTACAATTCAATATTACCAATGTATTATAAGAGGATAAATGCACTCAAAAAACCATCATCACCTCCAAATAAGTTACAGCCTGTTTTTTTTCCTACCCAAACGCTGAAAACATTCAGAAAATTTGTAGTCCTTTGATTTTTTTTTTTCATACTGAATATAGAATAATAAACAAAACGAGAATTCAAGAAGGAAATTAGCTCAGGTGTCATTATTAGCCGTTCTCACTCACCAAAGCTACATTCTCAAAATGTAACAGTGTCTCAGACACATTCTAATGGCTCTGTTAACCTGTTCCAAGCACTTGCCCATTAGAATTTCACAATGGTATCACTCTTCCAAAGTGCTTTGGCATGAAATCTGATTCAGAACAGGACTTAATGTGTTCTGGTCAGGCCTTGACACAATACTTAAGCAATCCAAATATGCGTTACCATATGGAGGGTACCATCTGTGATGTTAAAGATTACTTCATAAGGATTCAATTGCTCCTTCTTTTTCCTTTTCAAAAAAATAAAACAGTAGACAAAGCACAATATTTCATGAATATTTTTAAGACAGTCTTTCCCAATAAATGCATTCATTTTATTCACAAATTCCTAAACTGACATGTCTAAAGGCAAAACAAGAGAAATAAAGTAATAATTATGCAACCCCCAGGGACAGTTAGTGGGCACAAGAACTAGTTAGTGAGCATAATAGTGTAGAAAAAGGCCTGACATGAGGGGCAGGATGCCTTGGTGTTACTCCTATCAGCACCACAAACATGAATACGCAAGTCTCAGCTGCCTCATCTGTACAATAAGGGACTTCGAGGAGATTTGTGCTATCCAAAGCTGCTGTGGATCTTCATCTGTGAAGAGTGTTAAAAATACAAATACCTGAGGTCCATCCCAGGCCAGCAGAATCTGTATTTACTGCTGGGCCCAAGAATCTGTGGTTTTTACTGACTCCATATGATTCGGTTGCAAGACAAGATTTGGGAGTTTCTGTATGGTGCAAAAGGTTAACCTGCTCTGCTGGTAATTCAGATAGAAGGTTTGAAACCACCCAGAGGTGCCTTGGAAGAAAGGCCTGGCAATCTACTTCTGAAAAATCAGCCACTGAAAACTCTGTGGAGCACAGTTCTATTCTGACACACATGTAGTTGCCATGAGTCGGAATCGACTCAATGGCAACCATATTTTTTACTGGTTCCCAGTGATCTCTACAGTCTATTTCAGTTCAAAAATAACAATGACTCTCAAAGTTTAAATCAGAGAATTTGATCACTGATAATGAATATGTGTAATTAGAATTGAGAGGATTAGATTTTTGTCTCAGCTCTGCTATATACTTGCCTTCTGAGGCAAGATGTTATACCCTTGAGACTCAGTTTTTTTCTCTGAAAAATGAGGATAGTATTAGTTTTGTCACAATGTATTAAAGTACTTAATGTCGTGTATTAAAATACCTAGCATGTTGGTGTTAGGTGCTGTCAAGTCAGTTTCAACTCATAGTGAGCCCATGTGACAGAGTAGAACTTCTCCATAGGGTTTTCTTGGTTGTAATCTTTATGGGAGCTGATCACCAGGTCTTTCTTCCACAGAGCGGCTGGGTGGGTTCAAACAGCGAAACTTTCTGTTAGCAGCTGAGTGCTTAACTGTTTGCTCCAGCATGGCTTAGTGCCTGACAATTAATAAGCACTCAGTAAATATTAGCTAGAGGGATGAAGGGAGGGAGACATGTTATCAAGAGGCAAGCAGAAAATATAAATATATGCAATGAGTGAAGAATAAAATAATGTTGGCATAGTTTTCATTATATTACTGGCTTAGTAATTCATTTACTCAGTGAATGCTAACTGAAGATCTACTAGATGCGAACCATGTTCCCGTGCCAGGACTCTCCTCCTGAAGCTTATGACACTCCCTTAAGAAAATTCAACAGAACAAACAAATTTCTTCTTTTTTAGATTTGTGGGCAATCCTGGTAACTTGATTCTAAAATATAATAAAAGATTGTCCACAACAAGATATATTTAATTTGCAAGGGACAACTAATATATACAGTGAAATACTGAGGACAGCAAAAATATCCCTTATTTTGAAGGAAAGGATATTTTAGGCTTCACACAAAAAAGATGCTTTTCAGTACTTGCTGTCTACTCCTTAAGGATCTAATTGTACAAGCCATTTTTAATATATACAGTTCTTTCTATGTGCAAGCTTTCAGTTTAAAGCAGGGCACACACATTTACTTCTATAGAGAAAGAATATGGGGACAAGACATTCCAAACATATTGCTAATTTTGTCTTATGGGTAAACAGGAAGTTTTTTTTTAGTATCTACTTTTTGAAACCATAATTATGATCTTCTTTCTTTCTTTGATTCTATTTGCTCAGAAGGAAATAGAAACAAATTATTTGACACTCTACTAACACCTTGTTGCTCTACAAAAATTCCCACACAACAAGTCATGAGCTGAAGGCAGACAGGGTGTATAGGAACTGTATTTGGCTTGTAGGCTCCAGTATATACACCCTTGTACAAAGCAAATTTCAGCACAGAGAATTCAATAATCTGACACTTCTCTCGTGAAGTACATTATTCTCCTGTACAGCAAATTGCTATGGTCACGTTTTTCCTTAGGATCCAATTCTCTTTAATTGCCCAGCAAGGTCAGACCTCAAAGGAAGCTGTGACCTACCTGTATGTCCCTTCAGAACTATGGGCTTGGACTTCCAGGGAGACAGGAGGTCTCCCTAACCTGTCTGCTGGATTCCTTAAGTTTAGTTCAAGTTACAAGAAAGGAGGCTGTGGCCATTGAACTCCATCCTGACATTTTTCTTTATCATTGTTTCCTTAGTTTCTGAATGCTGGTTCTAGGGCTAGAGTATAAATAGGATGATCAGTGCCTAGAGCAGCCTTCATGAGTCATATAAGCCATAATTACACTGGCCATGGGACTATTTCCAGAACAGACAGAAGGCCTGTAATTCCGAGAATAACATTTGTTTTAAAATATGGCTCCAAATACTTCCTTGATTTTGTCCTAGAAATAGAGTAACAGAAAAAAAAAATGACCTCTTTGTTAAAGTACTTGTAACTTCTCAACATGTGTGTTTATATGTGTCTGTGTGTATATATTCCTGTTGAAATGGCTTTTATATCTGGCCAAAATGCTACATTGCTAGACAATGTAAATTGTCTTTTAAAACATTCTAGGGATTTTCCTCAGTGTCCTTATTTTTAGAGATAAATGGGGGTTTTAAAAAAGGAGTTTAGTTCACCCATAAGGCAATCCTATGCCCAAGGTTGCAGAAGTGATACCTCAGACTTTCAGAAACACTAATCTATGGAGGATCTTGCTTTATTCGGTAAAATCTGGGATGCAAAAATCTCATCAGATTCATTGTCTTATCTGAAATAAGCAAGACTCCTTGGTGCCTCCACCTTATTTCCCTTTGTGAAAGCAACTTTTCTTCTCCTAGAATTTGGGGCTTTCCCAGTAGTAATTTGAGGGATTTTTAAACAACAAACTGGCAGATAAAGTCCAGAAGGAAGAAATGTGTATCACCTTATAAATCAAGCAAAAATAATACAGCAAATGCACTTCCTTCAAAATGGCACTTCAATGACTTGAATTCATTTCAATGATCTTCAGTTTTTGCATAAAGATTGTGGAGCATATAATAATAGAAGTTTGATGTAATTATACCAACTTTCTTTAAAATTAGAAACCGTTCTGTGAGTGAAAAGTGAGGAAATATTAGACCACTTGTCCATCTGGCATAATTTTATTCCTAATGTTTGGTTATGTTTGTCTTTATGTTAATTTTTTATATTTTTCTATAAAAAACAATAGCTACTATTCAAAATGTTATTTTTATTGATACTTTTAAGACATATGTGTGTGTGTGCATGCATACATATTTACATACATATAAATATGTATACACATAAATATATACACATATACACATATATAAATACACACACGTATATATATATAATTAATCTCAAATTTTTTCAGTTTTAGTTCATTTTCATTTGGTGACTCTTTCAACAGATCAGCTGTAATCTGAATTTCTAAGATCTAACACTTTACAATCTCAAAAATTGAAATATTTCGAAACTTAGATTAAGAAGATAACTGATTTGATATTCAGTTTGAATATTACTGATCTAGTCAGACTTTAATTTAAAAAAATAAGGGTAGCGCAGCCCAAAGTGAATTTTCATTTCCATTTAAGGTGGAATTGATACAAAGTGACTTCTAGGAAAAGTGTGAAACTATGCATGTATATGTGAGAATGATGTGAACTATGCATGTATATGTGAGAATGAATCCTCTATCTACTATCGTTTTCCACTCTGGATATTTTCAATATTCACAGTAAGTCATACTACTCAACTGTAGTGTGATTTATCAATTGACCAAAACACATAGCACGTTCACCAGTGTAATTTTTTAGTTATTTCATTTAAACAAAATGGCCATAATTATTTAGATAGATTTCTGACAATGACTACTTTTTATACTGGTTGGGTAATGTTTTTAGCATCACTGATCCAGCAAGATCCAATATGAGGACTGCATTTTGTTTAATAGAATTCTCTCTAGAATGTTCCACTCCATTAGTAAAAGGGAGTTGCTCAAGTTACATAGATATGTTCTCAAGGACGTTGGTTAATGAAACACAGGCATTTATGTCTAGATGTTGAATGTTTATATGTAGGCATTTGCTCAGGAAAACCATTCTGTAAATACATAGGTTGTATTAACAAATCAATTACTGTATTATACTTAGTTTTGCTTAAATCTAGTCAGATTTTTAAAATCACTGTCACCTATAGAGAATATTCTCCAAACAATATCAAATCCTATTATGTCTTTAGGTTTTTACATGAGGACAATAAGGTAACATATACAAATATCCAAAGAATGCAAAATCAGAAGTTACCCTGTAGAAAATAGAAGCAATTTTATTACCCTACACCGGTCCTTTGTATTTTAAAACCAAATGCATTAGATTCATGAAGAATCCTACTACATGCGTTTTTTGATGCAGTGTTACAAGGAAGAGGAATTCAGAATAGTATCAAACCCAATTTATATAGGGCCCTCCAAAAGAGACATTATATAGTGTTTAGCTGAGCTTGTGTAAAACACTACAGCTGTCTCCAGGAACCTTTCCCTTGTGGAAAAGAAGCTTAATTCTGTCAAGGCACAAGTGCAGGGCCCCTTCTTGCCCTTATTTGCTTTTAGAGACTCACACTGTCAGGTTGATAAATGGGCTTTGACAGCTGCAAAAGTAATCCAAAGCTCATTCACAGGTAGAATAGACTTTAATAGATTCTTTTTTTTTTTTTAAGTCTCATGGAGGAAAGTTATATATATACATATAGAAAATGAATAGCATTAATTTACTGGGTGGCAATTATTCCTCTAACAGCAGAAAAGCCATCTTATCTCTTAAGGTATATTTTAATGTCATGCCATCATGCTTATCGTGTCTGTGTGTGTCTGTTTACCTAAAAACAGGCTTATTTGTTTTTCCATATGAAGGAAAATCATTTATTTACCAAGAAAAAACAATTGTCGGTGGCGTATGTGGGTTTTTGTTTGTTTGTTTTCTCTTAAATAATCTTTGATTAACTACATAATGGCTGCGTCTTTTACAACAACACACTATCGTAATGATACTTTGGAGTTGCAAAGAAGAATTTAAGGTTTTAGCAAATACAGATAAATTTCAGTTCTAATATCTGTGCTTTTGATATTTGACAAATCATTTCATTCCTGATAAAATAATGGGTTAAGTCTCCATAGAGATCTGAATTAATTGTACATGTCCCGCCCACTTTAGTTCATCTGCAGAGTAGAGTTCCTCTGATAATTGTGAGAACATATTTCCACCACCCTTCCTGGCATATTTTACTTAGGTCTGTAATGTTAAATGGGCCATTCCTTTTTCCCTTTGTTCTTTTAAAAATATACAGGAATACAGCATTTAGAAAGTGTTTTTCCCGTAGTGTTAAGGAGATTCTATAATTAATAGTAGATACCAATAATAGGATATTTGTATTTCATGTATTCTGAAGAGAGTGAAAACACGTTTTTTAGCAGTTATTTCTTTTAGACTAGTTCATATAAATAACTACTCTTAGAGCTAAACCACTGTTAGAGCTATGACTCATTTTTACTATCTTTGTTTTTCTAAGTTTGCAAATGTAACCAAGTTAATTTTTTTTGAAAGGAAGTATTAGAGTAATCTAAATATTCATATAGATGCAAATTAACTTACCTCTAAGGGAGAAAAACAAAAACAAAACAAAACAAAAAAACTATTATGAAACCCTAAGGAAATCCTCTGGGCAGCTAAAAATCCCCAATTTAATGAAGGACTTTGCTGGATTTTTCATTTTGAGAGGACAGGAAATGTGAAATCTAGTTTGAAAAAGGCAGATAGGAGAAAAGTTGCAACTGCATCCATTATTCTGTTGCGCATCACGGTTGGGTCACCAGAAAGTATGCACTCGCCTGCATACCTGTAGGAAAGCAGTGCAGTGGTCTCTTATAAAGAGGTTAGATTTACTTAGAAGCATAAAGATTTGTGCATGAATATTTATAATTTGATATAAACAGACACACTGTAGAAAGGGAAAGGGAAAAAAGGAGACACTGATAATGTGCACAGGAATACACAGGAGGGAAGGATACTTCTTGAATTAGGAAGCAGGGAAGGCTTCATGGAGGAGAGATCGTTTTAGATGTATTTTGGAAGATTTGTAAGAAGTAACAAGTAGAGTTTTTGGTGGAAGAAAGGAACTATAAAAATAGGGAAGAGCATGAAACCTGAGACCATTGAAGAGAGTTCATTTTATCTCATTCATATTAGGCAGATTACATCCCAGTGATGAGTCAAAGGTAAGGTTGGAGTAAAGGCAGACATGCATTCATCATTCATTCACTCATTCAAAGAACATCTATTGAGTTCCTACAATGGGTCGGTGACTGGTGTAGCACTAGGGATATATATATATATATATATATATATATATATATATTTTTTTTTTTTTTTAAGTGAGTAAAATATGGCGCCTCTTCAATAAAAAATTATTCCTTATTCTAGAGTATGGAAGTATACAGATAATTATAAGACAATATAATAAATCTTTCATTGGCGTTTACCCAGTGTTGTGGGAGTGGCATACATGTAGCAACTAAATGTGCTTGGTAGAATTGGGAGAAACTTAACTGAGAAGCTAACATTTGGATTGGATCCTGAAGGATATGTACAGGGGGGTAGACTCTGGGAGGGTTCCAAATGCAAAGCTTCTGTTGTCCTCAGAGGTGTGTTATCCTCCTAGAGTCAATGTATGATAATATACATAGAGCACTCCCAGGAAGCTCACCAGAGCCTCAGAGTCCAGAGTTCTTATTAGAGCTCTATTATGTAGGCATAAGGAGCCCTGGTGGTGCAGTGATTAAAGTGCTCACAAACCTACCAGCTGCTCCATGGAAGAAAGATGTGGCGATCTACTTCTGTAAAGAGTATAGCCTTGGAAACCCTGCGGAACAGTTCTCTCTGTTCTATAGGATCACTACGAGTTGGAATGGACGGGATGGCAACAGGTTTGCTTTTTTAGGGGTTTTATGTAGGCTTGATTATTGATTCATTTTCTACATGGCTTAACTTAGTCTTCAGCCTACCACTACCACCCTAGAGGATGAACTGATATCATGTGTCCCAAGGGGACCACCAAGAGTTGTCTCATTAGCATGAACAGAAGTGGTTTGTGGGTTTGTGGGTCCATCATGAACAACAAAGACACCCCAATCCAAGGCAAGGGTTTAGAAGTTACCTCCCTGGAGCCAGGGGCAAATGTCAGAATTCTTTTTGTGCAAGACCTTTTTTTTTTTTTTTTCCCACTACACTCTAAGAATAAATCCTAAATTCCTTGCCATACTTTATATTCTGTAGAATATCTGAACCCTACATACTCTTGACCTCATCTCCTATCATTTTCTTCTGGGCTCTCAACATTCCAGCCAAAATACCTTTTTATCTGTTCCTCAAATACACCAAGCAAGGCCCTTTGCACTTGATCTTTTTCGTGCCCCTCTTCTACTTCCCTGAGATTTCACAGAGCTGTTTTGTCTTTTAGATTCTAGCTCAAATGACACAAACCTGACTCTCTGGTCTAAATTAGCTGCTTCCTCCTAATCTGAAATTTTGCTGTTTATCTTCTTTTTTATATTTTTAATTCTCAGTCTCCCCCATCTTCCCGCCTCACCACCCAGACTACACTGCAAAATTTGAGAACATATAATTTGTCCTTTTTGTTCGTGACCATTTCCTGGAGGGCCTAGGACAGTAGGTGTTCAGCTGAATGAATGAAGATATAGTATTGTCGTATATTTAGAACACTATTTTCAAAGATGGTGTTAGTGGCAGTAAGTATAAACTATATTAGGTTGTGGCTGAAAAGAGCAATGTATAACTCTTAGTCTTTTTTACACTGTGCTAAAAATAAGTTTCTTTGTTTGGTTAGAAGTTTCATTTATCTGAGGGGCCTAGCCCTGCCACTCTGCATATGAGATTCATGCCCCTGTTACTTTGCTCTTCATTTGTACCAGGAAAATTAATAGGAATTAGGAGGAAACATTAGTGGCCTTTCTTCTTCTCCTCCTACTCTAGCATATAATCAGCCATGTCTTTCTCATCTGCAGAGTACTTATTAAGGCTCTACTGAAAAAGACTTTGAAAGGGATCCTGCATAAAAGAAATTACATGACTGTCTGGACCTCGCCCTTTCTTATAAGCAGAGACAGATATAGATAAAAGTGATAGTATCTTGTTTAATATGTACATCCCTTTGTAACAATATGTTGTGATCAACAAGACTTTTGTTCTTGTTGTTCTTTTTGCCTTTTTTGATCTACTAAGCTCTGTTTTGTAATCATGAATACAACATTTGCATTTTCCCAAAAGTGTTCCTTTTGCCCGGTATGATACTAATTATAGTGATGATATAGTACTGTTTATAGATTAGCAATGTGCCAAGATAGAAACAGCCAGAGATTAAGAGTAAATAAAAAGAGAAGTATAACTGAAGTTACAGAGCTGGTTCTGCTACCTTGTCAGCTTGGACCTTGGCCATATACGCCTCTTAGCCTCTTTGAGCCTTAGCTTCCACCTCGATAGTATCTTCCCTTCTTACCTTACATGTTTGTTGTATGGATCAAGTGAAGTACTTCATGAGTCACACTTTGATTAATTGTATTTTCCTTTACAAATAGTGGAGGTTGTTCCTAGTTCATTAAGTGTAATTATTGTTGACTAATAGTTGTAATTCTTTGGCATTGACTATCATTATCAAACAATGGATAAAAAGATCACTAAGTAATCATATTTTGAGAACAAATCATTTGGGGATTGTAAAGACTTAAACATTAGTGTAATAAATTATGCTCTTTTTGCTAAGTGGGAACATCAAAATAATTTATCCCACTTCCTCTTCTGCAGATAAGACCTAGAAAGCTAGAGTCCATAGATAACTAAAAAAAGAAAAACCAAAACCCCTATAGCATCAGATAGATAACTAGGTCCTGGAATTCACAAACAGCAATACTTGGACCGCCAATGAAGACATACATGAGGGAATGTGCAAGAGATAGAATAAAGGGCAACTGTAGGGAAATACTCACTGGGCATAGAACTTTTTTTCTGATAAACCGTTTCCTTCCCTAACTCTGCTGTTGTAAATTTTTCTTTTCCTATTACTTTTGAACATGCATTGACCTATATGCTTTTTGTCTTTAATGTTTGCCCTGTTCCTGATGCCAGTCCCCAAACATCTATCATATCAAATAATATCCAGTATTTTCAACCACTTATTATTATACTATAATAAAATAAGCAAAGAATGATTACTTATTTTATTACTACTAATAAAAGACCATACTCTATGTTCTAAAATAGCATTTTCAATTTCTTGCCAATCAAGGATCAACTTTTATAATTCTTTCCTTATATCTAACCTGTGATTTTATTTCCATTTGTTTTTGTTTGTTTTTTTTTTTTTAAAAAGTCATGGAAATATTTAAAATTGTCTCTATGAATGGTTTTGAAACATTTTTATTCATATATTTCATTCAATTATATGTCCATTTGCTATATATTATTGAGCAAAAGTACTATTCTGTGATTTTTACTTAATATCAAATTTTAAGCCGCTTAGCTAAATTTTAAGATTTATTTTGGTCCTGACTTTTGCAAGAAGTTAAGACACCTATCACAAATTTACAAAAAAAAAAAAAAAGTCTATCTTAAATGAAGATTTTTATTCTTTATATCTGAGGTGAAAGTGAGACAAGTTGACTGGTAACTTGAATATACGTCAGGGTTGAGAACCAGAGGTCTGGATGATGATTGGAAAACCTCAGTGCAAGTGTCCAGCTCTATTAAGCCTTGAGGCAATATTAGCCCTGTCATTAGGAGACTTTACAATAGTAAGGCTAAAGTCAGTGTCTGAATGTCAGTCCTGTTGTGTCTTATGGCGGGGTGACATTCATAACTACATTAAATTCAATAAGGATAAGATTTGTCAATAGCTTTTATAATCCAGAATTCAACTGTTTCCTTCCTTCCTTCTTTCCTTTATTCCTTCCTCCCTTCCCTTCTCCCTCCCTCGTCCCCCTCCTCCCCTCCCTCTTTCTTTCCTTCCTTCCTATTTCCTTTATTCTTTTGTTCTTTCTTTTAATTACTCTGTAAATCACCTTTCCAATCTCACATTAAAAATGTCTCCAATTCCCTTCCTCTATCCCCAAAAGCAAAAGAGCCCTGGTGGTGCAATGGTTAAGCTCTCCACAGCTAACAGAAAGGTCAGTGGTTGACACCCATCCGGGGATTCGCAGGATAAAGGACCTGGCGATCTGCTCCCATAAATATTATCGCCTAGAAAACCCTATGAGATAGTTCTACTCTGTCATACAGGGTCACTATGAGTCAGAATTGACTCAATGGCAGGCAACAACAACATCCCAAAAGCGAACTTCAAATAGAAGGTATAAAATACTCCCTGTAAGCCCTGACATAGTTTGTGTAAGTGTGACCCAAGTTTGCATGTTCCAATGTGTGTTTTGACTTCATATGAATATTTCTCTCCTTAACATTGCATGGTACATATGTATTATTTGGTATATATTTTTTATTTAGTAAGACAGTTATTTTGTTATCCCTTTATAACCTAAAATTTGAAAGCCATGCTCTTTCTAAAGCTCTTAGATTGAAGTGAACCGTGCCTGTAGTGACATGGTATAACATCAGAGAAACTAGCCCTGATGTGCTCATCAGCAAGTTGATGTTAACAATTCTCTTAATATATATTAAATTATGTTAATTAATCATACATCCAGGATTAACCTTTTGTGGTAACATCTTTTATCATGAAAGGATCATTTTAATTCATACTTTATTGGTCTTTCTGACCTGTTAGTATAAATAAGAAACACATTTAAAAATGCATTTCCTTCAGGCAAAAATATTCTAAACAGAGATTTTAATGATAGAAACTTCTTTCTCCCTGCTTTCCTAAAAAATAAAAAATAGATTAATGCAATGTAATGCTGCTATCCAAAGTATACTCCCAGTGTTGATGTTTTCTCATCTAAATTAGGGTATTCATCTTTAAATTTACAAAGTTTCCATAAGGTTTACTCAAATAAGCTAATACTAACTCTCCATATGCCAAAGGGAAAAACCACAAT
Organism: Dugong dugon; assembly: GCA_030035585.1. Lineage (NCBI taxonomy): Eukaryota > Metazoa > Chordata > Mammalia > Sirenia > Dugongidae > Dugong > Dugong dugon. The sequence goes on along the minus strand of CM057463.1, from coordinate 102,134,994 downwards.
TTCACTTTTTCCAGCATTCCATCACAGTTAATATTATGATAGCTATTATTTTTTGAACATCTCAAACAAACTTACAGAAAGATCTGGCAGGCAGCGTTACTACATAGATTACTCTTAATATAACGTACACATTAAAAGATTAAAGGAGGAAAAAATAATGATCATCTCACCATATGATGAAACAGTTCACATTCACTTTAAAAAAAAAAAAAACTTAGCAAACTTGGAATAAAAGGAAATTTCCTTTGTCCTCATGAAATTGTATCTTTATTGGTGAAACATTGAAAGGATTTCTTTACAATTTGAAACTAGACGCTGAGAGAATGGCCCCCTGACACCCTTTTAACTCAGTACCAAGGTCACTCCTGAAGTTCACTGTTCAGTCAGAGATTAGACAGGCCCATAAAACCATGATACACATAGCTCAACCATGTATATGAGACTAAATGGGAACACCAGCCTTGGGGGAAGGAAGAGAAGGCAGGAGGGGACAGGAAAGGTGGACAAATGGAAGTGGGGAAGCCAGGTTGAGAAGGGGAGAGTGTAGACACATCATGGTGTTGGCAACCAATGTCACAAAACAATATGTGTATTAATTCTTTAACGAGAAACTCATTTGCTCTGTAAACTTCAATCTAAAGCACAATGAAATAAATAATTCCCTTACCTATGTGCTCCTGCTAAATAAAAACATAAACAAAAACAAACAAAAAGAAAATTGAAACCAGGCAAACATGCTTATTATCACTACTTTGATACATCTCATTAGGAGTCTTCAGTGCAAACATGCCAAAAAAAAAAAAAAGAAAAGGAGAAAGAAAAAAATAAAAATGTAACGATTGGAAATGCTAACATATATGTGTGTGTATTTATATGCATGACTAAATCTAATGAAAATTTATAAGACTTTTGCAAAAGAATATTAAACAGTAAGTTTAGACTGAGATATAGAGACAATAGATCCAAGTAGCAAAGAAAGTGGTAGACAGATCAGTTCCAAATTTTCACAGGAAACATTCAAAATGATTCTACTCCTGTCTCTTGATATCTCTCCCCACCTCATGTTTGTAGGAAAAGATTGAAAAAGAATTGTGTTATTCTTGTTAAGAACTTGCTTGGATGAGAGCTGATAATGTGTGCATCTCATCCACACTCTGAAGTGCAAGTGATAAGGGGAGCTACATCCTATATGCCTAGATGCCTAAAAAAGGAAGGTCTTCAGTGATAATGTTAGGATATATATATATAGATATATATATAGTATGCGATCCTGAAGTTTAGAAGGCATATGGTCCACTGGCTGACTCCTCATCAAGAATCTAGAGTACAAGAGAGAAGGCTGACAAGCTGCTTTGATTAGAGAAATTAAAACAAGGTGGCTGCTTTAGGATCAGCCTGAATCCCAGAATCTGTTGTTAGGTCAAAGGATGTATAAATGTTTCCGGAGGACTATATGTGGGCCAGGAGCCCTGGTGGCACAGTGGTTAAGAAATTGGCTGCTAACCAAAAGGTTGGCAGTTCAAATCCACCAGCTGCTCCTTGAAAACCCTATGGGGCAGTCCTACCCTGTCCTATAGGGTTGCTATGAGTTGGAATTGACTCGAAGGCAATGGGTCAAAGGGTATATGTGGGTCATGCAGAGGAGAAAGTTGGCCTGTAGCTGTTTTTACTTATTCCTAACAAGAATCAGATGGTGGATGTCACAGTAAGAGTCTCTGGATGTTGTTGGATGTTGTAGAGTCAATTCCAACTCAGAGCGACCGCATGTGACAGAGTAGAACTCCTCCATAGGGTTATCTTGGCTGTAATCTTTACAGAGTGCTTTCCTGGAAAAACAGAAGCTGAAGCTGGATACAGAAACTGGAAAGAAATGATGTGTCACCCACATCATGGTGGTTGCATTTCAAGGGGCCCTAGCAAGAGAGCTTATGTGGAGCTTATGAAAGACCTAACAATAGAGTCAGTTTTAAATGTCTGCCAGACCCAAGGTTTATAAAATCCATTTTTCTCAAAGTAGTATGTTTTAAATTTAATGAAATAATAAATAAAAACTTAGATAGTTTTTTTTTTTTCAGATAATTTAACAAACTGACCTCAAAATTTATTTGGGATTAAGAGTCCAAAAGTTGCAAGATAAATTTTAAGAAGAACAAATTTGGTGATGGTGAGAGTTTTCCATCCCTGATATCAAAACTTATTTTATATCAGAATGGTTAAGAGTTTAGTATTAGCACAGAGTTAGACAAAATTAAAAAAAAATAATAAATGCAAACAAAATGAGAAGCTACAAATTAGATCCACGTATATGTGATAATTAATTTACCAACGACATATTAGAAACCAGTGTGAAGAAATGGTCTTTTGACTCTACTCAGTAAATGACATTGGGGGAAAAAAAAGTAGAACTCTACCTCACACTACACAAAATAAATTCTGGGTGGATGAAAGACTTAACATTTAAGGATAGAAATGTAAAACTTTTAGAGGATCTCATATGAAAACATTGTAACCAGATTGAGGACTTTTTTTTTTTTTTTTTTTTAAAGACACTAAAAACACAAACTAGAAAAAGCATTTAATGAATTTGACTTCATTAACATCAGAAACTTCAGTACAACAAAAGACTCCATAAACTAAGTGAGAGGAAAAAAAAAACCAGTGTGAGAAGATATTTGCAATACTAAGACACATAAACCAATTTTTAAAAATAGGCAAAATGACAGTTGATGTAAGAAGACATCCAAATGGCCAATGAACATATGAAAAGATGCTCAATCTCACTAGTCATCAGGAAAAGTTTGACTGAAGCTACATTTAAATACTGTTTCACAACCATCTGATTAAAAAAAAAGGCTAACATCTGGTAATACTAAGTGCATAGAAAGGATGTGAAAAATAGGAACTCTCATATACTGTTTGTTAGGAGTAGAAATTATATATTCCCATTAGGAAAAAAAGAAATAACTAGTAAAGTTCGAGGTAGCCACATCCTATAGCACATTAATTCTTCATCTAGATATACCAAACCCAAACCTGATGCTGTCGAGTCAATTCCGACTTTTGGTTAGCAGCCGAGCTCTTAAGCCTCTGCACTACCAGGGTTCCATCTCTCATACATAAACACATTGCCATACGGCCAGGAATACTATCTGCAACATTGAAAACAGTCCAATTGTAATTGTCAGAAGTCTAGATCAACACATTTGGGGGGATTCGTACAATGTAATATTCTATAGCAGTTAAAATGAATGAATTTAGAGTGTGGTACAGAATGGAAGAGAAAGGAATAATTATAAAAGAAATACAAAATTATGAGGGAAAAGATTATAGTACAAATAGAACATCAGTATTAAGAATAACGTGTCCTGTCTTCCGCCTTATGTAATCAACCCCCTCACTGCCGGTTACCATCTAAACCCTCACTTTAATAGCTCAAAAGCATAGTGCGTCAACATGTGTTTAATTTAGCTGCTAAATCCTTCCTCGTGCCTTCTTTAAGTTCTATAATTAGCCTAAAACCTTTAAATATACCTGGATAAAGAATTCTCTACTATTGTTAAAATGCTAATAAAATACTTGAGTTGTAAAACACCACCTGATTTGGTTTTTACCTACAAATCTGTAGACAGTCTTTACCTTGTTTAGAAAGTTGTGTTTAACTAGGATATTAATTTCTTGGCCCAACTTTGATTAGTCAATTTGATTTTTTTAAAAATAATAGTATGTATAATTGAGTAAGATAAAAACTTGGCATTTCTTAACTAAAAAGTAACACTTTATAATTTGAGTGTGATTTAAAAAAAAAATCAATGTGTAAAGTCATTAGCAAATTGACAAGGTACAATGAAAACCTGTAATATTTAACCATTTGCTTGATTAGAAACCACTGGGACTTACTATTAAATAAATAACTACATAGCCAGAAATAGATAGTTGTTATGTAGTCACTATGACTCAGGGCGACCTTATGTGTAACAGAATGGAACATTGCCTGGTCCTGGGTCTTCCTCACAATTCTCAGCATGTTTGAGTCTACTATGAATCGGAATTCGACTTCATGGGAATGGGTTTGATTTGGGGTTTTGAGTCCACAGTCTGGCTATTGTGACAATCCATCTCATCTAGGGTTCTGCTAACTCTCGATGGTCCTCTACTTAACCAAACGTAATGTAAGCTGCCAGTGATTAACCCCTCCTGGTGATGTGTCCAAAGCAAGCAAGTTGTACAGTATCATGCTGTGACCCTTAAGGTTTTTATTGGCTAATTTCCAGAAGTAGATCTCCAGGCATTTCTTCCTAGTCTGTCTTAGTTTGGAAACTCCCCGGAAACCTGTCCCCCATGATGACTCTGCTGGTATTTGAAATACCAGTGGCATAGCTTCCAGCATCATAGCAATATGCAAGCCAGCACAGATGACAAACTGACAGGTGGTAGAAATAAATGGTGGCGATAAATAGATTATTTTTTGGAATGAAAGTAAAATCCTTCTTATATTGCATTTATCCTTATCTGAAAAGTTTATCTATAGCAAAGTTTGTATGCAGTTGTGGAGCCACAGAAAACTGTAAAATGAAGAGTACCATATTTCTACACAAGTGATGCTTGCCTTTTATGTTTGTTTGCTCCCTTCCCGTGAGGTATTTTTGTAATTGCCATATCTTAGTTATCTAGTGCTGCTATAATAGAAATACCACAAGTGGATGGCTTTAACGAAGAGAAATTTATTCTCTCACAGTCTAGTAGGCTAGAAGTTCGAATTCAGGGCACCAGCTCGGGGGAAAGCTTTCTGTCGGCTCTGGAGGAAGGTCCTTATCATCAATCTTCCCTTGGTCTAGAAGCTTCTCCACAGGAACCCTGGGTCCAAGTGATGTGCCCTGCTCCTAGCGCTGCTTTCTTGGTGGTATGAGGTCCCCATGTCTCTCAGCTCACTTCTCTCTTTTATATCTCAAAAGAGATTGGCTTAAGACACAATCCAATCTTGTAAATTGAGACCTGTTCATTAACATAATTGCCGCTAATCCCATCTCATTAACATCGTAGAGGTAGGATTTACAACACTAGGAAAATCACATCAGATGACAAAATGGTGGACAATCACACAATACTGGGAATCATGGCCTAGCCAAGTTGACAGATATTTTGGGGGGACACAAGTCAATCCATGACACTCTGCTATGCCATTTTTTTTTACATGTTGCTATAAAAAATTAGCATAGAGTGCTTATGATAGTACCTCACAATGAGAAGGAGCGGTTGGCAAACAAACGTAGAAGGCAAGAGTTATTTGCATAAAATACGGTAAACATGCCACGGGTCTTAGCAAAAGAATCTAGATGAAATATCATGATATATGCATAACATGCAATATTTTGGAATAAAGAAGGAAAGTCCCAAGAGAAACATCTTGTGTTAAAATATCCAGTCATACTGTAGAGTTCCAGAGAAAAGAACTTCTTTCAAATTCTGTTTTCTAAATACTAAACAGTCTTTTTAATATGTTACATTCTAAATAAGATTATATAAAACTCTAGTCAAGGAAATATCAAACCAGCAAGTCTATTAAGCTTGTATTTCTAAACTTTTCCACTCAATTAATTATGATCACCTTTATATGTATATATACATATACATACATTTTGATCATTTTTCTATGTCATTTTATAAGTGGAAATTTGATAGATTTGGAAATATTATATAACATTTTATTAATACAGTCCTTATATTTCTTTTGTTTATAACTTTGCCAGAAGTCCCAAATGATACACCTCTACAATGACTCATATTTCTGTCTCTTTCAATATTGCAACATTATTATTTTGGGTTCCCTTATATGATTTTTGGCCAAGATATTTGAAACCATGTAAGTTTATCTCAAGAATGTTACCAAAGTTTATTTTTCCCATTCCCTAACTTCTTACTTAAAAAAAAAAAAGCCAGAACAATCAGATAGCATTGTAAGAAACCTCTCTTAAATATAAAATAACCTTGTTTGAGAAGAACATCTTTTTAATTTCCTTTTATGTCAAAATGAAAATGAATTTATGGATGCTGGGAAATAGACACAGAGTAATAACATAAAATCAACTGAACTCACTTCAAAGTCTCTGCAAGTCCTAAATGAATCCACGTTTCTTCTTGGCTAAACATTTTCCAATCTTACAACAAATTATCCTTTGCTAACAAATCAACATAGTGAAAATCTGTAGAATTTTAAGAAATGTAAGACTAGAACAAGGAAAGAACCATTTACTAAATGTGTGTATGAAAGACTGGATTGTATTGATTTTTTTTCCCAACTATGAAACATTATTTAACTTTTTGGGAATTACATAGGGTGAAATATGATAAAAGAAAGATTTAACCATCCACACTTAATATAATTCAGATATTTAATAATTTTCTTAGATGCTGTTAAACTCAGCTGCAATTTTGCATGTCTAGACAGCTGGTGGATACTGATAAGAAAGCTCTTTTATAAAAGAAAGAAAGTCGTAAAGAAACTTGACATTATCAGAGTTTGATTTTAATTTAGTTTTCTGCTAAGTCTTGTAATAAGAATATATTATCAGTTTCTGGAAATTATTCTTCATCTTGTGATATGTTTTACATAATATAGATATGAACTCTAGCTTGATTATAACCAATATTAAAAGAGGAAATTTCTTAAAAATCACGTCTTTTATCTTTATTACACACAACCTGAATCGTTCTGTTTTGTAAAATTATCTTTTCCTTGAGACTTTCAAGTAATATAGAACATTTTTTGCCATACTTTTTAAAAAGTGCAGAAAAGAGAAAACTTCACTTTTGTGTGTATGAGCCAAATTTTAGAGGATTACATTCTTAATCTTAACATTGAAAGGAGACATCCCTCAATGTTGTAAATGTTCCAGCAGGATTAAGGAGGGAGACTGCAATGTCTCTAAGTGCACTCCAACCTGTCTTCAATATGCTCATATCTTAGTGGTGGGGCACGGCAGAACAGAACCTCCAAGCCTTTGACCTCATCAAACAAGTCAGCTGTGTCAAAGCGTGACTACCTTTAATTCATTAAGTATTACAGGGGGAATCATTGCAGCATACTTTGCTGGTAACACTTTCCTCTCCAGATTTATTCAGAGATGCTGAAATAGTAAGTAGGAAGTGCCTGACGTCATAAATAATTTTTCTTTAAAAATTGAAAGTGGGTATCAAAAATAAATGTAAAAAATTCATAATCATTTGTTTAGTGTATATTCTCATATCAACACTTTTGCCATTTACTCTAATATTACATTTGATATATTTAATATATTCGAATAATATTATCTAGAAATTACATGTAGAGATTTGATGCATAGGTTTGACGTAGATTCCTTAGAAATACCACTACATGTCTTATGCATTTATATCTAGAATGGAGTTGAGTTGACTATATTATGGTGTATAAAATACCAACTTGAAAGGAGGACTTCATTTGATTTCCATTGATGAATATATGGAGAGATTGTAGTGAAATATTTAAAGCTTGAGAAATACATGATTTGTCCATTTACAGACAGGAACTTAATTTCCCTGCATTAATAGTCTAAATTGTGAAATGAGTTAAAAGTATGGCTACTGAATTTTGTTATAGACCACAGAGAATTGTAGTGGAATACCATCTTTGGGTTTCATCTAAACAAGTATCACGGGTATTTTCATCAAGCTTCCTAATTTGGTATTTGAGAGCCACAAGTGTTAAACTAGCATGATGACTTGGCAACTGTTAAGACTGATCTAAAGTCAGAATGCATTGTGGCACGCTACATACCTGATTTTCTTTTTTTCATCTTTCCCTCTTCACTAAGAAATCTCAGGCTTTTGTTTACAAATGACCATGCCAAATCTGTTGATGGCAGATTTAGTGCCTAACAGGAAGACACTCTAAAGAATGCCAGGAAGCAAAGAAGTCAGTTGAAAAAGAAAAATAGTGGATTTTGCCAGCTAGGAAATCATCAGGAAACGGAAGGCTTTGAATCAGTTAATCCAGTTCACTCTTGGTTTTGCTTTGTTTGGAAAAATAGAATCTTTCCATTGCAGCCTTGTAGAGGCTTGTTAGGTGAGGCAGAAAAATGAATTGAGATTTGAGTTCCTGCTTTATGTGAAGCCTGTACTGTCCCTACTACTTTCTCACCTCCCTTTGTCTTTCTGATGTCCAGACGTGTAGAAAAAGAGAGTTGCTTTTATTGATTTTAAGAAAAGAAATTAAAATTGTTGAAAAAAGGCTAATCCTTGACCTACAGCATTTCAAGACTTTCAGATGATGCTCTTCACTCATAAGAAGTCTATTGTTGTGTGTGGTGTGTGCGTGTATATGCATGTGTCGTTGTACACATGTACACCAGTACCTTATCTCAGTATATATGCAGATATATTATCTATAAAAGCAGAGATCTGTAGGCTTGAAAAAATATGCTTAATCCTAAATACATTATCATGCATAGTAAGTGTCTTGGTTTACAAAATCCAAGCATAGATGTATGCTATATGGTGTGCACAGAGAAAAGTAGTATCGAAAACATTCCACTTTTAGAAAGATTCAATCCCTGTGTGAATACTCATATGTATATACTCCTGTCTCTGTAGGTGTAGATATACTTTATATATTTATATAAATATAAAGTGCATGGGCATCTCTCTTTAAGACAGGAATCCACAAGAATGTACCTGTTATCTTCACAGATCATGCTAGATAGAGATGAGAATTCCAAAACGGTTAGAGTTCACACATGAGGAATAATACATACTTGATCAAAATTCACTTGTAGGATAAGAGATGATTGGCAGACAGCAAGCAATATTAAGCACTCAGTTCGACTCAGAGAAACCACTGTGAATACATAGCCAAGAATACCATCTGTTGAATATGAAATTCTTGGATCAAGACATTATAGATACATTTCACTGAACAGCGGGGACAGAAGTCTTTCTGGAAACAAAATCACAATAGGCTTGCAGAAACGCCAAGTGAGAGAGAGGCAAATAACTGTTCACTGCATTGTGGGGTGCAAACTTCTTACTGCTAGTGTAGAGTGTGATTAATTACATGGCATGGTTCATGACGGTAGTAGTAAATAAACGTGCAGCAGGTAGTCACCCTGTCTGAATAATTTCTAAATCAGTATGTCAACTACTAGGCATGGATAGAACAAATGTTTTTACCCAGTGTGGAGGATGCACCTTTATTCACTGTCAGAATTCATTGCGCCCCATGCCACTCATTATGCTTTATAAAGACAGTAGAATGATGATTTTTATAAAATGGTTGGTGAATGATACTTGTACTAAGGTAAAAGATACAATTCTACATGTTTATATTTAGGCTGCTATACTTAGAAAAGGAGCCCCGGTGGCGGTAATGGTTAAGTTCTCAGCTGCTAACCTAAAGGTCGTAGATTCCAATACACCAGCTGCTCCATTGGAGAAAAAACCTGGTGATCTGCCCCATAACGATTTCAGCCTTGGAAATGCTATGGTGCCATTCTACTCTGTCCTATACGGTTGCTATGAGTCTGAATCGACTCCACAGTATACAACAACATACTTAGAAAAAGTATATATATATATTTTTTTTTTCTTGCTTTCACTAGAACGAGCATGCATCTTCTAGACAGCTGTTAATGTGGGAATGACGTATGTTAATGAGAAGTGGCATAAAATGACAGAAACAGTGACAAACACAGTAGGAGAAACAATAGTGGGTATACAGATATTAAAGAAAGGACCCTAATTCCTTTAACTGTGCACATTGAGAAAAATTGGAAACCAATGTGAAAGGGACTAAACTATTAAGTTAGTATTTCATCTTGTCATTTTTTTTCATTTGAACTAACTACATTCAAACATTTTATTTTATTTTTATCTTGGGAATTTCTGTATTTTTGTTTGATTTCCTGGATCATCAGACATTGACATCAGGAGACCATGAATTATTATTGATATATAGTAGTTGCCCAATAAGTAGTTATTGGAAGAACTAGGATGATCAGATAATGAGGTGTAGAATAAATACATGTGATATTTTTAATACAAAATTAATAATTAATAAAAGAAAGGTAATAATGACTAACATTATTACATGTTACATAACAAGTCATATTATTTGCAAAGCATTCTTTTAAGCATTTTATATGTATTCACTTATTCAATTATTAACACTTCTAAGGAGCAGATGAATTAGGGTCCCTATTTTATCCAAAAGGGAACTGGGGCAGAAATGTTATGTAAAATGCCAAAGTTCACTCAGATAATAAATGAAAACACTAGAATTTGAACTCAGGCCTCTTTCTTCAGATCTTGTGCTCCTAACCATCATGCTACATTGTATATGAAATGAGTCATGGTACCCTTTTAGTATTAGTGTTTCATGCCTACAGTAGACCACTGCTCCATATTCATGATGAGGCTGCTTGTCTCTTATGCTTGGGTAGCACATCTGTTGGGGACAGTGTCTTGTTATCTATCCAGAGGGCTATAACAGAGAAGCCTATATCAAAAGATGCATATGACCTTAAGAATTCCTGTTAATACCTGTATCAACCTATTACAAGCAACACAAAGAACAGCACAGTTGTTTAGGTGAATTCAGGTTCCTAAAACAACCACAGAAAGAAACTAGTAATTTTCCCTTGGTTCTTCCTGAGCCTTTCTTTATGAATGCCATAAATTTTGTTTTGTGTTATATTTGTATATGTCTTCTCTTTCTTTCTAGGCTTCTTGAAGACAAGAATCATTATTTATCATTGTAATTTCCAATATCGCTAGTGAAAAAAATACATGAGTCAAAGATTCGCAATGAGTAGAACATCTTGCATTGTAATTTGACTTAAAACATTTCTGAGTCCTTTAAAATGCATATTTGATGAAGAATATATATTAAAAAAAATAAGTACATCTGGCCTCTCAGAATCTCTGTACCCGTGTCTGCTATCTTTTCAATGTGCTCAACTTATTTTGAGCCAACTCTTAAAAATAAGTAATCATAATTCCTTCCACCTGCCTAGTAGAGTGTAACAAAAGCTTCTATTGCCTTGAATGTTTTCACTGAAAATATTAAAATTTAGTTCTAGGCTCCAACACTTATTTTAGTTATATGATACACCATATCAGGTGTAATACCTAAAATATCTTACATTTTAGGTATCCTATCTCTATTTCCTAATATGGTGTATTTGCACTACGTTTTTGAACTATTTCAGGCATGTTATCTTGTAACCCTGACTCACTCAGAAAACAGCTAAGAACACACCACTTGTTTGCTTTAGATAAATGAGTTCCTGGTCATTCATCACCTCTCACATTGAAAATGACCACAACACAGTGACATTGTGTTGGCAAAATGCATCCAATCCATTAGGTATAATTAGACTATGTCTTCATAACATTATTTTTTCTATGTAATGCTGTTATTGGTTTATAAGGAACACAATATAATGTATTTTAGGATCAGAAAAAAGAATTTGTAATAAACATAGAAAAACATACATGCCTTTTAAAGGCCACTCTGCTATTTTAACAGTTTAAGACTTTTTGGCTACTTTACCAAAATATAAAATGCCAAATTTTTTTTTTTAATTTTCTTGGCATTTCTTGTGTGTGAAATGGTATATTGAATGTCGTGTATACAATATCAAAAACAGCTTAAATCATAAATGTGTGTCTACATTATTCAACTCCCAGTATAGAAATATTAAGGTTAAATTTAAAATAGTGACGTATTTAGATTTGTTTTAATACTTGAGAATCTTTTTAAGGCAATTTATAAAAGTTCCCTATAACAATTTCCATTTTTCACCATAATTTTGCTTAATGATGCTCTTTGATTAGTAGTTTTAGCTAATGGAGAAGTAGCATTATATTCAGAGAACCATCAACTATCAGAGTCTTACAATAAGGAAAGAGCCTAAAAACAGCTATGTTAATGAGCTCAGCATTTTAGCTTTTATATGTTTCTATTTGAGTAAAGTGAGCTAATTTTCCTTTGCAAGCCTGCGATAACTTAGTAAGATTTTCGAGCTGCTTGTCAAATGTAATTTGACCTAATAATTACCCCTAAAGGGGTGATTGAGGAACACCTGACTCAGATGTCGTGTACATATGCAAACCACAATCATAACCCCTTCCTCTCTTTTGATTTCAATGGCTAAATGCCAAGTCAGCAGGCAATGCAAACAGGCCTTCTGGAGTAATCTGCCAGTTTATAGTTTATTCAGGTCGTTACACTTAATGCCAAGTGTGACCAACAAGAAAAAGGGTCCTTGAGGTGTGCAAGCATTAAATATATAAATTGTTCTGAAAGACTTTATGCATAAAACTAAAAAAACAAAAAGGAATTCTCCCCCTAACCAAACGCTGAAAATGTCTTTAATATGTTAAATACTAAAAAAGTAATTCAACAGCAAAAAATATTTTCAGTTACACTACCCAAAACAAAGAACCTAACCTGTTGCCGTTGAGCCAATTCTGACTCATAGCAACCCTGTAGGACAGAGTAGAACTGCCGCATAGGGTTTCCAAGGAGTGACTGGTGAGTTCAAACTGCAGACCTTTTCGTTAGTAGCCAAGCTCTTAACCACTGCACCACCAGGGCTCCTCTTACTCTAAAGTGGGTACAAAATCGAAGGATACCAAAACAAGATGATTTTTTTCTTACTCTAGAACTCAGCACTTAGTATTGTATATGCTGAGGGCTGATTTTTATTTTGAAGCTTACAAATTGATGAGAAGCATCCTATTTTTGTATTCATTCTTTAGCATTTTTTTCTATTCTAAATTCATTGACTAATGCTTGAATAAAGTTTAACTCCATACCTCCTTTCCAGAATGTCTATGAAAAGTGTTATTCTGGCTCCATTTTTTATGCCTCCCAGGTTATATCAAAATTTTTAAGAATAGAAAACTAGTGTAGTTAAAATAACCTTTATGGAATATACTTGACAAGTAGCATTACCAGAGTTTATCTGTTAAAATAGTGAATATTTTAAGTGAGATAATGATTAGTCATTTTCAATATTCATTTCTAGTTTAATCCATTTCTTAGCCTCTCATTATCTAGAAGAAAAATTTCTGGATATATCCTTATACCCTGTCACCAAAGCCTGAGGACTACTTCCTGAGCATGCCAATGTGTTACAACCTAGGGGAAATAATGGAAAACCCTCACTCACTGGTAGATGCATTCAAACATATTAAGAAAAACAATGGAGAATATAAGATAAACAACTTAAAGTAGATTTAAAGTGTGCATTTATAGCATTCACAAATTTGAATGGCTCTTGTGTATGATTATAGATTTCAATTATTTGCATATTTTTACAGAAAAAATCAAAACAAAAAACTAAAGAAAATATTTTTAAATTTAGAAAGAAATTTGCATTCTCCTTTATGAAATTAACAAAATGAAAACAGGATTGTGAAAAACTAAATTATTTATTTATGTTACTGTATTTGGCTTCTGGATTCAGAGTGATGTTTCAAACTTCAATTAATCAATAATTAATTTATGGTGTGTAGTACAAATGAATTATATACTCCTAAAATGAAATCAGTAAAAATAAGCTTAATAAAAAGGATTACGTTATATACCAGTGTAACTTCCATTTAATTTTCTCACAGTTGTGGTGAAGGTTTTACTCAAAGAAAGTATGTGATTGAGTGTGTATCTATATATATTTTTTATCATCCCATTTACAATTTTTTGAATAAAGTTTCCACTTAATTCTAGAAGAATTTTACAACTTAGAAGAAGCACAGGGATAGGAGTGAGATTCTGGATTTATATAATTAAAGACTGGAGCTAAATGCTTGCATGATTAAAGGAAATGGAAAATTAGAAGTATTTATAATGGTTGAATTGTGAAATTACAATCAGGCTCAATGTGAAGTACTATGATTTCATTCTGGTGGTCGTTTCAGTAATCTGTTGCCTGATAGTGTTACTATTCTTTCCCAACGCACGTGTTGAAGTTTTTTGCATACTTTACATTATGAGATACTGCCTAATTCTATGCTCGGATAAGTGCCTGGTAAAATGTTGATGTGCAATAAGATTTGTTTATGAGTAAGAGAAGTAATATACAAACATTTTCCCAATATACATACTGTAATATATATATATATATATATATATATATCTACATCTCTAAGAAATTAGATTATCCTTTTCCAAATAATTATCAGAGGGCAATTATTGAAATATTTATCTTTGTTAGCTATAACTAATAAATAATAAATGAAATTTGAAAATCTACTAGGGATAGACATCGAGTAAGGAAAATGTTAGAATTAGAAAAAGCTACAAACATAGGGTGTGTTTTGATTCAGGCTGTACTGGAAGCTATACTGCTCCTGTTCTCCAGGAAGAGTTAGTTACATTTTTCTAAAACTACTTGTAGTATTAAAATCATAGAACATTACAATTAAAAGAGCCCTTAGAGATCAATGGTTCTTAACTGATTTGAGGTTATGAGACTCTTTGTAAATCTGATGAGGGTTACAGACTATCTCACTGTAAAATTACACATTTTCCCAGAAACACAATTTTACACACAATTCAACATACATTTCCAGGAATTACGGTTAATCCAGGCTACCTATAGGTACAATTTAAGAGCCTCTAAGTATTCAAAATTCATTTTATAGATGGTTTTGATAAACTAGAGAATCAGAGGAACCACATTTCTTAATTCCAATGACATTGACCTTTTTGCTACCTTTCCGAGTTGTCTGGCCTTATACACTGATAATGTCTAGCCAAGTTCCCACTTGATTCTCATTGTTTCTATTTCTATGATTAGAATGAAATACATGGGGGCAACTGCCGCTTTCTAATAGAGACTAATCCAGTTCTACTGTATAATTTTGTCTTTATGAGGGGAAAAACAAAATAGTATTCTATCTTTCCTCTGTTGTGTGAGTATATCTGTGTATGTCACCATTTTTAAGCATTGTCTGAACCAGGTAGCCCCATTTCTCTATTAAATGTTTGCTTCTGCATCTGCCAAAGAATAATGTGGTAGGGAGTCTGTTGGCCAGTGACAGACACTTAGATGCTGTATTCTTACTTCCCACAGATATTCCCTGAATTTCAAACAGGAAAGGATGGTCTTTGTTGTAAACAAAAGGAATTATTTTGAACCTCCTGGAATGAAAGCTTTCTGGCAACTAAAAAATAGAACATTCGTTTTCCTGAAAGAAGGAAGTGTGAATGAATAAGGATGTTCAAAAGCTCCAAGAGGAGTGCTTAGTTTAAGGTGTTATCAGTGGCAGGACTGCTTGCTTCCCTGTTGACCTGAATAATAGTCAAAGGTACAGTCTGTTTCTTTCATCACCCTTGTTCAAAAAAAAGAAAAATGAAATTTGGGAGGGGTAAAATTATCTTTTAACTTAAAATTCAACATAAGCTTTTCTTAAAATCATCACTGCAAATACATTCACTACACTGTAAGTCATCTTTGATTCCTCCCTTAACCAACTTCATAAAGTTGTGATCTTGGAGAAGTTACATCTCTGAGAACATTGTCATCTTCCCTATATAGTTGTCATAAAGATTAAATAACATAATATATGGGAAAAACTACTGTAAGCAAAATAAAATATCACAAGATAATATAGAAGTTGTTGATAATCTTTATGTCTGTCCTTTGAATTTGTCATCACCTAATAACTAGAGTCTTTAAATGCAACCTTTCCAACTCCATTCTTCTATTCCAGTTTATGGTGGACATAGAATTGGAAGGCATGAATTCAAGGCTTGTATTTATCACTGTCTTTGCAAATGTCTACAACTTCTACCTACCCAATTTTCACATTCTCAAAATGGTCATTTTAATGCCTGCCTTTTTAGTGCTCCAAGAAGGATTAGGTGAAATAATGTTTATGAAAATCATTTGTACATTATCATTACTAAAGAGAAAAATGAGGTGATATTTCCATCCTCTAGAAAATTCCTCAATAGAGAACGTTAAGTTATCTAACTTAATTCATTCAGCAGAAGCAGATATTTGAATCTGTGCAGATAACTACAACAACCTCTAGGATAGAAGCATTCCAGGCATCCTGATATAAAACAGAACTCATCCATTTAGATTTGAATGTTGCGTTTAAAAGAGAGAGAGATAATCACTTCCCCAGCTATTTTGAAAGTACACATTAAAAATAGTCAATGAAAGGCCATAAAGTGGACAAAACATGTCTTAAGGATTGAAAAAATCTTCACAATGAATTGTGATGAGAACTGTGTATTTTCTTGTAAGAAATGTTTTAGTTCATACTGCAGAATAACAGACAGGTCATACTGAGATAACAGAAAGCATTTCTGATAAACAGAAGCAAGTCAGCAAGGAACAGCCAGCAGTGGGACTGGGAGCAGTTTTACCACATCTGTTAGAGGCAAAATGGAACTGAGGAGAACATTAGCAAAAATCCTGCCCTTTGTCCAGATACCACTGATAGGGAACACATAAACCCAAAAAATGTAGAGTGGAACTGAAGGCAGCGTCTCCAAAACACTGCCCTCAGCCAATGCACATTTTCCTTTAATCTATAAAAACATTCAAGGTGATATTTTATGATCAATATTATCAAAAAACATCACACTTTAGGGACAAGTTATTCAGAGTTTGGGAGTTAGAGTCAAATATGAGTTTGCCATAGATTCTTTTGTTATTTCGAAAGACAAGATGCTTAGGTATAAATTTTGATAACTCAAGAGGAAAATCGTTTTAGTAAAGGTATAGCTAGTTGGATTTATATTTTCAGGACAAAAAGACCTTGACCTGTATGAAAGCCAAAGACATAATACAGAACTGAAATATGGATCTAGTAGGCAGGGTATTTTTATGGTTGTACCTGTAGCTTTAACTATCTCTCGTGCCATTTTCTTTCCTTTTATTTTAAGCTATTAATTGTGGTTATAAGGATTGGTCCCATGGTAGATTTTGTACCTAGCCTGAAGTACATTTCTTTTGTCTAGTGAATTACTTACCCCTGCCACCCTCACCTTTACCCTGGAGTATTGAATCTGAGTATGATTCAGAGTATCAACCAAAGAGAATGGGAATAGTTCAGTGGGCACAATCTGCTGGGGTTTACATTACTTCTCTATTCCTTCCGAGAATGTACTGACCTCATATCTGTTCTGCACAAGCCCTTCAAGAAAACCTCATTTCTTATTATACATCTGTACTTGTTCTTTCTTGCAAAATACCGTCTTTCAACATCTAGGTCTCAGTTTTGTGTCGGGGCCTTATAAGAAATCATACCTTCTGACTTAAAAATAAGTGATTTTAGTATCGGTATTTATTAAAAAAAAAAAGCTCTCCTGAGGGTGAGGATAAATCAGGTCCAGGCAGAAAGCTACATGCTGATGGGATGAGGCCTGGGGGTCAAGGAATCAACTGAGATTTTCGATGAGCTAAATAATATGCTTTTAAAACAGCAAAACAAATTAAGAAGTCATATACAATATTATCCATCCAGAAGTGCCTTTGAAGAAAGGTTTGGCAATTTACTGTCAGCCCCCATCTCCCTGGATTCCACATCCAAGGATTCAACCAACTGCTGATCAAAAATATTTGGGGAAAAAAAAAAAAGTTCCAAAAAGCAGCACTTCAATTTGCTGGCGCTGAGCACTATGCTGACTCCAATAAAGTGATGTGCAGGGACACCCTGCTGTCACCTTCTGCCATTTCACAGATCCTCAGTCTTTCTTCTGTGTTATTTGAGTGTTGTTTGCCTTGCATCTCATTCGTTTGCTACTTGTGTGCACCCATTGTTTCTGTGAAAAAATGGCTCCTAAAAAGCAAGTAAGTGGTCAAAGCAATCCCTCAAAGGATGAGAGGGAGCATAAAGTGCTATCTCTTAAAGAGAAAATACAAATCTTTTATCTTTTGAAAAGTGGCACGTTGCTTGCCCAAGTGGGCCATAGGGTTGGTAAGAATCAATCAAGTGTTCGCACAGTAAAGCAGAAAGAAGCTGAAATTCATGGAAATGTTAGTGCTGCCCCTACAGTGGCAAAAATGGTCTCTCTGGTTTGTAATAAAGTGCTTGCAAAGACTGAGAAAGCATTAAGTGTTAAGCGTGAGCATTCACAGCTATTTATATAACATTAACACTGTATTAGGTATCATAAGTAATCTAGAGATGATTTAAAGTATATGGGAGGATGTGCATAGGTGATATGCAAATAATATGGCATTTTATATAAGGGATTTGAGCACTGGCCGATTTTGGTATCTGCAGGGGTCCTTGAACCAGTCCTCCGAGGATACTGAGGGGTAATTGTACTTCTGAAAGATCATAGCCATTGAAAATTCTGTGGAGTGCAGTTCTCCTCTGATATACATGGGGCTACCATGAGTCAAATAGACTCCAAGGCAACTGGTTTGATTTTGGTGTGATGCACTAGTATAGTGTTTAGAAAAGATTCTTTTAATTTGTAACCTTGCTCTGTTTAGTGTTTCTTCTGATGATTATTACAGAGTGAATGTTTCATACTTGACAGTTTATCGATACATTGTTGCTTTGTTAAACAAATAAGCCTTACAGAAATTCTAAGCAGTATATTATACATTCTTACCTGTATATGTCTGAAGTAACCTTGCCATGGTACTTGCCATCATAAGATGCTGTGTTTTACCTGGTGGCAGTGACCTGGAGTAAATATAAAACCGCTGTGTGGAAATAACTTGCCTCACATTTTAGAACCCTGATAAGCACTGAAGTATTTCATAACATATTTTCACTAATAATATATATTGTACCATACGACACAGACACGCTGTCTTCAAAAGTTACCCTCCAGGCCCCAGTGTCTCAATTGTTTGCATTATATACAATTGTTCTCCTACCATGAATAGTTTGGGAAAAGTGGATGGAATTAAGTATTTCTGGTCTTGAGAATGTATTTAACTTAGTCAACAATATCTAATTTATCTATACCTCTTTTCCAAGTTTTGAGCCACCCTTCCAATATAGGAAAGGATGTGATCAAACTTACATGAAAATAGTAAGTTTGGTCATTGCCTCTGGAGGCAACAAAAAAAGAAAAAAAAAATTAGAAAGCAGTTAAAGGATATAAAAAGGACCTAGGAACAAACTCCTTTTCATCTTGTGCCAGGGTACAGGGTAAAAGTAGACACCCTCAATTGAATTAAAGGGTAACAAATTTAGAATTTCTTTTTGTAGCATATAATCAACCTGTGGGACTTTCAGCCTCAGGAGTTTGAGTTAAAGCTATGGCTAGAGTTTAAAAACAAATAGATTATTTCATGGCTGCAAAAGTTTAGGTAATAGTATGGGAGTAATCAAATCTCATGCTTTCGGGCTTAAATTGATATATGAGCAAGGGAAACTGTTTCCCAGAGTAAAACATAACAGGTGACACATTGTTTTAAACCTTAGATATTTGTCATTGTGAGAAAAAGAGCAATCCAGGTGGACAGATTCCATGATCTTTGCTCTCTGTTGGATCATAGAAATTGTTATTAAGTTTATTGTGCCCTAGGAAAGATTACCTAACCAAAAAAAAACTTCTGAGTATGTTTTCTGTCAAAGTCCATAATTGATCACGGTGCTAATATTAATAAATCCCTTTAATTTTTCTTTTTCTGTTGAGTCTTTCTGTCAATTTATGGGTGAATGTGTGGTTTTCTATTAGGTTTTATATATATATATATATATATATATATATTTGTTGTTTTTGTTAGTTTCCATCGAGTTGATGTTGACTCACGGTGACCAGGTATGTACAGAGTAGAACTGTGCTCCATAGAGTTTTCAAGGCTCTGACCTTTCAGTAGCAGATCACCAGGCCTGTGTTCTAAGGTGCCTCTGGGTGGGTTTGAACAACCAACTTTTCATAGTTGAGCTGTGTTTGTTAGCAGGCTAGTAGTTGACCACTTAATGCTTAACTGTTCACACCATCGAAGTGGATATATAGAAAGAGGAGAAAGAAAGAGATAAAAATTTTATGCCATTATTGTGCAAATTTTATTCTAGATAAATTATCACCAAGTTATCTCATCTTGGCATTCACTAAACTCTGACAAATAGAATATATGTGCTTGCCATTCTTTTAAGACTATTATACAGTGACCTGGTGTTGTTGTTGTGTGTCATGAAGTCGATTATGTTTCATAGTGACCCTATAGGACAGAGTAGAACTTCCCTATAGTGTTTTCTAGGCACAGTGGTCAAGAGCTATAGCTGTTAACCAAAAGATTGGCAGTTCGGACCCACTAGCCGCTCCTTGGAAACCCTATAGAGCAGTTCTACTCTGTCCTATAGGGTTGCTAAGAATCAGAATTGACTTGATGGCAATGGGTTTGAATTTTTTTTTTTTTAACAGGAGCAGATTGCCAAATCTTTTCTCCCCAGAAACACTGGGTGGGTTTGAACCTCAGGTCTTTTGGTTAGCACCTGAGCACTTTAACAATTGTGCCACCAAAGCTCCTTCCAGAGTGACATTTCTTTTTAAAAAAATTAACTTGTCTTCCTAAGCAATGGAGCCCTGGTGGTACAGTGGTTAAGCATTCAGCTGCTAACCGAAAGGTCAGCAGTTCAAATCTACCAGCTGCTCCTTAGACCCTGTAGGGTAGTTCTTCTCTAACCTGTAGGATCATTATGAGTTGAAATTAACTCGATGGCAATGAGTTTTCCCAAGCAATGCATATGCACTTACTGTATGGATGTGGCTATTTTTTTCTCTACATCAAAGTACATAATTAATTTTTTCATTTAATTCTGCAAGTGTCACTTAATGATTTTATATTCAAATGTTACCTACCTGCTAAATAAAAGGAGTATAATGAACAAAGACCAGGCCTAGTCAAAGGGTAGGCTAGGCTCTCCGGTATTTTTATATGTATATTTTCTTCTTTTCTGATGTTAACTATAAATACCTGCTTTCATCATAATTATGAAAAAGAGGTTTGTCTCTTTTCAACTAAGGTTCTATCTGAGATAAAAATTTCCTACTGAAGATGTTGGTCTATTTAAGCAAACCTACTCATATTTCGTCATCCTTAGAGAAGAAAACCGGAATCAGGATTTTGGGTTTATGTCTGAGAAACTGAATGTCTCCAAATGCCCCAACAGCTGCTGTGTCCACTACAACAGTGATGTCACTGCCCACACGGGCAGGCCACCTCCACTAATCAGCTTTACGATTCCTATTTTTCAACTTTATTATCATCTCGAAGTTTGTTTTGTTTCTAGTTCTCATAACTGACCACTGGAGAAAGCCATGCTTATTCATAGGCCATTTTTATGAACTATATTTTTAGCACAATTTGAGTCAGTGCTTAGGAAACACCACAGGATAATGATCATATATTGAGCACCTACTGTATATCCAGTTTATATACATGATTTCTAATCTTCCTAACAACTCTGTAACAGTAAATATTATTAAGCTCAATTTGCAAAGACATAAAAAGGTTGACCAATTTTTGCAAAGCCACATAGCTAATTAATTATTGCTAGAAATGGTAGGGAGAACAGTGTTGTGGTTAAAAAAGCATGGAGTATGATGCCAGACTACGTGGGTTCATATCAGTTTGTTCATGTTTAAGTTCATGATCATTGCAAAGTATTTAAATGGTACATAATAAATATAATATAAATATTCGTTATTTTCCCAGGTTTAGTTATCAGAAAGTTAACCTTGTTTCCAATAGCCTTTTCTGCCTTTAAATAGATAAACACTTGGCCAGCATTTTAGTACAGAGGAAGAGAGAACTTCATTTGCCATAGACATAATCTGGGTAACACTGGTACAGTCAGCTACAGGGCATAAATGTTGCCTTAGTTATGCATCCTGTAAGGAGGCAAAGGTGAAATCACTGTTACCCTATATTCTTGGTCGAAGTTGGCTCAATCTGTTTTCAAGGTAGAGTGGATTTCCTTACTAGCAACATGTGGCTGAGAGAGAATCTGCCTGAAGCTGTTTGCTCTGGCTGGATAGGGCAGACCATACACTCAGAAAAGTATCAGGGAAGGCTGGGCATGTGTCATAGGTAGTAAATTTTAAAACATTTAATAAATATTAACTACATGCAAGATATACGGTAGGAAAAGCGATGAGGGATAAGAGTTTTTGCCCTCAAGATACGCATAAACATGTATGCATATGAAACTGAACCCAACTCACTGTCATAGAGTCAATTCCAACTTATGAGGATCCCATGTGTGTCAGAGTAGAACTATGTTCCATAGGGTTTTCAATGCCTGTAATCTTACAAAAGTAGACTGAAAGACATTTCTTCCAGGATGCCGTCGGGTGGATTCAGCTAGTCAACCTTTAGATTATTAGTCCAGTGCAAACTGTTTGTACCACCCAAGGACAACCAACATAGATATCCAGAAATATATATCATCTGCAATGTATTTATTTCTTACTATATTAGGCACTGTGATACATTATCTATTCAATTCTTACTATAAGCTCAGAAGAGAATTCTATAGTCCCCATTTCACATGTAGGGGAATTAAGCCCCTGAGAAGCTAAGAAAATGTCTTCAAAATTAAATAGCTAGTAAGTGGAGTAGGCAGGTCCCTTTGATTTCTAAGTTCATGCTTTTAGCTACCATACTGTCTGGCAGCCTGAAATAGATGACTTGATATATGTTCCATAAGCATTTGTTGTAATGTATTGTGATTATTTATTTACATGTGCCTATCCTTTCAGCAAGGAGCCCTGGTGGTGCAGTGGTTAAGAGTTACGGCTGTTAACCAAAAGGTCAGCAGTTCAACTCCACAAGCCCCTCCTTGGAAACCCTATAGGGCTGTTCCACTCTGTCCTATAGGGTCATTATGCATCAGAACCGACTCGACAGCATCATTTTTTTTTTTTTTTAAATCCCTTCTGCTGTTAACTGAAAGGTTGGTGGTTCACACCCACCAGCCGCTCCATGGGAGAAAGATGTGGCAGTCTACTTCCATAAACATTGTGGAAGTTCTACTCTGTCCTATAGGGTCGCTATGAGTTGAAATTGAATTCACAGCAACAGGTATCCCTTCCTGCAGAAAGGGAATGTGATTGATTTCTTTCTTTATATCAACAGTGTTTAACACTGTGCCTATAACATGATCAAGGTAAATGCTGAATAAAAGGACAGAGGAAAGGAAGGAAGGGAGGGAGGAAGGAAGGGAAGGAAGGAAGGAAGACACTACAGAGTGTGGCTCTTACTGCTCTGCGGTACCCGTATCCATATCATACCTATTGCCTTTGAGTCAATTCTGACCCATAGCGACCCTATAGGGTAGATATGTTATATGAATGCCACCACAGCACCATACACAAACATATACAAATGGATGCAAAGCATAGCTTGAAGCTAAATAAAATAATAGCTCAGGAAGATGAAAATTGTAGCTGAAGGCTAAAAGAGAAGTAGATGTCAATAGTAGATTTGTTACAGAAGGCAGTTTGGATGGGATATGGTGGTGCTGTAGGGAAACGTGTGACCAAAGCAAAGGCTTGGAGAAAAATAGTGGAAGGGGATTTAAGTCAACAACAAACAATGGAGAAACGTATATGCAAGGGCAAATATTTTGGTAGGCAAATGATTTCAGTATGTTAGAGATGAGGTAATCAATACTAGTAGAAATGTGCTGTAACATAGATTTTTATTACTTGAGTATATGATAAGTCCACTCTTAGTTTCTAAAGTATAATTATGAGGGAAATTCTGATAGAATTCAGGTAGTTATTAGGGAAGGAATCTGTCATTTTTCACATGGCTAACCTTGGAAACCAAGAGCAGAATATTAGGGTTCGCAGGTATCTTAGGGATAATCTGGTTTTGTCCTCTCATTTCAGAGGAACTGAGTTGTAGAGACATTAACAGGGATTAATCCAAGTTTAGAGTACATTGGTGGTTCAGTGGAGTCCCTGGGTAGTGCAAACATATAATGTGCTTACTGCTAGCTGAAAGGCTGGCAGTTTGAGTTCACCCAGAGACACTTTGGAAGACAGGCCTGGAGATCTACTTCTGTAAGATTAAAGCCATTGAAAACCCTATTGAACACAGTTCTCCTCTGACTCTTATGGGGTCACCATGAGTCAGAATCAACTCAATGGTAATTGCTTTGGTTTGGTGGTTCAGTGGTAGATTCTCGCCTTCCATGTGGCCTGGGTTCCATTCCTGGCCAATGAACCTCATGCACACCCACCGCCCATTTGTCAGTAGAGGCTTGTATGTTGCCATGATGCTGAACACGTTTCATCAGCATCCAGAATAAGACAGAGTAGGAAGAAAGGTCTGGTGATCTACTTCCAAAAATCATCCGATGAAAATCTAATGGATCACAAAGGTCTGATCTGCAGCCGATATTGGGGATGGTGGGGGACCAGGCAGCATTTCATTTCATTGTTCATAGGGTCATCATGAGTTGGAGGCTGATTTAAAGGCAGATAACAACAGCAATCCAAGTTTACAAAGCAGTGACAGGACCAGATCTCAGGTCTCCTGGCTCCCTCTTTAGTGCTTTTTCCACTCCAGTTCAAAATCCAGGACAAGACACAAGTGGACAAGGTATAGAAATAAAACTCTGGACCAACAGAAATTGCTTGTACTTGAAGTTATAGAAAAATACTCTTTTATCTAGACAGTTCTGCACATGCATTTAATTATATCTTTGGTGTATAGAAAATTGGTTTCATAATCTCTGGAGAAAAATGGTTAATTTCTGCCTGGAACATTCTCTCTGCTGATTCCTATCACAATATTTGCAACTCTGAAATTAATTTTACCATATTTACTGTGTTGGTTGTAATGAATCATATTCAAAATCACCAAAAACTTATACAAAAGACCGCATAAGAGACAGAGAGAAAGAAAAAAAAAGCATTTGGTTTTCCCAAGCTGCTTCTCTACTGATTACCAGGTAGCATTTTTTTTTTTTTTTTTGTTCCTTATTCTCATTTGTATGAAAATCCAGATAGAAATGAAAGTAATGAATTAGCTGTTTTGGAAAAAAAAATGTTAAGTCAATTATAACCTGGCAAGATTTATAAGAACTAAAGTGAGCTTAAATTTGAATTGTCAAAGGATATGTTACATGCATTAAGCACTCAGTGAAATCCGTCATAGGTATTTAATTATGTACTGGGTTTGGAGCTGCTATATCTAAAGTGATTTTTTTTTTTTTTTTTTAGAGAACTTATGCTAGGCATCACTTTAAATTATACCTGTAAGTATAAGTCAGATATTCACATGCTTTTAGTTTCTTCTTTGCAGTAAGTATATTTAGGGAAAGAACAATTAAGTGTTGTCAAATCTGTCTATTTAAGTGTTAAGTGCCTTGTTTTTAGGTGCTGTTGAGTCGATTCCGACTCATGGTGACCCCATGTGACAGAGTAGAACTGCCACATAAAGTTTTCTTGGCTGTAACCTTTACAGGAGCAGATCACCAGGTCTTTCTCCTGTGGAGCTGCTTGGTGGGTTTGAACAGCCAACTTTTTGGTTATCGGTCGAGTGCTTAACCACTTGTGCCACCAGGGCTCCTTTTAAGTGCCTTAAACCTTATATATTCAGGTGTTAACACTTAGATTTCTAACAATGTGTTAGTATTGAATTTCTGCATATTGAGGTGTTATTTCTAAGTATGAAAAGTCTTATCTAGCAGCGTAAGCGCTGACCTTTAAATCTCCCTTTCGACTGAAATGCTTCAAAACTGAGCGTATTACATAAACGCATGGAGCATACTTTTTATAAATGCAAGAGACTGCAAGGCATATTGAGTGATTCAAAGATATATGAGATCGTCCCTGTGTGTACATGTTACATCTGTGCACTCTTACAGTAAAATATGGACGAACCAACCATAATTCTATATTACAAATGAAAGGACATGGTAGGAATATTTTGCTGTAACAAAATTCATCCTTTTATGCATGAAAAACTTCACATGTTTCTGACCCTAATGCCTAATGACTTAAATATTACCCAGGTGGAGCATTTCTCAAGCCTTATTAATGTTTTCATATCTGCTAGCGACAGAGAATTATTTAAAATGGAACAAGATATTGAAAATTCCAGCGAGAGCTGCCCTTCTTAGAATTGTTACTTTACATGAAAATTGGTATGTCTGTTAGCCCCAAAATACACCTGCTTTTAAAATAATTTTGTTTTTTATTTTACTGTTCTCATTCCCAAACAATATTTTAAGCCTCAAATAATAATGTCACCTGGTAGCAGCCTAAGCCAAGACAAGTGCAAAATTTAGAAATGAAATTCTTCATTTTGCTAGCTTCTCTGGGCTATTGAGCTTTACAGGAAGAGGCAGCATGGATGAGAGCATCAGTGTTTCTAATGTTGTAGATTTGTTATGAAAGTGAAACTGCAAAGAAAAGCATTTTAAACAAAAGTGAAAAGAGCTTGTGAAAGGAACATTAGGATTTTAGTCAAGTAGCATGTACAAATGTGCGTGTGTGTGTTTGTCTGTGTGTGTGTGTGAGAGAGAGAGATTTTCATTTTCTGTTGTGCCTTCTTTGGATTTTGTATAATAGAAATGCTAATCTATTTTTCAGGGATATAATTTAGGTTCATAGTGCACTAAGTAAGGGGCACAGTGGGCAAAACCCACCTTCACTGCTAACTTTGTGATAAGGGTCAGCAGGAAATCTGATTCCCACCTGGAAACTGATTCAGTCCTCACTTTCCCACTTCTTATGACTCCAACCACCCAAAACTAGATTGGAGCTCACAAGTTAAAAGGATATTATCCTTCAAACTGACTGTCTGAGTAGACCTTCTCTGATTCTAGCCACCTTGAGCAAGGTCAGAGCACACAATTTAAAAGGACATCATCCTTCAAACCAGCTACCCGATGCAGCTCTTTTCCGATACAAGCCATCCCGAGTTATGTCAGAGCACACAAGTTAGAAGGACAGTCAGTCCTTTAGACAGCCAAATAGGCAGACACCAGTACCTGCTTGCTCTTACTGCTGCGTGGGCTTGATAATTCACTAGACTCACTCACAAAATTCCTATAGTATACTATACTTATGATAGCAGCTTTAATACAATTTCTCGTCACTTATCCACAGAGTTCAGTTCCGAAGATGAGGTCGTTATGCAAAATTGGTGTTATACGAAAATGGAGGATGACCACGTCAGGTCACAAAATGGAGGATGACCACATCATTACATAACTGCCAGATAACATCATTACATAATTGCTATCTCACTGAGAATCATGGCCCAGCTAAGTTGACACATAACCTTAATCATCAAAGCTAGCGTTACTCTCACCTGGCACTTTGGCGTTCATTACTGTCAGACATACATCATTAATGCACAAAATAATCAGATAGTAGAATTTTTACTATTGTTGTAAATGTGAACTATCAGATAACGAGACAGTCAATAAGTGAGGAGAAGGTGTATAGCAAAATAGAATACAAATGAAGAAACACATACGGTGAGGTCCAGGAGGGATCCCAGCACAGAGCTTCCACATTTGCAGGAACAAAAAAACCCTCTCTCATGCATGGCTGCCTCTCACCAACCAGGAAGCCCAGGGAACTTCCTTGTTCAAAGCCTTTTATTGACTTCATTGCATAATCATTATTGGAGCCTCATTGCACAGTCATAATTGATCGGCTCATTGGATATGCATGATTGATTAAATCATGCACTTCTCCTTTCCTGAGGTTAGCTGGCCAGGTGGTCCCTGTTGCCTGGCCAGCCCCCACTCATTTGCACAAATTTTCAAGTGTTGCCTGAAAATTTCAAGTTTCAGATAACAAAGATACCTCCATTAACCAAAAATTTCCAAGGATTATCTCTCAGGAACCAGGAGAAAAAGATAAACTTATTTTAGGTAAAGTAATTAATTACCACACACATGTTGTTATTATTGTTATGTGTCATTTAGTAGGTTGCAACTCATAGCAACCCTATGTACAACAGAATGAAACACTGCCCAGTCCTGCGCCATCCTGACAACCATTGCTATGCTTGAGCCCATTGTTGCAGTCACTGTGTCAATCCATCTCATTGAGGGTCTTCCTCTCTTTCACTGACCCTCTACTTTACCAAGCAGGACATCCTTCTCCAGGGACTGGTCCTTCTTGATAACATGTCCAAATTAAGTGAGAAGAAGTCTTGGCATCCTCACTTCTAAGGAGCATTCTGGCTGTACTTCTTCTGAGACAGACGTATTTGTTCTTCTGGAAGTCCATGGTATATTCAATATTCTTCACCAACACCGTAATTCAAAGACATCAATTCTTTGGTCTTCCTTATTCATCATCAAGGATTTCATTTTACTTGTATCCACAATCAACACCCATGGAAGCAGCAGTCAGGAAATCAAAAGACACATTGCACTGGGCAAATCTGCTGCAAAAGACCCCTTTAAAGTGTTGAAAAGCAAAGATGTCACCTTGAAGGCTAAGGCGCGCCTGACTCAAGCCATGGTGTTTTCAATCACATCATATGCATATATGGATAAAGAATAAGAAAGACCAAAGAAGAATTGATGCCTTTGAATTGTGGTGTTGGTGAAGAATCTCGAATATACCATTGACTGCTGAAAGAATGAAAAAATCTGTCTTGAAAGATGTACAACCAGAATGTCCTTAGAAGCAAGGATGCGAGACTATGTCTTACATACTTTGGACATGTTGTCGGGAGGAATCAGTCCCTGGAGAAGGACATCATGCTGGTAGAGTAGAGGGTCAGCGAAAAAGAGGAAGACCCTCAATGAGATGGATTGACACAGTGGCTGCAATAATGGGCTCAACATAACAATGATTGTCAGCATGGCACAGGACCAGGCAGTGTTTTGTTCTTTGGTGCATAGGATCACCATGAGTTGGAACTGACTTGATGGCACCTAACAACAACAACAACATTCATTGTCCAGCTTTTGTATGCTTATGAGGCAATTGAAAATACGATGGTTTAGGTCAGGTGCACTTTAGTCCTCAAAGCGAAATCTTTGCTTTTTAACACACTAAAGAAGTTTTTTGCAGTAGATTTGGCCAATGCAACATGTCCTTTGATTTCTCAACTGCTGCTTCCATGGGTGTTGATTGTGGATCCAAGCAAAATGAAATCCTTGACAACTTCAATATTTTCTCTGTTTATCATGATGTTGTTCACTGGTCCAGTTGTGAGGATTTTTGATTTCTTTATGTTAAGGTGTGCTCTATACTGAAAGCTGTAGTCTTTCATCAGTAAGTACTTCAAGTTGTCATCTGCATATCGCAGGAGGTTGTTAATGAGCCTTTCCCCAGTCCTAATGCCATGTTCTTCTTCATATAGTCCGACTACTCAGATTATTTGCTCAGCATACAGATTGAATGAGTATGGTGGAAGAATACAACACTGACACAAAACTTTCCTGATTTTAAACCACATAATACCCCCTTGTTCTGTTTGAATGACTGCCTCTTCATCTATGTACAGGTTCCACATGAGCACAATTGAGTGTTCTGGAATTCCCATTCTTCCTAATATTATCCATAATTTCTTATGATCTACATAGTCAAATGCCTTTGCACATCCAGTGAAACACAGGTAAACATATTTCTGGTGTTCTCTGCTTTCAGCCAATATCCATCTGACATCAGCTATGATTTCCCTAGTTCCACCTCCTCCTCTGTTCCCTGTCAATGTATTGCTGCAACAGTTTTTGAATGATCTTCAGTAAAATTTTACTTGCCTGTGGTATTAATGATATTGTTTGATAATTTCTGCATTCAGTTGTGTTTTCTGTGTAAATTTGAATAGTAGTCATATTAACTGGACATTCTTATAGGCCTATGGATATTATCCTATCACTGACAGCATTGTACTTCAGGATAGCCTTGAAATGTTCTTTTTATGAATGAATGTGATTTCATTCCTCTTCAATTTGTCATTCCTACCATAGTAGACCACATGATTGTCTGATTCAAAATGTCCAATACCAGTCCATTTCAGCTCACTAATACCTAGGACATCAATCTTTATGTGTTCCATTTCATTTTTGACTACTTCCAATTTCCTAGATTCTTAGTTTGTATATTCCAAGTTCCTATTATTAATGGATGTGTGCAGCTGTTTCTTCTTATTTTGATCCATGCCACATCAGCAAATGAAGTTCCCAAAAGTTGTACTCCATCCATATAATTAAGGGTAAACTCTACTTTGAGGAGATAGCTCTTCCCCAGTCGTATTTTGAGTGCCTTCCGACCTTAGGGACTCATCTTCTGGCTAGTACTATGTCAGACAATTTTCTGCTGCTATTCATAGGATTTTCACTGGCCAATACTTTTAGAAATAGATTGTCAGATCCTTCTTCCTACACAGTCTTAGTCTAGAAGCTCTGCTGAAACCTGTCTACCATGGGAGACGCTGCTGGTTTTTTGGAATACTGGTGGCAGAGCTTCCAGCATCGCAGCAACATGCAAGCCACCACAGCAGGACAAACTTACAGATGAGTACCACACACATAGTGAGATCTAGGTTATCCCTGTTCATACCATATTTTTACATAATTAATACATGTGTTATACAGGTAGTCCCTGATTTACAGCACATTCACAGTATGATTAACCACAGTTATGTGGTGTGTGTACATATTATCGTTAGTAATATGTACTATATAAAATGTGGCAATGCATAATTTACTGATGTTATCATTCTTAGATGTTCACTTAGAGAAGTTCAAAGATTGAATTTATAAATATACTGGTAATTAAAGGCAATAATAATGAAAACTAAAAAAAACAATTCTATTTAAGTCAGAACCAACTTACAATGGAGTCATCAGAATGGAGCCCAACATGAGTTGGGGACTACCTGTACATTTTTGCCACCCGTGCTCTCCACCCGTGATATAGTCACACTTCATTTTATGATCTGATGTGGTCATCTTCCATTTTCATATAACACCAATTTTGCTTAACGACCTGGTCTTTGGAGCCAAACCATGTTGATAAGTGAGGAAAGCATGTATTAAAACTGCTATCATAAGTAGGGTATACAGCAACGTGTTAAAAAAAAAAAAAATTTGCATAGCTTGCTTACAAAAATACCTCACTGGGGAGGGCTTCTCTGGCCAAAAAAAAAAATATATATATATAACATGCATGTTATTTTCATAAAAATTCATTACATATTTTGTCTCTTAGATGTTATATAGATTTATCTCATATAAACATAATTTAGATTGCCAGTTCTTCAAACAGAATTCTTCCCTGGGACATGGCCTTCTATAGAATAATGCGTTGTGCATTTCATTTATAAACCCGTTGCCGTTGAGTTGATTCCAACTCACAGAGTCGATTCCAACTCATAGTGACATTATAGGACAAAGTAGAACTGCCACATAAGGTTTCCAAGGAGTGGCTGGTGGATTCAAACTGCTGACCTTTTGGTTAGCAGCTGAACGCTTAACCACTGGTGCCACCAGGGCTACATTGCCTTTATAATTTCCTAATATTTATGTTCTCCGGTAGACTGTGAGCTTTTAGAGTGCAAGGACCAAGATCTGTTTATTTTCCTACCACCACAGCACCCAGAATGGTGACTGTAACATTGAATCTGCTCAGAGTCTTCCTTGAAATGAACTGTGTGTGAGGTTTTTAGTAGATGCATTCATGCCTAATTGTACTAAACAAATATTCTTACTGCAAGCAAAAGAATGATAATAATAATATCTAGATGTCTCATATATATCCCGCTCTCCTCGACCTCTGTGATTTAAATTGGGAAGAAATAAGTCTGTTTTTCTGTTATAAGTAAATGATATAGTACTTAACTGAATCAATGCTCAGTGCTTCTTGCCAGAATGTTATCATTTTATAGCAGTATTCCTATCCAAGAGAATGTTGGTTTTTTATGTATAAAAATGCACTACCATGCACACAGTCTTTCCAAACTATTTTGAGCAACTACTTATAATGATTTAATTTGCAGAAATGTGTGCCTAATAAGCTTTCTGTTTAAAATCCTAGCACTGAGCTTTCTATGAGTGATATGGCCTACGTGTAAACTCTTTGGAAACAGCATCTGAATTACAGGCAGAGACACACATTAGGAGCTGCCAGAATTGTGTTTGTTGTGGCTGCTTGGTTAGCTGCTGCTTGAACAGCTGAAGTATGAGCGTATTGATCAATCAGTTCCAGCTCAAACAAGAAGTAAGCCAACCTGAAGGGAAGTCAGAGTTGTATGTAAAGCTGGATTGGTAAAATTTG
The DNA here is from genome assembly GCA_030035585.1 of Dugong dugon. Classification (NCBI taxonomy): domain Eukaryota; kingdom Metazoa; phylum Chordata; class Mammalia; order Sirenia; family Dugongidae; genus Dugong; species Dugong dugon. Next base: position 102,102,779 of record CM057463.1, on the reverse strand, counting down.
GCTGGGGTAGGTGGAGAAAGGGCAGACAGGCTCTTCAATATAAAGGTACAGTGTACCTTAAGAAATACATGGCAGCCTGCATATGATATTTAAAAGGTAGAATTTCATTTGTACTTAATAAAATGGAAAAGGGGTTAATTTTGACTCAAAGGTTGTGTCTGCCTTCTTCTATGAAGTAGGATGGGGAATGAAGTTACTTGTTGAAAAATTCAATACAAAACTGAGCTACTCATCCTGAGTAACTGTCATAATTCATTTATTGTTTTGTGTATAAGTAGAGGACACTTCTAATATAAAGCTATTAACCCAGTTACATAAAGATCAATTTGTGAGGCTTACAATAATAAAGTATATCTTAAATCTAGCTCATATGAATGATTATTATAACAATATATATTTAAAATAACATAGGTGGGTGATGTATCCACAGAGTCAAGATGGTCTGTGCTAAATTTTGCCTGCATGTAAGTCAAGGAAACATCAGGAGAACCCTCAGAAACCACAAAAATATGCATAAGAGCAGCTAGGTAGAAGAGTGAGAAACTCCCTGACTAGAGTGTCTTTATTAGGACTGCATTCTCTAGAGGTACTTTGATCCAGCCTGCTCTCTCTGGGGACCAGCAATCTGACTGCAATGAAGTCTTAGGGCTCATTAGTCTGGAATTCTTTTGATAACACTACCTGTAGGGGTGTGTGTGTGTGTGTGTGTGTGTGTGTGTTTTAAACCTGAAGCTATAATGAACATAAATAGAGAATTAGCTTATTCTGTGGATTGAGAACTACTTATAATTTTAACAGACAGTTGAATACAAGCATAGAACATATATTTTTAAAGCTTCCAATGATATGTAGCAGGAATATTGTGTTAATTTTCTGTTCTTCAAGACAGAATCTAGTAAAAACAAAGAATCTTAGCCAGATTTGTTTAAGGGAATCTTTTCTCTCCAGTCAAGTTTTGATTCCTTTTCTTCTTGAGGTTCTGCCATTTCTCTTCTATGTTCTACCTTCCCTGATCTCGTGTCTGTTCTGGGAAGTGGCTTTCTCGAGTTGAGCCCTTAATGTTATTTGCAGAATAGTTCAGTCTTAATATCAGCAATTGTGCAAAAATTCTCTAAAAAACATAGAATCTCTATATGTGCTGCTACAGAGAATCTGCTTTTTTCTCTTTCTTCTCTGCACAATTCTGTACACCAGGACCATGTTACCGAGGGAGTACAACTCTCTTACTATTATTTACATGCTTGTTTCTGAGTTTTGTGTAGTGAGATTTCCATGTGTCTTCTGTTGATGAAAAAGAGATTTTATATTTTGCTTCTTTGGATGGAAGAGCCACTTCCTGACTGAGTTCTGTGCTAAATGTGAATCTGTTCTTGGGCTGAAGTATGAATGCCATGAAACTTCCTGTGTAACATTATTAACCATACTTCCTGGCCACTGAAGGCCAGTTTTACTATTTAACCACTTCACATCAAATTTTGTGAAGTCATTTGTAATAGGGGGGAAAAAAAAAGATAGTAGGTAAAATGGCCATACTCATTTTAAAGGGATTTTGTTTCAGCTTGTCCTACTGGTTTAGAATTATAACCCGTTTAAAATAGTATTCTATTTCTGAGAATGACATGAGGTGTAATTTATGAAAGAGCATGTGTTTCATCCTTAATATTAGTTGATAGATTAAGATGTTTAATTAAAAATGACCAGCTCGGCCTCTCTTAGTGTCCACAATGGTTATATAACCATTTCTCTTTTAGCTTCTTCATCCCATATAGACTAGAAAATTCTATTAACTCTTGGATAATTATTTGCTTAAGATAAGTACTCACAATATAGAAAGTTAATACCATTTATTTATTACCTATATTTCCTTTTCTTAGTTTTCAAACTGTTTTTCCATAATATGCCTGGTTCTAGTATTTAACTTCTCTGCAATCTTCATTTATAGTCACACCATTGTATATATGTGATAAAATTGTTGTTTTGTGTCATCAAGTCGACTCCAACTCACAGTGATCATATAGGACAGAGTAGAACTGCCTCATAAGGTTTCCTATTGAAATTACCCAGGCAATTTTTCTTTTTTTAATAACTAAGCATTAAAGTATACAAGTAATGACATGATCACATGGGTGATAGAATGTAAATTGAAGGCTAAATGGCAATAGATGGTACATTTTGCTTTTTTTTTTTTTCTTTTTTACAATGAAGCAGGGAAAGGGTAATACAAATATATGTGATTGAAGGCCCATTAGCTGGCATACAAAATCGCTGAAGCAATGTAGTTCAGCAGAGAGACTAAAGACATGTAATGAGAGAGAGAAAGCCGTTTGATAACTAGAATGAGTCAAAAGCAATCTCCCACCTGCTTTGGCTTGAACAGATGACAGGGGAAGGAAAATGTTCTTTTCTTCTGAGACAGAAGCAGGACATCAGTCAAAATGATAAGAGATGTCAGTATAATATTCCTCTGAGTCAGGTACCACTGAGCTAGGCATCCGGGATGAGAGTTTCTAATCTTTTTTCTTTGCTTCAGTTTTACTCAGGGCATTGGGGTAATAGATTCCATATCAATACATATCTGAGAAAGTTCACAGTTCTTTGTTGGGAGAAATAAAAGCAGTTTCTAATATAGTGAGAATAATACAGTTTTTGAAATCAGTCAAGCTAAAGATTTTTTCTTTTTCTATATAAACCTGAATAAGATATTTATATCCCTTAAAGTGAATATGGATTACCATTCTCATAGGGATTTTGTGGTTATTCACAGGGAAATATATGCAAAATGTCTTTGCAAGGAAGAGCTTAGCTACCAAAGGATTTTTATTAACAGCTGTTATTAAAATTACTTAAAGGGTGACCAGAAAATCGGTTATTTTTATGCTAGCAAGAGGAACCAACAATTAAGGTAATGCTGTAACATAAGAAATATAGGACTTCTTCACTTTTCATTGTTTTTAATATTTCCTAAGAAATCTACAGAAAAAAAATCTATATATTACTGATGCTAGCCAAAGGAAAAGTTTATCTTAAATTTATTTTAATCTACAAAGCTAATATTAGACCATGGCTATGTTTGTGGTATGAAATCAATACATATTCACCCATTCCTGTGTCCTACACTACTCAAAACTGAGCTTTTCTTTTTAAATATGAAGTTCAGGGTGATAGAGACTTCTGAAAAAGTTACTAATGAAAAAAATCTACATTTCAGCAGATACACTGACATTTTCTAAAAATAGAGATAAGACTACAGTAAAGTGTAACATAAGGCATACAGTAAAAAATACACTTTCTAATTATATGGGAAAGAGAGAGAGGGGAAAAGGGCTCCTAGTAATTGAAGAATCGTCTTAACTAAGTAAACTGCTAATACGGTGATTCAGTCTTTGTGCTGCGTGGGTCTCCAGTATCCTTAGTGAAAATTCCAAAAGGAGAGACAAACCCTGTGTTTGTGATTCCATAGGCACCTACCTCACAGCTAGAAGGGCAAGGCTTCCGTTGCTATTTCTATTGGGGAAGAAATTAACGGAGGTTATTTATGTAAACTATTTGGAGCATATCAGATACAAAGTATTTGTCCAAGAAATTATAGATATTATTTATTAGCATATATTGATTTTTCTCACAATTATATATTGAACATTAACTGCATAGAAAAGACAATGTAAGTTAGCTATTGCTGTCCAACAAACCACCCTAAGACTCAAAGGTTGAGAAGAATAAAGATTTATTGGCACACAAAGCTGAAAGTCAGTTGGGTGGTTGTTTTTATGTGGGTATGGCAGGTCTCACTCTGCATCTGTGGTCCACTATAGGTTGTCTGGGGTTAGCCTTATAGTCCTTCGCTGGGCTCTTTCTCACGTCCTCTACTAGAACAACAGGGTGATTCTGCCCCAACAGGCTAGCTCAGTCTTGTTCTCGTGGCATAGCAGAAACGAAAGAGCAAGAGCAAGAACATGCAAAGGTTGGACGGTTGCCACATTTCTTCCACCCCATTCTATAGGTCAAAGCAAGTCTTAAGGCCAGTAATGACTGAAGGTGTGGGGAAACACTTCATCATGTGATGCGAGAAGCTGCAAAGTCACATGGCAAATAAGACCTGGATATAGGAAAGGGTAGCGAAGTGTGGCCATTTCAGTAATCTATCATGAAGACCATGTTGAAAGTAATAGATATATCTGCCTTTTAAATATCTTTAACTAGTTTTATTAACATAAGGTTGTCAGCCTCAGTCTTCTCCCTTATAAAACAAAGTACTGAAAATAAATAAATAAATAAATAAAAATAAGCCATAAAATCGTCAGCTTCATCAAGGATATAACAGGATAGGGTCAAATTTGTTGATAAAGTGTTACATGATGGAGTTTTATTTATTCAAAGGTAAAATGACTATAATGAATATTAGCTATATCCTACCTTTAGGTTTAAATATATTTACTAATATTTGCTTATTGGTGTGTGCTTCTCACAAGTATGGCATTTTTATCTATGGAAATCCTAACTAAACGAATTGTCCTCTAGTATAAACTGAGGAAGACATGGCTTGCTTTCCCAAATGTGTATTCCTGAATACCAAATATAAGAACTCTGCCATGTCAGACAGACTTTGCCCTTGATATATTCAGTGCTTCACATGATGTTGGTAATCTAAGGGATGGATTCATAAATCCTTTTTCATTTATATCTAAATCAGGTAGATTCTGTTACAATTTTACCTTGGACTCAGTGAAGGTCAACCTAAAAATTTCAGCTCCAGTATAAACTGACTGGTGCCAAAGAAAGTGCATGGTCCAGCCAAAAGGTCAATATTATGAATCAGAAATGGAGATTATAGATAGAACATCACCATAAGAATAGCATTTATTGAATATTCGTAACATTCCTGGGTGCCTAGGACTGTTCTAAGTTCTTTACATGTATTATTTATTTCATTTAATACTCACAGCAACCCAAAAGATAGGTACTATTTTTAGCCCAGTTGACAGCTGAAGAAACTGAGGAAAAAATACTAAAATTATCCCACAATCTCACTTCTTATTGGTAGAGGTAAGATTCTAAAACAGACACTCTGACTCCAAAGTGATACCCGTAATGTCCACAGTATATCGCCTCTTCATGAAAACAACCACATATGAAACCAAATCATTTGCTATTGATTATTTAGTATTTTCCTCCCAAGAAGGCTGATGCCAACTATTTATATGTGCCCTGATTAAGTGCAATTAGTGATTCTCTACTGCTATTGAAATTTACCACCCCTGAAATAGTTAACAAGAATTATAAAGTTTGTTGTTGTTAGCTGCCATAAAGTTGGAGCCCTGGTGGTGCAGTGGTTAAGTGATAAGGCTGTTACCCAAAAGGTCAGCAGATCAAATCCACCAGCTGCTCTTTGGAAACCCTATGGGGCAGTTTTACTCTGTCCTCTAGGGTCGTTATGGGTCGGAATCTACCTGACGGTAACAGGTTTGGTTTTTGGTTTGGCCATAGAGTTGGCCGCCAACGCAAGGTGACCCCATTGCACAACAGTACAAAATGCTGCCCAGTCCTGCTCCACCCCCATGAATAGTTGTGGATCAGACCATGTGACCAATAGAATATGGAGTATTGAATGTGTTTATTCAACTAGGTTGCTTAGTCGAAACTGAATAAACAGCCAATCACCTGTGTGATATCTTCTAACAAGTTTTGGATTATGTTAGTGACTTTTTGGCAGCCTTTATGCTTCATCATCTTTTTCTGAAAAGCACATGCAAATATTTTATTTGCTCAATTATGGAAGCCAAAAGACTTAAAGTTTCATTAGATGCAAAATAAAGAGCTTTTAATGTTTAGAGATTTAAAACTAGTTTACCTCCTAATATATACCAGAAAATATTTGTTAAAGAAAATAGATTATTTTGACCATGCAGCTCATGGCTTTGGATATCAGAGAACAAATTTAAAATGTAGGACACCAAAAGCTAACTTATGTCATCTAAGGATCAAGTCTATACTAATATATGAAATTTTGCTATAATATGTTGAAAGTTTTTGTTGAATTTAAGTCTGTATTGAGAGAACTTTTCAAATGACGGATGTCATAGAGTCCTAAGAGGATCTACTGTGCTTGAGATTTGGTTCAATATATTTGTGATTTCAAATAATTTTGTGCTAAAATATATAATTCATATTTATCCTAGAAAATTAACTTATTCTTACAAGTCATTAATAAATATTCTCAATATACCTTATATGTGGTTTAAAGCATATTTTGTAATTTTCAGTATAAGATCTTACACTGAAGCAGAAGTTCAATATTTTCAGAAACTTTCTGTCTTAAATACTCTGGGCATTCACTCCAAATTTTCGTTCATGGACATAGTTTTCATCCATGATGAAACAAATAAACAACAACAACACTCTGAGGAACAGAAATATGAAACCACGCAATGTGTTTGGAGAACTATAAGCAATTCTGAGTAGCAGGCACCCTTAAGAGCAAGTAGTGAGAGAGATAAGGCTAATTTGCCTTACAGAATTAATTCAAAATATGGCATGTGCCAAATCATTTCTACAAAAGATTATAGCCTTTACCTATGTGTTTTATTTCTCAACTATTATCTTTAAAATAGCCACAACAATGGACTCAAACATACCAATGATCATGATGATGGCACAAGATCTGGCAATATCTCGTTTTGTTATACATTTGGTCTCCATGAGTCAGAGTCAGCTCCATGACAACAACAGCAATGACATTGTCTTCAAGTTTATTCTTATATCAGTAGGTCAAGGAGCACTGGTGGCTGAAAGGTTGGCAGTTCCAACTCACCAGTTGCTCCGAGCGAGAAGGATGTGGTAGTCTCTTTCTGTAAAGATTTACAGCCTTGGAAACTGTACTGGGCAGTTCTACTCAGTCCCATAGGATCACTATGAATCAGAATCAACTCGATCGGAATGGGTTTGTTTTTTTGTTTGTTTGTTTTTATTAGTAGGCCATCGACTCTGGAGACAGACTATCTGAACTGAAATCCAGCCTTGGGCACTTACTAGCTCAGTGATTTAGGCAAGTTAATCTTTTTGAGACTTACCTGTAAAATGCGATAAATAACAATGAGGATTAAATGGACTAACAAATAGAGCATTCTGAACAATGACTAGAACATAATAGCATTCTATAAATTTTGCTATTGTTTAAATTCTTGAAGTCCAGAATGGGGACAGATACTAGTCAACTGAGCTATTTATTTTTCTTGAAGTTTCTTTAAATCCCATCTACCTTTTTGTATACTAACTCACCAGAACCAATGGAAACCTTCCATCAGTCGACTAAACTGATTAGATTTGGTAACTTTATGTGTCTTTCCTCAAGCAGATAAGTTTTAGGTGTTAATATCTGGTTCCAAGAATCTTACAGATATTTCATTATTTTAAAAAATGGTTGTTCACGGTTATAAAGGTTTGTACAAAAGCTGTGTTTTTACTAAATGCCTTCCTTAAAACTTATATTCAGGGGAAGCAGGGCTGGCATATTTGATTTGTAAAAGTGATTTGTATTTTCATAAAAGCTATTTTTAGGACAGAAAACATATAATATTTAGCAATTAATGACAAGAATCAAAGCCATTTTAATCTCTACTTAATGTCTTTCATGAGGCAAAGCATTTTGAAATGAGAGTCTATCTTTATCAATACTGCATGTTCAGTTGGTATAACATGCTGTGTGCTCTCAGGATGAGCAGGAATCGCAACTGCATGAAGCTGAGCCTCTCTGTTGTTTACAGTATTTAAAATAAATTGTTTCACTCCTCTATGGGATTGTTTCCTGTTGAGAAGAATCTCATAATTAACAACCGCAACTGGAATAGAATTACAACACAGGTATTTTGACAATGTGGACACCTGTTATATTATCTTGCAATAAGCTGACCTATGGTTATTACCAGTAGTGTTCTTTCTAAGCGGGATTTGCATAACTACAGAGAATTAGTCCTTCTGCTCATCCTTTTGGGAAGAGCATAGAGTATTTAGTAGAGAGGAGGCAATTATGCTATTTGGGATAATAGTCAGATTTACTGTCTAGGACTGCCGTTCTGAACATTACATGAATTTCAGTATAATTGCTCAGATCCTGTTTAGATGAGGGCTGATTTATTTTTTCAGGTCCCATTTATGCTCTTTTTTTTTTCTTATTTTTGTTTTTTTAAGCTAGCAAGTCTAGCATTGCAAGCAAAAAATGTTATTTAATATTAAAATTGCCCTTCTTTTTGTCTGTATTTAAAAATTATTTATTGGAAAATTTTTGAGTTGCCGTAGATCAAACTTTTGTTCAAATCAAGTTAGCCTTTTTTGTCTAGAATTTTGTTAGAAGGTCTGTTGTTATCCATAATATTTATGCAATGAATGAATAAAGTCTATCAGTTCCATCTTTTTTGTGCATATTGGTAACTGCCAATATGCTTATTAATTCCTTCTTCAGAATGAATCACACCCACATCAACAAAGTCAAACTGAAACAATTCTCCATTCGAATTTACTATTAAAAAACAACCTAAAATAATTGTATTATTAAAGATAAATATTTTTTACTTAATTAAAATGTATTATATTTTAGCTATTGTGACACAGATTATATCTTAAAATATTTATTTAACCAGAATAGGTTCTTATCCAGAACTTTAAATATTGTTCCTTTGTCTTCTTTATAAATAGATCAGTGTTTTTACTTTTTGTAACATAACAACAACAAAAAAAAAAACAAAGCTGTTGCTGTCCAGTTGATTCAGACCCATAGAACCCTAGAGGACAGAGTAGAATTGCCCCACAGGGTTTCCAAGGAGCAGCTGGTGGATTTGAACTGCCGATCTTTTGGTTAGCAGTCATATCACTTAACCGCCACACCACCAGGGCTCATAGGGGATATAAAAATTAAGCATGGGTTATCCTATAAATTAGCCAGTTATAGTTATATACTTCATAAACAGTCCAACTATCTAAGTACAGTTATAAATTTATTTTAATCTGTCAAATTTCAAGAGTTATCTTTAATATGTTTTCTGAAATAAACAAGGCATTTTATCTCTTGAGTTTTGAGCAGATGGCTATAAAATATTTTCCAAAATCACAGAATAGCTCTTAGTACCAATACACCATATTTTTAATCTGTTGTCACTTAATTGATATATATAATTTTAGAAATTTAAAAGTTAAGTATTTTAGTACTTCAACCTACTATTGAAATGTTTTTTATATTCTGTCTTTAATTTTTCAATTGGAAACTATTCTAGTCAGTAGAAATCACAAAATATAATTACAAATATACTACTTCTGGCATTTAATTGATATACTTTTGCAATTATTTATGTTGTATGTATGGACTGATAATAAATCAATATATTGGCATTATCTAAAATACCAAAATCCATTGAAATACTGCTTCCTAGGTAAAATTATCTTAATCCAGATGTTAGCCTATACATGATCCAAAATCAGTATTCAAAAAACTCTTTTCTGTTAGTGCAAATTTAGGTTTTCAAACTTGTTTTTAGGCCTTCCATGAAATTAGATCATTAAATCATAAAATATAATGTATCTATTTTAGCAGTGTTCATCTCAAAGCCAGCTACCACAAACTCACGCATACACACTCAAGAGAGAAAGACTTGAGCATGTAAAACTAATACATCAAGCAAAATTCCTATTATTAAATCAGATCTCTTAAATAAAAATATGTGAGAGATGTTTTTCAAAGACTTCCCTTAAAGCGTGAAATTGTTATAGGGCACCCTAATTTAGCCCGTCCACAAAGCTATCTGTGATGGCAGAAAAGGGTTCTTTCTTGAAATGGCTGCTTCATTCTTTTTTCTCCCAGTAGCTATTCAACGTCTTTTGTCTATTTATATTCATTATTGCCGCTGTAAGAACAGTGCGGTTTTTCATTACTTCATTGGCATGGGATGCACTGATTCAGTTTTTCTGTCAGTTCTGACCTCTTTCCGTCCCTCCCCCACTTTCACTGCCTGAAAATCTACGGATCGAAGTAACAACATACACAGTATAATAAAATACAAAATGAAAAGCACATCGCACATTAAGTTGTCATGTTTAACTTAATAGAATTGAATGTATTGAACAAAGAACACAAAGAAGCTTATGAGCAAATAATATATTTTGATGATTTTTTGTACCTAATGACTTTTAAGTGTGCCAAGTGTTATTATCAATCTTCTCAATTTTTACTATATTATTATTATGCATAATTTTTATCCCTTCTAAGATATTCAATGAAGAGAGAAAAATAGTTTTTAAGATGATTGACATGATAACTTCACAGTTTTATTGTGAAATATTTGCAACTATTTAGTATGAATTCTTTATTTTCAGCTTATTCCTTAATTTTCCGTGATTAGCATATCATATAATGCATTTTGATTTAAAAAATTTCTCATATACATATATTGTTTTAGCTATATATTATGTACTTATATAATACTACTATTCTTCATTCAGCAGCATGGAAAATTGTAGGGTTCTTGTTTTTCTTAAAATTTACTATAAGTAATAATATCAATAGAGTGTAATGAATTCTTTACTATGACTCAGGTTATAACTAGGATGATAATTCATGAAAAATACATATTCTATGGTTTCCTTCCTTCTAATCATCATGGATAGGAGGGAGTGATATTGAATTTTAAAGCAGTTAACAAAAGTAATTGGATCTCACCCAACAGATAATCAGTTTAAAATATATGTTTTGCCAGCTCAGAAAATTCAGTCCCTTATCACTGTTGAATTCACATTTATTCTTTCTCTTGCTAAATGGATAAGAAGAACCTCCATTGTATCTAAATGCCTTAAGTGTGGTTTAATCTATCTCTCTGTCTCCCCAAAATAATATTATATACAAAAAATATAAAAAGTACTGATGTGACAGCTCTTTATTCTCTTATTCCTGAGAGCTATGGAATATTTAGAAATCCCTCAGTATATGTATTTTAAAGAGATTCCTACAAGACCTGCTCTGGTTAGTGGAGGAGAGAGAAATCATTCTAAGAGGGCTAAGCACTCTAAAACAAGTGCCTCTGACACTGAAAAAGTCTATCTTATGGTCAGAACATCTTGAGGCATATTTCAATCTTTAAAGAGACCCTGCAGGTATCGTTGTATCTGACACCCTTAGAACAGTAATGCCCTGAAATAGCATGAGACAAAAGGGAATTTGGTTATAAAGAGTTCTGTAAAAACTATTCAAAAACTTTTCTCATTATTATAAGCAATCACCATAATGCTATTTTTATGAGCATATTGTGTTGCACATAAACTTCTAACATAACGTAATTCATGAACGCCTCCCAACACATCAAGAGTTTTAGCTCCGGTGTACTGATATGCCTTTACATGCAAGGAAACTGAAACAGGCAAATTTTGTGTCTTGGCCACTTATGTGGCATTTTCAGTGGTTTTGGCACCATGGTGTGTACACGTGGTTTATGGGGCAGCAGAAGAAACACCATACAGGTGGTAATGACTTTCTTATCCCTTTAAAGATCTTGCCCCTTACTCTTTTCTCTCAGTATAGTTTCAAATGCAAGTAGAATTGAGAAGGCTGGGTATGATAACAAAGAATAAGCGTAATACAGTTGTAAGGTATGTAAACCAAAGTGAGCATGGACACTGATAGTAACAATGAATTGTATAGCATTCTGATTGAAAATTTTAATGGTATATAATGTATGCTGGATTGTGTTTTAAGATTTTAAGTAACTGATGAAAAGATAAAGGCACTTTGAAATCTGTCTTAAGTAAAATGTCAGTGAACCTAATCACCTGGGCTAAATAAACTCTCATGTGCTGTCCTAGGTTTCACCTCAATTTCACAATGGATACTGGATGTTAGAGCTGTTTGTTTCCCTCTAGTTCCATTAAATGTACTGAGCTTCTTCTTGAGTAACACTCAAGACTCCCGTATATATTTGAAGCATTTACAATAAGAAGTATTACAATGCTGAAAGATAGTTAATATTTTAGTATCCTTTGATTTATTTCACAATTATCCATCATTTATCTACAATATGCCAAAGAATATACTATATGAGAAAGAACACTGCATCAGGGTTGGAGGAAGACTAATTAACAACCTGCGATATGCAGATAACTCAACCTTGGTTGCTGAAAGGGAAGAGGACTTGAAGCATTTACTGATGAAGATCAAAGACTACAGCCTTCACCTTAACTCTTTCATTAGCAAAAATCTATTTATTTATTTTTTAAAATCTTTGATGGCATGTGTTTTCAGTATTGGAATACATGTTTACTAATTGAGTGTGTTTATATTTTGCTTGGTAGTGTGGATTTTGAGAAATATGATCTGGCAATGAAATTCACCAATGAGGTGAGTAGCACTTTGGTGCCACCAATCTGTGGTATAACAGTATGCCTCTGAGAACTAGGTAGATAATTTATTGCTGGCACCTTTCCATTAGATTACATGAGGAACATCTGGTGTTCCAAATATGATGTAATAAAACCAAAACAAACCAATCAGGGCTCCCTAAATATCACACAGGAAAGCGTAATTATGTTTGCAAGCCTTATCTCACAGAAATTAAGGGAATAAGGCAAAATTTTATAAAAGTTTATAAACTAGTATATCTAGGAAGTATCACTTAATAGAATGCTCAACCTAGGCAATAATGAGGCTCCAACTCTGTTCTGCTGAGCTTCACACATTTCAAAAGGGACACATCTTGACAGTAAATGCATTAGAGCCAGAATAATGCCTTACTTTTGAGATCCAGAGGCATAAAAATTAGTTGGCATACAGTTCAGGCCAATGGTAACAAAACAAAACAAAAATCTTCATAACTGGGCCAGTAACCAACATCATGACAAATGGAGAAAATATTGAAGTTATCCAATATTTCATTTTACTTGGATCCGCAATCAATGCCCATAGAAGCAGCAGTCAAGAAATCAAATGACATATTTCATTGGGCAAATCTGCTGCAAAAACCTCTTTAAAGTGTTAAAAAGCAAAGATTTCACTTTGAGGACTAAGATGAGCCTGACCCAAGCCATGGTATTTTCAATCACCTCATATGAAAGCGAAAACTAGGTAATGAATAAGGAAGACTGAAGAAGAATCGATGCCTTTGAATTATGGTGTTGGCGAAGAATATTGAATATACTGTGGACTGCCAGAGGAATGAACAAATCTGTCTTGGAAGAAGTACAGGCAGAATGCTCCTTAGAAGCAAGGGTGGTGAGACTTTGTCTCACATACTTTGGACATATTATCAGGAAGTATCAGTCCCTGGAGAAGGACATCATGCTTGGTAGAGTAGAGGGTCAGAGAAAAGCAGTAAAACCCTCAGTTAGATGGATTGACACAGTGGCTGCAACAGTGGGATCAAGCATAACAACGGTTGTGAGGATGGCACAGGATCGAGCAGTGTTTCGTTCTGTTGTACATAGGGTTGCTATGAGTTGGAACTGACTCGATGGCACTTAAAAACAACAATTCATATATGCTAACTTCTGTCTTCAAAATTTGCCTTATATGAACATTTTATTCAACCTGAATTCAGTTTAGTTGAACAAGTGCTTTTTCCTATTTTGGCACCTAAAACTGAAAATGAAAACGACGTGTAAAAGACATAAAAAGCCAAAGACATTTTTTGTCTAAGCACAGACCTGTGAGTAGTGACCAAGTACTGATTATACCTGACAAACCAACATTCATTAAGATAAATAGCCAAGCTTTTATTATAAATTACATGCATTTATCCATGTAATGTGGTAAGGATAGCTTTGGGAACACAGTAAGCTTCATGTAAGTGTAAGCTATCATCATCATCATAGGAATTAATTATTCAGTGCCTGGCACAATTTAAGACATCACTTTTACTGAATGAATAAGAGTATCAGGCAAGTGTTGTTGTGCCCATTTCCCAGAGGGTTAAAAATAAGAAACAGGTATCAAGTGATTTGTCTAAAAAAAAAAAAAAAAGAAAAAATCTAGGAAGTGAAAGAGGTAAAAAAAAAAAGAGTTTGATTAAACTGGGGAATCTTGACGTAGACACACGTGCATTCTATTTCCTACCACTCACTATGCAAGTTTATTAACCTTGCTAAACCATGACTTCTCTACTCACTTGTAGGGATGGAATAGATGAGATTGTGCACCTCAAATTCTAAGATACGTGCACATAACAAGTTCTCAATCAATATATGTTAAAAGAAAGGAAGGACAGAAAGAAGATAGAAAGGAAGGAAGGAGGCTCTTGATTTTATCCTCTATTCTTTCCATTAAAACTAAATAATTTTCATTGAACATAGGGAGAACACAGCATATAGACTGAAAAAAAATACAAAAAGAAAGAAAGAAAAAAAAAAAAAATGGTAGCAAAATTGGGGAAGAAATCCCTAAAAAAAACCATTGCTTTCAAGTCAATTACAACTCATAACAACCCAATAGGACAGAGTAGAGCTACTCCACAGGTTCCAAGGCTGTAATCTTTATGGAAGTAGACTGCCACATTTTTCTTCCACATGGAGAATAAAAGAAGAAATTAAAAGGGAAAAATGAAAGAGAAAAGAAATAAGAAGGGAATAAAAGAAGGAAGTAAGAAAGAAGGAAAGAAAAGATGATAGAAAGGGAAGAAATTATGGACAGAAGGAAAAAAGGAAGGAGAGGAAACAGAGAGCATGAGGAAGGTTAAAGGAGATGAAAACGGAAGGAAAAAACAGAAAAAAACAAAAGAAAAAAAGATAATGAGTCTCTCAACTTGATGTACGGCCTGTGGGAGAATTGATATTTGCCATAAACTTCATATAGATTTTCAGCTCTGCTTTATGGTATAGTGTGTATATTAATTATAAATATTGGCCCTCAAAGATTACAGATTTATAACAGATTAATCTGTATTAGATCCATTAGAAGATGCGTTAGAACTCGGAGTCTCCTTCCTTTTTTACATGTATGGGCAGGCTGGAACGTAAAGGCTAAAACAGTTTAAAAAATGACTCTACAGGATATTAGCACATCAGCATGAAAAATAACAGAGAATGAGTGAGCTGATCGATCATTTCCTATTCATGAAGAAAGAAAAGATATAAAAGCCTATGAAGTGCATCTAAAACTGTAACATGGTAGAAAAGTTAATGAAAAACTATGGGCCCAGCAAGAAACAAAAAAATAGCATTAAGCAGACAAATGTAGATCAATGACACAGAACACTTGAACATTTTCTATTATCTACCACTAATCTCAAAAAAGTTTATAGAAGCATTCTAGAGGCTAAAATAATATTAAGATTTAGAGTTTTCCTTTTTTCTCCTTGTTCTTTTTATTTATTTATTTTTAATTTGATTCTGGAATATACAAATCTAATCTGAGAGTTTTCTTGATTTTGTAACTAGTCTTTTTACTGTGTTAAAGAACATGCTTTAAGCTCATTTTACCTATAATGCATTAAACTTTTTGAATAAATATTACTATATGAGACAGATCAGAAGCTCCTCATCTGACCCCTCTTACTTTATCTTCAGCCCTGTTGTTTATCTTCACCTTCAGTATCCAAATTAAAACTTTAAAATGAGGGCAGAATATCCAAAAACAAATTTAAAATTAGGTACTACTCAGGTTGACATCCTGTTCTTTTTTTGTTTTTTTAGGGGTTACTAACACTTAGCAGCTGTAGCTCTTAACCTCTACGCCACCAGGGTTTCCAACACTAAACATATTTTCAACTAAAATGCTTTTTAAGCTAGAAACATGATGGATCAGCTTCCCAGGAAGGAAAGGTTTCCAAGTACTTGGCTAGGCAGAGACATATATTTTAGAATAACATATTTTAAAAAATGTTATTTGAGAAATTCTTTAATGTTCCAAAAGAATAAAAACTAATGACCTAAAATTAGTAGAGGATTCAGAGTGTTCCCAGTGGCTGATTTCAATTCCGTTTCAAAGTAAATCTGAGTGCTGTAATGATAGCAGACCTCTTGTCATAACTTAAACAATCGTTGCTATGTTTCAGCCCGTTGTTGGAGCCACTGTGTCAATCATAAGGAGCCCTAGTATCTCAGTGGTTAAGTGTTCAGCGGCTAACCAAAAGGTCGGCAGTTCAAATACAACCAGTCACTCCTTGGAAACCCTGTGGGGCAGTTCTACTCTGTCCTATAGGGTCACTATAAGTTGGAACTTACTCAGTGGCAATGGGTTTGGTTTGGTTTTGGTTTTATATATATAGATATACACTTCCAAACTCCAAATAAACCAACATCAAAAATGTTATAACCATAGTCAAAGGTGCAAAGAAGTGTTTCTCATAAAAATTCATTTATTTTAAATTACTCCAATCTAGTTTAAAATAATCTAATTTAGCATGATGATAGTAGCTTGGCAGTTCAAAAGTAAGCAGTTCCATTTTGTAAGGGGAAAAAAAAACCCAACAACATATGTGTATTCTTCTAGTTATCTGCAAGATGGCAGATTTTATTATATCTTGCCAGCAGGAAAAAGTTCATGGGTCTTCTCCTTGTTGATTCGCAGACCTGGGGTTAAATATTCAATATGATCGTCACTATTGAGCCAAATTTTTTTTTTTTTTTTTTTTACTCAAAGAAGCAAAAGGAAGTCTGCTCTGACTCTTATGGAATATTGAGCATTAACTATCTGGACACTCCGTAAACAACATATTTTACTTTACTGTTTTCTGAAATTCATGAATAATGTATAACTAGTTATACTTCTCAGATCATCTTATTCTGAATCCTAAACCTGACTGCAATTCTAAATGTATTTAATCATGCCAGATCCATGTGTGCTTTTTGGAAGCCATATAGGTATATCATGGGCAGATAATTAGTCCTCATTTTGACCAGGCAACATTTTTAATAGTTAAATGACACTTCCTAATACAGCCTAAAGGATAAATGAATCCCTAAAGTCGTTGCTAGCTTTTATTCAGAGAGGCAAGTTCTCCTTGACAATTAGTTTAAAAGACAAGTTGTCTCAAGGTATTTGTTTCCCTTTCAAAATCTCTTGCTTTTGCACTTAAGCTCTGTATTATTTAGGCTAGTTAGCAGGCAGAGCATGTAGCTGTTTCTATTTCTCCTTTTTTTGAAGGTAGCTTAATACACATTAACAGGATTTCTCTACCTTTTATACATTCTGATCTGTTTAAATATTCTTTAGATTGAATTTTTTTTTAAATGCTTATATACATGTGAAGTCCACCCAAGTGAAAAGTTAGAGATTATACTGTGTTGCAGACACGAATTCCCTTTAAAATTTTCAATTTTGCCATCTTTTGCCTCCATGGGGGATTGAATTAAGATTTAAGCAGGTAAAAAAAAAAAAAAAAAAAAAAAAGATTTTTAAAGGTATAAAATAATAGTCACTTAAAAATTGTTTCTTTGGGGGAAATGAGAGATTATACCTAGTTAAGTAGATGACAGAGTATTAATTATTATTTATAGCCTTTATTATTATATACCTGCAAGTCACAATAGATTAAGCTTCAGTTAACTTTGAACAGCTAGTAATTATAAAATACAATGCAAACTGTCAGAAAAATTATTAACTTGTTTATACCTAATCTATGAAATTAAATGACTTTATGTTGCTCCTTTTTAGCTTCTTGTAATACGTGTTTTTAACATTTATTAATTTAAAAGAAACAACATAAAAAGTATCTTTTTTCATCTATTATTCAGGGACTTTGTTTAAAAGAAATTTATTTGGCACTATATAACACAAAGGCATGAATTTATAATCTTTTGTATGTTAAAACTGTTTCCTTAGGTAATTGGTAGATATACTAAAAATTTAGGGTTTTGACCCCTTTAATTTATGCCAAAGAGGACATCTAGTAAAAACAGTTTTCAACATTTTAGAATCAGTTTTCTATCACTAAATATATGTGGAAAAAGGAAACATTGAATAGTAGAGCAATAGAAGTGATAACATCAGAAAAATACGTGTGTCTATGTGTTGGCCATTATGCTAAACACCTAACATGCATTATCTCATTTACTAGCCACAACTCAATGAGATAGATTTAAGTAACTTGCTCAAGATTACATAGCTGGTAAATGACAGAAAGTGCACTGAAATCAGACCACCTTTGCTCAAATCCCAGTCTAACTACTCTGATTCTTTGATTCTCTCAATCACATAGTAAGAGTAAAAACTTACCCAGCATGTGGTTCTTTGGTGTTTGTGCTCCAAGATACCATTATGAAAAGTACAAGACATACAAATGTACTTAAAGGCATCGCTACCTTTTCTTAGCAGTTCTACTCTGTCGTATAGAGTCGCTAGGAGTCAGATTCTTTCTACTCAATGGCAATGGGTCATCTTTTTATATACAGAACTTTTTCCCATTCTTGAAGATTATACCTCAGCTTCATGGATTGCAATTATACATCCTCAAATAAACGAACAGTAAAAAAATCAGGTATTTTTTAATTAATTGATTAATAAAAGGAGTCAAGTTGGAGAAGTCTGGCCCAAATATTGCTTTGTGTTCATTTTCTCTTGAGAAATCAGTACTGTCAGTTGTTCTTCCCACACTGAACCAACACAATTGTGATTAGTATGTCCTACATAATCCCTTTGATGCTTTGCCAGAAATAACTGTCCAAATCATTTTCCTTTTTTCTGTTCTTAAAGTGTTTTCACTGCTCACATTTAATTCACCAAGGAATGGTTCAGTGTCTCCAGTTCTTCCGAGAAATTTAGCCCAGCACTCTATGGTTTTTAAACACAGCTTTGATGACTGTGCAATGACAATGATCCAAAACCTCATAATTGAGGCATCTTCCTGCCATGTGGAATTAAAAATAGATCTATACTGTGAAGATGAAACATTTTCTGCACTGAATAAGGCTTTGATAATAGAAGTTTGAAACTTTTTACCCACACAGTAATTTAGTCTCTTTGTATTGATTTGATACAAAATTATTCATCTTATTCAAGGACAAACTGAGGGACAGCTGTGAGAGAAAACCCCAAGGAAGAGCAGATTGGATACCAACAATCACATCCCAGTGTCACTCCTGTCCTGGGGCCTTCCAGCATGTGGACGTCTAGAGTTTTTACCTTTCTATCCATCCAAGCTAAAAATGTTCCCCTTATTTGAAGCTAAGACTGTTGCATCTAACACTATATCTGAGATCCTGATCACTTTGCTGTGTTTTGTTTTTCAGCTTTCTTTCTATATATAGGCAAATGCTTGTCTGCTTTAACAAAGTTTAGGCGATGCAGATTTATTTTTAAACTGGATTTTTGTTGTTATTCCGTGCCATTGACCCTACGTACAACAGAACAAAACATTGACCAGTCCTGCACCATCCTCACAGTCATTGCTATTTGAGCCTATTGTTGCAATCACTGTGTCAATCCATCTCATTGAGGATCTTCTTCTTTCTCACTGACCCTCTACTTTACCAAGCATGATGTCCCTCTCCAGGGACTGGTCCCGCCTGAAACCATGTCCAAAGAATGTGATACAAAGTCTTACCATCCTCGCCTCTAAGGAGCATTCTAGCTGTCCTTCTTCCAAGACAGATTTGTTCATTCTTCTGGCAGTCCATGGTATATGCAGTATTCTTCACCAACACCATAATTCAAACGAATCAACTCTTATTTGGTCTTTGTTATTCATTGTCCAACTTTCATGTGCATATGAAGCAATTGAAAATACCATGACTTGGGTCAGGTGCACCTTAGTCCTCAAAGTGACATCTTTGCTTTTTAACACTTTAAAGAGGTATTTTGCAGCAGATTTGCCCAATAAAAGGCATCATTTGATTTCTTGACTGCTGCTTCCATGGGCATTGATTGTGGCTCCAAGTAAAATGAAATCCTTGATAACATCAGTATTTTCACTGTTCATCATGATTATTGGTCCAGTTGTGAGGATTTTTGTTTTCCTTAAGTTAAGGTGTAATCCATACTGAAGGCTGTAGTCTTGATCTTCATCAGTAAGTGCTTCAAGTCTTTTTTGCTTTCAGCAGTCAAGGTTGCATTATCTGCATATCACAAGTTGTCAAGGAGTGTTCCGATCACTGGTTCCATGTCCTCTTCTGAATCCAGCTTGCATTTCTTGCAATTCCCTGTCAATGTACTGTTGCAACTGTTTTTTAGTTATCTTCAGCAAAATTTTACTTGCATGTGATATTAATGATATTCTTCGGTAATTTCCACATTCTGATGGATCATCTCTTTTTGGAATGGGCACAAATATGGATCTGTTGCCAGGTAGGTGTCTTCTATATTTCTTGGTATAGATGAGTGAGAGCTTCCAGAGTTGCATCCGTTTGTTGAAACATCTCAGTTGGTATTCTGTCCATTCCTGGAGACTTGTTTTTCACCAGTGCCACAAATGCAGCTTGAACTTCTTCCTTCAGTACCATCAGTTCTTGATCAGATGCTACCTCCTGAAGTGATTGAATGTCAGCCAATTCTTTTTGGTACAGTAACTCTGAGTTTTCCTTCCATCTTCTTTTGATATTTCTTGCATCATTCAATATTTTGCCCATAGAATCCCTCAGTCTTGCAACTCGAGGCTTGAACTTTTTCTTCAGTTCTTTCAACTTGAGAAATGCCAAGCACGTTCTTGCCTTTTTGGTTTTTTAACTGCAGGTCTTTGCACATTTCAGTATAATACTTTTCTTTGTCTTCTGAAGCCACCTTTGAACTCTTCTGTTCAGCTATTTTACTTCATCATTTCTTCCATTTTTATACTTACTACAAGGATTTATAGTACACTGACGTGTTCTTGGAACCCTGGTGGTGTAGTGGTTTTGAGCTCAGCTGCTAAATAAAAGGTTAACAGTATGAATCCACCAGCTTCTCCTTGGAAACCCTATGGGGCAGGTATACTCTGTCCTATAGGGTCGCTATATGAATCGTTCTTGATTGAGAGGTAGTTTAGTACAGTGGGTAATGAGACGGCTCTAAAGTAAGACTGCCTGTGTTCTAATTCTACCATGCACTAGATTCAAACCTTCAGATAATTCATTCAGTTTCTGTGTACCTTTGTTTCTTCATCTGGAAATTAGGGGTAATATACTACCTTTCTCATAGCCTTATTTTGAGAAGTAAATGAGTTAATATATGTAAAGCTCTTAAAATATTGTCTGACATATAAATATTTCCTGAATGAATGAGTATATTTTGGAGATTGTTTCCAAATTAGCGGGACCTATTTTCCCTGAACCTGGAACTTTCATATCAGTTTCATGCAATAAAGTCCATTTCTTCTGCTTTTCTCCCCCAGTAGAATTTCCACTTAGTTCCTATGCCTATAGCAAGTCCTCGATTCCACTAGTCCTCATTTTATTTGCAGATCACAGAAAGCTGACAAGTTAGAAAGCAGAGATTGCCAGCTCTTCCCATCTGATAATATACTAAAGTCCTCACAAGGTATAATCCAGTGGTTCATTCATGTCCCATAAATTTTAAATATATCATTTAAAAGAAAATTCCTAAAGTATATGCTTGAGTGATGAGTTCCATGGTCACAGTACTTGTAGTTTTATCATTTTTATTTTTTATAGGATTGATACATTCGAATTGTCAGAAACAGTGACCCATATACAAAGGCTTGGTGAAATTAATTCCCTCTAGCAAGTTGTCTTTGCCTACAAGCTGCAGAATAGCCAATGAAGCTAATTCATTGAACACATGGGAAAATCTGTTTACACCATGAAACCTGTTTCCTATGCGATGCCCATGGCTGGCAAAGTCAAAGCTGAAAGCACTGGCAAAAAAAGACTTAAATAAAGAGCACACATGGCAGATGGTGGGGATGAATACGTGATCGTCACTGTCTGCTAGTTTCACTGTACTCCCTCTGAATTGTTGCAGTACCATAATTTTGCCACGATTATCTATGAAATTATGTTGACTGCTAAACTCTGATTCATGCTTTTCTTAAGTCATCTGCAGGAGAGATGACACTCTAATTGCACTCCTGAATTTTTTACACTATGAGTTTGTTAAGTGCAGACAAGTTTTACTAAAGAAAAAGCCTAAATGTATGTAATTTGACATTGTGACAGATTAATACTTAAGCATTAGACCAGCAGTATGATTAGACAGCTTAAATGTGTCCTACTTCTTAATGTGTATATGACTTTAAGAAGTCACATTAGGCCCTTCTTTTTTAAAAAAGACCTGTTGCCATTTTGCTGATTGAAATAAATCAAAGTCTATCAAAGGATTTAAGTGGATTATGAGAAGGCTCATCACAATTACACCTAAATCTCGAAAATTGAAATCTAAGGAATTAAGTGTAAAGTCAGAATGTCTCAGTGTAAGAAATTGTATTTACAGTAGACTTCCTGAAGTTGTTCTTGAAGCTGTGACTACCTCTTGTTCTTTGAGTATCTGAATTCCATTTTAATAAGGATAAAATTTGAAATTTTATTTGAAATTACAGTTAAAAGTAAAATTTAAATTTTAGACGATACTGTGAGCTTATTGAAATTATATTAGAGTACATTAAATGCCATATAATATATAGTCTACTTAGAAATATACAAGAATACAGTTTTCCACGTGATACGTTTTAAATTGCAGAGACTTTCAATCTTTTTCAATGTGACCCACAATAATCAACTCATTTTATATAGAGACCAAGTACACACATACAAATACATATTCACATATAAAAAAACTAAAAATCTTCACAAAACAACGTGAACTTGGAGTTATAATGGTTATGGCCCATTAAATTCACGCACCATATAATAGGTCATGAAACTAATTTAAAAAGCACAGATTTAAACTGCCCATGATCCTACCCATTTAAGATGAATTCGTTATGTGGCTGTTGTTGTGTGCCATTAAGTCAATTTCAACTCATAACAACCCTGTATATGGCAAAGTAGAACTTCCCAACAGGGTTTCCTAGGATGAAATCTTTATGGGAGCAGATCGCCAGGTCTTTTCTCCTGCAGAGCAGCTGGTGTGTTCAAACTGCCGACATTTTGGTTAGCAGGTGAGCACTTTATCATTGCACCACCCTATTATGTCACTACCACAAGGCAAATAAAGTTTGTCTAACTGAGTTAGGTTGGCACATTGCCTGCAACGGATTTTATTAGAATGCACTCACAGTACAAGAACAAGAAAAGAAAGCCTTCTGCTTTTCATCTCTATTATATGGAATACCTTTCCTTCATGACTCTATGTTTTGAAAATATTAGTCTATGGAACAAGCTATTTATAAATCAACAATAAATTTTTTTCCCCAATTTATTCTTAAAAGATATAAATAGCTACCAAAGATATTCTGACAAAATTTAAATAACTATAAAATATCTACTATTTCTGTAAGCAAAGAAGCGTGACATATTAATAGTTCATATATATATATATATATATATATATATATATATATATATATATATATATGTTCTTGTGACCACTAAGTATAGAATTTTCCCATTAGCCTTTTTGTAATATAGAAAGTAGCTCTTAGTACTCACTATGTCTTCCACTGACCCCCAGGCTGAGTATAAGGCCTGCATTTTGAGGTGTAATATATATCAGTGGATTATTTCCAACCAATGACATTGTCTTATTATAAAGGAAATCCACCTAGAGAGATTATAGAACAGGTACTGAAAGGGAATGAGAAGAGTAAGTGGTGGAGAAGTTCATTCAAAAAGAAACAAAAATGATTTCACTATTTCATCTTGACCAAGAAAACTATTTATAATTAACAGATGGCTTTATAATCTGTCTACTTGTTACATCTACTCTTCAGGAATTACACGCTTCCTGTCTTCCTGCCATACCATTCACCTACTGAGTATGTGACTGGCATGGTTATAGGATGCAGAGTCCACAGCTAAATAATTTATGAATCCTGCTCATAGGGAGTTATTGTTCTTGTTAGCTGCCATCCTGAGGATCAGACTGTTGTGATCCATAGGGTTTTCACTGGTTGATTTTCAGAAATAGATAGCCAGTCCTTTGTTCTTAGTCCATTTCAGTCTGGAAGCTCTGCTGAAACCTGTTCAGCATCATAGCAACACACAAGCCTCCACTGACATGTGGGTGGAGGCTGCATATGTGGTATATTGGCTGGGAATCAAACCCAGGTCTCCTGCATAGAATGTGAGAATTTTACCTCTGAACCACCACTTCCCCCAGGGAGTTACAGTCTACTGGAAAGTCAGACGAATAGATAGCAGATTTCAGTGCAATATGCTAAGTGCTGTGATAGAAATAGATATAGGATGAAGACTACAGAAGCAAGGGGAATCAAAATCAGACAGGATGGCCAGACTAACCCCCAAAGGAAAGACCCCAAAACTTAACTTTGAAAGTTTCCTAGGAGATAGATGATAAGACCAAAAATGGCAGGAGAAACAAATTAATGTCATGAGGCATGAAAGAACATAAGGCTTTCAAGAAATGAGCTGTATTAGGTCTGTTGATGAGGCAAATGGAAGTATGTATAAATGGGAAGAGATAAGGGTTAAAAGATAGGCAGGATGCAGATTTTGAAGGGCTTTCTCTGCTAAAATAAGAAGTTTAGAATTTATACTGAAATTTATGGAAGAAGAGTTTTAAGCTAGGGAGAGACTTGTTACTCCACTTACTGCCCTTAAAATAATCATAAAGTTGTTTATTAGAGGCACTTTTCTGCTAATAAGTACAAGAGAATCGAGCTAACAACAACAAAAGAAGTGACAAACAAGAAGTAATAAACATCAAGGAATCACAAAAGTATCCTAAATCTTACAAAGAGCTCATTAGGGTTATTCCCTAGTATCTGATTCTACTTACATGTTATACTGAATTCTTCATCTTCTCTTGGGAACCAGATTACCCACATTTAGAACGGTTTAAAGCAGTTTCTCTGGTAGCAGTCCTAGCGGTAACTATTACTAAGGGATCTAGGAAGGAAGATTCTATCACCCAGAAAGGTGAGTTGTTAGCACTTTACTAGACAAAAACAAAATTGAACTTCATTGACTGATCATATATAAATAACTTTGACAAATACTAGGGTGAAGTAAAATTTTCAAAGATCCGAAATGAATTTAAAAAAAAAAAAAAAAGCAAACATGACTCAATGGAAAGTGAAAATCAAATTTTTCCACTCCATTCCAATTAATGGATGGAATATGGGTAAAAGGATCTATTGCATCAGGTCTACGCTGTCTCTTCCTGTGACCAGAGAAGTGGTGGGAGGAAGCATTAGGTTCCTGCTGCTGCTGGAACAAATTACTGCAAATTAAGCAGCTTGAAACAACACACATCTACTTTGTTCCAGTTCTGTAGGTCAGAAGTCTAACATGGGTGTCACAGGGTTAGCATAAAGGTGTCGGAAAAGTTGTGTTCCTTTCTGTGAACTCTAGAGAAGAATCTGTTTCCTTGTCTTTTCAGTTTCTAGAGCCTGCCCACATTCCTTGGTTCACAGTTCCCTCTGCCATCTTCAAAGCAAGCAATGGTCAATTGAATCTTTCTCACGTCTCTTCACTCTGATACTGACTCTTCTTCTGCATCCCGCTTTCATTTTTAAGGACGCTTGTGATTACAAATAAGCCTATTCATATAATCCTGTATAATCTCCCTATTTTAAATCAGTTTATTAGTACCCTTAACTCCATCTGAAACCTTAATTCCTCTTTGCCATGAAACCTAATATTCTCATAAATCCTCAGGATTAGGATGTAGACATATCTGGTGAGACCATTATTTTGCCTACCACAGAAGGGATATGGGAGAAAACAGTACATGGCAACTCTTGCAGCATAGCATGGAACAGTAGAAGTGCCTCTGAATTGATGCAGCATGGGACAGAATAATGCAGTCATGAGGGAAATTCCAGAGCTTCCTTCTCTGCCGAACGAATGCAGGCTCCAGGGAGAAGTTCAACAGTCAGACTTTCTCACTCTTAAAAGAAATAGGAAGTAAATAAAGAAAAACATTTCAATGAGCAGCAAAAATCAATGAAGCAAACTGATCCAGTGTTGTCTCATTGATTTCTCTCCCTTTCTGACTGTTCATTGAGTCCTGTTTGCTAGTCATTAGAAATAATTTTCTTCCTTCTCCTTTTATTTGCCTGGTTTGCACATCTGAATTCATCAACACTCTTTTGGTCTTAATCATGATTTACCAATTTTAGTTTTAACTGATCAACTTATTGACCAGAATAAGGAGCGGAGCCTGTATTCCACCTATTTTAAAACTTTCCCCATTAATTGTTTTTCAGCTTCTTCTCAAAGCTCTCAGAGCCACGTTTCTCAATACCAGTTCAAAATGCTTCTCCATACCCAAGGTTTACTTGAAAGTGTCTTCAGTAAAAAACACAAAGGGTAAATTTTTTGTTTTTTTCCCAATTCGCAATAACTCATGGAATTCTACCATAACACCACTATGACCAACAGTTGTCGTGAAGTCAGTTCTGACTCATGGTGACCCTGTGTATGTCACAGTAGAAATGTGTTCCATTGGGTTTCAATGACTGATTTTCAGAAGTAGATTTCCAGGTCTTTCTTCCAACCTCTTCTAACCTCTGGATAGACTCAAACTTCCAATCTTTCGCTTAGCAGCCAATTTCCTTAAACTTTGCACCACCCAGGGACTCCATTACAACACAGCTTATTACTAGAGGAGTATTTTTAACCAGATAAGAAGCATTCTGTGTGACTTGTGAAATAGTCCAATAGACAATCCCAAGCAAAGAGTTTGAGAATGTGTTTTTCTAAATGGCCATATCAATTAGAATAATTGTGTAATTTCTCAGGATAACTACACTGAGGGAGAAAATGAATGACTGTTTCTAATTTGCTGCATTAAAAAATTATATTACTTCAGTTAGATCTAGCTTGCTATGATTTGCTCTTGTGCAGAATATAATCATATTACATTTCATTTCTACTTCAGACATAATTTAATTTTTAGCATGGCTCATTTTAGACCTTCACATAAAATAATACATAAAAAACACTTATATCACATTGTGGCCACTGTAGTGATTGCCTTCTTCTACAAAAACCACCAAACCAAACTCATGCTATCAAGGTGATTCCAACTCCTAGCGACCCTATAGGATGCAGTAGAACTGCCCCAAAGGGTTTTCAAGGCTGTAATCTTATGGAAGCAGACTGCCACGTCTTTCTCCCAAACAGTGGCTGGTGGGTTCAAACTGCTGACATTTTGATTAGCAGCCCAGCTTAACCAGTGTGCCACCAGGGTTGTCTTCTTCCTTAAAACACCCTTAATAGTGAGTTAATTCGATTTCATATATAACATACTGGCATTATATATTTAGATATTTAATACCAACTAGTTAGATCAGGTCCTTCTTCCTAGTCTAGAAGCTCAGCTGAAATCAGGGCACCATAGGTTACCCCGCTGGCATTTGAAATATTGGTGGCATAGATTCCAGCATCACAGCAACACACAAGCCAAGCCACCACAGTACGACAAACTGACAAATGCATGGTGAACTAGGAAGAAAGCAAAAGATCATTAAAAATTCAGGGGGGAAAAAAAAAGCCAAAATGAATGTCATAAGAGACTCTGAATCCTGCTTTTGAACGTAGAGTAGCTAAAGCAAGTGGAAGAAAAGGTGAACTAAAAAACCAAACCAAGCCAAACCCGTTGCTGTCGAGTTGATTCTGGCTTATAGTCACCCTATAGGACAAACTAGAACTGCCCCACACGGTTGCCAAGGGACAGCTGGTGGATTCGTACTGCCGACCTTTTAGTTAGCAGCCGATCTCTTAACCACTACGCCACCCACCAGGGCTCTGATGAAATAAAAGAGCTGAACAAAAGATTTCAAAGAGTGGATTAAGACGATAAAGTATTATAGTGAAATGTGCAAAGACCTGGAGTTAGAAAACCAAAAGGGAAGAACATGCTTGACATTTCTCATGCTGAAAAAACTGAAGAAAAAAATTGAAGCATTAAGTTGCAATTTTGAAGGATTCTATGGGCAAAATGAAGCCCTGGTGGTGCAGTGGTTAGGAGCTTGGCTGCTAACCAAAAGGTCAGCAGTTCAAATCCACCACTGCTTCTTTGAAATCCAGTGGGGCAGTTCTACTCTGTCCTATAGGGTTACTCCTAGGTGGAATCGAGTCAATGGCAATGGGTTTGGTTTTTGGATGGGCAAAATATTGAACGACTCAAGAAGCATCAAAAAAAGATGGAATGAATGCACGGAGTCACTCTACCGAAAAAAAATTGGTCAACATTCAACCATTTCAAGATGTAGCATAGATCAAGAAATGATAGTATTGAAGGAAAACAATCCAAGCTGCACTGAAGGCACTGGTGAAAAAAAAAAGTCTCCAGGAATTAATAGAGTAGCAATTGAGATGTTTGAACAAATAGTTGCAGCACTGGAGGAGCTCAGTCGTCTATGCCAAGAAATTTAGAAGATAGCTACCTGGACCGCCTACTGGAAGAGATCCATATTTGTGCCCATTCCAAAGAAAGGTGATTCAACAGAACACAGAAATTATCAAACAATAAATATCATTAATATCACCAGCAAGACAAATTTTGCTGTAGATAATTCAAAAATGGTTGTAGCAGTACATCAGCAGGGAATTCCCAGAAATTCAAGCCACATTCAGAAGAGGACGTGCAACAAGAGATATCATTGCTGATGTTACATGGATCTTGGCTGAAAGCAGAGAATACTTGAAAGATGTTTACCTGTGTTTATTGACAATGCAAAGGCATTCGATTGTATGGACCATAACAAATTATGGATAAAATGGCAAAGAATGGGAATTCCAGAATACTTAATTGTGCTCATGAGGA
Source organism: Dugong dugon (assembly GCA_030035585.1). Classification (NCBI taxonomy): domain Eukaryota; kingdom Metazoa; phylum Chordata; class Mammalia; order Sirenia; family Dugongidae; genus Dugong; species Dugong dugon. The sequence continues at coordinate 102,073,993 of CM057463.1, read as the reverse complement.
ATCTGTACATAGACCAAGAGGCAGTCATTCGAGCAGAACAAGGCAGTACTGTGTGGTTTAAAATCAGAAAAGGTGTGCATCAGGGTTGTATCTTTTCACCAAACTTATTCTATCTGCATGCTGAACAAATATTCTGAGAAGCCAGAGTATATGAAAAAGAAGGTAGCATCAGAATTAGAGGAAGGCTCATAAACAACCTGCGATATGCAGATGACATGCTGAAAGGGAAGAAGACTCGAAGCACTTACTGGTGAAGATCAAAGATTACTCTCAATATAAAGAAGACAAAAATCCTCACAACTGGACCAATAAGCAATATCGCGATAAATGGAGAAAAGATTGAAGTCGTTAAGAATTTCATTTTACTTGGATCCACAGTGAATGCCTATGTAAGCAGCAGTCAGGAAATCAAAGGGCATGTTGCATTAGTCAAATCTGCTGCAAAAGACCTCTTTATAGTGTTGAAAAGCAAAGATGTCACTTTGAGGACTAAGGTGCACTTGACCCAAGCCGTCATATTTTCAGTCACCTCATGTGCATGTGAAAGTTGGACAATGAATGAGGAAGACTGAAGAAGGATTGATGTATTTGATTTATGGTGTTGTCGAAGAATAATGAATATATCATGGACTGCCAGAAAAACGAACAAGTCTGTCTTAGAAGATGTACAGCCAGAACGCTCATTAGATGCAAGGATGGCAAGACTTAGCCTCGTGTACTTTGGATATGTTATCAGGAGGGACCAGTCCCTGGAGAAGGGCATCATGTTTGGTAAAGTAGAGGGTTAGCAAAAAGAGGAAGACCCTCGAAGAGATGGATTGACACAGTGGCTGCAATGATGTCTTCAAACATGGCAATGATTGTGAGGATGGCGCAGGACCGGGCAGTGTTTTGTCCTGTTGTACATAGGATCACTATGAATCAGAACTGACTCGACGTCACCTGACAACTATATGTACCATTTTTAGAGTGAACATCCATTCATGAACAGAGTATTAATATTTATTATGATATATATTTTCTAGAACTTTATGATGAATAATGAATATGTGATTGATAACCCAGCTGTAGAGATAATGAGTAAAAGTACCCTACCACCAAATGAGAATTACTCAGCTATGATGGAAAACTTCAAAGATTTGAAACCATTACTTAAAGTGACAAAATCGTCACTTGCAATTCTTCTGGTAATAAACACATCACACTTTCCTGTAAAACCAATATAAAGTAGCTAACAGACTTTATTAACCTAAAAATTTATTCTTGTTCGTTATTGTTTTGTGTAAGCTTGCAGAATGGCGCAAATTCACTTTACCTCTTAAGTGAATGAAGACCAGTTGCTGGCAATTCAAGATACTGATTTGAAGCAAATGTTGGAAATAGATTTTTATTAAAGAAATTGAGTTTTTCAATTGGTGAAGGTAATACATTATCAATTTGAAATGAGTTTTCCAATTGATAATCCATTCCCAAGCATTAATTTGCTATTTATATGAAGGCCTGTGAATTATTGGGTCTTTAGAGTTGACCATTTAAATGACTAATCTAAAATATTAGCTTAAACCTAAATTGTTTTACTTACTTCTAAACACGTTTCCTAATTTATTTGTTTTTAAGTCTCTCTGTCACTGATTGAATGGCAATTTATTTGCCGTATGAAATCTCTATTTTTCGTGTATAGATTTTGGATTGTTAAATATTTCTTTTTTTCAATTTTTGTACTTTAAGTGAAAGTTTACAATTCAAGTTAGTCTCTCATACAAAAATGTATACGTACATTGTTTTGTGACCTTAGTTGCTGTCCCTATACTGTGGCAGCACACTCTTCTTTTCCAACCCGGATTTCCAGTGTCCATTCAGCCAGCTCCTGACCCTCTCTGCCTTCTCATCTCACCTCTGGACAGAAGCTGCCCATTTAGTCTCACGTATCTACTTGAGCTAAGAAGTACGCTCTTCACGAGTATCATTTTATGTCCCATAGTCCAGTCTAATCTTTGTCTGAAGAGTTGGCCTCAGGAATGGTTTTAGTTGTGAGTTAACAGAGAGTCTGGGGGCCATGTCTTCTGAGGTCTCTCTAGTCTCAATCAAACCATTAAGTCTGGTCTTTTACTAGCATTTGAGTTCTGTACCCCATTTTTCTCCTGCTCTGTCAGGGACTCTCTGTTGTTTTCCCTGTTAGGGCGGTCATTGTGGTAGCCGGGCACCATCTAGTTCTTCTGGTCTCAGGCTGATGAAATCTCTGGTTTATGTGGCCCTTTCTGTCTCTTGGGCTAATTCATTCATTGGGTCCCTGGTGTTCTTCATACTTCTTTACTCCATGTGGGTTGGGATCAATTGATGCATCTTAGATGGCCACTTACTAGCTTTTAAGACCCCAGACGTCACTCACCAAAGTGGGATGCAGAACATTTTCTTAAAAAACTTTGTTATGCTAATAGACCTAGAAGTCCCCTGATACCATGGTCCCCAGACTCCTGCCCCTGCTACTCTGTCCCTCGAAGTGTTTGGTTGTATTCGGGAAACTTCTTAGCTTTGGTTTAGTCCAGTTGTGCTGACTTCCTCTATAGTATGTGCTGTCCTTCCCTTCACCTAAGATAATTCTTGTCTACTTTCTAGTTAATGAATACCCCTCTCCCGCCCTCCCCACACTCATAACGATCAAAGAATATTTTCTTCTGTGTTTAAACCTTTTATTGAGTTCTTATAATAGTGGTCTTATACAATATTTTTCATTTTGCAACTGACTAAATTCACTCAGTATAATACCTTCCAGATTCTTTCATGTTATAAGATGTTTAACGGCTTTATCGTTGTTCTTTATCGTTGCATAGTATTCCATTGTGTGAATATACCATAATTTGTTTATCCATTCATTCGTTGATGGGCACCTAGGTTGTTTCCATATTTTTGCTATCAAGAACAGTGCTGCAATGAACATGGGTGTGCATATATCTGTTCGTGTGACAGCTCTTATTTCTCTAGGATATATTCCAAGGAGCAAGATTGCTGGATCATATGGTACTTCTATTTCTAGCTTTTTAAGGAAGCACCAAATCGATGTCCAAAGTGGTTGTACCATTTTACATTCCCACCAACAGTGTATAAGTGTTCCAGTCTCTCCACAAGCTCTCCAGTATTTATTGTTTTGTGTGTTTTGGATTACCTCTAGCCTTGCTGGGATGAGATGGTATCTCATTGTAGTTTTGATTTGCATTCCTCTAATGGCTAATGACAGTGAGCATTTCCTCATGTGTCTGTTAGCCGCCTGAATGTCTTCTTTGGCAAAGTGCCTGTTCATATCCTTTGCCTATTTTTTAAGTGGGTTGTTTGTCTTTTTGTTGTTGAGGTTTTGCAGTATCTTGTAGATTTTAGAGATTAGATGCTGATCGGATTTGTCATAGCCAAATTCTTTTCCCAGTCTGTAGGTTATCTTTTTACATTTTTGGTGAAGTCTTTTGACAAGCATAAGTGTTTGGTTTTTAGGAGCTCCCAGTTATCTAGTCTCTTTTCTGGTGTTTGTGAATTGTTAAATATTTCTTAACCTTTAGTTCTAACTCAAAAGGCAAAATAATTTTAAGTATAAAAAAATGCATCCTTCTTCTTTCTCTTATTTACCAGGAGGTTGGAAGTATACTGAGATTCTATCTAGGTATCTTTGAGTCCCACAGAAATTTTATGCAAAATTTGGTGAGTATATGTGTGCATTTGTAGGGGAAACAGTAATTCTAGCTTTAATCAGCTTATTAAATTTATGACATCCAAAGTAAAAAAAAAAAAAAAATTCAATGTAAAAGAACCCAAGAGACTAGAAGACAAATCAAGAAAGCTTTGATCACTGCAGTGGGAAAAATAAATACAAATGGTCAAGACAACAAGTATTGGGTGTATTTTCAGTGAGATAGTCAATTATTAACTTGCCAAATAAATGTCCATAATCTCTTTCTGGATTTTATAACCTCTCTTTATCAATATCAGAGCTCTTCTCATTTCTAGTGCTTCCTTCTTCTTCCACTCTTCCCCTTCACAGACAAACTTCTGCTGCCTCTAATTTTCTGGGGATGAAGAGGGGAATCAAAGCGAAGCCCACACATCTCTGATGTGTATAAGGTGATCATTCCCAAACAATCAGCATACATTTTTCTGCTGTAGTGCAGTTTTCATGTACCAACCAGCAGATTTATGTCTGAGATGATTCAGTAAGAATTTTTGAGACATGGCATGCTCAGTCTCCACTGTATGTGATGATGCCATATTCAGAATGACAGTGGTCTAAGCCTCAGGCAGTAAATGCTTCTTGAGATACATTCAATTGCTATTTAGCTGAGTTTAGCCTAAGGAATAGAAAAAGAAGTTGCTGATGCTTTCAAACATGTTTAAACATTTTAATATCGTCTTGGCATGTCAGGCCAAAGTAGAGCACTCCTAGGTATAACACAATGAAATCTTGTAATTAAAGGACCGGAATTTTCCAAAGCATTTATATGGTAGCCATTTGCTTGAACTTCTTAATTAAATGTCTTACACCACTGAAAATGATCCTTTGAAAGGTTGTACTAGAAGTAATTTTGGTCACTCTTGTTACCTATGATAAAAGAACATAAAAGAAAGAAAGTGTATTGTTTCCAGATTTCAGGCTATTGTTTGGATTAGTTTATTTATTGCAAATAATATAATATATTCATTATCATTATTTTAGTGATCTATGCCTGCATCAACAAGCTCTCCCCACCACACCCCCACCACGCACACATGCAAAAGAAAACAAACATAATTTAGTGGCTTCAAACAACAAAGATTTATTACTTCTCACATTTCTGTGGATTATTTAAATGGTTCTGCTAGTTTCACCTGACTTACTTATGTGGCTGCAAGCATTCACCAAGAAGGTTGGCTGGAGGTAGGCTCAGCTAGGACAGCTGGGTCACTCTCTCATGTGGTCTTTTATCTTCAAAGAAGCTAGATAAGTCTTTCTCACAGGATGGTGATCCCAGGGTTCCCAGGGTGAAAACAGAAGCTGCTCGGCCTCTTGAGACCTAGGGTGGAAATAGCACAATGCCACTTCTGCTACATTCTATTCATCGAAGCTAGCCCAGCTTCAAGGGGTGTAAAAGTAGATTCCACCTCTTGACAGGAGGAGCAATAATGTCACATTCTGAAGGGGTGTGTCTAAGGAGATGAGAGGAATTTTTGGCTGTATTTTGCAATTTAAAACAAGCACATATATGCCTGATGAAATCTGCATATACTGAATGACTTCTTTTATTATTTTGGATATATGACGTGTCCGTTGCATATCAGGTATTTGTCCTGCTTTTTGCTGTCTTGCCTTGATTTTCAACTTCTTAGATTAATGTATTGCTAATTTTTGGCACATTTTAAAAATGGAACTGCAACCATGCTGGCTATGCAGGGAAAGCAAGGTGGCAAGCTGATAACCCAGTATTTTAGGGTTAAGTTTCTTTCAAGTGAATGTGATTAATTGTGAGAGTGGTCTGCTTACTTTGTAAAGCTAACTCCAAATAATAAATCATTTACCCTTTAGTTTTGAGGAAGCATAATTATATATGTATACGTGTATGTGTGTATGTGTGGTACATATATATATTGAATGAATATATATATATAGAGAGAGAGAGAGAGAATGAATCTTGTTTGGAATACTCTTAATAAAGAAATATTAAGAAGACACCTGGTATAGAGAAACGAGGATATGGTGACCAGTGCAATTCCCGAAGTAGATGGTGGCACTGGTGTTTTGGAAATCAGGCTCTGTCATTATAAATCCATTAGCATGACTAGATAAGTAATTCAAAATACATGATCTTTTGATAGATGATTGGTATTATTAAATTCACGTCAGTGTTTAAGTCCACAATAAGGTTTATGAAACCCTGGGGGTCAGTATATCACAAAATTCAGAATCCTTCATACATTAGAAAAGGTAATATCATGTGTATATCATTTAAAAAAATCTAGAGAGGTTGAGATAGCACTCTTAATTAAACACACCATTTATACAGTAAATACGTTAATATTCACACTAATTGAGATAAATAAAGCAGAAGATATATCAGTTTTAGTTCAGATCGGTTTTGTTATAAACTTATGGGGGAAAAAAGACAAACTTATGGTTTTCAGAGTTTTTTTGAAGACTGAATTATGGGTACTGATTGTGCTCTTGAAATAGCTAATATTTATCAAAGGCCAGCTGTGTTAAGTATTGCTATGAGTACTTTATATATATTAACACATTTAGTCTCACAATCATCCTAAGAAGTTAATTAATTCTTTTGCCAATTATACAGATGAGGAAACTTAAATCAAGTAAGCTGTCCAAAATTGTTGTTGTTAGCTGCCCTGACTCATGCTGACTGCATACACAACAGACCACTGTGAGCCACAGGGTATTCGTTGTCTGATTTTAGGAAGTAGATCACCAAACTTTTCTTTTTAGTCCATCTTAGTCTGGAAGTTCAGATGAAACCTGTTCAATGTTATAGCAACACACAAGCCTCCAATGACAAATGGGTGGTTGCTGTGCGTGAGGTTCATTGGCCTGGAATGAAACTTGTGAAATAAATGTCCACAATCTGTTTCTGAATTTAATAACCTCCCTTGATCATTATCAAAGCTCTGAAGCAGCTAATATTTATCAAATAGAGAACCTGGGTCTCCGACATGTAAGGTGAGAATTCTACTACTGAACCTTCAACTCTTCTGTCCAAAGTTAAACAGCTAAGTGACAAAATTGGGATTTGAAACTAGAGAGCCCAGCTCCAGAATTAATTTCCTTTAACAAGAACCATTTCATTCATGGAAGACTTCAGGGAGAATATAATATCTTCACCTCCATAAATCTCTGCAGGGACTTATGACCTTAACCTATAATCTACTATTTGCTGAACATCCATCCTATGCCAGGCACTATGCTATGGGCTTTATATGCTTTAACTCTTTTATCGCCACAATAAATGGGAGAATAAATATTATTATCTCAAAGATGAGGAACTTGAGGCTTAGAAGTTGTATAGCCACAGAATCATACTCAGCTCTGTTAGGACTCCAAATCTGCTTTTTTCACAAGCTCACTGTCCCTTGAGTGAAGTGCTCAGGAATGGTATAACCAACCAAACCCAACCCATTGTTGTCAAGTCGATTTTGGCTCATAGTGACCATATAGGACAGAGGAGAACTGCTCCATAGGGTTTCCAAGGCTGTAAGCTTTATGGAAGCAGTCTGTCACAGAGCAACTGGTAGGTTCACACTGCCAAACTTCTGGTTAGCAGCCAAGTGCTTAACCACTGTGCCACCAGGGCTCCTTCCCGAGAATGGTAGAGATGAGACTAAAGTAAAGCGGATGAATAGATGATCCTTAAATCCTCTTCCAATCTTGTTGAATTGAGTGATTCTATGATAAATTAGAACATGCTTTTGAAATCTTAACCCCCTTGTTATGTTCTCAGGCCACACTTACGTAACTGTAAATTTCTCCCCCTTCCACTAAGTGTTTGGGCATCTGGATCACAAATCACTTGCCTGAGACTGTGATCTCCATCTCCCCATGATCTGTTACGTGTTTGCTTTCTAGTGTTCCTAAATTCCTCAAACAGTCACATGGCTGGGATCCTTCCGTTATGTATATAAAAAAGCCAAACTCAACTTGATGTGTAACTTTTGGAACTCACACCCTTATCCCTAAGCTTTATTCAGTACAATAATAAATTTCCAAATAAGTTTTGGCTAACCTACGTTTATTTAATGATTTCTTCACAGTCGTATTATATAAGGCAAAAATAAATAATTTTCTGGCAGTTATTTTAAAATGAAGCACTCCATTTAGACATTTGAGTAAAAGAGATATTTTCATTTGGACTAATGAAAGTAAAGGTAATGCTAAAATATTTGTTGGAAAACAATTGCCACTAATCTTTTATTTGCCTTGTTTTTCCTTTTTCAAATACTTTTCATAGTCCAGCAAATTCCACCAGATTTTAATGTGCCTATTAAAAAAAAAAAAGTCTACGTATATCAAGAAGCCAAGAAATAGCAAAAGAAAAACAAATACTTTAAAAAGAAAAAGAGAAAAGGCTACCTATGTGATTATTATCAAAAAAGGAGAAAATCACAGTTTTTCATTTGCAGAATATTGTCGAGTTATCCCAAGTGTCTGTCAGTTTGTTGCACTGTGGTGGCTTGCGTGTTGCTGTGATGCTGGAAGCTATGCCACCGATATTCAAACACCATTAGGGTCATCAATGGTGGATAGAGTTCAGTTGAGCTTCCATACTAAGACTAGGAAGAAGGACCTAGTGGTCTACTTCTGAGAAAAATTAGCCAATGAAAACCTTATGAATAGCAGCGGAACGATCATGAGGATGGTGAAGGACCGGCAGTGTTTTGTTTTGTTTTACATAGGGTTGTTATGAGTTGGAACCAACTCAATGGCAGCTAACAACTGCATTGTTAAGAATGTGCTAGAGCTTGATTTTAAAGACCCAATTGAAGGAGTAACATAAACATCTGAGAAATCTACACATTGAATAACTAAGCCTGTTGCCCTGGGGTTGATTCTGACTCACAGCAACCCCGTGTGTGTCAGAGTAGAACTGTGGTCCACAGGGTTTTCAATGACTGGTTTTTCAGAAGTCAATTACTAGGACTTTCTTCCAAAGAGCCTCTGGGTGAACTCAAACTTCCAACCTTTTGGTTAGCAGCCAAATTTGTTAACCCAGGGACTCCACACATTAATTAATAACCCATTTAGCTCAGTGACTTAAATAATATGTAAATTAAACAAGCAACGGACGCATATAGCTTAAAATATCAGAGCTTTAAAACAAAAAATACTAAGTGTAAATATTTTAATACTAAATGCAACATTTTCATGCCTTTTCTTAGTAAGTGGAAAATCCTTATCTTCTTAGCCTGAATCAAAAGCCTGGAGTAGAGTGGGTGGCCAGGATTCTGGCAGAATGCATAAACTTGGCATATTCACAAGCTTTACTGGTGCAGAGCTATCTTCAAGAGTCTTAACAATTTCACTGTGCAGTCCTGTAATAATGATGTCTCTAATGGCTTCTGAATCGTATAGGACATCTTCTGGAAACATTAAATGCCTTGATAAATCTGTGCATTCCTTATTATTTCTAGTGATTCTGCCATATTGTCTGTCTGTCACGTCTTGTCGACATAATTGTAGCAGCATCTAGCATAATCTTCCCACCATCCACCCATCTACTGTGTCTGGCAAGAAGGAATACTCTTCCTTTTAGAAAGAGAAACTGACTTCTTAAATTAGTACATAATATCCCCTACATTAGGAGATTTAAAGTTTTAGGGAGATTGTACCATTCTTTTCATTAAGTAGTAAAATTTGTGACTTCGTGGTATCTATTTCCCACACTGGAGCCCTGGTGGCACAGTGGTTAAGAGCTCAGCTGCTAACCTAAAGGTCAGCAGTTCGAACCCACCAGCCACTCCTTGGAAACCCTATGGTGCAGTTCTACTCTGTCCTATAGGGCTCTATGAGTCGGAATCAACTCGATGTTAATAAGTTTGGTTTGGTTTGCTTTATTTCCCATGCTGCTCAGATTTTTTTTTTTCCCCTTCTCTCTTTGGGGATCGTAGCTATTTCTTATGGCTTTGGGTAGCAGTAATTGTCCTCTGAATAACTTAGGTGTTACATTCTAGGAAAAGCAATATGGTATAATGGGAAAAACACTAAAGGGAAAGTCAAAACACCTGGTCTTTGGCCTCACTTCTCCCATAGCTTGGGCCCCCAAGTGCATCAATTGTCCTTGCTAGTCAGTTGAGGTGACAGAAAAAAGGATAAAGTGAGGGAAAGTACTTTATATGTTACAAATTGTTGTAAAATTATTTTCTACTGTGAGGATTTTAAACGTGTATTTCAGAGGAAAATTAACTTTATATCTAAGAATGAACTTTGGATTTCCAAAATGATACAGTGAGTCTAGTAAATTGCATAACTAGGTGAAAATGGATTTGCTAAAGCAAGAAAAATAGGATTGTTCAGTGCCAATTCTACTTCTAGTCTTTCAAGGTTTGATATGATTGAGTGGGGAAAACACACATACACACACACACACACACATACACACACCCAAAAAACCTCTAAGGAACTGACTTCATTATAGAAAATGCTGATAGAGAATACTATTATATTTTGATATAGAAAGCTTTATTTATTTATTTATTTTTTTACCCAGTACCAGCTAATAAGATTTAGTGATTAGCTGTTTTTCATCTTCACTGAGATCAGACTTAAAGGGAATAGAACTAAACTAACTAAAGCATAAAATAATGCACTTACATGTTAGATAAAAATACCTTTCAATGAAAGACTAACATAAAGTATTAGTTGTGGAAGTTTTGTCTCTATAATCCCAGAAAGTTGTATATTTTAAGAGGTTACCGTAGAATAGAGGACGGCAAGACTTCATCTCACTTACTTGGACCTGTTATCCGAAGGGACCAATCCCTGAAGAAGGACATCATTCTTGGTAAAGTACAGGGTCAATGAAACAGAGGAAGACCCTCAACGAGATGGATTGACACAGTGGCTGCAACAATGAGCTCAAACATAGCAATAATTGTGAGGATGTTCAGTCCCAGGCAACATTTTGTTCCATTATACATAAGGTCACTATGAGTCGGAACTGACTCGATGGCACCTAACAACAATAACATCTTTTCTGACAGGACTATCTAAGTTCTGTCAGATAATTTTAAATGACTAAGATTATGTCTAGCCTTTGTGTTCTAAGTATTTTATAATATATGCTTGCATAATTAAGATAAGAAAATATAGAAACACAGAAAAATACTATTCTGCTCATGCCTGCTGTTAATAAATTGGACCATAATACAAATTGCATTTGTTAATCGTTGGCATTTCTTTTCAAGGTTTATTTGAGTCATCAAGATTGGAAGCTTTGATTGCTCGTGATGAATCTCTTATAAACGTTCTTGATTATTTTTTAAATTTGATGACAAACACTGCAACAGGTCTCAGCCAATTAGGCTTGTCAACTTCCTCTATAGTCCCTAATCAAGTGTTTGTCATTGGAAATGACAGGGAATCCTTATTAAAAGTAATGCTTCTTGGATAGAGATGTGGCAGCCTTCATGTGGATGATAGCAGAGAAAACAAGCTATCTTTAGTTAAAAGCAATAAGTAGAAATCAATTTCAGCAGGAATGTGGCAGACTATGATGTAAAGATTGAGGCAAATGATGGCAGAGTGTCTCACTGATGGTACATTGGAAATTGAGTCAATATAAATGTTCTTAGTTTTTTATAATCTATCAGTAGTTCAAGGAGCCCTGGTGGGGCAGTGGTCAAGTGCTTGGTTGCTAACCAAAAGGTTGCTGGTTCGAACCCCCAGCCACTCCAGGGAAGAAAGATGTGGCAGTTTGTTTCCATAAAGATTACGGCTTTAGAAACCCTGTGGGGGCAGTTCTACTCCGTCCTGTAGGATTGCTATGAATAGGAATCGACTCAATGGCAATGGGTTAACAGGTGTTATCAGTAGTTCAGGTACATAAGTTAAACAAAAGGCAAGAAGAGTAGCCAAACCATTAATATAGCTTTATAAGCTGTCTCAGTTTATCAAGTGAAGGGAAAAAAAGTGCAATGTATTTCAAACTATAAACACAAATTAATCCCTGAAAAGCAGCCACCTATGTAAGTCATTGATTTTGTGGTAAACTGGTTGAGATACACTGTGTTAAGACAAATAAACTTAGAGAATTGATCTTAGGCCGTTTGGGGTCACTTCTGCAGTGGGTTAAAAACATTCATAGAGAGTCTTTCTTCTTTCCCTATTTCTGTAGCTTCCTGATTTTTGTCACTTTCCTGAGAGGCACTAATTTGAGAAAAATAAATAAATAAATAAATAAGTTTGAACTCATTAAAGGGGTAGAGGAGAAAAATATTTGGTGAAAACTAGATCCAGTCTTACACTTTGAATTTTTCTGAGGCTTCTACTGTTTAAAGCATTTAGAACAATTTCAAAAAACAAAGCAGAGTATCTTAAGATAGGAAATATTTCTGAAGAACTCAAAGTTTTCGCATTGAGAAAAATTTACACCAACTTGATTACAAAAACCATTAAAGCTTTTTGTCAGTGGTTTGATTTTTTTAATGCATCTAAAATAGGAATTAGGAGACAGAGAAGGAATTTAGCATAAAAAAATGAATGGGAAAGTGCTTTTTCTTTTTATGATAAAATTAAGACTATCTGCCTACTTAGAAGTCAAATAGCAGCATGTGGTACTGTAGTGAATAATTACTTTTGCGATTTCCCTTTGGGAAAGAGAAAAGTAATATGAGATATCCTGTGAAGAATACTGGCACTTCCTTGTTGAACTCTTAGCTCATGGCATAAAAATTCTAGGCCACAGTGGTTCAAAAATGGATGGGATGGCATATGTCAATATTTCAGTTATCCATCACTGAAGGGAAAAAAATAACATGAATTATTGGAGTGCCTTGATTTAGATTTGGCAGAGAAAAACCTATAAAATATCCTAGGCAAACGATAGCCAAAGTAGGAATATAATATTAAATTGGAGGGGGTGTGATAAAAGGAGAGGGTGTAATTTAAATGTATTGGAAATAAAATAAGTAATTCCTTTTATTTTAAAGAAAAATCTACCTAGGGTTATGTAAATGCAAATCTTAACTGATTCCATTTATGAATGTATTTATAGAAGTCAAAATTTGTCAGTCTTTAAATCCCAAGCCTTGTAATAAAATGATAGAGTATGATAAAAATTGAAGCAGAGATGTATTATGTTCTTTTGTTTGGCAATAAAATAAACTATAAAATATGTTAAATAATACCCTAGAGGTTGGTCTCTTGAAATCTGTAGAGATAGAACATGTTTTTCTCTCTCCCTCTCTCTCTTAAACACAAAGTCTGAAAAAATAATTTTGTTAATGCTGAGCAGATACATAACCATTCTCCAAAGACAGATAGACATAATGATTTTAATTACATATGTATGTAATTCTGAAGTGCCATGTTTAATCTTGATCCCTGAGAACTCTCTAGGTATGATTTAGCACTTTAGAATTAGAAGACGTTTCCCATTCCACTGGGCAACACCATTAATTAGGAGTACATGCTTTTTCATCAAAAAGTTAGGAACTTATAACCATATTTACACATTTCATTTCACATAAAATTTCCATTCTGCAAACACATTGGCAAATTTATTTCTCTGTGAACACCATAGCACACATAAGGTCATTTGACATGGGGGAGGTTGTGGGGATAGGGTGGGATAAATGGTGATATTACTAGTATGCTCATACCCAAACATACCTTTACTTTGTATTTTTACTTCTTACCACATTATATGCTATCAATTTAGGTTCTACTTTTGAGTCACCCTCATATCTTAGAATGTATTTTAAATATAAGGTTTTGCATATTTGCATGCCATGAATAATGCATAAACCAGAAGGAATCAAATTGGCAAAAATACACCATTTCTGGGATAATTTATAAATACATAAAATTATCTGTTTGGATTTAGTAATTTTTTTATGGATGTAGAAAAAAATTATACCAATATTAATAGACATATATACTAATGTTCCTACTTGAGAATATCTGCATGACCCTGTCTGGTAACAAATTCATATACACCTGTCTCTTCTACATAATTAAATTTATCATTTTGTCCAGTCCTGTCTTTGCATAATATTTGATGTTTTTGCAAAACCTTGTTTTTAATGTACATGAAATAACTTTTCTATGCAATGATGAGCTGAAAAGTGTTGGGTAAAGGGAGATAAGATGGTAAGGGAGATATATATTTTCTCCTCCAATTTCATACAGATTAGGAAAGCCTGTTTAGAGAATATCCAACTGTAATGGCGTCTTCTCCTTGTGTTTCAGATTCAAGGCCTCTTCCAGATGTAGCCCTCACTGGGAAGTGCACCCGCGAGTGTGATGAATATGGCCACTCAGACTCCTGCTGGATGCCTGTCCGCACTTCTCCAGAGAGAAAGAAGAGCCAGCCCAAACTCTCCACTTTCATGCCTGTTGATGAACGAGGAAGTCAGGAAAAGCTGGCCAACGGCGAGGCCGCCATCATGGGTGACCGCAACAGAAACCTCCTGAACAAAAAGTTGACCTCATCCTTTGAGACCTTCAGTGCAGCTAGTTTCAGCAAAAATGAGGAAGCCAACCCTGAGGATATTCCCCTTACAAAAACAGGGGAATACAAGCCATCTCCTGTCAATACACTCACTAGAAGAGAAGTGTACCTGTAGGCTAACAAGGAGCAACAGCAAAATCTTTTCATGTATGAGAAGGAGAATAAGGGGGAAAAAACCTTACAAAGCAAAACCGTTTAATCAACAAGAGGGGGCTACCAAAGAGACAAAGCTTTGCCTGCCACTTCTGCCTCCAGATCAGGCCTTTAGTGATACTGTTAGCCTGGTTATAATGTACAATGTAGAAACCATCCTTGTTTCTTGCATGTCTAAACCCCCACTGATTCCCAACACTCACTCTCCCTTTAACTCCCCTCCCACCCCCCTCAAAAAAAGATGGTTGCAAGTTTCTTTCATGGTAACAAGCCTGATTAGCAGAACACAACACACTCTCATAAAGCTGAAGCATGATTTTAGTCACTTTGATTTTGTTTGAGTGTCATCCGGCTGTTCAAAAATAGCAGGTCAAGTAAAATATATTTCAGACATACCATCAGAACATGGTTTATCTCCATTAAAGGCAATCCTTCAAAAATGAGAGAGTCCCTCTAAAGGTACAGTCCTTATGAAGGTGGACTCCATTAAGAAGCATTTTGGGAAGATCACAGCTTTAATATTCTAACAGACTGAGAGCAAAATAATACTTAGTTGGAGATTGCACTTCCAAATTGGCATATGCTGTTTTCAAGGCGGGAGAATCAACTTCAATTTCATACATTCTCTCAAGAATCTCAATATGCACACTACTTTTTTCACATGTATCAATTACACTACTTATAACTTACAATAATCACATTTTTTTCCAGAACAGGATCAATATTATCAACTAACTAGAACAATTGTGTCATGAAGAGGCCAAAGATCATATCGTGGATCAGGGAAATCATGAAGTAGATTTGATCTTGACATGGAAATTCATTAAACAATAAAAACAGCTGTACCCATGCACACCCAGAAACAATCAAACACTTGTTCATTTTATAGTCTCCATACCCAGAAGACATGCTTCTTTTAAAATAAATTTTATTTGAAAGCTCAGAAAATGAAAAACCAATGAGATATTTTTGGTACTATAATAATAGGCAGTTAGAAGTTCAAGTTTAGTTTTGGGTAATAGTATCAGGGAAGATACCACTTTTCAAAATCATTGTATTTGTGGATAGTGAGGTATGGAAAGAAAGATGTATTGACATGACAGTCTAATAAGTTAAGCTCACTGTTATCATTTTAGAATCCAAGGTATGGTTGCTGATCTTATTATCCACATTTCAAATTACCAATTGCATTTTTACGTGTTCAGTGAACACTTTCATACAACACAAGTGCATTAATCTTGAATCCTGTGCAATACAGAACTATTTTGAGACTCACAGTATAGGGGACACCATAATCAAATTTGTCACTAATGTGATTTAAATATTAATATGTGTCTTGAAACAAATCCAGACTGAACATGAGAGAAATGAGTTGCAGGCATTGACATTTCTCATGGTATGCACATCTTAAAGTTGGGAAACATGCAGTTGTTTCAGTGCAATAAAAAGAAACAGAATATGAAGATGTTGAGCCACTTGCTCTATAGAGAATTATTTGGGACTATTGGAAATTGACTGGGACATCCAGATGAAAGTGACAATCCATAGACAGAATAGGGAATATCAGGCAAAGAGATCAAAAATTCCCATTACTGAATGTTTATAACCTGGTTAAGGCATAGCCTTGATGGCTCTCTAGCAAACTGTAGAAACAATATAGCTTTGGGTAGTTTCTTGCTTTGCAGAATTTCTTAGGCTATAAGGTGAAGCAGACTGGGATATAAGTTGATAATTCACTATAGGTCATCACAATGTGTATCTTTGAAAACCACTTCTCTTTTTGGTGGGGTACTCTTTTGGGGTCATTTCGTTATGCTGTTTCTTAAACAGAATGTTCATTTTGGTGTTAGTTTATGCATAATAGTTAAGGTGAAAGAAGATATGTAATTGAAACAAAAACATTGAACTAAAATATCAATAATTGAACATGTTTATGTTTGATTATTATTTACACTATGAAAAGATGCAATTCTAGTACTTTGTTAGGAAACTCCATTAAAGCAGCTCTGCCTTGTATAATCTGTAAGTACTTATTAAGACAAAATACTGCTAAAGATACTCATGAAATGTATACATATTTTTCTTGCACGTTACAAAGGAAATACTCAATTGCATAACACAGGTGTTCAACAAACCCTTTTAATTCATTTTTTTCTTTTCTTCATGAGACACTTGAAACCACTAGATAGCTCATTTCACTCTACTTTTAAACCCTTCTCTTCTCTATAAAGCTAATAAGGTCACACACCACATTCAAGACATTCATGCCATTATCATTTAACTTGTGAGCCTCCCTTTAGAATAAAAATGGGTGTGAAAGAATAAAATTCAGTGTACTGTTTAAGTATTCACAGTAATTTCAGTAGAATTAGTTATCATAACATGTATAATTAGCTACCATAACATGTTCAAGGACTTGAAACACTTACTGATGAAGATCAAAGACTACAGCCTTCAGTATGGATTACACCTTAACATAAAGAAAACAAAAATCCTCACAACTGGACCAATAAGCATGATAAATGGAGAAAAGATTGAAGTTGTCGAGAATTTCACTTTACTTGGATTCACAATCAACGTCCATGGAAGCAGCAATCAAGAAATCAAACAACCTATTGCATTGGACAAATCTGCTGCAAAAGACCTCTCTAAAGTGTTAAAAAGCAAAGATGTCACCTTGAGGAATAAGGTGCACCCGACCTCCTGACCCAAGCCATGATATTTTCAAACACCTCATATAAATGGGAAAGCTGGACAATGAATAAGGAAGACTGAAGAAGAATTGATGCCTTTGAATTATGATGTTGGCGAAGAATATTGAATATGCCATGGACTGCCAGAAGAACAAACAAATCTGCCTTGGAAGAAGTACAGCAAGAATGCTCCTTAGAAGGGAAGGTGGCAAGACTTCGTCTCATATACTTTGGACATGATATCAGGAGGGACCAGTCCTTTACCAAGGGCATGGTGTTTGGTAAAGTAGAGGTCAGTAAAAAATAGGAAGATCCTCAATGAGATGGATTGACACAGTGGCTACAACAATGGGCTCAAACAGCAAAGATGGTGAGGATGGCACAGGACCAGGCAGTGTTTCATTCTGTTGTACATAGGGTTGCTATGAGTCGGAACTGACTTGATGGCACCTAACAGCAACATGTTTATTATATAATGAGCTGGCATGATACAGAAATATATTTTGTGTTTGTATAACTTTTATTTTAAATAGGTTAAATCTGGTGCCACTCCATATATAGAGTGCTTTTGAAAAAAAATTAATAAAAAGATACAAAAAAATATATAAATAAATGAGTGAATGCAAAATAAGCAACTGTGCCTTTTATACCTGTTGTTATGGTAAAAAAAAAAAAAAAAAATGGTTGTTGAGTTTGGACAATGAGGGGAAATGGGCTATTCCCAACTTTTTTGATCCTGTATATTTATCCATCTTTATTTTCTGAAAATAATATATTAAAAATTTGCCTTCTGACAAACTCGGATAATGGACCAGTCTTAAATATTGTTCAGTCATAAAACAAGATTAAGGCATTAAAATGGGCTGCTTAAATCTAACTAGGAGGCTAAAGCATTTATTGAAATAGTAACACAGAAAGATACTGTTAGGGGTAAAATCAGTCCGTTTTGCAAAGTAAAATATTGATTTAGAATTCTTATTCTTTATTTTTTTGTTGTTTTTCTTTTAGCTGCTGTTTTATTTTGGTTGTACAGTATATAAACCGTACTTGTTTTCTGTACACAAGAATCTCAAATGAACTTTGCATGCATTATACATTAGGACACATTTATAAATTGATGAGTAACTATATAAATTTATGTGTATTAAAATGTCTGTAGCTTCAGTCAAAATCTAGTGCTCATTTGGAAACTCCAGATATCATTTCTATATGGTTTCTGACTGGCCTGCTGCCTGAGTTTCAGAAAACAAGGGAGGCATTGTTTTTATGGGAGGAGAAACTAAAATGGTACTGAAAGGCTACTCTGGGAAGCTGTCTTGTAGGAAAAGAAAACACACAGACCAGAAGAAACTGCCAAGAATCAGTCATCCTAAAAGAGTCATGAGGAATCTGAAGATCTAAATAGTTTTAGGTCTATCTGATCAGTGATAAAGATGCATTATGTCCTTAAGAAGAAAAAAAAAGAGTGAAGATCAAGTATAGAGTAAAGCCTGTTAGTTGTAACCAGGGCAGAAGTATATATATATATAAAACATCTGGAGGAAGGCATCTTTTTTTTTCAGCTACCTGGGGTTTACTTTCAGACAACTTTTCCACCATTTTAAAGCGCTTGCATTCAGTGTGGTACGATCTGTTTGTAATGTTAATCATTGACTATTGTTCTGCTACTTGGATGTTGACAGTGAAGCAGAGAACAATTTATCATCGTTTATTATGATTCACTATGCACGCAACTATGCTAAACATGGCGAAATGTATTAAACACTCGTCCAACTATTTATGAAATACTTTACATAATTTAATTTGCTTTTGTACAGTTTTATGTAAATAAATTGCTTGTCATTTTTGTCTCTGCAAATTAAAATATAACATGGTCAAATGGTTTCACACTTGTAAATGTACTTCTCTGTTGACAGTTAATTCAGTTTTGATTGGACAAGAAGTAAATGGATGCATGTACTACTTTGATTTAAAATGGTTTGATTTCTGCAAAATTAAGATACAGAAAGGAAGATAATGTTGCAGCAACTGTTGATTTTGAGGACACTCTTACATAACTGTCACATTACATTGTCTTTTAATGGACTAGAACTTGGATTCTTCAGATTCATAAAATTGTTTATGGAGATAGTAACCTCGCTGGATTTTAAATCTTAGAGTATACAGTAAAAGGACTTCTTATCACTAATGTAATCTTTTCAGGAATAGCTAAAAAAAATTTTCACATTTAAGATAAAATTATTTCTAGACTAAAATATATCCCTGTGCAAGGAAATGCTTATTTGTACTTTAGAGTAAAAAAAAAGTCAATGAGACATTTTTAAATAGATCATAAATGTCATCTGAAGTGCAGAGAAACGTTTGAAACAAAATATAAAATTTTTACCTTGAATAACTCATTTTTCTTTAGTTGGGCTTTCTCAAAATTTTTAATTTTAGTTATTTATTATCTTTCTAGTGTTTTAGCTACTGATTTTCCTCTTTGTTATTAGATTGCACCCATAACTAATGGTTATTTTTATTTGATTAAATTCATATCTATGTAAGGCAATTTCTCTCTTCCAAATCCTCTGTTACGAACTCCCTTCCAATTCAGAGACTTAACAGGGAACAAAAATACTTTCTATATACACTGATAGGTGACACGCATTTTTTAATCCCATCTCACAACAGTACTGCTAAAAATTACATACGTAGAAAATAGATATTCTAAAGATCTTGTTCTCGAAGTTTGTCTATCATTTGTTTCCTCCATTATATGAAAACTAAAAATACTTCATATAGGATGCCATATACTTTCTGACTCAAAGATACATTTGTAAATTGATTTTAACCAGCAACCTTCCTTCTCAAAAGGAGGGATTAACAGTAACTATGGTAAGGAAAGGCTTTCTGGTGGCTCAGTGGTTAAAGCTCTAGGCAGTTAGAACCTACCAGCCCAGGTGCTCCATTGGAGAAAGAAAGCAGTTTGCTTCCATAACGATTGTGACCTTGGAAATCCTGTGGGGCAGTTGTACACTCTGTCCTATAGGGTCACTATGAGTCAGAATTGACTTGATGGCAACAGGTTAGGTTTTCGGTTATGGTAAGGAAAATCTGCTTCAAATTGTAATTACGTAAAGAAATGGTGTATCTATTCTTCCTGGAGATCTGCTTCACTAATGATGCTAACCAAACAGCATTACATAAACCAATGGTGCAGTCCATAAAATAAAACCATCTCTTAAACATGCCATTCAGCATGATATTTAAATTTGGCCAAATATATATTTGTTTTTATCCTGAAATTGCTTCCATAAGTGAAATTTTAATAAAACAAAAGAAAAGAAACCCTCAAACATGTAAAAATACAGTAGAGAGAGGATACACATGAAAAGGGCCAACAAAAGCTGAATAGTATTGCTTCCAAGGCTTCCAAGGGAGCCCTGGTGGTACAGTGGTTAAGTGTTTGACTGCTAACCAAAAAATTGGCAATTTGGATACACTAGCCTCTCCTTGGAAACCCTATGGGCAGTTCTACTCTGTCCTATAGGGTCACTATGAGTCAGAGTTGACAGCAACAGATTTCCAAGGCTTAGCTTTGATTATTCTACCACGTCTGAGCCATTGGAAGAGTTCCATCTAGTAACTTAGAAACTTAATGTAGCATAATAATCTGTTCAAAACAATACCTTACATTTATAGCACACATGATAGTTTACAAAGTATCTTTATTAGATTTATCTCTTAAAATCTCCGTAATACCTGCAATATAAGCTGTAAAAACTATTAGGTGAGCTTTGTATGAAAGTAGATTTTACTTTTATTACATAATTATCAGGTTGAATAAAAATTTGAATACAAATTCCTACCAATATTAATATTTCCCTCCTACTAGTTTATGTACCAATCAAAACATTTTGTGTGATTTAGCAGAATGATAAGAAATTCTCCTCATCCACCTGAATAAAAGTCATTCAGTAAAGTGGGAATTTGGGGGACATTAACTATGTAGCTTGGCAGGTAATTATCTTCACTTGATTTTGTACAATATATCCTGACAGTTATTTTAACACGTCTAAGATTTCTGACAGTAAATTTTTAAATTTTCAAAACATCACAACCTATTTTCTTTCTACTGAACATCCCTGGCCTGATGTATCCAGCAAAGATGTGAAAGAGGTGAACCCTGGCCAGATAAACAGTCATTCTAGGTTTGGTGATCTGAAGTATCACAACAAACTGTCAATACTATCAACATTGATTAGATAGTTGTACAATTTCCAAATTTACAATTTTCCGATTTGATTGGACAAGAAGTGAATGGATGCATATTAAAGAAATTCATTTATTGAATTTTTGCCTTGTCCCTTTCACTCTTTCTACTCTTAACCTTTTTGTGTCCTCACCCTTTTGCCACACTTTGTCTGAAAAGTTATTTTTCTGTGTTTTTCCTCTTTCAAAAGTGAACCTAATTCTCCCAGGAGCAATATTAGGGAGCTAACCAAGGACTAGAGAATTTGCAGCCCGCTCAGCTTTATTTTAATGGAAATTTACAACATCACTACTTGAGCTCTTAGGAAGCCAAGTGAATAGAGACTAAACTTATGTTTCTCTGCTTATTTTCTCTTATCTTTATCCCTACTCTAATACATGTTTATAAACTGCATAGAGGATGGTGATTAACCAAGATAATATAAATTTTCTAAACTGCAGGGAGTGAGAAAAGGATATGAATGTAAAATTGGAAAAGCTGAAATTTTATGCTCCCCTTTAACCCTACGTTATTTATTTCTGTTGAGTTGCTGTTAACTGTAAACTTTATTCATTGGTTGGATTTAATATGTGTGAACCACACAGAAATAATTTTGTCTATTTATTGAAACTCCTGTTCAAAGATGTAGAAGATGCCTAATAGTTCATATCTGTAAAAGTTGCCCCAAACACTCTCAGATGATGCTAAACAAAAACTATAACTTATTCATGATTATCAATTTTATTCTTTCCCATTAAAATATTCTGTGATTTAAATGACACATTACTAGAAATGTCCTAAGAAAGATGCCTGAGGTCAACAGAAATAATCTTACAGATTAGGATCACTTTGAAAAATAGAAATGTTAATGATGTGGTTAATTAAAAAAAAAAAAAAAATCCACTAAAGAAACACTTGGATAAGCAATATAAAGAAAGAGATAAAAACAAGATGTTTTATTCTGGCAATGTAATTGAAAGTACAGTACAATCTTCCAGACCTGGTAAAATTAGTAGTAACTTAATAAGAAAATGTCAGATTTTTCTAAGTGTGTTTTATACAATATTACATGGAAAATTTTTATTGCATTTCCAGGGATAGACATAAAAATTTGACTACATATTTAAATCATTTTATAATACATTCATGGAAAGGACATGAAGGGAAAAAAACTTGAAATAAGTAAAGAAAGGGGCAGATTACCCTATAAGAAAGGTAAACACAGGCTGACTTGTGCTTACTTACTAAACTGTAGTGAAGCACAAGTAAGCCTATGCTTACCTTGCTGACTGGGTAATCTATCCCTGTCAGGGACTACAAATTTGAAAAGACGTTTTCATTCTGTAGGAAGGCGTGGTGAGGTTGGGATAGAGACAGATGCCAGCCATACGTAGAAGAAGAATCTTTGATGTGGTGAGAAAATGTGAAATAGTTCACTAGAGATGATCTAGTAAACAAGGTAAGCACCGTGCTTACCTTGCCTATTGGATAATCCACCCTGAGTAGATGGTTAGATCATTTACTTATAGCTTTAAATCTACTTTTAAAGAGGGAAACAATTATTTGGATGACTTTTCAGACCCTACACAGCTGGAACATATTAGAGCAGTACTTCTTAAATTCTAGTTTGAGGACTGCTGAGAGACAGAAGATTCTCAGAAATGCAGGTATTTTATGAGAATTTAAAATTCCTTGAGTTTTATTAATATGATGATCAAAATAATCTTTCAGCATAAATAACTTTCGGTGATAATTCTCAGTTGAAATTAAATTTAATAGAATCCTTTTTTTACCGCATGAGTCAATATTTTTCCATCTATTGGGTGACTAGATGCATTTTCTGAAGTTCAAAGGGATTTATTTTTTCCTTTTTATCAGTTGTTATTGAGTCAATTCCAACTCATGGTGAACTTATGTGTGTCAGAACAGAACTGGGCTCCATAGGGTTTTCAACTGCTGATTTTTGGAAGTAGATCATCAGGTCTTTCTTCTGAGGAACTCTGGGTGAACTTTTGAACTTCCAATCTTTTGGTTTGCCGCTGAGCAAATAAACCATTTGCACCACCCAGGTGATCCCTTTTCCTTTATATTGTTGTTGTTAGTTGCCCTGGAGTTGATTCTGACTCATGGTGACCTCATGTGTGCAGGGTAGAACAGCTCCATAGGGTTCTCAGTGCTGTGAACTTTTGGAAGCACATTTCCAGGCCCGTCTTCTGAGGAACCTCTGAGTGAGTTAAAACGGCCAACTTTTGGCTAGTAGTCGAGTGCTCAACCGTTTGAACCACCCAGGGACTCCTAGTTTCCTTTAAACCCACTGCCCTCAAATTGATTCCAACTCATAGTGACCCTATAGGACAGAGTAGAACTGCCCCACAGGGTTTCCAAAGAGTGCCTGCTGGATTTGAACTGCCAACCTTTTGGTTAGTTGCTAAACTCTTAACCATCATGCCACCAGGGTTTCCCTTTTCCTTTAAAGAGGTTCATATTTTACTCAGTTGTGAGAAACATCACATCAGACAATTACACAAGAAGCAAAGTATTAAATGTTGTGAATGACTTAACTAGAAGATATCAGCATATGCAAAGATCAGCAAAATTTTTCTGTGAAAAGTCAGACTGTAAATAGTTTCTACTTTGTAGCTGAATCAAAATCAAGGATATCATGTAGGTACTTATATAAGAAGAGAAAAAAAAATTCCAGATTTTTTTTACCATTTAAATTTGTAAAAAAAGATTGTTAGCTTACAAGACATAAAAAATAAGGCAGTGAGCTTAATTTGTCCTAGCGTGATATATACACCAAAAACTACTGCAGTTGATACTACTTTTAGAATCTGTCATTAAAATTACTCTTATTACATCTTTCATAAATATGTGTCTGCCCATATCAGTGCTGGTTTACGACTTGGTCCAACAAACTTGTAAATACTCCTATCAAGAAATTAAATAGTATGATTACCCTAGTTATCAAGGTCATTGATTTCCACTGACCACTGGATCACAAAAGGTAGACTCATCAGAGATGTAGGTTGACATGCACAAACTGCTCCAGAAATGAGTTCATAATCTTTTCAATATCAGAATCATTATCGTCCTTTTAACAAAAAGAGCAAAGGAGTGTCATATTCTGGAAGTGCCCAGGTGGATGTAAAGGTGGGATATTTGCCATTTTCCATTGGATCAAAAGCTGTAAACATACTTCCATTTTAATAGTAGGGGAAAGTACTCATTATATTAAATAAAAAATAGTACAAAGTTTCATATTTAGAGCACACATCTTTTTTTGTTTGCTCGTTTGGTAAACACACTATCTTAGTTATGTAGCACTGCTATATCAGAACTACCACAAGTGGATGGCTTCAACAAACAGAAGTTTATTCTCTCATAGTCTAGTAGGCTAGGAGTCCAAAGTAAGCTATCAGCTGCAACGGAAGTCTTTCTATCTCTATCGGCTCTGGAGGAAGGTCCTTGTCATCAATCTCCCCAGGTTGAGGAGCTCCTCAGTGCAGGAACCCCTGGTCCAAAGGACATGCTATTATCCTGGTTCTAGTTTCTTGGTGGTATGAGGTCTGCCTATCTCTCTGCTCACTTCTCTCTTCAATGTCTCAAAAGAGATTGGCTCAAGACAGATTGAGTCCTGCATCATTAACATAACTGCTGCTAATCCCACCGAATCAGTATCATAGAAATAGGATTTATAACACAAAGGAAATCACATCAGAAGACAAAATGGTGGACAATCACACAACACTGAAAATCAAGGCCTAGCCAAGTTAACACACATTTCTGGGGGATACAATTCAATCCAAGACACACACACAAAACAAAAAGAAAAAATACTATGATGAATGTCACTTCACTCTTGGAGTAGAGTAAGTCATATTTTTTATTACTTTCTATGTGTTCCAAATTGTATACAATGAACCTATTTAATATTAACAATATAAAAAGTGAATATTTTACAAGTAGTCTAGAATTACTGATTTTTGAGTATATAAACTTACGACTAATAGAAGAAATAAATTAATTTTAGAACACTGGTCATTATTAATATGATATTGCCCAAGGAAAATAATGTTTCAAAAAACATAGCAATACTTGAATTCTCATTCTCCTTTGACATTTGACATTAGTTATTGTGTATGCTACCAAAGTGAATATGATTTTTCTAAATAACTACAAAGACTGTTATCAAACTAGCACAAAGGAAATAAACTTCATAGAGGCCTAAATGTGAAAGATGTTAATCCAATAAATTTTAAAAAGTTTGTATTTTGAAGAAGATAACATATAACCATACAGGAAAAAAAAAAAAAAATCAACAACAGTAATGAACTTAATATTGAAGTTTTGATCAACACAAAAAATACAGATGGGTGTATCTAAATAAAAACTGATTATTTCAATATGAATACTCCTATGTGACTCTGAGAATTATCTAGAGTTCTACCTTATAATAGTCCAGGCTAGTTGATTTTGATAAATCTCCAAAAGTGAAGCTATCAAAAATAAAAAAAAACCTACTATAAAAATCTAAGTTTAGGAGACAGACCCAATATGGCACTATAGACAGAAGTACCATGCTGTCCCTCCACAGCAAAGACCTGAAAAACTAAGTTCAACAGAGACAAACTTCAATCCTGGAGCCCTAAGTGTCAAACGAAGTGATAAAGAACTCAGCCAAGCACCAAATGGAATAAGAAACTGAAAGAAAACAGAGATGCAAGATTGCACCAGCCAGATGCCAGCCTAGGAAATGACCTCTCAAGGACTAATCTAAACCAAAAGATTTACAACAGGGAACTAGACAGGTTAATCTGTAGATGACAACACCATCAGAACAATAAAAGAGGGAATAAATGGTGTAGGTATAGAACTTTCTAAAGGAGAGAAATGCAAGGCAATACCAAGTAATAACAGTCTGGTTCAAACCTAAGAAGATAAAGGTAAATTTCAAGGTAACAACAAAGAAAATTAACAGACCTACTCATCAAAATAAAGACTAAAAACGAAAAGTCTCAGTAAAAACAAAATCTACAAAAACAAAAGAAATGAAAAAAAAATCCACCAAAAAAGGAATTCAACACAGGAGAGTAAGAAGAACAAAGAAAGCAACTGCACCACAAAAAAACACTACAAAATGACAGCAATAAATTCATACCTATCAATAATCATACTGAATGTAAATGGCATAAATGCACCCATAAAGAGACAGAGTGACAGATGGATTAAAAAAACAGAATCCATCTACAAGAGACACACCTTAGAAACAAAGATGTAAATTTAATAAAAATCAAAGGAGGGAAAAAATATATCGAGCAAACAGCTACCTAAAAAGAGCAAGAGTGGCAATACTAATCTCAGACAAAAAAGACATTAAAACAAAATCCACCATTAAAAACAAAGAAAGGCACTATATAATGATTAAAGGGATGATTCATCATGATGACATAAACGTAATAAATATGTACACACCCAATGACAGGGCTCGAACAGAATTGAAAAGAGAAACTGATAGTTATACAATAATAGTAGGAGACTTTAACACACCACTTTTGGTAAAGGACAGAACATTTAGAAAGAAACCCAGAAAAGATACAGAAGATCTAAAGGACACAATCAGAAAACTTGACCTCATAGACATATATAGAACACTCCACCCAACAGCTACGAAGTACACATTCTTTTCCAACACACACGGAACATTCTTCAAAATAGACCACATCTTAGGCTACAGAGCAACCCTCAACAAAATTCAAAACACTGAGATAATTCAAAGTATCTCCTCTCACCACAATGCCATCAAAGTAGAAATTAACAACAGAAAGAGCAAGAAAAAAAAAAATCAATTACATGGAAACTGAATAATACCCTGCTTCAAAACAATTGGGTAACTGAAGAAATAAAAAAATTCCTAAAGTCAAATGAGAATGAAAATGCATCCTACCAAAACCTTTGGGACACAGCAAAGGTAGTGCTCAGAGATCAATTTATAGCAATAGATGCACACATCAAAAAAGAAGAAAGGGAAAAATCAAAACATTAGCTGCACAACTCAGATAAATAGAAAGAGAATAGCAAAAGAAGCCTAGAGTGACCAAAATAAAGTTCAGGGCAGAAATAAATGAAATAGAGAATAGAAAAACAAAAAAAGAATTAACAAAAACAAAAGTTGGTTCTTTGAAAGGATCAACAAAATCGACAAACCAATGGCCAGACTGACAAAAGAAAAACAAGAGAGGATGCAAATAACCCAAAAAAGAAACAAAATGCAGGGCATTACAACAGACCTAACCAAAATAAAAAGGATCACAACAGAGTATTATGAAAAACTACACACCAACAAATTGGAAAACCAGAGGACATGGACAAATTTCTAGAAAAGCACTATGTAACCAAACTAGCACAAAGTGATGTTGAAAATCTGAACAGATCTATAGCAAGAGAAGGCATTGCAAAGGTAATAAACAAACTCCCCCCCCCCCCAAAAAAAGCCCTGGTCCAGATGACTTCACTGAAGAATTCTACCAAACAACATTCAGAGAAGAGCTTACACCAGTACTACTCAAACTATTTTAGAACACAGAAAAGGAAGCAACACTTCTGAATTTATTCTATGAAGCCAGTATAAACCTGATAGCAAAACCAAACACACCACAAAAAAAGAAAATTACAGACCAATATCTCTCATGAATATTGATGCAAAAATTCTTAACAAAATTCTAGCCAATAGAATTTAGCATCGTATTCAAAAATAATACACCACGACCAAGTAGGATTCATACCAGGTATGCAAGGACGGTTCAACATTAGAAAATCAATCAACGTAATCCACCACATAAACAAAAGAATCACATGATCATCTCAATCGACACAGAAAATGCATTCAACAAAGTCCAACACTCATTCCTGATAAAAACTCTCAATAAAATAGGCATAGAAGGGAAATTTCTCAACATAATAAAGGACATGTATGCAAAACCAATAACCAACATCATTCTTAATGGAGAGAGGCTGAAAACAGTCCCCTAGAGAACAGGAACAGGACAAGAATGCCCTTTATCACCACTCCTATTTAACACTGTGCTGGAAGTCCTAGACAGAGCAATAAGGCAAGTAAAAGAAATAAAGGCCATCTAAATTCGTAATGAAGCAGTTAAACTGTCCCTGTTTGTGCATGATATGATACTATACACAGAAAACCCAAAAGACTCCATGATAAAACCAATGCAACTAATACAAAGAATCAGCAGACTAGCAGGATACAAGATAAGCATACAAAAATTAGTTGGATTCCTATACAGCAATAAAGAGAACAATGAAAAGGAAATCAGGAAAACAATACCACTTATAGTAGCCCCTAAAAAATAAAATACTTAGGAATAAATCTAACCAGGCATGTAAAAGACCTATACAAAGAAAACTACAAAACATTACCGCAGGAAACCAAAGGAGATCTACATAAATGGAGATCTATGATTTGTCAGTCATAAATGTGAAAATGACAATTCGACCCGAAGTAATTTACAAATACAATGCAATCCCAATCCAAATACCAACAACATTCTTTAAAGAGATATAAAACTAATCATTAACTTATGTGGAAAGGGAAGAAGCCCTAGATAAGTAAAGCACTATTGAAGAAGAATAAAGTAGGAGGACTTTCACTATCTGACCTTAGAACCTACTATACAGCTATGGCAGTCAAAACAGCCTGGTACTGGCACAATGACAGATACATTGACTAACGGAACAGAAATGAGAACCCATATGTAAATCCATCCACCTACAGTCATCTGATCTTCGACAAGGGCCCAAAGTCCATCAAATGGGGAAAAGACAATCTGTTTAAAAAATGGTGCTGGCAAAACTAGATGTCCATCTGCAAAAAAATGAAACAGGACCCATACCTCACACCATACACAAAAACTAATTCAAAATCAATAAAAGACCTAAATATAAAGCCAAAACCCGTAAAGATCATAGAAGAAAAAATAGTATCAATGCTAGAGGCCCTAATATATGGCATTACCAGGATACAAACCATAACCAACAACACACAAACTCCAGAAGATAAGCTAGATCTTCTAGAAATCAAACACTTATGCTCATCAAAAGACTTCACCAAAAGAGTAAAAAGAGAACTTACCGACTGGGAAAAAAAATTATGGCTATGACAAATTCGACAAAAGCCTAATCTCTAAAATCTACAGGAAAATCCAACATCTCTACAACAGAAAGACAAATAATCCAATTAAATAATGGGCAAAGGAAATGAACAGACACTTCACCAAAGAAGACATTAAAATGTCTGGTAGACACATGAGGAAAAGCTCTGGATCACTAGCCATTTGAGAAATGTAAATCAGAACCACAATGAGATACCATCTCACCTTGGCATTACTGGCACGCATCAAAAAAACTGGAAATAACAAATGTTGGAGAGGCTGTGGGGAGACTGGAACTCTTTTGCACTACTAGTGGGAATGCGAAATGATCCAACCATTTTGGAAAATGATATGGCACTTCCTTAGAAAGCTAGAAATCAAAATACCGTATGATCCAGCAATCCCATTCCTAGGAATATACCCTAGAAAAATAAAAGTCTTCACACAAATAGACATACACACACCCATGTTCATTGCAGCACTGTTCACAATAGCAAAATGATGGAAACAACCTAGATGCCCATCAACAGATGAATGGATAAACAAACTATGGTACATACACAAAATGGAGTATTACACCATGATAAAGAACAATGATGAAACTGTGAAGCATCTCACAACATGGATAAATCTGGAGGGCATCATGCTGAGTGAAATAAGTTAATCATAAAAGGACAAATATTGTATGAGGTCACTAGTATAAAAACTCATGAAAAGTTTTACATACAAAAAGAAACAATCTTTCATGGTTACAAGGGAGGGGAGGGATGGGTATGGAAAAACACTAAATAGACAATAGATAAGTGGTAACTTTGGTGAAAGGTAAGACAGTACACAATACTGGGGAAGCCAGCATAACTTGTACAAGGCAAGGTCGTGGAAGCTCCATAGACACCTCCAAACTCCCTGAGGAACTGAATTGCTGGGCTGAGGGTTGTGGGGACCGTGGTCTGGGGGAACATCTAGCTCAAAGGCATAACATAGTTTATAAAGAAAATGTTCTACACTCTACTTTGGTGAGTAGCTTCTGGTGTCTTAAAAGCCTTTGAGCGGCCATCTAAGATACTCCACTAGTCTTACTCCTTTGGGAGCAAGGGAGAATGAAGAAAGCTAAAGATACAAGAGAAAGATTAGTCCAAAGGACTAATAGACCACAACTACAATGGCCTCCACCAGACTGAGTCCAGTATGACTAGATGGTGCCCGGCTACCAGCACTGACTGCTCTGACAGGGATCACCATAGAAGATCCTGGACAGAGCTGGAGAAAAATGTAGAACTAAATTTTAACTTACAAGAAAAATGCCAGACTTACTGATCTGATACAGACCAGAGAAACCCCAAGAGTATGGCCCCGAATACACTTTTAGCTCAGTAATGAAGTCGCTCATGAGGTTCATCCTTCATCCAAAGATTAGACAGGCTCATAACAAAATGAGACTAAAGGAGTACACCAGTCCAGAGGACTAGAAGGCAGGAGGGGACAAAAAAACTGTAATAGGGAATCCAAGGTCGAGAAAGGAGAGTGTTGACATGGGTAGGTTCGTTAACCAATGTCATAAAACAATATGTGTACTAACTGTTTAATAAGAAGCTAGTTTATTCTATAAATCTTCATTTAAAGTACAATTAAAATATATATATATGTCTAATCTGAAAAACAATTATCATGCTTATTGACTAAAATAATCTTGGGAACATAATTGAAGAAAATTAAAAAAAAAAATTTTAGTGTCTTAGTTATCTAGTATTGCTATAACAAAAATACCACAAGTGGATGGCTTTAACAAACAATTTATTTTCTCACAGTTTAGGAGGCTAGAAGTCTGAATTCAGAGCACCAACTCTAGGGAAAGGCTTTCTCTGTTAGCTCTGGGGAAAGGTCATTATCTCTTCAGCTTCTGTTTCCTTGGAGATCTCCATGTGGCTTGGCATCAATCTTCCCCCATTTCTGCTTGTAGCTTCCTTGTTTAATCTCTTTTATATCTCAAAAGAGATTGACTCAAGATACATCCTACACTAATCCTGTTTCACTACAATAACAAAGAGAACCTTTGTCCAAATGGGCTTATAAACCACAGGCATAGAGGCTAGAATTTACAACACGTATTTTTGAGAGACACAATTCAATCCATAACATTCCACCCTTTGGTCCCTCAAAATTCATGCCCTTGCCACATGAAAAACACATTCATCCAATCACATCATCCTAAAAGTCTTAAAACCAAGTTCAAAATATCATTTTATGAATCATTTAAATCAAATATGGATGAGACTTTAGGCATATTCCATCTTGGGGCAAAATTTCTTTTCATCTAGGAAGCTGTGACATACAGAATAAAAGTTATCTGCTTCTGTAGTACAATGGTGTAACAGGCACGAAATAGGCATTTCTATTACAAATGGAAGAAACTGGAAGGAAAGAAAGGATAACAGGCACCAAGCAAGTCCAAAACCCAGCAGGAAAATTTATATTAGCTCTCAAGCCTTGAAAATAATCCTCTCTTCTCTGAGACCATCTAGGCAATGGTCCCACCCTCCAGACTCTGGGTGATGGTCATGTCCCCTGGATTCTGGGTAGAGGGCCTTTGGCCCTGGGCTTTAGCTCTGCCTTCCAGGCCCACTGGGATGGCAACTCTGCTCCCTTGGCTTAGAGTGGCCCCATTTTCCTAGTTCATCTGAGTGACAACCCCACTCCCTCGACCCCAGCAGTCCCTGTTCTTTTGCCCCTTGGGCATGGTAGCTTCACCCCTTCAGCTTTAGATGGGTGGACCCTTCCCCCAGCACATCTTAACAGCAGCCCCACACTCTAGAACCAAGTAGGTGAAGATCTGACTCTTTGAAATCAAGGAAGCTGTGGCACCACCCTTTGAGATCAAGGAGACCTTGGCTCCACCCTTTAAAACCCAGAAGAGCATCCTTCTTGTACTCCTTCCAACAGTTCTGCTGATCTCCAAGTGTCTCCAGGAATGGTTCTTTTCTTTTTTTGGAGGACAACAGATGTAGCTCCTTTGACCTGTTTCCTGCCTATAGAATTCTAAGAGGCAGACAGTGTTCTGTCGTCATTCTTTCTCTGTCTCCTTCCTTCTAAGCTGATGGGTTTTCTGCTGTGGTAGTTGGTTACATCCATCAATCACAGGTTTACTCTCTTTAACAAATTTTGTGTAACCAAGTCCTTGCTGAACATTCTAGGACTTGTGTTCTTTGTTTGTACAACAGAATTTTCCAAATCTTTAAATTTTGTTTTCATCTTACACAGTTCATTTTTAAGTCTGTTTCCTCTCGAATTTTACTATAAGTGGCAAGGAGAAACCACACAGCCCCTTTAAGATTTTGTTTAGCCGTCTCCTCAGCCACATATCCAACTTCATTACTTACAAGTTTTATCTTCCACCAAACATTTGAACATAATTCAGACAAATTCTTTGCTACTGCATAAAAAGTATCTCCCTTCCTCCATTGTCCAATCACACATTCAACATTTGCTTTTAAAGCCTCACCAGAAGCACATTTAACATCCACATTTCTAGCAACAGTCTGTTGCTGGTGCCATGTGTATTCTCCAAGACTATAGAGACTTTTGCTATAGCCCTCCTCACTTCCTTTTGAGCCCTCACAACAATTGCCTTTGACATCCATAACTCTTTTAGCCTCTACCCATTACCCAATTCCAAAACCACTGCCACATTTTAGTTATCTGTTAAAGCAGCACTCCATTGTTCTGTTACCAAATTCTGTCTTAGTTATCCAGGGCTGTTATCACGGAAATACCACAAGTGGATGGCTTTAACAAACAGAAACTTATTTTCTCACAGTTTAAAGGGCTAAAAGTCTGAATTCAGGGCACTGGCCCTAGGGGAAGGCTTTCTCTCCCTGTTGTTCTGGGGGAAGGTTGTTGTCTCTTCCACTTCTGTTTCCTGTTTCCTTGGAGGTCTTCATGAGGCTTGGCATCAGTCTTCCCAATCTCTGTTTGCTAGTTTGCTTGTTTAATCTCTTTTATATCTCAGAAGAGATTGATTCAAGACACACCCTGCACTAATCCTGTCTCATCAACATAACAAGAGAACCCATTGCAAAATGCAATTATAATCACAGGCATAGAGGCTAGGATTTACAACACATATTTTTTGCGTACATAATTCAATCCATAACAGTCGGGAAAGACGTATATTGTCAATCCATAGACAATTTAAGCGATAAAAAGGGCATTTGAGAATGCTACCATATTGGAAATGTTGCTTCAAGGCTATGGATGTTATTGACAAAAAAGGTTTAACAATATAGTCCTTATTCAAAGCAATTTGTCCTCCAATAAGTCATCTTTTTTGTTATACTTGAGCTATGCTCCTTTAAGTCAATTACTGGGATGCATAGAGAGATGTTTAGCATACTGCCTGTTGCTTTTTTCCTTAAATTGCTTAAAACTCTCCAGACTCATTTTTCGAAATATACTTCTCCATGTTTTATTAGATGAAAACAAATAGTATAACAGGTGATTTGATTTTTCTCTCTGCTTAGGATTTATATGTGCTTAACTGCCAGTATTTTGTTATCCTCAGGCTTAAAGGCTCTAAATCATCAGAGAAACACTCCCACTTGACTATAAATGTAAGTCAGGCGATTATAATGACAGTCACAGGTAGAAAAGTAATCTTCACTACTGTAATCAGCCCCAACACTGACAAAGAATCACACATTGCTTTGGTATTTCAGTTGAGATGAAGGCATCAATTTATACCTTTAACTCTTCAAGAATGGCAGGAAGATATGTGAACAGAAGAATACATTTCATTGTAATTTCAATCTGAGTTACAAATACAAGAGATTATTCAGGAGAGTGGACTGGAACCAAATTACCTAAAGTTAATTTGGAAATAGCATTTGCATTGCTTGTTTTCATCAGGACTCATTAAAAAAAGGCTTTGTTCCCCTACAGCAACAGGGCAAAGAATTCCCAGGGGTATCACTCTTCCCAAGCAGATTTGAAATAAGCATCATGGAGGGATCAGGTGGAACATGTTTACTTCTCTCCCACTGTGGTCAGCTTCTAACTAGGAATGTCTAGATATTCCCATTAACTTCAAGTTTATTTTTTTAGCTGTAATTTTATTCAACGTTAACCAATATATATGCCTTGCTTATAAATGTGTGAGACATAGCATAATTTCTAGGCTAAGATTCAAATCAGAAAGCATATTTCAATAAGCAACATCTTCTCAATGACATGATGCCACTTTTCCGTCTTCTCCAACTGTTCAGGAAAACATCTCTCTGTAGAAGTCATCTGTTAAAATGGCCATTGCTATTTTGTCTTTCAAGGTTGTTCTTCCTCACTTTTGAATCCATAAAAATAATTTAATTCAGGAAAGAATTTCTGAAAATTGTTCATATCTTTACAGAAAAGTTGCTCATATACCTTTTCTTCCCCCCATCTGAACTTTTAAATGTATGCAGTTATTCCAGGAAATGTTGATGTAATTTATTAACTTAACAAAAATGTATGAGGCAGTTGTTTTATATCAAACACAATGCTGGATGTTTGGGATACAATGGTGAACAAGATATACGTGCTCCTTCCCTCAAAGAGTTACAATTTAGGTGGGCAATAACCAGAGAAAAACATTGAAATGGATAAGAACCACTCAGCACTCAGTGCTTGGTATGTGCAATGATGGGAAAATAAAGCTGTTTAGAATAACTTAGGGAGAGGCACCTATCTTGAACTTTTGCAGTAGAAATAGTCACCCAGAGGAAGAAGTATTCAAGATGAAGAATGAAGGATGGATAAATAGGAATGAGGGATGAAGACTTTTAGGCAAAGACAACTGTGTATAAAGATCAGAGAGTCTAAGAGAGCATTAAGATCTGAAGAAATGAAAGAAGAATTGAAATTCAGAAAGGGGCAATGGTCGAGATAGAGTTGGTATGGTGGTGTTTTGAGAGTGGAGGGTGAAGAGGTTGGATGGAAGGTAGTGGGGATAGTTTTAAGAAGGGGATGATTCCCCAAAGGGTAACTTTGCCTTCCTTTCTGGAAAAACAACCTATTTATTTTATAATCATTGTTTATTTAGTGTCCTGTTTCATGGAACTGAGACATTCTCAGTTTGTCTCAGTTGTGTGAGATATAAGAACATTTAAGATCTATCACAGCAACTGAAGAGCCATTCCTCAAGGAACCAGGTGGTAATTCATTATACTATCCAATTTTAGCACTTTTATTTATCCTCTATTGTCATGGATCCCTTGATCTCTTGTTGGCCACAATTTAACTTGACTTATCTTTGACTCTGCTTCTATTCCTGCTGTTGTGGCCAATAGTTGTACTTTTTAGACATGCTCTGACCAAGTGGTTAAGAGATCAGCTGCTAACCAAAAGGTTGGCAGTTCGAATCCACCAGCTGCTCCTTGGAAACCCTATGGGGCAGTTCTGCTCTATCCTATAGAGTCGCTATGAGTTGGAATTGATTCAACGACAACGGGTTTTTCTAACCAATATGATAACCACTAGCCACACGTGACTATTTGTGTGGTAAGAAACTGTAAGAATTCAATCCCCAAATGTAAAGATTGATCTAGTCCTCACATTCCTCCTGTTCTATCCTTGTTGCCAGCTACCCCTGGGACACTTTCTCTCTAACCCTAACCAGTTGGAGCTACGTCAGAGATCCCAAGTTAAAAGGATACCTTCTTTCAGACTGCCAAATAGGCAGACATAAGCCACATGTTTGGGAAGCCCACATGATACCCCAACCTTTTGACCCCCTTGCCACACACACATTCAGGGCTGGTTTCCACTTACCTCTATAGGAGGCCAGCTACAAGCTCGAGAGTCTACAAGGCATCCTTACTTTCTAACCTACTGGCTGCTACTACCCCTTTGGGCTTGATAATTAGCTGGAACAACTCACAAAATTCATAGACTATATCATACTTATGACTACAGAGTTATTATAGACAAACAGGATACAAGCAAAGAGACCCATAGGGCAAGGTCTGGAAGTGTTCCCAACACTGAACTTCCATGTCTCGAGGGACTTGCTACCTTCCCAAAAGCAGATGTTCTTGTCAGTTAGGAATCTCTCTGGGCCTTCTGGTTCAGAGCTTTTATTGGCCAGTCTTATGTGATAGGCTAAATCATACTTCTTGAGACTAATTGATATTGGCTTACCAGAAGAGTCGTATCTGGTCCAGCCAGCCTCCACTCACTAGCACAAATTCATAGGTGTGTCCTGGAAGTCCCAGACTAAGGCACCTCAAATATTCCAAGGTTTATTTCTCTGGAGTCAAGGACAAAGCCACCTTACCTGAGGTAGTTTCTAGGTCATTTACCCCATACTATTTGAGTTTAAGTCAATTAACAGTCTCTAGTCACAATTCTCTTTGATAGACCTGTTATGTCTTTCTGAGTTAGGCAGAATGATTGAGCTCATAAGTTGATAGTCATACCACTGGCTGTTTTTATGACACCATGATGCAATCAGTTAAATTCAGGGTGGAATGAACAACAACAAAAAAATGTAGGGACCTAATGACAGGGAAAACTCGGTATCTATTGCTTTTAGCAGAAGTAGGCTACAGGCACAGACGCCACTGAACAGCATTGATCTTATAAAAGAAAAAAACAACAAAACCCAAAATAATATGGTGCAACAAATATTTATAAGCATGCTCAATGCTAAGGATACAAAGCTGAATAAGGTATACTCCCTCAATTCAAGAAACTTGTTAGTTGTAACATCAGTAATATGACATAAAATCATAAGTGCTATAGTAGAGAAACATGTAAAAAGAATAGTGACTAGCTTAGGCTGGGGCATCTGGGGACTTTGGCTGAAAAAAAGTTATTTAAAAGTTAGCAATGAAAAACAAAGAGGAATTAAACAGAAAAATAAGGGAAGACAAACATTCCAAGCATAAGGAATAGCAATATTAAAGATAAAAGGTAAGAAAGCAGAAGTAGTGAACGCAAGTGTTCATTGTTCTTAGAGTACAGTAAGGATACATGAAGGAGAGGTTCAGGAGTCCTTGTTGTGTGTCGTCAAGCCAATTCCAATTCATAGTGACCCTATAGGACAGAGTAGAACTGCTCCATAGGGTTTCCTAGGCTGTAATCTTTACAGGAGCATATCTTTTCTCCTTTGGAGCGGCTGGTGGTTTCAAACCACTGACCTTTTGGTTAGCAGCCAAGTGCTTAACCGTTGCTCCATTGAGGATCTTTTCTATCCCATAATATAGCAGTCTTGTGAATAGGTGTCCTGCCTCTTAGCTCCATTTTTTTAACCTTCACACCATATGTTATTTAATCTTTAAGATTTGATATGTGATGGACATCTGCTTTTTTCATTAACTGATCATTTCTTCTGCCTTGTTTCAGCAAAATTACCTCAGTCATCCTTTGCTAGCTCTCTGCAGTTAAGGGTCTCCATTTTCCGCTGGCCACAGGGTGGATAGATAACTCAAGGTGAGCCATTTTGATCCTCCCTCCAGTTCAGAGGAGGACTCAGGAACAGAAAATGGTTGGAACTGATTCGATCAAACGCATGAAAGAAAACACAGCACAGAAAGCAACTGAATCATCTCAGCATCGTTCATATTGTTTTATCTTCTTACCTTTCCAGTTGTATCTGTCCCAGTCTCCCCATGTCCACTCTATTCTCTAGTCAGGTACATTCCCTCACAGCTTGTGAACTTCTCTTGTGTCTTTCAGTCTCTGGCTCATTATTTATGTTATACCTCCCTTCCAAAATGTGTGTTTCCCCAAACCCTATCCAAACCCTACCCGTGGTTTAAGACTTGGATAAAGCCTAGATTTCTTAGGACTTTCTCTCATCATCCCAGCTCAGAATCATCTTTCTATTCCTTAAAACTTTGTTTTGTGTACAATGCAATCCCCATACAAATACCAACAACATTCTTCAAAGAGATGGAAAAACTAATTATTAACTTTATATGGAAAGGGAAGAAACCCCAAATAAGTAAAGCACGACTGAAGAAGAAGAATAAAGTTGGAGGACTCACACTACCTGACTTGAGAACCTACTATACAGCTACAGTACTCAGAACAGCCTGGTACTGGTACAACAACAGAGACATTGGAACAGAATTGAGAACTCAGATGTAAATCCATCCACCTACGGTCACCTGATCTTTGACAAGGGCCCAAAATCCATCAAATGGGGAAAAGACAGTCTTTTTAACAAATGGTGCTGGCAAAACTGGATATCCATTTGTAGAAAAATGAAACAGGACCCATACCCCACACCATATACAAAAACTACTTCAAAATGGATCAAAGACCTGAATATAAAGCCTCAAACTATAAAATTCATAGAAGAAAAAATAGGACCAACACTTCAGGCCTTAATACATGGCATTAACAGGATACAAACCATAAACATCAACACAAAAAACCCAACAGATAAACTAGATAACTGGGATCTTCTAAAAATCAAACATCTATGCTCTTCAAAAGACTTCACCAAAAGAGTCAAAAGAGAACCTACAGACTGGGAAAAAATTTTTGGACAGTACAAGTCAGACAAAGGTCTAATCTCCATAATCTACAAGAAAATCCAACACCTCTACAACAAAAAGACAAACAACCCTATCAAAAAATGGGCAAAGAAAATGAACAGACACTTCACCAAGCAAGACATTCAAATGGCCAACAGACACATGAGGAAATGCTCGCGATCACTAGCCATTAGAGAAATGCAAATTAAAACCACAATGAGATACCATCTCACCCCGGCATTACTGGCACGAATCAAAAATACTGGAAATAACTAATGTTGGAGGGGCTGCGGGGAGATGGGAACTCTTACACACTGCTGGTGGGAATGCAAAATGACACAACCATTTTGGAAAATGATATGGCGTTTCCTCAGAAAGCTAGAAATAGACATACCATTCGATCCAGCAATCCCACTCCTAGGAATATATCCTAGAGAAATAAGAGTCATCACTCGAATAGACATATGCACACCTATGTTCATGGCAGCATTGTTCACAATAGCAAAACGATGGAAACAACCTCGATGTCCATCAACAGATGAATGGATACACAAACTATGGTACATACACACAGTGGAGTACTATGCAACGAGAAAGAACAACGATGAATCTGTGAAGCATCTCATAACATGGATGAAACTGGAGGACATTATGCTGAGTGAAATAAGTCAATCACAAAAGGACAAATATTGTATGAGACCTCTATTGTAAAAACCCATGAAAAAATTCACATGCAAAATGTAACAATCCTTGTTGGTTACCAGGGATGGGAGGGGAGTGGGGGGAAATACTAAATAGGCAATAGATAAGTGGTACCTTGGGTGAGAGGTGAGATAGCACACAGTACAGGGGAAACTAACACAACCTGCACAAGGAAAGGTCATGGAGGCCCTATAGACACATCCAAACCCCCTGAGGGACTGAGTTGTTGGACGGAGGGCTCTGGGGACCATGGTCTCGGGGAACATCTAGCTCAATTGGCATGACACTACTTATAAAGATAATGCTCTACATTCTACCTTGGTGAGTAGTGTCTGGGGTCTTAAAAGCCTATGAGCGGCCATCTAAGATACTCCACTGGTCTTATCCCTTTGGGAGCAAGGGAGAATGAAGAGAACAGGATACAACGAAAAGATTAGTCCAAAGGACTAATTGTCCACAGCTACCAAGGCCTCCACCGGACTGAGTCCAGTACAGCTAGATGGTGCCCGGCTACCACCACTGACTGCTTTGACCAGGATCACAACAGAGGGTTCTGGACAGAGCTGGAGAAGGATGTAGAGCATAATTTTAACTCCCCCCCCCCCAAAAAAAAAAAAAGACCAGATTTACTGGCCTAAAGAGTACTGGAGAAACCTCAAGAGTGTGGCCCCCAGACACCCTTTCAGCTCAGAGGTGAAGTTACCTTCGAGGTTCGATGTTAAGCCTGGGAGTGGACAGCCCAGTAAAACTAAATGAGACTAACAAGGTACAGGAGTCCGGTGACAAAGGCCAGAAGGCAGAGGGGGAGTATGAAACTGATGATAAGGAACACAAATTGAGTAAGGACACTGTCGATGTGTTGTGAGATTGTTGACCACTGTTATAGGGCAACAATTGTAGTAACTATTAAATAGGAGGCTGATTTGTCCTGTAAAGCCTTCATGTTGGGCGAGAATGGCAGCACAATTGGAAGAGCATAGTCAATATCACTTAAATGTGTAAGTAAAAGGTTTTGAAATGGTGTTAAAAAAAAAAAAAAAAAAACCAAATGAGACTAATGAGGTACAGTAGTCCAGTGACAAGGGCCAGAAGACAGAAGGGGACCAGGAAGTCCCCTGGTGATAGGGAACACAAGGTGGAGTAAGGATATTCTTGATGTGTTGTGAGATTTTTAACCATTGTCATAGGGCAACATGTGTAGTAACTGTTAAATGAGAACCTATTTTATTCTGTAAGCCTTCATCTTAAGTGAGAATAACAGCACAGTTGGAAGAGCGTAGTCAATGTCACTGAACTGTGTATGTAGAAATTTTTGAAATGGTGTATCTTTGGCTATCTGTATTTTCATCAAAAAAAAAAAAAAGGTTGAGAATTATTTAGAGGCTTAATATGTTGTGGGGTTGTTAACCAATGTCATAAAACAACATGTGTACTACTGTTTCATGAGAAACTATTTGTTTTGTAAGCCTTCACCTGAAGTACAATAAAATAAAAAAAAAACAAAAACTTTGTTTTGTGGAAGAAATATAATTTATTCATTTCTCATCTTCCAAAGGAGAGGGTTTCATAAAATACTCCTGGCTTCTTGCCCCACACCCTACTCTTCCTCACAACAGAGTGAATTACTTTATGAATGATTCATAGATATTCACACTCCCTCCCTCCTCCCTAAACTTTTTTTTTTTTTTTTAATCTAGAGAAGGACTATTTGCTTCTTGCACTTACATCCCCATCACATAGATGATCTTATTAGGTAGATAGATGATAGATAGATAGATAGACAGACAGAGATAGAAATTGAGACTAAGATTGAGATAGAGATGGAAATGGTGAGAGTGATAGAGAATTTACCAGGCCCCTTTTCCACAAATGCTCAAGAGGGAATATTGTCACCTAAGATTTTGGTTGATAAAATTCTTACCATACTATCTTCTTTGCTTTTGAGGTCTCTTTTAAACAATGAAAATTTTCCCTCAATACTAAAAGATTTCTAGAGTGGCATTGCATGCAGTTATGGAATAATATTCATGGAAGTAATTGAGTACATCTTCTGCTAAATCATTCAGCATATTTTCACAGTCTCAACATTCAATAATGCACTAATGTTGAATGACTGACTGCTGGTTAATAGGTGTCTTTATTCATTGTTCATAAAAAGATACTATGGTTTATAGTAGTACAGAGAACCAAAAACAAAAAAAAGGGAGGGAATAATATCCTTCTTTGAGACTGGCTTCACTGTTTATAATATCCTTTGACATAACCTTGAGTATGAGTTCAGAATCTGTAATTTATGAAAATAATACTCATTCATAGTGTTGCTTTGATGATAATGTGAATTAATATATAGAAAAGTGGGGTTTTTTTGTTTGTTTTAAACTTCCTTAGAAATCATCATTGATTACTAAGGTCTGTGTTTTATATACAGTAAACCCTGCTAAAGCTGTGACCTGTGTTAGGCAGAAACCTGTCAGAGAAGGAAAACACAAATATTTTCCACTACCATATTTTTTGGCAAATAATGTTCACTTTATGTGTTTTTTTTGCCAACCATGCAACCCCACACATTATTTTCACAAGTGTGCTATACCAATTTTTTTTTCACATATTGCTGACTTCAATTGACACTAAGAAGACTTAATTAAGCTATGTAGTAAGAAGACCTACCATAACCTAATAGTTTCACTTAAGATGATCTGATAAGGCTTTCTAATTCAACTGTTGAGCTAATGCACTATAATTATCAACCTACATTAATAGAAACAAATCCACAATTTTGATTGTTTATTCTCTGATTACTGGGAAACTACCAAACTTGATCCATGACTTCTTGTTCATGGCTTATACCTTTATTATACAACTATGATCAAAAGTAACTATTTTTATAAACAAAAGCAGGAGATTAATGAAAATGAATAGAATGATATGATTTACCTCTAATATGGGAGGCTGAAATTCACTCCTGGAAATGTCATGAAACATTCGTGGTATATGCATGGGCACACTATGCAGGAACTATTTTACTTAATTTCATCATTTCCCCATGTTATATGTGTGGGTGTGTTATTTGCAAAATAATACAGTAATAGAGAGTGACCGAAAAGTGGTCAGACTGTATCCTGTCAAAGACAGAAAACTTGTGAGACCCAGAAAAACAAGGCAGCCCTGTCGACTTCTAGCTTTCACAGGTTTCACTGTATAATAAGCAATTAATACACATACACATACACACCATGTAACTTCTCTCTTTTTTTTTTTAAAGCAAAAAGAAAGTTTTATTCAGCATATATTCTAAAGGGTAGAAGGGGGAAGCAGACAAGCATGCTGCCACAGCCATGTCTGCCCGGGTCCAAAGAATATTACAGAGTAGGCAAGAGTGGGAAAACAGACAAGCATGCTGCCACAGCCATGTCTGTCCTAGTCCAAGGAAGGTTACAGAATCAGCAGTATATATCAACATCACAAAATGGCTAGAATCATTGAAAGCATCACTTTTTCACTGATTGGCTAGAAATTGTAATCTTATATTTTGAATCTTCTTTCTTAACAATCATTGGTATGGGTTTCAGTAATGAGAATCAGGAAGGTGTTCATTGGTCCAACAAATTCCTATTCACTAAATGCTAATAGAAAAAGATAAGAGTGGGAAGTCTTTTGTGTTCTCTTTGATGGGATTTATGTGAAAGTTTCCCTAAAAGATATTTGCCGAGATTATCTTAGCTATTGTCTTTATACCTCAGGGCCCAGTTGATGTGTCCTTGAGAGTCCTTGTGAGTCCTTGTGAGCTCGGCTCCAGCTTGGTTCTGTATGCTCACGGAGAGGGAATAATAACTCCAATATTATTTCTTAAATCAGTCCCTCCTTTTGATCGGAGATTGGAGATAACACATTGATGATCAATACCTGGACTTAGTCGAGCTCCTAGATGGAGGCCATTGCAGGCTCTTTGAACTTGTGGTGCTGTTTTTTTTTTTTTTTTCTTCACCAGGTTATTAAGTAAGAGTGAT
This sequence comes from Dugong dugon, assembly GCA_030035585.1. Lineage (NCBI taxonomy): Eukaryota > Metazoa > Chordata > Mammalia > Sirenia > Dugongidae > Dugong > Dugong dugon. Next base: position 102,030,335 of record CM057463.1, on the reverse strand, counting down.
GTTCCCATCAATGGCATTGCCAGAGTGAGCAGACTCAACGTACATCAACATTTTAGCCTCAGGCCTTCTTTGCCTTTTACGTGTATAAGACAATAAAGGATAAATTTTATAATGCCTAATAGTATACGGACGTAGACTAAGAATATTACTACTCCTTGCAGTAGTGATCTAGCCCATGTACTTATTCCTGATGGTAACCAACCAAATAGATCTGGTGTTTGTAAGGCTGTGGCAATGTGTAATCAAGTAGCTTGATGTCTAATTCTATGTATATCTTGTCTACAGCACAGACTACACTTTCTTGGACTAATAAAAAAAAATGTAAGGTTATTTTGTTATCTTATGTCACCTTGGCTTATGAGATCAGAGATCACAGTTGTGCTTCTATCTCATCTGTTATTTGTCCCGTAGTGATTGACAAATTTTCTTAAATAGTTTTTCCACTCAGATATACCATAAGTAAGAATTAAAGCTACCAACCATACCCTGAATGTTGGACCAATGGGTTTTCTTCTGACTTTCATTTTGAAATTTTAACACTACCTTTTCAATATTTACTGGCATTGTTACTATGAATACTTAAAGATAATCCTAAAGTTCTCAGAGTGCATTGTCCACACATTTGTCAGCAATCTAAACAAACGAATGCCCACATAAATTCACTATCAGTTGGAAAGGATCATCTAAATTAGTATAGTTGGATCTATCGCACAGAAATATATATCTATAAAGAGCACTCAGAGTTTGTCTAGAGGAAATAAAATATAGAAAAATTTACATGTGACGAGTTTTCATTAGCGAACTAATGATTAGCAAGGTAATACAGGATGGACCTTTCCTGTAGGGGGTCTTCAGTTAGTCTGTTTAAAACATACTAAGTGTTCTTCCCAAGGGCAAGCTGCCCCTCCTTGTTTTACCTATTAACAGTTATGGGTCACTTTCTCAGAAGCAGAAATGGAACCAAAGATAAAATGGAGTCTGAGCCATGAGGTCATTCTCCTCTGAGAATCTGGTTTCTTTAAGATACATAATTTTCTGCATCATAAGAGGGTGACAGTTTGATTACAAACATTACACAGGTATTTCATACAACATTGTCTTAAATACTGCTTAAACTAATTACTAATTTACCCTAAACATAACTCTCAGTCTGATCTTTGAAGTTAATTTCCTAAAACAGACTGAATTCTTCAAATAAAAGCTCAATACCCAGACCAAAATGGTCTTACTAGTTTATCTGGATCATTGTTTGACCCAAAGTATCTTCAAGAACCAGTTTTTTTCTCAAAGCTCAGGGTTCAAGAGGACACCCAAAGGTAAATATCCCATGTGGGTTGCCTCATCCTCTCTGAAAGCCAGAAATCTGGATTCCAGGAGAATATATACAACTCTCTCATCATTCTTTCCTTTGGATCATGTTCTTGTAATAGAATCTTTTATCAAAAATGCTCAACAGATGGTAGTTGGACATCATCTGGTTTTTAAGATCCCAGGCACCATACAGCAAACTAGAAAATAAAACAGAAACACTAACAATTATATTAGGCCAATTGTCTGAAATAACCAATGAAAGCATGACGCTAAGGTCTTTGAACCAAGGAAACAAATCTCATGAGGTGTTTGTCTCTACATAAGCAGCATCAGTAACTGCTTTTCCTGTGCCTCAACAGCAACTACATTCTGCAAAACCTCAGATTGAATATTAATATAAATACAGCAACATTTATCTATTGAGGCACAAACTGTTTCTTAAGACACTAACAGGAAATCTAATGCTGTTCTATTTTGTAAAATCATAGCTCAAATTTCAGACAGTTCTCTGGTTATGATATCTACAACTTGGCTAAGTTTACCAACAGGAACTTCTAATTCAAGAGTTACCATATCTAAATCCATTAGTTAGATAATTTAGGAGAAAGGAGAATGATTTCTTATATCCGGAAATTAGGACCTTAAAATATCAGCAATATTAAAAAAAAAAACATAGTTTCCTTTAGTTTATTCAGTCTTATGTAGTTAATTTCTGTTCCACGTGATTCTGGATCAGCCGCAGTCTGCAAACTCGTCAGCTTCTGCATAGGAGCTCCGGAAATTTTATTCAGTCTAGTCACAGTCTTTTTAGCAAGTTCAATATAGTCCATCTTTTTGTTGAGATACTTTGGTCAAAGTTTTTCAGGAAATCAGCAAAGTACAAACTTATCTGCAGATGACAAAACTTAATATGGCCATGATTAATTGATAAACATAATATTCTTAATAGCAAAAGTCCTGATAGAAATTAATTATAAGCATAACGTAAAGGCCAAATAAAATCAGTTCAAAAAAACTTTAGATAAAAATATTTCTAAATATAGCCATTAACCATATTTAAAGAGCTTCAGATATAATGCATAATAATTTTGAGACAAAATACCATATAGTCAGGATATACCAAAAATATACCAAGATTATCAAATCTCTAAATACTTGAATTGTAAAAAAAAAAAAACTTTATAGGTAAATGATGTGAATTCTCTAATCAAACCATTGGCTTTGATAATGCTAGATTTAAAAAGTTAACAATAGAGAGATAATAATATAGGTCACTGTGAAACATTACTTAAGTTATTTAACCAAAGATCTTAAAGTAAAACCCTTAGCTTTCTTTTCTAAAAGCCATGAGGCTTGGTATTCACTCAGGAATCTTATTCTAATGAAAGGCCAAACCTTTGTCTTCCAGGCAGATTACACAAAGAATACATTAACCCTTTAACTCAGAAATTAAAGAAAATTTTGTTATTTTAACTGCGAGAAACCCAATTCTTTGTTTTATATGCTACTTAACATTAAAACTCCTAAAAATCTCATAAATTAAACCATTAAAGTTTAATCAGACAAATGAAACTTGACCATATCAAATTTCTTTTTCAATAAACCTCATAAAGGTTGCCTTTGTTGTATATCTCTTACTGTGTATCCCTTTAAATGGCAAAAATGAACACTTATTTGCAGACTTAAATACATATATCTATATATCTTCTTGTGGCATAAAAAGATGAAGTATATGAACTTAATTATGACAAGTATCTATTAACTTAATAACATCAATAAGCTACCTAAAATACCTTTGGAATTATTTTAAGCCTGTATACCACAAAACATAACTGTTGTTGAAAGAAAAGCATTTAAACATTCTAAGATTTCATTCAACTTTTACTACTTCTCATATTTGCCCCAATCTAATTTTAGCCCTTAAAGATTTTATCAACTGGCTTTGGAAATCACAAAGTCTTCGCTCTCTTGACCGATTCATTGAGATGGATATAACCTTAAGTGTTTGGTACTGCTGGAAACATTTTTCCAGGCCACTTCAGGTGTGTCTCATTGTGATTTCTATTTTTTTTTACTTCTTAAAGTTGCCCTATAATAGAGAGAACTTGTTTACAGTTCTGTGATTAGGATCTACCCAATCTCTGATAACTATAGCAAAGCAGAAATTTTTCTTATCTTTTGTCTTAAAAGAGTCTCCACCTAGCTGGAAAGGGGTCTTTCAGAAGCATCCCTGGAGCTACAGGACCTTGGAGACTGGGAGGTGGGGGATTAAGAGGCCTGATCCTGCCCGTCCCTCACTGTCTTGACTCGTGGAAGAGATTTACATATGTTTAAATTGACGGAGGCATTTTGAAAGACAAAAGATAGCTAATTTCTTTCTTTTTTACTGTTCTGGAACTGCTACTTTTACTTTAAGACAAAACTATCCTTTTTCCTTAAATCAAACACAGTTCATATAATATCTAGCTTAAGTTACCTAAAAAGGTTTCACTTTTAAGATTGACATGGTATAAAATATAAAGATCTTAGGGTACTTTTCAAATAGACCAATTTATATCAAAGTTTCTCCAAGTAGCTGTTAAAAATCTAAATCACAAGACAGACACAAGATGCAGTTTTTTCTGGACGAAGAAGGAACTGAGGTTCTATGACTAGCCTTACAAAAAACAGCAATTCTTAGCGACAGCCACAAATCTAATACAAGACAAACTTAGACACAATTCTCTAGACCAGAAGCAAGCTCTTAGAACAAAAGGAGACAGAGAAGAGCACATAAACTCACCAGATAATACCACACAAAACAAGGATATAGGGATCCTAGCTTCTAAACGTGTATATAGCAATTTTTGGTAAGATCGACTCAATTCAATGGAAAAAAAAGGTACTGAATTACCACTTCTCCCTTAAATATCAAAACACAGGTCAGGAGCTGCCACCTCCTCCTGAGAATTTGGCAAAACAGGCAAAAGCTGCCACCTCTCCCTGCAAATTTGGCAAAACAGAGCACTATTTTCCAGGTTTTCTCTGAGCTCAAAAAGGTCCGAATTTTGCAGTTTACAGTGACTCACAGCTCTTTGAAAATAGAATTACCTCTTCAAACGCCCAAATCCAGGCCTAAACTGCAGTTCAGTTGAAGAGTTACTAAATGTCTTTCTTAACCAAACGATCAAGCAAAAATCTAAGAACGATTCTCCTTAATCAATTAACCGGTTTTACAAACAAATATGTAAACAAAACTTAAGAAAACATGAGAAAGAGAACAACAAAAAATAAGCAAAGGTTCGTTTTCTGAGAGCACTCACCCCGTCAATGTCGAAGGGACATGGAGTGGGAACACATGGGTCCAGAAGATAGGACCTTTCTTTGCGGGCTTCTGCTCTGCAGTCCAGGTCTCTTCGAAGTTGACTGGATTCGTAGCTTCATATCTTGCTCACAGCGCCATTAACTGTTGAAGGGGAAGAGCATCACAAAGTTTAGTAAAGCAAAAAGAAAGTTTTATTCGGCACATATTCAAAAGGGCAGAAGTGGGAAGCTGACAAGCATGCTGTTAGAGCCATGTCTGCCTGCGTCCAAAGAATATTACAGAACAGGCAAGAATGGGAAAACCGACAAGCATGCTGCCACAGCTATGTCTGCCCGAGTCCCTGTAACTTCTCTTTTTACTGTGATACAACATATAAATTTCTACACATACATACAATGGCATTAATATTGTTGTGTTGTTCAGCTGAAGATAAATAGCCACCTTCATGGTCAGCTATAAAACTTTCTAAACCTGGGCTGTGAAGAAAGAAAGGAAGGAAGGAAGGAGGCAGGCAGGCAGGCGGGAAGGCAGGAACCAAACCAGTTGCCCTTAAGTTGGTTTTGACTCATGGTGACTCCATGTGTTTCAAAGTAGTGCTGTGCTCCATAAAGTTTTCAAGACTACAACCTTTTAGAAGAAGATTGACAAGCCTTTCTTCCCAGGTACCTCTGGGTGGGTTTGAATCACCAACACTTTAGTTAGTAGTCAAGCGCTTAATCATTTGTGCCACTCAGGGGCTGTATAAACAAGAATAATAAACAAGAACGTTTCTTGGTGAAATGAAACCAAAACCAAACCTACCACCACTGAGTCAATGCTGACTCATAGTGACCCTACAGGACAGAGTAGAACTGCCCCATAGGGTTTCTAAGGCTATAATCTTCATGGAAGCAGAATGTCACATCTTTTTCCCTCAGAGCCTCTGGTGGATTTTAACCTCCGACTTTTTGGTTACCAGCCAACTGATTAACCACTGTGTCACCAGAGCTCCTTTCCTAAAGATTATATTCTAGAAAAAACCTATGGGACAGTTTTACTCTGTCACATGGAGTCACTATGAGTTGAAATCCACTAGATGGCACCTAACAGCAACAGCATACCTGTGATTGTAATCCCATTTGGGAACAGGGTTTTCTGTGTCATGCTAATAAGGCCGTATCAACAGAAGCAAGAAACACAAATGGAGAAAGACTGATGCAGCTGTGGAGATCATCAAGAAATTGAGGAAGAGATGCTGAAAGAGATAAGGATTTTAACCCAGAGCAGACAGAGAGTGACTTCCCCTAGGGTCAGCACCCTGGGTTCGGACTTCTAGTCTCCTAAACTATGAGGAAATTTTCTATCTGTTAAGCCACCAGTTTCTTACCCGGTGGAAACCCCAGGTTCTTCATCTGCATGACTCCTATTGGCCAATAAATGAGAGACCAGGGTGGAAGAACGGAAAGGCACCTTTATTTTGTTGTACAAGGAAAAGGAGTCAGTCAGAGCTGCTGCTGCCAAGACTGCTCCGCAAGGATGGGCAGGCAAGTTACTCTTAAAGGGTTTACAGGTAGGGAGTTCATACAAGTTACGTCAGCAACGTTCTTAATCATACTATGCAGGCCCAATGGGGTTTACATGTAACCTCTAAGCAAAAGAAGGATTAAAACGCAAAGCTGGTGGGGAGGAAGCCCAACAAAGGAAACAGAATTTTTAATACAACACTATGGGGGAGGAAGCCAAGCAAAGAAAACATGATTTTTTGTACAGCACTGTGGGGGCTCTGTCTCAAGCTTGTGATATTTGTGTTACAGCAGCTCTAGAAACTAAGATGGGAAATGTTCTATGCATTGCAGGGTGCCTAGTAGCATCCGTAGCCTCTACTCCCTAGATTCCAGTAAGAACCCTTCCCTTGTCCTTACAATCACTGGGATCACAATAGAGGGTCCCAGACAGAACAGGAGAAAAATCCAGACCAATATTCAAATTAACAACAACAACAAAAAAGACCAAACTTGCTGGTCTGACAGAAACTGGAGAAGCCCCGAGAGTATGGACCCTGAACACACACGCTTTTAACTCAGTACTAAAGTCACTCCTGAAGTTCACCCTTCAGCCAAAGATTAGACAGGTGTATAGGGCAACAGTAACACACGTGAGGAACGTGCTTTGTAGTTCAGTCATGTATACAAGACTAAATGGGCACACCAGCCCAAAAGCAAAGACAAGAAGGCAGGAAAGGACAGGAAAACAGGACGAATGGAAACAAGGAACAAGGGGTGGAGAAGGGGAGAGTGCTGACACATCAAGGGGTCAGCAACCAATGTCACAAAACCATTTGTGTATTAATTGTTTAATGAGAAACTAATTTGCTCTGTAAACTTTCACCTTAAAGCACAATTTAAAAAAAAAAAAAAAAAAAAAAAAAACCTTCTAGACACTGCCATATATCCCCTGGAGAGAAAGCTTGCCTTCAGTTGAGAACCATGACTCTAGAGGTACATTTCCTGTTTAATCCAGCCACATGTCAGGCCATTAGTGTTAGATGTAGAGAAATAAGTGTCTTATGGTGTCTTACACAGTACACATTAATAGATGTCTTTTTCCTAATTCGCTACGCCATTTAGGAGCAAAGAGAATTTAGATTATTTAAGTTCTGAGCTATTGTTGTTGTTAGGTGTTGTCAAGTCGGTTCCAACTCATAGTGACACTGTGTATAACAGCACGAAACACTGCCCAGTCCTGAGCCATCCTCACAATCTTGTTATACTTGAGCCCTTTGTTTCAGCCACTGTGTCCGTCCATCTCGTTGCGGGTCATTCTCTTTTTTGCTGACCCTCTACTTTACCAAGCATGAAGTCCTTCTGCAGGGACTGATCCCTCCTGATAACATGTTCAAATACGTGAGACATAGTTTTGCAATCCTTGCTTCTAAGGAGCATTCTGGCTGTACTTTTTTATTTTAATTTTTTTTTAAATTGTACTTTAGGTGAAAGTTTACAAACAAATAGTTTCTCATTAAACAGTCAGTACACATACTGTTTCATGACATTGGTCAACAACCCCACGGCAAGTCAACACTCTCCCTTCTCGACCTTGGAGGAACTTGTTTTTTTTTGGTGAAAATATACATAGCCAAAGATACACCATTTCAAAAATTTCTACATGTACAATTCAGTGACATCGACTAAGTTCTTCCAAAAGTGCTGCTATTCTCACTATCCTTTTCCAAATTATTCCATCACAATTGTCTTCAACTCACTGTCCCCTAGGTTTCCCATTAAACCTTTTGAGTGGCTGTTGTCAATTTGATCTCACGTAGATAATTCTTTTTTTTTTTGTATTTTCTATGAAGGTTTACAGAACAAAATAGTTTCTCGTTAAACAGTACACATATTACCCTATGACAATAGTTAACAATCCCACAACATGTCAACACTGTCCTGTCTCAGACTTGGGTTCTCTATCACTAGATTTCCTGTCCCCTCCTGTCTTCTAGTCCTTGTCCCTGGACTGCTGTGCCTCATTGGTCTCGTTTTGTTTTATGGGGCGGTCCAATCCCCAGATGAACGGTGAACCTCGGGAGTGACTTCACCACTGAGCTAAAAGGGTGTTCAGGGCCGTACTCTCGGGGTTTCTCCACTCTCTGTCAGGCCAGTAAATCTGGTCTTTTTTTGTGAGTTAGAATTTTGTTCTACATCCTTCTCCAGTTCTATCCAGGGCCCTCTGTTGTGATCCTGGTCAGAGCAGTCAGTGGTGGTAGCAGGGCACCAACTAGCTATAGTGGACTCAGTCTGGTGGACGCCATGGTAGCTGTGGTCCATTAGTCCTTTGGACTAATCTTTTCCTTATATCCTGTTCTCTTCATTCTCCCTTACTCCCAAAGGGGTGAGACCAGTGGAATATTTTAGATGGCTGCTCACAGGCTTTTAAGATGCCAGGCACTACTCACCAGGGTAGAATGTAGAACATTGTGTTTATAAACTGTATTATGCCAGTTGAGCTAGATGTTCCCTTAGACCATGGTCCCCACAGCCATCCACCCAGCAATTCAGTCTCTCATGGAGTTTAAATGTGTCTATGGAGCTTCCGTGACCATTCCTTGTACAAGTTGTGCTGGCTTCCCTACTACTCTGTGCTGTCTTACCCTTCACCAAAGTTACCACTTAGCTATTTTCTATTTAGTGTTTCCCCCTCACCCCTCCCATCCCTTGTAACCAACAAAGATTGTTTTTTGTGTAAACTTTTTCATGAGTTTTTACAGTAGAGGTCTCATACAATGTTTGTCCTTTTGTGATTGACTTATTTCACTCAGTATAATGTCCTCCAGTTTCATCCATGTTATGAGTTACTTCACAGATTCATCATTGTTCTTTATCATCGCATAATACTCCATTGTGTGTACGTACCATAGTTTGTTTATCCCTTCATCTGTTGATGGGCATCTAGGTTGTTTCCATCTTTTGGCTATTGTGAACAATGCTACAACGAACATGTGTGTGCAAATGTCTATTTGTGTGACGGCTCTTACTTCTCTAGGATATATTCTTAGGAGTGGGATTGTTAGATAGTATGGTATTTCTATTTCTAGCTTTCTAAGGAAGGCCATATCATTTTCCAAAATGGTTGTATCATTTTGCATTCCCACCAGCAGTGCATAAGAGTTCTGATGTCCCCGGAGGCTCTCCAGCACTTGTTATTTCCAGTGTTTTGGATTCGTGCCAGTAATGCCGGGGTGAAATGGTATCTTACTGTGGTTTTAATTTGCATTTCTCTAATGGTAGTGAACGCAAGCATTTCCTCATGTGTCTATTGGCTGCTTGAACGTCTTCTTTGGTGAAGTGTCTGTTCATTTCCCTTGCCCATTTTTTAGTTGGATTATTTGTCTTTTTGTTGTAGAAGTGTAGGATTTTCTTGTAGATTATAGAGATTAGAACTTTGTCTGACTCGTAATGTCCGAATTTTTTTTTCCCAGTTTGTAGGTTCTCTTTTTACTGTTTTGGTGAAGCCTTCTTAAGAGCACTGGTGTTTGCTTTTTAAAAGATCCCAGTTATCTAGCTTATCTTCTGGAGTTTGTGCGTTGTTGGTTAAGGTTTGTATCCTGTTAATGCCATGCATTAGTGCCTCTAGCATTGATCCCACTTTTTCTTCTATGAAATTTATAGTTTTTGGCTTTATATTTAGGTCTTTGATCCATTTTGAATTAGTTTTTGTATATGGCGTGAGGTATGGGTGCTGTTTCATTTTTTTTGTAGATGGACATCCAGTTTTGCCAGAACCATTTGTTAAACAGACTCTCTATTCCCCATTTGATGGACTTTGGGCCATTGTTGAAGATCAGGTGACTGTAGGTGGATGAATTTACATCTGGGTTCTTAATTCTGTTCCATTGGTCAATGTATCTGTCGTTGTACCAGTACCAGGCTGTTTTGACTACCGCAGCTGTATAGTAGGTTCTGAGGTCAGGTAGTTTGAGTCCTCCTACTTTATTCTTCTTCTTCAGTAGTGCTTTACTTATTCGGGGCTTCTTCCCTTTCCATATAAAATTAATGATTAGTTTTCCCGTCTCTTTAAAGAATATTGTTGGTATTTGGATGGGGATTACATTGTATTTGTAAATTGCTTTGGGTAGAGTTGTCATTTTCCCTACATCAAGTCTATCTACCCATGAGCATGGTATGTTTTTCCATTTATGTAGATCCTTTTGAGTTTCTTGCAGGAGTGTTTTGTAGTTTTCTTTGTATCGACCTTTTACTTCCCTGGTTAGATTTATTCCTAAGTATTTTATTTTTTATGGCCTATTATAAATGGCATTCTTTTTCTGGTTTCCTTTTCATTGTTCCCTTTATTGGTGTATAGGAATCCAACTGATTTTTGTATGTTTATCTAGTATCCTGATACTCTGCTTAATCTTTCTATTAGTTCCAGTAGTTTTAGGGTTTTCTATGTATAGTATCACATCCACAAACAGGGACGGTTTAACTTCTTCATTACCAATTTGGATACCTTTTATTTGGTTTTTTTTTTTTTTTTTTTTTGCCTTATTGCTCTAGCTAGAACTTCCAGCACAATGTTAAATAAGAGTGGCAATAAATGGCTTCCTTCTCTTGTTCCTGTCTCAAGGGGAAAGTATTCAGCCTCTCCCCATTAAGAATGATGTTGGCTGTTGGTTTTGCATAGATGCCCTTTATTATGTTGAGAAATTTCCCTTCTATACTTATTTTATTGAGAGTTTTTACAAGGAATGGATGTTGGACTCTGTCGAATGCCTTTTCTGTGTTGATTGAGATGATCATGTGATTCTTTTCTTTCCTTCTATGTCTGTAGTGGATTACGCTGATTGATTTTCTAGTGTTGAACCATCCTTACATACCTTGTATAAATCCTACTTGGCCATGGTGTATTATTTTTTAATATGATGCTGAATTCTATCAGCTAGAATTTTGTCGATAATTTTTGCATCTATATTCATGAGAGATGTTGGACTGTAATTTTCTTTTTATATGGTGTCTTTGCCTGGTGTTGGTATCAGGGTTATGCCAGTTTCATAGAATGAATTCAGAAGTGTGGCTTCCTTTTCTTTCTTCTGCAATAGTTCGAGTAGTACTGGTATAAGCTCTTCTCTGAATATTTGGTAGAATTCTCCAATGAAGCCATCTGGGCCAGGGCTTTTTTGTTGTTGTAGTTGGGAGTTTGTTTATTACTTTTTCAATCTCTTCTCTTGTTATGGGTCTGTTCAGATTTCAGCATCACTTTGTGATAGTTTGGGTAGGTAGTGTGCTAGAAATTTATTCATTTCTTCTACGTTTTCAAATTTGTTGGAGTAGAGTTTTCCATAGTACTCTGTTATATTACTTTTATTTCAGTTGGGTGTGTTGTAATGTCACCCATTTCATTTCTTATTTGGGTTATTTGCATCCTCTTCTGTTTTTCTTTTGCCAGTCTTGCCAGTGATTTGTCGATTTTGTTGATTCTTTCAAAGAATCAGCTTTTGGTTTTGTTGGTTCTTTCTATTGTCGTTCTATTCTCTATTTCATTTATTTCTGCTCTGATCTTTATTATTTCGTTTCTTCTGGTGGCTGTGGGCTTCTTTTGTTGTTCTGTTTCTATTTGTTTGAGTTCTGTAGTTAATGTTTTGATTTTATCTCTTCCTTCTTTTTTGATGTGTGCATCTATTGCTATAATTTGTCCTCTGAGGACCGCCTTTGCGGTTTTGATATGATGTGTTTTCATTCTCATTGGATTCCAGGAATTTTTTTATTCCATCTCTGATTTCTTCTATTACCCAGTGGTTTGTAAGCAGGGTCTTATTCAGTTTCCATGTAATTGATTTTTTTTCCTTGCTCTTTCTGTTGTTAATTTCTACTTTGATGGCATTGTTGTCAGAGAAGATACTTTGTATTATCTCAGAGTTTTGGATCTTGTTGAGGATTGTTCTGTGGCCTAAGATGTCCTCTATTCTGGAGAACTTTCCATATGCATTGGAGAAGAATGTGTACTTTGCAGGTGTAGGCTGGAGTGTTCTATATATGTCTATGAGGTCAAGTTGGCTGATTGTGCCCTTTAGGTCTTCTGTATCTTTGTTGATTTCCTTTTTAGATGTTCTGTGCTTTACTGAGAGTGGTGTGTTGAAGTCTCCTACTATTATTGTGGAACTGTCAGTTTCTCTTTTCAGTGCTGTTAGAGTTTGTTTTACGTATTTTGGAGCTCTGTCATTGGGTGTGTATATGTTTATTGTAGTTATATCTTAATAATGGATCATCCCCTTAATCATTATATAGTGTCCTTCTTTGTCTTTTATGGTGGATTTTGTTTTAAAATCTATTTTACCTGAGTTTAGTATTGCCACTCCTGTTGTTTTTAGGTAGCTGTTTGCTTGATATATTTTTTTCCATCCTTTGATTTTTATTAAATTTACATCCTTGTTTCTAAGGTGTGTCTGTTCTGGACAGCATACTGATGGATACTGTTTTTTTATCCATTCTGTCACTCTCCATCTCTTTATGGGTGCATTTAGGCTGTTTACTTTCAATGTAATTATTGATAGGTGTGAGTTTATTGCCGTTATTTTCTAGTGCTGCTTTTTGTGGTGCTAACATTTTCTTTGTTCCTCTTACTCTACTGTGCTGAATTCCTTTTGTTCGTGGATTTTTTTTCATTTCTTTTGTTTTTACTGCACCTTTATGTTTTTCATCTTTATTGTAATGAGTAGGTTTGTTACCTTTTTTGTGGTTACCGTGAAATTTACCCTTATCTTCCTAAGTTTGAAGCAGTCTATTATCACTTGGTATTGCCTTTGTTTCCTCTCCATTAGAAGGTTCTATAATCTACACTGTTTATCCCCTCTTTATTGTTCTGATGTTGTTGTCATTTACAGATTAACTGCTCTCATTCCCTGTTGTATTTCTTTTGGCTTTGGATAGTCCTTGAGAGTTCATTTACTAGATTGGTATCTGGCTGGTATGATCCTGCATCCTAGATTCAGCCTGTGTGCTCATATTGTTTGTTCTCAAATGGTGGACTCCATTTAATAATTCTTGTAAGTTTGGTTTGGTTTTTACATATTCCCTTAATTTCTGTTTATATGGAAATGTCCTAATTTCACCATCATATTTGAACAAGAGTTTTCTAGGATATATTATTCTTGGCTGGCAATTTTTTTCTTTCAAGGTTTTATGTTTGTCATTGCATTGCCATATTGCCTGCATGGTTTCTGCCAATAATCTGGGCTTAGTGTTATTGTTTCTTCTTTGTATGTGACTTTTTGTTTTTCTTGAGCTGCTCTCAGGATTCTTTGTCTTTGTTTTTGGCGAGTGTGATTATGATATGCTTTGGTGATTTTCTATTGGGATCTATCCTTTATAGGGTTTGTTGAGCTTCTTGGATGGCTAACTTTTCATCTTTCATGATATTGGGGAAGTTTTCTGTCAGCAGTTCTTCAATGATCCTGTGTGATTTTTCTGTTTTTTCACCCTGTTCTGGAACTCCAATCACTCAAAATTTTTGCTTTTGATTGTATCCCACATAACTCTCAAGGTCTCTTTATTTTCTTCTTTCTTTTTTTCTGATTTTTCCTCAAACAGAGTTGTATCCAACTGTTTGTCTTCAATTTCGCTGATCCTTTCTTTCACTGTTTCAAACCTGCTCCTCAGGCCTTCTATGACACTGTCTTTTTCTGAAATCTGTTGTTTATCTTTTGGACTTCTGACTGTTGTTTTTGTATAATTTCTAGTTATGAGTTTTTTAGCATTTTGTTACTGCATTATTGTCCTGAATTCTTCCTTTTTTTTGTCTGTATTTTCCGTGAATTTGTCTGCCTTTTCCATGAATTTGTCTATTTTTCCTCATTTTTGTCTGCTTTTTCCTTCAACTCTTCAATAGGTCTAAATATTAGATATTTTAATTCCCTATCAGGTAGTTCTAGTGCTTTTTCTTCTACTGGAAAGTCATCTGGTGTTTTATTTTGGATGCCTACTGGAACCATCATGTCCTGTTTTTGTAAATGTTTTGATATTTTCTGCTGTCTTCAGGGCATTCGGCAGTTACTTTCCTCGTTTATTGTTTGTAGATTTGCTTGTTTCATCGTGCTTTTTTGTTTTATTGGCTATGTCTGAGTAGGCAAGCTGTGTGTTCTTTGTTGTTTGCTTGTCTTATGGGCATGATAATTTTCGCCTCCTTCTCCAATTGGCAGTGTCAGTTGCTCAGATATGATACAGCAGGGCAGATCTAGCTGAAGAGGTGTCATTGGGATGGGTTGTTTGTGGCACTTACTATAGCCACCAGGGCGGGCCAGTAATCAGTGCAGGGCAGGTTCTGGGAGGTGGTTCTTGAGATGCTTGGTGGTGTGATGTTCAGTGCATGGTGCAGGTAGGCAGGATGGAGGTAGGAGATTATGACGTGTGGAGCTAAGATGGGCCTGGGAGAGAGGAGAGTGGAATGGGAGCCAAAAACGTACAAACAAACAAAAAAGAGTGCTAGAGGTGCTTGCCTTTGGAGTGAAGAGATGAGAGGCTATGAAATGGAGAAAAACAAAAAGGAGAAGAAGAAAAAAAATGAATAAATAAAAATTATAAAGAAAAAAGAAAAGAAAAGCTCCCAGATATCCCACCAGTATGGCTGCAAGATCTGGGAAAGTTGCTCCCAGGTCATGAAGTACAGCCTGGCTAGAAGGGGTAGAGGTGTCACTCTGCACCAGGTATTCAGGGGACAAGAAGAGAAGGAAAGTATTAAGAGTTGAGAAATTGAGTAATGAAGAAAGACAAAAAAGGAAAAAGAGGGGAAAAAAAAAACAAAACAAATAAATAAAAAAAGAACAAGAAAACCCCTGACCAAAAAAAAAAAAAAAAAACTACAAAAGAAATACCCTCAGGGATCCCTCTGGGAGTCTGCACAAACTGAGGCGTAGGTCCCACAAAGTGCAGTACTGCCCAGCTAGAACGGGCTCCCAATTCGAGAAAAGAAAAAGAAAACAAACAAAAAAAAAAGCCCCAAGATCCCACCAGTGTGGCAGCACAGGCCAGGAAGCAGTTTCACATTTGAGCAGCATTTCACATCCTTCAGGAAGAAGCAAAGATGGCTCATGGAGCCAGATATTTGAGCGAAAGGAGGCGGAGGTGGTGAGAGGTAAGGAAGAAATCTAAAGAAGCAGAAAAAACCAACACCAGCAGCCAACAAATGGCACATAGGGAACTGACCAGAGCGGGCAGGTGGAATCCAAGTGACACCAGTGTGAAGTCCATGCTTCCCGGCCAAGAGACTGTGGCTGCAGGAAGCAGAGGAAGCAGAGTGGGAGTGAAGAAGGTTGGAGGGTCGTAAAGCGTATATCACTCGTTACCAGTTGTTCTGCCTCCTGCTGGAAACTCCATGAAGCTGCTTTCTCATATGCCCTGTTTGCTGATCTGTGATAAGAGTCCAAGATGGCAGAACAGTGCTATATTAGCTGATAGGGAACCTCTGCATGTATCTCTCCTCACTCTCTTTTCTCTGTCAGTTTCTTATTCCATTTGGTGCTTGGCTGAGTTATCTCTTCATTTGATGCTTAGAGTTTCAGGATGGCCATTTTCTCTGTTTGGCTTTTTTTTTCATATCTTTACTGCAGAGGGATGGTGTGGTGCTTCTGCATATGGGTGCCGTGTTTCCCAGAAGTATCTGGCTGTGTTTCTTACAAGACAGCTTTGTTCATTCTTTTGGCAGTCCATGGTATATTCAATATTTTTCACCAACACCACAATTCAAAGGCATCAATTCTTTAGTCTTCCTTATCCATTGTCCAACTTTCGAATACATATGAGGTGATTTAAAGCACCATGGCTTGGGTCAGGTGTACTTCAGTTCTCAAGGTGACATATATGCCTTTGAACACTTTAAAGTGGTCTTTTGCAGTACATTTGCCTGATGCAATGCGTATTTTGTTGTTTTGACTGCTGCTTCCATGGGTGTTGATTGTGGATACAAGTAAAATGAAATCTTTGACAACTACAAACTTTTCTCCATTTATCATTATGTTGGTTATTGATCTAGTTGTGAGGATTTTTGTTTTCTTTATGTTGAGGGGTAATCCATACTGAAGGCTGTGGTCTTTCATCTTCATCAGTAAGTGTTTCAAGTTCTCTTCACTTTCAGCAAGCAAAGTTGTGTCATCTGCATAATGAAGGTTGTTAATGAGTCTTCCTCCAATCCTGATGCCCTGTTCTTCTTCATATACGCCAGCTTCTCGGATTATTTGCTCATCATACAGGTTGAATAAGTATGGTCAAAAGATACAACCATGAAGCACACCTTCCCTGACTTTAAACCATGCAATATCCCCTTGTTCTGTTTGAAAGACTGCCTCTTGATCTATGTACAGGTTCCTCATGAGCACAATTAAGTGTTAGGAATCCCTATTATTCACAATGTTATCCATAATTTGTTATGATCCACACAGTCATATGCCTTTGCATAGTCAATAAAACACAGGTAAACATCTTTCTGGTATTTTCTGCTTTCAGCCAGAATCCATCTTACATCAGCAATGATATCCCTGATTCCACACCCTCTTCTGAATCTGGCTTGAATTTCTGGCAGTTCTTCATTGATATACTGCTGGAGCCTCTTTTGAATGCTCTTTAGCAAAATTTTAATTGCATGTGATATTAATGATATTGTTCGATAATTTCCACCTTCAGTTGGATCACCCATCTTGGGAACAGACATAAACATAGATCTCTTTCAGTCAGTTGGCCAGGTAGATGTCTTCCAAATTTCTTGGCATAGATGAGTGAGCACTTCTGGTGCTTTGTCCATTTGTTGAAACATCTCAATTAGTACTCCATCAATTCTTGGAGACTTGTTTTTTGCCAACGTCTTCCGTGCAGCTTGGACTTCTTCCTTCAGTACCATTTGTTCCGAATTAAATGGTACCTCTTGAATTGGTTGAACTTTGACTAATTCTTTTTGGTATAGTGACTCGGGTACTCCTTCCATCTGTTTTTGATGCTTTCTGAGTCATTTAATATTCTATCCATAGAACCTTACAATATTGCAACTCGTGGCTTGAATTTTTTCTTCAGTTCTTTCAGCTTGAGAAATGCCAAGCATGTTCTTCCTTTTTGGTTTCCTGTCGCCAGGTCTATGCACATGTTATTATTTTACGTTGCCTTCTCGAGCCACCCTTTGAAATATTCTGTTCTTCTTTCAGCTTGAGAAATGCCAAGCATGTTCTTCCTTTTTGGTTTCCTGTCGCCAGGTCTATGCACATGTTATTATTTTACATTGCCTTCTCGAGCCACCCTTTGAAATATTCTGTTCAGCTCTTTTACTTCATCATTTCTTCCTTTTGCTTTAACTACACGATGTTCAACAGCAAGTTTCAGAGCCTCTTCTGACATAAGTTTTGGTCTTTTCTGTCTTTCTTGTCTTTTTAATGACCTGTTACTTTCTTCATGTATGATGTCCTTGATGTCATTCCACAATTTGTCTGGTCTTTGGTCATTAGTGTTCAAAGCATCAAATCTGTTCTTGAGATGGTCTTTAAATACAGATGGGATATACTCAAGCTTATACATTGACTCTAGTCAACTTGCTCTAATTTTCTTTAGTTTCAACTTGAACTTGCATAGGAGCAATTGATGGTCTGTTCCGAAGTTGGACCCTAGCCTTGTTCTCACTGATGGTATTGAGCTTTTCCATAGTCTCTCCACAGATGTAGTCGATTTGATTCCTGTTTATTCCATCTGGCAAGGTCAACGTGTATAGTCACCATTTATGTTGATGAAAAAAGGTGTTGGCAATGAAGAAGTCATTGGTCTTGCAAAATTCTATCATGAGATCTCCGACATCGTTTCTATCACCAATGCGATATTTCCCAAGGATCCTTCTTCTTTGTTTCCAACTTTTACATTCTAGGCATAAGTAATTATCAATGTATCTTGATTGCATGTTCTATCAATTTCAGACTGTAGAATTTGGTGAAAATCTTCAATTTCTTCATCTTTAGCCTTAGTGGTTGGTGAGTAAATTTGAAAAATAGTAGTGTTAACTGGTCTTCCTAGTAGGAGTATGAATATTATCCTGTCACTGACAGTGGTGTATTTCAGGATAGATCTTGAAATATTCTTTTTGACAGTGATTGCAACATCATTCTTCTTCAAGTTGTCATTCCTGGCATAGTAGAGCATATGACTGTCTGATTCAAAATGGCCAGTGTCAGTCCATTTCAGCTCACTAATGCCTAGGATATCGATGTTTATGCATTCCATTTCATTTTTGACAATTTCCAACTTTCCCAGCGTCATACTTCATACAGTCCATGTTCTGATTATTAATGGATATTTGCAGCTGTTTTTTCTCATTTTTATTTTTACTTTTTCCCATACAAAAATTTATACATACATTGTTATGTGACTCTAATTGCTCTCCCCATACTGTAACAACACACTCCTCCTTTCCACTCCTGGTTCCCCACAGCCATTCAACCAGCTCCTAACCCTCTCTGCCTTCCCATCTCACCTCTGGACAGAAGCTGCCTATTTAGTCTCTTTTATCTACTTGAGCTAGGAAGCACACTCCTCACGAGTATCTCTTTATGTCCCACAGGCCAGTCCAATCCCTATCTGAAGAATTGGCCTTGGAAATTGTTTTAGTTCTGGGCTGATAGAGAATCCAGAGACCATGCTTTCAGGGGTTCTTCAAGTCTCAGTCAGACCATTAAGTCAGGTCTTTTTACTAGAATTTGAGTTCTACACCCCACCTTTCTCCTGCTCCATGCAGGACTATCTGTTGTATTCCCTGTCAGGACGGTCATTGGTGGTAGCAGGCACCAGCTAGTTGTTCTGGTGTCAGGCTGATGAAGTCTCTGATATATGCGGTTCTTTCTGTCTCCTGGGCTAATATCGTGTCTTTGGTATTCTTCATTCTCCTTTACTCCAGGTGGTTGGGACCAACTGATGCATCTTCGATGGCCACTTGCAAGCTTTTTAGACCCTAGACCCACTCACTAAAGTAGGGTGCAGAACGTTTTCTTAATAAGCATGGTCCCCAGAAGCCTACCCCTGCGTGTCCCTCAAAGTGTTTGATTGTTCTCAGGAAACTTCTTAGCTTTGGTTTAGTCCAGTTGTGCTGATTTCTCCTGTAGTGTGTGCTGTCCTTCCCTTCACCTAAGATAATTTTTATCTACTATCTAGGTAGTAAATAACTTTCCCCTTCCCTCCTTACCATCGTAACCATCAAAGAATGTTGTCTTCTGTGTTTAAGCCTTTTCTTGAGTTCTTAAATAGTGGTCTTATACAATATTTGTCTTTCTCTGACAGACTAAATTCACTCAGCATAGTGACCTCCAGATTCCTCCATGTTGCCAGAGGTTTCATGGCTTCATCGCTGCTCTTTATAGTTGCATAGTATTCCATTGTGTGGATATACCATTATTTGTCTATCCATTCATCCGTTGATGGGCACCTAGGTTGTTTCAATCTTTTTGCTATTGTGAACAGTGCTGCAATGAACACGAGTGTGCATATATCTATTCATGTGATGGCTCTTATTTCTCTACGATATATTCCAAGGAGTGGGATAGCTGGATCCTGTGATACTTCTATTTCTAGCTTTTTAAGGAAGTGCCAAATCAATTTCCAAAGTGGTTGTGCCATTTTACATTCCCACCAACAGTGTGTAAGTGTTCCAGTCTCTCCACAACCTCTCCAGAATTTATTATTTTGTGTTTTTTAGATTAATGCTAACCTTGTTGGGGTGAGATGATATCTCATAGTACTTTTGATCTGCATTTCTCCAATAGCTAATGATCGTGAGCATTTCTTCATGTGTTTGTTAGCTCCCTGAATATTTTCTTTGGTGAAGTGCCTATTCATATCATTTGCCCATTTTTTAATTGGGTTATTTGTATTTTTGTTGTTGCGGTTTTGCAGTATCTCATAGATTTTAGAGATTAGACCCTGATCTGATTTGTCGTAGCCAAAATTTTTTTCTCAGTCTGTAGGTTGTATTTTCACTCTTTTGTGTGAAGTCTTTTGATGAGCATAAGTGATTTTTAGGAGCTCCCTGTTATCTAGTCTCTCTTATGGTGCTTGTGCATTGTTATTAATGGTTCGTATTGTGTTTATGCCATGTATCAGGACTCCTATCATTGTCCCTATTTTTATTTCCATGATCTTTATTGGTTTTGATTTTATATTTATGTCTTTGATCCATTTTGAGTTAATTTTTATGCATGGTGTGAGGTACGGGACTTGTTTCAGTTTTTTGCAGATGGATATCCAGTTATGCCAGCACCATTTGTTAAAGAGAATGTCTTTTCTCCAATTAATGGACTTTGGGCCTTTGTCAAATATCAGATGCTCATAGGTGGATGAATTTATGTCTGGGTCCTCAATTCTGTTCCATTGGTCTATGTATCTGTTGTTGTACAAGTACCAGGCTGTTTTGACTACCATGGTGGTATAATAGGTTCTAAAATCGGGTAGTGTGAGGTCTCCCACTTTGTTCTTCTTCTTGAGTAATGCTTTGTTTATTCGAGACCTCTTCCCTTTCTGTATGAAGTTGGTTATTTGTTTCCCCATCTCATTAAAAAATGCAGGTAGAATTTGGATTGGGATTGCATTGTATTTGTAGATCACTTTGGATAGAATTGACATTTTCACAATGTTGAGTCTACCTCTCCATGAGCAAGGTATGTTTTTTCGTCTCTTTTGGTTTCTTGCAGTAGCGTCTTGTAGTTTTCATTGTATATGTCTTTTACATCTCTGGTTAGATTTATTCCTAAGTATTTTATCTTCTTGGGGACTATTGTAAATGGTATTGATTTGGTGATTTCCTCTTCGAGGCTCTCTTTGTTGATGTAAAGGAATCCAACTGATTTCTATATGTTTATCTTGTATCCTGAAACTTTGATGAAATCTTCTATTAGTTGCAGTAGTTTTCTTGTGGATTCTTTGGGGTTTTCTGTGTAGAAGATCATACCATCTGCAAATAGAGATACTTTGGCTTCTTTCCTACCAATTTAGATGCTCTTTATTTCCTTTTCTAGCCTATTTGCTCTGGCTAGGACCTCCAGCACAATGTTGAATAAGAGTGGTGATAAAGTGCATCCCTGTCTGGTTCCTGTTCTCAGGGGGAGTGCTTTTAAAGTCTCTCCATTTAGGATGATGTTGGCTGTTAGATTTGTATAAATGCCCAGAATTATTCTGAAGAATTTCCCTTCTATTCCTTTTTTGTTCAGAGTTTTTATCATGAATGGGTGTTGGATTTTGTCAAATCCCTTTTCTGAATCGATTGATAAGATTACGTGGTTCTTTTATTTTGTTTTATTTATGTGATGGATTACATTGATTGTTTTTCTAATGTTGAACCATCCCTGCATACCTGGTATAAATCCCACTTGATCATGGTGAATTATTTTTTTTGATATGTTGCTGAATTCTATTGGCTAGAATTTTGTTAAGGATTTCTGCATCAATGTTCATGAGGGATATTGGTCTGTAATTTTCTTTTTTTGGGTGGTGTCTTTACCTGGTTTTGGTATCATGGTTATGCTGGCTTCATAGAATGAGTTTGGGAGCATTCCATCCTTTCCTATGCTCTGAAATACCTTTAGTAGTAGTGGTGTTAACTCTTTTCTGAAAGTTTGGTAGCATTCCCCAGTGAAGTCATCTGTGCCTGGGCTTTTTTTTTTGTTGGGAGGTTTTAAATTAGCTTTTCAATCTCTTCTTCTGTTGTTATCAGTTTATTTAGTTGTTCTACCTCTGTTTCTGTCAATTCAGGTAGGTAATGAGTTTCTAGAAACTTGTCCATTTCCTTGAGGTTTTCAAATTTGTTAGAGTACAATTTTTCATAGTATTCTGTTAGGATTCTTTTAACTTCATTTGGGTCTGTTGTGATATCACCCATCTCATTTCTTATATGGGTTATCTGCTTCCTTTCCTGTTCTTCTTTTGCCAGTTTGGCCAATGGTTTATCAGTTATATTGATCTTTTCGGAGAACCAGCTTTTGGTCTTGTTAACTTTTTCAATTTGTTTTTTCTTCTCTATTTCATTTAACTCTGCTCTAATTCTTATTATTTCCTTTCTTCTGGTGACTGAAGTCTTCTTCAGCTGTGCTCTTGCTACTTTTTCCTGTTTTAGGGTTAATGTTTTGATTATTACCATTTCTTCTTTTTGGATGTGTGCACTTATTACTACAGACTGACCTCTGAGCACTGCTTTTGCTGCGTCTCAAAGGTTCTTGTAGAATGTGTTTTCATTCTCATTTGATTTTATGAATTTCTTTATTCCATCCTGAATTTCTTCTATAACCCAGTAGTTTTTGAGCAAGGTGTTGTTCAGTTTCCATGTGTTTGATTTTTTTTTCTTGCTTTTTTTTTTTGTTGTTGATTTCTACTTTTATTGCTTTATGGTCAGAAAAGATGCTTTGTAATATTTCCGTGGTTTGGGTTTTGTTAAGGCTTGGTTTGTGGCCTAATATGTGGTTTTTTCTGGAGGGTGTTCCAGGTGCATTGGTAAAGAAAGTATACTTGGCTGCTATTGGGTGGTGTGTTTGGTATATGTCTATGAGATCAAGTTGGTTGATTGTAGCATTTAGCTCTTCCGTGTCTTTGTTGAGCTTCTTTCTGGATGTTGTATCCTTCACTGAAAGTTGTGTGTTGATGTCTCCTACTACTATTGTGGAGCTGCCTATCTCTCTTTTCAGTGTTGTTAGAGTTTTTTCTATGTATTTTGGAGCCCTGTCGTTCGGTGCATAAATATTTATTATACTTATGTCCTCCTGGTGTATCTACACTTTAATCATTATATAGTGTCCTTCCTTATCCTTTGTGGCGGGTTTTACTTTGAAGTCTATTTTGTCAGAGATTAATATTGCCGCTCCTGCTCTTTTTTGACTCTTGTTTGCTTGATATTTTTTTTTGCATCCTTTGAGTTTTGGTTTGTTTGTGTGTTTAAGTCTAAGGGCCATCTCTCGTAAACAGCATATACACGGATTGTATTTTTTAATCCAATCTGCCACTCTCTGTCTCTTTATTGGTGCATTTAATCCATTTACATTCAGGATAATTATTGATAGGTATGAGTTTAGTGCTGTTATTTTGATTCTTTTTTGTTTGTTGTTCACAGTTTCTTTGTTCCACTTAATTTTCTGTTCTGAGTAGTTTTTCTTTATGTATTTTCTTTTAATCTTTTTCATCGTTGTTGATTTTGTGTTTGCTGAGTCTTTATATTTTTCTAGTTTTTTATTTTGACTTGTAGGATTGTTAGTTTCCTTTGTAGTTACCTTAATGTTTACCCCTATTTTTTCTATGTTTATACCAGTCCTTTATTTCTTTATGTCCACCTGACTTCTTCTCATATGAAAAATCTGTGTCTACATTTTTTAAGTCCCTCTTTTTTTGTTTTAATGTTGTCGTCTTTTAATATTGACATCTGTTTCCTTATTTTCAGTGTTTTAGCTTTGATTTCCTTTTGTGACTTCCCTGTCTGGGTTGATATCTGGTTGCTCTGTCCTGTGTTCTAATCTTGGGTTGCTGTCTGATGTTACTGATTTTCTAACCGGAGGATTCCCTTTAGTATTTCTTGTAATTTTGATTTGGTTTTTAAAAATTCCCTAAACTTCTATTTATCTGGAAATGCCCTAATTTCACCAGAGACAGTTTTGCTGGATATATAATGCTTCGCTGGCAGTTTTTTTTTCCCTACAAGGTTTTGTATATGTCATCCCATTGCCTTCTTGCCTGCCTGGTTTCTGCTGTGTAGTCCGAGCTTATTCTTATTGACTCGCCTTTGTAGATGACTTTTCATTTATCGTTAGCTGCTCTTAAAATTCTCTCTTTATCTTTGGTTATGGCAAGTTTGATTATATTATGTCTTGGTGACTTTTTTTTGGGATCTACCTTATGTGGGGCTAGATGAGCATCTTGAATAGATACCTTGTCATCTTTCATCATATCAGGGCAGTTTTATGCCAACAAATCTTCAACAATTCTCTCTGTATTTCCTGTTATCCTCCCCTCACCCCTGTTCTGGTACTCCAATCACTCATAGGTTATTCCTCTTGATAAGAGTCCCACATAATTTTTAGGGTTTCTTCATCTTTTTAAATCCTTTCATGTGATTTTTCCTCATATAAGTTGGTGTCAATGTTTTATCTTCAATCTCACTAATTCTGACTTCCATTGACTCAGTTCTGCTCCTATGACTTTCTATTGAGTTGTCTAATTCTGAAATTTTATTGCTAATCTCCTGGATTTCTGATTGCTGTCTTTCTATGGATTCTTGCAGCCTGTTAAATTTATCATTATGCTCTTCTCTAATCTTTTTAAATTCCTCTATTGCATGTTCTGCATTTTGCTTGATTTCCTTCCCAATTTCTTTAAGAGTTCTGTATATTAATCTTTTGTATTCTGCCTTTGGTAATTCTAATAAAATTTCCTCCTCTGGAAAATTTCTAGATTATTTATTTTGGGATCTTGCTGAAGCTATTATGGATTGCCTCTTTATGTGACTTGACATTGACTGTTGTCTCTGAGCCATAAATAAGTTATTATATTTATTTATTTTATGTTTGCTTATCGTGTCCTAGCTTCTCATTTGGTTTTGATATGCCCAAATAGGCTGCTTGTATGAGCTAGTTTGATTATTGACACATTGGAAACTCTACTGTCTTCTTATCGGGGGTTAGATCTGTTCCTAGGTATGTAAGCTCAGGAGTCCACCCGCTCCTTCTGTATGGATTCAGCTCAGGTGCCCAGGTAGATAGCCACCTAGTGTGTGGTGTAGGCTCTCACTTACAGTCCGAGGCAGGCATGGGTGATTAATGTAGGCAAAGGCATCTGGCTGCAGTGGGGGACACACTCTGAGCAAGGCAGAGAGCTGATGGACGCCTCCAAGTGTCCAGGAGGAAGGCATGTCTCTGTTCTGTAGAGCACATAGGTGGGTGGTTTTGCAGCCAGACTATGAGCACCTAATGCTGCTGGCTGTAAAGCCTGGTGGGCACCTCTTATTCATGGGCCCCTCTCGCAGGTGGTTATGTGGCATGAGTGAAGCCACCAGTCCTCAGGCCTCGGAAGTGGGTAGGTGAAGACCCTGTTTAATGACCAGAGCAGTGTCAAATGTCAAGAACCTGCCACTTCTCAGCTGAAAGAGTTGAAGTTAGACTTCCGGTATATACCCTGTTGTACTGCAGTAATGAGGGCCTACAGTGTCGAGATGGGACCACACAAGTCTCTGCAGGGGGAAAGGCACTCAAAGTCAGTGGAACCCTTATGCCTATGCTGAAGCATTGGAGCTATGCCTACCCTGGGTTCCTGGCTTAGGAAGCCAGTAATTTATTTTTTCCCCTGTTTGTTAATTTGTTCACTCTCCAAGGCAGGGAGATTGGCTCCAGGTGTGTGACAGATCCTACTTCTGGCCCAGGGGACTCAGCAATTGCTGGAGCTGGTCCCGGACCCAGTGCAGAGCAGGGAGCAGGAAGGTAAATGGGAGACAGGTTTTTCCCTAAGGGGGGTGATTTTGATCTGCACGGTAATCCATACGCAAGTACTTGTCTTTTGCTGATGAGGGCTGCATCTCACTGGTTCTGGGTGGCTGTGTACTCTTTGGTGCTGGGTTTCTCCCGGTGCAGAAACCGTGCCTCCTGAACATGGCTGCTTGCCTGCTTTACTGCTCACCCACGACCTGATCAGGCCTGAAGGGCTCAGGCTTTTGCCGGGTCAGGTCTGGCAACTCCTCCCTGCTTCCAAACCATCTCTCCCTCCCCCTGCCACTCAGTCTGGTTCCTCAGCTCTGCCTTTGATGTTCAGGGCTGCCAGATTTTCATATATATTTGAATCACTCTTTTATCTGGTCTTTGTTGTAAGAGGGCCCACTGGAGGCATCTGACTACTCCACCATCTTGGCCCTACCCTGTTTCTTCTCATTTTTAGTTGTGTCACATCAGCAAATGAAGGTCCCAAAAGCTTGACTCCATCCATGTCAATAAGGTCTACTCTACTTTGAGAAGGCAGGTGTTTTCCAATAGTATTTTGAGTGCCTACCAATCTAAGGGACTCATCTTCTGGCACTATATCAGACAATGTTACGCTGATATTCATAAGATTTTTACTAGCGAATTCTTTTCAGAAGTAGACTTCTGGGTCCTTCTTCCTAGTCTGTCTTAATCTGGAAGCTCTCTAAAATCTATCTGCTATGAGTGACCCTGCTGGTATTTGAATACCGGTGGCATAGCTTCCAGAATCACAGCAACATGCAAACATCCATAGTACCAAAAATTGACAGACACATAGGGGAAGTTCTATGGTAGAATCAATTATTTTACTTATATGTATACCACTGAACCACTACTGCCCACACATATACATACACATATACATATACATATGTATATGTGTATGTACAGGTATATGTATATACATACACATGCATGTATAGGGGTATATATATATATGGGGGTGGTAGTGGTTCATTGGTAGAATTCTCTCCTTCCATGTAGGAGACCTGGGTTCTATTCCCAGCCAATGCACCTCCCGAGCAGTTATCTCTAATTTATCAGTCGAGGCTTTCATGTTGCTATGATACTGGACAGGTCTCAGCAGAGCATCCAGATTAAGACAGACTAAGAGAGAAATTCTGGTGATCTACATAGGAAAATCAGCCAATGAAAACTATATGGATCACAATGGTGCAATCTGAAACTGATCATGGGGATGGTAGGATGGCACATGAACAGTGTGCAGTTTTTGGTTCTGTTGTTCATCAGTCACCATGAGTCAGCGGCTGACTTGATGGTAGATAAAAACAACAACATATTTACAGGAAATAGTTAGAAAGGGAAGACATCAATCTCTCTCTCTCTCACTTCCCTTCCTCTCTGGCCCTTCCCTACTCTACCCAGCTCTCATCTCCCTAGTTTTTTTTTCTTTCCCTGTCTTTCTTCTTCTCTCTTTCCCTCTATTCTACCCTCTCTCCACTTCTTTAATTATTCTTTCCCTTCCCCCTTTCCCTTTTTTCCTCTCTTCTTTGCTAAAAGAAGGGAGAAACATAATACTTTTTGGTAGTACATCTTTTACCTTAATGTTTTGAATGTTCCACTCTCTTTAGTTATTGAGGGGAAAAAAAAGTATTTGAGAGGTTGTTTACATGAATGTTTAGCCTCAAGAATGATTCATATTGCATTTTCTACACAGTTTTCAAACAATCTTTTAGTTTAACAGTAATTTACATACTGCCATTGAGATTTAAATGAGCCAACTGCTACAAATTATGCTTGAATTTAAAAATCTATGTGTAGTTATCTTAATTTTGTATAGGTAATAGTTTCCCAATATTTTTACTCTTTTTACCAAGACAAAATGCAATAGACAGTCCTAGGAAAAATAGTTTAAATTACACTTATTAAACACAATAAATACAACTATTTACTCCCTGTTTATAAGGGAACTTTCTTCATTTGTAAACAAATTCTTGGAGTCAGTGGGTGCTGCAAGATAATTATAATGAGAGAAAATAGTGCTTTCTTTCACATTTTAATGTCTTTTCTTATTTGATGAAGACACTGAGTTCTTTTGTTTTGTTTTGTTTTGTTTCTCCAACCCTACCTCTCCCCTCCCTTGTAACCATTAAAGATTGTTTCTTTTTGTGTGTAAACTTTTTCGTGAGTTTTTATAGTAGTGGTCTCATACAATATATGTCCTTTTGTGATTGACTTATTTCACTCAGCATAATGCCCTCCAGATTAATCCATGTTGTGAGATGCTTCCCAGATTCATTACTATTCTTTATCGTTTTGTAGTACTCCATTGTGTATATGTACCATAGTTTTTTTATCCATTCATCTGTTGATGGGCATCAAGGTTGTTTCTGTCTTTTGCTGTCGGGAACAATGCTGCAGTGAACATAGGTGTGCACAGACACTAAGAGTTTTTAAACCAACAGAGAGGAATTGATGTGCAGTAAATATGGGTAAATCAAAAGGCAGCAGCAAAAACTACTTAGGCAACAAACATAATGGTATTTAAACCCAGAAGAATATTTTGTTCTCTTTTGGTCATCTTAGCTATTAACTGAATTCATTAAAAAAAAAAAAAAACAAAAGACAATATAGATGTGACTCTCTAATAATGATCTGTTGCAAAAGACCTCCTTAAAGTTTTTGAAAAGCAAAGATGTCATTTAATGACTGTCTTAGGCATCTACTGCTGCTATAACAGAAATACCAAAGTTGGTTGATTTTTGATATATGATGTTCCCATTCATTTCTTTAACAAAGAGAACTTTGTTTTCTCACAGTTTAGGAGGTTAGAAGTCCTGATTCAGGGTGCCAGTTCCAGAAGAAGGCTTTCTTTCTCTGTCAGCTCTGGGGGAAGGTGCTTGTCATCAATCTTACCTGGTTGAGGAGTTTCTCAATGCAGCGACCTTGGGTCCAAAGGAAGCACTGTCACAGCGGTGATGGTTGTCGGGACGGCGGCGACAGTAACCAAACACAACTCTTACAGAGAAGTGGGGCCAGGAGGGTCACTTTGAGGAGTCAACCTTGGCTTCAGTTCCAGGAGTTTATTTATAGTCAATACAGCAAGCAGTGAAGCAAATAACAGAACAATGGGCTTTGGGTGCGGGCAAGGGAGAAGGAATTCAGGTAAACAAGCCAATCAGTAAAGGGACAATAGGTTTGGGAAAACAAGTCATGACAAGTCTCAACATGTTGGGGACAAGTCTCAACATGCTGTGCAGCATAGAGGCCTGTGGGGGCTGCAGTTGTCAATAGTGCAGCCATGTTTAAATGGCATATATCCCCACATTTCCCCCCTTTTGTTTAGTAATGAAATAAGAATCAAGAGGGTTTCCAGCAGTCCAACAAGTTTCCGGTAGGATAAAGTAAAATTTTCTCTATGAGATAAAGTCTAAGATTATCTCAGCTACTGTCTCTACACCTCAAGGCCTGGCGTCTTAGTGAGTCCTTGTGAGCCCAGCTACGGCTGGGGCACACTCCATATGTTTAAGGAAGAGAAGTAGCATAGCTATGAGTAACACCTGGACTTAGTCTCCTAGATGGCGGCCATAGCAGGCTCTTTAAACTCACGGTGTTGGTTTTCCACTGGATACCATCTGGTTTTTCACCAGGTTGTTACTTAATGCCTGGACTTAGTCTCCTAGATGGCGGCCATAGCAGGCTCTTTAAACTCACAGTGCTTGTTTTCCACCAGATACCATCTGGTTCTTCACGAGGTTACTAAGTAAGAGTGATGCTTTTATCAATTGCATAGCCAGAGTGAGCAGACTTAATGTGCTTTTTAGGTGTGTAAGACAGTAGAGGATGATCTTATGAGGATAATATAATCCTCTGCACTAGTAATATCCTGATTGTTGGACCCTTGGGTTTCCTCTGACTCTCATTTTGTCAGGTAAACACTAACTTCTAACATCCACTGAAATTATTATTCCTAAAGGCTTAAAGATTTATAAAGGCTCAAAGATTCATTAACAATCAAACAAACACTGATTTACACAAATTTACTATCAATTGGAAAGGAATCATCTAACTTAGAAATCTATCTATACAGAAACATCTAACTAGGAGAAGCAGAAAATATAGAGGAATTTACACATAACAAATTTTCATTGGGAACTTACTGATTAACAAAATACAGGTAATTATTGATTATCAAAATAATAACATAGGAAGGGCCTTCTTAAGAGGACGTCTTTATTTTTCCCGTCTCCTGTTTAGGTAACTGGTAGTGAGTGGTCCAAGCATAGAAGGCTGACTTCTGTTGGTGATGGGAGATCTTCAGGGAGTAGAGACATCAGATGACTATAAGGAGGCACAAGACTATTAAACATCCTATAGCAAAAAGGATCCAGACACGGAGATTGAGTCCAGAGAACCAATGTGTGGGATTGAGCCAGTAGGCAAAATCATTAAGTGTATTAAGTGTAGCCTTATTAGACTCTGATTGTAATCTCAAGAGCTGTTCTTGTAATTGAAATTGTAATTTTTGAATATCACTTTTCATTGGAGAAGCAAAGCTAGCCAGAAGATTATTTTTAACATCCTTCCAGGACTCATTATATGGAAGGGCTGTAACACAGAAGCGAGTGTATTCAGCATCACAGGTTAATTGAGAATGTTCCCATAGGGCTTCTTGTCATTTTCCAAGCCAAAGGACTGAGGCTTCTAAAGCACCCAGACGCTTGAGAATCTCTTGATCAATATGTGCCATAGTTTGCATTTCAGAAGTAACATTTTGCATATAAGTGTTAAACTGCTGGGCGGTCTGAATAGATTGGGAGAGAGCTATGGTGGCGGTAGCTGCTGTAGCAGCAATAGCAGTGGCTGTGATAATAGAGGCTATGAGAATTCCAAGAAACATTTGGGTCATATTTTCTGTAATGCATTAACAACCTGAGCGAGGGGGGAACAATCTTGCCAAGGGCGTGTAAGGTTAACGGGCAGCCAAAGTGGCTTTTTTGTTGAAGAACAAATACAGAATTGATGTTAAGAGTGGAGACATTTTGCCTGGACAGACATGGAGTAATCCAAGTAGAGCCACTGGATAATGTTAATCAAAAAGAGGCATTTATTTTAATGATATCCCGAGGACTGGAAGTTACAGCAAAAATGTATGGTCGAGACGTGCATATAAGCACAGAATCATTATGGTCATGGAGGGTCCATTGTAATTTGGGGAGTGGGTTCTTGGCATCCTTTGTCCCCCTCAGAAAGGTTCCTGAAAAGAGAGTTCTTTCATAAAAAGGGAGACCTAATCGCCAAGAAAGGATTTTTAATGGGGAAAAATGAGTAGTTGAATGATGTAAGCGAAGAATGGGTCTGGCTAGGCCAGGGTTCCAGGACTTAGAATGTCCTAGGTAATGGTATGGGGTTGCCCACTGCCAAGTAGAGCGATTTGGTAATAAAATTAAACCTTGAGGACCCCAATTTTCTAGTGAAATGTTGAAAAGGAGAGAGTATGAAGAAAAGTTAGTAGTTTGACAAGTAACCCAAGTATTATCGATAGGGTCTGTAAGAGATAGCCGTGGGTGTTGACATACAGGGATGGAAGGGGGTGAGTGAGTAATGTAGGCACTGAACGTGCCGTTAATGCCTATGGCTTTAACGAAAAATTGCTTAGAATAGGCTGGTTGCTTATAGGTGCCATTGTAGTAAATGTAATTCATATACCATTGTTCTAGTATAGGCACGCACGTAGAAGCAGTGCGTAGCTGGGTAGTGAAACACAAAGGAAGGGCATCAGCATACAGTGTCCAATTTGTAGACAGTACAAACCATCCCTCTTCAGGGGAGTTAGTAAGTGGTTTGGAATAGGCCAAATATTGTCCCCCAGTAATGACAGTATCATTAGAGGAAAGAGGGGGCTCTGGTTCTTCCCAAGTAAGCGGGTGGAAGACAGGAGGGCTAAGAACATGAGCCCAATAGGTGGTTGGGGCAGAGGTTGCTGGTATCTGAGAAAGGAGGAGGAGGAGAACGCATACCAAAGTTAGGAATAGATTTTTAGGTGTAGGTGGGGCAACTGTAGTTGAGAGGATCTGTTCGGCTTTTGAGGAGAGGGCTTTCAGACCTCCCCATGTTACCAGTATTGCAGAGCTCTGTTGTTCATTCTCCTTCCCTGGAGGAGGGGGTGATGATATCAGTTGTGGCTCTGGAGTCGGATCGGATGGCAGCTCTGGCAGCCGCAGCAGGGGCGGTGGCGGCGGTTCCCAGCGGAAGGGTGGTGGTTGTCGCTGGGTCATGATATGGTTTTTCTAATCAGGTGGGAATCCAAAGTGGACCTGTGGGAGACAAAACAGCTGCATACCCTCGCCCCCAGGTTAATAATTCTACAGGTCCTTGTCAGACAGAGGGATTTTGAGGATCTTTATAGAGGACCTGTGGGCGAGGTCGGGTGTTGGGGGTGTAAAATGTCGTTCTGCATCAGTATGACCATCTTTGGCAACTGATAAAAAGTTAAAAGTAAACAGAGCTTTGGCAAGTCTTTCATTCTGGTCACATACTCTAGACCTGTCATCTCCCCCCTTTTGTTTATTTAAAAGCTGTTTGAGAGTATGATGGGGCACATTCAATTATGGCTTTCCCTTGAAGGTTATAAGGAATGCCAGTGGAATGAAGAATATTCCAAGTGGCACAAAACTGTTGAAATTTAGCCTAAGTGTATGCAGGCCCATTATCAGTTTTAAGAGCTTGGGGACATCCCATAGTCGCAATGGCTTGGGTGAAATGATGACAGGCATGAGTAGAACATTCCCCAGAAAGGGCTGTGGCATAAAGAAACCCAGAACATGTATCTATGGATACATGGTGATATTTAAGTTTCCCAAAGGGAAGATAGTGTCTTACATCCATTTCCACAATTGATTGGCTATTAGACCACGTGGGTTGATGCCAGCAGCAAAGGACGTAGGAGAAAAGCATTGGCAGTCAGGACAGGTGCAAACAACATGTTGTGCTTCAGCAAGGGAGATAGAAAATTGTTTTTGAAGTCCGCAAGCATTTTGATGAAAGAAATTATGAGAAGTTCGTGCATTAAAAAAGGCAGAGCCAGCAAGTAAATCGGCATGAGAATTGCCGTCAGAAAGAGGCCCTGGCAAGGGTGTATGGGAGCGCACATGTACCACAAAAAAGGGAGAGTTATGGCTATTAAGCAAGGTTTGAAGCCTTTTGGATAAAGTAAATAACTCATAATTGGGACTAAGTTGAAGAGTTACATTGCTAATATGTTGAATAGTGTGAACAATGTAAGCAGAATCAGCAATTAAATTGAACGGCATTGATCTAAAAATTTCAAAGGCAGCAATAGCTGCCGACAGCTCAGCATGCTGTATAGTGGAAGCCTTTTGTGTAAAGAAATGTTGCCAGGCACCGGCTGTTTGCCAAGTGACCTCTCCTTTTCCAGTTTTTCCTGATCCGTCTATAAAGGCGGTAGGAGCGTTAGCAAGAGGTGAAGGAGAGAGCATAGTAGAAAATTGTAAAGGAAGAAGCTGTAGGGTAGAGAGTGGTTTTGAAGTGGGATAAGAATAAATTACTTGCCCAGTAAAATCAGCCAAAGCGATCTGGAGCTCTTCATAATTAAGAAGAGCATGATCAAAAGCTGTTTTCATTACCCCAAAGTATATAAAATGAGGGTCAGAACCCAAAAGCTGTTGAGTGAGAGTGTGTCCTTGCATTAAGAAGTTAATGCGCTGAGAGCAGCGTGTAAACAACTGTTGTGGAGGGTAATAAGGAAGAAAAAGCCACTCAAGTGCTCCAAAGTCAGGAGTAAATTGACAGCACGCCTGTAAGACTATGACGGGTATTTAATAGGAGAAGGTAAACAGGATGATTTATCTGTAAACGAGTCAAAAATTTTTCTTTAATGGCTTGGTTAACAAGTATTAATTCATGGTGCACTTGGGGAGAGAGTTTTGTCATAGAAGTTAGAGCAGGGTCACCCTTAAGGGTCTCAAATAAGTGGGCTAGTTGAGAGGTTGTTATGCCGAGTGAAGGTCGCAACCAATTAATATGACCAAGGATCTTTTGGAGGCCATTTAAAGTTAAAGCCTTGGGAATTATAATTTCCAGTGTTTTAGGGCGAACGATATGGGTGTGAAGATAGTATCCCAGATACTGCCATGGGGTGAAGGACTGAACCTTTTCAGGGGCTACCTGTAAGCCAAAACCATGTAACGCATATTGAACAGAGACAAGAAGCGTATCAAGTTGTTCTGGTTTGGGATGGGCTAGGAGAGTGTCGTCCATATAATGATATATAAGACATGAGAGAAAGGCCCTTTGGACTGCTTTAAGAGCCTTATCAACATAATATTGACAGATAGTTGGACTATTGACCATGCCCTGTGGGAGAACAGTCCACTCATAACACTGCATAGGACAACAATTATTCATAGAAGGAACTGAGAAGGCAAATTTAGCACAATCATCGGGATGGAGTGGGATGGTAAAAAAGCAATCTTTAAGATCAATAATAATAATATTATATGTTTGAGGAATACAGGCCAGATTGGGAATTCCTGGTTGGAGAGATCCCATAGGGACAAGACATTGATTAACAGCCTGTAAGTCATGAAGGAGCCTCCATTTTTTGGATTTTTTTTGAGGACACAGAAAATAGGTGTATTCCAAGGCCTGCAGGAAGGCCGGATGTGTCCAGCCT
Organism: Dugong dugon; assembly: GCA_030035585.1. Lineage (NCBI taxonomy): Eukaryota > Metazoa > Chordata > Mammalia > Sirenia > Dugongidae > Dugong > Dugong dugon. Next base: position 101,996,099 of record CM057463.1, on the reverse strand, counting down.
CTAACTCTTCCTGGACAAGTTTTTTAAGGTGTTTTAATTTTTCTTCTTTAATGGGCCACTGTTCAACCCAAACAGGAGGGCCAGGTATCCAGGCTAATTTTAGCAGAGGGTCTGTTTGAGCAGTGGACCCTATGAAAAATCTCGAGGGGTGCCAATTTGAACATTCCATTGGGAGAGTAAATCTCGTCCCCGTAATATAGTAGGTAAAGGAAGGATAAAAGGACAGACAGAAGCGGGCTGTCCATCAGGGCTATAGCAAACAATGGGAAGTGTACTTTGGAAAGGACACTGTGCTCCTCCAACTCCTGTGAGGGTTTCAGCGGTTTGCTTCTTGGGCCAAGAAGAGGGCCAGGAATCAGAGGAGAAGATAGTTACATCTGCCCCAGAATCCACGAGCCCTTTAAACGTGCGATCAATGACCTGAACAGTAAGATGTGGTCGGGAAGATTGTAACTTAGTAACCCAAAAAGCGTCAGTACTGCTGAAACCCCCAGCCCGTCTTGGGGTAGTGCGAGTGGAGGGGACTGCAAAGGGAAGTAAAATTAGCTGTGCTATCTTATCAGAAGGAGTAATGTTCCAATAAGAGAGACTGGAAACCATGATTTTAATTTGACCTTCATAATCGGAATCTATTACACCAGGATGAACAGTTAGACCTTGAGATGTAATACTAGAGCTACCCATTAGGAGTCCTAAATGTCCTCGAGGCAGGGGTCCCCAAACCTGTGTTGCTATAAGAAAAACTTTTCCTGCTTCATCTATTATGACACCTTCTGTCAAGGGTAAATCTAATCCTGCACTCCCTTCAGTAGCTGATTTTAAATCATTGACTCGCAAACGTTGCTGTTTGGAGTCTATGCTGTGGTCTCCACACTCCACACTAGGGGGCTCCCTAGATTTTTCAGGGCACAAGAGCTCTCACCCCTCTTCCAGTTTCCTGACATAGGGTTGCCTTGATTGTTAAATTGAGATCTGCACGGCTTAGCCCAATGACTGCCTTTACCACAGCGGGGACACTTCCGGGTTGGAAATTTAGTGTTGGCATTTTTGTTTTTTAAACTGTGACAGTCCTTCTTAAAACGTCCAGGTTTACCACACCCAAAACAGGTGGCAGTGGATGGACGGAGAGCTACCGCTAATACTTGTGCCTTATGAGTTTCTGTGCCAACATTTTGACATGCTTTAATCATTTCAGCTAAATTAAGATTCTGTGCCTTTAAGGGGACTAAAAGAGATCGACAGTCAGCATTAACATTTTCATAAGCAAGCTGGAGACAAAGAACTTCAGCCGCTTTTTGATCATCCACCTGTCGGGAAATGGCCGTTTGGAGGCGGTTGATAAAATCAGTGTAAGGCTTATTTGCTGCTTGGAGAATAATGGCGAATGAGCTGGTGGGTGTTCTGGAGTCAGGGATTTTACTCAAGGCTTTGGTGGCAGCATTGGAGGCTTGACTGAATGCTTGCCTATTCATCTGACTCTGGGCCTGGGGAATGGAATGATTCCCAACACCCAGGAGCATGTCAAGACTAACAGGGATATTATGGTTAAGATTGTCCGTGGCATAAAGGTTACAATGTTCCTGTTTTCCTGACTCCATATGCTAAATTGAGCAGGGGTTAAGACTGTTCGCATTAAAACATTCCAATCCCAGGGGGCCATCTCAGAGTTTTGCCCTATAGCTTCTTCAATTCCTTTTGTAAAGGAACACTGTAAACCATTCTCTATCATGCTTTTATGGAGTTCTTTAAAAACTTGAAAGTCAAGGCCATTGTGACAAGGGCGGTCCTGCTCCCCGAATGACAGGATAAGCAGAAAACCCCTCTTTCTCACGGCCCTCCCGCAAACATTTTTCCATAAGAGACTTGTGTTGAGAGAAATCAGCCTTGGGAGGCGTGGAAAGAGGAGGGTCATAAATATTTTCTTTACTAGGGGAGGGAGCAGAAGGAGCTGCCTGTAAGGGCTGTAAAGCGAGGCGGCAGTGATGTCAAGCAATAAGAACTGAAGCTGGGATGCTCATGTCACGAATGATGTTACCGATACGTTCCCATGCTTCTACTTCAAGGTTTCCCCTGCAAGGGATACCAAAGACAGGCAGACTCAATTAAAAGCAGAAGTTGGGTAAGAGCTTCTTCTGACACCTTAAGCTTAGAGGCCTTTAACAATCCTAACAACTGGGTTTTGTGTTGATGCTGTTCAGAAGAAAGAGAATTCCCCATAGCGAGGAGGAATAGGAAAATGAAGGAAAGAGTGATAGGAAAGCTCCTGGCCTGAAGCCTAAAATCCCTTGAGGGAGCGTACAAGAAAGCCCCGCCCGTCCCGGGGCTATAGCAGCCCGAGATGAGAACGTCTGGGAAAGTTCCGCCTGCGGAAAAACCCCGCCGCTCCCGGGGCTGTAAGAGCAGCCTGAAATGGACGCGTCCTGTACTTACCACCTTCAGGGATTGATTGCACGGATGTCTACAGCATCCTCACACAGGGCACCATCTGTCGCAGTGGCGATGGTTGTCAAGACGGCGGAGACAGTAACCATACACAACTCTTACAGAGAAGTGGGGCCAGGAGGGTCACTCTGAGGAGCGACCCCAGCTTCAGTCCCAGGAGTTTATTTATAGTCAGTACAGCAAGCAGTGAAGCAGATAACAGAACAATGGGCTTTCGGTGCGGGCAAGGGAGAAGGAATTCAGGTAAACAAGCCAATCAGTAAAGGGACAATAGGTTTGGGAAAACAAGTCATGACAAGTCTCAACATGTTGGGGACAAGTCTCAACATACTGGGGACAAGTCTCAACATGCTGTGCAGCATAGAGGCCTGTGGGGGCTGCAGCTGTCACTAGTGCAGCCATGTTTAAATGGCATATATCCCCACAAAGCACTATTCTCCTGGCTCTTGTTTCTTGGTGGTATGAGTTCCCCCTGTCTTTCTGGCTGCTTCTTTCTTTTATATCTCAAAAGAAATTAACTTAAGACACAAATTAATCTTGTAGATTGAGCCATACCTCATTAACATAACTTCCACTAATCCCATCTCATTAACATCACAGAAGTAAGATTCGCAACATGTAGAAAAATCACATCAGATGACAAAATGGTGGACAATTACACAATACTGGAATCATGGCGTAGCCAAGTTGATACACTTTTTTTTTGAGGGGGCACACAATTCAATCCATAGCAATGATTAAAGTTTACCTGACCCAAACTATGGTCTTTTCAGTCATGTCATATGCATGTGAAAGCTGGACAGTGAAAAAGGAAGACAGCTGAAGAAGTGATGGATTTGAACTGTGGTTTTGATGAAGAATATTGAATATACTGTGGGCTGCCAGAAGAATGAACAAATCCATCTTAGAAGACATACAACCAGAATGTTCCTTAGAAGCAAGAATGTTGAGACTTCATTTTGCTTAGTTTGAACACGTCCTTAGGAAAGACCAATCACTAGAAAAGAACCTCATGCTTGGTGAAGTAGAAGATCAGTGAAAATGAAGGAAACCCTCATGAGATAGATTGACAAAATAGCCACAACAATAAATTAAAACATACTAACAATCATGAGGATGGCACAGTACTGGACAACTTTTTTGTTCTGTTTTACATAAGGTCACTATGATTCATAGCTGATTGAACAGCACCTAACAAAAGCAACATCCAGTAATGAAACTCATAAATATTGTCTAGTAAATTATGCTACCCCTTGAAAATAATTTGGACTTGTAGTCTGTTATTTGGTGTAGTGGGGGGAAGCCAACATTGCTAACAAACATGCAAAAAGACCACATAGCTGTATTCTTTTCAAATCTTTTCTTCTGCTATATCATTTACTGAATTTAGGTTTAGAAGTAATTTCACTTATATGTCTGAGCTGGGAGAGAAGTAGAGATGGCTTACTCTTAATGTGCGTTTCTCCCACTGAGGACAAAAAAATAGCTATCTGTGTTCTCTGTACTAAGGATAGATTTCAAAGTATGCTCCAAAGTCTAGTGGGCCTCTCTTGAAATTTTGTGTCAGTTCTGCTTGGTTGATCCCTTGCCATAAGTGTGATCAGTAAGGATATCACATTTGTAAAGACTTCCTCCATTTAGAGCTTGGTTAGCCAAGAAACAGAATAATGCCTCTGATCTGCATTCGGTAAAAACAGAACTCTACTGAATCAACAGAAGCCATCAGATACTCTTTCAGGGAGAGATGCGCAGAAACCACTGACTCTTGCTGCCACTACAGGTAAGTAATCTGCAAAAGAGAGTTTTGAATAACTTTTCCACTGCAATTCTCGTATGTTGCTTTCTACTATTTGACCTTACCTCTAACTTTCTTCTTCAGCTACTCTTACTTGATGTTCTCAGTCATTTAGCAGGTACTTATGTCTATAACAGAGTCCACCAGGACAGGTGGCTTAGTGGTTAAGGGCTCGGCTGCTACCTAAAAGATTGGCAGTTTGAACCCACCAGCCGCTCATTGGAAACCCTATAGGGCAGTTCTACTCTGTCCTATAGGGCAGTTCCACTCTGACCTATAGAGAAGTTTTATTCTGTCCTATAGAGCAGTTGTACACTGTCCTATAGAGTCACTATGAGTCAGAAATGACTCGATGGCAACAGGTTTTTTTTTTTTTTTTTGATGGGGGGTTTATGTCTATAATGAAGGAACCCTGGTGGTGTAGTGGTTAAGTTCTGGGCTGCTAACTGCAAGGTGAAAAGTTTGAACCCCCCAGTCACTCTGTGGAAGAAAGGTGTGGCACTCTGCTTATATAAAAGATTACAGCCTTGGAAACCTTACGGGCAGTTCTACTCTGTCCTATAGTGTCGCTATGATTCGGAATCCACTAGACAGCTACGGGTTTGGTTTTGGATTTGGCATGTCTATAATGAGGAGTCCTGGTGGCACAGTGGTTAAGTGCTCTGCTGCTAACTGAAAGGTCAGCAGTTTCAACCTACCAGTTGCTCCACAGGAGAATGATGTGGCAGTCTGCTTCCATAAAGATTTCAAAAAAAGACAAACCCATAGCCGTCCTGTCGATTCCGACTTATAGTGACCCTATACGACAAAGTAGAACTGCCCCATGGGGCTTCTAAGGAGCTGCTGGTGGATTCAAACTGCCAACATTTTGATTAGCACTCGAGCACTTAACCACTGTGCCACCAAGACTCCCCATAAAAATTTAGTCTCAGATGCCTTAATACACGGCGTTAACAGGATACAAACCATAACCATCAATGCACAAACCACAATAGATAAGCTAGATAACTGGGATCTTCTAAAAATCAAACACCTATGCTCTTCAAAAGACTTCACCAAAAGAGTAAAAAGAGAACCTACAGACTAGGAAAAAATTTTTGGACAGTACAAGTCAGACAAAGGTCTAATCTTCATAATCTGCAAGAAAACCCAACACCTCTACAACAAAAAGACAAAAAATCCTATTAAAAAATGGGCAAAGGAAATGAACAGACACTTCGCCAAAGAAGACATCCAAATGGCCAACAGATATATGAGGAAATGCTCGCGATCACTAGCCATTAGAGAAAGGTAAATTAAAACCACAGTGAGATACCATTTCACCCCAGCATTACTGGCACGAATCAAAAACATTGGAAATAACAAATGTTGGAAGGGCTGTGGGGAGATGGGAACTCTTATGCACTGCTGGTAGGAATGCAAAATGATACAACCATTTTGGAAAATGATATGGTGCTTCCTCAGAAAGCTAGAAATAGACATACCATTCGATCTAGCAATTCCACTCCTAGGAATATATCCTAGAGAAATAGGAGTCGTCACTTGAATAGACATATGCACACCTATGTTCATGGCAGCGTTGTTCACAATAGCAAAACGATGGAAACAACCTAGATGCCCATTAACAGATGAATGGATAAACAAACTATGGTACATACACACAATGGAGTACTATGCAATGAGAAAGAACAACAATGAATCTGTGAAGCATCTCATAACATGGATGAAACTGGAGGACATTATGCTGAGTGAAATAAGTCAATCACAAAAGGACAAATATTGTATGAGACCTCTATTGTAAAAACCCATGAAAAAGTTCACACATAAAGTCTAACAATCCTGTTGGTTACCAGGGATGGGACGGGTGGGGGGGAAATACTAAATAGACAATAGATAAGTGGTATCTTGGGTGAAGGGTGAGACAGTACACAATACAGGGGAAAGTAGCACAACTTGTACAAGGAAAGGTCATGGAAGCCCCATAGACACATCCAAACTCCCTGAGGGACTGAATTGCTGGGCGGAGGGCTGTGGGGACCATGGTCTCTGGGAACATCTAGCTTAATTGGCATGACAAAGCTGATAAAGACAATACTCTACATTCTACCTTGGTGAGTAGTGTCTGGGGTCTTAAGAGCCTGTGAGCGGCCATCTAAGATACTCCACTGGTCTTATCCCTTTGGGAGTAAGGGAGAATGAAGAGAACAGGATACAAGGAAAAGATTAGTCCAATGGACTAATTGTCCACAGCTACCAAGGCCTCCACCGGACTGAGTCCAGTACAGCTAGATGGTGCCCGGCTACCACCACTGACTGCTCTGATCAGGATCACAAGAGAGGGTTCTGGACAGAGCTAGAGAAGGATGTAGAGCATAATTCTAACTCACAAAAAAAAGACCAGATTTACTGGCCTAAAGGAGGCTGGAGAAACCCCGAGAGTATGGCCCCCAGACACCCTTTTAGCTCAGTGGTGAAGTTATCTCCAAGGTTCACCATTCAGCATGGGAGTGGACAGCCGTGTAAAACCAAATGAGACTAACGAGGTACAGTAGTCCAGTGACAAGGGCCAGAAGGCAGAAGGGGACAGGGAAGCTGGTGATAGGGAACCCAATGTTGAGTAAGGATATTGCTGATGTGTTGTGAGATTGTTAACCATTGTCATAGGGCAACATTTGTGGTAACTGTTAAATGAGAAACTATTTTGTTCCATAAGCCTTGATCTTAAGTGTGAATAACAGCACAATTGGAAGAGTGTAGAGAATGTCACTGAACTGTGCATGTAGAAATTTTTGAAATTGTGTATCTTTGGCTATGTGTGTTTTCACCAAAAATAAAGGTTGAGAATTTAGAGGGTTGACATGTTGTGAGGTTGTTAACCAATGTCATAAGGCAATATGTGTACTACTGTTTCATGAGAAATTATTTGTTCTGTAAGCCTTCACCTGAAGTACAATTAAAAAAAAAGAAAAAATAATTTACAGTCTTGGAAACCCTATGGGTCAGTTCTACTCTGTCCTATAGGGTTGCCATGAGTCAGACTCGATGACAAAAAGTTTGGTTTTTGGTTTTTTGATATGTCTATAATAAGAGAAAGGTGAGGTTTAGATGTGTGATTATTCCTGGCTCTCTGCTCAATTGAATGATATCTAGTTTTCATATTAGTATTGAATATAGGATATAGATATACCCATTGCTGTTGAGTTGATTCTGACTCATGGTGACCTCATATGCTACAGACTAGAAATGCTCCATAAGATTTTCTTGGCTATATTCTTCTGGAAAGTAGATCTCCAGGCCTCTCTTCTGCAGTAACGCTGGGTGGTTTGAATCGATAACCTTTAAGTTAGTAGTCGAGTGCAAACTGCTTATGTCACTTAAGGACCTTTGAATACAGATATAAATAAAACACACTTAACATATATATAGTATATATTTAGTGTATATATCACTTATATGTGATATATATGTGTGTGTGTGTATATCTATATCTATGTGTATATATATATATATATATGGCCCTATTCTAAGACTTCTAGCATCACAGCAACACACAAGCCACCAAAGTATGACAAACTCACAGATGAGTGGTGGCTAAGCACTTTACATATATTAAATTATTTAATCTTCAAAACAACCCATGAGGAAATTAATTATCTTCATCTCATTTTTCAGGTGAGGAAACTGAGACATAAAAAGGTTCAGCAAGTTGTTCAAGGTCACCCAACAATGAATTATAAATTTATACCCAGGCCATCAGACTCCAGAGTCTGTGCCCTTCACCACTCTGCTGTACCACCTCACTTAACCTCATTTATGAAGGAAGGCAAATCAACTCCAGCCCTTCAACACGTAGTTGGCTATTTGTACGTACCTTCTTAGAAGCTGAGATAGAATTTCTAAAGCTCTGGATGAATATCTCCTTCAAAAATATTTCCTACAAATCAGATGTATCTCACTATCTTGAATAATCTAGTGGAACTTAAGAGGGCAGGGAGAACTGACTTCAGAGGTTGTCCCAGGTGAATAGGGTACACAGCTGTGTGGAAACACATCTGTGCAAGAAATTTTACATAATTCTGGGGATTCTATGAGCGTGGCTTTCAGCTGACTTGAAAATATTGGATTTTTGTGAATTTTAACTTCTGTATCTGTTTATAATTGATACAGCTCAAACTTCAAAGCTGAGTTTGATAAAAATTCAAGATATAGGGTTTGCTCAAAAATAAACACAAGTCAATCAATATGAGTGCTGAAGTCTTAGAAATATGCATCAGATGATGAACTCTGGAATTATAAGGATCTCATTTAATCATAAGCAATTCCAAAATAAGTTTAAGCTAATTAAATGTTTGTTATGTTCATTCAGAGATTGTTTTATTTTTTTCTAAATCTTAAAGAAAACTTTGTGTGGGGGCTGGGATTGAATTTGGTGGATAACCAGTCTTTGAGGTGAAATGGAAATTATTTCATGATTTGTAAGTGGAGATGGGGGTGATTGTGGATTATATTAGCTTAGTAACTAAAATGTTCACTATCTTGAAGAGGAAAGGTATGATTTTGTTTTTATAGAGCCCAGGATAAATCTAGTCAGTCATCAGGATAAACCAAATAGACAGGTTGCTGAGCTATATTCTAAGTTCCATAGGGACAGGGAACATGTCTACATTATTCAGCATCGCCTCCCTAGTTCTCCCCAGTTCATACACATAGTTGATACCCAATAATATGTGACAAAGGAAGGAATGAAAGGAGAAATGAAGGGAGACAAGCCCTTTAACCTACAGGAAGTGTCACTGAAAAGTTTTTAATAGCATATACTTTAATGTAATTTTCCTCAAAAAGAATGTCCTTCAAATTTTCAATGTGATTGGGTTCAGAAATTTTAGCCTGTTTTAGGCAGAAAGTGTTCACAAAATTACTGCCCTATTCCAAGCTTTGCCTATTATCGTGTAGAAAATGTACTTTTCTCACAAACATTTATACACATCTATAATTTCCATATTATTATTTTCCAGCAACCACCATTCATCTGTCAGTGTATGCTTACATGTTGCTATGATGCTGAACAGGTTTCAATGGAACTTTCAGTCTAAGGAAAAGAGGCTGAACTAGGAAGAAAAGCTTGGCAATCTACTTCTGAAAATCAGCCAGTGAAAACCCTATGGATCCTAAGGGTCAGATCCACAACCGATCCTGGGGATGGCACAGGAACAGGTAACATTTCCTTTCGTTGTGTGTGCATGGAGTTGCCATGAGTTAGGGGCCAACTTGACAGTAGCTTACTACAACAACAACAAATGATTTCCATACCTGTTGCAGTCGAGTTCATTCCAACTTATAGTGATCCCAGATGTTACAGAGTAGAGCTCCATAAGGTTTTCTTGGCTATAATCTTTAAAGAAGCAGATCGCCAGGCCTTTCTTCTGAGGTGTAACTGGGTGGATTTAAACCACCATCCCTTTGGTTAGTAATCAAGCACAAACTACTTGTGCCACCCAGGGACTAATAATTTTCATCCAACAACCAAACCAACTCATTGCTGTCGAGTCGATTACAACTCATAATGACCCTGTAAGACAGAGTAGAACTTCCCCCATAGGGTTTCATAGGCGACATAAACAAGTACATTATATTTAAACACAATGCTTTCTCTCTTATTGGCTGTTCTAAAATTGTAGATCCTAATATTAAAAACCCGAGGGGATAAATACGAGTCATACTTAAGGGTTTGTAAAACAAAACAAAATAAAACAAACTCATTGCAGTTGCATCAATTCCTATTCATAGTGACCTTATAGGACAGAGTAGAACTGCCCCACAGGTTTCTAAAGCTGTAAACTTTAGGGAAGCAGACTGCCACACCTTTCTCCTGAGGAAAGGCTAGTAGGTTTGAACGGTGGACCTTTTGGTTAGCAGTTGAGCACTTAACCACTGTGTCACCAGGGCTCCAGGGTTTGTAAGGACAATGAATATCGCAGATTGTATCTTAATGGATTTTGATCTAAGCTCTAGGAAAGTTCTTGTCAGGAATCTTAAAGTCAAGTTTTTCAGTATTCCAATCAGATTCCATTACCCTCTCTCATTCATTCAATGATTTAGGAAAGTTATGGCATGCCCCTGAGCCCCATCCAACGTTTGTTTAAAATTTTTAAACAAATAGTTTCTGTCTTCTAAGATAGAGGCTCTTTCTATGATTAAAGACATTTAAGCAACTAGAGAATAGGCAGGCTCTTTGGGTCCATTTTGCATGCAGGAGCCCTTTCCTGTTCTTAAAAAAAAAAAAAAAAATGTCTTCTTCTTCTGATCCCAGCGTGACTAATGCATTCTGGATTGTGGTCACAGAGCCTGAGGGGGGAAAAAAAAAAAGAATTTCTTTGCTTTATATGTTTTTGTCTTTATGCTATGCCGCCATTGGAGATTTTTTAAAGCCTGATAAGGACAGGACTTGTTTTACACAATGTTTTCCTATGAAAATGCGAGTGGAGAAACTTGAAAGTTAATGCATGAACACAGTTCAGTTGCTCTGCCTTGTTTCCAGGCATTTCGTCTGAGTTATTTATAAATAGATGCATTAAATGTCTTGTTATTTTCAAAAAGTGCCTATTTTAATTAGGCAAGGTACATAAGCATTTTAGTTAGATATCCAAATACACGACCTCAGATTTTTTTCCTAAGAAAATAAAAGTAATTTTATTTCATCTTCATTATATATACGGGTAGTAAAATCTTATGAATAGATTTCCAGCTCAAGACATTGGAATCTTTTTGATGGAACTATATTTCCTTTAACATTTCTCTTAGCTAATGAAGTGTATGAAAGAAATGAAGTAAAACCACAACTTCTTAAGTGTAGTGCAGTATTCTAACATGACAAAAGAAAATAATTTCTAGGTTAATGTTGATGCTTGAATTAGAACCTGCTTTGTTCTCTTGCTTTTTAATTTCAGTATAAGGAACGTGAGCATGTATGTGTGTGTGTGTTTCTATATGAGGCAAAATGGAGGTCAGTATTTCACCTTCTCTTTGCAGTCAATATGCATATGTTTAATTGTAAAATTTGGGAATGAAGGCAAGAGAAAAGGTCTTTAACCACTGTTATGGATTGAATTATGTGCCCCCAAAATATGGGTAGGAGTCCTGACCCCTCTACCTGTGGATGTAATCTTATTTGGAAATAGGGTTTTCTTTGTTATGTTGATGAGGTCATATCAGTACAGGGTGTATCCTAAACCTAATCACTTTTGAGTGATATAAAGAGCAACATAGGTTCACTATGAGTTGGAATTGACTCAACAGCAATGAGTTTGGTTTTGGTTTATAGACACAGAGACAAGTGAGCACAAAAGGAGGAAGCTAGATGGCACATGAAAATTGCCAAGGAACCAAGGACTGCCAAGTAGTAGAAGCTGAAATAGACAATGAAGGATCTCCTCCTAGAGTCACACTCTGAATTTGTGCTTCTGGCCTCCTGAACTGTGAGAAAATAAATTTTTGTCCTTAGAGCCACCCACTTGTGGTATTTCTGTTACTGTAGCACTAAGAAACTAAGGCAACCATCAAAACAAACATTGTGAAAAGAAATAAGAGGTATCCTGTTATGGATTGAATTGTGTCCCCCAAAAATATGTGTCAACTTGGCTGGTCCATGATTTCCAGTATTGTGTGGTTGTTCTCCATTTTGTAATTGATATACTTTTCCTATATGTTGTAAATCTTAATCTCCATCTGTGATTAATGAGGCTAGATTGGATTATGTTGAAGGGGATTAGGGTGGGATGTAGCAGCCTTGCTCAGGTCACATCCCTGATCCAATGTAAAAGGAATTTCCCTGGGTTGTGACCTGTACCACATTTTATCTTACAAGAGATAAAAGTAAACCAAAGCCAGCAGAGAGTGGGGGACCTCATACCACCAAGAAAGCAGTGCCAGGAGCACAGTGCATCCTTTGGACCCAAGGTTCCTGCGTGGAGAAGCTCCTAGTCTGGGAGAAGATTGATGACAAGAACCTTCCTCCAGAACTGACAGAGAAAGCCTTCCCCTGGAGCTGACTCTGAATTTGGACTCTTAGCCTACTAGACTGTGAGAGAATAAACTCTGTTTGTTAAAGCCATCTACTTGTGTTATTTCTGTTACAGCAGCACTAGATAACCAAGACATATTCAGACTGGAAAATAAAAAGCAAAATTATCTCTATTTGTGGATGACGTGAGCCTACGTAAAGAAAATCCAAAGAGTCCTCAAGAAAACTTCTAGGGCTTATAGATGAATTTAGCAAAGTTGCATGGTACAAGATCACCAAACAAAAATCTATTGGGTTTCTATAAACCAGCAATGTGAAAACTGAAAGGGAAATTAGGTAAAGGATTCCCTTTACAATAGCATCTAAAAGAATAAAATACCTATGAATAAATTTAACCAGGAATGTGATGGACTCATTTGATGAAAATTATAAAATAATGCTGGAAGAGATTAAAGAAGACTTAAATAAATGGAAAGATATTCCATGTTAATGGACTGGAAGACTTAATATTTTTAAGATGTCAATACTACCCAAAGTGTTCTATAGATTCGACACAATCCTGATCAAAATTCCATCATCAGGCCTGACAGACTGGAGAAACCCCTAGAGTATGGCCTCCGTACACCCTTTTAGCTCAGTGGTGAAGTCACTCCTGAGGTTCACCATTGGGCTGGAGATCAGACAGCCCCATAAAACAAAATGGGACTAATGAGGCACAGCAGTCCAGGGAAAAGGACTAGAAGGTGGGGGGGGGGGGGCGGACAAGAAAGCCGGTGATAGGGAACCCCAGGTTGAGAAACGACAGTGTTGACAAGTCATGGGGTTGTTAACCATTGTCATGGGACAATATGTATACTAACTATTTAATGAGAAACTATTTGTTCTGTAAACCTTCATCTAAGGTACAAAAAAAGAAACGGTATTATCTATGTGAGGTCAAATTGACAACAGCAACTCAAAAGTTTTGATGGGAAGCCTAGGGGACAAGTGAACTGAAGATAATGGTGATGGAATAATTTGGAAAGGGATAGTGAGAATAGCAGCACAACTGGAAGAATGTAATCGAAGTCACTGAATTGTACATGTAGAAATTTCTGACATGGTGTAACTTTGACTGTGTATATTTTCACCAAAAAAAAAAGGTCCTCCAAGGTCAAGAAGGGAGACAGTTGACATGTTGTGGGGTTGTTAACCAGTGTCATAGAACAATACGTGCACTGACTGTTTAATGAGAAACTATTTGCTCTGTAAACCTTCATCTAAAGTACAATAAAAATTTAAAAAAATAAAATAAAATAAAATTTCATCAGCCTTTTTCACAGAAATGGAAAAACCAATCCTCAACTTTATATGGAATGGCAAGAGGCCCCAGATAGCTAAAGCAAAGTTGAAAAAGAAGAACAAAGTAGGAGGACTCACACTTGCTGATTTTAAAACATTATACAGCTACAGTAATCAGAAATAGCCTGGTACTGGTATAACAATAGACTCATAGACCAGTGGGATAGAACTTAGACTTCAGAGATAAATCCACACATCTATGGTCAACTGATTTTTGACAAAAGTGCGAAGGCCATTTAATGGAGAAAAAGAGTCTTTTCAATAAATGCTGTTGGGAAAATTGGATTTCCACACGTAGAAAAATGAAACAGGATCCATGCCTAATACTATACACAAAAACAATTCAAAATGGATTAAGGACCTAAGTGTACAAATTAAAGCCATAAAATTCTTAGAAGAAAATGCGGTGGCAATGCTCTCTGGCTTAGTTTTAACAATGGATTATCTAACATAATAATAAAAGCCCAAACAGCAAAAGACAAATAAATGGGACTTCATAAAAATTAAAAACTTTTTGTTCGTGAAAAGACATTACCAAAAAAGTGAAAAGAAAAGCTATCGACTGGGAGATCTTCAAAAACCATACAACTGATAAAAATCTAATAACCAAAATATATATAAAACTTTGACAACAATAAAAAGACAAATAACCCAACCAGAAGATAAGCAAAAGACACATTTCACCAAAGGAGACATTCAAATGGCCGCTAAACACATGAAAAGATGTTCAATGTCACTAGCCATCAGAGTGTTGCAAATCAAAAGCAATAAGATACCATTTCACTCCCATTAGGATGGCCAAGATTAAACAAAAAACAAATGTTAGCAAGGTAGCAAGGATGTGGGGAAATTGGAACCCTTATCTGTTGCTGGTGGGAATGAAACATGGTACAGCCATTGTAGAAACAGTATAGTGGTTCCTCAAAAAACTAAAAATGGAACTACCATATGACCCAGAAATTCCATTCCTAATTATATACCTAAAAGACTTGAAAGCAGAGTCTTAGACAGATACCTGTACACCAATGTTCATTGCAGTATTATTCACAATAGTCAAAAGGTGGAAACAATGTAATTGCCCATCAGCAAAGGAATGGATAAACAAAATGTTGTACATACATACCATGGAACACTACTTACCTAGTAAGAGAAATGAGGTCTTGATACATGCTACAATATGGATGGAGCTGGAAGACATTATGAATGAAATAAGTCAATCACAAAAGGATAGATATTGTATGACTTTACATGTATAAAAAGACAAGAAAAGGCAAATGTACAGAGACTAAAATTTATTAGGGGCAGGAGGAAGGGAGGGTTATTGCTTATGGAGTACTGACTTTGGGTTTACGGTGATGGAAATATCACATTGATTAAGGGTAGAGTTGCACAGCTGATTATTGTAATTGCTATTCAGTAATTTGTACAACTGTAAAAAGTTGTGCAATAGGTACAATTACAACAATGACCAAAAAAAAAAGAGCAGCTGCTGAGGCTGCTTAAGTATAACAAAATACCTCATGGGATTTGGTTCCTTAGTTTGGAGGTTTAGTATCATGGTTTCATGGGACATCCCAGTTAATTGGCCTAATAACATGTTTAGTGCTTCTTCTGTTCTATCTTTTAGTTCATTGCATATTGCAAGTGGCCATCCAAGGCACAACAATTGGTCTGTATTCATCTGGAGCGACAGAGGAAGAAGGAGAGTCAGGAAGAACAGGAGGAAATGGATGCGTGACTAATTGCCTCCAGGAACAACTACCTCATCTGCCATGAGACCAGAAGAACTGGATGCTGACTGGCTACCATCACTGAACATTTTGATCAAAGATTCTATAGAAGAATCCTGATCAAAAAGGGAAAATGCACAACAGAATTTCAAATTCTCATGGAATACAGATTTTCTGAAGCTATAGAGGCTGTATAAACCCCAAAACTATCATCTTGAGATAATCTTTAAACTGCAAACCAAAAATGTTCCCTGAAGTCTTCTTAAAATCAAATCACAATTTAGCTTAACTAGTAAAGAAAGTCTGCCTTGAGCATTATGTTCATTTAATATCTATCTATACGGAATCTAATTGTCAAAAGGAACTTGAAAGATTAGATTGGAACCTTAGGGGGGCAGTGAGTTTATGTTTATGCAGAAGGAACAATTCAGAAAAGGAGGATGAGAATGTCTACACAACTTGAAGAATGTAATCCATGTCACTACATTGTACATGTAGAAACTGCTGAATTGGTGAATGTTTTGCTGGGAATATCCTCAACAACAAAATAAAAGAAATTTTATATTTTTTAAAAAAGACACTACGTACCCTGACTGTTTCAGAATGTCTATAGCATGTCTGTGTTTTCCACATACTGTCCCTTGCAATCAACCAACTAAAATTTGCTATAGTACTACTCATAATGTTTTTTTACGTAGAAGTGAAGTCCTGAATGATATTGCTGCTATAGTAGATTCTGCCTTCAAGTTGGGGGCACTGGTGAGTAGTGAGGAAACATAGTGTGAGCCCCAGCTTTTCTACTGACTGGCTGGGAAATGAGACTTGTTATTTAACCTACTGGAAACTCACTTTTTTAATCCAGAAAATAAATACTGTATTCACTTTGTACTGGTTGTGTTATAAAGAATATAAAACTGGTATCAAGTGAGCACTTAATAATTGATGGTTATTACTGTTTGATTATTTTGGTTCTTCAACAATTTCTTCTCCTTTCCTTATTTCTCTTTTATTTCCATTGACTCAGTTTGCAACATAGACTGTCTCTACTCTCACATCTTGCCCATCCTTAGTTTCCAAAATTATCTTTTTTACTCTTTTCAACAATAGTCACTAAGAATTGAGTAATCTGAAATTTTTTACTTCCTTTCTTAATTATGTGTTTATAATGTGTCTATTCTGAAATGCTTAACATAGATTTGGAGTAAAGACACAATCTTTAATAATTTTTAACATACATTTAAAAAAAATCTGAACTTTGAATTTATCAGTTAATGCAAACATTTCAGGCACATGTTTTTGAAGGCACCAAATCAAATCATCTATATTTAGATACAGTCTTTCAAGATAATTTTATTGGATACATCTGAAAATCAAAATTTTTTTATGAGTGACTTTGTATGGAAATAATTTTCTTCTGTTGTTTTAATGAGTATACCTAGTAGGGTGGATCCTTAACCTAATCTCTTACATAGAGATGCACACACCATGGGGAAAGACCATGTGAAGAAATGTCTACAAGCCAAGGGATGCCAAGGAACAGCTGGGATACCGACAAGGAGTGGACTTCCCTTCCCCCAGAGCCAAGATTTGGACTTCTGTCCTTTCAAACTGGGATATAATAAATTCCTGTTCTTTTATTTTTTTAGTATTTTTGTTACTGCAACTCTAACTGATACGATGTAAATTAGGATTGATTTCAGACTTTTGAGTTACCTCATTTCTGATGCATGGCTAACGTTTTCTTGTTTATCAGAAATGGAGAGGGATAGGATTTGGAGGGGTGAACAATTTCTGGACATTCCCTGGAAATAAACGTTATGTACTTCACAACACTATTTTTAGAAAATATATTTCTTCTCCTCATTGTCCAGTGCAAATGGCATCTTCTTTCTGAAACCATCCTTGATGATACAGAATTAATTAATTGCTACTTCATCCAAGTTCCCGTAGTATAGAATACATACATATTTTTAAATGTTTGTCATATTACCTTATGGTGATCATTTGAGTGCATGTATCTGCCCAACTAGATTTAAGTTCATAGACATAAGATATTGTATTTTTCTTTTCCTGTTCTAGGAGGGCATCCAGCCTATAATAACTCTTTGTGAATATTTATTTAATTGTTGCTATCAGACAGGTGTATGGCTTGTTACCCTTAAAAAGTGTTATAAAGCTTGCCCTCTGAGGACAATTCTCTAAAAGCCCATTGTGGAAAACTTTGCAATAAGTAAGAATTTATCCAGGACTACATAGATTGACATGAATTAGAGAATTATATTACTCGGCTCAAATTGTAAGCTCTTTGAATTTACATATCTTTATTTTCCTTAATCTCTTTCCGCCTTAAATAGTCCAATATATTATGCATGCAAATAGAGGTATTTAGTCCCATTTCCCGAATTAAATTGTGCTGTTTAAATTTCTCTCTTAGTTGTAGAATGTGTATTTTTTTTTGATAACAGTGGGAAAGAGTTCCCAAAATGTCCTCTAGTCACTTCCTTGAGCTACTTGCCCAGGAAAAAAGGACTAGTTGCAACATTTTTCTGACAGCCCCTTGAGTTGTAAATAAATGAAACATAGTTGATTTGGGGGACTTTTTAAGTTCTATGGGATTATACCCAAGAGTGAACATGGCCTCCTTAATACCTGAGGCAATCAGATTTATTCATTTATTTATTCCCATACAAAAATTTATATATACATTGTTATGTGACTCTAATTGCTCTCCCCATACTGTGACAGCACACTTCTCCTTTCCACACCTGATTCCGCATGTCCATTCAAACAGCTCCTAACCCTCTCTGCCTTCCCATCTCAGCTCTGGACAGAAGCTGCCCATTTAGTCTTTTGTATCTATTTGAGCTAAGAGGCACACTCCTCACGATTATCACTTTATGTCCCACAGTCCAGTCCAATCCTTGTCTGAAGAGGTGGCCTCAGAAATTGTTTTAGTTCTGGACTGATAGAGAATCCAGGGCCATGCTTTCTGGGCTTCCTCCAATCTCAGTTAAACCATTAAGTCTGGTCTTCTTACTAGAATTTGAGTTCTGCACCCCACCTTTCTCCTGCTCCATCCGGGACTCTCTGCTGTGTTCCCTGTCAGGCCGGTCACTGGGGGTAGCCAGGCACCATCTAGTTCTTCTGGTCTCAGGCTGATGAAGTCTCTGGTTTGTGTGGCCCTTTCTGTCTCTGAGCTAATACTTCCCTTGTGTCTTTGGTGTTCTTCATTCTCCTTTATTATAGGTGGTTGGGACCAATTGATGCACCTTAGATGGCTGCTTGCAAGCTTTTAAGACCCCAGACGCCACTCACCAAAGTAGGATGCGGAACATTTTCTTAATAAGCTTTGTTATGCGAATTGACCTGGATGTCCCCTGAAAGCATGGTGCCCAGACCCCTACCCCTGCTACTCTGTCCCTCAGAGTGTTTGATTGTATTCAAGAAAGTTCTTAGCTTTGGTTTAGTCCAGTTGTGAGGCAATTAGATTTAATTGGAGGGATCTCTGACTACATGATGTTAGGATAAGATCAAGTTAAATCATTTTGCTTTTATATAGAGTGTTTTCTACATCCTCTCATGATGGCCATCAAAATTTAGTTCCCCGGATGCTGTTTTCTCATAGAACTAATTCTACAAAGTGAAATATCTGACACTTTATTATTAAAAAAAAAAAAAAAAAGCTATACTATATTAATATACTTAGCTGATTTAAATACTTGGTAGTGACCAATTTTGTTAGATTTGTTTCTTATGTTTCATCAGCGCAAGGATAAGTCATTTTAAGCAGCACTGGCTGAATTTTTATAGAAGTCCTTAGCTGGCTCCCACTGCTCTGCAGATCCATAACAGAACATTTATGGTCAAAATTGCTTTTTGTGTTTGCTCCATTAAAGAAAGTCTTCATCTGTGACTCTCCCTCTCTCTTCATTCCCTCGAGTAAATATGCATATGGGTGTGCATGGCTAATGCAAAACATGAGAACATTCTTATCTTCACAGTTCAGTTAATTGTGTAAGACGTAGCAGTATCCATAATATAAGGAGACATTTTTGGAGATATTTTTGGATTCAGACACTGAACCAAACCCAGTACTTCATGTAGTGCAGTATGTCCTCGTGGAGCTGAAAAACATAGTTTTTGTGTTTCATGAAGTCTCTTAAATTGAAGTAAATTTAAAGTAGGCTGCAAGGTCATAGAGAATATCTTTTTATTTATATGTGTGTATGGATCTCTAGTTCACATAAAGGATTATCCTATGTGTCTTGTAATAGCTTTCTGTATTAAGCATTTTATAGACTGATAGCATGTTACAGAGAGAGAGGCATTACTAGCGGCCAGTTGAAAAGGAACCTGAGTGATAGGATACTGAAGCTGTGTTAAATAGCTAGAGAAAGAGATGAGGAAACCATCACTGACAGAGGAAATGAGCTCTTTGGAGGTGTAGGATAGTTGCTTGTCATTTTTCACAAATACATGATGCTTTCTATTTCTATTCATGATTTCTTTTCTCACTCAGTAATTCACATAATAAGTGTATATTGTATCCTTCTACATCCCAGGCGTCATGCTGCATTCAGGGGATACAAAAGCGAACAAAACAAATGTAATTACTGTTCTCATAGAACTTGCAGATATTAACTCTGTGTGTGTGTGTGTGTGTGTGTATGTGTTTCTGTAATGATAAGAGACATAGGGAGGACAGGGAAAATACAGGTGCCATAAAATAGTTTAAAGAAAACTAGCCTAATCTAAGGAGAAAGGGAGAGCTCCTGGGGAAATGACATTTAATCTGAGACTAGAAGACTGAGTGTAAGTTGATTTGGTGGATAGGGAGTTGGGTAACGGGCTGAGATCTTGAAGCAAGAGGGAAAGCAGCCCACGTAAGAAAAAAAAAATTGGGAGTCATTATATCTGTACCATAGTAACAACAGGTAGTAACTTTTGACACGAGATGTGAAGAGTTAAATGTCAATGCATCTCAATGCCGTCTTAAAATGAGAGAGATATGGTGCACACATGGTTTCGTCATATACTCGTTGCTCTTTCTAGAGTACACATCATACATACTATTTATTCTGGTAAAGCCCTGATTATCTTTTTATAAAAAATTTCCTGATACTCTCTGCCATGACTTATTACTTAAAATCCAGTGTTACCTTGATAATTAATGCACATTTTCCTGAATTCATTCGTTTAACAAACTTGCCCAAATACTAATATATTCTAGAGACTCTGCTAAATGTCAATATATGAGTACACGTTAGAGTGCCTTCCCCTCAAGGATGTTGTGGGTTAGAGGGAGAAATTTTATCTCAGCATTTTGTAATATTTTTAATGAACTTTATATTTTAGGATAGTTCTAGGTTTACAGAAAAAAATTGTGAAGATAGTACAGAGAGTTTCTATAATCTCCACACCCAGTTTTCCTTCTCATTAACATCATATGGTAACTTTGTGACAATTAATGAACCAACATTGATACACTGTTATTAACCAAAATCTATACTTCATTCAGCTTTCCTTAGTTTTTACCTAATGTATTTTTCCGTTCCAGGATACAGTCCAGTATCTCACATCACATTTAGTTGTAATAGCTCCTTAAGCTTCTTTTGGTTGTGACAGTTTCTCAGATTACCCGTGTTTTTGATTATCTTGAAGTTTGAAGGAGGTCTGGTGAGGTATTTTGTAGAATGTCCATGAATTGGTATTTGCCTGATGTTTTTTTCACAACTAGAAAGGAGTTTTGGATTTGGGGAGAAAGTCCACAGAGGTAAAGTGCCATTTTCATCACATTATATCAAGGGTACATACTATCAACATGATTTATCACTGCTGATGTTAACCTTGATCATCGGACTGAGATAGTGTTTGTCAAGTTTTCTCCACTGTAAATTTACTATCCTCTCTGGTCCCTCAATCCCTTTTCATATTGTACTCTTCAGAAGAAAGTCAGTTTGTGCATCCCATATTAAAGCAGTGGGGAGTTATGATCCACCCCTTTGAGGGAGGCTTACTTATGTAAATTATTTGAAATTTCTCTGCACAGGAGATTTCTTTTCTTCCCTATTTATGCATTTAATCATTTCTTGGTATCAGTATGAACTCATGTAGGTTTATTTCATGATTTCATTTATAATCCAATATTATTTTAAATATTGTCTTGCTGAAAGTGTTCCAGTTATGGCTATTGGTGGCTCTTTTAGTTGGCTCTTCTTTCCTTTTGGCTAAACCAACGTTTTTTGCTATCATGGTTTCCCCCTCCCCAGCACTTTTTTACTTTCTGATACTATAAGATTCTCCAAGCTCATCTTGTGAATTTTCTGCCACAGTACTAGAATCAGCCATTTCTCCAAAAATAATTCTTTCTTTTTGCATATATCTTCTTAAATACTTTGAACTACTTCGATGGAGTTTTTGTTTCGTTTTGTTGGTTTTAATCTTTATATCATATTTAGTCTCCTAGTGCAGACTTAATAGATATTTGTTCAAGAAACAAATTAATTCTGCAAACTTCCTGATGCAGAAGTAACTTCATATTTATGTTATTGATTGCAATTGATGTTATCCTATTATTGATTTCTATTATACATTCCAGGCACAGTCCTTGGGAGGCACACACAGTTAAGCACTTGACTGCTAACCAAAAGGTTGGCAGTTTGAACCTACCCAGAAGCACCTCAAAAGATAGGCCTGGCGATATGCTTCAGAAAGGTCACAGCCTTGAAAACACTATGGACCAGTTCTACTCTGTCCACATGGGATCGCCATGAGTCAGAATTGACTCAGTGACAACTAATAATAATATGTTGATAGATCTTAAATTATGTCACTAAATCCTCCCAACTTCTACTAATTTGGTATTATTTTTATTCACATTTTGCAGGTGAGAAAACTGAGGCACAAGGAGGTTAATAAGTGTGGCCAAAGTCACACAACTATACAGTGACCAGCAGGAGATTTGAGTAACTGACTTACTCTAAAGGCCAAAAGCAGACTTAGTCTCTACCAGGCAGTACAGTCTCTCTAAGCCTGATATCTGCTCTCCTGAACTACACATGGGCCTTTCTGGTAATCATGGTTGCTTCTTGATTCTAACAAACTTCAAACTCTTATCTTTTAACTGTAGGGATTTGCTCCCTACATTTACACCTACACCCTCTGCCTTTGATAGCTGCTTCTGTCTGTGATAGCCCTTGACTTCTCAAGTGACTTCTCTCCATGTGGAATGCAGACACTCTAGTTCTTCTCTACCTTATTAACACATAGCACCCACACCTGAACACTGCCATATAGAACTTTTTCTTTTGAAGAGCCCACTGATACTCCTTACATGAGACTAATACAGGTAATAACAAAAGCAACAGAGACATTTACTGTTGTTGTTAGTTGTGGTTAAGTTGATTCCAACTCATGGTGACCCCATGTGTGCAGAGTAGAACTGGTTTATAGGGTTTTCAGGGCTGTGACCTTTCAGAAGCAGATCGTGGGCCTGTCATCTGAGGCACCTTGGTGGATTCAAACTGCCAACCTTTTGATTAGTAGTCAGTGCTTAACTATGTATGCCACCCAGGGACTACTACAGAAAAGTTTAAAAGTTCATTAAATACTGATTATTTGGCTAATGCTTCTGACTCCTTCACAGAGAATAATTCCAAAGTCAGATTTGGGCTTTGAAAGCCAACATCCCTCCTCCACCATCACATCGGTGAAGTCACATTATTCTTTTCCTCCTCTGATTATGCCACTTCTGAGATGAAATCAATGTCCCCAGATGGCTCAAAGGGTTTGCGCTCAACTACTAACTTAAAGGTTGGTTATTTGAACCCATCCAGCAACACCACTGAAGAAAGGCCTGACAATCGACTTCCATAAAATTTACAGCCAAGAGAACCCTAAGGATCACAGTTCTACTCTGTAACACGTATGGTTGCCATGAGTCAGAATCATCCTGATGGCAATGGATTTGTTTTTTTTTTTTTGTTTCTTAGAAGATGAAGTCACCATAAAAGCCAAACAGTCAGTTCCCTGTTTTAAACCAAAAGCTAGAATTTCTGAGGTCTCCAGGTGAAAACTTACTAGATCTCTGTCCTGATTAATGATAATTTTCTTTTAAATTTCCTACTCCTTAGCCTTTTGAGAGCCACCTGTGAGTTCTTACATTTCTAATCAGCTTCAAAATTAAACACTCCTATCCTTTCTTCTGGACTTTTGAAGTGTTCTGCTTTCAAATGCATGGCATTTCCTAGAGGGAATTTATCTTCCCCTCCAGACTTAGCTACTTAGGCTAAGCAACCAGACATCATTTTAACTTTGCCTTTTTATCAGGCAAACTTTGAAATATGTTAAGACTACTGTCGATCTCTCTGATTATTAGAATTCAGATGTGTATCGGGTATGTCAGGAATGCAGCATTTCTGAGCTTCCCAGCTGATAAAATACCCAATAACAAAGCTTTTTATTGTATATATTTCCCTTATGAAACCTATTCCACTTTTAATTTTGAACTGAAGTTTTTTTCTTAGCTCACCCAGGATTGGAATTTAATAAAAGGCATTCTTTCAACCCTGTTCATGGGCAAGGGATTATTTTGATTTATTGTAATGGACATACCCTGAAGGGCGAAAAAGTTCAGGAAATGCATATAAACAGACGAATAATCTTGAGTATCATAAAAATTACCTGGCATATCTCCCACCCCAAGAACCTTCCTGGCTATGACATCTCCAACCCGGGGTTGGCCTGAAAATGTGCTTTGCACCCCAGGGCTGTTTTGGACTGAAATGTGCCTCTTAATCCCAGACATATCAGGATTTGGGTAAAAGCTGTTATATGGACAGTCACTAGTTTTTAATTATTTACTTAAGTGTCTTCTGTATTTGGGACAAAAATGACTCATTTACTCATTCAACAAGAATTATCAATCCGAAAGTAACTATTTAGATATATTATAATGCTTTTGTTACAAATAGTCAAAACCATTTAAATACAAAGGAGAATTTGTTCTAAGAACATAAGTGTGTGTGTGTGTGTGTGTGTGTGTGTGTGTGTGTGTTTTGGAACTCAAGGGGAGATACTGCAGGTACTGCAACAGGAAATTGGAAGATTTCTGGAATTCAGGAAATGTCTCTCTCTCTCCCTCCTTTCCACTTCCTCTCTCTCTCTTTCTTCCTGGACATCCACTCCTTTTCTTCCTCCATGCCAGCTTTCCCACCTACTCCCACTAAATGGAGGAATTTGGCCTACTATGTGCTTTTACATGTCTCTTGTTCAAGAGACTAACCCCAGCTGAGATTGGAATCGTTTATTTCCAATTCCTGATTCCAAGGAAAGGAACTCTGATTCGCTCAGTTGAGCCATCTGCCTGCCCCAGGGGCCAAGGGGTCAGGGGAGAGACTTGACTGTGTGAGGGCAATTCAATGAGTTTCGTCATGACATCAGAGCTAGAAGTAAAGACTTTCATAGCTGTTAGAAGGTGGGGGAAGTGACAGTTAGAAAATGCCTCTTTCGCAAGTCTTCACTAAAGTACTAAAAGCAACTAAAGGTAGAGATCCTGTCATTTATACCTCATTCTTCTCCCACAACACCCCACTGTGAGTGCGTGTTAAGTAGGGTATGAATGAGTACTTGATTGACTGAAAAGCTAGCCGTGTTTCTGAATCTTGACTTAATAGTCTTTATTTGTGTGATTTTTTTATCGTAAAATACAACTGGTAAATGATGCCAATACAATTGTCAAAGTAGTCAGATCTGGAACTACTGAAAGGCACGGGTCTTTGTTCCCACCATTAAAGCAATCAACAATTACCAGTACATCACAGATCTTCAATTCACGATTTAACTTCTTAAAATATTACACAAAACAAATATTTATGGAAGGAAAGAATGGAAGGAAAAAATTGAAGAAAAATTCCATGAAAAAAAAGTTTAGAAAAGTGAAGTACACGCCAGATATCTTGATTTTTTTTAATATACTTTGTTGTTGATTAATGTAACTGAGAATATAAGCTTCATACAACAGAGATAGACTCCATTTATACAAATGTTCTTTTTAGGTGAAAACTATATATGTGTGTGTGTGTGTGTGTACATGCACCTTTATTATGCTATAATGATTTACATATAGAGAAGTTTCAAAAACTGTTTATATGTATACAAAAGTTTAAATTCATATATTTGTATATATTTTTTAAACAAAAACAGCTATTACAATGCCTTGCAAATACACTTTAACATCTATATAAAATTTCATTTGATTCTTACCTTGTTTTACCTTTATTTCTCAGATGAGTAAGCAAAATTTAAAATGTTATCTAATTATTCTGAGTTACTCAAGTAGAAAGTGGTAAAGCAAAAGTTTTGACTGGGGCTTTCTAACACACAAACATGAATCCTAACTTAGCTGTATTTTTCTCCACTTAGGAGTACTTAGGACAGAAAAATATAGCTCACAAACAAAATAACCATTTTCCTTTGTAGCAAACGAATACATGCTAGCATAATTATGAAGTGTCTCCACAGAAGCTGTCTTCAATTAAATGCAATGAAAGTACATCATACTTGCATTTTACTTATAAAAATTAAATTATACATTAACCATACCAAAATAGAGAAAAAAAATCCTTTGAAAAATTGTGATAAGAACCTCATCATTTAAAAGTGAATAAATATGCCGACCACTTTGAAGAACAAAGCACACGCTTATTTGGATGTGATAATTCTAATACAGTTACTTAAATATTTATTATCTTGTAGCTACATCTCCATTACTTTTAGTAAATGTCTTAGTTTCTTACAGAAGATAAAATGTGAAATGACCTTACACCTTCACCTGAATGCTGTTTTTAAGCCATTTAAAATAGAAAGAACAATTACCTTTCCCCTCTTAGTCCGATTCCATTTTCTAAGAAAACCCTTCGTTCAGGTAGTTGCTGGCTGTGATTTTTTTTCCCTGCAAGTTTCCAAAAGTCACATGAGAAAGTGTTGTAAAAGATTAGCTTTTTCCTATAAAGAACATTCACTGGTCATGTTTAGACTTTCCTATGAACTCTTGCATATAAAACTAGAATAGATTCATATAGCGCAGGAGGAGAATTAGGGAATTAAGTGAGTCAGGCACTTAACTCAGAGGCAAAATTTAAGGGGACTAAAACATTCAGTAAGAAGCACTGGTGGAACAAAAGTTAACCTATTGGTAAGCAATAGGTTGGCAGTTAGAACCCACCCAGCAGCTCTGCAGGAGAAAGACCTGGCTATCTGCTCCTGTAAAGATTATAGCCTAGAAAGCCCTACGGAAGCAGTTCTATTCTGTCTCATGGGGTCGCTATGAGCTGAAAATCAACTCAGCAGCACACAACAACAGCAAAACATTCAGTAATGGAGATAAATAATACTTTAAGGCAATAATTAAGCAAGTCAAAATTAATCAATGAGGTACAAAATCTGAACATTTTAAACAAAGACAGGCTCCCGTTGTTTGTTGCACCCTGTGCTATTGTGCATGGGAACAGTCCTTTCTAATCAGCCTGAAGTTCATGGCGCTGCATAGCTCTTGTTTCCCCTCTGGGTGGGTTTATGAGGGTTAATCATCATGTGGGAACAAATGGAACAATGCTGGGCTTTATATATAGTTACATCTTTTGGTTGTAGTGTGTATACTAACTTTTTTCAATTAGTTAGAAACGCAAGAGGATATTTTTACAAGTATACATAGGGGAGCAATTTTTTCAGATGCCTTTACTTTTTGCTACCTACCAGGCACTGGTAGAGTGTCACCTTGTTTGCCCCCACCCCCGAAGCTTACCTGTGTGGTTCGCCATTGCCCTGCATTGTATTACAGAAGGGAGAATCAGATGATATCATTGATAGAAATCAACTTGAATGCCTATTTAGACAAAACTATTATCATTATTTATTAGCGAGATACATCCTCTCAGAATAATGTGAAGGCAAATAAAGGGCAGGAATAATGTGAAAGCATAAATATCAGGGAATAAACACTAGAGGGTACCATTCTAAATAGAAAATTCTGCCTGTTCTAGGATATTTAAGTAAGTTTGCTGATTATTCAGCATATGACCTAATTCAAATTATTTACAATTCAAGTATTTGTGTCTGCTCTTGATCTTGTTTTGGCTGTTTAGTCTAAAATGGTTCTCCTTGTTATTTCTTGTATACTGTATACAACCTAGATTAGCATAATCACTGCGATTAACATTAATTGAGGAGTGGAAATGAAAGTAGTTGCTGAGAACAGTTTGGCTGCTATGTACAATGCTGTAATGTTGTATTACATGAATACTCAAATTATAACATTTGACTTTAGTTCTAAAAACCTTGAAAGCATTAGTAGGGGATGGAAGTTTGAGCATAGATGGATATACAAGTGTATGCTAGACAAAAAATTCAGATAAGATACAGGAATTTATACTGCTGGACTAATATATTTACTAAGAGGCATAATAATATGGTTGTTAGAAGTACAGGCTTTATAATTATTCTAAGACCTAAGTTAATCCTGGCTCCAATTATTGTTAACTGTGTAACTGTGGGCAAGTTACCAAATGTCTCCAGGGCTCAGTTTTATCGCTTGAAAAATGGAGATAATAGTATAATTTAGTAGGGTGGTTAGAAGACTTAAATGGAACCCTATATGTAAGGTCCTTAACATAATGTTATGCAAATGTCAATTATCTAATTATCTATGACCTACTATTTCTCTATTTTTCTCTGTTTGATTGCTTAATATCATATTCTTCACTGTCCTGTATTTTATTTTATACACTTTCCACTAATAGCTTTCACTGTTTATTATGCTACTGGCATTCATGAATTTGCTTTCATTTTTATTTCTTTATAGAGGATCAAAAATTCTATACAGGTTTTTCTTTTTCTGTATTTTGTACATATTTTCTCATATCTAATACAAAATTACTACAATAAATGCCAAGTTTCCCTTCTGAAACATTAAATTATAGTGTGTGTTAAATGGAAACACACACTATAATTCTACTATCATAAGAATCTTGTTTTTTTATTCTTAGGCCTGCCACTTCATGGTTACAGGAAGGCTGCCGCAACTCCAGGTATCAAGGCTTCATTCTAAGGCAGAAATAGAATTATCTTTCCACAATAACCCTCAGCACAATTGTTCTTGTATCTTTTTGATGATAAATGGGTCACGTCCACTCTCTAGACTAATAAGAGTTTTAGGTCCACTTTGTCTGTATCAAGGGATCTCTGCCTGACACCTTAAAAAAATCAGGATTCAGTTAACAGAGAAGTGTGTGCAAACAACTATTGTGTCTGCCACATAGGCCTACATACACACACATACACACCTTTTACTCTGCTGGAGGAAGCATGGTGTTCATGAAACCAAAACCAAGCCCATTGCCATCGAGTCAATTCCAACTCATAGAGACTCTGTAAAGCAAAGTAGAACTGTCCCTTAGGGTTTCCAAAGAGCTGCTGATGGATTCGAACTGCTGACTTTTGGTCAGCAGCCGTAGCTCTTAACCACAGGGCCACGAGGGCTCCATGGGGTTCACTGAGAAACAGATATCGGTCTTCACACTAGCTCTCTATTTTATCATTTGGCTCTAAAATATGCTGTAGAGCTAAACAACAACAACAAAAAGAAAATCACAGGTAATATTTCTTTGATCAAAATTTCTTCTGAAGATAAAGTACGATTGGAGAAAAGCGACTTAGGTATTCAGCTTTAAACAAACACTTGATTTTTTGAAGTAGTTGTTATATTCCTCCAAATCCAATAAATAAATATAAATGAAGGGCAAAAATAAAATATATATAGGAAAATAACATGGAGAATACTTAAAATGCAGTTCCAACGTGCTAATCTAGTCTTAACAGTTGATCATGATGTTGGATTTAAGCTTCTTGGCAATCAGCAAAAGAAAAATAAATCAAGTCAAGAGAGTCATAGTATCAATAAGACAGAAATAAGTTTTTGGCTCGGGGAAACACAACTATTCCTGAAAGTTGTCCAGAGGCATTTTGCTGCAGGTTCTGATAAAAAGAACAATGTGTAACCTAATGAACCACAGTTTCACTAACATCTTCACAGCAAACACATTGCTGATTTTTTCCGGGACAATTTCTTACGAGCTCCATGAATTTGAACAATAGCATATCACCATAGTATAACTTGGTAAATACAGTTTTTAGTCAAGGGCCATAGACCTGGCAAATCCAATGCAGAAACAGGAAAGACAGCAGAACAACATGTAATAAATCTACCTTCCCCTCTCCCGGCAAATTCATTGTCCTAACGACAGTAACAGACATAGGAAATGTCCAAGCAAATCAATCTGGACTCTCCTTTGATAACACATTTGGTCAACACAATGAACCAACACAATTGGTTCATTAATTCTAAAGTTCTCAAAATCTCAACAAGCTAATATTTTTCTTAATTTTGTGCTCATGAGATTTCATCATCTACTAAAAGACATCTTTAAAAAATTGAGATAGAAACGAGACAATAAAAATCAGGTATTTTCAGAAAACTAGCTTTGCCATTTAACTTATTTTTAATTTGCTTTCTTAAAAATATTTCCTAAAACAAAAAATTTTATTCAGGAAAGACCCTGCTGAGCAATAGTGTATCAAAAGATTACTTTTGATCCTAACCACTGACTTTTATAAGTAATTAAATATTTAGGAAGTTAATTCATTTCCAGCCATTAATTTTCATGTCAGGTTAAGTGGTTTGTCTGTTTGACTTTATTTCAAATTACCAGGACCTGAACTTAGACTTCACTTGGCAAAAGATAAAAATCTCAAGGGTCCAGGAGCCCCAGTTATTAATCTCTATTATGAAAGTGACAATTCAGGCTGCATAAAGAACAACTTTTCATTACAGCCTTTGTACCTTCTATGAAACATGTAAAGACAAAAGTATATATAATTTATAAGTTTCAGGAAGTATCTTATTGTTTTTTGAAAGATCATATTTTTAAATACATTAAATGTATCTAACACTTTTAAACTAATGACAATGCTGTGTTTTTGTTTATTTGAAAGGTCTGTTCTTTTGAAAAATATCATAATTTGTTCATTTTACAATAAAATGTACTCAACTTTTTTGATTAAATCATGGTCAACTCATCAATTACTTGCATACAACTTCACCCAAGTCATGGTTTGAATTCTGTCCCCCAAAAAATGTGTTTATCAGTTTGGCTAGGCCATGATTCCTGGTACTGTGTGATTTTCCTGTATGTTTTAAACCTGCCTCTATGATGTTAATGAGGGAGGATGGGTGGCAGTTGTATTAGTATGGCAGGACCTGATCTACAAGACTGGATTGTGTCCTGAGGCAATCTCTTGACATATAAAAGACAGAAGTGAGCAGAGAGGCAGGGGGACCTCATACCATCAAGAAAGCAGTGCCGGGAGTGGAACGCATCCTTTGGACCAGGGTCCCTGCGCAGAGACACTCCTAGTCCAGCGGAACACTGGAGATAAGAAGGCCGACAGAGAGAAAAAGGCTTCCCGTGGAGCTGATGCCCTGAATTTGGACTTTTAGCCTACTTTGACTGTGAGGAAATAAACTTCTCTTTGTCAAAACCATCCACTTGTGGTATTTCTGTTATAGCAGCACTAGATGACTAAGACAACCTGGAAAACACTAATTAAAACTTAGAACAGTTAAGACAAAACAACAACTACAAAACTCCCTCCCTGCTATTAAGTTAACCTATGAAGTTATAAATGTGAATAAAGTATGCATATTAATTTCCAAAGGTCACCAAATTGCAGGTGCAAAAATGCAGGTGAAGCTAATTAACTTCCTGAGCAAGCAATTGGTTGATTGCAGGTGCAATTAGTGAAACATAGAAAAAAGAAGGGATGGAAGAGTTTTGTTGAACGTTTAATCTCAAATTGTATGAGTTCTCAAACCACGCTGCAATCAAATTAAAAGTATCAACAATTAAACTTGCTAAAATTTGGCTTTCATGGCAGCTGTCTATTACGTGGTGGTAAAGAAAAAGGTACTGTCTGTAAAAACGATAGGATTTTCATTTACTGTCTCTCTTTCAAATAAGCTTTTCATTCCTCAAGAACATTTTTTTGTTATAACATGATTATGAGAAAAGTTGATGCAAGAAAATGTTTATCTGGATCCATGCTTACTACCGTTTTAAGGAATTCAAGCTCAACAGACAAAATCCATTTCTCCCCCATTCCCAATCTTCCATAGATAACTACTTGTTTTTTTAAAATTAAAATAACAATATAGGGATTTCCAGAATGAGCATAGCTGTTATGGATTGAATTATGTCCCCCCGAAAATGTGTGTATCAATTTGGCTGGGTCATGATTCCCCATATTGTGTAGTTGTCCTCCATTTTGTAATTGTAATTTTATGTTAAAGAAGATTCTGGTGGGACAGTAACATCCTTACTAAGGTCACATCCCTGATCCAATGTAAAGGGAGTTTCCCTGGGGTGTGGCACACACCACCTTTTATCTTACAAGAGATAAAAGGAAAGGGAAGCAAGCAGAGAGTTGGGGGGGGGGGGGGGGCCTCATACCACCAGGAAAGCAGTGCTGGGAGCAGAGCAAATCCTTTAGACCTGGGTTTCCCATGCAGAGAAGCTCTTAGTCCAGGGGAAGATTAATGAGAAGGACCTTCCTTCAGAGCAGACAGACAGAGAAAAACTTCCCGTGGAACTGACGCTCTCTATTTGGACTTCTAGCCTGCTAGACTGTGAGAAAATAAATTTCTCTTTGTTAAAGCCATCCACTTGTGGTATTTCTGTTTATAGCAGCACTAGATGACTAAGACAATCATCTTTCCCTTTTTTTCTCAGAATTAAAAAATAAAGGCAAAATACCATTTTAAGCAAAACTAGAAGAAAGGTATAATTCACATATTTCAAAAAAAGAATAAGGACTCTAGTTGAAGTAGGGCAAAAGACTGAACAGGAGGAAATAAAAAGATAACATAAAATCAAGAGCAGAGAAAAGGCCAAGTGGTGACATATCTGAGAAAATACCAGCAAAACACACTTCCTAAAGGTGAGGGCATGATCATGAAGTGAAAATGCTGGATGTCTTGTGGACAATTGAGATGAACAGGGCCAGCAGGAAAAGCCCTCCTGGCACAAGATAAGAAAAAGACAGGAGGCAGAGCGAGACTGAGTATAACAAAGTTGTATTTGTACAATGTTTCCCTCACAAACAAAAGGAAAGAACCCTTGTTTTGTGAAGCCTGGAAAGTGACCCTGGGGTTCCTGAAAAGGACTAGTGAAGGGAAAGGCAACTCATTCAATGCAGAGTAATAAAAAAGTAGCAAGCACAACATCAAAACAAACATACAATAAGAACTTAGAAAAAGAAGCCAAATTTTACAAAAGACAAAGAATCCTCACCAAAAATTTATTGTTTTAAGGAAGCAGATGAAAGTTATGAACATTTCATCAAGAATTAGAAAACAAAAATAATGAAACAACCGCCTCTTTGAAGGGAAGCCATGTAGCAGAGATACAAAACTTTAGGAAGGTGATTGCTAGATAACAGGATGAGACGATGCAAAACAAATGGTGGAATCAGAATAACATACAAGAAAAAATCATTATAAAATAAAATAAAGGAGAATTTAGGAGCATAAAGGAACATACAGTACAGGCAAAAAAGAAATAAGAAAAACAGACAAAATAGAAACGTAGAGAAAAACAATAATTATGAAAGATACACAAAGGGAATCTAATACAAACGTGTGTAGTATCCAAATAAGAAAACCAGAAAAATTGTATCAGAAATACTTAAAGATAAAATTCAAGAAAAATAAAAAAAGACTTAAAAAGAATATTGTTAAATAGGCCATGTATGAGAAAATATCGACCTAGAACTGGCAACATCAATATGCACCCTAATAAAATAAAGGAATTTAAGAGAAAATCACTTTAAAGAAGTGAGTTCAAGCTACCTTCATTTCCCTGAAAAATTCAACCCATGAAAACAGGGAAACAACATCAATAAGATACTTAAGGAGAAAAATTCTGAACCAAAAATTTTGTTTCTAGCCAAGCTGTTTTTCCAGAATAAATATTACTGAAAGCAGTTTTGACCATGTAAGAATACAAGGAATATTTTACTTTTGAGTTTTATTTCAGGAAAATTCTGGAGAAATAAACTTCAGTCAAGCAGAAGAGAACAGAAGAAATTGTTGTAAATTTTGGCAGTCAATACTGAATATATTTAACAGTACAACTAAGACTAAAACAAATGTGATGATTGAAGTTGTTATGGCTTGTTAAAGACATGTTGAAGTCCTAACCCCTGGTACCTATGAGCCTGAACTTGTTTGAAAATAGGGTCTTTGAAGATGTTATCAGTTAAATTAACAAGGGATCAAACTGGAGTATGGTGATTTTTAATCCAGTCTGAGTGGGGTCCTTATAAAAGAGGAGAAGCGACAGAGGCAGACAGAGAAAGGACAGCCATGTGAAGATAATCTATAGCCAAGGAATGCTGGGGGCTACAGAAGCTAGAGGAGACAAGAAAAGATCTTCATCTAGAGAATTCTGATTGAAAATGGCCAATCTGACTCCTGATTTGGACTTCCATCCTCTAGAACTGTGAGACAGTAAATTTCTCTTCTTAAAAGCTACCAAGTTTGTGGCATTTTGTTACTGCAGCCATAGGAAACTAACACAGGGCTGATGGAACAAAATCTATTCCCTGTTATCTTAGTCATCTAGTGCTGGTATAACAGAAATAGCACAAGTAGATGGCTTTAACAAACAGAAATTTATTCTCTCACAGTTTAGGAGGTTAGAAGTCTGAATTCAGGGTGCCAGCTCTAGGGGAAGGCTTTTTCTCTATCTTGGCTCTGGGGGAAGGTTCTTGTCATGAATCTGCCCTTGGATCTAGGAGTTTCTCAGCACAGGGATCCTGGGTCTAAACTATGCACTCTAATCCCAGTTCATCTTTTTTGGTGATAGGAGGTCCCTCTCTCTCTGCTGAATTCTTTCTCCTTTTATTTCTTGTAAGATAAAAGATGATATAGGCCACACCCCAGGGAAACTCCCTGTCATGGATTGAATGTATGTATTAATTTGGCTGGGCTACGATTCCTGGTATTGTGTGATTTTCCTATATGTTGTAAATCCTGCCTCTATGATGTTAATGAGGGAGGATGAGTGGCAGTTGTGTTAGTAAGGCAGGACTCAATCTACAAGACTGGATTGTGTCCTGAGGCAATCTCTAGAGATATAAAAGAGAGAAGTAAGCAAAGAGACAGGGGGTCCTCATACCACCAAAAAAGCAGTGCCAGGAGCAAAGCGTGTCCTTTGGACCTGCTGTCCCTGAGCAGAGAAGAACCTAGTCGAGGGAAACATTGATGAGAAGGCCAACGGAGAGACAAAGCCCTCCCCTGGAGCTGACACCCTGAATTTGGATTTTTAGCCTACTTTACTGTGAAGAAATAAATTTCTCTTTATTAAAGCCATCCACTTGTGGTATTTCTGTTGTAGCAGCACTAGATGACTAAGACAGTCCCCTTACATCAGATCAGGGCTGTGACCTGAGTAACTGTGTTCTGCATCCCAACCTAATCCTCTTTAACATAACCTAATCTTGCCTCATTAACCACAGGCAGAGATTAGGATTTACAACACATAGGACAATTACATCAGATCACAAAATGGAGGGGAACCATACAATACTGAGAATCATGGCCTAGCCAAGTTGACATATATTTTTGGGGACATAATTCAATCCATGAAACCTGACAATGTAGAAATGGTACAGACAGTAAGTTATGAGAGAGGAAAGGTGAAAAAAGCAAAGTATGGTAAATTTGATGATTATGTCATTTGCATTACCTTGTAGTAAAAGAAAAAGATTCAAAGCTAAGAAAAAACATAATAAGAGTATAAACATAGCATTTACAATACAAAGTAAACCCTAAAATATTATTTTAAAAAAAGAATTATGAAGTGGGAGGATGATACACATAATTTTACCATTGTTCATAATGAGAAAAAATTTTTTTAGAACAAAATACCATTAATGTTATCAAGTAAAGTTATAAGGATACCGCTAGAACCAAAATTCAGATCTTCCAAAATATCACATGAAACACACACCAAAGAAAATTGGTCAGTTAGTGAAAGTTTTAAAAATATTACAAAAATTGAAGACATAAGACAAATATGCAATATTTAAAATTAAACATATTTAAATTAAATTGGGCTTAATTTACCTATTAAAAGAAAAAAATGATTTTCATGTTACATCACAAAACAAAGCTCATCAAAGTGCATATATGAAATAATATATATAAAAAGAAAATACTGTATGTTCAGTAGACAAAAAAACAATAAACCAACAGAAAAGGGGACAAAAAATAGCAGTTCACAGAAAGGAAATACAAATATCTCTTAAATAAATTAAAAAGATGCCCAAGATCTTCACAAAAAGAGAAATACAAACTAGATCACACTGAGATACCATTATTATACCTGTGATAGCAAACCTCTAAAACTAAGGCACTTGGCATAATAAAATGTGATCCAAATCAAAACTCCATTTTGTTACAAGTTCCTCCTCCCACATTCCTAAGGACATAACCTTGATTTCTTCCCATTTGTATCTATCAATCATCTTTTTAAACTGGGTTGACTCTTGCCCCAAGCCACTCTTAAGTAATTATGGTTGGGGATCAGGAATGTGGTTTAGCAGCTCTTAGTAAATAAGGGTGGGGTTAGAAATGTGATTGTAGGAGAATGAGTTTACTCAAGATGTTCCAGGAAGAAGGTAGTTGCTGATTATTTATCCACCTTGTGACTGTGCGACCATCACACACTCCCCTTCCCCATCTTTACTATAAAAGCACATGTGTCCCTCCATGCTTGGGAACACTGGGTAGATTCCTCTCTGCCCTCTGTTTCCCCAATTCTCGAATTGTATTACCCTCAATAAATCTCCTTTACTTTAACAGAGTGAGCATTCTTACTCTTAGACATAGCCTATATTATATCTAAAATTTTTCAACACATTCTGTTAAAGTGGGGTATAAATTTTGTAACAGAGTGTAGCTTGTTGCTATCTTTGTGGAGGTCATTTTAGCAAAATTCATCAAAATTGCAAATACCTGTCTACTTTGATTAAACTAGTCTACTTTTAGAAATATAGTCTACAATATCCCTGATCTACAGAAATAATGCATGAACGAAGTTATTCACTACAGCATTATTTGCCAAATTAAATGTTTAGGAATAATACAGATATCGATCAATGTAAACAAACAAACAACAACAACAAAAAAAACCTGTTGCCTTTGAGTGGATTTTGAATCACAGCAATCTTACAGGACAGAGTAGAAATGCCCCATAGGGTTTCCAAGGAGCCTGGTGGATTTGAACTGCTGACCTTTAGGTTAGCAGCCATAACTCATAACCACTACGCCACTAGAGTTTCCTATATTCTTTGAAATCAGCTAATAGAAAGTAAACTCCATGAGGGCAACGGCTTGCCTGTTTTACTCATTACAGCATTTCCAGAACCTAGAAGTGTGTCTGACACATAATCAGAGCTCAACAAACGTTTGATTAATGAACTAGTATGTGAGGGAGTAAATTAATAAGCATCTCTGATGCCCAAGGCAAAACAGGCATATGGGACCAATTTATTTTTCCTTTTATCCAAACTTCTATCCTTCCTATTAATGAACATCTCACCCTAGGGCTAAATTTTCATTGATGGGTTTTACTTCTTAACTTTCAATGTTTGCTGCTGCTGTATTCGCCAGTATCTCCATATAAAATTATCTTTCCTCTATCTATGTCAAGGAGTTGTTTTGATAATCTAGTACATTCTGATAGGTTAATAGGTTAGGCCTGGAAGGACATACCTAGGTTGTTGTTGTTGTTGTTGTTAAGTGCCCTCAATATGGTTCCCACTCATAGTGATCCTATGTACAACAGAAGGAAACACTGCACCGTTCGGCACCATCCTCACAATTGTTGCTATATTTTAGCGTATTGTTGCAGCCACTGTGTCAATCCATCTAGTTCAGTATCTTCCTCTTTTTCGCTGACCCTCTTGTTTACCAAACATGATGCCCTTCTCCAAAGACCGGTCCCTCCTGATAACATGTCCAGAGTATGTGAGACAAAGTCTTGCCATCCTTGGTTCTAAGGAGCATTCTGACTGTACTTTTTCCAAGACAGATTTGTTCATTCCTCGGCAGTCCATAGTATATTCAATATTCTTCACCAACACCGTAATTCAAAGGCATCAATTCTTCTTTGGTCTTCCTTATACATTGTCTAGCTTTCACCTGCATATGAGGTGCACCTTAGTCCTTAAAGTGACATCTTTGCTTTTTAACACTTTTAAGAGGTCTTTTGCAACAGATTTTCCAGTGCAATATGTCATTTTATTTCTTGACTGCTGTTTCTATGGGTATTTATTGTGAATCCAAGTAAATGTAATCCTTGACAACTTCTATTTTTTTCTCTGTTTACCACGATGTTTCTTATTGGTCCAGTTGTGAGAATTTTTGTTTTATATTGAGGTGTAATCCATACTGAAGGCTGTGGTCTTTGATCTTCATCAGTAAGTGCTTCAAGTCCTCATCGGTTTCAGCAAGCAAGATTGTATCATCTGCATGTCAAATATTGTCAATGAGTCTTCCTCCAATCCTGGTGCCATGTTCTTCTTCAGAAGTCCATTTTAATGACGGGCTGTAGGACACAAAGCCCTCACTTTTTAGTTTTCTTATGAGATTATTAAGGATGAAGATTTCAGGCCAAATTGGAAGAGAATATGGTAAAGAGCAGATGCGGTTTTGGGGTGAACATCAAATCAAGCCTCGAATGTGGCTCCAGTTTCTGTTTTTTCTTGGCATAAGGTTGGCCTTGTACAGCTTCACCCTCATTGAAATGGCAGTTGGTTGCTCAGTCCCATGATACTCATCTTGATAGGGTCCTCACAACCTTACAAGGCAGCGTACTACCTGAAAAGCCCTCATAATGAGATGTAATCAATTTTCCTGAGACATTTACCTATTACTCCTACGTCTACTCTTTAACCCTTCACAATAAAAGTGTTTCCTCCACAAAACAGCTCTCCAAATATTTGAAGGAAGTTATGTCATCTACTGAAGTCTTCTCTTTTCTCAGCTAGTATTCTGTGCCTTTTTGTTACTTTTTTAAATCCTAGAAAAATTAATTTCACTAATTTTATAAATGTGTAAAAATACATATTTTAAATTTGATTTATGAAATTGATTTCAATATATTTTTGCTAACTTGCCCTCAGAGAAATTTTATATAGCCAATTTCATAGAGCCTTAAAAATATGTTTATAAGAAAAAATGTTAATGTAATTATGCATGTCTTTGTAATAAAACCAATATCCATTTGTATGCCTTAAATATGTCAATGACCAGATTAATAGAAATGTTAACACTCTATAGTTATTCTTCACATAGATGTTTGCTAGTTGCAGTTAATTAACAAAATAGAAAAAAAAAAAAAACCTATATTTCTAAATTGGCTTTAAAATATAAACTCAAGAATAAGAGAAGTACAGATGTCACCAAGTTATATCTGTTAGAAACAAACATTAATGAAGAGGTCCTTTATTATAACCAGACACTGGAATTGCTCTTAAAATCAAATTTGTGAAAGACAGGAAGAATATTATTAAATTTTAAAATTTAACAATAAAATCATCTGTTACATATTTTAACGTATCCTTAATGCTCCCACTAGATTACATGGCATGTGTTTTCAAATATCATTTCTGTGTTTTGAAATCTCTGTGTATAATAAGGTTGCTAACAGCTTTAAAACAATAGATACAGTTCTTCTAAAAGCAGGTTATATTTATGGGAAGCAAGGAAAGCTATCATGCTGCGTGAAATGCCTGGGCAATGACAGCTAAACCCTACAAAGGGAAGAATTCCTTGTTCCTAAGGGTGTGGTGCCAGCTAGTCATCTGGTCTGAAGCCTGGCTGGAGGCATGAAGCAAAAGAATGGGTTTTGGCTCTAGGCCAAAACTTTTCAAAGAGAAGAGGAAGGAGACAAAGAGATAGTACTGGACTTTATAGTCAGGCCAACAGAACAGTACGTCCCACTGTCTTCTTGAGGTCTTTTTATTTCATCTCCCACCCAGAAGCTAAGAACGAAAGTGAGATTCTCTTAAAAGAACTCCCACAGTATATCATTAGTTAATCTTTGAGATATGTTTTTATAAGCTAGGAAGACAGAGAACAGGAAGCTCAAGAAAAGAAAAGGAAATGGAAGAAGATGGCTTTGGGAGGAGACTTGCGGGGGAAAAAAAAATGTGCTACACCATTTCACATAAGTAATGAATAGAGGACAGAAAAATTACTGTGGCTGGCTGATATTGGTGGGTGAAGAGATAGTTAGTCTTAGGATATTTTGTTGATACAATCTAGAAGGACATTTCTATCATTTCTTTAAGTGTCCCGATTCGAAAATCACTGGGCAAAAAAGACAGAGCCAAACTTTTACCTTGTGTAGAATTACATACATTCTGATTACCAAATTCAGAAAACTTAATGGGAAGTCAAGAGGACACACACATCTTTTTTAATATTTCAAGAGACAAAAAACTTTAGGTAACCATTTCAAATGGAATTTATAAATTTAATTCAACAAGCAGTTTTGAATATTTACTCTGTACAAATCACTATAGTTATAACATAATCAAAGTTGTTCCTGGGGAAATGTTGATTCACTCATTCATTCGTTTAGCCATCCATTTATTTTAAAATGTATAATGTAACTGCAATGTTTCTAATACTCCATACGTTACATCTTGTTCAGTGAGATATTTAAAGCTCTTTTGAATCCTATTTGCTTGTATAAATTGATGACAGAAATATATGTAGAAATTCCTTTACCTAGTGAAATAACTGGAAAAAAAATTTGCATTCAAATGTCATAATTCTGCAATTTGATTCAACAAATTTTTAAGACTCATGTCAGTTATATTTGCTCACCACATTCATAGTTGTCCAAGTTATACTTTGTAAACACTTTATGAATGAAACACAGCAAAGGGAGCAAGTGAAAAAAATAAAGGGTAGTGGAGAGGGGACGTTTGTTACACACATACATATACATATATACATGTTATACATATAAAGACCTTGATAAACCTATTTGAAATAATGTCTAATTTTAATCTCTTTATCTCTATGTATTTTTCTTATTAATAAGGTATATACACTGGACTTTAGAACATTGAATATGTCTTTAGGGTAGTGTATACATTAAAATTTCTCCTTTTTCTTAGATAAACAGATGTATAGCATGAAGATACCAGTCTAAGGAGAGACAAAAAAATGGTGTTCTGATATTAAATTTATAACATATGCTAATAATATATACTAATAGTAGCTTCTTAACAATAGAATAAGTTAATCAAATTGTAAGGCTATTACGTTATAAAGATTTGTTGTTTTGTAATCAGGACAGTAGAATTCTACTATGGAACAGACTGCTACTTGTCCACCAACATACATTGTTTTGTTTTTCCTCTTAATAATAGAGACCTAGCCCCCAAGTGTAAGCTGGGAATAAGTGTACCAACTAGAAATCTATTTCTCAGACTCTTTTGCACAAAATTGTTCCATGTAACCTAATTCTAGTCAACGAAATGGTAGAAAAAGTGGTGGGTAACAATGGAATGTATGCAAGCTCTGTCATTCTTCTTTCCCATTGTCGGGGAGGTGGTGACAATTGGCAAATCTGCCTTGGATCCAGAAATAGTCACTACCTGTTAAAGATAGCAGAACCTCCCAGACAACCGTGGATCATATCTAATACTATTGTATCATAGATAATATTTTTAAGTTACTCTATTTTGATCTCTTACCTTAACTAATATAAAAATCAACTCTGTCATCATCTAGATTTTGTAATATGTGGCTGTAACACAAATATCTCAAGTAGGTAATCTAAAGAAGAGAAATTTATTTTTTTCACAGTTCAGGAGGCTAGAAGTCTGAATCCAGGGCAATGGCTCAAGGGCAATAATGCTCTCTCTTCGCTATGAGTCGGAATCGACTTGATGGCATGAGTTTGGTTTGGTTTTCGGTTCATTGACTCTGGTGGGGAGATCCTCGTCTCTTTCAGCATGCATAGCCCCAGCATTCCTCGGTTGCTTGGCAATCCTCACGTGGTATTTATCTTTCCCTGTTTGTACTTGCTCCTGTGTCTAATCTACTCTTTTTTCCCTCAAAAGTGATTAGGTTTAGGACCCATCCTACATTGAAATGACCCCATTAACATAACAAACCCTATTCTCAAAGGGGATTACATCCAAAAGTATAGAGGTTAGGATTCCAACACTTATTTTGGGGGGATACAATTCAATCCTTAATAGTCTTTTTGGGTTTCAGTGGACTAGATGTCCAGCTCTAAATGCCTACAAGCCTAAAACTGAAAAAGAATTATGATACCGTAGAAAACCAGTGGTACTTCTTACCACAACCTTCCCACCCTTACATTACCTGGAGGATCAAATTAATTCAATAATATAATTGTACTAATACTCTTTGATTAACAAAAGTTCCACTTCAAAGTCTACCTCTCTGCTCATCTCTCATTAAAGTGATTTCTATTGTCTAAGACAGTTTTTTGAAGCTGAGTAACATTAATATATTTCAGATTTTTACCAGTAATTGCCCTTTCACCTGCATAAAACAAGTGATAGGAATAGGGAGGGATCCATAGAAATATAAGCATCGTAAAGAAAGCTCAACAATAAAGAATATCATTGAAGAAAAATGTAGGAAAAAGTAAACATCAAGACCTTCTCTCACCTGAAATGTGAAAAAACAGAAGAGTAAATTTAATGTTTGCCATAGAGAATCTATAAGCTAATACTTTTAAGAGGGAGCAGATTCATGGTGGTGGCTAAGCATATTGTTGGTTTTCAATAGAGTTGTTAGTGGCTCTTGAGTTCGATTGATTACAGTTTAGTACTAATGAGGCCAACGTTCAGTCCCCATGTGGGCCAGTCAACTGTGCCCTGTTCCACAACCACACAGCATGTTCCTAACTTTGGCCAGCTGTCTCCAAAATGCATGCTCTCCATCACAAATGGGACCAGAGGTATACGAATCAGTAAAAATCTATCCTCACAACTAGGAAAAATTCTCAAGGCAGACGGTAGGTCTGTAATGTCACTTAAGCATATGAAACATGGCATGTGTACTGATATTGAAAAGTAAAGTGGAGATTTGTCAGTTATTCAATTGTAATTTGAATATTTGGGCTAGAAATCCAATTATGCTTAGTCTAGTCAGTTAACATAGGAGTTCATGTGATTTACTAAAGGCATTACTGCTTCAAGGGTCTCACACTTAAATGACTTTGGTGACCAAAGGGATATCGTGGCTTTGGGTATGACAATACAGAGAGGTGGAAATTATGGTGGCTTTATCAGTTCGTGTTCCACCTAACACTGTAGAAAAATAACAACTAAAACTCATTCACCAGGCTCTTGACCTACTGTATTTTTACCTAATAACACGCATGTTATACGTTTTTTGCCAAACACACAACCCCCCTTACTATTTTGTAAGTGAGCTATACCACATTTTATATATGTGTGCACATTATTCTTATGGGTGCACTATTTGTGAAAAAATATGGTATATGGGTTTGTTATTCATAGGAATAAAAAACAAACAAACAAAACAGCACACATGTAGTGGATGAATCTTAAATGACAGACGAAAGAACAAAATACATTGGTTTTGTGAATGTTGTTGTTGTGTGCTGTCAAGTAAATTTTGACTCATAGCAACTCTATCTGACAGAGGAGAACTGCCCTGTAGGGTTTTCTAGTCTATAATCTTTATGAGAGCAAATTGCCTGCTCTTTTCTCTGGAAGAGTAGCTGGTGAGTTTGAACCCCTGACCTTTGGGTTAGCAGCACTTAACCACTGCACCACCAGGGCTCCTTGATTTTGTGAAAAATAACATAATACTTAGTGTTTAAATGTGTGTTTCCTCACTAGACTTTGAATTCCACAAAAGAATGTAAAATATCTTGCTCGTCTTTTCATCACCAGAGTGTAAAACAGAATTGGGCACACAGTACACAAAAAGCAAGTTTTTTCTAATGTATGGTTATAGTGTAAATGCTTAATTATATAACAGTCTGAATTATCTGTAATATTAATTTCACTTTCATAAGCATATTTAAATTTTGGTGTACTAGGTAGATATTTATTAGCATAAATAGATATAATTAGATATGCAAAAGCATATTCCCACTAGTGGAGAACACAAAATTAGAAGTTCATTTAATCTATATGAACTACAACAATGGAAGAATAAATCTCATATCTTATTTAACTACACTTCATGGAAATTAAAGGTCCTTCAGTTTGGCGTACATCTCAAAAGAATCATTAAGAAAAGAATTTGCTTAGCTGCGGGCTTTTATGTAAAGTTAAGTGAAGGAGGATAAAACAGAAATAAACAGTAATTAAACTACACAGAAATTTCTGGATGAAATAAAACAATTCTTACAGTTTCGAGGTAATGGCAAAAGTGTTTCTGGCAAGAGAAGCATAATTAACAGCAGTATTAAAGCTTTGCTTTACATTCTTTTGGCAATTGAGTCTACTAAGTTGAAAGTTGTTAAATTGAGTATTTAAGTTTCATATTAATTTGCATTTCACTTGACTGCTTATTACTGTTTTGTAAGCTTGAATCAGAGAGGTCTGGGTTCAATGCAACAAATTACTGTACAGAATAAAAAATTACTACCTAGGCAGCTTTGCTTTTTTGCTGGGTTTGTCATGCTGTGTGTAAAAAAGAAGAAAAAAAGCAGAAGAAAGAAAGAAAGAAAAGAAAAAGAAGTGTTGGTTCTTTAGAGGCGTTTTAGCACCAGATCTGCACTATCAAAAATAGTCCTCGAACATAGTTAAAGTTATCTAGAAATTCAGCAGTTTGCAAACAAGTGCACTAGGGAGTAGTTTTTTCATACCAAAATATTTTTGCCACACATCAGCAAGTCCTTGAGGAGAGCCTGCTGGCTCCAAAGGCCTGTGGTTTGCTGTTGATATAGCAAAGCAATAACATTTAGCCAGTGCTAGCAGGGAAGCAGTGATGTGACCGTTCTTCACAGCGACTACTACATTTGACAGAAAATAGTTTAACCACTGGGATTGAAAAGCATAACTTCATTTCATGACGTATTGCTTAACCTTTGATTCTTCTTTTTATTATCTTTTGGAATTGCTAAGTATACATGTCGTCTACTCTTTCATAGGCAACAATCATTTAATACAGAATGAAAGACTTGTTGTTAGTTACCGCTGTTGAGCGGGCTCTGAATCAAGACAACTTTATGTACAATAGAAAGAAATGTTGCCTGGTCCTGAGCCACCTTCATGATCCTTGGTATGTTTGAGTCCATTGTTGTGGCTACGGTGTCAGTCTATCACACTGACGGTCTCCCTTGTTTTCTCTGATTCTCTACTTTTCCAGCCATGATATCCTTTTCTAGTGATTG
The DNA here is from genome assembly GCA_030035585.1 of Dugong dugon. Lineage (NCBI taxonomy): Eukaryota > Metazoa > Chordata > Mammalia > Sirenia > Dugongidae > Dugong > Dugong dugon. The sequence continues at coordinate 101,951,225 of CM057463.1, read as the reverse complement.
GTCTTTCCTAATGACAAGTCCAACGTAAGATAGCCAAAGTTTCGCCATCCTCACTTCTAAGGAGCATTCTGCTGATATTCAAAAACAGCATATCCCTTTGTGTGTGTGTGTGTGTGTGTGTGTGTGTGTGTGTGTGCATGCTCACTCATACGTGTGCATAAAATATATGTTTATCATCAACTTTGTTCTGTTATCAGTTGACCTGGGTGAAATTAGAAGGAAAGAGAATCTCGCTATATCCAGTTGCCGTCAGGTCAATTCTGACTCCTGGTGACCCTATAAGACAATAGAACTGTTCCATAGGTTTTCCAAAGAGGAGCTGGTAGATTTGAACTGCCAGCCTTTTGGTTAGCAGTCATAGCTCTTAACCACTGCACCACCAGGTTAAGGGTATTATTGCCTTGATCTGTTAGAAAATGAGTTACTTTGAGATAATATTCTTAAACTTATTGAAGTATTTCAACTTCCTTTTTCCTATGTCAGCTTCCTCCTACAGATTATCATGGGTTATAATAATTATATGTTAATCTGCTTAATTTATATGCCATGATGATCTAATTAATTCATGCACCCATAATCTAACCTCAGGAAACCCTAGTTGCTTAGTGCTTAAGAGCTACACTGCTAACCAAAAGGTTGGCAGTTTGAATCCGCCAGGCGCTCCTTGGAGACTATGGGGCAGTTCTACTGTGTCTTATAGGGTTGCTGTGAGTCAGTATTGATTCGATGGCAATAGGTTTTGATGAAGTCTAAAATATTTTAAGGTTTTTTGATCACTGATCATCCTATTTTAATGTATTCATCTTTACATAGAAAACTTGCAAGAGAGCAAATATGTTAAAAAAAAAAAAAAAACAAACCCATAGATTTCATAAGGGGATACTACTACTACTACCCATTGCCATTGAGTTGATTGTTTTTTATTGAAGGAGTCTTTTTATTGGCAGCCATCCAGATGGCAAATAAAGTTGTTTAAATATTTGCTCATTAGTGAAAGGAATTGGTATCAGTTTAATTCATTATTTCATGTTTCCTATGTTTCAAAGCAACTTTTTGATAAACACTGTAAAGGTATCTCTGACGCCCCTGTATTAGATATATTTTTTCTTTCTCTAGCTAGAAATAAACTAACAAAGTCATACGGCACTGAGATGTTGAGATGCTCTTAACATCTTCCTAGTTATTTGAGATTTTTGCCGTAAATTTTAAGGAGTGCAAAAATCACACAATCTGAACCACTAGGAGGACTCAGGGGCTGAGATATGTTAATGAAAGATGCTGTAGGTGTCATATAGCTGATGTATTCCAGCGCTATTTAGGGCAAATAAGAGCCTGTCACAGTGGAGAAAGCTGCCGTGCAACACTACGTTTATCTTAAGGCATTCAGACAGGAAGATAAAATGCATATTAATCCCTAAGGATAAACAGACTTTGCTGTTACATTGGAATAAGCAACATTTATGTCAGATCTAGCCCAAATGTGGGCAAACAGGGTAAATTATAGGGGGCAGGGAAGGGTAGGCAGGCTAGAAAAGCAGTAGAAGGTGTCCACCCCTACTTTGATTATACATCTCAGTGTTGTTCTCTGGTTCACCTATACTGAAGCATCTGTATCTTGGGTGGCCCTTGCTGAAGCTGGTATTTCATCCTCTTCTGACTCCTCTTTGCCTATCATCTGTCATAAGGAACCTAAACCACACAAGAAATAACTGATTGATACCTCCACACCATAATAGGAGTTAGGACCTACTGTGTTAAGTTCCTTGAGGTTAAGGACTTTGTGTTATTTCCTACATTTCCTTGTTGATGGTGGTGGTTTTAGGTGCTGTGGAGTCAGATCTGATCCACAGTGACCTATGTACAATAAAACAAAATGTTGCCTGGTCCTGTGCCATCCTCACAATTGTTGCTATGTTTCAGCCCATTGGTGCAGTCACTGTATCAATCCATCTCATTGAAGGTCTTCCTCTGTTTCACTGACCCTCTAATTTACCAAGTATGATATCCTTCTCCAGGGACTGGTCCCTCCTGAGAACATGTCCAAAGTTCATGAGATGAGGTCTCATCATCCTGCTTCTCAGGCGCATTCTGGCTATACTTCTTCTAAGACAAATTTGTTCTTTCTTCTGGCAGTGCATGGTATATTCAAGATTCTTCACCAACACCATAATTCAAAGGCATCAATTCTTCTTCAGTCTTCTTTTTTCATTGTCCAGCTTTCACATTCATACGAGGCTATTGAAAATACTCTGGCTTGGGTCAGGCACACCTTACTCCTCAAAGTGACATTTTTGCTTTTTAACACTTTAAAGAGGTTTTTTGCAGCAGATTTGCCCAATGCAATACATCATTTGATTTCTTGACTGCTACTACCATGGGCATTGACTGTAGATCCAAGTACAGGTAGTCCCCGGGTTATGAATGTCTGACTTACGTAAAACCTGTAGCTACGAACCAACCCCAGTAATGCCTATTATATTAAAAATTCAAGGTACGTACAATGATTTATAATAGCAAATGGGCACGGCTTTGTGATGTGCATCAAAACATTAGTATTATTGTTACTGTATTATTGTTAAAGATGTTTTAGTATATCTGGAAGTATTTCTTTAATGTTTTTTTCTACATAGAAAGATACACTGTATACCATATACAAAGCAAACATTTGACTGACAGTAGATACGAATGGTACCCAACTGCTTTGAATTATGTACAAATTCAATTTAAAGACAGATTTAGGAATGGAACTCTTTTATAATCTGGGGACTGTCTGTAAAATGAAATCCTTGACAACTTCAGTATTTTCTCTGTTAATCAGGATGTTACTTATTTGTCCAGTTGTGAGGATTGTTGCTTTCTTTATGTTGAGGTGTAATTCGTACTGAAGGCTATAGTCTTTGATCTTCATCAGTAAAGACACTGTAGTCTTTCATCTTTCTCCTTCATAGCACCATATTTATTAACTACATTAAGTACTGCAGACATATTTGTTGAATGAGTATCCCAGGGAATATGAGGCTTGTACTTTCTATTGCCAACAATTTTTTTTTTTTTAATTTTTATTGTTCTGAAAAGGAGCATTACTAAATTCAGATGATAAGCCTTTAGATTAAGCAGAGCAAAAGAGTTTACTTTGTTATCCACATTCTGGGCCCAAATCTCATGTAGAACCTGCTTGTACTTAATGTTTCCTAAAAAGCTAAATAAATATATTTGTAACAATATCAGAATAACATTAGCCTGAGAGTATCAACATAGGTCATTGTAATTTCCAGCAGAAGGCAAGATTTGGAATAGAAATCTAAAGAATCATCCATTCATTTTGAATACTATCTTAACAACTCTGCTTATACAAAATGTTAGAGGACCTCTTACTTCTCCTTTCAATTATGATTGCACAGTGATAAATTGACAGCCAGGAGATTTTTTAAAATACTGACTAAATTCCCATGCAGGCATACTTTTTTGGGAAATGTGTTGAAATGACTACTTAGGAACTGTGCCCACTTTTGCAAGATCAATTCTGTAAACACACAGTTAATAAATGCTATATCAGAGTCACTGGAAATCTTTATATAGCGAAGATGTTACTTTGAGGACTAAGGTGCACCTGAACCAAGCCATGGCATTCTCAGTTGTCTCATACACATGTGAAAGCTGGACAATGAATAAGGAAGACTGAGAAATAATTGATGTCTTTTAATTACAGTGTTTGTGAAGAATATTGGATATTTATTATTGAATATGCCAGAAGAACGAACAAATCCATCTTGGAAGAAGTACAGCCTGAAAGCTCCTTAGAAGCAAAAACAGCAAGACTTCGTCTCATGGAATTTGGACATATTGTAAGGAAGGATAAATCCCTAGAGAAAGACATCATGCTTGGTAAAGTCGAGGGTCAGCAAAAAAGAGGAAGACCCTCAATGAGATGGATTAACACAGTAGCTGCAACTATGTGCTCAAGCGTAACAACGATTGTGAGGATGGTACAGTACTGAGCAGTGTTTTGTTCTGTTGTACATTGGGTTGTTATGAATCAGAAGAGACTCAACAGCACCTAAAAAAACAGCAACGTATTAGGTTCTAGATATGGAACATACATTTTTAGTGGTTTAGATCTATTTTAACAAATAAGTTTTATGTATTAACAATATTCTATTTTTCATGAACCCTTCTGCATATTTATTCTCAGTTTTCTTCTCTGAGGCAATTATAAGGATTATTTTAGACAATAGATCCAAAGTTTTTTGTTTTTTTTTTTTTAATAACTGAATTCAGATCCTTCCTTGAGCAAACAGATTTTGTCTTTACTACCTGTGAGACTTTTTTCAGAGCTAAGTTTGTTTCTAGCATATTTTCTCAAAAGTTTTATATTGCTCACCATGGTAGTCATCTCCCATGTAAACACAAGGGCACTTGTAAGTGAAGACGAGATGGAGGGGAGTCAGTCAGAGAGATCTGAAGATGCTATGCTGTTGGCTTTTAAGATGGAGGAAGGGTCCATGAGCCAAGGAATGCATGTGACCCCCAGAACCTGGAAAAGGCAAGAAAATGGATTCTCTTCTAGAGTCTCCAGAAGAAATGCAGCCCTGCTGACGTCTTGATTGTAGCCCAGTGAAACCTATTGAGTGCTTCTGACCTCCAGAATTGTAAGAAAATAAATTAGTGTTGTTTTAATCTATGAAGTTTGTAGTAATTTTCTACAACAAATAGGAAATGGGAAAGTAATTTATTCATGTTTCAAAAATAAAAGTACTAAACATTAAGAGGCCATGACATTAACTCTACCTTCATTTCATTGTTCTGCCCCAAATAAGCCTTGTTTTAAAAAAGTCAATTTTAAAAATTATCTAATTTTAAAAAGTCAAGCTCAAATATATCCTTTCCAAAAAGTCTTTTTTGATCCCTCAAATTCGAAGGGTGTTCTTCGTTATCTGCTTGCAAGATGAAGGGAACACTTTGAATTACAATTAAGCATAGAATACATTGCTATTACTTAGATTATTGTTTTTAATTATTTGATATGTAATGTGTATGTTTTCTCTCTTCAGTTGAACTATTAGTTCTTTAAAAAGGGATTTGGAATCTTGTGTTGCTAGCATTAGCCACACCTCTATTGCCATAGTATACGGCTGGTGTTGTCAATAAATACTTGTTGATTGAATTGGTTGTAATTTCATTTTTTATTTATTATTGTTGTTTATTTTTTTCCATTGAGGTATAATTTACATAAAACAAGTAAGTTTTAAGTGTTCATATACATTTTTACATATATAAATGTATACACTAATGTTAACTACCATGCAAAACATATTCATCATCTCAAAATGTTTCTTGGGTCCTTTATAGTCAATTTCATATATATTGGTCCTTGGAAATTTATTGAAATTTAATTTTTTGGTCCAATATGTGGTCTATTGTGGTGTATGTTGCATATGTACTTGAAAAAATGTGAATTTTTTTTTCAGAAGGGGCATAGAAATGTGTAAGGAGCCTTGGTGCTAACCACAAGGTTGCAAGGTTGGTGGTTTAAAGCCACCACATCTGCAAGAGAAAGATGTGGCAGTCTGCTTCTATATAGATTACAGCTTAGGAAACCCTGTGGGGCATTTCTACTCTGTCCTCTAGTTTCACTATGACTCAGAATTTATTCTGCGGCACAAAACAACAGCAACATGTTAATCTATATATGCCAATTAGGTCAAGAAGGTTGATAATTCTGCTCAAATCACCATACCATAGTAATTTTTTCTACTTCTTTTAGCAGTTCCTGTGAAGAGTGTTATGTTTCCAAAGTATGATTGTAGATTTATCTTTTAGTTCTGTCAATTGTTTTTCTTTGAGTATTTAGAATTTTTTTAGCTTATGTATCTTTGGATTGTTATGTCTCCTTGGTGGATTGACCTATTTAATATGTGAAATATCTATCTTCATTGTCTCTGGTAATATTTTTTCTTAAGTCTACTTCATCTGATATTTTATAGTAATACCAGTCAGAATCAGCTAGACAGCAGTAGGTTTGTTTGTTTGTTTTTTTGGTTTTATGGATTCAATTGTGTCCCCGCAAAACATGCGGTCTAAATCCTAACCTGTCTTTATAATTCCATTTGGGAATGGGTTCTCTTTGTCATGTTAATGAGGCAGGATTATTGTCTAGTGTGTCTTGAGTTAATCTCTTTTGAGATATAAAAGAGATTAAACAAGCAAGTGAAAGAAGCATAGAAGAGGAAAGACTGATGCCAAGCCACATGATGATCTCCAAAGAACCAGGAACGAAGATTAAAGCTCAAAGAACTTACCCCAGAGCTGACAGAGAGAGAAAGCTAGTAACCTAAATTCAGACTTCTAGCCTCCTAAACTCTGAGAAAATAAATTTCTGTTTGTTAAAGCTATCCACTTGTGCAGTAGCTAAGAGCTCCACTGCTGACCAAAATGTCAGCAGCTTGAATCCACCAGCTGCTCCTTGGAAACACTATGAGGAAGTTCTACTATGTTATATAGGGTCACTGTGAGTCAGAATAGACTCAATGGCAATGTATTTGGTTTTGGTTTTATGATATTTCTGTTATAAAAGCACTAGATAACAAAAACACATAGTATATTTTTTTTCTATTCTCTTGCCATTAACATGTCTGTATATTTATATCTAAATTAAGTTTTTTTTTTTTTTCTGTAAACAGAATATGACGAGTCTTGTTTTTTATTTAGTTGGATAGTCTCTGTCTTTTGTCTCTGCTCTTTACTTTTTGTCCTTGGGTGGTGCAACTAGTTAAGTGTTCAACTACTAGCCAAATGGTTGGCAATTCAAACCCACCCTTAGGCACCTTGGAAGACAGGCCTGGTAATCTGCTTCCAAAAGGTCATAGCCTTGAAAACCCTATGGAGCAGTTTTATTCTGCACACATGGGGTCACCATGACTCAGAAGCAAGTCGATAGCAACGAGAAACATTTACTTTTTAGTTCTACAACTTTGTTTTATGTTTTAGTGAATACTCTAGAGATCACAAAGTGGATATTTAACTTATCACAGTCTACCTTTAAACAATATTAAACCACTTTACAAAGATCCTAAGAATCTTTCTCAGGATGGTCAAACATGGTGGCTAAATCACACGCACCATGCCATCCCCCATAGCAAAGAACTGAGAAACCAAGTGAAACAGATACAGATGACAATCTGGGAACCCAGAACAGTAAACAGAAGGATGAAGAATTAGACTGAACACCAAAGAGAAGGAAACACTGAATGAAAACAGTGAATGAGGAGATTTACAGACTGTAGGTGCCCTACCAGCTGGCCTGGTACAGGATGGCTATCTTGAGACAAAGGAAGCAGCATTTCTGAGTGAGGAATATAGGAAGGCAACTTCACAGAATCTTCAAGAGGTGACATAGATACTGTATAGACAAACCTGGAGCAAATCAAGGTGAGCAGAACATGAACTGGATCTAATGAGGGAAAGTACAGGAAGGTGGGTGAGAGCCCTAGGGATCCAGATAACCATAGAGGAGGGAGGAGTCCAGAAAGTAAGCACAGAATTACTCACCATCAGCAGTCCCTGATCATTTGGGTGAGTGGTGCTGGTGGAGTTTAGGATCCCTGGAGTGGCGGCTAGAGATCTCCCAACCCACTGGACTCTGGACAGCCCCCCTCCTCTCATTTGGTTTGGGCAAGGTCCTGATCACTGGCTGCACTCTGTGGGGAGTTCCCCAGTGCCCATGCCAGAGACTGGGGGAACACAGTCTCCCCTCTTTTCCCCCCTTGCTCTCTGGTGACCCTCCCTCCACCCAGCAATCTGCGGTGCATGCTACCACACTGTCAGATCTGTGACCAGAGGTTCGTGCCTGCCTCCGCCCATCCCCATGCAGCCTGGACTGCCTGGAGATCCATGGTAAAAGCTCTCATGATGTTGGACCTGCAACTGGAGGCTCGTGCTAGCTCTGACCACCCCCACACCACCCCGTCCACTCAGTGATTGGCAGCATACACTCCCACCACTAGACCAGTGAACAGAAGTGCAAGACCCTCCCCCTACCCCACCCTTGCCACTCTGCCTATCTGTCAACTGATGGTGCGAGTTCTCGTGCCACCTACCTGGTGACTGGTGATCTGTGCACCCTCTCTCTGACCACCCAACAACTGGCAGTGCACACACACAGCAACCAACCCAATGACCAGCGAGAACACTCCCAGCACCCATTTCCCAGTTACCAGTCAGATAGACATATCACCTCACCAGCAACACAAGTCACATCCTTGCAAGTCCCATTTGCACCTCTGCCAAATGACAAGCATGAGATCCTAAGGCCCTCATCCAATGTCCACCGCTCCAACATCACACATCCCACACCCTATCAGTTCCTGCAGGCCATTTCACTTGTGTTGGAACCTCTTGATATCCCATCGCCTACAGTGATGCCAATTTGTGCATGCACAGCAGGGCTACCTGGTCCATTTGGGAAGCATTCTCTCACAGTGGATACAAAGACATCTTGCCCTAACCTGCAGAGAATCCACTAACTGCTAGCACCAATCTGGAAGAAACCCATGGTCAAATAAGGGCTGTGAAGGAACTCTGACTATCTGACACTTGTCATCCAATATCAGAGAAAGAACTTGCTCTCCCATCTCCACTCAATCCAGTAATGGAAGATATATGTGTCTAACCACAGAGGACTCGCATGTGAGTGTGACCCACCATACCCACTAGTGACAGGAAATCATGCCCAGCCAACAGACACCACCAAAGTCACTCATAGACCACAACCACAAAACAATTAAAATAATACAAAAGAAAAAAGACATTCTAAAGAGAAAAGAGAAGAAACAAAGCTCTGGATACATCAAAACAAAACAAAACAAAAAACACAAAACAAACATATATAAATCAATAAAGAAATATATATATACACATAAATATAAATCAACACCATAATGCTTCAGAGACAGCAGACAGTAAGAAATCATGTGAAGAAACAGAATAAGATGGCTCAAACAAGTGAGCAAAATAAAACAAACAAAAACTTGTTGCCATCAAGTTAATCTTGACTCATAGCGACCATATAGGACAGAGTAGAACTGCCCCATAGGGTTTCCAAGGAGCAGCTGGTGGATTCAAACTGCCAACTTTTTGGTTAGCAGCAGTAGCACTTAACCACTACACCAAGAGGGCAGAAAACATTCCTAAGGAAGAAATGGTAATAGAACTATCTGATAAGGAATTAAAAGTCTTATATATAGGATCCGCAAACACATCAAGGAAAAACACAGACAAAACCTAGAAGAATTCAGGAAAACAATACAAGAACAAATTGACAAAATAGACAATTAGAGACCATACAAAAACACAACTAGAAATCCAGAAAATTAACAATAAAATATCAGAAATAGATAATTCAAAAGAAGAACATAGAAAGTAGAATTGAATAAATGGAAGAAAGGATCAACGAAATAGAGGACAAATCTCTTGATACTAATTTGAGGAACAATCAGAAAAAAAGAATGAAGAAAAATGAAGAAACCCTAATAGTTATGTGGAACACTGTCAAGAGAAGTAATCTGTACATAATTGGAATTCCAGAAGAGGAGGAAAAAAAAGTACAGGGAGAAATTTTGAAGATTTATTGGCAGAAAACTTCCCTAATATCATGAAAGATCAGAACGTTTCCATCCAAGAAGCTCAACAAACTCATACAAGATAGGCTCCAAAAGAAAGTCATCAATGCATATCATAATCAAACTTTCCAAACCAAAGACAAAGAAAGAATTCTGAGAACAGCTTGTAAAGCTAAATATCACCTAAAAAGGAGCACCACTAAGAGTAATCACTGATTTCTTGGCAGAAACCATGCAGGTAAGAAGGCAATGGGGCAACATATATAAAACCTTGAAAGAAAAAAATTGCCAACGAAGAATCATATATCCAGCAAAATTGTCTTTCAGATATGATGACAAAACTAGAACATTCCCAGGTAAACAGAAATTAATGGAATTTGTAAGAAGCAGACCAACCTTGCAAGAAATATTAAAGGGAGTCTTTTGGGCCGAGAACAAACAACATCAAACAATAACCAGAGATGAAGACACACGACAGCATCACCCAGAAGACAACTGAGATAAAGAATTCTCGAAAGTAAAATAAAGCTGCTAAACTGAAAACGGAACCAGAGATGCCAATCAGCAAATGATGAAAACTTCAAAACAAAAATGGAGAATAAATGGTGTCTTTAAAGAATTCCATAAGGAGAGGAAGTCAAGGTGATATCAGGATATAACAGACTGTTTTAAACTTAGGAAGAGAAAGGTAAATTTCAGAGTAACCACAAAGAAAATAATGAATCTAGTCGTCAGAATAAGGAAAATCGAAAAGACTCAGCAAACACAAAATCAACAATGAAGGAAACAAAAAGAAAATCCATAAACAAACAAACAAAAATCTCAGCACAGAAAATTAAGCAGAAGAAACAAACCATTAACACCACACACACACACACACACACACACACACACACAAAGCATAACAAAATGGAATTAGTAAATTCATACCTATCAATAATCACACTGTAAATGGTTTTAATGCACTAGTAAAGAGACAGAGTGGCAGAATGGATAAAAAATATGACCCAATAATATGTTGCCTACAAGAGACACATCTTAGACACAAAGACATAAATAGGTTAAAAATCAAAAGATAGAACCAAAAATTATCAAGCAAACAGTAACCAAAAGAGAGCAGGAGTGACAATAATAATCACTGATAAAGCAGATTTTAAGTCAAAATCTATTATTAAGAGACAAGGTATGGCATTATACATTCTATAATTATTAAAGGATCAATCCACAAAGAGGACATAATCATAATAAACATTTACATACCTAATGACAGAGCTCCAAAATATATAAAACAAACCCTGAAAGAATTGAAAAGAGATAGATAGTTTTACAATAATAGTAGGAGACTTTAACATACCACTTTCAATTATGGACAGAAAAACTATTAAAAAAACTCATCAAAGATACAGAAGATCTAAATGATACAACCAACTGGACCCCACAGACATGTACAGAACACACCACCCAACAGCAGCACAGTACACATTCTACTCCAATGCACATGGATCATTCTCCAGAATAGACCATATTTTAGGCCACAAAACAAGCCTCAATGAATTCAAAAACATTGAAATAATACAAAGCATCTTCTCTAGCATAAAGCTATAAAACTAGATATCAATAACAGAAAGAACAGAGAAAAAATGAAATGCATGGAAACTGAATAACATCTTGCTTGAAAACCACTGGGTAATAAAAGAAATTAAAAAAATAAAATTTAAAAATTCTTAGAAACAAATAATAATGAAGACACAACATACCAAAACCTTTGAGACACAGAAAAAGCAGTGCTTAGAGGAGAGTTTATAGAAATAAATGCACACTTCAGAAAAGAAGAAAGGGTCAATATCTATAGTTTTACTCTACAACTTGAAAAAATAGAAAAGGAGCAGCAAAAGAAGACCACAGTTACCAGAAGAAAGGAAATAATAAAGATTAGAGCAGAAATAAATGAAATAGAAAACAGAAAAACAATAGAAAGAATCAACAAGACTAGAAGTTGGTTCTTTGAAAGAAGCAATAAAATTGACAAGCCACTGGCCAAACTGACAAAGGAAAAAAATGAGAAAATGCAAATAACCAAAATAAGAAATGAGATAGGTGATATTAAAACAGAACCAACTGATATAAAAAGGATCATAACAGAATATTACAAAAAACTGTATTCCAACAAATTTGAAAACCTAGAAGAAATGGACAAATTGCTAGAAACACACTACCTACCTACTAAACTAACACAAATACAGGTAGAAAATTTGAACAGACCCATAACAAAAGAAGAAATTTAAGATGTTATTAAAAAAAAAAAAACTCCCAACAAAAAAATTAGTCCCCATCCAGATGGCTTCAGTGGAGAATTCCACCAGGCATTCAGCGAAGGGTTGATACCAATTCTACTCAAACTATTACAGAACATATAAAAGGAAGAAATGCTCCCTAATTCATTCTATGAAGCCAGCATAATCCCAACACCAAAGCCAGGCAAAGACGCCACTAAAAAGACATCCTTCATGAATATAGATGCAAAAACTCTCAGCAGAATTCTAGCCAACAGAATTCAACAGCATATCAAAAAAGTAATACATCATGATCAAGTGGGATACATAACAAGCATGCAAGGATAGTTCAACATTAGAAAATCAACCAGTGTAATTGACCACATAAATAAAATAAAGGTAAAAAAAATCACATGATCATCTCGATCAATGCAGAAAAAGCATTTGATAAAATCCAATGCCCTTTCCTGGTAAAAACTCTCAGCAAAATAGGATAAAAGGCAAATTCCTCAACATAATTAAGGGCATGTATGCAAAACCAACAGTCAACATTATACTCAGTGATGAAAGATTGAGATCATTCCTCTTGAGAACAGGAATGAGATACGGATATCCTTTATCACCACTCTTATTTAATATCGTACTGGAAGTCCTTGCTAGAGCAGTAAGGCCAGAAAGGAGAATAAAGAGTATCCAAATTGGAAAGGAAGAAGTAAAACTATCCTTATTCTCACATGACATGATCCTATACATGAAAAATCCCAAAGACTCCACAAGAAAGTTATTGGAGCTGACAGAAGGATTTAACAAAGTGGCAGGGTACAGTATCAACACATAAAAATTTGTTAGGTTCCACTTCACTAACAAGGAGGACTCTGAAAAGGAAATAAAGAAAACAATACCATTTACAATAGCCCTCAAAAGGATAAAATACATAGGAATAAACCTAACCACACATAAAAGACTTATGCAAGGAAAATTATAAAACACTACTGCAAGAAACTAAAAGAGACTACATAAACAGAAAAACATTCCATGCTCATGTAATGGAAGACTTACAATTATGAAAATGTCAATACTACCAAAAGTGATCTATAGATATAATACAATCCAGATCCAAATTCCAAAAACATTCTTTAATGAAATGGAAAAACTAATCTCCAACTTTATATGGAAAGGTCAGAGGCCCTGAACAGCTAAAGCAATATTGAAGAAGATGAGAGTAGGAGGCCTCACACTTCCTGATCTCAAAACTTACTATACAGCCACAGTAATCAAAACAGCCTGGTACTGGTTCAATAATAGATACATAGACCAGTGGAATAAAATTAAGAACCTAGAATTAAATCCATCAATTTTCAGGTAGCTGATCTTCGACAAAGGGTCAAAGTCTATTCTGTGGGTAAGAAACAGTAACTTTAACAAGTGACGGTGGCAAAACTGGATATCTATATGCAGGAAAATGAATCAGAATCCATATCTCACACCATGCACAAAAATTAACTGAAAATAGGTCAAAGACCTAAATGTTAAAGTTAAAATTATGAAGTTCCTGGAAGATAACCTAACATTAAAACTAGTGGATCTAATTTTCAGCATAAACAGCCTGTCAAACAAAACCAAAAATACACAAACAACAAAAGATAGATTAGAAAACTGGGATATCCTAAAAATTAAATATTTATATTCATCAAAAGATTTTACCAAGAAATTAAAAAGAAAAAGATTCTTTGGCAAAGACATATCTAATAATCTCTAAAATATGTAGAACTCTTCAACAACTCAACAGTAAAAAAAACCCAATAAAAAATGAGCAAAGCACGTGAACAGACACTTCACCAAAGAGAACATTCAGGTGGCCAACATGTACATGAAAAGATGCTCTTGATCATTAGCCATTGTTGTTGTCAGGTGCTATCAAGTTGGTTCCCACTCATAACGACCCTATGTACAAGAGAAACACTGTGGAGTCCTGCACCATTCTCACAATCATTCTTACAGTTTGAGCCCATTGTTGCAGCCACTGTGTCAATCCATCTCACTGAGGGTCTTCCTCTCTTTTGATGACCCTCTACTTTACCAAGCATGATGTCCTTCCCCAGGGACTGATGCCTCCTGATAACACGTCCAAAGTATGTGAGACATAATCTCACTATACTTCTAAGGAACACTCTGTCTGTTCTTCTTCTAAGACAGAATTGTTCGTTCTTTTGGCAGTCCGTGGTACACTCACTATTCTTCGCCAATACCATAACTGAAAGGCGTCAGTTCTTTGGTATTCCTTATTTATTGTCCGGCTTTCATACGCATATGAGGTAATTGAAAACACCATAGCTTGGGTCAGGCGCACCCTAGTTTTCAAGGTGACGTCTTTGCCTGGAAAACAGTATTGTGCTTTCTCAAAAAATTAGACATAGAAATACCTTATGATCCAGAAATCCCACTCCTAGGAATATTCTAGAGATATAAGAGCCACGACACAAGTAGACATATGCACACCTATGTTCATTGTACATTACTCACAACAGCAAAAAGATGGAAACAATCCACTTAGGTTTGAATGTATGAATGGATAAACAAATTGTGGTACATACATACAATGGAATACTATGCAACTATAAAGGATAATGAGGAGTCCATGAAACATAATATGGATGAATCAGGAGGACATCATACTGAGTAAAATAAGTCAATTACAAAAGGACAAATACTGTATGGTCCCACTATTATAAAGATTCAAGAATAGCTATACACACAGAAAGTAACGTTCTTTGATGATTACCAAGGATGGGAAGGAGAGGGAGGAGGAATAGCTTTCTAGATAGTAGACACATGTTACTTTTGGTGATGGGAAAGGCAAGACCAAATGTGACTGAAGTCAGCACAAATTAACCAAGGAAAATAAAGTCGCTCATAAGTACTTAAGAAACAGGAAAAATTTCGGTAAATGCTATTGCATATGCAATTTTGCAACAAGAGTAAAAATAATAAAAAATATGTTTGTAGTTACATAGGTAGATATGGCTGCACATATGTGTTTAGGAAGGCATACGCAAGTAAATGCATACGCATATATAGGTGTATCTGTAGACATGTATATACACGCTTGTGTGGACTGCATGTATATCCAAATATATAACTAACTACACAGGGACACAATTACGGAGGCTTCCTAGACATATCCAAACAACTCATGGGATTGGTTTACTGGGTTAAAAGGCTTGGGACCTAGTCTTGAGGGACAACTTAGTCAATTAGCATAACACAGTTCACAAAGATAAATCTTTTGCATCCTACTTTGGTGAGAAGAATTTGGGGTCTTAAAAGCTTGTGAGTGATCAGCTAAGATACAATTATTGGCTCTACTCATATGGAGGAAAAGAGAATGAAGGAAATCAAGGACTCAAAGAAGAAACTAGTCCATGGGACTAATAGCCCACATGAGCCAGAGACTCTTCTAACCTGAGGCCAGGAGAACTAGATGGTGCCCAGCTAACATGACCGACTGTTCTGACCAGGGACATGATAGAAGGTCCTGGATAGAATAGGGGAAAAATGTAGAACAAAACTCAAATTACTAAAAAAAGATCAGACCTACTGGGCCAATAGAGACTAGAAGAAACCCCAAGACTATTATCCTAATATGCTCTTTGAACTTGGAATTGAAGCTATTTCTGCAGGTCACCTTTCAGTCAAATAATAGATTGGCTTATAAAATAAACAGTATCACCAGTGAGTAATGAGCTCCCTTAAACAATTAACTATATGAGACCAAAGGGTCATCATTTACTCAAAAGCAAAGATAAGAAGACAAGGAGAGAAAGGGAAGCTAGATCAATGAAAACAGAAAAAACAGAATAGAAATAATGATAATGCTGGCAAATTGAAAAATTGTAAACAATGGCATGGGACAATCTGTACAAAAATTGTTAAAGGGGAGCCTAATTTGCTGTGTAAACTTTCATCTAAAACACAATAAAATATTTTTTAAAAAAGAAACTTTCACTATATAATTCCATTTACATCTGTCTTTGGATCCCTGGTGGTGAAGTGCAGCCAAAAGGTCAGCAGTTCAGATCCAATAGCTGCTCCTTGGAAACTCTATGGGGCAGTTCTGCTCTTTCCTATAGGGTCATTATGAGTCAGAAGTGACTCAATGGCAATGGAAGTAACCAATAGGTGCTCAGTAAATATTTATTCAGAAACTAATGAATAAACTTCGTATGTATAATGGCCAAAGACCAGATAAGTTGTGGAACGACATCAAGGACATCATACATGAAGAAAACAAGAGGTCATTAAAGAGACAGGAAAGAAAGAAAAGACCAAAATGGATGTCAGAAGAGACTCTGAAACTTGCTCTTGAATGTCAAGTAGCTAAAGCAAATAGAAGAAATGAAGAAGTCAAAGAGCTGTACAGATTTCTAAGGGCAGCTCAAGACGACAAAATAAAGTATTATAATGACATGTGCAAAGACCTGGAGTTATAAAACCAAAAGGGAAAAACAAGCTAGGAGTTTCTCAAGCTGGAAGAACTGAAGAAAAAATTCAAGTCTTGAGTTGCAATATTGAAGGATTCTACAAGGAAAATATTAAACGATGCAGGAAGCATCAAAGGAAGATGGAAGAAATACACAGAATCACTATACCAAAAAGAACTGGTTGACTTTCAACCATTTCAGGAGGTAGGCTATGACCAGGAACCGATGGTACTGAAGGAAGAGGTCCAAGCTGCACTGAAGTCATTGCTGAAAAGCAAGACTCCAGGAATTGACAGAATACCAACTGAGATGTTTCAACAAACAGATGCAGCACTGGGAGTGCTCATTCTTCTTTGCCAAGAAATTTGGAAGACAGCTACCTGACCAACCAACTGGAAGAGATCCATGTTTATGCCTATTCCAAAGAAAGGAGATTCAACTGAATGGGAAAATTATCAAACAATATCATTAATATAACACTCAAGTAAAATTTTGCTGAAGATCATTCAAAAGTGGCTGCAGCAGTACATTGACAGGGAACTGCCAGAAATTCAAGCCAAATTCAGAAAAAAATGTGGAACAAAGGATATCATTGCTAATGTCAGATGAATACTGGCTGAAAACAGAGAATACCAGAAAGATATTTACCTGTGTTTTATTGACTGTGCAAAGGCATTCTACTGTGTGAATCATAACAAATTATGGATAACATTGTGAATAATAGGGATTCCATAACACTTAATTGTGCTCATGAGGAACCTGTACATAGACCAAGAGGCAGTCTTTCGAACAGAACAAGGGGATATTGCATGGTTTAAAGTCAGGGAAGGTGTGCTTCATGGTTGTATCCTTTGACCATACTTATTCAACCTGTATGATGAGCAAATAATCCGAGAAGCTGGCGTATATGAAGAAGAACAGGGCATCAGGATTGGAGGAAGACTCATTAACAACCTTCATTATGCAGATGACACAACTTTGCTTGCTGAAAGTGAAGAGAACTTGAAACACTTACTGATGAAGATGAAAGACCACAGCCTTCAGTATGGATTACACCTCAACATAAAGAAAACAAAAATCCTCACAACTGGACTAAGTAACATCTTGATAAATGGAGAAGAGATTGAAGTTGTCAAGAATTTCATTTTAGTTGTATCTTCAATCAACATCCATGGAAACAGCAGTCAAAAAATCAAAAGACGTATTGCAATGGGCAAAGCTGCTGCAAAAATCCTCTTTAAAGTGTTAAAAAGCAAAGATATCACCTTGAAGACTAAGGTGGACCTGACCAAGCCATGGTGTTTTCAGTCACCTCATATGCATGTGAAAGCTGGATAATGGATAAGGAAGACTGAAGAAAAATTGATGCCTTTGAATTATGGTGTTGGTGAATAATATTGAATATATCAATATTGGAATTCTTTTGGAATGTCCAAAGAAGAAACTAATCTGTCTTGGAAGAAGTACAGCCAGAATGCTCCTTAGAAGAAAGGATGGCAAAACTGTGTCTCACATTCTTTGGACATATTATTAGGAGGGATCAGTCCCTGGAGAAGGATACCATGCTAGGTAAAGAAGATGGTTAGCAAAAAAGAAGAAGATCCTCAATGAGATGAACTGACACAGTGGCTCCAACAATGGGCTCAAGCATAACAACGATTGTGAGGATGGTGCAGAACCAGGTGGTGTTTCGTTCTATTGTGCATAGGGTCACTATGAGTGGAAACTGACTCAACAGCTCCTAACAACAACAGCAACATGAGTTGGAATCAACTTGATGGCAGTGGGTTTGTTTTGGTTTTAGTTATGTACTACTGCTATAACAGACATAGCACAAATGGGTGGTATTTAACAAACAGCATTTTATTTTCTCATGGTTTAGGAGGCTAGAAATCTGAATTCAGGGCATGAGCTCTGGGGAAGGCTTTCTGTCTGTGTCAGCTCTGGAGGAGGGTCCATGTCTCTTTTTGAGCTTCTGCTCCTTCGAGATTTTCATTTGGCTTGGTCTCTCTCTTCCCCCATCTCTGCTTGCTTCTCTCCCCCTAATCAGCTCGGTTTGTATATCTTTTATGTCTCAAAAGAGATTAACTCAAGATACTAGCTACAATAATCCTGCCTCATTAACATAACAAGGACAACCTATTGTCAAAGGGATTATAACCACAGCCATACCAAAAACCAAACCAAAATCCACTGCCTTCAAGTTTATTCCCACTCACAGGAACCCTATAGGATATATAAAAACTGTCTCATAGAGTTTCCAAGTGTGTAACCTTCCAAATATGTGTTAGAAGAAATACAGTGAGAATGTTCATTAGAAGCAAGGATGACAAAACTTCCTCTCACTTACTTTGGGCATGTTATTAGGAGGGATCAGTCCCTGGAGAAGGACTTCATGCTTGGTAAAGCAGAGTTGTTGTTGTTAGGTGCTGTTGGGTTGGTTCCAACTCATAGTGGCCCTATGCACAACAGAACAAAACACCACTTGGTCCTGCACCATCCTCACAATCTTTGTTATGCTTGGAGCCATTGTTGGAGCCACTACGTCAATCCATCTTGTTCACAGTCTTCCTCTTTTTCAATGACCAAGCATGATGTACTTCTCCAGGGACTGATCCCTCCTGATAACATGTCCAAAGTAGGTGAGACGTAGTCTTGCATCCTTGCTTCCAAGGAGCATTGTGGCTGTACTTCTTCCAAGACAGATTTGTTTATTGTTTTGGCAGTCCAAGGTATATTTAATACTCTTCACCAACGCCATAATTCAAAGGTGTCAATTCTTCTTCAGTCTTCCTTATTCATTGTCCAGCTTTCACAAGTATATGAGTCAATTGAAAACACCATGGCTTTGGTCAGTTTTTAAGGTGATATGTTTACTTTTTAACACATTAAAGAGGACTTTTGCAGCAGATTTATCCAATGCAATGCATTGGTTGATTTCTTGACTGCTGCTTCCATGGGTGTTGATTGAGGAGCCAAGTAAAATGAAATCTTTGACACCTTCAATCTTTTCTCTCCTACACATCTGTCAGTTTGTCGTACTGTGTGGGCTTGCATGTTGCTGTGATGCTGGAAGCTATGCCACTGGTATTCAAATATTAGCAGGGTCACCCATGGCAGACTGGTTTCAGCTGAGCTTCCAGACTAAGACAGACTAGGAAGAAGAACCTGACAGTCTACCTCAGGAAAGAGTTAGCCAGTAAAAACCTTATGAACAGCGGCAGAACGTTGTCTGATACAGTACCAGAAGATGAGCCTGTCAGATTGGAAGGCTCTCAAAAGAAGACTGGGGAAGAGCTTCCTTCTCAAAATAGAGTCCTCTTTAATGATATGGATGGAGTCAAGCTTTCGAGACCTTCATTTGCTGATGTGGCATGACTGAAAATGAGAAGAAACAGCTGCAAACATCCATTAATAATCAGAATGTGGAATGTACAAATTATGAATCTAGTTAGAGGTTCAGCAAAAAACAGTAAGATCTTCAACGAGATGGATTGACAAGGTGGCGAAACAATGGGCTCAAGCATAGCAACAATTGTGAGGATGGCACAGGACTGTGCAGTGTTGCATTCTGCTGTGCATGATGTCACTATCTATGAGTTGGAACTGACTCGATGGCAGCTGACACCGACAACAATCTTGGAAGCAGAGTGCCACACCTACCTCCCACTGAGTGGCTGGTGGGTTCAAACTGCTGACCTTTTGGTTAACGACAGAGTGCTTTAATCACTGTGCCACCAGGATTTCTTTCACCACTGGCATAGAGGTTGGGGTTTACAACATATATTGTTGTTGTTGTTGTTAGGTACTGTTGAGTCATTTTTGACTCATAGTGACCTTAGGTAGAACAGAATGGAACACTCACTATCATTGCTATATTTGAGCCCATTATTGCAGCCACTGTGTCAGCTTGTCCCATTGAGGGTCTTCCTCTTTTTCACTGACCCTCTGCTTTATAAATATGATGACCTTTTCCAGTGACTGGTTCCTCCTGATAATATGTCTAAAGTACGTGAGAGGAAGTCTTGCCATCCTTGCTTCTAAGAAGAATTCTGGCTGTACTTCTTCCAAGACAAATTTGTTTGTTCTTCTGAAAGTTCATGGTATATTCTTTTGCAGCAGATTTATCCAATGCAGTAAGTCATTTGCGTATCACAGGTTGTTAATGAGCCTCCTTCCAATCCTGATGCCACGGTCTTCTTCATAACACCATCCTCTAACTTTACATATCTTTATTGTCATTTATTTTATTTCTATATGTTACAAACCCACAATACAGGGCTGTATTTTTTTTTAATCTTTAACAATTATCAATCATTTAAAGAAATTATGTATGTACATATAAATACATACATCCACACACACATCATGATAAACTGAGAAAATACTGAAGTTGTTCAGTATTTTATTTTACTTGGATCCACAATCAACATCCATGGAGGCAGCGGTTGAGAAATCAAATGGCACATTGCACTGGGCAAATCTGCTGCAAAAGCCCTCTTTAAAGTGTTAAAAAGTAAAGATGTCACTTTAAGGACTAAGGTGTATCTGACCCAAGCTATGGAGTTTTCAGTAGCCACATATGTGTGCAAAAACTGGACAATGAATAAGAAGACCAAAGAAGAACTGATGCCTTTACATTATGGTGTTTATGAAGAATATTAAGTATACCTTGGACTGCCAAAAGAATGAAAAAGCTGTCTTGAAAGAAGCACAGTCAGAATGCTCCTTAGAAGAGAGGATGGCAAGACTCTATCTCACATATTTTGGACATATTGACAGGAGGATCAGGCCCTGGAGAAAGACAACATGCTTGGTAAGGTGGAGGGTCAGTGAAAAAGAGGAAGACTGTCAAAAAGATGGGCTGACACAGTGGCTTCAACAATGGGCTCAAGCATAAGAACAATCATGAGGATGGAGCAGGACTGGGCAGTGTTTCATTTTGTTGTACATAGAGTTGCTATAAATTGGAACTGACTTGATGGTACCTAACACCACCACCACCACACACAGAAATGCATACTTAGAGGGACACATACATATATTAGATATGCAAATACACATACACAATGATTGAAATGTACCCACACAGACACATTTTTATAAAAATAACAAGAAAAAACAGATCTGTTTTATTTACTCACATAAATACCCTTACTGTTTTTTTATTCCTTTCTGAACTTTCAAACTTCCATTTTGTATCATTCCCCTTCAGCATGAAGAACTAATTTTAGCATTTCTTGCAGTTAAAAGTCAGCTAGAGCATATTCTCTCAGCTTTTGTCTGTTTGAAAATGTCTTTATGTAATTTTATTTTTTGAAGGAGATTTTCACTGGATATAACATTCTTGTTTGACAGTTATTTTTTTTTTCTTTAAGCACTTTAAAAATGCACTACTGTTACCTTCCTATCTTAACTGCTTCTCATGAGAAGTCGGCCTTGATTCTTCATTATTCTTGCCCTGTACGTTACGTGTCTTTCTGTCTTTGCCTGTTCATGACATTTTCTATTTATCTTTGGTTTCTAGCAGTTTAACTATGTTGTGCCCAGGTGTAGTTTTCTTTATATTAATCTTGCATGGGGTTCCCTGAGCATCTTGGATATATCATGAATGAGTTAATTTATTTCATTTATTTTATAAAATTCTTAGCCATCTTCTCTTCAAATATTTATGTTTATTTTACAGCACCTCGTATAATAATATAACCACATGGATTAAATTCCCTCTTGTTGCAACTGATTTCCTCAGCAACATGTTTGTCAATTTGCCAAACTACCATAATTCTCTATAATTCCCTGTACAGAATATCAGCTTCTTTTCATATCATCTACCTCATTGTCTTTTTTTTTTCGTTGTTTGTATATATTTAAAATTACAGAAAACACAAAGAATAATATAAAAACATTTGTATTTGCATCTTCTTTAAAATAATTTCTGCTCACATTTCCAGATACAGACACTACCATGAAATCAGGGTACTTACTTGCAGTCTGTTTTGATCCTCTTACATGTACGTATGTTCACACATGACAGGCTTATTATTGTTTGAGGGGGAATTTAAAATAATACGAATTGCAATGTGGCTTTTTCCCAGCACTTTTTATTTTATTTTTGAAATCTCTTTCAGTATCTCTATCATTTATTATCACTATATAGTGTTTTGATAATTTCTCTATTAATATTCTACATTCTATTTATCTATTTCTATAATGATGGACATTTAGTTATTTACAACTTTCAGTTATTACAAACAATGCAGTGATTGATCACACTTCCTGAGTTTAGCCATCTGCTATGATTTCTACCACCAGATGATTGTCATCAAGGTTCTGGATCCTGCTTTCTAATTGCATGGCTGGCCATCCTCCCATTATCTCTTACTTGGATCTCTGGTAAGAGGGTCTACCTTGCCATGGCAGATGCTCTCAGCACTCAGTTCCTGAAAGAAGGGACTTTGAGAGATTATTCAGTTCGGTATCTTAATACTGACGCTGAGAAAGATAAGATCATGAATTAAATAAAATCATTATCACTTACTATGATTTCTGTTTGTTTTTTTTTTTTCTGCTAGATTACTGGTTATCAAATAAAATTTGATGTCCACGTGCCTCATTTTAAAATGGCTTGGCTATTAATTGTTGCTCTTATCAGTATCTTTCATGAGTTTAGAAATAAAGGGTGTAATTGCTGGTATCCCTAATATTTGTTTTTGTTATTGAAAATAAAACCAATTCAAAAGGAAGTTGCAAACAGGCATTGTTTGAACAACAATAGCTTCTCTAGTCCTACAATAAAATATTGTGTGCATTTGTTAATGATTATCTGTGGCCAGTTGCCTCTGACAAAAATCAGTATGGATCAGAATCACCACGACCTTGCTTATAACTGTGTTTTTGTTATTGCAGTCTTGTTACATGCCCAGAGTTGGCTATCCGAAAATACATGCCCAGGCTCTGAAACATTTAAATGTGATAAAAATCAATTCTACCTGTGTGACTCCCAGCTGGATGCCACTTCTGATGTATATCAGCCTCAAAAGAAATTAAAAGATAAGTAGCATGATTATAATCAGATTAGTGTGTCTAGGCAGACAAATGAGATTGCAGAGTTGTCTGAGGGAAGATACTCACTTCCTAGTGAGACCAGTTTACATCACATTAAATAAAAATGAGTTTTCCATATGTGCACTATATAACAAAGTGGTTAACTGGAAAACTCCACCCCTGTGACTGAATATGAGTCAGGGAAACTGTCTGACATTTTGTGACTTTGAGAATTACTGCCTGTCAGAACACTTTATGTGGTATCTTAGAAAAAAATGATTCATTCTCAGAGATTGAGTTGCTGCTCAAACCAAAAGGTGTTTATTTGGTTAATAGAGCTCATGAAAGAGAAGGAAGAAACTCAGAGGGGGTAAATTCTTGGTTTCAGACTTACTTTACTGTCTTAGTCATCTAGTGCTGCTATAACAGAAATACCACAAGTGGATGGCTTTTAACAAAGAGAAATTTATTCTCTCACAGTGTAGTAGGCTACAAGTCCAAATTCAAAGCATCAACTCCAGAGGAAGGTTTTCTCTCTCTGTTGGGTCTGGAGAAAAGTCCTTGTGATGCATCAGTCTTGCCTTGATCTGGGAGCATCTCAGAGCAGGAACCTCAGGTCCAAAAGATGCGCTCTGCTCCCAGTTCTGCTTTCTTGGTGGTATGGGTTCCCATGTCTCTCTGCTTGCTTCTCTCTTTTATATCTCAAAAGAGATTACCTTAAGACACTACCTAATGTTATAAACCTTATCAACATAACTGCAGCTTATCCATCTCATTCCATCATAGTGATAGCATTTATAACACATAAGGAAATCACATCAGATTACAAAATGGTACATAATCATACAATACTGGGAATTATGACCCAGCCAAGTTGACAGATATTTTTGGGGGCCACAATTCAGTCCATGACAATTACATTGCAGAATATTATGATGAAAAATATTTAGAGGACAATTCACCACAAGAGGCACATTCTATCCAGAAAGGAGGAACATACATTAGAAAATATCTAATAGGCAATATACAAGAAATGAGGGTAGGCTCAGTTTCAATTAACATGATATTTAGATTCAGGGGAAAGCTCCTGCCTCTATTCATCTTACTTATAAAATACTTCTTATTTTTAGCAGGGAGTAGGGGATGAGAGATGGGGTGGAGGGGATAAAAACAACTACAGTTGTACAGGTCAAGTAGAAGATAATTGGGCAGTGTTTTTTCAAACAAGTGTGATAGTGTCACCTTAAGCTATTTTCTTTTTAATCTGTAATTATTTTAGTTGTTAAAAATAAGTAAATAAAAGGAGCCCTGGTGGCTCAATGGTTAAGCATTTGACAACTAACTGAAAGGTGGGTGGTTTCAACCCAATAACTGCCCTGTGGGAGAAAAGACCTGGCAATCTACTTCCCTAAGGATTACAGCCTTGGAAACCTATGGGGAAGGTCTACTCTGTCTGATAGGATCTCCATGAGTCAAAATTGATTGAGGGCACACAACAGTAACAGCAACAACAACAAGGAAAAATAATTTAGGTGCCTTTATGATTGGATAATAATGTAGGTGCCTTGTTAACTGGATAATTCCAAGATTAAGAATCTCTAGAAGCAAGGTTTAAAAATATAAAAGCAAAAGCATGACAGGGCTATTGAAGTTAGAATAAGGGATACAACAGGAGACAAAAGAGTAATGTGAAAGTGAGCCCTAAACACGAAAGTTGCTTTTACACTATAAAGAAGTAGCCAATTCTCCAACTGTTTCAATCCTAAATGCCCATTTTCCCAATCGCAATTTTTTAAATGTGTTATAATTATGCATTTCTATATTTCAAGATTTTTTCAGATTGAACTGAGACATATCTTTGAATTAACAGTATATTTAGAATCATTTGGAGACCAAAATAAATTAGCAAACATTTATTCAGAAAGTATGATATTTATTTATATTTAGCATTATACACAAAAAGGAAAAAAATGTATGTAGGTGAAGCATATGCCATTGGCTTAAACAGACCTTTATGCAAAGAGTGTAACTATCTTTTCTTCACAAAACAAATGTAAAAGAAAAAGGGATGGCAGGAAAATGATTCTATCAGGGAGGAATCTTGGATAAATACTTCAAATAGTCTCTTTTTCTTCTAAATATTATACATTTTCATATTTATTTCAAAAAAGTCTCATTGTATATATAATCTAAATATCAGAATGCAATGCGCAACTATTTGAAGAAGTATTAGATCTCTGCTTTTGATCTTTCTTCCTTTAAATCGAACTTGACTATTATCAGGGGCAAGTAAAACAAAAAACCAACCCATTGCCTTCGAGTTGATTCCAACTCATAGAGACCCTGCAGGCCAAAGTAGAACTGCCCCATAGGGTTTCCAAGGAGCAGCTGGTGGATTCAAACTGCTGACTTTTTGGTTAGCAGCCTGAGCTCTTAACCACTGTGCCACCAGGGCTCCGGGGACATGCAATGTTGTGTGTAAATATAAAAAGTTCAGTTAAATATTTCCTGACAAAAAATAGCATAGCATTCTAACATAGTACAGGGATCCTCATGAATATGCTTTGACAAATATTGATATCAGTCATTGGTCACTAGTTTTGTAATCTGGATATTTAATTTTAGAAAGTTTTCCCCAGAGATCAATAACTGGCTCACTGTTCGGTAAATACTTTTAAATGAAGATAAATTAATTCAATTTCTATGTAGAGATGTATTTTATGAGCCATTTGGAAGTCGGACAATCATCCTTGAATGCATTAGTCTTAAAAGAATAGGAAAAAAAAATTAGCTTACAGGTCTTTGAATTTAGTCGACATTTTCTCTGGCTTTCTAGCTTTTTCTCTCCTCCTTGCCATCTCTCCCCTTTCTCCTTCTATGCTTCAGTATTCTCGTCTGAACAATGGGATGAATTACACCTCCTCATAAGGTTGTTGTGATGATTAATTGAGTACCTCTGTGCACAATGCATAGAGTATTGCCTAGCATATATTAATGTTCAAACATTGTCTATTGCTATTATTGTTTTTAGTTTGTATAACCAATTATTGCTATACAGAACATCAACATATTATAATATGGAGCCCTGGTGATGCAGGATTAAGAGCTCCTCTAGTAACCAAAAAGTCAGCAGTTCAAATTCACCAGCTGCTCCTTGGAAACCCTATGGGGCGGTATTAATATGTTAGATGTGTGTGCTGTGGCACTGTCACAGGATTGCCTGAGAAAGCTAAGGGTTATTTTATTTTTTTCCAAACTATTTCTCTTGTGCATCAAATGACATTG
This sequence comes from Dugong dugon, assembly GCA_030035585.1. Lineage (NCBI taxonomy): Eukaryota > Metazoa > Chordata > Mammalia > Sirenia > Dugongidae > Dugong > Dugong dugon. Next base: position 101,924,525 of record CM057463.1, on the reverse strand, counting down.
CTCATTTAGCATAAAAATACACCAGTTGCTGTTGTAGTTAGGTGTCATCCAGTCAGTTCCTACTTATAGTGACCCTATGCACAACAGAACAAAACACTGCCCAGTCCTATGCCATCCTCACAATTGTTGTTATGCTTGAGCCCATTGTTGGAGCCACCATGTCAATCCGTCTCTTCCAGGATCTTCCACTTTTTCGCTGACCCGCTACTTCACCAAGTATGATGTCCTTCTCCAGGTATGTGAGACGAAATCTTGGCTTGCTTCCAAGGAATGTTCTGGCTGTACTTCTCCCAAGATGGAATTGTTCATTCTTTTGGCAGTCCAGGGTATATTCAATATTCTTCACCAACACCATAATTCAAAGGCATCAATCTTTTTGGTCTTCCTTACTCATTGTCCAGCTTTCCCATGCATATCAGGCAAACGAAAATACCATGGCTTGGGTCAGGTACACCTTAGTCCTCAGAGTGACATCTTTGCTTTTCAACACTTTAAAGAGGTCTTTTGCAATAGGTTTTCCCAGTGCAATATGTCATTTGATTTCTTGACCTCTGCTTCCATGGGTGTAGATTGTGGATCCAAGTAAAATGAAATCATTGACAACTTCAATATTTTCTCCATTTATCCTGATGCTGCTTATTGATACAGTTGTGAGGATTTTTGTTTTCTTTATGTTGCTGTATAATCTGTAGTGAAGGCTGTGGTCTTTGATCTTCATCAGTAAATGCTTCAAGTTCTTTTCACTTTCAACAAGCAAGGCTGTGTCATCTTGCATATCGCTGGTTGTTTGAGTCTTCCTCCAATCCTGATGCGTTGCTCTTCTTCATATAGTTCAGCTTCTCAGATAATTTGCTCAGAATACAGGATACAATCCAATTTTCCTAGAATCATACTCTGTACATTCTAAGTTCCGATTATTAATGGATGTTTGCAGCTGTTTCTTCTCATTTTGTGTTGTGCCATATCAGCAAATGACAGTCCCGAAAGATTGACTCCATCCACGTCATTAAGGTCAACTCTACTTTGAGGAGGCAGCTCTTCCCTGGTCGTATTTTGAGTGCCTTCCAACCTGAAAGGCTCATTTTCTGGCACTATATCAGACAATGTTCCTCTGCTATTCTTAAGGTTTTCACTGGCCATTTTTTTCAGAAGTAGACTGCCAGGTCCTTCTTCCTAGTCTATCTTAGTCTGGAAGCTTCACTGAAACCTGTCCACCAAGGGCGACCCTGCTGGTATTTGAAATTCAGTGGCAAAGCTTCCAGCGTCACAGCAACATGCAACCACCACAGTATGACAAACTGACAAATGCATGGTGGAAAAATACACCTACAAGAGCATATGTGAGATTACATTGTGATTTAAAATTTTCTCAAATTTTAGGTTGACCATTATATTTTGAGAGCAAAAGTGAAACTATTTAGTCTATAATTTCTTCAGGCTTTTAAAAATTTTTCTCAGAAAGAATCTATTCTTTTTGACCTTGATTTAAAATTGCATTTCATTCTTTATATTTCATTTGTTCTTATTGAGTGAAAGATCCTAAGTCACTAAACTGTTATCTTAATTCATAAATTAAGCTAGAAATTAGAGATTTTTCACAGCGATTACTCTGCTTCATTTTGGCCTGTCCAAATCCCAATACCATTCTAGGCTTCTATGTCATTTTCTCAGGATAGAACTTCTTTCACTTTGGTCTCATCTGTCTTTGAAAACACCAGACCTGCTGGCTTCTTTGCTTTATCTGTTGATTTCTTTCTCCATGACTGCAGCTGGAGATAATCATGGTGCTAGATTTCTCTTTCTCAGCATTCTGACTTGTAAAAAATTATCCCCCCAAAACACATCTTCATATTCTTCTTGTCATATACCTTGGACAATATTAAACTTAGTTTTCTCTTTGGTTATGTGCCTTCAGCATCTACATGTAAAAGCAAAAATACTTCTGTACTTCCTTTTATCTGAATACCTGAGTGTATAGACAACTTCTATGTATTGAATAACTTGAGTCAAGAGGGGGATGTTCAATAAAAAGCCAAATATTGTCTTTTTCAGAGTTCCTGATTGTCAGAAAGCATGATTGTATGATCGCTAATTTTTCTCCCATTGCTTTGAGTTTATATGTGTTTTGCATTATCTCCTTTATGCTTGCATATGCTATTAGAAGTTTTCATTAGCAAAACACGTGGTTTAGGTTATGCCACTTATTTCCAATTCCTAATAAAAAACTTAGTTTAGTGGTTGATTTGTCTTGAGTGTATAAAGAATGCAAAGTTCCTGTCCCTTGAAGAATTTTTGGAATAAGCATGAAACTTGTTTCCTTCCGTCTGTCTGATTATTAAACCCTTGAGACATAATTAGGGAGACTAAGGGTCCAACTTGTAAAGGAACTGTTAATACTTAGCTCACTAACAAGGGACTCTTTCAGATAGCTTCCAGGAGGAAAATTCTCTGATTCTTTCTGTAAAGAAAGTCCTTGAAACATCCTAAATTTCTTCTTTAAGAGAAAAACTAAATATACTCACTTTTATATTCCCTGCTGTGGAATATTGTGCATTTAGAAAGAACAATGTATATAAGTATGTACCAGCATAGTATTTTTTAAAGAAAATTTGTACAAAAATAATAATTGCAGAAAAATACATAAAATGTGATATGTTTTACATTAAATATAACACAAACAAAAGTAGTAAGAAGTTATCTATGGATATTAAAGTATATATGGACGCTAATTGCAGAGAATACAGGAAGACTATTCAACTAATTCATGTGAAGCAATGTTGGAAGCAGAAGAATGAGGAGAGAGCTGAGATTGCAAATAGGAGACATAGGACAACAATCTTGAATATTTAAATTTTAAAAGAGTGTTGTATTTATGTTTTATTTAGGTACTTAATAATTACCTTGAAAAAACAAAGTATTTGTGTAAATCAAAAAAATTAAACCAAACCCGTTGTCATCGAGTGGATTCCAACTCATAGTGACCCTATAGGACAGAGTAGAACTGCCCCATATGTTTTCCAAGGAGCGGCTGGTGTGGATTTGAATTGCTGAGCCTTTGGTTGGCAGCCTGTGTTCTTACCCACTGCTCCACCAGGGCTCTGTTTGTGTAAAAGGTGCTATGTTTTAACTTCTTTTTTTCTTTTTCGTATCTTTCCAAAGGGAGATTAGTAAGCATCCGAGTCAAAATAGACACTAAAATAAAATTATAAGATTCTGGAAGATGAAGTGTACATAAGAACCATAAGTTTTGTATAATCAGTCATTCTGATTTAAATTATTCTTTTTATCATCAACATCATCCATTTTTGATAAGCGATTATCATACAATTTATTTTGTATATTCATATGCACATGCATGTATATGTGTTTGTGTACATATAAACTAAAGAGGCTAGAAATTCAAACAGGCAAACATTAACTTTGTTTATTTGGTTTGGTTTTGGGATGTTAGAACAGATATATTTAAACATAACCAACAATAGAAAAGAGTATATTCTAGCCAAAACATGAGTAGTAAACACAAGCATTAAGAGTGTTCCAAACAATATGAGACTCATTGATCTGAGGGAGTCAGGAACTGAGATGCTCAGTAGTATCTTGAATGCCCTCTCAAAGGATAGCAAATCTTTCACAGGCGAACAAAATGGAAGTGTACTCTAGCTAGAGGATGTGAAAACAATAAAGGATTCCTGGTAGGGTGGCATATTGTACATTCAAACCAAAAACCAAACAAGTTGTCATGGAATTGATTCTGATTCATGGTGACTCCAGGTGTTTCAAAGTAGAACTGCACTTCATAGGGTTTTCAGAGACTGGGATCTTTCGGAACAACATAACCAGGCCTTTCTTCAGAAGCCCTTCTGGGTGGATTCAAACCACCAACCTTTTGGTTAATACCTGAGCACTTAACCATTTGTACCACGCAGGGACTTCTCTATTCAGAGGATGTTAAATAGACATTCTGATATGTCCTGGGCAGTTGAGATTAAACAATTTTAAAGTCTTAAATCAATTGACTATTGAATGACAATTGATAATATTTTTATCTAAAGTTATTGAATATGATACCTCTTAGAAGAAATACAATTTTTAAATTCAAACGCCTGATAAGCTTCAGGGTATATGTATCTCTTGGCCTTGGTTTCCCCATCTCTACAATGTGAACATTTCAACAGATGGTCACTATGGTTGCTTCTAGGTATATACATTTAAATAGAAGTTTTCTTCCAGGTTTTGTTCACAAATTCTCAACTTCTGAGTTGAGTTTCTCCTTTGAAAAATATGTATTTCAGGGAGGAATCTAGGTCCAACATAGTCTAACTGTGATACATAGTATGAAATGTTGGTTAGCAAAGTGGACCAGAAATCAGGATATTTGGTTTCTCGTTCCAGCTTGGTCACTCAGCAGCTGTGAGAATTGAGTCAAGGACTTCATAATCTTTGGACTTCAATTGCTTAACCTATTAGGTTGGGATAATAATCCCCTATGATATTGCAAGTATGTAGTCAGAATCAACAAATAATGTATGTAAGTTCTTGGTAAATTTTAAAATGCTTTTATATCTAAAGTATTATTATTAAAGTTGAACATAACTCATTGCTGTCGAGTCAATTCCAACTCATAGCTACCCTATAGGACAGAGCAGAACTGCCCCATAGGGTTTCTAAGGCTGTAAATTTTTACTGAAGGAGACTGCCGCATCTTTCTCCCTCGGAGCAGGTGATGGATTTGAACTGCTGACCTTTTGGTTAGCAGCTAAGCACTAAATTTGAACATAGGTGATTATAAAAACAAACCAACCCTAGGCATACTGCCCTCTTATTTTTCCTCTACTAGGATATGTAAAATCCTATTTCTTGTCTTTTTAATACGGTATCATCTCTGCCTGTAACCCACTTTGAGGAGGATTATCTGCAGAGCTCATTCTCTCACTTCCTTTAAATCTCTGCAAAAATTTCACCTTATCAGAGAGGCTTCTCTCCCCTGACAATCCTATAGCAATTAGCAACACTCACCCAGGTATACCTTTTACCATGCTTCATTTTACATCAATGCCTGAAACATTATCAAGTCATTTACATATCTAGTTTTTCTGTCTAAGCCCCCTCTCCCACCTCGTAACACACAAGTATAAAATCTATTAGGACAGGGACTTTGGTTTGGTTCACTGTGTACCTTCAGCCCGTTGAAGATGACTTGACATATGGGACCCTTTGCTGGCAAGTCAACTGATTCATGGTGACCCTTTGTGTTTCAGAGTAGAACTGCACTCTGTAGGGTTTTCAAGGCTGTTGTCTTTCGAAAGCAGATAGCCAGTCCTTTTTTTTGCGGCACTGCTGGATGGGTTTGAGTCTCCAACCTTTTGGTTAGTAGGTGAGTACAAACCACTTGTGCCACCTAGGGACCTTTGACATGTGGTAGGCCCTCAGAAAACGTTTGCTGAATCAATGAACAAACTTACAAAGTGAGAGAGATTTGAATTAAAACATATAAGTAAAATAAAATTTACAGATTTATTTTCAGCAGCTCACTTAATAAGCTTTTATATTTATCAAAGAAATACCCAAAACTCATACATCATATTCAAATATCAGAGTTCCTTTGAGTTTTACACATATCATTTATTTTTAGAAAACTGTCTAAGCCTTTATGTTTAAATATACTAATTTTATTTGCAATACTTGGTTGCCATGAGTTGGAATCGACTCGATGACAACTGGTGGTTAGTTATTGCAAATGAATAGATGGTTCTTGTGTGATGTCAAAACACTAAATACATAGAACTTTAGTTATCTATACAAATCAAGAGATCCTTTATTGTTTAAAAGCTAGTTCCTCAAATATAATTAAGCTCAATTATTTGTACAGCTTAGAATCACACGGAAAACTATAATAAGCAAATAATCTCATTATTTTATCCATCCACACCACAGATGTGCATATATGTGCACATTATTAAATGATACGCACACCGTAGATGTGCATATATGTATATGTCAGAACTGTATTGTGTGATTTGAATTTTATATCTTTTACCTGAAGTTTCTTCAAAATAGTAAAGAAATTGGTAAGGTCAGAGAGAGTTATACAGAAGAATATGGAGCAAGCCACAGAGGCAAAATGTAGACAAGATAACTCTAATAATCAAAATTTGAGTATAAATAACAGTTTCTCTATTCTGTTTAGTATACTTTTAGAAGACAGCAGCTGGGTTCCACACATTTCTAATTAGGTGACATTCTTAAGAACAATGTATTATCTGGAAAGTCACATAATCTTAAACCTATTACTTGTTGAATTAAAAAAAAAAAAAACCTTTTGGCAATTTGTAACAATGCCACAAGAAACTGGTCATCTTTTAATAAAAACAGTTTTGACGTTTCCAACTGAGTTTTGTCTGTTTATATTAATACACTTCCAACATTTCTGGAACTACTAAATGCAGAATACAAAAGAGTAAACTGGTATGCAGTACATACAGTTCTTTTATTTACTCAAAATGCAACAAATAAGATCCTTCCAATCTGCATATGGCAGTTTCCTATTGTTGCTATTGAGTCAATTCCAATTCATGGAGACCTTATGCATTACAAATTAGCCTTTATTCTAAAATGATCCTCTTGAAAATATGAAGACAATAACAATACTACAATCTAGGTAAAGTTATGAAATGCATAAAAAATATGACAGTGCCCTTCTGGTGGTTAATGACAGATTTAAAGAGGTCTTGAAGCCAACTGAAAGAAGTTAAGCTTTGTCTTAGATTATCTAGTGCTGCCATAACAGAAATATCACAAGTGGATGGCTTTAACAAACAAATTTATTTTCTCACAGTTTAGGAAGCTAGAAGTCAAAATTCAGAGCGCCAGTTCAAGGGCAAGTCTTCCTCCCTCTGTTCGCTCTAAAGGAAGGTACTTCTCTCTTCAGCTTTTGCTTCCTAGTTCCTTGGAGATCTCCATGTGTTTTGGCATCTGTCTTATTCCATCTCTTTCTCTGCTAGATTGCTTAATCTCGTTTTATACCTCAAAAGAGATTGACTCAAAATGCACCCTACATTAATCTTAACACATTAACATAACAAAGACAACCCATTCCCAAATGGGATTATAACCACAGGCATAGAGATTAGGATTTACAATATATATATATTTTAGGTACATAATTCAATCTATAACAAGCCTCAAATCCAATAAATTTTTAAGAAAGTCAGAACACTAGGGTAGTGACATGAATATTGTTGCTAGCTGCTGTGGAGTTGACTCTGATTCATGGTGACCTTACGTATAACAGAACGAAATGTTGCCCTGTCCTCCATCTTCAGAATGTTTGGTAATAGGATTAATTGAGCCTTACTTCTCACAAGAAAACTGGAGAAAGTTTGGATTTCATAGTATCATCAGTGAGTTTCCCATAACATCAGCTTTATCTGTTAATTAATTTTTATCTGCAAATGCCGTCTACAAGATAAGTGTGTGTGTTGTGTGTGTGTGTGGGGGGGGGGGCATTCGGGGAATGAAGTGGATGAGATATCCATCATGTGTGTGTCTGTCAGTCTCTGAACTGCCCAGAAGGGCAATTTTTAACTCTGTTATTGATATACAGTGACTTCTCTTAGTGGGAAGACAAGTGGGATGCCAAGACAAACTTTTAAAATGAAAGAAGTTAGAGAAAGTGGTCTGCTTCCAGAAATGACACAGCTCCTAAGGGTATCATGTCCAGTTACGATGCCCTCCCAAACTTAAAGGTTAATGTAAACCAAACATGATAAAAATTCTCAAAGTAGATTGCTGGTGGTCTATAGAGCAGAAGAAGCCAAAACAATATTTGAAAAAAAAAAAAAAAAAAAAAGCAGTATAGTTGTATTGGCAAGCACAGCTTGAGACAGTGTGTCTCAAATTTCTCAAACCTAAGTAGCAGAGGGGTAAGTGAAGTCAAGCAATGGAAAGTCTGGGGACATAATATGTGCACATATTACAAACCAGGAGGTTCAATTTGAAATCTTTCATGTCAAACATTTCATGTTCCTTTTAATATACAGTGTTTCATGTTATCATCAAATGGAGAACATTTCCTAGCATTCTTGATAGTAAATGAAGAGCTGTTGTTGCATTCACTTATCAATTAAAAAAAAAAAGGCTAGGGTGATAATAGGTGACACTACCTACTGAGTGCAACATTCCATCAAGCTCTTTTCACTGCTATATTTTTATAATCTTTTGAAAACTTAGCCTCTCGTTAATATATAACTACAAGTAGCAACACTTTTCAGTTTTTTTCCCCTCCATTCAATATGATCAGCTAATTACCAAGGTGTGTTGCCTAAGAAACTGTCCAAGAAATGAAGCAATGAAGCATTGATGGAAATGTAGGTGCTTTTTTTATGTGGGGGGCAGATAATGTCAAATTACATCCAATTTGTGGGCCAACAGGATCTTTGATCCACTGGTTAGTCCTTCTGAGTGTTTCAAGGCAATAATCACCAAAATATTTTTTCCATAAAGAAAAATAATTGCTGACGCTGTTCTTCATCTTCTTACTGGAGCTGTAATGTAAACTACATATAAATGAATTAACAATGACAAACAGATCTCAATTCCCATAATCATTGCTCCTATGTAGTCCTCTTACTTTGGTGTTTTGCTGTCATATATTATTAAAACATTCGTAGTTATTCTTTGTAATTATTATTTAGGAAGGTTAAACTTTGGAAATATACCCATAATGTGACCCAGCTCAGTGAGGCATTGCTCGTTAAGACAAGGACTGAATTTATTCAATTAATCGAGCTTTAAGGTCCTTTGTAGACCTATTTTTTTTTTTCTCCATAAATACAAAGCAAATACAGCAAAAACAATTCAACAATTCAAAAACTGTTCAGCACCTTCTATGTGGCAATGAGCCTTTGCAGATGTCCTTTCTACTTTATTATAAACTTGGTTCAAGCATGATTATCAAAACCTTTGGGTTTTCTTTGTTTGAAGCTTCCAATTTTATCATTCCATTGACCACATGAGTTAATTGAGACAGTATATTTGAGACACCATTGGTGATTAATGTAGGTAATAATCTGTGTGTACAATGGATTTGTTTTGAGATACAACTCACATTCTTTCGCTCCTCATAGATTTGGCTTCATTTTGACATGGTTCAAGTACTTATTTGTTCTTTATAATGGTCAAAATTGCAGTGGCTAACAAATTCACAGGCCTTGTTAAAATATTTTCAACATCAATTTTTCCATAAAGCAATAGTACAAGATAACTGTTTTGTAGAGACATCATTATAAATATAAATAGAAAAATAGTTACTGTAAATTAAGGAATGTCATTTAATCAATAGTTCAAGTACATCTTTTGAGACCATTTAAATGCATTATTATCAAATAAAGTCATCTTTCTCAGCTTCGTTGCTGCTTTTTTATGTAAAACTAATGAGTCTATGTGATGGTTAATATTATATGTGCCAACCTGGCTAGGCTCACAAGGTTGTGGGGGCTGGGGAATCCAAAATCTGCAGGTCAGGCAGCAAGCTGAAGACTTCTGCAGGCTTACGTCCTAAGAAACAGAGGTCAGATGACAAGAAAAGTGAAGAATTGAGAGAGAAAGAGAGAGCAAGCTTTGCCAGAACATCCATTTATACAGTGGTGGCAGGCCACACCCTCAAGAAACTCCCTTTTCAACTGATTGGCTGCTCACATCACTGAGAAGCATAGCCTAGCCAAGTTGACACAAAATTAAACATCACACACTAATTTCCACAAATCACTTATAGGTATGACAGATGTTAAGAATATTTTTGGTGACAGTTTATACTATCAAACTGCATAAAAACATAAAATCTTAATTCATAAAAGTAGCCTCAAAACAACTGTAAAATATTCATTTTTTTTTTCACCCTAATGTGGTAGTGGAAGTATGTCTTTATTTTTTTAATAGTTTGACAACAAGGAAATTATAGAGAAAAGAAATAGTCTAATATGATCACAACTATGAATAAACATTCCTGGCAGCTGGCAGAATGGATGCTTCACTTCTGGATAGAGCCAGGGGAGCTGGATAGAGTACCACAGAAACCACAACAGTTTTTCAAGTTCTGAGTCAAAATGGTGTGAACAGAATCTAGCCCCATTTGAAATATTCTTTCATTGTACAACTGTATAAAAAAGCTTTCTCATCTAAATCTAAATCTAAGGAGCCCTGGTGGTGCAAATGCTTAAACACTCAGCTGTTAACTGAAAGAATGGTGATTTGAACCTATCCAGCCGCTCTGTGGGAGAAAGACCTGGTGATCTGCTTCCATAAAGATGACAGAAAAGAAAACCCGGTAAAGCAGTTCTTTACTCTGTAATATGCGGTCACTATGAGTCAAAAATGACTCGATGGCACCTAACAAGAACAAATCAAAGTCTGTGCCAAAGTGCTTAGGTTTGTTTTGGTGGCAGACATTCTGATATTGAGGTAGAGTTGATCATGTGATATAAATGTTGGATTACCGTCAAATAATGATGTTAGCTAAACTCCATTTTTGTTCTTTATAAATAGAAGATAGTTCTTGGGGGGAGAGGCATTGGCCAAGACCTAAGATATATATAATTATTAGTCAAACAATCATGGTAATTTCATTCCACATTGCTAGTAATTACTTTTTTATCAGTTGGGATGTGACTCAGTGTATGACAAAAAGACATTTTTTTTTTCTCTTATGAGCCCCTCCTTCCTATTTTGGTGATATCTAATAAGTACCTGATCCTAGAAACTGCAGTAACTATCCTTTGATGATGAGGTTAAACAATCTTCTGAGGACAGTAAAGAGGGAAAGATGAGAAGAGACTGGGTGCTTGATGATTTCACTGAGCACTAGATAAAGACTGGAACCAATTTCACTTAAACTGATAACTGACTTCTTATTAGCTAAGAAACAAATGTCTTTATTGTTCAAACTATTTTTGGTTGATATTCTAATACTGCTGCCAAAGCATAATATTTGCTACAAACTTCTCCCCAAAAAAGAAAAAAACAAACTCAGTTGCCATCAAGTCAATTCTGGCTCATGGTGACCCTGTGTGTGTCAGAATAGAACTGGGTTCCTTGAGGTTTTCAATGGCTGGTTTGTTGGAAGTAGATCACCAGGCCTTTCTTCCAAGGCTCCTCTGAGTAGGCTTGAACCTCCAACCTTTTGGTTAGCAGCCTAGTGCATTAACTTCTTCACCCAGGGACTCTAAAGTTCTACTTAAAGCAACCAAAAAGTGTTATAAAAAAGATAAAATGTAGAAAATTTGAAAATCTGGAAGAAGCTAAATATAATAAACATATAATATAATAAAGTATGTATAATATATAGTGTATTACATATTAGATTATATGGTACCTTAAGGTAACATACAATATATCTTATATGATATATAAGATGTTATAGGTAACAGATCAGAGATCATATGTAATAGGTTATAGATAGAGTGTATAATCTATTATTTATTTTATAATTTAAATACAACCACTTCTCATTTATCAACATGGTTAGGTTCCAAAGACCAAGTCTTTATGTGAAAATCGACCTTATGTAAAAATGGAGGATGACCACATCAGATAACAAAGTGGAGGGAGACTACATCATTGCATAACTGACAAATTACATCATTAAATAACTGCCAAGTTACATCATTACATAACCGTCAAACCACTGAGAATCATGGCCCAGCCAAGCTGACACATAACGTCAAACATCAGAGCCAGTGTTACTCTTGCCTCGCACTGTAATGTTTGTTTTTGCCAGACTTATGTTGCTAATGTGCAAAATAGTCACCATTTTTTTTTACTATTGTTGTAAATGTAAAATGTCAGATAATGAGATAGTTGATAAGTGTGGAGTAGGTGTATATTATGTATATTAAATAAAATCTAATATATAATCATATTTATATTTTCTTTTCTTTTTAAACTTGGATGTATGTTGGGAATTTTCCATGATAATACATATTCTTATTTTCGATCATGAAGTTTACGTACTTACTATGAAAAATAATGATAGAATGAAAATTATACATACATCATCATTCACGTCTCAGAATATTTCCTTAGGATAAATTCCTAAGAGTAAAATGATGAGGTCATTTTAATGAATTCTGAAACATTGCCAAATTTCTTTCAGGGAGAAAAAAAATTACACAAAAATTAGCCTTGATGGAGATTACAATTTCCTTCCCCCATGAAAATACTAGGATTTTCATTGTTTGTAAACTTTTCATTTTGATACCAGGTCGATAGCATTTTATATTTTTAGTTTGCATTACTTTAGTACCTGTGACACTGAGTATAATTCATCAAATGGAGTACTATACATACATGTGTGTATATATATGTGTGTATATATGTATGTATATATATATGTATATATATATAAAATACGGGATGTGAAATGGCAGCAGGCTTTCTGAGATACTTAAAAGCTGGGCTGTGGCCATACAGGTGCTGGATAACTTGACTCAGGAACCAGCAGAGCCTGAATTTGTAAACATTCCCTTGAATAGAAGCACATTATATTGTTTGTATAAATTCATCTGGAAAATGATGTAAACCTGAGAAAAAAAGCGCAACAGCGTAAGATTTGGGCTGTTTCGTCTCCCCTGGCTGGATCACCAACCATTAGCCCCACCACCCTCCCCAAAAGAGCACCTCACTGCCTGCAATTGGTTAGCCAATTGCCATAAAATTTACAAATCTGCAAGTACTATGAATCTGAACTGTGTCCGTTGGAATTGTATCATACACAACTTAAACATATAAAGACTCATTAAGGCTATCATCACTTTATCAAAATTTGAGTTTCAAAGTATTTTTTAGAGTTTTTTGGTATTTTAATTTGTTTTCATATATGTGCATGTATACACGCATATTTTTGCATGGCATTTCCTATCTTTGTATTATGAAAAAAATTTTTTTCCTCAATCCATGAATAAATATATGTGATTTACTTATAGGTCCTTTATGGTTTCGTAGTGAAAATAGAATTTATTTTAAACAAAATAAATGTAAAAAAATCTATGTTTCATTTGTTTTTGTTGTTTCCTTGTTATTTGAACTTGCTGTTTGAAAAGAATTATTTATACAAAAAGTTATCCTTTTTACATGAACATGAAAGGCCTGGTTTCTCTCTCTCGTTAAATACATATTCTACATATGTATAAGTTTTATGGAAAACTTGGTGGCGTAGTAGTTAAGAACTATGCTAACCAAAAGGTCAGCAGTTTAAATCCACCAGTCACTTCTTTTGTTGTTGTTAGGTGCCCTCGTGCTGTCAAGTAGGTTCCGAATCATAGAGAACCTATGTACAATAAAACAGAACACTGCCTGGTCCTGAGCCATCCTCACAATCGTTGCTGTGCTTGAGATCGTTGTTGCAGCCACTGTGTCAATTCATCTCATTGAGTGTCTTGCTCTTTTTCTCTGACCCTCTACCTTACCAAGCATGATGTCTTTCTCCAAGGACTGGTTCCTCCTGATAACATGTCCAAAGTATGTGAGACATAGTCTCTCCATCCATGCTTCTAGGGAGAATTCTGGCTGTACTTCTTCTAACAGATTGTTCATTCTTCTGGCAGTCTATGATATATTCAATATTCTTCACCAACACCATAACTCAAAGGTGTCAACTCTTCTTAGGTCTTCCTTATTCATTGTTCAGCCTTTGAATGCATATGAAGAAATTGAAAACACCATCGCTTTGGTCAGGAGCACCTTAGTCCTCAAACTGACATCTTTGCTTTTTAACACTTTAAGGAGGTCTTTTGCAGCAGATTTGCCCAATGCAACGAGTCATTTGATTTCTTGACTGCTGTTTCCATGGGCATTGATTGTGGATCCAAGTAAAATGAAATCGTTGACAACTCAGATAATATCTCCGTATATCATGATATTGTTTATTGGTCTGGTTTTGAGAATTTTTGTTTTCTTTATGTTGAAGTGTAATCCATAATGAAGGCTGTAGTCTTTGATCTTCATCAGTAAGTGCTTCAAGTCCTCTTCACCTTCAGCAAAGCAAGACTCTGTTACCTGCTTATCACGGATTGTTAATGAGCTTTCCTCCAATCTTGATTCAGTATTCTCTTCTTCATATAGTCTAGTTTCTTGGATTATTTGCTCAACATACAATTTGAATAAGTATGGTGAATGAATACAACCCAGACAGACACCTTTCCTGATTTTAAACCTTGCTGTATCCCCTTGTTCTGTTCTAACAACTGCCTCTTGATCTATGTACAGAGCAATTAAGTGTTCTGGAATTCCCATTCATCACAACATTCCATTTCATTTTTGACAACTTCTAATTTTCCTTGACTCATACTTTGTGAATTTCATGTTTTGATTATTAATGGATGTCTGCAGCTGTTTCTTCTCATTTTGAGTCATGCCACATTAGCAAATGAAGGTCTCGAAAGCTTCACTCCATCCACGTCATTAAGGTCGACCCGACTTTGAGGCGGCAGCTCTTCTCCAGTTGTATTTTGAGTGCCTTCCAGCTTGAGGTGCTTATCTTCCAGCACTATACTAGACAATGTTCCATTGCTATTCATAAGATTTTCACTGGCTAATTCTTTTCAGAAATAGACTGCCAGGTCCTTCTTCCTAGTGTGTCTTAGTCTGGAAGTTCAGCTGAAACTTGTCCACCATGGGTTACCCTGCTGGTATTTGAAATACCTATTGCATAGGTTCCAGCATCATAGCAATATGCAAGCTACCAGAGTCCCACAAAATGACAGAAGAGCGGTGTTATGCGCACACACACACACACAAATATTTTCTGTCCTTCCGTGGATGACATATACTTCCATGCCTCATTGATGTGTCAGGCTTGAATGGTGACTAGTTCTGGCCAACAACGTGTGAACAAAATTGAAATTTGCTACCTCTAAGGCAAAGGAGAGTAAAAGCCATCACGTGAGTGACCATTTCTATTCTCCATATGCCACAGGAGCCACTATGTGCAGATAAAGCCTGCTCCTTCAGGAGCAGCAGCTAAGCTAATTCACAACGGACATGTAACGTGAGTGAGAAAGAAATCTTTGGTGTAAGATGCAAAGATTGGAGATCATTTGATGTGACAACATTTCCTATTACTAAGGTGACTAATAGAGTAGGTAACTGGAAATTTCATGCATATTGAGATAATTATATAATTCAGGGGGAATTTATCTATTTAAAAGAATACATGTTCAAATCCTGGAAGTATTATAGTCCATTTATTTAAATTCTCTTCTATGAACCTTTTTTTAAAATAGTTGTTAGCAAGCTAAAATCTGATTGATCCTCTTTGTTAGTAGGATTGCTTTGAGTTTGTATTTTTTTAAGCAAATATTGTTGAATTTTCTTATTAAATCATATTCTTTTCTGTTAAATCACTTTTGTCTATGTAGACAAATACGTTATTAAAAAATCATCAAAATATTGTTTCTTTGTTGTTAAGAATTTTACTTGTTATTTCATGGCAATGTAAATAATTATGTTGAGAGTAAGTTTTAACCTGTCCCTCATTTTAACAGGAATACTTTTTTTTTTTTTGTATGTACTAAGAGTGAAATTCCTCCACGATCTGTTAGTTTGTCATACTTTTGGGGCAATATTGAAGGATTCTATGGGCAAAATACTGAACAATGCTGGAAGCATCAAAAGAAGATGGAAGGAATACACAAAGTCACTGTGCCAAAAAGAATTGGTCGATGTTCAGTCATTTCAGGACATAGCATATGATGAAGAACCTATAGTACTTAAGGAGGAAGTCCAAGCTGCACTGAAGACATTGGCAAAAAACAAGCCTCCAGGAATTGACGGAATACCAATGGTGATGTTTCAACAAATGAATGAAATGTTGGAAGTGCTCACTCATCTATGTCAAGAAATTTGGAAGACAGTTACCTTGCCAACCAACTGGAAGAGATCCAGATTTAAGCCTATATCAAAGAAAGGTGATCTATCCCAATTTGTAATTTATAGAACAATATCACATGCAAGTAAAATTTTGCTGAAGATCATTCAAAAGCAGTTGCAGCAGGACATCGACAGACAAGTGCCAGAAATTCAAGCCAGTTTCAGAAGAGAACATGGAACCAGGGATATCATTGCTGATGTCAGATGAATCCTAGCTGAAAGCAGAGAATACCAGAAAGATGTTTACCTGTGTTCTATTGACTATGCAAAGGCATTCGACTCTATGGATCATAACAAATTATGGATAATGTTGTGAAGAATGGAAATTCCAGAACACTTAATTGTGCTCATAAGGAACTTGTACATAGACCAAGAGGCTGTCATTCAAACAGAACAAGGGGATACTGCATGGTTTAAAGTCAGGAAAGGTGTGTGTCAGCATTATAATCTTTCACCATATTTATTCAATCTGTATGCTGAGCAAATAATCTGAGAAGCTGGACTATATGAAGAAGAACGGGGCATCAGGATTAGAGGAAGACACATTAACAGCCTGTGTTATGAAGATGACCCAACCTTGCTTGCTGAAAGTGAAAAGGACTTGAAGCACTTACTAACGAAGATCAAACACTATAACCTTCAGTATGGATTGCACCGCAACATAAAGAAAACAAAAACTCTCATAACTCGAAATCAACTGGATGGCAGTGAGTGGGACCAATAAGCGACATCATGATAAACAGAGAGAAGATTTAAATCGTCAAGGATTTCATTTTACTTGAATCTACAATCAACACCCATGGACGCAGCAGTCAAGAAATCAAAAGATTCATTGCATTGGGCAAATCTGCTAGAAAAGATCTCTTTAAAGTGTTAAAAAGCAAAGATGTTACTTTGAGGACTAAGGTGCTCCTGACCCAAGCCATAGTGTTTTCCATCGCCTCATATGCATGTGAACAAACAAGTAAGACCAAAGAAGAATTGATGCCTTTGAGTTGTGGTGTTTGCGAAGATTACTGACTATACTATGGACTGACAGAATAAAAAACAAATCTGTCATGGAAGAAGTACAGCCAGAAGGCTCCTTACAAGTGAGGATGGTAAGACTTTGTCTTAAATATTTCGGACATGTTATCAGGAGAGCTCAGTCTCTGAAGAAGAACATCATGTCAGTAAAGTGGACAGTCAGTGAAAAAGAGGAAGATCCTCAACAAGATGGAATGACACAGTGGCTGCAACAATGGGCTCAAGCATAACTACGATCATGAGGATGGTTAAGGATAGGGCAGTGTTTCATTCTGTTGTACGTAGAATCGCTATGAGTTGGAAGTGACTCAATGGCACATAACAACAACAGTAAACGTGAAATTGATTCTTCATTTTTTTAAAATTTAACTTAATTTTATTGTACTTTAAGTGAAATTTACAATTGAAGTTAGTCTGTCATACAAAAATTTATACATACATTTTTATGTGACCCTAATTGCTCTCCCTATAGGGTGACAACATACTCCTCCTTTCCACCCTGGATTTCCCGTGTCCATTCAACCAGCTCCTGACCCTGTCTGCCTTCTTATCTCACCTCTGGACAGGAGCTGTCCATTTAGTCTCATGTATCTAATTGAGCTAAGAGTTATACTCTTCAGGAGTATCATTTTAGCTCCCATAGTCCAGTCTAATCTTTGTCTGAGGTGTTGGCCTTGCTTGGGAATGGTTTTAGTTTTGGGTTGACAGAGAGTCCAGGGAACATGTTTTCTGGGGTTCCTCCAGTCTCAGTCAGACCATTAAGTGTGGTCTTTGTACTAGAATTTGAGTTCTGCACCCCACTTTTCTCCTGCTCCATCAGGGACTCTCTGTTGTGTTCCCTGTCAGGGCGGACATTGGTGGTAGCTGGGCAGCATTTAGTTCTTCTGGTCTCAGGCTGATGCAGTCTCTGGTCTGTGTGGCTCTTTCTGACTCTTGGTCTAATACTTTCCTTGTGACTTTGGTGCTCTTCATTCTTTACTCCAGTTGGGTTGGGACCAATTGATGCATCTTAGATGGTTACTCCCTATCTTTTAAGACCCCAGATGCCACTCACCAAAGTAGGATGGAGAAAATTTTCTTAATAAATTTTGTTATGCCAATTGACCTAGATGTCCCCTGAAAGCATAGTCCCCACACCTCCACACCAGCTACTCTGTCCTTCGGAGTGCTTGGTTGTATTCAGGAAACTTCTTAGCTTTCGTTTAGTTCAGTTGTGCTGACTTCCCCTGTAGCGTATACTGTTCTTTCCTTCACCTAAGATAATTCTTATCTACTATCTAGTTAGTGAAAAACGCTCTCCCTTCCTCCCCACCCTCATAACCATCAAAGAACGTGTTCTTCATTTAAACCTTTTCTTGAGTTCTTATAATAGTGGTCTTATACAATATTTGTCCTTTTGTGACTGACTAAATTCACTTAGCATAATGCTTTCCACATTCCTCCATGTTATGTTTCATGGATTCATCCATACTTTTTATTGTTGTGTAGTATTTCATTGTGTGAATATACCATAAATTGTTTATAAGTTGATAGGCACCAAGTTGTTTACATCTTTTTGCTATTGTGAACAGTGCTGCAATGAACATGGGTGTGCATATATCTATTAGTGTGATGGCTCTTATTTCTCTAGGATATATTCCAAGGAACAAGATTGCTGGATAGCATGGTACTTCTATTTCTAGCTTTTTAAGGACGTGCCAAATCAAAAAGTAGTTGTACCATTTTACATTCCCATTAAAAGTGTATAAGTGTTCCAGTCTCTCCATAACCTCTCAAACATTTATTATTATGTGTTTTTTGGATTAATGCTAGCCTTGTTGGGGGGAGATGATATCTCATTGTAGTTTTGATTTGCATTTCTCTAATTGCTAATGATCATGAGCATTTCTTCATGTGTCTGTTAGCCACTCGAAAGTCATCTTTGGCAAAGTGCCTGTTCATGTCTCTGCCCATTTTTCAATTGGGTTGTCTTTTTGTTGTTGAGGTTTTGCAGTATCTTATAGATTTTAGAGATTAGAAGCTGATTGGATTCGTTGTAGCCAGAAATGTTTTCCCAGTCTGTAGGTTGTCTTTTTATTCTTTTGGTGGAGTCTTTTGATGAGTATAAGTGTTTATTTTTAGGAGCTCCCAGTTATCTAGTCTGTCTTCTTTTGCCTGTGCATTGTTACTTACGGTTCCTATTCTGTTTATGCCATGTATTAGGGCTCCTAGCATTGTACCTATTTTTTTCTTCCATGATCTTTATTGTTTTAGATTTTATATTTAGGTCTTTGATCCATTTTGAGTTAGTTTTGTGCATGGTGTGAGGTATGGTCTTATTTCAATTTTTTGCAGATGAATATCCAGTTATGACAGCACAATTTGTTAAAGAGACTGTCTTTTTCCCCAGTTAACGGACTTTGGGCCTTTGTCAAATATCAGCTGCTCATAGGTGGATGAATTTATGTCTGGATTCTCAATTCTGTTCCATTGGTCTATGTATCTGTTGTTGTACCAGTACCAGGCTGTTTTGACTACTGTGGTGTTATAATAGGTTCTGAAATCAAGTAGTGTGAGGCCTCTTACTTTGTTCTTCTTCAGTAATGCTTTACTTATCCAGAGCCTCTTCTCATTCCATATGAAGTTGATGATTTGTTTCTCCACATCATTAAAAAATACCATTGGAATTTGGATTGGGATTGCATTGTATCTGTAGATAACTTTAGGTAGAATTGACATTTTCACAAAGTTGAGTCTTCCTATCCATGAGCAAGGTATGTTTTTCCACTTATGTAGGTCTCTCTTGGTTTCTTGCAGTAGTGTCTTGTAGTTTTCATCCTATAGGTCTTTTATGTGGCTGGTTAGATTTATTCCTAAGTATTTTATCTTTTTGGGGGATATTCCCATTGTTGGTATAGAGGAATCCAACTGATTTTTGTATGTTTATCTTGTATCCTGAAACTTTGATGAAATTTTCTATTAGTTCCAGTAGTCTTCCTGCAGATTCTTTGGGGTTTTCTGTGTATAAGATCATATCATCTGCAAATAGAGATACTTTCACTTCTTCCTTACCAATTTGGATGCCCTATATTTCTTTTTCTAGCCTAATTGCTCTGCCTAAGACCTCCAGCACAATGTTGAATAAGAGTGGTGATAAAGGGCACCCTTGTCTGGTTCCTATTCTCAAGGGGAGTGCTTTCAATGTCTCTCCATTTAGGGTTATGTTGGCTGTTGGCTTTGTATAAGTGCCCTTCATTATACTGAGGAATTTCCCTTCTGTTCCTATTTTGCTGAGAGTTTTATCATGAATGGGTGTTGGACTTTGTCAAATGCCTTTTCTGCATCGATTGATAAGATCATGTGGTTCTTCTCTTTTGTTTTATTAATATGATGGCTTACATTGATTCTTTTTCTGATGTTGAACCACCCGTGCATACCTGGTATAAATCCCACTTGATCATGGTGAATTATTTTTTTTGATATGTGGCTGAATTCTATTGGCTAGAATTTTGTTGAGGATTTTTGTGTCAATGTTCATGAGGGATAGTGGTCTGTAATTTTCTCTTTTTGTGGTGTCTTTGCCTGGTTTTGGTATCAGGGTTATGCTGACTTCATAAATGAGTTTGGGAGTATTCCATTCTTTTCTATGCTCTGCCATATCTTTACTAGTAATCTTGTTAACTCTTCTCTAAAAGTTTGGTAGAATTCTCCAGTGAAACCATCAGGGCCAGTGCTTTTTCTTGTTGGGAGTTTTTTAATTACCTTTTCAATCTCTTCGTTATAGGTTTATTTTGTTGTTCCACCTCTGTTTGTGTTAGTTTAGGTAGGTAGTGAGTTTCTAGACATTTGTCCATTTCCTCTAAATTTGTTAGAGTACCATATTTCATAGTATTCTGTTATGATTCTTTCAGTTTTTGTTGAGTCTGTTGTGATATCACCCATCTCATTTGTTATATGGGTTATTTACTTCCTCTCCTGTTTTTTTTTTGTCTGTTTGGCCAATGGTTTATCAGTTTTGTTGATCTTTTCAAAGAACCAGCTTTTGGTCTTGTTAACTCTTTCAATTGTTTTTCTATTCTCTATTTCATTTAATTCTGCTCTAATTCTTAGCATTTCCTTTCTTCTGGCACCCGGGGGCTTCTTTTGCTGCTCTCTTTCTACTTGTTCCAGTTGTAGAGTTAATGTTTTGATTATGGCCCTTTCTTCTTTTTGGATGTGTACATTTATGGCTATAAACTGACCTCTCAGCACTGCTTTTTCTGTGTCCCAAAGGTCCTGGTAGGATGTGTGAAATGGGTTCTTCTTTGAGAAATACTATTTAAAATATTAAGGAGATTTTAGGTGTTTCCATTGCTCGAGTCATTTTACTTACTCATGGTATAGTATTTCCTTTTAAAATATTATAGTTATCAGTTTTTATTACTTTCTTTAGGTTCTATTAGGAGTTTCATCTATTATTTATAAATGGAATTGTTCCGCAGTGTTCTTTCTTTCAATTTTAAGGGCTCTGTTTTACTCTGTATCTAGGTTCCTTACCTTAAGTATTCAATTTCCTTGATATTATCTTATTTCAGATGCTTTAAATTTTATTTTATTTTCCTGTTGCCTGCCATTTTTGCCTTAGTCTGAGCAAAACTCCATCACCCAGTTATGTTCGCTCCCTTGGGATCCCATAGAGTAGAGTCTCCTTTGCCAAATGGTCCTGTTGTTGTTGTTGTTAGGTGCCCTGCAGAGGGTTCTGACTCAGCATGAGATGAAGTCTTGCCATCCTCACTTCTAAGGAGCATTCTGGTTTTACTTCTTCCAGGATAGACTTGTTCATTCTTCTGGTTGTCCATTCAATATTCTTCACCAACACCATAATTCAAAGATGTCAATTCTTTTTTGGTCTTCCTTATTCATTGTCCAGGTTTCACACTTTTTTACACATGTGAAAGATCCTGTAGCCCCTACAGTTCTTTCTTGAAGAGAAGCAGACCTTGCTTCTGAAACTTAAATAAAAATTCCTGCAATGCTTTCGCCACACTTCTACCTATTATGCATCAAAGTCTGCTGTAGGGTGATCTTCTAAGGAACTAGAAGCAGTTGGCAATTTTGTTTGCTGGTTATGTTTTTAAAATATATTACTTAGGTGTCTGCCTGTTTTCCCCCTTTCTTAGTTTTTCTAGTTTTTTTTTAATCATCAAATATGTGAAACTTATTGCCATACATTCACTTTTGTGTATTTAAAAATAATCATCTAATTTTGTAACTTTTCTTATTTTATTTATTTACCTTTAGAAGAGTCTTACAAGGTATAATGTACAAGAGGTAATATGCTGAAGAGGATGCATATTTTCATTGTTATTTGTACAGCCTATGAAGTCTGACTCCTGGGATTTGAATCTTGGCTCTGCTATTCAATAGTTATGAAATTTAGGCAAATCACTAAATTTTTCATGGTTTAAATTTCCTCATCTATGCAATGTGGATAATAATAATAACTACTTCATAGATACTTTGTGTGAATTGAATTCATTAATGCATGTAAAGCACTTAACACTTGACACACAAAAAATGCTACATAAATGTTAGAAAGTAGTGTTTTATGTACCAAACATAATATTTATCAGGAATTTAGCCACTACTCTGGCTTTACCTCTATTTTATTATTTCAGTCGTAATGCTTTTTGGTTACAGAATGAACCTTGTGCCCTTTGGTGTTAAATGAGTTTTATTTGATGGTGTAATTATCATGAAATTTGGAAAGTTTCCATGAGCATTTTAAAAGGAGTTAGCCCTTGTGTTTAATCTGAAATATAATTAGTAAATAAAAAAAAGTAAAACCAAACCTGTTGCTGTCAAGTGGATAATTAGTGAATAAGCTCTATTAGTTTTATTTTCCAGATCTCCTATAACCCCATTTATTTTTCTCTTACTTGCTATTTGTAGTATGGAAAGAAGTACATTTGCAGTCATAAAGGTACTGAAAGTCCATAAAGAACAAAGCGTAGGAGAGTAGGATGAGAAGGTGACTCTAATGGAGAGTTGATCTAAGTATATTTTTCGGTGATGTCAGCTAATTCATGGGGGCAATTTTGAAGGAGAGGTTGTTTTGAATTCCAATGATTTTCAATGGTGGGTAAAGACCCAGGAACCTGTGGGGAGTGGAGAAGACTGACTAAAGTTTAGCCAAGTCAAATTATCTAGTATTCTTTCCTGATTGGTCAGTGGGAACAAATTGTTCAGCTAATCATTTATGAGTCAAAGAATGGATATATGGAGGATCTGTGTCTGGCTAATAATGGGTAAACAATGAGGTCATCCTTGGGTCTTACAGGCTAAAACATATGAGGAAAGGTGGTTCTTTGCAGTAAGCCATTTCCCACAACACATAAAGTTGAGGTGAGGAATTTCATGGCATTGGCTGTATTTCCGGAGTACAGGGCTCAAGTGAAGTTCAAAGTTTTCATGTCCATAAGTTTCTAGGATTCTCAGTTGGAGAATACTCCTTCATCATTTAAATATGACCTTCCTGCTGGACCTGATGAGTGTTCATCTGATTCAATATTTGCTTAATCTGCTTTCTGCTTTTGTTTGTAACCATCTTGTTTTTCTCTACCACAACTTCACTTTGAATAGTTGTAGTCATTTGCTTTAAGTTTCTTTTGTAAGAAATATATAGATTTTTCAATAGAAAATGTTAACTGATTTATGCACAGTATAATAAATCATTTATACCCTCATTTCTCTTTTTACTCTTTCCATTGCTTCTCATTTTTTATATGGACCTTATTTTTTTCTTTCAATGAGCTTCTTTTTTCCTAATTATTTGGAAAACGTACATTAAATTTTAAATTTTGTTTTTGGTATGAATATGTTTAAAGCTTTTCTTCTCTATTTATCATTTGGCTATCTTTTCTTCCCATTTAAGCACCATTTCTAAAAATCTGAAACGATTTAAATTACCAGAATCTGTGTGGGTGGTGGTGAGTCAGTATTAATATATCTTTTTTGGCTTGTAATAAACTTCTTCAGTTGGTTAGATGATTGTCTTCTTTAACTTGTGATTTTTTTAAAATATATTTGAAATTTATTTCTGTTCTACTTGTTCATAAATCAACAATTATTACTATATTGTATGTCTATTGATAGTTTTATATATTTTTATTTTTCTTTGATTATTTTAAATTCTTGCTACTTTGTTTTCTGGCTGTGTATTATGGAAATGTTACATAGCATTTTTGCAATCTATCTGATTCCATTTTTTTTTTTTTTTCAATGCAGTTATGATTATACTTTTTCCTTTTTTTTTTTGGAAGGGTGAATTATTTTTCCTTATCTTGATCGTAGTAAAATATAAATACCATGACTCCAAGCCAGAGAAATCAGTGTTTTCACTTGACCTTTTACTTTCCCTTAAATGCAATGGAAAAGCAATAACTGAAAGCAGTTTACAATGTGTTTTAATCAGTGAGATACTAGTGTTAAATATGATCAAAACTTAACGGAATTTGAACACAGCTTTTGCTATCTCCCAAAGGTTCTGGTAGGATGTGTTTCATTCTCATTTGATTCTATTAATTGTTTGATTTGTTTTTTTCCTTGCTTTTTCTGTTGTTGATTTCTACTTTTATGGCTTTATGGTCAGAAAAGATGCTTTGTAATATTTTGATGTTTTCGATTTTGTTAAGGCTTGTTTTATGGCCTAATATGTGGTCTATTCTAGAGAATGTTCCATGTGCACCGGAAAAGAATGTATACTTGGCTGCTGTTGGGTGGAGTGTTTGGTATATGTCTATGAGATCAAGTTGGTTGATCGTAGCACTTAGCTCTTCTGTGTCTTTGTTGAGCTTCTTTCTGGATGTTTCGTCCTTCACCAAAAGTGGTGTGTTGAAGTCTCCTACTATTATTGTGGAACTGTCAATTTCTCTTTTCAGTGCCGTTAGAGTTTGTTTTATGTATTTTGGAGAGCAGTCCTTGGGTGCATAAATATTTATTATAGTTATGTCCTCCTGGTGTATTGACCCTTTAATTATTCCACAGTGTCCTTCCTTATTGTTTGTGGTGCATTTTACTTCAAAGTCTTTTTTGTCAGAGATTAATATTACCACTCCTGCTCTTTTTCAAGTGTTGTTTACTTGATATATATTTTTTTCCATCCTTTGAGTTTTACTTTGTGTCCTTAAGTCTAAGCTGTGTCTCTTGTAGGCAGCATATAGACGGATTGTGTTTTTTTGTCCAATCTGCCACTCTCTACCTCTTTATTGGTACATTTAGTCCATTTACATTCAGCATAATTATTGATAGGTATGAGTTTAGTGCTGTTATTTTGATTCCTTTTTTGTGTATTGTTCACAGTTTCTTTGTTCCACTTAATTTTCTGTGCTGTCATTTTTTTGTGTGTATTTTCTTTTCATCTTTTTTATTGTTGTTGATTTTGTGTTTGCTGAGCCTTTATATTTTTCTAGTTTTTTATTTTGACTTGTAAAATCGTTAGTTTCCTTTGTGGTTACCTTAATATTTACCTCTGTTTTTTTCTACATTTATACCAGTCTTTTATTTCTTTATATTGCCCTGACTTCTTCTCCATATGAAAAATCTATGTCTACATTTTTTAAGTCTCTCTTTTTTGTTTTAATGTTGTCATCTTTTAATATTGACATCTTTTTCCCTATTTTCAGTGTTTTAGCTTTAATTTCCTTTGGTGGCTTCCCTGTCTGGGTTGATATCTGGTTGCTCTGTCCTGTGTTCTAGTCTTGGGTTGTTATCTGATATTACTGATTTTCTAATTGGAGGACTCCCTTTAGTGGTTCTTGTAATTTTGGTTTGGTTTCTGCAAATTCCCTGAACTTCTGTTTATCTGGAAATGCCTTAATTTTGCCATCATATTTGAGAGACAGTTTTGCTGGATATATAATTCTTAGCTGGCAGCTTTTTTCCTTCAAGACTTTATATATGTCATTCCATTGCCTTCTTGCCTGCATGGTTTCTGCTAAGTAGTCTGAGGTTATTCTTATTGACTCTCCTTTGTGGATGACTTTTTGTTTATTCCTAGCCATTCTTAAAATTCTCTCTTTATCTTTGGTTTTGGCAAGTTTGATTATAATATGTCTTGGTGACTTTCTTTTGGGATCTACTTTATGTGAGCTTGATGAGCATCTTGGATAGATACCTTGTCATCTTTCATGATGTAAGGGAAATTTTATGCCAACAAATCATCAACAATTCTCTCTGTATTTTCTGTTATTTCCCTCTCCCCAACCCCCATTCTGGTACTCCAATCACTCATAGTTTATTTCTCTTGATAGAGTCTCACACAGTTCTTAGGGTTTCTTCATTTTTTTAAATCCTTTTATGTGATTTTTCCTTAAATAAGTTGGTGTCAAGTGCTTTATCTTCAATCTCACTAATTTTGACTTCTATTGACTCAATTCTGCTCCTTTGACTTTCTATTGAGTTGTCTAATTCTGAAATGTTGTTGTTAAACTTCTGGATTTCTGATTTCTGTCTCTCTATGGATTCTTGCAGTCTGTTAAATTTGTCATTATGCTCTTCTCTAATCTTTTTAATTTCCTCTATTGTGTGTTGTATGTTTTGCTTAATTTCCTGCCTAATTTCTTTAAGAGTTCTGATATATTAATCTTTTGTATTCTGCCTCTGGTAATTCCAAGAAATTTTCCTCCCCTGGAAAATTTCTAGATTCTTTATTTTGGGAGCTTGCTGAAGTCATCATGGTTTGCCTCTTTATGTGATTTGATATTGACTGTTATCTCCAAACCATCAATAAGTTATTATATTTATTTATTTTATGTTTGTTTAGTGTACCCTAACTTCTTGTTTTGTTTTGATATGCCCAAATAGGCTGTTTGTATGAGCTAGTTTGATTATTGGCACCTTTGAAGCTCTAATGTCCTGTCAGCAGGTTGTTAGATCTGTTACTAGGTATCTGAGCTCAGGAGTCCGCCCAGTCCTTCTGTATGGATTCAGCTCACGTTCCCAGATAGATAGCCACCAAGTGTGTGGTATAGGCTCTTACTTACAGTCCTATCCAGGCATGGATGATTGGTGTAGGCACACACATCTGGCTGTAGCAGGGGACCACACTCTGAGCAAGGCAGGGGGCTAATGGCCACCCTCGAGTGTCCAGGAAGAAGGCATGTCCCTGTTCCTTAGAATGCGTATGTGGGTGGATATTGCAGCTATGAGCAGCTAATGCTGTTGCCTGTAAGGACTGGGGGGCACCTCTTATGCATGCACCCCTATCGCAGGTGACTAGGTGGCATGGTGGAGCCACCAGTCCTCAGGCCCCTGATGTGGGTAGGTGAAGACCCTGCTTAATGGGCAGAGCTGTGTCAAATGTCAAGAACCTGCCACTTCACAGCTGAAACTGTTGAAGTTAGAGTTCTGGTATATACCCTGTTGTAGTGCAGTAATGAGGGCCTACACTGTTGAGATGGTCCCATGTAAGTCTATGCAGGGGAAAAGGCACTCAAAGTCCATGGATCCCTTATATTTCTGCCTAGGCAAAAGAGCTGTCCCTATCCTGGTTTCCTGGCTTAGGGGAGCCAGCAGTTTATTTTGACCCTTGTTGATTAATTTGTTCACTCTCTAAGGCAGGGAGAATGGCTTCAGGCTTGTGACGGATCCTACTTCTGGCCCAGGGGATTCAGCAAATTACTGAAGCCAATCTGGGACCCAGTGCAGAGCAGGCAGTGGGGAGGTAAATGGGAGAGAGGTTTTTCCCTAAGGGGGGTGTTTTTGATCTGCGTTGTAAGCCGTAGGCAAGTACTTATCTTTCTTCCAGGGCTGCGTCTCACTGGTTCTGCATGACAGAGCAGACTCTTAGCGGCTGGGTCTCTCCTGGTGCGGAATACGCCTCCCAAGAACCAATGCTTGCCTGCCTCACCACTTACCCCTGAGCTGATCAGGCCTGAAGGGCTCAGGCTCTCACCATGTCAGTTCTGGCAACTCCTCGCTGCTTCTAAACCATATCTCCTCCCACTGCCACTCAGTCCAGTTCCTCATCTCTGCCTTTGATGTTCCGGGCTGCCAGACTGCCATATATAATCGAATCTCTTGTTTTTTCAGGTCTTTGTTGTAAGAGGGTCCACCGGAAGCATCTGATTACTCCACCATCTTGGCCCCACCTTCCTAGTTAATTAATTTTAATCATCATTACATTGAACAAATGAGAGAAGAGAAGAGACGTGGAGGGGAGAAAGGGGAGGGAAGCGGAGGGGATTTGAGAGGAAGAAGGGTAGGGGAGAGGAGAGGAGAACAGAAGAGAGTCAGAGAACATTACGCGTTGTATTGTTTCAGAACTTGTATGTGTGTCATAAGTGTGTGTCGTGCGTATGTGTGTATTAATGTGTGTCTGTCATGGATTGAATTGTGTCCCCAGAAAATGTGTCAACTTGGGTAGGCCATGATTCCCAGTATTGTGTGATTGTCCACCATTTTGTGATCAGATATGGTGATCCTATGTGTTGTAAATCCTAATCTCTATGATGTTAATGAGAGACCCCTGGTGGCACACTGGTTAAGAGTTATGGCTGCTGACTAAAAGGTTGGCAGTTCAAATCCACCAGCTGCTCCTTGGAAACCCTATGGGGCAGGTCTACCCTGTTCTAATAGGGTTGCTATGAGTCGGAATCAACTCGACAGCAACTGATTGGTTCCTTTGGTTATGATATTAATGAGGCAGGATTAGAGATAGTTATGTTAATGAGGAGGGGCTCAATCTACCGGATTAGGTTGTATTTTGAGCCAGTCTCTTTTGAGATATAAAAGAGAGAAGTGAGCAGAGAGGCAGGGGGACCTCATGACACTAAGCTAAAAGAGCCAGGAGCATGCATGTCCTTTGGGCCTGGAGTCCTTGTGCTGAGAAGCTCTTGGACCAGGGGAAGATTGATAACAAGGACCTCCTCCCAGAGCTGACAGATAGAAAGACATCCCCTGGAGCTGCCACCCTGAGTTCAGATTTCTAACCTCCTAAACTGGGAAAGAATAAACTTCTGTTTGTTAAAGCCATCCACTTATGATATTTCTGTTATAGCACTACTAGATAACCAAAACAGCATCCATGTATCAAGTCATGATATAAAACGATGTTTTCAATATGGGAACAAGGTTTGAAAGCCCCTTTCTTATAGGAAAGGGTACGAAAACTTAAGCTCAGTTTTCTAAGGAAAAATATTCATGATATTTTCTTCTACCTTTACAGGTTGTTGTTGTTGTTAGGTGTCATCAAGTCAGTTCTGACTCATAGCGACCTTGCCCAGTCCTGCACCATTCTCAAAATCATTGTTATGCTTGAGCCCATTGTTGGAACCACTGCATCAATTCATCTCGTTGAGCATCTTCCTCTTTTTCACTGACCTTCTACTTTCCCAAGCATGATGTCCTTCTCCAGGGACTGATCCCTCCTGAGAACATGTCCTAAGTATGTGAGACGTAGTCTCTCCATCCTTGCTTCTAAGGAGCATTCTGGTTGTATTTCTTCCAAGACAGATTTGCTTGTTCCTTTGGTAGTCCGTGATATATTCAATATTCTTCACCAACACCTCAATTCAAAGGTGTCATTTCCTTTTCGGTCTTCCTTATTCATTGTGAAGCTTTCACACTCATATGAGGTGACTGAAAACACCCTTAGAAGTAGGCAAAATCATTACATGATATTTGGGTTGAATGCTGTCCCCAAAAGTATGTGTTGGAATCCTAAACTCTATGCCTGTGTACGGATGCAATCCCATTTAGGAATAGTTTTATCTGTTAAGTTAATGAGGACATATCAGTGTAGGGTGTGTGCTAAACCTAAACACTTTTAAGATATGAAAAGGGCAAATTAGGCACAAAGAAATAAGGACAATCAGGGGAAGATAGATGCCACATGAAGACTGTGAAGGAACTGAGGTAGGGAAATTGAAATAGATAAAGATCTTCCCCTAGAGCCGACAAAGAGAGAGCGTTTCCCTAGAGCAGGTGCCCTGAGTTCTGACTTGTAGCCTCCTATACAGTGAGAAAATAAATTTCTGTTCTGTATAGCCACTCACTTGTGGTCTTGCTGTTATATCAACTCTAGCAAACTAAGATACATGGCTACAGACAGAACTTATATCTACATTTTGAGCATTTTTCCCCAAATTTTGCTTCTTATGCCATTTACATTTTTGCTAAAGCATTATTTGTTTCTTTAACTTTCTTCCCTAAACCTGACAGACAATTTTTTATTTCAGTCTGTAGTATTGTCAATCAATCTTTTATCTCCAGCTTCAAAAAATGTACATTTTCTTTAACTTCATGGACATCTCCAAGGAGACACTACAGAGAATTACTCTCTCTCTAGTGCTATGTTTTTTCCTTTCTATTAATGTTACATCATCTTCTCTATATTGATTTTTCCTTTTTTTCTAGTAACGCATTTTGAATATAATGAGGTATATCACACCATGGTGTTAGCTGGCAAATACTATAAGTGAATTTTCTTTGATTCCTTTAAATATTTACCTGGATAGTTTTATATCCTTCATCTCAGGTTAAAAACTGGAAAGCTAATGGAAGTAGGTCAGTACTAGTACTTTAGAGATCCAGTAGCCCTGAGAGAGAGTAGGAATACATTGTGGAAAGGCCATTTCTTAGGAAGGAAAGGTGTATGTTGATATTATTATGCCTTTGTGAGTCTGTTTTCCACCTATACTTCATTAAGCAGAAATCTACAAGAGTTTTACAAGTGCATTTTACATTCCTCCTAATTTTTTTTTTGGATAAAGTTTATTTTGTTTGTCTTCAAATTGTGATACCTGTTTTCATCATTTCTGGGAGAGGAGGATTATATAATGTGAAAATTTTACTATTTTTCTGGAAATATCTATCATCTTATCTTCAATATTTGTGTGCTTATGCACAAAGTACCGAGTTTATAAGAAAGTTGGTTATCTGTGTTATTTAAAATAATTTGTCATTTCATTTCTTAGAATTTTAAACCCATTAAACTTTCAAAAAGAGCAGCAGTGGCAGCCAAATTGAAACAATTTGTGCTGGGACCTTGGCTAAGCATTTCATGTATGTGTGACAAAAATTGCCAGCTAACCACCAGCATCATTTTTCCGTTCTTTGGACACACAGATTGCAGTTCCCAGAGTTTCTTTGCAGCTGGGCACAGTCACGTGACTAAGAGCTCTTTACAGGAATATAAATAGGTGTAGGTAGGATCCAAAAAGAATCTTGGGAATGGTGCATGGCCAGGCAACATTTTCTTCTGTTGTGCATGGGGTCACCATGAATCTGGGGCCGACTCAACAGCAGCTAACAACAGCAACTACGACAAAGCAGAAGTAATGCACCACTGTAGACCTTGCCCACATAA
This sequence comes from Dugong dugon, assembly GCA_030035585.1. Classification (NCBI taxonomy): domain Eukaryota; kingdom Metazoa; phylum Chordata; class Mammalia; order Sirenia; family Dugongidae; genus Dugong; species Dugong dugon. Next base: position 101,893,252 of record CM057463.1, on the reverse strand, counting down.
ACCTCCCAGATAAACTTCTCCCTTTTCTTTCTCTTTTTCTTTTACTAACTCAGCTGTTGTCAGCCTAGCTCCTTGATGACTACGTGATGGAAAGCCACTAGTCTGACCTGAATACCCATTCAAAAATTTTACATTAATACAAAGTAGCATTTTAGTTTGTTAAACCACTGAAATATGGGGCTTGTAATTTAAGCAGTGAAGCATACCCTAATATGTATAAACCCAAAAAAGAAAAAAAAAAAAAAAACGGTTGCCATTGAGTCAACTCTAACTCACAGTGACCTCATGTGTTTCAAAGTAGAACTATATAGGGTTTTCAAGGCTGTGACCTTTCATAAGCAGATCTCCAGGCCTTTCTTTGGAGGTGTTTCTGGATTGCTTGAAACCACCAACATTTTGGTTAGTGGTCAAATGCTTAACTGTCTGCACCACCCAAGTACTTCATACTAATACATCTACTCCATCTCATTTAATTCTCATGACAACATTGAGAGAGAGGTATTATAATCCTCATTTTACCAATGAGAAATTTGAATGGCCCAAGGCAAATTTGCAAGAATGTAGAAATGCCAGATTTCAAACACAGTTTGCCTAACTAAACTTCTAAAAGTCTTCATTTTATAAAGGAGACAGCTGTTTATAACCAGTTTATTGAGGAATACCAACTAAAGAGAGTACAAACATGACATGGTTTCATTTTTCCTGTAAACACCACTACTTTTGCTCTGTTGAATCTTAATTTCCCTATGAAGTAGTGGAAATGCATAACGATATCTCATCCCAGTTCTATGTCTTTTCAAGAACTTTCAGTTATTAAAATAGAGACTTCTCATTTTTAAGCACTTACTCTGTTCATTTAAAAACTGCAGTCCCAAATCAACTGAAAATGTTTCTCTTAAGTTTCCTCCACTGTCTTCTAGTTATGTGACATTGTCTTTCCTTTGCAAGATGTGACTGTATCTCAGGAAAGAGACTGCCTGGGTTAGATTCCACCTCTGCCATTAACTAGAAGTGCAACCAAAGGTAAGTTATACCACTTCTATGTTTTTTCATTTGTAAAATACTGACAGTGATTTTACCTGTTTCAGTATATGTGTATATATGTGTGTGTATATATATATATGTGTGTGTGTGTATATATATATATATATATATATATATATATATATATTTGTGTGTGTGTGTGTATTAAAGGAATTAACTGAGAACTGAGTCTGGCAAATAATAAAACCTCTATTAATGTTTAAAAAAAAACCCCAAAAGCAAACTCACTGCTGTCGAGTTGATTCCGACCCATAGTGACTCTATAGGACAAAGTAGAACTGTCCCATAGGGTTTCCAAGGAGAGGCTGGTGGATTCAAAATGCGGAACTTTTGGTTAGTAGCCATACCATGGATCACTTACCCACTGCGCCACCAGGGCTTCCAACTAATGTTAGGGTTTTAAAAATTCGTAAAGTTTGCCTGGCTGACCCCCTTGCCTGGTGGCATCATGCCACTTCCCTCTGTATCACCATCTTATGCGCTTACCTAAGACAAGGTTGTAGTCTCCATTTTCAGTATGCTCCAGTTCCAACCCCCTCGCCTATGGCCTCAGGTAGTCAACTTCTACATCATGTAGGAACTGGCTGTTTATGGTGGATCACTGTGATACAAGTCCTTCTTCCAAATGATTGCTCCCTACATGCTTTTTAAGACCTTTCCCCCCTTGCTCAGCAGCATCTGATGAGATACAATTAATTTTCCCCCACTGGTAGAGGGGTAGGAGCCCTGGTGGTGCAGTGGTTAAGTGCTTGGCTTCTAACCAAAAGGTCAAAGGTTTGAACCCACAAGCAGGCCAGAGTGAGAAAGATGTGACAGTCTGCTTCGGTAAAGATTATAGCCTTGGAAACCCTGTGGAGCAGTTCTACTCTGTCCTATCGGGTCATTATGAGTCAAAATTGATCGCAATGGGTTTAGGTTTTGGTTTTCACGGAGGAGTTAATGTCCAAGCAATTCCCCCCTAAACTTTATTATTTTTTTGTTTCCTTGATCCTTGACCTTGTAGAAAGAAAGAACTTCACCTCTTCCAATAGGAAGTGAGGGAACAGAATGGTCTTTCTGTATGAAATACCCTGCTGTCTTCAAAAATGTGATCTTGTGTTTCCAAGCCTTCCTCTTGCTTACTTCAAGAGGAGTGACATAGTTGTGGCAGCTGCATAAACTCCAATAAAACTGTTCTCTTAGGAGATGGTATGTAGGATACCCCATGTCTTTTATAGTCTTAACTGTGGGGCTCAGTGGTCAATTTCAGGGAAATAGGGCCAGACTTAGAACTAATACCACCTTGTTACAGTTTTAATTAGATGACTTGGTTAAGTAGAAGTCACAGAATCAGCTTGTGATATAAAACCAAAGACTAAACCAATTGCTGTCAAGTTGATCATGACTCCTAGTACTCTGTGTGTTCTAAAGTAGAACTGCACTCTATGGGGTTTTCAATGACTGATATTTTGGAAATAGATCACCAGATCTTTCTTACAATGCACATCTGGATGGACTAGAACTGCCAAACTGTCAGGTAGTAAAACCTAACCCATTACCGTTGAATTGATTACAACTCATAGTGACCCTACAGGACAGAGTAGAACTGCCCCATAGGGTTTCCAAGGAGCAGCTGTTGGATTCAAACTGCCTACCTTTCAGTTAACAGGCAAGCTCCTAACCATTGCACCAGTAGGGCTCTGCTTGTGGTATAGCTCAGGTTAAAACCAATTCCTAGGCTCACAGTGCAATATTTTTTTTCTAGAATTTTATGAATGCCTCTCTAATGTTTTTGGACAGAAGCATCTAGAAAATTAAATATATACCTATATCAATAAATGGAGCTCTGGTGCTGCAGTGGTTAAGAGCTCGATTGTTAACCAAAAGATCAGCAGTTCGACTCCGCCAGGAGCTCCTTGTAAACTCTGTGGAGCAGTTCTACTCTGTCCTGTAGGGTTGCTATGAGTCAGAATCAACTCGATGGCAACAGGTTTTTTGTTTGTTTATTTTTATATCAATAAACAAATACACACACACACACAAACTTCTTTTTTTCTTTTGAAGAAATAAAAAGCATATTCACTTTCAGTCCACTTTCCGGGAGGAAGAAAATATTTCTCCTTATTGGTAACGGCTGTGAAGAAACAAAGTGTGCCAAAAAAAGGAGAGAAGTCAAAGGAAGGAAACGTTGCTGAGGCTATGATGTTTTTGTTAACTCTAGAGCATATTTTTAACCTGGTAAATTTTATGATGAGGTCATTTTTCGGTAATAGGGTTTAATACAGATCTCAGCTTCACAATATTCACGTACTTAAACTTTATTTATGAGGGCGTTTTCAGAGTATGGTCTTTTCCTGCCTCTCAGCGCTCTCTGTTAAATGTTAATTTGGGTTTAAAGTTGTCATCATGGAGTAGCCCTACAGGAGCCAAATTCCTTTCCTCTGGACATCGGAATGCTGCAGCTTATACTGCTGCTCAAAAATGCAGCTCCCACATATCTGAAATTTAGATCCACAAGGGGTAACCTAAACTTAACTTTTTTGAGAAACGTTTTCAATTCATATTCCTTAACAACACAACTATAGGTTACACAAAGAGCTGGTAGTTTGGTGGAAGATTTGGTTTTGTTTCTCTTATATTTGAGAATTGAAGTCAAATATATTATTTTTTCCTCTGTTTTGAAATTTGTATAAATATCTCCAAAATGAAAATAAAATATTAGTTTGTCCAGGCAGTTTCAATATTATATATGCACAAGTTTTTCTCTTTAATTCCAAACTCACTCTCTGACTTAGACTAATCTATTTTGAGACAAATTAATAGATTAGGCTCTATTATGATACATTGAATATCTTTACCCCCCTGATTTATGAGTTGGTTGTTTAAAACATTGTTTTGCAAAATATTTGTCCATCTAGAGCTTGGATATCAACTTCCAGTCTTTTCTCCTTTACCTGTCTTTTTCCTCAGACTACCTTACAGAGATAAGCTTACTTGGTAGGTTTTGATCTTACCATCAGACAGTTCTGGTTTCTGAATTTCTCAATTCTAATAAAACTAGTATTTGTTCATATTAGTTGTAATAAGATCACATGAAATTTGAAACATACTAAAACAAATTTTGTGGAGAATTTTAGGAAAATCACTTTTAAGAAAACCAGGAAAAGTAAATATAAAATGGATAGTTGCCAACAAAATGAAGTTATTTTCTTTGGTTGTGCACTTTGGTATTAGAAATCACCTTGAGTAGGAAAAAACAATGGGAAAACGATAAGGAAGACACGTTCAATATATCATGTAATGATAATAATCAGTGAGCCAATGAGTATAAAGAAACAAAACAAATACAGTATTCTCAATTGCACACCATTTTGTTTATTAGAAATTCTGTTATTACTATTTATGGGAGACATAAAACAAGCTCTTTAAATGATATCTTCATAAATGTTACATATGCATGAAGTTGCATGCATTTTTAACCAAAAGAACATATAAATATATGAGTCGGCATAGTCATGAAGTCAATCTATTAAAATTAAAATTCTAAGCAAAACAATTTATGTGTAATGAGTTACTGTAAGCAAAACATATTAAATACATGCGACATGTTGTAATTGTTTCCACAGATTTGTGTGCTTAAAGCCCTTCAATGACTTCTTATTGAGCTTGGAATAAAAATCGCAAATCTAGAACATATACAAAAGGCCCTATCTAGCGTAGGTCTTGTCTTTCTATGTTGTTTTGTTGTTAGGTGCTGTCAAGCCGGTTCTGACTCACAGCGACCCTATATACAACAGAATGAAACACTTCCCGGTCCCTCGCCATCTTCACAATCGTTGTCATGCTTGAGCCCATTGTTGTAGCCACTGTGTCAATCTATTGTTGAGGGTCTTCCTCTTTTTTGCATCAGTGTTCCACTGTTATACATAAGGTTTTCCCTGGCCAATTCTTTTCAGAAGTAGACCACCGGTTCCTTCTTCCTAGTCTGTCTTAGTCTGGAAGCTCAGCTGAAACCTGTCCACCATGGGTGACCCTGCTGGTATTTGAATATCGGTGGCATAGCTTCCAACATCACAGCAACATGGAAGCGCCCACAGTATGATAAACTCACAGACACATGGTGATGTCCTTCTATAACCCCAGTCGTATCTTGTGTTATTATTCTCCTTAATCTCTTCCTTGCTCCCACTTTGTTTAGTTTTTCAAGTCCCCCAATTGACCATTTTCCACCTAATGGCCTTTACATATATTTCACAGATGTCCTTTCCTCTACCTGTGACACTTTCCACTTCATCATTCCTCCCGTTCTCCCCCAACTCCAACAATGCACACTGTGCCCCAGTTATCTGGCTTACCTTGTTCTTTGCATCCTTCAATTTCAGGCAAATATCAAGATCTGTGAATTCCACTCCAAATTTAAATGTTTATATTTAATATTTTCTTGGAAATATTTTTCCTTAGAAATCTATATTTTCATCTCATAGGACACAATGATATATTTATGTATAATTTAAGTTTAATGCCTTTATAGGCTCCTAGGTGGTAAACATCTGAGTTTACTCATCATTGGTCATTTAATGATTTAGTGCCCACTACAGAAAAAGGAGTCCATGCCTGAATTAAACAATAATTGAATTATGCATTAATGATATAAGTGATAACTTAGAAATGACTTGAAACCTTAAAATTCCTAAGAGTTTATATAAGAACAAGAATAGTGGGGTCTCTAAAAATGGTAGCACTAAAGTTGTCTGACCAGAAACAATTCTTAGCTTAGACGGGGAAGACTCTTAAGGTATGTACAATATACTTACCTTCCTTTTGAAATTCCATCTGTCTGATCACATTGCTGGCCTAAACAATTTTATAAAAATATTGTCCTTAGTGGAATGCATGCTAAAATGTGTAAGAACACTCTCAAAGAAGAAAAATGTAGGTAGTTTATTTTTCCAAAGGTCAGGGCATGACAGACATCTACAGTCACAAGATTAAGTGTATTAAGTTAAAAAAAAAAACTACTAAACACATTGCTGTTGAGTCGGACTCACAGTGACCCTATAGGACAGAATAGAGCTGCCCCATAGAGTTCCAAGCAGCAGCTGGTGGATTCAAACGACTGACCTTTTGGATTCGATTCGAACGGCCAACCTTTTTGTTAGCAGCTGAGCTCTTAACTACTATGCCACCAGAGCTCTATTAAATTTAAAAAAAAGTCCCAGAATATATTTAGTGGCAAGTTTCTTTCTTTCTTTAAATAAAACAAACAAACAAACAAACAAAAAAACGACCAGGACCAGGCCCTATTCTGCCACAAAGAGTTTGAGCCACCCTTTTTTGCCCCCTCTACTCTTTGTATGAGCTTCTATTACTTTACTTATCACTCGACGTTGTAATTTACCTGTTTATATGTCTTTTTTTCTCTTCTAGGCTTTGAGCTCTTTGAGGATAGGAATTACCTATTTTTTAATCAGTGAATTTATTAATTTAGATATGTGCTTTAAAAACTTTTTAAAGTTCATGATACTTAGGGAAAGGTATATTTTATTGTTCAATCCAGTGGACACATACAACTGAAACAATATTATAAGAAATAATATTATTTTTACTTTGTGTGAGGCAATCTAGTATTTTTGACACTATTTTCCTGTACTTAAGTTTTCTAAAATATATCGATCATGATCAACCCAATTAATTTCATGACCCAGCAGTAGTCTCTGACCATAGTTTGAAAAGCACTGTATTAGACTGCAAGCTACACGAAAGCAGGTACCATGTCTATATATCCTCAGTTACTAAATACTAACAGGCACACAGCAAGTCTGATGAATAACTGAATGACTGCATCCTTAGCACTTAGAAACACTGTATGGCATTTAATACCTGAATATTGAACGAATGTGTAAGGAAGGGCTTGCCAATGTTGAAAAGGCTTGGGATACTTCTATATTTTGAGTTCTCTGGAACTGTTGCTGAACACGGGATCTTGTCCTGACTCACCAGCCTCTTGAAGCGAGAGGGACTCAGAGCTGGGTAGACAGAAAGAGGCAGTTTACTGCCTGCGCAAAGAGCAGCGAGGGGTCTCAAGACTCAACCTCTAGCTCCCTGAGCTGCACAAACAGCCAGACATTTAAACGTGCAGGCGTTCCAGGTTTGTTTCCTTCCCCCTACCCCAGGTCTGCCGTGTCTTGGAATTGCCAGTCCACGCCCATACAGAGTGTTCCTATGTTGCCTACTGGTCTATAGCATGTCCTGCTTGAGGAACTCGTCACTTCTTATTTCTCTCCGATGTCTCCGCTGTTGCTTTTATCACATTCCTTTCCGTCACCGTTTGGTTCCTCTTAGCAGAAATGGGGTTCCGGGGTCAACCGGAGGACAAGGCACTCCCCTTGGGCGAGTGCTCCCCAGAGTGGTTGAAACCAGATAGGGGGTGCTTTCCTCCTTGTGGTTTAGTTGGGTGGCTTCTACCAATAAGAGGGGTTTGGGGTTTTTCCTGAAACTGAAACTCAGAAAAACGAGTTAGCTGCTTCGTTTGCAGGGTGGCGGTGGTGGTCAGGGTGTAGTGGAGTTTCAGAATCATGTAAATAAATAAAAGTCAAACAAAGCCATGAAATATTAGTCTATTTAAATGTTTACATTTTATAAGTTAATTCTTTCAGTATTAAATTAAAAGTGAATTCAAGTGATGCAATTGACAGAGAATTTGTAAGTTTATTGATTCAACTATAGGCAATATGATCTACTTTTGAAACACAACATAAGTTTAAAGTTTTTTGATGGGCATCGTCTCTTAAAATCCTGACAGTGTATCTGTGAGGCTATACAGTCTTTTTGGCAGTGATACCCAAGTTTCAAACGTGAGATTGTTTAAAAGCATGAGGCACCCTTCCCATGGTTCCTTATTCCCTGGCATAATTTGATACTTTTTAACTTCTAATTTGAGGAAGAAATTTTCAGATTGAGAAATCATTTCCAAAACATCTCTGCTAATATGTTAACATGTAAACAGAAGGTGTTTTTGTTATATGCCGTTGAGTCAATTCAGACTCAGAGCGATTCTGTAGGACAGACTAGAACTGCCCCATAGGGATTCCCAATGGTGTGACTAAGATTAGTGTCACCCACTGCAGTAACTCAAGGTGTCACCCCCTACCCCATGGCCCTCCTCTCATTCCAAACCATACAGAATCCTTAGTAATATTTTTTGTACTGATGTTACTTGTAAATCATTAATCCCATGTATCACTCCTTCTTTTCCTTTAATTACTATTTCATTCTCAAAAAAGTTATTGGTATAGCTTCACAAATACTAATTACCACAATATTATAGTTAAACACCAGAAAATTTGACAAAATCAGTGACTATAAAAACACCAGTAGCAATGAAAAGAACAGCACATTCTTGTAGCGCATGCAGACGGAACCACATGACTTGAAGCGTCATTGTAATTGGACAATAATGATAGCTTTGACCAGAGCACATTTGAAGGTTCAAAAAGTAAATTACCATACAGTTTTAGTTTTGTAGGTATATTGATACATCTAAGTTAGGCTTAAGTACAATGTTTTTGTTGTTAAAACTATAGGAATATTTTTATAGACAGTCATTCTGGTGTCACCCCCTCTGACAGTGTCACCCTGTGAGATCTGCATCCCCTGTACTCCCCTAGTGACATCACTGGGGTTTCCTACATTGTAATCTTTATGGGAGTAGATCTCCAGGTCTTTTCTCCACAGAGCAGCTGGTGGTTCAAACTACAGACCTTTAGGTTAGCAGGCAAGCTGTTAACCTTTGTACCACCAGGGCTTCTTAAACTGAAAAAGTATTGCGTTAAGTAGTGAAAAGTGACTCAAGCAAGTTGAGCTAATAAAGAAAAAAACACTTTGAAAAGGCAAAAAGAAAATGATCTTTTGTTCAGAAAGCTGGGACACAATGGCTATTCCCCTTGAGCACCTCCAGGAAGCCAGAAATGATGAGGGGCTTGGAATGGCACTGACTTCTGGAAAAATTAAGAAATCTTTGTACTCAAACATTTCTGCAACTTCACTCTTCCCATTCATTTTTCTTGCCAGTGTTTTCATTTATTAAACTGCTTCTTAACCACTCTCGTTGTCTGTTGTTAGTTGCCACCAAATCGAGTCCAACTTGTAGCAACTATATACAACAGCATTCAAGGTCCCCCAGTCCTTCATCATCCTCACACTCACCAGCATGTTCACGTCCATCATCATGGCTACTGTGCCATTTCATCTCACCAAGGGTCTCCCGTGCTGTGATTGGCTCTCTACTTTACTAACCATGATGTCCTCCTCTAGTGATTGATCCATTTTGATGACATATCAAAAGCAAGTGAGTCAAACAATGTTCTGTTGTGATCTATAAAGTTTTCATCACTAATTTTCAGAAGTAGATCATCAGGTTTTTCTTCCTAGTCTGTCTTAGTCTGAAAGTGCTAATGAAACCCGTCTACCTTGGGTAATCCTGCTGGTATCTGAAATACTGGTGGCATAGCTTCCAGGATCATAGCAACACACAAGTCACCACAGTACAACAAACTACCAGCAGGTAGTCCAGCTCTTTTTCACCATTGCCAGAGTAAGCTCTTATATATTCAAGTCTTACAAATTTTAGCCGTTCTCCAACTCAGAAATCTTTAATGACTGTATAGTTCTGAAGGAAAGAAAAAAAAAGAACCCTCAATAGAATGACATATGAACCTTTCTAACTCTGACCTGCTTATTTCACCTACCTCTTCTCCCTCCACTTCCTAGTAAGGATCATCAGCATCAGCAACAGAAAAGGGCTTTCTGTTCCCTGAATATACTTCTTTTTTCTGGCCTCTTTGCACTTCATATCTCCTCTCCCTGGCAAATCCTCCCTGCCTTTGACTGCATTTTCATTTCTTACTCACCATTTAAAATTATTCACCATTTATTTCCTACCTTCTTTGCGAAGACTGGCCACTGACCCTGTCTCCTGTAGCCATAGGAGTCTCTCATATGGAAACAGACTGCTAGAATGGTAGTAAAAACTGTACAGATATTAGAAGGAGGCAACCTTCTATTTGAATCCCAGTTCTGGTATTTCCTAGCTGTGGAAACATGAGGAAGTTACTTGGATTCTCTAAACTTCTAGTTTCTCTGTAAAATGATAATTTAGTGGTACAGGATTTTGAAGCTTGTGCAGTTGACAGGTTAATGTAGGTTCTTTGTTATTTTCAGAATTTATACTTTCGGCTGGGAGGATATATTCGGATTCAGATATTATTTTCCTTTGAAGAGGTAGTTTGTCTCTTCTGCATCCCTTCCCTGTGCATTTCTTCATAATAATGGTGATGATAACAATATAGCAGGAAACGCTTACATAATCAAAAACCAAACCCCTTGCCATCTAATCGATTCTGACTCATAGCGACCCTATAGGATACAATAGAAGTACCCCATAGGGTTTCCAAGGAGATTTCCAATTTTCCTGGCTTCATACTTCTTACATTCCTTGTTCCGATTATTAATAGATGTTTGAAGCTGTTTCTTCTCATTTTGAGCCGTGCCATATCAGCAAATGAAGATCCCAAAAGCTTTACTCCATCCACTTCATTAAGCTCAACTCTACCCTGAGGAAACAGTTCTTCCCCAGTTGTATTCTGAGTGCCTTTCAACCTGAGGAGTTCATCTTCCAGCTCTACACCAGACAAAGTTTTGCTGCTATTCATAAGATTTTCACTGGCCAGTCTTTTCAGAGATAGACTGCCAGGTCCTTCTTCCTGAATCTAGGAAAATTGGAAGTTATCAAAAATAAAATGGAACTCAAAAAGATCAATATTCTAGGCATTACAAAAAAAAAAAAAAAAAAAAAAGGCCCATTGCCTTTGAGTCGATTCTGACTCACAGTGACCCTATAGGACAGAGTAGAACTGCCCCACAGAGTGGTGGATTCAAACTGCTGACCTTTTGGTTAGCAGCCAAGCTCTTAACCACTGCACTACCAGGGCTCCATCCTAGGCATTAGTGAGCTGAAATGGAGTGGTATTGGCCATTTTGAATCAGACAATCGTATGGTCTACTATGCTGGGAAAGAGAGCTTGGAGAGGAATGGTGTCACATTCGTCATCAAAAAGAATATTTTAAGGTCTATCCTGAAGTACAATGCTGTCAGTGATAGGAAAATATTCATATGCCTACAAGGAAGACAAGACAACTATTATTCAAATTTACGCGCCAAATGCTAATGCCAGAGATGAGGAAATTGAAGATTTTTACGAACTTCTGCAGTCTGAAAGTGATCAAATATGCAATCAAGTTGCCTTGATAATTACTAGTGATTATAATGTGAAAGTTGGAAACAAAGAAGGATTGGTAGTTGGAAAATATGCCCTTGGTGATAGAAACAATGCTGGAGATCGCACGTGATAGAATTATGCAAGACCAACGACTTTGTCATTGCAAATACCTGTTTTCAACAACATAAACAGTGACTATACACATAGACCTCACCAGATGGAAAACATAGGAATCAAATTGACTACATCTTTGGAAAGAGACGATGGAGAAGCTCAATATCATTTGTTAGAACAAGGCCAGGGGCTGACTGCAGAACGGACCATCAATTGCTCATATGCAAGTTTAAGTTGAAGCTGAAGAAAATTAGAACAAGTCCACGAGACCCAAAATAAGACCTTGAGTATATCCCACCTTAATCTGGAGACCATCTCAAGAAAAGATTTGATGCACTGAACACTAATGACCAAAGACCAGATGAGTTGTGGGATGACATCAAGGACATCATACATGAAGAATGCAAAAGGTCATTAAAAAGATAGGAAGGAAAGAAAAAAACCAAAATGGTCATTATAGGAAGACTCTGAAACCTCCTCTTAAACACAGAGTCACTAAAGCAAATGCAAGAAATGGTGAAGTCAAAGAACTGAAGATTTCAAAGGGCAGCTCGAGAAGACAAAGTAAAATATTATAATGAAATGTGCAAAGACCTGGAGTCAGAAAGCCAAAAGGAAAGAACATGTTTGTCATTTCTCAAGCTGAAAGAACTGAAGAAAAAATTCAAGCCACAAGTTGCAATTTTGAAGGATTTTATGGACAAACTATTGAACAACGTAGGAAGCATCAAAAGAAGATGAAAAGAATATAGAGTCACTGTACCACAAGGAATTGGTTGGCATTCAACTATTTCAGAAGGTAGCTCATGATCAAGAACCAATGGTATTGAAGGTAGAAGTCCAAGCTGCACTGAAGGCATTAGCGAGAAACAAGGCTTCAGGAATTTCTGGAATAGCAACTGAGATATTTCAACAAATGAATGCAGCACAAGAAGCGCTCACTCGTCTATGCCATATTTGTACCCGTTTCAAAGAAAGGTGATCCAACAGAATGCGGAAATTATGGAACAATATCATTAATATCACCGTCTTAGTTATCTAGTGCTGCTATAACAGAAATACCACAAGTGGATGGCTTTAACAAAGAGAAGTTTATTTCCTTACAGTAAAGTAGGCTATAAGTCCAAATTCAAGGGGTCAGTTCCAGGGGAAGTCTTTCTCTCTCTGTTGGCCTTCTCATCAATGTTCCCCCGGACTAGGAGCTTCGCTGCTCAGGGACCCCAGTCCAAAGGACACACTCTGCTCCCGGCACTGCTTTCTTGATTGTACGAGGTCCCCAACTCTGTGGAGCAGGCCACATCCCAGGGAAACTCCCTTTACATTGGATGTGACCTGGGTAAAGGTGGTGTTACAATCCCACCCTAATCCTCTTTAACATAAAATTACAATCACAAAATGGAGGCCAACCACACAATTCTGGGAATAATGGCCCAGCCAAACTGATACACACATTTTTTGTGGGACATAATTCAAACCTTGACAATCACATGTAAGTAACATTTTGCTGAAAATCATTCAAAAGCTTTTGCAGCTGTACATTGACAAGGAACTGCTTGATATTCAAGCCAGATTCAGAAGAGGACATGGAACAAATGATATCATTGCTGATGTAAGATGGAGCTAGGCTGAAAGCAGGGAATACCAGAAAGATATTTACATGTGTTTTATTGATTATGCAAAGGCATTCAACTGTGTGGATTGTAACAAATTATCGATAACATTGTGAAGAATGGGAATTCCAGAACACTTAATTGTGCTCATGAGGAACCTGTACATAGACTGAGAGGCAGTCATTCAAACAGAGCAAGGGTATACTGCATGATTTAAAATCAAGAAAGGTGTGTGTCGGGGTTGTATCCTTTCACCATACTTATTCAATCTGTATGCTGAGTAAATAATCTGAGAAACTTGACAATATGAAGAATGTGACATCAAGATTAGTGGAAGACTAATTAACAACCTACAATATACACATGACACAACCTTGCTTGCTGAAAGTGAGGAGGACTTGAAGCACTTACTGATGAAGATCAAAGACTACAACCTTCAGTATGGATTATACCTCAACGTAAAGAAAACAAAAATCCTTACAACTGGACCAATAAGCAACGTAGTGATAAATGTAGAAAAGATTGACCTTGTCAAGGATTTCATTTTAGTTGGCTCCACAATCAATGCCCATGGAAGCAACAGTCAGGTAATTAAATGACTGATTGCATTGGGCAAACCTGCTGCAAAAGACCTTTTCAAAGTGTTAAAAAGCAAAGATGTTACTTTGAGGACTAAGTTGCAGCTGATCCAAGCCATGGTGTTTTCAATCACCTCATATGTCTGTTAAAGGTGGACAAAGAATAAGGAATACTGAAGAAGAACTGATGCCTTTGAATTATGGTGTTGGCAAGGAATATCGAATATACTATGGACTGGCAGAAGAATGAACAAGTCTGTCTTGGAAGAAATACAGCCAGAGTGCTCCTTGGAAGTGAGGATGACAAGATTTCATCTCACCTACTTTAGATATGTTATCAGAAGGGTCCAGTCCCTGGAAAAGGATACAATGCTTGGTAAAGTAGAGCATCAACAAAAAAGAGGAAGACTCTTGGTGAGATGGATTGACACAGTGGCTGCAATAATGAGCTCAAACCTAGCAACCATTGTGAGGATGGCTCAGGACCGGGCAATGTTTCATTCTGTTGTACATAAGCTTGCTATGAGTTGGAACTGCGTGGATAGCAGCTAGCAACAAGTGCCAGACGTTATTCTGAGTGTTTTGCATATATTACCTCATAAGAATTAAATGAAGTAAGTTTTATTACTATCTCTATTTATAAGAGAGGGAACTGAGTCACAGAGGTGTTAAGTACTTGCCCAAAGTCACAAAGCTTGTATGTGTGGATGCTTAGTTTTGGTCCAAGGCAGTCTGGCTCCAGAGTTTGTGCTCCTAATCACTAGTCTACTCTTCCTTTGGTGTAAATCTGGTATTGAATTCTGACATTCTTGGATTGTAATTTCACCTCTGAAAGACACAGTTTCCTCATCTGTGAAAAGGGGAACATAATACTTTCTGAGTGGGGAGGACAAAAATAGATAATAAATTACGAGCACATTAGTACTTAGAGCATGGTAGAAAATAGGAGCTGAACTTATGTTGGTTTTCTAATATTTAAATGTCTCTTTCTGATCAGTTATAGATAAGGTGAAGTGTATGTGTATATTGTTTCAACTAACTTGATATCAAAGTCAAATTCCTCAAAATACCTATTAATAGCTTAAGGTAAGTGTACTTTTTACATTTCCAGGTTATTAAAAAAAAAAATTATGCCACCTCCTCACCTTTCAGTATACGGTAACCACTTCTTACAATGGATGACTCACAAGTTTCCAGAATATACTGTGGAAACTCATGCCTCTGTACCTTCATTCTGGAGATTATCTCTGTTTTGAGTTTCCCCTCCTCTTTTCAATGACTTACAAATTCCTCATCCTCTAATGCCTGGAATTCCCTCAAGCTTTCTGAGCAAATTGATTGCTCTGTCTTCTGCTCCTAAGCAACTTGCTTCACTCTCTCAGAACACACATACCCTTTTCCTAAGGTTTGTTATTTGCATTTCTGTTTTTCTTATTAGAAAACTAGCTTCTTTTAGGAGTGCCCAGGTCTTATCCATCTATGTATTCCACCTAATACAATGTCTGCCACATGACAATTATTTAGTAAATGACAATTTGATATTTGAATCTGATCTGTCCATGGTTACTGTAGGTATGATGTTAATTTCCATCTGGTTGATTCTGACTCATGGAGACTCCATGTGTGCATAGCAGAACTGCTCCTTCAGGTTTCCAAGTCAGTGATCTTTTGGAAGCAGATTGCCAGGCCTGTCTTCCAAGGTGCTTCTGTGTGGATTCAAACCGCCAACCTTCTGGCTAATTGGCAAATGCTTAACTGTTTTGGAGACCCCATGTATTACAGACTAGAGCTACTCCATAGGGTTTTCTTGGCTGTAATCTTTATGGAAGCAGATCACCAGGTCTTTCTTCTGCAGTGCTGCTGGGTGGGTTTGAACTACCAATCTTTCGATTAATAGCCAAGCACAAATCTTTTGTGTGACCCAGGGAGCTACAAATGGACTAGGCACGTCTACAGTTTAATTTTTTTTAAACTAAAGTGCTTAGAGTTATTAATATTGTTTCCATTAATAAAATGTGTAACAGTTATACACCAGAATTGACTGCATGTTAATGAACTGAGTGATTAAGAGGTATTACTTTATAAGTTCACTATCTGTATTACTTTTTGCTGTGCGCCAACATTAAGACACATTTCTAGGTTATGGCTAATCCTAGTGTATAATTAGTTTAGCAAGAATGACAAACGGTGGTATTGGCAATTTCTTTTTTTCTCATAATTAGCACTCAGGTCCAAACTTGTGTTGCATTTAGAATCTTATAATGTTTCTAAGACTCCATATTTTTCTTGAAATCATCAGATCTTATATTAAATCCAAACTTAAACTTCAAAGACACTTTCATCTCAATCAGCATTCAGGAGCCTTGTATATGTGGCAAAAAAAAAAAAAATGTATTATTAGTTTGCTAAGATGTGGTGATTTCTAAGTATGCTATTATATCACATAACAATAAATGATTTAGAAAAAGTAAAAGTTGCTTGAGAGAAGAGACATTGTCTGATTTGGTTTTTGTAAAGTGATAAAAAGGAATTCACGTTAAAAAATGACATTTAAAAACCATCTCTTAAATTTTTTTAAAGCAATTTTATTTAAGAATGAGGAAACCTGCTATTAACAGAATGTATTAAAGTGTTGTTTACCATGGTGCAGTAATCCTGCATCCTCCTTAAACCTAGGTCTCAGCTTTTTTGAAATGAGGTCCAGTCTCTACACTGTAATAATGGTTTATCTTTATTTATGCACCTTCTCATTGTCCTTGAAGTCAGGTAATAGCTGCAAATCAAATAACATATTCCCATTCCCTGTCACATATTCTGCTCCTTAAGCATTAGGATAAACAGATGTGACTTCACCGAAACTATTGTCAGCATTATACTACTTTCAGAGACAATAAATATTCCCTTTAATGATGTTAGGTAATAGAATTGGTCTTTTGCACTTTCTTCTCCCACTGAGCTATTTTAAGGCAATGTCTTTGTAAACAAACACTTATATAGTACAAGGTATTACATGGTGTGAAATAAGCTTGATTCATTAGTATGTAATAATGTTGGGACATAGAAAAATAAAAAGGAAATAATATGATCAGCACAGGAAGGGAAAAGAACACTCTGTATGGCATAAGCAAACTGACAAAAGACAGAATGGCTTTGGTTTATTTATAAAAGCCTTTACATGTTTCTACATTTATGAAAAAGTGACCCTCTTGAACTCAGTCTGAATGGTATTAAAATGCTGACAGAAAGACAAGAAGGAAGAGTCTGTCAAAACATTTCTCCATCAACGGTGATGTTTTCCATTTGTTTTACCCTAGATGAAAAAGGATAAAAGAATTAGAAAACTTGCTGCTTGTCATTTCAATAGCAAATAAATACTTACCTAATAATACCTCCGAACACTCATTCTGAAGGTTGTTGGAAATTTATTTTTTTACAAGTTTTCATAGCATGAGAAGGAAAAAAGTGGCTTAACTCTCTTCATATTGGTTCTATGTAAGGAAACAAGGGTAAAAATGGAGGGTCTGCAATGACCCTCTGAAGGCTTGACAACAGACTTCCTGTGAGCACCCACAGCACTCTGTACTCACTAGGATCACACCACCTAACAAATAGGGTTTGTTGTTTTCCTGTTGGTTTCTTCCTCTCAATAACAATGGACTTGTCTTGCTCATTGACTTGGTCATCTAGTGCTGCTATAACAGAAATACCACAATGGATGGCTTTAACAAACAGAAGTTCATTCTCTCACAGTCCAGTAGGCTACAGATCCAAATTCAGGATGTCAGCTTCAGGGGAAGGCTTTGTCTGTCAGCTCTGGAGGAAGGTCCTTGTCATTAGCCTTCCACTGGTCTGGGAGCTTCTCTGCTCAGGAACCTCAGGTCCAAAGGATGAGCTCTGCTCCTGGCACTGATTTCTTGATGGTTTGAGGTTCCCATGTTTCTCTTCTCTCTTCTCTCTTTTGGCTTAACACACTATCCAATCTTGTATATCTCATCAGTATAACTGCCACCAATCCATCTTGTTAGATCATAGTGATTGAATTTACAACACATTAGGAAATCACATCAGAGTACAAACTGGTACACAATTATACAGTACTGGGAATCATGATCCAGCCAAGTTGACAGATATTTTGGGGGGGGGGCACAATTCAATCCGTGACACTCATTAATGTATTTCTAAGACCTACTATAATGTCTGATAGGAGTAAGCACATATTACATGATACTGAGTTGAATCTCATTGAGTAATGTTATTTAGGTTGAACCCATACATCTGTGGCCAGTTAAATTTCAACAAGGGTGCTAAGTTCATCAAACGGGTAAAGAATAATCTCTTCAATAAATGGTACTGGGACAACTAGATCTCTATAAGCAAGGAATAAACTTGGACCCATACCTCACACTATATACAAAAATTAACACAAAATGATTAAAAGGTCTAAATGCAACAACTAAAATTATAAAACTCTTAGAAGAAAACACAGGAGTAATGCTTCTAGACATAGTTTTTGACACTAGATTTTAAAATATAACACAAAAAGTATGAACAACAAAAGACAAAATAGAGAAATTGGATTTAATCAAAATTAAAAACTTTTGTGCATCAAAGGACTTTATGAACAAAGTGAGGAAACCAATATTGAGAGAAAATATTTGCAATCCATATATCTACTAAGGGTTTCATAATCCCAACATATATAAAGAGCTTCTAGAACTCAACAACAAAAAGACCAACAACACAATCAAAACATGGGCAAAGGACTTGAATAGACATTTCACCAAAGATACACAAACAGCTAATAAGCACATTAAAGATGCCCAGCATCATTAGTCATTAGAGAAACAAAAATTAAAACCACAATGAGATACCAATTCACCCCCACTAGAATGACTATTATCAGAAAAACAAAAAATAACAAGTGTTGGCATGAATGAGGAGAATTTTGAACCCTCATCCACAGTGGTAGGAATATAAAATGGTACAGTTCCTGCAGAAAACAGTATGATAGTTCCTCAAAAAGTTAAAGATAGAACTACCATATCACCCAGCAATGCTACTCTTATTTATGTACCAAAAAAAAATTGAAAGAAGGAATTCAAACAGATACCTTTATACCAATGTATATTGCATTATTATTCACAATAGCCAAAAGGTGGAAACATTAAAAAAAAATAATAATAATGGCATAGTAGCACTTATGAAAATATCCACGGGGGGAGGGCATGGTTGGCAAACAGACGTAGAAGGCATGTGTTATTCGCGCAAAAATACAGTACAAGTAAACTTACAGACAAATCAATTTTAACTCTACATACACACAAGAATTTGTGCTAAGTTTGCAGGTTATAAAATGATGATCAAGGCATAATTCCAGCCCTATACCGGTTAGAATCTGTGAAGATACAAGTAAACAAATATGATAAAATTAGTATTATGCAAGCAAGATGGAATGGTGAGTTGATTTATGCAAGTGACAGTGGGATTGAAAATAAAGGGACTTTATGTTACAGATAGTGTGAAGGAAAATCTATAGTATTTGCCAATATAAGCCTTTAGAAAGAGATACCAGGAGAATTAATTGGAAATATCATGACTTTGTTCTTCGTTATTGTTGTAGTTAGCTGCCCTTGAGTAGGTTCCAACACTATGTACAACAGAATGAAACACTGCCTGGTCCCGCATCATTCTCACAACGTAGTTATGTTTGAACCCATTGTTGCAGCCACAGTGTCAGTCCATCTTTTTGAAGGTCTTCCTCTTTTTCACTGACCCTCTACTTTACCAAGCATGAAGTCCTTCTGTAGGGACATCTGTAGGGACTGGTTCCTCCTGATAACATGTCCGAAGTATGTGAGATGAAGTCTCACCATCCTCACTTCCAAGGAGCATTCTGGCTGTATTTCTTCCAGCGTCATAGAGATGTTGATTTCAAAGTGCCAGGAAGCCATTCAGATAAAAGTGAATGGCAAGATGTTGGAACTGTGCTCTGGAGCTTGAAGATTGAAGTCTACATATCGTAGTAAGCTGACTAAAATCCCCCCCACCCCATATTAACTTCCTAATACTAAAACCTTTGCATATGTTACTTCATATGACAAAAGAGACTTTGAAAGTATTATTAAGTTAAAGATCTTGAAATGGACAG
Organism: Dugong dugon; assembly: GCA_030035585.1. Classification (NCBI taxonomy): domain Eukaryota; kingdom Metazoa; phylum Chordata; class Mammalia; order Sirenia; family Dugongidae; genus Dugong; species Dugong dugon. The sequence goes on along the minus strand of CM057463.1, from coordinate 101,873,502 downwards.
ATAGTCCTGCATTATCTGAGTGAGCCCAGTGTAAACAGAAGAGTTTTTATAAGGAGGCAGGAAGGTCAATGGCAGAGAGAAGATGCAATGATAGAAACAATGTTCAGAAAGGAGAGGAAATGCTGTTCTGTGGTCTTTAAAGATGGAGGGAGGGGCCATGAGCTAAGGCAGCCTCTAGAAGCTGAAAAAAGGCAAGGAAACATATTCTCCTTTTGAGGCTCTGGAGGAAGCATGGCCCTGAAGCATGGCCCTGCTGCACCTTGATTTCAGCTTGATGACACTCTTTGCAGTCTTCTGACCTCCAGAATTGTACGATGATAAATTTGTGTTGCTTTAAGTCACTAAGTTTGTGGTATTGTCACAGCAATAGGAAAAAATAAATTTTGGTACCTAGAAGGGGGTGCTGTTATAATAAATATCTAAAATGTGAAAATAGCTTGGGAATTGGGGAACGGAATTGGGCAAAGAATTTGGAGAAGAGTAACTCAGATTCTAGATTGTCTTGAACAAACTATTAGCAGAAATATGAAAGCTAAAAACTCTGCCAGTGAAGGTTCAGTAAGAAGAGAGGAGCATATTGAGAAAACCTATATCATCTTAAAGAATAACTGATGATTATAAACACACTATTGATAGACTTAAATGTTAAAAACACCACTGGTGAAAGTTCAGAAGGAAATGAGAAACTATTATGGGAGACTATTACAGATACATAAATATTTTTAACTACATATAGAGAGTTATGGCATGAAATGAACTAAATTGCCATGGGAAACACTTCAGTCTAATAATGCCTAAGACCTGGGGACAGAACAGTTAGAAATATTTACATTAGGATCAAGAGGATTATAGTAGACATATACTTCCAGCCAACATGTTGCTATAGACAGAAGCACTACACTGTCCCTCCACAGCAAAGATCCAAAAAACTAAGTCAAACAAACGTCAATCTTGAAATGTTAAGCATCAAAAGAAGAGATAAAGAACTCAGCCAAGTACTAAATGGAATCCAGATAAAAGGAAATTAAGGGACTATGTAAAAACCAAACCAAACTTACAAGAATTACTAAAGGTAGTCCTTCGGTCTGAGAACAAACAACTTCAGACCACAGGCTGAATCTAGGACACAGGATTGTAACAGCCAGATACCAACCTACGAAATTAACTTTCAAGGACTAGCCAAAACCAAAAGAATTACAATAGGGAACCAGAGAGGTTAACCTGTAAATGACAACAACATCAGAACAATAAAAGAGGGAATAAACAATGTAGGTATAGAGCTTCTAATGGAGAGGAATGCAAGGTGATATTGAGTAATAATAGACTAATTCAAATCTAAGAAGATAAGGGTAAATTTCAAGGTAACCACAAAGAAAGTTAACAAACTTACTCATCAAAATAAAGAAGAAAAACATGCAGTCTCAGTAAAAACAAAATCTATGAAAACAAAGGAAACAAAATCCACACACACAAAAAAGTAATTCAGCAAGGAGACTAGAAAGAACAAAGAAAACATCTGCACCACAAAAAAAAGCATTATGAAACGACAGCAATAAACTCACACCTATCAATAATTACACTGAATGTAAACGGCCTAAATGTACTCATAAAGAGTCAAAGAGTGACAAAATGGATTAAAAAAAACAGTATCCATCAATATGCTCTCTACAAGAGGCACAATTTAGAAACAAGGAAGTAAATTTAATAAAAATCAAAGGATGGAAAAAATATATCAAGCAAACAACTACCAAAAAAGAGCAAGAGTGGCAATACTAATCTCAGATAAAATAGACTTTAAAACAAAATCCACTATAAAAGACAAAGAAAGACACTACATAATGATTAAAGTGACGATCCATCATGAAGACATAACCATAATAAACGTCTATGCCCCCAATGACAGGGCTCCAAAATATATAAAGCAAACTCTAACAGTACTGAAAAGAGAAATTGACAGTTCCACAGTAATAGTAGGAGTCTTCAACATACCACTCTCAGTAAAGGACAGAACATCTAGAAAGAAACTCAACAAAGATAGAGAAGACCTAAAGGGCACAATCAGCCAACTTGACCTCATAGACATATATACAACACTCTGCCCAACAGCTGCAAAGTACACATTTTTTCGCAATGCACATACAAAGTTCTCCAGAATAGACCACATCTTAGTCCACAGAGCAACCCTCGACGAAATCCAAAACATTGAGATAATACAAAGTATCTTCTCTGACTACAATGCCATCAAGGTAGAAATTAACAACAAAGAATGAAAATCAATTACATGGAAACACCAAAGGACATCCAAACTGGTAATGAAGAAGTTAAATTGTCCCTGTTTGCAGATGATATGATACTATACATAGAAAACCCTAAAGAGTACACGAGAAAACTACTGGAGCTAATAGAAAGAGTCAGCAGAGTAGCAGGGTACAAGATAAACATACAAACCACTAGGTGACAGAAGAAATCAGAGATAGAATTAGAAAAACTCCTAGAATCAAACAAGAATGAAAACACATCGTACCAAAGCCTTTGGGAAAGCAAAGGCCGTTCACAGAGGACAATATACAGCAATAGATGCACACATCAAAAAAGAAGAAAGGGAAAAAAATCAAAACATTAACTACACAATTTGAACAAATAGAAAGAGAACAGTAAAAAAAAACCCACAGCCACCAGAAGAAAGGAAATAATAAAGATCAGAGAGAAATAAATGAAATAGAGAATAGAAAAACAGCAGAAAGAATCAACAAAACCAAAAGTTGGTTCTTTGAAAGGATCAACAAAATCAACAAACCACTGGCCAGACTGACAAAAGAAAAACAGGAGAAGATGCAAATAATCCAAATGAGAAATGAAATGGGGGGTGTTACAACAGACCCAACTGAAATAAAAAGGATCATAACAGAGTATTATTTAAAATTATACTCCAACAAATCTGAAAACCCAGAAGAAATGGATAAATTTATAGAAACATACTACCTACCAAAACTACACAAAGTAATGTTGAAAATCTGAACAGACCCATAAAAAAAGAAGACATTGAAAAGGTAATGAAAAAACTCTCAACAAAAAAAAAGCCCTGGCCCAGATGGCTTCACTGGAGAATTCTACCAAACATTCAGAGAAGAACCTACACCAATACTATTCAAACTATTTCAGAATACAGAAAACGAAGCGACACTTCCAAATTCATTCTATGAAGCCAGCATAACCTTGATACCAAAACCAGGCAAAGACACCATAAAAAAAGAAAATGACAGACCAATATCTCTCATGAATATAGATGCAAAAATTCTCAGTAAAATTTTAGCAAGTAGAATTCAGCATCATATCAAAAAAATAATACACCATGACCAAGTAGGATTCATACCAGGTATGCAAGGATTGTTCAACATAAGAAAATCAATCAACGTAATCCACCACATAAATAAAAGGAAAGAAAAGAATCACATGATCACCCAAATTGATGCAGAAAAGGTATTCGACAAAGTGCAATGCCCATTCCTAATAAAAACTCTCAATAAAATGGGTATAGAAGGGAAATTTCTCAACATAATAAATGGCATCTATACAAAACCAATGGTGAAAGCCATTCTTAATGGAGAGAGGCTGAAAACATTCCCCTTGAGAACAGGAACAAGACAAAGATGCCCTTTATCACCACTCCTATTTAACATTGTGCTGGAAGTCCTAGCTAGAGCAGTAAGGCAAGAAAAAGAAATAAAGGACATCCAAACTGGTAATGAAGAAGTTAAATTGTCCATGTTTGCAGATGATACAATACTATACATAGAAAACCCTAAAGACTCCATGAGAAATTCACTGGAACTAATAGAAAGATTCAGCAGAGTAGCAGGATACCAGATAAACATACAAAAATCAGTTGGATTCCTATACACCAATAAAGAGAACGATGAGAAGGAAATCAGGAAAACAATAATATTTATAATAGGCCCTAAAAAACAAACAAACAAACGAAAAAACTTAGGAATAAATCTAACCAGGGATGTAAAAGACCTATACAAAGAAAACTACAAAACAGTGCTGCAAGAAACCCACAGGGATCTACATAAATGGAAAAAAATACCATGCCCATGGATAAGCAGACTCAACATTATGAAAATGACGATTCTACCCAAAGCAATTTACAAATACAATGCAATCCCGAACCAAATACCAACAGCATTCTTTAAAGATGTCAATAAACTAATCATTAACTTTTATGGAAAGTGAAGAAACCTCGAATAAATAAAGCACTATTAAAGGAGAATAATAAAGTAGGAGGACTTGCACTACCTGACCTCAGAACCTACTATACAGCTATGGTAGTCAAAACAGCTTGCTACTGGTACAACAACAGATACATTGACCAATAGAATAGAATTGAGAACTCAGATGTAAATCCATCCACCTACAGTCACATGATCTTCAACAAGGGCCCAAAGTCCATCAAATGGGGAAAAGACAGTCTTTTTTAACAAATGGTTCTGGTAAAACTGGCTGTCCATCTGCAAACAAATGAAACAGGACCCATACCTCACACCATACACAAAAAATAATTCAAAATAGATCGAAGACCTAAATATAAAGCTCAGAACTATAAAGTTCATAGAAGAAAAAATAGGACCAATGATACAGGCCCTAATACATGGCATTAACAGGATGCAAACCATAATCAACAATACACAAACTCCAGAAGATAAGATAGATTACTGGGATCTTCTAAATATTAAACACTTATTGATCATCAGAAGACTTCACCAAAAGAGTAACAAGAGAACCTACAGACAGGAAAAGAAACTTGGACATTGCAAGTTAGACAAAGGTCTAGTCTGTAAAATCTACAAGAAAATCCAACACCTCTACAACAAAAAGACAAATAATCCAATTAAAAAATGGTCAAAGGAAATGAACATATACTTCACCAAAGAAGACGTTCAAGCATCCAACAGACACATGAGGAAATGTTCATCATCACTAGCCATTAGAGAAATGCAAATCAAAACCACAATGAGATACCATCTCACTCCAGCACTACTTGCATGAATCAAAAAAACTGGAAATAGGAAGAAAAAATAGGGAAGATGTTAGTAGCTCTAATACATGGCATAAACACAATATGAACCGCAAGTAACAATGCACAAGCACAAGAAGAGAGACTAGATAATTGGGAGCTCATAAAAATCAAACACTTATGCTCTTCAAAAGACTTCAACAAAAGAGAAAAAAGACAACCTACAGACTGGGAAAAAATTTTTGGCTATTACAAATCCAATCAGCGTCTAATCTCTACAATCTACAAGATACTGCAAAATCTGAACAATGGAAAGACAAATAACCCTATTAAAAAATGGTAATGGATTTGCACAGTCACTTCACCAAAGAAGATATTCAGGCAGCTAACAGACATATGAAGAAATGCTCACGATCATTAGCTATTAGAGAAATGCAGATCAAAACTACAATGAGATATCATCTTACCCAAATAAGATTAGCATTAATCCAAAAAAACACAAAATAGTAAATGTTGGAGAGGTTGTGGAGAGACTGGAACACTTATACACTGTTGGTGGGAATGTAAAATGGTACAACCACTTTGGAAATGGATTTGGTGCTTTCTTAAAAAGCTAGAAATAGATGTACCATACCATCCAGCTATCCCACTCCTTGGAATATATCCTAGAGAGATAAGAGCCATCACACGAATATACATACGCACACCCATGTTCATCGCAGCACTGTTTGTAATAACATAAAGATGGAAACAACCTGGGTGCCCATCAATGGATGAATGGTTAAACAATTCATGGTATATCCACACAATGGAATACTACGCAATAATAAAGCACAACGATGAAGCCATGAAACATAACATGGAGGAGTCTGGAGGTCATTATGCTGAGTGAATTTAGTCAGTCACAGAAGGACAAATATTGTATAAGACCACTATTATAAGAACTCAAGAAAAGGTTTAAACACAGAAGAAAACATTCTTTGATGGTTACAAGGGTGAGGAGGGAGGAGAAGGGTTATTTTTTAACTAGATAGTAGATAAGAATTATCTTAGGTGAAAGGAAGGACAGCACTCACTACAGGGGAAGTCAGCACAACTGGACTAAACCAAATCTAAGAAGGTTCCTGAATACAATCAAACACTTTGAGGGACAGAGTAGCAGGGGTAGGGGTCTGGGGACCATGCTTTCAGGGGACATCAAGGTCAATTGGCATAACAAAGCTTATTAAGAAAATGTTCTGCATCCCACTTTGGTGAGTGGCGTCCGGGGTCTTAAAAGCTTGGAAGCGGCCACCTAAGATGCATCAGTTGGTCCCAACCACCTGGAGTAAAGGAGAATGAAGAACACCAAAGACACAAGGAAAGTAGTAGTCCAAGAGACAGAAAGGGCTGCATAAATCAGAGACTTCATCAGCCTGAGAACAGAACAACTAGATGGTACCCAGCTATCACCAATGACCGCCCTGACAGGAAACACAACAGAGAGTGCTGGATGGAGCAGGAGAAAGGTGGGGTGCAGAACTCAAATTCTAGTAAGAAGACTGGACTTAATGGTCTGACTGAAACTGGAGGAATGCTGGAAATCTTGGCCCCTGGATTCTCTATCAGCTGAGAACTAAAACAATGTCCCAGGCCAACTTTTCAGACAGGGATTGGACTGGACTGTGGGACATAAAGTGATAATCGTGAGGAGTGTGCCTCTTAGCTCAAGTAGATACAAGAGACTAAATGGACATCTTCTGTCTGGAGGTGAGATGGGAAGGCAGAGAGGGTTAGGAGCTGGCTGAATGGACTTGGAAAATCAGGGATGGAAAAGAGGAGTGTGCTGTCACAGTATGGGGAAAGCAATTAGAGTCACATAACAATGTATGTATAAATTTTTGTATGGGAAAAAATAAAAATAATGATAAATAAATACATAAAAAGAAGAAAATGTAAAATAAGTATGCTTGTGCTTAACTCCTAATCCTTCTTTGTATCTCCACTGAATAAACTACAAGGAGAAAAAATGAACATTTAAATAATAAGTCAGAAAAAGTGAATTATGTCAATCTGATATGTAATAAACATTAATACAACACAAGGAGCCTTTTCATCAATGGTCCAGCCAGGAGAGAATATTCTGAAATTCAAATAATTATGAAAGATTATGAAGACGTTAAAGTAGCTGAAAGTTATTTATTTTGTTCACCTTTTTTGTTTTTCTCAATTTATTTTTTATTTTCTGATGCATCATATAAAAGCACGGGTTGTCATTTTAACCACCAGGCTCCATTGTTTAAAATGTGTTGCAAATAAAAGCAGAAGAAGAGAGTGGTTTTAAAGTTTTGCGTATGTTTGACAGCAGAATATAATAATTGTAAATAAATCTTTAATATTTCCCCTAATTTAGTTTATGGCATGCAAATGTCAGGACTATAAAAACAAATCAACAAATATTTGAAGGAAAACAATATACATAATGTATTTTATATATTAAAAAAAACTGTCAAACAATTATGACCTCATGTATTAGCAGGTTGTTTTGAAATATTCCCACTGGAATTAAAAAATGCTAGGAGTGCCTATGAGCTCAAATATATTGTGTCAGTCAAGAGCATATGTAACCTATCTAAAGTATAAGGTAAAAATTTTCTTCATAAATAATTTCATAAATAATTTACTTAAAAAAATTGGAAATAACAAATGTTGGGGAGGCTGCAGGAAGATCAGAATTCTTATACACTTCTGGTAGGAATGCGAAATGATATAACCATTTTGGAAAACAATATGGTGCTTCCTTAGAAAGCTAGAAATAGAAATACTACACGATTCACCAATCCCACTCCTAGGAATTTATCCTACAGAAATAAGAGCCATCACATGAATAGACAGATGCACACCCATGTTCATTGCAGCATTGTTCACAATAGCAAAAAGATGGAAACAACTTAGATGCCTTTCAACAGATGAATGAATAAACAAACTATGGTACATACATACAATGGAGTATTATGCATTGGTAAAGAACAATGATAAATCTGTGAAGCATCTCATAACATGGATAAAACTGGAGGACATTATGCTGAGTGAAATAAGTCAATCACAAAAGGACAAATATACTATGAGACCACTAATGTAAAAAACTCATGAAAAGGTTTACACACAAAAAGAAACAATCATTGATGGTTATGAGGGATGGTTGGGGTGGGGGAGAAATATTAAATAGACAATAGATAAGTGGTAACTTTGGTGAAGGGCAAGACAGTACACAATACTGAGGAAGCCAGCACAACTTGTACCAGGAAAGGTCATGGAAACTCCATAGACACATCCAAACTCCCTGAGGGACCAAAAGGCTGGGCAGATGGCTGTGGGGACCATGGTCTCAGGGAACATCTAGCTCAATTGACATAGCGTATTTTATAAAGAAAATATTCTACATTCTACTTTGGTGAGTAGCGTCTGGGGTCAGAAAAGCCTCTGAGCAGCCATCTAAGATGCTCCACTGGCCTCACCCCTTCGGGAGCAAGAGATAATGAAGAAAACAAGATACAAAGGAAAGATTAGTCCAAAGGACAAATGGACCACAACTACCACAGCCTCCACCAGACCGAGTCCAGTACAACTAGATTGTGCCTGGTTACCACCACTGACTGCTCTGACAGGGCTCACAACAGAGAGTCCCAGAGTTGGAGACAAATGTAGAACAAACTTCTAACTCACAAAAAAAAGACCAGACTTACCAGATACTGGAGAAACCCTGAGAGTATGGCCCCCGAACACCCTTTTAGCTGAGTAATGAAGTCACTCCCAAGGTTCACCCTTCATCCAAAGAAGGCCCTATAAAACAAAATGAGACTAATGGGACACAACAGCCCAGGGACAAGGACTAGAAGGCAGGAGGGGACAGGAAAGCTGGTAATAGGGAACCCGATGTCTAGAAGGGAGAGTGTTGACATCTTGTGAGGTTGTTAACCAATGTCATAAAACAGTATGTATACTAACTGTTTAATGAGAAACTGCTTGTACTGTAAACCTTCATCAAAAGTACAATAAAAAAAGAAGATTATAGTAGAGACAAAGAAGAATTATTGATTCTAGAATTATAGATTGACAGAGAAGAACCAGGATGTTTCAAGTTATATGCGACTAAAGGAGTAAGGAATTTAAAGAAGGAAGGAATTACAGGGACATCAAATGTGACACAGAGTTTGAAGAATGGATAAAGCTATTGAATTTCACAATCAGGAGACCATTATCTCCCTTAGGTGAGCAATTTCTTTATGTGTGGAGAAAACACTGCAAAGTTTTAAAAGAGAGTGAAGAATAAAGAAATGAGGCAATGAAGGCAGTATATTCTATTACAATATTTGGTGATGAAAAGAAAACAGTGCAGTAGCTTGAGGGAGTCACATTTTTAAGGAGTGACTTTTTCTTTTTTAGAGTATGAAAACTCAACATGCCATGGAAAGTGGGGAAGAGGCCAGTAGAAGGAACTAAGGCATCCATTAAAAGGGAAGGATACCTTATATATTATATAATGAAATAATCAAGCATAAGAACATTATAGATGAGCATGGAGGCTTGAGGTGAGGGTGGAGAAAGTTTGGAGGAGACTTTTTTAGGGATTGTGAAAGACTTTCCAGTTGCCTTTGACTCTATTCCAACTCATGGTGATCCCACGTGTGTCAGAGTAGCAAGAAATTGCAAGGCAACATGAACAGTTGGGAAAAAAAAAAAAAAAAAAAAAAAACAGAAACCAATCCCATTGCTGTGGAGTTGATTCCAATTCTAGCGACCCTGAAGGACAGAGTAGAACTGCCTCTTAGGGTTTCCAAGGTTGTAATCTTTATGGAAGGAGACTGCTGTCTCTCTCCTGCGAAGCAGCTGGTGGGTTCAAACTGCTGACATTTTGGTCAGCTGATGAGTGCTTAACCACTGTGGCACCAGGGCCCCTTGTAGTTAATCAATTAGCTGAGTTTCTACAGTTTTCTAGCAAAAATCCAGGCAGTTTAGGAAAGAGTAGCAAAGATAGGAAATGAGGATTTTCCAGGGCTATAGCTTAGCAAATAATTGAGTAATATTAAGGTGTACTGCATGCATTATTTAAAAGGCTGCCCATGTGTACAACCTAGAGGCAGAGTGAAGTATAACACAGGACATGATCTGAAATGGCTTGAGGTTTTAGTTTTCACATTTCATTGAATCTAACCTCTAGTGCTTCATAAAATTTCCCAGGCCCCACCTTAGATTGACTAATTCCGTAGAAATAAGATGCAGCCTGTTTTCTGCATTTTAATGAGCACCCCAGGCAATCCTGACACAGGTGCTCTGAATCACAAACTGAGAAATATCATCCCGGTCACCTGTTGAGAAATATTGGCCTAGAAAAACATGGAGAAGGTTAATGGACTACAGGTCACAATGATAATGAACAGGTTGGGTTGGAATTAGAAAGCAGGCAAGTGAAAGGACTTATGAGAGAGAAGTTAGTTTCAAAGAGGGAGCGCTGGAAATGGGGCTGTTTAAAAAAGTATATTAGACTTCAGAGAAGGGGAAATACCTTTTTTTTTGCCCACCCTTCTGTCCGGCCTTGCTATAATTTAAGAGGAATACATTTTGCAGGAGATCAAGACAGTAAATTAGTCACATTTAGTTGTTGAAGCTATATAACATTGATAATTAAATATTTAAACATTATATAACATATAACATTATTCTTGTTTTCTCCTTCCACATGGTTTATCAGGTAAGAGACCTAGGGCTTGTGAAAAGGTTTGCTAAAGAGTCCTATATGTGAAAATGGGACATTATCACAATTAATAACAACCTGGTACTTGTATTTTTCATTTTTCATTGCTCTGTTTTGTGTGCACTTCTTCCTCTAGGAAGCTCCACTTAGAAAAAGAAAATCTGGAATTTGTATTTTCTTTGATATTTTAACAAAATTCAAATATTGTTTAGGACCTTAATAAATGGAGTTTTGTTAAAATATCAAAGAACGCACAAATTCCTGATTTTCCCTTTTTTTTTTTTTTTTTATATTTTATTGTACTTCAGGTGAAGACTTACAGAACAAATAGTTTCTCATGAAACAGTAGTACACATGTTGTTTTATGACATTGGTTAACAACCCCACAGTATATTAACCCTCTAACTTCTCAACCTTTTTTTTTTTTTGGTGAAAATACACATAGCCAAAGATACACCATTTCAAAAATTTCTACATACACAGTTCAGTGACATTGACTACGCTCTTCCAATTGTGCTGTTATTCTCACTTAAGATGAAGGCTTACAGAACAAAATAGTTTCTCATTTAACAGTTACTACACATGTTGCCCTATGACAATGGTTAACAATCTCACAACACATCAACAACATCCTTACTCAACCTTGGGTTCCCTATCACCAGCTTCCTTGTCCCCTTCTGCTTTCTGGCCCTTGTCACTGGACTCTTGTACCTCATTAGTCTCACTTGGTTTTACGGGGCTGATTTTCCTTTTTTAAAGGAGCCCAGGTGGCTCAGTGGTTAAGAGCTGAGCTGCTAACCAAAAGGTTGGCAGTTTGAATCCATCAGCCACTCCCTGGAAACCTTATGGGGCAGTTCTACTCTGTCCTATAGGGTCGCTATGAATCAGAATCTACTTGATGGCAATGGGTTTGTTTTTTTTGGTTCTATGACAGGCCAAATACTTTCAAGTAAATTGTCTTATCTTAGTTATCTAGTGCTGCTATAACAGAAATACAACAAGTGGGTGGCTTTAAGGAACAGATATCTATTTCTTCACAGTTTAGGAGGATAGAAGTCTGAATCAGGGTGCTACCTCTAGGGAAATGCTCTCTGTCTGTGCTGAGGAGAAATCCTTAGCTTTTTCAGCTTCTATTCCTAGGTTCCTTGGCAATCATGTGGTATGTATTTTCCCTCCATTTGTACTTGCTTGCTTGCTTAATCTGTTCTTGTATATCTCAAAAGAGAATGATTTAAGACATGCCCTACACTAATACTGTCTCATTAACATAACAAAGAAAATCCATTCCCAAATGGGATTATAACCACAGGAATAGGAGTTAGGATTTACATCACATATTTTGGGGGTACACAATTCAATCCATAACACCAACGTACAATTTTCTGCTTTTCATTATTATTTTTATTATTCCCTCTGAAAACAGCCCATTAGAAGTTTTTAAATAATAAAAATATGTAGAACACTAAACATAATGCCTGGTATCTAGTTAGCCCTTAGCAAATAGTCCTGTAGTAGGGCAAGTTAGCAGGAACTCATGTTGGCATTTCTCATATCCATCCTAGGGAAGAGACGCCAGCATTGTGTTGTAAAACCAGCGAGTGAGGAGAAAAGGTTGCCCATTGATTTGGGATTCTGTGACATAAAGTAATTCAAAGACTCAGGTTGACAGAAGCTCTGCCATCCTCAACATGAGGCTTTTGATGATGTCTTGAGCATCAACAACTTACAAACAAGAGAGTGAGAAAATAGAGGGTGATATGGGAGGTATTTTTGAGGCAAAACTGCACAGGGCAAAAATCATTTCCATCCATACTCCAAATTCCATTAGCCAGAACTCCGGCACATGGGCACACTTACCTGGAATGTGCCCAGGAGGGAAAAGAGAAGAATTTTGTTGAACATATAACAGATTTTGGCAGAGTAAGTACCCCAAGGGCAGCTTTTCAAATGCTCCCAACTGGCCTTTGAATAACTTCAAGTCAGCTTTAGTTAGAGACTATTCACTGAAACTATGGTGGAGTCAAGGGGTCAGCTGGAATGTGGAGAGTATGCAATGTGGATACCTCCTCGTTGGACCTAGGCAGTTGTTTCCTGTGGCAGAATCTTAGCTAGGTCTTGACTCTCTTAATTCCTTTCTGAGCGTGAAGTCTGGGGGTTCAGTCTTCCTGTTGCTTCCTGTGCTGTCTGTGAGATACCTGAGAACTGCCCTTCTCACAAATTTCTTTTCTACTTAAGTTATCCAGAGAAGGCTTTATTGTTCTTATACCTTCACCCTCTGAAAAATTTCAACTTATTTCTGTCGTTACAGAAACATGGAAATTCCCTAAGGATATGACTTATCTTTCAGCTTTCTCAAGAGGTGGTGGTTTTTTGCCTGCCACAGGGTGTGTCTTAGGCTGGGTTCTCTAGAGAAGCAAAACCAGTGAAGTATATAAATACATATATATATATATAAAGAGAGATTATATCAAGGAAACAGATCACGCGATTGTAGAGGTTAGAACGTCCCAAGTCCGTGGATCAGGGTTGAGGCCTCTCCCAATTCACACAGCTGCAGAAGCTGGCAAGCCCAAGATCGTAAGGTCGGAGAGCTGTGCAGATTGACAAATCCCAGGTTCAGCAGATAAGCTGACAGCTCAAGTCCCAAGAACGGGAGATGAGATGACAGGAAGCAGCTGTAGGATCCAGAGAGAGCAAAAAGCCAGAAAGTCTGCTTATATTCAGATGTGGGCCACAAACCCAAGGAGACTCTCTTTCATCTGATTGGATACTCACAGTATATTGAATCATGGGAGTGATTACATTAAAACACTGAGAATCATGGCCCAGCCAAGTTGACACACTATCTTAACATCACAGGGTGTCTCACCGTTTTTGCTCTTCATTGCCTACATCGACCATCAAATAGAAGCTCCTCTGAAGTGCATTCCATCAGGCTTCCATTCACTGTCCTCGTGACCAGTCCTCCTAATATATAAAAAATTTTATCACTTGACTCACTTTCTGTTACCTGTACAATGTTAATCTTTCTTGATGTCTATAACATTCACATAGACAATATATCTAGCACCCTGGACTCTCAGTTCCTTAACCTGCACACTTTCAGTGGTATTCCTCTCACTTCTCTTCAACCATCTACTCCTATGTTTATTGTGTTGATGTTGCCATTACCAATCATCATTATTTCAAGTATCCCCTTTTCTAATTCTCATTTTTTATCTCTTCAACTCACTTCCTCTAATATCTCCTCTTCAAACTATTTTTCAACCCCTTTGGAATATTCAATTCATTGGCCTCATTGCTTTTGCACTGTCCTTTACTACCCTTCTTATTTTCCAACTTACTCAACTTAGATTCCACAGCCCGTCACTATAATCAGTCCTTTCCATGCACCCTAACCTTTTGCCTTTCTCCCCCTCTGTCTTTCTTGCTGGGGGTGGGGGAATCTTGATTAAAGAATAGACAAATATTACTCTAGAGTCTCTCACAACAGTGCAACTTATTTCACTTCATACAAAAGAACATTCAACATTGTCAGACCATCCACTACTGTCTCTAATACATTAATTTACCTATTCTCCAAGATAACTATTTAATATTTATTCCCTCTCAAACTATGAAACACCTCTCACCTTTTCTTAAATTCAGCTGATAAGCTGTCTACCAATTTTAAGGAAAAAATATACAGTTAGGAGATAAATACTTTATTATCCCTCTAGCAAATCTACCATCTTACCTCCAAACTATTACAGTGTTATACTTTGTCACTAAAAGATTTTTGTTTACTGCAAGAAACAATAACAAAATGTATGACTTCTAATACTTGGAATCATGAGGTAGGGGGGCTTATTATTCAGTATTCAATTGAAGAGGCCAAACAAAACAACTAAACAAAACACTAAATAAAACAAAACAAAACAAAATGCTCAGGATACTATAAAAAGATTTAATACATGGTGTTGAGTGGTTGACGCCCGGGTGGCACAGTGGTTAAGTGCTTGAGTAACTGAGAGGTTGGCAGTTCAAACCCACCAGCTGCACCACAAGAGAAAGCTGTGGCAGTCTGCTTTCTTGAATACCATATGCAGCAGTTTCTACTCTTTCCTGCTGGGTCACTATGAGTTGGAATCGTCTCAACAGCAAGTTGTTTTTTTTTTTTTTTTTTTTTTTGATTATTGAGTACATAGAAAAAATATTGAAAGGGCTGGAACATATTGAGATTGCTATGTCTCCTTGATGGCAGAATTGCTCTTCTGAGGCTGCTACTACTTTTCTTTTTTAGCACTTGGAAGCTGAGATTCAGGATATTTGTCTTTCAAATGGTGGCTCCAGAAAACACAGATTTTACTGTTAACCATACCAGCAAAATGAATCTAATGTGTCTTGCCTCTGAATACCCATAAAAATAGGGACCCAATATAGGGCCTTTTACTAACTGCTGCCACAGAAAATCTAAGAGATAACTAAAGGTATCTTCTGACACAATAATTCTGTGTTACAAACCTTTCCAAAATTCAGCGACTTAAAACAACCATTCATTTTTCAAGCGTTTATGGGACACAATAGATGAATTCTGATTAAAAGGAGGAAAATTGTGGAACAGAACTTCAAATTCATATGGAAACAAACTTACTGGATCTATTAAGATTGGAAGTACCCTCAAATCTATTTTCCAGAAATAATCTTTAAATCTTGAACCATAACTATCCAGTGAAGCCATCATTAAACTAAACAACAGTTTAGCTCAATTAATAAAGAATGTTTTCCTTGAATATTGAGCTCTTAGAAAGAATTATCTATAGGAGTTCAAACTGGTAACAGTTAATCCAAAGAACAAGTGGGGACTTTATGGGGCAGAGAGTCTAAATTAACAGTGATGGAACAATATGGATAGAGATAGTGAGAATGGTGACAAAATGTGAAGTATGTAACCAATGTGATTGAACTGTACATGTAGAAATTGTGAATGCACTTATGTTTGATTGGGTATAGTTTTTCACACACATACACACACAAAAGAGTCTATGGATCAGCTGCTATTCATATTTATAAGGCTTTCACTGGATAATTCTTTTCAGAAGTAGACCACCGGGTCTTTCTTCCTAGTCTGTCTTAGCCTGGAAGCTCAGCTGAAACCTGTCCGCCATAGGTGACCCTGCTGGTATTTGAATACTGGTGGCATAGCTTCCAGCATCACAGCAACACACAAGCCTTTGCAGTATGACAAACTGACAGACAAGTGGGGAATTTCATTTTACTTAGAGCCACAATCAACACCCATGGGAGCAGCAGTGAAGAAATCAAAAGACGTGTTGCATTGGGCAAATCTGCTGCAAAAGACCTCTTTAAAGTTTTGAAAAGCAAAGATGTCACCTTGAAGACTAAAGTGCACCTGACCCAAGCCATGGTTTTTTTCAATTGCCTCATATGCATGGGAAAGTTGGACAATGAATAAGGGAGACTGAAGAAGAATCAATGCCTTTGAGTTGTGGTGTTAGCGAAGAATATTGAATATACCATGGACTGCCAAAAGAACAAACAAACCTGTCTTGGAAGAAGTACAACCAGAATACTCCTTAGAGGCAAGGATGGTGGGATTACTTCTCACATACTTTGGACATGTTATCAGGAGGGATCAGTCGCTGGAGAAAGACATCATGCTTGCTAGAGTAGAGGGCCAGCAAAAAATAGGAAGACCCTCAGTAAGATGGATTGACACAGTGGGTGCAACAATGGGTTCAAGCATAACAGTGATTGTGAGCATGGTGCAGGATAGGGCAGTGTTTCGTTCTGTTGTACATAGGATCACTATGAGTTGGAACTGACTGGAAGGCACCTACCAACAACATGGTCAGCTAGGAAAATCTGCAGATCTTGACTGATTTTGGCTGGGTACTCATGTATGGCAGTTGGCTGGTTGGGGGCTGGTTCATCTGGTATGACCTCTGGCTCTCTCAATATGTCTTATCCTCCAGCAGGCTAGCTTAGATATATTCTTACAGTGAGAAGACAGAAGTAAGGAAAAAGGGCAGAAGCAAGAAATGCATCTTGAAGCCTAGGCTTAGAACTGGCACTTATCCTTTCTGTTAGCATTCTATTGGCTAAAATAAATTACAAAACCAGCCCAAATACAAGGGATAAGAGAATACACTCCACACTTGTTGGGAGTAACTGAAAAGATAGATTTCAGAGGTTACAGGGAGGGGTGGTGAATTGAAGTCATTTTGCAATCAATCTACCATAGCCTCCATGACCTCACTTGCTAGCAGAAAACAGCAAAAGCTATTGAAAATCCCAATTGTACCTAATCTACTTCTAATGTGTTAAGAATGTGTCAGCTTCAGAAGCTGGATCCAATATGGAATCCATGTTTCGATAGAATATGGGAAATATTTAGCTTTACAGTATCTAAAACGCAACTTGATACACTTCAAAAATATATTGGAGTTGAGTAAATCAAACTTTAACATCTTTCATAAACAAGATTCAGGGATGGTTGACTATGTGACTCAACAATATCTCTCAGTCATCAGAATATTGACTTCATCTTCCCACTGGTAGCAAAATGACTCTAGCGTTCCACTGGAGACATATTCTATATACAGCAACCTCAGTGAAAAGAGTGGGCTCTAATCTTAAGAATTGCAGTTAGAATCATAGACATACTTCCCCAAACAGACCTTAGCCAATTGTTTTCTGAAACAACCTTTGTCATAGTTACCAACAAGCTTCATTATGCAAAAATCCAATCGTCAATTTCTTGTTCACAACTTCTTGAAATCTTGTTCGCAATTTCTTGTTCTGGTGGCATTGTGGTTAAGTACTAGGGCTGCTAACCAAAAGACTGGCAGTTCAAATCCACCAGGTGCTCCTTGGAAACTCTATGGGGCAGTTCTACTCTGTCCTATAGGGTGGCTATGAGTTGGAATTGACTTGACAGCAATGGGTTTGGATTTTTGGTTTACTTCCATCCTGAGATAATTTGTTCCCTTGATCTTTTTTCATTCTACTTGAATCTACAATCAACACCCATGGAAGCAGCAGTCAAAAAATCAAACGATGCATTGCATTGAGCAAACTTGCTGTGAAAAATCCCCTTAAAGTGTGAAAAAGCAAAGATGTCACTTTAATGACTAAGGTGTGCCTGACACAAGTCATGTTGTTTTCAGTTGACTCAAATGCATGTGAAAGCTGGACAATGAATAAGGAAGACCTAAGAAGAATTGACATCTTTAAATTATGGTGTTGGCGAAGAATATTGAATATACCATAGACTGTCAGAAGAATGAACAAATCTGTCTTGGAAGTACAAACAGAATGCTCATTAGAATCGAGGATGGTGAGACTTCATCTTACATACTTTGGACATGTTGTCAGGAGGGACCACTCCCTGGAGAAAGACATCATGCTTGTTAGAGTAGAGGGTCATCGAAAAAGAGGAAGATCCTCAGCTAGATGGATTGACACAGTGGTTGCAACAATGGGCTCAAGCATAATGATGATGATGAGGATGGCACAGGACCAGGCAGTATTCATTCTATTGTACATAGTGTAGCTATGAGTTGGAACAGACTCGACTGCACTTAACAACTTGATCTCTATGAAAACATACTAATCTGTCATTTTTCTCTACTTTACTGACTAACCCTTTTCTATTATCTTTGTTAGCTATCTTTCTTCTTCTCGAGTCTAACTGTGGTAGTTTCCCAGTGCTCTGTCCTCAATCATTTTATCTCTTTTTAGACTCCCATTCTTGCTGACCTCACCTGCTTTTTTCACTGGAGACCATATAGCCTGGTACTTACTGTGTACAGACTCTGGAGCCAGATCTCCTGTGTTAGTATGTGTACGTTACTTAACCTCTATATGCCCAAGCTCTTCTTCTGTAAAACAAGGATAGAAATAGTGCTAAAATAATAAAATTTGTATTAGATTTCTATTGGCTGTATAATAAATCTGCTGCAAACATTGTGGCTTAAAGCAACATGAATTTATTTTCTCACAGTTTCCATGGGTCAGGAATCCATTCATTGCTTAGCAGGATTCTCTGCTCAGGGTCTCACAAGGCTGGAATCAAGTTGTCAGTCACACTCTAGTTCTTATCTGGAGCTTAAGGCCCTTTTCCAAATTCACTGAGGTTATTGGCAAAATTCAGTTCCTTGCAGTTGTATGATTGAGACTGCCATCTTCCTGCTGTCTGTTGGCTGGGGATTGCTATTGGCTCCAAGATGGCTTTCTGGTTCCTGCCACATGGGTCCCTCCTCTCACAACATAGCAGTTTATTTCTTCAAATCCAGTAGGAACATATCTCTCGGAAGTTTCTGTTAAAGGTCTCTCTGATTAGAACAGGTCCACCCAGAATAATCAACATTTTGATTTTTCCAAAGTCAACTGATTAGTAACCAAGTCTGGGCATTGATATTTCATTGTATTTATAAGTTCCACCCACATCCAAGGGGAGAGGATCATACATGGTGTGTACATTAGGGCATGGGAATTTTACGGTGTCATCTTAGAATTCTTTCCACCATGGGATTGTCGTAAGGGTTAAATAAATTAGTATGCATAAAAGTTTTAGATTAGTATCTGGCATATAGTAAGTACTATATATTCATTTTAATTACTATTATTGTTACTGTTATCTACCCATTTGACTTTAAATGCAGTCAGTTCTGCCAATGCTTGTTATGAAAACACAAATTTGTTTTGATGTAATTTACGGATTAGAAAACAATTTTAGCATAATGCAAATTTCACATTTGCTTATTCATGATTTCTTCCAAGAGAAATAACAGGTGAATGCAGAAAACTTCACTCAATGGGACTGAGCAGTTTAAGATTACAAGAAATGTACTACGCACATACCTCATGAGGAAAAGGAGCCATGCTTATCCACATCTGGTGTTACAACTTTCCTTCACCACTTTACAATAACTCAGATTACAACCCTTCCTATGGTCACCTTTGTTTAGTAGCTTTGCTTCTAGCCTTCTCTTTAAATTTCCCCTTAATCCTCTCAGCCTATTTTTTATTTTAATTCTCTATTCTTGGTTCTTTTTTTTCTCATTATTTCTCTTTTATCCTACTGTTTTTCTATATCTCTCCTGTACTCCCCTCTTGAGTAGGGCAAGCAAATTCCTCAAGCAACTTCCACAGGCAAACTTTAGGTCTTTTTCAAGACAAAGTGCAGTATTTACTGTAGTATTTATGTATTTCTGAACTAAGTAATTTGTATAAAACTGTGCGATTGTTTTAACTAGTTGTTTTTTTTTAATGTATCATTGATGAAGATTTGAGCACTTTGCTCCAACCCTGTTTTTCCATCAATTCTTTGGTTTCCATTGCACAGTTTTTTATAGCACAGTAATTTTTAGGAATGCATATATTGTGTCATAACAGAACTGACTGTACCACATCTAGGCTGTTAGATTCCAGATACCAACACTCCCATCTGTTTCATACTCTTTACTATCCAAATATCTGTTCAACATCTCATCTTGAAACTCATCAAAAGAGAAATCTTTATTTTCCCCCTAAACCTGAATTGCTCATGTTTTCCCATAACTGTCAATAGCACCACATTTAACCCAAAGAACTCCCTAGAAGTCTTCTTTTCCACTTTTCCTCATCTCTCCATCAAATTCTTCAGAAAGTTCTTTTGGTCATGTCTTTAAAATATGTATGTAATCCAACTATCTTTTTTTTTTTTTTTTTTTACTTCTACAACTGGTTGTAATTACCATCATCTCTTAAGAGACATGTGAAATAGTCACTTAATTGGCTATACTGCTTCCGTTATTGCCATCATCACCCTCTCTGTCCTACACCCATCAATCTGTTTCCCACACAAACAATGGAGATTGCTTTAAAATCTTTCAAGGGGACAGTGACAGTTGAGATGTAGAATTCTCGCCTTCCATGTGAAAGACTTAGGTTTGATTTCTGGCCAATGTACCTCATGCATAGTCACCACCCTTCAGTCAGTGGAGGTTTGCATACGTCTATGATAATGAACAGGTTTCAGAGAAGCTTTGAGACTAAGATGGACTAAAAAGAAAGCCCTGGTGATCTACTTCTAAAGGTCAGCCAATGAAAACTCTAAGGATCACAAAGGTCCAATCTGTAACTTACCATGGGATGGTGTAGGCCCAGCAGTGTTTCATTCTGTTATGTATGGGGTTGCCATGAGTCAGGGGCCTACTTGACAGCAGCTAACAATGACAATAACAAACTCTTCTGAAGGACATACAATTCACATCAAATAAAATCTAATCTCCTGAGGTAGGGCCAAGATGGTGGAATACTCAGACACTTCCTGTCATCCCTCTTACAACAAAGACCCGAAAAAACAAGTAAATCAATTATATATGACAACCTAGAAGCCCTGATCATCAAAGACAAAACTGGTGAGTCTGACTGAGCAACAGGGAGAATGAGAGACGATTCAAAAGCAGTGAAGAAGTGTCAGTCCAGAGGTTGCCAGCACCCTGCTGGCTAGGTCAGCCAGCACAAGCAGGCTGAGGTGAGCAGTATCATCTGGGACGCATCTTACTACGTTGGGTGAGGCCGGGGGGCAGTAAGTCTGCACAACCGTCCGGAGCCAGGAGGAAGTGGGGTTGGACCTGCAAAAGTTAAGTGCAAGCATCTGAATTACCACAAAGGGACAAAATAACTCCTCCCTTCTGTGAGTTTCACAGTGGAGAAGTGCCTCTTTCCCTTCATCCATCCCCACCCCGCTCAGCTCCAACACCAGTCTGGCAGTAGTCAACAACTGCTATGCCCCCTAAGCAGGAACTCAGGGCTATCCATGCCCAAACAAGTCTCACGGCTTTAAAAAATGCCATGCCCCCTAAGCTGGGAACTCAGAGCAGGTCAGGAAGCCCTGCCCCTTTGCCTATGCACTGCCATAAGTGTTCCATGGACTTGCAGTGCCCTTCACCTCTGCCTAGACCTGTGTGGGCTAATTCAACACTGCATGCCCTCATTAGCATAAAACAACAGGGCATACACCTGAAGCCTATTTTCAACTGCAGCAGCCAAGGGGGAGTTGCAGATTCATGACATTTGACACTGCCCTGCCCATTAAGCAGGGACCTCACTCACTCAGGGGCCTGAGGGCTGGTAGTACCACCCACTCCATCTAGCCACCCACAACAGGGCTCTGAGAATAAGTGGTGCCTCCCAGTCCCTTCAGTCAACAGCATTGAGAGCCCAAGGACCAGCTGCAATACCCCCCCCCCCCCACCGCCACATGCTCTAGGGAACAGGGACATGTTCTCCACCCAGGCACCCAGGGGTAGCCATAAACCCCTGCCTTCTCCTAACATAGCTCCCTACTTCAGCCAGATAGCTGTGCCTGCTCCAAACACCTCTATGCAGCCCTGCCCATCTAGGACTATAGGTAAGAGTCTACACCACACACTCAGTGACTGACGACCTGGACACCTGTGCTGCACTGACACAAAAAAAGTGAACAGATTCCTGGGCTCATACACCTAGTAGCTGCCCTAACCACCTAGAGATAGAATGTGAAAGCTTCAAAGACGTCAATAACCAAAGTAGCTCACACTTCCAGCCCACTTGGGCACATCAGAACAAAACAAAAAGCTAGTACACAGTAAACAAACATATAATAAATAAGCATGATAACTTATTGATGCCTCAGAGACAACAGTCACTATCAAATCATATAAAGAAGTAGGTTAAAGATGGCTCCAGCAAGTGACTAAATAAAGAACCAGGAAACCTTCCAGAAGAAGATAAGGTCATGGAATTACCTAGGACAGAATTCAAAAGATTAATATACAGAATTCTTCAAGAAATCAGGAAGGAGATCAGGCAAAACTCAGATCATTCCAAGGAACACACGGATAAAGGAATAGAGGAATTCAAGAAGACGATACAAAAACAGCTCGACATATTTAACAGGCTGCTAGAAAAAATAGAGACAGCAACTAGAAATCCAAAAGATTAACAGTAAAATTTCAGAATTAGACAACTCAATAGAAGGTCAAAGGAGCAGAATTGAGGCAATGGAAGTCAGAATTAGTGAGACTGAAGATAAATCCCTTGACATCAATTTATTTGAGGAAAAATCAGAAAAAAGAATTAAAAAAATATGAAGAAAGCCTAAGAATTATGTGGGACTCTAGTAAAAGGAAAAACTTATGAGTCATTGGAGTACCAGAACAGGAGGGGATAACAGAAAACAGAGAGAATTGTTAAAGATTTGCTGACAGAAAACTCCCCTGATATCATGAAAGATGAGAAAATATCTATCCAAAGGTCTCAAAGAACTCCACTCAGGGTAGTAACCAAAGTATATCATAATTAAACTTGCCAAAACAAAAGATAAAGAGACAATCTTAAGAGAGGCTAGGGATAAAAGAAACATCATCTACAAAGGAGAAACAGTAAGATTAAACTTAACTACTCAGCAGAAACTATGCAGGCAAGAAGGCAATGGAATGACATATATAAAGCCTTGAAGGAAAAAAAAATGCCAGCCAAGATTATATATCCAGCAAAACTGTCTCTCAAATATGATGGCAAAATTAGGGCACTTCCAGATAAACAGAAGTTAAGGGAATTAGTAAAAACAAAACAAAAATTATAAGAAATATTAAAGGTAGTCCTCCAGTTAGAGAACCAACAATATCAGACAACAACCCAAAACTAGAGCACAGGACAGAAGGATCAGTTATAAATCCAGATAGGAAGTCATAAAAACAACTCAAAGCTAAAAGACTGAAAATAGGGAGACAGATACATCAATATGTAAACGATGACAACATCAGAAAAAAAAAAAAAAGAGTGAATAAATAGTGTAGTCATAAAACTTCCATACGGAGTGGAAGTCAAGACTATATCAAGAAGTAAAAGACAAATTTAACCTTATAAAAATAAAGGTACATTTCAAAAGTAACCACAAAGCAAGGTAACAAATCTACCCATCCAGATAAAAAAGAAGAAAAACATAAAATATGCAGCAAACACAAAATCAACAATATTGAAAAACATGGAAAGAAAATACATAAAGACAAATGACTCAGCACAGAAAATTAAGGGGAACAAAGAAACTGTCAACGTCAACAAAAAAAAAAACTTCAAAATGACAGCAGTAAACTCATACATATAAATAATTACACTGAATGTAAATGGACTAAATGCACTGATAAAGAGACAGAGGGTGGCAGAATGAATAAAAAATACTATTCATCTATATACTGCCTAGAAGAGACACACCTTAGACTCAAAGACACAAACAAACTAAAGCTCAAAGGATGGAAAAAATATATCAAGCAAACAACAATAAAAAAAGAGCAGGAGTAGCAATATTAATCTCTGACAAAATAGACTTTAAAGCAAAATCTACCACAAACGATATGGGATGACACTATGTAATAATTAAAGGGTCAATACACCAGGAGAAAATAATGATAATAAATATATACACACCTAATGACAGGGATCCAAAATACATAAAACAAACTCTAACAGTATTGAAAAGAGAAATAGACAGTTCCACAGTTATAGTAGAAGACTTCAAAACACCACTTTCAGTGAAGGACAGAACATCTAGAAAGAAACTCAATAAAGACATGGAAGATCTAAATGCCACAATCAATTAACTTGACCTTATAGACTGTCATGGTTTGAATTATGTCCCCCAAAAAATGTGTGTATCAGTTTGGCTGGGCCATGATTCCTGGTACTGTGTGATTTTCCTATATGTTGTAAATCCTGCCTCTACGATGTTAATGAGGGAGGATGGGTGGCAGTTGTGTTAGTAAGGCAGGATTCAATCTATAAGACTGGATTGTGTCCTAAGGCAATCTCTTGAGATATGAAAGAGAGAAGTGACCAGAGAGAGAGGGGGACCTCATACCATCAAGAAAACAGTGCCGGAAGCAGAGCGCATCCTTTGGACCAGGGTTCCTGTGCCAAGAAGTTCCTAGTCCAGGGGAACACTGAAGAGAAGAAGGCCGACAGAGAGGAAAAATCCTTCCCCTGGAGCTGATGCCCTGAATTTGGACTTTTAGCCTACTTTGACTGTGAGGAAATAAACTTCTCTTCATTAAAACCATCCACTTGTGGTATTTCTGTTATAGCAGCACTAGATGACTAAGACATAGACATATACGGAAAACTCCACACAACAGCAGCCAAGTATACCTTCTTTTCCAAAGCACATGGAACATTTTCCTAAACAGGCCACATTTTAGGCCACAAAGGAAGTCTTAAGAGAATCCAAAGTAGCTTTTCTGACCATAAAGCCATAAAAGTAGAAATCAATAACAGAAACAGCAAGGAAAAGAATCATATACATGGAAACTGAACAACATCTTGCTCAAAAAACTACTGGGTTATAGAAGAAATCAAGGACAGAATAAAGAAATTCAGAGAATCAAATGAGAATGAAAACACATCTTACCAGAACATTGGGACATAGCAAAAGCAGTGTTCAGAGGTCAGTTTATAGCAATAAATGCACAGATCCAAAAAGAAGAAATGGCCAAAATCAAAACATTAACCCTACAACTTAAACAAATAGAAATAGAGCAACGAAAGAGGCCCTCAGGCACCAGAAGAAAGAAAATTATAAAGATTACAGCAGAAATAAATGAAATAGAGAATAGAAAAACAATTGAAAGAATCAACAAGACCAAAGAGTTGGTTTTTTGAAAAGGCCAACAAAATCGACAAACCACTGGCCAAATTGACAAAAGAAAAACAGGAGAAGAAGCAAATAACCTGACAAGAAATGATACGAGTGTTATCACAGACTGTTATCACAGACCCAGCTAAAGTAAGAGGGATCATAATAGAATACTATGAAAAACTGTACTCCAACAAATTTGAAAACCTAGAGGAAATGTACAAATTTCTAGAAACATAGTACCTACCTAAACTAACACAAACCAAGGGACAAAAACTAAATAAACCCATAACAAAAGAAGAGATTGAAGAGGTAATAAAAAAAAAAAAAATCCCAACAAAAAAAGCCCTGGCCTGGATAGCTTCACAGGAGAATTTTACCAAACTTTCAGAGAAGAGTTAACACCAGTACTACTAAAAGTATTTCAGAGCATAGTAAATGAAGTAATACTCCAGAACTCATTCTGTGAAGCCAGCATAACCCTGATACCAAAGCCAGGTAAAGACACCACAAAAAAAAAAAAAAAAAAGAAAATTACAGATCAATACCCCACATGAACATAGATGCAAAAATCCTCAAAAAAAGTCTAGCCAGTAGAATTCAATAGCATATCAAAAAAATAATTCATCATGACCAAGTGGTATTCATACCCGGTATGCAGGGATGTTTCAACATTAAAAAAAAAAAATGTAATCCATCAACAAATAAAACAAAAAATAAGAACCACATGATCTTACTAATTGATGCAGAAAAGGCATTTGACAAAGTCTAACACTCATTCATGATAAAAACTCTCAGTAAAATAGGAATAGAAGGGAAATTCCTCAATAAAATAATGAACATTTATACAAAGTCAACACTCAACATCATTCTAAATGGAGACAGTCTGAGAGCATTCCCCTGGAGAACGGGAACCAGACAAGGATACCCTTTATCCCCACTCTTATTCAATATTGTGCTGGAGGTCCTAGCCAGAGCAACAAGGCAAGAAAAAGAAAGGGCAACGAAATTGATAAGAAAGAAGTAAAAATATCCCTATTTGCAGATGATATGATCTTATACACAGAAAACCCCAAAGAATCCACAAGAAAACTACTGGAACTAATAGAAGATTTCAGCAAAGTATCAGGATACAAGATAAACATACAAAAATCAGAATTTTTAAAAGGAAATCACTAAATTAATACCACTTACAATAGCCCTCAAGAAGATAAAGTACTTAGGAATAAATCTAACCAGAGACGTAAAAGATCTATAAAAAGAAAACTACAAAACACTACTGCAAGAAACCAAAAGAGACATACAGAAGTGGAAAAACATACCATGCCCATGGATAGGAACACTCAATATTGTGAAAATGTCAATTCTACCCAAAGAGATCTACAATACAACGCAATCTTGATCCAAATTCCAAGGACGTTTTTTAACAAGATGGAGAAACAAGCTCATATGGAAAAGGAAGAGGTCCCAGATAAGTAAAGCATTACTGAAGAAGAAGAACAAAGTGAGAGGCCTCACACTACCTGGCTTTAGAACCTATTATACTGTCCCGGTAGTCAAAACAGCCTGTTACTGGTACAACAGATACATAGACCAACTGAACAGAATTGAGAACCCAGAAGTAAATCCATCCACCTATGAGCAGCTGATATTTGACAAAGGCCCAAAGTCCATTAAATGGAGAAAGACAGTCTGTTTAACAAATGGCATAACAGGATATCCATTGGCAAAAATATGAAACAAGACCATACATCACAGCATACACAAAAACTAATTAAAAATGGATCAAAGGACTAAATATAAAATGTAAAACAATAAAATCATGGAAGAAAACATAGTGAAAATGCTAGGAGCCCTAATACATGACATAAACAGAATACAAAACATAACTAACAATGCACCAACACCAGAAGAGTAACTTACGCTCATCAAAAGACTTCACCAAAAAAGTAAATGGAGAACCTATAGACTGGGAAAAAAATTTTGGCTATGACATACCCATTAAGGGTCTAATCTCTAAAATCTACAAGATACTGCTACAAACAATCCAGTTAAAAAACGGGCAAAGAATAGGAATAGACAATTCACCAAAGAAGACATTCAGGCAGCAAACACACACATAAGGAAATGCTCATGATCATTAGCCATTAAAAAACCAAACCAAACCCATTGCGGTTGATCTGTTCTGACTCATAGCAACCCTACAGGACTGAGTAGAACAGCCCCATAGGATTTCCAAGGAGTGCCTGGTAGATTTGAACTGCCAGCCTTTTGGCTAGTAGCTGTAGCTATTAACCTCTACACCACCAGGATTTCCATTAGCCATTAGAGAAATGCAAATCAAAACTACGATGAGATATCATCTCACTGCAACAAGGCTGGCACTAATCCAAAAAAAACCACAAAATAATAAATGTTGGAGAGCTTGTGTAGAGACTGGAACACTTATACACTGCCAGGGGGAATGTAAAATGGTACAACCACTTTGGAAAATGATTTGGCACTTCCTTAAAAAAGCTAGAACTAGAAGTGCCATAAGATCCAGCAATCCCACTCCTAGAAATATATCCTAGAGAAATAAAAGCCATCACAGGAATAGACATATGCACACCCATGTTCACTGCAGCATTGTTCACAATAGCAAAAAGATGGAAACAACCTAGGTGCCCATCAACAGACAGATAAACAAATTATTGTACATGCACACAATGGAATACTATGCAACGATAAAAAACCATGACAAATCTATGAAATATCTCACAACATGGATAAATCTGGAGGGCATTATGCTGAGTGAAATAGTCACAAAAGGACTAATATTGTATGAGACAATTATTATAAGAACTCAAGAATTGGTTTAAACATAGAAAAAAAGCATTCTTTGATGGTTGTGAGGGTGGGGAGGGAGGGGAAAGGACATAACTAGATAGTGGACAAGAATTATCTTAAGTAGGGGTAAGGACGACACACAATACAGGGTAAGTCAGCACAACTGGACCAAAGCAAAAGCTAAGAAGTTTCCTGGACACATCCAAACACTCTGAGGGACAGACTAGCTGGGGCTGGGGCCTAGGGACCATAGCGTCAGGTTCCATCTAAGTCAATTGGCATACAAAGTTTATTAAGAAAATGTTTTGCATCACACTTTGGTGAGTGGTGTTTGGGGTCTTAAAAATTTATGCAGCAGCCATCTAAGATGCAGCAATTGGTCTCATCCTACTTGTAGCAAAGTAGAATGAAGAAAACCAAAGACACAAGGAAAATAGTATCCCAAGGGACTAAAGGCCACATAAACCAGAGACTACCAGCTTGGGGCCAGAAGAACTAGATGGTGACTGGCTACCACCAATCACTGCCCATAAAAGGAACACAGCAGAAAGTCCCCGATGGAGTGGGAGAAAAATATGGAGTAGGACTCAAATTCACGTAAAAAGACCAGACTTAATGGCTTAACAGAGCCTGGAGGAACCCTGAAACTGTGGCCCCCAGACTCTGTTGACCCAGAACTGAAACCATTCCCAAAGCCCACTCTCCAGACAAAGATTAGACGGGACTATCAAACAAAAAATAATAAATATGAGGAGCGTGTTTCTTAGTTCAATCAGATACAGGAGACCAAATGAGCAGCGTGTGTCCAGAGGCAGGATGAGAAGGTAAGAAGGGACAGGAAGTGGCTGAATGGACACAGGGTACCCAGAGTGGAAAAGGAGAGTGTGCTGTCACATTGTGGGGATTGCAGCTAATGTCATAAAATATGTGTATAAATTTTTGTATGAGGAATTATATTGAGCTATAAACTTTCACCTAAAGCACAATTAAAAAAAAAAATTCTAATCTCCTCATATGTAGTTTACAGGCTCTACAGAATCTAACCTCTGACTACCTCTCTAAGATCATCTTCCTGCACTCTTTCCCACCTTAATTATGATCCAGGAACACCAGCCTTCTGGCTCTTCTGTAGAAGTACAAATAATTTAGCATGGCAAGTGGGAAGGATGCAGCCAGGCAAAGTTTGTCACTCTGAGAAAGTAACAATCACTCAGAAGAAGGAAAAAAAAAAAAAAATAACACTCATTTCTGTACTTTAGATTTGTCCTTGCCCGTGTCCTGTCAGAAGCATTCTTTATGTATTATTGGCCTTGTGTGTGTTTGTTGGAAACTTTGTTTATGTTCTTTTAGGAACAATGTCACTGGATTAGTAGTATGACAGGCTTTTAATTCCTCACTTCTTTAGAAAGGCCTTCCTAAACTTGAATATTCTACCCCACCCTCATCAACTCTTAATTCCCTTGACCCTGCTTGTTTTCTTCCTGACACTTACTGAAGTTGTCTTATTTATTCTTTTAATTTACTTGTTTCTGTCTCTTTCAGTGGAATATAAGCCCCATGATAGCAGTAACTATCTGCTTGTTTTCTGTTCTATTCCACTATCAAGAATAGTGTCTGGCATCTAGGAGGTACTTAATAAATATTTAGTGAAGAAATGAATACATGAAAACGTTCTTTGTGTAACCAGGAGTGGTGTTAAATCAAACGGTCCCCTGCCTTTTAAGTTTTATATCATTTAAAGCTTCTTCTTCCCCTAACTTGAATCTCATTTTTCTTGGTATCCAGAAGTGGGTGAGAATGGTGGGCATGCACTACTTCTCATTTTCTGCACCAGGCTCTTTAACTCTTCCTTCCCCACTCGTTGGGTTTTATTTGGTTCCACCATGGCTGGAGCTGCAAGAAGAAGCAAGATCTTTACTAGGCCCTTCATAATCTTGGGTTAGCGCCTTCTGGGTAAAACAGATTTCAAAGACTGATTCAGTCTCTTTTGGGATTCTTTTTTGGGTTATTTGGCAACTACCTGTGGGACTCTGAAAAGTAGATAAATTCTGCTGCTGGCCTCTAGAGGATTTCCCGAAGCTTTGTGGCTTCTAGTAGGTTATTTCTCTGCTGAAGTCATTTCATGCTTCTGGGTTGTTCTTTTGTCCTTGTGGGCAGGGAACACTTCAAGGCCATTCCATTTGGCTTCCTTTTACATAATCCAACTGTGGTCAAGGAGTAATGTACACGTGTTATTGTCCTGCCAAACACTAGAAGCATAAGCCATTCCCAAGGTTTCCTCTCTTCTCACTCAGCCAGCAGGCAGGGCATGTTCCAGCAGACGGCTCTTGCAGTCAGACTTTTTTTTAGGTAGATGAAAATCAGAAACCCAGCTCTATGTTCCTCTAACTTCATAAGGATCGTGCAAATCTCTCCATTTTTGTTTTTCCTTTAATTCCCAGCACTTAGCTTGAAATAAAAGGGAAGTATCTGCTCCTCTTCCATGTGGATAGAAAGGGTTAAAACACTAACAAGTCTTTCCAAAGAAATCCACACCTCTGGTCTCTTCAATCTCCAAAGAATATTTTCCTCCTCTTATATGGCATGGAAAACCTGGTGGTGTAGTAGTTAAGAGCTAAGGCTGCTAACAAAAAGGTCGGCAGTTCAAATCCACCAGGCACTCCTTGGAAACTTTATGGGGCAGTTCTATTCTGTCCTATAGGGTTGCTATGAGTTGGAGTCAACTCAAAGGCAATGGTTTGTTTGTTTGTTTGTTTGTATATAGCTTGGGGATGTGAAAGGGGCAAGTACAGGAGGAATGAGTTATACTATCTCTTAGCAAGTCTACATAGATGGGCTAGAATCTCCTCTAAGGATGTAGAACTTATGTTATGCCAATTGAGATACATGTTCCTGGAGACCATGGTCCCCACAGCCCTCTGCCAAGCAGTTCAGTCCCTCAGGGAGTTTGGAAGTGTCTATGGAGCTTCCTTGACCATTCTTTGTACAAGTTGTAGTGGTTTCCCCAGTATTATGTACTGTCGTACCCTTCGCCAAAGTTACCATTTATCTATTGTCTACTTAATTCCCCCCCCCCCCACCACCTCTCCCATCCCTTATAACTAACAAAGATTGTTTCTTTTTGTGTATAAACTTTTACATGAGTTTTTACAGTACAGGCCTCATACAATATTTGTCCTTTTGTGATTAACTTATTTCATTCAGTATAATGTCCTCCAGTTTCATCCATGTTATCAGATGGTTCACAGATTCATTGTTGTTCTTTCTCATTGCATAGTACTCCATTGTGTGTATGTACCATAGTTTGTTTATCCATTCATCTGTTGATGGGCATCTAGGTTGTTTCCATAGTTTTGCTATTGTGAACAATGCTGCCATGAACATAGGAGTGCAAATGTCTATTCGAGTGACGACTCTTAATTTCTCTAGGATATATTCCTAGGAGTGGGATTGCATTTTGTAGTGCTTTTTTTTTTTTTTTGGTGCTGATGTTTTCTTTGTTCCTCTTACTCTCCTGTGCTGAGTTCCTTTTGTCTGTGGATTTTTTTTTTATTTCTTCTATTTTTGTAGGTTTTGTTTTTTACTGAGACTTTTATGTTTTTCTTCTTTATTTTGATGAGTAGGTTTCTTAACTTTCTTTGTGGTTACCTTGGAACTTTTCCTCATCTTCCTAGATTTGAACCACTCTATCATTACTTGGTATCACCTTGCCTTCCTCTCCATTAGAAGTTCCATACCTACACCATTTATTCCCTCTTTTACTGTTCTGATGCTGTTGTCATTTACAGATTAACCTTTCTGTTTCCCTATTGTAATTATTTTGGTTTTTCATAGTCCTTAAGATTTCATTTCCTAGGTTGGTATCTGGCTAGTACAGTCCTGTGTCCTATATTCAGCCTGTGGTCTGATGTTGTTTGTTCTCAGATAGAAGGACTCCCTTTAATATGTCTTGTAAGTTTGGTTTGGTTTTTACATAGTCCCTAAATTTCTGTTTATCTGGAAATGACCTAATTTCACTATCATATTTGAATGAGAGTTTTGCAGGATATATTATTCTTGGCTGGCAATTTTTTTCTTTCAAGGTTTTATATATGTCATCTCGTTGCCTTCTTGCCTGCATGGTTTCTGCTGAATAACCTGAGCTTAGTCTTATTCTTTCTCCTCTGTACATGACTTTGTTTTTCTTGAGCTGCTCTCAGGATTCTTTGTCTTTGGTTTTAGCGAGTAGGATTATGATATGCCTTGGTGATTTTCTTTTGGGGTCTATCCTATATAGGGTTCGTTGAGCTTCTTGGATGGCCAGCTTTTCATCTTTCATGATATTGGGGAAGTTTTCTGTCAGCAATTCTTCAATGATCCTCTCTGTGTCTTCTGTTTTCTCCCCCTGTTCTGGAACTCTGATCACTTGCAGATTTTTGCTTTTGATTGTATCCCATATATTTCTCAGGGTTTCTTCATTTCTCTTTATTCCTTTTTCTGATTTTTCCTCAAACAGACTTGTAACCAACTGTTACTCTTCAATTTCACTGATCTTATCTTCCATCGTTTCAAACCTGCTCCTCAGCCTTTCTACGACACTGTCCGTTTCTGAAATCTTGTTGTTTATCTCTTGGATTTCTAATTGTTGTTTTTGTATGTTTTCTAGTTGTGAATTTATTTTGGTATTTTGTTCCTGTATTATTTTCTTGAATTATTCCATTTTTTTGTCTGTATTTTCCATGAATTTGTCTACCTTTTCCATGAATTTGCCTGTTTTTTTCCTCATTTTTGTCTGTTTTTTGCTTCAACTCTTGGATAATTCTGAATATTAGAGTTTTGAATTCCCTATTGGTTATTAGGTCTAGTGCCTTTTCTTCTACTGGAAGGTCATCTGGTATTTTATTTTGGATGCCTACTGGAAGCATCCTGTACTGTTTCTGTAAATGTTTTGATATTGTCTGCTCTCTTCGGGGCATTCAGTGGTTATTTTCCTCTTTTATTGATTGCAGATTTGTTTGTTTCATCCTGCTTTTTTGTTTTATTTAGTTATGTCTTAGCAGGTGGGCTGTGCGTTCTCTGTTGTTTGCTCGTCTGTGGGCACGAGACTTTTCACCTCCTTCTCCAATGGTCAGGGTCAGTCACTCAGGTATGGTACAGCAGGGCAGGTCTAGCTGAAGGCTAGTTGCTGGGAAGGGTTGTTCGTGGCACATACCAGGGCTGACAGTGCAGACTGGAAATCAGTGCAGGGCAGGTTCCAGTAGGCCGTGCCTGTGCTGCTTGGGAGTGCGATGTTTATCACATGGTGCAGGTAGGCAGTAAGGACGGGGTAGATTGTGATGTGTGGAGCTAAGACTGGTATGGGAAAGATGAGAGAGAGGCGAGAGGAACAGGAGCCAAAGAGATACATACAAACAAAAAAGAGTGCTGTTGGAGTGGAGAGAAGAGAGACTGAGAGATGAGGAGAAACAAAAGTGAAAAAAAAAAAAAGAAAAAGAGTAAAAGAAAAAAATGAATAAATCGAGAAACTGGAAATGAAGAAAGACAAAAAGGGAGTAAGACAGAAAAGAAAACAGAACAAACAAACAAACAAAAAGAAAAGAAAAAAGAAATTTCCCCAGGGATGTCCCTGTGCATCTGCACAGAGTAAGGGAGTAGCTTCCAAGTGGTGTGGTACTGCCAGGCTAGACGGGGCTCCCAAGCTGAGAAAAGAAAAATAAAACAAACAAATCGAAACAGAACAAATCAGAGCAAACAAACAAACAAAAAAGCCCCAAGGGTCCTACCAACATGGCAGCACAGGCCGGGAAGCAGTTTCACAGTCAAGTGGTGTTTTTCAGCCTTTCAGGCAGAAGCAAAGATGGCACACAGAGCCAGGTATTTGAGAAAAGGAGAGGGAGGTGGTGGGAGGTAAAGAAGAAATCTAAAGAAGCGGAAAAAAGCAACACCAGCTGCCAACAAAAGATACTCAGGGAGCCGGCCAGTGCGGGTGGGAGGAAGCCATGTGACATCGAGGTGATTCCCTGCCAAGAGACTGTACCTACAAGAAGCAGGGGAGGCTAAGTGGGGATGAAGAAGGGTGGGGGATGGGAAAGCCTATATTGCTGGTTACCAGTTGTTCTGTCTTCTGCTGGAAGCTCCGTGAAGCTGCTTTGTCATACCCACTATTCAGCGATTTCCGATAGGAGTCCAAGATGGCAGGTCCATGCTACAGTAGCTGATAGGGGACCTCTGCATGTATCTCTCCTCACTCTCTGTTCTCTGTCAGTTTCTTATTCCATTCGGTGCTTTGCTGAGTTCTTTACCTCTTCATTTGATGTGTAGGATTTCAAGATTGACGTGTGACTCTGTTTGACTTAGATTTTCTCAAGTTTATCCTATCTTTGTAGTCATAGAAATTCTGGCAGAACACACAAATATGCAAACACATACACGTGTTGAAATCTTTCCCCTGACATCCCACATTAACCCTAGAAAAGATTCTGTTTGATTCTGCTTGTCTCACCTACCCCTTCTGAAACAATCAATAGTCCAGGAATACTGAGATTAGTCTAGACTCTGAAATGTGTCCAACTTTTGCAGGGGAGAGTGGGGCATCATGACTGACAAATCTGTCATGACTTCATGGAGTTGTGGAAGAAGTTCTGCAAAGAAAGTTACATGAAGAAAGCAATTGAAAAAGGATTCATGGCAGTAAAATTACATGGCTACTATATGTATATATCTTATTTTCATAATAGACTTAGATAATAATTTTCTAATCATTTACTTCTCTTCACCAAATGAATAATTGAAGGGAAATGATACTGTTCCCTTTTTGTTGGTTGAATACTTAATACATTAAATGAATGAGAACAAATGTAAAATGAATGGTCAGTGATTGAATCACCTGCATCATCTTAATTTTCCATTAAAAGTAAGAGAACACCAAAAATAACCTACCACAACATTCATTTGTGTTTTAAAGATGTATTATCAATTTTAAACGCTTTTAGGAAGACTGTCATATTCCTCATTAAAAAAAAAAAAGTTTAAATAAAAGTTTTCTGAAGCATCAAAAAAGGAAGAAAAGAAACAAACAATATTGTAAATATGAATGTTGTTTAGACAAGATAACATGGTTAAATTAAGGATTTTTTTTTTTTTTCATTTAAAAGGCATGAAACACCACTTAATTACCGAAGATCGTCATTGGCTTTTAATTACTAAAAATTAGGAGACATTTGGTTCTCATTAATTATTTCTTTCCTTTTTTTTTGTCAAAAAGATTATGCAAATCCTCAGTAAGTGTGCATCAAAAGTGAATAACATAAGAATATTTATAGTGGAAAGTACATCAGTACACCTACCTCATTATTGGCAAAACGCAAAAAAAAATAAGTAATACATTTGTCCTGCTGTTCCTTGTATGACTATTTCTGCTGAGACTCCCATAATATTATACATGCTTATTTGCTAAACTTTTAGCCAAAGAAATATACTATGTCACATACTAAGTATATTATAACCCAGAAGTGGAATATTTTCCCCAGTGAGGGTTCATTTGAATAAGTTCATTGTCACCATGGGGGGCTTTTGTTT
Source organism: Dugong dugon (assembly GCA_030035585.1). Lineage (NCBI taxonomy): Eukaryota > Metazoa > Chordata > Mammalia > Sirenia > Dugongidae > Dugong > Dugong dugon. The sequence goes on along the minus strand of CM057463.1, from coordinate 101,837,706 downwards.
ATGACATACCCTGTGGAGTGGAAGCATTGGTAACCATAGTCCCCAAAGAGATATAAAGTGTGGTAAAGAAGAAGTGAACACCTGCTGAAGTTATTTTTGTTTTGAGTAAAGAGGCACTTTGATATTCAGCTAGAGGCAGGAATATACAAGTGAAAGAATTTAGACAGTGATTAAAACCATGTTTCTTTGCCGGTGGGGTTTCTACACAAGTTTTATCACTGCTTCTGATGGTAAAACAAGAAGGTGTGCAACCTTTGTATCTCACTGCAGCAGCATTAATCTCACCCAGAATGAAGACAGAAGGCCCCAGTATGTGGTGCCCATAGAACAGATATATTTTAATAGATCAGGGCTTGATGCTATCATAAACGCTGCCATTTGCCAAGGTTAACTTGAAATAAAATCTAATTTTACAAATAACTGAAATAGAACAAAATGCATAAAACATCTGTTTTCAAATTGTTCTAATGTTTAAAAATGGAATGAGTCACTGCCTAACTCAATCAACTTGTCCTTATGAGTTAATGATCTGTGATACCAATTAGTTTTTTTTTAATTTTTAATACTGGAATTGATTTTAAGGTGGTTCTCACAGCCTTTAGCTAAATGGTACTCCTCGAGAAAGAAGAGTTGATATCCCATAAATTTCTGTGGCACCTGCTTGTTTAGAATATTGTATGTGGTTAGGCAAGTGTATAAACACCTAGTTTAGTATGTTTAATAAATTGTTTGAAGCATGCATTAATAAGTTATCATTTAGTACATAGACAACACTAAGGAATGGGTGGAAAAAACTCCAGATTTTGAAGGTTCCTTTTGGGTTCCAAACGCTTGGTTTGCAAAGTCTCATTTATTCCCCCTTGATATAAAATGAACATAATCATCATCATATTCTTTTTACAAAAAGGAAAATAAAAATCATGAAGTGCTTTAAGTAACTTAAAATTATTCATTTAATATTAGACAGCTAAGTTTTGGCAAAACTGGGATATAATCCAAAAACTATATTGTAGTTGTTGTTAGGCGCCATCAAGTCAGTTGACTTATAGCAACCTTATGTACAACAGAATGAAATACTGCCCGGTCTGTGCCATCCTCACAATCATGCTTGAGCCCATTGTTGCAGCCAATGTGTCACTCTATCTTATTGAGGGTCTTCCACTTTTTCGCTGACTCTCTACTTTACTAAGCATGATGTCCTCCTCCAGGGGTTGATGCCTCCTGGTAACATGTCCAAAGTATGTGAGACATAGTCTCTCCATCCTCACTTCTAAGGAGCATTCTGGCTGTACTTCCAAGATAGATTTGTTCATTCTTCTGGCAGTCCATGGTATATTCAGTATTCTTTGCCAATACCATAATTCAAAGGCATCAATTCTTCTTTGGTTGCCCTTATTCAATGTCCACCTTTCCGATGCATATGAGGCGATTGAAAACGCCATGGCTTGGGTCAGATTCACCTTAGTCCTCAAAGTGACATCTTTGTAATGAATGCATTCTAGTAATATCTTACAATAAATGTTCGTATATGAGCTTTTGAGATTTCAAAGTCTGAATAAGATTATTTTTCCAAATAATATTAATAGAGTTGCAGAAAAATGGATTAGGAATCTCTTTCTAGTGTGGGCTGTACATGGTGTAGGAAGATAATCCAATAGAAATATTCTTCTAACTGTTGATTGACCTTGCAGTAACTATTTCCACAGAGTGAAAAGAAAGAAATACACGAGAGAAAGGAGAATCTGGGTTTTAAATATTGCCTCAGATAATGTAAAACAGTATACACATAAACAAGCTACAAGAAGACAGACAAATACTAACTTTCTTACCGTAGTTGTTATTAGGCACCCTCGAGTCAGTTCTGACTCACAGCGACCCTATATACAACGGAACAAAAACACTGCCCAGTCATGTGCCATCCTCACAATTTTTGTTATTTTTGAGTCCATGGTTGCAGCCAATATGTCAGTCCATCTCATTGAGGGTCTTCCTCTTTTTCACTGACTTTCTTCTTTACCAAGCATGATGTTCTTCTTCAGGGACTGGTCCCTTCTAATAACATGTCCTAGGTATGTGAGACAAAGTCTCATCATCCTTCCTTCTAATGAGCACTCTGGCTGTACTTCTTCCAAGACAGATTTGTTCGTTCTTTTGGCAGTCCTTGGTCTATTCAATATTCTTCACCAACGCCATAGTTCAAAGGCATCAATTCTTCTTATTTCTTCCTTATTCATTGTCCAGCTTTTGCATGCATATGAGGCAACTGAAAACACCATGGCTTAGTCCTTAAAGTGACATTTTTGCTTTTTAACAATTTAAAGAGGCCTTTTGCAGCAGATTTGCCAACTTTCTTGTTAGTCTACTTTAAATTGTAAAACAATTCAATAAAAATTGAAAAAAATATGTTATTTTCATATTCAAAGGGAACAATCTTATCCTGTCACTTCATGAGTTTATGTATGTTCTGAATAATTGTGGTGAAGATGATTTTGTGTATAGAATTAAGCTAAATTTTTATTGTATACATAATTGTTTGCTGTTAGTTGTCTTCATGTCTATTCTGACTCATGGCAACCCCATGTGTGCAGAGTAGAACTGCTTCTAGAGTTTTCAAGGCTGTGAACTTTTGTAAGCAGAGCACCAGGCCTGTCTTCTGAGGTGCCGCTGGGTGGTTTGAACTGCCAACGTTTCAGCTAGTAGTTGAGTGCTTAACCATTTGCACCACCCAGAGTATACACAGCAATGATAAGAAAACGTTTCCTGAATAGTTACCCTGTGCCAAGCATTTTTCTAAAGGCTTGTCATGGAGTATATTAATTAATCCCTAGAATATTCTGATGAGGCTTACTATTATCACCCCGTTTTGACTTTGAGGAAACGGAGACATGGAGATCAAATAATGGTATGGTGGTATTTGAAAATATTAAAGTGAACTATTTTTAAGTTAAGTCATATAAAATGTTTCCTCATAACTTTTCACTGTTAAGACTAAACCATGAGGCTTATCACCTTAGTGAAGGAGAAAGCAATGCTGGCCAGAATAAATTGTAAATTCTCTATATCAACTTTAAATTTTAAAAATGACTCTCTTGAGTTTATATTGAGATGATACATTAGAAGTCTCTAGATATATTACCTAGGCTTTTTGGAGTAAAAAAAAATGTTCTCTTATTATTTTTTTAAAAATTCCAGTTCTCTTACTGTATTTGTAGCCTGCCTGAAGACTCAAATCTTAGAGACTGACTATACACCTTATGCAGAAAGCACTCAGATTATAACCTAATAAATGACACTAATATAATGGATGGGAGTCACAGGACAAGAAAAGAGAAAATTTCCAAATATCCCCCAAATATGCAAAGGACCTAGAACATATTTGGAAAACTAGTGTTCAATAATTGTTAGCTACTATTACTTCTACCAGAGCCCTGGTGGTGCAGTCGGTAAGAGTCTGGCTGCTAGCAAAAAAGTCATCAGTTCGAATCCACCAGCTGCTCCTTGGGAACCTTATGGGGTAGTTCTACTCTGTCCTATACAGTCGCTATGAATTGGAATCTACTCGATGGCAACGGGTTTGGTATTACTTCTACTATGTTTCAATCTCCCTTTGTTTGATATTGCTCAGTCACCTCAGTGACAAAGACAAGTCTACCAGCTTCCCTGGATTCTGTAATTTCCAGATTCTAAGGCTTGGACCTTCATTGATAACCCGTTGTAATCTAGTGGGTTTGTGTATTAATTGGTTTCTGGAATTTGGAATTCATCCTGTCTCATCTGAACCATTTTTATGACAACAATCAGGACTCTACACACTAGAGTAAAATTTCTATTGAAGAAACAATTATTGTAAATACTAAATATGAAAAAGGATAGAATATTTTAACATATTTTGAATGGGTTCAGACAATAATTAAGTTTCATATTAATTAATTATTTTTCAATACATATTTATTGAGCACCTAGTATGTAACACACTGAGTTCCAATTTGTTGGGTACAGTTGAGAAAAACACAGGAAAGTTTTTTTTTCACCCTCGTGCCTCACTCGCTTGAGAGAGACAGACATCAAGAAAGCTACATAAGAGGATAATTTTAGATAGTGATAATTGGCTTCACAGTCATTAATAACATGTTGCCATATTTTATAAATCCTGGATAATGATAATGAAGATTATAGTAAAATTTAAATCTTTAATAAGTTTAAATTATTACAGATTTGAGAAGTCGTATTACTAGAAGAATGTCTTCATAATTTTTATTTTATAATATTTTGATTTTATTTATTTGGAAACCTAGCATGCCTACCATGAATTTCCCTTAAGGAAAATGATATTACAAATCTGCCTAAAATTTGAAGATTATGATTCAACCAAATATGGGAGAATTATGGACCCATCAGTTTTCTTGGAGGTCATTTCATACCATCTCTTAGAGGAATTCTTTGAAGCTGCTTAAGTCCATTAAAGAGGTAAGTTATATTTCCAAAGATATTTTAATGAGCAATTATAGGAAACAAACAAATGACATTTTAAATGAATTTATTAAATACTACATAACTTGAAGATGTATTGTCATGGTTTGAATTATGTCTCCCAAAAAATGTGTATATCAGTTTGGCTGGGCCATGATTTCTGGTACTGTGTGATTTTCGTATATGTTGTAAATCCTGCCTCTATGATGTTAATGAGGGAGGATGGGTGGCAGTTGTGTTAGTAAGGCAGGACTGGATCTACAAGACTGGATTGTGTCCTGAGGCAATCTCTTGAGATATAAAAGACAGAAGTGAGCAGTGAGACAGGGGGACCTCATACTATCAAGAAAGCAGTCCCAGGAGCAGAGTGCGTCCTTTGGACAGGGGTCCCTGCCCCGAGAAGCTCCTCGTCTGGGGGAACACTGATGAGAAGGCCGACAGAGAGAGAAAGAATTCCCCTGGAGCTGACACCCTGAATTTGGACTTTTAGCCTACTTTGACTGTGAGGAAATAAACTTTTCTTCATTAAAACCATCCACTTGTGGTATTTCCGTTATGGCAACACTAGATGACTAACACATGTATTCTACCATTTATTTAAAAAGTGAACACTGCTTTTATTAGTTTCCTATTGCTGCTACAACAACTTATTACAAATTTAGTGGCTTAAAACGACACATTTACTACTTTACAGTTCTGGAGGTCAGGAGTCTGAAATGGGTCTCATGGAACTGTAATCATGGCTACTTCCTTCTGGAGGCTCTAGGGGAATTTTTTGTCTTGCTTTTTTCAGGTTCTAGAGGCTACCTGCATCCCTTGACTTGTGCTTCCTTCCTCCGTATTCTATCTTTCTCTTTCCCCGTGACCTATTACTGCTGTCACATCTCCTCTGACTCTGAGTCTTCTGCCTCCGTTTTTCACTTATAAGGACCCTTGGATTACATTTGGCCCACATGGATAATCCAGCATAATCTCCCTACCTCAAGACTGTTAATTTAATCATATCTTCAAAGTCCCTTTTGCAATGTCAGTTAACATATTCACAGATCCTGGGTATAAGGACATGCACTTATTTGGGGGATAGTTATTGTCTGCATCACAGTGTTCAAATTACTCTGAAGTGTTGCTACTTTGTGGAGCATATAAACATTTTATGTCATTAAAATTCTATAAACTTCTGTTAAATAATCTACTAAAATATCTGGCATACAGTGATTATTTTATCCTTCGAAATTTTAGAGGTTAATAGTTGAGTAACTGTGTTCTATATCAATTGAGGCAAATGTCGGATTATTCATTACAAGTAATGAGAAACTCAGATTTAAAATATACTCTTTTACAAGTTTAACTATGGATGCCATAACTTCAGTAGATAATCGATAGAATCTCCAATCCACTTTGGTAACATGTCCCATTCTAGCCACCAGAAGTTCTTGATTTTTTAGATTCTGCAACAGTGTACCTCTGTCAGTAGTGATTTATCTAGTAGAGAATTGGATTCATCTCCTTACTAAATATTTATACAATTGAGAGTTGTTATTAATATTGGAGGATTTTTAATATTGATATCTATTATTATTAAATGAATGTTACCAAACACTACTTAAATGAACAGTTTCTAAATATCACACAATTTAATTTTTATGACAATAAAACAAGGCAGGTATTATTATTTCTATTGTAAAAATAAGACAGTGAGATTTAGAAAAGTTATGTTAGTTGCCAAGACAAGATCAATTATTAATAGATTGAGTGAATCATGATCAAACCAAGTCTACCTGATGATAACATTTATTTAGACTTTTCCCTTTCCACTATGCAATGTTGCTCCTTTGTTCATTTCTATTATTTTTGTAATATTTATTGTTTGTGCTATTTCACTTATCTAAACTATGCCTTGCCATTTTTTTATTGGTCGTAAGAGTATCTAATATGTTTTCTCCTTTTCTTATGAATTAAAAAAAAAGACATGACTTGAGAATATTACATTGACCCTGCAGAAAATAACTGTCAGTTTTATATTTGATCTCCCATTCTATTTAATATACTCTGCACAAATAATTTGCCATAAATTGGTTTTCAGTTAAATCAAATTGTCATTGATAATAATTATAAATTACGTATGCATGTGAAATGAATGCTGAACAAATATGTTGCAACAAGTGAAGGTATAGATATATCCTAATAAAGTTTTCCTTACAGATATTTATACCAAAGGTGCACTGAAGGAATTTTCTTCCTTTAATGTTTCAATTGATTTAACTAGGTCACTTACTATTAAACTAAGTTTAGCAATGAACTATTTCACTTTTTAATTAGTGTCAGCAACAACTGGTAGCATCAAGTACCAGAGTTTGGAGGGGACACTTGATAATTGGGGAGGTCATTGGAGAGTGACATGCATGTTCAAGAGATAGTCATTTGGTCCTAGGAAAGACTGATGAGATGTGGCTCTTGAAAAGCCCAGACACGATATAGAGGAGAAAAAAATGGCGCTTTAGGCAGAGGCACCATGCCATCCCTCCACAGCAAAGATCCGAAAAACTAAGCCAAACAGAGAATACAACAATCCTGAAACCCTAAAACATCAAATGAAGAGATAAAGAACTCAGCCAAGCACCAAATGGAGTGAGAAAACTGACAGAGAATGGAGAGCAAGGACAGATTCATGCAGAGGTCCTCTACCAGCTAACGCAGTGCGGATCCGCCATCTTGGACTCTTATCAGACACCAGCAAACAGGGTACGAGAAAGCAGCCTCACGGAGCGTCCAGCAGGAGACAAAACAACCGGTAATTTGAGATATATGCTTTCCCACCCCCCACACTTCTTCCCCCCACTCGGCTTCCTCTGCTTCCCTCGGCCACAATCTCTTGACCGGGAAACACCAGCTGCTTGAATTCCACACACCCGAATGGGCCGGCTCTCTGAGTGCCATTTGCTGGCTGCTGGTGTTGCTTTTTTCTGCTTCTTTTGATTTCTTCCTTACCTCTCACCACTTCCCCCTCCTTTTGCTCAAATACCTGGCTCCGTGCTCCATCTTTGCTTCTTCCTGAGGGGCTTTAGACCTCCAGTTGTTTGTGATATACACTTTCCCACCCCCTACCCTTCTTCAACCACACTTGGCCCCTCTGCTTCCCATGGACACAGTCTCTTGTCGGAGAAGCACCAGCACGCACTAGCTGGCGGTCTGAATGCCATTTGTTGGCTGCTAGTGTTGCTTTCTTTTTCTGCTTCTTTTGATTTCTTCCTTACCTCTCACCACCTCCCCCTCCTTTCGCTCAAATACCTGGCTCTGTGCGCATCTTTGCTTCTTCCTGAGGGGTTGTGGAGCTCTGTTCAAGTGTGGAGCTGCTTCCTGGTCTGGGCTGCCGTGCTGGTGGGATCCTGGGGCTTTTGTTCGTTTGTTTGTTTTGAATTGTTTGTTTGTTTTCTTTTCCTTTTCTTGAGTTTGGAGCCCTTTCTGGCCAGAAGGTGCTGCATGGTAAGAAGACTTCCCCTTGGCTTGCACAGATGTGCAGAGGGATCCCTGAGGACATTTCTTTTCTCTTTGGTTATTTTATTTTATTTTTCTGTTTTCTTGGGGGCCTTTCTTGTTCTTTTTTCTTGTTTTGTTTTCTTTTCCCTCTTTTTCCCTTTTTGTCTTTATTCATTGCTCAGTTTCTTATCTCTCTGTATATTCATTCTCTTTCTGTTCCCTGAATACCTGGCGTTGTATGTCTCTGTGCCTTCTGGCCAGGCTGTACTGCAGCACCTGGGAGCGACTTCCCCAGACCTTATAGCTGCACCAGTGGGACCCCTGGGAACTTTGCAGTTCTTTAATCTTTCTGAATTTATTTATTCATTCTTTTCTTTTCTATTCTTCATCTTCCCCTTTCTGTTTTTATCCATTTCATAGTCTCTCATCTCTCCACTCCAACAGCAAGCTCCCCTAGCATTCTTTTTTCTTTGTTTGTATGTTTTTGACTCCTGTTCCTCTCTCCTCTCTCCCATATCCATCTTAGCTTCACATGAAACAATCTCCCTGCTACATCCTGCTTACCTGAACCATGTGCTGGACGTCGCACCACCAAGCAGCACAGGCACAGCCTATTGGAACCTGCCCTGCACTGATTACCGACCCACTCTGGTGGCTGTAGTAAGTGCCACAAACAACCAGTCCCAGTAACTCCTCTTCAGCTAGACCTGCCTGGCTGTACCATATCTGAGTGATTGACCCTGCCTATTGGAGAAGGAGGTGAAAAGTATTGTGCCCACAGACAAGCAAACAACAAAGAACACATAGTCTGCCTGCTCATAGTTAATTTTTTTTTTAAAGGGATGAAACAAACAAATCTACAATCAATAAATGAGAAAAATAACTACTGAATGCCCCGAAGACAGCAGATGATATCAAAACATTTGCAAAAACAGGACAGGATGGTCCCAGTAGGTGTCCAAAATAAAACCCCAGATGACTCTCCAGAAGAATAAAATGCACTAGAACTACCTGATAGGGAATTCAAATCTCTAATACTCAGAATTCTCCAAGAGCTGAGGCAAAAAGCTGACAAACATGAGGAAAAATAGACAAATTCATGGAAAATAGGGGCAAAAAATTGGAAGAATTCAGGAAAGTAATGCAGGAACAAAATGCCAAAATAAATTCACAACTAGAAATTATACAAAGACAACAAGTAGAAATCCAAAAGTTAAACAACAAGATTTCAGAAATGGATGGTGTCATAGAAGGGCTGATAAGCAGATTTGAAACTGTGGAAGACAGGATCAGTGGAATTGAAGACAAAAACTTGGATACAACTCTGTTCCAGGAGAACTCAGAAAAAAGAACAAAGAAAAATGAAGAGACCCTGAGAGTTAGGTGGGATACAATCAAAAGCAAAAATCTATAAGTGATTGGAATTCCAGAACAGGGGGAGAAAACAGAAAACACAGAGAGGATCATTGAAGAACTGCTGACAGAAAACTTCCCCAATATTATGAAACATGAAAAGCTGGCCATCCAAGAAGCTCAACGATCCTCATATAGGGGAGACCCGAAAACAAAATCACCAAGGCATATCATAATCACACTTACCAAAACCAAAGACAAAGACTCCTGAGAGCAGCTCATGAAAAACAAGAAGGCATATACAGAGGAGAAACAATAAAACTAAGCTCAGATTATTTGGCAGAAACCACGTGGGCAAGAAGGCAATGGGATGACATATATAAACTTTTGAAAGGAAAAAATTGCCAGCCAAGAATAATATATCCTGCAAAACTCTTGTTCAAATTTGATGGTGAAATTAGGTCATTTTCAGATAAACAGAAATTAAGGAAATGTCTAAAAGTCTAACCAAACTTACAAGAATTATTAAAGGGAGTTCTTCGATCAGAGGACAAACAGCTTCAGCTAAAAGGCAGAATCTAGGACTCAGGATTGTACCAGCCAGCTGCCAATCTAGGTAATGAACTCTCGATTACTATCCAAAACTAAAAGAAATACAACAGGGAATCAGAGCAGTTAATCAGTAAATGAGAACAACATCAAAACAATAAGAGAGGGAATAAACGGCATAGGTATAGAACCTTCTAATGGAGAAGAAGGAAAGGTGATACCAAGTATGGTAGACTGCTTCAAACTTAGACAAATAAGGGTAAAATTCATGGTAACCACACAGAAAGTTAACAAACATACTCATTAAAAAAAAAAGAGGAAAAACATAAAGTCTCAGCAAAAACAAAACCTACAAAAACAAAAGAAATGAAAAAAAAAAATCGACAAACAAAAGTAACTCAGCACAAGAGAGTAAGAAGAACAAAGAAAACTTCAGCACCACAAGAAAAGCACTACAAAACGACAGCAACAAACTCACGTCTATCAATAATTACACTCAATGTAAATCGACTCAATGCACACATAAAGAGATGGATAGTGACAGAATGGATAAAAAGATGGGATCCATCAATATGCTATCTACAAGAGACACACCTTAGAAACAAAGATGTGAATTTATTAAAAGTCAAAGATTGGAAAAAAATATATCAAGCTAACAACTACCAAAAAAGAGCAGGAGTGGCAATTATAATCTCAGATAAAATAGACTTTAAAACGAAATCTACCATAAAAGACAAAGAAGAAAACTATATAATGATTAAGGGGCTGATCCATCATGAAGACATAACCATAATAAACATCTACGCACGCAATGACAGTGCTCCAAAATACATAAAACAAACTCTAACAAAACTGAAAAGAGAAATTGACAGTTCCACAATAATAGTAGGAGACTTCAACACACCACTCTCAGTAAAGGACAGAACAACTAAGAAGAAACTCAGCAAAGATACAGAAGACCTAAAGGGCACAATCAGCCAACATAACCTCATAGACATGTATAGAACACTCCATCCAACCACTGCAAAGTACACATTCTTTTCGAATGCACATGGAACGTTCTCCAGAATAGACCACATCTTAGGCCACAGAGCAATCCTCAACAAGATCCAAAACGTTGAGATAACTCAAACTATCTTCTCTGACCAAAATGCCATCAAGGTAGAAATTAACAATAGAAAGAGCAAGGAAAAAAATCAATTACATGGAAACTGCTTACACATCACTGGGTGGTAGAGGAAATCAGAGATGGAATGCAAAAATTCCTAGAATCAAATGAGAATGAAAACACATCATACCAAAACCTTTGGGACACAGCAAAGGCAGTCCTCAGAGGACAATTTATAGCAATAGATGCACATATCAAAAAGAAGAAAGGGACAAAATCAAAACATAAACTGCAGAACTCAAATAGAAAGAGAACAGCAAAAACAGCCCGCAACCACCAGAAGAAAGAAATAGTAAAGATCAGAGCAGAAATAAATGAAATAGAGAACAGAAAAACAATAGAAAGAATCAACAAAATCAAAAGTTGGTTATTTAAAAGAATCAACAAAATTGACAAACCACTGGCCAGACTGACAAAAGAGAAACAGGAGAGTACGCGAATAACCCAAATAAGAAATAAAATGGGTGACATTACAACAGACCAAACTGAAATAAAAAGGATTATAACAGAATATTATGAAAAACTATACTCCAACAAATTTGAAAACCTAGAGGAAGGGGATCAATTTCGAGAAACACACAGCCTACCCAAACTACAACAAAGTGACGTTGAAAATCTGAACTGACCCATAATAAGAGAAGAGACTGATAAGGTAATAAAAAAACTCCCAACCAAAAAAAGCCCTGGCCCAGATGGCTTCAGTGGAGAATTCTACAAAACATTTACAGAAGAGCTTGTACCAGTAGTACTTATGCTATTTCAGAGCACAGAAGAGGAAGCAACACTTCCAAAGTCATTCTATGAAGCCAGCATAATGCTGATACAAAAACCGGGCAAAGACGTCACAAAAGAAGAAAATTACAGACCAATATCTCTCATGAATATACACGCAAAAATTCTTAACAAAATTCTAGCCAACAGAATTCAGCATCATATCAAAAAAATTACTATACCATGACCAAGTAGGATTCATACCAGGTATGCAAGGATTGTTCATCGTTAGAAAATCAATCAACATAATCCACCACATAAGTAAACAGAAAGAAGAGAATCACATGATCATTTAATTGATGCAGAAAAGACATGTAACAAAGTCCAACACCCTTTCCTGATAAAAACCCTCAATAAAATAGGTATAGAAGGGAAAATTCTCAACATAATAGAGGGCATCTATGCAAAACCAATGGCCAACATCATTCTTAATGGAGAGAGGCTGAAAACATTCCCCTTGAAAACAGGAACAAGACAAGGGTGCCCTTTATCACCACTCCTATTTAACATTGTGCTGGAAGTTCTGGAAGTTCTAGCTAGAGCAATAAGGCAAGAAAAAGAAATAAAGGGTATCCAAATTAGTAATGAAGAAGTTAAACTGTTCCTGTTTGCAAACTATATAATACTACACATAGAAAACCCTAAAGACTCCACGAGAAATCTACTGGAACTAATAGAAAGATTCAGCAAAGTAGCAGGATACAAGATAAACATTCAAAAATCAGTGGGATTCCTATACACCGATAAGGGGAATGATGAAAAGCAAATCAGGAAAACAATACCATTTCAATAGCCCCTAAAAAGATAAAATACTTTGGAATAAATCTGACCAGGGATGTAAAAGACCTATACAAAGAAAACTACAAAACACTATTGCATGAAACCCAAACGGGTCTACATAAATGGAAAAACATACCATGCTCATGGGTAGATAGATTTGATTTAGGGAAAATGACAACTCTACCCAAAGCAATTTACAAATACAATGTAATCCCGATCCAAATACCAACAACATTCTTTAAAGAGATGGGAAAACTAATTATTAACTTTATATGGAAAGGGAAGAAGCCCTGAATAAGTAAAGCACTATTGAAGAAGAATAAAGTAGGAGGACTCAAACTACCTGACCTCAGAACCTACTGTACAGCTGCGGTAGTCAAAACAGCCTGGTACTGATACAATGACAGATACATTGACCAATGGAACAGAATTGAGAATCCAGATGTAAATTCATCCACCTATGGTCACCTGATCTTCGACAAGGGCCCAAAGTCCATCAAATGGGGAAAAGACAGTCTTTTTAACAAATGGTGCTGGCAAAACTGGATATCCATCTGCAAAAAAATGAAACAGGACCCATACCTCATGCCGTATAGAAAAACTACTTCAAAATGGATCAAAGACCTGAATATAAAGCCTAAAACTATAAAGTTCATAGAAGAAAAAATAGGACCAACACTTTAGGCCTTAATATACGGCATTAACAGGATACAAACCATAACCATCAACGCACAAACCCTGATAGATAAGCTGGATAACTGGGATCTTCTGAAAATCAAACACCTATGCTCTTCAAAAGACTTCACCAAAAGAGTCAAAAGAGAACCTACTGACTGGGAAAAAAATTTTAGACAGTATAAGTTAGACAAAGGTCTAATCTCCATAATCTACAAGAAAATCCAACACCTCTACAACAAAAAGACAAATAATCCTGTTAAAAAATGGGCAAAGGAAATGAACAGACACTTTACCAAAGAAGACATTCAAATGGCCAGCAGACACATGGGGAAATGCTCGCGATCACTAGCCATTAGAGAAATGCAAATTAAAACCACAATGAGACACCATCTCACCCTGGCATTACTGGCACAAATCAAAAACACTGGAAATAACAAATGTTGGAGGGGCTGCGGGGAGATCTGAACTCTTATGCACTGCTGGTGGGAATGCAAAATGATACAACCATTTTGGAAAATGCTATGGTGCTTCCTCAGAAAGCTAGAAATAGACATACCATTCAATCCAGCAATCCCACTCCCAGGAGTATATCCTATAGAAATAAGAGTCGTCACTCGAATAGACATATGCACACCTATGTTCATGGCAGCATTGTTCACAATAGCAAAATGATGGAAACAACCTAGATGCCCATCAGCAGATGAATGGATAAAAAAACTATGGTACATACACAAAATGGAGTACTATGCAACGAGAAAGAACAACAATGAATCTGTGAAGCATCTCATAACATGGATGAAACTGGAGGACATTATGCTGAGTGAAATAAGTCAATCACAAAAGGACAAATATTGTATGAGGCCTCTGTTGTAAAAGCCCATGAAGAAGTTCACACAGAAAATGTAACAATCTTTGTTGGTTACCAGGGATGGGAGGGGTGGGGGGGAAATACTAAATAGGCAATAGATAAGTGGTATCTTGGGTGAAGGGTGAGACAGTACACAATATAGGGGAAACTAGCACAACTTGTACAAGGAGAGGTCATGGAAGACCCATAGATACATCCAAACTCCCTGAGGGACTGAGTTGCTGGGCAGAGGGCTGTGGGGATCATGGTTTCGGGGAACATCTACCTCAACTGGCATGACACAGCTTATTAAGACAATGTTCTACATTCTACCTTGGTGAGTAGCGTCTGGGGTCTTAAAAGACTGTGAGTGGCCATCTAAGATAATACACTGGTCTTATCCGTTCGGGAGCAAGGGAGAATGAAGAGAACAGGATACAAGGAAAAGATTAGTCCAAAGGACTAATTGTCCTCAGCTACCAAGGCCTCCACGGGACTGAGTCCAGTACAGCTAGATGGTGCCCGGCTACCACCAGTGATTGCTCTAACCAGGATCACAACTGAGGGTTCTGGACAGAGCTAGAGAAGGATGTAGAACATAATTTTAACTCACAAAAAGAAAGACCAGATTTACTGGCCTAAAGGAGACTGGAGAAACCCCGAGAGTATGGCCCCCAGACACCCTTTTCGCTCAGTGGTGAAGTTATCTCCAAGGTTCACCATTCAGCCTGGGAATGGACAGCCCCGTAAAACCAAATGAGACTAACAAGGTACAGTAGTCCAGTGACAAGGGCCAGAAGGTAGAAGGGGACAAGGAAGCTGGTGATAGGGAACCCAAGTAAGGATATTGTTGATGTGTTGTGAGATTGTTAACCATTGTCATAGGGCAACATTTGTAGTAACTGTTAAATGAGAAACTATTTTGTTCTGTAAGCCTTCATCTTAAGTGAGAATAACAGCACAATTGGAAGAGTGTGGTCAATGTCACTGAACTGTGCATGTGGGAATTTTTGAAATGGTGTATCTTTGGCTATGTGTATTTTCTCCAAAAAAAAAAAAAAGGTTGAGAAGTTAGAGGGTTGACATGTTGTGGGGTTGTTAACCAAAGTCATAAAACCTTAGGTGTACTACTGTTTCATGAGAAACTATTTGTTCTGTAAGCCTTCACCTGAAGTATAGTAAAATAAAAAAAAAAAAAAAAGAAAAGCCCAGACACAATTTAGTCAGAATCCAAAGAAAATTTGGCTCTATGTGGTTGAATCTCACTTAATTATAAAACCAAGGAGACTGAGGTAGATAACAGAATGATAATATGTTAGTTTATAGCAAGGAATACAACTGTCACATGGTCCAGAATGTTTGCACAACCAAATTTCAAGGGGGAAGACAAACAATCAGTAGAAAGCAATTTTTTTTTTTGCTATGAACAGTCAAGAATATAGAGATAGAGAATACATAATAACACATAATATGCAATTTTGAAAACGTAAATTTTTATAGAATTTAGAAATTGCATGCTGAACAATGACTCAAAATAAGGGTAATTTCTTGTATTAAATATGTAACAGCATCAGGTAGTTTTCCAGTCATAATCATCTGAAAATAGATATATTATTGTCAGTAAGTGGCAAATAATGTTTACTGACTCCTGCAATTTATAAATATTCAAGTTCCAGTGGGTAAACACATCCACAATCTTAGGCAATGTCTAAATTAAGCACTGAAGTCATGTGTCTCCTACTGTCTCTGTGGTTTCCTCTTTCAGTAAAATATAATCATTAGTTTTATATTAGCTTTTTCATAGGGTCCTGCAGACCAGGGAATCCTTTCTTCCCTTGGTTTGATTCTAAGATTTAATTCTCAGAAAGAAATCTTATCTCCTCATTTCTTACCTTTCGGAGTCAATTGTTGGGCATCATCTTTGAGACTCAGCAAACTAATACTCTGACCCATTGAACAGCGGTAAATGTTTCATGTAGTTCTTTCTCTAGTGAGTGGTAGAGATGGGAATCTTCAGCATAGAGACAATTTACGTTACTTATTAAATCCTGTCTGTTAGACTCGAATGATACATGTCAAATTGTTTTTTATCTCCCTTCCTGGCTCACAGACTTCTTGGCATTACTCACTTTTGTATTCTCCAGAGTACCTAGAACCGGGTCTTGCTATGAGCATACACAGTATGGCTGCAGAAGTAAACTGAAAACCAGTGAAACCATTGCCAAAAAGAGAAAGGGACGGAAAGGCACATTCTTTTGCTTATTTTGATACTTTATAAAAGCAGAGCTGAAATACTATTCAGAGTTCAATGTGAATAGATTGAAGCAAATTCAGACAATGTGAGTAAAGTGTGCTCTTAATATTTTATCTCACCGTTAAGGAGGGGATGTATTTATTGTGTGAAGTTTAAAGGTTTGTATAGCTTTTAAAAATAATCTAGAGAATGTCTTAGAAGGATATGTGACATTTTGGCAATATTTGCTTCAATGAAGAGTCTTGTTTCAAGGTGCTCTATATTTGTATGAGATTGGTTTACAAAGTACAGGAAACTGAGTATAAAAAAGATTGCAATCAATATACTCTCTTTCATAGAGATTTATCATGGTGATTATTGAGGGTAACTTAGCATTGAAACATTGAGAAGCAAACACAGGACGGTGTTTCAGGGTGAAAACCTTTCGATTATGTTAACAATTAAGAGATTTGCAGAGTGAGAAGTATAATAAATGACTGCTATCCCATTTCAACCACAGTTGACCTTTTTTTATGTGATTTAAGAAAATTTGGAAGGAGCTGTCTCCCAAAAAGTACAGTTCACCGTCAGAAAATTTGAATTTCATTTCCTGAAGTGTCATTGGGATAAGGCACATCTTCATTGTTAAAAGATTTTTTTTTATAGCTGAACACATGTGCTAGTAGTGTCTGACTTTCAGCAAAAATGACCTCTGATGTTCAGAAAACCTTTCAGAAACCACTACATCCCATAGTGGGAAAAGGGAAATTGTATCACCTCATCTGCTGTGAGTTGCAAACCCTCAGAATCTTGTTCCACAGGGGAATCATGTCACTGGAGCTAACTAATATGGTCACAGAAAATTTCATAAAAGACAGCGACAGCAAGACGTTCTCAAGGTGAGGTGTTGCTATAGTTTTATTACCTTAACCCTTCCTGTATAATAAAACTATTACAGAGCCACAGTAAATATAGTAAAACATACATTCTCACCTATAAATTTCATAATGGACTGAGCATATCAGTAAAACATATGAATTAAAAAACTACTCAAATACATACTGCATATTAATGATGAAGGAAGACTATTTTTGACTTCTCCAGGGTGCAGCTTATAATGCCATTGCCAGCAGGAGAAACTGAAACTCAGTGATTAAAAGTCACAAATAGAAAACTGAAGTCTGGAGAGCGGTGAAATCTCATTTTCGTAAACTTATCACTAAATGAATGCAAATTCTTGGATTAATTTTCTCAGAATATAGGATTTATAGAAGATATTTAAGTGATTGTATGTGTACACTAAGGAGTCACTATAGCAGTTACAGTTTGTTCCCTATCCAATAGCCATGCTCTCTATTATTACTTGTTATTAAGACCGTGAATTTTTTTCAAGCATTTACCCCTCTGCGTAGTAACCCTATCTTCCTTTCAGGCGTAAATCTTGCTTCATTTATTCAAATCATGTAATTGTATTCCTATTACCAGTGATTGGTATAGGAGTAAGTATGGGACCAGATTTAGGCAATGAAATATAGATTCTAGAAAACTCTGATTCTTTCTTGGATGATTTGTACAGATATGAGACCCTTACTCAAACAAGCCCATGGACTACAACAACCATTTTGTAAACATGAATGGAGCACACTTCTGGACAAAACCAACAAAAACCAACTGAAGTTAGTGTAAAGAAAAATGGAAAGAAACTTAGTGTTTGTTAATATTATTAAACTGTTGAATTAACTAACCTGGAGATGGCTACCTCTGAATTTATTTCATGGTGAAATAAACCATTTTCCCAGTGTTTGAATTAGTTAAGTCAGAGTTTTCTATTGTTTACAGTTTAAATCAGCCTGACAGAAACGACAAGAGTTTTAGAGGGGGACATCATGCTCTATAGGAAATGCTAATTTCAAAGACAATTATTTTAATAAATTATCAATGGAATCTCTATATCCCTATATCATATAAGAAATAGAAGACACTTATAACCAGGCTTGCTTATGTTATATGGACAAGAGACATATATAGACCTTGTACCCATAAAAATTCATTTGGTGGTTAGAATTTACTGTGCTGTTGCTGTGTGCTGTCAAGTTGATTTTCCACTCATACAGACCCCATGCAACAGAGTAGAATCTACCCCATAGGGTTTTCTAGGCTATAATCTTTATAGATCAGGTCTCCAGGTCTTTTCTTCCACAGAGCTGCTAATTTGTTTGAACTGCCAACCTTTGTAACCTCCAACCGTTATAAATTCTTGATAGCATTTTCATTTGTAGAAAATCAGAAAATCAGAAAAATTGGCATAAAATCTTGAGATAAATAAATATTATCACATTTTAAAATATAATTTTGAGAAAACATGACTTTTTTTTCTTTTCTGATATATTATTGTTGACATTTTCCGTAAATTTTAAAATTTAATTAAATTCTAAAATTTAATTAAAAATAAATGAAAGGGTTATCTTGACTGTCACAGAAATTTTGCCAAAATTGATTTTTTACTTGTGTATCACTTTCAAGGAGCCCTTGTGGCACAGTGGTTAAGTGCTCGACTGTGAACTGAAAGGTCAACAGTTCAAACCCACCTGCCTCTCTGTGGAAGAAAGATGTGTCAATCTGCTTGTTTAAAGATTACCTTACCTTACCGTTGCCATCAAGTTGATTCCGACTCATAATGACCACCTATAGGGCAGGGTAGAACTGCCCCATAAGGTTTTGAGGGAGCAGCTGGTGGATTCCAACTGCCAATGTTTTGATTACCAACCATGGCTCTTAACCACTGTGCCATCAAGGCTCCCTCTGTAAAGATTACAGCCTTGGAAACCCTATGGGTCAGTTCTACTCTATCCTATAGAGTGGCCATGAGTCAGAATCAACTCGAAGGCAATGAGGTTTTTTATGGATATCATTTTATCTTACTTACATATGTTTTCAGCCAACAAACTTCTAAAATTTTAACAAGCAATTTACAAACAGCTATTGAGGAGCCCTGGTGGCAAAGTGGTTAAGCACTTGGCTGTTAATTGAAAGGTGAGCAGTTCAAACCCACCAGCCACTTCATGGAAGAAAGATGCAGTAGTCGGCTTCCCTAAAGATTTATAGTCTTGGAAACCCTATGAGGTAGTTCTACTTAGTCCGAGGGTTGCTATGAGTCAGAATTGACTTGATGGCAGTGTGTTTTTTTGGTTTTTATATTATAGTTTTGTATTCATGTTTAGGGCTCTTGATAACAAGAAGCCCAAAAGGCAGACCTTGTCTAATTATGAAAATTCTCAGAAAATGACATGAACTTGTCAGTTGAAGCCACAACCTTTGTAACCAGAAAATTAGATAGAGCATAACCTGAGGTGGATTCTTTTTTTTTCTAGCCCATGATTTTCCTATTCAATTTCCAGTTAAAATACCAAAATTAGCAGACAGGCTGAAAAGAGAAAAAGAAATACTAGATGGAGTAGTTTATAACATTACTTCAGAAGTTGATTATTTAAAAGTCTCATTACATGTTTATTGTACATGTAATCATGCCAAAAAGTGACACCCTGTCTATAACATTATAAAAACATATTTTGCATTTATACAAATAAAGTAACTAGGATTCCTAATTCAATATTTCAAATTTTTAAAACTTTATTAGAGCAGAGACTAGATTAATTTAATTTATTCATTCAGTAAATAACTCTTTGATGTCATGTATAATCATTTAGTGTCATTACACACACACACACACACACACACACACACACATATATGCTTAAGTTGTGAGGATAAGCTACTAACTAAATGAACAAGTTCAAAACCTTATGACAAAGCCTATGGTCATAGATAATAAATAAGCAAATGAAAAAATAAAACAATCAGAGTATGATAATCACTATAAAACCAATTCAAAGTCATATGTCACACTTTTATTTATAAAATAACAGGACTGTGAGTTAGGGAGGACAGTGCACTTTGGCAGCTTGTACAGAGAAGGCTCAGGTGTGGAAATGGTATTTCTGAGCCCCAGATGATGAAAAGGAGCTGATCATGCAAGGAGCAAAGAACTGACCCAGAATATGTGAACACATATCCAAAGGCCTTGATGTAGGAAAGGACTTTGTCTGTTTGAAGAACACAATGGAGTCCAATGTGGATGGATCATAGTTCATATACTTTTATTAAATTCTCTTTCTCTCTTTCTGTCCGCCCTTACTTTTTTCTCTCTCTTTCTTTCATTACAGAATAAAATTTACAGAAACAAAATAAACAAAAGCCATTCTGTTTTGGTTTTTAGAAGAATTTTATAGTTGAGGGACAAGGTTTAAATGAAAAGAGCTAAATGAAGTGGGCCAGTTGCCTTTAGCTCCTTGTAATTCCAATCAATTTCTAAATGTGTGACCCTTTTTAAATCTAATTGTTCTCTTCTATGTCTGGCCCTCCATGTAGTATTGTATCCATTTTTAACTTTATAACCTGAATTATGTTCTTCCTTACCAGGCTTGCATGGAATTTTTTCTAAGACATGGAGGAAGGAAGGAGTTTTTACATATGTTAGGATTTTAAACCTGAAAGAAGATGAAAACAAGTCACAGTATGACAAATAGTATTTTAAAAAGACTTACTATTATTGCTATTATTAATTATTATTTTTAGGAAGATGTCATCAGTAATTTTTCCACCTAAGAGGTTACTTGTGGTCATCTTGGAAAGGAAGAGAGCTTTTTTTCTTCCCCCTAAATAGTAGCTTAAGGAGACTTTCTTTCATAAAGATGTAAATACCCATTGCTTGGTAAAAACGTATAATGAGGAACTCTATGATCGTTTCTTCCAAAATCTGTCGTTTGTCAAGTATTCCCCAGGAAGGAGGTAGATAAATGTTTACACAGGAGCCAAAAGCTAATGGAAGAAAATTAGCTTCCATGAAATAGCATTCATTTGGAAATGGATGGAGCCCTGGTGGTACAGTGGTTAAGTGATTGCTAACCAAAAAGTTGGCCATTCAAATCTACCAGCCACATCTTGGAAACCCTAAGGGGCAGTTCTACTCTGTCCTACAGGGTTGTTATGAGTTGGAATCTACTTAATGGAAACTTGTTTGGTTTTAGAAAATGGATGAATTGTAATTATTCTAAGTCTCCTAACATTTGTGGGTTCCAGAGTAAAAGTACACATGCAGGCCTACTAACACATGACTTAACACCTAAAGATTTTAAATCAAGCTACTAAATCTCATATCTGGACAAATCCACCTTTATAATGATTCAGAGGAGGTTTGGATTAGAATTTTGTTACCATGTGGAGAAGAGCTACCCTGGAGGCTCACTTCATCCCTCTTTCTAACCGCCAATCAAATTCCTACTGGGAAAGATTTCATGGTCATACAAGTGGACACAACAGGCCACGTGTTTTAAGTTCCATCCACAGCTTCTCCAACAGCCTTTCCCTTGTCCCTCTTGGGCCTATGGATTTGCACACTCATGGTGTAATCTGCTTTCCAGAGGATGGACTTGGAGAGGAAATCCTTGACGCTCTTAGAAGTATGGACTACATGAAGAGGGATTTTTAGGGTCCTAGGCATCATATTGCATTGGGAAAACCTGCTGCAAAGACTGCTTTAAAGAGGTAAAAAGCAAACATGTCACCTTGAGGACTAAGGTGCGCCTGACCCAAGCCATGGTATTTTCAATTTCCTCATATGCATGTGAAAGCTGGACAATGAATAAGGAAGACCGAAGAAGAATTGATGCATTTGAATTATGGTGTTGACAAAGAGTATTGAATATACCATGGACTGCCAGAAAAATGAACAAATTTGTCTTGGAAGAAATACATCTAGAAAGCTCCTTAGAAGCAAGCATGGCGAGATTATGTCTCACATACTTTGGACATGTTATTAGGAAGGACCAGTCCCTGGAGAAGGACATCATGTTTGGTGTAGTAGAGGGTCGGCATAAAAGAGGAAGACCCTCAATGAGATGAACTGACACAGTGGCTGCAACAATGGGCTCAAACATAACAATGATTGTGAGAATGGTGCAGAACCAGGCAGTGTTTCATTGACTCTAAGTCAGAACGGACTCGACAGTACCAAACAACAACAACAGGTATCCAGACTCTAGTAATGTCTTTTCGGACTTGTGAACTCCTTGATTCATGGAAAGGATGTGGTCAGAAGAGGGCAAGAGTAAGGCCTCTAATATGTGGGACAAAAGGCAAGGTAATTTTGCCCAGGCTTACCCATTAGTAAAAGAAGAAAATAGACATTATTATTCGGCCAATCAGGTCCAATGAACCCTGGTTTTTTAATTAATTAATTCATTTTTTGTTTTAGTTTTTTTAATTGAAGTTTTATTGAGATAATTGTAGAGCCATATGAATTTGGAAGGAAAATACAGAAAAATTCTGAGTATTCTTTACCTTATTTTCCCTCATTCGTAATATCTTCAAAAACTATATTACAATAATACAACTAGACTATTTTGGCATTTACACACTCCACTGATTTTATTCAGATTTTCTCAGCTTGTACTCATTTGTATGTATGTGTATTTAGTTTGTTCAGTTCTATCACACGTATAAGTTCACGTTTCGCTGCTATTTATAAGGTTTTCACTGGCTAATTCTTTTCAGAAGTAGATTGCCGGGTCCTTCTTCCTAGTCTGTCTTAGTCTGGAAGCTCAGCTGAAACCTGTCTGCCATGGGTGACCCTGTTGTTATCTGAATACCGGTGGCATAACTTCCACCACCACAGCAACAGACAAGCCCTCATAGTACAACAAACTGACAAACACATGGAAACCCTATGAATAGCATTGGAACATTGTCTGATACAGTGTCAGAAGATGAGCCCCTCAAGTTGGAAGGCAGTCAAAAGACAACTAGGGAAGAGCTGCCTCCTCAAAGTAGAGTCAACATTAACAACATGGTTGGAGTCAAGCTTTCGGGATCTTCATTTGCTGTTGTTGTGGGACAACTCAAAATGAGAAGAAACAGCTGCAAACATCCATTAATAATCGGAACGTGCAATGAATTGACACAGTGGTTGCAACAATGTGCTCAAGCATAGCAACAATTGTGGGGATGGCGCAGGACCCGGCAGTGTTTCGATCTGTTGGGCATAGGGTCACTATGAGCCAAAACCGACTGGACCACAACTTACAACAACAACAACAACGTTTGATTTTATGAATGAAATATTATATTTAGATTCTTTTAAGGAAATATGGCATATATAATTATAATGTAAGCAAATTTGATAAATTTGTATGATGTGTAAGTTGGATTCTATAGAAAGAACATGGCAAGACAGGCATTTAGACAGTTGACTGGGTAACTGTGGAAGATAAAAGGGAAGCAGAATTGGGCAGTTAAATTCTTCAGAATATGATACAAAATTGACAATTGTAGGTGAAAACTGAGAACGAAGTAGGATTTAGCAGGGAGAACCTCATGCCACTATACAGACTGGACAAAGTCTTGGTCAGTTCAACGGGATCTTTTAGAACAGATCCATGTTTGGCAGCAATGAACCAGCTTTTGTACCTACCTCATAACCAATCACTGGCATGCGCCAAAGCTAAAGTGGATCCTGAAAGTTCTTCAGGTAGAGTCAGTCAGCTAATATCAGTCTTTGCAGCTGAATAATGAGTCCTTTCTTGATGGGAGATTGGATTGGTGCACCTCAATGGCTACCACAGTCCATCCCTTGTGCCACATAGATTCCTTTCTCTATACATGTTTGGAATGCCGCTTCTACAGGATTAAGACAGCTCCCAAGTAGCTAAAATTTTCCCTATTCAATCTTACGCTTCAGCCTCCTTCTTCAAGAACCTTCAAAATCCTGTCCCACAGGTATGACTAGCTGTGCCAATTCTAGTTGCTGATGAGTTGATTTCAACTAAGGGTGATCTCATGTGTGTGAACATGGAACTATTCTCCATAAGATTTTCAGTTGATTTTTTTTTTTTTTTAAGTAAATAGCCATACGTTTCTTCCAAGTTGCCTCTGTTGTTCTTGGTAGGTGCCATCCAGTCGGTTCCCACTCAAGGTGACCCTGTTTATAACTGAACAAAACACTGCCCAGACCTGTGCCATCTTCACAATTGTTGTTATGCTTGAGCGCATTGTTGCAGCCACTGTGTTAATCTGTCTCCTCGGGGATCTTCCTCTTTTTCACTGACTCTCTACCAAGCATAATGTCCTTCTCCAGGGACTGATACCCCTGATAACATGTCCAAAGTATGTGAGACATAGTCTTATCACCCTTGCTTCTAAGGAGTATTCTGGAGGTACTTCTTCCAAGACAGATTTGTTCCTTCTTTTGGCAGTCCATGTTATATTCAATATTCTTCACCAACACCATAATTCAAAGGTGTCAATTTTTCTTCGGCCTCACTTATTCATTGTCTAGCTTTCGCTTGCGTATGAGGTGATTGAAAACACCATGGTTTGGGTCAGTTGCACCTTAGTTTTCAAGGTGACGTCTTTCCTTTTTAATACTTTAAACAGGTCTTTTGCAGCAGATTTGGCCAATACTATACATCATTTGATTTCTTGACTGCTGGTTCCATGAGTGCTGATTGTGGATCCAAGTAAAATGAAATCCTTGACAACTTCAATCTTTTCTCCATTTATCATGATGTTGCTTATTGGCCCATTTGTGAGGATTTTTGTTTTCTTTGTGCTGAGGTGTGATCCAGACTGAAGGCTATAGTCTTTGATCTTCATCAGTATGCTTCAAGTCCTCTTCACTTTCAGCAAGCAAGGCTGTGTCGTCTGCATATCACAAGTTATTAATGAGTCTTCCTCCAGTCCTCATGCCTTGTTCTTCATATAGTCCAGTTTCTCAGATTATTTGCTCAGCATACAGACTGAATAAAGATGGTGAAAGGATATAAGCCTGAAACACACCTTTCCTGATGTGATGGTTAAGATGATGTGTCAACTTGGCTGGGCCATGATTCTCCGTGTTTTAATGTAATCACTCCCATGATTCAATATACAGTGAGTAGCCAATCAGATGAAAGGGAGTATCCTTGGGGGTGTGGCTCGCATCTGTATATAAGCAGACATTCTGGCTTTTTGGTCTCTCTGGATCCTGCGGCTGCTTCCTGTCATCTCATCTCTCATTCTTGGGGCTTAAGCTGTCAGCTTATCTGCCGAACCTGGGATTCGTCTAGCTGCACAGCCTGTGAGTGAAAGCCCTGCTCTCCGACCTTCCAATCTTTGGCTTGCCAGCTTCTGCAGCTGTGTGAGTTGGGAGAGGCCTCTACCCTGATCTACGGACTTGGGACGTTCTAGCCTCTACAATCGCCCGAGCTGTTTCCATGATATACTCTCTCTATATAAGTATATTTATACACTTTACTGGTTTTGCTTCTCTAGAGAACCCAGCCTAAGATATTTGGTACTGGGAGTGGTTCTAGAGAAACAAAATTGTAAGGATGAGTTTTCTAAATTGGTTCTCAAGTCTGGTTAGTCATAAAGACGTTGATGACTCTGCTTCCAGCAGTAAAGAGGTCACTGCTTGTCCATGGAGTGAGGTGGCAATACAAATACACAAAATATCACCACTGGTAGATCAGGTATTGGTGAAAGGTGAGGCTCAGGGTGAACACATGTGTGATATCTTTCTACAGCTTTGTCAGAATGACAAGTATAAAGAAGCTGGTTGGTGTGTCCTACTTTCACTAGACAAACTGATGAAGAAAGGAGATGCACTCAGGGCTTCAGAGTCAAGTCTCAAGTGCCGCATACATGACCTCAAGGCTTCCACTGGTGCTTTGAAAGAAAGCCTTATTTCTTATAGTAACAGAGCTGAAATTACTGAAAACCAAACCCAGAGTCTTATTGTAAGAGTGGCTGAATTACAAAACCAGCTGAATTGGAAACCTCGAGAGGTGTCTGAGTTTAAAGTAAAGGCATTAATTGGGAAGAGAGGGGATCCTGAGACTTGGGATGGGGACATATGGGCAGATAATCAGGAAACTGGGGACACTGAGCCTTTAAATTCTGTTGAATCACTCCTGCCAGCAGAACCAGTCCCATCTGAAGAGATTACTTCATGTTTGTCTGCTAAACTACCCTGCCCAGAAAAACCATTAGCCCCTCCACTCCCATCTGAGGAAATTAGCTCTAGCCCAGCTGCCTCTAAAAAGCTCTTGCCTGAGTCATTGCCTGGAGTATTGCCTGAGGCAGATGCTTTACAAGATAATGCTGAATGTTCTCAAAACAATTCCACACTACCGATTCTGGCTTCTAGACCTATAACTAGGCTTAAGTCCCAGTGAGCCCCAAAAGGTGAAGTACAAAGTGTGACCCAGGAGGAGGTACGCTACACTCCAAAAGAACTACTTGAGTTTTCTAATATGTACAAACAGAAACCTGGGGAATATGTGTGGGAATGGTTATTAAGGGTGTGGGATAATGGTGCAAGGAAGATAAAGATGGATCAGTCTGAGTTTATTGATATGGGTCCACTGAGCTCAGACTGTTCCTTCAATGTTTCACCTACAGAAGTTAAGAAAGGATCTAATAGTTTATTTGGTTGGGTTGCTGAAGCATGGATTATGAGAAGGCTGACACTAAATCAAGTTGAAATGCCAGACCTGCCTTGGTATACTGTAGAAGAAGGTATCCAAAGGCTTAGGGAAATTGGCATGTTAGGGTGGATTTATCAAGTTAGACCCACAGACCCACACATGGAGTGTCCAGAGAACACACCTTTTACCACAACTGTGAGGAAAAAATTTGTGAAGGGAGTTCCAGTATCCTTGAAGACTGCTGTGATTTCTCTTTTATGTAAGCCAGATTTGACAGTGCAAACTGCCCTAACTGAATTAAGACACCTAACTACAATGGGGCTGATTGGACCCCGTGGTAGTAGGGGCCAAGTGGCTGCACTCAATCGACAAAGACAAGGTGGGGGTGGTTACAGTAATGGACAGAGGAATCAAAGCAGTAATTAGAATAGTCTGACTCGTATGGACTTATGGCGTTGGCTACTTAGTCATGGTGTCCCTAGGAGTGAAATAGATAGGAAATCTACTAAATATTTACTTGATCTATACAAATGGATGAATTCTAGGTCAGGTGAACAGCAGTCTAACTCGAATCGCCAGAATAGACAGTCACGGTCCCTCAATCAATTCCCAGATTTGAGAGAGTTTAAAGACCCACAACCCCTTGAAAGAAGGAGAGGCCGGATCCCATTGAGGAAGGACTCCAATACACTTCCAAAAATTTTTGCAGTTAATCTTTCTCCCAGCCTTCCCCAAAAGGATCTATGGCCTTTTACCAGAGTGACTGTTCACTGGGGAAAAGGAAATAATCAGACTTTTTGGGGATTACTGGATACTGGCTCTGAGCTGACACTAATTCCAGGAGACCCAAAACATCACTGTGGCCCACCAGTCAGAGTGGTGCATATGGAGGTCAGGTTATTAATGGAGTATTGGCTCATGTCCATCTCACAGTAGGTCCAGTGGGTCCCTGAACCCATCCTGTAGTGATTTCCCTAGTTCCAGAACACATAATTGGAATAGATATACTCAGCAACTGGCAGAACCCCCACACTTGATCCCTGACAAATAGAGGAAGGGCTATTATGGTAGGAAAAGCCAAGTGGAAGCTATTAGAACTGCCTCTACCTAGGAAAACAGTAAACCAAAAGCAACACTGCATTCCTGGAGGGATTGCAGAGATTACTGCCACCATCAAGGACTTGAAGGATGCAGGGGTGGTGATTCCCACCACATCCCCATTCAACTCATCTATTTCACCAGAGCAAAAAAACAGATGGATCTTGGAGAATGACAGTAGATTATCAAAAACTTAACCAGGTGGTGACTCCAATTGCAGCTGCTGTTCCAGATGTAATTTCACTGCTTGAGCAAATTAATACATCTCCTGGTACCTGGTATGCAGCTATTGATCTGGCTAATGCCTTTTTCTCCATACCTGTTTCAAAGGACCACCAGAAGCAGTTTGCCTTCAGCTGGCAAGGCCAACAATACACCTTCATTTGCCTACCTCAGAGCTACATTAACTCTCCAGCCCTATGTGATAATTTAGTCCGCAGGGACCTTGATCGCCTTTCCCTTCCACAGCACATCATGCTGGTCCATTACATTGATGACATTATGCTGATTGGAGCTAGTAAGGAAGAAGTGTCAACAACTCTGGACTTATTGGTAAAACACTTGCGTGTTAGAGGGTAAGAGATTAATCCCACAAAAATTCAGGCACTTTCCACTTCAGTGAAATTTCTAGAGGTCCAGTGGTGTGGGGCATATCGAGACATTCCTTCTAAAGTGAAGGGTAAGTTATTGCATCTTGCTGCTCCCACAACTAAAAAGGAGGCACAATGCCTAGTGGGCCTCTTTGGATTTTGGAGGCAACATATTCCTCATTTGGGTGTGCTACTCCAGCCTATTTATCAAGTGACTTGAAAAGCTGCTAGTTTTGAGTGGGGACCAGAACAAGAGAAGACTCTGAAAAAAGTTCAGGCTGCTGTGCAAGCCGCTCTGCCACTTGGACCATATGATCCAGCTGGTCCAATTGTGCTTGAAGTGTCAGTGGCAGATAGACATGCGGTTTGGAGTCTTTGGCAGGCCTCTATTGGTGAATCACAGTGCAGACCCTTAGGATTTTGGAGCAAAGCTCTGCCATCCTCTGCAGATAACTACTCTCCTTTTGAGAAACAACTTTTGGCTTGTTACTGGGCCTTAGTAGAGACTGAACGCTTAACCATGGGACACCAAGTCACCATGAGGCCTGAGCTTCCCATCATGAACTGGGTGTTGTCTGACCCACAGAACCATAAAGTTGGACGTGCACAGCAGCACTCCATCATTAAATGGAAGTGGTATATTCAAGATCGGGCCTGAGCAGGACCCAAAGGCACAAGTCAGTTGCACGAGGAAGTGGCCCAAATGCCCATAGTCTCCACTCCTGTTACATTACCTTCCATCTCCCAGTCTGTACCTGTGGCCTCATGGGGAGTTCCTTATGATCAGTTGACTGAGGAAGAGAACACTCGTGCCTGGTTTACAGATGGCTCTGCGCGATACGCAGGCTCCACTAGAAAGTGGACTGCAGCAGCACTACAGCTCCTTTCTGGGACCTCCCTGAAGGACAGTGGTGAAGGGAAATCCTCTCAATGGGCAGAACGTCGAGCAGTACCCCTGGTTGTTCACTTTGCTTGGAAGGAGAAATGGCCAGATGTGCGATTATATACTGACTCATGGGTTGTGGCCAATGGTTTGGCTGGATGGTCAGGTACTTGGAAGGAACGTGATTGGAAAATTGGAGACAAGGATTTATGGGAAAGAAGTATGTGGATAGACCTCTCCGAATGGACTAAAGACGTGAAGATATTTGTGTCTCATGTGAATGTTCACCAAAGGGTGACCTCAGCCGAGGATGATTTTAACAATCAAGTAGATAGGATGACATGTTCTGTGGAAACCACTCATCCTCTTTCCCCAACTACTCCTGCCGTTGCTCAATGGGCTCATGAACAAAGTGGCCATGGTATCAGGGATGGAGGTTATGCATGGGCCCAGCAGCATGGACTTCCACTCACCAAGGCTGACACGGCCACAGCCTCTGCTGAGTGCCTAATCTGCCAGCAGCAGAGACCAACACTGAGTTCCCGATATGGCACCATCCCTTGAGGTGATCAGCCAGCAACCTGGTGGCAAGTTGATTACACTGGACCACTTCCATCATGGAAAGGGCAGCATTTTGTCTTTACTGGCATAGACACTTACTCTGGATATGGATTTGCCTTCCTTGCAAGCAATGCTTCTACGAAAACTACCGTCTGTGGACTTACAGAATGCCTTATCCACCATCATTATATCCCACACAGAATTGCCTCAGAGCAAGGGACTCACTTCACAGCAAATGAAGTGCAGCAGTGGGCCCATGCTCATGGAATTCACTGGTCTTACTATGCTCCCCTTCATCCTGAAGCAGCTGGCTTGATAGAACAATGGAATGGCCTTCTAAAGACACAATTACGGTGCCAGCTAAGTGGCAATACCTTGCAGGGTTGGGGCAATGTTCTCCAGGAGGCTGTATATGCTTTAAACCAGCGTCCAATATATGGTGCTGTTTCTCCCATAGCCAGGATTCACAGGTCCAGGAATCAAGGGGTGGAAATGGGAGTGGCACCACTCACTATTACCCCTGTGACCCACTGGCAAGATTTTTTCTTCCTGTCCCCTCGACCTTATGCTCTGCAGGCCTAGAGGTCTTAGTTCCAAAGGGAGGAATGCTCCCACCTGGAGACACATCACTGATTCCATTGAACTGGAAGTTAAGAATGCCACCTGGCCACTTTGGGCTTCTTATACCTCTGGCTCAACAGACAAAGAAGGGAGTTACCATACTGACTGGTGTGATTGATCCTGATTACCAAGAGGAAATCAGATTGATATTACATAATGGAGGTAAAGAAGAGTATGTCTGCAATGCAGAAGATTCCTTGGGGTGTCTCTTAGTACTCACCATGCCCTGTGATTAAAGTCAATGGAAAACTACACCAACCTAATTCTGACATGACTACTAGTGACCCAGACCCTTCAGGAATGAAGGTTTGGGTCACCCCACCAGGTAAAGAACCACGACCAGCCGAGGTGCTTGCAGGGGACAAAGGAAATACAGAATGGGTGGTGGAAGAAGGTAGTTCTAAATACCAGTTTCAGCCAGGTGACCAGTTGCAGAAACGGGGACTGTAATTGTTATGAGGATTGATACTTTGTATGTGGGCATGAAATATTTTTGTTTCCTTCACTTATAAAATATAAGCTGTAAAAAGGGCTAGTGAGTTTTTGATTGTACGCATGTTAGTTGTATCATGTTAGGCGCAAGTATGACTTTCTCATTGTCTTTATTCAGAGATTATGTATGGTTTAAGGAGATGTGTACATGTCCCAAGTTGACAAGGGGTGGACTGTGATGGTTAAGATTGTATGTCAACTTGGCTGGGCCATGATTCTCTGTGTCTTAATGTAATCATTCCCATGATTGAATATACTGTGAGTAGCCAATCAGATGAAAGGGAGTCTCCTTGGGGGTGTGGCCCATATCTGTATACAAGCAGACATTCTGGCTTTTTGCTCTCTCTGGATCCTGCAGCTGCCTCCTGTCATCTCATCTCCGGTTCTTGGGACTTGAGCTGTCAGCTTATCTGCTGAACCTGGGATTCGTCAATCTGCACAGCCTGTGAGTGGGAACCCTGCTCTCCGACCTTCCGACCTTGGGCTTGCCAGCTTCTGCAGCTGTGTGACTTGGGAGAGGCCTCTACCCTGATCCACGGACTTGGGACGTTCTAGCCTCTACAATCGCCTGAGCTGTTTCCTTGATATAATCTCTCTCTATATATGTATTTATACACTTTACTGGTTTTGCTTCTCCAGAGAACCCAGCCTAAGACACCTGACTTTAAACCACACAATATCCATTCATTTGTCCTGGCCAAACGACTGCCTCTTGATCGATGTACAAGTTCCTACTGAGCACAATTAAGTGTTCTGGAATTCCCATCCTGGGTGGTGCAAACAGTTAAAGCACTTTACTGCTAACTGAAAGTTTGGAGATTTGGGACTGGACCCAAATCTCCAAACTTTCAGTTAGCAGTCAAGAGCTTTAAGTGTTTTCAACACCTAGGGACTGGATGTACCAATAAATACTAATATTTTTATTGTTGTACAGCTTTATTGAAATATATTAAACACATGATTCTTTAGTAAGGTCACAGGTTTTTGGAACCATTACCAAAATCTATCTTTAGAATATTTTTGAAATCTCCCAAACCACCCCATATCCAAGTGACCATTAATCAACTTTCTTGCTCTGTAAATTTACCTATTATATACACTTTAGATAAATAGGACCGTACAATATGTAATCTTTTGTATCAGACATTTTTTCATTTGACATAATGTTTATAAAGTTCATGTAGCATCATATATCGGTACTTCCTTCTTTTTTGTTTTCTAATTGGCAAATAATATTCCCTTGCATGACTCTACTTCATTTTGTTTATCCATTCATTAATGGATGGACATTTATGTTGTTTCCACTCTGGGGTTATTATGAATCAGTATACATTCATGCTTTTGTGTAGATGGATATTTTCATTTATCTTGGATATATACCTAGGAGTGAAATTACTGGATGATATGGTAGCCCCATGTTTCGTGCTTTAAGGAACTACTCAAAGGTTTTCCAAACTGGCCATACCATTTTACTTTCCACCATCAATGTATGAGGGGCTACAATTTCTCCACTTCTTCACCAGCACATCTTACTGCATGTCATTTGTATTTTAGCCACTGTCATGGGTATAAAATGGTATCTCATTATGGCTTTGATTTGCATTTTACTGATGACTACTGATGTTAAGTTTTTTTTTCATGTGTTTACAGGGAATTTCTATATCTTACTTGGAAAAATTTCTGTTTAGATGTTTCCCCATTTTTTAACTGGATTATTTGTCTTTTTCTTGTTGAGTTGTAAAAGTTCCTTACATATTTTGGAATTAGACCATTATCAGATATATATCTTGCATATATTTTCTCCCATTCTGTAGGTTGTCTTTTCACATTCTTTTTTTTTTTTTTAATATTTTATTGTACTTCAGATGAAGGCTTACAGAACAAATAGTTTCTCATGAAACAGTAGTACACATGTTGTTTTATGACATTGGTTAACAACCCCACAACATATCAACCCTCTAACTTCTCAACCATTTTTTTTTTTTGGTGAAAATACACATAGCCAAAGAAACACCGTTTCAAAAATTTCTACACACACAGTTCAGTGACATTGACTACACTCTTCAAATTGTGCTGTTATTCTCACTTAAGATGAAGGCTTACAGAACAAAATAGTTTCTCATTTAAAAGTTACTACAAATGTTGCCCTATGACAATGGTTAACAATCTCACAACGCATCAACAATATCCTTACTCAATCTTGTGTTCCCTATCACCAGCTTCCTTGTCCCCTTCTGCCTTCTGGCACTTGTCACTGGACTCCTGTAACTCGTTAGTCTCATTTGGTTTAACGGGGCTGTGCACTCCCAGGCTGAACACTGATCCTCGGAGGTAACTTCACCACTGAGCTAAAAGGGTGTCTGGGGACAATATTCTTGAGGTTACTCCAGTCTCCTTTAGGCCAGTAAGTCTGGTCTTCTTGTTTTTTTTTTTTTTTTTTTTGGTGAGTTAGAATTATGCTCTACATCCTTCTCCAGCTCTGTCCAGAAACCTTTGTTGTGATCCTGGTCAGAGCAGTCAGTGGTGATAGCCGGGCACCAGCTAGCTGTACTGGACTTAGTCCAGTGGAGGCCTTGGTAGCTGTGGACAATTAGTCCTTTGGACTAATCTTTTTCTTGTATCCTGTTCTCTTCATTCTCCCTTGCTCCCGAAGGGATGAGACCAGTGGAGTATCTTAGATGGCCGCTCACAGGCTTTTAAGATCCCAGACACTACTCACCAAGGTAGAATGTAGAGCATTGTCTTTATAAGTAGTGTCATGCCAGTTGAGCTAGATGTTCCCCGAGACCATGGTCCCCAGAGCCCTCCGCCGAGCAACTCAGTCCCTCAGGGAGTTTGGATGTGTCTATGGGGCTTCCATGACTTTTCCTTGTACAGGTTGTACTAGTTTCCCCTGTATTATGTACTGTCTCACCCTTCATCCAAGATACCACTTATCTATTGCCTATTTAGTATCCCCCCCGCCCACCTGTCCTATCCCTGGTAACCAACAAAGATTGTTACATTTTGCGTGTGAACTTTTTCATGGGTTTTTACAATAGAGGTCTCATACAATATTTGTCCTTTCGTCATTGACTTATTTCACTCAGCATAATGTCCTCCAGTTTCATCATGTTATGAGATGCTTCACAGATTCATTGTTGTTCTTTCTCGTTGCATAGTACTCCATTGTGTATATGTACCATAGTTTGTTTATCCATTCATCTGCTGATGGGCACCTACGTTGTTTCCATCGTTTTGCTATTGTGAACAATGCTGCCATGAACATAGGTGTGCATATGTCTATTCGAGTGACGACTCTTATTTCTCTAGGATATATTCCTAGGAGTGGGATTGCTGGATCAAATGGTATGTCTATTTCTAGCTTTCTGAGGAAGTGCCATATCATTTTGCAAAATGGTTGTATCATTTAGCATTCCCACCAGCAGTGCATAAGAGTTCCCTTCTCCCTGCAGCCCCTCCAACATTTGTTATTTCCAGTGTTTTTGATTCGTGCCAGTAATGCCGGGGTGAGATGGTATCTCATTGTGGTTTTAATTTGCATTTCTCTAATGGCTAGTGATCGCGAGCATTTCCTCATGTGTCTGTTGGCCATTTGAATGTCTTCCTTGGTGAAGTGTCTGTTCATTTCCTTTGCCCATTTTTTGATAGGATTGGTTGTCTTTTTGTTGTAGAGGTGTTGGATTTTCTTGTAGATTATGGAGATTAGACCTTTGTCTGACTTGTACTGTCCAAAAATTTTTTCCCAGTCTGTAGGTTCTCTTTTGACTCTTTTGGTGAAGTCTTTTGAAGAGCATAGGTGTTTGATTTTTAGAAGATCCCAGTTATCTAGCTTATCTGTTGGGTTTTGTGTGTTGATGGTTATGGTTTGTATCCTGTTAATGCCATGTTTTAAGGCCTGAAGTGTTGGTCCTATTTTTTCTTCTATGAACTTTATAGTTTTAGGCTTTATATTCAGGTCTTTGATCCATTTTGAAGTAGTTTTTGTATACAGCATGAGGTATGGGTCCTGTTTCATTTTTTTGCAAATGGATATCCAGTTTTGCCAGCACCATTTGTTGAAAAGACTGTCTTTTCCCCATTTGATGAACTTTGGGCCCTTGTCAAAGATCAGGTGACCGTAGGTGGATGAATTGACATCTGGGTTCTCAATTCTGTTCCACTGGTCAATGTATCTGTCATTGTACCAGTACCAGGCTGTTTTGACTACTGTAGCTGTATAGTAGGTTCTGAAGTCAGGTAGTGTGAGTCCTCCGACTTTATTCTTCTTCTTCTGTAGTGCTTTACTTATTCGGGGCTTCTTTCCTTTCCATATAAAGTTTATGATTAGTTTTTCCATCTCTTTGAAGAATGTTGTTGGTATTTGGATCGGGATTGCATTGTATGTGTAAATTGCATTGTGTAGAATTGTCATTTTTACAATGTTGAGTCTGCCTATCCATGAGCATGGTATGTTTTTCCATTAATGTAGATCCCTTTGGGTTTCATGCAGTAGTGTTTTGTAGTTTTCTTTGTATAGGTCTTTTACATCCCTGGTCAGATTTATTCCTAAGTATTTTATCTTTTTAGGGGTTATTGAAAATAGTATTGTTTTCCTGATTTCCTTTTCATTGTTCTCCGTATTGGTGTATAGGAATCCAATTTATTTTTGAATGTTTATCTTGTATCCTGCTAGTCTGCTTAATCTTTTGACGTTTTTAATGTGTCTATTTTTTTTTTTATCATTTGTGCTTTTAGTGTTATATTCAATTTACCTCTTCCTAACACAAGGTGATGGAGATTCATGTTTTTATCAGCAGTTTTATAGTTTTAGCTCTTATATTTAAGATACATTTTAAGTTAATTTTTGTATAAGTGTGATATAAGGATCAAATTTATTCTTTTTATGTATTTATCTAGTTGTCCCATATCCATTTGTTGAAAAAAAAACTATTCTTTCACCATTGAATTGTTTTGCCAACCTTACTGAAAATCATTTGGCTCTGAGTGTAAGGGTTTATTTTTAGACTCTAAATTCTTTTTGATTGATTTATATACCTATCTTTATGCCAATACCACAATGTTTTGATTACTGTAGTTCTGTAATAAGTTTTGAAATTGAGAAGTGTGAGTCCTCATACTTTGTTCTTTTTCAACATTGTTTTGGTTATACTTGTTCCTTTGCATTTCTATACGAACTGTAGGATCAGCTTGCCATTTTCTGGAGAAAAAAAAGGCAGTTTGTATTTTGATAGGGATTACACTGAATCTAAGGATCAATTTGAGGCATATTCCCATGTTAACAATGTTAAATCTTTCAATCCATGAATACAAAGTGGCTTTACATGAATTTATACCTGAAATTTCTTTCTATAATGCTTTATACTTTTCAATGTACAGAATTACATTTCCTTTGTTAAGTACATTCCTAGATATTTTATTGCTTTTGATCTTATTATAAATGGATTTATTTTCTTTATTTTATTTTTGGACTGTTGATTGTAGTGTTTAGAAATTAATTGATTTTTTGTATATTGATATTGTATCTTGTTACATTGGTGAACTTATTTATTACAGCTAACAATGTTTGTGAATTCTTTAAATTTCTCGTATACAAGATCATGTCATCTTCAAATAGAAATAGTTCTACTTCTTCATTTGCAATGTAGATGCTTTTTATTTCTTACTTCCTGTAAGTGTTGTATAGACGTATGCTGTTGCTGATCATAGAGGCAACATATTCAGCCTTTCATTACTAGGTATATTAGCTGTGCAATTGTTTTTGTAGACGTTCTTTAGCAGGTTGAAGATGCCCCCTTCTATACCTAGATTGCTGAGTGTTTCTATTGTGAAAGAGTGTTGGATATTGTCAAATAATTTTTCTGTATCTATTGAGATGATCATGTGATTTTGTTCTTTATGTTAATAACATGATGTAGTACTTTAATAAACTTTCATATGTTAAACAAATCTTGCATTTCTGCAATAAATAACAATTCATCTTGGTGTGTAATCTTTATATGTTGCTAGGTTAAGTTTCCCAGTATTTTGCTGAGAATTTTTTTTTTTAATCAATCTCTATAAGAGATATTGATCTGTAGTTTCTTTTTCTTTTTTGCTTGTTATTTGCTTGCTTGGTTTTGATATCAAAGTAATAGTGGTCTCATAGAATGAGATGAGAAGTGTTTCTTCTTCTAAATTTTGGAAAAGGTTTTGAAGGATTCGGATTACACTTTCTGTAAATATTTGCTAGAATTGACCAATGAAACTATCTGGGCCTAGGCATTTCTTTTATATATATATATATTTTATTGTACTTCAGGTGAAGGCTTACAGAACAAATAGTTTCTCATGAAACAGTAGTACACATGTTGTTTTATGACATTGGTTAACAACCCCACAACATATTAAGCCTCTAAATTCTCAACCTTTTTTTTTTTTTGATGAAAATACAGATAGCCAAAGATACACCATTTCAAAAATTTCTACATACACATTTCAGTGACATTAACTACGCTTTTCCAACTGTGCTGTTATTCTCACTTAAGATGAAGGCTTACAGAACAAAATAGTTTCTCATTTAACAGTTACTACACATGTTGCCCTATGACAATGGTTAACAATCTCACAACACATCAAGAATATCCTTACTCCACCTTGTGTTCCCTATCACCAGGGGACTTCCTTGTCCCTTTCTGTCTTCTGGCCTTTGTCACTGGACTACTGTACCTCATTAGTCTCATTTGGTTTTGTTTTTTTTTTTTAACACCATTTCAAAACTTTTTACTTACACATTTAAGTGATATTGACTATGCTCTTCCAATTGTGCTGCCATTCTCGCCCAAGATGAAGGCTTACAGGACAAATCAGCTTCCCATTTAATAGTTACTACAATCGTTGTCCTATAACAGTGGTCAACAATCTCACAACACATCGACAGTGTCCTTACTCAATTTGTGTCCCTTATCATCAGTTTCCTACTCCCCCTCTGCCTTCTGGCCTTTGTCCCCGGACTCCTGTACCTCGTTAGTCCCATTTAGTTTTACTGGGCTGTCCACTCCCAGGCTTAACATCGAACCTCGAAGGTAACTTCACCTCTGAGCTGAAAAGGTGTCTGGGGGCCACACTCTTGAGGTTTCTCCAGTATTCTTTAGGCCAGTAAATCTGGTCTTTTTTTTTTGGGAGTTAAAATTATGCTCTACATCCTTCTCCAGCTCTGTCCAGAACCCTCTGTTGTGATCCTGGTCAAAGCAGTCAGTGGTGGTAGCCGGGCACCATCTAGCTGTACTGGACTCAGTCCGGTGGAGGCCTTGGTAGCTGTGGACAATTAGTCCTTTGGACTAATCTTTTCGTTGTATCCTGTTCTCTTCATTCTCCCTTGCTCCCGAAGGGATGAGACCAGTGGAGTATCTTAGATGGCCGCTCATAGGCTTTTAAGACCCCAGACACTACTCACCAAGGTAGAATGTAGAGCATTATCTTTATAAGTAGTGTCATGCCAATTGAGCTAGATGTTCCCCGAGACCATGGTCCCCAGAGCCCTCCGTCCAACAACTCAGTCCCTCAGGGGGTTTGGATGTGTCTATAGGGCCTCCATGACCTTTCCTTGTGCAGGTTGTGTTAGTTTCCCCTGTACTGTGTGCTATCTCACCTCTCACCCAAGGTACCACTTATCTATTGCATATTTAGTATTTCCCCCCACTCCCCTCCCATCACTGGTAACCAACAAGGATTGTTACACTTTGCATGTGAATTTTTTCATGGGTTTTTACAATAGAGGTCTCATACAATATTTGTCCTTTTGTGATTGACTTATTTCACTCAGCATAATGTCCTCCAGTTTCATCCATGTTATGAGATGCTTCACAGATTCATCATTGTTCTTTCTCGTTGCATAGTACTCCATTGTGTGTATGTACCATAGTTTGTGTATCCATTCATCTGTTGATGGACATCGAGGTTGTTTCCATCGTTTTGCTATTGTGAACAATGCTGCCATGAACATAGGTGTGCATATCTCTATTCGAGTGATGACTCTTATTTCTCTAGGATATATTCCTAGGAGTGGGATTGCTGGATCCAATGGTATGTCTATTTCTAGCTTTCTGAGGAAGCGCCATGTCATTTTCCAAAATGGTTGTATCATTTTGCATTCCCACAGGCAGTGCATAAGAGTTCTGATCTCCTCGCAGCCCCTCCAACACTTGTTATTTCCAGTGTATTTGATTCGTGTCAGTAATGCCGGGGTGAGATGGTATCTCATTGTGGTTTTAATTTGCATTTCTCTAATGGCTAGTGATCGCGAGCATTTCCTCATGTGTCTGTTGGCCATTTGAATGTCTTCTTGGTGAAGTGTCTGTTCATTTCCTTTGGCCATTTTTTGATAGGATTGTTTGTCTTTTTGTTGTAGAGGTGTTGGATTTTCTTGTAGATTATGGAGATTAGACCTTTGTCTGACTTGTACTGTCCAAAAATTTTTTCCCAGTCTGTAGGTTCTCTTTTGACTCTTTTGGTGAAGTCTTTTGAAGAGCATAGGTGTTTGATTTTTAGAACATCCCAGTTGTCTAGTTTATCTGTTGGGTTTATTGTGTTGATGTTTATGGTTTGTATCCTGTTAATGCCATGTATTAAGGCCTGAAGTGTTGGTCCTATTTCTTCTTCTATGAATTTTATAGTTTGAGGTTTTATATTCAGGTCTTTGATCCATTCTGAAGTAGTTTTTGTATATGGTGTGAGGTATGGGTCCTGTTTCATTTTTCTACAAACGGATATCCTGTTTTGCCAGCACCATTTGTTAAAAAGACTGTCTTTTCCCCATTTGATGGATTTTGGGCCCTTGTCGAAGATCAGGTGACCGTAGGTGGATGGATTTACATCTGGGTTCTCAATTCTGTTTCATTGGTCAATGTCTCTGTTCTTGTACCAGTACCAGGCTGTTTTGAGTACTGTAGATGTATAGTAGGTTCTGAAGTCAGGTAGTGTGAGTCCTCCAACTTTATTCTTCTTCTTCAGTAGTGCTTTACTTATTCAGGGTTTCTTCCCTTTCCATATAAAGTTAATAATTAGTTTTTCCATCTCTTTGAAGAATGTTGTTGGTATTTGTATCGGGATTGCATTGTATCTGTAAATTGCTTTAGGTAGAATTGCCATTTTCACAATGTTGAGTCTGCCTATCCATGAGCATGGTATGTTTTTCCATTTATGTATATCCCTTTGGGTTTCATGCACCAGTGTTTTGTAGTTTTCTTTGTATAGGTCTTTTACATTGCTGGTCAGATTTATTTCTAAGTATTTTATCTTTTTAGGGGCTATTGAGAATGGTATTGATTTCCTGATCTCCTTTTCATCGTTCTCTTTACTGGTGTATAGGAATCCAACTGATTTTTGAATGTTTATCTTGTATCCTGCTACTCTGCTAAATCTTTCTATTAGTTCCAGTAGATTTCTCGTGGAGTCTTTAGGGTTTTCTATGTATAGTATCATATCATCTGCAAACAGGGAGAGTTTAACTTCTTCATTACCAATTTGGTTGCCCTTTATTTCTTTCTCTTGCCTTATTGCTCTAGCTAGAACTTCCAGCATGATGTTAAATAGGAGTGATGATAAAGGGCATCCTTGCCTTATTCCTGTTTTCAAGAGGAATGTTTTCAGGCTCTCTCCATTAAGAATGATGTTGGCTGTTGGTTTTGCATAGATGCCCTTTATTATGTTGAGAAATTTCCCTTCTATACCTATTTTATTGAGAGCTTTTATCAGGAATTGGTGTTGGACTTTGTCAAATGCCTTTTCTGCATCAATTGAGATGATCATGTGATTTTTTTCTTTCCTTTTATTTATGTGGTGGATTACGTTGATGGATTTTCTAATGTTAAACCATCTTTGCATACCTGGTATGAATCCTACTTGGTCTTGGTGTATTATTTTTTTGATATGATACTGAATTCTATTGGCTAGAATTTTGTTCAGAAGTTTTGCATCTATATTCATGAGAGATATTGGTCTGTAATTTTCTTTTTTTGTGACGTCTTTGCCTGGTTTTGGTATCATC
Organism: Dugong dugon; assembly: GCA_030035585.1. Taxonomy (NCBI): domain Eukaryota; kingdom Metazoa; phylum Chordata; class Mammalia; order Sirenia; family Dugongidae; genus Dugong; species Dugong dugon. The sequence goes on along the minus strand of CM057463.1, from coordinate 101,796,585 downwards.
ATTATGCTGGCTTCATAGAGTGAATTTGGAAGTGTTGCTTCCTCTTCTATGCTCTGAAATAGCTTGAGTAGAACTGGTACAAGCTCTTCTGTAAATGTTTTCTAGAATTCTCCAGTGAAGCCATCTGGGCCAGGGCTTTTTTTGGTTGGGAGTTTTTTTATTACCTTTTCAATCTCTTCTCCTGTTATGGGTCTGTTCAGATTTTCAACATCACTTTGCTGTAGTTTGGGTAGGCCGTGTGTTTCTGGAAATTTATCCATTTCGTCTAGGTTTTCAAATTTGTTGGAATATAGTTTTTCATAATATTCTGTTATAATCCTTTTTATTTCGGTTGGGTCTGTTGTAATGTTCCCCATTTCATTTCTTATTTGGGTTATTTGTGCCCTCTACTGTTTTTCTTTTGTCAGTCTGGTCAGTGGTTTGTCGATTTTGTTGATTCTTTCAAAGAACCAACTTTTGGTTTTGTTGATTCTTTCTATTGTTTTTCTGTTCTCTATTTCATTTGTTTCTGCTCTGATCTTTACTATCTCCTTTCTTCCGGTGGTTGTAGGCTTCTTTTGCTGTTCTCTTTCTATTTGTTTGAGTTCTGTAGTTAATGTTTTGATTTTGTCCCTTTCTTCTTTTTGGATATGTGCATCTATTGCTATAAATTGTCCTCTGAGGACTGCCTTTGCTGTGTCCCAAAGGTTTTGGTATGATGTATTTTCATTTTCATTTGATTCTAGGAATTTTTTAATTCCATCTCTGATTTCTTCTATTACCCATTGATATGTAAGCTGAGTATTATTCAGTTTCCATGTGTTTGATTTTTTTCCTTGCTCTTTCTAATGTTAATTTCTACCTTGATGGCATTGTGGTCAGAGAAGATACTGTGAATTATCTCAGCGTTTTGGATCTTGTTGAGGATTGCTCTGTGGCCTAAGATGTGGTCTATTCTGGAGAACGTTCCATGTGCTTTCGAATGAATGTGTACTTTGCAGTGGTTGGATGGATTGTTCTATATATGTCTATGAGGTCCAGTTGGCTGATTGTGTCCTTTAGGTCTTCTGTATCTTTGCTGAGTTTCTTTTTAGTTGTTCTGTCCTTTACTGAGAGTGGTGTGTTGACGTCTCCTACTATTATTATGGAACTGTCAATTTCTCTTTTCAGTGCTGTTAGAGTTTTTTTTATGTATTTTGGAGCCCTGTCATTGGGTGCATAGATATTTATTATGGTTATGTCTTCATGATGGATCATCCCCTTAATCATTATATAGTGTCCTTCTTTGTCTTTTATGGTAGATTTTGTTTTAAAGTCTATTTTATCTGATATTAGAATTGCCACTCTTGCTCTTTTTTGATAGTTGTTAGCTTGATATATTTTCTTCCAACCTTTGATTTTTAATAAATTCACATCTTTGTTTCTAAGGTGTGTCTCTTGTAGACAGCAAATTGATGGATCCTGTTTTCTTATCCATTCTGCCACTCTCCGTCTCTTTATGTGTGCATTGAGTCCATTTACGTTCAGTGTAATTATTGATAGATGGAAGTTTGTTGCTGTCATTTTGTAGTGCTTTTTTTTGTGGTGCTGAAGTTTTCTTTGTTCTTCTTACTCTCTTGTGCTGAGTTACTTTTGTTTGTGGATTTTGTGTTCATTTCTTTTGTTTTTGTAGGTTTTGTTTTTGTTGAGACTTTATGTTTTTCGTCTTTATTTTTATGAGTTGGTTTGTTAACTTTCTTTGTGGTTACCATGAATTTTTCCCTTATCTTTATAATTTTGAAACAGTCTACCCTTACTTGGTATCGCCTTGCCTTCCTCTCCTTTAGAATTTTTTATACCTATGCTGTTTTTTCCCTCTTTCATTGTTTTGATGTTGTTGTCATCCTTTGATTGATTTCTCTGATTCCCTGTTGTATTTCTTTAGTTTTTGGAAAGTCCTCTGTAGTTCAGTTCCTAGAATGGTATCTGGTTCATATGAACCTGCGACCTAGGTCCTAGGTCCTGCCTGAGGGCTGAAGCTGTTTGTCCTCAGATCGAAGAACTCCCTTTAATAATTCTTGTAAGTTGGGTTTGACTTTTGCATATTCCTTTAGTTTCTGTTCATCTGGAAATGACCTAATTTCACCATCAAATTTGAATGAGAGTTTTGCAGGATATATTATTCTTGGCTGACAATTTTTTTCTTTCAAGACTTTATGTATGTCATCCCATTGCCTTCTTGCCTGCATGGTTTCTGCCGAATAATCTGAGCTTAGTCTTATTGTTTCTCCTCTGTATGTGACTTCTTGTTTTTCATGAGCTGCTCTCAGGATTCTTTATTTGTCTTTAGTTTTAGAGAGTGTGAATATGATATGTCTTGGTGATTTTCTTTTGGGGTCTCTTCTATATGGGGTTCATTGAGCTTCTTGGATGGCCAACTTTTCATTTTTCATGATATTGGGAAAGTTTTCTGTCAGCGGTTCGTCAATGATCCTCTCTGTGTTTTCTGTTTTCTCCCCCTGTTCTGGTATGCCAATCACTCGTAAGTTTTTGCTTTTAATTGTGTCCCACATATCTCTCAGGGTCTCTTCATTTTTCTTTGTTCTGTTTTCTGAGATTTCCTGAAATAGAGTTGTATCCAAGTGTTTGTCTTCAGTTGCACTGATCCTGTCTTCCATGGTTTCAAATCTACTTCTCAGCCCTTCTATGACACCATCCATTTCTGAAATCTTGTTGTTTATCTTTTGGATTTCTAATTGTTGTTTTTGTATAATTTCGAGTTGTGAATTTATTTTGGCATTTTGTTCCTGCATCATCTTCCTGAATTCTTCCAATATTTTGTCTGTATTTTCCATAAATTTGTCTATTTTTTCCTCATGTTTGTCAGCTTTTTGCATCAGTTCTTGGAAAATTCCGAGTATTAGTGATTTGAGTTCCCTATCAGCTACTTCTAGTGCATTTTCTTCCATAGGAGAGTTATCTGGTGTTTTAATTTGGACGCCTATTGTAGCCATCTTGTCTTGTTTTTGTAAATGTTTTGATAATGTTTGCTGTTTTCAGGGCATTCAGTAGATATTTCTCTTGTTTATTGATTGTAGATTTTTTTGTTTGTTTGTTTCGTCCTTGTGGTACAGCTGGGCAGATCTAGCTGAAAAGGAGCCACTGGGACGGATTGTTTGTGGCACTCACCGCAGCCACCAGGACGGTCGGTAGTCAGTGCTGGGCAGGTTCCTATAGGGCGTGCCTGCACAGCTTGGTGGTGTGATGTCAAGTGCACGGTGCAGGTAGGTAGGGTGCAGCGGGAAGATGGTTATGTGTGAAGCTAAGCTGGATATGGGATAGAGGAGAGAGGAGCAGAAGCAAAAAGCATACAAACATAAAAGAATGCTAGGGGAGCTTGTCGTTGGAATGTAGAGATGAGAGACTTTTGGATGGAGGAAACCAGAAGGGGGAAGAGAAAGAAAAGGAAAGAATGAACAAATAAAAATCAGAAAAGTTAAAGAACTGCAATGTTCCCAGGGATCCCACTGATGCAGCTATGAGGTCTGGGGGAGTCGGTCTCAGTTTTCACAGCACAGCCTGGCCAGAAGGTACAGAGGCATACATCGCTTGGTATTCAAGGATCAGAAAGAGAAGGAAGAGATAGAGAGATGAGAAATTAAGCAATGAAGAAAGACAAAAGGGAAAAAGAGGGAAAAGATGACAAAACTAATCAAAAAAGAAGAAAAATAAAATTAAAAAAGAAAAAAAAAAAAAGCAACACCAGCAGTCAGTGCCAACAAATGGGACCCAGAGAGCCCCCCCTCAGGGGTGCGAATTCCAAGCAGCCGGCAGTCGAGGTTAAGAGACCGTGGCCACGGGAAGCAGAGGGGCAAAGGAACAAATCCCCCGGGATCTCACCAGCGCGGCAGTCCAGACTTGGAAGCAACCACACGCCCGAACGCAGCCCCCCAGCCCCGCAGGAGAGAGCAAGGACGGCGCTCGGAAACAGGCACCCAGGCAAAAGGAGGGGGAAGTGGCAGAAAAAGCTTCACCAGCAGCCAGTAAACGGCTCTTAGAGAGCCGCCAGCCTGGGTGCGCGGAATCCAAGCACCAGTGCCCCCCAGCCCAGGGACCCTGGCCACGGAAAGCAGGGGAGCCCCAGCCGAGGCGGAGAAGGGTGGTGGGTGGGAAAGTGCGCACCGCAGTTTACCGGTCGTTCTGTCTCCCACTGGATGCTCTGCGAGGCTGCTCTCCCGTTCGCTGGTCTCTGATAGGAATCCAAGATCGTGGATCCGCTCTGCTTTAGCTGGTAAGGAATCTCTGCCTGAGTCTTTCCTCGCTCTCCATTCTCATTTAGTATTCTCACTCCGTTTGGTGTTTGGCTGAGTTCTTTATGTCTTCATTTGGTGTTCTAGGGTTTCAGGATTGTTGATTCTCTGTTAGGCTTAGTTTTTCAGATCTTTGCTGTGGAGGGACGGCGTGGTGCTTCTGCCTAGAGCGCCATCTTGCCCTGCCTCCCCTAGGCATTTCTTTGACGTAAGTTTTTAAATTACTAATTCCATCTGTACATGCTTTTGAAACACTTTCAAATTAACAGAAAATTTATAATTGCAGTGATATTACCTCAAAAAACTTTAATGTTTATTTTATTTTCCATAAACAAAAACGTTCTCTTACATAACAATAATGCAACCACCAAAATCAAGAAATTATTTGATACATTTCTACCAGCATTTTCTCAGACCTCATTCAATTTCCCTAATTGTTCAAATAATATCTTTAATAACAAAAAAAATATCCAATTCAGAGTCACATGTTGTGGTTTTCATATCCTTTTAGTCCCTTTTAATTTGGGAAAATCAATCAGTTGTTTTTACCTAATATTGAAACTTTTAAAGACTACAGGCAAGTTATTTTGTAAAAGATTCCTTAGTTTTGGTTCATCTGATGTTTGCTCAGGAATAGATGCAGAATATATTCCTTTTATAAGAATATCACAAAAGTGATGCTATGCTCTTGTCATCATATTTTATCGGGTGGCACATATATGATTTCTGTTTGACCTCTTGTTAGTGATATTTACTTTGATTATGTAGTTAAGGTGGTGACTCACAGGCTTATCAACTCTATAGATATATATTTTTTCTTTGAAGCTAATAGACATTTTATGAGGAGATATGTTTCAACTATGTAAATATAGTTTCTAATCGAACATTCAGTTTATCTTTATATGCATTTCTTATTTATATTAGTATAGACTCATAGTCTTCAATTTAATTCAGTTAGTTATAACTCCCTTTTCAACTGATCGATCAGATTACTTAACCACTGCGCTGCCAGGGTTTCCATAGTGACCCTAGGGATGTTAAATGCCCTAATGTTGTATAACAGACTCAAATAATCTCAATCAGACATGAAAGTGATTTATGGCTTATCAAACCATCATCAGGCACAAAAATCCCTTGAGAATATTCTCAAAAAATGGTTGTACTTCATCTGTTTGAACAAATCTAGTGGTAGAAAATTTACGACTGTAAGATTCGGTTATAGAGCTTAATTATACTGTATAACCTAAAATAAAGAAATGCATTTCATAACATAAGCATTCATTTATTTCTTCCTTCTTTGTGTCTTTCATTCTTCAACAAATATTTTTTGAGAAAGTACTATGTGACAGATATTCTTCTACAGCAGTTTTAAAAATAGGCAAAAATTCCTAATCTCATGGAGTTTACATTTTAGTGGATGGAACAAAAGCAAAACAAAATTGATAAATGAAATATATGATATGTTAGATAGTCATGATTTCTTTGGAGGAGAAAACAACAAAGAAAGGTCTTATGGAGTGTCAGTAAGCAGAGGTGATGACCCAGGCCACAGTTTGTTGTTTTTATTTATTTATTTATTGTAATTTGCAATAGACTGAATAATGGTCCCCAATAATATCAGGTCCTAAACCCTCCTAAACCTTGAAACTTGTAAATGTCACCTCAGATTGCAAAGATTTTATGGATGTTATTAAGTTAATTATCTTGAGATGAAGAGTTTACCCGGGTTATACAAGTGGGCCATAAATGCATTCACAAGTATATTTATAAGAGCAAGGTGGAAAGAGATTTGACATGTATAGATGACATGGCAAGTGAAGAAGGAACACAGAGAGATTTGAAGATGCTGAGCTTGAAGATGGGAGTAATGTGACTACATGCCAAGGAATATTAGCAGTCACCAGTAGAAGAGAGAAGGAGCTGATTCCTTTCCAGAGACTCTGGAGGGATAGTGACCCTACTGACACCTCGATTTACAGTCAGTAAAACTGAATTTGGACTTCTGGCCTCCATAACTGTAAGAGAATAAATTTATTCTGTTTTAACTCACCCAGTTTGTTGTAATTTGTTACAGCCGCCACAAGAAACTAATACTAATAGTATCTGGGTAAGATCTCTCTCAGAAGGTGATATTTATGCAAAGATAAATGTATGTATTATGGGTTGAGGTATAGAGAGGTCAGAAGTTGGGATTTGGTAAGAGATCATGTCTGTGTTTTTTATTTTTTTAAAAATTTCAATTTTTACCCTTCAATGTGGACTCAAGTTCACAGGGGAAGTTATATTTGAACTGAACCTTGAAGAAAAAAGTTAAAAATATCACAGGGAGAGGGAATAATAAATGTAAAGGCTTGAAAGCATGAAAAACTTAAGAATACTCTAGGATATTAAAAGATTTAATACCTTTCTGCAGGCACCTATCAATTAGAAAGAGTTAAGAGCAAAATATGTCCTTTGGTATTTGATAATGTTAAGCCATAAAACACGAATACAGCAGTTCTTTTTCAACTTGGAAATCTACTACTTGCATGGAAGAAAAGTGATCTGTAACCTGTACCCAGATGATTAAATGCTGTGCTTAAAAAGGAAAGGGCTCCTCTTGCCAGGAAAACTAGAACTTATTTCATCTGATTAGGAATCATACTGAGGCTGACATCTTAACACTTGTTCAGCAGTATTATAATACATTTCTATGCAGTACTGGAAAAAATATTAGCAGCAATTTAAAAGTTCTAACTTTAAAGTGCATAAGAGTTCAAAAGAATGCTATATGTGCATATATTATCGCTATATCTCTACCATCTATATCTATCTATCTTTTATGTGTCTTTCGCCATCATCACGTATCTAGTGGTTACTGTATCGGTATCGGAGTCACTTCAGTGGATCAACTGAAGTTAGTGGTTAGTATACTTTTTCTGGTATATATGCCAGTATTCATATATTGAATTTCATATGAGTAATATACATATTAGTAATAATGAAAATGTTTACCAAGGACTTGTTATATGCCAGACTCTTATAAAACTATAATGTGTGCTTATCTCATTTAATACCTATGACAATAATGTAAATGCTAACATAGTCCCCACTTCACAGATGAAGAAACTGACTAAAATTTATTTTCAAATGGAGGCAAAATATTTAATATATTTAAAAATTATTTGCAATGTCTTATTTATTCACTATAGGGTCGCTATGAGTGGGAGTCGACTCAAAGGCAATGGATTTAAATTTTGGTTTTATTTATTAGCTTGATTGGAGGTTCAGGTCCATCCAGAAGTGCCTCAAAAGAAAGTCTTAGTGATCTACTTTTGAAAAATCAACCATTGAAATGTCTGTGGAGCACAGTTCTACTTTGACACACATGGGGTCACCATGAAATCAATTCAAAGGCAACTGGTAGTTATACTGGTAGTATTATAAGTAGAGTTAAAGAACACAAAGCTAAAATAAAACAAGGGGTCAGTACTTATGAAATAATATTAGAATGTCAATCATGTTGGAAATGACAACTATTGGCCAAGGAGATGGAATCATAGTGTATATTAGGATTACATATGCCAAGAGCTGAATGGAGTGATTGCCTGATTCAGAGCTGTAGGCCCAAGGTAATAGTAAATATTGACAAATGCAAATAAGCTACCAAGACATTAAGACTCAGTGATTATATATAGGTGATTTAATTAAATTCCATTGGACTACATCTGGAGCCCTGGTATTGAAGTTGTTAAGAGTTCAAATGCTAACCAAAAGGTCTGCATTTCCAATCCACCAGCTACTCTTTGGAAACCCTATGGGGCAGTTCTACTGTGTCCTATAGGGTTGCTATGAGTTGGAATCAACTCGATGGCAATGGGTTAGGCTTTTTGGGGGGTTTTGTTGTTAGAAGGTAGAAATCTCAGAAGTGAAAATGAACCTTAGCTGTTGAGGGCTTTTTCATAAATATCAATGGATTCATGCCTCAGGACAATTTTTCACTCACACAAATTAGGCAATAAAGTGTACAGTTGGAAGTACTGCCCACTGCTTTTTCCTTCACCACTGTAGTTTAAGATCATCCCAAAATGGGATAGTGATGCAGCAGCAGCCTATTTGTGGCTAACATCATTTCTTAGTCCAGCATAACCTAACTGGGAGCCAGGCCCAAGTTCTTCCCTCTATTATTTGACTGAAAAGAGCCCTTACCTCCGTTTGCTATAGGTATGAGTTGAAGCAATAGTGATGGTTGATATGGATATCTGTGGTATCTGTTCACGTAATGCATTTTATCTTCTAGACCTGCTCCTACCTAACCCCAAATATATAATTTTATAGTACTATGAACTGCTGCTGTGCCCACCTAACCACATGATTTTGTGGCTTTCATAATTGCCAGCTCATGCTGTGCACATTCAGTCTCATAGTCACTTGGTGCCCAGTGTAAGCCTCTTTTGCAGTTCTGACATGGTGAGAATTAGATCTTGGTGCTGATTTTCATTACAGTCTTCCCTGAATATGCAGAAAATGAATGTTTCCTTAAAATTTACTACAGTGGTCCTTAAACAATTTGCCTAACTTGACAGTGAGATACCCTTAGATTATCACTTTCCTTTTACAAGGTATCCACCCCATAAAACCCATTTCTGTCCAGTTGATTCCAACTCATAGCAACCCTATAGGACAGAGTAGAACTGCCCCATAGGATTTCCAAGGAGCAGCTGGTGGATTCGAATTGCCAATCCTTTGTTAGCAGACTGAGTTCTTAACCACTTTGGCACCAGGTCTCCATAGGTATCCACAGCAGGTTAAAACAAAACCAACCAACCAAACAAACAAACAAAAAGGCAGCTACTTCAAAGTATAATGAATTATTACCCATATACCTTTAGAATGCCACAGCTGCCACATATCCCAATGGCTCAATTTTTACTGGAATTTCATTTCAATTAACGATAAGTAAAAGACTTAGTAATTGTAAGGCCACCACATGCCAACTATTACCTCCTCCCCACTAATAATGGTGATTTAATATATATCAGAACAGGGAGAAATTCTTCTCCAATATTCCATTCTGAGGGTCTGGGTTTGAGTTTTGGTTTCCCAGAAAGTAGAGCCAGAGGTAGACAACTTATATGCTATTACTTTATTAGGGAGTATAGTATCACATTATGGTGTTGGCAAAGAATATTAAATATACCAGGGACTGTTAGAGAAAGAATAGATTTGTCCTGGAAGAAGTACAGCCAGAATTCTCTTTGGAAGCAAGGATGGTGAGACTTCATCTCACGTACTTTGGGCATGTTATCAGGACGGACCAGTCCCTGGAGGACATCATGCTGGGTAAAGTAGAGGGTCAGCAAAAAAGAGGAAGACCCTCAATGAAATAGATTGACACAGTGGCTGCAGCAATGGGCTCAAGCGTAACAAGGATTGTGAGGATGACGCAGGACTGGGCAGTGTTTCATTCTGTTGTACAGAGAGTTGCTATCAGTTGGAACAGACCTGACGGCATTTAATAACAACAACAACACAATGTCAGAGCAAAAGTGAAGGACAAGTTTGGTGAAATCTATGAGGAGAGAAAGCCAACGTAATAATGAATTTTTAAGCTGGTGATGATTAGGAGAAAAAGATTGCTCTTCTCAATGGGAAATTTTTGTGGAAAGCTTTATAAATAGCATGGTAAAACTGCCTTTGGAAGAGGACATAAGAAGAAAAGGGGCAAACTTATCCACAACCTCAAAGTTTTACCCCCAGGGTGTTAACTCTCCTGAACTTTTGAGTTTACACAAATAGGTGATGAGAAGTATTCCATAGCAGTCTCAACAGAAAAGCCTGGGAGTGGGAAATAAAGCACATGGAATAGGCATGAATGAAGGTGTCAGGTTGTGCCTTTAAGAACTTTGTCATAACTTGCACGGAACTGATAGTGTAGGGTCAGCTGAAACAAAAGGCAGACGAGGTCGAGAGGATATGACCTGGTAATATATCTTATAAAAATGCGTAATATATAGTGTTATAAAATCTATATGAACTTGTGTTTTGCCTGAAACATGCCCCTCCTAACTCCTCTCTCTCTTTGAATGGCAGAATTTTTTACATGCTTGGTCACCAGTTTAAAAAACAAAACAAAACTGAAAACTTTCATTGAAGCATCTAAACCAAACGCAAACCAAACCCATGGCCATTGAGTTGATTGCGACTCATAGTGACCCTATAGGACAGAGTAGAACTGCCCCATAGAGTTTCCAGAGAGTGGCTGGTGGATTCAAACTGCTGACCTCTTGGTTAGCAGCCAAGCTCTTAACTACTGTGCTATCAGGGATCTACTGAAGCATCTATATCCTCAAAATTCAATTATTCCTAAAAGTTGCTTAATTTTAACTGCTACTCATTACTGAAATCTGGTCACTTCTCTTAGTGCCTTCCCAATACCCTCCTCATAGTTCACATAATTCTCGTCTCCTATATAGGTTTACTGTGATTGCTTTTAGTCTTGTTCCATTTCTCTATCTATTTTACATAGGACAATCAGAGTAATATTTCAAAAAATCAGTTCTGATTTTAGCAATCTTTGTTTAACACCTTCACTTATTCCCATTTCTAGGAAAAAGAAGTGTTTCCTTAGCATAATATGGCTTTGCTTATTTCATCTTATATTTTTCCCCACTCCTTTTTCTAGGGATCAAATCAAACTGATTATCTTTTGGTTCCTCAGGAAAGAGCATTCTCTCTTTTTCTATACATGCTTGTTGTGCTTGGACCCTTGTTTCTTGATTTATTTGTCTCTTCTTAGAGTTTTAACTTCATCATCGTTAGCTGTAGGAAAACTTCTCAGTCCCAGAGACACAGATTTAACAACCTCAGGTATACTGAGGAATGCCCTCTGTATCCCCTCCCATTGCCCTTTTCAAAGAATCTTGTAATTACTTATTCTACGCCTTCTCTAGACTTGACTGCAAATCCTTATTCTCTCTTATATCCCTAGCTCAAAGCACAATGTTTAGTCTTTAATGAATATTTTTTGAATGAATTAATACTAGGGTCTGTTCAAGGTTTCAAATGACTGGTATCACAAAGCAGAGAGTGAGCCTCCTTTTGTGGGAAGAGAACCAATGGTGAGGATCTAGGAGGGCAAAGACAGAGTCAGCCACAGGAAGAAGAATTGTAATGAAGACAAATTCCTGTAACAAAGAAGTCATGCAAAAACTGATCACTAGCGCTAATTTAATGCAAAGGAATAAAGGTCGAAAATACTCCTTATGTTTTATTTTCTCTCATCTGTCCACCAAAATAGGGAGTGGTGGGTGGGCTGTGGGCAGCAACTCAAATGCTTGAATTTTCCTAGGGAAGGATGAAAAAGCAAGTGGAAAGAGCTCATAAATTACTCTGGGAAGATGAGCTTCTGGAACTGCTGGAGCCTTTTTTTGCTAATAAAATTGTGCCAGTGAAGGCTTATGAGAACTGTGTGTTGTCCTGCTGAGACCAAGCCACTCCATTTAACTTGCCTTGCAAGGGAAGTGAAGGCTGTTTGTAGTAGGTTCATTGGAGAAACAAACCGTTTTATCTTCTTTTCAGTGTTTGCATGGCTAAGAACTCTTGTCATCAGCCTCTCTGAAAAGATCACAAGACAGCAGGACCTTCCAACTAGACCTATGCCATAGTTATTTTATTGTGTTAGCTGGTGTTGTTTAAGGACCTCAGCTTAACTTTCATTTTCAAATGTGATATTTCCTCTCTTCCTTAAAAATCTTATGGCTCACATGACATCTCCCTGATGACACGGGTTCTAAAATGTACATTTGCCAGTTTGCACTAGAGATATATTGCCTTAAAATTCTAAATAGAAAGAGTGATATTCATTGAGTAATCCTTGAAGTATAATATTAGAGTTTAAAGTGGGCCACTTTTTCTGGTTTGATGTAAGTGGGCTGGGATAGACAAGCCATTTAGCTTAGAGCTCTCTTTAGGGAAGAGTTCTTGAACTTACACATTCATTCTTCCACTCCAACGAAACTCCCAAAAACTGGATTAGTTACCAATTTTCTGTCCTATTGTTTCATATAGGGTCACTGGAAGTCAGAATCGACTCCACGACAATAGGTTTGGTTTTTGTTTCTTATGTTTAGACCTCTTGCACTGTCATACATCATTCTTCTTCTTGAGACTCTAAGTTCTTTCAGGCCTGGACCTAGATCATATTTACCATTTCATCCCTCCACGTACTCATCATGATTTTACTAGGGACATAGTACCTGGTGGTGCAGTGGTTAAGAGCTCAGCTGTTGTCTTAGGTTGGGTTCTCTAGAGAAGCAAAGCCAGAAAAGTGTATAAAAATATATACATAGAGAGATTTATATCAAGGAAACAGCTCACGGGATTGTAAAGGCTAGAACGTTCCAAGTCCGTCGATCAGGGTAGAGGCTTCTCCCAAGTCACGCAGCCCCAGAAGGTGGCAAGCCCAAGATCAGGAGGTCGGAGAGCAGGGCTCCCACTTACAGGCTGTGCAGATTGATGAATCCCAAGTTCAGCAGATAAGCTAACAGCTCAAGTCCCAAGAACCAGAGACGAGATGACAGGAGGCAGCTGCAGGATCCAGAGAGAGCAAAAAGCCAGAACGTCTACTTATATTCAGATGTGGGCCACATCCTCAAAGAGACTCCCTTTCATCTGATTGACTACTCACAGTATATTCAGTCATGGGAGTGATCACATTAAAACACTGAGAATCATGGTCCAGCCAAGCTGACACACAGTCTTAACCATCACAGCTGCTAACCTAAAAATGTTGGCAGTTCGAATCCACCAGCTGCTCCTTGGAAACCCCATGTTGCAGTTCTACTCTGTCCTGTAAGGTTGCTATGAGTTGGAATTGACTAGATGGCAATGGAAGTATGCAATAGGTGCTCAGTAAATATTTATTCAGAAAATAAATGAATAAACCTCATATGAATAAAGTCCTGGTCACTTTTACAAATGCATACGATATTAATTATCACATTTTTTTTTCTCCCAAAGCCTGAAGAAGAAGAAATTGTTTCTGCAGGTCTCCTTCAAGTACCTCCTGTTCACCTGATACAGAATTTCATTCCTTTGGTGTATGGCTTTGATCCTTGGGATCTCTGATCAAATGTATATTTCATTATGAGATACAATACTTTAAGTTCCTGCATTAAACGTTTGTTATCAGCAGACTCTTTTTGCTACTCTGGTTGAGGTGAAGAGTAGCACTCCCAAAGCCCTGATTGCTCATACATTTTTTTAATAATTCCCCACCACCTAATACATATTCCAGAGTCAAGAAATTACTGTTAACAAACCAGTTATGCAAGCTATTTTGTAGACCTTTACAACTTAAAAGTAAATATAATTTAGACATTTTCTTGAAATCAAGTTTTATTGAGAAATAAGAAGCCAGACCTGGTCAGTGTGGTTAAGAAGGTATATCACTCAAAGGAAAGATGAATGGATTCCATGTGGAGAAAAAGGTAAATAGAAGCAAAATTCTAAACTGAAGTTCATGTTTCTCCTGCATCTCTCCTCAAGGCTCCCCACCACTGAGCAAAGCTTCCCTAAAGATGAACAATATCTTCAGAGGAGCTCATTTAACTTATTGATGTTTTCCTTTGAAAGTGTCAAAAACAGAAACCAATTTATAACCATAAAGTGTTCCAAAAGTTCATAGGTAACTTAGGTGTTTGAAATTCAAAATGTATTTTGCCTGAAGCAATCATTTATCTATCTTGGTTGTGTTCTTAAAAGAGCCCACAGAAACCTATATATCTTCCTAAATCCCAGAAGGGCAGCATTGTTCATATAGTACTCTAGAACCTTTGCACCAAAAAAAAAAAAAAAAATTCAAGCACTTTAAGTGGAGTATCTCCCATTTTTCCTATCTCTCCATCTCCCACTCACAGACGGGGAGAGCAATTCTTGGTAACAGTTGTCTGAGGAGGGGGTATAAGAGGGTAGCATCTAGGACAATGAAAGGCTAGAATTGAAATATTAAACAATGAGGAGAAGACTCCAGGATAATTAGCAGTCTTAAAATGGTAGTGAAGGAACAGTGAGGGCCATTATCTTTTTCCCTGAATTTTTCCTACTCAGCCAGGTTAGTGACAGTCATTCTCTTTCTACTGAAGATCCCAAGGAATGGCTAAATTCACTTTTCTGTCATCTTTTGAACTGTCCCTCATTGACAGGTGAGATTAGCCTCAAAGTAGAAATAGCCATTGACGTAATCTCTCTCTGTGTGTGTCTCTTATTCTCATTCTCCAGACTAAACAAAAAATCAAAAAAAACCCCGATGTTATATTGTTGATTTTGACTCATAGCAACCCTATATATAGGACAGAGTAAAACTGCCACATAGGGTTTCCGAGGAGCAGCTGATGGATTCAAACTGCTGACCTTATGGTTAGCAGCCAAGCTGTTAACCACTGTGCCACCAGGGCTCCAAAGACTACTTGCGCACAAAGTTTAAGTACACTTTATTTACAATGTAGTTTATTCTAGATAATTTTCCTAAGATGTAAGGTAGGATTTAGATTTCTGGAGTGAAGAGGTGGGCTTGATAAAGATTTTTTGAGCAGCTATGGAGATAAGTATCCAAAATAATTTGGATGTACTAAGGAACTTGAACGTGTTCTTGGGAGGCATGAAGTCTCAGGTGGGGCTGAAGGACAACAGTGGAAAATTAATGGGAACGCAGTTTATTTCCTTTCCTTATTTTTTCTTGCCACCACTTGCCAGGCTTTTCCTGTAACCCCTGTGGGGAGGCAAGACTAGAAGTACCAAGAAAGAATATGCACTGGAAGAGAGGAGACAGATCACTCTAGGTACTATCTTGCAGAAATAGTAAGGAGAAATAATGCAAAGAAGGTAGCTGGCGAGGGAAGGAAATTTACTCTAAGCTATTGATCATTCTTGGTTGATTATTTATGTGTAAAAGACAGTTAAACCACCTAAGTCACAGACTGCCCGAATACATCCTAAAGGCAGCAGTGGCCTACTTCATTAAATGCTACACAATGTTCTTGGACTAGCGTGTCAAAATAGAAAAGTAATTGCTAGTCTTATTATCTTAAGCTCCGTATGATACGACCTGAAAGTCACTATGTAATAAGAAATGTGTCCTTAAAGGGGTGAACATAATTGACTAGAAAATTAACACAAGCTAAGTGAATCAATTAGCAGCCAGAGTGTAAACAAAAATTCATTTTTTAAAAAAGTAATATATTTTCTGAAAAGGACAAAATAATTTATGGTTATTTTCACTGGATTTTTATTCGTGTTATGATAAGCTTCTTCTTTCACTTGAATCTTTCTCTAAACAAAATCTGTACAGGACAATGAATGTATAAAAACTTGCGAGGTCAACCTGTATAAAAATAATTCAGAAATATCTATAATTTTCTCAATCAAAAGGAAATTTATTGTGCATAAAATACATTCCTTATAGTTAGACCTTGTTGAAAGTCATGTACTATACTTCAAAAAAAATAAAATATGAAAAAATCAGAAAAGAGTTTACATTCAGAGCAGTTTAACTTATAAATGTTGCAGCAAGCTTGATGGCTACAGTAGTAATAAATCAAAGCGATTGTGATAATCAATTATTTTGCACTTTGAGAAAATACTTCTCTTCCCTAAATTGCCATATACACACAAAAATATGTAGAAAAATATCCCTTCCACAAATATTTAGTTCTGATTCTCATGATTTTTATGCTTTAAGATCTTAACGGTTTTTATCTATTGTGAAATAGTTCAAATCATATCATTAGATTTTTAACATTCTGGTAGAACTGGTGGGTGGCAGCAGCTAGCCATTGACTGCTTAAACTACTAAGGGGTGTTGTTAGGAGACATATTCTGAGACGATGCTTGCCAATTTATAAATAAAAACAGTTCCCTCCCCAATAAGGTTAAAATAAAAGATGCAAGAGCAGACATATGACATAGTTTACTGTTGCAGACTTTAAGCAGAGTCTTGACAATAACTCTAATTAAACTTGCCATTGCTTTGACCTGATTAGACAGAGAAGAATAGGACTGCTACTCTTCGTCTACCTTAGGATGGTAAGCAGCCAATGACATATAATATCTTTTGACAGCCATGTTAATTATAACGCAGCTGAATGTATTTCTTTAGAATAAAAATTTTTTAAACGAAAGAAGAGGAAATTGTAGTGAAAGCTGTCACAATATTTCTGAAATTGCTAATGACCATATCTAATAGCTAAAAAATGTGAACTTTCTTGAGATTTTTTTCCGTTTTTACAATGTGTGCGACATCTTTTCCACAGTTCCTCAGGAACATTTGCATAAGAACATCTGACTTACTAAAGTAGGTCAGAGCAATGGTCAGTTTTTGCAAAAAGTCACACTTCAAATTTATTTGCTTCTTCTTGATTTTGCAAAGTGAAAACAAATGCCATCACTTTAAGAGTTAATGAATGTAGAATTTTTCCATTCTGGCTTTGTCTTGATAAGGCCACATTGAACTTATCAGTACATTTTTAAAGATTAGCAGCTTTATGCTTGGAGGAGTGTACGGTGTGATTTCCTTTATAGTACAAAACTATTTCATTACTTTGTAGTGTCTTTTGATGAAAAAATTTTGGCAATTGCATGAGGAAGGTGATGAGTGATCCATTTTCTTTTAAGTATGATTAATGTCTAATCATCTATCTACCTGTCTATCCATCCATTATATAAATACTTATGTGTGTATATATATACACATACACACACACACATATGTATATATAGCCCTGGTGGTATAGTGGTTAAGAGCTTGGCTGCTAACCAAAAACGTTGGCAGTTTGAATCCACCAGCCGCTCCTTGGAAACCCTATTGAGCAGTTTTACTGTGTCCTATAGGGTCGCTATGAGTTGGAATCAACTCTACAGCAACGGGTTTGGTTCTGGTTTTGTATATAAATATTCCAATGGAGAGAATAGTGTAACCATCTCAAAGAGTCAACAAAACAATGAGGAATTTGAGTAACAGAAAAGTGAAAGTAGGGTGTATCAGGAAATAATTGTGCAAAAAAGTTTCTGGCTAAATTTTTGGGAATATATTTTGATATGTTTAAACGCTGATTTAAAATATTTGGAATTTGGTAGGAAGAAACCTAGACAGATGGGGACAAAGAGGGAACTATTGTAGCAATAGAATCAACAACATCACCTTGGCATTTAATTAGATAAGGCAATTGGGAAGGAAGAACTTATTGGGAATGCTTATTGTATGTTCCCCCACTCTCATTTCCTGTGTATACGGAATGCTACAACAGCTAGCACAGAAATAGGAACGCCAGGTAGAATAAAAGAGTATAGTCAGCAGTATACATTATTATAAAAAAAAATAACAAAATATCAGTGGTTAATGCAAAATAATTTTACTTCTTGTTTACATAACAAAATAATGCTGCTGTTTTTTGCGTGAATTTCCATGCTGTGATTCAAGAACAAACATTCCTTTCATCTATTTCATACCTCAGGGATTTAAAGTCATTTGCTGGATTCTTTAGATCCACCTCACAGAGTGAGACAGAGAGGTGAGGATTAATGGCTGTTTTTTATGGACCAAGCCTAGAAGTGGTATATATTTCTCTCACGTACATCCCATTGGGGCAAAAAAAAATCAGTCACACGGCTACTCCTAACTGCAAAGGAGGCTAGAGAATGCAATCTAGCTGTTTGTCAGGAAGAAAAGGAAATACACTTTAGAAAGCAAATAGCAGATTTTATAAAAAGAAGATTTAGTGGATATATAATGAATATTATTTTGAATATTCTGAGAATGTGTGGCTTATTTATTATAATTACGAGAAGCTGGAAGTTAAAATACGGTACTGGGAATATGGGAATAGAAATCATAAAATAAGTGGAATGGTAGAATCTTTGTCATTGTTAATTTCTTAAAATTATAATGAATCTTTGAAATTTTGTCTGATTTTAAAATAGTAGTGTAAAGAAATATGAAATAATTGGAAGAAAATCTAACTATTTCTGAAAAGCGCAGAAACATGCTTTTTCCTTAAGATTCTCTCATATTTAATAAAAGTTCTAGCTTCACTGAATATTAATTTTAAAAGTACAGAGATCAAAACCAGTCTTTCTCATGGTTGTTACATGGTTTAGCGTTCTACAAAATGAACAACATATTTTGTGTTTGTTCTAGCTTGTGTAATAACATTCTGTTTGCAGTTAGTTTTTCTGTACCTCTGATTATAACTACAGTATGTCAAGATGTATAGTTATCAATTCAAGGAATTTAGTTAAGCATTTCCAATCAACAGAAAACAAAACAAAACACCTATACCACATTGCATTGTCTCGTGCAAGAAAAAGAGAAAAATTTTAATTTTACCTGGGGTAGTTGGGAAACAGCCTCAATTCTATATTTCTAAGATCTACATAGGTTAGTGGGTAGGACAGTAGCCTTGAACTAAAATCCCCTATATCCTGAATCTCCACCCAGAATGTGCCCTTTTTTCTTTTAATTAGACTGGATCTCCCTGAGGGTGTTCTCAAGTGGCAACGTGTTTCTCTCCTGCCCCTTCTACAGCCACTTTTAGATCACTGTTCCGTCGTCTTCAAAGTTGTGCCAATTTGGGGGCAGAGTCATTGGATTTACGGTTCCCTAAGCATGAACATAACCTTCAGTGAGGTGGCACTCTATAGATGAAGACATTCCTGAAACTGCCTATAGCTGAAAGCTGTCTGCTGGCAGTACTCTCGGAAATTGGAGTGATAAGTCCTTCATTTTTGAAGGGTGGTATGGGCAGTACATGACAGCATCCACAGCACTCCACACTTGTGTCACTCAAATACATTTCTTTGTTGAAATTATGGGAACAGCTCCTCCTCCAGGATTCTCATGGGTCTCACTTTTCGGGGAAATTTTAGAGAGGAAGGTTAATAGAATTAATATTCCTCTCTCCAATGTAAGTGGTCTCAGGGTCAAAATTGACACATTGTCTGCCTACTTTACTATTCATTCTAGATTTCCTTCAACTTCAATTAGCAACTCTGCTTGTCTTAGTGGCTTATCTGGTCATTTGATCATACCCTCATCCGTGAGGATTCTGAGCCCAGATCACCATGAAATTTTCAGACAGTGCTGCTGCAATTGTCAATTTCCCATTAAAAGTCGGGAAAGAAGTATGAAGAAACGTCAGATGAATCACATGGGTCGCAAACATACTTCTCGCTATCCCCATTATGTAACAACAGCCTACTGCCTCTAGAAAATCAGGATTATCTTCCCAGCTAAGATGGTTACTTCACTTGTTGCTTGCTGGTTCTCTGACTCATGGGGTACAAAGTACCCAGAAATCAGCTGAAACTTCTAATTCAAAGTTGCTCTTGGTTTATCCACTAGTAGAAGTGTTCTACCTTTGGGAACCACAACATCACAACATGCAAAACTCAAGAGCTGCAGTGACAGAAAGAAAAGATTCTCCAAATAGGTCACTCAGAATAAAGATAAGCAAGGCCACTTCTGCTTCATCTACTTGATTTCTAGCCCTACATATTGTATCTACTGATGACAAAATAATATGTAAACATCTTTGTTTTAAACTATATACAGTGTCTTGAAGAATGGCAACCTGTCCTTGTAAATTATCACCTCCAAGCTGGTGCTTCAGCGGTACCTTCAATAGGCCACACAAAGCTCTATCTCACCAACAGTATTTGGGTAGTGCAGAATTTCATTGGTCCATGCCCATATCTTTATAGCTGTAAAAGAGTCACTTGTTTGGGTTACTTGTTCTGACATGATAGTATATGGGACCCCATACTAGTGGATCAAACACTCTGTAAGTCTTCAAATAGTAGTACTGGCTCAAGGTCCACAGGAAAGAAAGACAAATCCACCTCCTGAATATCTGTCTATTCCTGTCAAAAGAAATTTCTGGCCCTTCTAGGGTTGAAGAGATTCAATGTAGCTAATTTTCCACAAAGTGCCTAGCGGTTCTCATTGAAGGATGATGACATATTGGGGACTTGGGAACTCAGCATTGGCCTCCATTGCTGAATGATTTTACATTAAGTGGTGACAGTAGCTATTATCAGACTGATGAGAGATATTGGCTAAAGGAAATAGCAAAGTCATTTTATTTATTAAAATGCTGCTTTTTAATGGGCATTAACTTAAGATACAAAGACCTTCCCACTTTGTGCCCTTTTTCATAATTACGTACACATGATTCTTTTTAGACTTCCTTGTCCTCAATCTTCCACTTTTTTTCTCGTTTCATAACCATTTGCCATTTGCCACTGCCCTTGAGGCTGCATATTTTCTAAACTCAGGCCATAAGTCTTTTCACACAAAGTGGATGATCTTTTCATACAAAGTCGATGATCATGTATATTGCCTGAAACTTTCTAGCATTGTTAGGGTTTTCTCTCATGAATTCCTTTTAAGGCCATGCCGGGGTAGTCTGCAAAGGAGATGCCATCCCTTTTCAGGTTGCATCCTAATACTAATGAATCTGTAAAACAAGCTCTAACTTTGTCTTCTTCCTCAGCTGATCATTAGGGATTCCCAATGTGATCATAGGTGTGAGATGAGCAAGAGGTACTTGGGCAATATTAGTGAATAATATGAGAATCTGTTTTACCTGCTAGTGAAGCTTTTTGTGTCCTCTCATTGTGCTTTCCCTCATTCTCCATAGTACCTCTTCCTTCCACAATGGACTGCATCATATCCCTCTACTGATATCTCTGTTACATAAAGTCTGCCAGTTTGTATGTGCCAAAGAGCAGAAATGTTTGCATCATGGCTTGGACCTGCTGAAGATCCCTGCTCTGGGCTCTACTAAAAATTGACAACATTTTTTTTTTTTTTAATCGCCCATCATAAGAGACAGAGCAGTATTACAAGTATTCCAAGGAATATTTTGCCTATAGAACTTGAAGTGGTCTACCAGGTATTGTTGCTTCTGTCCTCATGGTGCCTACTCCATTACATGGAGAAGTAATCTACAAATAATTTATACATTATTTTGGAAGGAATGTCCTGAGATAACCCAGATCACTGGACCCATAAAAATATTACTGATGTGGCAGATCTCCAAGTCTTTTTAGGGTTTATCTTTCACGCTCTAAAGTGCATTTGTACTGGCAAGCCCTATAAAATTCTGGTCACTTGGATGTACCACTTCTTGTCCATCCAATCTGATTTGCATGATGTCAGTATAATGGAGCAATGTGTTATTATACTGAATGTCCAAATGGTCCAGAGCTCTTTGTGCTATATTATGATATAGGGTACGTAAGTTAACGTAAACCTGGAGCAAAACTGTAAATGTATACAGTTGCCTATGCTATATGAATATGAAGTGTTTCTGACACTCTTTAGAGAAACATGGAAAAGAATGTATTCACCTGTTATAAAGAAACATACATGTACCATGAAGTATATTAATCTACTCAAGCAAAGAATCCACATCTATCTCTGAGGCAGCAATTGAGGCTAGTGCTCTGCATTTGCAATGGCACACAGTCATCCTTCAGGAACTGCCGTTTACCAGACAGACTGGTAAATTAAATGGAGAGTTGATAGAAACCAATACCCCTGCCTGATTTAGGTCTTTAAGAGTTATGTTTTTTAATTTTTATTTATTTATTTATTTATTTACTTATTTATTTGCCATTTTCCCACCAATTACCAAGTATGTCTATTCAAATTCAGGAACTTGGGAATGACCACCTTGGGTGAGACACATGTACCTTAAAGGGTAGATAGATTGTGAACACAGTGTCTCCACTTTTAGTCAGACCTGGGCCAAGACTCCTTTTATTATTTGGATTTTCTATACTTCCACTAATGAGGGGCATAATGATGAATCTTTGATTCTTTGACCTTGTGTCCAAAGATCCTTGAAAAGCTTGGGCACTCTCCTTTTCCTGTTACTTGAGTAAATGGCTGTAATCTCTTTATAGACACATTATTACCATGCACAGTTGCTGTCCTGTTCACCTTATACCTGGATTTACTGCCATCTAGCTTCAATTTTTATGGGGTTCTTTCATCCCTATTGCTATTAGTGAACCTAATTTTTAATGACACCTTCTTGTATAATCCCTGGATTATAAAGGGGAGCAAACACTAAACTTGTGAATGATGTTTGTGTCTCTCTCACCAGTGTCTTCTTTGGGCCCTCTTACGAAATAGAGTCCTCTTGTGGGTTTTCTGGCCTTACATAGCATGTCCACATAGCAAACCCACTTTTCCAACTCTTCTAATCCTTTCTTCTACTGTCTGTCATAGAAGTCTGGCACATCTTTCTCACTTAATGTAAGCTTTTGCTTTTTTCCATAAGTCCAACATACCTCCTCCTGTCTTTGCAAGGGTATTATATCTTATAGCCTGGGAAATGTTTCAAAACTGATAAACTTTCCTGTATCCAACGCAGTGTCCCTGATGTGGCACCCTCAGGATCCAGTCCCATGCATACTTAGTTGGCTCCTGCTAATAATATATGCGGCCTGAGTCCTGGAGTTCCTTTAGGGTATAATCTCTTTTCTCCCTTATCAGGCTTAATATGCCTTTGGCCAGATTATGTTGAAACTTAACCTTAGTTACTGGCCTAGTGACCAGGAGAGGAGGTATGGTAAGTTCACAAAGGAGAGGTAGTGTTGTCTTGAGAGGGCTGGTGCATTTTGTCTTCCAGGGAAGGGAATAATAGTTCTTAAGTGAAGAGAGAGCCATTTCTCAAGGCTCAGGGAGCTTATGCGATCTGGGGAATTCAAGATTTAGGGGGGGTCATCAGTTAAGATGTCCCTATTTTATGTATCAGGATTCCATTCTTTCCCAACCTGGGCCCTGACATGCTGGCTTGAGACAGTTTAAACTTTGGGAGCTTGGGAATTCTTACATTTAAGTACTGGGCTTGGTCCTCAGGTTTCTCTTCTCTTCCACTTCAAGAGATGACACTCTGTATACCTATTACTGAGACCTCTGGATTTCACTCTTAGCTTTTAGTTGTGGCACTTTTAGTTTTTGTTCATTTTTCTTACCTTTTCTTCAGAGTATCAAGCAAACTCAACAATAGCCACATAATACTATTGTCTATAGAGTTACTCTTTATCCCATTTTACTAAAATAACTGATACATGACACCAGCTAATGCATTATCCTCCACCAATATATCACCTCAGTCCACCACTGGTGAAAGGTTTAGCAATTTAACCATCTACTTGTAAAAGGGTTTTTCTGTGCTCCACCTAGCACCAATGATATGGCCCTCATTACCAGTTGGGTAATGTGTAATCCAACTCTTAAACCTCATACTAACACGTGTTTCCCCCATATGTCTGTTAGTTTGTCGTACTGTGGAGGCTTGTGTGCTGCTGTGATGCTGGAAGCTATGACACTGGTATTCAGATACCAGCAGGGTCACCCATGGAAGAGACGTTTCAGCTGAGCTTCTAGACTAAGACAGACTAGGAAGAAGGACCCAGCAGTCTACTTCTGAAAAGAGTTAGCCAGTGAAAACCTTATGAATAGCAGTGGAATGTTGTCTATTATATTGCTAGAAGATGAGTCCCCCCAGTTGGAAGGCACTGAAAAGACTACTGGGGAAGAGCTGCGTCCTCATAGCAGAGGTCACCCTTAATGACATGTATGGAGTCAAGCTTTCAGGACCTTCATTTGCTGATGTGGCATGACTCAAAATGAGAAGAAACACCTGCAAACATCCTTTAATAATCAGAACCTGGAATGTACAAAGTATGAATCTAGGAAAATTGGAAATCATCAAAAAAAAAATACAATGGAACACATAAACATCAGTATCCTAGGCATTAGTGGGCTGAAATGGACCGGTACTGGCCATTTTGAATCTGACAATTATATGATCTACTATGCCAGGAATGACAGCTTAAAGAGGAATTGTGTTGCATTCATAGTCAAAAAGAACATTTCAAGATATATCCTGAAGTACAACCCTGTCAGTGATAGGATAGTATCCATATGCCTACAAGGAAGAACAGTTGATACGACTATTTTTCAAATTTACGCACCAACCATTAAGGCCAAAGATGAAGAAATTGAAGATTTTTACCAGCTTCTGCAGTCTGAAATTGATCGAACATGCAATCAGGATGCATTGATAATTACTAGTAATTGGAATGAGAAAGTTGGAAATCAAAGAAGGATCAATAGTTGGAAAGGATGGCCTTGGTAATAGAATGATGCCAGAGATCACATGATAGAATTTTGCGAGATCAATGACTTCTTCATTGCAAATATCTTTTTTCACCAACATAAACGGTGATTATACACATGGACCTCACCAGATGGAATACACAGGACTCAAACAGACTACATCTGTGAAAAGAGACGATGGAAAAGCTCAATATCATCTGTCAGAACAAGGCCAGGGACTAACTATAGAACAGACCATCAATTGCTCATATGCAAGTTCAAGTTGAAACTGAAGAAAATTAGAACAAGTCCAAGAGAGCCAAAGTACGACTTTGAGTATATTCCACCTGAATTTAGAGACCATCTTAAGAACAGATTTGACACGTTGAACACTAATGAGTGAAGACCAGACAATTTGTGGAGTGACATCAAGGACATAATATGAAGCAAGAGGTCATTAAAAAGACAGGAAAGAAAGAAAAGACTAAAACGGATGTCAGAAGAGACTCTGAAACTTGCTCTTGAATGTAGAGTAGCTAAAGCAAAAGGAAGAAATGATGAAGTAAAAGAATTGAACACAAAATTTCAAAGGACAGCTCTAGAAGACAAAGTTATTATAATGACATGTGCAAACAGCTGCAGATAGAAAACCAAAAGGGAAGAACACACTCGGCATTTCTCAAGCTGAAAGATCTGAAGAAAAAATTCAAGACTTGAGTTGGAATAGTGAAGGATTCTATGGGGAAAATATTAAACAATGCAGGAAGCATCAAAAGAAGATGGAAAGAATACACAGAGTCATTATACCAAAAAGAATTGGCTGACATTTAACCATTTCAAGAGGTAGCATATGATCAGGAACTGATGGTACTGAAGGAAGAAGTTCAGGCTGAACTGAAGACATTGGAGAAAAACAAGGCTCCAGGAATTGACCGAATATCAATTGAGATGTTTCAACAAATGGCACAGCTATGGAAGTGCTCACTCATTTATGCCAAGAAATTTGGAACACAGCTACCTGGCCAACCGACTGGAAGAGACCCATATTTATGCCTATTCCCAAGAAAGGTGATCCAATCAAATGCAGAAATTATCTAACATTATCATTAATATCACAGGCAAGTATAATGTTGCTGAAGATCATTCAAAAGTGGCTTCAGCAGTATATCTGCAGAGAACTGCCAGAAATTCAGGCTGGATTCAGAAGAGGACATGGAACCAGGGGTATCATTGCTGATGTCAGACAGATCCAGGCTGAAAACAGAGAATACCAGAAAGATGTTTACTTGTGTTTTATTGACTATGCAAAGGCATTCAACTGTGTGGATCATAACAGACTATGGATAACACTACGAACAATGGGAATTACAGAACACTTAATTTTGTTCATGAGGAACCTGTACATGGATCAAGAGGCAGTTGTTCAGACAGACAAGGGGATACTGCGTGGTTTAAATTCAGGAAAGATGTGCATCAGGGTTATATCCTTTCACCATACCAATTCAATCTGTTTACTGAGCAAATAATTCAAGAAGCTGGACTGTATGAAGAAGAACAGGAAATCAGGATTGGAGGAAGACTCATTAACAACCTGCAATATGCAGATGACACAACCTTCTTGCTGAAAGTGAAGAGGACTTGAAGCACTTACTGATGAAGATCAAAGACTATAGCCTTCAGTATGTCTTACACCTCAACATAAAGAAAACAAAAATCCTCACAACCAGACCACTTAGCAACATCAGAGAAGAGATTGAAATTGTCAAGATTTAATTTTACTTGGATCCACAATCAATGCCCATGGAAGCAGCAGTCAAGAAATCAAATGACATAGTTTATTGGGCTGATCTGCTGCAAAAGACCGCTTCAAATTGTTGAAGAGCAAAGATGTCACCTTGAAGACTAAGGTGCCCCTGACTCAAGTCATGATATTTTTAATTGCATCATATGCATGTAAAAGCTGGACAATGAATAAGGGAGACTGAAGAAGAGTTGACGCCTTTGAATTATAGTGTTGGCGAAGAAGATTGAATATACCATGGACTACCAAAAGAATGAACAAATCTGTCTTGGAAGAAGTACAATCAGAAAGCTCCTTAGAGGCAAGGATGGCGAGACTACATCTTATATACTTTGGACATGTTGTCAAGAGGGATCAGTCCCTGGAAAAGGACATCATGCTTGGTAGAGTAAAGGGTCAGTGAAAAAGAAGGAGATCCTCAATGAGATGAACTGACACAGTGGCTGCAACAATGAGCTCAACCATAACAACAATTGTTGGCATGGTGTAGCACTGGGCAGTGTTTCATTCTGTTGTATATCGGGTCATTCATTATGAGTTGGAACTGACTCAATGTCACCTAAAAACAACAACAACAACACCTGTTTTCTTGAGACAATTCTAGTTCCAATTGTACTAGGTTGTGTTCCCCAGGAATCAGACTCTGTGATGGTGGTTAAAATGCAGAGGTATATTAGCAAGTGCTCTTGAGAAAAACAAAACTAAACAGAACAGAAGAGAACAAAATGAAACAAAACAAAGACATCTGTAGAAGGAGGAAATGTAAGCAAGATTGGGCAAAAGGAGAAATCAAGCTGTAATGTGTTCTCTAAGGAAGTCTAAAAAGACTGCAAGGAGGTCTAAAATTTGAAGACACTATAGAGCTGCCCTAAGTTGGGGCAAGAGACCCAAGTTTTGATACCTTCATGTCAGTTAGTCTTTGGATGCTACACAGTGCTCTTAATAATTAGGTTAAGAAGTTCACTATTCTTCTAAAGGGATTTAGGTTTATCATCACAATGCCCACATACTCATTTCCTTTCTGTCTAGCTGTAGAAATTAATGAGTACTAACTGGCGCAGTGCTTAAGAGCACAGCAGCAAACCAAATGGTTGGCAGTTCAAATCCACCAGCCACTCCTTGGAAACCCTATGGGGCAGTTCCATGCTATCCTACGGGGCCTCTATGAGTAGGAATCGACCCAATAGCAATGGATTTGTTTTGTTTTAACTGCCATAAGCACAGTCTATCAGTCAGTTTTTCATACTATGGTGTCTTGCATGTTGCTAGGATGGTGGAAGCTATGCCACTGGTATTTCAAATACAAGCAGGGTCACCCATGTTGGACAGGTTTCAGCTGAGCTTGCAGACTAAGACAGATAAGGAAGAAAGGCCTGGAAATCTACTTCCAAAAATCAGCCAATGAAAACTTTATGGATCACAACAGAATATTGTACTATTCTGTAAATGTCCTGGTGGCATCAGATCTCATTTAACTTCAAGGGGAGGAGAGAGAATCTCCATCAACATTAGCCCAAAGTTGAATCCTTTAGGTAGAAGTCAGGTATAACTCTTCTCTCCAACCTTTTTCACGAATTCTGACACCAGCTGTCCCTCCCACAGCAATGTCTACTTCTCTGCTGGGTTTAATAGTTTATTGCAATAGCCACACAGGACTCACAGACCATACACACAGTTATGGGGTTTATTAGGGAAGTAACACGTTACAATTCAAGATCAGAATTAACTTAGAAGTAACAGGAATAACTGAGGATACAGGTCTTCAATCAGGACAGCTTCTTCTCAGCCGTGCTCACAGGCAGGCCTCTCCCTCAGTCCTCAGCCCTCATCCCTCTGCTCTCAGCCTGGCCTCTACCTTGCACAGGCAAGTGTTACAAAGCTGTTTAGTTCCACCAGTAAGTACCCAGAGTCACTCCACTTTGCCAGTGAGCCTCCTGCCCAAATGAACTCAGTTCTCTCACTTCATGGGTTGGCACGCGAACTGTAGCCACCTTGCTCCATGGGCCAGGAAGCCCACCGTGACATCTTATACTGGTCTTCTGGTTCTGCTGCTGCCATTTCTTTGCTGCTGGACTCTGCCATGCTTGCTGCCACTTCTTGCCATTTCATGCCATGTCTGGTGTTACAGCTCTCTGTCTTCCGAATCTAAGAGGTTCTCAGCACAGGGAGCCCAGGTCCAAAAGACGTGCCCCACTGGCTCTTCTAGATGGTAGTGAGGTCCTCCCTCTTTTTATGCCCCTGGGATTGGCTCCCTTTAAGCCTTGTGGGATGTCAAGCCTGACCAATCTCCTACAAGGGTTCCATGTTCCTTACTTGCATTATTAGCAGGTTGTCCAGTCCCCTTGGTGGAGCACAAACACCTTATTTGCATAGTCCCACACAATCATTTTGTTAGAGTCACAAAACTCATGGCAAAAATGGCCATATTAAAGTAATTCACTACACCACAACTATATAGTGCTGGAAGATGAGCCCCCTAGGTTGGGAGGCACTACACAATAGCCACAACAATGGACTCAAAGATACGAATTATCAAGAGGATGGTGTAGGACCAGGCAACGTTTTGTTCTGTTATACATAAGGCCACTATGAGTCAGAGCTAACTCGACAGCACCAAACTAACAAAAACTGCCATAACAAAGAATCTAAAATTTTATTGGCTTAACTGAAGAAAATTTTATTTCTTGATTCTGGAACACCCCATTGTCTATCAGGAAGGAAAACTGGGTTTTTATACATACAGCCATCTTGGGAACCAAGCTCCTTTATCCTTGTTGTATTGTCTTCTAGTCCAGTGCTGTCCAGTAGAACTTTCTGCTATGATGGAATTGTTCTAAATTTGTAGTGACTAATATGGTAACCAATAGTCACATATGTCTAATGAGCCCTTGAAATAGGGTAGTTTGACTGAGGAACTCAATTTTTTATTTAATTTAATTTTAATTTTCATATAGTCTCTCTCTTCAGTCATCAGAGGGAAAAGAGATGAGTTTTGTAGGTCTGGTATGGAAGTGACGTACATCAATTCTACTCATACTATATTGGTGAGAATTTAGGCATACAGCTATACATAACTGTAAGAGAGGTTTGAAAGCATACCTAGCTGTGTGCCCAAGAAGAGTAACAGAAAGCAGATAATGGAGAGCAATGGCAGTCTCGGCCACACCAGATCAATCCTTCTAATGCTCATAACTAACAGTCTTCAAAATCAATGAGACTTAAAATTCAGTGCTTCTACTATCTTTTCATTTATCTTTCCTTCTTTACTGTGGTAGGCAGGCTAATGTTCATGTTCTAATAGCCAGAATCTATGAGTATGTTACCTTACATGACAAAAGGGAGTTTCCAGCTGCGCCTTGAGACGTAGAGATTATTCTTGATTTTCAGGTGGTTTCAATGTAATCAAAAACCAGTTGCCATCAAGTCCACTCTGATGCATGGTGAACCCATGTGTGTCAGAGTAGAATTATACTCCATAGAATTTTCAATGGCTGATTTTTCAGAAATAGATCACCAGGTATTTTTCTGAGGTGCCTCTAAGTGGACTCAAACCTCCAACCTTTTGGTTAGCAACTGAGCAATTTAACCTTTTGCAAAACTCAGGGACTCCAATGTAATTGTAGGGAAGCAGAAGAGGAGAGAAGAGTGATGCAATGTGAAAGGATTCTGCCCATCATTGATGGTTTAGAAGATGGAAAAGGAGTCCAGGAACTAAGAAATTATGACAGCATCTAGATGAAAAGCTCAAGGAAACAGATTTTTCACTAGAGCCTCCAGAAAGGAACACACTCATACTGGCACCTAGACTCAGTGAGATGAGGAGATCCATGTCAGATTTCTAACCCAGAGAACTACTAGAAAATACATTTGTGTTATTTTAAACTAACAAATTTGTGGTAATTTGTTACAGCAGCAATAGGAATCTAATGTAATCATGTTCTAACGTCTTTCCTTTGTTGTTTTTGTTATGTGCCTTCCAGTCAGCTCCTACTCATAGCAATCTTATGTATAACAGAACAAAAGCTTGCCTGGTCCTGCACCATCCTGCACCTATGTTTCAGCCCATTGTTGCAGATACTGTGTCAACCCATCTCATTGAGGGTCTTCCTCTTTTATGTTGACCCTCTACTTTAGCAAGTATAATGTCCTTCTCCAGCAATTGATCCCTCGTGATAATATGTCCGAAGTAAGTGAGACAAAGCTTACCATCCTAGCTTCTAAGGAACATTCTGGTTGTACTCCCTCAAAGAATGATTTGTTCGTTCTTCTGTAAGTCCTTGGTGTATTCAACATTCAAACACTACAGTTTGAATGTGTCAATTCTTTGATTTTCTGTTTTTCATTGTTCAACTTTCACATGCATATGAGGTGATTGAAAAGACCATGGCTTGGGCCAGGGGCACCTTAGTTATCAAAATAACATCTTTGCATTTTAAGATTTTAAAGAGGTCTTTTATCTCAGATTTACCAAGTGCAATATATTGTTTGATTTCTTGGCTTCTGCTTCCATGGGAATTGATTGTTAATCCGAGTAGAATGAAACGCTTGACAACTTTAATTTCTTCACTGTATATCATCATGTTTTTTATGGGCCCAGTTGTGAGGATTTTCTTTTTCATGAAGAAAGTGTCTTTTCTTATTCAACTTAAATTCCATGGTGCATCATTATAACTAACCACATTGTTTTTCCTATTTCATCATGCTTAAATTAAATCCACAAACTTGGTTATTCTAACTCTTCACCTACTTCAAATCTGCACCCATACTGTAAAATACAGCCACAAAAAACACCCTGCCTTACAGATTGGTCTTATTTTGTGTTTTGACTGCTAATATCTATGGGTACTTATATCTATCTGTCCATCCTATTAGTTTATTTTTGTCTCTACATTCTCTTGCTCCCCTAAAGGACCATTTCACATTTCTAGTCTCACCTCAAATGCCCAGGAACTCTTACCCCATCCACAGGCTCAACTGATCACCGTGTTTCCTATTTAAGGAAGCAAAAAAAAAGAAAAAAATAAATTTCACATGCCCCTATAACCACATGTACACACCTATCAGATGTTGAGTCCATATATTTTACCCTTTACCCTGTTATGATAGGCGAAGTCTCTGTACTCCTATTAAAAGCCAACCCTTCCTTTTGTACACTAGATCCCAACCATGCTTGCTACTCAAGGACAATGCTCCAGTACTTATTACCAAATTTCCCTCTCTATTTGATCATTTCCATCAAGCAAAAATCATACTGAATTGTTCCCATTTTAAGTAAAACCCTCTCTTGACCCCACAACAACGTCCAGAACTGAACCCATTTGCTTTTCCCCCTATAGTAAAATGCTTTAAAAAAGAGACATTGATAATTGCTGCTTCCAGTTACTTTTCTCCATACAAATTAAGCTTTGGTTCATACTTCTTCAAATAACAAAACAAAAGAAACAAACAAAAAGTAATTTTCAAGGGCACCAATGACCTCTATGCTTCTAAAAATATTGGTTAATTCTCAGACCTTCTCTTAAATAATTAGCAGTCTTTCATACAGTTAATCATGCTCTCATTTCTGAAACAGTTTTTTTAGTAAATCTTCTCGCATCCAAGAGGTTACTATTATTTTTTTGTTTTTTCCACAGTTACTTATCAATGCTTTTGCTAATTTGTTTTTATTTCTCTGAACTCTAAATTTTTGAATGCTCCAGGGATTAGTTTTTTGATAGCTTTCCTTTCAAATGTACACTGGCTTCCAAATTCATTGTAAATACTATGGTTTGATAACTCCCATGTATATCCCAGACTTGCATATCAAAATGCCTACCTGACATCTCCACTTGGATGTCTAGTATACATCAAAAACCTGATGCCTCCAAAAGGTAATTCCTGATCTTCTCTCCAACCTTCAATCCGCTTCTTCCTCATTCTAGTTTAGTACCTCATCCTAGTATACTAACTCTATTCCTGGAGCCAAGATCATTGACACTTCTTTTCCCCCCACATTTCACATTAGATTTATTAATAAACTTTGTTGCTCAACTTTCCAATTATTTCCAGAATACAAGAACCACACCTACCACAACCATCACTCTCAAAGACATCGTTATTGCTCCTCCATATTGAGTCATAACTGTTCTCGTGGTTTTGTCCTTATGCCACTCTGATTTATTTCCAACACAAAAGTAGAAGTGATAATTTTAAAATATCATATTCCAATATCAAAAACTTTATGAGGGTTCCCATTTCACTTAGAGTAAAAGCCAAAATCCTTTCAATATATAATACTCACCTTTTGTATTTTGTCCATAACAACTTTACCCTTCAGCCTCGATATTCCATGTTCTTTCTCCAACATGTCAGGTGTCTTTCCAACTAAGAACTTTCGCATTTGCTGTTTCCTTCACCTAGAATCTCCCTTTGGGACTCCCTCTTCCATTTAATCTACTTTATTTTTCTCTATAAGGAGCCCTTGTGGTGCAATGGTTAATCACCCAGCTGACAACCTAAAGGTCGGTGGTTGGAACCCACCAGTAGCTCCATGGGAGAAAAGACCTGGCAATCTCCTCCTGTAAAGATAACAGCTTATGAAACCATATAGGGCACTTGTACTCTGATTCAGTCACTATGAGTCAGAATTGAACCTGTAACACACAACAACAATAACATGTTTTCTGTGTAGTCTTTAATATCATCTGACAAAAAATATATTAACTTATATTTATTTGTTTGTTTACTTCTATCTCTGTCCACTAACATATAAATTCAGTGAGGGTGGGGAATTTATCTGCTTTATTTCATGATATGATTTTAGTGTTTAAAAGAGTATGCAATTCAAAGTAGGTACACAATAATATTGGTTGAATGAATAATAGAAAAATTAAGGCATGAAAACTTTTACCATGTATGATTTCCAGCACACTGCTATACCTTTTTAACATTAGTCATTATGGACACTTTTCTGGCTTACTTTAAGGAAAATAAATAAATAAAATACAACCTTCTTCTTTCATGAAGTAAGCAGTATTAGCGCTCATATTTTCGAAAACTGGTGAAATGAATTGCCCCTCCTGTTCCTCTTTGTTCCTTTATTTCTGTATTAATTGTTATATGAACTTATTTTTCTAATAAAAGAAATATGGTTTACTTGGACATGTTAATTTATTTGAGCAGGTTTGCATCATTGATTCTTTGAAAAATAAGGGGCTGGGTAAAGGCCAATGTGCTCAACCAGCACAAAAACAGCAGAAAGAACACAACGGATAATGTATAACGGTTTTTCTTTTTTCTTTTTTTCTTGGACAGTAGGAAAATCTTTGCCAGGAATCAATATTTGGATCTGTTTAGATCATTATATTTCAGTGACTGCTACCTGCAAATGCACAGAACAATAGAGCTGCCAAATATAATCATGAGAAGAAAAGAGATTTTTACTGGCATTACTCCATGATAAAATTTGGTAGCATCACAGATCAGTGGATCAAATAAGTGCTCTGTCAAGCCTTAACACACTGTCCAAGTAATACACAAACATATCTGTCCTAAGTAAAGCAATCGAAGCTATAGGAATACTTACCATATGTGTTTGCTTTGTTTTCTACATCAATCAGAAGCCACTGTACTGGGATATAAGTGATACAGGCAACAGTATTTTGTGTCTTTACATTTTTTACTTCTGGTGAAATGAAATGATTGATTTGTGAATGTCTTAGTTTGTTTTCCAGCTTTTTAATAAATATGATGTGAATGTTGAATAAAACCAACATTAATTCTGACATAGAAAATGAACAACTCCTAGAAAATTACCCAAAGTTCTGGCCTTTAACAAGAAACTCAAATATTGAGACGTATATAGGGAAACAAATTACATTGGGTAACCATATTTTCTCATTGTTTTGTAGTGTGATCTTCAATGAATATTCTTTATAAAGAAGGAATTGGTGAGGGGTGTGAGGTTGAAGACAGTGCAATGCACCATAATAGTGCTCAACAATTTGAATTGAAGCACTGAATGTCCAAGTTGCCAATGAATTTCATGATGAGATACTATTCATGTTTCTCTTTGCTTCTTGTTTTTTGTTGTGAGCTAGCAAATAAATTACAATTACTTTTTTTTTTTTAATGAGGATACACCCAAAATGGTCCTTTATTTATCCATACAACCATTAATTCACACAAAGCATTTACCAAAAGCCTAGTACGTGTTAGGTTTTGTGCTGGCAAACACACATTCAAAGATAAATAAAGTCTGGCCCGTACTGTGCATCACTCTGATATCATGTAAGGGACACTGATACGCAGATAAAAAAAATTACACCCGAACCTAGAGAAGCAACTAAATCATGATATTTATTATATTCTTTATATCATGCATGATCTTAATAACATAAAACATCAGAGCTTACCCGACTGATTTTTGTATTCCAAAATAATGCATTTATTTCTCATGCATCTAAAAATGAAAACCTTGGGAATCATAAAACTTCATTCTTTGTTATCCTATATTAACTGTTTGCATAGTTGGTCAGTTAGATTGGTTCTAGAGGAATTACAGTTGAGTCTGTGTTGTATTTAATACAGAAAAGTAACAACTACATATGTAGTAGAGGATGTTTCCCTTGCAATAATTTGATAAAAATATAATGTAGAAAACTGTTAGGAAGTTTAACTAGTTGTTTTAAGTTAATTATTCTATACAGCAATATGTATTGAATTAAAAAAAGTCTAGGTTTTAAGTTTTGTAATCCCACTAGCCACCAGCTGTCTGTCAATTTGTTATACTATTGGACTTGCATGTTGCTCTGTTGCTAGAATCTATGCCACTGGTATTTCAAATACCAGCAGGTCACCCGTGGTGGAGAGGTTTCAGCAAAGCTTCCAGACTAAGACAGACTAGGAAGAAAGGCCCGGTGATCTGAAAATTCACCAGTGAAAATCCTATGGATAACAATAGAATATTGTCTGATAAGATGGCGTAGGACCAGAAAATATTTCATTCTTTTGTATATGGGGTCACCATGAGTCAAAGCTGATTTGACAACAAAATCTCACTAAATACATTTCTGGGAAAAATTTGGTTATATTATTTGTACTTCTACTTCTTTATTTGAAAACGAGAATAGTACTTACTACATCCACAGGTTTTCTTGACTTGTCAAAAAAGATAATAAATTTGAAACACTTTGAAAATTGGTAAAGGTAAAATACTGCCCTTGAATTTAAGAGTGCTCCATTTATATCATGCCTGGCTTATCTTGAGTTAAGTCCCTTAATCTCTAAGGATCTATAAAATGAAGAAGTTCATCTCTGATCACTAAGGTCACCTTTCAAGTTTATCAGTCTATGAATCTAAGATAAAATCACTATAAAACCCAAGTTATTATGATCATATAGGGAATAGGTTTTGCCAACAACTGGTTTATTTTAAAAATAAGTGTTTTGTAAATTGGTGATCTGTTGTAAAACATAATGTATTGATTTGTTGGTGGCTGCTAAGCAACTGTTCCCAGTTTTTCTTTGTATGGTGCCTGTCTTAGTTTCCTAGTGCTGCTGTAACAGAAATAGCAAAAGTGAGTGGCTTTAAAGAACAGATTTATTTTCCTCACGGTTCTCGAAGCTAAAAGTCCAAATCAGGGTCTCGGCTGTGTCAGTTCCTTCCTTGTAGGTAGTCCTCGGTGTTCACTAGTTCTTTGGCTTATAGCCAGTCCTCACATGGTGTCTGTCTTCCCCCATGTGTGGATGTCTCTATGGCTAATCTGTTCTTTTTATAACTTAGAAGTGTTTAGATTTAAAACTCACCTTACCAGGGTGGGAGCACTGGTGATGTGGTTAAGAGCTATGACTGTTAACCAAAAGATCGACAGTTCAAATCTACCTTGGAAACTCTGTGGGGCAGTTCTACCCTGTCCTATAGGGTTGCTGTGAGTAGGAATTGATTCTATGGCAATGTGTTTTGGTTTTTACTGGGGTGTGATCTAATTAGCATACCAAAGAAAATCTATTTCCAAACAGAATTGTATCCACAGGTATAGGGTTAGAATTCCAACAATTAAAAAAAAAAAGAATTCCAACTTTTTTTTTTTTTTTGAGAGGGATGCACAATTTAATCCGTAAAAATGTCTCAAAAACTTCATTCTGTGATAGCGCAAACCATCCCATCTCCAGTTTCAATACATTTATTAGTGATTTTTCCAAGCAACAACCACAACTTGCTTTTCTCTCTCCAATAATATTAATCTTAGAGTTTTTTAAAATACATAGGATAGTATAAAGAACACAGCAGAACTAAATCTGGTGTTCTTTCTTGAAAGTCTCGTCTCCAGAAGGCAGTGCTTCCAGGAATAGTTGCACACTGTCAGCTCATTTGTGTTGCCAGCACCACCACCTCATTCCCAGAAGAGCATCTGTGGCGTTTTGGAGAGAATGTTGTACTTCTGGGAATGGTGCCCAAAATATGCAAGCTCCTGTGTCATTTTTGAACATCAGAGAGGGAACAATAAAATCGTCATTTGTCACACTCTTTCGTGAGCAGTGATCAGTCTAGGCGCTAACAGCTGCAATATTCATATGCTCTTATTGTGAATTTACAGCGTTTTTTGGGGGGGGTGAGGGTTTGACTGCAAATGTGAGTGTGGACTCTACTTCCTCCTTCTCCCGGGACCCTACCCTGCCTTCTGACTCTCTAAAACTACAACACAAACATTAACAACAATCAAAGGCACTATTGATGTACTGGACGATACATACAAATCAAGTGAAATTATTATATCCCTGCAGCTCAGAAGAGCACCTGAAATTATTAGAATGATTCTACAGATAAACTGTACATTCTATGAATGCCTAAGCCTCACATATATGCAAGAAGCATTCTAATATTTGTGTATTTATCACAAAGGACGTTATAAAAATATAACCAACTCACTAGGCTTATTATTTCATGGACATTTTCTGCTTTAGGGTATGGCAAAAGTAAGAAATGACACAGTAATCTGATTTGTGAGGGCCATGTGAATTACAAATGTGGTGCTCGGTAATCATATGAATGTCTTGAATCTACAAAATTGAATGTTTTAATACAGTGGTTTGTAAAAATGTACGTAGAATTGGAGACATGATTTTTTATATACTGAACTGACAGACATGTAATCTCATTCTTTGCGTCAGGGCACTGGCACTTAGTTTCAGGAAGTGACTATTAAGCCAGCTAAATACATTTAAATAGACTAGATATGAGTTGGAATTGGTTCTGTTCTCTATTATTGTTATTTATATTTTGTTTTGTGTGTTAATTTCTTCTCTATTGATCTTATTTTGGATCAGTGGTTTTAAAAAAGAATGTTAATGCCTAAAACTGAAGGGTATTTAAATATGATGTGAAGATTCAAAAAGTTAGTTCAAATCTATGTGCCAAGCACAAGTATACGTCATCGTATAGTAGCCATTACTACTACTACTATTACCATTAGTATTAAGCTGCTACTTCTACTACTGTGATGGTTAATTTTATGTGTCAACTTGGCTAAGCTATGGTGGCCAGTTGTTCGGTGGAACATATGTTATAAGGTAATTACACATGATTAAATCAATTGGCCTCTAGTAAAGCAGAATACCTTCCATAATGTGGGTGAGCCTGAATCAGTCAGCTGAATGCATTACTGTCGCAAAAAAGGAGTTTCCTTAGGATGCAATCTGCCTCTAGAATATAAATAGATACTTTGCCAGAATACGCTTACTCGTCACTCTTTCTCACCTGACCTGTGGATTTGGAGCCTACAGGAGTCTCCACCTGTTTCGTGACCTACAGATTTCGGACTTGCCAGCCCGCATAACTGCGTGAGCCAATTCTTTGAAGTAAACTTCTTTCTCTTTCTTTATGCGTGAGTGTGTGTGTGTATATATATATATATATACATGTATACGCATACACAAAAAGAAACAAATCCATTGCTATCAAGTCAGTTCTGAGTTTTGGAGACAATGCTGTACTTCTGGAGTAATGAGTACTTCTGGAGAATGAGTACTTTGACTCAATGGCAATGGGTTTTGTTTTTTGGTTTTATATATGTTTGTGTGTGTATATATACAATATCTATCTCTCTCTCTTGTTGTTGTTGTTGTTAGGTGCCATCAACTTGGTTCTGACTCATAGGGACCCTATATACCACACCAATAAACACTACCTGGTCCTACGCCATGCCCACAACCATTGTTATGCTTGAGCCCGTTGCTGCAGCCACTGTATCAATCCATGTCATTGAGGGTCTTTTTCTTTCTTGCTAACCCTCTACTTTACCAAGTATGATGTCCTCCAGGATCTAATCCTTCCTGACAACATGTCCAAAGTTATGTAAGACATAGTCTCACCATACCTACTTCTAAGGAACATTCTGGTTGTAGTTCTTCCAAGACAAATGTGTTCGTTCTTTTGGCAGTCCATGGTATATTCAATAATCTTCACCAACACCACAATTCAAAGGCATCAATTCTTAATTGGTCTTCCTTATTTATAGTCCAGCTTTCCCATGCATATGATGCAATTGAAAATTTGGGTCAGGCACACCTTAGTCTTCAAGGTGACGTCTTTGCTTTTCAACACTTTAAAGAGGTCTTTTGCAGCTGCTTTCTCCAATGCAAGGTGTCTTTTGATTTCTTGACTGCTACTTCTATGGGTGCTGATTGTGGATCAAAGTAAAATGAAATCCTTGACAATCTCAATCTCTTCTCCATTTATCATGATGTTGCTTACCGGTCCAGTTGTGAGGATTTTGGTTTTCTTTATGTTGAGGTGTAATCCATACTGAAGGCTGTGGTCTTTGATCTTCATTAGTAAGTGCTTCAAGTCCTCTTCACTTTCAGCAAGCAAGATTGTGTCATCTGCATAATGCAGGTTATTAATGAGTCTTCCTCTAATCCTGATACCTGTTGTCCTTCAAATAGTCCAGCTTCCTGGATTATTTGCTCAGCGTACAGATTGAATAAGTATGGTGAAAGGATATGACCCTGATGCATAGCTTTCCTGACTTTAAACCAAGAAGTATCCCCTTGTTCTGTTCAAACAACCTGCCTTTTGATCTATGTACAGTTTCCTGATGAGCACAATTAAATGTTCTGGAATTCCCATTCTTTGCGAACTTACCTATAATTTGTTATGATCCACGCAGTGGAAAGCTTTTGCATAGTCACTAAAACACAGGTAAATATCTTTCTGGTATTCTCTGCTTTCAGCCAGGATCCATCCGACATCAGCAATAATATACCTGGTTCCTTGTCCTCTTCTGAATTCGGCCTGAATTTCTGGAAGTTCCCTGTCAATACACTGCTGCAGCCACTTTTGAATGATCTTCAGCAAAATTTTACTTACGTGTGATATTAATGATATTGTTCGATAATTTCCGCATTAGGTTTGGATCACCTTTCTTGGGAATAGGCATAAATACGGATCTCTTCCAGTCGGCTGGCCAGGTAGCTGTCTTCCAAATTTCTTGGCATAGACAAGTGAGCACTTGCAGTGCTGAATCTGTTTGTTGAAACATCTCAATTGATATTCTGTCATTTCCTGGAGACTTGTTTTTGGCAATGTCTATATATGTATGAAATATATATATACCTATATACATAGATGAGATATATTTAAAGTAAATATATATATATCACTGTTTTTGTTTCTCTATAGAACCTTGACTTAGATAACTACTACAGTGGTATTATTGCTAATCCTTCTACTATTTATTTTATTGTTGTGCTTTAAGTGAAAGTTTATAATTCAAGTTAGTCTCTCATACAAAATTTACACATACATTGTTACATGAACCCAGTTGCTCTCCCTACACTGTGACAGCACACTTCCCGCCTCCACTCCAGATTTACCACATCTGTTCTCATCTTGTATCTGGACAGGAGCCCCCCATTTAGTCTCATGCATCTACTTGAGATAAGAAGCACACTCTTCACGAGTATCATTTTATGTACCATACTCCAGCCTAATCTTTGCCTTAAGAGTTGGCCTCAGGAGTCGTTTTAGTTTTGGGCTAACAGAGAATCCAGGGGCCATGTCCTCTGGGGTCCCTCCAGTCTCAATCAAACCATTAAGTCTGGTATTCTTACTAGAATTTGAGTGCTGCGCCTCACTTTTCTCCTGCTCCATCAGGGTATCTCTGTTGTGTCCCCTGTCGGGGTAGTCATTGGTGGTAGCTGGGCACCGTCTAGTTCTTCTGGTCTCAGGCTGATGAAGTATCTGGTTTATGTGGCCCTTTCTGTCTCTTGGACTAATACTTTCCTTGAGTTCTTGGTGTTATTCATTGTCCTTTGCTCCAAGTGGGTTGGGACCAATTGATGCATCTTAGACAATCACTGGCTAGCTTTTAAGACTCCACGCCACTCAACAAGGTAGGATGCAGAACATTTTCTTAATAAACTTTGTTATGCCAATTGAGAAAGATGTCCTCTGAAACCATGGTCCCCAGAACCCCACCCCTGCTACTCTGTCCCTCAAAGTGTTTGGTTGTATTCAGGAAACTTCTTAGCTTTGGTTTAGTCCAGTTGTGCTGACTTCCCCTGCAGTGTGTGTTGCCCTTCCTTTCACCTAAGGTAATTCTTGTCTACTATTTAGCTATTAAACAACCCCCTCCCTTCATCACCACACTAGTAACCATCAAAGAATGTTTTTTTCTGTGTTTAAACCTTTTCTTGAGTTCTTATAATAATGGTCTTATACAATATTTTTCCTTTTGTGACTGACTAAATTCACCCAACATAATGCCTTCCAGATTGCTCCATGTTATGTTTCAAGGATTCATCATTGTTCTTTATCGTTGGGTAGTATTCCATAGTGTGAATATACCATAAATTTTTTTATCCATTCGTCCTTTGATGGGCACCTAGGCTATTTCCATCTTTTTGCTATTGTGAACAGTGCTGCAATGAACATGGATGTGCATGTATCTATTCATGTGACGGCTCTTATTTCTCTAGTTAGGTATTCCAAGGAGCAAGATTGCTAGATCCTACAGTACTTCTATTTCTAGCTTTTTAAGGAAGCATCAAATCAATTTCCAAAGTGGTTGTACCATTTTACAGTTCCACCAACAGTGTATAAGTGTCCCAGCCTTTTTAAGGAAGTATCTAATCAATTTCAAAAGTGGTTGTACCATTTTACATTCCCACCAACAGTGTATAAGTGTCCCAGCCTGTCCACTACGTCTCCAGCATTTATTATTTTGTGGTTTTTGGATTAACGCTAGCGTTGCTGGGGTGAGATGGTATTTCATTGTAGTTCTGATTTACATTTCTCTAATGGCTAATGATCTTGAGCATTTCCTCATGTGTCTGCTAGTCTCCTGAAAGTCTTCTTTGGCAAAGTTCCTGTTATTAGCCTTTGCCCATTTTTTTGATTATTTGTCTTTTTGTTGTTGAGGTTTTGCAGTATCTTGTAGATTTTAGAGACTACATGCTGATCGGATTTGTCATAGCCAGAATTTTTTTCCCAGTCTGTAGGTTGTCTTTTTACTCTTTTGGTGAAATCTGTTGATAAGCATAAGTGTTTGATTTTTAGAAGTTCCTAGTTATCTAGTTTCTCTTCTAGTGTTTATGCATTGTTAGTAATGTTTCATATTCTGTTTAAAATTTCTGTGTATAAGATCATAGTAGGGCTCCTAGTGTTGTCCTTATTCTTTCTTCTATGACCTTTATTGTTTTCAATTTTTATATTTAGGTCTTTGATCCATTTTGAGTTAGTTTTTGTGTATGGTGTGAGGTATGGGTCTTGTTTCAGTTTTTTGTACATGGATATCCAGTTACGCCAGCACCATTTGTTAAAGAGACTGTCTTTTCCCCAATTAACGGACTTTGTGCCTTTGTCAAATATCAGCTGCTCACAGGTGTATGAATTTATGTCTGGATTCTCAATTCTGTTCCATTGGTCTATGTATCTGTTGTTGTACCAGTACCAGGCTGTTTTGAGTACCTTGGCAGTATAATAGTTTCTAAAATCAGGTAGTGTGAGACCTGCCACTTTGTTCTTCTTCTGAGTAATGCTTTACTTATCCAGGGCCTCTTCCCTTTCCACATGAAGTTGATGATTTGTTTCTCCATCTCATTGAAAAATGCCTTTGGAATTTGGATCTGGATTGCATTGTATCTGTATATCACCTTGGGTAGAATAGACATTTTCACAATGTTGAGTCTTCCTATCTATAAGCTAGGTATGTTTCTCCACTTATGCAGGTCTCTTTTGATTTCTTGCAGTAGACTCTTGTAGTTTTCATTGTATAGGTCTTTTACATCTCTGGTTAGATATATTCCTAAGTATTTTATCTTCTTGGGGGATATTGTAAATGATATTGTCTTGGTGATTTCCTCTTGGAAATTCTCTTTGTTAGTTTAGAGGAATCCAACTGATTTTTGTATGTTTACCTTATATCCTGATACTTTGCTGAAAACTTCTATTGGTTCCAGTAGTTTTCTTGTAGATTCTTTGGGGTTTTCTGTGTATAAAATCATATCATCTATGAATAGTAATACTTTTACTTCTTCCTTACCAATTTGGATGTCCTTTCTTTCCTTTTCTTGCCTTGTTGTTCTGTCTAGGAACTCCAGCACAATATTGAATAAAAGTGGTGATAAAGGGCATCCTTGTCTGGTACCCATTCTCAAGGGAAATGCTTTCAGATTCTCCATTTATGGTTATGTTGGCTGTTGGCTTTGTATAAATGTCCTTAATTATGTTGAGGAATTTCCCTTCTATTCCTATTTTGCCGTGAATTTTGTATCATGAATGGGTGTTGCACTTTGTTAAATGCCATTTCTGCATCAATTGATAAGATCATGTGGTTCCTGTCTTTTTTTTATTGATATAATGGATTACATTGGTTGTTTTTCTAAGGATGAACTATCCCTGCATACCAGGTATACATCCCACTTAATCATGGTGAATTATTTTTTTGATATGTTGTTGAATTCTATTGGCTAGAATTT
The DNA here is from genome assembly GCA_030035585.1 of Dugong dugon. Lineage (NCBI taxonomy): Eukaryota > Metazoa > Chordata > Mammalia > Sirenia > Dugongidae > Dugong > Dugong dugon. Next base: position 101,753,408 of record CM057463.1, on the reverse strand, counting down.
TGCTGAGGATTTTTGCATCAATGTTCATGAGGGATATTGGTCTGTAATTTTCTGTATTTGTGGTGCCTTTACCTGGTTATCTGGTTTTGATATCAGGGTTATGCTGGCTTCATAGAATGAGTTTGGGAGTATTTTATCCTTTTATACCCTCTGAAATACCTTTAGTAGTAGCGGTGATAACTCTTCTCTGAAAGTTTGGTAAAATTCTCCAGTGAAACCATCATGATCAGTGCTTTTTTTTTCTTGGGAGTTTTTAATTATCTTTTCAACATCTTCTTTTGTTATAGATTTATTTCTTTGTTCTTCCTCTGTTTGTGTTAGTTTAGGTAGGTAGTGAGTTGCTAGAAATTTGTCCATTTCCTCTAGGTTTTAAAATTTGTTAGAGTACAATTTTTCATAGTATTCTGTTATGAGTTTTTTAATTTCAGTTGGGTCTCTTGTGATATCACCCATCTCATTTCTTATAAGGGTTATTTGCTTCCTCTTCTGTTTTTGTTTTGTCAATTTGGCCAGTGGTTTATTGATTCTGTTGATCTTTTCAAAGAATCAGATTTGGTCTTGCTAACTCTTTCAATTGTTTTTATATTTCATTTAATTCTGCTCTGATTCTTATTATTTCCTCTCTTCTGGCATCTGAGGGCTTATTTTGCTGCTTTCTTTCTACTTGTTCCAGTTGTAGGGTTAATGGTTTGATTTTGGCCCTTTCTTCTTTTTTGGATGTCTGCATTTATTGCTATAAAGTGACCTCTAAGCCCCGCTTTTCCTGTGTCCTAAAAGTTGTGGTAGGATGTGTTTTCATTCTCATTTGATTCTACGAATTTCTTTATTCCATCTTTAATTTCTTCTATAATCCAGTAGTTTTTGAGCAAGGTGTTGTTAATTTTCCATGTGTTTGATTTTTGTTCCTTGCTTTTTCTGTTATTGATTTCTACTTTTACTGTTTTATAGTCAGAAAAGATGCTTTGTAATATTTCGATGCTTTGTATTCTGTTAAGGCTTGCTTTATGGCCTAATATGCAGTCTATTCTGGAGAATGTTCCATGTGCATTGGAAAAGAAAGTATATTTGGCTGCTGTTGGGTGGAGTGTTTGGTATATGTCCATGAGATCAAGTTGGTTGATTGTAGCATTTAGATCTTACATGTCTTTATTGAGCTTCTTTCTGGATGTTCTGTGCTTCACCAAAAGTGGTGCGCTGAAGTCTCCTACTATTACTGTGGAGCTGTCTATCTCTCTTTTCAATGCTGTTAGAGTTTATGTATTTTGCAGCCCTGTCATTGGGTGCATAAAAATTTATTATAGTTATGTCCTCCTGGTATATTTACCCTTTAATCATTATATAGTGTCCTCCTTATCCTTTGTGGTAGATTTTACTTTAAAGTCTCTTTTGTCAGAGATTAATATTGCCACTCCTGCTCTTTTTTGAGGGTTGTTTGCTTGATATATATTTTTTTTCCACCGTTTGAGTTTTAGTTTGTTTGTGTCTTTAAGTCTAAGGTATGTCTCTTGTATGCAGCATATAGATGGATCGTGTTTTTTTAATCCATTCTGCCACTCACTGTCTCTTTATTGGTGCATTTACCCCATTTACATTCAGCATAATTATTGATAGGTGTGCTTTTAGTGTTGTCATTTTGATGTCCTTTTTTTGTGTTGTTGACAGTTCCTTTGTTCCATTTAATTTTCTGTGCTGAGTCATTTTTTTAAATGTATTTTCTTGTAGTCTTTGTCATTATTGTTGATTTTATATCTGCTTAGTCTTTTTTTTTTTTTTTTTTTTTTTATTTTGATGTGTAGGATTGTTAGTTTCCTTTGTGGTTACCTGAATATTTAACCTTATTTTTCTAAGTTTAAACCAGTCTTTTATTTCTTTATATCACTTTAAAAATCTATGACTACACTTTTTACTCCCTCATTTTTTTTTTAATGTTGTCATCTTTTACATATTGAGATCTCTGTTTCCCTATTTTCACTGTTTTAGCTTTGATTTTTTTTGTGACTTCCCTATCTGGGTTGATATCTGGTTGCTGTATCCTGTGTTCTTGTCTTGGGTTGTTATCTGATGTTGTTGGTTTTCTAACTAGAGGACTCCCTTTAGTATTTCTTGCTATTTAGGTTTGGTTTTTGCGAATTCTCTAAACTTCTGTTTATCTGGAAATGCCCTAATTTTGCCATCATATTTGAGAGGTAGCTTTGCTGGATATATAATTCTTGGCTGGCAATTTTTTTCCTTCAAAGTTTTAAATATGTCATCCCATTGCCTTCTTGCCTGCATGGCTTCTGCTGAGTAGTCTGAGCTTAGTCTTATTGACTCTCCTTTGTAGATGACTTTTCATTTATCCTTAAAATTCTCTCTTTATCTCTGATTCAGCAAGTTTTATTATAATATGTCTTGGTGACTTTCTTTTGGGATCTGCCTTATGTGGGTTTTGATGAGCATCTTGGACAGATATCTTCTCATCTTTCATGATATCAGGGAAACTTTCTGCTGACAAATCTTCAACAATTCTCTATGTATTTTCTGTTATCTCCCCTTGATCTGGTACTCCAATCACTCATAGATTATTCCTCTTGATAGAATCCCACATAATTCTTAGAGTTTCTTCATTTTTTAAAATTCTTTTGTCTGATTTTTCCTGAAATAAGTTGGTGTCAAGTGCTTTATCTTCAGTTTCACTAGTTTTGACTTCTTTGTGTCATTTCTGCTCCTATGCCTTTCTATTGAGTTGTCTAATTCTGAAATTTTATTGTTAATCTTCTGTATTTCTGATTGCTGTCTCTCTATGGATTCTTGCAGCCTATTAAATTTGTCATTATGCTCTTCTCTAATCTTAAGTTCCTCTATTGCTTTGGTTGTGTGTTCCTTAGCTTGGTCTGTGTTTTGACTGATATTCTTCTGGATCTCTTAAAGAGTTCTGTATATTAATCTTTTGTATTCTACCTCTCGTAATTCCAAGAAATTCTCTTCCTCTAGAAAATTTCTTGATTCTTTGTTTTCTGAGCTTGCTGAAGTCATTATGGTCTGCCTCTTTATGTGACTTGATGTTGACTTTTGTCTCCGAGCCATCAATAAGTTATTATATTTATTTATTTTATGTTTGCTACTGTGTCCTAGTATCTTGTTTTGTTTTGTTATGCCCAAATAGGCTGCTTGTGTGAGCTAGTTTGATTATTGGCACCTTTGTAGCTTTAACGTCCTGTCACCAGGTGGTTAGAGCTGTTACTAGGTCTGTGAGACCAGGAGTCTGTTTATTTTTCTTGTATGAATTCAGCTCAGGTCTCCAAGCAGGCAGTCACCAAGTGCGTGGTGTAGGCTTTCACCTAGAGTCCTAGACAGGCATGGGTGATTGATGTAAGCACAGGTATCTGGCTGCAATAGTGGGTCATTTGCTGAGCAAGTCAGAGGGCTGATGGGAGCCCCTGAGGGTCTGGGAAGAAAGTGTGTCCCTGTTCCCTAGAGCATGTAGATGGGTGGATTTTGCAGCCAGACTGTGAGTACACAATGCTTTTGGCTGTAATGCTGGGGGGCACCACTTATTCTTGGACCCCTGTAGCAGGTGCCTAGATGGTGTGGGAGGAGCCACTAGTCCTCAGGCTGATATGGGTAGGTGAGGACCTTGTTGGGCAGAGCAGTGTCAAATGTCACGATCCTACCACTTCACCAAAGAGCTGAACAGTTGAAGTTAGACTTCGGGTATATACCCTGTTGTACTGTGGTAATGAGGGCCTACACTGTTTAAATAGGCCCACACACGTCTATGCAGGGATGAAATTCATTCAGTTATTGTGGGCCCCTTATGCCTGTGCCTAGGCAAGGGAGCTATGCTTACCCTGAGTTCCTGGTTTAGGGGAGAGGGCAGATTATTTTTTCTCTGTTTGTTAATTTGTTCTCTAAGGCCAGGAGAATGGCTCAGGGCACATGATGGGTCCTACTTCTGGCCCAGGGGACTCGACAATCACTGAAGCCGGCCCAGAACCCAGTGCAGAGCAAGGAGTAGGGAGGTAAACGGGAGAGAGGTTATTCCCAAAGAGAGTGTTTTTTGATCTGCGCAGTAGGCCAGACGCAAGCACTTACCTTTTGCCAACTGAGGGCTGCTTTTCACTGGTTTTGTATGCCCAAGTAGTCTCTCTGCCCCTGGGTCTCTCTAGATTTGGAAAACGCCTCCTGAGCACTACTGCTTTTCTCACTGTGCACTCTAGCCTATCTGGCCTGAAGGTTGCCAGCTCCCACCAGTTCAGGTCTGGAACTCCTCGCTGCTTCCAAACTGTCTCTCCCTCCCGCTGCCACTCAGTCCAATTTCTCAACTTTGAGTTTGATGTTCAGGGCTCATAGATTGTCATATATAATTGATTCACTTGTTTTTTCTGGTCTTTGTTTTAAGAGAGACCACAGGATGCATCTGACTAGCCTGCTGTGTTGGTCCCGCCTCCTCCTTCTACTATTAATATTATTGTTTGATTGTGATGAAATGTGTATGTCTTCAGACACATACATATGTCTTCAGAGAGACACATTAATTAATAATCTTAAATTTTTGTTAGTGTCGTAAAACTAACAGCTGCAGAGCAAGTGAAAATATATTGAAGGTAATATGAAAAATATTTGAAATTTAAATTTTCATGAAATTATATACAATAAACAAAGGTTTAAGTATAATTCCAAATTCTAACATGAGGCTAGCTGACCTCAAGCACCCTTGTGAAATTTCCAAAAAATTAAACAAAGCGGAAAGATTGTCAAGCATATTAGAAACTTGTTAGCACTACTATACTTGGATAAAAATGCTAGAAGTTTAGAATACTCTTTTATAATATCGTATTTAGTTGCAAAGTTTATCATTGTTGAAGTAATTTGTAAATACCCTTATCAAATCTGCTGCCAAAGAAAGATTTAAGTAATAATCAGGGAAATACAAGCAAGAAACTGATAAGATGCTCCTATTAAATAAAATAATTCATTGTAAAATTACAGATATAGCTACAAACTTAAGGCAGCAAATAGTATTTCACTTAATAAAATCTATTATATTCATTGTAAGTTGATTAATCCTCTGATGTTATGATCTCAGTATTTTGTGTTTGTTGTACATGAGCTAAATACATAGACCATGGAGACCTTTACTGAGATAAGCACAAAGGACACTAAAATCACAGTTGGTACAAATTAAGGCCTTGTTCCACAGTCAAACTGCACCACAGGAAGTAACGTCCCTTGTTCTACAGCAACTATCCCCCACCTCGTATCACCCCAGACATGCAGGAATACTTAAGAGGCATACTTATATCTATAAAAATACATTGATCATAATAAAGAGACCACTCTTCTTTTGAAAAGTTTTATAATATTTGTCTAGAAATGGAAAATTACAAAAAATATTGTTTCATACTGCAGTCTGTTTGCTTTTGTACTGACAAGTCCTTCCTTCTCTATTTGAAATAAAAATAACTTTAGTTGGTTAGTGTGTGTGTGTGTGTTTGTGTGTGTATGTGTATGTTTGTTAAAACTTTTAACATGTAATGCTGTATGTGTCAGTAGAGGCTATCTTTAAATATCAAAATATTTTGCTGATCTAGCAGCCTAATTGCTGTTGCTACTAGTTGCCATCGAGTTGACTCCAACTCACGGTGACCTTATGTAGAATACAATGAACCATCTTCCTGTCCTGCATCATCCTCACAATCACCAGCATGTTCAAGTCCATTGTTATAGCTATTGTGCCAGTCCATCTCACCAAGGTCTCCCACATTACTTTTGGCCTTCTACTTCACCAAACATGAGCTCCTCCCCTTGAGATTGAACTCTCTTGATGATGTGTCTAAAGAAAGCAAGTCAGACAATATTCTGCTGTGATCATAAGGTTTTCACTGACTAATTTTCAGAAGCAGATTGTCAGGCCTTTCTTTCTTAGGTGGCCTTAATATATCTTTACAAGATCCATTTATATCACTATTTGATGAGTAAGACAGAATGAATAGTGATGACAAAATTGGTGCACCAGTGATCAAGTCTTAATCATGGCATGTTGAGTCATTTTGTATCAGAATGACTTAGTTATTAAATCACCTGAAGTATTTTCTGAAGAGTATTTTGAACATTACAAAGGAATTGTTGAGGGATAATAACAGTTTTGCATACGCAATTTTTGTAACTGAGCATCACTTGTGTATTGATAAGAAATGTTTTTTCTTCTGTCATTGAAAACATTACCAGATTACTTTACACGTCCAGAAGAACAGAATATGAAGAACACCTCAGATGGTCTCTTAGAACAAAAGTTTTTTATTCAAAGCCACTCTTTTTTTTTAAATATATTTTATTGTACTTCAGGTGAAGGCTGACAGAACAAATAGTTTCTCATGAAACAGTAGTACACCTGTTGTTTTATGACATTGGCTAACAACCCCACAACATATTAACCCTCTAACCTCTCAACATTTTTTTTTTTTTTTGGTGAAAATACACATAGCCAATGATACACCGTTTCCAAAATTTCTACGTACACAGTTCAGTGACATTAACTACACTCTTCCAATTGTGCTGTTATTCTCACTTAAGATGAAGGCTTACAGAACAAAATAGTTTCTCATTTAAAAGTTACTACAAAGCTTGCCCTACGACAATGGTTGACAATCTCACAAAACATCAACAATATCCTTACTCAACCTTGGGTTCCTATCACCAGCTTCCTTGTCCTCTTCTGCCTTCTGGCACTTGTCACTGGACTCCTGTACCTCGTTAGTCTCATTTGGTTTTACGGCGCTGTCCACTCCCAGGTTGAACAGTGAACCTTGGAGGTAGCTTCACCAGTGAGCTAAAAGGGTTTCTGGGGGCCATACTCTCGAGGTTTCTCCAGTCTCCTTTAGGCCAGTAAATCTGGTCTTTTTTTTTGTGAGTTAGAATTATGCTCTACTTCCTTCTCCAGCTCTGTCCAGAAACCTCTGTTGCGATCCTGGTCAGAGCAGTTAGTGGTGGTAGCCGGGCACCATCTAGCTGTACCGGACTCAGTCCGGTGGAAGCCTTGGTAGCTGCGGACAATTAGTCCTTCGGACTAATCTTTTCCTTGTATCCTGTTCTCTTCATTCTCCCTTGGTCTCGAAGGGATGAGACGAGTGGAGTATCTTAGATGGCCGCTCAAAGGCTTTTAAGACCCCAGACACTACTCACCAAGGTAGAATGTAGACCATTGTCTTTATAGGCTGTGTCATGTCAACTGAGCAGGATGTTCCCCGAGACCATGGTCCCCACAGCCCTCTGCCCAGCAATTTAGTCCCTCAGGGAGTTTGGATGTGTCTATGGGGCTTCCATGACCTTTCCTTGTACAGGTTGTGCTAGTTTCCCCTGTATTGTGTACTGCCTCACCCTTCACCCAAGATACCACTTATCTATTGCCTATTTAGTGTTTCCCCCCCAACCCCTCCCATCCCTGGTAACCAACAAAGATTGTTATATTTTGTGTGTGAACTTTTACATGGGTTTCTACAATAGAGGTCTCATACAATATTGGTCCTTTTGTGATTGACTTATTTCATTCAGCATAAAGTCCTCCAGTTTCATCCATGTTATGAGATGGTTCACAGATTCATCGTTGTTCTTTCTCTTTGCATAGTACTCCATTGTGTGTACGTACCATAGCTTGTTTATCCATTCATCCGTTGATGGGCATCTAGGTTGTTTCCATTGTTTTGCTATAGTGAACAATGCTGCCATGAACATAGGTGTGCATATGTCTATTCGAGTGACGACTCTTATTTCTCTAAGATATATTCCTAGGAGTGGAACTGCTGGATCGAATGGTATGTCTATTTCTAGCTTTCTGAGAAAGTCCCATATCATTTTCCAAAATGATTGTATCATTTTGCATTACCACCAGCAGTGCGTAAGAGTTCCGATATCCCTGCAGCCCCTCCAACATTTGTTATTTCCAGTGTTTTTGATTCTTGCCAGTAATGCCGGGGTGAGATGGTATCTCATTGTGGTTTTAGTTTGCATTTCTCTAATGGCTAGTGATCGCGAGCATTTCCTCATGTGTCTGTTAGCCATTTGAATGTCTTCTTTGGTGAATTGTCTGTTCATTTCCTTTGCCCATTTTTTGGTAGGATTATTTGTCTTTTTATTGTAGAGGTGTTGGATTTTCTTGTAGATTATGGAGACTAGACCTTTGTCTGACTTGTACTGTCCAAAAATATTTTCCCAGTCTGTAGGTTCTCTTTTGACTCTTTTGGTGAAGTCTTTTGAAGAGCATAGGTGTTTGATTTTTAGATCATCCCAGTTGTCTAGCTTATCTGTTGGGTTTTGTGTGTTGATGGTTATGGTTTGTATCCTGATAATGCCATGTATTAAGGCCTGAAGTGTTGGTCCTATTTTTTCTTCTATGAACTTTATAGTTTTATGCTTTATATTCAGGTCTTTGATCCATTTTGAAGTAGTTATTCTATACGGTGTGAGGTATCGGTCCTGTTTCATTTTTTTGCAAATGGTTATCCAGTTTTGCCAGCACAATTTGTTAAAAGACTGTCTTTTCCCCCTTTGATGGACTTTGGGCCCTTGTCAAAGATCAGGTGACAGTAGGTGGATGGATTTACATCTGGCTTCTCAATTCTGTTCCATTGGTCAATGTATCTGTTGTTGTACTAGTACCAGGCTGTTTTGACTAATGTAGCTGTATAATAGGTTCTGAAGTCAGGTGGTGTGAGTCCTCCAACTTTATTCTTCTTCTTCAGTAGTGCTTTACTTATTTGGGGCTTCTTCCCTTTCCATATAAAGTGAGCGATTAGTTTTTCCATCTCTTTGAAGAAAGTTGTTGGTATTTGGATCGGGATTGCGTTGTATTTGTAAATTGCTTTGGGTAGAGTTGACATTTTCACAATGTTGAGTCTGCCTATCCATGAGCATGGTATGTTTTTCCATTTATGTAGATCCCTTTGGGTTTCATGCAGTAGTGTTTTGTAGTTTTCTTTTTATAGGTCTTTTACGTCTCTGGTCAGATTTATTCCTAAGTAGTTTATCTTTTTAGGGGCTATTGAAAATGGGATTGTTTTCCTGATTTCTTTTGCATTGTTCTCCTTTCTGGTGTATACGAATTCAACTGATTTTTGAGTGTTTATCTTGTATCCTGCTACTCTGCTGAATCTGCTAGTTCCAGTAGAGTTCTCATGGAGTCTTTAAGGTTTTCTATGTATAGTATCATCATCTGCAAACAGGGACAGTTTAACTTCTTCATTACCAATTTGGATGCCCTTTATTTCTTTTTCTTGCCTTATTGCTCTAGCTAGAACTTCCAGCACGACATTAAATAGGAGTGGTGATAAAGGGCATCCTTGTCTTGTTCCTGTTTTCAAGGGGAAAGTTTTCAGCCTCTCTCTATTAAAAATGATGTTGGCCATTTGTTTTGCATAGATGCCCTTTATTATGTTGAGAAGTTTCCCTTCTATACTTGTTTTATTGAGAGTTTTTATCAGGAATGGGTGTTGGACTTTGTCAAATGCCTTTTCTGCGTAAACTGAGATGATCGTGTGATTCTTTTCTTTCCTTTTACTTCTGTGGTGGATTACATTGATTGATTTCTAATGTTGAACCATCCTTGCATACCTGGCATGAATCCTACTTGGTCATGGTGTATTATTTTTTTGGTATGATGCTGAACTCCATTGGCTAGAATTTTGTTCAGAATTTTTGCATCTATATTCATGAGAAATATTGGTCTGTAATTTTCTTTTTTTGTGATGTCTTTGCCTGGTTTGGGTATCACTGTTATGCTGGCTTCATAGAATGAATTTGGAAGTGTTGCTCCCTCTTCTATGCTCTGAAATAGCTTGAGTAGTACTGGTACAAGCTCTTCGGTAAATGTTTTGTAGAATTCTCCAGTGAAGCCGTCTGGGCCAGGGCTTTTTTTGGTTGGGAGTTTTTTTTATTACCTTTTCAATCTCTTCTCTTGTTATGGGTCTGTTCAGATTTTCAACATCACTTTGCTGTAGTTTGGGTAGGCCGTGTGTTTTTAGAAATTTATCCATTTCCTCTAGGTTTTCAAATTTGTTGGAGAATAGTTTTTCATAATATTCTCTTATAATCCTTTTTATTTCAGTTGGGTGTGTTGTAATGTCCCCCATTTCATTTCTTATTTGGGTTATTTGTGTCCTCTCCTGTTTTACTTTTGTCAGTCTGGGCAGTGGTTTGTCGATTTTGTTGATTCTTTCAAAGAACCAACTTTTGGTTTTGTTGATTCTTTCTGTTGTTTTTCTATTCTCTATTTCATTTATTTCTGCTCTGATCTTTACTATTTCCTTTCTTCCGGTGGTTGTGGGCTTTTTTGCTGTTCTCTTTCTATTTGAGTTCTGCAGTTTATGTTTTGATTTTGTCCCTTTCTTCTTTTTTGATATGTGCATCTATTGCTATCATTTGTCCTCTGAGGACTGCCTTTGCTGTGTCCCAAAGGTTTTGTTATGATGTGTTTTTATTCTCTTTGGATTCTAGGAATTTTTTTATTCCATCTGATTTCTTCTATTACCCAGTGATGTGTAAGCAGGGTATTATTCAGTTTCCATGTAGTTGATTTTTTTTCCTTGATCTTTCTATTGTTAATTTCTACCTTGATGACATTGTGGTCAGAGAAGATACTTTGAATTTTCTCAATGTTTTGGATCTTCCTGAGGATTGCTCTGTGGCCTAAGATGTGGTCTATTGTGGAGAATGTTCTAGGTGCATTTGAAAAGAATGTGTACTTTGCAGTGGTTGGATGGATTGTTCTATATATGTCTATGAGGTCAAGTTGGCTGATTGTGCCTTTTAGGTCTTCTGTATCTTTGCTGAGTTTCATCTTAGTTGTTCTGTCTTTTACTGAGAGTGGTGTGTTGAAGTCTCCTACTATTATTGTGGAACTGTCAATTTCTTTCAGTGTTGTTAGGGTTTGTTTTATGTATTTTGGAGCCCTGACATTGGGTGCGTAGATGTTTATTATGGTTATGTCTTCATGATGGATCATCCCCTTAATTGTTATATAGTGTCCTTCTTTGTCTTTTATGGTATATTTTGTTTTAAAGTCTATTTTAACTGAGATTAGAATTGCCACTCCTGCTCTTTTTTGGTAGATGTTAGCTTGATATATTTTTTTCCAACCTTTGGCTTTTAATAAATTCACATCTTTGTTTCTAAGGTGTGTCTCTTACAGACAGCATATTGATGGATCCTGTTTTCTTATCCATTCTGTCACTCTCCGTCTCTTTATGGGTGCATTGAGTCCATTTACATTCAGTGTAATTATTGATAGATGTGAGTTTGTTGCTGTCATTTTGTAGTGCTTTTTTTTGTGGTGCTGAAGTTTTCTTTGTTCTTCTTACTCTTTTGTGCTGAGTTACTTTTGTTTCTGGATTTTCTTTCCATTTCTTTTGTTTTTGTAGGTTTTGTTTTTGCCGAGACTTTGTGTTTTTCTTCTTTATTTCTATGAGTATGTTTGTTAACTTTCTTTGTGGTTACCATGAATTTTATCCTTATCTTTCTAAGTTTGAAGCAGTCTACCATTACTTGGTATCGCCTTGCCTTCCTTTTCTTTAGAAGGTTCTATACCTATGCCGTTTATTCCCTCTTTTATTGTTTTGATGTTGTTGTCATTTATTGATTAACTGCTCTGATTCCCTGTTGTTTTTCTTTTGGCTTTGGATAGTCCTCGAGAGTTCATTTCCTAGATTGGTATCTTGCACGCATGATCCTGCTTCCTATGTTCTGCCTGTGAGCTGAAGCTGTTTGTCCTCAGATTGAAGCAATTCGTTTAATAAGTCTTGTAAGTTTGGTTTGACTTTTACATATTCCCTTAATTTCTGTTTATCTGGAAATGACCTAATTTCATGACCAAATTTGAATGAGAGTTTTGCAGGATATATTATTCTTGGCTGACAATTTTTTTCTTTCAAGATTTTATATATGTCATCCCATTGCCTTCTTGCTGGCATGGTTTCTGCCGAATAATCTGAGCTCAGTCTTATTGTTTCTTGTCTGTATGTGATTTCTTGTTTTTTACGAGTTGCCCTCAGGATTCTTTGTTTGTCTTTGGTTTTGGCGTGTGTGAGTATGATATGCCTTGTTGATTTTCTTTTGGGATCTCTTCTATAAGGGGTTCATTGAGCTTCTTGGATGGCCAGGTTTTCATCTTTCATGATATTGGGGAAGTTTTCTGTCAGCAGTTCCTCAATGATCCTCTCTGTGTTTTCTGTTTTCTCCCCCTGTTCTGGAATTCCAATCACTCGTAAATTTTTGCTTTTAATTGTGTCCCACATAAGTCTCACGGTCTCTTCATTTTTGTTTGTTCCTTTTTCTGAGTTTTCCTCAAACAGAGTTGTATCTAAGTGTTTGTCTTCACTTCCACTGATCCTATCTTCCACAGTTTCAAATCTGTTTCTCAGCCCTTCTATGACATCATCCATTTCTGAAATCTTGTTGTTTATCTTTTGTATTTCTAATTGTTGTTTTTGTATAATTTCTAGTTGTGAATTTATTTTGGCATTTTGTTCCTGCATCATCTTCCTGAATTCTTCCAATTTTTGTCTGTACTTTCCATGAATTTGTCTATTTTTTCCTCATGTTTGTCAGCTTTTTGCCTCAGTTCTTGGAGAATTCTGAGTATTAGAGATTTGAATTCCCTATCAGGTAGTTCTAGTGCGTTTTCTTCCGTAGGAGAGTCATCTGGTGTTTTATTTTGGACGCCTACTGGAACCTTCCTGTCCTGTTTTTGTGAATGTTTTGATATTGTCTGCTGTTTTGGGGGCATTCAGTAGTTATGTTTCTCGTTTATTGATTGTAGATTTATTTCTTTCATCCCTTTTCTAAAAAAAATAAAACAAAATTGACTATGTCTGAGCCGGCAGACTCTGTGTTCTTTGTTGTTTGCTTGTCTGTGCACTCAATACTTTTTGCCTCCTTCTCGGACTGGCAGGGTCAGTCACTCAGATATGGTGCAGCAGGGCAGGTCTAGCTGAAGAGGAGTTACTGAGACGGGGTGTTTGTGGCACTTACTACAGCCACCAGGGCGGGTCAGTAATCAGTGGAGGTCAGGTTCCAGTAGGCCGCACCTGTGCTGCTTGGTGGTATAATGTCATGCTCACGGTACAGGTAGGCAGGATGCAGCAGGGAGATTGTTATGTGTGGAGTTTAGATGGATATGGGAGAGAGGAGAGAGGAACAGGGGCCAAAAACATACAAACAAACAAAACAGAATGCTAGGGGAGCTTGCCGTTGGAATGGAGAGATGAGAGACTATGAAATGGAGAAAAAACAGAAAAGGGAAGAGGAAGAAAAGAAAAGAAAGAATAAATAAAGATCGGAAAGGTTAAAGAACCACAAAGTTCCCAGGGTTCCCACCGGTGCAGCTATGAGGTCTCGGGAAGTCGCTCTCAGGTGTTGCCGTACAGCCTGGCTAGAAGACGTAGAGATATACAACACCTCATAATCAGGGATCAGAAAGAGAAGGAAGATATAGAGAGATGAAAAACTGAGCAGTGAAGAAAGACAAAAAGGGAAAAAGAGGGAAAAGAAAACAAAACAAATTAAAAATTAAAAAAAAATAAAAGAAGAATGGCCCCCCAAAAAAACAGAAAAAAGAAAAAGAAAAAAAAAAACAACATAAAAAGAAATGCTCTCAGGGATCCTTCTGCACATCTGTGAAAGCTGAAGGAGAGATCCTTGCCACGCAGCTCCACCTGGCCAGAAAGGGCTCCCAACTCAAGAAAAGGAAAAGAAAACAAGCAAACAATTCAAAACGAACAAACGTACAAAAGCCCTGGGATCCCACCAGCGCGGTAGCCCAGACCGGGAAGCAGCTCCACACTTGAATGGAGCTCCACAGCCCCTCAGGAAGAAGTAAAGATGGCGCACGGAGCCAGGCACTCAAGCGAAAGGAGGGGGAGGTGGCGAGAGGCAAGCACGAAATCCAAAGAAGCAGGGAAAAAAAAAAAAAAAAGCAACACCTGCAGCTAACAAATGGCATTCAGAGAGCCAGCTAGTGCGGGCTGGTGTTTCTGGACAAGAGACTGTGTCTGCGGGAAGCAGAGGAGGCCGAGTGTGGGTAAAGAAGGGTGGAGAGTGGGAAAGCATATATCACAAATTGCCGGCATTCTGGAGCTCCTCAGGAAGAAGCAAAGATGGCACACGTAGCCAGGCACTCAAGTGAAAGGAGGGGGAGGTGGCGAGAGGCAAGTGAGAAATCAAAAGTAGAAAAAAAAAAGCAACACTAGCAGCCAACAAATGGCACCCAGAGAGCCGCCCGCTTGGGTGTGTGGAATGGAAGCAGCTGGCGCTTCCCGATCAAAAGACCGTGGCCGCGGCAAGCAGAGGAACAAATGAACAAAAGCCCCAGGATCCCACCAGCGCGTTAGCCCAGACCGGGAAGCTGCTCAACACTCGAATGGAGCTCCGCAGCCCCTCAGGAAGAAGCAAAGATGACGCATGGAGCCAGGCACTCAAGCGAAAGGAGGGTGAGGCAGTGAGAGGAAAGCAAGAAATCAAAAAGAGCAGGGAAAAAAAAAAAAAGAAAAAGCAACACCAGCAGCCAACAAATGACACTCAGAGAGCCAGCTAGTGTGGGCTGGTGTTTCTGGACAAGAGACTGTGTCTGCGGGAAGCAGAGGAGGCCGAGTGTGGGTGAAGAAGGGTGGAGAGTGGGAAAGCATATATCACAAATTGCCGGCGCTCTGTAGCCCCTCAGGAAGAAGCAAAGATGACGCATGGAGCCAGGCACTCAAGTGAAAGGAGGGGGAGGTGGCGAGAGGCAAGTGAGAAATCAAAAGAAGCAGGAAAAAAAAGCAACACTAGCAGCCAACAAATGGCAGACATAGAGCCGTCTGCTTGGGTATGTGGAATGCAAGCAGCCAGTGCTTCCCGGTCAAGAGACTGTGGCCGCGTGAAGCAGAGGAGGCCGAGCCGGGGCGAAGAGGGGTGGGGGGTGGAAAAGCACACACCGCAAATTACCGGTTGTTTTGTCTCCCACTGGACGCTCCGTGAGGCTGCTTTCTCATACCCCCATTTGCTGGTCTCCGATAGGAGTCCAAGATGGTGGATCCGCGCTGCGTTAGCTGGTAGGGGACCTCTGCATGAATCTCTCCTCACTCTCCTTTCTCTGTCAGTTTTCTCACTCCATTTGGTGCTTGGCTGAGTTCTTTATCTCTTCATTTGATGTTTTAGGGTTTCAGGATTGTTGTATTCTCTGTTTGCCTTAGTTTCTCGGATCTTTGGTGTGGAGGGACGGCGTGTTGCTTCTGCCTAGAGCACCATTTTGCTGGAACTCCCCACTAATCTCTTTTTAATTGATAATGAATTCTCAACATCAGAATCTATCAGAGAAAGCAGCTACATGATTTTTGTTGTTTCCAAATATGTATATTTTTGAGTACATTTTATACATTTTGAGTTGATATAGTCAGAAATGGTTAATATAAAAAGTGATGGAATTGGCCCATCAAATCAAGCTTCATCTTAATCTTTAAATTTCAGAAATCAAAAACTTGATTACTGTGCAATAATAAACATTTCCATTCTCTTGCTGATGGATTAATTTTTAAGCATGTAATATTTAAATTGTTTAGATTAATGGTTGATTATTTTGTTGATACTTTAATTTTTAATAATATTTTGGTATAGTTGTATTAAGAAAACAAAAATCCTCACAACTGAGCCAATAAGCAACATCATGATAAATGGAGAAAATATGGAAGTTGTCAAGGATTTCATCTTACTTGGATCCACAATCAACACCAATGGAAGCAGCAGTCAAGAAATCAATCAACATATTACTTTGGGTAAGTCTGTAGCAAAAGACCTCATTAAAGTATTAAAAAGCAAAGATGTCACTTTGATGACTATGGTGCACCTGACCAAGTCATGGTATTTTCAATCACCTCATATGCATGTGAAAACTGGGCAATGAATAATGGAACTGAAGAAGAATTGAAGCCTTTGAAGTATGGTGTTGGTGAAGAATATAGAATATACCATGGACTGCCAAAAAAATAAACAAATCTGTCTAGGAAGTAGTACAGCCAAAATACTCCTTTGTAAGCAAGGATGGTGAGACTTCATTTGGACATGCTATCAGGTGGGTCAGTCCTTGGAGAAGGACAGTGTGCTTGGTAAAATAGAGGGTCAGTGAAAATGAGGAAGACCCTCAATTAGATGGATTGACACAGTGTCTGCAACAATGGGCTCAAACATAGCAACGATTGTGAGGATGATGCAGGACTGGGCATAAATTGTACCTTAGTCACTATGAGTCAGAACCAACCTGACAGCATCTAACAATAACAACATAGTTGTATCACTTATTACACAGGTGATAAAGAGCTTACTTTTTTAGTGCATTTATTAGGCAAAAGGTCAGAGCCTTGAAAACTCTATGGAGCAGTTCTACTCTGAGCACATAGGGACATCTTGAATCAGAATTGCCTCAAGGGCAACTAACAACAACAACAACAAGTTATAGCACAGCTGGTAATTGAATCTTGAGAAAAACAGAGATGGTATGTGAATGACTTAATTTTGAGAACTGTTATCTTGAACTAATGCTACCTTAAACTTTAAATCTTAATGAAGCACTAAAGAATACATTTTTCTTGACTTTCAATACATTGGAAGATATGAATGGGTACTCGTGATTTAATAACTAGAGAATTATTGGCAACAAGTAGATAAATTATATGAATACTGAATTTATATAGTTACTATGGATTTAATTGTCCACCCTTAAAATATGTACTGAAGACCTGGCCCTAGTGCCTGTGGATGTGATCCTATTTAGAAATAGGATTTTACTTTTTTTATGATAATGAAGTAATACTGAGTAGAGTAGTCCTAAAATTAATTACTTTTGAGTTATGAAAAGAGCAGAATAGACAGAGAGACACACAGGGGTAAGAGAGATGCCAAGGAACACTAACGAATACTAAAGAATATTAACGATTGATAGCAGACACCAAAAACTAGGAGAGAGGCCCATAGCAGGAACTGGCATGGCTGATACCTTCATTTACACTGTTAGTCAACAGATCTGTGAGAAAATACGTCTTTGACATCAAGTCAATTCCAACTCATAGCAACTCAACAGTATAGAGTGGAACCTGCCCCATATGCTTTCCCAGGCTGTAATCTTTACAGAAGCAGACTGCCCCATCTTTCTCCTGTGGAGTGGCTGGTGAGCTTAAACCACTGACTTTTTTGTTAGCAGCTGAGCGCCTAACCACTGGTCCACCAGGGTCCTAGTGTTAAACACGTTATTACAGTTAAAAAATCTATGATGAAGTCATCAGTGTTTAAGCTAGAGTTATAAATCTGCTGCTATTGATGATAAAAATGTGTACAATTCTGTGTTTCCGAACAAATTTTATTTATAATTCTCATGCCTTTTGGGATGATATAGTTTCTTATTCCCTGGAAAGAAAGAAATATTAGTTAAAAAAATTAACAAAATTTGCTCAGAAATTTAGAATTATTTCCAGATCTTGGCAACAAGAGTTCCAGGGATTTAAGACTAAGGTA
The DNA here is from genome assembly GCA_030035585.1 of Dugong dugon. Classification (NCBI taxonomy): domain Eukaryota; kingdom Metazoa; phylum Chordata; class Mammalia; order Sirenia; family Dugongidae; genus Dugong; species Dugong dugon. The sequence goes on along the minus strand of CM057463.1, from coordinate 101,735,897 downwards.
AGTGACTTGTCACATTTGGTTACTGGACAGATTTCATTAGTCAGCCTACAAACCCTACCTACACATCAGCTTGGCATCAGATGTCAGAACGGGCTAAAACAATAAAAGTGACACTTGATAGCATAGTCATTTCTTGGTTCTGCAGGCCATGATCTTGGTGCTTCAGCAAAAAGACTACAGTTGAATAAATCAACAACTTCTCTTGGGAAGAAAACCCTGCCCAGAGAAGCACTTAAAGTATATGCTAAAATTCATGTGAAGAAATGTGCTATCAATACTTGAAAGAAGAGGCATATTTGTGGAACCAGCTGGTCAATGTCTGTTTGTAACAGTGTCTAGCATTATCAGATTATTGATTACAGGAATGTAGAGACCCTGATCACTTAAGATTAGTTCTCCTTCTTTCCCCTGAATAAGCTCTCAGACAGTATCTCAAGTTTTTGTCCTGAGGGCAGATTACAGGCTCTTTACTGGATGTTGTGATTTTTTTAACAGAGTCTTTCTTATAACTAAAAAAAATAGAGATTAGAGTCAAATTTCTAGCTTCAGGAAATTCTGACAGAAAACACCTATGTGCCCCCAAATCTGATCACATATTTATTTCTTTTTATTGATACTATAATCCCAAGATAATTAAGTCCCACCACATTCATTTCTTGTATATCAGTGATTTAGCCAGTATCTGCTACCATTCCCTTTGGCAAGATTTCCATGTATATGACTTGCAGAGAGTAAATATTTACCGTCCTGGAATATTAGAGCTAAAAGGGATCTCAGGTATTGTTTAATTAAACCTTTTCACTTTAGGACAGCAAAATTGCAACTCAAAATTTTAAGTGCTTTTTCTAATATCGCAGTAATTAGTGTTAGTAGTATTGTTGTTGTTAGTTGCTAGCAAGTTGGCTCTGACTGACAGCAACCTCACATACAACAGAACAAAACTTTGTCAGGTCCTGCGCCACCTTCATGATTGTTGATATACTCTAGTCCATTTTTGCAGCCACTGTGTATTTTGAGTGTCTTTAGCCTAAGGGACTCATCTTCCAGCACTATATTGGACAATATTTTGTTGCGTTTCATAGGATTTTCATTGGCTCATTTTGGAAGTAGATGATGAGGCATTTCTTCCTAGTCTGTCTAAGTCTGGAAACACTGCTGAAACCTGTACATCATGGTGTTTGGAATACTAGTGCTATAGCTTCCAGCATCATAGCAACATATAAGCTGCCAAAGTAGTACTACAGCTGGTACTAAAACCCAGGTATCCCTGTCCCCAAAGAAGTGCTTACCTATGACCAAAGAGTATCTTATACTCTTGAATTTAGTTTTTATTTACATAAGAAACTTAGAAATATTTTTTGTTATGTAACAGGTTAGAGGTAATGACATTATGTCGCTGCCACTCCATCAAAGACTTTGAACACTAGCAAAAAAGCACTGCTTTCTGATTGAAAGATACAGATGTATGTGTGCATTTTTAGAGCTAACTATCAATGTTCAGTCTTTTATTATGTACTAGATATGAAAGACCAAAATGAATGTCAGAAGACACTCTGAAACTTGCTCTTGAATGTAGAGTAGCTAAAGCAGTGGAAGAAATAATGAAGTAAGAAAGTTGAACAGAAGATTTCAAAGGGCAGCTCGAGAAGAAAAAGTAAAGTATTACAATTAAATGTGCAAACACCTAGAGTTAGAAAACCAAAAGGGAAGAACATACTTGGCATTTCTCAAGCTGAAAGAACTGAAGGAAGAATTCAAGCTTTGAGTTGCAATACTGAAGTATTATATGATCAAAATATTGAAGGAAGAAGGAAGCATCAAAAGAAGAAGATGAAAGGAATACACAGAGTCATTTTTCCAAAAAGATTTTGTCTATGTTTAACCATTTCAGGAGGTCAAGATATAGTCATTCGAATAGAACAAGGGGATACTACATGGTAGAAAATCAGAAAAAGTGTGCATCAGAGTTGTATCCTTTCACCATACTTACTTAATCTGTATACTTAACAAATAATCCGAGAAGAGGAATGATATGAAGAAGAATGCAGCATCAGGATTGGAGGAAGAGTCATTAACAACCTTCAATATGCAGATGACACAACCTTACTTGCCAAAAGCAATGAGGACTTGAAGCACTTACTGATGAAGATCAAAGAACACAGCCTTCAGTATGGATTACACCTCAACATAAAGAAAATATCGAAGTTGTCAAAGATTTCATTTTATTTGGATCCATAATTAACATCCATGGAAGAAGCTGTCAAGAATTTAAAAGACGTATTGCATTAGGCAAATCAGCTTCAAAACACCTTTTTAAAGTGTTGAAAAGCAAAGATGTCATTTTAAGGACTAGAGTGCACTTGACTAAAGCCATGGTATTTTCAATCGCCTCATATGCATGAGAAAGCTGGACAAAGAATAAGAAAGACCAAAGAAGAACTGATGTCTTTGAATTATGGTGTTGGTGAAGAATATTGAATATACCATGGGCTGCCGTAAGAAGGAACAAATCTGTCTTGGAGGAAGTACAATCAGAGTGCTCCATAAAAGCAAGGGTGGCGAGACTTTGTCTGTAGTACTTTGGACGTGTTATCAAGAGGGACCAGTCCCTAGAGAAGGACATCATGCTTGGTAAAGTAGAAGGACATCAAAAAACAGGAAGACCCTTGTTATGGATTGAATTGTGTCCCCCAATAATGTGTGTCAACTTGACTAGTCCATGATTCCCAATATTGTATGATAGTCCACCATTTTGTTACCTGATGTGATTTTCCTATGTGTTGTAAATCCTATCTCTCTGATGTTAATGAGGTAGAATTAACAGCAGTTGTATTAATCTACAAGAGTAGGTTGTGTCTTAAGTCAATCTCTTTTGAGATATAAAAGAGAGGAGCCAACAGAGACATAGGGACCTCATACCACCAAGAAAAAAGCACTGGGAGCACAGCGCATCCTCTGGATCTGGGATCCCTGCACTGAAAAGCTCCTTGACCAGGTGAAGATTAATAACAAGGACCTTCTTCCAGAGACAACAGAGAGAGAAAGCCTTCCTCTGGAGCTGGCACCCTGAATTCAAACTTCTAGCCTCCTAGACTATGAGAGAATAAATATCTTTTTGTTAAAGCCATCCCTTTGTGATATTTCTGTTATAGCAGAACTAAGTAACTAAGAGAACCCTCAATGAGATGGACTGACACAGTGGCTACAGCAAGGGGCTCAGACATAGCAATGATTGTGAGGACAGTGCAGGACCAGGCAGTGTTTTGTTCTGTTGTACGTAGGGTCGCTATAATTCAGAGCTGACTTGATAACCCCTAACTACAAGATATGGTGGTAAGTATTTAACATATGATAGCTTAAATAGTAGTTTTGGAAGTGACACAAAATAAAGAGGAAGGAACATGTAGTTAGCAATCATAATGTTCTCAATGTTATATATCTGCTAGACCACACTTTATAAGGTCAACACTGTTAATAATAAAATCTAGTTTATTTTGTAATGAATAGTACATCTTAATCACTTTACAAAGAATGGCATTTGTTTTCAATAAAAATATATTTATCTTTTTTTTTTTTTCCAGCAACAAAATTGCATAAGAGAAAAGCAAGGCTCGGAAATTTTAACCATGGTCTACTGTCTGGATTCAGTCTTTCAGCAATCACCTCCACATACACTTTATATTCTCCACATATATTTATTTCCTTGACTATCAAGTTCATTATCTCATTCTTCCAAGTATATTAACACATGGTGTTTCTTCTGCCTGAAACATTATTACTGACCCTTTGCGCATTTTTTCTACCATCTTTTTCTCCCAGTAGGCTAAGAACACCATAGTTGTGGGATTAGCTTTTACATTTGTATCCTCAGAATTTAATATGATATTTAGCATAAATGAGTACTCAACTTTTTTTTTTTTTTAACACAAATAATATGCTTTATTTCACTTCTGGAGCTGATGAATATTCCAGTGGAAATTAATAATGATTATCTGCTGAGATGTTTCCTGTAAGACTAAGTTGTGTCCAATCAGGAAGAATTCTTTCACAGAAAATTAATCTTACTATTGCCACATGGGCTCACTGTGTTCTGGATCTTGTATATCAGTTGCCTCTGACATCAGTCATAAAGGCAGAATTTCACCTTGGAAGAGCTCCACAGACTCTAGCACATTCTAAGCTATAAGAACCACTAGACTTTTCAACAATCAGTTCTAGATCCTGCTTAGAAGTCAACACCATCCTCAAAGCCTGCACATTTGCTTAAGGGTCATGAGGTGTGATGGTGAGATCTTGGGTACTTTTACTTCTAAAGGGTGACTCTCCATAAATAATAGTCTCCAGAAATAAACATGTCAAAAATAACTAACAATGACATGTGATAGCTAAAATAGATGTTTGAAATAAGTAGGAAACTCTGTCTAAGAAATCTAACTAACAACATTCAGGAAGTTTTTCATAGGAATTCTCCTGTAATGTTACTATCGTTTTCAAAGTATTCTTGATTTCAGTTTCAAATACAATTCTCAGGCCATGAAGCATAGCATGTAAGCAGTGATTTCTTGTGAACAAATCCTGGATTTACCACAAAGAAGACATCATGATGATGTATTATCTGTTTTTAGGAATTACAATGTGATTTGCTATAAAAGTCATTTTTTATAGGTAGAAAATCTAGGTTGAAATGTACCCCACTACTCATCACTCTCTGCATAGCTATTTAAAAAAAAAAAAGTCAAAACAACGTCTCACAGATTAATCACTCAAGTTGACAAGCCTGTGTTTTAGTTTCCTATGACTGCCGTAAGAAAGTCCACAAACTTAAAACAATAGAAATTTATTCTTTCACCGTTCTGGAGGCTGGAAGTCTGAATTCAGGGTGCTTTCAGGTCAATGCTCTCTCTGAAAACTCTAAGGAGGATTCCTTCCTTGTCTCTTCCAGATTCTGGTAGTCCCAGGTGTTCCTTGGCTGTGTCAGCATAACTCCAATCTTTGCCTCTGTCATCATATGATCATCTTCCATCTGTGTCGATCTGTCGCCATGTCTCTTCCTCACTTTTTATAAGTCCTGTATTCATAGTGGATTAGGGTCCTCCTTACTACAGTATAGAGCCCTGGTGGCACAGTGGTTAAGAGCTTGGCTACTGACCAAAAAGTTCAACAGTTCAAATCCACCAGCCACTCCTTGGAAACCCTACAGGGGCAGTTCTACTCTGTCCTACAGGGATGCTGTGAGTTGGAATCGACTCAATGGCAATGGGTTTTTGAGTTACTACGTTATGATCTCATCTTAACTAATTATATATACCACTACCGTATTTCCAAATAAGGTCACATTTACAGTTACTGGGAGTTTTGACTTGAGCGTATCTTTTTGGAGGACACGATTCAATCCATAACAGCCTCATTCACAAAATTCTTTTATCATCAGAACTTAAAATGGATATACTATAACAGCTGAAATCTGCCCCGGCATAAGTTATAGATTTTATGGAAGTATTCCTGAAATGAAAATGTCAACAATACCATGCATATATATTGACACAAAAAACAGTAAAGGATTAACAGAGGATCACAAAAGAAGTTTATGAAGTGATTGGAACAATTGGTGAAATTATGGTTAAAGGGTAATTGTAGAACTTCTTATCTCTCTCTACTAAATTGTTCTGGCCAAATTTTCTTAAATAGAAAATCAATGTCACGGTGGGCCATGATTCCCAGTATTGTCTAGTTGCCCTCCATGTTGTGATTGTAATTTTATGTTAAAGAGGATTACGGTGGGATTGTAACACCCTTACTAAAATCACATCCTTGAGCCACTGTAAAGGGAGTTTCTCTGGGGTGTGGCCTGCACTACCTTTTATCTCACAAGAGATAAAAGGAAAGGGAAGCAAGCAGAGAGTGGGAGACTTTATACCACCAAGAAAGCAGTGCCAGGAGCAGTGCATGCTTTGGACCAGAGATTCTTGCATGGAGAAGCTCCTAGGCCAGGGGAGGATTGATGACAAAAACCTTTCTGCAGAACCAACAGAGAAAGACTTCTCCTGGAGCTGACACCCTGAATTTGGACTTGTAGCCTACTGGGCTGTGAGAGAATAAATTCTCTTTGTTGAAGCCATCCACTTGTGATATTTCAGTTAGAGCAGCACTAGATGATTAGAACAATCAATATTTCAAACCAAACCAGCAAGTTTTCACTAAGATAATCTACATTTTAAGCAAATGCACTAATAGTATTCAAGAGCAATTTCTGTTCACTGTCATGTAGGTATGATGACTCAAAAGTCAATAACTATTTGACATTCTCAGTAGCATCTTCATGCTGACAGGCTTGAACTTTACTGAATAACTGTTTTTAGTAAGAATATAAGAGTAAAACTCTTTTTTTAAAAAGAGTACTCTGTTCTGGGTATTTTCAATATGGAATGAAAACATGGCATATGGATTCTAGCAAAACAGTTAATGGACTTTTTTTTTTTTTTCAAAGTACCTTAAATAAATTATTTTTACACACAAGATCAGCTCAAATTTCATAATGCAATTCATAGTCAGGTCTTAGCCAGGAGCAAAGTTTCGAGGCTTGATAATATAATTTCTGCCCCTCTCATGATTTTCCAGAGGGTGGGAAAGGCCCTATAGATAGTCTCTTTAGAAGATACAGCTTGGAGAACCCTCCGCTTTTTCTGTGTTGCAGTGATTTGAATAGGGAACTTGGCCCAGAATTTTTCAACAATAAAAAACATCTTATTGCGGGGCTAGTTATAACTTGGACTTTATTTTACTACTGCCATAGAAAGCTGTTTATGGTGTCTCCAATTACTCAGTCTTTTTTCTTTTCTTAAAGAGTTAGCATAACAGCAAGAGTGCCTCCCTCCCCAATTCCAGTTTAAAATGACTTCTCTTTCTTGACTTTTGGGAGGCAGGATGATAGAGACTTAGTGTGCATGTTTCCTTTGAATTCCCTTTATACACATTTTTAACCTTGCAGGGAAAATGGAACACACATACACAACACTGAGCTTGTCTTCTTTGCAATTTCAAATTACCAATTTGAATTACACATGTTGCGCTCCCTGGCATTGGCCAATTGCCTCAGGGAATTACTGTTGAAAGACAATTTAAAGCACTGACTCTGAAGAGTCACAGTCTCTTAGTATAGCAAACATTTTGTACATCAAAGTCTTATCTTTCTGAATTTTAGAGCAACATAAGAGCAATTCTAAGACCAAGCTTTCTGAAACTGTGCTGATGTTTGACTCATGAAATGTTATTTGTTGTGTATGATATGTATGGGGGAAACAGATTGTTTCTTTTTTCATTTTATTGTGTACTTGTTAATCTATTTCTAAAGGTATTATGCTAATTATGGCACTACTCTTCACATTCAGAATCTGAACTGCTCGTTTTCAAGTATTTCTTTTTTTCAAAGTGTAATCTGTTAATTACTTGTTTAATGGGGTGTGTAATTACCTACTTTAAGCTAGGAAGCTGTTTCCATTTCAAAGAGAGAAACTATTTTAGAAATGAAAGTGCATAAATACAATCCTTTATGATACAAAATATAACTCTTTACTACCCTTAATGGTTCTAAGTGAGAAAATGAGACTGAAAAACAACTCATTGTATTTTCTCTTTATGTATTTGTGTATACTGCATCAAACAGAGGTGAAATTTATGACAGGTAACAGGCTGCCATTTAGCTACACATTACGGAGTAATTTTACTGTCCATTTATACCATTTAAAAGGCCAAACTCCAAAGTAGAAGGAAAAACCCCATTATTAACGTAATATGTTTTTAAAAGTGTTTTATTTTTCAAATACTTGGTCAGAGGAGAAAACTGAGGTATAAAAGAGGTAAAGTGAGGGAACAAGATATGAGAAGTGAAACATTTCAGGAAATCCAGCAATAATAAATAATGTTCATTGAGTTCTGGGTTTATACATAGCTTATATGAAGGATTTAATTCCATCTAATTAACACCCATACATAATAGCACCAGAATCCCTTTGTATCACTTATGAGGAAACTGAGTCTTACAGATATTAATAAAATTGGCTATAGTCAATCAGCAAAACAGCTTTCACTCTCCAAACTTCTGCCTCCAAACTGACTGCTAGATACTACAATGAAACTAATTGGATTTATGTAATCTTAGGGAATGGAAGAGATTAAACTAAATTGATTATATTTTGATGATGAATTTTATGCTTTTGATGGTCTATAATGTTTGGAGTAAAAATTGATCAAGAGCAATGGTAACAAAATCTATTTATTGAATAGGAAATGAAGCAGTGTACCAGGGTTCTTATGTTTTGCTAAAAATTTGTATAATTTGGTAACAACTGCCTGGTAATTTGATGTCTTGAAAAACTAATGGCTAAATTGGGTCATATCGGTGGAAATGGCACTTTAAGGAATTCCAAAAATTCTGTCCAGTGAAAGCAACGGAAAAAGATCGTAAAAATTGTCAGAATCAACTTTTCAGCTATTTGAAAATTAATCAAAGGCTTGAGGAGGACTGAAGCTGTGTTTATTCAACAGAAATTGATGAACCTCAGTAATAATAGTGTGGTTTGTGATATTTTAACTTGCCTTATACCCGTCCCCCTTTCTCCAGCTCTGTGGTAACCTTAAATACCAATAACCAACTATCAGGGTAAAAACCAGCATCCCTAAAACCATTAGAGTTGGGGGCAAATGAGAAGAGCAAGGTTGGGGCTTCTTCAAAGCCTCATTTACAGAGAATTGTCGTTATTTGACCTGATTGCTGGGTCTCTGGAAGACTCCACTTGCAAGACTATCTTTTTCGACCTGGCTTTGTGCTCAGTCAGTGAGAAAAACTTTTTCCCCAGGGGTATTTTTTGAAAACATTTAGAGACAGTTGGTGAACTTTGAGACTGCCTGATGGAGCAGTTACGGCAAACAATAAGCTAACCAAAAAGTTTTTTAAAAATTAGAAATTATATGTTCATATGGAATTTTAAAAACCCTGGTGTATATTCCTGGATTTAGAAGGCCTTGCACAAGCATAGCGCTGTGAACGTGCTCAGAAAATACCTGAGAAAATCCTAAGTTCTCATCTCTGGTTGACCTTGACTTTCTGAACCAGCGGTAAATGAAGGCTAAAACAGAGCTGTTAACAGCCAACTGAATATTGAAGGTGTGCACCAACATACATAAACAATCTTTCAACAAACGCTGAGAGACTTATTCAAGGAATTTAAGGAATTCTAAATAAAGGCCTGGCAGTCTGCTTCAGAAAATTAGCCAATGAAAACCTTATGGATCACAACACTTTTTGATTTACTTTCTTTGGGCACATCATCAGGAGGGATCAATTGCTGGAGGAGGAAATCATGTTTAGTGAAGTAGAGGGTCAGCAAGGGCAAGGGAGGCTTTCAGTGAGACGGATTGGCACAATAGCTGCAACTATGGACTTGAACATGCTGGCAATTGTGAGGATGACGCAGGATTGGGAAGCATTTTCCTCTGTTTACATAAGGTCTCCATGAGTCAGAGTTGACCTTATCTGTCATCTTTCAATCAATCAATCAATCTATCTATCTATCTGTCTGTCTGTCTGTCTACTTACCTACATATCTATCAATCTATCTGTCATCTATCTATCTATCCAACTCTATGTCTAATCATTACTTTACCACTAAGCTAACCAAATACAGACTTTAGTGGCCAAACATGAATACATTATAGAATCAATCTAGGGAAAAAAAACCCAGCAATACTAACAACAACAACAACCAGCAACACCAACAAAACCTGGGGAGGAGAGGAGAAACTGGTTTCCAGAGTTGTCACTTTACACTATTTTAAAATTCTAGTTCTCAACTAAAAATTTGAGACATGCAAATAAATTATAACTCATACACAGGAAAAAATCTATCGACAGAAATTATCTTTACGGGAGCACAGATGTTTGACTTACTAGACAAAGACTTTAAATCAGCATTTTAAAAATATGTTCAAGGAGCTAAATGAAACTAAAGAACCAAAGGAAAGTATGAAACAATGTCTCACTAAATAGAAATATTAATAAATAGGAATTATAAAAATTAATCAAATAGAAATTCTGGAGTTGAAAAACATGCTAACTTAAGTTAAAAAAAAAAAAATCATCACAGATGACCAAAAATAGATTTGCACAGTGGAAAAAAAGATCAACTAACCTGAATATAGACCAATTGAAATTATCCAATCTGAAAAATTTGAAATAAGAAAGAGTGAACAAAAGAAATGAAAAGAGCCTCAGAGGCCTTCTAGACACCACTAAGTATACTAACACAGGCAAAAAGTGAGTTCAGAGGGAGAGAAGGTAGATAACAGGGCAGAAGGAATATCTGAAGAAACAATTGCTTTAAACTTCCTAAATTTGATGGAAAACATTAATGCATTTCAGTAGCTCAACAAATTTTAAGCAGAATAAAGTGATACATTGTTAGACACAACTAGACATGTCATTATCAAGCCGTTAAAAGCCAGAGAAAAGAGAGAATCTTGAAAGCAGCAAAAGAAAAGAGACTGATTACACACATGGAATATTCAATATGATTAACAGCTAATATCTCATCAGAAACAAGGAAGTCCAGGAGACAGTGGGAAGCCATATTCAAAGTACTGAAAGAAAAATACTGTCAACCAAGAGTTTCGTATCAAGTAAACTGATCTTTTCCAAATGAAGGTGAAATTAAGAGGTTTCTAGATTTTTAAAAACTAAAACAACAACAACAACAACAAAAAAAAAACACTGAGAGAAATAGTTGCTAATAAACCTATCATACAAGAAATACTTTCATACTGAAAAGAAAGGGCACTAGACAGAAACTTGAATCCATATAAAGAAATAAAGAGTACAGGTAGAGGTAACTATATGAGTAAATATAAAAGACGATGCAAATGCATTTATTTGTAACTCTGTTTTTATCTGATTTAAAAGATAATTGAATGATGTAATAATTATAAATCTGTGTTGATGGCATACAATGTATAAAGACGTATTTTGTATAAAGTAACAGGACAAAGAAGAATAGAAAGAACAGAGTGACATAGAAGCAAAATTTTTGTACAGTACTGACAATAAGTTGATATTAATCTGAATTAGATTGTAATAAACTAAATTATTAACTATCGCTGTTGTTGTTGTGTGACATTGAGTCAATTACAACTGACAATGATCCTATAGGACAGAGTAGAACTGCTCCATAAGGTTTCCAAGGAGCAGCTGGTGGACTCAAACTGCCGACCTTTGGATTAGCAGCCTGAGCTCTTAACCACTCTGCCACTATAATCTCTAGTATAAAAGTAAGTAAGAATGATAGTAAAAAAATGTGAAGGAAATTAAGATGGTATTCTAGAAATTATCTAATACAAGAGAAGACACTAATGGATAAATAAAGGAACAAAAGAGACATAAATATATTTAAAACATACCAGAGATCATGAAGATGGTGCAGGACTGGACAACATTTTGTTCTGTTATATATAAGCTCATCAATAGTCAGAGCTACCTCAACTGCAACTAATAACAATATGTATAAAACAAATAGCTAAATGGCAAATATGAATGCTACCTTATAAGTTATTACAATGATGTAGAGAGATTTAAATCTCCAATTAAAAGGCAAAGTTTGGCAGGATGGATTTAAAAAATTAGCTACATGCTCCCTAGAAGAGATATATTTTAGATTCAAAGACAAAAATAAATTGAAAGTAAAAGAATGGAAAAGATATACCATACAAACAATAACCAAAAGAGAGCTTGAGTGACTATACTGAGAACAAACAAAATAGACTTTAAGACAAATTTTGTTTCTGGAGACAAAAAAAAAGTATTTTATAACGATAAAAGGGTCAATCCATCAGAAGACATACCAAATTATAAACCAATTCTGTATACACCAAATAGAAAAACCCTAAAATGCATGAAGCAAAAACTGTCATAATTGAAGAGAGGAGTAATTGGAGACATTAGTACCAACTTTCAGTAATGGATAGAACAACAAGACAGAAAATCAATAAGGAAATAGAAGACTTGAACAACCCTACAAAACAACTAGACCTAACAGACATATATAGAACACATCACCACCAACGACAGAATACACACTCATCTCAAGTGCACATGGAACATTTTTCGGGATAGACCACATGTTAGGCCACAAAACAAGCCTCAATATATTTAAAAAGAATGAAATTATACAATGCTTTTTCTCCAAACAGAGGGGAATAAAATTAGAAATCAATAAAAGAAGTGCATTTGGGAAATTAACTAATACGTGGAAATTAAACAATGTACTCTTAAACTAACAATGGGTCTAGGAAGAAATCACATGCAAAATTTAAAAAAGAGAAGACATTGAGATTTAAAAACTAAAGACACAGCACACAGAAGTTATGTAATTCAGTGACAGCAGTGCTCAGAGAGAAATTTATAGCTGTAAACACCTAAATTTAAAAAGAAGAAAAATCTTGATAAACTAATCTTCTACCTTAAGAAACTAGAGAAAAAAAAAAAGAAAGAGCAAAAAAATCCAGAGTAAACAGAAGCAGGACAGAATGAAAATTAGGGTGGAAATAAATGAAATAAAGAATATTAGAATATTAGAGAAAAAAAAAGTTAGCTCTTTGAACAGATGAGGAAAATTAACTAATATTTAGCTAGATTTGCCAGTAAAGAAAGAAAACTTGATTTACTAAAATCAGGAATCAATGAGAGGATGTTCCAACTATCTACAGAAATAAAATGGATTATAGGGGAAATAATCAACAATTGTATGCCAACAAATTAGATAATTTAGATGAAAAGGGCATATTCCTCAAAAAACACAAAGTATCAAACCAAGTCTATAAAAGAATAGACAAATTGAACAGACCTATAACAAAAAAGGAAACCCTGGTGGCATAGTGGTTAAGTGCTATGGCTGCTAACCAAAAAGTTGGCAGTTTGAATCCACCAGGTGCTCCTTGGAAACTCTATGGGGCGGTTCTACTGTGTCCTATAGCATTGCTATGAGTCGGACTCCACTAGATGGCAGCGGCTCTGATGTGTTTTGGTTTGTTTTAATAACAAAGAGACTGAGCTGGTAATAAGAAAAAATCCCACAAAGAAAGTCCCAGAACCAGATAACTTCACTGCTAAAATCCACCAAACATTTAAAGAAGAATTAGCACCGAAATTTCACAAATTATTCCAAAAAATAGAGGTAAGGGGATACTCTCAAAGTGACTCTTGGAAGCCAGTCGTAACCTGATGTAAAGACCAGACAATAATATTACAAGGAAAGAAAACTACAGAACAATGTTCCTTTTGAATATAGATGCAAAAACCCTCAATAAATATTAGCGAACCAAATCCAGCTACATATAAAAAAGGATTATACACCATGACCAAGTGGAGTTTATTCCAGGAAGGCAACGTTGGTTGAACATACGGAAATCAGTACATGTAACGTACCATATTAATAGAATAAAAGACAAAATCTACATGAGCCTCTCAATAGACACAGAAAAAAAATGTGACAAAATCTAATATTTTTTCATGATTAAAACATTCAAGAAACTTGGAAGAGAAGGGAGGTTTTTTTTAACTCAATAAAGGGCATTTATGAAAAAAAATCAGCAAACATCATCATTAATATTGAAAGAAAGAGACTTTTCCCCCTAAGATCAGGAACAAGACAAGCATATCTGTTCTTACAGTATTCACTATTGTACTAGTAATTTGGCCAGAACAACCAAGCAAGAAAAGGAGCAAAAGGCACCCAGATTGTGAAGGAAGAGCTAAAATTATATCTATTTACAGACAATATGATCTTGTATATAGAAAATTGGAAGCTATTGACATATATATATATATATATATATATATATATATATATATATATATATGCCAATGAATGAGTTTGGCAAGGTTGTAGGGTACAATATAAATCCTTTATAAAGAATCAAGTTTGTTTCTACACACTAGCAATGAATGCTCTGAAAATAAAGTTAAGAGAGTGTTTCCATTCACAAAAGCATCAAAAATTTAAAGAAAATGGAATAAATTTAACAAAAGAAATGCAACACGTGTATGCTGAAAACTACAAAATATTATTGAGAGATATTAAAGAAGACATAGATAAATGGAAAGGCTTCCCATTTTCATTGACTGGAAGACTAAATACAGGCAGTTCTTGACTTAGGAGGTATTCGAGTTATGAGAAACTGGACTTATGACGATCAATTTATTTTTTTGTTTTCCTGTACATCTTCTTGCTAGTAATATGTACTACACACAATGCTACAGCACAAAATTTGCTGATGTTATAATTCTCAGATGCTCACTTGCAGATGTTCAATTTTATGATTTACTGTTCAAAACACTGCCATATAGCTTTAGTTTTCTAAACTAAATTAGGGCTTCAGTTACTTGAAAATATGGACCTAAGAATGAGAGAAAAAATGTGCTAATATTGTCTAATAAGGGTATAGTATCCAGGATACATGAGGAATGCTTACAACTTAACAATAAAAAGACAAATAGCCCAGTTAAGAGGGAAAGATGTTTGAATACATATCTCTCCAAAGAACACATACCAATGGCCAGTAAACCATTTGTTGAGCATGAAAATATACTCAACATCTTCAGTCATTACATAAATGCAAATACAAACCATAATGAGATACCGCTTCACACCTGCTAAAGACAGTTGCTGATTCCATGTGTTTCAGCATACAGCTACACTCCATAGGGTTTTCAAGGTTGTACTTTTTGGAAGCAGATTGTCAGGACTTTCTTCGGAGGCATCCCTGAGTGGGTTTGAACCACCAACTTTTCCATTAGTAGTTGAGCACTTAACCATTTGTGCCACCTAGGAACTCATTCACACTTACTAGGAGGTCTACAGTTAAAAAGACAGACAATAACAAGTGTTGAGGATGTAGAAAAATTGGAACTCTCATACATTTCTGGTGAGAATATAAAACGGCACTACAACTTTGGAAAATGTTTTGGCAGTTACTGAAAATGGTAAACATAAATATTACCATATTTTTGTTAGCTGCCACTGAGTTGTTGGTGACTCCAGCAAATCATGCACAACAGGATCAGGCCTTAGTGATGCTTAGGGTTTTCACTGGCTGATTTTTTGGAAGTGGATCGACAGGCCTTTCTTCCCAGACTGTCTTACTCTGAAAACTCCACTGAAATACATTCAGCAGCACAGCAAAATGCAAGCCTCTACTGACAAATGGGTGGTGGCTGTGAAGTGCATTGGCTAGGAACTGAACCTGATTCTCCTGCATAGAAAGAGAGAATTCTACCACTGAACCACCACTATACGCAAAGTTATCATCTGTAATCATCAAAAAAGTTATCATCAGTAATTCCACTTCTAGGCATATACTCAAGAGAATTGAAAATGTATGATCTCACAGCAGCATTATTCATAAGAGCTGCAAAGTGGAAAGAACCCAAATGTCCATCAAATGATGAACTGTAAAACCTAATGTGGTATATACAGTGAGATATTATTTAGCTACAAAAAGAAATTAAATATTGTTACATGCTATAATATGGATGAAACTTGAAAACGTTATACTATGTAAAAGAAGTCAGACAAGGAGGCCACACACTGTTTGATTTTGTTTATCTGAAATGCCCAGAAGAGGCAAACTTAAAGAGATAGAAAGTATATCAGTGTGTTGCCAGGAGGTGGGGAAAGGGATATCAGGAGTGAGTTGTAAAGGCTATAAGGTTTCCTTTGGAGCTGATAAAAATGTTATGGAATTAGATGGTGGTATTGGAGGCCTGGTTGCACAATGGTTAAGACCTGTGGCTGCTAACCAAAAGGTTGGCAGTTTGAATCAACCAGTCACTGCTTGGAAACCCTTTGGGTCAGTTTTACTCTGTTCTAGAGGGTCACTATGAGTCAGAATTGACTCGACTGAACAGCAATGGATTTTTTTGGTTTTATTGGCTGTGCAACTTGAGAATACACTAAAGACCACTTAATTGTACATTTTAAAATAGTGAATTTTATGGTATATGAATTGCATATCAATTAAAAACAAACAAAAAATAAGTTTAGTTGCATATTGGAGTTGGTTGTTGTTATTAGGCGCTGTCAAGTCTGTTCCACTCATAGCGATCCCACGTACAACAGGCCAAAACACTGCCCAGTCTTATGCCATCCTCATAATCCTTGTTATGTTTGAGCCCATTGTTGCAGCCACTGTGTCAGTCCATCTCATTGAGAGTCTTCCTCTTTTTCGCTGACTCTGCATTACCAAGAATGATGTCCTTCTCTAGGGAATAGTCCCTTCTGATAACATGTCCAAAGTATGTGAGATGAAGTCTCCTCATCCTCGCTTCCAAGGAGCATTCTGGATGTACTTCTTCCAAGACAG
The DNA here is from genome assembly GCA_030035585.1 of Dugong dugon. Taxonomy (NCBI): domain Eukaryota; kingdom Metazoa; phylum Chordata; class Mammalia; order Sirenia; family Dugongidae; genus Dugong; species Dugong dugon. The sequence continues at coordinate 101,719,490 of CM057463.1, read as the reverse complement.
ATTTGTCTATTCTTCTGGCAGTCCATGGTATATTCAATATTCTTCACCAACACTATAATTCAAAAGCATCTATTCTTCTTCTGTCTTCCTTATTCATTGTACGGCTTTCACATGCCTGTCAGGAAGCTGCAAATACCATGGCTTGGATCAGGCTCACCTTAATACTTAAAATGACATCCTTGCTTTTTAACACTTGAAAGAGGTCTTTTGCAGCTTATTTGCCCAATGCAATACATTATTTGATTTCACGATTGCTGCTTCAATGGGTGTTGATTGTAGATCCAGGTAAAATGAAATTTTGACAACTGCAATCTTTTCTCCAATTACCATGATGTTGCTTATTAGTTCAGTTGTGAAGATTTTTGTTTTCTCTGAGTTAAGGTGTAATTCATACTGAAGGTTGTGGTCTTTGATCTTCATCAGTAAGTGCTTCAAGTCCTCTTCACTTTCAGCAAGGACATTTGTGTCATCTGCGTATCACAGGTTGTTAATGAGTCTTGCTTCAATACTGGTGCCTCGTTCTTCTGTATACAGTACAACTTCTCCGATTAGTTGCTTAGCATACAGATTGAATAACTGTGGTGAAAGGATACAACCCTGACGCTCATCTTTCCTGATTTTAAACCACGCAGTTGCTTCTTGTTCTGTTTGAATGACTGCCTCTTTTTCTATGCACAGGTTCTTCTTGAGCACAATGAAGTATTCTGGAATTCCCATTTTTCCCAGTGTTATCCATAACCATAATCATAATTTGTTAGGATCCACACAGTTGAATGCATTTGCAGTCAAACAGCACAGGTAAATATCTTTCTGATATTCTGTACTTTCAGCCAAGATGCATCTGACATCAACAATGATATCCCACATTCCACATCCTCTTCTGAATCCAACTTGATTTTCTGGCAATTCCCTGTTGATGTATTACTGCAGCCACTTTTGAATTATCTTCAGCACAATTTTACTTGCATGCGATATTAATGATATTGTTCGATATTGTTCTTTCTGAGTTCCGTTGAATCATCTTTCTTTGGAATGGGCACAAATATGAATCTCTTCCAGCTGGTTGGACAGGTGGCTGTCTTTTCTGGCATAGATGAGTGAGCACTTCCAGTTTTGCATCAGTTTGCTGAAACATTCCAGTTGGTATTCCATCAATTCCTGGACCCTTGTTTTTCGCCAATGCCTTCAGTACAGCTTGGACTTATTTCCTCAGTACCATTGGTTCTTGATCATATGCTACCTCTTGAAATGGCTGACTATCAACCAATTCTTTTTGTTACAGTGACACTGTGTATTCCTTATATCTTCTTTTGCTGCTTCTTTTGCTGCAATATTTTGCCCATAGAATCCTTCAGTATTGCAACTTGAGCTTCAAATTCTTCTTCAGTTCTTTCAGCTTGAGAAATGCATGCCAGTGCATATTGGAGGAAGGGTTTCTTATTTTCTAATTTACTGCAATTAAACAGTTAACACACAAATTATGCTTTATGTCAATTGGCTCCATGATAATTAAAAAAAAAAATCACTTGAATCTCTCATAATAGGTTATATATTTTTTTCCTCTAGCAGTATTGATTTGCTTTGTTTAGCTTTTTAATTAGAATTTATTAAAGTTACTCATCATTTTTCATGGAGATATTAGCTTAATAAAATAAAGGAGATGAAGGTACCTACAAGCAGTTTCTATAGTAGATCAGGGAGTATATTCTGATTTTAATATACTGAATTAAAATATATAAAGGTTGAAAGAAACTACTTTGATTAATAATTAATAACCAGAAAATCTAATATACCGAAACCAATTTTTTTGTGTGTTTTATTTTAATGAATTTTTTTGTTGTAGCTAATCATATCTGCTGTTTTACACATTCAGTTTCAGTTGAATATTTGTAATGAATGTTTTGTTCATTAAGAATCTCAATAACTTTCCATATTGTGGTTTAATTTATGTCAGATTATAAGGCACAAGCATATGTTCTATTAAATAAATTATGTTTTGACTTGGTAATTTGTTTTGATACAATTCTATTATCTCCTCAGTTTATATATTCTTTTGTATGTACTTTCATAATTTGATTCCACATTTCCAATTTTGTTTTCTTTTTCAGTTATTTTCATGTTTTTTACCTTCATTGATGTATTTTAAATAGAAAACGCTAGTATTCCATGAAACCTCACAAATACTAGTATTTTTTTAAAAAATGTTTTTTTAAAATAATACTAGTATTTTTTTAAAAACTGTGTTTTTTTTAAATCAAGAAAATAGTAATTATATTTCTCTTGGGGTTTTAAGATTCTGCTATTGCTAGAAAAGTATAATTTTAATTATGCAAATTGATGTTGCAAAATGATATCAAAATATCATTTCATGATGCCACTGAGAAGCGCTCATGAGAAAAGGATGTCTATACCAAAGAATATGACATATATAAAAGTGCAACAAATCCAATAAAGAACAAAACATGAGTCTAGGGTCACACAAGATAGGTGTAGGCATATATGTATACTGGTAGGTACAGGTGTACACATATGTGAGAACAAATAGAAGTATCTACATGTACAAGCAAATACAAAAATGTAAGGACAGACACATATATTCATTGAAATCACAACTACAGATACTCCTCAAACATAAAAAAATACCTCCCATGATTGGTTTTCTAGGTCTGAATGCTTAGGACCATAGACTCATGGGATAACTCAGTCAATTAGCACAACATAACTAAAAATTTCATGTTCTGCATCCTCGTGAAGTGAGGAGTGCCTGAAGCCTTCAAAGCTTGTGAGTGGCCACTTAAGGTAGAACTATTGGTCTCTACTCATCGGGAGCAAAAGAGTAATGAAAATCACAGAGAAGAAACAAGTATATAAGACAGATAGCCTACATGAGCCATGACCTCAACTTTCCTGAGACCAAAGAACTGGGTGATGCTTGGCTACCTCCAGTAACGGATTTGACCTGAGGCACAACAGATGATCCTGGCTAGAATGAGAGAAAAAGGCAGAATAAAATTCAAATTCTTAAAAATGGTCAGAATTACTGGACCACCTGAGACTAGGATACTCCCTGAGAGTATCGTCCAGAGACTCTCTTTAAACCTTGAACCAAAACCACCAGAAATCACCTTCTGGCAGGAGAGCAGAGCGGCACACATAATAAAAGGCATTACCTGTTAGATCAGTGCTCTACTGAAAAAACACCTATATGAGTCCAAAAGGTCAGCATTTAATTCAAAGCAAAAGTGAAAAGATAAAGGGGCAGAGAAAATAGAGTAATGGAAATGGAACCACCAGAACACAATCAATGAAACAAAGTGCAAAATGTAGCTAACGACATTGATCAATTTGTGTGGAAATTGTCAAAGGGGAACCTAACTTGCTATGTAAACTTTCACCAAAAACACAATAAAATATTATTTAAAAATATATTATTTCATATTGTTTAATATCATATTTGGTAGGTAGCAAAACTCTTTAATATGTTGCACAGATATGATACTACTTAAATAAACCATGATTCTTAACTCTTCAAGTCAATTTATTGTATAAGTATACATTTCTAAACCTCTGTAAAATGCATTTAATCTTTATTAAGATGTTCCTTTATCTGTCATTTCGGTCGTTTGCACATTGATAGCCAGGCAGCTGGCAGAACTACCTAATGGCCAATCCAATTTATCATTACAACGAGTGGAAGGGCTGAAATGACAGTTTATGAATTAGATATTTTAGTTATTTCAGCGTGTGAATGAGTAACTAACAATGAATTTCTCAGAGTTCAGCCACTTTTGCTGGAAATAACCAATTTTGTATGAAAATTATTTTATCAAAGCATTATATATTTTGCAATCTTAAAATGACCTTTACATGAATTTAAATAATCAAGAAGAAATATGATTTAATATTCAAGGTTATGAATCAGTCTTGAAGCAGAGTAAAAGCACCAGGTGAAAGTCAAGTGCCTCTTTCTTCCTACCCACTCCTTGCAATTATTTTGACAAGATATTCAATTGTATTTTCCTTAACTACAAAGTTTGGAAATAAGACTAGAGATAATTTCTAAGAACCTTCTAATATTTTTCATAAAAATATTTAACTGGCAACTCAACAACAAAAAGACAGTTGACGCAATTAAAAAAGGGGCAAAAGATTTGAACAGACATTTCACATAAAAAGATATACAAACTGTCAATAAGCACATGAAAAGATGCTCATTGTCATGAGTCATTACGGAAATGAAAATCAAAAGTTGAGATTACACTTCAAATTCAATAGAATAGCTATTATCAAAAAAATGGAAAACAGAAAAACAAGTGCTGACAATTATGTGGAGAAATCAGAACCCTTCTGCACTGAGGTCACCATGACTCAGAGTGGACTTGACAGCAACTAACAATTAAAAAAAAATAGAAAAGCAGGGCTTTAAAACACGAAGCACATTTAATATAAGAAAGCCATTAAATTGTCCCTATTCTTTAGAGAAAGAAATATTGTTACAAAATAAACAGACATATAAAACTGGATTAGGTAATTGCTGGTTAATTTGATGATCTGGCCATTGAGTCTAAAGATAATTAAAAAGTGTTTTGTATATTAAGATTCTAAAATACTGGAAGAGTCTGTGCTTTAGCTATATTTGACTCTCAAATAAATACATTCCAATAATTTTGATTCCTCAATGGTTCCACACATACCAAGTTAATTAGTGTGTATAAATATAATATTAATACAGATACCATAAGAATCTACATCATATGCTCTTGGTGCAACCAACTAAGATTAAAAGGTCATATCTAGAGAATATCATTAAGACTAATAAAACAGACTTCCTAGTCTTCCTATACCTTCCCATTTCCACACATGTTGGAAAGAAAATTTCAGGGAACCCAAAACAGTCATTGATCTTGGCAGCCGTGAGTATGCCTGGAAAAATAAATTAAATAATCCATAAAATACCCGAAAAAAGGATCTCTGTGCACTTAAATGCATTTGTAACTGAAATGATACACATCACAGTAGAAAGTTTAGGGTGTGTCAGGATTATAAGAGAATAGCTAACCATCTGAAGAATAGATTTGACACCTTGAACATTAATGACTGAAGACCAGACAAGTTGCGGAATGACATCAGGGACATCATACATGAAGAAAGCAAGAGGTCATTAAAAAGACAGGAAATAAAGTCAAAATGGATGTCAGAGGAGACTCTGAAACTTTCTTCTGAAAGTCAAGTAGCTAAAGCAAAAGGAAGAAATGATGAAGTAAAAGATCTGAATAGAAAATTTCAAAGGGTGGCTTGAGAAGAAAAAGTAAAGTATTATAATGACATGTGCAAAGAGCAGGAGATAGAAAACCAAAAGAGAAGAACATGCTCAGCATTTCTCAAGCTGAAAGAACTGAAGAAAAAATTCAAGCATTGAGTTGCAATAGTGAAGGATTCTACAGAGAAAATATTAAACAATGCAGGAAGCATTAAAAGAAGATGGAAGGAATACACAGTCACTATACCAAAAAGAATTAGTTGACCTTCAACTATTTCAGGAGGTAGCATATGATCAGGAACCAATCAAACTGAAGGAAGAAGTCCAAGCTGCACTGAAGGCAATGGCAAAAAACAAGGCTCCAGGAATTAACAGAATATCAGTTGAGATGTTTCAACAAACGGATGCAGTGCTGGAAGTGCTCGCTCATCTATGCCAAGAAATTTGGAAGACAGCTACCTGGCCAAACAGCTGGAAGAGATCCATATTTATGCCTATTCCCAAGAAAGGTGATCCAACCAAATGTGGAAATTATTGAGCAATATCATTAATATCACACGCAAGTAAAATTTTGTTGAAGATCATTCAAAAGTGGCTGAAGCAGTGTTTCGACAGGGAACTGCCAGAAATTCAAGCCAGACTCAGAAGAAGATGTGGAATAAGGGATATCATTGCTAATGTCAGATGGATCCTGGTTGAAAGCAGAGAATACCAGAAAGATGTTTAGCTGTGTTTTATAGACTATGAAAAGGCATTAGACTCTGCAGATTATAACAAATTATGCATAACATTGTGAAGAATGGGAATTCCAGAACACTAAATTGTGCTCATGAAGAACCTGTACATAGATTAAAAGGCAGTCATTCGAACAGAACAAGGGGATACTTTGTGGTTTAAAGTCAATAAAGGTGTGCGTCAGTGTTGTATCCTCTCACCATACCAATTCAATTTGTATGATGAGCAAATAATCTGAGAAGATGGACTGTATGAGGAAGAACAAGATATCAGGATTGGAGGAAGAATCATTAACAACCTGCATCATGCTGATGACACAACCTTCCTTGCTGAAAGTGAAGAGGACTTGAAGCACTTACTGGTGAAGAACAAAGACCACAGCCTTCAGTATGGATCACCCCTCAACATAAAGAAAACAAACATTCTCACAACTGGACCAATAAGAAACATCATGATAATCGGAGAAAAGATTGAAGTTGTCAAGGATTTCATTTTACTTGGATCCACAATCAACACCCATGGAAGCAGTAGTCAGGAAATCAAAAGACGCATTTCATTGGGCAAATCTACCGCAAAAGATCTCTTTAAAGTATTGAAAAGCAAAGACGTTACCTTGAAGTCTAAGGTGCGCCTGACCCAAACCATAGTATTTTCAATCACATCATATGCATGCAAAAGCTGAACAATGAATAAGGAAGACAGAAGAATTGACACCTTTGAATTTTGGCATTGGCTAAGAGTATTGAATATACCTTGGACTGCCAAAAGAAAAAACAAAGCTGTCTTGGAAGAAGTACAACCAGAATACTCTTTAGAAGCAAGGTTGGTGAGACTGCCTCTCACCTACTTTGGACATGTCGTCAGGAGGGATCAGTCTCTGGAGAAGGACAGCATGCTTGATAAAGTAAAGGGTCAGGGAGAAAGAGGAAGACCCTCAACAACATGGATTGACACAGTGGCTGCAACAATGTGCTCAAGCATCACAATGATTGTGAGGATGGCGCAGGACTAGGCAGTGTTTTGTTCTGTTGTACATAGGGTCACTATGAATCAGAACCAACTCGATGGCACCTAACAACAACAACAATAACAGCTAACAAAATGTAAAAGCTATGCTTAGATAAATAAATATGGGCATGCAAATAGATATAGAAATTTATGATTGAAAATATTCCAGAACGTTAATAGGCTTTAACTCAGGGTGATGGGAATAAGGTTGACTACTTCCTTCTTGGAAGGTTTTTGAAGTTTATAAACTTCCAAATAGCAAAATAAATTTAATAAAATAGAAAGAAGCATCTGCTAATCTTGCTAATTGAGGGGATTTCTGATTTGGATTTGCTAACCTGATCTTTAGCAATCTGTGATTGATTAATTAATTAGTTATATTTGTGTATGTTTGTCTCAAAATATGTAAATAAGGACCTAGGCTGGTTTTTATCTCTAATGACGTTTTCTCTTGCCTGATGGACATATTCAAGGCCAGCTTTGAGGACATGTCCCTTAGTAACCTAGTGCTGCTATAACAAAAATACCACTGGTGAGTGACATTAAAGAATAGAAATTTATTTTCTTACAGTTCTGGAGGCTAAAATTTCAAATCAGGTTCTTGGCCTTGTTGATTCCTTCTGAAAGCCTCTCTCCTAGTTTCTATTGCCTACTGGCAATCCTTGACGTCATTGGAGGCTGTCTTCTTCCTGTGTGTGTATCTCTGTTTATTCTGGTCTTTTTATAACTCAGAAGTGATTGGATTTAGAATCTACCTTACATTGTTACGACCTCATTGAAATAAACAAAAAATTTAATTGCAAACAGGTATTAGGGTCAGGTATCAATATGTATTTTATGGGAACACAATTCAATCCATAACGACATGTAACTATTATTACCATACAGAACCTTGCATGCAGAGGAGCCCTGTGCTTAAGATTTTAATGCTCTAAAGTGGTCAACATGATATTCTTAATAATTTTATCTTTAAAATTGTGTTTTGTAAGTGAAGTCTAATGGGACAAGAAAACATGTTCTGGAGGCTTGAAGCCTGGCTTACCCATGCCCATCTCCCAACATTTTCTGACAGGGGCTCCTCTACACACTGGTGCCCCAAGCCCCACCCAGTCTACCTTTCCCTTTCTCAGATACTAGACACCTAATCCGGTAGCCCTCCCCTGGGTGTAGCTGTGGGAGGGTTGGTATCATATGCAATGCACCATGTGGTGTCTGTGGGTGGAGTCTTAGGAAGGCCATCTCATCTCATTTGGTGGTCATTTTGACACAGCTGAACTTTTCTCTACTTTCTTCGAGGTAGCAAGTGTGTTCTGGCACAGAGATTGCAATCCTTTGGGGATTTTTCATCCTCTGTGTTTTGGGGTGCTTTTTAAAGTGGGGGTATTCACCTTGATTTTCTCTCCACTTGGCTTGGGTACAGTGCATAGGTATTGTGACTGGATCTTTTAGATAATTACTATTGCCACTCACAGTCTGGGTTAAGCTCAGTAGGTTGGCACACCTAACTTGAAATAAGAGCAGAGAAATGTGACCCTATATTATGCCTGGAAGGAAGAAAGCCCCAGGTATTTGTTGATACCAGTAAAAGGACAGTGACATTTTTGACAGTTATAGTTCCTTCTTTGATTTAAAAAATAGCATTCAGATGTATTTCCTACTCTAGAGACCTTGTGTGAATCTTCTCCATATAAATGGCTGTTTTCAGTGCCAACAAGTATCAGAATTCTAAGCTTCGAAAATTGAGAGATCTACCTTTATAATAGTTCTTTCAGCATTAGAAATGCCTAAACGTGTTTTTCCCTTTTGGTTTTCTAACTCCAGGTCTTTGCACACATTATTATAATACTTTACTTTATCTTCTTGAGTCACCCTTTGAAATCTTCAGCTGTATTACTTCATCATTTCTTCCTTTCGCTTTAGCTAATCTATAGTACAAGAGCAAGTTTCAGTGTCTCTTCAGACATCTGTTTTGGTCTTCTCTTTCTTTCCTGACTTTTTAATGAACTCTTCTGCTTTCTTCACGTATGATGTCCTTGATGTCATTCCAAAGCTCATCTGGTCTTCAGTCATTAGTGTTCAAAGCTTCAAATCTATTCTTGAGACGATCTCTAAATGCACGTGGGATGCACTTAAGGTCATACTTTGGCTCTTTTAGACTTGTTCTAATTTTCTTCAGCTTCAGCTTGAACTTGCATAGAGTAATTGACGGTCTGTTCCACAATCAGCCCCTGGCCTTGTTCTGGCTGATGATATTGAGCTTTTCCATTGTCTCTTTCCACAGATGTAGTTGATTTAATTTCTGTGTATTCTATCTGACAAAGTCCATGTGTATAGTCACCGTATTTGCAATGAAGTCATTGGTCTTATAAAATTCTATCATGCAATCTCCAGCCTTGTTTCTATCACCAAGGCCATATTTTCCAACTACCAATTCGTCTTTGTTTCCAACTTTCCCATTCCAATTGCCAGTAATTATCAATGCATATTGTTTTGCATGTTTGATCAATTTCTGACTGCAGAATTTGGTACACATCTTTCATTTCCTCATCTTTGGCTTTAGTGTTTGTTGTGTAGATTTAAATAATAGTCATATTAACTGGCCTTCCTTGAAGGCATATGGATATTATCTTATCGCTGACAGTGTTGTCCTTCAGGATAGATCTTGAAATGTTCTTTATGACAATGAATGTGAGGCCATTCCTCTTCAGTTTGTCATTCCCAGCATAGTAGACCATATGACTGTCCAATTCAAAATGGCTCATATCAATCCATTTCAGCTCACTAATGCCAAGGATACTGATGTTTCTGTGTTTCATTTCATTTTTGATGATTTCCAATTTTCCTAAATTCATACTTTGTACATTGCACGTTCTGATTATTAATAGATGTTTGCAGCTGTTTCTTCTCATTTTGAGTTGTGCCACATCAGCAAATAAATGAAGACCCTGAAAGCTTGACTCCATCTATATCATTAAGGTCTACTCTACTTTAAGGAGGCAGCTCTTCCCCATTCATATTTTGAGTGACTTCCAACCTGAGGGGCTCATCTTCCAGCACTATATCAGACAATCTTCTGCTGTTATTCATAAGGTTTCCACTGGCTAGTTTTTTTCAGAAGTAAACTGTGAGGTCCTTCTTTCCAGTCTGTTGTAGTCTGGCAGCTAAGCTGGAACCTGTCCACCATGGATGACCCTGCTGGCATTTGAATGCCAGCGGCATGGCTTTCAATATCACAGCAACACACAAGCCCCCACAGTACGATCAACTGGCAGAGACATGAGGGAAAACACTAAGCAATGCAGGAAGCATCAAAAGAAGATGGAATAAATACACAGAGTCACTGTAACAAAAAGAATTGGTCAATGTTCAGTCATTTCAAGAGGTAGCATATGATCAAGAACTGATGGTACTGAAGGAAGAGGTCCAGTCTGCACTGAAGGCATTGGTGAAAAACAAGGCTCCAGGAACTGATGGAATATCAACTGAGATGTTTCAACAAACGGATGCAACACTGACAGTGCTCACTTGTCTATGCCAAGAAATTTGGAATACAGCTACCTGGCCAACTGACTGGAAGAGATCGATATTTGTAATCATTCCTAAGAAACATTATCCAACAGAATGTGAAAATTATTAAACAATATCATTAATATCACTCGCAAGTAAAATTTTGCTGAAGATCATTCAAAAGCAGTTGTAGCAGTGCATCGACAAGGATCTGCCAGAAATTCAAGCTGGATTTAGAAGAAGATGTGGAACAAGGGATATTGTTGATTATGTCAGATGGATCCAGACTAAAAGCAGAGACTACCAGAAAGATGTTTACCAGTGTTTTATTGACTATGCAAAGGCATTCGACTATGTGGATCATAACAAATTATAGATAACGTTGTGAAGAATGGGAATTCCAGAACTCTTAATTGTGCTGATGAGGAACCTGTACACAGACCAAGAGGCTGTCCTTCAAACTGAACAAGGAGATATTGTGTGGCTTAAAGTCAGGAAAAGTGTGCTTCAGAATTTTATCCTTTCACCGTATTTATTCAGTCTGTGTGCTGAGCAAATAATCCGAAAAGCTGGACTATATGAAGAAGAACGGGGCATCAGAATTGGAGGAAAACTCATTAACAATGAGTGATAGCTGATGACACAACCTGGCTTGCTGAATGTGAAGAGAACTTGAAGCACTTACTGATGAAGATCAAAGACTACAGTCTTCATTATGATTACGTCTCAACATAAAGAAAATAAAAACCTTCGTAACTGAACCAATAAGCAACATCATAATAAACAGAGAAAAGATTGAAACTGTCAAGGATTTCATTTTACATGGATCCACAGTCAACACCCATGGGAGCAGCAGTCAAGAAATCAAATGATGCACTGCATTGGGCAAATGCACTACAAAAGATCTTTTTAAAGTAATACAAAGCAAAGATGTCCCTTTAAGGACTAAGATGTGCCTGACCCAAGCCATGATGTTTTCAGTAGCCTCATATGCATGTGAAAGCTGGACAATGGAATAAGGAAGACTGAAGAAGAATTGATGCCTTCGAATTACTGTGCTGGTGAAGAATATTGGATATAACACGGACTGCCAGAAGAACAAAAAATCTGTCTTGGAAGAAGTATTGCCAGAATGCTCATTAGAAGAGAGGATAGCGAGAATTAGCCTTAAATATTTTGGACATATTTTCAGGAGAGACCAGTGGCTGGAGACAGACGTCATGCTTGGTAGACTGGAGGGTCAGCAAAAAAGAGGAAGATCCTCAACGAAATGGATTGACACAGTGGCTACAACAATGGGCTTAAGCATAACCAAGATTGTGAGGATGGTGCAGGACCAGGCAGTGTTTTGTGTTTTGTACATGAGGTTGCTATGAGTCAGAACTGACTGGATGGCATCTAACAACAACAATAACAAAAAAAAAAACTTTATAAATTAATTCAAGTGGTGGTTTTTAAATTTTGGTCCATGAATACCTGGAGGTTACATAAGTACATAAATAAACAAATACACGAAATAATGTGATAGATGTACTTCTGTAGAACAGATATGCTCCCAAATCAGTCAAAAAGTGCTTGGATTTAAAAGTAGTTATATCACACTCCACATGAGTTTTAAGCCACAAAGTATGAGAATAGATTTCATCAGCTCTGTGTGACTAGTTGCCTTCTATATTGAGTCAGTCATCTTGGCTTGTCTTTATATGATTATTTGGATGAAAATCAGAACTTTCATTGGCCAAAAATTTTGCAAAAAAATTGTGGTTTAAACTTTGTAAAATCTGTCCCATATGGCCCACTTGGCTATTAAGCCAGCTGATTTTATTTCGTATGTATCCTGAACTTGGCCGTATTATTTTACAGCTGGCATCTCCTAGGCTATGGTATTACACAGTGTGGGGGACTTCAAAGCAATCTATCTGGACCACAACTTAATCGTGCTATCTTCAAGGCTAAAGAAAGTAAATGAACTTTCTTTATTATTATGAACTAAACAGAGTCTGCTTTCTTTCATTTGATCATCTATTTTGTGCTTTTCCCACTGATCTTCTGATTTGAGATTATCTTTCTGAGTTTTGGCACCACTAGACTACCTCTAATTTTCATCTATAAGATTCATAGCTTAGATATTGCCATCCAATCTTTGTGAAATTGGGAGTATTTTTATATTCTCTCACAAAAATGCCCGCATATAAAATTATCAAGTGTCAGTATATTGTGAAGTCTATTTATGGGGATCAATTTTCACTAATTACTAAGTTTGGTTGACTCAGAAAAATAGGTATTTAAAAGTTAAAGGGTTTACAAAAGGAATTGGAGCATTAAAGCACGCTTGCACGCGCGCGCACACACAAACACCCACAGAAAACCTTAGGGGCTCAAAAGTTAGGGCTACTACCCCTAATGTTTGGGACAAGTACAAGAATGGTCAGAAACCACCACGGGTGATCCTGGTTGCCTGCAGTACCACATGATGATTCTTCACCAAGTAAGTAACTCATTACACAAGGCTCCAGAGCTGCAGAAAAAACCATTCCGGCTATTTGGTGAAGATCATGAGGTGCTTGTTGCCGCTTTAGGAAAAATACTAACTTTTCATACCATTCTGCCTCCCAAATCTAACATAAATCCAAAAAAAAAAAAAAAAAAAAAGCCAAACTCGTTTCCTTCAAGTTGATTCCAACTCATAGTTACCCTATGGGACAGAGTAGAACTGCCCCATAGGGTTTCCAACGAGCGGCTTGTGGATTCGAACTGCCAATATTTTGGTTAGCAGCCAAGCTCTTAACCACTGTGCCACCAGGGCACCAATCTAACATAAATTGTTTTTATTAGTGGATTTAAACCATAACTGCATACAAGTGAATCTGGGAAATGTAGTTCTTAGGCTTCCGTCCACTGTAGAGGAGTGAATAGAAGATTTTGGGAATGAGTTTAAGGGAAAATAAGGATAACATGCAGCACATCAAGATAGTAAGTATGTCAAGATAAACGCTCTGTAGTTAGTCTCTTAAATAGAGGAAAAAAAAAACTTATGAGACTTCTAGTAATCAGTGTAACTAGACAAATTGTGAAAATCATTGTGTGGTAATTTACTAAGTGGAATGTCTTAGACAAAGCATAAGATTTTAGTAAGGGAGAATGATTTTTAAGTCACCAAAAGATTGTATCAAATATAAGTTACTGAAGACAATAGCAAAAGATTCCTGAGTTTGTTAAAGAAATAATTATTGAGCAGTTGTTTAGCTCCAGCACTGCTCCAGGCTCTGGGAGTATAATAATCATCATCACAACCTACTCTCAACAAACTGATTTCCTCTTCAAAGAAGATAGAGGACAAACGAGTAAACAAATAAATAAGAAAATTTTACCTAGGAATAAATAATCAGAGTTATGGGATAGAGATTGAGAGGAGACATTATTTATATGGAGGAGTAAGGAAAAGAATCTCTCGGAATGACAGATGAGTACGAGCTTTGACATTTGAGAAGATACAGGTCGTAGGATGAGAAAAATAATTTCAGGCAGAGGGGTAATAAGCCAAAGGCCCTGTAGGGTGAGAAAAATGTTTGTGTTCAAAAAACAAAAAGGATATCACTGTTGCTGGCAAATGGCGAGTAAGGTAGAGAACAGTATGAAATTATGTTGGTCATGTATGCACGGGACAGATTGTGTAAGGCTTTGGCATACTCAGTGAGTCAGAAGACGGGCCATTGTGGTTGATGAAGTTGGTGAGCTATGGAAAGAGTGATAGATTATGAGGATAGGCTAGCAGGCAGGGGAAAGCTCATGTAAGCACTTCTAGGCCTCATAAGGGGTTGGAAACTTTTCTAAGAAATATGAGAGACCACTGAAGGATGTAGTGTATTGGTACAGAGATTGATATTACATGATTGGAGGTCCATTTAAGATTTGGAAAGGACAATTTCTGAAATGAAAAAAAGAATTTGTAGATTTTATGGACAAAAAAGTTTTTAAAAAAAGTTAAGATTATTAGTGCAAGATAGAAACAAGAAAAAAAACAGTTTAACATTATTTTACAATTTAAATAAACTTTCAATAAAAGAAATGGAAGAAGATGATGTTTAGGTAAATTTTTACTTGCCCTTCACTTAATTCAAGGTGTCACTTTTGATAAATTACTTACCATTGTGTCTTTTTTTATTTTGTGTGGTTTTAAACATTATATTATGTTTATGTGTTTAATATAATTGATTGTTTGCCTTTATGTAATTGGTTTTTAAATTCAATTTTAGTTATACCACATAATTTCATTGTTCTTTTTTGTTGTCAACATTGTGTAATTATTAATTCCTTTGTTCATTGCTTAGGTAATTTTTTTTCCAGGTATTATAGAAAGAAAATAACATATTTAAAGTGTTGGAGAGAAAAATTGTTAATGATAAAGTGATCTATACAAGTTATCTGAAAAAGGAACAAAGGGATACTATTATGCATATACAGAAGAAGGGTTTAAGTCAAAATTTTAAAAAGAAAAACACTAGTAAATACTTAAGGAGCATATGGTGTGATAGAACCATGAAGTAATTATTTTATGACATTTTATTCCACAGTAAACTTGCTATATTATTTAATCTTGTTATTTTTAATAGTCATCATCACCTTAGAGTAATTTATAACCTACTTTGTGTGGGTCAGTGTGCCAGGTGCTAGAAAAAACAAGTGATATGTCCTCTAAAACTCAACTTCAAAGAAAACCTTCCTCTATTGGTGTTAACTACATTTATTCTGCAGGATTTTACCATGAAGGTTTTCAATGAAAACTACGAAAGAACCAATCTAAATTAAATCTGGACTGGGAACACATATAAACAGATGTTGGAGGAGTCTCAGAGTAGAGATAAATTTTGAAAACATATTAAAAGTTTTTAAATCTGTATTTGTTTATCCCATAGAGGGAGAGATTTAAAAATTTCATTTTTTTAAAGTAACCCCTTATATTTCCTCAGCATTTTATAGTTTCAAAGCCAGTATGCTTACAATGTTTTATATGAGTCTCAGAATAATCCTCTGAGATAAACAAGACAGCCACAGTTTTTAATTTTATAAATGAAGTAGGATCTACAAGTAGATAAGGGACTTGTATGTGTCTTGTACATGGTAGATTTGAGTCCAGATCCTAGCCTTCCTTCTGTTCTCCTCTTCAGGGATGTTTCGACTACACCATGTAGCCCTGTTATTACTTTATGCCTAGAAGAATAAGGGAAAATACGTTGAACTATTTGGGCTATCAAAAGAATTAAGTTTGCACTTTACACTTAATTCTAAAATAAAATCTCACCAGTATTATTTGACACTGTGTTCACTACTGAGAAAAGTCATGGAAGTTTATTTTATGGAAATGTTAAGAAAACAGAAAACAGTAGAAGCTACATTTATTCTGCAGGATTATTGAATACCTGTTATACACTAGATTCTTTCTCTGTAGGTATTATTATTTCCATTTTAGACATGAGAAAACAGACTCAGTATCCCTACTCTACAAGTCAGAGTTCTTCTTTTTAATTCACTGAAGCCATTCTGACTTATTTAAGGAATTTATTTAAGGATAACAGTCTAACTGAAAGGTCGAAGGTTGAACCCACCAGTGGTTCTGTGGTAGGAAAGACCTGGTGAGCTGCTCTGGCAAAGATTAAACTTGAAAAAAAACCAAATCTGTTGCCATCCAGTCGATTCAGACTCATAGTGACCTTATAGGACAGAGTAGAACTGCCCCATAGGGTTTCCAAGGAGTGGCTGTTGGATTTGAATTGCTGCACTTCTGGTTAGCAGCCAAGCTCTTAACCACTGTGCCACTAAGACTGCTCTCCTATCATAAAGGTAGAATATCTGCCCCCCACAACGCTGAATCTAGGCAGAGCTTCTGACCTGCTTGACCAATGGCATAAAGTAAAAACGTCATTTGTGTGGCCCTGTAAAGAATGTCTATACTTCTGCCGTCTCTCAGGAAACCCTGTCGACACAAGAACAACTCCAAGCTAACATACTGGACAATGGAGACTGCATGAAGCCGACATAACCAGCATAGGCAACACCTGGACATCTCAGAGAGCCAGGCGAGAGCTCTCAGTGAACTTGCAGTTGCAAATACAGACACATGAGTGAGCTCAGCTCTGCCGAGAACATCCCGGCCTGGCTGAGCCAAACCAGAGGAACTACCCAGTTAAACTGCAGACCATGAGCTAATATAAGCTAATCATTGTAAGCTACTCAAATTTAGAGTGGTTCATATGCAGCAAAAGCTATCTGATAACTCACAAAAACTCATCTGCACAAGATATTCCTATGCGTAATGGCCTTCACATACTTGAAATTCTTTTGGAAAATGTATATTGGTAAGGTGAACTTTTGAGATCACACTACAGCCAATAACTCAGAAGATAGGCCTGATGATCTGCACCCAAAAGGTCACAGCCTTGACAATCCTATCAAGCAATTCTGCTGTGCACACATGGGGTTGCCATGGTCAAAACTGACTGGATGGCAATTAACAACAACAACACAGTCAGTAAGAGTGAATCTTTAAGTGCACTTGAGGCACTTTGCACATAGGTGGTTGTGCTTCCATTGTATACTTGGTTGTCTCAAGGGACGGCCAAAAGGCATTTTATTCACGTGGCTTCAATTTACTCTAATGCCAATACAGCTTTTATCACAGCCTATAAAAGTAAGTTGATATATTTATTTCCTCATTCTCATTTAACTACACATACTGTGTACTGAAGTGTAATTTTCTTATCTGAATAGTCCCTCAATAGCTGTTTATTATAACATTTGCCACATAGTCACCTCCCTTTGAGAGCAGGGTAATACAGCTTAATGAAATATTTGTAAAGCCCAATGAACTTCACAGAAGAAATGAACTTTGAAATTCTAAATTATGTTTCTTATTAACACCATTAATAATACATTTTTCTCACATCACTGTAGCTTGTGGCCTCACTCAATGAACCACATACCTTGCAGTCACTCCAAATTAAATTGTAGGTCTGTGAATGATTTTCAGGCAGACAAACTGTCAGTGTGTGAAACATCGTTGAAGCTATTCTCAACCAGTTTGGGAAATTACTGAAAAAATAATGCAAGTTGTTAAAATTAATTCAAAAAATGCTCTTGTCTTTGTGATAATAGCGATATTTGAAAATCTTCATCCGCCTGACATTATTTAGATATTATTATTTAATTTAATTTAATTTCATCACATTCTCTATGGCTGAAATAATAGAAGAAAAAATAGAACAACACAAGAAGTGAAAAACAAGATAGAAGGAATATACTGTACCAAAAAGAACTGGTCAACATTCCACCATTTCAGGAGGTATCATATGATCAAGAACTGATAATACAGAGGGAGGAAGTCCAAGCCACACTGAAGGAATTGCAGGAACAAGGCTACAGGAATTAATGGAATTGAGATGTTTCAACAAAGGGATGAAACTCTGGAGGTGCTCACTCATCTACGCCAAGAAATTTGGAAGACAGCTACCTGGTCAAGTGACTGAAAGAGATCCATATTTGTGACCATCCCAAAGAAAGGTGATCCAACAGAATGGGAAAAATATTGAACAATATCATTAATATCACAAGTAAATAAAATTTAGTTGGAGATAATTCAATAATGGTTGCAGGACTACATCAACAAAAACTGCCACAAATTCAAGCTGGATTCAGAAGAGTACGTGGAATGAGGAATATCACTACCAATTTCAGATGAATCTTGGCTGAAAGCAGAGAACACAGACAGATGTTTACCTGTGTTTTATTGACTATGCAAAGGCGTTCAACTGTGTGGATCATAACAAATTATGGATAACATTGCAAAGAATGGGAATTCTAGAACACCTAATTGTGCTCATGAGGAATCTGTACATAGTCCAAAAGATAGTTGTTAGAAGAGAACAAGGGGATACTGCGTGGTTTAAAATCAGGAAAGATAAGCATCAAGGTTGTATCCTTTCACCATAGTTATTCAAACTGTATGCTGAGCAAATAATCTGAGAAGCTGAACTACATATGAAGAAAAATGTGACATCAGGACTAAGGAAGATTCATTAACAACCTGTAATATGCAGATGACATAACCTTGCTTGCTGAAAGTGAAGATGATTTGAAGCATTTACTAATGAAGATCAAAGACTACAGCCTTCAGTATACACTGTAACATAAAACTCGTAACCAAACTTACTGCTGCTGAGTCGATTCTGACTTATAGCAACCCTGTCGGGCAGAGTGGAACTGTCCCATAGTGTCTCACAATTGGACCAGTTTGCAGCATCATGATAAATGGAGAAAATATTGAGGTTGTCAAGGATTTCATTTTACTTGGATCCACAATCAACCCCCGTGGAAGGAGAAGTCAAGAAATCAAAGGATGTATTGCATTGGGCAAGTCTACTGCAAAAGATCTCTTTAAAGTGTTAAAAAGCAAAAATGTTACTTTGAGGACTAAAGTGCACTTGACCCAAGCTCTAGTATCATCAATTGCCTCATGAATGAGAAAGCTGGACAGTGAATAAGGAACAGCAAAGAAGAATTGATGCCTTTGAATTATAGTGTTGGCAAAGAATATTGAATGTACCATGGACTGCCAGAAGAATGAACACATCTCTCTTGGAAGAAATACAGCCAGAATCCTCCTTAGAAGCAAGAATGGTGACATTTCATCCCACTTTGGACATGTTGTCAGGAAGGAACAGTCCCTGGAGAAGGACATCATGCTTGGTAAAGTAGAACGTCAGCGAAAAAGAGGAAGACCCTCAATGAGATGGATTGACACAGTGGCTGCAACAATGGGCTCAAACATAGCAAGGATTATGAGGATTACACAGGACCAGGCAGTGTTTCATTCTATTGTACATAAGTGGCTGTGAGTAGAAGCCAACCCAATGACACCTAACAATAACAACATTAATGGCATTCCTTAACTTTAATGTATCTCTAAGTTCTCTTTAGTTAGTCTCTGTCATCTCTGAGACTGTGCTATGTGAATGAACCATACATTGACTTGACACATATTAAGGGCTTAATATGATGCCTTAAAAGTAGTAATTATCCGATAAACATTGATTGTTGGTTACTATTATTGTTATTCAACCCTCATGTTTTAAAAATGAGAAAGTTGAAGCTTCTAAATAAATATTGCCAGTTACATGTTATATGACGAGAAAATTTATTTCTGTCATTCATTCACTTATAAAGTATTCTCCAACTACCCCTATATTCTCATGCTGGGAATATGATGGTTTAAGATATCATTCTTGAGTTTAACGTACTGACAATTCATTGGGATCTGGACCTATACATACATAAGCATGTGTTTTAGATCCTGTTGTGGGTTGAATTTTGTCTTCCCAGAAGATATTTTGAAGTCCTAACCCTTGGTACCTGTGAATGTGACCTTATTTAGAAATAGTATATTTGCAGATATAAGTAGTTAATATGAGGACATGCTGGAGTAGGATGGGCACTAATCAAATAAAACTGGTGTCCTTAGAAGAAGAGATGAGACAGAGAGAGAGAGACACACACACAAAGGGAAGATGGACGAATAAAGATGAAAGCAGAGATTGGAATTTTGCTGCCACAAACTGAGGAATGCCTGGTGCTACCAGAAACTGGAAGAGACAAGGAAGGCTTTTCCCCTAGAACCTTTGGAGAGAGCATAGCCCTTCTAACACTGACACCCTGAGTTTGGATTTCTAGCCTCCAGAACTATGAGAGAATACATTTTTGTGTTTTAAATCATTCAGTTTGTGGTACTTTGTTATGGCAGCCATAGGAAATTGATACAAACTCCAACTTGCTTTCTGAGGATAGTAAGTTTTTATCTGACATATGTTATAATGACTGCCATGATAAGGAGGAACTTGTATATACTAGGAAAGGGAGGAAGAGGGAAAACTGAACTTCTCTGTACAACAAAGACTGGGGATTTTGAAATCCTCTGTGGAAAATCTGGGAATCAGTTAGGGTGAAAAGAGGAAGAAAGGAAAAGGAAGGGAAGGATGAGAGAGGAAAGAGGGAGGAAGGGAGGAGTTAGTAAATAGAGTGCTTCTTGGGGTGTCCTGTTTAATTTGAATTTCAGAAAAACAATGAGTATTTTTTTAGGAATATATATATATATATATATATATATACGATGATTAGATGTTTAGTTGAAATTAAGAATTTACTGGGCATCCTGTATTTTTATTTGATTAATCTGGTAACTTAACTTTGTGAGAACAATCAAAAAGGAAAAATGTGTACACAAATTAAAGATTTATATTTTAGGGTATGAAATGTTAATCCTTCCTCCATTTCCCCAGGAGGTTGCAGATCTCCCCTTCTTCTCTGATTGCTTCTTTTAAGTCTATTTTACAGACTTAAAGATACCTCAAACACAACATACTTAAATCTAAACTCATGACATTATCATTCTGGTCTCTGCTGACATATCCTCAGAGAAAACTTTTGTGAATTTCCTGTTTAAAGTACCTTTCTTGCCTCCCTCATCATTCTCTATTTCATCATGCTATTTTATTTTCTCTTTAAGACATATCACTTAAATTACCTTATTTGTTTGTGCACTTATTTGTATTTACTAAAAGATAAGCTCCATGAAAACAGAAAACTTGCAGATACAGCTCATATTAGCATCCTAGTACCTAGAACAACAGTGCCTCACAAGTCAGTACTTACCAAATGTTCAATAAATTGATGAATAGTCTACTCCTTACACCTGGTTCTCTTACAGCCTGAGAAAATGGCATTACTAAATATCTGATTTTTGCAAGTATGATAAATTTAATAATTCTTCTTCAAATTTTTTAGTCCCAACATTCATGTCCAATTTATCTCTAAATTTTATCTATTACCTTTTACATATTTGTTAAATCATTCTAATTCTTTCCATTTCTACCTCTATTGTGCTAGCTCAACTGCTTTCAAATCTGTCTTGTACTTATCCACAGATGGCTATTGGTGGGCTTATAGCTTCCCTTGGCTCCTCCCAGTGAATTTTCCATATGAATTCAGTGATTTTAGTGAAAAGCAAACTTGGTCATGTCATTCCTGTTCCCCTCCCACCCCCCTCTACTTGCCAGTAAAGAGAATTCAATAGCATTCTTTCATTTTTCATCACATTTTATTTCAATAAATCAAATAAAATTATTACTATGGCATACATGACTGCTATAACAAATTTGTGAGATGTTAGGGGTTTTGGATTGAATTTAAGTCCCCCCAAAATATGTGTTGTAAATCCTAACCTCTATGCCTGTGGTTATAATCCCATTTCCGAATGGTTTCTTTTCATGTTAATGAAGAAGGATTACTATAGAGTCTATCTTGAGTCAATCTCTTTTGAGATATAAAGAAGATTAAACAAGCAAGAAATAAGAGAGATGGGGGAATAGAAATACCAAGACACACGAAGACTGCCCAATTGCAGAAGCTCAGAAAAGACAAAGATCCTCCTCCACAATTGACAGAGAGACAAAGCCTTCCCATAGAGCTGGCAGCCTGAATTCGGACTTCTAGACTCTAAATTGTGAGAAAATAAATATCTGTTTGTTATGGTCA
Source organism: Dugong dugon (assembly GCA_030035585.1). Lineage (NCBI taxonomy): Eukaryota > Metazoa > Chordata > Mammalia > Sirenia > Dugongidae > Dugong > Dugong dugon. The sequence goes on along the minus strand of CM057463.1, from coordinate 101,697,397 downwards.
CTCACTTGTGATATTTCTGTTAAAGTAACACTAGATAACTAACACAAAATTTGGTACGGAGAGCGGGGTGCTGCTCTAACAAATACCTAAAATGTGAAGTGGTTTTGGAAATGGGTAATGAGTACAGCCTGAAAGAGTTTTAAGCTGCCTAATAGTAAAAGCCCAGATAGCCTTGAAGAGATTGTTGGTAGAATTATGGTATCAAAGGCACTTATGGTGAGGGCTCAGAAGGAAGAGAGGAGAGCTACAGAGAAAGTCTCTATCTTCTTAGAGAATACATATGGCAAAAGCAACAAAATGTTGCTAGAAATGTGGATGTTCAATGTTCTTTTCATGGAACTTTAGAAGTAAATGATGAACGTGTGATTCGACAATGGAGGAAGGGCCATGCTTTTTATGAAGTGGCAAAGAAATTTTGTCTATTATGCTCTAATAATGTTTGATGGAAGGTAGAACTTATAAGTAATAAACTTTAATATTTGGCTGAAGAAATTTATAAACAAGATCTTAAAGGCCTGTGTGATTTCTCCTTGCCGCTTATAGCAAATTGTGAGAGGAAAGAGATGGACTTAAAAATGAACTGCGAAAAATGAAAACAAAACATAAAGATTTGGAAAATTCTGTTGTACGAACTAAGAACACATGTCCTAAAATTTTCACCAATGAAGTGGCTACACAATCTGTTGTTAAAGAGATTAAGCCTGTGACTGATGTTGTTGTTGTTAGGTGCTGTTGACTTGGTTCTGACATATGGTGACTCTATGTACAACAGAAAAAAAAAACACTGCCGGCTCCTGAGCCATCCCAATAATCCTTGCTACGCTTAAGTCCATTTTTGTAGCCACTGTGTCAATCCATCTCATTGAGGGTCTTCTTCTTTTTCACTGACCCTGTACTCTATCAAGCATGATGTCCTTCTCCAGGGGCTGGTCCCTCCTGATCACATGTCCAACGTATGTGAGATGAAATCTCCTCATCCTGGCTTCTAAGGAGCATTCTGGCTGTACTTCTTCCAAGACAGATTTGTTTATTCTTTTGGCAGTCCATGCTGTATTCAATATTCTTCACCAACATCACAATTCAAAGCTGTCAGTTCTTCCTTGATTTCCCTTGTTCTTTGTCCAGCTCTTGCATCCATATGAGGAGATTGAAAATACTGTGGGTTGGGTAAGGACTACTTTACTTCTCAAAGTGATATCTTTGCTTTTTAACTTTAAACAAGTCCTTTGCAGCACATTTGCCCAATGCAATGTGTAGTTTGATTTTTTGACTGCTGCTTCCATGGGCTTTGATTATGGATCCAAGTAAAATGAAATCCTTGACTACTTCAATATTTTCTTCATTTATCATGATGTTGCTTACTGGTCCAGTTGTGAGGGTTTTTGTTTTCTTTATGTTGAGGTATAATCCATACTAAAGGCTGTAGTCTTTGATCTTCATCAGTAAGCGCTTCAAGCTCTTTTCACTTTCAGCAAACAAGGTTGTGTCATCTGCATAACGCAGGTTGTTGATGAGTCTTCCTCCAATCCTGATGCCCCTGTCTTCTTCATATACTCCAGCTTCTCAAATTATTTGCTAAGCATACATATTTAATAAATATGGTGAAAGGATACAGTCGTGATACACACCTTTCCTGACTTTAAACTATGCAGTATCCCCTTGCTCTGCTCAAATGACTGCCTCTTGATCTCTGTACAGGTTCCTCACGAGCACAGTTAAGTGTTTTGGAATTTCCATTCTCCACAATGTTATCCATAATTTGTCATGATCCACACAGTTGAATAGTCAATTGCATAGTCAATAAAACACAGATGAACATCTTTCTGGTATTCTCTGCCTTAAGCCATCTGACATCAGCAGTGATATCCCTGACTCCACGTCCTGTTTTGAATCCAGCTTGAATTTCTGGCAGTTCCCTGTGGATGTACTGCTACAACCACTTTTGAATGATCTTCAGCAAAATTTTACTTGCGTGTGATATTAATGATATTGTTCAATAATTTCCATGTTCTGTTGGATCACCTTTCTTTGGAATAAGCATAAATATGAATATCTTCCAGTTGGCTGGCCAGGTACCTGTCTTCCAAATTTCTTGGCATAGACAAGTGAGCAGTTCCAGAGCTGTATCTATCTGTTGAAGCATCTCAATTGGTATTCAGTCATTTCCTAAAGCCTTGCTTTTCGCCAGTGTCTTCAGTGCAGCTTGGACTTCTTCCTTCAGTACCGTCGGTTCTTGATCATACGCTACCTCCTAAAATGTTTGACTGTCAACCAATGCTTTTTGGTATAGTGACTGTGTATATTACTTCTATCTTCTTTTGATGCTTTCTATGTTGCTTATATTTTGCCCATAGAATCCTTCAGTTTTGCAACTTGAGGCTTGAATTTTTTCTTCAGTTTTTTCAGCTTGGGGAATGACAAGTGTGTTCTTCCCTTTGGTTTTCTAACTCCAAGTCTTTGCACATGTCACTATAATACTTCACTTTGTCTTCTTGAGTGACCTTTGAAATCTTCTGTTCAGCTCTTTTACTTCATCATTTCTTAAATTTGATTTAGCTACTTGACGTAAAAGAGCAACTTTGAGAGTCTCTTCTGACATCTATTTTGGTCTTTTCTTTCTTTCCTGTCTTTTTAATGACCTTTTGCTTTCTTCATGTGTGATGTCCTTAATGTCATTCCACAACTCATCTGATCTTCAATCATTAGTGTTCAATGTGTCAAATCTATTCTTGAGACGGTCTCTAAATTCACATGGATATACTCAAGGTCATAGTTTGGCTCTCTTGGACTTGTTCTACTTTTCTCCAGCTTCAGCTTGAACTTGCATATGAGCAATTGATGGTCTGTTCTGAAGTCAGCCCCTGCCTTGTTCTGACAGGTGATATTGAGCTTTTCCATCGTCTCTTTTCACAGATGTAGTCATTTTGATTCGTGTGTATTCCATCTAGCAAGGTCCACATGTATAGTTGTCTTTTATGCTGTTGAAAAAAGATATTTGCAATGAAGAAGTCGTTGGTCTTGCAAAATTCTATCCTGTGATCTCAGGGATCATTTCCATCACCAAGGCCATATTTTCCAACTACTGATCCTTCTTCTTTGTTTCTAACTTTCGAATTCCAATCACCAGTACTTATCAATCTGTCTTGATTGTAGGTTCAATCAATTTCAGACTGCAGAAGTTGGTAAAAATCTTCAGCTTCTTGATCTTTGGCCTTAATGTTTGGTGCATAAAATTTGAATAATAGTCATATTAATTGATCTTCCTTGTAGGCCTATGGATATTATCCTATCACTGACAGTGTTGTACTTCAGGATTGATTGTGAAATGTTCTTTTCGACGATGGGTACAACGCCATTCCTCTTTGTTATTCCTGGCGTAGTAGACCATATGATTATCTGATTCAAAATGGCCAATACCAGTCCATTTCAGCTCACTAATGTCTAGGATATCTATGTTTATGTGTTCCATTTCATTTTCTGACGATTTCCGATTTTTCTAGATTAATACTTTGTACATCCCTCATTCTGATTATTAATGGATGTTTGCAACTGTTTCTTCTCATTTTGAGTCATGCCACATCAGCAAATATATATAAAGGCCCCAAAAGCTTGACTCCATCCATATAATTAAGGTCGACTCTATTTTGAGGAGGCAGCTCTTCCCCAGTCATCTTTTCAATGCCTTCCAAACTGAGGGGCTCATCTTCTGGCACTATATCAGACAATGTTCTGCTGCTATTCATAAGGTTTTCACTTGCTAATTTGTTTCAGAAATAGACCTCCATGTTCTTCTTCCTTGTCTGTCTTAGTCTGGAAGCTCAGCTGCAAGATGTTCACCATGGTTCACCCTGCTGGTGTTTGAATATGAGTGGCATAACTTCTAGCATCACGCAACACACAAGCCCCTATAGCATGACAAACTGTGACTGAAGGATCTAACCAACTACCACAGCAGAAAAACCATCAGCTTATACTGAAAGGGTCAGAGAAAAAATGGCAGTAAAGAATGCTGTCTGCCTCTTGGAGTCCTATAGGCAGGAAATAGACCAAAGGAGCTACATCTGTTTCCTTCAGTAAAAGAAAAGAACCATCCCTGCAGCAGCTCAGAGATCAGTAGAACTGTTGAAAGAGGCATGGGAAGAAGGGGTGCATTGGTTTCAAAGGGTGGAGTCAGGTCTTCCTAGGTTTAAAAGAGTCAGAACTTCACCAACTCAATTCTGGAGTGTGGGGCTGCATTTTACAAGTGCCAGGGGAATGGAGCCAAGGCCCAGTGCTGAGGGGGTGGGGTTTCCATGCACCAGGGGCAGAAGAATGGGGCCTGCCATGGCCAATGGGGTGGTTCACCATACAGATGAGCTAGAATGGGGCCTCCCAAAGCTGAGGAAGCAGAGTTGCAGTCCTAATGTGCCTGGAAGATGGAGCTGAAGCCAAGGGATGAGGTGCCTCCACCAAGAATCCAGAGAGAGTAGCCAACATTCAGAGCCTGGAGGGAAGAGCCATTACCCAGGGGATTCCAAAGAACAGAAGTTTATTTTCAAGCCTTGAGAGCTAATGTAAATTGTTCTGCTGGGATTTGGACTTGCTTGCTGCCCTTTATTCCTTCTTTCCCTCCAATTTCTCCCTTTAGTGATGGAAATGTCTGCCTTGTGCCTGTAGCACCATAGTACTTTGGAAACAGAAAACTTGTATTCTAGATTTCACAGGTTCACAGAAGAAGAGAAATTTTGCCACAGAATGGAACATGTCTAAAGTCTCACCCATACTTGATTTTGATGATTTGGAAGATGAGATTTGAGACTTGGAGTTGATTTAAGACAGGAAGATGTGGTGGAGTGAATATGTTTTGCATGTGGCAAGGACATGAATTTTGAGTATCCAAAGGTTGGAATGTTATGGATTGAATTATATCCCCCCAAAATATGTATTGTAAATCCTAATCTCTATGCCCGTGGTTATAATCCCATTTATATGGGTTGTCTTTGTTATGTTAATGAGGAAGGATTAGTGTAGGGTGTATCTTGAGTCAATCTCTTTTGAGCTATGAAGGAGATTAAACAAGCAAGGAAGGACATTAAACAAACAAGGAAGAATAGAGATGAGGGAAAAGAAATACCAAGCCACATGAATATTGCCCAGGAGCAGAAGGTCAGAAGAGACAAGAAACTTCATCCAGAGCTGACAGAGAGAAAAAGCCTTCCCCTAGGCTGGTGTGCTGAATTTGGACCTCTAGTCTCCTAAATAGTGAGAAAATAAATTTCTGTTTGTTAAAGCCACCCACTTGTGGTATTTCTGTTATAGCAGCACTAGATAACTAAGACAGTAGGCCAGGTATGACATGGGAAGAGGAGTCAGGGAGGTTATGAAAAGTAACTATGTTTACTATACTCATGGTTCCCAGAGACAAGAAGGCACAGCACACGATAACTCTATGCCTCACAGGCAGTCCCATCTGGGGGCAAGGTAACAACAATTTGTTATTTTTGGAGAGGGCTTATGTTTGATAAACAGGGTGGGGCTACCTAGGTTTTGTGGGTTTCCCAGGGTTTTGGCATTTAAAATAATTCTTCAGGCTCCAGGGTCATAGTAATGGCCTCTACCTGATGGGTACCTGGCCCTGGGAAGATCAAGAGGAGTACATAGTAGTCCAGGATCCAGGAGTATGAGAACCTGATAAGGGGAGTGGTTGGAGTGTGGACTTGATCGGTTGCTCAACAAGGGGAATGGACAAGCCGCCAGCCAGGGCCTCAAAACTGGGTCAAGACAGCATTTTAAGAAAATTATATTTCAATAATACATTCATGATCTGGCCTCTAAGAACATCATATTGCTGCTCTATGTTTTAATTCCTTCCTTCCTTCCTTCTTTCCTTCCTTCTTCCCTCCCTCCTTCTTTCCTTTCTTTTCTTCATTCCTTCCTTCCTTTCTTTTTTTGTTGTCGCTGCTATATGTTGGATCTCAGGTGCACACAATTGCATTAAACATAATCTGTAGTTTATAATTCATTAACATTTTTGGTCCATAAATAGTCATCTCTTTTTTGTATTAAAAAAAAAGAAAAATGTAAAAGACTCCTAATCCATCATTCAACCCAAGATATAGAAAATCAGCACAATTAACATCTGTCTATGTGCTGTTTCCCCATCCTGCCCTTCCTTAGGCTTCCTCAATTCAAGGCAACTGGTTGTTGTTGTTGCATGCGGTTGAGTCCAACTCATAGTGACCCTACAGGACCGAGCAGAACTGCCTCATAGAGTTTCTTAGGCTGTAATTTTTACAGGAGCACATCGCCAGGTATTTCTCCTGTAAAGCCATTGGGTAGTGTCATTGTTTGTATTATGTCCCCCAAAAAGTGTGTGTATCATTTTGGCTAGGCCATTATTCTTGGTATTGTGTGATTTTTCTGTATGTTGTAAACCTGCCTCTATGATGTTAATGAGGGAGGATGGGTGGCAGTTGTGTTAGTAAGGCAGGACTGGATCTACAAGACTGGATTGTGTCCTGAGGCAATCTCTTGAGATATAAAAGAGAGAAAGGAGCAGAGAGACAGGGGGACCTGATACCATCAAGAAAGCAGTGCCAGGAGCAGAGTGCTTCCTTTGGACCAGGGTCCCTGCACTGAGAAGCTCCTAGTCTGGGGGAACACTGACTAGAAGGCCAAGAGAGAGAGCCTTCTCCTGGAGCTGACACCTTGAATTTGGACTTTTAGCCTACTTTACTGTAAGGAAATAAACTTCTCTTCATTAAAACCATCCATTTATGGTATTTCTGTTATGGCAGCACTAGATGATTAAGACAGGTAGGTTCAAACTGATCTTTGGTTAGCAGCTGAGTGCTTAACCATTGCAACACCAGGGCATGAAAAGGTATGTGTGTGTATATATTGTGTGTATGCGTGTCTGTTTTCACTTAGCCCTGCTGTCCAAATCTGGCCTGAGACCTGCTTTTGTACAGCCTTTGAGTTTATCGTCATTTTTACATTTTAAAAATGTTGTTAAAATAAACAGAGACTGCAGATGGCCTGGGAAGCCAAAATTATCTACTTTGTGTCCCTTTTCAAAAAAAATTTACCCTATTTTTACTGTATGGAAATACATTTTTCTCTCAGTAATATGAGTCAGAATCAACTTAATGGCAATGGATTTTGTTTTTTGTTTTTTTCCCTCTGTCATGTATTGCTAAAGTCCATGAATCCTCCTGTATATAGCTTTAGATCATTCATTTTGACTGCTATATAATATTTCATCGAGAATATACCACACTTTATCTATTTCTGCTCACTGTCTGTAAGTCTTATTTTAGTACTTCAATCAAACTATGCATTTTCCCAACATAGGGCCTTTGCCCCAGCTCTTTCTTAAAATAGTTAGTTCAGACTCTTTCCTTTGATCTCAGCTAAATTTTCACTTCTAGTAAAACAATCTTTGCTTTCTCTTATTAAAAACTTGTGTACAAATCCACTGATGTAATTATTTATATGCTTGATTTCTTGATTATTTCATTATTATTTTTCTCCCATAATATTATAAGCTCCATGAGGACAAGGCTCATTGTTGTTTTGGCTCATTATTTATCCCCAGCACTAACACAGTGGCTGACACTTACTAGAGGCTAAATGTCTTAGTTACTTAGTGCTGCTGTAAGGTAAATATCACAAATGGATGGCTTTAAAGAACAGAAAATTATTTTGTCAATTCTGGAGGCTAGTGTCCAAATTAGGGTCTGTTGTGGTTGTTGTTAGGTGCTATCAAGTCAGTTCCGACTCACAGCAACCCTGTGCACCACAGAACGAAACACTGCCTGGTCCTGCAGTATGCTCACAATCGTTATGCTTGAGCCCATTGTTGCAGCCACTGTGTCTATCCACCTTGTTGAGGGTCTTCCTCTTTTTCTCTGACTCTGTACTTTACCAAGCCCTATGACCTTCTCCAGGGACTAATTCCTCTTGATAACATGTCCAAAGTATGTGAGACATAGTCTCTCCATCCTCACTTCTATGGAGCATTCTGGCTGGACTTCTTCCAAGGCAGATTTGTTCGTTCTTTGGGAGTCCATGATATGTTTGATATTCTTCATCAACACCACAATTCAAAGGCTTCAGTTCTTCTTCAGCCTTATTCGTTGTCCAGCTTTCACATGCATATGATACGATTGAAAATACTATGGCTTGGGTCAGGCGCACCTTTGTCTTAAAGGTGATATCTTTGCTTTTCGACACTTTAAAGAGGTCTTTTGCAGCAGATTTGCCCAACACAATCCATCTTTTGGTTTCCTGACTGCTGCTTCCATGGGTGTTGATTGTGGATCCAAGAAAAATGAGATCCTTGACAACTTCAAACTTTTCTACATTTATCATAATGTTGCTTGTCGGTCCAGTTGTGAAGATTTTTCTTTTCTTTATGTTGAGGTGTAATCCATACTGAAGGCTGTGGTCTTTGATCTTCACCAGTAAGTGCTTCAAGTCCTCTTCACTTTCAGCAAACAAGGTTGTGTCATATGAATATTGCAAGTTGTTAATGAGTCTTCCTCCAATCCTGATGCCCCTTTCTTCATCATATAGTCCAGCTTCTTGGATTATTTGCTCAGCATACAGATTAAATAGGTATGGTGAAAGGATGCAACCCTGATGCGCACCTTTCATGACTTTAAACCATTCAGTATCCCCTTGTTCTATCTGAACAACTGCCTCTTGATCTGTGTATAGGATGCTCATGAGCACAATGAAGTGTTCTGGAATTCCCATTCTTCACAATATTATCCATAATTTGTTATGATCCACATAATTGAATGCCTTTGCGCGGTCAATAAAATACAGGTAAATAAATATCTTTCTAGTATTCTCTGCTTTCAGCCAGGATCCATCTGACATCAGCAATGATATCCGTGGTTCTACATCCTCTTCTGAATCCGGCCCTAATTTCTGGCAGTTCCCTGTGGACATACTGCTGAAGCCACTTTTGAATGATTTTCAGCAGAATTTTACTTGCATGTGACATTAATGATATTGTTAGATAATTTCCACAGTCGGTTAGATCCCCTTTCTTGAAATAGGCATAAATATGGATGTCTTCCAGTCAGATGGCCAGGTAGCTGTCTTCCTAATTTCCTGGCATAGACGAGTGAGCACTTCCAGCACTGCATCCATTTGTTGAAACATCTCAATTGATATTCTGTCAATTCCTGGAGGCTTGTGTTTTGCCAATGCCTTCAGTGCAGCTTAGACTTCTTCATTCAGTACCATCGGTTCCTAATCATATGCTACCTCTTGAAATAGTTGAGCATTGACCAATTCTTTTTGGTATAATGACCCTGCGTATTCCTTCCATCTTCTTTTGATGCTGTCTACATCGTTTAGTATTTTCCCCATAGAATCCTTCAGTATTGCAACTCAAGGCTTGAATTTTTTCTTCAGTTCTTTCAGCTTGAGGAATGCCGAGTGTGTTCTTCCCTTTTGGTTTTCTATCTCCAGCTCTTCGCACACGTCATTATAATATTTACTTTGTCTTCTCTAGTCACCTTTTCAAATCTGTTCAGTTCTTTTACTTCATCATTTCTTCCTTTTGCTTTAGCTACTTGACGTTCAAGAGCAAGTTTGAGAGTCTCTTCTGATATCCATTTTAGTCTTACCTTTCTTTTCTGTCTTTTTAATGACCTCTTGCTTTCTTTGTTTATGATGTCCTTTCAGAACTTGTCTGGTCTTCCATCGTTAGTGTTCAACACTTCAAATCTATTCTTGAGATGGTCTCTAAATTCAGGTAGGATATACTCAAGGTCACAGTTTGGCTCTCTTGGACTTTTTCTAGTTTTCTTCAGTTTCAACTTGTACTTGCATATGAGCAGTTGATGGTCTGTTCTGTAGTCAGCCCCTGGCCTTGTTCTGACTGATGATATTGATCTTTTCCGTCATCTTTTTCTACAGATATATTCGATTTTACTTCTATGTATTCCATCTGGCGAGGATATGTGTATAGTCACTGTTTATGGTGGTGAAAAAAGGTATTTGCAATGAAGAAGTCACTGGTCTTGCAAAATTCTATCATGCAATTGCTGGCATCATTTCTGTCAGCAAGGCCATATGTGCCACCTACTGATCCTTCTTCTTTGTTTCCAACTTTCCCATTCCAATCACCAATAATTATCAATGCATCCTGATTGCATGTTCCATCAATTTCAGACTGAAGAAGTTGAAAAAAATCTTCAATTTCTTCCTCTTTGGCCTTAGTGGTTGGTGCGTACATTTGAATAATAGTCATATTAACTGATCTTTCTTGTAGACGTATGGATATTATCCTATCACCAACAGTGTTCTACTTCCGGATAGATCTTGAAATGTTCTTTTTGACGATGAATACAACCCCATTCCTCTTCAAGTTGTCATTCCTTGCATAGTAGACCAATGGACAATGCCACTCCATTTCAGCTCACTAATGCCTAGGATATCCATGTTTATGCATTCCATTTCATTTTTGATGATTTCCAATTTTCCTTATTCTTACTTCGTACATTCCGCATTCCAATTATTGATGGATGTTTGCAGCTATTTCTTCTCATTTTGAGCCCTGCTACATCAGCAAATGAAGGTCCCGAAATCTTGACTCTATTCACGTCATTACAGTCGACTCTACTTTGAGGAGACAGTTATTTCTCAGTTGTCTTTTGAGTGCCCTCCAACCTGGGGGGCTCATCTTCTGGCACTATATCAGACAATGTTCTGCTGCTATTCATAAGGTTTTCACTGGCTAATTCTTTTCAGAAGTAGACTGCCTGTTCCTTCTTCCTAGTCTGTCTTAGTCTGGAAGCTCAGCTGAAACCTGTCCACCATGGGTGACCCTGCTGGTATCTGAATACCAGTGGCATAGCTTCCAGCATCACAGCAACATGCAAGACCTCACAGTATGACATACTGACAGACACATGGGGGAATTAGGGTCTAGGCCATGTCAATTCCTTCCTTGTCTTAGCACTGAGTGTTCTTTGGTTCCTTAACTTACAGATGATCCTCACATGGTGTCTTCCTCCTCCCATTTGTGCCCAAGTCTGTGTCTAATCTGCCTTTTTTACAATTCAGAAGTAATTAGGTTTAGGACACACCCTACATTAGTATGACTTCTTTAACAGAACAAAGAAAACTCTATTTCAAATGGGATTACATCCTCAGGAATAAGTGTTAAGATTCCAACACATATTTTGGAGGGAAACAATTCAATCCATATCAAATATTAGATGTTTAACTGAATGGATACAGTGGACATTGCTTACTAATATTTTTGTGCATGTGAGTTAATTCTCCTGAGACAACTCAAAGCACTGTTGAACTCTCTATCAGTGTGGATGTGGGTACAAACACATAGAGCAGACAAAGGAGTGTAAGAATGTGAAAACGACTGACATCTAGGTTATGTACAATGCTAACTACAGTAAAATATAATGAGGACCATATAGAGCCTTGGAAAGTTTCATAAGAACATAGATTAGCAATTTCTCCTACTAGTTCAGCAAAGGCTTGCACATTTGATCTGGGTGGTAAATGCTGAACAGGATTTAGCTCCCTCATTTTTTTTTTTTTTTTTTAAATGAGAGGGCTGGATTAAACTATTTCTAAAGCGTCTTCCAGAGCTTCCATTTTAAGTTTTCCATACATTTTATTAATTCATTCACAATATTGCTTTCTCTTTATTTTCTTAATCATTGCTTTTTCACTGGCAACATATTTCTAGAAATGAAATTGTACTTGGTGTTAGTGTGCACAAGAAACCCCCAGTACCTGTGGTCCTGACTCCATTTTGCCGGAAGACAGACACTAACTTAAGGCAATCTCATCCCTATAGTGTTTCCTTGAGCACTTTATTATCACAGCATGTTTCTGAAGAGTATTAAATCCTTTTGTCTCAAGAAAATAACTGCTCTATCCCTCTCATAAAACTTTATTCATTCATAATTTTTTCTTCACCTAAAATTAACAGTGTCCTTAACTATAAAGCTGGATTCCCTGAGCAATGCAATTAGTTAATTGCTCAACTACTAGCGGAAAGGTTGGGAATTCAAACCTACCCAGAGACACCTCCAAAGAAACACCTCGCAATCTGCTTCAAAAGGTCACAAGCTTGGAAACTCTGTGGAGCACAGTTCTACTCTGCACAAATTGAGTCACCATGAGTGAAAATTGACTAGACAGCAACAGTTTTGGTTTGGGTTTTATAGCAATATAAGTTATGGAGCATCCTAGGACATTCCACTTGATTATGTTGGCCAAACCTTTCTTTTGCAAATGCCAGTACCATGTTGCTCAGCTTCTATTAGCCATTGATTTTGATGAACTGTTTTGCAACCCAGTTATGAACTCTACCTTTTTCTTTGGTTTGTTCTGCTTATTTTCCACCAATGTGCTGTCCCCTCAAAATCTGGCCAGTGTGAGTGAGAATACCCCTTTCATCTCATTCAGGAGAAAGAGACCTACTGTGCTTAAAAACAAACAAGGACAATTTTATAGCTACTCTTATTTCAAAAGGTGTTTGAGGATTTATAATCAGCTTTCAAAAATATGGTACTAAAATATTTACATAAAACCCATCCTCTGCTTTTACAATGTATTCAGTTCCTGAAAAGAGTCTTTTGAGGTATGTTGTCATAAAGTGAATGTGGTATGTGTCCCTTCATCTGCCACTTAACAATCTGTTCAGTGCGTTCTCTTGTGGTCACCTTTTCTTACCACTAGATGGTGGTAAAACTAATTAGGCATTAGTGTACACCAGGGTAGCAAACCATACATTGAGCACGGAGAAGTTTAGGGGCTTACTGGACATAACATAATAAATGTATTAGTAATATATGAAAACGGAGAAAAACAGAAGCTGCTTGAACTCAAAATGATGAGTTGTCAACTGAATTATTCTGCCAAATTGTTGATCCATTTTTAAATAAATATTCTAATTTTTCCAACTTAAAAGCCATTTGAGCTTCCAAAAAATTTAGTAGAAACTTAGTACATTTTTCTTTTCTCTTTCATTTGTATGATTGTATCATCATATTTGAAAAACATTCTTTAGAAGTGAGGCTTTGTGTGTTATGTTATTTAGCTGCTTCATATGTATATATCTTATACCCTCAACTTAAAGATTCCAGAGACTATTTTTTCTATTTTACTCTCCTTTATATCCTCCTAGAAACTATTACTAAAAGATAAACATAACCAATGCTATATAAATGCTCGTTGAAGGATATGATGCATTGCTTCCTGTTCATAGTGTCAGCCTGTTATGCAATCTGTTTTTAATAGGCCATCTGAATGTAGAACTTTTTTTGACTATTGTGCCCAGGGAATCTAAGGCAAGTCCCTCTAAGAAAATTAGTAAAGCCAAATATTGGAAGTGAAGACTTCATTATCTCCCCCACTGAGACTCTTGAGGCACAAAACATATAATCTTTTGAGTCTTTCTCTTGAGGAAGAAGTATACCAGGTGGGCCTCACTTTTACTCTTGTTTAACTTTTTGGCCTCATGGTCGGGTGTTCTGTTTTGCAGCTTTGTCATGTTCAATAGTGGGTTTTACTCTTCTGTGGTGGGTGTCCTTGGCTGATGGTAATAATTATTAACTCTCCCACACATCTCTTCATTATATCTTCAGATATATCTCTAGCATAAGTTGTTAAAGAAAGTAGGAGGCAAGTGGGTGAGTTCATAATGAATGTCATCTCTTACCCCATAACTTCCAGAATAATATGCAAAGAAAAGGACAGCTCTTCTTTTGACCATCACATATTTAACAAAATAGAAACCTGTTCTGTGATAAGCCACTCTTCACACAAGAAACATGAGAAAAATGTCTCTCGTGCATTTTCTTTTTTTGGTCAATTCTTCCTCTGTTACAATTCTGTAAAACAGCCATTGAAACAATGAAATATAAACATATGTTTCCTTCACTGGACTGTGAAATCTTAATGACAAGAATGTTAAAATTTTCATCCCTAGCATATAGAGCAAGAGTCAGCAAACTAAGTCCTGAGGGCAAAATTCAGACTGCTGCCTGTTGGTAAATAGTTTCGTTGGAACACAGCCACACCCATTCACTTATGAATTGTCTATGCTGTTTTTTATGCTACAATGGCATAAAAATAGTTGTGACAGAGACTGTGTGGTCTAAAAATCTACCAAACTTAAAATATGTACTCTGGCCTTTTTTACACAAAAATTTGCCAACAGAGATACGGGGTTTTAAAGCAAGTTTTTGAAATGAGTTTATTAATGGAAACCGTTACCTGTATTGATGCAAATCTTGACTCTGAATAAAAATTCTGTTTGTCAAAATTGCATTCTTGCTTAAAATAAGCGGTAATTAATTATTTATCTGCTGAGAACACCAAGTGAAATGCTTTACGTGATTTAGTCAGCTTACTAAAATAACTGGCTAGAGTAGCTTTTGCTCTTTTGTTAGTTGTTTTGAAAACTGGTATCTCTGAGCATTTGAATTATTCTTCAAAATTTTCAATCCATTTTTGTATCATATGGACTAAGTATCCCTAAAATGTGTATGATGGTTAAGGTTGTGTGTCAACTTGGCTAGGCCTTGATTCTCAGTGGTTTGGCAGTTATAATGTAGTTTGACAGCTAGGTAATGAAGTAATCACTTCTATGATGAGATCTGACATAACGTAATCACCTCCATGATGAAATCTGTTATGAGCAGCCAGCAGATGAAAGAGAGTTTCCTTGGGAGTGTGGCCTGCATCCAGTATATATGGACTTTCTGGCAGAGCTCGCTGGCTTTTGCTCTACTTTCGATCCTGCATTTGGCTAATCATCACCTGACCTCTGATTCTTGAGACTTGAGCCAGCAACTTGCCATCTGACCAGCCAATTTTGGGTTCGTCAGCCCCTGCAGCTACATAGTCAGGAGAAGCCTCCAGCCTGACCTCTGACCCATAGGCTTAGAACTTTCCAGCCTCTACAACTGTGTGAACCATTTCCTTGATATAAACCTTTCTCTCTCTCTCTCTATAATATATATATACACACATATATGTGTGTATATATATATGTACATGCTTCACTGGTTTTGCTTCTCTAGAGAATCCAGACTAAGACACTGAGTTACTTAAGCTATTAACTCAATAATAATAATTTCTTGGCATAGAAGTCTCATAATCAAGTGAGATGAACAGAGTCTTCCTTTTAGCTATAAAAGTTTGCAATGCTTTTAAAATTTTAAACATAGGTTCTAAATATTTGGGGATGTGGTAGAATATACAACATTTCACAAAATAGATTGATCATCGAAACATTCTTCTATGAGACAGCTTATGAAACAAATGTTCCTGGGGAAGTGCTGATAGCATTATTGTGTCTCTTGTGCCTAGCATAATGCCTGACACATAGTGGTTGTCAATGGATATTTGCAGAATAAATTAGCGCTTGAGTTTGGCGCACATAAAGAGATCTGGGTTTGCTGAAGCCTGAATGAATTCAGATATAATGGATCTACTTACTGAAAAGGAAGCCAGCACTCATATGAAGAAAGCCACAGGCTTAAACTGAAGCTATTATATGACTGTTCTATCTTAATAGAATAGGTTAATTAAATGGTTAATTCTAAAATTAAAATAGATATATACATATGAGACCAATTATTTGCTTTTTTGTGAGTTTCCTTATCTGGCCAATACTTCACAATAATTCTATGTTCTTTGGCTTCCAGTAGTTGCTGGTGGCAGTTTTCTTTGTCAGAACTGTTATCAAACTGTGCTATTAAAAGAGATTTATTTGGTGAGGTCTGGGTGGATCTGTATCAAATAAGCAGGCAGTCCAAGTTATTGTCTAACACACAGGAATTTGGAGAGACTTTTCTTTATCCTCATAGCTTAAGCCATGGTTTATCATGTTTTGAATAGAGTCTGGACTGAAGAAGTCTTCCTAAATGTTTCTCATACAATTATATCTTCAAGCCAACATTTTGTTTTAAAAAGAATATTTATATCAGATTGCATTTGGCTTCCTATATTCATTTTAATATAGGCTTTTTGTTGCCTTAAACAATTTTCCCTGTTCTTATTCAAAATAGTAAATTTGTTTTATTCCATTTACTAATGAGGAAGCTATATTCTGGAGGATGTTTCAATGTTATTTTAGCACTAATAGTGCAAAGTACAGAGGTATTCAAGAACTTAAATATTGACCTGCCTCTTAATTCAAATTTGTTTTGAGAATTCAATTTTATGTTTTTTATTTGTAAATAGTATTTTAATCTTTATGGCAATACACAGATTATGATAATTTCCCCTTGCTCACTGTGAAAACAGTGTGTAGGTGGCCTCTGATCTCCTCTAAATTCAAGAGGAAGAAGGAGAATCAAGATCAACAGCCCAAGGCTGATTCCTGTGAGGCGGAAGTCAGATACGTTTCCTCTCTCTGCCATCTTTACCAATTCTGACACCAATCGTCCCTTCCATGGCACTCTCTACCTCTCTACTGAGTTTGAAAATTCATTGCAACAACCACACAGAACTCACAGACCATACTCACGATTATGGGGTTTATTAGGGAAGTAACAGGTTATAATTCAGGTTCGAGGGTGCTCAGCATACAGTTCTTCCATCAAGGCAGCTTCTTCTCAGCCATGCCTAGAGGAATGGCTCTCTCTGGCCCCTCAGCCATTGCTCTGCTTGGGCAAGCATTAAGAAACTCTTCCAGCTCCGCCCATAAGTACCACAAGGCACCCCACTCCGCCAGTAAACCTCAGCCCAAAGGCGTTCAGCTCTAACTCCGTGGCTGAGCAAACCTAGCTCCACCAAGTGGCCAGAGGCACCCCCCTCTTCCAGCAAGCCTCCTGCCCAAAGACACTCAGCTTTCTTGCTCCATGGGCCAGGAAGCCCATTTTGCTGTCTCAAGCCAGTCTCCTGGTTCTTACCGTCTCATGCAGCTGTCTCTCTGCCACTGCTTCTGGAGGTCATCAGTGTTACCTCTCTATCTCCATCTCCTGGTTCCAGGAGCTTCTTAGCTCAAGGATCCCAGTTCCCATTCCTGGCTCTTCTTGGTGGTGGTGAGATGCTCCCCTCCTGCCTCTGGGATGGCTCATTTTAAGCCTAGTGGGTTGGCAAAACTGACCAATCACTTCATTAGTGTCACATAGACTTTATTTGTATGGTCCCACCCCCACACAGGTGTCATGAACTTTATTGGCATTGTTAGCAAGCTATCCAATCCCCTTGGTGGACCACAATTACCTTATTTGTATAGTCCCAACCAACCACTTTTTGGGGGGGTGGTTATAAGACCATCACAAGAAAGGTCATATAAAAACAATCCATCATACCACATCACTGTGTTCAACAATCGTGAAATTATTTAGCCTTTTATTTCTAGTTGGAATTGTTAAACATGTTGTGGAAATTCTTAGCTCTACTTTGAAAAATTTTGCAACTATACCAGAACTGATAAAAATAATCAAATTTTTGAAATTTTATAATTGCTGTTGGAATTTAAAATTCCATAGATGTAATTTTAATTTTTACAATTTGTATCATACTAATGGAGCCCTGGTGGCACAGTGGTTAAAAGCTGGGGTGCTAACCAAAAGGTCGGCAGTTCAAATCCACCAGCTACTCCTTGGAAACCCTCTGGGGCAATCCTGCTCTGTCCTATACGGTCATTATGAGTTAGAATTGACTCAAAGGCAGTCTTTTTTTTTTTTCCTTATCATACTAATATAGAATATTAAAACAAAAAAAAAAAAAAAAAACGAAAAAAACATTGCCCTCGAGTAGTTCCAACTCATAGCAACCCTATAGGATAGAGTAGAACTGCCCCATAGGGTTTCTGGGTTTCCAAGGACTGGCTGATGGATTTGAACTGCTGACCTTTTGGTTAGCAGTCAAGTTCTTAACCACTGTGCCTCTGTGGGGATATATGCCATTTAAACATGGCTGCACTATTGACAGCTGCAGCCCCCACAGGCCTCTACGCTGCACAGCATGTTGAGACTTGTCTCCAACATGTCGAGACTTGTCCCGGATGTGTTTTCCCAAACCTATTTTCCCTTTACTGATTGACCTTTGCCCGTACTCAAAGCCCATTGTTTTGTTAATTGCCTTGTTGATTGCTGTATTGACTATAAAATAAACTCCTGGGACTGAAGTGGGGGTCGACTCCTCAGAGTGACCCTCCTGGCCCCACTTCTCTGTAAGAGTTGTGCAGTTGGTTACTGTCTTCGCCATCCCGATTACCGTCGCCGCTGCGACAGATGGTGCCCCGTGTGAGGGATCTGAGGGATCTTCATCGGAGCTACAAACGCCCTCGCACTCAAATCCCTTTAGGGGGTAAGTATAGGACGCACATCCGTATCAGGCTAGGATTCATTGCCCGCCAGTGGCGAGGCTTTCCGGAAGCCTTTCAGGCTGGGTTTTACAGCTCAAGGGTGGCGGGGCTTTCCCGAATGCTCTCAAGGGATTTCAGGCTTCAGGCCAGGAGCTTTCCTATCATTCTTCTCTTCATTTTTCCGTTTCCTCCTCACTATGGGGAATTCTCTTTCTCCTGAACAGCGTCAACACAAAATTCAGTTGTTGGGATTATTAAAAGCCTCTTTCTCCAGGGCTGAAGAAACATTCTTAACTACCGGTACTCTCTTTACATTTACTAAATCTCAGGTGTATATTTTTGTCTTCCTTTTCCAAATATTAACAGCTTCTGCTTCAACCACTTATTGGGCTCATGTTCTTAATCCTCCTGTTTTCCATCCAGTCACATGGGAAGAGCCAGAGCCCCTCTTTCCTCTAATGATACCTCTGTTACAGGAGGACAATATTTAGCTTATTTTAAGCCACTCATTAATTCTTCTGAAGAAGGTTGGTTTGTATTATCAACAAATTTGATACTTTATGCTGATGCCCTTCCTTTATGCTTTACTACCCAACCTCACACTACTTCTGTGTGTGTACCTATATTAGAACAATGGTATATGAATCATATCTACTATAACGACACCTATCGTATACCAGCCTATTCTAAACAAATTTTTATTAAAGCCATAGGGGTTAATGGCACTTTCAGTAATAATAGTGCCTTTATTACCCATTCACCCCCTTCTATTCCTGTCTGTCAACATCCCCAACTATCTCTTACAGACCCTATCGATAATACCTGGGTTACCTGCAGAACTACTAATTTCTCTTCTTATTCTCTCCCTTTCAATATTTCCTTAGAAAATTGGGGTCCTCATGGTTTAATTTTATTACCAAATCTTTCTACCTGTCAATGGACAACTCCATATCATTATCTAGGACACTCTCAATCCTGGAACCCCGGCTTAGCCGGACCCATTCTTCATTTACGCTACCCAGGTGGGCAATTTTCTCCTTTAAAGATTTTTTCATGGCGATTGGGACTCCCCTTCTTTGAGAGAACTCTCCGTTCAGGGGACTTTCTCAGGGGGACAAAAAATGCCAATAACCCACTCCCAAAATTACGATGGACCCTTCATGATCATAATGATTCTATACTTATATGTACATCCAGACCATACATTTTTGCTATAACCTCTAACCCTCCAGATATTATTAAAATAAATACCTCTTTTCAATTAACTCTATCCAGTGGCTCTACATGGACTTCACCATGTTTATCTAGACAAAATGTCTCTACTCTTAATATCAGTTCTGTATTTGTTCTCCGCCAAAGAAGCCACCTTTGGCTACCTGTTAACCTTACACGCCCCTGGCAAGATAGTTCCCCTCTTGCTCAGGTTGTTAACGCATTACAGAAAATGCGGACTAAAAGATTTTTGGGATTCCTTATCGCTTCTATTATTACAGCCACTGCTATTGCCGCCACGGCTGCTACTGCCGCCGAGGCTCTTTCTCAATCCATTCAAACCGCCCAACAGTTTAACACTTATATGCAAAATGTTACTTCTGAAATGCAGACTATGGTACATATTGATCAAGAGCTCCTCAAGCGTCTGGGTGCTTTAGAAGCCTCAGTCCTTTGGCTTGGAGAATGACAAGAAGCCCTATGGGAACATTCTCAATTAACCTGTGATGCTGAATACACTCGCTTCTGTGTTACAGCCCTTCCTTATAATGATTCCTGGAAGGATGTTAAAAATAATCTTTTGGCTAGCTTCGCTTCTCCATTAAAAAGTGATATTCAAAAATTACAATTTGAATTACAAGAACAGCTCTTGAGATTATAATCAGAGTCTAATAAGGCTACACTTAATACACTTAATGATTTTGCCTACTGGCTTAATCCCACACATTGGTTCTCTGGACTCAATCTCCGTGTCTGGATCCTTTTTGATATAGGATGTTTAATAGTTTTGTGCCTCTTTATAGTAGTTATCCGCTGTCTTTACTCCCTGAAAGCCTCTCATCGTTAACAGAAGTCAGCCTTCCTCACCTGGACCGTTCGCTACCAGTTACATAAACAAGAGATGGGAAAGACGAAGACCTCCTCTTAAGAAGGCCCTTCCTATGCTATTATTTTGATAATCAGTAATTACCTGTATTTTGTTAATCAGTAAGCTCCCAATGAAAATTTGTTATGTGTAGACTCCTCTATATTTTCTGCTTCTCCTAGTTAGACTCTTCTGTATAGATAGATTTCTAAGTTAGATGATTCCTTTCCAATTGATAGTGAATTTGTGTAAATCAATGTTTGTTTAATTGTTAATGAATCTTTGAGCCTTTATAAATCTTTAAACCTTTAAAAAGAATAATTTCAGTGGATGTTAAAAGTTAGTGTTTACCTAACAAAATGAGAGTCAGAGGAAACCCATGGGTCCAACAATCAGGATATTACTAGTGTAGAAGATTATATTATCCTCATAAGATCATCCTCTATTGTCTTATACACCTGAAAGGCACATTGAGTTTGCTCACTCCGCCTATGCAATTGATAAGTGCATCGCTCTTACTTAGTAACCTGGTGAAGAACCAGCTGGTATCTGGTGGAAAACCAGCACCATGAGTTTAAAGAGCTTACCATAGCCGCCAACTAGGCAACTAAGTCCAGGTGTTACTCATAGCTATTCTACTTCTCCTCCTTAAATATATGGAGTGTGCCCCAGCCGTAGCTGGGCTCACAAGGACTCACTAAGATGCCAGGCCCTGAGGTGTAGAGACAGTAGCTGAGATAATCTTAGACTTTATCTCATAGAGAAAATTTTACTTTGTCCTACCAGATACTTGTTGGACCAGTAAAAACCCTCTTGATTCTTATTTCATTAACTAAACAAAAGGGGGGAAATGTGGGGATATATGCCATTTAAACATGGCTGCACTATTGACAACTGCAGCCCCCACAGGCCTCTATGCTGCACAGCATGTTGAGACTTGTCTCCAACATGTCGAGACTTGTCCCGGATGTGTTTTCCCAAACCTATTTTCCCTTTACTGATTGACCTTTGCCCGTACTCAAAGCCCATTGTTTTGTTAATTGCCTTGTTGATTGCTGTATTGACTATAACATAAACTCCTGGGACTGAAGTGGGGGTCGTCTCCTCAGAGTGACCCTCCTGGCCCCACTTCTCTGTAAGAGTTGTGCAGTTGGTTACTGTCTTCGCCGTCTCGATTACCGTCGCCGCTGTGACATGCCTCCAGTTGTTTTACGATCAGGGAAAAAATTCTTAGCGTTCTGAAACACATGTAGTAAAAGTGATTTGTAAGTCACTTTTTTAGAACATTTGACCTATTTTCTCAAACTTACAATGCTATGAGTGATTATTTTAGATTGAACTAATTCCACAAGGCCTATATAATCTATAATAAATAACAAATCACCACACAGAACCTGGCTGAGGATAAGGACAGAGAAGTAGAGATAAGGCCATTAGTGGAGGGCTTTGTGTGCTGTGATATAATTGGACAAAAATGCCATAGAAAATAGGAATTATGGAAGATTATCAGGAGAGTTGAACTAGTTAGACTTAGGTTTTAAAAAATATCTGTATGAAGAGAGTCTCATGGAGTTAAGACTGAGGTTAAGGAAGAGAAATTAAGAATCTATTTCAAAATTCCAGAAGTTTCACGATAGCCTGACTTATGGCATGGTAATGGGGATAGTATGAAAAGATAAAGTTTAAGAAGATTATCAGCATTCAAGATAGAGACAATGCTGAGGGAATTTCCAAATGGTTAGGGATAAAGTGATACAGGAGGAAGAGTAGTATCAAAGTAAGAAGGTAGTAGAAGTGTGTAAGAAGAGAAAATAATAGTAGAAAATGGAATGTAGGCAGTCAAGACTAAATAATACAAATTCTAGTTCTATATGTAGAAGATCTAGATTTTAATTCTTGCTATATGACCCTGGTTAGTTATTTACGTGTCTGGTTTTCAGTCCCCTTATCTATGAAATGGACAATTTGAGCAAGATGACTTTTAGAGTCTCTTAGAAATATGATTTCATAAATAGTTCATGACCTATTTCAGAACCATGGCATTGTTAATAAGATGCCTCATAGTGGGCCATGGACTGTCTCACATTTAGGTGAAATGATATATATATATATATATTTATTGATGTGTGTGTATATATGTGTATATATATATATGCTGATACATATTGTTGATAATACTTTGAGCTGAAGATTACCACTTATGTTCCTATCTTCATTTCTTATTACGAGAAGTATAAAAATGGAAAATTTAAGCTGCTTTCTGTTGATACTTTCCTTTTTGAATCTGTTCAGTTAATTTTCATTTCTTTAGTGTTCATGTTTTCGAGGTATTTGGGAAAGCAAAGATGACATACTCAATGACTCACACACTGAATCTCTTATCTGACAGCCACAGATCCATCTGAAACTATGAGTGCCATATACCTTCTGATACACAAAATTAACTGAAGTATAAAAGGGACACACTTCTGAATAATACTCATGGATGAATTGATTGTGTAATTTCATAGGCAACTGTTCACACACTGGCCCAGTTAATTTATATTCTCAAATATCAGGCTAAATGAGATTCAGTCTACACTATCTCAGCATGTCTAGGTATGTTTTGTATAGAGCATGATCTGGTTTTGGTGCCCAGTAACACTGTAAAACCTAACAGTAATGATTACAATAGCAAAATGGGTAAGTTTATCTCTTGTGGGTAATAATAATTTATCTTTTTATACTATTTCAAATTTTTCTTCTGGGTTTTCCTAAATTAGTTTCACATTACTAGAACATATCCTCCTTATTTTGCTTAGCAGTCACTTTAGTAATCTTTATAGCACTGTACTATTAACATTTATTCAAAAGACAGCCATTTACTACTAAGAGTTTTTGACAATAAAATCAAAATATATTATAAGAGTCCCTCCTAAAAACAATGTTTTACAGAAGTTACAATACAAATCATAGGACAGAATTAAAATAATAAAATTAAGCAGGGCCAAAGAAGGTCATTTCAGTTTGATATAGGAGTATATATGTGTGACTATGCAAAGGAGCCCTGGTGGGACAGTGGTTAAGTGCTGTGCTGCTAACCTAAGGGTTGGCTGTTTGAACCCACCAGCCACTCAAATGGAGACTGGAGAAAGATGTGGTAGTTTGCTTTTGTAAAGATTTACAGCCTTGAAAACCCCATGAGGAAGTTCTACTCTGTCCTTTAGGGTCACTATGTGTTGGAATCAACTAGATGGCAACAGGTTTAGTGCAAATAAGTATATTCCAAATGAAGATATTAATTATGAATATTTATGTGATGGATGTAAAATGAGATGTATTAGAATTAAAGGAAAATTTTTTTTTTTGAAAAACAGCCTCTGCTACATTTTGAAAAATTAAGTAGGGAAGAAATAAATCTGGATAGGGATGACCTGAATAATATAATTAACAGAAAGGGTATGTGTGTATGTGTGTGTAATGACAGAGGCCTCATTTTCTGGATAAGATCAATTCTCTCCCTGCCTCCAAGTTTCCTTAGCAGAGAAGATGATGGGTCTAAAAGGCAGGTATTATCTCCAGAATTCCTCATGCTCTGAGAGTCAAAAGAGCATCTCAGAGGCTCCTGTTCCTTGTACAAGACCAATCCTCCAATGTCCTCCAAACTTCTGATGTAAAAGTCATGGTGGTAGGAGCAAAACTCTGGAGCAAAACTTTGTGTGCTGCAGATAAGAAGTATCATTTATTAGAGGTAAGCTACAGCTCCAGAGGTCTTTATAGTCATGTCAAGACTTAGAAGTCTTTCTCCTCCAGACTCATAGCCTCTCATTATGTTCTGCCTTGGAATCCATCAGGACTAATCCAATCATGCCATTTATCCCTGTGTTTCACTAAGTGTTAAAAGCAAAGATGTTAAAAGCAAAGGTGCACCTGAATCAAACCATGGTATTTTCAATCACCTCATATGCATGTGAAAGCTGGACTATAAATAAGAAAGACCAAGGAAGAATTGATGTCTTTGAATTATGGTTTTGGCAAAGAATATTGAATATACCATAGACTGTCAGAGGAACGAACATATTTGTCTTGGAAGAAGTACAACAACATTGCTTAGAAGCAAGGATGGTAAGACTTCATCTCACGTACTTTGGATGTGTTATCAGGAGGGACCAGTCCCAGGAGAAGGACATCATGCTTGGTAAAGTAGAGGGTCATTGAAAAAGAGGAAGACCATCAACCAGATGGAATGACACAGTGGCTGCAGCAATGGGCTCAAACACAGCAACAATTGTGAGGATAGCACGGGACAGGCAGTCTTTTGTTCTATTGTACATAGCGTAGTTATGAATTGAAACTGACTTCACAGCACCTAAGAATAACAACAACATTTCCTGAACACCTGGACTCTGGAGGTTATTCTTCATGACCTTAACACTTCTGTTGACTACTTTTCTTAATCTGAGCTTATCTTATAACCATCCCTGACTCACAGAACTTTCCATGTGTCTTCTGAGTCTCAAGTTCTGTCATCTGCAAAATCCCATATAGCTGCAAACTCTTTTCTGAAAATTCATTTTATTGTTTACTCTCACCCTAGTTGAGCACTCTCTTGTTGACACTGATTCCCTGCAGTCTCTCCAGGTAACATGCTCACATGCTAGCATTCCCTTGGGAGGAAGGGTTGTTTTCTCTTTCACATGCCTGATGTTGTTGACTCCAGACTGCTGTTGCTCCTAAAGTTCTCCAGCCTTAAATCAAATGACTGCTATCTATTGCACCTACTAGTGCTCCTTATTGCACCCATCTTCAGACTTCTGGGCTATTTTACTTTATTTCTTAATGATTATAGCTCTTGGCGCAATATCATTCTTTACACCATTGCTTCTGTCATAAGCATGAAGGTTTGAATAGCCACACAGACAAGCTTTACAAATCTCTGGTTTCTTAGTTGCTTGACCTCCTCTTCAACAAAGATCTTTTCCTTTAGGCTTTCTGAAACACGGAATTCCATGTAATATTCAATATTGTCATTTTGAATAACTGCAAACTCCCTATAATCCAAATTTGAAATTTATCACACAAACTTTGGTTCCAAATTCTGACATTTCTTTGAGCTAAAAAGGACATACAGTTTATTGATTCCTTTTTACTTGCCCTCACTAACTTTTAGCTTAGATTCTCTGCTAATATATTTTCATTTTCTATGTGTGTTGCAGGTGACCTCCATGTTGCTCGTCAAATAGTCAATTATCAATATTCATTTTATTTGACCTTTACACAACTTTTGACAATTCATTCTTTCCTCATACTGAATATTCATTCTTTACTTGCCACCTACGATACCACTCTTTCTTGGTTTTCCTTTTACCTCTTAGACTATTCCTCTTCATCTTCTTTATGAGCACCTCCTCATCTCCTAACATTATAAGCTTTGAAGGAAACCAAGGCTCAGTCATAACTCCTATGTCTTTCTCTATAAATATTTATATACACTTCACAGTAATTTCATCTTGTCTCCTGGTTTAACAATCATATATATTCTGTTCATTCACACTTGTGTATCTCTACCCTAAGGCTTCGCTCTGAACTCTAAACTCTTAAGTCTAACATTTCCACTGGGAATTTTAATAGGCATTTTAAACGTCACATGTTTAAAACTGAATTCCTCATATATTTTCTCACCTTCAATCTTTTTCTCTTGTAATCCTACAGATCTAGGAAAAGAGTAGTTGCAAAGACCTTGATACCTAAGGATTCTGAGCATGTCTGAGGAAGAGTAAAGGAGACTGTGTGTCTGGAACTGAGCTATCAAATTGGAGGATAGTAGAAGATGAAACCAGAGAGGTAATGGAGATAGACTGCCATGAGTCTAGTTTACCATTGCAAGGATGTTGGCTTTTAATCTGAGTGAGATTAGTCATTGGAGGACATCCAACAGAGTAGTAACAAGATCTAGTTTATGTTTTAGAGGAATCACTGGATGTTATGCTAAATATAGTTTGCAAGGGTCAAATACAGAAGCTGAGAAATTAGTTAATTGATTTTCACAATATCCCAGGTGACAAATGATGGTATTTGTCCAGGGTGTTATGAAGGATGTAAAAAGTCTAAATCTGTATATATATATTGAAGGTAGAGATGATAAGATTTGTAGTTTTTTTTTTTTAATTAAACTATTTCACTTTTTTTTTTTTACTGAAATCTTCCCATGTAGAAATGTTATTAACCAGAGTGATTTTTGAGAAATCCAAAATAATAACTACCCAAGAGCAAAAAGTAAAGATGTGTAATTGAACCATCCAATGGAATCAAGAGCATTGTTAGCAAAGCATTTCTTGAAGCAATGTGAATTACACAGTTCACAATATGATAGACTGAACACAGCAAGAGACCACTTTTGTTCTGCAAAACAGGCTGCTGAGGTGCTCAACAAGAGCAAGAGGGCTATTTTATCAGTGACATTATCTTACAAAAATCATCAGCTTGCTCCAACAGGAACTGAAACCCCTTTTTAAACCTTCCTGGGGAATGCAAACTTTAGCCAGCTGAGAGGCTGACATTCAATCCAGCAACATAAAATAGATCAAGGATAGATGAGTCAGACCAATGCCTTCAGCAGATTCCGTCTAAGTAGTCACTTATAATTAGTATTTTTGCAACTGCCTTCCACATTTTGTTTCTGACAGAGAGTGGTTTTAATGTCTTTCATTAAAAAAAAAGACTTTTTCTTTGTCATAGTGGTAAAATGTGTGTGTGCAAAAATCCTGTCACTCACAAAATCTGGATCTGACTGTCAGAGAAACTTCAGGTATTTTCAGGATATTAATGAATAGTCATCCATATCCATATCTAGCACCTGAAATCAGTACTATGCATTGAGAAACAACAATGATGAATCTGTGAAACATCTCATAACGTGGATGAAACTGGGGGTCATTATGCTGAGTGAAATAAGTCAATCACAAAAGGACAAATATTGTATGAGACTTCTATTGTAAAAACCCATGAAAAAGTTTACACACAGAAAGTAAAAATCTTTGTTGGTTACCAGGGATGATCTTTGTTGGTTACCAGGGATGGGAGGTGTGTGTGTGTTGGGGGGGGGGGGGGGGATACTAAATAAGCAATAGATAAGTGGTATCTTGGGTGAAGGGTGAGACAGTACATAATACTTGGGAAACCAGCACAACTTGTACAAGGACAGGTCATGGAGGCTCCCTAGACACATCCAAACTCCATGAGGGACTGAATTGCTGGGTTGGGGGCTGTGGGGACCACGGTCTCAGGGAACATCTAGCTCAACTGGCATAAAATAGTTTATAAAGACAATGTTCTATATTCTACCTTGGTGAGTAGTGTCTGGGGTCTTAAAAGCCTGTGAGCAGCCATCTAAGATACTGCATTGGTCTCATCCCTTCAGGAGCAAGGGAGAATAAAGAGAACAAGATACAAGGAAAAGAGTAGTCTGAAGGACTAATGGACCACAGCTACCAAGGCCCCCACCAGACTAAGTCCAGTACAGCTAGATGGTGCCTGGCTACCACCAGTGACTGCTCTGACCAGAGTCACAACAGGGGGTTCTGGACAGACCTGGAGAAAGATGTAGAACCAAATAGTAACTCACAAAAAAAAGACCAGATTTACTGGCCTAAAGGAGACCGAAGAAACCCTGAGAGTATGGCCCCCAGACACCCTTTTAGCTCAGAGGTGAAGTCACTTCTGAGGTTCATCGTTCAGAAGGGGAGTGGACAGCCCCATAAAACCAAATGGGACTAATGAGGCACAGCAGTCTAGGGATAAGGGCTAGAAGGCAGAAGGAGACAGGAAAGCTGTTGATAGGGAACCCAAGGTTGAGTAAGGATAGTGTTGATGGGTTGTGAGGTTGTTAACCATTCTCATGGGCAACATGTGTACTAACTTTTTAATGAGAAACTATTTTGTTCTGTAAACCTTCATCTAAACTGAGAACAGCAGCACAATCTGAAGAGCATAATCAATGTCACTGAACTGTGAAAGTAGAAATTTTTGAAAGGGTGTATCTTTGGCTATGTATATTTTCACTCAAAAAAAAAAAAAGAAAGGGTCAAGAAGGGAGAGGGCTGACATGTCGTGGGGTTGTTAACCAATGTGATAAAACAATATGTGTACTTCTGTTTAATGAGAAACTGTTTGTTCTGTAAACCTTCACCTGAAGTACAATTAAAAAAAAAAAATCACAGATCAGCAAGAGCTGAATGACCAACTTGTTCTTAATATTGGCTCTTTTGGAAACATCAAATTTTTGAATGGTTAAATTACTTTGTACATGTTATTTCCACTTGAAAATTAAAAATAAACATGGTATTTACTGGTTATTATGTTTCCATAATCCAATAGATTTTACTATATTGGAGTGTGATTAATTTATTAAATCAGCTCCTGTTTTGATATACGTCCAAAAGTATATTCATAGTCTAGAGCAATATTCATGTTGTTATCATTGTGGTCAGTGTTTAATGATGTATTATTTTAAAAATGTGAAAATAAAAAAAATTTTGATCTTCTTTTTAACAGAACAGATGCACAAGTAACAATAAGTATAACCAAACCAAACCAAAGTCATTGTCGCTGAGTCAATTGTAATTCATAGCAATCATATACTAATAGCTAATATTTTGGGTGCATTTAATTGTGTCTAGCAATGTTATAAGTTTTTCATAAGAAGTATCTTTTTAGTATTTGTCCTAACTCATAAGTTGTATTCTGTTATTATTCCTATTTTATGAAATAAGTGTAGCCTATGGAAGTAGAACTAGCATTTGAAAACTACTGACACCAACACAGACACGTAGACAAATATGATGATCACATATAGAAACATATGCATACACACAACACATACAGTTTTGCAGTTAAGCTGTGGTACAGAGTCAGACTAGCTAGCAATTGCACATGTTCCTCTTAATAAGACCAAAATAAGTTAATTTGATTATTCATTGGTGAGGCGGGTTAGCTGAACTAATAGTCCCAAACTTCTAAATTTTTTTCACTTAAGTGACATCTTTTTGAAGTTTATTCAAATGAAATATTTCTATCACCATCCTTTAACACCCCCTGGGCTATACTAATCTTCCTTTAAAAAATCAGCATATCAGTGTATTTGTGGGGAATGTTATTTCTTTGTTCCCTATAGCATATCAGTGGCAATCATAATTTTCAAAAGTAATTTTACAAAATATATAGGGAGAATGAAGAGGAATGAGTAATGTACAAGAGGCATTAAAACCACACAGGGTTAGAAGGAACAGATTTGTGCTCCTATAACATTTAAGTAGCTTACTAGGGCCAAGATCTCTGTTTTATTCCTCAGGAATGTCACTCTAGGCTCAAATGACTGGAGCCACTTTGCAGGAAATTCACCTGGCTTCAGGCCCTTCTGCCTTCCCACTTTTCTGGATAGGGTAAGAACTGTCATTTCTGTAGGGAGCTGGTCAATTGCCCAACTTGTTCTCTACACATAAAAGAAAATATTCCAAACCTGCTGCTGACCTAGGATGCTCTCACTCAGTTCCAGTTGCCTTGGAATTGACAGGCTTATATCATTCATAAAGGGAGACACTCATATACAGTAATAAGAGGATTATGCTCCTACCGTTTTTTTCAGCTGGGTTGAGGGAGGGGCTATAACTAGGCAGTTGACTCTGAATCTCTATCTCAGCTTCCCAGCTACAGGATTGCAAAATTTGCCAGTTCAGCTAGGAATAACTAAGTCCTGAGAAATTGATATAACTGAATTAATTTCATGAGAGATTAATTTATAAGCCTTAATGACAATTGCATAATTTTAGCTGAGTAAAATAACTGCTATGTGTTCAAATTAACCATGCTGCCACACTATTCTTACCAGCAGCACATTCAAAAATCATCATAAAAAGTGACAACTTTTTACCATATCCTTGGGATTTTCAGGATATACACAGTTTGAAGCCCGTGACCTTCATGCAGTGACAAAATCAATATTCTCTCAGTATTTCAAGCAGCTCCTTATACATTGCTAACAATTATAATACACCAACAGATTTACACTATTATCTAAGCATAGATCATATTTTCTCTTTAGAGGACAAGAAACATTATGAGGCCTCTAGTATTTTAGGGGAAAAAGATTGTTTTTTTCTTTTTTTTTTTCAATTAGCAGCATCATAGAAAGGAAACATGATGATTCTACTATTACAAATCTAAAACCCAGGCTGCTGGCTGGCATGAAAGAATAGGGAAATTTGTCAATTATCCAACTAATTATCTCAGTGTATGACAGCCAAACCATATAATCCCAGTCTCCAATGAGCATTCTGGAGCGAATTATGTAGATAACTACCATGCAGATTCAACAAAAATTTTGAGGATATAAACAGTTCTGTATTTGTTTCATTAATTCATCAATGCATACTCTTCCACATTATCCATCCTGGGTTTTTAGAATAATGATCTCAATAAAAAATTATATGCATTTATTGACTGTCTCACATGAGCCAGGCAGTGTGATAAGTGTTTTTTATGTAGTCTCATTTGATTTTACAACAAGTCTATGAGGTAGACACTAGTATACCTGGCGCAAAATGGAGCCTGCAGTCTCCAAATATCTCTTTAACTTTATCTGTGTAAACAGCTTAGCACATATATTACTCAAGTAAAATTTTCTGTGTGTAATATGTGGGTTCTTTTTGACTCCCAGTGTTTCTCCCTTCTCTCAAAAGCAAATGAATTTCCTTTTAGTCATCTTTTTGGCATTTTTCTGATTTTCATATCCTTTCCTTTATGCTGATTGCTATCTTGAGTACAGTGAGTGTTCCTGATGTTGAATGATGCTAAGATTTCATGAATTTATATGTGATATTCAGAATGTTACAAAAAAGTTTATTCCTTTATATTTTATAAAAATTGCTATTTCTGATAACATTTAAGAAATAGAACAAGTTACTCACAATAATGGTTGCTGTGATTGATTCTGCACACCTGGATAGATAAAGGCATGGGGCATATAAAAGTATGGCATACAAAGGGTTACTTATTAAGTTGTATAAAGTGTTGGCTAAGAAGGATTCACAGAGGAAAAGAGTTTTCCTACAAGTTAAAAGACACCGGGACATAGAGAATCTCAATTTATTAAAATTAATGAGTAACAGATGACTCTTAAATGCCCAAAGAAGATGTTAACAGGACACTTTTTAAAATGATGTAGAGGAAGTTACTTGCTTACTTCAGCCTATTGGAAAGTGGTTGTCTTTAAGGTGTTCGTTAGCTTAATGTAAGATCAAAAAATACTGGAAAATAAATAGACTTTTATGTAAAACAGCCCTGGGTTCAAATTTGGACTTTAATGATTATTGGTTTTGTGACCTTGGGAAAAGTATTTAATCATTCTAATTACAAAATTGAGACAATAATGCTTCTATAGTCTGTAATGTCCTTCATTTGTTCCAGGGCAACTGGGTTTGCTGCTAATGTCTTTACACAAAACTTTTTTTTTTTCTTCTTCTTCCTTAGGTAGTGCATTGCTTGAAGTCTCTAGCAAAGTCCCTCCTAAATGTAAATTGTTTTTAACTATATGTAACAGAAGCAGGGTGTTTTGAATTTTTTCTCTCTTTCTCTCCTCTCAATGTCATCTCCCTTTTTCACCTTGGTTGGGATAGCAAAGGAAAAGGGTGAAGCTGGAGAAGATCTGATAGTAGGTCTGTTCATCCAGGACCTCACACCCTATTGATTCTTAAAATTTACTTCTGTTTAGTGTCACCATTTTTCAAGTGAACAGAGAGAATCTTCGATACAAATACTGATCTTAATTGAAATCTGTTAATCCTTACGATTAGCTAAGTCTGTAGATAAGAGAACATATCAAAGGATGAAGGACATGAAAATTGGTACACTTCGAGTTGTCTAAGCTCTCAAAATTCCTATAGGGAGGATAACTATCATGGATTTCAAAGTCAAATGAGTAGAATAACTGTTAGGGAAATGGGTTAGAATATCTTCAGAATATGTTTAAGAATTGACCACTCCTTCATTACTGAGTATGTGTAATTTTGAAGCTAGTGGCTGTATTGTCAGATTTTCCCAACTCTTTTTGTTGTGGCCTTTCAGTTTAATTTGTCCACTGCAACTTGGTAACTCTTCATTGGAAGAGTTCATTGTGCAAAAACCCATACCTAACTAATGCATTTGTGTAACCTAGACCTTGATGACATGCTCAAGTGTACAAATTCAAGTTCCTCTCAGTGAAAGCTCAATCAATACATGTTCAATTATATATTAGCTAGACCATACTTATGTCCTCAACAGTTACTTTAATACAAGGGACTATACAATATCCCAATATTGACACAATGGCCTCATACTAAACTGTGACTGGACAGAATCTTTTGGGTTATATGGCTTGAGTTGAGAAGAGACAGAGAGAATTAAAGTCTTTTCCATTCTAGGAAATGTGTTCCAAGAGCACTGAGGGATCAAGAATTTGTTGTGGAACGTAAGAATGGAAGCTTTGACGATAGAAAAAGATAAGGGGAAATTGTTTCAAACACAAGAGTATGAACTGTATACAGTAATGTAAATATGGTACTGTGGATTTTTACCACTTATAAGTAGGGGTGGCTCATAGATGAATAAGGGGATGAAAATGTTGAAATTTCTGGTTTACAATTTATAATGTGGCCATTTAAAATCTTGAAAGAAATGCTGTTACAAAACATATCTTATATTTTGTGTTGTTTGGAAAAAATTTCTTTCAATCAAAAAGATCCTGTAGGAGACATCATGAAAATATCTCCATCTCTGTGGGAAAATTACAGCATTGCTGGTAATGCTATGGAGCAAAAATCTTGTCTAACTGGCAGTGGAAACAAACTATTTACAGTAAAACAAGGAAACAGGTGAAATGACCAAATTTTTTAATACAACGATATCACTATCTTAGCTTTTTGTTTTATTGTTGTTTATGCATGGACCCAAATATGTTTCAGGATAAAACCATGCAAAGGCACAAAGGTTGAGTTCATGAATTTGTTTTCACAATAAAATCAAAATCTCATAAATTATTGAAAGTATAAATGAATATCTATTTTATCATATCTCTAAGTATATGTATCTATGTGTATATATATATATAAACAAGGAAGAAGGATTGGTAGTTAGAAAACATGGCCTTGGTGATAGAAACTGTGCCAGAGGTTGCATGATAGAATTTTGAAAGACCAATGACTTCTTTACTGCAAATACTTTTTTTCAACAACATAAACAGTGACTATACATGTGAACCTCAGCAGATGGAATACACAAGAATCAAATTGACTACATTTGTGGAAAGAGACAATGGAAAATGCCAGTATCCTCAGTCAGAACAAGGCTGGTGCCCATTGCAGAAAAGACCATCAATTATTCATATGCAAGTTCAAGTTGAAACTAAAGAAAATTAGAACAACTCCATGAGAGCCAAACTACAAACTTCAGTATATCCCACCTGAATTTAGAGACCATCTCAAGAACAGATTTCACACTTTGAACACTAATGACCAAAGACCAGATAAGTTGTGGAATGACATCAAGGACATCATAAGTAAAGAAAGCAAGAATTCATTAAAAAGACAGAAGAGAAAGAAAAGACCAAAAAGAATGTCAGAAGAGACTCTGAAGCTTGCTCTTAAAAATAGAGTAACTAATGCAAAAGGAAGACATGATGAAGTAAAGGAGCTGAATGGAAGATTTCAAAGGGCGGCTCGAGAAGACAAAGGAAAGTATTATAATGACATGTGCAAAGAGCTGAAGATAGAAACCCAAAAGGGAAGAATATCCTCAGTATTTCTAAAGCTGAAAGAACTGAAGAAAAAAGTTCAAGCCTCAAGTTGCAATATTGAAGGATTCTATGGGGAAAATATTAAACAACTCAGGAAGCATCAAAATAACATAGGAGGAATATACAGAGTCACTATACCAAAAAGAATTTGTCAACCTTCAACCATTTCAGGAGGTAGCATATGATCAGGAACCAATAGTACTGAAGGAAGAAGTCCCAGCTGCACTGAAGGCATTGGTGAAAAACAAGGTTTCATGAATTGATGGAATACCATTTGAGATGTTTCAATAAATGGATGCAGCACTGGAAGTGCTCATTCATCTATGCCAAGAAATTTGGAAGATGGCTACCTGGCCAACTGACTGGAAGAGATTCATACTCGTGCCTATTGCAAAGAAAGGTGATCCAACAAAATATTGAAATTACTGAACAATATAATTAATATTACATGCAAGTAAAATTTTGCTGAAGATCATCCAAAAGCGGCTGCAATAGTACATCAATAGGGAACTGCCAGAAATTCAGGTCAGATTCAGAAGAGGACGTGGAACCAGGGGTATCATTGCTGATGTCAAATGGATCCTGGCTGAGAGCAGAGACTACCAGAAAGATGTTTAACTGTGTTTTACTGGCTATACAAAGGCATTAGACTCTGTGGATCATAACAAATTATGCATAACATTGCAACGAATGAGAATTGCAGAATACATAATTGTTTTCATGAAGAACCTGTACATAGATCAAGAGGCAGTCATTGGAACAGAACAAGAGGACACTGCTTGGTTTAAAGTCAGGGACGGTGTGTGTCAGGGTTTTATGCTTTCACCATACTTATTCAATCCGTATGCTGAACAAATTTGAGAAGCTGACTATATGAAGAAAAATGAAGCATCAGGATTAACAATGACACAACCTGGCTTGCTGAAAATAAAGAGGACTTGAAGCACTTGCTGATGAAATTCAAAGACCACAGGCTTCAATATGGATTACATGTCAACATAAAGAAAACAATCTTCACAACTGGACCAGTAAGCAACATGATGATAAAGGGAGAAAAGATAGAAGTTGTCAAGGATATCATTTTACTTGGATCCACAATCAACACTCATGGAAGCAACAGTCAAGAAATCAAACAATAGACAGGGCTCCAAAATACATAAAACAAACTCTAACAGTACTGAAAACAGAAACTAACATTTCCACAATAATAGTAGGAGACTTCAACACACCACCCTCAGTAAAGGACAGAACATCTAGAAAGCAACTCAGCAAAGATACAGAAGACCTAAAGGGCACAATCAGCCAACTTGACCTCACAGACATATATAGAACACTCCACCCAACAGCTGCAAAGTACACATTCTTTTCCAATGCACATGGACCGTTCTCCAGAATAGAACACATCTTAGGCCACAGAGAAATCCTCAACAAAGATCCAAAATGTTGAGATAATTCAAAGTATCTTCTCTGACCACAATGCCATCAAGGTAGAAATTAACAACAGAAAGAGCAAGGAAAATAAATCAATTACATGA
This sequence comes from Dugong dugon, assembly GCA_030035585.1. Taxonomy (NCBI): domain Eukaryota; kingdom Metazoa; phylum Chordata; class Mammalia; order Sirenia; family Dugongidae; genus Dugong; species Dugong dugon. The sequence continues at coordinate 101,661,677 of CM057463.1, read as the reverse complement.
AAACTGAATAATACCCTGCTGACACATCAGTGGATAATAGAAGAAATCAGAGATGGAATAAAAAAATTCCTAGAATAAAATGAGAATGAAAACACATCATACCAAAACCTTTGGGACACAGCAAAGGCAGTCCTCAGAGGACAATTTATAGCAATAGGTGCTTACAACAAAAAGAAGAAAGGGACAAAATCAAAACATTAACTACACAACTATAACAAATAGAAAGAGAAAAGCAAAAAAACAAAACAAAACAAAACAAAAAAAACACAGCCACTAGAAGAAAGGAACCAATAAAGATCAGAGCAGAAATAGAGACTAGGAAAACAATAAAAAAAAACAACAAAACCAAAAGTTGGTTCTTTGAAAGGATCAACAAAATCGACAAACCACTGGCCAGACTGACAAAAGAAAAACAGGAGAAGATACATATAATCCAAATAAGAAATGAAATGGGGGGAGTTACAACAGACCCAAATGAAATAAAAAGGATCATAACAGAGTATTATTTAAAATTATACTCCAACAAATATGAAAACCCAGAAGAAATGGATAAATTTCTAGAAACATACTACCTACCAAAACTACACAAAGTAATGTTGAAAATCTGAACAGACCCATAACAAAAGAAGACATTGAAAAAGTAATAAAATAACTTCCAACAAAAAAAGCCCTGGCCCAGATGGCTTCACTGGAGAATTCTACCAAACATTCAGAGAAGAGTTTACACCAGTACCACTCAAACTATTTGAGAACACAAGAAAAGGAAGGGACACTTCCAAATTCATTTTATGAAGCCAGCATAACCCTGATACCAAAACCAGGCAAAGATGTCACACAAAAAATAAATTTACAGACCAATGTTTCTCAGGAATATGGATGCAAAAATTCTCAATAAAATTCTAGCCAATAGAATTCAGCATGATATCAAAACAATAATACATCACGACCAAGTAGGATTCATACCAGGTATGCAAGCATGGTTCAATCAATGTAATCCACCATATAAATAAAAGGAAAGAAAAGAATCACATGATCATCTCAACTGACACAGAAAAGGCGTTCAACAAAGTCCACGCCCATTCCTGATAAAAACTCTCAATAAAATAGGTATAGAAGGGAAATTTCTCAACATAATAAAAGGCATCTATACAAAACCAACAGCCAACATCATTTTTAATGGAGAGAGACTGAAAACATGCCCCTTGAGAACAGGAACAAGAAAAGGATGTCCTTTATCTCCACTCCTATTTAACATTGTGCTGGAAGTTCTAGCTAGAGCAATGAGGCAAGAAAAAGAAATAAAGGGCAGCCAAATTGGTAATGAAGAAGTTAAACTGTCCCTGCTTGCAAATGATATGATATTATACATAGAAAACCCTAAAGACTCCACGAGAAAACTACTGAAACTAACTAAAAGATTCAGCAGAGTGGCAGGATACAAGATAAACCTACAAAAATCAGTTGGATTCCTATACACCAATAAAGAAAACAATGAAAAGGAAATCAGGGGAAAAAAGAAGAAATCAAACAACACATTGCATTGGGGAAGTCTACTGCAAAAGACCTATTTAAAGTGTTCAAAAGCAAAGATGTCACAAGCATTAAGGTGCGCCTTACCCAAGCTATGGTGTTTTCAGTCCCCACATGTGCATGTGAAAGCTGTACAATAAATAAGGAAGAATGAAGAAGAATTGACACCTTCGAATTATGGTGCTGGAGAAGACTATTGAATATACCACGACTGCCAAAAGAATGAACAAATCTGTCCTGGAAGAAGTATAGCCAGAATGTTCCTTAGAAACAAGGATGGAGAGACTATGTCTCACATACTCTGGATATGTTATCAGGAGGGATCAGTCCCTGGAGAAAGACTTCATCGTTGGTAAAGAAAAGAGTCAGCAAAAAAGAGGAAGACCCTCAACAAGATGGATTGACAATGTGGATGCAATAATGGGCTCATGCATAACATCAGTTGTAACGATGGTGCAAGACCTGGCAGTGTTTCATTCTGTTGTACATAGGGTTGCTATGAATCAGAACCAACTCAATGGCATCTAAAAATATATATACGTTTTGTTATATATATATATATGTATAAAACAACAGTATATATATATATATAATCCTTTCTAAAAAGGATTTGACTTGAAGGAAACAGAATTGTGGGGGGCGGGTAAGTCCAAAATCTGTTGATAAGGTAGCAATCTGGAGATTCCTGTAGTCTTTTGTCCTGAAATCTGTAGTTCAGGTGAGGGAAAGAATGAAGTGAGAGGTATTTTCTTCCTTAGGGGAAACTCCATTTTTCTTAAGGTTATCAATTGTTGAACTAGTCCTACGTACATTATGGAGGGTAATCTGCCTTATGAAAGACCAACTAATTTAATCACATATGTTGTTGTTAGGTGCCTTCGAGTCTGTTGTGACTCACAGAGTCCCCATGCACAACAAAACGAAACACTGCCCAGTCCTGTGCCATCCCAACAATAGTTATTATGCTTGAGTCCATTGTTGCAGCCATTGTGTCAATCCATCTTGTTGAGGGTCTTCTTCTTTTTCGCTGATCCTCTACTTTACCAATCATGATGTCCTTCTCCCGGGATTGATCTCTCCTGATAACATATCCAAAGTATGTGAGACATAGTCTCTTCATCCTTGCTTCTAAGGAGCACTCTGGTTGTACTTCTTCCAAGATAGATTTTCTCATTCTTTTGGCAGTCCATGGTATATTCGATGCTCCTTGCCAACACTACAATTGAAAGGCATCAATTATTCTTCAGTCTTTCTTATTAATTGTCCAGCTTTCACATGCATATGAGGCAATTGAAAAAAACATGGCTTGGGTCAGGCGCACCTTAGTCTTCAAGGTGATATCTTTGCCTTTCAGCATTTTAAAGAGATCTTTTGCACCTGATTTGCCAAATGCAAAGTGTCTTTTGATTTCTTGACTGCTGTTTCCATGAGTGTTGATTGTGGATCCAAGTAAAATGAAATCCGTGACAACTTTAATCTTTTCTCCATTTAGTACAATGTTGCTTATTGGTCCAGTTGACAGGATTTTTGTTTTCTTTATGTTGAAGTGTAATCCATATTAAAGGATGTAGTCTTTTTTCTTCATTAGTAAGTGCTTCAAGTCCTCTTCACTTTCAGCAAGCAAGGTTGTGTCTTCTACATATCACAGTTTGTTACTAAGTCTCCCTCCAATCCTGATGCTCCATTCTTCTTCATATAGTCCAGATTCTCGGATTATTTGTTCAGCATATAGATTGAATAAGCATGGTGAAAGGATACAACCCTGACACATACCCTTCCTGACTTTAAACCAGGCAGTATCCCCCTTGTTCTGTTCAAATAACTGCCTCTTGTTCTATGTACAGGTTCCTCGTGAGCACAATTAAGTGTTCTGAAATTCCCATTCTTCACAATGTTATCCATAATTTGTTATGACCCACATAGTCAAATGCCTTTGCATAGTCCATAAAACACAAGTAAAAATCTTTCTGGTACTCACTGCTTTCAGCCAGGATCCATCTGACATCAGCAATGATATCCCTGGTTCCACATTCTCTTCTGAATTTGGCTTGAATTTCTGGAAGTTCCCTGTCAATATACTGGTGCAGCTGCTTTTGAATGATCTTCACCAAAATTTTACTTGTGTGTGATATTAGTGATATTGTTTGATAATTTCCACATTTGGTTAATCACATATAACTAGTTCAAAACAGAGTCTAGGCTAGTGTTTGACCAAACAACCTGGCACCATAGCCTAGTGAAGTTTACACAAAATTGAACCATAACTACCGTCTTCTAGGACACACTCAAATGATGCCTAGATAGATTCCTGGATTGTAGAATCTGAAAGGTTATGAGTTACTAGAACCCTACAGCCCCAATCTTCTTTAATGGAAAGAAAAAATGGTGAACATTTTATCACTTCTGATTCATCCATTATAAAAATATTTATAGAAGACCTGAAATACCCGAGACGCTGTGTAGGGGAACAGTAGGGATTAAATGGTGAACCAAAGAGTCACTGCTCCTGGCATTACGAACTTTTAGTCTGATGGAGAAAGCAAGTATTAAGCAATGAACATACAATTATATTTTAAAATGAATATTATAATTGATGAGTGATGTTAAAGAAAAAAAGCACTCAGTACTTGATTGTATATGTTATTCCCATTATTCAGAAAGTGCAATTGTTATCACTTTTAGACAAATAATCAAGTAATTCTTCTCCCATATACAGTTTTATTTAATCAAAGATTTTCAAGGATCTACTCCAAAAAAAAAAAAAAAAAAAAAAAAATGCAAAACAAAGCAGAGGAAGTCATGGAATCCAGAGAAGAGCAAGAACCAACCACTCTCCAAAAAAATCCGATGTGATTGACATGCCTTAGGCCTCAAACATAATCAGGCTAATTTAAAAGAGGATACCATGCAGGTACTATGCTATCAAAAATAAGAATGCATTGGTGTTTAAGATATCATGAAAACAAATTATAAAATTAAAATTTTTTAAAAAGTGGGAGGAAAGCAGGTATCTGTTTTCCTAACAATGAAACAGAGAAAGGCAACCAAAAATTACTGGTAAAACAGAAATATCAAAAGAAGTATAAGAAGATACATAGTCTGAATACGAAGCAACCTATAATGTAGTCTAATCTCAAAATCAGGAGGAATAGTAGACAATGTTTGGTATATAGTAGGCACTCAATAACTATGTGATGAATGAAATAATTAATATAATAAAGAAAAAGGCACATGATCTAAACTTTAGAATCATTCTGCTTGAGTGGCACAGAAGTTGTAAAATCAAAACCTTAGAAAACAATATGTACTCAAGCATAAAACTGGTCCTGCAGTAACAATATTTACATAGGTAGAACTATGTAGGTAGCATTCAATGTAATCAATTTTTAGAGTGAGCCTTTACACACAGCATGGAGGATACATTTTAGTTATCGTAGAGAATGCAAATGTGATCTATCTTGAAAATACTATACTTTTTAGGCAAAGACTTAAATACTTTCCCTCCCAACTACCCTTTATGTGTATGTTAATGAATATGTGACAGATGTTTAGAGTTACAAGGGGAGGGGCAGTGTGAAGAACTGTAGAAAATGAAAGGCACTAGAATATTTACAAAATTTTGACTAAATCCTGTTAAACATTCATAGACACAAGAAACAGAACAAAGAATGGATTATTAAAATTTATAGAAATAATTTATAAAAGAACTAAATGTAAATATCAATGACTTGGTGAGATTTTTTTTTCATTAATTCACTCTGTATTTGATGATTATTTTACCGAGGAAATGTATTGATTTTAAAATATATATTTAAGTAGATATATTATTAAAAAGATGCATTATAGAAATTTTAGAAAATACAGAAGGATATACAGTAAATAATCTAGAAATACATTTTATAACCCCATTAATCAAAGATTACTGTTGATAATTTTTGAGCATTTTTTCTAATTGTTAAATATATAAATATTTAACAAAAATATAAATGTATTTTGGTTTTACACACTTGTGATTTCACTAATATTACATCAAAGTATTTTTCTTTTTTCTGATGTTCTGCATTCTAATTGCAGCTTAACACTATTTTATGTTATGAATCATCCTATTTGCTAATTACTCTGTTGAATATTTAGGCTTTGCAGCAATGATTGTTTTATCATTTATTTTACAGACATCAGCATATTGGTGATTATGATTATTGTCTTTATTTAAAATTACATAAAGTTGTCTCCTACATATACTGTAGGAATTGGGATAACATAGCTCAAATTTTTGTCAAAATATTTTGATAGTTTTACTCTCTATCCATGTGAAAGTCTCACTTTTCTTTAAATTTGTTGTTGTTAGTTGCTGTACATTTGTACATGGTCACATTATATACAGTAGAATGAAACGCTGTCTGTTCTTGTGCCATCTTTATGACTGTTGGTATGTTTGAGGCCTTTGGCATGGCTACTGTGGCAATCCATCTCACTAGAGGATCTTTTTTACCCTCATTGGTCCTCTATATTACCAAATAAGATGTCCTTCTCTGGTGATTAGTCTTTCCTGATGAGGTGTCCAAAGCAAGTGAGTTGACGATGCTCTGTTGTGTTCCAGAAGATTTTCATTGGTTAAATTCTAGGAGATAGCCAGGCCTTTCTTCCTAGTGTGTCTTAGTCTGAAAGCTCCACTGAAACCTGTCCACCAGAGTGACCCTGATGCTATTTGAAATGCTGGTGCCATAGTGTCTAGCATCATAGCAACACACAAGCCACCACAGTATGACAAACAGACAGACAGGTGGTGGTTTCTTTAAATATGTATCATTCAAAAAATAAAAATTAAAAAAAAAAACTATTGATATACCAGCTAGTCATGACATCTTCCACAATGACTTAGCCCATATTAATTAATTTAGATAATTATTGAATAGCTGCAACTATTCTTTCAATGTACTAGATAAGTTATGTGTATAAAAGTTAAGCAATGTGTGGTACAGGAAGGTTAAGCGTTGCATTGACAGGCAATACAATTTCAACACAAATGGGACATATTTTTACACCAAACCATCAGAGTCCTTTTGAACACTGCAGTGCTCATACATTTCGCTCATGTTAGATTGTGCCCTTACTACTAAATAGGAGGAACCCTGGTGGTGCAGTTGTTAAAGTACTGGGCTGCTAACCAAAAGGATGGCAGTTTGAACCCATCAGCCGCTTCACGGGAGAAAGATGCGGCAGTCTACTTCCATAAAGATTTATAGCCTTGGAAACCTTATGGGGTAGTTCTGCTTTGTACGATAGTGTTGTTATGAGTTGGAATCGACTCAGTGTCATTGGGTTTGGTTTTTCGTTACTCATCAAATAGAATTTTCTGCTTCTGTTGCATAGGTCACAGCCCTCACAAACAATATTATGAGTCACATAACTAACACTTCTCATGTATTTCCCACATTGCCTCTCAGTGCAGGACACATAGGAAGTGATTAAACAATGCTGGTGGCCCCAGCATAAGAGTTTTCAATGAACATTGAGCAATAGTTTCACCACTGAGGTGACAAATGCCAAAGTCTTTTACCCATTCCATTATTTTCTAAAGTATTTAAGTGTTTTAAGTGTTGGCTTAAAACATTGTAAAAATGCGGTGAAACTCTGTGGATATTAGACGTATTCTGTTTTACTGTCAATCAAAGGGTCATGGGGGCCCTTTTGAACTGAACAAGTCTTATCAAGGTGGTTCATTAGCACAATTAGATGAAATGTATCTTCCACTTTCAGTTATCTATTCATTTTAAGGCACTTTCTGCCTTGCTTAATCAAAATTAACATGGAAGACTTTTCCCAGCTACATAATCAACATGTAAATTAAAATGCACAGGGACGTCCAAAAGAAAAAAAAAGTTAATTATTTAATCGTTTTTTTTTTTCCCCCCTACGCTATGTGCTGGGTTGAGAAAGTTTAATTAAAAAGAGAAAAAATAAAAGAAAATTAAATATATCTTCAGCGTATGTTTATTTTTCTTGTATTAAATTGTTACTATAATTAATATTAAGAATGACAACATGGAATATTGAATTTATTGCTTAGTTTTAATAATGAGGATTTAGAATAGTCAAAGATTGTCATTTAATTGGAAAACTTAATTGGTGATGATGATAAATAGAATCAGTAATAGTGGTTAAGAGCTCAGCTGCTAACTGAAAGGTCCACAGTTCGAATCCATCAGGCGCTCCTTGGAAACCCTGTAGGGCAGTTCTACTCTGTCCTGTAAGGTTGCTATGAGTCGGAATCAACTCGACGGCAATAGAGGTTTTCACAATCTTGATAACAAATACTTACACTAGTTATTTGTAAGAATCTGGAATGACATAATGTGCTTTCATGAAATATGGGAAGATAGTTCTAAGTGATATTTTATTTTAATTTAAAATTGGCCACGCATTTACCAAGTAATTTACCTTGGTGAAAACTGAAAAAACTGCAGAAGATCAAAAAGACAAACTGAGAATTCATTTGACATTTTATTAAGAAAGTTCAGGAACTGTTCGCTTGGAGTTTACTATGCCATGTATTGAAGCTTATGACAGAGTGAGCATAAGGTGCGTCTACTGATTCTATAGCTACGAAATTTCTATCTACACAAGATAATTATGAATAAATTTATTTTCTAGAATTAAAAGATCCTGATATTTTCTGGCTTGTATTTTTTGTATATCCTCAAAATGTTAAAATGTTGAGTTCAGACAAACGCTAACAATCTGGTTTTCATTTCTAGTCTACATAACCCTGCATAATTAAAATAAAGAGAAATTTTTATGCCTTTTATTTCTCCCTGGAGTGTGACTGCTGTGCCACAGTCAGTGAAAATTCACATTCACTTAATATTGTATTCAGTTATTCACTTAGTGATGCCTTCAGTTCCCCCTTACTCTTAGAGTAAGGTGTTAACTGCAGAGATGTTGATGACTAGTAAAATTGGAATCCCTGTTGGGTATTTTATGCAACTTTTAAAAAACGAATCCTATGTCAATGATTCAGAAGCATTATTAGTCAAAGATCCTTAAGGTTTCATATCATGCTAATGCCCTTACATATTACTTCTCACAAAAATAATACACATATAAAGTATTTACCTGTGGCATGTTCATCCTTCTACATGCCTAGTGTATTTTGGCAATGGGAATGGTGCAAGTACTCTTCAAATGCTAGAAAATTAGGGCCTCGTGTAACATTTTATTGAATAACCATTTTTTAAATTCCTGTGACTTCCTGTCCTGGGCAAAAATGGATACCTAAAGATAAATATGACCTGGTCCTGCCATTAAATAATTTACAATTAACAGACAGATACAAAATTAATCAACTACAAGGGAATGCCTTCTGGGATGGTGGGGATTGAAAACACCTCAGACCTTTTTAAAATTCAATAACGTTGGTCACCTGAGGACAATATTAACATGATGCTGGGCAAATTTTATACTATAATGTTCCTAAAAGTTAATGTAATACAACTGCAGAGTTTATATTTATAAATATAATTATACTTACATTTGTTTATATTTAATTCATATCATGAGAGCAAACTTTTGGCTAAGATGTTCTTAAAAGATAACATAGTACAACTGCATAACTAAAATATATACTTTTGTGTGTGTGTGTGTGTAATTTAACAATACTTACACAGGGCTTACCCATTGCCATCGAGTTGAATTCTGATTCATAGCAACCCTATAGGACAGAGTAGAACTGTCCCACAGGGTTTTTAAGGCTGTAAATCTCTACAGAAGCTGACTGCCACATCTTTCTCCTGTGGAGTTGTTGGTAGGTTTGAACCGCCAACCTTTCAGTTAGCAGCAGAGTGCTTAACAACTACACCACCAGTGCTCCTCTACATAGGGCTAACTTTGTGATATATCAAGTCATTTATTCCACATAGCAGTCTAAATATTTAGGTGTAGTTTTCATTTCCATTTTATGGGTAAGGAATCAGAAGTACAGAGAATTTAAGTAACTTCGCCAAAGTCATATAGCTAGTAAATATGGGAGCTGGGATTTGAATGCAATCAGTCTGGCTCCAGAGCTTGTATCTTAACCCTCTATGCTAGGCTGTCTCATCATTGATATTTTCATTCAAGTTGATATAAATATTTTGAAATTCTTGCACAATTGTTGAGTAGAAAGTAGCAAGAACTGTACTTTACTAAGGAAGGAAGTGGTGATGATGCATTCAGAGGACAAGAGATTCACTGAGCAGTTCTTTTACACCCTGTTGTCAGCGATTTGAAACCACCCAGCAGCTATGTGGAAGAAAGACCCGGTGATCTCTCTGCATCTGTGATGATTACAGTCAACAAAACCCTACAGGGCTGTTCTACTCCATTACATTGAGTCCCTTTGAGTCAAAATCAACTCAAAGGCACACAACAACAACAACAACAATATCAGGCAGGTAACAGTTATGTAATTTATGTGGGTGCATATTTTTCTTTTTATATTTATATACTTTTTCATTTATTGATTTCTTCTCTTTTTTTTTTTTAACTGATGAGATGTAATCTTTCATTTGCAAACCAAGAAAGTTAAATATTTAACTTCTTCCCTGGAACAGATTAACTGCGAAACCCGAAAATATGAGGGCCTGTCTCATCGTAACTTTAACCTATCTAAGCAACATTTAGAAGTGACAGAGTAGAGTAATGGTTAAGAAAGTAGACTCTGAAGACAGATTGGTTTGAGTCCTGGCTTTGTTTGCAAGGTGACTATGAACAAGTTATTAACAACTCTGTTTTTTAGTTTACTCACCTATAAAATGTGAATAATCAGAATATTGACAGTGTTAGCTCAGTGGTTCTCAACTGGGAATGAAGTTGCCATCCAGGAGACATTTGGCAAGGTTTGGAGACACTTTTACTTTTCATACCTGGGAGGAGGGTACCACTGGCATCTAGCAGGTAAATGATGCTAAATATGTTACAGTGCACAGGGCAGCTCAAACGACAAAATATTATCCAACTGAAAATGTCAATAGTACCAAATATGAGAAGGCCTGTTTATTATAAGCATAAATGAACTGACACATTAAAATACTAGAACAATGTCTGGCAAAGAATAAGTTCTCAGTAAGTGTTACTGACATTTTTATTATTTTATAGGAAATATAAAGAAACAAGATTGAGAAGTAGTTTGGGGACAAATGGAGAAACGCCTTGTATGACAAAATAAAAACCAGCTACCAGGGAGTCGAATCCAATTTCTGGTGAGTGAACCCATGTGTGTCAGAGCAGAGCTGTTCCATAGGGTTTTCAATGGCTAATTTTTCCAAAGTAGATCATTAGGCCTTTCTTCCAAGGTGCCTCTGGGTAAACTCGAACTGCTAACCTTTCAGTTAGTAACTAAGAACGTTAACTGTTTTCACCACCCAGTGACTCCTATATGATAGGTTACCAAAAAAACCCAAACCCACTACCATCCAGCCGATTCTGACTCATAGCGACCCCATAGAGTTTCCAAGGCTGTAAACCTTTACAGAAGTAGACTGCCACATCTTTTTCCCTCAGAGTCACTGGTGGTTTCAAACCACTGACCTTTTAGTTAGCAGTTGATATGATAGTTTAGGGAGGTAAAATGGTAAAATTCTACTTTTGTAGAAGAGGGGAACTATCTTACTTTCCTAGTGTAGCTGTGACAGAAATAGCACAAGTGAGTAGCTTTAAAGAACAGAAATTTTTTTTTCCTCACAGTTTGTTGTTGCTGTTGTTAGCTGCAGTTGAGTTGGTTCTGATTCATAGTGACACCTTGTACAACAGAACGAAACACTGCCCAGTCCTGCACCAATCTCACAATCGTTGTTATGCTTGAGCCCATTGTTTCAGCCCCTGGGTCAATCCAACCATTTGAGGGTTTTCCTCTTTTTTGCTGATTCTCTACTTTACCAAGCATGATGTCCTTCTCCAGGGACTGATGCCTCCTGATAACATGTCCACATGTCCGAAGTATGTGAGATGTAGTCTCATCATCCTTGCTTTTAAGGAGCATTCTTGCTGTATTTCTTCCAAGACAGATTTGTTTGTTCTTTTGGCAGTCCACGGTATATTCAATCTTCTTCGCCAACACTACAATTCAAAGGAGTCAATTCTTCTGTGGTCTTCCTTATTCACTGTCCAGCTTTTGGATGCTTTTCACAGTTTAGGAGGCTAAAAGTCCAAATCAAAGTCTCAGCCATGTCTATTCCTTCACTGTTGGTGGGCCAGGTGTTCCTTGTTTTCCTGGAGATCTCCACATGGCATCAGTCTTCCCCAGTTTGCATTTCTTTGTGTCTATACTGGTCTTTATGTCACTCAGAAGTGACTGGGTTTAGGACATACCCTAAACTGATACTGCCTAATTAACAACAAAGAAACCCTGTTTCCAAATAGGGTTACATCCACAGGCATAGGGGTCAGGACTTTAACACAGATTTTGGGGGGGACACAATTCAGTCCAAAACAGGAGCACTTAACTGCTTTCAAGGAAAGGCATGATAACTGCCAACAGCTATTTTAGAACATAAAGACCACTGTGCTCTGAAAAGAAAGGTTTCTTCATTCCTGTAAATATATAATATAGACAAATGAGTTTATTTGAATATCATGTAATTATTTTTATTTAGTGTGTGATATTTGGAGTAGAGAAACCAATTTTATTATAAAACATTAAAAAGACAAAGACAAAACAGTAAATCACCCTTGGTTTTGGCAGACTAAGGACAGCCATTTATGAATGTTACTGATGGAAAGAATGTAAGCAGGCAAGCAAATGTCTTAGAAGATATTATGAAATTTCACATTAATGAAGTCCTGTGGCTTTTTTTGATAGTTCATCATTTATACTTGTAAATATTCATAAATTTCTTCAATGACACACAGAGCTAGCAGGCACCATGACAAAACACTGTATTGGCTGGTAGCTGACCAAGCTAAGAAGTGCGTAAGTACACAGAGCAGGCTTTTCACAACGGGTTATTTGTGCAGCCCACTCAATTTATCTATAGGATATATTTACTTACAGAAGATTTCCCTTTTGTTTCTTTTTAATTAAAAATAAAAAATATTACAAAGGGAAAGAGTGCTGTCATGTGGTAATCTGGGCCTACTAATTTCCAGATCCACTGGATAAAGAGTTAATTACTGAAACTTTCAGTTATACAGGAATCAAATGAAAGACATGCCTTTATATTATTTGTCCAAATAAACAACATCTTTAGAAGAAAACAGGCAGTTTTACTAATGAAAAGGTAAATTCCAGCTTCATGTGTTATTCATCAATTCTCTGATACCACAGTTGTTATTTTTTTCAAGTGTTTGGCTACTCTGAAAAGCATCTTCAGCAATGAAGTTGGATGTTGACTGCTGAATGTCAGAAATAATGATTTAGCTGCTTTGTAATATTTGCTGAATAAGTTCTATTATCTGTCATATTCAGGAGAATATGTTGTTGAAAGATTTAAAACTATCTAGTACTGCTTGTTTTTCATAAAAACATAATAATAATTATGCAAGAAAGTTTTCTATTAATAATGCTGAATCCAATTTTGTACATCACACTTGAGAAGTAAACTAGCATTGACATATTTATCAGGATCCATATATACTGATATTGGTACATGGGTGCAATATATGAATGTCTTTCTTGCTTTCAGAAGAACTTGATTTAGATTCACTAATAATAGCATTTTATTTTGTTACTGTTACAATGATTATGTTATTTTCATATGAAAAATCTAAGTATAAATAATATGAAGAAGCATAGATTTCTTTAGAAAAACTTGGCTGCTCCATTGCTTCTCTGTTCCAGGCAGGTAAACTGGTCTGCAGTCCATTCACTGCATTCCATTCATACACGTATGTCCGAGGCTGATCAGCTCAATCTAAGCCTTTATAAAAGCTTCTTGTTATATTTGCTTAAAACTATCCAACATGGGAATAACATATGCATTCAACTAAAAAATAATTTCTTCTGTCTCTCTTTAAAAAATAAGCCAATTATATTCCCTGAATACTTTTTGAGATCTCAAAATTTAATGAATATTTACTATTTTCTTGGTTATTTGACTTTTTAAAACAGTAAAATAATTAAGAAAGGAAATTAGATTTGGGACATACTTGTCTTGAAAAAAGGAAAGTATCTGTGAGCAAGGACTTTTTTTTTTTTTTTTTACCTTTTCTCGGAAGCAAGGGTGTAATATTATTTGAGAAAACATAGTGGTATTTCATAAAAGACAGCGTGATGTTAGCTGGACTCACAAGAACTAGAAATGTGGAAAATGAGAAAGATTTAAATATCTTGACTTGGCCTTACCTAACATGAAATTGTAAACTGATGATAACAAAAGTAAAAATAGCAGGTACAATGAGGATTTCTTGCATTCTAGGAATTATTCTTTGGTGCAATGGAGGTGTCGCTCAATAGTCTTCTTCCAAAGGAGCCTCTGCTGCTTCTTTACAAAGTACCTTCAATTATTTTTGAGGTTACCAAAGGGTATGTTGTTGTTATTTGCCATGATGACCTTATGTACAACAGGAAAAAATATTGCCCAGTTCTGTGCCATCCTCACAATTGCCAGCCCATTGTTGTGGCTATTGTGCCAATCCATCTCACCAAGAGTCTCCCACAACATCATTGACCTTCTACTTTACGCAGTTCAAACATTCACCAAACCAGATGTCCTCCTGTAGTGACTGTCTCTCCTGATGACGTGCCCAAAATAAGGAAGTAGGACAATGTACTCTTGTAATACGTTAGGTTTTCACTGGCTAATTTTCAGAAATGACTTGCCAGACTTTTCTTCTTCATCTTTCTTAGCTTAGAAGCTCTGACAAAATCAGCCCACCATGGTATCCCTGCTGATATTTAAAATACCTTAGCTTCCAACACTATAGCAACCACAATATGACAAATTAACAGATGGGCGGTGGTCAAAGGGTATATATCCGAAGTAATCACAGACAAGCCCTTTTTTTCTTTCAGTTGGCCAAAGTCTACATCCATGATAACACTAGATGAAACCTTAATGCTTACACTAACAATCAAGAGAAAGCCAATGCCCATGACAAAGATTCCATCTCTGGGCACATTCAAATAATCCCTGGGGAACCAGAGTGGCAAGGATGGACAAAGAGAGATATATCATGTGTATGCAGAACTGGGGAGAAGAACATGTTCTATGCTTTCTTACTTGAACTGTTGAGACAGTTCTGTTTGTGTTGAGCCTCACAAATTCTCTCTTGTATATGTAGCCATCAGTTTTTGTCCTCTAAACCATGTGCAGGGATAAATAAATACTGACAGTGTGTGTTGAGATAGAGAGCCAGGGAGAGAGAAAGTAAGAAAAAAAAAGAAAGAGTAAGGGAGAGAGAGAGAGGAGAGAGTGAGAGAGAGAGAGGCAATGATTGAGATAATGTGTAGTGTTTGTGTGGGAGTGTGGGCGATGGATGGATGGGAGGGTAGAGTCCAAAGGAAGGAAGAAGAGTTGTTGGTTACTTCAGTAGTAAATGAACACAATTTTTGGATTAACCAAAATTTTCATCTTCTAACAAATCATTTTGATACCTGGGTGAGAGCATGAAAAGAGATTTGCTATGAAAAAGAAAAGGGGTAGAAACAAAAAATGATCTGCGTTTAAGGTTAAGGTAACACCGAAATTAAACTTTTGTAACCCATTGACAGATGTACACACAGTAGGGAAAGCTAATGCAACGTTGCAGTCTTGGTGTCACTGCACCATTCCACGGACTATGATTATATACTGTATTTTGTGACTTGTGGAAGAAGCACTAATAAGGTCCCCTCAATAAACAACAGTCCCACACCTCCACACATCTAGTTTTCTTATTTACCTGCTTCATCCAATACTACATAATAATTTTCTTCAGTGCTTCTTTGACGGCAACTTTATTTTTCAATCTGCATTTAATGAAAAACGGTAGGTAATTTAAGTTGCAAAATATGTGTGACTATATATCCTTTAAGAACAATAAATATATTGTTGAAGCATACATAAACCTCCAACACAAGTGTGATAAATAAAATCTAGCTATTCACAATTAGTTACAACTCTCATTCAATATCAGAAAATGGACACCCAGAAATGTCACAATTTTAGGTATCTCTTGTTAACATAGAGGCATGGAAAAATAGTCATCATCACAGATTGTCTTTTAAAAGTGAATAAAACAATTATCATTTAACCCTAAGGTATCAGCTTTCTAGCAATAACAATCTCCTTGCTCCAAACAGTGTAATCGTGCATTTACCTAGTTGGTAAGTCCTGGGAAGAGTAAACACTTGCTTGACTGAATTCTTTGCTTTAGTTAGGTATTTGGTGTCCTGAAAATACAATAAAAATGTGAAATTGCTAGTCAATTTAGGCAACAATGTGCACAGGAAGAATTTTTAGAAATTTAATTTGTTACTAGTTATATAAGAGAACTAATGTAACTATGAAGGTGATAATTATAAACTACTATTCACTACAACTTTAGTGATGAGTGAAATTTAATTCTCATTAAAATAGCAGCAAAAAATTCAAATATTTTCCACCTTTGTTTACTTAGGAAATACCAGAGCTTGGCTGAGTAAGAGTGAAACGTGGAGAATTTAAATTTTATCCTATTTTTCCCTTCTATTTCACTCTTTTCAAGTATTTCTCATAGGTGCAATAAATTGTAATTTATGTATTTAAAGTAAAATTTGCAGCATTCACGATCATTCTTGTGAAGTCTAAATTACAATAAATAATATTATTCTGGAAATACTTTAAAGGTACCGTTTAGAATGAAATATGTTAAAATCAAGGAATAAGACATACTTTTGTCTCAATAAATGCATGAAAGCTAAGAAGAAGGAATCTATTTTATTTTTCCCTCAGTGGAAAAGCTCCAGGGCTCAGAGGATGAAATGAAAAAAAAAAATTATACTTAGAAAAAAACTACCCATCTGGAAAATTCAAGAGAATAATAAAAGTAGGAAAGCTTTAATACAGTGATTATCCAAGTTTATGCAGAGAAGAATATAAATACCAATGATTTAAAGTGCTTTTCATCTAGCTCCAAGAAAGCATATGATGATTGCAACAAAGGGTATTTATATCAATTCACATTTATAGAAAATGAATTTAGCTATATTCAATAACACATTTTATTAAAACACACACACACAAACATTAAACTGAAGAATTGGTAGTTTATTAGTTCAACAAGCATATATTGGGCATCTGTTGTGTGTCAGGTCCCAGAAATATATAGGTCCCAGAAATAGATAGGACTTACTTTCCCTATCCTGAAGCAACTCCCATTGGAGTCAGAAGGAAAGGCACATAAAACCAACTACTATGCAGTATAACTACTACGACAGTAGAATTAAGTAGAAGCCACTAAGAGAACACAGGGACATGAACAATTAATTCTGCTTGGTCCCTGTCATCACCCTTAAATTTATATACCCTTAAGTTTATACACTCTTGAGTTTATACGTTTAGCAGACCACTATGTGAGTATAACCTCAAATAATTATCACTTTCTTACTCAATTACTCTCAATACATCTGGTCTATGAAATTATTGAGACCTCCACCCCTTGGCTTCTCTACTTTCCTCCTCTTTTCACGATTCCCTTTGATCTTCATGTTGCTCTCTAAAACGTTCATTACCTCAATTACATCTCTCATTATTGATTCTTTGCATTATTTTCACAGAAAACACCTGAGAAAAATCTAACTCTGATTAATCCAACTGTTTAGCGGCTACAGAAACAGATTGGTGCTGCATAAATCCATGGTCCATAAACTCAACTCAGTCCTTATTTCTCATTACAACACTTGACATTTTATGATTTCTAATGACTTCAATTGTCACATATATGCTTATGATTCTCAAGACTGTATTTCAAAGCCTGATCTCTCTCTCTCTCTCTTCTCTCCCCCCTTTAATTATCTACTGGACATCTCCATTTAGGTCTTCCATAACAACCTTATTGTGACATACTCAAAACAGCTCTCATCCTTTATTTAAGCAATTCATCAGTTCTCGGTTATTTAGGGCAATGGTGTCAGCATGTTTATTGAATATTTACTCTTTTCTTTCCAATAAAGCTGCTATGAGAGAGCACATTTAGAAACATTACTTCCAGAGACTCAAGTTTTAAGACTAATATTCCAAGGTTGGAAATTGGAATCCCACATAAAATTATATCTTTGCCTAGCAATAATTTGGAAATTATTATTAACAGTTAATTTTTTATTTGACATAATATAAAATGTCTCTCTAAATTTATCTAAACCATGTGTAGGAGTGTGTGCTTTATGTATGCACAAGAATTAACAAAAATCATACTCATCTGTTCAAACTGGTGAACTGATAATCCATTTGAGAAGAAACTAGAAAAAATATTCATGAAGTGTGATCATTATCTTTATCCTGATTAATCTTCTTTATCAACCTGTCAGAATCTTAGATCATGCAAAAAATAGTCTATTCATAGTGACACTAAAAGCATAATTGTATATATTTTCTAAAACCTGATGTCTGTTTTTTACTTAATTTCTTCAAAACCGCATTGAGTATAACCATTCTTGATTTACAGCATTGCTTGAGCAAAGTCACTTTATCTTTTTGCTGTGCAATAGGTATTCTGAGGAGGCAACAATAGAAGAAAGAAAATCCATATTAATATACATACATACATATATATATATATAATATATATATATCCTGAAATTACATTAATGTCACCACAGGAACAAATACCTTAGGCTTTTAAAGTTAATATTTATGTCTTGTTGAGTAGCCTGGACTTAATAATAATGTAAAAAGAAGAAAAGAAAGGCATTCTCCTAACTTTGCCTCTGGAAGAAATACATATTTCTTGTCATTATTAGTGGAAAGACCCTATTGTTTAATATTAAACCTGTTATGTAGCTTTTGTCTTAGCCTGACCCAAATTAAGTAGCAACTTTTGCTACTGGTAGTAGAGTTGATGCATAGTTAATTATGTGTATTGCCACTTGAGAAAAGAAGATGTGCTTTAGAAAATCTAATTACATGTGTTTAGGTCAAGAACTGTTTAAGGCAAAGGCACTGTCTTCAACATTTAATATGTGGTCAGGATAAATATAATTTAACCACAGCAGGGTCAGCAGTGATTGTGCACACATTAGAGTGACCAGTCATTGGTAAAGTATCAACTGTTTTATGAAAGCAATGGGAAAACCATATAATTCAGCCAAAACCAAAGCCCCAAGTGAATTATAAAGGTCTTTGCTCTCAAGCAAAATCGATTACAACCTAGCTGCAAATTCTTGTTATGTATATGATTTATTCCAAGAGAGAAGGCAAAACGGCTTTACTTCCCTCTAAAATGGCCAATGTAAAATACTTTATTTGTTCTGCTTTCATAGTGTATATGCTATTGTGTAGTCCTTCATATAATCTGAAAATTGCTTTGAAAAGCCCTCTCTACACAACCCCCTCTAAACTCTGAGTAAATATTAGATTTGAGAACAGCATAAAATTCTATGTATTGCTATTTTGACCAAGCTTGGGTTTGTTCACACTTTTAGAGGACCCAAGGTTCAGTGGTTTTCATGAAGTACTTGAAGTATTCTAATCCTGTTTACAGCAAACAATCTACGTAACATTCATGATCTATCTATGGCTCAAAATGTGGGAAAAAACAAAAATGCCTAAAAGAGCCACTGAAAAATAACGGCTCAAAATGAAATGTTCCCTTATTTTGGAAACTCTAGAATGTCAAGAAACTGCCATAAAACAGATGCTCCTTAAACACAGGGATTTTTGTATGTTTTGTTCACCATTAAATCTTGAGGGCCAAGAACAATGCCTGGAATATCTTAGATGATTAAAGCAAAAACAAATGCAAATAAATGACCAACTCCTATAAACAAAATAGTTTTGAAACTAAACAAAACTGTGAATCATTTTTATTTCCTGTAAAATGCATTTGATGTTAACAACAGCCTGATATCACTCCTCAAAAGAATAAAATCTGGGCAGGGGGAAAAATACAGTATAGATATCAGAATAGATATAGAATAGAGAAAGAAATAAGAACATATTCTCCTGAGGGGTCATAGATTCTTCAAGCGCTCAACACAGATTAAAGAAAATCCTTCAGACTTATTTTAAAATGAATAAAAGATCTTGGAATCATATTTCAAGTTCCTGATTACCCCAGTTCCTAATACAGTAGAGGGAATATAAGCTTTTACTGCAAGAAAACACATAACATAAAACGGTGAGAAACTCTAAACTGTATTTTTGAGGATCATACAATTCTTAGAATTATAAGTAGACAGGAAGTTAGAGGGCATTTAGTCTTATATCTGAGGGAATTATATTTTCTTCAATTACCATACACACAATTGCAATGCATTTTTATTTATGTGGAGTCTAGGTTACTGGAAAGCTCATATCATTAATTTACTTTCCTACTTGACTTTCACAGGAAAGAAATTAGAAATAATAAGAAAGATAATTAATGCATTCAAAGATGACCATGGGGTACTTCAAGATCTTGAAGTATTTTTCTAGTCATTGGGAAAAGATACAACTATCTTCAATATTGTTTTAGTGCTAGCTCTTTGGCTTTATGTCTCAGCACGGAAACCCTACCTTGCTGGGAGATTTGTCTGAAATACGTGAGAATTAAAGAGATAGAGAAAGGCAAAGACTAAAGTGGTACTGAAGGCAAGAGAAGAACGGCACCACAGAGAAAGCAGTATATAGAAGCAGTGTAAGATGTGAGGAATCCATGAGAGAAACAAAGAGGAAAGAAAAATCAAATTGGAAGAAACTGATAAAGTAGGAGGCAAAAGAAGAGACCAATGGATTCCTGACTGAGGGTGATGCCATATAATACATTATTCTTATCACATATTCTCTTCCTACTCTTTAAGAAGTTGTGCTATCCATCTACTAAACACTTTATTTCCTTCCTTGTGCTTCCTTACAACACATCCCATCATCCAGGTAACCTAAGGAGTCTTTATTCCTTACAATATAACTTGTCTAGGAAAGGTATGTCAAGTAAACAGCTCATTCAGGCAGAATTCTTATAGAACATCTCTTGGTCTGATACTAAAACATTGACAAGCGAATGTACGGTTTCTGATTTAATTATTTGTAGTGACAGGAGTGACTCCATGAACCAAAAATTATTTAAAAAAAAAATTAGTACATCAAAGGACTTTATTAACAAAGTGATGAAACAATCTATAGATTGGGATAAAAAAAAATTAGGAGCCATATAAAGGATAAGGGCTTAATGTCCAGAAAATATAAACAACTCCTACAACTTAACAAGAAAAAAAAAAATCAATCAAAAAATGGGCAAAGGACTTGAACAGGCATTTCACCAAAGTGATATACAAATGACCAAAAAGTACATAAAAAGATGCTCAACTTCGTTAGCCATTAGAGAATTGCATATCAGAACCAGAATGAGATACCACTTAACCACCACTAGGATGGCTAACTTTAAGAAAACAGAAAGCACTAAATGTAGGTGAAGTTCTGGAGAAACGGGAACACTAGTCCATTGCTAGGAGCCCTGGGTCACAGTGGTTAAGCTCTCAGCTGCTAACCAAAAGGTCAGCGGTTTGAACCCACCAGGTGCTCCATGGAAGAAAGATGTGGCAGTCTGTTCCTGTAAAGATTACAGTCTTGGAAACCCAATGAGGCAGTTCTATTCTGTCCTATAGGGTCATTATGAATCACTTATATGAAATACCTAGAATGGGCAAATGTACTGAGACCAAACTTTATTAGTGGTGACCAGGGGTGGGAGGGAAAAGGGAAGGGGATAGCGTGGTTTAGGATGCACTGAGTTTCTGTCTATGGTGATGGAAAATATGGCAATGGATATTGATGGTTGCACAACATGTTTGATACAACTGGTGTCATTGAATTGTACATATGAAAAATGTTGTATTGGCAAATGTGTTACATATATTTTTTACAACAATAAAAAATGTGATCTTAAAAAAAATGCTCCTAAATACTCAGTTCCCTTTGTGTTTTAAGATTCATACAACCTCACCCATCTCTCTCAAACGCTTTTCCTTTCTTTTTACCTGTGCTTCCTCCATTCCCACATTTCCTGTCTTGTAGTTCTTCCCATCCATCTATTTCTCCTTGCCACTTCTCTCTGCCAGCCATTTCTACTTTCATTCCCCTCTACCTCTTCCTCAGTTTATAAATTATTTAAATAGTGCTGAAGTATATAGTAAACTGTGCCAATGTGTTAAATGTTAGTTGCAGAGGCTCCCTGTGTATCACAATAACTATTAAGTATCTGTAGTTAATACATACTTAAACAGTAATCATTGCTACTTGCTAGGAACAGGTAAAGCTATCAAGAGGGTCTCAAATCAGAATAACCTTTAACACATCTGAGCAATAGAAGAGTTTGTTAGTAGAATTTATGAGGTTTCAAACCCCAAACTCTCATTCTGAGAAAAGCGCCTTTTGGGTTGTGTTTTCTTCCCTTAAAGGGCCAACTATTGCTACTTTTAATTTCACTATTACTTGAATCATTGCTATAAAAAGGTTGTTTCAGATGAACTGGAGTAGCATAGACAATATTTACTCTAAAGTTTCTTGGCTTAAATCATGCTTATGAGCCAAAGCATTTTCCATTAGTCATTTCTAGACATGGCGTAGTGGAAAACTGTGAGGGCTTTGATAACAGCCCCAACTCTGGTTTGACACCCGATGTAGTCACTTAACACTGTTTGATCTTGACTTTATCACTTTGACTATAATTTTCTTATCTGTAAAATGGGGTAATCAAACTGACATTGCACGGTTATAGGTAGGATACAATGAGATATTTTGAAAAATATCTCAAATAACTCAACACATTACTGTAGTTATTATTAATACAGTGATCATTTATACACAAACCCAAGAAAAATCAGGGGGGGAGTCCAAGTGTTACCATTAATCTCTTATTAAAATTACTTTCTTGTTTTCTTATTGCCTGAAACTTGATTCATTTTGTTCAAATTCATTTTTAAATTTCTCAGTCTGAAAATATTGAAGAATCCTCAGAATATTGAAATTAAATTTCATAGATAATATAAACTGTAGCAAATGCATATTAACTTATAATATCCCCATGATCCATTTCTATCTCTCCTTCTTCATACCCTGCCAATATCATTTAGTCAATAAGTAGACTTTTTCTTGACATCACAGATTGCCTCTTCTTTGACTCTCCACACACTGTCCTAAAATGACATTGAAACTCCATTATATTTGTATTTGTGTGTTATATTGTTGCAATACAGCTGTGCTAGGACCAGGTATGTTGGTATAGAAAATGTATATATATATAATATGAGATAGAAAAGTTTCTTTATTCGTTCATCATTATGGTTTTTAGTCATTCATTCAAATGCCATTTATTAACAACTTGAGATAAAAGTATGTTGGCTGTTTCAGAAAGGAAGAGGTAGTTTCTATTGCCAAGGGGCTCACAAACTATTTAAACGTGATCTCTAATGGAGTGAATTTAACAAATGTTTATTGAAAGGCCAAAGTGTATAAGGAAATATATTGAGTTTGTAGAAGAGCAGAATTTAAGACAATAAAATGCTTCTTTTTCAGGTCCTTGCATGATTATCAAGTACGTGATATATAAGTACTCAGTGGATTCAAAAGTTTAAGTTTCAATATCAATAACTTCTAACATTACAGAGCACTTATATTGTGCCAGACAGGATTCTAGGTATCTATGCATATTATCTCAATTTGATCCTCTTAAAAATCCTCTATGTTATATACTATTATTATTCCAGTTTTACAGATGAGGAAACTGAGGCACAGATTTGATAACTTGTCAAGATAATACAACTAAGTTTAGAAGCTTGGATTTGAATGCATGTAATTTGTCTCCACACTACAACTTAACCTCTATGATATATTGTATCATATAACTTATATACATACATATATATATGTATATATATATATATATATGGCTTTGAAAACCCTATGGAGCAGTTCTACTCTGCACACATCAGATTGCCATGAGTTAGAATTGACTCATCAATGCGTTTGGTATAGATAGATAGATACGTAGATATACAAAACCTGTTGAGATATATATGTGTACATATATGTGTTTATATATGTATACACGAGAGAGAGAGAGTTGTAGAGTAGAACTTCTCCATAGGGTTTTCTTGGCAGTAATCTTTACAGAAGTAGATTATAAAGCCTGTCTTCCATGATGCTGCTGGATACGTTTGAACTTCCAACCTTTAGGTTAGTAAAGTGCAAACCATTTGTGCCACCCAGGGTATGTGTGTGTGTATATACATATCCGTAAAACCAAATCTGTTCCCATCGAGTCTATTCTGACTCATAGCAACCCTATAAGACAGAATAGAAGTGCTTCGTAGAGTTTCCATGGAGCAGCTGGTAGATTCAAACTACTGACCTTCTGGGTTAGCGGCTGAACTCTTAACCACTGCACCACCAGGGCTCCTTATATATATTTGTTTTATATATATGTATATATATATGTGTATATGTATATATATGTATATATGCATACATATATATATATAAAACAAATCTAGTATATATGACATATGTAATATAATTAGCATTAGCTGTGGGTGCCTAATATTTTTGTTTTTTGTTTAGTGGCATATGAGTTGAATTTTGAATAAGATGCAAAATTTTGATGGGTTGGGATGGAAATGGAAAGGCTCTAGACAGAGAAAACATATAAACAGAGGTGTTGCAGTAAGATGCTGCAGGGGTGACCCATAAGCAGTAACACATTTTGTTTGGATGGAGAAAAGTCATATATAGGCAAGGAGTGGAAATTAAAGCCGGAAGATGTGAATGAGGAAATTCTACAGCAATGAGAGCACTTAAATCTTTAAAAGGATAAAGCTTTGAAAGCATAGAGTTCCTGACAAGGGGTGACAGCCTAATCTTTGTGAGGCATTTGAAGAGGTCACCATAGCTGTCTGAACCCAAAGAACTGTGACTCTCCAGTCCCTGAAACAATTCCTGCTGGGTTTCAGGCAGCCCAGGGAAGTTCTGCTTAAATGACTGCATAAAATTACTCTTAACATATGGGGCTCGAAAGTAGTGATGTGTGTTGTCACATACACCAGTGATCACTGTCTCTAAAGAGGAAAGGTAAGAGCATTAACTAGACCACATATCATGGCTTCTTTCTAGTCCTGTCACAGTCCAGGTCCATCCAGAAGCTGCTGAGCAAAATGGTTGACTTGAGTACCTTCATCCTTGAGAAGGTGAAGCAGAAGATGAAAGTCATTTTTTAATGTGTGGCAGAGAAAGTGAGAGGCAAGTCCTGAGTTTTCATTTAAACAAGACAATCTCACGCCCCTCTGGGGAGACAGAAGCAGTCGAATGGTTGTATTAAAACTGACACAAACTTAGTAGTCAAAAAGTAAAATAATACTTTTTAAAAAGAAAAATCATCTTAAAAGTTAGGTAGAATTATGTCCTTGGCCTTCAGAAAAACACTGAAGCCAGGACCAAAATGTTTCTTGTTCCTCAGGTCTTTTCTTTCCTGTGTTCTGCGTTATTACTTGCTAAATCAATTGCAGCTGCTTACCTCGGTCCAGTGCACTGAAGCCCTTTCATGGGGTCTCTGTAGCACCCTTTGAGAATTTCACCCATAACTCCTTACCAATTCCCTAAGCTGTCTTGACTTCTCTACCAGAAAATTATTATATTTATAACAACGTTCTAAGAATATTTCACCAAGCTTCAAACAAAACCCTGTTTTATATAACCAGTGTATTATGCTTTCAATGTGTTTCTTCTCTCTGCATGATATCCTAGATTAATGCACTATATAATGTTTGTAAATACAACCATGTTTCTTCTTTAAAAGTCATTAAGAGGGTTTTAATAAACATTGACATGATCAATG
This sequence comes from Dugong dugon, assembly GCA_030035585.1. Taxonomy (NCBI): domain Eukaryota; kingdom Metazoa; phylum Chordata; class Mammalia; order Sirenia; family Dugongidae; genus Dugong; species Dugong dugon. The sequence goes on along the minus strand of CM057463.1, from coordinate 101,636,189 downwards.
TGTTAATTGGCTCCAGATAATGTTTATCAAATATTTAGGAAGAGAAAATAAAGTACTGTGTAGCAAATAATCCGATTCAAGGAAGTAGTTTTATTGGAAAGGATTTGCTTAATTGGGATAGAATTTCAACACTAAGAGCCTTTTAAAATACAAATGGGAAGAAGAGGTAAGAATTAGCTTAAGTAAAAAATGCAACATTAGGTTTGCAAATTTAATTGAACTAAGAAAATTTGGAGTTTATGTTACAAGTATAAACCCAAATTATGCTCTTTGTTTAAGTGTGATAGACTGCAAAAGTTTAACATCTAATAGCATTATTTGTTAATAATAATATTCTGTATCGCAAAACTGAGGACCTTAAAAAAGATTACTTTCTCTTGTTTTTGTGTCTGAGGGCCTGTCCAGGCATAGAGAGGAAAGATTTGAGTAACGTAGATATAATTCTGTTTAATTACCCTAATTTACTCCTGCTTTCACTTCTTTTAATGAGGAAAAATACATATATATGATAGATTGTGTGTATATGTATGTATATATCTATCTGTCTGTCTAACTGTCTGTCTATCTATGCATCTATGCATATGGAAACCCTGGTGGCATAGCGGTTAAGTGCTACGGCTGCTAACCAAAAGACTGGCAGATCAAATACACCAGGCGCTCCTTGGAAACCCTAAGAGCAGTTCTACTCTGCCCTATAGGGTCGCTATGAGTCAAAATTGACTCGATGGCAACGTGTTTGGTTTTTCCTTATTTATATATGAATAAAGAAGACAGAAGAATAGTCTATGCCTTTGAATTATGGTGTTGGCGAAGAATATTGAATATACAGTGAACTGCCCAAAGAATGAACAAATCTGTCTTGGAAGAAGTAGAGCCAGAACGCTCCTTAGAAGCAAGAATGACAAGACTTTGTCTCACGTACTTTGGACAAGTTATCAGGAGGGATCATTCCCTGGAGAGGAACATCATGCTTGGTAAAGTAGAGGGTCAACGAAAAAGAGGAAGACCCTCAACAAGATGGACTGACATAGTGGTTGCTACAATGGGCTCAAGCATAACAATGATTGTGAAGATGGCACAGGACCAGGCAATGTTTTATTCTGTTGTATATAGGATCACTATGAGTTGGAACTGACAGCACTTAACAAAACAACAACATGACATATTGTATTTATACATATATATATTTCTTGTCCTTTTTTGAACTATCTAGCAAAGGATTTATTGTTTTGTTTTTTAGCAAACTCCTTTATTTTTGCTAATGAAGTTTTTTTAATTAATTAATTTTTTTATTGTACTTTAGATGAAGGTTTACAAGGCAAATTAGTTTCTCATTATACAATTAATACACATACTGTTTTGTGACATTGGTTGCCAACCCCATGACATGTCAACTGTCTCCTTTTCTCCACCTTGGGTTCTCAGTTACCAGCTTTCTTGTCTCCTCCTGCCTTCTCATCCTTGCCCCTGAACTGTTGTGCCCATTTAGTCTCATTTTGTTTTACGGGCCTGTCTAATCTTTGGCTGAAAGGTGAACCTCAATAGTGACTTCAGTAGTGAGTTAAAAGTGTATCCAGGGGCCATACTCTCAGCCAGTCTCTGTTAGACCAGTAGGTCTGGTCTTTTTTTGTAATGCTACTCACCAAAGTAGGATGTAGAACATTTTTTTTTATAAAGTATGTTATGCCAGTTGAGCTAGATATCCCCAGAGACCATGGTCCTCAGCCCTCAGCCCAGTAATTCGGTCCTTCAGGCAGTTTTGATGTGTCTGTGAAGCTTCTGCGACCTTGCCTTGGTCAAATTGTGCTGACTTCCCCAGTATTATGCACTGTCTTACCCTTCACAGGAGTTACCACTTATCTACTGTGTGGTTAGTGCCTCCCTACCTCTTCCCTTCCTAGTAGCCATCAAAGATTGTTTCTTCCTGGCTGTGAAATTTTTCATGAGTTTTTATAATAGTGGTCTCAGTGTTTGTCCTTTTGTGATTGACTTGTTTCACTTGGCATAATGTCCTTCATATTGCTTCATGTTGTGAGATGTTTCACAGATTCATCATTGTTCTTTATTGAGTAGTGTCCCATTGTGTGTGTATACTATAGTTTTTTATCCATTCATCTGTTGATGGGTGTTCTATCTTTTTGCTATTGTGAATAATGCTGCAATGAACATTGGTGTGCATATGTCTATTCGTGTGATAGCTCCTATTTCTTTAGGATATATTCCTAGGAGTGAAATTGCTGGATTGTATGGGATTTCTATTTCTAGCTTTTAAAGGAAGTGCAATATCGTTTTCCAAAATTGTCATACCATTTTACATTCCCACCAGCAGTGCATAAGAGTTCCAAGCTCCCAACATTAGTTATTTTCTGTTTTTTTTTTTTTTGATTTGTGCTGGTAATGTTGGAGTGAGGAGGTATCTCATTGTAGTTTTGATTTGCATTTCTCTAATGGCTAGTGATGGCGAGCATTTCCTCTTGTGTCTGTTAGCAGCCTGAACGTCTTCTTTGATGAAGTGTCTTTTCATATCCTTTGCCCAATTTAATTGGATTATTTGTCTTTTTGTTGTAGTGGTGTTGGATTTTCCTATAGATTTTAGAGATTAGACCTTTGTCAGATTAGAACCCTGTTTGTAGGTTCTGTTTTTACTTTTTTGGTGAAGTCTTTTGATGAGCATAAGTGTTTAATTTTTAGAAGATCCCAGTTATCTAGTTTATCTTCTGGCGTTTATGTATTGTTAGTTATCATTTGTATGCTATTTATGCCGTGTATTAGGGCCTCTAGCATTGACTTTATTTTTTTTTTCTATGATTTTAATAGTTTTCGGCTTTGTATTTAGGTCTTTGATTCATTTTGAATTAGTTTTTGTGTACTGTGTGAGGTACTAGTCCTGTTTCATTTTTTTACAGATGGACTTCCAGTTTTGCCAGTACTATTTGTTAAAAAGACTGTCTTTTCCCCCTTTAATGGAATTTGTGCCCTTGTTGAAGATCAGGTGACTGTAGGTGGATGGATTTACATCTGGGTTCTCAATTCTGTTCCATTGGTCAATGTCTCTGTCGTATCAGTACGATGCTGTTTTGACTACCATAGCTGTATAGAAGTTTCTGAAGTCAGGTAGTGCAAGTGCTTCTACTTTATTCTTTTTCTTCAAAAGGAAAGCAAAAGTATTTCAAGCTGTTATTACAAAATTTAAATTTCAAGCAAAAGTTAAAATGAATGGGTAAAATAAAGGAACATTTAATGTTTTGTTTTGTTTTTTCCCCTCAAAATTCACCTTGCAAATAAAATGAAAGATAAGTTTTGATGAAGATTGACAAGGATGTTCCTGTTTGGACTAAAACAATATAGAGTCATCAAAGTAAATATTTAAGGCCTAGGGAATACAGGTATATCTCGTTTTATTGCCCTTCACTTTTTTGTTTTTTAGAAATTGAAGGTTAGTGGCAACCCCGTGTCGAGCAAGTCTATTGCCGCCATTTTTCCAACAGCATATGCTCACTTTGTGTTTCTGTGTATCACATTTTAGTAATTCTCGCAATATTTCAAACTTTTTCTTTATTGTTATATCTGTTATGGTGATCTGTGATCAGTGATCTTTGATGTTACAATTGTAATTGTTTTGGGGCACTATGAACCAAGCCCATATAACACAATGAACTTAATCAATAAATGTGTGTGTTCTGACTGCTCCACTGACCAGCAATTCCCCCATCTCAGTGCCTCTCCTTGGGCCTCCTTATTCCTCGAGACACGACAATATTGAAAATTAGGTCAATCAATAACCCTACAATGGCCTCTAAATGTTCACATGAAATCAAAATCTAGACATGATTAAGCTTAGTAAGGAAGGTATGTTGAAAGCCAAGATAGGTCGAAAGCTAGACCTCCTTCACCAAACAATTAGCCAAGTTGTGAACGCAAAGAAAAAGCTCTTGAAGGAAATTAAAAGTGCTACTCCAGTGAACACACTTATAATAAGAAAACAAAACAGCCTTATTGCTGATATGGAGAAAGTTATAGTAGTCTGGAAAGAAGATCAAAGCAGCCACAACATTGCCTTAAGCCAAAGCCTAATCCAGAGCAAAGCATTAACTCTCTTCAATTCTATGAGAGCTGAGAGAGATGAAAAAGCTGCAGAAAAGTTTGAAGCAAACAGAGGTTGGTTCATGAAGTTTAAGGAAAGAAGCCATCTTCATAACATAAAACTGCGAGGTAAAGCAGCAAATGCTGACAAAGAAGCTGCAGCAAGTTATCCAGAAGATCTAACTAAGGTAATTGATGAAGGTAGCTACACTAAACAACAGATTTTGAACGTAGACGAAACAGCCTTGTGTTTGAAAAAGATGACATCTAGGACTTTCATAGCTAGAGAGAAGTCAATGCTTGGCTTCGAGGCTTTGAAGGACAGGCTTTGTTAGGGGCTAACAAAAAAAAAAAAGCCCTGTTGTTAGTGACTAAAGCAGCTGGTGACTTTAAGTTGAAGCTAATGCTTATTTTCCATTTGAAAAATACTAGGGCTCTTAAGAATTATGCTAAGTCGACTCTGCCTGTGCTCTATAAATGGAACAACAAAGCCTGGATGACCGCACATCTGTTTACAACATGGTTTACTGAATACTTTAAGTGCACTATCGAGACTTTCTTTTCAAAAATAAAAAGATTCAAAATATTACTGCTCATTGACAATGCATCTGATCATCCGAGAGCTCTGATGGAGATGTACGAGGAGATTAATGTTTTCATGCCTGCTAACACATGATCCATTCTGCAGCCCCCAGATCAAGGAGTAATTTTGACTCTCAAGTCATATTATTTAAGAAATACATTTCATAAAGCTATAGCTGCCATAATGGTGATTCCTCTGATGGAGCTGGGAAAAGTAAATTGAAACCCTTCTGGAAAGAATTCACCATTGTAGTTGCCATTAAGAATATTCATGATTCATGGAAGGAGTTCAAAATACCAACACTAATAGGAGTTGGGAAAAAGTTGATTCCAATCCTCATGGATAACTTTGAGGGGCTCAAGACTTCAGTGGAGGAAGTAACTGCAAATGTGGAAATAGCAAGAGAAGTAGAATTAGAAGATGTCACTGAATTGCTGCAATCTCATGACAAAACTTTAACAGGTGAGAAGTTGCTTCTTATGGATGAACAAAGAAAGTGGTTTCTTGAAATGGAATCTACTCTTGTGAAAATGCAATGAACATTGTTGAAATGACAACAAAGGATTTAGAATATTACATACACTCAGTTGATAAAGCAGTGGCAGGATTTGAGAGGATTAACTCCAATTTTCAAAAAAGTTCTACTGTGGGTAAAATGCTATCAAACAGCATTGCATGCTCCAGAGAAATCTTTTGTGAAAAGAAGTGGCAATAGATGCAGCAAATTTCATTGTTGTCTTATTTTAAGAAATTGCCACAGCCACTGCAACCTTTAGAAACCACCACCCTGATCTGTCAGTGGCCATTAACACACAGGCAAGAACCTTCCACTAGCAAAAGATTAAGATTCACTGAAGGCTCAGATGATGGTTAGCATTTTTTACCAATAAAGTGTTTTTAAAGTATGTACTTTTTTTTAGACATAATGCTATTGCACTCTTAATAGACTACTAAAAAACCAAACCAAATCCACTGCAGTCGAGTCAATTCCCACTTATAGCAGCCCTATAGGACAGAGTAGAACTACCCCATAGGGTTTCCAAGGGGCACCTGGTAGATTCGAACTGTCCATCTTTTGGCTAGCAGCCAAACTCTTAACCACTACACTACCAGCATTTCCTAATAGACTACAGTATAATGTAAATATAACTTTTATATGCACTGGGGAACAAAAAATTCTTGTGATTCGGTTTATTGTGATATTCACTTTATTGTGGTGATCTGGAACCGAACCCACAGTATCTCCAAAAGTATGCCTGTAATAAGATATAAAGTCCATAATCACTTTTTACCTATCTAAAAGTGTTATATGTATATACATATATATATTTATATTTATACATACAATTTCTAATGTTAAGAAAAATGCACATACTCTACAAAGAGAGCAGCAATCTCTCTCAGAGTCCCTACCATTAAGTAATGTGGTTCATGAAAAACTGTTATTCTGGTGTTTTCAGAAAACTTGACTTAATCTTTACTGCACATTCATTTCCAACTTTGTCTCCTTTTTTTTCCTTTTCTTATAGTTTAATGAAGGCAAGGAATACCAGAGTTTTTTGACCTGGGACCAAAAGTTTGTCTGTTGTTCTAATATTTATTTTTCCACTTATTTTGACAGGGCAACTAAAGCGATATCCCAACATTCATGTTACACAAAATTTGGAGTGGAAGATTTTTTTGGGTAAATACGTTATTGTTACTGAAGAGTTTAAGATTAGAGAAGGAAACTGTATGGTATTATGGTTTATTTGATAGACTTGTGAACATATTTTTTTAAAACTGCAGTGAGCAGTTCATAAACATAAAGGCAAATTCTATGTTTTAAGACTAAAAGATTCACGAGATTTTAAGGAAATAAACATTATGAGTGATGGGGGGAATGAAGAAAACGAAATGAGTCAGGTGTAGCTGTAATAAAAAGCCTATATTTTATATTTACTGAATTTTCTGTCACATTTTTCTATACTGTAAGAAATATCTAGTCAAGAAATTTAATTATATGACAAGATATAATATACTTGAAAGAATACACAATGTTTAGATCACATAAATTTCTGATTATTCTTTTAATAGAAAAAATAATAGTCAAGGTTATATTTATTTTCAATAATATACATTTTAAAAATAATTTGGTTTTATGATACAAATTAAATCTAAGGGCATAATTAATTCTTTTAGCCACAGCAATCTAATGTCACATATATTTATTCAAGTTATTATTTGTGTTCACTGTTTAAAATGTTCTAAAAACCCTACTGAGCACACTTTGGGCTTCTCTAATCTACCATGATGATTTGTGCCACAAAAACATTGAACAGCTTCTACAAGATGAGTAAAGAGTTAAAGAAGGCCTTGCCTTTATTAGAGAGCTACATATTTGCACAGTTATTTCAGGTTTAATGTAATGTTAAAAACATTATGTGGTTACATACTTTTCACACTATAAAATGAGGTGTAGCAGAATTTATTTTTTCCCTCAGTGAAAGAAATAAGTGAGCCTTCTCTCTTTCACACGTCTCAATCCGTAGAATGTACAAGGTGAATTGTCAAAATTCATTATTAAATATATATATCATTCCTGAATGGTGCAAATGGTTAAGCTCTCAACTACTATCCTAAATGTTGGCAGTTCGCACACACCCAGAGGCACCTAGGAAGACAAGCCTTGCAATTTATTTCCAGAATATCATAGCCTTAAAAACCCTATGGAACGGTTTTACTCTTTACATATGGGGTCGCCATGAGTCAGAAATTAATTAACAGCAACTAACAACATGTATAAGAAGCCCTGGTGGTGCAAACGGTTAAGCATTTGTCTGCCAGCAAAAACTTGGCAGTTGTAACTCACCCAGCAACTCCGAGGGAAAAAGACCTGGCGACTACTTCTGTAATGATTACACTGAAGAAAACCTTACGGAACAGTTCTGCTTTGTCAGTGGGGTTGCTGTGTGTCAGAACTAACTCACAGGCACCCAACAGTAATAACAACAACATATATTTTAAATTCTTTGAACTATATCACCATCTCTGCCTCACAAAGTCCAAGGACACGTAAATAAGAAAAAAAGAAACAAAATTTTTACAAGAGGAGTTAATCTCAAAAGGAGTGTATACAAAATTTTCCGAAAAACAAAACCACACCCATACTGGCAGAGGGACTTTGGAAAGTTATTTAAGCCTTCTGAGTCTCATGAGTCCTCATTTTTAAAGTGGGGCTATTGATATATATTTGTAAAGTTAACAAGGGACAGTCCATCTAAGGAGTTTATTCCAGTGCCTGACACAAAGTAAGTACTCCATAAATACTACATATTACCTAATTTTAGAATATTTCATTTAAATAAAAATTGAATTTTTCCACATTATGTAAACATTTTTTAGGTTTATTTAAAAAAGCACAAACAGATGGTAGAATTGACTTTATTATTATTGTTATTATTTTATATTTAGGTTAATAATTAATAAAGCATAACTTGCCTAATAAGTTCCTGCCTGGAAAAGTGTTTGTTAAAATTTAACACAAACATAACCAAAAACCACAAGGGTTCTTTTGTCTTCTTATATAGTCTGCTGTACTCCCTTAGTAACACAATGATGACAAGTGACTTTAAAGTCAACAAAGAGGTGAATTTTCATACTTACTACAGAAATTTATATTTTTAAAATTGCTACTCGTATAGTATATCATTTGATACTCGCAATAGCCAATGAGTGAGACCTTTTTCTAATTTACAAATGAGACCAATGGGTTTTAGAGTGCTTATGTAATTGGTCAGCATCAAACAGAATTGGTAAGGTGAGGACTAGAACCTAGGTTCCAAGTGTTCTGTTGTACTCCAGATTCCTCCTCACTGCTCCATAATGCTGAGCTCTCATTAACATCATTGTTTTATGTAAAGACATTGGAAGTGATATGATAGACCCTGTGATATGCCTATATTGGAGATGAAAACAAACTGATTTATCTACTGCATGAGCAAATGTCACTGGCAAACCTTGGTTTTAAAGCTAAGCCTGGCTAACTCAGATCAGAATACCTTGTGGATGTGGTATAGGTTAAGTGTTCAATTGCACCATTCGAGATTAGTGAAAGAAGAACCATCAATTTGAAATCCACAGATGGCAACCTTGACTTTGCATCCTAGAGATTTGCATCAATTTAGAATTGCCTTTGATGTTACTGGTGCCACAAAGCCTACTGATTTCCAGGCACACTGTGAGTGAGAATTCAAGGTTATTTGCAACTGTTTGCAATCATAAAAGTGAAGGTCAAGCACTGTTAGTCAAATGATAAGTAAAGTCCATTTTATCTCCAGAATCTGCAAAAGAAAACAATAACACTCTGTGTTATTATTACTGAAAGTTTTGGAAAGTAGTTGTTAATTATTTAAAATATTCAGAAGATATTTTGATATTAGCTATATTTTATAACTATAAATGCATTCAAATTTAGAAGACTTCAGAATATTTTCAATATTGCATTTCATTCTACACATGCTTATTAATAATACATATGTGTATGAGTGAACGTTAATGTCTTCTTCATCCAAATTTTTATTAATAATGCAAAGGAAACAATCTCATATACTACCAAATGCATAAGTACTGCCTGTATTTTAAGATATATATATATTTACAAATATATAGACATATATATTATATCATAAGACATTAAAGCATATTTGTTTACTAACATTTTGCTTCTTTCAAATTCCTTGGGTTAAAAATACCCAAAAATATATTAGATAGCAAAAAATGAATCGGATAGAGACATATAGAGACAACATTCAGGGAGTGAAAATTTTTCGAAACACATTGGTGTGATGCACAAGCATAAAATACTACTGTAAAACCTGAAAGTTCAGAACCTTTACCAGCTTCCAATATATCCCTTCAATCTTCAACCAGTTTCTCAGCCAGAATGTGGAACTGTCTTTTGAGAGTTTGGTGAGAAAGTAGACAAATTATTCTATTTAAATGTTAAATATTGATTGTCAAAAGGAAAATAAATGTTTAAAGTTTTGAAATTTAGATGGTTGCTAACCAGGTGTGTCATTGCCTTTAAGGGAAATTGGGTTATATTTCTTGTCTTCCACGTACATGTAGGACGGTATCTGTTTGTTTATTTGTTTCTTGCATTTTTACCCTAGTCTTTTAGCTATTTCAAAATGGTGTTTGATTTAGATATGTCTTCAGAAATAAAAAATATTTTGTGTATAATGGTACTTCTGAAATAATATATACTTAAAAACAACAACCACCACCACAACAAAAACAGTTGCCATCAATTCAGTTCTGACTCATGACGTCCCCATGTGAGTCAGAGTGGAACTGTGCTCCATAGGGCTTTGAAAGGCTGACTTTTCGGAACTAGATCTTCAGGACTTTTTTTGCTAATATGTACTTAGGACAGGCCTAACACAAAATTTATTTTGTTTCCTACTTGCCAATTTTCATCTTGTTTTACCTGTTATCTTCCACCAGGCTATCCTACATAATTTCTTTTCCAATTTACACTTTTAGACGCTGTTAACAGGCAACATGACATATAGTAGAGAAATTTATAGTTTAATTTTGTTGAACTGAAACAATCTGGGTTTTCAGAACTACTTCTTTTTTAAGTATATTTTAGTTTTTTTTTTCCTTCTGAAATCTATGAATAAACTTGATTATAATAAAGCTTATTTTGTTATTATATATACTTGATTTTATTATAATATGTGTTTTAATTTACTTTGCTGATAAATACAGTGATAGCATAATGATCATCTGCCACATAGCCTTAGCTACCATAGGGTATATGAGGTATAGATCTATTTATGGAAGAAATGAATCTGCAAATTATTATTTTTATAGATCTGATGTAGAAATTTAACATTTAAGACAACATATTCTTAATTTTGTTTACCTTAGTAGTTGTGGATACTATTAATTCTATAATGTTGCTCAGAGAGATAGAGTACCTTTTCAGCATAGAAAAGTTTTAAGTAGAAAAGCTGATATACAAATCCTGATTTTATTTATTTATTTTTCTTTTTTCCCCTGCAAAAATTTATACATACATTGTTATGTGACTCTAATTGCTTACCCCGTACTGCAACAGCACACTCCTCCTTTCTATCCCTGATTCCCCACGTCCATTCAACCAGCTCCTAACCCTCTCTGCCTTCCCGTCTCACCTCTGGGCAGAAGCTGCCCATTTAGTCTCTTGTATCTACTTGAGCTAAGAGGCACACTCCTCAAAAGCATCACTTTATGTCCCACAGTCCAGTTCAATCCCTGTCTGAAGAGTTGGCCTCAGATATTGTTTTACTTCTGGGCTGGTAGAGAATTCAGGGGCCATGCTTTCCAGGGTTCCTCTAGTCTCAGTCAGACTATTGAGTCTGGTCTTCTTACTTGAATTTGAGTTCTGCACCCCACCTTTCTCCTGCTCCATCAGGGACTCTCTGTTATGTTCCCTGTCAGTGTGGTCATTGGTGGTAGCTGGGCACAGTCTAGTTCTTCTGGTCGCAGGCTGATGAAGTCCCTGGTTTATGTGGCCCTTTCTCTCTCTTGGGCTAATACTTTCCTTGTGTCTTTGGTGTTCTTCATTCTCCTTTATTATAGGTGGTTGGGACCAATTGATGCATCTTAAATGGCCGCTTCCACGCTTTTAAGACCCCAGACGCCACTCACCCAAGTAGGATGCAGAACATTTCCTTAATAAGCTTTGTTATGCCGATTGACCTAGATGTCCCCTGAAAGCATGGTCCCCAGATCTCTACCTCTGATACTCTGTCCCTCAAAGTGTTTGGCTGTATTCAGGAAACTTCTTAGCTTTGGATTAGTCCAATTGTGCTGACTTCCCCTGTAGTGTGTGCTGTCCTTCCCTTCACCTAAGATAATTCTTTTTTTTTTTTTATTGTTGTAGTTTAAATGAAGTTTACATTTCAAGTTAGTCTCCCATACAAAAATTTATACATACATTGTTATGTGACCCTAATTGCTTCCCCCGTACTGCAACAGCACACTCCTCCTTTCTATCCCTGATTCCCCACGTCCATTCAACCAGCTCCTAACCCTCTCTGCCTTCCCATCTCCCCTCTGGACAGAAGCTGCCCATTTAGTCTCTTGTATCAACTTGAGCTAAGAGACACACTCCTCACGAGTATCTCTTTACGTCCCACAGTCCACTACAATCCCTGGCTGAAGAGTTGGCCTTGGAAATTGTTTTACTTCCTGGCTGATAGAGAATGCAGGGATCATGCTTTCTGGGGTTCCTCCAGTCTCAGTCAGACCATTAAGTCTGGTCTTACTAGAATTTGAGTTTTGTACCCCACTTTTCTCCTGCTCCATCAGGGACTCTCTGTTGTGTTCCCTGTCAGGGCGGTCATTGGTGGTAGCTGGACACCATCTAGTTCTTCTAGTTTCAGGCTGATGAGGTCTCTGGTTTATGTGGCCCTTTCTCTCTCTTGGGCTAATACTTTCCTTGTGTCTTTGGTGTTCTTCATTCTCCTTTACTCCAAGTGATTGGGACCAATTGATGCATCTTAAATGACCACTTGCAAGCTTTTAAGACCCCAGACACCTCTCACCAAAGTAGGATGCAGAACATTTTCTTAACAAGCTTTGTTATGCTGATTGACCTAGATGTCCCCTGAAATCATGGTCCCCAGACCTCTACCCCTGCTACTCTGTCCCGCAAAGTGTTTGATTGTATTCAGGAAACTTCTCAGCTTTGGTTTAGTCCAGATGTGCTGACTTTCCCTGTAGTGTGTGCTGTCCTTCCCTTCACCTAAGATAATTCTTATCTACTATCTAGTTAGTAAATAACCCTCACCCTCCCTCCCCCACCCTCATAACCATCAAAGAATGTTTTCTTCCATGTTTAAACCTTTTCTTAAGTTCTTATAATAGTGGTCTTATACAATATATGTCCTTTTGTGATTGACTAAGTTCACTCAGCATAATGACCTCCAGCTTCCTCCATGGTATCAGATGTTTCACAGCTTTATCATTGTTCTTTATCATTGCTTAGTATTCCATTGTGTGGATATACTATAACTTGTTTATCCATTCTTTTGTTGATGGGCACATCGGTTGTTTCTTTTTGCTATCGTAAACAGTGCTACAACGAACGTGGGTGTGTATGTATCCATTCATGTGATGTCTCTTATTTCTCCAGTTATGTATTCCAAGGAGCCAGATTTCTGGATCCTGTGGTACTTCTATTTCCAGTTTTTTAAGGAAGCACCAAGTCTGTTTCCAAAGTGGTTGCACACTTAACATTCCCACCAACAGTGTATAAGTGTTCTAGCCTCTCCACAACCTCTCCAGAATTTATCATTTTGTGTTTTCTGGATTAATGCTAGCCTTGTTGGGGTGAGATGTTATCTCATTGTAGTTTTGATCTGCATTTCTCTAATGGCTAATGATCATGAGCATTTCTTCATGTGTCTGTTAGCCGCCTGAATATCTTCTTTGGCAAAGTGCCTGTTCATATCCTTTGCCCATTTTTCAATTGGGCTATTTGTTTTTTTGTTGTTGAGATTTTCCAGTATGTTGTAGATTTTAGAGATTAGACGCTGATTGGATTTGTTGTAATCAAAATTTTTTTCCCAGTCTCTAGGTTGTCTTTTTACTCTTTTAGTGAAGTCTTTTGATGGGCATAAGTGTTTGATTTTTAGGAGCCCCAGTTATGTAGTCTCTCTTGTTGTGCTTGTGCATTGTTACATATGTTTCATATTGTGTTTATGCCATGTATTAGGGCTCCTAACATTGTCCCTATTTTTTCTTCCATGATCTTTATCATTTTTGATTTTTTTATTCAAGTCTTTGATCCAGTTTGAGTTAGTTTTTGTGCATGGTGTGAGGTATAGGTCTTGTTTCAGTTTTTTGCAGATGGATATCCACTTATGCCAGCACCATTTGTGAAAGAGACTGTCTTTTCCCCAATTAACGGACTTTGGGACTTTGTTAAATATCAACTGCTCATAGGTAGATGAATTTATGTCTGGATTCTCAATTCTGTTCCGTTGGTCTATGTATCTGTTGTTGTACCAGTACCAGGCTGTTTTGACTACTGTGGAAGTATAATAGTTTCTAAAATCAGGTTGTGGGAGGCCTCCCACTTTCTTTTTCTTCTTGAATACTTTACTTATCCGGGGCCTCTTCCCTTTCCATATGAAGTAGGTGATTTGTTTCTCCATCTCATTAAGAAATGTCATTGGAATTTGGATCAGGATTGCATTGTATCTGCAGATTGCTTTCAGTAGAATTGACATTTTCACAATGTAGTGTCTTCCTATCCATGAGCAAGGTATGTTTTTCCACTTATGCAGGTCTCTTTTGGTTTCTTGCAGTAGTGTCTTGTAGTTTTCATTGTATAGGTCTTTTATATCTCTGGTGAGATTTATTCCTAAGCAGTCCTCAGGCCTCTGATGTGGGTAGGTGAAGACCCTGCTTAATGGGCAGAGCAGTGTCAAATGTCAAGAGCCTGCCATTTCACAGCTGAAACAGTTGAAGTTAGAGTTCTGCTGTATACTCTGTTGCACTGAGGTAATGAGGGACTACACTGTTGAGATGGGCCCACAGAAGTCTATGCAGGGGGAAAGGCACTCAAAGTCCATGGATCCCATATGCCTGTGCCTAGGCAAAGGTGATGTGCCTACCCTGGGTTCCTGGCTTAGGGGAGCCGGCAGTTTATTTTTTCCCCTATTTGTGAATTTGTTTGGTCTCCAAGGCAGGGAGAATGGCTCCGGGAGTGTGACAAATCCTACTTGTCAGCGGACTCGGCAATTGTTGAAGCTGTTCCGGGACCCAGTGCAGAGCAGGGAGCGGAGAGGTAAATGGGAGAGAGGTTTTTCCGTAAGCGGAGTGTTTTTGATCCACATGGTAAGCTGTATGCAAGTACTTATCTTTCACAGAGGACTGCTTCTCACTGGTTCTGTGTGGCCGAGTAGACTCTCAGTGGCTGGGTCTCTCCCGGTGTGGAATATGCCTCCCTAGCACTGCCACTTGCCTGTCTCACTGCTCAACCCCGAGCTGATCAGGCCTGAAGGGCTCAGGCTCTCGCCAGTTCAGGTGGGGCAACTCTTCACTGCTTCCGAACCTTCTCTCCCTCCCCCTGCCACTCAGTCCTTTTCCTCAACACTGCATTTGATGTTCAGGGCTCCCAGATTGCCATATATAATCGAATCACTTATTTCATAGGGTGTTTGTTGTAAGAGGGTCGACCGGAAGCATCTGACTGCTTCGCAGTCTTGGCCCTGCCTCCCAAATCCTGATTTTAAAATTCTGTCATTTTGTTCTTCATACAAATACTGTTGTTGTTGTTGTTAGGAATTGTTGAGTCGGCTCTGACTTACAGTAATCTTATGTGTATAACAGAACAAAACATTGCCCAGTCCTGCACCATACTCGAACTCATGTTTGAGCCCATTGTTGCAGCCATTATGTCAATCCATTTCATTAAGGGTCGTCCTCTTTTTTTGCTGACCTTCTACTTTACCAAACATGATGTCCTTCTCAAGTCGTTTGTCCCTCCTGATGATGTGTTCAAGTAAGTGAGATGAATTCTTGCCATCCTCACTTCTAAGAAGCATTCTGGTGGTATTTACTCCAAGACAGGTGTCTTTGTTCTTCTGGTAGTCCATGAAATATTCAATATTCTTCACCAACGTCACAGTTTGAATGCAACAATTCTTCTTTTGTCTTCCTTTTTCATTATCCAGCTTTCACATGCATATGAGGCAGTTGAAAATGCCATGGTCAACAGAGATATACACACCCACAAACAAATAGCTTCAATGCTATATAAGCAAAAATCAGTGGTTAAATAGTGAGAAAAAAAACATTTGGAGTGTTTTTGTTTCTGTTATTTATCTTTGACTGTTGGTGTAATAAAGACAGAGACCTAGATTTTGCAGTGATTTTTTTTTTTATATGATATAGATGAGCACCCTCCAATAAAAATAAAATGCGAGACATGCATGCAATGTTAACTTTTATAATAGCTACATATACAAAAATAAAAAGGAACAAGTGAAATTAATTTTAATAACATGAATTCTGTTACCCAATATTCCCAAAATATAATCATCTTAATATTTACTCAAAATAAAATTATTAATGAGATATTTTGCGTTCTTCTTTTGTACTGACTGCAAAATCCGAAGTATATTTTACACTTACAGTGCCTCTCAATTTAGATGCTAAATTTTCATCAGAAATACTTCACTTGTGTTTAGATTTCATAAAATTAATAGTGGAAAAATATAATTAGGTACCCAAGTTTTTCCAAACATACCTACAATTTTCTAATAAAGAATTGATTATAAATATAATTTGCTTTTGCATCTGTGTTTACATTCACAAAATTGGTTTTCTTTTATGATATAACTGATTTGACTTTGAAGTAAGAACAGTTGCAAAACTATATCTATGCAAGTTAAATAAATTCACTCTTGCACCAACTTGTGTTATTAACATCAGATTCGAAGGGGTATTTAATAAACAAAAAAGCGACTCTAAATTTATCAGTATCAACCTAATATTCTAATTTTTTGTAGTTTTGCCATCAATTTACATAATGATGTCAGTTAAAATTAAAATTATTTGCTATTGATTCATATCAGAAAATTGTGTAAAATCATTATTCTGTAAAACCCCATGGATTAGAACTGCTCCACAGAGTTTTCAAAGCCATGACTTTTGGAAGAAGTTTGCCATGCCTGTTTTCTGAGAATATCATTAATACTGGTTCAAATTAGGAAAAGTTTAGATTCTTCATACATTGTCATACCTATATAGTTAGATCTCAAAAAGCTCTTGCTTTACCTGTAGTTTCAAATTTAGTTTATTTATAATCACTTTATATTGGTGAGAAAATGTAAATAACACCATCATTTCTTATCTTTTCCTGCTGAATGTTTAGCAAGCATTCCCGTTGATTCAAAAAAAAAAAAAAAATCTTAAAACAAGGATAACAGTATGGTTGATCTTTGTAAAAATCTTCCTCTAATCAAACAATGGGCCTTGCCAAAGAACAAGAAATCATTGAATTAATTATCTTCTGTTTTTTCAACAGTTCCATACATTGGCATCAATTCTTAACATTTGCACATACATAAGGGAAGATCTTAACCACTGTATGTGTGACATTTTCATAGAGCCTGCTTCTGTTCATGAAGCACAAATATTTTCCATATGTATCAAGCAGTGGAATGAAGAAGTAAGGAAAACATCAGTCTCTTGTTTTAAAATTCCAATAAATCTGGATTTTTTTTTAGTTATGTAAAAAACAAAACAGAGTTTCTGTAAAATAAGAGCTTTATTCAGATTCAAAGATTTGCAAATCAAGAAGTACCAAAATGAGAGTTCAAGATGGTGTTCCAAGGAGGGAGCATAAGCCCAAGTCCTTTATACTCAATTTTGCAGAACTCTGTACAGAGTTGGGAAAGAGTACCAGGAAACATTTGATTGGTTGATACTCAACATGCTCTATAAGACTCAACATGCTCATTAGCCTCAGTTTTCTGCATTCCAGAACTAGTTCCTGCAATAATCTGGGTGGGCCACCTCAGAATGTTGCAGAACAAGTTATTTTGGTTAAGGATGTGGTCATGGGTCACATACTCTAAAAAACAGAAGCAAAGATCTAGGACAAAATGAGGTCTGATCCATAATTGTGTCATTCATTTTAGTTATGTCAAGCACCTCAGTTTTAGAGTGCTCTTTCACAGTTAATACAGTGAGAATTCCATTTGTCATGACAGAACCTTTTTTTTCATATCTTGCTAAAATTTTTCTTTGATGGATTTAGAAGTTTCAAAAATATCTATCCCATAAATTCTATTTATAGGCAATGAGTTGACATTTCTTCATAAATTTCAAAGTCCTTTGAGACAAAAATATGCCAAGTATTAATTGTGTAGTACCTCTTATATTATGTAAATCGTCTAAAGCTAAAGAAAAAAGTGCAATTTATCACATTTAAATAAACTGCTCTTTGATATTGTTCAACTGATCTTGTATTCTACAGGCAATTGGTCGGTGGCCTAATTTTTTTTTTAACTTTTATAAAATACTGTTTTTAGCTTTTTCACAATTTTCTAAAAAAATAACCCTTACAACTGAAATAATAATTTATTTTATCATCATTCTGCCTAAAAATGGATTTCTTTTTGCCTAAGAATTATCTATGTTATAGCAGGCTAAAAATACAAGTTCCAAAACCCATTGCCAGGTTGAGTCAATTCCAACTCATAGTAACCATATAGGACAGAATAGAACCGCCCATAGGATTTTGAAGGAGCTGCTGGCGGATTCAAACTGCCAACCTTTTGGTTAGCAGCCTGAGTTCTTAACCACTGTGCCACAAGCTCAGATCCTTTAAAATCATTTAAAAATGATTTCACTGGATATTTAATTCTGATTCAGATTACTAATTTTATTGATTTTTCTTTTGTGATTGTTGAGAGGAAACTTAAAAAAAATGTTATCTTTAATATTTTATACAACAGACAGCTTATCTTTTTTTTTTTTGCTCCCTCCTAGCAAATTGCAATTGCCACTAACTGTCAAATTTGCAACGTACCTTCTTCCCATCTTTTTTATTTCCTTTACTGTATGGTAGTTGTAGTATGAGAAGCTCTGGTGGTGCAGAAATTAAGCACTTGGCTGCTAACCTAAAGGTGAGTGGTTTGAATCCACCTGCTACTCTGAGGGAGAAAGATGTGGCACTCTGTTCCTGCAAAGTTTACAGCCTTGGAAACCATGTTGAGGCATTTCTACTCTGTCCTGTAGGATCACTATGAGTCTGAATTCACTCCACAGAAACAGGTTTGTTTTTTTGGTTTTAGCTGTAGTAGAACCACAGTTCTAGCCTGCATCAAAATTGAAATTCTGAAATTAAACATTTTAATGTAATTATCAATGACAAGTTTCACTGTAATTCATGCTTTTCCATCAAATATTTTTAAACACATAATAACATTACATCTGGGCATTAAAAAACAATTTGAACTGAACCAATTTGTTGACAACAACCAGATTGCTGATACGTTCATGTGTAGTACTGGAAACAACTCATGCTCTCAACATAGACACTAAAACACAATACTGTCTTGCATGATGTGGTGTTTAAAATGAAATATAATCCTACCAAAACAACAAAGTTGTATTTAACTCAAAAATATTATACAGTGCTTTATTTTTTAAATTTAAGTTAAAATTCAATCTCTCATTTACACTTGCCTCATATCAACTGTTCAACAGCCAGATATGGCTGGTGGCTACTGTATCGATCAGTCCAGTCTTAGATCACCATATTATACTCTTTAAAACTAGAATTCTAGTGCCATGCAAAAGTTGTTAAAATATCAAAAATCCCTGTGTATTTGTTATACTTACAGGTTCAATACAATTGTTGTTGCTACTCTAAAATGCAGAGAAACTATAAAATATATGGTTTGCTCAAAGTCTTCAAGTAAATTTAAAATATTAAATTGTTTTCCTTTCCATTCCTTATTTATTTTTCCTTTGCTTGCTGTTTTATATAACTTTTATATTAATTGTTAATGTTTATTTTCTGCGTGCTAAAATCCATTTCACCCTTGACTTCTTTTTGCTTCTTGTTTTCTTCAGTAGGTTTTAATTTAATTCTCTTTTTCATTTCTCATATGTCATCTTCTCCTCTCTTGTTTTCCACCCTTCTCTTAGTTAATTTGGAAACTGCAAACATTTGAAAATTTGATTCACATCTATTTAAATGGAGCATCTTGCGCAAAATGTCTCACCCAGCGTGATCAAATGTTTTATGACTAGCATCGACAGGAAGCTCTTAACATCCATCAACAGGCTTCTCTTCTGACCACTTTGTCATTGAAATGTGCATTCTGCATAAGAAGACCATATGAGGCCATGAGGTCAAAAGTGAAATATATTACCCTCCAGATGAAACACTGTAATGTGTGGGTTGATTGTAATTAGTATTCCAAATGAGGATATTTCAGAATGCCACAAAAATATGGGCTTTTAAAATCTTTCATCTGATTTGCGGGGTGGAAATGCTAAGCACAATTAAGGCCTTTGCCTTCTTTTCTATAGATGTAATGTGGATAATTATGTGTTTGTTAAAATATTTCAGAATAAAGCAGAGTTTTCATTGCAAGTTGGTGTAGATTTTTTGCTATATTCAATGTATTTGGTGTTTAATAACTCTACATGGAAATAACAAATAAAAATCACATTATAACTACCAATTCTCCTTAAATTTTTAATTCTTAATTTGTTACGTTAAATAGGGTAGAAAGAAAGATAATCAACATCCTATGTTAACTATCATAAGTCATTTTTATCTGTAAAAAAGAAATGGACAAGAAGGGGGGATGAAAGAACAAACACCTAAAATCAAATGTATCCGTTAGATTGTGGAAATAACTTACAGTATTGATTGCATTTCCATATGATAGTCCAGTCAGGTAAGTTTCTCATTTACAGGTATTTCATTCCTCTTTAAGAGATGTGTGATATCCTAGAAGCTGGTGATTGGGTTTTTTGTTTTTTTGGACTCATTATCTTATCAGGAGACTTCACTTATCCCATCTCATCTGCTTCATCTTTCTGTGTTGAGTGTGGAAAACTTGATTTTGAGAATACTAATAAGGGCTAGTCAAACTAGATTCCTTTGGTCAAATCTGGCCTTCAGTCTGTTTTTGACTGCCCTTTCCCCAGCTAAGAAAGATTCAAAAAAATTTAAGGTTGCTTTAAAAAAAAAAATAAGAATATGGGTAAGAGATCATACGTGGCCCTCAAGTCTAAATTATTTCCTATCTGGCTTTCGACAGAGGAAGTTTGCCAATCCCTGGTCTATAGGAAAAAATTCCTTCTAAGTTGTCAGTATGATTGTTGGATGCTGTCTCATGCCCAGCCCTCTTAGCAAATGCACTATTTATTTGATCAAGACTTTCTAATTTTTTTAATATAAAAAAGATATTTTTCTTTACCTCTCTATTTTTATTATCTTAAATTCATCAATGTCTTGTGTGTGCATATGTAGCATGGTCATGTAGTTATAAATCAATTTTTCAGGAAGCTCATGCTCTTTATTTCATTGAAACTGATTTCTGCCCATGTGCCAGGGAATTACTTATTTATAAAGTCTACTAAAACAACACAAGTTTGACTTTACAATATCATCGCTTGTGTACAATATCTTAGAATATACTAAAGAAACATCTGCTAAAGAATCTGTTTGGCCAATTTCCTTTTGTATCTAAAGTGTTGCCTTTCTTTGTGAACTATCTGCTTAGACGAATAAAAACAAACAAAAAGCAAAAAACAAAACAAACAAACAAAAAAAACCCAAACCCACTGCAGCCAAATCGATGCTGACTCATAGCAACCCCATACCAAAAGCAAAACCAAACTTGTTGCCATCGAGGTGATTCCAGTTAGAACCCTGGTGGCGTTATGGTTAAGTGGTTGGCTGCTAACCGAAAGGTAGGCTGTTGAAATCCACCAGCTGCTCTTTGGAAACCCTATGGGGCAGTTCTACTCTGTCCTATAAAAGTCACTATGAGTTACTATGAACAACCCTATAGGACAGGGTAAAACTGCCCTATAGGCTTTCCAAGACTGTAATCTTTGTGAAAGCAAACTGCCACATCTTTCTCCTTTGGAGCAGCTGGTGGATTCAGATTTCTGACTTTTTGCTTAGCGGCTGTGGGCTTAACCACTGCGCACCAGGGCTCCTTATGTCCTTAGACAGCACTAATGATCTAGGAGGTGACATCTTGCTCCTAAATTCTAATCAAAGTGTGAGTAAAACTCTGATACTTTAAAAACATGGTTTATTAAGCATTAACAGTTTGTCTGAAGGTACGTGGTCTACTATTTCCTTACAGCCGAACTTTGTTATCACCTGATCTTTAAGAGAGCCACATTATATGGAATGACAGACTTGACCTCACAATCTCTCTTTTGTTGTACATGTCACAGTATTCTCAAACTGGATGGCTGTTTCATATTTAATATATCTAGGAATTTTCAATAATTAGATTGTTTGCTTTGAATCTAATATTGAAGTTCTATCCATGTTTCATTTGCCTTAATAATAAAATAAAATGCAACCATATCATTTCTTTCACATTGCAGAAGAGTTGTCAGTCAACACTCTATCTCAAACCCCTCTAGTCTCTTTCAATCCTGTCTCTACTAAATTTAAGCCTCGTAAAATTCTAAATTGCTATGTATTTATTTTCTTTTATTTTAGTCATCTTGTTTGAGTATTCACCTGAGAAGCAAGCACTATGTAATTACCTCAAATAATCATGCCTAGAACAGGGGCAACTTAGAAATAAGGAGATCATTTTTATAATCTTTCAATGAAAGTGAAAAACTCTATTAAAGTTCAAATTTCAAATGTTCAGTTTCCAAAAGATTGTAGGGACCTTAATATAAATTTTCCATGATATTATGACCCTTCTTTATCAAAAGTGAAACCTGTTGGATTCCACAAGAGCATGTTAGGACTTCAGCCACCCAAGATTTTATGGAAATATTTGCTTCTGCAACAGGTAATTCCAGGAGTTCTTGTCAACCATGTCAATCTTTCCTCTTCTCTCATCAAACTGACATTTCTCTAGTCCCAGAGAGAAATATAAAGTTTCCATTTCAATGTTCATTCCTTCAAGTGATAAAAGTGAATTTCCTGAAATTCTTTGACACTCCATTTGTGCCTTTTAAAGTTACTATTTATTGGATATTTCTTATATGTCAGATTCTTCCTTCAAATAACAACTTCTATGCGATGTTGTTGTTGTTGTAATGTGCCATTGAGTAGGTTCTGACCCATAGCAACCCTATGCACAACAGAAAGAAATACTGCCCAGTCCTGCGCCATCCTCGCAATTATTGCTATGACTGAGCTCTTTGTTACAGCCACTGTGTCAACCCATCTCGTTGAGGGTCTTCCTCTTTTTCATTGACCCGCTACTTTACCAAGCATGATGTCCTTCTTCATTGATCCCTCCTGATAACACGTCCAAAGTATGTGAGATGTAGTTTTGCCATCCTTGCTTCTAAGGAGTATTCTGGTTGTACTTCTTCCAAGACAGATTTGTTCATTCTTTTGGCACTTCATGGTATATTCAATATTCTTCACCAACACTACATTTCAAAGGCATCAATTCTTCTTTGGTCATCCTTATTCATTGTCCAGATTTCGCATGCATATGAGACAATTGAAAACACCATGGTTTGGGTCAGGCCCACCTTAGTCCTCAAGGTGACATCTTTGCTTCTTAACACTTTAAAGAGATCTCTTGTAGCCAATTTGCCCAATGCAATGCGTTTTTTGATTTCTTGACTGCTGCTTCCATGGGTGTTGATTGCAGATCTAAGTAAAATGAAATCCTTGACAATCTCAATCTTTTCTCCATTTATTATGATGTTGCTTATTGGTCTAGTTTTGAGGATTTTTGTTTTCTTTGTTGAAGTGTAATCCATACTGTGGTCTTTGATCTTCATCAGTAAATACTTCAGGTTTTCTTCACTTTCAGCAAGCAAGGTTGTGGCATCTGCCTAACGCACTTTGTTAATGATTCTTTCTCCAATTCTGATGCCTTGTTCTTCTTCGTATAGTCCAGCTTCTCGGATTACTTACTCAGCATACAGATTGAATAGGTATGGTGAAAGGATGCAACCCTGATGCACATCTTTCCTGACTTTAAACCACATAGTATCCCCTTGTACTTTTCGAACAACTGCCTCCTGATCCATGTACAGATTCATTATTAGCACAATTAAGTGTTACAGAATTCCAGTTCTCTGCAATGTTATCCATAATTTGTTATGATCCACACAGTCAAATGCCTTAGCATAGTCAATAAAACACGGGTAAATATCTTTCTGGTATCATCTGCTTTCATCCAGGATACATTTGACAACAGCAATGATATCCCTGGCTCCATATCCTCTTCTAAATCCAGCTTGAATTTCTGGCAGTTCCCTGTCAATACACTGCTGCAGCTGCTTTTGAATGATCTTCAGCAAAATTTTGCTTGCATGTGTTATTAATGATATTGTTTCATAGTTTCCACATTCAGTTGGATAATGTTTCTTTGGAATAGGCATAAATATGGATCTCTTCCAGTTGGTTGGCCAGGTAGCTGTCTTCCAAATTTCATGGCATAGACGAGTGAGCACTTCCAGTGCTGTATCTGTTTGTTGAAACATCTCAGTTGGTATTCTGTCAATCTCCAGAGCCTTGTTTTTCACCAATGACTTCAGTTCAGCTTGGACTTCTTCTTTTGCTACCATTGGTTCCTGATCTTATGTTACCTCCTGAAATGGTTGAACATCAACCAATTCTTTTTGGTATAGTGACTCTGTGTATTCCTTCCAACTTCTTTTGATGCTTCCTGAGTTGTTTAATATTTTCCTTGTAGAATCCTTCAGTATTGCAACTCCAGGTTTGAAATTTTTCTTCAGCTCTTTCAGCTTGAGAAATGCTGACTTTGTTCTTCCCTTTTGGTTTTCTATCTCCAGGTCTTTGCATATGCCATAATAATGCTTTACTTTGTCTTCTGGAGCTGCCCTTTGAAATCTTCAATCAGCTCTTTTACTTCATCATTTTTTCCTTTCGCTTTAGCTACTCGAAGTTCAAGAGCAAGTTTCAGAGTCTCTTCTGACATCCATTTAGGTCCCTTCTTTCTCTCTTGTCTTTTCAATGACCTCTTGCTTTCTTCATGTATGATGTCCTTGATGTCATTCCACAAATTGTATGGTCTTCCATCATTAGTGTTCAATGTGTCAAATCTAATCTTGAGATGGTCTCTAAATTAAGGTGAAGTATACTCAAGGTAGTACTTTGGCTCTCATGGACTTGCTCTAATGTTCCTCAGTTTCAACTTGAACGTGCATATGAGTAATTGATGGTCTGTTCTGCAGTTGGCCCCTGGCCTTGTTCTGACTGATGATATTGAGCTTTTCCATAGTCTCTTTCCACAGATGTAGTCGATTTGATTCCTGTGTATTCCATCTGGTGAGGTCCATGTGTATAGTTGTCGTTTATGTTGGTGAAAAAATGTGTTTGCAGTGAAGAAGTCATTGGTCTTACAAAACTCAATCATGTGATCTCCTGATCATTTCTATCACCTAGGCCATATTTTCCAACTACTGATCCTTCTTCTTTGTTTCCAATTTTCACTTTCCAATCACCAGTAACTATCAGTGCATCTTGATCGCATGTTCAATCAATTTCTGACTGCAAAAGTAGGTAAAAATCTTCAATTTCTTCACCTTTGGCCTTAGTGGTTGGTGTGTAAACTTGAATAATAGTCCTATTAACTGATCTTCCTTGTAGCCTTGTGGGTATTTCCTATCACTGACAGCAGTGTACTTCAGGATAGACCTTGAAATGTTCTTTTTGACAATAAATGCAACTCCATTCCTTTTCAAGTTGTCACTCTCAGCATAGTAGGCCATATGATTTTCCGATTCAAGATGACCAATACCAGTCCATTTCAGCTCACTAATGCCTAGGACATTGATCTTTATGTGTTCTATTTCATTTTTGACAATTTCCAATTTTCCTAGATTCATACTTCATACATTACGGGTTCCGATTATTAATGGATGTTTGCAGCTATTTCTACTCATTTTTAGTCATGCCACATCAGCAAATGAAGGTCCTGAAAGCTTGACTCCATTCACGTCATTAAGGTTGACTCTACTTTGGGGAGGCAGCTCTTCCCCAGTAGTATTTTGAGCACCTTCCAACCTGAAAGGCTCATCTTCTGGCACTATATCAGACAATGTTCTGATCTTGTCTGTTAGTTTATAGTACTGTGGGGGCTTGTGTGTTGCTGTGATGCTTGACACTATACCACCAGTATTCAAATACCAGCAGGGTCACTCATGGCAGACAGGTTTCAGCTGAGCTTCCAGACTAAGACAGACTAGGAAGAAGGACCTGGCAGTCTACTTCTGAAAAGAATTAGCCAGTGAAAACTTTATGAATAGCAAGGGTACATTTGTCTATGAGAAAGTTATTGTTATTTTAGAAAGGAGAAAACTGAGGCTTGAAAAAATTACCTAAGATCACACAGCCAGTATTCTACAGAATTACCATTTTTTTGCAATTGCTTCTGACTTCAACTGACATGCAATTGTTCACTAGATCATATGCAAATCCATTAATGAACGTGGTACTTGGTAAATAAACCATAGAACCTATATTCTGTGTCAGTTTGGGTCTTCCAAGGAGCAGACATCAAGACTGTATTAGCTATGGAATAGATTGATTGGGGACAATGCCTGTGAAGGATAAAGAAGAATGAGTTGAGTGAATCTCTAGGGCTGGCCAGTGGTGACATCTCTGAAGAAAAGGAGGAAAGAAGAAGGACTGGGCATTAAGAATCTTGAACTGTAGAATAGTCTCCAAAAAGTTTCATCTAGGCAGATGAATGAATATTTGGGTCAAAGTTACTTCATCTTGCAAGAATGGGCCTGCATTAGTGCCCCCGACTGGCTGAGACCAGCTCCAGGAAGCAGGGTCTACACTCAAACTTGGTCAGGGATCCAGGAGGAAAGTTGCTGGGGCTGTCAATTTTGCTCTAGATAATGAAGATCTAAGTGGTATATTTTCATGGCCACCACAACCTTGCTATAATGAGCAAACTTTTTTTTTTTTAATATAAATATCAAGATGATGTGGTATATATGAACATGTATGAGAATTATGTTCTATTTATTTCCTTAACTGTTGTGTGTAGAAGTGTGGGTGGAAGGGTCAGAAGCTAAACATGGAGTTCAAGAGAGGAATGCTGTTTAGAGACTCTCAGAACAGAGGCTAGAAAGGCAAATGGCTCTTGATCAGCTCTATAAGTGCTTGTTGCAGTGAAAGGAGTAAAAAACCAAAAAACAACAACAAAAATCAGAATTCAAGGGGGGAGGAGACATGGGAAGGGGAGCATAGGTCAGAAAATTCTGGTAGAGTATAAAATGTTTTCTTGAAATACAAGAAGAGACCTGGGACAGAAATATGCAGCGAGATGTGGAGATTGATACAAGATGATTTTCAAACTCTGGAGCAATGGGTCCAGTGCACTAGAAGGACAATACAAAGTAGCCTGGACATAGATAGCATCAGGTCTTGCAGATCAGTTGTATGTAAATGAACTAGGACATGATGAAAAAAGAGAATTGAAGTGATTATTTAAATTTAGATTTGCTCTGGAAAAATCTGGGATATTTTATACAATATCTTCAATGTTTGTGACTTGAACTAACCTTTGATAATAGATATTGAAAATTTGAGGTTAGTTCTAATATAGTTAATAATATCTCAATACCAGCACATAATGCAAATATATGTATATATATATTCAGGGACAAACTCCTCTCATGGACTTCTCCCTCCTCCCTTCCTAATTTTGTGTCTTCCTAAAGTCACTGATTTTGCAAGGCTTCTTTCCCCTGCAGCCTAACCCTTTATCAAGTGTTCTTTTGACAGGGATTTACTGCTAACAAGGGCTTAAGAAGATGAATAATGCTTTTTGCTGTTATTACTCCCAGGAAACTGCATCATATTAGTTTTTTTTTTTTTTTTGAAGTATGGAAAAAACTATTTTAAGAGCCAAAGGAAAGACTCCCAAATGAGCAAATGAGCTCTGGTCATCAGCCACTGTGAATAAAGTCAGATTAAGTTGTAACTCTAGGAACTGCTGCTTATTTGTGCTATTATCTTACCTTAGGTATTTTAGGGAATAAAATGAAAAGGGAAATTTTGAACCACAATATAGTCAATCAAAAGTAAACACACTAAAATTCAATATTGAACCTTGAATAATTCAGATACCAAAATACTAATACAGAGACACACTTTGTCTGATTTTTGACCTAGTTTCTTAGTTTGGAAGTCACTCAATCTGGTTATTTGTCTCTACAGTGTTTTCGATGTGCACTCTTTTACAATCTGATACCCTCATTTGCATCCCTCTATGTCCAGGGTACAATGTAGCTGATCTTTTTCTGTCATACTTATCTTCTTCTCTTAAACAATTGTCTGAAATAATGTCAGGTGTCAGAGAAAGGTTTTCAAAAAGTTAAAATTAAAAATATAAAGAGAATAAACAAGTGAGCAGAAGAGAGATGGGGTAAAACAGATGCCAAGACACATGGAGATCTCCAAGGAACTAGGAAACAGAAACTGAAGAGACAAGGACTTACCTTCAGAGCTGACACAGAGAGAAAGCCTTCCTTGCTAGCTGACGTTCTGAATTCGGACTTCTATCCTAGCAACTGTGAGAAAATAAACTTCTGTTTGTTAAAGCCATCCCCTTGTGGTTTTTCTGTTACAGCAGTACTAGATAACTAAGATACACATTCTAATTCCTAGGGCAGAAATATTAAAGGGCTTCAGGATATGATTTATCTTAATTATCTTCTAGGTCCTTTCCATTTCAAACTGTTGGCGGCAGTTTAAAGGAGTAAGGAGCCATTTTAAGCCATTTTCTCTATTTCTAGCCAGTCCCCTCCCCAGAGCCCAGCCTATTCTTGCTTTAAGTAAGCAAGCCAGGGCTTTCCCCAAAAATCTTACTGCCCAAATTTGGGGGGAAAAGAAAAACAGGGTTAAAAATACCTATTTTTTAATGGTTCCCATTTTGTAGCGACAAGGATACTTGCCATTTCTTTCACAATGTATATCAAATTTAAATTTGTGCAAGGAGATTAAAAGACATTGAAAGTTAGAGTTTACTTGAGTAATTTACTAAAATTCCCTGCCCACGAATATAAATTCAACTGTATTTTGCTGTCTGATTGATCCAAACCCTTCTTCTGTAGCAGTCAGCGTCTCTACATAAATGATCAACTCTGTAAATACATTACCTGTATAGACAAATCATAAGATTATAAATTTTAGCCTTAGATTTTCACCTTTGTGGTTGCTTCAGTTAACCAATCCTTCTGTTCCACTTTGTAACCGTATCCTCTTTCCCGCATTAGTTATTCACTTTCACCAGCTACGCAATGTTTAAATGACACATGTTTAGTAATCGACTTAGCCTATAATGCATTCCATCCTTATTTTTCCACTCTAAAGTAATAGCAGATATAATCTAAACTTTTAAAATATCTTAGTACCATATTGCTTTATTATTTCAAATGTTGTATCCATGTCTCCTGCTGTTATAAAAGGATTTCCCCTTCAAAATTTAAATATGGACTTATATAGGACAGGCAGGGCACAGCTGCATCAACCAGTCAGTCGAGAATAAATATGTCACCCTGTATTCCACAGAGTGTGCATTTTTCCGTCACACATGCATCCGTCAAAATGTATGACTCTGAATTATGATAACAATTTTGGTTTAGGTCAGTGCACACAATTTAAGCACCTACACAATAGCCTGTATTTTCATCCGCCTGTTGAAAGTCTCTATTCAGCAGGATAGATACATTTAGAAAGGCAAAGAACAGAAGTCGGTGGATAGTCTTCCTTAGTTATTTTCATTTGAGCTCACATACTGTCTGACCTATTTTACTGATGTTGCAGAACCATTATGAGAAATTCTTTTATATCTTAAAAGAGCAGTTGCAAAAAGTATAGTATATACAGACACACACACATAAAACGGATGAATGGCTGAAGTGTCAATTATTATACATCTTTTTTTTTTTTTTTTTACTAATTTTTGAAGCAGAGGCACACACACATAAAATCTATTGGCAATCCTAAAAATATCAAGGACTCCTTAGCTATAAAAAAAAATGTATATATGGTGGATGGAATGCACTGAGTCGATTCATTGCTTTTCGTGGGAACATTCCCAATTTGACCACTGAATAAATCAGCTAATGTCCTAAAAGTTAAAATTGAATTATCCTTTCCTTAGAGGAAGTAAAAATTTAATTACTGTAGAAGTTATCAGATGCAATATTACCCTAGTGTGAGGAATTCTATAGGTCAATGCTATGAGAATACATGTATTTACATGCTATTGAAGTAAAATGATCAATTATTAAAAAATTGTGCCCTCTTTTACTAAGCAACTATTCAAAAATTTGCTATCTTTCAAGAGAAATCTCTACCTTACTTTTTCATCTTCATAAAAGGCAATTTTATTAAATTTAATGTACTATATGGGCAGCACAAATGGTTTTAAGCACCTGGCTACCAGCTGAGAGGTTGGTAGTTCAAATCCACCCAGAAGAGTTTTAAAAGAAAACTTGGCAATCTGCTTCTGAAGGTCACTATTGAAAACCCTATACAGTACAGGCTTTTCTACTCTGAAACATATGAGATCATTGTGAGTCAAAATCAACTCAACACAACTGGTTTGTTATATATAGTATTTTCACTAATTCAGGAAATAAGCTATTCTTGTAGTTCTGCTTCCACTAAGAAATGTGAAGTGAGTGAAACACAGTAAATTTAGTAAGATTTTACATTTAAAAAGTAAAAATTTCACTCTTTTCCTGAGCTTCATCAGCTGAGAAAAGGAAATTCTTCCCAATGCAGTCCCTGCCACCCTTCCTGTGCCACCTAAGAGGAAAAACGAAAAATCTAGTCAACAGAGGTCAGAGCTTCAAAGAAACAGATTGGAACACTGCAGCCATGGAAGGTAGTAGGAAGAAAGGGAGGTGGGGGACAGGAACTACACTACTGTAGAAAAAATTGTGAAGGTCATATCCCAGAAATACTGGCCAACTTTAAGACTGAAATTTAATCAGAACCTCATGGAATGCACCCTGCTCCCACAACATACCAGCATACCAACAGGGATCCACTGTATTAACAATGAGTCAGAGTTCAAAACCAGCTGCAAGATGCAGACTCTTTCTAAAAAGGGAGTACTCGGGGAAATCCAAGGTCAACATGGGAAGCAAAAGTGTTGTTAGAGGAATGCGAAGCCTCTGACTCCTATAGCTAAAGCAAATACTAAGCACAACCACAAATCTAGTCAGATCAACATAATGATGTTGTTGGTTGCCCTCAAGTGAGTTCTGATTCATAGTGACCCTATGTACAACAGAATGAAACATTGTCAGTTCCTGTGTCATCCTAGCAATCATTTTCATGTTGGGGCCCTTTGTTGCAGCCACTGTGTCAATCCATCTCGTCAAAGACCTTCCTCTTTTTCGATGACCCTCTACTTTACCAAGCATGATGTCCTTCTCCAGGGACTGAACCCTACTGATAACATGTCCAAAGTATGTGAAATGAAGTCTTGCCATCCTCCCTTCAAGAAGTACTCTGATTGTACTTCTTTCAATACAGACTTATTTGCTCTTCTGGCAGTCCATGGTATATTCAATATACTTGGCCAACACCATAATTCAAAGACATCAATTCTTCTTCTTCCTTATTCATAGTCCAGCTTTCCCATGCGTATGAGGCAATTGAAAATATCATGGCTTAGGTCAGGCCCACTTTAGTCCTCAAAGTGATATCTTTGCTTTTTAACACTTTAAAGAGAGATTTTACAGCAGATTTGCCCAATGCAATGAGTCTTTTGATTTCTTGACTGCTGCTTCCATGGGCGTTGATTGTGGATTCAAGTAAAATGAAATCCTGGACAACTTCAATCTTTTCTCCATTTACCATGATGTTGCTTATTGGTTCCGTTGTGAGGATGTTTGTTTTCTTTATGTTGAGGTGTAATCCAGACTGAAGGCTGTAGTCTTTAATCTTCGTCAGAAAGGTCTTCAAGTTCTCTTCATTTTCAGCAAGCAAGGTTGTGTCATCTGCATAATGCAGGTTGTTAATGAGTCTTCCACCAATCCTGATGCTGCATTCTTTTTCATACAGTTCAGCTTTTCAGATTATTTGCTCAGAATGGAGATTAAACAAGCGTGGTGAAAAGATGCGATGCTGACACACATCTTTCCTGAAATTTAAAAGGCTCAGTATCCTTTTCTTCTGTTCGAACAACTGCCTTGTTGCCTCTTGTTCTATGTACAGGTTCATCATGAGAGCAATAAAGTGGTCCAGAATTCCCATTCTTTGAAACATTTTATGGAGAATTTGTTATGAATCACACAGTGAAATGCCTTTGCATAGTTCATAAAACAGAGATAAGCATCTTTCTGGTATTCTTTTTCAGCCAAGATCCATCTCACATCAGCAATGATATCCTTCATTCCACGTCCTCATCTGAATCCAGCTTGAATTTCTGACAGCTCCCCGTTGATGTACTGCTGCAACTGTTTTTGAATTATCTTCAGCAAAACTTTACTTGCGTGTGATATTAATGATACCAAAACAAGACCGAACCTGTTGCCCTCAAGTCTCTTCTGACTCATAGCGACCTTATAGGACAGCGTAGAACCGCCCTGTAGGGTTTCCAAGGAGTGCCCGGTGGATTCAAATGTGCAACCTTTTGGTTAGCAGCCAAGCTCTTAACCACTGCACCACCAGGGCTCCAATATTAATGATATTGTTCAGTAATGTTATCATTCTATTGATCACCTTTTTTTGGAATGGGCACAACTATGGATCTTTTCCAGTCAGTTGGCCAGGTAGCTGTCTTCCAAATTTCTTAACGTAGATGAGTGGGCACCTTCAGTGCTGCATCTATTTGTTGAAACATCTCAAGTGGTATTCCATCAATTCCTAGAGTGTTGTTTTTCACCAGTGCCTTCAGTGCAGGTTGGATTTCTTTCACTACTGTGGGTTCTTGGTAATATGCCACCTCCTGAAATGTTTGAATATCAACCAATTCCTTTTGGTACAGTGATTCTGTGTATTCCTTCCATGGTCTTTGGACACTTCTTTCATCATTCAATATTTTGTTCATAGAATCATTTAAAATTGTAACTTGAGGGCTGAAGTTTTTCTTCAGTTCTTTCCGCTTGAGAAATGCCAAGCATGTTCTTCCTTTTTGGTTTTCTAACTCTGGTCTTTGCACATTTCATTATAATACTTTACTTTGTCTTTTCAATCTTCCCTTTGAAATCTTCCGTTCAGTTCTTTTTCTTCATCATTTCTTCTTTTCACTTTAGCTACTCTGTGTCCAAGGGGAAGTTTCAGAGTCTCTTCTGACATCCATTTTGGTCTTTTCTCTCTTTCCTGACTTTTTAATGAACTTTTGATTTCTTCATGTATGAGTCTTTGATGTCATTCTGCAACTCATCTGATCTTTGATCATTAGTGTTCACTGTGCCAAATCTATTCTTGAGATGTTCTCCAAATTCAGGAGGGATATACTCCAAGTCATATTTTTGTTTTCCTGGTCTTCTTTTAATTTTCTT
This sequence comes from Dugong dugon, assembly GCA_030035585.1. NCBI lineage: Eukaryota > Metazoa > Chordata > Mammalia > Sirenia > Dugongidae > Dugong > Dugong dugon. The sequence continues at coordinate 101,603,281 of CM057463.1, read as the reverse complement.
GAGCTTCAACTTGAACTTGCCTACGAATAATTGATGTTCTGTTCCTCAGTTAGCCCCTGGCCTTGTTCTGACTGATGATACTGAGCTTTTCCATAGCATCTTTTCACAGATGTAGTTGATTTGATTCCTGCCTCCCATCCATTGATGTCCACATGTATAGTCACCTATGTTGTTGAGAAGAAGTATTTACAACGAGTAAGTCATTAGTTTTCTAAAAGTCTATCATGCCATCTCCAGCCTTGTTTCTATCACCAAGGCCATATTTTCCAACTACAGATCCTTCTTCTTTGTTTCCAACTTTTGCATTCCAATTGCCATTAATTATCAATGCATCTTGATTGCATGTTTGATCAATTTCAGACTGCAGAAGTTGGTAAGAATCTTCAATTTCCTCAACTTTTGCCTTAGTGGTTGGTGTGTAAATTCAAATAATAGTCATATTAACTGGTCTTTCTTAAAGGTGTATGATTGTTATCCTATCAACAATAGTGCTGTGCTTCAGGATAGATCTTGAAATGTTCCTTTTGACAATGAATGCAAAGCCATTCCTCTTCAATTTTTCATTCCTGGCATAATAGACCATATGATAGTCTGAGTCAAAATCGCTAATAACAGTCCATGTAAGTGCACTAGTGCCTAGGATATGGATCTTTATGAATTCCATTTCATTTTTTAACATTTCATGTTTTCTTAGATTCATACTTCATACATTCCATTTCTGAGTATTAATGGATGTTTGCAGCTGTTTCTTCTCATTTTGAGAAAAATAGAAGCTTTCTTCAGAACCAAACCAAGATATCACACAAAAGTTAGAATTATCTGACAGAATTGAAAATATCTATGATTAATATAGAGGAGCCCTGGTGGTGCAGTGGTGGAGCACTTGGCTCTTAATCAAAAGTTTGTTGGTTCAAACCCACTAGCCACTCAGCAGGAGAACAATGTGGCAGTCAGTTTCTATAAAGATCTAAAGCCTTGGAAATCCTATGGGGCAGTTTTACCCTGTTTTATATGGTCATTATGAGTCGAAATCAACTCAATGGCAACAGGTTCAGTTTATGATTACTATGTTAAGGGCACTGGAAAAAAGAGAAAACATGGAAGAAAAGATAGACAGTTTAAACAGAGCAATGGAAAATTTAATAATATATATATATATATATATATATATATATATATAAAGATAAAAGTGAAAAACAGTGTAATTGAATCATAGAGTGACTTTAATGGACTCACCAGTAGACACAGCTGAGAAAAGAATCAGTGAGATTGAAGATAGGTCAATTGAAATAGAGAAAAAAAAGAAGGCAGAATATGAAAGAACTGTGGTACAATTTTAGAAGGCATAAAGTACATGTATTTGGAATACCAGAGAAGAAGAAAGAGAAAAGAGAGCAGAAGAAATATTTGAAGCAATAATGGCAAAGGATTTTCCAATTTTAGCAGCAGACATCTAACTACTGATTTAGGAACCTAAAATCAGAACAAGAAGGGTGAATATCAAAATAAACTGGAAAGGCTACATACCATGTGATTTCAATTATATGACATCCTGGGAAAAATAAAACTGTAGGAATGCTAAAAAGATAGTGGTTGTCAGGAGCTTGGGGGAAGAGAAGGACAGCTGAATAGGTAAAGAACAGGGGATTTTTTAGGGTATTGAAACTGTCCTGTGTGACACTGTAATGACATATATTTCATGTTATGCATTTGTGAATATCCATAGAACTTTATAGCAAAAGAATGTACCTTATTTTGTGCAATTTTAAAAACAAACAAAAAATATTTTTGGCTTTCAGGGGATTCTAGGAGAGAATGAAAAATGTAGTAAATCTGTTTTACAAATGTATGAAACAATCTCACTGAAAGGGTGGAGGAAAAAGTTGCTAACCTAAGTAACTTTGGAAATTAGTAAAATATACAAGACAAAAAGCAAAAGACACTGCACATAGCATTGCACTCTATTTGATAAGGTTGTTTTCTATGAAGGTATGAGTTAATGCAGAAACCTCTATTCATGTATATTGAATAAAACAAGTAAAGAGTGGCAGATGATGTGAGCCAGATTTTGGAATGGGAGAGTATATATAAGCAAAGGAGAGAGCTGTAGATTGATCTATGTGGTAATGGGTTAGAGTTAGACATTAGTATGAACTCACGTTTAACTTAATATACATACAGATGGCTATAGGCGTGCTAGTTAGTATATTAATATATATTCCCTTCCTCTTTTAGCTGAGATGTCTTAGAATCATCGAAATTCCAGTAGCATTGAGCAAATGTAGCACTCAGCTCTTGTTTTCTAATACCATTCTCCATTAAAACAAAGCAAAGCCCTTTGAAGAATGGCTGATTTTTGCACTGCAGTAGGAAATGTACAAGATGAGATTGGAATATCTTAGAGTGCAAGAAAGTAAGGAACTACTCAAAATAGACAAACAAGCAAAATCCACAATGATGAGTATGTGTCAGCGGGATACAGGAGCCAATGGAAAGAGCTCACAGTGTTCAAACTAGAACAATCTGAGCCACAAAATAAATTTATATATCGTATTACATATAAAGTAGAAAGTAAATACCCATGAACATACACTGATATAAATAAATGACCAAATAAACACATAAATATGAGTGAATAGATGAATTTCTCTTTCAGCAAAATTACAAATAATTTATGCAGATACTCCAACCTTAAGGAGGTCAAGTTTAATCTTCCACTCCTTAAGTGTGCTACTAGTGACTTTCATCCACAGAGTGGAGCACAGAAATGGGAAAAAAGAATAACTTTACAGTAGAGAAACCTGACAAACACTACCACAACCAGGTGGAGAAGGTCAACATCAACTGTAATAAGGCATGATGATAGCATATACTCTTGATATGATTTGGTTAAAATGACACTTTACCTGTGTGATCTTTCTCCCTAAGCCCATAATTTAAGCCTCTTCATGAGAAAAACATGAGACAAATACCAAATAAGGGACATTCTGTGAAATACCTGACCAGTAACCCTCAAAATTATCAAGTTCATCAAAACAAAGAAAGTCTGATTGCTTAACAATTGCACCACCAGGGCTTCTTAAGAAAATATCACAGCCAAGAGGAACTTAAGGAGGCATGATAACTAAATATAATGTGATATCTTGGATGGGATCCTGAAATTGTAAAAAAAGGACATTAGGTGAAAACTAAAGAAATCTGAAAGAAATATAGTTATCAATAATGTATCAATATTTTTCATCAACTGTGACAAATTTACTATACCAATGTAAGATGTTAATAATAGGGGAAACTGTGGGGTTTATGGGAATTCTCTGTATGGTCTTCTCAGTGTTCCTATACGTCTAACACTATTGTGAAATATTAAGTTTATTAAAAATAAAGTGTATGAAAATTACTTAGCGTTTAACATATGGCAAAAAAGTAATCATTTATATTTACTAGTTTTCCAATAAAATCATATATAACATTCAACAAACCAATGTCTGCCTAATTTTCTTGTAAGGTAAAACAAGCAAAATAACCTAATATGTATAATTAATAAGCTAGTCTTAGTTATCTGAGAAAAAGGTATTTTATTACTAGACTGTTTCAAAAAGTTTTAAAATCTTTGAAATGCCAAAAATATATGAAGTCAATCGTAATTATTCATAGATTTCCTATTTGTGAATTTACCTATTTATTCAAAATATTAACAGTGCTTTTATGGCAGATATGCACATGCACAGAGCATCAAAATATTCCCAGTTGAGGTAGAGCAAGGCTGGTTTGGTAATTCACTAACTCTGTTTCTGGGCACTTTATAGAGCATAACTATGTTGAAAAATGAGATTGGACTGTGTTTATTACTTTCATAGAATTACTTCATGTTTAAAATTAAGATATAATTTAAAATATATTGGGTCAATCTCCAAAAGCAGGTCAATGTGCAGGCAACACAATAAATACTTTAAATGATCATGTTGAAGTACGTTTCTGCTTAAAATATTTAGGACATTCCAGAAATTGTCTAAGTTGATTATTGGGAGCTTACTTATCCTCTTTTTAAGTAAGACCAATGACATAAATATAATGAGTGAACTCTTTGGAGAAATATACATACAGAGAGACAGAGACAGAGAGAGAAGCGTTTTCATGGTGCAATGTTTAAGCATTCGGCTGCTAACCAAAAAGTCAGCAGCTCAAATCTACCAGCCACTCCTTGGAAACCCCATGGGGCAGTTCTACTCTGTCCTATAGGGTCACTATGAGTTGGAATAGACTCCACAGCAACGAGCTTTTTTAGAGAGAGACAGCGCCCTGGTGGTGCAATGGTTATGTGTTTGGCTGCTAACTGAAAGGTTGATGATTGGAACCTACCAGCTGCTCTGTGGGAGAAAAGACCTGGTGATCTGCTCCCATAAAAATTTCTACCTAGGAATCCCTATTGGGCAGTTCTTTTCTGTCATGTATAGTCATTATGAGTCAATTTGGCAGCATACAACTACAATTATATATATATATACAGTAAAACTGATGAAAGCTGGAATTTGTGTAAAGCAAAAACCTCCACTAAATGGAGAGCGATAGAAAAGTGTTGACTGCAACCTGTCAAACCCAGAAAAAAAAGGCAGAGCAGTCGTGTTGCAACTCTGACAGATTTCACTGTGTGTGTAGATAGATAATAGATAGATAGATGACAGATAGATAGGTAGATAGGTAGGTAGGTAATAGACAGACAGATATATAGATATACGGTCGCTATGAGTCAGAACCGACTCAACAGCAAAAGGTTTGTTTATTAATATATATATTCAAGGTAATCAGATAAAGTTAAAAAAAAAAAAGCTATTCCTTTAAATTTACTGGGCTCCACAGACATATGTGGGGATATAAGATGAGGTTAACTTTAAGTCCTATTTCACATATTGAAAATTCCTCCAATCTTATATACTATCCACTTGTTCAGAGTTGGTAAAACTCAAGTGAAGCCTGTCCTAAATTTCTCTTATTTGATCTGATTTTAAAGTGTATTAAATGGGCCATTTTTTCATCCATCAGATTAATTTTCAATGTTTCTTGTATTGTTAGCAGGTTTGAAATATTTGCAGCAAGATGACCAGATCATGGCTGATTCCTAATAGCTAAAATAATAATAATAATAAATCAAGTCATATATTCTTAAATTATTAAAATTAATGCCATTTCAGTTTTGGTTTTGCAAATGCCAACTCCATAGGTCACTTCACATGACTCTAGATAAGGACAAATGTCTTAGTTATCTGGTGCTGCTATAACAGAAATATCACAAGTGGATAACTGTAACGAACAAATTTATTCTCTCAGAGTCTAGGAGGCTGGAAGTCCAAATTCAGGGTGCTAGCTCTAGGAGAAGGCTTCGTCTCTCTGTCGGCTCTGGGGGAAGGTCCTTTTCATCAGTCTTCCCCAGTCCAGGAGCTTCTCAGCAGAGGGACCCTGGGTGCAAAGATGCTGTCTTCTCCTGGCTTTTATTTCTTGGTGGTATAAGGTCCCCATACCCCTCTGCTCGATTCTCTCTTTTATATCTTAAAAGAGATCGATTTAAAACACAATTTAATATTGTAGATTGAATCCTGTCTCATTAAAATAACTGCTGCTAATTCTACCTTATTAACATCATAGAGGTAGGATTTACAACACATAGGAAGATCACACCAGATGACAAAATGGTGGACAATTACATAATACTGGGAATCATGGACTAGCCAAGTTGACATACATTTTTGGGGGACACAATTCAATCCATAACAATGAACTATATATATATAAAACATGTATGACTAATATTAGATATGAGAAATTCTGTTGTTTGTTTTGCTCTGTTTTAATCTCAATTATACTTGACAGAGGAATTGAGAACGTTGTTTAATGCATATTCAGATCTTCAAAATTTTTCTTGTTATATATTTTATATTTTTCTTTTACCCTTATTTTTGTTTAATTGAGAAAAAAATTAAGATCTTGTGTTTAAGTCCAATGACCTCGAGCTGGACATTATTCCATCACAAAAGCACCAAACCCCTATGACACTCAGAGCCACTGTATGAACTGTGTAAATTATTTAACTTCTTAAAATGGTCACTTTGCTCATGCAGTATCTAATCATGTTTGTGCAATTTTTCTTTCTTTTTTTATTGTACTTTAGATGAAGGTTTATAAAACAAATAGATTCTCATTAAACAGTTAGTACACATATTGTTTTATGACAATGATTAACAACCTCGTGACATGTCAACACTGTCACTTCTTAGCCTTGGGTTCCCTATTACCAGCTTTCCTGTCCCCTCCTGCCTTCTAGTCCTTGTCCCTGGACTGTTGTGCCTCATTAGTCTCATTTTGTTTTATGAGGCTGTCTAATCTTTCGCTGAACGTTGAACCTCAGGAGTGACTTCATTACTGCGCTAGAAGAGTGTCCAGGGGCCATACTCTTTGGGTTTCTCCAGTCTCTGTCAGGCCAGTAAGTCTGGTCTTTTGTTATGAGTTAAAATTTTGTTCTACAGTTTTCTCCAGCTCTGTCCAGGACCCTCTGTTGTGATCCCTGTTAGAGCAGTCAGTGGTGGTAGCCGGGCACCATCCAGTTGTACTGATCTCAGTCTAGTGGAGGCCGTGGTAGTTGTGGTCCAGTAGTCCTTTGGACTAATCTTTCCCTTGCATCTTATTTTCTTCATTCTCCCTTGCTCCCAAAGGGGTGAGACCAGTGGAGTATCTTAGATGGCTGCTCACAGGCTTTTAAGACCACAGACGCTACTAACCAAGGTAGAATGTAGAACATTGTCTTTATAAACTGTGTTATGCCAGTTCAGCTAGATATTCCCCTAGACCACGGTCCCCAGAGCCCTCTGTCCAGCAATTCAGTCCCTCAGGGAGTTTGGATGTATCTATGGAGCTTCTGTAACCTTTCCTTGTATAAGTCGTTCTGGCTTTCCCAGTATTGTGTACTGTCTAACCCTTCCCCAAAGTTACCACTTAGCTATTGTCTATTTAGTATTCTCCCCACCCCTCCCATCCCTTGTAACCAACAAAGATTGTTTCTTTTTGTGTGTAAACTTTTACGTAAGTTTTTACAGTAGAGGTCTCATATAATATTTGTCCTTTTGTGATTGTTATTTCACTCAGCATAAGGTCCTCCAGTTTCATCCATGTTATAGATGCTTCACATATTCAACATTGTTCTTTATTGTTGCAAAGTACCGTGTGCATTTTTTTTTAAAGAAAATTTTACAATCTCTGCACACAAAGAACTTCAAAGCAAGTAAAACCTTTGTGATTTCCATACTGTACTAAGCTTATAGAGATGCCATTTTAACTCATACAGGTGTTTTTGTTTGTTTGTTTTATTGTTTGTTTAAGTTGCCAGCATTTAAAATCAGAGTGTTTCACATAAAAAATATAGATTTCCAGCTTCTTTAGAAGCTAGAACATACTGATTAATGCCATTCTTTCTCTGAAACAGAATGTTGGAGCTTCCTGGTTGTAGTCCCATTATGTAAATCTATTCAGGGTCATTAGGAATCAAATCCAAGAGAAGATTCTTTGAAATTTATAAACAACGTTGATTTTCTGTAAATGTTTAAGGGAAATGATTCCATACTTTTGTGTTATGAACCACTGCTGTAGAGAAAAATGGTGACATTCTACATTTATTGCTCATGTTAAAACTCAAATATATTTATACGGACACGTCTTTGTATTTTCCTTTTCTATCAGTTCTCTTATTCCTATAGCTCTTGATTTCAGAATCCAAAAATGCTCTTCCAGCAAATCAGTAAGTATTTGTAAGGGTTCACTTATAGAACTGTTAATCTGTCCTTCATTATATTTCTGTCACAGAAGAATAAATCTAACCAAATGTTAATGAGTTTTCTTCTATTGACTTTCTCATCTGTTTGAACTATAGACACATTGCTTTAGTACATACCATGAACATCACTTGGCATTAAAATTCCATCCTAGAATGACAGGTTTTCTATTCTTTGCCACACTTATGAGGTTTTAAAAACGGCTAATATGAATTAGTAAAGCATCAAAAACAGTCACAAAGATAAACAATTATTTAGGTCATAGACCTAAATTACATAGTTTTAGAAAAATTTACTCATAATAAAAAATACAGTTATCAGAAAAGATCACAACCATTAATTGATACTTAATTCTTCTACCTTTTCTTCATTGCCTGTCTTTTCCCTCTATTTTATTTATGCAATTTGAAGTTTGAATAGTAGTGTCAGTGAAATGAGAACAACATAAACTAGAGGGTGAAAAATAATCCAAAGTGAAATCATGTTATCACTTCCAGGAAGTCTGAAACTTAAAAACAGTAATTGCAACTTTCAGTCCTGGCCAACATACTGCTAGGAAAGACACTTTTCACTCTAATTAGATTTCAGAGGCTGTGATGCTCAGTTCTATACATCTCACATTGTAGAAGAAAAAAATAATTTATCTTTCTAAAGTTATGGGTTAGCCTGGCTTTGAAAAACTCTTATGGATTAAAATCAGATCATTTTAGTAATTATAATTAACTTGGAAATAAACAGAAGACATGTAGCATATATACACATATATATAAAAATTTTGGTATGGTATATTTTGGTATGGTGTGTATGGTAAAAGGAGCCCTGGTGGCGCAGTGGTTAAGCACTCATCTGCTAACTGAAAGGTCAGTAGTTAGAACCCACCAGCCACTCCATGGGAGAAAGATGTGGCAGTCTGCTTCCATAAAGATTTACGGCATTGGAGACCCTGTGGGGCAGTTCTACTCCATCTTACAGGGTCACTATAGTCAGAATTGACTCAATGGCAATGGCTGCTTTTTTTTTTTTTAATTTGGGGTAAAATTTTAGGAACTATATTGAATTCCAGGAAATTCAATAAGCAATTATAAGTTGGGACCTAGCTGTGCTTTGGTACATTGATTTTTTTTTATTTTCATTTAAGCAACACAATACATGGTTCAAATGAAATTTTACATGAAACCAAATATAGACCCACAATCAAATAATAATAGCTGTTTTGTTTGTAGGTCTGCAGGCTTTTTCCTCGGAGTTTTTGAAGACATTTCATGATTCTCCCTAGAAACTTCTTGTTCAGGACAATTTGAAAATCACTAGTCCAGTGAGAAAAAGGACTAGGAAGTTATATGTGATCTCCTCCCTCATTTTACCTTCCTCCTGGCTGGAGTTCTGATGTTGGTTGATCTAAGTTGGAGCTCAGTACCCTGGTATGAAAGAGTTACAACTGGAAGGAAACTGGGATCATAACACTTGCAGCCTTAGACTAGTGGTACATGTGCTATTACTTAAGAGAGAAGCCAATACATTTTTAATAATTTTATTTTGGGTTTCTATTACAGACACTGGGTCTGAAAATTCTTGTAGAAATTTAAAATTATTCCTTTAAACTCCCATATAGTCAGCACTTTACTGTAATCCAGCCTTGTTGTTTTAATAGCCTTAGTATATGATGAGTATTATTTACTCATGAAAGGGAATGAGGTCACATAGATGGAAGATTCTAGCTTAGTGGGGAAATTCATAGAGGTGATAGTGAGTAATTAGCTGTTGAGTAATGAGAGGAATCAAATGAAAGCGTCTCTCTTTCTCAGTCAACCATGTTCTGATTCTGCTTATGCTGCAGAATGAACTTAGCTCCATAGCTAAATGGAAAAATCTCAGATACCGGCAGGTTAAAGCGCTTGTGGGTTCTCCAGCCTTTCTACTTACCTCATAAGAAAACAGATGTTCACCTATCTCAGCAGGTTTGTCCTAAATTTAACAACCTGTCAGTGAAAATTTGTCAAAAAAAAGGTTATTTAGTACAATGTTGAATTCATATTAAAATGTACCCACTGACACATGTTCCAATTGACATTGAACTTGTTAGTTTTAATCAGATTTTAAATCCACTGTGGATATTTCTAAGATAGATGGCCGAAAATTTAGTATAAAATCACTCCAAATCAACTGTTATTTAATTGCAGTGATTTGATATATAACAAAATTAAGCAATATCTTAACTGATATGTGTGTTCCAATTTCTCAAACTTTTAAACTTTAATTTGGCTGTGGAAAATAATATTTAAGGAAATCTCATATGTAAAATCTCTTTAAAAAAACATAAAAATTAAGCTGCTCAAACTCAAATATTGTAAATCACTTGATAAAAAAGCCAAATGATCATCAGTTATGCATTTTTTCTCCAACACTGTGCCCCCCTCACTAAGTGGCCAAAGTGGGTTATAGATAACTATGCGATTTGAGAGTTCAAGTTAAAAAAAAAAAAAAAAAGAGCTAAATAATAGTATTTTATTGGCAAAAAAATAAAAACGAACAAATAAATATTAAAGAATGTATAATAAACAGATTATTACTTTCAGTGCTAATTTATTTTTATGAGTACCTTTGAGAGAATTTTTATACTATGGAGGCTTTTATAGTACTTGGGACAATGCCTCAAGCATAACAACAATAACAACAGCTGTTAGCCTTTTTATACATTTCCATTATTTACAAATCATTTGTCTCACCTTTATCTCATTTAGTACCCACAACAACTGGCTGACATAGACAGATTCATCTACCTATTAAAGAATTGGAAACATGCTTAGAAGTGTTACGTGATGTGCAAAATGTCTCATAAGGCGTGAGTTAAAACCACAACCTAGTTATTTTTAATAGAACTTTAATACTTTGACTACAATCTCATGCTTAGTCTTATTTTCTTCATATTAATTATTTGACCAAGAATATAATAGATAAAACATACAGTGTGAGTTTAAGGAGAATATAATCTTAGGTGGACAAAAGCACATTAAAGAGGGGAGTTAAGTAATGTCTGCAAAATGTTTCCAATTTAGAAGTTTTTTTTCCTTTAATAATATTTTTTATAATACAAATTTTTTTTAGACTGAATTACCTAGATAAAGATATGAGTGGTCTCTCTTTTATGGCAATTGTTTATGGAGATGACAATTTCTATTGCAAATTTCATCATATTTATAAATAGCGTAACGATGTTAGATGAAATATCCCCATTATCTCGGTGAAGTCAGTCTTTTGTGCTTGATACTCTCTCTATATATATGCCATATTAAAAGGCATGAGGGGTAGTGATTACTGGCTTCTCAATTTGATGTTGTAGTCCTTTCTAAAGGTGCCCTCGTGGTGCATAGGTTAATAGCTCAGCTGCTCACTGAAAGGTTGGAGGTTCAAACTCACCTTTCGGCTCTGTGGGAGAAAGACCTGTGATCTGCATCTGTAAAAGTTACAGCCAAGAAAACCCTACTGGACAGTTCTACTCTGTCACCAGGGGTTGCTATGAGTTGAGACCTACTCAAAGGCACCTAACAACAACAGTAGTCCTTCCTGACACAAAGTTGTGAGGAAGATTGGGAGACATTCAGAGGTGGAGCCAAAGTGGAATTTTTAGCTGGATTTCATGGTTACACATATATTAAAACTTTTAAACTTAGTAATCTTATATAATATTTATTTTTCCATCTGTGAAAAAGACAACCCCATAACCCATTATAGCAAAGCATCTCCATTTTATTAACAATTTCATTGATGAAATGTTTTTGTTTTCCCATGTTAATCTGGTGAAGAAAAATAAAAACAGATTGCCCTAAAATTTTATAAATAAAAACTTCAATGTAGGAAATAATATTATACTTGATGAAGTCTAAATTTTTATTAAAAGGTTTATAGTTCACAATCAAAATTCAGATACAATGTCTAACTCTTGGCAAATAACCTCTCCTGTCTGTTAGTGTTTTGTGAGCTAGCACTAATGATATTATACTTGGTATCATTTAAGCAAGATTCTTATAGGTTGATATTTTAATGGAATTAAATAAACTCTACAAGAAAAAATATTTTCAGGATTAAATAAAGACCATTTAACTCATCAAGAATTATTTCCCTTTCAATACTGGGGTCCCTCCAGATACCATCTCTTTACCCAATGAACCAATTCCTCCCTTTTAATTTTGCTGGTTGGTCAGCCTAATAGCTTTGGAATCCTCTTCCGAAGTCTACTTCCAATATCTTTAAAGAATTTTCATTTCTACTTTTTATTGATTTTTTTTTTTTTTTTGGTCCATTTGGAACTTTTTTGGAGTTTAATCACAATAATTGCCAGTATAGCAGTATTACCAAATTCTTTTTAGGGTAAATATACTTTCAAAACTGTGTACACACATTTTCCATAGAAACAATAGTCATTTAAATAAACTCATTTATTAAGTCATCCTTTAGCTTATTTTGATTTCAACAGGAGAAATTCATCAAAGATTACTGACACTCACAAAATGGAACATTGAATGGTTAGAAAGTTCTCCAAGCCAATTAGATACCATCTCAGAAACTGAATCTTGGGCAAAGCTAGTGGCTATAGCACTCTCTAAGTAAATCATTGACTGTTTTCAGTGTGTACGAAAATCTGAAACAAATTTTAAGACATAACAATAGAATGATACATACAACTATCTTCAGCTACAACATCTAGTTGAAGATCTCCACACTGTTGCATTTACAAATTAAGCAAGAAGCATATTTGCTTCTCTTTCACCTGTTTTGGGGTGTTATTCAAGTTAGTTTTCTAATTTTTAACACAACTTAGAATGGAAACTTTACCCCTCTTAATACTGAACAATATCAGAGAAAGAAGATAATTCTTACTTAGTTAATTGTTTCATCCTCTTGCAGACCACAGGATTGTCTAGCCAGTGTTTTGCAAATATCAGTGATTTCAGTTGCCACATACACTATATTACTTCCTTAATCTTTGTCATTAAACAGACTTTTTTTTTTGGTAGAGGTTGGTTAGCTTCTTAAACAAGGCTATTTCCTCCTCTTCTTAAACCCAGAAGCCTTCCGTCTAGTTACACGTGGTAATTACATCCTGATGAAGAGTAGAAATAGTGAGTAGATTAGGCCTTGCCCACAAAGTCCTCCCATGTAAAAAGTTCCATATCTTTCCCCTTCGCCAGCTTTGCACAAACAAACACAGTGACCTAGAAAGCCATGTTATAAAGACGGCAGAGCCACAAGATGAGAAGTGCCAGGGTCTCTGATTCCTTGAAAAAGAGCTGCTAACCAAAATGTTGGCAGTTCAAATCCACTAGGCGCTTGGAAACCCTATAGGGCAGTTCTACTCCATCCTATAAGGTCACTATGAGTGGAAATCAACTTGATGGCAACAAGTTTGGTTTTTATACATTAAGATATGTATGTAAATATTAAAATTAAAATATTTTATTTGTGTGCAATTTTCATGAATCCAAATTTGGGAAATACTGATTTTAGCTGAACTCTCTCATTTTATAAATTCTGAGGCCACAGAAATCACATGGCTTATCCAAGGTGACTGAGGGTCAGCATGTTGTTAGTTGCTGTCTAGTCTATTCCAACTCATGGCGACCGCACGTATGCAGACTAGAACTACTCCACAGGGTTTTCAGGACTGTGACCTTTTGGAAACGGATCACCCGGCCTGTCTTCCGACATGCTGCTGGGTGTGTTTGAACCACTAACCTTTTGGAAGTAGAAGTAGTCAAGCCTTAATCATTTTTACCACCCAGGTCAGCATAGATACATGAAAATATTCAGGTTGCCTTACCCAGTTCTGTGTTCTTCCCCCGTTCCACTTGCATGAATATAGTCTGAAATCATGTTCTCTGATGTAATTTCTTAGATATCTACTTAGTTTTAAAAAATTGTTTTTTCCTTAGTGGCAAACTAAAATGTCCAACTGTTAGCTTTAGCAATTTTAGGTTTAAATTTATGGTCCTGACCCAACGGCATCCAGAAGAAATAAACCAAACGTTATAACAATCAAGTATATATATTTAGTTTCAGGATATTGGAAAGCATAGGAATTGACTCATTAGTGCTTTTCTGACTTGTGGTAATGACTATTAAAATTACAAGAGTTATTAATCACTTCTTTCATATTAGCACTTATCTTTTTATATTTCCTATTAGTGGTTTTTTTCATGATTAGGACCCTACCAATATCTGTGTCACTGGCTTTAAACTGCTTATGATGCAGTTAATGCAAAACTCCTTTAAAGCTTAGATTTGAAGACAGTATGTTATAGTAAAAAATCTTGACTTATGAATCAAGAGACTTGGATTCTTATTCTAATTCTCCAACTAACAAGATTCGTAGTACGTGCCTCATTTATTGCACCTAGGCCTTAGCTTCCTCAGCCAGTGTGGTGAATACAAAAGTTTGGACTAGAAGGTAGTTTGAATTTGAATTCTAAGTTTTTATAATTAGGTATTGTCATGGATTGAATTTTGTCGCCCCAAAATATGTGTCAAGTTGGTTAGGCCATGGTTCCCAGTACTATGTAGTTGTCCTCCATTTTGTGATTGATGTGATTTTCCTAGGTGTTGTAAATCCTAATCTCTGCCTGTGGTTAATGAGGCAAGATTAGATTATGTTAAAGAGAATTAGAGTGGAATGTGACAGGTTTACTCAGCTCACATCCCTGATTCAATGTAAAGGGAGTTTCCCTTGGGTGTGACCTGCATTGCCTTTTATTTTATAGGAGATAAAAGGAAAGGGAAGGGAGCAGAGAGTGGGGGACCTCATACTACCAAGAAAGCAGCGTCAGGAACAGAGTGCATCCTTTGGACTCGGGGTTCCTGCAAGAAGTTCCTAGTCCAGGGGAAGGTTGATGACAAGAACCTTCCTCCAGAGCCAACAGAGGAAGCTTTCCCCTGGAGCTGACACCCTGAATTTGAACTTCCAGCCTACTAGACTGTAAGAGAATAAACTTCTATTTGTTAAAGCCATTCACTTGTGGTATTTCTGTTAGAGCAGCACTAGATGACTAAGACAGGTGTATATAAATATATATATATATATATATATATACATATTTTTCTTCTAGAAGCTCTCTGTTTAGCTATTAGAATAGAAAAAGATCCTTCAAAAATTGTCAGAATTATGTTCTCTTATAAGAAAATATAGTTTTATTTTAATTCTTATATTTTTAGCATTTTTCACCTTGCAGTATTTCATATTAATGATATTTATGCCAGTATGATGTCATTTTCTGTGGCTAACAAATATACTAAACTACTAAACCTTGGAAACCTTGGTGGCATAGTGGTGAAGAGCTCTGCTGCTAACCAAAAGATTGGGAGTTCAAACCCACCAGGTGCTCCTTGGAAATCCTATGGGGCAGTTCTACTCTGTCCTATAGGGTCACTAAGAGTCAGAATCGACTCGATGGCAACGGGTTTTTCTTTTTTACTAAACCTCAGATAGAATGTAACTGGTTCATTCTGATTTGAACCCCTACTGATAATTTGCATTTCCACCCTAGACATACTGAATCAGAATCTACGTTTCAACGAGATCCCGCAGGTGATTCTTATGTATAATAAATTTTGAGAATCACTGCTCTACTAGTGGAGCCCTGCCTGGTGGTGCAGTGGTTAAGAGCTTGGCTGCTAACCAAAAGGTTTGCAGTTTAAATCCACCAGCCCCTCCTTGGAAATCCTATGGGGCAGTTCTACTCTGTCCTATAGGGTCGCTATAAATTGGAATCTACTTGAAAGCAACGGGTTAGATATTGGTTTAGCTCTAGTGGTTCTCAAAGTGATCCCTAACCAGCAGCATTAGCATCCCCTGGGAACTTGTTGAAAATTCAAATTCTCAGCAGGGGCTCGAACTGGAAGGAACCTATTCAAAGTCCTGGAGTGTAATAGCGTATTTTGTAACCAAAGTATCTAGGTGTGCCTCCAGTAATCTGTAAATATATTTACTAGGTTTAATTTTAATCAGTTTAAACTTTTAGCATGCACTGAGTAAAGGAGACATTTCCTTAAATGTACTCATATTCTTGTTAAATGAATATATCATTTAGACCACTGCAAATTCCAAAATGTTTACATAGTTTATCTTTAGTTTCTTCGAATGATACTGAAGTTGAGAATGTAACCGTGAAACCTCATGTTATTTCTAGTAAGGTCACCTTTAAATGAGAATATTGTTTGCATATGTCTGTTTCATGTGCCGTACATTTGCTTCTTTCTGTTTTAATACTCTGTTTTAGTTATAAGTTTTATTTTAGAGTTAAAGAAAAAAACAAAAACAGTTCTTTCTAAAGTCTCCTCAGCCTCAGTCATATTACTATTTTTTGTTTTTAATTCCAGGTCTTTTACAGATAGTTTGACTTTTTTCTTTTTTCCTTTTTTTTTTTTTTTTTTGTGACTTAACTTTTTCAGCTGTAGAGATTGAGCAATTTTAATATAGAATTGATATAAATTGATTATTGCTGTCTCTGATTTTTGAGACCTGACAAATGGACAAAAGGAATGAGATGGTAGACTCTTTCTTGTGTAGATACAATATAAAATCATATGCATTTCAAATGCTTTGCTAAGAGAATAAGAACTGAGAGTAATAATAACAACAGCTAACTCTTCTATAAACATAAAGTGGTGTCAAACACCGTTCTAAGTGCTTTATGTATATAAATCCAGAAAACAACACTATGAGTTAGGTATGACTTTTTAATCCCATCAAGACAGGCAATTTTCTTACCTCTATTTTACAAATGAGGAGACAGAATCACAGAGAGCTTAAGTGTTTTGCCTAAGGTCAAACATCAGACTCCAGAGTCTGTGCTTGTTACCCTCTGTGAGGTACATAAACAATGACAATGGAAGGAATTAGGCAAGGAGACCAAAAAATAAGGCCTTGTCTTTCCCTGGGTTGCAGCGCTACGCTTCCTCCTGGCTGTGCTGGGTCTTCTGAAAAATTATTCCTCCATCTTCGATTAGAGTATAAAATCAGACAGATATCCATGTTCTGACTGTAGTGCCAGGCTTTTCTCTTCCTTGTCCCCTGTCTTAGCAGATATTTTAAAGCAAATACAGTAAGTGGAAGAATCTGGTTGACTGTGCATTCCCATCAATTTTAAACATTTTCAGCGTTCCGATTCCACACTCATTGGATATCACTTCAGGCACAGGTAAACTCACAGTATTATAGTGTATCCATGGATTTTGATATCACTTAGAGTTAATTTAAAAAAAAAGCTGCTCTTCTTGCCTGTTTTTCTTATGCCAATTTCACACAGTGCCCCATTTCTTTCTCTAGATACGGTACCGAAACAACTAGCCAACAGGTATCCCTGTTGCTCTGCTTACCCCTCTGTAGGTTTTTCTCCACATACCAGTTAGATGATTATTTTAAACTTACCTTATCATGACTCTTCTCAGCTCAAAACCTCTAATGTATTACTCTGTGTAGAATCCAGAGACTTTACCATAGATCACAAGCCTCAATGAGACTAAGTACTCCTCTAATACATCTGACTTTGTGCCCTATTCCCCTTACTGTCCCTTTCTGTACAGAGTGGCCTTCATGCTATTCCTCATACATGCCGAGCACACTTCTTTGCCCAAGGTGCTTCAAAGAGGGCATTTAACTTTCTTCCACTTAGACTACTCTACCCACAGATAACCACACAGCTTGTTCCCAGTCTGATTCAAGTCTCTGCTTTTTTCTCATCTTCTGAAAAAGGTTTCTTGATTATTACAAAGTCAAGGCTTTGCTTATGCCTCTGTTTACATGTTGCACTTTACACCCCACGCCAGCCCACATCCTGGCCACCTGGTCTTCTTCCACAACTGAGATTTATTGATACTGTTCTCACTGACCCTCTTATCTTCCATCCTCCTTCAGATTACACAAATGCCTTCTGGTTAGATTAAATCTTATATATTGTAGATTCTAATTGTATCACACTTCTGTCTTCTTTAGCACTCTTAATCACATCATAAAATTTTATAATAATTTGGAATTTTATCTAAGATTTACTTTATTTTCCTGTGTAAGATCTATGAGCATGTCACCTAACTTATTTTCTTTTAATCATGAACTCCTAGTACAGAGCTTGTCATAAAATGAACATTCAACACATGTTTCTAATAATTAATGGCTAAATAAATCCAAATAATCTTAGATAGTCACGACATTTACAATAGAGTAAACAAATCTCTATCTCTTGAATTGAGAATCAAGATTACAAAAAATAAAAGAAAATTGTTTCATTTTTATTTTTAGAATGGCCTAAGGGCTCTAATGAGAAAAAACTACACATACATGCATGTGGATATAGGCCTTTGTGTGTGTATTGAAATGTGTCCCAGTTCTTCTAAGAAAAGGGAATTTTATGATTTAGTTGTGTCTGATTTACCATGTTTAAACGAAAGTTAGGAAAGTGTTCTACTTCAAAAGGTGCATATGCAAGCTAACTAATGAAAATTTTAACAACAGAGATTTAGTTCAATATAAAAGCTAAACAATAAAGATACCATATGGTTCATCCTTCCATCATTTACTTTTATAGGTAATGACTTCCTGAGGACCAGTCATCTTGCAACGTGCTACCTTCATTTTCCCCACTGGGGATATATATATACACACATTCACGCCCTGATAATTGGCCTGCCCTGTCTTATCCAATTAATTCTAGTATTTCCTTGAGGAATTTTCACACTTTTCCTTTTCTCAGCCAATAGAAGTCATATGTAGATGTTTGCCTAAAATGGGCAGTAAGCACTACATCTAGATGAAGAAATGGGGCACTGTGTGATTTTCTAGTTGATTAGAGGAAATAGATTTTAATATATAAGAATTATTTACAAAGATAAGAGAAAATAAAATATGACTCTACACACTGCCCAAATATGTATTGTCAAATTTATACTTGATGATAATGTCTTTCGAGATCAATTACTACATAGAAAAAAAGACATCCTTACCTAATTAGCAAATTAGATATATGATATACATTTCCTACTTGATTTTCTCAAGATCGTTCAAAAGTGCTTACTCTGGTAAAGATAGACAAATTCAGTGGGCGAAGTAGCCAATAATAATGAAAAGAATAATATCGTTGAGGTCCTTCTGTGCGTAAGATGTTTTATTACATTCCCAAGGAAATTTTTGCTCCTCCTTAAAGCATTCAGAAAAAGAAGAAAATTAATTGAAGAGACGTTTTTGTGTTTTCTGAAAATATTCTTATACGGGAAAAAAAAAAACCAAACTCAATAATTATGTCAACTGGAAATTTTCTAGTTTTAGTAGCCATAGCTGTAGTACAACACATAACTGAGTGTCTGGGACCATTTTAAGAGACAATTCCAAAGAACTTTGCTTTCTTTAATTATTCGTAGTGAGTTTCGTAAACGTCATCCTAAATTTTATTATGTAGCACACATTTATGACTGTTTTCCAAACACTATGGGTAATTATGCACTTTTCTTTCATCTATTCACCTATCCAACATTATCCAATGACCACAAAGATGTGCTTAATGTGTTTCTCATCTCTGCAGGGTAAAGAATCTATCTCAAAATTTAGTAAGGAATAGTTTGAAATAGCATACAGTATTTTTAAGCAAATAATGGGCACTTTCTACATTTGCCAACAGCTCCCTCTCCCCATGAGGCATTTTCATAAGCACTGCTATGCCAATTTTTTTAACATGTTGCTGTAAAAAAATTAGCATAGCACTCTTACAAAAATGCCTTGGGGGAGAGGGAGTGATTGACCAACATAGAAAGTATGTGCTATTTACGTAAAAATACAGTATTCTATTTATATTTGAATAATTGAAAAAATTGTATTATTTTTATAATGCAAAATACAGGAAGAAAATGTTAAAAAATGTGTTTGGAAGTCTATGGGTTCATACTAACCAAGAAGTTTCTCCAAGGAAGTTAAAGTGTGAGAATGTGTGATTTTTATGCTTATCAAAAAAAAACATAATTTTAAAGGATTTCACGTGCTTGACAACACATGGACCTTTGGAATCGTCCTTCTATCATTTATGAATTCTGTAACATTAGGCACGATATTTAATTTCTCTGAGCCTCAGTCTTCTCAACTGAAAAATGGGGTTAAAGTGAAATGGGTTTGATAATATT
Source organism: Dugong dugon (assembly GCA_030035585.1). Classification (NCBI taxonomy): domain Eukaryota; kingdom Metazoa; phylum Chordata; class Mammalia; order Sirenia; family Dugongidae; genus Dugong; species Dugong dugon. The sequence goes on along the minus strand of CM057463.1, from coordinate 101,583,308 downwards.
AATTGCTTGAAATTGTGTAAGAATTTAATTAGATAATGTAATACAGTGCTCTCCAAATTTTGTAGGAAACCTGTAAATGTAAATATGTAAATATACTTTTTTGCTTTAAAGCAATTCACTGTCTAGTAATGTTAACAAGAAAATGCATAATAAATCACAGTTTTGCAGGCAATGAAATTACACACTTGTTCTTACTATTTTACTTCAAATGGCCCAATTTTCCCATACTTTAGAAACACCCCTCCATTCTTGTTTCCTGAAAGCTACAAAACTCAGTGAAATGACTTTATCTAAAAGATTGAAAAATAAAAATTCATGAATTTCTTTACTAAAAGTTTATTCTTGCACTGGGTTTCAGACGTGGTCCAATTTGTGCTTCAGAGTTTCACCTGGATCAGACAAAAGTGAGTTTCCAAATAAAACCGTGTTCTTCCTTAGTTTTAAATCCAGGACACTTTTCTGTTTATCTCACTCTCTTTATCCTGAGACTAAGCCTGAAATAAATCCATTTAAAAAGAATCCTTGTCTCCGGGTCTGCTTCTAAGGTACCCAACTTAAGAAAATAAGTAATGTGGTTATAGACTGACTTGACACACTGGAAGCTCACGCATCTGACTGTGATGGTTTCTAGGCAGACCATATCTTCTCTAGTTTGTCAAAGTCCTGCCACTCTGTGTCATCTTAAAACCAGTTCAGGGTATATATTAATTCTCCCTGCCTGGCTCCTGTAGAAATTTAAACTCTTAACCCACAGGGTACTGATTCATGCCATTGTGGAGACTCCCTCCCTCCCCTTGGCCACATTAGAAATATATGACACAGTGAATATTTAAGACTGAGGGGTAAGAGTGAGCTGATATTTTTGTGCATCTATCGTATGGTAGAAGGACTCCTGGTAGCACAGTTGTTAAGCAAGAACATCATGTGGTAGACAGTGTGCTACTCAATTTACATATAATGCTACATTAATATTCATCATTGTCCTATGAGACTAGTATTTTAACTCTTACCTAAAAAATGGAACAATAACTAAAACTACAAATGGAAGATTCAAGATTCAAAAACAAGGCTAACAAAGAAATAGTCAAGGATCAGTAAAATAACTTTGATGTCAAGAGAAAACTCAGTATGAACTAATACCATGATTTGAATGCAAAAAAAAAAAAAAAAACAATTCAAACATGGAATACTCTCACAAAGAGCTCACACTTAGACAATATTATATTCTGGGTTTCTTAATTTAAGAAATACATAGACAAACATGCCAACTTCAAAGAAGATTGACCAGGATAGTGAAACTTAAAATTATGTCAAAGGTGAAACAAATAACTTCTTTGAAGGTTAGCCTAGGGAGTAGAAGACCAGGAGGAACATGATCAAAGTCATCAAATTTTAAAAAACTCTCACTTTGAGGATGTTATGACTTATTATATCTGACTCAAAGGAATTGACCTGAGAAGGTTTCAGCTTAGTCTAAAGAACTTTTCACAAGATGGGACTTGCACTTGCTCTCTGGAGGTAGTCTCATTAATCCATGCCTTCAACTGTAGGATGGTGTGATAGAACAATGGTCCCCCAAAGATGTCCACATCCTAATCTGAGTAACCTGTAAATCTGTTACCCTACATGACAAAAGGGACTTTGCTAATGTAATTAAGTTAAGAATCTTGAGATATGAAGATTATTCTGAATTATTCAGGTAGGTCAATATAATCACCAGGGCACTTAGAAGAGAGAGAAGGAGATACATCAATGGAATAAGAGGTTGGAGTTTGTCAGAGTCATGAGTTACAGAAAGCAGGGAACCTCTAGAAGCTTGAAAAGATAAAGAAATTCTTTCCTACAGCCTCCAGAAGAAATACAGCCCTCCTGTCACCTTGATTTTAAGATTCCTGATCTTAATGAGTATAAGAATAAATTTGTATTGTTGTAAGCCACTAAATTTGGGGTGATTTTTAAAGCATCAATAGAAACTTATACAAATGATCTACTAATAAAGAGAGGAAGAGTCCAGTGTTACTGAACCCTGGAAGGTGAGTTCTGTCCAGAGTGCTCAGATCTGCCAATAATCTGGACACCGACTTTTGAGAAAGAGAAAGTAACTTTATTGCAACACACAGAGAAAGGAGTCAAGAGGAAGTTCCTCAGGTCTGACTCCCTGAGCTAAGTGGAAGCAGGGCTTATATGTGATTTGGGCAGCAAGATGGTGGCCGTGCAGGCATACTGGGGAGGGAAAATTCTAGAAGGAAGATGTTGCAGGAATTATGGTGGCCAGGAACAGGAGGTGACATGATTCTTGTCAGACCTCTCACTTGGGGATAGGGTCCGGGTGATGATTTTCCTTCTGATTCGTTCCACCTGTTCCTGCATCTGCTGTTGAAGTCAATTAACATTCACAGCTGACCCTTCTGTGCATGTGGGGCAGGCCAAATCTGACTTGGGATAGTTTAAGGCCATCTTTTCTGACTAATGAAAATTTACTGGCATTCGTAGGGTCAGGCTACACCAGCATCAGATGAGAAAATACATATGATGTTTTTGAAAGTTCCTTATAGTCTTAACATTGTATTCTTTAAAAATCAAAAACAATGCAAACAGGAACACTAGGGTCCCCATCTCTAAGTCATAAAGCACCATGGCATAGTGCAGTATTTTGCAAACTATGAATCTCATATTTTTCCAATTGTGTGTACCATCTGAACTCTTCTTAATCTGACAGTTTTCTTTAAATTAACTCATTTTTTATATTATCAGGTTTATATTAAGGGAAAAATTTACATAACTATTTAAAATGAAATATTTGTATAACTTTTTACCAGTTGAATATATTTATAAAAACAGAAAAAAATACAACGTAAGCAAAAAGTGTTCTTAAGTTTTACCTACCTCTTGTTGACTACTGAAGACTGAATCTGAAATCTGCTCTATCTTGGTAAAAAAGAGAGATGAGCAAGTTCTAGAAAAATGTCAAAGATACTCTTCTACCGGAGCCCTGGTGGTATAGTGGTTAAGAGCTATGGCTGCTAATCAAAAGGTCAGCAGTTTGACTCCACCAGCCGCTCCTTTGAAATCCAATGGGGACAGTTCTACTCTGTCCTGTAGGGTCACTATGAGTCAGAATAGACTCAAAAACTTTTTTTTTTTTTTAATTCTTCTAGCACTGTGCCTGTCACCTTATTTTGGGATTGAGAGATAATTGAAAGTAGAACCACATTTTCATTATGAAATTCAATGTGCTATGTGTGTCTCCAGTTGTTCATGACCCACAATTTAGTAAACACTGAAATGGTGGAAAAATATCAACTTTTCCGTTGGATATACCTTGGCTCAAATTAAAAGTTTCACTACTATTATCTCTGAGACTTTCTAGAGCAAGTTATTTTCTGTACCTTAGTGCCTTCTCACAAAGCTGAACTATATGTCCACCTTAGAGAGCTGTGGGAAAAATTAGAAATAATATATGAAATATTCAATAAAGAGTAGTTGCTACATTATTACTTAAATCCTAGGAATTGCCAACCTTTCTTGAGTGATATGCCATGCTTTTCTTTATTTAGTCCCTAAAAAAAGTTGGAGAGGAAGAGGTAAAAACAATTAAACATCTAAATTTGCCAGCAGTCTACTAACACCTTATATCATGCTTGGTAAAGCAGAAGGTCATCGAAAAAAAGGAAGATCCTCAACGAGATGGATTGATACAGTGGTTGAAACAATGGGAAAAATAATGAAAGAAAATAATTGCTGACGAAGAATAATATATACTGCAAAACTCTTGCTCAAATATGATGGTGAAATTATGACATTTTCAGATAATCAGAAATTAAGGGAATATGTAAAAACCAAACCAAACTTACAAGAATTATTAAAGGGAGTCCTTTGGTCAGAGAACAAACAACATCAGATGACAGCATGAGTCTAGGACGCAAGAACATTACCAACCAAGGTAATGAACCCTCAAAGATAAATCAAAACTAAATGATTTTACAACAGAGAACCAGTGAGGTTAATCTGTAGATGACAGCAACATAAGAACAACAAAAGAGGGAATAAACAGTGTAGGTGTAGAACTTTCAAGTGGAGAGGAAGTCAAGGCAATATCAAGTAATAAAGGGCTGGTTCAAAGTTAGGAAGATAAAGGTAAATTTCAAGGTAACCACAAAGAAAGATAAACCTATTCATCAAAATAAAGAAGAAAAACATAAAGTCTAGGTAAACACAAATTCTACAAAACAAAAGAAATGAAAAATAATCTACAAACAAAAGGAATTCAGCACAGGATAGTAAGAGGAACAAAGAAAACGTCAACACCACAAAAAAAGCACTACAAAATGACAACAATAAACTTATAACTATCAATAATTACACTGAATGTAAATAGTTTAAACATACTCATAAAGAGACAGAGCATGATAGAATGGATAAAGAAACAGGATCCAACAATATGCTGTCTATAAGAGACATACTTTAGAAACAAAGACATAAATTTATGAAACTGAAGAAAATGAAAAAAAAAAAATATATCAAGCAAACAGCTACCAAAAAAGAGCAGGAGTGGCAATACTAATCTCAGATAAAATAGACTTTGAAACAAAATCCACCATAAAAGACAAAGAAGGGTACTATATAATGGTTAAACAGACGATCCATCATGAAGACATAACCATAATAAATATCTACCTACCCAATGCAACCATAGGGCTCCAAAATAAGTAAAACAAACTCTAACAGTACTAAAAAGAGAAATGGACAGTTCCACAATAATACTAGGAGACTTCAACACACCACACTTGGTAAAGGACAGAACATCTAGAAAGAAACTCAACAAAGATACAGAAGATTTAAAGGCCACCATCAGCCAACTTGATATCATAGACCTATACAGAACACTCCACCCAACAGATGCAATGTACACATTCTTTTCCAATGTACATGGAACGTTCTCCAGAATAGATTACATCTTAGGCCACAAAACAACCTTCTACAAAATCCAAAACATTCAGATTATCCAAAGTATCTTCTCTGATCACAACACCATCAAAGTAGAAATTAACAACAGGAAGAGTAAGGGAAAAAAAAAAATCAAATACATGAAACGTGTAAAACACCCTGCTTAAAAACCACTGGGTAATAGAAGAAATCAAAAATGCAATCAAAAAATTCCTAGAGTTAAACAAGAATGAAAACGCATCATACCAAAACCTTTGAGACACAGCAAAGGCAGTACTCAGAGGTCAAATTATAGCAACTCATCAAAAAAGAAGAAAGGGACAAAATCAAAATATTACCTACACAACTAGAACAAATACAAAGAGAACATAATAGAAGTCCAAATCCTTCAGGAGAAGGAAATAATAAATATCAGAGCAGAAAAAAAAAAAAAAATGAGATAGAGAATAGAAAAACAATAGAAAGAACCAACAAAACCAAAAGTTGGTTCTTTGAAAAGGAGCAACAAAATCAATAAACCACTGGCTAGACTGACAAAAGAAAAACAGGAGAGGATGTAAATAACCCAAATAAAAAATGATATGAGAGAAATTACAACAGACCCAACTGACAAAAAAATGATTGTAACAGACTATTATGAAAAACTATACTCCAACAAATTTGAAAACCTACAGAAAATGGAAAAAATTCTAGAAAGACACTACCTACCCAAAATAATGGAAATTGATGTTGAAAATCTGAACAGACCCATAACAAGAGAAGAGATTGAAAAGGTAATAAAAAAAACTCCCAACAAAAAAAAAAGTCCTGGACCAGACGGCTTCACTGGAGAAGTCTACCAAACATTCAGAGAAGAGCTTACACCAATACTACTCAAACCATTTCAGAAAATAGAAAATGAAGGAATACTTCCGAATTCATTCCATGAAACCAGCACAACCCTGACACCAAAACCAGGCAAAGACACTAAAAAAAGAGAGAGGAATTACAGGCCAGTATCTCTCATGAATATAGATGCAAAAATTCTCAACAAAATTCTAGCCAATAGAATACAGTATGATATCACAAAAATAATATACCACGACCAAGTAGGATTCATAACAGGTATGCAAGAATGGTTCAACATTAGAAAATCAATCAATGTAATCCACCACATAAATAATCACATGATCATCTCAATCAACTCAGAAAAGGAATTTGATAAGGTCCAACATACTTTCCTGATAAAAACTTTCAATAAAATATGTACAGAAAGTGGCTTAGTGATCTAGTGCTGCTACAACAGAAATTCCACAAGTGGATGGCTGTAACAAAGATAAATTTATTTCTTCACAGTAACATATGCTAAAAGTCCAGATTCAGGGCATCAGCTCCAGGGGAAAACTTTCTCTCTCTGTCAGCCTTCTCATCAATGTTCCCCCAGACTAGGAGCTTCTCCTAGTCCAAAGGACACGCTCTGCTCCTGGCACTGCTTTCTTGGTTGTATGAGGTCCCCATGTCTCTTTGCTCACTTCTCTCCTTTATATCTCAAGAGATTGCCTCAGGACACAATCCAATCTTGTAGACTGAGTCCCACTTCACTAACACAACTGCCGCCCATCCTCTCTCATTAACATCATAGAGGCAGGATTTACAACATATACGAAAATCACACAATACCAGGAATCATGGCCCAGCCAAACTGATACACCATTTTTGGGGGGACATAATTCAATCCATGGCAGAAGGGAAATTCCTCAACATAACAAAAGGCATCTATACAAAACCAACAGCCAACATCATTCTTAATGGAGAGAGGCTGAAAACATTCCCCTTGAAAACAGGAACAAGACAAGGATGCCCTTTATCACCACTCCTATTTAATATTGTGCTGGAAGTCCTAGCTAGAGCAATAAGGCAAGAAAATGGAATAAAGGGCATCCAAATTGGTAAAGAAGAAGTTAAACTGTCCCTATTTGTGGATGATATGATACTACACATAGAAAACCCAAAAGACTCCACAAGAAAACTACTGAAACTAATAGAAAGATTCAGCAGAGTAGCAAGATACAAGATAAACATACAAAAATCAGTTGGATTCCTATACACCAATAAAGAGAATGACGAAAAGGAAATTTAGGAAAGCAATACCATTTATGATAGCCCCTAAAAAAATAAATACTTGGGAATAAATCTAACCAGGGATATAACAGACCTATACAAAGAAAACAACAAAACATTACTGCAAGAAACCAAAAGAGATCTACATAAATGGAAAAACATACCATCATGCTCATGGGTAGATAGACTCAACATTGTGAAAATGTCTATTCGATCCAAAGCAATCTACAAATGCAACACAATCCCGATCCAAATACCAACAACATTCTTCAAAGATATGGAAAAACTTATTATTATCTTTACATGGAATGGTAAGAGGCCCCGGAGAAGTAAAGCTCTTTGGAAGAAGAAGAAGAAAGTAGGAGGACTTGCACTACCTGAACTCAGAGCCTACTATACAGCTACAGTAGTCAAAACAGCCTGGTACTGGTACAATGACAGATACACTGATCAATGGAACAGAATTGAGAACCCAGATGTAAATCCATCCACCTATGGTCACCTGATCTTCAACAAGAGTCCAAAATCCATCAAATAAAGAAAAGACAGTTTTTTAACAAATGGTGCTGGCAGAACCGGACATCTATGTGCAAAAAAAAGAAACAGGACCCACACCTCATACCATACAGAAAAACTAATCCAAAATGGACCAAAGAAGTAAATACAAAACCAAAAACTATAAAGATCATAGAAGAAAAATAATGATCAAAGCTCTAGGTCCTAATACATGGTACTAACAGGATACAAACCATAATTAACAACACACAAACTCCAGAAGATAAACTAGATAACTGTGATCTTCTAAAAATCAAACACTTAGGCTCATCAAAAGACTTTACCAAAAGAGTAAAAAGAGAACCTACAGACTGGGAAAAAATTTGGGGCTATGACAAATCCAACAAAGTTCTAATCTCTAAAATCTATAGAAAAATCCAACACCTGTACAACAAAAAGACAAATAATCAAATTAAAAATGGGCAAAGCGTATGAACAGACACTTCACCAAATAAGACATTGAAGTGGTTAACAGACCCATGAGGAAATGCTCGCTATCACTAGCCATTAGAGAAATGCTAATTAAAACAATGAGATACCATGTCACCCCAACATTACTGGCACGTATTAAAAAAAAAGAAATTAACAAATATTGGAGAGGTTGCGGGGAGATTGGAACTCTTACACACTGCTGGTGGGAATGCAAAATGGTACAACCATTTTAGAAAACAATATGTTGCTTCCTTAAAAAGCTAGAAATAGAAATATCACATGATCTAACAATTTCAGTCCTAGGAATATATCCTAGAGAAATAAGAGCCATCACACAAATACAAATATGCTCACCCATGTTCATTGAAGCATTATTCACAATATCAAAAAAAGGAAACAACCTAGATGCCCATCAACAGATGAATGGATAAACAAACCATGGTATATACACACAATGGAGTACTATACAACGAGAAAGAACAATGATAAATCTGCAGAGTATCTCACAACATGGATGATATGGGGGGACAAATATTGAATGAGACCACTACTATAAAAACTCACAAAAAGATTTACACACAAAAAGAAACCGTCTTTGATGGTTATGAGGGAGGCGAAGGATGCAGAGGGAAAAATAGTAAATAGACAAGCAGTAACTTTGGTGAAGCATAAGACAGTACACAATACTGGGGAAGCCACCACAACTTGAAAAAGGCGAGGTCACAAAAACTCCATAGACACATCCAAACTCCCTGATGGACCAAATTACTGGGCTGAGGGATGTGGGGACCATAGTCTCTGGGAACATCTAGCTCAATTGGCATAACATAATTTATAAAGAAAACATTCTACATTCTACTTTGATGAGTAGTCTGAGATCTCAAAAGCTTGTGAGTGGCCGTCTAAGATACTCCACTGGTGTCACTCCATCTGCAGCCAGGGAGAATCAGAAAACCAAAAACATAAGAGAAAGATTAGTCCGAAGGACTGATGGACCACAACTACCACAGCCCCCACCAGACAGAGTCCAGTACAGCTAAATGGTGCCTGGCTACCACCACTGAACTCCTCTGACAGGGATTACAATAGTGGGTCCTGGACAGAGCTGGAGAAAAATGTAGAACATGATTCTAACTCACAAAAAAAGACCAGACATACCGGCTTGACAGAGACTAGAGAAAACCTGAGAGTATGGCCTCCCAGACACCCTTTTACCTCAGTAATGAAGTCACTCCTGAGATTCACCCTTCAGTCAAAGATTAGACAGGCCCATAAAAGAAAACGAAACTAAATGGGCACACCAGCCCAGGGGCAAGGACGAGAATGCAAGAGGAGACAGGAAAGCTGATGTTTTAGGCTGGGTTCTCTACAAAAGCAAAACCAGGAAAGCATATAAATATATATATAGAGAGAGATTTATATCAATGTTGTATAGGCTGGAACGTCCCAAGTCCATGGGTCAGGATAGAAGCTTCTACTAATACACGTAGCCACAGGGGCTGGCAAATCGAAGATTGGCATGTATGAGAGCAGGGCTCTTGTTCACAGGCAGTGAAGTTCAGCAAATCCCGTGGATCAGCAAGCAAGACCACACGTAAGCTGCTAGCTCAGGTTCCAAGAACCAGAGATCAGATGAACAGGAGCTAGCTGTAGGATCCGGAATGAGCAAAAGCCACAAGCCTTTCCAGAATATCTGCTTATATTCAATGTAGGCCCCATACCCAAGGAAACTCCCTTTCAACTGATTGGCTACTGACAGCAGATCTCATCATGGAGGTGATCACATAATATCAAATCTCACTATGGAAGTGATCACACCATCATAAGACTATCAAATCACTCAGAATCATGGCCCAGGCAAACTGACACACAACCTTATAACCTTTACAGCTGGTAATGGGGAACCTAAGGTTGAGAAGGGGAGAATGTTGACATGTCTTGGCATTGACAACCAATGTCACAAAACAATATGTGTATTAATTGTTTAATGAGAAGCTAGTTTGCTCTGTAAATCTTCATCTAAAGTGCAATAAAAAATTAATTAAAAAAAAAAAAGTAAGACAAAAAAAAAATCAAAAGATGTGCTGCACTGGGCAAATCTTCTGCAAAAGACCTCTTTAAAGTGTTCAAAAGCAAAGATGTCACTTTGAGGAATAAGGTGCACCTGACCCAAGACATGATATTTTCAATTGCCTTATATACATGTGAAATCTGGACAATGAATAAAGAAGACAGAAGAATTGAAGCCTTTGAATTATAGTATGGGTGAAGAATACTGCACATGATGTGGACTCTGCCTTGGAAGAAGTACAGCCAGAATGCTCCTTAGAAGAGAAGATGGAGAGACTTTGTTTCAGGTACTTTGGACATGCTATCAGGAGGGACCAGTCCCTTAAGAAGGACATTGTGCTTGGTAAAGCAGAGAGTTAATGAAAAAGAGGAAACTCTCAACCAGAAAGATTGACACAGTTCCCATGAACATGGGCTCAAACATAGCAAAGATTGTGAGGATGGTGTAGGACAGGGCAGTGTTTTATTTTGTGGTACATAGGGTCAGTATAAGTTGGAACTGACTGGATGGCCCCTAACAACAACAACGACTAATCACGTTCAGCATCTTTTCCTGTGCTCATTTGATATTCATATATCTTCTTCATTGAAATATCTATTTGAATCAGTTTCCAGTTTTTATAAATTTGTTTGTCATTACTGAATTGTGTTTTTTATGTAATCTCAAAATAAGTCCTTTAACAGATACATGGTATGCAAATGTATTCCAGTCCATGTTTTGCCTTTTCATTTCCTTAGTGACATTTTTTGAAACACAAAGTTTTTAATTTTAATGAAGGACCAATTTATCGTGGTTTATTTTATGGATCATATGTTTGTTGTTTTATCTAAAGAGCCTAAACCAAGGTCACAATGATTTTTCTCTTATGTTTTCTTCTAGAAATTTCATAGCTTTAGTTCATAAATTTAGGTCTAGGATCCAGTTAGAGTAAATTTATGTTTATAGTGTAAGGTGTGTGTACCTGTGTATTTCCAATTATCACAGCAAATTTTGTTGAAATGACTGCTTTTTTCCTTGAATTGCTTTGCACCTTTGTCAAAAATCAGTTGTTCATTATCAAAAAGGTTGATTTCTGGGATCTCTATTCTGTTCCGTAGATTCATATGGTCTCTATGCTTACACTTATTCCAATACAACCTTTTCTTAATTACTATTACTTTATAGTATGTTTCGAAAATGGTTACTACAGACCTTAAAATTTGTTTCTCTTTTTCAAAATATTCTAGGTCTTTTGACTTCCATACATGTTTTAGAATCCACTTGCCTATTTGTATAAACAATGCTAGAATTTTGATGGAGATCATTGAAACTATCTATCAGTTTGGGAATAATTGCTACTTTGATTCTTTCTATAGATAAATATATCTCTCCATTTATTTAGATCTTCATTAAATATTTTCAACATGGTTTTATACTTCACATTTTACAAGTCTTGTACTACTTTTCTTAAATGTATTCCTAAGTATTTCATTCATTTTGATGCTATTGCAAACAGAATTGTTTGCTTAATTTTTTCAGATTGTTCATTTCTAGATTACAAAGACAATTAATTTCTGTATTTTGATATTTGTATAAGTTTCCTGAGACTGCTGTAACAAATTACTATAAACCTCATGGCTTAAAACAACGGAAATTTATTGTCTCACAATTCTAAAGACCAGAAGTATAAAACCAAGCTTTTGGTATCCCCTACAATCCTTCAGAGACAATGGAAAGGAAATCATTCTAGCTTCCAGTGGCACCTGACATTCGTTGGTTTGTGGCTGCATTCCTTCCTGTCTGTCTCTATCTTCACGTGTCATTCTCCTGTTTCTCTTCTTTTGTTTCTCTCTAAACTCCCTTTGACTTTCTCTTACAAGGATGCATGTGTTTGTATTTCTGACCCACCCAGAAAATCCTCTGGGTGGGTCATAAATAAAGAGGACTATAGGCCCTTTCTCTGAAGAACCTTAACTTAATCACATCTTTTGTTATAAAGGTAATATTAACTCTTTAGCCATATAAAATAACCATTTATAGGTTCTAAGGATTGTCATGTGAGCATATCTTTGTCGTCACTATTCACTCTAAAATATTGTACCTGAAATCTGACTGAAATTGTTTATTGATTCCACTAGCTATTTTGTAGATTTTTTATTCTTTTCTATATAATCCAAAAAAATACCAAACCCATTGTCATGGAGTTGATTCCAACTCATAGTGACCCTATAGGACAGAATAGAACTAACTACCCCCTAGGGTTTCCAAGAAGCAGCTGGTGGATTCGAACTGCTGACCTTTTGGTTAGCAAGTGAGCTCTTAAACACTATACCACCAGGGTTCCATTTTCTATATATAGGATTATATTATTTGAAAATGAAGCAAGTTTTAATGGTTCCATTCTAATCTGGATGCCATATATATATATATATATATATATATATACACACACACACACACATATATATACATATACATATAATATCTATATATACACATATACATATATATCTATATATACACATATATATCCTTTATATACCCTTATATATTGATAAGTCTATCTGTAAACACACACAAACACACTGCTTAGGACCTCCAGTACAATATTGGATAGACATGGTAACAGTAGACATATAACCCAGACTGTAATTTTAGAATGGCAAAGCCACTGTCCTCCCCATTTCACTGGCCACCAAGATTGTTACTTTTGCTTGTAATACCTTTGGGTGTGGCATATTTGCCTTTCATTCCAAGTCAAGTGAGCTATCTCCATCAGAAAATCTCATTTTCCCTACTTGACTTCCTGGTAGAGTTAAAGCACTGACCAAGCTAGCGGGAAATGCAAGATCACTGGGTAAGAGCACCACATACTCTCATTGTTCTTACACAAAGTTCAGTAGATTTTCATAAATAAACTCAATTTGTCATATGCCTTTTGTCCATTTCCAGAGCCCTGAGATTGTTATTTTTGACTATTGTATTTTCTTCAGTTTTATAGTTGCTTTACAGAAATAGGGCTTTCCAAATTTTTTACTTTGTCATGTTGTAAGTGCCCATTTTATAATAGTTTATATTTGAGTTTCTTTAAAAGGCAGGTAAATGGGGGAAAACTAAGTATGACAAGCATTACTTTAAAAGCTATAACACAAAAACTAATATGTGCTCCATTCCGTAAATTATACTTTTCCAGAGAGACATCATTTTGTAATGAGAAAAACATGAATGTCATGGACCAATAGAACTAGGCTTCAATGAGGTGACTTATTAGCTGTGTAACTTAGAAAAGTTTACTTAAATTCTCTGATCCAAGCTTTCTCAATCATAATAAAGGAGAATAAAGATACTTACATACTAAGGTCAGAGTCCTTGAGTGATGTAAATGATTAACGTGCTCAACTGCTAACAGAAAGATTGAAGGTTCAAGTCCAGCCAGAAGTGGTTTGGAAGAAAGACCTGGTGATCTACTTCTGAAAAGTCAGCCACTGAAACCTTATGGGGCATAATTCTACTGTGACACACGTGAGGTCATCATGAGACAGAATTGACTCAACGGCAACTGTAACTAAGGTCATTAGAGTATTAAATAAAATAATATCTTTAAATGTATGGTGGCGATCAAAAACACACACACATACTCACATACAAACTAATTTCCTCAAGGCAGGGCCAAGACAGTGGAGCAGTCAGATGCTTCTGGTGGTCCCTCATACAACAAAGACCTGAAAAAAACAAGCGGATCGATTATATATGACAATCTAGGAGCCCTGAACATCAAAGGCAAAGTTGAGCAATCTGACTGAGTGGCAGGGGGAGGGAGAGACGGTTCAGACACAGCGAGGAGTTGCCAGACCTGACTTGGCAAGAGCTTGAGCTTTTCAGGCCAGATCAGCTCTTGGTGCTCGGTGAGGAAGGCAAGCAGCGGCGCTTGGGGAGCATTTTCCACACTGAGAGAGACCCAACAGCAGAGAGTCTACTTGGCCATCCAAAACCAGTGAGAAGCAGCCCTTGATTGACCTACTGTGTCGATAAAAAACACCCCCCTTTGGGAAAAAAATCTCTCTTCCATTGTCATGAATTGAATTTTATTGCCCCAAAATATCTGTCAACTTGGCTGGGTCAAGATTCAGAGTGTTGTATGATTGTGTACCATTTTGTAATCTGATGTGATTTCCTTATGTGTTGTAAATTCAATCACTATGATCTAATAAGATGGATTAGCGACAGTTATACTGATGAGGTATGCAAGATTGGTTAGTATCTTAAGCCAATTTCTTTTGAGATATAAAAGAGATAAGTGAGTAGAGACACAAGGGGACCTCATACCACAAAGAATGCAGTGCTGGGAGCAGAACGCTTCCTTTGGACCTAAGGTTCCTGTGTTGAGATGCTCCCAGACCGAGGAAAGACTGATGCATCACAAGGACCTTTCTCCAGAGCCGACAGAGAGAGAAAGACTTCACCTGGAGCTGATGCCCTGAGTTTGGACTTGTAGCCTTCTGGACTGTGACAGAATAAACTTCTCTTTGTTAAAGCCATCCACTTGTGGTATTTCTGTTATAGCAGCACAAGATGATTAAGACACCCATTTACCTTCTTGCTCCCTGCTCTGCACTAGGTCCAGAACCGGATTCATCGATTGCCGAGTCCCCTGGCCCAGAAGTAGGACACGTCACACGCCCTGAGCCATTCTTCCAGCCTTGGACAGTGAACAAATAAACGGAGAAAAATAATCTGCCATCTCCCCTAAGCTAGGAACCCAGGGTAGGCGCAGTGCCTTTGCCTAGGCACAGGCATAAGTTGTCCACAGACACTGAATGCCTTTTACCCTGCGTAGACTTGTGTGGGCCCCTTTCAACAACATAGACCCTCATTACAACAGTACAACAGGGTATATACTTGGAGTCTAACTTCAACTATTTCAGCTGTGAAGTGGCAGGTTTCTGATATTTGACACTGCTCTGCCAATTAAGCAGGGCCTTCACTGACCCACATCAGGAGCCTGAGGACTGGTGGCTACCCTCATGCAACCTAGCAACCTGTGACAGGGGCGCAAGAATAAGTGGTGCCCCCAGTCCTTACAGCCAACAGCATAGGGTACTCAAAGTCCAGATGCAAAACCCATCCACCTAAGCACCGTAGAGAACAGGAACAAACTTTCCTACTGGAAATTCGGGGGTGGCCATCCGCCCCCTCCCTTGCTTAGCGTGTGACCCCGCTGCTGTAGCCAGATGTCTGCACTTACACCAATCACCCATGCCTGTCTAGGACTGTAGGTGAGAACCTGCATGACACATTTGGTAGCCAACTACCTCGACACTTGAGCTGAATCTATACTGGAGGAGTGGGCAGACTCCTGGGCTCACACACTTAGTGGTAGTTCTAGCCACCTGGTGGCAGGATTTCTGAGCTTCAGGGGCTCCAGTGATTGGACTAGCTCACCCAACCAGCCTATTTGGGCATATAAAAACAAAACAAGAAGCTAGGACACAGTAAGTAAGCATAAAATGAAAACATATAATAACTTATTGATGGCTCAGAGACAACAGTCAATATCAAATTACATAAAGAGGCAGACCATGACGGCTTCAGCAAGTTCCCAAAATAAAGAATCAAGGAATTTTCTAGAGGAAGAGGATTTCTTGGAATTACCAGAGACAGAATACAAAAGATTAGTATACAGAACTCTTCAAGAGATCAGGAAGGATAGCTTGTAAAAGGCAGACCTAGCAACAGAGGAAATTAAGAAGATTAGAGAAGAGCATAATGACAAATTTAACAGGCTTCAAGAATCCATAGAGAGATAACAATCAGAAATCCAGAAGATTAACAATAAAATTTCAGAATTAGACAATTCAACAGGAAGTCATATGAGCAGACTTGAGGCAATGGAAGTCAGAATTAGAGAGATTGAAGATAAAGAACTTGACACCAACTTATTTGAGGAAAAATCAGAAAAAAAGATTTAAAAAAATGAAGAAACCCTAAGAATTATGTGGGATTCTATCAAGAGAAATAACGTATGAGTGATTGGAGTACCAGAAAGGGTGGGATAACAGAAAATACCGAGAGAATTGTTGAAGATTTGTTGGTAGAAATCTTCACTGATATCATGAAAGATGAGAAGATATCTATCCAAGATACTCATCTAAACCAACATAAGGAAAATCCCAAAAGAAAGTCACCAAGACGTATTATAAACAAACTTGCCAAAACCAAAGATAAAGAGAGAATTTTAAGAGCAGCTAAGGATAAACAAAAAGTGATTGACAAAGGAGAGTCAATACTACTCAGCAGAAACCATGCAGGCAAGAAGGCAATGGGAAGACATATGTAAAGCCTTGAAAGAAAAAAAATTGCCAGCCAAAAATTATATATCCAGCAAAACTGTCTGTCAGATATGATGGTGAAATCAGGGCAATTCCAGATAAACAGAAATTTAGGGAATTTGCAAAAACCAAACCAAAATTACAAGAAATACTAACGGGAGTCCTCCAGTTAGAAAACCAATAACATTAGATAACAACCCAAGACTAGAACACAGGAAAAAGCTACCGGATATCAACCCAGATAGGGAAGTCACAAAAATAAATCAAAGTTAAAATTCTGAAAATAGGGAAACAGAGATGTCAATATGTAAAGGATGACAACATTTAAAAAAAAGAGGGACTTAAAAAATTCAAACATAGATTTTTCATGTGGAGAAGAAGTCAAAGCAATATAAAAAAATAAAAGACTGGTTTATACTTAGAAAAAGAGGGGTAAATATTAAGATAACCACAAAGGAAGCTAACAATCCTACAAGTCAAAATAAAAAAAAAGAAAAATATAAAGACTCAGCAAATATAAAATCAACAACAGTGAAAAAGACGAAAATAAAATACATAAAGAAAAACGACTCAATACAGAAAATTAAGTGGAACAATGAAACTGTGAACAACACACACACACACACACACACACAAAAATCAAAATAATAGCACTAAACTCATACCTAACAAAAATTACACTGAATGAAAATGGACTAAATACACCAATAAAGAGACAGAGAGTGGCAGAGTGGGTAAAAAAACACGTTCCATATATATGCTGCCTACTAGAGACACTCCTTAGACTTAAAGACTCAAACAAACTAAAACTCAAAGGATGGATAAAATATATCAAGCAAACAACACTCAGAAAAAAGCAGGAGTGGCAATATTAATCTCTGACAAAATAGACTTTAAAGTAAAATCCACCACAAAGAATAAGGAAGGACACTATGTAATGATTAAAGGGTCAATACATCAGGAGGACATAACTATAATAAATATTTACACACCCAATGACAGGGCTCCAAAATACAAAAAACAAACTAACAGCATTGAAAAGAGACATAGACAGCTCCACAATAATAGCAGGAGACTTCAACACACCATCTTCATGTGAAGGATAGAACATCCAGAAAGAAGGACAGAACATCAATAAAGACACGGAAGATCTAAATACTACAATCAACCAACTTGATCTCATAGACATATACTGAACACTCCACCCAACAGCACAACCAAGTATACTTTCTTTTCAAACACATATGGAACATTTTCCAGAATAGACCACATATTAGACCATAAAGCAAGCCTCAAAGAATGCAAAGCATCGAAATATTACAAAGCATCCTTTCTAACCATAAAACCATAAAAGTAGAAATCAATAACAGAAAAAGTAAGGGAAACAATCGATCATATCGAAACTGAACACTTTGCTCAAAAACTACTGGCTTATAGAAGAAATTAAGGATAGAAGAAAGAAATTCACAGAATCAAATGAGAATGAAAACATCCTACCAGAACTTTTGGGACACACAAAAAGCAGTGCTCAGAGGTCAATTTATAGCAATAAATGCACACATCCAAAAAGAAGAAAGAGCCAAAATCAAAACATTATCCCTATAACTGGAACAAGTAGAAAGAGAGCAGCAAAAGAAGTCTGAGGTGCCAGAAGAAAGAAAACAATAGGAATTAGAGAAGAATTAAATGAAATAGAGACTAGACCAAAAATTGAAAGAGTTAACAAGACCAAAATCTGGTTCTTTGAAATGATTAACAAAATTGACAAAGCATTGTCCAAACTGACAAAAGAAAAACAGGAGAGGAAGCAAATAGCCTGCATAAGAAATGAGATGGTGATATCACAACAGACCCAACTGAAATTAAAAGAATCATAACGGAACACTATGAAAAATTATACTCTAACAATTTGAAAACCTAGAGGAAATGGACAAATTTCTAGAAATTCACTAGCTAAAACAGAGGTAGAACAACTAAACAAACCTATAACAAGAGATTGCAAAGGTAATTTAAAAACTGCTAACAACAACAAAAAGTCCTGACCCAGAGAATTTCACAGAAAAATTCTATTGAATTTTCAGAGAAGAGTTACATCAGGACTACTAACGGTATTTCAGAGCAAAGAAAAGGATGGAATACTCTCAAACTCATTCTAAGAAGCCAGCATAACAGTGATAGTGAAACCAGGTAAAGACACCATCAAAAAAGAAAATTACATGAGTTCTGGCAAAATGGCGCTCTAGGCAGAAGCACCATGCTGACCCTCCACAGCAAAGATCCGAAAAACTAAGTCAAACAGAGAATACAACAATCCTGAAACCCTAAAACATCAAATGAAGAGATAAATAACTCAGCCAAGCACCAAATGGAGTGGTAAAACTGACAGAGAACACAGGCGAGGAGGGATTCATGCAGAGGTTCCCTACCAGCTAACACAGCACAGATCCACCATCTTGGACTCCTATCCGAGACCAGCTGGCAGAGATACGAGAAGGCAGACTCGCAGAGCATCCAGTGGGAGACAAAACAACCGGTAATTTGCGGTGTGCGCTTTCCCACCCCCCCACACCTCTTCGCCCCAGCTCGGCCTCCTCTGTTTCCCGCGGCCACAGTCTCTTGACCGGGAGGCGCCGGCTGCTTGGATTCCACACACCCAAGCAGGCGGCTCTCTGGATGCCATTTGTCGGCTGCTAGTGTTGCTTTTTTTTCTGCTTCTTTTAATTTCTCACCTGTCTCTCGCCACCTCCCCCTCCTTTCACTCAAGTGTCTGGCTTCTTGCGCCAACTTTGCTTCTTCCTGAGGGGCTGCAGAGTGCTGGCAATTTGTGATATACCCGTTCCTACTCTCTACCTTTCTTCACCCACACTCGGCCTCCTCTGCTTCGCACGGACACAGTCTCTTGTCCAGAAACACCAGCCCACACTAGCTGGCTCTCTGAGTACTATTTGTTGGCTGCTGGTGTTGCTTTTTTTCTTTTTTCCCTGCTTCTTTTGATTTCTTGCTTGCCTATCGCTGCCTCTCCCTCCTTTTGCTCAAGTGCCTGGCTCCGTGCGCCATCTTTACTTCTTCCTGAGGGGCTGCGGAACTCTGTTTGGGTGTGGAGCTGCTTCCCAGTCTAGGCTGCCGCGATGGTGGGATCCTGGGGCTTTTGTTCATTTGTTTGTTTTGAGTTGTTTGTTTTCTTTTCTTTTTCTTGATTTGGGAGCCCTTTCTGGCCAGGCAGAGCTGCGAGGCAGGGGCTTCCCTTCAGCTTCCTCAGATGTGCAGGGGGATCACTGAGGGCATTTCTTTCTTCGTTGTTTTTTTTTTCCCCTGTTTTTTTGGCAGGCCATTCTTGTTCTTTTTTTTTTAGTTTGTTTTGTTTTCCCTCTTTTTCACTTTTTGTCTTTCTTCATTTCTCAGTCTCTCATCTCTCTATATCTTCCTTCTCTTTCTGATCCCTGAATACCAGGCATTGTATACCTCTACGCCTTCTAGCCAGGCTGTACTGCAACAACTGAGAGCAACTTCCCCAGACTTCATAGCTGCCTTGGTGGGACCTCTGGAAACTTTGCAGTTCTTTGGACTTTCTGATTTTTGTTTATTCATTCTTTTAATTTCTTCTTATTCCCCTTTCTATTTTTCTCCATTTCATAGTCTCTCAACTCTCCACTCCAACGGCAAGCTCCCTTAGCATTCTTTTTTGTTTGTTTGTATGTTTTTGGCCCGTGTTCCTCTCTCCTGTCTCCCATATCCATCTTAGCTTCACACAAAACAATCTCGCCACTGCATCCTGCCTATCTGCACCGTGCGCTTGACATCACACCACCAAGCAGCACAAGCACGGCCTACATGGACCTGCCCTGCACTGATTACCAACCAGCCCTGGTGGCTGTAGTAAGTGCCACAAACAACACGTCCCAGTAACTCCTCTTCAGCTAGACCTGCCCTGCTGTGCCATATCTCAGTGGCTGACACTGCCAGTTGGAGAAGGAAGTGAAAAGTATTGAGCACACAGACGAGCAAACAACAAAGAACACACAGTCCGCCTGCTCAGACATAGTCAAGTTTTTTTTTTTTTTTTAAAGGGATAAAACAAACAAATCTACAAACAATAAAAGACAAAAATAACTACTGAATGCCCCGAAGACAACAGACAATAACAAAACATTTATAAATAAAGGACAGGGTGGTTCTAGTAGGCGTCCAAAATAAAACACCAGATGACTCTCCTGTGGAAGAAAATGCACCAGAACTACCTGATAGGGAAGTCAAATCTCTAATACTCAGAATTCTCCAATAACTGAGACAAAAAGCTGACAAAGATGAGGAAAAAATAGACAAATTCATGGAAAATACAGACAAAAAATTCGAAGAATTCAGGAAGATGGTGCAGGAACAAAATGCCAAAATAAATTCACAACTACAAACTATACAAAAACAACAATTAGAAATCCAAAAGATAAACAACAAGATTTCAGAAATGGGCGATGTCATAGAAGGGCTGAGAAGCAGATTTGAAAGGGTGGAAGACAGGATCAGTGGAATTGAAGACAAACACTTGGATAGAACACCGTTTCAGGAAAACTCAAAAAAAAAGAACAAAGAAAAATGAAGAGACCCTGAGAGTTATGTGGGACACAATTAAAAGCAAAAATTTACGAATGATTGGAATTCCAAAACAGGTGGAGAAAACAGAAAACACAGAGAGGTTCATTGAGGAACTGCTGACAGAAAACTTCCCCAATATCATGCAAGATGAAAAGCTGGCCATCCAAGAAGCTCAACGAACACCATATAGAAGAGACCCCAAAAGAAAACCACCAAGGCATATCATATTCACACTCGACAAAACCGAAGACAAACAAAGAATCCTGAAAGCAGCTCATGAAAAACAAGAAGTCACATACAGAGGAGAAATAATAAGACTAAGCTCAGATTGCTCGGCAGAAACCATGCAGGCAAGATGGCAATGGGATGACATATATAAAATCTTGAAAAAAAAATTGCCAGCCAAGAATAATATATCCTGCAAAACTCTCATTCAAATTTGATCATGAAATTAGGTCATTTCCAGATAAACAGAAATTAAGGGAATATGTAAAAGTCAAACAAAACTTACAAGAATTATTAAAGGGAGTTCTTCGATATGAGGATGAACAGCTTCAGCTCACAGGCAGAGCCTAGGACGCAGGATCGTATGAGCCAGATACCAATCTAGGAAATGAACTCTTGAGGACTATGCAAAACCAAAAGAAATACAACAGGGAATCAGAGCAGTTAATCAATAAATAACAACAACATCAAAACAATAAAAGAGAGAATAAACTGCATAGGTATAGAACCTTCTAATGGAGAGGAAGGCAAGGCGATACCAAGTAATGGTAGACTGCTTCAAACTTAGAAAGATAAGGGTAAAATTCATGGTAACCACAAAGTAAGTTAACAAACCAACTCATAAAAATAAAGACGAAAAGCACAAAGTCTCGGCAAAAAATAAAAAAGAAATGAAAAAAAAATTCACAAACAAAAGTAACTCAGCACAAGAGAGTAAGAAGAAAAAGAAAACTTCAGCACCACAAAAATAAAGCACTACAAAATGACAGCAACAAACTCACATCCATCAATAATTACACTGAATGTAAATGGACTCAATGCACCCATAAAGATACAGACAGTGACAGAATGGATAAGAAAACAGGATCCACCAATATGCTGTCTACATGAGACACACCTTAGAAACAAAGATGTGAATTTATTAAAAGTCAAAGGTAGGAAAAAAAATATATCAAGCTAACAACTACCAAAAGAGAGCAGGAGTGGCAATTCTAATCTCGGATAAAATAGACTTTAAAACAAAATCTACCATACAAGACAAAGAAGGACACTATATAATGATTAAGGGGATGATCCATCATGAAGACATAACCATAATAAACATCTACGCACCCAATAACAGGGCACCAAAATACATAAAACAAACTCTAACAACACTGAAAAGAGAAACTGACAGTTCCACAATAATAGTAGGAGACTTCAACACACCACTCTCAGTAAAGGACAGAACAACTAAGAAGAAACTCAGCAAAGATACAGAAGACCTAAAGGGCACAATCAGCCAACTGGACCTTATAGACATCTATAGAACACTCTATCCAACCACTGCAAAGTACACATTCTTTTCAAATGCATATGGAATGTTCTCCAGAACAGACCACATCTGAGGCCACAGAGAAATGCTTAACAAGATCCAAAACGTTGAGATAATTCAAACTATCTTCTCTGACCACAATGGCATCAAGGTAGAAATTAACAAAAGAAAGATCAAGGAAAAAAAAATCAACTACATGGAAACTGAATAATACCTTGCTTACACATCACTGGGTAATAGAAGAAATCAGAGATGGAATCAAAAAATTCCTAGAATCAAATGAGAATGAAAACACATCATACCAAACCCTTTGGGACACAGCAAAGGCAGTCCTCAGAGGACAATTTATAGCAATAGATGCACATATCAAAAAAGAAGAAAGGGACAAAATCAAAACATTAACTACAGAACTCAAACAAATAGAAAGACAACAGCAAAAAAAGCCCACAACCACCGGGAGAAAGGAAATAGTAAAGATCAGAGCAGAAATAAATGAAATAGAGAACAGAAAAACAATAGAAAGAATCAACAAAACCAAAAGTTGGTTCTTTGAAAGAATCAACAAAATCGACAAACCACTGGCCAGAATGACAAACGCAAAACAGGAGAGGAGACAAATAACCTAAATAAGAAATGAAATGGGGGACATGACAACAGACCCAACTGAAATAAAAAGGATTGTAACAGAATATTATGAAAAACTATACTCCAACGAATTTGTAAACCTAGAGGAAATGGATAAATTTCTAGAAACACACAGACTATCCAAGCTACAAAAAGTGATGTTGAAAATCTGAACAGACCCATAACAAGAGCAGATATCGAAAAGGTAATAAAAAAAACTCCCTACAAAGAAAAGCCCTGGCCCAGATGGCTTCACTGGAGAATTCTACAAAATATTTACAGAAGAGCTTGTATCAGTACTACTCAAGCTATTTCAGAGCATAGAAGAGGAAGCAACACTTCCAAATTCATTCTATGAAGCCACCATAACGCTGATACCAAAACCAGGCAAAGACGTCACAAAAAAAGAAAATTACAGACCAATATCTCTCATGAATATAGATGCAAAACTTCTCAACAAAATTCTAGCCAATAGAATTCAGCATCATAACAAAAAAGTAATACACCATGACCAAGTAGGATTCACACCAGGTATGCAAGGATGGTTCAGCATTAGAAAATCAATCAACGTAATCCACCACATAAATAAAAGGAAAGAAAAGAATCACATGATCATCTCAATTGACGCAGAAAAGGCATTTGACAAAGTCCAACACCCATTCCTGATAAAAACTCTCAATAAAATAGGTATAGAAGGGAAATTTCTCAACATAATAAAGGGCATCTATGCAAAACCAATGGCCAACATCATTCTTAATGGAGAGAGGCTGAAAATATTCCTCTTGAAAACAAGAAAAAGACAAGGAAGCCTTTATCACCACTCCTATTTAACATTGTGCTGGAAGTTCTAGCTAGAGCAATAAGGCAAGAAAAAAAAGTAAAGGGCAACCAAATTGGTAATAAAGAAATGAAACCCTCCCTGTTTGAGGATGATATGATACTACACAGAGAAAACCCTAAAGACTCCACGAGAAATCTGTTGGAACTAATAGAAAGATTCAGCAGAGTAGCAGGATACAAGATAAACATTCAAAAATCAGTTGAATTCCTATATGCCAGTAAGGAGAACGATGAAAAGGAAATCAGGAAAACAATACCATTTTCAATAGCCCCTGAAAAGATAAAATACTTAGGAAGAAATCTGACCAAGGATGTAAAAGACCTTTAAAAGAAAACTACAGAACACTACTGCCTGAAACCCAAAGGGATCTACATAAATGGAAAAACATACCATGCTCATGGATAGGCAGACTCAACATTGTGAAAATGTGAATTCTACCCAAAGCAATTTACAAATACAACGCAATCCTGATCCAAATACCAACAACATTCTTCAAAGAGATGGAAAAACTAATCGTTCACTTTATATGGAAAGGGAAGAAGCCCCAAATAAGTAAAGCACTACTGAAGAAGAAGAATAAAGTTGTAGGACTCACCCCACCTGACTTCAGAACCTACTATATAGCTACAATATTCAAAACAGCCTGGTACTAGTACAACGACAGATACATTGACCAATGGAACAGAATTGAGAAGCCAGATGTAAATCCATCCACTTACGGTCACCTGATCTTTGACAAGTGCCTAAAGTCCATCAAATGGGGAAAAGACTGTCTTTTAATAAATGGTGCTGACAAAACTGGATATCCATTTGCAAAAAAATGAAACAGGACCGATACCTCACACCATATAGAATACCTACTTCAAAATGGATCAAAGACCTGAATATAAAGCCTAAAACTATAAATTTCATAGAATAAAAAATAGGACCAACACTTCAGGCCTTAATCCATGGCATTAACAGGATACAAACCATAACCATCAACGCACAAAACCCAACAGATAAGCTAGATAACTGGGATCTTCTAAAAATAAAACACCTATGCTCTTCAAAAGACTTCACCAAAAGAGTCAAAAGAGAACCTACAGACTGGGAAAAAAGTTTTGGACAGCACAAGTCAGACAAAGGTCTAATCTCCATAATCTACAAGAAAATCCAACACCTCTACAACAAAAAGACAAATAATCCTATGAAAAAATGGGCAAAGGAAATGAACAGACACTTCACCAAAGAAGACATTCAAATGGCCAGCAGACACATGAGGAAATGCTTGCGATCACTAGTCATTAGAGAAATGCAAATTAAAACCACAATGAGATATCATCTCACCCCGGCATTACTGGCATGAATCAAAAACACTGGAAATAACAAATGTTGGAGGGGCTGCGGGGAGATAGGAACTCTTATGCACTACTGGTGGAAATGCAAAATGATACAACCATTTTGGAAAATGCTATGGCGCTTCCTCAGAAAGCTAGAAATAGATATACCATTCGATCCAGCAATCCCACTCCTAGGAATATATCCTAGAGAAATAAGAGTCATCACTCGAATAGACATATGCATATGTTCATGGCAGCGTTGTTCACAATAGCAAAACTATGGAAACATCCTAGATGCCCATCAACAGATGAATGGATAAAAAACTATGGTACATACACAAAATGGAGTACTATGCAACGAGAAAGAACAACAATGAATCTTTGAAGCATCTCATAACATGGATGAAACTGGAGGACATTATGCTGAGTGAAATAAGTCAATCACAAAAGGACAAATATTGTAAGAGACCTCTATTGTAAAAACGCATGAAAAAGTTCACACACAAAATGTAACAATCTTTGTTGGTTACCAGGGATGGGAGGGGTGGAGGGGAAATACTAAATAGGCAATAGATAAGTGGTATCTTGAGTGAAGGATCAAACAGTACACTATACAGGGGAAACTAGCACAACCTGTACAAGGAAAGGTCGTGGAAGCCCCATAGAAACATCCGAACTTCCTGAGGGACTGAATTGCTGGGCAAAGGGCTCTGGAGACCGTGGTCTCTGGTAACATCTAGCTCAATTGGCACGACACAGCTTATAAAGACAATGCTCTACATTCTACCTTGGTGAGTAGTGTCTGGGGTCTTAAAAGCCTGTGAGCAGCTATCTAAGATACTCCACTGGTCTCATCCCTTTGGGAGCAAGGGAGAATGAAGACAACAGGATACAAGGAAAAGATTAGTCCGAAGGACTAATTGTCCACAGCTACCAATGCCTCCACTGGACTGAGTCCAGTACCGCTAGATGGTGCCGGCTACTACCTCTTACTGCTCTGACCTGGATCACAACAGCGGTTTCTGGACTGAGCTGGAGAAGGATGTAGAGCATAATTCTAACTCACACAAAAAAAAGACCAGATTTACTGGCCTAAAGGAGACTGGAGAAACCCCGAGTGTATGACCCCCAGACACCCTTTTAGCTCATTGGTGAAGTTACCTCCGAGGTTCATTGTTCGGCCTGGAAGTGGACAACCCCATAAAACCAAATGAGACTAACGAGGTACAGGAGTCCAGTGACAAGGGCCAGAAGGGAGAAGGGGACAAGGAAGCTCGTGATAGGGAACCCAAGGTTGAGTAAGGATATTGTTGATGTGTTGTGAGATTGTTAACCATTTTCATAGGGCAACATTTGTAGCTTCTGTTAAATGAGAAACTAGTTTGTTCTGTAAGCCTTCATCTTAAGTAATAATAACAGCACAATTGGAAGAGCGTAGTCAGAGTCACTGAACTGTGTATGTAGAAATTTTTGAAACGGTGTATCTTCGGCTGTGTGTATTTTCACCAAAAAAAAAAAAAAAAAAAAAGTTGAGAAGTTAGAGGGCTGATATTTTGTGGTGTTATTAACCAATGTCATAAAATAACATGTGTACTACTGTTTCATGAGAAACTATTTGTTCTGTAAGGCTTCACCTGAAGTATAGTAAAATATATAAAAAAAAAGAGAATTACAGACCAATATCGCTCATGAACATTGGTGCAAAAATCCTCAACAAAATTGTAGCCGATAGAATTCAGCAAAGTAACAACAAATAAAAATCACCATGATCAATTATACCAGGTATGCATAGATGGTTGAACATTAGAAGAACAATCAATGTAATCCATCACATAAATAAAATAAAAAACAAGAACCACATGATCTTATCAACTGATGCAAAAAAGGCATTTGACAAAATTCAACACCCAGTCATGATAAACACTCTTAATAAAATAGGAATAGAATTGAAATTCCTCAATATAATTAAGGGTATTTATACAAAGCCAACAGCCAACATCATCCTAAATGGAAGGAGTTTGAAAGCATTCCCCCTGAGAACGGGAACCAGACAAGGATGCCCTTTATCAACAATCTTATTCGACATTAGGCTGGAGGTCCTAGCTAGAGCAATCAGGCTAGAAAAAGAAATAAAGGGCATCCAAATTGGTAAGGAAGGAGTTAAAGTATCTCTATTTGCAGAAGATATGATCTTATACACAGAAAACCCCAAAGAATCCACAAGAAAACTACTGGAACTAATACAGGATTTCAGCAAAGTGTCAGGATAGAAGATAAACGTACAAAAATCAGTTGGATTCCTCTACACCAACGAAGAGAACTTCCAAAAGGAAATCACCAAATCAATACCATTTTCAATAATCCCCAAGAAGATAAAATACATAGGAATAAATCTAACCAGAGATGTAAAAGTCCTATACAATGAAAACTACAAGACACTACTGCAAGAAACCAAAAGAGACCCACATAAGTGGAATAACATACCTTGCTCATGGATAGGAAGACCTTACATTGTGAAAATGTCAGTTCTACCAAAAGCGATCTATAGATACAAAGCAATCCTGATCCAAATTCCAATGGTGTTTCCTAATGAGATGGAGAAACAAATCACCTATTTCATATGGAAAGGGAAGAGGCCCCAGATAAGTAAAGCATTATTCAAGAAGAAGAACAAAGTGGGAGGCCTCATACTACCTGATTTTAGAAACTACTATACCTCCATGGTAATCAAAACATCCTGGTACTGGTACAACAACAGATACATAGACCAATGGAATAGAATTGAGGATCCAGACATAAATTCATCCACTTATGAGCAGTTGATATTTGACAAAATCCCAAAGTCCGTTAATTGGGGAAAAGACAGTCTCTTTAACAAATGGTGCTGGCATAAGTGGATATCCACCTGCATAAAACTGAAACAAGAACCATACCTCACAACATGCACAAGGACTAACTCAAAGACCTAAATATAAAATCGAAAATGGTAAAGAGCATGGAAGAAAAAATAGATACTACACTACGAGCCCTAATACGTGGCATAAACAGAATACAGACCATAAGTAACCAAGCACAAACACCAGAAAAGAAGCTAGATAACTGGGAGCTACTAAAAATCAAACACTCATGCTCATCAAAAGACTCCACCAAAAGAGTAAAAAGACAACCTACAGATTGGGAAAACATTTTTGGCTACGACAAGTCCGATCAGCATCTAATCTCTAAAATCTACAACATACTGCAAAAGCTCAACAACAAAAAGAGAAATAACCAAATTAAAAAATGGGCAAAGGATATGAGCAGACACTTTGCCAAAGAAGACACTCAGGCAGCTAGCAGACACATGAGGAAAGGCTCAACATCATTAGCCATCAGAGAAATGCAAATGAAAACTACAATGAAATACCATCTCACCCCAGCAAGGCTAGCATTAATCCAAAAAAACACAAAATAAGAAATGTTGGAGAGGTTGTGGAGACACTGGAACACTTATACACTATTGGCGAGAATGTAAAATGGTGCTACCACTTTGGAAATTGAATTGCCATTTCCTTAAAAAGCTGGTAATATGATCCAGCAATCCCACTTCTTGGAATATATCCTAGAGAAATAAGAGCCACCACACGAATAGATAAATGCACACCCATGTTCATTGCAGCACTGTTCACGATAGCACAAAGACAGAAACAACCTAGGTGCCCATCAGTGGACAAGTAGATAAATTATGATATATTCACACAATGGAATACTATGCAACAATAAAGAACAATGATGAATTTGTGAAATGTAACATGGAGGAATCTGGAAGGCATTATGCTTAGTGAATTTAGTCAGTCACAAAAGGACAAATATTGAATAAGACCACTATTACAAGAAGTCAAGAAAAGGTTTAAACACAGAAGAAAACATTCTTTGATATTTACAGGGGTGGGGAGGAAGGGAGAGATAGTAGACAAGAATTATCTTAGGTGAGGGGAAGGATAACACACACTACAGGGGAAGTCAGTACAACTAGAGTTAACCAAAGCATAGAAGTTTCCTGAATACAACCAAACACTTCGAGGGACAGAGTAGCGGGGACAGGGGCCTGGGGACCATGGTTTTAGGGGTCTTCTAGCTCAATTGGCATAACAAAGTTTTTTAAGAAAATGTTCTGCATCCTATTTTGGTGAGTGGCTTCTGGGGTCTTAAAAGGTAGCGAGAAGCCATCTAAGATGTATAAATTGGTCCCAACCCAACTGCAGTAAAGGAGAATGAAGAACACCAAAGTCACAAGGAAAGTATTAGCCCAAGAAACAGAAAGGGCCACATAAACCAAAAGAACTAGATGGTGCCCAGCTACCAACAATGAGCCCACTGACAGGGAACACAACAGAGAGTCCCTGATGGAGCAGTAGAAGGGTGAGGTGCAGAACTCAAATTCTAGTAAAAAGACCAGACTTAACGGTCTGACTGAGACTGGAGGATCCCCAGAAAGCACGGTCCCCGGACTCTCTGTCAACCCAGAACTAAAACCATTCCTAAGGCAATTCTTCAGACAAAAATTAGGCTGGACTATGGGACATAAAATGATACTCGTGAAGAGTGTGCTTCTTAGCTCAAATAGATACATGAGATTAAATGGGCAGCTCCTGTCTGGAGGTGAGACGAGAAGGCAGAGAGAGTCAGGAGCTGGTTGAATGGACACGGGAAATCCGTGGTGGAAAGGAGGAATGTGCTGTCACAGTATACGGAGAGCAGTTGGGGTCACATAACAATGTATGTATAAATTTTTTATGAGAGACTGACTTGAACTGTAAACGTTCACTTAAAGTACAAAAAATAAATAAATAAATGAACAAAATAATTTCCTCATTGTCTATAAACTAAAACCATGAATCCTTAAAACTTATATATACACTAAAAATGCTTTCTACCCTTCATTAATTTTTTGAATTAGAAATATATATTGATATATGTGGAGATGAAAATTTCCTTGCCATCAAGTTGATTCCGACTCATAGCGACTCTATAGGACATAGTAGAACTGCCCCTTAGAGTTTCCAAGGAGCAGCTGGTGATTTTGAATTGCTGACCTTTTGGTTAGCAGCCAAGCACTTAACCACTGCACCACCAGGTTTCCATAAATATATATTTGCATCTCAATGTCTTAAATTTTATTATTAAGTAACTATATGTTCCCTTAAAGGGAAGCTGCATTAAATTGAAAGTAGTAGTCATTGGGGATGTATCATGGATTGAATTGTGTTCCCTCAAAATATGTATCAACTTGGTTATACCATGATTCCCGGTATTTTGTGGTTGTCCTCCATTCTGTGATTGTAATTTTATTTTAAAGAAGATTAGGGTGGGATTGTAACACCCTTACTCAGGTCATAGCCCTGATCCAATGTAAAAGGAATTTTCCTGGTGTGTGGCCTGCACCACCTTTTATCTTACAAGAGATATAAGGAAAGGGAAGTGAACAGAATGTGGGGGACATCATACCACCAAGAATGCAGTGCCGGGAGCAGACATGGTATCCCTGCGTGGAAAAGCTTCTAGTCTAGGGGAACATTGATAAGAAGGCCAACAGAGAAAATGCCTTCCCCTGGAGCTGATGCCCTGAATTTGAACTTTTAGCCTACTTTACTGTGAGGAAATAAACTTCTTTGTGAAAGCCATCCACTTGGGGTTTTTCTGTTATAGCAGCACTAGATGACTAAGACAGGCTGGTTATAAATATTCCCTCTGGAGCCCTGGTTGCATGGTGGTTAAGAGTTATGGCTGCTAACCAAAAGGTCAGCAGTGCAAATCCACCAACCGCCCCTTGGAAACCTTATGGGGCAATTTCACTCTGTCTTATAGGGTCACTATGAGTTGGAATAGACTCGATGGCAACGGGTTTGGTATTTTGGTTTTTCTTCTCTTTCTGGCACATAGAATAACTATACTTCCCAAACCACCTTGAGGTTTTGTGTTATCCCACACCACACTTTGCAAAGAAAGTGAAAAAGACATGAAATGTGATACTTTGAGACAGAAATTTTAGAATCCAGTCTTGATTGTACACATCTGCTTTTCTCTGCCTTCATGAACTGAAAATGCAAGTCCTGCTAAAACAGACTCTCCTGTTAATCAACATACATAAGTGAAAAATAAGCTTTTGTTTCTATAAACCTAATTAATGTTGTGCTTGATAGTTAGTGCAGCATAGTATATCCTGGCCTGACAAATACAACTATCAAAAGACAAGATTTATTCACTAATTTAGAATAAGTAATTTGTTGTTTTTAGGTGCCTTCCAGTTGGTTTCGACTCATGGTGACCCTACATACAAGAGAACGAAACACTGCCTGGTCCTGAGCCATCCTCACGATTGTTATGCTTGAGTCCATTGTTGCAGTCAGTGTGCCAATCCATCTCATGGAGGGTCTTCCTCTTTTTTTGCTGACCCTCTACTTTACCAAGCATGATGTCCTTCTCCAGGGACTGGTCCATCCTGATAATATGTCCAAAGTGCCTGAGTCAAAGTCCTGCCATCCCCATTTCTAAGGAGCACTCTGGATGTTCTTCTTCCAAGACAGACTTGTTTGTTCTTCTGGCAGTCCATGGTATATTCAGTTTTCTTTGCCAACACCATAATTCAAAGGCATTGATTCTTCTAAGTTCTTCCTTATTCATTGTCCAGTTTTTGCCTGTATATGAGGCTACAAAAATATTATGGTTTTTGTCAGGAGCATCTTAGTCTTCGAAGTGATATTCTTTGCTTTTCAAAACTTTAAAGAAGTCTTTTGCAGGAGATTTGCCCAAAGCAAGATATCGTTTGATTTCTTGACTGCGGCTTCCAGGGGCGTTGATTGTGAATCCAAGTAAAATGAAATCTTTTACATCAATATTTTCTCCATTTATCGTGATGTTGCTTATTGGTTCAATTGTGAGGGGTTTTGTGTTCTTTATATTTAGGTGTAATCCTGTAATCCATTCTGAAGGCTGTGGTCTTTGATCTTCATCAGTAAGTTCTTCAAGTCCTCTTCAATTTTAGCAAGCAACATAGTGTCATCTGAATAACACAGGTTGTTAATGAGTCTTCCTCCAATCCTGATGCCTAGTTCTTCTTCATATAGTCCAGCTTCTCAGAATATTTGCTCAGCATACAGATCGAATAAGTATGGTGAAAGAATACAAGGCTGATACTCAACTTTCCTGATTTTAAACCATGCAGTATCCTCTTGTGTTGTGGTGGTTAAGAGGTATGGCTGCTAACCAAGAGGTTGGCAGTTCGAATCCACCAGGCTCTCCTTGGAAACTCTATGGGGTGGTTCTACTCTGTCCTTTAGGGTCACTATCAGTTGGAATCGACTCAAAGGCAACGGGTTAGTGTTCCCTTGTTCTGTTCAAACAACTGACTCTTGGTTTATGTACAGTTTCTGCATAACCACAATTAAGTGTTCTGGTGTTCCCATTCTTTGAAATATTATCCATAATTTTTTATGATCCACACAGTCAAATGTCTTTGCATAGTGAATAAAACACAGGTAAACATCTTTCTGGTATTCTCTACTCTCAGCCAAGATCCAGCTGACAGCAGCAATGATATCCTTCATTCTACATCCTCATCTGAATCCAGCTTGAATTTCTGGCAGTTCCCTTTTTATGAACTGCTGCAACCATTTTTGAATTATCTTCAGCAAAATTTTACTGTTCAATAATTTGCACGTCTGTTGGATTATCTTTCTTTGGAATGGGCACAAGTATAGATCTCTTCCAGTCAGTTGGCCAGATAGCTGTCTTCCAAATTTATTGGCATAGATGAGTGAGTACTGCCAGTGCTCCATCCCTTGCTGAAATATCTCAATTCATCAATTCCTGGAGTCTTGTTTATCACCAATGCTTTCAGTGCAGCTTGGGCTTCTTTGTTCAATACCATCTGTTCTTTATCACATGCTACCTCCTAAAATGGTTGAACATCCACCAATTCTTTTTGATACAGTGACTCTGTATATTCCTTCCATATTCTTTTGAAGTTTCCTTCAAAATTGCAATTCGAGGTTTGTATTTTTCCTTTAGGTCTTTCAGCTTGAGAAATGCAGAGTGTGTTCTTCCCTTTTGATTTTCTAATTCCAGGTCTTTGCACATTTCATTATAATACTTTACTTTGAAATATGTTTTAAGATTTCATGTACCCTTAGTGGTATTTTAACTACAATCTAAATATATTCAAAAGCCCTATAATTTTTTTGAAAGCCCACTTAAAGAGCTTATGTTACATGGTAGGTGAATTCTACAGTTACAAAATAACAGTAACCATAAACTGGTAGCTTGAAATATCCAAGTTAAAAGTCATTAAACTAGAATAAGCACTTGAAAATGAATATAGACTCGGATAAATGCATCTATTTAATCAAACATTTCTGAATGTACTTTCTCTAATGAGAAACTCAGGAGCACAGAAATAAAGGCAAGTTCTTTGAGTGTTCTGCACAGGCGTTTAAATACAAGAGAAAAAATTGTTAATAGGATAAGTACCAGAAAGCATTAAGTGAGGCTAAACACCAAAGAGGATTAGTTATTATCCTGTCTTTACAGGCACCCAAGTTTCATGTGGCCAAGAAGATAGGAAATAGAAAGCCAATGGTGCAGAATGGGATTTTTCTCCCCTTTTTGTTACGGGCTTATATTAAAATCAGTTTTATTGTGGCACATAACTAACAAGTAACACAATACATAAGTTTTCCTCTGGATAATCTAAAATTTAGTATACTTTTAAATGTATTTTAAGGAAATTTTAAGGGACATTTTTTTCCTTTCAAAATTATTTTCCAAATAAACACTTGAATTTTTAAGCAAACTGTATTCTTTTTTTGAAGTCTAACATTCATATCTATACACTGAGTTAAAACTTTCTCCAGTATTGACATCAAAGATGACTGTAGAGATTTAGTGTGTATTATTTCATTAACTGTATATGTTTCGTTTAATTAAGGTGACATATAACATATGTTCCACTGCTATTCATAAGGTTTTCACTGGCAAGTTATCTTTTCAGAAGTAGACTGCAAAGTCCTTCTTCTTAGTCTGTCTTAGACTGGAAGCTCAGTTGAAACTTGTCTGCCATGGGTGACCCTGCTGGTATTTGAATACTGGTGGCATGGCTTCCAGAATCACAGCAGTGCACAAGCCTCCACAGTGTGACAAACTGACAGATACTGAAATGCTTAAAACAAACTGACAAATGCTGTAAGTGAAGAGGACTTGCAGCACTTACTGGTGAAGGTCAAATACTACAGCCTTCAGTATAGATTACACCCCAACATAAAGAAAACAATAATCCTCACAACTGAACCAATAAGCAACATCATGATAAATGGGGAAAAGATTGAAATTGTCAAGGATTTCATTTTACTTGGATCCACAATTGACACCCATGGAAGCAGCAGTCAGGAAATCAAACGACCCATTGCATTCGGCAAATCTGCTGCAAAAGACCTGTTTAAAGTGTCCAAAAGCAAAGATATCATCTTGAAGACTAAGGTGTGCCTGACCAAAGCCATGGTGTTTTCAATAACCTCCTATGCATGCGGAAGCAAGGCAATTAGTAAGGAAGACCGGCCAAAGAAGAATTAATGACTTTGAGTTATGGTGTTGGCGAAGAATGTTGAATATACCATGGACTGCCAAACGAATGAAAAAATCTGTCTTGGAAGAAGTACAGTCAGAATGCTTCTTAGAAGCGAGGATTGAAAGACTTTGTGACATGTTATCAGGTGGGATCAGTCCCTGGAGAAGGACATAATGCTCAGTAAAGTAGAGGGTTAGTGAAAAAGAGAAAGACCTTCGACAAGATGGATTGACAGAGTGACTGCGACAATGGGCTGAAGCATAATAATAATGGTGAGGATCACGCAGGACCAGGCAGTGTTTAATTCTGTTGTACATAGAGTGGCTATGAGTTGGAACCAATTTGATGGTACCTAACAACAACAACGTAAAGTATGTATATGTATATAAACCTAAACCCAACCCATTGCCTTCCAGTTGATTCCAACTCATAGCAGTGCTGTAGCAACCCTGTAGGACACAGTAGAACAGCTTCAAGGCTGTAGTCTTTAAGGAAGCAGACTGCCACAACTTTTTGCCAAGGAGCAGCTGATAGCTTGCAAACTCTGAACTTTTGATTAGCAGTCAAGCACTTAACAACTGTGACACCAGGGTTCACTTATGTAAATGCATGCATACACACATATACACACTAAGCATTTAAATATCTTTGAAGTTGAAATGTATCTTGAAATGTATCTTAAAATATATGAAAACTCATTTATCATTTTCTGTGTAACTTGGCTGTCATTCTTGATGGCATGACAGGACAATTGCAAGTTTTCATTATTTCAGTCAACAAACAGTTTCAAGATTATTTTAAGAAAGGAATGAGAGTCCTGGTTATTGTATGAAAACCTTAAACTGATACCTTTGGTAGATCAAAAAAGCACTACCATTAAAAATATACAGGATAGATAATACAGACTTGGGAGAAAATGTTGGAGACAATAATGGAGTACTCTTAAGAAACACTGCATAACCAACACTCTTAATGGCACCCTGCCTGATGGTGTATGGATAGATACAGATATTTACTATTCAGAATTTTTAAAAATAGATTCAGAAAAGTCAGCTTTGGATACAAAGAAAACTTAGGAATGCATTAATTAATTTATTTTACTCATATTCTCTTTTTTATGTAAGTGTGTGAATGATGGAGGATTAAAATGCTATCTTAGTAATTAAAAATGTTTACAATAAGCATAAAATAAAAATCATATGTGATACTTTTTAATTCATTTGTCGATATTTTGTTTTCTGAGTGTGACGTAAA
Organism: Dugong dugon; assembly: GCA_030035585.1. Taxonomy (NCBI): domain Eukaryota; kingdom Metazoa; phylum Chordata; class Mammalia; order Sirenia; family Dugongidae; genus Dugong; species Dugong dugon. The sequence goes on along the minus strand of CM057463.1, from coordinate 101,547,123 downwards.
ATAAAGTGTAGCTTACAGTTGATGATACCTATATTTCTTAATACAGTTTGTTGATTGTTGTTTCCTATCTTTTAACATAGCAGAGCCCTGATGGCGCAGTGATTAAGAGTTACTGCTGCTAACCAAAAGGTTAGCAGTTCAAATCCACCAGCCACTGTTTGGACGCCTTATGGGGTAGTTCTACTCTGTCCTATAGGGTTGTTATGAGATGGAATTGACTTGATGGCAATGGGTTTTTTGGTTTTGGTTATCCTTTAACATGGAAGGCATGTATAATTGGCATTTCTACTGGGAATGTTATTATAGCTGTTAATTATTCAGACCACTTTCCATGTAATTTCTAAGTTTACATCATTTTTCTCTGTATTAGCTTGCTTCTAGTGGTGAAAAAGTACAAAAGACAAGAAAAGATTTGTAATACATACTAGTTCCTAAATATAGTGAGGTGGTTAAAATTATTACCTAGTTCAGATATTTAGACTAGCAATACATTTCAGTTATCAGTTCCAAAGTCCTGTTCACAAATAATCAAAGACTTACTGCATTTCGTTCATTCAATTATTCTATGTATTCACTAAATAATCATTTGCTTGTTTCCTAATATGTTTCAGAAACCGTTTCAGGTTGGTGATTGGTATTTTACAATGATATTGTTGTACAACAAAACAAGTATTTTAATATTTGGAAAATGTTATTGTTGATATGGAACATATCAATAGGGAAAATTATGTCCTAACTGCATAATTAGTGTAACAATCTAAAAATATATAATAATTTCTTCAGGGAGAACAGAAACTATGTCTGTCTTGTTCAATGATACACTTCCAGTATATGGCCTAGTCTTGAAATTACAAGGTATGTTGTTAAATAATGGCTAAATAAATATTATCTTTACCCCTTATATCAGTAATACAACTTCTAGTGGTCTATTTTTTAAGGGCACACAAAGCCATTATGACGCTTGGTGAATATCAACAAGAAAATAAGTTATGCCCTAAGGAACCATAGTTCCCTTGGAATTGAATTAATAAATTTTACTACCTATGTGGGCACAATGCAAAATAAAGCAGTTAGGGAAAGATAATTCCTAATATGGATCTACCTCTTTGATTTCTCAGTCTACTTTCTCCGTATCACTGCCTTGGCTATACTTAGGAATTTTCCAGTAAAATTAGAGTTGGAAGAAGAACGATCTTTACATGCAAATTGTTTACATTAAGTTGAACTTATTCCAGGCCAATGAATTTTGTCATGTGGCACTAATAAATACTCTCAGTATGACAACTCAGTTATGAAAAAGAGCAGAGAGCAGGGGGGGTCAGGGAAATGACATTTCCTAAAAAATAAGGAGAGATAAGTGCATTAAAACCTAAAAAATATACACAGGTTGGAAAACATGAGTTGAATATGTGTGTGTGTGTGTGTGTGTGCAGGATATTACTTCAGTTTAGACATGGTGCTCCTAATTCAAGAAATCATTTTTTCATGAAAGTTCACATATCCAATTTGTGCTCAGTCATGCTGCTACAATTTCTACAAAAGACATGGAAGTTTTTTTCAATATGAAAGTTAAGCTGCAAAACAATAATCAGTATATGATATACTTGATAAATGACTGCATATATGAAATCTAAATTGCTAAAACATAGAATTCAGAAAGGAAATACAATACTATGCATCAAAGGCCAACATATCCCAATTTACATTTTCAGATTGTCTGTTGTACCAGCATTATTATTAAAAGGTGTCCCCTTTCAATATATAAATTGTCCCAGTTTGTACAAAAATATGATCATCTGAACCATGTACAATTATATTGATATTAAATATTTTAGAACAGTTTTTCTACTAAATAGTACTTATAACAAACCTTTAATGACAATTTGATGTTTCATTCTACTTCTGATCACTAGAGATCTATTTGTTCAGAAGGATATAATGGCATAATTATGTTATATCATATAAATTCTTGTGAAGTTTCCATTTATACTTCATCAGACACTTCCTGACATACAGAAGGCACTCACTAAATATTAAGTAAATACATAGATTAACTTTTAATTGTATGGATGAAATTTGATGATAAAACCTCTTAGAGATCAAGTGAGAACAATTCAATTTTAAAAAAAGCTTCGGTTTTCAGTCTTTTTGTGAAGATTTAAAATCTGAGTGTAAATAAACAAGGAATTTGTGTACATCAAAGCATGTATATAAAGGAACATATTATTGATAAAGGAGTGTGTAAGAATTGTCATAACTCCATGGGAAAGTGAAAACAATATTCAGCAAATTACCCATTGTAAAATTCAGTATTAAAAAGAGCTCATATTCCTAATTACTACACAGAGAGAAGTCTAGAGTGCCTATGAAGATAATTACTAAGGAGCTGTCATCAATCATGTTTTGCACCACTACTTTAAAAACTCAGACCATATCTAATGATCTTATTTATTTTTTGAGAAATCAGAGTTATTATTAGAACCTTATATTCTTAAAAAAATGCTTTACCTACCGCCTAATTTGTCAAGATCTTTTACCAGAAAAATATTTTAAAAATTATATATTTTTTTGAATTTTGAACACAAAAGCGTAAAAGGTTCTTACAGCTTCAGCTCTAACTGTAAACAGCAAAAAGTCTGAATGCACTGAAAACCACCAGCTTTGCTTGGATCCACTAAACAACTGAGTTTAGGGCAAACCACCACTCAGAAATCTGCAAAGACAGGTGAATCTACAGATCATGGTCAAGATCTGCTTACCTGGAACAGAAGTCACCGGAGTCATACACACATAGAAAATTTTGACTAACTGTTGGAGTGTGAGTATGGACTAACTTGAGAGCAAGAAACTTCTGGGGACTACAGCCTTGGGGACTCTCAACACTTTGGTGGGCTTTATCTCCAGGAACACCACCAACTTCTTAAGGTGAAGATCCAAGAAAGATCCACTCATTGATCTGGTAGGGGGAGGGTAAGAGTAATCCTTGTGAAAAATGCTCAGTGTCTTCTCCATAACAAAAGTCTATTCTCCAGGGTGAAAGTCACTACCGAGCCTTGCCTTAGAATCTTGATGGGAGAGTATTTGTCTCTTTCCATCCCCTCTAGCCTTCTGATCTCACCTATGGAAGAAAATACGAAATATCTAACACTGAAGGAGCCCTTGTAAAGATCACACACCAAAGTAATGGACCCACTAAAAGACGGAGATTTACTCATAAGACTATAGAACACTTCCCTTCCAGAACACTTTAGCACTACAACAAAATGAATACCGTATAATATCAGTGGATTACAACCAAAAGTCTGAAAGAGTTGCGAGACAAAGGACCTCTTTGAGAATTCTTAGGAAGGACAAAGGTCAAGAGCACAGTAAAAAACAAGGTCACTAGACAAATTTGAAATACCTAGTACTTACACCTGCAGAAAAAAAATAAACATAACTCAGCTACTGGCCAGATTAATGTCATCCTCAGACAAAATGCCTATTTACTTCAGTTTGTATTACCTGATAAAGATGTCTGGCATTCAACAAAAAATTACAAGACAAGCCAAAAGTAAAGGAAAAAACATAGATTGAAGAAGTCAGATCAAGCACCAGAACCAGACCCAGATATTACACATAGAAACTCATGTGTGGCTTAATATAGATTGTTGTTGTTGTTGTTAGTTGTCATTAAGTCAGTTACAACTCTTGTTGACCTCATATGTAACAGAACAAAACTTTGCTCAGTCCTGTACCATCTTCAATTATCTTTGGCATATTTGAGTCCATTGTTCTGCTTTTGTGTCAATCTACCTCACTGTTTTTGTTGACCCTGTGCTTTACCAATTGGTCTTTCCAGTGACACGTCCAAAATATACAAGTCAAAGTCTCACAAACTTCACTTCTAAGGAACATTCTGGTTGATTTATTTTAAGATTGATTTGTTCTTTTAGCAGTCCCTGATAATATCCAACATTCTTCACAACACCACAGTTCAAATACATCCATTATTCTTCTGTCTTCCTTTTCACTATCCAACATTTGAATGCATATGAGGTCATTGAAAAACTATGGATTGGGTGAGACATGCCTTACTCATCAAAGTGACATCTTTGCTTTTTGAAACTCTAAAGAGATAATTTGTCACTGTTTTGCACAATGAAAACCATTGCTTGACTGCTTGACTACTGCTTCTGTGGATGTAGATTGTAGATTCAAGAAGAATGAAATTCATTGATAACTACAATTTCTTCTCCATTTATCATGATGTTGTTTATTGGTCCAGTTGTGAGGATTATTGTTTTCTTTACATTCAAATGTAATCCAGCTGAAAACTCCATCCTGTCTTTGTCATTCATCAGTAAGTACTTCAAGTCATCTTCATTGTATTATCTGCATATCACAGGTTGTTAATTAGTCTTCCTCCAATAGTGATGCCACATTCATCTTTACGTATTCTTGCTTCATGAATTATTTGTTCACCACACAGATTGAATAAGTAAGCTGAAAGAATACAACCCTGACACATGCCTTTTCCAAGTTTCAACCATGCAGTACTGTCTTAGTCATCTAGTGCTGCTGTAACAGAAATATCACAAGTGGATGGTTTTAACAAAGAGAAATTTATTTTCTCACAGTCTAGTAGACTAGAAGTCCAAATTCAGGGTGCCATCTCCAGGGGACAGCTTTCTGTCTGTGTCAGCTCTGGAGGAAGTCCTCATAGTCATCAATCTTCCCCTGGACTAGGAGCTTCTCTGCGCAGGAACCTCAGACCCAAAGGACACGCTCTGCTCTTGGCACTGCTTTCTTGGTGGTATGAGGTCCCCAATTCTCTTCTTGATTCCCATTCATCTCTTGTAAGATAAAAGGTGGTGCAGGTCACACCCTAGGGATACTCCCTTTACATTGGATCAGGGATGTGACCTTAGTAAGGGTGTTATATAATCCGACCCTAATCCTCTTTAACATAAAATTACAATTACAAAATAGAAGACAACCACACAATACTGGGAATCATGGCCCAAAAAAATTGATACACACTTTTTTTTTGGGAACATAATTCAATCCATGACAAGTACTGGCTCTTGATCCATGTACAGGTTTCTCATAAGCACAATTAAGTGTTCTAGAATTCCCATTCTTCACAATGTTTTCTATAACTTTTTATGATCCACATAGTTGAATGCCTTCTTGTAGTAAATAAAATACAGATAAACATCTTTCTGGTATTCTCTCCTTTCAGTCATGATCATGATCCAAGTGACAATAGCAATGGTATCTCTCGTTCCATGTCCCCTTCTGAATCTAGCTTAAACTTCTGGAAGTTCCCTGTTAATGTACGGCTGAAGTCATTTTTAAAAAAATTATCTTCAGCAAAATTTTGCTACCATGTGGTATTAATAATACTGTTCAATAATTTCTGCATTCTCTTTGATTGTCTTTCTTTGGAGTGGTCATGAATATGCATTTCTTCCAACCAGTTGACCAGGTAGCTGTCTTCCAAAATTCTTGACATAGATCAGTAAGCACTTCTAGCACTGCATCCATTTGTTGAAGAATCTCAATTGGTATTCCATCAATTTTAGAATCTTGTCTTCAGCACAGCTTCAAACTTCTTCCTTTGGTACCTGTAGTTCTTGATCATATGCTACTAACTAAAATGTTCGAATGTCAACCAGTTATTTTTGGTGCAGTGACTTTGTATTCCTTTCATATTATTTTGATACTTCCTGATTCAGTTTTTTTTTTAACCTTAGAATTTTTCAACATAAAATATAAATACAAATGCCATATGAGTATAGACATGTGTATGTCAGATGAGAGAGCCTAGAGGCAATGACAACCCAGTAGCAATGAGCAGAGTTAGCACCTATTATTTGGTTTCTAATACCATTCTCCCACAAAAGGAACTGAATGTTTGAGAATTGGCTGATTCTATGAATTAGATAAGGACTGTACAAAATGAAAGTGGAGTATCTTGTAGTGCTAGGAAATAAGAAAGTACACACACACACACACACACACAAACTTCACAATGATGTGGTACATCAAAGGGACACAGGAGCCAACTGAAAGTGCTCTCAATGGCCAAACTAGAACAATTTGAACAAGAAAATAAATGAAGTACTATTGTATTATAACCTAAAATATAAAATAAAAACCCATTGATCCATACTGATATAAATGAATAAGTAAAAGCATGAGAATAGATAAATCTCCCATGCAAAAGAATTCCAAGTAATTTATGTACATACCCCAACCTTAAGGAGGTGTCTATCTTCACATAGTTACTTCTTACAAAAACTACTGCATGAGCAACAGAAAAAGTAACTTTAAGTACAGAAACATAACAAACACTACTCCAAACCCAGTGATCAAGGTTATTATCAACAGATGTAATTCATATTGATAGTATTAATATGATGGGGGCAGTGGTGGTTCGGTGGCAGAATTTTCACCTTTCATGAGGGAGACTTGGTTCGATTCTGGCCAATGCAACTCGTGTTCGATCACCATCCATCTATCAGTAGTGGCTTGCATGTTGCTATGATGCTAAAAAGGTTTGAGCTGAGATTCCAGACTATGACAGACTAGGAAGAAAAGTCTGGTGATATACTCCAGAAAATCAGCCAATGTAAACTCTTTAAATAACAAAAGCCAATCAGAAACCCATCAAGGAGATGGTGCAGGAACCGGCAGCATTTCATTCCTTTGTGCATGAGGTCACCATGTGTTAAAGTCACCTGCTCAACAGTAGTTAACAACTCTTAATATGATGTGATGAGAATGACACTTTACCTTTTTGATCTTCCTCTAAAAACACATTACCCCAGTTTGTTGTTAGCTGTCATCAAATTGGCCCAAGTCGACCCCCAGCTAATGGTGACCCCATGCATAATGGGATCAGACTATTGTGATCCATAGGGTTTTCACTGCCTGATTTTTGGAGGTTGATTGCCAGTCCTTTCTTCCTAGTCTGTTTTAATATGGAAGCTCTGCTGAGCACCATTCAGCATCATAGCAACACTCAAGTCTTCACTGGCAGATGGGTGTTGGCTGTGCATGAGATGCCTTGTCAGGGAATCGAACATGGGTCTGCCATGTGGAAAGTAAGAATTCTACCACTGAACCACCACTGCCCTCCTTACCCCAGTTTAACCATGATTAAAATTTGGCTAAATATATACCCCAATTGAAGGACGTTCTACAAAACACCTGACCAAAAATCCTCAAAACTGTCAAGTTCACCAAAAACAAGGAAAATCAGGGGAAATGTCACAGCTGAGAGGAGGCTAAAGAAATATGATGGTTAATTGTAATAAGGTATCCCTGATGGCTTTCTGGAACAGAAAAAGGAGATAAGGGAAAAACTGTGGAAATCAGAATAAAGTACAGACTCAGTTAATAATAATCTATAGACACCGGTTCATTAATTTGGAAAATATTAATCTTTTTCTTTCTTTCATTTCTTCTTTCTATTTAGTCATTTAAACTTTTTAATTTTTTTTATTGCACTTTAAATGAAGATTTACAGAACAAATAGTTTCTCATTAAAGAGTTAATACACATATTATTTTATGACATGGGTTGCAAACCCCACAACATGTTAACGCTCTCTCTTCTTGATCTGGGGTTCCCTATTACCAGCTTTCCTGTCCCCTCCTTCCTTCTAGTCCTTATCCCTGGGCTGTTGTGCCCCTTTAGTTTCATTTTGTCTTATGGGCCTGTCTAATCTTTGACTGAAGGGTGAACCTAAGGAATGACTTCATTACTGAGGTAAAAGGGTGTCCAGGCGCTATACACTTGGTGTTCTCTAGTCTCTTCTGTCCAGTAAGTCTGGTCTTTTTTTGTGAGTTACAATTTTGGTCTACATTTTTCTCCAGCTCTGTCCAGGACCCTCTGTTGTGATCCCTGTCAGAACAGTCAGTCGTCGTAGCTGGACACCATCTAGCTGTACTGGACTCAGTCTGGTGGAGGCTGTGATAGCTGTGGTCCATCAGTCCTTTAGAATAATCTTTCCCTTGTGTCTTCTTTTCTTCATTCTCCCTTACTCCCAAAGGACTGAGACTGGTAGAGTATCTTAGATGGCCACTGACAGGCTTTTAAGACCCCAAACACTACTCATCAAGGTAGAATGTAGAACATTGTCTTTATAAACTATATTATGCCAATTGAGCTAGATGTTCCTCAAGACCATTATCCCTACAGCCCTCAGCCCACCAGTTCAGTCCCTCATGGTGTTTGGATGTGTCTATGGAGCTTCTATGGATGTGCCTTGTACAAGTTGTACTGGCTTCCCCAGTATTGCATACTGTCTTCCCCTTCACTAAGGTTACCACTTATCTGTTATCTATTTAGTCTTTCCAACTCCCACTGCTCCCCTCACTCGGAACCATCAAAGATTGTTTCTTTTTTTGCTTAAACCTTTTCATGAGCTTTTACAGCAGTGATCTCATACTATATTTGTCCTTTTATGATTGACTTATTTTACTCAGCATAATGCCTTCCAGATTCATCCATGATACGAGAGGCTTCGCAGATTTATCACTGTTCTTTAGCGTTGTGTAATACTCCATTGTGTGTATGTACCACAGTTTATCCATTCATCTGTTGATGGGCATCCAAGTTGTTGCCATCTATTTGCTATTGTGAACAATGCTGCAATGAACATGGGTGTGCGTATGACTATTCGTGTGATGACTCTTATTTCTCTAGGATATATTCCTAGGAGCAGGATTTCTGGATCATATGGTATTTCTATTTCTAGCTTTCTAAGGAAATGCCATATGGTTTTCCAAAATGATTGTATCATATTGCATTCCCACCAGCAGTGCATAAGAGTTCCAACCTCTTTGCAGCCTCTCTAACCTTTGTTATTTCCAGTTTATTAGATTCAAGCCAGTGATGCTGAGGTTAGATGGTATCTTATTGTGGTTTTCATTTGCATTTCTATAATGTCTAGTGATCTTGAGCATTTCCTCATGTGTCTCTTGGCCGCTTGAACATCTTCTTTGGTGAAGTGACTATTCATTTGTCCATTTTTTAACTGGATTATTTGTCTTTTTGTTGTTGAGATTTTGCAGTTTCGTGTAGATTTTAGAGATTAGACCCTTATCTGATTTGTAATGGCCAATGTTTTTTTCTCCCAATCTTTAGATTCTCTTTTTACTTTTTTGGTGAAGTCTTTTGATGAACATAAGGGTTTAATTTTTAGAAGATCCAAGTTATCTAGCTTATGTTCCAGAGTCTGTGTGTTTTTGGTTACGATATGTATCCTGCTGATGCCATGTATTAGGGCCTCTAGTGTTGATCCTATTTTTTCTAGTTTTTGGCTTTATGTTTAGGTCTTTGATCCATTTTGAATTAGTTTTTGTATATGATGTGAGGTATGGGTACTGTTTCATTTTTTTGCAGATGGACATCCAGTTTTGCCAGCACCATTTGTTAAAAGGACTATCTGTTCCCATTTGATGGATTTGGGCCCTTGTCAAACATCAGGGGACCAAAGGTGGTGGATATACATCTTGGTTCTCAATTCTGTTCCATTGGTCAACATATCTGTCATTGTACCAGTACCAGGCTGTTTTGACTACTGTAGCTGTACAGGAGGTTCTGAGGTCAGGTCGTGTGAGTCCTTCTACTTTCTTCTTCTTCTTCAATAGAGCTTTACTTATCCTGGGCTTCTTCCCTTTCCAAATAAAGTTAATGATCAGTTTTTCCATCTCTTTGAAGAATGTTGTTGGTATTTGGACCGGGATTGCATTGAATTTGTAAATTGCTTTGGATAGAATTGTCATTTTCACAATGTAGAGTCTACCTATCCATGAACATTGTATGTTCTTCCATTTATGTAGATCCCTTTGGGTTTCTTTCAGTAGTGTTTTGTAGTTTTCTTTGTATAGGTCTTTTACATCCTTGGTTAGATTTATTCCTAAGTATTTTATTTTTTTAGTGGCTGTTATAAATGGTAGTCTTTTCCTGATTTCCTTTTCATCATTCTCTTTATTGATGTATAGAAATCCAACTTATTTTTTGTATGTTTATCTTGTACCCTGCTACTCTGCTGAATCTTTCTATTAGTTCCAGTAGTTTTCTTATGGAATCTTTAGGGTTTTCTGACCATTGTATCTTATCATCCGCAAACAGGGACAGTTTAACTTCTTTATTGCCAATATGGATGCCTTTATTTATTTTTCTTGTCTTATTGCTCTAGCTAGGACTTCCAGTACAATGTTAAATAGGAGTGGTGATAAAGGGCATCCTTGTCTTGTTCCTGTTCTCAAGGGTAATGTTTTCAGCCTCTCTCCATTAAGAATGATGTTGGCCATTGGTTTTGCATAGATGCCCTTTATTATGCTGAGAAATTTCCCTTCTATACCTATTTTATAGAGAGTTTTTATCAGGAATGGGTGTTGGACTTTGTCGAATGGCTTTTCTGCATCAGTTGTGATGATCATGTGATACTTTTCTTTCTTTTTTTTATGTGGTGGATTACATTGATTAATTTTCTAATACTGAACCATTCTTGCATACCTGGTATAAATCCTGCTTGGACATGGTGTATGATTTTTTTGATATGATGCTGAATTCCATTGGCGAGAATTTTTGCATCTATATTCATGGGAGATATTGGTTTGTAATTTTCTTTTTTGTGGTGTTTTTGCTTGGTAACAAGGTTACGCTGCCTTCATAGAATGAATTAGGAAGTGCCACCTCCTTTTCTATGTTCTGAAATAGTTTGAGTAGTATTGACACAAGCTCTTCTCTGAATGTTTGGTAGAATTCTCCAGTGAAGCCATCTGGGCCAGGGCTTTATTTTTGTTGGGAATTTTTGTATTACCGTTTCAATCTCTTCTCTTTTTATGAGTCTGCTCAGATTTTAAACATCACTTTGTGGTAGTTTGTGTAGGTACTGTGTTCTAGAAATTTATCCATTTCATATAGGTTTTCAAATTTTTTGGAGTATAGTTTTTCATAACACTTTGTTATGGTCCTTTTGATTTCAGTTGTGTCTGTCATAATATCACCATTTCATTTCTTATTTGGGTTATTTGAATCCTCTCCTTTTTTTCTTTTGTCAGTCTGGACAGTGGTTTATCAATTTTGTTGATCCTTTCAAAGAACCAACTTTTGGTTTTGTTGATTCTTTCTATTGTTTTTCTATTCTCTATTTCATTTATTTCTGCTCTGTTCTTTACGAGTTCCTTTCTTCTGGTGCCTGTGGGCTTTTCTTGCTGTTCTCTTTCTATTTGTTTGAGTCCCATAGTTAATGTTTTGGTTTTGTCCCTTTCCTCTTTTTGTTGTAAGCACATATTGCTATAAATTGTCCTTTGAGGACTGCCTTTGCTGTGTCCCAAACGTTTCAGTATGATGTATTTTCATTCTCATTTGATTCTAGGAATTTTTTGATTCCATTTCTGATTTCTTCTATTACCCATTGGTTTGTAAGCAGTGTGTTATTCAGTTTCCATGTAATTGGGTTTTTTTCCTTGCTCTTCCTGTTGTTATTTCTACCTTGATGGTGTTGTGGTCAGACAAGATACTTTGTATTATCCCAACCTCTTGGATCTTGTTGAGGTTTGCTCTGTGGCCTAAGATGTGGTCTATTCTGGAGAATGTTCCATGTGCATTGGAAAAGAATGTGTACTTTGCAGCTGTAGGGTGGAGTGTTCTATACATGCCTGAGGTCAAGTTGTCTGATCATGTCCTTTAGGTCTTCTGTATCTTTGTTGAGTTTCTTTCTAGATGTTCTGGCCTTTACCGAGAGTGTGTGTTGAAGACTCCTAATAGTATTGTGTAACTGTCAATTTCTACTTTCAGTGCTGTTAGTGTTCATTTTGGAGCCCTGTCATTGGGTGTGTAGATGTTTATTATGGTTAGTCTCATATTGAATCATCCCTTTATTGATGATATAGTGCCCTTCTTTGTCATTTATGGTGGATTTTGTTTTAAAGTCTATTTTATATGAGATTAGTATTGCCACTCCTGCTCTTTTCTGGTGGCTATTTGCTTGATATATATATATTTTTTGTGTCGTTTGATTTTTTATAAATTTATGTCTTTGTTTGTAAGGTGTGTCTCTTTTAGACAGTGTATTGATGGACCCTGTTTTTTTATCCATTCTGTCATTCTTTGTCTTTTTATGAGTACATTTTGACCATTTACATTCATTGTAATTATTCATAGTTGTTAGTTTATTGTTATCATTTTGTAGTGCTTTTTTATGGTGCTGACGTTTTCTTTGTTCTTGTTATTCCCCTGTGCCGAATTCCTTTTGTTTTTAGATTTTTTTTTTTCATTTTTTTTGTTTTTACTGAGACTTTATGTTGTTTTTTTCTTTATTTTGATGAGTAGGTTTGTTAACTTTCTTTGTGGTTACCTTGAAAATTACCCTTATCTTCCTAGGTTTGAACCAGTCTATTAATACTTGGTATCGCCTTGCCTTCCTCTCCATTAGAAGGTTCTATAAGTACACTGTTCATTCCCTCTTTTATTGTTCTAGTGTTGTAGTTATTTAAAGATTAAACTGTCTGATTCACCATTCTAATTCTTCTGGTTTTGGATAGTCCTTGACAGTTCATTTCCTAAGCTTGTATCTGGCTGGTATGAGCTTGAGTCCTAGATTCAGCCTGAGGTCTGACGGTTGTTTGTTCTTAGACCAAATGTCTCCCTTTAATAATTCTTGTAAGTTTGGTTTAGTTTTTACATAGTCCCTTAATTTCTGTTTATCTGGAAATGTCCTAATTTCACCACCATATATGAATGAGAGTTTTGCAGGATATATTATTCTTGGCTGGCATTTTTTTTCTTTCAAGGTTTTATATATGTCATCCCATTGCCTTCTAGCCTGCATGCTGTCTGCCGAATAACCCAAGCTTAGTATTACTGTTTCTCCTCTGTATAGTGACTTTTTGTTTTTCTCGAGATGCTTTCAGTATTCTGTCTTTGTCTTTGATTTTAGCGTGTGTGATTATGATGTACCTTGGTGATTTTCTTTTAGGGTCTATCCTATATGGGATTCATTGAGCTTCTTGGATGGTCAGCTTTTCATCTTTCATGCCATTGGGGAAGTTTTCTGTCAGCAGTTCTTCAGTGATCCTCTCTGTGTTTTCTGTTTTCTCCCCTTGTTCTGGAACTCCAATCATTCACAAATTTTTGCTTTTGATTGTATCCCACACAATTCTCAGGGTTTCTTCATTTTTTTTTTCTTTTTATTTCTGATTTTTCCCAGAGTTGTATCCAAGTGTTTGTCTTCAGTTTTGATGATCCTGTCTTCCATTATTTCAGACCTGCTCCTCAGCCCTTCTATGAAGCTGTCCATTTCTGAAATCCTGTTTTTTATCTTTTGGATTTCTAAATGTTGTTTTTTGTATGATTTCTAGTTGTGTATTTATTTTGGCTTTTTTTTTTACTGTATTATTTTCCTGAATTCTTCCATTTTTTAACCCTGTGTTTTCCATGAGTTTGTCTGCTTTTTCCGTGAGTTTTTCTATTTTTGTCCTCATTTTTGTCTGCTTTTTGCTTCAACTCTTGGATAGCTCTGAATATCAGAGATTTGAATTCCCTATCAGGTAGTTATAGTGCCTTTTCTTCTACTGGAAATTCATCAGGTGCTTTATTTTAGATAGTTTGCCTACTCTAACCATTACATCCTGTTTTTTTAAATATGTTTTGATAGTGTCTGCTGTCTTCGGGACATTCAGTGGTTATTTTATTCATTTATTGATTGTATATTTGTTTATTTCATCCTGATTTTTTGTTTATTTTGTTATATCTGAGTAAGTGGGCTGTGTGTTTGCCTTTTTGTGGGTACAATACTTTTCTACTCCTTCCCCAATGGGTAGGGCCACTTGCTCAGCTATGATGCAGCAGGTCAGGTCCAGCTGAATAGGATTTGCAGTGATAGGTTGTTTGTGGCACATACTAGGGCCAACAGGGTGGGTTGGGAATTAGTGCATGGCAAGTTCTCATAGGCCATGCCTGTGGTGGTTGGTGTTGTGATATTCAGTGCATGGTGCAGGTATGCAGGAAGTAGGGGAGAGATTGTGATGTGTGGAGTTAAGTTGTTTATGGGAAAGTGGAGAGAAAAAAGAGCCAAAAAAACAAACTAACAAACAAAAAAGAAAAAGAAAGCGCTTTAAGGGAGATTGCTGTTACAGTGGAGAGATGAGAAACCGAGAAATGGAGAAAAACGAAAAGTAAAAAGAAAAAAAAAATAAGTAAAAATTAGAAAAAAAGCAAAGCTCCAAGGGATCCCACCAGTACAGCTGCAAAGACCGGGGAAGTGGCTCCCAGGCTGCGAAGTACAGCCTGGCTAGAAAGGGTAGAGATGTCTCACAATGCAAGGTATTCAGGAGACAGGAAGAAAAGATAAGTATAGAGAGATGAGAAACTGAGAAATGAAGAAAAAGAAAAAGGAAAAAAGAGATAAAAGAAAACACAAAAAAAGAGATGCCTCCAGGGATCCCACCACACAGCTGTGTGGACTGGGGAAGTAGCTCCCAAGATGCACAATACAGCCCTAGAAATGAAAAATAAACAAAACAAAACAGAACAAATCAAAACAAACAAAAAGAAAGGGTTGGTGATCCCACCAGTGTGGGGCCATGGTCTGGGAAGCAGTTCCACAGTCGAGAAGCATTGCACAGTGTTTCAGGAAGAAGCAAAGATGGCACATGGAGCCAGGTGTTCGAGAGAAAGAGGGGGATGTGATGAGACGTATGGAAGAAACCAAAAGAAGCAGGAAAAAAGCTTCACCAGCAACAAACAGAAGGCACTCAGGGAGCTGGCCAGTGTGGGCAGGTGGAATCCAAGGAGCACAGGGTGAAGCCAGTGTCCCTGGCCAAGAGACTGTGGTTGCAGGAAGCAGAGGAGGCCAAGTGGGGGTCAATAAGTGTGTGTGGGGGGAAGAATATATCCCTAGTTACCAGATGTTCCGTCTCCTTCTGGGAGATCCTTGAAGCTGCTTTCCTGTACTCCCTGTCTGCCAATCTCTGAAGTAAGCACAGTGAATCCAAGTGGCAAGGTCCCTGCATTTCCCAGCTGGCGGAGCAACTGCAGCCAGGTTTGAAGCAGCAGAGGTCAAGTAGATGGGAGAAGAATGGGTGGTGGGAAGGCATATATTGCTGGTTACCGGGTGCTCTGTCTCCTGCTGAGAGTTCCATGAAGCTGATTTCCCATACTCCCTGTTCACTGATTTCCAACAGGAGTTCAAGATGGTGAATCTGTGCTGGGTTGGCTGATAGGGGACCTCTGAACATTGTATCCCCTCACTCTCTGTTCTCTGTCAGTTTCTTATTCCATTCTGTGCTTGGCTAAGTTCTTTTTCTCTTCATTTGATGCTTAGGGGTCCAGGATTGACATTTGTCTCTGTTTGACTTAGTTTTTCGTGTCTTTGCTGGAGGGATGGGGTGGTGCTTCTGTCTATAGTGCCATGTTGCCCCGAAGTCTATTAATTTAAACTTTTAAAAAATAGTTTGATATAGTTGAGAATTTTCCTTGTTTAAGTAAATAGAAGAAAATGAATTTTAAAATATTTGTATAGTATTTTAGAATTTAGAAACCCTGGTGAGCTACATTTGTAAGTTAGCAAGTAGGGTAAAATTTCAGAACCTTCGTACAATGTCTCCATCAGGCCAAATTCCCAGCTAAAAGCAGCTACATGAGTATCTTCAGTTCTGTCACAGGAAACAACAACAACAAAAACTTTCAGCTGTATTGAGTTAACTTACAAAGCCTGAAAAATAATAAATTTTTTTTTAGCCAGTATTTTTTAGAGTGTTTTGTTATGTGGTAATAGATAATTGAAACAGCAGCCCAACTTAGGGAGAACTCAATACAAAATACTAACAGGAATATATAAATAAAGATATGAACAAATAGTTCACTTCAGAGGGTACATATAGGTCATTAAATATATGAAAATATATCTACATTTATGAGTATTCAGGGCTTAAAAATAGAAATAAGTATAACTTCTTACCCATAGATTTTTTAATAACATTTACTATTCTAAACATTTTAAATTCTAAGTGCAGATGAGTATGTGGAGGAATGTAATGGAAAATTGATCAGTTTTTGTAATGATAAAATTGGAAAAACTCTGAACCCCTTAATAGGATAATAAAAAAGTAATAAACATTCAATACCAGTGAAATAAAATCAGCTAGAGTTGCATGCACTAACAATATTAATTGTAGAAATGCAGAGTGAAAACAACAAGTAGCAAATGATATAATACCACTTGCCTATATATTTTTTAATAATGCAATAATCTACATATTGTTTCAGGAATATGCATAAGATGTAAGAGGGTGGAAACCAACACAGAAATGATAACCCTTGATGAATTGGAAAAAGTAGATTCAAGAATTTCTTCAATGCCAGTTATAACTAAATTTGTAATATTTTTTTCCTGAAAAATTATGAAGCAGATATGGCAAAACATTAGGTTTTCACAGAGTTTTTCCTAAAAACAAAACAAACAAACAACAACAACAACCAAAAAAAAAAAAAAAAAACAAAAACCCAGAATATTCATTTGTCTCCAAGGTAAGACAAACAGGATAAGTTATTTCTGAACCACACAACACATATCCCTCTCCTACCTCACAGAAAATGCTAAGACGGATGAACAAGCATTTTTTGAAATCTCCCTGGAAGGGTTGTCCTTAGTCTGAACTGCTCTTATACTTGTATAAGGAATGTGTAGAGTTTAAAGTCTTCTGAACTGAACTGAGTTGCTAGCTTAATTATGGATAGACCCAAATTAGGATTTATTCGTTTTCTCTACTTTCCCTTGTTCTTGAGCTAATTAGAGCGTTTGGCTTCATGTATCTTTTTTCCTCTTGCAACCTTTGTTCCTTGCTTTACACTTGATTAAACAAGATCTCAGAATAATTACCAGCCTGTTGTTTTGTTTCATCTTGCCACTCCAGGCATCTGATGAAAAACATGGCAGGATCAGTCTCAGAAATATCTGCTCCTGAGTCTGAGACTGTGACACGACCTCAGAGTGAGCTGGCTTCTTCACAGTGCCCTTCATGAAACATCTACTCTCTCATTTAATCTTTGAATTTCTCAAGGCATTTCATGATCTAAACATCAACCCATTAACCCAACTACGATAGTATTAAATAAAAAAGAATAAAAGTTCTATAATAACTAACCTCTAACATTCAGAACTATAAACCATTTTCTTCACACAGTTTCAAGGAAAAATAGTTTCATCACTGTAAAGGTCACATTTTTTTAACAATCTCACATTTTCAAAAAAAAATTGAATGCTGAATACACATATCATCTTGCAGTTTGCTTTATCCAAGCTAAGTCTCATTTCTCTGTTTGCTCTGCCATCAAAAACTGCTACCTGTTCTCTGTGAATCTGATTTATCTGTGTATCCAGCTAGCTCTCTTAGCCTCCACATGTCCTTTAAATATTATTCCTAGAAACATGAACAATTTATATTATTCTAGCCCTATGTTCTCAAAACTTGCAGAGCTAGTCATTTGGTAAATGAGAAAACAGCACTCTTTCCTTGTGAGTAAGGAAAACGGTATTTGCTGATGCATCCTCAAGATATACTTTTGTGATCCTGGTAAAGTCACTAAGTCTCAGTTTCTTCATGTGTAAAATGAATGCATTACTTTCAGTGATATTAAAATTTCTTCCAGCTCTATACTTTTATAACTCCATTTCAAATATAACTTAAAAACAAATCTTTTAAATTATAATTATTGCTATTACTTGCTTCTTTAAAAACAAAATAATTCACATGAAAGGAGTCTTTTTTTTTTTAAAACAACAATGATTTTGTTTTAAAGTCTCTTTCTTCTTGTAGTAAACCTCCTTTGGCTTTATCAAGTTTATTTCCTGAGATGGACAGCAGAGTCCTTATTGAAAATTATCTTAAAATTGGAATCTCTCTTAGGGCACATGTCTTTCTCTTTAATCAATTTTTCTAAACAAAATTTATTCTTTAATTTATATGCCTTGTGTTGACTTTTTTTTTTTTTTGCATGTTTCTGGGTCTAATAATTGTGACTATTCTCATTAGCAGTTTTGAACATCAGGTTAAAAATTTATAAATTGATGCATAAGTTTTGAATTCTAGTGTCACCTCTGGTTGTAAACAATGTGAAAAATTTTACATTCTCTGAAGAGATAAGCTGCTTTGAGAAGGCTGATGGCTTTGAAAAATAATGTTATTAGTAAACTAATTTAATAAAGATATTCCCAAACTGGCAAATTCTAGAGAGTTTGCTTCAAAACATGTTTTACATGCAAAGATTGAGAAACTGTCACAGATCAAAGGAGACTAAGGAGTCCTAATGATTAAATACAATGTGGTATCATGAATTGGATTCTTGAATATAAAATGAAGACATTAGTGGAAAAATTATTGAAATCTGAATGAAATCTGGAGTTTGGGTAAAGGTAATGTACCAAAGTGCCAATGTTAGCTTCTTAGTTATGACACTTAAAATGGTTATGTGTAACCAGTGCAGCTGTGTGCAGGACATGTGGGAACTGTCTGTACTCTTCTCAACTTTCTTTTTTTTTAATAAATGTAAAAGTATTCCAAAATAAAAGTATATTTAAAAACTGTTTTACTCAAATTTATTTTTATGTAGTATTTTTGAATGTTTTACCATGGTAGGCTGTCTGTGTAGTAAGTAGACACTTGGCTTTAAATACGCCATTAAATCTACTATCAGTTAAAACTTTTCTCAAAATATTGTATCTCAAAAACAAGAGTAGATGTTTTAATAGACAAACATTAACCTAGACAAATCACTTTATTCTTATATGAATAAGGAAAAAATGTTTAAAAAAACCCTCTACTCTAGAAACACTCAAAAATTGTTTATCAAACTATTACTTTTTAAAACTTAAAAAGTAAACTCATGTTTTAGTAAAACCTAAACACTCAATCTATTACTATTTAAATTAAATTAAATTATGGAAACTAATGTCAATATTTTTAATTAAATTTTACAAATTAGTTATTAAATAAATGGGCAAAGGTGTCAAACTAATTACACTGTATTAGGTTTTTAATATTATTTAAGGAAGTGTTTATAAACATGTCAAAGTTGACTAAACTAGCTAAACCATACTTATTTTTTTTTTAATTATCTGGGTATATAGATAAACCTATCAAATTGTATAAACGGTATTAATAATTTAAAAGATAGAATGCTCTATTTACGTGCATATTAAATAAATGTTTTACTCAGCTTCTTGTTGGTTGTATTGGTTGTATTTTTGGTAGTGTTTTATTCTAGTAGGAAGCACCAACCAGTGTGATTCCTGGACTATCTAAGCTGTTAAATACTCAGTCATATTACACTATCAATTCTTTACTAAACGGTGAAAAGAAGAGAATCAAAATATCATTGAAATCAATAACTTTATTTGCAGTCTCGTATATATATAGAGGGATGAAGGTGGACATGATTTTACCATGTATCAACTGATGGTATTAGTTAGATTCTTTTTCTATAAGGACATATATAAACAACTACTATATTTTTTAATAAAAGGAATTACATATCAAAAATATACTCTCAAGAGTAAATTTTTTCTCTTATAAAGACTATATATTTAACCACTATAAACATTGATAAGACAACATCTTGGACTGGGAGCCAAAGGGGAAAAAAATCAAAAGTAAATTTATAGATATAATCTCACATGTAAAATTTATTTACTGCATCGTTCATTAATTGGCTATTTTATCAAGCCCATTTTATTTTAAATAGGACCTTTAATAATATGGAGCCCTGGTGGTACACTAGTTAAGAGCTTAGCCGCAGTTCAAATCCACCAGCAGCTCCTTGGAAACCCTGTGGAGCAATTCTACTCTGTCCTATGGGTTCGTTATGAGTAGAAATTGACTCAACAACAGCAGAGTAGATTTTAATAATACTAGGTATTGAACTTCTTGAAATATTTTGTCATCATGAAACTATCTGCAGCACATAGAAGTTCACTGGGTAGTTCTTGGTAAAGTTCCTAGATGAGTTATCAAATTTAAAGATGATATTTCATTTTACAAAATACATACTGGGAATTTGCTCATCTTTATTCTAAGTTTCTATTAGTAGATACTGCTTATCAGACTGCTACCAAAAACAAAACCAAAAAAATTAGATTATACTCTTTTGAAGTAAAGAAGAAGGTTTAAAAGGAGTTTTCTTTTTGAATTAAAAAATGCCATGGGGAGAATAATTTTGTAGAAAACAAATATTTGGAAATGTCTCCATCATTATTTAACTTTCCCTCAGAAATAGTGCCATCTGTAAAAGTATCTTTTAGGTCCATACGTCACTTAGAAAGAGGTTTTTAACCTGTTTTTATTTTTTTCACATAAGAGTGTTATTGGGTTTTGAATGTACATCCACTCCTCACATATCAACATGGTTAGATTCCAAATACCAGGTGGATATGCAAAAACTGACATTATGCAAAAATGGAGAATGATCACATCAGATCACAAAATAGGGGATGACTATATCATTACATAGCTGCAAAATGACATCATTTACATAATTTCCAAACCACTGAGAATCATGGCCCAGCCATGTTGACACATAACCTTAACCATCACAGCCACAGTTACCTTTGTCTCACACCTTGGTGTTCATTACTGCCAGACATACCTTGTTAATACACAAAATAGTTAGATAGTAGAATTTTTATTATTGTAAATGTGAAATGTCAAGCAACGATGTAGTTGATAAGTAAGGAGTAGGTGTATTTGATAAAAAATATTAAAATGCAACAAATTCCAATTGGTATGAAAAAATAATGGATGGATGTCAGGAAGTTGAAATGTTACTAGCTGAATTTTAATTAAAATCTTCAAATAATTGATACATGGGCTGAAAAATTAGTTTGGAATTCTTCCACCTGGAACTATGTAAATTTTTGAGCTGTCTATTCCAGATACCATATCTAATATCATGAAATATGAAAAGATACAACTTATACTCTGACTTCTGAAGTGCTTTATGATTGTATGTTTATTGAAGATTTTCAAAAGTAATGAGCCATATTCAAGTACACTTCCATATATGGGATCAAAGTGTCAATAGTAACTGGACATATTAATAGGAATATTTGGGAACAGTGAGTTTATGTTAATGGGGGAAGAACAACTCAGAAAGGGAGGATGAGAATGATTGCACAACTCATAGAATATAACCAGTGTTGCTGAATAATTGTACATGTAGAAGCTGTTTAATTGGTGGATGTTTTGCTGTGTGTATTCTCAACAACAACAAAAAAAATTAAAAAAAATTATTACTGGTATCTTTCAGTGACAACAAAAAATCAGTGTTATTGACTAACAAAACAAAATAATAATAAAATGTTAATTTCAGCTTTCACTTTTTATGTTTTCTATTTCTGTTATAGTATGTGCTGTTCTTGTTGTTAGGTGCCATCGATTCAGTTCTGACTCACTGTGACCCTATGTGCAACAGAACGAAACACTGCCCAGTCCCACACCATCCTTACAATTATTGCTATGTTTGAGCCCATTATTGCAGACACTGCGCCAATCCATCTCATGGAGTGTCTTCCTCTTTTTCACTGACCAACCATGAAGTCCTTCTACAAGGATTGGTCCCTCCTGATAACATGTCCAAAGTACTTGAAACAAAATCTTGCCATCTTCACTTACATTATATATTAGTACTGATATGATTTATGTTGTAATGTATATATAAATGCATACATATGTACATATATTTAACACAGAGACCATATACAATAAATTAATAAACCTTTTGAAGTTTCATTCTTAAAACAATATTATAGAGTTAAATTTTGAATAAATTTTGAACTCATTATCTAGAACGTATTAAATAATTTCAAACTGATGTTTTTCACTGGCACTCATCTCTTACATGTAAAAATTCAAACAGTGACTTTCTTGAGATCTCCAATGTGGGTGTAAAATCTGTCTGTATAGAATTTTTGGTAAGCCCGTCATTTTGGCTAATATTTGTCTTTATGTCAGGTCGTGACTCATTTTTGTTAAATTTCTTTGACTGTGATATTGACAAGTTTCTGAAAATTGAACAGGTTGTGCTGGCTAGCTTCACTTTAAAATTGTGACCATTAACTTCAAGTAGGCACTTAATACTACCCAGTTATCAGATTAAATTTCCCTGTCTGTTAGAGGACTGTTTCAAACTTTCTCATTTCTTTTAAAACCACTGACACTTCCGCTTATCTTCATGTGCAGTTAATCTCCCTTTCTATTTCATTGAAAAAAATATAACCAATTAAAAAAGAAATTGCTCCCATCACCACATGTACCTGTGTTGTTGTATTGAGCTCAAGTATTCTACCTTTCCTCTTATTACTATGAAGAAAAAAATCACTACACTTCTATAAAATGTCAACTTCCCTCTTGCACAGATCCCTACTAACTACCCAAGAATATTGTTCTGCAATTCACCCTTATCTATGATTTTTCCCTTGACTGTTGAGTGAATCCCATCAACATATAGACCTAATGAAATAGTACTCTAAAATCAAACAAAAAATAAATACATGAAACACCTTTTGTATATCCACATACCTCTCTAACTCTGCCATTTTGTTGTACTGTGGGGGCTTGTGTGTTGTTGCGATGCTGGAAATTATGTCACCAGTATTCAAATACCAGCAGGGTCACCCATGGTGGGCAGGTTTCAGCTGAGCTTCCAGCCTGAGACAGACTAGGAAGAAGGACCTGGAGCTCTACAGCTGAAAAAAAAATTAGCCAATGAAAACCTTATGAATAGCAGTGGAAAATTTTCTGATATAGTGCTGGAAGATGAACCCCTTAGGTGGGAAAGCACTCATAAGATGACTGGGAAAGAGCTGCCTCCTCAAACTAGAGTCCACCTTAATGATGTGGATGAATTCAAGCTTTCAGGATCTTTATTTGGTGATGGGCACAACTCAAAATGAGAAGGAACAGCCACAAACATCCATTAATAATTGGAATATGGAATGTACAAAGTATGAATTTAGGATAATTGTAAATAGTCAAAACTGAAGTAGAACACATAACATCAGTATCCTAAGCATTAGTGAGCTGAAATGTACTGGTATTGGCCATTTTGAATTGGACAACCATATGGTCTACTATGCCAGGAATGATAAATTGTAGAGGAATTGTGTTGCATTCATCATCAAAAAGAACATTTCAAGATCTATCCTGAAGTACAATGCTGTCAGTAATATGATAATATCCATACACCTACAAGGGATACCAGTTAATACAACTCTTATTCAGATTTATGCATCAACCGCTAAGTCCAAAGATGAAGAAATTAAAGAATTTTACCAACTTTTGAAGTCTGAAAATTGATCAAATTGGCAATCAAGATGCATTGAAAATTACTGGTGATAGGAATGGGAAAGTTGAATATAAAGAAGAAGGATTGGTAGTTGAAAAACATGGCCTTAAGGTTAGAAATGATAACTGAGATAGCATGACAGAATTTTGCAAGACCAATGACTTCTTCATTACAAATGCCTATTTTCAAAAACAAATGGCAACAATACACATGGACCTCACCAGATGGAGTACACAGGAATCAAATTGACTACATCTATGGAAAAAGATGATGGAAAATCTCAATATCATTGGTCAGAACAAGTCCAGGGTCCAACTGTGGAACAGACCATCAATTGCTCATATACAAGTTCAAGTTGAAGCTGAAGAAAATTAGAACAAGTTCATGAGAACCAAAGTACAACCTTCAGTATGTTACCTGAATTTAGAGACCATCTCAAGAATAGATTTGATGCATTGAACACTAATGACCAGAGACCAGGTGAATTGTGGAATGACATCAAGAACATCATACATGAAGAAAGCAAGAGATGATTAAAAAGACAGGAAAGAAAGACCAAAATGGATGACAGAAGAGACTGTGAAACCTGCTGTTTAACAAAGAGTAGCTAAAGCAAATATAAGCAATGATGAAGTAAAAGAGCTGAACAGAAGATTTCAAAGGGTAGCTAGAGAAGACAAAGTAAAGTATTATAATGACATGTGCAAAGAGCTGGAGTTAGAAAACCAAAGGGGAAGAACACATGTGGCATATCTGAAGCTGAAAGAATTGAAAGAAAAATTCAAACCTCAAGTTGCAATAGTGAAGGATTCTATGCACAAAATACTGAACAATGCAGGAAGCATCAAAAAAAGATGGGAGGAATACACAGAGTCACTGTACCAAAAAGAATTGGATAACATTCAACTATTGCAGGGAGTAGCATATGATCAAAAATCTATGGTTCTGGAGGAAGAGGTGCAAGCTGCACTGAAGGCATTGGTGAAAAACAAGGATCCAGGAATTGACAGGATACGAATTGAGATGTTTCAACAAACGGATGCAGTACTGGAAGTGCTCGCTCATCTGTGCCAAGAAATTTGGAAGACAGCTACCTGGGCAACTGACTGGAAGAGATTTGTACTTATGCCTATTCAAAAGAAAAGTGATCCAACCAAATGCAAAAATTATCAAACAATATCAATATCACAGGCAAGTAAAATTTTTCTGAAGATCATTCAAAAGTGGTTGCAACAGTACATCGACAGGGAACTGCCAGATATTCAAGCAGGACTCAATAGAGGACATGGAAGGAAGGATATCATAGCTGATGTCACATGGATCTTTGTTGAAGGCAGAGAATACCAGAAAGATGTTAATTGACTATGCAAAGGCATTTGACCGTGTGGATCATAACAAATCATGGATAACATTTCGAATAATGAGAACGGCAGAGCACTTAATCGTGCTCTTGCAGAACCTGTACATAGATCAAGAGGCAGTCACTTGAACAGAACAAGCAGATACCGTGTGGTTTAAAGTCAGGAAATGTGTTCATCAGGATTGTATCCTTTCACTATACTTATTCAGTCTGTATGCTGAGCAAATAATCTGAGAAACTGGACTATTTAAAGAAGAACATGGCATCAGGATTGGAGGAAGATTTATTAACAACCTGCTATATGCAGGTGACACAACTTTACTTGCTGAAAGTAGAGGACTTGAAGTACTTACTGATGAAGATCAAAGACTACAGCCTTCAGTATGGATTACAACTCCACATAAAGAAAACAAAAATCCTCACAACTGGATCAATAGGCAACATCTTGATAAATGGAGAAAAAATTGAAGTTGTCAAGGATTTCATTTTACTTGGATCCACAATCAACACCTGTGGAAGCAGCAGTCAAAAGATCAAAGGACACATTGCATTGGGTAAATCTGCTTTAAAAGACTCCTTTAAAGTTTTAAAAAGCAAAGATGTCACTTTAAGGGCTAAAGTGCACCTGACTCAATCCATGGTGTTTTCAATGCATAGGAAAGCTTGGAGATGAATAAGGAAGACCAAAGAAGAACTGACACCTTTGAATTATGGTGTTGGTGAAGAATATTGTATATATCATGGACTGCCAAAAGAATGAACAAATTTGTCTAGGAAGAAGTATAGCCAGAATGCTCTTTAAAAGCAAGGAAGCGAGATTTCTTCTTACATACTTTGGACATGTTATTAGGAGGGATCAGTCACTGGAGAACGACATCATGCTTGGTAAAGCAGAGGGTCAGTGGAAAATAGGAAGACCCTCAATGAGAAGGACTGACACAGTAGCTGCAAAAATGGGCTTAAGCATGATAATGATCATGAGGATGTTGCACCACTGGGCAGTGTTTCATTCTGTTGCACATAGGGTCGCTATGACTCAGAACTGACTCAACCACCCATAACAACAATCTTTCTAGCATTCTGTTTTTCTACGCTGTTTCCAAGAAAATGCCCCAGCAAGGATATTTTTACTAGTCATTCCAATCCTTCTCTGTTATTTCTTTTTTGAATCCACTGCAATCAAACTTTCTCCTTATTTATTCAGATAGTTCTAACTGAAATCATCAATAATCTCCCCAGTAATAAATCCAATGATCAGTTCTCAAACGTTTTTGTCTTTTGATTTCAAGTATTCATGAATTTGGTATTCTCCTAAGTTTTCTTTCTCATTCTCCTTTGCTTTCTTCACCTCTGCATTTTTTGTGTGTGTGTGTGTAACCCCTCATTGTTGAACCCCAGACCTTAGTTCTTTATCTCTCTTTTTTTTAATTTCTCTCAGACCATTAGTGATTTCCTCTTATCTTAATATATTAAATACAATTTGTACAATTGCAACTTGCAAATTTATATCTCCAGCTCAAATCATTCCTTTTAACTGTAGGCTTATATATCCAACTGCTTACTTAACATCTTCACTTATATATATGATAGGCAGCTCAAACTTATCTTTTCCAGGATCAAATCCTAATCCTCCACAACCTTACTCTTCTCATCAAATATCCTACCCATTCAGTTTCTCAAATCATTTGGAGGTATTCTTGATTTATCATTTTCTTTCCCACTCCAAATCCAATCTGCCAGAGAACCTTGCTGGTTCCACCTTGGAAATATATCTAGAGTCTGTTCACTTCTCATTTTCAAATGCAAAGATAACATCCAAACTGATCAGTTTCTGGTGCAAGATAGCTTATCTTTTGCCTGATACTTTGTGGATGGATCTAATCTGATCTAATGCTTCTTCCCTTTATCTGACCACTGCAGTCAATTAATGACACAGCAGCCATCAGTTTCTTCTAAAATATAACTTAAAGTATGTCATTGACTTATTCAGATCCTCTAATAGGTTACTATATCATGCATATTAAAAACCAAGTGCCCTAGAATGTTCAACCAGTCCTTATCTGATTTCCCCTCCCCATTTGTCTGCATCATTTCCCACAAATCCTTTCCTTGTTCATTCATTCCTTTTTAGGCACAGTGACATATTTGCTTTTTCATGTTTGGAGTCTTTCCTCTGGAAAATCCTTGGCTTGTTCTTTCACCTCCTTCAGTTCCGTACACAAATGTCACTTTATAAATAGTGCCTTACATAACTCCAATATTTACACCAGCAATCCATATGCATGCTGGACAAATAAGCAACATCATGATAAAGGAAGAAAAGATTGAAGTTGTGAAGGATTTCATTTTACTTGGATCCGCAGTCAACATTCACGGAAGCAGCAGTCAAGAAATCAAACAACGTGTTGCATTGGGCACATCTGCAGCAAAGACCGCTTTAAAGCATTAAAAAGCAAAGATGTTACTTTGAGGAATATGGTGCGCCTAACTCTAGCCATGGTATTTTCAATAGCCTCATATGCATGCAAAAGCTGGACAATGAGTAAGGAAGACCAAAAAAGAGTTAATGCCTTTGAATTATGGTGTTGGCAAAGAATATTGGATATACCATGGATTGCCAGAGAATGAACAAATCTGTCTTGGAAGAAGTACAACAAGAATGTTCACTGGAAGCGAGGGTGGCGAGACCTTGTCTCAGGTTCTTTGGACATTTTATCAGGAGGGACCAGCCCCAGGAGAAGGACATCATGCTTGGTAAAGTAGAGGGTCAGTGTGAAAAGCAAAACACTCAACGAGATGAATTGACATAGTGGCGGCAGCAATGGTCTCAAACTCAGCAACATTTGTGAGGATGGCACAGGACTGGGCAGTGTTTTGTTCGGTTGTACATAGGGTCGCTGTGAATTGGAATCGACTTGATGGCACATACAAAAACAACAACAAATGCTACGCATATCTCTTTCTCTATCCAGTCTTTTTTTTAAATTTTTCTCCATGGTATTATGTCTACTTGACTTTTTTTTGATATTTTACTTTTTATTTTCTATTACTCTCACCAAAATGTAAGCTTCATGAGGGTAGATATTTTTTCTGTGTTGACTGCTGTAACCTTAGTGCCCAGTACAATACTTTAAGCATAATAGTTATACAATGAATATTGTTAAACAAATGCATCAGAGTATTAAAATCAATGATAAAAATATTCTACTACCTAAAAACAAACAAAGAAACAAACAAACAAACAAAAAAAAAACCCATTGCTGTCAAGTCAATTCTGTTTCATAGCAACCCTATAGGACAGAGTAGAACTGCCCCATAGGGTTTCCAAGGAATGGGTGGTGGATCTGAACTGCCAAACTTTTGGTTAGAAGCCAAGCTCTTAACCACTGTGCCATAAGTTATTCTGCGTTTTGTCTAGTAAAATCTAGTAAGATGAGAAATGTTATACTTTTGCCTGCCTTGCTTAGTGTAAAACATTTTATTAATAGGGAGTGGTGAGAGGTCGTTTAATATGTAAAATCCTCTATAACTGAAAAGTTTAAACTGCCGATTAGGCTGATCATTGGAGAAGAAAATAACTGGACAAGTATGCATTTTTTATGTTATTAAGCATCATTTTCAAAGGTAAAGGTTAGACACTTTTATAGGTATAGCAATTTAACATTCATAAATTTGAAATTAATATAAAATATGTGGTTTAATTTCAAGCTGATGTCCTTATTTCATATTATGCAGGCCAGACAGATTGTCTCTAGTTACATGAAATCCATAGGCTATTTGTGTAGAACACACACACACACACACACACACACACACACACAAAATCGACCTTGAGTTGATTAGGAGTGTTATTTTCCAGTATTCCTTTTGCAAAGCTTATTGCTAATAGCTGAATGTGTTATACATCTATGGTTATAACTATGGCTCAAGTATGTGATACTTTAATAAAAAAAATTTCCTGGTCCTGGGTTATCATGACATTAACTGAATTGTCACAAACCAAGACATCTGACTTCTTTGAAGAACAATTACGAACAGCAGATGGTTGTGAAGAGGCAAATTTTGGATAATTAGAAACAAATAACTTTTATATGAATTTCAAAATTACAAAAGTAATTTTATATATCTTGCTTTATAATAATATATACAGATAACATTTATAAAGATTATATAGTGATATAATTAATATTTCTAATGTACATTTAAAACTGAATTATGAGGCTTTGTAACCATGAAGTCATGAAGTTCAAATTTTCTAAAATTTTGGGGTCTTATGATAAGGGGTAATAAAAGAAATAATAACCACTTGGACTTTGATTTTGGGGCATTCAAGGTCAAATCCTAACTCCATCACTGACTAAATGAGTTATTTTGAACAATTTACTTAACCTCTAGGTTTTAGCTTTATTGTCTCTAAAAATGGGGACAGAAATATCTACTTCACTGAATTATTACATAATTAAATAAAATAAAGTGTCCAAAGTTCTTACTACACTAATTAGTGTATACTAAGTATACAAAAAATATAGTTGTCTTTTATTATAAATTAGGAAAAGATATACTTCAAGATGTGTCTCCTTAATTATCTACATGTTGCTCTCTTACTGTTTAATTAATCATGTTTTTATTTTTTGATCTTGTTTATTCATCAAAATCAAAGAAAGTACTGAAAGTATGGCCATCTGAGTGTAATCTAGACACTCATTTAATCATATTTTATTATCTACTTTTTCCTGCATTTCTAGCTATCTCATGATCATTTTTCTATAGCTCTTCCTTTCCTTTTGGTTTATCCTTTGCCAGAAAATATGTCCTTCCAATCTCAGTTTATCCATATTCCAATTGCGCTATGAGCTGTAGACTGGGTCTTTCTTCTCCCAGGAATCCTACTCTGATGGTTGAGTCTCACTTCTTTTTCTACTCTTAGGCATTTGTTGTTAGTAATAAAATGTCAACCTTTAGTTGTTCTTTTATTATAGTGGAAAATGCACAAAATTTACAGTAGTGATGTACACATTCAACCTTACCACTTCCTCATACAGGCAGTTAGGATTAGAGTCTTTTTCTACAAAATGATAATAATATTGTCTTTCCAAATGCCTTTATGAATATCTGCCAATTAAAAATTACTAGTAAAAATATACATTACATTATTTTTATTACTATTATTGTTGTTGTCTGAAGTCATCTCCTTTGTAAGCTTCTTACAAGTGGTAACCTTGTCTCATATTTCTGAATCATTATTACTTCTGAGCATTAATAAATAAATAATAATACATGTATTTAAATTCATAGCCACCAATATGTCCTAATTCAAGTAATGTGTATTTTTAACATTTATAACAACTTTAATACTCAAGTAAATCTTTTAGTTTTGTGAAAATTAGAGAATACAGAAATAAAGAAGAAAATAATAACTTTCTCTGATTTTCCTATGCATTGATAACATTGATATTTTGATGCGTTTATGTTTTCTTCTGCAAATGCATATGTTTATGTGTGTTTATGCATACATATATTTGTGTGTGTATTAACATACATGGAAACCCTGGTGGTATAGTGAGTAAAGCGATCGATTGCTAACCAAAAGGCTGGCAGTTCAAATCCACCAGGCTCTCCTTGGAAACCCTACGGGACAGTTCTACTCTGTCCTACAGGGTCGCTATGAGTTGGAATCGACTTGACAGCAACAAGTTTTGTTTTGTTTTGTTTTTATAAACATACATACTCTTTTAAAAATCAGAAATAATAATACATTAATTAACTGCATGGTAGTTGATGTTCAACACAAAAGAGGCCAGGTTGAACCTAAGTATGAGTAGATAGATATTCATTACTTATGAGGGGGGTGTACGTTTGTAAACTCCCAAAAATGGCTCAGAGCTGCTACAGGCTCTGAGGTACCATCTCCATACACTAATGAGAGCACATTATTAATGTGTCCTGAAATGATGTCCAGGCAAAAGACATTTTCAGCTTGACTTTGTGAAATCAGTTAGGGTATTTGCAAGCAACCACTGTTTCACGTTTTACCAATTACATATATTTTTAAAAATGGTATAACTTCATGGCTTAAATATGTCAGGAGACACAAAGTGCAGTAGTATAGTTGGAATTGAACCCATGGGTAAAAACTATTAAGAGGAAAATCTTGTAATCTTTTTATGACTAAAATAAACTGAGTGGAATTTTTAATCCTTTCCATGGAGAGGAAAGGCTGAAGCTAATTGGGGATAAGCCATTGCAGAAACAACTGGATGATTAAATCCTAAAAATGTGAATAGATCATCTTCAGAAACATATACCTGTAATACAGTGGACACTCAAAAGATTGTCAATATTTGATAGCAGACATTTAAATTTCTTTTATTATACTCGGTAAGAATCTCATTGGAATTCAAGATATTATAGTAGCTAATTGTATTTAGGTGCAGAAATTCCTACCATTGACCTAATCCCACTTCTGAAAGATGTTTATCAAAGTGTAAATTCAGGCTCTTGTCTGTCGTTTTGTCCTACTCTGGGGGCTTGTATGTTGCTGTGATGCTGGGAGATATGCCTCTAGTATTTCAGACACCAGCGGAGTCATTCATGGAGAACAGGTTTCAGCAGAGACTAAGACAGACTAGGAAGAAGGACTTGCCAATATCTTCTAAAAAAAATAATTTTGCAATGAAAACCTTATGAATAGCAGCACAATTGTCTGGTATAGTGCCAGAAGATAAGTCCCTCAGGTTAGAAGGCAATCAAAATACGACTGGGGAAGAACTACCTCCTCAAAGTAGAGTTGACTTTAATGATGTGGATGGAGTCAAGCTTTCAGGACTTTCATTTGCTAATGTGGCACAACATACAATGAGAAGAAATAGCTTCAAACATTCATTATTATTATTATTTTCCATCCACTAGCAATTTATCAAGTGAAATACATTAAAAGCAAGCAAGAAAGGAAAAAGTACAGACTATTAAAGTTGCTCGGGTATGTGGAAACAAGAGAGTAAGCAAAGGACAAGTGACTGGTTGTACCAGTGCCAAGGCCGGTCAACTCTCCAGTGTGGATGCTGTGAAGGGAGCTCAGCGTGGTTTGAAAGTCCAGCCTTCCTCAAGGACTGAGGTTGGCTTTCATGTTCTCATTAGATGCCATCAAGTCAGCTCCAACTCATGGTGACCTTAAGCTCAACAGAACAAAATGTTGCCCAGTCCTGTGGCATCTTCATAATCATTGGTAGGTTTGAGTCTATTGCTGTGGCTATCGTGTTAATCCATCTAGTGAAGGGTTTCCCTCATTTTCTCTCACCCTCTACTTTACCAAACGTGATGGCTTTTTCTAGTGCCTGGTCATTTTTTTTTTATTGTGCTTTAAGTAAAGTTTACAGTTCAATTCAGTTTCTCATACAAAACTTAGACACATTGGTCTGTGACCCTAGTTGCTCTCCCTATACTGTGACAGCACACTCCTCCTTTCCACCCTGAAATTCTTGTGTCCATTCAATCAGCTCCTGACCCTCTCTGCCTTCTCATCTCTCCTCTGGACAAGAGCTGCCCATTTAGTCTCATGTATCTATTTGAGCTAAGAAGCAAACTCTTCATAAATATCAATTTATGTCCCATAGTCTAGTCTAATCTTTGTTTGAAGAGTTGGCCTTGGAAATGGTTTCAACTCTGGGCCAACAGAGAGTCAGGGGCCATGTATTCTGGGGTCCCTCCAGTCTCAGTCAAACCGTTACGTTTGGTATTTTCAATAGAATTTGAGTTCCTCACCCCACTTTTCTCCTGCTCCATCAGGGACTCTGTTGTGTTCCCTGTCAGGGTGGTCATTGGAGGTAGCCAGGCACCATCTAGTTCTTCAGGTCTCAGGTTGATGGAGTCTCTGGTTTATGTGGCCCTTTTTGTCTCTTGGGCTAATATTTTCCTTGTGTCTTTGGTATTCTTCATTCTCCTTTATTCCACGTGGGTTGGGACCAATTGATGCATCTTAGATGGTCACTAGCTAGTTTTTAAGAACCCAGACAAAACTCATCAAAGTGGGATGCAGACCATTTTCTTAATAAACATTGTTATGCCAATGGACCTAGAAGTCCCCCGAAACCATGGTCCCCAGACCCCTGTGCATGCTACTCTGTCCCTCGAAGTGTTTGGTTGTATTCGGGAAACTTCTTAACTTTTGGTTTAGTCCAGTTGTACTGACTTCTCCTGTAGTGTGTGTTGTCCTTCCCTTCGCCTAAGATAATTTATGTCTACTCTGTAGTTAGTGAATACCCCTCTCCCTCCCTCCCCACCCCCATAACCATCAAAGAATGTTTTCGTCTGAGTTTACATCTTTTCTTGAGTTCTTACGATAGTGGTCTTATACACTATTTGTCCTTTTGGGACTGACTAAATTCTCTCAGCATAATATCTAGTACATTCCTCCATGTTATAAGATGTTTCGTGGATTCATTGTTGTTCTTTATTGTTGTATAGTGCTCCATTGTGTGAATATACCATAATTTGTTTATCCATTCATCTGTTCATGGGCACCTAGGTTGTTTCCAATCTTTCTGCTATTGTGAACAGTGCTGCAGTGAACATGGGTGTGCATATATCTACTCCTGTGAAAGCTCTTAATTCTCTAGGGTGTATATCAAGGAGTGGGATCGCTGGATCATATGGTGCTTCTATTTCTAGCTTTTTAAGGAAGCACCAAATCAATTTCCAAAGGGGTTGTACCATTTTACATTCCCACCAACAGTGTATAAGTGTTCCAGTCTCTCCACAATGTTTTCAACATCTATTATTCTGTGTTTTTTGGATTAATGCTAGCCTTGTTGGAGTGAGATGATATCTCCTTGTAGTTTTGATTTGTATTTCATAATGGCTAATGATGGTGAGCCTTTCCTCATGTGTCTGTTAGCTACCTGAATGTCTTCTTTAGAGAAGTGCCTGTTCATATCCTTTGCCCATTTTTTGATTGGGTTATTTGTCTTTTTGTTGAGGTTTTGCAGTATCTTGTAGATTTTAGAAATTAAACTTTGATTGGATTTGTCACAGCCAAAATTTTTTTCCCAGTCTGTCAGTTTTCTGTTTACTCTTTTGATGAAGTCTTTTGATTAGCGTTAGTGTTTGATTTTTAGAAGCTCCCAGTTATCTAGTTTCTTTTCTGATGTTTGTGCATTGTTATTTATGGCTTCTATTCTGTTTATGCCATAAATTAGGGCTCCTAGCATTGTACCTATTTTTTCTTCCATGATCTTTATCATTTTCGATTTTATATTTAGGTCTTTGATCCAAACTAACTAGTTTTTGTGCATGGTGTGAGGTATGAGTCGTGTTTCTTTTTTTTGCAGATGGATGTACACTTAGGCCAGCACCATTTGTTAAAGAGAATGTATTTTGCCCAATTAACAGACTTTGGGCCTTTGTCAAATATCAGCTGCTCATAGGTGGATGAATTTATGTTTGGGTTCTCAATACAGTTCCATTGGTCTATGTAGCCATTGTTGTACCAGTACCAGGCTGTTTTTACTACTGTGGCAGTATAATAGGTTCTAAGATCAGGTAGTGTGAGGCCTCCCACTTTGTTCTTCTTCTGAGTAATGCTTTACCTATCTGGGGCCTCTTCTCTTTCCATATGAAGTTGGTAATTTGTTTCTCCAACTCATTAAAAAATGCCATTGGAATTTGGATCAAGATTGCATTGAATCTGTAGTTTGCTTTGGGTAGAAGTGACATTTTCACAATTTTGAGTCTTCCTATCCATGAGCAAGGTATGTTTTTCCATTTATGCAGGTCTCTTTTATTTTCTTGCAGTAGTGTCTTGTAGTTTTCATTGTATAGGTCTTTTATATCTCTGGTTAGAGTTATTCCTAAGTATTTTATGTTTGGGGGATATTGTAAATGGTATTGATTTGATGATTTCCTCTTCAAAGTTCGCTTTCTTGGTGTTGAGGAATTCAAGTGATTTTTGTATGTTTATGTTGTATCCTGATACATTGCTGAAATCTTCTACTAGATTGAGTAGTTTTCCTTTGGATTATTATGAGTTTTCTGTGTATGAGATCATATCATCTGCAAATAGATATACTTTTACTTATTCCTTACCAATTTGGATGCCATTTATTTATTTATTTTTCTAACCTAATTGCTCTGGCTAGGACCTCCAGCACAATGTTTAATACAAGTGGTGATAAAGGGCATCCTTATCTGGTTCCTGTTCACAAGGGGACAGCTTTCAGACTCTCTGAGTTTAGGATGATATTAGCTGCTGGCTTTGTATAAATGCACCAATTATGTTGAGGAATTTCCTTTCTATTCCTGTTTTGCTGAGAATTTTTACCATGAATGGGTGTTGGACTTTGTCAAATACCTTTTACGCATCAATTGATAAGATCATGTGGTTCTTGTCTTTTGTTTTATTTATGTGACAGATTACATTGATTGTTTTTCTAATGTTGAACCATCCCTGCACACCCGGTGTAAATTGCACATGGTGAACTTTTTTTTTGGTATGTTTTTGAACTCTACTGGCTAGAATTTTGTTGAGGATTTTAGCAACAATGTTCATGAGGGATATTGGTCTGTAATTTTCTTTTTTTGTGGTATCTTCACCTGATTTTGGTATCAGGGTTATGCTGGATTCATAGAATGAGTTTGGGAGTATTTTATCCTTTTCTATGCTCTGAAATACTTTCAGTTGAAGTAGTAGTGTTAACTCTTCTCTGAGGATTTGTTAGAATTCTGCAGTGAAACCGTCAGGGCCAGGGCATTTTTTTGTTGAGAGTTTTTTAATTACCTTTTCAATCTCTTCTTTTGTTATAGGTTTATTTAGTTGCTCAACCAGTGTTTGTGTTAGTTTAGGTAGGCAGTGAGTTTCTAAAAATTTGTCCATTTCCTCTAGGTTTTGAAATTTGTTAGAGTACAGTGTTTCATAGTATTCTGTTATGATTTTTTTATTTCTGTTGGGTCTGTGGTGATATCATGCATCTCATTTCTTATTTGAGTTATTTGCTTCCTCTCCTGTTTTTATTTTGTCAGTTTGGCCATTGGTTTATCGATTTTGTTGATCTTTTCAAAGAAACAGCTTTTGGTCTTGTTAACTCTTTCAATTGTTTTTCAATTTCTATTTCATTTAATTCTGCCCTAATTCTTATTATTTCCTTTTCCTGGTGCCCTAGGGCTTCTTTTGCTGCTCTCTTTCTACTTCTTCCAGTTTTAGGGTTAAGTTTTTGATTTTGGCCCTTTCTTCTTTTCAGATGTGTGCATTTATTGCTATAAACTGACCTCTGAGCACTGCTTTTGCTGTATCCCAAAGGTTCTGGTAGGATGTATTTTTGTTCTAATTTGATTCTGTATATTTCTTTTTTCCATCCATAATTTCTTCTATAACCAAGTAGTTTTTGAGCAAGGCGTTGTTCAGTTTCCATGTGTTTGATTTTCTTCCCTTGTTGTCTCTGTTTTTGATTTCTACTATTTATGGCTTTATGGTCAGAAAAGATCCTTTGTAATATTTCAGTGCTTTGGATTCTGTCAAAGATTGCTTTATGGCCTAATATGTGGTCTACTCTGGAGAATGTTCCATGTGCATTGGAAAAGAAAGTATACTTGCTGGTGTTGGGTGGAGTGTTCGATATATGTCTATGAGATCAAGTTTTTTTTTTTTTTTTTTTTTTGTGGCATTTAGATTTTCCCTGTCTTTATTGAACTTCCTGGATATTCTGTCCTTCACAGAAAGTGGTGTGTTGAAGTCTCGTACTATTTTGGGGAGCTATTTTCTCTTTTCAATGCTATCAGAGTTTGTTTTATGTATATTAGAGCCCCATTGTTGGTGTGTAAATATTTATTATGGTGTACTGACACTTTAATCCTTATATAGTGTCCTTTCTTATGCTTTGTGGTGGATTTTACTTTAAAGTCTATTTTGTCAGAGAGTAATATTGCTACTCCTTCTCTTTTTTGAGTGTTGTTTGCTTGATATATTTTTTCCATCCTTTGAATTTGTTTGTTTTTGTCTTTAAGTCTAAGGTTATATAGACTAGTTGTGTTTTTTTTATCTATTCTGCCACTGTCTGTCTCTTTATTGGTGCATTTAGTCCATTTACATTCAGCGTAATTTTTGATAGGTCTGAGTTTAGTGCTGTCATTTTTATTTTTTATTTTTTTTATTTTTTGGTGTATTGTTGCCAGTTTCTTTGTTCCACTTAATTTTCTGTGCTGAGTCATTTTTCATTATGTATTTTCATCTTTTTCATTGTTGTTGATTTTGTATTTGCTGAATCTTTACTTTTTTTTGTTTCTTATTTGGTGTTTAGAATTGTTAGCTTCTTTTGTGGTTGCCTTAATATTTACCCCTACTTTTCTAAATTTAAATCACCGTTTTCTTTCTTTATGTTGCCTTGTCTTTCTCTCCATATAAAAGATCTATTACTACATTTTTTGCCCATCTTTTTTATTTTAATGTTGTCATCTTTTACATATTGATGTCTCTATTTCCCTGTTTTCAGTGTTTTAGCTTTGATTTATTTTTGTGACTTCCCTGTCTGGGTTGATATCTCTTTGCTCTGTCCTATTTTCTAGTCTGTGTTGTTGTCTGATTTTATCGATTTTCTAACCAGAGGACTCCTTTTAGTATTTCTTGTAATTTTGGTTTAGTTTTTGTAAATTCCCTAAACTTCTGTTTATCTGGAAATGCCCTAATTTCACTAACTTATTTGAGAGATAGTTTTGTTGGATATATAATGGCTGGAAAGTTTTTTCTTTCAAGGCTTTATATATGTCATTCCTTTGACTTCTTGCCTGCATTGTTTCTGCTGAATAGTCTGAGCTTCATCTTATTGACTCTCCTTTGTAGATGACTTTTTTTTATCCATAGCCGCTCTTAAAACTCTCTCTTTGTCTTTGGTTTTGGCAAGTTTGATTATAATGTATCCTGGTGACTTTCTTTTGGGATTTTCCGTATGTGGGGTTTGATAAGCATCTTAGATATCGTCTCATCTTTCATGATATCAGGGAAGTTTTCTGCCAACAAATCTTCAATAATTCTCTTTGTATTTTCTCTTTACCCACCGTGTTCTGGTACTTCAGTCACTCATAGGTTATTCCTCTTGATAGAGTCCCACATAATTCTTAGATTTTCTCCATTTTTAAAATTCTTTTATCTGATTTTTCCTCGAATAAGTTGGTGTCAATTGCCTTATCTTCAGTCTCACTAATTCTGACTTCCATTGCCTCAATTCTGCTCCTGTTTTTTTCTATTGAGTTATCTGATTCTGAAATTTTATTGTTAATCGTCTGGATTTCTGATTGCTGTTTCTCTATGGATTCTTGCAGCCTGTTGAGTTTGTCATTATGCTCTTCTCTAATCTTCTTAAGTTCCTCTGTTGTTTTCTCTGTGTGTTCCTTGGCTTGTTCTGTGCCAAACATCCATTATGCATCAGAACATGAACTATACAAAGTATGAATCAAGGAAAATAGAAGTCGTCAAAATTGAAATGGAATGTATAAAGATTGATATCTTAGGCATTAACCTGTTGCTGTTGAGTCAATTTCAACTCATAGCAACCCTGAAAGACAGAGTAGAAGTGCTCCATTGAGTTTCCAAGTAGTGTCTGGTAGATATGAACTGCTAACATTTTGGTTAGCACCCGTAGCACTTAACCACTTTGCCACCAGGGTTTTCATCCTAGGAATTAATGAGTTGAAATGGACTAGTATTGGCCATTTTTAATTGGATAATCAAAAAGTCTACTATGCCAAGAATGATAAACTGAAGAGCAATAGAGTTACATTCATAGTCAATAAGGGCAGCTCAAGATCTACGCTGAAATACAATGTTATCACTTATAGGACAATATCCATACATTTACAAGGCAGACTAGTTAATATGACTATTATTCAAATTTATACATCAATTACTAATGCGAAAGATGAAGAAATTGAAGATTTTACCAACTTCTGCAATCTGAAATCGATCGAACATGCAATCAAGATGCATTGAAAATTACTGGTGATTGGAATGCAATGAAAACAAAGCAGAAGGATCTGTATTTGTAAAATATGGCCTTGATGATAGAAATGAAGCCAGAGATCCCATGAAACAATTTTATAAGACCAATGACTTATTCACTGTAAATACCATTTTTTGACCACATAAATGACAACTATACACATGGAGCTCTCCAGATGCAATATACAGGAATCGAATCAATTATATCTGTGGAAAGAGAAGGTAGAAAATCTCATATCATCAGTCACAACAAGCTAGGGTCTGACTGTAAAACAGACCATCAATTGATCATACACGAGTTCAAGTAGAAGCTGAAAAAAATTAAAACAAGTCCATGAGAGCCAAAATGACCTTGACTATATCCCAACTGAATTTATAGACCATCTCAAGAGTAGAGTTGATGCATTGAACCCTAACAACTGAAGATCAGGTGAGTTGTGGAATGACATCAAGGACATCATATGTGAAGAAAGTAAAATGTCATTAAAAAGATAGGAAAGAAAGAAAAGATAAAAGTGAATGTCGAAGAAACTTAAATTTGAATACATGCTGCATATCCATGCAAAACTAGATAATGAATAAAGAAGATATGAAAAGAATAGATGGCTTTGAATTATGGTGTAGGTGAAGAATGTTGAATACATCACGGACTGGCAGAACAACAAATTAATCTTGGAAGAAGTCCAGCCAGAATGATCCTTAGAGCAAGAATGGAGAGACTTCATCTCATGTACTTTGGACATGTTTTCAGGAGAGACCAGTCCCTGGAGGAGGACGTCATGCTTGATAAATAGAGGATCAATGAAAAAAAGGAAGCCTTTCAAGGAGATGGATTGACACAGTGGCAGCAACAAAGCTCTCAAACACAGCAACGATTGTGAGGATGGTGCAGAACCAGGCCGTGTTTCGTTCTATTGTACACAGTGTCGCTATGAGTCAGAACTATCTCGACAACAACAACAACAAATTCAGACTGTTGTTATAGGAGAGAAAAGAAGCCAAACTGAAAGGTAGAGAAACTATAGTTATGAGAAAGACCAATGGACACTGGTTACAGGAATGTAAGGGAAGAGGAATCCACCAGGAGATGGTCATTGCAGTATTTCAATTTCTTACTGTTCTATAAGGTAATAGATAGATGATGACAAACAAACAGGATTTTGATCTTAGACAAAGACAGTAAGTACATTAAATTTGTAACTGATGTATTATTTTTTCAAATATGTATATACACCCTCTCCTCACTTATCAACATGTTTAGATTCCAAAGACTAGGTCGTTATGTGAAATTCATGTTAAATGGATGATGACCATGTCAGATCACAAAATGCAGGATAGCTACATCATTACATAACTGCCATTTACATCATTACATAACTGCCAAACCACTAAGAATCATGGCCTAGCCAGTCTTAACCATCAAGGCAGCATTACTCTTGCCTTGCACCTTAGCAGTTGTTAATGTCAGACGTATGTCATTAATGTGAAATATAGTCAGATAGCACATTTTTGATTATTGCTGTAAATGTGAAACGTTATATAACAAGACAGTTGATAAGTGAGAAGTTATTCGCCTACACATTCTTAATGTTTTTTTCTTTGTATAGTCTTTGAAGTCAGGG
The DNA here is from genome assembly GCA_030035585.1 of Dugong dugon. Classification (NCBI taxonomy): domain Eukaryota; kingdom Metazoa; phylum Chordata; class Mammalia; order Sirenia; family Dugongidae; genus Dugong; species Dugong dugon. The sequence continues at coordinate 101,506,817 of CM057463.1, read as the reverse complement.
TTTCTGTCTTATCCTAGCACCTGAGATTTGGGTTAAAAAAAAAATCTACTTAAACATTTGTTAATAAATTAGTGAATAAATAATTGATAGTAATCATTTCAACAAATGATCCATAAACATTAGCAGCAATAAGAACACGCCATTGTGATTTTTTAAAAATTTTTTTTATTGTACTCTAGATGAAGATTTACAGAACAAGTAGTTTCTCATGAAACACTCAGTACACATATTGTTTTATGACATTGGTTAACAACCTCACTACATGTCAACACTCTCCCTTCTCAACCTTGAGGACCTTTTTTTTGGTGAAAATATACATAGCCAAAGTTACACCATTTTGAAAGTTTCTACATGCACAATTCAGTGACATTGATTACATTCTTCCAGTTGTGCTGCTATTATCACTATCCTTTTCCAAATTAGTCCATCACCATTATCTTCAACTAACTGTCCCCTAGGCTTCCCATCAAAAAGCTGCTGTTGTCAATTTGATCTCACATAGATAATTTTTTTTTTTGTACCTTAAATGAAGGTTTGCAGAACAAATAGTTTCTCGTTAAACAGTTAGTACACATATTGCCCTATGACAATGGTTGACAACACCATGACGTGTCAACTCTGTCTCTTCTCAACCTTGGGTTCCCTATTACCAGCTTTCCTGTCCGCTCCTGCCTTCTAGTCCTTGTCCCTGGGCTGCTGTGCCTCATTTGTCCTGTTTTGTTTTATGAGGCTGTCCAATCCCCAGGCGAACGGTGAATTTCAGGAGGGGCTTCACTACCGGGCTAGAAGGGTGTCCGGGGGCCATACTCTCGGGATTTCTCCAATTTGTCAGTCCAGTAAATCTGGTCTTTTTTTGTGAGTTAGAATTCTGTTCTACATCCTTTTCCAGCTATGTCCAGGACCCTCTATTGTGATCCCAGTCAGAGCAGTCAGTGGGGGTAGCCGGGCACCATCTAGCTGTACTGGACTCAGTCTGGTGGAGGCTGTGGTAGCTGTAGTCCATTAGTCCTTTGGACTAATCTTTTCCTTGTATCTTGTTCTCTTCATTCTCCCTTGCTTCCGAAAGGGTGAGACTGGTGGAGTATCTTAGATGGCTGCTCACAGGCTTTTAAGACCCAGAAGCTACTCACCAAGGTAGAATGTAGAACACTGTCTTTATAAACTGTGTTATGCCAATTGAGCTAGATGTTCCCCGAGACCATGGTCCCCACAGCCCTCCCCCCAGCAATTCAGTCCCTCAGGGAGTTTGGAAGTGTCTATGGAGCTTCCATGACCTTTCCTTGTACAAGTTGTGCTGCCTTCCCCAGTAATGTGTACTGTCTTACCCTTCACCAAAGTTATCACTTATCTATTTAGTTCCCCCCCATCCCTCATAACCAGCAAAGATTGTTTCTTTTTGTGTGTAAACATTTACATGAGTTATACAGTAGAGGGCCATTGTGATTTCTGGATACTATATTGATATAGATAGATATGTATATCTACCTATCTATATGTATTCTAGGAATAAAGTTTGAATGACTACAACCCTCATCACATTTCTTCTCTCTTTTTTTCCCTAAGTAAAGCAATTATACTTTAAAACATGTTCTCAAAGATAACAATAATATGTTATATTAGAGAATGTGTTGTTTCTGAAATTAAAACAGTAGTTTACTGAATTTTTGTTGATTATTAATTCAGCATTACCAACTGACAGATAGGAGACCTTGGACAAATAACTTCATTGTTCTAAACTATACACTGAAGGAAAAGGATAGTAAAGATAAATACTGTTGCTAGCATTAGGTGCCATCAACTTGGTCCTGACTAATAGTGACCCTGTGTACAACAGAACAAAACACTGCCCGGCTCTGTGCCATCCTCAGTTGTTGCTATGTTTGAGTCCATCGTTACAGCTACTGTGTCAATCCACCTCATTGAGGGTCCTCCTCTGTTTCACTGACCCTCTTCTTTATAAGCATGATGTCCTTCTTCAGAGACTGGTCCATCCTGATAACATGTCCAAAGTATGTGAGACAAAGTCTCACCATCCTCGCTTCTAAGGAGCATTTTGGTTGTATTTCCTCCAAGACAGATTTGTTTGTTCTTTTGGTAGTCCGTGGCATATTCAATGTTCTTCACCAACACTATAGTTCAAAGGCATCAATTCTTCTTCTGTCTTCCTTATTCATCGTCCAGCTTTCCGATTCTCAGGAGGTGATTGACAACTCCATGGTTGGGTCAGGCTCACCTTAGTCTTCAAGGTGACATCTTTGCTTTTTAACACTTTAAAGAGATCTTTTGAAGCAGATTTTCCCAATGCAAGGCATCTTTTGAGTTGACTACTGCTTCCATTGGTGTTGATTGTGAATCCAAGTAAAATGAAATCCTTGACAACTTCAATCTTTTCTCCCTTTATCATGATGTTGCTTATTGGTCCAGTTGTGAGAATTTTTGTTTTGTTTATGTTGAGGTGTAATCCATACTGAAGGTTGTGGTCTTTGATCTTCATCAGTAACTGCTTCAAGTCCTCTTCACTTTCAGCATGCAAGTTTGTGTCATCTGCATAACGCAGGTTGTTAATGAATCTTCCTCCAATCTTGATGCCCTGTTCTTCACATAGTCCAGCTTTTCAGATTATTTGCTCAGCATACAAATTGAATAAATATTGGGAAAAGATACAACCCTGATATGCACCTTTTTGGACTTTAAACCATGCCGTATCCCCTTGTTCTGTTAGGAAGAATGCCTTTTGATCCATGTACAGGTTCTTCATTAACACATTAAGTGTTCTAGAATTCCCATTTTTTGCAGTGTTATCCATACTTTGTTATGATCCACAGTTGAATGCCTTAGCATAGTCAATAAAACACAGATAAACATCTTTCTGGCATTCTCTGCTTTCAGCTAGGATCCATTTAAGATCAGCAATAATACCCCTAATTTCACATCCTATTCTGAATCTGGCTTGAATTTCTGGCAGTTCCCTGTTGATATACTGCTGCAGCCACTTTTGAAATATCTTCAGCAAAATTTTACTTGAGTGTGATATCAATTATATTGTTAGATAATTCTGCATTCAGTTGGATTGCCTTTCTTTGGAATAGGCATAAATATGGATCTCGTCCAATCAGTTGTCCAGATAGATGGCTTCCAAATTTCTTGGCATAGACAAGTAAGCACTTCTAGCATCGCATCCGTTTGTTTAAACATCTCATTTGTTATTCCATCGATTCCTGGAGTCTTACTTTTCACCAATGCCTTCAGTGCAGCTTGGAGTTCTTCCTTCAGTAGCATTGGTCCCTGATAGTATGCCACCTCCTGAAATGGATGAATGTCCACCAGTTCTTTTTGGTATAGTGACTCTGTGTATTCCTTCCTTCTGCTTTTGATGCTTCCTGTGTTGTTTAATGTTTTCCCCATAGAATCCCTCAGTATTGCAACTTGAGGCTTGAATTTTTTCTTCAGTTGTTTCAGCTTGAGAAATGTTGAGCATGTTCTTCCCTTCTGGTTTTCTATCTCCAGCTCTTTGCATATGTCATTATAACGCTTTACTTTGTCTGTTCGAGCTGCCCTTTGAAATCTTCTGTTCAGCTCTTTTACTTCATCATTTCTTCCTTTTGCTTTAGCTACTTAACATTCAAGAGCAAGTTTCAGAGTCTCTTCTGCTATCCGTTTTGGTCTTTTCTTTCTTTCCTGTCTTTTTAATGCCTTGCTTCCTTCATGTATAATGTCCTTGATGTCATTACATGACTCATCTGGTCTCTAGTCATTAGTGTTCAACAAGTCAGATCTATTCTTGAGATGGTCTCTAAATTCAGGTGGGATATACTGAAGGTCATACTTTGTCTCTCTTGAACTTGTGCTAATTTTCTTCAGTTTCAACTTGAACTTGCATATGAGCAGTTGATGGTCTGTTCTGCAGTAGACCCCTGGCCTTGTTCTGACTGAGGATATCAAACTTTTCCATCATCTCTTTTCACAGATACAGTCAGTTGGATTCCTGTGTATTCCATCTGGCGACGTCCACCTGTATAGTTGTCATCGCCATCTATGTCGTTGAAAAAGGTGTTTGCAATGGAGAAGTCATTAGTCTTGCAAAATTCTATTATGCAATCTCCAGCATCATTTCTATCACCAAGGCCATATTTTCCAACTACTGATCCTTCTTCTTTGTTTTCAAGTATCACATTCCAATCACCAGTAACCATCAATTTATCCTGATTGCATAATCAATCAATTTCCGACTGCAAGAAATTGGTAAATATTTTCAGTTTTTTCATCTTTGGCCTTAGTGGTTGGTGTATAAATTTTAATCATAGTCATATTAACTCATCTTCCTTGTAGGCTTATGGATATTATCCTATCAGTGACAGCATTGTACTTCAGGACAGATCCTGTAATGTTTTTGATGATGAATGTAGAGCCATTCCTCTTCAAGTTATCTTCCACAACATAGTAGACCATATGGTTGCCTGATTCAAAATGGCCAATACCAGTTGATTTTAGCTCATTAATGCCTAGAACATTGATGTTTATGCATTTCATTTTTGATGATTTCCAAGTTTCCTAGATTCATACTTACGTACATTCCACTTTCCAACTATTAATGGATGTTTGCAGCTGTTTCTTCTCATTTTGAGTTGTGCCACAACAGCAAACGAAAGTCCTGAAAGCTTGACTCCACCCACTTCATTAAGGTCGACTCTACTTTGAGAAGGCCAGTCTTTCCCAGTCATCTTTTGAGTGCCTTCCAACCTAAGGGCTCATCTTCTGGCACTGTATCAGACAATGTTCTCCTGCTATTCATAATATTTTCACTAACTAATTATTTTCAGAAGTAGATTGCCGGGTCCTTCTTCCTATACCCAATACCAGCTATAAATGTCAATAAATGACAGTTAAGAAGAGTCAAGACTTCCTGAATCATCTAGCCTTCTGTGATCTTACAAAAAGATGTTTTTGAAAACTAATTAAAAAAATTGAAGAAAGAACAAAAATATCCTGCTGATATTTTTGGTTGTAATTGCTATCGTTGTTGAATTTTGTTTTGTTTTGTTTTTGCAAAATTATTTTGTGTATTACTGTGAGATTACGGATTTTTTTTTTCACATAGTTTAGTGCATGATACTGCGGTGCCGTTCATGAATATGTTCTTTATCACATTCATTCAATTTAACGTGATCAGAAAAAATAGACCCAGGGTATTATTCAGTGGGAAACACATGTAGCTCAAAAAAACAAAACAAAAAAACCAAACCTGTTGCCATCGAGTCAATTCCGAATCATAGTGACCCTTTGGAATGGAATAGAACTCCCCCTAGGGTTTCCAAGGAGCAGCTGGTGGATTCAAACTGCCAATTTTTGGGTTAGCAGTCTGAGGTCTTGATCACTGTGCCACCAAGGATCTGATGTAACTTAGAGTTACACAAATTAAAGATACTCCTGAAAGATTTGCAGAAATATTTGTGAAATCGATTTTTTTTATTGCACTTTAGACAAAGGTTTATGAGACAAATAGTTTCTCATCAAACAGTAAACATATTGTTTTATGACAATTGATAACGACCCCACGGCATGTCAACACTGTTCCTTCTCTACCTTGGGTTCCCTATTACCAGCTTTCCTGTCCCCTCCTGCCTTCTAGTCCTTGTCCCTGGACTGTTGTGTCCCATTAGTCTCATTTTGTTTTATGGGGCTGTCTAATCTTCGGATGAAGGGTAAACCATGAGAGTGACTTCATTGCTGAAGTAGAAAGGTAACCGTGGGACATACTCTCAGGGGCTCTCCAGTCTCTGGCAGGCCACTAAGTCTGGTCTCTTTATTTGTGAGTTAGAATTTTGTTCTTCATTTTTCTCCAGCTCTGTCTGGGACCTTCTGTTGTGATCTCTGTCAGAGCAGTTGGTGGTGGTAGCCAGCCACCATCCAGTTGTACTTGACTCAGTCTGGTGGAGGCCATGGCACTTGTGGTCCATTAGTCAATAGGACTAATCTTTCCCTTGTATCTTGTTTTCTTCATTCTCACTTGCTCCCGAAGGGGTGAGATTAGTGGAGTATCTTAGATGGCTGCTCACAGGCTTTTAAGACCCCAGACGCTACTCACCAAGGTAGAATGTACGACATTGTCTTTATAAACTGTATTATGCCAATTGAGCTAGATGTTCCCCAAGACCACGGTCCTCACAGCCCTCCACCCAACAATTTGGTCCCTCAGGGAGTTTGGATGTTTCTACAGGGCTTCCATTAACTTGCCTTGTACAAGTTTTGGTGGCTTCCCCAGTATTGTGTACTGTCTTACCCTTCACCAAAATTACCACTTATCTGTTATCTATTTAGTATTTCCCCCAGTCCACGCCTCCTATCTCTCATAACCAACAAAGATTGTTTCTTTTTGTGTGTAAACCTTTTCATGAGTTTTGACATTAGTAGTCTTATACAATATTTGTCCTTTTGTGATTGACTTATTTCACTCAGCATAATGTCCTCCAGTTTTATCCATGTTAGTAGATGGTTCACAGATGCATCATTGTTCTTTATCATTGCATAGTACTCCATTGTGTGAATATACCATAATTTGTTTATCCATTCATCTGTTGATGGGCGTCTAGGTTGTTTCCATCTTTTTGCTACTGTGAACAATGCTGCAATGAACATGGGTGTGCATATGTCTATTCGTGTGACGGCTCTTATATATCTAGGATATATTCTTAGGAGTGGGATTGCTAGATAGTATGGTATTTCTATTTCCAGCTTTTTAAGGAAGCACCATATCATTTTCCAAAATGGTTGTATCATTTTGCATTCCCACCAGCAGTGCATAAGAGTTATGATCTCCCCGCAGCCTCTCCAACATTTGTTATCTCCTGTGTTTTTGATTCATGACAGTAATGCTGGAGTGAGACGTTATTTCACTGTGGTCTTGATTTGCATATCATAATCACACTTGCTAAAACCAAAGACAAACTAAGAATCCAGAGAGCAGCTCGAGAAAAGCAAAAAGTCACATACAGAGGAGAAATCATAATACTAAGCTCAGATTATTCAGCAGAAACCAGGAAGGCAAGATGGCAATGAGACGACACAAATAAAACCTTGAAAGAAAAAAATTGCCAGCCAAGGGTAATATATCCTACAAAACTCTCATTCAAACATGGTGGAGAAATTAGGACACTTCCAGATAAACAGAAATTAAGGGACTATGTAAAACCAAACCAAATTTACAAGAATTATTAAAGGGAGTCCTTTGATCTGAGAACAAACAACATCAGACCACAAGCTGAATCTAAGATGCAGGATCATACCAGCCAGATACCAACCTAGGAAATGAACTCTCAGTGACTAGCCAAAACCAAAAGAATTACAACAGGGAACCAGAGAGGTTAATCGGTAAATGACAACAACATCAAATTGAGGGAATGAATGGTGTAGGTATAGAACTTCTAACGGAGAGGAAGGCGAGGCAATACCAAGTGATAATAGACTGGTTGAAACCTAGGAAAATGAGGGTAATTTTCAAGGTAACCACAAAGAAAGTTAACAAACCCACTCATCAGAATAAAGAAGAAAAACATAAAGTCTCAGTAAAAAACAAAACCTACAAAAACAAAAGAAATGAAAAAAATCCACAAACAAAAGGAATTCAGCACAGGAGAATAAGAGGAACAAAGAAAACGTCAGCACCACAAAAAAAAAAGCACTACAAAATGACAACAATAAACTCACACCTATCAATAATGACACTGAATGTAAATGGCCTAAATGCACCCATAAAGAGACAGACAGTGACAGAATGGATAAAAAGACGGGATCCATCTATATGCTGTCTACAAGATATACACCTTAGAAACAAAAACATAAATTCACTAAAAATCAAAGGATGGAAAAAATATATCAAGCAAACAGCTACCAAAAAAGAGCAGGAGTGGCAATACTAATCTCAGATAAAACAGACTTTGAAACAAAATCCACCAAACACGTCAAAGAAGGACACTATATAATAATTAAGGGGATGATCCATCATGAAGACACAACCATAATAAACATCTATGCACCCAATGACAGGGCTCCAAAATACATAATACGAACTCTAACAGCACTGAAAAGGGAAATTGGCAGTTCCACAATAATAGTAGAAGATTTCAACACAGCACTCTTGATAAAGGACAGAATGTCTAGAAAGAAACTCAGCAAAGATACAGAAGACCTAAAGGACATTATCAGCCAACTTGACCTCATAGACATACATAGAACACTCCACCCAACAGCTTCAAAGTACACATTCTTTCCAATGCACATGGAACATTCTCCAGAATAGACCACATCTTTGGCCACAGAGTAACCCTAAACAAATTCCAAAACTTTGAGATAATTCAAAGTATCTTCTCTGACCACAACACCATCAAGGTAGAAGTTAACAACAGAAAGAGCAGGGGAAAGAAATCAATTACATGGAAACTGAATAACACTCTGCTTACAAACTACTGGGTAATAGACGAAATTAGAGATGCAATCAAAAAATTCCTAGAATAAAATGAGAATGAAAATATATCATACCAAAACCTTTGGGACACAGCAAACACAGTCCTCAGAGGACAATTTATAACAATAGATGCACACATGAAAAAAGAAGAAAGGGACAAAATAAAAACATTAAGTATGGAACTCACACAAATAGAAAGGGAACTGCAAAAAAAAAAAAAAAAAAAAAACCCCACAGCCACTAGAAGAAAAGAAATAATAAAAATCAGAACATAAATAAATGACATAGAGAATAGAAAAACAATAGGATCAACAAAATGAAAATTTGGTTCTTTGAAAGGATCAGCAAAATTGACAAACCACTGGCCGACTGACAAAAGAAAAACAGGAGAAGATGCAAATAACCCAAATAAGAAATGAAACAGGGGACATTACAACAGACCTAACTGAAATAAAAAAGATCAGAGCAGAGTATTATGAAAAAGTATACTCCAACAAATTTGAAAACCTAGAGGAGATGGATAAATATCTAGAAACACACTACTTACCCAAATTAAAACAAAGTGATGTTGAAAATCTGAACAGACACATAACAAGAGAAGAGGTTGAAAAGGCAATAAAAAATCTCCCAACAACAACAAAATAAAGACCTGGTCCAAATGGCTTCACTGGAGAATTCTACCGAACATTCAGAGAGGAGCTTAGACCAGTACTACTCAAACTATTTCAGAACATAGAAAAGGAAGCACCACTTCCAAATTCATTCTATGAAGCCAGCATAAACCTGATACCAAAACCAGGGAAAGACACCACAATAAAAGAAAATTATAGACAAATGTCTCTCATGAATATAGATGCAAAAATTCTCAACGAAATTCTGGTCAATAGAATTCAACATCATAACAACAACAACAACAAAAAATACACTATGACCAAGTAGGATTCATTCCAGTTATGTAAGTTATGTTCAACATTAAAAAAATCAATCAATGTAATCCACCACATAAATAAAAGTATCACATGATCATCTTAATCGATGCAGAAAAGGCATTTGACAAAGTCCATCAAACATTCCTGACAAAAACTCTCAATAAAATAGGTATAGAAGGGAAATTTCTCAACATAATAAAGGGCATCTATGCAAAACCATCAGCCAACATTTTGGATCTTGTTGAGGATTGCTCTGTGGCCAAAGATGTGGTCTATTCTGGAGAATGTTCCATGTGCATTGGAAAGAATGTGTACTTTGAAGCTGTTGGGTGGAGTGTTCTATGTATGTCTATGAGGTCAAGTTGGCTGATAATGTCCTTTAGGTCTTCTGTATCTTTGCTGAGTTTCTTTCTAGACATTCTGTCCTTTATCAAGAGTGCTGTGTTGAAATCTTCTACTATTATTGTGGAACTGCCAATTTCCCTTTTCAGTGCTGTTAGAGTTCGTATTATGTATTTTGGAGCCCTGTCATTGGGTGCATAGATGTTTATTATGGTTGTGTCTTCATGATGGATCATCCCCTTAATTATTATATAGTGTCCTTCTTTGACGTGTTTGGTGGATTTTGTTTCAAAGTCTGTTTTATCTGAGATTAGTATTGCCACTCCTGCTCTTTTTTGGTAGCTGTTTGCTTGATATATTTTTTCCATCCTTTGATTTTTAGTGAATTTATGTTTTTGTTTCTAAGGTGTATATCTTGTAGACAGCATATAGATGGATCCCGTCTTTTTATCCATTCTGTCACTGTCTGTCTCTTTATGGGTGCATTTAGGCCATTTACATTCAGTGTCATTATTGATAGGTGTGAGTTTATTGTTGTCATTTTGTAGTGCTTTTTTTTTTGTGGTGCTGACGTTTTCTTTGTTCCTCTTATTCTCCTGTGCTGAATTCCTTTTGTTTGTGGATTTTTTTCATTTCTTTTGTTTTTGTAGGTTTTGTTTTTTACTGAGACTTTATGTTTTTCTTCTTTATTCTGATGAGTGGGTTTGTTAACTTTCTTTGTGGTTACCTTGAAAATTACCCCCATTTTCCTAGGTTTCAACCAGTCTATTATCACTTGGTATTGCCTCGCCTTCCTCTCCGTTAGAAGTTCTATACCTACACCATTCATTCCCTCAATTTGATGTTGTTGTCATTTACCGATTAACCTCTCTGGTTCCCTGTTGTAATTCTTTTGGTTTTGGCTAGTCACTGAGAGTTCATTTCCTAGGTTGGTATCTGGCTGGTATGATCCTGCATCTTAGATTCAGCTTGTGGTCTGATGTTGTTTGTTCTCAGATCAAAGGACTCCCTTTAATAATTTTTGTAAATTTGGTTTGGTTTTACATAGTCCCTTAATTTCTGTTTATCTGGAAGTGTTCTAATTTCTCCACCATGTTTGAATGAGAGTTTTGTAAGATATATTACTCTTGGCTGGCAATGTTTTTCTTTCAAGGTTTTATTTGTGTTCTCTCATTGCCATCTTGCCTTCCTGGTTTCTGCTGAATAATCCGAGCTTAGTATTATGATTTCTCCTCTGTATGTGACCTTTTGCTTTTCTCGAGCTGCTCTCTGGATTCTTAGTTTGTCTTTGGTTTTAGCGAGTGTGATTATGATATCCCTTGGTGGTTTTCTTTTGGACTCTCTCCTATACAGGGTTGGTTGATCTTCTTGGATGGTCAGCTTTAATCTTTCGTGTTATTGGGGATGTTTCCTCTCAGCAGTTATTCAAATATCCTCTCTGTGCATTCTGTTTTCTCCCCCTGTTCTAGAACTCTGAACACTCACAAATTTTTGCTTTTAATTGTATCCCACATAATTTTCAGAATTTTTTCATTCTCTTTTTCTCATTTTTATCTTAGAGTTGTATCCAAGTGTTTGTCTTCAATTTCACTGATCCTGTCTTTCATCATTTCAAACCTGCTGCTCAACCCTTCTATGACACTGTCCATTTCTGAAATATTGTTGTTTATCTGTTGGATTTCTAATTGTTGTTTTTGTATGATTTCTAGTTGTGAATTTATTTTAGCATTTTTTTCTGTATTATTTTTCTGAATTTTTCCATTTTTTTTCTGTATTTTACATGAATTTGTCTGCCTTTTGCATGAATTTTCCTGTTTTCCTCATTTTTGTCTGCTTTGTAATTCAAGTCTTGGATAGCTCTGAATATTAGATATTTGAATTCCCTATCAGGTAGTTCTTGTGCCTTTTCTTCTATTGGAAAATCATCTGGTGTTTTATTTTGGATGCCTACTGGAATCATCCTGTCCTATTTTTTATATGTTTTGATATTATCTGCTGTCTTTGGGACATTCAGTAGTTATTTTCCTCATTTATTAATTATAGATTTGTTTGTTTTGTCCTGCTTTTTTGTTTTGTTTTGTTTTGTTTTTGTTTTTGGTTCTGCCTAAGCAGTCAGGCTGTGTTTTCTTTGTTGTTTGCTCATCTATGGGCACAGTACTTTTTGCCTCTTTCTCCAATGGGCAGGATCAGTTGCTCAGGTATGGTACAGCAGGGCAGGTTATGCTGCAAGGGGAGTTGCTTGGATGCATTGCTTGTGGCACATACTAGGGCCAACAGTGTAGGCCAGGAATAAGTGCAGGGTAGTTTCCAGTAGGTGATGTTAATTGCATGGTGCATGTTGTTATGAAGGAGAGGGGACATTGTGATGTGTAGAGCTAAGATAGGTATGGGAAAGAGGAGACAGAGGTGAGAGGAACAGGGGCCAAAAACTTACAAACAAACAAAAAAGAGTGCTAAGGAATCTTGCAGTTGGAGTGGAATGATGAGAGACTGAGAAATGGAGAAAAAGGAAAAAAGAAAAAGTGTAAAACAAAAAATAAATATATAAAAATTAGAAAAAATAAGAAAGAAAGGAAAGCAAAACCCCCAGGATCCCACTGGTGCAACAGCGAGGAGTGGAGAAGTTGCTCCCAAGGTATGAATTACATCCTAGCTAGGAGAGGTAGAGGCGTCACATGGGTCCATTTATTCAGGAGACAGGAAAAGAAGGTAAGTATAGAGAGATGAGAAACTGAGAAATTAAGAAAGATAAAAAGGGGAAAAGAGAGAATAGAAAACAAAACAAGTAAAAAGAAATTCCCCCGGGATCCTACTGTGCCACTGGGCAGAATGAGGGAGCTGTTCTCAAGCTGCGCAGTACTGGCCAGTTAGAAGGAGCTCCTAAGCTGAGAAAAGAAAAAGAAAACACACAAACAAATAAACCAAAGCAAAGAAAAAGTCCCAGGGATCCCACCAGCATGGCAGCACATACCGGGAGACAGTTCCACAGTCAAGTGGCACTTCACAGCCTTTCAGGAAGAAGCAAAGATGCCATATGGAGCCAAGTATTTGAGAGAAAGGAGGGGGAGGTGAAGAGAAGTATGGCAGAAACCAAAAGAAGTAGAAAAAAGCATCGCCAGCAACCAACAAATGGCACCCAGGAAGCCAGCCAGTGTGGGTGGGTGGAATCCAAGTGGCACAAGGGTGAAACCAGTGCTTCCCAGCCAAGAGACTGTGGCTGCAGGAAGCAGTGGAGGCCAAGCCTGGTTGAAGAATGGTGAAGGGTGGGGAAGCGCATATTTCTGGTTACCAGTTGTTCTATCCCCTGCTGGGGGCTCCGTTCTGCTGCTTTCCTGTACACCCTGTTTTCCAATCTCCAACAGGAATCCAAGATGGAGGATCCATGCTGCGTTACCTGATAGGGGACCTCTGCATGTATCTCTCCTCGCTCTCTGTTCTCTGTCAGTTTCTTACTCCATTAGGCGCTTGGCTGAGTTCTTTATCTCTTCTTTTGATGCTTAGGGTTTCAAGATTGACGTGTGCTTCTTTTTGACTTCGTTTTTCAGATCTTTGCTGGGGAGGGATGGTGTGGTGCTTCTGTCTATAGCTCCATGTTGCACGGAAGTGGCCCCCTTTTGTATTTTATGACCATTTCTCTCTTTTCACCAGTGTTGGGATTCATAGGTTGCTAAGCAGTAATATTTCCCAGTAAACAGAGACTCATGGAGAGGGTTTTTTTAGTTTTTAATGTGAAGTGATTTAAAAATAATATCCTGTAATAATATTTCACATTTTAATGTACAGAAATTATATTTTAAAATATAAATGTCTATCAAATTGATTTGGATTTATTCTTCCACATAAAAATATCTGCTCAAGGAAAGTAGCTCTTATTTCCTAAAAATAAATACATTTATTTTTTTTAATACACTTTATTTTTCTCCAGATCCAAGTATTTCCTTCCAACTGCATTAGCTTAGATAAATAGACAAATAACTCTATATAACCATAAAAATTTTCTAATACATCTCCTATTTTTAAATGTTTATATTTTTCTGCCTCCTTTATGGTAGTGCCAGATCTATTTTCTTAAGTAGACGTGAATATAACTTTTAGAATGAACATATTTAAAATTGTATTAGTGATACACAGATAAGAACTGGCATTTGTATGCATGTTAAGCTTTCATACTCTGAAGTGAATACATAAAAATGTAAAATGATTGTGTACCTAGAATTTCAATTATATATAAAACCAGTAGGCTGATGTCTTTTCTGGTACACTGTGAATGACAAAAGGACTATTGCTATATGCACATTGAGAAAATTGATTGGAAGGATCCCAGTTCAGTCACTATTTTTTTTTGTGCCTTGAATAATCATTCAGAATCTCCATTTTTTACACGTGTTATAGAGAGATCAGATTCTCCACTTTTCCTAATCCAAGGGATTATAATAAGACTCAAGTACAAAAACCAGTTTTCACATGCATGCAGAACTATACAGATGTAAACTTTATAATTTTTTTATTTTTCTGTAAGTTTTTTTCCTTTTATGATGTGGTTATTATGTCATATTTCTGCACTAGTATTAAGCATCCTTTAATAGTTATATTTAATTTATTAAGATAGTACTTGGTCTATTACTTAAAAATAATAATTGCAGCTAGTATTTATGCAGTGCAAACTCTGTGCTAAATGTCTTGTATGCAAAAATCTCATTTAAATCTCAAACATCTTAATGAGCTACATATTACTATTTAGTTTCAAAAAGGAAACTAGGTCTCAGGGAGGTTAAAATGACAGCTGCTTTATTGTGGAGGCAGGTTTCAAAATCAGTTCTACTTGATATCAAAGTCTGGCACTTGTTTATAAAAATTCAATGAGAGGCAGTATATGAAGTGGTCAATCGCTGAGTTTCTAAAGTGGGACAAAAGTGGACTTAAGTCTTCTTCCTAAGTGACTAGGTTTGTGATTTTAAGGAAGTCCCTTTACCTGTCTGTGTATTTGAGTGTGTATGTGTGTGTGTCTTCACCGACAAGGATAGAATTGTACCTGCTTCATAGAGTTGCTATTATATGAAATAATACATGCATGTAAATCACTTAGCATAGTACCTGTCACACAATACATATGCGATGAAAGTTAGTTTTTATTGTTTAATTTTCTTAATTTTAAAGTCCTTCATTAGAAAAATAGGGACAAAAATAACACCTCCATTTGAAAAATGTTGTGTGGATTAAAGGAGATTTTCATAAAAAATGTGCCAAGCATGCACATGCTCAATATGGTAATTATTGTCAACATCATCATTGTGACAAAGATTTTTTTTTGAGCTGTTTGTTAAATTTTGGCAAAGAAAAACCATGTCATTTTGGATTAATTATTATTTCTTCTTCCCTTCACCGTCTGTGGAATATAGAGAAATCCACCCAAATCTTCTTGAAAGTGATGTCTAGTTCTGTTGAGTGTCTACAATAAAGCACAAAGAAATATATTTACTTAATGTCCAGCTGATCGTGGCCATTCATCACTTCTCAAATTCAGTTAATGAATATTCCATGGCACTGACGATTATCCCAGAATTTCATTAGACATCACTTACATCTTAATAGTATGAAGAGAGAATATTTTTTGTTTCTCTTTCTAAGCTCAAAAGAGATGAAAATGTCAACATTTGAGAACAGGGATTATGCATTATATTTCTTTGTACAACACTCCACATTAAGTGAACATCCTTAAAATAGAAATTAAGAACAATTTTTGATCAATAGTAATGGATAAGATGTATCTGAAAATGACAGTAGTGTGAGAGAAAGAGAAAGAAACCAAAATGTACAAGACACATTTGCAATATAGAGCAATGCATAGGCTATTACTGCAATAGTACTATTCTTCATGTTAATATTTGATATGTTTTAAAATAAGGATGAAATCAAGTTAGGAAAGATCTGGAATACCATGCCAAAGAATTTAAATTTTATCCATCCGCAGCTGAATAAAACGGAACACATCATCTTTGTTGCTGATTTGTAATTAAATGGCTAAGACATACACAAGAATAAAAATGAGAGGGAGCAGGGAGTGAGTGTAGGCAAAAATAGAACTGGGAAAAGTAATCTTGCTAAAACTAAAAAGTAACTCCAAACACAAAGTTAATTATATTTTGTATAAGTAATATAAGCTAAGAAAAAGTTAAACTTTTTTTCTTTAGTCTCCTTATGTCATCAGCCAATGTTTGCTTTTATTATTTATGTTTGAAAAAAAAAAAGTCTTCCCTCTGATTAGGGGTATGCATGTCTATGTGTGTGTGTGTGTAACACATATTACATATGCACATAAACATATATATCCATTTGTGTGTGTAATAACAACACTGTATTGTTTTTTTCTTTTTTAATCTTAAGTGTAGTTCTACACTCGAATTAATGTATTAATTTATTCAGTAATGAATATTTGTTAAGTGTTTGCCATTTTCAAAGTATTCTTCTAGTCATTTGGCATACCTCAGTAAACAAAATAGAAAAATGATGCTTGCCTTCAATCTAGCAGTGGAAGGCAATAGCAACTAATAATCATAAAACTAATAATAATATTAAGTAAATAAACATTCCATGTTATAAAATGATTAATATTCTGTAACTTTCTAGACTTATACATGGTCTTAATACCACAGAGATACCACTATATTTGATTTCTTACCTTTGAACAAGGTGTACTTGCCAATCGTTAAATTCTAGCAAAGTGCAACACCACATTAATTCTCTTTGATAGCTACAAATTCAGATGGTTACTATTCAAGCCTCTTTTCATTTTTCAATTTTCTATTCATTAATATATAGAAATCTGTAGTTATAAATGTGCATTCAGCAAACATTGGTAGCATGTTTCAGATGTGAAAACATAGCGATACATAAAATAATCTGCTCTTCGGGCTGTGTGGAGGCCTGCATCCTTGAAGATTTAGGTCCATATAGATTTGCACATGTTCTGTATGAACACTATACTCACTTTTATCTTATATCAGATGTCTAGCTCCTTCCAATCCAGTGAATTTCTCAAGGACAGAAACTCTGTGATTCATCATTAAGTTGATTAACTGCCAGCCCTGTGACAGAGAGCAGCCAGATTAATTCCCTATGAGAATAAACCCATAACTATTATTTGGTTTTAATGCTGTTGAGTCTTTTCTCTGTCTTTCTTGTATCAATTTCTTCCATTTACTAACAATTTAACATTGGTTGGCATTCTTTTCTGCCCACTGCTTTTTTTTTTTTTTTTCCCTCCTCTCCTGGATTTCTCTCTGGGATCTTCCTCACATTCTGAACAACGGTATTCATTTTCCCTAATGAACAGACTCATAGAGAGGTCCCAATCCTTCCAATTTTATTCTCTAGCACGAAGCTTCCCTTTGCAACACTGATAATTAATACTTGCCTCAGGTGCAAAGACAGCATTTTTTTCTTATACACTAAGATGACCAAGTCCTATGGCCTGAAGCCTGTTGCAGCTGAGAGAGTATTTGCAGGCCTGGTCTTAAGGGTTCCCCTGGAAATGCTGTCATTGAAGCTACTTGGCTGATTCCCATACCCAACTCCCATGCTTGTTGTTAACTGCTGATACTTCACCGAGTATTAGGATTTGTACTGGTTTGTATTTTTATTTTACTGAGGTTTGATGTCTGTTTAAGATAATACAACTGTAGATTTCAATTTTAGATTAACACTTGTCATGGATTGAATTGTGTCCCCCAAAATTATCTGTCAACTTGGCTGGGTCATGATTCCCAGAATTGTATAATTGTGTACCATTTTGTAATCTGATGTGATTTCCTTATGTGTTGTAAATTCAACCACTATGATCTAATAAGATGGATTAGCAGCAGTTATACTGATGAGGTCTACAAGATTGGAGAGTGTCTTAAGCCAACCTCTTTTGAGATATTAAAGAGAGAGGCAAGCAGAGACACATGGGAACTTCATACTACCAAGAAAGTAGTGCCAGGGGCAGAGCACGTCCTTTTGACCTGAGGTTCATGCACTGAGATGCTCCCAGACCAAGGCAAGACTGATGCATCACAAGGGCCTTTCTCCAGAGCCGACAGAGAAAGCCTTCTGGAGCGGATGCCCTGAATTTGGACTTGTAGCCTACTGGACTGTGAGAGAATAAATTTCTCTCTGTTAACACCATCCACTTGTGGTATTTCTGTTATAGCAGCACTAGATGACTACGACAACACTGTTCACCTTAATAGATAATGAGTTTAGGAAGTCCTTGCTGCCATTTTTCTTTCCCTTCTTCTTTTTAAAGCTGTATCTAGATACTCATTTATGGTTTTTATGTTTGAATTTCCTAGTCAAGTCAGTGAAAGAGAATTAGTTTTACAAGTTATCTAACTGTGTACTTGAATAACCTGGGAGCAGAAGAAAACTCTTTGAGATACTTCTACACATATGGACAGGCCTAACTGGTAGGGTTACTAACACAATTTGGGGGAAATCTCAAGAACTCAGGCTTTAAAACATTAATCTGACTCTAGGACAGGTCAGAAAGGTGAAGATTAGTTCCTGTCTTTGTTTTGAGTGGAAAGTCCAAGTTGATTACTAAAGCTACGTGAGCATGTTGTTCAGTCATGAGAGGCTACATGTCAGGTAGGTAGTCACTAACAGGTATGATGAAAAGGTGGGAGAATATCCCAACAGGAGGTAGCCAAGTTAAAATAAGTAATTATTTTAAAATTACTTAAAGTGTTGAAGATTGATATTTGACACATAATTCTACCACATAATACTAGTTTGATTTGGGGCAAGTAATTTAGTGTCTCTGAGCCTCAGTTTTTCATATCTATATAACAAGAAGAATAGAATGCTAGTATAATTTATAGGTTATTTTTATGCAGGTGCCTATGGGGACTTACAAATATTTGAATACAAAGGAAGTTCTGCCTAGTATCTAAAAATCTCGTGATGAGAGGAGACAAATAATACTAAAAGTAGATATTAATTTCACAGAAAAATATTAATGCTCTACATTTCTGTAGTGCTTCACAGTTTACAAGGTAAATTTACAAACATTATCTTAAATCTGTTCAGTAAAAAGGACGTTTTTATTATTTCATTCTAAAGCTGATGGCAAAGAATTTGAAATTTTAATATATCTAATATGGCTTTTTGGAGTTAAGTAGTTAAGAGCTCAGCTGCAAAACAAAAGTCGGCAGTTTAAATCCACTAGCTACTCCTTGGAAACCCTATGGGGCAGTTCTGCTCTGTCCTATAGGGTCGCTGTGAATCGGAACCGACTCGACGGCACCGAATAAAAACAACAATATGGCTTTTTGGTTTGCAGAAACATGAATCACAACCTAAAATGGCTTGAGTTCAAAGAAGTTTTATTGGATTATGTAATAACAGATTCCACTGTGAGGGAGAGTTTCAGGAATGACTGAATTTATGGCTAATCAGAGAACGATTTTACTTTCTTTCCCAGAAACATCATCACTTATGATATTGTGCTTCATTTGCCGGCACTAAGTGGTATCTGCAAGCAGCTCTAAACATACCTCCTGTGGTAGGCTCACTTTTTCAGTAATTCCTGCGACAGTCGTGAGAGTCCTTCTGATTGGACAGGCTTGCATTACATGCCTCATCCTCAACCTGTATCTGCATACTGAGGAATATGATTTGCTGTCAGTCAAATGCTCGATTTCTGGTAGGGAGTAGTGGGAAGTGGAACCCTCTGACTCAGACCATGTGAACAAAGAGTTGGGGAGAAATGAATAACCAAAACAAAATTGAAGTTAATGCTCAAGGTGGAAAAAATGCTGATAATGTCAACTGAAATGTCTGTCTCTGTAGATGAATTATTAAAGGTATATGGTGTAGGCAGCACTGAAATGCAGATCCCTGACTGCACACACACAAAAGAGTAAACCAAAAAATGATACACTTTCTTTTACAAATTAAATGAGAACTGCAAAAAAAGAAAACCAAGATAAAATATATGTGCAAATATGAAGTGATCAGAAAGATGAAACAAAAAAAGTTGCCATGATTATGAAGTAATTAGTGTCATATTAGATAAACCCTGAAAAGCTTCTTGGAAGGAAGCCCACTTGGAAAATTAAACAAGCCTCCTATGGATCATCCATTCAATATGTACCATTTAACTGACAGTGTGACCAAATGAATTCCACAGATATTATCTACAGGGCTGATATATCCAGGGAAACTATTTTTCTGCCCAATGTATTTTTGACTGCTCCATTTCACTCTACTACATGCATTAACAGGTTTAAAAACGAAAACACTGACTTATAGTTACCCTATAGGACAGAGTACAACTGCCCCATAGAGTTTCCAACGCTGTAATCTTTACAGAAGCAGACTGCCACATCTTCCCCCCTCGGAGTGGCTGGTGGGTGCAAACTGATGACCTTTAGGTTAGTAGCACAACTCTTAGCCACTGCTCCTACAGGGTTCCTTAACAGACTTAAACCCCATTAAACAGCAATCAGGATATGCTCATCTCAGACACAGGAGCATAGCTAGTGATGTTTCCCACTGAGAAGACATCAGCTGTATAACTCTGCTGAGGTTAACAGCTCATAAATGTAAAACTAACTCACTTCTCAGTTATTACTTTCAGATCATCCAAAGGAAAATAACCTCATGCATTTATGGTCAAACCCTGGTGGGGCAGTGGTTAAAGCGATTGGTTACTAACTGGAAGGTTGGTGGTTGGAAACCACCAGTGACTCCGTGGGAGAGAGACGTGAGAGTCTGCTTCCATAGAGATTTACAGCTTTGGAAACCCTATGGTGTCACTATGAGTTGGAACCAACTTGCTGGCAGTGGATTTTTTGGGTTTCTATTAGATAGTCGATGATTATTTATTGATTTATGCATTGATTTTTATACAGGGTGCCTTTATTTGAAGGAGTTGGCTGATGGGAAAATATCTACTTGGATCGATTATATAGGCAACATGGCCTTCATCAACAGCTGATGTGTGGCATTTGCTGGCAGATTAATGAGAACAGAGAAAGAGAGAGAGAGAGTGAAAGAGAGGCAGAGAGTGAGGGAGGAGAAAGGACTGATAATATAATTCAGCTTAGTTCATTGATCATCCACACAATCATCCAAAGTTGAGATCAGTATATTTATAATGTATTTCATATATATTTATTTTTATTTTTACAATATGTTTATGTAAATAATTAAAAATGAAAGCTGTAGCTAATTTGGTTACTTAAAGAGCTGAATAATATTGACAGCAGCTCATCCAAACTATTGAGTAAAAATTGGTTAGAATAAATGTGAATTTAAGGTGACTGGACACCAATTTGGTGACCATGTAACTTGAGGAAAAGTATTGCAATGAAACACAAATGCTATTGAAATATACAACAAAGATAAGTGACATAGTATGGTCTTGCAACGAACAGTAATATAACAGGAGGAAAATTTTTTTAAATTACAATTTGCCTGAAGAACATTATAGAGCTATTTTATACACATGGCCATAAATCCTAGCGGTACTGTTAACCTCATTTGGAACTAGGTCTGTTTCTTAAATTGCAGGAATATGAAAACATTATAAAGTATAGGCCAAATCGTTTGAATGTATATTCCATCATCACTTTTATTGGTCCTAGGTCAAGTTAGAATTTTTTCATGTGTCCACATAGTCATTTGCATATGAAGAGGTTATTTTCATTCTTGATAGGATAAAATGCCACATGCAAAAGCTATAGGAAAAAAGGAGCTTGGATATGGAAAACAGAGCTGTAGAAAGGGTTAACAAGACAAATTTAGAAATATTTATTTTTCTACCTAATTAAAGGATGAGTCTTAGTTGCTGCCAGTGAGATTAACAATGCATCACTGAGAAATTGCAACCATATTTATATTTATGTGAAAACAAATTTTAAAAGGAAAAGATTATATGTGTGAAAGGATGGGGAGACAAAGAAGAAAATGGAAAAAAAGGATATAAGAAACTTGAAAAATTGAGAGCAAGATTCACAAGTTGCTGGAATGCCTCTGAAGGTACTAGCAGATATCTCCCAGAGGGTCCAGTTTCTTGGGTTTCCTAATGTATTCTACATCAATATTTTCAAACTCAACTCATTACTGAAACATGAAATCAACTTATTCATGAGAGAGAATAGAGAGGTCATTAAAAACCTGGCTATTGGAGTTGGACCAACTGGATATGAGTTTGGGCTCTGCTACTTAATAGCAGTAACCTTGGGCAAGGCACGCAACCTCTCTGTGCCTCAGTTTCCTCATTGCAAAACACAACTATTAATAAGATCTCTTTCATGGGTTTCTTACAATAATTATATGTGTCATAGAAGCCAATGTATTTAAAATATTCCTAGAACCTGGTAAGTCCTATCATTTGCTATTACTGTTCCCATCTTTGTGCATTATTACTAGAAGAACATTTTCTATTTTTGCATTTTGATCAAATTTATTTTAGAACAATTTTAGACTTACAGAAAAGTTGAGAAGGTCGTAAAGAGAATTCTCATATATTCCAACAGTTTCCCTTATTAACATTTTACATCTTATTTGTACATTTGTTACAATTAATTAACCAATATTGATATATTATTATTAAACAAAGTACATACTTTATTCAGATTTACCTAATGTCTTTTTGTTGTTGTTGTTGTTCCGGGATCCCATTCAGGATACCACATTACATTTAATTGTCATGTCTCCTTAAGTTCCTCTTGGCTGACATAGTTTCTCGGACTCTCCTTGTTTTAGATGACCTTGACATTTTTGTAGACTATCAATTAGGTATTATGTGGAAAGTTCCTCAGCTGAATTTGTAGGATGTTTTTCTTGAGACTATATTAGTATTGTGGGTCTTTGGAAGGAAGACCACAGAAAGAAAGTGCCATTTCATCATATACTACCCATGGTACATACTATGAATATAATTTATCACTGTGAATGTAAACTTCAATCTCCTAGCTTCAAATAGTGTTTTTCAGGTTTCTCCACTGTAAAACTACCCTTCCCCTGACATACTGTGTACTTTGGATGGAAGTCACTATGTGCAATGCACACATAAGGAATGGATAGTTACATTCTACCTCATTCAGGGTAGAATATCTATATAAATTATTTGGCATTCTACATGAGCTATTTGTCACCTATTTGTCAATTTAATAGTTTATTTATATCAATATGGAATTGTAGATATTTCTTTCATATTTTGGGCTATAATCCAATATTAATTAATTTATTTTATTGTTCAAAGTGTTCTAGCTTTGGTCATTGGAAGCTCTTTCAGTTCTGTGTACTTTTGACATGCCACCATCACTGTGTGTATGTGAGTGTGTATGTATTTGTTGTTGTTAGGAGTTATCTAGTTGATTTTTGATTCACAGTGACCCCATGTTACAGAATAGAACTACCCCATATGATTTTCAAGACAGTAATCTTCCTTTTTAAAAAATATTTTATTGTGCTTCAGGTGAAAGTTTGCACAGCAAATTACTTTCCCATTCAACAATTTATACACAATTTGTTCCATAACATTGGTTGCTATCCCCACAATATGTCAGCACTCTCCTCATACACCCTGCCTTCCCTGTTTTGGTTCCTTCAGTTTCCCTGCCCCTCCTTGCCTTCTCATCATTGCTTTTGGGCAATTGTTGTCTGTTTGGTCTCATGTAGTTGATTGTTCTAAGCAGCACATTCCTTAAGGGTGTTATTGTTTGTTTTATAGGACAGTCTATTATTTGGCTGAAAGGTGACCTCCCAGAGTGGCTTCAGTTCCAGATTAAAGCAGTATTTTAGGGCGATAGTCTCAGGTGTTCCTCCAGTCTGTATCAGTCCAGTAAATCTTGTCTTTTATGAATTTGAATTTTATTCTGCATTTTTCTCCCATTCTAACTGAGACCTTCTATTGTGTCCCTGGTCAGAGCAATTGCTAGTGGTAACTGGGCACCATCTAGTTCTTCTGGTTTCAGGCTAGAGGAGGCTGTGGTCTGTGGGGGCCATTAGTCCTGTGGAATAATTGCTTCCTTGGGTCCTTGGTTGCCTTCACTCTCCTTTGCTCCAGGTGGGAAGAGACCAAGAGTTGTATCTTAGATGGCTGCTCACAAGCTTTTAGGACCTCAGACGCTACACACCAAAGTAGGATGTTGTTGTTGTTGATAGGTGCCATCGAGTCAGTTCTGACTCATAGCGACTCTACGTACAACAGAACAAAACACTGCTCGGTCCTGTACCATCCTCACAGTCGTTGTTATGCTTGAGACCATTGTTTCAGCCATTGTGTCAGTCCACCTCGGTGAGGGTTTTCCCCTTTTTTGGTTACTATCTAATTTACCAAGCATGATGACTTCTCCAGGGAATGCACCCGCCTGTTATCACATCCATCCAAAGTATGTGAGATGAAGTCTTGCCATCCTTGCTTCCAAGGAGCATTCTGGCTGTATTTCTTCCAAAAAAGATTTGTTGGTTCTTCTGGCAGTCCATGGTATAGTCAATATTCTTCACCAGCATCATAATTCAAAAGCATCAATTCTTCTTCAGTATTTCTTATTCATTGTCCAGCTTTCACATGAATATGAGGTGATTGAAAATACCATATGAACTATGAACTATGTTATGCCAATTGACCTGGATGTCCCCTGAGACTATGGTCCTTAGCCTTCAAGCCCAGTAACTCAGTTCCACAAGGTGTTTGGATATTTCTAAGACGTTTCCATAACTGTGTCATCTATGTGCTCTACTATATATGTATGGATACATGCAGCACATACAAATATGTATATACAAATGCCCACAACTATACCTATATATGCATGTGCACATCCTCTCATATGCTCTTCCACACCTATATAGCATACGTATCTTCCTATGTAACCAGTCATAAATTTTTGGTTGCTATCACTGTTGTTTCAGAATTGTATATGTTATAGCATTTACCATAGTTGTCCTTTATTCTCATATACCACTCAGTGTCTTCATTTACCTTGGCCACATTATGCTGGCTTCCCCCATGTTGTGTATTGCCTTTCCCTTCACCAGAATTAATATGTGTCTACTATCTTGTGAGTGATTCTCCCTTCCTCCTCATCCCATCCCTGGTAGCCAACAAGGAATGTTGCTTTTGGTATGTAAACCGGTTATTGACTTTTATTAAAGTGATATCATACAATATTTGTCACTTTGTGATTAACTTATTTCACTCAGTATAATGGCTCCATATTCATCCATGTTATGTTTCACAGACTCATTATTCTTTCTCATGGTGTAGTATTCTTTATTTTATTTTATTTTATTTTTTTATTGTACTTCAGGTGAAGGCTTATGGAACAAATAGTTTCTCATGAAACAGAACTACACATGTTGTTTTATGGCATTGGTTAACAACACCACAAAATATCAGCCCTCTAACTTCTCAAACTTTTTTTTTGGTGAAAATACACATAGCCAAAGATACACCATTTCAAAAATTTCTACATGCACAGTTCAGTGACATTGACTATGATCTTCCAATTGTGCTGTTATTCTCACTTAAGATGAAGGCTTACAGAACAAAATAGTTTCTCATTTAACAGTTACTAAAAATGTTGCCCTATGACAATGGTTAACAATCAAACAACACATCAACAATATCCTTACTCAACGTTGGGTTCCCTATCATCAGTTTCCTTGTCCCCTTCTGCTTTCTGGCCCTTGTCGCTGGACTCCTGTAACTCATTAGTTTCATTTGGTTTTACAGGGCTGCCCACTCCCAGGCTGAACAGTGAACCTTGGAGATAACCTCATCACTGTGCTAAAAGGTGTCTGGGGGCCATACTCTCAGGGTTTCTCCAGTCTCCTTTAGGCCAGTAAATCTGGTCTTTTTTTGTGTGTGTGTGAGTTAGAATTATGCTCTGCATCCTTCTCCAGCTCTGTCCAGAAACTTCTGCTGTGATTCTGGTCAGAGCAGTCAGTGGTGGTAGCCGGGCACCATCCAGATGTACTGGACTCAGTCCGGTGGAGGCCTTGGTAGCTGTGGACAATTAGTCCTTTGGAAAAATCTTTTCCTTGTATCCTGTTCTCTTCATTCTCCCTTGCTCCCGAAGGGATGAGACCAGTAGAGTATCTTAGATGGCCGCTGACAGACTTTTAAGACCCCAGACACAACTCACCAAGGTAGAATGTAGAGCATTGTCTTTATAAGCTGTGTCATGCCAATTGAGCTAGATGTTTCCCGAGACCATGGACCCCAGAGCCCTCCGCCCAACAATTCAGTCCCTCAGGGAGTTTGGATGTCTCTATGGGGCTTCCATGACCTTTCCTTGTACAAGTTGTGCTAGTTTCTCCTGTATTGTGTACTCTCTCACCGTTCACCCAAGATACCACTTATCTATCATCTATTTAGTATTTCCCCCCAACCCGTCCCATTCCTGGTAACCAACAAAGATTGTTACATTTTGTATGTGAACTTTTTCATGGGTTTTTACAATGGAGGTCTCATACAATATTTGTCCTTTTGTGATTGACTTAGTTCACTCAGCATAATGTCCTCCAGTTTGATCCATGTTCTGAGATGGTTCACAGATTCCTCGTTGTTCTTTCTCATTGCATAGGACTCCATTGTGTGTACGTACCATAGTTTGTTTATCCATTCATCTGTTGATGGGCATCTAGGTTGTTTCCAGCATTTTGCTATAGTGAACAATGCTGCCATGAACATAGGTGTGCATATCCCTATTTGAGTGACGACTTTTATTTCTCTAGGATATATTCCTAAGCGTGGGATTGCTGGATGGACTGGTATGTCTATTTCTAGCTTTCTGAGGAAGGGCCATATCAATATCCAAAATGGTTGTATCATTTTGCGTTCCCACCAGCAGTGCATAACTGTTCCTATCTCTCCACAGCCCCTCCAACCTTTGTTATTTCCAGTGTTTTTGATTCGTGCCAGTAATGCTGGGGTGAGATGGTATCTCATTGTGGTTTTAATTTGCAATTCTCTAATGGCTAGTGATCGCAAGCATTTCCTCATGTGTCTGTTGGCCATTTGAATGTCTTCTTTGGTGAAGTGTCTGTTCATTTCCTTTGCCCATTTTTTAATAGCAGTATTTGTCTTTTTGTTGTAGAGGTGTTGGATTTTCTTGTAGATTATGGAGATTAGACCTTTGTTTGACTTGTACTGTCCAAAAATTTTTTTCCCAGTCTGTAGGTTCTCTTTTGACTCTTTTGGTGAAGTCTTTTGAAGAGCATAGGTGTTTGATTTTTAGAAGATCCCTGTTATCTACCTTATCTATTGGGTTTTGTGCATTGATGGTTATGGTTTATATCCTGTTAATGCCATGTATTAAGGCCTGAACTGTTGGTCCTATTTTTTCTTCGATGAACTTTATAGTTTTAGGCTTTATATTCAGGTCTTTGATCCATTTTGAAGTAGTTTTTGTATACGGTGTGAGGTATGGGTCCAGTTTCGTTTTTTTTGCAGATGGATATCCAGTTTTGCCAGCACCATTTGTTAAAAAGACTGTCTTTTCCCCATTTGATGGACTTTGGGCCCTTGTTGACGATCAGGTGACCATAGGTGAATGGATTTACATCTGGCTTCTCAGTTCTGTTCCATTGGTCAATGTATCTTTCATTGTACCAGTACCAGGCTGTTTTGACTACTGTAGCTGTATAGTAGGTTCTGAAGTCTGGTAGTGTGAGTCCTCCAACTTTATTCTTCTTCTTCAGGAGTGCTTTACTTATTCGGGGCTTCTTCCCTTCCCATATAAACTTAATGATTAGTTTTTCCATCTCTTTGAAGAACGTTGTTCGTATTTGGATCAGGATTGCTTTTTATTTATAAATTGCTTTGGGTAGAATTGACATTTTCACAGTGTTGAGTCTGCCTATCCATGAGCATGGTGTGTTTTTCTATTTATGTAGATCCCTTTCGGTTTCTTGCAGTAGTGTTCTGTAGTTTTCTTTGTATAGGTCTCTTACATCCCTGGTCAGATTTATTCCAAGTATTTTATCTTTTTAGGGGCTATTGAAAATGGTATTGTTTTCCTGATTTCCTTTTCATCATTCTCCTTATTGGTGTATAGGAATCCAACTGTTTTTTGAATGTTTATCTTGTATCCTGCTACTCTGCTGAATCTTTCTATTAGTTCCTGTAGCTTTCTCGTGGAGTCTTTAGGGTTTTATATGTATAGTATCATATCATCTGCAAACTGGGACAGTTTAACTTCTTCATTACCAATTTGGATGCTCTTTGTTTCTTTTTCTTGACTTATTGCTCTAGCTAGGACTTTTAGCACAATGTTAAATAGGAGTGGTGATTAAGGGCATCCTTGTCTTGTTCCTGTTTTCAAGGGGAATGTTTTCAGCCTCTCTCCATTAAAAATGATGTTGGCCGTTGGTTTTGCATAGATGCCCTTTACTATGTTGAGAAATTTCCCTTCTATATGTATTTTATTGAGAGTTTTTATCAGGAATGGGTGTTGGAGTTTGTCAGATGCCTTCTCTGTGTCAATTGAGATTATCGTGTGATTCTTTTCTTTCCTTTTATTTATGTGGTGGATTACGTTGATTGATTTTCTAATGTTGAACAATCCTTGCATAACTGGTATGAATCTTACTTAGTTGTGGTGTATTATTTTTTGCATATGATGCTGAATTCAATTGGCTAGAATTTTGTTCAGAATATTTGTGTCTATATTCATGAGAGATATTCGTGTGTAATTTTCTTCTCTTGTGACGTCTTTGCCTGGTTTTGGTATCAGCGTTATGCTGGCTTCATAGAATGAATTTGGAAGTCTTGCTTCATCTTCTATGCTCTGAAATAGCTTGAGTAGTACTGGTACAAGCTCTTCTGTAAATGTTTTGTAAAATTCTCCAGTGAAGCCATCTGGGCCAGGGCTTTTTTTGGTTAAGAGTTTTTTTTATTACCTTTTCAATCTCTTCTCTTATTATGGGTCTGTTCAGATTTTCAACATCACTTTGTTGTAGTTTGGGTAGGCTGTGTGTTTCTAGAAATTTATCCATTTCCTCTAGGTTTTCAAATTTGTTGGAGTATAGTTTTTCATAATATTCTCTTATAATCCTTTTAATTTCAGTTGGGTTTGTTGTCATGTCCCCCATTTCATTTCTTAATTGGAGTATTTGTGCCCTCTGCTGTTTTTCTTTTGTCAGTCTGGCCAGTGGTTTGTCGATTTTGTTCATTCTTTCAAAGAACCAACTTTTGGTTTTGTTGATTCTTTCTATTGTTTTTTCTGTTCTCTATTTCATTGATTTCTGCTCTGATCTTTACTATTTCCTTTCTTCCATTGGTTGTTGGCTTTTTTTGCTGTTTTCTTTCTATTTGAGTTCTGTAGTTAATGTTTTGATTTTGTCCCTTTCTTCTTTTTTGATATGTGCATCTATTGCTATAAAGTGTCCTCTGAGGACTACCTTTGCTGTGTCCCAAAGGTTTTGGTATGAACTGTTTTCATTCTCATTTAATTCTAGGAATTTTTTGATTCCATCTCTGATTTCTTCTATTACCCAGTGATGTGTAAGCAGGGTATTATTCAGTTTCCATGTAGTTGATTTTTTTCCCTTGCTCTTTCTATTGTTAATTTCTACCTTGATGGCATTGTGGTCAGAGAAGATAGTTTGAATTATCTCAACGTTTTGGATCTTGCTGAGGATTGCTTTGTGGCCTAAGATGTGGTCTATTTTGGAGAATGTTCCAGGTGCATTGGAATAGAATGTGTACTTTGCAGCTGTTGGATGGACTGTTCTATATATGTCTATGAGGTCTAGTTGGCTGATTGTGCCGTTTAGGACTTCTGTATCTTTGCTGAGTTTCTTCTTAGTTGTTTTGTCCTTTACTGAGAGTGGTGTGTTAAAGTCTCATACTATTATTGTGGAACTGTCAATTTCTATTTTCAGTGTTGTTAGAGTTTATTTTATGTATTTTGGAGCCCTGTCGTTGGGTGCATAGATGTTTATTATGGTTATGTCTTCATGATGGATGTTTCCCTTAATCATTATATAGTGTTCTTCTTTGTGTTTTATGGTAGATTTCGTTTTAAAGTCTATTTTAACTGAGATTAGAATTGTCACTCCTGCTCTTTTTTGGTAGTTGTTAGCTTGATATATTTTTTTCCAACCTTTGACTTTTAATAAATTCACATCTTTGTTTCTAAGGTGTGTCTCTTGTAGACAGCATATTGTTGGATCCTGTTTCCTTATCCATTCTGTCACTCTCCGTCTCTTTATGAGTGCATTGAATTCATTTACGTTCAGTGTAATTATTGATAGATGTGGGTTTGTTGCTGTCATTGTGTAGTGCTTTTTTTTGTGGTGCTGACATTTTCTTTGTTCTTCTTACTCTCTTGTGCTGAGTTACTTTTTTTTGTGGATTGTTTTTTCATTTCTTTTCTTTTTGTAGGTTTTCTTTTTACTGAGACTTTGTTTTTCCTCTTTTTTTTTAGTGACTATGCTTGTTAACTTTCTTTGTGGTTAATATAAATTTTATGCTTATCTTTCTACGTTTGAAGCAGTCTATCATTACTTGCTATCGCCTTGCCTTCCTCTCCATTAGAACGTTCTATACCTCTGCCGTTTATTCCTTCTTTTATTGTTTTGATGTTGTTTTCATTTACTGATTAACTGCTTTAATTCCCTGTTGTATTTTTTTTGTTTTGGATAGTCCTCGAGAGTTCATTTCTTAGATTGGTATCTGGCTGGTACGATCCTGTGTACTAGGTTCTGCCTGTGAACTAAAGCGGTTTGTCCTCAGATTGAAGAACTCGCTTTAATAATTCTTGTAAGTTTGGTTTGAATTTTACATATTCCCTTAATTTCTGTTTATCTGGAAATAACCTAATTTCACCATCAGATTTGAATGAGAGTTTTGCAGGATATATTATTCTTGGCTGGCAATTTTTTTCTTTCAATATTTTATATATACATCCCATTGCCTTCTTGCTGCATGGTTTCTGCTGAATAATCTGAGCTTAGTCTTATTGTTTCTCCTCTGTATGTGACTTCTTGTTTTTCATGAGCTGCTCTCAGGATTCTTTGTTTGTCTTTGGTTCTTGCGAGTGTGAATATGATATGCCTTGGTGATTTTCTTTTGGGGTCTCTTCTATATGGGGTTTATTGAGCTTCTTGGATGGCCAGCTTTTCGTCTTGCATGATATTGGGGAAGTTTTCTGTCAGCATTTCTTCAATGATCTTCTCTGTGTTTTCTGTTTTCTCTCCCTGTTCTGGAATTTCAATCACTCACAGATTTTTGCTTTTGATTGTGTCCCACATAACTCTCAGTTCTCTTCATTTTAATTTGTTCTTTTTTCTGAGTTTTCCTCAAACAGAGTTGTAGCCAAATGTTTGTCTTTAATTCCACTGATCCTGTCTTACACCGTTTCAAATCTGCTTCTCAGCTCTTCTATGACACCGTCCATTTCTGAAATCCTGTTGTTTATCTTTTGGATTTGTAATTGTTGTCTTTGTATAATTTCTAGTTGTGAATTTATTTTGGCATTTTGTTCCTGCATTATTTTCCTGAATTCTTCCAATTTTTTGCCCATATTTTCCATAAATTTGTCTATTTTTTCCTCATGTTTGTCAGCTTTTTGCCTCAGTTCTTGGAGAATTCTGAGTATTTAGAGGTTTGAATTCCCTATCAGGTAGTTCTAGTGCATTTTCTTCCAGAGAAGAGTCATCTAGTATTTTATTTTGGATGCCTACTGGAACCGTCCTGTCCTGTTTTTGTAAATTTTTTGTTATTGTCTGCTGTCTTTGGGGCATTCAGTAGTTATTTTTCTCTTTTATTGATTGTAGGTTTGTTTGTTTCATCCCTTTTTTAAAAAAAAAATTGACTATGTCTGAGCAGGCAGACTGTGTGTTCTTTGTTGTTTGCTCATCTGTGGGCACAATACTTTTCACCTCCTTCTTCAACTGGCAGGGTCAGTCACTCAGGTATGGTATGGCAGGGTAGGTCTAGCTGAAGAGGAGTTACTGGGACAGGTTGTTTGTGGCACTTACTACAGCCACCAGAGCGGGTTGGTAATCAGTGCAGGGCAGGTTCCAGTAGGCCGTGCCTGTGCTGTTTGGTGGAGTGATGTAAAGCGCATGGTGCATGTAGGCAGGATGCAGTGGGGAGATTGTTATGTGTGGAACTAAGATGGATATGGGAGAGAGGAGAGAGGAACAAGAGCCAAAAACATAGAAACAAACAAAAAAAAAATGCTAGGGGAGCTTGCCATTGGAGTGGAGAGATGAGGGACTAAGAAATGGATAAAAACAGAAAGGGGAGGAGGAAGAAAAGAAAAGAATGATTAAATGAGAATCAGAAAGGTTAAAGAACTGCAAAGTTCCCAGGGATCCCACCGGTGCAGCTATGAGGTCTGGGGAAGTCACTCTCAGGCGTCGCAGCACTGCCTGGCTAGAAGACGTAAAAGTATACATAGAGAGACAAGAAACTGATCAATGAAGAAAGACAAAAAGGGAAAAAGAGGAAAAAGAAAACAATATATATTAAAAAAAAAACAAAAACAAGAAAGGCCCCCAATGAAACAGAAAAAAAAAAAAAAAAACAACAATGTAAAAAGAAGTGCCCTCAGGGATCCCTCTGCACGTCTGTGGAAGCAGAAGGGGAATCTCCTTGCCATGCAGCTCAGCCTGGTCAGATATGGCTCCCAACTCAAGAAAAGGAAAATAAAACAAACAGATAATTCAAAACAAACAAATGAACAAAAGCCCCAGGATCCCACCGTTGTGGCAGCCCAAACTGTGAAGCAGCTCCACACTCGAATGGAGCTCCGTAGCCCCCAAGTAAGAAGCAAAGATGGCGCACGGAGGCAGGTACTTGAACGAAGTGAGGGGAGGTGGTGAGAAGCAAGCAAGAAATCAGAAGAAGCAGAAAAAAAAACAACACTAGCAGCCAACAAATCGCACTCAGAGAGCCAGCCAGTGCTGGCCGGTGCCTCTGGACAAGAGACTGTGTCTGTGGGAAGCAGAGGGGGATGAGTCTGGGTGAAGAAGTATAAAGAGTGGGAAAGCGTATTTCACAAATTACCGGAGCTCTGCAGCCCCTCAGAAAGAATCAAAGATGGCTCACGGAGGAGGCACTCGTATGAAAGGAGGGGGAGGTGGGAAGTGTCAAGGAAGAAATAAAAAGAAGCAGAAAAAAAGCAACACCAACAGCCAACAAACGGCAGTCAGAAAGCCACCCGTTCGGGTGTGTGGAATCCAAGCAGCCGCTGTCTCCCGGTCAAGAGACTGTGGCCGTGGGAAGCAGAGGAGGCCGAGTCGGGGTGAAGAAGGGTGGAGAGTGGGAAAGCTTTCTCATACCCCCTGTTTGCTGGTCTCCGATAGGAGTCCAAGATGGCGGATCCGTGCTGCATTAGCTGGTAGGGGACCTCTGCATGAATCTCTCCTCTCTCTCCGTTCTCTGTCAGTTTTCTCACTATATTTGGTGCTTGGTTGAGTTCTTTATCTCTTCATTTGATGTTTTAGGGTTTCAAGATTGTTGTATTTTCTGTTCAGCTTAATTTTTCAGATCTTTGCTGTGGAAGGATGTCATGGTGCTTCTGCCTAGAGCGCCATTTTGCTGGAACTGATCAAGGTATAGTATTCTGTTGTATATATGTACCACATTTTATTTATCTATTCATCTGTTGATGGACACTTAGGTTGTTTCCATATTTTGCTATTGTGAATAATGCTGTGATGAATATGGGTGTGCATTTGTCTATTTGCATCATTGCTCTTATATACCTAAAAGTGGGATTGCTGGATCATATGGTATTTCTATTTCTAGCTTATTTAGGAAGCATCATACTGTTTTCCATAGTGGTTGTACCATTTTACAATCCCACCAGCAATGTATAAGCATTCCAATCTCCCCACAACCTTGCCAGTATTTGTTGTTTTCTGTTTTTTGATCAGTGTCATTTTTACAGGGATAAGATGGTATCTCATTGTA
Source organism: Dugong dugon (assembly GCA_030035585.1). Taxonomy (NCBI): domain Eukaryota; kingdom Metazoa; phylum Chordata; class Mammalia; order Sirenia; family Dugongidae; genus Dugong; species Dugong dugon. Next base: position 101,473,159 of record CM057463.1, on the reverse strand, counting down.
GTTTTCATTTGCATCTATCTAATGGCTAGTGATTACAAGCATTTCTTTATGTGTTCTTAACCACCTAATGTCTTTGATGAGTTGTCTGTTCATGTCTTTCACCCATTTTTTGATTGGATTGTTTGCCTTTTTGTTCTTGAGGTGTTGACGTTTTCTACATATTATAGAGATTAGACAGTTGTCAGATATGTCATTGCCAATTTTTTTTTTCCCAGTGTGTAGGTTCTTTTTTTATTTTTTTGATAATGTCTTTTAATGAGCATAGGTATATAATTTTTGGGAGGTCCTAGTTGGCTATTTCCTCTTCTGTTGTTTGTGCATTTTTAGTTATGTTTGATAGTGTATTTATGGCATAAATTAGGACCCCTATCTTTGGCCTTATGTTATCTTCCAGGAACTTTATAGTTTTATGTGTAACATTTAGGTCTTTTATCTATTTTGGGTTACTCTTTGTGTATGATATCAAGTATCAATCCCATTTCATTTTTCTGCAAATGGATATCCAGTTTTGCCAGCACCATTTGCTATAGAGATTATCTCTTCCCCATTCAGGGGACTTTGTCCCTTTGTCAAAGATCAACTGTCCATAGCTGGATAGATTTATTTCTAGGTTGTCAATTCTGTTCCATCGTCTGTCTTTATACTAGAACCAGGCTCTTTTAACTACCGTGCCTGTAAAGTAAGTGATCGGGAAGTATGAGACTTGCTACTTTGTACTTATTCAGTAATGCTTTAGCTATTTAAGGCCTCTTTCTTTCCATATAAAGCTGGAGATTAGTTTTTCCATTTCATTGAATAATGTTGTTGGGATTTGGAATAAGATTGCATTATAGCTATAGATTGTTTTGTGTAGTATTGACATTTTCACAATATTAAGTTTTCCAATCCAGGAGCATGGCATGTTTTTCCACTGATGTATGTCTCTTTTGTTTTTTTGCAGTAGTGTTTTGTAGTTTTCATGTATAAGTCTTTTACACCCCCGGTTAGATTTTCTCCTAGGTATTTTATCCATTTGGAGGCTATTGCAAATGGTATCGTTTCCTTGATTTCCTTTTTGGAGTTCTCCCCGTTAGTGTGGAAGAATCCAACTTATTTTTGTGTCTTGATCTTGTACTCTACCAGTTTTCTGAACCACTCTCTTACTTCCAGTAACTTTCTTTTGGAATTTACGGGATTTTTTATGTATAGGTTCAGGTTATCTGCAATTTGGATGCCTTTTATTTCCCTTTCTTGCCTTATTGCTCTGGCTAGGATTTCCAAATGAGAAGAAACAACCGCAAAATCCATTAATAAAAAGAATGTGGAATGTACAAAGTATGAATCTAGGAAAATTGGAAGTTGTCAAAAATGAAATGGAATACCTGAAGATAGATATATTAGGCATTAATGAGTCAAAATTGACTGGTATTGACCATTTTGAATTGAACAATCATATAGTTTACTATTCTAGGAATGACATATTGAAGAGAAACAGTGTTGCAGTCATTGTCAAAATGAAAATTTCAAAATCAATCCTGAAATACAACACTGTCAGTGATAGAATATTATCCATAGACCTACAAGGAAGACCAGTTAATAAGACTATTATTCAAATTTACACACCAACAACTAGGCCAAAAATGAAGAAATTAAAAATACTTACACTCTTCTGCAGTCTGAAACTGATCAAACATGCAATCAAGATGCATTGATAATTACTGTTGATTGGAATATGAAGGTTGGAAACAAAGAAGAAGGATCAGTAGTTGTAAAATACAGCCTTGGTGATAGAAACAACTCTGGAGATCGCATGATAGAATTTGTAAGACCGATGAACATATTCATTTTGCAAACACCTTTTTCCAACAACATAAACAGCAATGGCAACTATATACGTGGACCTTGCCAAATGGAATACACAGGAATCAAACCGACTGCATCTGTGGAAAGAGATGATTGAGAAGCTCAATATCATCAGTCAGAACAAGGCCAGGGGTGACAGCAGTCAGAACATCAATTGCTCCTATTCAGGTTCAAGTAGAAGCTGAACAAAATTATAACAAGCCCACAAGACCCAAAGTGCAACCTTGAGTATATCCCACCTGAATTTAGAAACCACCTCAAGAATAGATTTGATGCATTGAACTCTAATGACTGAAGACTAGACTAGTTGTGGGATGATATCAAGGACATCATACATGAAGAAAGAAAAAGGTCATTAAAAATATAGAAAAGACCAAAATGGATGTCAGAAGAAACTCTGAAACTTGCCCTTGAACTTAGAGTAGCTAAAGCAAAAAGAAGAAATGAAATAAAAGAGTTGAACAGAAAATTTTGAAGGGCAGCTCAAGAAGACATTATTATAACGAAATGTGCAAAGACCTGTAATTAGAATACCAAAAGGGAAGAACACACTCGGCAGTTTTCAAGTTGAAAGAATTGAAGAAAAACCTCAAGCTTCAAATGGCAGTATTGAAGGAGTCTATCGGCAAAATATTGATGGAAGCAGGAAGCATCAAACGAAGAAGGAAGGAATACACAAAGTCACTGTACCAAAAAGAAATGGTCAATGTTCCACTATTTCAGGAGGTATCATATTATTAAAAGCCGATGGTATTGAAGGAAGAAGTCAAAGCTGCAATGAAGGCATTGGCAAAAAACAAAGCTCCAGGAATTGAGGGAACACCAGTTGAGATGTTTCAACAAAGAGATGGAGCACTGGAGGTGCTCACTCATCTATGCCAAGAAATTTGAAAGACAGCTACCTGGCCAACTGACTGCAAGAGATCTATATTTTTTCCCATTCCAAAGAAAGGGGATCCAACTGAATGCAGAAATTATTGAACAATATCATTAATATCACACACAAGTTAAAATGCAAAACTGGTTGCAGTAGTACATCAACAGGAAACTTCCAGAAATTCAAGCCGAATTCAGAAGAGGATATGGAAGGAGGGATATCATTGCTGATGTCTGAATGATCTTGGCTGAAAGCAGATAACACCAGAAAGATGTCTGCTTGTGTTTTATTGACTATGCAAAGGCATTAGACTGTGTGAATCAATAAATTATGTATAACATTTCGAAGAACGGGAATTCCAGAACAGATAATCGTGCTCCTGCGGAACCTGTACATAGACCAAGAGGCAGTCATTTGAACAGAACAAGGGGATACTGGTGTTTAAAATTCAGGAAAGCTGTGCCTCAGGGTTGTATCCTTTCACTACACTCATTAAATCTGTATGCTGAGCAAATACACTGAGAATCTGGACTATAGGAAGAAGAATGCAGCATAAGGATTGGAGGAAGACTCATTCACAATCTGCAGTATGCAGATGACACAACGTTGCTTAGTGAAAGCAAAGAGGACTTGAAGCACTTACTGATGAAGACCAAAGACTACAGCCTTCAGTATGGCTTGCACCTCAACATACAGAAAACAAAAATTCTCACGACTGGACCAGTAAGCAAGATCATGATAAAAGATTGAAGAATAGATTGAAGTGCTCAAAGATTTCATTTTACTTGGATCCACAATCAGCTCCCATAGAAGCTGCAGTCAAGAAATCAAAGGATGCATTGCTTTGGACAAATCTGCTGGAAAAGACCTCTGTAATGCGTTAAAAAGCAAAGATGTCACTTTATGGATTACGGTGTGCCTGACTCAAGCCATAGTATTTTCAACTGCCTCATATGCATCTGAAAGCTGGACAGTGAATAAGGAAGACCATAGAAGAATTGATGCCTCTGAATTATGGTGTTGGTGAAGAATGTTGAATATGCCATGGATTTTCAGGAGAATGAATAAATCTTTCTTGGAAGAAGTGTAGCCAGAATGCACCTTAGAATAGAGGATACAGAGACTTCATCTCAATCACTTTGGACGTGTTATCAGTAGAGATCATTCTCTGGAGAAGGGCATCTTGCTTAGTAAAGTAAAAGGTCAATGAAAAAAAGGGAGGAAGGAAGGGCTCACACTGCGGTCCCCTGACAGGTGGGATGGCACGGTTGGGGGTGTTCCTGCTCCTGATCACCAGGAGGGTGAGGAGAGGGGGAGCGTGCCCCTCCTGTCACCACACATGGATGCCTGGTCACTTCCCATTGGCTTTAGCCAGCAGTTGGGACATTGCCCCAACCAAGTGCAAGGAGGAGCGGGTTGCCAATAGTCTGGTTGGATAAGGGACCTCCTACTGACACTCTTTAGATCTATTACTCCATTTGAGCCACCCACCCTAATGGTCAGGGACTACTGCTGGTGAGTAGTTCTGTTTTTAGATCCTGGCTCCCTCCCCGCTTTGTGGATGCCAGCGTCCCTGGAATTCTTGCCTTCTCGCCTGTACTTTCTCTCCTTAGATCCAGTTTATGTTCTGCTCATCTTGCTTCACTCCAGGTATGTCTACACAGTTTCTCTGCCTCCTGTTTCGTTGGGGGGGGGGGGGGGTTCTATGAAGTTGACCTTTATAGGCTTTTCATCCAGGATTGCTGCTGGCTTTGTCTCAAGATGTCCACAATGTGCCGGGCTGGCTGGCAGGGCACCTCAGCTCCATTTCTACACCTGTTCACCGTTTTTGTTCAGTTTCTTTTTCCAGTTGTTTGATCGAATTTCTATAACCTTCCATTTGATGCTCAGGGTTCCAGGATTGTCACTTGTATGTGTTTCATTTGTTTTCTGGGGTCTTTGTTGTAGAGGGACAGTATGGTGTGTCTGACTAACCCACCATCTTGTGTCATCTCTCTAGACAGTAATCTATGGCAGCCGACCGCCAGGTCGACAGTCGCTGGGTGGGTTCAAATCACCAATGGAGCCACTGGGTGGGTTCAAATAACCAACTTTTCTGTTAGCAGCCGAGTGCTTACTCATTGTACAAGCAGGGCTCTGTATTCTTATTTTCTGGACTATAAGATGTTACAAGATCGTCTTGTATATTTTCTTCCCCAGTTCCAGAATTAGCTGTTTTTTTAAGAAGCTGCGGTTTCTTTAATTAGACAATGGTATTAGAAACCAATATCTAGGAGCTAGCTGTGCTCACAGCTATGCAAGTGTCCTTGCTTCTAGAATCTCTCAGTATATGTGTGTATACTAAACCATGTATATAAAAATATCTGTAACTATTTCTACATGGAAGTATCTGCCTCTATATTAAGCTAAACATGATTTCATACTGATGTTTCCAACTGTAATTCATAACCACATGTACCATTCTAGCCTCCTCCACTTGCTTCTTTGTAACCTCCTACTCCAACAATGAAAAATCTGGCCCCTACCATCCATCATACATTTACTTAAATGTTCAATTCCAGTACACATGTATAATAATATAAAAATTATTATTCCATACCCCATGGGAAACAATTTTATGAACCAGGGTACACAGATTATGTACATATTTTGCCTTATTCTTACATAGTAAACTCATTTCCAGATTTATTCAGATCAGCATCTTTGCCCTGTTCCCTCAGTAAGATTGTTTTGTACATTTTTAATATGGTTAGATTATTTTGTCACATTCTGTATTCCATCCTGGGATCCCCCAACATTATAAATGATTTATAAAATTTGTGAGACTTTAAGATTTTCTGCCCTAAAGTTCTATGGTATTTGAAAAGTGCATGTGTCATATATTAACAATTAAATCTTCATAGAAAATAATTGCACTGTCCTGAAAATACCCTGTGTTTCCAATATTCAACTCTCTTCATCCTCTCCATGAATTTGTGGTAACCACTGATCTTTTTACTGTTGCATTTGTTTTGCCATAACCAGAATGTAATATAATTGGAATCATAGAGTATGCAGCCTCTTCAGTCTGGCTTCTTTCACAAGTTAATATGCATATAAGATTCATAAAAGTCTTTTCATAGCTTGATTTTTTTTCTATTTATAACTAAATAATATTCCATTGTATCGATATGCCTAAACTTGTTTATCCATTCATGTGTTGAAGAATATCTTAGTTACATTCTGTTTTTGGTGATTATATATAAAACTGCTATAAACTTATGTGTTCAGGTTTTCATGTGAACAAATATTTTCTAATCAGTTGGGTAAATACCTAGGAGCCTAACAGCTGGATCGTAGAGTAAGAGTATGTGTACCTTTATAACAAGTGACTAACTGCCTTTAAAAGTGCCTATACCATTTTGTATTCTCACCAGCGATGATTGAGAGTTTTTGTTGCTTTACGTTTTCACTAGTAGTTTTTCTGCCATCGTAGGTTTTGACTCATATTGACCCAATGTACAACAGAGTGAAATACTGCCTGGTCCTGTGCAATGTTCACAGTCGTTGTTATGCTTGAGCCCATTATTGTAGCCACTGTGTCAATCCATCTCATTGAGGGTTTTCTGCTTTTTCACTGACCCTCTGCTTTACAAGCATAATGTCCTTCTCCAGGGACTGGTCCCTCCTGATAACATGTCCAAAGTATGTGAGATAAAGGCTCACCTTCCTTGCTTCTAAGGAGCATTCTGGCTTTACTTTTTCCAAGACAGATCTGTTTATTTTTCTCGAAGTCCATGGTATATTCAATACTCTTCACTATCCAGCTTTCACATGCATATGAGGTGATTGAAAACACCCTGAGCTGGGTCAGGTGCACCTTAGTCCTTAAAGTAATATCTTTGCTTTTTAGCACTTGAAAGAGGTCTTTTGCAGCTGATTTGCCCAATGCAATGCATCCTGTGCTTTCTTGACTGCTGCTTCCATGGGTGTTGATTGTGGATCCAAGTAAAATGAAATCCTTGACGTTGTCAATCTTTTCTCCATTTATCATGATATTGCTTATTGGTCCAGTTGTAAGGACTTTTGTTTTCTTTATGGTGAGGTGTAATCCATACTGATCTTCACCAGTAAGTGCTTCAAGTCTTCTTCAATTTTATCAAGCAAGGTTTTATCATCTGCATATCACAGGTTGTTACTGAGTCTTCCTAAAGTCCTGATGCTGCATTCTTCTTCATACAGTCCAGCTTCTCAGATTATTTGCTCAGCATACAGATTGAATAAGTATAATGAAAAGATACAACCCTGACACATACTTTTCCTGAATTTTTCAGCCACACAGTATCCCTTTGTTCTGTTCAAAAGACTGTCCTTTGGTCTAAGTACAGGTTCCTCCTAAGCACAATTCAGTGTTCTGGAATTCCCATTTTTCAAAATGTTATTCGTAATTTGTTACAATACACATAGTGGAACACCTTACATAGTCAATAAAACACATGTAAACATCTTTCTGGTATTCTCTGCTTTCAGCCAGGATTCGTCTGACATTAGTAATGATACCCTTCGTTCCACATCGTGTTCTGAATCCGGCTTGAATTTCTGTCAGTTCCCTGTTGACGTACTGCTTCAACCACTTTTGAATGATCTTCAGCAAAATTTTACTTCTGTGTGATATTAATGTTATCATTCAATAATTTCCACATTCTATTGGATCACCTTTCTTTAGAATATCTTAGTCTGGATGTTCAACTGAAACCTGTGCACCATGGGTGACCCTCATGGTATTTGACATACCGTTGGCGTAGTGTCCATCATCTCAGCAACAAACAAACCACCACAGTACAACAAAATTGACAGATGCATGGGGGCGCTAGCATTTAGTATTGTCCATGTAGGTGATTTTAAGACATTTTTCATATTTATGCCTCAAAATAATCTTATTGAGTTGTTTTAGTAATGAGATAATTAAGTCTCATAGAAGTAAAATAATTTGGTTATAAGTGTAAGGTAATTGGCCCTATAATACAGAGTTAGTAAATAGTGGAGCTAGAACTGAAATACATGATACTAATCATTCTCCTAATGTCTGCAATTGGCTTTGAATATAAATTATTTATTTCTTCCTCTTTAACTAACATTTTCAATAAAAATAAATAAAATAGTAATAACTACTAATATGTAAACCGTTGATCCTTAAATCAGTATACTGAAAAATGTATATTCAAAAGTATGTTTGAAAGCTTTGTTTACTTCAGAAATTGTAGCATAGAAAAGAAAATATAAGCACTTCAAAGAATACTTATGTATATGAAGCTTTTTCTAAGGTAAACTCATGAAATAATTTCAGATTATTTAAGATTTCTAAATATTTCTATCTTTATCAACAATTAAAATTGAATCTAAATTTTATGGTAAAAATATAAAATTTACTATTCAAAATGTGTAATAATGATCATAAACTTGAAATCTGAAAACTTAGATTCTGGGCTAAAGTGTTCCACTAGTTTTTGTTACTGGGGAAAGCACTTAGCCACCATGAACCTATTTCCTCTTTTTAATCTATGTTAAGTTGTATGACTTTTTAAGCCCCTTACAGTTCTCACGTTCTGAATCTGGTTTCACTAACACATGCATTCTTCAGAGACAATAAAGCTTCAATTTTATTTCCATTCGCTGCATATTTCCTGCATTTGTATAAGACAGAGGAAGAGTGCTGGCCACAATTGCCACTGAATATCAAACACCTCATTTTTAACAATGTGAATGCCTATAGGTTTTATTTTTCCAATTTTACAAGTCAAAAAAAAAAAAAAAGGGCGTTATTTTTGTTGAGATAAATACTTTCACCTATGTATTTTTGTGTTACTGAGTTGACACATTTTATGTTCTTGTCTTTCTCCAGTAGAAAGTCTTGCTTTTATTATTCAATAAATAAATTTACAACTGCCAACAACTTTCTGAAAGACACAGATGATCTCAAAGATAATCATAAAATGGCCAGAAGAAGTTGACATATGGAAAAAGTGACTGCTTGATAGAATACTTCTGTTGCATGTGTTCAAATATAACAATTCATGATAAAATTGCATTGGAACTGCTGCGTTTATCAAGTAAAGCAAATGTGCCTAAAATTCAAACATTTCTCACATGTATTTCTATGATTTTTTTCTAGACTCTTGATACTTTCATTCTAACTGTGTGAAATTATGAACATATCTCCATTGACCATCAGACTCAAGCTCCATACCCATGTTATTAGTTAACTTTATAACAACCCAATCCATAACTTGGTGGCTTAAAGCAGCCATCATTTATTTAGATCACTATTCTAAGAGTCAGCAGTTTGAACTGGGTTTGTTTGTATAAATTTTCCGCTGATTTTGGTTAGGATCATGCAATATCTATGGTCAGCTGCCATGCTAATCTAAAGGGGATTCTCCTTGGATGACTTCTCTCTCTGCTCCATGTGATTCCTCAGCCTCCCAGAGGTTAGCGCAGGTTTACTCAAACGATAGTGGGGGCCACAAAGGCAAGCATCTAGACTTGGACTTCTTACATTAGTCTCTTGTTTTCTACTGATCAAAGTAAGTCACCAGGATAGCCTAGATTCAAGGAGCACAGAAATAAATTTCATCATTAATAACAGGTACTACGAAGTATTATAGCCATTTTTGCAATTTACCACACTACCAGTAAATTCAATTATCTGAAAAATCACATATGTTGAGCAATTTAAGGTTGAATGTATAGAAAATAAATCTGAAAAATAAAGATAATATTATTCAATATGACACTACTTACTGAGTTCCTGCTTTGTGGTCCTAAATTACTAATGTAAACTTTCATATTTGGCTTTCTGGACATAAAATCTGGGACTCTCTCTGATGCCTACATTAAATCCCTTATTCTTTAAGAAAACAAAAACAAACAAAAAAACAATATTTGTACATTCTGTCCATAAGTACTGGAACGGACTCATGGTAAAAATCAATCTGTATTACATGAGGGAAATGTGCTACAAAAACCTCCTTAAAGTTTTAAAAAGCAAAAACATCACTTTCATGACTAAAGTGCATCTGACCCAAGCCAGGTTCTTTTAATTGCCTCATATGTATAGGAAATTTGAATAGTGAAAAAGAAAGACAGAAAAAGGATTGACCCATTCAGACTGTGGTGTTGGTAAAGAATACTGAATGTATTGCAGACTGTCGGAAACAAGAACAAATCAGTCTTTTGAATAAATATAACCAGAATGTTTCCTTTGGGCAAGGACTGTGAGACCACGACTCACTTACTTTGGACACATCATCAAGACCAATCACTAGAAAATGACGTCATGGTTGGTACAGTAGAGGGTCGACAAAAACTAGTGAAACCCTCAATGAGATGAATTGACATAATAGCCAAGATAAAGGACTCAAACACAGCAATGATCACGAAGATGGTGTAGGACCAGACAATGTTTTATTCTGTTATACATAAGATGACCATGATTTGGAACCAACTTGACAGCAACTAAACTCACTGCCTTTGAGTTGATTCCCACTCACAGTGACCCCGTAAGTTTTCCAAGGCTGTAAATCTTTATGGAAGCAGACTGCCATGTCTTTCTCCCCCAGAGCTACTGATGGTTTCACACTGCCAACCTTCTGCTTACCCACTGTGCCACAAGGGCTCAGCAGATAAAGCAATTAACAGCAGTTAATTTACCTGATAAAGCTGCAAAGTTTGTTTTTCCCACAGTATGCTGCTGATGATATATTTGCTCTGTTTTTATGGTTTCCCACTGCTACTTATTTTGCCTGACTCCCTGAATGTCTTTCTTGTGCTGTCAAAAATCTGGTGGTTATCCAAGAATTTGATCAAAGAAGGTGTTCACACTCTCCATAGTTACCTTGCTTCTAGGATTCTCCCAATAGTTTCCAGCTGTTCTGCTACTTTCAGGCTCTGTACTCTGATATTTCAAGATCTTAAGTCTTCTACTTTCTACAACATGAGCTGCACAAAGTTGGAGAATTCACTTATTTAAGAAAAGCATCCAAATTACAGAGATGCATAGGTTTATCTTAAGGAGTAGATTTCTCTCTCTTCCTTGCTTGGATTTTTATTGAGCCCTCTGCATAGGCATGGCATAGCTGCAAGTCAGAGATTTGGGCAGTTTTTTGTTTTTGTTTTTCCCTGTATTTTCTTATCCCTTGTACCTTTAGTAAGACTCTTATTTGTTTACCAAGATTTTTCACAGTCATAGATATGGGGGCTGGGCAGTGTTCTTAGGCCTGGAAATTACACACTGATAGTTTTTCTCTCGATTATACCTTCTCCTGGCTTATTGACTACCTTGTTATCTGACATTTTGCATTTACCACAGTAGTGAAAAATCTACTATCTGACTATTTTGCACTTTAATGACCTACACCTGGCAGTAACAAAGGCTGAAGTAGCAGGCAAGAGTAACACTGACTTTGATGGTTAAGGTTATGTGTAAACTTGCATGGGCCATGATTCTCAGTAGTTTGGCAGTTATGTAATGAAGTAATTTGGAAGTTATGTAATGTTGTAGTTATCCTCAATTTTGTAATCTGATGAGGTCGTCATCCATTTTCCCATAATGACTTGGTCTGTGGAACCTAACCATGTCAATTAGTGAGGAGAGGGTTTAGTGGCAGTTTTTCAAAATTAAAATTAAATTTTCCTCATTTACTGTCTAATAGGAATATTTTCCAGTATTTTTAAAAATTATCTTTTATTATTTTTGTCTTGAAAATTGTCATCTCTGTTTATGTGGGAGGGAGGAGGGCAACCACTTCATGACTATGGTCTTCTCTTATTTTTTCTTCTGTTGTTGTTATTTAAGACAGTTTATTTTTGTTTTTCTGATTCAAAATTACTTATGTGGAAAGAGTTTATTTTGACATTTGTGTAAATAGACTACTTACATTTTAAAATTTTGGAGGAAGAGATGTCTTACAGTATAGAAATTTATTTCAGAATTCTTACAGTTTTGTGATTAATACCTCTCTGCCTGGTATTTTCTTTTACATTCAAAAGTCATAAAGGTAGCTTTGTAATTTTTTTAGATCTTTTCTAATAAAGATTATATTAGAATCAGGGTTTTCTCTTTGTTTTTATTTTATTTTTTCAAAATAAAACCCAATATGTTGGAGGTACTTATCTAATTATGTTTTCAAGGTAATATAAAATGAAGCAGAAATAAAAGTTTAAAAAACTGGGAGAAATTCTTAAGAGTCAAAACTCTAAAAATCAAAAGAGTTCATCTTTTATTAGTTTTTTAAAAGTTTAGCATGTTAGAGAAGAAATTATGCTGTGGATTTGCAAGGCCCAGAGATGATAAAGCAAAATTAACTTATTATAGTATTATCATTCACTTTGTCACTTCAGTATCTGGGCTTGAAAGGTTTCATCATGCAACAGAGGGTGGTTTTTACACCTGTTCCTTTTCTCTTCTCTTTCAATAACTTGATAGATTTTTTTAAAAGACAGTGACACTTGCCCTAATACAAGGGAGAAAAAGAAAAACAGCAGACATCCTTTCCTTTTGGATCCATTGTTTACTACTACAAAATAGATGTAAACTCAAGAGAGAAACAACTAATATTCTTTTCTATACAGGACCAAAATAAGAGTTCAATATCAATTATGTCATAAGAGTTCAAAGTCAGTTATGGTAAACTAATTATGTTACAAGTGCTCAAAAAGATGGCACTAAATAACTCTAAGTCCAATTTTCTAGCTGTATGAAAGAGGGAGAGGGGCCCTGGTGGCACAGTAGTTAAGCACTCGACTGATAAGAGAAAAGGCAGCAGTTTGAACCCATCAGGCACTTTGCTGGAGAAAGATGTGGCAGTCTGCTTCTATAAAGATTACAGCCTTAGAAATCCAGTGGGACAGTTCTACTCAGTTAGAATTGACTCAATTTGACGACAATGGGTTTTTTTTTTTTGGTTTTTTTGGGTTTATGGAAGATGGTATTAATCCATACAGTCTCTTGAAAGTCTCCAAAATAAAGTCACACTTTTCACAAATATTATTTTAAGGTTATTTGATTATTTAGGTGAATTACTGGTAACATTTACTCCTAAATTTTCAACTATCAACCCTTTGGTTAGCAACCAAGTGTTTAATCACTGTGCCGCCAGGGCTCTTCTAAGCTTTAGAGTACAACAGAGCACTCTTGTTTGGGTAACTTTGTTCATTCAAATTGTTCTTGAAAATTTTGATAATAATTTAATTTTCTCCTGCTGTCTATTTCCATGAGCACTTTAAATAATGTTCTCTCTGAGCAAGAATAAAATTGTCTCATCTATTTTAATAATTGCATGCCGCCCTACTTGGCTATATTCTTGCATGTATAATATGAATCTCCTTTATATTGGAGAGGCTGAATATGACACTGTAGATACTACTGTACAGTTTATGCACAAAGCTCAGTTCAGGATTACTGATAACTGATAACATAACTAAGATAGTATTTACTTATTCCATTTGATGGTTATAATTATTTATATCATCAAAAAACTGTGCATATGGAAATCATTAGCAGTATTCCTTCCCAGGATTCACTCTACCATTCGTAATTTCTTTACTTAATTATCATAAAAAATCCTGCCCTTTTACATGCAGAGATACTTATAAACTCTGTTTTAATCATCACAAGAAGCAAAGTTGAAAATAATTCTATTTTTGCTATTATTTTTTAAATATCCAGAGAATTAACTTATTGTGGTATATGTATACACACATATACATATATATATATATAAAACAAGACATTGCCAAAATTTGTGTACAGAAAAGTTCTATCATAGGAAAATAGTATGTTGTCTATTGTTAAATAATATTATATATCTCCACACTTTATTTAAGGAGTCCTGGTGGCACAGCAGTTAAGCACTTGGCTGCTAACCAAAAAGTGGGTGGTTCAAACCCACCAGCCTCTCTGGGGGGAGAAAGATGTGACAGTCTCCTTCTATAGAGATTTGCAGCCTTGGAAACCCTATGAGGCATTTTTTACTCAGTCCTATAATGTTGCTATGAGTCAGAATTCACTTGCTGGCAAGGGGATTTTTGGTTTTGGTGACACAATGGTTAACTGCTGGGCTGATAACTGAAAGGTCATTGGTTTGAAACCACCAGCAGCTCCATAGGAGAAAAAACCTAGTCATCTGCTCCCAAAAGATTACAGGCTAGGAAATCCTATAGGATAATTCTCCTTTGTCATATACAGTTGCTATGAGTCAGAATTGACTCGACAGTACACAACAACATGCTTTATTTTAATTTTGGCTTTCAGAAAAGCATAAAAATAAACATGAAGCATATTAACTAATTATTGTGACTCCTGGAATATTTATTTTCTTGCCTCCCCAACATGGTTTTTATAATTTAAGAAATTATTTGCTAAAGCAGCAAGTGCACATATATATATATACTTTACTTATATATACATTCATACATACACACACATATATATATAAACCCAAAAAACCAAACCCCTTGTCATCAAGTCAATTCCTACTCTTAGCGACCCCATAGGATAGAGCAGAACTACCCCGCAGTGTTTCCAAGGATCAGCTGGTGGATTCCACATTTTGGCTAACAGCCGAGCTCTTAACCACTGTACTACCAGGGCTCCACTATATGTATATTTATATATATATATATATATACATACATATACACACACACACACACGTATGTATGTATGTATATTGATATACATATACACACACATATATACGTCTACTTATATGTGTGTGTATGTATATGTATAGGATATGAAATCTTTATGAGCAAGCAAATAAAATCATACCTAACCTGGTAACAGAACATGACAAAGTCTCCCCATCAACACTCTATTTCCAACCCACCTCCTGCCAAAAAAAGAAAAGATACATGTTTCTCTCTGCTGCAGTAGAAAAGCAGTAGACTGGAAGACAGGGAGTCAACTTTCTTGAGTTGCTCTAATATTAATTTATTGCATTATTTTGGGCAGTATATCTCTAAGGTGAGATAGCTAGGGAAGAAATTTTCAAGGTCACTTACAGCTTTCTTGCTTTAAATAAAATCAGTATAAACATATTCTTAATAAAACTATTGAGCATCTTCTCTTTGCCATTGCCATTGTTTTAAATTAATTTATCTGCTACACTTAAATGAAAAAGTATCAAATTTGGAAAGGAAGAGAAAAGGATATTAAAAAGGCTTTTACAATAAACATGGAGGTGGTTTTGCTTTAGAAAGTAACAAAAACATAACATCTCTTTCTTTGTTTTTTTTTATTTTTTTTTTTTTCCTATACAAAAATTTATACATACATTGTTATGTGACCCTAACTGCTCTCCCCATACTGTGAAAGCACACTCCTCCTTTCCACCCCAATTCCCCATGTCCATTCAAACAGCTCCTAATCCTCTCTGCCTTCCCATCTCACCTCCGGACAGAAGCTGCCCATTTAGTTGCTTGTATCTACTTGAGCTAAGAGGCCCACTCCTCACGAGTATCAGTTTATGTCCCACAGTCCAGTCCAATCCCTGTCTGAAGAGTTGGCCTTGGAAATTGTTTTAGTTCTGGGCTGATAGGGAATCCAGGGGCCATACTTTCCGGGGTTCCTCCAGTCTCAGTCAGACTGTTAAGTCTGGTTTTCTTACCAGAATTTGAGTTCTGCATCACATCATTCTACTGCTCCATCTGGGACTCTCTCTTGTGTTCCCTGCCAGGGCGTTCATTGGTGGTAGCCGGGTACCATCTAGTTCTTCTGGTCTCAGGCTGATGAAGTCTCTAGTTTATGTGGCTCCTTCTGTCTCTTGGGCTAATACGTGCCGTGTGTCTTTGGTGGTCTTCATTCTCCTTTACTCCAGGTGGTTGGGGCCAGTTGATGCATCTTAGATGGCTGCTTCCAAGCTTTTAAGACCCCAGACACCTCTCACCAAAGTAGGATGCAGAACAGCATCTTATTAAGCTTTGTCATGCCAATTGACCAAGATGTCCTCTGAAAGCATGGTCCCCAGACCCCTACCACTTCTACTCTGTCCCTCAAAGTGTTTGATTGTATTCAGGAACTTCTTAGCTTTTGTTTAGTCCAGATGTGCTGACTTCCCCTGTAGTGTGTGCTGTCCTTCCCTTCACCTAAGATAATTCTTATCTACTATCTAGTTAGTAAATAATCCTCACCCTCCTTCCCCACCCTCATAACCATCAAAGAATGTTTTCTTCTATGTTTAATCCTATTCTTGAGTTTTTATAATAGTGGTCTTATACAATATTTGTCCTTCTGTGACTGACTAAATTCACTCAGCATAATGCCCCCCAGATTCCTCCATGTTATGAGATGTTTCACAGATTCATCATTGTTCTTTATCGTTGTGTAGTATTCCATTGTGTGGATATACCATAATTTGTTTATCCATTCGTCCGTTGATGGGCATCTAGGTTGTTTCCATCTTTTAGCTATTGTGAACAGTGCTGCAATGAACATGGGTGTGCATATATCTATTCATGTGACAGCTCTTATTTCTGTAGGATATATTCCAAGGAGCAGGATAGCTGGATCATATGATACTTCTATTTCTAGCTTTTTAAGGAAGTGTCAAATCGATTTGCAAAGCGGCTGTACCATTTTAGATTCCCATCAACAGTGTATAAGCATTCCAGTCTCTCCACAACCTCTCCAGCATTTATTATTTTGTGTTTTTTGGATTAATGCTAGCTTTTTTGGGGTGAGATGATATCGCATTGCAGTTTTGATCTGCGTTTGTCTAATGGCTAATGATCATGAGCATTTCTTCGTGTGTCTGTTAGCCGCCTGAATATCTTCTTTGGTGAAGTGCCTGTTCATATCCTTTGCACATTTTTTAATTGGGTTATTTGTCTTTTTGTTGTTCAGGTTTTGCAGTGTCTTGTGGATTTTAGAGATTAAACCTTGATTGGATTTCTCATAGCCAAAATTTTTTTCCCAGTCTGTAGGTTGTCTTTTTACTCTTTTGGTGAAGTCTTTTGATGAGCGTAAGTGATCAATTTTTAGGAACTCCCAGTTATCTAGTTTCTCTTCTGGTACTTGTGCCTTGTTCCTTATATTTCGTATTGTGTTTATGCCATGTATTATGTCTTCTAGCGTTGTCCCTGTTTTATCTTCCATGATATTTATCATTTTCGATTTTATATTTAAGTCTTTGATCCATTTTGAGTTAGTTTTTGTGCATGGTGTGAGGTATGGCTCTTGTTTCAGTTTTTTGGATATCCAGTTATGCCAGCACCATTTGTTAAAGAGGCTGTCTTTTCCCCAATTAATGGATTTTGGGCCTTTGTCAAATATTAGCTGCTCATAGATGGATGAATTTATGTCTGGATTCTCAATTCTGTTCCATTGGTCTATGTATCTGTTGTTATACCAGTACCAGGCTGTTTTGACTACCATGGTGGTATAATAGTTTCTAAAATTAGGTAGTGTGAGGCCTCCCACTTTTTCTTCTTCTTGAGTAATGCTTTGTTTATTTGGGGCTGCTTCCTTTTCTGTATGAAGTTGGTGATTTGTTTCTCCATCTCATTAAAAAATGCTGGTGGAATTTGGATTGGTATTGCATTGTATCTGTAGATTGCTTTTGGTAGAACTGACATTTTCACGATGTTGAATCTACCTATCCATGAGCAAGGTATGTTTTTCTACTTACGCAGGTCTCTTTTGGTTTCTTGCAGTAGTGTCTTGTAGTTTTAATTGTACAGGTCTTTTACGTCTCTGGTTAGATTTATTCCTAAGTATTTTATCTTATTGAGGGCTATTGTAAATGGTATTGATTTGGTGATTTCCTCTTCAGGCTCTCTTTGTTGATGTTAAAGAATCCAACTGATTTTTGTATGTTTATATTGTTTCCTGAAACTTTGCTGAAATCTTCTATTAGTTCCAGTAGTTTTCTTGTAGATTCTTTGGGATTTTCTGTGTGTAAGATCATACCATCTGCAAATAGAGACACTTTGACTTCTTCCCTACCACTCTGGATGCCCTTTATTTCTTTTTCTAGCCTAATTGATCTGGCTAGGACCTCCAGCACAATGCTGAATATGAGTGTTGATAAAGGGTATCCTTGTGTGGTCCCTGATCTCAAGGTGAATGCTTTCAAAGTCTCTACATTTAGGATGATGTTGGCTGTTGGTTTTATATAAATGCCGTTAATTACACTGAGGAATTTCCTATTCCTATTTTGTTGAAAGTTTTTATCATGAATGGATGTTGGACTTTGTCAAATGACTTTTCTGCATCATTCGATAAGATCATGTGGTTCTTGCCTTTTGCTTTATTTATGTGATTCCTTATATTGATTCTTGTTCTAATGTTGAACCATTCCTGCATACCTGGTATAAATCCCACTTAAGTATGGTGAATTGTTTTTTTGATAAGTTGCTGAATTCTATTTGCTAGAATTTTGTTGTGGATTTTTGCATCAATGTTCACGGGGGTTTTTGTCTGTAACTTTCTTTTTTTATGGTGTCTTTACCTGATGTTGGCATCAGGGTTATGCTGGCTTCATAGAATGAGTTTGGTAGTATTCCATTCTTTTCTATGATCTGAAATACCTTTAGAAGTAGTGCTGTTAATTCTTCTCTGAAAGTTTGGTAGAATTCTCCAGTGAAGCCACTAAAGCCAGGGCTTTTTTTTTGTTGTTGGGAGTTTTTTAATTACCTTTTCAATTTCTTCTTTGTTATGGGTTTATTTAGTTGTTCTACCTCTGTTTGTGTTTGTTTAGGTTGGTGGTGAGTTTCTAGAAATTTGTCCTCTAGGTTTTCAAATTTGTTAGAGTACAATTTTTCATAATGTTCTGTTGTGATTCTTTTAATTTCAGTTGGGTCTCTTGTGATAGCACCCATCTCATTTCTTATACTGGTTATCTGCTTCCTCTCCTGTTTTTCTTTTGTCAGTTTTGCCAATGGTTGATCAATTTTATTGATCTTTTCAAAGAACCAGCTTTTGGTCTTGTTAATTCTTTCAGTTGTTTTTATATTCTCTATTTCATTTAATTCTGCTCTAATTCTTATTATTTCCTTTCTTCTGGCGCCTGAGGGCTTCTTTTGCTACTCTCTTTCTACTTGTTCCAGTTGTAGGGTTGTTGTTTTGATTATGGACTTTTATTCTTTTTGGATATGTGCATTTATTGTTATAAACTGACCTCTGAGCACTGCTTTTGCTGTGTCCCAAAAGTTCTGGTAGGATGTGTTTTCATTCTCATTTGATTCTATGAATTTCTTTATTCCATCCTTAATGTCTTCTATAATCCAGTAGTTTTTGAGTAAGCTGTTTTTCAATTTCCATGTGTTTGATTTTCTTTCCTTGCTTCTTCCGTTGTTGATTTCTACTTTTATGGCTTTGTGGTCAGAAAAAAATGCTTTATGGTATTTTGATCCTTTCGATTTTGTTAAGGCTTGCTTTATGGCCTAATATGTGGTCTATTCTGGAGAATGTTCCGTGTGCTTTGGAAAAGTAAGTATATTTGGCTGCTGTTGGGTGGAGTGTTCACTATATGTCTATGAGATTAAGTCGGCTGATTGTAACATTTAGCTCTTCCATGTCTTTGTTGAGATTCTTTCTGGATGTTCTGTCCTTCACAGGAAGTTGTGTGTTGAAATCTCCGGCTACTCTTGTGGAGCTGTCTATCTCTCTTTTCAGTGCTGTTAGACTTTGTTTTACGTATTTTGGAGCCCTGTCTTTGGGTGCGTAGATATTTATTTTAGTTACATCCTCCTGGTGTATTGACCCTTTAATCATTATGTAGTGTCCTTCCTTATCCTTTGTGGTGGATTTTACTTTAAAGTCTGTTTTGTCAGAGATTAATCTTGCCACTCCTACTCTTTTTTGAGTGTTGTTTTCTTGATATATTTTTTTCCATCCTTTAAGTTTTACTTTGTTTGTGTCTTTAAGTCTAAGGTGTGTCTTTTGTAGGCAGTGGATAGATGGATAGTGTTTTTTTATCCATTCTGCCACTCTCTGTCTCTTATTGGTGCACTTAGTCCATTTACATTCAGTGTAATTATTGATAGGTATGAGTTTAGTACTATCATTTTGGTGTTTTTTTTTTGTGTGTGTTGCTGATAGTTTCTTTGTTCCACTTAATTTTCTGTGCTGAGTCATTTTTCTTTATGTATTTTCTTTTCATCTTTCTCATTGTTGTTGATGTTGTCTTTGCTGAGTCTTTATATTTTTCTAGTTTTTACTTTGACTTGCAGGATTGTTAGTTTCCTTTGTGGTTACCTTAATATTTACCCCTACTTTTCTAAGTTTATACCAGTCTTCCATTTTTTTATATCACCTTGACTTCCTCTCTATATGAAAAATCTATGTTTACATTTTTTAAGTCCCTCTTTTTTGTTTTAATGTTGTTATCTTTTATATATTGACATCTGTTTCCTATTTTCAGTGTTTTAGCTTTGATTTACTTTTGTGACTTCCCTATCTGGGATGATATCTGTTTGCTCTGTCCTGTGTTGTAGTCTTGGGTTGTTACTTGATGTTACTGATTTTCTAACTGGTGGACTCCCTTTAGTATTTCTTGTAATTTTGGTTTGGTTCTTGCAAATTCCCTAAACTTCTTTTTATCTGGAAATGCCCTAATTTCACTGTCTTATTTGAGAGACAGTTTTGCTGGATATATAATTCTTAGCTGGCAGTTTTTTTCTTTCAAGGCTTTGTATACATCATCCCATTGCCTTCTTGCCTGTATGGTTTCTGCTGAGTATTCCAAGGTCATTCTTTTTGACTCTCCCTTGTAGATGAGTTTTCATTTATCCCTAGCTGCTCTTAACATTCTCTCTTTATCTTTGGTTTTGGCAAGTTTGATTATAATATGTCTTGGTGACTATCTTTTGGGATCTACCTTATGTGGGGTTTGATGAGCATCTTGGATATTGTCTCATCTTTCAAAATATCAGGGAAGTTTTCTGCCAACAAATCTTCATCAATTCTCTTTGTATTTTCTGTTATCCCATCCTGTTCTTGTACTCCAATCACTCATATGTTATTTCTCTTGATAGAGTCCCACATAATTCTTAGGGTTTCTACATTTTTTTAATCCTTTTATCTGATTTTTCTCAAATAAGTTGGTGTCAAGTGCTTTATCTTCAATCTCACTAATTCTGACTTCCATTGACTCAATTTTGTTCCTATGACTTTCTACTGAGTTGTCTAATTCTGAAATTTTATTATTAATCTTCTGGATTTCTGATTGATGTCTCTCTATGGATTCTTGCAGACTGTTAAATTTGTCATTATGCTCTTCTCTAATCTTTTTCATTTCCTCTATTGTGTGTTCTGTGTTTTGCTTAATTTCCTTCCTAATCTCTTGAAGAGTTTTGTATATTAATCTTTTGTATTCTGCCTCTGGTAATTCCAAGAAATTTTCCTCTTCTGGAAAATTTCAAGATTCTTTATTTTGGGAGCTTGCTGAAGCCATCATGGATTGCCTCTTTATGTGATTTAATATTGACTGCTGTCTCCGAGCCATCACTTAGTTATTATATTTATTTATTTTATGTTTGCTTACTGTGTCCTAGCTTCTTGCTCTGTTTTGCTGTGCCCAAATAGGCTGCTTGTATGAGCTACTTTGATTATTGACATTTTTGAAGCTCTAATGTCCTGTCACCATGCGATTAGATCTGTTACTAGGTTTGTGAGGTCAGGAGTCTGCCCACTCCTCCTGTATGGAATCAGCTCAGGTGCCCAGGTTGATAGCAACCAAGTGTGTGGTGTAGGCTCTCACTTACAGTTGTAGACAGGCATGGTGATTGGTGTAGGCACAGGCATCTGGCTACAGCAGGGGGACACACTCCGAACAAGGCAGGGGGCTGACGGCTGCCCCGAGTGTCCAGGAGGAAGGCGTGTCCCTGTTCCCTAGAGTGCGTAGGTGGGTGGGGTTTGCAGCTGGACTATGAACACCTAATGCTGTAAGCAGTAAGGACTGGGGGGCACCTCTTATTCATGGCCCCTATTGCAGTTGGCTAGGTGGCATGGGTGGGGCCACCAGTCCTCAAGCCCCTGATGTGGGTAGGTGAAGACCCTGCTTAATAGGCAGAGCAGTGTCAAATGTCAAGAACCTGCCACTTCACAGCTGAAACAATTTAAGTTAGAATTCTGGTATATGCCTTGTTGTACTGTGGTAATGAGGGCTTACACTGTTGAAATGGGCCCACACAAGTCTATGCAGGGGGAAAGGCACTCAAAGTCTGTGGATTCCTTATGCCTGTGCCTAGGCAGAAGAGCTGTGCCTACCCTGGGCTCCTGGCTTAGGGAATCTGGCAGTTTATTTTTTCCCCTGTTTGTTAATTTGTTCACCCTCCAAGGCAGGAAGAATGGCTTCAGGCATGTGATGGACCCTAATTCCTGCCTAGAGGACTCGGCAATTCCTGAAGCTGGTCTGGGATCCAGTGCAGAGCAGGGAGCAGGGAGGTAAATGGGAGAGAGTTTTTTCCCTAAGGGGGTTGTTTGTGATCTGCGCAGTAGGCCATATGCAAGTACTTATCTTTTGCTGATCCAGGGCTGCTTCTCGCTGGTTCTGGGTGGCCGTGTAGACTCTCTGGTGCTGGGTCTCTCCTGGTGTGAAAACTGCACCTCCTGAGCACTGCTGCTTGCCTGCCTCACCGCTCACCCCCAAGCTGATCAGGCCTGAAGGGCTCAGGCTCTCACCGGGTCAGGTCTGGCAACTCCTCGCTGCTTCTGAACCATCTCTCCCTCCCCCCACCAGTCAGTCTGGTTCCTCAACTCTGCCTTTGAAGTTCAGGGCTGCCAGACTGTCATACATAATCGACTCACTTGTTTTTTCAGGTCTTTCTTGTAAGCGGGTCCACCGGAAGTGTCTGACTACTCCGCCATCTTGGCCCCTCTTCACATTTTTTTTATTAGTCAAAACTAATCTGAAACTGCTGAGTCAGCAGTTTCTCTACTGTAAAAAACCGATTAATAATAGTACCTAAGAATAGGTTGTGGTGAGGAAGTAATGAGTTAATGAATGATAAATGCTTAGGACAAATATCATGAGCTTAATAAATGTTAGCTATCAATATTTTATTACAAATCAGAGGTCTGCAGTCACAGAAATATCAGCAGAGAGATTTTGTTAAGTACATTATTTTTCCAGCATTTGATTATTATTATTTTAATTTACCCTCCATTAATCATTAAAATATAAATTAGATTTCCCTTTTCTTTAATATCATTCTAAATCTGGTTTCCACTCTTTATATCAGCTTTTCTCCTAGTTTTAGTCTGGTCATTTATATTTTTAGCCTGTTACATTAAATCACTATAGAACAAGAGGATACCACATGGCTTAAAATCAGGAAACGTATGCATCAAGGTTGAATCCTTTTACCATACTTACTCAATCTGTACGCTGAGCAAGTAATCTGAGAAGCTGGATTATATGAAGAACTGAAGAATGCAGCATCAGATTTGGAGGAAGACTCCTTAACAATCTGTAACATACAGATGACACAACTTTGCTCGTTAAAAGCCAAGAGAACTTGAAGCACTAATTGATGAAGAACAAAGACTACAGCCTTCAGTATGGATTACACCTCAACATAAAAAAAAACAAAAATCCTCATAACTAGACCAATAAGCAACATCATGAGAAACAAAAGAAAGATTGAAGTTGTCAAGGATTTCATTTCACTTGGATCCACAATCAACGCCCACAGAAGCAGCTGTCAAGAAATCAACCGACATATCGCATCGGGCAAATCTGCTGCAAAAGACCTCTTTAAAGTGTTAAAAAGCAATGATGTCACTTTGAGGACTACGGCGTGCCTGACATAACCATTGTCTCATATACGGGTCAAAGTTGGACAATGAATAGAGAAGACGGAAGAAGAATTTATACCTTTGAATTACGGTGTTGGTGAAGAATATTGACTATACCATGGACTGCCTGAAGAAGGAACAAATCTGTCTAGGAAGGAATACAGTCAGAATGCTCCTTAAAAGTGAAGATGGTGAGACTTTGTCTCATGTACTTTGAACATGTTATCAGGAGAGCCCAATCACTGAAGAAAGTAATCATGCTTGGTAAAGTAGAGAGTTTGTGAAAAAAACGAAGACCCTCAATGAGATGGATTGACACGGTAGCTGCAACAATGGTTTCAAGCATAGCAACGATTGTGAGGATGGCATAGGACCAGCCAGTATATAGTTCTATTGTACATAGGGTCACTATGAGTTGGAAACCTCGTAAAGGTACCTGACAATAACTACACATTAAGTCACCCTATATCACCATGTTACACTTCTCAGTTCCAGTCATTTCAATTAATATCGTGTACAATAGTATCTACGATAAACATTGATTTATTTTCAAAGTTGGTGAACCTCTTTTGGTACCAGAATAACTTGGCTAAAATTCAGTGAAATACAAATATCTAGGAAGGCAGAAAGTTTTGTCTGTTTTGTTTATTGATGTAGCCCCAATGCCTAGAACAACGCCTGGCACATGAAATGTGCTTAGTAAACATTTTTGGAAGAATGAATGAAATAAAGAGAATTTTTTTTTTTTTTTTTTTTTTACTAACACCTTCTTGGATGTTGGAATGGATGAAAGCCAAGCTATCTTGATACACAGATTTGTCCTAATGTATTAATTCATACTGAGGTAACGTAAAGAGGAATATTATTTAATATTGGCTAACAAATAATGAGTTCCTAAAATTATCAGGAAGAGAACATGTAAGTTTGAACGATGTTTATTGTTGCCAATGGTGACGAACCTCATGGAGAACTTCATATTTTCATAGTTGTTTTCTGTTGTTGTTGTTAGGTGCCATCAAGTCTGTTTCAACTCATAACGATCCTGTGTACAATAGAACAAAACACTGCCAGGTCCTGTGCAATCCTCACAATTGCTGTTATGCTTGAGCCTGTTAAGTTTTGCAGGATGGGTATTATTAATTTCATTTTGTAGAGACTGAAAAGAGTCACAGATGAGTGACATAGACAAGATTAAACAGCTTTTCCTAACTGAAGACACTAGAGAAAAATACCAAATATTTTGTACTTGCATCACTCATTCCTGGAATAAGGACAGTGACAAGTCCACCGATACTTCTTTTCAGATGATGGATCTGGAGATAAAATTATAGCACAGGAAGAAGCTGGAATTTATTTGATAATATTAAGTAAAAATCTATCCCCTACCTTGCTGAACTCAAGAAGTTAGTCTCAGGAAGTCCTTTAAGCACAAAGCCTCACAGTTGCACAGATCTGGGCCTTACTTGATCCTAATGTACAGCAGGGATGTAGAGCAAGAAGTGACACTCCTAGCATCAGAAAGTAACTCCTCTGTGTTGTTTCCTCTCCTTAAGCTTAGAAATGCCCATAGTAATTGACATCCAAGATTCAAGAAGAGAGGAAAGTCAATTAAGCTAGTGTTTAAAAAAAAAGTTGGCATTGAGTTGATTCTAACTCATAGCTAGTGTTTACAATACCTCAAATAACAGAGATATTAATATTATATTATAATCTAATATACATTATTCATCTTAGGTTATAGATGAATGGAAAACTTGATATGAAAGAGTGGAATAATTATCTCTAACAATTAAAACCTGACCCATAGCAACTGTAAAGTGTCAGGCAATCCAACCCTTTATGTTATCCCTTACTATCTTATGTATGTGTTTTTATGCCATTTCCAATACCCTAATGCAATATCCACCACCACTCTGTCAGTTTGTCATACTGTGGTGGCTGCTTGTTGCTATAATGCAAGAAGATATGCTACAAGTATTTCAAATACCAGCAAGGTTACCCATCGGGGACAGGTCATAGTGGAGCTTACAGATTAAAACATACTAGGAAGAAAGGCCTGGAATTCTGAAAATTATCCAATGAAAACCTTATAGATGACAACAAAATATTGTCCAATATAGTGCTGGAAGATGAGCCCTTTAGGTTGGAAGTCACTCAAAATACTCAGTGATCACTAATATAGACTAGAGTATACCAATGACTGTGAAGATGAAGCAGTACAGGCTATGTTTTGTTCTATTGTACATTGTATGTTGGAATTTCATTCTATTGTAAATTCTATTGGAATTATCATGAATCAGAGCCTACTTGATGGCAATTCACAATAACAAGTACTATGGCAATAAAATCTTTCAACGTGTTGTATAAAATAAAAAAATAAACCAGTAATAATTTAATACATACAATAGACATAGTACAGCAACCTCTTTTTCAAGAACTGAAATTATGTAATTTGAAATATGAGTATTACTTCAACTTTCAGTTTAGGCTTTTTCCCATTTTCCTTATGCTAAGGAACAGCAAACATCTGTAAAGGGCCAAAGAGTAAATATTTTAGGCATTGAGAGACATATGGCCTCTGTCACAACTATTCAATTGTGACATTAGATCACAAAAGAAACCATAGACAATATTTAAACAAATGATAATGGCTGTATTCCAATAAAACTTTATTTATACAACAGGCATCAAGCCAGTTTTGGTCCAAAGGAGTTTTTCAACACCTCCTCTATGCTGTTCTGAACATATGTCAGATATATTTCTTCAGAAGTTTCTACTTGTGGTTGGAAAGAATTCCAAATTCTGCCACTCTCTAGATGATTTATTTAAGTGTAGATCCTTATTAAATGTTCCTGTATGATATAAAATTGCATTGAGAGTTGATCTGAGACAAAACAACTTAGAGTGACAAAAATCCTGTACCTTGGCTGTGTTATATATTTAAAGGCTAAAGGAAGGTTCCTTTTTTAAGCAAAGCATAAATTAATCTGACACATGCCAGTAAATTCAAGTTTCTAATTCACTGAAGTATCTGGGAATAAATATTGAATGAACAAATGCCAACATGTATTAGATTACACTCAACCTATGTATAAATTCATCTGAAAATTTATGAAATCCTGATTAACCAATGTTATCTCTATGCATCTAAATTAAAGTGATGATTAAATCTTTCAAATATTAGATCCTTAAGCTGGGACTGAAATCACTGTCACATAACAGATGGGACATTCTCAATATGCAATTTAAATTGGATAAAATGCAACTTAAATTGGCTAAGAATTGAACATAATTGTGACTCTTGTAATACTTTGGTTATTCCTTCCCACTAATTCTATACACCTACTTGAGAGAAAAAAGAACCAATTTCTCTGACTCACAGGATTCTCTGATGGCAAAGAATCTCTTTTCAATGAAAACATCTTATTATTTTTAAATTATCAGAACTGAGCACTATTAAAAACGTTTCTTCCTTCAAATATACCAAAATAGAACAACAACAACAACAAAAAAAGTGATCAGCATGAGGCTTTACATCTTATTGGATTTGTATTTTGGCATTGAGTTGTACATATATGAATATTCAAAAGACTTAAAGTTTCTCAATACTCTAATTTAAAAATTGATAATTGACAGATTCTGTGACAAAAATTGATTACACTACTATGTCATGTGTAAAAGTAGACATTAAAGACATTGTTTCCTTAAGATCTTCCTACCATCTGATTTTGACTTTATATTGTCTATTTTAATAAACATCTATACTTTTTTTTTCTTCAAAACAAGTGGAAAAGCAACCTCTAAGTATTACTGCAGAATACATGGAAATGCTTTACAGGGAAATAAAGACTTACAATATCTAGAGTACAATTTTAAGTGAGAATAGATTTTCATTACTGCCTTATGTTATTATTAAAGGGCACCATTCAGCTTATTCAATTCTCCCAAGTGTAGGACTTTAACTCTGCTTTTAATTTTAGCAGATCCAGATATTAATGACTTTATCTCATATTAGAATCATATGTTTGGAGAATGGTTTTAAGTGGGGAACCTATTTGACTCACTGTCTTTCAAAATTTTTCTGGGAATCAAAAAATTTCCTCTAATATGGTCAAATGAGCAATGTATTACTAAAAAAAGTCTAAAAGTGCTAATAAACATGCAGTGAATGGCTACCTTTTCAAACAGCACTATTAGTTATTATGATCACAAGCAATCTAGAAAAAAATGCCAAAGTTTGTAAGAAGTTAAAAAGAGATGGTGTTTAGCTATACCCGTATACCAGTAGCTGTCAAGTTGATTCTGACTCATAGCGACCCTAAAGGACAGAGTAGAACTGCCCCGTAGAGTTTCTAAGGAGCAGCTGGGAGATTCAAACAGCTGACCTTTTGATAAACAGCCAAGCTCTTAACCACTGTGCGACCAGGGCTCTGGTTTTTAGCTGAGAAGAAACAAATACCACTTCCTCAACAATTGATCCTTACCTAATGTATCTCTGAATATAGTGGGCTTTGACTGATTTTATGTACAGGTAAGTCAAGGTAGTCTTATAAATTAATATTTTAACCACATAGCAGTTTTATTTTGATAGTCAAATTTTATATTGACTTTTTAATTTCACTAAGTGCCAAGGAAACAGAGACACTGGATACAGGTGGTCAACTGAACTGGCACTTAGTATCTCAGAGACCAGATAAAGGCAGTACTTAATTATGGTGACATTCATGAACTTCATTCTTAAAATGGCTTCTCTTAGGACTTCTGGCAACATGGTGCTCTAGGCAGAAGCACCACACCATCCCTCCACAGCAAAGATCCGAAAAACTAAGCTAAACAGAGAAAACAGCAATCCTGAAACCCAAAACATCAAATGAAGAGATAAAGAACTCAGCAAAGCACCAAATGGAATAAGAAACTGACAGAGAACAGAGAGCGAGGAGACATATATGGAGAGGTCCGCATCAGCTAATGTACGGCGGATCTGCCATCTTTGACTCCTATCAGAGACCAGCAAGTAGGAGGTACGAGAAAGCAGCTTCAAGGAGCTTCCAGCAGGAGACAGAACAACAAGTAACTGGCGATATATACTTTCCCACCCCCACCCTTCTTCACCCCCACTCGGCCTTGTCTGCTTCCTGTGGCCACAGTCTCTTTTCTGGGAAGCACTGGCTGCTTGGATTCCACCCACCCGCACTGGCCGACTCCCTGAGTGCCATTTGTTGGCTGCTGGTGTTGCTTTTTTCTGCTTCTTTTGATTTCTTCCTTACCGCTCACAACCTCCCCCTCCTTTTGCTCAAATACCTGGCTCCTTGCACCAGCTTTGCTTCTTCCTGAGTAGCTGTGGAGCTCCATTCGGGTGTGGAACTCCTTCCCATTCCATGCTACCGTGCTGGTGGGATCCTGGGGCTTTTTGTTTGTTTCTTTGTTTTAAGTTGTTTGTTTGTTTTCTTTTTCTTTTCTCAAGTTGAGAGCCCATTCTCGCTGGGCAGTGCTGTGTGGCTTGGGACCTACCCCCTCACCTTGTGCAGATGCGTAGAGGGATCCATGAGGGCATTTATTTTTTCTGTTTTTTGGGGGGATTTATCTTTTTTTTTTTTTTAATTTGTTTTGTTATCTTTTCCCTCTTTTTCCCTTTTTGTCTTTCTTCATTACTCAGTTTCTTGTCTCTCTATACCTTCCTTCTCTTCCTGTCTCCTGAATACCTGGCTCTGAATACCTCTATGCCTCCTAGCCAGTCTGTACTTCAACAACTGGGAACAACTTCCCCAGACCTTGTAGCCACACCCGTGGGATTCCTGGGAGATATGCTGTTCTTTTTTTTCTAATTTTTATTTATTAATTCTTTTCTTTTCTTTTTTCCTTCTTCTTCCCCCTTTTGTTTTTTTCTCCATTTCACAGTCTCTCATCTCTCCACTCCAACAGCAAGCTCCCATAGCACTCTTTTTTATTTGTATGTTTTTGGCCCCTCTTCCTCTCTCCTCTCTACCATACCCATCTTAGCTCCACACATCACAATTTCCCCCCTCCATCCTGCCTACCTGCACCATGTGCTTAACATCACACAAACAAGCAGCATAGGCACAGCCTACCAGAACCTGCCCTGCACTGATTACTGACGTGCCCTGGTGGCTGTAGTAAGTGTCACAGACAACCCATCCCAGCAACTCCTCTTCAGCTAGACCTGCCCTCTTGTACCATATTTGAGCTACTGACCCAGCCAATTACAGAAGGAGGCAAAAAGTATCGTGCCCACAGATGAGCAAATAACAAAGAACACACAGTCCGCCTGCTCAGACATAGTCAAATTAAAAAAAAAAAAAAAAAAAAAGCATGAAACAAACAAATCTACAATCAACGAATGAGAAAAATAACTACTGAATGCCCCTAAGACAGCAGACAAAATCAAAATATTTACAAAAACAGGACGGGATGGCTCCAGTAGGCATCCGAAATAAAACACCAGATGACTTTCCAGTAGAAGAAAAGGCAATAGAACTACCTGATAGGGAATTCAAATCTCTAATACTCAGAATTATCCAAGAGTTGAAGCAAAAAGCAGACAAAAGTGAGGAAAAAATAGACAAATTCATGGAAAAGGCAGACAAATCCATGGAAAATACAAACACAAAAATGGAAGAATTCAGGAAAATAAAACAGAAACAAAATGCCAAAATAAATTCACAAGTAGAAATCATACAAAAACAACAATTAGAAATCTAAAAGATAAACAACAAGTTTTCAGAAATGGACAGTGTCACAGAAGTGCTGGGGAGCAGATCTGAAATGGTGGAAGACAGGATCAGTGGAATTGAAGACAAACACTTGGACACAACCCTGTTTGAAGAAAACTCAGAAAAAAAGAACAAAGAAAAATGAAGATACCCTGAGAATTATGTGAGATACAATCAAAAGCAAAAATTTGCAAGTGATTGGAGTTTCAGAACAGTGGGAGAAAACAGAAAACACAGAGAGGCTCATTAAATAACTGCTGAAAGAAAACCTCCCCCATATCTTGAAAGACGAAAACTGGCCATCCAAGAAGCTCAACGAACCCCTTATAGGATAGACCCCAAAAGAAAATCACCAAGGCGTATCATAATCACACTTGCCATAAACAAAGACAAACAAAGAATTCGGAGAGCAGCTCGTGAAAAACCACAAGTCACATACAGAGGAGAAACAATAAGACTAAGCTCAGATTATTCAGCAAAACCATGCAGGCAAGAAGATAATGGGAAAACATGTATAAAACCTTGAAAGAAAAAAATGCCAGCCAAGAGTAATATATCCTGCAAAACTCTCGTTCAAATATGATGGTGAAATTAGGGCATTTTCAGATAAACAGAAATTAAGGGAATATGTAAAAACCAAACCAAAGTTACAAGACTTATTAAAGGGAGTCCTTCAATCTGAGAGCAAACAACTTCAGCTCACAGGCTGAATCTATTATGAAGGATCGTACCAGCCAGATACCAATCTAGAAAATGAACTCTCAAGGACTATCCAAAACCGAAAAAAATACAACAGGGAATCAGAGCAGTTAATCTGTAAATGACAACAACATCAGAACAATAAAAGAGAGAAGAAACGGTGTAGGTATAGAACCTTCTAATGAAGAGGAAGGCAAGGAGATACAAAGTAATAATATACTGCTTTAAACTTAGATAGATAAGGGTACATTTCGTGGTAAGCACAAGGAAAGTTAAACATACTCATAAAAATAAAGAGGAAACATATAATGTCTCAGTAAAAACAAAACATACAAAAACAAAAGAAATGAAAAAAATATCCACAAACAAAAGGAATTCAACACAGGAGAGTAGAAGAACAAGCAAATCGTATGAATCTGTGAAGCATCTCATAACATGGATGAAACTGGAAGACATTATGCTAAGTGAAATAAGTCAATCACAAAAGGACAAATATTGTATGAGAACTCTATTGTAAAAACTCATGAAAAAGTTTACACACAAAAAGTAACAATCTTTGCTGGTTATGAGGGATGGGGGTGGGGGGACTATTAAATAGGCAATAGATAAGTGATATCTTTGGTGAAGGGTGAGACAGTACACAATACTGAGGAAACCAACACAACTTGTACAAGGACAGGTCATGGAAGCTCCATAGACACATCCAAACTCCCTGAGGGGCTGAATTGCTGGGCAGAGGGCTGTGGGGATCATGGTCTTGGGGAACATCTAGTTCAATTGGCATAACACAGATTCTAAAGACAATTTTCTACATTCTACCTTGGAGAGTAGTGTCTGAGGTCTTAAAAGCCTGTAAGCAGCCATGTAAGATACTCCACTGGTCTCACCCCTTCAGGAGCAAGGGAGAATGAAGAGAACAGGATACAAGGATAAGATTAGTCCAAAGGACTAATGGACCACAGCTACCAAAGCCTCCACCAGACTGAGTCCAGTACAGCTAGATGGTGCCCAGCTGCCACCACTCACTGCTCTGACCAGGATCACAACACAGGATTCTGGAAAGATCTGAAGAAGGATGTAGAACAAAATTCTAACACACAAAAAGACCAGGTTTACTGGCCTAAAAGAGCCTGGAGAAACCCCGAGAGTATGGCCCCCAGACACCCTTTTAGCTCAGTGGTGAAGTCACTTCTGAGGTTCACCATTCAGCCGGGGGTTGTACAGCCCTATAAAACAAAATGGGACTAATAAGGCACAGCAGTCGGGGACAAGGACTAGAAGGCAGAAGGGGACAGGAAAGCTGGTGATAGGGAACCAAAGGTTGAGTAGGGACAGTGT
Source organism: Dugong dugon (assembly GCA_030035585.1). Classification (NCBI taxonomy): domain Eukaryota; kingdom Metazoa; phylum Chordata; class Mammalia; order Sirenia; family Dugongidae; genus Dugong; species Dugong dugon. The sequence goes on along the minus strand of CM057463.1, from coordinate 101,440,893 downwards.
TGCCGTGTAGTGGGGTTATTAACCATTGTCACAGGGCAACATGTGTACTATTTAGTGAGAAACTATTTTGTTCTGTAAACATTCATCTAAACTGAGAATAGCAGTACAACTGGAAGAATGTAACCGATGTCCCTGAACTGTGCATGTAGAAATTTTTGAAACGGTGTATCTTTGGCTATGTATATTTTTACCAAAAAAAGTCAAGAAAGGAGAGGGTTATCATGTTGTGGGGTTGTTAACCAATGTCATAAAACAATATGGGTACTGACTGTTTAATGAGAAACAGTTCTGTAAACCTTCACCTAAGTTACAATTAAAAAAAATGCTCTCATAAAAAAAAAATGGCTTCTGTATATGAAGAGGTGCAACACAAGTATTTTTTTCAAGAAAATGCAATACAGTGGGCAATATATGGTTTTTATTTTGCAACTAAAGTTATTTGCTTTGCAGCTATAGGAACACTGCTGCATTTGCTACAATGCGCCTTTCTAAAACAACATGTGCAGAATTGCCAATTGATAAAGTAAGGGTTTGAGCCCTAATTATTAACTGATAAGATAGCAGTGCAAATGTTATCAAGACTGAAGATGCTGACAAGGAAAAGGCATTATATCATATCACTGAGAAGTCAAAATAATAATAATAATAATAATTACTATTTAGTGAGTTTTTACTACGATATGGGTAATGTGCTAAGTACTTTATATGATAATAGTTAACACGTACTGAAAATTTACTACTTGCCAGATACTGTGTGTTATGGGTTGAATTTTGTCCCCAAAAAATATGTGTATCAATTTGGCTAGGCCATGGTTCCCAGTATTGTGTGATTGTCCACCATTTTGTCTTCTGATGTGATTTTCCTATGTGTTATAAATCTTATCTCTATGATGTTGATAAGATGGGATTAGTGACAGTTATGTTAATGAGGCAGGACTCAATCTACAAGATTAGATTGTGTTTTAAGCCAATCTCTTTTGAGATATAAAAGAGAGAAGTGAGCAGAGAGACAGGGGGACCTCATTCCACCAAGATACAAGAGCCAGGAGTGAGTATATCCTTTTGACCTTGGGTCCCGGCACTGAGAAGCTCCTTGACCAAGGGAAGATTGAGGAAAAGGACCTTTCCCAAGAGCCAATAGAGAGAGAAAGTCTTACCCTGGAGACAACACCCTGAATGTGGACTTTTAACCTCCTACACGGTGAGAGAATAAATTTATCTTTCTTAAAGCCATCCACTTGTGGTATTTCTGTTACAGCAGCACGAGCTAACTAAGACACTGTGCTAAGAATTTTCATTCATAAAAGTGGTAGGCAAAATTCTAAGACGGCCTCCAAGATTACAGTTCTTGGTTATATGTCCTATATAATCCCCTGGTGGTGCAGGAGTTAAGAGCTATGGATGCTAACCAAACAGTCAGCAGTTCAAATCCACCAGGTGCTCCTTGGAAACCCTATTGGGCAATTCAACTCTGTCCTTTAGGGTTGATATGAGTCAGAATCGACTTGACAGCAGCAGGTCTTTTGTTTTTGTTTTTGATTTTTGGTTTATATAATCCCTTCCACTTGAATATTGGTGGAATCTGTGAATATGATGGGATGTTACTTCTTTGATTAGGTTAAATTATATGGTGAAGGTGAAGGGATTTTGCAGATATAATTGATGACTACTGTGCAACTGATCCAAGCCTTAGTCTTTTTAATTGTCTAGCATGCATGAAACAGCTGGACAATGATAAAGGAATACAGAAGAAGAAATGATGCATTCAAATTGTGGAGCTGGTGAATAATATTGAATATACTACCATGGACTTCTAGAAGAATGGGCAAATAAATCTTAGAAGAATTACAACCAGAATGCTCCTTAGAAGCACGAATCATGAGACTTACTTTGGACATACAATCTGGAAAGACCAATCACTAAAAAAAAAGACATCATGGTTGGTAAAGCAGAGGGTCAGCTCTTGATGAGAGAGTCCACTGGTTAGAAGGATTGACACAGTGGCCAAAACAATGAACTCAGACATAGCAATGATCATGAAGATGGCATAGGACTGGGCAAGTTTTGTTCTGTTATACATAAAGTCACTAAGAGTTGGAGCTGACTCAATGGCAACTAGCAACAACAATAACTGAGGACACAAATCTATTGATTTTAAGTTAATTAAAAAGGAGGTTATACTGGATTGACCTGATGTAATTACGTGAAAGATCTTAAAAGAGAACCTGGGCCCTCTATGAAGAGAGACAGTCTCCTATTGGCCTTGAAATAAACTGCATATTGCCTGGGGGGGGGGGGAGCTGTGAGAAGAGCCCCCAGCTGATAGCCAGAATGAAAATTATGATGTTAGCCCTAGAAGAGCCAGGACATAAATATGGCTAACAATGTACATGAACTTCAAAAAGGACTCCAAGCTCCAGAAAAGAACAAACATTGGTCAACACCTACATTTCAGCCTTGTGAGTCCCTAAGCAGATGACTAAGCTAAGCCATGCCCAAACTCTTGACCCACAGAAACTGAGATAATGAATACGAGTTGTTTTAAGCCACTGAGTAAGTGTTGATTTGTTAAGAAATAATAAGAAACTAATACAATAAACTTGTTTAATTTTTATAAAACAAAATAAAATCAGATGCCATCAGGTTTAGTCTATTCTGATTTATGGTGATCCCATGTGTTTTAGATTAGAATTATGCTTCATAGCCCCTATGTGTCTGTCAGTTTGTTGTACTGTGGGGGCTTGCATGTTACCTGTGATGTTGGAAGCTATACCACCGGTATTTAAATATCAGCAGGTCACCCATTTGGACAGGTTTCAGCTGAGCTTCCAGACAAAGACAGACTAGGAAGAAGGACCTGGCAGTCTACTTCTGAAAAGAATTAGCCAGTGAAAACCTTATGAATAGCAGAGGAACATTGTATGATACAGTGCCGGGTGATGAACCCCGCAGGTTGGAAGTCACTTAAAAATACAACCGGGGAAGAGCTGCCTCCTCAAAGTAGAGTCGACCTTAATGATGTGGATAGAGTCAAGCTTTTGGGACATCAATTTGCTGATGCGGCACAACTCGAAATGAGAAGAAACAGCTGCAAACATACATTCATCGAAACATGGAATGTACAAAGTATGAATCTAGGAAAATTGAAAATCATCAAAAATGAAATGGAAAACATAAACATTGATATTCTAGGCATTAGTGTGTTGAAATGGACTGATATTGGCCATTTTGGATTAGATAATCATATGGTGTACTATGCTGGGAACGACAACTTGAAGAGTAATGGTGTTGCATTCGTTGGCAAAGAGAACATTTCAAAATTTATCCTGAAGTACAATGTTGTCAGTGATAGGATAATATCTACACTCCTACAAGGAAGATCAGTTAATACGACCGTTATTCAAATTTACACACCAACCACTAAGGCCAAAGATGAAGAAATTGAAGGTTTTTACCAACTTCTGCTGTCTGAAATTGAACATGCAATCAGGATGCATTGATAATTATTGGTGATTGGAATGCAAAAGTTGGAAACAAAGAAGAAGGATTGGTTGTTGGAAAATATGGCCATGCTAATAAAAACAACGCCAGATGATAGATAAAATTCTATCTCATGATAGAATTCTACAAGACCAACTTCTTCATTGCAAATACCTATTTTCAACAACATAAACTGTGACTATACACATTGCCAGATGGAATACACAGGAATTTAATCTACTACATCTGTGGAAAGAGACGATGGAAAAGCTCAATATCATCGTCAGAACAAAGCCAGAGGCAAACTGCAGAAGAAACCATCAATTGTTCATATGCAACTTCAAGTTGAAGCTGAAGAAAATTAGAAAAAGTCCACGAGATCCAAAGTATGACCTAAAGTATATCTTGCTTCTAGGGAGGATTCTGGCTGTACTTCTTCCAAGACAGTTTGTTCTTCTGGCAGCCATGGTGTATTCAATATTCATCACCAACACCATAATTCAAAGGCATCTATTCTTCTTCAGTCTTCCTTATTTATTGTCTAGCTTTTGTATGCGTACAAGGCGATCAAAAATATCATGGCTTGGGTCAGGGGCACCTTCGTCCTCAAAGGGACATCTTTGCTTTTTAACACTTTAAAGAGGTCTTTTGCAGTGGATTTTCCCAATGTAATATGTCATTTGATTTCTTGACTGCTGCTTCCATGGGCATTGATTGTGGATCCAAGTAAAATGAAATCCTTGACAACTTCAGTTTTTTCTCCATTTATCATGATGTTGCTTTTTGGTCCAGCTGAGAATTTTTGTTTTCTTTATATTGAGGTGTAATCCATACTAAAGGCTGTAGTCTTTGCTCTTTATCAGTAAGTGCTTCATGTCCTCTTCTCTTTCAGCAAGCATGTTTGTGTCATCTGCATAATACAGGTTGTTAATGAGTCTTCCTCCAATGCTCATGTTGTGTTTTTCTTCATACAGTCCAGCTTATCTGATTACTTGCTCAGTGAACAGATTTAATAAATATGGTAAAAGGATACAACTCTGAAGCACACTCTTCTTTATTTTAAACCATATAGTATCCCCTTGTTCTGTTCGAGGCATTGCCTCTTGGTCTATGTACAGGTTCCTCTTGAGCAGGATTAAGTGTTTTGGAATTCTCCTTCTTTGCAATATCATCCATAATTTGTTATGATCTGCACAGTCAAATGCCTTTGCATAATCAATAGGACAAGTAAACCTCTTTCTGGTACTCTCCGCTTTCAGCAAAGATCCAGGTGACATCGGCAATGGTATCCCTCATTCCACCTTCTCTTCTGATTCTGTCTTGAATTTCTGGCAATTCTCTGTCAGTGTACTGCTGCAAGCACTTTTGTACGATCTTCAGCAGTTCTTTATAATAGAGAATACTGTCACCAGAGACATTAAATAAATTATCCAATGCCACACTAATATATGGTACATAAGGAACTTTAACACAGGATTAATTGGCCCAAATCTTTGTCTTTGTAAACAACACATTATATATGCTCCTGAGTCATTCATCAGGTTAAAGGTTAAGGTGAAGACATACTGGGCAACAATACTTTTACCCAGTTTAAGCTTCTATTTTCCACTCTGTGATGAGTTCTGAGCTGTTATTTGGGACTCAAAGATTTTTGTCTCCCTCCAGTGTATAAAATTTGATAGGTCTACATATCCCAGTCTTGTTTTCATTATTAAGCACTCAAATTTCTTCAACAGACCATGGATGCCATGTGCTTATCTGGTAAGTCACATATCAAGGTTAAGTATCAGAAAAAAAATTACAATAAAGCTATTGCTCATAGAGCAGTATCCCAGGGAATAGATAAAACACCTTCATAACAATGTGATTGACTGCATGAACTTAGGTCTTTCTTTCATCTTATTTCAAAATAACTTGAGACACTCGTTTAAAAAAAGAAAAAATAAAACAGAGTTCTACATGATATAGCAAGAAGAAACTTCCTTTTCCTTAAGGATCAATAAAAACCTTTGGGAGAAACAAAAGCAAATAAATGTTTCCATTTGTGTCTTCATAAACATAATTTTTTTTATTAATAGTATCATTGACTATTGCTTATTGGCAGTGTTAAGAAAGCTACATGATTCCACAGAAAACTACAGTTCATAGAGTAACTGATAGCAATACACCGTATCTTAATTTTTCATAGTCACTTTGTTTAGTAATGTTCACTTCTTAGCTATCATAATTACTGTCAGTACTTAATAAAGTGGAATAAAAGGCACAAAGTTTAAATTGTTGTGAAATCTAAACAATGGAAATGTGAGAAGGAAAAAAGTCAAAGAAGAAATATGCACATAAATTGAGAACAAACATAAAATTTATCATATTTACTGATTAATTCATTCCTAATAATTTTAGCATGTGAATGCCATGTATCTATGCTAAAATTTCCCAACTATAGTGTCAGGGTACTAAAACTCCAGAAATCTAAATTGTGATTAACTGTAAAATTACTTTGTAAATGAATTATAGAACTTAGATGCATTATCAAGGGAATGTGTTGGATACTTAATGCTTGAAAAGATGCGTAAGTGGGAGGGTGAAGCAAGAAATAAAAACGTTTTAGATATACAATATGAATAAAATAATTTTCTTAAAACTGGCTCTTAGTCCTTTTAAATTAATAGGCAGTTCATTTGCCAAAAACCATAGTTTAATTAAATTTGTTACTAAATTCTCAACAGACAACCTTGCATTCCTGGTGACTATATTTCATTAGGAAACCTACTTTATTTTACAGTTTCTAATTCCTGTTAACAGTCTCTGAAATAATTACTGCCTTCTGCCAAAATTTCTAGGTTTGACTCTTCCTAAGGCATACATGATACTGTCAGCCTTCCTACATTTTCCTCCAATACAGGAGAAATCTTTTGGAGACAGTAATTTTCTTCAATATTTGACCTTTGAGGATAAAGAAATTGTTTTTCCAAATAATAAATTATCTACATTTAAAACAGCCTAGGAAAATGGCATTTATTCCTACGCAAACCAGCTGGAAGGAGTACCATAACATACTGCTGACAGCTTTTATACTTTTAATTCTTTAAGTTTATGAAACCCTTTGCCGTCGAGTCAATTCCGACTCATACTGACCCTATAGGATCCTGTAGAACTGCCCCCATGGGGTTTCCAAGGCTGTAATCTTTACAGAAGCAGACTGCCACATCTTTCTCCTGCAGAGAGGCTGGTGGGTTCGAACTGTTAACCTTCCAGTTAGCAGCCTAGCACTTAACCACTGTGTCAGCAGGGCTCCTTTAAGTTTATGAGATCCCTTTTTTCTTTTTTTCCTCAAAATATGATTGGGTCATCATAAGAGGTCATAATGGAACTATAAAAAGAGTGACTGAGTTTTATCTATAGAGCTAAAAAATAAGTGTTGATAAATCTACATCTTAGAATACACTGACCTTGACTCCTTAATGCCTCAGAGCATTTTTGCCTCCTACTCTTATCCCCTTAACTTTTTAGTATAGGGTGTTCCAGAGAAAAAAGATAATAATTTCAAAAAATACTATTGTTATTCCGGTAATGAAGAGTAAGGTAATATAAGAATCTCAAAGATGATTAACATGTTTGAAGGCTACTGAACAAAGTAAAGGCAATGTTGATATTTAAATATATACCCACTCTCACAAATGCATGATGCACGCACCCAACGGCTGCAGCAGTATGAACTACTACCTAACTACTAGACTCTTATGATGGCAAGCTCTTTCCACAGAAACTACATTCTCCTAAAAATCCTTTTCTAACGGCTTAAAAAGCTGTATTTAGTATAGCTGTTTTCAGTTTCTAAAGACAAAAGTTTAAATGGGAGTATCAGAAAAGAAAATGACTGGTTAAGCTCTCCAGTGAATGGTAATAGTAATAAATGAAATGTAATCTGACAGTATAAATTCAATCAGTATGTCACTGTTTTGTCTTAATAGAGCAAAATCATCCTAGGTTGAGCACTTAATCTACTCTCAGCAGCAAGAGGTGGCTAATAAAAGCAAGAGTCACTCACTAGTTGGGTATAGAAGGTAGCACAATTAGGGCTGCTCATAACAATTCAAATTAGATCTGAGTGGTGGAAGGGATTGCTAATTTAGACACGTATAAGCTTGGAAGGCTCCAGGACTTCAGAATATCAAGTAGGCATGGCAGGCATTTCTTGATGATTCCCTGACATTTCAGCGTGATAGTTTTAAGATGATGTTAATGTTAGCTTACAAACCACAAGGTCTTGTAACAAAAAATACTCTTTGTGTGTGTATACAAGTAAGATTTGCTTTTTCTTCTTCTTCTTCTTTTTTTTTTTTTTTTTTTTTTTTACCAATGACTACATTTTCAAGCACTGAAAAGGGCAAATGGGAAGCAACCAATTAGTAGAGAGAAAGTCAGAAGTAGAATTTTCCATTTTGTTTGGATAACAAGGAAATAAAATTAGACTAAAGGATTAGGCAAACAACCTGAGATAATTTAGATTCTATCGTGGGATTTACTACAAAATGAAATGTTCATAGTCACTTTATTTTGCAACTCATTTGCCCTTTGTAGAATTATTAGAAAATGTACTTCCTAGTATATGATCAGGTGAAATTTGTTCATGCCAATGCTCAGTGGTAAACTTGGATAAAAATACTTGCTAGGAGCATAAAATGTTAGCAAAAGCAAGATATTTCATTTTACATGGCTTTGTCTGCAATGTTCTACAACTTAGAAGTGAATAAGGTCACAGTAAAATCATTACTGTGTTAGTGCTTATAAAATTTCTAAGAAATACTACAATTTCTAGAGGTTCCTAATTATTGAGAGTCAGAGAAAGAAAGTTACTTGTGTGGGAAGGTTAATAAACATTAAAGCAGGAAAGGTCAATTGCGCTAAACTCTTGTGCAAATTTAAGATATATAAAGGGAAAATACGTAGTTTTCTATGTCAATTATCAGTTACTGACATGTAGAATTATGGATTTTTCATGAGCGCAATAAATATTTTTGCTACCACACCCGCTCTTACCCAACAGATTAAACGGTTACTGGAACTCATTTACAATAGCATAAAAATTAGATAAACTATCAGAATGTTGGTTGACAAAAATAAGAATCTAGGCAACATACAACCAGAGTATAGAATGCAGTATTAAAGAAAAGTAAAAATAACAAGAAAGGTAAGTACACATCCTGAAGGTGTTTCCAAACTAAAGATAGAGATGCCCTGTTTGAGCAGAGCACAAGCATATATTGAATTATTTTTCATGTTTAGCATTATGTATATTTAAAGAATGAAAGATACAATCTTCAATCTTTCTCCACCTCCGTTGTACCTATGGTTTTCTTTCTTTTTGTACCTATACTAATGTTGGTAGGTGAACATTGACTTCCATTTTGAATAATAATAATAATGTAACTATAATATATATCATTTTTATTGTTTAATACATGACTTTGTTATGAAAAACACCCAAAATTTAAATCATTCAACAAATATTTAGTAAACATCTTTGTGTTTAATGTGTCAGGACCAGTCAACAAATATTTATTAAAATCAACTGTGTATATCCCAGCTTATTAAGATACATCAGTGTAAAAAAATTAAATCCCTGCCTTCTTGGAACTTACATTCTATCAAGAAGGGAACAATCAATAAAAATAAAGTATAAGAGGAGGCAGGGCCAAGAAGGCAGAGTAGTCAGACACTTCCTATGTCCCTCTTACAACAAAGACCTGAAAAAAACAAGTGAATCAATTGTATATGTCTATGTAGGAGCCCTGAACATCAAATGCAAAGCTGAGGAATCGGACTGAGTGGTGGGGGAGAGAGAGTTGGTTTGGAAGCAGCTGAGAGTTGCCAGACCTGACCCAGCGGGAGCTACAGCCCTTCAGCCCAGATCAGCTCAGAGTGCACAGTGAGGTGGGCAAACAGCTGAGCTCAGGAGGTATTTTCCACATCAGGAGATACCCACCAGCAGAGTCTACTTGGCCACCCAGAACCAGCGAAAAGTAGCACTTAGGCGGCTAAAGATAAGTACTTGCGTGGAGCGCAGGGATTAAAAAAAAAAAACCATTTGGGGAAAACTTCTATCCCATTTACCTCCCTGCTCTGCACCAGGTCCTGACTGGCTTCAGCAATTGTTGACTCACTTGGGCCAGAAGTAGATCCCTAAAGGCCCCTTGAGCCATTCTCCTGGCCTTGGAGGGGGAACAAATTAACAAACGGGGAATAAATAAGCTACGGGCTCTCCTAAGCCAGGACCTCAGGGTTGGCACAGCTTGTTTGCCTCAGCACAGGCATAAGGGTTCCACAGACTTTGAATGCCTTTCACCGTTGCGTAGATTTCTATGGGCCCATTTCAACAGCGTGAGCCCTCACTATCACAGTACAACAGGGTATATACCTGAAGTCTTACTTCAACTGTTTCATATGTGAAGTGGCAGGTTTGTGTCATTTGACACTGCTCTGCCCATTAAGCAGGCTCCTTACCTGTCCATATCAGGGGCTTGAGGACTGGTGGCTCCACCCATGCCACCTAGCCACCTGTGACAGGAGTCCAAGAATAAGTGGTGCCCAAACAGCACAGGGTGCTCATAGTCTGGCTGCAAAACTCACCTACCTACTTGCTCTAGGGAAAGGGGACACACATTCCTTTCAGACAAGCAGGGGCAGCCATCAGCCCCCTGCATTGCTCAGCTCATGACCCCCTACTGCAGACAGATACTTGTGCCTACACCCATCACCCCTGCATGTCTAGGACTGCAGGTAAGAGCCTGCACCCCACACTTGGTGACCGATTGCCTGGACATCTGAGTCGAATTCATACAAGAAAATTTAACAGACTCTTGGGTCACACACTTAGTAACAGATCTAACTACCTGTTGACAGGACGTTAGAGCTTCAAAGTCACAAATAATCAAACTAGCTCACATGAGCAGCCTATTTAGGCGTATCAAAACAAAACAAGAAACTAGGACACACTAAGCAAATATAAAACAAAAAAATTATAATAACATAATGATGGCTCGGAGACAACAATCAATATCAAATCACATAAAGAGGCGGACTGTGATGGCTTCCACAAGCTCCCAAAATAAAGAATCAATAAATTTTCTTGAGGAAGAGAATTTCTTGGAATTACCAGAGGCAGAATACAAAAGATTAATATACAGAATTCTTCAAGAAATTAGGAAGGAAATTCATCAAAATGTAGAGACTTCCAAAGAACATACAGACAAACCAGTAGCAGAACTTAAAAAGATTATTCAAGACCATAATGACAAATTTAATAGGCTGCAAGAATCCACAGAGAGACAGCAATCAGAAATCCAGAAGATTAACAATAAAATTTCAGAATTAGACAACTCAAAACAAAGTCATACTTAAGGGCAGAATCAAGGCAGTAGAAGTCAGAACTAGTGAGATTGAAGATAAAGCAATTAACAACTTATTTGAGGAGAAATCAGATAAAATAATTTAGAAAAATGAAGAAACTCTAAGAGTTATGTGGGACTCTATCAAGAGAAATAACCTATGAGTGATGGGAGTACCAGAACAGGGAGAGGGGGAGGGAGGGACAACAGAAAATGCAGAGAAAATTTTTGAAGATTTTTTGACAGAAAACTTCCCTGATATCATGAAAGAGGAGAATATGTCTATCCAACACGCTCATCGAACCCTGCATAAGGTAGATCTCAAAAGAAAGTCACCAAGACATACTATAATCAAACATGCTAAAACCAAAGATAAAGAGAGAATTTTAAGTCCAGCTAGGGATAGACTAAAAGTCATCTACAAAGGAGAGTCAATAAGAATAAACTTGGAATACTCAGCAGAAACCATGCAGGCAAGATGGCAATGGGATGACATATATAAAGCCCTGAAGGAAAAAAATTGCCATCCAAGAATTATATATCCAGCAAAACTGTCTCTCAACTATGATGGCAAAATTAGGGCATTTCCAGATAAACAGAAGTTTAGGGAATTTGCAAAAACCATACCAAAAGTACTAAGAAATAGTAAAGGGATTCCTCTGGTTTGAAAATCAATAACATCAGATAACAACACAAGACCAGAACGCAGGACAGAGCAACCAGATATTTACTCAGATAGGGAAGTCACAAAAATAAATTAAAACTAAAACACTGAAAATAGGGAAACAGAGATATCAATTTGTAAAGAAGACAACAATAAGATAAAAAAGAGGGACTTAAAAAATGTAGACATAGATTTTTTCATGTGGAAAGGGAGTCAAGGCAATATAAAGAAATAAAAGACTGGTATAAACTTAGAAAAATAGGGGTAAACATTAAGGTAACCACAAAAGAAACTAACAAACCTATACATCAAAATTAAAAATAAGAAAAATGTAAAGGCTCAGCAAATACAAAATCAACAACAATAAAAAAGATGAAAAGAAAATACATAAAGAAAAATTACTTAGCACAGATGATTAAATGGAACAAAGAAACTGTCAGCAACACACAAAAAGAGACATCAAAATGACAGCATTAAACTCATACATATCAATAATTACACTGAACATAAATGGACTAAGTGCACCAGTAAAGAGACAGAGAGTGGCAGATTGGATAAAAAAAAAACACGATCCATCTATATGCTGCCTTCAAGAGACACAACATAGACTTAAAGACACAAACAAATTAGAAGTCAAAAGATAGAAAAAATTATATCAAGCAAACAACATTCAAAAAAGAGCAGGAGTGGCAACACTAATCTCTGACAAAATTTACTTTAAATAAAATCCACCACAATGGATAAGGAAGGACTCTATACAATGACTAAAGGTTGAATACACCAGGAGGACATAACTATAATAAATATCTACACACCCAAAGACAAGGCTCCAAAATACATGAAACAAACTCTAACAGCATTGGAAAGAGAGACAGACAGCTACACAATAGTAGTAGGAGACTTCAGCATAGTACTTTTGGTGAAGGACAGAACATCCAGAAAGAAGCTCAATAAAGACACAGAAGTGCTAAATGCTAGAATCAAACAACTTGATCTCACAGACATATACTGAACCCTACACCCAACAGCAGTTAAGTATACTTTCTTTTCCAAAGCACACGGAACATTCTCCAGAATAGACCACATACTAGGCCATAAAGCAAGCCATAATAGAATCGAAAGCGTCGAAATATTACAAAGCATCTTTCCTGACCATAAAGTCATTAAAGTAGAAATCAACAAAAGAAAAAGCCAGGAAAAAAAAATCAAACTCATGACAACTGAATAACACCTTGCTAAAAAACTACTGGGTTATAGAAGAAATTAAGGATGGAATAAAGAAATTCATAGAACCAAACGAGAATGAAAACACATCCTACCAGAAGCTTTGGGACACAGCAAAAGCCATGAGAAGAGGTCAGTTTATAGCAATAAATGCAGACATACAAAAAGAAGAGGCCAAAATCAAAACATTAACCTAACAACTGGAACTAGTAGAAACAGAGCAGCAAAAGAAACCCTCAGTCACCAAAAGAAAGGAAATAATAAGAATAAGAGCAGAATTAAATCAAATAGAGAATAGAAAAATGATTGAAAGAGTCCACAAGACCAAAAACTGGTTCTTTGAAAAGATCAACAAAATCAGTAAACCATGGGCCAAACTAACAGAAGAAAAACAGGAGTGGAAGAAAATAACCCATTTAAGAAATGAGATGGGTGATATCACAACAGACCCAACCAAAATTAGAAGAATCATAACAGAATACTATGAAAAATTGTACTCTAACAAATTTGAAAACCTAGAGGAAATGGACAAATTTCTAGAAACTCACTTCCTAACTAAACTAACACAATCAGAGGTAGAACAACTAAACAAACCTATAACAAAAGAAGAGATTGAAAAGGCAGTTAAAAAATTCCCAACCAAAAAAAAATAGCCCTGGCCTGGAAAGTTTCACTGGAGAATTCTACCAAACTTTCAGAGAAGAGTTAACACTATTACTACTAAAGGTATCTCAGAGTATAGAAAAGGATGGAATACCCCAAACTCATTCTATGAAGCCAGCAAAAACCCTGATACCAAAACCAGGTAAAGACACCCCCGAAAAAGAAAATTACAGACTAATATCCCTCATAAACATTGATGCAAAAATCTTCAACAAAATTCTAGCCAATAGAATTCAGCAACATAACAAAAAAATAATTCATCATGATCAAGTGAGATTTATACCAGGTATTCAGGCATGGTTTAACATTAGAAATGCAATCAATGTATTCCATCACATAAATAAAACAAAAGATAAGAACCACATGATCTTATCAATTGATGCAGAAAAGGCATTTGACAAAGTCCAACACCCATTCATGATAAAAACTCTCAAAAAAATAGGAACAGAAGGGAAATTCATCAATTTAATTAAGGGCATTTATACAAAGCCAACAGCCAACATCATCCTAAATGGAGACACTTTGAAGGCATTCCCCTTGAAAACAGGAACCAGACAAGGATGCCCTTTATCACCACTCATATTTAGTAATGTGCTGGAGGTCCTAACCAGAGCAATTAGGCTAGAAAAAATAAAGGGGATCCAAATTTGTAGAAAAGAAGTTAAAGTATCTCTATTTGCAGGTGATATGATCTTATACACAGAAAACCCCAAAGAATCCACAAGAAAACTACTGGAACTAATAGAAGGAACCCTAATACATGGCATAAACAGAATACGATCCCTAAGTAACAATGCACAAACACCAGAAGAGAAAGTAGATAACTGGGAGCTCATAAAAATCAAACACTTATGCTCATCAAAAGACTTCACCAAAAAAGTAAAAAGACAACTTACAGACTGGGAAAAAATTTCTGACTACAACAAATCCGATCAGTGTCTAATCTCTAAAATCTATAAGATACAGCAAAACCTCAACAACAAAAGGACAAACAACCAAATTAAAAAGTGGGCAAAGGATATGAACAGGCACTTCTTCAAAGAAGACATTCAGGCGGCTAAGAGACACATGAGGAAATGCTCACAATCATTAGCCATTAGAGAAATGCAAATCAAAACTACAATGAGATTCCAGCTCACCCCAACAAGGCTAGCATTAATAAAAAAAAACACAAAATAATAAATGTCAGAGAGGTTGTGGAGAGAATGGAACACTTATACACTGTTGGTGGGAATGTAAAATGGTACAACCACTATGGAAATCGATTTGGTGCTTCCTTAAAAAGCTAGAAATAGAAGTACCATAAGATCCATCATCCCGCTCCTTGGAATATATCCTAGAGAATTAAGAGCCATCACACGAATAGATGTATGCACACCCATGTTCACTGTAGCATTGTTCACGATAGCTACAAGATGGAAACAATCAAGGTGCTCATCAACAGACAAACGGATAATCAAATTATGGTATAGCCATACAATGGAATACTATGCAACGATAAAGAACTATGATGAATCTGTGAAACATCTTATAACATGGAGGAATCTGGAAGGTATTATGCTGAGTGAACTTGCTCATTGGCAAAAGGACAAATATTGTATAAGACCACTATTATAAAAACTCAAGAAAAAGTTTAAACACAGAAGACAACATTCTTTGATGGTTAAGAGGGCGGGGAGGTAGGGAGAGGGGTGTTCACTAACTAGAAAGTAGACAAGAATTATCTTAGGTGAAGGGAATGACAGCACACGCTGCAGGGGAACTCAGCACAAGTGGACTAAACCAAAGCTAAGAAACTTCCTGAATAGAACCAATCATGTCAAGGGACAGAATAGCAGAGGCAATGGTCTGGGGACCATGCTTTCAGGGGACATCTACGTCAATTGGCATAACAAAGTTATTTAAGAAAATATTCTGCATCTTATTTTGGTGAGTGGCATCTGGGGTCTTAAAAGCTAGCAAGCAGCCATCTAAGATGCATCAATTTGTCCCAACCCACCTGAAATAAACGAGAATGAAGAACACCATGGACACAAGGAAAGTATTAGCCCAAGACACAGAAAGGGCCGCATAAACCAGAGACTTCATCAGCCTGAGACCGGAAGAACTATATGGTGCGCGGCTACCACAATGACTGCCCTGACAAGGAACAAAACAGAGATTCCCTGATGGTGCAGGAGAAGAGTGGGGTGCAGATCTCAAATTCTAATAAAAAGATAAGAATTAATGGTTTAATTGAGACTGGAGATACCCTGGATGACATGGCCCCAAAGCTCTCTGTTAGCCCAAAACTAAAACCACTCCCAAGGCCAACTCTTCAGACAAAGATTAGACTGGACTATGGGACAGAAAATGATAGTCATGAAGAGCGGGCTCATTAGCTCAAATAGATACATGAGATTAAATGAGCAGCCCTCATCTGGAGGCGAGATGAGAAGGCAGAGAGGGTCAGGACCTGGTTGAATGGACATGGGTAATCCGGAGTGGAAAGGAAGAGTGTGCTGTCATGGTAAAAGGAGAGCAAGTAGGGTCACAAAACAGTGTATAAATTTTTGTATGAGAGACTAACTTGAATTGTAAACTTTCACTAAACCACAACATAAAAAAATTAAAAAAAAAATAATGTGTAAATATATAGTATCAGGGTTTAAGTGCTATGGGCAGGAAAATAAAAAAAAAAACTTAGAGGAGAGTAAGGGAGATCAGAAGCACACATGTATGTATGTCTGTGGGCATAGGTTGGTGCAATATTTAATATAGTTTTCAGGACAGATCTCATATAGAAGGTCACATCTGAACACAGACTTGAAAAAAAGTGAAGAGGTTGGCCAGCCAAATATCTGAGGGGAAGGCTGTTTCTAGGGGATGGAAGAACTGATATAAGAGTCCTAAGGAAGTAGCATTCCTGGCATCAATAAAGAACAGCCAGGATGTCAGTGTGACTGGACCAGAGTGAGTGAGGATGATAGCAGAAGGAGATGATATACAAGTGAAGAGGGTATGAGTATGGGGGGTGGGGTGACACAGGCAAAATACATTTAGCCTTGTAGCTGCGTATTAAGTCTTCCTTGAATGCTTTGAAAGCCCTACACAGAGAAAGTATTCCAGTGACTGCCACTATACAATCAGGCTTTCTCAACACTGGCACTACTGACATTCTGTGCAAGATAGTTATTTGTTGTATGGAGCTGTCATGTTCATTGTAGGATTTTAAGTCACTACCCACTAGATGCCAGTAGCACTTCCCCTAGTAGTGACAATCAAAAATATCTCCAGACATTGACAAATGTACCCTGGAGGGCAAAATTACCCTCTTCTGAGAACCATTGGTAAATAAAGAAACATACTGAGGCACAAAAATGTTAAATAACATATCTAGCGTCTCACACACACACAAAACAAGAAATGCATTGGCACTGAGTTGATTCTGATTCATAGTGACCCTATAGGACAGAATAGAACTGCCCCATAAGGTTTCCAGGGCTATAAATCTTTACAGAAGTAGACTATCACCTCTTTCTCCTATGGAGCAGCTGGCAAGTTCAAACTGCTGACCTTTCAGTTATCAAACTAGCACTTTAACCACTGCACCACCAGAGCTCCTTCCAGGGTCACACAGCAGGTAACTAAACCTGGATTTGTTTGGATCCAGAGGCCAGATACTTAATAAGATACATTCAGCCCATCAGTTGACAGTACCATTGATTTTTTTTTTTCTCTCTTTGTCAGCAAGGCCTGTTTCGATATTTGAAGATAAAATGAGTCAAAGATAGTTGGCTACTACAGTCATAATACTGTAAACTCTTGAGCAGTTTTTATTAGTATCACATAAACTAAAAATTAGCTTTAAGTGAAAGACAGGTATACTTACAGCGAAGTGCTGGAATTTAGCCAATGAACTCTGAAGCAGTTTTCACAGCTCTGAAAGGAGCATGGATCACAGTGGGATATGCCAACATCTGTTTCATAGTAAGCTGGAATGGGGCAAGGGAAGAGAAAAAGCTTTCATATACTGAAGCACAATTTTCAGTGATGCAGCAGCGCTATGGCCAACTGGGAATACATAGCATCTAACTTATAGACCTGGTATGCTGCAACAGGAAAGCTGTTTGTCTTTGTTCTGTGTGAAGATCTGAGTCAAAATACTACATGCTAGAAATAGGTCCCAGAATGATACGGTCATCAAGAGAAAACATAATCTTATTAATAAAACATGAAAACCATGCTAGTAAGCAGATATCCCCCCCCCAAAAAATCATATAAATACCTGATATTCATACATATATGTTAAGTATATATATTTATGTGTACAGAGAAGGTTTGACCTACCTTTTTTTTCCTCATTCAGCCCATTGACTAATGTTCGCTGAGTAAACTTACTTGTGTTTTCTCTTGCTTATTCATATAGTTCACACAGCATGTATGTTTGTAATTACCCCAGTATCACATTTTCCTGTATTAAGTTACACTCTTTAGGAGAGGAGTAACAGAAGCTCTAATATGTATATAATTGCAATGCCTAGCATAACAACTTACATTATAAAAGATTTAAGTAAACATTGGTTAAATACGTGAATGATGACCAAATATGTCTTATGTTAATTTGTAAACATGCAGTATTTCTTTCAAAGCAACATATGTGTTGATTATCCCTCAAGGAGTATTAACAATAATGTAAATATTCAGTTCAGTGAACTAGTAACTATAGGAAGGAAACAAAGAATTTAAAAATCGTTAAATCATACACACACACACACACACACAAACTTTGAGAATCTCGTGTCTTGACCAAAGAACAACAACAAAAAAAAGCCCATCTAGTTTTCTTTTGAAGTCTTACTTATTTACTCTAACTAAAGTTATAAAAGCAAAGGTCATTTAGAGTGATCCTAAATGATGTTCAAGGAGCCCTAGTGGTGCAGTGGTTGAAGCGCTTGGCTGCTAACTGAAAGGTCAGCAGTTTGAACCCACCAGAGCCTCCATGGGAGAAAGATGTGGCAGTCTGCTTCCGCAAAGATTTACAGCCTTGAAAATCCTATGGGGTAGTTACACTCTGTCCTATAGTGTCACTATGAGTTGGAATGACAGCAGTGGGTTTGTGTCTTAGTTATCTGCTTCCAGAAGTACAATGGCAGAACAGGCACAAGCTAGACACTTCCATTACGAATGGGAGAAACTGGAGGAGGAGAAGGGATAACAGGCATCAAGCAAGTCAGCAGAACACATTACGTTAACAGTCAAGGCTTTGAAAATAATCTTCTGTTCTCTGAGACAATTTACACAATGGCCCTGCCCTCCAGATTTTACATATTGGCCACACTGTCTGGATTCTGAGTGGAGGCTCCTCAGCCCTGGGCTTCAGCTCTGCCTTCCAGGCCCACTGGGACAGCAACTCTGCTCCCTTGGCCTTAGGCCTACCATTCTCCTAGTCCATTGGAGTGACAACCCCACCCTGAGAAACACCAGAGGTCATTGCTCTACCCTTCGAAACTGCAGAGATCCTGGCTATACCTTTTGAGATTGAGGCAGCTCAGCTTCTTGTGTTCCTTGTCTCTTCAGCTTTTGCTTCCTGGTTTCTTGGCCTCGGCTCCTCAGCCTCGTGCCCACATCTGCCCTGCTGGGGCAAGTGTTCCAGAGCTCAGTAGCTCCACCAATAAGTGCCCAGAGGCACCCCACTCACACAGGCACTTAGCTCTCTTGCTCGGTGGGTAGGCTCCAGTGCTGTCTTGCACTGGTCTCCTGGTTCTGCTGCTGCTGGTCCTCTGCCACTTCTACTCCTCTATCCATTCACAGTTTCAAAGCTGCTTCCACATTTTAGATACCTGTTAGAGCAGCACCCCTACTCCTGGTACCAAACTATGTCTTAGTCATCTAGTGCTACTATAACAGAGACACTACAAGTGTATGACTTTAACAAAGAGAAGTTCATTCTCTCACAGTCCAGTAGGCTACAAGTCCAAATTCAGGGTGTCAGCTCCACGGGAACACTTTCTCCGTTGGCTCTGGAGGAAGGCCTGCGTCATCAATCTTCCCTTGGTCTGTGAGCTTCATTGTGTGGGAACCTCATATCACCAAGAAAGTATTGCTGGGAGCAGAGTGTGTCCTTTGGACTTGAGGTTCCAGGACTGTGAGAGAATAAACTTCTCTTTGTTAAAGCCATCCACTTGTGGTATCTCTGTCATAGTAGCACTAGATGACTAAAACTGGTTTTTCTTTTTTTTTTTTAAATGATGTCCTTTTTGTCAGCAAGGCCTATCTTGGTATTTGAAGATAAAACGAGCTGTCTGCAAATGTGAAAGTGTATGTTTTCTTATTTTTCCCATAAGGTTACAACATATAAAATAATTAATATATTTTATTGTTAGCAATGGAATTATTTATATTATGTAACTCAATAACACATTTTATAGTAATCTTTCATCACTCTCATTGACTATCTGAACTTTACTAAATTATTTACTGGAGACAGTATTACCTTGACAAAAAAAAAAAAAAGATATATGTATATATATAGGATTCCCTATCAAAACTATCTTATGTCTATTTGTCACTACCTTCATCTCTTAAAGAAGTACTGTGATTCTTTTGAGATTGATTTTTTCAAAATTTAAAATCTAACCCATTATTTTTAAAGATCTGCAAAATATTTCGTTGTGTAAATGCGCTATAATTAATTCAACCATTCTCCTAGATGGACTTTAAGATGATTTCCTTATGTATGTGCTTAAGATGACTTAATCAGGTGTGACTTTGGCTAGATAAGACTTAGTTCCTCTTTCCTACACATGTGCTTGTTGGAAAGAGCATAAATTTTGTGTTTGAAAGAAAATCCAATAAAATTATATTCAAAAAAAGTGTTTTACTGATAATCAGTGTGAATACCAATGCCTTTTAACAGCTCATGCTTTAAAAAATACGTAGTTCCTATACTTTATAACAAATGCCTCATTTTAGATAAGTATATTTAAGATAGTAACAAATAAACACCAGCAATAACACCTTTATACAATAGGCTCATATATTTAATTGAGATCATGAGGACACAAATTGAGTCTGAATTTTTAAATTCCAGTTCCGTATTCATTGCCTCCAAATGAAACTCAAAAGTACCATGTCTGAACCCCAGAGAGTAATGTGATTAAATAACTCATTTCAATAATTGAGCTCAGAAGAAGCACAATGCCTCTTGATTCTATCTTACTTAAGGTGGCCTGAGTGTTTTCCACTTTACATTACCACAAATTGAAGCAGCTAATGCCATAGACTGACCTTTGCTAGCATTGCTTGCAAAAGGGAGCCGAGCACGTTAGTACCTTTATTATTAGCATTTCTTTGTCTGAGGAAATATTAGAGGTGTTGATTTGGGAGTCTCCAATACTGATTCTGGTACACCTACCTGAGTGACAAGAGAGGACAAAGGCTCAGAGAAAATATACTGAGGGAGAAAAGAGAGTATAAGTTATTCAGACAGAAAAATGGAGAAAGGAGTAGAAACAGAGAAAAAAATAACTTAATACCCTGTGGACAGTATATATCACCCTTATTTTCATTTTATGAAATTGGCAGGTACAATATATGCCTGCAGCCGCTGTGCCTTTTTTTCCCATACTCTGACAGCAAGAACAGCGACTCCCTGCTCAGAGTAACTAGCTGATGTGGCTGGGTAAGTTGTGAAGCTAAGATTGGGAAAGACACCTGGTATTGAATCGAAGGGATTGTTCTGATCCCTGAAGACTGCTCTGTTTATTACAAACTTTGAAGATTTTTCTCTGTTCTTTCTGGCTAAAGTGTGAAAATATCCATTACTGACCTTCCCTGCCTGTATAGAACTCCTCAGTCAGGCAGAGTTTTCAAAAGACTGAGCAGTATTCAAGGTAACAAAAGAGAGAATTTGAGTGAGAACAGCAGTAAAAACATCAGGAGAAACTGGTGTTTAAATAAGCTAAAAATGTTCATCAAGTTATTTTCTCAGTCCACTTTATTTTATTACTTTCATATCTACCAAGGAATTCCTACATGCTAGTCTCAGAAATTCATTTATATAGAATAAAACTCATGATTTTGACTGAAAAGTATAGTCACAGATGCAAATTTTAGGAATTTGTCTTCTTTTTTGACAGACATCTCAAATGTGGCTTCTATTAAAGAAAAAATAAAGAATTGGGGCTTTCTTGGTGATGACTTGGACTTCAAACCAGGTCTATGTGAAAGATTTTGATAATGGAGACAAAAGTGAGCCAAATAATTGCTTCAGTTCTTCACCTTTAAAAATTAAAGAAGCACTGTGACTAGCTACCCCTTACACAAGAGCAGTGATGAGAGGCAAACAGTAACCCGTAACTTCAACTGTGAATAATATGGGCTTTGCTCACCATGGCTTTGTAGACAAAGGCTGGCATTCAGCAGGAGTTTGTGGTCTATAATAAATGATTATGCTTCTCTGGTCTTAACTTCCCCTGTAGAATAAAGAGTGCACGGTCTATAATTTTTCAGTCCTTTCTATTTATAAAAGCCAATGAATTGATAATCAAATGCAAAGTTTTAGTCATTTTTTTCTGCCCTTCGAACGGGATTTTAGTCAAAAGGATAGCCTTGAACTGAGGAATCAGTATAATTTGCCAGGTGTTAATTGTAACATATTTTCTAGCTTTGTTTTACCTCAATATATAAACAAGCAAACTACCAGACTTGGGAACTTTCCAAGGAAAATAATTTTGTTAGAAAGAAGCTGCTTCATCTAAAGAGTTAGATTAAAAAAAAAAAAAAATTTACTTGTGATTCTCTATGGCAACATTTAAAAATACCTTGAATCGTATTTACACATTTTTAATTACTACTAGTGAACTGATAAACATTTTTGAAAAAGATCAAAACAAATAATAAAAAAATGTTGTATGTAATAAGTTTCCAGAAAGATAGGCTTCTTGAAAAATTAGAAGTCTACCTATGATATTAAGGCCACTGAAATACCTAAAAGTCAAATAGAACATTTTGATATAATATTTTTGTTTAGGCTTAGAGGTTTAGCATCTTTTCTACTTTTCTAATTTGTATATAAAACATTTGAGGCTACAAATATGCATCTTTCTTCACTGCCAATTTTCAGATTTGATTTTTTACTTAAGTCCTAAAGAATGAAAGACAAATAGTTTGTGAAGATTCTTAAATAAGATTAGAGGGACTTATTAGTTAGATCTCTGAGATATTCATCATGCTATGTCTATTTGGGGAAGATTTCTAAACAAAAAAATTATAACCGATGATGCACCAAAAAGTTGAACTATCAAAATTCCACTTCCTTGTTGTATGTGGAATTATTTTATCCCAAAATTTCTGTCATTTGGAAAAATAAAATACTATTAGTCCTTTCAAATTTATAACTAATTTTCATAAACATACACTTCTATAGATCATATAGGAAAGATGATGTAAGAATGGATATATTGAAGCTTAGAGAATAGACTCTGTAGATTCTTTGATTTAGGTAATAATTAACAGATATATTTTTGCATACTGATCTAACTAGGAAGAAACTGGAGAAAAGAAAGCTTATATTTGTGCTTTCCCCACATCTTCATTGTCCACTTTATAGATCTTGGAACCCGACTATGTAAAAATTAATTGTTTTTGATATGTTTTTGTATTTATTACTTCTTTTCAGTATATGTAGCTAATGATATGTTATCTAAGATTTCATACTTCTTATAACCCACATTAATCCATACATATTTTATAAAGAAGTGATACAACAGAAAGTTTTCTTTTTTTAATTGCTTTTATTAAGTACAGATTTAATAATATCCCACATTTTTAATTAGATTTTTCCAATAGGCCATAATTAAAATGTGTGCTTATTTACATATTTTTATATTTAAGATAAATTCCATTGATTCAGTGGCTGAATATCTATATCTATATCTATATATATGCCTATAAGGAACACTGGAAACCCTGGAGGCATAGTAGTTAAGAGCTACAGCTGTTAACCAAAAGGTCAACAGTTCAAATCCACCAGGAGCGCCTTGGAAACCCTATGGGGCAGTTCTACTCTGTCCTGTAGGGTTGCTATGGGTTGGAATCTACTCCATGGCAACGGGTTTGGTTTTTTTTTGAGTTAATAAGGGAGATCAATTAGGAGGCAAGGCCAAGATGGCTGACTAGTCAGACACTTCTGGTGTTCCCTCTTACAACAAAGACTGTAAAAAAAAAATACAAGTCAGTAGATTATATATGGCAATCGGGGAGACCTGAACATCAAAGACAAAGTTAAGAAATCAGACTGAGTGGCAGGGGGAGGGAGAGACAGTTCAGAAGCAGCGAGGAGTTGCCAGACCTGACCCAGTGTGAACTGGCACCCTGCAGGCAAGCAGTGATGTTCGGGACAAATTTTCCACATTGGGAGAGATCGAGTGGTGGAGAATCTATTCAAGCCTCCAGAACCAGTGAAAAGCAGCACTCAATCAACAAAAGATAAGTACGTACACGTAACCTACCTCGCGGATTGAACAATACCCAGTTTGAGAAGAACGTTTCTCCCATTTACCTTCTCCGTCTCTGCTCTGTACTGGGTCCCAGGCTGGCTTCAGTGAATGTGCCTCCTGTGCTCAAGAAGTAGGACCCATGATGCTCCCTGAGCCATTCTTCAGCCTTGGGGAGGGAACAAATTAACAAACAGGAGAAAATTATCTGCCAGCTTCCCTAAGCCAGGAACTCAGGGAAAGCACAACTCCTTTGCATAGGCAGAGGCATAAGGGGTCCATGGACTTTGAGCAACTTTCACCACTGCATAGACCTGTGTGGGCCCATTTCAACAGCATAGGTCCTCACTGGCACAGTACAACAGGGTATATACCTGAAACCTAACTTTACAGTATCAGCTATATCATGGAATGGCAAGTTTGTGACATTTGACACCATTCTTCCCATTAAGCAGGGTCCTCACCTACTCACATCAGGGACCTGAAGACTAGTGGCTCCACTCACATCACCTAGCCACCAGCGACAGGGGTCCAAGAGTAAGTATTGCCTCCCAGTCCTTATAGCCAACAACAATGGCTGCAAAATCCTCCCACCTACACACTCTAGGGAATGGGAACATGCTTTCCTCCCAGACACTCAGGGGCAGCCATCAGCCCTCTGCCTTGCTCAGTACATGACACCCTATTGCAGCCAGACACCTGTGCCTACTCCAATCACCCCTGCATGTCTAGGACTGTAGGTGAGAGCCTGCATCACAGACTTGGTGACTGACTATCTGCACACCTGAGCTGAATCCATACAACAAAAGTAAATGGATTCCTGGGCTCGCATACATAGTAACAGATCTAACCACCTGGTGATAGGATATTAGAGCTTCAAAGGCACCAATAATCAAACTAGTTCACATGAGCAGCCTATCTGGGTATATCAAAACAAAATAAAACAAGAAGCTAGGACACAGTAAGCAAACATAAAATAAATAAGTAGAATAACTGATTGATGGCTCGGAAACAACAGTCAATATCGAATCACATAAAGAGGCAGACCATGATGGATTCAGCAAGCTACCAACACAAAGAATTGGAATTATCAGAGGTAGAATTCAAAAGATTAATATACAGAACTCTTCAAGAGATCAGGCAAAACGCACAACAAGCCAAGGAACATACAGACGAAGAGGAACATAGAGGAACTTAGAAGATTATAGAAGAGAATAATGACAAATTTAACAGGCCACAAGAATCCATAGAGAGACAGCAATCAGAAATTCAGAAGATTAACAATAAAATTTCAGAATCAGGCAACTCAATAGAAAGTCATAAGAGCAGAATTGAGGCAATGGAAGAAAGAATTAGTGAGATTAAAGATAAATCCCTTGACACCAACTTACTTGAGGAAAAATCAGATAAAAGAGTTTTAAAAAATGAAGAAACCCTAAAAATTATGTGGGGCTCTATCAAGCAGAACAACATATGAGGGATTGGAGTACCAGAATGGAGGTGGGGGGGAGTGGTAACAGAAAATAGAGAGAATTGTTGAAGACTTGTTGGTAGAAAACTTCCCTAATATTGTGAAAGATGAGAAGATATTTATCCAAGATGCTCATCAAACCCCACACAAGGTGGATCCCAAAAGAAAATCACCAAACATATTATAATCAAACTTGTCAAAACCAAAGATAAAGAGAGAACTTTAAGAGTGGCTAGGGATAGCATAGTAGTTAAGTGTTACGGCTGTTAACAAAAAGGTCAGCAGTTCGAATCCACCAGGTGCTCCTTGGAAAGTCTATGAGGCAGTTCTACCCTGTCCTATAGGGTTGCTATGAGTCCAAATTGACTCAATGGCAATGGGTAGTAGTAGTAGTAGTAGTAGGGATAAACAAAAAGTCATCTACAATGGAAAGTCAGTAAGACTAATCTCAGACTACTGAGCAGAAACTATGCAGGCAAGAAGGCAATGGGATGACATATATAAAGCCTTGAAGGAAAAAAAATACATTGCCAGCCAAGAATTATATATCCAGCAAAACTTCCTCTCAAATATGATGGCAAAATTAGGGCATTTCCAGATTAAAAAAAAGTTTAGGGAATTTGCAAAAACCAAACCAACATTATAAGAAATATTAAAGGGACTCCTCCAGTTAGAAAATCAATAATGTCAGATAACAACACAAGACTAGAACACAGGACAGAGCAACCAGATGTAAACCCAGATAAGGAAGTGACAAAAATAAATCAAAGCTAAAACACTGAAAATAGGGAAACAGACATGTCAATATGTAAAAGATGACAACATTAAAAACAAACAAAAAAAAAAGAGAGACTAAAAATGTAATCAGAGATCATTCATAAGGAGAGGAAGCCAAGGTGACATAGGGAAATAAAAGACTGGTATAAACTTAGAAAAACGGGTTAATATTAAGGTAACCACAAAAGAAACTGACGATCTTACACATCAAAATAAAAAACAAGAAAAACATAAAGATGCAGCAAATACAAAATCAACAACAATGAAAAAGATGAAAAGAAAATACATAAAGAAAAATGACCAGCACAGAAAATTAAGTGGAACAAAGAAACTGTCAATAATATACCAAAAAAAAAAAAAAAAAAGACATCAAAATGACAGCACTAAACTCATACCTATCAAAAATTACACTGAATGTAAATGGACTAAATGCACCAATAAAGAGACAGACAGTGGCAGAATGAATTAAAAAAAAAAAAAAATCTGTCTATACGCCGCATACTAGAAACACAACTCAGACTTAAAGACACAAACAAACTAAAACTCAAAGGATGGAAAAAAAAAATCAATTAAACAACACTCAAAAAAAGAGCATGAGTGGCGATATTAATCTCTGAAAAAATAGACTTTAAAGTAAAATCCACCACAAAGGATAAGGAAGGACACTATATAATGATTAAAGGGTCAAAACACCGGAGGACATAACTATAATAAATATTTACAAACCCAACGACAGGGCTCTGAAATACATAAAACAAACTCTAACAGCACTGAAAAGAGAGATAGACAGTGCCACAATAATAGTAAGAGACTTCAAAGCATGACTTTTGGTGAAGGACAGAACATCCAGAAAGATGCTCAATAAAGACACAAGAGATATAAATGCCACTGTCAACCAACTTAATCTCGTAGACATATACTGAATACTCCACTGAACAGCAGCCAAGTATATTTTCTTTTCCAATGCACTTGGAATATTCTCCAGAATAGACCACATATTAGGCCATAAAGCAAGCCTTAACAGAATCCAAAGCATCGAAATATTACAAAGCATCTTTTCTGAGCATAAAGCCATAAAAGGAGAAATCAGTAACAGAAAAAGCAAGGAAAAAAATCAAACACATGGAAATTGAACAACACTTTGCTCAAAAACTACTTGATTATAGGAGAAATTAAGGATGGAATAAAGAAATTCACAGAATCAAATAAGAATGAAAACACATCTTAGCAGAACCTTTGGGACACAGCAAAAGCAGTGCTCAGAGGTCAGTTTATAGCAATAAATGCACACATCCAAAAAGAAGAGAGGGCCAAACTCAAAACAATAACTCTACAACTCGAACAAGTAGAAAGAGAACAGCAAAAGAAGCCCTCAGGCACCAGAAGAAAGGAAATAATAAGAATTAGAGCAGAATTAAATGAAATAGAGGATAGAAAAAATTGAAAGAGTTAACAAGACCAAAAGCTGGTTCCTTCTTTGAAAATATCAACAAAATTGATAAACCAATGGCCAAACTGACAAAAGAAAAACAGGAGAGGAAGCAAATAACTCAAATTAGAAATGAGATCAGTGATACCACAACAGACCCAACTGAAATTAAAAGAATCATAACAGAATACTATGAAAAATTGTACTCTAACAAATTTGAAAACCTAGAAGAAATGGAAAAATTTCTAGAAACATACTCCCTACCTAAACTAACACAAACAGAGGTAGAACAACTAAATAAACCTATAATAAAAGAAGAGATTGAAAAGGTGATTAAAAAACTCCCAAAGAAAAAGCCCTGGCCCTGATAGTTTCAATGGAGAATTCTACCAAACTCTCAGAGAAGAGTTAACACCACTACTACTAAAGGTATTTCAGAGTATAGAAAATGATGGAATACTCCCAAACTCACTCTATGAAGCCAGCATAACAGTGATACCAAAACTGGGTAAAGACACCACAAAAAAAGAAAATTACAGACCAATATCCCTCATGAACATAGACGCAAAAATTCTCAACAAAATTCTAGTCAATACAATTAAACAACGTATTCAAAAAATAATTCACCATGACAAATTGGGATTCATACCAGGCATGCAGGGGATGGTTCAACATCAGAAAAACATACAACGTACGTACTCCATCATAACAATAAAACAAAAGACAAGAACCACATGATCTTATCAATCGATGCAGAAAAAGCATTTGACAAAGTCCAACACCCATTCATGATAAAAACTTTCAACAAAATAGGAGTAGAAGGGAAATTCCTCAATATAATTAAAGGCTTTTATACAAAGTCAACAGCCAACATCATCCTAAATGGAGAGAGCCTGAAAGCACTTCCCCTGGGAACAAGAACCAATCAAGGATGCCCTTTATCAACACTCTTATTTAACATTGTGCTGGAGGTCCTAGCCAGAGAAATTAGGCTAAAAAAAGAAATAAAGGCCATCCAGATTGGTAGGGAAGAAGTAAAAGTGTCTCTATTTGCCGATGATATGATCTTATACACAGAAAACCCCAAAGAATCACAAGAAAACTACTGGAACTAATAGAAGATTTCCGCAAAGTATCAGGATACAAGATAAACAGAAAAATCAATTGAGTTCCTCTACACAAACAAAGAAAACTTCCAAGAGGAAATCACAAATCAATACAATTTACAATGGCCCCCAAGAAGATAAAACACTTAGGAATAAGTCTAACAAGAGACATAAAAGATCTATACAAATAAAACTACAAGATGCTACTACAAGAAATAAAAAGAGACCTACATAAGTGGAAAAACATTCCTTGCTCATGGATGGGAAGATACAACATTATAAAAATATCAGTTCTACCCAAAGTGATTTACAAATACAATGTAATCCTGATCCAAATTCCAATGGTGTTTCTTAATGAGATGGAGAAACAAATCACTAATTTCATATGGAAAGGCAAGAGGCCCCGGATAAGTAAAGCAGTACTGAAAAAGAAGAGCAAAGTGGGTGGCCTCACATGACCTGATTTTAAAACCTATTATACCGCCACAGTAGTTAAAACAGCCTGGTACT
Source organism: Dugong dugon (assembly GCA_030035585.1). Classification (NCBI taxonomy): domain Eukaryota; kingdom Metazoa; phylum Chordata; class Mammalia; order Sirenia; family Dugongidae; genus Dugong; species Dugong dugon. Next base: position 101,411,703 of record CM057463.1, on the reverse strand, counting down.
GGTACAACAACAGATACATAGACCAATGGAACAGAATTGAGAATTTAGACATAAATTCATCCACCTATGAGCAGCTGATATTTGACAAAGTCTCAAAGTCTGTTAATTGGGGAAAAGACAAGTCTCTTTAACAAATGGTGCTGGCATAACTGGATATCCATCTGCAAAAAAGGAAACAAGACCCATGCCTCATACCATGCAAAACTAACTCAAAATGGATCATAAGACCTAAATATAAAATCTAAAATGATAAAGCTCATGGAAGAAATATTAGGGACAACCCTAGGAGCCCTAATATATGGCATAAACAGAATACAAATCATTAATAACAATGCACAAACACCAGAAGAGAAACTAGATAACTGGGAGCTTCTAAAAATCAAACTTGTTCTCATCAAAAGACTTCACCAAAAGAGTAAAAAGACAACCTACAGACTGGGAAAAAATTTTTGGCTATGACAATTCTGATCAAGTCTAATCTCTAAAATCTACAAGATGCTGAAAAACCTCAACAACAAAAACACAAACAACCCAATTAAAAACTGGCAAAGGATATGAACAGGCACTTCAGCAAATAAGACATTCAGGCTGCTAAGAGATACATGAAGAAGTGCTCACGATCATTAGCCTTTAGAGAAATGTAAATGAAAACTACAATGAGATACCATTTCACCCCATCAAGGCTAGCATTAATCCAAAAAACACAAAATAATAAAAGCTGGAGAGGTTGTGGAGAGAATGGAACACTTATACACTGCTGGTAGGAATGTAAAATGGTACAACCACTTTGGAAATCAATTTGGCCCTTCATTAAAAAGCTAGAAATAGAAATACCATACTATCCAGCAATCCCACTCCTTGGAATATATCCTAGACAAATAAGAGCCATCACGTGAATACATATATGCACACTCATGTTCATTGCAGCACTGTTCACAAAAGCAAAAAGATGGGAACAACCTAGTTGCCCATCAACAGATGAATGAATAAACAAGTTATGGTATATTCACACAATGGAATACTACGCAATGATAAAGAACAACGACGTATCTGGGAAACATCTCATAACGTATGAATCTGGAAGGCATCATGCTGAGTGAATTTAGTCAATGGCAAAAGGACAAACATTGTACGAAGCCACTATTATAAGAACTCAAGAAATGGTTCAAACACAGAAAACATTCTTTGATGGTTACGAGGGTAGGAAAGGAGGGAGAGTGGTATTCACTATCTAGTAGATAAGAATTATCTTAGATGAAGCGAAGGACACCACACAATACGGGAGAAGTCAGCACAACTTGACTAAAACAAAAGCTAAGAAGTTTCCTGAATACAACCGAACACTTCGAGAGACAGAGTAGCAGGGGTGGGGGTCTGGGGAGCATGGTTTCAGGGGACATCTAGGTCATTTGGCATAACAAAGTTTATTAAGAAAATTTTCTGAATCCCACTTTGGTGAGTGGCATCTGGGGTCTTAAAAGCTAGCAAGCAGCCATCTAAGATGCATCGGTTTGTCCCAACCCACCTGGAGCAAAGAAGAATGAAGACCAAAGACACAAGGAAAGTACTAATCCAAGACACAGAAAGGGCCACATGAACCAGAGACTCCATTAGCCTGAGACTAGAAGAACTAGATGGTGCCCAGCTACTACCAATGACTGCCCTGAAAGGAAGCACAACAGAAAGTCCCTGACAGAGCAGAAGAAAAGTGGGGTGCAGAACCAGACTTAGTGGTCTGATTAGACTGGAGGGACCCCAGAAGACATGGCCCCTGGACTCTCAGCCCAGAATTGAAACCATTCCAGAAGCCAACTCTCTCAGTCAAGGTTTAGACTGGACTATAAGACATATAATGATATTCGTGAAAAAGTTCTTCTTAGGTCAAGTAGATACATGAGACTAAATGGGCAGCTTCTGTCTGGAGCTAAGATCAGAAGGCAAAAAGGGACAGGAGCTGGTTGAAAGGACACAGGAAATCCAGGATGGAAAGGAGAAATGTGCTGCCTCATTATAGGGAGAGTAACTAGGTTCACATAGCAATGTGTGTATAAATTTTTGTATGAGAAACCAAATTGAACCGTAAACTTTCACTTAAAGCACAACTAAAAAAAAAAGATAAGAAAAAAAAGGAAGACCAGTTAATACCACTGTTATTCAAATTTACAAAACCAACTACTAATGCTAAACATGAGGAATTTGAAAATTTTTTATCAACTTCTGTGGTCTGAAATTGATCAAACATGCCTTCAAGATTCATTGATGACTCTGGTGATTGCAATGAGAAAGTTGGAAACAAAGAAGTAGGATTGGTAGTTGGAAAATACGGCCTTGGGGATAGAAGTGACGCTGGATATTGCATGATAAAATTTTGCAACACCAACGACTTCTTTATTGCAAATACCTTTTTTCAACAACATAAACAATGACTATCCATGTGGACCTCACCAGATGGAAAACACAGGAATCCAGTTGACTACATATGTGGAAAGAGACAATGAAGAAGGTCAATATCAACAGTGAGAACAAGGCCAGGGGTCTACTGTGGAACACTCCATCAATTGCTTATATGCAAGTTCAAGCTGAAGCAGAAAAAAATTAAAACAAGTCCACGAGAGCCAAAATATGACCTTGAGTAAACCTGCCTGAATTTAAAGACTACCTCAAGAATAGATTTGACTCATTGAACATTAATGACTGAACACCAGATGAATGGAAGAAATGATGAAGTAGAAGAGCTGAATACCAGATTTCAAAGGGCAGCTTGAGAAAGCAAAATAAAATGTTATAATGAAATGTGGAAAGCTGTGGCGTTCGAAAAGCAAAAGGCAGAAAATGCACAGAATTCCTCAAGCTGAAGGAACTGAAGAAAAAATTCAAGCCTCGAGTTGCAATATTTAAGGATTCCAGGGGCAATATATTGGATGATGCAGGAAGCATCAAAAGAAGATGGAAAGAATATACAGAGTCACTGTACTAGAAAGAACTGGTGACATTCAAACATTTCAGGAGATAGCATATAATCTAGAATTTATGGTATTTAAGGAAGAAGTTCAAGCTGCACTGAAGGCACTGGCGAAAAACAAGGATCCAGGAAGTGACAAAATACCCACTGAGATGTTTCATCAAACAGATGCAGGGCTGGAAGTGCTCACTTGTCTATGCTAAGAAATTTGGAAGACAGTTACCTGACCAACTGACTGAAAGAGGCCCATATTTATGACCATTCCAAAGAAAGGTTATCCAAAAGAATGTGGAAATTATTGAACAATATCATACAAAAGTAAAATTTTGCTGAAGAACATTCAAGAGTGGTTGCAGCAGGACATGGACAGGGAACAGCCAGAAAACCAGGCTGGATTTAGAGAAGCATGTGGAATGAGGGACATCATTACTGATGCCAGATGAATCTTGGCTGAAGCAGAGAATACCAGAAAGATGTTCGCCTATGTTTTATTGACTATGCAAAGGCATTTAACTGTATGGATCATAAAAAATTATGGATAAAATTGCTAAGAACAGAAATTCCAGAACACTTAATTGTGCTTATGAGCGACAGAGCAAGGGGATACTGCATGATTTTAAAATCAAGAAAGGAGTGCATCTGGGTTGTATTCTTTCACAATACTTATTCAATCTGTACACTGAGCAAAATATCTGAGAAACTGGACTATATGAGGAAGACTATGGCAAAAGGATTAGTGGAAGATTCTTTAACAACCTGCTTTATGCAGATGACACAAATTTGCTTGCTGAAAGTGAAGACAACTTGAAGCACTTACCGATGAAGATCAAAGACTACAGTCTTCAGTATAGATTACACCTCAACATAAAGAAAACAAAAATCCTTAGAACTGGACCAATAAGCAACATCATGATAAATGGAGAAAAGACTGAAGTTGTCAAGGATTTCATTTTACTTGGATCCATCATCAACGCCCACGGAAGCAGCAGTCAGGAAATCAAATGACACATTGCATTGGGCAAATTTGCTGCAAAAGACCGCTTTAAAGTGTTAAAAAGCGAAGATGTCACTTTGAGGACTAAGGTGTGCCTGAGTCAAGCCATGGTATTTTCTTTTTCTTTTTTTCAGTTAACAATTACTTTTATTGTGGTTTAAGTGAAAGTTTACAATTCAAGCTAGTCTCTCATACAAAAATTTATATATACATTGTTATGTGACCCTAATTTCTCTCCCTATACTGTGACAGCACACTCCTTTCCACCCCTAATTTCCCATATCCATTCAACCAGCTCCTAAGCCCTCTCTGCCTTCTCATCTCACCTCCGGAAAGAAACTGCCCATTTAGTCTCATGTATTTACTTGGTCTAAGAAGCACACTCTTTATGAGTATCATTTTATGTTCCACAGTCCAGTCTAATCTTTGTCTGAAGAATTAGTCTTGGGAATTGTTTTAGTTCTGGGTTGACAGAGAGTCCTGGGGCCATGCTTTCTGGGATTCCTTCAGTCTCAGTCAGACCATTAAGTCTGGTCTTTTTAATAGAATTTGAGTTCTGCATCCCACCCTTCCCCTGCTCCGTCAGGGACTCTCTGTTGTGCTCCTTGTCAGGGCAGTCATTGGGGTAGCCAGGAACCATCCAGTTCTTCTGGTCTCAGGCTGATGAAGTCTCTGGTTTATGCAGTCCTTTTTGTCTCTTGGGCTAATATTTTCCTTGTGTCTTTGGTGTTCTTCATTCTCCTTTATTCCATGTGGTTGGGATCAGTTGATGCATCTTAGACAGTCACTTGCTAGCTTTTAATACCCTAGATGCCACTCACCAAAGCCGGATGAAGAACATTTTCTTAATAAACTTTGTTATGCCAATTGACCTAGATGTCCCTGAAAAACATGGTCCCCAGACCCTCGCCCCTGCTACTCTGTCCTTCGAAGTGTTTGATTGTATTCAGGAAACTTCTTAGCTTTGGTTTAGTACCATTGTGCTGACTTCCCTTGTAGTGTGTGCTGTCCTTCCCTTCACCTAAAACAATTCTTGTCTACTATCTAGTTAGTGACTAACCCTCACCGTTCCTCCCCACCATTGTAACCATCAAAGAATGCTATAAGCCATGATATTTTCAATTGCCTCACATACGCGGGAAAGCTGGACAATGAATAAGGAAGACCAAAGAAGGATTGATGTCTTTGAATTATGGTGTTGGTGAAGAATATTGAATATACCATGGACTGCCAGGAAAACAAACATATCTGTCTTGGAAGGAATACGCACAGAGTGCCCCTTAGAAGCAAGAATGGGAGACTTCATCCCATCTACTTTAGACGTGTTATCAGGAGGGACCAGTCCCTGGAGAAGGACATTAGGCTTGGTAAAGTAGAGGGTCAGAAAAAAGATGAAGACCCTCAACGAGATGAATTGACACAGTGACTGCAACGATGGGCTCAAACATAGCAATGATTGTGAAGACGGCACACGACCTTTGAACTATCTTGTGAAGAATATAGAATATACCATGGATTGTCAGAACAGCAAACAAATTTGTCTTGGAAGAAATACTGAGTTCTCCTTGGAAGAGAAGATGGGGAGACTTCATCACCTTTTAAAAGATGAGCCCTTGATCAATTAATTCTTACTGAATCCATTATAAGAAATTTAATGTATAATATACATATATACGTATGTGTATATATTAATATATATATTATATACATATATATATTAATAATATATAATTTAACTTTAGAAAACCATTTAATGTAAGATACCACTTCAACTCTGGTATACACTTTAGAAATATAAAAAAAAAGTTTGTGTCTCTACCATCTTCTCCCTTCCCTCCTCTACATTGATAACAGTTAATTCTCTAACTAAAACAGCAAACACTTCGTTGAATTAAGTGAAAAATATTGTACATAAAAGTGAGGAATAGGAACAATATTTTAAAAAATCTTGTCCCTGTCTTCAAGAAATACATGCTTTATTGGGGAAGGGATTGGGAGAAACAAAAATGCTTACAAATTAAACATACTGCATTATGTTATAAAGTTTCCAAAGTTTAAAAGAACAAACTGGTTAATTAAAACAAAATATGACCCTTGTGCAGTTTGTGAGCATATCTTTTCTTTTCTTATGCTACTATTTTTAATTTGGTAATTCAAAATTACAGCACTATCAAAAATGTCATTCATGATAAAAATGGTATTTATAGAGTGATCATTAGTTAATTTGAGTAGTTTTTTTCATAATGAGACAGACAGGATAGAATAGTGGAAAACCATTATCATGCAATTCACAAGACTAGACAAGTTTCCTAAAGTATTTTGTAGCCTCTTCGTTTATAAAATGGGAATCAGAACATCACAAGGAAAGTATTAGCCAAAGAGACAGAAAGGGCTACATAAACCAGAGACTGCATCAGCCTGAAACCAGAAGAACTGGATGGTGCCCGGCTACCACCAAGTGTTCTGGCAATAAACAGATGAAACAAGTGGAAATTTTTGAAAAAGTCTCAGTGTGTATACAAATGTAAAGTAATATATTACAGTGCCTAAAAGGAGTGCTGATGCTCAATTAATTCTTATTGAATCCATTATAAGAAACTTAGTATTTTTTACTTCTGAATCTAGAATTTCTGAAAATCTATCAAAATGGTAATTTGAAGAGGAAAATCTTTAAATTTTTTGTGACTATTCAATAGAGCTGGAAAGAGGGATAATGAGATTAGAACTCATGAAACTTACTTCCCACAAAGATTGTCTGGAAGATAGACAAGAGAGGTAGAGACAGACAGGGAGATTAGAAAGCCTAGGATGTATACTTGGGACCTGTCTACATTTAAGAGCATGGAAAAGAGAAAAAGTGGCAAAAGCCAGTATCATAGGAAAACAAGAAGTGTTCTATGAGTCAAGGTAGACAAAAACTTCAGGGAAGAAGGGGCAACTATTACCAAGCCCATAGACTAGTAAAAGAAACCAAGTTCACAAAGAGCCAAATGAAGGGTAGAAAAAAATGTGTTCCTTCATCTGATGAAGCCAAATCAATTCAAGATAATTTGAACAGATCAGAAAAAAAAAACCTAGTCAGATTTGAAAACTGTTTTGCTATTTTAAAATATTGCTTCTAATTAGACTTTTAACTCCCAAAAATATGTTATATATATTCTCCATATTTATTTATAAATGTATATAGTTGATTCACTAATTAAGCCACATCACAGGTATAAAGAGAAAAGGAGTGAACTGATGATGACCTGGACCTGGACCAAAATGACAGTGGAAATGACACTAAGGCAAAATTAGAGGCATGTTTTTAGATGAAACATGGCAAAATTGGTGACAGGTTGGATATAACATGTGAAGAAAGAAAAATAAAAATGACTCACAAGCTCTCTGCATGAGAAAGTAAAAAAAAAGCACTGGCACTTAAAAAAAATGGGAAACTTTGGAAGGAGGGGGGAAATGGAAAGATCATTTACTGACATGTTGGATATGTTGAGTTTGAGAACAAGACAAAAGATGATTTCCCCACAGGTTAAATTTGGACACTGAAAAAATGAAAGAATTGAGGCCTAAGGGTAGATTTATTAGTTAAAATAGAAAATGTTTTATCATAAATGAGTATGTTAGAATGACGATTTAACCTATGTGATAGCCTAATAATATTATTGGCTGATTGATTAAGAAATGATTTACTTAAATAAGTTTCAACCTAAGTAAATAAAAATAGCTGCCACTTGTTAAGGAACTATTATTATCCCTATTTTATATGTGAGGAATTGAGATTTCAAGTGTTTAAGGGATCTTCCCAAAGTAGAAAGACTTGTCACTGGCAGAGTTAAGATTGAAGCCCAGATCTGCTTGGCTCTGAAGTCTGGCCACTGGGCGCAGAGAGAAAGGTAAAGTAACAAGGTAATGGTATGAGGATTAAGAAAGTTGAAATTCTAAGGTGCTGAGGGGAAGGAAGGAATTTTTTTTTAAGGTTTTCCTTTTATGTGAAAATAAAGAAAATATGTTTCTCTTATTTTATTACAGCTATTAATTCAGCTAAATTTATCTTGGAGAGAGAGCCTTTCTGTGAGTAATTCATCATGCAAGATAACTGTGAGAGGTGAATCAAGTTTGGATCAAAAACAATAAACCTAGGAATACATTTAAGCTAATCCTTTTGTTGAAGAATTTGACACAGCATCATAAAGAGTGAATGTACTATTAGTAGAGTATTATTACTATTATTTGGCTTATTACATCAGTTCTAAGTTTCTTCTAAGGTTTCAGCGCTCTCTACATAGTTATACGTTGTGGTCTTAGTGAAGAATATTGAATATACCATGGACAGTCAGAATAACAAACAAATCAATTTTGGAGGAAGTACAGCCAGAATGCTCCCTTTGGATGGCTCTGTCTTATTTTGGACACGCCATCAGGAAAGATCTATTACTAGGAAAGGACATCATATTTGGTAAAGTAGAGGGCAGTGAAAATGAGGGAACCCCTCCATGAGATGGATTGACACAGTGGTTGTTGCAACAATGGGCTTAAACATAGGAAAATGTTTAGGGATGGTGCAGTACCCGGCAATGTTTCCTCTTGTTGTACATAAGGTCACCATGAGTCAGAGCTGACTGGACTGGACGACAGCTAACACAAGTTACATTACTTTAGTATGGTCTGAAGCAATTTTAAATTTAAATTTAGTAGTTACATTGGAAAAAATATTAAAAATTACCCACATATGTTTCAGCACAAATATAAATTGCTATACCTCTGCCTATGCAGTTGTGGATATAATCTCATCCATCCTTTAGGACATTCTTGGCAATTTATGTGTATTAAGCCTTTTTTTAGTTTTTGGTATACATAAAAGCATTCCTTGAGACTGACCTAACAGAATTATGTGAAAGCATGTTTTCATTGGACAAATGGAGATAACAATAAAAGCTTATAGTTGCAAAGTTTATCTTTTCCTCGGATATTATATTACATAGTATTTAACTGTTTACCAGTCATAGTCCCCATAGTGTGCTCGCTTACCTTTTTTGCCATACTTAAGTATCCTGTAAGGAAGATTGAGTTGTCAGTAATTACTGTTGTTTTTATTCACATTTCCATAACCGTCCTAAAACAAACAAATGACCGCCCCCAAAACAAACATCAATGAACTACAAATACATATTCATTTTCCATGGGATATATTGATTAAAGCAAATACTTAGATCATGATTATTTCAGGTTCTTTTGTCATGCTAATCTTTCCTCACTCAAATTACCTTCACTGAATTTCATTTAACTTTCTGACCCCAAAATTTACAGACACAAAGCAAGTATCATGCTTTTAAACATTTTAAATAAGATATCAGTGTCTAAATTAGTTGGAATGCTTTTAGTTGCAAGTCAGAAATCCATCTCTACTAGGCCATAAGTATTTTGTGATTTTCTTGTTAGACATTACTGAAAAGTCCCCTACAGTAGATCCTACACAGTTGGATAGAGGTGCCCGACTAAAAAAACAAAAAACAATTTCCCACCTCCAATTCTCCACTCTGCTTTCCTCCTCTCAAATGAGCTATTTCACAAGGAAACAGATAATCACCAGAATATTCAAACCTACAACCTAACAGATGACCAAGACCAGTGGAAGAAATGTGTACCTTTTCCAGTAATCTCAGCCAAAGTCCTGAGAAAGTTCTCATTGGCCTTTCTTCAGTGACAGGCCTACTACCAAACAATCAATACAGTCTTCTGAGTTAACAAAAATCGGGCTGTAATACAGTTAATTTTACTTAATCAATCCCTTTAAATGAACAACCTTGTGCTATTATTTGGTTTAGTGTAAAGAAAGAAAATGCATTTTTTGTTTTCTGGGAAATACATATACTTGCTTTTGTAAAACTAGAAAAAAATAAGTTGTGTCTTGGTTTTTTCTTGTTAGTCACAAAACTGATAGACAAATTCAGTGGCCAATTTAAATTAAATATTGAGCTCATTTCAGACACTAGCAACATGGGCTCCATTTGCTCCTTTTAGATTAGTGGTTCTCAAACTTGACTGTATATTGAAATCACCTGAAGAGCTTTAAGCATCTTGCCTCCTGAGCTTCTGATTTAATGAATCTTGGGCTTTGGCCTGGACATTAGGAATTTTAAAAGCCCCTCCATGTGACCCTAAAGTACAGACAACTTTAAAACCACTGTGGATGTTATCTATTTTTTTTTTTTTAACCTCAAATCCTTTCAAAAGTATTATGAATTAGTAAAGGTAGTCCTATTTCATGCCCTAGAAGAAAAATTTTATCTTAGTTGATTAGTATAGCATAATATGAAGATCAAAGCATTTTACTGGATGAAATCAACACAAAGCTCATTTATTATGTATGATATGGTAAATACATTTTAAAATTATTTTGGATACATTCAGCAAATGAAATTTTGACTTATACTACAATTATTTTTTTCTGGGAAAATAATGATGATGTATTGGACTGCCACTGAATGGATACACTCCCTCTGCCTTTCCACAGCATCCTTTGTTTATTTGTTGTAACTTTTATCAACCCATATCCTAACTAGCTGTTTGTTTTTCTCTACACTAAACTGGTAGCACCTTAATAATGTACCTTCTTTTGTTTGCAACTCTAGTATCTAGTTCAGTGTTAGTTACTTAGAAGGTATTTTATAGATGTTTGATTCACAAACTGGTAAGACCAATTGAGTTTTGTATTCTTACAGCTTAGTGTGTATTATGATAACTTTAACTTCTGTAGGATTATGTTAGAGGGAAGCAAATCCACACTCCCCCCGCCCACTATAAAACATTTTATTCAAGATAATTAAAACAGTTTCCCATCACATGTTGAAGACACAAATCACTTTTAAACACATGCTGCAGTACAAACAATAATGGAATATTTAAAATTACTGTATGAAAAACATTAGTATTTAGAGAGCTTTATACTTACAGGATTTAAGAAGTCCTGTATAGTGTTTAGAGGCAATTGATCAAAGCATAGTACAAGTTTTAATTTCATCCCTGCCAACTTGGAATTGGTTTAATATTTTGAACAGAATATGAACATAGGTAGCTTTCTTTTGAATGACTTTTGAAACATTGTGGTAATATATATATATATATATGTATATATATATATATATTGACTGCACTGAAATACTGTCTCTACCAATACCTTATACCAAAGAATGAGATCATGGATTTTTCATTTTCTTTATGTCTCTGTTTTTTGTTTTTGTAGTTTTTTTTCTTTCTGAACAGTTTTTTAGGATAGAAGGTTAGGAAAAAACTAACATATTAAATGTTTACAAATGTCTAGGTTCTTAAGAATCAATTTCATCAGGTATTTACTCAATCACTAGGCAAATATTTATTGAACATGTATTATAGGCATTATGTCAGATGCTTTGACTTTTTAATTGGTTAATTTTCACAATAATCTTGCAAAATGTTATAATGTTTATTTTATTGTTAAAAAAGTTAGAAGCACATAAATTAAACCAACAACAACAAAGGAAAAAAAAGAAAACTGGCCTGATATTACACAATTAATAAGTATTTAGAAGTAGGATTTAAGCAGAAATATTTCTGACTCTGAAATCCTTGTTTCTTCTGCTTCACCACAAATGGATTCCTAGTGTGTCTATAATAGTTACTAAACGCTAGGTCTTTTTGCACCCACCACCTCTATTGCTTCATATGTTCTTTTCTTATCTTAAGTGAACTTGAAATGTTACACTTGTATTAAGAATAAACCAAAATACACAGTACAGAGATGAAGGCTCTGACTCGGCTTGGTCCCACCCCTAGGGCAGCCTTTCCTCGGGTACATACGCCTAGGGCTTATTTTATGTAACCGCGCTAGATAACGTGTAAGGACACACAGTGAATTTGGTGGCGGAGTGACTTGCTGAAAACTGACACCTACAAGATTTCTTTCTGTCGTTCGTTGTGCTTAAGATAAATATGAAATAACCTTTTTATAACTAATATCTTTTTGAAAATTTAATAGGCCGATTCTGTATTATGAACATAGCTTCATCTAAAACACAATTTGTCTTTAATTACGACACATTGCTGAGTTAAAGTCAGAATGATCTAAATAGATGACAGAAAATAAAATCTCTCTATTGTTGCCTTACTTAATTAAAATTCAGAAATAGCTAATGAATTTTCACCAAAGCACACAGACCTGATACACCAAAATCATGCCACTAAATCAAATCAATTTTAGTGCTAAGGTCTCATATGACCAAGCATTTCCATCAAGGAGGAGGGTATACTCATTCCAGACGAGATGGTTAAAACATGGTCTTCAAAAGGCACTGCTACAATTAGAAGTTCATGTTCCAAAGAGACAGATATTTATTTACATTTAGAAGAGAATTATCAGTAAAAGAACACTTGGCACTGAAACTCTTTTTGTTTATAGGGTAAGCGTGTAGCTCCTTCACAAAACTGAAATAGGCACTTATATTAAAGGTAGTGGGTGCTGCATTTCAATATTTTGAAATAGTCTAATTTCTGACCTGAGCTAAGAAACTTTACAAATCTCTTTAAGTAATAAAACTTACTAAATGTATTATGATAAAATATTTAAAAAAAGCACAGTATATTAATTATTGTGTATAAAATCCCCTTTATCTTGTTTTTCTATATCAGTGGCTCACAATTGGGGCTATTTTGCCTCTCAGGGGACTTAAATCAATGTTTAGAGACATTTTTGTTTGTCCCAACTGGGGTGGGGGTGCAACAAGTAACACTTGTTAGAGGCCAGAGATGCAGCAAAACACCCTACAATACACAGGAAAATTTCTCACAACAAAAAATTATCCAGTCCCAAGTGTCAGTCATGCCCAAGTTAAGAACCCCTACTCTAGATGTATTTAGACATCAACAACAGTGATATACCTTAAACTTATTGGCATGCTCTTTAACTCCTGAACATGGTGAGATAAATAGTAGAAGGATAAACATTTTGGAACTTACAATGAACAATTATGGCTTAAAATATGGAAGACAAAGCAGAGAGGTATGCATATAAAAAAAGTAGCCATATTCTATCCAGCAGTATGTTAATGGGAGTCATAGAAATTTTTTGTTAAGCAAAGATAGGGTAAAGGACAGTATCACCTTTTTCCCAAGAATGTTTCCTGAAAGTCGATTTAATGAAGGAAGAATTTTGACCTACATATTTACTTGATGACAAGGCAGGGGAAGCTGTAGCTCAGGAACTGACTTCATCCTGACAAGAACAAATGTGTTTAGTAAAGATACAAAAATAATCACCGGCCTTCAAAAAATAAATAAGAAATTAATTTTTTAAAAAAGTCAAAAAATAAAACTCAACGTAACATCTAACCTGGATAACTAAATACTTAACATTTGCTCTTTTAATCAACATTTCCCTGTGAAGCAACAGAGGCTTTAAAACTTCTCTTTAAGTCAAAAGAGGTGTTTTCCACAGCAGGTGTTTTCCATTTATGTGAACTTAACATGTTTCCTGCCCTGACAGTTAAAAAAAAAAAAAAAGGAAAAGACAAACCTGTGGAAAGCAAAATCATTTGCTGCTGTTTACCATTGATGGGGAAAATCAATCTGTTCTTTTTGCTATCTAAGGTAAAAATAACATAAGGGATTTATTTTACACTTAAAAGTTGACCATCCATCAGTATACTTTTTTATTTTTATTTTTTTTTATATTTTATTGAACTTCAGGTGAAGGCTTACAGAACAAATAGTTTCTCATGAAACAGTAGTACACATGTTGTTTTATGACGTTGGTTAACAACCCCACAACATATTAAGCCTCTAAATTCTCAAACTTTTTTTTTTTTTTTGATGAAAATACAGATAGCCAAAGATACATCGTTTCAAAAATTTCTACATACACAGTTCAGTGGCATTGACTACGCTCTTCCAACTGTGCTGTTATTCTCACTTAAGATGAAGGCTTACAGAACAAAATAGTTTCTCATTTAACAGTTACTACACATGTTGCCCTATGACAATGGTTAACAATCTCACAACACATCAAGAATATCCTTACTCCACCTTGTGTTCCCTATCACCAGGGGACTTCCTTGTCCCCTTCTGTCTTCTGGCCCTTGTCACTGGACTACTGTACCTCATTAGTCTCATTTGTTCTTTTTTTTTTTTTTTAACACCATTTCAAAACTTTTTACTTACACATTTAAGTGATATTGACTATGCTCTTCCAATTGTGCTGCCATTCTCGCCCAAGATGAAGGCTTACAGGACAAAACAGCCTCCCATTTAATAGTTACTACAAATGTTGCCCTATAACAGTGGTCAACAATCTCACAACACATCGACAGTGTCCTTACTCAACTTGTGTTCCTTATCATCAGTTTCCTACTCCCCCTCTGCCTTCTGGCCCTTGTCACCGGACTCCTGTACATCGTTAGTCCCATTTAGTTTTACTGGGCTGTCCACTCCCAGGCTTAACATCGAACCTCGAAGGTAACTTCACCTCTGAGCTGAAAGGGTGTCTGGGGGCCACATTCTTGAGGTTTCTCCAGTATTCTTTAGGCCAGTAAATCTGGTCTTTTTTTAAATTTTTTTTTGGAGTTAAAATTATGCTCTACATCCTTCTCCAGCTCTGTCCAGAACCCTCTGTTGTGATCCTGGTCAGAGCAGTCAGTGGTGGTAGCCAGGCACCATCTAGCTGTACTGGACTCAGTCCGGTGGAGGCCTTGGTAGCTGTGGACAATTAGTCCTTTGGACTAATCTTTTCCTTGTATCCTGTTCTCTTATTCTCCCTTGCTCCCGAAGGGATGAGACCAGTGGAATATCTTAGACGGCCGCTCATAGGCTTTTAAGACCCAGACACTACTCACCAAGGTAGAATGTAGAGCATTATCTTTATAAGTAGTGTCATGCCAATTGAGCTAGATGTTCCCCGAGACCATGGTTCCCAGAGCCCTCCATCCAACAACTCAGTCCCTCGGGGGGTTTGGATGTGTCTATAGGGCCTCCATGACCTTTCCTTGTGCAGGTTGTGTTAGTTTCCGCTGTACTGTGTACTATCTCACCTCTCACCCAAGGTACCACTTATCTATTGCATATTTAGTATTTCCCCCCCCCTCCCCTCCCATCCCTGGTAACCAACAAGGATTGTTACATTTTCCATGTGAATTTTTTCATGGGTTTTTACAATAGAGGTCTCATACAATATTTGTCCTTTTGTGATTGACTTATTTCACTCAGCATAATGTCCTCCAGTTTCATCCATATTGTGAGATGGTTCACAGATTCATTGTTGTTCTTTCTTGTTGCATAGGACTCCATTGTGTGCATGTACCATAGTTTGTGTATCCATTCATCTGTTGATGGACATCAAGGTTGTTTCCATCGTTTTGCTATTGTGAACAATGCTGCCATGAACATAGGTGTGCATATGTCTATTCGAGTGATGACTCTTATTTCTCTAGGATATATTCCTAGGAGTGGGATTGCTGGATCGAATGGTATGTCTATTTCTAGCTTTCTGAGGAAACGCCATATCATTTTCCAAAATGGTTGTATCATTTTGCATTCCCACCAGCAGTGTATAAGTGTTCCCATCTCCCCGCAGTCCCTCCAACATTTGTTATTTCCAGTATTTTTGATTCATGCCAGTAATGCCGGGTGAGATGGTATCTCATTGTGGTTTTAATTTGCATTTCTCTAATGGCTAGTGATCGCGAGCATTTCCTCATGTGTCTGTTGACCATTTGAATGTCTTCCTTGGTGACGTGTCTGTTCATTTCCTTTGCCCATTTTTAGATAGGATTGTTTGTTTTTTTGTTGTAGAGGTGTTGGATTTTCTTGTAGATTATGGAGATTAGACCTTTGTCTGACTTGTACTGTCCAAAAATTTTTTCCCAGTCTGTAGGTGCTCTTTTGACTCTTTTGGTGAAGTCTTTTGAAGAGCATAGATGTTTGATTTTTAGAACATCCCAGTTATCTAGTTTATCTGTTGGGTTTTTTGTGTTGATGTTTATGGTTTGTATCCTGTTTATGCCATGTATTATGGCCTGAAGTGTTGATCCTATTTTTTCTTCTATGAATTTTATAGTTTGAGGCTTTATATTCAGGACTTTGATCCATTTTGAAGTAGTTTTTGTATATGCTGTGAGGTATGGGTCCTGTTTCATTTTTCTACACATGGATATCCAGTTTTGCCAGCACCATTTGTTAAAAAGACTGTCTTTTCCCCATTTGATGGACTTTGGGCCCTTGTCGAGAATCAGGTGACTGTAGGTGGATGGGTTTACATCTGGGTTCTCAATTCTGTTCCATTGGTCAATGTCTCTGTTGTTGTACAAGTACCAGGCTGTTTTGAGTACTGTAGCTGTATAGTAGGTTCTCAAGTCAGGTGGTGTGAGTCCTCCAACTTTATTCTTTTTCTTCAGTAGTGCTTTACTTATTCGGGGTGTCTTCCCTTTCCATATAAGGTTAATAATTAGTTTTTCCATCTCTTTGAAGAATGTTGTTGGTATTTGAATCGGGATTGCATTGTATTTGTAAACTGCATTAGGTAGAATTGCCATTTTCACAATGTTGAGTCTGCCTATCCATGAGCATTGTATGTTTTTCCATTTATGTAGATCCCTTTGGATTTCATGCAGCAGTGTTTTGTAGTTTTCTTTGTATAGGTCTTTTACATTCCTGGTCAGATTTATTCCTAAGTATTTTATCTTTGTAGGGGCTATTGAGAATAGTATTGAATTCCTGATCTCCTTTTCATCGTTCTCTTTATTGGTGTATAGGAATCCAACTGATTTTTGAATGTTTATCTTGTATCCTGCTACTCTGCTGAATCTTTCTATTAGTTCCAGTAGATTTCTCGAGGAGTCTTTAGGGTTTTCTACGTATAGTATCATATCATCTGCAAACAGGGAGAGTTTAACTTCTTCATTACCAGTTTGGATGCCCTTTATTTCTTTCTCTTGCCTTATTGTTCTAGCTAGAACTTCCAGCACAATGTTAAATAGGAGTGATGATAAAGGGCATCCTTGTCTTGTTCCTGTTTTCAAGGGGAATGTTTTCAGCCTCTCTCCGTTAAGAATGATGTTGGCTGTTGGTTTTGCATAGATGCCCTTTATTATGTTGAGAAATTTCCCTTCTATACCTATTTTATTGAGAGCTTTTATCAGGAATGGGTGTTGGACTTTGTCAGATGCCTTCTCTGTGTCAATTGAGATGATCGTGTGATTCTTTTCTTTCCTTTTATTTATGTGGTGGATTACGTTGATGGATTTTCTAATGTTAAACCATCCTTGAATACCTGGTATGAATCCTACTTGGTCGTGGTGCATTATTTTTTTGATATGATACTGAATTCTATTGGCTAGAATTTTGTTCAGAATTTTTGCATCTATATTCAGGAGAGATATTGGTCTGTAATTTTCTTTTTTTGTGATGTCTTTGCCTGGTTTTGGTATCAGCGTTATGCTGGCTTCATAGAATGAATTTGGAAGTGTTGCTTCCTCTTCTATGCTCTGAAATAGCTTGAGTAGAACTGGTACAAGCTCTTCTATAAATGTTTTGTAGAATTCTCCAGTGAAGCCATCTGGGCCAGGGTTTTTTTTGGTTGGGAGTTTTTTTATTACCTTTTCAATCTCTTCTCCTGTTATGGTTCTGTTCAGATTTTCAATATCACTTTGTTGTAGTTTGGGTAGGCTGTATTTTTCTAGAAATATATCCATTTCCTGTAGGTTTTCAAATGTGTTGGAATATACTTTTTCATAATATTCTCTTATAATCCTTTTTATTTCGGTTGGGTCTGTTGTAATGTCCCCCATTTCATTTCTTATTTGGGTTATTTGTGCCTTCTGCTGTTTTTCTTTTGTCAGTCTGGCCAGTGGTTTGTCAATTTTGTTGATTCTTTCAAAGAATCAACTTTTGGTTTTGTTGATTCTTTCTATTGTTTTTCTGTTCTCTATTTCATTGATTTCTGCTCTGATCTTTACTATCTTCGTTCTTCCGGTCGTTGTAGGCTTTTTTTGGTGTTCTCTTTCTATTTGTTTGAGTTCTGTAGTTAATGTTTTGATTTTGTCCCTTTCTTCTATTTGGATATGTGCATCTATTGCTATAAATTGTCCTCTGAGGACTGCCTTTGCTGTGTCCCAAAGGTTTTGGTATGATGTGTTTTCATTTTCATTTGATTCTAGGAATTTTTAAATTCCATCTCTGATTTCTTCCATTACCCATTGATGTGTAAGGAGATTATTATTCAGTTTCCATGTGTTTGATTTTTTTTCCTTGCTCTTTCTAGTGTTAATTTCTACCTTGATGGCATTGTGGTCAGAGAAGATACTGTGAATTATCTCAGCATTTTGGATCTTGTTGAGGATTGCTCTGTGGCCTAAGATGTGGTCTATTCTGGAGAAAGTTCCATGTGCATTGGAAATGAATGTGTACTTTGCAGCGGTTGGATGGATTGTTCTATATATGTCTACGAGGTCCAGTTGGCTGATTGTGTCCTTTAGGTCTTCTGTATCTTTGCTGAGTTTCTTTTTAGTTTTTCTGTCCTTTACTGAGAGTGGTGTTTTCAAGTATCCTACTATTATTGTGGAACTGTCAATTTCTCTTTTCAGTGCTGTCAGAGTATTTTTATGTATTTTGGAGCCCTGTCATTGGGTGCATAGATATTTATTATGGGTATGTCTTCATGATGGATCATCCCCTTAATCATTATATAGTGTCCTTCTTTGTCTTTTATGGTAGATTTTGTTTTAAAGTCTATTTTATCTGAGATTAGAATTGCCACTCCTGCTCTTTTTTGATAGTTGTTAGCTTGATATATTTTTTCCAGCCTTTGATTTTTAATAAATTCACATCTTTGTTTCTAAGGTATGTCTCTTGTGGACAGCAAATTGATGGATCCTGTTTTCTTATCCATTCTGCCACTCTCCGTATCTTTATGGGTGCATTGAGTCCATTTACATTCAGTGTAATTATTGATAGATGGAAGTTTGTTGCTGTCATTTTGTAGTGCTTTTTTTTGTGGTGCTGAAGTTTTCTTTCTTCTTCTTACTCTCTTGTGCTGAATTACTTTTGTTTGTGGATTTTGTGTTCATTTCTTTTGTTTTTCTAGGTTTTGTTTTTGTTGAGACTTTATGTTTTTCGTCTTTATTTTTATGAGTTGGTTTGTTAACTTTCTTTGTGGTTACCATGAATTTTACCCTTATCTTTATAAGTTTGAAGCAGTCTACCCTTACTTGGTATCGCCTTGCCTTCCTCTCCTTTAGAAGGTTCTATACCTATGCCGTTTGTTCCCTCTTTCATTGTTTTGATGTTGTTGTCATCCTTTGATTGATTTCTCTGATTCCCTGTTGTATTTCTTTAGTTTTTGGAAAGTCCTCTGTAGTTCAGTTCCTAGAATGGTATCTGGTTCATATGAACCTGCGTCCAAGGTCCTAGGTCCTGCCTGAGGGCTGAAGCTGTTTGTCCTCAGATCAAAGAACTCCCTTTATTAATTCTTGTAAGTTTGGTTTGACTTTTGCATATACCTTTAGTTTCTGTTTATCTGGAAATGACCTAATTTCACCATCAAATTTGAATGAGAGTTTTGCAGGATATATTATTCTTGGCTGACAAGTTTTTTCTTTCAAGATTTTATATATGTCATCCCATTGCCTTCTTGCCTGCATGGTTTCTGCCAAATAATCTGAGCTTAGTCTTATTGTTTCTCCTCTGTATGTGACTTCTTGTTTTTCACGAGCTGCTCTCAGGATTCTTTGTTTGTCTTTAGTTTTAGCGAGTGTGAATATGATATGTCTTGGTGATTTTCTTTTGCGGTCTCTTCTATATGGGGTTCGTTGAGCTTCTTGGATGACCAGCTTTTCATCTTTCATGATATTGGGAAAGTTTTCTGTCAGCAGTTCGTCAATGATCCTCTCCATGTTTTCTGTTTTCTCCCCTGTTCTGGTATGCCAATCACTCGTAAGTTTTTGCTTTTAATTGTGTCCCACATAACTCTCAGGGTCTCTTCATTTTTCTTTGTTCTTTTTTCTGAGTTTTCCTTAAACAGAGTTGTATCCAAGTGTTTGTCTTCAGTTCCACTTATCCTGTCTTCCATGGTTTCAAATCTACTTCTCAGCCCTTCTATGACACCATCCATTTCTGAAATCTTGTTGTTTATCTTTTGGATTTCTAATTGTTGTTTTTGTATAATTTTGAGTTGTGAATTTATTTTGGCATTTTGTTCCTGCATCATCTTCCTGAATTCTTCCAATTTTTTGTCTGTATTTTCCATAAATTTGTCTATTTTTTCCTCATGTTTGTCAGCTTTTTGCCTCAGTTCTTGGAAAATTCTGAGTATTAGTGATTTGAGTTCCCTATCAGGTACTTCTAGTGCATTTTCTTCCACAGGAGAGTTATCTGGTATTTTAATTTGGACACCTATTGGAGCCATCTTGTCTTGTTTTTGTAAATGTTTTGATATTGTTTGCTGTTTTCGGGGCATTCAGTAGATATTTCTCTCCTTTATTGATTGTAGTTTTTGTTTTTTTTTTTTGTTTCGTCCTTGTGGTACAGCTGGGCAGATCAAGCTGAAGAAGAGCCACTGGGACAGGTTGTTTGTGGCACTCACCGCAGCCACCAGGACGGTCGGTAGTCAGTGCTGGACAGGTTCCAATAGGGCGTGTCTGCACAGCTTGGTGGTGTGATGTCAAGTGCACGGTGCAGGTACGTAGGGTGCAGTGGTGAGATGGTTATGTGTGAAGCTAAGCTGGGTATGGGAGAGAGGAGAGAGGTGCAGGAGCAAAAAGCATACAAACATAAAAGAATGCTAGGGGAGCTTGTCGTTGGAATGTATAGATGAGAGACTATGGGATGGAGGAAATCAGAAGGGGGAGGAGAAAGAAAAGGAAAGAATGAACAAATAAAAATCAGAAAAGTTAAAGAACTGCCAATTTCCCAGGGATCCCACCAATGCAGCTATGATGTCTGGGGGAGTCGGTCTCAGTTTTTACAGCACAGCCTGGCCAGAAGGTACAGAGGCATACATCGCCTGGTATTCTGGGATCAGAAAGAGAAGGAAGAGATAGAGAGATGAGAATTTAAGCAATGAAGAAAGACACAAGGGAAAAAGAGGGAAAAGATGACAAAACTAATCAAAAAAGAAGAAAAATAAAATTAAAAAAAAAAAAAGCAACACCAGCAGTCAGTGCCAACGAATGGGACCCGGAAAGCCCCCACTCAGGGGCGCGAATTCCAAGCAGTCGGCAGTCTCGGGGTTAAGAGACCGTGGCCACAGGAAGCAGAGGGGCCAACGAACAAAGGCCCCAGGATCTCACCAGCGCGGCAGCCCAGACCTGAAAGCAGCCACACGCCCGAACACAGCCCCACAGCCCCACCGGAGAGAGCAAAGATGGCTCTCGGAACCAGGCACCTGAGCAAAAGGAGGGGGAGGCAGCGAGAGGCAAGCAAGAAACCAGAAGAAGCAGAAAATGCCACACCAACAGCCAACAAATGGGACCCAGAGAGCCCCCACTCAGGCGCGCGAATCCCAAGCAGCCGGCAGTCTCAGGGTTAAGAGACCGCGGCCACGGGAAGCAGAGGGGCGAACGAAGAAAGGCCCAGGGATCTCACCAGTGTGGCAGCCCAGACCTGGAAGCAGCCACACGCCCAAACGCAGCCCCACAGCCCTGCAGGAGAGAGCAAGGATGGCGCTCGGAACCAGGCACCCAGGCAAAAGGAGGGGGAGGCGGCAGAAAAAGCTTCGCCAGCAGCCAACAAACGGCTCTCAGAAAGCCGCCAGCCTGGGCACGCGGAATTCAAGCACCGGTGTCCCCCAGCCCAGGGACCCTGGCCATGGAAAGCAGGGGAGCCCCAGCCGAGGCGGAGGGGGTGGGGGGTGGGAAAGCAATTTACCGGTCGTTCTGTCTCCCACTGGACGCTCTGTGAGGCTGCTCTCCCGTTTGCTGGTCTCCAATAGGAATCCAAGATGGTGGATCCACGCTGCGTTAGCTGGTAAGGAATCTCTGCATGAGTCTCTCCTCGCTCTCTGTTCTCTTTTAGTATTCTCACTCCTTTTGGTGTTTGGCTGAGTTCTTTATCTCTTCATTTGATGTTCTAGGGTTTCAGGATTGTTGATTCTCTGTTAGGCTTAGTTTTTTGGATCTTTGCTGTAGAGGGACGGCGTGGTGCTTCTGCCTAGAGCGCCATCTTGCCCCGCCTCCCAGTATACTTTTTTAAAAAATACACCACGAAGAAAATATTTCTCATACATCAGGACAATGTTAAAGGTTAAAACAACAGTTTTAAATCAGATACAGGTATTAACATTCTATCCATAAAATTCTGTCTCAAATTAATGTTTCTAGGTTGTTGTTGTTAGGTACCATGGAGTTGGTTCTGATTGATAGCAATGCTGTGTATAACACAAGAGAACGCTGCCCAGTACTGCGCCATCCTCACAATCATTACTACATTTGAGCTCATTATTGTAGCCACTGTGCCAATCCATCTCCTGAGGGTCTTCCTCTTTTTTGCTGACCCTCTACTTTACCAAGCATGACGTCCTTCTCCAGGGACTGGGCCCATCTGATACCATGTCCAAATTATAGGAGACTAAGACTCACCGTTCTTGCTTCTAAGGAGCGCTCTGGCTATACTTCTTCCAAGACAAGTATGTTGGTTCTTCTGACAGTCTATGGTATATTCAGTATTAATCACCAAGAGCATAATTGAAATGCATCCAATTATTTTTAGGTCTTCCTGAGTCATTATCCAGCTTTGGCACACATATGAGGTGATTAGAAATTTGAAAATTATTCAAATTTACATACCAACCACTAATGCCAAAGAGGAAGAAATTGAAGATTTTTACCAACTTCTGCTGCTAACATAAGGTTGGCAGTTCTAACCCACTAGCCACTCCACAGGAGAAAGATGTGGCAGTGTACTTCCATAAATATTATAGCCTTGGAAACTCTATGGGGCAATTCTATTCTGTCCTATAGAGTCTCTATGAGTTGGAATCGTATCAATGGCAGTGGGTTTTATCATGAGCCTATAGTATTGGGGTGAGTGGTAATTATTAAATAATCACAGCAAATGAATGCAAAATTCTCAATAATATATGTTCTAGGTTTTGGTTTGCTAGTCCCTCTGAAATGCTTTCTCCTTGACAATTTACCTGTCAGATCTCCTCCTAAGCATCACTTTCTCTGAAAAACCTTTTCTGGCTTACTCAATGAATGTCATGTTTGATATTATACTTCCTTTAGAGGAAAGTAATTTTATCCTTTGAAAATATAATATCAAACATGACATTCATTGAGTAAGCCAGAAAAGGTTTTTCAGAGAAAGTGATGCTTAGGAGGAGATCTGACAGGTAAATTGTCAAGGAGAAAGCATTTCAGAGGGACTAGCAAACCAAAACCTAGAACAACCACCTCCCCATATATTTCTAAGACTAACTCAAGTTGTTCTCTGACAGTTTAGTGAAACAAGTACACTTGGTATTTACCAAGGCAAAATTACCATCAGGGAAACTCCAAACTTTAGCAAAGGCTTTGGCATTGCTTTCTCCTAGACACCACAATGACAAGATAGGAATTAACGCCAATATGTAAGCCAGTTTGGCACCAATCTATAAACTGGATTTTTAACAAATCTTGCTTATGGCATTGACAACATTGCTGTCATTGGAAGCACAGTGCTTCAGTACAAAGGGCAACAAGCCATGCATTGATCATCGGGAAGGCTGCATTTCACCATCTGGATGGCTAACTCAACATGTTTAAAAACAAAAGTATCTCTGCTGCAGATAGCTTTCTCAGCAGGGAAAACAGAGACACAGGTAATTGAGCCCAAGTGGAATAGCAATAGAGTATCATAGTTGCCTGGAATTCCGATTGGTATTTATTTAGAAAGTCATCATGTTATTTATTCATTCTCTTATACTTGATTGAACTACGTAGCGCATCCCTCAAGTGTGTTATTGTTTGTTTTATAGGCCTGTCTATCTATTCTTTGACAGAAAGGTGGACTTCAGGAGTGGCCTAATTCTGAGTTAGCATGGCGTCCTGGGGCCATAATCTCAGGGGTTCCTCCAGTCTCTGTCAGACCAGTAAATCCAGTCTTTTTTTGTGAATTTCAATTTTGTGCTACATTTTTCTCCCACTCTGTCCAGAGCCCTGTATTGTGATCCCTGTCAGTGCAGTGGGTGGTCGTAGCTGGGCACCCTCTTGTTCTTCTGAGCTCAGCCTGAGGGAGGCTGTAGTTTATGTGGTTCATTAGTGCTTTGGGTTAATATTTTCCTTGTATCTTTGGTTTTCTTCATTACCCTTTGTTCTGAACATGCTGGGACCAACAGATGTATTTTAGATGGCCTCTCAGAAGCTTTTAAGACCCAGATGCTACTCACCAAAGTAGGATATGGAAAATTTTCTTTATGAACTATGTTATGGCAATGGACCTAGATCCTAGATGGCCCCTGAAACCATGATCCCCAGCCCTCAGCCCCAGTAACTCGGTCCCTCACAGTGTTTGGATGTGTCTAGGAAGCTTCTATGGCTTTGCCTTGATCAGGTTGTGCTGACTTCCCTTATGTTGTGTGTTGTCTTTCCCTTTGCAAAGTTAACACTTGTCTACTACCTAGTTACTGATTTCCCCTCCCTAGCCCACCCCTCCTGGTAACCATCAAAGATTGTTTCTTTCTGTGTGTTTTGTTTTACAGGCTGATCTAGTCTTTGATTGAAAAGTAGATTTCAGGAGTGGCCTAATTCTGCGTTAGCAGGGTGTCCTGGGGCCATAATCTCAGAGGTTCCTCCAGTCTCTGCCAGACCAGTAACTCTAGTCTTTTTTTGTGAATTTCAATTTTGTTCTACATTTTTCTCCCACTCTGTCCAGAGCACTGTATCATGATCCGTGTCAGTGCAGTGGGTGGTGATAAATTTTACAAGACCTTTTCTTGGCTTTTTATAATAGTGGTCTCATATAATATTTGTCCTTTGTGATTGACTTATTTCTTTCAGCATAATGCCTTCCAGATTCATCCATGTTGTGAGATGTTTCGTGGATTCATCATTGTTCTTCATGATTGCAATAGTATTCCATTGTGTGTTATAATTTGTTTATCTAGTCATCTGTTCACATTCGCTTAGGTTGTTTCCATCTTTTTGCTATTGTGAATAATGCTGCAATGAACATGGGTGTGCATATTCATGAGACTGCTCTTATTTCTCTAGGATGTATTCCTAGGAGTGGGATTGCTGGGTCGTATGGTATTTTTATTTCTACTTTTTCAAGGAGGCACTATATCATTTTCCATAGTGGTTATACCATTTTATATTCCCACTATCAGTGTAAAGGAGTTTCAGTCTCCCTGCAGCCTCTCTAACATTTGTTATTTTCCGTTTATTTGATTCATGCTAGTGATGTCTGGGTGAGATGGCATCTCATTGTAGTTTTCATTTGCATTTCTCTAATGGCTAACGAATGGTTAAGGCGATGGACTGCTAATCCACTGTGTATTGCACACATGGGTTCGAATCCCATCCTCATCATTCTTTCCTTTGGAAGCCCTGGTGGTATAGCGTTTGAGAACTACGGCTGCTAACCAAAAGGTTAGCAGTTCAAATCCACCAGTCACCCCTTGGAAACCATATGGGGCAATTCTGCTCTGTCCTATAGGGTCACTAATGATCGTGAGAATTTCCACATGTGTCTGTTAGCCGCTTGAATGTCTTCTTTGTTGAAGTGTCTGTTCATATCCTTTGCCCATTTTTTAATTGGATTGTTTGTTTTTATGTTTCTGAGGTGTTGAAGTATTTTATAAACTTTAGAGATTGGACCTTTGTCAGATACGTTGTAGCTAAAATTTTTTTCCCAGTCTGTAGGTTCTCTTTATATTCTTTTGGTCGAGTCTTTTAACAAGCGTAAGTGTTTAATTTTTAGGAACTCCCAGCTATCTAGTTTTTATTCTGGTGTTTGTGCACTGTTAGTTATGGTTTGTATTCTATTTACTCCACGTATTATGGCCCCTACCATTGTCCCTATTTTTTCTTCCATGATCCTTATCATTTTGGGTTTTATATTTAGGTCTTTGATACATTTTGATTTAATTTTCATATATGGTGTGAGGAAGACTAATTTTTATGAATATTTCTTTATTATTGTGTTTTGTTGCACAGTAACGATGCCTACTGTATTTAAAATGAAAGTAAAGAGATTTATTGAGAGTAAAGGCAGCTCAAGCGGGGGACATGCTGAATCTCACAAAGTATAAACAAGTGCTCCGAGGAGTTACAGGCATCCAGACAATATTTATATTGTTAAACCAGGAAGTAACAACATAATATTCTGATTGGCTTACTACTGGTTTATAAAAGTCAAAGGTGGGTTAAGAAGATTGAGGACTTTAGAGTGATGATGAACACAGCATACGTGAGTTTGTGAGTTTATGTGATTGGTTCAAAGAGTCTTTGTTGATTAGTCACTACTTGGTAATTATAGAACTTTTACCTGGTGGTTATGAAACAATCACAGGACATTCTTTTCTGCTAATGTAATTTCTTGTACAATGTGGCTCCCAGGAGTGGCTTTCATAGTTTGATTACAAAGAAAAACATTTCCTTAGATACAGGATTAAGTCTGTAAAAATATTAGCTGTTGCTGAGACAAAAGCAGAAGTTTACAAAATGGAATTGGGCCTAACCCTGAAACAACCTTTTCAGATATGCCAGGCACCTTAATTTTAAAAGCCCCTACACAGTTTTGAATATGTTTTTGTGTCTATCTTTATCTATGCTTATGTCTATACCTGTATCTATAAAATATCTAATCTATAAAATATTTTTATTTTCTTCCCTCTCTTCTCTCCTTATTATACAACATAATACGTATTAATTTTACATCATAATTTTCAAGTATTGTTAACTTTGTATCATAGTATTTAAGACACATGATATCAGAGAGTAGACTGAATATCACCCAAGGACTGTGCATTCTCTTCTGGTGAAAGAGTTAGTGAGTTTTTGGTTATATGCAGGATAGTTGTATCATGTTACATGGAAGTACATTATTATATTCTTTATTTGAAGATTAAGTATGGTTTAAGGAGATGTTTATTGTCAAATTGACAAAAAGTGGACTGTGGTGCCCAGTTGTTTGGTGTAAGAAGAGTGTGGGGGCAGCATCTGACCTCCTCTAACTTCACAAGGGGGAAGGAGAAACAAGATCAACAGCCCAAGGCTGATTCCTATGATGCAGAAGTCAGACATACTTCCTCTCTCTGCCATTTTTACCAATTCTGACGCCAACCGTAGCTCCCCTCCATGGCACTCTACTTCTCTGCTGGGTTCAATAATTCATTGTAATGGCCACACAGAACTCACAGACCATACTCATGATTATGGGGTTTATTAGGGAAGAAACAGTTAAAATTCAGGCTCAAGAACACTCAGGATACAGTTCTTCCATCAGGACAGCCTCTTCCTAGCCATGATCACAGGGATGCCTCTCCCTAGCCCTAGGCCTTTGCCCAAAGACACTCAACTTTCTCTTTCCATGGGCATGGAAGCCCAACACACCACCTCCTGCTGCCAGGTCTCTGCCCCCATTTCGTGCTTTCGTCAGTGTTACAGCTCTCTCTCTCTCTCTCTGTCTCCTGGTTCCAGTTGTTTCACAGTATAGGGATCCGGGGTCCAAAGAACGCAATCTCTGAGCCTGGCTGTTCTTCCTTGGTGGTGGTGGGATCCTCTCTTTCCATCTCTGGGGTGGTTCACTTCAAGCTCATTCGATTGCAAAACTGACCAATCTCTTTGGTGGGCCAAAGTTACCCTATCACACGGTCCCGCTCAATCACTTATTGTTGTTGTTGTTGTTAGGTGCTGTCGAGTCAGTTTCAACTCATAGCAACCCTATGTACAGGAGAACAAAACAAAACATTGCCCAGTCTTGTGCCATCTTCACGATCATTGTTATGCTTGAACCCATTGCTGCAGACACTGTGTCAATCCATCTTGCTGAGGGTTTTCCTTTTTTTCTCTGACCCGCTGCTTTATCAAGCATGATGTCCTTTTCCAGGGACTGATCCCTCCTGATATCATGTCCAAAGTATCTGAGATGCAGTCTCACCATCCTTGCTTCTAAGGAGCATTTTGGTTGTATTCCTCCCAAGACAGATTTGTTCATTCTTTTGGCAGTCCATGTTATATTCGATATTCTTCGCCAACAGTATCATTCAGAGGCATCAATTCTTCAGTCTTCCTTATTCATTGTCCAGTTTCACATGCCTATGAGGCGACTGAAAATACTATGACTTGTGTCAGGTGCACCTTAGTCTTCAGGGTGATATCTTTGCTTTTTAACACTTTAAAGAGGTCTTTTGCAGCAGATTTGCCCAATGCAATGCATAGTTTGATTTTTTGACTGCTGTTATGTGTGTGGATTGTGGATTCAAGTAAAATGAAATCCTTGACAACTTCAATCTTTTCTCCGTTTATCATGATGTTGCTTATTGGTCCAGTTGTGAGGATTTTTGTTTCCTTTACGTGGAGGTGTAGTTCATACAGAAAGTTGTGGTCTTTGATCTTAATCAGTGCTTCAAGTCCTCTTCACTGTCAGCAAACAAGGTTGTGTCATCTGTATAATGCAGGTCGTTAATGAGTCTTCTTCCAATCTTGATGCTTCTTTCTTCTTCATATAGTCCAGCTTCTCAGATAATTTGCACAGGATACAGGTTGAATAAATATGGTAAAAGGGTACAACCATGATGCACACCTTTCTTGACATTAAACCACACAGTATTCCCTTGTTCTAATCTAAAGACTGCCTCTTGATCTATGTACAGGTTCCTCACGAGCACAATTCAGTGCTCTGGAATTCCAATTCTTTGTAATGTTATCCACAGTTTGTTATAACCCACGTAGTCGAATGCCTTTTGCATAGTCAATAAAACACAGGTAAACATCTTTCTGGTATTCTCTGCTTTCATCCAGGATCCATCTGACATCAGCAATGATATACCTGGTTCCACGTCCTCTTCTGAATTTGGCCTGAATTTCTGGCAGTTCTCTGTTGATGTACTTCTGCAGCCACTTTTGAATGCTCTTCAATGGAATTTTACTTGCTTGTGGTATTAACGATATTGTTCAATAATTTCTGCATTCTGTTGGATCATCTTTTTTGGGAATAGGCATAAATATGAATCTCTTCCAATCAGGTAGCTGTCTTCCAAATTTCATGGCACAGACGACTGAGCACTTCCAGCACTGCATCCATTTGTTAAAACATTTCAATTAGTATTCTGTGAGTTTCTGGAGCCTTGTTTTTCATCAGTGCAGCTTGGACCTCTTCCTTCAGTATCACTGGTTCCTGATTATATGCTACCTACTGAAATGGCTGAACATTGACAAACTCTTTTTGGTATAGAGACTGTTTGTATTCCTTCCATCTTCTTTTGATGCTTCCTGCATCATTTTAAATTTTTTCGTAGAATCCTTCAATATTGTAACTGGAGGCTTGAATGTTTTTCATCAGTTCTTTCTGCTTCCTTTTTGGTTTTCTGACTCCATATCTTTGCACATGTTGTCATAATACTTTACTTTGTCTTCTAGAGTAGCCCTTTAAAATCTTCTGTTCAGCTCTTTTACTCATCATTTCTTCTGTTTGCTTTAGCTACTCAACCTTCAAGAGCCATTTTCAGTGTCTCTTCTGACATCCATTTTGGCTTTTTCTACCTTTCCTGTTTTTTTAATGACCTCTTGCTTTCTTCAGGTATGTTGTCTTTGATGTCTCTTCACAACTCTTTTAATCTCTGATCATTAGTGTTCAATGCCTCAAATCCATTCTTGAGATGGTCTCTAAATTCAAGTGGGATACCCTCAGGGTTGTACTTTGTCTCTCGTGGACTTGTTCTAATTTTCATCAGCTTCAACTTGAATTTGCATATGAGCAATTGATAGTCTGTTCCTCAGTTGGCCCCTGGCCTTGTTGTGACTGATGATATCGAGCTTCTCCATCATCTCTTTCCACAGATGTAATCAATTTGATTTTTCTGTATTCCATTTGGCAATGTCCACATGATAGTCACCGTTTATGTTGGTGACAAAAGATATTTGCAATGAAGAAGTTGTTGGTCTTGCAAAATTCTATCATAGGATCTCTGACATTGTTTCAATCACGAAGGCCATATTTTTCAAATACTGATCCTTCTTCTTGGTTTCCAACTTTTACATTCCAATCACCAGTAATTATCAATGAATCCTGACTGCATATTTGATCAATTTCAGAGTGCAGAAGTCGGTAAAAATCTTCAATTTCTTTATCTTTGGCCTTAGTGGTTGGTGCATGAATTTGAATAACAGTCATATTAACTGGTCTTCCTTGCAGGCGTATGGATGTTATCCTATTACTGGTAGCACTGTACTTCAAGGTAGACCTTTAAATGTTCTTTTTGATGATGAGATGAATGCAATGCCATTCCTCTTCAAGTTGTCATTCCAGGAATAGTAGACCATACGATTGTCCAATCCAAAGTGGACAGTACCCGTCCATTTCAGCTCTCTAATGCCTACGCTATCAATGTTTATGCATTCCATTTCATTTTTGACGATTTCCAATTTTCTAGATTCATACTTTGTACATTTCATGTTCTGATTATTAACATATGTTTGCAGCTGTTTCTTCTCATTTTGAATTGTGCCACATCAGCAAATGAAAGTCCTGAAAGTTTGACTTCATTCACTTTGTTAAGGTCGACTCTACTTTGAGGACGTAGCTCTTCCCCAGCCGTCTTTTGAGTACCTTCCAACCTGAGGGTCTCATCTTCCCACACTATATCAGACAATGTTCCACTACTATTCATAAGGTTTTCACTGGCTAATTCTTTTCAGAAGTAGACCGCCAGTTCCTTTTACCTAGTCTATCTTACACTGGAAGTGCAGCTGAAACCTGTCGACCATGGATGACCCTGCTGATATTTGCATAAGAGAACTAGGGATTATTTTCAAGCCTTGAGAGCTAATGCAATGTGTTCTGCTGACTTGCTTGGTTCCTGTTGTCTTTTCTTTCCCTCCAATTTCTCCCATTTTAGTGGAAATGTCTATCTTGTGCCTGTTCCAGCATTGCATTCTGGTAGCAGATAACTTGTATTATAGATTTCACAGGTTTAAAGATGAAGAGGAAGTTTGCCCCAGGATGGAATATGCCTAAAGTCTCACCTGTACTTTATTTAGATGATTCAGAAGATGAGATTTTAAATTTGGAGTTGTTTTAAAACATTTGGGATGATGTGATGGGTGAATGTGTTTCGCACGTGGCAAGGGCATTTATTTTTGGGGGCCAAAGAGTGGAATGTTATTAATTAAATTGTGTCCCCCTAAAGTATTTGCAGTGAAACCCAGCCTCTATGACTGTAATTATAATCCCATTTGAGAATGCCTCATCTTTGCTATGTTAATGAGACAGGGTTATTGTAGGGTGTATCTTTAGTCAATCTCTTTTGAGATATGAAAGAGATTAAACAAGCAAGAAAGAGAAGCAGAGATGGAGGAAGACACATGCCAAGCCATGAAGATCGCTCAGGAGCAGAAGCTCAGAAGAGACAAGAACCTTCCTCCAGAAGCTACAGAGAGAGAAAGACTTCCCTTGATGTCAGCACCCTGAATTTGGACTTCTAGCCTCCTAAACTATGAAAAAATAAATTTCTGTTTGTTAAAGGTACCCACTTGTGGTATTTCTGCTACAGCAGCACTAGATAACTAAGAAAACTGCCATTTGTTTACATTGATGTTACAGGCTCTTTTTAAAAAAAATTCCAGTCTGAATGAACACTTCACTTATCAATTGTTCTTTCAATTAAAAGTGGGCTTTTATGGAAAAAAAGAAGAGAGTTCACCTCATAACAAAAAAAAAAAAAAAAAAAAAAACCTTGCAAGTGCTTTGCCTATTATACTTCGTACATAGCAAAATTTCTTCAAGTATATTTTCCATTTTTATTACAGAATATAAAATATAGACTTCTATTCAAAGGTTGAGATTTAATAAAATGAACAATTTTACTGCTTCATCAAGGGCAGTCTTAAGTGAAATTGACATTTTTTTTCACCCACAGTGAATTCATAGTAAAGAAAATGCAGCAACCATTAATACATTTTGTTGAACTACCTTGATGTTTACTAAAACATCAGCAATATTATCCACCATTACTTTGAATCCTCAGTGCAAATATCAGCAGTAAAAAAGGCAAAAACTTTTTTATTAGTCTAAGTAACTTTGACCTCACAGATATCCTGAAGGTGTCTCTAGGGACCCATAAGGTTCTGCAGAGCACCTTTTGAAAATCAAAGATCTAAAAAATCCTATCGTATCTGTCCTGCTATTTCCTCTGTCCTTATCCCCTTTTATTCTCCCATTATTCACTATACCCCATCCACACTGACCTGCTCGCTTTTCTTCAAATGCTCCAGGCACACCCTTGGCTTTTGAAGTTGCACAGGATGCTCTCCATACCTTGATCAGTCTTTCCCAGATAACCGAATAGCTAACTTCCCAATGGCTAATGGCTAATTAATCTGTTGCTCGAATATCACCTTATCAATGAGGCCTACACTGACAATCTTAGTTAAGACTGCAACTCCATAATCTCCTGATTTTGCTTATCCTGTTCCATATTTTTTCATAGTATTTGGTACTTTCTAATATCATATTTACTATTTTTATTGTTTATTTTTCTCTCTCCACTCATGAAAGCAGCAGCTCCATAAATGCAAAGACTAATAATATATATTTTGTTTTTTGTTATATCTCAAATACCTAAACTGAGTCTTTCACATGATAGGTATCAATAAATATTTGCTGAATAAAATAATGAATGATTCCAATTTCATGGCATCTTCTTGTTTGATGAATGCAACTGTTTATTTTTATTTCAGAGGATATGAACAATATAAATATTAATATATATAACGATACCTTATTTCAGTATTTCTGCTCCCTTTATGATATTTTCAGTTAAATTTCTCTTTACTCGTATTCTTGTTGATTTCTTTTTTTGTTTGTTTGTTTGATTTTTCATGTTAGAGATTTCTCAAATATCTGATGAGCTTTATTAATTCAGTCTCTTAATTCAGTTTATGAGATTCTAAAAGGCATACTGGAAGCATTATGTGTATGTGTTCAGGGTAAGACTTTAGATTAATCATGCAAAAATACAATGCTTTGTCTGGGATCACCCAAGTATTGGTATAAGTAGGTCTTGTCCCTTGGACATTGTCTCCAGGGAGGAATTTTCTACTCCTATAATGGAGAATACACATTTATCTATGGCTGGTTACTTATACATTTCGTTACCAAGCAAGGAAAAAGTGATAGTGATCATATTCTTAAATATATAGTTTTTAAGGGAGTCATCAAATTACTGGCCATAGCCATATCCAGTCTGTCATTGTCAATAAAATCTTATCGTTACAAATCCATGGCCATATATATTGGCTGTGATTGCTCTCAGGCTATAACGGCAAGGCTGAGTAGTTGCAACATGAAACAAATGGCCCACAAAGCCTAAAATATTAACTATCTGTTCCTTGGCATAAAATACTTGCTGACCCTTAATCCCCCTAAACCAAAACCAAAGCCACTACCATCAAGTCGATTCTGACTCATAGTGACCCTATAGGACAGAGAAGAACTGCCTCATAGGGTTTTCAAGGAGCGTTTGGCGGATTCCAACTGCCAACATTTTGGTTAGCAGCCATAGCTGTTAATCACTGCCCCACTAGGGCTGGTTAAGATTAATGGCTCCTTACAGCCGTTATCCCTGTTGTCTTGTGTCTTGGAATACAGTGAACTCTGGTTCAATTTCAAAGAGGAAACACTCATTCTCTTTCTGAGAGTGGGGAGGGTAATCTTATCTGCTTTAGATGAGACAGGATTTTACCGTTCACTTGCTCCTCAAATAATCAATCCTACTTTTAAGGTTTAATCTGCACTTCTGCCTTTTCCTGCAGTTGATTCTTCCATTCTATGTATTTCCAGGGTGCCACAGTTACTCTTAATTTTTTAAGCCATTGTTTTTCGGAGGCACTTTGGCATCAGCTTTCTCTTTTGATAAAATACTTATTGTTTTTATGTTTACTTTCATTCGTATAAGAATGTTTTAACATCACTGTTTGGCTGGTTGACCTTTTCATTTTTTTCTTGTCCTTATATACTTAATTTTTTTTTTTTGTAAAATTTTTCTATTTCCTTTTTGTTTTCTGAAGGAAATATAAATAATATTACATCTAATCCATCATCCATCGTTATAAGTCAATAAGTCAGCAGTAATAATTTTAATTTTCTAATGTGGGGAATCATTGCGTTGTTATCTTTGGCCTAATTAATGATAAACTTAGGTAGCTTTTTAATGAGAGTTTAGTGTTTCACTCATTTTTTAGCCTGAGCTTTGACCTGTAAGTAATACATATGTGTATGTGAGTATGTGTATACTTAATTTGTTAAAGACTGAGAAGGGTATGTAAATTTTGCTTTATATTTTTACCAGGCATTATTTTATTTCAATGTTATGCAATATGACAAAAATTCGTGACATTTTTCACTGGACTGTTCACTTCAACAATGAAAACTAGTTCATGCTTTAATTTTTATTGTGCATAAAAGGAAAATAGTTCCAAGTGATTTTTAATGAAAAAGCTGAGGGTCATCGCTCCCTCTCGTTCTCTTCCCCAAGAGGATCTCTTTTAATTCAGTTATTCCTTTTAATATGTACTTCGCTATAAGTTGAGCCCTGGTGGCACAGTCGTTAAGAACTTGGCTGCTAACCTAAAGGTCAGCAGTTCTAATCCACCAGCTACTCCTTGGAAATCCTATGGGGCAGTTCTCCTCTGTCCTATGGGGTTGCTATGAGTTGGAATCGACTCGATGACAATGGTTTTTTTTTGTTTGTTTGTTTGTTTTCCATATACGTTATACTTTTGTGTAATTATCCATTGTAGTAGACATAATAATGACCCCCTCCTAGTTTATTTACACCTCTAATCCCCAGAATTTATGAATATGTTACTTTACAGATGTGATTAAGGTTAAGGACCCTTAACCTTAATATCCTGGGCCACCCACCAGCTAGAAGTGGACTCATTCCAATCACATAAGTCTTTAAAAGCATAGAACCTATCCTAGCTCGTTAGATGCATGTGGCAAATGAAGGAGAGTCAGAGAGATTTGATGTGAAAAGGACTTAACCACACTTGCTGGTTTTGGAGATGAAAGAAAAGGACCATGAGCAGAGGAATGTTGACAGCCTCTAGATTCTGGAAAATGACAAAGAAATGAATTTTCCCCTAGATCTTCAAGAAAAGAATACAACCCTACCTACGTCTTAGGGGCTTTGGGTGGCACAAAGAGTTAAGCACTCAACTACTAGCCCAAACTTTGTGCTAGTAGGACTGGCAATCTGCTTCTGAAAGGTTGCAGCCTTGAAAACCTTATGGAGCAGTTTTGCTCTGCAAAAATGTACTTGCTGTGTGTTAGAAAAGACTCGACGGCAGCTAATAACAACACCTACACCTTGATTTCAGCCTAGTGAGAACTGTGTTAGACTAAAGAACTATAAGATAATAAATTTGTCTTTTTCAAGATGCTAAGTATATGGTATTTGTTACAGCCATAGTAGAACACCAATACATCCATAATAGAATTAGTTATGAATTTATTAATTTCTAATTTTTGATGATGTTTATTTACTTGCTAATATGAGGATGAGGATTTATTTATCCTTCAACTCTAATTTTTGTACTCAAATTCTCCTAATAGAGAAATATATCTAAATTTTAATGATATTATTAGTTATAATATTTTGTGTTAGAGTAATGTTAGACTGCTGTTACAAATACTATTAAAAGCGTACGACGTTTCAAAAGCAATATAAGGTTAATTCTTGCTCAGGTAGCAGTCTGCTACGGTTTCAGGTGAGAAGAATTTAGGGACTAACATTCCTATGTTGTGGCTCTGCCAAATCCTAAGTTTTGATCATCATTTTGCATCCACTTAGCAGAAAGTGAAAAAGATGATATTTATTACAGTCCTTTCAACAAAGAAATATAGATCCATGGGAGATTTAGGTATAGAAGTGGTATAAAAAGACTTTAAAATAAGTATGATAAATATGTTTAAGAAAACTGAGGGACAATGGAGAAAACGTATAAAAAGATAAAGAATTTCACTGGTGTATTGCGTTCTAAGAATACATGAATGGAAATCCCAGACTGAAAAATACAACATCTGAAACTAGGATTTTAGTAAATGGCATCGTAAGTATACTTGAGGCAGCAGAGATAGGACCAGTGAACTGGGATACAGGGCAACAAAAAAATACTTAAACTAAAATAGAGAAAGGAAAAAAAAAAAAAAAGGAAATCTAGAAAGGAGCACAAAATATATGGAACATAGTAAAAAAAATTAACATGTAAAGTCCCAGAAGAAAAGGAGAGAGTGAATGAAAGAAAAATAACATTGGAAAAATAATAACTAAAATTGTTCCAGAATTGTTGAAAAACATCAGCCTATAGATTAAAAAATCTCTGAGACCATAAAATAATAATATGTTTAAAAGGAATTACAGAACAATATATTGATAACTTTTTGTATAGGAAAACTTTGCTTAACTTCAATATAAAAAGCACTGATCTGAAGAAAAATAAAAAATAAAATGGATTGCATTAAAATCAAAGTTGTGTTTACTAATAAAACACTATTGGTAGAATAAAAAAGAAAGCCAAGATATGCAAGAAGGTATTTGCAATATCTATAATCAACAAAGGACTCATAGTCAAAATATTTAAAGAAGTCCTGCAAATCAATAAAATAAAAGATCAAAGACTATAGCCATCAGTGTGGATTACATGTCAACATAAAGAAAACAAAAATCCTCACAACTGGACCAGTAAGTAGCATCATGATAAACAGAGAAAATATTGAAGTTGTCAAGAATTTCATTTTACTTGGATCTACAATCAAGGACCATGGAAACAGCAGTCAAGAAATCAAATGACATATTGCATTGGGCAAATCTGCTGCAAAAGACTTCTTTAAAGTGTTAAAAAGCAAAGATACCACTTTGAGGATTAAGGTGCGCCTGATCCAAGCCATGGTATTTTCAGTCGCATCATATGCACGCGACATCTGGACAATGAATTAGGAAGACCGAAGAAGAATTGATGCCTTTGAATTATGGTATTGGCGAAGAATATTGAAAATACCATGGACTTCCAGAAGAACAAACAAATCTGTCTTGGAAGAAGTACAGCCAGAGTGCTCCTTAGAATCAAGGATGGTGAGACTTCGTCTTATGTACTTCAGACATGTTACCAGGAGGGACCAGTCCCTCATGCTTGGTAAAGTAGAGGGTCAGCAGAAAAGGGAAGACCCTTGAGGAGATGGATTGACACTGTGGCTGCAACAATGGGCTACAACATAGCAACAGTTGTGAGGGTGGTGCAGGACTGGGCAGTGTTTTGTTAAGCTGTACGTAGTGATACTATGACTCGGAACCAACTTGACAACACTTAACAACAACAACACAAATCAATAATAAACAGAAATAAAATATGAAAATGAGCAGACTTGTTCGATCACAACACATATGAATATAAGATATTTAGTGTGTGCTTCATTATTCATTAGAAAAATAAATATTAAAGCCATAATTTAATACAACTGTACATTTACCAGAATGGCTAAAATGAAAACGATATACAATAAAGTCTGTAAGTCAGAATAGGGAGCAACCAGATCTCTTTGTTGTTGTTGTTAGGTGCCATCCAGAGGATTTCA
The DNA here is from genome assembly GCA_030035585.1 of Dugong dugon. NCBI lineage: Eukaryota > Metazoa > Chordata > Mammalia > Sirenia > Dugongidae > Dugong > Dugong dugon. The sequence continues at coordinate 101,373,952 of CM057463.1, read as the reverse complement.
AATCATAAAGACCCCATGTACAACAGAACAAAACACTGCCTGTTTCTGCGCCATCCTCACAATCATTGTTGTGCTTGAGCCCATTGTTGCAGCCACTGTTTCAATCCATCCCATTAAAAATCTTCCTCTTTTTTGCTGACTCTCTACCTTACGAAGCATGATGTCCTTCTCCGGGGACTGGTCCCTCCTAAAAACGTGTCCAAAGGAAGTGAGAGAAAATCTCGCCATCCACGCTTCCAAGGAGTACTCTGGCTGTACTTTTTCCAAGACAGACTTGTTTGTTCTTCTGGAAGTCCATGGTATTTTCAATATTCTTCACCAACACTATAATTCAAAGGCATCAATTCTTCTCTGATCTTCATTATTCATTGTCTAGCTGTAACGTGCATATGAGGTGATTGAAAATATCATACTTGGGTCAAGTGCACCCTGACCAGTCATAGAGGGTGTATAATTTTGTAAAACAATTTTGGAAAACTGTGTGGAATCACTAAAGCTCAGTAAATACTTACCTTATGAATTAGTAATTCCGATCCTTAGGAATGCAATTAAGGAAAATGAGTATGTATATTCACTAAAAGTTGTGGTGCTATATATATTTTTTACCAAAAAAAAAAAAAAAAAACTAAAGAAGAAGAAGCTGATGATGATGATTATGTACAACCAAACACATCATGGAATCTGTTTTTTTGTTTATTTGTTTGGATGTATAGTGTTATGGTTTCATGGAACATCTCAGTCAATTGGCTTAATATTGGTTTTGGTGCTTCTATTCTAGCTCTGGAAACCCTGGTGGAGTAGTAGTTAAGAGCTACGGCTGTTGACCAAAAGGTCAGCAGTTAGAATCCACCAGGCACTCCTTGGAAACCCTATGGGGCAGTTCTACTCTGTCATATAGGGTCACTATGAGTCGGAATTGACTTGACAACTGTCTTAGTCATCTAGAGCTACTATAACAGAAATACCACCAGTGGATGGATGGCTTTAACAAAAATAAGTTTATTCTCTCACAGTCCAGTAAGCTACAAGTCCAAATTCAGGGCATCAGCTCCAGGAGAAGTCTTTCTCTCTCTGTCGGCTCTGGAGGAAGGTCCTTGTGATTTATCAGTCTTCCCCTGGTATGGGAGCATCGCAGCTCAGGAACCTCAGGTCTAAAGGATGCGCTCTGCTCCCCGCACTGCTTTCTTGGTGGTATGAGGTTCCCATGTGTCTCTGCACACTTCCCTCTTTTAAATCTCAAAAGAGATTGGCTTAGGACACTATCCAATCTAGTAGATTTCATCAGTATAACCTCATCATAGTGATAGAGTTTATAACATATAAGGAAATCACATATAACCTCATCATAGTGATAGAGTTTACAACACATAAGGAAATCACATATAAACTCATCATAGTGATAGAGTTTACAACACATAAAGAAATCACACTAGATTTACAAAATGGTACAGAATCATACAATACTGGGAATCATGACCCAGCCAAGTTGACAGATATTTTTGGGGACACAATTCAATCAATGACAATGACAATGGGTTTGATTTGGTTTTATTCTACCTCCCAGTTCACTACATAGTGCCTCAGGTCTTAAAATCGAGAAAAGCAGTCATCCAAGGTATAATAATAGGTTTCCATTCACCTGGAGCAGCAGAGAAAGAAGGAGAGTCAGAAATCAGAGTTAAAATGGAATGTGTCTGTTTGACTCTTTGAACAACTGCCTCCTTTGCCATGAGACTGGAAGAATGGTGTCTGACTGAATGTTTTGATCAAAAATCTATAGAAGAATCCTGATCAATAGGGGGTAAAATACAGATCAGAATTTCAAATTATCGATTGGATACAGAATTTCTGGAGCCAGTGAGGCTGGATGAACCCCTGAATCTATTGCCTTTAGATAATCTTTAAATTTTAGATCTTAACCCAAAGCTATTCTCTGAAATCTTTGAACCAAGCAATAGTTTACTTATTAAGTATGACTGCCTTGAGACTTGCGATCTTTTAAAGAATTATCTATGTGGGATCAAACTGACAACAGCAACTCAAAAGTTAGATAAGAAACTTAGGGGACAGTGACTTGATGTCAATGGTAGTGGAATAATTTGAGAAAGGATAGTGAGAATGATTGTGCAGCTTAAACAATGTAACCAATGTCACTGAATTCTACATACAGAAATTGTTGCAATAGTGTGTCTCTTTCTTTGTATATTTTCACCAAAATTTTTTAAAAGATATATATTAGAATATTTATGACAACATGATTTGTAATAGCCTAAAGCAGTAGACTACCCAAATGCTCATCAACAGTGGAATAAATAAATGAATTCCACGCAGCAATATTAATGAATGAATTACAACTACAACAATATCCAGGATTAAACACACAAACATAATATTAAGAAAAAAGCCAGAAAAAGAGTTTTTACTGTGTGTTTGATCTTACTAAATATCCTATAAGTTAAAAAGCAGTCAGTATGAATTGTGGCTTCAGACGCTGTTAAAGTGGTTACATTTTATTAGGGGTAATGATCAGAAATGGGAACAAGGTGAGGGCTTCTAGGGTACAGGTAAAGATTCTGTTTCTTTATCTGTTTGCTTGTCATAACGTGTATTCTGTTTGTGAAATTCAGCAAGTTGTATTCTCAAGAGGTATGCATTTATTGTACGCATGCTATATATTTCACTAAAAAATTTACTGAAAAAAACCTCTGATTGCCAAATTTCCTGGTCCAGCAGTTTTCATGATAAAATAATAATAATAATAAACAACTATATTTACTATTAAGAAAATTAAACCAGTTTCAATCCAACACTCAAGTGTTTGCTAAATACTCTGTAATGTGGCCTAGTATGTCTTATGAAAGTTAATGCTAAATAGAATTGATACATTTAACGTATCTCACTGCCCAGCATTGTCATCTTTCCCATCATTTGAAGATAGGCAAGGTAATCACAGCTCAAGGCAAGAAAAGAAGTACATGAAAAATTTTTCATACAACATGAGAACAGGCATCCCAAATTAAAAACTTATAAATTTGAATATATGCATAATGTTAACTTAAAGAGATAAAGAAATAAAAAATACAGGCATGAAACATGGCTTCCATTATATGTTTAAAACAAAACATAGATCAATTCATCATTTATTTTTACTGTTAAATAATTATATATTGTAAAAATTTACTATGGAATCATTTTTTCAATAGTGATCTGGGACAGCAAATGCCTGATAAGGTAAAATTTTAATGTCATTATTTGTCATCTTCTAAGATCTTACTAAATGTTCTTCATATAAACCTACATGAGAAAAATCCATGCTTTTTCATGAGGATCATGATTATCCTGTTCTATTTGCCCCAAACATGAGAAATATTTTAGACTATGCAATAGAGTAACCATTATTGTATTAGGTTCCTACTGCTATTGTAACAAATTACAAAAAAAATGAGTGGATTGAAACAATTCAAATTTATTATCGTATATTCTGGAGATCAAAAGTCCAAAATGAGTCTCACGGGGCTAAAATCAAGGTGTTGGTAAGACTACAGTCCTTTGTGGATGCTCTAGGCAAAAATCTCTTTTCCTCGTTTTTTCTTGCCTTTTACAGCTTTTTGAGGCTGCCTATGTTTCTGTCTTCACTGACTCTCTGCCTCCTACTTTCGCTTACAAGGATCCTTATAACATTGGCACCACACAGAAAATCCAGAATAATCCCCCCATCTCAAGATTAGCTGATAAGCTAACTTAATTCCATCGACAAACTTAAGTCTCCCTTGCCATATAACATAATGTATTCAAAAGTTACTGGGATTTGGACATGAACATTTTTGGAAACCATTATTTTGTCTACTATGCTTGCCAATAAAATTGACTTAATGATTATATATCAGTTGTTATGTTCACTTGTCAATACTAGAAAAAATGAACAAAAATAGCATAATCCAATGTTACCTTAAATAAGTCATAGTCATGGCAATAGCTGCTGTGACTTGCAAAGAGAATTTGATGTTCTATTTCTAATATAGTATATTGCAAGACACACAAGTGATTTAAATTTTCCCATTGCAGAAGGGATGTGAAGAAAGTTGGCCTATCTTTAAAAAATTAACCTGAGGACAAATTCAAATTTTAACAGAAATGAAATAATTGTGACCCACATAATTCTTTGGGCCATTAATTCTTATCTTTATTATATCTATCACTGCTGCAGATGGGTGGATCTTGTATACATTGTTTTGTGAATGGCACGGTTCAACTTTCAGATTGAGTGGATTTATAAACATGATACTCCTAATATAAAAATATAATATAATGACTTATTTCATTTCTAATTTGGTGTAAAAAAGGTGTGTGTGTCTGTGTACATGCACACATATATGCACATAGTACAAAAGAGCCCTGGTAGCACAATGGTTAAGCTCTCAGCTGTATCTGAAAGGCTGGCAGTTCGAACCCACCCAGTGACTCTGCTGGAGAAAAACCTGGTGATCTGCTTCCATTAAAATCACAGCTAACAAAACCCTATGGAGTAGTTCTACTCCATCATGCAGGGTTGCTAAGAGTCAGAATTGACTCCAAGCCACACAACAACTATATACATATAAGCACAAAAGATGCACTGGAAATAAAGTAGAATATATAACATATATTTTATTATATATATGTGTCTGTGGTATAATACATATAAAACATCTAATTTGTGAGTATATATATTATTAATATCACATATTTATTAAATGTGTTATATATGCAACTTTGTTTCTAACGCAAATTATTTTTCTTATTGCATTTATGTGTGTGTGTATCTGATTATTAATAGTGGCAAATATTCCAAATACATGAACTGAAATAGAAAATAAATGATTTGTTTCGAATTATGAAAACCGCAAATAGACAAAACCTACAAAGGCATTCATTGAATGCCTTAAAATCCAGAGAAAATGGAATGAGGATTAAACTTGAACTATTCCGCAGAGGATAAGGATTTACTATGTGGATAGTTAGGAGTGCTTCAATTCAAGCAAAACATTAAATGATAGTGTTAAACTCTTAACTGGGAGCTTATTTATCATCAAATTTCTTTTCTTGGCAGTAGCATCAAGGAGGCATTAAGGAAAGGATAAAATACATTTAATACTACAGGAAGAAAAAGTTAATGATCCTAAAAGATGATCATGGCTGCTTGTCCTTGAGTATTTAAAATAATTTTTCTCACCTAGAAAGTTACAAAAATGCTTCTAAAATGTTATTGAATTTCATATGACATGTATATCTTCTAATTTCTCAAGAGCATTAAGTGGGCAAATTCCCAAACCAGATTTGACTTTTCTTGTCCTGTCTGTTTTGATGACTGACATCACTCACTTGTTTAGAGTCTATGAAATCAGTGTTAAGGGAGGTATTTATTTCTTCCAGGGTCTCTGGCCTGTATTGAAAGTAACCTGTCCCTCTCTGTTTTTCCTTTGATCCAAGGTTAACTGAGAAGCAGAATTTGCACGCTTTGCCACTGAATAATTTTTTTAAACAGAAGTAGAGGTTTTATCTAAATGTCTAATTTAAGTGTTAACAATATTATTTTTATTTATTAATAAATGAAGATATATAACTTAAGAATAAAATTTAAATAATGTAAATGCAAAATCACTTTTTTTTTTACTTTTCACAATTTCAACCAGTATGAATATAGCCAACACCATCTTCCTTATCTTAAAGAAGAAAAAAAAAATTAACGTCATGACTGCTTACACCTACATTTTGTCTCTGAGTTTATGCACAATTTTTTTTTTTAATAGAAAAACGTGATGGTCAAGTCAAAACTGAAAAAGTGAAATTGGTGTTTTCTTTTTCCTTGGATTAAACTAGCCCTCTCAGCCACTGGGGAGTCCCAGGAGAGTTCACAGGGGTAAGTACTAGGCTGCTAAAAGAAAGGGTGGAGGTTTGAGTGCATCCAGAGGTACCTCAGAAGAAAGCCCTGGAGACCAACTTTTGTAAAAACATCCATTGAAAACTCTATAAATTATAGTTCTACGTTCACACACATAGGGTGTCCACGAAATGGAATCTACTGGACAGCAATTGGTTTTGGTTTATGGGCCATAAAGCATATCAAATATAGATCCCAAACAATCTACATTTCTAAAAGTTTTACATTCCAAAGGATTAAAGGCAAGGTGTTTCTAAAAGTTTACTTCTTGAGGTAAATTACACTTCTATTTTTTGTTTGTTTTTATTTTATTTTATTGTTATTTCTTTTCTACATTTTTTTTTTCTTTTTTTAGTTATCAAAGACCAGAGATCTTTTTTCTTGTTTTTTTTTTTTTTAAACAAAAATTATCCATTTAAGCTTTTCAACACTTTCTCCATCAGTGATCATTCTCTCTCCTCTCAGAAATAGTATGGGAGGGGAAAAGGCACAATCAATCCACTTCTAAACCTCAACAGATGAACATTTCAGTAAACGTGGTTTCTCAAAGTATTTCTGAAATATTCTGTATAGGGCTACAGGAACCTAACAAATTTCACATTTATGCAGATGATAGCAAAAGGAGCTAAGAATCAATAACCCAGTGACTAATTTTTCTGACCACAGGAAACTTTGTAACTGTTGTAATTTTTTTCGTGGCAGTAATTGCGGTAAGTTTTTCTCACTGATCTCTACATTTTATTCCTTGCACCAAGTGACTTCACTTAATTTTCTTGTTTTCTAAAAGTATGTTAATTATATAACTTCCAAAAAACGAACAAACTCACTGCCTCTGAGTCGATTCCAACTCATAACGACCCTATAGGACAGAGTAGAACTGCCCCATAGAGTTTCCAAGCAGCAGCTGGTGGATTTGAACTGCCAACCTTTTGGTTAGCAGCCAAGCTCTTAACCATTATGCTACCAGGGCTCCAATATAACTTTAGTATTAGCAAAATATTTGCCTAACAGCTACTAAAGTTGTCCACGTGGCTATTTAACTTTATCAGAGTCCTTGTTGGGGACAGAACATAAGTTCTATAGCTAGAATTTTTGGTGAAATGATCAGAAACATAGATTATCGGTCAGAAAAAATATACAAATATTAGAATGGGATTAGAAGTTTGAAATCCTGATTTCAAGTGAAAAATGAGCTTAGTCTTAAAATGGATAATGTGTACAAAGCCAAAAACTGTATGCCTAATCCTGGCAAGGCATTATGTGTTGTGATTTCAATACAGCCCAGGTCTCAGCACGTAGATAAATTAATTTATACAACTCATGATGCCTGCATGCTGGATATGCAATAAATAATTGCCTTATTATACGGCACAATGTCACTGTGTAACATGCTGTGTGAAAAAAGACCAAGTTAGTAATTTTCAAGAAGGAGGATTTGAAAAAAAGAAACACTAGTCAAGTTTGCACGTAGTATCAAAAATAATTGACAACTTTTTAAATTATATTCTGTCATAAAATATATGATAGCAAACCAAGAGAACTTTTTTGTTTCAAAATTTTATTTGCTTTCATGAGAAACTATTTGTTCTGTAAGCCTTCACCTGAAGTGCAATAAAATATAAAAAAAAAGAAAAAAAATTTTATTTGCCTTTATATGTTATCCCACAGTTGTTATGGCATTAAGACAAGCAGTCTATAACATTCTTCATATACCTGCAGTATATATATATCATCAGAGGGAAGTGGTAGTTCAGTAGCAGAATTCTCATTTTCCATGTGGAAGACCCAGGTTTGATTCCCAGCCAGTGTATCTCATACGCAGCTACCACGCATTTGTCAGTGGAGGTTTGTGTGTTACTGTGATGCTGAAGAGATTCCAGCAGAGCTTCTAGACTAAGACAGACTAGGAAGAAAGACCTGGCTATCTACTTCCAAAAAGTTGCCAGTGAAAGACCTATGGATAACAATGGCTGGATTTTGTTGTGATTGGGGTCCCCACGAGTCAGGACCAACTCAATGGCAGCTAACAACAACTATGTGTTAATATATGAGGAAAATTTTGTTCTATTTAGTTGGAATAGTAAAAATACTCAATTTTTTCATTCTTAAAATTAGAAACAAATAACAAATTTTGTTTAAAGAATTTGAAAGAATCTAAACAACATGCTGCTATCCATAAGGATTTCACTGGCTAATTTTTTTTTTCAGAAGTAGATCACCAGGTCATTCCTTGTAGTCTGTCTTAGTCTGAAAGCTCTGTTGAAACCTGTACACCATGGGTGACCTTCCTAGTATTTGAAATACTGGTGGCATAGCTTCCAGCATCACAGCAACACACAAGCCACCACAGTATGACAAATTGACAGGCAGGCGAAAATTGACAGGTAAAAAAGGTTGTATCCTTTCACCATACTTTTTTCAAACTCTACGCTGAGCAAATAATCTTAGAAGCTGGACTATATAAAGAAGAACAAAGAACAAGGCATCAGGACAGGAGGAAGACTCATTAACAACCTGAAATATGTAGATGATGAATTTGCTTTCGGAAACCGAAGAGGACTTGAAGCACTTACTGATGAAAATTGAAGACTACAGCCTTCAGAATGAGTTACACCTCAACATAAAGAAAACAGAAATCCTTACAGCTGGACCAACAAGCAGCATTGTGATAAATGGAGAAAATATTGAAGTTTTCAAAGATTTCATTCTACATGGATCAACAATCCACCCTCATGGAAGCAGCAGTCAAGAAATCAAATGACTTATTGCACTGGGTAAACCTGCTGCAGAAGACCTCTCTAAATTCTTAAAAAGCAAAGGTGTCACTTTGATGACTAAGATGTTCCTGATCTTAGCCATGGTATTTTCAATCAGCTCGTAAGTATGTGAAAGCTGGGCAATGAAAAAGGAAGATCGAAGAAGAATTGATGCACTTGAATTATGGTGTTGGTGAAGAATGTTGAATATACCATGCTCTGCCAGAAGAAAGAACAAATCTGTCTTGAAAGAAGTACAGCTAGAACACTCATTAGAAGCCAGGATGGCAAGACTTTGTCTCACTTACTTTGGAAATGTTATCAGGAGGCACAAGTCCCTGGAGAAGGACATTATCCTTGGTATAGTAGAGTGTCAGTGAAAAAGAGGAGGACCCTCAGTCAGATGAATTGACACAGTGGCTGCAACAAAGGCCTCAAAGATACATACTATTGTTAGAAAGGCATAGAACCAGGCAACATTTTGTTCTGTTGTACATAGGGCAGCTATGAGTCAGAACTGATAATGGCACCTAAACAACAAAGCAAACTACATGTTGAATTTCTTATCATGAAGAAAGAAATGAAGAGACAGAAATGCTTAGAGTCCCCCCCCCCCCAAAAAAAAAGAAAGTGAATGTAGAAAGAATGGAAGTACAAAGGAACTAATGGAATAGAAGAGTTTATTTAAGACATCAAGAAGTTATTAAAGTCTACATTGTGCCAGATACTTTTTTAGGCCATGATATGCATAAGTTTATTCCATCCTCGCAATTGCACTACGCGTTGACTGCTATTATTATTACTGTTTTACAGATCAGGAAACAGAAGAGCCAAGACGTTAAAATGAATCGTTCGTTCACTTTTATATAGTGAGTGTGTGTGGCAGAGGCAGGATTCAAATTAGGTGTTATGGCTTCATTGTCTGTGCTCTTTCCTGAACTAGGCTTCCTGTTACTGTCAACAGGGACCATGTTTCTTTCAGTTTGCTTCCCCAGGCATTGCTTTGTCAAGAACACAGTAGGCTGTCAAAAATATTTTCTGAACATGTATGTGAAAGGTAAGAATTGACCCCTCTTAAGTCTCACACAACACTCCTTCCACATTAAGGGGATACGATCCTTGAATACCAAAAGAAACTGGGTGAGATGCCCAAGATTTTGAACAATAAGTTCATTTTATTTGTATAATGTGATGGCCATACTTATATGGCTGGTCTTCGCCAGTTCCATTCTTTAGAATTAGCTGCTCTTTGGAGTTCCCTATATCCTGACCCAATTTCTCTCAAAATTATATTCAAGCACTGATGGACATAGTAAATTTGTTATGTTGTCTAGCTGGTAGAAGTTACCCACCAGCATGCAGTTATCCCCCTATGTTATTAGAAAATAATTATCACTACTTGACCTGACCCATTTCTTAGATCTTGCTGCTCAGTTAATCCTTCTGCATTTAGACAGATATGAGTCACCAACGTCTTTGAGTATTAGAAAGCAATCGAGTGAAGGGAGAAAAACTCCTGGGGCAAAGTAATTAGGTTGAACTGCATGGCTGTACTAAACAGAACTAATTACAGTTCAATTAAATTTAATGCTTAAATAGAACTATTATTTAATTATTTTAATAACAACAAATTCCAGTTGAAAATGTAAATGTGTGATTGTTTTATATTGAAGCAAAATAGATTAGGTATTAGTTTGCATAAATCAGATGTGACTGTAAGATATGGGGATTCCAGTATGGTTCAGCCTTCTGAGAATTAGGGACGGGTACGTTTGGAATTCTAGAAATTTGATGAGCCATGTAAATTGATGAGGAAAGGGATTGACTTGAATTTTGAGATAGACTAAATTTATCTACACGTGTAGATATTGCTTTGTTGTATACAGGTGGACTTCATAACTTCACTTAGCCTAGAAAATGGTCTTAAAAAAATGGTATTAAAAAGTTATCTGCAGTTAAGTGTGACTGGTTCTCTACTAGTCCTCCTGCCATCAAAAGCTATTACACTGAACAAAGTATATTAGGCAACTGTTTTCAGGCATTGAAGAGAAGGGAAACTCACTTTTAAGCTCCATGTTTTTCCTGATTTCTCCTTGCAGATACTTACTTGCCTGGCTGAGATACAGGGAGGTGCCCCACAGAGGTCAACCAAGAAAAGGGACAGAGATCAGAAATTGGTGCTGCTGATTGGATTTCTGGAGCATGGAATTGGAGAGGAGGACACCCAGGGCAGGGCTGAATTCTGTTTGGAGGTTTTCTTCAAGACCTTCACTAAAGACTGTGCTGCACAGGTGCAGGGCAAGGCAATATGAGGTTCACCAGAAAGCAGTTAATTGTTAGGGACTTGAGAATGGAACAGAGATACTAAAGATGGAATAATTCTGGAAGATATTTGAGTTCTGACCCAGTTAGAGTGGAAAGATCCCATTAACACTAGGAAGTCTAGTTGGCACACCAGAAACCCAGACCTTGGGAGCAATGTCCATGTCCTAGAATAAGGCCTACTCTAGACCCACTCTAACAAACCCTAAAAGCAAGTATGGATAGGTTCACAGAGGAGACAACGTTTGGAATCTGAGTTCCCCAAATCTGAGGGATGGTAAATGGTTGGGCTTTCCACAGATCTGCCCTAATACAGTATTAAAGGATCACTACACAAATTCAGGATGACCAGTGAGTTATTTATCTGCCTGCTGAAACAAACATCAATGTTCTTCAGAGGAAAAATAACAAACTTGAGTCTCTGCAATATCTTAGCCACCTGAAAGTAAAACAATAATAATAATAAAATAGTTGCTAGCAAGTTCATTCCAACTCATGATGACCTCATATGTGTCAGAGTAGAACTGTGCTACATAGGATTTTCAGGATTTTTCTTCAAGGCACTTCACTTCTGGGTGGACTTGAACTTCCAATCATTTGGTTAGCAGCTGGGCATGTTAATTGTTTGCACCACCCAGGGACTCCAAAATAATTATAACATGTAAAAAGTTCCTTAAACTGAACAGAACAAGAAACAAACAAACCAAAAATTCCAAAATGTCTATTTCTATTCCAGTGACACTCAAGTTTTTCTATCTACCACATTAATATTTTGTTGGTTTTTGGATAAAATTGTGTGATGGTAAAATCCATTATCTTACACCTGTTATATTTATAGCTTATGTTTATAGCTACATGAAGAATTTTAATGTAAAGTACATCTACTAGACTTTAAAATTTTAGTGGATATTTATATTTCCTAATTCCTTGCATCCACAATATTGTAGTTGACTCCATTTGTTGTAAACTGCATTCTCCATATGGGACTACAAGTTGGTGATGAAACAAACTTCTTTTTAAAAACAATGATCAGAACTCATTTTCAATACGTATAGAATTAAGAAAAATAAACAAAAAAGCAAAACTTAAAGAAATCAAAACAGGGTTCTTTCTAGATAATCACATTTATCACTAATAAAATAATGATGATATCTTAGTTTCTTAGGACTGCTATAACAGAAATACTGTAAGTGGGTGGCTTTAAGGAACAGAAATTTATTTTCTTGAAGTTTAGAAGGCTAGAAGTCCAAATTTATGGCATTGGCTCTAAGGGAAGTCTTTCTCAGTCCGTTCTGGGGGAAATTCTGGGTCTCTTTCAGCTTCTCTTCTCCGGTGCCTTGGTGATCTCCATGTGGCATCAATTTTTCTCCTTTTGTGTTTCCTGGCTCCTATGCTGAATCTGCTCTTTTTATATCTCAAAAGTGATTGGCATACAACATACCCTACACTGAGATGTCCTCATTAACATAAAAAAGACTACCCTATTCAAAAATGAAATTACATCCACAAGTATTCCCAAGAGTTTCCCATTGCTGTCAAGTCAATTCCAACTCGTAGTGACCTCACAGGACAGAGTAGAACTGCCCCATAGGGTTTCCAGGGAGCGGCTGGTGGATTCCAACTGCTGACTTCTTAGTTAGCAGCCGAGCTCTTAACAACTGTGCAACCAGTACTCCCTCCACAAGTGTAAGGGTTAGGATTTACAACACATATTTTTTGATCTCTCATTTTCACTGACCTCTGCTTTACCAAACATGATATCCTTTTCTAGTGATGGGTCTTTCCTGGTGATCGCCCAAAGTAAGCAATACTTGCCATCCTCACTTTTAAGGAACATTCTGGTAGCATTTCTTCTAAGATTGGTTTGTTTATTCTTCTGGCATTCCACAGTATATTTAATAATCTTCTCCAACACCATCTTTCATTAATCTACTGTGTATTTAGAAGCTTCCCAAGAAAGAGATTTTTGTTCTCTCAAGAATATAAAGAATACTTTGTATGAAGAAGTTTCTCATGATATGGAACCTGATGCTTGAATCACCCCAAATACATTCTTGTCAGGTAATTACCTAATATATGCGAACACCTTCAGTGATGGGAAGCACATTTCTCCCTAATAAAGTATATTTGATCTTTTGATGGCTCAGATTGTGACACTATTTCCATAATGAACTGGAATCTATTTCTTGGTTACTACAGTTGCTGCCAACAATCTTTAACTCCTGACAAATTTCTAATCACCATGGTGGTTTGGTTCAGATGCTCCCCACGGCATTGACTCTTCTTATAAATAGTTTATGATCTATTTGCTTCTATCATCTCTAACTCCACTTGCATGTTATTGTTAAATGTTTTTTAGAGGCGAGAGCTTCCCTGGACAAGAGCCAAAAAAAAAAAAAAAAAAAAAAAGTTAGTCATAAGGCACTTACAAGAAACAACTTTTTGGAGAACCGAAACTCAGGCAAGTTTCCAGAATGAGTTAGTGATATTTATCAACATGAATTAGCAACACTCATCCAATTATGACAAGCCAGTTAAGTATTCAGTGACCAACTTTCAAAAAACAAAGGGAAAGTTAAATGTGATTAGCCAATCAAAGCAAACGACAAATACTCATCTAATCTTTAAAAGGAACTTGTAAACTGTGTAAACTTGAACCCCTCATTATTTCCAATTTGGGTACTCCAGTTAGCAAACAGTTTCTCACTCAATAAACCCTGTTAACTCTTGATAATTTCCCTAGTTTGTGCAAATGGTTTATGCGCCACTGCTAACCTAAAGCTTGGCAGTTTGAACCCACCTAGCGATACCTTGGAAGTTAGGTCTGGTGATCTGCTTTTGTTAAGATTACAGCCAAGAAAACCCCATGGAGCAGTTCAACCCTGTAACACATAGATTACCTTGATTCGGAATTGAGTCAAGAAAGGCAACTAATGGCAACAATAACTCTAATTGACTCATTTATCAAATTTTTCTTTTCAACACTACATAAGAAAGGCTTTTTGGCTGACTAGTTGGTTATTTTTTCTGCTCTTTACCCTGTCCTTCATCAAAGTTTACAGATCATTTCCTTCTACCATTCCTCCTACTATAGGGAGTTTAATTATTTTTTCTTTCTCCTATTAGTTAGTCGCTTTGGTTTGAATATAAGGTTAGGCAAAACTTTCCACTTTATAGTGACAGATTTTATGACAAATAAAATAATAATTCTGAAAATATTTTGTAATATGCTAAATGCTGTTATACATATTTCAAATTTTATTTCTCCTTTTTTTTTTCTTTTCCTCATTAACAAAACAGATTTTGTGCAAGTTTTGCGTCACAGGAACTGTGACCAAAGATACAGTAATGAACAGTAATGAAGTATGGACCCTGTCCTACAGAACTTACAGTTTGATGGAAAAAATAAAAACTGAACAGATAATCACACTATTAGTTAATCACAACTGTGATAATTAATGTGAAGGACATGGTAGGGTGAGGCCTATTCTAGGCCCAGGGTTCATACTTGAGAATATTGGTGACATATATTTATAAAACATTTGAAAGATTTAATAATTTATGTAAATTAATTGGTTCTCCAAAGTTATCATAGAAAATAATTTTGGTATTCAACTGCTTTAAATGAAATTAATGAAAATCACAGTTTTATTTGATTTTACCTTTTTCCTTTTTGAAACATGTTGTTGTTCTTGCTGTGGAGTCGATTCCAACTCTTGGAAATCCCAAGTATGGCAGAGTAGAACTGTGCTCCACAGGGTTTTCAAGGATGTGAACTTTTAGAAGCACATCACCAGGATTGTCTTCTGAGGTGCCTCTGGATGGGTTTGAGCTGCCATCCTTTCGACTACAGCCAAACGCTTAGCCCTTTGGGCCACTTGGGGACTTTGGTTTTAAAACATAACATCTAAAATAACACAAATGTAAGCAAACATAATTAGAGATACACTCAGTCAGGTAATCACAATTAATTAATGTATCCATTAAAATGTCTGTTTTTTTTTTTAACTGAAGGAATAATGAGTAGTGAATGGAGTGAGTCAAGAAAGTGGTATTTTCAGAGAAATACTAAAAGTAATAGCAAAAAACATAATTAACATATGCTCCAGTATCACACTAAGCCTGTCTTCATTTTCATTACCTCTTTCTCCCCACCTTTTTATTGTCACTCTCTCTTTTTATCTCTTTACCTCTCCATAATCTCATTTATTCAAACAACAACACAATATGTAAGTAGTATTGATGGTAGTTGACAACAACAACAGTTTCTCCCATTGTTCAAACAGGCAACATAAGACTTTGAGACTTTAAATAATTTGCTGAGGACTGCAAAATCATTAAGTGGCATAGGCTGAAAGTCAAATGCAATCGTCACTAACAAAAAGCCTGTACTTTCGTCTGATATGAGTCTTTACCATAAGGAGCTCATGGTGTATTAGAGGGGACAGACATAGCAGTAGATGAAGGAAAACAAAAAACAAAATAACAGTTGCCTGTAGAGTGGGTGCATGGCAACCTCATGTGTGTCAGAGTAGAACTGTGTTTCACAGGGCTTGCAATGGCTGATTTTTCACAGTAGACCACCAGGCCTTTCTTCTGAGGTGCCTCTGGGTAGACTCAACCTCCAAGCTTTCAGTTAGCAATGAGTATGTTAACCATTTGCACCACCCAGGGACTCCAGTAGATGAAGAGAGTACAGAAAATTACTGCTTCAAACTTCCTAAGGGACAAGAGTGATGGCACTGCCTTATCACTTGGAGTTTGAGAGGCCCAAAAAGACTTCATAGAAGGGGCCAACCATAAGCTCAGTCTTGAAGAAAATCAGAGTTTAACTTCTAGATATTAGCTGCACAAGAAAGGATATTGTAGGCAGGAAGAGTAACACAAATTGTAAAGTATCATTAGGGAATCACAAGGAGCCTGCATTACTAGAACATTTTCTGGAAAAAAACAAATTGAAAGCAAATATATATATAAAGAACCAGAGAACCAGTGCCCTTGTAAGCAAAGACAGAGTTTTAATTACTTGTTGATCCTTAATATGGGGAATAATTTAATATATTACGATTTTTTTATTTTTAAATATTATACAAGTCTACTATTTTAATTTCTTTCTTCGTATGCAATTTATCTAAACTTCAGTTTGGAAAATATCCTCAATTGTGCAGGAATGTGCTTTTGTTTTGAGAGAACCATAATAGATGGTTCAAAGTAATCGATTGTATAAACTGTTTGAGGTTTCAAGTTTGCTTTTTCTGTCTATTTGTTTAGTAAATGACCTTGAGAGAATTTGTTTGACATGAAATCAAAAAAGGTTTGTGGGAACTGTATTATCACTTTCATGACAATGCATAATGAGCTACTGAATGAAGGATTAGTTACCCTGCAGTTGAATAGTCAAAGGAAATGAATATTTATTTTACCATTAGCAAAACACATCAACTTAGATGTTCTCTGCACATTTTGATGTTCCCAAAGGAGTTTTTTTCCTTTTCCATTGATAACCTCTAAATGCTACATCACAAGCACAGATTACTCTTCACATTCCTAGTTTGGCGTGTGTTTTGATTAAACAATTTTTTCATGTGTACGAACAACATGTTTGAAGAAAATGCAATCATCTTACTCCTATCTGTGTCCTCATCTATACTTTGATCATCAACCCTTGTTACTGAGCCAATTATTTCCAATGGGAGTATTATCCTCTGTTTCCAAAGACTAAAACAACAGGAATGAATAAATGCTACATGATAACATTAAAATAGTAATTCGGTGTTTCTAGGATACAGGAATGAGAATAATCACCTGCCCACACTTGGAGGGCTTCCATGGAAAGATTTCTGGCAGCCCTTTACAGATGGACTTACGTCACTTATAATCTGTAAAGTTGGTTTAAGCTACAGAACTCATCTTTGTGTAGCAAAACTCCAAAATAACCATTGGTCATTGGTGTTTACTCTCTGAATCTACCATAACTTAGCCTTTTGTCAGTGAATCACCACCAAGCAAGCTGCAGGTGCAACTTACACAGCTGTTTCTCTGTTCAAGGTCTCAAGGATTCGGAATGATGAACTGTCTTTCTTTTATTACATAGTTTAAAAAAATCAAAGATAATACATCAAACAATGTCTATTCTTACAAGCATAACAAATTATTTAGTGCAATTGATTTATAAAAAGCCAGTCAAATCCTTGTACTGCCATTTCTAGCTCTTTGACTTGGAGGAAGTGATTCTCTAAAACCTGTTTACATATCAATAAAATAAGTAAAATAGCAATTACTGCCTGGATTTGTGAGAATTAAATGAGAAAAATATACAAAGCACCTTCTACAGTGTCTGATACGTAATTAGAGCTCCATCAATGCTTCCTATGAATCATTAAATAGAATTGAAGATTGTGGACATTTAAAATCAAAAGCAAAGCATTTCTATCAGTATGGCATTGATAAGCCCCCCGTCCCCCTCAGGTATTTTTAGAAAAAGTCCACAAAGCCAAAGTAAGACCTTGAGTATATCCCACCTGAATTTAGAGACTATCTCAAGAATAGATTTGACACATTGAACACCAAGGACCAAAGACCGGATGAGCTGTGGAATGACGTTAAGGACATCATACATGAAAAAAGCAAGAGGTCATTAAAAAGAGAGAAAAGAAAGACCAAAACAGATGTCAGAAGAGACTCTGAAACTTGTTGTTGAACGTCAAGTAGTTAAAGCGAAAGGAAGAAATGATGAAGCAAAACAACCGAACAGAAGATTTCAAAGGGTGGCTCCAGAGACAAAGTATAATATTACAATGGAATGTGCAAAGATACGGAGATAGAAAACTAAAAAGGAAGAACATTCTTGATGTTTCTCAAGCTGAAAGAACTGAAGAAAAAATTCAAGCCTTGAGTTGCAATATTGAAGGATTCTGCAAGGAAAATATTAAACTATGCAGGAAGCATCAAGAGATGATGGAAAGAATATACAGAATCATTGTACCAAAAAGAATTAGCCAACATTCATCCGTTTAAGGAGGTAGCATACGATCAAGAACCAGTGGTATGGAAGGAAGAAGTCCTAGCTGCACTGAAGGCATTGGTGAAAAACAAGACTCCAGTAATTCACAGAATACCAATTGAGATGTTTCAACAAATGTCTGCAGTGCTGGAAGTGCTCACTTGTCTATACCAAGAAATTTGGAAGACAGTTACGTGGCCAACTGACTAGGAGAGATCCATATTTGTACCCATTCCAAAGAAAGGTGATCCAACAGAATATGGTAATTGTTGAACAATATCATTAATATCACACACAAGTAAAATTTTGCTGAAGATCATTCAAAAGCAGTTGCAGCAGTACATTGACAGGGAACTGAGAGAAATACAAGCCAGATTTAAAAGAGGACCTGGAACAAAGTATATCATTGCTGTTGTCAGATGGATCCTGTCTGAAAGCAGAGATACCAGAAAAATGTTTACCTGTGTTTTATTGACTATGCAAAGGAATTTGACTGTGTGGATCATAACAAATTATGGATAACATTTCAAAGAATGGGGATCCCAGAACATTTGATTGTGCTCATGAGGAACCTGCACTTAGACCAAGACACAGTGGTATGAAAAGAACAAGGGGTACTGCATGGTATAAAGTCAGGAAAGGTGTGTGTCAGGGTTGTATCCTTTCAACATACTTATTCAGTCTATAGACTGAGCAAATACTCCAAGAAGCACTACATCAAGAAGAATGTGGCATCAGGATTGGAGGAAGATTCATTAACAACTTACAACATGCAGATGACACAACCTTGCTTGCTGAAAGTGAAGAGGACTTGAAGCACTTACTGATGAAGATCAAGGACCACAGCCTTCAATATGGATTACATCTCAACCTAGAGGAAACAAAAATCCTCACAAGTGGACCAATAAGCAACATCATAAATGGAGAAAAGATTGAAGTTGTCAAAGATTTCATTTTACTTGGATCCACAATCAATGCCCATGGATGCAGTAGTCAAGAAATCAAAAGACGCTTTGCACTGAGCAAATCTGCTGCAAAAGGCCTCTTTAAAGTGTTAAAAAACAAATATGTCACTTTAAGAACTAAGTTCCACCTGACCCAAGACCTGGTGTTTTCAATTGTCTTATATGCACGTGAAAGCTGGACAATGAATAAAGATGACTGAAGAAGAATTGATGCCTTTGAATTATGGTGTTGGCAAAGAACATTGAATATACAACGGAGCACCAGAAGAAGTAACAAATCTGTCTTGAAAGAAGTACACCTAGAATGCTCATTAGAAGCCAGGATGGCAAGACTTTGTCTCACATACTTTGGACAAGCTATCAGGAGGGACCAGTCCCTGGAGAAGGACATCATCCCTCATAAAGTAGAGGATCAGCAAAAGAGAAGATCCTCAACAGGATGGACTGACACAGTGGCTGCAACAATGAGCTCAAGCATAACAAGGATTGTGGGGATGGCACAGGACTGGGCAGTGTTACGTTCTGTTGTGCATAGGTTCGCAGGGTCGCTATGAGTTGGAACTGACTTGGTGGCACCAAACAACAACAACAACATAGCTATGAGTGACTTAAAACATTTAATACTTTCTCTCATTTTGTTCTTAGATCAAGTTTATAAATGGGAGCTCTTATCTGTATTTTAAAAAATGAGGAATCCTAAAATAAGAGTGTTTAAGTGATTTTAAATCTCTTACCCAAGATTGCTATTAAGTGGCACGGTTGAGAGCAGAGCCCAAGACAATCTGATTCCAATGTCCAGGTTCTTTACACGGGGCTAAAATTTTAGTTTTGATGAAGTAGTTGCTATGAGTTGTAATTGACTTGACTGCAATGCTTCTTTTTTTTTTTTTAAGTACTCGCAATTCTATTTTGAAAATGTGGTTTTTTTATTTGTTTTGATGTTATCTGTTATAAACTGACATTGAATTGTCTGTAAATACTTTAACTGATAATATGTCTATAACAGAAACAAAATACTGAGTCTTCAGATCTTAAGATAGTGACTGAAAATTCTGGCGTTATTAAATATCAACAGTATTTGTAGTACATGAGTATTTCACGGTATAAAGTAATTCGTAAGAGAAATCATATTTTTTTAAGAAAATAAGTCTGGGAAAAACTGTGGTGTTAGTGGCTGAGCTCATTAACACTAATCTTTCTAGCATTTGGAATTACATGTTATGCCAAGAATAATATAAGTGTACTTTAGCTGAGTCTATGGCGGCAAAACAGAAATGTAAAGAAAATGCAGAGCCTTCAATTCACTACCCATTGAGAAAGCATTGTTAGCAGAAATTTTCTTCTGTTCAGATGGTAATTGAAATATAATGTCAAAGATTTCAAATTTTACAAACCTGAATAATTAAAGCAGATGATGCTACACCATTAGAGTTGGTCCTTTGGTAATTAGCTATTAAAAGTAATCTGAAAGATTCTCTTTTTTTAATCAATGGAAGAGCATGTAAAAGATAAATTAAGTGTGGTATTATTTTACCTCGTTTACATGTGATTAACCTTTAAAGGAGAAGATATTGGCTCAAGTATTTGCTTAACAGGATTACATTTTTAATAAAAGGAATTTCTTTGTTTTAATATGGATGGAATATGTATTTGAAATAAAATGATCTCTTCTGTGGCATTTAAAATCACATACAAAAAAAAATACACAAAAATAGAATATATTAAACCATGGATTAGAAAAATAATTTATCCTGTTGCCAGTACTGGTACAGGATACCCAAATAAATTTGAACATTAGATAAACAACATTTTATTATTTTAAAATACTTTAAAATATTTCTAGTTTGCTAAACCTAGATCCGAATTTGAACAGCTGTCATTGACTACAAAGAAGAGAATGCTTGCAAAGGAAAAAGTAAGCACATAAGCTTTTAATTTATTGTCACTTTCACTTACTATATTCCTGTCTCCAGATTCTCATCACACTTTCATGAAGGAGAGAACTCAGTGTTTTACATTTACTTGTATTTTGCAGTCAGTTTCTTTTTTTTAATTCCCTTGACAGAATTTAATTGATCTTATGTTCAATTTTTAAGTAAATATAACACCCTACCCTGGATGTATGACATAATCTTTTAGATCTTTTCTGATCTCAAGGTTGTGTGATTTTATGATATAGACATGAAAGAGAAAACAAAGCACTTATTTGTAAGTTTATTTCTCATCTTTTTTCTTGTTCTTTATAAATTACTCTTTTTCAAAGTAACCACTTTAACATGTTTGATCATTTTCTTCTATTCATTTTTGTATACTTTTTATTTTTTTTTTGTAAAAAGTTATATTTGTATTACCCATTGCCATCAAGTCAATTCTAACTCATGGTAATCCCATGTATGCAGAGTAGAACTGCTCTGTATGATTTTCAAGGTTGTAATGTTTTGGAAGCAGATCACCAGGCCTGTCTTCCAAGGCACCTCTGAGTGGTTTCAAACCACCAACTTTTCAGCTAATAGTAACACATTTAACCATTTGCGCTACCCAGGAACTCCAAGGTGTGTGTATATATGTGTGTGTGTATGTGTATGTATATGTATATATGTATGTATATGTATATATGTATTATCCCCTTTTCCCACATATATATAATACATATTAGATAGATTAGGTAGATAGGTAGATAGATATCAGCTACTAACATTTGGCCCTTTTACTTTATGTCATGGCTATAAGAATGCACTTTTCAGATTTCCAACTACAGGTAGAAAATCCACCATACACCCCAACAGCTCTACTATTAGATCTATCACCTTATTGATGCCAAGGCCAAGCTTCATTCTGGCTGTTCTCAGCCAAAAATGGAGTGTGGCAAAGATACTAAGGCAGGCCAATTCCTGGAAGACCAGGATGCTTGCGATGGATGATTATGGCTAGAGGACATCCCAATGGCTTTGCCAAAATTTCCTTAGAACTGCAATAAAACTTGTTTCCACTCAACCTCTTGTAATTCATTCTTTCTTTCTCTCTCTCTTCCTTCCTTCCTTCCCTCCTTCCTTCTTTCTTTCCCTCAGGGTCCTGCTTTTAAGAAGACCCCAACTATCACAGGAGTCACTGCTAAACTGTTTTAGGGACACAGACCTACTATCAGAAACATGATAGTGATGAAAACTGAAAAGATCTTTATTATAAAAGAGCTTACATTCTCATTAGGAGGAGGCAGAAAATAAGAACTTACAAATGTGCCAAAGTTATCCATAATTTTTTATGACTCACATAGTCTAATGCATTTGCATCGTCAATAAAATGCAGGTAAACATCATTCTGGTATTCTCTGCTTTCAGCCATGTTCCATCTGACATCAGCAATGATGTCCCTCCTTCTACGTCCTCTTCTGAATACGACTTGAATTTCTGGCAGTTCCCTGTTGATGCACTGCTGTAGCCGCTTTTGAATGATCTTCAGCAAAATTTTATTTGTGTGTGATATTAATGATATTGTTCAATGATTTCTGTGTTCTCCAACTCGAAGGCACCTACCAACAACAAATGTGCCAAAAATATTAGATAATAAAAAACACTATGGTGATATTATGGTGAGTGACTGGGAAGCAGTTATAGATTGCGTTGGTAAGGAAAAGAACTGCAAAAGAGGTAACATTGAAGAGACACTTTATCTAATAGGAGGTAACCAGAGTAGTCAATAGAAGATTTGTGCAGAGGACATAAGCTATTTAGCTTGGCACGATAAAGACCAGCAAGAAGTTCAAGGTGACTGGAACAAAGTGAGGCAGACAGACTTGAGATTAGAGATATAGGCAGTGACCAGACTATGTAGGACCTTATAAACCAGAGTAATATGTTTGAATGTAATCCAGGGTAATGAGTTTGCTCATGTGATAGGAAATACTGGAGAGTTTTAAGAAAGGGAGTTCCAAGATCTGATTTTTATTTTAAAATACTGTTTTAGCTGAAAAGAGATTATCAACAGTGAGAATAAAAAAAAAAAAAAAATTAGAAGACTATCCCAATAATCCAGAAAAGAGATGAAAGTGATTTCATCTGTAACAATGAAGAGGGTGAAAAAGGGACAAGATTAGGATGAGTTTTAGGAATAATTTGCTAATGGATTGGATACAGTAGATGAAGAAAAGAGAGATATCAAGAATGCCCCCTGTCATGGTTTGAATTATGTCTCCCAAAAAATGTGTCTATCAGTTTGGCTGGACCATGATTCCCAGAAATGTGTGGTTAGCCTCCATTTTGTGACTGTAATTTCATGTTAAAGAGGATTAGGCTGGGATTGTAACACCACCCTTATCCAGGTCACATCCCTGATCCAATGTAAAGGGAGTTTCCCTGGGGTGTGGCCTGCGCCACCTTCTATCTCTCAAGAGATACAAGAAAAGGGAAGCAAGCAGAGAGTTGGGGACCTCATACCATCAAGAAAGCAGTGCTGAGAGCACAGTGCGTCCTTTGGATAGAGGTCCCTGCGCAGAGAAGCTCCTAGTCCAGGGAACACCTCAGAGAAGAAGGCCGACAGAGAGAAAAAGCCTTCCCCTGAAGATGAGGCCCTG
The DNA here is from genome assembly GCA_030035585.1 of Dugong dugon. Taxonomy (NCBI): domain Eukaryota; kingdom Metazoa; phylum Chordata; class Mammalia; order Sirenia; family Dugongidae; genus Dugong; species Dugong dugon. The sequence continues at coordinate 101,350,416 of CM057463.1, read as the reverse complement.
AATTTGGACTTTTAGCCTACTTTGACTGTGAGGAAATAAACTTCTTTTCGTTAAAACTATCCACTTGTGGTATTTCTGTTATAGCAGCACTAGATGACTAAAACACTCCCTGTATTCAGGATTTGAAAACTGGTTGCATAGTGTGCTGTTTGAGGAGACCTCGTAGTACAACTGTTAAGCACTCAGCTGCTAACCAAAAGCCTGGCTGTTTTGAACCCACTAGTAGTTTCATGGGAGAAAGACCTGGAGATCTGCTTCCATAAAGATTACAACCTAGAAGACTCTAGGGTACAATTCTACCCTCATGGGATTGCTATGCATCAGAATCACCTCGACAGCACCTAACAGCAATGACAGCGTGTGCTATTTACAGCAACAGGGGATAATACGTGTGTATGTTTTGGACATGTTTTGCCTGTTGATGCTGAAAGAAGATATTGGTTTCCAGGCACATGCTCTGTGACTGGGCTAGACTGCTGCACGCAAAAGGCAAATTTCAGTGAAGGGGAACACCCACAGGAGAAGAGATGCTTGTTCATGCCAGGATGTGAGGGTCAAGGATTGTAGTCTGGTGTCCTCTGGCTCTAGGAGCAGACGCAGAGCTCAAGAGCACACAGCTAGAATATCAGAATGACCTAGCAATGTTGCACACCTGTGAAACAGAAATTACTGGAGGTGTTTCTGTTTGCACAGCTTACCCCACCTCACCAGTATAAACTAAGAGCAAATACTTCAACAGGAATTGCAGCAGACTCAGCATGGAGTAAGGGCTGAGCAACAAGAAGGAAGGGGATAACTTTATTCATTAAATCATATCAAGTCTTAACATAATCTATGCACCCAATTAACCCGTTGCCGTTGATTCCTGCTCATAGCAAGCCAATAGTACTTAATAAATTAATACAAAAATAAGCTACTATATATGCTAGATCCCAGGATAACTTCTCCCCTAACATATTATGTTTCTAAAATCAAAATTTGATTACAGTCAGCTTAAAATAAATTTGTAGTTGTCACTCAGAGAAATAATCGATAGTATAGTAGTTATTTAATAGTTATTTACTGCGCATGAGCAAAATGAGCCCTATGAAGCTCAAGTCTGCCTCCTCAACTATGGGCTGCACTGAATTGTTTGCACTGGAATCACCACATGTGCATTTTAATTAAAATTAACATCCCCCAAGTTGCTTTAAATGTTTTCAAATATATCACATCATGGTGCAGAATTGAAAGAAGTATGCATTTGCAGAAGATTGCCATAAGCCAGGCAATGCAAGTAAAGGCAGCAGACATTTCTAAATCTTTCATAATAGATCCCAGAAATGTCATAGCTAGAAGGCTATGTTGGTATGTCATGCAAGATCATAATTCAAATACGAAATATCTATCAAAAGCTTTTGCATAGCTCTCAATACAGCTGTTCAACTTTAAACAAGGTATAGTTCAATTAAGGGACTAAAATGAAAGTCTACGTTTAACCAAAGAGGAAATGTTGACAAAACCCTAGAATTGCTCATGTGCTTTGAAAACATGCTGTGAATTTTAAAAAGAACTAAAGAATTTAAGTCACTGAACATGTTTTATAGGAAATACAACCTGTCACTAGGAAGCCTAAAGTAACTCAGAAGACTTTTTAAACTTAAAAGTTTGAGTAAAACGACCTAAATTTTCTTGTGATATTAAAGAAAGAAGTTTTATGTAATAATGGATAAAAATCTACTGTTAGTTGGGAAAAGTTTTATAACTTTAGAAATATTTAATATAATGTTTCTATTTTTATTAAATAGCAATTACACAAATGTAAATATTATATTTTAAAATGCTGTGTAAAACCTAGGATTCAAAGAATGACGGTAATTTCTGGTGCTTGCTTCTATAGGGTGGCTACCAGCTGGAATCGACTTGACTGCAACAGGTTTGGTTTTTTTGGTTATGTAGATCTACTGCCAAATCTCTGTGTGATTGGGGGCAAGGGACTTTATCTCTACGAACCTCAGTTTCTGCATCCATGCCTTTTTAGATGATTTATTTAAGATTTAGTCAAGGTGAAACACTGAACACGTTATACAATTATAGAACAGTCTCTCAGTATCTATTTAATAAATATTTCCAGTTATTAACAATATAATAGTAGCCAGAAAACAGTTTGATATTGTTCATTAAATTAAATAATACAAGCTATAATAATTAAAAAATATTTTCTGTAGGACCCAATAAAATGGTTTTCTTTTAAGATTAAAACCAAACCAAACCAAACTGCTCTCTGTAAGTCTTTTTATTTTTTCTGAAATGGTACTTTGACTAAGCACTTAATTTTTTCTTTTATACTGTTTTTCTTATTTTATGTATTTCTGACATTTTCCACATTCTCATACTCATTAAAAACATTACTATAAGTGCTGCATAATATTCTATTGCATGGATGTGCTATGACAAGTACGGTAATTGTCTTATGTTGGGTATTAATATTGTTTTTATTTTTACTCTCATAACTAATGCTACAATATTGGTACACATATATTTGTGTGTGTGTGTGTGTGTGTGTGTGTGTGTGTATGTATGTATTTGGTTATGTAGAAAAATTAAAGAGAATGTTATCTTTGTATCAGAAGATACGAATATTTCTAAGACTCAATTCATACTGTCAAATTTCCAACAGACAGTTTACTGGAGTTTATATCATCATCAATAGTTTCTGAGGGGTCTCTTTCAATGCATCCTTGACAAAAATAGACTCTTCAGTTAAAACGTTGTACCACTAGATATAAACTGGATTAGCTTACTATTAACATTCTCTAAATTTTTTGTTTGTTAAATAGATTATGTACTACTCACCTCCACAGGGTTATTATGAACATTGTATGAAGTAATACAGATAATAAATCCTAATCTTTTGCCCTTTCCAATACATGTCTCTTTTCTTTCAAAGATCTGATCTAGTCTAATGTTTCCACACATCATGTTTTTCTCTCCCAAGTTTCTTACTGAAATTCTCCTCTGATATTTTGAAATTGTCTCCTGGATATTTTCTCTGGTGTGTTTCACCATCATATGAAATTACACAAGCCTAGAACCCAACAACTTTATCATTTATTCACCCCAATTTTGTTTTCTCTTTCCAAACAACTGTTAAATTCCTTTCAGGTAGTGCAAACCCTAAAGACCTTTTTAATTCATCCACCAATTACAGCTAATGCATATTTTTTTACTCACTAAATATTTCTGATTTAGCTTTTGAAATGTCTCACCTATATAAAACTTCTCGTAGGATTCCTTTACCATTAATGCTTTCTAAGTTTTCAGGGACTCATGTGTAGATATGGCGGCACTTTCTTAGCAAACTACCAGAATTCATTCTATTCCCGTTTATACCTTCCACTTATTTATGCATACTAATTTAAAAAAATATGTGCAATATTTTATCCAACAGATAAAATAAAAATTGCAAAGTAAAAAGTAAGGACAATTATTAAATGATGAGCAGTTTGGAGTGATATTTATATAATTTCTTTTTTCCTCAAATGTCTAGGCTAAAGAAAGCTTTTAGATCTGAGAACAACACTTAGCTTTGAGATCTCTCCCAGACTCAAAAATCTGCAATTCACTCTGAACATAGCTTCAGGACAGAAAACTACCAGAAATGTTGTAAGTAATATTTCTTTAAAATACTGTTTTTATTGTGCTGTTCCCCAGGGGAAAAATCTACAGTGACTTTCCTTTATCCTATCACAGGAAGTCCAAATTACTTAACCAGATTTTAAGACCTTTCATTATTTGATCTCATACAACATATCTAACTTAATTTCTCACATACAGCCATTTCCCTAGCCTTGCCAATTTTCCTGTTTTCCTACGGGATTGCCATAGAATGTCTTTCTTCCTTTTGCTTAATTTTTCACTCATTCTGGATTTCCTTTCACCTCCTTTGTCTTCTCCAACTCTTTAAAAATCTTAACTCCTAGATTCCTTCTAAGCTTCACTCTGTCTCCAAAAAATTTCTGACTATTCAAGCCATCACCAATTCTTTTCTCCTATTTATTGATACATACATCATGTATTTTTGAGGATCTATTATAAACCAATTATGATCTAAGTCCTTAATGTATAATAACAATAAGTTAAATATGATCTTTGCCCTCTAAAAGAGCAGAAATTCAAAGCATCATAAAAATAATTATAAGCAATATTTAGAAAGTAATCAAAAGGACACAGTAGTATGATGGCTTAAAATAAGAAGACATAATCCATTATTAGAGACAAAATTAATCTTTTTTAAGGCATTTTTTCTTTTAAATTACTGACTTTTGATACAATGTCTGCCAACATTTTGTGTCTCTCATGGCATCCAGACTCAGTCCTAAGCACATAATAAGTGCTTAATAAATATGCATTTATTCTGTGTTTTTATTATGAAAATAAAAATGGATTTTTTTTTCTGTTTTAGTTGACTTAGAAACTAAAAAGACTTTGAAAATGCCAACATTTCAGGTACAGTGGTATTGACACTTCTGTGGAGTTAAATTTGTGAAACCTGCACATTTAAAATGATGGTTCCCAGAGGAATCCATTGTGTAGAGGAAGAATTACACTTTAAAATGGAAAGCATGGCCTGATTCTCTGTAAGGGTGTGGGTGTAGCCATTGGTAATGCACAGTGCACATCTCAGTTTAATTTGGATCAATTAAGATCCTAGAAGAATGATAAAGGTGATATTTGTGAAGACAGAGTCCTGGGCTGATTAATGGGAGACCAGAATGGTTAACAAATTAGAAAAAACATCTCTCTTAGTTGGAAACTGTCAAATGTGAAATTATTAACTTAAAGGATGAAAGAGAGGTGAACAAGTAGAAATGAACAAGTGGGCAAGGAGCATAGAGAATCTCAGGAGTGACAAGACCAACAGACAGAAGAGACAACTGAAATAGTTAACAAATGCTATGCTAAATTAAAATAAAAGAAGATATAAATGTTTCTAAATTTATAACACCTAACACAATAAAGACTGCTGTGTCAAAACATAGCTTGGGATAATATAACTGATACAGAACTATAACTGAGACAGATTATTAAAAATTCTTTGTGTTCTACTTTTGAAGAAGTGGCCACATTTAACAGAGTCATTGTGAAATATTGACTCTAGTGGAAACTCAAACTAAAAAACAAAAACAAAAACCATCATGATTAGCAATGAGAGAGAAAAATATAGATAACAGAGAAAAAATCAGTTGTTGATATTGAAATAAATGATAAAAGTAACTAAAACAATTTCTCCAGATATTCTGGAAAAGATGAAAAAATCACCATGATTTAATTGAAATATGCATAGATGTCAGGAGAAATTTGTGCCGTATCTTCAAGGAAATAAAGATCTTAAAGATATAAGGTTCAATTTTAGTTGAGTTTCTAAGATTTGAGAATTTAGGGATAGCATTAAAATGGGTATACATATATCTAGAAGATATAAAGAAATATAACTCAATAATTAAAAGATACATAACTCAAATAAAAATGGATAAAGAATCTGAGTAAACATGTCTCCAAAGACAATATATAAATAATCAATAAGCATATGAAAAGATGTTAAACATCATTAATCATCAGAGAGATACAAATCAAACTCATAATGTGATAACACTTCATACCCACTATGATGGCTAAATCAAAAAAAGACTGATAATAACATGTGTTGACAAAGATGTAGAGAAATTGGAACCTTCATACACTGTTAGTAGAAAGGTATAATGATGCAGCCACATTGGAAAACAGTCCTGAAGTTCATCAAACAGTTAAACCATATGACCCAGTGATTCCACTACTAGATATAAATCTAAGAGAAATGTAAAGGCAAGTCCAGACAAAACTTGTACATGAATGTTTATAGCAGCATTATGCATTATAATCAAAAAGTGAAACCAACCCAAATGTTCATCAACTGATGAATGGATAAATAAAATGTAGAATATCCAGAAAATAGACTATTATCTGGTCGATAAAAACAAATGAAGTACTGATACATAATACACATGTATGAACTTTGAAAACATTGTACTAAGTGAAAGAAGCCATTTACAAAGGACCACATAATGATTCCATTTAATGAAATATTCAAAATAGAAAATTCATACAGACAATGAAGAATAAGGAAGACCAAAGAAGAACTGATGCCTTTGAGTTATGGTGTTATCAAAGAATATTGAATATACCCTGGAAGGTCAGAACAAACAAATCTGTCTTGGAGGAAGTACAGCCAGAATGCTCCTCAGAAGCTAGGATGGCTATATTTCATCTCAGGTACTTTGGACATGTTATCAGGAAGGACTAGTCCCTGGAGAAGGACATCACGTTTGGTAAAGTAGAGGGTCAGTGAAAAAGAGAAAGACACTCAATGAGATGGATTGACACAGTGGCTGCAACAATGAGCTCAAACATAGCAATGATTGTGAGGATGGTGCAAGACTGGGCAGTGTTTCATTCTGTTGTACACAGGATACCTATGAGTCTGAACATACTCAGGGGGAGCTAACAACAATCGTACAGAGAGAGAAAGTAGATTATTGGTTGCCTTGGGTTGGGTGGAAGGGGTATGAGAGGGTTTAAAGTGACATCCAAGAACTGAAGTTTCTTTTTGGGATTATGAAAACGTTCTAAAATTGATTGTGGTGATGGATGTACAACACTGTGAATATACTAAAAGCCATTGATGGTATAATTTAAATTGTAATTGTATAGAATATTAATTACATCTCAATAAAACTATTTTTAAAAATGGGCATAAATGAATAAATAAAATATTGACTTTACCCTGTGAATTTTACCAAATTATAACCCAACAGATTTGATGTATGAAGTTTTAAAATTCAGAATGTGCTTTTCACTTAATGTGGCAGAAAACGATAATTACTAACTAATCAATGATCATGTCACTATAAATAGAAGTATGCTTAAAATGGTCCTGCAATAGTCTAGTTTAATTATGAGCAGAATAAGAAATACCAATTTCAAGGTATTTTGGAATGAATGAAGTAGTGCCTATTTTAAAACAGATAATTTTATTCTTGTGTAGTTCTCCATGCTCTGGAAAATTGTAGTTCAGTGTGTTGTATTTACCTAGATTGAGAGGATTCCAGTTCCCAAAGAAATTCCATAGCTTGGGATTTTAGATACACATAATGTATAATGGACATAATTCTTGTAATAAAATAAACTTACACTTTGCATGTACTATTCTAACAGCTATAATTCTAGTTTATTTTTTAAAAAATGAACAATTTAAAAAAAAAATTTTTTTTAATTGTACTTTAGGTGAAGGCATACAGAACAAATAGTTTCTCATGAAACAGTAGTACACATATTGTTTTATGACATTGGTTAACAACCCCACAACATGTCAACCCTCTCCCTTCTCTACATTTTTCTTTTTGGTGAAAATATACATAGCCAAAGATCCACCATTTCAAAATTTTCTACATGCACAGTTCAGTGACATCGACTACGCTCTTCCAGTTGTGCTGCTATTCTCACTTTAGATGAAGGCTTACAGAACAAAATAGTTTCTCATTTAACAGTTACTACAAATGTTGCCCTATGACAATGGTTAACAACCTCACAACACATCAACACTATCCTTACTCAACCTTGGGTTCCCTATCACCAGCTTCCTTGTCCCCTTCTGCCTTTTGGCCCTTGTCCCTGGACTGCTGTACCTCATTAGTCCCATTTGGTTTCATGGGGCTGTCCACTCCCAGGCTGAACAGTGAACCTCGGAAGTGACTTCATCTCTGAGCTAAAAGGGTGTCTGGAGGCCGTACACTCAGGGTTTCTCCAGTCTCCTTTAGGCCAGTAAATCTGGTCTTTTTTTTTTTTGTTAGTTAGAATTTTGTTCTACATCCTTCTCCAGCTGTGTCCAGAACCCTATGTTGTGATCCTGGTCAGAGCAGTCAGTGGTGGTAGCCGGGCATCATCTAGCTGTACTAGACTCAGTCCGGTGGAGGCCTTGGTAGCTGTGGTCCATTAGTCCTTCAGACTAATCTTCTCCTTGTCTCCTGTTCTTTTCATAAAAAATGAATAATTTTTGAGTTCCCAACTTCTAGCTATTAATTTCTGAAGATTTTATGATTAAAAAAAAAAAAAAAGCCTCTGTGTGGAAAATAATGATCATTTTCAAGGTTGTTTTTAGCCTTTTTGTTTTTAATTTGTCAAGTGAAAAATATGAGATCTTGTTAAGCATTTAACAGAGTGTAGCATTTCTCTTCAATTGTGAATGAGTATAATAACACAGTGAAGAATGTTCTTCATAACCTTGAGTCACTAATAATCTCTGATTTTTTTTTTTTTTAATTGATTTGATGTCTGCCTGCAATTAGGACTGTTTTAAGAAGCCAAGGTACACCAGTCCTCATCACTTCATGACTGGGTAAATTCATGGCTGTGTAATTTTTGTATTGGCAGCTTTCCATGGAAACACATACTTGCCATGTTTTTGTTTTTTTGTTTGTTTACTTGTTTTTGTTGTTTTGCCTTTTCCTTATTCTGTTTGGTTAACTTAAAAGTTCTAGATTCTACATCTGTTCTTCCAGGGATTGACTCATATTTTCAATATACACAGTTAAACTTTTATTTCTCAAAATATTTTAGAATTAATTAGATTTAGTATTCTTTCTTTTAGAATGTCAGCAGATTTTGAATAGTTTTATATCTCATAATACTCCATCAATATTAATTATAAATTCATGTATGAATATAGAGTTCATATATACAATTTAATATTGACATTTGGACTTAGATACATTTTAATTATTTATTCTCATCTTTACATTCCCTTTAGCTCACATAATTGCCTTACACAAACAGTTATTATCTTTCTTTCTTCTTTTTTTTAAGGGAGATCTGTGGCTAATAAGAAGCCCTGGTGTTTCAGTGGTTAAGTGTTCAGCTGCTAACCAAAAGGTCAGCAGTTTGAATCCACCAGCCACTCCTTGGAAACCCTATGGGACAGTTCAACTCTGTCCTATAAGGTTGCTATGAGTCAGAATTGACTCGATGGAAATAAGTTTTTTGTTTTGTGGCTAAATATTCAGATTCTTATTAGTCTACAATGTTAAAAGGAAACTATACAAAAATTGTGATGTGACAATACTTTTGGCACAACATCATGGAATGTCATTATTTCCTTGTTAAATATTTCCTAAAAAACTAAGAAATAAACAACAACAACAAAAATGCATTCTAGGGTATGCCATAGAATTTTTAGAATATCTATCATCATCGATAGCTGCATAGGTAGTTAAATAGATAAAAGACATGATGACGTTTATGTCAAAAGGAGAAAGAAAAGAATGCTGGCAAGACCACAGCCTGGAGGACTGAATAAATTTATAAACGTAAACAGCATGTTGAGATGGGTGAGGGCTGGATAAACAAAGGCCTAGTTTTAGCTAGTAAAGACAACTTTTCCCTGGCACTTAAAATCATAAACCTCACCTCTAGTTTCTGCTTTATACATTAATTTTTTACCTTTTACTTTTTAAATATTAGTTTTAACAAATTATTGATGCAATAGGAGTAACTCTGAAAGATAAAAATATAATGGACACTCATGTCCCACCACCCAGTTTAAAAGAGTGAATATATGTCTCAACCTCTCCTCACTTCAGAGTTAATCATTAGCTGAATTTTAGGTTTATCAGGGAAGTAACAGCAACAACTCAAAAGCAATCAATGTCCGGAAGCGTACTGGCAAAGTGTGGAAAGGTTGCAAAACACATCCCTCCCTTCTTCAGCGAAGGACTGCTTCTGTCCAAGACAGCCCTCAGAGCAAAAAGGATGTTCATGGAGCAGATAACCTCTTTTCTAGAAGAGCTCTCAGACCAGTCTTGGCCAGCAATCAATGGGCTTGGCTTCTCTGCTCTCTCTGCCTTCAGGGTCTCTGCTGTTGGGCCATCTGATATTGGCCTCTTTGCTATTTCTTTGCAGGCTGGTTCAACTATGCCCAGCACTGTCAGCCACTAACTGGCCCAACTCATAGCCAGTGCAGCAACTCTCATCTCTTCTCTATTCTGCTTGGCTTAAATCCACTCTGCTCAAATTAGCTCGGTTCTCTCAATAGCTCTTCTCAGGTCTGGGAGGGTTTTAAGTGCCAGGCCTCCATGTCCGAAAGGAAGCAAGCTCCACTCCTGGATCCTGTCAACTAAGAGGCTCCCCAAACATCTGTATTTTGATTCTTTGTATAGTCGGTTACAAGGTGGGTCCTTCCTCACCAGACCAGAGCCCAAACCATCTTCAACTACCCATGAGATGTCAATCAACTCAGTTCTTGAACCAAAGTAACAAAAGTAACATTCTCTGCTGGCAGAGACCAAAGTAACACAACATCTTGGGGTAGAAAACAACTTGGGAGGTCCTCTTAGTTGTTTTTCCAAAGAACTAGGACAAAGGTAACAACTCCTTAGGACCTCAGTTGCTTTTGGGCAAAAAATTCCCTAAATTGGTTTTCCAAAGAACCAAGGTAAAAGACCACGTAAAGAAACTGGTTGCACCACAATTTGCCAATCTAGAGTTTGTGACATTGTGCTCATTCTGGATTATTATTTAACTTCATTGATCATTGAATAAGGAACACCAAAGAAGAATTGCAGCCCTTAAATTATGAAGTTGGAGAAGAATATTGAATATACAATGGACTGCCCAAAGAACAAACAAATTTGTCTTGGAAGAAGTACAGCAGGAATGCTCCTTAGAAGCAAGGATGTTGGGACTTCATCTCATGTACTTTAGACATGTTATAAGGGAGGACCACTCCCTGGAGAAGTACATCATGTTTGGTAAAGTAGAGAGTTAGTGAAGAGACGAAGACTCTCAACAAGATGAACTGACACAGTGGCTGCAACACTGGGCTCAGGCATAACAACAATTGTGAGGATGGCACAGGAATGGGCAGTGTTTCAGTCTGTTGTATGTAGGGTCATTATGAGTCAGAACCCATTCAAGGGCATCTAACAACAACAACACTCCTAATTCCAGTTCTTGAGATAGGAAAAATTCCTTCTTGTTACCCAGAAATGTAGAGTGAGGGGACAGTGAATGATGCGTTTCCATCTATTTTACTCTTCTTTCAAGACTATAGTACCTTAGAAGCCCAAGCCTAGGTTTTATCATCTCTGTTTTTCCTCTCTATGAAGGCTGAGAAAACTGTAGTTAAAAATCATAGCTCGGCAATAACCTCAGGGTTTATTTACCTCTGTGGGTTCACTCAGATTTTGGATTTAGGACTTTGTTTTCTGGTCACTGATAAAAGATTTTCAATACATATTACATGTATAGCAATCCAGTATTTTTAGCTGTTTAAGCAGGAGAGTTAATTCATTGAGTTTTAAACCAAAGTGGTTGGGAATAGGCAGAATTAGAAGTATAGCAGTATAAAAGTATGAATTTCTTGGACCATTTGATCTCCTACTCCAAGAATAGTGGTTGGCAAAAAACAATGGGTTATTTTTTATGAAAGTTTTCCGAAGGTTTTTGTGCTGGAGTTGATGGAACTGTTCAACTTAGATATAGGGAAAAAAATCGAGGTGCTTTGGGACCCATATTACAAACTGGGGTACCAGGCTGGTGAGAAAGACTTTTCTTTAACTTTACTCAAACTATTCAACTATTTGACAATTACTTCGAGATATTATCTTTGCCATCACATTGACCTTGCCCTAATGAGAAATGGTACCTGTAAGGCTTATTCAAGTTGTTTTTAAAGTGGAGCATATGGACTCATGGGGTCTAGAGCAGGAGAAAAACAGTGCAGACATATCATGGTGATTGTAACTGAAAGACCAATGTAGGCAATGTTTCAAATACTTCTATGGGGAATCACAGAAACAGCCAGACAATAAATGACAGAAACCTAATTTGGCAAGTTAATCCAGAGCAGTCATGCACAATCATCATTTATACATAAAAATTAAATATAATTATATTATGTATTCATAGACTACTGAATAGTGTTTATTGTTGTCTTTGGGTGTTGTTAATTTTGACTCAACTCATAGCGACCAGATACGACAGAGCAGAACTGCCCAATAGTTTTCTTGATGTGAGTCTGAATTGACTCAAAGGCAAAGGGTTTGGTTTCTTTGGTTTATAATCTTTACAGAAGCAGATTTCCAGGTCTTTCTTCCACACAGTCACTGAGTGAACTCGAACTGCCAACCTTTCTGTTGGCAACTGAGCAGTTAAACATGTGCCACCAGTGCTCCTTGAAGACTGATTTATTTGGTCTATATTACAATAAAATAAGACTAATTTTAGGAACTAAAATGTTGGTGAGATGTATGTCAAAACAGAAATCCTATTTCTATAATACTGTACCAAAAATATTCAGTTAAAAGTATTAATGCATTTCAGAGATATGGGCAAGGAAAGATTGAAGAGCATATTAAATATCCCAACATATGTGTGTTACAGGGAAGTTTCAAAATGGAAGCATTCAAGTCAAGATATAAAAGTGGTAGAGTCAACATGTATTCCCAGGGAGCAAAAGATCAAGATGTAAACAATTTGTTCCTGGTAAGAATGTGTTTATAACTTCAGTCACGTATAACCAAACCAAACGGGCTGGTGCCGTTCACCTAGGGAGCATTATCACTCTCTCCTAGCCAAACAGCTGACTTTAACTATCAAAGAAATTCAGAGATGAAACTGATCTTACCTATAATCAATCCTTAACCCCCCCGTCTTTCCTATGCTCTTTATGTATAAAAACACCCCACACCCCATAAACAGTAGAGTGCTTTGTATTTTTACTTACTGCTGCCCAGCTTGAGCTGTATTATTCCACAATAAAACTCCTTTTTCTTTCACTCCTAACAGAGTATGAGATTGTCTTCTTATACATGTGATTTTAATACACATAGTTTTAATTTTTTTGTAGAAGCAGAAAAAAAGGGAAGAATATATTATAATATGACACAAAATCTGAACAACTCAGACTATGCATGGTGTACCCACATTATGCTGATAGATTAACTTTTGAAAAATAAGAGGATATTTGGAGATTTGAATCTGGAAAAAAGTGGAATAGTTACTGAGAGAAATAAAAGAATATACCTGGAAAAAACATGGTGGAGCAGAATTGCAGCTGTCGGCAAGGGCCAGAAGGGTGCTCAAGTTTATTTTTCTTTATTATTATTATTTTTTAGTACTTTGTTATTGATGATAATTATGGAGGGAGTGAAGGCAGCAGAGCAGTAGAGAAAGAAACCACTAACAAGACTTCCAGGCAACATGGCACTATAGACAGGAGCACCATGCTGTCCCTCCACAGCAAAGACCCAAAAAAAATAAGTTAAACAGAGACTAATGTTAATCCTGAAAACCTAAGCATCAAATGAAAAGATAAACAAATCAGCCAAGCACCAAATGGAATAAGAAACTGACAGAGAACAGAGAGTGAGGAGAGATACATCCAGAAGTCCCCTATCAGCTAACAAAAAAATTGCCAGCCAAGAGTAATATACCCTACAAAACTCTCGTTCAAATATGATGGTGAAATTAAGACATTTCCAGATAAACAGAAATTAAGGGACTATGTAAAAACCAAACCAAACCTATAAGAATTATTAAAGGGAGTCCTTCAATCTAAGAACAAACAACATCAGACCACAGAATCTAGGATACAGGATCATACCATCCAGATACAACCTAGAAAATGAACTCTCAAGGACTAGCCAAAACCAAAAGAATTACAACAGGAAATGAGAGAGGTTAATCTGTAAATGACAACAACATCAGAACAATAAAAGAGGGAATAAATGATGTAGGTATAGAATCTTCTAATGGAGAGGAAGGCAAGGTGATGCCAAGTAATAACAGACTGATTCAAACCTAGGAAGATAGGGGTAAATTTCAATGTAACCACAAAGAAAGTCAACAAATCTACTCATCAAAACAAAGAAGAAAAACATAAAGTCTCAGTAAAAAGAAAAACCTACAAAAACAAAAGAAATGAAAAAAAAAAATCCACAGTCAAAAGGAATTCAGCACAGGAGAGTAAGAGGAACAAAGAAAATACCAACACCACAAAAAAAAAAAAAAAAAAGCAATAAACCCACAGCTATCAATAATTGCATCAAATGTAAATTGCCTAAATGTACCCATAAAGAAACAGAGACTGACAGAATAGATAAAAAAACAGGATCCATCAACATGCTGTCTACAAGAGACACACCTTAGAAACAAAGACATAAATTTATTACAAATCAAAGGATGGAAAAAAATCAAGCAAACAACTACCAAGAAAGAGCAGGAGTGGCAATACTATCTCAGATAAAATAGACTTTAAAACAAAATCCACCATAAAAGACAAAGAGGGACACTATATAGTGATTAAAGGGACAATCCATCATGAAGGTGTAACCATAATAAACATCTACACACCCAATGACAGGGCTGCAAAATGCATAATACAAATTTTAACAGCACTAAAAAGAGAAATTGACAGTTCCACAATAATAGTAGGACACTTCAGCACACCACTCTTGGTAAAGGACAGAACATTTAGAAAGAAACTCATCAAAGATACAGAAGACCTAAAGGGCACAATCAGCCAACTTGACCTCATAGACATATATATAGAACACTCCACCCAACAGCTGCAAAGTACACATTCTTTTCTAATGCACATGGAATGTTCTCATAATAGACCACATCTCAGGCCACAGAACAATCCTCAACAAATTCCAAAACGTTGAGATAATTCAAAGTATCTTCTCTGACCACAATACCATCAAGGAAGAAATTAACAACAGGAAGAGCAAGGAAAAAAAATCAAATACATGGAAACTGAATAACACCCTGCTGACACATCACTGGGTAATAGAAGAAATCAGAGATTGTATCAAAAATTCCTAGAATCAAATGAGAATGAAAACACATCCTACCAAAACCTTTGGGACACAGCAAAGGCAGTCCTCAGAGGACAATTTATAGCAATACATGCACACATCAAAAAAGAAGAAAGGGACAAAACTAAAACATTACCTATACGACTATAGTGAATAGAAAGAGAACAGCAAAAAAAGCCCACAGACACCAGAAGAAAGGAACTCATAAACATCAGAGCAGAAATAAATGAAATAGAGAATAGAAAAACAATAGAAAGAATCAACAAAACCAAAAGTTGGTTCTTTGAAAGGATCAACAAAATCGACGATCCACTGGCCAGACTGACAAAAGAAAAACAGGAGAGGACTCAAACAACCCAAATAAGAAATGAAATGGGGTACGTTACAACAGACCCAACTGAAATCAAATGGATCATTACAGAGTATTATGAAAAACTATACTCGAACAAATTTGAAAACCTAGAGGAAATGGATAAATTCCTAGAAACACACTACCTGCCAAAACTACAACAAAGTGATGCTGAAAATCTGAACAGACCCATAACAAGAGAAGAGATTAAAAAGGGAATTAAAAAAAAAAAAAAAAACAAAAAACTCCCAACAACAAAAACATGCCTGGCCCAGATGTTTTCACTGAGGAATTCTACCAGACATTCAGAGAAGAGCTTATACAAGTACTACTCATACTATTTCAGAACATAAAAAAGGAAGCAACACTTCCAAATTCATTCTATGAAGCAATCATAACCCTGATACCAAAACCAGGCAAAAATGCCACAAAAAAACAAAATTACAGACCAATATTTATCAGGAATATAGATGTAATAATTCTCAACAAAATTCTAGCCAACAGAATTCAGCGTCATATCAAAAAAAAAAAAAAAATACACCATGACCTAGTAGGATTCATACCATGCATGCAAGGATGGTTCAACATTAGAAAATCAATCAACGTAATCCACCACATAAATAAAAGAAAAGAAAAGAATCACATGATCATCTCAACTGATGCAGAAAAGGCATTCAACAAAGTCCAACACTCATTCTAGATAAAAAAATCTCACTAAGATAGGTATAGAAAGGAAACTCTCAACATAATAAAGGGCATCTATGGAAAAACAATAGCCAACATCATTCTTAATGGAGAGAGGCTAAAAACATTCCCCTTGAGAACAAGAACAAGAAAAGGATGCCGTTTATAACCACTCCTACTTAACATTGTGCTGGAAGTCCTAGCTAGAGCAATAAGGCAAGAAAAAGCAATAAAAGGTATCCAAATTGATAATAAAGAATTTAAACTATCCCTGTTTGTGGATGATATGATACTATACATAGAAAAGCCTAAAGACTCCACAATAAAACTACTGGAACTAATAGAAAGATTCAGCAGAGTTATAGGATTCAAGATAAACATACAAAAATAAGTTGGATTTCTATACACCAATAAAGAGAATGACGAAGAGGAAATCAGGAAAACACTACCATTTATAACAGCCACTAAAAAAATAAAATACTTAGGAATAAATCTAACCAGGGATATAAAATACCTATACAAAGAAAACTATAAAACACTACTGCAAGAAATCCAAAGGGATTTACATAAATGGAAAAATATACCATGCTCATGGATAGGTAGATTCAACATTGTGGAAATGACAATTCTACCCAAAGCAATTTACAAATACAATGCAATCCTGATCCAAATATCAACAACTGTCTTAGTCATCTAGCGCTGCTCTAACAGAACTACCACAAGTGGTTAGATTTAACAAAGAGAAGTTTATTCTCTCACAGTCCAGTAGGCTAGATGTCCAAATTCAGGACGTCAGCTCCAGGGGAACACTTTCTCCCTTGGCTCTGGAGGAAGGTCCATGTCATCAGTCTTCCCTTGGTCTGGGAGCTTCTCTGCACAGGAACCTCAGGTCCAAAGGATGCACTCTGCTCCAGGCACTGCTTTCTTGGTGGTATGAGGTTCCCATGTGTCTCTGCTCGCTTCTGTCTTTTATATCTCAAAAGATATTGCATTAAGACACTATCTAATCTTCTCAAACTCATCAGTATAACCTCATCATGGTGATAGAATTTACAACACATAAGGAGATCACATATAACCTCATTATAGTGATAGCGTTTACAGCACATCAGGAAATCACATCAGATTATACTATCATAAAGTACTGGGAATCATGACCTAGCCAAGTTGCTACACACATTTTTTGTGGGACACAATTCAACCCATGATAACAACATTCTTTAAAGAGATGGAAAAACTAATCATTAACTTTATCTGGAAAGGGAAGAAGTCCCGATTAAGTAAAGCACTATTGAAGAAGAAGAATAAAGTAGGACGACACAAACTACCTGACCTCAGAACCTACTATACAGCTACGGTGGTCAAAACACCCTGGTACTAGTACAATGACATATACATAGAGCTATGGAACAAAATTGAGAACCCAGATGTAAATCCGTCCTCCTATTGTCACCTGATCTTCAACAAGAACCCAGAGTCATCAAATGTGGAAAAGACAGTCTTTTTAACAAATGCTGCTGGAAAACTGGAAAACTAAAAAAATGAAACATGATCCATGTCTCACACCATATAGAAAAACTAGTTCAAAATGGATCAAAGGCCTAAATATAAAGTTCTTAGAAGAAAAAATAGTGTCAACACTAGAGGCCCTAATACACGGCATTAACAAGATATAAACCATATCCTACAGCACACAAACTCCAGAAGATAAGCTAGATAACTGGGATCTTCTAAAAATTAAACACTTACGCTCATCAAAAGACTTCACCAAAAGAGTAAAAGGAGAACCCACAGACTGGGAAAAGAATTTTTGGATATTACAAGCCAGGCAAAGTTCTAATCTCTAAAATCTACGAGAAAATCCAACACCTCTACAACAAAAAGACAAATAATCCTATTAAAAAATGGGCAAAGAAGACATTCAAGTGGCCAGCAGACACATGAGGAAATGCTCCTGATCACTTGCCGTTAGAGAAATTCAAATTAAAACCACAATGAGATACCATCTCACCCCGGCATTCCTGGCACAAATCAAAAACAATGGAAATAACAAATGTTGAAGAGGCTGTGAGGAGATTGGGACTCTTATGCACTGCTAGTGGGAATGCAAAATAATACAACCATTTTGGAAAATGATATGGCACTTCCTTAGAAAGCTAAAAATAGAAATACCATGCAATCCAGCAATCCCACTCCTAGGAATATATCCTAGAGAAATAAGAGCCATCACACGAATAGACATATGCACACCCATGTTCACTGCAGCATTGTTCACAATAGCTAAAAGATAGAAACAACCTAGATGCCCATCAACAGATGAATTGAGAAACAAACTATGGTACATACACACAATGGAGTTCTATGCAATGAGAAAGAACAATGATGAATCTGTGAAGCATCTCATAACATGGATGAAACTGGAGGACCATTATGTTGAGTGAATTAAGCCAATCACAAAAAGACAAATATTGTATGAGACCTCTACTGTAAAAACTCATGAAAAATTTACACATGAAAAGAAATAATCTTTGTTGGTTATGAGGGATGGGAGGGGTTGGGGGAAAAATTAAATAGACAATAGACAAGCGGTAACTTTTGTGAAGGGTAATACAATACACAACACTGGGGAAGCCAGCACAACTTGTACAAGGAAAGGTCATGGAAGCTCGACAGACATATCCAAACTCCCTGAGGGACTGAATTGCTGGGTGGAGGGCTGTGGGAACCATGGTCTCTGGGAACATCTACCTCATTTGGCATAACAGCCTTTATAAAGAAAATGTTCTACATTGTACCTTGGTGAGTAGAGTCTTGGGTCTTAAAAGCCTATAAGCGGCCATCTAAGATACTCTACTGGTCTCACCCCTTCGGGAGCAAGGGAGAATGAAGAAAACAAGATACAAAGGAAAGATTAGTCCAAAGGACTAATGGACCACAACTACCATGGCCTCCACCAGACTAAGTCCAGCACAACTAGATGGTGCCCAGCTACCACCAGTGACTGCTGGGACCAGGATCACAACAGAGTGTCCTGGACAGACATGGAGAAAAATATAGAACAAAATTCTAACTCACAAAAAAGAACAAGACCAGATTTACTTGTCTGACAAAGACTGGAGAGACCCAGAGAGTATGGCCGCCAGACCCCCTTTTAGCTCAGTAGTGAAGTCACTTCCGAGGTTTACTATCCAGCCAAATATTAGGCAGCTCCACAAAACAAAATGAGACTGATGGGGCACAACAGTCCAGGGACAAGGACTAGAAGGCAGGAGGAGACAGGAAAGCAGGTAACAGAGAACCCAAGGTTGAGAAGGGACAGTGTTGACATGTTGTGGGGTTGTTAACCATTGTCATAAAACAATATCTGTACGAAATGTTTAATAAGAAACTATTTGTTCTGTAAACCTTCATTTAAAATGCAGTAAAAAAAACAAAAAAAAAAAGAAAAATGAACCACTAATAAACTGATCTCCTTTGTTTGTTTTCATTTCCCCTCATAACTAAGACTCACCATTTACAGTGAGTAAGTTGTTGACATTCTTGAACTTTACCTAAGCTCTAGGTGTACAGTGGGGAGGACATCTCAGGAGTGGAAAGAAGTCATCTGAGATAGCACCATCCATCAACTGGATTCAATTCACATATATACAATACTTCATAAATAACAAAAGAAACCACATTCTTCTCAAGATCACATTAAACATGGATCAAAATAGGCTAGTATCTGGACAATTAATGCACCTTAGCATAATTAAAAGAAAAAAAAAATGGGCTCTTTCAGAGCACAATCAAATTAAATTAGAAATAAATAACAGAATGGTACCTGGAAAAATCCCAGATTACTTGGAGATTAAATAAGACATTTATAAATAACTAATGAGTCAAAGAATTTTGAAGAAAAATAAAAAAAAACTTTGAACTAAATCAAAATAAAAAATACAACTCATCAAAATTCGTGAGATGCAGCAAAAAGTGGTGCTCAAAGAGAAATTTCTAGAATTAATAGATACTTTAGAAAAAAAAGAGATCAATAACTTCTCACTATAGGAAACTGAAAAAGGAAGAGGAAACTGAATCCAAAAAGGGAACTTCCTCAAGTTGATAGGACATCTACAAAAAGACTACTTCTAAAGTCAAACTTAATGGTGAGAATCTAGATTCTTCCCCCCTATGATAGAGAACTAGGTAAGAACATTCCCTCTCACCAGTCCTATTAAACATCATATTGAAAATCCTAGCTAATGCAGTAAGACAAGAAAAGGAAATATAAGTATACAGATTTAAAACTGTCTTTGCTGATAGCATAATTGTCTACGAAAAAAAAAATCCAAAAATCAACAAAGAAAATCCTGGAAGTAATAAGTGATAATAGCAAGTCTGCAAGATACAAGGTATACAAATGTCAACTGCTTTCCTATATTCTGGCAATTAAAAATTGGAATTTCAAATTAAAAACAAAACACCATTTACATTAGCACCTAAGACATAAAATACTTAGGTATAAATCTAACAAAATATATACAAAATCTACATGAGGAAAACTACAAGACTCTGATGAAATAAATCAAAGAAGATCTGAATAAATGGAAAGATATTCATGTTGATGAATATAGAGATTCAGTATTGTTAAGATATCAATTCTTCCCAGCTTGATCTATAAATTAAATGAAGTACTTATCAAAATCTGAGCAATGTATTTGTGTGGATATAGACAAACTGATTCTACAGTTTAAATGGAAAGACAAAAGATCCGGAATAGCCAACACAATATTGAAGAAGTACAGTCTTAGGACAGACACTATCCAACTTCAAGCCTTACTATAAACCTACAGTAATCAAGATAGACAACTATCGGTGAAAGAATAGACAAATTAACAAGAGAAACAGAATAGTGAGCCCAGAAATAGACACACACAAATTCAATCAACTGATCTTACAAAGGAGTATAGGCAATTCAATGGATAAAGGACAATCTTTCCAACGAATGGTGCTGGGGAAACAGGATATTTATATTAAAAAAAAAAAAAGAGTCTATACACAGACCATATACTTTTCATGAACATTAACTTAAAGTGAATCATCAACCTAAATGTAAAATGAAAAACTATGAAACCTCTAGAAGATAATATAGAAGTAAATCTAGGTGGCCTTAATTTTGCCAATTAATTATTAGATACAACACCAAAAACACAATCCATGAAAGGGGGAAAAAAAAAAGATAAGTAGAACCTCATTCAAATTTTAAAAAGTCTGCTCTATGAAAGACACTATTAAAAGAAAGGAAAGACAAGCCACAGACTGGGAGAAAATATTTGCAAAACACATGTCAGACAGAGTACGTGTATCCAAAATATACAAAGATGATTTAACACTCAACAGTAAGAAAACAAAGAACACAGTTATAAAATGAGCAAAAGATCTGAACAGACAATTCGCCAAGAAGATATACAGATGGCAGAAAAGCATATGAAAAGATGCTAAACAGCATACGTATTAGAGAATTGCAAACTAAAATAATGAGATACACTACACACCTATTAAACCCCTTACCGCCAATTCCGACTCATAGTGACCCTACAGGACAGAGTAGAACTGTGCATAGGTTTTCCAAAGAGCAGCTGGTGGATTTGAACTGCCAACCTTTTGGTTCGCAGCCAAGCTCTTTACCACTGGACCACCAGGGCTCCACATACCTATTCAAAAGGACAAAATCCAAAACATTGAGAACACAAAATGGAGGCAAGGATGTGGATCAACAGGAACTTTCATCCATTGCAGGGAATGCAAAATGATAGAGACACTTTGGAAAACCGTTTTGCAATTTCTTACAAAGCTGAGCATAGTTTCATCACATGACCCAGCAATCATGCTTCTTAGTATTTACCAAAATTAGTTGAAAACTTATTTTCACACAAAAACCTTTATGTGCATGTTTATAGCAGCTTTATTCCTAATTGCCAAAGCTTGGAAGTAACCAAGATGCCCTTCAACAGGTGAATAGATGAACAAACTGCAGGACATTCATACAATGGATTGTTAACAGATGATAAAAAGAAATGAGATACCTAGCTACAGAAAGACATGGAGAAAACTTTAATGCATTTTGCTAAGTGAAAGAAGCCAGTCTGAAAAGGCTACATACTCTATTATCCCAGCTGTATGATAGTCTATAAAGGGCAAAACTATAGAGATATTAAAATGATCAGTGGTTCCAAAAGATTCAGGAAGAGGAGAAGAGGGATGAATAGGTGAATACAGGGCATTTTTAGGGAAGCAAATTATTGTTTACGATACTGTGACAGCGGAATCTTGACAATATACATTTGTCAAGACTGCTATGACTGTACTAAACAAAAACTGAAACCTGATGTAAACTCTAAACCAAAAAACCAAACCTGTTGCCACTGAGCTGATTCCAACTCACAGCAACTCTATAGGACAGAGTAGGACTGCTCCGTAGGAGTTCCAAGGAGTGGCTGCTGACCATTCTGTTCAGCAGCTGAGCTCTTAACCGCTTAGCCACCAGGGCTCTTTAGTTAATAATAATGAATCTATATTGGTTCATCAGCAGTAACAAATGTACCATAGAACTACAAGATGTTAATAATGGGAGAAGTAGTGTGCACAGATGGAATTCTCTGTAATTTCTCTACAATTTTTCTGTATATTTAAAGGTGCTCTAAAAATAATATAGATTTTTAAAAATGTGTGGTTGTGGGAGGATTCAGTTGAAGAGGTGGAGGCATGAATAGGTGAAGCACAGGTGATTTTTAGGGCAGTGAAACTATTTTGTATGATACTATAATGGTGGATAGATAACATTATGCATTTGTCATAAACTGGTAGAACTATAGAACACAGAGAATGAACCACAATGTGTACCATGGAATTTAGTTAGTAATAATGTTTCAGGACATATTCATTTTTTGTAACAAATGTACCACACTAACACATGATGTTAATAATAGAGGAAACTATGTGCAGACGGAGATGTGGCATATGGGAGCTCTCTGTATGTATTGTTCAATTTTCCAGTACACTTAAAAACTTCTTTATAAAATAAAGGCTATTAATTGATATTTTTACAATCTACTGTTTCACTTTTCATACTCAATTTAGGTTAGTTCTAAAAATTCAACAGAATGGAAACATTCCTAAATCTCATTCTTATAGTGCATTTACTTCCTAAGTTAAATGCAAGAACTTTGTTTTTTGAATGTCATTATTTATAGACTATACTAAGGTGGTACTGAATATCAGATGATAATAATGGATATATTTAAATCACATATATATGTGGTATGTTCATTTTACTTTACAGAGAGATCTTTATTGGCTTTCATAAAAATAAACTTTCCTTCTCTTAACATCAGGGTTTTAAAATAACTTGTTGTAATTCATAGCATCTACTTTTAGTCCTTTATGAAAAAACATTATTTGTGAAAGAAGCAGCTTTTTTGAAAAGGTGTACTGTATTTATCAGCATAAGCCAAATTATACTGTAGTAACAACACCCCCAAAACTCAACATTTTATTTCTTGCTGTCATTCATGTCCGTTGAGGGTTGCCAAGCACCTTATAGTCATCTATGACTTAGGAGCCACCATCTACAATTTTGTTGGTAACTACTACCGAGACAAAGAGGTCACACATCAGTCCCTCAACTCACAAGTCAAAGGCCAGAACTAGTCTCTTGGCTACATCTACTTACAGGTAGGCCAGAAAGTTCATCCAACCAAGTGCCTAGAAGAAGGAGAAAACAAATATTTGGTGAATAGCACATGTGACAATAACAACCTATCTTTCTGATCACCAAATATCTGATTCAATTTCCTAAATATAATATATACATACTCACCCTTAAAGGAAAACAATTTACAAGCTCACTTTAATCACAATATTAAACTACAAATCAAGGATCTCTGGGAGATGAATGGTAGTTTTTACATCAGGATAATAAATGTCTTTCCTTGATCCATATAAAGACATATTATCTACTACCCCCCTCCCCAGTATATAATGGTTCTGCAGATACAGGAAAACTGCAGTTAATACACACATTTAGAAAGGAAAAGATGGGAGATACAGCATGTTGTTGTTTTTAGTTTCCCTTTAGCTGGCTCTGACTTATGGTGACCTTACATATACGAAAAAAAATGTTGCTTGTTTCTCTCCGTCTCCATAATCATTGATATGAGTCTATTGTTGAGGCTATTGTGTCAATTCATCTAACTGAGGGTTTTCCTCAATTGTGCTGGCCCTCTACTATACCAAATATAATGTCATTTTCTAGCAGTTTGTTTTTGTTGGTGGTGTTTCCAAAGTAAACGAGTTGAAATCTTGCCATTCTCTTTTTTTAAGGCATATTCTGGTTTGCATTTCTTCTAAGATTAATGTGTTTGTTCTTTTGGCAGTCCACAATGTATTCAATGCTCTTTGCCAACAATATTTTGAATGCGTAAATTATTCTTCTGTCTTCTTTTTAACTATCCAGCTTTCTCATGCATATGAGGCAACTGAAAAGATCATGGCTTCAGTTATCAAAATGACATCTTAACTTTTTAAAACTTTAAAGAGGTATTTTGCAGCAGATTTTCCCAAATCAACACATTGTTTGATTTATTGATAGCTGCTTCCATGGGCATTGGTTTTTGGTCTAAGTAGAATAAAATTCTTGAAAACTTCTATTTCCTCTTCACTTATCATGATGTTTATCCGTCCAGTTGTGAGGATTTTCATTTTGTTTATGATCGGATATAATCCATCCTAGAGGCCTTCCTTAATAAGTGCTTCAAGTTGTCTTCATTTTGGACAAGCAGAGTTGTGTAGTCTGCATCACAACAGCATATAATAATCTACAGCAATTCTGAAATCACTGCTGGAGAAACATTTTGAGGTATTCCTATCCTACCGGTGGAAAATGTTCTTAGATCAGTCCCTGATTCGTATACCTGTTATGAGTTTCTTGGTCTAGTGTTCCCTATGGCTCTTTGTACCTCTCTTAGATAGTTCTTTCTCTCTGTTATCCTTCTTGGCCACACTTCAGGTTCAAATCAGGAAATACGTCCTTTTCAATGGCTAAGTGATATTCTCAGCTTGATTCCTTTCCACAGAAATACCATTTTAAACAGTAGACAGTCCCAGTCTCTTTTAGTTTAGGTTATGGTTGTTTTAGCAGTACAAATTTTTCAATAATTTATTTGACTTTCTAACTATTTGAATCCAGTCAGTTCCATGTGTCAATTACCACAACCACATTGCAACCAAATTGACAGAAATAAAAAGGATCATAACAGAATACTATAAACAATTGTACTCCAACAAACTAGATAAATTAGATGAAATGAACAATTTCTAGAAACATAATCTAAATAAATTGACTCAAGAAAAAACAGAAAATCTCAACAGATTCATAACAAGTGAAGAGACTGAATTAGTAATAAAAAACATCTCAATAAAGAAAAATCCTGGGCCATAGGCTTTACTGGGGGATTATACCAAATACTTGAAGAATTGATGCCAATACTGGTCAAACTCTTCCAAAAAATAGAGATGGAGGGAACCCTCCTCAACTCATTCTGTGAAACCAGCATTAACCTGATATTAAACCCACAAATAGACACCAAAAGAAAACTATAGACCAATATCCCTTATGAATATAGATGCACAAAATCCTCATCAAAATACTAACATACCAAACTGAACAGCATATTAAAGTAATTAAATACCAAGACCAAGTGGTATTTATTCCAGGAATGTAAGGGTGGTGCAACGTTAGAACATTAACCAAAGTAATACCTGTCACCAAGAATCAATTCTAACTCATAGGAACCCATAAATTTCAGAGTAGAACTGAGCTCCATAGAGATTTCAATGTCTGTGATTTTACAGATCACCAGGCCTTTCTTCCATGTGGTTGCTGGGTGGATTTACAGGGCGCACTATCTGATTAGTAGCTAAGCACATACCATTTGTACCATCAGCCACCTAATCAATGTAACATACTATGTTAATAGAACAAAAGGAAAGCACCACATGATCATCTCAATCAATGCAGCAGAAAAAAATTTGTAAAATCCAATATTATTTCATGAAAAAAATGTCCAACAAACTAGAAATAAAAGAAAAATCCCAAATCATGTTTAAGGGCATTTATGAAAAATCCACAACTAACATTGTACTCAACAGAGAAAAATTGAGAGCTTTACCCTTGAGATTGGGAATAAGATGAGCATTCCCACTGTCTACACTGTTATTCAGTATTGTACTGGAAGTCCTAGCCAGAGCAATAAGGCAAGAAAAATAATAAAAAATATCCAAGTTAGGAGAGAAGAAATAATACTATCCATATTCACAGATTCTTTGTGGAAAGTATTAAATGACACAGGAACGATGAAAAGAAGATGGAAGGGATACACAGAGTCCCTATACCAAAAAGAATTGGTAGATGTTGAACCATTTCAAGAGGTAACATATGATCAGGAACTGACGGTACTGAAGGAAGAATTCCAAGCTGCGCTGAAGTCATTGGCTAAAAACAAGTCTCCGGGAATAGACGGAATGAGACGTTTCAACAAATAGATGCAACACTGCAAGTGCTCACTCATCTATGTCAAGAAATTTGGAAGACAGCTACCTGGCCAACCGACTGGAAGAGATCCATATTTATGCCTGCTCAGGAAAGGTGATCCAACAAAACGTGGAAATTATCAAACAATATTGTTAATATCACATGCAAGCAAAATTTTACTGAAGATCGTTCAAAAGCAGTTGTGGCAGTATATCAATAAGAAACTGCCAGAAATTCAAGCTGGATTTAGAAGAGGACATGGAACCAGGGATATCATTGCTGATATCAGATGGATCCTGGCTGAAAGCAGAGAATACCAGAAAGATGTTTACTTGTGTTTTATTGACTATGCTAAGGCATTCGACTGTGTGGATCATAACAAATTATGGATAACATTGCAGAGAATGGGAATTCTGGAACATTTAATTGTGCTCATGAGGAATCTGTACATGGATCAAGAGGCAGTCTTTTGAACAGAAGAACAAGGGAATACTGCGTGGTTTAAAGTCAGGAAAGGTGTGCATCAGGTTTGTATCCTTTCACCATACCTATTCAATCTGTATCCTGAGCAAGTAATTCAAGAAAGTGGACTATATGAAGAAGAAAGGGATATCAGGATAGGGGGAAGACTCATTAACAACTGCATTATGCAGATGACACAACCTTGCCTGCTGAAAGTGAAGAGGACTTGAAGTATTTACTGATGAAGATCAAAGACCATAGCCTTCAGTATGGATTGCACTTCAATATAAAGAAAACAAAAATCCTCATAACTAGACCAATAAGCAAAATTATGATAAATGGAGAAAAGATTGAGGTTGTCAAGGATTTCATTTTACTTGGATCCACAATCAACATCCATGCATGGAAGTAGCAATCAAGAAATCAAAAGATGCATTACACTGGGCAAATCTGCTGCAAAAGACCTCTTTAAAGTGTTGAAAAGCAAAGATGTCACCTTGTGGACTAAGGTGAGACTGACCCAAGCCATGGTGTTTTCAATTGTCTCATATGCATGTGAAAACTGGACAATGAATAAGGAAGACTGACCAAAGAATTGACGCCTTTGAATTGTGGTGTTGATGAAGAATCTAGAATATACCATGGACTGCCAAAAGAACAAACAAATCTGTCTTGGAAGAAGTACAACCAGAATGCTCCTCAGAAGCAAGGATGGTGAGACTACGTCTCACGTACTTTGGATAAGTTGTCAGGAGGGATCAGTCCCTGGAGAAGGACATCAGGCTTGATAAAGTAGAGGGTCACAGAAAAAGAGGAAGACCCGCAATGAGATGGATTGACACAATGGTGCAATGGGCTCAAGCATAGCAACAATTGTGAGGACGGTGCAGGACTGGGCAGTGTTTCATTCTGTCTTGCATAGGGTCGCTATGAATCGGAACTGGCTCAACGGCACCTAACAACAGCAACAACAATTTGCAGATGACATGCACTGACATGTAGAAAATCCCAAATAACCCTAAAAAATCTCTAAAAATAATAGAGGAATTCAGCAAAGTTATAGGATACAAAGTAAACACACAAAAATGAGTTGGGTTTCTATAAACCAGCAATGAGCAAGGTGAAAGGAAATTTAAAAACAGTTATATTTAAACATCATCTAAAAATATAAAATACCTAGAAATAAATTTAACCAGGGGTGTGAAACACTTATATAACGAAAATTAGAAAATATTGCTAAAACAGATTAAAGAAGACCTAAATTAATGGAAAGATGTTCATTGTTCATGAATTGGAAGATTTAACATTGTTAAGACATCAATATTATTTCTACCCAAAGTACTCTACAGATTCAACACCACCCTGATCTAAATTTCAACAGCCATCTGTGAAGAAATGGAAAATCCAGTTCTCAAACTTATACGGAATTGCAAGGGATGCCAAATAGCCAAAGCAATTTTGAAGAAGAACTCACACTTCTCAATTTCAAAACATACTATAAATCTACAATAATCAAAAAAGTCTGGTACTGGTATAACAATAGACACAAAGGCTAATGGAATAGAATTGACAGTCCAGAAATAAAGACCTGTATCTATGATCAATTTATTTGTTATGAGAGTGGCAAACCCTTTCAATGGGAGAAAGAATAGTATTTTTTTTTTAATAAATGGTGTTTGAACAGCTGAATCTTCACATGCAAAAGAATAAACCTAGACTCACACCTCACACCATATATGAAAATTAATTCAAAATGAATTAAAGACCTAAATGTAAGAAGTAAATCTATAAAACTTTTTGAAGAAAACATAGGAGTATTGCTTTGGAACTTAATTTTTAACAATAGATTCTTAGATAATGACACCAAAAGAACAAAAAAAAAGAGAAAATAGATAAATTGAATCTCATCAAAATTAAAAACTTGTGTTCAACAAAGGGCTTTAACAACAAAATGAAGAGACAACCTAAAGATTGGGAGAATATTTTTGGGAACTATATATAAAGTAAGGGTTTAATATCCAGAATATATAACTAACTTCAATAATGTATCAAGAAAATGCAAACAACCTAAAAAATAGGCAAAGGATTTGAATAGGCATTTCACCATAAAACTACAAGTGTCCAGCAAGTAAATGAAAAACTTTGTAAATCAAACCATAAGGAGATACAACTTTACCTGTACTGGGATGGCTAAGATCAAAAACATGGAAAACAATAAATATTGACTAGGTTGTGGAGAAAATGGGGTCCTCATCCATTTCTGGTGAGAATGAAAGTAGTACAGCTGCTCTGGAAAATAGTTTATTATTCAAAAAGTTAAACATACATCTACCATGTTGTTGTTGTTAGGTGTTGTTGAGGCGATTCCAACTAAAAGCGACAACAGAATGAAACGCTGCCTCGTCTTGCGCCATCCTCGTAATTGCTGTGATATTTGAGCCCATTGTTACAGCCACTGTGTCAGTCCACCTCATCGAAGGTCTTCCTCTTTTCTGCTGACCCTTTACCTCACCAAGCATGATGTGCTTCTCCAGGGAGTGGTACCTCTTAATGACATGTCTAAAGTACACGAGGTAAAGTCTCACCACCCTTGCTTCCTAGGTGCATTCTGGCTGTACTTCTTCCAAGACAGATTTTTTCATTTTGGCAGTCCATGATATATTCAATGTCCTTCGCCAACACCATAATTCACAGGCATCAATTCTTCTTCCATCTTCCTTATTCATCATCCAGATTTAACATGTATATGAGATGATTGAAAATACCATGGCTTGGGTTAGGTGCACCTTAGTCCATAAAGTGACATCTTTGTTTTTTATCACTTGAAAGCAGTCTTTTGCAGCAGATTTGCCCAAGGCAATATGTCAGAATTACAGATGAGGTACAGCAATGAAGAGATGGGCAGAGTTTGGACATGTTCCTTTGGTGCCCATTGACCTAGCCCAGGGGAGCTAGGGATGAGAGAGCCAGAGAAAGGGCTAGCTGGTCTGAAGTGCAAGGAGTTGTGCGGACCCCTGACCCTATGGGTGGTGCCAGTTGACCTAACCCATGAGGGTTAGAAATGAGAGAGAAAAGGGCCTTGCTGATCTGAAGTGCCGGGAAGTGTGTGGACACTCAAGCCTACAGCTAGTACCTATTGACCTAGTCCACAGGGGCTAGGGATGGGCTAACCAGAACTAAACCAAATGAAGAGAAAGATATTTAGCTGGTGTAAATTTCTGCAATTTGATGGCTTGCTCTGTTCTGGCCTTTGCTTATAGATGTAGATGCTCAAAGTTTTAACCAGAAAAGATTTTTCACATCAAGGAACCTACTTGTCTCCTCAGATTACTGGTTTGATAGGGAAAGGCAATTTAGAAATTGGCTATGCAAAATAGGGGGAGATGAAGGCACTAAGTGGCTGGCTTACATGCTTTAGTGGGTATCCTTACATCCAAAATGAGGGGGACAAGAGAGGATCCCCGCTAAACACCTTCCTCTTTTCCTGAAGAGTCTGGGAAGAGAGAGTAGATGAAGATGCTGATAGGATTATATGATCCAGTTGTCGGTGTTGATTGTTAACAAAGTTAATTGTGATTGTAAAAACTGTAATTGTAGAGGCTGCAAGTGTAAAAGACTGGACTAAGGGAAAGACACTTCTAGACTGGAGTACAGTGGCCACACCTAAATCCCTTAAAGATTTTGCTATGCTGATACCTTGTGAGGCTCAGAGAAAGGGAATAATCTCTCAGTTAGATTTTATCAGAGGCCAGAAAGGGTAAAGCCAAGATGAATTTTGGAGAACCTGACCAGATCAGATTGATACCTGTAGCAGACTTGAATGTTTGCTACCTGAGACACCTCGCCCTGAGGACTCCTTGCTCTACTAAAGGACTAATTGTTAATGACTTTTTTGGACTGTTAAAACGATTTGGAGGGGGAACTTACCCTCCAAGTATAAAAGAACAGTTGTCAGAAAAGCCAAGGGGTGGCCTGCAGTGGGAAGGAACGCTTTTATATGGACTTTTTTTGCCATGGTCTTGTAACTCTCACCAAATGACTATGCAAATAAGGTGCTTGTGGCCCACCAAGGGGATTGCATAGGTTGCTAACAATGTCAATAATGAGTATGACATCATTGTGGGAGTGGGCCCATGCCAATAAGATGTAAGGAACCCTAATGAGGGGATTAGTCAGTTTTGCCATCCCTCTTGGCTTAAAGGAAGACAGAGAAAGAGAAGGCAGGGGAGGGGGGTGGGTAGCTATAACACAAAACATCAGAGAGACTGCGGTATGAGAAAGCAGGGATCAGGAGACCAGCACAAAATGGCTGTGGTGGGGCTTGCTAACCCATGGAGCTAAGAGTGGTAACACTTGCCTAAGAAGGTCCCCAGCAGGGCTTGGTGGCAGAAGGCCCCCAGCAGGGCCCAGTGGAAGAGGGCTAGAAGAAGCTGTCCTGATCAAAGAACTGCTTCCTGAGTTGTTGTTCCTGTTACTTCCAAGTTGAACCTGATCCTGAGTTGTACCTTGTTACTTCCCTAATAAACCACTTAACTGTAAGTATGGTTTGTGAGTTCTGTGAGACATTGTAAAAAATTAGCAAACACAAAGGTGGGAGGGAGAGTACTGAGGGGAGGGGAGTAGTTGATGTTAGAGATGATGGAGTGGTAGAGCAGTTGGGAAAAGTTGGACATTTGGGACATCTTTAACCATTGCCTTATAGGAACGAGCTTTGTGCTGATCCTATAAGATCTACCATATGACTTAGCAATTCCTTTCCTATGTATACAATGCAGACTTGAAAGCAGCAATACAAACAGACACATATACACCAATGTTCATTGCAGCACTATTCCCAATAGCTAAAAGGTGGAAACAACCTACATATACATTGACAGATGAATGGGTAAACAAAATGTGGAATATACATACAATGAAATATTGCTCTAGTATAAAGAGAAAGTAGAGGGTCAGCGAAAAAGAGGAAGACCTTCAACGAGGTGGACTGACACAGTGGCTGCAACAATGGGCTCAAACAGCAACAGTTGTGAGGATGGTGCAGGACTGGGCTGTGTTTCATTCTGTCTTGCATAGGGTCGCTATGAGTCGGAACCGACTCAATGGCACCCAACAACAATAACAAAGAGAAACAAAGGCCTGATACATGCTACAACCTGGATGAACCTTGAAAACATTGTGATGAGAGAAGTAAGTCAATCACAAAAGACAAATAGGATATGATCCCATTTACACGAAGTATCTAAAATAAGCAAATGTATAGATACCAAAATTTATTAGTGGTTACCAGGGTCAGGAGGAAGGGACAAAGTGGGAGTCATTGTTTAGAAAGTGTTGACTATCTGTTTATGCTGATGGGAAACTTAGCAACGGATACTGGTGATGATTGCACAACATAATTAATGTAATTGGCGCCACTGAATTCTACGCGAAAAAGGTTAAAAAAGTAATAAAAGAAACAAACATCCACAGTTCTGTTTGAAATATTCTCTCTCTTGACTTAATCACAGATAACTTGAACTTATTGGACTCTAGTGGGCATGTTATACCATTCGACTTTTTTCTTGAACAATTTTGTCAATGAACGAGATTTTCTGGGAATCATGTTAATTCTTCCAGAGGTTTTATCAATGAGTGTGATAGTCTTCCATTTGATTTGATCCTCCTGCAAGACAGGGCTTTAGTTACTATTTTTGCTCACAACATTTCTGATTTTGATCTGCTTAGGGTTGAAAAGCAGTTGCCTCTTTCAACTTAAAACCTTCCATATTTCTTAACTCTCTTTATACTCCTTCATCCTTCCTTTCAAATCACTTAATTATTTACTGAGATAATTTCTTAACTGTAATATCATATCAAATGCAGCCAATAGCATTCGACATAGGCTGCTATCATTCTGATGTCTAACCTCTTTTGCAAATGTTATTATCTGCATATTAGGACTTCTAATTTATCTCAGGTGACCATCTTACCAACTGTTTTTTGTCACCACATAACCTGAATCTACGTTATTCTGTGTCCTCACTGTCAAATATCTCATCCTTAAAACACTGGCACCTGTTTATACTGATTTGTTTGCTTCGTTACAGCAGCATCCTACTTCTGGTTCTGATCTCCGCATCATTTAGGAAAGACTAGGTCATATCCTGGTAATAATCCCCAACTTATGTTGCAAATCATAAATACGTATGTTTTTTTTTTTTCATTCTCCTAATCCAACGTAAGTTAAGGACTCTACTAATTAACTAACTTAGAGACTAAGGTTGGAGGAAGAGCAAGAAACTTGAATATTGCTAGTGCCAGAGTGAAAACGGAGCTCTGAAGGGTCTCACACTGGCAATGAAATGTTTTGCCCACAAATGACAAGCATCATGTATGTTCACAAGGCTTTGGCTAGAACTAGTCATATGGCCCTATTCACTCTCAAATGGGGCAGGAAGTGAAACCTTGTTTTGAGCCAAGAAAGAGGGAGAACTGAAAATATCTGATGAGCTGCACTAATGACTACTAATGAATTTTGTGATGGTCATGGATGCAAAGATCAAATATAGGATTTTAAAAATATCAGTGTAATGCGGGTAACATAGACACGGAATGCAAAACATTTGTTTGGAACTGAAAGTTCTCCAACCCAGAAAGCATAAACTAGGAAAGTAGAGAAAAACATAATTATCAAACTCGTAAAACATTTGCAGTTAGATGAAAAAGTTAAAAGGCTCCTGTGGAGATAAAAGTCAGTGCTCCAATAGATCATGTGGTACTTTCATGTTTAGATAACCCAGAAAACTCTACTAGTAACTAAATAGCTATCTTTTCCACAGAATTAACACTTCTCCATTATTGCTGAAAACAATAGGCAAAAATGCACAAAGGTGTTGATCAAGACAGATACTACCAGCATGATGTTGGTCCAGGTTGATGGAAACACCAGTTAAAATGGTTAATTAAACAGATTATGTAGACATGTAAACCATAGGTTATTCAGTTCTTGATGTTACTATGTTTCAACACTTGTTGATTCCCTTGGCACAATAGCTTACTCTTTTGTTTTCAATTCATACCCAAGGCATTTAATTCATTTCAATAGAAATATTACTCTGTGTCTCCATGTGTTTGGTCTGGTGGCTAGACAATATTCAACTATATGAATAAATCAGATCATCAAGTAATTTAAAGGCTAGTGTGAGGCAGAGGAGAAACACAAGCAACATGCTACTAATATATAGTATATGACTGGTGCCAAATGGCATGGGTATTCACTAGGAAGGAATATTTAGAAGGTATCTAAAGTGTTTTCTACAGTACATGTATTTTGATACTGGCATTGAAAAATGAATATGATGTTCATACATCCATACCAGCCTAAATATGGAGAAAAGAACCAAAAGCCGGGGGGGGGGGGGCAAAGATGCATTCTAGCAATTGGGTAACAGTAAAGTAAGTTAGCTGGTCTGTATTGCTGTTTTTACTGCTGAATCACCCCTTTATTCAGCCACCAATTTACGGTGACTGTCCTAGTTATCTAGTGCTGCCAAAACAGAAATACAACAAGTGGATGGCTCCAAAGAAGAGAAATTTATTTCCTCACAGTAAAGCAGGCTAGAAGTCCAAATTCAGGGTGTCAGCTCCAGGGAAAGGCTTTTCTCTCTGTTGGCTCTGGAGGAAGGTCTTCATTCATCTTCCCCTGGATTAGGAGTTTCTCAGGCACAGGGACTGCAGGTCCAAAGAATGTGCTCTGCTTCCAGTGTTGCTTTCTTGATGGTATGAGTTTCCCCTGTCTCTCTACTCGCTTCTCTCTTTTATATCCCAAAAGAAACTGGCTCAAAACACAATCCAATCCTGTAGATTGACTCCTGCCTCATCAACACAACTGCCACACATCCCCCCTCATTAACATCATAGAGGCAGGACTTACCACACATAGGAAAATCACATCAGATCGCAAAATGGTGGACAATCACACAATACCTGGAATAATGGCCTGGCCAATTTGATACACACATTTTTGAGGGACACAATTCGATTGATGACAGTGACCCTATGCACAACAGGATCAGACCACTGTGATCCACAGGGTTTTCATTGGCTGATTTTTTGGCAGTAGATCACCAGGCCTTTCTTTCTAGTCCATCTTAGTCTGGAAGCTCTGCTGACACCTGTTCAACCTCATAGCAACACATACACCTCCACTAACAGATAAGTGGAGGCTGTGCATGAGGCACTTTGACCAGGAATTGAATCCAGGTCTCCTGTATGGTAGGTGAGAATTCTACCATTGAATCACCACTGCCACAGCTGGGCTGTAGAGAGCAGAAAATACAGAGAAGCACTGGGACCAAAAAAGAAGTATAAAATTAGGTGAAGGCTTGTCCTTTCCTTTTCTCTTCATAGAATAAGTTCACCAATTCCTAGTTTAATAAATTTATAAAGGTGATTAATACTTTAATTAGTATTGGCACATACATTTTTATCCTTAAAACCAACTGTCTTGTGTGGAAGGTATTTCCATTTTATAGCCCCTGAAACAGAGAGATTATAGGATTTACTAAGAATCATTTTGAATAAGTCTTTTTATTACACAGCTCAACTAGGGCATTTGTATCAAAACGAAAGTTAAAAAAAGCTATAGACCCCACAATTTTTCAATGAAAATAATCAATAGGTATTTAATATTCAGTAATCTAATTGCAAGAGAATTAATGTAGCTAAGTTGTAAAATGCTAAAGAAACTGATGTTCGTTAAACAACTTTTAAAGAAATTTTTACAAATATTTGTCTTTAAAAATAAAATTCAATATAGATAACATTCCAGCACAGAAGAAATGTTAATACCAAATGTTAATGCCAATGTTAATACCAAAAATAAAAACAAACAAGAAACATAACTGAAAGAGTAATGTGCTACTCTGTATTCTCAGTTAGTGATTACTCAGAAAAACTGCACTATTAGATGACAATATAAGCAATAAATATAGTGAATGGTTAAGTGCATGGGCTCTAGAATCAGATAACTCTAGGCTAAAATCCTGTATCTTTCTCTTTTTAGTTGTGTGATATTGTTAATCGCTGTCAAGTCAGCTCCAAGTCATGGTGACCCTACGTAGAACATAACAAAACATAGCCTGGTCCTGCACCATCTTCGTGATTATTGACATGTTTTAGCCCATTGTGGTGGCCATTGTGTTGTGCCTTCCAATCTAAGAAGCTCATTTTCCAGCATTATATCAGATAATATTCTGTTATGACCCATGGGGTTTTCAATGGCTAATTTTTGGAAGTAGATTGTCTGTCTTAATCTGAAACCTCCTCTGAAACCTGTCCACTGTAAGTGACCCTGCTGGTATTTGAATTACTAGTGGCATAGCTTCTAGTATCATAGCAGCATGCAAGCCACCACAGTACAACACATAGACAAATAAATGGTGGTTGTGTAGCTTTGATCAATTTAGAAATCCTCTGAGCCTCAGTTTCTTCATCTATAAAATGAAGTTTATCAGCTTGTAATTAGAGTTAAATAAGACAATGAGGACTTAAAAAATAATAAGCATGGATTAAATGTTTTATGTTGTTGTTATTTACATTGTTATTGTCTCTATATTTCTACATTATAAAAATGTTTTGCAAGATTTTCTTAATTGGTAGTACTATTCCTGGAAAGAAGTAAAATGATTTTAAAACAAACAACAATAACTGTATAATGGCAATACTCATCATAGTCATGTAACTGGTTAGTGAGATAAAATACTTGTAAACAAGCAATCTTAGTTCAAGTTCATGTTTCCTTTTATGTTTACTCATCATATTTACTATTACATTATTTTATTTTTTTGCCACTTGTTGTATGGGTTGAATTTTTAACTTTAAGTAAATCAATTTTTTTTTTGTTTAATACTCAGAAACAAACATTCTATTGTGACCCAGGAATTCTGTGAAGTATGGTGGAGAAAAACAAACAGCAAAGAAAAAATCTTCTCTTATGAACTTAAAATGAGATTATTTTGTCAACAAAGAGATGCATCAAAACATAAAATGAAATTATTTTTTCCACAAAGAAATGCATTAAAACATATTACTTCCATTAAATTGCATATAACTAGAATAGAATATATACTCTTTTCACTAAACAATGACATATTTTGATATAGCTTTCAAAAACAAAATGGTTAAATAAAAAAGGATATATACTGAAGTTTTCTGATTATATATATATTTTTTTCCATGCTGTGCCTTTTGAAAATTTTGAACAAGTCGCGTCTATATTACTTGAAATTGAAACACATGAAATACTATGTCTGTGTTGGTTAACTTCAGGTGTCAACTTGGCTAAGCCATGATTCTTAATGGTTTGGCAGATATTATGTAATCATTGTCCATTTTCTGATCTGATGTGAGCAGCCGGTCAATTGAAATGCCAATCAACTGAAAGCAAATCAGTTTCTCAGTAGTCCATGTGGGTGTGGCCTGCATCAAATATATACAGATGTTCTGGCAAAGATCTCTCTGGATCCTGCATCTGACTTATCATCCTCTGACCTCTGGTTCTTGAGAAGTGACCCAGTAGCCTGTCACCTGACCTGCAGATCTTGGAATTAACCAGCTCCCACATTTCTGAGCCGGCAGTCTTCCGACTGACCTGATCCCTGCAACCACGTGAGTCAAGAGAAGTCTCCAGCCTGATGCCAGACCCATGGATTTGGGATGGCGAGCCCCCATAACTGGGTGAGAGATTGACCTCTGATAAATCTCTGCATGTGTGTGTGTGTGTATATATATATATATGTATATGTATATACATATATACTCTTCACTGGTTTTGCTCCTCTAGAGAACTCAGCCTAAGACGATGTTTTTGTCAGATTAAACTAAATGAAATTTTAACTTTCTAATCTCTAATCAAAAGAGTATGATTATGCTGAAAAACTTATAAAGAGGGATAAATATTTCAATACAATATAATTTGCTCTTACAGCTCATGGATAAATCACGTGCACATCAAATGGGGATGTGTCTATGTAGCTCCTTTCTTTTCAACTGTTAGAAAGTTAATTGGTTGGAAGCTTTTAGAAGATTAGTTGGTAAATGTTCATAGTACATGCAAGAGACAATTAAGTATGGTGACTATAACACTTTCGAACTAAGTGTCAATTCAGTTTTCTTATGTTGTTGTTAGGTGCCCACTATTTGATTCTGACTCATAGTGACCATGTGTACCACAGAACAAAACATTGCCCTATCTTGCACCGTTCTCTAAATTGTTGCTGTGCTTGAGCCCATCATTGCAGCCACTGGGTCAATCTATCTCTTTGAGGGTCTTCCTCTTTTTTGCTGACCCTCTACTTTACTAAGCATGATGTTTTTCTCCAGGGACAGGTCCTTCCTGATAACATGTCCAAAGTACATGAGACAAAATTTTGTCTTCCTCGCTTCTAAGGAGCATTCTGGCTGTACTTATTCCAAGACAGATTTGTTTTTTCTTTTGGTAGTTTGTGGAATATTCAATTTTCTTCACCAACACCATAATTTAAAGGTATCAATCCTTCTCTGATCTTCATTATTCATTGTCCAACTTTCACATGAGTAAGGGGCTGTTGAAAATACCATAGCCTGCATCAGGTGCACTTTAGTTCTCAAAGTGACACCTTTGCTTTTTAACACTTTAAAGAGGTCTTTTGTAGCAGATTCGCCCAATGCAAGATGTCGTTTGATTTCTTGACAGCTACTTTCATAGGTGTTGATTATGGATTAAAGTAAAATGAAATCCTTGACAGCTTCATTTGTCATGAGGTTGCTTATTGGTCCAGTTGTGAGGATTTTTGTTTTCTTTATGTTGAGGTGTTATCCATACTGAAGGTTGTGGTCTTTGATCTTCATCAGTAAGTGCTTGAAGTTCTCTTTGCTCTCAGAAAGCGAGGTTGTGTCATCTTCATTTGGCAGTTTGTTAATGAGTCTTCCTCCAACCCTGTAGTCTGTCTTAGATTTGTGCTCAGGATACAGATTGAATAAGCATGGTGAAAGGATACAACCCTGACGCACACCTTTCATGATTTTAAACCACACAGTATGAGTATGAGAAATTATATTAAAATAATCTCAAACCTTAGATTAACCTTTTTCAGCTGCCATGTTTTGGAATGCATTAATCACAAATCAACAAAGTAGACAACTTAGGATACAAACAAATCTTGTTGCATTGCACAAGGGGCATGAATAGTTCTAGCCACTGAGATAAATATGTGATGTCTGTGTATGTACATAATTTAAAGTGAATTTACATTTTTTAAATTATGAAGCAAATTGAAGTTCATTTTATTTTCCTTTTAGCCCAGAGTTCTACCTACTTAAACAAAGGAGCCCTAACTTCATTATAAAAGCAGTAAGTACATTCCCACTGGACCAGAATTTTGGTAATTTTAATGGCAAGAATTTGAAGGCACAAAGAAACAAGGGTTGTGGACTTTGTCCTGAAGAAGACAATATCACCTTATAGTCACTTTAGTGGCTTCTGACATGACTGAATATGTGATGACCTCATTTTTATAATACGTGGGGAAGGTATGATGGCAAAATAACTATAACTTTCTATCTCCATCAACACAGATCTTCAAAGTAACCAGAGAAAGTATCTTCCTATGTTGTACATTTGGACAGCTATTGGGCAAAGTCCCTAAAACAAAAATATCTGCTATTTGTTTGAGGCTTGATTTTTTTGTTTTATTTTTTCATGTAAATATTCTCCAGAAGGGTAATATTTAAGACCTTATCACCTAAGCTCATGAAAGAATTTAATTGGCAACAATGCAAAAGCAAGTAAAGGTGCTTTGAACGGTATCGATCTTTATAGACTATTTGTGAATGTTTTATAAAACAAAAAAAGGAAATTTCTCCTCAACTAAAAATATTATATGATTAAATACATGGTGCTGTCCTTCCATTTCCTGAATATTTTATCATGTAATGATATTTCAAGTTATGCATATCAATAAAAAATAGCCATTTAAATGGTCTTTTTACCAAAATATGTAATATAAAAGGATAAGATTCTGTAATAAAAATCACTTTACCTTTCATTGCATATGTGCTATGTTCTAGGTAGTATGCTAAATCCTATACATACATTATTTTATTAAACCCTCGTTGAAAAACCATGAGATACGTATTTCTATTATCATCATTATAATCATCATCATCATCACCATTTTATAGATGAATAATTGGATATTTAGAGAGTTTAATTTACTTAAGGTCATGCAACAAATATATAGATAAACATGTATGTACCTAATTTAAAATACAATATTATTAACAATATACTTTAAAATTTCGACTCTAAATTACAAACTGTTGAAATGATGACTCAATATTCTATTTTGTTCATTACCCTCATAATATTTCACGCTGCTCATGAGATCTTATTACCTGTACAAAATATGCATTCAACACTGGCCTGCTAAGTAATTGTTAGAAATTCACAATTTCATTATAATTTTGAATCTATGTACACCACTTGTGGCAGAAGCTGTGGACTTTCTCTCTTTGTTGTATTAAGAGGAAAATATTGAGTAGTAGCTTATTGTGTTAAAAGACCTGCTTTTATGTTGTTGGTAGTGGTAGAATGGCATACTAACAATAGTATTTAAGAGAAACATTGGTCAAAATTTGCCCAAATAAATTGACATTTCATCTCTTTTTATGTAGTCTATGCGGACAGTGCATTTGTATGTCAGGGTATAACAAACCCATGCAACTGAATATTAGATACTAATAGTGATATCAGGGCAATGCCATGTTTACAAGCATTGGGAAATAGCATCTTCTCTTTCTCCTGCTTCTTAGAAGCATGCAGTACCCTCTGCATACCACAAATGTCAATTCAAATAGGAAAGAGATACAAAAAGAGAAAACAATCAAAAAAGCAGATAGAAAATGTATTAAAACATTTAATAACTTACTAAAGGCAATTAAAATTACCTTTGTCATAGTTTTCAATGTACATTTATTTGAATAAAAATAGATATATTTTATCATTGAAATATTAATCATGTATTCTTGCCTCTGTAAGTTTTATTTTTCCTTTCAGAAAGGCAATGAAAAAATGAATACTTTATATTTTTCCACTAATTGCTGCAATGAATTCATTGTCACATGAATATTTTATTGTGAGCAGCAATGATATTACTTTTTAATAAATGAGATAATCACAGATATTCTTAGGCAACTTAAGTCATTTGTGGCAGTTCATACTTCAGTGTAATAGCTTTTTAAATGTATACAACTTCATTATATTTTATAAAAGTTTATAGGGAGTACTTTTTTTAAAAAAGATATGTCAAAAATAAAGTCATATTGGATATTATGTATACTTAGCTGTGGTATAGCCTTTCCTAGATTACTAGTCACTTCTCCAGCTTGCTAATGCCCTCACATCCTCTCCCCCTCCATGGATGCTGTAGGGAAATTTTCCATGTCATCACTAATTCTCTTAGTT
Organism: Dugong dugon; assembly: GCA_030035585.1. NCBI lineage: Eukaryota > Metazoa > Chordata > Mammalia > Sirenia > Dugongidae > Dugong > Dugong dugon. The sequence continues at coordinate 101,308,978 of CM057463.1, read as the reverse complement.
TCTTAGCACTGATGTAACAGAAATACCACAAGTGGGTGGTTTTAAAGAACAGAAATTTATTTTTTTTACAGTTCAGAGGGCTAGAAGCCCAAATTCAGGACACAGGCTTTAGGAGAAGGCTATTTCTATCTGCTCAGAGGAAAAAATATTGTCTTAGATTCTCTAGTGTTCTTCTCCATGTTCTTTGGGAATCTAATTATGGCATCTATCTTTCTCCCATTTGAGTGTGCTTGCTTCTGTGCCTAATCTGCTATTTTTATAGCTCAGAAGTGATTAAGTTTAAGACACACTCCACATGAATATGGCCTCATTAGCATAAGGAAGCAAATCCTATTACCAAATGGGATTACATCCACAGGTATGGGGGTTACCATATATTTTTTGGAGAAACAATTCAATCCCTAACATTCTACCTTTTAGTTCTCTAAGATGTACGTCCTTCTCATGTGCAAAACACATTCACCCTATCACATCATCCCCAAAGTCTTACCTGGTGCCAACAACAACTCTAAATCCAAAACCTCATCTTCTGGAATATCTAAATCAGTTATGACTCCAGGTGTGTTCCAGCCTGGAACAAAATTCCTCTCCAACTGTGGACCTGTGAAACCTAGAATACAAGTTATCTGCTTCCAAATTACCATGGCGGCATAGGCACAAGATAGATATTTTAATTCCAAATGGGAGAAATCACAGGTACAAAGCAAGTCCACAACCTAGCAGAGCAAATTTAATTAGCTCTCAAGGCTTGAAAATAATGCTTCGTTGTCTGGGACCATCTGGAAAATGGGCCTGGCCTCCAGACTGGGTATTGGCCATGCTCTCCAGATTCTGGGTGGAGCCCTCTTGGCCCTGGGTGTCAGCCCTGCCTTCCAGGACTACTGGGGTGGCAGTTCTATTCCCTTGGCTTTAAATGACCCTATTCTTTCTATCCAACTGAGAGGTGACCCCACCCCCTCAGCCTGGGTGGCCTCATTCTCCTGGCGTTTGGAATTGGAGCCCCAACCTCTCAACTCTGAGTAACAATCCCATCCTCCTGGCCCACTTGAACTGCAGCCTCACCCTCTGAAACTGAAGTGGTGGAGATCTGACTCTTTAAAGGCTAGGAGGCAGTTGTTTCACCCTTTGAAATGGAGGCAGGCTTGCCCATCATGGTTCCTTCTAGAGTTCTGCTAATCTCCGAACTGTTCTTGGAATGGTACCTCCTTTTCCTCGGAGGACAACAGAAGTTCACAACCAAGTCACTCCACTGGCCCATATCTTGCCTGCAGAATTCCAGGAGGTAGACAAGTTTTTTGTTTTTTGTTTTTTTTTAATTCCATGAGGTTGACCACTTTGCTTCATTTTGTCCTGTCTGTCCCTTTTATTCTGAGCTGATGGAATTTCTACTGAATGAGCTTAATATCTTTAGCAAAAGATTGTGTACAGATACCTTTCTGAAAAAATTCCAAGACATGTTTCCTTTGTTTATACAACAGAAGTTTCCAAGTATTTGAATTCGGTTTTAATTTGCACATTTTTAAGTTTATCTCTTTCCTCTGGTATTTTACTATGAGCAGCAAGGAAAAAGCACATGGTCCCTTCAAGATTTCTCTTATAAATCTCCTCAGTCAAATATCCAAGTTCATCACTTAGAAATTCCATTGTTAGGAGCCGTGGAGACAACTCCTACTCAAAGTGGCCCAAATATAACAGAACAAAATATTGCCTAGTCCTGTGCCATCTTCAGTCATTGCTATGTTCAGACCCATTTTTGCAGCCACTGTGTCAATCCATCCTGCCAAGGGACTTCCTCTTTTTCATGATACTACATTTTATCAAGCATAATATCCTTCTCCAGGGATTGGTCAATCCAGATAACATGTGCAAAGTAAGCAAAGTAAAGTCTTGTCATCCTCACTTCTAAGGAACAGTCTCCAAGACAAATGTCTTAGTCGTCTAGTGCTGCTCTAATAGGAATACCACAAGTAGATGGTTTTAACAAAGAGAAGTTTATTTCTTTACAGTAAAGTAGGCTAAAAGTCCTCGTACCAAATTCTGTCTTAGTCATCCAGTGCTGCTCTTACAGACACCACAGGTGGATGGCTTTCACAAAGAGAAATTTATTTTCTCACTGTCCACTAGGCTTCAAGTCCAAATTCAGGGCATCAGCTCTAGAGGAAGCTTTCCCTCTCTGTCGGCTCTGGAGGAAATTCCCCCTCATCATCAGTCTTCCCCTGGGCTAGGAGCTTCTCCGCGCAGGAACCTCGGGTACAAAGGATGCACTCTGCTCCTGGCACTCCTTTCTTGATATTATGAGGCCCCCGATTCTCCACTTGCTTCCCTTTCCTTTTATCTCTTATAAGAGATAAAAGATGGTGCAGGCCACACCCCAGGGAAACTCCTTTTACATTGGATCAGGGATGTGACCTGGGTTAAGGTGGTGTTACAATCCCACCCTAATCCTCTTTAATGTAAAATTACAATCACAAAATGGAGGACAACCACACAACACTGGGAATCACTGCCTAGCCAAACTGATACACACATTTTTGGGGGACACAATTCAATCCATGACAACAAATTTGTTCATTCTTCTGGAAGTTCACAATATATTTAATATTCATCACCAACACCATAATTGACATGTATCAGTTCTTTGGTTTTCCTTTTTCATTGTACAGTTTTCACATGCATATGAGGCAATAGAAAATATCACAGCTTGGGTCAGGCACACCTTGGTCATCAAAGTGACATTTTTGCTTTTTAAGATTTTAAACACGTACTTTGCCACAGATTTTCCCCCATGCAATATGTCCTTTGATTTGTTGACTGCTGTTTCCATGGGCATTGATTTTTGGATCCAAGTAGAATGAAATCCTTGACAATTTCAATTTTATCTCCATTTAGCATGATCTTTCATATTTGTCCAGTTGTGAGGATTTTTGTTTTCTTTATGTTGAAATGTAATCTATCAAGACTGTAGTTCTTGATCGTCATTAGTCAGTTCTTCAAATCCTCTTCACTTTGGCAAACAAGGTTGGGTCATCTGCATATGGAAAGACGTTAATGAGTCTTGCTTCAGTTATGATGCTGCTTTCTTCTTCATACAGTACAGATTATTTGCTCAGCATACAGATTGAATAAATATGGTGAGGGGATACAATTCTGATGCACTTTTTCAATCTTAAATTAAGAATTGTTCCCTTGTTCTGTTCAAACAACTGCCTTTTAATCTATGTACATGTTCCACATGAGCAGAAGTATGCGTTCTGTAATTGGATTCTTCACAATGTTATGTATAATTTGTTATAATCCACACAGTCAAATGCATTTGTGTAGTCAATAAAACAATAAAACACATGTAGGCATCTTTCTGGTGTTCTCTACTTTCAGCCAAGAGCCATCTGACATCAGCAATGATATCCCTCATTCTACATCCTCTTCTAAATTGATTTTGGTTTCTGGTAGTTCCTTTTCAATGTAAAGCTTCAGTCAATTTTTGAATTATCATCAGAAATATTTTGCTCGCATTCTATATTAATAATAGTTTTCTATGATTTCTGCAATCCATTGAATCGCCTTTCCTTGGAATGGACATGGAAATGGATCTTGTCCAGCCTGTTGGCCGGGTAGCTATCTTTCAAATTGAGTGGGCACTTCCAGCATTGTATCCATTTGTTGAAGCATCTCAATTAGTATTCCATCAATTCCTGGAGCCTTGTTTCTCACCAGTGACTTAAGTGAAGCTTGGATTCTTCCTTCTGTGCCATTGGTTTTTGATCTTATGCTACCTCCTGAAATGGTTAAACATCAACCAATTCTTTTTGGTACAGTGACTATGTATTCCTTCCATTTTATTTTGATGCTTCATTCATTTTTTTTGCCCATAGAATCCTTCAGTATTGCAACTCAAGGCTTGAAATTTTTCTTCAGTTTTTTCCACCTGAGAAATGCTGAGCATGTTCTTTCCTTTTGGTTTTCTAACTCCAGGTCTTAGCACATTTCACGTTATAATACTTCTTGTGCAGCCCTTTGAAATCTTCTGTTCAGCTCTTTTACTTCATAACTTCTTTCTTTTGCTTTAGCTACTCCTCATTCAAGAGCAAGTTTCAGAGTCTCTTCTGATATCCATTTTGGACTTTTCTTTCTGTCTTCTCTTTTCAGTGACATTTTCCTTTCTTCAGGTATAACATACTTGATGTCATCCCACAATTCTTCTGGTCTTGCATCAAATCTGTTTTTGAGATGCTCTCGAAATTCAGGCAGGATATTTTCAAGGATATACTTCGGCTCTCTTGGACATGTTTTAATTTTCTTCAGCTTCAACTTGAACTTGTGTAGGAGAAATTGATGGTAAGTTCTTCAGTAGGCCCCTGGCCTTGTCCTGACTGATGATAGTGAGCTTCTCTGTAAATTTCTTTCCACAGTTGTCGATTTGAAACCTTGTATTCCATCCAGTGTGGTCGACATGCATACTCATTTGTTTTGTTGAAAAAAGGTATTTCTAATGAATGAGTCAGTGGTCTTGCAGAATTTTATCATGCGATCTCCAGTGTCCTTTCTATCACCAAGGCCATATTTTCCAACTACTAATTTTTCTTCTTTGTTTCCAACTTGTGCATTCTAATCACCAGTAATTATTAATGCATCTTGTTTGCATGTTTGATCAATTTAAAACTGCCGCTGTTTGTAAACATCTTCAATTTCTTCATCTTTGGCATTAGTGGTTGGTATATAAATTTGAATAATTGTAGTATTAATTGGCCTTTCTTGTAGGAGTATGAATGTTATTCTATCTCTGACAGCATTGTACTTTAAGATGGATCTTGAAAGATTCCATTTGATGACGAATGTAATGCCATTCCTCTTCAGTTTGTTGTCCCTGGCATAGTAAACCATATGATTGTCCAATTCAAAATTTTCAATACCAGCCCATTTCAGTTCATTAATGCTTAGTATATTGATCATCAAGTGTTCCATTTCTTTCTTTCTTTTCTTCTTCTTCTTTTTTTTTTTTTTTCCTTTGAGGAACTGTGAAACTGTTTTACACAATGGCTGCACCATTTTACATTTCCACCAGCAGTGTATGAGGGCTCCAATTTCTCCACAGCCTTATCAACATTTATTGTCTTTTTGATTATCACTATTCCAATGGGTGTGAACTGGCATTTCACTGTTTTTGTTTGTTTTATGCTTTAGATAAAGTTTCACAGAGCAAATTATCTTCTCATTAAACAATTAATACATATATTGTTTTGTGACATTGGTTGCCAACACCACAACATGTCAACACTCTCCCCTTCTCAACCTTGAGTTCCTCATTATCAGCTTTCCTGTCCCCTCCTGCCTTCTCGTCCTTGCCCCTGGGTTGATGAGCCTGTTTAGTCTCATTTTGTTTTATGAGCCTGTCTAATCTTTGGATGAATGGTGAACCTCAGGATTGACTTCATTACTTAGTCAAAAGGACATCTGGGGGCCATACTCTCTGGATTTATCCAGTCTCTGTCAGACCAGTAAGTCTGCTTTTGTTTTGTGAGTTAGAATTTTGTTCTGCATTTATCTCTCGCTCTGTCTGGAACCTCTTACTATGATCTCTGTCAGAGTAGTCAGTGGTGGTAGCCGGGCACCATCTAGATGTGCTGGACTGTCTGGTGGAAGCTGTGGTAGATCTGGTTCATTAGTCTTTTGAATTACTGTCTCCCTTATATCTTTGCTTTTCTTCATTCTCCCTTGCTCCAGATGAGGTTGGATGAAAGGAGTATCTTAGATGGTCACTCAGAAACTCCTAAGACCCCAGATGTTACTCACCAAAGTAGGATGTAGAGCACTTTCTTTATAAACTATGTTATGCCAATTGAGCTAGATGTCCCCCGAGACCATGGTCCCCAGCCCTCAACCCAGTAATTTGGTCCCTCAGGGAGTTTGGATGTGTCTATGAAGCTTCCGTGACATTGTCTTGGTTAAGTTGTGCTGGCTTCCCCAGTATTGTGTACTGTCCTACATTTCACAGAAATTACCACTTATCTATTTTCTATTTTTCCCTGCCTACCCCTCCCCTCCCAAGTAACCATCCAAGATGGTTTCTTTTTGTGTGTAAATCTTTTCATGGGTTTTGAAAAGCTTTGAATTCCCTATTAAGTAGTTTCAGTGCCTTTTCTTCTACCAGAAGGTCATCTGGTGTTTTATTTTGGAGACTTTTTGAGCCATCTTGTCCTTTTTATATATATGTATCAATACTGTCTGCTGTCCTTGGGACACTCAGGAATTATTTTCTTTATTAATTGACTGTAGATTTATTTGTTTTCTCCTGCTTTTTGGTTTTATTTGGCTATGTCTGGGCAGGAAGTCTGGGTGTGCTTTGTGGCTTGCTAGTTTGTGGGCATGATACTTCTCACTACCTTGTCAGGTGGGCAAGGCTGGTCACTCAGCTATGGTGCAGCGGGGTAAGGGGCAAGGGGCAGGGATGGGTTGTTTCTGGCATGTACTGGAGCCAACGTGGGGGGCCAGGGGGCAGTGCAGGTTGGGGTCTGGTGGTTCACATCTATGCAGCTCTGGGGTGCAACACTAGGTACACAGTGCAGATAGACAAGAGGGAAGGGAGAGGATGTCATTTATGAGCTAAGTGGATAAAAGAAAGAAGAGAGAAAAACAGAAGCAAAAAAATGAAAGAAAAAAGAACAAGTGAATAAAATGATGATGCTGTAGGATTTGGAGGGTGGGGGCAGGACAGATCTGGCAAGGCCATGGGCAGTTGGCTCTTTAGCTGAGTGGTGTGGCTTGGCCTGTTGAGAAGGATCATAAGTGGTTCATGGTGATAGGTGAACTAGAGAAAGGAAAGAAAAGAAGAGAAAGAGAGAGAATAAAGAAAAAAAAAAAAAAAACAAAGAAAAAAAAACAAAAACAACACCAAAAATAAATAAAAATGGTGCTGAGTGAGTTGGCAGTTGGGGGCAGGGCAGTATTGGAGTAGCAGTGATCTGATGTCTCTTGCAAAGCAGCATGGCACTGCCCATCAAGAAGGGGTGGAGGCAGTGCAGGGTCTAGATGGGAGGGAAAAGGAAAAGATAAAGAAAAAAAATGGTGTTGAGGGAGTCCGCCTGTGGGGACAGCACAGACGTGGGAAAGCTGTGTGCCAGAGGATCTAGCTGAGGGTTACAGCACAGCCCATCAAGAAAGGGGTGGGTAGCACACAGGACTAGGTGGGTGAGAGAAAGGAAAGGAAGGAAGGAAGAGAGAGAGAATACACAAGAACAACAACTACAAAAAGAAAAGGAAGAACAAATAAAAAAAAGATAAAATAAATGTGCTGAAGGAACCTGCCAGTAGGGGTGGTCCAGACCCAGGGAGCCCATGTGACAGTGGCTCTCTAGTTGAGTAGTGTGGCACAGCTCATCCACAAGGGGCAGGGACAGCACACATGGCTAGGTGGGTGGGAGAGAGGAAAGGAAGGAAGTGAAAGAGAGGGAAGAAACTGAAAAAAAAAAGAAAAATGGCACTGAGGGAGCTTATGGGTGGGGTGTCACAGACCCAGGGAGGCCATGTGTGTGCTGCTCTCTAGCCAAGTGCTGTGACACAGCCTGTCAAGAAGGGGCAGAGATGGCACACTTGTCTAGGGGGTAGCAGAAAGGACAGGAAGGGACAGAGAAATAAGAAACCAAAAAAAAAAAAAAGAAAGAAACAAGAAAAGAAAAAAAATGGCCCTGAGGGAACATGTTGCAGTGGTGCTGACTCAGGAAAGCCATGTGCCGGTGGCTCTCTAGCCAAGCCATGTGGTACAGCCCACCAAGAATGGGCGGAGATGGCACACATGGCTAGGTGGGCAGGAGAAAGGAAATGAAGGAAGGGAGAAAGAGATAAGAAACTGAAAAAAAAAGAAATAAAAATTGGTGCTGAGGGAGCCTGTCAGTGGAGTGGCGCAGACCCAAGGAAGCAGTGTGTGCGTGGCTCTCTAGCTGGGCAGTGTACCACAGCCTATCAAGAAGGGGCAGAGACAGCACACAGTGCTAGCTGGGCAGGAGGAAGGAAAGGAAGGAAGTGAGAGATAGAGAAGACACAAAAAAGCCAAAACAACAACCAAATGGCACTAAAAGGGTTGGATGGTGGGAGCAGGGCAAATACAGGCAGCAAGGAGCTGGTGTCTCTCAGACTGAGCAACCGAGGCTCGTTGGAAAGTGGCAGAAGCCACTTAGAGCGAAGAGTGGTGGTGGGTAGGAAAGCGTGTATCCCTGGTTACCGGGCGCTCTGTCTCCTATTGAGAGCTCCGTGAATTTGCCTTCCCGTGCTCCTTGTCCATTGTTCTCGGTGGCTGAGGTCCAAAATAGCGAGTCCATGCTGTGTTAGCTGGTAGGGGACCTCCACTCCGTAGCTCTCCTTGTTCTCTGTTCTCTGTCCGTTTCTTATTCCATTCAGTCCTTGGTTGAGTTCTTTATTTCTTCATTTGATGCTTTGGGTTCCAGGATTGACAGCTGTATCTGTTTCACTTAGTTTTTCAGGTCTTGCTGTAGAGGGATGGCATGATGCTTCTGTCTATAGTGCCATGTCTGCTCCACCTTTTCATTTCATTTTTAACGTCTTCCAATTTTCCTTGATTCATATTTAGTACTTTCCACATTCTGATTGCTAATGGATATTTGCAGCCATTTCTTCTCATTTTGAGTCATGCCACATAAACAAATGAAGGTCCCTAAAGTTTTACTTCATTCAGGCCATTAAGGTGGACCCTACTTTAAGGAGGCAATTCTTCCTCAATCCTATATTGAGTGCCTTCCATCTGAGAGGCTCATCTTTAAGCACTATATTGGACAATGTTCTGCTCCTATTCTTCAGGTTTTCATTGGCTAATTTTTTTTTTGAAAGTAGATTGTCAGGTCCTTTTTTCTAGTCTATTTCAGTCTGGAAGCTCCACTGAAACCTATTTACCATGAATGACCCTTTTTGTATTTCAAGTATCAGTGGCTTAGATTCCAGCATCACAACACACACGCCACCACAGTATGACATCCCAACAGGTAAGTTAAGTTCTACTTTCCACAAAGCATTCAAACATAATTCAGACAAGCTGTTTACCACTGCATAAAAACCATCATCTTCTCTTCTGTGTCCAATCACATGCTCATAATTTCATTTTAAAGCCCACCAGAAGTACATTTAACGTTCAAACTTCAAGCAACAATCATGGTAATAGACGCACTTCCCAAAGGATATCTCATTTCTTTTTGACCCCTCATCAGAATTGCCCTTATGGTCCGTAATTCCACCAGCATTCTCTTCAATGCACTCTAGGGCCTTAATATGAAGCACATCAAATTTCTCTGTATTCTACCCATTAGTCAACTACAAAACTACTTCAAATTTTTAGGTATTTGTTAGAGCAGCACACCCACTTCTCAGTACCAGATTCTGTATTATTATCTTAGCGCTACTGTAACAGACATACCACAAGTGGTTTTCTTTAATGAACATAAATTTATTTTCTCACAATTTAGGACGGCACCAACTCTAGGAAAATGTTCTCTCTGTCTGCTCTAGGGGAAAATTCTTGTCTCAGCTTTTCTAGCTTTCTTCTCGGCAATCTTTGGAGAGCTTCATGTGACATCTATCCTGGCCAATGCTCCTCATGCACAGCCACCACCTATCTATCGGTGGAAGTTTGCATGTTGCTATGATGCTGAACGTGTTTCAGTGGAGCTTCCAAATGAAGGCAGACTAGGAAGAAAGTCCTGATGATCTAATTCTGAAAATCTGCCAGTGAGAACCCTATGGATCACAAGGATCCAATTCACAACAAATTATGGAGATGAACAGGACTGACTAATGTTTTGTTTTGCTTTTCATGAGGTTGCCATAAATCAGGGGCCTATCAACAGCAACCAATAACAAAAGCAATTATTTTTAATATATTTATGTAATATCTGTTATGTCTTTTCTGATTAATCATTTTAATGGCTAGTAATTACATATATATTTTATGATTTTCTTAAGACTTCTTAATAATTGCCCTTGAAAATAGTAACAATAACACATACTGATTATAATACCTACATATTAAAAATATTTATCAACTTTATGCTCTGTCACTCAGTGAAATACCAAAACTTCTGTCAAGTTTTGAGCAGTTGGCATTGTTCTAGGAAATGGTGTATTAAAAACTGGAGAAGCTAAGCATAGTTCATTGGAAAGTAGAATTCAATTTAGTGTATACTCTTGGATCCAGAGGCCGATACTTCTTCCTAACCAATCCTCTGCAGACCACACTTGCCAGTGGTTGCAGTTGTTATGTTCCCGTAGTCTTTTAAAGCATCCTAAGAATGCTATATTCAGTGGGTCTCTCATCAATCTAAAAACACACCCACTTCCATGTTTATCTCTCAACCCCATCATTTTACAGGAATCTGTGTTTAGAAGAGCAATAGGAAAGGGACCTAATGACAGACTCACATATTGAATTAAGACCACTTCGCTCAATATTTTGTCCGTTTTGTAGGCAGTTTCTAAGCATTGTAAGAGAAATATATTTATTTCTCCCTACATCTTTTTCTTTTCTTTAGGAAATAAGTTTTAAAATTGCTAACTGTTGTACATTTTTATCATTAATATTTTTTCATAAAAAATCTGTTTTACCTTATGTAGGTATAAGACATTTACCTATTTTATTTAATTTTGCTGATTAATCTATAAAAAGTGCAAAGCACCCTGTTAGCTAGATGCTTTTCAGTGAATGTTTGCTTAGATAAAAGACAACATTTACAGCACCCTGGTGGCGCAGTGGTTAAGAGCTATAGCGCTAACCAAAAGGTCAGCAGTTTGAATCCACCAGCTGCTCCTTGGAAACCATATAGGGCTGTTCTACTCTGTCCTATAGAGTTGGTATGAGTTGGAATCAACTCTACAGCAATGGGTTTGGAAGAATTTTAAGCTACATGAGAATGCTAAGAGGCAAATAATAAAGAATGTTTGGTTTTAATAGAAGAGACATTATCTAGCAATATTAGTAATTATTTGGTAAAATGATTTATTTTTATCAATTTCACTTATACATGTGGATAAATAGAATTTATTGTTGTTTTCAGGTGCCATCAAGTCAGTTCTGACTCATAACGACCATATGTACAACAGAATGAAACACTTCCATACAACAGAAATAAAGAATAGCTTTCATAAAAAAGATAAAATATCAAACTATGTTGAATTATAACTTTCTTTTATTAGTATGTCTCTCAAGGAAAAATTTTTAGTGGACATTATGATAGATCATAACATCAAAAGAAGAGCTGAATAAATAAATACAGCTTCAGGAAGACTACAAACTAGAATACCCCCATGTACTTGGTTGTACCAGAATGCAAACCTTCTCCCTTCTTGGGTGCTATCACTTTTTAAGTCAGTATCAGCATAATGTTAATGTATATGTCTTTATTTTCGTGGTTCAAATTGCAGGTGATATAAAATCTGATTGACTTAACGTAGTCTAGGAGTTTTTAGTCAATTATCTATCTTTAGGGGACTAGGCAAGAAATAGCCTCTAGAAGAAAAAGTAGGAGTCAAGCAGTCGTCTCAAATTATAATACACAATGATGATGTGTAAATGCCCTGGCCAGCAATGTATAAACAGTATATATGTTTTAACCATTGTCTAAGTTGTCTAGTGCTGCTATAACAGAAATACTGAAAAATGGCGCTCTAGGCAGAAGCACCACGCCGTCCCTCCGCAGCAAAGATCTGAAAAACTAAGCCGAACAGAGAATACAACAATCCTGATACCCTAAAACATCAAAAGAAGAGATAAAGAACTCAGCCAAGCACCAAATAGAGTGAGAAAACTGACAGAGAACGGAGAGTGAGGAGAGATTCATGCAGAGGTCCCCTACCAGCTAACACAGCGCGGATCCACCATCTTGGAATCCTATCGGAGACCAGCAAATGAGGGTATGAGAAAGCAGCTTCATGGAGCGTCCAGCAGGAGACAAAACAACTGGTAATTTGCTGTGTGCGCTTTCCCAACCCCCACCCCTCTTCGCCCCGGCTCACCTCCTCTGCTTCCCGTGGCCACGGTCTCTTGATTGGGAAGCCCAGGCTGCTTGGATTCCACACACCCAAGTGGGCGGCTCTCTGGTTGCCATTTGTTGGCTGTTGGCGTTGCTTTTTTCCACTTCTTTTGATTTCTCCTTGCCTCTGGCCATCTCCCCCTCCTTTTGCTCGAGTGCCTCGCTCAGTGCGCCATCTATGCTTCTTCCTGAGGGGCTGCAGAGCTCTGGCAATTTGTGATATATGCTTTCCCACTCTCTAACCTTCATCACCCACACTCGGCCTCCTCTGCTTCCCGTGGACACAGTCTCTTGTACAGAAACACCAGCCCGCACTGGCTGGCTCTCTGAGTGCCATTTGTTGGCTGCTGCTGTTGCTTTTTTTTTTTTTTTTCCTGCTTCTTTTGATTTCTTGCTTGCCTCTCGCTGCCTCCCCCTCCTTTCACTCGAGTGCCTGACTCCATGCGCCATCTTTGCTTCTTCTGGAGGGGCTGCGGAGCTCCATTTGAGTGTGGAGCTGCTTCCCAGTCTGGGCTACCGTGCTGGTGGGATCCTGGGGCTTTTGTTCGTTTGTTCGTTTTGAATTCTTTGTTTGTTTTCTTTCCCTTTTCTTGAGCTGGGAGCCCTTTCTGGCCAGGCGGAGCTGCATGACAAGGAACTCCCCTTCAGCTTCTACAGACATGCAGAGGGATCCCATTTCTTTTTTTTGTTGTTTTTTTTTTGTTTTGTTTTGTTTTGGGGGGGGGACCTTTCTTGTTCTTTTTTTTTTAATTTGTTTTGTTTTCTTTTCCCTCTTTTTCCCTTTTTGTCTTTCTTCATTGCTCAGTTTCTAGTCCCTCTATATCTTCCTTCTCTTTCTGATCCCTGAATACCAGGCGTTCTCTACCTCTACACCTTCTAGCCAGGCTGTATTGCAACACCTGAGAGTGACTTCCCCAGACCTCATAGCTGCACCGGTGGGATCCTTGGGAACTTTGTGGTTCTTTAACCCTTCTGATTTTTACTTATTTATTCTTTTCTTTTGTTCCTCTTCCCCTTTCTGTTTTTCTCCATTTCATAGTCTCTCATTTCTCCATTCCAACGGCAAGCTCCCCTAGCATTCTTTTTTGTTTGTTAGTATGTTTTTGGATACTGTTCCTCTCTCCTCTCTCCCCTATCCATCTTGGCTACACACATAACAATCTCCCTGCTGCAGCTTGCCTACCTACACAATGCGCTTGACATCACATCACCAAGCAACATGGGCACAGACTACTGGAACCTACCCGGCACTGATTACCGACTAGCTCTGGTGGCTACAGTAAGTGTCACAAACAACCTGTCCCAGTAACCCCTCTTCACCTAGACCTGCCCATCTGTACCATATCTGAGTGACTGACCCTGCCAGCTGGAGAAGGAGGTGAAAAGTATTGTGCCCACAGATGAGCAAACAACAAAGAACACACAGTCTGCCTGCTCAGACAGAGTCAAAAATGTTTTTAAACAAAGGGATGAAACAAACAAATCTACAATCAATAAACAATAAAACTAACTACAGAATGCCCGGAAAACAGCAGACAATTTCTAAACATTTAAAAAAACAGGACAGGATGGTTCCAGTAGGTGTCCAAAATAAAACACCAGATGACTCTCTTGTGGAAGAAAATGCACTAGAACTACCTCTTAGGGAATTCAAATCTCTAATACTGAGAATTCTCCAAGAACTGAGGCAAAAAGCTGACAAACATGAGGAAAAATAGACAAATTCATGAAAAATACAGACAAAAAATTGGAAGAATTCAGGAAGATGATGCAGGAACAATATGCCAAAATAAATTCACAACTAGAAATTATACAAAGACAACAATTGGAAATCCAAAAGATAAACAACAAGGTTTCAGAAATGGACGATGTCATAGAAGGGCTGAGAAGAAGATTTGAAATGGTGGAAGACAGGATCAGTAGAATTGAAGACAAACACTTGGATACAACTGTGTTTGAGGAAAACTCAGAAAAAAGAACAAAGAAAAATGAAGAGACTCTGAGAGTTATGTGGGACACAATTAAAAGCAAAAATTTATGAGTGATTGGAATTCCAGAACAGGGGGAGAAAACAGAAAACACAGAGAGGATCATTGAGGAACTGCTGACAGAAAACTTGCCCAATATGATGAAAGATGAAAAGCTGGCCATCAAAGAAGCTCAACGAATCCCATATAGAAGAGACCCTAACCATAATAAACATCTACCCTCCCAATGACAGGGCTCCAAAATACATAAAACAAACTCTAACCACACTGAAAAGAGAAATTGACAGTTCCACAATAATAGTAGGAGACTTCAACACACCACTCTCAGTAAAGGACAGAATAACTAAGAAGATACTCGGCAAAGATACAGAAGACCTAAAGGGCACAATCAGCCAACCTGACCTCACAGACATATATAGAACACTCCATCCAACCACTGCAAAGTACATGTTCTTTTCCAATGCACATGGAACGTTCTCCAGAATACACCACATCTTAGGCCACAGAGCAATCGTCAACAAGATCCAAAACGTTGAGATAATTCAAAGTATCTTCTCTGACCACAATGCCATCAAGGTAGAAATTAATGGAAAGATCAAGGAAAAAAAATCAACTACATGGAAACTGAAAAATACCCTGCTTACACATCACTGGGTAATAGAAGATATCAGAGATGGAATCAAAAAATTCCTAGAATCCAATGAGAATGAAAACACATCATACAAAAACATTTGGGACACAGCAAAGGTAGTCCTCAGAGGACAATTTATAGCACTAGATGCACATATCAAAAAAGAAGAAAGGGACAAAATCAAAACATTAACTACAGAACTCAAGCAAAGAGAAAGAGAACAGCAAAAAAGCCCACAAAAAGTGGAAGACAGGAAATACTAAAGATAAGAGCAGAAATCAATGAAATAGAGAACACAAAAACAATAGAAAGAATTAACAAAACCAAAAGTTGGTTCCTTGACAGAATCAACAAAATCAACAAACCACTGGCCAGACTGACAAAAGAAAAACAGGAGAAGACACAAATCACCAAAATAAGAAAGGAAATGGGGGACATTACAACAGACCCAACCGAAACAAAAAGGATTATAACACAATATTATGAAAAACTATGCTCCAATAAATTTGAAAACCTAGAGGAAATGAATAAATTTCTAGAAACACACGGCCTACCCAAACTACAACAAAGTGATGCTGAAAATCTGAACAGACCCATAACAAGAGAAGTAATTGAAAAGGTAATTAAAAAATTCCCAACAAAAAGTCCCTGGGCCAGATGGCTTCACTGGAGAATTCTATAAAACAGTTACAGAAGACCTTCTACCAGTACTACTCAAGCTATTTCAGAGCATAGAAGAGGAAGCAACACTTCCAAATTCATTCAATGAATCCAGCATAACGCTGATACCAAAATCAGGCAAAGACGTCACAAAAAAAGAAAATTACAGACCAACATCTCTCATGTATATAGATGCAAAAATTCTTAACAAAATTCTGTCCAATAGACTTCAGCATCATATCAAAAAAATAATACACCACAACCAAGTAGGATTCAAACCAGGTATGCAAGGATGGTTCAACATTAGAAAATCAATCAAAGTAATCCACCACATAAATAAAAGGAAAGAAAAGAATCACATGATCATCTCAATTGACACAGAAAAGGCATCTGACAAACTCCAACACCCATTCCTAATAAAGACTCTCAATAAAATAGGTATAGAAGGGAAATTTCTCAACATAATAAAGGGCATCTATGCAAAACCAACGGCCAACATCATTCTTAATGAAGAGAGGCTGAAAACATTCCCCTTGAAAACAGGAACAAGACAAGGATGCCCTTTAACACCATTCCTATTTAACATTGTCCTGGAAGTTCTAGATAGAGCAATAAGGCAAGAGAAAGAAATAAAGGGCATCCAAATTGGTAAAGAAGAAGTTAAACTGTCCCTGTTTGCAGATGATATGATACTATAGATAGAAAACACTAAAGACTCCACAAGAAATCCACTGGAACTGATAGAAAGATTCAGCAGAGTAGCAAGATACAAGATAAACATCAAAAATCAGTTGGATTCCTATACACCAGTAAGGAGAATGATGAAAAGGAAATCAGGAAAACAATACCATTTTCAATAGCCCCTAAAAAGATAAAATACTTAGGAATAAATCTGACCAGGGATGTAAAAGACCTATACAAAGAAAACTACAAAACACTACTGCATGAAACCCAAAGGGATCTACATAAATGGAAAAACATACCATGTTCATGGATAGGCAGACTCAACATTGTGAAAATGTCAATTCTACCCAAAGCAATTTACAAATACAATGCAATCCCGATGGAAATACGAACAGCATTCTTCAAAGAGATGGAAAAAGTAATCATTAAGTTTATATGGAAAGGGAAGAAGCCCCGAATAAGTAAAGCACTCCTGAAGAAGAAGAATAAAGTTGGTTTGAGGACTCACACTACCTGACTTCAGAACCTACTATACAGCTACAGTAGTCAAAACAGCCTGGTACTGGTACAACGACAGATACGTTGACCAATGGAACAGAATTGAGAACCCACATGTAAATCCATCCATCTACAGTCACCTGATCTTCAACAAAGGCCCAAAGTCCATCAAATGGGGAAATGATAGTCTTTTTAAGAAATGGTGCCGGCAAAACTCGATATCCATCTGCAAAAAAATGAAACAGGACCCATACCTCACACCGTATACAAAAACTACTTCAAAATGGATCAAAGACCTGAATATAAAGCCTAAAACTATAAAGTTCATAGAAGAAAAAATAGGACCAACACTTCAGGGCTTAATACATGGCATTAACAGGATACAAACCATAACCATCAATGCACAAACCCCAACAGATAAGCTAGTTAACTGGGATTTTCTAAAAATCAAACACCTATGCTCTTCAAAAGACTTCACCAAAAGATTAAAAAGAGAACCTACAGACTGGGAAAAAATTTTTGGACTGTACAAGTCAGATAAAGGTCTAATCTCCATAATCTACAAGAAAATCCAACTCCTCTACACCAAAAGGACAAATAATCCTATTAAAAAATGGGCAAAGGAAATGAACAGACACTTCATCAAAGAAGACATTCAAATGGCTAACAGACACATGAGGAAATGCTCGCAATCACTAGCCATTAGAGAAATGTAAATTAAAACCACAATGAGATACCATCTCACCCCAGCATTACTGGCACGAATCAAAAACACTGGAAATAACAAATGTTGGAGGGGCTGTGGGGAGATGAGAACTCCTATGCACTGCTGGTGGGAATGCAAAATGAGACAACCATTTTGGAAAATGATATGGCGCTTCCTCAGAAATCTAGAAATACACATACCATTTGATCTAGCAATCCCGCTCCCAGGAATACGTCTTAGAGAAATAAGTGTCGTCACTCAAATAGACATATGTATACCTATGTTCATGGCAGCATTGTTCACAATAGCAAAATGATGGAAACAGCCTAGATGCCCATCAACAGATGAATGTATAAACAAACTATGGTACATACACACAATGGAGTACTACGCAATGATAAAGAACAATGAGGAATCTGTGAAGCATCTAATAGCATGGATGAAACTGAAGGACATTATGCTCAGTGAAATAAATCAATCACAAAAGAGAAATATTGTATGAGACCTCTATTGTAAAAGACCCATGAAAAAGTTCACACACAAAAAGTAGAAATCTTGGTTTGTTACCAGGGATGGTAGGGGTGGGGGGGAAATACTACATAGGCAAAAGATAAGTGGTCTCTTGGGTGAAGGGTGAGACAGTACACAATACAGGGGAAACTAGCACGACTTGTACAAGGAAAGGTCATGGAAGCTCCATAGACACATCCAAACTCCCTGAGTGACCGAATTGCTGGGCGGAGGGCTGTGTGGACCTTGGTCTCAGGGAGCTTATAGTTCAATTTGCATAACACAGTTTATAAAGGCAACACACAGAGGGTTCTGGACAGAGCTGGAGAAGGAAGTAGAGCATAATTCTAACTCACAAAAAAAAAGATCAGATTTACTGGCCTAAAGGGGACTGGAGAAACCTCTAGAGTATGGCCCCCAGACACCCTTTTAGCTCAGTGGTGAAGCTACCTCCGAGGTTCACTGTTCAGCCTGGGAGTGGACAGCCCTGTAAAATCAAATGAGACTAACGAGGTACAGGAGTCCAGTGACAAGGGCCAGAAGGCAGAAGGGGACAAGGAAGCTGGTGATAGGGAACCCAAGGTTGAGTAAGGATATTGTTGACATATTGTGAGATTGTTAACCACTGTCATAGGGCAACATTTGTAGTAACTGTTAAATGAGAAACTATTTTGTTCTGTAAGCCTTCATCTTAAGTGAGAATAGCAGCACAATTGGAAGAGTGTAGTCGATGTCACTGAACTGTGCATGTAGAAATTTTTGAAATGGTCTGTTTTTGTCTATGTGTATTTTCACCAAAAAAAAAAAAAAATTGAGTACTTAGAGGGTTAATATGTTGTGGGGTTGTTAACCAATGTCATAAAACAACACGTGTACTACTGTGTCATGAGAAACTATTTGTTCTGTAAGCCTTCACTGGAAGTACAATAAAATATATATAAAAAAATAAACAAACAAACAAACAACAAGAAAAAAAAAAAAAAAACAGAAATACCAAAAGTGGATACCTTTAACAAACAAAAATTTATTCTGTCACAGATTAGTAGGCTAGAAGTCCAGATTTGTGGTGGCTGTTCTAGGGAAAGTCTTTCCCTGTCAGTTGGCTCTAGGGGAAAGTTCTTGTCTCCTTTCAACATCTGAGAGCTTAGCATTCCTTGGAGATCTCCAAGTGTCTTAGCATCAATCGTCCCCTGGGTCTAGAAGGTTTTCTGCACAGGGATCCTGGATCCAAAGGATTCGCTCTCTTCCTGGTTCTTCTTTCTTGAAGGTAGTTAGGTCCCTCCCGTCTCTGCTCACTTCTCTCTCTTTTACTTCTTGAAAGATAAAAGATGTGACTCAAGCAGGGGGGTGACTTAAGTAAAGGTGTGACTTAAATAAAGATGTGACTTAAGTCACAGCCTCTTGTAAGGCTTTGATTCAAGATACACCCCACAATGACCCTGCTTCATTAATATATAGAGGTTAGATTTACAATGCACCTCAAAATGGAGGATAATTATATTAGATCACAAAATGGAGGACAACTACACAATACTGGGAATCATGGCCTAGCCAAGTTGACACATATTTTGGGGGGGCACAATTCCATCCATGACAACCATGAAAGTGGGTAGTTTGTTAGAAATGTAGACTCAAGAATAGCTGGGATAATGACAAAGAGGATAGAGCTTACTAGCCCAGCTTTGTTGTCATCTGTTAGGTACTGTTAAACAATTAACTAAACTCTTTCTAGCTTTCGCTTCTCCATCAGAAAATTGATGATAATAATAGTATATTATAGTTTGGTCACAGCTTATTTTGTGATTTAATGAAAAATCTGTAAAGGTCTTAGTGAAAGAAAGGTATTATTTTCTCAAAAAATACTGCATCTATTACTAAGAAAAAAAGAGAGAATTCAGGACTAGCATTCCTACTCACTGCTTTATATTTGAAACAGGTAAGCGATGGTATTAAAATTAGGTGAAAGAAATGTCAAGAAACCACAGGCAATTTCTTGAAATTATTATGATTTATACAAGCCAACACCTACTATCCCTGGCTGTACAAAACTAAAGGCAGGGAAGACAGTTTTTCTCTGTCTTTGTATCTGACTCATAAGTTTTGGTAAAGGTCTTAGTTTCTTTGAATGTAGGAATATATTTATAAAAATAGTAAGTTGCACATGAAAATACAGAAGTATTTTTGTCAACAGTAAGTCTAACAAAATATAATTAGGTAGTGTAATGACAGTACAGATGGCTTTTACATAATTTTTACCATATATATTTGGGCTTTTGCAATTAGAGTCTTGTAATGATTTCCCAAAACAGTTTGCATAAACTTGTACCAACATTTACAATGAAGTAGCCTTCTTTAATTTGCCATCTCCTCCCTTCCTTCAATATAACTAGACTGAGAGAATGCTTGCAACTCTCAGTTAGTTACCCCAGAAGCAAACACCATCATGGAGACCTAAAAGAATATTAACTAAGTCTATTAAAATAAGTCATTTCATTAATCAACAAATTAACTTTTTCTCTGGGCAAAGTTTAAATTCTTGGTGGTCATTAAACATTTTGGCAAAAACTATATTTTTATCACTTCCAATAATTTTCTCTCTCTCTTCTGTCAAGTTTTGAGCAGCTGGCATTATTCTAGGAAATGTTATATACTAAAAACTAGAGAACCTAAGCATAGTTCATTGGAAAGCAGAATTCAATTTAGTGTATACTCTTGGATCCAGAGGCCGATACTTCTTTCCAACCCATTCTCTGCAGACCACCCTTGTCAGTTTTATGTACAAAGTTATTAGATGAGAGAAAATGTAGAACAACTGGGAGTGATAATGTGTCAGTGAACCAAAGAACCCCTAGGGAAAAAGAAAATACTGGAGCTGGGAGAATACAGCCCCACGTCTGAGGGTGCTCCAGGAATCCTCAGGGCAGAAGGTAAGAAGTAATACTGGAAGAGCAGTCTGGAAGACAAAGGGAACATGTTTTTTTTTTTTTTTAATCCAGTGCCTCCCACTGACAGGTACTCCCATCAGATGGTATTGGGAAGTTAGAAGACTTATTTCTGGAACTGACTACTCTCTGTACTCTCAGTTGATTCCTCTGTACTAAAATCATAATTGCCTGTGTTTTTGTCTAATGTCTGGCATTGAGATTTTAATATAAAGAGCTCCATAAATCTCAAAATAAAATATGCAATAATGCTCAAACTTCCTTACATGGAACCCATATTACTGGTTGTGAGTAATTAAATGTAAATGATTTTCTCTCCCCCTCCCTGCCAGAGAAGATAGACTGTGCCCCTGACCTCTAGCTTCACCCCTTCCAGGGCTGATAGCCAACACAGCCAGGAGCTGCTTAGCCATTATCAAACAAAAACCTTAAGAGATAGCACTGGGTGTGGCTCAAGCCAGTCAAACCCAGTTTACTAGCCTACATGCAAAGAAAAAAAAGAAATGCAATTTGTCTTACTGTACCTGCATACCATGCTAACCTATATAGTCCTTAATGTTTGTATGTACTTCCTTGTGAGTGACGGTATAAAATATTCTACTTCTTTTTGTTCGAGGAGCTTGATTTGAGGTATAAACCTCTTTGCTCCTTGCCTGCGTGCTTGGAAAAATGCTATTCCTCCCTCTTCGCCTCAGTGTGTCTTTACTGAAGAGAAGCTGCACCAAGAAGGACCTGCTTTAGGTAACAAATTCTGGCAACCCCAGATGGGACCAGTACTGCCTGACTCCTGAGATCACCTCCAGTCGATCAAAAGGCATCAGTCCCTGGAGAAGGACGTCATGGTTGGTAAACTAGAGGATCAACAAAAAAGATGAAGACCCTCAACAAGATGGATTGACACAGTGGCTGCATCAATGGGCTCCAGCATGATGATTGTGAGGATGGCGCCTGACCGGACATTATTTCATTCTGTTGTACATGGGGCTGCTATGAGTTGCAACTGACACGATGGCACCTAACAACAACAACAACAAAAGAAGAACTAGGATTTGCCTGGGAAAAACACAGGCTTTTTTGTTTCAAGCCAGTAGTCTTGTGTATGGAGTGGGGGCTTAGGTGGAAAACCTGAGGCCCACCCAAATTTTGCATCTGAAAAGACATGCAGAACTCCCAGAACTGCTGAGAGAACAGCAGATTTGCTTTTGAAGCAAGGAGCTGCAGAAAGGAAGGTAACTCTTGTTTTTTTTTAATTTTAAGCAAGTGGTTTTCTGTTGGATGCATGGAGACAGGAAAAGTGAGTGTCCATCAGAAAGATTCCTCTTCCAAAACTGCAAGTTAAAAGGAGCCCGTGAGTAGAAAGCTTGGCCTGCTCGATGGGGTGACCACCTGGGTCCACTAATGAGTGGAAGAGGGGAGTGCAGCAATGAAAAGATGGGCTGAGTTTGGACATGTTTCATTGCCACCCATTAACTCAGCCCACAGGGGCTAGGGAGAAACCAAGGTGAATGCCTAAGAGACAGAGGGCCCTGAAGGAACCCGAAAAGGTTATGATACAAGAAGAGAAAGAGTTGGACTGTGGTGGACCAGGGGCCAATCTTATTCCAGTTTCCCCTGATGAGCCCCTGGTTAAAACAAAGGTTGGAGGAGAAATGAATGACTTTTTATTGGACACAGGAGCCACTTATTCAGTTATTAACAATCTAAAGGGAAATTTATCAAAGAAATCAATACTGGTGATAGGGGTTACGAAAAGAAAGGTTACTAAAAATTTTATCCAACCCATGGAATGTTTGGATTACGTGTTCCCATGGAAAGTGATAATGGACCTCACTTTGTAGCTGACATAACCCAAAAAGTTACACATTTCATGGACATCAAATGGTGACTACATGCAGCCTGGCAACCACAATACAGTGGAAAGGTTGAAAAAATGAACCAGATACTTAAAAGAAACATGGCAACATTGTGTCAAGAAGCAAAATTAACATGTATACAGGCTCTCCCTGTAGCTTTGCTTAGAGTTAAGGTGGCTCCCAGAAGAAAGCTCAAGTTAGCCCTTTTGAGCTAGTCTACAGGAAGCCTCTCCTGAAAAATCATGGACTGACGAATGGTGACTATTTAATGTATTAGGTGAAAAAACTGTATAAGAGTATTTGCGTTCTTTGTCTGCTGTCCTTTATTCTCTCCATAGATACACCTTTGCCAGATAAGAACACCCTCCTGAGGTGATGGTCCACCCTTTTCAACCTGGAGATTGGGTTCTGCTGTGTGCCTGGAAATATGAGCCTTTCAAGTCCAAGTGGAAAGGACCCTTTGAGATGCTTGTCATCACCCATACGGCAGTCAAACTGAAAGGAGTAAAACCTTGGATTCACCACACCTGGCTGAAAGTGGCACCTGCCCCAGACTTCAACCCTATGACAACAATTCTTCAAGACAACTGGAACTGTGAGCCATTATAAGACCTGAAATATCTGTTTAAAAGACTCTGAGTTTTAACCTATAGAGCTTGTTAACTGTGGTTTTTTCCTTTTTGTTCATATTTTACCTGTTTAAGATAGGAGGTCTCTTAAGCTAGAGCCTGTTTCATGCAAATATGAAGCTGTAGTACCTCCATTCTCCTAACTCTGTCCCTCACATAGTCTTGGCATAGCAATGCTTTTGTCAAATTAGCACAATTAATAGGAAGTGCGACCAGTATGACTAAATGTTGGATTTGCCAATACATCAGAAAGCTATTTGGCTTCATGTTCCTAACCAAGATAGGTCAAATATCTTTGACTGGCTCATCTCCTGGTTACCTAACTGTTGCCAGATTAAGGTTCGTGTCCTGGAGCATTTGAGCCAAAGAAACGTACTCCAAGTCAGAAAGAGAAAGTTTATTAGGAGGTGACACTAATGGGGAGCCTGACAGCAACACTGGTTGTCTTCATGGAGTCCTGAAACGTGATTTTATATTAGAGCTTATATATCATTGTTTCAAGGGTTACACAGAGTCTTTAGACTTGTAGCCCACAGATGGCCAGATGAGTTATGCATTACAAGACAATTACAAGAGACTCCTTATCAGACTAAAGAGATACACGCCAGACCTCTCCTTATCAGACTAAAGATATACATGCCTGACATCTGGACTTTAATCTTTATGTTGGGGGTCATAAGTCACAGGTGGCCAAATGGAACAAAACAAAGTCATTAACAAAAGTATGCAGAAAGGAGAAGACAGGCAAAAAAACTAGCAGGTTATTTAGAGCATCACCATGGCATTAGTTATGTCAAGCACTCAATCGCCAATTTTGAAAAGGATAAAACATGTTGTGAAGTATTAGGGTCACATAACTATAACTGGCTAAAGCATTTGTTTACCATTTTTATTTTCTTTAATTGTAGCAAGAATTTTTGTCTGCTGTTCTATACAGTACTTTTCTTTTTGTCTATATTGGTGCAAGCTAAAAAAAACAAGCATAGAAGCTTATATTCAGTACAATCCCCCTACACGGAGCCGTTGCCCAATTTAGAAGATGCTCTTCACAGCCCAGGGAATTTGGCTTATGGCCATATCCCAAAATAGAAGGAGGAATTGATAGCTAAACCAGCCAGGAGTTGCTTAGCCATTATCAAACAAAAACTTTAAGTGATAGCACTGGGTGTGGCTCAATTAGCAGCTGCTCAGACCAAGGGGAACTTGCCCCCTCCTGTCCATTGTCCTCAGAGCACTGGTAGTGGCTCAAGCCAGTCAAACCCAGTTTACTAGCCTACATGCCAAAGAAAAAAGTGCAATTTGTCTTACTGTACCTGTGCACAATGATAACCTATGTAGTCCATAACGTTTGTATGTACTTCCTTGTGAGAGACGGTATGAAAGGTTCTGCCTCCCTTTGTTCAAGGAGCTTGATTTGAGGTATGCACCTCGTGGCTTCTTGCCTGTGCTCTTGCAATAAGCGATCTTCCTCCCTTCTCACCTCAGTGTGTCTTTATTGATGAGAAGCTTCAGCAAGCAGGACCTACTTTGGATAACAGGACCACTATTACTCATTCTGAGGTGTGATTTTACTGTTCTTTGAAAGTTGTCCTCCTTTTAACCTCAGTCCATTTCTTTAATCTGCTAATGTCTACAATCTTGCCACTTATAGATGTACATGCCCTTTTGACAGTATAAATAAACATCATATGTGAAATGATGACACTAACCCCTCAAAGTCAGAGGCTGAGTTCTATACATCTCAGGACATAGAGGATGAACAAATGACCATTGTAAGGAATGGAATTGTTAAAATTAGTTTTTCTGCATAAAAATGTTAAAGCTAATTCATTTATTAATACTTCTCTCCCAAAAGACTGCATTAAATTGGGTTATATTGAAGAAATAGGAGTTAATGAAGGGATTTTCATGGAATAGATGTAAATTTTGTAGCTGAGGTATTTTGAAATAGGTCAGATTGATGACAGGGTTCTTTAGATGGTCAGAAAACAAGACGAAGAGAAAATGAGGTGGTGGGAGGTATGTGCTTAGTCTTTATAACAGGAGATAATAAAAGCTGGAGAGTGAGTGGGGCAAGGAGTCAGGAAGATGGATATTTTTCTTTGTGATTTTATGATACCAAACGCCAGCTGTGCTTTTATTTATGGTTCTATTGAGCTTTCAAACTGGGCCTATGTGGAGTTAGTTATTATTGCTTTTGCCACCTTATATCTGATACTCCTTCAAATCTGATTCCAAGGTTAAAGCATTCTGACTGAAATATTCTCAATGGTGTCTTTAACATAAATTCACAGTGAGCACCTCAATCTCACCAAAGAAATGTAATATACTCTAAAGTGATCATTCCTTACTAATCACGTAGTTTTGTTGTTCTTGTTGTTACTGTCTACCTTATTATTGATCTCGCTTTTGTTGTAAATTTAAGGTGTATTCTATAAAATATTATTCATTGGAAGAATACTCATTGCTTTTCAAAGAGCAATTAGAAGCGAGCACTTCAAATTCATAGTTCCCATCTGAATTCCCAGAGCCCCTCTATAATTTCACTCTACCACATGTACTGCATTAAATCTTGAAGAACACCACTCCAGCCTATCATACACTTGGAATTTCATCATGCATTAAATGGAGTTAGACCTAACAATAGGGTAACAGAGTTGAAGGAAAATTCATGATTCTAGATTCTACAAGTTAGTGAGGAAGAAGAATGATAACTGCTGACAATGTTGTTGCAAGTTGAAAATAAGACAGAGTCAGATGGAAGAAACACATGCACAGATTCAGAAATAGAAAGCTTCTAACCATGTCTTTCCCTAGTTTCTCTGATCCTATATATTTCTACTGTATGAAGAAAAAGTTTAATTACCTAAAATTAACAGGAAATAATTCCATCTTATTTTACCTATTATCAGCCTCCAAAAAGTCAAAGAGATATTATTGAAATAACAAAGATATATTTTAAAAACTTTAAAGTAAACAATGTATAGAATCATTTCAATTGTGCTTAAAATTCAAGAAAGGAAAGAAAATTCTAAATCTACATGCATTCATAATTCAATGGTCATATTTCCGAACTTAACACAAAATTTTCTTACTTCACACAAAGCATATCATAAGCTGACTAAAGAGTTGTATCCAAACTCCACAGATTCAAGTTGCATCTGACTGTAAAGCAGAGTCAGTTGAAGTCTTAACTCCTGTTGTTGTTGTTCTTAGGTACTCTCCAGTCGATTCCGACTCATAGTGACCCTATGTACAACAGAACAAAACACTATGCGGTCCTGTGCCATTCTCACAATCGTTGTTATACTTGAGTCCATTGTTGCAGCCACTGTGTCAGTTCATCTCATTGAGGGTCTTCCTCTTCTTCACTGACCTACTTTTCCAAGCATGATGTCCTTCTCCAGGGACTGGTCCTTCCTGATAACATGTCCAAAGTATGTGAGATGTAGCCTCTCCATCTTTACTTCTAAGATGCATTGCCACTGTACTACCTCCAAGACAGATTTGTTCGTTCTTTTGGCAGTCCATTGTATATTCAATATTCTTTTCCAACATCACAAATCAAAGGCATCAATTCTTCTTATGTCATACTTATTCATCGTCCAGCTTTCACAGGCATATGAGGTGACTGAATACACCATGGACTGGGTCAGCTACGCCTTAGTCTTCAAGGTGATGTCTTTGCTTTTTAACACTTTAAAGAGGTCGGTTGGCTGCAACAAATACTTATAAGACTACAGTCTATTGTTTTAGAGTTGCATTGTATTACAGTTTGTTGCTTGGCTCTCAGAATCCTGGGGTGAGACTTCCTTGCTAAACAGAAGGTTTCTTAATGTTATTGACCTCCATTCTGTGCTTCCAGATAGGGACACTCTCAGCTACAAGGTACACACCATTCTACCTCATAACTTTGGATGGAAAATAACTCATTATAATTATTTTTTTTATTGCTGTAATTAAATGAAGTTTGCATTTCAAGTTAGTCTCCCATACAAAAAAAAAATTTTTTTTACGTACATTTTTATGAAACCCTAATTGCTCACCCCATTCTGCGACAGCACACTCCTTTCCGCCCGATTCCCCATGAGCATTCAACCAGCTCCTAACTCTCTCTGCCTTCGCATCTCACCTCTGGACAGAAGTTGCCCCTTCGGGCTCTTGTATCTACTTGATTAAGAGATATATTCTTCACGAGTATCACTTTGTGTCCCCCAGTACAGTCCAATCCCTGTCTGAAGAGTTGGTCTCAGAAATTGTTTTAGTTCTGGGCTGATAGAGTGTCCAGGGGCCATGCTTATTGGGGCGCCTCCAGTCTCAGTCAGACCATTAAGTCTGGTCTTCTTACTGGAATTTGAGTTCTGCACCCCATCCTTCTACTGCTCCATCAGGGACCCTCAGTTGTGTTCCCTGTCAGGGCATTCATTGGTGGTAGCTGGGCACCATCTAGTTCTTCTGGTCTCAGGCTGATGAAGTCTCTGGTTTCTGTGGCCCATTCTGTCTCTTGAGCTAATACTTTCCTTGTGTCTTAGGTGTTCTTCATTCTCCTTTACTCCGAGTGGTTGGGACCAATTGATGCATCTTAGATGGCTGCTCTCAAGCTTTTAAGACCCCAGACACCACTCACCAAAGTAGGATGCAGAACATTTTCTTAATTAGCTTTGTTATGTCAATTGACATAGATGTCCCCTGAAAACCTGGTCTCCAGATGCCAATCCCTGCTACTCTGTCTCTCAAAGTATTTGATTGTATTCATGAAACTTCTTAGCAATGGTTTAGTCCAGTTGTGCTGACCTCCCCTGTAGTGTGTGGTGTCCTTCCCGTCACCTAAGATGATTCTTATCTACTATCTAGTTAGCGAATAACCCTCACCCTCCCTCCCCACCCCCGTGACCATCAAAGAATGTTTTCCTCTGTGTTTAAACCTTTCCTCGAGTTCTTATAATAGTGGTCTTATATAGTATTTGTCATTCTGTGACGGACTAAATTCACTCAGCATAAGTTCCAGCTCCCTCCATGCTATAGGATGTTTCACAGCTTCATCATTGTTCTTTATCGTTGCATAATATTCCATTGTGTGGTTATACCATAATTTGTTTATCCATTTGTCCATTGATGGGCACCTAGGTTGCTTCCATTGTTTCGCTATTGTCAACAGTGCTGCAATGAACATGGGTGTGCATTTATCTATTTGGGTGACGGCTCTTGTTTCTCTAGGAGATATTCCAAGGAGCGAGATAGCTGGATCGTATGGTGCTTCTATTTCTAGCTTTTTAAGGAAGTGCCAAATAGATTTCCAAAATGGTTGTACCATTTTACATTCCACCAACAGTGTATAAGTGTTCCAGTCTCTCCACAACCTCTCCAGCATTTATTATTTTGTGTTTTTTGGATTAATGCTACCCTTGTTGGGGTGAGATTATATCTCATTGTAGTTTTGATATGCATTTTTCTAATGGCTAATGATCGTGAGCATTACTTCATGTGTCCATTAGCTGCCTGAAAATCTCCTTTGGTGAAGTGCCTGTTCATATCCTTTGCCCATTTTTTAATTGGGTTATTTGTCTTTTTGTTGTTGAGGTTTTGCAGTATTTTGTAGATTTTAGAGAGTAGACTCTGATCAGATTTGTTGTAGCCAAATTTTTTTTCCCAGTTTGTAGGTTGTCTTTTCACTCTTTTGGTGAAGTCTTTGGATGAGCATAAGTATTTGACTTTTAGGAGCTCCCATTTATCTAGTCTCTCTTCTGGTGCTTGTGCATTGTTACTTATGGTTCGTATTGTGTTTATGCCATGTATTAGGGCTCCTAGCATTGTCCCGATTTTTTCTTCCATGATCTTTATTGTTTTCAATCTTATATTTAAGTCTTTGATCCATTTTTGAGTTAGTTTTTGTACATGGTGTGAGGTATGGGTCTTGTTTCAGTTTTTTGCATATAGATATCTAGTTATGCCAGCACCATTTGTTAAAGAGACTGTTTTCCCCCAATTAATGGACTTTGGGCCTTTGTCAAATATTAGCTGCTCATAGGTGGATGAGCTTATATCTGGATTCTCAAGTCTTTTCCATTGGTCTATGTATCTGTTGTTGTACCAGCCTTTTTTGCCTACCATGGCAGTATAATAAGTCCTAAAATCAGGTAGTGTAACACCTCTGACTTTGTTCTTCTTCTTGAGTAATGCTTTATTTATTCAGGGCCTCTTCCCTTTCCATATGAAGTTGGTGATTTGTTTCTCCATCTCATTAAAAAATGCTGCTAGAATTTGGATCGGGATTGCATTGTATCTGTAGATTGCTTTGGGTAAAATTGACATTTTTACTATGTTGAGTCTACCTACCCATGAGCAAGGTGTATTTTTCCACTTATGCAGGTGTCTTTTAATTTCTTGCAGTAAGGTCTTGTAGTTTTCTCTGTATAGAACTTTTACAACTCTGGTTAGATTTATTCCTAAGTATTTTATCTTTTGGGGGGCTATTGTAAATGGTATTGATTTGGTAATTTCCTCTTCAAGGTTCTCTTTGTTGGTGTAAAGGAATCCAATTGATTTTTGTATGTTTATCTTGTATCCTGAAACTTTGCTGAAATCTACTATTTTTTCCAGTAGTTTTCTTGTGGATTCTTTGGGCTTTTCTGTGTATAAGATCATATCATCTGCAACTAGAGATACTTTGACTTCTTCTCTACCTATTTCGATGCCCTTTATTTCTTTTTCTAGCCTAATTGCTCTGGCTAGGACATCTAGCACAATGTTGAATAATAGTGGTGATAGAGGGCATTCTTGTCTGGTTCCTGTTCTCAAGGAGAATATTTTCAAAGTCTCTCTATTTACGGTGATGTTGGCTGTGGTTTTGTATAAATGCCCTTAATTATATTGAGGAATTTCCCTTCTATTCCTATTTTGTTGAGGAGTTTTTATCATAAATGGGTGTTGGACTTTGTCGAATGCCTTTTCTGCATCGATTGATAAGATCATGTGGTCTTTGTCTTTTGTTTTGTTTATGTGATGGATTACATTGATTGTTTTTCTAATGTTGAACCATCCCTGCATACCTGGTATAAATCCCACTAGGTCATGGTGAATTATTTTTTTTGATACGTTGCTGAATTGTATTGGCTAAAATTTTATTGAGGATTTTTGTGTCAATGTTCATGAGTGATATTGCTCTGTAATTTTCTTTTTTTGTGGTGTCTTTACCTGGTTTTGGTATCAGGGATATGCTGGCTTCATTGAATGAGTTTGGGAGTATTCCATCCTTTTCTATGCTCTGAAATACCTTTAGTAGAAGTGGTGTTAACTCTTCTCTGAAAGTTTGGTAGATTTCTCCAGTGAAGCCATCCGGGCCAGTGCTTTATTTTGTTGGGGAGTTTTTTAATAACCTTTTCAATGTCTTCTTTGGTTATGGGTTTATTTAGTTTTTCTACCTCTGTTTGTGTTAATTTCGGTAGGTAGTCAGTTTCTAGAAATTTGTCCATTTCCTCTAGGTTTTCAGACTTGTCAGAGTACAATTTTTCATAGTAATCTGTTATGATTCTTTTAATTTCGGTTGGGTCTGCTGTGATATCACCCATCTCATTTCTTATATGGGTTATCTGCCTCCTCTCCTGTTTTTCTTTTTTCAGTTTGGCCAATGGTTTATCAATTTTGTTGATCTTTTCAAAGAACCAGCTTTTGGACTTATTAACTTTCAATTGTTTTTCTGTTCTCTATTTCATTTAATTCTGCTCTAATTCTTATTATTTCCTTTCTTCTGGCGCCTGTGGGCTTCTTTTACTGCTCTCTTTCTACTTGTTCCAGTTGTAGGGTTAATGCTTTGATTATGACCTTTTCTTCTTTTTGGATGTGTGCATTTATTGCTATAAACTGACCTCTGGTTCTGCTGTGTCCCAAAGGTTCTGGTAGGATGTGTTTTCATTCTCATTTGATTCTATGAATTTCTTTATTCCATCCTTAATTTCTTCTGTAACCCAGTAGTTTTTGAGCAAGGTGTTGCTCAGTTTCCATGTGTTTGATTTTTTTCCTTGCTTTTGTGTTGTTGATTTACACTTTTATGGCTTTATGGTCAGAAAAGATGCTTTGTAATATTCCGATGTTTTTGATTTTCTTAAGGCTTGCTTTATGGCCCAATGTGTGGTCTATTCTGGAGAATGTTCCATGTGTATTGGAAGAGAAAGTACACTTGGCTGCCGTTGGATGGAGTGTTCGGTATCTATCTGTGAGATCAAGTTGGTTGATTGTAGCATTTACCTCTTCGGTGTCTTTGTTGAGCTTCTTTCTGGATGTTCTGTCCTTCCCCAAAAGTGGCGTGTTGAAGTCTCCTACTACAATTGTGGAGCTGTCTATCTCTCTCTTCAGAGAGCTGGAGTTTATTTTATGTATTTTGGAGCCCTGTTGGGTGCGTAAATATTTATTATAACTATGTCCTCCTGGTGTATTGACCCTTTAATCATTATATAGTGTCCTTCCTTATCCTTTGTGGTAGATTTTAGTTTAAAGTCTATTTTGTTGGAGATTAATATTGCCACTCCTACTCTTTTTTGAGTGTTGTTTGCTTGATATATTTTTTTCCATCCTTTGAGCTTTAGCCTGTTTGTGTCTTTAAGTCTAAGGTGCGTCTCTTGTAGGCAGCAGATAGATCATGTTTTTTTATGCAGTTTGCCACTCTCCATCTCTCTTTATTGGTGCATTAAGTCTGTTTACATTCAGTGTGATTATTGATAGGTATGAGTTTAGTGCTGTCATCCTGATATCTCTTTTTGAGTGTTGTTCACAGGTTCTTTGTTCTCTTTAATTTTCTGTGCTGAGTCGTTTTTCTTTTTGTATTTTTTTTTCTTCTTTTTCATTGTTGTAGATTTTGTGTTTGCTGGGTCTTTATGTTTTTCTACTTTTTTATTTTGATTTCTAGCATTGTTAGATTCCTTTGCGGTTACCTCAATACTTACTTCTATTTTTCTAAGTTTATACCAGTCTTTTATTACTTTATATGGCCTTAACTTCCCCCCCTTATGAAAATTCAATGTCTGCATTTTTTAAGTCCCTCTTTTTTGTTTTAATGTTGTCCTTTTATCTGTTTCCCTGTTTTCAATGTTTTAGCTTTGATGTATTTTTGATTTCCCTATCTGAGTCAATATCTGGTTGCTCTGTCCTGTGTTCAAGTTTTGCATTGTTATCTGGTGTGATTGATTATCTAAACTTAGGACTTCCTTTAGTATTTCTTGTAATTTTGGTTTGGTTTTTGCAAATTCCCTGAACTTCTGTTTATCTGGAAATGCCCTAATTTTGCCATCATAATTGAGAGACAGTTTTCTGAATATATAATTCTTGGCTGGCAGTTATTTTCCTTCAAGGCTTTATATATGTCATCCCATTGCCTTCTAGCCTGCCTGGTTTCTGCTGGGTAGTCCAAGCTTATTCTAATTGACTCTCTTTTGTAGATGACTTTTCTTTTATCCCTAGCCACTCTTAAAATTCTCTCCTTATCTTTGGTTTTGGTAAGTTTGATTATGTCTTGGTGACTTTCTTTTGGGATCTACCTTATGTGGAGTTTGATGAGCATCTTGGATAGATATATTCTTATCTTTCATGATATCAGGGAAGTTTTTTGTCAACAAATCTTCAACAATTTTCTGTCCCCCCCCACTCCCGTTCTTGTACTCCAATCACTTGTAGGTTATTTCTCTTGATAGAGTCCCACATGACTCTTAGAGTTTCTTCATGCTTTTTTATTCTTTTATCTGATTTTTCCTCAAATAAGTTGGCTTCATGAGCTTTATCTTCAATGTCACCAATTCTAACTTCTACTCCTCAATTCTGCTCCTATGACTTTCTATTGAGTTGTCTACTTATGATATTTTATTGTTAATCTTCTGGATTTCTGATTGTTGTCTCTCTATGGATTCTTGCAGTGTATTAAATTTGTCATTATGTTCTTGAATAACTTTTTTAAGTTCTGTTACTACTTTATCTGTATGTTCCCTGGCTGTTTCTGTATTCTGTAAAATTTCCTTTCTAATTTCTAGAAGAGTTCTGCATATGAATCTTTTGTATTCTGCCTCTGGTAATGCCAAGAAATTCTCTTCCTCCAGAGAATTCATTGATTCTTTATTCTGGGAGCTTGCTGAAGCCATCATAGACTGCCTCTTTATGTGATTGGGTATTGACTGTTGTCTCTGAGACATCAATAAGTTATAATTTTATGTTGTATTTGTTTAGTGAGTCCCAGCTTCTTGTTTTGTTTTGTTTTGATATGTCCCAATAGGCTGCTCAAGTGCACTAGTTTGATTATTGACACCTTTGAATCTCTAACGTCCTGTCACCAGGTAGTTAGTTCTGTAACTAAGTATGTGCACACAGGAGTCTATTAAATTTTCCTATATGGGTTCAGCTCAGGTGTCCAGACAGTCAGTCACCAAGTGTGTGGTGCAGGCTCTCACCCCCAGTCCTAGAGAGGCATGGGTGATTGGTGCAGGCAGTGGACTCTGGCTGTGGTAGGGGATCATGCACTGAGCCAGGCAGGGGGCTGATGGCTGCCCCTGAGAGTCTGAAAGGAAAGCATGTGCCTATTCTCTAGGGTGAGTAGGTATGTGAGTTTTGCAGCTGGACTATGAACACCCCACTCTGTTGACTGTAAAGACTCGAGGGCACCACTTTTTATTGGACTCCTGTAGAAGGTGACTAGGAGGTTTAGGTGACATCACCAGTCCTCAAGCCCCTGTTGTGGATCAATAAAAGTGCCTACTTAAGGGGCAGGGTTGTTTCAAGGGTCACAAATCTGCCACTTCACAGCTGAAACAGTTGAAGTTAAACTTCAGATCTTTTCTCTGTTGTACGGTGGTAGTGAGGGCTAATGCTGTTGAGATGGGACCCCACAAGTCTATACAGGGGTGTAAGGCACTCAGAGTCTGCACACCCCTTATGCCTGTGCCTAGCAAAGGAGCTGTGCCGACCCTGTGTTCCTGGCTTAGGGGAACAGGTAGCTTATTTGTTCCCTCTCCAAGGCCAGCAGAAGGGGTCAGGGTACCTTTTGGGATCTACTTTTGGCCCAGCAAACTTCCTGTGCAGAGCACGAAGGGAGGAGGTAAAAGGGAGAGAGGTTTTTCCCAAATGGGCTTTTTTTTTTTTTTAATCCCCTTGAAAGGGTACACACACATACTTATCCTAGCCTCTTGGGAGCTGCTCTTCACTGGTTCAGAGTGTCCAAGCAGAATCTCTGCTGCCAGGTCCCTTCAATGTGGGAACTGCTTCCTGGGCACGCACACAGCACAGCTCTTTGCCTATATCACTGCAGACCCGGCGTGGCTGCAGAGCTGCAGTTTCGCTGCTGCCACTCTGGCATTCTTTGCTTCTTCTACACTGTCTCCCTTTCCCCCTGCCACTCAGTCCAATTCCTCAACTTTTCCTTGTTCAGGGCTCCTAGATATTCATATATAGTCAAATCACTTGTTTTTCCAGGTCTTTGTTGTAAGAGGGATATAGAAAGCGTCTGACTACATTACCATATTGGCCACGTCCCCAGAACCAAAAAACTCATTATCATTCTTTTTGATATAATTGTTAACACTTTGGTAAAGGGTGTATGTATGTGAATGATCAAATCCTGGTTTGCACTTAAACTTGCTGCTTAATAGCAGGTCGTTTGTAGACGCAATATAGTAGATGCAAACCCCTCAGATATAGAGAATTTCAGGGTTTGTTTCCCCCTCTGCCTAGTTCCTAGAGCAATACCTGACAAAGAGTAGGTGCTTGAAAAGTATTTGTTGTTTAATAAATTAATGACATATTAAAGAGATAAAGACATGCAGACATGGCCTTGCTTGTAATTATTAATTATTTTAGGTTGGAGCATATATCTGAACATTTAAAAACTGAAAAATATTCACTTAAATTAATGTCATCCCTAAAGACAAACTTTACCTTTACAGCCTCAAGAAAACATTAGTGTTCTCTCAGTGAGGAATGGTGAATGGCTTTACTGGGCAGCTTTCTCTGGTGATGGGAGAGATAAGAGGATGCCAAACTCGGTGCCCCTGGGTGTGAGGCCCCCATAAAGTTTCTGAGTAGAGTCGACTGCTGGGTGGCAGGAGGAAGTGGAGAACTATGCAGTGGACAATGGGCTTTCCACCTGCCATCAACCAGGAAACCACGACTTGTAAGCACTTCTCATATTAGAGTTTCATACAATTTCATTTAAAGAAACTTTCCTGCTACTAATACACACACACACACACACACACACACACACACACACACATATATATTTTTCTTGGGGGGAATTATTGGTATATGAAATACAATGATTCTGGAATTTACCAAAATGGAACAAAACGATGGAAGATAAAATGTAGGTTCAAAAAGAAAAGGAAGCTGCGATTTCACAACATAGCAACACATTAATAGTGTATGAACAAAGGGGAGCATCTATGCACTATCAGGTGATGGCAGCATCAAAGGAGGTGGTGTTACTACTCCTACTGCAAGGTCACAAAATGGCTGGATTTTTTCCACAGGTCACGGTGTTTCGTTTAAGGCCCTAGTGGCACATAAGCCGTTCAGTCATTTAATGGATTAGGCAGACCTCTGCCATAGAGGTAAATAGTCTGAAATGAATACTGTGTGGTCCCAACCATAAATAAATAATGTATAAGACATAGCCAGAGAAGTTAGAAAAGAGATAGAAATTTCAGAATTTAAAGACCTAGGCCAGAACAAAATTCCTCAAAGGCTGTAGCTCTAGTAGCCTCTGACCTTCTGATCCCTTTAACACTTAGATGGGCTGGGCTGATTTTGCTAATGCTTCTCTAAAGATCTGTCTCCTTTTGTTAATTCCCTCTAAAGATGTATGATCAGGAAAGGTAATATTCCGTCTTTGGCATAGACTAGGATCTTGGGCAACTCTGCTGCAAAAGACCTCTTTAAAGTCTTAAAAAGCAAAGATTTCACTTTGAGGGCTACGTTGTTCCTTACCCACGCTATGGTATTTTTCAATTGCCTCATATGCATGTGAAAGCTGGACAATGAATAAGGAAAACTGAAAAAGAGTTGATGCCTACAGTGTTGGTGAAGAATATTGAATATACTACGGACTGCTGGAAAAACGAACAAATCTGTCTTGGGAGAAGTACAGCGGGAGTGCTGCTTGGAAGCCAGGATGATGAGACTTCGTCTCAAGTACTTTGCACATGTTATCCGGAGGGACCAATCCGTGGAGAAGGTAATCATGCTTGGTAAAGTAGAGGATCAGCAAAAAAGAGGAAATCTCTTAAAGAGATAGATTGACGTGGTGGCTGCAACAATGGGTTCAAGCATAACAATGATTATGACAATGGCACAGGACGGCTCAGTGTTTCGTTCTGTTGTACATAGGGTCGCTATAAGTTGGAACCGACTCAATGGCACCTAACAACAGCAATAAGCTCTTGCAATAGGTTCCACTACAGGTAGTTGGGCAAAGTCCAGTTGGGGAAGGTATAGATTTACGGGAAGGGCTAGGGCTCTGATAAGAGAATAAGACCTAAGGATTTAGAGGGAGAAAGAAAAAGAACTAGGATTAGAATAGATCATCCCAGGTTCCAGGCAATTATTGTTTCTAATATAGAGTGTTTTTAATCATATAAATTACAGAGGAATATATTCTTATGATAATCTATCTAAACATTGAAGAAGGTATAAACACTAAAACTTTATGATTATAATGATTACCTTTAGTGTTGAGGGGGGAAAAAAAAAAAGGAATGTTCTACACTCAGGAAGTCTACAGATTATATTCGGGCTGTAATGCTGCTCTTTCCTGAGAATGCTGACCATCTGAAACCTGGTACCGCCTCTTGTACACCAGCGTTCAACTCACTTGTTTTTCAGGGAGACAAATGTTGCTGCAATCAGTTAATAATCTAATTCAGGGAGGGTGCAGAGCACTGGGGTTAGAGACCCAGTAGTGCCTAGGGAGGTTAGTCCATTCATCACTCTGTGGGTTGCCCTAGGCCCCCTCTGACCTTTCCCTTCTTCACAGTAGTCGCATCCCGCTTTTCTACTGCAAATACTTTATTGATTTCCTACTGCATTTATCTGATCTCATCTACTTTCTACCCTCTAGAAATTTCCTAAAAAATATTAACCCATTGATGGTATTAGTTCTTATTTTCTAGCACTGTTCTCAATTTTTTTTTTTTTTTTAATATTCTCTGCTATTTGGAGGGAGTTAAGATACAAGGAGAGATGATGTGCATACTAGGTCGACAGACTGGATCCAATTTCCCTCCATCCTTTCTTTAACTCAAAATCATCTCATGCTCTTTATCATTAACCTCACTGGATAACTCAAGGTTGCGGAGTTCAAGCATACAAATTAATAATCTTGGCACACATTGCACCTTCTTCTCTACTGGAATGCCCGGTATAAGTTTCAGCAGGTGAGGATTGTGATTCCTAAGGTTTCTAGAGGACAGAAACTATGCATATCTGGTTTAGAACTAGGTTAAAATGCTTCTGCTCCTGTTATACATGAATGTGTATTGAAGAAAAAGGAAAATTCCATCTAGCTTCATCTATGTTGAAGGAATTCTGTATAGACTGGGCCACGTGTGGCTTTATATGAACATTAACATGTAAAAAGATGTATTGACACAGTAGCTGCAACAAGAGGCTCAAGCATAACAAGGATCAGGAGGATGGTGCAGGACAGAGCAGTGTTTAGTTCTGTTGTAGGTAGGGTCGCAGTGAGTTGGAACTGACTCAATGGTACCTAATAACAACAACAATAATATAATTTACATACATTTTAGGATTGATTCCCAATACTAATTTGTCAGTATGTTAGAACAGCTTCTCTAATTGTTTTCTTGAAATTCTTAAACAATTTTGTAACAGTGTATTTCAGAGATATTTTAGAAAGAAAAGAATTGTACTTGTTGAATTTAACAATGCTAAAATATTGTGTTAAAATATTATATGTCATGACATGTTGTGGGGTTGTTCACCAATGTCATAAAACAATATGTGTACTACTGTTTCATGAGAAACTATTTGTTCTGTAAGCCTTCACCTGAAGTACAAAAAAAAAGTATATTGTACGTCATTACTGTACACTGTACTAATTGAAATATTTTTCCTGATTGTAGGAGAATTTCTGCCTTGGAATACTATTAATGTCTATTTTGTTCTCAAATGTTTTATGTTCACCTCTTTATAATAAAATTTATATTTCTCCCATTGAGGAAATACTATCAGTAATTGCCTAATTAACCCACAATACCACTGATATAATACATATTACTGGTGTAGGTACTAAGAAATAAGGATGACAGAGTTCTGCCCCTGTGTCCCTTTGAGGCATAACCCTTTCTGCAGTGCTGGGATTATCCAAGAGTCAGATCAAATGTGTGATTAGGGCACCAACTAAACAGAACTATGAAAACAAAATTAAAATATTTGTTATTTGATATTTCAAAAAGGAGCACTGGAGTCAAAGTGAAAAAAAAAGTATTAGGCATTACCATATGTTACCATTGATTATTACTTTTATTTGAATTACCAGTGTTCCTGCCTCCCTCATACCTCTCTTTAGCCAATAATCTTTTCCGTGTCTTAAAAAAAAAAAAACACCATCAAGTCGATTCCAACACATAGTGACCTTGTAGCACAGAGTAGAACTGCGTCATAGGGTTTCCAAAGAGCGGCTGGTGAACTTGAACTGCTGACCTTTCGATTAGCAGCTGTCATGGATTGAATTATGTCCCCCACAAAAAGATATGTGTCAACTTGGTTAGGCTATGATTCCGAGTATTGTGTGGCTGTCCTCCATTTTGTGATTGTAATTTTACGTTAAAGAGGATTAGGATGGGATTATAACACCCTTGCTAAGGTCACATCCCTGATCAAATGTAAAGGGAGTTTCCCTAGGGTGTGGCCTGCATCACATTTTATCTTACAAGAGATAAAAGGAAAGGGAAGCAAGCAGAGAGTTGAGGACCTCATACCACCAAGAAAGCAGTGCTGGGAGCAGAGCGTGTCCTTTGGACCTGAGGTTCCTGTGCTGAGATGCTCCCAGACCAAGGGAAGACTGATGACAAGGACCTTCCTCTAGAGCTAACAGAGAGAGAAAGTCTTCCCCTGTAGCAGGAGCCCTGAATTCAGACTTCTAGCTTACTAGACTCTAAGAAAATAAATTTATCTTTGTTAAAGTCATCCACTTGTGGTATTTCTGTTATAGCAGCACTAAATGACAAAGACAGCAGCTGAACGCTTAACCACTGTGCCACCATGGCTCCCTTCAGTGTCTCAGGTCTCTAAATGTAATAATATAGCCGTATCTCTTAGAGGGAATCTCTAGGTGGTACACACAGTTGAAATACATGGCTTCTAACCAAAAGGTTGGATGTTCAAGTCCACCCAGAGGATTCTTGGAAGAAAGGCCTGGGTGATCTATTTTCCAAAAATCAACCATTGAAAACCCTGTGGAGCATAGTTCTGCTCTGACACACATGAGGTCACCGTGAATCAGAATCAATTCAAGGGCAACTGGTAACCTCTCAGAAGAATGAGGTCAGTGCTCCTGTGAGCAGACAAGAAAATAAGACAGAAACAGAGGAGAAAAGGAGAAGATGGTAACCAAGTGAGACTGAAGCTCTGAAAATCATATGAGGAGTCCTTCCAGTTGTCTTTCAAAAAAAAGGAGTGCTGCTTCCGCAGAAAAGAGAAAAACTAGAAGACAGGAAGCGTAAGAATCAGGAATCACAAGTGATAAGAACCTAGCAGAAAATGTTACCAGAAGTGATAAATAATCTCTTGTCAGATGAAATATGTAGACTATAAACAGAGAGTTTACCATAGAAGTAAAACATATAGACACTTAAGGTAGACTACCTAAATATAAATCCTAGCTTTTCAATGTACTAGCTGTGTGAATTAGAACAAATTATTTAATCTTTTGAGCCTGACCTTCTTCATCTGTGAAATCGGAATAGTCCCTTTGAGTCGGAATTGACTCAATGGCAGTGGGTTTTTTTTTTTTTTTGAGTGCTTACTACAGAGTTTTAGTAGAGATTGAATGTAGTAAATGAGTTATTAATCATATAAAATATAAATACATGTATACGTAAATATATAGACACACATATATATAGTGGCTAAAATATGTCCACACTTTCTTTCACACGCCCTTCAAAGAGTGGAGCAAGCTCTTTTCCCTTGAGTGTGCCTAGACTTAGCAACTCACTTCTTGCAAATAGTCAGAAGTAGGGATGTGACTTTGAAGATTAGATAGATCAGTAAAGACACTGTGACTTCCTTCTGGCTCTCTCTTTTGTATCACTGTCTCAGGGAGAAGTCAGCTACCCACTTAACAAGATTCTTGAAGCTTTATGGGGAAGACACATGCAAGAAACAGATGCCTTCTGCCAACAGCCAGGGAGAAACTGAGGTCTCCTAACAACCACCAAGGGAGTGAGCCATCTCAAAAGCAGATTCTTCAGCTCCAGTTAAGTCTTCACATGACTGCAGCTCTGGTCTTTATTTTGTCCCATGAAGGCTCTAAGTCAAAACCTGCTACCTAAGTCTCTCCTTTATTCCTGACCCAAGATTTTGAAAGAATAAAAATTAGTTGATTTAAGTCACTAAGATTTGGGGTAATTTGTTACTCAGCAATAGATGATTAACACACTATCAAAGCAGTGCTTGGCTTAGCATAAGTGCTATATAATTATCAAGCATATTATTATTATAAGTCTTTGGTTGAGAGATGTGAACAGAAGAATAAACCACTAAACATTTTCTACTACTTTTCTCTGAAAATATTCTGGCATGGAAGACACCTCTGTGATCTAATTTGTGGTGTTGTTAAAGTCTGTTACAGTAGACGCTTCACTGATATGTTGGTCTAACTTGAATTTTGCTTATTATTAAGTTTTAAATATAATTTTCCAGAGAAAAAGTGAAAATGTTAATAGGTAGAAGATAGGAAGAGAGGCAAAGTGAGAGATCTGAGAGAAAAAGAATTCTGATAATAAATGGGAGAGAGAGAAAGATTGCTGAGTGGCTTAGTTGAAGTTCTCATATTCAGATGGAAAACAAAGAACTCAATGAACAAAAAATAAATGAATAAACAAAACATGGTGGCATCAGTTCCATATATAGCATGTCTAAAATTAATCATAAAAGGTCAAAAATAAAGAAGAAAGGGAGTTCCCACCTGCATAAAATAATAAATATAATGTTCTTCTTGCCTTTCTGTCACTATAGCCTATTGAATTAGGCACCTTCTTTAATATCTTCAATAATACACTAGTTTTTACACTGATTCTAATTCCTTCTTTTTTGTCCCCAGTTTCTAGCACTGTTCTATATAATTTCCATATCAAAGCGTTGATAGCAGTTCTATACACATTCTCTGGTTTCATAAAGGACTAAAATCAAAGTTTCTGCATGTAAATAACAAAATAATTAAGAGGACATATCTTGGCAGAAAGTTTCTGCAACAGTTGGTTACATAAACGAGAAACAAAGACCCAAGCAATGAGAAAGGAAAGAAAACAAAAACATACTATAAAAATGAACACATTTCCATTTAAAACAGAGGTGGAAAGGGGAATAGAAGGGAATAGAAATTGATCAGACTGATGGATGATTCAACACAGTCACAGTCATTTTTCTCACTTCATTCAATTGTTTCAGATGTGATATTTGATGTTATTTTTCCCTGTACCTTTTCCTTACAAGTAAAGATCGTGTCTATTTTCAGCTTTTTCTTTTTCACATTGGTATTTTTAAAAAGTAAATGTTTGCTATTGTAACTGCCAACACTGGGGCTATGATCATTCTATTAGTATAAAAGGTTTTGGGTTTGAGCAAAAAGAGAAAGAATCATTAGCAGTATTGAATGTGAACGGCAGAAGTTATTTCTTCTTATGTTTTACCAACTCTTCAATTCCCTTTTTTTTGCTGCAGTGGCCCTGTGAGGTGATCAGTGTTTTTTCCTCCCTATGGGTGATAAATGGTGAGAAGGGAGCAGGACCAGGCAGTGTTTCGTTATGTTGTACATAGGGTCGCTGTGAGTCAGAACCAACTCGACGGCACCTAACAACAACAACAACATTTGATGATAAATAAATGGTTATAACAAACCTATATAGCACACCTGTGACAGGGGTCATATGTTCAAATTCCTGCTGTGGAACAGATAGGTAATAAGAAGTAGACATTTTGTAGAAAATTATTCATTAATTGAATATATATATATATATATATGTCAGGTATCCTTCTAGCTGCTTAACTAGGTTTTGTATCAATTTTCTAGAGACCTGTGTCCCCCTTGATCTATATTTACTGTTTACACTTTTAATAGCTACATAAATGCAGAGAAACAGCTCCTTTCTAAAGGCACGCTAGAAGCTCAAGCCTGATAATAATTGATAATTAACCCTGTACTGGTGTCAGAAATTCAGTAGACAGTAGTTAGAATTTCAGTAGATTGCATTGTCTAAAGGCAACCAATTGTTGCCATTCAGAAAGACATAATCTTCTTATATTATTTTTATATTTCTTAAGAGAGGGCAGAATTCTGGGTTTCTTCTTATGCGAACCCATCAAAATTTCTTTATATTGTCTATTTTTTTAAAACATGGTGCAGATGGAATGACACATGCCAATCTGTTTTATTGCTGACAGTTTGGAATACTTGATCTTAACAGACTTAACTTCTTTTCAAGATTTTAAATATTAATGCAGATCAAAAGCTGTTTAATTGGTCTAAGTTTATTTGTAGACATTGCCAGCTATGATAACTTTAATAGATGAGGTAAGGCATAAGCAAGGATATATGGACATGGACATAAATTCTTAGTTTCTGTTTATTTCTTAACTCTATGAGTACTCAGGTTTATGTGTGAGATGTTTGCTAGCTCTAGTTTCTTCAATTAGATGTTTCCCAAGGTTTTGCTTTTTAAACCTTTGTGTTTTTTAAACCGTATGCTCTTCTTCTTCTCCTTCTCTATGCTATTCTATACATTGCCTCCTGAGTCATTCTAAAGGAGAAAACCAGATTTTACCTTTTTTATCAAAACCTTCAATGACTCCCAACTACACTCTGAACAAAATGGAAATCCCTCCAAAGTGCTCATTCATCTAGACCCAACCAGATTTTCCAAATTTTTCTTGTGTTAAACTCTCTTACACCTACACAATCTCTTGTTTATTCACAACTGATCAATTGATCATGCACTGCACTTTTTCATTCTATCTTTGGTTACACAAATCCCTACACTACAAGGTACTCTCTGAAAGTTTTTAACAAAATGTAATCAGCTAACAAAATTTAC
The DNA here is from genome assembly GCA_030035585.1 of Dugong dugon. NCBI lineage: Eukaryota > Metazoa > Chordata > Mammalia > Sirenia > Dugongidae > Dugong > Dugong dugon. The sequence continues at coordinate 101,265,545 of CM057463.1, read as the reverse complement.
AGGTAATTTTCAGTTTCTACTTTGAAGCGATTTGTGTGTGTGTGTGTGTGTGCAGGTTTCCTGTTTGAGGTAATCCTTTCCACTTCTGTTTTTTTTTTTTTTTTTTTAAGTTGTTTCTAACATTATTGAAATATTTTCCATGGAAAACTCAGTGTCATATTTAAGTTCCTAATGAACAATATATTTCTCTAGATACATTTCAAGCTCCTGGTGACCTCTATGTGTGGACTGTTGTATAAATAATAGCTAGCACTGTTATTTTCCATAATAGGCACTCAATTTGCGCTTTATAAATTAAATTTTAATTAATGCAATCCTAGATGTTAAAATCTGTGAGTTTTTATTGAGGTGCATACTCTTGAAAATGGATTTGTGACCTGAAGATTAAGAGAGAAAAGTAGAATGTGAGAAATAGTAGTGAAGATCTGTTTGTAATTTTCTCATGAAATAGCAAATTTATTCCTCCCTTGTCTGTGTTGTTATAATTATTTTTCATAATACCCTTTTAATACTTCTCTCAATATAATTATGTGTTTATATATCTGTGTCACTGAAAGACTATGAGTTGCACGATGATACAAATTATGTTTCATTCAGTTTTGTATTGCAAAAATATTCCAGTGCTTGTCCCATTGTTTGTACTCAATAAACAACTGTTAAGTGATCAGTGAATGAAAGTATTAACAAAAGACTCAAATCTGGAAGTTGACATGCTTGCAACTCTCAAAGGAATCCAAACTCAAATCAAACCCATTGCCGTTGAGTCGATTCTGACTCATAGCGACCCTACAGAACAGAGTAGAACTACTCCCTAGAGTTTCCAAGGAGTGGCTGGTGAATTCAAACTGCTGACTTTTTGGTTAGCAGCCATAGCTCACCATAGCTCTTAACCACTGTACCACCAGGGTTCCTAAAGATAAATTCAAAAACATATCCAAAACAAAGTGGAAAAAGAGAATTACTGCTTTAGTTTATATTCTCACTTTGCAACATAATGTTTCATATTTGGACAATTTGCTGAACGTTTATAATTCATTTGTCTCTCCTGTAAAATGTTAACGATAGTATCTGCATAGGAAGAAAAGTGGGTAATTAGAAATGAAAAGGATTAGCCTAAGAGGTAGGAAAAGAACCAAGAAAGAATGTGTCAGGAGAGCAAAAAAATAAGGTTTATTCTCTAACATCTTAAATGTTAGAGAATAAAATAAAGATGTCAAATAGGATAAAAGCCTCATTGAGGAGAGAATGGCAGTTAAAAAAATTATTCAGTTTCATTATGTATTTTGTAAATATGTATTATCTTTTTTTTTTTTTTGTTCGAGGAACTGAAGTAGGTGTTGGCAATACTGAAAACTAATGTAAAATAGTTTCTACCAAGAAAACTCCTTGATGTACCCAAAGCATTGGAATCATCCACATGCTTCTTAAAATGCTGTGCTCTGGTTCCCCACAGTTTCATATTAAGTTATGTGAGTTGTTGCCAAAAACTGTATGTATATATATACATATGTATACGTATATATATATATATAGAGAGAGAGAGTAATATTATTTTACTATATATTATTTTTATTTTTTAATAAGCAACTAAATGATAATGAGCTGGAGTTTTGTGGATCACTGTCTTCTCAGTTTTCCTAGTGCTTCTGTAAGAGAAATACCACAAGTGAGCGGCTTTAAAGAGCAGAAATTTATTTTCTTACAATTCAGGAGACAAGAAGCCAAAATTTAGAGTGTGGCTCTAGGGAGAGGTCCTTGTTTATTTTAGCTTTGGTTGTATGCCATCCAGTTTATTCCAACTCACAGTGACCCTCTAGGACACAGTAGAACTGCCCCATAGAAATTCCTGGGCTGAAATCTTTAGGAGAGTAGATTGCCAGGTCTTTTCTCCTGAGGAATGGCTGGAGAGTTAGAAGAGCTGACCTCTCATTTAGCAGCCAGCCAGGTGCTTAACCATTGCTATACCAGGGCTTCTATTTTAGCTTCTAATAGTCAACAATTCTTAGAGTTCCTGGCCTTGTAGATTCATCTGTCTGGGTCCTTAGCAGATAGAATCTAGCTTCCTCCGATGTATGCTATTTTTATAACTCAGAAGTGATTAAGTTTATGAAACACCCTACACTGATATGGCCTCATTAACATAGCAAAAAAAAAAAAAAAGAAATCCTATTTCAAAAAGGAATTACATCCACATATACAAGGATTAGGATTCCAACACATATTTTGGGGCTGGGGAAGAATTCAATCCATAACAATCATCCTTTGAAAAAGATGGCTTTGGAGGTAATACATAGAACTCAATTTAAGAAACATAGCTATAAAAAGAATTTGAAATATGAAATTGTTTCTTAATCTTATTGTATTGTCCCATTTTTGAATAAAAAAGTTAAATAGATTTTAATTTCTTTTATTCATCTTATATTCCATTCCATTATTCAAATTACTGAATAACAAAATTATTGCATACTGTTTGGAAAATACTTAAGAAAATAATTTTTTATTTTTGCCTCAAAAAATGAAAGAGAAAGTTGAATAACTAAATTGTATATGAACACTGTTGTATGAAAATATACACTGAAGCAGCATAAGATTACAAACATAATCTGCAGAAAGGAAGGCTAGAGTTAAGCAAAACTTAAAAAAGAAATTCCTGGCTATTAAGATAACTAAATATTGGACCAAACTATCAAGAGTGGCTGACTAAACTCTATTCTTGTGTGTGAATAGTGTAGAAGAAATAACTATCTACCATTGTAACTTTAGGCATTAACCACCTATATTAGGGTTTTAATGTATTTAAGATATACAGAATTCTAAGTCATCCAAAATAGGATTTTTATGCTTTTAGCAATAAGAAGAAAACACCTAAATAAGACTTGAATGAATATAACCTCCTATACCATCGTTTTGAAGGAGCCCTGTTGGCACGGTGGTTAAGCGGTTGGGTGCTAACTGAAAGATCAGCAGTTTGAACTCACCAGCTGCTCCATGAAAGAAAGATGTGGCAGTTTGTTTCTGTAAAGATTACAGCCTAGGAAACACTATGGGGCAGTTCTACTCTGTCGTCTAGGGTCGCTATAAATCAGAATTGACTCAGTGGCAATGGGCAATGTGGAATACCATCATTTTGTAAAGGACAAGTGGTCTTAACTAGACCCTTTGAATTCAGATAGGTCTGGGTGTGTCTTGAAGACTGCAATGGTAGATTCACAGTTGTTATGAGGGTTTATCATAAAGGCATAAAAAATGTTCACACTGGAGGACATAAAAAAGGTGGTGGTGGGGGGGGCGGGAAATGGTATATGTCTGGTATACTGAGCCCGTGGTCCAAATTCCTTGATTACGTACAAAACTCCAGGCAAGTGAAGAACCTGTAAAAAGATAAAGCAGTATTCATTTGAACAGAACAAGGGGATACTGGGTAGTTAAAAATCAGAAAATGTATGCACCAGGGTTGTATCCTTTCACCATATTTACTCAGTCTGTATGCTGAGCAAATAATTTGAGAAGATGGACTATATGAAGAAAAATGCAGTATCAGGATTGAAGGAAAAGTCATTAACAACATGTTATAGGCTGATGAAACAAATTTGCTTGCTAAAAGTGAGGAGAACTTGAGTATTTACTGATAAAGTTCAAAGACTACAGCCTTCAATATAAATTACACCTCAACATAAAGAAAATAAAAATTCTTACAACTGAACCAATAAAAAACATCTTGATAATTTGAGAAAAAATTGAAGTTGTCTAGGATTTCATTCTACTTGGATTAACAATCAATGCCCATGGAAGCAGCAGTCAGGAGATCAAATGATGTATTGCATGGGATAAATCTGCTGGGGGGAAAAAAAAAACCTCTTTAAGATCTTAAACAGCAAAATGTCACTTTATAACTAAGATGTGCCTGACCCAAGTCATGGTATTTTCAATCACCTCATATACATGCGAAAGCTGGAGAATGAAAGAAGACCAAAGAAGAATTGACACATTTGAATTATGGTGTTGGCAAAGGATATTGAATATGCTATGGACTGCCAGAAGAACAAACATATCTGTCTTGGAAGAAGGATGGCTAGAATGATTCTAGAAGCAAGAATGGCAGGACTTCATCACACTTAGCTTGGACATGTTAATATCAGGGACAGATCACTAGAGAAGGACACCATCCTTGGTAAAGCAGATCAGCAAAAAACAAGGAAGACCCTCAATGAGATGGACTGACACAGTGACTGCAACAATGGGCTTAAATATACCTAGTATTACGAGGATGGCATAGGACTGGGAAACATTTCATTCTGTTATACATAGTTTCACTATGAGTCAGAGCCACCTTGATGGCACTTAACAACCACAATGGTGCCTTAGAATAAAATGGTGATCTATGTATGTTAGCATCTAAGTCTATGCTGTGTGAAGATTGATTGTCTTGTCTTGTAAGGACAGTGACTGTTGAAATATATATTACCTAGGAAAACTGGGTAAAATCCAGTGTGTAAATGTATGTTTTTCATATGACAAATTTTTTTGTGATTTTTTTTTTACAGTGAAGATTTTATGAGATCTGTGCAAGCATAAGGAATATAGGGTCAAAAATTAATTTCTTCAAGAAGATATAGTGAGTGTATCAGTCAGTATCCAAGAAGCAAACAGAATTTGGTCCAGATGGCTGAAATGTTAGAAAATTTTAACAGAAGCAGGGATAATGTTAAAAGAACCAAAAGAGGATACTGAGGAACTTAGAGACTGTCAAGACTGGGGAAGCATTACCTCCACTAGAGTTGAAGTACGAAAGGAAGGGAATACTTTGATCAGATATCAATGAGATTAGAAGCCATGATGGAGAGGCCACCCAGTGGTGCTGTAGTTGTAGAGGAAGACAGCTACTGCCAGAGAGGTGGAGTCAATGTTGAGAGGGGAGGAGAAGAAAAAAACTTTCTCTACCTACTCAGTGGCTTGTTGTCTTTGACGTGCTGTATTGATGGACTCAACCACAAGCCAATTGGCTTTGGGAGCCTGGATGATACAGGCTACAACATTCAGTCGCCCTCAGTCACAGACCAGGAAAGAGGAGGGCAGAGGATTGAGGAAAGATCTTGGGGGTTAGGATTAAGCATATTAAACAGAGTGAGATAGTAGTCTTTTAGATAGGATGATTCAGGACTTTTGTTCTCAAGTGATGGGAAATTTCCAGGCTAATTTCTTTGTACAGATTATAATGAATATCAAAAAGCTGAGAGTCAAATTTTAATGGAGCCAGGCTAGTTATACTGTAGTAATGCCTTTCCTGCACAATTCCAAAGAACTGAAGATTTAGTGCTTCACAATAGGAGAAAGTTGGTTTGAATGGACATTATATTTTTCTGGTAGAGTTGACTAATGAAAAAGTGTCTTTATGTTAAAATAGCATTTAATAATTTAATATAATTCGGGGTGAAAATAACAGAAAAAAAAGAAGGAGAAAGAATACAGAAAGAATGTAAACCAATTTTTTTAAGGCAAGTTTTTAAAAAAGCCCTTTTATCCTACACATATTATAAATACATCCATGTTCATATTCTAAGAGTAGACACTGTATTTTGCTCTGTTGTATGCATGAAGACATGCTTGAATTTACATCCACCTGCTTTGCTCAATTAGTGTCTTTTTAAATAGCTAAGTAAAGATTTCTTTTTTTTCTTTTTAACAAAAATAGCATCCTGTGAAACTCTTGGGCCCAAAATAGAATCTATGTGAAACCCAAAAAAACAAAAATAGAATTCCTACAACTCCTAAAATGTAAAACACTTGGAAATAGCTTTAGTGAGTGTGACAAATGCATCACTTACTTGTTGGTTAAAGGTCAACTTTTAGGTCATCCTTGTGGATTCCGAAAACTAACAATTTGCTTATATGTCTTGAACGAAGTACAGCCAGAATGCTCCTTAGAAGCAAGGATGGTGAGACTTTGTCTCACGTACTTTGTCTCACATACTTTGGACCTGTTATCAGGAGGGCTTAGTCCCTAGAGAAGGATATCATGCTTGGTAAAGTAGAGGGTCAGCGAAAAAGAGGAAGAACCCTCAATGAGATGGATCAACACAGTAGTTGCAACAATAGTTTCAAGTATAACCACAATTATGAGGGTGGCGCAAGGCCAGGAGTGTTTCATTATGTTGTATGTAGGGTCGCTATGAGTCGGAACCAACTCGATGGCACCTAACAACAAAACAAACAAAAACTCCTGTAATTCCAAATATGTAGAATTTATTATTTGATTCAATTGTTTCTAGTGCATATCCCAGAAAAGAAGCTTTGTGGATGAGATGGTGTGTATGTGTGTGAGTGTTAGAGGTTGGTTATGTAATCAGTTATTGGTATTGACTTAAGTAACCTATATTCTCACAAATGCAAGTCCTTGCTCAAATTATACGCATTTCTAAACAGACAAAAAGATGCAGTCTACTGAGCTCTCTGTAACTAATCAAAAGTCACTAGGGTACTGACTTTCAGACAGACATATTTTTCTTTTGGCCTTTTGCAAGACTATAGCATCTATTTCCTTTTCCATTCTAAAGATCACCAAAGGCACCTTTAATCTTCACTGTGCTCATTGAAACGGGTTCTGCAGAGTTGAATAGTGAGTGTAGAAAACAGAGACTATGCAAAAAAAGGGGGAAGGGGAGGAAGATTTATCTAACAGTAGTAGCCATCATTTGCTAAATTATTATACACCCTTCCTTTTTCCATACCATTTCCATAACTGCACTGTTGGTGGCTTCAGTGCATTGTAGAAAAAAAGTGTGCTCGATGTGTGTGAGTGTGTGTGTGTAACTGTGTCTGTGTGTGCTTGTGCATCTGTGCATGTGAGATATTTCCATCTCTATCACCTGTTAGCTATGTGACTTTGATCAAGTCACAAAAACTTTTGAGACTTAGCTTCGTATGAAATTGCTGAATAAAGAGTGGCTACTTTGATTATAAACCAAGCATTTTACACTTACAATCCTAATCCTCTCAGTTATCCTTTAAGCCAAGTAATTTTTTTTTCTCCCATTTTAGAGATAATGAAACAGAGACTCAGAGTTTTGAGAGACTTGTGCAGGATTATGCAGAAAATGACCCAGAGTTGGAATTTGAATGACATATTTCTTATTGTTTTACTTTTCACCGAATGGGACTAATATCAATGAAGTAGGCAGCCACAAGCATAGGCGGGAACAGGTAAACCGTATTAATTATCATTGTCTTTATTGTAACAAAACAAAGAAGTCATTGAAAATATTTTATGTATAGGACTAACTAACTGATGTGATTTGATTAATTCAAATTTTGTTTTAAAATATCATTTTACCTTTAGAGAACGGATTATGGGGAAATATGAATGCATGCGAAGAATTCAATCTGGTGAGAAGAAGTGATAGTTTCTTCATGAAATTGTTAGTGACTGCATAGTCAAATCTGAGAAATATTTAGCAGGAAAAATTACCAGGAAGAAGAAATGGTGGGAAGAGAGAACGGAGCTAGGATAACACAGATTCAAGATGGAGACAAATAACCGCCCTCAAGTGGTGGTTTCCATTGGTTCTCTCTTCTTAAAGAACCCACCCACAGCTGGTATAGTGTGCTGGGATCCAATTAAAAGGAATTTCACAGTTTTATTTAGTGTTTATGGTTATCTATATTTCGTACTCATTGTTTCACCCATTTGCAACTTAATCTATTTTCTAGATCGTCTTTATGTTTTTTTCTGCCTCTTATGTTTATAAGAAGTCCTCCTTTTCTGAACACCTATTATTTACATCTTGATCTTTTAATCTAGGTCCTTTTTCTGGTTGATAGTATCTCATCTCAGTTTCATATCTACATATATATAGCATTTGGCAGATTTGCCCTGGCTAGCTGAAATTCTGCTAGTGGTACTTCCATGTCATCATTGCTCTTTCGTTATATATCAGGATGAATTCCTTCCTAGCTTCTGTTCTTGGTCTGTTTGGTCCTATTTACTGCTTTGACTTTCATTTGGAAATCAGGCATGATTGCTAAATCTGATACTAAATAGCTGGTGCTGTATATTTTTAAGCCATCTTTTTCAGTGGAATTAAAATGGAATGAATGAAATTCTAATAGAATTTTAAAAAGTTTTAGTAAAAAAGTATAAAAACAGTTTTTAATTTCATTTTTAGAGTTTTCTCATAGTTATTTTTCATAAGTAGGTCTATGTGGACTGTATTTTATATATATCAGAGATGGTCCTCAGTGAGAACCAGCAAGCCCTGTTTGGGTTAAATAATTATGGATTTTTTTTTAATTCAGTTTTGCTTCAGTCCAAACAAAATAGAATAATTACACACACCTTTGTATTTTATAGAAGATTATGTGTGTGTGTGTATCATTCAAAAGAATAGTAAATACAAATACTACAACCTAGTTCAGATTGACTTATATCACTTAAGTTTCCACCTACGTGCTTTACAAATGTATGTAAAGTATACAAAAAAAGTATGCTTTTTCCATGAATGTTTTCAGCATGAAATAGAATCGCACATTTTAAAGTGCATTTTTTTTAACAAATTTCTTTCAGACTCTGCACATAACTGGAGAGAAAACTCTGAGTGATAGTCTCTATTATAGCATAATGTGCTGAATGTAACACTGTAAACAACATGTGTTCCTTCAATTATGTCTATTGTACACAGACAGACACACATACACTCCAGGAGGAAACATTTTGAACTTGAGTCAGGTGTTCTGCAACGTGACAAACGGGGTCAAAGAGCTAAGATTTCAGACAGTTATTTTTCTTATATGTAAATAGGTAAAAAACAGAAGACTTTTGGAAACAATTAGTCAACCTGTTATGCTGTGTATCAGATAAGATGTTACATTTGTCTTGTTCTGCTGACTTGAACTTATCAAGACTTGAGTGTACCTTTTTTTTTTTTTTTTCCTGAAGCTCTGCTACACAACAGATGGGATGTCTAACATCCTTTTCTATTTAAAACATGCAAGTTCTAATCAACAGGAGGGTTTTAGAATGTTAAACCAGCCAGCCATAAGAAATGTGTCATGCAGTTTCCTGTCATTCTAATTAATTAGATAGCTTTATTTGTTGTCCCCACTGAACCTAAATGAGCTCAATGCCACAATAATAGCTTTATTCTTATCAAAGGTTTCTTTTCATGTTTGCACTTGTATTGCAGAAAATATAAATAAATATTCCAAAATTACCCTAAAATACATGAGAACTATGACTTATATATAAGATGAAGTATTTAATCTGTTTTTTCCAAAAAATTAAATATTTTAGGATACTTTAAAGATTTTTATAATTTATTTAACACCTTATAGCTTTCATTTCCAAAAAGGTATTATAACATTTTTTATGGCAAGATTTCTTTATTCTCTTTCTCTTGTAGTTTTCAATAATGTTATCTAGAAAATATGTTATTTGTACTACACGTTCATTGTTTGTAAGCCATTCTTGTCCCGAAACTACTGATTTAGTATGTGTCATGTAAATTGTTAATTATGTGTTAAGTCTTAAATAAAACATAGTGTATGAAATTTTTGCCCTAGTTATAGAGAAGCAATTAAACACAAAAGTTAAATGAAAATTAGGAGACAAGTTAGGAGACAATATAAATTAAAACATTTATTCTCAATCTGAAGGACATCATTTGAGATTATAAAATGAGAAAGAGAGGAGATGTGCTAAGGAAAACAATAATGACAATAGATAATTAAACAAAAGTGAGAGTACTAATTCCAGTACATTATTCCAGGGATTATTATTGGGTCTTTGACCGAATATGAATACTTACCTATCATAACCCATCCTGTTGCCTTCCAGTCAATTCTGACTCACAGTGACCCTATAGGACAGTATAGAACCATACTATCGGGTGGTTGGTGTGGCTAGTGGATTAGAACTGCCCATGTTTTGGTCAGCAGCTGAGCTCTTACCTGCTGCGCCACAAGGGCTCCTACCTATTTTTCCAAACCAAAACCAAACCCGTTGCTGTCGAGTTGATTCCAACTCATAGTGACCCTATAGGACAGAGTAGAACTTACCCATAGTATTTCCAAGGAGCAACTGGTGGATTAGAACTGCCGACCTTTTTTTTAGTAGCATAGCTCGCTGTAGCTCATAACCACTGTGCCACCCAGGCTCCTACCTATTATTGCCACCCTTAAAATGTCTATATATCTCCCCAAAATCTCAATAACTATATATTTCTTTCTTCTTTCTCCCCAATAGTGGGATTTGACATTTCCTGCAAATTTATTTACTTTATTTAAATTAATACTTAAATATTCCAGGGCATAGTCCTTATTAAAAAAAAAAACTTTTATTTGCTAACATAAACTCTTATTTTGGCAAATAAACATGTAAATATTGGGTTTTATGGCTGATATAATCCCTAATAATATAGAAGACGTAGCTTATATTTGATGTGGCTCCTAAGAAGACATTCATCTTTACTAACATCTAAAAGGAACTAGCCCTTGTAATGCATCTTAAAATATACCACAAAACTCCTTCTATTACTGCCTGGAAAACTCTTTACCCACTACTATGCCTTAATCAGATGCTCATTTGTTAGAGGCCTATTGTTTATATTTGATAGCATTTTACAACTGTCATCAACCAGCTTTCAGCCCATTTCTTTTAGGTGAATGCCTACATATTCTTCAAGGTCCACAAAAATTGTGCTCATGGAATCTTTCTCCACTTTCACAGTTGTAATTAAACTCTCTCTTCTGTAATTCTTCAGGCCCAATTTTCACATTCTACATGTTATTACAATTCAGTGTCTATAATATCTTCTAGACTAGAGGTCAGCAAAGTTTTTCCGTAAAGGACTAGACTGTGAATATTTTAGGTTTTGAGAGCTTTATAGTCTCTGTCATAACTATTCAATTGTGCCATTTTTGTGTATGCAAACAGCCAAAGACAATATGTAACTAAATTGCCATTACTCTGTTTTAATAAAAATTAATTTGCTAAAAGAGTTGATGTCATGGATTTGTTCCAAAGGATATCTTTTGCCAACCTCTGTATTAGACTGTAAGTTCCTTGAGGAAGAATCCCTGGGAAGTGCATTTAAAAGTGGTTGGCTGTAAACCTAAACGTTGGTGGTTCAATTCCAACCAGAGGAACCTTAGAAGAAAGGCCTTGTGATATACTTCCAAAAAATCAGCCATTGAAAACCCTAGAGAGCACAATCCTACTCTGACACACATGGGGTCACCATGAGTAGGAATCAACACCAGGACAAAAGTTTCTCTGTTCCTTGAGAGAAGGAACTATGTCTTATTCATCTTATTTACAATATATCTGTTACAGTAATTCATACATTTTAGGGCTTCAGAAGTAAATTATTGAATTAATGAAAGGACAGATCTGTGACTGTAGTATATTGTACAATACTGTCCATTGTATAAGTGGTGAGGAATAGAGACAGTGAAAGAGTGGACCGTGATGCAAAGAAAAGACAGAAGTAAAAAATTATCCCTATGTTGCAATTTAAGACTATTTCTTTCAGTTCAAAAGCTATATCAGAAGCAAAAAATTACATTAATATTAAGTTATAGTGGAATTCACTGTGTTTATGAGAATTCAAAGAATTTTCTATGAGGAACACACAACAGAGCTGAGTAGAAACACAGTGTCCCAAGCACACTAATAAAGTGGAAAGCATAGATCTATTTAACAGTGGGGTAATTCTTCTGAGTTCCAACAGCAGGTGACCAAGTGGTGGACAAAATGGCACTCTAGGCAGAAGCACCACGCTGTCCCTCCACAGCAAAGATCTGAAAAACTATGCTGAACAGAGAAAACAGCAATCCTGAAACCCTAAAACATCAAATGAAGAGATAAAGAACTCAGCCAAGCACCAAATGGAGTGAGAAAACTGACAGAGAAAGGAGAGTGAGGAGAGATTCATGCATTGGACCCCTATCAGCTAACGCAGCACAGATCCGCCATCTTGGACTCCTACCGGAGACTAGCAAACAGGGGGTAGGAGAAAGCAGCTTCACGGAGCTTCCAGCGGGAGACAAAACAACCGGTAATTTGCGATATACGCTTTCCTATCGCCCACCCTTCTTCAACCCCACTCAGCCTCCTCTGCTTCCCACGGCCACAGTTTCTTGTCCCAGAAGCACCAGCTGCTTGGATTCCACCTGCCCGAATTGGCTGGCTTTCTGAGTGCCATTTGTTGGCTGCTGGTGTCACTTTTTTCCGCTTCTTTTGATTTCTTACTTACCTCTCACCACCTCCCCCTCCTTTTCCTCAAATAACTGGCCCCATGCGCCATCTTTGCTTCTTCCTGAGGGACTGCGGAGCTCCAGTAATTTGTGATATACTGCTTCCCGGTCTGAGCTGCCATGCTGGTGGGATCCTGGGGCTTATCTTTGCTTATTTGTTTTGAATTATTTTTTGTTTTCTTTTCCTTTTCTTGAGTTGGGAGCCTGTTATGGGCAGGTGGTGCCACATGGCTTGGAATCTACGCCCTCGGCTTGTGCAGATGCACAGCGGGATCCCTGAGGGCACTTCCTTTTTTGTGGCTTTTTTTTTCCTCCTGTTTTTTTGGGGGGCTTTTCTTGTTCTTTTTTTTTTTTAATTTGTTTTGTTTTCTTTTCCCTCTTTTTCCCTTTTTGCCTTTCTTCATTACTCAGTTTCTCTTCTCTCTATACCTTCCTTCTCTTTCTGTTCCCTGCATACCTGGTGCTGAATACCTCTATGCCTTCTAGCCAGGTTGTACTGCAACACCTAAGAACAACTTCCCCACACCTCATACTCACACTGGTGGGATTCCTGGGAACTTTGCTGTTCTTTTCCCTTTCTGATATTTATTTATTTATTCTTTTCTTTTTCTTCCCCTATTTGTTGTTCTCTATTTCATAGTCTCTCATCTCTCAACTCCAATGGAAAGCTCCCCTAGCATTCTTTTTTGTTCTTTTCCTATGCTTTTCACTCCTGTTCATCTCTCCTCTCTCCCATATCCATCTTAGCTCCACACATAACAATCTCCCCCCTAAATCCTGCTACCTACACTGTGCGTTTAACATCACACCACCAAGCAGCACAGGCATGGCCTACTGGAACCTGCCCTGCACTGATTACCGACCCACCCTGGTGGCTGTAGTAAGTGGCACAAAAAACCCGTCCCAGTAACTCCTCTTCAGCTAGACCTGCCCTGCTGTACCATATCTGAGAGACTGACACTGCCAATTGGAGGAGGAGGTGAAAAGAACCGTGCTCACAGACAAGCAAACAACAAAGAACACAGAGCCCACCTGCTCAGATGTAGATAAATTTTAAAAAAGGACAAAACAGACAAATCTACCATCAATAAACAAGAAAAATGACTACTGAATGCCCCGAAGACAGCAGACAGTATCAAAACATTTACAAAAACAGGACAGAATGGCTCCAGTAGGTGTCCAAAATAAACCACCAGATGACTTTCCAGTGTAAGAAAAGTCACTAGAACTACCTGATAGGGAAATCAAATCCCTAATACTCAGAATTCTCCAAGAGTTGAAGCAAAAACCAGACAAAAATGTGGAAAAAATAGACAAATTCATGGAAAATAGAACAAAAAATTCGAGGAATTCAGGAAAATAATGCAGGAACAAAATGCCAAAATAAATCCACAACTAGAAATTATACAAAAACAACAATTAGAAATCCAAAAGATAAACAACAAGATTTCAGAAATGGACAGTGTCATAGAAGGACTGAGAAGCAGATTTGAAAAGATGGAAGACAGCATCAGTGGAATTGAAGACAAACACTCAGATACAACTCTGTTTCAGGAAAACTCAGAAAAAAGAGAAAAGAAAAATGAACAGACACTGAGAGTTATGTGGGATACAATCAAAAGCAAAAATTTGTGAGTGACTGGAATTCCAGAACAAGGGGAGAAAACAGAAAACACAGAGAGGATCATTGAAGAATTGCTGACAGAAAACTTCCCCAATATCATGAAAGGCGTAAAGATGGCCATCCAAGAAGCTCAACAAACTCATATAGGAGAGACCCCAAAAGAAAATCACACAGGCATATCATATTCACACTCCCCAAAACCAAAGACAAACAAAGAATCCTGAGAGCAGCTTATGAAAAACAAGAAGTCACATACAGAGGAGAAACAATAAGACTAAGCTCAGATTATTCAGCAGAAACCATGCAGGCAAGAAGGCAATGGGAAGACATATATAAAACCTAGAAAGAAAAAAATTTCCTGCCCACCAAGAATAATATATCCTGCAAAACTCTCATTCAAATATGATGGTGAAATTAGGACATTTCCAGGTAAACAGAAACTAAGGGAATATGTAAAAACCAAACCAAACTTACAAGAATTATTAAAGGGAGTTCTTCAATCGGAGGACAAACAACTTGAGCTCACAGGCAGGATCTAGGATGTAGGATCGTACCAGCCAGATACCAATATAGGAAATGAACTCTCAAGGACTATCCAAAACCTAAACAAATACAACGGGGAATAAGAGAAGTTAATCAATAAACAACAACTACAACAAAACAATAAAAGTGGGAATAAACGGCATAGGTGTACAACCTCCTAGTGGAGAAGAAGGCAAGCTGATACCAAGTAATAGTAGACTGTTTCAAACTTAGAAAGATAAGGGTAGATTTCATGGTAACCACAAAGAAAGTTAACAAACATATTCATAAAAATAAAGAGGAAAAACATAACTTCTCAACAAAAACAAAACCTGCAGAAAAAAAAGAAATGAAAAAAAAAAATCTACAAACAAAAGTAACTCAGCACAGGAGAGTAAGAAGAACAAAGAAAAAGTCAGCACCACAAAAAAAAAAAAAAAAAAACCACTACAATATGACAGCAACAAACTCACATCTATTAATAATTACACTGAATGTAAATGGACTCAATACACCCATAAAGAGATGAGAGTGACAGAATAGACAAGAAAAGAGGATCCATCAATACGCTGTCTAAAAGAGACACACCTTAGAAACAAAGATGTAAATTTATTAAAAGTCCAATGTTGGAAAAAATATATCAAGCTGACAACTACCAAAAAAGAGCAGGAGTGGCAATACTAATCTCAGATAAAATAGACTTTAAAATAAAGTCGACCATAAAAGACAAAGAAAGACACTATATAATGATTAAGGGGATGATCCATCATGAAGACATAACCAAAATAAACATCTATGCACTCAATGACAGGGCTCCAAAATACATAAAACAAACTTTAACAACACTGAAAAGAGAAATTGACAGTTCCACAATAATAGTAGGAGACTTCAACACAGCACTCTCAGTAAAGGAAAGAACAACTAAGAAGAAACTCAGCAAAGATACAGAAGACCTAAAGGGCACAATTAGCCAACTTGACCTCACAGACATATGTAGAACACTCCACCCAACAGGGGCAAAGCACACATTCTTTTCCAATGCACATGGACCATTCTCCAAAATAGACCACATCTTAGGCCACAGAGCAATCCTCAACAAGATCCAAAACGTTGAGATAATTCAAAGTATCTTCTCTGACCACAATGCCATCAAGGTAGAAATTAACAACAGGAAGAGCAAGGAAAAAAAATCTATTACATGGAAACTGAATAATACCCTGCTTACACATCAGTGGGTAATACAAGAAATCAGAGATGGAATCAAAAAATTTCTAGAATCAAATGAGAATAAAAACACATCATACCAAAACCTTTGACACACAGCACAGGCAGTCCTCAGATGACAATTCATAGCAATAGATGCACACATCCAAAAAGAAGAAAGGGACAAAATCAAAACATTAACAACAGAACTCAAAAAAAGGAAAGAGAACAGCAGAAAAACCCCACAGCCACCGGAAGAAAGGAAATAGTAAAGATCAGAGCACATATAAATGAAATACAGAACAGAAAAACAATAGAAAGAATCAACAAACCAAAAGTTGGTTCTTTGAAAGAATCAACAAAATGGACAAACCACTGGCCAGACTGACAAAATAAAAACAGGAGAGGATGCAAACAATTCAAACAAGAATGAAATAGGTGACATTACAACAGACCCAAGTGAATTAAAAAGGATTATAACAGAATATTATGAAAAACTATACTTTGAAAACCTAGAGGAAATGGATAAATTTCTAGAAACACACTACCTACCCAAACTACAACAAAGTGACGTTGAAAATCTGAAGGGATCCATAACAAAAGAAGAGATTGAAAAGGTAATAAAAAAAACTCCCTACAAAAAAAAAGCCCTGGCCCAGATGGCTTCACCGGAGAATTCTACAAAACATTTACAGAAGAGCTTGTACCAGTACTACTCAAGCTATTACAGAGTATAGAAATGGAAGCAACACTTCCAAATTCATTGTATGAGGCCAGCATAAGGCTGATAACAAAATGAGGCAAAGAAGCCAGAAAAAAGAAAATTGCAGACCAATATCTCTGATGAATATAGACACAAAAATTCTCAACAAAATTCTAGCCAATAGAATTCAGCATTATATAAAAAAAAAAAATTATACACCATGACCATGTAGGACTCATACCAGGTATGCAAGGATGGTTCAACATTAGAAAATCAATCAATGTAATACACCGAATAGATAAAAGGAAAGAAAAGAATCACATGATCATCTCAATTGACGCAGAAAAGGCATTTGACAAAGTCCAACACCCATTCCTGATAAAAGGTCTCAATAAAACAGGTATAGAAGAGAAATTTCTTAACATAGTAAAGGGCATCTGTGCAAAACCAATGGCCAACATCATTCTCAACGGAGGGAGGCTAAAGACATTCTCCTTGAGAACAGGAAGAAGACAAGGATGCCCTTTATCACCACTCCTATTTAACATTGTGCTGGAAGTTCTAGCTAGAGCAATAAGGCAAGAAAAAGAAAGAAAGGGCATCTAAATTGGTAATGAAGAAGTTAAACTGTCCCTGTTTGCAGATGATATACTATACATAGAAAACCCTAGAGACTCCACAAGAAATCTACTGGAACTAATAGAAAGATTCAGCAGAGTAGCTGGATACATGATAAAGATACAAAAATCAGTTGGATTCCTATACACCAATAAGGAGAACGATGAAAAGGATATCAGGAAAACAATACCATTTAAAATAGCCCCTAAAAAAATAAAATACTTAGGAATAAATCTAACCAGGGATGTAAAAGACCTGTACAAAGAAAATTACAAAACACTACTATAAGAAACCCAAGGGATCTACATAAATGGAAAAACATACCATGCTCATGGATAGGCAGACTCAACATTGTGAAAATAACAATTCTACCCAAAGCAATTTACATATACAATGCAATCCCAATGCAAATACCAACGGCATTCTTTAAAGAGATGGAAAAACCAATCATTAACTTTATATGGAAAGGGAAGAAGCCCTGAATAAGTAAAGCACTACTGAAGAAGAAGAATAAAGTTGGAGGACTCACACTACCTGATTTCAGAACCTACTATACAGCTACAGTAGTCAAAACAGCCTGGTACTGGTACAACAACAGATACATTGGCCAATGGAACAGAATTGAGAACCCAGTTGTAAATCCATCCACCTACTGTCACCTGATCTTTGACAAGGGCCCAAAGTCTATCAAATGGGGAAAAGACAGTCTTTTTAACAAATAGTTCTGGCAAAACTGGATATCCATCTGCAAAAAAATGAAACAGGACCCGTAAGTCACACCATATACAAAAACTAATTTAAAATGGATCAAAGACCCAAATATAAAGCCTAAAATTATAAAGTTCATAGAAGAAAAAATAGGAGCAACACTACAGGCCTTAATACACAGCATTAAGAGGATAGAAACCATAACCATCAATACACAAACCCCAAAAGATAAGCTAAATAACTGGGATCTTCTAAAAATCAAACATCTATGCTCTTCAAAGGGCTTCACCAAAATAGTAAAAAGAGAACCTACAGCCTGGCAAAAAATTTTTGGACAGTACAAGTCAGACAAATGTCTAATCTCCGTAATCTACAAGAAAATCCAACACCTCTACAACAAAAAGACAAATAATCCTATTAAAAATTTGCAAAGGAAATGGACAGACACTTCACCAAAGAAGACATTCAAATGGCCAACAGACACATGAGGAAATGCTCGTGATCACTAGCCATTAGAGAAATGCAAATTAAAACCACAATGAGATACTATCTCACCAAGGCATTACTGCCACGAATCAAAAACAATGGAAATAACAAATGTTGTAGGGGCTGCGGGGAGATGGGAACTCCTATGCACTGCTGGTGGGAATGCAAAATGATATAACCATTTTGGAAAATGATGTGGCGCTTCCTCGGAAAGCTAGAAATAGACATACCATTCAATCCAGCAATCCCACTCCTAGGAATACATCCTAGAGAAATAAGAGTTGTCACTCGAATAGACATATGCACACCTATGTTCATGACAGCATTGTTCACAATAGCAAAACGCTGGAAACAACCTAGATGCCCATCAACAGATGAATGGATAAACAAACTATGGTACATACACACAGTGGAGTACTATGCAACGAGAAAGAACAACAATGAATCTGTGAAGCATCTCATAACGTGGATGAAACTGGAGGACATTATGCTGACTGAAATAAGTCAATCACAAAAGGACAAATATTGTATGAGACCTCTACTGTAAAAACCCATGAAAAAGTTCACACACGAAAAGTAACAATCTTTGTTGGTTACCCGGAATAGGAGGGGTGGGGGGAAATACTATATAGGCAATAGATAAGTGGTATCTTGGGTGAAGGGTGAGACAGTACACAATACAGGGGAAACCAGCACAACTTGTACAAGGAAAGGTCATGGAAGCTCCATAGACACATCCAAACTCCCTGAGGGACTGCATTGCTGGGTGGAGGGCTGTGGGGACCATGGTCTCGGGGAACATCTAGCTCAATTGGCATAACACAGATTATAAAGACAATGCTGTACATTTTACCTTGGTGAGTAGCGTCTGGGGTCTTAAAAGCCTGTGAGCAGCCATTTAAGATACTCCACTGGTCTCATCCCTTCGGGTGCAAGGGAGAATGAAGAGAACAGGATACAAGGAAAAGATTATTCCGAAGGACTAATTGTCCACAGCTACCAAGGCCTCCACCAGACTGAGTCCAGTACAGCTAGACGGTGCCTGGCTACTACCACTGTCTGCTCTGACCAGGATCACAACAGAGGGCTCTGGACAGAGCTGGAGAAGTATGTAGAACAAAATTCTAACTCACAAAAAAAAAAAAAAAAAAAAAAAAAAAGACCAGATTCACTGGAGATGCCCCGAGAGTGCGTCCCCCAGACACCCTTTTAGCTCAGTGGTGAGATCATTTCCGAGGTTTGCCATTCAGCCAGGGAATGGATGACCACATAGAGCCAAATTGGACTGGTGAGGCGCAGCAGTTCAGGGACATGGGCCGGAAGGCGGAGGGGAACCGGAAAGCTGGTGATGATAGGGAATCCAGGGTTGAGTAAGGATAGTGTTGATGTGTTTGTGAAGTCGTTGGCCATTGTTACAGGACAACATGTGTACTAACTGTTAAATGAGGAACTATTTTCTTCTGTAAGCCTTCATCTAGGGTGAGAGTAGCAGCACAATTGGAAGAGCGTGGTTGATGTCACTGAGCTGTGCATGTGGAAGTTTTTGAGGTGGTATGTCTTTGGCTATGTATATTTTCACCAAAAATAAAAAAGAAGAGAAAAGGTCTAGAGGGAGAGGGTTGAGATGTTGTGGGGTTGTTGATCAATGTCTTAGAACAATGTGTGTACTACTGTTTCATGGCAGACTGTTTGTTCTGTAGACCTTCACCTGAAGTACAATAGAAAAATAATAAGAAGAAGGAAAAGCAGTTGACATGTGCTTCAGATTTAAGTTATGAGAAGGACTCCTGAAGATTTAGAACAGCCTCCAAATTGCAGAAAGTCATTCCTCCCCCCTCTCTCTCAGAAAAGGAAAAAAAAAAAGAAGAAATAAAACAAAACAAAACTGCTGTTTTGACTTCACTCTAAATCCTTTAAAAAAAAAAAAGAAATACAGGTATAACGGTAAAAATGGAGAAGTCCTTACCTTACCTCAAAATATCTTTATTAGTTTTGCCTTAAAGAAGATTGTATTTCCTCAGAAATTGATCTAATTTCAGACCAAGATTTCTTCTTTAAATAAGTCAAAGATCTGACTAACTTTGTATAATGCAAACATCATACAACTGAAAAGTAGTGTGTACATTTATAATGATGCATCATGTTCCAAAACATGTGTATATATGCTTTGGAAAACTTCCATTCTAAACACCATGAGTTTGAAGTGATTGAAGAACAAATAGCAGAATATACTGTAAAAACAGTAGAAAAAATAGATCTAGAAGCTTTATGTGAGGTCAGGGCTAAAAATTTTGACGTCGTAGTCATGAGTAAAGATATTTCATTTGATGCTACTGGAGTTCACAAACTCTGAGAAAGAGCATAGATAGGAAGCTCTGATTTCCTTGAAATGGTAATGAAGGAGGAGAATGTCAATTGGATAGACGTCAAATAATATGAGACCCACATTTTTATCCTGGCTTTGGCTAACACACATGTATTGTTTTGGATGAGTTGTTTGATGCTATGGTCATATTTCCCTATCTCTAAACTGTTGTTGTTGATTCTAGTAGATTCTGAGAACAAAAAACTGCCTGGTCCAGCACCACCCTCACAATCATTGCTATGCTTGAGCCCATTGTTGCAGCTACTGTGTTAATCCATCTCATTGAGGGTCTACCTCTATTTTGCTGACTCTTTACTTTACTAAGCATGATGTCATTCTCTAGGGATTGGTCCTTTCTGATAACACCTCCAAAGTATATTAGACAAAGTCTTGCCATCCTCACTTCTAAGGAGCATTTTGACTGTCCTTCCTCCCAGACAGATTTGTTCGTTCTTCTGGAAGTCCATGGTATATTCAATATTCCTTGCCAATACCATAATTCAAAGGCATCAATTCTTCTCTGGTCTTCCTTATTCTTTGCCCAGCTTTTGCATGTATATGAGGCAGTTGAAAATACCATGGCTTAGGTTAGGCACACCTTAGTCCTCAAAGTGACATCTTTGCTTTTTAACACTTTGAAGAGATATTTTGCAGGAAATTTGCCCAAAACAACATGTCGTTTGATTTCTTGACTGTTGCTTCCATGGGTATTGATTACAGATCCAAGTAAAATTAAATCGTTGACAACTTCAATATTTTCTCCATTTATCATGATGTTGGAGACTCGGTGGCACAGTGGTTAAGAGTTTCTCTGCTAACCAAAAGTTCGGTCGTTCAAATCCAGCAGCCGCTCCTTGAAAAATGTATGGGGCAGTTCTACACTGTCCTATAGGGTCTCTATGAGTCAGAGTTGACTCAATGGCAATAGGTTATTATGATGTTGCTTGTTGATCCAGTTGTGAGGATTTTTGTTTTCTTTATGTTGAGGTGCAATCCATACTGAAGACTGTATTTTTTGACCTTCATCAGTAAGTGCTTCAAGTCCTCCTCACTTTCTGCAAGCAAGGTTGTGTCATGTGCAAAATGCAGATTGTTAAGGAGTATTCCTCCATGTGGCTTCAAAGGGAGGTCCTTTTTTTTTTGTCTATTTCAGCTTGTGTTACTAGCAATCCTTAGTGTTCTTGGGTTTATAGATGTTTCTGCCCCCTTTGTCTTTTTATATATGGTGTCTTCTCCCTGTGTGTCTCTGTGTCTATTCTGCTCTTTTTATAACTCAAATGTGATTAGATTTAGGACTGACCCTATTCTGCTACAACCTCATTAACATAACAAAAGAAAACCTTATTTCCAAACAAAATCACATTCACATGTATACTGGCCAGGACTTCAATACATATTCTGGGGGGATACAATTCAATTCACAACAATGTGTTTTACGTTATAGAGTTTATATGAGCTTTATAAAAGTTTCAGTTCCCTTAAAAAAGATTCTCAGCCAGCTGAGATTATTCTTTTGTCTTCACTTATATCTCGTATGCTTTTCTCAAATAAACAAACTACCTCCAAGGTATCTTCCTACTTGAGATGCTTCAAATTATTGCAATAATCACAATATAAATAACACTAATAATGATGATGCTGATGTTTTCCCCACTGGAAAGCAGATTTGCTAACTCATGATAAACTTCATGATTTATCATAGGAAACTGGAATGTAATGTAATATAATTTTCAAAAAGTATATTCCTTTATGTTATTAACAACAATTTTAAACTAATTCTCATCAGTAAGTGTAAGATCTGAGCATTTCTTAGTTCTTAAAAAAGTGATTTATCTCTTATACTTCAGTGTATCTTTTATCTCTTATACTTCAGAGTATATTATCTGCTCAGTTGCAATATACATGCAAAGTAAAATAAAAAGGAAAATGGTAAATAACATCATTAGCATATGTCATAGCAAAACTATCAATTTGATGAAGCCATTCCTACCTATTTACTTGAAAATAAAATTTGACCAGACTGTGCCAAGATGAAGGTGTGAAATTCAATGCTGGTAAAGAATTGGATGTATTCCATAATTTTCTTGTCATTAAATAAATATAAAGAGATAATAGGAAAGAAGAGAGGAAACACCTAAATTTGGGGGAAAGGTAAATTTAGATCATTCCCTAAGGGTAGTACTGATTTTCTGGGAGAGCTGGCAGATGAAATGAGATCTTCTACAGTGTTAGTGCCAATATGAGAACATTATTTTCTTCCTGTAGTATTAGGTAGGTACAGATAAAGACAGTCGGGAAATTTCGAGATGCATTTTATACTTGGCTTAAAAAAATTGTCAAAGAACCTATTTATTAAAATAATCATGTATACTACTCTTGACTATCTTTGAAACCAACTGTGAATTGATTCACACTGACAGTAGAACAATCCAAACGGATTTCTTTATCTTTAGAACATTGCAGGGGAGTCCCATTTTGAAACACAGTGTGTAGAGTTCCTTTGTATGGAGGCAGCAGACATAGGAGCTGTGTCAGTTTTCTATTGCTACATAAAAAATTATCACAAACTTAGTGGCTTAATACTTATTTATTACTAGCTCACAGTTCTACAGGTCAGAAGTCTGGCCCAGCATGGTTTGGTTCTATGTTCAGGATATCACAAGCCTGAAATCAAGATAGTATTTGACCTGAGTTCTTGTCTGGAGAGTCTGGGTAAAAATCTGCTTTCGAGCTCTTTCTTGTAGTAGGAAGAATTCAGTTCCCTGTGGCTGTAGGACTGAGGTCCCTCTTTCCTCAAGAACTGTTGGCAGAACCCTGCTCTTACCCAAACACTACTTGAGTCTGTCAGCAGTTCACTACATAGATGTTTACTTTTTCCCAGGTCAGTTAGTGTGTGCCTTTCTGAATCCTTCTCTGACCAGCCACAGAAAAATTTCTGCTTTTAAAACGTTCAGATGATTAGGTCAGTCACACCTAAATAATCTTCCTATTTGAAGATCACCTGCAATACATAAAATAACCTAATCACGGAAGTAAAATCCATTAACTTCACAGCCCAGGCTGAAGGGTGCCATTTTAGAATTCTGTTGACTATAGGGATTGTTCATAGGACTGGGAGGCTGATGGCTGGTCTTTGCATCTTGGCTCTGCTGCTTTCTAGTTAAGTGATCTTAAGAAAGTCACTTGCTTTCTTCTTTCCTAAGTTTCATTATTTGGAAAATTGGTATAATACTATTGTTGTTGTGAGGATTAAGAGTTAATAACTGTATAGTCTTGGTACTGTTCAGTGCATGTTACCAAAACCCATTGCAATCGAGTTGATTTTGATTCTCAGTACATGTTCATTATTATTAATTTACAATAATGTCTAGACAGGCTAGGAGAGGGATGGCATGTATCTTATGCATCTTAATTAGCATGAGAGGAGAGACACCTCTCCTCTCTTCTCTCATTTTGTATCAGTTCTTAGGAACTTTCCATTATGACAGTATCTATATTATAGTTGTAAAATGCTAGAATTTAAAGATATGTGTATTTTTGGTGCAATATAGCATCTAAACCTTACCAAGGCAACCACTTCATTTCTGTATCTGAAGAAACAATGATCTTTTATAGTACTAGTGGGAAAAAAATGGCTATTGGACTTATTGAGAAAGAGTAGGCTCATCTCTAAAGGTCAAAAAATTAAATTAAATTTTCAAGAGTAACAGTAAGTTTTTCTGAAATTTAATTTATGCCTTGAATTTCTATAACCACCTATGAATAAGATGCGACTTCACTTGTCAGTTCAAATTGGTTCAACGAAAGAAAGCTAAAATTAAACACTGACACATCCCTGTCATTTTGACCATAGATAAAAAAAATGCCTTTCCATAACATCAACTGTTGCAGTTATTTTCAGTCCTCCTACTTTCCTTCCTGATCAGACCTTAAATAACCAGTTGCCAACAAGTCAATTATGTCTCTTGGTGACCCCATGTGTGTCAGAGTAGAACTGTGCTCCATAAAGTTTTCAGTTGCTGATTTTTCAGAAATAGATCACCCAGCCTTTCTTCCAAGGCACCCCTAGGTGGCTCAAACCTCAAACTTTTTTTTTTTTTTTTTTTTTTAGCTTTCATTCACATCAGCCGTTTGCACCACTCAGGCAATCAGAACATACCTTATCAACTTCATAAAACTTGCTACTGGTCTCACCTGAAGCTGTGTACATTCTGATATCAGATATCTTTGAGGAAAATAATCTTTACTCTGTCCTGAAATTCTGTCGAGTCCTGCCTGGGGTAGTTTAAAGAGCATGCGATTTACATCACAAATACCATGGGTCTGAACTCATTGCTAAATCATACATGTTCCACTTCATTAGAGCAGTGGGGTCCTGAGTTGATTAGTTAATCAGTTTTCATAGGAGATGGGAATTTATTACCTTTGATAATCAGGATCTGTATTTAATAATAAAAAATATGATAAATAATAACTGATGTTGGATTTCCTGTTGATATACTCTGTTCACCTGTTAGGGTACCTCTTTTCAATATGCTGTCAGTTCATATCTTTCAGGATGATGGCTTCTGTGTGTCAGATTAAATTTCATTGAAACTATTTGAGCCAAACACCTTCCCCTATTCCAGTGAATGATTCACCTTTCATTTCTCAATCCTACTAGTCTTTTAAGTCATGCCTATCTTGGTTGGAGGTACATTAATAGATTTACACTTTTAAGTTGGAGAGAAAAAATACTGACGCATGGCAGATAAAACTGTGCTTGGTATTATTCTAGTACATTGGTGAAAAACTGAAACATATTTTTGTTTGTAGGAGAGGTTGCTAAATTAATTTTTCTCAATATAATCAAGTACCTATAGTTGAATTCTGTTAAGATGGACTAGAACACTGAAAGGATTATAGTTTTTAATTTTGTTGGTTTTGCCCCAGAGTTAAGACTAAAGACAGCATCAGCCATCATTTACGTAACAGCAAGAGGATATCTATGTGGGCACAGGCGGTCTAGCCTGAATATCTCAAAATATTGTCCATAGACCACCTGCAACTGAATCTCCTAGGGTGAGTATTAAGTTTTGGTTTTGTTTCTTTTTAACACAAATGTTCATGTCCCATCACATTCCTATTGAAAAAGATATTTGGGTTTGGTTAGTTCACCAGGTGACTTATCAACGTATCAAAGTATAAGAAATGCTGCCCAGGACTATGTTGGCAAAAAATTCAACAGTCCTATAAATGATGTCCGAAAATGATGTAAAAATTCAAACATATACTTCTGTCTTACTGCAAGTCAATTAGTTTTGTACTGTATGTTATAGGAAAAAATAAACAAAAAATTAAATAAGTAAAGACATTTTTAATATCCAAGAAATTCTACATTATTCTAAGCGGTTATCTATGTCAATTGTATAAAATTTGAGGCTTTTATATGTTAAAAAAAAAATCTATTGCCTTTGAGTCAAATCTGTGTAGAACTGCCCCATAGGGTTTCAAAGGCTGTAATCTTTATAGAAACAGACAGTAACATTTTTCTCCCGTTGAGTAGCTGGTGGGTTTGAACTGTCAACATTTTGGTTAGCAGCCGAGCACCTAACCACTGCTCCACCAGGGCTCCTTTAAACATCAACGTTGTTTTTGTATAGATTCTGTGAAAGGGAAATGAAAACATTTAGACCCAGCTTGGTTGTGGCATAGAAATTTCAAGGGTCACTGAAGTTCAAATAATCATATCCACTGAAAAATAACTGATGACAACAATTTGCCTTACACTGTCATTTCTTTTTCTTTCTTTTTTTGTTTAATTTTAAAATCATACATAAATGCATATGTTCCACAGCCTAGGGTAGGTCTGACCTTGTCCACTGGGATTAAGTCTCTTCAACTATAGGCAGAACTGTGATATTTAGCATCTTACTGAAGGATTTAAAACAGGTACAGTATAAATGTATAACATCATTACAGGTTAGTTTGCAGAGAAGTATAAAAATGTATATACAAAAGAAACTCTGTAGTCTGAACAGTTACATAAATCGTGCTGATCTAATAAGCCTTGAAAAGCCAAAAGCCAGGCCTTTGTCTTGTCTCTAAAGACTTTCTCTGCCTTTTGGTTGAACTCCTCTCTTCCTTGGTGGAGTTAACATCAGACTTCCCATCAATATTAATCTCCAAAATCTAGGTAACAAAGGTAAATTCAGTAAAAGCGTTACTGTCTTCCTGGGGAATTGGAAAGTGAGCTACAATGCCAAAGCATTAAAGCTAAGTACAACAGGAATAAGAAAGATAAACAATCCTTGGACACATACTTCCCCCACAAACACATTCTCATCAAGTTACTACAGCCACAAGGTCCCAGAGGAGGAACTGGCAAGAAAAACACAAATGGAAAAAATAAAACCTGTTCACAATTTCGGTGTTTGTTGAGACAAAGTAATTACAAAGCCATCAGGCCCAATTACAAAGCACACAGAGTCAATTGTCATAAAGTATTTAGAAAGCCAAGTAGAGAAGCAATCTGACCAGCATCCTTCCATTCAGTGCAACCCAGCTCAGGGGCCACTTGCCTCTTGTTGGTAAAAGTGGGACAATGCACTCTATAATTGTGATGCTTGTTCACTCTGCCCTTAAACGTTTACTACAGAGAAATAATTTCTCCATGAGCTCTTGTCTTCCTACTCAGAGAAAGCTATTATCTGCCTCATTCTTAGTTTAGGGATTTCCCCATCTTCTCATAGCCTCATTCCTGTCCTCTTAACATTTTCACCTTTGCAATGCATGTGTCACTTTTACATCGCTTAATGCATTCACATCAATGGAATATGTCTTTTAAAGTATCATTTGCATTCAGAAATTGATAGCTACGTTAGAAGATTGATTTCTAAACTCCAACTCCAACCCCGTCTCTAACACATGCACACACAAAGGATACAATCTCATTGGTATATTAGCTGGAGGTCAGATTTCCAGGTTTCACTTATTCTGGAATCTGAGCTCTAAATAACTTGGCAATGGTTTAAAAAATATATAAAAATATTGTTTGCAGTGACTTTATTCATAAAATCAAATAATCAAAGTTATTAATATCTGGGCTATGACAAATAGGTTGCAAAACTTCTGTATGCATTATATAATATGACTCTTCAATTATCTATAATTTTCTTGTTTTTAGTTCCTGTTGTGGGAAGTATGATCTCATTCCCAGATGAAGAAATAGGAGGGAAATTAAGAGGCTTTCCCCATGTCCTCAGAAACGAAATACAGTAAAAGGCATTGAAACACTTTTTTTTCCTATACATTAATTATCATATTTTTAATTGTTTTATTGAAATCAGTTTTATTTTAAATTATGAGATATTCCAAACCTACAAAAACTTAATATACCCTCAGAGTACCAGATTCTATATATTTTTTAATAACATATTGCTCTATTAATTTCAACTTTTTTTAAGAATAAAATTTTAATGATGCAGTTGAAATCCCCATCTGTAGTCATCTTCATAGTCTCGTTCCTTTTACTTACTGCCCAGATGTCACAACTATTCTGTAATTGCTATATATCTTTCTAATGTATACGTTAAATGTAAAAGTGTGCATTAAAAAATTAGCATTATTCTGTGTGTTTTTTAAATTTACATAAATTATATCCTAATGTAAGTGTCATTTTCGATTTCCTTTTTTCATGTAATATTATGTTTACATGATTTATCCAAATCACTAATGCAGATTCTGTTTATCCATGTTGACTGCCTTATAGTAGTAAATCACAATTTATCTATACATTTCACTACTGTTGGATCTTTAATTTGTTTCTTATTGCTTTTATAAAGAATACTTCAATGAACTACATTATGTTAAGTTTGAAAGACTTATTTTTGATATTAAACAGGCTGAGTTCCTTTTCTCTGTTTCTTCTTCAAAAACTTCATAAGTTTGGGTCATTCTTACAAACCTATATAATTTTTTTTTTAAATATTTTATTGTACTTCAGGTGAAGGCTTACAGAACAAATAGTTTCTGATGAAACAGTAGTACACATGTTGTTTTATGACATTGGTTAACAACCCCACAACATATTAACCCTCTAACTTCTCAACCTTTTTTTTTCGGTGAAAATACACATAGCCAAAATACACCGTTTCAAACATTTTTACATACACAGTTCAGTGACATTGACTACGCTCTTCCAATTGTGCTGTTATTCTCACTTAAGATGAAGGCTTACAGAACAAAATAGTTTCTCATTTAACAGTTACTACAAATGTTGTCCTATGACAATGGTTAACAATCTCACAACACATCAACAGTATCCTTACTCAATCTTGTGTTCCCTATCACCAGCTTCCTTGTCCCCTTCTGCCTTCTAGCCCTTGTCACTGGACTCCTGTACCTCGTTAGTCTCATTTGGTTTTATGGGGCTGTCCACTCCCAGGCTGAACAGTGAACCTCGGAGGTAACTTCACCACTGAGCTAAAAGGGTGTCTGGGGGCCATACTCTCGAGGTTTCTCCAGTCTCCTTTAGGCAAGTAAATCTGGTCTTTTTTTTTTTTTTTTTTTTTTTGTGAGTTAGAATTATGCTCTACATCCTTCTCCAGTTCTGTCCAGAACCCTCTGTTGTGATCCTGGTCACAGCAGTCAGTGGTGGTAGCCGGGCACCATCTAGCTGTACTGGACTCAGTCCGGTGGAGGCCTTGGTAGCTGTGGACAATTAGTCCATTGGACTAATCTTTTCCTTGTATCCTGTTCTCTTCATTCTCCCTTACTCCCAAAGGGATAAGACCAGTGGAGTATCTTAGATGGCCACTCACAGGCTTTTAAGACCCCAGACACTACTCACCAAGGTAGAATGTAGAACATTGTCTTAATAAGCTGTGTCATGCCAATTGAGCTAGATGTTCCCCCAGACCATGGTCCCCTCAGCCTTCCACCCAGCAACTCAGTCCCTCAGGGAGTTTGGATGTGTCTATGGGGCTTCCATGACCTATTCTTCTACAGGTTGTGCTAGTTTCCCCTGTATTGTGTAATGTCTCACCCTTCACACAAGATACCACTTACCTATTGGCTATTTAATATTTACACCCCCACCCCTCCCATTCCTGGTAACCAACAAAGATTGTTACATTTTGTATGTGAACTTTTTCATGGGTTTTTACAATAGAGGTCTCATACAATATTTGTCCTTTTGTGGTTGGCTTATTTCACTCAGCATAATGTCCTCCACTTTCATCCATGTTATGAGATGCTTCACAGATTAGTTGTTGTTCTTTCTAATTGCATAGTACTCCATTGTGTGCATGTACCATAGTTTGTTTATCCACTCATCTGTTGATGGGTACCTACATTGTTTCCATTGTTTTGCCATTGTGAACAATGCTTCCACGAACATAGGTGTGCATATGTCTATTCGAGTGACGACTCTTATTTCTCTAGGATATATTCCTAGGAGTGGGATTGCTGGATCGAACGGTATGTCTATTTCTAGCTTTCTGGAGAAGGGCCATATCATTTTCCAAAATGGTTGTATCATTTTGCATTCCCACCTGCAGTGCATAAGAGTTCCCATCTCCCCGCAGCCCCTCCAACATTTGTTATTTCAAGTGTTTCTGATTCGTGCCAGTAATGCCGGGGTGAGATGGTATCTCATTGTGGTTTTAATTTGCATTTCTCTAATGGCTAGTGATTGCAAGCATTTCCTCCTGTGTCTGTTGGTCATTTGAATGTCTTCTTTGGTGAAGTGTCTGTTCATTTCCTTTGCTTTGCCCATTTTTTAATAGGATTGTTTGTCTTTTTGTTGTAGAGGTGTTGGATTTGCTTGTAGATTATGGAGATTAGACCTTTGTCTAACCTGTACTGTCCAAAAATCTTTTCCCAGTCTGTAGGTTCTCTTTTACTCTTTTGGTGAAGTCTTTAGAAGAGCATAGGTGTTTGATTTTTAGAAGATCCCAGTTATCTAGCTTATCTGTTGGGTTTTGTGCGTTGATGGTTATGGTTTGTATCCTGTTAATGCCATGTATTAAGGTCTGAACTGTTGGTCCTATTTTTTCTTCTATGAACTTTATAGTTTTAGGCTTTATATTCAGGTCTTTGATCCATTTTGAAGTAGTTTTTGTATACGGTGTGAGGTATGGGTCCTGTTTCATTTTTTTGCAGATGGATATCCAGTTTTGGGAGCACCATTTGTTAAAAAGACTATCTTTTCCCCATTTGATGGACTTTGGGCCCTTGTCGAAGATCAGGTGACTGTAGGTGGATGGATTTACATCTGGGTTCTCAATTCTGTTCCATTGGTCAATGTATCTGTCATTGTACCAGTACCAGGCTGTTTTGACTACTGTAGCTGTATAGTAGGTTCTGAAGTCAGGTAGTGTGAGTCCTCCAACTTTATTCTTCTTCTTCAGTAGTGCTTTACTTATTCAGGGCTTCTTCCCTTTCCATATAAAGTTAATGATTAGTTTTTCCATGTCTTTGAAGAATGTTGCTGGTATTTGGATCGGGATTGCATTGTATTTGTAAATTGCTTTGGGTAGAATTGCAATTTTCACAATATTGAGTCTGCCTATCCATGAACATGGTATGTTTTTCCATTTATGTAGATCCCTTTGGGTTTCATGCAGCAGTGTTTTATAGTTTTCTTTGTATAGGTCTTTTACATCCCTGGTCAGATTTATTCCTAAGTATTTTATCTTTTTAGGGACTATTGAAAATGGTATTGATTTCCTGATTTCCTTTTCATCGTTCTCCTTACTGGTGTACAGGAATACAACTGATTTTTGAATGTTTAGCTTGTATCCTGCTATCTGCTGAATCTTTCTATTAGTTCCAGTAGATTTCTCATGGAGTCTTTAGGATTTTCTATGTATAGTATCATATCATCTGCAAACAGGGACAGTTTAACTTCTTCATTACCAATTTGGATGCCCTTTATTTCTTTCTCTTGCCTTATTGCTGTAGCTAGAACTCCTAGCACAATGTTAAATAGGAGTGGTGATAAAGGGCATCCTTGCCTTGTTCCTGTTTTCAAGGGGAATGTTTCCAGCCTCTCTCGATTAAGAATGGTTTTGTACAGATGTTGTTTATTATGTTGAGAAATTTCCCTTCTATACCTATTTTATTGAGAGCTTTTATCAGGAATGGTGTTGGACTTTGTCAAATGCCTTTTCTGCGTCAATTGAGATGATCATGTGTTTCTTTTCTTTCCTTTTATTTATGTGGTGGGTTACGTTGTTTGATTTTCTAATGTTGAACCATCCTTGCATACCTGGAATTAATCCTACTTGGTTGTGGTGTATTATTTTTTTGATATGATGCTGAATTCTATTGGCTAGAATTTTGTTCAGAATTGTTGCATCTATATTCATGAGAGATATTGGTGTGGAAATTTCTTTTTTTGTGACTTCTTTGCCTGGTTTTGGTATTACGCTGGCTTCATAGAATGAATTTGGAAGTGTTGCTTCCTCCTCTATGCTCTGAAATAGCTTGAGTAGTACTGGTAGAAGCTCTTCTGTAACTATTTTGTAGAATTCTCCAGTGAAGCCATCTGCGCCAGGGCTTTTTTTGGATGGGAGTTTTTTTTATTACCTTTTCAATCTCTTCTCCTGTTATGGGTCTGTTCAGATTTTCAATATCACTTTGTTGTAGTTTGGGTAGGCCGTGTGTTTCTAGAAATTTATCCATTTCCTCTAGGTTTTCAAATTTGCTGGAGTATAGTTTTTCATAATATTCTATTATAATCCTTTTTATTTCACTTCATTCTGTTGTCATGTCCCCCATTTCATTTCTTATTTGGGTTATTTGTTTCCTCTCCTGTTTTTCTTTTGTCAGTCTGGCCAGTGGTTTGTCAATTTTGTGGATTCTTTCAAAGAACCAACCTTTGGTTTTGTTGATGCTTTCTATTGTTTTTCTGTTCTCGATTTCATTTATTTATGCTCTGATCTTTATTATTTCCTTTCTTCCAGTGGTTGTGGACCTTTTTTGCTGTTCTCTTTCTATTTGTTTGAGTTCTGTAATTAATGTTTTGATTTTGTCCCTTTCTTCTTTTTTGATATCTGCATCTATTGCTATAAATTGTCTTCTGAGGACTGCCTTTGCTGTGTCCCAAACGTTTTGGTACGATGTGTTTTCATTCTTATTGAATTCTAGGAAATTTATGATTCCATCTCTGATTTCTTTTATTACCCACTGATGTGTAAGCAGGGTATTATTCAGTTTCCATGTAACTGATTTTTTTTCCTTGCTCTTTCTAGTGTTAATTTTTACCTTAATGGCATTGTAGTCAGAGAAGATACTTTGAATTATCTCAACGTTTTGGATCTTGTTGAGGATTGCTCTGTGGCCTAAGATGTGGTCTATTTTGGAGAATGGTCCATGTGCATTGGAAAAGAATGTGTGCTTTGCCCCTGTTGGGTGGAGTGTTCTACATATGTCTGTGAGGTAAGGTTGGCTGATTGTGCCCTTTAGGTCCTCTGTATCTTTGCTGAGTTTCTTCTTAGTTGTTCTGTCCTTTACTGAGAGTGTTGTGTCGAAGTCTCCTACTATTATCGTGGAACTGTCAATTTCTCTTTTCAGTGTTGTTAGAGTTTGTTTTATGTATTTTGGAGCTCTGTCATTGGGTGCGTAGATGTTTATTATGGTTATGTCTTCATGATGGATCATCCCCTTAATCATTACATAGTATCCTTCTTTGTCTTTTATGGTAGATTTTGTTTTAAAGTCTATTTTATCTGAGATTAGAATTCCCACAACTACTCTTTTTTGATAGTTGTTAGCTTGATATATTTTTTCCAACCTTTGACTTTTAATAAATTCACATCTTTGTTTCCAAGGTATGTCTCTTGTAGACAGCATATTGATGGGTCCTGTTTTCTTATCCATTCTGTCACTTTCCGTCTCTTTATGGGTGCATTGAGGACGTTTACATTCACTGCAATTATTGATAGATGTGAGTTTGTTGCTGTCATTTTGTAGTGCTTTTTTTTGTGGTGCAGAAGTTTTCTTTGTTCTTCTTACTCTAGTGCTGAGTTACTTTTGTTTGTGGGTTTTTTTTTTTTCATTTCTTTTGTTTTTGTATGTTTGTTTTTGCTGAGACTTTATGTTTTTCGTCTTCATTTTTATGAGTTGGTTTGTTAACTTTCATTGTGGTTGCCATGATTTTTACCCTTATCTTTCTAAGTTGGAAGGAGTCTACCCTTACTTGGTATTGCCTTGCCTTCCTCTCCATTAGACGGTTCTATACCTATGCCGTTTATTCCCTCTTTCATTGTTTTGATGTTGTTGTCAACCATTGATTGAATGTTCTGAATCCCGGTTGTATTTCTTTTGGTTTTGGATAATCCTCGAGAGTTCAGTTCCTAGATTGGTATATTGCTCGTATGATCCTGCGTCCTAGGTCCTGCCTGAGTGCTGAAGCTGTTTGTCCTCAGATCAAAGAACTCCCTTTAATAATTCTTGTAAGGTTGGTTTGACTTTTACATATTCCATTAGTTTCTGTTTATCTGGAAATGACCTAATTTCACCATCAAATTTGAACGAGAGTTTTGCATGATATATTATTCTTGGCTGAGAATTTTTTTCTTTCAAGATTTTATATATGTCATCCCACTACCTTCTTGCCTGTATGGTTTCTGCCAAAT
Source organism: Dugong dugon (assembly GCA_030035585.1). Classification (NCBI taxonomy): domain Eukaryota; kingdom Metazoa; phylum Chordata; class Mammalia; order Sirenia; family Dugongidae; genus Dugong; species Dugong dugon. The sequence goes on along the minus strand of CM057463.1, from coordinate 101,231,445 downwards.
AATCTGAGCTTAGTCTTATTGTTTCTCCTCTGTATGTGACTTCTTGTTTTTCACGAGCTGCTCTCAGGATTCTTTGTTTGTCTTTGGTTTTGGTGAGTGTGAATATGATATGCCTTGGTGATTTTCTTTTGGGGTCTCTTCTATATGGGGTTCGTTGAGCTTCTTGGATGGCCATCTTTTCATCTTTCATGATATTGACCAAGTTTTCTGTCAGCAGTTCCTCAGTGATCCTCTCTGTGTTTTCTGTTTTCTCCCCTGTTCTGGGATGTCAATCACTCGAAAATTTTTGCTTTTAATTGTGTCGCACATAACTCTCAATGTCTCTTCATTTTTCTTTGTTCTTTTTTCTGAGTTTTCCTGAAACACAGTTGTATCCAATTGTTTGTTTTCAGTTCCACTGATCCTGTCTTCCACGGTTTGAAACCTGCTTCTCAGCCCTTCTATGACATCATCCATTTCTGAAATCTTGTTGTTTATCTTTTGGATTTCCAATTGTTGTCTTTGTATAATTTCTAGTTGTGAATTTATTTTGGCATATTGTTCCTGCATCATTTTCCTGAATTCTTCCAATTTTTTGTTGGTATTTTCCATGAATTTGTCTATTTTTTTCTCATGTTTGTCAGCTTTTTACCTCAGTTCTTGGAAAATTCCTAGTATTAGAGATTTGAATTCCCTATCATGTACTTCTAGTGCATTTTCTTCCACAAGAGAGTCATCTGGTGTTTTAATTTGGACACCTACTGGAACCATCCTGTCCTGTTTTTGTAAATGTGTTGATATTGTTTGCTATTTTAGGGGCATTCAGTAGATATTTCTCTCATTTATTGATTGTAGATTTGTATGTTTCATCCCTTTTTAAAAAAAAAAAATTGAGTATATCTGAGCAGGTGGACTGCATGCTCTTTGTTGTTTGCTCGTATGTGCGCTCCATACTTTTCACCTCCTTCTCCAACTCGCAGGTTCAGTCACTCAGATGTGGTACATCAGGGCAGGTCTAGCTGAAGAAGAGCCACTGGGATGGGTTGTTTGTGGCACTCACTACAGCCACCAGGGTGGGTCGTTAATCAGTGCTGGGCAGGTTCAAGTAGGCCATGCCTGCTCTGCTTGGTGGTGTGATGTCAAGGGCATGGTGCAGGTAGGCAGGATGCAGCGGGGAGATGTTTATGTGTGGAGCTAAGCTGGATATGGGAGAGAGGAGAGAGGAACAGGAGCCCAAAAACATACAAACAAACAGAAAAGAATTATAAGGGAGCTTGCCATTGGAATGGAGAGATGAGAGACTATGAAATGGAGAAAAACAGAAGGGGGAAGAGGAATAATAGAAAAGAATGAACAAATAAAAATCAGAAAAATTAAAGAACCGCCAAGTTCCCAGGGATCCCACTGATGCAGCTATGAGGTCTGGGGAAGTCGCTCTCAGGTGTCGCAGGCCAGCCTGGCCAGAAGGCGCAGAGGCATACAACACTTGGTATTCAGGGATCAAAAAGAGAAGGAAGATATAGAGAGATGAGAAACTAAGCAATGAAGAAAGACAAAAGGGAACAAGAGGGAAAAGAAAACAAAACAAATAATAAAAAAAAAGAACAAGAAAGGCCCCCCAAAAAAAACAGGAAAAAAAAAAAAAAACAAAACGAAAAAAGAAATGTCCTCAGGGATCCCTCTGCACATCTGTGGAAGCCGAAGGGGAGTCTCCCTGGCACGCAGCTCCGCCTGGCTAGAAAGGGCTACCAACTCAAGAAAATGAAAAGAAAACAAACAAACAATTCAAAACAAAGAAAAGGCCCAGGATCCCACCAGCGTGGTAGCCCAGACCGTGAAGCAGCTCCACACTAGAATGGAGTTCCGCAGCCCCTCAGGAAAAAGCAAAGATGGCGCACGAGCCAGGCACTCGAGCGAAAGAAGGGGGAGGTGGCAAGAGGCACGTGAGAAATCAAAAGAAGCAGAAAAAAAAAAAGCAGCACAAGCAGCCAACAAATGGCACCCAGAGAGCTGCCCGCGTGGGTGTGTGGAATCCAAGCAGCCGGCGCTTCCCAGTCAAGAGACTGTGGCTGTGGGAAGCAGAGGAGCCCGAGCCGGAGCTAAGAGGTGTTGGGGGGTGGGAAAGCGCACACCGCAAATTACCAGCTGTTTTGTCTCCCACTGGACGTTCTGTGAGGTTGCTTTCTCATGCCCCCCATTTGCTGGTCTCTGATAAGAGTCCAAGATGGTGGATCCGTGCTGTATTAGCTGGTAGGGGACTTCTGCATGAATCCCTCCTCACTGTCCGTTCTCTTTCAGTATTCTCACTCCATTTGGTGCTTGGCTGTGTTCTTTATCTCTTCATTTGATGTTCTAGGGTTTCAGGATTGTTGCATTCTCTGTTTGGCTTAGTTTTTCAGATCTTTGCTGTGGAGGGACGGCGTGGTGCTTCTGCCCAGAGCGCCATCTTGCCGGGACCTCCCTATATAATATTTTTAAAAAATTAGGTCAAAGCCCTGCCTATATTTTTGTTAAAAAAGCTTTGAATATATACATTAATTGATAAGAAATTAATTAATTGAGAAGGAATTGATTTCTTCCTATAAGAACATGATATATTATCATCATGCCATTATCAGGTCTTCTTTCATAACCTTAAATGAAGTATATATTTTTAAATAATATTTTCACTTACATTTTGTTGTCTTATTCTTGGAAGATTAATTTAGTTTTTGTTGTTATTTTGAATAGAATTTCTTTGTTTTTCTTTTTTTTCCATTTTATATTTTATTGTTCATAGGGTCATATAGTTCATGTAGTCTTACTGAAAGTCCCTATATGGTATAAAAGATTTGCTCTGGGCTACTAACCATAAGGTGTCCCTGGGTGGTAAAATAGTTAAGCACTCAACTACTAGCCAAAAAATTGGCAGTACAAACCCACCAAAATCTGCCTTGGAAGATATCAACAATTAACTCTTTCTTGCCACTTGTACTGTAACAATAACCCTAAACCTAATCTTTATTATCTCTCATCTGATTGAGACCTTTGCTTCATATTTATTCTCTACAATTGATGCTCTTCACAGCATCTATAGTAATCATTTAAAAATATAAACAGGATATTGTCTTTCTTTAAAGCCTCCATTGGCTGGCCATATACATAAACTATTTAAACTTCCTTTTATGGGGTTTGGAGTTCTTTAAGACTTTGCCTGTTACTTCTTTTTCAATCCTTTCACCCTTACTAACTCAAAATCAGTCAAACTGGAATGACCACTGGTTCTCACTCAACAAGCTTGCTTCTCCATCTGTTTCTTTGCAATTAATGTTTTGGTTTGCTGAGAAAAGCTTTCCGCCATCTATTCTTATGGCTCATTCCTTGGTCTTTGCTCAAATGCTTTCCCTCCTAGATATCCTTTTCTGATTAGCTCCAATAAAATACCTCATTTTTATTACTGTTTTCTCATTCTCCATTTTTTATCTCCATACTGCTTATCACCACCTGGTAAAATTTATGTTTGTTTGTCTGTTTATTGTCTCTTCACTTTTGAACAGCATATAACATTTATCCCTGTGTGACATAAACAGTTAAGCGCATCATCACTAACAGAAATGTTGGTGATTTGAGTCTGCCCAGAGGTGCCTTGGAAGAAAGGTCTGGTAATTGCCTACCAAAAAATCTGCCATTGAAAAACCTATGGAGCACAGTTTTACTCTGACACACATGGGGTCCCCATTAGTTGAAATCTACTGGACAGAAACTGCAATTATGTATTCCTATAGGAAATATTTTGGGCATATCTTATAATTTTTGTTATCTAGGGTTTTCTTTGTTATTTATTTTAAAATATTTTTAAGTTTTTATGATTTCGTCATACTTCTTTTAATTTTTATCTATAAAGTACACAGATGCTAGTTTTTCTATTTCCTGGTGTTAGGGTAATCAGGCATAACTTTCATTTAGAATTATTAATTTATCATCATATAATATGACGTATTTGATGCTGATTATTTGACACTTATTTGCTACTTCATGAATTATTAAGCTATATTTTGTTTGAAAATGTTCTATACGGGCTTTGAAAGAATGTAGATTCTCTAATTTTCAGGAATAGTGTCACTCTGTATGTCTATTACATCTATTGCAATGTTAATATTATTTGCATTCTTTATAGTTTTTTCCTTTAAATCAGCCCGGTTTATTTCTAAGAAATTCATGTCAAAAACACTATTCATCTAGTAATTAATATACTCATTAAATTACTACTTATTGAGCAACTTTTATATGACAAATCAATTTTAATTGGTGGGAAATCCATTCTTCCAATTGCTCAGGAAGCAAAAAACCTTAAAATCATCTTTGACACACAGGTCCAATTCACCAGAAAATGACAGAATTCTTCCAAGGACCTACAAGGCTGTCACTGTTTGAAATGGAAGATTATTGCATAGTTTGGATCAGAGGAATCCAATAATCTGATTTCATGCTGAAGAGATCACAGTCAACTTCTCTGTAAACCATTAAGAGGCTGTTTCATAATCCAGTGGCTTATTGACTACATGAACATGATCTGTTAAATCAGTGAATCATAATTTATTTCCTTTATTTTCAATCTTTCTATGTCATTATATACTGTTTCTTGCAATAGAATATATTTATTTTGCTTTTTATTTTAATCCAATCTAGAAACACTTTTAAAACAAGAGTATAATTTAATTGTGTATATTTTAGTTTCTACCATATTTGGACATATTTTTAATTTTGCATGGTATTTTTTTCCTCATTTTCTTTTCTTCCATGAATTATATTAAAACAACCATGCTTTCTTTGTTCTCCCTTTTTTTTTTTTTTACTATCTGCTAGTTGTGCACTATATAGTTCTATTTTTTGATTCACATATTTATTTACTGCATTTATAGTATTTCTCTAACCTAATACAATAATCTAAGTCTAAAATTATCAATTTTATAATTCAAATATGGCCTTAAATTAACAGAGGTATATTTTCCATAGGTAAATAAAGGTGTCATTATTAGAAGGAGGGCTGGAAGAAAGTTAGGCAGGAAAAAAGAACGTGATGTTTTCTTTTATGTCATCAAAACAGTCTCTTGTTAGGCATTGGCCAGATCTATTTATAAAATTCCACTTCAATTTATTACACCATTGTTGTTGTCATTGTTAAGTGTCTTCTACTTGGATCTTACTCACAGCTACGCTATGTACAACAAAATGAAATACGGCCTGGTCCTGTGCCATCCTCAAACTCATTGCTATGTTTGAGAACATTGTTGCAGCCACTGTATCAATCCATCTCATTGACGATCTTCTTTTTTGCTGACCCTCTACTTTACCAAATGTGCTGTCCATCTCTAGGGACTGGTCCCTTCTGATAGCATGTCCAAAGCCATGAGAGAAAGTCTCAACGTCCTTGCTTCTAAGGGGAATTCTGGCTGTACTTCCTACAAGATAGATTTCTTTGTTCTTCTGGCAGAGCATGGTATATTCAAAATTCTTTGACAACACCATAATTCAAAGGCATCAATTCTTCTTCGGTCTTCCTTATTCATTGTCCAGCTTTTGCAAGCGTATGAGATGATTGAAAATGTTATAGATTGGGTCAGGTACACCTTAGTCTTCAAAGTGACGTCTTTGCTTTTTAATACTTTAAAGAGGTCTTTTGCAGTAGATTTGCCCAATGCACCATGTCATTTGATTTCTTGACTGCTGCTTCCATGGGTATTGATTGCAGATCCAAGTAAAATTAAATCCTTGACAACTTCAATATTTTCTCCATTTATCATGATATTGCTTGTTGGTCCAGTTGTGAAGATTTTTGTTTTCTTTATGTTGAGGTGTAATCCATACAGAAAGCTGTAGTCTTTGATCTTCATCAGTAAGTACTTCAAGTCCTTTCATTTTCAGGAAGCAAAGTTGTGTCATCTGCATATTGCAGGCTGTTCATGAGACTTCCTCCAATTCTGATGCTCTGTTCTTCATATAGTCCCCCTCCTGGGATTATTTGTTCAGCATACAGTTAAAATAAGCACGGTGAAATGATACAACCCTGACACATTTTTCCGGATTTTAAACAATGCAGTATCCCCTTGTTCTGTTCAAAAGACTGCCTCTTCATCTATGTACAGATTCTGCATGAACACAATTAAGTGTTCTGGAATTTTCGTTCTTCAAAATATCATCCATAATTTGTTATGATCCACACAGTCGAACGCCTTTGCGTAGACAATGAAGCACAAGTAAACATTTTTCTGGTATTCGCTACTTTCAGCCTTGATCCATCTGAATCAGCAATGATATCCTGGGTTCCAAGTCCTTTTATAAATCCAGCTTGAATTTCTAGCAGTCCCTTGTCTATGTACTGCTGCAGCCATTTTGAATTATCTTCAGCAATATTTTACTTGCGTGTGATATTAATATTGTTCGATAATTTCCACATTCTGTTGGAGCATCTTTCTTAGGAATAGGCATAAATATGGATCTCTTCCAGTCAGTTGGCCAGGTACTTGTCTTCCAAATTTCTTGGCATAGACAAGGGAGCACTTCCAATGCTGCATCTGTTTGTTGAAATATCTCAATTTGGTATTCCATCAATTCCTGGAATGTTGCTTTTCACTAATGCATTCAGTGCAGTTTGGACTTCTTCCTTCAATACCATTGGTTCTTGATGATATGCTAACTCCTGAAATGTTGAAAGTTGACCAGTTATTTTTGGTACAGTGATTCTGTGTATTCTTTTCATCTTCCCTTGATGCTTCCTGCATAGTTAAATATCTTTCCCATAGAATCCTTCAATATTGCAACTCGAAGCTTGAATTTTTTTCTTTAGTTCTTTCAGCTTGAGAAAAGCTCAGCATGTTTTTCTAGTTTGTTTTCTAACTCCAAGTCTTTGCACATTTCATTATTATAATTTACTTTGTCTTCTCAAGCTGCCCATTGAAATTATCTGTTCAGCTCTTTTACTTCATCATTTCTTCCATTCACTTTAGCTACTCTGCATTCAAGAGCAAGTTTCATAGTCTCTTCTGACATTTGGATCTTTTCTTTCCTTCCTGTGTTTTAATGACCTTTTGCCTTCTTCTTGTATTCCACAACTCATCTGGTCTTTGGTCATTATTGTTCAATGCTTCAAATCTATTCTTGAGATAGTCTCTTAATTCAGGTGGGATATACTCAAGGTTGTACTTTGGCTCCCTTGGACTTGTTTGAATTTTCTTCAGATTCAACTTGAAGTTGCATATGAGCAGTTGATGGTCTGTTCTGCAGTCGACCCCTGACCTTGTTCTGACTGATGATATTGAACTTATCCATTATCTCATTCCACAGATGTAGAGTTGATTAAACTATTATGATTGTTATGTAAAATGTTCATGAATAGCAAATAGTTTTTACCATGTCCAAAATTGTCATTTAATTTAAACACTGTGATAGATTTTGAAATGGACTTAGAAGTGTTTTTTCAATTAAAAACTCTAATCCTTTCTGGATTGTATGATTTTATTGAATCTTGCCTTTCATTGTCTGTACGTAATTTTAAAACCCAGTACTCATTCCCATGGAGTCAATTCTGACTCAAAGCGATCCTATAGGTCAGAATGCTGTAATCTTTACTGATGCATTGAGAAAATCTGCTACATAAGATCTGTTTAAAGTGTTAGAAAGCAAAGAAATCACTTTATGCACTAAGGTGCTCCTGACCCAAGCCATGGTGTTTTCAAACTGATGCCTTTGAATTATGGCGTTGGCAAAAAATATTGAATATACCATGGAATGCCAGAAGAAGGAACAATCTGTCTTGGAAAAAGTACAGCCAGAATGCTCCTTAGAAGCAAGGATGGTGAGACTTCATCTCATGTACTTTGGACATGTTATCAGAAGGGGCCAATCTCTGGAGAAGGACATCATGGTTGGTAAAGTAGAAGGTCAGTAAAAAAGAGGAAGACCCTCAATCAAATGAATTCACATGGTGGCTGCAACAATGGGCTCAAGTATAATAACGATTGTGAGGAAGGTGCAGGACGGGGCAATATTTCGTTCTGTTGTACACAGTGTTCTTATGAGTGGGAAATGACTCGAGGACACCCAACAACAACAAAAACAACAATCTTTATGGAAGCTGACTGCTACATTTTTCTTCCACGGAGTGGCTGATAGGTTCGAACAGCAGACTTTTTGGTTAGCAGCCAAGCACTTAACCACTGAGCAACCAGGGGTCCTTTCAAACCCTACAGATATAGGAAATGGATAGTAATGTAAATTATTCTTTTCCATAGAAATGAAAACGAATTTTCTGGTGGAGGAGAAATTTATCACTCCACTTCTCAAAAAAATCCAGTTTTGCATTCGTGAAGCAAATTTATTTCAGATACCTTATTGCCTATACAAGTATCTGCTCTTTGTATTCTCCTTCCAACCAGTTTTGATATATTACTGGTTTCTTCATTAACTAATAGTTGAATAAATCCTTTAAATATGTTAATTTTATATTTGTACTAAAGATGTGATTTTAATTTAAAAAGATATCACTTAAAACATACTTAAAATAGAGAATTAAACATAAATATCAGTTTTTTCAATTTTTTCTTTTTCATCCTACATTTGAAAGCACAACTCTATTATTTTGGAGCATTTAGTATAACAGTGGAAAAGTATGTTGAAATGTTTGTTCTTTATATATACATTTAGGAATTGTCCTCTTTTTGTACGTTTTGCAAATTTTTGTCATTTATAATCTGTTTTCTTCCACCTACACCTGGTCCTCAATTTTCTCTTCAGATCAGGAAATACTTTTTCTACCACTTCTTTTATTTTTTAGTGTATTTCATTTTTCACATGTTCTCAATTACTTAACTTTTCTTGCATATTTTCTGAGATATTTCTTGTTTTCTTTCTGTTCTAATAGATGCTTATCAGACTCAGAGATTTTAGATAATTTGTACAAGCTCACAGACAGTGAAAAGTGACAATACCTGAATTTAGAACTCTAAAACTTGTCTCTTAACATCTAAACTTAAATAAAAAAAAAATTTGTTCTATTCTCTTACGACACTTGGTGTTGCAGACAGGATGTTTGTAGTCTCTAAAGTCATATATCTACCCTAGTTCTGTCAAGGCCTAGAGATCAAAAATTAGCTGGAAATGGAATTACCACTCCTGTCCACTTAAGTCCCTGCTTTCAATTTTATTTTCTGCCTTAGAACCTGTTTGTTTAATTCAGGAAAAACCAGTGTTAACTTATACGATTGTATAAATCACCCTATAATAGCTATATCAGACTTAAACAATAACCCTGAAATGCCTAATAGAGGATTATCTCAACACCAGAGAGGCTTTTAAACCAATAATTATTATACAGAAAATTACTGATGCTTAAAGAACAGAACCACCAAAGAAAATGCAAATTCAGATGCAGAGTTCTCCAATTAAAGAGAAAGTAAGGGTGAGTCAAGTATGGTGTTAGCATATTGGAGGGCTTAAATGTTTTTTTTTCTTTTTTAAGGAATCTGTAGAATGTCTGTTATTAAAAGCTGTAATTTTAGCAAGAGCATAAAGAAAACTAAAACAAGATAATTTGAATCCTCTGTATAAAAGTGTGTGAAGGACACTTGACATAATTATGCTTACAATTGTCAGTCTGATCATTCCTCTGTATTCTTTGAAAAGCTTTGAATAGAGAAAGGAAGAACAAGCTTTACAACTTGTATCTGTCTATCTGTTTAAACCTGAATTGGTTGGCCTTCACATGACACTGAAAGTCAAAGTTCTGCTGCCTAGAGCAAAGACAGGGGAGCAGTAGTATGATATGGGAGAGTTCTCTAAAGCAAATATGTCTCATCAAGTCTTATCTTCTCTTTGTGTAGATATTACATTGACATAGAGCAAATTCTAAATGTAACTGCTACCCTCTTGCTTAACAGTTGGTAAAGAGTATGTGATTCATGACCAAGAGGAGTTTAATATTTTTTGCACTACTCAGTACACATCAACTCAGAGAGTTTTAGCTAAGAGTAAAGGAAAATAAAAACAAGTTGCTAATGAACACTATGAAGCATTTTACAAATTAATTGTAACTCACTTATAATTTATAGGTCAAGTATAACATGCTTTTCGAATAGGTACCTAATTTTCACATGAATGTTTGAAATTATTTATGCCAAAATTTATCAGTAACTTTGAATTATTGATAATTATCTATGATTTTCTTAATCTGATTTTTATTTTTCTAATCTTTTCTTTTTACTCTCTCTCTTTTTTTTCCTTATTTTTGTTAGACACTTTCAAGGACTGAAGCAGTCAGGAAGTGAATGTTCTATCTTGGTTTAACTAGCCCTTTGGGAGTGCTTCAGAGGCAGAAAAAAAGAGGCATAAGACTCGGTGAAGGACAAAGGGAAAAAGAACTACGATCCCTGGTCCCTAGGGATACATTATAACACACCTTATTGAAGACAAATAAGAAATGTTACAAAAGTTTGAATTTCTATATGCCTACTAAGGCAAAATTCAGCTCTTAATGACATTGGTAATATGCCACATACAAAATATATAATCTGTAATTTTGACACTCCTTGGTATGTGGTTCAGTTCACATACACTTTCTGCTAGTTAAGATCTAGTTAGTATTTTAGCAGTGGGCATGTTTTAAAATTTTTAAGTCTAGTAATGGAAGGAAAAACAAAATAAAACAAGCAGCAAAACAAAAACCAAGCTGTGCTAGCTGCAGCAGCTCTATTAAAAAAAAAAAATCAGGCAAATATCCAAGCATTTTCTTTCATAGAGGGTTTCACTGGAAATGTGTACTATAAATGTGGACAGTTATTAATATCTGGCAAATATTGATGAATTCATTAACATGTTTATTTTATAGATGTTTGCCACTCTACTATGCGTTATATTTTCAGAATAAAATTACTATTTTTCATTTACTCTTCATAATCTAATCAATGATTCATATTATTTGCATACACACACACACACACACACACACACACACAGAGAGCTATTATTTTATTATTCAAGATTGAATATAAAAAGTTCCCCAAAAAGTTTTAACATAATTAGAATCAGATAATTTCAAGCTGAAGTGTTAAAGAAGTCTTTGTTGAAAAAATGACCCTTGATTTCCACTAAAGTCTTTGGAATAATTAAGAAAAGGTCTTGCGAACTTTTTCGTAAACAGAAAGTGACTCTACCTCTGTTTCAGAAAAAAAAAAAAAATTGTACTATTTTTAAAATAACATACACTTGGAAAAAGATTTCCAGGATAAAATATTCAAGCAACTTAAAATAATGATAGTGAGAACCATTCTATACAGCATTTACATAAAGATCATTGGCTTCAATGGATAAATTATCTTCAATATCAATTCATTATGATTTATTTTTATGTTTTGTAAACAGTCTAAATTAATTTTCTATCAGAGGAGGGAACTGTCAATAAAAAGTGCTTTCAAATACTAACTCCAAATTCAAAAAACGACTGATAAAAAGTTTCATGACATTTTCAGCTAGGGGAATATACTAGTGTCCTGGAACTTGAGAATATTTATTTGTAATAGACCTTGATCCAAACTAGTGCACCTTCCTCTTTTTTGGATGATACAATTCAGAAACATGGAGGTTATATGACTCACGCAATGTCCTTCAACTAATTAATTACCTGATTGGCCTTCAAAATCACTTCCCAATTCCCAGCCTATTACAAGTTTCAGTAACTGGACCACAACACTTCCAAATATCACTCTACTAATTATCTTTAAAGGAAGATAAATTGTGGTAAAAACTAATTTTTTCTGTTATCTTTTTACTCTAGTTATTGGAAATGGATTTAATGAAATTAAAAGTAGAATCATTTTCTTCCTAAAATGAGTGGTAATTTTGAATTATTAATTATTTTTCTTTTTAAAATTAAAAATACCTTTAAAGAAAAGTTCAAAATTTAAGTAAAATATGCAGGTTAAATTAAATTATTTTTATTCTTATCTTTTTCATGAAAACCCCTTAAAGCTCAATGTCTCATTAACACATTTAAGGTGGTGTTGATCTAGTCAAATCTAGTTCAAGCATACTAAAAACATTTAACAAATTTTCTAATCTATAAAATATAGAAGAAGCAATTTAAGAAGTTTATTTGCAAGCTTATTACAATGTAAAATAAGTTATTAGAAGTTTTTTGAGATACTTTTTTTTTTCTTTTCAAGAGTACGTGACAAGTTTTTATTTCAAAAACATAGTTTATTGAGTAATTGTACCTTATACTGTCGGACAACAAGGGTGACCCTCAGTGGAATGTATTTGTACCATGGCAGCAATGATTAGAAGGATGACACAGGACCCAGCATCATTTAATTCTGTTGTACATAAGGTCACCATGAGTTGGAGTTGGCTAGATGACAGCTGTCTGTCCTATCTATCTATCTATCTATCCTTCTATGTACCTTAGATTGAAAGGGACTTCAAAGGGTATGGAATCCAATCACCCTTCTAAAGCTTTTTAAATACAAGAACTTAAGATGAAATAAAATTATAGAGATGACAAACTTATCTTTGACTTATTAAAAGTAGTTTATAAATATAAAAATATTAAAACCTACTACTTGTGAGGTTCTTTTTAGCAATTGGAGTCATTAAAGTAGAGAAAACAAGCTTTATATCTGTTGAGGTTTTGGTTTGGGGGAAGTGGCACACAGGCTTTGGAAGGAGATTGCCTTTGGTTTAGTTAGCAGTTCCATCATTATCTAGTCTTGTGACTTTTTTAAACTTTAGGCCTTAGAGTGTTTATCTGTTAAATGTGGATACATTAAATTATAGGTGCTTTGAGGATTAAACGACATATTCTCTACGAAAATTTTGGCACAGTGCCTGGCTCATGATACACTCAATAAATGACAATTATTTTGGGATTGGATCCCTGGGCGGCACAAACAGTTAAGCACTTGGCTACTAACTGAAAGGTTGGTGGTTCAAATCCACCCAGAGGCACCTAGAGGGAAAAAAAAGACCTGCTGATCTACTTTAAAAAAAAAAAAATCAGCCACTGAAAACCCTGTGGAGCACAGTTCTACTCTGACACACAAGGAGTCACCTGAGTTGGAATCTACTTGACATCAGCTGGCATTTTGGTGTTAATGAAGCTCATATATTGAAACACTTTCGAAAAAATAAAGTATATTGAAAGCTTATCTCTAGAGACTGCAGAATCAGTTGGTCTTAGAAAAAGAGAAACAGGGAGAAGAGTTTGAATTATAAAAGTATCTTTGTGAAAAATAATCAGTATATGTAAAATCAACATCCTCAAGATATCAGAAAAGTAGGTATGGTTTATTCTGATACTGGTTAAATTATTCACCTTTACTTAAAGAAAGTGAACTAGTGAATTTTAGACAAAGCATTTATACTCTATTATTTATTTTAATCCCTCACATACTTCCTAAAATATTGCAATTTTATTCCCACTCTTACTTCTGGGACTGCTGTACCGTAGGATGACCTGAACCCATTGCCATCGAGTTGATTGTGACTCCTAGTGACCCTACAGTTGAGTGCTTAACCATGGCCTACATCTTCTAATTGTCAAATTCAGAGGCAAATTTTCAATACTGATCTAGCTTTATCTCCCTAGTACACCCATTCCTCACTTATTGATATGGTTAGGTTCCAAAGACCAAGCTGTTATGTGAAAATCAGCATTATGCAAAAATGGAGGATGACCACGTCAGAACACAAATTATTATGTGGGACAAATGTGTCCTTCTGGATGTGAGAGGCAGAAATGTACGTGGGGGCCATATGCCCCACTGGTCATGAAAGGGTTAATGCCAGGTGTACATCATTAACATGCAAAATAGTTGGATAGTAGATTTTTTACTATTGTCATAAATGCGAAAGGTCAAATAAAGAGATAGTCGATAGGTGAGGAGTAGGTGTATTTGCACTTCTGTGATGATTACCCTTCTGTTTTAAATTCTTTCTTCTCAAGCACTTTACTTATTCTGCTTGTGCATCAGTTTTCTTTCCTTTAAAAAAATTAAATAATAGAACCTACATGAAAGTTTTATTTTTAATTATTAAATGAGTTAATATTTATAAACCACTTAATTAACAACCTGCGATATGCAGATGACACAACCTTGCTTGCTGAAAGCGAAGAGGAATTAAAGCAAGTACTGATGAGGATCAACCCTCAATATGGATTACACCTCAATATAAAGAGAACAAAAATCCTCACCACTAGACCAATAAGCAATATCACAATAAATGGAAAAAATATTGAAATTTTCAAAGATTTCATTTTACTTGGATCCACCATCAAAGACCATGGAAGCAACAGTCAAGAAATCAAATGATATGTTGCCTTAGGTAAATCTGCTGCAAACGACCTGTTTAAACTGCTAAAAAGAAAGGATGTCACTTTGAGGACTAAAGTGCACGTGACCCAAGCCATGTTATTTTCAATCACTTCATATGCATGCAAAAACTGGACAAGGAATAAGGAAGCCTAAAAAAGAATGAATGCCTTTGAATTATGGTGTTGGTGAAGAATATTGAATACACAGTGGACTGCCAGAATAACGGAAAAATCTGTCTTAGAAGAATTACAGCTCCTTAGAATCGAGGATGGCAAGACCTCGTCTCACGTACTTTGGACATGTTATCAAGAGGGACCAGTCCTGGAGAAGGCATCATGCTTGGTAAAGCAGAGGGTCAGTGAAAAAGAGGAAGACCCTCAACAAGATGGATTGACACAGTGGCTGCAACGATGGGCTCAAGCCTAACGACGATTGTGAGGATGGCGCAGGACCAGGCAGCGATGCATTCTGTTTTACACAGGGTCGCTATGAGTCGGAGCCAACTCAATGACACCTAACAACAATACTTAATGCACCACCTGGCATATTAGTAATCACTCAGTAAGTGTTAATGGGTAATGATTTTCTATATCAAGTCACTCTCTCTTCATAACTCCTTTACTATTCACTCTCTGGCTGATTTTCATCCATTTTACTAGAAAAAAGTTGTGGACACTGAACATAATCATGTTCTGACTCTTTTATTTTCACTTGTATCTCTCTCCATTGGGTCAACTTATCACCAATGCTTCTAATGTACCCCAATTGTTGATTTTCACGAATACAACTCCTCCCTTCCCACTTCATACACCCGAGCCTACTGACTTCTGCATACATATACCTGTCTATCCCACAAAAATCTGGCACAGTGTGTCCAAAATTAAATCATTATCTCTTGATCCAATATAACTGATTCTCTTTTATGAACGTCTCAGTTAATAGTGGATTCATTTAAGTTATAACATTTGGTCATTCTTATGTAAGTATGTTGCATTAACAATAGTAACTATAGCTAATATAAATGGAGTGTTAATTCTGTTTTAGGTACCATGCTAAATAATAACAAATGTTCCATGAGTTACACATTATTATAATTACATATCAAGTTTTTTTTTTTTACATCCTAAAAAACCTAGCCCCCAGCCTAGCTTCTCCTAATCCCTATAACTTAGTTTCTGCCATCACCTTCCTTTCAGTGTTCTCTATCAAATTTATTTTATACATTTCTTGCTAGCATTGTGCTTCTAAAATACACATTCAACCATGTAATTCCACTGCGTGAAATTCTTCAATGACTTCCATAAGTTTCATTATAAAAATATTTTTTCCCAGTAAACAGCTCTTCATCTTTGGCCCTTACATATCTTCCCTTTCACTCCATTCTTCATTGCTTCTTAAACTCTTGCCATCCAAAATTATTTCTGTTTTCCTGGACATGTTATAAAGTTTTTCATATTTGCACCTTTGCTCTTGAGGTTTAGCTTGCATGGTAAGTCTTTTTCTTTCTTGTATAACAGCCCTCATCATTATAGCCAACATTTATAATTGGCTTATAAAGAGTGACATTGTTCTAAGTCCTTTGCAGTGATCAATTCTTTTGTCTTAAAAGCAACACTATAAAGTAGGAGCTATTGTTAGCTCTAGTTTATAGCTGAGGAACTTTAGTACATAAAGATTAAGAAAATTACCTAAGTTAAAAGAGCTGCTATGTGATAGAATCCACACTCTTAATCAGTTATGTTCTTTGGCTATTGCTTAAGTTTCACTTTCATGACATCTTAAGCTTTAAGCTCCTTCATATATGGTTGTCCCATAGTGTTTTAGATATATTTCTAGTAAGTACCCTATTGCATTTTTGTAATGTGTTTATTTTACTCTTTAAACTCTCAACTCCATGATTTATAGAATATGCCTTCAAAATGTATCAAATGAATAAATTGAATGTATGTTTTTCTATCCAGAGATGGCTTTTCCTGGAAACTGAATAACCATGACATGTTGAGAGAGGATTTGAAAGAAGATTATATTCTTTATACTTTTAGAAATTTGAGGGAACATTTGTGAACTAAACAGCAGACATCTTCCTGATCATAAATCCGTAGTTGTAGAAGACTAAATAGCAATTTTCAAATGGTTTGCAGATATATGGAGAATTCAGGAGGGAGAGTTTATCATATCAATAGAACTAAACACGAAGCAAAATAAACACATTGACTGGGAGGGAGAGGTGAATTGTTTGGAAATATTTGTAATCAAAGGAGAAACCAAATCATGTTAGAAGTAGACTGGTTAGTTCTGATAGAGGGCTGACGACGAGCAGCGAAGTGTTTTGAGGAAATTAAGTGTGGAGGTGCAGAGATGTTGCTTTTTTTTTTAAAGATTTTTTTAAATTTGTTGTGACATCGATCAACATTTCCTTTGTCCAGAAATGCTTTTAAGTGGAAGATATGAATGTACTAAATGTACTTAAAAGGCTTCTTAAACATTTAATACACTGGTAGGAACATCTCTCTGTTTCTGAATTTATTTATTTTTTTAATTATTTTATTTTGTCATAGCATCAGAGCAAAAGCAATAATGCTCTTTGGAGTCCTCATATGATCACCATAGAGAACTTAAAGTTCTTGCCATATCCTGTGTTCATGGATATTTATTTATTCTTCCAAGTTTAATATTAAATAACTATGAGATCAGGAGATGATAGTGTAACTGTATATTCTGATGTTGTAAGAAAAAGGTTGCATCATAACATGTTTCATCAACATTTTTATGCATATGTATACATAAAATTGGAGCCATGGTGGCTTAGTGGTTAAGAGCGCCACTCTAACCAAAAGATCAGCAGTTGAAATCCACCAGCAGCTCCTTGGAAACCCTATGGGGCAGTTCTGCTCTGTCTTATAGGGTCACTATGAGTCAGAAGTGACTTGACAGCACCTAAGAACAACAATACATAAAAATATTTGAAAGAGTAATATTGCAAATTTCAAATAAGTCATAAAGGCTTATAGTAATAAACAAGGAACGATAACCCATACAATTTAAAAGAACACAATCAATCATGTTTTTTCAACATTATAAAAAATGTGTCCTCTATATCTGTATATGACTATTATTGAAATACTATTAAAACATTGAACTCACTCCCCAATAGTATATTCCTTTAAGATATTAAAATAGAAGATCCCCAAGTCTTAGTTAAACTTTTTTATTGATATTTAAATCTAAGAACACAACTATAGCATTTCAATTTCAATATTGTTTGTTATGTATATATATGTTAGAAAGAAATTACGTAAATAACCATTCAAATGTTGAGGTAATCCATTCTTAGAAAATGTCATTTGCAAAATTAATAAATAGAAGAAGAATGTTGAGAGAGTAGGAAAAAAATTAGAATTATTTGCAAATTATTTAAGACTTTCAATACTTTGGATAATTAAGAGTTTGTTTATAATCTACTATTTCAAAGTGAACTTTGTTAATCATGAAGCAACCAGTGACCAAGCCGATATATTTTATAATAGACTAACATTTAATTCAGTAATACTGAAGATTGAGAGGCAATATAAATATAAACTAAAATAAATATTTAGCTTCATATGAGCACATTCTATTAATGATAGTGTATGTTTTAGCTTATATACATTATTATGCTATTTAGTAATATACTTTCATTTTCTTTTGCATGTATTTAAAATATCACTCATTTCGTATTTCATATTCATTTAATAAAATGTGTGAATTTTAAAAATGTAATAATGTTGATTAGAAACAAGTGTGAACTGTAGCACTTAATATGGAAATTTGGATACACTTGTTCAGTCAAGGTGTGTTGAGGACAAGGTAATCTTTTAGATCATGTGAAGGAAACAAAGATGAATAACATAAAGCATGTGATTCTTCATCTAGAGGAATTTCAAATCTAGGCAAAGGAATCAACAAGTACAATTGAAAACACAAATTATTTATAGGTAAAAAAGAGAGTACGTACTCACACACCCTTAGGAGTCTATAAAAAGACTACCATAATGATTATATTAATTCCTCTTACACCTTAATCTTCTAGTTTTCCTCAGAGCTTGTATCCTTATCTGGAATTATCCTGCTTAATTGTTTGCTTGTTTGAGAGTCTCGTCTTGAATATAAGCCCCATATGTACAGGGACTTCATTTGCCTGGTTCACTACTACGTCCACACTGCGTTCTGGCTTTAGGTCAATCACATAATAAATGTTCAATAAATATTTGCTGAATTAATAAATGAGTTGTTTCAAGTATTTAAAGATAATCCATGTATATCTTTTAGCATAGTACCAGCTACTCAGTAATCCCATATAAACATTAGCTATTTATTGGTGTTGCCATTATTTTAAAATGATCCAGAACTGAATGTCAGGAAAGCTGAAAAGCAAATATGACACTTGAGCTGGTTCTTAAAGAATAAATGCTTCAGTAAATGCAGGTAGTCCCCAACTTAGGATATATTTGAATTAGGATAAACCGAATTTATAAACATCTTTTTTTTTTTTTTGTACATCTTATCATTAGTAATATGGACTACATACAATGCTGCCTAATTTGCTGATGTTTATGTGCAATGTTTCCAGTCCCCAAAGACAAATAAAGATTGGGTTTATAAATATGCTGATGATAAAAAGCAATAATGTTAACTTAAAAAAAAAAAGAGGTATTCGACTTTCATCTATGTCAGAGTCATTGGAACATAACCCTGTTGTAAGTCAGGGACTACCTGTAGAGAGAAGGTATTCGAATCAAAAAGAAATGGCAGGTAGAATTAGGAGACAGTGTAGAAAAGAATATCTGGAGTATAGATGATAAACTTAACTAAATATGTTGGTGCCAAATTTTGGGTAAAAGGTTTGCTTAAATATAAGTTACGGAGTGTGGAATTGATCCCAAAAAACCAGGATTGAGCTACTAACTTGTAAATTAGTTGAAGGAGATCATTATGACTTTTTACTTTTAATATCATCCACCCATAAATGGCAAGTTAAATGAATGATTAAATGAATGAACAAATTTTTCAAAAATACTCTCCAGGATAGTGACAAGATATAAGAAATTATCAACATTATAAATATGGTGATGGTATTCAAGATCAGGTTGATGGGGAGAGATTGAAGTCCTGGATACTAAATGAAAACATTGTTTAAACAAAGCAGGCATGAAGTAACGAGCATCTAATGTAAAGAATTGACATTGTGACTTAAAGGAGGGGAGAAATGTTCATATGAGTGCTAGTTTACGAGATTTTAGTATTTATGTAAGAACCTCTCTAGTGCCTTTTCAGTCTTTAATTGGTCACCATTAATTTATTGGTATACAGATACTAGTGGGGTTTTTGTTATTCTTGTTTGCTATTTTTTTTTTTCTTTAGGTATTTAAAAAATGCATTCCTTCTGAAATTTGACAGCTTGATATTTTCATTATTCAATTCTAAAAAATGGGCCATATATATTCATACTGTGAGTCATACTCACCTTGCTGAAATGTAATATCAAGAAGAAGTGGAGATCGTTATTGGTGAATAATAAATGGGTATTTTTTTTAAAGACAATGCAAAATGATAGTGCTTTTTGCTGTCAAATTTTTCTATATAAAAAAACCAAGAATCTCAGAAAATTAAAAAAAACTATTAGAGCTTTATCTAAAAATTGATGGCAAACACTTAAAGAACAATACATTGTCCATTATTTATGAACAATCGCCCAGCTGCAAGTGCTTCCCAGTCATAATCGAGTATAATGTGCGATGAGCTGACTTGGTGGAACAGGAGGTCAATCAAAGAAAGACAAGGGAAATTATACAGTCAAGGCTCCTGTGCTGTTAGAAAACCTATCATTATAATAAAGTAGAGTAGCACGTTCTTAAAATGTCCAAAGGCCTTTCTCATACCAAGTGTTAGCAAGTGTCCTAATTATTCTCCAGATCAAAAGTGGCTTCAAAATGTAATGTGATGAACTGAGAGCAAGAAAGATAGATAGGAGGCATTGGAATAAATTATGAAGTCTGTGTTAAAGTATATTACTCTCAAAAATTTCAATTTTTTCACTATCTCCCACTGTATCTCCATTCCTTTTTTTTCACTAATTTGATTTGAATGTTTCAGTCTGTAAAAAGAGAGAAGAAACTTTTAGTCTTCTATTAGAAAAACAACTACTCATCTGTCTGTTTGTCATACTGTGGTGGTTTGTGTGTTGATGTGATGCTGGAAGCTGTCCACTGGTGTTTCCAATACCAGCATGGTCACCAATGGTGGACAGATTTCAGCAGACCTTCCAACTAAAACAGACTGGGAAGAAGGACCTGGCAATCTACTTCTGAAAAAACTGGCCAATGAAAATCTTATAGATAGCAGAACATTGTCTGATATAGTGCTGGATGATAAGCCCCTCAGGTTGGAAGTCATTCAAAATACAACTGGGGAAGGGCTGCCTCCTCAAAGTAGAGCTGATCTTTGGATGGAGTAAAGCTTTCAGAACCTTCCTTTGCAGATGTGGAACAATGCAAAATGAGAAGAAACAGCTGTAAATATCCGTTAATAATCTAAATGTGGAATGTAAAAAGTATGAATTGTGGAAAATTGTAAGTTGTCAAAAATGAAATGGAACACTTGAAGATCAATATCCTAGGCATTAGTGAGCTGAAATGAACTTGTATTTGCCATTTTGAATCAGATAATCATATGGTCTACTATGACGGGAATGACAAATTGGAGAGGAACAGTGCACGTTCGTCTTCCAGAATAACATTTTACAAAGATTTATCCTGAAATACAATGCTGTCAGTGATAGGATAATATTAACAAGGAATGTTAACAAGGAAGACAAGTTAATATGATTATTATTCAAACTTATGCACCAAACATTAATGCCAAAGATGTAGACAATGAAGATTTTTGTCAACATTTGCAGTCTGAAATTGATCAAACATGTAAACAAGATGCACTGATGAAAAGTACACAGTATATTGCATGATAGAATTTTGCAAGATCAATGACTTATTCACTGGAAATAACTTTTTTCAGCAACATAAACGGCAACTACATACATGGACCTTGACAGATAAAATACACAGGAATCAAATTGACTGTTGTGGAAAGATACTATGGAGAAGTTCAATAACCTTAGTCAGAACAAGGCCAAGGGCTGACTGCAGAACAGATTATCAATTGCTCATATACAACTTCAGGTTGAAGCTGGAGAAAATTAAAGCAAGTCCACTAGAGCCAAAGTACAACCTTGAGTATATCCCACCTGAATTTAGAGATCATCTTAAGAACAGATTTAACACATTGAAGACTAATGACGGAAGACCGGATGAGCTGTGGAATGACATCAAGGATATCATACATGAAGAAAACAACAGGTCATTAAAAAGACAGAAAAGAAAAGAAAAAACAAAAAAAAGTCCAAAATGGATGTCAGAGGAGACTCTGAAACTTGCTCTTAAATGTAGAACACCTAAAGTGAATGGAAGAAATAATGAGGTAAAAGAGATGCACAGAAAATTTCAAAGGGTGTTTCAAGAAGACAAAGTAAAATATTATAATGAAATGTGCAAAGACCTGGAGTTAGAAAACCAAAAGGGAAGAAAGGCGTATCTCAAGCTGAAAGACCTGAAGAAAAATTTCAAGGCTGGAGTTGCAATCTTGAAGAACTTTATGGACAAATATTTGAACAACGCAGGAAGCATCAAAAGAAGATGAAAGGAATACACAGAGTCACTGTACCAAAAAGAATGGTCAATCTTCAACCATTTCAGGGGGTAGCATATGATCAAGAATCAATGGTACTGAAGGAAGAAGTCCAAGCTGTACTGAAGGTATCGGAAAAAACAAGACTCCAGGAATTGGAATACCAATTGAAATGTTTCAACAAACAAATGCAATGCTGGAAGCACTCAATTGTTTATACCAAGACATTTGGAATGCAGCTACCTGGCCAACCCACTGGAAAAGATCCATATTCATGTCCATTCCGAAGAAAGGTGATCCAACAGAACTGGGAAATTATCGAACTAGATCATTAATATCACGAGCAAGTAAATTTATGCTAAAAATAGTCTAAGGATAATTCAGAAATGATTGCAGCAGTACATCAACAGGGAACTTCCAGAAATTCAGGCCAGATTTAGAAGAGGATATGAACAAGGGAAATCTTTGCTGACGTCAGATGAACCTTGGCTGAAAGCAGAGAATACGAGAAAATGTTTACCTGTGTTTCATTGACTATGCAAAGGCATTCAACTGTGTGGACCATAACAAATTATGGATAACATTGCAAACACTGAGAATTCCAAAACACTTCATTGTGTTCAGGAGGAATCTCTGCATAGACCAAGAGGTAGTCATTCGAACATAACAAGGGGATACTGCACAGTTTAAAATCAGGAAAAGTGAGTATTAGGTCTTTTATCTTTCACTACACTTCTTCAATCTGTATGCTGAGAAAATAATCCTAGAAGTTGGATTGTACAAAGAAGAACGCTGCACAAGGATTGAAGGAAAACTCATTAACAACCTGTAATATGCAGATGACACAACCTTGCCTGTTGAAAGCAAAGAAGACTTAAAGCACTTACTGATGATGATCAGACTATAGCCTTCTGTATGGACTACACCTCAACATAAAGAAAACAAAAATCCTCACAACTGGAGCAATAAGCAGCATCATGACAAATGGAGAAAAGACTGAAGTTGCCAAGTATTTCATTTTACTTGAATACACAATCAGTGCCCATGGAAGTAGCAGTCACAAAATCAAGTAGTGTATTGCAGTGGGCAAATCTGTTGCAAAAGACCACTTTAAAGGGTTAAAAAGTAAAGATTTCACCAAAAAACCAAACCCGTTGCCATTGAGTCGATTCCTACTCATAGTGATCCTATAGGAGGGAGTAGAACTGCTTCATAGGGTTTTCAAGGAGTGGCAGATGAATTCCAACTGGCGAACTTTTAGTTAGCAGCTGAGCTCTTAACCGCTGTACCACCAGGGGCTCTGAGCCTTACTCGGTCCGTGATATTTTCAATCACCTCATATGCATGAGAAAGCTAGACAATGAATAAGGAAGATTGAAGAAGAATTGAAGCCTTAGGATTGTAGTGTTGGTGAAGAATATTGAATGTACCATGGACTGCCAGAAGAAGGAACAAGTCTGTCCTGGAAGTATAGCCAGAATGTTCTTTGGAAGCGAGGAAAGCAAGACGTTGTCTCATGTATCTTGGACATGTTATCAAGAAGGACCAGTCTCTGGAGAAGGATATCATACTTGGTAAAGTAGAAAAAAAAACATTGCCGTTGAGTCGATTTCTACTCATAGTGACCCTATAGGACAGAATAGAACTGCCGCATTGGATTTCCAAGGAGCGGCTGTTGGATTCGAACTGCCGATCTTTTGGTTAGCAGTCAAACTCTTAACCACTATGCCACCAGGGCTTCTAGTAATGTAGAGGGTCAGTGAAAAAGAGGAAAGCCCTCGACAAGAGGATTGACACAGTAGCTGTAACAATAGGCTCAAAATAGTAACCATTGAGAGGATGGTGCAGGACTGGGCATTGTTTCCTTCTGTTCTACATAGGGTCGCTATGGGTTGGAACCAACCTGATGGCACATAACTATTAGACAAAACTCTACAAAGGTAATCAAGTTACACTCCCTGTGTCAATTATAAACTCACTCCAGTTTCACGTGGTTTCTGCTAATCATTTATGCACTTTATTTTACTCCGATCATATTTTTTTCAAAAGCATTAGACTTCCGATTTTATCCCACTCGATTACCTTCTAGAGGAGTCAAATATCTCTCTTGTTTACATCACCTAGCTTAGTTCTTAGAGCTGAGTTACCACTCGTTTTTTGAATTAACCAAAGTCTTACTGTCTTTCAAAACCATTCAAGTCTACTAACTAACTTTTTTCTTACTTTAAAGTTTCTATCTTTCATTCTCTCATTTCACAAAAATGTTGTCAATAATAATCTGCAGAATAGACAATGCAATCATCTCATCTTTCCTTTAAAGAATTAATTCCATATCACTTCTAATTCTTTTTTTTTTTTCCTATTGCATTTCCCAATTCCATTGCATTTATCGTACAAATTCTAAAAATATTTTCATTTACCCCACTCTAGGAACCAAAAATTTCTATAAACTCTGTTGGCCTCTTGAACTACTTTTCTATTTCTCTTCCTTCTTTGAGGGTGGTCAAAGTTTTTAATAACTATGTGCATCAATAAACTAGTACAAAATATTTATCAAGTACTTCATTTGAATCTGGGATTGTATAAGAACTTTTAAATGTATCATTTAATTTAATTCTTACTACAAACCTTTGAATTTTTTCTATTATTATAGCCAATCTACAGGTGAGGAAACCGAGTCACAGGGAAGTTAAGTGATTATTCTGAAGTTATACATTCAGTAGTTACCGGCACTGAGATTCTATTCAAAGTTGAGCTATAGATCAATGTCCATATTTATTTTCTCCACACATCCTCTGTTTAATGCCTTTTAATTTGCTTTTTAAATTTTTAAACACTCCATAGAAAACACTGTTTAAAGGTCACTAGAAAAATGCCTCTTATACAAATTTAATTGCATTTGTCCATGGCTCATCTTAGCTGAGTTTTCTGTGATATTACAAATTCTTGATTTAGCTTTTTGCTCTTGGTATTATGTGTCTGTTGACTCCTAATATTAAGTATACAAATATTAAGTATTATTAATAATAAGTGTTATTTTTTTCTCAGATTCCTCTTTTCTTTTTTCTTTTTTTTTCACTTATTTTTCTTCTTCAGGCTACAGTTAAGTATCAGGCCCCATCTCTCTCTACACATTATATCTTGTCATTTTATCCCTGCACGTGGCTTCAGAATCACTTATGTACTGATAATTCTGAAATCTCCAACTATTTGTTCAACTATTATCTATTTTCTGAGCTCTAATTTATCCTTTTAAGTTTTAGTTGAATGTATGTACCACAGAGAAGGTCTGAGAGATTCCTGAATGCCTCAAGCTTATTCTTGGGTCTTTGTCTTTTTCTTAGACTCAAACACTTGTCCTTTCATCTCTTCTTTCCCACACTTACTACCACTGCTTATCTGAAAAATTTCAAGTTTTTTGCAAGGTTCCACTTGAAAAGAGTCTCTAACACTGTGAATTCTCCCTTACGTCCTGTCCCCCATATTAACTCCCAGTGACAAGACCACTAGTGGTCTCACAGTATTCATCAACTCTTGATTCTCATTAATAAAAATCTTAATCATAATCTTTTACAAATAGCTGACTGGAATGAAGAACATATTTTCCAATCCCCTTTTAAGTCATGGGAGATCATGTGACTACATTCAGATCACAAGTATTTAAGCAGAAATATCTTGTATGAATTCTGCAAAGTTTCCCATAATTTAATCCTCACTACACACCTTTGAATTTGGATGAGCACTTCTTAGTACCTCCCTCCTTTATGTTGGTTGGAAGGCAGACATAAAGTCTGGAGACTGAGCAGACCTATTAGATCATGAGACATCAGCCAAAGATGGCAGAGAAACAAAAGTTGCCATGAATGTTCTCTATCCTCTTACCAGCGTTGTATTACTAATATTTAGCACCATCTAACATACTGAATTCGTCAAGGTAAGCCTGGGATGCTGCAACAAATTGATCCTACAAATAATTATCTTAAGGAAGAAAAAATTTAATCACCCTCAAATAATTCAAGGTGGCAGTCCAAGTCTAGGGTTAACTATGCAGTTATTGGATAACTGTAGGGTGCAAAGTGATATGTGCCAATTTGATCAAACTCAGTCACTGGCACACACATTTACTGGTTTTTCTAAATGAGTCTGGAAGAGGTAAGCATCTCTTCTGCTTATCTTCTTGAGAAATGTGTTGCTTGGCTATATTTAACTATGAAGGAAGTTTGGGAACACAGTGTAGACTTATTACTAGGGAAAAGTGGGATAGATTTAGGAACCCAACTGGCATTCTTTGGACTGTGTGTTGCATTTAGTTATTTACTTGTTGTATTTTTGTTTGTTTGTTTTCTTTCCCTTATATCTCATAAACTAGATTGAAATTCCACAAGGGCAGGGGACTTGATTTTTGGTACTGTGCCTCCAATATCTAAAAGAGTAGCTGATACATAGATACAGATAGATAACTGCTGTCAAGTCAACTTCCACTTATGGTGACCTTATGAACAATGCCATGAAATGCCTGCATAGCCCTCAGGATTGCTGACATGTTTGAGTCTAACTTTGTGACGATAGTGCCAAGCTATACATCTTAGACTGGTTTCTTTAGAGAAGCAAAACCAGTGAAGTATATATATATATATATATATATATACACCTATATATATTTACACACACATATATACACACATATATATACACACATAAATATACACATATATATGTATAAATGTATATATATATGAAAACCTGTTGGTGTAGTGGATAGGCAGTTCTGTTCTGTCCTGTAGGGAAGCTATGAGTCAGAATTGACTTGAATGCAATGTGTACATACATATATATATATATATATATATATATATAGATAGATAGATAGATAGATATACATATACACGGGAGACTAGACGATTTGTAGAATGACGTCAACGACATCATACACGAAGAAAGGAAGAGACCATTAAAAAGACAGGAGAGAAAGAAAATACCTAAATGGATGTCAGAAAAGACTCTGAAACTTGCTCTTGAATGTCGAGTAGCTAAAGCAAAAGGAAAAAATGATGAAGTAAAAGAGCTGAACAGAAGATTTCAAAGGGCAGCTCGAGAAGACAAAGTAAAGTATTATGATGACATGTGCAAAGATCTGGAGATAGAAAACCAAAAGGGAAGAACACACTCAGCATTTCCCAAGCTGAAAGGACTGAAGAAAAAATTCAAGCCTTGAGTTGCAATACATAAGGATTCTATGGTGAAAATATTAGACAATGCAGGAAGCATCAAAAGAAGATGGAAGGAATATACTATACCAAAACGAATTGGTTGATGTTCAACCATTTCAGGAGGTAACATATGATCAGGAACTGATGGTACTGAAGGAAGAAGTCCAAGATGCATTGAAGGCATTGGCCAAAAAAATAGGCTTCGGGAATTAACGGAATACCAATTGAGATGTTTCAACAAACAGATGTCACCACTGGAAGTGCTCACTTGTCTATGCCAAGAAATTTGGAAGATAGCTACCTGGCCAACCACCTGGAAGAGATCCATATTTATGCCTATCCCCAAGAAAGGTGATCCAACTTGAATGTGGAAATTATCAAAAAATATCATTAATATCACACACAAGTAAAATTTTGCTGAAGATCATTTAAAAGTGGCTGCAGCAGTATATCAACAGGGAACTGCCAGAAATTCAAGCTGGATTTAGAAGAGGACGTGGAACCAGGGACATCATTGCTGATGTCAGATGGATCCTGGCTGAAAGCAGAGAATATCAGAAAGACGTTTACCTGTGTTTTATTGAATATGCAAAGGCATTCAACTCTGTGGATCTTAACAAATTATGGATAACATTGCAAAGAATGGGAATTTCAGAACATTTAATTGTGCTCATGAGAAATCTGTACATGGATCAAGACGCAGTTGTTCAAACAGTACAAGGGAATATTGTGTGGTTTAAAGTCAGGAAAGGTGTGCACAGGCATTGTATCCTTTCACCATACCTATTCAATCTGTATGCTGAGCAAATAATCTGAGAAGCCAGACAGTATGAAGAAGAACGGGGCATCAGGATTGGAGGAAGACTCATTACTGTGTTATGTAGATGATACAACATTGGTTGCTGAAAAGTGAAGAGGACTTGAAGCACTTACTGATGAAGATCTAAGAAGATAGCCTTCAGTATGGATTACACCTCAATATAAACAAAACAAAAATCCTCACAACTGGACCAATAAGCAACATCATGATAAACGGAGAAAAGATTGAAGTTGTCAAGAATTTCATTTTACTTGGATCCACAATCAACACTAATGGAAGCAGCAGCCAAGAAATCAAAAGACGCATTACATTAGACAAATTGGCTGCAAAATATTTCTTTAAAGTGTTGAAAAGCAAAAATGTTACCTTGAGGGCTAAGCTGAACCTGACCCAAGACATGGTATTTTCAGTCACCTCATATGCATGTGAAATCTGGACAATAAATAAGGAAGACTGAAGAAGAATTGACACCTTTGAATTGCGGTGTTGGTGAAGAAAATAGAATATAGCATGGACTGTCAAAAGAAAGAAAAAAATCTGTCTTGGAAGAAGTACAACCAGAATACTCCCTGGAAGCAAGAATGGTGAGACTGTGTCTCACACACTTTGGACATGTTGTCAGGAGAGTTAAGTTCCTGGAGAAGGACATCATGCTTGGTAAAGTAGAGGGTCAGCAAAAAAGAGGAAGACCCTCAATGAGATGGACTGATACAGTGGCTGCAACAATGGGCTCAAACATAGCAACAATTGTGAGGATGGCACAGGACCCGGCAGTGTTTCATTCTGTTGTGCATAGGGTTGCTAAGGTCAGAACTGACTCAACAGCATCTAACAGCAACAACAACATGTATACAGGTGTATACAGGGTCTTTATGAGTTGGAATCGACTTGATAGCAATAGGTTTGGTTTTTTTGGTTATAAATATATACAAATATATATATAAAGACATTTATCTCAAGGAAATGGCTCATGCTGTTGTAGAGGCTGGCAAGTCCCAAGTCCATGGGTCAGGCATCAGGCTTCAGGCTGGAGGCTTCTTCTGACTCACTTAGTTGCAGGGGCTGATGAACTCGAGAGCCACAGGTCAGAATGCAACTGCTGATTCATGGATGCAAAGGCTGATGAATTCAAGATCAGCAGGCATGACGGCAGGTTGCTGGCCCAAGTCCCAAGAACTGGTGGTCAGATGCTGACAAGCTGAATGCAGGATCCAAGGTAGAGCAAAAGCCAGCGAGTTTTGCCAGCAAGTCCAAACATATTGGATGCAGGCCACACCCCCAAGGAAAATACCTTTCAACTGATTGGCTACTTATAGCAGATCCCATCATGGAGGTGATCGTGTTATATCAGATCTCATCATGAAAGTTATTACATCATTATACAACTGCCAAACTACATCATAACTGCCAAACCACGGAGAATCATGGCCCAGTCAAGTTGACACACAACTTTAAGGGTCACACCATCTCACCAAGGGTCTCCCTCACCCTTGCTGGGCCTCGACTTCAATGAACATGATGTCCTCCTTCAGTATTTGACAACATATGCAAAGCAAGAATCAGACAATGTTCTGTTGTGATTCATAAGGTTTTCTGTTTCTGTTTGTGATTCATTGGATAATTTTCTAAATTATCTAATTTCTAATTATTTATTTCTTCCTAGTCTATCTTAATCTGTGCTGAAACCTGTCCATCATGAGTGAACCTGCTGGTATTTGAAATACCAGCATTATGGATTAAATTGTGTTCCCTCAAAATATGTGTTGTAAATGTTAACCCCTATAATTGTGGTTATAATTCCATTTGGGAATGGATTGTGTTTGTTATGTTAATGAATCAGGATTAGGGTAGGGTGTGTCTTGAGTCAATCTCTTTTGAGATATAAAAGAGGCTAAACAAGCAAGTTAGCTAGTAGAGATGGGGAGGAGAGATACCAAGACAATCGCCCAGGAGCAGAAGCTCAAGGAGACAAGTCCTTCCTCCAGAGCCAGCAGAGACAGAAACCCTTCTCCTAGAGCCTGTACCCTGAATTCAGACTTCCAGCCTCCTAAACTGTGAGAAAATATATTTCTTTTTCTTAAAGCCACTCACTTGTGGTATATCTGTTACAATAGCACTAGATAACTAAGATATCTGTGGCATAGCTTCCAGCATCATAGTAACATGTGAGCCACCACAGCACAACAAACTTACAGATGAGCGGTGGATGATACATAGTAAGTGCTTAGTTAATATTTGTTAAGTACATAAATAAATGAGTGAATGAACACACAAACTGTACTTTTCTATTTTTTGATAGTTATAGACCCTACATACTGGAATTTAGGCATAGTGAGTTCCAGTTTCACAGGCCTAAGGAAATGAATCAAAGACATTTTAGACATCTTAGATTTAGAAACATTTTCATTTTAGGTGCTCCTTTTTTTTAATAATACATTGGTAAAGTAACCCTCCTCTTTAGAACATAGTAAACACTTTCTGATAGCATTAAAATTCAGGTGCTTTGAAATAGTCATAATAAGCAGTCTTTTAAATTGTATTATAACCCTCTGGAAACATATTCTAGTTGAATGAAAAATGTTTCATTGTGTTCTTAATTTACATTATCCACAAAAATGTTTCTACATTAAACTGCTAATGCTTTGTTTCCCAGAATTGCTATTATTATTTATTATTAGAGTAGGCCTCAGTAATTTACACTAATAACTGGGAGACTCACCAGAGATTACTGAATTTGGCAGATGAGTTAGTGAGCAAATAAATATGAAAAACATCAACTCTGCGGTACCACAAATGTGCTTTATTCAGTATTTTGATAAGTGTAGTTTAATTATAATCATCTATGGTAATGTTTCACAGTATACTAATAAACACACTACCATATTTTATGTAATTGATGAAATCTTAATTAGAAGAAAAATTATTTGCTAAATTTGTTCTTGGTTTTGGAAGAAATATAAATCTGTATTAACTACGTTTCATATTACATTTAATCCTGAAAGTAGGTCCCATGTTATATGGTATTGTCTTAGTTATCTAGTGCTGCTATAACAGAAATACTACAAGTGGATGGCTTTAACAAAAAGAAATTTATTCTCTCACAGTTCGGAAGGCTAGCGGTTCAAATTAAGGGTGCCAGCTCCAGAGGAAGACTTTCTCTCTCTGTGGGCTTATGGGGGAACATTCTTGTCAACAATCTTCCCCTGGTCTAGTAGCTTCTCAGCACAGGGACCCCAGGTCCAAAGGATGTGCTCTGCTACTGGCTCTTCTTGCTTGGTGGTAATGAGGTCCCTCTCTTCTCTACTGCATTCTCTCTTTTATATTTCAAAATGATTGGCTCAATATACAACCTAATCCTGTAGATTAAGTCCTGCCTCATTAACATAACTGCCTCTAATTATGCATCATTCACATCATAGGGGTTAGGATTTATGACATATAGGATAATTACATCATATAACAAAATGGAAGAAAACCATAAAATACTGGGAATCATGGCCTAGTCAAGTTAACATAAATTTTAGGGGGACATAATTCAATCCATAACATTCCACACTTTGGTCTCCAAAAATTTATGTCCTTGCTACATGTAAAACACATTCATCCCATCATATCATCCAAAAGTTTAAAATCAATTCCAAGTGAAAATTCCATCCTGGGGTAAAATTCCTCTTCATCTGTAAAATCTAGAATACAAGTTATCTGCTTCCAAAGTACAGTGGTGGAACAGGCGCAAGGTGGATTTTTCCATTATAAATGGGAAAAATTGGAGGGAAAGAAGAGATAACAGGCATCAAATAAGTCCAAAGCCCAGCAGAACAATTTACATGAACTCTCAAGTCTTGAAAATAATCTTCTGTTCTCTGAGACTATCTAGGCAAGAGCCCTGCCCTCCAGACTCTGGGTGTTGGCCATACTCTCTGAACTCCAGGTAGAGGCCCCTTGACCTTAG
This sequence comes from Dugong dugon, assembly GCA_030035585.1. Taxonomy (NCBI): domain Eukaryota; kingdom Metazoa; phylum Chordata; class Mammalia; order Sirenia; family Dugongidae; genus Dugong; species Dugong dugon. The sequence continues at coordinate 101,199,423 of CM057463.1, read as the reverse complement.
GTTCCACCTTCCAGGTCCACTGGGATGACAACTCTGTTCCCTTGGAATTGGGCAGCCTCATTCTCCTAGTCTATTTGAGTGGTGATCCCACCCCCTCAGCTTGGCAGGGCCTGTTCTTAGGCCCCTTGACATGGCAGCCCTGCCCCCTCAGCTTTGGGCAGTGGATCTGGCCCCATCATCCTTGCACATGTCAATGGCAGCCCCAAATGCAGAGCTGAGTTGTGAAGATCTGACTCTTTGAAACTAGGAAGCTGTGGTCTCACCCTTTGGAACCCAGCAGGTCACGGTTCCACCCTTTGAGACTCCAGAGATCCTGGCCCCACTATTTGAGACTGAGGCAGCCCTGCTTCTTGTGCTCCTTGTCTCTTCAGCTTCTGTTTCCTGGTTCCTTGATCTTTCTGCTTTCTTCCTCTTGGCCCCTTAGGCCACTTGGGCCTTTTGGGCCAACCTGGCCTCTGCCTTGCTCAAGCAAGTCTTACAAAGCTCTTTTGCTCTACTGATAAGTGTCCAAAAGCATCACACTCTGCCAGTAAGCCTTGGCTCAAAGGCACTCAGCTTTCTCATTCCATGGGTCAACTACCACACTGTCTTGGTGCCAATGTCCTAGCTCTGCTGCCAACATTTCTGCCACAGTTTCTCACCATCTGAGTCATCTCCAGTGTTACAGTTTTCCTTATGTTTTTCTGAGCCCTCACCAGAATTGTCTTTGATGTCCATAATCCCATCAACAGTCTCTAGGATTTTACTATTAGGCATTTTAAAACTCTTCCAGCCTCTTCCCATTACTCAATTCAAAACCACTTCCATATGGTAAGTACCTGTTAGAGTAGCACCCTACTCCCAGTACCAAATTATGTCTTAGTTATCTAGTTCTGTTATAACAGAAACACCACATGGATGGCCTTAACAAAGAGAAATTTATTCTCTCAGTTTAGGGGGCCAGAAGTCCAAATTCAGGGTGCCAGCTTCAGGGGAACGCTTTGTCTCTCTCTGGGCTCCAGGGGAAGGTCTTTGTCATCAGTCTTAGCCTGGTCTAGGAGCTTCTGAGCTCAGGGACCCTGGGTCCAAAGGATGTACTCCACTCCTGGCTCTTCTTGCTTGCTTGGTGGTAATGATATCCGTCTCCTCTCTGCTCCTTTCTCTCTTTTACCTCTCAAAAGTACTGACTCAAGATACAACTGAATCATGTAGATTGACTCCTGCTTCATTAATATAACTGCCTCTAATCCTGCCTCATTAACATCATAGAAGTTAGGATTTACGACACATAAGATAATTATGGTGCAGTGGTTAAGAGTTTTACTGATAACCAAAAGGTGCACAGTTCGAATCCACCAGTAGCTTGTTGCAAACCCTATGGGGCAGTTCTACTCTGTTCTCTAGTGTCTCTAAGATTTCTATAAGTTGGAATTGACTTAACGGCAATAGGTTTGGCTTTTGGTTTTGGTTTAGGATAATTACATCAAATAACAAAACTTTGGAGAACCACACAATACTAGGAATCATGGCCTAGCCAAGCTGACACATATTTTTAGGGAACACAATTCAGTCCATAACAGGTATCATTATAGTTATTTCTATTTTTTACTGTATGTATCCTCCACTAAATATAAGGTTTGTGAAAGCAGATTTGCGTCAATGTCCACACGTTATACACATTATGCACAGATCTGTATGTAAGTATATGTAGTGCAGGAATATTGTTGTTGCTAGGTGCTGTCAAATCATAGTGACCTTATGTATCACAGAACAAAATGTCGCCCAGTTCTTCACCATCCTCACAGTTATTACTATGTCTGAGCCCATTGTTGCAGCCACTGTGTCCATCTATCTCACTGAGGATCTCCCTCTTTTTTACTGACACTCTATTTACCAACATGATGTCCTTCTCCAGTGAATGGTCCCTCCTGGTAACGTGTCCAAAGTCAACGAGAAGTCTCATCATTTTCCCTTTTTTAGAACATTCTGGATATACTTCCTCCAATCCAAATTTGTTCATTCTTCTGGCATTCCATGGCATATTCAATATTTTTCACCAAGGATGCAAAGTAAAGTGCCAATTCTTCTTCAGTCTTCCTTTGTTATTGTCCAGCTTTCTCATGAATATGAGGCGATTGAAATACTGTGGTTTGGGTCAGCTGCACTTTAGTCATCAGAGATCTTTGCTTTTGAAGATTTTAAAAAGGTCTTTTGCAGCTGATTTACCCAATGCAATACATCATTTGATTTTTTGACTGCTACATCCATGGGCAGCCTTATGATTCAAGAATATAATACTACACAAGTGATACAATTTGAAATACAACTTTGGACATCCTGTTAAATTTAAAATGCATTTTTATCCCTGCTAGTGATCTCCTGCGGGAGAAAAAATGGGGCCATGATGGCACAGTGGTTAAATGTTTGTCTGCAGACCAAAAGGTTAGCAGTTGGAATCCATCAGCAGCTCCTTGGAAACTCTGGGGCAGCTCTACTCTGTCCTATAGGGTCGCTATGAGTTGGAATTGACTTGACAGCAATGGGTTTTCTTTTTTTACAGGAAAAAATACAGCATTTACTTGTTTTGTTAGAAATCTAATCACCTCTTTAAATTTTAAGATAATATATTTAGAATAATTTATGAATTATGAAAAGGCTGGACAAGATGACAAATAATGCTTTTATTTGTTTCTTTTGTTATGTTTTTTCCCCCCTGTGGAGTACGCAAAGGACACTGATAACTCTGAGTCACACCTGATAATCTGTAACTTATTAAATTTTTACTAATTCCTGTGTTAACTTGGATTTACTTATTTCTTCATTCATTCATTCACCCAATAAATATTTCATCATTCTAGTGTTGTTCAATGTGATAGGAAAGCAGTAAATAAGAAAAAACAAAACAAAACAAAAATCCTTGCCTTCATGACACTTCTTTTCTAGGTGGGGAGACAAACGGCAAATGTTATATACAAATAAAATTGTAATCGATTAGGGAACAATATGTAAAGAGAAAAATAAAGAATGGCAAGGCAGAGAAGTTGTCTTGAACGGTTTTCAGGAAAGGATGTTATTGAAGGCCTCACTGGGAAGGTGACATTAGAGAAAAGACCTAAAGGGGGTCAGGGAATAAAGTTGTCTTCCGTCTGAAACAAGAGCCTTCCAGTCAGAGCCAAATGGGACACAGACTGGAGGCAAGAGCATGTTTGGTATGTTTGAGGAAACATAGGAGGCCAGTGTTATTGCAGCCTAGTGAGGAAGGTAGAAACTAGCAGATGTATCACTGAGCTAATAGGTGGTCAGATCAAGTGGTGAAATAAACTTATTCTTCCTTCTAGCACCTTTACAACTCAAATTTCTCATATTTATAATCTACTTTGCTATAAATATGTTGCTAAAACATATCTATGTGTCTACGTGTCTATCTAGCTATCTGTCTGTCTGTCTATCTATCTATACAGAGAGAGAGAGAAAGAGAGAAATAACTACTGTAGAGACGATTCTGGCTCGTGGTGACCCTATGTACAACCATCGTCAGCATATTCGAGTCCATTGTTAAGGCTATCGTGCCAATCGTTCTCACGAGGGTAACACTTGCCCTTGCTGACCCTCTACTTGACCAAACATGCTGCTGACTCTGTACTTTACCACACATAATGTCGTCTTCCAGTGATTGATCCTTCCTGATGACTTTTTCAAAGCAAGTGAATCAGACAACGTTCTGTTGGATGCGTAAGTTTCACTAGCTAATTTTCAGAAGTAGATCGTCAGGCCTTTCTTCCTAGTCTGTCTGTTGCTGAAAACTATCCACCATGGGTGACCGTACTGATACTTGAAATACCAGTGGCGTAACTACCAGCATCATAGAGACACACAAGCCACCACAGTACAAAAAAAAAACAGGCAGGTGGTAGATATATACGTGTACATATGTGTACATACACACTCTCACTAGCTCATGTGTGTGTTTTACATACAGCATAATGAATGCCTTTCTAGGCAATAAATTAAAAACAAAACAAAAAGAAAAACAAAACCAAAAATAAATATGTGCCTTCATATAGAAATATCAATGGAATAAATTAAATATCAGAGACAGAAAAATTATGTAACACATATAGTAATGAATTAATATTACAAATTTTAAAGAACTCCTATTTCCAAAGAGAAAAAAAGAAAAACAAAATGGGCGAAAAGAAGAAAAGCAAATGCACAGAGAAAACATTAAATATTTTCAACTCTTAGTATTAAATATTTTTTATTAATACAATAATTAACACCAAAGACACAAGGAAAGTATTAGCCCAAGAGACAGAAAAGGCCACATAAACCAGAGACTGCATCAGCCTGAGACCAGAAGAACGAGATGGTGCCTGGCTACCACCAATGACCACCCTGACATGGAACACAACAGAGAGTCCCAATGGAGCAGGAGAAAGGTGGCGTGCGGAACTCAAATTCCAGTAAGAGTACCAGACTTAATGGTCTGACTGAGACTGGAGGAACCCTGGAAAGCATGGCCTCTGGATTCTCTGTCAGCCCAGAACTAAAACAATTTCCAAGGCCAACTCTTCAGACAGGGATTGAACTGGACAGTGGGACATAAAGTGATACTCGTGAGAAGTGTGCCTCTTAGCTCAAGTACATACAAGAGAGTAAAAGGCAGTTTCTGTCTGAAGGTGAAGTGGGAAGGCAGAGAGGGTTAGGAGCTGGTTGAATGGACATGGGGAATCAGGTGGAAAGGAGGAGTGTGCTGTCGCAGTATGGGGAGAGCAATTAGGGTCATGTACGTATAAATTTCTGTACGGGAAAAAAGAAAAAAAAAGAAACAAGGAAACTGTGGTTTGAAGAAAATAAATAAATACTACTTGTGTCTCTCAGTATGGTAAAAACAAAACCAAATGAAAATAATGAGTGTTAGCAAGGATAAAGGAATACGGGAACATTTATTTTGTTCGGGAAATATTAATTTTGGAGCAATCTGGGATATCTATATTCTAAATGCATATACCTTTGATTCAGCAATTCTACTTCTAAAAAATATCCTTACCAAAATATTAGTATTTATGGTTGGAAATACACATACAACCATGTTTCTCTCTATATTGGTTATTATAGTAAAAAACTGAAAGCAACTTACATGTTCATCAGATAGTAAATGTTCAAATATAATACATACAACATTACAATGCCTGGTGAATAATGCATGTTCAGTAAGTATTAGTAATTATTATTAATCAATAAACATAATCCAATTAATGCTAACATGGAATGATAAAAGTTTTAGTTCACTATTCATGAATAGTGAGTTTAAACAAAAAGCTGTAATCTTATTTTGGCTATTAAAAAATAATTCTCAAATTGATCTATAGAGTAAATGAAATCTAAAACAAACTCTAGGAGGCCTTTGTGATTCCTGGTATTGTGTAATCGTCCACAATTTTGTGATCTGATGTAATTGTCCTCCATTTCGTGGTACTGTGTAGTTATGTGCTGTAAATCTTAAACCTCTATATGTGAAGGAGTTAGGATTAGTGTAGAGCGTATCTCAAGTTACGCCTTTACTAAAGGTCTTGACTCAAATCACAACTTTCTTCAAGTCACACCCTTACTCAAATTACCTCCTTGCTCAATCAAGTAAGGAGAGTTTCCTTGAATATGTGGCCTGCATCCAATATATATATGAATGCTCTGGCAAAGCTCTTTCTCACTTTGGATCCTGTATCCGGCTTGTCACCATCTGTCCTTGGGTTCTTGGTACTTGATGCAGTAGCCAGTCATTTGACCTACTGATTCTGGGATTTGTTAGCTTGTGCAGCCCTCTGAGTCAGCATCCTGCCATCTGACCTGATTCTCCAGCTTTGATAGCCCCGTGAAAGAGCAACACATCATCTGATCTGCTGATTTTAGCATTCCTCAGCCTGAGGCAGCTTTATTTGCAGAAATTGACAAGTTGATTCTAAAATTTATATCGAAATACAAATTAACTAGAATAGCCAGACAACTTGAAAAAGACTATCAAATCTGGAGAATTTATGTTACTTAATTTTAAAAGGCCAGCAGTTTGAATTCACCAACCTTGGAAACCCTGTGAGGCAGTTCTCCTCTCTCTCATAGGGTCGTTATGAGTTGAAATCAACTCAACGGCAATGGGTTGATTTTGGGAGTTATTATAAAAGCACAGTATTTGTGCATAAAGAGAGAAATAGATCAATGAAGTAGAATAGTGAGTTCATCAATAGACACATACAGTCAGTTGATTTTCCACAGAGGTCCAAAGATAATAGAGAAAAGATGGTCTTCAAAAAATGGTGTAGAACAATTGGATATTCAAGTACAAAATAAATAAATAAATAAAAATCCTCAGTTGATACCTTGCACCATAAAAACCAACCAAACCCGTTGACATCTAGTTGATTCTGACTCATAGCAACCTTATAGGACAGAGTAGAACTTCCCTATAACGTTTCCAAGGAGCTACTGGTGCATTCCAACTGTTGACCTTTTAGTTAGCAGCTGAGTTCTTTACCACTTCGCCATCAGGGCTCCCATTGCACCATATACACATCAAATTTAGGCTAATACCCAATCAATTAAAAACATTAACATTTTAATGAACCTAATTTGGTATCTTTAGTTTCAAGTTTGTTACTATGATATTTCAACTGGTGCAATGAAAACAAACAACAACAAAAAACCAAGAAGCTCCCCGTGATGACTACCGATTCAGGAATAAATAATTGGCCTCGGAGAAAAGCAGTATTTTCAGAAATTGAAAGCAATTCTGTGATCATTCCAGCACTGGCTTGGAAAATAAATAGCTTCCACTGTATGAGCCATACCAGAGATTACTAAGAACCTTTAAAAGTGATTAAGCTTGACTTTCAAAAGCTGCTCTCAATTATAACTAAGACACAGTAGGGAACACAGCTGACTGATTACATGGTTGCACACTGCAATTCATCTACCATAAGAACCCAGTTACAAAAACTGGCACAAACTTTTTTTTAAAAAATTTGTTAAGGTGCAGCTGAGCTAGAACAGGTAAACTTAGTTCCAAAATCAGGAAAAGTACACTCTCTGCTAAAGAATGCTAGTCAGCAGTTTGAACTGAAAAATTTACATAAGGTGGAAACTGCAAACAACTCTGTGAAGTGACAAGAAGTTTAAACAGGTGTAAAGAGTGTGTCATAAGCCACCAGCCTCCCCTGGGAAGTGTGTTCATGTGAGGTCCTACCATTTTACTGCAGGAACTGCTTCTCCCTGGAAGAGCTTACAGGTGCTCTCTTAAACTAAAGAAAAAGACTTCAGACTTCAGCATTTCTAAAAAAAATGACTCCAAGGAAGGATCCTACAGAAGTACCCTACTCCATTCCTCCTTACTTTGAAAGAAAGAAAGGATACACATCATGAAGAAGTTTCTTTAATTTGTCTCTAAAGATGTTTGGACAAAACATTCTAATGCAAATAAAAAGTAATTGATTTATTGGTTTGTTTTTTTTTTTCCTATTAACTAAGTGATAGGAGCAACTAATACTCATGTAACTACACTTGGAACCCAGGATTTTTGTGTATAGCAAATATCTTTAGACTTCAAATAATCTAGGACTTTTGTTGATTCCCTATGTATATTTAGAGGTTGTCGTGTTATTCTTAACACAGCACATTTTTTGGCATCACTGAGATTTCTGTAACTTGTCCTTTGAAATTTGTCGTTTTTCATTATTTCTTTCCCTTGGCTTTACTTTCTCTGTAATTAATCCAGGACACTATTCTCACTCCCTTGATTTTTCTTCAAGACGCTTGCTTCTTTGTTCCTTAATAATGATTAGTCTGTAGAACTTTTATTCAGAATTTACTTCCTTGCATTCTCTCAGCTTGTATCTGGGCCCCTTAGCACAGCTATCTCAAAATAATCACATGAACTTGTGTATTGGTATTAGAAGAAATTCATTGTCTCCTATCTTACCTGTGCTCTAAAAGGTTTTTAGGAATTTTCCATATTTTCACATTCAGTCAACTCTCTTATTTTTCTCAAGACAATTTCAAACCTTATCCACTCTCCTTAAGTTACTTATTCCACTAAACCACGCTCACTCTCAGTAATAAAACAGCTACAATTTCCTGAGTGCTCATACTGAACAATGTATTAGGCCCTTTATAAACATCAACTCATTTTATTCTCTTAATAATCCATTGAAGAGGTTTTATTATTCTAGTTTTACTGAATGTAAACTGAATCTGGGAACGGTAAAGAGTATGTCAAGATTCTATAATATATAATAGCTAAAACTTGGATTTGAACTCCCAACCTCATGATTTTAAATGCCTCCTTCAGCAAAAACAAAACAAAAGAAAAACAAAAACTTGTCTCCTTCTTTACTGAGGTTTACTTCTTTATGAGGCCATTAAATGAAAATTACCCTCCCTCATGCATTTCCATCTTTAATGCATTTGCTCTCCTATGTTTCTCATTTCCTCCTGAGGTACTGTCAGAGTTTTTCTATTTCCTGTCTAATGAATAAGGTTATGAGCATGCAATAGTATAAAACTCTTTTGCCACCACATATTTTTATCTGTCATATACTCCACTTTCTCTTTTATATCTTCAACCATTTTCCCCCGTTGCTCTTCTCTGTGACTATCAAAACAACAAAAGCAAACATATTAATAGTAAAGTTCCACCTTAAAAAAATATACAGAAAAGCAATTGCTCTTTAGATACTATTCTAGGTTTCTGGTTCTTTGACCATCCTTTGTGTGCTGGTCATTGGTTTAACAGTTAACTGCAAAACAAAGATATAAAAATTAAGACTCTTAAGAGTCTATCTGTATGTAACACTACAGTGTAGTGCAGGAGTCAGCAAAGTACAACCTGTGGGTCAAATCCAGCTGCCTGTGTTTGTAAATATAGCATTATTAGAACACAGCTATACCCATTCCTTACTTATTAACTATGACTGCTTTTCTGCTACAAGGGTATATTTGAGAAGTTACCCCTGAGGCTGTATGACCCTCAAAACCTAAAGTATATATTATTTGACCTTTTGCAGAGAAAGTTTGCCGGCCCTGGTTTAGTGGATCACAGATGCGAAAACAAATGATTACAATAAAATGAAACTAGATTAACAACAGAAATAGGGATAGTGTGCAGCTGTATTAGGACAGAGTGTGATTGCCTCTGTCTTGAGTTATTTAGGAAAGGAATTAGAGAGAAGTGATGTCTTAGCTAATTTTAATTTATGAATGGGAGTTTTCCCCAAGAGACGGTGGAGGGAATGTTTGATAAGTCTCTTTTTATTCAGTGAATGGAAAATTAAAAGAAATATATATATTTATATGTGTGTGTATGTAGATATCTTTATATTATATGTATGTAGATATATATGTATTTATGTATGTACGTATGTGTGTGTTTATCTGTTTTTTCGTCAATACTGCTATTGAATTTAAAATTATCTTCGGCTTTTTTTTAAATTGTATAATAGAAAGTGCTTAAATATTTTAAAGGCATTTATGTACCTGCAGTTACTACCCTTTAATGAAAGAACGTGTTTCATGTTAATCGATAGATTTTCCTGAGTAGTACTTTTTAGAGCCCTTAACATCCAGAAAGGAAGACTTTCTAATAGCACGCTGTAATTGTTACTTTATGGTGTGTGAAAGAGTAGATGAATGCAGGCACTCCATGGAGAACATATATTTTTATGTCATGAACTAAAATTTGGAAAAGACTAATAGGGAGATATTTATGACTCGAGCAGGAAAATTGTTTTATAATGTCCAGAACCCAGGCTACTAGAACTTTATAGCTTAAACCAAACACACTGAGTTCAGCTCGAAGTATGAAAGAATCCTCTATCAATATAACAATATATATTTTAATATCAGCACGAATTATATTCCATGTGACACATATTTTAAAGAAAAGAAATTTGATCATAAACTGAATAATTAGCGTGTATGTTTCTGATCCCGTAGTAGACATTTCCTTTTCTCTGCAAGAGCTATTGCTCTACACATGTACCATGAGGATAGTAGTCCTCCCTGTGATTTGGGTAGGACTTATTCCACCTCCAGCTTAGCCAAACTGGTCAATCACCTTCCTGGTTTTAGGGATTGGTTCAGCTAATCTAGACTTAAGCTCATCTACATGTGACATTACTTAAGGTAGATATTCCAAGGGTGATCAAATCAATGAAAACAGTAGGAAAATTTTTAATGGTTGTGGCCGTGAAGATCTTCTCTTCCTGTGATTATGAATGAAGAGGCATATTGCCTGAATAGTACTGCAGCCATTTGGTGAGCATGAGGGAAGGCAGCCTAATGATGAAGTCAACAGATGGAGGAGGAAAGAGCCAAGATAATGCAGAGAAATTAAGCCAGCGCCTGACTGAACGTTACCTATACTCTGTATCCAAATTTTAAAGTGAACTCATAAATCCTTTTCATTGCTGAAGTCAATTTTAGTTATATTTTATGCTACTTGGAACTAAAGGTATCTGTACACAAAGACGTATTACATATCTGAAACTTCTGAGTAGCTTTCAAGAAGAGTTGCATATCAAACAAAAACATATGTCCAATACTGAAATTGCAATCTCAATGACTATGGAATCAATTTTAGTTTTATTTTCAGGAATAATAAGCATATTGCAGTGTAACATAAGCACCATGACAACAATTTGTGTCCTCCCTACTGCCTTTTTGAAGATGCATGGACCTTCTACTTTCCAACTACATTGGATTCAAATGGTGTAGGCCTCATTGAAAGGTAAATGCAATCTTAATTTGAAGGGAGGCACTGAGAAAAAAAGACCACTTAAAAAGCAGATTTTCATGAGAAAAAGTAGATCCAAGCTATTTGAAGCAGTGAGTGTAGGGGTGGTGGCATGAGCTAGGGAGGGTTATTTTGGCCTAGTACTCTAAATAAAACCAACCTAACCCATTGCTGTAGAGTTGATTCCAACTCATAGCGACCCTATAGGACTCAGTAAAACTACCCCTAGGGTTTCCAAGGAGCGCCTGATGGATTCGAAGTGCCAACCTTTTGGGTAGTCACCATAGCTCTTAATTACTACACCACCAGGGTTTCCTAGTACTCTAAATAGCTAAGAAGGAATACCAAGCAGACAGGAAAATATGTGGTGTGTGTGTGCATGTGTGTGTATATGTGTGTGTTCCCTTGTGTTGGTTTTGTAGGAAAGGTAGTGACAGAGTGAAACACTGTGATTCTGAAAGTAAACAGAAAGACCCTCAATGACAAAATGTGATTAATTCAATGTCTTATGTAGGAAAAGGTTAACAACTGCAAAGAAATGCTGCAATTTCTAAATGCAAATAAAAAATATCCAGTAACAGTTTGCACCTGGACTTTGAAGAGTGTCGTTTCTCTAAGAGGAATTTAGAATTACGTAACTTATTGCTAAAGTCAAGTATGTTTAAAAATATCTTTGAATTTTCCACCTTGGAGGTACTATTTTCACCTAAATGCATTAAAATTGACTTTTGTAATATCACGTTTAGAAATGTATTATTACTATGGTCATCAACATTATTATTATTGTCGTTTAATTTCTTTGCAGAACATTGCTATTGACTAAACTATGGAATTACCTTCATAGTGTAAGGCAAAGATTAAATGTAAAGTTATCAAAAATAGGCATATAGCTAAAAAATTATAATCCAACTTTTTTAAATCTTTTCCTGTATTGTGTCATCATTGTGTCATAAAAAGCTGCATATATTCACATTAGCACCTTTTTTTGTTTGACAGTTTAACATAAAAGTCATCATTCTTGAAAGTTGTTAAAAGATACGTTTTATTTCCGGTTATTAAGAGGGAAATGGTGAGAGGAAATCTCCTTGGATATCATAAATACCCTTATATGTACAGTTAACATGTTTGTGTCTTAAAACAATTTTATTTAGGATAATTGCATCCATATTTATATATGATATTGGTTTATAAACATAGATTCCAAAGTGTTGTGTGTGTGTGTGTGTGTGAATTGCTAATCACACAAAGTGTTGTGTAGAAAGTTTAGTTATCTATAGCCAGAAAAAAGGGTAGATATATTCTGTTGTTCTTAGATTCCACAACAAACATGGGCATAGAAAGGCTCTTATGATTCTTGCAGTAAAGAAAATTGTTAAGCTTCATTTAATACACATTACCTAAACTTAGGATCAAAAACATCTTTTTTGTTCCCTAAATAACACTAATATTTTTAACTATCATTCTACAAAATATAATTTGGGACATGTTTTCTTAGAGGCTTATTGATTTTCTTAAACTTTTCCTTTTAAATGAGAATACTATAATTCTTGGCTTCATTTTGCTTTTGAGGCCCATTTCCTCAGTTAGTGCCACTATAAGCAGTGAATATCTTAGTCTCAATAAGAGGTCTGGTTCTCTTGGCTCAAAATATGCACTACTACTTTAAACAAAGCAAAGAATCTATATGCATTACATTATATTGGCTTCTCTTTGTTAAAATAGTAACACTCTGAATTCTAATATAGATGTTAAAGGCCAATACTTTCAGAAGATTAGGAGAAACTGAATGAACTCTTTCGGTATTTAGTAATATTTGTGCATGAATATTTTCTTGAGCAGGTTTTCTTAATATAGTAAAGCTTATATTTTGATATATAAGGGAATTCTAAATATATCTTTGAAACATTCCAGGATTTTTCAACCAATGTGATCGACAAGAATTTCTTACATAATGATCACATCTTCTGTTCTCCTCAATTCCATTCATCCCACGCATACTAGTGTAACATGAATGTTGAAATAGGGAGAAGCAACTCTAAGTCAGGCTCGATAAATTTAAAGAATTTGAGAATGTAATGCTGAATGTCAAAGTCAGATTATACAGAAGTCTTGAAGTTCTAAAGCACAGTTTCCTCAGTAAGATAGTGTCAATGTAATGAATATCATATTATGGTCTTCATTCTGTAGCTACACATGACAAAACATTTTTATTCAGAAAAATGTCATGCACGTTTAGAGAGAAGATTGATAAATTCCATCGTATAAAGTCTTTTTTGGAAAACAAGGCTAAAGAGCTGCCTGGATCCTCATTGCAAAGTGAAATGGCCTCTGTACTGGGAGGAAAAACAAAATGATACACTGTCATGCTCTAATTGAAAATACATATAACAACATAGATATTACAAATGTGCTCAATAATCACATTTTAATAAAAATAATACTTTTTCTTAGGTGACCCTCTTATTTGTTCACTGTCATTGCATTCCACTTCTCAGAGTATATGAATCTGTGCAATGTGAAAGAAAAAGTATAAAAGTAGACCATTAAAAAAAGGTTTTTTGGATAAAATTAGTAATGTTTGATATATAATAGACACGAGAGATAATTCTTGCTAGTTAATTATGATGAAGCTGTTCTTTTCATGTACAATTATCAGTTATGTCATTCAATTTGAAAGGTGCACCAAAGGGCCCATAATTTTAGTATTTGGCACTAAATTTGTGGCACAAAGCACAGGTGATTGGGGGTCAAAGACACCTGAGTTGGAGCCCTTAATCTACCTTTTCCTTAGAGTTACTTAAGTGTTCTGAACCTTAACTTCCAAGTCTATAAAAAGAGAATAACTCTGGCCTTCAGCTCTTGTCAGGACTAAATAAAATGTTAGTACATCAAGGATAGTGCTAATGCTGGTGCATTTTCATCCCTTTCAAGTAGGCAGTATTTAGAGGTCCCTGGGTGGAGAAACTGTTTCTGCCTGACTGCTAACCTAAAGGTTGGTGGTTTGAACCCACCCAGTGGCACCATGGAAGAAAGGTCTGGCTTATCTGCTTCCATAAAGATTACAACCAAGAAAACTCTATAGAATGCAGTCCTACTCTGTAACACATGGGGTGGCCATGAGTTGGAGTCGATTCAACAAGAATTTTTTTTTTTAGGCACTATTTAATTTTTTTTTTTTTTTTTACCTTTAGTTACAGGGTGCTTGTGGAGGGGTATGGAACAGTCACCTAATTCAAGTCTGCCCAAGATCCCATGACCTTTGGAACTATGAAGTCATTTAATGAGCAATTAAATCTTTGCATGACTTCATCTTCTAAATACTGGTAGTTTTATTTATTTTCTTTCCATGTTGGCCCCCAATTACCTGTGAAATCTTTTAGTCTTAATTTGACAGCTACTGAATTACTGAAATCTGTTGAGCAGATTTTTTTTGGAAGTACTAATTGACACTTAAAGCATGATCCATTATCTCAAGAACGAATGACTCAGTCCAGATGGGATGTTAGAAATGGAATGGACTTGAATGTACATAACACAAACTCTTATTTTACTAAGGAACAGAGAGATTAAAGGATTATTTAGTAAGTAATTGACACTAGAAGTTGCCATGCCTTTCTCTAAATTTAATATTTCTTTCTTGTGTTTATTTAGTGTTAATTAACAGTTGATAGTTTTGAAGGCCTCAAATTTGCCCCCAGAATCTTTTGTCATTACTAATGCATCTTCCAGAGAAGACAAGTTATTTGAAATTGCAAAACCAAAAGGCAATATTGTGAAAATCTCCGAAGTTCTTTAGAAATGATGACTCATTTCAATTTAGAAAACTTGATTTTTCATGGTTTCACTCATGCCACATTTGCATAATTTGAGTGCTGATGGCCACTAATTTAGAAGTATAAAAGAAAAAGATTTTGAAAAAAAGCAATCCTATTCACTTAAAATACTCTGAATTATCCCTTCTTAAAATGTATTTGAGATTAGCCTTTTACTTTTAATTGTGTAGAAGAAAAACCAGAACTTTTGAGAAATTTCAACCTAGTATGGAAAAACAATTCTAGATATGAAAACAAATTCTGTTAGAATTTTTTTTATTGTGATTGAGAAAGAATAGAAAGAATTCTATGTTCCTTAAAATCTCTAAGCAAATATCAAATGAGATTGAAAGATAATATTTGAAGCCAAAAACAATGCAAAATTAAAACAAGCGTGAAAATATCAGCCAGATTCTAGTTATCTGACCTCGGGAAATATCTGTGGTCCCCAGATTTATTTTTAAAGCAATGGAAACAGTTATTCCTGCCACACAAACATATTATGAAGTTTAAATATAATACCTTTTTGTGGAAATGTGATCTATACAATTATACAAATCATTTTTAATATTAAAAAATATTATAGTTGAGGATACTACCCAATGCCCTAGTCTGTGGACTACTCTCTTTGTGTTTAATCATTAATTATCTATAATTATTGCAAGTGTGTCATAAATATTTGATCTATGAGGTAATTAAGTTTATATATTCAAATATCTATGTTTGTCAGGCTATTGTCAATACCTCTTATCCCACTGAATAAAGCATTGTAATTTTTTATTTATCATTTTTTTTATAACTTACTTAAATACTCAAAACTTTGGTACACACTTCAACCACAGCTCGTTTTAAAATAGTGTGTGACACAAGGAACTCAATTTGGGCTTTGTCTTTGGTTCTGAAAGATAGCCCTAGGAATTTAGACATCACCTTATGATATCTAAATTTGTCAGGCAACACTTAAATGTGTGAAAATGAGTAGGGGCACAAAGACACACTTGGTCTACTAACCTCAGGAATGGTGGAGGGTATGAGTCAGTCATGGACTTTCAATAATTCAGTCCGTCACGACTGCAATGAGACCTCAATCATGACTATGCAATGAGTCCCTGATTATTACTATGCAATGAAGCAAATAAAAGACTTTGAACATAGAAGTTGTGGGGCTTCCTGGATTGGCAAAAGCATGTGCTCTCCGGAGGGAGAGTAACACGTCCCTGGGGACAATGGAAGTCTTGCACCCTGATTTCTCACAAACTACAACCTGTGTGTCTCTTCATTTCTATATCTTCTGGTTATAATAAATGGGTAGCTGTAATTATAGATGCTTTCCATTAATTCTGTGAGCTATTTCAAGGAATTAATGCACCCACAGGGGCAATGAGGGCCAGCAGGGGCTAGTATCTGCCTATCTGGCAATCTGAAGGACTGAGTCTTTATTATTTTCTTAACTTTGACATAGCTCTGGGTATCTGGGATCAGAGAAAAGCTGCAAGGGCAGCTGGTCTGGAGAGAAGGGGCTGGAATATCAGAAGATAGGGGGTGAGGGACATCCTGAAATTGTGACTGGTATCCCCTGACCTAGTCCTAGTAGGCTAGGGGTGAGAGAGAGAAGGGGTTGGCAGGTCAGAGAGAGAAGGGGTTGGCAGGTCAGAGAGAGAAGGGGTTGGCTTTAGGCCAGTACCCCCAGGGGGATGAGGGTGTGCTGCTTGAAGTGACCTGGGATGAGGATAGAGATATGAGAAGGTGAAGACTAGATTCAATTCCAGTTGAGAATTGGAATGATGATGATCCTTACCACAAAGTTAGCAATAAAGGTGGGATTCTCCCACTGTGCCCCTTGCTTATTAGTTTATATGTTTTCTATTCCATCAAAATATTAGGATGTTAAGATCATGCCTTTCTTATCTTTGTATGTATCTCTTGACCCATTACAGAGCCTGGTGCATTAGGTACCAAATTTATGTTTGTTAAATTAATTAATTATTTCAGAAATTGGTTACAGGAAAAAAATATACATTGCATATAATATAGGGAATGGCCAAGTTTTAATTAAAAAAAAAACTTAATAAAACATATCAAGATATCATTGATCTTTGCTAAAAGATGATAGTAAAGGTGAATATTTATATTACGGTACCTATTATTGAATCTTTTCTGTCTTTCAGATCTATGGTGTACTTGTGCTATACTGAATTTCAAGCTGCAATGTATTGTGATATAACAAGAATCCATGAGTTCATACGTTCCACATAGCACTTTAATGAATTTTTAATTAATTCCCATTAGTGGTCATCTGTCAAAATTTTCCAGAAAATAGCAGCTCATTAGTGAGGGCTTATATTTGCCACCTATAGTATCATTAGAATGTTGTAAACATATTGTAGTTTTGAAATCCCATGCATAGTAATTGTAATAGTAAATATAATATTGATGATTAAAAAAAAACAGAAGAGGAGAATAGGTGGCTTGATCTTATTAACATAATGAATAACATGCATCATAGGGTTTTTATTTTTTATACTGGGATACACTCATTCTATTGTGGAATAAAATTTGTAGTTTACTTAACAAAGCAAAAAGTAATCCAACATGAATTTATATAATATTTTAAAGAACAATATTCTTTCCAGCTAAAACTTCAAGAAAAACATATTACCAAAACAGGTATATGACCAAAACACTAGGATTTAGTGGCTCTATATCATTTTTGTTTTTGTTTTTTTGTGAAAATTGCCAGAAGTACTGTAGTTATTCCTATTTCACATTTGAAATATGGCTCTGTTCTCCATCAGATGAGGTAAAAGATGCAGACTTATGGAATGAACCACTCAGTAAATGCAAAAACACTTCTTTGAGATTTAGACTGTCTCTTATTTGTTTAAATTTTTTCTTTGGAAATAAAATTATGGAATTAAAAACTAAGGCATCTCACTGGATTTTCCTATATATAATGAAGCTGTTTCTGGAATTTCCCAAGCAAAAAACAAAAGATTACTGTATTTTATGTTTTTCCTTCTTTTTCTTAGGAAGAGTGAAATCTACTCTAGATTGCACTCTAAATTTCTAGATATGGCAACAATTTTACTTAGTGCTATGAGAATCATCTTGTAAATCAGATTTATACACACACTCACTCACACACACACACACACACACACTCAGCCTTGTGGGAGTCAGTGCTGGCAGAAAAGTGAGGCTTAGCATTTTTCAGAGTCAGGGGTTTACAGTTTCACATGCTCAACTCCGATTACTTTTAAGAATCCGTAATTCCAAATGGCTCACTGGAAGGAATTTTACTTGAGAATTTGTTGAGAACCTAGGTGATGTAGTAGGTGAATATTACAATGATAAGATTGGGGGCTTGTACGAAAGAAAGACCAAGGATTAGAAATAATCATGCTTCTTCTAAATTGGGATGGTGACACCATAAATGATGTTGGTTAGATCTATGAGTGAAGAAAAGCAAAAAACAAAAACAAAAAACAAAAAAAAATTGTCAGAATATTTATGATTCTTTTTTAAATAAGATTTTTTTCATTCATATAGTTTTCATGTTTAAGTTTTATACCAAATTTGGAGAGAGAGAGAAAGAGAAAAGAGATACTAGAATTTATAAAACAAAGCTGGAAAGGCAAAATATATATATACATGAATTAGCTAAAGATACTCCCAAAGACATGCATCATCAAATGGGAGATAGAGGAGTTTCCTTTCGCAGAATAATAATGAATATGTCACTAAATTAAAAAGAATACTATCAAAAATCAAATGATAAATTATCTAAATGCTAAATGTTGTTTCTCTCAAGCTGACTGATTGATTCTAAATTTTAAGAGGTGTCTTCTAGACCTCTAATATTTTCTTTTTCTTTTTTTATGCAAATAACATTTCTGAAGCATTTCACCATCTCACTAGAATACATGCTGATGAAGCTAGAGATCACTTTACTTAAGCTCATCTTCAATGTACACCTTCAATATAGCAATGTAGTTAAGACTACCAGAATTAGATGAACCTAGTTTGGAAACTTACCTTGGACTCTTCCATCTATATGACCTTGGACATGTTATTTGACTACTGTAAGCCTCTATTTCTACAAGAATAGGGACTTTAATATTTGTACTCTTTATTTAAAATATTTTAAATTAAATTAACCTGCTCAGTGGAGTGTCTGCTGGTAGAGTGAGTTGTCAATACATTACAGTCATGATGGTTGCTGCTGTTTTTATTTTTATTCTGTTTTTCCCTCCTGGCTCATAAGATTTTTATTTTGAAACACTGTTCAGAAGCAAAGATCTTTTTGATTAGGTCTTCCATGCTGAAATATTATTATTGAGGGATTTTCAATTTACTCTGAAACCTAAGGTAGCTCTTTAATAAGCACAGTATTCTTGCTACATTAGCTTCATGTGGATATAGAGGCTGTTATCTTGCTGAGGCCAAACCCAACCCATTTACAATTAAAATCTACTTTAAAATAATCACAATTTCTCCTGACTCAAAAGGGAAGAGCATCATCTACTGGATCTCCAAACCATTTCCTGGGGCACTCCAGGGTTTGGTTAAGTTTGGCCATCCATTTGTTGTTATTAGTTACCATCCAGTCGGTTGCATCTCATAGAGACCTCATGTAAAAAAGAATACAATGTTGCTCATACAGGTTAACTGTTCTGTATATTAGAGTAGTAACAAGAGTGGATTGGCAATGAATTATTGGAACCCAACTCCCTTAAATTTTAATGGAAGAGTTTTAGAGAAATTGAAGATCAAAACATGATCCAGAATAGTATATTGATAATGTCACTTAAAATATTTTTAAGCAATTAAACCTTATGTTATTTCATCCATTAACCTTCTTATATGAGGAATATTAAATTGCATTTACTTTTTTTTTTCTTTTTAACTCATTTCGAGATAATAACTTTTTAGGCTTTATTATTTAGTATATTGCCTTAATAGCTTATCCATTTTGCATGTGTATGTGGCATTTGTCTGTGTCTGTATGCATGTGTGTGTGTTCCAGAGAAGGAAACCTATTATTATCAAAGGCCAGTAGCACAAAAGGGTTGAATTGGTGACCTGAAGGTTAAATTCCACAGCAGTCATCACTAAGCTGTTCTCCATTATAGTCACACTAAAAAGACTAGGATTGCTGATGTGTGGTTCCTCCCCATCTAAAACCTTTTAAACCATTTGGAAAAAAAGCTTTTATTCAGTGAACAAAACTTTAGATGTGTGTCACTTAAAGATCTGGGAATTTCTTATAAAATATAATGTTCAAAGGTGGTCTGAATACATCTGTAAAATATTACAGATATTAATATTAATATTGATTCATTCTAAGTTATAAGTGTTCTCTAATACTGGGGTAAAATATTAAACCACACATTTTCAATGTTACACTTGTTTTCTTGATTTATATAAAGAATATAAAAAGTGCATATGTAGAACAATCAAGTTTCACAATATTCTGAAAATTCCCTCATAAAATAAACATGGCTTAATTGTCAGCAAGCTAACTCAAAATTACTAAAAACATAATAAGAATGAGTATACTAATTAAATATTCTGGGTTACATATTATAAGTAACAATTGTTCTTGTATGTATTAGCAGTTTACATAAATTTTCCCTGGTATCCTATGTACATAACTTCAAAAACATTTTACTTGGAATAAATTTATTAAGTGAATTTCAAGTACTAGGTAATATTGTCAATAAACAATAATCAGTCATGAAGGTCAGTAATGTATTTCTCAATTTTAGATAAAAAGTTTTGTTAAAAATTAATTCAGGAGACTTCCAGCAAAATGGCTCTCTAGGCGGAAGCACCATGCTATCCCTCCACAGCAAAGATCTGAAAAACTAAGCCAAAAAGAGAAAACAGCAATCCTGAAACCCTAAAACATCAAATGAAGTGATAAGGAACTCAGCCCAATGGAGTGAGAAAACTGACAGAGAATGGAGAGCGAGGAGAGATTCATGCAGAGGTCCACTATCAGCTAATGCAGCACGGATCTGCCATCTTGGACGCCTATCAGAGACCAGCAAATAGGGGGTATGAGAAAGCAGCTTCATGGAGCTTCCAGCAGGAGACAGAACAACAGGTAATTTGTGATATACACTTTCCCACCCCCCTCTCTTCTTCACCCCTACTCAGACTCCTCTGCTTCCCACCGCCACAGTCTCTTGTCCGGGAAGCACCAGCTGCTTGGATTCCACCTGGCTGCACTGGACAACTCTCTGAGTGCCATTTGTTTGCTGCTGGTGTTGCTTTTTTTCCATTTCTTTTGATTTCATCCTTACCTCTCACCACCTCTCCCTCCTTTTGCTCAAATAGCTGGCTCCATATGCCATCTTTACTTCTTCCTGAGGAGCTGTAGGGCTCCATTCGAGTGTGGAACTGCTTCCTAGTCTGGGCTGCCATGCTGGTGGGATCCCAGGACTTTTGTTTGTTTTGTTTGTTTGTTTTCTTTTCTTCTTCTTGAGTTGGGTGCCTCTTCTGCCCAGGTGGTGCTTCATGTCTTCAAACCTACCCACTTGGCTTATGAAGACATGCAGAGGAATCCCTGAGTGCATTTCCTTTTCTGTGGGTTTTTTTTGTTTGTTTGTTTTTTTGGGGGCTATTCTTTTTCTTTTTTTTAAATTTGTTTTGTTTTCTTTACCCTCTTTTTCCCTTTTACTCTTTCTTCATTACTCAGTTTCTTGTCTCTCTGTACCTTCCTTCTCTTTCTGTTCCTTGAATACCTGGTGCTGAACACCTCTATGGCTTCTAGTCAGGCTGTACTGGAACACCTGAGAAAAACTTCTCCAGACCTCATAGCTGCACCAGTGGGATCCCTGGGAGCTTTGCTGTTCTTTTTCCTTTCTGATTGTTATTCGTTCATTCTTTTCTATTTTTTTATTCTTCTTCCCCTTTCTGTTTTTCTCCATTTTGTAGTCTCTCATCTCTCCACTGCAACAGCAAACTCCCCTAGAACTTTTTTTTGTATATTTTTTGCTCCTGTTCCTCTCTCCTCTCTCCCATTTCCATCTTAGCTCCACACATAACAATCTCCCTGCTACATCCTGCCTAATTGCACCATGCGCTTAACATCACACCACCAAGCAGCACAGGCACAGCCTACTGGAACCAGCCCTGCACTGATTACTGGCACGCCCTGGTGTTTGCGGTAAGTGCTATTAACAACGCATCCCAGTAACTCCTCTTCAGCTAGACCTACCCTGCTGTACCATATCTGAGTGACTGACCCTGCCAATTGGAGAAGGAGACAAAAGTATCATGCCCACAGATGAGCAAACAACAAAGAACACACAGCCTGCCTGCTCAGACGTAGCCAAATTTTAAAAAAAGGAGAAAACAAATAAATCTACAATCAGCAAAGGAGAAAAATAACTACTGAATGCCTGGAAGACAGCAGACAATATCAAAACATTTACAAAAACAGGACAGGATGGTTCCAGTAGGCATTCAAAATAAAACACCAGATAACTTTCCAGTGGAACAAAAGTCACTAGAACTACCTGATAGGGAATTCAAATCTCTAATACTAAGAATTTTCCAAGAGGCAAAGCAAAAATCAGCCAAAAATGAGGAAAAAATTGACAAATTCATGGAAAATACAGACCAAAAAAAGGAAGAATTCAGGAAAATAATGCAGGAACAAATGCCAAAATAAAGTCAAAACTAGAAATTATACAAAAACAACAATTAGAAATCCAAAAGATAAACCACAAGATTTCAGAAATGGACGGTGTCGTTGAAGGGCTGAGGAGCAGATTTGAAACAGTGGAAGACAGGATCAGTGGAATTGAAGACCATCACTTGGATACAACTCTGCTTGAGAAAAACTCAGAAAAAAGAACAAAGAAAAATGAAGAGACCCTGAGAGTTATGTGGGATACAATCAAAAGCAGAAATTCACGAGTGATTGGAGTTCCAGAACAGGGGGAGAAAACAGAAAACACAAAGAGGATCACTGAAGAACTGCAGACAGAAAACTTCCCCAGTATCATGAAAGATGAAAAACTGGCCATCCAAGAAGCTCAACGAATCCCATATAGGAGAGACCCCAAAAGAAAATCACCAAGGCATATCAAACTCACACTCGTCAAAACCAAAGACAAACAAAGAATCCTGAGAGCAACTCATGAAAAACAAGAAGTCACATATAGAGGAGAAACAATAAGAATAAGCTTGGATTATTCGGGAGAAACCATGCAGGCAAGAAGGCAATGGGATGACATATGTAAAACCTTGAAAGGAAAAAATTGCCAGCCAAGAATAATATATCCTGCAAAACTCATTCAAATATGATGGTGAAATTAAGACATTTCCAGATAAACAGAAATTAAGGGAATATGTAGAAAACCAAACCAAACTTACAAGAATTATTAAAGGGAGTTTTTCGATCTGAGAACAAACAGCTTCAGCTCACAGGGGGACTCAAGTACACAGGATAGTACCAGCCAGATACCAATCTAGGAAATGAACTCTCAAGGACTATACAAAACTAAAAGTAATACAACAGGGAATCAGAGCAGTTAATCAGTAAATGACAACAACATCAGAACAATAAAAGAGGGAATAAAGGGTGTAGGTATAGAATCTTCTAATGGAGAGGAAGGCAAGGCGATACCAAATAATAATAGACTGCATCAAAGTTGGAAAGATAACAGAAAATTTCATGGTAACCAAAAAGAAAGTTAATAAACATACTCATAAAAATAAAGAGGAAAAGCATAAAGTCTCCACAAAACAAAAACCTACGAAAACAAAAGAAATGAAAAAAAACAATCCACAAACAAATGTAACTCAGCACAGTAGAGTAAGAAGAACAAAGAAAACGTCAGCACCACGAAAAAAAAAGCACTACAAAATGACAACAACAAACTCACACATATCAATAATTACACTGAATGTAAATGGACTCAATGCACCCGTAAAGAGTTGGAGAGTGACAGACTGGATATGAAAGCAGGCTCCATCAAATATGCTGTCTAACAGAGACACACCTTAGAAACGAAGATGTGAATTTATTAAAAGTCAAAGGTTGGAAAAAAATATATCAAGCTAACAACTACAAAAAAGAGTGGGAGTGGCAATACTAATCTCAGATAAAATAGACTTTAAAACAAAATCCACCAAAAAAGACAAAGAAGGACACTATATAATGATTAAGGGGACGATCCATCATGAATACACATCTACACACCCAATGACAGGGCTCCAAAATACATTAAAAAACTCTAACAGCACTGAAAAGAGAACTTGACAGTTCCACAATAATAGTATGAGACTTCAACACACCACTCTCAGTAGGACAGAACAACTAAAAAGAAACTCAGCAAAGATACAGAAGACCTAAAGGGCACAATCAGCCAACTTGACCTCATAGACATATATAGAACACTCCATCCAACAGCTGCAGAGTACACATTCTTTTCATTGCACATGCAACTTTCTCCAGAATAGACGACATCTTAGGCCACAGAGCAATCCTCAACAAGATTCAAAATGTTGACATAATTCAAAGTATCTTCTCTGACCACAATGCCATCAAGGTAGTAATTAACAATAGAAAGAGCAAGGAAAAAAAAAATCAATTATATGGAAACTGAATAATACCCTGCTTACACATCACTAGGTAATAGAAGAAATCAGAGATCGAATCAAAAAATTTCTAGAATCAAATGAGAAACAAAACACATCATACCAAAACGTTTGGGACACAGCAAAGGCAATCCTCAGAGGACAATTTATAGCAATAGATGCACACATCAAAAAAGCAGAAAGGGACAAAATCAAAACATTAACTACAGAACTCAAACAAATAGAAAGAGAACAGCAAAAAAAAAAGCCCTCATCCACTGGAAGAAAGGAAATAATAAAGATCATAGCAGAAATAAATGAAATAGAGAACAGAAAAACAATAGAAAGAATCATCAAAACCAAAAGTTGGTTCTTTCAAAGAATCAACAAAATCGACAAACCACTGGCCAGACTGACAAAAGCAAAACTGGAGAGGACAAAAGTAACCCAGATAAGAAATGAAATGGGTGACATTACAACAGACCCAACTGAAATAAAAAGGATCGTAACAGAATATTATGAAAAAAATATACTCCTACAAATTTGAAAACCTAGAAGAAATGGATAAATTTCTAGAAACACACTACTTACTCAAACTAACACAAAGTGACGTTGAAAATCTGAACAGACCCATAACAAGAGAAGAGGTTAAAAAGCTAACAAAAAGAAAACTCCCAAAAAAAAAACAACAAAAAAAAAAACCTAGCCCAGTTGGCTTCACTGGAGAATTCTACAAAACATTCACAGAAGAGCTTGTATTAGAAGCAACACTTCCAATTTCATTCTATGAAGCCAGCATAACGCTGATACCAAAACCAAGCAAAAACGCCACGAAAAGAGAAAATTACGGACCAATATCTCTTATGAATATAGATGCAAAACTTCTGAACAAAATTATAGCCAATGAATTCAGCATCACATCAAAAAAAATAATACACCATGACCAAGTAGGATTCATACCAGGTATGCAAGGATGGTTCAACATTAGAAAATCAATCAACGTAATGCACCGAATAAATAAAAGGAAAAAAAAAGAATCACATGATCATCTCAACTGATGCAGATAAGGCATTCAACAAAGTCCAAAACCCATTCCTGATAAAACCTCTCAATAAAATAGGTATAGAAGGGAAATTTCTCAACATAATAAAGGGCATCTATGCAAAACAAACAGCCAACATCATTCTTAATGGAGAGAGGCTGAAAACATTCCCCTTGAGAACAGGAACAAGACAAGGATGCCCTTTATCACCACTCCTATTTACCATTGCGCTGGAAGTTCTAGCTAGAGGAATAAGGCAAGAAAAAGAAATAAAGGGCATCCAAATTGGTAATGAAGAAGTTAAACTGTCCCTGTTTGCAGATGATATGATACTATACATAGAAAACCCTAGAGACTCCACAAGAAATCTACTGGAACTAATAGAAAGACTCAGCAGAGTAGCAGTATACAAGATAAACATAGAAAAAATCAGTTGGATTCCTATACACCGATAAGGAGAATGATGAAAAGGAAATCAGGAAAATGATACCATTTATATTACCCCTAAAAAGATAAAATACTTAGGAATAAATCTGACCAGGGATGTAAAAGACCTATACAAAGAAAACTACAAAACACTACTGCATGAAACCCAAAGGGATCTACATAAATGGAAAAACACACCATGCTCATGGATAGGTGGACTCAACATTGTGAAAATGACAATTCTACCCAAAGCAATTAACAAATACAACACAATCCAGATCCAAGTACCAACAACATTCCTCAAAGAGAAGGAAAAACTAATCATTAAATTTATATGGAAAGGGAAGATGCCCCAAATAAATAAAGCACTACTGAAGAAGAAGAATAAAGTTGGACTCACACTACCTGACCTCAGAATCTACTATACAGCTACAGTAGTCAAACAGTCTGGTACTGGTACAAGGACAGATACATTGACCAATGGACCAGAATTGAGAACCCAGATGTAAATTCATCCATCTATGGTCACCTGATCTTTGACAAGGGCCCAAAGTCCATCAAATGGGAAAAAGACAGTCTTTTTAACAAATGGTGCTGGCAAAACTGGGTATCCATTTGCATAAAAATGAAACAGGACCCATACCTCACGCCATATACAAAAACTAATTCAAAATGGATCAAAGACTTAAATATAAAGCCAAAAACTGTAAAGTTCATAGAAGAAAAAATAGGTCCAACGCTACAGGCCTTAATACACGGCATTAACGAGATGCAAACCATAGCCATCAACACACAAACCCCAGAAGATAAGCTCGATAACTGGGATCTTCTAAAAATCAAACACCTGTGCTCTTCAAAAGACTTCTCCAAAAGAGTAAAAAGAGAACCTACAGACTGGGAAAAAAATTTTGGACAATAGAAGTCAGACAAAGGTATAATCTCCATAACCTACACCAAAATCCAACACCTCTACAACAAAAAGACAAATAATCCTATTCAAAAATGGGCAAAGCAAATGAATACACACTTCACCAAAGAAGACATTCAAGCGGCCAACAGATACATGAGGAAATGCTCACGATCACTAGCCATTAGAGAAATGCAAATTAAAACCACAATGAGATACCATCTCACCCCGGCATTACTGGCATGAATCAAAAACCCTGGAAATAGCAAATGTTGGAGGGGCTGCGGGGAGATGGGAACTCTTATGCACTGCTGGTGGGAATGCAAAATGATACAACCATTTTGGAAAATGATATGGCGCTTCCTTGAAAAGCTAGAAATAGACATACCATTCTATCCAGCAATCCCACTACTAGGAATATATCCTAGGGAAATAAGAGTTGTCACTCAAATAGACATATGCACACCTATGTTCATGGCAGAATTGTTCACAATAGCAAAACGATGGAAACAACTTAGATGCCCATCAACAGATGAACGGATAAACAAACTATGGTACATACACACAATAGAGTACTGCGCAATGAGAAAGAACTACGATGAATCTGTGAATCATCTCATAACATGGTTGAAACTGGAGGACATTATGCTGAGTGAAATAAGTCAATCACAAAAGGACAAATATTGTATGAGACCTCTATTGTAAAAACCCAGGAAAAAGTTCACACTTGAAAAGTAACAATCTTTGTTGGTTACCAGGGATGGGGGAAATCCTAAATAGGCAATAGATAAGTGGTATCTTGGGTCAACGGTAAGACAGTACACAATACTGGGGAAACCAGCACAACTTGTACAAGGAAAGTCATGGAAGCTCCATAGACACATCCAAACTCCCTGAGGGACTGAATCGCTGGGTGGAGGGCTGTGGGGACCATTGTCTCAGGGAACATCTAGCTCAACTGGCATAACACAGTTTATAAAGAAAATATTCTATATTCTACCTTGGTGTATCATCTGGGGTCTTAAAATCCTCTGAGTGGCCATCTAAGATACTCCACTGGTCTCATCCCTTCAGGAGCAAAGGAGAGTGAAGATACAGGATACAAGGAAAAGATTAGTCTGAAGGACTAATTGTCCACAGCTCCCAAGACCTCCACCAGACTGAGTCCAGTACAGCTAGATGGTGCCCGGCTACCACCACTGAATGCTCTGACTGGGATCACAACAGAGGGTTCTGGACAGAGCTGGAGAAGATTATACAACAAAATTCTAAGTCACAAAAAAAAAAAAAAAAAAACAGATTTACTGGCCTAAAGGAGACTGGAGAAACCCTGACTGTATGGCCACCAGACACTCTTTTAGCTCAGTGGTGAAGTCACTTCCAAGGTTCACCTTTCAGCCGGGTAGTGGACAGCCCCATAATACCAAATGTCACTAATGAGGCACCGCAGTCCAGGGACAAGGACTAGAAGGCAGAAGGGGACAGACAGGAAAGCTGGTGATAGGGAACCTAAGGTTGAGTAAGGACAGTGTTTACGTGTAGTGGGTTTGTTAACCATTGTCCCAGGGCAACATGTGTACTAACTGTTTAAAGAGAAACTATTTTGTTCTGTAAACCTTCATCTAAAGTGAGAATAGCAGCACAACTGGAAAAGCGTCGTCGATGTCACTGAACTGTGCATGTAGAAATTTTTGAAGTGGTGTATCTTTGGCTATGTATATTTTCACCAAAAAACAAAACAAAAACAAAAGGGTGGCGAAGGGAGAGGGTTGACATGTCGTGGGGTTGTTAACCAATGTCATAAAACAATAGGTGTACTACTGTTTCATGAGAAACTAATTGTTCTGTAAACCTTCACCTGAAGTACAATAAAAAAATTTAAAAAAAAAATTCAGTATTTCACTATTAATATTCTTCTGAAGGAGCCCTGGTGACCCAAAGGTTAAGTGCTAAACTGCTAACTGAAAGGTCCCTGGTTCAAACTTACCAGCTGCTCTGTAGGAGGAAAGATCTGTTGACCTGTCTAGGAAATCTTATGGGGCAGTTCTGCTATGTCATATAGGGTTGCTATGAGTTAGAATTGATTTGATGGCTCACAACGACGAATGATATTATAAGGATTTGACATTATTATGAAATTAAAAAAAAAGTGTAGTAACTAAAGTTTTAATTATGGAGATAAATTTCCTCTGGAAAATATACATAAATTTTCAGATTTTAAGGGGATATTCCTGCATTTTCCAAAAAGAGACTGAAGATATGCATATACGTTCACATGGGACATTTTTAAGTAATAAAAGAGATTGGAAAAAATAAAAAGGCAAAGCAGAACTTACTTATTGTCTTCGATAAACACACTAGGAATTGAGATGCATAAAATATAGATGTGCATATTACATAGGACTACAAACAGAAAGAAATAATGGGCAAATACTGAATATGGTCAGGATGGAGGAAATAAATCTAGCTGTCTGCTATTCATGAAAGATACATAGTACTCAAATCATATAAGTGTAGTCTGGATCCTATTTTTTCCTTTAATCATATAAATTTTTATTAAATAGTGATTATGTGGAAGTTTGTGTGGTACACAAGAGCATCAGTCTTTCCCTCAAAGAATTTACATCAAGGAATTAGGGAAAGTTCATTTAATTTGATAGAAATGAGTCTGATTTTTGGTTTTGCTACTTACTAAATTTGAGATCTAAGCAAATTGACAAATCCTATGAGCTAATACCAATAAAATTAGTATAAAAACCTCTTCCTGGTTGAGAATACATAATGAAGTAATGTATAGAAAAGGGTTTTGTCAACGGAGGCATTCTCTGTACTTAAGGGCTATTATTGTTCTTGGTGTAAATAATTAGAAAGTAAGACATGTTATAAAAGGGACACAGTAAAAATGCAATGTACAGATAGGCAAATGCTTTCCCATCAAAGAAGAAACGTAAATGCTCCATGGAGAAGGAACATTTGAGCTGTGCCCTGAAGGATTTCTATTTACCTTTAGCTTCAGAGAATGATCACCATTAGGAAGATTATTCTAGGAGAAAGTTATTCGAATAGAATTTTGAATGAGGAAAGGAATTATGGGCATTTCCATATGAGGAAGACAAAATGAAATTTGAAATAATATCATGTTAAAAGGGTCAGGAGAGAATCTAGCGAGTTCTGGGTAGGTAATGGCATAAACGTTTGCATAGCTGGGTGTACAGAGGCCTTATGTATCTTTATAAATGGATTTAAACTGTAAAGAGTTTATTTAAACTATTTTAGGGGAGTATGCTTTTTTTTTTTTTCTATTTCTCTGTGTTGAGAATTTGACAAGCATTTGAAAACTCAAAGGCAGTCATAGAGTGAAATATACTATTCATCATTTGCTTTACTAGATATATTCAGGAGTCTCATCATACGTAGGAGGTATACTTGATAGTTATAATGAATGAGGTCCTTCCAGACATACTAGGAAGAGCAGTACTGGGAATCTACTTCTAAAAATTAGTCAGTGAAAACTCTATGGATCACAACAGAATATTGTCTGATATAGTGCTGAAAGATAAGCTTCGTAGTTTGGAAGGCATTCAAAATACATTGGCCACAACAACGGACATGAACATGCCAACAATCATGAAGATGGCATAGGACCAAAAAACATTTTGTCCTATTTTACATGAGTCATCACGAGTCCTGGCAACTAACAAGAATATGATGTCTCTCTAGGTGATCTTTGTGCTAAACTTTCCCCTTGGGTAATCTTTGGGATAAACCTCTGCCTTGGGCTTATTGAGATGCTCAGAGCTGCATCACAGACAGGCTCTTCCTACCTGTCCTGTTTCCTTACTCCTCTTCATGCAACATGGTCTTAAGGCTTTTCCTGCTCACTCTTGCTGTCTCTCCTTGTCTTTCATGAGCATTTTCGTCAATTAATCTCTTACAAATCTAACTGTATGTTGGCATATTCAAGAGACACACTCTTGGAATTTCTAACACATAGGAGTTACTAAGTACTATTTTTGAAATGAATGAATGGATGGATGGATGATGGATGGATGAATCAGGAGAATAACTCAAGGCAATAGTTAAATTTTAAATGATAAGAAGAAATAAAAATACAAAGTTTAATTACCCTCAAAACTTGCATAATAATTCCATCCATTAAAGCAGTCCATGTCACTATTGCACCTCCACTTATACTGGAAAGAGGGGTGGGGAAGTGTCGTGGATTGAATTGTGTCTCCCAAAAGTATCTGTCAACTTGACTGGGTCATGATTCCCAGTATTGTATGATTATGTACCATTTTGTTATCTGATGTGATTTCCTTATGTGTTGTAAATTCAATCACTATGATCTAATAAGATGGATTAGCAGCAGTTATACCAATGAGGTATACAAGATTGGATAGTGTCTTAAGCCAATCTCTTTTGAGACATTAAAGAGAGAGACAAGCAGAGACACATACCACCAAGAAAGCAGTACCAGGAGCAGAGCGTGTCCTTTCGAGCTGAGGTTCCTGCGCAGAGAAGCTCCCAGACCAAGGAAAGACTGACGCATCACAAGGACTTTTCTCCAGAGCTGACAGAGACAGAAAACCTTACCCTGGAGCTGATACCTTGAATTTGGACTTGTAACCTACTAGACTGTGAGAGAATAAATTTATCTTTATTAAAATCCATCCACTTGTGGTATTTCTGTTATAGCAGCACTAGATGACTAAGACAGAATTTGGTACTAGGAGCGCAGTGCTACTCTAATAGATACCTAAAATGTGGAAGTGGTTTTGAAACTGTGAACAGTTTAGAGGAGTGGTAGCAGCAGAGAACCAGCAGCAGCAGAACCAGGAGACCAGCACGAGATGTCCCTGGAGCTGACTCACAGAGCGAGGGAGCTGAGTGCCTGTGTGCAGGGGGCTTCCTCGTGCAGGGGGATGCCTCTGGGCACTTATCGGTGGAGCTACAGAGCTTTGGAATACTTGCCCCTGTAGGGAAGATGCAGCCATGAGGCCCAAGGGCCTAGAGGCCACAGGAAGCAGAAGCTGAAGAGACAAGGAACACAAGAAGCCAAGCTGCCTCAGTCTCAATAGGTTTGTCCATGACCTCTGGGGTTTCAAAGGGTGGAGCCATGGCCTCTGGGGTTTCTAATGGTGGAGTTGTTACTCCGACGGATTAGGAGAATGGTGCGCCTAAAGCTGAGGGAGCAGACTTGTGATCACAGTGGGCCTGGAAGGCGAAGCTGAAGCACAGGGCCGAGGGACCTCCACTCAGAACCTGAATCCGGAGACTGTGGCCAATACCTAGAGTCTGGAGGACAGGGCTATTGTGTGAATGGTCTCAGAGAACGGAATATTATTTTCAAAGCCTGGAGGGCTAATGTAATGTGTTCTAATGATTTGCTTGGTACCTGTTATCCCTTCTTCTCCTCCAGTTCCTCCCATTTGTAATGGAAATGTCTGGCTTCTGCCTGTTCTGCCATTGTACCTTTGGAAGCAGATAATTTGTATTCTAGATTTCACAGATGAAGAGGAATTTTTGGATTTTGGACTTGGTGTTGATTTAAGACTTTTGCTATCATATGATGGGTTTTACACATGGCAATGACATGAATTTTGGGAGGCCAAAAGGTGGAGTGTCATGGATTGAATTGTGTCCTCCCAAAATATCTATCAACTTGACTGGGTCATGATTCCCAGTATTGTATGATTGTGTACCATTTGGTAATCTGATGTGATTTCCTTATGTGTTGTAAATTCAACCACTATGATCTAATAAGATGGATTAGCAGCAGTTATACTGATGAGGTATACAAGATTGGATAGTGTCTTAAGCTTGTCTCTTTTGAGATATACAAGAAACAAGCGAGCAGAGACACATGGAAACCTCATACCACCAAGAAAGCAGTGCTGGGAGCAGAGTGCATCTTTTGGACCTGAGGTTCCTGCGCAGAGAAGCTCTCAGACCAAAGAAAGACTGATGCATCACAAGGAACTTTCTCCAGCACCAACAGAGACAGAAAGCCTTCCCCTGGAGCTGATGCCTTGAATTTGAACTTGTAGGCTACTAGATTGTGAGAGAATAAATTTCTCTTTATTAAAGGCCATCCACCTGTGGTATTTCTGTTATAGCAGGACTAGATGACTAAGACAGGAAATAATTCATAATATTAAATATCATAAAATATTATATATATTAAATACATTTTATGTGTATTATTTCCCATCTCTCTTCCAAGTTATAAAATATGTATGAATTAACATATGATATGTAATTTAATACACAGGAGTCTAAAAGAAGGCCCTCTGGTGGTGCAGTGGTTAAGAGCTCATCTACTAAGCAAAAGGTCAGCAGTTTGAATCCACCAGCTTCTCCTTGGAAACCCTATGGGGCAGTTCTCTCAACTATGAGTTGAAATTGACTTGACAGCAATGGGTAAGTCTAAAAGAAATTTGAAACTCTGGATTTTTAAGTAATCCAGACAAAAGTGACACAGCTAGCAAGTGTCAATGCTGGAATTTCTATCTTCTGCTTTTTCTTTGATCCCAAAGTTTTAAGGCCAAGTTTTTTATTAAGGTGCATTCTAATGTCTTATGGTTTAGGTTAGGAATTAATCACAGCAGAGATGATTACAGTGTACTTTTTTATACATGTGTCTATCTACATTCAAAAGAATACATGGGCTCCCATATGTTAAACAAAGTCATCGTGAAAAGAGATTTTCTTTTTTTTTTTTTTTAGCTAGTAAAATTTTAGTTAATGATGGGATTCTTTTGAGACTTTTTTTGTATTTATATTGTTTCTGTAATGTGATAAATGCGAATTTATCACATTTCTACTTCAAATACTCAAGATAGAGTTTAAAAAAATAAAATAAAATAAAAGCACTCCTTCATTGTTATGGAACACTGTATCACCACAATAAACACTGAGAAATTAAAGGACAAGGTGATGGGCAGAAGTTGGCTACAAGTTAAAGAGTCTTAGAGCTAATTTAATTACATAGAATCTCATTTTATTGTGCCTTTGTATCGTGAGTTTTTGAACATATACAATAAATGGTCAATTACTTCAGTGACTGGTAACACTAAGCAGCAACTAGGACCAAATTTGGACTGCTTCCCTAAACAGACCTCTGCCTCCAAGCTGAGAGTAAAGGCAGAAGTTTTCCCCTAGCCACCGTTTTTCAATTAATCATATGCTAATTGACTTAGAAATGTGTTGGCTGTCTAACTCATTTAGAATTATCTTGCCAGAACTGCTTGTGAAACCAAAGTGCTCTTTCCCATCTCATGCATGCTTGGCAAATCAATAAGTCAGTAAATGCAGCCTTGCTGATGACATAAACGTGTCAATTTTTCCCACATTGTTTTAGACAGACACTTAAAATCTGGAGAGATAAATTGGCTTGTAAATGCTGGAGACTGGTGCGTTCATTTTCCGAAGCAATTCCTTTTCTCTTCCTCTGATTATATTTGACTTTAAAAATAGCAAAGTCTACTGAGTGCCCTGATTATGAGGTGATATTTGCTGATTACAAACAAAAGATACTGGTTTTGTCTTTGTTTTTGTGGGTAGCAGAATACTATTTAGCTCTATGTGCCTCCTTCCCTTAAATTTGAGAATTTTCTGTTTCCCAAAAATAGTCACAGGCGGTGGCAGGCAATTACATGATGGTAGGTTTTCCTAAGCAAAGTCTTAGAATGCCAAATCTTACCCACTGACTTGCTGACTGATTCACCTTAAAAGGCCATTTTATTTGATGCTCTGCTACCCATAGCCTTGACATGACTATAATTCCTAGAGAGTCTCATGGCCCTAGGAAACTGTCATTCATGGCAGCAGTAAGCTGGCTTGCACTATATTAAGTCACATACTTCTTCCCCTTCTCTTTTAAAGTTAGTTTATGAGGGGAAAAAAATCATTGAACATGGAAGGAAGGTGTTTTCAAGTCTAAGTTTTATCTAGTTATGAGATCTATATATATATGTATTTAGAAAGTTGAGTTCAGGGAACATGACTTAAAACAAATGTTAAAATGATTTATAGAATGCAGGCTAATTAGGATAAGTGAAGAATGATATAAAAAATGACAATATAAATATATCATGTTTTAGTTTGTATCTGGGGCATACAAGCAAAACTATGCTCATTAAAAGTGTTTTTGCTTACAACAACAGATCCAATTTCATAAACAATTACAGGGAGTTACTGAGTATTTTAAGATGGTGGAATAAATTGATTAACCAAAAGAAAAATGGAAATATTTTACTGCAATATACTTAAGCATTTCCCAAAGCAGTTGATGATAGATGCATTTTAAAGGAATAGAATAATTTACTTAATTAACTTAAGTGCAATGCTGCAGTTGGTGATAAGGGGGTGACAGCAGGAGAGTAAGTAATGTTCTTTGCCTTTCTTGAACATAAAAGCTGTATGCAGAAACAATATATACACGAATGGCAAACAAAAAAAAAAAGTAAAGCTAATTCAGGTTATCTGAAAGAGTTCACTGAAGGTTGAGTTGGTTATGGCAGGTTAATAGAGAAAGTAGGTCTGATGGAAAGAAAAGATTAAATATAGATGTTCCAATATTGATCTTCTAACATGAAGAAAGTAGGGATAGATATATACATTTGCAAAGGAAATGTGTGTGTGTGTGTGTGTGTGTGTTTTCTAGTTTGTAAATTTTCACTGAAACCAGTCCACCAAGGGTGACCCTGCTGGTATTTGAAATACCGGTGGCAAAGCTTCCAGTATCACAGCAACACAGAAGCCACCACAGTATGACAAACTGAAAGACATGTCATGGTGTTCTGCTGCTATTCATAAGATTTCCACCAGTCAATTTTTTCAGAAGTACACTGTCAGGTCCTTCTTCTTAGTTTGTCTCAGTATTTCAAATATCAGCAGTGTCATACTTGGTGGACTGGTTTCAGAGGACCTTCCAGACTAAGACAGACTAGGAAAAAAGGCCAGGAAGTCCAATTCTGAAAAAATTGACCAGTGAAAACCTTATGAATAACACTGGAACATTGTTTGATATAGTGCCGGATGATTAGCCCCTCAGGTTGGAAGGTGCTCAAATGACAATTGGAGAAGGGCTGCCTTCTCAAAGTAGAGTCGACCTTAATGAAGTGGAGGACTCAAGCTTTGAGGACCTTCATCTGCTCATGTGGTATGATTGAAAATGAGAAGAAACAATTGCAAACATACATTAATAATCAGAACGTGGAATGTATGAAGTATGAATCTAGGAAATTTGGAAGTCATCAAAAATGAAATAGAACACACAAACAGAGATATCCTAGGCATTAGTGAGCTAAAATGGACTGGTATCAACCATTTTGAATCAGAAAATCATATGGTCTACTATGTTGGCAATGATAAATCAAAGAGGAATGGGCATTGCATTTATCATCAAAAAGAGCATGCCAAGATCAATCCTGAAGTACAGCGCTGTCAGTGATAGGATAATATCCATACACCTACAAGGAAGACCAGTTAATATGACTGTTACTCATGTTTACACGCCAACCACCAAGGCCAAAGATGAAGAAATTGAAGATTTTTACCAACTTCTGCAGTCTGCAGTCTGAAATTGATCAAACATACTATCAAGATGCATTGATAATTACTGATGATTGGAATGCACAAATTGGAAACAAAGAAGGAATGGTAGTTGGAAAATATAGCCTGGGTGATAGAAACAAAACCAGATATCTCATGGTAGAATTTTGCAAGACCAACAACTTCTTCATGGCAAATATTTTTTATCACAACATAAATGGTGACTGTATAAGTGGACCTCGCCAGGTGGAATACACAGGAATCAAATCGAATACATCTATAGAAAGAGACTATGGAAAAGCTCAATATCATCAGTCAGAACAAGGCTAGGGGCTGACCATGTAACAAACCATAAATTGCTCCTATGCAAGTTCAAGTGGAAGTTGAAGAAAATTAAAACAATTCCAAGAGAGCCAAAGTACAACCTTGAGTATAGTCCATCTGAATTAAGAGACCATCTCAAGAACAGACTTAACACATCGAACATTAATGACCCAAGACCAGACAAGTTGTGGAATGACATCAACAACATCACAGATGAAGAAAGCAAAAGGTCCTTAAAAAGACAGAAAAGACTGAAAGACCAAAATGAATGTCAGAAGAGACTCTGAAAATTACTTTTGAATATA
Organism: Dugong dugon; assembly: GCA_030035585.1. Taxonomy (NCBI): domain Eukaryota; kingdom Metazoa; phylum Chordata; class Mammalia; order Sirenia; family Dugongidae; genus Dugong; species Dugong dugon. Next base: position 101,162,696 of record CM057463.1, on the reverse strand, counting down.
GTGTAGTTAAAGCAAAAGGAAGAAATGATGAAAAAAGAGCTGAACAGAATATTTCAAACACTTAAAGGGAGGCACAAGACAGAGTAACGTATTATAATGACATGTGCAAAGACCTGGAAAACCAAAGGAAAGAATATGCTCAGCATTTCTCAAGCTGAAATAACTGAAGAAAAATTCAAGCCTTGAGTTGCAAAACTGAGGATTCTATGCAGAAAATATTAAAGGACACAGAAAGCATCAAAGATGATGGAAGGAATACACAGAATCACTGTACCAAAAAAGAATTGGTCAACTTTTGACCATTTCAGGAGGTAGCCTATGATCAAGAACCGATGGTACTGGAGGAAGAGGTCTAAGCTGCACTTAAGGCATTGGTGAAAAACAAGGCTCCAGGAAGTGAATGAATACCAGTTGAGATGTTTCAACAAATGGATGAAGTGCTGGAAGGGCTCACTTCTCTATGCCAAGAAATTTGGAAGACTGCTTCCTGGCCAATTGAGATACCAACTGAGATGTTTCAACAAATGAATACAGTGCTGGAACTACAGCCAGAAAGCTCCTTAGAAGTGAGGATGGCGAGACTTTGTCTCATGTACTTTGGGCATGTTAGCAGGAGGGAACTGTCCCTGGAGAAGAATATCATGCTTGGTAATTTAGAGGATCAGCAAAAAAGAGGAAGACCCTCAGTGAGATGGATTGACACAGTGGCTGCAACAATGTACTTAAGCATAACAAAGATTATGACGATGGTACAGGACTGAACTGTGTTTTGTTTTGTTGTACATAGGGTCACTATGATTTGGAACTGACTTAAGAGCACCTAAAAATAACAATGTGTTTTCACTTAACATTTTAAAACACATTTACTGTATGTGTATGTGTGCCCACACATAAGATATAAAGGTACTACAGAAATAAATATAAACTTTGGATCCCCTTCCCTGGCTCATTTTTGCTCTGGGGTAAAGTAGGACCAGTGTTATCAGAACTTTGTTTTTTAAAAGCATGTACTCACAATCAGGCAAGATCTCAGCTGTAGGATACTGTTGTTGTCATCTCTACGGTTTTGTAAATTTTATGTTACAAATTAATAATATTAGAGTTCCGGCACAATGGCACTCTAGGTAGAAGCACCACGCAGTCCCTCCACAGCAAAGATCTGAAAAACTAAGCCGAACAGAGAAAACAACAATCCTGAAACCCTAAAACGTCAAATGAAGAGATAAAGAAATCAGCCAAGCATCAAACGGAGTGAGAAAACTGACAGAATGGAAAGCGAGGAGAGATTCATGCAGAGGTCCCCTACCAGCTAATGCAGTGCAGATCCATCATCTTGCACTCCTATCGGAGACCAGCAAACAGGGGGTATGAGAAAGCAGCTTCACTGAGCATCCAGCGGGAGGCAAAACAACCGGTAATTTGTGATATATGCTTTCCCACCCCCCACCCTTCTTCACCCCTACTTGGCCTCCTCTGCTTCCCGAGGCCACAATCTCTTGACCAGGAAACACCGGCTGCTTGGATTCCACATACCCAAATGGGCCGGCTCTCTGAGTGCTATTTGTTGGCTGCTGGTGTTGCTTTTTTCCGCTTCTTTTGATTTCTTCCTTACCTCTCACCACCTCCCCCTCCTTTTGCTCAAATACCTGGCTCCGTGCTCCATTTTTGCTTCTTCCTGAGGGGCTTCAGACCTCTGGTAGTTTGTGATATACACTTTCCCACCCCCTACCCTTCTTCAACCACACTTGGCCCCTCTGCTTCCCACGGACACAGTCTCTTGTCTGAGAAACACCAACCCGCACTAGCTGATTCTGAGTGCCATTTGTTGGCTGCTAGTGTTGCTTTTTTTTCTACTTCTTTTGATTTGTTCCTTACCTCTCACCACCTCCCCCTCCTTTTGCTAAATACCTGGCTCCGTGTGCCATCTTTTCTTCTTCCTAAGGAGCTGTGGAGCTCCGTTCGAGTGTGGAGCTGCTGCCCGGTCTGGGCTGCGGTGCTGGTGGGATCCGGGGGCTTTTGTTCATATGTTTGTTTTGAATTGTTTGTTTGTTTTCTTTTACTTTTCTTGAGTTGGGAGTCCTTCCTGGCCAGGTGGTGCTGCATAGCAAGGACACTTCCCCTCAGCTTCCATAGACGTCCGGAGGGATCTCTGAAGGCATTTCTTTTGTTGTTGTTGTTGTTTTTTTTCTGTTATTTTATGGGGCCTTTCTTGTTTTTTTCTTAATTTGTTTTGTTTTCTTTTCCCTCTTTTTCCCTTTTTGTCTTTCTTCATTGCTCAGGTTCTCGTCTCTCTATATTTTCCTTCTATTTATGTTCCCTGAATACCTGGCATTGTATACCTCTAAGCCTTCTAGCCAGGCTGTACTGCGACACCTGACAGCAACTTCCCCAGACCTCATAGCTGAACTGGTGGGATCCCTGGGAACTTTGAAGTCCTTTAACCTTTATTCATTATTTTCTTTTCTTTTCCTCCTCTTCCCCTTTCTGTTTTTCTCCATTTCATAGTCTCTCATCTCTCCAGTCCAATGGCAAGCTCCCCTAGCATTCTTTTTTGTTGGTTTGTATGGTTTTGGCTCCTGTTCCTCTCTCCTTTCTACCATATCCATCTTAGCTCCAAACATAACAATGTCCCCGCTGCATCCTGCCTACCTGTACCATGCACTTGACATCACACCACCAAGCAGCACAGGCACGGCCTACTGAAACTTCCCTGCATGGATTACTGACCCACTCTGGTGGCTGTAGTAAGTGCCACAAACAACCCATCCCAGTAACTCCTCTTCAGCTAGACCTGCCTTGCCATATCATATCTGAGTGACTGACCCTGCTAGTTGGAGAAGGAGGCGAAAAGTATTCTGCCCACAGGCGAGCAAGCAACAAAGAACACACAGTCCACCTGCACAGATATAGTCAAATTAAAAAAAAAAAAGAGACAAAACAAACAAATCTACAGTCAATAAATGAGAAAAATAACTACTGAATGCCCCGAAGACAGCAGACAATATAAAAACATTTACAAAAACAGGACAGGATGGTTCCAGTAGGCGTCCAAAATAAAATACCAGATGACTCTCCAGTGGAAGAAAATGCACTAGAACTAAGAGATAGGGAAATGAAATCTCTAATACTAAGAATTTTCCAAGAGCTGAGGCAAAAACCTGACAAACATGAGGAAAAAATAGACAAATTCAAGGAAAATACAGACAAAAAATTGGAAGACTTGAGGAAAATAATGCAGGAACAAAAATCCAAAATAAATTCACAGCTAGAAATTATACAAAGACAACAATTGGAAATCCAAAAGATAAATAACAAGATTTCAGAAATAGACAGTGCCGTAGAAGGGCTGAGAAGCAGATTTGAAATGATGGAAAACAGGATCAGCGGAATTGAAGACAAACACTTGGATACAACTCTGTTTGAGGAAAACTCAGAAAAAGAACAAAGAAAAATGAAGAGACCCTGAGAGTTATGTGGGATACAATCAGAAGCAAAAATTTTCGAGTGATTGGAATTCCAGAACAGGGGGAGAAAACAGAAAACACAGAGAGGATCATTGAAGAACTGCTGACATAAAACTTCCCCAATATCATGAAAGATGAAAAACTGGCCATCCAAGAAGCTCAATGAACCCCACATAGGAGAGACCCCAAAAGAAAATCACCAAGGCATATCATAATCACACTCGCCAAAACCAAAGACAAACAAAGAATCCTGAGAGCAGCTCATGAAAAACAAGAAGTCACATACACAGAAGAAACAATAAGACTAAGCTCAGATTATTCGGGAGAAACCATGCAGGCAAGAAGGCAATGGGATGACATATATAAAATCTTGAGAGAAAAAAATTGTCAGCAAAGAATAATATATCCGGCAAAACTCGTTCAAATTTGATGTTGAAATTAGGTCATTCCCAGATAAATAGAAATTCAGGGAATATGTAAAAACCAAACCAAACTCACAAGAATTATTAAAGGGAGTTCTTCAATCTGAGGACAAACAGATTCAGCTCGCAGGCAGAATTTAGGATGCAGGATTGTACCAGTCAGATACCAATCTAGGAAATGAACTCCCATGGACTATCCAAAACCAAAAGAAATACAACAGGGAATCTGAGAAGTTAATCAGTAAATGACAACAACATCAAAACAATAAAAGAGGGAATAAATGGCTTAGGTACAGAACCCTTCTAATGGAGAGGAAGGCAAGGCAATACCAAGAAATGGTAGACTGCTTAAAACTTAGAAAGATAAGAGTAAAATTCATGGTGACCACAAAGAAAGTTAACAAACATACTCATAAAAAAAGAGGAAAACATAAAGTCTCAGCAATAACAAAACCTACAAAAACAAAAGAAATGAAAAAAAAAAAATCCACAAACAAAAGTAACTCAGCATAAGAGAGTAAGAAGAACAAAGAAAAATTCCACACCACTAAAAACAGCACTACAAAATGACAGCAACAAAGTCACATCTATCAATAATTACACTGAATGTAAATGGACTCAATGTACCCATAAAGAGACGGAGAGTGGCAGAATGGATAAGAAAACAGGACCCATCAATATGCTGTCTACAGGAGCCACACCTTAGAAACAAAGATGTGAATTTATTAAAAGTCAAAGGTTGGAAAAAAATATATCAAGCTAACAACTACTAAAAAAGAGCAGGAGTAGAGATTCTAATCTCAGATAAAATAAACTTTAAAACAAAATCCACCATAAAAGACAAAGAAGGACACTATATAATGATTAAAGGGAAGATCCATCATGAAGACATAACCATAATAAACATCTACGCACGCAATGACAGGGCTCCAAAATACATGAAACAAACTCTAACAACACTGAAAAGAGAAACTCAGAGTTCCACAGTAATAGTAGGAGACTTCAACACACCACTCTCAGTAAAGGACAGAACAACTAAGAAGAAACTCAGCAAAGATACAGAAGACCTAAAGGGTACAATCAGCCAACTGGACCTCATAGACGTATATAGAACACTCCATCCAACCGCTGCAAAGTACACATTCTTTTCCAATGCATAGGGAACGTTCTCCAGAATAGACCACATCATAGGCCACAGAGCAATCCTCAACAAGATCCAAAACGTTGAGATAATTCAAAGTATCTTCTCTGACCACAATGCCATCAAGGTAGAAATTAACAACAGAAAGAGCTAGGGAAAAAAAAATCAGTTTCATGGAAACTGAATAATACCCTGCTTACACATCACTGGGTAACAGAAGAAATCAAAGATGGAATCAAAAAATTCCTAGAATTCAATGAGAATGACCACACATCATACCAAAACGTTTGGGACACAGCAAAGGCAATCCTCAGAGGACAATTTATAGCAATCGATGCACACATCTAAAAAACAGAAAGAGACAAAATCAAAACATTAACTACACAACTCAAAAAAATAGAAAGAGAACAGCATAAAAAGCCCACAACAACTGGAAGAAAGGAAACAGTAAAGATCAGAGCAGAAATAAATGAAATAGAGAACAGAAAAACAATAGAAAGAATCAACAAAACCAAAAGTTGGTTCCTTGAAAGAATCAACAAAAACGACCAACCACTGGCCAGACTGACAAAAGAAAAACAAGAGAGGACACAAAAAACCCAAATAAGAAATGAAATGGGGGACATCACAGCAGACCCAACTGAAATAAACATAATTATAACAGAAAATTATGAAAAACTATACTACAAAAAATTTGAAAACCTAGAGGAAATGGATGAATTTCTAGAAACACACAGTCTACCCAAACTACAACAAAGTGATGTTGAAAATCTGAACGGACCCATAACAAGAGAAGCAATTGAAAAGGTAAAAAAAAAAACTCCCAACCAAAAAATACCCTGGCTTCACTAGAGAATTCTACAAAACATTTACAGAAGAGCTTGTGCCAGTACTACTCAAGCAATTTCAGGACATAGAAAAGGAAGCAACACTTCCAAATTCATTCCATGAAGCCAGCATAATGCTAATACCAAAACCAGGCAAAGACATCACAAGAAAAGAAAATTACACACGAATATCTCTCATGAATATAGACACAAATATTCTGAACAAAATTCTAGCCAATTGAATTCATCATCATATGCAAAAAATAACACACCACAACTAAGTAGGATTCATACCAGTTATGCAAGGATTGTTCAACATTAGAAAATCAATCAACGTAATCCACCACATAAATAAAAGGAAAGAAAAGAATCACACGATCATTTTAATTGACACATAGAAGGCGTTTGACAAACTCCAACACCCATTCCTGATAAAAACTCTCAATAAAATAGGTATAGAAGGGAAATTTCTCAACATAGTAAAGGGCATCTATGCAAAACCAACGGCCAACATCATTCTTAATGGAGAGAGGCTGAAAACATTCCCCCTGAAAACTGGAACAAGACAAGGATGCCCTTTATCTCCACTCCTATTTAACATTGTGTTGGAAGTTCTAGCTAGAGCAATAAGGCAAGAAAAAGAAATAAAAGGCATCCAAATTGGTAATGAAGAAGTGAAACTGTCCCTGTTTGCAGATGATATGATACTATACATTTAAAACCCTAATGACTACATGAGAAGTCTACTGGAACTAATAGAAAGATTCAGCAGAGTAGCAGGATACAAGATAAACATTCAAAAAGCAGTTGGATTCCTGTACACCAATAAGGAGAACAATGAAAGGGAAATCAGGAAAACAATAGCATTTTCAATAGCCTCTCAAAAGATAAAATACTTAGAAATAAATCTGACCAGGGATGTAAAAGACCTATACAAAGAAAACTACAAAACACTACTGCATGAAACCCAAAGGATCTACATAAATGGAAAAGCATACCATGCTCATGGATAAGGAGACTCAACATTGTGAAAATGACAATTCTACCCAAAGCAATTTACAAATATAACGGAATCCCAAACCAAATACCAACATTCTTCAAAGAGCTGGAAAAACTAATTATTAACTTTATATGGAAAGGGAAGAATCCCCAAATAAGTAAAGAACTACTAAAGAAGAAGAATAAATTTGGAGGACTCAAACTACCTGACTTCAGAACCTACTATATAGCTACAGTAGTCAAAACAGCCTGGAACTGGTACAACTACAGATACATTGACCAATGGAACATAATTGAGAACCCAGATATAAATCCATCCACCTATGGTCACCTGATCTTCGACAAGGGCCCACAGTCCATCAAATGGGGAAAAGACAGTCTTTTTAACAAATGGTGCTGACAAAACTGGATATCCATCTGCAAAAAAAATGAAACTGGACCCATACCTCACTCCATATACAAAAACTATTTCGAAATAGATCAAAGACCTTAATATAAAGCACAAAACTATAAAGTTCATAGAAGAAAAAATAGGACCAACACTTCAGGCCTTAATACACAGCATTAACAGGATACAAACAATAACCATCAATGCACACACCCCAATAGATAAGCTAGATAACTGGGATCTTCTAAAAATCAAACACCTATGCTCTTCAAAAGACTTCACCAAAAGAGTCAAAAGAGAACCTATGGACTAGGAAAAAATTTTTGGACAGTACAAGTCAGACAAAGGTCTAATGTCCATAATCGACAAGAAAATCCAACACCTCTACAACAAAAAGACAAATAATCCTATCAAAAAATGACAAAGGAAATGAACAGACACTTCACCAAAGAAGACATTCAAATGGCCAACAGACACATGAGGAAATGCTCGTGATCACTAACCATTAGAGAAATGCAAATTAAAACCACAGTGAGATACCATCTTAGCCTGGCATTACTGGCACGAATCAAAAACACTGGAAATAACAAATGTTGGAGGGGCTGCGGGGAGATCGGAACAGTTATGCACTGCTGGTGGGAACACAAAATGATACAACCATTTTGGATAATAATATGGCATTTCCTCAGAAAGCTAGAAATAGACATACCATTTGATCCAGCAATCCCACTCCTAGGAATACATCCTAGAGAAATAAGAGTCATCAGTCGAATAGACATATGAACACCTATGTTCATGGCAGCATTGTTCACAATAGCAAAATGATGGCAACAACCTAGATGCCCATCAACAGGTTAATGGATAAACAAACTATGATACATACACACAATGGAGTACTATGCAACGAGAAAGAACAGCAATGATTCTGTGAAGCATCTCATAACATGGATGAAACTGGAGGAGATTATGCTGAGTGAAATATGTCAATCACAAAAGGACAAATATTGTATGAGACCTCTATTGTAAAAACCCATGAAAAAGTTCACACACAAAATGGAACAATCTTTGTTGGTTACCAGGGATGGGACGGGTGGGGGAGAAATACTAAATAGACAATAGATAAGTGGTATCTTTGGCGAACGGTGAGACAGTACGCAATACAGGAGAAACTAGCACAACTTGTACAAGGAAAGGTCATTGAAGCACCATAGACACATCCAAACTCCCTGAGGGACTGAATTGCTGGGCGGAGAGCTATGGGGACCATGGTCTCAGGGAGCATCTAGCTCAATTGGCATGACACAGCTTATAAAAACAATGTGCTACATTCTACCTTGGTGAGTAGTGTTTGGGTCTTAAAAGCCTGTGAGTGGCCATCTAAGATAGTCCACTGGTCTCATCACTTCGGCAGCAAAGGAGAATGAAGAGAACAGGATACAAGGAAAAGTTTAGTCCAAAGGACTAATTGTCCACAGCTACCAAGGCCTCCACCGGACTGAGTTCAGTACTGCTAGATGGTACCCAGCTACCACCACTGACTGCTCTGAGCAGGATCACAACAGAGGGCTATGGACAGAGCTGGAGAAGGATGTAGAACATAATTCTACCTCACAAAAAAAGACCAGATTTACTGGCCTAAAGGAGACTGGTGAAACACTGAGAGTATGGCCCCCAGACACCCTTTTAGCTCAGTGGTGAAGTTGTATCCGAGGTTCACTGTTTAGCCTGGGAGTGGACAGCCCCGTAAAACCAAATGGGACTTATGAGATACAGTAGTCCAGTGACAAGGTCCAGAAAGCCGAAGGGGACAAGGAAGCTGGTGATAGGGAACCCAAGGTTGAGTAAGGATATTCTTGATGTGCTGTGAGATTGTTAACCATTGTCATAGGGCAACATTTGTAGTAACTGTTAAATGAGAAACTATTTTGTTCTGTGAACCTTCATCTTAGGTGAGAACAACAGCACAATTGGAAGAGCTTAGTCGATGTCACTGAACTGTGCATATAGAAATTTTTGAAATGGTGTATCTTTGGCTATGTGTATTTTCACCGAAAAAAAAGGTTGAGAAGTTAGAGGGTTGACATGTTGTGGAGTTGTTGACCAATGTCATGGAACAATATGTGTACTACTATTTCATGAGAAACTATTTGTTCTGTAAGCCTTCACCTGAAGTACAATAAAATAAAATTTTAAAAAATAGAAGAATTAATAATAATTATGACCATAATTTTTTAAAAAATTGTCTTTTGATAACGTATAGACTGGTGTACTGAAGATATTGATGAGTCAAGATGTAAATCCGTAGAAAGAGTTAACATGAAATTGCAGTTTGATTTAGACTAGAAGCAGTATAGGTAATGAGTAAGACTGTGGACACTGGAGCCAGAGGGCCTGGATTCAAATGCCAGATCTGTCTCATCCTACATCTGTGATTTTAAGGAATTGATTTCATCTCTCATTTTCTTTTATACAAAATGAATAATAGTGATTGTCTCATAAGTATGTTCCAAGTTTTGTGTTTTGAATTGATTAATGTTGCCAACGAGTTAGGATAGTATTTAGCCCAAATATATGTCTATCTCTTCATATGTGTTTATAAAAGATAGTCTTAGTTATCTAGTGCTGCTATAACAGAAATACCACAAGTGGATGGCTTTAACAGAGAGAAATTTATTTTCTCATAGTCTGGGAGTCTAGAAGTCTGAATTCAGGATGCTAGCTCCAGGGGAAGTCTTTCTCTCTCTGATGTATCTAGGAGAAGGTCCTTGTCATCAAACATCCCTGGTCAAGGAGCTTCTCTGCGCAAGAACCATGGATCCAAATATCCTAAAGCACGAGTTTCCAATGAATGATTGCCATTATTATTTGCCATTGAGTTGACTCTGACTCATGGAGATCTTATGTATAAGACAACAAAATACTGCCTGATCCTGTTCCATCTTCATGATCATTGGTACGGTTGAGTCCATTGTTGCTGCCATTGCATCAGTCCATCTCAGTGAAGGTTTCTTTCATTTTTCCAGACATGATATCCTTTTCTAGTAATTGATCTTTCTTGATGATGTGTACAAAATAAACAAGTCAAAATCTTGCCAGCCTCACTTCTAAGGCACATTCTCACTGTATTTTTTTTAAGACTTATTTATTTGTTCTTCAGGCAGCCTGTGATATATTCACATGCAGTTTACTATGTAAATATATTCTATATGTCTCATAATACAGATAAAAGAAATTATTATATGAAACAAGTAATAAAAAAGTAAGACACATATGAAGTGTAAGTGTTTCCTAAGATAATTTTATTCCATTAAACTTGGTTGAGGCAACACTAGTGTGGGCTCTTACCTTTGAAGATGTAGGAGAAGTGTAACAAATAATTTAGATTAAGTGAATTTTGAAAAAAAAAATAATGGTGTGATTTAGGTAGGCAACATAAAGAAGATAATTGATACACTGAAGAGAACCAAATTGCAAAGGTGGAAACAATAAAATATTTGGGTAAATATCAGCAGACAACTTGTCCTGAGGTGGAGTATTAAGATAGGTTCAGCTCACATCAGTATTTAATAAATAAACTATGAATAAGTAGTTGTAATTTTCAGCACTTGTGTGCAAGGCACTGTGCTAGGATTATATAAAACATGCCCATCAAGTGTTTGAAATGCAAAACTCCTTTCTCCACAGCCCTTAAAAACATACAATGGTTTCTGAAAAATTCATCTTGATTTTTAAGAATCAGATTTATTATTGTGACTGTATTTAGATCATCACCCTCTTATTTTCTGATTAGGTTTGATTTATGAATGTGAGTGAGAAAACTAAAATAGAAAAAACAGTAGCTCAAGATTCTCAGGTATTTTATTTAGACAATCTTTGGTCAAGGTCTCAGTGACATATAATATTTGTTCTTCATCAGTGTCAGCTTCGTTGTCTTCTTGCTCTCTGATGACAACAGTCATATTTTGTTGTTATAGTGACCTTTAGAACATTGCTACTCACCATGCATTACTCTGAAAGTGAGATTGTCTTACCTTTTAGAACTGGTACAAGAGTTTCCATTTGTTGATTACTTTTTCATAGTGTTCCAAAAAGGCTTAAATGGTGAAGAAAGGGCAAAGGTTTCTCAATGTACTAACTTTGGTTTTCCTTACTGATTATCCTCTCTTACTAGTATTTTAGATGTTCTTGGTAGTATACTCATTCTGTTTTGGGTAGTGAGATTCAAACATGGTAAGTTATTCATTTTTTTCTTTAATTTAACAGTTTTATTAGTAGATAAGCTCTGTTTCTATGTTGCATGTTTCAGCCAAAGCTGCTCTATAGCCATATTTATCATTCGGCGTATCTGATTAGGTTATTTTATCATTGGCCACATATATAAGTAGACTAAGTTAAGAGGTATATCTCTCCCTACTCTGATAACTGAAAAAGTGCATTTATTAGATCCATTGTAAAATATGAGCAATATTATAGATCGAAGATTCTATATTGTGAAAAGATGCTACCACATTCATCTTTAACAGTAGCATTTAGAGGAAAAAGCAAAAAAATGCTGTTCTTTGTATTGCTGCAATATGTGCATATGTTTCTCTTAATTAATTGGTATATGGTAGTTTCTCCTAAGCAGCATAAATATCATTTCATAACTCATACCTGCAATTAAAGATGCCCAAAGAGGTGATACTCATTTGACTCTCTGGGGATGGGCTGTCTTACTGAGCTATCCATGGTAGGTGAGCAGTCACTCAAAAATTCTTTCACTTGGGTTATTAAATTTTATGCTCTTCCAAGAAATAGTTTTTTTGTTTGTTTCAACATACAGTTGAAAACTACTGGCTTTCATGGGCCAGCTCTCATTTCTACATCTAATATAGGAACTGGAAAGGATTTTCAGAGCGCAGACAATAAAGTGCACTGAATTAGTTGTCAAGAAATTTTATATTAACCTAAATGTTGCCATGAACCAGCTTTGTGACCTTGAATATGTACTTTAACTGCACTGAACTTTTGTGTCCTTGTTTATAAACTAAAAAAATTATAAAAATAAGATTTTAAAGTCTACAATTATGTCTGCATTAGGCTAACCTGAAATTGACAAACCACTGAAACTAATGTAACCGGAGGTTTACAGAAACACAGTAGCCCCTGCGACCCATGGATTATCTGGAAATGAACTGGTATGCACCACTTGGCATCTGATTAAAGGCAAAGGCAATGGTCATAAGGCTCTAGTTTCACTTTTTTTGGAATCCCAAAAGTCCCAAAGGATTCCCCCAAACTAGCTATAACTTGCGTAGCTTTTGGACATTGTACTAATCTTGTTAGGGCAGAGCAAAATCTAGATTCTGAAACAGACTATAGAAGAGCTAAGAAAATAACTTATTTTTCTCTATGAATTTACTTTTTCTAAGCCACAAAAAATTAGAAAATTATATTTATAGAAAACTATACTGTATTTTTCCCAAATAAAGTGCCCAGGTTAGTAAAGTGGCCACACAAACAACACCCAGAAATGATGGAATTAAGTAAAACAATTCTGTCATAGTGCACCCGGGCATATACTGCAAGTCTCATAACATTTGTAGAAGTGAATTTCGGCCTCATTCACCTAACCTCGCGTATTACAGGTAAATCATATTGTCTTGTTCGTTTTCTCTAATCTCCTGCTTATATGTATGAAAACAGTCCAAAAAACGTTACTTTGATAATAACTATGTTTCAGTTTAAGATTTATGAAAGCAATACAATATAAACATCTTGTTCTTTTAGTTTTATGCCTAGGATCATTTCTTATTTGCTAATTTGTAGTTCTTTCTGCGTTCGTATTCTTTGGTTTCGACATGGCGCCCCACTGCTCCGTTCATGAGAACGATGATGAAATTTAATCGAAAGTTACCAAACTTAAATTTTGTATATCACTTTTGATCTACCAGTAAATACTTTTGGTGTAAATTGCAAATACTATAAAATCAATACCTACCTTTAGCGAAGTTTCCAGGTGATCAAAAATATAAATTGAAGTCAGAAACATGTAAAAAAAAAATAGCATAAAGTGCTTATGAAAATAATGCACGGGGAAGTTTCACAGTTGGCAAAAAATGCATAACATGCATGTTATTTGAGAAAAATAATGAAGGAAGAGATGGGTAAAAATTAAGAAATTATTGAGTTCAGTTTTTAAAAAATCACATTAAACAAACATTTATTTTAAAGACGATGTTTTTACTTGCATCAAGATTCTATGCCACTGTTTATAACAACTAAGCAAGAAAACAGGACAGAAAGAGGAAAGAAAAAGGGAGAGAGGGAAAAAGAAGGAAAAGAGAAAAAGAAAGAAAGAAGAAAGGGAGGAAGGAAAGAAGGGAAGAAAGAAAAATAGAGAAAATATAAAAATATGAAGGATTTGAATCTGCTTAAAATTAATCTGATCTGAAATTTCTTATCCTATTTCTTTTTTTCCTAGTCTTTTTTTTATTATTATTTATTTTTAATTATTTTTTTTTATTGTACTTCAGGTGAAGGCTTACAGAACAAATAGTTTCTCATGAAAGAGAAGTACACATGTTGTTTTATAACATTGGTTAACAACCCCACAACATATCAACCCTCTAACTTCTCAACCTCTTTTTTTTTTTTTTTTTGGTGAAAATACACATAGCCAAAGATACACCGTTTCAAAAATTTCTACATGCACAGTTCAGTGACATTGACTACGCTCTTCCAATTGTGCTGTTATTCTCACTTAAGATGAAGGCTTACAGAACAAAATAGTTTCTCATTTAACAGTTACTACAGATTTTGCCCTATGACAATGGTTAACAACCTCACAACCCATCAACAATATCCTTACTCCACCTTGGGTTCCCTGTCACCAGCTTCCTTGTCCCCTTCTGCTTTCATCTTATCCAATTTCTTAATGTGAAAAAAGCTGACCTCTCCTTTCCACAATATTAAAATTATATTTTATACATATAAATATTTAAGGAAGGAATAAAATAATATTATACTCTCTGCTAAATATTTGCCTAAGTAAAATACATTCATTAAGCAGCATTTACTGAGCCTGTTGTATTCAGAACACTATAAAAGGCAGAGTGCTGTAATGTTCAAAGATTACTGTGGTGTGTTGCATTTTGCATTCTCAAGATAGCTTTTTTTTCTTCCCCACAAATGCCCTCTTTAAGTTCAGCATATACTCTGAGAGTCTCCATAAGAATTTAAATTAGGATTCTTCAGAAGAAATAGTATTGCAGAGTATTAACATTTAAACCTCTACTAATCCCTGAATAGCAACAAATATCTTTCCTTTTGAATCTGTATACTGTGTTATGCTCAAAGAAAGCAAAAATGAGCAAGTAGCTTTGCAGACATAAATACAGGCATTTGGGTAATTATAGATTTCTAGTCCTGCTGCTACAACAGAAGTTAGTCCAGCTGTAGAATTTCCGTATAAATCTGATTTTCCTACTGCATATCACCTGAAATCTCCTTTTTGCTTTTCTCCACTAAACTGAAACTTGTCACAAAGATTCTTAACTAATAACAAATATATGATTACTGTTTTTTTTCGGGAGGGGGGTGAGAACTACTTCCTAATTGAAGTTTTGAGCATTAAAAAATAAATGAAAAATAAAGATTTAGTACTCCAGTATTTGCCATTTCCCACAACTCAAAAATGGATCCCTTTTTTTTATGAAATGATATGTAATAGCAAAAAGTAAACTTTTAATAGGTCATATAGCATTCATAAGATCTGCTTATATTTTAACACATAAATGTATAAAATACTTACATCATTAGACATTTTTTAATGTTATTATGCTTTAGGTGAAAGTTTCCAGTTCAATGTAGCTTCTCATTCAAAAATTTATACACATATTGTTTTGTGACATTGGTTGCAATCCCCACAATCTAACAGCACTTTCCTCTTTTCCACCTCAGTTTCCCTGTGTCCATTCGTCCAGTTTTCCTTTCCCTTCCTGCCTTCTTGACTTGCTTTTGGGTAAGATTTGACCATTTGGTTTCATATATTTGATTGAACTAAGAAACATGTTCCTCACATGTGTTATCATTTGTTTCATGTTTTTGTCATTGTTGTTAGGTGCCCTCCAGCCCATTGCAACTCACAGAGACTCTATGTACAACAGAACAAAACACTACCCAGTCCTGCACCATCCTCAAAATCGTTACTAAGTTTAAGTCCTTTGTTGCAGCCACTGTGTCACTCCATCTCATCGAGAGTCTTCGTCTTTTTCACTGATCTACTTTACCAGGTGTGATGGCTTTCTCCAGGAATTGGTCTCACCTGATAATATGTTCAAAGTATGTAAGTTGAAGTCTTGCTATCCTTGTTTCTAAGGAGAATTTTAGCTGTACTTCTTCCAAGACAGATTTGTTCAGTATTCTGGCAGTACATCATGTATTCAAAATTCTTTGCCAACACCATAATTCAAAGGCGTCAATTCTTCTTTAGTCTTCCTTATTCATTGTCCAGCTTTTGTATGTATATGAGGCAATTGAAAACATCATGGCTTGGATCAGGTGCACCTTTGTCCTCAAAGTGACTTCTTTGTTTTTTAACACTTTAAAGAGGTCTTTTGTAACAGATTTGACAAATGCAATATGTCCTTTGATTTCTTGACTCCTGCTTCCATGGGTATTGATCATGGATCCAAGTAAAATGATATCTTTGACAACTTCAATATTTTCTCCATTTATCATGATGTTGTTTGTTGGTCTAGTTGTGAGAATTTTGTTTTCTTTATGTTGAGGCGCAATCCATACTAAAGGCTATAGTCTTTAATCTTCATCATCAAGTGCTTCAAATCCTCTTCACCTTCAGCAAGCAAGGTTGTGTCATCTGCATATCGCTGTTGGTTAATGAGTCTTCCTTGAATCCTGATACTGTGTTCTTCCTCATATAGTCCAGCTTCTTGGATTATTTGCTCGACATACAGATTGAATATGTATGGGTAAATGATACAACTCTGATGCACACCTTTCCTGACTTTAAACAGGGCAATTGTCTCCTTGTTCTATTTGAATGACTGCCTCTTGTTCTATATACAGTTTCCTCAAGAGCACAGTCAAGCATTCTGGAATTCCCATTCATTGTAATGTTATCTATAATTTGCTATGGTTCGTACAATAGACCTCACCGAATGGATAACACAGGAATCAAGTTGACTACATCAGTTGAAAGAGATGATGGAGAAGCTCAATATCATCAGTCAGAACAAGGCCAGAGGCCAACTGCAGAACAGACCATTAATTGCTCATATGCAAGTTCAAGTTGAAGCTGAAGAAAATTAGAACAAGTCCACAAATGAAATATGACCTTAAGTATATCCTACTTAAATTTAGAGACCATCTCTAGAATAGATTTGACACATGGAACACTAATGACAGTAGACACTCAAGTTATGGAATAACATCAAGGACATCATACATGAAGCAAGCAAAAGGTCATTAAAATGACAGGAAAGAAAAGACCAAAATGAATGTCAGAAGAGACTCTGAAACTTACTCTTGAATGTCAAGTAGCTAAAGCGAATTGAAGAAATGATGAAGTAAAAGAGTTGAACAGATTTCATAGGGCGGCTGGAGAAGACTAGGTAAAAATATTATAATAAAATGTGCAAAGACTTAGAGTCAGGAAACTGAAAGGGAAGAACACGCCCAGCATTTCTCAAGCTAAAGAATTGAAGAAAAATTTCAAGCCTGAAGTTGCAAAATTGAAGGACTCTATAGGAACAATATTGAAAGACTCTGGAAGCATCAAAAGAAGATGGAAGGAATGAACAGATTCATTGTACCAAAAAGTATTGATCAACATTTAACCATTTCAGGAAGTAGCATGTGATCAAGAGCCAATGGTAGTGAAGGAAGAAGTCCAAGCTGTGCTGAAGTGAATGGCAAAAAACAAGGAATAGACAGAATACCAATTGAGATGTTTTAACATGTATGATGCAGTGTTGGAAGTGCTCATTTGTCTATGTCAAGAAATTTGGAAGACAGCTACCTGGCCAACTAACTGAGAGAGATCCATATTTTTGCCCATTCCAAAGAAAGGTGATCCAACAGAATGCAGAAATTATAGATCAAAATCATTAATAGCACATGAAAGTAAATTTTGGTGAAGTTAATTCAAAAGTGGTTGCAGCAGTGCATCAACAGGGAAGTGCCAGAAATTCAAGCTGGATTCAGAAGAGGATGTGAATTGAAGGATATCATTAGTGATGTCGGATGGATCATGGCTGAAAGCACAGAATACCTGTATTTTATTGACTATGCAAAGACATTCGTCTGTGTTTATTTTGTAGGCCTGTCAAATCTTTGTTTGAAAAGTGGGCCTCTGGAGTTGTTTCAGTTCTGAGTTAGGGTGTCAGGGGACCATAGTCTCAGGAGTTCCTTCAGTTTCTTTAACACCAGTAAGTCTGTTCTTTTTTTGTGAATTTGAATTTTCTTCTATGTTTTTCTCCTGTGCTATTCAAAACTCTCTATTGTGATCCCTATAGAGTCCGGTGGTGGTATCTGGGTACCATATAGTTCTTCACGGGTCAGGGTGCTGGAGGCTGTGATTCATGTAGTCCTTTAGTCCTTTGGGCTAATGCTTTTCTTGTGGTTTTGGTTTTCTTTATTCTCCTTTGCTCCCAACAGGATGTGACCAACAGATGTATCTTAGATGGCTGCTAGTAAGCTTTTAACACCCCAGATATTACTCACCAAAGTCAGATGTAGAACAGTTTCTTTATGAACTATCTTATGCCAATTAACCTAGATATCCCCCAAGACTATGGTCATCAACTCTGAGTCACAGCAAGTTGGTCCCGCAGGGTGTTTGGATGTGTCAAGGAAATTTCTATGACTTTGCCTTGGTCAAGTAGAGCTGACTCCTATATTGTGTGCTGTCTTTCCTTTCACCAAATTTGACACTTGTCTACTATCTAGTTAGTGATTTCCCTTCCCCTCCCTCCCCACCATCATAAGCATCAAAGAATTTTTTTTTTTTTTCTGTGTGTTAACCTTGTCTTGAGTTTTTACAATAGTGGTCTCACACAATAATTGTCCTTTTGTGATTGACTTATTTCATGCAACATGTCTTCCAGACTCACCTATGCTGTGAGATGTTTTGTAGATTCATCATTGCTCTTTATCATTGTGTAGCATTCCACTGTGTGTACATACTATAATTTGTTTATCCATTCATCTGTTGATGGGCACTTAGGTTGTTTCCATCTTTTTTATCAAACGTTTTGAAAGAAGCTATTCAGAATATGACTTACATGCACTTTTTTTTTTCCCACTATTTTGCAGAGGGAGCCTTTCTCATCAAGAATTTCATTTCATTTTTTTGTTGCAGATGTACCTTGAGATTTGACGGAGTAGCAAGAACATTACATATATTTATGTTTCATTTGTTTCAGTGTCATCATATTTGATATGCAACTGACAAGGGATAATGTCACAATGAAGAAACATACAACTTCATGCAGTTGTAATGTTATAGGAACAGAAAATATATGCAGTGATTTCTGTGCTGTTTCTCCACTCAGCACTGAGACCATCATTGAGATAAAATTCAAAGTGAAATGCTATAAGTAGAGTTGAAAGTTTTACAATGCTTCCTGAAATAAATGTCACAAAATTTGATATATACAACATACTATTCATATGCAAATTAGCATATGGGGAATGTATGTGAATCACTGTTTCTGACATTTATTTCATGATGCTCTATAAAATCTTCCAGCTATGCTTATTGTTCTTTATATTTCCCTCAAATGAACAAACCCTTCTCAATTATAGGAGAAGTTCACGTTAAAAATACCTACACAGTGGACACCTCATTTATTTGAAGTGGTCTTACAAGAACCACCTAACTTTTATTTGTATAATTCTATGTCTCTATTTAAATAATTTTAATACTTGACTAATTATCACTTTTTAACTCTTTTTGTTTTAACATTGTATATATATTTTTGAATTTGCTTTTATTTTACTCCCCGGTTCCTCTCCATTCTAGTAAATATCTTTCTCCAAGAAGAAACTTGTTCATGCTTATTGATATATCCTTACAAAATTAATCATCTGACCATTTGCTATTCATTAATTGCTCATATTTCATTTTATTAGTTAATGTAATATTTCAAAAATATTTTGTGACCAACTTCTTTACGTAAGGCCTTATCCTATGATACAAAGAAGGCCTATAGAGATAGGAAAAACACTCCCTTTTGTCAAGCATCTTGAGATCCTTTATAAAGAATAAGACAAATGTTTAAATCATAGAGATTGAGATTGAGCAAAAATATAATTCATTTCCTAAGATCATCATGATGAACTGAGAGGTCCAGAGGTAATTCTTATAGATTTTGAAAAATGAATAACTTTTTAATTATGTGTCAATTTTTTTTGTCAAAAATATAAGGAATGTAGCAAAATTCTGGGAAAAACACTATAAAGAAGAGAATAAAAATAATGTATTACAGTTTATACCATGTAGATGTTTAAAATTTTTTAAATAAACTTGGATGATATACAATATAGAATTTTGTTCTCTTTGTTTAATTTAACACTTCATTATAACAATTTCTAAAGAAAGAGGCTATTATAAATGACAAAAGAAATATGTTCTAAGAGAATAAAACTTTTAAGTAATTTTCAGAATGTAGGAATGCTATTTTGTGTAGGCAAAATAGAATACCACCACCTGTCTGTCAGTTGGTTGTACTGGGGTGGCTTGCCTACTGCTGTGATGCTGGGAACTACACCATCAGTCTTCAGATACCACAAGGGTCACCCACAGTGGATAGGTTTCAGAGTCACTTCCAGACAAAGACAAACTAGGAAGAAGGAAATGGAGATCTACTTCTGAAAAAATCAGCCAGTGAAAATCATGTATAGCAGTTGAACATCGATATAGCACTGGAAGATGGGCCCCTCAGGTTGGAAGGCACTCGAAATATGACTGTGGAAGAGCTACTTCCTCAAAGTAGAGTTGACCTTATTCACATGGATGGAGTAAAGCTTTCAGGACCTTCATTTACTTATGTGGCAGGATTCAGAATGAGAAGAAAGAGCTGCAAATATCCATTCATGATCAGAATGTGGAGTGACGAAGTATGAATCTAGGAAAATTTGAAGTCATCAAAAAATGAAACTTGCTCTTGAACATAGGATAGCTAGACTGAATGGAAGCAATGATGAGTAAAAGAGCTGAAAAGAAAATTTCAAAGGATCGCTCTAGAAGACAAAGAAAAGTATTATAATGAAATGTGCAAAGACCTAGAATTAAAAAAAAAAAAAAGAATATACTCAGCATTTCTCAGGCTGAAAGATCTGAAGAAAAAATTCAAGCCTTGAGTTGCAATATCGAAGGCTTCTATGGGCAAATACTGAACCACACAGGGAGCATCAAAAGAAGATGGAGAGAATACACAGAGTCACTGTACCAAAAAGAATTTCGTCAATGTTCAACCATTTTAGGAGGTGACATGTGATTAAGAGCTGATGGTATTGGAGAAAGAATTCCAAACGGCACTGAAGGCATTTGTGAAAAACAAGGTTCCAGGAATTGACAGGATTCCAAATAAGATGCTTCAATAAATGGATGCAAAA
The DNA here is from genome assembly GCA_030035585.1 of Dugong dugon. NCBI lineage: Eukaryota > Metazoa > Chordata > Mammalia > Sirenia > Dugongidae > Dugong > Dugong dugon. The sequence goes on along the minus strand of CM057463.1, from coordinate 101,141,835 downwards.
CTGGAAGAGCTCACTTGTCTATGCCAAGAAATTTGGAAGACAGCTAACTGGCTGACTGACTGGAAGAGATCCTTAATGATGCCCATTCCAAATAAAGGTGATCCAAAAGAATGTGAAAATTATCCAACAATATCGTTAATATCACATGCAACAAAATGTTGCCAAAGATAACTCAAAAAACAGCTGCGGCAGTGCATAGACAGGGAACTGTCAGAAGTTCAAGCAGCATTCAGTAGAGGACGTGGAATGAGGGATATCATTGCTGATGTCAGATGGATCCTGGCTGAAAGCAGAGTACAACAGAAAAATGTTTATTTGTGTTTTATGACTATGCAAAGGCACTCAACTGTGTGTATCATTAATATATATATAGATATATAGATACCTTTGCAAAGAATGGGAATTACTGAAAATTTAATTGTGCTCATGAGGAATCTGTATATAGACGAAGAAGAAGTCGTTTAAACAGAATAAGGTGATAGTGTTTCATATAAATTGAGTTGTATCCTTTCACCATATTTATTCAATCTATATGCTGAGAAAATAATCCGAGAAGCAGACTGTATGAAGAAGAACGAGGCATCAGCATTGGGGGAAGACTCATTAACAACCTACGATATGCAGATGACACAACCTTGCTTGCTGAAATTGAAGATATCTTGAAGCCCTTACTGATGAAGACCAAAGACTATAGCCTTTAGTATGAATTGCACCTTAACATAGAGAAAACAAAAATCCTCACAACTGGACCAATAAGCAATATCATGATACATGGAGAAAATATTGAAGTTCTCAAGGATTTCATTTTACTTGACTCCAGAATCGTCCATGGAAGCAGCAGTCAGGGAATCAAATGTCATAGTACATTGGGCAAATCTTCTGCAGAAGACCTCTTTAAAGTGTTAAAAAGCAAAGATGTCACTTTTAGGACTAAGAGTTGCCTAACCCAAGCCATGGTATTTTCAATTGCCTAGTATGCATGGGAAAGCTGGGCAATGAATAAGGAAGACCGAAGAAGAACTGATGCCTTTGAATTATGGTGTTGACGAAGAATTTTGAATATACCATGGACTGCCAGAAGAATGAACTATTGTGTCTTGGAAGAAGTACAGCCAGAATTCTCCTTAGAAGTGAGGATAGTGAGACTTTGTCTTGCTTAATTTACATAATATCAGCAGACACCATTCTCTGGAGAAGGACGTCATGCTTGGTAAAGTAGAGGGTGAGCAAAAAATAGGAAGACCCTCAATGAGATGGATTGATTCAGTAGCTACAACAATGGGCTCAAACATAGCAAAATTGTGAGGATGGCGCAGGACTGAACAGTGTTTCATTCTGTTGTGCGTGGAGTCACTGAGTCAAATCCAACTCCACAGAATCTTACAGCAATAACAACAACTGATACAGGTACTCAGGAAGAAGTAGATAAGAGACAATAAATTTAAGAAGGAAGTGACTAACATCATCAAATGTTGCCTACTTTAGAATAATGAGGCCTGAAAGAGATAGCCTTTAATATTCATACAATGCCAGTCATCTGGGAAGTGTAATTTTGCTAGTCACAGGGCTGCTAAATTACAAGTGTTTCCAGTACTACTAGTTAGAATACAGATATCATTCTGAGACTTGACTTCATGTGTATAACCTGCTTCTTTTGCTTCTTTCATAAATATAATTTATTTATATATCTCTTCTAGAATCTTAATTATAGCTTTTATGCAATCATCTCCATTCTGATCTGAGACCTGAGCACTGAAAGAAAGTTGGTTTAGAAGTCTGACTACATCATCCTGAGCCATGCCTTTTGTTCCCTAGTCCAAATAGCCTTCATTTTACATTATTCAAAGAATAAGTTCCAAGTTTTCTCCTGGGATGTAGATGAAGCAGTGTCTCAGCATCCAATTTTATATTTAAAAAACTCTGAAACATTTATTTGATTTCAAGACAATGTTCTCATACATTTCAAAGGATACTACTTCTTCTATGTCCTGTTGCTTCTGTGGGTAAATCAGTTTACTTTTCGGGCAGTTCAGATTCAACATCCTTAACTTCGCTAAGCCATTTGCTAGTTGTCCACCTGCTTTCCAAATTCCAGTAGTTTGGTGAATTTCTCTCACATATCTTTGTCTTTAGGGTTTATGAAGAACAAAGAAAATAAAAACTTTTACTACTCCTTTGTAGAGTTTCAGGAAGTAGCGGAGGCCTAAAAGTTTCCATTTTGTTTCTCTCTCTCTTTTTTCTCTCTCTCTCTTTCTTTCTTTCTTTAGCAGTTTTATTGAAATATGGAGTCCCCGGGTGGCACAGTTTAGCTCTTGACTACTAGTTGAAAAGTGGGTGATTTGATCCCCCCCCCCCCCGGGGCCCCTCAGAGGATAGGTCTGGCAATCTGCTTCCAAGAGATCACAGCCTTGAAAACCTTTTGGAGCAATTCTACTTTGCACACATGGGGAGATCAGGAGTCAGAAGTGACTTCATGTCAATTAACAATAACTACATTGAAGCAAAATTCATGTATCATAGAATTCATCCATTTACCAAACCTGTTCAATGGTTTATATCATATACACAGAGTTGAGATACTATCACCACAATCTAATCTGAAAATATTTTTTATCATTTTTTTTATGGGAAAGTTTATTTGTGAGTATAAACACACTCACATATTTATATATTTTGAGCCCTGGTGGTACAATGATTAAAGTGATCAACTACTAACTGAAAGGTTGGTGGTTCGAAACCACCAGGGACTCCACAGGAGCGAGATGCTTCCATAGAGATTTGTAGTTCTGGAAACCCTATGGGGGGTCTCTAAGAGTCAGAATCAACTCAATAGCAGTGGGTTTATATATGACTATAAGGAGTTCTTGTGGTGCAATGGTTAAGTGCTTGGCTGCTAACCTAAAGTTTGGCAGTCCAAACCCACCCAGTAGCTCCGCAGGAGGAAGACCTAGCAATCAGCTTCCATGCAGATTACAGCCAAAACAACCCTATGGGGCATTTCTACTCTGTCACATGGGGTCACTAACAGTTGAATTGATTCGATGGCACACAACAACAACAATGGTGTGCGCATATGTGTGCGTGTTTTTAGTTTTACTTTTTTATCAAAGAGTTTTATATTCATTTATTTGCCATTTATGTTACCATTTTTTCTCCAAATTGCCACTTTTTATTTCATTTTTAGGGCAGGCCTTTGGAAAAGGATTAGTTCACTGTGTACATGTTAATTTTATTAATGTATCCTTTTCATAAGTTTAGAAAGGCTTTCTCAAGATTGGTATTAAATTATTGTTTTATAATATCAGTTTTATACTTAAATTGTTTACCAGTTTGCAAGTTATTTTGGTTTATGATGTAATAAAAAGTGTGTTAAATTCTAAAATATTTAGCAAAATTAATTTTTCTACTTTTTCCATGGATCACAAATTCAGTTTACTGTAAGGTAAAAACGTTGATTATTTAAATGAGTCTGTGCTCCAATAAAAATATGTACCTATTTACATAGAATAACTTCTGCAAACAGATCCAGTTACCTATAGTACCTCAGTTTATGTATTTAGTTTATCTATCAATTTGCCTGTTTTTGTATTAGCTTTCCCTTTTAGTATACACAACATTCCATAATTTTTCTCAGTAGCTGACTTTCAGGTTGGTTACTTAGATTTAAATCTGGCTGAAAATGTTATTGGTTTAATTTTTTCAACTATACGTCCTATTTGGTGTGTTATGGTAGTTGATATTGTGACATTATTAAAAACTTCAAAGAAAGATTTTGTACTAAAAAATGATGCTGCCATGAATTAATGCAGTGCTGTACATATTATAAAACCATTTATTGGGAAAGTATATATCAACTCTTTGTGTATGTACTTCTCTAGAAACAAAATTTTTCTTCAGAGATCCCTAATCTAAATTAGGAAATTAATCATCTGGATATTATGTTGATGCTGTTAATTTTGAACTGAAGGGGAAAATAGCTTTTCTCAAAATCTGCTAGATTTGTGACTTAGAAAGATATGTAATTTTTCATAAATATCAACTAATTGCAAGGTATTTTGTGAGGGTTACATTACTTTTTACAATTAAAATCTGGGTACAAATCTGAAGTTCTGGACAGACTATGGACATATATAAGTTATCATACCTAAAAGGTAGACTGATTTTATTTTAAGAGATATTCATCTTAGTTCAAAAAAGATAACAAAACATGCTCTTAGCACATTAGAGAGAATAAATAGTCCGCAAAATTCATAATTCTTATATATTACTCCCAAATCTCTTTTTGTTTAAATTGTATTTCAGGTGAAGGCTTACAGAACAAATAGTTTCTCATGAAACAGTAATACATATATTGTTTTATGACATTGATTAACAACCCCAAAACATGTCAACCCTCTCCCTTTCTGACTTTTTTTTTTTTTTGGTGAAAATATACATAGCCAAAGATACACCATTTAAAAAATTTCTACATGCACAGTTCAGTGACACCGACTACGCTCTTCCAATTGTGCTGCTATTCTAACTTTAGATGAAGGTTTAAGGAACAAAATAGTTTCTCATTTAACAGTACACATGCTGCCCTATGACAATGGTTAACAACCTCACAACACATCAACATTATCCTTACTCAACCCTGGATTCCCTATCACCAGCTTTCCTGTCCCCTTATGCCTTCTGCCCCCTGTCCCTGGACTGCTGTGCCTCATTAGTCTAATTTGGTTTTATGGGGCTGTCCAATCCCCGGCTGAATGGTGAACCTCGGAAATGCCTTCACCACTGAGTTAAAAGGGTGTCTGGGGGCCATACCCTTGGGGTTTGTCCAGTATCCTTTAGGCCAGTAAGTCTGGTCTTTTTTGTGAGTTAGAGTTTTGTTCTACATCCTTCTCCAGCTCTGTCCAGAACCCTCTGTTGTGATCCCGGTCAGAGTAGTCAGTGGTGGTAGCCGGGCACCATCTAGCTGTACTGGACTCAGTCTGGTGGAGGCCTTAGGAGCTGTGGTCCATTAGTCCTTCGGACTAATCTTTTCCTTGTATCCTGTTCTCTTCATTCTCCCTTGCTCCTGAAAGGATGAGACTAGTGGAGTATCTTAGATGGCTGCTCACAGGCTTCTAAGACCCCAGACGCTACTCACCAAGGTAGAATGTACAACATTGTCTTTAGAAACTGTGTTATGCCAATGAGCTAGATGTTCCCCAAGACCACAGTCCCCACAGCCCTCCGCCCAGCAATTCAGTCCCTTAGGGAGTTTGGATGTGTCTATGGAGCTTCCATGACCTTTCCTTGTACAAGTTGTGCTGGTTTCCCCTGTATTGTGTACTGTCTCACCCTTCACCAAAGATACCACTTATCTGTTGCCTCCCACCACTCCCATCCCTGGTAACCAACAAAGATTGTTACATTTTGTGTGTGAACTTTTTCATGGGTTTTTACAATAGAGGTCTCATACAATATTTGTCCTTTTGTGATTGGCTTATTTCACTCAGCATAATGTCCTCCAGTTTCATCCATGTTATGAGATGCTTCACAGATTCATCATTTTTCTTTTTCGTTGCGTAGAACTCCATTGTGTGTATGTACCATAGTTTGTTTATCCGTTCATCTATTGACGGGCATCTAGGTTGTTTCCATTGCTTTGCTATTGTGAACAATGCTGCCATGAACATAGTTGTGCATATGTCTATTCGAGTGGCGACTCATTTCTCTAGGATATATTCCTAGGAGTGAGATTGTTGGATTGAATAGTATGTCTATTTCTAGCTTTCCAAGGAAGAGCCATATCATTTTCCAAAATGGTTGTATCATTTTGCATTCCCACCAGCAGTGCATAAGAATTTCGATCTCCCCACAGTCCTTCCAACATTTGTTATTTCCAGTGTTTTTGATTCGTGGCAGTAATGCCGGGGTGAGACGGTATCTCATTGTGGTTTTAATTTGCGTTTCTCTAATGGCTAGTGATCGCGAGCATTTCCTCATGTATCTGTTGGCCGCTTGAATGTCCTCTTTGGTGAAGTGACTGTTCATTTCCTTTGCCCATTTTTTAATAGGATTATTTGTCTTTTTGTTGTAGAGGTGTTGGCTTTTCTTGTAGATTATGGAGATTAGATATTTGTCTGACTTGGACTGTCCAAAATTTTTTTCCCAGTCTGTAGGTTCTCTTTTTACTTTTTTGGTGAAGACTTTTGAAGAGCATAGGTGTTTGATTTTTAGAAGATCCCAGTTATCTAGCTTATATTTTGGGGTTTGTGCATTGAGGGTTATGGTTTGTATCCTGTTAATGCCATGTATTAAGGCCTGTAGCATTGGTCCTATTTTTTCTTCTATGAACTTTATAGTTTTTGGCTTTATATTTCAGTCTTTGATCAATTTTGAATTAGTTTTTGTATATGGTGTGATTTATGGGTCCTGTTTCATTTTTTGGCAGATGGATATCCAGTTTTGCCAGCATCATTTGTTAAGAAGACTGTCTTTTCCCCCATTTGATGGACTTTGGGCCATTGTCAAAGATCAGGTGACCATAGGTTGATGGATTTACATCTAGGTTCTCAATTCTGTACCATCAGTCAATGTAGCTGTCGTTGTACCAGTACCAGGCTGTTTTGACTACTGTAGCTGTATAGTAGGTTCTGAAGTCAGGTAGTGTGAGTCCTCCAACTTTCTTCTTCTCCTTCAGTAGTGCTTTATTTATTCGGTGCTTCTTCCCTTTCCGTATAAAGTGAATGACTAGTTTTTCCATCTCTTTGAAGAATGTTGTGGCTATTTGGATCGGAAGTGCATTGTATTTGCAAATTGCTTTGGGTCGAATTGTCATTTTCACAATGTTGAGTCTACCTATCCATGAGCATGGTACGTTTTTCCATTTATGTAGATCTCTTTGGGTTTCTTGCAATAGTGTTTTGTAGTTTTCTTTGTATAGGTCTTTTACATCCATGGTTAGATTTATTCATAAGTATTTTATCTGTTTAGTGGCTATTATAAATGGTATTGTTTTCCTGATTTCCTTTTCATCATTCTCCTTATTGGGGTATAGGAATCCAAATGATTTTTGTATCTTTATCTTGTAGCCCACTACTCTGCTAAATCTTTCTATTAGTTCCAGTAGATTTCTTGTGGAGTCTTTAGGGTTTTATATGTATAGTATCATATCATCTGCAAACAGGGACAGTTTCACTACTTCATTACCAATTTGGATGTGCTTTCTTTCTTTTTCTTGCCTTATTGCTCTAGCTAGAACTTCCAACACAATGTTAAATAGGAGTGGTGATAAAGGGCGTCCTTGTCTTGTTCCTGTTTTCAAGGGGAATGTTTTTAGCCTCTCTCCGTTAAGAATGATGTTGGCCATCGGTTTTGCATAGATGCCCTTTATTATGTTGAGAAATTTCCCTTCTATACCAATTTTATTGAGAGTTTTTATCAGGAATAGGTGTTGGACTTTGTTGAATGCCTTTTGTGTGTCAATTGAGATGATCATGTGATTCTTTTCTTTCCTTTTATTTATGTCGTGAATTACGTTGATTCATTTTCTAATGTTGAACCATCCTTGCGTATCTATTATGAATCCTACTTGATCGTGGTGTATTATTTTTTTGATATGATGCTGAATTCAGTTGGCTAGAATTTTGTTAAGAATTTTTGTATCTATATTCATGAGTGATACTGGTCTGTAATTTTCTTTTTTTGTGACGTCTTTGCCTGGTTTAGGTATCAGCGTTATGCTGGCTTCATAGAATGAATTTGGAAATGTTGCTTCTTTTTCGATGCCCTCTAATAGCTTGAGTAGTTCTGGTACAAGCTCTTCCGTAATTGTTTTGTACTATTCTCCAGTGAAGTCATCTGGGCCAAGGCTTTTTTTGGCTGGGAGTTTTTATATCACCTTTTCAGTCTCTTCTCTTGTTAGGGGTCTGTTCAGATTTTCTACACCGCTTTGTTGTAGTTTGAATAGGTAGTGTGTTTCTAGAAATTTACCCATTTCCTCTAGGTTTTCAAATTTGTTGGAGTATAGTTTTCCATAATATTCTGTTATAATCCTGTTTATTTCAGTTGGGTCTGTTGTAATGTCCCAATTTCATTTCTTATTTGGGTTATTTGTGTCCTCTCCAGTTTTTCTTTTGTCAGCCTGGCAAGTGGGTGTTGATTCTGTCGATTCTTTCAAAGAACCAACTTTTGGTTTTGTTGATTCTTTCTATTGTTTTTCTGTTCTCTATTCCATTTATTTCCGCTCTGATGTTTACTATTTCCTTCCTTCCAGTTGCTGTGGCCTTTTTTTTTTTTGCTGTTCTCTTTCTATTCGTTTGAGTTGTGTAGTTGATGTATGATTTTGTCCCTTTCGTCTTTTTGATGTATGGATCTATTGCTATAAATTGTCCTCTGAGGATTGCCTTTGCTGTGTCCCAAAGGTTTTCGTATGATGTGTTGTCATTTTCATTTGATTCTAGGAATTTTTTGATTCCATCTCTGATTTCTTCTATTACCCAGTGATGTGTTAGCAGGGTATTGTTTAGTTTCCATGCAATTGATTTTTTTTCCTTGCTCTTTCTATTGTTAATTTCTACCTTGATGCCATTGTGGTCAGAGAAGTTACTTTGAATTATCTCAACGTTTTTTATCTTGTTGAGGATTGCTCTGTGGCCTAAGATATGGTCTATTCTGGAGAACGTTTCATGTGTATTGGAAAAGAATGTGTACTTTGCAGCTGTTGGATGGAGTGTTCTATATATGTCTATGAGGTCAAGTTGGCTAATTGTGCCCTTTAGGTCTTCTGTATCTTTGCTGAGTTACTTCTTAGTTGTTCTGTCCTTTGCTGAGAGTGGTGTGTTGAAGTCTCCTACTATTATTGTGGAACTGTCAATTTCTCTTTTCAGTGTTGTTAGAGTTTGTTTTATGTATTTTGCAGCCCTGTCATTGGGTGCATAGATGTTTATTATGGTTATGTCTTCATGATGGATCATCCCTTTAATCACTGTCTAGTGTCCTTCTTTGTCTTTTACAGTGGATTTTGTTTTAAAGTCTATTTTATCTGAGATTAGTATTGCCACTCTTGCTCTTTTTTGGTAGTTATTAGCTTGATATATTTTTTTCCAAGCTTTGACTTTTAATAAATTCACATCTTTTTTCTAAGGTGTGTCTCTTGTAGACAGCATATTGATGGATCCTGTTTTCTTAGCCATTCTGTCACTCTCCGTCTCCTTATGGGTTCATTGAGTCCATTTACATTCTGTGTAATTATTGATAGATGTAAGTTTGTTGCTGTCTTTTTGTAGTGCTTTTTTTTCTGGTGCTGACGTGTTCTTTGTTCTTCTTACTCCTTGTGCTGAATTCATTCTGTTTGTGGATTTTTTTTTTCAATTCTTTTGTTTTTGTAGGTTTTGTTTTTGCTGAGACTTTACGTTTTTCCTCTTTATTTTTATGAGTATATTTGTTAACTTTCTTTGTGGTTACCATGAATTTTACCCTTGTCTTTCTAAGTTTGAAGCAGTCTACCATTACTTGGTATCACCTTGCCTTCTTCTCCATTAGAAGATTCTATACCTATGCTGTTTATTCCCTCTTTTATTGTTTTGAGGTTATTGTCATTTACTGATTAACTGCTCTGATTCCCTGTTGTATTTCTTTTGGTTTTAGATAGACCTTGAGAGTTCATTACCTAGATTGGTATCTGTCTGGTACGATCCTGCGTCCTACATTCTGCCTGTGAGCTAAAGTTGTTTGTCCTCAGTTCAATTTCTTGAAAGTTTGGTTTGGCTTTTATATATTCCCTTAATTTCTGTTTATCTGGAAATGACCTAATTTCACCATCATAGTTGAATGAGAGTTTTGCAGGATATATTATTCTTGGCTGGCAATTTTTTTCTTTCAAGATTTTATATATGTCATCCCTTTGCCTTCTTGCCTGCATGGTTTCTGCTGAATAATCTGAGCTTAGTCTTATTGTTTCTCCTCTGTATGTGACTTCTTATTTTTCACAAGCTGCTCTCAGGATTCTTTGTCTGTCTTTGATTTTGGTGAGTGTGATTATGATATGCCTTGGTGATTTTCTTTTGGGTTCTGTCCTATATGAGCTTTGTTGAGCTTCTTGGATGGCCAGCTTTACATCTTTCATGATATTGGGGAAGTTTTCTGTCTCCTGTTCTTCAATGATCCTCTCTGTGTTTTCTGTTTTCTCCCCCTGTTCTGGAATGCCAATTACTCGAACACTTTTGCTTTTGATTGTATCCCACATAACTGTCAGGGTCTCCTCATTTTTCTTTGTTCTTTTTTCTGAGTTTTCCACAGAGTTGTATCCAAATGTTTGTCTTCAATTCCACTGATCCTATCTTCCACTGTTTCAAATTTGCTTCTCAGTCCGTCTATGACAGCATCCATTTTTGAAATCTTGTTGTTTATCTTTTGGATTTCTAATGTTGTCTTTGTATAATTTCTAGTTGTGAATTTATTTTGGCATTTTGTTCCTGCATTATTTTCCTGAATTATTTCAATTTGTTGTCTGTATTTTCTATTAATTTCTCTATTTTTTCCTCATTTTTGTCTGCTTTTTGCCTCAACTCTTGGAGAATTCTGAGTATTAGAGATTTGAATTCCCTATCAGGCAGTTGTAGTGAGTTTTCTTACACTGGAAAGTCATCTGGTGTTTTATTTTGGACCCCTACTGGAACTGTCCTGTCCTCTTTTTGTAAATGTTTTGATATTGTCTGCTGTCTTCGGGGCATTCAAGAGTTATTTTTCTCATTTATTGATTGTAGGTTTTTTGTTTCATCCTTTTAAAAAAAAAAATTGGCTATGTCTGAGCAGGCGGGCTGTGTGTTTTTTGCTGTTTGCTCGTCTGTGGGCACTATAGTTTATACCTCCTTCTCCAATTGGCAGGGTCAGTCACTCAGATATGGTAGTGCAAGGCAGGTCTAGCTGAAGAGGAGTACTGGGAAGGGTTGTTTGTGACACTTACTACAGCAACCAGGGCGGGTCATTAATCAGTGCAGGGCAGGTTCCAGTAGGTCATGCCTGTGCTGCTTGGTGGTGTGAGGTTAAGCACATGGTGCAGGTAGGCAGGATGTAGCAGGGAGAGTGTTATGTGTGGAGCTAAGATGGAATGAGAGAGAGGAGAGAGGAACAGGAGCCAAAAACATACAAACAAACAAGAAATAATGCTAGGGGATCATGCCCTTGGAGTGGAGAGATGAGAGACTATGAAATGGAGAAAAACAAAAAGGGGAAGAGGGAGATAAAAAAGAAAAGAAAAGAATGAATAAATAAAAATTGGAAAGGGGAAAGAACAGCAAAGTTCCCAGTGACCCCACCAGTGTGACTATGAGGTCTGGGGAAGTCACTCTCAGGTGCTGCAATACAGCCTGGCTAGAAGGCATAGAGGTATATGATACCAGGTATTCAGGGAACAAAAAGAGAAGGAAGATATAGAGAGAGAAGAAACTGAGTAATGAAGAAAGACATAAAGGGAAAAAGAGGGAAAAGAAAACAAAACAAATCTAAAAAAAAAATAGAAGAAAAAGAAAAGCCCCCCAAAAAACAGAAAAAATAAAACAACAAAGAAAGTAATGCCCTCAGGGATCCCTCTGCAGGTCTGTGCAAGCCAAGGGGTTAGGTTCCAAGCCACACAGCACCACCTGGCCAGATCGGGCTCCCAACTCAAGGAAAGGAAAAGAAAACAAACAAACAATTCAAAACAAACAAATGAACAAAAGCCCCGGGATTCCATCAACTGGCAGCCCAGACCGGGAAGCACTTCCACACTCGAATGGAAGGTCTGCAGTCCCTAAGGAAGAAGCAAAGATGGCTCACAAAGCCAGGTATTTGAGCAAAAGGAGGGGGAGGTGGTGAGAGGTAAGGAAGAAATCAAAAGAAGTGGAAAAAAAGCAACATCAGCAGCCTGAAAATGACACTCAGAGAGCCACCCATTCGGGTGGGTGGAATCCAAACAGCCAGTGCTTCCCGGACAAGAGATTGTGGCTGCAGGAACCAGAGAAGGCAGAGTGGGGGTGAATAAGGGTGGGGTGTGGGAAAGCGTATATTGCAAATTACCGGTTGTTTTGTCTCCTGCTGGAAACTCCGTGAAGCTGCTTTCTGTACCCACTGTTTGCTGGTCTCCAATAGGACTCCAAGATGGTGGATCCATGCTGCGTTAACTGATACAGGCCTTCTGCATGAATCTCTCCTTGCTCTCCTTTCTCTGTCAGTTTTCTCACTCCTTTTGGCGCTTGGCTGAGTTCTTTATCTCTTAATTTGATGTTTTAGGGTTTCAGGATTTTTGTTTTCACTGTTTGGCTTAGTTTTCCAGATTTTTGCTGTGGAGAGACGGCATGGTGTTTCTGCCTAGAGCAGCATTTTGCCTGAAGTCCCCTACTCCCAAATCTTTATGTGATTATTTATTTATTTGAGTACTGGCTATATTTCTGAAGTAAAGTTTCTGGAAATACCACCAAGAGGCACATCTGTGTAGTCATAATATATTTTCATTGAAGGAAAAGATTTTAGGAGATTCATGAAGCTTTAGGAATTTAGCACAGAAGTGTCCCTGATGGTAAAAATGTACTCCTCATAAATGATCACTATAAATAGATGAAACAGTATATCATAGCAGATCAATAAACAGCATGATGTACTGTCTGGTGGCAAACTTTTTCTCCTGAATACAACATATAATAGATCGATAGAAGAATAAGTCCGAGCAAAAAGTCACTGGCGAATAATTACATTTGAATTACTTCCACTGAATATTTTTCTTGGTATTTTAGTTGTGTTTAACCACACAGAGAAAGATAGAACAAAACAATTCAATCAGAACCAGGTAATGGAGAATTTGAAATATACTTGACCTACTTCCCATGTAAATACTAACTTCTCAATTGTTTTTGTAGAAGTTCTTCCTCTCCCAGTCTTCAAAATTTTTTTTTCTTCTTAGTCAACCTAGACCTAACCTAGACCGAGAACAATCCAAACGATCGTTTTCAAATTCCACACAGCTATGCAATCAGCATTTATAAAGCATCTCCTTATGTTTCATACCTGGTATGAGGTGCTGAGGATAGAAAAATAAGGGAGATGGACATGACTGTTCTCAACCTGCTAATAGTCATCAAGGGAAATTCACCATATAAAAAAGCACTTATAAGACTCTAAGTGCTTTATCAAAGTTACTTGACAGATATACTATGAGTGAAGAGATCTGTGCAGCTGGTCTGCATCTTGACATTAAGAAAGGCTTTACAGAAAATGGCTCTCCAGGCAGAAGCACCACGCCGTCCCTCCACAGCAAAGATCTGAAAAACTAAGCCAAACAGAGAATACAACAATCCTGAAACCTTAAAACATCAAATGAAGAGATAAAAAACTCAGCCAAGCACCAAATGGAGTGAGAAAACTGACAGAGAATGGAGAGCGAGGAGAGGTTCATGCAGAGGTCCCCTACCAGCTAACGCAGCAGGTATCCTCCATCTTGGACTCCTATCGGAGACCAGCAAACAGGGGGTACGAGAAAGCAGCCTCATGGAGCATCCAGCAGGAGACAAAACAACTGGTAATTTGTGATATACACTTTTCACTGCCCACCCTTCTTCACCCCAACTCGGCCTCCTGTGCTTCCTGCCACCACAATCCCTTGACCAGGAAACACTGGCTGCTTGGATCCCATGCACCCGAACGGGCAACTCTCTGAGTGCCATTTGTTGGCTGCTGGTGTTGCTTTTTTCCGCTTCTTTTGATTTCTTCCTTGCCTCTTGCCACCTCCCCCTCCTTTCGCTTGAGTACCTGGCTCCGTGTGCCATTTTTGCTTCTTCCTGAGGGGCTGCAGACCTCCAGTAATTTGTGATATATGCTTTCCCACTCACTACTTTTCTTCACCCACACTCGGTCCCCTCTGCTTCCCATAGACACAGTCTCTTGTGCAGAAACACCAGCCCTTGCTAGCTGGCTCTCTGAGTGCCATTTGTTGGCTGCTAGTGTTGCTTTTTTTTTGACTGCTTTGTTAGATTTCTTCTTTGCCTCTTGCCATCTCCCCATCCTATCGCTAGAGTACTGGGCTCTGTGTGCCATCTTTGCTTCTTCCTGAGGATCTGTGGAGCACCATTTGAGTGTGGAGCTGCTTCCCGGTCTGGGCTGATTCACTGGTGGGATCCCAGGGCTTTTGTTCATTTGTTTTGAATTGTTTCTTTGTTTTCTTTTCCTTTCCTTGAGTTGGGAGCCATTTTTGGCCAGGCAGAGGTGTGTGGCAAGGAGACTCCCCTTCAGCTTGGACAGACGTGCAGAGGGATCCCTGAGAGCATTTCTTTACTTGTTTTTTTTTTCTTTTCTGTTTTTTGGAGGCCTTTCTTGTTCTTTTTTTCTTCAATTTGTTTTCTTTTCTTTTCCCTCTTTTTCCTTTTTGTCTTTCTTCATTGCTCAGTTTCTCGTCTCTCTGTATCTTCCTTCTCTTTCTGTTCCCTGAATACCTGGTATCATATACCTCTATGCCTTCTAGCCAGGCTGTATTGCAGCACCTGAGAGTGACTTCCCCAGACCTCATAGCTGCACTGGTGGGATCCCTGGGAACTTGGAGGTTCTTTAACCTTTCTGATTTTTATTTATTCATTCTTTTCTTTTATTCCTCTTCTCCTTTCTGTTCTTATCCATTTCATAGTCTCTCATCTCTCCACTCCAATGGCAAGCTCCCCTAGCATTCCTTTTTGTTTGTTTGTATGTTTTTGGAACCTGTTCTAATCTCCTCTCTCCCAAATCCATCTTAGCAGCACACATAACAATCTCCCCACTGCATCCTGTCTACCTGCACCATGCGCTTAACATCACACCACCAAGCAGCAGAGGCACGGACTACTGGAACCTGCCCTTCACTGATTACTGACCCACTCTGGTGGTTGTTTTAAGTTCCATAAATAATCCGTCCCAGTAACTTCTCTTCAGCTAGACCTGCCCTGCCGTACCATATCTGAGTGACTGACCCTGCCAATTGGAGAAGGAGGCATAAACTATTGTGCCCACAGACGAGCAAACAACAAACAACACACAGTCTGCCTGCTCAGACGTAGTCAAATTTTAAAAAAGAAGGGAAGAAACAAACAAATCTACAGTCAATAAATGAGAAAAATAACTACTGAATGCCCTGAAGATAGCAGACAACATAAAAACATTTACAAAAACAGGACGGGATGGTTCCAGTAGGCATCCAAAATAAAACACCAGATGACTCGCCTGTGGAAGAAAATGCACTAGAACTACCTGATAGGGAATTCAAATCTCAAATACTCAGAATCCTCCAAGAACTGAGGCAAAAAGCTGACAAACATGAAGAAAAAATAGAGAAATTCATGGAAAATACAGACAAAAAAATGAAAGAATTCAGGAAAATAATGCAGGAACAAAATGCCAAAATAAATTCACAACTAGAAATTATACAAAGACAACAATTAGAAATCCTAAAGATAAACAACAAGATTTCAGAAATGGATGGTGTCATAGAAGGGCTGAGAAGCAGATTTGAAACAGTGGAAGACAGGAACAGTGGAATTGAAGACAAATACTTGGATACAAATCTGTTTGAGGAATACTCACAAAAAGAACAAAGAAAAATGAAGAGACCTGAGAGTTATGTGGGACACAATCAAAGGTAAAAATTTTCGAGTGATTGGAATCCCAGAACAAGGGGAGAAAACAGAAAACACAGAGAGGATCATTGAAGAATTACTGACAGAAAACTTCCCCAATATCATGAAAGATGAAAAGCTGACCATCCGAGAAGCTCAACGAACACCATATAGAAGAGACCGCCCAAAAAAATCACCAAGGCATATCATAATCACACTCACCAAAACCAAAGACAGACAAAGAATCCTGAGAGCAGCTCGTGAAAAATAAGAAGTCACATACAGAGGAGAAACAATAAGACTAAGCTCAGATTATTCAGCAGAAACCATGCAGGCAAGAAGGCAAAGGGATGACATATATAAAATCTTGAAAGAAAAAAATTGCCAGCCAAGAATAATATATCCTACTAAACTCTTGTTCAGATATGATGGTGAAATTAGGTCATTTCCAGATAAACAGAAAATAACTGAATATATAAAAGTCAAATCAAACTTTCAAGAATTCTTAAAGGGAGTTCTTCGATCCTAGGACAAACAGCTTTAGCTGACAGGCAGAATCTAGGATGCAGGATCGTAACAGCCAGATACCAATCTAGGAAATGAACTCTCGAGGACAGGGAATCAGCAGTTAATCAGAAATTACAACAACATGAAAACAATAAAAGAGGGAATAAATGGCATAGGTATATAATCTTCTAGTGGAGAGGAAGGAAAGGCGGTACCAAGTAATGGTAGATTGCTTCAAACTTAGAAAGATAAGGGTAAAATTCATGGTAACTACAAAGAAAGTTAACAGACATACTCATTAAAAAAATAAATAAATAAGAGGTAAAACATAAAGTCCCAGCAAAACCAAAACCTACAAAAAAAAGAGAAATGAAAAAAAAAATCTACAAACAAAAGTAATTCAGCACAAGAGAGTAAGAAGAAGAAAGAAAACTTCAGCACTGCAAAGAAAAGTACTACAAAATCGCAGCAACAAACTTACATCTATCAATAATTACACTGAATGTAAATGGACTCAATGCACCCATAAAGAGATGGAGAGTGACAGAATGGACAAGAAAACGGGATCCATCAATATGCTGTCTACAAGAGACTGACCTTAGAAACAAAGATGTGAATTTATTAAAAGTCAAAGGTTGGAAAAAAAAAATATCAAGCTAACAACTACCAAAAAGGAGCAGGAGTGGCAATTCTAATCTCAGATAAAATAAACTTTAAAACAAAATCAACCATAAAAGACAAAGAAGAAGACTATACAGTGATTAGGGGATAATGAATCATGAAGACATAACCATAATAAACATCTATGCACCCAATGACAGGACTCCAAAATACATGAAACAAACTCTAACAACACTGAAAGGAGAAACTGACAGTTTCACAATAATAATAGGATACTTCAACGCACCACTCTCAGTAAAGGATAGAACATTTAAAAAGAAACTCAGCAAAGATACAGAAGACCTAAAGGGCACAATCAGGCAACTGGATCTCATAGACATGTATAGAACACTCCATCCAACCACTGCAAAGTACACATTCTTTTCCAATGCACATGGAACGTTCTCCAGAGTAGACCACATCTTAGGCCACAGAGCAATCGTCAACAAGATTCAAAACATTGAGATAATTCAAAGTATCTTCTCTGACCACAATGCCATCAAGGTAGAAATTAACAATAGAAAAAACAAGGAAAAAAAATCAACTACTTGGAAACTGAATAATACCCTGCTTACACATCACTGGGTAATAGAAGACATCAGAGATGGAATCAACAAATACCCAGAATCAAATGAGAATGAAAACACATCATAACAAAACCTTTGGGACACAGCAAAGGCAGTCCTCAGAGAAAAATTTATAGCAATAGATGCACATATCAAAAAGAAGAAATAGACAAAATCAAAACATTAACTACAGAGCTAAGACAAACAGAAAGAGAACAGCAAAAAAAAAAAAAAAAAAGCCCACAACCACCGGAAGAAATGAAATAGTAAAGATCAGAGCAGAAATAAATGAAATAGAGAACAGAAAAGCAGTAGAAAGTATCAACAAAACCCAAAGTTGGTTCTTTGAAAGATCAACAAAATCGACAAACCACTGGCCAGACTGACAAAAGAAAAACAGGAGAGGAAACAAATAACCCAAATAAGAAATGAAATGGGGGACATTACAACAGACCCAACTGAAATAAAAAGGATTATAACAGAATATTATGAAAAACTATACTCCAAAAAATTTAAAAACCTAGAGGAAATGGATAAATTTCTAGAAACACACAGCCTACCCAAACTACAACAAAGTGATGTTGAAAATCTGAACAGACCCATAACAAGAGAAGAGATTGAAAAGGTAATAAAAAAACCTCCCAACCAAAAAAGCCCCGGCCTCGATGGCTTCACTGGAGAATTCTACAAAACATTCACAGAAGAGCCTGTACTGGTACTACTCAAGCTATTTCAGGGCATATAAAAGGAAGCAACACTTCCAAATCCATTCTATGAAGCCAGCATAACACTGATACCAAAACCAGGCAAAGACGTCACAAAAAAAGAAAATTACAGACCAATATCACTCATGAATATATATTCAAAACTCTTAACGAAATCCTAGCCAATAGAATTCAGCATCATCTCCAAAAAATAATACACCACAACCAAGCAGGATTCACACCAGGTATGCAAGGATGGTTCAATATTAGAAAATCAATCAACTTAATCAACCACATAAATAAAAGGAAAGAAAATAATCACATGATCATCTCAATTGATGCAGAAAAGACATTTGACAAAGTCCAACACCCATTCCTGATAAAAATTCTCAATAAAATAGGTTTAGAAGGGAAATTTCTCAACATAATGCAGGACATCTATGCAAAACCAATGGCCAACATCATTCTTAATGGAGAGAGGCTGAAAACTTTCCCCTTGAAAACAGGAACAAGACAAGGATGCCCTTTGTCACCACCCCTATTTAACATTGTGCTGGAAGTTCTAGGTAGAGCAATAAGCCAAGAAAATGAAAGAAAGGACATCCAAATTGGTAATGAAGAAGTTAAACGGTCTCTGTTTGCAGATGATATGATACTATATATAGAAAAACCTAAAGACTCCACGAGAAATCTACTGGAACTAATAGAAAGATTCAGCAGAGTAATAGGATACAAGATGAACATACAAAAATCAGGTTGGATTCCTATACACCAATAAAGAAAATGATGAAAAGGAAATCAGGAAAAAAAAACCATTTATAGTAGCCCCTAAAAAAAATAGGTTGGAATAAATCTAATCAGGGATGTAAAAGACCTATACAAAGAAAACTACAAAACACTACTGCAAGAAATATAAAGGGATCTACATAAATGGAAAAACATACCATGCTCATGGATAGGTAGACACAACATTGTGAAAATGACAATTCTACCCAAAGCAATTTACAAATACAACACAATCCAAATACCAATAAAATTCTTGAAAGAGATGGAGAAACTAATCATTATCTTTATATGGAAAGGAAAGAAGCCCTGAATAAGTAAAGCACTACTGAAGAAGAAGAATAAAGTTGGAGGACTCACACTACCTGACTTCAGAACCTACTATACAGCTACAGTAGTCAAAACAGCCTGCTACTGGTACAACAACAGACACATTGACCAATGGAACAGAATTGAGAACCCAAATGTAAATCCATCCACCTATGGTCACCTGATCTTCGACAAGGGCCCAAAGTCCATCAAATTGGGAAAAGACATTCTTTTTAACAAATGGTGCTAGCAAAACTGGATATCCATCTACAAAAAAATGAAACAGGACCCATACCTCATGCCATATACAAAAACTACTTCAAAATGGATCCAAGACCTGAATATAAAGCCCAAAACTATAAAGTTCATAGAATAAAAAATAGGACCAACACTACAGGCCTTAATACATCGCATTAGCAGGATAGTAACCATAGCCATCAATGCACAAACCCCAACAGATCAGCTAGATAACTGGGATCTTCTAAAAATCAAACAGCTACGCTCTTCAAAAGACTTCACCAAAAGAGTAAAAAGAGAACCTACAGACTGGCAGAAAATTTTTGGGCAGTACAAGTCAGACAAAGGTCTAATCTTCATAATCTACAAGAAAATTGAACACCTCTACAACAAAAACACAAATAATCCTATTAAAAAATGGGCAAAGGAAATGAACAGGCACTTTACCAAAGAAGACATTCAAATGGCCAACAGACACATGAGGAAATGCTCGCGATCACTAGCCATTAGAGAAATGCAAATTAAAACCACAATGAGATATCATCTCACCCCGGCATTATTGGCACGGATCAAAAACACTGGAAATAACAAATGTTGGAGGGGCTGTGGGGAGATGGGAACTCTTATGCACTGCTGGTGGGAATGCAAAATGATACAACATTGGAAGATGATATAGCTCTTCCTCAGAAAGCTAGAAATAGGCATACCATTCAATCCAGCAATCCCACTCTTAGGAATATATCCTAGAGAAATAAGAGTCGTCACTCGAATAGACATATGTACACCTATGTTCATGGCAGCATTGTTCACAATAGCAGAACGATGGAAACAACCTAAATGCCCATCAACAGATGAATGGATAAACAAACTATGGTACATACACACAATGGAGTACTATGCAACAAGAAAGAACAACAATGAATCTGTGAAGCATCTCATAACATGGATGAAACTGGACAACATTATGCTGAGTGAAATAAGTCAATCACAAAAGGACAAATATTGTATGAGACGTCTATTGTAAAAACCCATGAAAAAGTTCACACTCAAAATGTAATAATCTTTGTTGCTTACCAGAGATGTGAGGCGTGGGGGGGAATTACTAAATAGGCAATAGATAAGTGGTATCTTGGTTGAAGGGTGCGACAGCACACAATACAGGGGAAACTAGTACAACTTGTACAAGGAAAGGTCATGGAAGCCCCACAGACATATCCAAACTTCCTGAGGGACTGACTTGCTGGGCCGAGAGCTGTGGGGACCATGGTCTCGGGGAACATCTAGCTCAACTGGCATGACACAGCTTATAAAGACAATGTTCTACATTCTACCTTGGTGAGTAGTGTCTGGGGTCTTAAAAGCCTGCAAGCAGTCATCTGAGATAGTCTACTGGTCTCCTCCCTTTGGGAGCAAGGGAGAATGGAGAGAACAGGATACAAGGAAAAGATCAGTCCAAAGGACTAATTGTCCACAGCTACCAAGACCTCCACCAGACTGAGTCCAGTACAGCTAGATGGTGCCCGGCTACCACCACTGACTGCTGTGACCAGGATCACAACAGGGGGTACTGGACAGAGCTGGAGAAGGATGTAGAGCATAACTTTAACTCACACACACAAAAAAAGACCAGATTTACTGGCCTGAAGGAGACTGGAGAAACCCCGAGAGTATGGCCCCCAGACACCCTTTTAGCTCAGTGCTGAAGTTACCTCCGAGGTTCACTGTTCAGCCTGGGAGTGGACAGCCCCGTAAAACTAAATGAGGCTAACTAGGTACAGGAGTCCAGTGACAAGGGCCAGAAGGCAGAAGGGGACAAGGAAGCTGGTGATAGGGAACCAAAGGTTGAGTAAGGATATTGTTGATGTTTTGTGAGATTGTTAACCATTGTCATAGGGCAGCATGTGTACTAACTATTAAATGAGAAACTATTTTGTTCTGTAAGCCTTCATCTTAAGTGAGAATAGCAGCACAATTGGAAGAGCGTAGTTAATGTCACTAAACTTTGCATGTTGAAATTTTTGAAATGGTGTATCTTTGGCTATGTGTATTTTCATCACAAAAAAAGTTTGAGAAGTTAGAAGGTTGATATGTTGTGGGGTTGTTAACCAATGGCATAAAACAACGTGTGTACTACTGTTTCATGAGAAACTATTTGTTCTGTAATCCTTCACCTGAAGTACAATAAAAAAAAAAAAAATAAGAAAGGCCTTACAAAGGAGACATAAACCTAAATTCATGTTAGAAGATAAAATATAAAGTTATTACCAGATGTATGCCAGCAACAGTGGAAGTCCAGATAGAGGGGAAAACATGAGCAAATGCACAGAGGTATCAAGAGAACTAGCTATGCTGCAGAAACACCATGTTGTCTGTTAGAGGCTCACCAAAACTAAGGCACCACCTTGTTATAGTTTGAATTGTGTCCCCAAAAATGTGTGTCATCTTGGCTTGGCCATGATTCCCAGTATTGTGTGCTTGTCCTCCTATTTGTGATCTGATGTAATTTTTCTATGTGTTATAAATCCTAATCTCTGCCTGTGGTTAATGAGGCAAGATTAGGTTATGTTAAAGAGGATTAGGGTGGGATGCAATATCCTTACTCAGGTCACAGCCCTGCTCTGATCTAAAAGGATTTTCCCTGGGGTGTGGCCTGCTTCATTCTTTATCTTACAAGAGATAAAAGGAGAGAGAAGCAAGCAGAGAGAGAGGAACCTCATGCCACCAGGAAAGAAGCTATGGGAGCAGAGCATGTCCTTTGGACCTAGGGTCCCTGTGCTGACAAGCTTCTAGACAAGGGGAAGATTGACGAAAATGACTTTCTCCCAGAGATGACAGAGAGGAAGTCTTCTCTAGGAGCTGGTGCCCCGAATTTGGACTCCTAGCCTCCTAGACTATGAAAGAATAAATTTCTCTTTGTTAAAGCCATCCACTTGTATGTCTGTTATAGCAGCACTAGATAATTAAGACACACCTTTTATTAAAGCTATGAGAGAAGTCCATGATATCTTACAATTCCTATAGCTAGATACTGGTGCATCAGCCATCACAGTCCTTAGAAGTAAAATGAGAGTCTTTTAACCTAGTTTTAACTGGAAAACACACTTTCTAAAATTATATTGGACAATTGCCATATGAGTGGCTGTCCAGTATCTAAAACATATGCCTTCAAGTTTGGAAATTTTCCCACTGTAATGGTCTTTTTGGGAAACAGAATTCATTTCTTACTATAGAAGTTGTCTCAGCCACAGCTTTATCTCTGGTGCTAGCAAATGACATGGCTTAGTCAATCAGAGCCATCACACAGAGCATTTATTAAATAGCTAGTGACAAAAGAATTAAGGATAGTGCAGAATTCATTATGGGGGTAGCAATAGAAGTGACAGCAATATTAAGTTTTCAGGGTCCCCTTGCAAATGGTGCTGCCAAGTGCTGGCAGCATCTGCAGTGCAAGATATGGTGTCTCATATCTAGCAGTTATAGTGGAGGTATTCTCACCAAACTGGTCCTATAATATGATCTGTACTGAGAGTTTACCTTCCTAGCCATGTTCTGTATCTGTCTAATTTTCCAAGTCTATGTCTCCACTATTCCTACTGATACTAGGAACTGCCCCAACCCTTTCAATACATTCCTTTACTCCTTAAAATTATCATAGTACTTATACTTAAGAATCTAATAGATGACTGTTACAGTGCAACTGTGGACGTAAAATGCTCACAGTATGATACACAATTTGATAGATTTGCAGCATAAATTGCAAATGCAGGCTTTATATAATTGCTTAATCCTATCAAAAAATCCCTATTCTGCTTTCTCCATATCTGTCATCAAATGGTACCGGATATCATATACAAAGTCATCATTTTTTACCTCTTTTCTTCCATATTATTATTGAGGAAGAGTCAAGAATACATTAGGTATTTTTTGTAGATAGGGAAGGTGTATGAAAGTCATCACTATATTAAAGTCAAGTAGATTTTTAACCCAGCAGACAAGTATTCCTGGAGAATATGGTATATAACGTGGAATCATTGGCAAAAAGGTAACCAAGAGTTAAATCATGAAGAGCAGTTGATTTGGGGCTATGAGGTTTGGATTTAGTTTTATAGACCAATACTTCTCAAATATTATTTTACATATAAATCTAGGTTGTTAAAACAAAAAACAAAAGAAAGAAAGAAAAGTACTGATCATTGTCTCAACTCCAGTGACTGAGATTTAATTAAGATAAGATTAGGTCAAGAAATACTTTTTTTTTTTTAACCCAGCGCTTTGCATAATTTTAAAATACATGTAGTAGTAACATATTTTGAGAAACTTCATTTAGATCCCTGAAGTAGTTAAGGTTCTTCAGAGAAACAGAACCCTTAAGATGTGTGTGTGCGTGTGTGCGTGTGTGCGTGTGTGTGTGTGTGTTTTGAGACAGAGAGAAAGAGAGAGACAGAGATTTATTTTAAGAAATTGGTCCACATGAATGTGGGGTCTGACAAAACCTGTGGATTTTGTATAGGTCAGGCAATGGACTGGAAGATCTAGGAGGTTTGTGTCTAAAATCTGTAGGCCAGGGTGTGGGCAGGAAAGTACAGCAGGATGTCAGTTGCAGTACTGAACAGGATCCTTCTCCCTAGGGGAAACCTCAGTTTTTGCTCTTAAGGATTTCGACTGATTGTATGAGGCTCACCTACATTGTGCAGGATTATCTGCTTTACTTAAGGTCAACTGACTTAAATATTAAGCACAAATAAATGTATTCACAGCAAGATCTAGATTAGAGTTTAACAAAAAAATGGAGTACCACAGCCTAGCAAATCCACACATAAATTAACTATACAGACCTACAATAATCCATTCAATGGCTAATTTTTGAGTCATTAAATAAATTTCTATTAAAACCTGGCATGATTTTAGGCATCAGGATAACGATGGTGAATGTTAGGAGACAGACACCAACTGACTGTTGTGCAGCTTACATGTTAGTGTTTATGTTGGTGAGTGTGAAGTGACAGTAGGAAGAAGAGGAAAAGCAAAAAACAAATAATACAATGTATATATATTACAGCAACATAAAGCAAGGTAAGGATGACTTACAGTGGATGGATTTAAACATTTTATAGCTAATCAGAAAAGGATTATTTTGACTGTTGTGTTGAATTCTGTGGTATTCGTGGAAGCAAGAGTACAAGGTATTCATTTATTGCATACCTAGTTGAAAGGTAATACTACCTTGGACAAAGATGGGAATGTTGGAGAAGAGATGAAGGGTAGGATTTGGATATTTGTTGAAGGTAAAGGTAATAGATTAATAATTAAATTTGGAGTATAAGAGAAAGAGAAAACTGACTCATGATATCAAAATCTATGGCCTCAGCAACTGGAAATTAGTATTGCGGTGGAAAATGTTGAGGGGAAGAAGGATTAATGGGAAAAATTGTGTCAGTTTTTTATTTTAAAGGTAAAATCAATACATATTTATTTATTTTATTTTTATTTTTTTTATTGTATTTCAGGTGAAGGTTTACAGAACAAATAGTTCCTCATTAAACAATAGTACACATATTGTTTTATGACATTGGTTAACAAACCCCACGACATGTCAACCCTTTCCCTTCTTGACCTTTTTTTTATTTTGGTGAAAATGTACATAGCCAAAGATACACCATTTCAAAAATTTCTGTATGCACAGTTCCATGACATCAACTACACTCTTCCAGTTGTGCTGCTATTCTCACTTTAGATGAAGGTTTACAGAACAAAAGAGTTTCTCATTAAACAGTACCCATGTTGCCCTATGACAATGGTTAACAGCCCCACTACACGTCAGCACTGTCCTTGGGTTCTCAATCAGCAGCTTTCCTGTCCCCTTCTGCCTTCTAGTCCTTGTCCATGGACTGCTGTAAATCATTAGTCCCGTTTTGTTTTATGGGCCTGTCCAATCCCCGGCTGAACGGTGAACCTCAGAAGTGACTTCACCACTGAGCTAAAAGGGTGTCTGGTGGCCATACTCTCAGGGTTTCTCCAGTCTCCTTTAGACCATTAAATCTGGTCTTTTTTTGTGAGTTAGGATTTTGTTCTACATCCTTCTCCAGCTCTGTCCAGAACCCTCTGTTATGATCCTGGTCAGAGCAGTCAGTGGTGGTAGCCGGGCACCATCTAGCTGTACTGAACTCAGTCTGGTGGAGGTCTTGGTAGCTGTGGACAATTAGTCCTTTGGACTGATCTTTTCCTTGTATCCTGTTCTCTTCATTCTCCCTTGCTCCTGAAGGATGAGACCAGTGGAGTATCTTAGATGGCCGCTCACAGGCTTTTAAGACCCCAGACACTACTCACCAAGGTAGAATGACAACATTGTCTTTAGAATCTGTGTTATGCCAATTGAACTAGATGTTGCCCAAGACCATGATCCCCACAGCCTTCTGCCCAGCAATTCAGTCCCTTAGGGAGTTTGGATGTGTCTATGGTGCTTCCATGACCTTTCCTTGTACAGGTTATGCTGGTTTCTCCTGTATTGTGTACTGTCTCACCCTTCACCCAAGATACCACTTATCTATTGCCTGTTTAGTATTTTTCCCCCACCCCTCCCATCCCTGGTAGCCAACAAAGATTGTTACATTTTGTGTGTGAAATTTTTCATGGGTTTTTACAATAGAGGACTCATATAATATTTGTCCTTTTGTGATTGACTTTTTTCACTCAGCATAATCTCCTCCAGTTTCATCCATGTTACGCAATGCTTCACAAATTCATCGTTGTTCTTTAACGTTGCATAGTACTCCATTGTATGCATGTACCATAGTTTATCCATTCATCTGTCGATGGGCATCTAGTTGTTTCCATCTTTTTGCTGTTGTGAACAATGCTGCCATGAACATAGGTGTGCATATGTCTAATCAAGTGACAACTCTTATTTCTCTAGGATATATTCCTAGGAGTGGGATAGCTGGATCATATGGTATTTCTATTTCTAACAGTCTAAGGAAGGGCCATATCATTTTCCAAAATGGATGTATCATTTTGCATTCCCACCAGCAGTGCATAAGAGTTCCGATCTCCCTGCAGCCCCTCCAACATTTGTTATTTCCAGTGTTTTTGATTCGTGCCAGTAATGCCAGCGTGACGTGGTATCTCATTGTGGTTTTGATTAGCATTTCTCTAATGGCTAGTGATCGTGAGCATTTCCTCATGTGACTGTTGGCTGCTTGAATATCTTCTTTGGTGAAGTGTCAGTTCATTTCCTTTGCCCATTTTTTAATAGAATTATTTGAACCTTTTGATGTAGAGGTGCTGGATTTTCTTGTAGATTATGGAGATTAGACTTTGTCTGACTTGTACTGTCCAAAAATTTTTTCCTAGTCTGTAGGTTCTCTTTTTACTCTTTTGGTGAAGTCTTTTGAAGAGCATAGGTGTTTGATTTTTAAAAGATCCCAGTTATCTAGCTTATCTTCAGGGGTTTGTGTGTTGATGGTTGTGGTTTGTATCCTGTTAAACCCGTGTATTAAGGCCTGTAGTGTTGGTCCTCATTTTTCTTCTATGAACTTTATACTTTTTGGCTTTATATTTCAGTTTTTGATCCATTTTGAATTAGTTTTTGTATATGGTGTGACTTACAGGTCCTGTTTCATTTTTTTGCAGATGGATATCCAGTTTTGCCAGCACCATTTATTTAAAAAGACTGTCTTTTCCCCATTTGATGGACTTGGGCCCTTGTCAAAGATCAGGGGACCATAGGTGGATGGATTTACATCTGGGTTCTCAATTCTGTTCCATTGGTCAATGTATCTGCTGTTGTACCAGTACCAGTCTGTTTTGACTACCGTAGCTGTATAGTAGGTTCTGGGGTCAGGTAGTGTGAGTCCTCCAAGTTTATTCTTCTTCTTCAGTAGTGCTTTACTTATTCAGGGCTTCTTCCCGTTCCATATAAAGTTAATGATTAGTTTTTCCATCTCTTCAAGAATTTTGTTGGTATTTGGATTGTGTTGTATTTGTAAATTGCTTTGGATAGAATTGTCATTTTCCCAATTTTGAGTCTACCTATCCATGAGCATGGTATGTTTTTCCATTTATGTAGATCCCTTTATATTTCTTGCAGTAGTGTTTTGTAGTTTTCTTTGTATAGGTCTTTTACATCCCTGGTTAGATTTATTCCAACATATCTTTTTTAGGGGCTATTATAAATGGTATTTTTTTTCCTGATTTCCTTTTCAATATTTTCTTTATTGGTGTATAGGAATCCAACTGATTTTTGTATGTTCATCTTGTATCCTACTACTCTGCTGAATCTTTCTATTAGTTCCAGAAGATTTCTCGTGGAGTCTTTAGGGTTTTCTATATATAATATCATATCATCTGCAGACAGGGACAGTTTAACTTCTTCATTACAAATTGGATGTCCTTTATTTCTTTTTCTTGCCTCATTGCTCTAGCTAGAACTTCCAGCACAATGTTAAATAGGAGTGGTGATAAAGGGCATCCTTGTCTTGTTCTTGTTCTCAGTGGGAGTGTTTTCAGCCTTTCTCCATTAAGAATGATGTTGGCTGCTAGTTTTGCATAGATGCCCTTTATTATGTTGAAAAATTTCCCGTCTGTACCTATTTTATTGAAAGTTTTTATCAGGAATGGGTGTTGGACTTTGTCAAATGCTTTTTCTGTGTCAGTTGAGATGATCATGTGATTCTTTTCTTTCCTTTTATATATATGGCAGACTACATTGATTGATTTTCTAATGTTGAGCCATCCATGCATACCTGGTATGAGTATGCTTGGTCATGGTGTATTATGTTTTTGATATGATGCTGAATTATATTGGCTAGAATTTTGTTGAGAATTTTGCATCTATATTCATGAGAGATATTGGTCTGTAATTTTATTTTTTGTGGCGTCTTTGGTTTTGGTATCAGCATTATTCTGACTTCATAGAATGAATTTGGGAGTGTTGCTTCCTTGACTATGCTCTTAAATAGCTTGAGTAGTACTGGTACAAACTCTTCTCTGAATGTTTTGGAGAATTATCCAGTGAAGACTTCTGGGTCAGGGCTTTTCTTTTGTTGGGAGTTTTTTTTTTTTTTTTAATTACCTTTTTAGTCTTTTGTCTTGTTATGGGTCTGTTCAGATTTTCAACATCGCTTTGTGTTAGTTTGGGTAGGTAGTGTGTTTCTAGAAACTTATCCATTTCTTCTAGGTTTTCAAATTTGTTGGAGTATAGTTTTTCATAACATTCTGTTATGATCCTTTTTATTTCAGTTGGGTCTGTTGTAATGTCACCCATTTCACTTCTTATCTGGGAAATTTGTGTCCTCTCCTGTTTTTCTTTTGTCAGTCTGGCCAGTGGTTTGTCGATTTTGTTGATTCTTTTAAAGAACCAACGTTTGGTTTGTTTGATTCTTTCTACTGTTTTTCTATTCTCTTTTTCATTTATTTCTGCTCTGATCTTTATTATTTCTTTTCTTTTGATGGCTGTGGGCTTTTTTTGCTGTTTTCTTTCTATTTTTTTGAGTTGTGTAGTTAATATTTTTATTTTTTCCCTTTCTTCTTTTTAGATGTGTGCATCTATTGCTATAAATTGTCCTCTGAGGACTGCCTTTGCTGTGTCCCAAAAGTTTTGGTATGGTGTATTTTCATTCTTGTTTGATTTTAGGAATTTTTTGATTCTATCTCTTATTTCTTCTATTACCCAGTGATGTGTAAGCAAGATGTTATTCAGTTTCCATGTAATTGATTTTTTTTCCTTGCTCTTCCTGTTGTTAATTTCTACCTTGATGGCAGTGTCGTCCGAGAAGATACTTTGGATTATCTCAACGTTTTGGAACTTGTTGAGGATTGCTCTGTGGTGTAAGATGTGGTCTGTTCTGGAGAACATTTCATGTGCATTGGAAAAGAATGTGCACTTTGCAGCGTTTGGATGGAGTGTTCTATATATGTCTATGAGGTCACGTTGGCTGATTGTGCCCTTTAGGTCTTCTGTAGCTTTCCTGAGTTTCTTTTCAGATGTTCTATCCTTTACTGAGAGTGGTGTGTTGAAGTCTCCTATTATTATTGTGGAACTCTGAGTTTTTCTTTTCAGTGTTGTTAGAGTTTGTTTCATGTATTTTGGAGTCCTGTCATTGGGTGCATAGATGCTTATTATGGTTCTGTCTTCATGATTGATAATCCCCTTAATCACTGTATAGTGTCCTTCTTTGTCTTTTATGGTGGATTTTGTTTTAAAGTTTATTTTATCTGAGATTAGTATTGCCACTCCTGCTATTTTTTGGTAGTTGTTAGCTTGATATATTTTTTTTCTTTGATTTTCAGTAAGTTCATGTCTTTGTTTCTAAGGTGTGTCTCTTGTAGACAGCATATTGATGGATTCTGATTGTTTATCCATTCTGTCACTCTCCATGTCTTTATGGATGCATTGAGTCCATTTATTTTCAGTGTAATTATTGATAGATGTAAGTTTATTTCTGTCATTTTGTAGTGCTTTTGTTTTGTAGTGCTGATGTTTTCTTTGTTCTTCTTACTCTCCTGTGTTGAATTCCTTTTTGTTTGTGGATTTTTTTTCATTTCTTTTGTTTTTGTAGGTTTTGTTTTTGCTGAGATTTTATGTTTTTTCTTTTTATTTTTTTGAGTATGTTTGTTAACTTTCTTTGTGGTGACCATGAAATTTAGCCTTATCTTTCTAAGTTTGAAACAGTCTATTATTACCTGGTATTGCCTTGCCTTCCTCTCCATTAGAAGGTTCTATACCTACCCCATTTTTTCCCTCTTTTATTGTTCTGATGTTGTTATCTTCGACAGATTAACTGCTCTGATTCCCTGCTGTCTTTCTTTTGGTCTTGAATAGTCATTGAGAGTTCTTTTCCTAGTTTGGTGTCTGGCTGGTACAATCCTGTGTCCTAGATTCAGCCTGTGAGCTGAAGTTATTTGTTCTCAGAACAACGGACTCCCTTTAACAATTCTTGTAATTTTGGTTTGGTTTTTACATATTCCCTTAATTTCTGTTTATCTGGAAATGTCCTAATTTCACCATCATATTTGAATGAAAGTTTTGCAGGATATATTATTCTTGGCTCGAAATTTTTTTTTCCTTCAAGGTTTTATGTGTGTCATCCCATTGTCTGCTTGCCTGCATGATTTTGCTGAATAATCTGAGCTTAGTCTTATTGTTTTGCCTCTGTATGTGACTTCTTGTTCTTTATGCGATTCTTTCTGGATTCTTTGTTTGCCTTTGGTTTTGGCGAGTGTGATTATGATATGCCTTGGTGATTTTCTTTTTGGGTCTATCCTGTATGAGGTTCGTTGAGCCAGCTTTTCATCTTTCACGATATTGGGGAGTTTTTAAGTCAGCATTTCTTCAATGATCCTCTCTGTGTTTTCTGTTTTCTCTCCCTTTTCTGGATCTCCTATCACTAGCAAATTTTTTTTTTTAATTGTATCCCACATAATTCTCAGAGTCTTTTCATTTTTCCTTGTTTTTTTTTTTTCTGAGTTTTGCTCAAACAGTGTTGTAACCAAGTATTTGTCATCTATTACACTGATCTTGTCTTCCACCGTTTCAAGTCTGCTCTTCAGCCCTTCTATGACACAGTCCATTTCAGAAATTTTGTTATTTAATCTTCTGAATTTCTAATTGTCGTTTTTGTATAATGTCTAGTTGTGAATTTCTTTTGGCATTTTGTTCCTGCATTATTTACCAGAATTCTTCCATTTTTTTGCCTGTATTTTCCAGGAACTTGTCAGCCTTTTCCATCAATTTGTCTATTTTTTCCTCATTTTTGTCTGCTTTTTGCTTCAACTCTTGGATAATTCTGAGTATTAGAGATTTGAATTCCCTATCAGGTAGTTCTTGTGCCTTTTCTTCCACTGGAAAGTCATCTGGTATTTTATTTTGGCTGCCTACTGGAACCATCCTGTCCTGTTTTTGTAAATGTTTTCATATTGTCTGCTGTCTTCGGGTCATTCAGTAGTTATTTTCCTCATTTATTGATTGTAGGTTTGTTTGTTTCATCCTTTTTTTTATTTGGCTAAGTCTGAGCAAGCAGGGTTGTGTGTTCTTTGTTGTTTGCTCATGTGTGGGCACGATACTTTTTGCCTCCTTCTCCAATTTGTGGGGTCAGTTGCTTAGATATGGTATAGCAAGGCAGGTCTAGCTGAAGAGGAATTGCTTGGATGGGTTGTTTGTGGAACTTACTACAGCCACCAGGGCTGGGAAGTAATCAGTGTAGGGCCGATTGCAGTTGGTCGTGCGTATGATGCTTGGTGGTGTGATGTTAAGTTCACGGTGCAGGCAGGCAGGATAGGGGGAGCTCATTGTGATGTTTGGTGCTAAGATGGATATGACAGAGAGGAGAGAGGAACAGGAAACAAAAGCATACAAACGAAAAAGAGTGCTAGGGGAGCTTGCTGTTGGAGTGGAGAGATGAGAGAATATGAAATGGAGAAAAACAAAAAGGGGAAGAAGGAGAAAAAAAGACAAGAAAAGAATGAATAAATAAAAATTAGCAAGAGAAAAGAATAGCAAAGCTCCCAGGGATCCCAGGGTGTGGCTACGAGCTCCAGGGAAGTTGTTCCCCAGTGTTTCAGTACAGCCTGGCTAGAAGACCTAGAGGTATTCAGTGCCAGGTATTCAGGTGACAGGAAGAGAAGGAAGGTATAGAGAGAGGAGAAACTGAGTAATGAAAAAGACAAAAAGGGAAAAAGAGGGAAAAGAAAATAAAACAAATTAAAAAAAAAAAGAACAACAAAAGGCCCCCCAAAAAACAGAAGAAAAAAAAAACACAAAAAAGAAATGCTCTCATGGATCCCTCTGTGTGTCTGTGCAAGCTGAGGGGGCAGGTCCCAAGCTGAGTAGCACTGCCGAGCCAAAACGGTCTCCCAGCTCAACAAAAGGAAAAGAAAACAAACAAAGGATTCAAAACAAATAAAAGCCCTGGGATCCCAGCAGCGTAGCAGCATGGACCGGGAAGCAGTTCCACAGTTGAACAGAGCACAGTAGCCCCTTAGGAAGAAGCAAAGATGGCACACGGCACCAGGTATTTGAGCCAACGGAGGGGGAGGTGTTGAGAAGTAAGGAAGAAATCAGAGGAAGCAGGTAAAAGCAACACCAGCAGCTAAAAAATGACTCTCAGGGAGTCGGTCAGTGCGGGCAGGTGGAATCCAAGCAGCCGGTGTTTCCTGGACAAGAGACTGTGGCCATGGGAAGCAGAGGAGGCCGAGTGGGGGTGAAGAAGGGTGGTGGGTGGGAAAGCATATATGGCCAAATACCGGTTGTTCTGTCGCCTGCTGGAAGCTATGTGAAGCTGCTTTCTCATACCCCCTATTTACTGGTCTCTGATAGGAGTCCAAGATGGCGGATCTGCACTGTGTTGGCTGATGGGGACCTCTGCTTGAACCTCTACTTGCTCTCCGTTCTCTGTCAGTTTTCTCACTCCATTTGGTGCTTGGCTGAGTTCTTTATCTCTTCATTTGATGTTTTAGGATTGCTGTTTTCTCTGTTAGGCTTAGTTTTTTCAGATCTTTGCTGTGGAGGGACAGTGTGGTGCTTCTGCCTAGAGCGCCATGTCGCCGGAAGTCCCCTGTGTCAGTTTTTAATGTTAACTTTGTATTGCTTATTGGATAACAAAGAGGTGATATTATGTATATTATTGGCAGATGAGGTATAGGATGACTTCAAGGACGTTATATGTGAAGAAAGGAAAATGTCATTAAAAATACAGGAAAGAAAGAAAAGAGCAAAATAGATGTCAGAAGAGGCTCTAAAACTTACTTTTGAATGTAGAGTATCTAAAGCAAAAGAAGAAATGTTGAAGTATAAGAGCTGAACAGAAGATTTCAAAGGGTAACACGAGAAGTCAAAGTAAAGTATTATGAGGAACTGTGCAAAGACCAGGATTTAGAAAACCCAGGCTGGAGAATACAGTCAGCATATTTCAAGATGACAGAACAGAAGAAATAATTAAAACCATGAGTTGCAATATTGAAGGATTTTTAAAAAATTTATTTTATTTTTTTGTGTTCTTCAAGTAAAAGTTTACAATTCAAGTTAGTCTCTCATACAAAAATTTATACATACATTGTTATGTGACCCCAATTGTTCTCCCTATACAGTGACAGCACATTTTTCCTTTCCTCCTCTGATTTCCTGTGTCCATTCAGCGAGCTCCTGACCCTCTCTGCCTTCTCTTCTGACCTCTGGACAGGAGATGCCCATTTAGTCTCAAGTATCTACTTGAGCTAAGAAGCACACTCTTCACAAGTATCATTGTGTGTCCCATAGTCCAGTCTAATGTTTGTATGAAGAGTTGGTCTGGGTAATGCTTTTACTGCTGGGTTGACAGAGAGTCTGGGGGTCATGCTTTCTGGGGTTCCTCCAGTCTCAGTCAATTAAGTCTAGTCTTTTTACTAGAATTTCAGTTCTGCACTCCACTTTTCTCCTGCTCCATCAGGGAATCTCTGTTGTGTTTCTTGTCAGGGCGGTCATTGGTGGTAGCCAGGCACCATCTAGTTCTTCTGGTCTCAGGCTGATACAGTCTCTGCTTTATGTGGCCCTTTCTATCTCTTGGGATAATACTTTCCTTGTGATTTCGGTGTTCTTCATTCTCCTTTAGTCCAGGTGGGTTGGGACAAATTAATGCATCTTAGATGGGCACTCTCGAGCTGTTAAAACCCAAGATGCCATTCACCAAAGTAGGACGCAGAACATTTTCTTAATAAACTTTGTTTTGCTAATTTACCTAGATGTCCCCTGAAACCATGGTTCCCATACCTCCTCCCCTGATACTCTGTCTGTCGAAGTGTTTGGTTGTATTCAGGAAACTTCTTAGCTTTGATTTAGTCCAGTTGTGCTGATTTCCCCTGTAGTGTGTGTTGTCTTTCCCATCACCTAAGATAATTCTTGCCTACTATTTAGTTAGTGAATAACCCACTCCTTTCCTCTCCACCCTCATAACCATCAAACAGTGTTTTCTTCTATGTTTAAAACTTTTCATTATTTCTTATAATAGTGGTCTTATACAATATTTGTCCTTTTGTGACCGACAAAATTCACTCAGCATAATGCCTTCCAGATTCCTCCATGTTATAAGATTCATATAAGATTCATTTTTGTTCTTCATCATTGTGTAGTATTCCATTGTGTGGATATACCATAGTTTGTTTATCTATTCGTTCATTGATGGGGACATAGGATGTTTCCATCTTTTTGCTATTGTGGACAGTGCTGCAATGAGCATGGGTGTGCATATATCTATTCATGTGATGGCTATTATTTCTCTAGGATATGTTCCAAGGAGTGGGATAGCTGGATCCCATGGTACTTCTATTTCTAGCTTTTTAAGGAAGTGCCAAAACAATTTCCAAAATGGTTGTATCATTTTACATTCACACCAACAGTGTGTAAGTGTTCCAGTAACTCCTCAACTTCTGCAACATTTATTATTTTGTGTTTTTTGGATTAATGTTAGCCTTGTTGGCTGAGATGGTATCTCATTGTAGTTTTGATTTGCATTTTTCTAATGGCTAATGATCGTGAGCATTTCTTCATGTGTCTGTTAGCTGCTTGAATGTCATCTTTGGCCAAGTGTCCATTCATATCCTTTGCCTGTGTTTTTATTGGGTTGTTTGTCCTTTTGTTATTGAAGTTTTGCAGTATCTTGTAGATTTTAGGGATTAGACGCTAATCACATTTGTCATAGACAGATTTTTTTTTCCAGTCTGTAGGTTGTCATTGTATTCTTTGGGTGAAGTTTTTTGATGAGCATAAGTGTTTGATTTTTAGGAGCTTCCAGTTATCTAGTTTCTCTTCTGTTTTTTTTTCATCATTACTTATATAGCTCGTATTCTGTTTATGCCATATATTAAGGCTCCTAGCGTTGTCCCTATTTTTTCTTTTATGATCTTTATTGTTTTGTTTTATATTTAGGTCTTTGATCCATTTTGAGTTAGTTTTTGTGCATGGTGTGAGATATGGGAGTTGTTTCAGTTTTTTGCAGATGGATATCCAGTTATGCCAGCACAATTAGTTAAAGAGACTGTCTTTTCCCCAATTAACGGACTTTGAGCCTTTGTCAAATATCAGCTGCTTGTAGGTGGATGAATTTATGTCTGGATTCTCAATTCTGTTCCATTGGTCTACTTATCTTTTGTTGTACCAGTACCAGGCTGTTTTGACTACTGTGGTGGTATAATAGCTTCTAAAATCAGGTAGTATGAGGCCTCACACTTTTTTCTTCTTCTTGAGTAACGCTTTACTTATTCAGGGCCTCTTCCCTTTCCATATGAAGTTGGTGACTTGTTTCTCCATCTCACTAAAAAATGCCTTTGGAATTTGGATAGGGATTGCATTGTAGCTAGAGATCACTTTGGGTAGAATTGACATTTTCACAATGTAGAGTCTTTCTATCCATGGGCAAGGTATGTTTTCCACTTATGCTGGTCTCTTCTGGTTTTTTCCAGTAGTGTCTTATAGTTCTCATTGTACAGGTCTTTTAGTCTCTGGTTAAATTTATTCCTAACTATTTTATCTTCTTGGGGCTACTGTAAATGGTATTCATTTGGTGATTTCCTCTTCGAGGTTCTCTTTGCTTGTGTAAAGGAATCCAACTGATTTTTGTATGTTTATCTTATATCCTGAAACTTTGCTGAAATCTTCTATTAGTTCCAGTAGTTTCCTTGTGGATTCTCTTTTGAGTTTTCTGTGTATAAGATCATATCATCTGCAAACAGAGATACTTTGACTTCTTCCATACCAATTTGGATGCCTTTTATTTCTTTTTCTAGCCTAATCACTCTGGCTAGGACCTCCAGCACAATGTTGAATAAGAGTGGTGATAAAGGGCATCCTTGTTTGGTTCCCATTCTCAGGGGGAATGTTTTCAAAGTCTCTCCATTTAGGATGATGTTGGCTGTTGGCTTGTCATAAATGCCCTGAATTATATTGAGGAATTTCCCTTCTATTCCTATTTTGTTGAGAGTTTTTATCATGAATGGGTGTCTGATTCTGTCAAATTCCTTTTCTGCATCGATTGATAAGATCATGTGGTTCATGTCTTTTGTGTTATTTATGTGATTGATTATATTGTTTTTCTAAAGTTGAACCATTCCTGCATACCCAGTATAAATCCCACTTGATCTTGATGAATTATTCTTTTTGATATGATGTTGAATTCTATTGGATAGAATTTTGTTGAGGATTTTTGCGTCAATATTCAAGAGGGATATTGATCTGTAATTTTCTTTTTTTGTGATCTCTTTACCTAGTTTTGGTATCAGGGTTATGTAGGCTTCATAGAATGAGTTTGTGAGTATTCCATCCTCTTCTATGCTCTGAAATACCTTTAGTAGTAGTGATGTTAACTCTTCTCTGAAAGTTTGGTAGAATTCTCCAGTGAAATAGTCCGGGCCAGGGTTTTTTTTGTTGAGAGTTTTTTAATTACCTTTTCTTTTTTTTTTCTTTTTATTTTATTTATTTGGCTGTTATTGTTGAGAATATACACAGTAGAACACACACCAACTGAATGGTTTACATGTACCATTTAGTGACTTTGACTACATTCTTCGAGTTGTGCAACTATTCTTACCCTCCTTTTCTGAGTTGTTCCTCCCCCATTAACATAAAGTCACTGCCCCCAAGGTTCCTATCTACTCTTTCGAGTTGCTTTTTTCAGTTAGATCCCATATAGATAGTTTTTAAAAGAGCATAATGCTCAAGGCAGACATTTTTTACTAGCTAAGCTAAACTGTTGTTTGGTTTTAAGAAGACTTCAGGGAATATTTTTGGTTTAAGATTTAAAGATTATCTCAAGGCAATATCTTCATGGGTTAATCCACTGTACATAGCTTCAGGAAGTCTGGAGTCCAAGAGAATTTGAAATCCTATTCTGCATGTTTCCTCTTTTGATCAGAGATTCTTCTGCAGTAATGATAGCCGGGCACTACCCAGTTCTTCTGGTCTCATGGCAAAGGAGACGGTTATTCATGGAGACAATCAGCCACACATTCCATATCCTCATTCTGACTCTCCTTCTTCCTCTGTTGCTCCAGGTAAATAGAGACCAATTGCTGTGTCTTGGATGGCTGCTTGCAGCTTTCAAACCCCAGGCACTACACAATGAACTAGGAGGTAGAACAGAAGCACTAAACATGTTATTATACCAATTAACTGGGATGTTCTATAAAACCATGACACTAGACCTGCAAACCAAGGATCCAAATCCTATGAGATGTTTGGGTATACTTAGTTAGCCTCAGCAGCTACTCTTTTTTTGTGTATGTTGTTGTTGTAAATATATCTATCACACACATTTTGCCAGTTCAAAATTTTTACAGGTATACAATTTATTGACAGCAGTTACCATAATCAGCTGTGCAACCCTACCCTTAATCAATGCAATTTTTCCATCACCATCAACCCTTCTTTCCCCCCTCCTTCCTACCCCTAGTAACCAATAATAAACTTAGGATTCTACATTTGCCTTTTCTTATCTTTTTATATAAGTGAAATCATTCAATATTTGTCCTTCTGTGATTGGCTCAGCATAATGTCTTTAAGCTCCATCCATACTGTAGCATGTTTCCAGAACTCATTTCTCCTACTGACAAAGTGGTCGTCTATTGTATGTATATAGAAAATTTTGTTTATCCATGCATCTTTTTTTTATTATACTTTAGATGAAGATTTACAGAACAATTGTTTCTAATTAAAGAGTTAGTACACATATTGTTTTATGACAATTCTTAACAACCCCACAACATGTCAACACTGTCCCTTCTCAACCTTGGGTTCCCTATTACCAGCTTTCCTGTCCCTTCCTGCCTTCTAGTCTTTGTCCTTGGACTGTCATACCCCATTAGTCTTGTTTTGTTTTATGGGGCTTTCTAAACTTTGGCTGAATGGTGAACCTCAGGAGTGATTCCATTACTGAGATAAAAGGGCGTCTGGGGGCCATACTCTCACGGTTTCTCCAGTCTCTGTCAGGACAGTGAATCTGGTCTTATTTTGTGAGTTAGAATTGTGTTCTAGATTTTTCTCCAGCTCTGTCCAGGACCCTACGTTGTGATCCCAGTCAGAGAAGTCAGTAGTGGTAGCCAGTCACCATCTGGTTGTACTGGACTCAGTCTAGTGGAGGCCGTGGTAGTTGTGATCCATTAGTCCTTTGGACTAATCTTTTCTTTGTGTCTTATTTTCTTCATTCTCATTGCTGCAGAAGGGGTGAGACTAGTGGAGTATCTTAGATGGCTGCTCACAGGCTTTTAATTTTAATTTTTAATTGTACTTCAGGTGAAGCTTTACAGAACAAATAGTGTCTCGTTAAACAGTAGTACACATATTGTTTTATGACATTGGTTAACAACCCCATGACATGCCAGCCCTCTCCCTTCTTGACCTTTTTTTTTTTTTGATGAAAATATACATAGCCAAAGATATACCATTTCAAAAATTTCTACATGCACAGTTCAGTGACATCAACTGCGTTCTTCCAGTTGTGCTGCTATTCTCACTTTAGATGAAGGTTTACAGAACAAAATAGTTTCTCATTAAACAGTTAGTACACATGTTGCCCTATGACAATGGTTAACAACCCCACTACACGTCAACACTGTCCTTACTCAAACTTGGGTTCCCTATCAACAGTTTTCCTGCCCCCGTCTGCTTTCTAGTCCTTGTCCCTGGACTGCTGTGCCTCATTAGTTCCATTTTCTTTTATGGGGCTGTCCAATCCCTGGCTGAACGGTGAACCACAGAGGTAACTTCACCACTGAGTTAAAAGGGTATATAGAGGCCATACTCTCAGGGTTTCTCCAGTCCCTTTTAGGCCAGTAAATCTGGTCTTTTTTGTGTGTGTTAGAATTTTGTTCTACATCCTTCTCCAGCTCTGTCCAGAACTCTGCTCTGTTGTGATCCTGGTCAGAGCAGTCAGTGGTGGTAGGTGGGCACCATCTAGCTGTACTGGACTCAGTCTGGTGGAAGCCTTGGGAGCTGTGGTCCATTAGTCCTTTGGACTAATCTTTTCCTTGCTTCCCGTTCTCTTCATTTTTCCTTGCTCCCAAAGGGGTGAGACCTGTGGAGTATCTTAGATGGCTGCTCACAGGCTTTTAAGACCCCAGACGCTACTCACCAAGGTAGAATGTAGAACATAGTCTCTATAAACTGTGTTATGCCAATTGAGCTAGATGTTCCCTGAGACCATGGTCCCCACAGCCCTCCAACCAATAATTCAGTCCCTCAGGGAGTTTGGATGTGTCTGTGGAGCTTCCATGACCTGTCCTTGTACAAGTTGTTCTGGCTTCCCCAGTATTGTGTACTGTCTTAACATTCACCAAAGTTACCACTTATCTATTGTCTATTTAATATTCCTCCCCAACTCCCTCATCCCTCATAAACAAAAAAGATTGTTTCTCTGTGTGTAAACTTTTTAATGAGTTTTTATAGTAGAGGTCTCATACAATATTTGTCCTTTTGTGATTGACTTATTCCACTCAGCATAATGTCCTCCAGTTTCATCCATGTTATGAGTTGCTTCACAGATTCATCATTGTTCTTTATCATTGCATAATACTCCATTGTGTGTATGTACCATAGTTTGTGTATCCATTCACCTGTTGATGGACATCTAGGTTGTTTCCATCGTTTTGCTATTGTGAACAATGTTGCCATGAACATGGGTGTGCATATGTCTGTTCGTGTGACGGCTCTTATTTGTCTAGGATATATTCCTAGGAGTGGGATTGCTGGATCGTATGAGATTTCTATTTCTAGCTTTCTAAAGAAGCACCATAGCATTTTCCAAAATGGTTGTATCACTTTGCATTCCAACCAGCACTGCATAAAAGTTCCAATCTCCCCGCAGCCTCTCCAACATTTCTTATTTCCAGTTTTTTTGATTCATGCCAGTGATGCTGGAATGAGATGGTATCTCATTGTGGTTTTAATTTGCATTTCTCCAATGGCTAGTGATCGCCAGCATTTACTCATCTGTCTGTTGGCCGCTTGAATGTCTTCTTTGGTGAAGTGTTTGTTCATTTCCTTTGCCCAATTATTAATTGTATTATTTGTCTTTTTATTGTAGAGGTGTTGGATTTTCTTGTAGATTATAGAGATTAGACCTTTGTCTGACTTATACAGTCCAAAAATTTTTTCCTAGTCTGTAGGTTCTCTTTTTATTCTTTTGGAGAAGTCTTTTGATGAGCATAATTGTTTTATTTTGAGAAGATCCCAGTTATCTAGCGTGTCTTCTGGAGTTTCTGTGCTGTTGGTTATGGTTTGTATCCTGTTAATGCTGTGTATTACAGCCTCTAGCATTGATCTTATTTTTTCTTTATAGTTTTTGGCTTTATATTTCAGTCTTTGATCCATTTTGAATTAGTTTTTGTTTATGGTGTGAGGTATGGGGCCTGTTTCATTTTTTGCAGATGGACATCTAGGTTTGCCAGCACCATTTTTTAGAAAGACTGTCTGTTCCCCATTTGATGGACTTTGGGCCCTTGTCGAAGGTCAGGTGACCATAGGTGGATGGATTTACATCTGGGTTCACAATTCTGTTCCAATGGTCAACGTATGTGTTGTTGTCCCAGTACCAGGCTGTTATGACTACCATAGCTGTATAGTAGGTTCTGAGGTCAGGAAGTGCGCGTCGTCCTACTTTATTCTTCTTTTTCTTTAGTGCTTTACTTATTTGGGGCTTCTTCCCTTTCCATGTAGAGTTAATGATTAGTTTTTTCATCTCTTTAAAGAACGTTGTTGGTATTTAGATCGGGATTGCATTGTATTTATAAATTGCTTTGAGGAGAATTCTCATTTTCACTATGTTGCGTCTACCTATCCATGAGCATGGTATGTTTTTCCATTTACGTAGATCCCTTTGGGTTTCTTGCAGAAGTGTTTTGTAGTTTTCTTTGTATAGGTCTTTTACATCCCTGGGTAGATTTATTCCTAAATATTTTATCTTTTTAGGGGCTATTAGAGATGCTATCGTTTTTCTGATTTCCTTTTCGTTTTTCTCCTTATTGATGTATACGAATCCAACTGATTTTTGTATGTTTATCTTGTATCCTGCAACTGTGCTGAATCTTTCTATTAGTTCCAGTAGATTTCTCATGGAGTCTTTAGGGTTTTCTATGTATGGTATTATATCATCTGCAAACAGGGACAGTTTCACTTCTTCATTACCAATCTGGATGCCCCAGAAATAAACTTTTTTTGCGTTTTTGCTCTAGCTAGAACTTCCAGCACAATGTTAAATAGGAGTGGTGATAAAGGGCATCCTTGTCTTGTTCCTGTTCTCAAGGATAATGTTTTCAGCCTCTCTCCATTAAGAATGATGTTGGTCATTGGTTTTGCATAGATGCCCTTTATTATGTTGAGAAATTTCCCTTCCATACCTATTTTATTGAGAGTTTTTATCAGGAATGGTTGTTGGATTTTGTCAAATGTCTTTTCTGGGTCAATTGAGATGATCATGTGATTCTTTTCTTTCCTTTTGCTTATGTGGTGGATTACTTTAGTTAATTTTGTAAAATTGAACCAACCTTCCATACCTGGTATGAATCCTACTTGGTCGTGGTGTACTA
Organism: Dugong dugon; assembly: GCA_030035585.1. Lineage (NCBI taxonomy): Eukaryota > Metazoa > Chordata > Mammalia > Sirenia > Dugongidae > Dugong > Dugong dugon. The sequence goes on along the minus strand of CM057463.1, from coordinate 101,099,946 downwards.
TTTTTTTGATATGATGCTGAATTCTATTGGCTAGAATTTTTTTTTTCCTTTTTTTTTATTGTACTTCAGGTGAAGGCTAACAGAAAAAATAGTTTCTTATGAAACAGCAGTACACATATTATTTTATGACATTGGTTAACAATCCCACAACATGTCATCCCTCTAACTTGTCTACCTTTTTTTGGGTGAAAATACACATAGCCAAAGATACACCATTTCAAAAATTTCCACATGCACAGAATTGGCTAGAATTTTGTTGAGAATTTTTGCATCTATATTCATGAGAGATATTGGTCTGTAATTTTTTTTGGCATCTTTGCCTGGTTTTTGTATCAGGGTTATGTTTGCTTTATAGAATGAATTCCAAAGGGTAGCTTCCTTTTCTATGTTCTGAAATAGTTTGAGTAGTACTGGTATAATTCTTCTTTGAATTTTTGGTAGAATTCTCCAGTGAAGCCATCTGGGCCAGGGCTTTTTTTTGTTGGGAGTTTTTTTTATTACCTTTTCAATCTCTTCTCTTGTTATGGGTCTGTTCAGATTGTCAACATCACTTTGTGGTAGTTTGGGTAGGTAATGTGTTTCTAGACATTTATTCATTTCCTCTAGTTTTTCAAATTTTTGTAGTATAGTATTTTTATAATACTCTGTTGTGATCCTTTTTATTTAGACTTGGTCTGTTGTATTGTCCCCCATTTCGTTTCTTATTTGGGTTATTTGTTTCCTCTCTCTCTTTTTTTTTTTTTCTTTTGTCAGTGTGTCCAGTGGTTTGTCAATTTTGCTGATCCTTCCAAAGAACTAACTTTTGTTTGTGCTGATTCGTTCTACTGTTTTTCTGTTCTCTATTTCACTTATTTCTGCTCTGATCTTGATTATTTCCTTTCTTCTGGTGGCTGTGGGCTTTTTTTGTTGTTCTCTTTCTATTTGTTTGAGTTCTGCACTTAATGTTTTGATTTTGTCTCTTTCTTCTTTTTTGATGTGTGCATCTTTGCTACAAATTGTCCTCTGAGGACTGCCTTTGCTGTGTCCTAAACGTTTTGGTATGATGTATTTTCATTCTCAGAATTTTTTTATTGCATCTCTGATTTCTTCTGTTACCCAGTGATGTGTATGTAAGGTTTTTATTCACTTTCCATGTAATTGATTTTTTTCCCTAGCTCTCTGTTGTTAATTTCTACCTTGATGGCATTGTGGTCAGAGAAGTTACTTTGAATTATCTCAACTGTTAAGATCTTGTTGAGGATTGTTCTGTGGCCTAAGATGTGGTCTATTCTGGAGAATGTTCCATGTGCAACGAAAAGAATGTGTATTTTGCAGCTGTAGGGTAGAGTGTTCTATATAAGTCTATGAGGTCAAGTTGTGTCCTTTAGGTCTTCTGTATATTTGTCGAGTTTCTTTCTAGATGTTCAGTCTGTTACCAAGGGTGGTGTGTTGAAGTCTCCTATTATTGTGGAACTGTCAATTTCTCTTTTCAGTGCTGTTAGAGTTTCTTTTATACATTTTGGAACCCTGTCACTGGGTGCATAGATATTTATTATGGTTATGTCTTCATGATGGGTCATTCCTTTAATCATTATATAGTGTCATTCTTTGTCTTTTATAGTGGATTTTTTTTTAACGTCTATTTTATCTGAGATTAGTATCGCCACTCCTGCTCTTTTTTGGTGGCTGTTTGCTTGATACATTTTTTTATGTCATCTGATTTTTAATAAGTTTACATCTTTGTTTCTAAGATCTGTCTCTTGTAGACAGCATATTGATGGATCATGCTGTTTTATCCATTCTGTCACTCTCCATCTCTTTATGGCGGTATTGAGGCCATTTACATTCAACATAATTATTGATAGGTGTGAGTTCATTACTGCCCATTTTGTTGTGCTTTTTTTTTGTGGTGCTGACATTGTCTTTGTTCCTTTTACTCTCTTGTGCTGAATTCCTTTTGTTTGTGGATTTTTTTCATTTTGTTTGTTTTTGTAGGTTTTATTTTTACTGAGACTTTATGTTTTTCTTCTTTATTTTTATGTTTCTTAACTTTCTTTGTGATTGACTTGAAATTTATCCTTATCTTCCTAAGTTTGCAGCAGACTGTTATTACTTGGTATTGCCTTGCCTTCATCTCCATTAGAAGGTTCTATACCTGCACCATTTATTCCCTCTTATATTGTTCCAGTGTTGTTGTCATTTACAGATTAACTTCTCTTATTCTCTGTTGCATTTCTTTTTGTTTTGGATAGTACTTGAGAGTTCATTTCCTAGAGTGGTATCTGGCTGGTACGAGTCTGTGTCCTAGATTCTGCCTGTGAGCTGAAGCTGTTTGTCCTCAGATCGAAGAACTCCCTTTAATAATTCTTGTAAATTTGGTTTGAGTTTTACATATTCCCTTAATTTCTGCTTATCTGGAAATGACCTAATTTCATCATCAAATTTGAACGAGAGTTTTGCAGGATATATTATTCTTGGCTGGCAATTTTTTTCTTTCAATATTTTACGTATGTCATCCCATTGCCTACTTGCCTGCATGGTTTTTGCCAAATAATCTGAGCTTAGTCTTATTGTTTCTCCTCTGTATATGACTTCTTGTTTTTCTTGAGCTGCTCTCAGGATTCTTTGTTTGTCTTTGGTTTTGGTGAGTGTGATTACGATATGCCTTGGTGATTTTTTAATGGAATCTATCCTATATGGGGTTTGTTGAACTTCTTGGATGGCCAGCTTCTCGTCTTTCATGATATTGGGGAAGTTTTCTGTCAGCATTTCTTCAATGATCCCCTCTGTGTTTTCTGTTTTCTCCCTCTGTTCTGGAACTCTGATGACTTGCAAATTTTTGCTTTTGATTGTATCCCACATAATTTTCAGGGTCGCTTCATTTTTCTTTTTTCTGAGTTTTCCTCAAACAGAGTCATATCCAAGTGTTTGTCTTCAATTTCACTGATCCTGTCTTCCATCATTTCAAACCTGCTCCTCAGCCCTTCTATGTCATTGTTCTTTTCTGAAATCTTATTTTTTAATCTTTTGGGTTTCTAGTTGTTGTTTTTGTATGATTTATAGCTGTGTATTTATTTTAGAATTTTGTTCCTGCATTATTCTCCTGAATTCTTCCATTTTTTTGTCTGTATTTTCCAGGAATTTGTCTGCTTTTTCCATGAATTTGTCTATTTTTTCCTTATTTGTGTCTGCTTTTTGCTTCAACTTTTGGATAATTCTGAGTATTAGAGATTTGAATTCCCTATCAGGTAGTTCTATTGCCTTTTCTTCTACTGGAAAGTCAACTGGTGTTTAATTTTGGACACCTTCTGGAACTATCCTATCCTGTTTTTGTAAATGTTTTGATATTGTCTATTTTCTTCATGGCGTTCGGTAGTTATTTTCCTCATTCATTGATTGAGATTTGTTTGTTTCATCCTGCTATTTTGTTTTACTTGGTTATGTCTAAGCAGGCGGGCTGTGTGTTCTTTGTTGTTTGCTCAACTGTGGGCACGATCCTTTTTACCTCCTTTTCCAGTTGGCAGGGTCACTCCCTTAGACATGGTACAGCAGAGCAGGTCTAGCTGAAGAGGAGTTGCTGGGATGTGTTGTTTGTGACACTTACTATGGTCAAGTGGGTGTGCTCAGAATCAGTGCAGGGCATTTTCTGGTAGGCTCTGCCTGTGCTGCTTAGGGATGTGATCTTCAGTGCACAGTGAAGGTAGGCAGGATGGAGGGTGGAGATAGTGATGTGTGGTGCTAAGACAGGTTTGGGAAAGAGGAAAGAGAGGAGAGAGGAACTGGAATAAAAAAGAGTGCCAAGAGTGCTTGCCATTGGAGGGGAGAGACGAGAAACTGAGAAATGGAGAAAAACAAAAAGAAGAAGAAGAAGAAGAAAAAAATGAATAAATAAAAGTAAGAAAGAAAAAAGAAAAGCAAAACCCCCAGGTATCACACTGGTGCAGCTGCGAGGTCTGGGGAAGTTGCTCCCAGGCCGTGAAGTACCACCTGGCTAGAAGGGGTAGCGGTGTCACTCAGGGCCAGGAATTCAGGAGACAGGAGGTGAAGGTAAGTATAGAGAGACAAGATACCTAGTAATGAAGAGTAATGAAGATAGGAGTCCAAGATGGTGGATCCGTGCTGCATTAGCTGGTAGGGGACTTCTGCAAGTATCTGTCCTCACTCTCTGTTCTCTGTCTGTTTATTATTCCATTCAGTGCTTGGCTGAGTTCTTCATCTCTTCATTTGATGCTTAGGGTTTCAGGATTGACATTTTCTCTGACTTAGTTTTTTGGATCTTTGCTGTGGTTGGACAGCACAATGCTTCTGTCTATAGTGTCATGTTGCCCGCAAGTCCTTTAATTACCTTTTAATCTCTTCTTTTGTTATAAGTTTATTTAGTTGTTCTACCGCTGTTTGTGTTTTTTTAGGTAGGTAGTGAGTTTCCAGAAATTTTTCCATTGCCTCTAGGTTTTCAAATTTGTTAGAGGACAGTTTTTCATACCATTCTGTTATGATTCTTTTAATTTCAGTTGGGTCTGTTGTGATATCACCCATCTCATTTCTTATATGGGTTATTTGCTTCCTCTCCTGTTTTGTTTGGTCAGTTTGGCCAATGGTTTATCAATTTTGTTGATCTTTTCAAAGACCCAGCTTTTGGTTTTGTTAATTCTTTCAGTTGTTTTTCTATTCTATATTTAATTCTACTCTAATTCTTATTTTTTCCTTTCTTCTGGCACCCAAGGGCTTCCTTTGTTATTCTCTTTCTACTTGTCCCAGTTGTATAGTTAATGTTTTCATTTTGGCCCTTTCTTCTTTTTGGATGTGTGCATTTATTGCTATAAACTGACCTCTGGGCATTGCTGTTGCTGTGTCCAGAGGTTCTGGTATGATGTGTTTTCATTCTCATTTGATTCTATGAATTTCTTTATTCCATCCTTAATTACTTCTATAACCCAGTAGTTTTTGAGCAAGGTGTTGTTCTGTTTCCATGTGTTTGAGTGTTTTTTCCTTGCTTTTTCTGTTATTGATTTCTACTTTTATGGTTTTATGGCCAGAGAAGATGCTTTGTAATATTTGTATGCTTTGGACCTGCTAAGACTTACTTTATGGCCTAATATGTGGTCTATTCTGGAGAATGTTCCATGTGCATTGGAAAAGAAAGTATACTTGGCTGCTCTTGGGTTGAGTGTTCAGTATATGTCCATGAGATAAAGTTGTTTGATTGTAGCATTTAGATCTTCTACGTGTTTGTGGAGCTTCTTTCTGGATTTTCTGTCTTTCACCAACAGTGGTGTGTTGAAGTCTCCTACTATTTTTGTGGAGCTGTCTATCCCTCTTTTCAATGCTGTTAGAGTTTGTTTTATTTATTTTGGAGCCCTGTCGTTGAGTGCATAAATGTTTCTTATAGTTCTGCTCCTCCTGTTGTATTGACCCTTTAATCATTATATAGTGTCATTCCTTATCCTTTGTGGTGGATTGTACTTTAAAGTCTATTTTATCAGAGATTAATATTGCTGCTCATGCTCTTTTTTTTTTAAATTTTATTGTTGTACTTTAAGTGAAAGTTTGTTATTCAAGTTAGTCTCTCATACAAAAATTTATACATGCATTATTATGCGACCCTAATTGCTATCCCTATACTGTGACAGCACATTCCTCCTTTCTACCTCTGATTTCTTGTATCCATTCAACCAGTTCCTGACCCTCTCTGCATTATCATCTCACTTCTGGATGGGAGCAGCCCATTTAGTCTCATGTACATACTTGAGCTAAAAAGCACACTCTTACAAGTATCTTTTTATGTCCCATAGTCCATTCTAATCTTTGACGGAAGAGTTGACTTTGGGAATGGTTTTTGTGCTGGGTTGACAGACAGTCTGGGGGCCATGCTTTCTGGGTTTCCTCCAGTCTCGGTCAGACCATTAAGTCTGGTCTTTTTCTGGAGTTTGAGTTCTGCACCTCACTGTTTTCCTGCTCCAACAGAGACTCTGTTGTGTTCCCTGTCAGGGTGGTCATTGGTGGTTGCTGGGCATCATTTAGTTCTTCTGAACTCACCACTCTTGCTCTTTTTTGAGTCTTGTTTGCTTGATGTATTTTTTTCCATCGTTTGAGTTCTAGTTTGTTTCTGTCTTTAAGGTGTATCTCTTGTAGGCAGCATATAGATGGATTGTGTGTTTTTTTCCATTCTGCTACTCTTTGTCTCTTTATTGGTGCATGTAGTCCATTTTCATTCAGCATAATTATTGATAGGTATGAGTTCAGTGCTGTCATTTTTATGTTTTCTTTGTGTGATGTTGACAGTTTGTTCCACTTAATTTTCTGTGCTGAGTCATTTTTCTTCAAGTATTTTCTTTTCATCTTTTTCATTGTTGTTGAAATTGTATTTGCTGAGTCTATATTTTTCTTGTCTCTTTTATTTTGATGTACAGGATTATTCACTTCCTATGTGGTTACCCTAATATTCACCCATATTTTTCTAAGTTTAAACCAGTCTTTTATTCTTTATATCTCTTGACTTCCTAGCCATATGAAAAATCCATGTCTACATTTTTCAGTCCCTCTTTTTTGTTTTAATGTTGTCATCTCCTAGATATTGACTTCTCTGTTTCCCTATTTTCAGTGTTTTAGCTTTGATTTACTTTCTTGACTTCCCTATCTGGGTTTATATCTGGTTGGTCTGTCCTGTGTTCTAGCCTTGGATTGTTATCTGATGTTATTGATTTTCTAACCAGAGGACTCTCTTTAGTATTTCTTGTAATTTTGGTTTGGTTTTTGCAAATTCCCTAACCTTGTGTTTATCTGGAAATGCCTTAATTTCACCATCATATTTGAGAGACAGTTTTGCTGGATATATAATTTTGGCTGGCAATTTTTTTCCTTTAAGGTTTTATATATGTCATCCCATTGCCTTCTTGCCTGCATGATTTCTGCTGAATTATCCGAGCTTAGTCTTATTGACTCTCCTTCGTAGATGACTCTTCCCCTAGCCGCTCTTAAAATTCTCTCTTTATCTTTGGTTTTGGCAAGTTTGATTTTAATATATCTTTGGGACTTCTTTTTGGGATCCACCTTTTGTGGACTTTGATGAGTGTCTTGGATAGATATCTTCTCATCCTTCACAATATGAGAGAAGTTTTCTGCCAACAAATCTTCAACAATCCTTTCTGTATTTTCTGTTATACTCCCCATTCTGGTACTCCAATCACTTGTAGGCTATTCTTCTTGATAGAGTCCCACATAATTCCTAGGTTTTCTTCATTTTTTTAAATCCTTTTATCTGATTTTTCTTCAGATAAGTTGGTGTCTAGTGTTTTGTCTTCAATCTCACTAATTCTGACTTCCATTGCCTCAATTCTGTTCCTATCACTTTCTATTGAGTTGTCTAATTCTGTAATTTTATTGTTAATCTTTTGGATTTCTGATTGCTATCTCTCTATGGGTTCTTGCAGGCTGTTAAATTTGTCATTGTGCTGTTCTCTAATCTTAAGTTCCTCTATTGCTAGGTCTACATTTTTATGGATCTCTTTCTTGATCTCTTGAAGAGTTCTCTATATTAATCTTTTGTATTCTGCTTCCAGTAATTCCAAGAAATTCTCTTCCTTTGGAAAATTCCTGGATTCTTTATTTTAGGAGCTTGGTGAAGCCATCATGGTCTGCGTCTTCATGTGATTTGATTTTGACTATTGTCTCCTAGCCATCAATAACTTATTATATTTTTAAAAATTTTATGCTTGCTGTGTCCAAGCTTATAGTTTTGTTTTGTTATGCCCAATTAGGCTGCTTTTGTGAGCTAGTCTAATCACTGGTGCCTCTGAAGTTCCAATGTCCTGCCACCAGGTGGTCAGAACTTCCACTAAGCATGTGAACCCAGGAGTCTGCCCACTCCTCTTGTATGGATTCAGCTCAGGTGTCCAGGTAGTGGGCTACCAAGTCTGTGGTGCAGGCTCTTACCTAAATTCCTAGATGGGCATGGGTTATTGGTGTAGGCACAGGCATCCGGCTGCAGCAGGATGTCACACGTTGCTCAAGGCAAGGGGCTGACAGCCACACTCGAGTGTCTGGGAGGGAAGCATGTCTCTGTTCCCTAGAGCACCAGGGATTTATAGGTGGGTTTTGCAGCCAGACGATGAATACCTAATGCTGTTGGCTGTAAGGGCTGAGGGGCACTACTTATTCTTGGGTGCCTGTTGCAGTTGGCTAGGTGACATGCTTGGAGCCACCAGTCCTCAGGCCCCTGATGTGGATAGGTGAAGACCTGGCTTAATCTGCAGAGCAGTGTCAAATGTCAGGAAACTGCTACTTCACAGTTTAAATAATTGATGTTAGACTTCAGGCATATACCCTGTTTTACTGTGATAATGAGGACCTACATTGTTGTAATAGGCCCACACAAGTGTCTACAGGGGGAAAGGCACTCAAAGTCTGTGAAACCTTATGCCTGTGCCTAGGCAAAAGAGCTGTGCCTACCCTGAGTCCCTGGCTTAAGGGAACCAGCAGAGTATTTTTTCCCCTGTTTTTTAATTTGTTCCCTCTTCAAGGCTGGGAGAATGGCTCCAGGCACGTGACAAGTCTTACTTCTGGCCCAGGGGATTTGACAATCGCTGAAGCCATCCCTAACCCAGTGCAGAGCAAGGAGAGGGGAGATAAATAGGAGAGAGGTTTTTCCCAAAGGGGGGTGTTTTTGATCTACATTGTAGGCCAGATGAAAGCACTTATCTTTCATCAATCAAGGGCTGCTTCTCACTGGTTCTGGGTGGCCGAATAGACACTCTACCCCTGTGTCTCTCTCAATGTGGAAAACTCCTCCCAAGTGCCACTACTTGCCTCACCATGCACCATGAGCTGATCTGGCCTGAAGTGCTTTGGCTCCTGCTGGGTCAGGTCTGGCAACTCCTTGCTGCTTCTGAACTGTCCCTCCCTTCCCTACCGCTCAGTCTGATTCCTCACATTGCCTTTGATGTTCAGGGCTCCTAGATTGTCATATATAATGAATTCACTTGTTTTTCGGGTCTTTGTTGTAAGAGGGACCCGCAGAAGTGTCTGACTACTCCACCATCTTGGCCATGCCAACAATATTGAAGGATTCTATGAGCAAAATATTAAACGACACAGGAAGCATCAAAAGAAGTTGGAAGGAATATACAGAGTCACTTCACCAAAAATAATTGTTAGATGATCAGACATTTCAGAAGGTAGCATACGATCAAGAACCAATGATACTAAAGGAAGTTCAAGTTGCGTTGAAGACATTGTTGAAAAACAAGGCTCCATGAATTGTGGAAAGGTAATTGAGATGTTTCCAAGAATAGATATAAAGCTGTAAGCTCTTACTCATCTATGCCAAGAAATTTGGAAGACATCTACTTGGAAAACCAACTAGAAGAGATCCATAATTTGTGTCCATTCCAAAGAAAGATGAACCAGTGGAAAGTAAAAATTATTGAACAATACCATTAATATCACTTGCAAGTAAAATTATGCTGAAGAGAATTAAAAAATGGTTCCAGCAGAACATTGACTGGCAAGTGCCAGAAATACAAGTCAGATTTAGAAGAGGACCAGGAATGAGGGATATCATTGCTGATATCAGATGGATCTTGGCTGAAAACAGAGAATACCAGAAAGTTGTTTACCTGTATTTTATTGACTATGCAAATGCATTCGACTATGTGGATCATAACAAATTATGGATAATATTTTGAAGACTGGGAATTCCAAAACACTTAATTTTGCTCAAGAGGAACCTGAACGTAGATCAAGATGCAGTCATTCAAACAGAACAAGGGGATACTGTGTTGTTTAAAGTCAGGAAAGGTATGCGTCAGGGTTATATCCTTTCACTATACATATTCAATCTGTATGGTTAATAAATAAACCAAGAAGCTGGACTACGTGAAGAAGAAGGTAGCATCATGACTGGTGGAAGACTTATTAATCCATGGATTGCCAGAAAAATGAACAAATCTGTCTTGGAAGAAGTACGGCCAGAATACCCCTTACAAGCAAGGATGGCCAAACATCATCTCACGTACTTCGGACATATTATCAGGAGGGATATCTCTATGCTGTAGGATGTCTTGGAGAAGGACATCATGCTTGGTAAAGTAGAGTGTCAGCAAAAAAGAGGAAGACCCTCAATGAGATGGATTGACACAGTGGCTGCAACAATGGGCCCAAGCATAACAACAATTGTGAGCATGGCACAGGACTGAGCAGTGTTTCATTCTGTGGTGCCTAGGGTCACTATGAGTTGGAACTGACTTGATGGTACCTAACAAAAACATTAAAGTCATTAAATCATAAGATATTTTAGGAATGAGTATAATTATAGACCACCACTTGTCTGTCAGTTTGTTCTACTGTGGTTGTTTGGGTATTGCTATGATGCTAGAAGCTATACCACTAGTATTTCAAGTACCAGCAGAGTCATCCAGGATGCACAGGTTTCAGCAGAGCTTCCAGACTAAGATAGACTAGGAAAGAAGATCTGCTGATCTACTTCAAAAAAAATTGACCAGAGAAAACCTTATGAATGGTAACTTAACATTGTCTGATATAGTGCCAGAAGATGAACCCCTAAGTTTGGAAGGCACTCAAAATACAAGTGAGGAAGAGTTGCCTCTTCAAAATATAGTCCACCTTAATGACATGGATGGACTCAAGCTTTTGCAACCTTCATTTTCTGACGTGACATGACTCAAAGTTAGAAAAAACAGCTGCAAATATCCACTAGTAATCATAATGTGGAATGTATGAAATATAAATCCAGGAAAATGGGAGGTGGTAAAAAATTAAATGGAATGCATAAAGATCAGTATCCTAGGCATGAGTGAACTGAAATGGGTTGGTATTGGCCATTTTAAATTAGATATTCATATGGTCTACTATGCCAGGAATAACAAAGAAGAACACTGTCACACTCATCTTCAAAAAGAACAATTCAAGATTTAACCTGAAGTACAAGCTGTCAGTGATAGGATATATCCATACAGCTACAAGGAAGAGTGGTTAATATGAATAGTATTCATAATTACATACTACCACTAATGCAAAAGATGAAAGAAATTGAAGAGTTTTACTAACTTTTTGACTATGCAAAAGCATTTAACTGTGTGGATCATAACAAATTATGAATAACTTTGCAAAAAATGGGAATTCTAGAACATTTAATTGTGCTCATGCAGAATCTGTACATACCCAACAGGCAGTCATTCAAACAGAACAAGAGGATAATGCATTGTTTAAAATCAAGAAAATAGTGCATTAAGATTGTATCCCTTCACCATACCTATTCAATCTGTATGCTGAAAAAATAACCTGAGAAACTGAACTATATGAAGAAGAATGCAGCATCAGAATTGGAGGAAGACTCATTAACCACCAGGGATATGCAGATGACACAACCTTGCTTGCTGAAAGTTAAGAGGACTTGAAGCACTTACTGATGAAGATGAAACACTACAGCCTTCAGTTTGGATTACATCTCAACATAAGGAAAAAAAAAAATCCTCACAACTGGACCAATAAGCAACATCATGCTAAACAGTGAAAATATTGAAATTATCAAGGATTTCTTCTTACTAGAATACACAATCAATGGTCATGGAAGCAGCAGTCAAGAAATCGAATGATGCCTTGCATTGGGCAAATATGCTACAAAGAACCTCTTTAAAGTGTTAAAAAGCAAATATGTCACTTTGAGGACTTTGGGGATGATGAGACTTCATCTTGCTTACTTTTGTCATGTTGTCAGGAGGGACCAACTCCTAGAGAAGAATATCATGCTTGGTAAAGTACAGGGTCAACAAAAAAGACGAAGACCCTCAACAAGATGGACTCACACAGTGGCTGCAACAAATGGCTCAAGCATAGTGACCATTGTGAGGATGGTGCAGGACTGGGTAGCATTTTGTTCTGCTATATACAGATTCACTTTGAGTTGTAACTGACTCAACAGCATCTAACAATAACAACATAGATTTTGAAATGAAATAAAAAAATTTATAATAAGTATTATTCTAATATTAATTAATTGTTAAAGTGATACAACTAAATAAGAGTTAATATTTTGAATATGGATGAATAAAAATATACACTTTTATAAGGGAAATCATCATATTTTGCTTTTTATATTATGATTTTGTATACAGCAAATATTTATTAAGGAACTATCCTCTTATGTGTCTACATAAGGTAATGTGGATGCAAATGTAAACAGGCAGTTACTTTGCATTTAAATATTGTGGGGGAGATAAGCAATATTCAAAATATATGTAACTTTATTTTGGTAAATGCTATGGAAAAAAGTTTCATGATGCTGTGAGAAAGTAAAAAGAAAAGGTTTGAACTTTATTAGTGAGGCTGACAAAGGCTCCTCTTGGAAAGGTGCCGTTAGTCTGAAATTTGAAGAATGAGTAAATGCTAACCAGGAGAAAAAGGGGTGGGTCATCATGTTTGGTAAAGCAAAGAGTCAGTGAAAGCAAGAGAAACCCTCAATGAGATGGATTGCTACAATAGCTGCAACAAAGGACTTTAAAATACTAATGATGATGAAGACGCAGGACTGGGCAGCGTTTTGTTCTGTTATACATAAGCTCACCATGAACTGGAGTCCATTGGAGGGCAACTAACAACAACAATAGCAACAGTACATTGCAAAGAGAACAGTATATACAGAAGCCTCATAATCTGACATAGTTTTATTAATTAAGCATTTAGAATACTTTGAATTATAAAATATTACTGATTTAGAGATGCGGGATTAAATATTCTACCTAAATCCTCCATAGCTGATGAATATCAAGCCCAGGAAATATTTTGGAGAGTGGGAAAATGGGTTGGTGGAAGGATGAGATTTAGAAGGTTTTAGAGCTTTATGGAAGTCTTTTGTTTATTAAGTAATATCTGTATTATGACTTGGTTTAATATTGAAAAGGATTTATTATTAGCATTTCTTTTATGATTTGTAGTCTCGATAAAGATAACTTTTTCAGTCAGAAAATTAATAAAAGCAAAAGGAAAAGATAGGAGAATGGAGAAAGAAAAAAATGATAAAACTAAAAACAATAATTAAAGGAAAGAGAAACGTTTAGGAGTGAAGAAGGGAGAATAAGAGGAGAAAGAGGAGAGAATGAAATTTGTGGGAAGGTAGAGACCAAATCCAAAGAGAGTGTGAATGAAACAGAAGAGGTACTTTTTATAGTAACTAGTCAATAATTGGAAGAGACAAAGAGAGGAGAAGGCAAATTAGTTCATATGCACTATTTATGAAACAGGATTTTTCTGAAGTGGATTTATGTGAACTATGAGCAGTGAGAGGGAGAGGAAAAGTGGGGCACAGCGTGTGTGTGATACCCAGGACAGGGCAGTATGGGGAAGAATCGTCCTATTTGACAGCTTCCCACACATGGCATTACGCTGCACAGCTAGCCCAGGTCAGCTTAATTGCCATTGTTTATGCTGGGATTTGGCATAAAGCCATTTTGCTAGACTGAGGAGAAAGAGACCATCTAGACTTGATTCTACAGGATGTCTGCGTTTCAGGTCTTTGCAACTTCATGGATTGTTTCTTATATAGTTGAAAGTTTAACATTCCTTTTATGTTAATATCTATAAAGTTGAAAATGGAATAAAATTAAAAGAATCTATGTGATAAAAAGGAGACTAGGTGGCTAAAGAGGTTTGTAGTTGGCTGCTAACCTGAAGGTTGGCGGCTCGAAAACACCCAGCAGCTCTTTTGGAGAACGGCCTGGCAAACTGCTTCTGTAAAGATTGCAGCCAAGAAAATCCTGTGTAGCAGTTCTACTCTGTCATAGGCGTCACCATGAATTAAAGACCAACTCAACAACAACTCACAACAGCAATAACGTGGCAAAAAAGTTCTTCTAAAATGATGCATTCTATATAACTTATCTACATATTGTGTCTATTAGCACAATCTGGGACGGAAAATACTGTATGATTATTTTTAACACTGGTTATGATATATGGCATATATTTTATAAAATATTTTCATATTTATTTGTGATTTTATATTTTAAAATGTATTTTAATTGGTTTTTGACAACTTTAGTGTATATGGGGCTTATATAAAGAAAACAAAGCATGGGAACTCATTGAAGATTCATGCTAAACATGAAAGAAATAAAGGTCATTTAAATTTTAATTAAATGAACCCTAAAATGATGAAAGCTAAAATAACTTAGACAAAAAATGGTTTGGACCACAGAAAAATCCCCCAGGAAACATACATCAACTGAGGGTATTATTTGCAAGCTTCATAAAATTGTGATTTGCCTAAACAAAGAGAGGATATTGGTTAGCTCAAAGAAAGAACAGAAAGGGAGAGAACAAGCCATAAAAAGGACAGGAGCAAGGATACTTTTTGTGGTCAGCAGTATATCCCTGGGCTAATCTATGATTTCTGTCACACTGTGCATGCTGACAGGGTCCTGCCTCAAGCTAGTACTTCCACAAATGTCTTCACTTTTCAGCCTAAGGGCTTTCTTTGAAGACTTAGGTGCCTGATTAGCCTGCTGTTATAGGCTAAGTGGGCAGAGAAGTTAATGGCCCCTGGGGCAGCCCTTAAATAATGAGGGATAAATGGCCATGGATAAATACCCAGCATTCAGACAGACCAGTTTGGAATTCATTCTATATGTTTTAATTGCACCAACCCACCTAATGCAGGGACCTAGATTTGGCACATCTGCTACAAAAGATCTCTTTAAAATGTTAGAAAGCAAAGATTTCTCTTTGATAACTAAGGTGCTCCTGACCCAAGTCATGGTATTTTTAGTCTCTCTATATGCACATAAAAACTGGACAATGAAAAAGGAAGATCAAAGAAGATTTGACACATTTAAATTGTGGTGTTGGCAAAGAATATTGAATATACCATGGATTTCCAGAAGAATAAACAAATCTGTCTGGGATGAAATACAACCAGAATGCTCTTTAAAAGTGAGGATGATAGGAATTTCTCTCATTTACATTGGACATGTCATTAGGAAGGACTAATTGCTGGAGAAGGACATCATCCTCGTAACACAGAGGATCACCCAAAAAGAGGGAGAACCTCAATGCGAATGGATCGACACAATGGCTGCAACAATGGGCCCAAATGAAGCAATGATTGCAGGAATGTCACAAAACCATTCTGCAACGTTTTGTTCTGTTATAACTAAAGTTGCTATGAGTCAGAGTCAACTTGAGGACACCTAACAACAATAGATTTCACATCCTTCCCTGGCTTTTTCTCCTTTCCTGTTTCAATCTCCTTGCTCCTTCATTCCTGCTTCCTGTAATTATCACCACAAAACACTGCATTTAGTCAAATCTTTGTTTCAAGCTCTGCTTTTGGGGAAACCCAAATTAAAAAAAAAAAAAAAAGCAGACAGAAAACAGTGAAGTACTGCTTATTTCCGTAAACTAGATACATGCTTTCTTCAGAGTATCATCACAGATTCTATTACTGTCAGTCTTGAGCAACTTCACTCAGTTGTCCAAGAAGTCAGTGTCCTTCTACTAGACCTTAAATCGTAGATCAATTGATTGATTAGCAAATGACTGTATTAGTTTCTTCTTGCTACTGTAACAAATTACCACAAACTTCTAAACAGAGAATTATGAGGCTAAATCAAGGTGTCAGCAGGGTTGTGTTTCTTTTTGAAGCTCCAGGGGAGAATCCATTTGATTTAATTGGGTTCTCTAGAGAAATAAATCCAGTGATACATATCTGTATATATATATATGTATGTACGTATATATTTACTTAAATGAAATGACTTAGGCATTTGTGGGTGCTGGCAAGTCCCAAATCCATAGATCAGGTGACAGGCTGGAGACCTCTGCTGGCTCATGGGATTGTGGGCATGGAGAATCCAGAATTCACAGGTCAAGCAGCAGGCCAGATATTTTTTTAGGCTTATGTCCCAATATCTGGAGGTCAGGCAATGAGAAGATGAAAAGAGTGCAGGGTAAAGAGAGATTGAAAGAGAGAGAGTTCTGTCAGAATACACATTTATATTATGGAGCCAGACCACCCCCTCAAAGAAACTGCCCTTTCAACTGATTGGTTAATTAATCACATCAGATCACATCATGGAAAGTGACTACATTACATAACAAAGGGATACAGTGTGGTTTACAATCATGAAAGATGTGCGTCAGAGTTGTTGCTTTTCCCCATACTTATTCAATGTATATGCTGAGCAAATAATCCAAGAAGGTGGACTATACAAAGAATGCAGCATCAGGATTTGAGGAGGACTCACTAACAACCTGCAATATACAGATGACACAACTTTACTTGCTGAAAGTGAACAGGACTTGAAGCACTTACTGATAAAGGTGAAAGCCCACAGCCTTCAGTATGGATTACACCTCAACATAAGGGAAAGGAAAATCCTCACAACTGGAGTAATAAGCAGCATCATGATAAACAGAGAAAATATTGAATTTGTCAAGGATTTCAGTTTACTTGACTCCATAATCAACGTTAACGTCCATGGAAGCGGCAGTCAAAAAATCAAATGACATATTGCATTGGGCAAATCTGAGGCAAAAAATCCCTTTAAGGTGTTAACAAGTAAAGATGTCACTTCAAGGACTAAGGTGTGCTTGACTGAAAGCAACAGTATTTTTCAATCACCTCATATGCATGCAAAAACTGGACAATGAATAAGGAAGAACAAAGAAGAACTGATACCTTGAATTATGGTGTTGACAAAGAACCCTGAATATACCATAGACTGCCAGAAAAACAAACAAATTTGCCTTGGAAGAAATACAGTCAGAATGCTCCTTAGAAGCTAGGATGGAAAGACTTCATCTCATGTACTTTGGAGTTGTTATTAGGAGGGACGAGAAGGACATCATGCTTGGTAAATTAGAGGCTCAGCAAAAAAGGCGAAGACCCTCAAAGAGATGGATTGACAGTGGCTGCAACAATGGCCTCAAATATAACAATGATAGTGAGGATGGCACATGACTGGGAAGTGTTTCATACTGTTGTACATAGGGTT
Organism: Dugong dugon; assembly: GCA_030035585.1. Taxonomy (NCBI): domain Eukaryota; kingdom Metazoa; phylum Chordata; class Mammalia; order Sirenia; family Dugongidae; genus Dugong; species Dugong dugon. The sequence goes on along the minus strand of CM057463.1, from coordinate 101,082,961 downwards.
GCTATGAGTTGGAACTGACTCAAGGGTACCTAACAACAACAACATATTACATTACATTACAGAACACTAACCAGTCTAGTAATTGTCCAAGCCACTGAGAATGATAGCCTAGACAAGATTACACATAAAATTAACCATCACACCTTTTCATCACTTTTTCAAGCTTCTAGAGGCTTCCTGCGTTCTGTGGCTTGTGGTTGCTTCCTCTATCTTTAAAGTACGTTACTCCAAGCTCTGCTTCTGTCATCAGATCTCCTTTACTGACACTGACACACTTGCATCTATCTTACTAATACTCCATTGATTATATTGGGCCAACCTAGATTATCAAGGATAATCTATCTTCCCATCTGAAGATCGTTAACTTAATCACATCTGCAAGGCCCTTTAGCCATGTAAAGTAATATATTCACAAATTCTGGAGATTAGAATGTGAACGTCATGGGGAGGGAGGATTATTTTGTTTACCACAATGATAGAACACATGACTGACAGGAGATTTTATTCAATAGAAGATGGATCACCTAGAATAAACATGCAGTACTGGTAACTGAAAGTAGACTAAGGGGTTCCAGATATCACTAGCAAAAAATGGTATTAAAAAAAACACTAATATGAGCTTTATTTTTTCCCCATCATTTTTCTTTTTTTTGAAAATACTAATAAACAGTCTACTGTTTATCAGCTATACCCCAGAGGAACCTAACATAATCCCTACCCTTTAAAAATCTTGCAGCCAATTGTACTATGAAAGTTATTGTCAAGAATAAATTTTTGAAGCAAATGCATCACTTTTTTTTCTAACAGTAAATTACAGTACAAGTTACATCATTTAAGGAGAAATCTCAATGACCAAATATGTCCTTTAAATATAGCCACACTTCTCAATTTCTAAACACAATTTAGCACCTGACCGCCACAAACAACACTCATGTGAATGCATGTGTGTGCATGCAAACGCACACACACGCACACACACACCCTTATATCTGAATATTTAGAAGAATACAGTTTGGACATGGTCTGAGATTATGTTGAAAAGTATTCCTTAGAAGAAAAACTTGTGATTTTGGTAGGTGTCTAATTTTCTAATATGTTATATTTTTCTTGTCTATCCTTGCAAATTTCTTACCATTGGATTTACCTATTTTAGCTACTCATATCTTCAACACAACTGTTTTGTGTTCAGTCCACAACCACAAACTGACCTCCCTTCAGTTGAAATGCCATTTTCAATTCCTATCTCCTTTTTCATTTGCTTGGTAAAAATCTTTTAATCTTTCAACACACAACTCGTAAGTGATCTCTTATTTAAGTTTTTACCTGCCTCTACAAAGGAAATAATTATTCTGTCCCCATTGAACCATTGTTACATGATACAATATGTCATATCATATCATATATGATACAATATATATAAATATGTGTCATATATATCATGTATATATATAAAATATATATTTAATGGTATAGTATAATTATTAGTTAGTCCCTACCATTTTTACTGGAGAATTCTTTGAGGTCAAGTTCTAACCCCTTTGTCATAATAAATAGTTGCGATAAAAATTTTAATGAATTCAACTGAATTGAATTGAAATTCACTAAAGAAAAAGATAAACTTCAGTCAAATTATAGAATGTTAAGAAATTTGTCTATTTTTAACAGCTGTTACAGTTCAAAAGTGTCAATCTACTTGTGGCTTAAATGGGGAAACAATGAGAAATATGAGTTGGATATAGGATTGTAATATAATCCAGGTAATGGATAGTAAGAGATAGAATTAGCCTTGTGGCTGTAGGAATGAGATATTGCTGATTTTGAAACCATCTTCCTGCTCAAACTTTTTATAGATTATAACTGTTCTTGAAAATATTTGCTTAAGTCAACTTGTTCAAGAAAAGTTGTGTTCCAACAAATGGGAAAACAGAAAAATGTTCTCCAGATGTTAGTTTACACAGCAGCAACAAAAGAATCTATCTGCTGTTAAACTATGTTTAATTCTTCTTCACAGGACTCCAATTACATTTTCAAGTTGTTTAATTTAGTCTAATTTTATGAATTTACTTTAAAGTTCTTTGCAGGATTTCTCTAGGCAGTCTCATGTAGTTTTTTGTAACTAATGAGCAAAAACAAAATTATTTGTTGTTATAGGCTACACATTTTTTTTTTAAAAATATATTGTTAGTCCAGTGATGTTATCATACTTTGATTATTTGATTCCACTGGTCCTTATGATTGTTACCATGGAGATAGGAAAATATTTTGATTGCTAGGGAAGTATGTGGGAGAACACAGTTTCTTTCCAATTTTGTTTTCAGCCTAAAAGTGATGGAAATTTTTTTTAGCACTCATATCATATTTAGTTTTAGCAAACTTAACAAAAGTAAGTAAGTTATTTTTCACAGCAACTGAGAAAAGCAGGTATTTCCCAGGATTCAAAAATTATATTTGTTATTTCTTTTTTAAAAAAATATTTTAATCAAGTAGTGATTAAATAATGGCTAGAGAAGGAAGGGTATGTCTTCAATTTTAAACTTAGGCATGATGCTATTTCTAAAATATGAATGGCTTGTACTTTGAAATTTATATAAAATATAATTAGGTCTATGGCAAAGATCTTTGATAAATCTGTAATTCCTGCAATGAAGACAGTAAGTTTGATTGGCTTAAATATAGTATCAATATCTCTCATATGAAGTACTGACTAGTAAGTGTAGAAGGAATAATAAAATTTGAAAAATCATCATTTCACAAAAATTGCAGTAAAAAATTGATTCAGGAAAAAAATCATTGATTGATGCAAAGCATCAGGAAGAAGCTTGTTGAAGAAAAATCTATAAACTAATTTCAAATTATCACCTCACAGATTAATCACTCATTACAAAGGGAAAAATATACTTTTCTAACAATCAGGCAGACACTCCTTTCATTAAGTGATGAAATTTAATGTCACCAGAAATGAAACAAATTGACATCACATGCCTCAAGACAAGATACTCTGAGAATAACAAAACATTACCTATGTGATAGTCCTTAAAAAAAAAAAAAAAAAAAAGACAACAATAACCCGAATCTAAACATGAGAAAACAATCAGGCAAGCCCAAATTGAGAGACATTCTGCAAAATAAATAACTTAGAACTTTATAAATATAGCAGTGTAGTAGAAAAAACAAAAAATAAATCAGACTGGAAAACTAAATATAAGTGCTAAAAAAATACTTCCATCACTTTTTAGGCTGAAAACAAAATTGGAAAGAAACTGTGTTCTCCCACATACTTCCCTAGCAATCAAAAGAGATTAAATCTATTCTAGATTAAAGAGATTCAAGAGACATAGCATTGACTGGATGCTAGTTTAGAAGAAGAAGTAAGTTTAAAGGACATTATAGGGCTAATAGAATTATAATACATACTCTGTATGGAATAATCACACTGCTTTAATATTTAATTTACTGAGTGTTATAATTGTATTCTATATTGGGTATTTGTTTCTAGGACTATGTACTAAACTTTAATTAGTGAATCTATATATCCAGTGTGTAATTATTGAATCTTTTCTGACAGTTTGAAAATTTAGAAACTTTCTCCCATAATTATAAGTAGAATTCTGAGAATTTAACTGTGAAAATAGATAGGCTAAACATTTGTAGTGAACTTTCCATGAAATAAAAATCAAGCATTCATTGTCAAAATATGATGAGAGAAAATTAAATTAGAAACACTTTTGTGTTACACATTTTAAGAGTGACTTTACCTTGGTGTCAGTTTATCAGACAACTTTATTTTAAAAAAAAGTATTTGAGTATTTAGAGAACATACTGTAACAATGTATTTCAGTAAAAGAGCCTCTATTTTAATATAAATTCTCAGATTAATATTAACTCGTAATTAAAAATTAAATTTATAGTGTAGAAGTGACAGTATAACACTTTACTTTCTTTAATAAGATTTCATTGGCTAAGCTTTGTTATATTTGTGAGATCTTTTAGCATTCTCTTGGTATTTTCAGTAAAGTCTCCATGGAAGAAAACTAAGACGGACATATGTTTTACCAAATTTTGGGCCCTAATATCAAGGCATAACAAAATTTCAGCTTACCACAAATGATGGAATATGCGTTAAATACTTGAATTTCTCAATTTTTTCCTCTTCTGGATTCCATCTCTTCATTTTGTAGGCAGGTGAAATCAAACACATAAAATGCAAATCCTATCCACTAGGATGGCAAAACAAAAAGACTGATAATAACAAGTGCTGACAAAGGTGTGGAGAAATTGGAATCCTCATACAATGTTGGTAGAAATGTAAAATGGTACAGCTGATTTGGAAATGACTTGAGACTTTCTAAAGTGATTAAACATAGATTTAATGTGTTGTTGTAGTTGTGTGCCATTGAGTCAATTCCGACTCATTGTGACCCTATTTGCCAGAGTAGAACTGCTGTATAGTGTTCCCTAGGCTGTAATCTTTACAGGAGCTTTTCTCCTGCAGAAGGGCTGATGGGTTAGAACTGCTAACCTTTTGTTAGCAGCTGAGTGCTTAACCATTGAGATACCAGGGCTAAGACATGACACAGCAATTCCGCTCCTAGTTATATAACCATGGACAATGAAATTACATGCCCATACAAAAACTGGTACACAAATGTTCATAAAAGCATTGTTCATAATGACCCAAAAGTGGAAAAAATCAAAATGCCTATAAACTGATGAAAGGATTTAAAAAAAAAAAAGCCCAAACTTTTTGCCATAAAGTCAATTTCAACTCATAGCGACCCAATAGGACGGAGTGGAACTGCCCTCATTGGGTTTCCAATACCGTGATCTTTACAGAAACAGACTGCCTCATCTTTCTCCCACATCTTTCTCCCCTGAAAAGGCAGGTGGGTTCAAACCTCCAACTTTTCAGTTAGCAGCCAATAAATTTAACCACTGTACCACCAGGGCTCCTTAAAAACCCAAACGTCTATAAACAGAAGAATGCATAAACACTTGTGGTATAGCCATACAATGGGATACTCTTTGACAGCAGAAAAGAAGAAAGTATTGATACATGCTACAATAGAGATGAGAAACAAAAATATTATTCTAAGTAATAGAAAGCAATGAAAATAGGCCACATATTGTATGATCCATTAATATGAAATATATAGAATAGGCAAATCTTTAGAGTTGGAAAGTAGATTTATTTGTTGCTTAGGGCTATAAGGACTTGGGGATAGGAAGTAATTGCTAGTAAGTACTGAGTTCTTTTTCTATGGTGAAAGGTTCTAAAATTAGGCTATGATGATGCTTCAAAATTCTAATAATGTATTGAAAACAATGAATTTGGCGCTCTAAAGGGTACATTTTATGGAATATGAAATATGTCAAAAATGTTAAAAATAAAATTTGAGTTTACTAGTACAATCTTCTCTTCATCTTTCTCTTACATCTTTGCCTTTTCTTTATCTCAACCATTTTAGAAGCTCATCAAAATTAATGCAGATAGTATATGGTACTGCATTAAAAACAGACAAAAAAAAACTTAGAGTGGCTATAAATATAAAAGTAGTAACAAGTCTGGTTAGAAATGAATGTAGAGTATCTGATTTAGATACAAAATGGTCTTCCTTTGGCTTTGCATTTCCTTCTAGTTACTAACTTAGGTTTAAACTTCCTTTCATTTTAAATTTCCTTATAGAGTTGTAAAAACAAGTATACCTGATACCTCTCTTTCATTCTACCACCCACTGACATTTAGATTCCAGTGTTACCACTTTATGAAACTGTACCTGCCAGTCATCATAAAACCAATGCAAATATTTCAGTGCTTCTCTTAATTCATTTCTCTCATCTATGTTTAACAGCTCCCTTAAATTCCTTCTGTTCTTAATCTGGGATATCATCATCTCTTTCATTTTCTACTATCTCTCCCTAGTTTTACTTTGTCTATTTCATAAAAGTGAACATTTCCAAAGTTTTTCTCTCTAGTCCTTATTTCTCACGACTCTATAGTTTTCATGGCTTGTTTTTTTTTTTTTTTTTAATCAGTTTCTAATATTTCTACTATCATTTTTGAAAAAAAATGACTGTCATATCTACATGGCTATCTCAAAATGACCTTGAGATCTATAGGTAGAAATATTTGACAATAGTTGTTATGTGGATATTCCAAGAGCCCTTCTAATTTAATACATCCAACACTGAGCTTGCTATTTTATCTCCAGACCTATTCATATTATTTTATTTCTTACTTTTGTAAACAGCTTCGCCATTTATTTGAATACTTTGAACTTATCATTGTTTTTTTTTCTTTTAATTCATCAATATTTATTAAATATTGAAGTTCTACCAGATCTTTCCACTTCTGTTTCCACTAAGTTGGAATTAATTCCTAAACATTGCAATTATAGCTTCAGAATAGTATTACCAAAAAAAAAAAAATTTTTTTTTCCTCTTGTCCATCACCAATGACATTGACAAAGTCCAAAGAATTCACTACCTTCTTTGGACAAAAGCAATGATTTTCTTGTGTCAGACCTCAGCTGCTTCTTTATAGCCCTCAGTTTTCCACCAAGAAAATCTTTCTTCCATACATTTACCTTATTCTTACTGTCCTAATCAATGCTCTTCATTTGGCTCCCATAGTCTTCAGGATACAATTTAAACTTCTATGTATAACATATAACACAATGCTTCATTTGCTGTGTGAATACTAATCCAGACTCATCTCCGCTTGTTTCATCATTATTTACACTTCAACAATAACTGTGTTTCTTTGAACAAGCTACACTTTCTCATGTCTCAAACCTTTGCAGTTCAGTTAATTCTACTTGGAGGAGCTTTCCTTGAATGTCCGTCTGGTAAACCTATCCACAAATTTTGCTTCAGATGCTACCACTTGGGAGAAATCTGTCCTGATGTCCCTAGGCATATTTCAGCAGTACTTCAGGCATTGTTCTCTATGTCTTGTTTGTTTAACTTTGATTTAAGTAAGTTCATTATCACTTAATAATAGTTTGTTAATATATCCATCTATCTCTTTAGCTGAGAATAATTCTGTGTGAAAGCAGCAGCAGTCTTTTCTGTCTGTATCCCCAGACCTATTGTGTCTGGCTATCATGGATTGAACTGTGTCCCCCAAAATTATGTGTATCGATTTGGCTATGCCTTGATTCCCAATATTGTGTGATTGTCCACCGCTTTGTCATCTGATGTGATTTTCCTATGTGTTGTAAGTCTTATCACTATGAAGTTAACGAGATGGGTTAGTGGCAGTTATGTTGATGAGATCCACAAGATTAGATTGTGTCTTAAGCCAATCTCTTTGGAGATATAAAAGAGAGAAGCAAGTGGAGAGACACAGGGACCTCATATCACCAAGAAAGAAGCACTGGGAGCATAGTGCATCCTTTGGTCATGGTCCCTGAACTGAGAAGCTCCTTGACCAGGGGAAGATCGATGCCAAGGACCTTCCTCCAGAGCCAACAGAGAGAAAGCCTTCCCTTGGAGTTGGCACCCTTTTAGCCTACTAGACTGTGAGAGAATAGATTTTTCTTTGTTAAAGCCATCCACTTGTGGTATTTCTGTTATAGCAGCACTAGATAACTAAGACACTGGCACTCATTGTCAACCCAAAAGCAATTTGTTAATAAATAAATTTATTAAGAGATAGCCTTCAGTTTGATCTAATTGTATAATTAAAAGTTAAGTAGTTTAAACCATTTTCTTACTGACTAAAGTAGCCATAATAATAATAATAGTAGTAGTTACAAACCAGTATAAAATGAGTGGTATTTCCTTGAGACATACAAAGGATTTGAACTGACATAGTAGTTGGATGCAATTACAATATGCAATGACAGAGTGGTATGAATACACATCAGCACAGGCAAACTCATTGGATAGGCTTAATCTCTATTTTACTCATTTCTTTTATTACACATTATCAATCTTGTTTTAGACAGAGAAAAAAACAGAATAACTTTTGCAAAGTCATGAGTTACCTTTAATCATTTAGAGTCATACCACAAATTTGCATGCTTACAGGAATAAAGCATTTTACCTTAATGTGACCCTAAGTCTCAATAACTTCCCATCTCATCTGTTAGAAGTAATTTATAAAGTAAGATTCTACTGGTCATTTTGACATCCTATTTAGTTTTTTTCCACCAATCATCTGTCACTTTCTGTACTATGGTGGCTTGCATGTTGCTGTGATGTTGGAAGCTATGAGACTGGTATTTCAAATGCCAGCAGGATCTCGCATGGTGGACAGATTTCGTCGGAGCCTCTAGACTAATACAGACTGGGAAGAAGGAATTGGCGATCTGCTTCTAAAAAAATTGTCCAGTGAAAACGTTATTAATAGAAGTGGGACATAGTGCCAGAAGATAAGCCCCTCAGGTTGGAAGACACTCAAAATACTACTGAGGAAGAGCCATCTACTCAAGGTAGAGTCAACCTTAGTGAAGTGGATGAAGTCAAACTTTCGGGACCTCCATTTGTTGACGTAGTACGACTCAAAATGAGAAGAAACAGCTGCAAAGATCCATTAATAATTGGAAAGTGGAACATACATACTAAGAACATAGCAAGGATTGTGAGGATAGTGCAGGACTGTGCAGTGTTTTGTTCTGTTGTACGTAGGGTCAGTATGAGCCAGAACTGACAGGACGGCACCTAACAACAACAATGTCATTTTTAAATTGTAAGAATAGTGTCATTAAAATAAAGTTTATGTTTATGAACATAGTAATTCATGACCATTGTATAAATTTTTCAAAATTAAACTGTCTTGTCCAAGGGGATCAGCAAAAGATAACTCAACATTTTAGTATGCATTCCTAAATTTTATAGACTCAATATCATAGTGCCAAAGTGAATGAGCTCTGCAATCAGTTCTGGATTTAAATCTTGGACCAGGCCACATGGTACTGTCTGTTATTTAGTTTTCTCATCTATAAAATGGTGATAATAATACTTTAATCATAGGTTTACTGTAAGAATTAAATAATTAACTTTTTAAGATGCTTAGCACAGTCTATAATTTTTTAAACAAGCAATAACTATTAGTAGTTTTTCATATTTTTTATTATGTGGTAATGCTCTGTATACTCTTTTTGAGATTTTCTCATTTTGCATAATAACTTAGACATTTTAATGTGCCATGAGCAGTTTACAGAGTTTTTGATACTTTCAAAAATATATATCTAAACAAAAATAAAATAAAACCTCTCCCTTTTCCTAAAAGGGGGAGTCATGTGCAGTCATTAAAATTAAAATTTTACTCAAAAAATGTTGTACCTATATACAAAAACATGGAATATATTTTTAAACACTGAGACATTTTGGAATAAAAACTAAAAATAGTCCAGATATTTCAGAACACCCAGATGTTCTATGGACAAAACACCTTCATTGTAGACCAAAAATTTATCTTTTCCACAAGATGCTTGGCCAAAAATATTGCAGTAGTCACCAGAATCCATCATAGTGAATGATTTATTTAATCTTTTTTGTCACTAAAAAATCATCTTATCATTCCGTAACACAGAAAACTAAAATGTATTGGTAGGTTTTCCAGATTACAAAAATCATGCTCTTATACTTTTATAGTTGGACTGCATTTGTATGATGTAAATGATTACAGTTTTACTTGACGTTACAAAATTTCGATGAAATAGAAGTTACTTTTAAAATGGCTTAACATATACAAACAATTGCTTGTACTCAATCCTTATTTGTTATCTAACACTTGACCTAGATCTTAGTCTGTTTGCCTTATGAAAGTGTAAAGATAAAACTACTTTATTTTTATATCTAACTCCCAGCTCAATTTAGGGTGATGTTATTGGCTAGTATATTCTTTGGCCAAGATTCTCCCAAACTATACTTTGAATAAAAGCATCAGTGTAGAGACTATAAGAATCTCTTTTATATATTACTTGATATTTCTTGTTTTATATTTTTTGATTCTTTAACCCAATCCAGATATGCCATACACACCTGCATGCACACACACAAATACGTATCTGCATATACGTGTATGTAAAAGTATATAGTGTATTCCAGTAGAATGCATCATGTTCAGTGATACAAAGATGAATTCACGTTTTTTCCATTAAAAATGCTCTGAATCTAGTGGTAGGTTGATACGGATCAACAACAACAGTAAATATGTATTTTGTGCTACACATCTTGGTAGGATCTTTATGTGTATTATATAATTTAATTTTTTAAATTAAACCACTTGTGGAGTTGATATTTTCATCCCTATTTTACCAAAGAAGAAGCTAAGTAATGAAAATTTGAAATACCTTGCCCATAGTTGCACATGGTTACATCCGACACCAAATGCTACCCAGTAAGTGCTACTCTGTCCCTTTGGATTAATCAAGAGGAGTACTATCGGAGGTATTCAATGAGTACCAAAGAATTATGAGAGGGAAGAATGCAATCATGCTGTAATTTAGTAAGTCTGTATGTGTGTGCTATGGAGCCCTGGAGGCACAGTGGTTAAGAGCTTGGCTGCTAACCAAAACGTAGGCAGTTTGAATTCACCAGCCACTCCTCGGAAACGCCATGGGGCAGGTATACTCTGCCCTATGGGGTTGCTGTGGGTCAGAATCGACTCAATGACAAAGAGTTTGTTTTTTTGGATTTATGTATGTAATAACACTTGGCTGAAACTTGACAAAAGAGTAGCTGCTCCCTAGAAGGCAAAAAAAAAAAAAAAAAAAAAGGAAAAGGCATCCCAGAAATTTCTTGCTTATTAATTTAATTTGGAGAATTGTTATATAATTTTAATTTTATTTGCTATGAAAAGATTTGGGAAGCAGTCTAGGAAATCTGATGCTAATCTAAAACCAAATTTACATTTCCTGATATGGAAATTTCAATATAGCTCCCTAGTGTGATATATAAAAACAGAAGGTTTCCCAAAAAAAAATCATGTGTAAGAACAAGGTAATAATTCGGATAAAAAAAGCAAAATTATACACTTATTTGCCTATCCTTTGGTTTCACTGGCCTGCAATACCTGGAAAATTATCTATGTAGTAAACCTCAGTTTGCTCATGTAGACATGACTTGCCCTAAATGAATGGGACTCCTTCTGGAAAAGACAGATTTAATTTTCTATATTTGGATATTTCCACAAAGAAATGAAGCTAACCAATAAAATATGTTGTGCTTGATATTTAGAGAGACTATTTATTTAACATAAACATTCTTCTGGACCAGTTTTGTATGTTAAATTAGTGATGGCACATGTTTTATTGCCAAGTTAGTGTAATAAATCTCTCAGATGCCAATACCATCTGGCCATCCATGCCCACTTGTGAATTTCATGTGTCATTTTGTACCTGCCATAGCTCCATACTCACACTGCTCAGCATCTGCCCTGAGTTAAATGCTTCCTTTACAAATCACAATTAATGGGAACACCCTGAGTTGTAAGTAAAGAATTTGTGAAAAAAATTGTCACACATCCCAAAATTGAGCCTGGGATGTCAATGAACAGATGTTGGACAAAAATAAAAGTGATAATATAATACTGTAACTTGCTGATTTGACTTGGCTGATGTTATTTATTTTCCTTTCTGTTGATAATTATTTAAGAACTTTTTTTTTTCCTTAATGCATCTTAGAAAATAACAATGCTCTAAAAAGTGTGTAATGGCAGTGTAAAAGTATAATTGAAACACAATTTCATTTATTTTCTAAATTATGCAAGGCATCATTGGCTTATAACACTTCTTGTTCCCTGTCCTGAGAGCCTGTAGAAACATTTTCGTGAGATATTTGAAAAAGTGAGCATTTTACTGGATTCTCAAGGTGTCACTTCTACTTTTAACTTGTTAGGTAGGTAGTCATTCAGCAGTGAGTATCATTTAATTAGAACCTACCGTAGTGAGAGTTAAAAAAGGCAAAGAATGTATACTATCTGTCTTTAGGAGCTTAAGAAATAATAGGTTTATTAAAAAGTTAAAAGTCATGAAGTATAAAGCAAGGTTACATATGATTCCTCAAGTAAGATTCTAGGAGCCAACCATCAAGTTAGACTCTCACGCTGCATGTAAGTGATGGCAAATAAAAAATTGAGTCACACTTACAAAAAAGTCAAATGGAAGCTGGATACAAAACTACCTAAACAACTGTAATTTCAAAAAATATAATTAAACCATTAGTTCCACTCAGGTATTTCTAAACTCTCTTTCAAACAGATAAGATCACGTGGTTAGGGAAGTGTTCGTCAAGTTTCTCTATGAATATGTATCCTTGACTTCTGATACGATGCATTGGCAAGAATGTAGCTTGAGTCTTGTCTTGCCGAAATGCACAACACAGGCTTAGATAGGAGAAAAGATGAGGTAAAATAAAACTGGAATATTTTGCAAAATGATGGGCCAGCACAATCTCTCCTCTGGGAAACACCGGCTGCTTGGATTCCACACACCCGAACAGGTGGCTCTCTGAGTGCCATTTGTTGGCTGTTGGTGTTGCTTTTTACCGCTTCTTTTGATTTCTTCCTTTCCTCTTGCCACCTCCCCCGCCTTTTGCTCGAGTACCTGGCTCCGTGTGCCATCTTTGCTTCTTCCTGAGGGGCTGTGTAGCTCCTTTCAAGTGTGGAGCTGCTTCCTGGTCTGGGCTGCCACACTGGTGGGATCCTGGGGTTTTGGTTCGATTGTTTGTTTTGAATTGTTTGTTTTCTTTTCCTTTTTTTGGGTTGGGAGCCCTTTCTGGCCAGGCGGTGCTGCGTGGCAAGGAGACTACCCCCCAGGCTTGCACAGACATGTAGAGGGATCCCTGAGGACATTTCTTTTCGTTGTTTTTTTTTTTTTTTTTTTTGGGGGGGGCTTTTCTTGTTCTTTTCTTTTTTTTTTAATTTGTTTTGTTTTGTTTTCCCTTTTTGTCTTTCTTCATTACTCAGTTTTTTGTCTCTCTATATCTTCCTCCTCTTTCTCTTCCCTGAATACCTGGCGTTGTCTACCTCTACGCCTTCTAGTCAGGCTGTACTGCAACATCTGAGAGCGACTTCCCCAGAACTAATAGCTGCACTGGTGGTGCAGTTCTTTAAACTTTCCCATTTTTATTTATTTGTTCCTTTCTTTTCTTCCTCTTCTCCTTTCTGTTTCTCTCTATTTCATAGTCTCTCATCTCTCAACTCCAATGGCAAGCTCCCCTAGCACTCTTTTTTGTTTGTTTGTATGTTTTTGGCTCCTGTTCCTTTCTCCTCTCTCCCATATCCAACTTAGCTCTACACATAACAATCTCGCCACTACCTCCTGCCTACCTGCACTGTGCACTTAAGATCACACCACCAAGCAGCACAGGCATGGCCTACTGGAACCCGCCATGCACTGATTATCGACCTGCCCTGGTGGCTATAGTAAGTGCCACAAATAACCCATCCCAGTAACTCCTCTTCAGCTAGACCTGCCCTGCTGTACAATATCTGAGTCTACTGATCCTGCCAATTGGAGAAGGAGGTGAAAAGTATTGTGCCTAGAGATGAGCAAACAACAAAGAACACACAGTCTGCCTGCTCAGACATAGTCAAATTAAAAAAAAAGAAGGGATGAAACAAACAAATCTACAATCAATAAACGAGAAAAATAACTACTGAATGCCCCGAAGACAGCAGACAATATCAAAACATTTACAAAAACAGGACAGGATGGTTCCAGTAGGCATCCAAATTAAAACACCAGATGACTTTCCAGTGAAAAAAAAAGGACTAGACCTAGCTGATAGGAAATTCAAATCTCTAATACTCAGAATTCTCCAAGAGCTGAGGTAAAAAGCTGACAAACATGAGGAAAAAATAGACAAATTCAAGGAAAATACAGATGAAAAATTGGAAGAATTCAGGAAAATAATGTAGGAACAAAATGCCAAAATAAATTCACAACTAGAAATTATACAAAGAAAACAGTTAGAAATCCAAAAGATAAACAACAAGATTTCAGAAATGGACGGTGTCATAGAAGGGCTGAGAAGCAGATTTGAAACAGTGGAAGACAGGATCAGCGGAATTGAAAACAAACACTTGGATACAACTCTGTTTCAGGAAAACTCAGAAAAAAGAACAAAGAAAAATGAAGAGACGCTGAGAGTTATGTGGGATACAATCAAAAGCAAAAATTTGCAAGTGATTGGAATTCCAGAACAAGGCGAGAAAACAGAAAACACAGAGAGGATCACTGAGGAACTGCTGACAGAAAACTTCCCCAATATCATGAAAGACGAAAAGCTGGCCATCGAAGAAGCTCAACGAACCCCATATAGGAGGGACCCCAAAAAAAAATCACCAAGGCATATCATAATCACACTCACCAAAACCAAAGACAAAAAAAGAATCCTGAGAACAGCTTGTGAAAAACAAGAAGTCACATACAGAGGAGAAACAATAAGATTAAGCTCAGATTATTCAGCAGAAACCATGCAGGCAAGAAGGCAATGTGATGACATATATAAAATCTTGAAAGAAAAAAATTCCCAGCCAAGAATAATATATCTTGCAAAACTCTCGTTCAAATTTGATGGTGAAATTAGGTCATTTCCAGATAAACAGAAATTAAGGGAATATGTAAAAGTCAAACCAAACTTACAAGAATTATTAAAGGGAGTTCTTCGATCTGAGGACAAACAACTTCAGCTCACAGGCAGAATCTAGGATGCAGGATCGTACCAGCCAGATACCAATCTAGGAAATGAACTCTCGAGGACTATCCAAAACCAAAAGAAATACAACAGGGAATCAGAGCAGTTAATCAGTAAATGACAACAACATCAAAACAATACAAGAGGGAATAAATGGCATAGGTATAGAACCTTCTAATGGAGAGGAAGGCAAGGCAATACCAAGTAATAATAGACTGCTTCAAACTTAGAAAGGTAAGGGTAAAATTCATGGTAACCACAAAGAAAGTTAACAAACATACTCATTAAAAAAAGGGGAAAAACATAATGTCTCAGCAAAAACAAAAGAAATGAAAAAAAATCCACAAACAAAAGTAACTCAGCACAAGAGACTAAGAACAAAGAAAACTTCAGCACCACAAAAAAAGCACTACAAAATGAAAGCAACAAACTCACATCTATCAATAATTACACTGAATGTAAATTGACTCAATGCACCCATAAAAAGATGGAGAGTGGAAGAATGTAAAAGAAAATAGGATCCATCAATATGCTGTCTACAACAGACACACCTTAGAAACAAAAATGTGAATTTATTACAAGTCAAAGGTTGGAAAAAAATATATCAAGGTAACAACTAACAAAAAAGAGCTGGAGTGGCAATTCTAATCTCAGATAAAATAAAACAAAATCTACCATAAAAGATAAAGAAAAGACACTATATAATGATTAAGGGGATGATCCATCATGAACACATAACCATAATAAACATCTATTCACCCAATGACAGGGCTCCAAAATACATAAAAAAAACTCTAACAACACTGAAAGGGAAATTGAAAGTTCCACAATAATAGTAGGTGACTTCAACACACCACTCTCAGTAAGGGACAGAACAACTAAGAAGAAACTTAACAAAGCTACAGAAGACATAAAGGGCACAATCAGCCAACTTGACCTCGTAGACATATATAAAACACTCCATCCAACTGCTGCAAAGTACACATTCTTTTCCAATGCACATGGAATGTTCTCCAGAATAGACCACATCTTAGGCCACAGAGCAATCCTCAACAAGATTCAAAAAGTTGAGATAATTCAAAGTATCTTCTCTGACCACAACGCCATCAAGGTAGAAATTAACAACAGAAAGAGCAAGGAAAAAAAAAATCAATTACATGGAAACTGAATAATGCCCTGCTTACACGTCACTGGGTAATAGAAGTAATCAGAGATGGAATCAAAAAATACCTAGAATCCAATAAGAATGAAAACACATCCTACGAAAACCTTTGAGACACAGCAAAGGCAGTCCTCAGAGGACAATTTATAGCAATAGATGCACACACCAAAAAAGAAGAAAGGGACAAAATCAAAATATTAACTGCAGAACTCCAAAAAGTAGAAAGAGAATGGCAATTAAAAAAAAAAAAAATCCCACAACCACCGGAAGAAAGGAAATAGTAAAGATCAGAGCAAAAATAAATGAAATAGAGAACAGAAAAACAATAGAAAGATTCAACAAAACCAAAAGCTGGTTCTTTGAAAGAATCAACAAAATCAACAAACCACTGGTCAGAGTGACAAAAGTAAAACAGGAGATACAAATAACACAAATAAGAAATGAAATGGCGGACATTACAACCGACCCAACTGAAATAAGAAGGATTATAACAGAACATTATGAGAAACTATACTACAACAAATTTGAAAACCTAGAGGAAATGTTTAAATTTCTAGAAACAGATGATCTACCCAAACTACAATAAAGTGATGTTGAAAATCTGAACAGACCCATAACAAGAGAAGAGATTGAAAAGGTAATAAAAAAACTCCCAACCAAAAAAAACCCTGGCCCAGATGGCTTCACTGGAGAATTCTACAAAACATTTATAGAAGAGCTTGTACCAGTACTACTCAAGCTATTTCAGAGCATAGAAGAGGAAGCAACACTTCCAAATTCATTCTATGAAGCCAGCATAACACTGATACCAAAACCAGGCAAAGATTTCACAAAAAATGAAAATTACAGACCAGTATCTCTCATGAATATAGATGCAAAAATTCTGAACAAAATTCTAGCCAATAGAATTCAGCATCATATCAAAAAAATAATACACCATGACCAAGTAGGATTCATACCAGGTATGCAAGGATGATTGAACATTACTAAATGAATCAACATAATCCACCACATAAATTAAAGCAAAGAAAATAATGACATGATCATCTCAATTGACACAGAAAAGGCATTTGTCAAAGTCCAACACCCATTCCTGATCAAAACTCTCAATAAAACAGATATAGAAAGGAAATTTCTCAACATAATAAAGGGCATCTATGCAAAACTAATGGCCAACATCATTCTTAATGGAGAGAGGATGAAAACATTCCCCTTGAAAACAGGAACAAGACAAGGATGCCCTTTATCACCACTCTTATTTAAGATTGTGCTGGAAGTTCTAGCTACAGCAATAAGGCAAGAAAAAGAAATAAAGGGCATCCAAATTGGTAATGAAGAAGTGAAACAGTCCCTGTTTGCAGATGATATGACACTATACATAGAAAACCCTAAAGACTCCACGAGAAATCTACTGGAACTAATAGAAAGATTCAGCAGAGTAGTAGTATACAAGATAAACATTCAAAAATCAGTTGGATTCCAGTACACCAATAAGGAGAATGAGGAAAAGGAAATCAGGAAAACAATACCATTTATAATAGCCCCTAAAAAGATAAAATACTTTGGAATCAATCTAACCAGGGATTTAAAGACCTATCCAAAGAAAACTATAAAACACTACTGCATGAAACCCAAAGGGATCTACATAAATGGAAAAACATACCATGATCATGGATAGGCGGACTCAACATTATGAAAATGACAATTATACTCAAAGCAATTTACAAATACAATGCAATCCTGATCCAAATACTAACAACATTCTTCTAAGAGATGGAAAAACCAATCATTAACTTTATATGGAATGGGAAGAAGCCCCGAATAAATAAAGCACTACTGAAGAAGAAGAAGAAAGTTGGAGGACTCACACTACCAGACTTTAGAACCTACAATACAGCTACAGTAGTCAAAACAGCCTGGTACTGGTACAACGACAGATACATTGACCGATGGAACAGAATTGAGAATCCAGATGTAAATCCATCCACCTACGGTTACCTGATTTTCGACAAGGGCCCAAAGTCCATCAAATGGGAAAAAGACAGTCTTTTTAACAACTGGTGCTCCCAAAACTGGATATCCATCTGCAAAAAATGAAACAGGACCCATACCTCACACCATATACAAAAACTACTTCAAAATGGATCCAAGACCTGAATATAAAGCCTAGAACTATAAAGTTCATAGAAGAAAAAATAGGACCAACACTACAGGCCTTAATACATGGCATTAACATAATAGAAACCATAACCATCAATGCACAAACCCCAATAGATAAGCTAGATAACCGGGATCTTCTAAAAATCAAACACCTATGCTCTTCAAAAGACTTCACCAAAAGAGTAAAAAGGGAACCTACAGACTGGGAAAAAATTTTTGGACACTACAAGTCAGACAAAGGTCTAACCTCCCTAATCTACAAGAAAATCCTACATCTCTACAACAAAAAGACAAATAATCCTATTAAAAAATGGGCAAAGGAAATGAACAGACACTTCACCAAAGAAGACATTCAAGAGGCCAACAGATACATGAGGAAATGCTTGCGATCACTAGCCATTTGAGAAATGCAAATTAAAACCACAATGAAATACCATCTCACCCTGGTGTTACTGGCACGAATCAAAAAAACTGGAAATAACAAATGTTGGAGGGGCAGCGGGGAGATCGGAACTCTTAGGCACTGCTGGTAGGAATGCAAAATGATACAATCATTTTGGAAAATGATATAGCGTTTCCTCAGAAAGCTTGAAATAGGCATACCATTCGATCCAGCAATCCCACTCTTAGGAATATATCCTAGAGAAATAAGAGTCGTCACTCGAATAGACATATGCACACCTATGTTCATGGCAGCATTGTTCGCAGTAGCAAAACGATGGAAACAACCTAGATGCCCATCAGCAGATGAACGGATA
The DNA here is from genome assembly GCA_030035585.1 of Dugong dugon. Classification (NCBI taxonomy): domain Eukaryota; kingdom Metazoa; phylum Chordata; class Mammalia; order Sirenia; family Dugongidae; genus Dugong; species Dugong dugon. The sequence continues at coordinate 101,064,232 of CM057463.1, read as the reverse complement.
AACAAACTATGGTACATACACACAATGGAGTACTATGCATCGAGAAAGAACAACAATGAATCTGTGAAGCATCTCATAACATGGATGAAACTGGGGGACATTACGCTGAGTGAAATAAGTCAATCACAAAAGGACAAATATTGTATGAGACGTCTATTGTAAAAACCCATGAGAAAGTTCACACTCAAAATGTAACAATCTTTGTTGGTTACCAGGGATGGGAGGGTTGGGGGGGAAATACTAAATGGGCAATAGATAAGTGGTTTTTTGGGTGAAGGGTGAGACAGTACAGATTACAGGGGAAACCAGCACAACTTGTACAAAGAACGGTCATGGAAGCTCCATAGACACATCCAAACTCTGAGGGACTGAATTGCTGGGCTGAGGGCTGTGGGGACCATGGTCTCGAGGAATATCTAGCTCAACTGGTATAACACAGTTTATAAAGACAATGTTCTACACTCTACCTTGGTGAGCAGTGTCTGGGGTCTTAAAAGCCTGTGAGCAGCTATCTAAGATTCTCCACTGGTCTCATCCCTTCAGGAGCAAGGGAGAATGAAGAGAATAGGATACAAGAAAAGATTAGTCTGAAGGACTAATGGACCACAGCTCCTAAGTCCTCCACCGGACTGAGTCCAGTACAGCTAGATGGTTCCCGGCTAGCACCACTGACTGCTCTGACCAGGATCACAACAGAGGGTTCTGGACAGAGCTGGAGAAGGATGTAGAACATAATTCTAACTCACAAAAAAAAAAAGACTAGATTTACTGGCCTAAAAGGGACTGGAGAAACCCTGAGAGTATGGCCCCCAGATACCCTTTTAGCTCAGTGGTGAAGTCATCTCTGAGGTTCACAGTTCAGCCAGGAACTGGACAGCTCCGTAAAACCAAATGGGACTAATGAGGTACAGTAGTCCAGTGACAAGAGCCAGAAGGCAGAAGGGGACAAGGAAGCTGGTGATAGGGAACCCAAGGTTGAGTAAGGATATTGTTGATGTGTTGTGAGATTGTTAACCATTGTCCTAGGGCAACATGTGTAGTAACCATTAAATGAGAAACTATTTTGTTCTGTAAGCCTTCATCTTAAGTGTGAATAGCATCACAATTGGAAGAGCATAGTCAATGTCACTGAACTGTGCATGTAGAAATTTTTAAAATGGTGTATCGTTGGCTATGTGTATTTTCACCAAAAAACAAAAGGTTGAGAAGTTAGAGGGTTTACATGTTGTGGGGTTGTTAACCAATGTCATAAAAGAATATGTGTACTACTGTTTCATGAGAAACTATTTTTTCTGTTAGCCTTCACCTGAATTACAATTAAAAAAAAAATTGGGGGCCAGTACTCTCAAGAGTGTCAAAGTCATGTAAGACAAAGTTGGATTAAAAGAGACAAAGCATAACTAAATGCAATGCGTGATCATGAATTCAAGCCTGGATGAGAAAAAGGACCTTAGTTGGAAGTTGGTGAAATTTTAATAAGGTGTATAGATTATTCTGTGACATTTTATCAATGGTATTTTTGCTGGTTTTGATGAATAAATTGTGGTTCAGTAAGATGTTAATATTTTGGAAAGTTGAGTTTAAAGATGCAAGTGAATTTTTTATAGTTTTCTAAAAATTTTTGTGAGTCTAAAACTATTTGAAAATAACACCTGAGAAGTGTTGGATTGGCAAATGTTGTCTTCTAAATATTTTTTAAAAAAAGGGCAGAGAGAGACAGAAGCTGCTGATGCTGCTTATGTTAACCTTAACACCTCATGGGATTTGTTTTCTTGGTTTGGAGGTTTGTTGTTATTGTGTATCATTCTGTCAATTCCTTCTCACAGGGACTCTGTAGGACAAAGTAGAACTACTACACAGAGTTTCCTAGGCTATAATTTTTATGAGAGCACATCACCAGGGCTTTTCTTCCACAGAGCAGCTGGTGGGTTCGAACTGCCAGTCTTTTGGTTAGCAGCCAAATGCTTAACCATTCGGCAACCAGGTCTCTTTTTTGGAAGTTTAGGGTCATGGTTTTGTGGGACATCCCAGTCAATTCGCCTAATACTGTTGTTTTTTAGTACTTCTTTTCTACCTCTTAGCTTGTGGCATACCGCCTGGGATCTTAAAAACTTGCAAGCAGCCGTCCAAGCTACAACTTATCTCCATTCGCCTGGAGTAGCAAACAAAGGAGAGTCAGGAACTGGAGGAATTGGAATGAATGTCTGGCAGCCTCCATGAACAACTGTCTCCTATGCCATGAGACTAGAAGAACTGAATGGTGCCCAATTATCTTTAGTGAACATTTTGATCTAAGATTCTATAGAAGAATCCTGATCAAAAAGTGGGAGGGTGGGTGATGAGGAAAAGAAATTTAAAATCTCATGGAATTCAGAATTTATGGAGCAAGTGAGGCTGGATGAACCCCAAAACTATTACCCTGAGATAATCTTTAAACCTTAAACTATCCCCTGAAATCTTATTTGAAACTAAGAATAGTGTAGAATAATTTGTAAAGAATGCCTTGACCATTGTGCTCGTTTAAAGTATTAGCTCTGTGAAACTAAATTGATGACAGCAACTCAAAAGGTTACATGAGAAGCCTAGGGGACCGTATATTTATGTTAACAATGATAGAGTAATTGGGAAAAGGATAACAAGGATGATTGCACAACTAGAAGAATGTAATCAATGTCACTGAACATGTAAACGTTGTTAAAATAGTGTCTCTGTTGTGTGTATTTTCACCAAAATTAAAAAAGAAAATTGTACATTTTAAATGCAGAAATTATGTGTAAACAATAAAGAAAAATTTAAATTCTTTCTCCCACACAAAAAGAGTTTATATATACATATATAAGTATATGTGAATATGTATGTTAATGTTGTGTTAGGTGCCATCGAATCAGTTCCAACGTATAGTGACCCTACGTACAACATAAGAAAACACTGCCTGGTCATGCCCCACCCTCACAATCATTGCTATGTTTGAGCCTATTGTTGCAGCCGCTATGTGAATCAGTCTTGTTGGGGGTCTTCCTCTTTTTTGCTGACCCTTTATTTTACCAAGCATGATGTCCTTCTCCAACGACTGGTCCATCCTGACAACATGTCCAAAGTACATGCCACTAAGTCTTGTCCTTCTCGCTTCTAAGGAGCATTGTGGCTGTATGTTTTGCAAGACAAATTTGTTTGTTCTTCTGGTAGTACATTCAAAATTCTCATCAACACCATAATTTAAAGGCATAGATTCTTCTCCAGTCTTCGTTGCTCATTCTCCAGCTTTCACATGCATATGAGGAGACAGAAAATACAATGCTTGGGTGAGGCTCACATTAGCCCTCAAAGTGACATCTTTGCTTTTTAACACTTTAAAGAGGTCTTTTGCAGCAGATCTGCCCAATGCAATATGTCATTAGATTTCTCAACGGCTACTTCCACGGGTGTTGACTGTGGATCCAAGTAAAATGAAATCCTTGACAACTTCAATCTTTTCTCCATTTATCATTATGTTGCTTATTGGGTCCTGTTGTGAGGATATTTGTTTTCTTTATGTTGAGGTGTAATCCTTACTGAAGGCCATAGTCTTTGATTTTACCAGTAAATGCTTCAAGCCATCTTCACTTTCAGAAAACAAGGTTGTGTCATCTGCATATTGCAAGTTGTTAATGAGCCTTCCTCCAATCATGATGTCATTTTCCTCTTCATAGAGTCCTCTTTCTCAGATTATTTGCTAAGCATACAGATAGAATGAGTATGGTGAAAGGATACAACCCTGACATACGCCTTCCCTGATTTTAAACCATGCAGTATCCCCTTGCTCTGTTCCAACAACTACCTCTTGGTCTATGTACAGTTTCCTTATGAGCACAATTAGGTGTTCTGGAGTTCCCAATGTTAGCAATGCTATCTGTAATTTGCCATGGTACGCACAGTTGAATGCCTTTTCATAGTCAATAAAACACAGACAATCATCTGTCTGGTGTTCTCTGCTTTCAGTGAAGATCAATCTGACATCAGCAATGATATCCTTCATTCTACATCGTCTTCTGAATCTGGCTTGAAATTCTGACATTTCCCTGTCAATGTACTGCTGCAACTGCTTTTAATTTATCTTCAGCAAAATTTTACTTGTGTGTGATAATAATGATATTGTTCAACAATTTCTGCATTCTGTTGGATCACTGGAATGGGCATAAATATGGATCTCTTCCAGTTGATTAGCCAGCTATCTATGTTCTCAATTTCTTGGCTTAGAATAGTGGGCCCTTCCAGCATTGCATCTGGTTGTAGAAACATCTCTATTGGTATTCCGTCAACTCCTGGAGCCTTGTTTTTCGTCAACATCTACATTGCAGCTTGGACTTTTTCCTTCAATGCCATCGATTCTTGACCATATGCTGTCTCCTTAAATGTTTGAATGTCAACCATTTCTTTTTGGTACAGGGCTCTGTGTATTCTCTCTGTTTTCTTTTGAAGTTTCTTTCATCATTCAATAGTTTGCTTATAAACCTTTAATATTGCAACTTGAGATTTGAATTTTTTCTTCAGTTCTTTCAGTTTGAGAAATACTGAGTGCGTTCTTCTGTTTTAGTTTTCTAACTCTAGGTCTTTGCACATTTCATTATAATACTTTGCTTTGTCTTCCTGTGCTGTCCTTTGATATCTACTGAATTTAGTAAGTATTTTTCATTTTTGTGTACTCCTATCAAATAGGCATATATGTGTATGTGCATCTGTATTAGTGTCTCTGTGTGTGTTTGTGTATATATCTATACTTACATCATTAACAACTGGACCAATAAGCAACATCATGATAAAGGGAGAAAATACTGAAGTCATCAAGAATTTCATTTTACTTGGATCTACAATCATCATCCATGGAAGCAGCAGTCAAGAAATCAAACAACACATTGTATAGGGCAAATCTGCTTCAAAAGACCTCTTTACAGTGTTAAAAATCAAAGATGCCACTCGGAGCACTAAGGTACACCTGACCAAAGCCATGGTCTTTTCAATTGCTTCCATATGCCTGTGAAAGCTGGACAATGACTAAGAAAGACCGAAGAAAAATTGACAACTTTGAATTATGATATTGATTAAGAATATTGAATATACCATTGATTGCCAGAAGAAGGAACAAATCTGTCTCAGAAGAAGTACAACCAGAATGCTCCTTAAAAGCAAGGATGGTTAGACTTCGTCTCACATACTTTGGACATGTTATCATGAGGCACCAGTCCTTGGAGAAGGACATCATGCTTGGTAAAATAGAGGGTCACTGAAACAGAAGAAGAACCTCAAGAAGTTGGATTGACACAGTGGCTGCAACAATGAGTTCAAACATAGCAAAGATTGTGAGGATGGCACAGGACTGGGCAGTGTTTCGTTCTGTTATACACAGGGTCACTGTGAGTCAAAATTGACTCAAAGGCACATAACAACAACAGCAACAGTTAATGTTAGGCATGCTAGAGTATGTAATGAAATTGTACTGATGTCTACAATTACTGTTGAAATTATAAAAAAATAATATGGATTAATGGATGGATAGGTGGATGGACAATTGGATAAATGTTAATAAATTAAGTATAAGAAAATGTTAATGATAGAATCTACTTGATTGTTGTAAGGATGCTCAGTGTAAATTCTTTCAGCTTTGGTATACATTTTTAATTCTAATAATAAACATTTTTTGGAAAGGATAAGAATTAAGTTTTAACTCTGAAAAATTCAGTACCGAAACTGACAGTAGATTAACTCATACAAAGAAAATCATTTACCTCGTTTTGCCACGTTACTCCATTATGTTTTTGATTAATTTTGTTTTGTTTTTGCATTTAGTGCACACAACATTAGTTTACCCACTGTCTTAGTCATCTAGTGTTGCTTTAACAGACATGACACAAGTGGATGGCTTTACAAAGAAAGTTTATTCTCTCACAGTCCAGTAGGCTACAAGTCCAAATTCAGGGCATCAGCTCCAGGAGAAGGCTTTCTCTCTCTGTCGGCTCTGGAGAAAGGCCCTTGTGATGCATCAGTTTTCTTTGGTCTGGGAGCTTCTCTGCTCAGGAACCTCAGGTCCAAAAGACACGCTGTGCTCCCCGCACTGCTTTCTTGGTAGTATGAAGTTCCCATGTGTCTCTGCTCGCTTCTCTCTTTTATATCTCAAAAGAGATTGGATTAAGACACTATCTACTCTTGTAAACCTCATCAGCATAACCTCATCACAGTGATAGAATTTACAACACATAAGGAGATCACATCAGATTATAGAATCTGGGAATCATGACCTAACCAAGTTGCTACACACATTTTTTGGGGGACACAATTCAATCCATCACACCCACAAATACATGTCTTAATAGAAGGAGAAGCTTATTTATTTTGTGTGGATCAGCTGTTTGGATTTCTTTTTCTAAACTGTTCATTTTATTGTTTTTTTATTCCCCTTTGCTGATATGCTTGAGCAATATTATTTATCCTACAGCACCTTGCATATTACCTGAATATAATACTTGCAAAAATATCCTTCATAAATAAATGAATGAATGGCCATTCAGAGTTAATCTCTCATATTTTTATTCATTAAAATAAAATTTGGGACAAGTATGAAAGTTGTAAAATAGTGTGAATGTTATGATGCAGCTAGAGATATGTATGTCTTAAGGAGAATAAATTAGGTGAATAATATGAGCTCTTATATATTTCTACTAACATTTTTTAAAGTCTATATTATTTAAAATGATTATTATTTTTCAGTTGCAAAAGTGATATATAATCATTTTTGAAAACCTGAAAAATACAGAAAAGTTACAAGAGAAAAAGAAATTAAGCAGTATACCAAATATCCCTGTATTGAGACTATAGCTATAGTTCAAACAGTATATAGAGAATATAGCTATAGTTCAAATTCTGTTAGTTTGTTCATCTAACATTGCAACACAAGTATTCCTCATACCATAAACTATCCTTACAAACATAATTTCAAATGAATACACTATTGTCCATCATATGAATAGATCATATTTTATTAACCATGTTTCCATTGGTATAATTAAGTTCTTTTTTCCCTCAAATTCTTATTTAAAAAAAAAAACTGGTTGAAAGACATATAGGGTCACTATGAATCAGAATTGACTCAATAGCAATGGGTAGATAGAAAAATATACATCTAACTTTTGATTATTCTTTTGTTAAGACTTTATGCTGAATTTACAAGGTATGGAGTATGTTTTATGCCCTCTCATCACACCCTCTCCATAAATGAATATTAAGCAGTCTGTGATATTTGCAAACATGGTATTTGACAAGCTGGTTTCTTGTTTTAATATTCTTATTTTGATTATTAATTAGTTCGGATATTCTTTTAATTGATTATTTACAATCTGTGTTCCTTTATATTCTTACATTTTATGTGTTGTTTAAATAGTAAGTATATTAACTCATATCTGATTCTCATAGCAACACTTTTACATATAACACTACACAGTCTCAAGAAATATACATATTTTTCTGCTTACCCTTTTTTGGGTTATGGAATGCATTTGTCATCATGTTATGTCAATTAGGAGTTATATATATTTTTCTCAAATCTGCTAGGATGTGTGTGTGCGTGTATGTATGTGTGTATTTGACTACCTCTTTCTCTAATGTGTATTGTTACCTTATCTTCCCTTACACACGGGTTTTTTAAAGTATAATTTAAAAATTGTGAATAAATGTTTATGTATTCTTTCAAAAACAGAGAACTTCTCAGACTCTCAGTTCCAGCACCATAAGGAATGAATCATAGGAGAATATTAAATATGCAAGTATGCTCAAGTTTGGCTGCCAGCATCCACCACACCAAGTCTAAGATCATCAAAGATGAAGTGGAAGGTTTCAGCCCAGCAAAGAGAAACTATGAGTCCTGGTCTTGGCAGTCTTAGGCTCTAAAGACTCTGTGTGTCTGCTCAGCTGGAGTCCTTCAGAAACAGACTTTGTGACTATTATTCAAGGCTTGCCAACATGGCAAAACTGTTTTTTTTCCCCCTGTCATGCATTGAATCGTGTCCCCCAGAAACGTCTGTCGGCTTGACTGGGTCAAGACTTCCGGTATTGTATGACTGTATAATCTGATGTGATTTCCTTATGTGTTGTAAACTCTATCACTGTGATGAAGTTATAGGTTATCTCCTTATGTGTTGTAAATTCTATCACTGTGATGAGGTTATGCTGATGACGTTTACAAAATTAGATAGTGTCTTAATCCAATCTCTTTTGAGATATAAAAGAGAAGCAAGCAGAGACACATGGAGACTCATTCTACCAAGAAAGCAGTGCGGGGAGCACAGCGTGTCTTTTGGCCCTGAGGTTCCTGCGCAGAGAGGCTCCCAGACCAAAGGAAGATTGATGACATGGACCTTCCTCCAGGGCTGATGGAGAAAGCGTTCCCCTGGAGCTGACACCCTGAATTTGGACTTGTAGCCTACTGGACTGTGATAGAATAAACTTCTCTTTGCTAAAGCCATCCACTTGTGATATTTCTGTTAGAGCAGCACTAGATGACTAAGACACCCCCTTTAATGGATACTAACTTTTTTTTTTTTCCCTTAAGGAAAGATGTCACACTTAGCACTGTAGAGTCCATTACTATTTGCATTGCCATCCAGTTGATCCCAACTCACTGTGGCCCTGTAGGACAGAGTAAACTACCCTGAAGAGTTTTCAAGGCTGTAATTTTTACTGGAGCAGATTGCCGTATCTTTCTCCCCTGGAGAGGCTAGTGGGTTCAAACTATTGACCTTTTAGTTAGCAGCCAAGCACTCAACCAGTGCACCCTCAGGGCTCAGTAAATAGTATCAGAATCATATAATTAAACATTGAAATCCTTTCTGCTAGCACTTTAAGCAGCAAATTAACAACAGTCATTATTGCATCATCTCTAAAAATTCCTTCTTATAAACAATTAAGTTTATTTTACTTGAGTAGACAATTCTCCCTATTATGCAAGTTAACTATCATGTAAAAAAGACTTGCTTATGATTCCAAAACTTACTAAAAGATCTCTTGCAAAGAATCATCTGAGGCAACATTACAAAATGTCTTGTAAACTAATTCTTTAAAAGGGAATTCTCCAGCCTGACCCTGGGTTGATGGTTTTGTTTAAATTTGTTTTATGAGTTATATGTCTTTCGATAATTTCAGTTGCCATTTATATTCTTAGCTTGGTAGTAATGTTTAGAGAACCCGTCTGGACTGACCTCTCTTTGTCTTAGAGATTTCCAAGACTGGATCATCAAAATGCAAGCTTATATTTATTTAGGCTTGCAACATACCCAGCCCTGTTCTAAGAGCATTAAGTTATTTCATTACTGATTTTTTTCTTTTTTTACAGTATATGGTGCAGGTGCTATTATTATCTACATTTCACAGAGAAACTGGATCAAGCATTTGAAGACCTTGCTCAAATTTGCAGAGCCAGTATTTATCAGAACTGGACTTTTATAGCAGGTCAATGTGACCCATGAACTCTTACCTGCTCTGCAGAATTGCTAGTTTTTTAAAACATAGCATATGCATTTTTTTCTAAAACTCTCCCATGCATGAGTTCACAATAGTCATTAATCTATCCTGTAGCCTGATATGTCTTCAAATACTGATGTCAGAAAGAATAAATGATAGTACATCTCATAAACTGTATTATATTTGAAAATATAGTTCTATTACTTTTCATCAGAATAGATACTTGATTATTATTACACTAATACCAGGACTGAATTCTACTATTAGTGTAATAACAGGCAATTGGCTTGTCTGAAGATCAGTTCTTCATCTAAAAATGACAAAACTCATATCCATCCAACTCATAGAATAGTTTTAAGAATATAATTATTTATCCTTCACAAAAAGACAATTCATAGTAGATTCCAATAATTATTTTTCTGGTGAATTATTGCCATCTTTATCTAGAAAAGTAACATTGCTGTTGTCTAATTATTTTCATTTTTTTGTAGAGAATTATTGAATTAACCTTCAAAACTCTCGAAAGTTTATCTGTTTTCTTCAGGTAATATAAAATTAGAGTAATCTCAGTCCAATCTGATTTTACTTCTTTTGAAAGCAATACCTCTTCCCAATCCTTCTATCCCTCTGTTCCCTGGATACTACCTGTAGATTCTTTTCCCTCTTTTATTGTATTTCACCATGATACATTTGGATATGACTTTTGTATAAATTTTGCATTAAATCTGTTTATACTATATCCTATGTATCCAGGACTATTATTTATTTATTTTTAGTTTGTTACATTTTCTTTATTGTAACTTTTGTGATTTCTTCTATTTTAGCTGATATAACTGTTTTTCATAGAATTCTTCATAGACTAAGTTTTAAATCTGTGTATTTGTCATCTACTCTTATAATTGTAATATTTTCACTTTTTTCATAATTTATGGAATTCTTTACAATTATGAATTGTGCCAAATTGATGACATCTTTTATCAACTCTATTTTTAATCCAATAATAATTTCAATAGTATTTAATTTTTCAAGTATTTATGTACCGCTCAATTGCATTTCATTGGTCATTTGATTTATAGCCTATTTTTTTTGTATGTCAAATGTAGTTTTCTTTAATTTTTACTTTTCACAGTGAATACTGTATCAGACTCAAATTATTGATGGCATGGACTGTTAGAAGAATGAACAAATCTGTGTTGGAAGAAGTACTGCCAGGATGCTCATTAGAAGTGAGGATGGCGAGACTTCATCTCAGGTTCTTTGGAGCTGTTATCAGGAGGGACTAGTCCGTAGAGAAAGACATCATGCTTGGTAGAGTAGAGAGTCAGCAAAAAAGAGGAAGACCCTCAGCGAGATGGATTGACACAGTTGTTAATGGGATTAAGCATAACAACAATTGTGAGGATGGTGCAGGACCCGGTGGTGTTTCGTTCTGTTGTACCTGGGGTTGCTATGAGTCAGAACCAACTCCACGGCATCTAACAAAAAAATAAAATGTCGCAGGTACTATGCTAGATATTTTATATGTGTTTTCTGACTGATAATTCCACCATCATATATTTTATGATTTTTGTGATAATGGTTTTTGTAGATTCCTTTAATATAAGTAATTCATTGTATTTCATAATTACCATTTAGTGAAAACCTAATATGTTGCAGGCAGTATAGATTTTTTACATGTGTTATTAGAGTGAATCCTCAGTATATCTACATAATTAAGGTAATATTATTTCAGTTTTATAGTTGAGACAATAGTGTTGCATTCAGTTTTAAAATATTGCCCAAAGTCACACAAATATTAACTTAAAGAGCTTGAAATATACTCCAGGTTGTTCTGATTCTGAATCCTCTGCTATAACCATTATATAGGGTCACTATGAGTTGGAATCTACTCAACAGCACAGGATTTTTTTTTTAAATGTCCATTTATGAAAGAAGAAGTACATGATAGTGCAAACAGTTAAGCATTAGACTACTAACCGAAAAGTTGATGGTTCAAACTCACTCAAAGGCACCTTGGAAGAAAGGCCTTAAGGTTTGCTTCTGAAAGATCAGAACCTTGAAAACCTTATACAGCACAGTTTTAACTCTTACAGACATGGGGTTGCCATGAGTTGGAGTCAACTCCATGGCAACTGGTTTTGTTTTTATATGAAAGAAGACAACTTACTCTGGTTTGGTAGAAACTGGGCTTTTTTATTTTTATTCAGAAAATAAGCCAACTATGTAACTAAATGAAAGTAGGGGCTGGATTTGTTTTTGTTCATCTTAGTATCCTTAGCTCCCAGAACACTGTCTGAGGCATAACAATTCCTTAATAAATATATTTAGGATGAAAGAAATAAGGAACAAATAAAATTTTCTTATTAAAGTATAAAATAGTTTTTAACATTTTAATTTTCCTTTTGAATCTCTAGGTACATTCTCCTTTAATAATGGAGTAGAATTTTTTCTTTCCTTTTTTTTTAACTTTTATTTTTTCTTTGTTTTTGTTGTATTGTTGTTAGGTGGCCTCAAATCACTCAAATCAGCTCTGACTCATAGGGACCCCATGTAAAACAGAACAAAACACTCTTGGTTCTTCCCCATCCTCACAATCATTGCTATGTTTGAGCCCATTGTTGCAGCCACTGTATTAATCCATCTTGTTGAGGGTCTTTCTCTTTTTTGCTGACCCTCTATCAAGCATGATGTCCTTCTCCAAGGACTGGTCCCTCCTGATAATATGTTTCAAAGTACGTGACACAAAGTCTTGCTATCCTCTCTTCTAAGGAGCATTTTGGCTATACTTCTTCCAAAATAGATCTTTTCCTTCATCTGGAAGTCCATGGTATATTCAGTATTCTTTGACAACACCATAATTCACAGGCATCAATTTTTCAACTCTTCTTCGGTCTTACTTAATTATTGCCCAGCTTTCACATGTATATAAGTCTACTGAAAAGACCACGGTTTTTGTCAGGTGCACCTTATTCCTCAAGGTGACATCTTTGCTTTTTAACACTTTAAAGAGGTCTTTTGAAGCAAATTTGCCCAGTGCGATGTGTCCTTTGCTATCTTGACTGCTGCTGCCATGGATGTTGATTATGGATCCAAGTAAAGTGAAATTCTTGACATATTTAATCTTTTCTCATGTTACAATGATTTAGCTTATTGGTCCAGTAGTGAGGATTTTTTTTTTTTTTTTTTTACTGTTAAGGTGTAATCCACACTGAAAGCTTTAGTCTTGGATTTTCATCAAGTACTCTTATACTTTCAGCAAGCAAAGTTGTGTTATCTGCATATCACAGGTTGCTAATGATCCTTCCTCCAATCCTGATGCTGCATTCTTCCTGATATAGTTCAGTTTCTTGGATTATTTGCTCAGCATACAGATTGAATAAGTACTCTGAAAGCATACAACCCTGACTCACACATTTCGTGATTTTAATCCATGCAGTATACCCTTGTTCTGTTAGAACAACTGCCTCTTGGTCTATGTACAGATTCTGCATTAGCATAATAAAGTGTCCTGGAATTCCCATTCTTCACAACATTATCCATAATTTGAGAGAGAGAGAGAGTATGTGTGAGAGAGAAAAATATATGAACATATAAGTGATAAAAATAAGACCAATTGGTAATAAAAAAAAAAAAAACACAATTACTTCACATTGAAATGAATGCCAGTAAAGTTAGCAATGGTCTAGGTTTTCTTGGTTTCTGGTTTTTAGTGATGAGACTAATCAAGGTCTTCTTCTATATGAGCAATTCTGAGACATTTAATAGCGCCTATCTTCTACACACTTCCTCTTGATTCTCCTTGTGTTATTCTTAAATTAGATCTATCTTAGTTGAAAATCAGTAGACTATTGATGCTTTGCAAAGGATGGATATAAGCAAAATTGTAAAAACACAGCACTATTTAAAATATTTAACCAATATGTTTTGCATAATCAATTCCTTAGGAGTATTAAAAAAAAAAAAAACTACTAAGTGTAATTCATGAACCAGATGTAGATACTTCACAAAACTAAACAATATTTATTCAATTCTTACTGTACAAAATGAGATATCTGGAACAAATTCAATATTGGTAATATCTTAATAAAATCTGCTGTCTGCGTTTGTCACTTGCCACTCTTTTCCAAGTAATCTATGCTTTTGTTTGCCTATTTTGCTTTAGTTTTAATGTTATGTGCCCTAAATTTACATTCCTTTTGTTTTTGCTGAAGCTTTTCAGTTTGTCCTTTGTATTGGGACAAATCCCATCATCCTTTAAATTTCAACTCAGATAGCTCTTCCATTGTGAAGTTCTGGGCATAATAAATAAGTCAATCCAATGTACTTTATTAACATTTCCTAAATATCTCACGTTACTATGATATTAAATTCACACGCTGCCTCCCTAATGTATGGTGAGTTCCTTGAGAACAGGAAGCAGCAGAGATTTTTCTTTTTGACCTCAATCCCTGGCACAGGGCTTGATCATAGGAGGCACACTATATTAAGCTGAAAATTGCTGTTGATAATTCTGTTTTCAGTAGTTGATTTCTAATATGTAATAAATGGTGAAAAGAGCACAGGTTTCAGTGGGATTCTACTATATACACACTATCTTGCCTTTGCCTAAAATTTCTTTCTCCCTCTTTTTCTCTTTCCTTCACTCCCTTTGATTCTATCTCTTTTCCTTTTTTGACTTTATCTTCCTCCATTTAATTAACTTTAAAAAACCAAAAACCAAACCCTTTGGCCGTTGAGTAGATTTCTACTCATAGCGACCCTATAGTACAGAGAAGAAAGGCCCCATAGGGTTTCCAAGGAGGTGCTGTTGGATTCAAACTACCAACTTTTTAGTTAGCAGCCAAGCTCTTACTAAAAAGCATCCTGCGCCACCAGGGCTCCTTATTTTCCTTACAAGGTGGATTTTCTCTTTCTAATTATCCATATTGAAATTGCAATGGGCTTTTGTGTAACCATAGGATGGGAAAAAGAACAGTGAATTTTAATCCAAAAGTGAATGATTCTTAATGATGTTGTGTGAACAAGGATAAATTCTGAAACAATGAAGCTTCTGACATCCTTCTGCTTCTGAAGAAATTAACCAATGGACTAGAGCTGAGAAAAAAAAAGAATGGGGGAGGAGGAGGCAAATAAAAAGGATACACACAGGTGTGTGTGTGTGTATGTCTGTGAGAGAGAATGTGAGAGAAATACAAGAATATAGAAGTGAAAATAAGAACAACTGGCAATAAAAAATACTCAAGCAATTACTTCACATTGAAATGAAAGCTAACTAAAGTATCTGTGCCACATTTCTTTACTTTTATTTCTAAATGTGTGAAAAAAAATAACAAGGCTTTGCATTTATACATCTTCAGGTTTATACTAACCATTTATGTATGGCGATCAACTAAGTTAATGTTCTCTAAGTAACGAGCATTATGAAACATTCCAAAACTCGTAGAAAATATTTATCTGTAAGATTTCAGAAATGTAAATTCAGGCAGCAACTTTAGTATATTTAGTTCATTTTGTTTAGTGAGCCAACTATGTTTTGATCATATTAGCTTATAATTTTAGAGAGAAAGAACCAGTGAATTGTTTACATTTTGAAATTATGTTAAAAAAATGCTTGTACAATTACAAAAATCTATATTGTCCTCAGTTTCCAAAGAAATTCTTATAATTAAACTTTCTTAAGCATTTTTCCACAGTTATCCTCTTTCTCTGGCTATAAGTATACTGTAGCATTATGTGTATATCCTGGAATTTTCAAATTGTATTTATACAAGGAAACGACCTCATGCAACAATATTTTCTGAAATGTTAAACAATTTAAAGTGTGATAAATTATAATAGCATCTCAAGATATGATTTTTAGTGGTTGACAGAGTATTTAATCATGTTTAAGAAGTAGTATACTTTCTCTCACTGTACATCTGACAGTGTTGAAAATGGGATAGAGCACCAAACAATCAACCTGGCTTTAAAGTGAGCTTAAAGCGAAGCAAACATTAAAAAATGATTACAAGCAAACAAAGCCCTCAGCACATTTGCTATTCCAGCTGATAATTCTATACTTGCCACATAAAAAGCCCAGGTAAATTCAAATAAATAAATACATCAAATTTAACTGAAATTTGCAATGTATTTATAAACTAAATACTAAACCTCATAGTCAATGTCTGAAATAAAATGACAGACATGTTTTGCTACGTAAATCTCATATAAACGTGTTAAATATGAAATTAATGATATTAAATTTACATTAGATGATACTTTATAATTTTCTATATCTTCTCTAATTAATTTTACTTTCACTAAAATTCATCACTTTGAGGACTAAGGTGCGCCTGACCCAAGCCATGGTATTTTCAACTGCCTCATAGGCATCCCACACCTGGACAATGAATAAGGAAAACCAAACAAGAATTGATGCCTTTGAATGATGGTGTTGGCAAAGAATATTGAATATACTGTGGACTGCCAGAAGAACGAACAAGTTTGTCTTGGAAGAACTAAAGCCAGAAAGCTCCTTAGAAGCACGGATGGCAAGACTAAGTGTCACGCACTTTGGACATATTATCAGGAGGGACCACTCCCTGGAGATGGACATCACGCTTGGTAAAATAGAGGGTCAGCTGAAAAGAGGTAGGCCCTCAACAAGATGGACTGACACAGTGCTGCAATAATAGGCTCAAACATAGAAAAGATTGTGAGGTTGGTGCAGGACTGGAAGTGTTTTGATCTGTTGTACATAGGGTCACTATGAGTCAAATTTGAATCAATGGCACTCCAAAACAATAGCAAAATTCTACATTTTCTAAGTCTGTTTATTTCACTAATTACAATAGCTAACTTAAATGAGAAGCTACTGAACAAAAGAAATCTTATTTCTAGCATAGTGTCTGATGCAATGTATGTATTCAATAACATTTAGATGGATGAGAAAACAGCAAATTATAGTTCAATCCTGGTAGAAATGAGAACTAACTCTTGAATTATAGACCTGAATAATTTTCTATATTATTACTATTTTTAAACTAATTTTAAATCATGGATCATAGTGTTGGAAAATCTTCTGAATTATATCTCAGACCCCTAATATATAAATTATATTAGGACTAAAATGATGTTAGTTCAATTTGGATTTTGCCACTAGGTTAATATTTTGGCAATTCAGTTGGCTGGGGTCATTACTGGGTTAACAAATACCAAATATGTTTATGTACCTGAAATTACTAACTGAAAGACCATCTTTTACACTTAGAAGATTAAGAAAGCAAGTAAGTTTACTTTCTCCATAAACTCCCATAAGAGGTAAATACCTGTTCTATGCTTTCAGTATGAATTACACCTCAACATAAAGAAAACAAAAATGCTCACAACCAGACCAATTAGCAACATCATGATAAACAGAGTAAAGATTGAAGTTGTGACAGATTTCGTTTTACTTGGATCCATAATCAACACCCTTGAAAGCAGCAGTCAAGAAATCAAACGATGTATTGCATTGGCCAAATCTGCTGCAAAAGATCACTTTGAAGTGTTGAAAAGTAAAAATGTTATTTGGATGACTAAAGTGTGCGTGACACAAACCGTGGTATTTTCAATAGTCTCACACAGATGAAAAAACTGGACAATGAATAAGGAAGACCAAAGAAGAATTGATGCCTTCGAATTATGGTGTTAGCAAAGAATGCTGGATATACTATGGAATGTCAGAAGAACTAAGAAGTCTGTCCTGGAAGAAGAAAAGCAATAATACCCCTTAGAAGTGAGGATGGAGATACTCAGTCTCATGTACTTTGGTCATGTTATCAGGAAGGACCAGTCGCTGGAGAAGGACATCTTGCTTGGTAAAGTAGAGGGTCACGGAAAAAAGAGGAAGACTTTCAAAGAAACAGATCGACAAAGTGACTGCAACAATGGGTAAAACATGGCAATGATTGTGAGGTTGGCTCAGGACCATGCAGTGTTTTGTTCTGTCGTACATGGGGTCACTATGAGTCAGAACCGACTCAATGGTACCTAACAACAACAACAACCTGTTCTTTAATATTCCCATGTAGTTAAAAAAAATTCTATAAAGGCATTACACTGAATACTCTATGAGTCCTTAGAATAAGGAATGAAAAGGAAAGAAGGCTGAGGTATACGGAGATGTTACGGCAAGGAGAGAATCATTGGCAATATTGGTGATAATGATAATGTGAGCTACTGTTTATTGCTTTTTCTACTCTAAATCAAATACTTTTCTAAGCTTTTTGTCTCCAATATCTCTTTTACGTCTCCAACTATCTTACAAAGTATATATTATGATTAACTTCATTTGAAGAATGATTAAAATTAAAAAGTCAAGAAAGATATGGGTCAGTATTTTATCCTTCCACTATACTTATTTAATCTGTATGCTAAGCAAATAATCTGAGGAACTGGGCTATATGAAGAAGAACGAGGCATCAGGATTGGAGGAAGACTCATTAACAACCTGCGATATGTAGATGACACAAACTTGTTTGATGAAAGTGAAGGGGACATGAAGCACTTACTGATGAAGATCAAAGACTACAGCCTTCAGTATGGATTACACCTCAACAAAAAGAAAACAAAAATCCTCACAATTGAACCAACAGCAACATCATGATAAATGGAGAAACCGTTGGAGTTGTAAAGGATTTCGTTTTACATGGATCCACAATTAACCTCTATGGAAGCAGCAGTCATAAATCAAAAGATGCACTGCATTGAGCAAATCTGCTGCAAAAGATCTCTTTAAAGTATTAATAAAGCAAAGATTTCACTTTAAGGACTAAAGTGCGCCTGACCCAGGCCATGGTGTTTTCAATCACCTCATATGCATGCCACAGCTGGACAATGAATAAGGAAGCCTGAAGAAGAATTGATGCCTTTGAATTATTGTATTGGTGAAGAATATTAAATATGCCGTGGACTGCCAGAAGAACGAACAAATCTGTTTTGGAAGAATTACAGGCAGGATGCTCCTTAGAAGCAAGGATGGCAAAACTTCGTCTCACACAATTTGGACATGTTATCAGGAGGGACCCTGGAGATGGACATTATACTTAGTAAAGTAGAAGGTCAGCAAAAAAGAGGAAGACCTTCAAGGATATGGACTGACACAGTGGCTGCAACAATGGGCTCAAACATAACAATGATTATGAGGATGGTGCAAGACTGGACAATATTTCCTTCTGTTGTACATAGGGTCGCTATGGGTCGGAATCGACTCGATAGCACCTAACAACAATAAAAAGAATGATTAAATTGTCACCTAGTGATAAATTACCTGTCTCAAGTTTCACAACTAGTTAGGGGTAGAGCCAGGATTTGAACACAGGTGTTCCTGACTACAGGCACACACTTCTTACCTTGTGACAGCACCACTTCTTACAAATTATATTGCTTAGTTGAGGTTATAAATGAGAACACAGTCCACTGAGATGTTTATTTTTCTAAAAAGATTTGTTTAAAATCATTGTAGCACTGATGTGACATTCTCAGTTACATGATGTACCATAATAGCTAGCACCTTATTTGTCGCCAAATACATTTGGAAAAAAAAGGTATTCTGTGGACTTTATTTTTTTTAACAGCCTTATTTACTTTCCTTTATCTCATTTACTGTGTCAAGTTTAGAAGCAGTACTCTTTTAAAAGCACAAATGGAAATTGGATGGGTTTTCAAAAGTAACGAAGGTAGCAAAATAACTTATTTTAGGTGCCTACTGTGTACCAGACAATGTGGCAATTAATTTACTTGTCTTATTTTATTCTCATCAATCCATGTACTATAGGCAAAATTACCCCATTTATCAGGTGAGGAATCTGAAGTTCTGTGAAGTTAAGTTACTTTTCCCAGATCAAATGGCCAGTAGGTGGAACATTCTGCAATTGTATAAACGCCTATATGATTCCAAACACTTTTTACTCTTGCCAGTGTTGCTTAGTAAGGAAACTTAGATTGTTTGTTTATTTGAATTTCCAGGTCAAGTGAATCTGATACAAAAGTCTATGCTGCAAACCACTACATGGAAAAGCAGTATTCATTAAACCCATAAAATTAAAAAAGCCACGGCCCTATCCAAAAGGATCTCACAAATATATAGAGGAAATATAAAAGGTTTAACATGTGCACACAAAACAATTTTACAAGGTCAAAGTGACACATGTTATAATGACATAGATTGAATGATAGTGATTTCTTCATGCTAATTCAAATTATAGAAATATAAATAGAAGTTTGATATGAAACAGGCACAATAAGTTATCCTGATATTAGTATTTATATTTTCTTTTTCCCTTTATAAATTTTATTTAATCTGTGCATTTATATTGTTTAAAAAAATTTACTTTTTGAATTTATAAGTATGTTTCATCAAGAAGATTAAAAGTTGGAGCAATAGTAACATTCTGCCTGCAAATCATATTGGCATGAACATGAAATTTGCAGAGTTTTCATAGAATTATGAGATCCCAGATCCATAGACTATCCTTGGATGTGAGCACTGGGGATATATTGAAGGCTAGAAAATAAAACAATAACAAATAAACATAATTAGACCACAATTGAAGAAAAAAGAGATACTGTTATGGTTAGCAGATCAGACTGAATGAATTATTTTTCTCCAGTTTTGTAACATACACAAGAAAGTTTTTATGCAAAACTGATTAAAGACTCTAATTAAGGGAATTTAGTGAATTTATTGGGCATTATGTATGTAAAATGAATATGACTTGAAGCACTTAACTGGATGAAGGCAAAAGACTATAGTATGGATTACACCTGAATGTGAAGAAAAGAAAAATCTTCACAGCTAGGCCCATAAATAACATCATGACAAATGACGAAGAAATTAAAGTTGTCAAGGATTTCATTCTACTTGGATCAACAGTCAATGCCCACAGAAGCAGCGGTCAAGAAATTAAATGACGTATTGTACTGTGCAAGTCTGCTGCAAAAGACCTCTTTAAAATATTAAAAATAAAAATGTCACTTATATGACTAAAGTGTGCCTGACTCAAGACATTGCATTTTTGGTCACCTCTTATGCATGTGAAAACCTGACAATAAAAAAGGAAAATCAAAGAATTGATGCATTCAAATTGTGATGTTGGTGAATAATATTTACTATATGATGGGTGCCAGAAGAACAAACTCATTAGTCTTAGAGGAAGTACAGCCAGAATGCTTCTTAGAAGCAAGGATGGTGACATTTAGTCTTGGTTACTTTGGACACGTCATCAAGGAGAGACCAATCACTGAAGGACATCATGTTTGGTAAAGTAACTGGTCAAAGAAAAAGAGGGAGGCCTTCAATAAGATGGATTAGCACAATGGCTGCAGCAATGGGCCCAGATGTAGCAATGATTATGAGGAGGGTACATATCGGGCAACGTTTCATTCTATCACACATAAGGTCACCATGAGTTGGAGCTGACTCAATGGCATCTAACAACAACAATTTATATTGCTTGTATAATATATAATTATATAATAATTATGTGATAATTATACATTATATACACACACATATATATATTTTGAAGTCCCTGGGTAGTGCAAATGATTAAGTGCTTGGCTACTAACCAAAAGGTTGAATCAACCCAGAGGTGACTCAGCAGAAAGGCCTGGTGATCTACTTCAGAAATATCACAGTCATTGAAATCCCTATGGAGCACAATTCTACTCTGAAACACAGGTTGTCACCATGAGTTATAATTGACTCAACAGAAAATTCATATACATATATATATAAATGAATGTATTTAATATATATTAATTATGTATAAAATGTAAGGAAATCATATGTAGTAGATATGATAATAGAATATGTTTGTAAATGTCTTAAATATACAACTTGCCCTTAGGAAACAATTAATGCTAATGGTTTAGTTTTATAAATCAGAAAAAGATGCTACAAATTTTAAGTATAGAATTACATATCTGAGTAGTGAATAATAATTTATTGAACTAATCATCCTTGAGACTAACTATTAACTATTTGGAGAGGCTAAGTCTGTTGTCAGTTATCGTCAAGTCAATTCCGACTTATAGCAGCCCCAAGTGTGCCAAACAGAAGTATGCTCCATAGGGTTTTCATGGCTGTAACCTTTCAGAAGCAGATTGCCAGACCAGTCTTCTGAGACACTTCTGGGTGGATTTGAAACCCCGACCTTTTGGCTAGTATTTGAGCGTTTAATAGTTAACTGTAAATTTAAAAAATGATCAACATTTAATAGTAAAAATGATAAATAATTTTTTTTTAGTATTTTATTGCTAATATAGTCTTACAAGTTAATTTTCTTTTGTTTTCATTTGAAAGAATAAGATATGTTGATATTTCATGATTTCTAAGAATCAAAATGGTTTCCTTTTATTTTGTATTTTATCTTTATTTTGCTTATATAATTGTAAATAAGATATTTAGTCTCTTTATTTGTTATTTCTTTTTTTCCCCCCAAATTCAACTTGCCTCAGCTTTGTATTAGAGTATTTGTGAGGCATATTACTCAGCTGGGAAAAATACTATGCTTTAGGGCTATGTCTCAAATGTTACATCATAATAGTTGAAATAAAAATTGTCAATAAGATTAAACACATTTGTTCACTCTTTTCTCACTGAAAATGAATATTTATTGATAAAAGTATTTATTGAATGTAAATATTCTATTGGGTCATTTTAAAAAATTTAAAAATATTTAGTTTATCTTTTTAGAAATTCTACTTTGTATGCGTTCTTACCTCAATTTTGGGAAATTTCTGATCATTACAGCCCAAAGTGATCTACTATGCCTCAAAAACATTTTAAAAAACATATAGGTATTCACTAAACCTCTTTGCCTTCGAGTAGATTCCTACTCATAGTGACCCTATAGAACTGTCCCACAGAGTTTCCAAAGAGTTGTTGGTGGACTTGACGTCAAAGGGTTTGGTTTTGGTTTTCTGGTATAAGAACTACCCAAACTATTACATATTTGGGAGCAATTCTGAATCAATATTGGAAAATATTCTCTGGTGACTTTGAGCAAAACAAAACAACAACAACAACAAATCTAAAAACACAAAACAAAACTCTCTTAGTCTTTGCATGTATTTTTAAGGAATATAATCTTATTTCACACTGAAGAAATTCTCTCTCATTCCCTTCTTAATGAATATGCATTGAAATAGGTCTTCAACGGTTCTGTATAATACCTGCAACCTATTTCAATTTGCTTGGTTTATTCCTGGAGTGGGAGATTCACGTTTTTCTTTTACCACATGGTCACTTAACTTTTCCCTTGGTTTTCTGTTCGACAACATTCTCATATCTGTTCTACCTCCCTTCCATAGTTGGAAGACTAAAAAAAAACTGGAACTCTTTTGAGACATTTTAACACCATACTAATATAAACATATTTTGTCTATTTAATATACCATACTTTCAATTATGAGATTACTTTAAGATTTCCTTAGAACTCTCTTAGTGCATCCTTCTTCATTTTCCTGTCTCAGGAATCTGACCAGCCTATAAAAAGGGGTCACAAAGCATAAAGCAAGGAAGGAGAGAAGGCCCAGTCATAGTCAGGGCTGGGAAGAACCAATAAGATGATAAAAGCAGCCAATTTCCCAGGCTGTGTATTGAACTTTGAGTTATCACATTACAGGATATTTTATTCCACCTTAGTTAACAAAAGAGGAAGAAGAAGAAGGAGAAGGAGAAGGAGAAGGAGACAAAAAAGAAAGAAACTAGTAAATCGATTAATGCCTTGGGCTATATGGAAGGTCATATTCATTTTAATGAAACCACAGAAGATTTGAAAACAGGGAAGGCATGCAGGAGTTATTACCAAGGCTTTTGCCAAAAATTTCACTTCAGTAGAATTGTGTTCATAATTCTAATCTCCTTTTAACTACAAATTCACATTTATACCCTTTCCTTCCATCTCTTTGTCTTCTTTGGAATGTTCTTTCCTAGTGCTCTCACTCTGTATTCTCTCATTGGATCAGGCCCTAATGAAACAAGATTCAATTTCATTTTCTGGGTTTTCTAGCTGTGATCCTATGTGAAAGATTGTCAGTCTTTACCGTACTCCTTGACTTTTCGTCTGACATGCTTAATCAACAAGGCTGTCTGCTTTGTGGATGACAGCTTCAAATTCTCCAAAGGAAAGCCATCTCTCCACTCATTCCATCCCAATGTAGCATATGTTAGCAGAGCTAATCTTGCCTATCAAGTGAATTCTTTAGGCTAGTGAGCTCATAATTAAAAGTCTTCACTAATAACCTAGTAATTGTTTTAATGGATTTCCAATGAAGTGTAAAGTTTCCTGCTGATATGTCGACAAAATATGAAGCATTTTGAAACAACCATGTAACGCTTCATAGGATTTTAGAGTTAGAGGAGACCTTAAAATTATCTAGGGTAGAGTTCTCATTTTAGAAAAGGGAAAACTACCCACAGAAAAGTGAAGAGTGTTGCTGAAGGTCATTACACCGAGTGGAGTACCTAGGTGTCCTTATTCCTAGAGCTGTGATTTGTTTCCATCTCACTGCTTATTAATTTTGACCTGCTTTTTATTTATATTGTCCCTATATCAAGAAACATTTACCTTTTTGTTTTTCATTATATCAATGAAAATATTTATTTATTCTATCAATAAAAAAGGTGCATATGAAAACAATTTTTATTACATTAGTTATATGTGAAGATTGTGAAGGTGACTTTGAGAATGAAAATTGGCAGGATTGTGAATTTCTTTGTTGGATGCTTCTAGAATAAATGCCTGGAGAAGTCAATGCACTAAGAGAGTTGTACGGAAATCATAAAGTAATCTCATAATTGAAAGTATGGTATATTAAATAGACAAAATATGTTTATATTAGTATGGTGTTAAAATGTCTCAAAAGAGTTCCAGTTTTTTTTAGTCTTCCAACTATGGAAGGGAGGTAGAACAGGTATGAGAACATTGTCAAACAGAAAACCAAGGGAAAAGTTAAGTGACCATGTGGTAAAAGAAAAACTTGAATCTCCCACTCCAGGAATAAACCAAGCAAATTGAAATAGGTTGCAGATATTATACAGAACCTGTTGAAGACCTATTTCAATGCATATTCATTAAGAAGGGAATGAGAGAGAATTTCTTCAGTGTGAAATAAGACTATATTCCTTAAAAATACATGCAAAGACTATGAGAGTTTTGTTTTGTTTTGTGTTTTCAGATTTGTTGTTGTTGTTGTTTTGTTTTGCTCAAAGTCACCAGAGAATATTTTCCAATATTGATTCAGAATTGCTCCCAAATATGTAATAGTTTGGGTAGTTCTTATACCAGAAAACCAAAACCAAACCTGTTGCCGTCAAGTCGATTCCTACTCATAGTGACCCTATAGGACAGAGTAGAACTGCCCCATAAAATTTCCAAGGGGTGGCTGGTGAATTCCAACTGTTGACCTTTTGGTTAGCAGCCAAGTTCTTAACCACTGTGCCACCAAGACTGTCTGTCCTTATAAGCTTTTTAGAATTTCAAAACTATAATTTCATGTTAAAGTTCTTGCATTCATCTATTTCCGGTATGTTCTCAAGGAACTTGTGGATACTCTTCAGTTTCACAAAATGTGTAACAGGTAAATGGTACCAGTTCTAGGAACTTCAAATACCAAAGAATTTAAGCTTGTTAGCTCTATTAACCTAGTCTGAATTTCATTTTAAGACAGGGTTAATGATTTTCACACCTATCTTCATTTAAGATGCATTCTAAGAATGATAATTATCATTAAAAAAAAGTATTATCAAAGGAAGACACCATTTAAATGCAAAATACTCTTATTATCACTGTGTCAGTACCCTAGCTCATATATAGAGTAAGCAATGTTACTATTTCCTCACTTACATGTAGCTTTCAATGGTGTCTCATGCTGTTATGTTATTAGATGGTTTCATTTTCCCAGTTGATGAGGGAAAGTGATGTTAATGTTAATTGAATTGCTATATTTCATTACTTTCTTAATAGTGTTCTTTACA
Source organism: Dugong dugon (assembly GCA_030035585.1). Classification (NCBI taxonomy): domain Eukaryota; kingdom Metazoa; phylum Chordata; class Mammalia; order Sirenia; family Dugongidae; genus Dugong; species Dugong dugon. Next base: position 101,038,743 of record CM057463.1, on the reverse strand, counting down.
TTCCTTTTCTGAAATTCTGATTTTATCAGAAATCAACTCCAAGTAGAGTTTAATGGACACTGTTCTACAGTTTGCCAAACTGTTATATTCCGTTACAAGCTTGAAAAGAATGTTGAAGTTCTTGAATGAAAGACAAGTACCATGTTTGATTAAATTATGCAGTCGAGTAGATTTTCTCTAATAGATAAAAATCTAGTATCCTTCATTTCCCCTCTCTGTACCCTCTTCCTTTTAGCACTGGTAACCCTAAAATGACCAGAAACAGCATGCTACATTCTGATTAACTAGCCTTGCTTTGTGCTATCTTTCCTATATTCTTTTCTAAAGTAAGCAAACCTAAGACTCACCCTCCTTGCTTCTAAAGAACATTATGGTTATGTGTCCTCTAATACTGATTTATTAGTTCCTCTGGCAGTCAACTGTACATTTAATATTCTCTGCCAATACCGTAGTTCAAATGTATCAATTCTTCTTCTGTCTTTTTTATTCATTATCCAACTTTCACAGATTAGGAGGCAATTGAAATGACCTTGGCTTGAGTCAGGTGCATGTTAGTCATCAAAGAGACATCTTCGCTCCTTAGAACTTTAAAGAGGCCTTTGTGGCAGATTTGCTCGATGCAATACATCATTTGATTTCTTGACTGCTGCTTCCATGGCAGTTGATTGTTGATCCTAGTAAAATAAAATCAGACTACTTCAATTTCTTTTTTCGTTTATCAAGATGTGGTTTATTAGTCCAGTTGTGGGAGTTCAAGTGTAACGAATATAGAAAGCTGTAGTCTTTTACCTTCCTCAGTAAGTGCTTCAAGTCATCTTCATTTTCAGCAAGCAAGGTTGTATCATCTGCATATCACAGGTTGTTAATGACTCTTCCTGCAGTCCTGATACCATATTCTTTATCATATAGTCTGGTTTCTGGGATTATTTGTTCAGCATACAGATTGAATAATTAAGGTGAAAGGATACAACCCTTGTTTTCGAAAAGAGCAAGGGGATAGATAATATGTGGTTCAAAATTGGAAACCATGTACTGATTTCCCCTGACCACAACTAAGTATTCTGAGATGACCATTCTTTACAGTGTTATCCACAGAACGTTATAATCCACACATCTGAAAACCTTTGCATAGTTGTTAAAAAACAGGTAGATATCTTTTAGGTAATCTTTGCTTTTTTGACCAAAACCCATCTGACAACAAAAATGATATCTCTCATTTCACATTTTCTTTTGAATATGGCTTAAACTTCTTTTGCTAGAAAATTACAGAATAGCAAACTAAAATTTGATTGTGATTTTAAGGCAACAAATTTTGAGGTGAGTTTTTTACAGTAAAATGTAATGTATACAATAAGTGTAAGTCCAGCATTACTGAGAAGGACAAGCTATTAATACCCCAGCTTCTCAAACATCTCTAATGTAGGCAAAATACAAGGCACAAATCCCCCCCCCAAAAAAACATGCGAATAAGTAATGAGTACTTTATTTCAGAAACTTAATATTTTTAACAAACATAGTTTAATAATGACATTTTAAAAAAATAAGCAAATTTAGAATTTAACAGCCATAAATTAATATTAACATCTCCAAAGATTTCTGAGAGTTTAATCAATTAATATAATGGAGGCATAACATTATACTATGCTACAAAGCAAACTTCTTCCCTATTAGTTTGAAATTCTGTGAGTTAACAGAACACAGCACAATGCAACATATGGGAACCCTATACCAATGTACAACAGGAAGTTTAAAAAAAAATCGATTGAAAGTACAAGTGGCATTTGGGTGGAGTGACCATTATTGTATACACTGAAAATTATTCAGCACTATAGTTTAAAAAATCCATTTGCACCAACAATGTTATGGGGCACTTAATAATGACAAGTATTCAGAGCCCAGGTTTTATATTTCTTTTGAACAATATTTTCTCAGTAGATCTAACTCCTTGATGGGAAATACCAATAATTGCTTGAGGCTTTAATAGTGCCCAACCACAACTGACAAACCTTTTTGACTTAAGTGGAAACCAGAAAGAAAAAATAAGAATTCTCAGCACTGCTATATTGTTTTCATTCATTTTGATACTATCCTGGCTACAAAATATTCCCTAAATTAGTAGCCAACTATAATATTTTATAAGTGGAGTAGGAGGTAGGTGAGAAGAAGTGGTTCCAACTGGTATTTTAAGATCTATTAGAGAAAAAAAAGTGTATCATAAAACCAAGTAAATGACAAATACCCAGTTGAGTGATTCAGTTCCATGGGGGAGGGGGATTTCTTCATGAAATCTAATGATAATTAATAATCAACATAATTATATTTGAATGTTGGCATTTTTTGTTTGCTATAAAAATGACTTAAGACTACAGAATCATGCTCACCCACTATGTTTAATGGAAAGATTTTTTCCCCAAGAAAACGTATTACTTTAACCTTCAAATGAATTATTATTTAAATTATAATTTATTCAACTATTAGCCTCTTTCTCCTTAACTTTTCCATTAAAAAGAAGGTTTCAAATAATTAAAAATAATAATAATCTTAGATGGTGCATTGGATCTGTTGCCAGTCTTCCTGAATAACAAAGAAAGAGAAACATTTAATAGTCCTTATAATTTCTCTCGTAATTCAGCCAGGCTTTAAAATGGGGGTGGAAGGGAAGAGCCAAATTCATCTCAGGAAAGAAAATATGGGGAGAGGTGTCTATTGTTCCTAACTGACAAAACTAGAACCATGTGAAAAGGAGAAATATACTTAGCTCTGTGGGGTTTAATTGGATCACTGAAGAAAATTAATATGTGTCACTGAAGTTGTGCTTGCTTCACTTGAGGAATAAGTCTCATTGGTGGAAAGACAGAATAGGAATTTAGTTCCTTTTATTGGGCCTCATTCTTGGAACAGCATATTGTCTTTTGACCCTAAGAAGTTTCAGAAAGAGAATATGCATAGTGCAGAGGCCCAAATCTGAGAAATTAATTGCTCACAGTAACAGAAAATAGGAAAGAGCCAAGAGGTGAAATTTCTTGCACTGGGGAGAGCTGGAGCTTTTATCAAAGAAGTTCATGAGATCGCAGTGGTGAAAGATTGGTAAAGAAGGCTCTGGGTAGGTGGGGAAATGCTGGAGAACAGAAACAAAGGTCAAGATTGGAGTTAACCATGTAGAATCCCATCATTGCTAAAGTCTGACTGGAAATTCCCTTTTACTCTGTAACACAGTGAAATGTCTGCATCATTATATTCTTCAAGCTTTACTCCTCCTACACAGTTTTGTGATTGCCTTGAGCTTTCTGTAAAGAATGTCATATTTATAATTAATGTTCAACCTAATCTGAAGCATGAAGTCTGATGAAAGCTATTGTAACAAGAAATGGAGATGGACTAATAACTCTAATTTCCAAGAAAATTTTGGTAGATAAAGAGGAAATTAAAACAAATAAACAAAACCAGTGGCCCCTTCTAATGGAATATGACTTGGCATAATCTACTGGCAGTTAGAATAACAGAGGAATCCACAGTCTGGAAGACTCTAGAAAAAGCCTCAGGCACTTAGTGTCTTTAAATTTATTGATAGCCACATTTCTGCCCACCTCAAAATTAACAATGCTCCCTCTTGACAAGTAAAATAATTGATTACAATATAACCAGATCATAATAGTGATCAACAGAGTTCTTGGGGATGTACAGGCAAAAAGATACTATGCTTTTCTATCAGTATAGCTTCCCTTATGCTCCCATCTACTACCACCAAATACATACACACGTGTACACATTGGAAAGCAAAAAAGATCAATCTCCTTTTTTTCATAACTTCTCTTGCCTTCAGATGCAGAAAGTTAATTCAGAAAGGTAAAATTATTATAAATATTCCACTAGTTATTATTAGCATATGTATTTTAGCAACACTTTGTTTCTTGATTTTTAAGACTAGTAGAAGGCAATTGCCTCCTGAATTTGAGAATTTATCACATCCTGTTAATTTAATGAATCAATTTAATTTTAAACTTTTATATATTTCACACCATCAGAAATATTAATATTGTAAGATAAAGTTTTGTATGGCAAATAGGGATGCCAATAATAAATTAGGCTAAATAATATGTATCTTAATTGGTCAGGTTTTACCTTGTACCCTAGGTAGTATTTGATACCGTCTTCAATTACAGAATGGTGCTCTTTAAGAACAAATACAAGTAGAAAGAGATAAGTCTTCTTTTTGGAAATATTCATAAAAATATTTTGGGAAATATTCATAAAAAGATGAAATGTGTCTCTAGTAATCTTAATTTTTACTTTCTAATCCTTCCCTTAAAGTCAATGACCCTCAGGTGCCTTGCTGCTCTCTGTTTTCCTTGGTAATTTTTATCATACTAAAATTGTGCAATGGTTCAACACAGAAAGAACACAGTCTATTGTTGTCACAAACGAGTGAGAGGGTTAAAGGAATTGTTTTAATAGGGGCTGTAACCTCGTGATAGCCTGTTGTTCTTGATAGGTGCTATCAAATGGGTCCCGACTCATAGTGACCGCATGCACAACAGAACAAAACACTTCCTGGTCCTGAGCCATCCTCACAATCATTGCTATGTTTGAGACCACTGTTGCAGCCACTGTGTCAATCCATATGTAAAGGGTCTTAATCTTTTTAGCTGAACCTCTACCTTACCAAGCATAATGTCCTTCTCCAAGGACTGTTCTTTGCTGATAATATATCCAAAGTACACGAGACAAAGTCTCGCCATTCTTGCTTCCAAGGAGCACTCTGTACTTTTTTAAAGTCAGACTTGTTTGTTCTTGTGGTAGTCCATGGTATGTTAAGTATTCTTCCCCAACACCATAATTCAAAGGCATCAATCCTTCCTCCATCTTCCTTACTCATTGTCTAGCTTTTACGTGCATGTGAGGTGGTTGAAAATATCATGGCTTGAGTCAGGGGCACCTTAATTCCTCAAAGTGACACCTTTGCTTTCCAATACTTTAAAGAGGTCTTTTGCATCACATTTGCCCAATTCAATACATTATATGATTTCTTGACTGCTGCTTCCATGGATGTTGATTGTGAATCCAAATAAAATGAAGTCCTTGACAATTTCAATATTTTCTCCATTTACCATGATGTCGCTTATTAGTCCAGTTGTGAGAATTTTTGTTTTCTTTATGTTGAGGTGTAACCCATACTGAAGGTTGTAGTCTTTGATCTACATCAGTAAGTGCTTCAAGTTCTCTTCCCTTTCAGCAAGCAAAATTGTGTCATCTGCATACCGCAGGTTGTTAAGGAGTCTTCCTCCACTCCTGATGCTGAGTTTCTTCATATAATTCAACTTCTAGTATTATTTGCTCACCATACAAATTGAATAAGTATGATGAAAAAATAGCTTTCCTGATTTTAAACCACACAGTATCCCTGGTTGAGTTTGAACTCTTGGTCTATATATGGATTCCTCAAGAGCACAACTAAGTGTTCTGGAATTCCCACTCTTTGCAATGTTATACTTAACTTATTATGATCCACAAAGCCTTTGCATAGTCGATAAAACTCAGGTAAACATCTTTCTGGTATTCTCTGTTTTCAGCCAAGATTCATCTGACATCTGTGATGATATCCTTGGTTTCCTTTCCTCTTCTGAATCTGGCTTGAATTTTTGTCAGTTCCCTGACAATGTACTGCTGCAACCGTTTTTGAATGATCCTCAGCAAAGTTTTACTTGTGTGTGATGTTAATGATATTTTCTGATAATTTCCACATTCTGTTGGATCACCTGTCTTTGGAATGGGCATAAACATGGATCTCTTCCAGTCAGTTGGCCAGGTAGCTGTATTCCAAATTTCTTGGCAGAGACAAGTGTGCATCTCCAGCCTATATTGGGTTGCTGAAACATCTAAATTGGTATTCTGTTAATTCCTGGAGCCTTGCTTTTACCCAGTGCCTTCAGCACAGCTTGGACTTTTTCCTTCAATACCATCAATTTTTTATCATATACTACCCCCTGAAATGGTTGAATGTCAACCAATTCTTTTTGATACAGTGACTGTGTGTATTCCTTCCACCTTCTTTGGATGTTTTGTGCGTTATTCAATATTTTGTTCATCGAATCCTTCAAAATTGCAACTTGAGGCTTAAAGTTTTTCTACAGTTCTTTTGGCTTGAGAAATGCCACCTGTGTTTCCTAACTCCAGGTCTTTGCACATTTCATTATCATACTTCACTCTGATTTCTTGAGCAGCCCTTTGATATCTTCTGTTCTGCTCTGTTACTTCTTTGTTTCTTCCATTTGCTGTAGCTACTCTACGTTCAAGAGCAAGTTTTAGAGTATCTTCTGTCATCCATTTTAGTCTTTTCCTTCTTTCTCAGCTTTTATGACCTTTTGCTTTCTTCATATATGATGTCATTGATGTCATCTGGTGTTTGGTCACTAGTGTTCAATGCATCAAATCTATTTTTGAGGTGGTTTCTAAATTCAAGTGGGATATACTTAAGATCATACTTTGGCTCTCGTGGATGTGTTTTAATTTTCTTGAGCTTCAACTTAAATTTGATATGAGCAATTGATGGTTTGTTCTGCAGTATGCTCCTGGCCTTGTTCTGACTGGTGATATTGAATTTTTCCATGTCTGTTTTCACAGATGTAGTGGATTTGAATCCTATGTTTTCCATCTGGTGAAGTCCATGTGTATGGCCACAATTTATGTTGTTGAAAAAAGGTATTTGCAATGCAGTTGTGGTTGGTCTTTCAAAATTCTATCATGTGATCTTTGGCATCATTTCTATCACCAAGGCCATATTTTCCAACTACCAATCCTTCTTCTTTGTTTCAATTATCAATATATCTTGATGGCATATTTGATCAATTTCAGACTGCAGAGGTTTGTAAAAATCTTTAATTTCCTCTTCTTTGACATTAGTGGTTTGTGTGTAAATTTGAATAATACTCTTGTTAACTGGTTTTCCTTGTAGGCATGTGGATATCATCCTATCACTGACAGTGTTGTACTTCAGGATAGATCTTGAAATGTTCTTTTTGACTATAAATGCAATGTCATTCCTCTTCAAGTTGTCATTTCCAACATAGTAAACTATATGATTGTGTGATTCAAAATCACCAATACCACTGCATTTCAACTTACTAATGCCTAAGATATCTATCTTTATGCAGTTCATTTCATTTTTGAGACTTCCAATTTTCCTAGATTCATACTTTGTGCATTCCTTGATCCGATTACTAATGGATGTTCGCAGCTGTTTCTTCTCATTTCTAGTTGTGCCACATCAGCAAACAAAGGTCCCCAAAGCTTTACTTCATCCATTCGTTAAGGTCAACTCCACTTTGGTAAGTAGTTCTTCTCCAGTCATATTTTGAGTGCCTTCCCACTTGAGGGACTCATCTTCTGGCACTACACTAGACTTTGTTCCACTGCTATTCAAAAGGTTTTCACTGGCCAATTTTTTCAGAAGTAGACTGTCAGGTCCTTCTTCCTAGCCTGTCTTAGTCTGGAAGCTCCCCTGAAACCTGTCCACCACGGAAGACCCTGCTGGTATTTGAAATACTGGTGGTGTAGCTTCCAGCATCGCAGCAAGATGCATGCTGCCACAGTGTGACAAACTGAGAGACACATGGTGGAGTGATAGCCTACAGCATTGTAAACCATGTTAAATATTTTGCTTTTTAGCTGATGACTAATGGGTAGCCATTGAAGGTATTAGACTGACCCAGTGACTGCAACAATGGGCTCAAGCATAACAACAATCATGAGTAAGGTGCAGGACTGGGCCGTGTTACATTCTGTTGTACAAAAGTTCGCTATGAGTGGAAACCTACTCGATGGCACCTAGTAACAACAACACAATTGAAGGTTTTTAAGCAGGAGAGAGTCATGATCAATTTTTCACTTTAAAGACGTTTCTGCATGATTTTGGGAGACTGATTTGGAGGGGTGGCTATGTTGGTTTTAAAGAGACTAATTAGAGAAAAAAAGCAGTTTTGCAGTTAAGAGTTAATAATATTTTCTTAGGTTTTAACCAGTCTTAGAAGAAATATAACCAGAATGCTCCTTAGAAGGGAAGATGGTGAGATTTTGACTTGCTTACTTTGGACATGTTATCAGGAAAGACGAATAACTAGAAAAGGACATCGTGGTTGGCAAAGAAGAGGGTCGGTGAAAAGGAATGAAATCCTCCATGAGATCTATTGACACAACAGAAAAAAACAATGGATCCAAACATGCCAAACATCATGAAGATGGCACAGAACCAGGCAATATATCTTAGTGTTACATATGAGGTCACTATGAGTTGGAGCTTACTTGATAACACCTAAAAACAGCAGGTTGATTTTGTTCAAAGGAAGAGAAATAAACATGTTTAAGAGATATTTAGTGGTATGGATTGAATCACTTCCCCCCAGATATGTGTTGTAAATCCTAATCTCTATGCCTGTGGTTATAATCCTATTTGTGAATGGGTTGTCTTTGTTATGTTAATGAGGCAGGATTATTATAGGGTATATGTTGAGTAAATCTGTATTTTTAAATTAATATTTTCTTGTGTTTTTTTGTGAAAGTTTATACAGCAAAATAGGTTTTAAGTTAGCAATTTCTATACCTATTGTTCAGTGACATTTGTTACATTTTTCACAGTATATCAGCATTCTCATTATTTCCATTCTCATTGTTTTGTTTCCATTAATCTAGCTCCCCTGTCCGCCATCTTTGGTCTAGGGTAAATGTTTACTGTTTTGTTTTCTTTTGATGATTATTTAGAGGAACATTGTACTCATGGATAATATTATTTATTTTATGAGCCAAACTGTCATTTGGCTGGAATGTGACCTCTGAGAGTGGTTTCAGTTCCAAGTTTAAAGAATACTGCATGGCGATAATCTTGGGGTTTCACCTGGTCTCTACTGGTCCATTAAGTCTGCCCTTATTTTAAGAACTTGAGTTTTGTTCTATATTTTTCTTCCATTCTATCCAGGACCATTTTCTGAGTCCCTGGTAAGAAAGGTCAGTAGTGGAACCTGGGCACCTTCTATATTTTCTGGTGAGGCCATTGTTCATGTAGATTATTAGTTGTGTAGACTAGTTTCTTCTTTGAATCTTAGGTTTCATTCTTTCTCTTTTGTTCCAGATAAGTGGAGGCCAATAGTTGTATCTTAGATGCCCACTTGCAAGCTTTTAAGACCCCAGGCACTACTTACCAAACTAGGATGCAGAACACTGCGTTTAATAGCTATATTGTGCCAATTTATGTCTTTTAGACATAAAATAGATTTTTAAAAAACTAGCTCAGAAACAGAGATGAGGGAAGAGAAGAGCCAAATCACACGAAGATTGTCCAGGAGCAGAAGCTCAGAAGAGACAAGTACTTCCTCCAGAGCCAAAAGAGAGAGAAAGACTTCTCCTAGAGCCAGTATACTAAATTTGGATTTCTAGCCTCCTAAACTGTGAGGAAATAAATTTCTATTCATTAAAGCCATCTGCTTGTAGTATTTCTATTATAGCAGCACTAGATAACTAAGACAGATTTTGGTACTAAAAGAGTGGGGTGCTGCTCTAACAGATATCAAGAAAACAGAATAGGTTTTGGAATTGAGTAATGGGTAAAAGCTGGAAGAGTTTTAAGATGCCTAATAGTAAAAGCCTAGATTACCTTGAAGAGACTTTGGTAGAATTATGGATGTCAAAGGTAATTCTGGTGAGGGTACAGAGATAAATGAGGAGAGCTATAGAGAAAGCCTCTATCATTTTAGATAGTACATATGGCACCAGAAACAGAAGGCTGCTAGAAATGTGGATGTTAAATATGTTTTAAGTGAGGATTTAAAAGAAAACGATGAACATGTGATTGGACAATGGAGGAAGGGAGATGCTCTTTATGCAGTGGCAAAGAGCTTATCTGAATTATGTTCAAAAGTTTGGTGGCAGGTAGAAATTGTAAGTGATGGACTTGGATATCTGGCTGAGGAGATTTCTAAGCAAGATGTTAAAGGTGTTGTGTAGTTTCTCCTTGCCACTTAATAGTAACATGCAGGAGAAGAGAGATGGGCTTAAAAATGAACTGTGCAAAATGAAAACAGAACGTAAAGATTTAGAAAACTCTCTTGTTCACACTCAGGGACACATGTATTAGAATGTTCACCAAGGACTTGGCTACACGATCTTTTGTTAAAGAGATTAAGCCTGTTACTGATGGACCTAACCAAGTATCATAGCAAAAAGACCATCGGCTTAGACGGAAGGTGACAGAGTACGAATGAAAGTAAGAAAGAAAGCTGTCTGCCTCTTGGAATTCTACTGGCAGGGAATAGGCCAAAGGAGCTACATCTGTTGTCCGCCAAGAAAAGAAAATACTATCCCTGGAGCAGCTCAGAGATCAGTGGAACTATTGGAAGGAGCACAGTAAGCATGACTTCTTGGTTTCAAAAGGTTTGGCCACACTCTCCTGGTTCTCAAAAGGTGGGGCTACAGACTCCTAGCTTTCAAAGACTCAGATGTTTGCCAACTCAATGTTAGACTATGGGGCTGCCAATAAGGTGTGCCAGGGGGATGGGGCTGCTGCCCAAAGCTGATGGGATGGGGCTGCCATGCTCATGAGGCAGAAGAACAAGGCTGCTGGGCCTAGGGGGTGGGTCGCCACTCAGATGGACTAGGAGAATGGGGCCATCTAAAGCCAAGATACCCAAATTACCATCCCAGAGGGCCTGGAAAGCAAAGCTGAAGCCCAGGGCTGAGGGACTTCCACCCAGAATCCAGATTGTGTGACCAGCACCCAGAGTCTGGAGGACTGGTCCATTGCCCAGATGGTTTTAGAGAAGAAAGGATTATTTTCAAGACTTGAGAACTAATGTAATTTTTTCTGTTGGATTTTGAACTGACTTAGTGCCTGTTATGGATTCTTTCCCTCCAATTTCTCCCATTTGTAATGGAAATGTCTACCTTGTCCCTGTTCCACCATTGTATTGTGGAAACAGATAACTTGTAGTCTAGATTTCACAGATTTACAGATGAAGAGGAATTTTTCTCCAGGATGGACTATGCCTAAAGCCTTACTCTATTTCATTTAGGTGACTCAGTAAATGAGAGTATGGACTTGGAGTTGGCTTTTGGAATGATGTGACTGGGTGAATGCGTTGTACATGTGGCAAGGAAATGAATTTTGGAAGGCCAAAGGGTGGAATATTATGATTGAATTGTGTTCCCCCAAAATACATGTTGTAAATCCTAACCTTAATGCCTATGGTTATAGTCTCATTTGGTAATGGGTTGTCTTTGTTATGTTGATGAGGCAAATTAGTGTAGGATGTATCCTGAGTCAATCTCTTTTGAGATGTAAAAGACATTATACAAGCAAGTTAAGAAATGGACATGGGGGAAGAGAAATTCCAAGCCACATGAAGATTGCCCAAGAGGAGAAGCTAAAGTATTTAAAGCTATTAATTTTATTTGAATAGTGCTTTGGCCACGTACCATGGATTTTAATATGTAGTGTTTTTAATTTCATTTATGTCTATACTATCCAAAAATTAAATGTGTATTTCCTTTACAACTTAAAGGATGGTTGCTGTTGCTACTTGCCATTGAGTCAATTCCAACTCATGACAGTCACATGTGTGTAGAGCAGAACTGTTCCATAGGGTTTCAAGGTTCTGACCTTTCAGAATCAGATCACCAGGACTGTCTTCCGAAGTGCCACTGAGTAGGTTTGAACTGCCAACCATTCGGCTTGTAGTCAAACTTAACTGTTTGCACCACTCAGGGATCCTAAATAATGTTTAGAGATTATGAAATATTTTTAAATGATTATATTTCTTATAGTTATTGATTTGCTACTGATTTCTAGTATTAACGTATTTTTTTTTGTTAGAATAAGCCACATAAAATTTTTATAGTTTGGCATTTAAAATAATTCCCCTTGTTAAATGATTCATTTCAGTGTCTAAATGTTTATAAGTCCTTAGAATATCAGATTTTTGTGTATGTCTCCTTTTGTTTTTATCTATCATCAGGCCTGAGATAGACTTGGGGGAAAAAAAAAGTGGCATTTAATACATTTTTCTTGAAAATAAAGAAAGAATAATCTTAATCTTCATTTTCCTATTTTCACTGAGAATTTCATTTAGTAAACAAATAAGAGAATGGATTGATATACTAAATTATAACTTGCAAATATAATTAATTCTTTATAATATCACACTGTCATATATAGAAATTGCTAATTAATAAGAAGTCTGGAAATAAGCAGTTGCTGGTATTGGTTAGGTATCCCTGCATTCTCTTGGACCTATGAATTACATGATTGCCATAGATGAAGGTATCAATATATGTTTAAGACATCAAGAAAAGGAGAATCTGTCCTTTTTATTTATTCAGAAAGCTAAAGGTTTCCTAGCATCCCCACAATAGACTTCTACTGAGATCTCATTGGCCAGAATTGTTACATACGTACTCCTAAAAGAGGCCAGAAAAGCTTCAAAAGAGGCCAGAAAAGCAAATACTTCACTCTTCGAGGATAAGTATTAAACTGGTCAAGGAAGACATGGGTTAATAGTGGGAATTGGTCTAATCAATTGACGGTAGGTTGAGTTTCTTTTAAAATGTATTTATTTCTGTGTGGATGGAAAGATAGTTAAAATCAACCTCTTAGCTCAATTCTCCTAAAGGACCATCCTTCCTTTTGCAAACCATTTCATATAGGGCATTCTCTACAATAAGTAAGAATAAAGAAATTTTCTTCATTTCATTCTGTCTTTATTTCTCCAAAGCACATTAGCAAAACAAATCAACCTGATAATAAAGTTATCTAGAGTGAACAGGAAAAAGTATATAATGTCAATGTAGCATAAATGCTTGACTTCATTTTGGCTAGACAAATGCAAATCTATCTAGCAGCTCTTCTCTTCTTATGCATTGGTATTTTAAAAGTCTGGAAGAATGCTCAATACTCTTCACAGCCCACTGATTGCTTAGGATAATATAGTCATCAAACAAGAATACATTCAGCTCACCATCAAATGGAAAACTCAGATGAAGAAGAGAGACTGGAAGGTCTTTCTTAATATTTCTTAATCATAAGTACAGGCAAGACTAATCTGGATCCCTAATTTGTCATCCCGGTGAGTTGTAAATGTGCATGTCACAGACTCACCTCCAGATTAGCAGATTAATTATATTTTGTATGATAGTTTCATTTTACTCATTTAAGATGCATTGATTGAATATGTTTTATAGCTTAGGAAATATACTAGGATCTCAAAGATAAATAAGACCCTGGCACTATATATACTCAGGGACTGACAATCTACGGAAAGCCAAATGATTTTTAAAAAGGGAGTATTTGATAACAATGATCCCAGATGATTACTTGAGACATAGTTTGACAAGTGTATGAAGAGTATTACTCAGTAGTGAGTACGTGGTGAGCAATTTTGTGCATTCTGAAATGAGACATATTTGCAGAGAACACGGAAGTTCTACAGTTTTAATTTCAATCTCTTAAAACATCACATTTTTTTTTTCTCGTGTATTGCTGTTGTTAGGCGCTCTCGAGTCAATTCTGACTCATAGCACCCTATGAACAACAGAAAGTAACACTGCCTGGTCCTGTGCCATCCTCACAATCATTACTATGTTTAATACGAAGCATGATATAATTCTGCAGGGACTGGTCCTTCCTGATAACATGTCCAAAGTACCTAAGTCTCCCAATCCTCCCTTCTAAGGAAATTTCTGACTGTACTTCTTCCAAGACAGGTTTCTTTGTTCTTCTGGCAGACCATGCTACATTCAACATTCTTCACCAACACTGTAATCCAAAGGCATCGATTCTTGGTCTTCCTTATTCATTATCCAGCTTTCACATGTGTATGAGGCAATTGACAATACCATGGCTTGAGTCAGGTGCACCTCAGTTCTGAAAGTAACAACTTTGCTTTTCAACACTTTAAAGAGGTATTTTGCATCAGATTTGTCCAACGCAATGTGGTATTTCATTTTTTGACTGCTGCTTCCAAGGGTTTTGACTGTGGATTCAAGTAAAATAAAATACTTGGCAACTTCAGTATTTTTTCTGTTTTCATGATGTTGCTTATTAGTCCATTTGTGAGGATTTTTATGTTCTTTATGTTGAGGTGTAGTCTGTACTGAAGGCTGTATCTTTGCTCTTCATCAGTAAGAGCTTCAAGTCCTCTTCACTTTCAGCAAGCAAGGTTGTGTCATCTGCATAACACAGGTTGTGAATGAGTCTTCCTCCAATCCTGACGGTATGCTCCTCTTCATATAGTCCAGTTTAGCAGATTATTTGCTCAGCATACAGATTAAATAAGTATGGTAAAGGATACAACCCTGATGCACATCTTCCCTGATTTTAAACCACTCAGTATCCCCTAGTTCTGTTCAAACAGCAGCTTCTTGGTCTGTGTACAGGTTCCACATGAACACAATTAAATATTCTTGAATTCCCATTCTTCGCAGTTATCTATAATTTGTTAAGATCCACACAGTCAAATGGCTTCGCATAGTCAATAAAACACCGGTAAACATCTTTCTGGTATTCTCTGCTTTCAGCCACCATCAGTCTGACATCAGCAATGATATCCCTCCTTCCAGGTCCTCTTCTGAAACTTGCTTCAACTTCTGGCAGTTCCTTGTTGGTGTACTGCTGAAACAGTTTTAGAATTATCTTCAGCAAAATTTTACTTGTATGTAATAATAATAATGATATTGTTTAATAATTTCTGCATTCTATTGGATAACTTTTCCTTGGTTTTCGTTGTTGTTAGGTGCCATGGAGTCCGTTCTGGCTGATAGCAACTCTACGTACAACACAACAAAACACTGCCCGGTCCTGCGCCATCCTCATGATCCTTGTTATGCTAGAGCCCATTGTTGAAGCTACTGTGTCAGTCAGTCTCCTTGAGGGTTTTCCTCTTTTTTGCTGACCCTCTACTTTACCAAGCATGAAGTCTTTCTCCAGGGACTGGTCCCTCCTGATAATATTTTCAAAGCATGTGAGACAAAGTCTCACCATCTTGCTTCTAAGGAGCATTATGGCTGTACTTCTTCTAAGACTGATTTTTTCATTCTTTTGGCAGTCTATGGTATATTTCACATTCTTTGCCAGCACCATAAATCAAAGGTGTCAATTCTTCTCCCATTTTCCTTATTCATTGTCCAGCTTTCTCATGCATAGGAGGCGATTGAAAACACCTTGGCTGGGGCAGGCACACCTTAGTCCTTAAAGGGACATCTTTGCTTTTTTAACACTTGAAAGAGATCTTTTGCAGCAGATTTGCCCAATGTAATGCATCATTTGATTTCTTGACCTCTGCTTCCGTGGGTGTTGATTGTGGATCCAAGTAAAATGAAGTGCTTGACAATTCCAATGTTTTCTCCGTTTATCATGATGTTGCTTGTTAGTCTAGTTGTGAGGATTTTTGTCTTCTTTATGTTGAGGCTTAATCCACACTGAAGGCTATAGTCTTTGATCTTCATCAGTAAGTACTTCCAGGCCTCTACTTTCAACAAGCAAGGTTGTGTCGTCTGCATAACACAGGTTGTTAATGAGTCTTCCTCCTATCCTGATACCCCACTCTTCTTCAGTTCTTCTTCACCTAGTCCCTCTTCTCAGATTATTTGCTCAGCATACAGATTTAATAAGTATGGTGAAAGGATACAACCCTGACACACACTTTTCATGATTTTAAACCATACAGTATGCCCGTGTTCCAATGACTGCATCTTGATCTACACATAGGTTCCCCATGAGCGTAATTAAGTATTCTTGAATTCCCATTCTTCACAATGTTATCCGTAATTTGTTATAGTCAATAAAACACAGGGAAGCATCTTTCTGGTATTCTCTGCTTTCAGCCAGGATCCATCTTACGTCAGTTATGATATACCTGGTTCCATGTACTCTTCTGAACCAGGCTTGAATTTCTGGCAGTACCCTGACGATGTACTGCTAAAATCATGTTTGAATGATCTTCAGCAAAATTTTAGTTGTGTCTGATATTAATGATAGTTTTCAATAGTTTCTGCATTCGATTTGATCACCTTTGTTTGGAATAGGCATAAATATGAATATTTTCTAGTTGGTTGGACAGGTAGCAATCCTCCTAATTTCTTGGCATAGATAAATGAATGCTTCCAGGGCTACATCAGTTTGTTGAAACATCCCCCATGCATCTTTCATTTTGTCCTGTTGTGAGGGCTTGTGTCTTGCATGATGCTGGAAGCTATGCCACCTTTCTTTGTATGGTCATAAATATGGATCTCTTCTAGTCAGTTGGCCAGGAAGCTGTCTTCCAAATTTCTTGACATAGATGACTGAGCTCTTCCAGCATTGCACATGTTTGTTGAAAGATCTCAATTGGCATTCAGTCAGTTCCTGGAGTCTTCTTTTTTGCCAACGCCTTTAGTGCAGCTTGGACTTCTTCTTTCAATACCATCAGTTTATGATCATATGATACCTCTTGGAATAGCTTAACATCAACCAGTTTGTTTTGATACAGTGACTCTGTGTATTCCTTCCATCTTCTTTTGATGCTTCAGGTGTCATTCAATATTTTGTGCATAGAATTCTTCAATATTGCAACTAGAGGCTTGATTTTTTCTTCAGTCTTTCAGCTTGAAAAATGCAGAATGTGTTCTTCCCTTTTGGTTTCCTAATTCCAGGTATTTGCACGTTTCGTTATAATACTTATTTTGTCTTCTTGAGGAGACCTTTGAAATTTTCCATTCAACTCTTTTTCTTAATCATTTCTTCCATTCCCTTTAGCTACTCTACATTCAAGAGCAACTTTCAGAGTCTCTTCTGACATCCATTTTGGTCTTTTCTTTCTTTCTTGTCTTTTTAATTACCTCTTGTTTCTTCATGTATGATTTCCTCGATGTCATTCAACAACTTGTCTGGTCTTCCGACATCAGTGTTCAATGTGTCAAATCTATTCTTGTGATGGCCTCTAAATTCAGATGGTACATACTTAAGGTCATTCTTTGACTCTTGTGAACTTGTTCAAATTTTCTTCGACTTCAACTTGAACTTGCATATGAGCAAATAATAGTCTGTTCCACAGTTGACCCCTGGCCTTGCTCTGACTGGTAATATTGAACTTCTCCTTCATCTCTTTTCACAGATGAAGTTGATTTGATTCCTGTGTATTCCATTTGGTGAGGTCCACTTGTATAGTCACCGTTTATGTTGTTGAAAAAAGATATTTGCAGTGAAGAAGTCGTTGGTCTTGCAAAATTCTGTCGTGTGATCTCCAGGGTCATTTCTACTGCCAAGGCCATATTTTCCAACTATCATTCCTTCTTCTTTGTTTCCACCTTTCACATTCCAATCACCAGTAATTATCAATGCATCTTGATTGCATGTTTGATCAATTTCAGACTGCAGAAATTGGTAAAAATCTTCAATTTCTTCACCTTTGACATTATTGGTTGATGTGTAAATTTGAACAATAGCCTTAGTTACTTGTCTTTCTTGTAGTCATATGGATATTATCCTATCACTGATATCATTGTACATCAGGATAGATCTTGAAGTGTTCTTTGTGACAATGAATGCAGCACCATTTCTCTTCGATTTGTCATTCCCAGCATAGTAGACCATATGATTATTGGATTCAAAATGGCCAATAAAAGTCCATTTCAGCTCACTAATGCCTAGGATATTGATCTTTATGAGTTCCATTTCATTTTTGTCAACTTCCAATTTTCCTAGATTCATACTTTGTACATTCCCAGTTCCCATTATTAATGTTGTTTACACCTCTTTCTTCTCATTTTAAGTCATGCCACATCAGCAAATGAAGGTCCCAAAAAGGTTTTTTCCAGCCATGTCATTAAGGTCAACTCTACTTTGAGGAGAAGCTCTTTCTCAGTCTTATTTTAATGCCTTCCAACCTGAAGGGCTCATCTTCTGGCACTATATCAGAATGTGCCACTGCTATATATAGGGTTTTCATTGACCAATATTTTTAGAAGTAGATCACCAGTTCCTTCTTCCTATTCTACCTTAATTTGAAAACTCCACTAAAACCTGTCCACCATAGGTGACCTTGCTGATATTTGAAATACCGGTGGCATAGCTTATAGTATCACAGCAACATGAAAGCTACCACAGTAGGGCAAACTGACAGAGGAGTGTTGGTTTAACACCTTTACGGCATGTGAAAATCATAGACAATTTAAATGAGATGACATCTTCTTTTCCTTATATATATATATATAAACATATATGTATGTATGTATGTATACATTTTAAAATGCAATGAACACAAATATTTAATTTTAACCATTTTTTAAATTAAAATCCTCTGTCCCTTTAAGTCATATTTCAGAATATTCATGCATCCACCTTGCGTTATGTAGTCTATTTGTGCCACTGACTATGAGTATTGTGGTTATAGCTGAATTTGCAAAAGTGAATTGGGTAAAAATAGTGACCTGTAGTTACTCATTTTCATCTGTGCAATTCAATGCATTTTTTTTAGAAAAGAAGAAAGTTTATTCAGAAAATATTTTTAAATAGTTTTCAGTCTTAGGTCACTCTAATAGAAAAGGACCTGCAACAATGCCATGGATGCTAAACAATATTTGAAGGGGCTGTGATTTGAAGATTTTCTTCAAAGTCGTCACCAAATATTGATTTTCACATCATTTCACTTAGCAACATAAAAAGAGCAAGACATGTCTTTTGATCATGTCCACACTTTCTTCTCCTAAAAACCATACATCTTATTTTTCAATTCCAGAAAACTTGGGATAGACACATGATTTCTTTCCAACAGAAATATGTGTTGAAATGAATGTTTTTAAACTGGTGTATTCACCAAAATTAAAGGAAGGTTTCCACCTGATACATGTAATGATTCTAGCTGATATATTTGATTGCTCTCATATAGACAATTACAAGGCCACCAGGAGAAGCACATAGATTCTGAGTTCTAATCGCAACCTGACTATGGGCATGCCCAAATTTAATAATCTTTGATGGAGAAACCTAGAAAGAAAAATCGTAAAAATTTATACTGAAAGAAAATAGTGGTATTTAGTTGAAAAAAAAAAAAATAGAGGAATGCAATAAATACTAACTATAACAGGAAACTTGGGTTGGGTTTTGCTTAGGTCCCTGGTCATTGAGAATCCAGTTTCTGCCTGTAAATTCCCCATGTTCTCTCTTCACCTCATCTCCTTCCTTACTTTTCTTTATCCTGCTAAGGCTCACTGTCTCCAACTCAGACGACCAAAATGAACCATAGAAGTTTAAGATAAGCACGGTATGAATTTAAGTTTTCTTCCAAATTTCATCTATCACATTCCATTGAATTCATGAAAATTATGTATACAAGGTAGCATTTGTTAATTGTTTATTTCTGATATTTGTTTGATTTTATTTTGAGGGTTGTTATTTTGCACATTATAACCTGATAGACTCTAAAGAAAAGATGTGATAGGCATCTCTCAGAATTTTGTTTGCAGTTTAGATTTCTAATCAAGTTCTCTTTACATGCATAAAGTTTTTTTTTAATGTATCATTTTTTAGGAGAAGATAGTTATTTTGTCACATATTCTGTATTGTATAAGTAGCTTATGCTTTTGCATTTTTTATTGTATATTTATTTTTGATTCTGCTTACATGACTTTCCTATATCTCTCTTTTTTTTTTTTAGAGTCATACAGTAATTTCTACTTTTCAGTAAACATTGATATTCCTTTTATTAGGATTAATTTTATTGGGATTAATGAAGGAGAACTCTATGATATAGAAAAAAGATGAAAAATTACTGGTGAATAACTAAAATGCAATTAAACAAAATTTACTTCAAATCTATCACATATCTCATTTTATTAGATTGAAGATTAATTATGATCATCAACACCACTTTGAAACTGGACTTTCATCCCTTTAAGAAATAATGTTAGGAAGTTGAAGGCAAGTTGTGATAAAATGTTGCTATGTTTCTTTTATGTTAATAAAACTATTTGAGACAATTCTGTAAATTTTATTTCTGACTTTGTGTATGCTAGATTTTAACAGCCAAAATTAGAGATTAAAAACAGAATGAAGGAATTTCATTATATTTTCTAATTATATTTTATTCTGGTTAAAATCTAATATAAAATATCATATCCTTAAGTAAATTTTGAGATTTTTATGAATGACCAAAAATATAATCATTCATCATAGCCATGAGGTAAAGAATTATCACAACTTCAGGTTAAAAATAACACCTTTGGCATTTTCTGAAGGCACAATATGTCTGGGCATATACGAAACTACCAAGTGAACAGGAGTCACATGTGCCAGCTTGAATTAGTTGATCATGCCACTTTTCAGAGTTGTTGCTCATCATGAACTTACATGTTCCATAGTTTGAAACAGACAGAAAACTAGAAATGGACTCAATATGTTGGTTTGTAAAAACCACAGACCATGAAAATAGCAGCTGGTGCTGAACTGAACCAATGAAACGCAATAGGGATAAGTGCTTTTAACTTTAATTGGATTATTTGGCCATAAGTAGAAGAAAGACTTGCAAAGTTTTCAACAAAAGCTAGAAAGAGAAGCAAATAGAAAAGTGGTGTTCCTGAGGAACTCACATTCCAAATCCTGCCTTCCTTGGCATTCCCTGTGAGTATGCACTTACTGGTTGGCACTTCCATATGGAAAGTTGAAGGATTTTATGTCAGTTGAAGGATTTTATGTCAGAAAACAGCAGAATTGTAAGTACTCATTTAATAAGGGCTTAGAAAAAATAGTTACCTGCTATCATCAAAATAATACCATTCATTCCTGATTATCCCAGAGTAAGCACGTATCTCAGAGCCAGAAAATTCCTTAAAGACATCTTCCTATAGTGTCTCCTGATAACTTATTTTACCACATAGGAAACAAAGGCAGAGAGAAATTACTGTGTAAGATACATCCAATGTGATTACTATTGATGGTTCAACTGGGACCAATAGCCAAACGCCATAAACTTTCAAACAAGATTTTTGTATTACAACATGTTTCTATTGTCCAGGAAAATATACCTACATATTTTTTACAGGGAATTGGCAAGAAAACAGAGAGTTTCTTTTATATAATTAACAGTAAGAGCCATACTTGCGTTTTAAATGGAAGGACATATAAATGGATTCTCTACCATTGTAAAACTTGACTCACATAAATTTTCTCTAAATTTTCACTGCATAAGATTCTTACAGGCATGTTTATTTCTGTGGTGAAGAATGCTGTGGTTTTCATATTTACCCATAGAACATTCTGGATTTAATTAATGGATTTTAGTGCACATTATTGTTCTCATGTCTTATTTGAATTTTTGCCTATTATTCATCCTCATAAGAGAAAATGCATTGACATGTATTTTTTCATCCATCCTCAACCTTGATTTTTGGTAAAAGAGTATTTTATAAAAAAAGTTTTGAGGATTAAAATGTGTTCTTGGTATTATTTAGGCAATATATTATTTTTATTTTAAATCTATATACAATTTCAAAACTCATAAATATATACTTAATTCTGTATGCTATAGAAGTTACAACTTCCAAAAGAATTTATGTATATGGTGATAAAATTGAGCTAGCATATTATGACTGTATTACAGATTAAGGAAAAAAGAGATTTCTGAATAACTTTATTTGGTAGTTTTCTGTGATAACAAGAAAAAAATTAAAACCTTTTAGTTTAGAGATAAGGAGCCCTGGTGGCACAATGATTAAAGTGCTTAGCTGCTAACCGAAAGGTTGGTGGTTCGAACTCTCCAGCTGCTCCACTGAAAAAAAGACCTGGTGATCTGCTCGTATAGATTTCAGCCTAGGAAATCTTTTGGGGCTGTTTTCTCTTTCCTATAGGATCCCTATGAGTAAAATCAACTCAATGGCACACAACAACAGCAGTTTAGAAATAAGCTTTTTTTCTCAATTTCTATGTAGAAACATGGATGGTGAGACTTTGTCTCGTGTACTTTAGACATGTTATCAGGAGGGACCCGTCCCTGGAGAAGGACATCTTGCTTGTTAAAGTAGAGGGTCAGCAAAAAAGAGGAAGACTCTCAAGGAGATAGACTGACACAGTGCCTGCAACATAGGCTGCAACACAGCAACAACTGTGAGGATGGCCCAGGACCAGGCAGTGTTTCCTTCTGTTGTACATAGGGACACTATGAGTCAGAACTAACTTGACGGCACCTAACAACAACATGTAGTATTCTGAATAGAATGAATACTGAGATTGAGTAAAACATGGAAAAAATGAAGAAAAATAATAACTTTAACAGAAGCTCTTTAAAAAGGTATGTTATTTTATTTTGAAATTGTCCTGATAGGTTTCTGTATGGTGTTGTACAAGTCACAGAAAGACATAAAGCTTAACGTAAAGTTGTGAGGTAGGTAGACTTTTCTTCAAGTGCTCTCACTATTGTTCCTTTGGGTTTCAAAAAATACCTCCTCTGGTCAACCATTGTATCATCTCAATCCAGGTCTGTAATAGAGACCTTACCTGTTTCTTTCCTAAAATCTGAATGTCATATTTTTTCTAAGAATGCTGGTCTCAAGAAAAACACATACATCATAAAAAGCAAAAATCAAAACCAAAAAACTCATTTGAGCATTGTGCCTGACAAACCTGAATTTGAATATTTATTCCCAACCTTCTAGTTCTGAGGTCTTAGCTAGGCTCTTTACCTTTGTGAGTTTCGGTTTTCTCATCTTTGAAAAGGGTATAAAATTACTGCCAGGCAATGTCGTGGTAACAGATACAAAATATAATAAACACATATAAGCAACAGTTTTATCTATCTAGGTAGAAGTGGATATAGAATTAATATGATTCCAAAACTTGAAATCTTCCTATTACACTATGAGTGCCATTTACATGGTGCATGTTTGTCAACATCCTTACTGCAAGCATGGATCACATTACTAAGGCCTTTTCTTATGAGCTTTGAAGTAATGCCAGAATCATTTCTATCACAGTGGATTATTAATAACATTGTTAAATTAAGTAGGAAAACAAAAAACACACACCCAAGGAAACTGTGTTAATATTTGCATTATGCCATGCCACCTTCCTCCAATGTTTTCTCATCTCTTTCTAAATAGAAAGTACATTTTAAAATGGAAGAAAAGTTGAAGCAAAAAAACTTTCAGTAATCCTTAAATCATCAAAGAGGTGGCTATCTGCTCTTCCTATGCTTAAAATTACATTTCTTATTCCATAATTCCTAAACTTCAAGAAATCTTTATTGTTATGTGTTAGTACTTTTTTGGTTGAGGTGTCCAAAATCCAATTTTAACAAGTTTAAGGAGAAGAAAAAAATATGTATGTATGTTTTGGTTTCAGGATTTGAAACATTGTCACTTGGATTCACTCTCTCATGCCTTCATTCCAGTTGTTTTCCTTTAAGTATTCTTTTTATGATGGGTGGTCTAGGGATTTTATACTCTTTAATATCCATGTCCTCAGTGATAGGTTCTCACTTTCTTGAGAGTTCTAGTAAATGGTTATAAAGAAATCTTGCCCCTGTTTAGGTCATGGGCCCACTTGTGGACTTAATCTCTGAGTTCAGGAAGATAATATTCTCCTGATCTTGTCCAGTCATCTGCTCCTCCTGTGGCAAAACTACAGGACCACATAAGGCAGTTCACACTCCCTCTCCAAAAAAAATGGAATTCATGTTAACACAACAGGAGGAAAGCACTCCCACACCTTAGTCTTTGCTTTACTATTTCACAACTCTTTTATCTTTTGTAAAACAATTAAAAATTTGCATGTTTATGTCACATAAACAGCAACATTGGCAAAATAGAACTTTCTGAAACATTTTCTTTCCAATTTGTTAGGGAATATTTTGTTTTTCTAAATGTGCAAATGTCCAGTGTGGAATTATCTTGCTCTCATAACATACGCCCTCTCTGCCGCTGAACAAACATAGACTGTAATTTATCTAAAACTCAATAACAGGTTGAATTTTTTAGTATATAAGCGTAACTTTTGCATATAAATTATGAATAAATGACACGTTGGAATATGTATACACACACAAACAAATGCTCAAAATGTACTTCTATTTAACTAAAAGTTTTGAAAAGAGCAGACTATAGGTAACTAATTTTCTGTTTAAAAGTTATCTCTCATATTTTAAAGGGCTCATCAATAGTTCTTGCTAAAGCTGAGAATCCAATCAGTAATATTCAAAAAAGTCAGGAAAATGGAAATCAAAATACTACTTCCATTACTGATAAATTGTCTCAGAAAACATGACTTAGATCTGTAGGCAAATGGACCCAAGTTAGAAATAATTAATTCCGTTGTCAAACCAGTATTGGTAAACTGCAGGCCTTCATCTGAATGAACAAATTCTGCACTGATTTATAGTGCAAGATCAAGAGAGCAGAACAGAATATGCCTGCTCTGCCATCAAACACATCTCAAGGTTTGTTCCTTTTCTCAAACTCACCAGTCAGATAAATCACTCTTTCTTGTATGGGGAGGAATGAGGCCAGGAATATCATGCTGGATCAGGTCCTACAATATGTGAATATCACACCCATACAAAGCAGATTCCCTACCAACATTAGCGTTCAGAGAATCAAAGAATTAAAGACCTGAAAGTGAAATTAGTTGCCATTTAGTTCAAAACTCTCATTATGGGGCTTAGATATCTGAAGCCCAGGGAATCTCAGGGATATTGTTTAAAGTAGAAAAGGTAATAAGAAACTTGAACCAATATTTGAGTTTTTTCTCATTCCTTTTAGTCATTTATTTATTGTGCAAATACTTTTACATGCTAGAAAATCAAACTTAACCCCAAGGATAAAATATTGATCAAGACAGACGATGCCCTGACATTACAAATATTTTTGTCTAGAGGAAGAAACTGTAAATTCCAAAAACACAAACCTATTGCTGTCAATTCCGACTCATAATGACCCTATAGGACAGCCTAGAATGGCCCCATAGGGTTTCCAAGCTTGTAATCTTTATGGGAGCAGACTGCCACATATTTGTTTTGTGGAGGGACTGATGGGTTTGAACTGCTGACCTTTTGGTTAGCAGCTGAGTGCTTAACAATGGCACCACAAGGGCTCCTTGTAAAGTAAATAGACAATTAAAATATGTTCTTAAAATGCTGTGATGAAGAAGGTTCACTGTAGTTGGAAAACCAAAACTAGTTTTAGGAAAGACATCTGAAAGTAAATTCTCAACAGAAGACTGAAGGGTGAATTCAGTAGGTGAAGGAGAATTGAGGATGGGAGTTGGGTTTGGTGACAGTGGTAAGAGAGCAGGGAATATTTGGACCTGAATATAATTAATTTTATCTGTAATAAAGCCAGAAAGTAGGAAATGTGTGACAAGAAGTTGAATAAGTAAAAACATATCATTCATTAAGTGTTAGCCCATTAGATTGTCTCTCTAGGGAGATTTCTTTGGAAAATCTGCAAAAAAAAAAAAAATTAAGTAGGACATAGTAGAAGTACAACATGAAATTCATGAAGGTCCATAAGTAGATAGAAGCAAAAGAGAGTTTGATAGGAAAAAGACATTCATAGGGAACGGTGAAATGGTTTGTATCAATAAGAGAAGATGATACCAAGACAAAACAGAAAGAGAGAGGAAATAGAGGAAGAAAGAGAAGGAGATGAAGAGATTGATTCATGAGGATTCACAAACACTTGCTTCTTCAGATTCTTCCCTAGAACTGTCTTAGATGTTTCTACTTCTCATCATGTTGAGGCTGAGTCTATCTATAATTACTGATCTTGAATTCCTAGAAAAATCATTACCCTTATGGCTATGTTCATCTTTAAAATAAACCCTCATTACTTGAGTTAAGGAAAAGTATTTTTTTTTTCTAATGACCAAAGAAATATAATTAAAAATGGAGTTTGATTTTCCAACTCTTCTTTCCACCTCTTCCTTAACACTATGGCTTATTTATTAAAGCTAATTTATTCTTAATAGTTATAAGCTTATATGTAATTATTAGTTCCTATTTTTTTTTTATTGTACTTCAGGTGAAGGCTTACAGAACAGATAGTTTCTCATGAAACAGTAGTACACATATTGTTTTATGACATTGGTTAACAACCCCACAACATATCAACCCTCTCCCTTCTCAACTTTTTTTTTTGGTGAAAATATACGTAGCCAAAGATAAACCGTTTCAAAAATTTCTACATGAACAGTTCAGTGGCATCGACTACTCTCTTCCAATTGTGCAGCTATTCTCACTTTAGATAAAAGCTTACAGAACAAACTAGTTTCTCATTTAACAGTTAGTACATATGTTGCCCTATGACAATGGTTAACAATCTCACAACACATCAACACTATCCTTACTCAACCTTGGGTTCCCTATCACCAGCTTCCTTGTCCCCATCTGCCTTGTGGCCCTTGTCCTTGGACTGCTGTACCTCACTAGTCCCATTTGGCTTTATGGGGCTGTCCACTCCCAGGCTGAACGGTGAACCAAGGAGATGACTTCACCACTGAGCTAAAAGGGTGTCTGGGGGCCATACTCTCGGGGTTTTTCCAGTCTCCTTTAGGCCAGTAAATCTGGTCTTTTTTTTTGTGAGTTAGAATTTTGTTCTACATCCTTCTCCAACTCTATCCAGAAACCTCTGTTGTGACCCTGATCAGAGCAGTCAGTGGTGGTAGCCTGGCACCATCTAGCTGTACTGGACTCAGTCCAGTGGAGTCCTTGGTAGCTGTGGTCCATTAGTCCTTTCGACTAATCATTTCCTTGTATCCTGTTATCTTCATTCTCCCTTACTCCCGAAGGGATGAGACCAGTGAAGAATCTAAGATGACTGCTCACAGGCTTTTAAGACTCCAGACACTACTCTCCAAGGTAGAATGTAGAACATTGTCTTTATAAACTGTGTTATACCAATTGAGCTAGGTGTTCCCCAAGACCATGGTCCCCACAGCCCTCCGCCCATCAATTCAGTCCCTCAGGAGTTTGGATGTGTCTATGGAGCTTCCATGACCATTCCTTGTACAGGTTGTGCTGGTTTCCCCTGTATTGTGTACTGTCTCACCCTTCACCCAAGACACCACTTATCTATTGCCTATTTAGTATTTCCCCCCCACCCCTCCCATCCCTGGTAACCAACAAAGATTGTTACATTTTGTACGTGAACTTTTTCAAGGGTTTTTACAATAGAGGTCTCATACAATATTTATCCTTTATGTGATTGACTTATTTCATTCAGCATAATGTCCTCCAGTTTCATCCACGTTATGAGACGCTTCATAGATTCATCATTGCTCTTTCTCGTTACATAGAACTCCATTGTGTTTATGTACCATAGTTTGTTTATCCATTCATCTGTTGATGGGCATCTAGGTTGTTTCCATTGTTTTGCTATAGTGAACAATGCTGTGATGAAAATAGGTGTCCATATGTCTATTCAAGTGACAACTCTTATTTCTCTAGGATATATTCTTAGGAGTGGGATTGCTGGATCGAATGGTATGTCTATTTCTAGCTTTCTGAGGAAGCGCCATATCATTTTCCAAAATGGTTGTATCATTTTGCATTCCCAGCAGCAGTGCATAAGAGTTCCCATCTCCCCGCAGCCCCTCCAACATTTGTTATTTCCAGTGTTTTTGATTCATGCCAGTAATGCCGGGATGAGATGGTATCTCACTGTGGTTTTAATTTGCATTTCTCGAATGGCTAGTGATTGCGAGCATGTCCTCATGTGACTGTTGGCCATTTGGATGTCTTTATTGGTAAAGTGTGTGTTCATTTCCTTTGCCCATTTTTTAATAGGATTCTTTGTCTTTTTATTGTAGAGGTGTTGGATTTTCTTGTAGATTAGGGAGATTAGACCTTTGTCTGACTTGTACTGTCCAAAAATTTTTTCCCATTCTGGAGGTTCTCTTTTTACTCTCTTGGTGAATTATTTTGAAGAGCATAGGTGTTTGATTTTTAGAAGTTCCCAGTTATCAAACTTATCTATTGGGTTTTGTGTGTTGATGGTTATGGTTTGTATACTGTTACTTCCATGTATTAAGGCCTGAAGTGTTGGTCCTATTATTTCTTCTATGAACTTTATAGTTCTAGGCTTTATATTCAGGTCTTTGAACCATTTTGAAGTAGTTTTTGTATACGGTGTGAGGTATGGGTCCTGTTTCATTTTTTCCAAATGGATATCCAGTTTTGCCAGCACCATTTGTTAAAAAGACTGTCTTTTCCCAATTTGATGGACTTTGGGCCCTTGTCAAAGATCAGGTGACCGTAGGTGGATGGATTTAGATCTGGGTTCTCAATTCTGTTCCATTGGTCAATGTATCTGACATTATACCAGTACCAGGCTGTTTTGACTACTGTAGCTGTATAGTAGGTTCTCAAGTCAGGTAGTGTGAGTCCTCCAACTTTATTCTTCTTCTTCAGTAGTGCTTTACTCATTCAAGGCTTCTTCCCTTTCCATATAAAGTTAATGATTAGTTTTTCCATCTCTTTGAAGAATGTTTCTGATATTTGGATCGGGATTGCATTGTATTTGTAAATTTCTTTGGGTAGAATTGTCATTTTCACAATGTTGAGTCTGCCTATCCATGAGCATGGTATGTTTTTCCATTAATGTAGATCCCTTTGGGTTTCATGCAGTAGTGTTTTGTAGTTTTCTTTGTATAGGTCTTTTACATCCCTGGTCAGATTTATTCCTAAGTACTTTATCTTTTTAGGGGCTATTTTAAATGGTATTGTTTTCCTGATTTCCTTTTCAATATTTTCTTTATTGGTGTATAGGAATCCAACTGATTTTTGAATGTTTATCTTGTATCCTGCTAATCTGCTGAATCTTTCTATTAGTTCCAGTAGATTTCTCGTGGAGTCTTTAAGGTTTTCTATATATAGTGGCATATCATCTGCAAACAGGGACAGTTTAATTTCTTCATTACCAATTTGGATGTCCTTTATTTCTTTTTCTTGCCTTATTGCTCTAGCTAGAACTTCCAGCACAAAGTTAAGTAGGAGTGGTGATAAAGGGCATCCTTGTCTTGTTCCTGTTTACAAGGGGAATGTTTTCAGCCTCTCTCCATTAAGAATGATGTTGGCCATTGGTTTTGCATAGATGCCTTTTATTATGTTCAGAAATTTCCCTTCTATACCTATTATATTGAGAGTTTTTATCAGGAATGGGTGTTGGACTTTGTCAAATAACTTTTCTCCATCAAT
Organism: Dugong dugon; assembly: GCA_030035585.1. Taxonomy (NCBI): domain Eukaryota; kingdom Metazoa; phylum Chordata; class Mammalia; order Sirenia; family Dugongidae; genus Dugong; species Dugong dugon. Next base: position 101,009,548 of record CM057463.1, on the reverse strand, counting down.
TGAGATGATCATGTGATTCTTTTCTTTCCTTTTATTTATGTGGTGGATTACGTTGATTGATTTTCTAATGCTGAACCATCCTTGCATACCTGGTATGAATCCTACTTGGTCGTGGTGTATTATTATTTTGATACGATGCTGAATTCTATTGGCTGGAATTTTGTTAAGAATTTTTGCATCTATATTCATAAGCAATTTTCTTTTTTTGCAACATCTTTGCCTGGTTTTATATCAGCGTTATTCTGGCTTCATAGAATGAATTTGGAATTGTTGCTTCCTCTTCTATGCTCTGAAATTGCTTGAGTAGTACTGGTACAAGCTCTTCCGTAAATGTTTTGTAGAATTCTCCAGTAAAGCCATCTGGGCCAGGGCTTTTTTTTTGGTTGGGAGTTTTTTTTTATTACCTTTTCAATCTCTTCTCTTGTTATTGGTCTGTTCAGATTTTCAACATCACTTTGTTGTAGTTTGGATAAGCCGGGTGTTTCTAGAAATTTATCCATTTCCTCAAGGTTTTCAAATTTGTTGGAGTATAGTTTTCCATAATATTCTGTTATAATCCTGTTTATTTCAGTTGGGTCTGTTGTAATGTCCCCTATTTCATTTCTTATTTGGGTTATTTGTGTCCTCTCCTGTTTTTCTTTTGTCAGTCTGGCCAGTGGTTTGTCGATTTTGTTGATTTTTTCAAAGAACCAACTTTTGGTTTTGTTGATTCTTTCTATTGTCTTTCTGTTCTCTATTTCATTTATTTCTGCTCTGATCTTTACTATTTCCTTTCTTCTGGTGGTTGTGGGCTTTTTTTGATGTTCTCTTTCTATTTGTTTGAGTTCTGCAGCTAATGTTTTGATTTTGTCCCTTTCTTCTTTTTTGATATGTGCATCTATTGCTATAAATTGTCCTCTGAGGACTGCCTTTGCTATGTCCCAAAGGTTTTGGTATGATGTGTTTTCATTCTTATTTGATTCTAGGAATTTTTTCATTCCATCTCTGATTTCCTCCACCACCCAGTGATGTGTAAGCACGGTATTATTCAGTTTCCATGTAATTGATTTTTCTCCTTGCTGTTTCTATTGTTAATTTCTACCTTGATGGCATTGTGGTCAGAGACGATACTTTTTATTATCCCAGCATTTTGGATCTTGTTGAGGATTGCTCTGTGGCCTAAGTTGTGGTCTATTCTGGAGAATGTTCCATGTGCATTGGGAAAGAATGTGTACTTTGTAGCGGTTGAATGGAGTGTTCTATTTATCTCTATGAGGTCAAGTTGGCTGATTGTGCCCTTCAGGTCTTCTGTATCTTTGCTGAGTTTCTTCTTAGTTGTTCTATCCTTTACTGGGAGTGGTGTGGTGAAGTCTCCTACTATTATTGTGGAGCTGTCAATTTCTCTTTTCAGTGTTGTTAGAGTTTGTTTTATGTATTTTGGAGCCCTGTCATTTGGTGAATAGATGTTTATTATGGTTATGTCTTCATGATGGATCATCCCCTTAATCATTATATAGTGTCCTTCTTTGCTTTTATGGTGGATTTTGTTTTAAAGTCCATTTTATCTGAGATTAAGATTGCCACTCCTGCTCTTTTTTCGTAGTTGTTAGCTTGATATATTTTTTTCCAACCTTTGATCTTTAACAAGCCCACATCTTCATTTCCAAGGTGTGTCTCCCTTAGACAGCATATTGATGGATCCTGTTTTCTTATCCATTCTGCCACTCTCCATCTCTTTATGGCTGTATTGAGTCTATTTAAATTCAGTGTAATTATTGATAGATATGAGTTTGTTGTTGTCATTTTGCAGTGCCTTTTTTTGTAGTGGTGACTTTTTCTTTGTTTTTATCACTCTCCTATGCCAAGTTACTTTTGTCTGTAGATTTTTTTTTTTTCATTTCTTTTGTTTTTGCTGAGACTTTATGTTTTTCCTGTTTATTTTTATGATTATGGTTGTTAACTTTCTTTGTGGTTACCATGAACTTTCCTCTTATCATTCTAAGTTTGAAGCAGTCTACCATTACTTGGTATCGGCTTGCCTTCTTCTCCACTGCAAGGTTGTACACCTATGCCGTTTATTCCCACTTTTATTATTTTGATGTTGTTGTTGTTTACTGATTAACTTCTCTGATACCCTGTTGTATTTCTTTTGGTTTTGGAAAGTCCTTGAGAGTTCATTTCCTAGACTGGTATCTGGCTGGTACAATCCTGCATCCTAGATTACGCCTGTGAGCTGAAGTTGTTTGTTCTCAGATTGAAGAACTCCCTTCAATAATTCTTGTAAGTTTTGTTTGGCTTATACATATTCCCCTAATTTCTGTTTATCTGGAAATGACCTAATTTCACCATCATATCTGAACGAGAGTTTTGCAGGATATATTATTCTTGGCTGGAAATTTTTTCTTTCAATATTTTATATATGTCATCGCATTGCCTTCTTGCCTGCGTAGTCTCTGCTGAATAATCTGAGCTTAGTCTTATTGTTTTTCCTCTGTATGTGACTTCTTGTTTTTCATGAGCTGCTCTGAGGATTCTTTGTCTTTGGTTTTGGCTCGTGTGATTATGATATGCCTTGGTGATTTTCCTTTAGGGTCTCTTCTATATGGCGTTCACTGAGCTTCCTAGATGGCCAGCTTTTCATCCTTCATAATATTGGGAAGTTTTCTGTCAGGAGTTCTTCAATGATCCTCTCTGTGTTTTCTGCTTTTTCACCCTGTTCTGGAACTCCAATCACTCGAAATTTTTGCTTTTGATTGTATCCCACATAACTCTCAGGGTCTTTTCATTTTTCTTTGTTCTTTTTTCTGAGTTTTCCTGAAACAGTGTTGTATCCAAGTTTTGTCTTCATTCCACTGATCCTGTCTTCCACCATTTCAAATCTGCTTCTCAGCCCTTCTATGACACCATCCATTTCTGAAATCTTGTTGTTTATCATATGGATTTCTAATTGTTGTCTTTGTATAATTTCTAATTGTGAATCCATTCTGGCATTTTTTTCCTGTAGTATTTTCTTGATTTCTTCCAATGTTTTGTCTGTATTTTCCATGAATTTGTCCATTCCTTCCTCATTTTTGTCTGCTTTTGTCTCAGCTCTTGGAGAATTCTGAGTATTAGAGATTTGAATTCCCTATCAGGTAGTTCTAGTGCCTTTTCTTCCACTGGAATGTCATGTGGTGTTTTATTTTGGATGCCTACTGGAACCATCCTGTTTTGTTTCTGTAAATGTTTTGATATTGTTTGCTGTCTTCAGGGCATTCAGTAGTTATTTTTCTCAATTATTGATTGTAGATTTGTTTGTTTCTTCCTTTTTTTTTTAATTTTGCTATGTTTGAGCAGGTGGGCTATGTGTTCTTTGTTGTTTGCTTGTCTGTGGGCACAATACCCTTCACCTCCATCTCCAATTGGCAGGATCAGTCACTCAGATATGTTACTGCAGGGCAGGTCTAACCAAAGAGGATTTATTGGGATGGGTTGTCTGTAGGACCTACTACAGCCACCAGGGTGGGTCAGTAATCAATGCAGGGCAGTTTCCAGAAGGCCGTGCCTGTGCTGCTTGGTGATGTGATGTTAAATGCACGGTGCAGGTAGGCACGCTGTAGTGAGGAGAGTGTTATGTTTGGAGCTAAGATGGATATGGGAGAGAGGAGAGAGGAACAGGAGCCAAAAACATACAAACAAAAAATAATGCTAGGGGAGCTTGCCATTGGAGTGGAGATATGAGAGACTATGAAATGGAGAAAAACAAAAGGGGAAGAGGAAAAAAAAAAGAAATGAATGAATAAATAAAAATATGAAAGGTTAAAGAAAATCAAAGTTTCCAGGGATCCCACCGGTGTGGCTATGTGTTCTGGGGAAGTTTTTCTCAGGTGTTGCAGTACAGTCTGGCTAGAAGGCGTAGAGGTAGACAACGCCAGGTATTTGGGGAACAGAAAGAGAATGAAGATACAGAGAGAAGAGAAACTGGGTAATGAAGAAAGACAAAAACGGAAAAAGAAGGAAAAGAAAACAAAACAAATTAAAAAAATAAAAGAAGAACAAGAAAAGCCCTCCATAAAACAGAAAGAAAAAAACCAACAAAAAAAGACATGCCCTCAGGGATCCCTCTGCACTTCTGTGCAAGCTGAGGTGGTAGTTTCCAAGCCACACAGCACTGTTTGGCTGGAATGGACTCCCAGCTCAAGAAAAGGAAAAGAAAGCAAACAAACAATTCAAAACAAACAAATGACAAAAACCCCAGGATTCCACCAGCACGGCAGCCCAGACCGGGAAGCAGCTCCACACTCGAACGGAGCTCCGCAGCTCCTCAGGAAGAAGAAAAGATGGCACATGGAGCCAGGTATTTGAGCGAAAGGAGGTGGAGGTGATGAGACGTACGGAAAGAATCAAAAGCAGCAGAAAGAAAGCAACACCAGCAGCCAACAAATCACACTCAGAGAGCCAGCTAGTCCTGGCTGGTGGAATCCAAGCAGCTGGTGTTTCCCGGACAAGAAACTGTGTCCACGGGAATCAGAGGAGGCCGAGTGTGGGTAAAGAAGGGTAGGGGTTGGGAAAGCATATATCATAAATTACTGGAGCTCTGCAGTCCCTCAGGAGGAAGCAAAGTTGGCGCATGGAGCCAGGTATTTGAGTGAAAGGATGTGGAGGTGGTGAGAGGTAGGGAAGAAATCAAAAGAAGTGGAAAAAAGCAACACCAGCAGCCAACAAATGTCACTCAGAGAGCCGGCCTGTTCAGGTGGGTGGAATCCAAGCTACCAGTCCTTCCCTGCCAATAGACTGTGGCCAGGGGAAGCAGAGGAGGCCGAGTGGGGGGAAGAAGTGTGGGTTGTGGGAAAGCATATATCGGAAATTACCAGTTGTTTTGTCTCCCGCTGGAAGCTCCGTGAAGCTGCTTTCTCGTACCCCCTGTTTGCTGGTCTCCGATAGGAGTCCAAGATGGTGGATCCATGCTGCATTATCTGATATGGGACCTCTGCATGAATCTCTCCTTGCTATCCGTTCTCTGTCAGTTTTCTCACTCCATTTGGTGCTTGGTTGAGTTCTTTATCTCTTCATTTGATGTCTTAGTGTTTCAGGATTGTTGTTTTCTCTGTTAAGCTTAGTTTTTCGGATCTTTGCTGTGGAGGGAGGGCATGGTGCTTCTGCCTATAGCGCCATTTTGCCGGAGTATCAGTTCTTATTTTTAAGTAAATATATGTGTGTGTAAATAGACATACACTTACATTCACACAGATATAGATATCAAAAAGAGAAATAATTGTGTTTATACACCCACACACATGCTCAGATAAATTACACTAATAGTTTTTAAATCAAATTTCTGACATTAATATTTCTTTAAAATATCTATTTTCAGCATGGCTCTAAATCACAGGCAAAGGTAGTACATGATTTCTTGGGAGAAGCTGTTGTATTTCTTTTCATTTCAATGGGAGGTCAATCTTTCAATATTTCTATTGTTTAATAATGAAGAGGGTGGATGGAGACTCACTGTGATTAATGGTTTTAACAACAGAATAATTACATTGTCTAACTTGAAAGTTTATTCCATCATTCAGCCAGGTAGGTTGTTCACACTTCTGAAATGGAATTTGAAGGTCGGATGAGGTTAGATCAAGGACAGTGAGAAATACAGGTTTGGATTTCCTTCCTGAATTTGACTCCAATTCTGCTTAATGATCACTAAAGCAAAGTCCTGAAGGTTGCAACGTGGCACAAAGTTCCTAATCCTTAATAAGGGACATATGGTCCTTTATAATCTGAACACAGGGGGCATTTTCAGCCTCATCCTTTATATTTACAGATGCAGTGCAATAAAACCCCAGAACTCACATCACATCTCAGGCTTGTCTGCTAACAGCCTAATTCCCCCTGTTTGTCCCACCTGCTCAGACTCAGTTCAGAGCTCATATAGTCTTAAAGTGATCTTCTACCCCTCCAGGCAGAGTTTGCTATTTCTTCCATTCTGCTCCCTGAGCTCACAGCAAATAAGTTCTTTTATCATTCTTAATATTCTTCCTGTTTGGTTAATTGAAAAATACCTACATTGCATAAAGCTTGTTAAGGATAGGGGGTATGGGTAACTGTATATATATTTTCAGCATCCGACTTGGAGAGTAGAGTTCTGCTGTTTGTAGACTGAACATGTGAATCAATGTATGAATGAAAAAAAAATCAAAGACGTGATGAAAGTTAAAGTATCAGATTGCAAGCTGGAAGCCTGTGAGATGATGGTCACGGATTGGAATTTCTGAGTGTATATGTTATGTATAGCACTGTGGCCCTAGAGATTTTCAGTTCACAGAAAACTAAGATGAAGGTAATCAGAGTGGAAGAGGTCAAAGATTTGTGTCTTCATGGATATTGCAGTCACATTTAATAATAGCAGCACATGTAAAAGTGAGGAAGACTGTGAGCCAGATTCTCTTTTCCCTTGGTTAATCATAGAGAAGAGAGAGGAAATAAATGAAAAGAAAAAAATGGCATAGGTTTTGCTCAGATAAGTTAAGAAAAAAATATTTTAAGATTTCCTCATTTAAACAAGTGACTTCCTGCACAGAATAGGACCCCAAGTAGATGTTTATCTTTCTTGTAGAATGCAGTCTCCCACAGGTGGCTAATCAATACACAGCTACAACAATTGCTTTGTGGAGCTCATACGGGAACACGGCTTAGCTTGAGATTCAACTGATATTTTGGAACCCTGCTAGGGATTTAATATAAGACTCTTTGGGTCCATTTTTCCGTGTAATATAAAAATTACTCAAGTCTACCAATGGGCAGATACAGCTAAATCTTTTTCTAACATACTGTGTTGTAAACATGCTTTCTTTCACTTCTGTTTGAAAAGAACAGATGCTCTAGGAGGGCAGGGTCAATATAAAACCATGATTTTTGAACTAGTCTACCTAACATTTGTATCACACTTATTACTTACAGCACATTTAAGAGAAGGCTTTTCTGCCTCTACCCAAGAGGGGGTGTGACTTAGGTGTTCCATGCTGTTACTCTATCTACAAGGAAGTCTAGGATATAAATATATACTGTATTTACTATAGAATATATTATATAATAGCACAGTTACCATAAGAATAATCTTAAATATTTTCTCTTGTTTTTAAAATAATACATGAAATCAGTTTTACATATCATAAAAAAATTATAGTTTCATACTAAGAAGCATTGGAAATACAGGAATTCCTACCACCTTCAAAGGTGATTTCAATATCCTTAAAAAATCTTAGCTTTTAATTTCTTACATCTCTCCTAATATCTCCCATCATCTCAACTCTATTTAATCCTATGGCCCCACTCCTGGCTACTTTGTTACACTCACATAAAATATAGTCTCTAACCACAAACTCATAAACTGTATAAAATATTTAACACTATGCTTGCCATAGAGTATAAGATAAATAGTAAATGCAGTTAGTGATGAATTTATCTACTTAACTTCTTGTTTCAAGTTAACAGTATAGCAGAAGGGAGTCCATGAGATTATTTTCCATTTAAAAAATACATTGGAATAAATTTTAGTTGTTATATAAGTAATAGCTTTCTCTTTGAAGACACCTTTGTAAGGTGCTCTCTCCACATTCGTAATGAGAAAAATTATCATCAAGCAGTCAAAATAAACTAACCAACAAAGAATAAAGCAAAGCAAGGGAATGAATTCAATTTTAACTTCACCAAAGAAAGTATTACTGTCAAAGCAATAAGAACCTCAAATGGAACCTCAAATAAGAAGCATATAGTGATAAAGGATCAACAATATGTGTTGTAAAAAATTATGGAAGAGAAGCAATTCTTGAAGAACAGAAAATTTAACTAAGAAACAGTACAAATTTGGTTAGGACCAATACAAGCCAATATTAGTATCTCAGGCACATTTTCACGGTCGCAGCACTGTTTTGTTTTCTTGCGTCAAAATTTCATGGAACTATGACATAATTTTAGGAAGATACATTAATCTCATGTGTATAGTTCATTTTTTACCAAGTGAGAATGGCCATCTGACCACCATTCAAATTATGATACAGACTATCACAAACAACCCAAAAACCTCCACACACCTCCTCCCAGTTAGATACACCACTTTAAAGCTAATGACGATTCTGATATTCCTGTATCTTTTTGAACTTTGCAAAAACTCAGTCGTGTATTATGTACTCTTTTGTTGCTGGTTTCATTTGTTCAGGATTTAATCTGAGATTCATCACTGATGGTGCATATATCCTACTGGTTTATCTTTTGTAATTGCTTAAAGTTTTCCATTTTATCAATAGTAGATTGCGTTTGCTGGTGAACACAAATTAATGCTGATAGGAGCATACATGGACTTGTCTTTTGGGGCTCACTTCTGCTGGGAAATATAGCTGCTGAGACATAGGATCTGTAAAAGAAAATTTATGTAAAAAGTGCAGTTTTACCAATTTACACTCCCACCAGCAATCTATGAATTTCTGGTTACTCCACTTCCTCATCATGTATTTTCAAGTTTTTTTTCATTATTGTTGCTGTTTTTATTTGCTTTGCTTTTTTCTGCTACTATAGCCTATCTGGAGTCCCTGGGTAATGCAAACTGTTAAAGTGCTCAGCTGTTAACTGAAAAGTTGGTGGTTTGAGTCCATTGAAAACCCTGTGGATCCCATTTTAACTCTGATATACATGAGGTCACCATGAATAGGAATTAACTCCACAGCAACTAGGGCTGGGATACTCGAGTGCAAATTTTCTTGAGACCATGTATTGACTGTTTTCTTCCTTTTTAAAATACTTATCCAATGTCTTTTCAAATTGCTTTTCCCAATTGAAACGTTCCTTTGAGTCTAGGCCTTCAATTACATGTATGTTACACACCTTCCCTCATATACTACATTCCACTAACTTCTTTTTTGTTTTCTATTTTTTTCTTTCTGTGCTTTAATCTGTATTACTTATAGTACTTGGTCTACCAGTTCAACCATCCTATCTTTTGCAGTATTTCATCTGTTTAACTCATCTATTTTATTCTTAATTTCATTTATTGCATTTTCAGCTCTAGGATTTCTATTTATTCTTTCTCTAGTGAAGTACTTCATTTTTTCCTCTGTTGTCTCAAACATGTTAAAGTTAATCATAATTACATGCATTTCCAAGGGCTGTCATAACAAAATACCACAAAGTAGGTTGGCTTTAAGGAAAATAAAAGTCATCTCTCACTGTTCTGGTGTCTAGAAGTCAAATTTCAGTGTCAGCAGGGCCATGTTCTGTCTTTGTCCACTCTAGGGAAACATTCTTCCTTATCACCTGCAATTTCTGGTAGCCATGGATGTTTCTTGACATTCCTTGACTTGTAGATGTATGTTCATATAGCATATGTCTTGTCCTTGTATGACCCTATCCTGTGTCTCTTCTCTCCTCTTACAAGATACCACTCAGAAGGTATTAGGACCTATCCAACTGTGGTATAACCTCATTAACTTAACTGATAACATGTAAAGAATAACCTTATTTTCCCAAACAAAGTCATATTCACAGATACAGGTGTTAGGACTTCAATATATCTTTTTGAGGGTCATAATTCAATCCATAACACACTGGTCCTCCAAAATTCTTGTCCTTCTCATATGTAAAATACATTTGTCCCATCCATGTACTTCCAAAAAAACTTAACTCATTCCAGCATCTACTTTAAGTCCAAAATTTTATCTTCTGAATCATCTAAATAAGGTATGGGTGAGATTTTGATATGGTCCGTTCTGGGAAAATTTTTCTCCCCATCTTCTGTGGACCTGTGAAACCTAGGATACCAGTTATCTACTATTGAAATAGAATGATGGAACTGGCATAAGATAAACATTCCCATTCCAAAGAAAGAAATTGGATGGAAAATAGGGGTCATGATGCCAAGCAAGTCTGGAACCCAGCAGGGAAAATTTCAGTAGATCTCAAGGTTTGAAAATAATCCTCTCTTCTCCAGGCCTATCTGAACAGTGACCCTGCAATCCAGATTCCGGGCAATAGCCTTTTGGCCCTGAGTGTTATTCCTGCCCCAGCAGCCCTTGACATCAGTCCTGCTTTCCTAGTCCAGTGGGCCATTGGCCCATCCCCTTAGCTTTGAGTAGCAGTCTTATTCTCCAGGCTCACCAAGGCAGTGACCCTACTCCCTGGAACTGAGATGATGGATCCACCCTCTGAAAAGAAGGAAACTGTGGCCCTATACCACTAACCCCATGCTCCTGCTGACAGTGTTGCTTGCCTCTAAACTGTTCCGAAGACTGTCCTTTCCTTTTCTCTACGTTCAATAGATGTTTGCACCTACGTAGCTCCAATGGCCTATTACCTTCCTATAGAATTCCAGGAGGCAGATAGCTTTCTTTCATTTCATTCTATCTCTGACTCCTTCAATTTCAGATGATAAGGGTTTCTGCTGAGATAGTTGATTGAATCCATAGGCCACACACACATCTAATTTCTTTAGCAAATGTTTGTCTAGTCAGATTCTTGTTTTCCCCAGAGCACATTTTCTTAATTTTTATAACATGGATATCCTGAGGCTTTCCCAAATCTTCAAGTTCTAGTTTCTTTTAATATAGTTCATTCCTTAATTTCTTTCTTTCTTTTTTTTTTTTTTAACCACATTTTACTATAAGCAGCAGGGAGAAATCAGGCTGCCCATTCAAAATTTTGCTTAGAAATTTCCTCAGCTGAATATCTAAGTTAATGAATTACAGGATCTACTTTCCAAAAAACAATCATAGTTCAGACAAGTTCTTTTCACTTTATAAAGAAGGTTATCTTTACTCCAGTGTCTAATGACCTGTTCATCATTTCCTTTTAAGACCTCATCAGAAGCACATTTAATGTTCACATTTCTAGCAAAATTTTGCTCTTGATAATACAAGTTTTCTCTATAGCTCTTCTCATTTCTTTCTAAGCCCTCACCAGAATAACCCGTTGAGTCTATAATTCTATCAACAGTCTCTTCAAGTCTGTTTTTACTACTAAACCACCTCAAAACTTTTCCAGGTTCTACTCATTGCAAAATGCAAAAGTAACTTCCACATTTTTTAAGTATTTGTTAGACCAGCACCCTCACTCTCTGGTACCAAACACTGTCTTAGTTTATTAGGACCACCACAACAAAATATCATGAAGTGGTGGCTTTAAAGAAAAAAAAATTGTTTTCTCACAGTTCTGGAAGTGAAAAGTCCAAATTCAAGTTATCAGTAGGACAGTATTCTCTCTATGTCCACTCTAGAGGAAGACCTGTCGTTGTCACTTCCAGCATCTGGTAGCCTGAGGCATTTCTTTGTGTTCCATGGCTTGTAGATGTACCTTTGCATGGCATACACCTTTCCTGTGTGACTCTGTATCTTTGTCTGTTCTCCTCTTTTATAAGACATCTCTTAGGAGGGAGCAGGAGCCACTCACTCCAGTATGACCACATAAACCTAACTGATAATATATGCAATGACAAATCTAATCTCCCCAGAAAAAGTCACATTCACATGTACAGGGGTTGGGACTTCAATATAATATTTTAAGGAACTTAATTAAATCCATAACAATAATTATTTTAAAGCCTGAATCTGATAACTATGTCATATTTTAAAGTTTCAATTTGTTTCTATTGTTTTGTTCCTCTTGATTTTCAGTTATTTGTCCATTCTTCTGAAATGCTTGTAATGTTATATTGGGTGCTAGTCATTGTGTATGAAGATTTATAAAAGCCCTGGATTATTTTTTGTCTTTATTAAGATAATTTATTTTCTTCTGCTCTTCAAAGAGTTTAAAGGAAAATCACATTGAAAGAATCCAGGATGCTAATTTTCTTATTGACCTTATTCTCTGAAAGAAATTCTTTTAGGGTTATAATGACAATCTGAGGTCTCTCTTCTTTGGTAGATCTTGCACTCTGAATTTTACCTCCCCAGAAATTTAAGACTGTCAAATCATCTTTTTAATCTTCCAGCTATTTAGCTTCTCCTTTTACCGGGTTTCTCTGTGGCCCTACATCATATATGCAAATTAAGAATCAGCAGATGCCTACAACCACTATGGAAAATGGTATGGAAGTTCCTCATAAAACTAGAAATAGAAATATCTTATGATCAAGCAATGCCACTCTTAGGTGAATATTCTAGAGCTGTAAGAGCAGTGACACAAGTAGACACATGCACTCTGTTAACGGATTGAATTATGTACCCCAAAGACATGTGTTGTAAATCTTAACCTTATGCCTGTAGTTACAATCCCATTTGGGAATGGGTTGTCTTTGTTATGTTAATGAGACATTATTAGTGTAGGGTGTGCCTTGAGTCAATCTATTTTGAGATCTGAAAGAGATTAAACCAGTATACCAGAAGCAGAGATGGGAGAAAAGAGATGTCAAACACATAAAGATTGCCCAGGAGCAGAAGCTCAGAAGAGACAAAGACCTTCATCCAGAGCCGACAGAGAGAGAAAGACTTCCCCTAGAGCTGGTGCCCTGAAATCTGACTTATAGCCTCTTAAACTGTGAGACAATAAATTTTTGTTTATTAAAGTTATCCACTTGTGGTATTTCTGTTATGGCAGCACTGGATAACTAAGACACACACATACATTCATTCCAAAATTATTCACAATAGTAAAAAGATGGAAACAGTCTAGTGCCCATACAAGTGTGAATGGATAAACAAATTGTGGTACATAAATACAATGGAATACTACACAGCTATAAAGAATAATGAGGAGTCCCTGAAACATCTCATAACATGGATGAATCTGGAGGACATTATGCTGAGTGAAATAAGTCAATCACAAAAGGACAAATATTACATGGTCTCACTTTTATAAAAAGTCAAGAATAGGTATATACATAGAATACAACATTCTTTGATGGTCACCAGGGACAGGGGGAGAGTCACTTTCTAGACAGTTGTTGTTAGGCGTCTTCAAGTTGGTTCCGGCTCATAGCAACCCTATGGACAACAGAACAAAACCAAAACACTGCCCAGTCCTGAGCCATCCTCACAATCGTTGTTATGCTTGAGGCCATTGTTACAGCAAACTGTGTCAATCCATCTTGTTAAGGGTCTTCCTCTTTGTCACTGGTCCTCTACTTTACGAAGCATGATGTCCTTCTCCAGAGACTGATCCTTCCGGATAACATTTCCAAAGTAAGTGAGATGTAGTCTCGCCATTCTTGCTTCCAAAGAGCTTTCTGGTTGTACTTCTTCCAAGACAGATTGTTTTCTTCTTTTGGCAGTCCATGGTATATTCAATATTCTTCACCAACACCACAATTCAAAGCCATCACTTCTTCTTCTATCTTCCTTATTCATTGTCCAGCTTTTGTATGCACATGAAGCAATCAAAAACACTAGGGCTTGGGTCAGGCGCACCTTAGTCTTCAAGATGGTACCTTTGCTTTTCAACATTTTAGAGAGGTATTTTGCAGCAGATTTGCCCAATGCAATGCATCTTTTGATTTCTTCACTGCTGCTTCCATGGGTGTTTATTGTGGATCCAAGTAAAATGAAAAACAAATGTCTATTATCTAGAAGTTGAGGATTTCCAGATAGAAGACTTTTTTTTTTTTTTTTTGATGATGGGAAAGGCAATACCCAATATGGATGAAGTTTGCACAACTTGACCAAAGTAAATGAAGACACTAAGAAGTATGCAAGAATAAGTGATAATTTTGCAACAACAGAGAGAACAACCAAAATATTTGAGAGTGATTACATAGGGGTGTGTGTGTGTGTGTGTTTATGTATAGGAAGGCATGTGTGAGTACATGAGCATGCATATATATATATATATATATATATATATATATATATATATATATAGGTGGGGCATATGTATATACATGTTTGAGTGTGCTGCACGTATATTCATATATATAATAAAGCACTTAGAAGGCACAGCTATAGAGACTTCCTGGACATATCCAAACACCTAGTAGGATTAGTTTACTGGGCTAAAGTCTTAGGATCATAGTCTCCTGGGACAACTAAGTCAATTAGCATAACGTAGTTCGTAAAGATAATGTTTTATGTCCTAGTTTGGTGAGTAGCATCTGAGGTCTTAAAAGCATTTGAGTAGCCATCTAAGATACAACTACACCAACTCCTCACTTACCAACATGGTTAGGTTTCAAAGACCAGATCATTATGTGAAAATCAGCCTTATAAGAAAATGAAGGATTTTTTTTCTTCTGTTTTCAGACCATCCATTTGTCTGATTTTTTTAAATTCAGAAAATGTGATTATAAAGATAAAAACTAAGATATTCTGAGGTGTTCATCACTCTGACAAGTCCAGCTATGGATTATTCCTCTGCAGAGAAGGAGGCTTAGAGGAGACAAAGTTGTATAAAACCAGTCTGTGTGACTAGGGGGCTCATGGCTTAACCACTTCACCTTCCTCCTGTGCTGGGTCAGAGCTTTCCTCACGGAGCCATCTCCAGGGTTCCACTCCAACTCCTGCAAGCCCTGAATTCACAATTCTGTAGCCTACTCTGCCCTCTGGGCCTGGCAAGTCACAGAGGCTAGGGGCTTCCTGTGAGGGTGCTGGGATCCTGGCCACACACCTGGCCCCACTGAAGCAAAGACTTCAGGCCCGGTTTGGCTCACTTTGAGATGTCATTAACCTCACACGTATTTCTTCCAAACACCCTCTCTTATGCCTCATTCTTTCCTCTCTTCCCACAGCACAGCAATTTTGAACTCTAGGGCCTCAAGCTGCTTAAGAGCTGGGAACTCAAAACAGGCTCCTGCTTGCTAGATGATGCCTGTGCATCTGTCTGGAGGCCTTGGCCATGGAGGAGGCTGGCCCTGCAAGGCATCTGGACTTGGTGACCTCGCTGGCAGGAAGGACCAGAGGTCATTGGGCAGTGTGGCCCAAATTCCTGAAGGCTGACTGGAGATCTTCTTTGAGGAAGGGGATTCTCTGCAGCCATTGCTGCCATGTCCCACACCTCATTAATGTGCAAAATAGTCAGGTAGTATATTTTTTATATTGTCATAAATGTGAAATGTCAGATAATAAGATAGTCAATAAATGAGGATTGGTCTCTACCCATCTGGAGCAAAAGAGAATGAAGGAAACCAAACACACAAAGAAGATTCTAGTCCACAGCACTAATAGTCCACACAAACTACAGCCTCTTCTAGCCTGATACCAGAAGAAATAGATAGTTCCTAGCTACCACTACCAACCACTCTGATGAGGGACACAATAGAAAGTTCTGGATAAAAAAAAATGTAGAGCAAAATTCAAATTCCTAAAAAAGGCCAGACTTACTGGACCCATAAGGATTAGAGGAACCCTCAAGACTATCGTCTTAAGATACCCTTTGAACTTGAAACTGAAGCCACTACTGGAAGTCATCTTTTAGTCAAATTATAGGTTGGCTAATAAAATAAACAATATCATCCATGAGTAAAGTACATTTAATATTTACCCAAAAGTAAAGATGAGAAGGTAGGCAGGGGCTGGGAAGCAAGATCAATGGACACAGAACAAACAGAATGGAAATAATGAGAATGCTGACACATTGTAAAAATTTAACCAATATCACAGAACAATTTGTATAAAAATTGTTAAATGGGAATCTAATTTGCTGTGTAAACTTTCACCTAAAACACAATAAAATAAAATAAAAAGATTCAGCATATGCCTGGAGAATAAATCATGCCCAAAATGTAAGGCTCAATTGTGCTGTATGGTTCCATTTTCTCTAACATCCTTTTTCTCAAGTCCTGGCTTTTTAGAAATTGTGAATGTCCATTTTTGTCACCCAGGCCTATTGACATTGCCAACAGCTTTAGAAAGTTGTTTTGTCTTGGTTTTGTTTGTTTTTGTTTTTAAGTTGTATTTCAAATTATCACATATTCATAAGGCTCTCTTAATTACTTAATCTAATGTAGAACTTTCTAGTTTAGATTTTTTTTTATCAAATCATGTTTTTTTCTCAGACTGTTAATTATTTAAAAAAAACTTTTATTATTACATTTTAGTTGATCAGAGAACTTTTTGTTTATTGTTTATTATGTATTTACTTGTTACAGTTTATTTTGTTCCTCCAATCTATATCCCCCATGGGTCTGTCAGTTTGTCGCACTGAGGGGGCTTGAGTGTTTCCGTAAAGCTGGAAGCTATCCCCCTGGTATTCAAATACCAGCAGGGTCACCCACGGTCGACAAGTTTCAACTGAGCTTCCAGACTAAGACAGAGTAGGAAGAAGGATGCAGCAGTCTACTTCTGAAAAGAATTATCCAGTGAAAACATTATGAATAGCAGCGCAACATTGTCTGATACAGTGCTGGAAGATGAGCCCCTCAGGTTGGAAGGCACTCAAAATACGACTGGGAAAGAGCTGCCTCCTCGAAGTAGAGTCCGTCTTAATGATGTGGATAGAGTGAATCTTTTGGGACCTTCATTTGTTGACATGGCATGACTCAAAATGAGAAGAAACAACTGGAAATATCCATTAATAATCGGAACTTGGAATGTGTGAAGTATGAATCTAGGAAAATTGGAAATCATCAAAAAATGAAATGAAATGCGTAAAAATTGATATTCTAGGCATTAGTGAACTGATATGGACTGTGATTGGCCATTTTGAATTGCACAATGATATGGTCTAGTATGCCAGGAATTGAAGAGGAATGGTGTTGCATTCATCTCATCACCAAAAAGTACATTTCAAGATCTATCCTGAAGTCCAACGTTGTGAGTGATAAGATAATATCCATACACTTACAACGAAGACTAATTAATATGATTATTATTCAAATTTATGCACCAACAACTAAGGCCAAAGATGAAGAAATTGAAGATTTTTACCAACTTCTGCAGTCTGAAATTGATGGAACATGCATGATGAATTGATAATTACTGGTGACTAGAATGTGAAAATCGGAAACAAAGAAGAAGGATAGGTAGTTGGAAAATATGGCCTTGGTGATAGAAATGATGTCGAAGTTCCCATGATGAAATTTGTAAGACCAACAACTTCTTCACTGCATATACCTTTTCCGCCAACATAAACAGCGACCATACAAGTGGAACTTGCCAGATGGAATACACAGGAATCAAATTGACTGCATTTGTGGAAAGAGGTGATGGACAAGCTCAATATCAGTCAGAACAAGGCCTGAGGCTGACTGTGGAACAGACCCTCCGTTGCTCATGTGCAAATTCAAGCTGAAACTGAAGAAAATTAGAACAAGTCCACGAGAGCCAAAGTACGACCTTGAGTATATCCCACCTGAATTTAGAGACCATCTCAAGAATAGATTTGACTCATTGAACACTAATGACTGAAGACCAGATGAGTTTTGGAATGACATCAAGGACATCATACATGATGAAAGTGAGAGGTTATTAAAAAAATAGTAAAGGAAGAAAAGACCAAAATGGATGTCAGTAGAGACTCTGAAACTTGCTTTTGAACGTCAAGTAGCTAAAACAAAAGGAAGAAATGATGAAGTAAAAGAGGCGAACAGAAGATTTCAAAGGGTAACTTGAGAATAAAAAGTACTATAGTGAAACGTGCAAAGAGCTGGAGATAGAAAACCAAAAGGGAAGAACATGCTCAGCATTTCTCAAGCTGAAAGAACTGAGGTAAAAATTCAAGCCTCGAGTTGCAATAGGGATGGATTCTACAGGGAAAATATAAAACGACACAGGAAGCATCAAAAGAAGATGGAAGGAATACACAGAGTCACTACATCAAAAAGAATTGGGTGACATTCAACCACTTCATAAGGTAGTATATGATCAGGAACCAATGTTACTGAAGGGAAAATCCAAGCTACACTGAAGGCACTGGCAAAAAACAAGGCTACAGGAATTGACAGAGTATCAAGATGTTTCAACAAACAGAAGCAGTACTGGAAGTGCTCACTTGTCTATGCCAAAAAATTTGGAAGACACCTATCTGGCCAACTGACTGGAAGAGATCCGTATTTATGCCTATTCCCAAGAAAGGTGATCCAACCGAATGAGGAAATTATCAAACAATATCATTAATATTTTGCTGAAGATCATTCAAAAGCGGCTGCAGCAGTATATCAACAGGGAACTGCCAGAAACTCAGTCTGGTTTCAGAAGAGGATGTGGAGGGAGAGATATCATTGCTGATGTCAGATGTATCCTGCTTGAAAGCAGAGAATACCAGAAAGATGTTTCCTTGTGTTTTACTGACTATACAAAGGCATTCAACTGTGTGGATAATAACAAATTATGGATAACGTTGCAAATAATGGGCATTCCAGAATACTTAATTGTGCCCATGAGGAAAGTGTACATAGATCAAGAGACATTCATTCAAACAGAACAAGGGGATACTGTGTGGTTTAAAGTCAGGAAAGGTGTGTGTCAGGGTAGTATCCTTTCACCATACCTATTCGATACGTATGCTGAGCAAATAATCTGTGAAGCTAGACTCTATGAAGAATGGGGCATCAAGATTGGAGGAAGACTCACTAACAAGCTGTGTTATGCTGATGACACAAACTTTCTTGCTGAGAGTGAAGAGAACTTTAAGCACTTACTAATGAAAATCAAAGACCACAGTCTTCAGTGGGGATTACACCTCAACATAAAGAAAATAAAAATCTTCACAACTGGACCAATAAACTACATCATGATAAACAGAGAAAACATTGAAGTTGTCAAGGATTTCATTTTACTTGGATCCACAATCAGCTCTCATGGAAGCAGCAGTCAAGAAATCAAAAGACATATTGCATTTGGCAAATCTGCTGCAAAAGACCTCTTTAGAGTGTTGAAAGGCAAAGATGTCACCTTGAAAACTAAGCCATTGTGCTTTCAATCTCCTCATATGCATGCAAAAGCTGAATGATGAATAAGGAAGACAGGAGAAGAATTGACACCTTTGAATTGTGTTGGTGAAGAATATTGAATAAACCATAGACTGCTAAAAGAATGAACAAATCTCTGTTTGTTCACAACCAGAATGCACCTTAGAAGTAAGGATGGTGAGACTTTGTCTCACATACTTTAGACATGTTATCAGGAGGGATCAGTCCCTGGAAAAGGACATCATGCTTGGTAAAATAGAGAGTCAACAAAAAAGAGGAGCACCCTCTATGAAACGGATTGACTAAGTGACTGAAACAATGGGCTCAAGCATAGTAACGGTTGTGAGGATGGCGCAGGACTAGGAAGTGTTTCGTTCTGTTGTATGTAGAGCTGCTATGAGTAGGAAATGACTCAATGACACCTAACAACAACATTCTGTATGATCTGAATTCAAAATTCCCCCAGTCATTTTCAAGTTCCAGAATCTCCATTCAGGTTGTAATACCTTTGAGTTTTTCTTTTTCAGCTGCAGAAGGCTGCATCTTGCACATGCACAATTTAGAATGTGCCCAAAAATTCACACAAGTACTTTCCAGAATAATGACCTCTCTTCTCTATACAGCAATTTCTGTTTCAGGCTTGCTTCACAAATTCCAGCAAGCTCAGTATCCCTAAACACTGATCTCTGTCTCAGTTCAGGGAGACTATTCTCTTCTGTTTTGTTTCCACATCTCTGCACATTGATCCTAGGAATATCTCCATGATTTGGGTTTACCTTTTTTGTTTTCCTTCTCTCATGTATCACAACAGTGTGCTGCCAATTGTATAATGTCTGCAAACACTAGTTTCATATAGTTTATCCAGTTACATATTTGTTCACAGTGATAGGGCTAGTTTACTACTAATTGCTCCATCATAGCCCAAAGAAGAAATTTCACATTTCATATATTACTTTGCCAGGAATGTCTTTTCTCCCTCCTCTTTTCTTGGCTATCTCCTATTGTCTTTTTATGAAGAATTAGATACACTGTGCTCAAGAATAGACTCTTGTGAAAAACTTTGAGAATTATCTCAGTGAGATGGTTGTTTCCTCTCCAGTTTTTTCTCAGTATTTTCTTTTCAAGTCTATAAATTTTATATCATGTAACAGTCAATTTAGCTCTCTCTATTTCTCTGTTACACCATGGGCATGGTTGCTTTTAGGTAGAGAATAATAAATTGTCAGCCTTTCCATATATACCAGTGAATGGTACATACTAAGCATAATAAATCAACGGAGGAAGTAGACTAAATCTTTTCATTCTCCAAACATTCCAAGTTGTTCATTTCCCTTGATATATGTTTAGTTGTCAGCAGGTATAAATAAGAAAGTGAATCCAAGTGGATAACCATGACAACTAACATCTTATGTGTTATTAATTTTAAAAAAATAAAGAAAATAATAATTGATGACATTCTACAAATAATATTATATATAATAAAAATTATCTCTATCTATTGAAAATGTGACCCTGGAAGTGCAGTGGTTAAGCATTTGGTTGCTAACCAAAAGGTCGGCAGTTCAAATCCACCAGCCACTCCTTGGAAACCCTATGGGAAAGTTCTACTCTATCCTATAGGGTAGCTGTGAGTTGGAATTGACTCGATGGCAACAGGTTTGATTTTTGTTTTGGTATCTATGGTGAGAGAGAGAGATTCAACATCAGTTCTTTCCTAAGATGATCTTGGTTTTGTTTATAAGTGAATCATCTATAGTTTTCTAAATTTTGCCAGATACTGTATTGTTTATATGTCTTCTCACCCACCTTAAGATTCAACACAAGTGCCATTCCACTCAGAAACCATCACACACACACACAAACACGCACACACCATCATCACATTAACTCTCTAAAATTTTCTTCTATTTGTCTCAGTTTCTTAGTGCTGCTGCAACATATATACTACGAGTAGGGGTGGCTTTAATGAATAGGAACTTACTTTCTCACAGTTTAGGAGACTAGAAGTCTGAATTCAGGGCACAGATGAAGGGGAAGATTTTTTTCTCTTGGTTGGCTCTGGGAAGGTCCTTGTCTCCTTTCGCCTCCTGTTTCTTGGTTCCTTGGTGATCTTTATGTGGGCTGGTATCTATCTTCCTCATCTGTACTTGTTTGCTTCTGTGCCTAATCTGCTCCTTTTTATACCTAAAAAGTGATTGGCTGAAAACGTACCATACACTAATATTGTATCATTAACATAACAGAGAAAACGCTATTTCCAAATGTGACTACATCTACAAGTATTTCAAACTTATTGCCATCAATTCCATTGCAACTCATAGCGACACTATAGGACAGAGTAGAAATGCTCCATAGGGTCTGTAATCTTTATGAAAGCAGACTGCCGAACCTTTCTCCAAAGGGGTGGCTTGTGGGTTCAAATGGTCAGACTTTTGGTTAGCAACGAAATGCTTAACGACATTGTCACCAGGGCTCCTTTCCACAAGTATGCTGTCTGTTGTCGTTAGGTACCTTTGAGTTGGTTCTGACTCATAGCGACCCTATGTAGAACAGAATGACACACTACCTGGTCCTGTGACATCTTCACAATCTTTGCTACTTTGAGCCCATGTTTCAGCTACTCTGTCAATCCATCTCATTGAAGGTCTTCCTGTTTTTTGCTGACCTTCTATTTACCAAGTATGATTTCCTTTCCCAGGGGTTGGTACCCTTGATAACGTGTTCAGTGTAAGGGAGACAAAGTCTTGTTTTCCTCCCTTCTAAGGAGCATTCTGGCTGTGGTTTTTCCCAGACAAATTTGTTTGTTCTTCTGGCAGTCCAGTGTATACTCAAGATTCCTCTCCAACACCATAATTCAAAGACATCAATTCTTCTTTAGTTTTCCTTACTCATTGTCCAGCTTTTGCATGCATATGAGGCAATTGAAAACATCACGGCTTAGGTCAGGAGTACCTTAGACCTCAAGGTGATCTCTTTACTTTTCAATACTTTAAAGAGGTCTTTTTCAGCAGATTTGCCCAATGCAATACATCCTTTGGGTTCTTTACTGCTGCTTTCATGTGTGTTGATCGTGGATCCAAGTGAAATGAAATCCTTGACAACTTCAATCTTTTCTCTGTTTATCATGACATAGCTTATTGGTCCAGTTGTGAGAATTTTTGTTTTCTTTATGTTGAGGTGTAATCCATACTGAAGGTTGTGGTCTTTCATTTTCATCAGTAAGCACTTCAAATCCTCTTCACTTTCAGCAAGCAAGGTTGTATCATCTGCATATTGCAAGTTGTTAATGAGTCTTTTACCAATCTTTATGTCACATTCTTCTTCATTTAGTCCAGCTTCTCAGATTATTTGCTCAGCATACAGATTGAGTAAGTAGGGTGAAAAGATACTACCAAGATGCACACCTTTCCTGATTTTAAACCACTCAGTATCCCCTTGTTCTATTCAAACGAGTGCCTCTTGTTCTACCTACAAGTTCCTCATGAGCAAATTAAGTGTTCCAGGATTTCCGTTGTTTGCAATGTTATCTATAATTTGTTATGATCCACATAAGCATATGCCTTTGTATAGTCAATAAAACACAGGCAAACATCTTTCTGGTATTCTCTGTTTTCAGCCAAGATCCATCTCATATCAGCGATGATATTCTTTGCTCCCCGACCTCTTCTGAATCCAGCTTGAATTTCTGACAGTGCCCTGTCAAAGTAATGCTGCAACTATTTTTGAATTCTCCTCAGCAAAGTTTTACATGTGTGTGTGTAATAATGACATTGTTTGATAATTTCCACATTTTGTTGGATCACTTTTCTTTGGAATGGGCACAAATATGAATCACAGGTACCAAGCAAGTCCACAACCTGGTAGAGCAAATTTCATTAGCTCCCAAGGCTTAAAACTAATCTTCTGTTCTCTGGAACAATCTTGACAATGTCTCTGCCCTCCAGACTCGGGGTGTTGGTCACATTCTCTGGATTCTGGGTTGAGGCCCCTCAGCCCTGGACATTAAACTTACCTTCCATGCACACTGGAAAGGTTACCTAGATACGTCTGCTTTGGGCAGTCCTATTCTCCTCATTCGATTGAGTTGTGACCCAGCTCCTAGGCCCTGGGCAGGTCCATTCTCCTGGTTTTTGGTCATGGCAGCCTCACTTCCTCAGTTTTATGTGTTGGCCTCGTCCTCTTGGCCCACCTGAATGACAGTCTCACCTTTGGAAATTAAGGTGGTAGACACTGGAGTTTTTAAAACCTAGTAGGTGGTAGTTCCACCCTTAGAAAATGAGGAAATTATGGTTTTACCCTTTGAAATCTAGGAAGCCATGACTCTACCCTTTGCAACTGAGACAGCCCTGCTTCCTTTGCTCCTTTCAACAGCTGTGTTGATCCACACTTCTTCCTGGATGATCTTTTTTATTTTCTTGGCGAACAACAGATGTTTGCAACCAGGAGCTCTGTTGGCCTATTTCCTGCTTGTAGAACTCCAAGAGACAAATAGCTTTTCTTCAGTCTTTATCCGTTTCCATCTAAGACTATGGGTTTTCTGTTTCAGTGGTTAATTAGATCCTACAGTCACAAGCTTAATCTCTTTAACAAAGGATTGTGTAACCATATTCTTGGTGAAAGTTCTATGACATGTTTCCTTAGTTTGTACAACAGAATTTTCCAAATCTTTAAGTTCTGGTTTTATGTTGCACAGCTTATTTTTCACACAGTTTACCTTTTATTTTGCATTTTACTGTAGGTGGCAAGGAGAAATTACACTACCCATTTAAGATCTTGCTTAGAAATTTCCTCAGCCAAATATCCAAGTTCATTACTCACAAAGTCTACCTTCCACCAAACATCTGAGTATAATTCAGACAAGTTCTCTGCCACCATATAAAAAGCATCACCTTCCCTATAATGTCCAATGGTATGTTCATCATTTCACCAGAAGCATATTTAACATCCACATTTCTAGCAGCATTCTGCTCATGATTATAGAAGCTCTCATTACAGCTCTCGATTCTTTCTGGACCCTCAGCAGAATAGTCCTTAATGTCCACAATTCTACCAATAGTCTTTTCAAAGCAAACTAAGGTCTTATTACAAAGCACAGAAAAATTCCTCCAGCCTCTTCCCATTACCCTATTCAAAAACCACTTCCACATTTTAGGTATTTTTTAGAGAAGCACACCCATTACCAGTACCAAATTCTGTCTTAGATTTTTTCTCAGTGTTACTGTAACACATATAAGAAGCAATGGTGGCACAGAGGTTAAGTGCTTGGCTGCTAACTGAAAAGTCAGAAGTTTGAACCCACCAGCCTCTCCACAGAGAAAGATGCGGCGGTCTGCTTCTGTAAAGATTACAGACTTGGAAAGCCTATGGGGTAGCTATACACTGTCCTATAGGGTCACTATGAGTTAACATTGACTTGACAGCAATGGGCTTGGTTTCATTATTTTATAGTAGAAATAAAGAGCCCTCGTGGCACAGTAGTTAAGCATTCTACTGCTAAGTAAAAGGTCAGCAGATTGTACCCACCAGTTGTTCCGTCGTTAGAAAAAACTTGGTGATCTGCTCCTGTAAAGATCCCAGCCAAGAAAACCCTAGGCATCTCTACTCGTTCCTATAGTGTCACTATGAGTAGGAATCAACTCAACTACACACAGTATAACAGAAATATAACAAGTGGATAAACAGAAATTTATTTTCTCACAGTATGGGAGGTTAGAAATTTGAAGTCAGGGTACTAGCTCTAGGAGAAGACTCTCACTCTCTCTGTTGGCTCTAGGGGAAGGTCCTGGTCTTTTTTCAGCTTCTATTGCTCAGTTCTTTGGTGATCTTCATGTGGTGTTGCATCTATCTTCCTTTATCTCTGCTTGATTCCTTCTATGCCTAATTGCTCCTCTTATATCTCAAAAGTGATAGTCTTAAAACACATGCTACACTGATATGGGCTTAATAACATAACAAAGAAAACCCTATTCCTAAATGAGACTATATCCACAAGTATAAAAAAAACCAAAACAAACCTGTTGTTGTCAAGTCAATTCTGGCTCATAGCTCATAGCAAACCTATAGGACAGAGTAAAACTAACTGCCCCATAGGGTTTCCAAAGAGCAGCTGGTAGATGCAAACTGCCGACCTTTTGGTCAGCAGCTGTAACTCTTAACCACTGCACCACCAGGGTTCCTCCACAAGTATAGGGGTTAGGATTTATAGCACTTAATTTTTGGAGACATAATTCAATACATAGCACTATTTTATATTTTTCATGGTATATTCTGTTTATTTTACTTCCTTGCCTCTACCATTGTTTTTTTTAGGGAAAGAAACTGTGTCTTGCTCATGCTTGCATTCTCAGGTACTACCATACTGTCTAAAGCACAATAGGCAAACAACAAAGATAAAATGTTTATCAATAAATACCCTTTATTAAATTATTTTTATTTTTTTGGTGACTATTTTCTTCCTTGTATTTATTACTGCCCATTCATTCTATGTACATTCCACATTCCAATTATTAATCGATGTTTGCATCTGTTTCTTCTCAATTTGATTCGTGCCACATCAGCAAATGAAGATCCCGAAAGCTTGACTTCATCCACGTCATTAAGTCTGGCTCTACTTTGAGGAGGCAGCTCTCCCCCAGTCATATTTTGAGTGGCTTCCAACCTGAGGGGCTCATCTTCCAGCACTATATCAGACAATGTTCCACTGCTATTCATAAGAGTTTCACTGGCAAATTCTTTTCAGAAGTAGAACACTGGGTCCTTCTTCCTAGTCTGTCTTAGTCTGGAAACTCAGCTGAAACCTGTCCTCCACGGGTGACCCTGCTGGTATTTCAATACCAGTGATATAGCTTCCAGCTTCATAGCAACACGCAAGTCCCCACAGTACAGCAAATTGATAGATGCATGGGGGTCTTGTGCTCACTTAATTGTGCTCAGGAGGAAACTGTACATAGCTCAAGAGGCAGTCATTCGAACAGAACAAGGGAATACTGTGTTGTTTAAAGTCAGGAAAGGTGTGTTCCAGGGTTGTATTCTTTCACCATACTTATTCAGTCTTTATGCTGAACAAATAACCTGAGAAACTGGACTATATGAAGAAGAATGGGACATCAGGATTGGAGGAAGGCTCATTAACAATCTGCATTATGCAGATGACACAAACTTGCTTGCTGAAAGTGAAGAGGACTTGAAGCACTTACTGATGAAGATCAAAGACCATAGTCTTCAGTGTGGATTATACCTCAACATAAAGAAAACAAAAATCCTCACAACTGGACCAATAAGCAACATCATGATAAATGGGGAAAAGATTGAAGTTTGTCAAGGATTTTGTTTTACTTGTATCCACAACCAACACCCATGGAAGCAGCAGTCAAGAAATCAAAAGACATATTGCACTGGGCAAATCTGCTGCAAAAGAGCTCTTTAAAGTGTTGAAAAGCAAAGATGTCTCCTTGAAGACAAAGGTGCGCCTGACCCAAGCCATGGTATTTTCAATTGCCTCATATGCACACAAAAGCTGGACAATTAATAAGGAAGACTGAAGAAAAATTGATGCCTTTGAATTGTGGCATTCATGAAGAATAATGCATATACCATGGACTTCCAAAGGAACAAACAAAATGTCTTGGAAGAAGTACAACCAGAATGCTCCTTAGAAGCAAGGATGGGGAGGCTACGTCTTGTATACTTTGGACATGTTGTTAGGAAGTATCAGTCCCTGGAGAAGGGCATCACGCTTGGTAAATTAGACGGCCATCAAAAAAGAGAAGACCCTCAACAAGATGGATTGACACAGTGGCTGCAACAATGAGCTCAAGCATAACAGCAGTCATGAGGGTGGCACAGGACCAGACCGGGCAGTGTTTCGTTCTGTTGTACATAGCGTCACTGTGAGTCAGAACCAACTAGACGGCGCCTAATAACAACAGCAGTGACTCCTACCCCTGTTCCATTTTAGTTTTCCCAAGGGTTCTGAAATTTATGTAAAGATTGCTATTTGTTTTCTACACTTATCCCAAAATGATTAACCTCTTCTCCCTCTCTTATCCCCTTAATTCTTAACATTCATGTATATGAGACACAAGATTAGGTTTTTGAGATATGATACCTAAATCATCTAGGCCATTCTATGCTAGTTGCCTTAGGGAAAAGATGCAATGGAAGAAATTATAGAAAATGGGAGTCTATCCCCAGATTTTAATTTTCAAATCTCTAGTCACCTAAAAAAATATAAAGGCATCTTGGCCAAGACAATATATTTGTGAGAGTACAGAATAAGTAAAATAAGTACTTATATCCTTGCTTTTCTACAACACTAGAAGATTCACCTAGGTTTGAGAGATGGGAAAAAAAAAAAAAATCAGAAAGCAAGAAGAACCTGTGTCCCAGAAAAAGGGGGTCTACAATATTTTTTTCACTATCCTCACCATAAGATTGAAGAATTTTTGAGTTAAAGACAAATATATCCAATTATCTGGGTGGAGCTGGGAGTGAGGGGTGGTAATATTGTAGAAAGAATTGACTGCATGGTGTGTGTACTCAGGCTAAGCCTTAAACAGTGTTTTCTTGTTCTCAGCATGGCATGGGCAGCCAAAGAATTTAAAATCAGTCAGTTCGCGCATGGGAGTGGCAGAGAGATCCACAAGGCCTGAAAAGGCTAAACATACAAGACTGGAGAACATCTTCACAGCTTTTTGTGTGGTTCTATTACTTGAGAAATTATGGTTACATCAGTGGAAATATTATGGTGTGGATATTTAACCTACAAAATAAAATTGGCTACTTCCCCCCTTATTGAGCCCATGACACAGTCTATACACCTAAAATAAAGCATGGGAGAAAAGAGTGACTCCAGTACAAAATTGTTTCCATTGTGGCAGCAGAATGAGGATTCAAAATGAGATTTGACATACACTTTAAACTCACCAATATGCTAATTATTTTCTTGTAACTTAAAAAATTGAGGTATCAAAATGAAAGTATGCTTTGCATTGTTTTATTTAAGCATAAATAGATTAAAACCACATAGGCAAAACAAAGATAGAGGAGGCTCTTGAGAGTAGTATGGCTGGCAGTCTGTGTCTAAGTCTGAAATGTTGGACATCACTATGTATATTATGAGTCATAATAACTGTTAAAATATTTTTAGTTAACTTCAAATTTTCTCAGCAAAAGACATAAGATTTGCTAGAAGACTATAAAGAAAGATTTACTTCAGTAGAAATAAAAGGTCCTTAAAGAATTTACTTTTTCAGTGAAGTATAGACTCAGATCATTGAAGGGTACACGGGTTCTAAGGACAATCATGTCCTACTATGTGATTTAAAGATATTATCATTTTGTTCTATTCAAACTAACCTATATAAACTTGCTATATATGCTTACCAGTGTTTCATATGCCTCCCCAAATAAGTGAAGTTGCAAACGACAATGCAATGATATTAGTACTAAGATGGTGTTTGCATTGGTGTTCCCTTACATGACTAAAGGACCTTATGGCTTTTTCTTCAGTTCATTTTATATCTAAGATGTAGTCTTACATGCACTCGTAAATCAGTATAAACTATACATAGAAATCCCTTCCTTTGTGAGGCTCTGGTAAACCAAGATGACATTGCAACAACTACCATTATTCTGTTGATTCAATGTTCAATCATACTCTCTGCCCTTGCTGTTGTTAAAATTAGGCTCTGCTGCTGTGTCTTGCTGTCTCCTGACTCCTGCGCCCTACTTTTGAGGTTGTTTACAAGGACAAGTATATTTAGATATTTTGAGAAATTTTACTTCAGAGATCTTTAGTCTATCTCCAACTAATAGCCTCTATTATCTCATCCTATAACCTAACTGGCTGTTACACATCCTTCTGTATGTCTGGATACCAACAGTGAGAATGATTCAAATTATTTTCCATGGAGGCTATTTAGCAGTTATGCACTGGAATTGATATAAATGTATACTATAAAGGTAAAGAGGAAGCAGGCACCAACATAAGCTGTATAATTTTGAATCCTAGCTCTGACAAAGCTAAAGAACCCTACTATGTGATCCAGTTGCCCCATCAACTACAGTAAATATAATTCATTTTGATTTCAATTTATTCCACCTCTATTAAAAACAATTTATCAAACAATATATGATTAAAAATGATAGGAGTGAAAGTTTAAGAACATAGAGAATGAGGATTGAACAAGAGCATGTATATAAGATTTTTGCTTGCTAAAAGCAAAGAGGACTTGAAACACTTACTGATGAAGATCAAAGACTTTAGCCTTAAGTATGGATTACTTCTGAACATAAAGAAAAGAAAAATCCTCACAACTGGACCAGTAAGCAATGCCATGATAAACGGAGAATATATTGAAATTTTAAAGGATTTCATTTTACTTGGACCTGTAATCAACACCCATGGAAACAGCCGTCAAGAAATAAAAATAATAATAATAATAATAATAACACCCATGAGGAATGTGCTTCTTAGTTCAGTCAAATATATGAGAACAAACGGGCAACTCCTGCCCAAAACAAGAAGAGAAGACATGAGTGACAGGAACTGGGTGAATGGACACAGGGAACCCAGGCTGGAAAGGAGCATGCTGTCACATTCTGGGACTGCAGCTGATGTCATAAAACAATATGTGTATAAATTTTTTAAAGAGAAATTAACTTGAGTGGTGAACTTTCACCTAACGCACAAAAAAAAAAAAAATCTAAAAAAAGAAAAGAAAAAAGAAATCAAATGACATATTGCATTGGGCAAATCTACTGCAAAAAATCTCTTTAAAGTGTTGAAAAGTAAAGATGTCACTTTGAGGACTAAGGTGCACGTGGCCTAAGGCATACTATTTTCAAGCACCTCATATGCATGCAAAAGCTGGACAGTGAATAAGGAAGAACTAAGATGAATAGATGCCTTTGAATTACAGTGTTGGTGAAGAATATTAAGTATACCATGGACTGCCAGAAGAATGAACAAATCTGTCTTGGAAGAAGTACAGCCAGAATGTTCCTTAGAAGCAATGATAGCAAGACTTTGTCTCACATACTTTGAACAGGTTAACAGGATTGAACAGTCCCTGGAGAAGTAAATCATGTTTGCTAAAGCAGAGGGTCAGCAGAAGGTCAGTGAAAATGAGGAAGAATCTCAGCGAGATGGATTGACACAATGGCTGCTGCAACAATGGGTTCAAGCATAGTAAAGATTGTGAGGATGGCGTAGGACTGGGCAGTGTTTTGTTCTGTTGTACATAAGAAGCTATGAGTGAAAACTGACTCAACGGCACCAAACAGCAGCAGCCACATAGATAGCTATAAAATTGCAAGTGTGTTTTCTTAATATTGTCAAGAATAAGTTGACAAGTTTCCGATGTTTGGGTGCATTATCTCACATTTAGTTTACCAATTTACTCCAAATTAACATAGATTAGCAAGAAAGAAACAGATTTGGATTTATTTAGCAAGTGCTCCTAAGATTCCTGCACCCCATTTCTTTACCTCTTTCTGGATGCTGGTGACCATTGATTCATGCTCTGAATTACTCCTTCTCTATCTTCTTCCCAAATTCACCTAACCTTGACTATTTCCCATGGCCGTATCTTTAACTTCTTCCTGAATTTGACTGCTGATTTCTGCTAATAGATTCCAATGACACAACAGTTATGATAACATATAGTTGAATTTCAGTGAATGTTATTTTTTGAAAACTCTCCAAGGCATCAAAAAAAAAAAAAAAATCCAAAGACCAATAATCTTCTAGGATAATATTAGTAGAGTATTCACATAGATAAATTATATGAAAGTAGTTCAATCTAGGTGCATTTATTTGCAAGTTATCTAAAAACTATAGCTTCAGTAATTCAATGCATTTAATATTATTGTTTATTGCCCTTTTTGGGAATCACATACTTGTAATGTTAGTTGATAATTTGATAATCACGTTGAATTTTCTTTATATTTCAACTCAACTTAAAAATAATGTGAACTATATGTATTCTTTTCTTTATAAAAGGTAATTCGAGTTCAATGTCAGGCATCTAAAGGGAAAAGTGATACTTTTTTATACTTTACACAGCTCTCTTTTTTTTTTTTTTTAATTCTTCTTGAATTGTAACTAAAATTTTACAGGGTCATTTAGTAAGTCTATGCCAAGGGACACTGCTAGGGAGGAGTTAATTTGCTCTATAGATTCTACACTCTGAGATCACATTTACTTTTGCGATCATGCTCTTCAAGAAACTCACAAGTAATTCTTTTTCTCACAATACAGCACCACAAATGTGGGGTATAACTATCATTTCATTCTCACAAGGCATTCATTGTTTTCTTTTTAATAGTCCATGACAGACGAAGTGATGCACGCTAGTCACATGTCAT
This sequence comes from Dugong dugon, assembly GCA_030035585.1. Classification (NCBI taxonomy): domain Eukaryota; kingdom Metazoa; phylum Chordata; class Mammalia; order Sirenia; family Dugongidae; genus Dugong; species Dugong dugon. Next base: position 100,978,401 of record CM057463.1, on the reverse strand, counting down.
CTGGAATTCTGCCATTGCTTCTCCCCAAAGGCAGTTCTAACATTCATCTACCTGGTATAGTCAACACAGGAGAAATTTCTGTCTTAAATCTTTTCCCCCTGAAAATTTAAAAAAACCCAAGTCTTCAAAAGCACCATATGTTTTTTATAGTTAAGAGACAGATGATTTTATATTCCAAATGCAATAAAGAACATTGAAATTTCCCAGGCTCAAAATGATAAAACTATTCTGTACCAATTTCCTTTTAAATTTATATAAAGTAGAAAGTACGGCAAGTACCTGAATCCGGTTTATTTTTATTCCTTTATTCAGCGTATAAAATTTCATATTTTCTTTGCAGTGTGAACTTGCACTATCTAGTCACAAAATAATAATTTTTTTTTGCTGTAATCTTTTTTATGAATTCATTTTAATTGTAATTAAATGAAGTTTACATATCAAGTTAGTCTCCCATACAGAATTTTTTTTTTAAATATATGTTGTTATGAGACCCCAACCGCTTACCCCATTCTGTGACAGCACACTCCTCCCCTCCGTCCCGATTCCCCATGAACATTCAACCAGCTCCTAACTCTCTCTGTCTTCCCCTCTCACCTCTGGACAGAAACCACCCCTTTGGTCTCTTATATCTACTTGTCTAAGAGGCACATTCTTCACCAGTATCACTTTATGTCCCACAGTCCAGTCCAATCCCTTTCTGAAGAGTTGGCCTTGGAAATTGTTTTAGTTCTGGGGTGATGGAGAGACCAGGGGCCATACTTTCTGGGGCACCTCCAGTCTCAGTCAGACCATTAAGTCTGGTCTTCTTACTAGAATTTGAGTTCTGCATCCCATCGTTCTACTGCTCCATCAGGGACCCTCTGTTGTGTTCCCTGTCAGGACGTTCATTGGTGGTAGCTGGGCACCATCTAGTTCTTCCGGTCTCAGGATGATGAAGTCTCCAGTTTATGTGGCCCATTCTGTCTCTTGGGCCAATACTTTCCTTGTGTCTTTGGTGTTCTTCGTTATCCTTTATTCCAGGTGGTTGGGACCAATTGATGCATCTTAGACGGCCACTTGCAAGCTTTTAAGACCCCAGAAGCCACTCACCAAAGGAGGATGCAGAACATTTTCTTAATAAGGTTTGTTATGCCAATTGACATAGATGTCCCCTGAAAGCATGGTCCCCAGACCCCGCATCCCTGCTACTCTGTCTCTCAAAGTACTTGACTGTATTGAGGAAACTTCTCCAGTTTGGTTTAGTCCAGTTGTGCTGGCTTCCCCTGTAGTGTGTGCTGCCCTTCCCTTCACCTAAGAAGATTCTTATCTACTATCTAGATAGTGAATAACCTTCACCCTCCCTCCCCACCCCCGTAACCATCAAAGAATGTTTTCTTCTGTGTTTAAACCTTTTCTTGAGTTCTTATAATAGTGGTCTTATACAGTATTTGTCCTTCTGTGCCTGACTAAATTCACTCAGCATAATAAATTCTAGCTTCCACCATGTTATACGATGTTTCACAGCTTCACCATTGTTCTTTATCGTTGCATAATATTCCATTCTGTGGATATATCATAGTTTGTTTATCCATTCATCCATCGATGGGCACTTAGGTTGCTTCCATCTTTTGGCTGTTGTGAACAGTGCTATGATGAACATGGGTGTGCATATATCTATTCATGTGACGGCTCTTGTTTCTCTAGGATATATTCCAAGGAGCGGAATAGCTGGATTGTATGGTACTTCTATTTCTAGCTTTTTAAGGAAGTGCCAAATCGATTTCCAAAGTGGTTGTACCATTTTACATTCCCACCAACAGTGTCTAAGTGTTCCAGGCCCTCCACAACCTCTCCAGCATTTGTTATTTTGTGTTTTATGGATTAATGCTAGCCTTGTTGGTGTGAGATGATAGCTCATTGTAGTTTTGATCTGCATTTCTCTGATGGCTAATGATCGTGAACATTTCTTCATGTGTCTGTTAGCTGCCTGAATGTCTTCTTTGGAGAAGTGCCTGTTCATATCCTTTACCCGTTTTTTAATTGGGTTTTTTGTCTTTTTGCTGTTGAGGTTTTGGAGTATCTTGTAGATTTTACAGATTAAACGCTGATCGGATTTGTCGTAGCCAAAAATTTTTTCCCCATCTGTAGGTTGTCTTTTCACTCTTTTGGTGAAGTCTTTGGATGAGCATAAGTGTTTGATTTTTAGGAGCCCCCGTTTATCTAGTCTCTCTTCTGGTGCTTGTGCATTGTTACTTATGGTTTTTATTGTGTTTATGCCATGTATTAGGGCTCCTAGCATTGTCCCTATTTTTTCTTCTATGATCTTTATTGTTTTCAATTTTATATTTAAGTCTTTGATCCATTTTGAGTTAGTTTTTGTACATGGTGTGAGATATGGGTCTTGTGTCAGTTTTTTTGCATATAGATATCCAATTATGCCAGCAGCATTTGACAAAATAATTATTTTAAAACCTGACAAAATAAAAAGAACTTTTTTTTTTTTTTTATGAAGTAAACTAAGATAAAGTATAACCGGTTCAGATTCAAGAACAATAGAATTGTTTCTTAAATCACAGCTTCAGACTCACTTTGGCATATACTCACAGGCTTTATTATCTTTTTCTCAGGTAACAAAGAACAGGCAGTTGAATTCATAAATAGCATTCCCATCCACACCATTGCAACTACACTGTCAAAGAATGTTTGCAACTATACTCTTCAGCAGAGCAACACAGATAAACAGTGAGACATTTATTGTTCACTGTATCAGTTCTATTTATCATCACTTTCTTTCTTGCTCTGTTGTAACATTAGATCAAAACTCAAAATCATTGAATTGTTTTGGCAATTATGAAATCCAGACGCCAGGATTGAGATTCAATCATATTTACTATCTATCCAGAATTTTGATTTGTGATTTACTTTTAGTCATAGATTACTTTTGATCTATCAAGTAAAAATATATGATGATGGCTCTTATATGTCAATTTATAAATCACACAAAATATAATATTTCACTGTGGAATGACCTTTGCAATAACTCAGGGAAGTGATAATAGAGCATTAAAAGCTAATTTTAAATTTTGTTTAGACAAATACTGAATATTAGCACTCAAGCTTATTTTTATATTGACAAAATTTACATTGGTACAAATTTAAACTAAATAAATAGCACAAAGAAACTATCTACCAAAAAATCAAGAGTATGCCAGCCAAAAACAAAGAGTTCCTACTTTATTATTCAATGATTCATACATCGGAGATGGCTAATAGAATAATCTACTTTACCAAAGTAGAATTTCATAATTGAAAAAATAAAAAAGTAATGACTTGAATTCACTAATAGATGTATTGACTTGGTATCCAATGATTTTGATTAAGAATATGTATAGATAAGTAGCAAATTCTAGATTAACTGTGACAGAAGAACTGTGATAGATTAACTCAACACGTGCATTGTGTTTTTGAAAAGCCACATAATTTTCAAATTTATATTTCATTTTAAGTAGAAATGAGCTTATGGAAAACAATTTTCTAAGACCTAAATTAATGTAATTAACTCTTTATCATCAATTCTGACTCATAGTGACCCTATAGGACAAGGTAAATCTGCACCATAGGGTTTCCAAGGCTGTAATCTTTAAGGAAGCTGACTGTCACAACATTCTCCTGCAGAGTGGCTGGTGGGTTTAAACTGTCCACCTTTCAGTTATCAGGCAAGCTCTTAACTACTGTGCCACCAGGATCATAAATTAATGTAGTTAGTTTATCCAAATAATTTCAGAAATTAAAATGATTTTTAGCTTCTTTTCCTGTAATGAATGTCGCATATATATTCAGTATCTTTACCTCTGATATACTAAAAACCCCTTTGCCATTAAGTCAATTCAATTCTGACTCATAGCAACCCTATAGTGCAGAGTAGAACTGTCCCCGTAGGGTTTCCAAGACTTTAATAAGAAAGCAGACTGGCGCATCTTTCTACCTCGGAGCAGCTGATGGGTTTGAACCACAAACCTTTTGGTTAGTAGCCAAGCCTTTAACCATTGTGCCACCAGAGCCTCTTCTGCTATGTACAATGAATGGGTAGTTATTTTAAAGCTCATTATTAAATAAATTATTTACATTTCAAAAACACATTACATATATAAGGTCCTAACTAAATTGTTATAAGATTCCATACCTATTCTTTGTGACACTTAACTCTGTTCTACGTTTCTATAAGGCTTGGTTTATTTAAATACAAGTTACCTTGACTGGACTATAAGATCCATGAGCCAGAAAATATATTAGTTTCAACCACTATATTACATCCAGGGCTGCATCAAAATAAGTGCTCAATAACCATTTGTTGAATGTATGGATAAATTAGACTGAGTTAAACTTTAAACGTTTGATAAAACCATGAGCATGTGTGTGAGAGAGTGTATTCAGGCTCATTTGTAAATTAGTGTTGTCTTAGTCATCTAGTGTTGATGTAACAGAAATACCATAAGTGTACGACTTTAACAAACAGAAGTTTATTCTGTCACAGTTTAGTAGGCTAGAAGTCCAAATTCACGGCATCAGCTCCTGGGGAAGGCTTTCTCTGCTGGCTCTGGAGGAAGGTCCTTGTCATCAGTCTTCCCCTGGACTAGGAGCTTCTCTACACAGGAACCCCAAGCCCAAAAGACATACTCTGCTCCTGGCACTGCTTTCTGGCACTGCTTTCTTGGTGGTATGAGGTCCTCCTGTCTCTCTGCTTGCTTCTCTCTTTTATATCTCAAAAGAGATTGACTCCACACAGTCCAATCTCGTAGATTGAGTCCTGCCTCATTAACATAACTGCCACCTATCCCACTTAATTAACATCACAGAGGTAGTATTTACAAGACATAGGTAAATCACATCAAATGAAAAAATCGTGGACAATCACACAATACTGAAAATCATTGTCTAGCCAAACTGATACACAAATTTTGGGGGGACACAATTCAATCCATGACAAATATGATCAAATAAACTTTGTAGTTGTTTTTTTTAAAGGCAAAACAGTGCCTGTTCAAAAGACAAAATGAAATGCACTTTGATTCAACAAATTTATTGACTATTTACTTTGTATACTTCTATGATGAGCTCTCAAAGATTTGGGAAGAATTAATATTGCCTATGCTTTCAAAGTGGCAATGGAGATGTTAGGCAAAACAATAACAACAACAAAACAATAAAAATCCCTGCAAATATAATTATGTTAGCTAGAACTTCATGAGAGTCTCTGGTGATTTTAAAATTAACCTTGAGTCCTTTAACCATCCTCTCATTTACAGATGGGATCTAATTTTCTCTCCCTTGAATTTGGTCACATCTTTTTCCTGTGAAGTGGCTGGTGGGTTTGAACCCCTGACATTTTGGTTAGCAGCTGAGGGCTTTAACCACTGCATCACCAGGGCTCCTTTAGTTAACTAAAGGACACCATACTGAGGAAGCCACAGCTACTTGTAGTGCTTATATTTAGAACAACAGTGTTTAGATGCTTAAGCCAACATTTTCAACTGTACCAAAACTTTGAGCACTCTGAGTCTAGGTTCTAGGCATGTAAATAAAGATGCATCCAAGTAATTCTAGTTCCTACATCTTTTAACCATTTTCAGCAATTCAAGTGTCTAGGCTGAAACCTCAGACATTGAGGAAAAAAGATTAACCATAGCCACTGTGCCCTGTTCAATTGTTGATCCACAAAATCAATGAACATACTAAAATAGTTGTTATTTTGTTTTTTATACCATGAAGTATACGATTTTATACCATAAAGTTTGTTATGACTTAAAAGATATTAGGAAAAATGGTCCAAGTTAATGAGAGAAATCAACTGATCTGAGAAAATCACAGAAATGTCATCAAAGAGTACAACCTGCAATAACTCCTGAAGAAATTTTAGTCATGGAAATGGAAATTAATAAATGTATCAGGACACAATATGTTCATCCAAACCCAGCAAACCAGTCTGACTGCAAGGTAAGTGCTATAGATTGAATTATATTCCTCAAAAATATGTGTTGTAAATCCTTACCTCTATGCCTGTGGTTATAATCCCATTTGGGAATGGGTTGTCTTTGTTATGTTAATGAGAAGGATTAGTGCAGGGGTTATTTTGAGTCAATGTCTTTTACTTTATAAAAGAGACTAAACAAGCGAGCAGAGAAGAGATGGGGGAAGAGAGATGCCACTCCACATAAAGATCATCCAGGAATAGAAACTCAGAAGAGACAAAGACCTTCCTTCAGAGCTGACAGAGAAAGTCTTCCACCTAGAGCTGGTGCCCTGAATTCAGATATCTAGCCTCCTAAACGGTGAGAAAAATAGATTTCTGTTTGTCAAAGCCAACCAGTTGTAGTATTTCTATTACAGCAGCACTACATATCTAAGAAAGAATTTGGTTCTGAGAAGCAAGGGTACTGCTACAACAAATAGCTAAAATGTGATTTTGGAATTGGGTAATGGGTAGAGACTGGAAGAGTTTTAAGATGCCTAATAGTAAATGCCTAGATTGCCTTGAAGAGACTATTGGTACAATTGTGGATGTGAAAGGCAATTCTGGATGTCAAAGGTGAGAGTTAGAAGGAAACGAAGAGAACTATAGAGATATAGAGACAGTCTCTATCATCTTAGAGAATACATATGGAACCAGAAACAGAATGTTGTTAGAAATGTGGACTTTAAATGCGCTTTAAGTGAAGCTTTAAAAGAAAATGATGAACATGTGATTGCACAATGGAGGAAGGGAAATGTTTTTTATGCAGTGACAAAGAACCTGTCTGAATTATGTTCAAATTTTTGGTGGCAGGTAGAATTTGTAAGTGATGAACTTGGATATCTGGCTGAGGAAAGTTCTAAGCAAGATCTTGAACTGGCTCTGTGGTTTCTGCCTGCTGCTTATAGTAAAATGAGAGAAGAAAGAGATGGACTTAAAAATGAACTGTACAAAATGGAAACAGAACTTAAAGATTAGGAAAATTTTGTTGTACAGACTAAGGACACGTGCCCTAGAATGTTCACCAAGGACATGGTGACACAATCTTTCGTTAAAGAGTTTAAGCCTGTGACTGACGGATTTCACCAACTACCACAGCAGAAAATCCATCAGTTTAGTTTGAAGGGGATGGAGAAAGAATGAAAGAAAAGAACATTGTCTCCCTCTTGGAACTCTATAGGCAGGAAAAAGGTCAAAAGACTTAATCTGCTGTCCTCCAAGAAAAGAAAAGAAACCCTTGGATTAGCTTGGATATTAGAACTGTTGGAAGGAGCAAGGGAAATAGGGCCTTCTTGATTTCAAACAGTAGGGCCACAGATTGACTCCTGGATCTCAATGGGAGGGGACACAGCCTCCTAGGTTTCAAAGAGTCTGGTTTTCACCAACTTGGTTCCAGAGTGTGGGATTGCTGTTAAGGTGTATCATGGGGATAGGGATGCTGCCTAAAGCTGAGGGTGCGGAGCTGCCATACCCAATGGATAGAATAATGGGGCCAGCTGGGGAAAAGGGGTTAGGGTCACCACTCAGATGGACTAGGAGAATGGGCCACCTAAAGCCGAGGAAGCAGAGTTGCCATCCCAGAGGGATGGAAAGTGTAGCTGAAGCCCAGGGCCAAAAGACCTCCACCCAGAATCCATAGTGTACAGCCAATTTACATAGTCTGGAGGTCAGGGCCATTGCTCAGATGGTTCCAAAGAAAAGAGGATTATTTTCAAGTCTTGAGCGCCAATGTAATTTCTTTGGCTACGTTTTTGACTTGCTTGGTGCCTGTTATCCCTTCTTTCCCTCCAATTTTTCCCATTATTAGTGGAAATGTCTACCTTGTGCCTGTTCTACCAATGTACTTTGGAAACAAATAACTTTTATTCTAGATTTCACAGGTTCACAGATGATGGGAATTTTGCCTGTGGATGGGGTACATCTAAAGTCTCACTCATATTTGATTTAGATGATTCAGAAGATGATATTTTGAAGACTTTTGGGATGATGTGATGGGGTGAACATGTTTTGTATGTGGAAAGGAAATTATTTCTTCGGCACCATAGGGTGGAATGTTATGGATTCAATTGCATCCCCCAAAAATATACATTGTAAATCTTAACCTTCATGCCTATGGTTATTATCCCATTTGGGAATGGGTTGTCTTTATTATGTTAATGAGGCAGGATTAGTGTACATATCTGGAGTCAATTTCTTTTGAGATATAAAACAGATTAAACAAATAAGCAGAGAAGAGATGGGGAAAGAGAGAAGCCAATCCACATGAAGATCACCCAGGAGTAGAAGCCCAGAAGAGAAAAGGACTTTCCTTCAGAGTGAGAGAGAGAGAAAGTCTTCCCCTAGAGTTGGTGCCCTGAATTTGCTCATCTATCCTCCTAAACATTGAGAAAATAAATTCCCGTTTATTAATGCCATCCATTTGTGGTATTTCTGTTACAGTAGCACTAGATAACTAAGACAGTAGGGCAAGTGCAGTGACTGGTGAAAAAATCAGGTGAACAGTGAGTTGGGACAAAATTATGGAGGACTTTGATCGCTGAAGAATCTGGATATAATATAGTATGCACTGTAGCATCACTGAAAATACTTGAGAAATAAGTAAGATCTTAAAAATATATCATCACTTATCTGCATGTATCTGTATAAATATATCTACAACTTTAACCAAATTAATATCAGCATATGTTATACACAGGTGGTGAATCATACACACATACATTTAAATATACACAAACAGATATGCACCAAATTCAGTGAAAATAAAACATAATGTAATAACATAATTCATATTTTTAAATTCCAATCAAAATGCTTTGCTGTTTTTGTTAGGTACCACTGAGTTGGTTCTGAGTCATAGTGACCCTATGTATAACAGAATGAAATATTGCTTGGTTCTGCCACATTCTCACAATAGTTACTATGTTTGAGCCTGTTGTAACCACTGTGTCAATCCATTTCATTAAGTGTCTTCCTCTATTTCAATGATCCTCTTCTTTACCAAGGATTATGTCCTTCTCCACAGATTGAGTCCTCCTGATAATGTGTTCAATGTAAGGGATATGAAGTCTTGCCATCCTTGCTTCTAAGGAAACATTCCTGCTGTACTTCTTCCAAGACAGATATGTTCATTCTTCTGGCGGTCCATGGTATATTCATTATTCTTTGCCAACATCATAAATCAACTGTGTCAGTTCTTTTTGAGCTTCCTTTTTCATTGTTCAGCTTTTACATGCATATGAGGCAATTAGTCATCAAAGTGAAATCTTTGATTCTGAACATTTTAAAGAGGTCTTTTGCAGAAGATTTGCCAGATGCTATACAACGTTTTATTTCCTGATTGCTGCTTCCATAGGCATTGATGTTTGATCCAAGTAAAATGAAATCCTTGACAACTTCAATATTTCCTCCATTTATGATGATGTTGCTTATTTGACCAGTTGTGAGGGTTTTTGTTTTCTGTATGTTGAAGTTGAAGTATTTTAACACATAATACATAAATTTTATTGTGTTAGGTTTATTATCTTTTCAAACAATATATATATTTTTTATTTTGGTCATTTCAATTAACTTCATTGGCATGTAAATAATTGCTTTTTTTCAGTATTTGAGTAAACCATTTTTTTGCAACAAATAGATGAAATTAATGTGTAATAATGATTTTATATTCACTACATGATTTTAAGTCTTTCATTTGCTGCTATGTTGGTATCACACATTGAAGTAGGTCTTCAGTCTTGAAAACAGACACCTGAATCAAAAGTTTAGAATACATGCTTACTAGTGTTCATTTTTTTTTCAGCAGAAAAGAGGAAGACCCAGCAATGGGTTCAAACATAACAATTTTGATGATGATGCAGTACTGGACAGTGTTTCCTTCTGGTATACATAGTGTCACTATGAGTTGGAACCAACTTGCCAGCACCTAACAGAACAGTGATCATTTGCTTCTTTTGTCTTCCCACCCACAAGCAATTACAAACCATTAGTATAATGATAAAAAAGAATGCAAGCTTTGTAGGAAGGCTAATTAATATATATCATTCAGGCATTCCATCATAGGAACAAAGGTTAAGCATGACAATGAATATTACCAGAGTCACAATATCCGAGGAATTTTTTCAATGTTTATAGAAAATGAAAACTTGTTACTTCTTCAATTTATATTTCTAGATTTACTTCTCTACCCCTGAAGCTTTAAATATAACAAGGGGAAATTAAGTCCTGTTTGTAATTATGCTAAACAGTATTTGAAAATAAAAATACAGGAAGGTAGTTGAAATAACAAAAATCCTGAAGGAACATAGATGAAAATAATACATTATTTGCTTTAGTATAATTTAAAAAAAAATAATTTTTACCATTTTTCTTGTATATACTTCAAAAATTGGGCCATAGATTTAATAAAGGAAAAAGTTTCAATTAATTCCATTTAATTATGAAATCACCATGACTTAAAAACAACGACACTAGTTTCAATGTTACATACGCATATCCAAAATTCACTTATTTTTTTTCTCCTAGATTGGAACACTGTCATATGTAAATTGAGAAAGATAATATAATGCATCAATATGTAAATGCTTTGGTGTAATTATATAAAATCTGAAAATTAATTACTCATAATTTTGTCTCAGAGATAACTAATGATAACTTACTGTATCTTGTTTCAGTCTTCTTCAGCATATATTTATTTGTATTTTTATAAAATTTATAACTCATTATATGTAGGTTTAATTACAATATAGAATATTAGTTATTCATCTACAACACACTTTAATGGCTACATATTTTAAATTGGTCTTACAACTTTTCCTGCCTCAGTAACTCTCTGAAGCTTTCAATCTTGTTTCCTATTTTTACATCTTTCTGTCCCTAATTAATTTCACAATCTTTTAACAGGGGTTTTAGGGCCAAGTCTGTCTTTTGTAGTCATCATTTCTATTAGCTATATTTTGAAAACATTCATATGACTAAGACATTTTCCTATTTCAAATTCCTTTCATAAAATACAAAAGATCAACTTTTGTGACCCTTTGTACTTGGCCTTTTCCATTTTGGCATTAGACTTACCTATGGTAATTTCTCCACAAATCTTCTATCTTCCAACTACACTGAATATCTCACATTGCTGAGATGACTCCATGTTTCTTCTGGTTCCCTTTCCCTCACATATGCAGCCCCTCAACTTCAATACTTGTTTATTCATTATCCACTGAATAGCAACCACTCTTATCCTCAAATAGCCACAAATAGTTTCATTATAAGCCCATTTTATCTCTTCCATAAAATGTAGATAATAATACTTAGTTCTTAGGTTTTTTTTTTTTTTTTTTTTTTTTAAATAAAGTAGACGTAATACATGCAAAGTTAGAGCCCAAACTAGCATATCATGGAGGGCTTAATAATACATCACATTCATCATGCTAGATTTTAGAAGTTTGTTTAAATTATAATCCCTATCCCATTCTAGACAATTAATTATTTATGAACAGCAATTGTGCCATCTTCATTTTTATATCATCAACACCTAGCACACTGTTCTCTGGAAGGTAGCCAATAACACCTAGATAAATGGATATAAGAAATCAGAAAATTTTGGTTATAACAAGCATTTTCAATGAAATAGCTGAGAAGATCAGGAGCCATAATTCATTGTTTATAAAATTAGATTACATTGCATATAAACAAGTATCCATTATTCAACTTCCAATATAATTTATTTTAGGGACCCTAAGAAAACTTTTGACCCTCCAATACTCTCTACTTTTAGTTTGCTATATAAAATTTTTAGAAAACATGAAACTCTCTTAAGTATTTAATGCAGGCTAAAATAAAAAGTTTATAATTTTCATGAGGACACAGATGACTCATCTCCTACATTTTCATTCCAATTGTTTAGCACAGTAACTGGAAATATTAATCAATATTTGTTAATAAATGGATAGAAGAATTAATGAATGAATAAAAGCTTTTATAATTTTACTTTTGTCATTCTGTCACAGTTAATATAAAAGATTTGTGATTGCCATGTCTTGTATAGTGAGATATTAAAAAACCATGCATTTACTGACGATGACAATGCCCTGATTGGAAAATATCACATGAAAACACTGAGCGTGTGTTTAGTTTTATGTATGATGGTACTATGATAAGGAAAACTTGGAGAAGAACTGATCTGTATTTACTGATGACGAGGTTCTTGGTACGGTTTTGATATCTTTAAAAAAAACTCAACAGTCTTATGCCGCAAATGTTATTATTCCCATTTTAGAAATAAGGAAACATTAAGTAAGGGCAGGATGCAATCCTGTCTCTAAGACATATGTCTTTGTGAAGAAACATTTTTAATCTGGAATGTTTTAATTTTTTAAAATGACTATTCCTTGAGCAATAATTGCTACCACTTTTCTCAAAAGTCATAATGGAATGTCCAGAAAATCACTTACCTTGTTTTCTTTCTTTGGTGTACCAGATAGACACGTTAGTAAGCAGAATATGTATTACCTCAATTTTTTTACCCAACATCACTTCCTTAGCTCTCTGGTTTTATATTCTATTTCAATCTCATTCTTGCTCAAAACTGCTTCTGCAGATTTACTTAATTAATAAGAATCTTCAGCTATTCAATACGTAGAAAAAATGAAAGCAAGTAAGACATTAATACATGAAAATAATAGCTACTATTTTGGGACTAAAATATAACTCCTACATTAGCTAGAGAGAAAATGGCTTGGATTTTTTTTTCTTATCTACAGTATGTAATAAAAATTTGAATTAAAATATTAAAACTATAATTAGATAAATGGAATTTTAAAACTACATTGATAAATATTTTTAAGACTGTTCACTAATTTCAGTACATTAAAGTATATATTATATTGGTCTACAGTGGGGAATAATATGAAAGCACATGAGTATTTTTTAATCTTAAGTAGAAAGTAAAAAGAAAAAAACTGTAACACATGCTATTTTGAAATGATTTGATTAAAATTATTATAGTTTAAGGGGATAAAAGTAAGCTAAGAAAATTGAGTTATTTTCATAACAGAAGTATCAATACTGCCATAGGATTAGATTTTACTAAAAGATTGAGACTGTAATATGTTGGACCAATAATTACTATGATTCTAGAAATAAGGGAAGTAAGAGTCTTTCTATTCATATACTTTTACAGTTATACGAATTTAATTGATCTTAAAATTTTTGTCTAACAATTTCAGTCTTTACTCCATTTATCAAGATGTTGCTTATTGGTCCAGGTATAAGGATTTTTGTTTTCTTTATGTTCAGGCGTAACCCATACTGAAGGCTGTGATGTTTGATCTTCATCAGTAGGCGCTTCAAGTCCTCTTAACTTTCAGCAAGCAAAGTTGTGCCATCTGCATATCCCAGGTTGTTAATGAATCTTCCTCCAATGCTGAGGCACCATTTTTCTTCATGTAATACAGCTTCTTGGATTATTTGCTCAGTACACAGATTGAATATGTGTGATGAAAAGATACAACACTGACACACACATTTTCTGACATTAAACCACACAATATCCCCTTGTTTTGTTTGAACAACTGACTTTTGGTCTAAGTACAGGTTCCTCATAAGCACAATCAAGTGTTCTGGAATTCCCATTTTTCGCAATGTTATGCATAATTTGTTATGATCCACACAGTTGAATGCCTTATCATAGTCAATGAAACACAGGTAAACATCTTTCTGGTATTCTCTGCTTTCAGCCAGGATCCACCGACATCAGCAATGATATCTCTTGTTCCATGTCCTCTTCTGAATCTGGCTTGAATTTCTAGAAATTCCCTGTTTATGTACTGCTCCAACTGCTTTTGAATGATCTTCAGCAAAATTTTATTTGTGTGTGATATTAATGATATTGTTCAATAATTTCCACATTCTGTTGGATCACCTTTCCTTGGAATGGGTACAAATATGGATCTGTTCCAGTCAGTTGGCCAGGTAGTTGTCTCCCAAATTTCTTGGCATGGATGAGTGAGCGCTTCCAGTGTTGCATCTGTTTGTTGAAACATCTCAAATGGTGTTCCATCACTTCCAAGAGCCTTGTTTTTTACAATGCCTTCAGTGCAGCTTGGATCGCTTTCTTCAGTACCATAGGTTCTTGATCATATGCTACCTCCTGAAATATCTGAATGTCAACCAGTTCTTTTGGTACAGTGACTCTGTGTAGTCTTTCTGTCTTCTTTTGATGCTTCCAGCATCGTTTAATATTTTCCCTGTAGAATCCTTCAGTATTGCAACTTGCAGCTTAAATTTTTTCTTCAGTTCTCTCAGCTTGAGAAATGCTTCCCTTTCAGTTTTATATGTCCAGATCTTTGCACATTTCATTATAATACTTTATTTTGTCTTCTTGAGTAGCCCTTTAAAATCTTCTGTTCAGCTCTTTTACTTCATCATTTCTTCTTTTTGCTTTAGCTACGCTACGTTTAAGAGCAACTTTCAGAATATGTTATGACATCCATTTTGGTCTTTTCTTTCTTTCCTGTCTTTTGAAGGACTTCTTACTTTCTTCATGTATGATGTTCTTGATGTCATTTCACAACTTCTCTGGTCTTCAGTCATTAGTGTTCAATGTGTTAAATCTATTCTTGAGATGGTTTCTATATTCTTGTGAGATATACTCAAGGTCATACTTTGGTTCTCGTGGACTTGTTTTAAGTTTCAGCAACCTCAACATGAACTTGCCTATAAGAAATTCATGATCTCTTCCACAGACAGCCTCTGTACTTGTTCTGACTGATGATATTGAGGTTTTCCATCATCTTTTTCCATAGATGTAGTCGGTTTGATTCCTGCGTATTCCATCTGGCAAGGTCCACATGTATAGTCATTGTTTATGTTGTTGAGAAAAGGTATTTGCAATGAAGAAGTTGTTTGTCTTTCAAAACTCTATCATACAATCTTGAAAGTCATTTCTATCACCAAGGCCGTACTTTCCAACTACCAATCCTTCTTCGTTTCCAAATTTCTCATTCCAATCACCAGTAGTTATCAATGCATCTTGATTGCATATTTGTAGGCATATGAATATTATCCTATCACTGACAGCTTTGTACTTCAGGATAGATCTTGAAATGTTCTTTTTGGTAATGACTGTGAAGCCATTCCTTTTCAACTTATTGTTCCCAATATGGTAGACCATATGATTGTCCAATTCAAAATGGCCAATACTAGTCCATTTCAGCTCACTAATGCCTAGGATATTGATATTTCTGGGTTCCATTTCATTTTTGACGATTTCAATTTTCCTAGATTCATATGTCATACATTCCATGTTCCTATTATTAATGGATATTTGCAGCTGTTTTTTCTCATTTTGAATTGTGCTACATCAGCAAATGAAAGTTCTGAAAGCTTGACTCCATTCAAATCATTAAAGTTGATTCTACTTTGAGGAGGCAGCTCTTCCTCAGTCTTCCTGAGTGCCTTCCAACCTGGGGGGCTCACTTTCGGGCCCTTTATCAGACAATGTTCTGCTATTATTCATAAAGTTTTCACAGTTCAATTTTTGAGAGATAGACTTCCAGATCCTTCTTCCTAGTTGTCTTAGTCTGGAAGTTCTGCTGAAACCTGTCCTCTATGGGTGACCCTTTCTTACATGTGTTCCCTCATATTCATTTTAGAATACTTATTTTAGTTGATTAAGTCTTTTGCATCAACCACTTTGAGTAACAAATGTTTTATTTACTCTGAGGATGGTAAGGATTAAGCGATGTCTATTTAATCTTATTTCCTTGCCCATTTTTGTACATTAGTAGCAGTGAAATGTGAACTTTATCAGATGAAATATATGTGAGTACAGGGCTGGGCTGCATTAATAATTTGCTATTTGAAAACTTTAATCTTATTTCCCTGATTCCTTCTGTTACAGAATAAATGAAGCCTAGATTACACATTAGGTCTCTATCTCAGGTAATGGAAGCCCTGGTGGCATTGTGGTTAAGAGCTAAGGTTGCTAACCAAAAGGCTGGCAGTTCAAATTCACCAGGTGCTCCTTGGAAACTCTATGGGGCAGTTCTACACTGTCCTATAGGGTTGCTATGAGTCGGAATTCATTTGAATGCAATGGGATTTGGTGGTTTTTATCTCAGTTAACATCCATTTGTAGCACTATAGAATTACCAGTAGTGAATCAATGTAATCCAAATGCAAGGTGTGTGCTGGATTATATCTGTGGAGAATTTTACCCTCCTCGGTTTTCTAATGATCCTTCTCCTGTTGACTCAGGTTCAGTCTTTACATTATTCATTACTTTCAGTACAAAGTGAATTTGTCATGTCTATGATAATGGGCACATGGATTATGTACAGCATACCCAGTTATCAGTGATTCCAGATATCCATCTATAGGAATATGATTTAGACATTTGCCTTAGCATTCTAATCTCGCTTTAGCTTAGAACTGTATTTTTTTTTTTTTTTTGATGTATATGTTAGTTTTTTTTACGGTTGTTGTAACAAATTATCACAATCTATGTGACTTAAAACAGGAGAAATTTGATTCTCAGTTCTGGAAGGTAGAAGTGTGACTTCAGAATGTCAGCAGGGCCATACTTTCTCTGAAGAATTTAGGAAAAGATCCTTTCTCATCTCTCCAGATTCTGTTAGCTCCAAATATTCCTTGGCTTGTGGCAGCATAACTTCAAATTCTGCTTCTGTCTTTACATGATCATCTTTCCTTCTGTTTCACTCCGTGCCTCTTCTTCTTTTCTTATAAGGTCACCAGTCATAAAGAGATTAGGACCTATCCTAATGACCTCCTATTAACTAATTACATCTGCCAAGACCAAATTTGTGAATAAAGGCCCATTCACAGGTACCAGGGCTAGGACTTCAACATATCTTTTTGAAGGACACAATTCAAACAATAACAGAGGCAGGAAGGATTCCTGTTTGTGAAATGTGATTTTACCAAAACCGAAGAAACCTGTGAGTCTCTGAGCTTCTTGCTTATTGACAGTGTTTGTGAAATACAGTAATTTATTCTCACAATTTGAGTACTATGTTTGTTTTCTTGAGACCAGGTAATTCTCAGGGATTTCACAGATTGGGCTGGGTGTTGAATTTACCTGAATTTTTCCGTAAACCTCTGTCTTAATTAGTCAGTGCTGCTGTAACATGAATACCACAAGTGAGTGGCTTTAAAGAACAGAAATTTATTTTTGCAGCTTTCTGGAGGTTAAAAGTTCAAACCAGGGTCTTGGCCATGTTGAATCCTTCCTTTTTGGTACCCACAATCCTTGGCACTTCCTTGATTCTTGGGACTCCTCACATGACTTCTGTCTTCCTCAGTATGTGCTTATCTCTGTACCTAATCAGAATGATTAAGTTTAGGAGACACACTACGCTAGTATGACCTCTTTAACATAACATTAGATTGCATTATGGAAAGTGATTGCATTAGATTATATTACACTGCATCCAATGTTGTAGGGTTAGGATTTCAACACATATTTAAGGGGGACACAATTCATAATAGCCACTATTTGTTGTATGGGTGAGTATGGTACTTAACTTTTCCTGAATTTCTTCCTCTAAGGAAGTAATTATCAGAACATCAGTGTAGTTCACTAACTTGTCTTAATAGTTGTCAAATCCATGTCCTGCCTACCTAGAATATAGTAGTATGCTAGTAATTGCAAATATTTCTGTGTCAAAGCAGTGAAACATATAATGATTTTCCTTCCATGAGAATGCAATTTTATTATTTTTTTACTGTACTTTAGATGAAGGTTTACAGAACAATAGTTTCTCATCAAACAGTTAGTACACATATGGTTTTATGACAATGGTTAACAATCTCATGACATGTCAGCTCTGTCCCTTCTCAACCTTAGGTTCCCTTTACCAGCTTTCTTGTCCATTCCTGCCTTCTAGTCTTTGCCCCTGGACTCTTGTGCCCCATTAGTCTCGTTTTGTTTTTTGGGGCTGTCTAATCTTTGGCTGAACAGTGAACCTCGGGAGTGACTTCATTACTGAGCTAACAGGGTGTCTGGGGGCCATACTCCCAGGGTTTCTCCACTCTGTGTCAGGCCAGTAAGTCTGGTCTTCTTTGTGAGTTAGAATTTTGTTCTACATTTTTCTCCAGCTCTGTCCCAGACCCTCTGTTGTGATCCTTGTCAGAGCAGTCAGTGGTGGTAGCTGGGTACCATCTAGTTGTACTGGACTCAGTCTGGTGGGGGCCGTGGTAGCTGTGGTCCATTAGTCCTTTGGACTATTCTTTTCCTTGTATCTTGTTTTCTTCATTCTCCCTTGTTCTTGAGGAGTGAGACCAGTGGAATATGTTAGATGGCTGCTCACAGGTTTTTCAGACTCCAGACCCTACTCACCAAGGTCGAATGTAGAATATTTTCTTTACAAACTGTGTTATGCCAACTAAGCTAGATGTTCCCCGAGATCATGGTCCCTACAGCCCTCTGCCCAGCAATTCAGTCCCTCAGGGAGTTTGAATGTGTCTGTGAAGCTTCCAGGGCCTTTCCTTGTATAAATTGTGCTGGCTTCCCAGTACTGTGTACTGTCTTACCCTTCACCAAAGTTACCACTTATCTATTGTCTATTTGGCTCCCCCCCGCCACCACTCCCGTCCCTCTTAACCAACAAAGATTGTTTCTTTTTATGTGTAATCTTTTTCATAAGTTTTTACAGTAGAGGTCTCATAAAATATTTGTGCTTTTGTGATTGACTTATTTCACTCAGCATAATGTCTTCCAGTTTCATCCATGTTATGAGATGCTTCACAGATTCATCATTGTTCTTTATCATTGCATAATACTCCATTGTATGTATGTACCATAGTTTGTTTATCCATTTATCTGTTGATGGACATTTAGGTTGTTTCCATCTTTTTGCTATTATGAACAATGCTGCAATGAACATAGGTGTGCATATGTCTATTTGTGTGACGGCTCTTACTTCTCTAAGATATATTCCTAGCAGTGGGATTGCTGGATTGTATGGTATTTCTATTTCTAGTTTTCTAAGAAAGCGCCATATCATTTTCCAAAATGGTTATATCATTTTGGAGAATGTAATTTTTGCTTTGTTGTACTCCAACACTGGGATTGAAAAGAAGGCAAAAATCTGAGATTATGATATTTAGCAAATATGTAGATTATAGCCTCAACATGCTTTATGTTTAATAGAGAGTAATATGATTTTTTGACAAATGAACAGGAGATTGTGTAGAACATCTCTCATGAAAATAGAGAAATCAAACAAAAGCTTCTACATGAAGAGAAAAAAAAAATAGCTCCATAAAGATGTAAACCATGAAGATTATGAAACAAAACATAATTCGGGAAAAATATGTGTTATTTATTTCTGCAACCCTAGGATTTAACACAATATATATCATATATATTCAGTACTCACAATATATATTTTTATGTCTTGGCTCAATGTAATCTTTTTAGACAAGTTAATTTTGGAATTACCATTTTGGCTGGGCTAAAAAAAGAAAGAAATAACAAAATCTTATATCACTTTAAAAGTCTACATTTTATAGAATCTTTCTCCTTAACTACTCCAGCTTTCACAAATACCTAAGCATGGATCCTTCTGTTTAGAGCAGTAACACTGGTTAATGTACTAATAAAGATGCACTGAGCTGTATAAAACCTAAGTTGAGCTGTCAAACTGAAGAGCACATGCCAACTGCTGTCTCCTGTGTACTCAGGATTTAAACTATGTTCCGTGCACAACAAAACAGTCTTCAAAAAGAATATATTACCATGCTGGAGGCAACACTGAATTTTTAACATGTTGTTGCATTTTATTATTGGGAGAAAAAGCCTCCAAGTTTCCGCCCCCCCCCCCCCAAATTTATCCTCTAAAGAAAATGAAAATGCTTAGTATAATTTTGGAAATTATTTTCTTTAAATTTTGTAGAAACCCTTTATTTCTAGTTGTTAGATGCTAATATTGTTGTTATTGTGTGCCATCGAGTCGATTCAGACACATAGTGACCCTGTATGATGTAGTAGAACTACTCCATAAGGTTGCCTAGGCTACAATTTTTATGGTAGTAGATCACTAGGTCTTTTCTCCTTCAGAGCTGCGGGTGGGTTTTAACCACCAAACTTTCATTTCACAGCCGAGAGCTTAACCATTGCACCACCAGAGTTCCTTATGCTAATATTGAAATTTATTAATTTATCAGTGGTATCCTGTGGGCTAAAACATAGCCATTATTGTGATGATGGCACAGGACCAGGCAGTGCTTCATTCTGTTCTACATAGGGTTGCTCTGAGTTGGAACTGACTCCACAGCACCTAACAACAGTAGAGATAATAAATAAAATTTCTTCTATATTATGTAAATATAAATTTCACTTGAACTTTAGACTGTGAAATTTTGTTAATATATTAATAAATTTGTGTGTGTATGCATATATACATATATTGTAACACAGTATATGTATGTATCTTTTTAATCTCTTTTTGAGATTATATGTATACGTAAATATACATACACAGTTATGTTCTTGTTGGTGTAGTTAGGTGTCATCAAGTTGGTTCTGACTCATAGTGACCCTATGTACCACAGAATGAAACACTGCCCAGTCCTGCGCCATGCACACAATCATTGTTATGCTTGAGTCCATTGTTGCAGCCACTGTGTCAATCCATCTCGTTGAGAGTCTTCCTCTTTTTTCCTGACCCTGTACTTTACGAAGCATGATGTCCTTCTCCAGGGACTGATCCCTTCTGACAGCATGTTCAAGTATATAAGATGTAGTCTCGCAATCCTTGATTCTAAGGAGCACTCTGGTTTTGAAACTAACTTATCTGCCCACTCTCTCCCACAACAAAGTCATTTGTCTATGTTCTACTTTATCTCTGTTGTAAATACAAAAATCATTTAAGAGTTTTTGTTGGTTCCATTGGCAATTAGGTTAGTTGTTTGATTCAATGAAGTTTAATATCTACTGTATTACAGTTAGCTATATTTTCTTTTTTTGTCTGAACTCTAATAATATCACATAGACCTGAATGTGTGTGTATATCCATGAAAAATGGATATATGTTTAAGATTACAGGGACATACCATGTATTAAAAAGTTTTAATGACTTAGAATTTTCATCTCTTACATTTCTTCTTTTTTTGTTGTTCATTCTTTGTTAACTTGACTTTCTTCAAAAATTTGAGCAAAATCTTTGTTTCTTTGTTTTTAGCTTAGATAAACTTTGAAGATTAGTTATTTGTACTTCAACTCTGTAAAATATGTTTCTGGAGTCATGTCACCTTGAAGATTAAGGTGGTGTTTCCAATCGCCTCATATGCATGCAAAAGCTGAACAAGGAGTAAGGAAGACCGAAAAAGAATTAAAGCTTTTGAGTTGTAGTGTTGGTGAAGAATATTGAATATACCATGACTGCCAAAAGAAGGAACAGATCTGTCTTGGAAGAAGTACAACTAGAATGCTTCTTAGATGCAAAGATGTGGAGAATACGTCTCACATACTTTGGACATGTTATCTGGAGGGATCAGTCCCTGGAGAAGGACAACATGCTTGGTAGAGGGCCAGAAAAAAAGAGGAAGATCCTCAACAAGATAGACTGGCACAATGGCTGCAACAAGGGGCTCAAGCATAACGACGATTGTGAGGGTGGTGCAGGACCGGGCAGTGTTTCGTTCTGTTGTACATAGGGTGGCTATGAGTTGGAGCTGACTCAACAGCACCCAACAACAACAATAATTCTCCCATAGTAAAAAAAAGTAATGCATTTCTTTCTACACACAATCAGACATTGAAACTCCCATTAACGAAATATGATAAGATAAACTGAACTAGTTGTTTGACACTGAATCATAGTAAGTGTATTCCCAACTAAAAAAGAAACACCATAGTCTTATTATATTACATGAAACAATGTGATTTATGTGCTCTCTTGGTGCTGAGCATCATAAATTCAGGCAGTGAAGCGAGGAGAGATAGCACCTTAACTGAGCAAAACCATAGTAGTTGCACACCCATAAAAAAGGCCTCTCAGTATAGATCAGGGAAAATAATTTTGTCCACTCCCAAAGAAAGTTTGACTAAAGTCAGAATCATTCAATAAATATACTTTTTATGATGTCAACTTCAGAAATCATACACCCCTAACTGTATTCAAAAAATAATAAACATATTTTTAAAAAGTCCTTACAGAACCTGTAAAAAAATACAATATTCTAAGGGAATAGGAATGCTACCCTAAATTAAATATCCAAAAGACTTATTACCAGCATACATTTGTTTGGATTATTTAGTTTTCTATATGTAAGTGTCAACCAAGAAAACATAAATCATTCTAGGTATTTTAAACAGAGGAAATTGAATACAGGGGATTGATTATTCATGTCTTGAAATATTTAGAGGACAAAAAGTGGGTATTATCTCTAGGTGACCTATAAATTTGGAGTTACAGAAAGACAGTACTACCTTTAGGGCAGAAGGAGCACATGGGAAAATAGTGTTATCTAGAGCCCAAGATTGTAGCACTGCTGAGGCCGCTGCAGTCCCTTTCTTTTGCTGCTTTTGAAATCTGACTCCCTGAGGAGCAACTCATGTAGCTGCTTTCACTGATTTCCATTCCTGCCACCACTGTTACTGCTGCCACTACTGTCAGAAGCAGCACCAGAAGTTAAGGGAAGTAATGTCTACCCAAGTCTACAGCTTCTAATCTCTCACCAGTTAGTGAGTCCTCCAACTTTTATTGGAAAAATCATATTGGGAAGCCAGATTGTAATAGAGCCTTGGAAATGTAGTTTGTAGATTCCAGCCCTGGTAATAGAGCAGAGAGTATAAAGAACAAGCGTTGATATGACACACAACAGAAATGATCTGTCACAATCTGCACTTTGGTTCAGCAAAATCTAGCCATAATCTTCTATACACTTTTAAACTTGTATACAACAATAGCAACAGTCTTCTTCCACTTAATAGTATGCCACTATACCTTGCAGAAATACACACTCATCCAAAAAGGGGTACAGTCACTGGAAGCATCTGCAGATGATGTTATTTTCACTTCTATCCTGACTGGTTATTCTGGATGAACTGTATTATGCAATTTTTAAAAAAAAATTTATTGACATGAATATACAGAATGTCTTCTAAATATATGAAATTAAAGCAGCTGTGACTAAATGAATTTAAATCAAGCATGGTAAATATAGATGATAATGAGGATCTCAGATGCCTTGTGAATTAAATTCAATTCATATAAATTGTTGAAAGTTATTTTGGTGGCCCAAATAACAATAGCTTTAAACTAAGAACATCACTGGACAATCTGCATGTGTTACTCTGATGGAAACTGATTTTTTTTTTTTTTTTTTACAGTTTTAAATTCTGGTCATTAATTTTATTTTGCATGGTGTATTAAGCCATGTCTTAAATTTTTGTCTGCTTGTTTGTTTACTTGGAACAATGTAACAGTAGTTTGAATTCAGGAAAGAAAAAATGAACTTCTATCAAACTTAATGAAAGAGATTTAGGATCATATATGTATATATGACGATCTTTCTACTTTATACTTATTTTCAATATCATAACACAAAGAACAGAATATTTAGGAAATATTAAAATAGAATCCCTTGGAGAATATCTAACAGGCTAAGAGTACAATAATCCCAGGTTAGTTTATTCCTATTTGGAGGAATACACTGTTACATCTTGTCATCTATAGGTTGCTTTACAAAGTAAAGTTATATCTTTTCAGAAGCAATCATCTCTCTTAGAATATTTTAGATATTATTCTTTTATCACTCTTTGAAAAGCATCAAAGGATTATCTGAAATAAGTAGAATTACAAAAGAGTCTAATGCTTTCTTTTGGTTAAAAAAAATTTTTTATGGAGAGTATGTGAAAAATTAATAAATAGAAGATAAAGTGAACAGCTTATAAACAATTAGCCAAATACTATTAAATAATCATATTCAAATGCAAAATAGGTATTTTATGAAGAATAGAGTGCATGAGACCATAATGGGGATTAATTTTATACTCAAAGTAGTTTTGTAAGGATATGATGAATCTCAGCTAAAGGAGTTCTTTAAAGTCTTGAAAACTATCTGGTTGCCTTAGAGATGGAAAGCCATTTGACGAGATGGCTCTGTGGGAGCCTCTTGTTGCACACACTTAAGGTTTACAAAGTTACAGAAGTAATCACCCTTTGATTCTCATGCACAGTGAACAGACATAGAGCAAGAGAATTTCTCATGTATTTGTCCCTTTCCTAAACGGCATTGGCCATAGTATTAGTATTATGAATTATCCTTTTGATTTTAGAGTGTTCTACATTCACCAGTGTGTTCCCAATGCCTAGGAGAGTGAGTGGCACATGGTAGGCTGTCAGTTAATATTGCTTGAATGAATGCCTTGTGAAGGAATTTTAAAAAAAAGATGAGTAAAAGCAAAGAGAAAAAAGTTGTTCCCGTTGTAGTTGTGTTAATTAAACTGATACAGAAAGAAATTAAAGGAGGTTAAATTGCTAAAGTAATAATGAGAAAAAGGCAAGCTAGGTTAGTGGGTAAAACTTCACTTCAATGAAAGCCTGAGAGCATGATAATCAACACACCTTTTGATTATTTATTTATTATTATTATTTATTTAACAAACACTTAATGAACTTTAAGAGTCCATAGAAGGTGTAAATGGCTAATGTCCTAGGCTATTAAATGGAAGATTCCAGATTCAAATCCACCCAGAAGCATCTTGTAAGAAAGGCCTTGTGATCTGAAAAATCAGCCATTAAGCACCCTATGGAGTTTTATTCTGACACACATGGAGTTGCCATGAGTCAGAATAGACTCCATAGCAACAGTTTACAGGTTAGTAAACATTTATTATGCGTTAGGCACTTAGTTCATCAACTCAGTAAACATTTGCCACATTCGTATTTGTAAACAAAATGGAAGATGAAATAGTTAAAAAGTAAAGTGGAGGGCCAGGGTTTTGGAGATTTGGGTTTGTATCTCAACAGTGAGAGGATTTAGGGAAGTCACAGAATAGCACATTCAACCCCATATCTTGCCTAGCACAAATGACTGTTATAAAAGAATAAATAATAACATTGACATTTTAAAATATTAAACTGAGCTATGAGGAAATACTCTTACAAACGTGCACATGCAAACACACACATTTACAATTTTAAAGTGTAATTGCACCCAAATACACTTTAAAGCTATAGTACACACTTATAAAACTAAATATTTATAATAATAATGATAATGGTAAAGCCAATATATTTCACAGAGCCCTAAACGGAATCCAGAGACAGACATGACTTTTCGTTTTAGAACTTTCATTGCCTTAGAAGTGTGAACCAGCCTGATTTAATGAAAACTGAGAAGTCTTGTTCATCCCTACGTGATGAAGACTTGAGACCAGTTCTTGCAAAAAATTATTATTTTAAAATAAAATGCTTTATAAATCAATGATCTGAAAAATATTCCTGGATTTAGGATTATATGATACATAAATTTGACCCATGATGTCCTGTCTTAGTTTAAAATGCACAGTCTGGAAAACAGAAGTAATTTCAAAACAATTCAAGTTCTATACATTTCCTCACCATGACCCATCTCTATATAGACAAGTATTTTAAGTTTTATTCTACCTCCCTTTTTGTCTTAGTTTCTTAGTGGTGTTATTACCAAAATACCACAAGTTGGTGGCTTTAAGGAACAGAAATTTATTTCCTCACAGTTTGGGAAGATGAAAGTCCGAATTCAGGACCCCAGCTCTAGAGGAAGGCTTTCTCTCATTGTCAGCTCTGGTGGAAGGCCCTTGTCTCTTTTCAGCTTCTGTCCCTGATTTTCCCTAAGATCTTTATGTGGGTGGCATCTATCTTCCCCCATCTGTGCTTCCTTGTTTCCGTGTCTAATCTGCTCTGCTACATCTCAAAAGTGATTAGTTTAAAACACACCTTACATCAACATTAACGTAACAATGAAATTTCTATTCCCAAATGGGATTACATCTAAGGGTATACCAAAAACAAAAACAAAAACAAAAAACAAAAAAAAAACCTGTTGCCATCAGGTCAATTCTGACTCATAGTGACCCTATAGTTCAGAGTAGAACTGCCCCTTTGGGTTTCCAAGGAGCAGCTGGTGGATTCAACCTGCCCACATTTGGATTAACAGGGTTAAGATTTACAACATAATTTTGGGGGACACAATTCAATCTATGACACTTTTCTCTTTCCTTACACAGCATATAAGGAGCCCTGGTGGCTCAATGGTTGAGTGCTTGGCTGCTAAAAGAAAGGTCAGCAGTTTGAATCCACCAGCTAGTCCATGGGTGAAAAATAAGACAGCCTGCTTCCTCAAAGATTTCAGCCTAGGAAATCCTACGGGGCAGTTTGAGTCTCTCCTGTGGGGTCCAATGAGTCAGAATCTACTCAAATGCACGCAAAAACAAAACCATTGTGACCCTAATACTTCCCAGCATGTTTTCTCCTTTTCTAAATGGGCAACTGAGAGCCTGACATAACTAATGTCATGCTGAACCTGTTTCTTTTTTTGTCTTTGTCTTCTCCCTTTTTGCATACCTTTGTTAATGATTTTGTTTTATGACTTAGGATCCCCCACAGGAAGATTAGAGCCCAGATGTCAGATAAGGAAATGTGCAGCCTGTATCTCTTTAGTATGATAAAAAGTCTCTTGTAATTACCTTTTAATAAATAATGACACATCTAACCTTTGTAAAAATCATATATAAGCTCTAATGTAAAAATGCTTTTTGGGACTCCCTAAGGACAGCCTGTGTTGCTGTTGGGTCCCCAGTGGTGTACACTTCCTAAATCGAAACGTTCTCTCTCTTTCTGAATTGGAGTATGTTTTATTAGCTTAACCGCTCAGGGCAAGGACCCTATTCAGATAACACCAGCAAATAAATATGAGTCTCTCTTATTTCAAAATCTTCCAATTCCCCTTATTCTGTCTTAATGTTCATTTTCCTATACCTTCTCTTGTTATTTCTTATTTTTTATTTTCTCCTTACTCTTGGTTTTATGTTACAGATTTTAAAGTTGCGAACCTGACAAGAAATAGGGGAGCTGGTAGGGAGCAGAGATGGGGAGTGTTAGGTACTCCAAAACAGAATCTCCATTTGAGATGAAGGAAGGGAGACAGATGCCGGGATCACTCATACCTTAATAATATATGCTTCTGACAAATCTGGTGTTTTAAAATTAAGTACTAGTAAAATGAAACATTTTAATTAAGACTAATCACTGAAATATTTTAAATCATAATGATCAGAAGCTGTTACTTAAACTAATAGTTTTTGGCCAGACAAGATTATGAGCCTTATACTCATTTTTATCCATTTTTTTTCTTTAATTTTGGGAAGAAAATACAGAGTTTCTATGTATATATCTTGAGAACCACTGAAATAGTCTGATAAATGACTGAGCATCTAAAAATGATATTTTGTATTGTAAATTATGTTGTAGGATTGTTTATAGGAGATCTGGTGGCACAGTGGTTAAGAGCTCAGCTAATAACCAAGAAGTTCTGTAGTTTGAATCCACCAGATGCTCCTTGGAAACCTAAGGGACTTCTACTCTGTCCTATAGGGTAACTGTCATGGACTGAATTATGTCCCCCCCAAAAATGTGTGTATCAGTTTGGCTGGGCCATGATTCACAGTATTGTGTGATTTTCCTATATGTTGAAAATCCTACCTCTATGATGTTAATGAGGTAGGATGGGTGGCAGTTGTGTTAGTAAGGCAGGACTCAATCTACAAGATTGGATAGTGTCCTGAGGCAATCTCTTGAGATATAAAAGAGAGAAGGGAGCAGAGAGACAGGAGGACCTCATACCATCAAGAAAGCAGTGCTGGGAACAAAGCACGTCCTTTGGACCCGGAGTCCCTGTGCAGAAAAGTTCCCAGTCCTGGGGAACGTTGATGACAGAGAAAGCCTTCCCCTGGAGCTGATGCCTTGAATTTGGACTTTTAACCTACTTGACTGAGAAAAAAATAAATTTATCTTTGTTAAAGTCATTCACTTGTGGTATTTCTGTTATAGCAGCACTAGATGACTAAGACAGAATTTGGTACCAAGAGTGGGGTACTGCTCTAACAGACACCTAAAATGTGAAAGCAGTTTTGAAACTGTGAATGGATAGAGCAGTGGCAGTAACAAAGGACCAGCCACAGCAGAGAACCTGCAGCAGCAGAGAAGCAGCAGTGGCAGAGAACCAGCAATGGCAGAGAACCAGCAGCAGCAGAACCAGGAGACTAGTGCGAGATGGTGCTGCAGCCAACCCACGGAGCGAGAGAGCTGAGTGCCTGTGAGCAGGAGGCTTCCTGGCGGAGTGGAGTGCCTCTGGGTACTCATTGGTGGAACTAGGCTTGCCAACTCACAGAGTGAGAGAGCTGAGTGCCTGTGTGCACGAGGCTTTCTGGCAGAGTGGGGTGCCTCCGGGCACTTACCAGTGGAGCTTGCCCCAGCAGGGCAGATGTGGGTGTGGAGCTCGAGGAGCTGAGAGGCCGAGGAACCAGGAAACAGAAGCTCAAATGACAAGGGGCACAAGAAGCCAAGATGCCTCAGTCTCAAAAGGTATGACCGTGACCTCAGGGGTTTCAAAGGGTGGAGCCATGGCCTCTGACTTTTCTAAGGGTGAAGTCACCACTCAGATGGACTGGGAAAATGGTGCAATGGTGTGTCTAAAGCTGAGGGAGCAGAGTTGCTGTCCCAGTGGGCCTGGAAGGCGGAGCTGAAGCCCAGGGCTGAGGGGCTTCCACTCAGATTCTGGAGAGTGTGGCCAATACCTAGAGTCTGGATGGCAGGGCTATTGTGTAAATTGTCTCAGAGAAAGGAGGATTATTTTCAAAGCCTTGAGGGCTAATGTAATGTGTTCTGCTGACTTGTTTGGTGCCTGTTATCCCTTCTTTTTCTTCAGTTTCTCGCATTTGTAATGAAAATGTTTAGCTTGTGCCTGTTCTGCCATTGTACTTTTGGAAACAGATAACTTGTATTCTAGAATTCACAGATGAAGAGGAATTTTTGGATTTTGGACTTGGAGTTAAGACTTTTTCTATGATATGATGGGGTGAATACGTTTTGCATGTTGCAAGGATGTGAGTTTTTGGGGGCTAAACTATGGCACGTCCTGCATTGACTTATGTCCCCCCAAAAATGTATATATCAGTTTGGCTGGGCCATGATTCCTGGTATTGTGTGATTTTCCTGTATCTTGTCAATACTGCCTCTATGATGTGAATGAGGGAGGATGGGTGGCAGTTGTGTTAGTAAGGCAGGACTTAATCTACGAGAGTGGATTGTACCCTGATGGAATCTCTTGATATCTGAAAGAGAGAAGTGAGCAGAGGGATGGGGGACCTCATACCACCAAGAATGAGTGCCAGGAGCAGAGCAGGTCCTTTGGACCTGAGGTTCCTGCTCAGAAAAGGTCCTAGTCTGGGTAAGATTGATAAGAAGGCCGACAGAGAGAGAAAGCCTTCTCTTGGAGCTGATGCCCTGAATTTGGTCTTGTAGCCTACTTTACTGTGAGGAAATAAATTTCTCTTTTTTAAAGCCATTCACTTTTAGTATATCCGTTACAGCAGCACTAGATGACTACGACAGTCACTATGAGTCAGAATCAACCCAACAGCAACAGGTTGGTTGTATATGCTTAGGTGTCTGTCATTTTTTTGAAGAGGGAAGATATTAGAACTAGAAAAAGAATTATATATTTACTCTGTGAATTTAGATTTCACTGCCTAAAACCATCACCTGTTTTTATGGTGTTTTATGTTTTTGTTTGAGCAGGTGAGGACAGGAGATAAATTGAAAATATTTATAGGAAGAATATAAAGCGAAAATTTTTACTTCAAGAAAAAGAGGAACAACATTCAGGACATTGAATAGGCTGTCAAAGTGTTACATGTGATTTTAGTTATCCCTGAATAGTCTAAAGTTTATTGATGTTGGTTTCTTGTATTGTGGTTCTGTTTTACCTAAAGTGAATATAGCATCATTGAGGGTTGTGGTTCAAGGGAGTGGACATTCCAGGGAAGAGGTCTACTTTGGGACAGGAAATGAGCTTGGTGAGGCATGTCTTAGAATACAGGAAATGAGACACTAAACTCTCTCCTGGGGAATTCCAGTAATTTGGCCTAAACTGATGTCTAGAAATTATTGAGCCCTTTTTGTGGTAGACATAGGCTTGATCTTTCCCGGAAGAAATTCACCAGGAAATGGACTCCATCATGGTGGGCCTTTATGCTCTGAAAAGAGAAAGTTCTAGTAGTTGAGTTATACTGTCCATCTGTTATATATGAATATTCAGTAAAGTCTTATTAAAAGCTGCAACCTATTCTCAACCACCCTATAGAAACATATGGTAAGGACCTGCTACATGCTATGAATGCAATGGAAAAGAGATGTGGAGAGAAGTGGAGTCAGAAAGGAAGCAGTAGCATCAGCTTGAGGAATGCCGTCAATCATATGGGAAAAGTGTTCACCAGAGTAGGATCCAGATGTCACATGAACAGTGGCATGTGGTCAGTGACAGAACAGTAAAAAAAATCACCTCTGTAGAACTGTTACTAAAATAGAAAGGATAATGTCATGGCTTACTCTCAGAACGTCCTAAGGGATTTCTGCTAGGGAAGCTCTGAGTCCATAGACTACAGCTCAAAATTATGTTAGATAGTATCTGTTTTGTCTATCACTGTAAGCCAGTGATGGATGTGTAGGAGCAACTCAATCCATATTTGTGAATGAATGACCAAAGGAATAAAAAAATAATTGAGCTGTGAATAGAATTGTAGCCACATGCTGGTGAGAAATAATAGACATAAGTCTATACAAAGAAACTGCAGTTTTCATATGATTCTTTGTTTACTCTGCAGTTGAACAAAATTCTAAATGGACAGTATTAGATTCTACAAAAGACTGCTTTGACTAAACAGATAAATCTGGTCTGTTGGTAATACTGACATCCTAATAGAGTCCTTTTTATTTTCTTCCAGATACAATCTTTCATGGTGGTAAAGTCTATTCTTATACCTTTTGCCAAGTTATGTTTATTATTCTTGGATTTAAATATTATGATCTGTCTTAGAAGATTTATACTGGTATTTCATTCTAAACCTTAGGAGGAGCATCTATCAAATAGTGTTCCATTAGAGTTGTTTTTTTTTTTTTAACTGAGAAAAAAAGCCAAAAATCCACGTCTAATTACAGACAAGGTTCAGCAAGAATGAGCAAGTGTAGGATTCCTAGTTATACTAGGAGACTGATGACCACAAAAAAAAAAAAAAAAAAAAGTACAAGCATGAGATTTTTGTGTTACACAGGTTTAAAATACAAACTCACTTTTCAAAGATTTTATCCCAGGAAATGTAAGGTTTAATAATGGCTCTAGGGTGCTGAACTTGCTGATATAAAACTCAATTCTAAGTCAGTGACGGTCATTTTTCCCAGTGTACTAGAAAGTGTCTCGGAAAGTATGTAATCTGAAAGCTAACAATCAATCTGCATGCCTTTAGAAGCTGTAGGTGGAACGATTTTGCTCAAGTTTACCATTGAAGAAATACAAGTAGTCTGGGCAAGAGCTTGGCAGTAATGAGCATTGTCTGTAATAGTCTTGGCATTAGAAATGAGACTATGTGTCAATGGCATGTTGAGCAATGCCATATTATAGTCTGAAGCAAATTCTTACTATTTGGTGTGGAGAAGCAAGAATAACCCCTTTTGAACCCTATAAGTCTATGGAATTTGAGGTTGGTAGAATTTAAGAGAGATTGTATACTTCCTCAGATTTTCAACTACTTTTTTTTCTTCTTTACGATTTAGCTATGTATTTGATGGAATGCTTATTGTAATCTATTCAGAATATGTAGGTGTATTTTGGAAGGAGGTTTTAATTTTTTTTCTACAGTAGCAAGTCCATCAAACAGTAGAAAGTAGAACTTCCAAATTCCTGTTCAAACTTCTGGTAATTATATTATAAAACGTATAGGACCATTCTTCTGTTGTATTCTTAGTGTGAATTTTTTATTTCCTATCTGCTTTTCAGCTCCAGAGATTTGTTTGGGAGGTAAAATAATAAATGCTGTAACTCACAATTTTCATCTGTGATTGGCAGAAGATTATTTTTAATGTTGATTGTATTTCTAAATAATTAAATACAATAGCTTATGTTTAAATCTTCTGTATCTAGTTTTAGTTTAATAATATTCATCTTCGGTGTCTTCATCCTAGTCATGTCTTCCTACTGGAGGAAATTAGATCCTACTATATTTTTTATAAAGATAAATTGGCTCTATTATCATTTTCAGTTTACAAGGATTAATGTTTTATTTTTTCTCTCATAAAGATTGAGATTTTATGTTTGTCTGATTGATGCAGCAAAGGCAATTATACTAAGAAAATATTACTTAGAAAAAATAGCTTTACAATAACTCCCTGTTAACATTTTTTATGTCTCTATTTCACAGCAAGGAACTCTTTTCATTTTAGGGTTTGTACTGGCTATACAAAAGCATGTGAATTTCACTAGTGTAAATGATTAATTTGCATGCACATTAAAAAAATAAAGAGGTGCTTTATAAAATAGCTGGAAATATATAGCTATTTGTAGACAAAGCAATTTTTTACAGACACCCTACATTCTTAAAATGTACACATATATTTAAAATTAAACAAAAGGAAAATAAACTTCAAGTCCAGGTACAAATGTATAGAATTTTTATTTTGTAAACCAGCATTTAAATTAGGGATATAAAATTTAACATAAAGTCAATTGAATTACAGAGATTTAGAGATTTTATTTTTTATTAAAATATAAACAGTTATTAACTCATTATTTACTTTGAAATCTTAATAAAAGACTAGTAGAAAAAGGGAAGCATGTTTTAGCAAAACATACACTCTCATTTATTCTGGGCTCTAATGTTACCTGAAAAAATTTTAAAGTACTTAAAATACTAAGTACTACTATGTTCTAAGCAAATGCCTTGTTTATATATTATGGAATTGTAAGTTTTATGACTTGCAATTAGTGAAATTTCCCAAGATAAGTTGTGGTTCATCATTTAATCAGATTTGAATCTTTTTTTGGAAACCTCTTTGATTGTGGAGTAAATAATACTGTAACATTTGAGTCATATTTGGTCAGTAAATTACTACATAGTTAGATGATAGATAGACAGATAAATACTAAATTCCTCTGATAGCTCTTTGGATCATTACTATAATTTAATTTCACCATATTAATGTTTCAATTGTCTATTTCTGCCTTTAAAGCTACCCCAAAACTTAGTGGCCTTAAACAAAAACAATTATTTCTGAAGAATCAGTGGGTCATGAAATTGGGCAGGGCTTAGAGAGATGGCTTCTTCTCTGTTCCATGTGGTCTTGGCTTGAGGGAGTCCATTGGGACTGTTGTGGATCCAAGATGTCCTGACTCACACATGTCATCTGGCTTGGCACTGGCTGCTGGCTCAGCCACCTCAGTTCTCCTCTACATCATCTATTTTTCTCCATGTGATCTTTCATTATTCACTAGTGTGGACTGAGCTTCTTTATATAGTGACTGGCTTCCAAAAAGGCAAAAATAAAAGCTACAAGTTCTCTGAATTCCCAGTCCTGAAATCACCAAACATCATTTTGTGCTGAAATCATCTAGGGTCTTTTCTGCCACATTCTACTGATCAACACCCAGCTTCAAGAAGACAGGAAATAAACTATACTTCTTGCTGGAATAATTGGGAAAGCCACATTTCAAAAGAGTATGGGGTATAGTAGGAATTGCTGTGGACATCTGTGGTAGCAATCTACAACAGGGGGTTCCTTTAAACATTATAAAGAGTCTGTTTATTTTTTGACAGTCATAGAAGTCCCATTAGTACCTGAAACTTCCTTTTTGCATGCTGTGTAAAGTCTGAAAAAAGAAGGAAAAAGATAAATAACATGTAAGATAGTTTTAGTTGCAAGTAACACATAACCATTCCCCAAACTGGCATAAACAGAATGGAGATTTATAATGCAGGAAGTGTAGATGTAAGGGGGGAGGGACGCTGACTGATGAAAATCAATTTAATGACACCTTCAATTTTCCAAGTTCATCCCATCATTTTGCTCTGATGTTCTCTGAGTCACCTTCTTCTGAAAAGTGATTATCCTTTTGTTATAAGGTAATGGAGATAACATACTTCTCAGTTTTCTTCTGGCTGAAGAGAACCTATTAGTTTTTTAAATCTTACACTTTGCTCTCTGGGGAAATAGATAGAAGCTTCCAATTAGTTCTTGTTTTTTTAGATTGTTCACTTCTCTCTGACTCTACATCTAACCAGAAACTAGTTGCCATTGAGTCAATTTTGGTTCATGGTTACCCCACAGCTGGCAGTTAAGAACTGTGTTCCATAAGGTTTTCAATACTGATTTTTTTGAAAGTAGATCACCAGTACTATCTTCCGAAGCAACTCTGGGTGGACATGAACCTGCGAACTTTTGGTTAGCAGCCTAGAGCATTGACTGTTTGTATCACTCAGGGATTCCACTCCATAACTAGCTCCCATTATATGCATCTCTACATTAAAAAATCAAACTAATAAGATAAAACTTTTAAAATATTTTCTTATGGGCTTAGTTTGCTAGTGCTTCTGTAACAGAAATACCACGAATGGGTGGCTTTAACAAAAAAAAAATTTGTTTTCTCACAGTTTAGGAGACTAGAAGTCCAAATTCAGCACATTGGTTCTAGGGGAAATCTTTCTCTCTCCGTCAGCTCTGGAGAAAAGTCCTTGTCTCTTCTCTGCCTCTGTTCTTTGATTCATTGGGTATCTTCCTGTGGCATGGCATCTATCTTCCCTCTTCTGTATTTCCTTGCTTCTGTGCCTAATCTGTTCCTTTTATAGCTCTATGGTATTAAAGTGATAACATCAACTTGAAAGGTTAGGTAGGAAATTTAGAGGGCAGGGAGTTTATGTTAATGGGAGAGAAACGACTCAGAAAAAGGGGTGAGAATGGTTGCACAACTAGAAGAATGTAATTAATGTCACTGAATTGTACATGTAGAAATTATTGAATGAGCATATGTTCTGCTGTGTATATTCACAATAACAACAATAAAATAAATTATTTTTAAAAAGTGATTTGTTTAAAAAACGTCCTATGCTGACGTGATCTCATTAACAAAGAAATTCCCTTTCCCAAATGTGATGAGATCCAGAGGTATAAAGTTTAAGATTTACACACATATTTTTTTGGGAGATACAACGCAATCCACAACACTTATACAAAACACGCTGTACTCTAGTTTTATATCAGTCAGTTAAAAGGAGTGATTTTGTCCTAGGTATTGAAAATAGACCCACAGACATAGGTTCTTAAAATCAATTACTTGTGGCACAGTGGTGAAAGCACTTGGCTGCTAATCGAAAGATCAGAGGTTTGAACCCACCAACTGCTCCGCGGTAGAAAGATGTGGCAGTCTGCTTTCATAAAGATTTACAGCCTTCAAAACTGTATGAGGCAGTTCTACTCTTTCCTATAGGGTTTCCATTAGTTGGAATCGACTTGGCAGCAGTGGGTTTTGGGTAACATTACTTAATTTAATAAGTGTCTATATAACTAAATAGATAACTGTTTAAAAAAAAAAAAACCTAAAGGAATTTTAAAAGGCCACAGTTTGTAATGTCTTATTATTATTATGTCTACATAAGACATTATCATTATTTCTACATAAAACAGTACGTTTAACTATCTGGATAAAATTACTTGCTTTTATAAAATGGAGGAAATCAATTTGTCTTAATGTAAACGTTTTCTGTATAGAAATTACAGGTAAGTTTTTTTTTTTTTTTTTGGTCTTTTGCAGCTATTAAAGGTTGTGCTTTACAAGGACAGAGAAGCAATTAATTAAGATCATTTCATCAAGGATTTTCCATATGCTCCTTACTTTCATTGAGAATAACTAATTTAATAAGGTATATTTTAGCATTATATTGAAGACTAGAGACACTGAATCCCAAGACATATAACTGCTGGCAGGATTCCTTCTTAGTATTACTTTCCCAACATAAGGTCATAGAGCAGTATGACATTTGTGTGCAAGTACCTTATTCATCAGAACATTCAAATGAAAATGAGCCTCTTTTCAGTTCAATGAGCTCTGAATCAAAGACAATGAATTAATCCTGCTCTTTCTGGAATTTATAGCCAAAGAAGTTCCTAGCAAATATTTTCTGTGGCTGAAGACATAGTGACAACTGTAACATTTTTGCCAGAATACCCAATAAAAACCTCTCCCAAGAGTGTCCTTGCTCCTTAGAGACCACATGTCAGCTATGTTCTCTTCAAAAATCCAGTCATCATTCACTCTTTAGTGTACCTGGACATCTTATTATCACTGATCCTTTAAGAACCAGTAATAGAAGCCACTTGCACATACAGTAATAACATCCTTCTCAAATGAAAGACCTTGGAAAGTTATAAAGGAAGTTAGTATGTGATTGAGTTTTAGTATTTGGACTGATTGCATATTTTAAATTTGTATAGTTATACTGCAAATTGAACTTAGCAGGTATAAATCAGATTATAACATACCAAAAAAAAAAAAATAGGTATTTTGATTGGAAATTGGAAAATAAATGTTAAAAGTCACAAAAAACACAGTTGAAGATCAAGCGTCATTAAATATTTGCTACAAGGACACTTAAGAAGATGTAATTTGCATTTTGCTCTAGCATTCCCACAGAGATTCAATGCCCCTCTAATTTGATATGTATTATAAGGAGACTATATGAAGGAGAGTAGGCAGTTCTATGGAACTTACTGAATTTATGAATTTGGATACTGCTCTGAGGAAGTGTTAAGCTCTGCATTTCAACGCCTTGATAGATGAAGGTTATGTGAAAACTCCCCAATGCAATATGGTCTTATCGCTTGCATCTACCTTGCCCACTGTTGTTCCATCTGTTGCGAATGACTGGCTAACTCCCGTTCATTCCTCAAGGTGTAGTTAAGCAAGTGATCTAAAAAGTCTTCTTTGAAATGCTCTACATTCTACTTTGGTAAGTAGTACCTGGGGTCTTAAAAGCTAGTGAGCAGCTATCTAAGATACTTCACTGGTCTCACCCTGTTGGGACAAGGAAGAATGAAGAAAACCAAAGACACAAGGGAAAGATTAGTCCAAAGGACTAGTGGACCACAACTACCATAGCTTCCACCAGACTGAGTCCAGTACAACTAGATGGTGCCCGGCTATCAACACCAACTGCTCTGACAGGGATCACAATAGAGGGTCCAGGACAGAGCTGGAGAAAAATGTAGAACAAAATTCCAACTCACAAAAATAAAGACCAGATTTACTGGCCTGGCAGAGACTGGAGAAACCCTAGAGTATGGCCCCCAAACACCCTTTTAGCTCATTAATGAAGTCACTTCTGAGGTTTACCCTTCAGCCAACGATTAGATAAGCTCATAAAACAAAATAAGACTAAAGGGGCACACCAGCCCAGGGGCAAGGACTAGAAGGCAGGAGGGGACAGGAAAGCTGGTAACAGAGAACCCAAGTTCAAGAAAGGTGAGTGTTGACATGTCATGGGGTTGGTAACCAATGTCACAAAACAATATGTGTACTAATTTTTTAATGAGAAGCTAGTTTGTTCTGTAAACCTTCATATAAAGTACAATAATAAAAAAGAAAAGTATATGAGACGAAATGGGCAAAACCCGCTCAAAAGCAAAATGAGAAGGCAGGGAGAGACAGGAAAACTGGGTAAATGAAAACCGGGAGCCCAGGGTGCAAAGAGGGAGAGTGCTGACACATTGTGGAGATTGCCACCAATGTCCCAAAACAATCTGTGTATAACTTATTGAATGACAAACGAATTTTCTCTGTAAACTTTCATCTAAATAACAGTAAAAAAAGAAAAAGAAAGTTTTCTCTGAACCTTTGAGTCCTTCTTCCTGATTTTCATATCCTTGATGCAACTCTGGTCAAGCACTCAGCATTTGCCTCTCCATAAGCACCAGGCTGCTAACCCAAAAGTAGACTCTGAGGGATAAAAGTCCTGGCATTCAGATCTCTTAAAGATTACAGCCTCTGAAACCCTACAGGACAGTTCCACTCTGTTCACTAGTGTCCCTCTAGGGTCTCTTTGAGTCAGAATTGGCTCAATGGCAAACGACGACAACAGGCAAACATACAACAAATTTACACACGCCACACTATATATTTTTTTCATTTATATACCCACTTCTTATCATTCTTACATTGTTATCAGCCTTCTTCTACACGAAGTCTGTACAAGTTGTTTTTTTCTTCTTCTAAGATTAGTAATGACCTACATTTTACCAATTTTAAATAATACACTTTGGTAATAATCTTTCTAGAACTTTGAGAATCATATGACATAATCTTCAAAATTTTGAGACACTTTTATCTTGAGATTTCTGAGATACTACTTTTTCCAGATTTTCCCCTGACATGCTGAGGTTTTCTTTGTTGAATTTAGTCAAGGACTGTCTTTGCTTTTCTGCTTTCTCTTTTTGTGATCTAATCTGATTCTTTGCTGTAAATATAATTTAAATAATGACTCACAAATTTATATCTCTTGTGCAACTTCTCTGCTAGGCTGCGGACATATTTATCCAACTGCCCTTTTCTTTATTCTACTCTTACTTAACCTCTTCCAATCAATTCTCCAGAAAATAAGAAGCCTAACTGATGATAAATTATTAATCAAATCTTATAACTCCACTACATTAAACCTTCAATAACTTCTCACTGCACCCCATGTACAACCCAGTTTGAAGAAGGCCTGTACAACCCTGCTCACCTTTCTGAATTTAGTTGGTCTATCCACACTTTTAATTCTTTTCTATGTAAGATTTTTCTAATATTCTGTCCCTCTGCTTTGAAAGTTCTCCCCTTTATTCTTCATATAGCTTAAAAGTCAGTTTTTTAATTAGGCTGTCTCTGACCTCTCTAAAGCTGATGTTTTTCTTTGAGAACTGTTCAATAGTTTTATACCACCTCTATATCAACTTCTAATAGTATAAATTGCATTTATATATTCAGACGCTAATTCCTGGTTTGCCTATTAGACTGTAATGCAAGAAAGAAAACACTATATCTAAATACTTGTTCCTGAGTGCTTGTCACAGTGCCTGACAACAAGAGGTATGCAATCAATGATAGTGCAATAAGTAAATAATGGATAAATAATCTTCAGGGGCTGACATTGCAGAAAGTAAAATATTTTTTTTTCCTGGAGACACAATATGGAGTTATGCCATTTGATTGATTTGACAAGAGTTAAGAAAATACTCCCATTATACAAGACCCAATAGAGGATGAGATACTTAAGAGAAAGCTACATGTTGGCATAATTCAATTATTGATTTATCCTAAAACATTTGCAGACCAACTACTCTGATGAAATAGATAACTATAAACAGAACAAAAGTCCTGCCTCAGTTTAATATAGAACTAACTAAATTCAGCACTTATTTAAACAGTGCATTAAAAGTTGATTTTGAAAAAAGTTTTTGTAGGGACCCTGAGAATTATAAAAATTTATCTGGCTAATATTGGAGGATGAGGCCAATAAATGCTATTCCAAACAAATGGTGTCTGCAGCTGACGGATAAATAGCAGAAGGATTTTGCATAGATCAAAGAAGTAAAAAAACCAATATGCATAAGAAATCATGATAGACTGGAGAACTGAGTAATTTGATTTTGGTTTTGGTAACATGTAATCTTTGTGTGCATGTCTATTTATGTTTGATGCTGTCTGTGTATGTATATATTTGGTTTTTGAGTTGAAGTGGTGGTTGTTGGTAGGTGGAAATAACACTAGGAGTATTCTTCTGGGGTATTTGGGGTGAGAGTCTGAATGGCTTGTAAGTCATTTTAACAACCTCCGGGGTTTTTTTTGTTGCTGTTATACTTCAGGTGAAGGCTTACAGAACAAATACTTTCTCATGAAACAGTAGTACTCATATTGTTTTATGACATTGGTTAACTACCCCACAACATGTCAATCCTCTAACTTCTCAACGTTTTATTTTTTTTGTGGTGAAAATACACATAGCCAAAGATACACCATTTCAAAAATTTCTACATGCACAGTTTAGTGACATTGACTATGCTCTTCCAATTGTGCTGTTATTCTCACTTAGATGAAGGCTTACAGAACAAAATAGTTTCTCATTTAACAGTTACTACAAATGTTGCCCTATGACAATGGTTAACAATCTCACAGCACATCCACAATATCCTTACCCAAACTTGGGTTCCCTATCACCAGCTTCCTTGTCCCCTTCTGCCTTCTGGACCTTGTCACTGGACTACTGTACCTCGTTAGTCTCATTTGGTTTGACGGGGCTCTCCACTCCCGGGCTGAACGGTGAACCTCGGAGATAACTTCACCACTGAGCTAAAAGTGTGTCTGGGGGCCATACTCTTGGGGTTTCTCCAGTCTCCTTTAGGCCAGTAAATCTGGTCTTTTTTTTTTTTTTTTTTTTTTTTGAGTTAGAATTATGTTCTACATCCTTCTCCAGCTCTGTCCAGAACCCTCTGTTGTGATCCTGGTCAGAGCAGTCAGTGGTGGTAGCTGGGAACCATCTAGCTGTACTGGACTCAGGTGGAGTCCTTCGTAGCTGTGGACAATTAGTCCTTCGGATTAATTTTTTCCTTATATCCTGTTCTCTTCATTCTCCCTTGCTCCCGAAGGGATGAGACCACTGGAGTATCTTAGATGGCCGCTCACAGGCTTTTAAGACCCCAGACACTACTCACCTAGGTAGAATGTAGAGCATTGTCTTTATAAGCTGCGTTATGCCAATTGAGCTAGATGTTCCCCAAGACCATGGTCCCTACAGCCCTCTGCCCAGCAATTCAGTCCCTCAGGGAGTTTGGATGTGTCTATGGGGCTTCCATGACCTTTCCTAGTACAAGTTGTGCTAGTTTCCCCTGTATTGTTTACTGTGTCACCCTTCACCCAAGATACCACTTATCTATTGCCTATTTAGTATTTCCCCCCCACCACTCAAATCCCTGGTAACCAACAAAGGTTGTTACATTTTGTGTGTGAACTTTTTCATGGGTTTTTACAATAGAGGTCTCATAGAATATTTGTCCTTTTGTGATTGACTTATTTCACTGAGCATAAAGTCATCCAGTTTCATCCATGTTATGAGATGCTTCACAGATTCGTTGTTCTTTCTCGTTGCATAGTACTCCATTGTGTGTATGTACCATAGTTTGTTTATCCATTC
Organism: Dugong dugon; assembly: GCA_030035585.1. Lineage (NCBI taxonomy): Eukaryota > Metazoa > Chordata > Mammalia > Sirenia > Dugongidae > Dugong > Dugong dugon. The sequence continues at coordinate 100,937,143 of CM057463.1, read as the reverse complement.
ATCTGTTGACGGGCATCTAGGTTGTTTCCATCGTTTTGCTACTGTGAACAATGCTGCCATGAACATGGGTGTGCATATGTCTATTCGAGTGATGACTCTTATTTCTCTAGGATATATTCCTCAGTGTGGAATTGCTGGATCAAATGGTATGTCTATTTCTAGCTTTCTGAGGAAGCTCCATAGCATTTTCCAAAATTGTTGTATCATTTTGCATTCCCACCAGCAGTGGATAAGAGTTGCAATCTCCCCGCAGCCCTTCCAACATCTGTTATTTCCAGTGTTTTTGATTCATGCCAGTAATGCCAGGGTGAGATGGTATCTCATTGTGGTTTTAATTTGCATTTCTCTAATGGCTAGTGATCGCGAGCATTTCCTCATGTATCTGTTGGTTATTTGAACGTCTTCTTTGGTGAGGTGTCTGTTCATTTCCTTTGCCCATTTTTTTAATAGGATTATTTTTCTTTTTGTTGTAGAGGTGTTGGATTTTCTTGTAGATTATGGAGATCAGACCTTTGTCTGACTCGTACTGTCCAAAAATTTTTTCCCAGTCTGTAGGTTCTCTTTTTACTCTTTTGGTGAAGTCTTTTGAAGAGCATAGGTGTTTGATTTTTAGAAGATCCCAGTTATCTACCTTATCTATTGGGGTTTGTGAATTGATGGTTATGGTTTGTATCCTCTTAATGCCGTGTATTAAGGCCTGAAGTGTTGGTCTTATTTTTTCTTCTATGAACTTTATAGTTCTAGGCTTTATATTCAGGTCTTTGATCCATTCTGAAGTAGTTTTTGTATACGGCTTGAGGTATGGGTCCTGTTTCATTTTTTTGCAGATCGATATCCAGTTTTGCCAGCACCATTTGTTAAAAAGATAGTCTTTTACACACTTGAAGAACTTTGGGCCCTTGTCGAAGATTAGGTGACCGTTGGTGGATGGATTTACATCTAGGTTCTCAATTCTGTTCCATTGGTCAATCTATCTGCCATTGTACCAGTACCAGGCTGTTCTGACTACCGTAGCTGTGTAGTAGGTTCTGAGGTCAGGTAGTGTGAGTCCTCCAACTTTATTTTATTCTAGTTCTTCGGTAGTGCTTTATTTATTCAGGGCTTCTTCCCTTTCCATATAAAGTTAATGATTAGTTTTTCCATCTCTTTGAAGAATGTTGTTGGTATTTGGATCGGGATTGCATTGTATTTGTAAATTGCTTTGGGTAGAATTGTCATTTTCACAATGTTGAGTCTGCCTATCCATGAGCATGGTATGTTTTTCCATTTATGTAGATCCCTTTGGGTTTCAAGCAGTAGTGTTCTGTAGTTTTCTTTGTATAGGTCTTTTACATTCCTGGTCAGACTTATTCCTAAGTGTTTCATCTTTTTAGGGGCTATTGAAAATTGTATTGTTTTCCTGATTTCCATTTCATCGTTCTCCTTATTGGTGTATAGGAATCCAACTGATTTTTGAATGTTTATCTTGTATCCTGCTACACTGCTGAATCTTTATATTAGTTCCAGTAGATTTCTCAAGGAGTCTTTAGGGTTTTCTATGTATAGTATCATATAATCTGCAAACAGGGAGAATTTCACTTCTTCATTACCAATTTGGATGCCCTTTATTTCTTTTTCTTGCCTTATTGCTCTAGCTAGAACTTCCAGCACAATGTTAAATATGAGTGGTGATAAAGGGTGTCCTTGTCTTGTTCCTGTTTTCAAGGGCAATGTTTTCAGCCTTTCTCCATTAAGAATGATGTTGGCCATTGGTACTACATAGATGCCCTTTATAATGTTGAGAAATTTCCCTTCTATACCTATTTTAATGAGAGTTTTTATAAGGAATGGGTGTTTTACTTTGTCAAATGCCTTTTCTATGTCAATTGAGATGATCATGTGATTCTTTTCTTTCCTTTTATTTATGTGGTGGATTATGTTGATTGATTTCCTAATCTTGAACCATCCTTGCATACATGGTATGAATCCTTCTTGATCGTGGTGTATTATTTTTTGGATATGATGCTGAATTCTATTGGCTAGAATTTTGTTAACAATTTTTGAATGTATATTCATGAGTGATATTTGTCTCTAATTTTCTTTTTTTGTGCTGTCTTTGCCTGGTTTTGGTTATGCTGGCTTCATAGAATGAATGAATGAATTTGGAATTGTTGCTCTCCTCTTCTATGCTCTGAAATAGCTTGAGTAGTACTGCTACAAGCTCTTCTGTAAATGTTTTGTAGAATTCTCAAGTGAAGCCATCTGGGCCAGGGCTTTTTTTGGTTGGGAGTTTTTTTATTACCTTTTCAATCTCTTCTCTTGTTATGGGTCTGTTCAGATTTTCCACATCACTTCGTTGTAGTTTGGATAGGCCATGTGTTTTAGAAATTTATCCATTTCCTCTAGGTTTTCAAATTTTTTGGAGTATAGTTTTTCATAATATTCTGTTATAATCCTTTTTATTTCAGTTGGGTCTGTTGTAATGTCACCCATTTGATTTATTATTTGGGTTATTTGTGTCCTCTCTTGTTTTTCTTTTGTCAGTCTGGCCAGTGGTTTGTAGATTTTGTTGTTTCTTTCAAAGAACCAACTTTTGGTTTTGTTGATTCTTTCTATTGTTTTTCTGTTCTCTATTTCATTTATTTCTGCACTGATCTTTACTATTGCCTTTCTTCCGGTGGTTGTGGGCTTTTTTTGCTGTTGTCTTTCTATTTGTTTGAGTTCTGTAGTTAATGTTTTGATTTTGTCCCTTTCTTCTTTTTTGGTGTGTGCATGTATTGCTATGAATTGTCCTCTGAGGACTGCCTTTGCTGTGTCCCAAATGTTTTGGTATGATGTGTTTTCATTCTCATTTGATTCTAGGAATTTTTTGATTCCATCTCTGATTTCTTCTATTACCCAGGAATGTGTAAGCAGGGTATTATTCAGTTTCCATGTAATTGATTTTTTTTCCTTGTTTTTTTCTATTGTTAATTTCTACCTTGATGACATTGTAGTCAGAGAAGATACTTTGAATTATCTCAGCGTTTTTGATCTTGTTGAGGACTGCTCTGTGGCCGAAGATGTGGTCCACTCTGGAGAACGTTCCATGTGCATTGGAAAAGAATGTGTACTTTGTAGCGGTTGGATGGAGTGTTCTATATATGTCTATGAGGTCAAGTTGGCTGATTTTGCCCTTTAGGTCTTCTTATCTTTGCTGAGTTTCTTCTTAGTTGTTCTGTCCTTTACCAAGAGAGGTGTGCTGAAGTCTCCCACCATTACTGTGGAACTGTCCACCTCTCTCCTCATTGCCACCAGAGTTTGTTTTATGTATCCTGGACTCCTGTCATTAGGTTCGTAGATATTTATTATGGCTATACCTTCATGATGTATCTTCCCCTTAATCATTATATAGTGTCTTTCTTTGTTTTTTAGGGTAGATTTCATTTTAAAGTCTATTTTATCTGAGATTAGAATTGCCACTCCCGCTCTTTATTGGTATTGGTTAGCTTGATATATTTTTTCCCAAGCTTTGACTTCCAATAAATTCACATCTTTGTTTCTAAGGTGTGTCTCTTGTAGACAGCATACTGATGGATCCTGTTTTCCTATCCAATCTGTCACTCTCTCTCTCTCTCTATGGCTTCATTGAGTCCATTTACATTCAGTGTAATTATTGATAGATGTGAGTTTGTTGCTGTCATCCTGTAGTGCTCTTTTTCGTGGTGCCGAAGCTCTTTTTGCTCCTCTTCCTCTCCCGTGCGGAGATACTTCTGTTTGTGGATTTTTTTTCATTTCTTTCTTTTTTGTAGGTTTTGTTTTCACTGAGACCCCATGTTTTTCCTCTTTTTTTTATGAGTATGTCAACATTCTTTGCGTTTACCATGAACTTCACCCTTATCTTTCTAAGTTTGAAGCAGTCTACCATTACTTGGTATCGCCTTGCCTTCCTCTCCATTAGAAGGTTGTATATCTATGCCATTTATTACCTCTTTTATTCTTCTGAAGTTGCTGTCATTTACTGATTAATTTCTCTGATTCCCTGTTGTATTTCTTTTTGTTTTGGATAGTCCTCGAGAGTTCATTTCCTAGATTGGTATCTGGCTGGTACAATCCTGCATCCTAGTTTCTGCCTGTGAGCTGAAGCTGTTTGTCCTCCGATCCAAGAACTCCCTTTAATAATTCTTGTAAGTTTGGTTTGACTTTTCCATATTCCCTTAATTTCTGTTTATCTGAAAATGACCTATTTTCATCATCAAGTTTGAACAAGAGTTTTGCAGGATATATTATTCTTGGCTGGCAAGTTTTTTCTTTCAAGATTTTATATATGTCATCCCATTGCCTTCTTGCCTGCATGGTTTCTGCCAAATAATCTGAGCTTAGTCTTATTGTTTCTCCTCTGTATGCGACTTCTTGTTTTTCATGAGCTGCTCTCAGGATTCTTTGTTTGTCTTTGGTTTTGGCAAGTGTGATTATGATATGCCTTGTTGATTTTCTTTTGGGGTCTCTCCTATATGGGTTTCGTTGAGCTTCTTGGACAGCCAGCTTTTCATCTTTCATGATATTGGGGGAGTTTTCTGTCAGCAGTTCTTCAATGATCCTCTCTGTGTTTTCTGTTTTCTCCCCCTGTTCTGGAATTCCAATCACTCACAGATTTTTGCTTTTCATTTTATCCCACATAACTCTCAGGGTCTCTAAATTTTTCTTTGTTCCTTTTCCTGTGTTTTCTTGAAACAGAGTTATATTTAAGTGTTTGTCTTCAATTCCACAGATCCTGTCTTCCGTCATTTCAAATCTGCTTCTCATCCCTTCTATGACACTGTCCACTTCTAAAATCTTGTTGTTTATCTTTTGGATTTCTAATTGTTGTCTTTGTATAATTTCTAGTTGTGAATTTATGTTGGCATTTTGTTCCTGCATTATTTTCCTGAATTCTTCCAATTTTTCGTCTGTATTTTCCATGAATTTTTCTATTTTTTCCTCATGTTGGTCAGCTTTCTGCCTCAGCTCTTGGAGAATTTTGAACATTAGAGATTTGAATTCATTCTCAGGTAGTTCTAGTGCATTTTCTTCCACAGGAGAATCATCTGGTGTTTTATTTTGGACGCCTACTGGAACCATCCTGTCCTGTTTTTGTAAATGTTTCGATATTGTCTGCTGTCTTCGGAGCATTTAGTAGTTATTTTTCTTGTTTATTGATTGTAGATTTGTTTGTTTCATCCCCCCCCTTTTTTTTTATACTTGACTATGTCTGAGCAGGTGGACTGTGTGTTCTTTGTTGTTTGCTCATCTGTGGGCACAATACTTTTTGCCTCCTTCTCCAACTGGCAGGGTCAGTCACTCAGATATGGTACAGCAGGGCAGGTCTAGCTGAAGAGGAGTTACTGGGATGGGTTGTTTGTGACACTTACTACAGCCACCAGAGCAGGTTGGTAATAAGTGCAGGGCAAGTTCCAGTAGGCCGTGTCTATGCTGCTTCATGGTGTGATGTCAAGCGCACGGTGCAGGTAGGCAGGATGCAGTGGGGAGATCATTCTGTGGGTAGTTAAGATGGATATGGGAGAGGAGAGAGGAACAGGAGACAAAAACATACACACAAAGAAAAAAGAATGCTGGGGAGCTTACCGTTGGAGTGGAGAGATGAGAGACTATGAAATGGAGAAAAAGAGAAAGTGAAAGGGGTAGAAAAAAATGAATAAATAAAAATTGGAAAGGTTAAAGAACGGCAAAATTCCCAGGGATCCAACCGGTGCAGCTATGAGGTCTGGGGACATCACTCTCCAGTGTTGCAGTACAGCCTGGCTGGAAGGTGTAGAGGTATACAACACCAGGTATTCAGGGAACAGAAGGAGAAGGAAGATATAGAGAGATGAGAAACTGAGCAATGAAGAAAGACAAAAAGGGAAAAAGAGGGAAAGGAAAACAAAACAAATTAAAAAAAAAAAGAAAAGAACTAGAAAGGCCCCCAAGAAAATAGAAAAAAAAAAAATAATAACCAACGAGAAGAGAAATGCCCTCAGGGATCCCTCTGCACATCTGTGCAAGCAAAGGGGAAGTCTTCTCTCCACGCAGCACCATCTGGCCAGAAAGGGCTCCCAACTCAAGAAAAGGAAATGAATACAAACAGTTCAAAACAAACAAATGAACAAAAGCCCTGGGATCCCACCAGCACGGCAGCCCAGACCGGGCAGCCGCTTCACACTCGAGCAGAGCTTCACAGCCCCTCAGGAAGAAGCAATGATGGCGCATGGAGCCAGGTATTTGAGCGAAAGGAGGGGGAGGTGGTGAGAGGTAAGGAAGAAATCAAAAGATGCCAAAAAAAAAAGCAACACTAGCAGCCAACAAATGGCACTCAGAGAGCCAGCTAGTGCGGGCTGGTGTTTCTCGGACAAGAGACGCTGTCCATGGGAAGCAGAGGGGCCCGAGTGTGGGTGAAGAAGGGTAGGGAGTAGGAAAGCATATATCACAAATTACCGGAGCTCTACAGCCCCTTAGGAAGAAGCAAAGATGGCATACAGAGCCAGGTATTTGAGCAAAAGGAGGGGGAGGTGGTGAGAGGTAAGGAAGAAATCAAAAGAAGCAGAGAAAAGCAACACCAGCAGCTAGCAAATGGCACTCAGAGAGCCAGCCCTTTTGGGTGTGTGGAATCCAAGCAGCCGGTGTTTCCTGGTGAAGAGATTGTGGCCGCAGGAAGCAGAGGAGGCCGACTCAGGGTGAAGAATGGTGGGGGGTGGGAAAGCATATATCGGAAATTACCAGTTGTTTTGTCTCCCACTGGACGCTCCGTGAGGCTGCTTTCTCGTACCCGCTGTTTGCTGGTCTCCTATAGGAGTTCAAGATGACGGATCTGTGCTGCGTTAGCTGGTAGGGGACCTCTGCATGAATCTCTCCTCACTGTCTGTTCTCTGTCAGTTGTTCTCACTGGATTTGGTGCTTGGCTGAGTTCTTTATCTCTTCATTTGATGTTTTAGGTTTTCAGGATTGTTGTATTCTCTGTTCAGCTTAGTTTTTCAGATCTTTGCTATGGAGGGACAGCGTGGTGCTCCTTCCCAGAGCGCCATTTTGTCAGAACCTGTTGGGTTTTTTTTCAATAGGCAATGGGAAAACATAGAAGTATTTAAAGGATAGTCAGTTTAACAATTAAATATTTAAGAATGGTCAGTTTAACAATTAAAAACAAAGAAACAAATAAACTAAAACTCCTTCTACCATAGATTCTCAGATGTGGAAGATCTTCTAGATAGAATGTTAGTTAAGAAAATGGCATTACCTAGAAATAAATGCTTCTACTTAATGTGACAAGATATATCCATCAGCTTACTTTGGGTTTCCCTCAAATCAGAGACTGAATTAAAGGTGAGTAGATGAGTAGTTTATTAGGAAATCTATTTTAGGTATTAAGAATAAGGGAAAAAGGAGGCAAAACCCTGCATACCCGGTGTTATTGTGTCAGCCACCTCTGTAGGTGCCTATTTTTCAACCCCACAGGGTGGTCTAAGTAGCCGTATAACATGCATCTCAAAACTATTTACTCAAGGAATAGTAACGGGAAGCTTTTATTAATTCCACTTGCAGATTGCATACCTGGAAAGCCTAAGTGTCCCTGTAGATGCTCCACTCAGAGGCATCAGGGAAATTCCAGGACAGGAAGTAACAGTTAGTGGATACAGGTCTGAGAAGAGGCACAGGCAGATCTCAACTGCATGCAACTGGTCAAAGCCCGCTGAGAACTGGTTGCTAGGACAGTAGTCAACAAGATGAATCCTATACTCCCATGTACTGACAGCCATCTTAAAAATAGTAAAAAATGACCTCTACATTTCCATACCAGCATATATCCACTATTTGTCAGTTTGCCAAACTGTGGTGGATTAAATTTGATTGTGTGGATCATAACAAATTCTGTATAACATTGTTAAGAATGGGAATTCCAAAACACTTAATGTGCTCATGCAGAACCTGTACATAGACCAAGAAGCAGTCATTCAAACAGAGTAAGGGGATATTGCTTGGTTTGAAATCAGGAAAGTTGTGTGTCAGGATTGTATCTTTTCATCATACTTATTCAATCTGTATGCAGAGCAAATAATCCCAGAAGCTGGTCTATATGAAGAAGACTGGAGCATCAGGAAGACTCATTAAAAACCCGAGATACGCAGACGACACAACCTGGCTTGCTGAAAGTGAAGAGAACTTAAAGTACTTACTGATAAAGATCAAAGACTACAGCTTTCAGAATGGATTGCACCTTAACATAAAGAAAACAAAAATTCTCACAACTGGACCAATAAGCAACATCATGATAAACAGAGAAAATATTTTACTTGGATCCACAATCAACACCCATGGAAGCAGCAGTCAAGAAATCAAATGACATATTGCATTGGACAAGTCTCCTTAAAAGACCTCTTTAAAGTGTTAAAAACCAACGATGTCACCTTGAGGACTAAGGTGAGCCTGACCCAAACCATGATATTTTCAATCGCCTTATATGCATGAGAAATCTGGACAATGTATAAGGAAGGCCAAAGAAGAATTGATGCCTTTGAATTACGGTTTTCGCAAAGAATACTGAATATACCATGGACTACCAGAAGAATGAACAAATCTGTCTTGGCAGAAGTACAGCCAGAGTGCTTCTTAGAAGTGAGAATGGTGAGACTTCATCTCATGTACTTTGGACATGTTATCAGGAGGGACCAGTCCCTGGAGAAGGACGTTATGCTTGGTAAAGTGGAGGGTGAAAGAAAAAGAGGAAGACTCTTAAAGAGATGGATTGACACAGTGGCTGTAATGATGGGCTCAAACATAGCAACAATTGTGAGAACATTGCAGGACCCGGTAGTGTTTTGTTCTGCTGCGTATACGGTCGCTATGAGTCAGAACAGACTCAATAGCACCTAACAACAATAACATGATGTTAGAAGCTATGTCACAGGTATTTCAAATACCAGCATGGTCACTCATAGTGGACAGGTTTCAATGAAGCTTCCAGACTAGAAATCCAGGCAATCTACTTCTTAAAATTAGCCAATGAAAATTTTATGGATTACAATAGAATATTGTCCAGTATAATGTCAGAAAGCAGGTCTGGTTACTAATGGGTAAACACTGAGCTGTTAACCAAAAGATAGGTGGTTCCAACCCACCAACAGCTCCATTGAAGAAAAGACCTCTCAATCTGCTACTGTAAAGATTACAGCCTATGAAACCCTATGCGGCAGTTCTATTATGTCCTAGATGGTCACTAAGAGTCGGAATTTACTCGATGACACATAACAACAACATAATACAGGAAGAGAACCTTCTTAGGTTGGAAGGTACTATACAATAGCTGTAACAATGGACTCAAACTTACCAATGATCACAGGACCAGGCAACATTTTATTCATGAGTTAGAGTCAACTAGTCAACGAGAGGGCAATTAACAACCAAGCGGCTTTCGATAGAAATTAGATAGAAAGACAACTTTGTGACAGAATTTTTTCACTTTTCCAGCAATTGCTGACACAGCCTTACATACACATGCATTCTGTCTTGTAAGCACACTCTGTCACAGCAATTTGGATACAGATTGCATCTTCCTGGCAATGGGAAACTCATGCTGTCTTTCCCCAGCTCAGAACTAACCTTGGCGTCACTGAAGGGGTTTTGGCTAGAAAACACCAGCGTCAGTGAAGTGCATTTCTGGTGTTGGCCTTACCTCAGCACATATCTTTTTGCCTGGACATGAGCAATTTCAGCTTCTCCTCTTTCCTTTAATGTATTTTCATTTTAATCATTTAGCAGGAGTCATCAACAAGTCTGTCACTCTGCGTTTAAGGAAATGTTCGTCAAGATCTCTAAAGTTGTTACAATTTTCCCCTTTCTGTATGGAAGGAAAAGGGCAATTTTTTGGAGTATGAAAAAGAGAGATGATTCATGCTGAAGGGTAATTCCTATGAAAGCTGATGAGACAAATCTTCCTTGAAAACTCATGACTCCTTATAACAAGGAATGAAACCATTCTCTTTTCAAATGGATTTTTTTTTAATTGAAATAGCCTATTCATTTGGATGGAAGTTTAGATGCTTATAACTTTCTTGATTTTCAAGCTTATAGTGAACCCCACTTATCCTTTGAAACATCATTCCCTCATTGCGTGTCTGAGAAAGCAAGAAATCCACTACAGCTCAGATCTGCTAAAAGTAAAATAAATTTACCTCTACTGTTTATAGACTGAAAATAAAATTCAGCTGTGGGTCATCTGATTATGTATTTTTATTTTCAGTATCAACAACCAAATATCTAGATATACTATGCCATTATAACTGCAGAAAATACAATAGCAATTGTGAAAAAAATAATAACTGTCATTTGACTGCTATCTAGAAAGCGTATGGAATCAGAGGACAGCAACCAGAATATATCTTCTTGCTTTAAGACTATTTCGCTTGTAAAAGAAGTTCATAAAAATTGGCTACATCCAATGCACTGAATGATGCACTGCTCGTATCGTTCTAGAAATTGTTCCAAAAAAACAGCAAGTACATTTTACACTTGACTACTATTCGGGTACCGCCAAAATATCAGCTACGCCTTATTTATATCTTTTAATGCAATAGATTTAATGCAGTGCAATTCCAGTTATTTCTGGAGCTCTTGCCGCATTCACTATAACACAGTATTTTTTTTCTTTCCTCCTTTTTTCTATTCCCCAGAAAGAATCAAACACACAACATGTGTATTTTAAAAAATAACTTTTTGAATGTCTCACTTTAAAACCTTGCTACTACCACACTAGATAACTTCCCATTTCACTTCACTGCCATCAGAGGAAAAATTGAGTCTTTTTACATTCTTGAAAATAATTCTAACAACCTTCTATTTTAACTTTGATATTTTGTGTTCTTACTTGGTTTAGAGACAAGGAAGAACAGAAATTCTCTTATATTTAGGAGAAAGTCCATAGTAGCCAGTGAAATAAAATTTAGTAAGTTTAATATTTCATTTTAAGAAATAAGAGAATAACATTGATTTTATTCTAGTAGAAATTAGTAATAATTTTATACATAGATTGGAATGAAAGATCTTATACCTCTAATGGGACTTCATTATAAAATTTAAAAAGTTAAATATTAAATAGTTAAAGTACAAGAAAATTCCCCTAAATTGTATGCCTAGGCAGATACCACCATAGCTAAGACGTTTAACAAAGTGATTGAAGATGCCAGTTCAATAACATCTAGTCAATCATTAACCTCTCCATTGCTCCTTCATCAGTAAGTTTTCTTTGGGGTTTAGTGGTAACACTAACCTACTTGTTCACTATCACTATAAAGAGGTAAGCTGTGTATAAACATACCTGAATATAGCAACTATTGTTGTTGTCATGTTCCGTTCAGTCGATTCCAACTCACAGTCACCCTATAGGGCAGAGTAGAACTGCCCCATAGAGTTTACAAGGCTGTAATCTTTATGGGAGCAGATCACCAAGTCTTTTCTCACCCAGAAAGGCTGGTAGATTTGAACTTCTGATCTGTCTTTTAGCAGCAGGCATTTAACCACTGCACCACCAGGCTCCTTGCATATCGCAACTAAATAGCTGTTATTTGCTTCATTCTAGTAATCTGTCCAAGTTAATTAAATAATTTAGCAATTACTTAATAATTAAATAAATTTCATTTCAGACGCAAGTTGACCACAATTTCACAAGTGTATGGTCTGATCAGAATTTTCTTCTGCTTTTAATCTTTCATTTTTAGTGTTCACCAGTGTATCAATAATAAAAAATAAATAACATGTTTTTGAGTTCTTTCGGTGTGCCAAGTACTGTTATAATTAGATTAAAAATATAATTGCAATTGAATTTCACAATAATCCTCTGATACCAACCAGTTGCCATGAAGTTGATTCCTACTTATGGCAACTGTAAGTGTGTCAGAGTATAAATGTGTTCCATAGTGTTTTCAGTGGCCGATTTTTGGGAAGTAGATCACCAGGCCTTTCTTCTGAGGTACCTCTCAGTGTATTTGAACCACCAACTTTTTGGTTAATAGCGAGCACGTTAACACCCTATGATAGAGATAGTGTTTTATCAGTATTTTTCAGATAAGAAGACTGAGGTACAAAGATCACACATATAATAAGCAGCAAAATGATATTTACACTTAAACAGGCTACTTGGAAGCCCTGCTGGCACAATAGTTGAGAGCTATGGTGAACTACAGCTGCCAACCAAAAGGTCAGCAGGTCAAATCTACCAGCTGCTCCCTGGAAACCCTATGGGGCAGTTCTGCTGCCCATTAGGCTCGCTATGAGCTGGAATTGATTGATGGCAAGGAGTTGGATTTTGCTTTTTGAGACTACTGTGAGAATCTGCACTCTTAACTACTATTTTCTGAATTGATGACAGATAAAATGTAAAAATTTTAACATATGTTTTAAAATATATTTATTGAACACAGAATAATAAATCTATACTAGTTGCCAGGCAGGTGATAATTACAAAAAACAAAAAGACAATTGCCATTAAGTCAGTTCTGACTCATAGAGACCCCATGTCTTTCAGAGTAGAACTACACTCCATAGGGTTATCAAGGCTATGATCTTTCAGAAGCAGATCACCAGGCCTTTCTTCTTGACATGTCCTTGGGTGTGTTGGAACTGCCAAACTTTAGGTTAATAGTGGAGCACTTAAATGTTTGCACCACTCAGGGACTCCAGGTGATCATTATCCCTCTAAAAATTCTTCAGTATTATTTAAGCAATAGTCATTGAAGGCTGGCTCTCTCTTCCATGAAATGTTAGTTTTCACTCACTTTTAGAGGTACCAAAGACTGGAAAGGGCTCCTTAACTCATCTTTTCCTTGATCTCTTTAAGGGGCTTTACAGTTTAGCACTGAACGTTTTTAGCTTGCCTTAACCTTGACCTAATTACCACTCTACTAAGTAGGTCTGGAGGGCAGTCTTTCATAGTAGCTTATGATTTTTCTTTAAGATTAGAAATGCTTACATTCCTACACTCATTTCTCTTTACGATTCTCATTGTCAGTAAAAACTAAACACAAACAAAACCGTAACTGAGACAAGTAGCTCCATTTACTTGCTTCTCTCTTCTTACACAGGATCTTCAGGTCTTTGACAATCTATTACAGCTCCAACTCCACCTGTGAAAATGAATAATGTTTTGCACATAATTATTTGCATTTACTAACAGAATAGATATTTTGGTTTAAATTCTTGGTTTTTCACTTTATCAGCCACGTTTCCTTGGACAGGCTTCTTAAACTCTTGAGCCAAAATCTTTATTTCAAAAATATCTGTGCAAGTATGTGTCTGACACTAACTTCATATGGTACTTACAAAAATTACATTAATGAATATACTTAACATCTTTGGTATAGAGCTACCTGAATAGTAAGCAATCAATAAATGGAAGGTACTACTAATACTTATTTCCACTCATTGTTATCTTTGTTTCTTCATTGTCTTAAGTGCTGAGTTTTCAACTTAAGAATATTGCTTTCCTGTCTATAACACTTTTTTTTACAACTTGTATATTTGAAATACTTATAATCTGAGGGGAAAATTATGCACATTTTCACAGTGTTGTTTGAATGTTGTTGTTGTTAGGTGCTGTCAAGTCAGTCCCAACTCATAGCAACCCTATGTACAACAGAAGGAAACTCTGTCTGGTCCTTCACCATCCTCACAATTGTTGTTAAGTTTAAGCCCATTGTTTCAGCCATTGTGTCAATCCATCTCTTTGAAAGTCCTCCTCTTTTTCACTGATCCTGTACTTTACCAAGCATGATGTCCTTCTCCAGGGACTGGTCCCTCCTGATAACATATTCAGACTTTTAAGGAGCATTTTAGCTGTACTTCTTCCAAGACAGATTTGTTCCTTTTTCTGACAGCTCATGGTATATTCAATATACAATATATTCAATATTCTTTGCCAACACAAAAATTGAAATGCATTAATTCTTCTTCCATCTTCCTTATGCATTGTCCAGCTTTCACATGCATATAAAGCAATTAAAAATACCATGGCTTCGGTCAGGCACACCTTAGTCCTCAAGGTGACATCTTTGATTTTCAACACCATAAATAGGTCTTTTGCAGCAGATTTTCCCAGTGCGATATGTACTTTGATTTCTTGACTTCTGCTTGCATGGATGTGGATTGTGGATCCAAGTAAAATGTAATCGTTGGCAAAGTCAATATTTTCTCTATTTATCATGATGTTGCTTATTGGCCCAGTTGTGAGAATTTTTGTTTTCTTTATGTTAAGGTATGTTCCGTACTGAAGGCTGTATCTTTGATCATCATCAGTAAGTGCTTCAGGTCCTATTCACTTTTCATAAGCAAGGTGGTGTCATCTGCATATTGCAGGTTGTTAACGAGTCTTCCTGCAAACCTGATGCCACGTGCTTCTTCATATAGTACAGCTTCTGGAATTATTTGCTCAGCATACAGATCGAATAAGTATGGTGAAATAAGTATGTTGAAACCCTGTCTCTCACCTTTCCTGATTTTAAACCATGCAGCATTCCCTTGTTCTGTTCAAATGACTGCCTCTTGGTCCATGTACAGCTTCCACATGAGCACAATTAAGCTTTCTGGAATTCCCCTTCTTCACAATGTTGTCTATTATTTGTCATGATCCACACAGTTGAATGCCTTTGCATTCAATAAAACACAGGTAAACATCTTTCTGGGATTCCCTACTTTCGGCCAAGAACCACCTGACATTGGCAATAATATCCTTGGTTCCACGTGCTCTTCTGAATCTGGCTTGAATTTCTGGCAGTTCCCTGTTGATGTACTGCTGCAATCACTTATGAATTATTTTCAGCATAATTTTACTTGCATGTGAAATTAATGATATTTTTTGATAATATCACATTTCGTTGGATTACCTTTCTTTGGAATGGACACCACTAAGGATCTCTTCCAGTCATTTGGCCAGGTATCTGTCTTCCAAAATTCTTAGCATTGAAGAGTGAGTGCTTCCAGAGTTGCATCCGTTTGTTGAAACATCTCAGTCGGTATTTCATCAATTCCTAGAGAATTGTTTTTCATTAATGCCTTCACTTTAGCTTGGATTTCTTCCTTCAGTACCATCGGTTCTTGATCCTATGCTATCTCCTGAAATGTTTGAACATTGATCAATTCTTTTTGGTACAGTGGTTCTGTGTATTCCTTCCACCTTCCTTTGATGCTTCCTGCATCACTCAATTTTTTTTTTTCCATAGAGTTCTTCAATATAGCAAATCAAGACTTAATTTTTTTCTTCAGTTCTTTCAATTCGAGAAGTGTTGACCATGGCCTTCCCTTTTGGTTTTATAACTTAAGGTCTTTCTTTACACATTTCATTAAAGTTCTTTACTTTGCCTTACTGTGTTGCCTTTGCAATCTTCTATTCAGCTCTTTATCATTTCTTCCTTTCACTTTAGCTACTCTACATTAAAGAGCAGGTTTCAGAGTCTCTTTTGACATCCATTTTGGTCTTTTAATTTCTTTTTGATTTTTGCTTTCTTCATGTATGATGTCCTTGATGTCATGTCACATCTGATCATGTCTTTGGCCATTAGTGTTCAATAGGTAAAATCTAAACTTCAAATTATTTCTAAATTCATGTGGGATATACTCAAGATCATAAGCTGGCTCTCGTGGACTTGTTTTAATTTTCTTCAGCTTCGGCTTGAATTTGCATATGAGCAGTTGATGATCTGTTCCTCAGTCTGCCCTCAGCCTTATTCTGATTATATTGAGCTTCTCTGTTGGCTTTTTCCACAGATGTAGTCAATTTAATTCCTGTGTATTTCATCTGGTGAGGTCCACTTGTATAGTCACTGTTTATATTGTTGAAAAAAGGTATTTCCAATGAATAAGTAATTAGCATAACTCAAAATGAGAAGAAACAACTGCAAACATTCATTAATAATCACGAAGTAGAATGTATGACGTATGAGACAAAGCAAATTGGAAATTGTCAAAAATGAAGTGGAACACTTGAAAATCCGTATCCTGGACATTAGTTGGCTGAAATGTCCTGGTATTGGCCATTTTGAATAGGATAATCATATGGTCACTATGCTGCAAATGACAAATTGAAGAGGAATGGTGTCACATTCATTGTCAAAAATAAGATTTCATGACCTATTCTGAAGTTCAGTGTTGTCAATGACAGGATAATATCCATATGCCTACAAGGAAGACCAGTTAATAAGACTAGTACTCAAATTTATACACCAACCACTAATGCCAAACAGGAAGAAATTGAAGATTTTTACCAACTTCTGCATTCTGAAATTGATCAAACATGCAATCAAGATACATTGATAATTACCGGTATTGGAATGTGAAAGTTGGAAACAAAGGATTAGTAATCGGAAAACATGGTCTTGGTGATGGAAACAATGCAGAAGATCACATGATAGAATTTTGCAAGACCAAAGACTTATTCATTGGCTGTTTGATAGTGGTATAATCTGTTTGTTGCTTGCTACAAGAATATTTACTGCTGTTCTTCTGCTTTATATACTGTAGTGCCCTTTGTAGACTTAGTCTTTAATGTATTCCTTTAGTATTTTTCTCCCCTCTGGTCAGTCTGTTGGAGGTTATTTCACATCAGTTACCCATACAGTCACTTGGGCAACCAGCTGCCTTATTTCTTCTGCTTATTTTTATATAACAGCAACTATTAGTGTCATTTTTATGCCAATGGAGACCTGGATTCTAGAATATTCTGTTTGAATTATAATATTAAGAATGATATAGTTCTTACGTTTTGATATGCTCCTGCAGGAAGTTATTCATACTATTGGATATCACCTAAGGATCTTAAACATTTGTCAACTGATTTAGATTTCACAATTTTTCAAATATTCAAAACATAGAGGACTATCTTATACTTTTATTTATTTAAAGTAATTGAAAAATCAGTGCCCAAATGATTTGAATGAGATTGTCACTATGTATTGGGGCATAAATAAAATTTCATTAATATGGGAGAATTGAAGGCATTTTGAAATCACAGCCTTAAAATATATATTGCAAGGCTGAAAAGTTCAGTTGGACTTTTATCAAAATAGATTGTAGGTTGGAACCTAGATTATCTAATTTGTGTGAAAACTTGAACATTTGATATATTTGGGAACAAATTTGACTGTTACTGATGCTGTTTCCTCATTTGTAACATGGAGACAACAATGCCTGTCTTTTTGTTCATTGGCAATATTCGTTAGATGGTATGTAGAAAACATGCTAGAAAGCAAACAATAAGAATATATTTTGATGTTCAATATTTAAAACTTTTCAGATGACAAATATAAAAAGTTTGGCAAAACATTTTAGTGACTTCAGTAATTTTATGTACTATACTACTTTTTTTTTGTTTTATCTTTTTGTTTTGCTTTTGTCGTTTTAACTGAATAACTATGCTTGCCAAGAGTATTAAGTTATTTACTTGATATTTTATAGATATTTTCCTTCTTCACAATTTGTATGTTTTTAGTTCTGTTATAAAAATGAAGTAAATACTTAACAGTCAAGCTAAAATGCATTGCCTTTACGGTAGCACTTGACTGACTCTTTTAGCCCTCAATCAATTGAAATGCTAAGAAAATCAGTATAAAAATGATGGATGTGCTTATCAAATCTTTAGAGAGTTATATAAAGTCCTGAATTTCCATGTTTGAAAATGTCATGAGATTTCCCACATGGAAAAATTAAAACATTCTTGTCCATTTAAGTATGCTTTATTTATATCACATTAAGTAAGAAAACATCCAGTAAGTTATCCACTACAAACCAACAACCTGCCTTGTAATTTTAGAAATATGAAGTTGAATTAACAATGTCACTGCTAGAAAGTGATTATACTTTGGCTGCAGAAAAAGGAATGCAGCAAAAAGAAAATGTTTATAACAACAGGCTGAATGAAATGGCAGTTGTTTTTTGTTTGTTTTTTTTATATTCTAATAAAAATATGTTGGGAATATAGAGAAAAGGGGTGAGGTTTTTTGGCCAAAAATAAAAAATAAAAATGACACTTGTGTTGCACCTAAACCATAGAAAAGACCCAAGAGTAACAAAAAGAACAAAGTAGAAAATTCCAAGAGTAGAATGGGTAAAAAAAAAGAAAGAAACCAACAAACAAAAAACATAGATGTGCCAAGAGTTTGCTAAGTGGTACAGCACAGTAACACTTCGCCTTTCTGTTGGAGCTAGATTGTAACAAAATTTTGGACTTAATTTAGACTATAAACTGCACAGAAAAATCAACATTGTTTGCCTAGAAGAGTGATATTGTGCTTTATGAAAGCAAATTGAGCAATAGTAAAAAGTATAGGTTTGAAAAGAGATGGAAGGAAGTGGAAACAATGAAGGTACTATTTAATTAGGAATAGTACCTTAGCAAAGCAAATATAAGTTTGGAAAAAGGATGCATACTGTTAGTACTCTGAGAAATAGCAAAAACTAGCTTACAATTAGGCTATTTGAAACAGAGAGTAGCTTTAGAAACTCCATTTTTTCTTAGTTTTTTTTTTTTTAATCTAACCTGCAATTGACACTACTAAAAATACTTAGTACCGTATTTTTACACCAAGTGCACTGTCTGCGTTTGCCAACCACACCCTCCTCAACCCAAGTATTCTTGTAAGTGCACTATGCTAATTTTTTTACAGCAACATGTAAAAAAAAAAATGGAAAATTGACATTTAAGAAGATGTCTTGCAGGGGCACAGTTGGCAAACAAACATAGAAGGTGTGCATTATTTATATAAAAATACGGTAGATACATCAGTGAGTTCAGTGTTCTGACCAGAGAATACAATTCTCAGAAATATGTATTTCATCTCTAGGAATTATATTTTGGTGTCTTGTATTTGTGCCCATCTGTTTCCATGGCATACTGCCTACTGAAGGGTTGATGGGACACTTGGCAGCAATCTAAGGTGCTAGGTAATACTGAGTTTAAGAAAGGCATCTTGCAGAATTTTCTTTATGACATCTGTGATATTGGACAAGTGTATGGAAGTCTGTCTTTTCTGACAGCCTTGCCACAATGACTCCACACGTCTCTGTACATTTAGTGACACCTGCTCATGCTGGTGTGGCAAAAGATCGAAACTACTCTAAAAAAAAAAAAAAAAAGCTAACAATTCTGAATGTATGGTCATTTCTAGATACCCAGTTGTACTGATCAGTGGTAGAATCACTTGGAGAATCAAGTAGTTCAGATAGATTAGACCTTTCCCATATCTTTATCTTGTGTGCATGTGTGTGTGTGTGTGTGTGTATAAAAAACATTATCTTATATATCTTATATCTTGTATCTTGTATGTATTTTGAACATCAATCCATGGCAAAAGACATATGGTAAGGGTCAGTAAAACTGAGATAGAGATATACTCTCAATTTCCAGAACATGTACACATAGTCAGGGAATGAAAATGAACTGCATACTTCTAATTAAGAGCAAATAGATTAGGTAACTCTAGGTATATACTTTGGATTTTCTGTTTTTTGGTTTTTTGACTGGTTGAGCTAGTAAGTTTTATTAGTGTGAAGGTTTTATTTATTAAGCAAGCTTAGTTTGGGTAAATATTACCAGTACAATATAATAGTGGTTCCCATGACACACACACACACACACACACATACACAGGATCCTTGAAAAAATGTTATAATCTCAGAATCAAGTTAACAAAATCAAGAAAGATGAGATGGATTTACTTTGAGACTTTTAATATTAATATTATCTTTTCTCATGTGAATGTGGAAATTAAAGTACAGAGGGGTAAAAAGGCATGTCACAAGAGAAGCAACAACTTACTTCTCTCTTCCCCTAAACATTCATCTTATTTCTTTTCTTTTTTCCATTTTACTTTGACATTATGCCACGAGTTTTCCCTGTTGCCAACAAGTCCATTCCAACTCACAGCAACCCTATAGGCAGAATAGAACTGCCCAGTAGGGTTTCTCAGGCTATAATCTTTCTGGGAGCAGACTGCCACATCTTTCTCCGATAAAGTGGCTGGTGGGTTCCAAGAGCTGAGCACTTAACCATTGTGCCAACAGAGCTCTTTACCCCATGGATAGATACCAAGAAATTTATATAATAATAAATTTTCTTACGCAAAAACTCAGTCTTCACAATTGCCTGCCCATAATTTCTGCCTAACTTGTGTTAAGATCAGAAAATCACAAAAAAGGTAAAATATTTTGAATAATATAGAAAAATAACATTTAATCATTCTTTTACTTAATTAAAAATAAAGCATTTCAAACATTTAAGAAAAATAGTATTTATGCTATTTATACAATAAAAAGTGTCATATAACCAACTAGGTTTATATAGCTAATGATACTATGTTAGCTTCATTTTTTAATATTTAATTTTAAATATAAAATTAAGGGTTGGTTTCATTTTCTTTTGCTTCAGATTATCAAGATACTGAAATTATCACTTGTTTTTATATTTTCTATTTATTAGTGGATACATCAAACTTATTTTGTATTATCGTATTAATTTTTTCATTATTGGTAATCTACTTTAATTTTCTCACTGAAAATTACATAAATATTCTGAAAAGTTTAAACTAAAAATAGCTTATTCCTAAGACATTTTCCTATACATTCTGTTATATCAATATAATGAATAATTAGAAAAATAATTACTTACCCATACAATTTTTCCTAATATAAATAATATTTTATTGTATGAAACCCATTAAATAAAACAAATAAAATTTGGGAGAAAGTTTGCAATGACATTTCAAAACGCTAATGACTAACTTTGTATTACTTTCATGTTTAAGGGATTTTTACATTGTGGAGTGAAATAACATGGCCAAGGACAAAATTCATCACCTTTTGAGATTAAAATATCAGTAGGGTATTGTTTTCTGCCTATGATTCTGAAAAGTTTTTCAGAAAATCCCTACATAGATGATGAACTTGCATTTAATAAGAGAAATCTAATTCAAGTCTCTAATAGCAGAGCCTATCCGAGTCTGGTTAAACCTCAGAAATTTACTTCTTTCATTTTCTGATCGCCTAAATAATTTCTGAGTACTGACTTGATTTTCCACTCTGTGCCAGGTCCCGAAAATACAAAGAATTAATACAGTGAGATCGCTACCCATAAGGAGTGTCTTACCTCGTATGCAAGGAAGATATATTTAAAAATAATTATTATGATGTTTTAAAATAGATTTAGAGTTTGGAACTTATCTTACATAAAATAGAGATCACTCAAAAGTTTTAAAGTGGGTGAAATAATAGATTATATCTGTATTTTAGGATGATAATACAAGTGGGAGTGTGGATGATGATCAAAGAAGTAAGTCGTAGACAGGACAAATTGTAGTGTATTTTAATAAACAATGATGATTTATAAATTTCTTTATAATAGGAATATTGAGTTGTCTCTTAGGAATGTGAAAGATTCACTTAAAAGTAATTTTTCTTGGATATTTACATTATTTAACTGAAGAATAAAAAGATAGAAGAAAATATGTTTTTAGCTAGAATATAAGTTTTGGAATTGAAAAAATTAAATATCGCAGAGGCCATTATCCTTCCTTTGTAGATGAGTAAACACAGGTTCACTAAGGTGAGAGAAATGCTTATTGTAGAATAACCAGGTAATGGCTAAGATATGATTTGAATGCAGGTAAACAACAACAACAACAACAAAATCAAACCCGTTGCTGTTGAGTGGATTCCAGCTCATAGTGACCCTATAGGACAGAGTAGAACTGCCCCATAGGGTTTCAAGGAGCAGACGGTGGATTCAAACTGCCAAACTTTTGGTTAGCAGCCAAGCTCTTAATCATTGTGCCACCAGCTCTCCAAGTCACCCTAGTGGCTCAATCTATCCATCCCCTCTAACCATGGAGTAAAAGCACTCATAAAACTCCTTAAGACAGAACACAGAGTAAAGAATTCAGAGTGAGGTTACATTCTCAGTTATATCTAATTAAGGTCTTCAACTGAAAGTAAATGAATATTAATCACTTTAGAACTCTAGCACTGAGTACAAAATAAAGTTATGCAATACTACCACTGTTGTACTATGATGTATGGTCAACTAAAGATGAATATGAATTTCTTGAAGATTTTAAGTGTGGAATGAACAAATCCATCCAAATGAAAACAAACTGAGGCTATTTATTCAGAGCTTACTGCAGTAAGGAAGTCAGCCATCACCGCTTGCATTTGGCAGAGACTCCAATGTAAGCAGGGGAGTGGGAAAACTGTAGTGAAAAAAGGAAAGGCTTCAGGTGTTCTCTGATTGGAGGTTGTTGGGAAGCTGGAGATGGGCTAACTAAAAGCAAAGCATCCTCTGTGATTGGTCTGGGGAGCATGTTTGGATTTTTCTGGTTGGTCTTAAGCTGGAAGCAAGGGCAAACATTAGAGAAGCGGGCCATGGTTGACTAAATTCTGACTGTTTGGCAGCCAATTGTCACAGAGATTGTAGTTTGCTTCCTAGGATTATTGCTACAAAAACTGTCTATCAGAATCCTGTTTTCATATATGGCCTGGCCATTGTCCATTTGTATATTCTGTCTCTCGTAGGAAAATATTATAAACAATATAAATAAATACTGATAATAATCTTTTTTAGAGTTCATTGGATACCTCTTCTCATATTCTATCAATTTTTAATCATCAGAAATTAAATCAGAGGCTAAAAATACTTATATTAAAATAGCTATTTTTGCTGTTGTGGCTCTTTTGCTTACATTATGTCTTATTTTGGGGAATTTATTCCTAGCATTCCCCAGTAAAGTATTTTCATCATTGGCCTACTCCTGCTTTTTTTTTTTTTTTTTTTTAATTGTGCTTTAGGTGAAAGTTTACAGAGCAAATTAGTTTCTCATTCAACAATTTATACACAAACATTTGTTGTGACATTGGTTGTAATCGCCGCGAGTGTCAATACTTTCCCCTTCTCCACCCAGGGTTCCCTATTTCCATTCATCCTGTTTTCCTGTCCCTTGATGCCATCTGGTCCTGGCTTTCAGGCAGGTGTTATCCATTTGGTCTCATTTACATGATAGAACTAAGAAGCACTCTCTTTATGTGTGTTATTGTTTATTTTATAGACCTGTGTAATCTTTGGCCGAAGGGTGAACTTTGGGAGTGACTTCAGTTCTGAGTTAAAAGGGTATGCAGGGGTCATAGTCTCAGGGTTCTTCCGGTCTCTGTTAGACCAGTAAGTCTGGTCTTTTTTTGTGAATTTGAATTTTTCTCTACATTTTTCTCCTGCTCTGTCCTGCTTTTGTCCCTAATTTCATATTATTTTTCTAAGCCTCCTACTGTAGAAAAATACATTAAAGTTTAATAACAAATAAATAAATGGCAAATCATACTTGTTATATTCTTTTTTTAAATTTAAATCCAGTGTTTTTAGAAGTTTTATTTCATTTTCTCCTAAATTGTCCCTATTTTCTTCAAGTTTACCTGTATTGCCTAAGCTATATTCTTTTTCTAAGATGCTTAGCCGAAAATGATCCTCTGCTTTAATCCACAGGGGACAAATGTTCTCTGTTGTACAACCAGATGCAGAATGATGAATTTCATATCCAGAAAGATGTACAGCATCTTTTCTTTTCAAACAAAGTGGTAGATGGTACTCTCAATTCAACACTTAACATTTCTCTCCCTCCTTGGTTTTAACATAGATGATCAAGGACAGAAGAGATAATGGCTTCTTTATATCCAATGATGCGTACCGTAGGCAAGATGGCAATAACTGTTGAATAATTATCATATGAGAAATATCTTATCACCTAACACTTTTTAGTTTAAATTAATTTCTATGTTCAAAATATGCCTTGATTAATACTAAGCAGAAAGTTTAACTTATAACATCATCTACCTTGGAATGGTTCCAGATTGGGAGTGAGAGCATGGACTGCTAGAGGCTTTAGGATATTAAACAATAGCACCAAATTTAAACTATTGTGTAGATTAGTCGTCTTCAAAATGTTTTTGTCTTACATTATTTGTATATTTCATTAAAAAATACTCATCATTTTAGCTCAATTATCTAGTCACTTGTCTCCTCTCTTTAATTATATGCCATAAATGTAGTTAGTGATGATACAAAATGGTTCAGATTTGTGTGCTTCAAATGAAATTATTTGGCATAAATCATCCTTGCTTCAAGGAAACCAAAATTCCTGCCATGAGATATAAACAATTTTGATTTTTAAGTTCAATGACAACTACAGCTTCACACTTTCTAAGTTTAATTTATTTCATTTAAACCATCTCCTCACTGACAAGGCTATCAAGCAAGTACTTTAACCCCTTAATATTCTTGTCATAATGCATTTCAGGTAAATTTTTTAATCCCCCTTCAAACTCAATCTGAAGATCTCTCCTCTTAAGTGAATGAGAAACACAAGTCTTAGCAATGTCTGAATAGATGTTAACTCGTATCATATTTCTGGCTAATCTATCTTTACATATTGAAAACTATTTTTAGGAATGGACCTATCAGTTTGAAATTTGTTCTTAAGGTTGAACCAGAGAGCTTGTCTCATCATAACTTAATGTTGTATTAAGATTCACTTCAAAAAATCACTGGCAGCCTAATGAGGACTGAAAATCTTACATTCCTCAGTTTTTGGTGCTGGGGAATAGTATCATGACTGATCAATCAAATCTATTTTGGTCATGCTCAAAAGCCTCTGCTTTCAGGTGTTTTCTACAAGGTATCAATTCCCCATTTCAAAGTCATATTTGATGAGTTAGAGGCCTCCAAGAACCATAGGCTTCTCAGGGGCTGTAGTTAACTTGTAATGTTAATATTGCTTTATAATGATGTCTCTATATTTTTTACTCTGTATTAAGTGGGCTTTTTATTTGTTAAAGAGTAAATTTATTTACCATACTATTGATTTATTAATTCTTCTCATTTACATATCTTGTAGGTGCCAAGAGGAACAGAGAAATTAGTAAGATATTAAATGCTACAATAAATCCTCTGTGAACTAGAAGGAAATTAAACAACAGTTTTACACAGCTTAGTGTCTTTTCCTAGTAATCAGAATCCACAAATATAGAACAGAAGTAATCATACACCCAGCTATGTTTTTTTCTCTGACAAACACCAGATTAGAGTATTTTTTAGAAAATATATCATGTTTCTTTTATGTAATTATGCAGTTACATAAAATAGAGGAAAAAAGGTTTTAAGAAGTCACATTTAAATATACAATATCAAAATTTCAAGATCATACTGGGGAAACCAGCACAACTTATACAAGGAAAGGTCATGGAAGCTACATAGACATCCAAACTTCCTGAGGGACTGAATTGCCAGGCAGAGGGCTGTGGGGATCATGGTCTCTGGGAAGATCTAACTCAACTGGCAGAACACAGTTTATAAAGACAATGTTCTACAGTATACCTTGGTGAGTAGTGTCTGGGGTCTTAAAAGCCTGTGAGTGGCCGTTTAAGATACTCCACTGGTCTCTTCCCTTCGGGAGCAAGGGAGAATGAAGAGAACAGGATACACGGAAAAGATTAGTCCAAAGGACTAATGGACCAAAGCTTCCAAGTCCTCCACCAGACTGAGTCCAGTGCAGCTAGATGGTGCCCGGCTACCACCACTGACTGCTCTGACTGGGATCACAACAGAGGGTTCTGGACAGAGCTGGAGAAGGATGTAGAACAAAATTCTAACTCACGAAAAAAGATCAGATTTACTGGCCTGAAAGAGACTGGAGAAACCCCAAGAGTGTGGCCCCCAGACACCCTTTTAGCTCAGTGGTAAAGTCACTTCTGAGGTTCACCGTTCAGCCCGGGATTGGAAAGCCCCATAAAACAAAACGGGACTAATGAGGCACAGCAGCCCAGGGACAAGGACTAGAAGGCAGAAGGGGACAGGAAAGCTGGTGATAGGGAATCCAAGGTTGAGTAAGGACAGTGTTGACATGTTTTGGGGTTGTTAACCATTGTCATAGGGCAACATGTGTATTAACTGTTTAATGAGAAACTATTTTGTTCTGTAAACCTTCATCTAAAGTGAGAATAGCAGCACAACTGGAAGAACATAATTGACGTCACTGAATTGTGCATGTAGAAATTTTTGAAATGGTGTATCTTTGTCTATGTATATTTTCACTAAAAAAAAGAAAAGGTGGAGAACGGAGAGGGTTTACATGTCATGGGGTTGTTAACCAATGTCATAAAACAATATGTGTACCAACTGTTTAATGAGAAATTATTTGTTCTGTAAACTTTCACCTAAAGTACAATAAAAAAGGAAAAAAATTTCAAGATCAGATTGAAGCAACTAAAGGACTTTTACCAATTTTAAATAATTTTTTAAAGGTTTGTGTCATAGTCCTTTGCTTTAAATCCTACACTATTATTTGATATATATTATATAACAAATTAAGTAGAATTAATAATACGTGTTAACCATGTAATTTTAATCTATTGTTGTCGTTGTTAGGTGCCACTGAGTTGGTTCCCTACTCATAGTGATCCTGTGTACAACAGAATGAAACACTGCCTGATACTGTGCCATCCTCACAACTATTTCTATGTTTGAGACCATCATTGCAGCCACTGTGTCAATCCATCTCATTGCGGGTTTTCCCCTCTTTCACTGACCCTCTACTTTACCAAGCATGATGTCCTTCTCCAGGGACTGGTCCCTTCTAATAGCATGTCCAAAGTAAGTGAGACAAAATCTCGCCATCCATGCTTCTAAGGAGCATTCTGGCTATACTTCTTTCTAGGCAGATTTATTCCTTCTTCTGGCAGTCCGTGGTATATTCAATATTCTTTGCCAACACCATAATTCAAAGGCATCAATTCTTCTTCAGTCTTCCTTATTCATTGTCCAGATTTCTCATGCATATGAGGTGACTGACAATACCAAGGCTTGAGTCAGGCACACCTCAGTCCTCAAAGTGACATCTTTGCTTTTGAACACTTTAAAGAGGTCTTTTGTGACTGATTTGCCCAATGCAATATATCATTTGATTTCTTGACTGCCACTTCCATGGGTATTGATTGTGAATTCAAGTAAAATGAAATCCTTGACAACTTCAATATCTTCTCTGTTTATCGTGATGTTGCTTATTGTTCCAATTGTGAGATTTTTGGTTTCTTTATGTTTATGTATTCCAATCAGACAATGTTCTGCTGCTATTCATAAGGTTTGCATTTGCCTTTTTTTTTTTTTAAGAAGTAGATTGCCAGGTCCTTCTTCCTAGTCTTTCTTTATCTGAAAGCTCTGCTGAAACCTATATACCATGGGTGACTCTGCTGGTATTTGAAATACTGGCAGCATAACTTCCAGCATCACAGCAACATGCAAACCACCACAATATGACAAACTGACAGACGAGTGGTGCTTTAATCTACTAGTACGTATTTTACATAGGTTTGCACATATTGTATTAGGATAGTGCCAACTCACAATGCCAGGGCTTCGAACCTGTTCTTCCCTATTCAGTTATGGCCAACGAAGCAGAACCGAACGGACCTGCATTTGTAAAATGTGGGTGAACCTGGAAAACAACCAGAACGGGAAAAATTACAGGTCACCACCCTGCTAGAAACTTAATCTCCCTCTTAGAAAACAAGCACAGCGTGTGCATTTCATAGCAGCCAAATCTCTTTACCAGCACAATGGGAAAAAGCGTTGACTCGCTAGACGTTTGGTGGTTTACTGCGCTGCTTTGAATGCGTGTTGCTCTCCGCAGTCCTGGCAATAATCCAATCTGCCACATCAGGCTCCTGAAAAGGTTCTCTATGCCTCTTCTAAGTCTCCTATTCCAGGGCTTTGACCTGTAATTTTTCCTATTTGTTGTTGTTCTGCTTCACCCAAATTTTAGAAATTTACATTTGTTCTGATTTAACTGAACCTGTTTGAACCAGTTCAAAGCCCTGCTAAATACTAATAAATAGACTTTAGTTGTCATTTTCCATGGCGATAAGTATATCTAATTGCTACTACATAATAAATATTTGAAAAGATATTCCTAAGAAACAGAGGGTGAGGTCGATAAAAGTAAGATAAATAAAAAAATACTGTCTTCTATGTGTGCTTGTACAACCTCTACTAAAAAAAAAAAAAAATAGTATTCAAAACTTTATAGTGTCAATTAGAATAAACATTCACCTCATTATATTTTCAAAAGTAGTGGAGAAATGCTAGATTGAGACTTGGGGAAGAAAATATATTACAAGCATGAAAAATGTTTTATTTCTAATGCTGTTTTCAAATGACAGCATAATATGTTACGGATCATTTGATTTTTTTGTATGGAAACTCTGTTCAGCACCCAAAAAGGCATATGTTGCTAACGGCTTGTGTTGCAGTCCTTTTTATGACAGCTGGCAACTAGAAAATGCCAGTCAAAACATAAAATGTCAAGCAGAAATACTCCCAATAAAAGTATTAGTTTGTAAAAATCATTCATAAATAAGTTTCATTAAACTGCTTTCATTAAATTCCAAATATGATTAATTGAAAGCAATTTCAAACAATCTAAATATTATAAACTAGAAAGGCAGAAGGTGCTAAAAAAAAAAAAAACACAAAAAAACCTCCAGTTTCTTAATTCCTGCAATGTTAGTTTTGCTCCTTTACATCAACCCCCAGAAGACCACAAAGTAAAGTCCTATTTAAAATACAAGTTGTGAGACTTTCATCTTATCCTTTCTGATACCTTTTCAGTAAAAGCAAATTAACTCTATGTTAATGGCTTTCCTTTTATTCAGTTTTATTTGTTTATTTTTTTAATTGTGGCATGAAAGGTTATGATTTTAGTTTTCTACTTTATAAATATTTTTAGTGTAAATATTGACTTATTTATCTATTTTTGCTGAGTTGTTTGGCTTTATGGAGCTAATTTTTCTTTTTTTGTTCACAGGCTAGTCCACATTAATTTATGAAGATTCATGGCTGTTGTGGGCTTTTATAATTTACTAGAGCCAAGGATAAAGAAGATTCTACCTAGTGAGATCCTTGCTATTTTTTACCTCTACTTCAGCACTTCCTTCCCCCCAAATCATTTAATTGAGAAGAACAGAGATGTATAAAGGGAAACACTAAATTGAGCCAGAAAATAGTAATAGAGTATTAGCTAACTAAGAAAACAATTTTCTACTTATCATTATCTTCTTTAGTGAGGGAAAAGGATTCCTTTAGAATTCTTAAGTCCTATGCAAAGAGCTAAATGTAACTTGTGAGATATGAAGAACTCATACTAATGATTCTGAGTTTATTACAGTTTATTTATTTTAATTGGTTAAAAATAGATTTATTTATGATCTTACCATTCTGCAAGCATATATACATAACATACCATGAATACATATATATATGTATATATATATATATGTATGAATGGATTTAAGAGAAATATCAGAGATAAAAATGGTTAACACAGGTAGCATTAAATTAGATTTTCCTGAAATGTACTTATGATTTATCATGCATTGTCATAACAGAAACTATAACTTTTAGACACAAAAAGACTCTAGTGAATAAATAAAAAGCAAAAATAAATGACATTTGAGTAAAATGTGGTGACAGCCTGTGGATGTTAATATTTGACCATTCTGGTGTTACTCTGTGGAAACATTGACATGTTCACCCTATCTTAGTTTCCTCTAGTGACGTTCTCAATACTAGATGGTGAAAGAAACACACATGGCCTCTTGGAGTCTAGATTCTGAAATGGTATGTACTTTCTTCTGCCATATTCTTTTAGTCAAAGCAAGCTACAGGGCCAATCTAGACTCAAGTGATTGGGGAAATAGACTTCGCCTTTTTAGTAAGAAAAAATGCAGTCATAATGCAAAATGTTTTGATACAGCGGGGAGTGAAGAATCATAGCCATTTTTGTAATCTACAGAAGATTAATTCTCCCTGCTATTTCCTTTCATAATACACTGAAGGAATGTTCTCTAAAGACCAACCTCCAGAAAAAAAAAAAAAAAGTCACAGAAATGCAGAAAATGTTTATTTTTATAGAAAAAGAGACATAAAATTAATTCTATCAGTTTTTCTAAGGAAATTTTTAAGAATATGAAATACTTCTAAAATACAGTTTTTCATCTATATAGCAGTTGTGAATATTTCATAGATTAATTGAAGTGATTTTTCATATTATAAAAGTGAATGTCATGAAATATGGAATAAAATATTTTCTTATGAATGTACGGCAAAGACAATAAATAAATATAAATCCAATATTTATGTGAAACATCAATTCTAAATGCTTATTTTATTTTAGTGGAGTGCAATAAAATGCATAAAAAATGAGCTTTATTTTATTTATCTAAATTGCATCATAAATGTTCATGACACTAAAATGATCAGGGTTAGACAAACAGCAAATTCTTGTTCACAGAAATTATGAGCGTGTATAAATATCCCTGATGGAGAACAAGGAAATACATTTTTTAATGGAAGTATAGGAGTTTGAATTTTTAGATCTTTAAAATGGACAAAGTTGGAAATATTATGAATAGTAATGAATTTACTGTTAGTCGATACAAGCAGGTAATCCATACGTTAATGTATTTCTCAACATTTTATTATGAAAAATACTGATCTTAGGGGAAATGTGAAGGAATATGATAATTAACACCTGTACACTATTCACCTACGAGTCACTGACTGTTAACATTTTGCCACGTGGATTTACTTCTTCTACCCTTCTTATTTTCTTCCTTTTTCCATTTCCCTCCTTTCATTCCTTTTTTCTCTCCCTTCCCTGTCCCTTTTCTTTCTTTCTTGAAATATTTGCAACGCTGCAGCATATAACTCCTGAGAAAAAGGACGTTTTCCTACATGAGCACAACAACTCTGTCACACACAACGAAGTTAGCATTTATATAATATTATCTACTATATGTCACAGTTTTTTTAAATTTCCCAAATGTCCCTGAAGTGTCCGTTATAACTGTTTACCCTTCCCTATCCCAAAATGCTCTCAAGTGTCAGATATCAATAAGACATAGACTTTCTTCTCAAGGGGTATAGACACTAGAGAAGTTAATGGGTATAGAAATTGATAAGGTAAATTTAATACAGTAAAGGGTAAATGTGGAGATACATAGAGAGTATTATGGAAGATATGAAAGAGAGAATGTAACCAAAATTTAAGATCAGAGGAAGCTGCAAGATGAAATGTGCGAGGTGTATCTTGAAGAATGATCACACATTTCTAATGTTTTATATGGGGTTTAGACTTAGTATCTATATCCTTATTTATTTCCATTTAGCAGGTAACATATCATTGAAACTAGGTCCTTTATTCCATATTAAGAGGTAATGCTTTCTTAGACTCAGGGTGCTGGGGTGTCTCAGAAGTCATTTACTATACATTTAATATATATACTAAATGTTGTGGATTGATTTGTGTCCCCCTACCCAAAATATGTATCATCTTGGCTAGGCTGTGATTCCCAGTATTGTGTGGTTGTCCACCATTTTGTGATCTGATGTAATTATCCTATGTGTTGTAAATCTTAACCTCTATGATGTTAATGAGGCGGGATTAGAGGTAGTTATATTAATGAGGCAGGACACAATCTACAGGATTGGGTTGTATCCTGAGTCAATCTTCTTTGAGATATAAAAGAGAGAAGCTAGCAGAGAGGAGAGAGAACTCATACCACCAGCAAAGAAGAGCCAGAAGTAAAGCGCCTCCTTTGGATCCATGGTCCTTGTGCTAAGAATCTCCTAGACCCAAGGGAAGAATGTTGACGAGGACCTTCCCCCAGAGTTGACAGAGAAAGACTTCCCCTGGAGCTGGCACCCTGAGTTCGGAATTCTAGCCTCCTAGACTGAGAGAGAATAATCTTCTGTTTGTTAAAGTCATCCACTTGTGGTTTTGCTGTTTGAGCAGTACTAGATAACTAAGATACTCAGTAATAAATAAAAACAATAAGGCCCACTTTTATTTGACCAAATAGAATCTTTTTCTTTTTTAATCCAGTTTTAATGATTGGACCCTCTTTCTTTGTGTAGTCCAAACTGGTTTGGGTAATAATCCTCATATTGTACAGAGAATAACTTATAATACGCTAATTAGATTTTGAGAAGTTTTTCTATTCATAGAGATGTGGCCACATAACAGATATGCAATACTTGATGGAGTACTTTTTGAGCTTGATGCAAAATTCTGACACTATTCAAACTATATTTTTGCCTACACAAAACAAGTTTGATGAACAGTTTTACTGGAGTTTTGAAGCAGTATGGGGTTTCAAAGCTAGTTGGTAACACTTAAATTCTCCATGTTCTTGCTCCCCTTTTCCAGACAGCAGTGCAGAATTCATAGGCCGGTCAGAACCGTTGCCAAGTTCCACAAACACATGCTACCACCTCTTGTCTAAAGTAATGTTACCTTATCACAGGTAAGGCTTCAAATGCTGTCCTTGTATTGGCTACAACTTCACCTTCAACTTCATATATTGGTTACCTGCCTTTTTGCTCTAAAATCTTTGTTTTAGAAGAAACCCAGATAGATTAAAATTGTGACTTTATCATCACAGGTTCTGGATACTGCAGGTAGCCTAAGTACTATGCAATATGCAGAATAACTATGCTGTCTCTGGGATTTTGAAACATGTTCTTTGATAATACTAAGTGTTAGCCTGTACATCACACTTCAACTTTTATATCATTGTTTTAACATAAGGTAAGCCACATTTTTATAAATAAGAACGTTAAAACAATTAATGAAATGAGTGTCAGAAAATCACCAAACCATTTAAGATGGAAGAAAGCAACCTACAACCACCAAAATTCCAGATGAGTAGCTTGAGCTGTTGAACTTGAGAGATGACCTAGCTAAGGGCTTTTATTTTCTTGATATGCAATGTTGTTAGTTGCTGTGGAGTTGCCTCCCTCTCATAGTGATCTATATAAAACATGACAAAAAGTTGACCCAGTCCTATGCCATCTTCACGATAATTGACATATTTGAGTCCATTGTTGCCTTCCAACATGAGAGGTTTATCTTCTAGCACTATATTGGTCAATATTGTTGTGATACATTGGGTTTTCACTGGCTAATTTTCAGAAGTAGATTGTCAGGCTTTACTTCTGTCTTAGTCTGGAAGCTCCACTGAAACATGTCCACTATGGGTGACTCTGATGGTATTTAAAACACCAGTGGAATAGTTTCCAGCATAATAGTAAACACACAAGTCTCCACAGTTCAACAAACTGAAAGACTGGTGGTGGAGCCATGCAACAGCCTCCTTAAATCTACTCTAATTGCATGACTACAAGAGACAACCAGAAAGATTGTTTTTCCTTCACCTTTTGAGCATTGTTCAACTGAAGAGGATAAATCTGTGAATTTTGGAGAATGCATTAACATTTATTTTTCATGATTGATAAGTAAATTGATCCACTGGCCCAAACCATATCTGAACCAAATGCTATATTTAATTGAAATAAGACTTTTGTGGCCATTCCACTCCACCAATGATGATTATATGGATAAAAATAAACTTACAAGGAGTACCTTTTGTATTTAGTTTTTTATAACACCAAAAAAATCCATTTAAGAATTAAATAAAAAAGAATAATTATAGAGATGAAATTGAACGTGATGCTTAAAAATGGAACATACTCAACCAAATTCTGAAAAGAGTGCTAAATCAAGTATTCTTAGTAAAGTAATATTTTGTCCTCCAAAGAAAAGTTGTCCAAAGTATTTAATCTGAGTTAACTTTCAGCTTTGATGTTGCCTTCAACTTAGGAAGTACATGCCTTTCTCTCTCATGCTCCAAAAGCAAGTACCTGCCTTCTATCAGCAAATCAACAAAGGAGCTGATCACCTACTAGCTTGAGCAGTAACCTGCAAAGCAAAAGGAAAGGTATATTATTCCTAAACACAACATCTATTTATAATTTATGTTAATTGACAATATTGATGGAATTTATTTTACTGTTTTATCATTCCTGAAATTTCTAAAAGGTCATATTGATCACTTTAAAAAGACCCTGAGCTGGGTTTTACACTCATGAATGTAGAAGATCATATGCATAGTATTTTTAAAGCCATAAAAATACAGCCACATAGAAGATTTGCTCAAACAACTCCATTGCCTGAAACATGCCCTTAGAAACCCGTTTTTGTGTCACATTACAATAGGAGTTCTTTTGACCTAGTGTTGCTGATAACTACACACTGGTTACCAAAATATGATAGCAATGGCCCATGATTTATTTCAAATCATATCATTTGGTCCATATTTAAACTAAACAACTACTTCTCAGTTTTTATTTTGTAGTTTATCTTTTAAGGAGAATTATTATGGGGGAGAAAAAAAAGGGTATTAATGCCCAAAACTTTACTTATGCACTTTATTTATTTTTGATAGAGTCATGGTTTTTCAAATCCATCTTAAAGAAATAAAATTCTCCAAGTTTAAATATTCTAGAGTTGATTCATCAACACATAATATGTAAAATGGGGATTGGCAGACGGAATGTCAGAAGAGATCCCAGAAATAAGAAATATCAAATTATCGATCAGACGTTTCTTGTTACGATATCACCGACAATATGTCACCTTATTTTCACCAAAGCATTTTAGCACATTTGAAATTTAGTTATTCATGAATATAATTGGTTAGATGTTGTGATTATGCACGACTCTTCAGGAAAAATCAAGATGAACACGGATTTACAGATTACTACTGCAGAGTTTTTCGGATGTGCTCTCTCCCATAGAATGTATTTTAGCTAAAAAGTGATTAGACTGGTATTTTTCTTCTAAGTGTATCTAATAAGAAATAATCCATTAAGAAAAAAAAAAAAAAAAACACTCATAGACTAAGAACTTTTACCAGGGTAGTTTCCTGTATTTGTCCTCAGTTTATAAGAGGTTCCTAATATATTCACTAAGATTAATTGTGTTCTCACCCTATGCAAAGACATTGACATGCATTATTTCATATCATCAGAATATACCTGTGAGGTTAGATATTTTTTAAAGCCTATTTTCAAATGGAGCCCAACCACTCCTTGGAAACCCTATGGAGCAGTTCTACTCTAGGGGGTTAGTACAAGTGGGAATTGACTCAATAGCAACAGATTTTGGTTTATTTTCAAATGGAAAGTAGGTCGAATATATCTTACTATATATATTATGTTACTCTCCCATGCCCACCCATGCTAGTACGTGGTGTAGCCAGTACTTTCATGCAGAGATATCAGATTCCAGAACCCAAATGTTTAATCCTGGGTCATGTTATACCTCTCACTAATTCTGACAGAGTGTGATACTTTTAAATTATAATGAGAAGTGACTAAGAAAAAATCAAGAAAAATGTAAATATTTACAAACAGTTGTCAATATACAAGAGATCAGTGGAAAATTCAATAAAGTTAAGAAAGATAGTGCCTATAAAGATAATCAAGGAACCCTAGTAGTGCAATGATTAAGTGCTCCACTGCTAACCAAAAGGTCAGGGATTCGAACACATCAGCTGCTCTGTGGGAGAAAAGACCTCACAATCTGCTCCTGTAAAGCTTTCAGCCTAGAAAACCCAAAGGGGCATTCTACTCCATCCTTTGGGTTGCTATGATTCCGAATTGATTTTATGGCACACAACAACAACAATAAAGTTAATCAAGTTAATCATTTTGATGATGGAATCCAACTTTGTTTTTTGATAGTATCACTGAGAATAAGCAATGAATTTATAGCTTTTTCTTTTTGGTAAGAAAATATAAATTGACTAATATGATTAAGTACAGCAGGGAATTTTTTGTGCAATAATTGAATCAACTAAAGGATAAAACTTGCAACTGGGTAAATCTGAAAACCTTTAAAACATTTACACATTTATCCTTTATACTATACACTGATATCCATGTATTAGCAAGAATGAATTGAAGGCTGTCATTTCTTACATCCCTGAAATAAGATGCATATTTTGTATAACAATGAAAAGGTTGAGTTAAGGGTAAAAATATTTTTCAGAATTATTCTAGTTTACACACATAAGAGACGTTTTATTGAAAACACAAATTTACTCTGAAATTCAAAACATTTTAAATGCATGAGAAGAAAGTGTAATCCAATGTATTACTCCTACAAATACTTGTTTAGTTCAAATAATTATCTTTTGGTTGTAAATCTGAATTTCTGAATAGCAGAAGTTCTTTCCAAGAAGATCCAGTTGCAGTGTAAAAAGAAAAGTTCTAAGTGTGTAACCACTTTTTTAAATGTACTTGAAACACTATAGTTGGCAAAATCTCCACCCAAGTGTAAAATAAGCTTAGCTTCCAATTAAAATGTTACAAGTTGGTACTAAATCTAACTAACAATTTGAAACATTCAGTAACACAAAAGTTGTCACCATTTTTTTAAAGGTGGTAGACAATGCCTCACTAAAAAAGAGATTTTTTTTTTTAAAAAGTAAGTACCCTAAGAGCAAAATAATTTAAAGATAGAAACAATGAAGAAATAAAGTGTACAGAATTAAAATGTGTTGTTAGCATGTTCCTTTAATTTAATGATAAAAGAAAGAGGGAGAAAGATCTTAGAGTTTATTCAAATTTATGATTCCATTAAGTGCACAATAATTGTTCCTTTATTACGAGGACAGATTTTAATGTAAACTAATGTTAGTTTAGAAAATTTATTTTTTGTTAAAAAAGTATTATCATATAATTCATTTTAAAGTTCTTCACGTGCTTCTGGCATTTATTGAATTCCAGTATGTTTTTTGTAATATTTCATGGAAACTTATTCTGAAGTTTCTCTACTTACCCAGGTAACATTGCCTTTGCCACCAAGAGATTTACATTAAATAAAATTAATTAAATCTCAGTTCTTGACAGTGGTAATATTCAAACTGGGAGCTGAGGTTCTCCTTAGGCCTAATAATTTCAGCATCAAATATGGAGATTTTTCTTTTCTTCCAAGCAATGTCTTGGACTTTCTGTAAATTTCTTAATATAATAGATTTATTAGTATTTTGAAAAATCGGCTTAGAAAATATATATTGATAGTGGCCTTTAAATATCATCTTCTTTTTCATGAGATAAATGTAATAATGTTAAAAATTAACCAAAAAAGCCAATAGCAACTTAATGAGTGTGATTTCATTATAAGAATTTACTACAAATAAACTTATGCTTAATCAGAGGGGAAAAAAAAAGATTACACTTCTTTTCTTATAATATGCATTGTTATATTTTATCCTCTCTCAGTTTTTACCCTTTAAAGAGCAGGATTTTCTCTTAGCATAGAAAGCAGTCTTGCCAGTGTATTTATTTTACCTGAGCTTCTTTATAAGTTAAGGAGTTATTGCAGCAAAAAGAGCACCTTCTGCTCACAGGTGTCATTCAGTAACATTTTAAACATGTTGAATGGATGCCACTGGCTGCATGTGTTTTAAATAAAGCATTTCTATAAATAAAATCATGTTTATCCCAGCTTTAATAAAAACAATAGTCTCACTTTTTCTATTACTAGTTTAAAAACTTACATACTTTCTTAATAAAATTAGTAAATTTTTAATCTGTCTGATTAACTATATTATTTATTTTTTCTTCCAAAAAATATTGTGCACTTATGATGTGCTCTTCTAGGCAGGCCCTGGAAATACAACTGAAAAGGCAATGAAAGAATGATAAGGTCCCTATGGTAGACAAAACAATGCCTCCCCCGACCCACAAAGATGTCTACACCTAATCCACAGAATCTGTGAATATGTTGCCTTATGTGGTAAAATAAATTTTGCAGATATGATTAAATTAAAGATCTTGAGGTAAGGAGATTTTCCTAGAGGATCCAGATGGACTCAATTTAATCCCAAGGGCCTTTATAAGAGAGTGGCAGGAGACTCAGAGAGAAGAGATGTGAGGACAGACACATAGGTCAGAGAAGAGAGAAGACGCAATACTGCTGGCTTTGAAGATGAAGGAAAGGGTAACGAGTTAAGGAATTTAGGTGGCCTCCACAAGCTGGAAAGCACAAAAACATGGTTCCTCCCCTAGAATCTCCAGAAGGAAAGCAGCCTTACCTACATATTGACTTTAGGACTTCTAATCTCCGTAACCTTAAGGTAATAAATTGTGCTATCTTAAGCCACCAAATATGTGATATTTTGTTGCAGCAACAATAAGAAACTAATACAATCCTTATAAAATTTATGTAAAAAAGTAAGTAAATAAGTAACCAATGAATACCCACTGATATGACTTGGTAACTAAATAGGAAGGAAGGTGGTTAAATACAGATGGATTGTTCTGTGACTTCTATCTTGAGAAGTTATGTTAACTTTTGGACCTGAAAGATGAAAAAGAAGCCTTACAAATTCAAAGGAAACAGTCATGCAGACATACACATTTTAAAAGGGTCTGAGTTTTTTTGTTTTGTTTTGTCTTTTCACAAGACACCGTCGACCTGGTTGGAGCATAACTGGAGAGAAAAAAATGATATAAAATAAGGTCAAACTGAGGCAGGAGCTGATTATGCTGGAATTGACAGGTCATGGTAAGGAGTTTTGACTTTTAATGTGATGAGGACCTCTGATTCCTTTTAAGCTGGAGTTTATATGCTCTGATTTAAATCCTTAAGAGTTCAGTCTCTGCTATGTAATGATTGGATTAGGTGAAAACAGAAAAAAAGGAGACCAGTTAGGAGACCATTTGACCAATTTATACAGTAGATGATGTCTTCTATGGTGAAAGTGTCAGTGAAGGGGAGAAGAGTTGTGCATAATATAGACAAGTAAACAGATTAGAGGAATGGGAAGGTGGGGACAAGGGGAAGAGGGTAATGAGGCACTATTCCTAGGTTATTGACCAGAGCAACTAGATAAGAAAAGTGCAAAGGTATGATTGAGAGAGATGGGCTAGGATCAAAACGGTATTTGGATATATTGCATTTGACAAGCTATTAGAAATTCTTGTGGAGATATCAAATAAGCAGTAGATTAAGAACTGTTGTTGTTGTTGCTAATTGCCATTGAGAAACTCCAACTTCTGGTGACCTTGTGTATAATAGAACAAGATGTCGCCCAGTAGGCCATCTTCACGATTTTTGGTATGTTTGAGTCCATTTATAGAAATGTGTAAGTCTGCAATTCAGGAGAGATTTATGAACAAGAGATAAAATTATGTTGTTATTGTTACTAGTTACCACTGAGTGGATTCCAACTCAAGGCTGAACCCATGTATGAAGAGTAAAATGCTCCATAAGGTTTTCAAGATTGAGATCTTTTGGAAACAGTTTGCCAGGCCTGTCTTCAGAGGTGCCTCTGGGTGAGTTTGAATCACCAACCTTTCGGCTAGTAGTTGAGCACATAACCATTTGTGCCATTCATCGACTCTGTGATAAAAATATAGGTGTCATCATATTATAGGTTAAAATTAAAGCTTAATATGTTGGGAGGTAACTCATAAGCCAGTGTAAGAACTTTGTATTTTTTCTCTAAGAGATGAGAGAAGCTATTACAAAGTTTAAAGCATAGATGTAGTGTGATCTGACTTGTCTTTTGACTCCTTGGTTGACAACTAAAGAGGAGCAAATATAGAAGCTGGGAGACTAGTCAGGAGATAAAGTTGACAGTATTGGTGGCTGACAGATCTAATGGTTTGAGAGAAGCAGAGAGGAGTATAGGAGGACTCCAAGTCATGAGTCTCAGACACATAAAGGAACAGAATTATCATTTACTAAGAGGGAGAATGCTAGGGGAAGAGCTCAGTTTTGTGCATTGTAAGTTTGAGACGTCTATTAGACACCAAAAGGACATATCAAGGAGATAGTAGGATATGAGTTTAAACTTCAGAAGTGGAGTCCAGGCTAGAGACTCATTTCTATTTGAGTACTTATAGAGTAAATTATCAGTTCTTATCTGTATTGCATACATCTTTTAAAATTATTTTCCCCTGTATCTTCTATGTTTTCCCCTACACGTCTATATCTCTCAAATTTAAAATCATTCATAGCCTGTAAAACAAAAGTAATTATTCTGATAGTTTCTTTGCTGTAGCTCTTTTCTCTGAAATCATTCGGCATGAGGAAAATACATAAGGTTATCACAGTAAACTCACTCAAAGATTTGTTAATATCTAACTCTTTGAACTTGCCATTATAATACTTTATTCTGTCTTCTCGAGATGCCCTTTGAAATTGTTTGTTCAACACTGTTACTTCATCAATTCGTCCTTTCACTTTAGCTACTTTACTTTCAAGAGCAAGTTTCAGAGTCTCTTCTGACATCCGTTTTGATCTTTTCTTTCTTTTCTGTATTTTTAATGGCTTTTTGCTTTCTTCATGCATGATGTCCTTCCACAACTCATCTGTTCTTTAGTCATTAGTGTTCTATGCATCAAATCTATTCTTGAGATGGTCTCTAAATACCTGTGGGATATACTCAAGGTCGTACTTTGGCTCTCATGGACTTTTTCTAATTTTCTTCAGTTTCAACTTAAACTTGTATATGAGCAATTGATGGTCTGTTCTGCAGTTGCCCCTGGCCTTGATCGGACTGATGATATTGAACTTTTCCTTCTTCTCTTTCCACGGATGTAGTCGATTTGATTCCTGTGTATTCCATCTGGTGAGGCCCATGTGTAGAGTCACAGTTTTTTGTTGAAGAAAGGTATTTTCAATGAAGAAGTCATTGGTCTTATAGAATTCTATCATGCAGTCTCTAGCATCATTTCTATCACCAAAGACATATTTTCCAACTACCAATCCTTCTTTGTTTCCAACATTGACATTCCAATCACCAAGAATTATCGATGCATCCCGATGGCATGTTTGATCAATTTCAGACCACAGAAGATGGCACAAAGACCTTGAGATAGAAAACCAAAAGGGAAGAACATGCTAGACATTTCTCAAGCTGAAAGAGCTGAAGACAAACTTCAAGCCTCAAGTTGCAGTATTGAAGGATTCTATGGAGAAAAGATATTAAACAATTCAGGAAGCATCAAAAGAAGATGCAAAGAATACACAGAGTCACTCTTCCAAAAAGAATTGGTCAATGTTCAAGCATTTTAGGAGGTAGCATATGATCAAGAATCAATAGTGCAGAAGGAAGAAGTCCAAGCTGCACTGAAGGCATTGCCAAAAAACAAGCTCCAGGAATTGACAGAATACCAATGGAGATGTTTCAACAAACAGAGGTGGCACTGGGAGTGCTCACTCATCTATGCCAAGAAATTTGGAAGACAGCTACCTGGTCAACCGACAGGAAGAGATCCATATTTATGCCTATTCCACATGAAAGGTGATCCAACAGAATGTGAAAATTATCGAACAATATCATAAGCAAGTAAAATTTTCCTGAAGATCACTCAAAAGCAGCTGTAGCAGTATATCAACAAGGAACTGCCAGAAAGTCAAGCCAGATTCAGAAGAAGACTTGGAACCGAGGATATCATTGCTGATGTGACATGGATCCTTGCTGAAAGCAGAAAATACCAGAAAGACATTTACCTGTGTTTTATTGACTATGCAGAGGCATATGACTCTGTGGGTCATAACAAATTATAGATAACACTGGGAAGAATGGGAATTCCAGAACACTTAATTGTGCTCATGAGGAACCTGTACATGGATCAAGAGACAGTCATCCAACAGAACAAGGGGATACTGCATGGTTTAGATTCAGGAAAGGTATGTGTCAGGGTTTTATCCTTTCATCATACTTATTCACTGTATGCTAAGCAAATTATTAGAGAATCTGGACTAAGAACAGGGCATCAGGATTCGAGGAAGACTCATTAACAACCTGTGATATGCAGATGACACAACCTTGCTTGCTGAAAGTGAAGAGGACTTGAAGCACTTGCTAATGAAGATTAAAGACCACAGTCTTCAGTATGAATTACTCCTCAACATAAAAACAAAAATCCTCACAACTGGACCAGTGAGCAATGTCATGAGAAATGGAGAAAAGATTGAAGTAGTCAAGAGTTTCATTTTACTTTAATCCACAATTAACTCCCATGGAAGCAGCAGTGAAGAAATCAAACACTGTATTGCATTGGGCAAATCTGCCACAAAAGACCTCTTTAAAGTGTTAAAATGCAAAGTTGTCAGTTTAAGGACTAAGAAGCACCTGACCCAAGCCAGGGTGTTTTCAATTGCCTCATATGCCTGTGAAAGTTGGACAATGAATAAGTAAGAAAGAAGAAAAATCGACGCCTTCGAACTGTGGTGTTGGCGAAGAATATTGAATATACCATGGACTGCCAGAAGAACCAACCAATCTGTCTTAGAAGAAGTACAATCAGAACATTCCTTAGAAGCAAGGATGGTAAGACTTTGTCTTTGGTGCTTTGGACATGTTATCAGGAGGGACCAGTCCCTGGAGAAGAACATCGTGCTTGGTAAAGTAGAGGGTTAGCGAAAAAGAGGAAGACCCTCAATGAGATGAACTGACATAGTGGCTACAACAATGGGCTCAAGAGTAACAAGGATTGTGAGGATGGTGTAGGGCCTGGCAGTGTTTTGTTCTGTTGTACATAGGGCCACTATGAGTTGGAACTTATTCAACGTCACCTAACAATGGCAACTAACTCTTTGAAGTAGGATGGCTTGACATCATTGCACGGCCTTCATATCTGTGTTCTCTTCTTTCGTCTCTCCTCAGTGAATTCTATCACCAGTTCTTTGTCTTTGCAAATTTGATCATTTTCTCCCCTTCAATGGACTCATTATTTTGAAGATAAAATATTAACTTTTATTGGACTTTCAAAATCTTTTATCATCTGATCTTAGCTTAATATTCCAGCTCTATTTCTTGAAATTTTCTTATATTATACAACAAAAATTATGAACAA
Organism: Dugong dugon; assembly: GCA_030035585.1. NCBI lineage: Eukaryota > Metazoa > Chordata > Mammalia > Sirenia > Dugongidae > Dugong > Dugong dugon. The sequence goes on along the minus strand of CM057463.1, from coordinate 100,894,368 downwards.
TTTTGCGGTTCCCTAATCACATCATGCTCTTTCCACTCTATATGCTTTCGCATACACAATGTCTGCTATATAGACTCATCTTCTCTGCTTACTCATTTTTTCAAATTTATTTCAAATATCAAGTAGTTTATGAAAAGTTCCTTGAAATAAGTAGGCAAAGTTAGGTTCTCTCCTAATCCTCTGTATTGTCACTGATACTTTTTCTATGGTGATTAAAATATTTTGATAGCATCAGTTTTCTCAACTTCAGTTCCTGGAGAGAAGAAATAATGATATTTTTACGTTTAATTTCCAGTTAAAGGTATGATATCAGGCACATAGGAAGCACTAAATAAAATCTTAAAGAAGGAAATGGAGAAGGGAAGACTTTAAAGTGATCACTTTAAATGCATTTGAATTGAATTGGTTTAAAACATGAATGTGTGATTTTATAAAATTTACTAGACCTCCATCTGTGATGCATATTTTCATACTCTTTGCATATATATATATGGCTAGATATTGAATGTCCTGGTTATTGTTTGTTATTTACTTTAAAATATGTCAGCAGTATACATGCATGTATGTGTGTGTGTTTGAGAGAGAGAAAGATAGAGAATTCACATTAAATGTCCGCCAGGGGCTGTTATTTGCTCTGATCAGAAATTAACACACTTTCAGAGGAGTTACCTGGCATTTAGTCAGGAGGCCCATTCTCCAGAGTCCAGAGTGCAGTATTATGAATACTTCACCTATCTTTACCGCTAACATTACAGGCTTTTCTAATTTTTATGGTAAAATTTAGAAACAGTTTTGATTTGTGATATCAGCACATACTAGCATAACAGAATTAAAAATTGGCTGTGATTAGTAAAATGGTTGGTGTTTAGAATAAGTGGATTGGCTAAATTATTTTAGAGATCCTCCCTCTCTTTTATATATCAAGACTTTTGGTCTAAAACCATAGGGATAGTGCCTAAGAATTGACTAAAAAGTATTTCTAAGTCCAGCTCTTGATTTATAGGATTCTGGTTGTCTTATTCAGTTAACTAAATCCTGTGCTTCCAAAATATTGTTGTATCTGACCCAAGTAAACCTTTTATGAAAAGAGTGGTGGGAAATTCCAGAACAACAGAAAGATGGGACTTCATCATCTTTGTTGAACAAACTGCAGTGACATTCTTTCTGGTAAATACTTTTTTTTTAATTGTTGTTGTTTAAATGAAAGTTACATTTCAAGTTAGTCTCCCGTACAAAAATACATACATACATTGTTATGTGACCCTAACTGCTCTTCCCATTCTGAGACAGTACAGTCCTCCTTTCCACCCCTGATTCCCCATGTCCATTCAACCAGCTCCTAACCCTCTCTGCCTTCCCATCTCACCTCTGGACAGAAGCTGTCCATTTAGTCTCTTCTATCTACTTGAGCTAAGAGACACACTCCTTACGAGTATCACTTTTTGTCCCACAGTCCAGTCCAATCCCTGTCTGAAGAGTTGGCCTAAGAAGTTGTTTTATTTCTGGGCTGATAGACAATCCAGAGGCCAGTCTTTCCGGGGTTCCTCCAGTCTCGGTCAGACCATTAAGTGGTCTTTTTACTAAAATTTGAGTTCTGCACTCTGCCTTTCTCCTGCTCCATCTGGGACTCTCTGTTGTGTTCCCTGACAGGGTGGTCATTGGTTGTAGCCGGGCGCCATCTAGTCCTTCTGGTCTCAGGCTGATGAAGTCTCTGGTTTATGTGGCCCTTTCTGTCTCTTGGGCTAATACTTTCCTTGTGTCTTTGGTGTTCTTCATTCTCCTTTCCTCCAGGTGGTTGGGACCAATTGATGCATCTTAGATGGCCACTTGCAAGCTTTTAAGACCCCAGACACCACTCACCAAAGTAGGGTGCAGAACATCTGGTAAATACTTTTTAATAAATCTTTCCATATGGAGGATTTAGTTGTTGATGAGGTTTTTGGAAAGTGACTAACTCTTACTTTGGCAGCTGACATTATTAAAAGTTGCCAAGACCAAATTGACTTGCCTCAGCCTGAAACACTGGACCTGCCGGAAGTTCCTCAGTAGCAGCTTTATGTGATATGGTGCAGCAGAATCAGAAAGATGACAGGCTTGGAAACAAAGCGTTTGACTGCTGCTGCCTCTGTTGATGAAGACAAGTGTGTTTGTCAAAGTTCCTTTATAAATGTGCTGAGGTGTTCCATAGCAGACAAACAACACTTTCATAAGGTTGGGCAAGATAGAAAACCCTTCAGCATAATGAAAATGAATTCCTTCTATCTGATGAAGCTCTACATCCTATCCTCTCAGCAGACAGTAGAGAAAAGTTTTCAAATAAACACAAGCTTGAGCATCCGAGGATTATTTACTTCTGGTCTAGATCTTTCCTCTTTTAAATTTCTTTCAGATTAAAATCACTTAAAGGCTTTAAAAAAAAGTATTTATTGTTATTGTTTCTTTGCTGTAACTCTTTTCACTAAAGAGATTGTAAACTCCTTGAGGGCAGGGACTAGGACATGGGGAGGAGACTTGACAAAGAAGTAGAATTAGAGAACATGATACTGAACTGACTTTCCCTTACACTGATCCTGGAGGGAACCGGCATGTTTAGAATAAAATGTCATGTTTTCCTAAAGAAACACTGTCTCACATAAGATCCCACAATTGCATGAGCCAGACATCTTGATGAAAATTATTCTTCTTTGAGATCTACTGGCACCCTCCCCTTGACTATGATTAACCAATATCCAGGTCACAGCTCCCCCAGCATCATTCTTTTCTGTGTGATGTGTTTTGATTAGAGTGTTTTCAATTAGAATTCTTCACTTCTTTCCACTTAGGGACTCAAAATTCTCTCCACAAATAGAGATGTCCTACCCATTATTAGGTATGACTGGTTAAATTAAATATTATGGCTTTGTTGTTCCACAATATTTCCAAATATTTCCAAGATAAATATTAATGAGTCATTGTGTCTGCTCATTAATATAGCACCAAAGTCAATTTTCGATACAGTTGTAAAGTCTAAAACTGTAGTATTAACATACAAATGTCATGCCACATTAATAGACCACAGATAAATAAATGGCAGTGATGCACTACATGTTGTTACTGTTAGGTGCCATCCAGCTAGTTCCAATTCATAGAAACCCCATGTATAACAGAAAGAAACATGGCCCAGTCCTGTGTCATCCTCACAATAATAATAATATTGGAGATCATTGTTACACTGTGTCAGTCTACCTCATTGAGGGTTTTCTTCTTTTTTTTGCTGACCCTCTACTTAGTTAAGAACTACAGCTGCTAAACAAAAGGTCAGCAGTTCAAACCCCATGCTGCTCCTTGGAAACTGCCCCCATGGGGCAGTTCTACTCTGTCCTATAGGGTCACTAGGAGGAGGAGTTGACTCAAAGGCACTGGGTTTGGTATGGTTTGGGCTACTTTACCAAGCATGATGTTCTACTCCAGGAATTTGTCCCTACTGATAACATGTCCAAAGTAAGTCAGACGAAGTCTTTCCATCCTTGCTTCTAAGTAGCATTCTAACTGTACTTCTCCCAGGACAAATTTGTTTGTTCTTCTGGAAGTCCATGTATATTTACTATTCTTTACCAACACCACAATTCAAATGCATCAGTTCTTATTTGGTCTTCCTTATTCATTGTCCAAGCTATCACATGCAAAGGGAATTGAAAATACCATGGTTTGGGTCAGGCAAACCTTAGTCCTCAAAGTGACATCATCTTTGCTTTTTAGAACTTTTAAGAGGTCTTTTGCAGCAGATTTGCCCATCTGAACACATCGTTTGATTTCTTGACTGCTGCTTCCATGGGCGTTGATTTTGGATCCAAGTAAAATGAAGTCTTTCATAACTTCAATATTTTCTCCATGTATCATGATGTTGCTTACTGGTCCAGCTGTGAGAACTTTTGTTTCTTTATGTTGAGGTATAATCTATGTTGAAAGCCGTAGTCTTTGATCTTCATCAGTAAGTGCTTCAAGTCTTTTCACTTTGGGCATTCAAGATCATTAGCGTATCACAAGTTGTTAATGAATCTTCCTCCAAGCCTGATGCATAATTCTTCTTCATATAGTCCAACTTCTTGGATTATTTGCTCAGCATAAAGATTGAATAAGTATTTTGAAATGATACAAACCTGGCACACACCTTTTTGGATTTTAAACTACACAGTATTCCCTTGTTCTCTGCAAATGACTGCCTCTTAGTCTAAGTACAGGTTCCACATGAGCAAAATTAAGTGTTCTGGAATTCCCATTGTTCTGTATGTTATCCATAATTTGTTAAGATCCACATTATTGAATGTCTTTACCTAGACAATAAAACACAGGTATACATCTTTCTTGTGTTCTCTGCTTTAAGCCAAGATCTGAAATACCATTAATGGGTGGCTTTAACAAACTGAAATTTATTTTCTCACAGTTTAAGAGGCTAGAAGTTCAAATTTAGGGCACTGGCTCTAGGGGCAGGCTTCTCTCTGTGTGGGCTCTCGGGGAAGCTCCCTTCAACTTCTGTTTCCTGGTTCCTTGGAGATCCCCATGGGATTATAACCACAAACATAGAGGTTAGAATTTAGAACTCATTTTTTTGTATGTGCTGCATGTGTACCCATTGCCATCGAGTTGATTCAGACTCATAGTGACCCTATAGGACAGAGTAGAACTGCCCAATATGGTTTCCAAGGAGTGACATGTGGATTCAAACTGCCGACCTTTTGGTTAGCAGCTGTAGCTCTTAACCAGTACGCCACCAGAGTTTCCTGCTGCGTGTATAGTCATATATAAAACGGAGAACACAGGGAGCAAAATCAGGGAAACTTCTTAGATATAATCAAACACTTTCAGGGAATGAATTACTGTGCTTGAGGGCTGAGGATCATAGTCTCCTGGGAAATCGAGGTCAATTGGCATAATGTAGCTCATAAAATCAATATTCCAGATCCTACTTTGGTGAGTAGTGTCTGGAGTCTTAAAAGCTTACGAGTAGCCACCTAAGATACAACTGTTGGTCTCTTCCCATCTGGAACAAAGGAGAGTGAAGAAAACAAAGACCCAAGGAAGCAATTATTCCAAAGGACTAATGGTCCCACAGGAACCACAGTATTCACTAGCTTGAGTCCAGAGGAACTAGATGGAGCCTGGCTGCCACTACCAACTGCTTTGACCAGGATCACAGTACAGGGTTTCATACAGAGCAGGAGAAAAATGTAGAACAAAATCCAAAGAGATAAAAAAAGACCACACTTTCTCATCTGATAGAGACTGGAGGAACCCCTGAGACTACGGCCCCTCATCATCCTTCTAACTTGTATCTGAAGCCACTCTTGGAGTTCACCATTCAGCCAAATAATAGACAGGCCTATAAAACAAGCAATAACACCCGTGAGGAAAGTGCTCCTTAAAACAATCATCTATTTGAGACCAAAAGGGCAACATTTGCCCAAAAACAAAGATGAGAAGGCAGGAAGGGGCAAGAAAACCTGACAAATGGAAACCAGGAACTCAGGCTGGAAATGGGGAGAGTGTGGATACATTGTGGGGATTCCAACCAAAGTCATGAAATATTTTTGGTATAAATTATTACATGGGAAACTAATCTGCTCTGTAAACTTTCACCTAAAGCTCAATAAAAATAAATAAAAAATAAAAAGCTTATTTGAGGGGCCATAATTCAATCCATAACACCATCTTACATCAGCAATGATGTCCCTTGTTCCATGTTCTTTTCTGAATTCAGCTTGAATTTATGTCAACCCCCGTCGATGTACTTCTACAACCTTTTTTAATTATCTTCAGCAAGATTTTACTTGTAAGTGAATTAATGATTTTTTGATAATTTTTGTATTGCTTTTGATCACATTTCTTTGGAATGGACACAAATATGAGACTCTTCCAGTCAGGATTCCTGGTAACTGTCTTCCAGATTTCTTGCATAGATGAGCAAGGAGGGCTTCCAGGCTTGAATCCATTTGTGGAATCATCTCAGTTGGTATTCTGAGAATTCCTGGATCTTTGTTTTTGACAATGCCATCAGGGCAGCTTGGACTTCTTCCTTGGTACCATATGTTCTTGACTGTGTGGTACCTCCTGAAATGGTTGAACACTGACAAATTCTTTTTACTACAGTGACTATGTATTCCTTTTCTCTTCTTTTGATGCTTTCTGAATCTTTTAATTTTTTTGCCCATAAAACCCTTCAATATTGCAACTCAAGGCCAGAATTTTTTTTTTTTTTTTTTTCAGTTTCTTCCCACTTAAGAAATGGCAAATGCGTTCTTTCCTTTTGGTATTCTGACTCCAGGTCTTTGCAAATTTCATTACAGTATTTTACTTTGCCTTCTTGAGCTGCCCTTTGAAATCTTCTCTTCATTCTTTTAAGTAAAACTTCGTTATTTATTCCATCCACTTTAGTACCTCTACATTCAAGAGCAATTTCGGAGTCTCTTTTGACACCCATTTTGATTTTTTCTTTCTTTCCTGTCTTTTTAAGGACCTTTTGCTTTCTTCATGTATGAAATCCTTGATGTTGTCCCACAGCTCTTCTGGTCTTTTGTCTTTAGGGTTCAGAGTATCAAATCTAATCTTGAGATGGTCTCTAAATTCAGGCCAGATATATTCAAGGTGATACTTTGCCTCTTGAAGACTTGTTTTAATTTTCTTCAGCTTCAGTTTGAACTTGTATATGAGCAATTCATGGTCTATTCCACAGTTGGCCCTTGGCCTTGTTCTAACTGATGATCTTGAGCTTCTCCATTATCTCCTCCCACAGATGTAGCTGATTTGATCCCTGTGTATTCCACCTGGTAAGGTCCATGTGCATAGTTGTAGTTTATGTTGTCAAAAAAAGGTATTTTTGATAAATAAGTCATTGGTCTTGTAAAATTTTTTCATGTGATCTCTGGTGTCTTTCTATCACCAAAGCCGTATTTTCCAACTATCAATCCTTCTTTGTTTCCAACTTTCACATTCCAGTCACTAGTAATTATAACTGCATCTTGATAGCATGTTTGATCAGTTTCAGTCTACAGAAGTTGATTCTACATCTATGTTGACGTACTAAATAGATGCTGAAATTCAGATTTCTGGAATCCATGAAGTTGGTATGACCTACCCAGAGTCCTGAGATTTTCTTTTGAACCTTGTGCCTTGAGCAGACTGTTCTCCTAAAAGTCAAGTGTTTTGTCAAACAACAGTCTTGCTAATTAGTAAAGATTCTTTTGCCTTGAGCATTGTACTCTTTTGAAGAATTATCTATGTGAAGGTAGCTTTAAGAAACAAACTCCAGGGTTGGACTGAAAGATGTGTTTTAGAGTAAATTGTTATTATGTAAACACTATACTCTGGTCCTTTTCCATAGCAATGTTAGTAAGATGGTATAAGAATCTTTGGAAGACCTTTTCTCTTTGAGACATTTTGATTTATTAGTTAGAAGGGTTGCCCAATTTGCAAATTAAATAAACTTTGAATAAATTTATGTTATAAGCTTAATACGATTTTTGTTTTAAAAATATTTCATCAATCACTAAAATGTGAACTGTATAAACGCAGAACAAAATCTCCACTGCTCAGTAGGCAGAAAAAGGAACCCCCAAATTGTCCACATCATAATCCCTAGAATCTGTGACTATGTTAATTTACATGGCAAAAGAGTTTTAGCAGATGTGTTAAGGACATTCAGATGGGGAGAGTCGTCTGGATCATCCAGGTGAGACCAATCTAATCACGTGAATCACTAAAAGCAGAGAAACTTTCCAGACAATGGTCAGAGATACATGGGACTAAAAAAGAAGAGTCAGAGTGATTTGATGATGCTAGGAAAAACAGGAAAAACAGGACCAGAAGCCAGGAAATACAGGTGGCCTGTTGAAGCTGGAAAGGGCAAGGAAATGGATTGTGTCTTACACCCTATAAAATGGAGCCCTGTTAACACCTTGATTTTAGACCTGTAAGATCATTTTCAGACTTCTGATCTACAGAATGCTAAGATAATAAATTTGTATTGTTTTAAGCAATCAAGTTTGTTGTAACTTGTTACAGCAACAATAAAAACTAATGCATTGTCTAGCACAAAATGGAAAGTCAATAACTATTTATGAAATGAGTGAATTAATTAGTCTATCACACAGCTATATAGAATTCTTCAGTATTATGCAGCATAACCTATTATCTAATATAATGAAAAAGTATTTTATTGTAGTTTAACATAGTTTTTGTAATTGAATTTATTTATCTAATTTGTTTTCTTAACACTTTAAAGAGGTTTTTTGCAGCAGATCTGCCCAATGAAATACATTGTTTGTTTTCATGACTTCTGCTTTCTTGGGCATTGATTGTGGATACAAGTAAAAAGAAATCCTTGACAACTTCAATATTTTTTTTCATTTATCATGTTATTGCTTATTGGTCCAGTTGTGAGGATTTTTGTATTCTTTATGTTGAGGTGTAATTAATATTGAAGGCTGTAGTCTTTGATCTTCATCAGTAAGTGCTTCAAGTCCTCTTAACTTTCAGCAAGCAAGGTTGTATTATTTTCATATCACAAGTTGTTAATGACATTTCCTACAATTCTGATGCCATATTCTTTGTATTCCAGCTTCTGGCAGTATTTTCTCAGCGTACAGACTGAATAAGTGTAGTCAAAGGATACAACCCTGAAGCACACTTTTCCTGATTTTAAATCTTGTAGTATCCCCTTGTTCTGTTTGGACAACTGCCTCTAGGTCAATGTACAGGTTACACATGAGCACAATTAAGTGTTCTGGAATTCCCATTCCTCACAATTTTATTCATAATTTGTTATGATCCACACAGTAGAATTCCTTTGCACAGTCAATAAAACGCAGGTAAGCATCTTTCTGGTTTTCTATTCTTTCAGACAAGATCCATCTGACATTGGGAATTATATCCCTCATTACATGTCATCTTCTGAATCTGGCTTGAATTTCTGGCAGTTCCCTGTCAGTGTACTGCTGCAATCAATTTTGAATTATTTTCAGCAAAATTTTACTTGTGTGTGAAATTAATGATGTTATTCAATAATTTCTGCATTATGTTGGCTCACCTTTCTTTGGAATGGGCATCATTATGAATCTCTTCTAGTCGGAAATTTCTTCACATAGACAAATGAGCTCTTCCAGTGTTGTAGATATTCATCAAAACATCTCAATTGGTATTATGTTAATTCCTGGAGCTGTGATTTCACCAATGCCTTCAGTCTAACTTGAACATCATGATTTCTTCCATTCTCTTTAGCTACTCTCTAAATTCAGGAGAGAGATACTCAAGTTGTACTTTGGCTCTCCTGGACTTCTTTTAACTTTCTTCAGTTTCAACTTGAACTCGCATACAAGCAATTGATGGTGTGTTCCACAGTCAGCCTCTACCTTGGTCTGACTGATGATATTGAGCTTCTTTATTGTCTATTTCCACAGATGTAGTTGATTTGGTTCCTGCATATTCCATCCAGTGAGGTCCACGTGCATAGTCATTTTTTATGTTGTAGAAAAAAGATATTTCCAATGCATTAGTCATTTGTCTTGCAGAAATTTATCATGCACTCTTGGCATCGTTTCTAACACCAAGATCGTACTTTCCAATAACTGATCCTCCTTCTTCATTTCCAACTTTTCTTTCCAATCACCAATAATTATCAATGCATCTAGATTTCATGTTTAATCAATTCAATTTCAGATAGAAGAAATTGGTAAAAATGTTCCATTTCTTGCAAATCCAAACTACAATGAGATATCATCTCACCCTGATAATACTGGCACTAATCCAAAAAACACAAATTGACAAATGTTGGAGAGGCTGCACAAAGATCGGACTTTTATGCACTGCTGGTAGGAATGTAAACGGTACAACCACTGAAAAATAATATGGTACTTCCTTAAAAAGGTAGAAATAGAAATACCATATGATCCAGCAATCCCATTCCTAGGAATATACACTAGAGAAATAAGAACCATCACATGAATAGACACATGCACATTCATGTTCATTGCAGCACCATCCGCAAAAGCAAAATGATGGCAAAAACCTAAATGCCCATCGACAGATGAATGGATAAACAAATTATGCTACATACACAGTGGAATACTACGCAGGGAGGTAAAGAATAGTGATGAGTCTGTGAAACATCTCACAAAGTGGATGAATCTGGAGGGCATTATACTAAGTGTAATATGTCAGCCACAAAAGGATAAATATTTTATAAGATCACTTATTATAAGAACTCAAGGAAAGCTTTACACACAGAAAAAAAAATTGATGGTTATGAATGTGGAGAGGGAAGGGGAGAGGAAAACACTAACTAGATAGTAGATAAGTATCAACTTTGGTGAAAGGAAAGTCAACACACAATATAGAGGTCAGCACAACTGGATCAAAGCAAAAGCATAGAAGTTTCCTAGGCACATCCAAACACTTTGAGGGACCAAGTAGCTGGGGCTGAGGACCATAGTCTTAAGGGACATCTAGATTGATTGGCATAACATAGTTCATAAAGAAAATGTTCTACATCCCACTTTGGTGAATAGCCTATTGAGTCTTAAAAGATTGCAGGAGGCCATCTAAGTTACATCTACTGGTCTTCTCCCATCGGATACAAAGAAGAATGAAGAAAACCAAAGACACAAGGAAAATATTAGCCCAAAGGAATGAAGGACCACATGAGCCAAAGACTCTACCAGCCTGAGCCTAGAAGACCTAGATAGTGCCTGGCTACCACCAACGACTGCTCTGACAAGAATCACAACAGAAAGTCCTGAAGAGAACAGGAGAAAATTGTAGAATAGAATTCAAATTCAAGAAAAAAGACTAGAGTTACTGGTATGACAGGGCCTGGAGGAACCCCTGATACTATGGACCCTAGATACTGTGCTAACTCAGAACTGAAATCACTCCCGAAGCTTACTTTTCAGACAAAGATTAGACAGACCTATAAAACAAAAAATAACACATGTGAGGAATATACTTCTTAGTTTACTGAAATATATCAGACCAAATGGGCAACTCCTGTCCAAAAGCAAGACAAGACAGCAAGAAGGGACAGGAACTGTACAAAAGGACACAGGGAACCTGGGGTGGAAAGGGGAAGCATGCTGTCACATTGTGGGGATTGTAACAAATGTCACTAAACAATACGTGTATAAATTTTTGAATGAAAAATTAACTTGAGTTGTAAACTTTCACCTAAAGCACAATACATTTTTTTTTTAAAGTTTCATTTCTTCATATTTGGCATTCATGGTTGATATATAAATTTGAATAATAGTAGTATTAACTGGTCTTCCTTGTAGGTGTTTGAATATTATCCTATTACTGACAGTGTTGTAGTTCAGGACAGATCTTGAAATTTTCTATTTGACTATGAATGTGATGCTGTTCCTCTTCTATTTGTCATTCTTGGCATAGTAGACCATATGATTTTCTGATTCAAAATGGCCAATAATAGTCCATTTCAGCTCACTAATGAATAGGATATGTATCTTCTAGCATTCCATTTTATTTTTGACAAATTCCAATTTTCCTTGATTCATACTTAGTACATTTCATGTTGCAGTTATTAATGGATTTTTACAGCTGTTTCTTCTCATTTCGAGTAGTGCCACGTCAGTAAACAAAGGTCCTAAAAACTTTACTCCATTCACGTTAAGACCAACTCTACTTTGAGGAGGCAGCTCTTCCCTAGTCATATTTTGAGTGCCTTGCAACCTGAGGAGCTCATCTTTCAGCACTTTATCAGACAGTATTCCTTTGCTATCCATTAGGTTTTAACTGGCTAATTTTTTTGGAAATAGATCACCAGATCCTTCTTCCTTGTCTGTTTTAATATGGAAGCTCCGCTTAAGCCTGTCCACTATGATTGATCCTGTTGGTATTTGAAATAGCAATGGCATAGCTTCCAGCATCACAGCAACATGCAAGCCACCACAGTACAGCAAACTAACAGACAGATTTATTATAATCATATTTACATTCCATACTCAGTCAATTTTGTCTTTCCTTTTTATATGAAGTCAACTCCCTGGTCTTTCTCAGGCTTTGCTTTACTCCTTTGACTAAACCTTAATCCTATGCAAATGTAACTCTTCATCCATCCCCCTTCCATATCTATGCAACTTTTCTCAGTTTGCATTCATGATCCTTTATCTCAAACAGGTTTTTGCTATGCTTAGCAAGGATATTATTTTTTATTAGTTTGTTTACTCCTCTGACTTCTTAGACATGTATTTCATTATGTATGTATTTATTCTCTTTAACAATTTGACATCTCATACCTCATCCTCCAACTTGGATGGTGATTGTTCTTCCTCTTTCAGTGAGAAAATTAAAACAAATAGAAAAGAATTTCCACCTACCTACAACAGTGCCCGTATACATAGATAATTCCTAATCACTGCTTTCACACCTAATCACTTCTCCTAGCGATGGTAATGTCATTCTTACAGATATCCAGACCACAAACTCTAATGTCAGTTCTTGCCTTCTGTTTTTCTGTCATAACCCCTCAACCTCCTTAAATCCAGTTTATTTTGTCAAAACTCTTGGCTTACTTTAACCTCAAACTTTATATAAATTTTGACCACACTGACTCAAGTCATCATCATGTCTTGCCTTTATTCTTGTATTAGCCTCCAAACGGCCTTCCTGTTTAATCTCTTCATCTCCTATTGTCTAATGACTAGACTCTATTTGCAATATTGCAATTGGAGTGATCCACTGGAATTTATTCAGTTTATGTCATAACTTCACTTAAAACTTTGCATGGTTTTTGATTTCATGCTGAGTAAAAATAAAAAACCTCCAAGGCCTAACACAATCTGCATCCTCACCCATATTTTTACTTTTCTAAGTTCATCTCTTAATGTTATCCCTCTTCCTCATTTTTCTTCTGTCCTTCTCAGCTTTGCTATATGAAAACAACAAGCACATATTCAATTCAGGTCTTTGCAATCAGTTTTTTCTATGAGGAATGTTCCTGCCCTGCTCCTCACTTCCTTCAGGCCTCAAATGTCACCTTCTCAGTGAAACTTTTCCTGACTATCCTTTGTATAATTGGGATTCACCTGACACACTGTGTTCACTTTTCATGCTTGCTATGGATTGAATTGTGTCCCCAAAAATGTGTATCGACTTGGCTAGACCATGATTTCCAGTATATGGGTGGTTGTCCACCATTCTGTGATCTGATGTGATTATCCTATGTGTGGTAAATCCTAACCTTTATGATGTTAATGAGGCAGGATTAGAGGCAGTTATGTTAATGAGGCAGGATTCAATCTTCAGGATTAGGTTGTATTTTTAGCCAATCTCTTTTGAGATGTAAAAGAGAAAATCCAGCAGAGAATAGAGGGAACTCCAACCACCAAGAATGAAGAGCCAGGACTGGAGCACATCCTTTAGACTTGGGGTCCCTGTGCTGAGAAACTCCTAGACCCAGGGGGAAGATTGGTGACAAGGACCTGCCCACAGAACAGATATAGAGAGAAAGCTTTCCCCTGGAGCTGGTGCCCTGAGTTTGGACTTCTAGCCTCCAAGTCTGTGAGAGAATAAATTTCTGTTTATTAAAGCCATCCATTTGTGGTATTTCTATTAGAGCAGTATTAGATGACTAAAACAAAATTTGGGATCAGGAGAGTAGGACCTAACAGATACCTAAAATATGGAAGCAGTTTTGAAACTGTGAATGGACAGAGGCTGGAAGAGTTTTAAAGTGCCTAATAGTAAAGGCCTAGATTACTTTGAAGAGACTGTTGGTGGAATTATGGATATCAAAGACAATTGTGGTGAGGGCTCAGAAGGAAGTGAGGAGAGCTGTAACACTGGAGACAGTGCAGATGGTGAGAAGCAGCAGCATAGTAAAAGCAGCAACAGAAGTAGGTGACCAGTGCAAGATGGCATGGGAGCCAATCCACAGAGCAAGAGAGCTGAATTGCTTCAGGCAGGAGTCTCCCTGGCCAAGAGGGGTACCTCCAAGCACTTATAAGTGGAGGTAGACTTGCTGACCCATGGAGTGAGAGACCTGACTGCTTTCCAACTGAGGTTTACTGGCAGAGTGGGATGTCTCCAGGCACTTATCTGTAGAGCTAAAGAGCTTTGTAACACTTGCCCAAGCAGAGCAGATGTCAGGGCTAGCCCAAGAGGCCTGAGGATCTGAGAGGCCAAGGAACCACGAAGTAGAAGCTGAAGAGACAAGCAGCACAGGAAGCAGAGCTGCCTAGGTCTCAAAGGGCATGGCCATGACCTCTGGGGTCTCAAAGGGTGAAATCACTGCCTACTGGGTCTCAAGATGTGGGGCCATGGCATCGTAGGTTTCAAAGAGTCAGATCATCACCAACTTGCCTGGGGAGTGTGGGATTGCCATTCATGAGTGCTAGCAGGATGGGGCCACCTAAATCCTAGGGAGCAAAGTTGCTGTCCCAGATGGCCTGGAAGGCAGAGCTAAAGCTCAGGGCCAAGGGGCCTCCACCCAGAATCTGGAGAATGTGACCAACTCCCAGAGTCTAGAGGGTAGGGCCATTGTCTAAATGGTCTCAGGGAACAGAGGATTATTTTCAAGGCTTTAGAGCTTATGTAATATGTTCTGCAGACTTTCTTGGTGCTTGTTATCCATTCTTTCTTTCCAATTTCTCCCATTTGTAATGAAAATGTCCACCTTGTGCCTGTTCCACCATTGTGCTTTGGAAGCAGATACCTTATATTCTAGATTGCACAGATGAAGAGAAATTTTGCCCCAGTGTGGAATTTGGACTTGGAGTTGATTCAAGACCTGGAATGATATGATGGGGTGTATGTGTTTCAAATGTGGCAAGGACATGAATTTTGGGGGACCAAAGAGTGGAATGCTATGGGTTGGATAGTGTCCCCCAAAAATGTTTGTCAACTTTGCTAGGCCATGATTCCCAGTACTGGGTGGTTGTCCACCATTTTGTGATTTGATGTGATTATCTTATGTGTTGTAAATCCTAACTTTTATGATGTTAATGAGGCAGGATTAGAGGCAGTAATATTAATGAGGCAGGACTCGATCTACAGGATTATGTTTTATTTTTAGTCAATCTCTTTTGAGAAGTAAAAGAGACAATCCAGCAGAGATGGACCTCCTATCAACAAGTATGTAGAGCCAGGAGTGGAGCACTTCCTTTGGACCCAGGGACTCTGTGCTGAGAAACAACTAGACCCAAGGGAAGATTGATGACAAGGACCTTTCCCCAGAGCAGATATAGAGAGAGCTTTCGCCTGGAGCTGGTACCCTGAATTTGAGCTTCTAGTCTCCTAGGCTGTGAGAGAATAAATTTCTGTTTGTTAAAGCCATCCACTTGTGGTATTTCTGTTATAGCAGCACTAGATAACTAAGACAATTCTTTAATTATTACAATTTTTTGCTCTTTAACAAGTATCTCTAATTTACTAAAGACTTTAATGTCTTGTTTGTCATCTGTCTCCTCCATTAGAGTGAAAGCTTCTCAATTGCAGTTTTTTTCTCTCTTTTATTCATAATTGATATCAAAAACTTGGTTCTTGATACAGCAGAGATGAAAGAATAAATAAACAAACATGAAGGCAAATGATATTGTAACTTTCTCACACATTTTCCCATTATTTAGTTGACAAAAGGCACTAGAGCAAAAACTGATAGTTCCTACTCTATGATGTCAAAGACATAACTCAGTTTTATACCTTTAAGTGTAAAGTGAGGTTTACTTAGTATCATTTTCTTTGTATCTAAAATGGAGAAAGTCATGTCTTTCCAGCATTCCCCTTATTTTGCATATAATACATGGAGAATATTTTTATTACTATAAAGCATTATAAAAAGTAAAAAGGTACTACTTTACCTTTAATTTATTTAATCCTACTACTTTATTTAATCTCCTTGAGAGCTTATTAATTCATTAGGTCTGTTGTCTTAACTTGAAGCAAAAAAAAAAAAAAAATTCAATACATTGAAAAAATTATCATCATCACGTACGCAATATTTATTCTGTGAAAGATTCTGTGAAAGGCCCTTTACATTTAACATAAAGAACATTTAAATTTTCACCACTAGGTAGTGGCAGAGTGAGGTTAGAGCCTCAGTACCGTCAAGCAGCCAGTTTAGCCTTCCTACCCAACCTGCTACCACTAGAGGCAGAGGCGAGCCCAGAGGCAAAGATGAGATAACCCTTTAACATTAATCTGTGGAGAGCCTTGCTAGCCCCAGTTTTCCTTGAATGAAACTCTCCTCCTTATCCAAAGGATGAGCCCAGAGACAATCTAATTTCCAAGTGCCGTATTGCAAAGTGATGCTTTTTGCAAATTCTGATCGTTCTCCTGTTTGTTCAAGCAAAGATGTCAAAATAGACTCAAAGGGGTTTTCCACATGACATGTGTCCCTTACCCCTGTTTGCATTACACCTGCTTCTATATCAATTTTTTTCACAAATCTGTGAAAACTTCAGGAGTAGCATCTTACCCTTTCTTGCTTTCTCATATTTAGAAAAGTCTGGAACTTAATGTGCATTGAAACATGTTTGATGAAGGGATGAATAAGTGTTCCCTACCTATAAGTAATGTTCATTACGGTTTCAGTAGTCCAGATATAGCTGAATACTCACATAAAATGGCCTGTAAGTACATGCAGAGTTTCAAAAATCCATGATATTTTCACAGTTCCCATTTCTTGCTTTCTACAAACTTCATTAACTTCTATAGTTAAAGCAAAAATCCTGCCTTTTTTAGTTTAATAATGTAAACATTGTAATGTTCTCTATAAATAAACTATAATTATAATGAGTGGTAATTAATGAAAGTATGATGACTAAACCAGATAGAACATTAATCTTCTTATAATGCATAAAAGTGAATTTAAATACTATTTAAATATGGCTACAAATTTTACACATGTTTGTATATCCAGCTATCTGGATAATAGTTGGAAGTAGTGACACAGAGATAAAATTATACGTTTTGATAAGATAAATGCTTAATTCTTTATAGAGAAAAAAAAAAAATATATATATAAATATATATATATATATATTTTTTTTACCAAGAATAAATATCAAACAAGATCCTGATATTCTAGAAAGCTATCTAGAAAGTATGTTAAGAGTTTTGGTTCTGGATTGCTTCCTGTTAACTCAATAATACTTTTAAGCAACAATTTTCTTTAGTCCATCTTAAATGAGAAGCTTGTTTTGATCCTTGTAAAAACCCAAAGAAGTATGAAGTATCTACTACAATTACCTGATTTTTCCCACAAAGAAACAGGCTCAAAGAACTAACTTCTTTTTTTTTTAATTTTTTGTTTCTAAGTTTGTATCCTGTTCCCACGTGATGAAGATAACATTCAGATTCCAGTCTACCCAAATTTAACCAAACTCAAAACCATTATGACATGGTCAAAACTTCATAAGTCTTTAGAACATCACTGGCCTTTTCACAGTGTGATCACTGACCAATCTCCCCGTCTCTGTCCCTGTCCCTCTCCTTCTCCCTCTCGCTCACTCACACACACACTACACACACACACACTCTTGTGTTGTTGTCAGGTGCCATGAGGTCATTTCCGACTTACAACAACTCTATGTACAACAGAACAAAATACTGCCTGGTCCTGAGCCATCCTTACAATCCTTATGCTTGAGTCCATTGTTGCAGCCACTGTATCAATCCATCTAATTGAGTGTCTTCCTCTTTTTTGCTGACTCTCTATTTTAGCAAGCCTGATGTTTTTCTCCAGGGACTGATCCCTCCTGATAACATGTCCAAAGTATGTGAAATGTAGTTTCACCACCCTTGCTTCTAAGGAGCACTCTGGTTGTACTTCTTCCAAGACAGATCTGTTCGTTCTTTTGGAAGTCCATGTTATATTCAATATTCTTTGCCAACAGCACAATTCAAAGGTGTCAATTCTTCTTTGATCTTCCTTAGTCATCATCCAGCTTTTGCATGCATATGAGGCAATTGAAAACACCATGGCTTGGGTCATGTCCACCTTAGTTTTCAAGGTGACATCTTTGCTTCTCAACACCTTAAATAGGTCTTTTGCAGCACATTTGCCCAGTGCAATGTGTTGTTGGATCTTTTGACTGCTGCTTCTATGGACATTGATTGTGGATCCAAGTAAAATGAAATCCTTGACAACTTCAGTCTTTTCTCCACTTATCATGATGTTGTTACTTACTTATATAGATGATGAAATAGAGAATTGACTAGGCTAAATCAATGTTCAATGTTACTTTGTTAATAAGGGTAGAAGTTGGGATTCCAATGAAAATACGTGTTATTCATAGTCCTGTGTGTTTAATCACAATATATTAAAATATCATATAAATCTCTTTTTTTAAGAAAACTTTAAAAACAGGCCTCTGATTTAATCACTTTGGACATTCTGACATTATTGTTTGCTTTTCAATTTTGTTTTAGTTGAATGCTAAGTCACTGAATGTTCATTTCTAATCATAGTTAGCACTAAATGAGAAATTGTTTTATAGTAATGAAAGATCTTGATTGTTACTTGTAAGGGAAATATATATATATATAAACCAAAAACCAAGTGTCATTGAGTTGATTTTGACTCAGAGTGACCCTATAGGACAGAGTAGAACTGCCCTATGTGGTTTCCAAGGAGCAGCTGATAGATTTGAAATGCCAAACTTTTGGTTAGCAGCCAAATTCTTAACTACTGTGCCACCAGGGCTCCATATATGTAATACATTTAAAAATATATTTAATATTTATAGATACATTAGATCTCATTGCAAAACAGATTGTCAGATTATCATTTGGGTTATCAGAGTAGATTAAAGGTAGTTCATATTATTGGAATGTATGTAAGACTCTAAATGAATTACATACGAGGCTAAGAGCAATGAGTTAGCAAAGAGAATACTAAACTTGGAAACTATATACTTAGATTCAATTTTCATGTCCATTATTTGCTAGATCTTTGAATTTGGGGAAGATGGTATTCTTTTTCTGGGTCTCCCGTTTTTGCTGTTTGTTTGCTTGCTTTGTGTTTGTTTTGTCTATGAAATGAAAGACTTGTCCAGTGATCTCCAAGTTAATTTTTGTCTACCATCCCTGACATCACAATGTTGTATTGAAAATATTCTGCTGGGCCAATATTAGTAAAGCATAATGAATACAAATGTTCTGCTCATTCTCCGTGCACACTTTGAAAATCATGACTAATGAATTTCTTATTTATGTATTTCTTGATCTCATTTTGTGGATATTCCCTTTGCAGTAGCCTCTGGGCACATTTATGGGATTTAATAAGAAGAGAGATGATATCTGCAATCTTAATTGTACAGCAGGATGATAAACTCACAGACAGAGAGCTTGTCTTGCAAATTTAATTTCCTCTAAGCTTGTTAGGAAGAATATACCAGAGAATATAACAGCTCTCATCTCAAGTCATTGTATTACATGAACTTTTCAATTCTCATGTTAACGAGTACTAAGACATTTAAAGGCACATTGCATATTTTAGAAGAAGATAAATGATATACATATATATTTACTTTGATGACCCATAGCAACCCTATAGGACAGAGTAGAACTGCCTTACAGGGTTTCCAAGGCTGTAAATCTTTAAAGAAGCAGACTGCCACATCTTCCCCTTATGGAGTGGCTTGTGAGTTTGAACCACCAACCTATCGGTTAACAACTGAGTGCTTAACCACTGCACCATCAGGGCTCCTCTATGATATATATTTTACTTTGATTTAAGACACTTCTGTGTGATTTATATCTATTATAAAACTATTTGTTTTATCTTTACTAAATGCTTTTTAATGAGTTGGGCTTAGAAAATATACAGTCGCCATTAGTATTTGCATTTCAGAGGTCCTGATAGATATTCCAATTTCCCATTACCTAATGGAATTTCCTTGTCCTATAACTAGGTTTACTGCAGGTGTAGAAAAACCTGAAGCATTGTAACTCCTTCTTAATCTCAGTATAGGAAATTATATTTTATTTTGAATTATTTTATTTATTTGGTCATACCTTTCAAAGCAGACTTGCATATTAAAATCATCTCTGGCCCAATGTCTAAAACATAATAATATATTAACATAAGAGTAAGAACAAAAAGATTTTTCTGAATCTCGTAACCTCTTCTCCGGTGGAAGTGATGCTTTGCCAGTGTCTGGGCCTAGTTGTTAAAAAATTGACCACTTCCACTTTCTGCTCTTGGAACACTTGCCCTTGCAGATCTGAGCCACTATGTAGCATCACAATTACACTGTTTTTTGGAGAACAAAAGTGTAACCATTCTTTTTAATAAGAAATGAAAAAGATGGAAAGGAACTATCAATATTTTTAAATTATAAATATGTAAATAGAATGGGTATAAATTCCAAAAATTCCCAGACTATAAAATAGAAGGGGCTTGGTGGCTAAGTGGTTAAGAGCTTGGCTGCTAACCAAAAGGTTGACAGTTTTAATCCACCAGCTGCTCCTTAGAAAGCTTATGGGGCAGTTCTACTTTGTCCTATAGGGTCACTATGAGTCAGAATCAACTCAAAGGCAATGGGTATTTTATTCTAAGAGTTCACGTATGGCAGAAATGGTTAATGTGCTCAGCTGCTAACTTAAAGACTGGAGATTCAAACTCATCCAGAGGCACCTCAGAGGAAAGTCCTGGTAACCTATTTCCTAAAAATCAGACATTGAAAACCGTATGGAGCACAGTTCTTCTCTGGCACACATGGGGACTCAGGTCTCCATGAATCAGAGCTGACTCAATGGCAACTGGTATACTTTATCCTAACAAAAGGTAAAGTGTTTTTAAGGTATTATAAAACACAAGGAAAGAAAAATAAAATCAAAACAAATGTATGCTAAATACTGTGTGGGTCATGAAAGAAAGTTATGGATATTTAAGTACAAGTTAAATAATTTGACAGTAACTTGAAGAAAAGTTACTATCCCCTCCTATGAGATTTTGACATAGCGTTTTGATTCATATTACTGTCTAGATTTATTTCATAGAATTTGGTATTTCAGGTAACCTTTAATTATTCATTAAAGAAAAGCTAGAAATTAAAATACGTAACTAACATTCTGCCTTGAAGATCGGTTAGCTCTGAGCCAACCTCCAGGCTCTTACTACTCACATCTTGTATACACAGCTTCTAAATAAATATTCCTAAAAGTCAGTTCTCATTATGTCATAGTCCTGCTTAGAAACCTCTTTTTCCTTTAGCTGTTCTAAAACAAATTCATCTATACTTTAAATTAAATTCTTGTTATCTTTTGCCCTTATTTACACACACACACACACACACACATATATCCAATATACAATGTTAGAACTGGGACAGGATACTCACAATATTAACTTCCATTGAGAAAAAGGAAAATGATTAATTAATTAAATTAAATGGGGAACACATAGTAGCCCCTGGTCTTCAGGAATCATTGAATATTGCTGTGCATGTATTGTGATGATCATATGTCCTGGCAGCAAAGGAATTTCTTTATTAGATCCTGGATGTATCAGACAGAAGAAAATGGATTGTCCATGTTTTCCATGGGCCTAGATTCCAGACTCTTGGAGGTTCTTCCATGCCTATTATAATCCTTAGCTAGACCTGAAGTGCTATTTCTAAAGTGTATTCTCTGGAATCTACACAGCTTTCACAGACTACCACTAGATAGTGCATGTTTGGATGTTTGATGGTTATTCTAGAGGTCAAATTATCACAACCGACAACTTTGTTTAGCACAGATTTATAGTTTCTTTGGCAATAGTTTTTTTCAATAAACTCGGAAGTGTATATAACCATTTTCCTTCTGTCTGTTCCATGTGTCTAGAGAGCGTTTTGACTGTTTTATTTATTTTCTTTATTGACCTCATGTTCTTCACTCTTAAGTTAATACAGTACTTGGAAGTATCTGAAACAATAGGCTTAGGTAGGAAGACTAAGGTGCACCTCACCCAAGCCATGGTGTTTTCAATCACCTCATATGCATGTGAAAGCTGGATAATGAATAGGGAAAACTTAAAAATAGACACCTTTGAATTGTAGTGCTGGTGAAGAATATTGAATGGACTGCCAAAAGAATGAACAAATCTGTCTTGGAAGAAGTACAGCCAGAATGCTCCTTAGAAACAAGGATGGCTTGACTGCATCTCACATACTTTGGACATGTTATCAGAAGGGATCAGTCCCTGGAGAAGGACATCATGCCTGCTAAAACAGAGGGTCAGCAAAAAAGAAGAAGACCCTCAGCGAGATAGACTGTTACAGTGGCTGCAACAATGGGCTCAAGCATAACAACAATTGTAAGGATGGCTCAGGACCAGGCAGTGTTTTGTTCTGTTGTATATAGGATCACCGTAAGTCAGAATTGACTTAACAACAGGAAGACAATATTCTCACTTGTAAGTAGAATTTCTGAGAATAAAGAATTGAGCCAATGGAGAACAGTCACTACTTAGAGAAATAATTAAAATAAAAAAATTCCTTGGAAATAGAAAACTCAATAAAAATGTGTTTTGTAAAACAGGCTGATTGAATACTTCAGAACCCCGGGAAGGTACTGAATAAGCACAGTCAGAGTCGTACAGAAATGAGCCTCATCTCAAGAATCTATTATGCAATCAAGGAATCTATCACTTACCAGAGGGCAAGGGTATGCAAGAAATTGAAAGAGAACATTTCCCATTTAAACTACCTGAGGAAAACACTTTAGAAAAACAGTGAAGAAAAATCTAATCAACCAATATGAGACAATTACTCAGAATGAGAAAAAATATAGACTAAGGAAAGCAATAGCGAACAATAACTAAATCTCTGTTTATCTATTGTATTAGTTTTCTATTTTTGCATTACAAATTACTACAAAATTAATTAATTAAAACAACATGCATTTATCATCTCAGTTTCTGAGGGTCAGGCATCTGGGCACAGCTTAGTTAGGTCTTCTGCTCAGAGTATCACAGTCTGCATCTCATCTATATTCTCATCTGAGACTTGGGGTCCTTTTCCAAGCCCATATAGCTGTTGGCAGATTTATTTCCTTGCATTTCTAGAACAAATGTCATCTGCTTCTTCAAGGTCAGCATACAAGAGGGTTTTTGACCTGTAAACCTTCTCTTAGAGAGCTCATTTAATTAAATCAGGTCCACCCATGGTCATCTCCCTTTTGATTAATGTAAGGTCAACACATTAGGGACGTTAATTAAATACGCCAATGTTCCTTCATCTTTATTATATAATGTGACACAATCAAGAGAGTAATATCCTTTCATCTTTGTCATGTGCAATTGGTCTCAATCAAGTTATAGGTCTCATCCTTACTCAAGGGAAGGGGATTACATAAATGTATAAACAATAACAGTTATTCATAAGTCATGAGAGAAATCTTACCTCATTCATTTATCTAAAAATACTAATGAATCAGATGAGTATCTTGAGATGGGTAATGTTAATTGTAATAATACTGGAAACAGAAAAAAAATCTAGGAAGGAGGCCTGAGAATAGTGAAGAAAGAACATTCCAAAAATAGCTATGGTGGGAAAGATATATGACAGAAAAATTGTAGGACAATAAAAATATTCTAAAAGTATGATCTTATTTAAGTTAGATGAGGTATAAAGGGACAAAAATAAGGTCTTTTGGAAACAAATAGTGGGTGTTGGTGGGGGAAATAGTTCATATTTTGCTTTTAATAACAAAAGAATTATATGTTTTATCTATAGAATCAGGTGAAGAAAAAAATATCCATCAATGAAGAGGAAAAACCAGTAGAATTTTCTACATACAAGTCTACATTTAGAAGGAAAAACTACCAAAAAGCAAAAGGAAGAAAAATAAGTAGGTAATAAATATGTAATGTATAATGGATAGAACAAAATCAGCTATATTTCAGTGAGTGGACTAAATCTAATTTAAAATCAGACCTGGTCAATACCTTTTATAAAGGCTATATAATCAAGGCTGAACTCTTAAATTAAAACAAGATTTAATTCTTAAAATAAGTTGAAATTAAAGGGGAAAAAAAAAGCAAGAAAGAACAAAGGAAGGTAATTTTAGCAGTATTATTCTCAGATCCACCCTATACACTTAAAAGAAGTATGAAGAAATATATCAGGTAAAGATGAAAGTGTCAATTTTGGAACAAGATTTAAGATAAAAACCTGTATGTAACAAACAACACATTTTCAGGCACACATAAAAAACAACACTTTTTTGGCAAACAACCTAACCTATTATTTTTTTGACACAATGTTAGACAGCATTTCCCAGCTTCCTTTGAAGTTATTTGTGGCCATGTTATTAGGTTTTAATGAAATATGACCCAAAGTGATGTGTATTTGTGCTACTCTAGGTCTTATCCATAAGATCTCTCCCCAGTATCATGATTTTGTTGACTAGGATGTATATTCTGAGAGTGACTTAGAAATCATGTAATGAACATGACATAGTGAATAACAAACTGAGTCTTTGAATGACTACATGGAGAAAATCAGACCTATGACTTAACACCAACACAGAAATATTTTGTGAGCAACCAATAAACTTCTACAGTATTAAGTCAATGAAACACTGAGATCTTTACGGGTCCTAGTACTTTTTCTTTCATGATCTTTATTATTTTAGATTTCATATTTAAGTCTTCGACCCATTTTGAGTTAGTTTTTTTTGTATGATATGAAGTATGGAACTTGTTTCATTTTTTCACAGATGGACATCCAGTTATGCCAGCACTATTTGTTAAAGAGACTGTCTTTTCCCCATTTCATGGACTTTGGCCCTTTGTCAAATATCAACTGCTCGTAGATGATTGGCTTTATGTCTGGGTTCTCAGTTCTGTTCAGTTGGTCTACGTGTCTGTTATTTTATGAGTACCAGCCTGTTTTGACTACCATGGCTGTATAATAGTTTCTAAAATCAGGTTGTGTGAGGCATCCCACTTTGTTCTTCTCCTGTAATGCTTTTCTTATCCGGGCCCTCTTCTCTTTCCACATAAAGTTGATGATTTATTTCTCCATCTTGTTAAAGAATGCTGCTGGAAATTGAATCGGGATTGTGTTGTATCTGTAGATCATTTTGGGTAGAATTGAAATTTTTGCAATGTTGAGTCTTCCTATCCATGAGCATAGCATGTTTTCCCACTTATGTAGGTCTCTTTTGGTTTCTTGCAGTAATGTTTTACAGTTTTCTTTGTATAGGTCTTTTATGGGCCTGGCTAGATTTATTCCTAATTACTTTATCTTCTTTGGTGCTATTGTAAATGGTATTGATATGGTGATTTCCTTTTTGAAGTTCTCTTTGTTGGTGTAGAGGAATCCGACTGATTTTTCTATGTTAATCCTGTATCCTGTTACTTCGCTGAAATTTTCTATTAGGAAGCAGAAGCTGAAGAAAAAAGGAACATAGGAAGCAAAGCTGTTTCAGTCTCAAAGGGTAGGGCTACAACCTTCAGGGTCTGTAAGGGTGGAATCAAACAAATTGACACCAAACAAATTGGCGTCAAGGGATTTATCTTCAATCTCACTAACTCTGACTTCTATTGTCTCAATTCTGCTCTTATAGCCTTCTATTGAGTTGTCTAATTCTGAGATTTTATTGTTAATCTTTTGGATTTCTAGTTGCTGTTTATGTGTGGTTTCCAGCAGCCTGTTTATTCTGTCATTTTGTTCTTGTATTGTTTACCTGAATTATTCTATGGCTTTGTCTATGAATTCCTTGTTTCGTTCTGTGTTTGCCTGATCTCCTTCTTGATCTCTTGGAGAGCTCTGTATATCAGTCTTTTGAATTATTTGTCAGGTATTTGCATTACCTTATCTTCCTCCAGAAGGTTTTCTGGTTCTTTATTTTGGTCACTTGCTGGAGCCATCTTGTGCTGCTTCTTTACGTGATTTGTTATCAATTGATATTAATTGTTAAAAAAAAAAACTACTGGGGGCTTTCTAGTCTAAACATTTTGCTTTGTACCTGAGGTTCCTATAGTTGATCTGGTGCTTCCATGAGACTTAAATATCTTTTTTTTTTTTTCATAAAAGTTCATTTTTGCACAAGAGGATTTTAGTAGGTTTCGGTGACTTGCAACAAAGTTTGTAACTAACACAAGGGTTAATAATCATCCTGTATCTAGCTTTTGACAATTTTATTTTTCCAGTTTCTGTGTATGCTATATGTAAAGTTTTACATATCATTAACCTTTTTGATTAAAAATTTTCAACTCATGAAAGCAGATATAATCTGTTATTGTTTGAAATCTTGTTGTAGAGATACTATATGGATTTATTTGTTATAAAATTGATATTCTTCTGTAGTCAGTATACAATACTAGCAAGAATAAATACATATCTAAAGCATATTTCTATCAAGTAATGTTTAATAATATTCTGTATAATCTCATGTATTATATAACATGTATTTTCCATAATTTATTATATTGCATATAATTCATACATGTAATGTTTGTATGTTATTTACTCAATATTTTAAAACTACAGTCAAACTATAATGTATAATACACTTAGATTTTAGTAAGAAGTTACTCAGAAATTCGTAATTAAAATTAGTATTTGGGTCAGGGCTACAGTGGATATAATCAAATCTCTATTCAGACATGTGCATGGTCTTGCTTTTTCTTTGAGAACAAACACTGCTGAATTAATTATCTAAAGTATGATTCTATTTTGATTGCAAATATGAACAAAGTAAAATATTGCATTTGTAATAATGTTTTTAAAATTTTTATTTCATGTTAACATTGTTTTCAAAAATTTAAAATTGTTTCAATGAAATTACAGGCAGGTGTTTTGATTTCTCGAATCAATTTTTGTAGACTCTCACATATTTTAATATGGATACCAATCAGACTTAATTATACTATTATTTTTCTTCTCCCTACATGGTAATGCTCTTGTTTTGAATGAATGAAAACAACATTACATCATTTGGCAAGATATTAGGCACTTGATTTGTACTTGTTCTTTGTGAAATTAGTTATTCTTAATAAAACATGATGGCTAAATCATTCAATTTATTAAATGTTTACAAGCAAGATTTAGAAAGACAAAAGAAAATCCTTGAATTTCAATGCACGTGAAGGACAACTAGTCTTATCTCTCATTTAGCCTCTGGCCACAATACTTCTATGGGAAATTGGCTATAGAATCCTCATCTATCTATTTGATTTAAAAAAAAATTAGAATGCTTATTTTATGGCTGCCACCATGAAAGGTACTGTGTCAGATGCACAGATTTAGC
Source organism: Dugong dugon (assembly GCA_030035585.1). Lineage (NCBI taxonomy): Eukaryota > Metazoa > Chordata > Mammalia > Sirenia > Dugongidae > Dugong > Dugong dugon. The sequence continues at coordinate 100,867,140 of CM057463.1, read as the reverse complement.
ACATACAAGTATGAATAATACACACATATTAGCCTAATGAAATCCAAAGAAGATTGTGGTTTATCTGGTAGAAGATAGACATGTAAATTTAACAGAATGTTAAAATTGTAATTCAGACATAGCTGGACTCCCAAAGGAGCACTTGTTCACTTGTTTTTTTCACTCTGTACTGGCCTTGAGAAAGTAATCTCTTAGTAAGTTATCACATTCTCTAAAAAAATCATACCAGAATTATAGATCAGTTGGTGTCACAGTGGTTAAGAGCTCAGGGTACTAAACAAAAGGTCTGCAGTTTGAATCTACCAGCCACTCCTTGGAAACCCTACGGGGAAGTTCTACTCTGTCATATACGGTCACTGTGAGTTAGGATCTACTTGATGGGAGTAATTTTGTTTTGTTTTGTTTTCTTTAATTAAAGTGTCTAGGAATACACAGAATATCTTTTCCTTTCTACGCCATATGACAGAACATTTTATTTTATTTATTATTGTACTTTAGATGATGGTTTACAGAACAAACTAGCTTCTCATTAAATAGTACACATAATGTTTTGTGACATTGGTTACCAACCCCACGACATGTGAACACTCTCCTTTCTTGACCTTGGGTTCCCTATTACCAGCTTTCCTGTCCCCTCCTGCCTTCTAGTCCTTGCCCCTGAGCTGGTGTGCCCCTTTAGTCTTGTTTTATTTAATGGGCCTGTCCAATCTTTGTCTGTAGGGTGAACCTCAGGAATGACTTCATTACTGAGCTAAAAGAATGTTTGGGGGCCATACTCTTGGAGTTTCTCCAGTCTGTGACAGAACATTTTAGATGATAGGTGTTTAGATAGATACATAGATCAGTCTTTGTTCTTTTCTCAAGAGATCTTCTCTGGCTACCAGCTACATCATTACATCGCCTTCTACATTTTCCTTGTCTAGAAATAGTATCTAAAGTTGCATCTCTCTTTCTATATATTTCAGTGCTATTTTTGAGGTTTTTGCACATCTAAGAGGTGCATATATAAATAAATAAGAGCAAAATAAAAGATGTACAGTTAGTAGAAGCAGATTATCCAATAAGCAAGATAAGCACATGCTTAGGGCATCAACAAAACAGGGTCACCAGCTGTCCAAAGCAAAGACCCATAGATGCCAAGCAGACAGGACACAAGGAAAAGTGAGCACCATAGTGGAAGGAAACTGCAGGGACATTAAATGAAACTGATACCACTTTATAAATTTTGTATACAATAAAAATTATATTTTCCTTTTCATTTCATACAAATTGCATATAGCCTCACATTTAGTTCTCTCTTGTCGATCACATACATGTGTATATATAATTCACATATCCCGTTCAAATATGTGAGTAAGCAGAGGACAGGACACCACAGATTATCACTGTTTAGGGACTTCATATGCCTTAATCCTCTCCTGATAGTAGAATAACTGAGGATTCTAGAAAAGCTATCCAGAGATTATGTATGGTTTCCTAAGAGTCTCAAGGATGGTCTCATCTGCAACATGTGCTTTTATTATGGGAATGGATGGAACAGTAGTTCGGAATTTTAATGTTAAGAAAAATGAGATTTCTTTTTCTGCTTAATTGTTCTCCATACATCACATTTTCTGAAAAAGTATGAATTGGATGCTAAAAACCATACTGCTGGAGCTATTCACAATATTAAAGGTGCAGACAATCACTAAATAAGTTCAAAGATTTTTCTCCCTCCCTTCGTCCCAGTTTTCCTAGTAGAAGATCTGAGGAAGAATAAATGGGGATGAAGGGAAAGTGATCTAATTTTTTTTTTCCAGATTGGTTTGACATTTTGTTAGAACAATATGAGTGTGGTTTTTAAAGCCAATGTTTGCCTAGCTTTTGAAATAAAGGTTTAAGCTAGGTTTATCATGTACTGCTCATGGAGTTTTCAGTCATTTTTACCATAAGAATGATAAAATTAGATTAGCCATTTTGTTGATGTGTCTAGTTGTTTTTGAATTAATCTACATAGACATGTATGTCCCAGACCATAGATCTGATGAGAATTAGATAACAGCCTCTACACAAATGAAGACCAATAAGGCAGCCTCTAAATTCTTAGATAGGTGGTTTAATTACAGTAATCTAACTCAACACATAATCAGTCTCTGTAGAGACAGTGCAACTCTTCTTCAAAAACCAATCACTTCTTACTCTAGCAATATCTGACTTTACCAAATTAAATACATTTACATATTTAAATAAATTTAAAAAAATTCTTCAGAGAGAGGAAGAGGAGAGTTTATTAGAAATAAAAAGTTCAGAAAAGCCACTTTTAAATTTAAGTGAGCTGCATCCACCAAAACAACATCAATAGGAGAGTTTACCTTTGACAAAGATCTCAACTGGTTCCATTAGCAAGAATGTCTCTTCTGCATAGATTCAGTTCATTAGGACAGGTTTCTACAGGCTATTTTATTACACAAGTTGGCTGACCCAGCCTGTCCATTGGCTATCCAAAGCCATGAACATCCATCTTCTCCTTTCTTGTTTCTTCTAAAGAGGCTAGAAAACTTGCAGACAGAAGTCACCATGTGATAAAATGCAGTACAATAAGACCCACATGGAATTAATTGCTTGGGAAGGGAGCCCCTTATTGTAAAAAGACATTCTCATTAAGAATGTCTCTATTACAGGTCTTTCCTGATTTTCATGCCTGTAAAAAGGAAATTACTTCTACTGGAATCATTTGAGGATAAATTCACACATTTAGGTAAAAAACCAGGAAAATAGAAAAGGCCAAACCTGAGAAACCTAAGGCTTTATAAATTTAATCATTATTAGTTGAGATTTTTATTCTTGCATCCAAAGGAAGTACAAACACACAATATCAAATAATGTGTTAGTTATTTAGTGCTGCTATAACAGAAATACCACAAGTGGATGACTTTAACAAACAAATTTATTTTCACATAATTTAGGAGGCTAGAAGTTCAGATTCAGGGTGCTGGCTCTAGGGGAAGGTGTTCTCTCTCTATTGGCTTTGGAGGAAGGTCCTGTCCCTTGGTTCCTTGGTGATCTTCATGTAGTATGGCATCTATCATTCCTGTCTCTGCTTGTTTTCTTCCTTGCTCAATGTGTTTCTTTTATATTGACTCAAGGCATACCCTACACTAATACTATCTCATAAACATAATAAAGAAAACTCATTCCCAAATCGGATTATAACCACGGGTGTGGGGTTAGGATTTACAACACATATTTCGGGGAAAACAATTCAATCTATAATAACTAAATGATGAGGAGGCCAACATAGGCTGCCACTTTTCATTTTGTCTATTTAAGGTAGTAAGGAAATTTACCATAGCCTGTTTTCACACACATCCAAATTTGCATGCATAGAAACATGCACACTAAATAAAAGGCAGAATCAAATACTAAGATGATAGTATGGTTCTTTACATTGAGTACACTTAGTAAGAAAATCTGCTCTAAGATCTTAAATATCTCATTTCTGAAAAGATCAAACAGTTCTTCACTGCACACTTGCATCAGCTCTTAGATATGAATTTGTGAACCTGAACTGGGCTACCTGTTGTAGAAGTCTTAATTATTTAAGTGTATAACTAAAAACCAGTGTTCTGCTTATTGTCTTGCTGGCCATTTCAGTTTCTTATATGGGGAAAAAGTGCTGACCTGAAGATAAAATGATCTGGTCAATTTGATAGCTATATATCTCATTCTGTATTAAGACACATTCTTTTTTTAATTTATTCTAAACTCCACATGTTATGTATATAGTCATTCTTTAATTTTCCTTAGGTCCCATCAACTCTAAGTAAGATTACAACACAGCACCTTAAAATGTATAGTTCAGACTCTAAACTATGGTCAGTTCACACTGGTAGTCCTTGGTGGTCAGCAAGCCAGGATCCCCCTAAAAGCCCATAAGTTACTCAAACTCCTTGTATTAAAACTACCGTGTACAGATTCTTTTTAAATATATAAAAGTTTCATGCTATGGACTGTCTTTGAGTCAGGGCTTTGAACTGGTTTGTTCAGATTTGAACCTCTTTTGAGAATTTGCATTTATAACAAGTTCCCTGCTGAGAATTTGCATTTCTAACAAATTCCCAGGAAGTATACATAAAAGTCACCTGGTAATCTAGTTAAAATGTAGATTCTGATTCAGTAAATCTGGGGTGGAAATGCAAATTCTTAGCAGGGGTTCAAACCAGAATAAATGGTTCAAAGCCTTGCTTTGGGTAAGAAGTTCTGTTGTTTATTACCCCACCTACCCAAACCTTTTAACTCTCTCCTGCTTTGTTTTTCCAGGTTTCAAATTGGGTTTATTTACATCATGCTTTCATTTCAGTCCATTCCATAATTCAGTAACACTGGATAAAAGCAATACAAATAATATACAAACTATTCTTTTCAATAATTTATTTTGTAGGATATAGCATGACCACCAAGTTATAAGTAGTTGGTAGTTAGAGTTCATCAGACAATATTTATTTCTGTTGACTGCTTCAATACTCTCTTTTATCTGAGATAAATAAGCACTCTATACATAAAAATCTTTCCTCTGACAATTCAGTTGGTCACCTGAAAACTAGTAAGAAAGAAAAATAAACATTCAATGAAAATAAGGTACTTCAGTCCCAGAGGCTTTTAAGTAAAATAATAATAATAATAAAACAAAACATGCAAAACAAACAAACCCTGCATCTACAATAATAGTAACGTTTTAAAATATATATTTCAATTGTAGCAAATATTATAGATGAAGCCCCTCACCCTTTTAGGGTTGTAACATAAGGCAAAGGAACTTAAGATGAATAAATGGAAAGTTAATGACTAGATATTTGAGGCAGTCTCTTAAGTAGTTAGTCAAGATGTCAAAAATGATTCATGACCTTATGTCTTTATATATGCCTTTCTTTTTTATCTCTAAAACTGAGGAATGGATTACCATGAGAATAAGTGGTGAATACACCATGGACTGCCAAAAGAATGTACAAATCTGTCTTGGAAGAAGTACCACTGGAATACTCCTTAGAAACAAGGATGAGGAGACTACATCTCACATACTTTGGACATGTTATCAGGAGGGATCAGTCCCTGGAGAAGGACATCATGCTTGGTAAAGTAGAGGGTAAGTGAAAAAGAGGAAGACCCTCAAAAAGATGAATTGACACAGTGGTTGCAACAATGGGCTCAAGCACAGCAACAATTGTGAGCATGGCGCAGGACAGGGCAGTGTTTCATTCTGTTGTGCACAGGGCCACTATGAGTCGGAAATGACTTGACGGCACCTAAAAACAACAATAATTTCACAAGGCTTAAAAACAAGCAAACAAACAAAAAAAAACACACACACACACACACAAATAATGGAAAACACTGAAAGTGAAATCTACACTTTATTTCCTGTATCCTCCATTAGAATTCCAGCTCAAAAGACATCAGGAGTCCTAGTCTGGTAGGCTTCCAGTCTGATATATTTTGATCAACATTATATATAAATATGAACAATTAATGTTCTTTCCTAATCATGGTCACAAACATAAAAATTCAATACTATTACTTATTGGCTTCTATCTTAGAACCTGATAACCCTCTCCCTCAACTTAGTGAACACTTTGATGCAAAGGCGATGCTTCTTAACCATCCAATTTCAGACTTAGGTTTCTGGCATTCTTCTTTTCTTCTTTCCTTCCTTCCTCCCTATTTTCTTTTTAATTTTTCTTTACAATATTGTAAGACTCCACGTTTTGCAAGATGCATGTAAAGAACATCTCTTTTGGCAAAATTATTTTCATCTATTTATGCACGCAGACATGTTCTAGCCTAATCATTTCTCCCTCAATCGGCAATTTTATTTAAAAATATGTCTTAATCTGTGTTCTCTAGAGGATCAAAACCAGTGAAACAGATATATAAGTATACATACAGAGAGATTTATTTCAAGGAAATGGTTTGTGCAATTGTGCGGTCTGGCAAGTCCCTGCAGCCCTGGTAATTAAGAGCTCAGCTGCTAACCAAAAGGTCCGCAGTTCAAATCCACCAGCTGCTCCTTGGAACACTATGGGGCAGTTCTACTCTGTCCCATAGGGTGACTATGAGTCAGAATTGACTTGATGGCAATGGGTTTAATTTTGGTTTGGTTTTGGCAAGTCCCTAATCCATGATTCCGGTGGTGGTCTAGAGACCTCTGCTGGATCACAGGGTTGCAGGGGCAGCTTGCAAATCCAAAATCTCCAGGTCAGGCTGCAGACTAGAGTCTTCTGCAGGCTTATGTCCCAAAAACTGGAGGTCAGGTGACAAGAAGAGCAAAGGGTCGAGAGAGAGTGAGTTTTGCCATCACATCCATTTGTATACTGAAAGCAGGCCAAACGCTCAAGGAAATTCCTCTTTCAACTTACTGGCTGCATATATGAGGTCACAAAATACAATGTGATTACATCATTCAAGAGAACCTGCCAAACCACTGAGAATTATAGCCTAGCCAAGTTTACCCATTAACAGTAACCGTTACAAAGAGTAAGAAGAATATATAAAATTCTAACATTCTGAATTTCCTAATATTTCCCTTCATTTTGCATATTTATCTGTAGTTTATCTGCTTTCTCAGGCAGGCAGATATGGGAGATTTACTAATGTTTATAAATATTTCTGTGTTCTTCCCTTTTTAGGATATTTAGAATGGTTGCATTTCCATCCACCCAACTCCAGAAGTTAAGCGTAGTCATGTTATTTTCTTTTCCCTTTTTTGATTTGATGTAAGTCACTTACTAACAAGAGAGTTGCACAATTCTCCTTTTTCCTTTCCCTATGTTAAGATGGAGCTTCTCCAAGATCTATACAGTTTAGAAAATGGATAACAGCTCCTTAACTCACAGGTGTGTGTAATTTTCCTGAGAGATAAATACATTTTAATTTTATCAAGCCTCTGAATTTTTGTTGTTTTTATTCCTGCAACATAGTTTATTCCTACTGATACTGTAGGGAATAACTTCAACAAACATTTTGCCAAGACAAAAAAGAAGAAAAAAATAAATAAAAAGGTTGCAAGCTCTCAAAACCATAATAGTTATGTCTTCACTGTCCCTTTCTAGACAAAAAATAATGAGAACACTTCAGATTCTGTTATCTGTAGCAGCAAGTACTAATATCAAAATTGTGCTAGCTATGATTAGATTCTGTCATATGTGACAGAAATCATCAAATAATAGTAGCTCAAAAAAGATAAATCTGCATCATGCTTTCACATAAGAAATGCCTGGAAGGAATCTTTTATTGAGGCTCCATAAGATCAGTTATATAGACTCTTTACATATTGTGTACTTTCACTAACCTCATTACTTGGATTTTTCCTACAAACCCAAGTTTAGGGCAACCACATATTGTGGTTTTCTCAGGATATTCCCACTTTACATGTAGTATTTTGAAATAAATATTGATAGCACCTTCATTCTCTGGTTCTATCTGGACAATAAATTATACAATCACTCTGCCAATGATAGAAGATCAAATTCTTATTATCACTTATGAATTCTAGTAGGAGGGAAGAAGAAAATTGGGAAAATAGCATGTTTTCTCTTCCATAAAAGTACTTCCGAGATGTTAAACAGGAGCATTTGGCTGATATCCCATTGGCTAAAAATTAGTCATATTACATCACCTAGAGGCAAGAGGATCTGGGAAACATAATCTGTTTCCTGGTTGATCATAAGTTCAGCTGAAATATCAAGATTTCTGATTATATGAAGAAGAACATGACATCAAGAATGGAGATAGTATACAGATGGCACAAGTTTCCTTGCCAAAAATAAAGACAACTTGAAGCACGTAGTGATGAAGGTCAAACACTACAACCTCCAGTGGGGATTACGCCTGGAAGTGAAGAACATGAAAATCTTCACAGCTGGTTTGATAAACAACATTATGATAAATAGCAAAAAAAAAAAAAAAAAAAAAAAAAAAATTATCGATGATTTCATTCTATTAGAGCAACAACCAACATTCATGGAAGCAGCAGCCAAGAAATCAAACAGTATACTGCATTGGGCGAATCTGCTACGAAAGACCTCTTTAAAGTTTTAAAAAGCTAAGTTTTCACTTTGATGACAAGACGTGCCTAACCCTAGCCATGGTCTTTTCAATTGCATCATATGCATGAGAAAACTGGACAACAAAAAAGGGAGGCAGAAAAACTGTGGTCTTGGCAGACAATATTAACATACCATGGACTGCCAGAAATTCAAACAAGTTAGTATTTTAAGAACAAATAAATATTAGAATAAAAACAACCAAAATGCTCCACAGAAGTCTGGATGTCAAACTTTTGTTCATTTACTTTGGACTTGTCATCAAGAAAGACCAATTGCTAGAAAAGGACATCATGCTAAGTAAAGCAGAAGAGGGTTAGCAAAAATGAGAGAAACCACAATGAGATGGACTGACACAATAGCCACATTAATGGACTAAAACATACCTAGGATCATAAAGATGGCACAGGACTGAGCAATGTTTCGTTCTGTTGTACATAAGGTCACCATGAGTCAAAGCTGACTCTACGGCAATCAACAACAGCAACAAAAAAAAAAAAAGGAAGAAAGAAAAAAAATTTGTTGGTTAGATAGTAAGAATACATAAATACACAAATACAGTCACTGATATACTTCGCAACTTCAAAAATCAATAGAACAAATTTGTGTCACTGAATTGTTGATGTGTTGTTATGAATGTCTCAAGGTTGATTGGGCTGCGTTAAATGCTCCAAACCTTCCCTGAAAAGAATATTGATGTTATATTTTTAATCAATCGGTTGCAGTAGTGTCAATTCCAACTCATGGCAACCTCATGTGTGTCACAGTAGAATTGCTCTCCCAGAGCTTTCAATGGCTGGTTTCAAGCTCTCCTGGTCTTTCTTCTAAGGCACATCTGGGGGGACTTGGACTTCCAACCTTTCTGTTAGCAGCTGAGAATATTCAAGGTCTGCAACGCACAGGGACTCCTGTATATTCATGCTGTAGTTGTTGTTAGGTGCTCTGCAGTGAGTTCCAAATCATAGCAACCCTATGTATAACAGAATGAAACACTGCCCGGTCCTGCACCGTCCTCATGATTGTTATTACACTTAAGCCCATTGTTGCAGCCACTCTGTCAGTCCATCTCATTGAGGGTCTCCCTCTTTTTTGCTGACCCTCTACCAAACATCATGTCCTTCTCCATGGACTGGTCTCTCCTGATAAGATGTCCAAAATATGTGAGACGAAGTCCCCCCATCCTCCCTTCTAAGGAGCATTCTGGCTGTACTTATTCCAAGACAGATTTGTTCATTCTTCTGGAAATACATGGTATATTCAATATTCTTTGCCAATACCATAATTAAAGGCATCAATTCTTTTTCGGTCCTCCTTATTCATTGTCCAGCTTTTGCATACACGTGAGGCAATAGAAAATACCATGGCTTGTGTCAGGTGTACCTTAGTCCTTTAAGTGACTTCTCTGCTTTTTAACACTTTAAAGAGGACTTTTGCAGCAGATTTATCCAATACAGTAGGTCATTTTGATTTCTTGACCACTGCTTCAATGAGGGTTGATTGTGGATCCAAGTAAAATGAAATCCTTGACAACTTCAATATTTTATTCATCTATCATAACGTTGCCTATTAGTACAGCTGTGAGGATTTTTGTTTTCTTTATGGAGGTGAAATCCATACTGAAAGTTGTACTTTTCTATCTTCATTGGTAAGTGCTTTTCATTTTCAGCAAGCAAGGTTCAGTCACCTGCATATCACAGGCTGTTAATGAGTCTGCTGCAATCCTGGTGTCACGTTCTTCTTCATATAGTCCAGTTTCTCAGATTATTTGCTCAACATACAGATTGAATAAATATGGTGAAAGAATCCAACCCTGACTTACAACTTTCCTGACTTTAAAACATGCAGTGTCACCTTGTTCTGTCTGAATGACTGCCTCTTGGTCTATGTACAGGTTCGTCATGAGCAGGATTAAGTGTTCTGGAATTACCATTCTTTACAATGTTATCCATAATTTGTTAAATTCTTCAGAGTTGAACGCCTTTCCACAGTCAGTAAAACACAGGTAAGTATCTTTCTGGTATTCTCTGCTTTCAGCCAAGATCCATCTGACATCAGCAATGATAACCCACATTCCACATCCTATTTTGAATCTGGCTTGAACTTCTGGCAGGTCCCTGTTGATTGATTTATTGCTGCAACCACTTTTGAATGACCTTTAGCAAAATTTTACTTGCATGTGATATTAATGATATTTTTCATTAATTTCCCCAGTCTGTTCAATCACCTTTCTTTGGGATGGGTACAAATATGGATCTCTTCCAGTAGGTTGGCCAGGTAGCTATCTTCCAAATTTCTTGGCAAGGAGGAGTGAGCACCTCCAGGGTTACATCTGTTTGTTGAAACATCTCAACTGGTATTCTGTCAATTTCTGTAACCTTATTTTTCATCATTTCCTTCAATGCAACTTGGACTTATAACTTCAGCACTGTAGGTTATTGATCATATGCTGACTCCTGAAATGGCTGAACATCGATCAATTCTTTTTGGTACGGTGACTCTGTGTATTCCTTCCATCTTCTTTTGATGCTTCCTATGTCATTTAATATTTTCCATGTACAAACTTCAATATTGCAACTTGAGGCTTGAAATTTTTATTTAGTTCTTTCAGCTTGAGAAATACCAAGTGTGCCCTTCCCTTTTGGTTTTCTAACTCCAGGTCTTTGTACATTTCATTATAATAGTTTACTTTGTCTTATCAAACTGCCCTTTGACACCTTCGGTTTAGCTCTTTACGTCATCATTTCTTCCTTTCGCTTTAAGAACTCTACATTCAAGAGTAAGTTACATAGTCTTTTCTGACATCCAGTTTGGTCTTTTCTTTCTTTCCTGTCTTTTTAATGACCTTTTGCTTTCTTCATCTATGATGTACTTGATGTCATTAGACAACTCATCTGGTTGTCTGTCATTAGTGTTCAATGCATCAAATCTATTCTTGAGATGGTCTCTAAATTCAGGTGGGATATACTCAAGAGCATATTTTGGCTCTCATGGACTTGCTATAATTTTTATCAGCTTCAATTTGAATTTGCATATGAGCATTTGATGGTCTGTTCTGGAGTTGGCCCCTGGCCTTGTTCTGAGTGATATTGAGCTTTTCCATTGTTTCGTTCAACAGATGTAGTCAGTTTGATTCATGTGTATTCCATCTGATGAGGTCCATGTGTATAGTTGCTGTTTATGTTGTTGAGAAAGGATATTTGTAATGAAGAAGTCGATGGTCTTGCAAAATTCTATCAAGTGATCTCCGGTGTTATTTCTATCACCCAGGCAGTATTTTCCAATTACTCGTCTTTATTTTTTGTTTCCAACTTTTCATTCCAGTTACCAGTAATTTTAATGCATCTTGATTGTATGTTTGATCAATTTCAGATTGCAGAAGTTGGTAAAAGTCTTCAATTTCCTAATCTTTGGCATCAGTGTTTAGTGTATAAATTTGAATAATAGTTGTATATCATGGATTGAATTGTGACCCCCCAAAATATCTGTCAACTTGGCTAGGTCATGATTCCCAGTATTGTATGACTGTCTACCATTTTGTCATCTGATGTGATTTCCCGATGTGTTGTAAATCCTATCACTATGATGTACTGAGATGGATTAGTGACAGTTATTTTGATGAGATCTATAAGATTAGATAGTGTCTTATGACAAACTCTTTTGAGATATAAAAGAGAGAAGTGAGTGGAGAGACATGAGAGACCTTATACCACCAAGAGGGAGGTGCCAGGAGTGGAGTGCATCCTTTGGACCTGCTTTAATTTTCTGAAGTCTCTGCTCAAGTATTTTCTCTTTCACCAATCTTTCTTAGATACCTGTTACATTCTTTTTTTTTTCCTATCAATTTTGACATAGTTGATTCTCTGTACCCTGGGATGATAATCAGCTATAAAGGACCTTAAAAGTCATGACTGTTGTTAAAATGTTTAAATATTCTGCCCTGGTTAATTCATAGCTATTGACTAGGTCCTTAGCCTAACACTGGAACTCTTTAAATCTTGCCAATATTTTTAGCAATTAGAAGGTCAAAACCTGGCACAGAAGGTGTGTCTGGCACAGGAGAAGGTGAGCCTGAATGCCAGAATCCCAGGATACCCTTTGATTCCATCAACAATCTCAGACTGGTGCTGTACTTGGGCATAGCTGGGCAGACAGTCAGAACCCTATGCCATTGGTCCACCAGTTAGCCCACAATGTCTTCCATGCACCAATTCCAATTTCTGAGTCCGCTCCCTTCTCTTCACAGCCCCATAACCCCTTGAGGCGTTGCTAACTTTGTGGAGAGACGGTATGCTCAATGGCAGTATTGGAACTCTGGCAGGCAAATGTCTATTATTCAGCTTTTCCCCCCAAGCATTTGGTCACCTGTAACTAGACAGAATCTTCAGTTATGGCTGATAATGGGGACTGCATGGACCTATAGATATAGTTTATAAGAAAACTGGAAAAATTTCTGTATGGGAGACTAACTTGAAATGTAAACTTCATTTAATTACAACAATTAAAAAAAGAAAAGAAAACTGTGAAAAAAGGAATCAAGCAAGGTATATTGACTAACCATGTTTAAATATGTTGAATGTCATGTCTTTCTTACAGTAGCTTTGACACTTATCAAAGATTCCTCCTATTGTAGGTATTATCTTTCAAGGTATAATTCAATGTATGTCTTTGATTAGACTAAATGTTCTTGTAGGGTAGGGAACATATTCCTTACTCTTGCATGTTTGTATATATCCTAGAAAAAGTACTTAAAGATTTGTTGACTAAGATAAAATATATATATACATATCTGTGTGTGTGTGTGAATATATTTTATCAAGACACTAACTGAAAACTTTGAATTTTAGTGCAACAAATATTTTTGAGTATGTAATTAAAATGAGAAACATCTTTATAGAAATCTTGTAATTTTTTATAGGAGACCTTTCTAACTCAACATTCTTCTAGGAGCATCCTTAATTTGCAACCATTGGACTTCAAAATACAATGTTTTATAAAGCAAGAGAGAAAGAATATTAGCTAGAAATTCTTCTCTCAATATATGTTTTTTTTAAGCTTTATAATGCATATTGCACATTTTCAATCATGTAAACTAAGAAAACAATTACTATAGTTTTAAAATAGGATACAGATCTTGTGATAAATAATTTGAAGTACTTAAGGACATAAGTCTTAGATTCAGAGAGATGCCTTGGTGTCACTTCTAACTCTGTCCTTGTGTGACCTTTCCCCAAATGTGACTTTATCCTAGATCACCTCTAAAAATCATTATTTCTTGATTCAAAGGGTTTTTGATTGTATGGAGAAAGGATAAAAGATTTAAATTGTAAATAAAATCTAACACATACTGTGTATTTAATGAATACTTGCTATGATTATTATATCAATAACCTAGACTCTGATCATTGTAACTACTGCAAATTCTATTAGGAAACACAGGTAAACCTCTTCAATATTATCTGCAAATGAACTGCAATAGCTTTGTCCTACTAAGCAGACATATGAGGGCACTCACGTGTGCAAGCAATGGCAGTTAACCAAGCATTCCAATTCTATTTTAAAGCCTTACAACCTTCATCAGAAATACTTAAGCAGGATATGCTCTCTAGATTTCTGAAAAAAAAGTATTCATCCCAAGCTTAGTTCAGAAGATTAATTGGGTGTGGATGCTTCATTTCCATTAAAAAATATCAAATTAGCAATTAACTCATTCACATATAGAAATAGCCTGAGTTTAGTGAAGCTTTATAAGGTATTATATGGTGAAAATTATTAATTGCTACAATAACAAGGATTGAACTGAATTATAAAAAAACATACTAATAAATATACGTATAGTTATATGAATTAGAACAGGCTAGTTCTTTCATAAATTTTAAAATTCTGTTTGAAAGTACACTGGCTGATCCTCTACAATGTTGTTGTTGTTGTTAGGTGCCTTCAAGTTGGTTCCGACTCACAGTGACCCTATGTACAATAGAACTTAATACTGCCTGTTGCTGATTCGTGTTCATAATCTTTGTTATGCTTGAGCCCATTGTCACAGCCACTCTATCAATCCATATCATTGAGGGTCTTCCTTCTTTGCTAACACTCTACTTTACCATGCATGGTGTCCCTTTCCAGGGACTGGTCCCTCCTGATAACATCTCCAAAGTATGTGAGACATAGTGTCTCCATTCTTGCTTCCAAGGAGCATTCTGACTGTACTTCTTCCAAGACAGATTTGTTCGTCCATCTTTGCCAACACCAGAATTCAAAGACATCAATTCTTCCATCTTCCTTATTCATTGTCCAGTTTTCACATGCATATGAGACGATTGAAAATATCATGGCTTAGGTCAGGCACAGCTTAGCCCTCAAAGTGACATCTTTGTTTTTTAACACTTTAAATAAGTCTTTTGCAGGAGATTTGCCCAATGCAATACACTGTTTGATTTACACACTGATACTTCCATGAGATTTTATTGTGAGTCCAGGTAAAATGAAATCCTTGACAATGTCAGTCTTTTCTCCATTTATCATGATGTTATTTATTGGTCCAGTTGTTAGAATTTTTGTTTTCTTTATGTTGAAGTGTAATCCATATTGACAACTGCAGACTTTGACCTTCGTCAGTAAGTGCTTCAAGTTCTCTTCACTTTCAGCAAGTAAAGCTGTGTGATCTGCATATAGAAGGTTGTTAATGAGACTTCCATCAACCCTGATGCCACATTCTTCTTCATATAGTTTATCTTCTAGGATTATTTGCTCAATATACAGATTGAATAAGTATGGTGAAAGGATGAAACACTGACTCACATCTTTCTTGATTTTAAACCATGCAGTATCCCTTTGCTCTCTTCCAACGACTGCATCTTGTTCTATGTACAGATTCCTCATGAGCACAATTAAGTGTTCTGGAATTCCCATTCTTCACAATGTTATCCATAATTTGCTTTGATCCATAGAGTCAAATTCCTTTGCATAGTCAATAAAACACAGGTAAACATCTTTCTGGTATTCTCTGCTTTCAGCCAAGATCTATCTGACATCAGCAATGGTATCCCTCCTTCCAAGTCCTCTTCTGAATCCAGCCTGAATTTCTGTTAGTTCCCTGTGGATGTACTGCTACAACTGCTTTCAAATGATCTTAAGCAAAATTTTACTTGTGCATGATGTTAATGGTATTGTTTGATAATTTCCACATCTGTTGGATAACCTTTCTTTGGAATGGACACAAATATGGATTTCTACCAGTTAGTTGGCCAACTAGCTGTCTTCCAAATTTCTTGACATAGATGAGTGAGTGCATCCAGCACTGCATCTGTTTGTTGAAACATCTAATTTTTATTCCATCAGTTCCTGGAGCCTTGTTTTCAGTGAAGCTTGGACCTCTTTCTTCAGAACTATCATTTCTTGATCACATGCTACCTCCTGAAATGGTTGAACATTGATCAGTTCTTTTTGATAGAGTGACTTTGTGTATTCCTTCAATCTTCTTTGGATGTTTCCTTTGTCTTTAATATTTTTCCAGTTAAATCTTTCAATATTGCAACTCGAGGCTTGAATTTTCTCTTCAGTATTTTCAGTTTGAGAAATGCTGAGCATGTTCTTCCCCTTTGGTTTTCTAACTCTTTGTCTTTGCACATTTCATTATAATATTTACATTTTCTTCTCAAGCTGTCCTTTGAAATCTTCTCTTCAGCTCTTTTACTTCATCATTTTTTCCTTTCACTTTAGGTATTCTACATTCAAGAGTAAGTTACAAAGTGTCTTCTGACATCCATTTTGGTCTTTTCTTTCTTTCCTGTCTTTTTATTGATCGTTTGCTTTCCTCATGTATGATGCCCTTGATATCATCCCACAACTTGTCTGCTCTTTGGTCATTAGGGTTCAACACATCAAATCCATTCTTGAGATGGTCTCTAAACTTAGGTGGGGTATACTCAAGGTCATTTTTTACTGTCTTGGACTTATTTTAATTTTCTTCAACTTGAACTTACATGTGAGCAATTGATGGTCTGTTCCTCATGACAGATTTCTACAAGACCAACAACTTCTTCATTGCAAATACCTTTTTTCACCAACATAAATGGTGACTATACACATGGACCTCGTCAGAAGGAATACACAGGAATCAAATCGACTACATCTGTGAAAAGAAACAATGGAAAAGCTCAATATTTTTTTTTCCTTTTCTTTTTTTACTGTTGTTGTTAAATGAAGTTTAAATTTCAAGTTAGTCTTCCATACAAAATTTTATAAATACATTGTTATGTGACCCTAATTGCTCATCCCATTCTGTGACAGCACACTCCTCCTTTTGGCACCTGATTCCCCATGACCATTCTACCAGCCCCTAACACTGTCCGCCTTCCCATCTCACCTCTGGACAGAAGCTACCCCTTTGGTCTCTTGTATCTATTTGACTAAGAGTCACGCTCTTCGCGAGTATCAGTTTATGTCCCACAGTCCAGTCCAGTCCCTGTCTGAAGAGCTGGCCTTGTAAATTGTTTTAGTTCTGGGCTGATAGAGACTCCAGGGGCCATGCTTTCTGGGGTACTTCCAGTCTCAGCCAGACCATTAAGTCTGGTCTTCTTACTAGAATTTGAGTTCTGCACCCCACCTTTTTCCTGCTCCATCTGTGACTCTCTGTTGTGTTCCTTGTCAGGGCGGTCATTGGTGGTAGCTGGACACCATCTATTTCTTCTGGTCTCAGGCTGATGAAGTCTCTGGTTTATGTGGCCCTTTCTGTCTCTTGGACTAATACTTTCCTTGGGTCTTTGGTGTTCTTCATTCTCCTTTACTCCAGGTGGTTGGGACCAATTGATGCATCTTAGATGGCCGCTTGTAAGCTTTTAAGACTCCAGACACCATTCACCAAAGTAGGATGCAGAACATTTTCTTAATAAGCTTTGTTATGCCAACTGACCTAGATGTCCCCTGAAAGCATGGTCCCCAGACCCCTACCCCTGCTACTCTGACTCTCAAAGTATTTGATTGTATTCAGGAAACTTCTTAGCTTTGGTTTAGTCCAGTTGTGCTGACTTCCACTGTAGTGTGTGCTGTCCTTCCTATCGTCCTAAGATGATTCTTATCTACTATCTAGTTAGTGAATAACCATCACCCTCCCTCCCCACCCCACTAACCATCAAAGAATGTTTTCTTCTGTGTTTAAACCTCTTCTTGAGTTTTAAAATAGTGATCTTATACAGTATTTGTCCTTCTGTGACTGACTAAATTCACTCAGCATAATAAGTTCCAGCTTCCACCATGTTATACAATGTTTCATGGCTTCATCGTTGTCTTTTATCATTGTGTAGCATTCCTTTGTGTGGATATACCATAATTTGTTTATCCATTCATCCGTTGATGGGCACTTAGGTTGTTTCCATCTTTTTGCTGTCAGGAACAGTGCTGCAATGAATATGGGTGCACATATATCTATTCGTGTGACAGCTCTTATTTCTCTAGGATATATTCCAAGGAGCGGGATAGCTGGATCCTATGGTACTTCTATTTCTAGCTTTTTAAGGAAGCGCCAAATTTATTTCCAAAGTGGTTGTAACATTTTACGTTCCCACCAACAGTGTATAAGTGTTCCAGTCTTTCCACAACCTCTTCAGCATTTATTATTTTGTGTTTTTTGGATTAAGGCTAGCCTTGTTGGGGTGAGATGATATCTCATTGTAGTTTTTATCTGCATTTCTCTAATGGCTAATGATTGTGAGCATTTGCTCATGTGTCTGTTAGCCTCCTGAATAGCTTCTTTAGCAAAGTGCCTGTTCATATCCTTTGCCCATTTTGTAATTGGGTTATTTGTCTTTCTGTTGTTGAGATTTTGCAGTATCTTGTAGATTTTAGAGATTAGATGCTGATTGGATTTGTCTTAGCCAAAAATTTTTTCCCAGTCTGTAGGTTGTCTTTTTACTCTTTTGGTGAAGTCTTTTGATGAGCGTAAGTGTTTGATTTTTAGGAGCTTCCATTTATCGAGTCTCACTTCTGGTGCTTGTCCATTGTTACTTATGGTTCATATTGTGTTTATGCCATGTATTGGGGTTCCTAGCGTTGTCCCTATTTTTTCTTCTATGATCTTTATTGTTTTCAATTTTATATTTAAGTCTTTGATCCATTTTGAGTTAGTTTTTGTACATGGTGTGAGGTATGGGTCTTGTTTCAGTTTCTTACAGATGGACATCCAGTTATACCAGCACCATTTGTTACACTGTCTTTTCTCCAGTTAATAGACTTTGGGTCTTTGTCAAATATTAGCTGCTCATAGGTGGATGAGCTTATATCTGGATTCTCAACTCTGTTCCATTGGTCTATGTATCGGTTGTTGTACCAGTACCAGGTTGTTTTGACTACTATGGCAGTACAATAGGTCCTAAAATCAGGTAGTGTAAGGCCTCCCACTTTGTTCTTCTTCTTGAGAAATGCTTTACTTATTCAGGGCCTCTTCTCTTTCCATATGAAGTTGGTGATTTGTTCCTCCATCTCATTAAAAAATACTGGTGGAATTTGGATCAGGATTGCATTGTATCTGTAGAGTGCTCTGGTTAGATGTGACATTTTCACTAGGTTGTGTCTACCTATCCATTAGCAAGGTATATTTTTCCATTTATGCAGGTCTCTTTTAGTTTCTTCCAGTAGTGTCTTGTAGTTTTCTCTGTATAGATCTTTTATGTCTCTGGTTAGATTTATTCCTAAGTATTAGGAATAAATTAATATCTTCTTGGGGGATATTGTAAATGGTATTGATTTGGTGATTTCTTCTTCAAGGTTCTCTTTTTTGGTGTAAAGGGATCCAACTGATTTTTATATGTTTAGCTTATATCCTGAAACTTTGTTGAAACCTTCTATTAGTTCCAGTAGTTTTCTTGTGGATTCTTTGGGGTTTTCTGTGTATAAGATCATATCATTTACAAATAGAGATAGTTTGACTTCTTCCCTACCTATTTGGATGCCCTTTATTTCTTTTTCTAGACTCATTTCTCTGGCTAGGACCTCCAGCATAATGTTGAATAAGAGTGGTGATAGAGGGCATCCTTTTCTGGTTCCTGTTCTCAAGGGGAATGCTTTCAAAGTCTCTCCATTTAGGATGATGTTGGCTGTTGGCTTTGTATAAATGACTTAATTATATTGAGGAAGGAAAAGCTTAATATTATCAGTCAGAGCAAGGCCAGGGACTGACTGCAGAACAGACCACCAATTGCTCATATGCAAATTCAAGTTTAAACCTAAGAAAATTAGAACAAGTCCACAAGAGCCAAAGTGCTACCTTGATTATATCCCACTTGAATTTAGAGATCGTCTCAAGAATAGATTTGACATGTCAACACTAAGGACCGAAGACCAGATGAGTTGTGAAATGACATCAAGGACATCATATCTGAAGAAAATAAGATATCATTAAACCTATATTTTGTTTAATTTATTTATTTTTTATTTCTCATTACCATCAAGCATTTATCTTCCTTTTTATATGTTTAACTTCTTCTTGCCTAATCCTTACTTGGTGAAGTCAGTTAGTCAATTAATTTTCTAATTACGTTTCTCAGCCAGGAAATTTCTTCATACTCTTATGTATTTGACATATTTTCCTCTCAGAGTTTTAAATCTTCCATTTCCTTCTCGCTTCTTAGTATTTTTATTGTGAGATTAATTATCCTATTCTAATGAAGCTCCCTGATTTTTTAAGCCTTTAAACTCTGTTACATGACATAAATCTGTAAAATCAAATAACTGTACTACTGGCCTCTGTGTATCCATTTCTCTAGGCTAAATAATGCTCTCAGTGCATAAAAAGGTAAGCCTTCAAGTAGGTCAGGGATTTCCTTACAAATAGTATCACCACTCTATTGTTTCATTACAGGAAATAAAAAGAGCATATTTCCATCTGATTATAAAGACTTTGGTGTCCCCTGTACACTTTCAAGGCTACAGGCCACAGTGGAATAAGTTGAATTAATCTCTTCAGGTTTAAGCTTATTTATCAAAAAAGAAAAAGGCTGTATGCTAAAATGTTAGGTCAAGCCCTCTGCTTTCACTCCTACCTTCTACCTTCATACAACTGAGATGTGACTTAATACTGCCTTTAACAACAACAACAACAACAACAAAAACAACAAAAATCCATTGCTATTGAGTTGATTTTGACTCATAGACGCATAGCAGCCCTATACAACAGGGTAGAAGCACCACGCAGGGTTTCCAAGACAGTAAATCTTTTAGGAAGCAGACAGCTACATCTTTCTCTTGTAGAGTGGCTAGACTAGTAGATTCAAACCACCAACCTTTAGGTTAGCAGCTGAGCTCTTAACCACCTTGCCTCTGGGACTCCACATTGAATAATGCTCCGCAGCTGACTTATGATGGCAGAGCACAGTAAGACATCATTGTGTAAATGTTGAAAGATACAATATCGTCAATCCAGGTACAAAACCTGGAGCAAGAAAGTAGAAAAATATAGTGGTCTTTTGGTAATTCAAAGAAAAAATTTTTAAGTTTTTTTCATATATGCACATGCATTGTATGTGTGCGTGTGTGTACACATATACACACATGTACATAAGGACTTGGTGGTGTGGTGGTTATAGCAATCATCTATGAACCAAAACACTGGTGGTTTGAAACCACCGGAGACTACGCAGGAGAAAGATGGGGCAGTCTGCTTCTGTAGAGATTTACAACCTTGGAAAACTTTTAGGGTTGCTATGAGTTGGAACAGACTTGACAAAAGTGGGTTTTTGTTGGATACATATATATGTATATATATATATATATGTATATATATATGTATATATATCTGTGGATTACATCCACAGATATAAAGGTTAGGATTCCAACATACATTTTGGGGGGACACAATTAAATTCATAACAGCTAGTAAGGTAAATATATATATACCTACACACATGCATATTCAACATAAAAAATGTCTTGTTGACTTCTAGGCATTAAATGTTTTTTGACAATAGAAAAAGTTATAACTAAATTGGACAGCAGAAAAAGGTTTAACTAAAAGTGTGTGAGAATCAGAAATTATTTACAGAGTAATTTTTGGAATTAAATATGAAGCTATGAAGTTTGTTAAAATCCAAATTTTGGCATCTCAACCCCAGAGATATTGAAACTTTAGGTAGAAACCATTAATCTGCATGTTTAGCAGGTAGTATAGTGAATAAAGGAGCCCTGGTGGTGCAGAGGTTAAGAGCTCAGCTGCTAACCAAAAGGTTGGCAGTTTGAATCCACCAGTCACTCCCTAGAAACCCTATATATATATATATATATATATATATATATATATACACATACATACATTCACATACACACACACATATGTATATTTCCTAAATATAAATTCAGAGTTAGGCAAGTCATAATTCAGAATTATTAAAGGATTCAACCACTTTTTTTTAGTATACATGAGACAGTCTAGTCAATATCCTTCTTGAGAAAATATTAAATAATGTTCAATTTCATGTTACCTTTGAGGTTTTTAAGTGAATTATTCATTGTTCTCTTGGGTAGTCTAATTCACATTTTCTAAATATAGGCAGCAAAAACTCATGACACACTTAGCACACTTGTTAGAGGCCTGTTTGTCAGTGCTAATCAGTTGTTAGGCTTTTGACAAATATACAAAGTTAGAAAATTTATGCATGCCTAACTCCCATTTTCTAAAATTCTCTCAAAGCAGGAGATGCTCTCTTTCTAGTCCCTAAGTTCAGCTTGAACTAATCTAATTCTCAATTTTTACCATTGCAACCTTTTCTCAATGTCTTTCTGTAAACATTTACCCACTAAGAGATATTTTCTAAATATAAAAATGATAAATAAAACAATCTTTGCTTAGAAAAATTGAGGCCAATTTCTTAGTTTCCATCCCTGCTGTAACAGAAATATGACAATCGAGCGGTTTTACAGAACAGAAATTTATTTCTTCACAATTCACGAGGCTACAAGTCCTAATTCAGGGCTGTGGCTCTTTGAGGAATCTCACTTTTTGTCTTCTCTGTGGGAAAATATTTGTCTCAGCTCCTGTAAACCCAGTGTTTGTTGGTTCCTTGGCAATACTGACATGGCCTCAATCCTTCCTCCATTATTTCCTTTTTGCTTCTATGCGTAATCTGCTCTTTTTATAACTCAAAAGTGATTAGGTTTAAAATATCATCTCATAAACAACAAAGAAAATCCTATTCCCAAACAGGATTACATCCACAGATATAAAGGTTAGGATTCCAACATACATTTTGGGGGGACACAATTAAATTCATAACAGCTAGTAAGGTAAATATATATATACCTACACACATGCATATTCAACATAAAAAATGTCTTGTTGACTTCTAGGCATTAAATGTTTTTTGACAATAGAAAAAGTTATAACTAAATTGGACAGCAGAAAAAGGTTTAACTAAAAGTGTGTGAGAATCAGAAATTATTTACAGAGTAATTTTTGGAATTAAATATGAAGCTATGAAGTTTGTTAAAATCCAAATTTTGGCATCTCAACCCCAGAGATATTGAAACTTTAGGTAGAAACCATTAATCTGCATGTTTAGCAGGTAGTATAGTGAATAAAGGAGCCCTGGTGGTGCAGAGGTTAAGAGCTCAGCTGCTAACCAAAAGGTTGGCAGTTTGAATCCACCAGTCACTCCCTAGAAACCCTATAGGGGAGTTCTACTCTATCCTATAGGGTTACTTTGAGTCAGAATCGACTCGATGGCAAAGGGTTTGGTTTTTCGTTGGTTATAGTGAATAAGGAGTCCCTGGTTGGCGCAGATGGTTTATTGCATTTACTGCTAACCAAAAAATTGGTGGTTTGAGTCTACCCAGAGTTGTCTATGAAGAGATACGTGGGGATCTACTCTTGAAAATCAGCCATTGAAAACCCTATGAAACACAATTCTACTCTGACACACATGGGGTTGCCATGAGTCAGAATCAAGTCAATAGCAACTTTTTTTTTTTTTAAGAAAAACTAACTCAAAATTGAATGACACTGAATACTAAATTTTACCCCTGGTTAATCAATTTGAAAGATAACTGGTTTAAGCCCTTTTATTTGTTGGAAGAGTTTACTAGCTATGGAAGATAAGAAATACCAGATAAAATACTAGGGAAGAATGTGTATAAAAGTACTGAACTATCACACTATTGTTACAATAAGGTTAAACAACAACCACCCCAAATTTCAGTAGTTTCAAATAGCAGCAAATTTATTCTCTTGTATCTAGATTGGGCTCATGTGGGCAGCTCTGTTTTGTGGCTGCTGTGGTTTTTCTTCACAAGTCTTCATTTTAGGTCCCAGACTGAAGGGGCAGCATCTACCTAGGGGGAAGCTCTTTCTATAGTGATTGACAGAGTCTCAGGAAGTAGCCAAATTATACCTTTGTGTCATGTCAGCCACAATCATATTGGACAAGGCAAGTCAAAAAGCCAAGGCCAATATCATTTAGGTGGTGTTTATATGTTAGATTTCCACCAGGAAACAGAATCCTCACCATTTCTTCAAAGATAATTTAATGAATAAAAATTATTTGCAAGATGTTAAAATGTTGACTAGGTAACAAAAAGGTGCCACACCTATGACTAAGAGAAAAAAAAGAAGAGAGGACTTTCAAATAAGTAAAACTTAACAAACATAGATGAGGGACCCTGTGGAAGTGAGAAAAAAAAGACTTCTGAGGAGGAAGTACTTCTCATCTGAATTCTGAGAAGCAGTTTTTCAGAGATGTGATACTGATTTCTGAGAATGGGTAAAATCCTGATAGCTTAAAGAATACTTTACTGTTTATTAAAGTCATGTAGGGTCACAATTATTTTGTAAAATAGATTTTTTGAAATTATACTATTTAATCAGTTGATATTTAATTGATTATCATTTGTCTCAACCTCATGTGTGTCTTGTCAGAGTACAACTATGCCCATAAGGGTTTTTAATAGCTGATTTTTTGAAAGTATATCATCAGGTCTTTCCTCCTGGGCACTTCTGGATGAACTGGAACCACTAAACTTTCAATTAGCAGCCGAGTGTGTTGACCATTTGCACTAACCAAGGACTCCATACTAGCTATGTTGATGTTGTTGGTAGGTGCCATCGAGTGGGTTCTGACTCACAGTGACCCTATGTACAACAGTGGACTCATTGCTGTACTTGAGTCCATTGTTGGAGCCAGTGTGTCAGTCCATCTCATTGAGGGTCTTCCTCGTTTTTGCTGACCTTCCATTTTATCAAGTATGATGTCCCTCTCCAGGGACTGGTCCCTCCTGATAACATGTTCAAAGTACCAAGGATAAAGTCTTACCATCCTTGCTTCTAAGGAGCATTCTGGACATACTTCTTCCAAGACAGATTTGTTCATTTTTCTGGCAGTGCATGGTATATTGAACCTTCTTCACCAACACCATAATTTGAAGACATCAATTCTTCTTCAGTCTTCCTTATTCATTGTCCAATTTTTGGATACACATGAAAATACCATGGTTTGGGACAGGTGTACCTTAGTCCCCAAAGTGACAGCTTTGCTTTTTAACACTTTAAAGAGGTCTTTTGCCACAGATTTGCCCAATGCAGTACATCATTTAATTTCCTTTTTTTCCCCTCATTCAAAAATTATACACAGATTGTTTTGTGACCTTGGTTTCAATACCTGCAATATGTCAGCACTCTCCTCCTTTCCACCCCAGGTTCCCCATGTCCATTTGTCCAGTTTTCCTGTCTCTTCCTGCTTCTCATCTTGCCTTTGGGCAGGAGTTTCCCATTTTGTCTCGTATATTTGATTGAATTAAGAGGAACATTCCTCATGTGTGTTATTGTTTGTTTTACAGGTCTGTCTAATCTGTGGCTGAAAGGTGGACTTCAGGAATGGCTTCAGTTCTGAGTTAGCAGGATGACCAGAGGGCCATAGTCTTGGGGGTTCCTCCAGTCTCTCTCAGACCAGTAAATACAGTTGTTTTTTTTTTTTTTTGTGATTTTGAATTTTGTTCTACATTTATCTCCTGCTCTGCCCGGGAACTTCTATTGTGATCCCTGTCAGAGTGGTCAGTAGTGGTAGTTGGGCATCATCTAGCTCTTCTGGGTTCAGGCTGGTAGAGGCTGTGGTTCATATGGATAAAATTTAAAGGGACCTCTATCTAACTTTATTACCACAGTTAGCACAAAGTCTGCTTCAGACTTAACCAGTATGTGTTGAAAGATGACTATTAAATAAATACTTAATGAGAGATGGATGCAGAGAAGACTTTAGTAACAGGCAGTATTGATAACAACTTTGCTTTTTTTTTTTAAATGGGAAACATCCAACTACAGGTTAATTATGTGCGTTAAGAAACCATGAAGAAATTTTTATTTGAATATAATTTTTAAGCCTGCAAAATAGAAAAACACAAAAAATACAGTCCAAATCAATGAGTATTAAAACATCACCTCCTCAGTCCCATACCTCCTTAAAACCCAAAACCAAACCAGTTACTGTGAAGTCAATTCCAACTTATGACAACCCCATGTGTCAGAGTAGAATTGTGCTCCTTAGGGTTTTCAGTGGCTGATTTTTCAGAAGTAGATTGCCAGGCCTTTCTTCTGAGGTACCTCTGCATGAACTCAAACTTCCAACATTTTGTTTTTAATTGTTGTACTTTCAGTGAAAGTTTACAACTCAAGTTAGTCTCTCATACAAAAATTTATACATACATTGTTATGTGACCTTAATTGCTCTCCCTATACTGTGACAGCACACTCCTTTCCACCCCGATTTCCCGTGTCCATTCAACCAGCTCCTGACCCTCTTTGCCTTCTCATCTCACCTCCAGACAGGAGCTGCCCATTTAGTCTCATAGAACATCACTGAATTTCTTGACTGCTGCTGCCATGGACATTGACTGTGGATCCAAGTAAAATGAAATCCTTGAAAACTTCAAACTTTTCTCCATTTATGATGATGTTGCTTATCAATCCAGTTGAGAAGATTATTATTTTCTTGATGTTGAGGGGCAATCCATATTAAATCCATATCTTCATCAGTGCTTCAAGTCCTCATCACCTTCAGCAAGCAAGGTTGTGTCATCTGCATATCACAGGTTGTAAATGCATCTTCCTCCAATCCTAATGCCATGTTCTTCTTCATATAATTCAACTTCTCCAATTATTTTCTCAACAAACAGATTAAATAAGTGTGGTGAAAGGATTCAACCCTGACACACACCTTCCCTGATTTTAAAACACATAGTATTCCCTAATTCTATTCAAACAACTGACTGCCTCTTGGTCTAAGCACAGGTTCCTCATGAGCACAATTAAGTATTCTGGAATTCCTATTCTTCACAATGTTATCTTTAATTCGTTATGATCCATACAGTCGAATGCCTTTCCATAGTCAACAAAACACAGGTAAACATCTTTTTGGTAGTCTCTGCTTTCAGCAATGATCCATCTGACATCAGCAATCATACACATCATTCCAAGTTGTCTTCTAAATCCAGCTTGAACTTCCAGCAGTTTCCTGTGGATGTACTGCTTCAACCGCTTTTAATGATCTTCAGCAAAATTTTATTTGTGTGTGATATTAATGATATTGTTCAATAATTTCTGCATTCTGTTGGATCACCTCTTTTTGGAATGGGTACAAATATGGATCTCTTTCAGGTGGTTGGCCAGGAAGTTCTCTTCCAAATTTCTTGACATAGATGTGTGAACAACTCCAGAACTGCATCTGTTTGTTGAAATATCTCAGTTGATATTCCATCAATTCCTGGAGCCTTGTTTTTCACCATTCCCTTCAATACAGCTTGAACTTATTCCTTCAGTACCATCAGTTCTTGATCATATGCTCCCTCCTGAAATGGTTGAATGCTGACCAATTATTTTTGGTATGGTAGCTCTGCGTATCCTTTCATCTTCTTTTAATGCTTCTTGTGTCGTTCAATATTTTCCCCATAGAATCCTTCAATACTGCAACTCGAGGCTTGAAATTTTTCTTCAGTTCTGTCAGCTTGAGAAATGCTCAGCATGTTTTTCCCTTTTGGTTTTCTAACTACAGGTCTTTGCACATTTCATTATACTTTACTTTGTCTTCTTGAACTGCCGTTTGAAATCTTCTGTTTAGCTTTTTTACTTCATCATTTATTCCATTCCCTTGAGGTACTGTACATTCAAAAGCAAATTTCAGAGGCTCTTAACATCCATTTTGATCTTTTCTTTCTTTCCTGTCTTTTTAATGACCTTTTGATTTCTTCATGTTAGATGTCTCCACATGTCTGTTAGTCTGTCATAGTGTGGTGGCTTGTGTGTTGTATGATGCTGAAAGCTATGCCACTGGTATTTCAAATACCAGCAGGGATACCCATAGTGGAAAGGTTTCAGTGGAGCAGAGAGAAGAGGAACCTCCTACCACCAAGAAGAGTCAGGAGAGGAGTGTGTCCTTTGGACTCTGGGTCCCTGCACTGAGCAACTTCTAGACCAGGGGAAGATTAATGTCAAGGACCTTCCCCTAGAGCCAACAGAGAGAGAAAGCCATCCTTTGGATCTGGCTTCTTGAATTTAGACTTCTAACCCCCTGAACTGTGAAAGAATAAATTTATGTTTGTTTAAGCCATCCACTTGTATTTCTTTTATAGCAGCATTAGATAACTAAGACAAACAGCAATATGAAACTTTACCTAACTCTAATTCTTAACATGAATTTAAGATTTGGCAAAGAGTATGTCCCAGAGTCTTAGGACCTGAGTATATGTCCCCGTAGTCAATTCTTGCCCTGTGACCTTGGGCATTTTATTTTCTCCAACCTGAGACTATTTCCCCAGCCAAGATGACAGATAAAGAGATCCCCCCCCCCACTTCAGGATTATTTGAGAAATAGTTTTTTTAAAGTTCTAAAGTGCTTTATTAACCTAAAATATGTAAAGAATATGAAATTTTTGGCTAATATTTAAGTACTGTTTTACATTCTGTTTTTACTCATTATCCCCGTTATATTTATTCTTGTTGTTGTTAGCTGCCTTTGAGTTGATTCTGACTCATGGTGACCCCACATGTGCAGAGTAGAACTACTCCATAGGATTTTCAAGGTTGTGACCTTCCGAGGCACCTCTGGGTGGGTTCAAACTGCCAACCTTTAGGCTAGTAGTCTAGCAGTTAAGCATTTGCACCACATACCCAGGAGCTCCTTCCAGTTATACTTCTTGGGCACTCCCGTCTTGTATAGGATTATACTATGATTTCGGACACTTGAGAAATAGAATTTCTTTCTCTATTTTCCAAATGTTTTGTCATTTACAATGAGTTTCAGCCACATGACAGATCTTCAGATAAATGATGACAGCTACCATGTTCCCCTAAATGGTCTCTTTTCCGGGGTAAATAACACTAGCTTTTATTACAGCATTTTCAAAGCTGTCTTAACATCTGAACACACTCTAAACTGTGTTCTTTTTCTAAATAATGAAATGTTTAAAGTTTCATTTCTTTCTTTTTTTTCTCTTGCTTGTTTTCTTACTTCCATTCTTTCTTTTCTAGAATCCTTAATATGTCCATAGCTCTGTCAGCTACTTGGAGATGATATTGCTAATATTTTGCTATGTGCCCAAGATATTTTGGTGCAAGAGTCTGCTTAACAATCAACTGCTGCAATAGTCCTTCAGATATGCTTTCTTCATTGAAAGGATGCACTTAGAGTTGTCTCTTGATCCAAGAGTAGCTACCATTTCCAGGAATTAGCATTCTGTGCACAGAAAGCTAGTAAATGGATATTTCTTAATGTTTAAGGCCCTATATTTCAACAGACCCACCAAGTAGTTCAATATTTCTGTGTGTTTTCAGTGTGCCAAATCATTAAGAACATCAGAATTCAAGGATATATTTTTATTATACGTGACTCTAAAAAGGTTTATGAAATCCATTTGTCTGTTCAATTGTCTGTCTCTGTAGAGTGTCTCCAGGCTTATAATTTTTGATCTTATCAATTGATTTTTTTCCAATTTGAAAGAGTCAAATTACCTGAAGTAACCTATGGCCTCAGCTTTAAAAAAAAAAAAAAAAAAAACTCTAAGTTGAGAGAAATATATATGCTAATTTTTTTTAATTGCATATTGACCTGTCTATGGTAGATGTTTTCAAGTAATCAGTTCGAATTCTGCCATAAGCTTATTAGAAGATATTCTGAACTAATTGCTAAGTGTTATATTAAGACCATTGTTACCATTAGTATGATTGTATAGTCCTTAAAATTCCCAATTAATTCAGTTATTTCATTTTCTTTCATATTTCCCCTACTTTTATGATTTTTACTGTTTGCTTTATATACAGAGTATATAAAAATCTTGAACATAGGTCATACCTATAACTGTCAGATTATTCATTATTTAAAATTATTTAATTTTAAGTTTCAAAAGAACAAAAAGTCAGAGTGTTAGAGATTAATCTTAAGAAGAATCCAGAATATCAATTTAATTTGTAAAAACACTGTCTTAGTTACCTAGTGCTGCTATAACAGAAATACCACAAGTGGATGGCTTTGACAAACAAATTTATTCTCTCACAGTTTAGTAGGTTAGAAGTCCAAATTCAGGGTGCCAGCTCCAGGGAAAGGCTTTCTTTCTCTGTCGGCTCTGGGGGAAGATCCTTGTCATCAATCTTCCCCCGGTCTAGGAGCTTTTCAGCACAGGGACTCTGGGCCCAAAATACGTGTTCCCCTTCCAACGCTTCTTTCTTGGTGGTATGAGGTCCCTCTCCTCTCTGCTCATTTTTGTCTTTTATATCTCAAAAGAGATTAACTCAAGAAACAACCTAATCCTGTAGATTGAGTCCTGCCTCATTAACATAACTGCCTCTAATCCTGCCACTTTAACATCACAGAAGTTAGGACTGACAACACATAGGATAATAATATCAGATCACCAAATGGTGGAAAACCAACATGGCCTAGCCAAGTTGATATACATTTTGGGAGGATAAAATCCAATCCATAACAAACATCTAAAAAACACAGTGGCTAAGTTACTTGTCCAAAGTCATAAACTATTTACTTGGTAGTGTCCAGAGTAGAATTAATTTTCTTGATTATAAGTGGATTATTTTTCAATGACACCTTAAATCAATCAAATCACGTGTACCAATATGAATTAGTTGTTAAAGTACTCAAAATATCCACCTTCACTACTATGTGGCCTTGCTTGAAATTCTTCAAATGTAGTCACAAAGATACTGCTGTGATTTTTAGGTGCCATGAAGTCGATTTTGACTCATAGCAACCCCATGTGACAGTGTAGAGCTGCCCGATAGGGTTTTCTAGGCTGTAATGTTTACAGGAGAAGATCACCAGGTCTTTGTCATTTTTGACAATGGATTTTTAGATGTGACACTAAAAGTACAAGTAACAAAAGAAAAAAAGTGACATCATCAGAACTAAAAACATTGTGCATCAAAGGACATTGTCAGTAAAGTGATAAGACAGCCTAGAGAATGGGAGAAAATATTTGTAAATCATATATCTGATAAGGGATTAATTTTCAGAAATATAAACAACACCTTCAACTCAATGACAAAAAGACAAGAGATCTAACTAAGAAAAAAAAATATGCAAAGGACTTAAATAGACATTTTTCCAAAGGAGATACAAAAATGGCAATAAGGACATGAAAAAATGTTCAACATCATTAGTCATTAGGGAAATTCAGTTCAAAACCACAATGAATTACCTCTGCACACCCACTAGGATAGCTATAATAAAAAAATAATAGTAAATAAAGGAAAATAACAAGAATTGGTGAGGATGTAAAGAAATTTAAACCTTCATCCATTGCTTACAGGATTGTAAAATAGTGCAGCTTCTGTGAAAAACAGTGTAGCAGTTCTTCATAAAGTTAAACATGACCCAGCAATTCCATTGTTAGGTATATATCTAGAAAACTTGAAAGCAGGGACTCAGATTGATGCTTGTATACCAATATTTATTGCAGCATTATTCACAGTAGCCAATCGAAGTGTGCATCAACAGGTAAATCAATAAACAAAATGTGACATATCCATACAATGGAATATTATCAAGCCATAAAGAGAAAGGATGTTCTGATATATACTGCGACATGAATGAACCATGAAAACATTATGCTGAGTAAAGTAAATCAGACACAAAAGGATAGATATTTTATAGTCCCACTTTTATGAAATTTCTAGAATAGGCCAACGTGTAGAGGCAAATGTTTATTAGTGGTTACCAGAGGCTGGAGGGATGGGGCAGGGATGAAGATTTACTGCTAAAAGTATATGGAGTTTTTGTTTGGAGTGATGAAAAAAATTGGAAATCGATGGCAGTAATGCTTGTATGTGTTAAATGTAATTAGTATCACTGAATTTTACATTTAAACATGACTAAAATGGTAAAAATATTGTTACATATATTTTACCACAATAGCATTTAAAATGTTTTAAAAGAATAAACTGAATGAGTCTTCATTTGAAATACAATTTAATATTGGCAAGAAAAAAGAAAAAGAAAAATTTCCACCAAAAAGAGATACACCTAAATTAAGAAAACAGAAAAGTTGGAATTTAAACAATGGAAACAAGTATCTCATGTAAACAAAAATCAAGAGTAGGCTGATGTAGCTATGTGTCTATCAGAGAAAGCTAATTTTATGTTAAACATTACTAGAAATAAAAAAATGACAACTCAGAATAATTTTTAAAAATCAATCCATAAAGCAAATATAACAATTTTATATCTGTATGAATCCACCTTCTATTCATAATAAACACTTCCGAGCAAACTAGGGTTAGATAATAGCTTCTATATATACAAAAGAGTGTTTATAAAATTTGTAGGAGACATACTGCTTAATGGTTCAGTATTTAAAGATTTTCTCTGAATTGTCAGTGCATCAGGAATGTACTTTTTCATCACTTATTTTCAATATTATACTCAGTGTTCTAACATGTAGAAAAGCAATAAAAATAAAAATTCTTATTTTCTATTTCACACCATATAAAAACAAAAAATCAATTCCAGGCAGATTATAGATCTAAATCATGGAAAGTAAAACAATAAGCTTTCCAGAAGAGGACATAGGAGAATAATTTAATGAACTTGGGATAAGAAAATATTTCTTAAGTCGCATAAGGCAGTAACAATAAATTAAGAAACTGATAGATTGGTCTGTATACAGTTAGAAACTTCTGTTTATCAGATGCTACAATTAAGAAAGTAGAAAAGCAAACCATAGAGTAGGAGAAGATATTTGCATTGGATGTAATCAAAAGAGGATTTCAAATCAATTTTTACAAAGACAGCAAACTCAATAGGTCTATGTTCCAGCACATTACAGAAGATGGCAGCAACCAGATTACAAAATATCAAGTATGTGGTAAATAGAAGAAATATTTTTCTATGCATTTAAAGATTCTCTTGTGTCAAAATATGATTATTTTGCTTGACTACAATTTTTTTATCTTGATGATATTCCATAGGAACCTTTACTGTCATAGTGATGGTTGTTAATTTATCTGGGTATGCACAGCTTTCCTTGAAATTTGGTAGAGCTTTTGATTTTTCTCTTTCTTTTTTAGCTTTAAATATAATTTCAACTGAATTTCACTTACATCTTTTGTCTTTTTGGATGGTCTTAAACATGTGCACTTTATCCTAATCATAATGAGGTGGAGTTGCATTAAAAATCCTGTTTCCTTTGCTGGGCTCCCCACTCCCCCAGCTTTGCATTTGAATCCTGCTTTTCCTTGGAGGTTATATGTAAACCCCATTGTGCATGCAGAGTATCATTAAGAATGTTGCTGATGTAACTTGTATAACTCCCTACTTGTAAACCCCTTTAAAAGTAACTTGTCTTCTCACCCTTGGGGAGCTGTCTTGGCAGCAGCAGCTCCAACTGACTCTTTTCCCTTGTACAACAAAGTAAGTGTGCCTTACCTGTCCTCTGGAAACCCTGACGGCAGAGCAGTTAAGAGTTTGGCTGCTAACCAAAAGGTTGGCAGTTCAAATCCACCAGGTGCTCCTTGAAAACCCTACTGGGCAGTTTTACTCTGTCCTGTAGGATCACTATGAGTTGGAATCAACTAGATGGCAACAGTTTTGGTGTTTGGTTTTTGGTTTTCCTGTTTTCCCACCCTGGTTTCTCATTTATTAGCCAGCGTGAGTCATGCTGAGCAAGAACCTGGGGCTTCCACCAGACAAAGTTCTATCTAGCTTTCTCTATAGTAAGATAGACGTTCTCTATTTATGAGTCTCTCCCCAGCTGTCTTTCCCATAAACGGCAGGAGCACGATGTGAACTTGCCAATGAAATTTTTTTTCCTTTGAAATATCTCAATATTGTTCAACTGAAGCGGCAGTGAAATGCTAGACCCTGTGCCAAACTAAAAACAAAAAACCGTTGCCATCGAGTTTATTCTATCGCATAACGACCCTGTAGGACAGAGTAGAACCGCCCCATAGAGTTTCCAAGGAGCACCTGGTGGATTCAAACTGCTGGCCTTTTGCTTAGCAGCCATAGCTCTTAACCTAGTGGTTTCCATGCCCTGTGCCAGGGTTCCTATATTACTGCGTCTCTGCTTCTGTATTCAGTGTTCTCTTGATCAGACATTTGCCTGCACCTGCTTTATCTCTGATGCATCCTGAGCACAAGCTGGTAACCAGGATAATTGTCAGTGCATCCTAAGTGGGTTTAGGTGAAGTGGATATCTGTGAAAACATTTTGCATTTTTCTCAAGTTTGTATAATCCCTCAGCTGGGGCTCGCAGATCTACTATTTATTATTTGCTTCCTCATAGCATAATCTAATTTTATTTGAGTTGTATTAAAAATAAATTTTAGTTTATTATAAATTTTGTAAAATGATAATTTAGACATTTTCCTTGAAGCAAATTATAGCTGATTTAAATATAAAGATAATTTATATTTTTTATATTCAATACTTAAAAATATACATAGAAGACAAAGAAATAGTCAATGAGTCATGAGTAGCAGAAGCTATATTAATTGCATATATATACATATTTCCAGATCCCTGGTGGTGCAGTGGTTAAAAGTTTGACTGCTAACAAAAGGTCAGCAGTTCTAATCCAGCAGCCACTCCTTGGAAACCCTATGGGGCAGTTCTGCTTTGTCCTGTAGGGTCGCTATGAGTCGGAAACGACTCAGTGGCAACAGGTTTGGTTTTTTGGTTTTATATATATTTTGATAATAACTGAATTGTCTAGCTAATGCTCATAGAGAGAAAAGAAATTAGACAATTAGCTATTGAGTTACTGTTGGACTTCTCTAAAGCTAAAGAATTTTCTAGCTCTACAGAGAATGTCCTTGATTTTTTACAAGTCTGAATTTATTACCTGAGAACTCAGGGAAGCAAACTCATTTTTATCTGTTGACATTTAATCAAGTCAAAAAATTTTATTTTTACAGAACATTACATACATTTGGAATGTTTTTCTTTCCTCTCAATAAAAATTAACCACAGTGTGATCCTTAGGCATAATATGATTAGGTAGGCATGCAGACATTTCAGATACATGAACTTAAAGGGAAAGAAGAAACAGGAAAAATATTCCAGCATTTATGGAAAGCTTAATATGTGGCAGTGATTATGTTAGGTATGCATTTTTAACACAATGCTCAAACAATTTGTGAAGCAGATAGAGAAGTATAACTTCATAAAGCAGTTGATGTTTAGCTGAGTGAAACTTGGGTAAAATTTCATCATGAAAACTTGGAGAAAACGTGAGGATGAGGAAATTATATTAGCTAAAGGATAAACATCCAGGTTATGTACATAGATTGGTAATGAATTCAGCAAGGCTATACATGATGAAAAGTGGGAAATAAAATAGAAAACATTTAAAACCAAGTCAAAGTGGACTGTTATACATGAACATCTCTCTCAGTCATTTTGTCTGAATATAGAAGTACAATTCTCATATGATCAGGTAGAAAAACGTATTTGAATCTCTTGTTATAAGTTGCTGAAATTATAGTTTTCTTTCAATCCTTGAATAAACATTTATGAAAAACCTCTGCAAAAGAGCAAGAAAACAGATTTCTTCAGAAAGATGTGTTAGAGTATTCCATGATCAACATGTGGCATATAAAATGACCTTTATAATCAGCTTACCTATGATTTATTTGAATGAAAATGTGATTATGATTCCTGAGTCTCCTTGTAAACTGAAATTGGGCAGCATCAAGCTGTGGAACCATTTTAATAGAACATTTGAAAACGAATATTATCACACTATGTATATGTCTAAATTTGCCTATAGCATGGATGAAGGACTTGCTGGAAAACAGAGTAAAGTACAAAGCATGAGTTCCTATCAGCTTTGCAGTGTGCTTATTCTAAATATACACAGCTGTGTAATTTGTAGAGTATTCTGTTAAAGTCACCATTTGAAACAATGGTGTTAATTTGCATGCAGTTGGGAAAAAATTTCCAATAAGTTTATTTCATTTATTTATGTATTTATTCCTTATAACACATGTATTTAAACAACAATCGATATACCTAATCAATTCAGGTTTTGTTAACCTGGATTGTATTAAATAACCTGAATAATAAATTTATTTTTAAAAACTAGACAATACTTATGGTTCTATAATGTTAATTTATTTGAAAAATGGACAATTTTGGAAGAGATGGAAGGGGATAGAACAGCAAGTTCTCTTCAGTAGACCTTAATTGGCAGTAAAAAAAAAAAAAAAGTGCAAGAAGATTGATGCAGAAGCATTATTGAACCCTAACATTTTTAATAGAAGTTAAGCAGTGATAGCAACTTAGTAAACTTTGTTGATAATGAAATGCTTTGTTTTTGTTAGGTGCCTTTGAGTTGGTTACAACTCATAACGACCCTGGGTACAACAGAAGGAAACATTGCCCATTGTTGTGCCATCCTCAGAATCCTTGCTATGTTTGAGCCCATTGTCACAGCCACTGTTTCAGTCCATCTCTTTGAGGGTCTTTCTCTTTTTTGCTGACCCTCTACAATGAAATATACATGGTAAAATATATATTATTCTTAATAAATACTTTTATTCTTATACTCTCAAATCATACCAAAATTGAACGGATAGTCTAGGGAAAAAAAACAGGTTCTAGAAAGCATAGTAATATAAAGCAAAAATTCACTTGCTTATTGGCCATCGACTTTTAGAAACGATTGAAAACTGGAAATTGCTTTCTATGTACTACAAATTAAGTACTTAGTCTATTTGGCCTGGTGTATGTTTATATCCTATATCACCTTTGTGACTTTTTTCATACTGCTTCTCATTGCCGGAATTCCCTCCCTCACTTCTTTTTTATTAGATATTATTCATTTTTGAGGCACCAAATCTAATCTTATAATTTGGGTCTCCAGTAATGACCGACTTTTAAAGAATATGCCATTCTCATTCTCGTTGTCTAATTTTCTTCTTCTCACTCTCTGTTACTCTTCTTTTTCTTTTTTTAACATTTTATTGTGTTTTAGGTGAAAGTTGACACAGCAAATTAGTTTTGCATTGGTTGCTATTCCCGCAATGTGTCATTACTCTCCCTCGTTCCACGCTGCCTTCCGCATTTCCATCTGTCCATTTTCCTTGCCCCTCTTTGCCTTTTCATCTTTGCTTTGGGTCAAAGCAAATGTTGCCTCTTTAGCCTTGTACTGTCGATTGTTCTAAGGAGCATATTCTTCACGAGTGTTATTGTTTATCTTATAGCCCCATTTATTATTTGGCTGAAAGGTAAACTCCGGGAGCAGTATCAGTTCCAGATTAAAAGAATGTCTTAGGGTGATTGTCTTGGGGGGGTTCCTCCAGTCTATCTGTCCAGTAAGTCTAATCTTTTTTACGAATTTGAGTTTTGCTCTACATTTTTATCCTATTCTAACCAGGATCTTCTATTGTTCGTTGGTGAGAGCAGTTGGTAGCAGTAGCTGGGCACCACCTAGTTTTTCTGGTCTCAGGCTAGAGGAGACTGTGGTCTGTGTGGGCCATTAGTCCTACGGACTAATTGTTCCTTTGAGTCTTTTGTTTCCTTCACCCTCCTTTGCTCCAGATAGGAGACCAATGGTTGTATGTTATATGGCCTCTCAAAAAGTTTTAAGACCCCAAATACTACTTAACAAGCTAGGATGTGGAACATTATCTTTATGAACTATGTTATGACCATTGACCTAAATGTCCCCTGAGTCAGTTGTCCTGAGCCTTCAAACCCAATGGTCCTGAGTTGCAGGAGGTATTTGAATATGTCTAGGAAGTTTCCATAACTGTGCCCCCTATGTGCTCTATTGTATATATGAATACCTATGCATCATATACAAATATGCATATACAAATGTCCACAATTATATCTATATATGCATGTGCATGTACTCTCATATGCACTCCCACCCTATATAGCATAACATATCTACCTATGTAATCACTCAGAGATTTTTGGTTGTTATTACTGTTGTTGCAGAACTGTAAATGTTATAGCATTTACCATAGTTATCCTTTATTCTTGGGTACCTCTCAGTGTCTTCACTTACCTTGGTCACATTGTACTGACTTCTCCCATATTGTGTACTGCCTTTCCCTTCACCAGAATAAATACATGTCTATTATCTAGCAAGTGATTCTCCCTCCTTCCCCTCTCATCCCTGATTACCATCAAAGAATATTGCTTTCTGTGCAAAAACCTATTCTTGACTTTTTAAAAAAATAGTATCAGATAATATTTGTCCTTTTGTGATTGACTCATTTCATTCAGCTTAATGTCCTCCAGATTCATCCATGTTATGTTTTCAGACTCATCATTTTTCTTTATCATTGAGTAGTACACCATTGTATATATATACCACATGCTGTTTATTCATTCATCCATTGATGGACACTTACGTTGCTTCTATCTTTTTGTTTTTGTGAATAATGCTGCAATGAAATGGGTATGCATATGTCTATTTGTGTCATTGCTCTTATTTCTCCAGGATATATACCTAGGAGTAGGATTGCTGAATCGTAAGGTATTTCTATTTCTAGCGTTCTGAGGAAATGTCATAGCATTTTCCATAGTGATTGTACCATTTTACAAGCAGTGTATAATTGTTCCAAATTCCCCACAACTTTGCCAGCATTTGTTGTTTTCTGAGTTTTTGATCAGTGCCATTTTTGCAGGGTTGTGATTGTATTTCATTGTAGTTTTGATTGGCATCTCTCTAATGGCTGATGATCTCAAGCATCTTTTCACGTGTTTGTTAGCTGCCTGAATGTTTTCTTTGGTGAAGTGTCTGTTCATGCCCTTTGCCCATTTTTTGATTGGATTGTTTATCTTTTTTTGTTGTTGTTGAGGTGTCGAAATTTTCTATATATTTTAGAGATTAGACCGTTGTCAGGTATGTCATTGCCAAAAATATTTTCTCAGTCTGTAGGTTCTCTTTTTACTCTTTTGGTAAAGTCTTTTGATAAGCATAAGCATTTAACTTTTAGGAGGTACCAGTTATCTAGTTTATCTCTCTCTTTCTTGTATTCATAATTTACATTCAAATATAGAGCCATAGGGCAGTGCTAAGAGGTATCAGAGAAAAACCTCTTCCTCCTTTTCCTCCTTCTCCTCTTTCTTCTATCAGTATTATTATTGTGTTATTATTATTGTTTTCATTTATTCTTCTGAACCTTTGGTGAACTATGTCAATTTGAAAATCATTTCCTGTTTTTCAGCTCTAAGACATTTTATTTTATCTTTTTTATGCTACTACTTTCTTTCTTCCTAGTCCCTTTCTGGAACTCCCCTGGATTTAACACCTATGTATCTTACACATTCTCTAACATTTTTTACTTGTTGTTGTTGTTCCTTGGTTTTGGAGATGACATTGATTATTTATTTCAACTTTTATATCGACTATTTAATTTTAAAATTGTGTATCTAATTCTGAAGACAGGTTCTCGCTTTTTTCCCTGCTTTTTCATATCATCCTAGACTTCTTAGAGATGTGGCATCTTCCTAAAACTCTCTGTTAATATCAATGTGAGTATTCTTAAAGTTATTTCCTGTTCCCTGAGTTATATGTTCTTACACAGCGTGTATTGTTATTTTTCGTTATTATGTACTAATTCTTTCATATTGTTTATTTTCTTCATATGTCTAGTAAAATTTAGTTATGCATTAATATTCAAAAATGGAGAATTAGCTGATTTCCCTATAGAGTTCTATGATATTTCTCTACTTTTATAAATATGACTGTTTAATAGCTAGGTATTCCTCACAAAAAGGACCACTGACTTGATATTCTTTATCTACACACCGGGCTTGTTGAGAGCTTTTCAATTTAGTAAATCTAGAATTTACTTAAAAGTAAAGAAATGGGTGGTCTTTACCCAGTAGCCCCAATTTTCTCTTGGCAAGTTTTCTATTATTACTCAGACAAGTACACTATGCACTTATTCATTCATTCATATGTATATGGGGAACAAAACACAGGGTTGCAGGTGACTTATATCAGTGTCCAATGAAGGGCTTTAAAAAAAAAAGCTAAATTGGACATCTCTTTACCCCCACCCTCTTTCAGAATTCATGCCTGTGAGTCTGGAGCCTTTTAAAATTACTGCTGGACAGGTCACCTTATCCTCAGTTGTTCTTCCTTCCCATATATAGTTTTGTTCTTTCATTTTTAATTTATTTTATGAATTCATCTACAGGCTTCTATCCTCTTTGCATCATATAACTTATATGCATGTCTACAATATGTGTGTAGATATATAAATATAGTGAAATGAATAAGAAACGGGGTGACTACTTAACCTTTGAAGCCTTCTGTCTGCCTCTTTCGAATTGTACTAAATACATAGTTATTACTAAAGAATATTTTTTAAGTTATATAGGTACTTGGAATTTATATAAGTGGAAAATTTTATAAATATTTTCTCCAAATTGATTTTTCACTTACGATTTTGAAATTCATACATGATTATTTGTGAACCATTAGTATATTCTTTTACATTGCAGTGTTATATTTCATTAAATTTCTAGTCAATGGAAGCTTGCGATGTTTTCTGTTATTTACTTTTACAAGTAATTCTTCTAAAAATTTGTTGTGTACAGGTGCAAGAGTTTTTATAAATTATATGCCAAAGATGGTAATTTCTAGGAAAGGTGCTAGAATGTTTCCAAAGTAGTTGCAACATTTTTAACTCTGACCAGCACTAGCAAAATTTAAAGTCAAATAATACCAATGTTTAGTTCAGGTGACGATCAACCTGAACCGACTATTGGAATTATTTAACATTAAATTTTGCCAGTCCACAGTATTAAATTTTATTGTGTTTTAATTTGAATTCTGTCTTAGTTACTAAAGTTTTTTTATAAGTTCATAATGTTGCATTAGAAAAATTTTCTTATTCACATATATTTTTTCTGTGATATTGTGATATTCTTTACCATATTATTTTCCATATAAAATGTATAATTATGTCATTAATGTCCATGAAAAACCCTGCTAGGATTTTGAGTTCAATTGCATTGAGAATGTAGATAATTTTTTAAGAGAACTGACATATTTGTGGCTTTGAGTATTCCTGTTCATACATATGGTATGTTTCTAAATTCATTTTGACCATTTAAAATGCATGTCAATAAAGATTTATAATTTTCTACCTAAAGAGTGTGTTAGCCTCCTAGGGCTGCTGTAACAAAATACCAGAAACTAAATGGCTGATAAGAACAGAAAT
The DNA here is from genome assembly GCA_030035585.1 of Dugong dugon. Classification (NCBI taxonomy): domain Eukaryota; kingdom Metazoa; phylum Chordata; class Mammalia; order Sirenia; family Dugongidae; genus Dugong; species Dugong dugon. The sequence continues at coordinate 100,826,394 of CM057463.1, read as the reverse complement.
ATTTTGCCTCATGGTTCTAGAGGCTCAGAGTTCAAATCCAGGGTGTTGATGATGCCTTGCTCTCTGTCCACTCTAGGGGAAGATCCTTCCTTGTCGCTTAGAGCTTCTGGTAGCACCAGCTATTTCTTGGCTTGTAGATGCATCTTCAATTTACCATCTTTCCTGTGTCTCTCTGTGTTTGTTCCTTTTTATAAGGATAGCACTCACATTGGATTAGGACACAGTCTACTCAGATATGATGTCATCTTAACTAATAACATCTTCAAAGATCCTATTTCAAACAAGGTCACATTTCACTGTTATTAGGAGATCAGCATATGTTTTGGAAGGATACCATTCAGAGAGATTTACATATAATTTGTAAAAGTATATTTCAAGAATTTTATTTGTGGTTCATTGTCAATGATACTATATTTATTTCATTTTCTTTAATCATTGTTGAATGTACAGTATAATGACATTAGTTACATTCACTGTTATACAGCTATCATCATTATTTATTTCCAAATTTGTTCATCACCCCCACAAAAACTCAGTACCCCTTAAACAATAAATCTCCCATTTCCCTCTCTCCACATCCCCTGTTAACTGCTAATAAACTTTTATCTCTACGGATTGTCTATTTTAGATATTTTATGTAAGTGGACTCATAAAATATATGTCCTTATGTGTCTGACTTATTCCACTCAGCTTAATGTTTTCAGGGTTCATCCATGTATCTCATGGCTCAATGGATCAATGACATTCTATTATACGAATGTACCACATTTTGTTTATCCATTTGTTATTTTCACTTTTTGGCTATTATGAATAATGCTGCAATGAACATTGTTGTACAAACATCTGTTTTCAAGTATTTTGAGTATATTATACCTAGGAATGAAATTGATGGATCGTATGGTAATTCCATTTGACTCTTTGAGGAACTGTCAAACTGTTTTTCCACTATTTTATTTTTAAAGTCTGTATTTCTGATCTAGAAATATAGTGGAATTTGTTTCACTGGTCTAATGCCCACCTACCTTGATAAACTTTCTTATTAATATAAATAACAAATCTATACATTAATTTTGGGAACTATATATAAGCATTTACATAATCTGTTACAATTTTCCCTCTTCCTTTCTAGTCCCTATCTCTTTTTTACCTTTTTTTTTCTTCTTATTTTTATCGCACCAGATGGAATTTCCATTAAAGTATAAAATAAAGCAGAAATAGATTTCCTTTATTTGGATAAAAAGTTTCCTTCCAGTTGCAGTTCAATAATAGTTTTTTATTTTGAGTGTTCAATATTATGAAATATTTTTTTCTGCATCTATGGGAAATTTAATTTTCTTTGATGTTTTGTTGTGATAATTTATATTAATTACTGTTCTAATGATTAGCCAATGTTACATTGCTAGGATATAAAGGTGTTTTAAAATCTCCTAATTTAAAGGAGTGTTTGCAAATTAACTAATTTCTTTTTTGGTTCCAAATATATTAATTTAGATTGAAGCTTAGAATTATTGTATTATCTGGATGAATGAAAGTTTACATCATCAAATAACCATGTGCTCTTTCTGAAAAAAAAAGTTAGTTTTTCTTAAAAATCACTTTTTATAGATATTAACAAAACTGTCAAGGTTTTCTTCAGATTAACATTTTTTATTAACAATAGAACACTTTTCTACCCTTTTTACTTTCAGCTTATATGTAAAATTATTTATTTCTAATAAACATTTAGGTGATTTTTTTTCTTTATCCAATCTGACAATCTCTGTCTTCTGACTAGTATATTTGCAGTTATTCTATCTATATTTTAATTAATTTGTAAAATATTACAAAGTACTTTCTATTTCATACATTTTTCAGTTTTACTTAGTTTCTTATTTTTTTGTATTGATTTACTGTTTTCCGTTACGTTATTTTTTAGTTGATTAAATTTATTGACTATTTTACTATCCTATTATCCTATTAGTGTCAAGGATTTCATTTTACTTGGATCTACAATCAACACCCATGGAGGCAGCAGTCAAGAAATCAAAAGATACATTGCATTGGGCAAATCTGCTGCAAAAGACATCTTCAAAGTGTTGAAAAGCGAAGATGTCACCTTGAAGACTAAGGTGTGCCTGACCCAAGGCAAGCTATGATGTTTCCAGTTGCCTCATATGCATGCGAAAGCTGGATGATGAGTAAGGAAGACCAAAGAACAAATCTGTCTTGGAAGAAGTACAACCAGAATGCTCATTAGAAGCAAGGATGGTGAAAATACGTCTCACATACTTTGGACATGTTATCAGAAGGGATCAGTCTGCGGAAAAGGACATCATGCTTGGTAAATTAGGGGGTCAGTGAAAAAGAGGAAGACCCTCAAGGAGATGGACTGACATAGTGGCTGCAACATTGGGCTTAAGGCTAATTGTGAGGATGGCTCAGGACCGGGCAGTGTTTCGTTCTCTTGTACATAGGGTCGCTATGAGTCAGAACTGACTCAATGGCACCTAACAACAACAGTGCAACTGATCTGTCTGTGTTAAGTTGCTCAGTATTGGAAATCTTCCAAAAAATATTTACCACAATCATGCTATAAGCAAAAGTCCAAAATTTCTCAAAACTCCTCAGTTGATTGGTCCAATCATTTTATGTTACCTTTATTAGTTTTTTCTGGTGTAATATTTATTTGGCAACAAAAGGGAAATAAAAAGTACATTTGTAAACAATGTTCTTTCTCAAGAATAGGTATTTACAGAAGTGTTTATTTTAATTCCCACATTTAAAAATGTATATTAATACCTAAATTCTCAATTTGATAACATTTATGTATCAAATCATACAATGTAATAGCTTTTATTGAACTATTACTACCATTTATTTTACAATAGTATTATTAAATATTATCAAAATACACAAAATGTTAACACAAGTTTATAGAAGTATTAGGGAGAATTGTGATATATTGATTCTTTGTCTTATTTTCTGGGAAAAGAGAGTTCTTCCCTCTTTGTTCACAGAAATGATTTTTTCTCTAATTTTGCTCTAGTTTTCTATAAGTCAATTTTATGATGAACTCTAAAATAGAAAACTTCATCATGATTACCTATAATTATATGGCCCAAATAGTGTTAAGTACATTTACTTATCATTAGGAATCTTCATACCTATTCTAATACTGAACTGACTAACACAAGTAAGCACTTGAATGCCAGTTTTGTCATCCACATATGATGGAGTGGAATTAGATTAATTCTTACTTTTTTTTTTGTTGTTGTTGTTTCAGTACCTTATGTTTCTTTGTATAAGTTTGAAAATATGGTCTTCAGAATATTATTTTTTTATTTTAAATACTAATGATAATCATCATCATCATCACAATGACGGTATGTTACAGATATAGTACAATTGCAGGTGTTTGGTCATGTGGTGGATATTGCAGAAACATACCTGTGATAAACTTGAAGAAGTTTTCACATTCTTAGCCTTCTCTAAACGAAATTAAGGTTCTCTGTTAAAATCACTGAATTTCTTACCAGATTCTAGATATGAGGATCATGTGATATCAAATAAGCTATTTTATTTTGAGTTTGAGTTTATTTCAGTTTTAGCATTTTTCTAAGCACAGATTGGATTGTTCTTTCCAATTCGCCCTGAATCTGGATCATGTAGACAGACATTTTTGTGGTTTGTCTCTGAACATGTCAATTTTTTAATTAAACCACTGCAGTATTATAAGACTGAGTTTTTAGACTTTTTCTTTCATAACACAATAAAGGTATAATAATATAGAACAAAAACCAAATCCACTGTTTTTGAGTGGATTCCAACTCATAATGACCCCATAGGGTTTCCAAGGCTGTAAATCTTTACAGAAGCAGACTGACACATCTTTCTCCCGCGGAGCCGCTTGTGGTTTCGAACTGCCAACCTTTGTTTCGGTTAGCAGTTGGTTGTTTAACCACTGCATTACCAGGGTATCTTACAATAATATAGATGTATCTATTAATAGATAATATGTATCTATTTATAAGTATTTCAGAATATAGAGAAATTTGCATGACTATATTAGAAGAGCATAGAAAAAATATCACTATAAAAATCACAACTTTTTACTATTCATTATTTTCTTTATCTTATAATAACAGAATAAATCTGATTACTACACTGTGAAAAAAATCTGTATTTACTATTCAAACTCAAAAGAAGGCATTACCTAGTTTGTGTTTCACACCAACTGTTTACAGATCATGCTAATCTAATAAGTAGATTATATTATGTGCTTAATTAGCATACAATGGGTTTGGTTTGGGTCTGGGTGCTTAATTAGTATGCTACTCTTTTCTTTTGGATTGTTCTTTATTTTTCTGTTTTTTAATACCATTACCACTGTTATGTTGTCTGTCTATTTTCTCTGCTTTCTTTTAAAAAGAATCACAATGGAGTCATGCTAATAGATTTTATTTTCCTCTGTGGCTATGTCACTAAGAGAGTTTTATTTTACTCATATATTTCCATTTACTTCAAAGCCTAACCTTTATTACAATGTTTTCTTTCATGTTTACTGATCAGCATTTGGAAACAAGGGTGACTTTGTTTTCAGGGCATGTAAAATAAATCCTGAAGGGGAAGTGATTATAACCTCTTACTCTATTTTATAGCACTTCTAAGAAGTCAGGACTTTATTAAATGTGTAACTTCCATTTGCAGCACACAGAAAATGAATTAAACAAGTAAAAGTGTTTATTTGTTGTGTATGTATTACGCTAATATTCAGTTCACAGCAATCTTTAAGCTGTAACTACCAAATTAACAATGCTGTGAATTAAAATATTCGTGTATTTTAAGACAATATTTATTTATTTTTACTGTCAGTAGACCCTGCAAAGAAATTTGGTGAATTTATGGAGTATACTACTTATCATAAGTGTAATATTATAATGCTATAATACATAAAGAAATCAAAAATCCTCAGAGTAGGACCAATATGCTACATCATGATAAATGGAGAATAGATTGAAGTTGTCAAGGATTTTATTTTATTTGATCCACAGTCAACGCCCATAGAAGCAGCAGCCAAGAAATCAAACGCTTTATTGCACTGGGCAAATCAGCTGCAAAAGACCTCTTTAAAGTGTTAAAATGCAAAGTTGTCAGTTTAAGGACTAAGGTACACCTGACCCAAGCTAGGGTGTTTTCTATTGCCTCATATGCATGTGAAAGTTGGACAATGAGTAAGTAAGAACGAAGAAGGATCGACACCTTTGAATGGTGGTGTTGGCGAAGAATATTGAATATACTATAGACTGTCAGAAGAATGAACAAATCTGGCTTGGAAGAAGTATGGCCAGAATGCTTCTTAGAAGCGAGGATGACAAGAATTTGTCTCAGGTACTTTGGACATGTTATTCAGGAGGGACCAGTCCCTGGAGAAAGACATCATGCTTTGCAAAGTAGAGGGTCAATGAAAAAGAGGAAGAACCTCAATTAGACGGATTGACATAGTGACTGCAACAATGAGCTCAAACATAGCAATGATTGTAAGGATGATATAGAACAGGTCCGTTCTGTTGTACATAGGTCACTGTGGGTCAGAACTGACCAGACAGCAGCTAACAACAACAATCCTATAGTAACTCTGTTTTTGATTTAAAACTTTTGTTTCTACTAAACATGAAGGAAGCTCTCTATTTTGTTATAAAATAAATGTTGTCTAATAGTTTTTAGTACTAAAAAAGAGCAGTGGGGAAGCAAAATAATACGCCATCCAAAGTGTTTTTGTCTTAGAGAACTTTAAGAATCATTTAAATCAGCAGAATACTTACTAAGAAACAGTATATCCCTCGGAAACTGTATATTTAAAATCCATAGGAATTATGAAAGTATTCAAAGAAGATTATTTCGTGTGTTCATTTTATTAATTTCATTCATTCGGTAAGTATTTACTGAGTATCTAATATGTGTCAGGTACTTTACAAGGAAGGAGCCTTGGTGGTGCAAAGGTTAAGTATTCTGCTGCTAACTGAAAGACTGGTAATTCGGCCCCACCTAGCAGCTCCACAGGAGAAAGACTTGGCAATCTATTCCCATAAAGATCACAGCCTAGGAAACCCTATGAGGCTGTTCTACACTGTCACATGGAGTCACTATGAGTAGAAATCGACTCCAAAGCAATTAACAGCAACTCTTCTAAGCACTGGTGATACTTCAATGAACAAAACAATACAAATTTCCACATTCTCTTCTTTCCTTCCCACTCTAAAGCTAGGCCTATTTGGGGCATGAATAAGGGGTAAGGGATGAGTCAAAGTAGGCCAACCCTTCCACAACAAGCCATCAGTGCCTGACCTAGTGGACTGTAGGGTGTTGGAAAAAATGTGTTTTAAATTAGATATTAAATAATTTAAAAAAAAAAGAATCATGGGAAACATGATTTAACTGTATAAAAATCTATATTTTAAATGTCACTTTATTTATAACTACAATCATTTTCAAAACTACGCAGCGTTATAGACATCAATTCTAAGAATATGAGACTATATGATGGTTGGGAAAACAGCACATTATTTTTTCTCCTATAAATATATTCTTTTATTCTTCCAGATGATCAACCAACAGCTGCTGATTGCATCAGCTGCCCTTTATTTTGGTTGATAAATTAAGCATTCTTTTGGTTTAAAAGTCTGCCATTGTTATGCACATGTTGGTGTTGCTAGTTGCTGAGAAGATGTAAGATATATGGAGAAAAAACAGATTAATTCGATCTGACTAGAGCTAAGGTCCATTATGGAGATAAGAGATACTTGGACTAACTTGGTAAAACAAGTTCTAAAAATAGTCTAGAATTAAGTTTGGGGAAGACAACTGAAAACTACTGGAATGAAAACAGTGATGTCCTAAGGGATTCTGCAGTTTGTTTATAAATTCAAGTTGTTCTCCATCCTCAAGGACAAGTCCTTGGTCTTATAAAACATGTGAAAAAAAGTATATGTTCATATGTGAAGTTATAATAAAAATCTTTATATATTATTGAATTCCATAGTTTGTTACTTTTTTTTTTTACAATAACCAAACAACTTCTGTTAGTTTCAAGACATTCAATAAGAAGAATTTTCCCACTCACCCAAATTATTATTTATTATTCACAATTGTGCTATTTTAATTATGGGGAAAATGTTACCACAAGTATTCAGTATTCTTACGCACCCTTCCCATCAATTCTTAACAGGTGTTTAATTATCTGAATGTTGAAATCTGATGTTATTCCTTTCTTGTAATGTCTTTGTCTGTTTTTGGTATTAGGGTAATGATAGTCTCATGGAACGAATTAGGAAGTGTTCATGCTGCTTCTATTTTTGGGAACTGATTCTAGAAAATTGTTATAATTTATTCCTTAAATTTTTGGTGGACTTTACCAGTGGCACCATCTGGGCCTGGTGTGGCATTGCATTTAAAACACATTTTCTGGCAAATAAAAAATTGAAATTTACATCCATATCAAAGTTTTAATTAGCTTTCAATATATTTGTTACACTGTGATCAAATGGAGCTTAGATAAAGGCAAATTGCCATAAAAACTGATCATCTGTGTCAATATCTCTCAGATCTTTGTTTTGATTTATTTTGTCTATAAATTATAGGCAACATTAAAGACCCCTCAAATTTTATTTTTCCTTTCTATTGGAATCCAGAGGAAAAATTGCTTTATGTTAATAAAATAAACTGTTAATACTCAGGTATATCTGGGTAAGATGGGATAATACAGTTACGCATTCATCTGCTTTAGTGAAAAAATACAAATTATTTTATTTCTATGAATATCATGTAGTTTTCAAAATGTTATTTTTGAAAATAATTGATTCAAATAATGTTGCTTTATCTGTAGTGAACATTATTTATTTTTTTGATTACTCACCATCCTTTACCCTTCTTTTAATAACTCAGGTCTGATGACTGAGTATTACATTAATTTGGTTAGCATGCATTGGGATAGACATGTGATACTACAATGTTAGGAATACAGATAAGATTTTTGCTGTGATTGTCAGAATAGAGGCCATCTTTTCCTGCTGGGTATGAGTTTGGAGTTTAGACTTGTGAGACGCTCCCATTTGGAACCAACACAAAGGACAGAAGACCTAAAGAAAGGAAATAAAATGAAGATAACTTTCAAGAGATTTAAAGCTATATGTTATAAGCTGTAAATTGTATTTTTTAATTTAAACCTATAAATGTAAGTCAGTAAGTTTATTTTTGCATACTTTGTATGAGCTGACTTGCTAATGAGATACACTTAACTGATACTCTGTTAGCCTTAAAAGAAAACAAATAAAATTAAAAAACATGAAGAATAAAGTTTAGTTTTTTTAAGGTAAATTTAACATGATATTTTCCTAAATAAAGATCATTTTCTAAATAGAAGGCAAATTAAAAAAAAAAAAAACTTGTTCTTTCAACAAATATTTATTTAGTCCCTACAAAACATATACAAACCAAGGGTGTGCGAGTTTAGTTTCCTTTGAGACATTTTGGTAACAAATGCTGAGTTTATCTTTTTCTTCTGTTTTATATTTATTTTTTTCAACTTTCTATATTGTTATTAGCAAATATGACTTTGTTGAAAATGAAAGTATGTGTTTAAAATTATGAGCCATTTTCCCAGAAGGTACAAGTAATATACTTTCATTTTTGGATGAGTCCTTGGACCTTGAAGAGGACCCCGTAAGGTCACCATGAGCATGGGCATTATATCAAGTCCTATTCATATCCATGAAGATTAAGGGTATGATTAATGTACCTTTAATTCAGGATTTGTTTTAAAATTGGAAAAAATTGTATGTCAGGATTGTATCCTTTCACCATATTAATTCAATCTGTATGCTGAGCAAATAATCCAAGAAGCTGGACTGCATGAAGAAGAATGCAGCATCAGGATTGGAGGAAGATTCACTAACAATCTGTGTTTTGCAGATGACACAACCTTGCTGAAAGTGAAGAGGACTTGAAGCACTTACTGATGAAGATCAGAGACCACAGCCTTCAGTATGGATTACACTTCAACATAAAGAAAAGAAAAATCGTCACAACTGGACCAATAAGCAACATCATGATTAATGGAGAAAAGATTGAAGTTGTCCAGAATTTCATTTTACTTGAATCCACAATTAGTGCCCACGGAAGCAGGAGTCAAGAAATCAATGATGTATTGCATTTTGCAAGTTTGCTAAAAAAGACTTCTTTAAGTGCTAAAAAGCGAAGATATCACTTTGAGGACTAAGTTGCGCCTCACCCAAGTAATGTTTTTCTCAATTACCTCATAAACATGTGAAAGCTGTACAATAAATAAGGAAGATAGAAGAAGAATTGATGCCTTTGATTTATGGTGTTGGCAAAGAATATTGACTGTATCATGGACTGCCAGGAAAATGAACAAATCTGTGCTGGAAGAAGTACAGCCAGAATGCCCCTTATAAGGGACATTTGGTATTTTGGACATGTTATCAGGAGGGATCAGTCCCTGGAGAAGGACATCATGCTTGGTAAAGTAGAAGGTCAGTGAAAAAGAGGAAGATCCTCAATGAGACTTATTGACACAGTGGCTGCAGCACTGGGCTCAAACATAGCAACAATTGTGAGAATAGTGAAAGACTGGGCAACATTTCTTTCTGTTGTACATAGGGTTGGTATGAGTCGGATCCAACTCCAAGGCACCTTATAACAACAAATTCAGAATTATTTCACCCATCATATGCGAACTTTCTCCTTTACAAACCCTAAAGCTTGGTTTAAGTCATCTTTTTTCTTGGAGTTCCGATGCACTCTTCTCTTCTATGACTGCTAGAATCGCCAGTTAAATGTGTAATAAATACATAACAAAATTCCTGACTATTCTCTTGATGTGCAGTCCCAAATTTTGTCTATTAGGAGGGATAAAAAGAATGTATTGTTGTATTGTTTTGAAGCCTGGCCTCAACTGCTAAGGCAGCATCTAGAAACAAGAATCAAAGAAAAAACTATTTTAAGGATGTGGAGGTGAAGAGATAGGAGATGTGCAAGCTATTGAAGTTGACCCTTATCCATTTATATTTTTTTTCCTATTACTGGTCATATTTCATCACATGAAATAATATTATAAAAATACTGTCCAAAATTTATACTTTGGTTTTAATTGTGGTGTAGAATTAGCTCAGAGACAGATTAGTGTGTTGTTAAGCTTCTATTTTGTCTTTGGTTTATCATATACTTTCATTTTCCTTTTAGCCTTTTAAGGTTGGTAGTATTTTTCCCATATTAAAATTAGGAAACTGAGATTCAGACAAGCAGAATGGAGATATAGGAATAAAAACAAAACAGATATTTTTTTCTAGCGTAGTTAAAACCTACTCTCTTTAAAAAAAAGTAAAAATAAAAATCATTATATTTGGTCAAAGGAGCCCTGGTGGCACAGTTGTTAAGTGCTCAGCTGCTAACCGAATGTTCAGCCGTTGGAACCCACCAGCAGTTCCACAGGAGAAAGATGTGGTAGGCTGCTTTGGTATAGATTATAGGCTTGGAGACCCTATGGGGCAGTTCTACTCTGTCCTATAGTGTCACTATGAGTCAGAATCGACTCAAAGGCAATGTGTTTATATTAGATCAATCAGCAGAGACAACTGTGCTGTTTCTTCTTATATCTGTCTGAGAATAGTGTTAAATGGGAACCAATAGCCCCAAAATAAGCCTAAAAGATGGTATTTTGTGGTGGGTCTTATGGTTTCTTCTGGCTTTTGTTGACTCTGGAAAAATAAATAGGTGTCAAGGAGGAAAGAGAATCTCTTCCTTATTACTCGTTGTCAAGAATTAAGCATTCGACGCCCCTTCCTTCTATCTCCGTCCCATTCTCCAAAAAAAAAAAAAAAAAGATGATGAGATTTTTTGAGGGAAGAGTACAATAAAGAAAAGGGGCAGAACTTTCCCATTCTATTTATAATCCCTTGAACTAGAAAATTTCTTTTTTCCTTCTCTCCCTTCCTTCCTTCCTTTCTTCTATTTTTCCAGTCTTCCTTCCTTTGTTTTACAATAGCATTGACATTTTGGTTGAAGGGAGTTAGGAAAAATCAACAAGAAAGAATGAAGCAAATGTTTGTTCTGTAACTGATTTTTATTTTTTCAATAAATTTTATAACTCTCTACTTGTGTTCCAATTTATTATTTTCCCAACCATATATGCAATATGAAAAAACTGACAACTTGAGAATCAACGTAACAAAAAGACAGACAGATTGCTAATTGTAAAAGATTTATGGTTATTAGCTCATGTGAACAACAACAAAATTGAACACGCACACAAATGGACATAAACTACTTGATAGATGCTAAAATATCCATAACCTGAAAATGTTTAGTGACACAGAAATATTTTGAAAGTTCTTTTTGGCAATGAGTAACACTAATATTTTATATTATTTTAGCAATCATTTTAAATTCGCTAAGATTCAGAATTAACTCGATGGCAACTAATAACAACAAGAAGAAGATTTATCAAAGTGGACAATATAATGATTACTTTAACCTGCATAAAGGCACATTAGAACAAGTTTTCCCTATGGCACATGCTACAATTTGTTTGAGTCAGTTACTCCTGATAATTATATTCAAAGGGTTTAACATGTTTCTAACTCTAAATCTGATGGTAAAACAGCTAGAATTATGTTTATATTTTCTCATTATTTTAAGCTCTGTCACATCACTTATGGTGTATTACTTAATGATAGTACCGTAAACGAATTGCTTGCTATAAAATACCATAATAGAATAAATAAAACAGAGAACTCGATAGGTTCATTTTATTTTCCTTGAATCATTAACCAAGCATTGCTATTATCTTCAGTAACAGAAAGAGGTGATGATAAAAGGCTTGCATTTCCTGCTGCTGAGCTGAAAACACAGATTAGGAAACAGGTAGAATTTTTTTATAATTTTATTTTGAGGTGTATAGATTCTTCTAGGTGTGATTAGAGCCATTCTGATATCTAGCAAAGCAAAAAAATACATAATTTATTTTTCAAGGTAAAAGCTAAATGAAGCCTCAGAAAATCATTTAATTTTGCCCTCCTTCTCTAATCAGGACTAAACCTAAAAACAGCAAAGAGAGAAGAATCCAGCTTTGAGATAAAAGCCAAGTTAGCCGTTTTCAGTAATCATTCACTCATCCCGCCACTCAGAATACTGTCTGCTTTCCAAATTCTAAATACTAAATATAACCGATTGCCCTCCAGTTGATTCTGACTCATGGCAACTCCACGTATTTCTGCATATGTGCTCCATACTGTTTCAATGATTGTAATGTTAACAGAGATCACCAGTGGCACAGCTCCGAGGACTTGAACTACCAACCCTTTGCTGAGTAATTGACCGCAAATTGTTTGTGCTACCCATGGACCTAGGTACTGAATATTCAGTCTTTTTCTACCAAAACCTGCTGGGGATGAGGCAAAACTTTGAGATGGAAGCAATGACAACAATGAAAGTATAGACACAGCCCTGAAATATGAAGGTCTTCGACGAGGAGAAAAGGAACAAGAAAAACATTACAGACAAAAGAAACATGTTCCTAATGCAGAGGAAGAAAGAGGAACTGAGCATTTGAGATGGCACAATATCAGCTAATGTGTGGTGATGGTAAAGCCTGAAGAGCCTGGGGGAGTGAGAAATTTATGCTGAGGTCAATGTAAGGCAATTGAAAGTCTTCAAGCATGGGAGTAATAGATTCACATTTGCATTTTAGAAATATGGTTGTGATTACATTGTGGGGAAATGCCTAAATGAATCAAAGCAAAGAGATCAATTATGATTCTCACATGAGTGAGAAATTATGCCCTGAATTGAGAGGTAAAGGCAGTGGAAATGGAATGCATTGTACGCAGTAAAGAATGTTTCAAGAAAATACTCTGTTTAACCATGTGCCTAGCTTTAATTTATCTTTCAAAGACTTTAGCCCACATAGTATGGTTGTAAAATCAACTGATAGAGAAACTAGCATTTTAGCTTTCTTGAATAAATCTTCAAATGCAATCAACAAATATTAACCTTTTATACTTTTCTCTTTTATATTACAGCAGTTCTTCTTTCCACATTCCTCCACTTTCTAACAGTTTAACAAAAATCTCTTCATTAAGCATTGATTAAACCACATAGGTCAAAGTCTAAAAGATTTTATTCTTTGTGCCAAGCAGGACCTTGCACTTAGAATGTTTTTAATAAATATTAAATTTAAGCATGTATTGATTATTTAGTGAATGTTAGTGTTGTCAGATCCAATGAGAGTTACAGTGAATATTCCCTCAAAAATTTGGTAATAAGGGGAGTAAGTTGGGCTTTTAAGGTCAAGACTAGAACAAAGATATGCAAAGTCACATTAATATGACAGAAATGCTTCCTGGTGACTAAGATTCAATTTTAATCTGAGAAAACCCATTCATTGTTTAGCAATACTTATTTTCTAGACACTGTTCTGGGCCCTAGATATGAAGTATATATGAAACTCAATTAACTATTAGGCAAATTAATAAGTCAGTATTAGAATCCTTGTGTTGCATGCAACAGAGATCTAAATGAAATAACTTAAGCAAGCAGAAAGAAAGAAACAGAAAAAAAGAAAAATAGGAAGGAAGACATGATGTAACAAAGCATTTTTTATTGACCCTTGAAGATGAAATGTCCATGGGTAGACTTTGGAGGTGGCTAGCCTTAGTGGCTCAAACAGTGCCATAGGACTTTCTTCCCTTTTTTTACAAAGACTTTCTCCTGATAGACCTTCAGTGCTCACATCTCACCAGCTTATCTGTCCCAAGAAAAAGAGAGCATCTTTTCCTAAAAATCTGTTAAGAAGAGTCCTGGAGAGAAGATTCATTTATTCAGCTTGTTCTACATACACATCCCTGAGTCTATCAACATAGCCAGACAGCTATACACTTAAACATGTAAAAAAAAAAAATTGTTTTTGAGAAGTGAATATGTTATCATCAAGTACCTATAAAACAGAGATCCTTAAAAGCAAATCTGACAGTGTCCTTCCAGGGACAATTCTATTTGCTGTCTTTTTCTTTTAGAAATAGATGCATCTAAGAACAATCACACAGCTAAGTGATCTCTTGTAATATACGTAGTGTTAGACTTCACAAACTCATCTTTTAGAAACATCTGGTTTTGAGCCTCTTCATTGCCAGTAACTTCCACAATGAAACTGAACACTTTATTTCTTCATTTTCTTGTTATGAGAATCTAGAAATTCACGTCTCTTTACCTAACATGTTTATTAATTTATACAACATCTACTATGGAGAAGACTATTTTAGCCAGCAAATTCCATGTTTTGAAGCATACAAGGTGGGGACATAGCAGCTGTACATTGTATTATTTGTGTAAGTACTATTTTAAAAAAGAACAATTTCCTAAGCCAGGAATTTTTTTTTTTTTTTTCTTTTTTAAGAAGATGCCATTCTCCCTAGCAAGTGACTTGCAATTTCCTAAGATCGGTCCACCTTTTTTTTTTTTTTTTTTTCAATCAGAAGAACAGGAAATACCCATGCTGTTGCTATTATACTATCTCAAACACATCAGGAATGTTTCTGTCTCAGGGCCTTTGTACTTGCTGTTTCCTCTGCTAAATTATGTGTCTTCTGGATTCCTTTTGGTTTTGGTCCTAATTTCCTTCAGAGCTTGACTCAATTTTCACCAAATCAGAGAGGCTTTTCTCACCATTCTGCCTAAAATTGTCATTGTTCCCTATATCCATGCAGAGAGCTATTACATTTGAAATAATCTAAGAGTTAACCATTATTTATTATTTTGTATTAAATACTATTTAATACAATGTATTAAATATCCAGGAATGAGTCCTACAGAGATCAAACAATTTATGGTACATCCACACAAAGGATGGAATGTAGCGCTTCTATGCAAAATTATGGAGTTCCTGGGGGGTGGAAATTATTAATGTGCTCGGCTACTAACTAAAAGGTTAAAGGTGCAATTTCAGATAGACCTCATAAGAAAGACCTGGTGACCTATTTCCAAAAAATCAGCCACTGAAAACCCTATGGAGCATGGTTCTATCCTGACAAACATGGGGACACCATGAGTCAGAATCACCTTGATAGCAACTTTGGTTTGTTTATTGGTTTTGTGCAAAACCATGACAGATATTTATGTGTTCAAATGGAGTAATTTTCTAAATAGATCACTGCCTTATTTTTGGGTGCTTTAATTTGTCTATAGAGGGCAATGATGTTTCAGTGGAAGATCTCTAGCCTTCCATGAAGAAGACCTGGGTTCAATTCTCAGCCAATGCTCCTCAAGCGCAGCCACCTCATGTCTGTCTGTGGAGGCTTGTAGGTTCCTACGATGTTGAACAGGTTTCAGCAGAGCTTCCAGACTAAGACAGAACAGGGAGAAAGGCCAGGTCATCTACTTCCAAAGATCAGGCAAGGAAAGGTCTATGGATAACAATGGTCTGATCCAGTTATTCCTGGAGTCCCCATGAGTCAGAGGCCGATTTGACAGTAGCTAACAACAACAGCATTAATGTATAAAACTCTCTATAGATACACAAACCTATGGATACACACATGTCATTTCTGAAAGAACAAATGATTGCTTTTGGAAAGGGAGTTTTTTCATAAAGATACCTGTATTACCTTTATTTTGAAAGATATATTTAAAAAATAAAACATAGAAATCCATCCAGTTATTTAAAAAGTATTTATTGAATAACTGTTGTGTGCAAAGGACTATAAAAATTCATCTCCTGGAGTTTGTAGTGTTAGCTTCAAGTTGCTAACTCCTAATGTACTTCTCAGATATAAGCCCTACTGTATAGTATTCTACTGCTTGGAGATATAATTTTGACTTCTCTTCCTTATGTAAAGAGTGTTCTAGAACGAGGAGAGAAACAAGTAAACTCCAAGATGTATTAGGTAGTTGAAAACATAACTGATAAGCAGAAAAAGTAAGAGAAGGAGAATAGAGACTTTAAACGGGTAGGGAACATTTGGTGAAATTAGATAAAATGGCTAGGAAGCGACTCTCTGAGTTAGTGAAATTTGTGCGAAGACATTGAAGAAAGTGATGTTATAAGTCGTTAAAGAAAAAAGAAAAAAAAAAAGCTAGGGGACAGATATTCCAGCAAAGGGAAAACAGGTGCAAAGGTCCTTAGAAAGGAACATGCAGGTGTGTTTAATGAAGTGCAAAAAAACAGCCTGGCTACTAACAATTCTTTTAAGAACAATATTATAACATTGTTAGGAAATCAGAAAGCACTTGTTTGGGAGAATGGCTTACTCTGATACTGAGTTAATTCAATCATCTAGGTCAGGTCAAAAGAATCTTCCACATGATCTAGTCTAACAGAAATCTGTATGATGATTGGGGCATTAATATCATTGAATAATAAAGTGTAGTTTGTTTTGTTTAGCCTTATTATTATTATTTGCACATAATTCCCAGTGGGTGAACACATAGGGAAGGGTGTTTTGCTGAGAACTGTGAAGACAGGTTTTCCTGGGTGCCTGCTATAATCTCATTCTCACCGCAATGCAAACTTTTCTGTTAGATAGCTTATGGGATGCAATCTCTTCTACAATTGTAATTTTAATGCTTTTTTCACAGTTGTACAAAAACTGCCATTAAAATATTGAATATCACTATGTCAGCTGCATCAAGGTTAGTTATTAGATTACTGCCATGTTGCTACATTGATACTAATTTATTCCATCCTGGACATATTTAGACATTGTAAAGAAATTACTTGCATTTTGGTCACTAAACAATGCATCTTAAAATGAGGCACAAAACAGAAAAATTTTACATGAGTTAAATGCTTTATTGAATGCGCTGTTAAAATATTTTTCCACACCTAGATATAAGTGAATAGAAACTCGTATGAGAGATTACAATGTGTTTGCTATGCTGATTTCCACCTACTTTTAACCATACCTTGCCAACAAACACAAGTTTTTCATAATCTTCAGAGAGTTCTTGCAGTACCATAATATCCTAAGATTAAGATTCTGAAATAGACTCTGTTTGTGATATGGCCAACATTCCTCCAAAATTTTCTTGTATATCTAAGATCAAAATTTATTTCTAATGATTATGAACATATAAGCAACTACAGGTTGCTTGATTTATACAATATATTTAGCAAGAGAATGGCTCAAAGTGACTCGGCTAGGAAGAAATAACACAATATTTGGACCTATAGTTTGTGTTCTAATTCTGAATTTAACTCTCCTGTATTTTGTGGCCAGTTTGTTAATTTTACTGTACCACAATTTCAATAACTCACATGATAGTTTTGAAGATGAAATTAAAGAAATACAAGAGGGAAGCATATTATAAATTTAATATAATGCTCTAGCAATATTGTTACCAGTAAAAAAAATGTATAGGCACTGGAGCACCTTTCCGTGGGAACATCTCTACCACAGGAAGTTGCTCAACAGATTTTTCAAGGACATGCAAGATTACAAGTAAAGCTCTTATAATCCAATTTAGAGTCAATTTCACCTGAAATCTAGAAGCTTGCGTTTTATAGGAAATGAGAAAGCTGAAGAAAAATTTGAGACACTTACAGATAATATAGCATCAATCCTATCCCGAATATCTGATGTATTAAAAGTACTATAAAACCAAAAAAGTAAACGAATTGTCGTGCAGTTGATTCCAACTCATGGTGACCCTATGTTTGTCACAGCAGAGCTGTGCCCCATAGTGTTTACAATGGCTGATTTTTCCAGAAGTAGATTACCAGGCCTTTCTTCTGGTTCAGATTCAAACTGCCAACCTTCCAGTTAGTAGTTGAGCTCTTAACTGCTTTCACCACTCAGAGACTCCAAATGTTCTATACCTTATTTAAAAGTAAGTTGTGACATAGTGGAGCAAATCTATATTATTTAAGTGAGACGTGTTTGACTCCCACTATTAACCTTTCTGTGGAAATAATTGAGAGAGATGCTTGATATGCTCCAATCTTATGAAAGGATGGCTGTCAATCGTTTTGGAACCATCATCTGCACCAAATCAAGACATATACAGAGGAATTTATAACATTTTTTTCTGATAATTTCCCACTTCTGATGATTATGGAGTTTTCCAGTACTTAATAACTTTATTTATTTTTTATTGTACTTCAGGTGAAGGCTTACAGAACAAATAGGTTCTCATGAAACAGTAGTACACATATTGCCTTATGACATTGCTTAACAACCCCACAACATGTCAACCCTCTAACTTCTCAATCTTTTATTTTGGTGAAAATACACACAGCCAAAGATACACCATTTCAAAAATTTCTACATGCACAGATCAGTGACACTGACTACACTCTTCCAATTGTGCTGCTATTTCCACTTAAGATGAAGGCTTACAGGACAAAATAGTTTCTCATTTAACAGTTACTACCCATGCTGACCTATGACAATGGTTAACAATCTCACAACATATCAACAATATCCTTACTCAACCTTGGGTTCCCTATAACGAGCTTCCTTATCCCCTTCTGCCTTCTGGCCCTTGTCACTGGACTACTGTATCTCATTAGTCACATTTGGTTTTACGGGGCTGTCCACTCCAGGGCTGAACAGTGAACCTCGGAGATAACTTCACCACTGACCTAAAAGGGTGTCTGGGGGTCATACTCTCGGGGTTTCTCCAGTATCCTTTAGGCCAGGAAATCTGGTCTTTTTTGTGTGAGTTAGAATTGTGTTCTACATCCTTCTTCAGCTCTGTCCAGAACCCTCCCTTGTGATCCTGATCAGAGCAGTCAGTGGTGGTAGCCAGGAACCATCTAGCTATACTTGACTCAGTCCGGTGGAGGCCTTCGTAGCTGTGGACCATTAGTCCTTCATACTAACCTTTTCCTTGTATCCTGTTCTCTTCATTCTCCCTTGCTCCCGAAGGGATGAGACCAGTGGAGTATCTTAGATGGCTGCTCACAGGCTTTTAAGACCCCAGACACTACTCACCAGGTAGAATGTAGAACATTGCCTTTATAAACTGTTTTATGCCAATTGAGCTAGATGTTCCTAGAGACCATGGTCCCCACAGCCCTCCACCCAGCAATTCTGTCCCTCAGGGAGTTTGGATATGTCTATGGGGCTTCCATGACCTTTCCTTGTACAAGTTGTGCTAGTTTCCTCTGTATTGTGTACTGCCTCACCCTTCACCCAAGATACCACTTATCTATTGCCTATTTACTATTTCCCCCCCACCCTACCCATACCTGGTAAACAACAAAGATTGTTACATTTTGTGTGTGAACTTTTTCATGGGTTTTTACAATAGAGGTCTCATACACTATTTGTCCTTTTGTGATTGACTTATTACACTCAGCATAATGTCCTCCAGATTCATCCATGTTATGAGCTCCTTCACAGATTCATTGTTGTTCTTTCTCGTTGCACAGTACTCCATTGTGTGTATGTACCATAGTTTGTTTATCCATTCATCTGCTGATGGGCATCTAGGTTGTTTCCATCATTTTGCTATTGTGAACAATGCTGCCATGAACATAGGTGTGCATATGTGTATTCGAGTGATGACTCTTATTTCTCTAGGATATATTCCTAGGAGTGGGATTGCTGGATCGAATGGTATGTCTATTTCTAGCTTTCCGAGGAAACGCCATATCATTTTCGAAAATAGTTGTATCATTTTGCATTCCCACCAGCAGTGTATAAGAGTTCCCATCTCCCCGCCGCCCCTCCAACATTTGTTATTTCTAGTATTTTTAATTCATGCCGGTAATGCCGGGGTGAGATGGAATCTCATTGTGGTTTTAATTTGTATTTCTCTAATGGCTAGTGAACGCGAGCATTTCCTCATGTGTCTGTTGGCCATTTGAATGTCTTCTTTGATGAAATGTCTGTTCATTTCTTTTGCCCGTTTTTTGATAGGATTGTTTGTCGTTTTGTTGTAGAGGTGTTGGATTTTCTTGTAGATTGTGGAGATTAGACCTTTCTCTGACATGTACTGTCGAAAAATTTTTTCCCAGTCTGTAGGTTCTCTTTTGACTCTTTTGGTGAAGTCTTTTGAAGAGCATAGGTGTTTGATTTTTAGAAGATCCCAGTTATCTAGTTTATCTTTTGGGTTTTGTGTTGATGTTTATGGTTTGTATCCTGTTAATGCCATGTATTAAGGCCTGAAGTGTTGGTCCTATTTTTTCTTCTATGAACTTTATAGTTTTAGGCTTTATATTCAGGTCTTTGATCCATTTTGAAGTAGTTTTTGTATATGGCATGAGGTATGGGTCCTGTTTCATTTTTTTGTAGATGGATATCTAGTTTTGCCAGCACCATTTGTTAAAAAGGCTGTCTTTTCCCCATTTGATGGACTTTGGGCCCTTGTCAAAGATTAGGTGACTGTAGGTGGATGGATTTACATCTGGGTTCTCAATTCTGTTCCATTGCTCAAAGTATCTGTCATTATACCAGTACCAGGCTGTTTTGACTATTGTAGCTGTGCAGTAGGTTCTGAAGTCAGGTCGTATGAGTCCTCCAACTTTATTCTTCTTCTTCAGTAGTGCTTTACTCATTCGGGGCTTCTTCCCTTTCCATATAAAGTTAATGATTAGTTTTTCCATCTCTTTGAAGAATGTTGTTGGTGTTTGGATCGTATTTGGATTGTATTTCTAAATTGCTTTGGGTAGAATTGTCATTTTCACAATGTTGAGTCTGCCTATCCATGAGCATGGGTTTCATGCCGTGGTGTTTTGAAGTTGTCTTTGTATAGGTCTTTTACATCCCTGGTCAGATTTATTCCTAAGTATTTTATCTTTCTAGGGGCTATTATAAATGGTATTGTACTCCTGATTTCTTTTCATCTTTCTTGTTATTGGTGTATAGGAATCCAACTGATTTTTGAATGTTTATCTTGTATTCTGCTACACTGCTGAATCTTTCTATTAGTTCCAGTAGATTACTCATGGAGTCTTTAGGGTTTTATATGTATAGTGCCATATCATCTGCAAACAAGGACAGTTTCACTTCTTCATTACCAATTTGGATGCCCTTTATTTCTTTTTCTTGCCTTATTGCTCTTGCTAGAACTTCCAGCACGATGTTAGATAGGAGTGGTGATAAAGGGCATTTTTGTCTTGTTCCTATTTTCAAGTGGAATGTTTTCAGCCTCTTTCCATTAAGAATGATGCTGGCCATTTGTTTTGCATAGATACCCTTTATTATGTTGAGAAATTTCCCTTCTATACCTATTTTAATGTGAGTTTAGATCAGGAATGGGTGTTGAACTTTGTCAAATGCCTTTTCTGCATCAATTGAGATGATCATGTGGTTATTTTCTTTCCTTTTATTTATGTGGTGGATTATGTTGATTGATTTCCTAATGTTGAACTATCCTTGCATACCTGGTATCAATCATACTTGGTCATGGTGTGTTATTTTTTTGATATGATGCTGAATTCTATTGGCTAGAATTTGTTAAGAAGTTTTCTATCTATATTCACGAGAGATATTGGTCTGTAATTTTTTTTTTTTTTTTTTTTTGTGATGTCTTTGCCTGGTTTTGGTATCAGCGTTATGCTGGCTTCATAGAATGAATTTGGAAGTGTTGTTTCCTCCTCTATGTTCTGAAATAGCTTGAGTAGTACTGGTACAAGCTCTTATGTAAATGTTTTGTAGAATTCTCCAGTGAAGCCTTCTGGGCCAGGGCTTTTTTGGTTGGGAGTTTTTTCATTACCTTTTCAATCTCTTCTCTTGTTATGGGTCTGTTCAGATTTTCAACATCACTTTGTTGTAGTTTGGGTAGGCTGTGGGTTTCTAGAAATTTATCCCTATCCTCAAGGTTTTCAAATTTGTTGGAGTATAGTTTTTCATCATATTCTGTTATAATCCTTTTTATTTCAGTTGGGTCTGTTGTAATGTCCCCCATTTCATTTCTGATTTGGATTTTTGTGTCCTCTCCTGTTTTTCTTTTGTCAGCCTGGCCAGTGGTTTGTCGATTTTGTTGATTCTTTCAAAGAACCAACTTTGGGTTTTGTTGATTCTTTCTATTGTTTTTCTGTTCTCTATTTCATTTATTTCTGCTCTGATCTTTACTATTTGCTTTCTTCCTGTGGTTGTGGGCTTTTTTTGCTGTTCTCTTTCTATTTGTTTGAGTTCTGTAGTTAATGTTTTGATTTTTTCCTTTCTTCTTTTTTGATATGGGCATCTATTGGTATAAATTGTCCTCTAAGGACTGCCTTTGCTGTGTCCCAAAGGTTTTGGTATGATGCGTTTTCATTCTCATTTGATTCATGAAATTTTTTGATTCCATCTCTGATTTCTTCTATTGCCCAGTGATGTGTAAGCAGGGTAGTATTCTGTTTCCATGTAATTGATGTTTTTTCCTTGCTCTTTCTATTGTTAATTTCTACCTTGATGGCATTGTGGTCAGAGAAGAAACTTTGAAGTATCTCAACGTTTTGAATCTTTTCAAGGATTTCTCTGTGGCCTAAGATGTGGTCTATTCTGGAGAACGTTCCATGTGCATTGGAAAAAAATGTGTAGTTTTCAGAGGTTAGATGAAGTCTTCTATATATGTGTCGGAGGTCAAGTTGGCTGATTGTGCCCTTTAGGTCTTCTGTATCTTTGCTGAGTTTCTTTTTAGTTGTTCTGTCCTTTACTGAGAGTGGTGTGTTGAAGTCTCCTACTGTTAATGTGGAACTGTCAATTTGTCTTTTCAGTGCTCTTAGAGATTTTTTATGTATTTTGGAACCCTGTCATTCAGTGCGTAGCTGTTTACTATGGTTATGTATTCATGATGGATCGTCCCTTTAATCATTATATAGTGTCCTTCTTTGTCTTTCATGGTATATTTTGTTTTAAAGTCTATTTTATCTGAGATTGGAATTGCCATTCCTGCTCTTTTTTGGTAGTTGTTAGCTTGATATATTTTTTTCCAACCTTTGACTTTTAATAAATTCACGTCTGTGTTTCTAAGGTGTGTCTTTTGTAGACAGCATATGGATGGATCCTGTTTTCTTATCTATTCTGTCTTTGTCCGTCTCTTTATGCGTTCATTGAGTCCATTTACATTCAGTTTAATTATTGATAGATGTTAGTTTTTTGCTGTCATTTTGTAATGCTTTTTTTTGTGGTGCTGAAGTTTTCTTTGTTCTTCTTACTCTTTTGTGCTGAGTTACTTTTGTTTGTGGATTTCTTTTTTTTAATTTCTTTTGTTCTTGTAGGTTTTGTTTTTGCTGAGACTTTATGTTTTTCCTCTTTTTTTAAGAGTAGGTTTGTTAACTTTCTTTGTGGTTACCATGAATTTTACCCTTATCTAAGTTTAAAGCAGTCTACCATTACTTGGTATCACCTTGCCTTTCTCTCCATTAGAAGCTTCTATACCTATGCCATTTATTCCCTCTTTTATTGTTTTGATGTTGTTGTCATTTACTGATTAACTGCTCTGATTCCCTGTTGCATTTCTTTTGGTTTTGTGTAGTCCTCGGGAGTTCATTTCCTAGATTTTTATCTGGCTGGTAAGATCCTGCGTCCTAGATTCTGCCTGTGAGCTGATGTTGTTTGTCCTCAGTTTGAAGAACTCCGTTTAATAATTCTTGTAAGTTTGGTTTGATTTTTATATATTCCTTTTATTTCTGTTTGTCTGGAAATTACATAATTTCATCATCAAATTTGAATGAGAATTTTGCAGGATATATTATTCTTGGCTGATAATTTTTTTCTTTCAAGATTTAATATATGTCATCCCATTACCTTCTTGCCTGCATGGCTTCTGCCGAATAATCTGAGCTGGGTCTTATTGTTTCTCCTCTGTAGGTGACTTCTTGTTTTTCACGAGCTGCTCTCAGGATTCTTTGTTTGTCTTTGGTTTTGGCAAGTGTGATTATGATATGCCTCGGTGATTTTATTTTGGGGGTCTCTGCTATATGGGGTTTGTTGAGCTTCTTGGATGGCCAGCTTTTCATCTTTCATCATATTGTGGAAGTTTTCTTTCAGCAGTTCTTCAATGATCCTCTCTGTATTTTCTGTGTTTTCTGCCTGTTCTGGAATTCTAATCACTCGAAAATTTTTGCTTTTGATTGTATCCCACATAACTCTCTGGGTCTCTTCATTTTTCTTCGTTCTTTTTTCTGAGTTTTCCTGAAACAGAGTTGTTTCTAAGTGTTTGTCTTCGATTCCACTGATCCTGTCTTCGACTGTTTCAAATCTGCTCCTCAGCCCTTCTATGACACTGTGCATTTCTGAAATCTTGTTTATCTTTTGGATTTCTAATTGTTGTCTTTATATAATTTCTAGTTGTGAATTTATTTTGGCATTTTGTTCCTGCATTATTTTCCTGAATTCTTACAATTTTTTGTCTGTATTTTCCATGAATTTGTCTATTTTTTCCTCATGCTTTTCAGCTTTTTGCCTCAGCTCTTGGAGAATTCTGAGTATTGGAGATTTGAATTCCCTATCAGGTAGTTCTAGTGCCTTTTCTTCCACTGGAAAGTCATCCAGTGTTGTATTTTGGAAGTCTACTGGAACCATCCTGTCCTGTTTTTGTGAATGTTCTGTTATTGTCTGCTGTCTTCGGGGCATTCGGTAGTTATTTTTCTTGTTTATTGATTGTAGATTTGTTTGTTTCAACCCTTTTTTTTTTTAAATTTGGCTATATCTGAGCAAGTGGACTGTGTGTTCTTTGTTGTTTGCTTGTCTGTGGCCACAATACTTTTCACCTTCTTCTCCAATTGGCAGAGTCAGTCACTCAGATATGGTATGGTAGGTCAGGTGTAGCTGGAGACAAGTTACTGGGATGGGTTGTTTGTGGTACTTACTACAGCCACCAGGGCGGGTCAGTAGTCAGTGCACAGCAGGTCCAATAGGCTGTGCCTGTGTTGTTTGGTGGTGTGATGTGAAGCACATGGTGCAGGTAGGCAGATTGCAGCAGGGAGATTGTTATGTGTGGAGCTAAGATGGATATGGAAGAGAGGAGAGAAGAACAGGAGCCAAAAAACATACAAACAAACAAAAAAGAATGCTAGGGGAGCTTGCCTTTGGAGCGGAGTGATAAAAGACTATGAAATGGAAAAAAATAGAAAGGGGAAGAGGAAGAAAAGAAAAGAATGAATAAATAAAAATTGGAAAGGTTAAAGAACTGCAAAGTTCCCAGGGGTCCCACCGGTGCTGCTATGAAGTCTTGGGAAGTTGCTCTCAGGTTTTGCAGTACAGCCTGGCTAGAAGGCGTAGAGGTATACAACTCCAGGTATTCAGGGAACAGAATGAGAAGGAAGATATAGAGAGATGAGAAACTGAGTAATGGATAAAGGCAAAAAGGGAAAAGAAAACAAAACAAAATTTAAAAAAAGAACAAGAAAAGCCCCCATAAAAACAGAAAATGAACAAATAAAAAGACCCAATGAAAAAAGAAATGCCCTCAGGGATCCCTCTACACATCTATGCAAGCCAATGGGGTAATCTCTTTGCCACACAGCACAGCCTGGCCAGAAAAGGCTCCCAACTCAAGAAAAAGAAAAGAAAACAAACAAACAATTCATAACAAACAAACAAACAAAAGCCCTGGGATCCCACCAGCATGGCAGCCCAGACCAGGAAGCAGCTCCACACTCGAACGAGCTCCACAGCCCCTCAGGAAGAAGCAAAGATGGCACACGGAGCCAGGTATTTGAGCAAAAGGAGGGGGAGGTGGTGAGAGGCAAGGAAGAAATCAAAAGAAGCAGAAAAAAAAGGAACACCAGCAGCCAACAAATGGCACTCAGAGATCCAGCTAGTGTGGGCTGGTGGAATCCAAACAGCCGGTGTTTCTCGGACAAGAGACTGTGTCCGAGGGAAGCAGAGGGGGCCAAGTGTGGGGGAAGAAGGGTAGGGAGTGGGAAAGCGTATATCACAAATTATCAGAGCTCTGCAGCCCCTCAGGAAGAAGCAAAGATGGCGCACAGAGCCAGGTATTTCTGTGAAAGGAGGGGGAGGTAGTGTGAGGTAAGGAAGAAAACAAATGAAGCAGAAAAAAGCAACACCAGCAGCCAACAAATGACACTCAGAGAGCCGGCCCATTCGGGTGTGTGGAATCCAAGCAGCCAGTGTTTCCCAGACAAGAGATTGTGGCCTTGGGAAGCAGAGGAGGCCGAGATGGGGTGAAGAAGGGTGGAGGTTGGGAAAGCGTATATCACAAATTACTAGTTGTTTTGTCTCCCATTGGAAGCTCCGTGAAGCTGCTTTCTCCTACCCCCTGTTTGCTGGTCTCCCAATAGGAGTCCAAGATGGCGGATCCACACTGCGTTAGCTGGTAGGGGGCCTCTGCATGAATGTCTCCTTGCTCTCCATTCTCTTTCAGTTTTCTCACTCCGTTTGGTGCTTGGCTGAGTTCTTTATCTCTTCATTTGATGTTTTAGGGTTTCAGGATTGTTGTTTTCTCTGTTCAGCTTAGTTTTCAGATCTTTGCTGTGGAAGGACGGTGTGGTGCTTCTGCCTAGAGCGCCATTTTGCCAGAAGTCCCAATAACCTTTTTTTTGAATGTTCTTTTAAATGCATCTTTTCACTTAAAAGAGAAATATCAACTTAAGTATAGGTTAGTAAAATATGTCTTGATAGCTTATATTTTGCTACAGCAGGTGTAAAAGAAAAAATAAAGAAGCAATAAAACTGGCAGTGTCTCTTCAGATATATAATATTTCAGTTAAATTAAGTATCTGTTAACACCTTTCCTAACCTGTCTTACTGTCATTTCCTGAGTAACCTACCATTTGATTATCTCCAACTGATGAAGATATTAGTATTTACACTTTCACAATATGCTATGCCTCTGTATTTCCACTCACTTACATGGCGTATCTATAAAGTTTGGAAATATAGGAGGATAAAGAAATACACAGGGCACCTACTTTCAATTAATTTTCTCAGCACACATGACAATACCACAAATTGCTAAATTATGTCTACTGTTTCTAAATGTAAAAGAATATTATTATTCTCACATTCATCTAAAAGAGAAAATAAAAATTGACAACCTGATAATGTAGTGTATATTCAATTGTTTCATATAAGTATTTTCCTGATAAATAAAAAATGAAAATTGGGAGAAAATTAATTGCATGATTTCATGAAAGAAATTCTATCTAAGGCAAGTCCTTATTTCATGAAATGATCTAAATTTCTGCATGACAAATTATCTGTATTTGTTTATTAAAAAAATTTGTATTTCAGTATTCAGCTATTATAGTTTCTTGTCAGCACATCATGTAGAAATAAACTAACACAAAGAAATCTATGATTTCAAATACTCTACTGATTTACTTTGCAATAGTTTATCTTTTTAGAATGATAAAAGCATCACCTTAAGAATTTAGAAAACAGAATGAGATTTTATACCAATAAGGAAAAGCAGCCGTCTATTTATGACATTACTTACCAAAATAGTGAAGTATATACTACGAAAACACTAGTATTAAACTGTTTCTTCCTTTCAATATCTAAGTTTAGCTCAATAAGAATCATTTAATAATGAAATAGTATTTAAGTCCAAAATGTTCAGTGTCACTTGGTGTGTTGATCAATCCAAATCAATTTATTATCAATTCTGTTCCCCTCTGTTCCACTTCTGTTATGAGCTGCACATGTAGCACTTCTTCCTTTGACCATAAACGCCCCAAGCTAGGTCAGGTCACTCAAGTTAAAGGGCCTTTAGTTTGCCAAGTTAACCCCAGACTTCAGATAGGAGCCACCCTATGACACCTTCACTTCTGATGTACTGACTACAATTTTCGGGCCCCTTGGAAACCCTGGTGGCATAATGGTTAAGAGCTACAGCTGCTAACCGAAAGGTCGGCATTTCGAATACACCAGGCACTCCTTGGAAACCCTATGGGGCAGTTTTACTCTGTCCTACAGGGTCACTATGAATCGGAATCGACTCAACGGCAACGGGCTGGTTTTTTTTTTCTTCTTGGTTTTGTACCCCTTCAGGATACCAGCCATAAGCTCAGGGATCCCCAGACCTCATCACTTATGATCTGCAGCTCCCACTACTCCTTTGATTTCAATAATTTTCTAGAATGACTCATAGTATTGTACTTATGATTAAAATTTATTATAAAGGACACAAATCAATATCAGCAAAAAAAGAGTTGCATAGGGAGAGATGTAAGAGAGTCCTCAGCACAGTGCCTCCATGTCCCAGAAGGAACATGTTACCCTACCAAAAACTGATGTCTTTTACCACCAGGAAGCTCATGGATATTCAGAGTCCAGAGCCTTTTTTTTGGGGAAGGGGGAGTTATTACATAATTCAATCTCCAGCCCCTCTTCCCTGAGATCGAGTGATATTGTAAGGTTGATTCCACAAAGTTGACATCAAGAGGTTAATATCATGAGGTAAATGTCATGAGGTTGCTATCATAGGGTTGATATCACTTGGTGGGTCTTTCTGGTATAGTCAGACCCCACCTAACATGGTCATAAAAGCCTCTGATGTGGCCTGGAGTCCTCCTCAATCATTGAGGAAAATCCAAGGTTTTAGAAATTATCTTTCTGGACCAAAGGCAAAGACAAAAGTTCTTCAGATAATGTTAAATTCTTTGTCCCACACTTGAGTAAAAGAGTTTGGAGTAATTATAGTAATAAATGCTAATATTTAGCATTCTTATTTGTTATTTTGCCAACACTAACTCTCTAAGTGCTGACAAAAAAATATTTTTACCCTATTTAACATATGTGGAAACAAAATCACAGAAGAGTTTTGTCACTAAGTAAAATTATGTACACACACATTTATCAGGGAGAAATCAGTCAAATATGAAGATAAATGAAAATTAAAAGTAATTGTAGATAATAAGTACATACTGTGTGCCCCGTATGTATTAATATATTTCTAGCTTCTGAGGAATCAAAGAAGGATAATTTAGGAGTTCTTGTCTCAATAGTCAATGATATTTATTTTAAATTATTTTATAAATTTGAATAAGAATAATTTTATCCTAAAAATGTAAAAAAATTATTTTATAGTAATAGAAGACATAATTTACATATATATTATTAACTGCCATTCTAAGTTTAAAGGAATTAACATTTAACAAACACACATTGGTTCCACAAATTACTTAGATTCCCTGTGGTGTCCAAAGAATATGTACATAGCATAAAGATCATGGAAATGACACACATATCATCATGTAAGTGAAGGTGACCTACTTTAATGGAATTCAAAAGACTATTATGCTTGAATTTGTATGAGATCATTAAGGTTTAAGTAAAAATCAAACTTGATGATGTCATGCAAATCAAAATTTGCCTTTTGAACAAATCTTAAATATTTTACTTTAACATGAAACACATATATATGCATTTATTCACCAAGGTTTGGATGTGGAACCAAGTTTCCTCCCATTAAAAAAAAAAAAACTTGTTACTCTCGAGTCAATTCCGACTCACAGTAACCCTATAGGATAGAGTAGAACTGCCCCATACAGTTTTCAAGGAGCTTCTGGTGGATTTGAACTGCTGATCTTTTTGGTTAACAGCCAAGCTCCTAACTACTGTACCACCAGGCCTCCAAGGTTCACCCCAGCTCCCTATTCGTAGTCTACAAATAATAGTTTTATATTGTAATTTTTGCATAAACTTTGGCTCATAATGGATTTCTACCATTTCTAGCATGAGTTTCTCTACAGTGTGGCTGAGAATTTAGACATTTCAAAGTAATTTGAGTGTAGAAACGTTCAACTTACTAATGTTGACCCACCTAAAGATTCATCAGCAATTCTTTGTATCCAGTTGCCTTTATTAATTCCTGAAGAAACTTTAAACACAGTTTCATGGAAACAACAATCATGCTTATTTCAAATACACCCACTTCTCACTTATTGACATGGTTAGTTTCCAAAGACCAGGTTATTATATGAAAGTCTACATTATGCAAAAATGAAGGATAACCACATCAGATCACAAAATGGAGAATGAGCACATCATTACATAACTGCCAAACCACTGACAATCATGCCCAGCCAAGTTGACACATAACCTTAACCATCACAGTTAGTGTTAATCTCACCTCACACCTCAGCATTTATTACTGGCAGACGTACATCATTAATTGACAAAATAGTCAGAGAGCAGATTTTTTACTATTATCGTAAATGTAACATGTCAGATAACAAGACAGTCAATAAGTGAAGAGTAGGTGTACGTATTTCATGTGTTTACATAATATTTAATTAAAACATTTAATCACAATAACAAGTATAACTAGCATAAACAGGCTTGGGAACGAAAATCTGACTCTAGGTGAGCATACAATTCATACAGCAGTATGTGATTTTTTTTTGGAGGGTATTTGGTTTGTCAAACTCTGGTGGCATAGTAGTTTAGAGCTATGGCTGCTGACCAAAAGGTCGGCAGTTCAAACCACCACGTGCTCCTTGGAAATCCTATAAGGCAGTTCTACTCTGTCCTATAGGGTTGCTATGAGTAGGAATTGACTCAACGGCAGTGGGTTTGGTTTTTGGTTTGGTTTAAGGCATCTGTCAGCAAGCATTTCCAGGGGAATGGAGAATGCGGGCATAAGCCAGTAAGTGTAAGTTAGCTAATATACATTCTTCCTTCTCTCTCTCTTCTTCTCTTTTTCTTGTCCCAGTTTACACCTTAGAAGGTAAGATCTTAAGTAAATTTGGTCTGAGTTATCTAAGTGTGATGTAACTTAAGTGAGAAAAAGACATACTTTCTGTGTAAAGACTTCTCACAAAGACCAAGCCTTTTCAGTCTTGAAGAAATTGCTACCTAGTGCCAATAATGAATGCAGTTGTGTCAATATCTAGTTACTGAGTGTATAAAATTGTTGTGGTAAGAGGAAACATTATAGTATATTTTTGGAGCTATTTGATTTGTTTTTGTACAATTTCAATTATTTTTATTTTCATTGTAATTTACAAACAAAGCATTAGACTTTGGAAAACAGCAATGCAAACTGAAAGCTCTTATGATATTTTCTAAAGGATTTCATAAAGAGAATTGCAATTGCCTTCCTTGTTTGTAGTGGCCCAATTACAAAAAGGAAATGTTGCCTAAAAAAATGGAAAAAAATACATAGGAAGGAAAAGTGATTTTTTAATATCATTTTCCAGTGAATAATTGCTCTTTCATTTTAGTTGACTTCTAAACATTAAAATACATACAGCAAATTTAATATGCATATTTGCATTCTTGATTTTAAGAAACATAGCAATAAAATGCCATCACATCACC
This sequence comes from Dugong dugon, assembly GCA_030035585.1. NCBI lineage: Eukaryota > Metazoa > Chordata > Mammalia > Sirenia > Dugongidae > Dugong > Dugong dugon. The sequence continues at coordinate 100,795,186 of CM057463.1, read as the reverse complement.
AGATTCTACACTTGTGCCCTCATCATTCATGATATCAAAATTATCTCTGGATTCTGATCCTTTCTTTCCTATCAGTCTCAATGTAAACTTGTGCAAATTTTGTAACTATGTAAATATCACTGCTCTTATTTGTATAAAAGGGGGAAAAACTATTAACTATCCCTAGGTGGTGCAAATGGTTACTGTACTCGGCTGCTAACGAAAAGGTTGAAGGTTCAAGCCCACTCAGAGGCACTTCAAGAAAATGTCCTGAGGACGTACTTCCAAAAATGCAGCCATTGAAAAACCCCATGGAACACAGTTCTACTTTGACCCACATGGGGTTGGCCATTAATTGGAATCTAATCCCTGCTAACTCTTAAGTAGGATTAGTTGGAGAAGAAAAATTAGTTAATTTGTTAGTTCTAACATGTAAAATTTATAAGATGTAAAATTATATTGAAATACTAAATACTACAGATCAATATGTAAACACACACATATTTTAATAAATTGTGATCCATGAGGTTTTCACTTGCTGATTTTCAGAAGTTGATCTCCAACCTTTTTTCTTAGTCTGTCTTGTCTGGAAACTCCATTAAAACCTGTTCAGCATCAAAGAAATGAAAAACCTACTGACAGGCAGGTGGTGGCTTGGCATGAGGTGCCTTGGCTGAGAATGGAACCCGGATCTCATGGAAGGAGAGAATTTTACCATTGAATCACCACTGCCCTCTTTCTGGTATCAGTACATGTATAATCACAAAACTGTTGACATATTACTTTATTTCCACAGAATAATGTGTATAAAATGACAACTGATGAACTAAAGTTGCAAGTGAGAAATAATGCAATTTTTTTGAGAAAATGAAACCAATTCATGTCTACATCATCTAGTGTTAAAAGGCCCAAGAGCAAAATGATTTTACAATTGAACAGAGAGGGAGATCTCTAACTAAGAGAGAGGGCTGCGTATAGGGAGCACATTACTCATCTCTGTATGTTCAAAGTACAATGGCGTTTGCAAGTAAATAATCTGCAGGATGAAATGAATTAATTCCCATTCTACTTTCCCCCAGCCCTCTCTGTGCCTTTCGAGGATTCACTTTTCCTCAATGAATCTCCTCATTTCCTTTTGTAAAGTAGGAATGATAATTATGCCTATTTTCAAAGCGAGTGTTTACCTTGAGGTTGAAACAAAATAATGCAGGTAAACATTTTGTGAACTCTAAAGTACTGTACAAAAAGATGGGATTTGAAACCATTTCTTTGCTGCTCCTTCTCAAGTCTGCCAAGATATTAACAGTTAGTGACTTAAAAAAGCAAAAACATTTGATTGACATTTTACTTTTCAGTGTAGAAGTAATCTAATTGTCAAAAAGTTTTTTTTTTTTAATTTCTTCAGAGAATATTCTCTGAGAATGTGCAAATGTTTATAGAGCATTATTAAATTGTGTAAAGAAGACTTACCTAGCCCATAGTGTATTTCCCAGTGGCATGGGCTTTCTATATATTTCTTATGTAGGTGGGTCTTAGTGCATTCTCTAAGGAACTCAGAGCTAGATATTTAATAAATATTTCACATTACACAGGAAACAATTAAAGTGCCTGGTGATATGTTTTAAAACATAATTTAAACACACTAAAGTTATAGAAAGTCCAATGTATTTTTTAAAGAACAAAGAAAACCACAATTAAACTTTAAAATGTTAGCAATTCCTTTGGCAATTACTCCCCAGAAGATCTGTGACAGACATCTTGATTGTGTGTCTAAAATTCAAGAAAACTTAATGCCTTATACTCAGATGGAAAAAAGTAGAAAAATGCATAAAAATGTGATTCTCAGCCTCTCCACCGTCCACTGAGTGCAAATCCTTTAGTGGTATAGAAGTGATTTCACAGCTGAGGCTCTCACAGTAAATAATTTACTTTCCCGCCATATTCTTTATGGGTGCTATATACACTCTTTATGAGACAGCAATAAAATTCAGTAGGTTTCCTTATTTGACCTCCTTTGTTCATTCATGAAAGCAACACATATACACTTAACTGCTTCTATGGTAATTCTCTGTTTCACTGCATGACTGAAGAATTAAGTTTTCTTTTAATCAAATTTAGTTTAATGAAGTTAACATATGTCTGATATGGCTGTTGTTGTTATAAGGTATTCTCAAGTCTGTTCTGACTCATAGCAACCTTATATACAACAGAAATAACCACTGTCCTGTGCTGCATCATTCTTACAGTCGTTGCTATGTTTGAGGCCATTGTTACACCTACTGTGTCAATCCATCTCTTGGAAGGTCTTCCTCTTTTTGGCGGACCCTATACTTTAATAAACATGATGTCCTTCTCCAGGGACTGATCCCTAGTGAGAACATTCCAAAGAACATGAGACAAAGTCTTGCCATCCTCACTTCTAAGGTGCATTCTGGCTGTACTTCTTCCAAGACAGATTTGTTCATTCTTTTGGCAATCCATGGTATATTCAGTATTCTTTGCCAACACCGTAATTCAAAGGCGTCAGTTCTCCTCCAGTCTTCCTTATTCATTGTCAGCTTTTGTATACATACGAAACGATTGAAACACCATGGCTTGGGTCAGGCACAACTTTGTCCTCTAAATTACATCTTTCTTTTCAGAACTTTGAAGAGGTGTTTTGCAGCAGATTTGCCCACAGCAATCTGTTCTTTGATTTCTTGATTGTTACTTCCATGGGCAATGATTGTGGATACAAGTAAAATGAAATCCTAAACAACTTCAATATTTTCTCCATTTATCATGATGTTGCCAATTGGTCAAGTTGTGAGGATTTTTGTTTTCTTTATGTTAAGTTGTAATCTATACTGAAGGCTGTAGCCTTTGATCTTCATCAGTAAATGTTTCAAATCCTCTCTGCCTTCAGCAAGTAAGGTCATCCGCATATTACAGATTGTTGATGAGACTTTCTTCAATCCTGATGCCATGTTCTTCTTCATATAGTTCAGCTTCTGGAATTATTTGCTTAGCATGCAGATTGAGTAAGTACAGTGGAAGGACGCAACCCAGACTCACAACTTTTCTGATTTCAAATCACTTAGTATCCCTTTGTTCTATTCAAAAGACTTCCTCTTGATGTATGTACAGGATCCACATGAGCACAAGTAAGTGTTCTGAAATTCCCATTTGTCATAATGTTATCCATAATTAGTTATGATCCACACAGTCGAGTGACTTCGCATAGTTAGTAAAACACAGGTAAACAGCTTTCTGGCATTCTCTGCTTTTAGCCAAGATCCATCTGACGTCAGCAATGATATCCCTCATTGCACATCTTCTTCTGAATCTGACTTGACTTTCTGGCAGTTCCCTGTTGATGTACTGCTGCAACCATTTTTGAATAATGTTCTGCAAATTTTTATTTTCATGTGATATTAATGATACTATTCTATAATTTCTGAATTCTGTTGGATCACCTTTCTTGGAAATGAGCACAAATATAAATATTATCTAGTTGGTTCGCCAGGTAGCTGTCTTCCAAATTTCTTGGCATAGAAAAGTGAGCACTTCCAGAGTTATATCTGTTCGCTGAAATATCTCAATTCGTATTCTTTCAATTCCCAGAGGCTTGTTCTTCACCAATGCCTTCAGTGCAGCTTGGACTTCTTCCTCCAGTACCATCGTTCCTGACCATATGCTTCCTCCTCAAATCATTGAATGTCGATCAATTCTTTCTGTTACAGTGACACTATTTATTCTTTCCATCTTCTTTTGATACTTCCTGCATCATTCAATATTTCCCCCATAGAATTCTTCAATATTGCAACTCAAGGCTTGAAAATGTATGATATGTGAACCAGTAATTTTCTAAACTGATAAAATAAATCAGTTATAAAACTACGGCGAGCATAAGTTTATTGCCGTGATCATCCAGAAGGCATTTTTATGGTCTCACAATATATTATAGCCATAATATCATGTATATCAATTGTCATTTCACTGCAAAATAATTAAAGAAATGATTGTTAATAGACTGTTCTAATAAACTGGTGGGTGTCTTAGTCATCTAGTGCTGCTGTAACAGAAATACCACAAGTGGATGATTTTAATAAAGAGAAGTTTATTTCCTTACAGTAAAGTAGGCTAAAAGTACAAATTCAGGGCATCAGTTCCAGGGGAAGGCTTTCTTTCTCTGTGGGCCTTCTTCTCTTCAGTGTTACCCTGGTCTAGGAGCTTTTCTGTGCAGGCACCCCGGTCCAAAGGATGCGCTCTGCTCCTGGCACTACTTTCTTGATGGTATGAGGTCCCCCTGTCTCTCTGCTCATTTCTGTCTTTTATATCTCAAGAGATTGCCTCAGGACACAATCCAGTCCATTGGTTCTTGATTATATGCTACCTTCTGAAATGGTTGAATATCAATCAGTTCTTTTGGTAGTGATTCTGTGTATTCCTTCCATCTTCTTTTGATACTTCCTGCGTCATTTAATATTTTCCCCATATAATCCTTCAGTGGAAACCCTGATGGTGTAGTGGTTAAGAGCTACAGCTGCTAATCAAAGTGTCGGCTGTTCGGATCCACCATGTGCTCCTTGGGAACAATATAGGCCAGTTCTATTCTGTCCTATAGGGTTGTTATGAGTCAGAATGTACTGAATGGCAACAGATTTGTTTTTCTTTTTTTGGAATCTTTCAATATTGCAACTTGAGGAGTTCCGGCAAAATGGTGCTCTAGGCAGAAGCACCACGCCGTCCCTCCACAGCAAAGATCTGAAAAACTAAGCCAAACAGAGAATACAACAATCCTGAAACCCTAAAACATCAAATGAAGAGATAAAGAACTCAGCCAAGCACCAAATGGAGTGAGAAAACTGACAGAGAACGGGGAGCAAGGAGAGATTCATGCAGAGGTCTCCTACCAGCTAATGCAGCACAGATCCGCCATCTTGGACTCCTATCGGAGACCAGCAAACAGGGGGTATGAGAAAGCAGCCTCACAGAGCATCCAGTGGGAGACAAAACAACTAGTAATTTGTGATATACCTTTTCCCACCCCCCACCCTTCTTCACCCCGACTCGGCCTCCTCTGCTTCCTGTGGCCACAATCTCTTGACCGGGAAACACCGGCCGCTTGGATTCCACAGGCCCTAATGGGCCAGCTTTCTGAGTGCTATTTGTTGGCTGCTGGTGTTGCTTTTTTCTGCTTCTTTTGATTTCTTCCTTACCTTTCACCACCTCCCCCTCCTTTCACTCAAATACCTGGCTTTGTGTGCCAACTTTGCTTCTTCCTGAGGGGCTGCAGAGCTCTGGTAATTTGTGATATACGCTTTCCCACTCCCTACCCTTCTTCATCCACACTCGGACCCCTCTGCTTCCCACGGACACAGTCTCTTGTCCAAGAAACACCAGCCTGCACCAGCCGGCTCTCTGAGTGCCATTTGTTGGCTGCTAGTCTTGCTTTTTTTCCTGCTTCTTTTGATTTCTTCCTTACCTCTCACCACCTTCCCCTCCTTTAGCTCAAATACTTGGCTCTGTGCACCATCTTTGCTTCTTCCTAAGGGGTTGTGGAGCTCCATTCGAGTGTGGAGCTGCTGCCTGGTCTGGGCTGCCGTGCTGGTGGGATCCCAGGGCTTTTGTGTGTTTGTTTGTTTTGAATTGTTTGTTTGTTTTCTTTTCCTTTTCTTGAGTTGGGAGCTCTTTCTGGCCAGGTGGTGCTGCGTGGCAAGGAGACTTCCCCCTTGGCTTGCACAGAAGTGCAGAGGGATCCCTGAGGACATTTCTTTTATCGTTGGTTTTTTTTTTTTGGTTTGCTTTTTTGGGGGCTTTTCTTGTTTTTTTTTTTTTTTTTTTTTAAATTTGTTTTGTTTTATTTTCCCTCTTTTTCCCTTTTTGTCTTTATTCATTGCTCATTTTCTCATCTCTTTATATCTTCCTTCTCTTTCTGTTCCCTGAATACCTGGTGTTGTATACCTCTATGCCTTCTAGCCAGGCTGTACTGCAACACCTGAGAACAACATCCCCAGACCTCATAGCTGCACCAGTGGGATCCCTGGGAACTTTGAGGTTCTTTAACCTTTCCAATTTTTATTTATTTATTCTTTTCTTTTCTTCCTCTTCCCCTTTCTGTTTTTCTCCATTTCATAGTCTCTCATTTCTTCACTCCAACAGCAAGCTCCCCTAGCATTCTTTTTCGTTTGTTCCTCTCTCCTCTCTCCCATATCCATCTTAGCTCCACACATAAGAATCTCCCTGCTGCATCCTGCCTACCCGCACTGTGTGCTTGATGTCACACCACCAAGCAGCACAGGCATGGCCTACTGGAACCTTCCCTGCACTGATTACCGACCTGCTCTGGTGGCTGTAGTAAGTGCCACAAACAACCTGTCCCAGTAACTCCTCTTCAGCTAGACCTGCCCTGCCATACCATGTCTGAGTGATTGACCATGCCAATTGGAGAAGGAGGTGAAAAGTATTGTGGCCACAGACAAGCAAACAACAAAGAACACACAGTCCACCTGCTCAAACATAGTCAAATTTAAAAAAAAAAAGCGGATGAAAGAAACAAATCTACAATAAATAAACGAGAAAAATAACTACTGAATGCCCCGAAGATAGCAGACAATATCAACACATTTACAAAAACAGGACAGGATGGTTCCAGTAGGCGTCCAAAAGTAAAACACCAGATGACTCTCTAGTGGAAGAAAAGGCACTAGGACTACCTGATAGGGAATTCAAATCTCTAATATTCAGAATTCTCCAAGAGCTGAGGCAAAAAGCTGACAAACATGAGGAAAAAATAGACAAATTCATGGAAAATACAGACCAAAAATAGGAAGAATTCAGGAAAATAATGCAGGAACAAAATGTCAAAATAAATTCACAACTAGGAATTATATAAAGACAACAATTAGAAATCCAAAAGATAAACAACAATATTTCAGAAATGGACGGTGTCACAGAAGGGCTGAGAAGCAGATTTGTAAGGGTGGAAGACAAGATCAGTGGAATTGAAGACAAACACTTGGATACAACTCTGTTTCAGGAAAACTCAATATTGCAACTTGAGGCTTGAATTTTTTTTAAGTTCTTTCAGTTTGAGAAATACCAGATGTGTTCTTCCCTTTTGGTTTTCTATCTTCAGGTCTTTGCACGTTTCATTATGATGCTTTACTTTGTCTTCTCAATCTGCCCTTTGAAATCTTCTGTTCAGCTCTTTTGCTTCATCATTTCTTTCTTTCTTTTTAGCTAGTCAATGTTCAAGAGCAAGTTTCAGAGTCTCTTTTATCATCCATTTTGGTTTTTCCTTTCTTTCTTGTCTTTTTAATGACTTCTAACTTTCTTCATGTATAATGTCCTTGATATCATTTCAGAACTCATCTGGTCTTCAGTCACTGGTGTTCAATGAGTCAATTCTATTCTTTAGATGGTCTCTAAATTCAGGTGGGATATACTCAAGGTCGTGTTTTGGCTCTTGTGGACTGGTTCTAATTTTCTTCACTTCAATGTGAACTTGCATATGAGCAATTCATGGTCTGTTCCACAGGGGGGCCCTGGCCTTGTTCTGATTGATGATATTGAGCTTTTCCATTGTCTTTTTCCACAGATGTAGTGATTTGATTCCTGTACATTCCATCCAGTAAGGCCTATGTGTATAGTTGCTGTTCATTTTGTTGAAAAAAGGAATGAAGAAGTCACTTGGTCTTTCAAAATTCTATCACATGATCTCTGGCATCATTTCTATCACCAAAGCCATATTTTCCAACTACCAATCATTCTTTGTTTCCAACTTTCACATTCCAATCACAAGTAATTATCAATGCATCTCGATTGCATGTTTGATCAATTTCAGACTGCAGAAGTTGATAAAAATCTTCATTTTCTCCATCTTTGGCTTTAGTGGTCGGTGTATAAATCTGAATAGTAGTCATATTAATTGGTCTTCCTTATAGGTATATGGACATTATCCTCTCAGTGATGGCGTTCTACTTCAGGATAGATCTTGAAATGTTCTTTTCAATGATGAATGTGACACCATTCCTCTTTAAGCTGTCAGTCCCGGCATAGTAGACCATACAATTGTCCGATTCAAAAAAGCCAATATCAGTCCATTTCAGCTCACTAATGCCTAGGATATAGATGTTTACGCATTGTATTTAATTTTTGACAACTTCCAATTTTCCTAGATTCATACTTTATACATTCTGTGTTCTGAGTATTAAAAGATGTTTGCAGCTGTTTCTTCCCATTTTGAGTCTTGCCACAACAGAAAATGAAGGTCCAGAAAACTTGACTCCATCCACATCATTTGTCATTTGGTCAACTCTACTTTGAGGTGGCGGGTCTTCCCCAGTTGTATTCTGAGTGCCTTCCAACCTGAGGGGCTGATCTTCCAGCACTGTACCAGGCAATGTTCCGCTGCTACTCATAAGGTTTTCAGTAGCCAATTTTTGTCAGAAGTAGACTTCCAGTCCTTCTTCCTAGTCTGTCTTAGTCTGGAAGCTCAACTGTAACCTGTCCAGCAAGAGTGATCCTGCTGACATTTGAAATACCAGTGACAATGCTTCCAGTATCACAGCAACATGCAAGCCACCACAGTGTGACAAACTGACAGACATGTAGTAGCAATGGCCCTAAGTGCCCTAAATAAACCTTTTATCCTCTTTGAAGTTAGTAGATTATAAAAGATACACTACATTCTATCTCAGAGTGATGCCAAAGAACCTATCATCTCCTTCAGTGCTTGATCCCTCCACCTAAATTCCATCCTCAGCAAAAGTAGAACACACTCACACACACACACACACACACACACCCCAAGAGTCAACAATTTTAGGAAGTAAAGCACATAATATGGCATTAGAGAAACCTATCTTCATATCCTGATTCTTTCACTAAGTGGCTTTAGGCAAGCTATTTAATTTTTCTTAAGCCCAAATGATTTATGTGGAGATTGAATGAGATACCACATGTAACAAATTTTACATAGTTTCTCTACACAAAATATAACTATCATTAAATACTGTTCACATGCGTTTTGTGCCCCAAATAATTTTTGGTCCACATACTCCTCCAGGCATTGATGCAGTAAGAATTTCCTCATTTCAGCTGCATTGGGTATGCTTTATTTTGTTGCCTGGGTCTTCTCTAACTTCATTGAAGTTTACACAAGAGGAAACTTACATATTCATGATAGAATGATTTGGGAGTTTGGGGGAGTTAACACTCCATTGAGCACCACTGAGTAGCTGTTGGGGAAAAAAACAAACAAACAAACAAAAACAACTCACCTTTTCTTTTTGTTGGATGGACACTTTTGAGACTCATGGTGCATCTCGCCTTAAAGGTCCTAGTGGTATCAAGCCTCAGTTGCCCCCAGTGGAACAGCAAGTAAATTCACTGTTGTAATGACTTTCTTTGCTTCCTGTATGACTTTCTTCCTAATTCAGTTCCTGCTCCCAGTCCAGTCCAGTGACTTCAAATTGAACTACAACATGTAATATCTTGTTTCAGACTCTGCTTTTCTACCAGGGCAGGATAAAATTATCAACACTATCAGATTATTTCTGGAGCCCTGGTAGTGCAGCGGTTAAGAGCTCGGCTGCTATCCAAAATGGTCAGCAGCTCAGATCCACTGGCTGCTCCTTGGAAACTCTATGAGGCAGTTCTACTCTGTCCTGTAGGGTCGTTGAGTCGGAATCTACTTGATGGCAATGTGTTTGCATTTTTTTTTTTTTTTTTGGATGAACTGGAGAGTGTATTAATTGCAAAAATGATAACCAATTCTCCCCATCCCTATATGCATACCATTTTGAAATGTGACTTTGCAGCTCCTCATATCAAGTGGTAGAGTCCATGGTACTTACTTTGACAATAGAACAGCAACAATTTCGATGGCAGCAGAGATCAGAAAAGAACCGGCAGTGTGAGGCTTCCTCTCTCATGCCGTTCCTGGGAACCCTATTGCCATCACTACATGAATGAGTTTGGGCTAGTCACCTGGATGATGACATACACCTGATCAAGCTATCCTTTTCACCCAGATAACTTTAACCAACAACAAGACATGTGAGTGAGGCTATTCTAAACCATCCAGGCCTGGCTGAGATATCAGTTGACCATTGTAATCAGCAAAGATGATTTATACCAAAAGAACTGATAGCCTATACACATAACTATAAAAAATAATAACAATAAATGTTGGTTGAGCACTTATTTTAGAGTTAGTTTTACTGCAAAATCTCACAGATACAGAAATGGTCTCTATTGAAAACTATTGAATACTGCCTCTTGTATTCTCCTGAAAATGTAAATATTAGGATTTTATTTTACTTGCTAGCCAAGATTCATTATGCTTTCCAGGTTTTTTTCATGCATTTCTTTTCATTATTGTTAAGGTTTGATTTTAGAGAATTAACTTTATAGATTTTCAGATGCCAGAGTTAAAAAAAATTTTTTTCTTTTTGGTCATTGGTGCAAACTACGTGTAAGAAAATTAAAGTTACTAGGTTACACTTTATTCCTTCATAAAATATGCATGTTATAGCCCCCAAGATGATCTCAATTATACACATTTCCTAGTATATTTAGTTGTCCTCTCCCATATTGCAACAAAATTAGTCTGTGTGACCAATAGAATATGGCAGAAGTGTTGGAGTACCAATTTTTAGATTAGGTTATAAAAGACAGCAGCTTCTGTCTTGAGCTCATTTCTGTGTCTCTCTCTCTCTCTTCACTCATTCTGGGGCAAACCAGATATCTACCATATCATGAGGACATTAAAGCAGACTAAGGAGAGACCCATGTGTCCAGAAACTCAGGTCTTCTGCAAAGACCCAGGGAAAAACTGCAGCTTACCCATAACAATGTTGAGTGATCTTGGAAGTGGATTCTTCCCTGTCTGAATCTTCTGATGACACATCTTGTCTGCCATTTCATGAGAAACCCTAAGCCACTATTACACAGCTAAGCTGTTTTTGAATTCATAACCTACAAAAACTGTGAGATATTGTTTACAGCTTTTAGTCACCAAGTTTTAGGGGAAATTTTTTACATCAAAAGAGTTAACTAATATAATGTCCAATACTTTGTAGATAGGTAGATTCCTTATATATCCTTATGTATCTTAATTTATACAATTACTTTTCAGCCCTGAGATTTTTTAGAACCTTTCTATGACAAGGGAAATCAGAATGAAAACTTAATCAAATGCCCAATCATCAGTATACACACTCAGCTGAATTTCAGGATAATCCTTAATAGCATGATGGTGTTTTTGTGAAAATCATTTTAGGAAAATCAAGGGAACAAAGTATTTGTTGAAGATATTAATAGAGTATTAGCTGTCAATTACATGGATCTAGTCACAGCCTTTTAGGACTATCACCTGTAATCAAAATACTTTGTCAGCATTTATTACTAAATACTCATGCAAATGCACACATGCACACACAGTACACTATAAATTTTTCCATAGGTTCTTGGGAAAACAGGAGACCTAGTTTCTTTCTTTTCCATTTATCTCATTGCTTAAATGTAGGTTGTCTATGTACTTGGCTTGCTTCTAATTTTGGTGTATCATGTGAAATTACTGTTTAAGGAAAATTCCTTCTTCTTTAGGTTTTCACCGATCTTTACATCATAGAAAGCTAATGTATTCTGATTCCATTCTTCAATTACCCCAATCTTTACTGTCTAAAGTTATAACCAACTAATTTCTATCCATCCATTCATTCATACATTCACTCTTATATATATTCTATAGGTGCACATCTAGAGATGAGCAAAATGTTTCTAGCAAAGTACTATCTCCTGGAATATTGAATTATATTCTTTTATTTTTATATTCTTATAGGTGTCTTTTAGAGACAATTTTATAATCTAAGGAATTTATTTTTAACAGAAGAAAAATCAGAATGTCTTTAAGGGAAAGCAAAGAATGGCCAGCAATTTCACACAAAAAAAAACAACTATTTGATATCCCAGAAGGAAGAAAAAGGCCAATACCCTCTCAGGGTGTGAAGAGGAGGTGGAGAAATGAGATGGTTCCAAGTAGGTGATCTGCTTTCTGTAGGAGTCTGTCTATATGCTGATAAACCCATTATTCCAAGAGGTCCAGTTTATGAAATTGAAACTTTCCCTTTTAATATGAATGTCAAAGCTTGATGACACTTTTGGAATTGTGTTACCAAACTATGAATGATGTAAAAATGCATGATCCCTGCTGAGTGCACTATTGAGCTGTTTGCTCCATTCTGCACCCATTCTGGCTGATGTATTCAGCTCACACAGAAAGAGCTCACAAAAATATCTATGACACCCTAAAATATGAAACAGAAAGCTTAAAATGTAAACTTTTGAATACTTTTTCATTTATGTCTACCTTTTCCTTGTCTTCCTCTCACTTCAGGAATGTACCCCAGGCTGACTGAATCTCAAAGATAAAGAATTCATTTCCAGAATATGCTTCCTTGGCACTTTAAAAATAGCTTTTAAAATTCTATTTTCCTGTTATGTTATTTTTCCCCTATCATCCAACAACTGCAGTATTAACGAAATTTATTGTGTATCCTAGGGCTTTGGGAGAACAGGAACAAAATGCTATATGACTGTAGATTTTGGGATGCTGTTTGAAGTTAGCCAAACTATGTTCACTGGGGTACAGTTTACTACTTCAACACTGTGAAACATAGGAAACTAAATGTTTGTGTCTGACAGAAAATATATCGGAAGGCCCACATCCTGAACAGGGAGAGAAATTATGTTTATGCTTAATAGTATTTTGATAAATTCTGTAACCCTTTTGCTACACCCTCTTATGCCTACTTCCAGGCAGAATTAATCTCTCATCTCTGTTCTTATAATACTTTACAGAAAACTTTATGAGAACATTTATTCCATTATAATATAGTTAGCTTTTACATGATTTCTTCCTCCTAGACTGTGATTATCTTGAAGACGAGGATGGTGTCCTTTTTCTTTTCTTTTTGGTATGCACCAAAATTATTCCATTACCCAGAATCTATTAACCCAGTTGCGATTGAGCCAATTCTGACCCATGGCAAAAACATGAGTGTCAGAGCATAACTGTCCTCCATAGGGTTTTCAATGGCTGATTTTTCAGTAGTAGATCACCAGAACTTTTTTTTCCAAAGCAACTCAGGTAGACTTGAACCTCCAACCTTTTTGTCAGCAGCCAAGTGTGTTAGCTGTTTGCACCACCCAGGGACTCTGACATGCCAAAATATTTGGAAAAGGTTGGTTACTACTTAAAACAGAATTTTGATTTAAGACCGTAAGATAAAATGCCTAAACATTAGATTTGTTAATGAGTAGATATTGATCATTTTCTATTTCTACTATTTTTTTGTGACCCCAATTTTTGGTGTGGTATTGGGAAAGAATCATACAATGAAAGGGTGAAATGGGAACACATCAGAAGATAACAAGGAGGCGATAGGGGGATGTCCTATGAGAAAGGCTGGAGCACAAGAGACGTCTTGTAGCATGATATATGGACATATCCTTAGGACTTGATCATGGACACTGTTGAGCACTTGGTCCTTGACCATGACTATGCAAGGCTTTGGATGCAAATATGAAAAATGTACTGCCATTCAGTGAACCCGCCCAACATTTGGATGTGGCTCTGGTCACATGGGCTCCCTTGTTCCTCCTCACACTCTGACTCTGGTTCTGCAGCCTTCCCAGAATGATGGCAGGTCCTGAGTATCATTTTAGTAAATGTCTTACCTACTTAAATCAGCTAGAAATGGTTTATGCTGCTTGCAGCTAAGAATCCTGCTTGATGTAAGTGTAACGTCAGGTTTTTAGGCACAGCCAAAATGTTTAGCTTACTGGACCTGAGGTACAATGTAGGGATTTTTCATACAGAAGGAGACATAAACCTTGTTGATTCATTGTTGTATAACACATAATATCTAGGGAAATGCATTGTGCACATTTTTTGCTAAAGGAGTATTTATTGTATAAAAAAATGTGTAAGTGAAGGAATGAATATGTGAACTGCCATGGGGAAAAACTGAAGATTATTCAGTGCTGCTCAGTTAACTCAAATTACAGTTAAATCTTCCTCAAATTCTGATATAAATCCTCAGAGTATATAAGGCAGTGAAGAAATATTCAGGGGCTTTTTAGACAAGGAAGATTTAGCTTGCTAATTAACTGGATCCATTGTACTTACATGCTCTTGGGCAACAAGAAACTGAATGCTATACTTGCCAGCCTGGATAAAGTTTAACAAAATTATTTTATTTTTTTCAGATTGAGACTAGAGTTTAGGTCTAGGAAATGTAGAAAGTTATCAACATTTATGGGAAAAAAAATTATTTCTTTGCCATAAATTGGTCTCAGTTTATACAGAATATCCTTATTCTTAAAATTACTTAGGTTATCATTATCCCTTCTGCATCCAAGACTGACATTACTGTCAGGAGCTATGAAGCTTCTGAGACTTTACTCTGCTTACAAGCTAACAAGTGAGCCAGCCACAGTTTCACAGATGCTAAAAGAAGACATGAGATTCTTGGATCAGAGACAAAGGACTTTGTTACTCATGGCACGGCAGACTGTGTGAGCTTCATGTTTTCATAGATTTTGCTTTTGCCCCCAGGTTTCATGGGAGTGGTGCACACAGAGAGACTGTGTCACAACTCAGGAATCACAAGCTTAAAGAACATCCAATCTTATTAGGGGCAGCAAGAAAACCTTCCCAATACTTGCTCTTTTTTTTATCATCATGGACAATAAACAAATAGACCTTCCATCTCAGGGGGAAAGACTGTCTTAGTTTCAAGGCTCTTTGCTATGGACTCATTCTTGAAAACAGAGTCCAGGATAAAAGTTTTCATGGACATGTAGAAATAATGTGGAGAACTGATTCCCAACAAATATAAAATAGTAAAATGAACAAATACCTTTAAATGGAAAGAAGATACCTAATTTACCAAATTTGAACACTATTTGTAATATTGGAAGAAAATGGATAAACTTCATATATATATATGTGTATATATATATATGTGTGTGTGTGTGTATATATATATATATATATATATATGTTTCTTCTTTCCGCTTTCTACTGATTGTAATTTTAAACCTTAAATTCTCTTGTGTGTGCACATTTCAAAAAACTTTAAATTATCACTATAAGTATTGTTTGAATTCGGTCTGATGGTTAATTCCCTCTAAGATTTTTTATTTCTTGATTATGTACAAAAATATAACATTAACTTTCTTTTGTATGTGTGTGTGTGTATTTTACAGCAAAGTTAATCTTGCAAACCTCCATCTACAGCACTATTTCAATAAATTTTCTGATTTTCTATTTCCTGTTGGATAGCTGCACTTGAATATTTTTAAAGTAGATCAAATTAAATGTAGTTCAGATCAGCCTCATTCTAACTGCTGTAGAACAACTCTTTCTTCTGACTTACTTGTTTCCCTTATATTACCAGAATTTTCACAGTTATTTAGGTTTAGAACATTGGAAATGCATTGGATGCATTCCTCTTTTTTGTCCATCTTATCTAATCATTGGATTTCCCCTGTATAATACATAATGCACCAGAATCCAGGGTGATGATGTCACTCCAGCAATGTCATTTTGAAAATTTCCAAAAATTTTGTTTTCATCATCCATTTTTCTTTTTCAATTGTCTCTCTTCCATTCAAATGATGAAATCTGACTTTTTAAACTCCCTTAATGATATCTTTATGTTACTTTTCAATCTCACCAACTCTTACAATATACAATAGTAATCCCCATGTTATGTATCCGGCTGACATACCGGGCTTCTCTTTCGATTATTTAAATTCCTGCATTAGTTCTCATTTTGTGGAGACCTAGCTCAATGGCTCACTTTTTGCTGTTATATTTCTGCTGGGAGACATTTATATGTGGTATTTTTGTACATTTTGCATCACCTTTTGTTCTGCACTACCTTTTCAAAGACGTTTGTATAGCAAATGGCCTTGAAAGATAGTGATAGTGTCTCCCTTCAGGGAAGAGGGCATATATGTTTTCTAACAAGCAAAATAATAATCTTCCAGAGCAGAAGTTGAGCAGGTCTGCTAACTTCCCCCTTCAATGAATGGGAGCTTCCTAAGCTTGAGGTTACTCAATTGTGACACAATCCACTGTGTGTGCAGCATCTATCTGAACACCCCACACCACCCCAGTGGGACTTGGGGAAAAAGGGACCTGGAATGAAGGTAATCTTCATGAGTGCTCTGTCATGATAGTAGCATCTTTTGTCTCTGACACAGGAGCCTTGTATCTTCTACCAGCGTCTAAGAAACTATGACAGACTAACTTGTTAGTTTACAAGTAGGGTAAAATCTCAGAATTTGTACAGTTTATGGCACTGTCCACAATGAATAGCATTTATGTCACTTAATTAGAATCTAGGCTTATGCTTATAATTTTATGGATACACTTAATTCCCAAATAAATTGTAAAATTCCTCAAAAGTAGAAAACACATCTTATATTTTCATCTCCCAGAATATAACATATAAATTCAAAACATATCTTATTATTTTGCTTCCCCTCACTGGAGTGTAGCATCTCTAAAAGCATTGACTTACCATATTTGTATTTTCAAATCTATTGCCTTAAAAGGTGTCTGGAAAATAAAATATGCTTTAAAGATATGTAATGAATGAATAATCAGAAAATCTGAGTTTCTGAATTTGCCTAGAAAAAAATTGTTTTCTTTATAAAATAAAAATCATATAAGATCACCGGTAGCAAAGATTTTGAAGCAAACTTACTTGAAGAATAAAATATCTTATATGGAATATACAACAACTTTATCTTTTAAGAATCGTTGACTAAGATCTGCTGTTAGTGGACTCTTTCAGGGAAAAAGAAAAATATATTTCAAGAAAGCTTTTTTCTTTTTTCATTTTTTTGCTCAGAAGTTAGAACACTAAATATTCATGAGGGCAGAATCCAATAGAATTCTATGTATTTGTGTAACACAAACAGCCTATTTTCCTCCAATACCCATTCTACTTTGATAGGTGAACTTAAATATTTAACTACAAACGTGGTCTCTCAGAAAAAGACTACATTTCCAGGTGCCACTTACAAATTAGGTGTTACAGATGATTAATTCGAGACCAATAAGATAAAAGTGGAATTGTATGTACGACATCTGAGAAGGGCCCTGAAACAAAGGAGTCTTGCTTTTCCTGATGGCCTTCTTCCTTCCTGTGGGCTAGAATGCAGATGCTGTGGCCTTAGCCAAGACAAATACGCGGATTGTGTGATCTTGCACAATTTTCTGGTTGTCTTTGCCTTAGGTAACTCATGTATAAAATTTGAATAAAAACAGTACCTACCTCTTAGGATTGTTACAGATACAAGTAAAGTTGTTTACTGGGTCCCTGGCGGATAAAAAAAGCACTAAAAACATACTCATTATGACTATTATTGAAGTTATGTTTTTAAAGGTGATTGATGGACAATATAAAAAAGTGCCTGGCCTTCTGGGAACTGTGACATTAGTCCTGATTTTCTTCCTCTGTGTTTAATTTCTATGAATGAGGGGAGAAAAAAAGAAAAACAAAATTACGTTTGTTTAACCTTTTATTACTAGCCGTTACGAATTTAGATGTTATTTTTTTGGTCACCCTCAGCTAAACCTAATGTTAATTATATATTTGGTAAATGCAATTTTAAAAGAGGAGTTACTAAATTCTAACAAATAAGATTCAAAAAAATAAAATCATTCAGAGCTTAGAACTCCATAATATAGATTACTCAGCATTTTCTACATGAAGACATTATATAAAATCACCAGAATATGCCAACTTTATATGGTAAATGATTTTTGAATTTTTAATTTAGAAATATGAAAATTGAGAGTTAGAATAATAAAATAATTAGTTTAAGGAAGAAAGCTAATCAGGGACAGAACTGGGTTTCCAACCTAGATACATCTAGCACCAGAATCTAACCTCAGATTCTCATTAATACATGTTCTACCAGTTTTCTGATAGGTAGATCATAATCAGCACAACTTTTGTGGTTGTAGACTCAATGTGGCAACAGAGCCATCTCCGCAAAAACACAAATATCCCTGGCCCTTGGTTATTCGTGTCTAGAGCTGATTGCTATTGTTTTGGGAGCCCTGGTGGTACAATGGTTCAGAGCCATGACTGCTAACCAAAAGGTCAGCTGTTCAAATCCATCAGCTGCTCCTTGAAAACCCAAGGAGGCAGTTTTTCTCTGTCCTATAGGGGGGGCACTTTGAGTCAGAATTGACTTGATGGCAACAGGTTTTGTTTGTGGGTGAGCTGCACAGTCACATTGTAAGTTACTGTTGCACAGGGAGTTTTAACAGCTGAGATAACTTTGTAGATAATTATACTGTATTCTATGGCAACCCACCGGAGTAAATCTTTCCCATAACTCCATTCTCATTTACAGAAATGATGCCTGGAGTTATTCTCCTGTGGATCATTTTCAGTCTCTGGGAATGAAACATGTTTTGTTTTCTTAGGATCTACAATTTTCTAAAAAACTTTCTAACTTTTTTGCTAACCTACTTACATTTATTTCAAAAAGATTTAAAAAAATCACCAGTTCCTTAACAGCTTTGTTCTTCCAGCATATTAAACAACTAGAAGTTAACGATATTTTGGTTTAAGGAAAAATAAAATAAGTTTTAAGATTCTACTGCTTCATGGTGAAGACTGGAGAAATAGTCTTCAAAAGACAGACTACTGAGGTGGTTTAAGAACACATCTTCATGCAATGCTGCAGCACAAGAGGCACATGAGTGATTTTCTTTCTAACTTGCCTGCACGAGGCTACCAAGGACAAGAAAGGATTGGCTGCTACAGAGGACTGCTCTGTGGGGAAGTCTGAGAGACAGAAGTCACACAGTCCTAAGCCCTCAAATAAATGTAAAAAGCTGACTTCTCTATTCCCTGGGAAAGTACTTGGAAAATAAATTATTTTTCTTTAATAATTCAAGATTCCATCTGCCTCTGGTGCCCTCTTGGAGGTGAGAGTTAGCAAAGGCTGAAGCAGTGAACTTGTAAGAAGAGACTGCGCACAGTGATGCCAGGGAGCTTATGCTAGAGAGGCTTCAGGACAAGAGATGAGAAATTCATTTCCACACTAATGTGTGAGAGGAGAAACCAAGAAAGGACTGATATTATTAAATCTTAAATGATGATATTTAAATGAAACAGAACTGTAGTATTGCCACAGGGAGACAACATTAATGTAGAGACAAATCTCAGTCCCCCCCCCCCCCCCCCATGGATTAAGTTTCCCTTTACCTCAAATATCTAATGTACCCTGGGCAAGTAATTTGTAAAATATGTTGATTGTGTTTCAGAAGCTGTAGATTTTTAATTTATAATATGAACCTACAGACCAGTTCATAACTGAATGTATGTCAGAGCAACAAAATAACTGGAATAGCTCCCACCTTTGATGCCCTCTAAACTTTTCATTGTTTTCTACTAGGTACTTTTGCCTTTGAATGAGACAGAAAGAAGGAGAGGAAAGGGGTTGAAAAACGATATGCAAGGGCAGCTTAGGAAGCCTAGAGTTGTGCTACAAAATTATCTTTTCTGTAATGGGAGAGTGTTGGTGTTGTTGTTGTTAGTTGCTGTTGAGTCTATTCCTATTCATGGTGACCCCATGTATGCAGAGTAGAACTGTTCCATAGGATTTTCAAGCATGTGACCTTTTAGAAGCAGATCACAAACCCTGTCTCCTGAGGAGCCAAATGCCAAACTTTTAGCTAGTAGTGGAATATTTAACCATTTGCACCACCCAAGGACACTAGAGGAAGAGTAGAAGAGCCAGATCATTGCCCCCACCCCCATCTTTGGATTTGAAACACCATCTTATTTTGAGTTTTATTTTTTTTAATAGAGTAAATATACCATATTTTTATTCGTCAGTGCTCTATGCTTTTTTTTTTTTACAGCAATATGAAAAAATATTGGCATAGCAGCACTTGTGAAAAATACCTTGCTGGGGGAGGGAGTGGTTGGCAAACAAATGTAGAAGGTGCATGTTATTTGTGTAAAAATTTGATAAAAGCAGATATTATTTCACATAATCCCCGAATTTATTCCTACAACTTAAAAAAAAAACTTTCAGTAATTAGTCATATTTCATTTTTAGAAAGCATGAAAATGACTTATTTGTCTAATTTTATTAAAACATACAATTTTATTGACATTTTGGACTTTCTTTTCTTTTTTGACTACTCTCACTTTCTCCTATTTTAAAACTCTCTTGCTTAACTGTCAACCTATCAGTAGTTTCAAGTAAAAATCAGTTTAGTGACTTCCCTTCCTGAACTTCAAACTCGCAGAAAAGATGGAAATGCGGCATGCAAAGTACAAGATGAGTCTTCAGAGAACATTTGGTACATCAAAAATTCATTATACGTGCCAGGGTAAATTTGATACTACACAATGTTCCTGGACCGATAAAGTTTTAAGGATATTTCTGATTTATTAGCTACAACACATATCAAAACACATTTAGAAAACTGAAGAAATAGACATTCATATTTTTAAATAAAAATGTTTTTCTTTCTTGCATCTGGTGAAATAAATAAATAGACAGGGAGACATAGTGGTAGATGAGGCCCAGGAGAGAGACTGGAAGCTATAAAATCAGCCACTTTAAGATATAAGCATTCACATAAATGCTATCAAGAGAGTTTTTTCAAAAAATAATTTTAGGACATATTTTTATCTTACAGAATATAAATAATTAAAAAAAAAAGGTATATGAACATCACATTTTGTTACCTCTTTACTATGTTAAAACATATGTCACCTTGAAGACTAAGGTGCACCTAACCCAAGCCATGGTGTTTTCAATTGCCTCATATGCATGGGAAAGCTGAACAATGAATAAGGAAGATCTAAGAATTGATGTCTTTGAATTATGGTGTTGGCAAAGGATATTGACTATACCATGGACTGCAAAAAGAATGAAAAAAAATCTGTCTTGGAAGAAGTACAGCCAAAATGTCCTTAGAAGCAAGGATGGCGAGATTACTTCTCACATACTCTGGACAGTTATCAGGAGAGATCAGTCTCTGGAGAAGGATATCATGCTTGGTAAAGTAGAGGGTCAGCAAAAAAGAGGAAGATCCTCAGCGACATGGATTAACACAGTGGCTGCAGTAATGAGCTCAAGCATAACAATGATTGTGAGTGTGATGGTTAAGATTGTGTGTCAACTTGGCTGGTCCATGATTCTCAGTGTTTATTTGTGATCACTCCCATGATTGAGTATGCTGTGAGTAGCTAATCAGATGAAAGGGAGTTTCCTTGGGGCTGTAGCCAACATCTGAATATAAGTAGAACTTCTGGCTTTTTTCTCACTCTGGATCCTGCATCTGCCTGCTGTCATCTCACCTCCAGTTCTTGGGACTTGAGCTGCCAACTTATCTGCCAGATTTGGGATTCATCAATTTTCACAGCCTGTGAGCAGAGCCCTGCTCTCTGACCTGCCAGTCTTGGTTTCACCAGCCCCTGCAGCTACGTGAATCAGGAGAAACCTTGAGGTCTTGCCCGCCAACCTTGGAATTCATCAATCTTCACACCCTGTGAGTCAGAACACTGCTCTCCCACATGCCAATCTTGGGCTCTCCAGCTTCTGTGGCTCTGTGAATTGGAAGAGGCCTCTACCCTGATCCACAGACTTGGGATGTTCTAGCCTCTACAATCGTGTGAGCTGTTTCCTTGATATAAATCTCTCTATATATATATTCATATGCTTTACTGGTTTTGCTTCTCTAGAGAACCCAGGCTAAGACAGTGAGGATGGTGCAGGACCAGGCAGTGTTTCCTTCTGTTGTACATAGGGTCACTATTAGTTGAAACTGATTCAACAGCACCTAAGAACAACAACAACCATAGTGAAACAGCTATTCATTCTAAATGTCTTAAATACAATACTCCTGTTATTTAGTATTATTATTATAATTTTATTTATTCTGTTCTCAATAGAGACAACAGTGTTTCAGGAGTATGAAAAGAAAATATGGCATTACCCTGTTTTTCACAGGTGTTTTCTAAAATATGTCTGATGACACAGGTAACCCTTTTTTCCAAAGGATAAGCATAATTTCAGAACTCATCTTTTTAACCTGAAAACTCAGGATCAAATTCATAACAGATGTGGTAAAAATATAGAATAAATAAAATGAAGTAACTGTAAAATATTATAATCATATAAAATTTTAGAACATAATCAAGTAAAATTTTAAAACATTATAATCATGTAAAATTTTTAATCATGTAAAATTTTAACATTATAATCATGTAAAATTTTAAAATATTTGACGAGATAGCTGATAGCTGATAGAGACAAATGAATATATAATAGTATGCAGCTATTGCTTACTATATAAATCATGTATCACATTTTTATGCATAGTATAATGCTACTTTCAAAAGGTTTGACCTACAACTACATACTTAGTATAAAAAAAATCCAACTTAATTCAAAAAATCTCTGAAGTTTACAATATGTATTGCACTAGTTTCTATATATCACATGATCCTTATCTTCAAAGAACTTAAGGTCCCCAAAGGGGGTCCTAAAGTATTTTCAGAAAAATGTTACATCTGGACAATGTAAACAACAATTTCATCTATTGGGGCATCAAGAAGAGCATATTGGAGAAAATGTAATTTGAAATGGGTAAGGAAGACTAGATAGTCTTTTTCCGGTCACTAAAGGTATGACGGTGACATTTTCAGAGAGGAGATTACTTTGAGAACAGACCTAGAACCAGGAAATGAAGGACATATGTATACAGTAAGATGTAGTAAATGCTGAGCTATATTACTTAGTCTGGACATATCAGGAGAGACTCATTCTGGAGAAGGACATCATGCTAGGTAAAGTAGAGGGTCAAGGAAAAATAGGAAGACCCTCAGTGAAATGGATTGGACCAATGGCTGCCGTAATGGGCTCAAACATACCTACTACTATGAGGATGGGCTGGAACATACTATGATTGTGAAGATGGCACAGGACCAGGCAATGTTTCATTCATGGGGTTTCTATCAGTTATAACCAACTAGAAGGCACCTAACATCAAAAACATACTATAAATTACCTAGGAGGAGAGGCTAGGGTAGAAATTTGTTATTATTGTTATTAGGTGCCATCAGGTACATTTTTAACTCATAGCAACCCTATGCGATAGAGTAGAACTGCCACTAGGGTTTTCTTGGTTGTAATCTTTAAGGAAACAGATCAGCAGGTATTTTTCCCATGGAGCCTCTGGGTGAGTTTGAACCGCCAACCTTTTGGTTAGTAGCCAAGAGTTTAACCATTGTGCTACCAGGGGAACCAGTATTTCAGAACCTAATAACCATCACTACTTCCATTCATAAGTAGTCCTATTTTTAAAGATAATATTTCAGAACATAGTAAATATCTGAATTTTAAAATTATACCTAATTTGAGCGACAAGAGGGAGTTACAGACTTTTTAAAATGTGTTCATCAATCCAAAAATATTTTGATTTCTTTATAAGAATTTAGAAGGACATTTTGATGGTGACTGTGATGACCCATGACATCTGTTCAGATGAAGTTTAAAGTGGTTCATTTTCCATCAGTAATTACCCTGTAGAAAGAAGCTATTCGAAATCATCCCACTGCTCTTCAATTACTCTTTTCAAACACACCCTACTTTTTTTCTTTTTTTTTTTTTGTTGTCTTTTGAATCTAGTAGGCAAAGTGTTACAATTAAATAAATGAATAAAAGCAAAACTTGAAATTTAGTTCTACATACAAAATAAACTGAAAATTTTAAGTGAAAAAAGGAAAGAACTACTTATAAAATGCAAAATAGCAGAGAAAAAGGAGATCAGCACCATGGAACTTTCTTATTATGTACTTCTTTCCTAATCTTTTTGCCACTCAGTAAGACATAAGTAAACTTTTGTGTTACTCCAATACATTTCTAGGCTAGACAATTATTTGAGAATTTTATTTCTATGGAAATTCAAGACAGTTATGCAAGTATAATGCACAAGCAGGCACAAGGGCCAAGTTTTCTCTCCTTAGATTGAGGTTTATGACATGGCATCATGAATTTAGAGAGCTGGGAGTACAAGGTAGGGAAACTGAAATTTGTAGTATGGGTAATAAAGCATAAGCTCAACCTTACTCACTGAACAAACACTGAGAAGGAAAGGAGCCCTGAAGCCCTGGAGATGTGAGCTCCTCAGTGGGAAAGAAAAGCTATTTGTAGGGAAACACAGCATCTCATAAGTTCTGATACTTTAGAATACAATGAGTACAGTAACTGTATAATTTCCCATTCGAACTGGGACACGACACTGTTAGGTGAAAAGGGCCTGAAAATAAAATCAAAAGGCATAAAGAAAGCTTGCACAAGCAAACTGAGATATATGGTCACTCTACCAAGAAGGCTTTACTACAAACTTCATTGCTTGGAAATGTTGAAGCTACTCTGCTTTCTTCCCAAGTACTTGGATATTAGTCTTAAAAATTAAATGTATCAAATCTAGCTACTGAGAACTTAAGGGAAAAATGCAAAGGATAAGAAGCTGAAACTGATCCGTGGTTGTACTAAACTATGCATATCAATACTAAGTATTCATA
This sequence comes from Dugong dugon, assembly GCA_030035585.1. Classification (NCBI taxonomy): domain Eukaryota; kingdom Metazoa; phylum Chordata; class Mammalia; order Sirenia; family Dugongidae; genus Dugong; species Dugong dugon. Next base: position 100,770,572 of record CM057463.1, on the reverse strand, counting down.
CTAACCATCATATGTATTATGGCCTTAAACTCTTCCCACATTTCAAACCCCAAATCATATCATATTTAAATCAATTACATTAGAAAATAATCAAACCCATTTTCATGCTGTGCATTTCTTCATGCATTTCTTTGCACATGCATGTTGTGTTGTGCTTTTTTCTCCTTAGTTTTTAGAAATATACTTTTTCAGTAAAATCTTATGATGTCTATTTCCTTCTGCGGTCTTTCTCTGTAATTTTTTCTTATTACAAGGAAACTTGATAAACATAGTTGACTGAGCTGGAATTGCTGATGTATTTTAAGTCACTGAAATTTGGCAACTTTTTGGTAAACAGGTCTTTTCAGTCATTCAACATTTCTAAATAGTCTAATGGATTGAGAAATGGAATAAATCCAATAAAGCTATTAAAATAGCTTAAAGTCATGAATAGTGATGTTTTTGTATCCATATGCATGGTCTCTAAAGTCATCTTTCACCACATAAGCTTACTTGACACTTTTTCCCCTTGAAAGCAATGACGTACTGGTACTTATAGTGTGATAAATTTTAAGATGATTCTGGTATTCTACACTCTTTTATTGATATAACCCAAAAAAACAAATGCATTGCTGTCAAGTCAATTCCAACTCATAGCTACCCTATAGGACAGAGTAGAACTGCCCCATAGGGTTTCCAAGGAGTGGCTGGTGGTTTCAAACTGCCAACCTTTTTGTTAGCAGCCAGGCTCTTAACAGCTGTGCCACCATGGCGATATACAACCTTTAATATACGACCCATGAATGTTATATAAACAATGAAAATAAACCCTTGTCTCTTATTAATATTCACATGTATAGTATATTGTGATGAAATGAATTCCTTTATGTGGCCTTTTGCCTTAATTCTTCAGAAAAACAGCTTGAGAAATTTTCCCCTCAAGCCCTGAGAAGTTACCTTTGCCCTAGTCTTCAACCACAGAGGGATTGTTACTTTCGTCCAGACTGATGGATATTTCCTTGGTTTGATATTTTTTGTCTGGCCCTGGGTTATAGCCTGTCTTGTGATTGTATGCACTTTGCAGGGATTGGTCAAAAGACTATTCAAATGAAGTGACTATGGACTATGCAAATGAAGTTTCTGTAGCCTACTATGCAAATTAAGTGTTTATTCCCTATGAATTGGGGATTGATCAGTTGGAGGCCCTCATTACAAGGAACCATGCCCTGAAATTGAAAAGGAGTTGTAGATAAAAGCAGCCAACCCCACAAAGGTTTTTTCAGATGAGATAGAAAGAAGCAGGAAGAGAGGGAGAGGGAAGAAGTGGAAGGAAGAAAGAGGAGAGAAGAACAGATAGAGGAAGCATGGAACCTCCTAAAAGAGCTGTAACACAGGTCAAGGGCTATACTGAAGACAGCAGAGTGGCCCAGAACAGGCTCAGTGGCAGAGCTGGCTGTGATAGACCCGAAGAGACCCAGCAGCAGAGTCGGTGGTAACAGACGGCAAGACAGGCCAAGAGAAGCCCGTCCTGAGGGGGCTAAGAGGAGCCTGTCTCAGGGGGTCAAGAGGAGCCTGTTCTGAGGGGGTCGAGAAGAGGCCTGCACTGCCAAGAGCAGTAGCTGACAGAGCTGTCCTGCAATGAAGAAGGGAGACTTTACCTACATGCTTCCTGATCCTGATCCCGAGTTGTAACCTGTTGATCCTTATCCTGAGTTGTACCCTGTTGCTTCCTTAATAAAACATTTAATTGTAGGTATGGTTCTTTGACTTCTATGTGGTCACTGCAATGGATTATTGAACTCAGAAGAGACGTAGAGAGTGTCATGGGAGGGACGGCTGATGTCAGAATTGGTAAAAAAGTTGGAGAGTAGAAATATGTCTGACCTTTACCTCATGGGAATCAGTATTTTGCTGATGGTGATTCTCATTATCTTCCACAAAGTTAGACATGCCAACCTTTTGGTTAGCAGCCAAGCACTTAACCACTGCTGTAGGAGGGCTCCTTTTCACACATATAGAAACCATTGTCAATCCTTTGGGGAAGAGATCAATTTGTTCCCAATTTAATGCACATATTACTTTATTTGAATAAAAGCATAATTGTAGAGGAGGGGATAAGATATGCCTGTATTTTACCTACTTGCAGCTCTTCATTTATGTTTCCATCTGAGGATATGATGTCAATGAACATTAAAAAATATTAGAAAAAAGAGAGTGTTTAGCATTATTTTAAGATACTTGTGTATATTAACTCTATACTCATCACCAGTTGTCTTGGAGTCAATGTCAATTCATGCTGACACCATGTGTATTAGATTAGAACTACCCTTCATAGTGTTTTTAATGGCTGTGATTTTTCAGAAGCAAATTGCCAGGCCTTTCTTCCTAGGTGCCTCTGGGTGAATTTGAACAGCCAAGCTTTCTGTTAGTAGCCAAAGTGCTTAACCCAGGGACACCTTTAACTCGTTAATCCTTATATAATCATAGGAGATGGGTGATAAATTTATCTCCACTTTACTGATAAGAGAATGGAGACATGAAGGCCTTAAGTAGCTTATCCACCATCACATGCCTAATAAAGGGGAGGGCTGAGATTCAGACTCAGATAATCTGGCTTTCTAATTAGGATGGAGGTGAAGCATCATGTAATTTTGTCAGTGCCTTTATAAGACAGACTAACAAAGGAGTCTAAGATAGGCTAATAAAGGAGTAAGGAGCCCTCCTGGCACAGTGGTTAAGCACTCGGTTGTTAACCGAAAGGTCTGCAGTTTGAACCCACCTGCCACGCCACAGGAGAAAGATGTGGCAGTCTGCTTCTATGAAGATTTACAGCCTTGGAAACCCTATGGGGGCAGTTCTACTCTATGCTATAAGGTTGCTATGAGCTGGAATCGACTCGACAGTAATTTATTTTTTCTTTTTTAACTAAAGGAATGGGGAGAGTGCTGAAAATTGATAGTTCTTAGCAGAATATATTATTAAGCATATTGCTGATCAAATGTTGGTTTGGTTGTCCCCAAGCCATCACTATCATTAATTAATTCAGCAAGCAGCCATTGGAATTTCCATTAGAGTCCTCTTCCCAAAATACACTCTTCTTTTTTTACTTTGGCTATATACATTTGACTGTTCTATGCCATCTAACTTCTCCTCTTGACTCTGGCATGTGTGTGTGTGTGTGTGTCTGTGTGTTTGTGGTATACAGCTCTCTTTCACAGATATGATCCCCTTCAGAAGGTTTGAAAATGGAATCTTTTTTCTCTGATTTTAGGTCCAGGGTATATTTGGGGATTTTAGGGTTTAGACTGCCGCCAGGAAGGTTGCTACTGTTATTATGCTGAACAGATGCCGCCAGCTCTTAAGCTCCAGATATTTCTATAGAAGCTCTTCTAACTCTTTTAAGAGTTAGCTCAGAAAAGCAAAAAGTAGGATCAGGCCACCGCAAAGCTGCCTGTGGTATTTCATCCTGCATGGTGAAAGGTTTTCTCATGATGAAACTTTCCAAGTCATAAGCCAGTTCAGAAAGAGTTCTTAATTGTTTCTTTCTAAACTTTGTTTATACCGACTTTTAATTCATTTTGTTTAAATGGGATTTTATTGAGGTTGTCAGGAGCAGGCTGCATGCTGGGAGTTGTATGGAACCAAAAACATTATCCCAGACTAAGTAACAGCTGTAAAGAAACTATGGGACATCCCACACATCACCCACTGAGATCTAGACAATGGGTGAGTTATTTGACAAAGTAACAACAACAGCTGCCAAGTAGGTCATTTTTAAAACTCGACTTTGAAACTTTTTTGAATTGAAATGAGCATGCTTTGTGGAGCATATTTAGGATGAAAACATACTTAAGAATATTCCTTTACCATATGAAACTTAGTATAACTAAAATTTTGATAAGTCATCTTTCATATCATCGTTAATATAATGAATTCAGAAGAATTTCAGTTGAGATAAATATTAATTTAAACTCTAGGCCTAATATCAGTTCTATTCAACACAAACTAACAATTGGCAATGTTCAGATAAACACAGTATATGTGTGGTCAAGATGTGTTTTCCGAATCATCTTTTTAATTTTCTTTTCCAAATAATTTAATCTCAACCACAGCAAATCCATACATATTGGAGAATCTATTCCATTAACAGGTGTATAGACTTAGGTTTTTAAAAACCTCAATACAATATTTTTGAATTAAAGTGATCACTTTTGTTTAAAATAGGATATATATTTTTTAACAAGAAAATGTAGAAATTTGGTAAATAAGTTCAAGCAGGCTTTTCTCTTTAATTTTTAACTGTTACATTATCACATTATTTGTCCAACTGTTTGTGCAACTCCACCTCAGGTATTTATTAACTATAAGGAAGTCCTCTTTAATTTCACTGAAACCAGTCGCTGTCTTTTCGATGAGCCATTGCCATTGAGTCAATTACAGCTCACAATGATCCTATAGGACAGAGTAGAACTGCCCCATAGGGTTTCCAGGGCTGTAATCTTTACTGAAGGAGACCACCACATCTTTCTTTCACAGAGTGGCTGGTGGATTCGAACTGCTGACCTTTGGTTTAGCAGTGAGCTCTTAACCACTATGCCACCAGGACTCCTTCCTCCTATCAATAATGCTGGTCAGATCACTCTAATATGCTAAGTGCTGCAAATAAAACAGAAATAAATAAGAAATTTACAATATAAAATAACCTTGCAAATTATATATAAAAAATTCTATAATCCAAATTTTTTTTTATTTAGATTTCTCCACCTCCCTTTATTCAGTAGTCATATTGTCAGTCACACAGTTAAAACAATATTATTTGTAACATTCCCGGCATTTAAGTTTTCCTGAAGGTACTCTTAAATACAGAGCGAACAGATTTATCAAGAGCATAGCTAAATTTAAGAACTGGGTCTGTTTCTTTATCTAACCAGAAAATGGACAAGCTCACAGCAAAAATGAAGGAAATGATATTTGGAGAGGGTTATATGAGATTTTACGTGAATTATTGTTTAATAGAACATCATAGGAATCATGTCATTTTATTTTTTTCTAAATCGTGTCAGTGGTGAAATCTGGCTACACATTCTGTAACGAATTCTAATCATAGTTCCACCAATTTGTTTTGTTGTGTATAAATTGTGTACAAGAGGAAAGATTATCTGCACATGATCTTTCTATTTTATTATTTACATGTAATTTCAGGAGTTTAAGTTTCATTTAACAGTATTTTGAGATCATGCTTTGTGGAAGCAGGTTCTATGATTGTATAAATTCTAATTCTGTTAAAATATTATTCAGGAAGATGAAGGATGCTGGTGCTTTGAAAGTTGTGTATAATCTTTCCCTTTGCCCACACAGACCAGGAAGGCTCCCTGAGAGATAGCTTTGAGATAAGAGAACATAATTTAATGGATAAAAATGTAAGGGTATTTGAAGTGGATGTTCAATCTTTGATATAGCCCGCAGGAACCTACATGGCTGAGTTTTTGCTGTGAGGAACCAGGAATGAGCTGTACTTAGAAGTGTATTCATAAAAATCAGTTGTTTTGTGAGTAGTACATAAAAATTATAACTTAACACAAATGTAAAATAACAATGAAAATAATCTATATAATTATTTGTGTTGTCTTCACTTTAAAGGGCAATTATTTTCATAAAGGTGTATCTGAACAGACTACTGAATCCTGAAACTTGTTAATGTGGAAACACATGAAGTAACATGTCTTAAGTCAAAGTTTTATGATTCAAATAACTATGAGTTTAGACTTACATATTTTGAAAAGGCTCTTTAGCAGCACAGTGAGTGATAATATATTTCACATCACAGTACAGCCCACAGTTAGCTCTAAGTGGACTAACGTGAAGAGCAGATGACTTTCCTATTTCTGATGAACAAACTTTTATTCATGACCTTGAGTGGCTTGTTGATTTCAGTTTACTAGATACTTAGGAAAGAACACCTTGCCCTTGAGAGATTATGCACATGAACCTGGAAGGAAAACCTAAAAGTCAGAGTCACATAAGAGTAAAAGGATTTTGCATCTCCAGTCTATGTACCTCCTGAGTCCTCTTCCATGATAAATCAATAAATAAAAAGATGTTATCACGCCCATTCTGACTCATGATGACCCCATGTGTGTTAGAGAAGAATTGTGCTCCACAGGGTTTTCAATGGCTGATTTTCTGAAAGTAGATCACCAGGCTTTCTCCTAAGGCCCCTCTGAGTGGACTCAAATCCCCAACCTTTCGGTTAGCAGCTGAGTGTATTAAACCTTTGCTCCTTTTCCATGGATTCAACCTAATCCTCAGGTCCATTCCTCTCAATTCATCCTGTATAAGCATCTTTCAAAGCTAAAACGTAACCAATTCCTTGACTTCATCCTCAAATTATTCTCCTTTCTTTCTATCTTCCCCATTTTAAGAAAAGGAACAGCCATCTACCTGTTGTTCAATCCTGAAACCTGGGATTTATACCTGATTCCTCATGATTTCTGAAATCCCATTAACTCCAAAGGACCTCAAAGATATTTCTTTAGTTCATGTGTTTCTTTCCATTTCTACTGCCACTCTGCAAGTCCAAGATCATCATTTCTAGCTTATATTAAAACATATTAGATGTGGCACCATAGACAGAAGCACTATGCCTATCCTCTGTAGCAGATACCCAAAAAACTAAGTAAAACAGATAAAAACGTAAATCCTGGAACCATAATCATCAAATGAAGGGATAAAGAACTAGATTAAACATCCAATGGAAGAAGAAACTGACAGAAAACAGTGAATGAGGACAGATATGGAGTGGAGGTCTCCTGCCAACTAATACTTCATGGCATCACCATCTTGGAAGGCAGCCAACAATAACCCCAGGCAGGGAGCACAGGAAGGCAACTTCATGGAGCTTCCAACAGGGGACAGAGCACCTGGTAAACAGAGAAACACACTTCCTCATCCCTCACTTTTCTGACCCGTATGCCTCCTCCACCCCTTCCTGACAGGCTAAGCCATGCCATTTGGCTAGAAAGCCGCAAGCCCATACCACGGTGGGTCTGCCCCATGCCCACCCACTGGCTCTTGCCATGTGATTTTCTTTTTTTTCCCTTACTTCCTTTTCTTTTTCCCTTCCACCTAGCCCTGTATACCACCTCTACCTCTTCCAGATGGGCTATGCCACATCACTCAGCTAGAGTGCCACCAGCATGCCACCACCACATGTCTGCCTTGCTGCCACCCACAAGCTCCCACCATGCCATTTTTTTCCCTTTCTTCTTATTCTTTCTCCCTCCCACCTATTCCCATATGCCACCTCCTCCCATTCTTGATGGTCCACTGCACCGCTTGAATAGAGAGCCACTGACTTGCTGCCACCCCAGATGAACCCACCTCACATGATGGCTCACACCATGCCACTTTTTCCCCTTGTTCCTTTTCTTTTTCCCTTCCACATCACCATGTATGTCACATCGCCCCCTACCTTCTGGGTCACAGCGTAGTGCCATAGCTAGAAAGCAACCAACCCACCACTGTCTTGGGCCTTCCTCGCCTCCACACATAAGCTCCCACCATGCCATTTAAAAAAGATTTATTTTATTTTTCTTTATTTTCTTTGTTCCCTTTCTTTCCTTTCTTCATCCTATCTAGCCCCAAAAGCCACCTCCACACCTTCCTGCCAAGCCATGCTGCACTGCATTAGCTAGAGAATAAACAGCCCACTGTCCCACCAGGTCCACCCTGCCCTCACCTGCTGGCTCCTACCGCATCATTTTTTAATTTCATTTATCTTTTTTTCTTTTTTTTCCCCTTTCTTCCTTTTCTTTGTCTGTCCCACCTAGCCCCATATGCCACCTCCTGTCCATCCCTATGGGCCATGCTAGGCTAGAGACCCAGCGACCTGCTGCTGCCCCAGTTCCACACCCCCACCAAGCTCCCATTGCACAGCCATCTTTTTTTTTTTTTTGGTTTATTTTCTTTTGCTTCTTTCCTCCTCCTACCTAGCCATGTAGGCCACCTCCCTACCTTCATGCCAGACGCATCATGCCACCATGGATGGAATGCCACCAGTGAAACAGACTGCTGCTGCCCCAGGTCTGCCCCACCACCATCCACTGACCCACACTGTGCCACTATGTATTTTATTCTATTTTTCTCTCTTTTCTTTTTACTCCCCACCTAACCCCATAGGCTACCACCCACTCCCAATGGTCCCCACCATGCCACCATGGCTACAGCAAACCTGACATGTCTGCCACTACACCAGGCCTGTACCACCCCTCCCCTCCTGCCTCTCAACCAGATCCTGAATGATGGGAAGTTAACCTGTTCCACTACCCATCTGACACACCCTGTGTGTGTGTCACTCCCACACAGCTGGACCAGTATCAGTAGGCAGACAACATCTGCCCAGTTTGCCTTTAGCCACCATGCCAAACCAGTGTAGATGAAGCCTGCACACCATGTGTACACCATGCCTGCTGCTGCTCTGCCCACCTTCACAAGGAGATGAGAACTATCTTGCCCACAAATGAGCAACCTGCAAAGCACACCTAGCCCACCCACCACTGATAAAAATAAAAAAAAAAGTAGAATGACCACAAATGAACATACAATCAATAAATAAAGAAAACAATACCTTAATGTCTTGGATACAGCAGAGAATATAAAAATATATCTAAAAAAAAAAAAAAAAAAAAAAAAAAGCAAGACAAGATGACTCCAGCCAGTGACCAAAATAAAGAATAAGATGACCTTCTGGTAGAAGAAAAGGCAGTGGAAATACCCGATATGGAATTCAAAAGTCTAATATTTAGGACAGTCCAAGAGATTAGGAAAGAGATCAAGGAAAACGTAGACAAAACCGACAAAAAAAGACAAAATCAAGGAAAACAGACAAAACAATAGAAAGATCCAGGAAAATAATACAAGACCAAAATGTCAAGATATTTACAAATCATACAAAACAGTATCTAGAAATCCAGAAGTTAAACAACAAAAATTCAGAAATGGAAAACTCAATAGAAGGGCAAATTTGAAATAATGGAAGACAGAATCAGTGAGATTGAAGGCAAATCCATGAACATCACTTTGAGGAAAATCAGAGAAAATAATGAAGAAAGCCTAAGAATTATGTAGAATACAATCAAGAGCAAAAATGTGGGTGTGACTGGAGTTCCAGAACAGCAGTAGAAGTGGAAAAGATAGTGAAGATTATTGAAGATTTTCTGTCAGAAAATTTTCCAAATATCATGGACAATGAAAAGCTGACCATCTAACAAACTTAATAAACAACAAATAGTTTAGACCCAAAAAGAAAGTCATCAGGACATGTCAAATGACACTTGCCAAAACCAAAGACGAAATAAGAGTCCTGAGAGCAGCTTAAGAAAGACAAAAAGTCATTTACAAGGGGAAAAAATAAGACTAAACTCTGATTGCTTGGCAGAAACTATGCAGGCAAGAAGACAATGGAATGACATATGAAAAAACATGAAAGAAAAAAACTGCCAACCAACAATAATATGTCCTGTAAAACTCTATCTCTCAAATATGATGGCAAAATTAAGACGTTTCCAGATAAACAGAAATTAAGAGAATTTGTAAATATCCAACCAAACTTACAAGAAATGTTAAAGGAATTCCTTTGTTTAGAGAACCAGTGACATCAGACAACAACAGGGGTCTATGAGACAGGACAGCATAAGCCAGAGGTAAAGAATTCTCAATAATACAACAAAGCTAAAACATTTATAGTAGAGAACCAGAGTGGTCAGTCTATAAATAACAACAACATCAGGACAATAAAAAAGAGGATAAATAGTATAGGTATAGAACTTTCAAATGGAGAGGAAGTCAAGGTGATATCAAGTAATAAAATACTGGTTCAAACTTAAGAAGATAAGGGTAAATGTCAAGAAATTTACAAAGACAAAAGAAGTTAACAAACCTGCTTATCAAAACAAAAAAAAGAAGAAAAATATACTTAGTAAACACAGAGTCTATAATAACAAATGAAAAGAAAAGAAAATCTACAAACAAAAGGAACTCTGCACAGGAAAGTAAGAGGAACAAAGAAAACAACAGCATCACCAAAAAAAAAACAAAAAAAAACAATAATATGACAGCAATAAACCCATACCTATCAATAATCACAGAAACCCTGGTAGCATAGTGGTTAAGAGCTACAGCTGCTAACCAAAAGGTCAGCAGTTCAAATCCACCAGCCACTCCTTGGAAACCCCATGGGGCACTTCAATTCTGCTCTGTCCTATAGGGTTGCTGTGAGTCAGAATTGACTTGACAGCAGCAGGTTTGGATTTTTGGTTTGGTTCAAGCCATTTACATTCAGTATGATTACTGATATCAAAAAACCAAACCCGTTGCCATTCAAGTCGATTCTGACTCATAGCAACCCTATAGGACAGAGCAGAAGTGCCCCATAGGGTTTCCAAGGAGCAGCTGGTGGAGTTGAACTGTCTACCTTTTGGTTAACTGCTGAGCTCCTCTTAAAAACTGTGCCACCAGAGCTCCAACAATGCACCTATAAAAAGAAAGAGAGTGGCAGAATGGAAAACAAAACAACCAAAAAAATAAATGTGGCCCCTCAATATGCTGTCTACAAGAGACACACCTTAGACACAAAGACATAGATATATTAAGAATCAAATGATGTAAATAATGTACCACACAAACGATAACCAAAAAAAGGCAGGAGTGGCAATACTAATCTCACATAAACTAAATTTAAAGCAAAACCAACCATAAAAGACAAGGAGGGACATTATATAATGATTAAAGGGACAATCCAACAAGAAAACTTAACTCTAAAACATCTTCACACCAAACAACATGGCTATAAAATACATAAAACAAACTCTAATAGCACTGAAAGGAGAAATAGACAGTTTCACAATAATAGTAGGAGACTTCAACACACCAATCTCAGTAAAGGATAGAACATCCAGAAAGAAACCCAACAAAGATATTGAAGATCTAAAGACCACAATTAACCAACTTGACCTCATAGATATATATAGAACACTCTACACAACATTAGAAAACTATACATTCTTTTTTAATACATATGGAGCTTCTCCATAATAGACCATATTTTAACCACAAAACAACCCTCAATAAAATCCAAAACACAGAAATAATACAAAGCATTATCTCTGATCACAATGCTATAAAAATAGAAATCAGTAACAGAAAGATCAAGGAAAAAATCAAATACATGGAAACTGAATAACTCATTGCTTAAAAACAAAAGTAAATAGAAAAAAGTCAAAGAGGAAATAAAAAAATTCTTAGAATCAAATGAGAAAAAAAGTCATGCCAAAACCTGTGAGAGACAGCAAAGACAGTATGCAGAGGTCAGTTTATAGAAATAAACATATGCGTCTAAAAAGAAGAGGCCAAAATCAAAACCTTAGCCCTACAAGCCAAACGAATAAAAAGAGAGCAGCAAAAGAAGCCCACAGGCATCAGAAGAAAGAAAAAAATGAAGATTAGAGCAGAAATAAATGAAATAGAGAATAGAAAAACAATACAAAAGAATCAACAAGATGAAAAGTTGGTTCTTTGAAAAGATCAACAAAATCGGCAAAACATCGACCGAACTGAAAAAGAAAAATAGGAGAGGAAGCACATGACACAGAGAAGAAGTGAGATGGGGGATGTTAGAACAGAACCAACTGAAATAAAAAGGATCATAACAGAATACTATGAAAAATTGTATTCCAACAAACTTGAGAACCTAGAAGAAATGCACAAATTTCTAGAAACACATTATCTACCTAAACTAAACTCAGCCTGAGGTATTAAATCTGAGCAGATTCATAACAAGAGGAGATATCAAAGAGATAATTACAAAACTCCCCTAACCTGGGGGAAAAAAAAAAAAAAGCCCTGGTCCAGAAAGCTTCATTGGAGAATTCTACCAAACATTTAGAGAAAAGCACACACCAGTACTACTCAAACTATTTCAGAACATAGAAAAAAGAAGGACTATTCCTGAATTCATTTTATGAAGCAAGTATAACCCTGATATCAAAGCCGGGCAAAGAAACCACAAAGAAAGAAAATTACAGACCAATATCTCTTATGAATATAGATGCAAAAACAACAAAATTCCAGCCAATAGAATTCAGCATCTTATCAAAAAAATAATACACCATGACAAAGTGGGATTCATATCAGTTATACAAGGATAGTTCAACTTCAGAAAATCAATCAATGTAATCCACCACATAAATAGAAAAGAATCACATGATCATCTCAAACGATGCCAAAAATGCATTTGATAAAGTCCAACACCCATTCTTGATAAAAACTATTAATAAAATAGGAATAGAAGGAAAATTCTTCAGCTTGATAAAGGCCATCTACACAAAACCAGTAGCCCTGGTGGTACAGTGTTTAAGAGCTCAGCTACTAACCAAAAGGTCCACAGTTCAAATCCACCAGCTGCTTCTTGGCAACCCTATAGGGCAGCTCTACTCTGTCTTATAGGGTCATTATGAGTCAGAGTTGACAGCAATGGGTTTTTATACAAAACCAACAGCCAACATCATTCTCAATGGAGAGAGGCTGAAAGCATTCCACCTGAGAATGGGAACAAGACAAGGATGTCCTTTATCACTGCTTCTATTAAACATTCTGTTGGAAGTTCTAGTAAAGCAATAAGTAAGAAAAAGAAATAAGTGGCATCCAAATTGGAAAGGAATAAGTAAAATTATCCCTGTTCACAGATGATATGATCCTATACATAGAAAACCCCAAAGATTCCCCCAAGAAAACTGTAGAAACTCTTAGAAAGATGCAGCAGAGTAGCAGGATACAAGATCAACATAAAACATCAGTTGGATTCTTATACACAAGCAAAGAGATCTTCTAAAAGGAAATCAAGAAAACAATACCATTTATAATAGTCCCTAAAAAGATAAAATACTGAGAAATAAATCTAACCACGGGTACTCCTTGGAAACCCTACGGGGCAGTTCTACTCTGTCCTATAGGGTCGCTATGAGTCAGAATCGACTTAACAGCAATTGGTTTGTTTGTTTGTTCTTTATGAATGTAAGATACCTATACAAAGAAAACTACAAAACACTATTGCAAGAAATCAAAAGAGACCTACATAAATGGAAAAACATACGTGCTCATGGATAGAAAGACTCAACATTGTGAAAATGTCAATTCTACCCAAAGTGGTCTACATATTTAATGCAACCCTGATCCAAATACCAAGAGCATTCTTTAATGAGATGGAAAAACTAATCACCAACTTTGTATGGAAAGGAAAGAGGCCCTAGATAAGCAAAGCATTATTGAATAAAAAGAACAAAGTAGGAGGCCTCACACTACCTAATCTCAAAATCTAAAATGCAACCAAGGTAGTAAAAACATCCTGGTAATGGTATAAGGACAGACACACAGACCAATGGAACAATAACGAGAACCCAGACATAAAGCTATCCACCTATGGTTAGCTGATCTTTGACAAAGGACTAAAGTCTATTAAATGGGGAAAAGACATCTTTTAAACAAATGGTGCTGGTAAAACTGGATGTTCATTTGTAAAAAAGGAAACAGGACCCATACATCACACCATACACAAAAACCAACTCAAAATGGAACATTGACCTAAATATAAAACCTAAAACAATAAAGATCATGGATCAAGGTGCCCAAATACATGGCAAAAGTACAATACAATCCATAACTGACAATGCACTAACATCTGAAGATAAACTAGATACCAGGGAGCTCTTAAAAATTAAATACTTATGCTCACCAAAATTTTAAACAAAAGAGTAAAAAACTAACCTACAGTCTGGGAAAAAAAATTGGCTTCCAGATATCCGACAAGGATCTAATCTCTAAATTCTACAATTATTTCAAAACTTCCATAACAAAAAAACAAATAATCCAATAAAAAATAGGCAAAGAATATGAACAGACACTTCACTAAAGATGGACATTCAGGCAGCTAACAGACACGTGAGGAAATGTTCACATCATTATCCATTAAAGAAATGTAAATCAAAACTACAATGAGATAACATCTCACCTCAACATTAATTGGCATTAATCAAAAAAACAGAAAATAACAAATGTTGGAGAAGTTGCAGGGACATTGGAACTCTTATGCACTGCTGGTAGGAATGTAAAATCGTGCAACCACTTTAGAAAACGATACGGTGCCTCCTTAAAAAGCTAGAAATAGAAAGGCCATATGATCCACAACTCCACTCTTAGGACTATATCTTAGAGAAATAAGAGGTGTCACATAAATAGACATATGCACTCCCATGTTCACTGCAGCATTATTCACAATAGCAAAGAAATGGAAACAACCTAAGTGCCCATCAGCAGATGAACAGATAAACAAATGATGGTACATACACACAATGAAACACGACTTAACGATACAGAACGAAGATAAATCTGAGAAACTTCTCACAACATGGATGAATCTGGAGGGCATTATGCTGAGTGAAATAAGTCAATCAAAAAAGGGCAAATATGAGTACACAATACAGGAGAAACTAGCACAACTTGTACTAGGAAAGGTCATGGAAGCCCCATAGACACATCTAAACTCCCTGAAGGACTGATTTGCTGGGCGGAGGGCTCTGGGGACCATGGTCTCGGAGAACATCTAGCTCAATTGGCATGACACAGCTTATAATGACAATGCTGTACATTCTACCTTGGTGAGTAGTGTCTGGGGTCTTAAAAGCCTGTGATCGGCCATCTAAGATACTCCACTGGTATCATCCTTTCTGGAGCAAGGGAGAATGAAGAGAACAGGATACAAGGAAAAGATTAGTCCAAAGGACTAACTGTCCACAGCTACCAAGGCCTCCACCGGACTGAGTCCAGTACAGCTAGATGGTGCCCGGCTACCACCACTGACTGTTCTGACCAGGATCACAACAGAGGGTTCTGGACAGAGCTGGAGAAGGATGTAGAGCATAATTCTAACTCACAAAATAAAGACCAGATTTACTGGCCTAAAGGAGACTGGAGAAACCCCGAGAGTATGGCCCCCAGACACCCTTTTAGCTCAGTGGTGAAGTTACCTCCGAGGTTCACGGTTCAGCCTGGGAGTGGATAACCCCGTAAAACCAAATGAGACTAATGAGGTACAGGAGTCCAGTGACAAGGGCCGGAAAGCAGAAGGGAACAAGGAAGCTGCTGATAGGGAACCCAAGGTTGAGTAAGGATATCGTTGATGTGTTGTGAGGTTGTTAACCATTGTCATAGGGCAACATTTGTAGTAACTGTTAAATGAGAAGCTATTTTGTTCTGTAAGCCTTCATCTTAAGTGAGAATAACAGCACAATTGGAAGAGCATAGTCAATGTCACTGAACTGTGCATGTAGAAATTTTTGAAATGGTGCGTCTTTGGCTATGTGTATTTTCACCAAAAAAAAAAAAAAAGAGGTTGCGAAGTTAGAGGGTTGATAGGTTGTGGGGTTGTTAACCAATGTTATAAAACAACATGTATACTTCTGTTTCATGAGAAACTATTTGTTCTGTAAGCCTTCACCTGAAGTACAACAAAAAAAAAAATTAAAATAAAAAAATTAAAAAAAGGACAAATATTATAGGAGACCACTATTATAAAAACCCAAGAAAAGATTTACATAGAGAAAAAATAAGTTTTAATGGTTATCAGGGATCGAAGTTGTCAAGGATTTCATTTTACTTGGATCCACGATTAACACTTATGGAAACAGCAGTCAAGAAATCAAAAGATGTATTGCATTCGGCAAATCTGCTGCAAAAGACCCCTTTAAAGTGTTGAAAAGCAAAGATGTCAGCTTGAAGATTAAGGTGCTCCTGATCCAAGCCATGGTGTTTTAAATCACCTCATATGCATGTGAAAGCTGGACAATGCATAAGGAAGAACGAAGAACATTGAAACCTTTCAATTGTAGTGTTGGAGAAGAATACTGAATATACTAGGACTGCCAAAAGAGGGAACAAATCTGTCTTGGAAGAAGTATGATCAGAGTGCTCCTTAGAAGCAAGGACGACGAGACTACATCTCACATACTTTGGTCATGTTGTCAGGAGGAATGAGTCCCTGGAGAAGGACTTTATGCTTGGTAAAGTAGAGAGTCAGTGAAAAAGAGGAAGACCCTCAATGAGATGGATTGACATGATGGCTGCAACAATGGGCTTAAGCACAACAAGGATTGTGAGGATGGCGCAGGACAGGGCAGTATTTCATTCTGTTGTACGTAGGATGGCTACGACTTGATGACACCTGTCATGGTTTGAGTTATGTCCCCCCAAAAATGTGTGTATTAATTTGGCTGGGCCATGATTCTCAGAATTACGTGGTTGGCCTCCATTTTGTGATTGTAATTTTATGCTAAAGAGGATTAGGGTGGGATTGTAACACCACCCTTACTCAGGTCATATCCCTGATCCTATGTAAAGGGAGTTTCCCTAGGATGTGGCCTGCACCAGCTTTTACCTTACAAGAGATAAAAGGAAAGGGAAGCAAGCAGAGAGTTGGGGACCTCATACCATCAAGAAAGCAGCGCCAGGAGCAGAGTGAGTCCTTTGGACCGAGGTCCCTGCGCGGAGAAGCTCCTAGTCTGGGGGAACACTGATGGGAAGGCCGAGAGACAGAAAGCCTTCCCTTGGAGCTGACGCTCTAAATTTGGACTTTTAGTCTACTTTCACTGTGAGGAAATAAACTTGTCTTTGTTAAAACCATCCACTTGTGGTATTTCTGTTATAGCAGCACTGGATGACTAAGACAACTCCTAACAACTACATGAGAGAGGATGAGTCAGACCCCCCACAGTGCTGTATTCTTTACCTGGCTTCCTCCTCTACACTGTTGTATTGAAAAATCATTTCCTTTGCTGGGCTTCTCCCTCGCCAGTTTCACATTTAAATCCTGCTTTTGCCTGGAGGTTATATGTAAACCCCACTGCGCCTGCATAGTATGATTAAGAATGTTGCGACGTAATTTGTATGAACTCCTGACTTGTAAACCCCTTTAAAAGTAACTTGCCTGCCTGCCCTTGGCAAGCAGTCTTGGTAGCAGTAGCTTGGACTGACTCTTTTTCCTTGTACAATGAAATAAAGGTGTCTTTCCTGTTCTTCCACCTCAGTCTCTCATTTATTGGCCTATACGAGTCATGCTGAGCAAGAACCTGGGGTTTCCACCTGGTAACATTTCCGGGGAGCCAGCCAGGAGCCATCTGCTGGGTTACTGAGGTGGACTGGAAAATAGACCAGCCCCAGTGTCTGGCGCCACTAGGAGATTTCTCCTGGAGACCTTGAAGCAGCTCTGAAAGCTGATCTTCCCTGGAAGCCAAATGATGGCTCTGTGAGAGATGCAAAACATGACTGGGTTGTTTGGTAAATTCCTTGGTGAGGCCTTAGAAGAGTCCCAAGAAGTGGGAGAAATTGACTTTTGTGGGCATTAGAAATCTGAAGTTATCTGGTAAATAACAGGGTAATTCCTAGGTAACACCTTAGAATTCCAAGAAGCAGGAGAAATTGACTGCTGAGGGACTAACAGGCTCAGGTACCTGTTAAGTTGGTGCACCAGATTAGGTTGTGTGAGTGGGTAAGTTTGTGTATCTAGAGAATGGGGAATGTTCAAGAGATCCCAGAATGTGGCCCGCTAAGATGCATCCTTAAGAACTGGGAACAGAGACTCAGACAGACATGACTCTGGCAGCATGGTTATCCCTTTCCTACTTTTGCCTCTTTAAATATATGCTGAATAAAATCTTTCTCTTTGCTTTACTAAACTTTGTGGTGTTTTCATCATGTAAGAGTTAATGGCGTAGTTGTTGCAGGGACTCTAAAACCATGAATCCAGTCGACTTCGAGGGGACCTGGACTACGGAGCAGAAGCTGGCACAAAGAGAGGTGCTATCTTCTGGACCCAAGTATTTGCACTCCACATCCTCTCGACAGCGATGAGTTGAGTGCTCTTGGAAGATGAGCCTTTGCTTATTCTTTTTGTTCTTTTTCTCTTATTTTCTTAAGTTTTGTTCAGCATACTGGTTTGAAAAACCAGTTGTTTGATTAAGGAGAATCTTTCTTAGATTTTTGCTTGATAGTTTAAGAGTGATATCTAGCAACTCTTGGTGAGCTGCAGTTTAGGTCCGGATTTGGGCATATGAAACATTAAAGAGGTAATTCTATTTTCAAAAAGCTTTGAGTCCCTATAAGCTGCAAAAATTCGGGCACAGGTTGCAAAAAAATAAAAGCCTTTAGGGTGGTCGCTGGCACTCATCACAAGCATTAAAGGCTCCTGTGACAGATAAGGTGGTCATGAGACAGGCTAGAGCACTAGGCTGCCTGCCACCCACAGGTAAACTCTCACACAACAAAGATACACACTGGTCTAAGTGAAACATTGTCCAAACCCCACAGAATTCCTTGTTAGGTTTCTTTTTGTGGCTCAGAGAAAACCTGCAAAATAGCGCTATGTTTTGCCAAATTTGCAGGGGAAGTGGCAGCTCCCAACCTGTTTTGCCAAATTCTCTGGGAGAGTTGGCATTTGCTGACCTGTGTTATGAAATTTGCAGGGAAAAGTGGCAGCTCCTGATCTGTTTTATAAAATTCTCAGGAAGAAGTGGTAGCTCCGTACCTGTTTTATGATACAATTTCTCAATAAAGAATCACAATGTTAAAATCATCAGTAGCTACTTTAAAGTACTTTCCAATTGGGAGAACTAGTATATTTAAGGTCTAAAATAAAAGACAAGGTCTCTAGCCAGCAGAATGAATTAAGTTCAAAAAGAAGGAAACCAAAAGCTTGAACCTTAGAGCTTAACATCTTTGATAAATGAGCCTGGATTTCCCATCTGCTACCCAGACACTGGGTTTGGGACTCATATTTATATACACTTTAAGAAACTAGTATCTCTATATTCTTGTTTTGTGTAGTATTGTTCCCTGAGTTTATGTGGTCTTTCTGTCTCACTTTGTTCTAAGGGCTTGCTTCTGGTCTAGAGCATTGTGTCTAAGTTTCTGTCTTGTATCAGACTGGAAGCTATGGCTGAGAACTGCTGTTTCTTTGTAAGGCTGTCTTAGAACGTCATCCAAGAAAAATTGTCTTGTGTCTGTCTTATGATTTAGATTTTTAGTAGCTACACTGAAAAACATTGTTTAAATCGATCTTAAAAGCAAAATCTTTCTAAGTATCTTAAGCTAGATATTATATGAAATGTGTTTTATTTAAGGAAAAAGAATAATTTTGTCTTAAAGTAAAACTAGTAGCTCCAGAGTGGGTAAAAGGAGTCATAGGACAAGCCTAGGAGGAGGAAAAAAAAAAAGGCTAGCCAAGAATTGATGGATTCATTTACAAAATTGCTAAAGAGCTTTGTTATTTACTGGGTAGATAGCATTTCAAAATGCCTAGGCCAACTTAAACATATGTAAATGAAGTGGGATGACCCAACCTTGTCTTCCATGAGTCAAAAGAGTAAGAGCGTGGCAAGATCAGAACCCCCTCACCCCTCAGTATTGCTAGCCAAGAATCGATAGATTCATTTACAAAATTGCTAGAGCTTTGGTATTTACTGAGTAGGTAGCCTTTCAAAATGCCTAGATCAATTTAAACATATGTAAATGAATCGGAATAGCCCAATCCTGTCTTCTACCATGAGTCAAAAATATGGAGGCTGGGGTAACACCAAGCCTCCCTGTTCCCCGGTCTCCAACGTCATATAGCTTCAGGAAGCTTACTATAGTTATGAGAAATTGGGTGGATCCTAATCATAAAAGAACAGAAAACAAGTTCTCTCTATTGCAGGGGAAATATAAGAAGCCAAAAAATTATAAATCACAATGAGACACACATTTAATGTCCCGGAAAAATGTTTCCAACCCTAGCCAGACACTTAAGGTTATATCCATCTCAATGAATTGGTCAGTTGAGCAGAGACTTTGTGATTTCCAAAGCCAGTTGATAAAATCTTTAAGGGCTAAAATTAGATTGGGGAAATAGTAAAATTTGAATGAAAACTTGGGATGTTTAAACAGACTTTCTTTCAACAGCAGTTATGTTTTATGGTGTACATGCTTGAAATAATTTCTAAAGACCTTTTAGGTAACTTATTGATGTTAAATTGAGTTAATAGATACTTGTCATAATTTAAGCTTATATACTTTTGCTTTTTATGCCTCAACAGAAAGGCTTAAATATATATGTACATTTAAGTCTGCTAATGAGTGTGATCATTTTTGCCATTTTAAAAGAATGTACTGTAAGAGATATGCAACAAAGACAACATTTAACAGGTTTATTAAAAAGAAATTTATTTGATACGGTCAAATTTTATCTGTCTGACTAAAATTTAATGGTTTAATTGATGAGATTTTTAGGAGCTTTAGCGTTAAAATATAAAACAAAAAATTGAGTTTCTTGCTGTTAAAATAACAAAATTTTCTTTGATTTCTGAGTTGAAGGGTTAATTTATTCTTTGTGTAATCTGCCTCAAAGACAAAGGTTTGGTCTTTCACTAGAATAAGATTCCTGAGGTGAAAACCAAGCCACATGGGTTTAGGAAAAAAAAAAGATTTAAGATTTTCTACCCTTAAGATTTTGGGTTAAATAACTTAAGTATTGTTTCTCAGTGACCTATAATAAACTCCTAACAACTCTGAAGCTTCATGGAAAGCCACAAAATTTTTTACAAAGAAAAAGTACCAAAATGTTTTATTTAATAAATTATATGGAACGTGTTGGCAAAATCAAGAGAACGCCTGATTCTCTTTGGGTTCAAATTTATATGTTAGTATTTCCTCTTGTGTTTTTACTTAATATTAGACAGCAAACATATGATACTATGTCATAATTTTATTAATATTTCTTAATTGCTAACTTGGTTGCAACTCTATGAGAGCCAATAGTTTGATTGGGGAATGCACATCATTTACCTATGAAGTTGTTTTTATTACAATTCAGGTATTTAGAGATTTGATAATCTTAGTATATTCTTGGTACTTCCTGACTGTATGGTATTATGTCTCAAAATTATTATTTATTATATCTGAAGCTCTTTAAAAACATAGTTAGTTGTTATATTTAGAAATGTTTTTATCTAAAGTTTTTTTTTTTTTTTCTAACTGATTTTATTTGGCCTCTAAATTACGCTTGTAATTAATTTCTATCTGGCCTTTCAGTATAAGAGCATTATTTTAATAAATTAATCATGGCATATCAAGTTGTGTCATCTGTAGATAAATTTTTACTTTCCTGATTTGCTGAAAACGTTCAACCAAAATATCTCAACAAAAAGATGGTCTATATTGGACTTGCAAAAATGACAGTGACTAGACTGAATAAAATTTGCAGAACTCCTATGCAGAAGCTGACGGGTTCACAGACTGTGGCTGATCCAGAATCACATGGAACAGAAATGAACTACATAAGACTGAGTAAACGAAATGAAACTATGGGTTTTATGTGGGAATACTGCTGATGTTTTAAGGTCCTACTTTCTGGATATAAGAAACCATTTTCCTTTCTGCTAAATTATCTAATTAATGGATTTAGGTATTGTAACTCCTGAATTAGAAGTTTTTGTTGATAAACTTAGCAAAGTTGTAACTATTATAACCCGATAAGTGTCTGAAGTTCCAGCTATGATTTTACAAAATAGAACAGCATTAGATTCCTATTAGTTCTCTTGAGAAACAGTTTGTGCCTTAATAGATAAATGTTGCTGTATTGACAGTAATACTGAATCTGAGGTTTTGCAGAATGTAGTTACTGCTGAGGCACATGAAAAGCCATTACTGATGATACTTATGTATAGGCAAATATTTCATGAGATTTCTTTCCTTGGTTCAAAGACCTTAGGGTTATGGTATCATTGGTTATTTCAGACAATTGGACTAATATTATTGTTAATGTTTCTTTTCTACCTCCTAGTTCGCTGTATGGTGCCTGAGATCTTAAAAAATCAGATGGTGCCCCATTGCCATTTATGGAGCATTTTTGATCAAAGATTCATTTTTGTTTTTTTTTCTTTATTTTATTGTTGTACTTTAAGTGAAAGTTTACAATTCAAGTTCGTCTCTCATACAAAAATTTATACATACACTGTTATGTGTCCCTAATTGCTCTTCCTATACTGTGACAGCATCATCCTCCTTTCTACCCCTGATTTCCCATGTCCATTCAACTAGCTCCTGACCTTCTCTGCCTTCACATCCAACCTCCAGACAGGAGCTGCCCATTTAGTCTCATGTATCTACTTGAGCTAAGAAGCACAGACTTCATGAGTGTCATTTTATGTCCCATAGTCCAGTCTAATCGTTGTCGGAAGAGTTGGCCTAGGGAATGGTTTTAGTTCTAGGTTGACAGAGAGTCCAGGAGCCATTCTTCTGGGGTTCCTCCAGTCTCAGGCCATTAAATCTGGTCTTAGTACTAGAATTTGAGTTCTGCATCCCACTTTTCTCCAGCTCCATCAGGAACTCTCTGTTGTATTCCCTGTCAAGGCAGTCATTGGTGGTAGCCAGGCATCATCAAGTTCTTCTGGACTCAGGCTCATGCAGTCTCTGGTTTATGCAGCCCTTTCTGTCTCTTGGGTTAATACTTTCCTTGTGACTTTGGTATTGTTCGTCCTCCAGGTGGTTGGGACCAGTTGATGCATCTTAAATGGCTGCTCGCTAGCTTTTAAAACTCCAGATGCCACTCAGCAAAGTAGGATGCAGAACATTTTCTTAATAAATTTTGTTATGCCAGTTGACGTAGATGTCCCCTGCAAGCATGGCCCCCAGACTCCCACCCCTGCTACTCTGTCCCTCAAACTGTTTGGTTGTATTCAGGAAACTTTTTAGCTTTGGTTTAGTCCAGTTGTGCTGACTTCCACTGTAGTGCGTGCTGTCCTTCCCTTCACCCAAGGTAATTCTTGTCTACTATCTAGTTAGTGAATAACCCTCTCCCTCCCTTCCCATCCTTGTAACCATCAAAGAATGTTTTCTTCTGCGTTTAAACCTTTTCTTGAGTTCTTAGAATAGTGGTCTTATATACAATATTTGTCCTTTTGTGACTGACTAAATTCACTCAGCATAATTTCTTCCAGATTCCTCCGTGTTATGTTTCACGGATTCATCCTTGACCTTTATTGTTGCGTACTATTCCATTGTGTGAATACACCATAATTTGTTTATCCATTTATCCATTGATGGTCACCTAGATTGTTTCCATCTTTTTGTTCTCAGGAACAGTGCTGCAATGAACATGGGTGTGCATATATCTATTCATGTGATGACTCTTATTTCTCTAGGATATATTACAAGGAGTGGGATTGCAGGATTGTACGGTACTTCTATTTCTAGCTTTTTAAGGAAGCGCCAAATCAATTTCCAAAGTGGCTGTACCATTTTACATTCCCACCAACAATGCATAAGTGTTCTAGTCTCTCCATAACCTCTCCAACAGTTATTACTTGTGTTTTTGGGATTAATGCTAGCCTTGTTGGAGTGAGATGGTATCTCATTGTAGTTTTGATTTGCTAATGATCGTGAGCATTTCTTCATGTGTCTGTTAGCCAGCTGAATGTCTTCTTTGGCCAAGTGGCTGTTCATATCCTTTGCCCATTTTTTAATTGGGTTATTTTGTTGTTGTTGTTGAGGTTTTGCAGTATCTTGTGCATTTGAGAGATTAGATGCTGATCGGATTTGTCATAGCCAAATATTTTTTCACAGTCTGTAGGTTGTCTTTTGACTCTTTTGGTGAAGTCTTTTGAAGAGCATAAGTGTTTGATTTTTAAGAGTTCCCATTTATCTAGTCTCTCTTCTGGTGCTTGTGCATTGTTACCTACGGTTTGTATTGTGTATATCTATTTTCTCTTCTGGTGTTTATGCATTATTACTTATGGTTCATATTCTGTTTATACCATTTATTAGGGCTCCTGGTGTTGTCCTTATTTTTTCTTGCATGATCTTTATCTTTTTCAATTTTATATTTAGGTCTTTGATACATTTTGAGTTAGTTTTTGTGCATGGTGTGAGATATGGGAGTTGTTTCATTTTTTTGCAGATGGGTATCGAGTTATGCCAGCACGTTTTGTTAAAGAGACTGTCTTTTCCCCAATTAACAGACTTTGGGCCTTTGTCAAATATCAGCTGCTCACAGGTGGATGACTTTACGTCTAGATTCTTAATTCTGTTCCATTGTCTATGTGTCTGTTCTTTGTACCAGTACCAGGTTGTTTTGACTACCAAGATAGTATAATAGGTTCTAAAATGAGGTAGTGTGAGACCTCCCACTTTGTTCTTCTTCTTGAGTAATGCTTTACTTATCTGGGGCCTCTTCCGTTTCCATTTGCAATTGGTGATTTGTTCTTCCATCTCATTAAAAAATGCCTTTGGAATTTGGATTGGGATTGCATTGTATCTGTAGATCGCTTTGGGTAGAAGTGACATTTTCACAATGTTGAGTCTTCCTATCCATGAACAAGGTATATTTTTCCACTTATGCAGGTCTCTTTTGGTTTGTTGCAGTAGTATTTTGTAGTTTTCATTGTATAGGTCTTTTATATCTCTGGTTATATTTATTCAGAAGTATTTTATTTTCGGGGGATGTTGTAAATGGTATTGATTTAATGATTTCCACTTCAAAGTTCACTTTCTTGGTGTAGAGGAATCCAAGTGATTTTTGTATGTTTATATTGTAGCCTGATACTTTGCTGAAATCTTCTATTAGTTCCAGTAGTTTTTTGTGGATTCTTTGGGGTTTTCTGTGTATAAGATCATATCATCTGCAAATAGAGATACTTTTACTTCTTCCCTACCCATGTTGATGCCCTTTATTTCTTTTTCTAGCCTAATTGCTCTGGCTAAGATCTGCAGCACAATGTTGAATAAGAGTGGTGATAAGGGCATCCTTGTCTAGTTCCCGTTCTCAAGGGGAATGCTTTCAAACTCTCTCCATTTAGTATGATGTTGGCTGTTGGCTTTGTATAAATGCCCTTATTTATGTTGAAGAATTTCCCTTCTACTCTTATTTTGTTGAAAGTTATTATCATGAATGGTGTTGGGCTTTGTCAAATGCCTTTTCTGCATCGATTGATAAGATCATGTGGTTCTTTTCTTTTGTTTTATTAATGTGATGGATTACATAGATTGTTTTTCTAATGTTGAACCATCCTTGCATACCTGGTATAAATCCCAATTGATCATAGAGAATTATTTTTTTGATATGTTGCTCAATTATCTTGGCTAGAATTTTATTGAGGATTTTTGCGTCAATGTTCATGAGGGATATTGGTCTCTAACTGTTTTTTCGTGGTGTCTTTACCTGGTTTTTGTATCAGGGTTATGCTGGCTTCATAGAATGAGTTTGGGAATATTCCATCCTTTTCTGTGCTCTAAAATACCTTTAGCAATAGTGGTGCTAACTCTTCTCTGAAAGTTTAGTAGAATTCTCCAGAGAAGCCACCTGGGCCAGGGCTTTTTTTGTTGTTGTTGTTGAGACTTTTTAAATTACCTTTTCAATCTCTTCTTTTGTTATAGGTTTATTTAGTTGTTCTACCGCCGATTGTGTTAGTTTAGGTAGGTAGTGAGTTTCAAGAAATTTGTCTGTTTCCTCTAGATTTTCAAATTTGTTAGAGTACAATTTTTCATAGTATTCTGTTACAACTCTTTTCATTTCAGTCGGGTCTGTTGTGATATTACCTATCTTGTTTCTTGTACATGTTATTTGCTTCCTCTTCTGTTTTTCTTTTGTCAGTTTGGCCAATGGTTTATCAATTTTGTTGACCTTTTCAAAGAACCAGCTTTTGGTCTTATTAACTCTTTCAATTGTTTTTCTATTCTCTGTTTCATTTAATTCTGCTGTAGTTCTTATTATTTCCTTTCTTCTGGCTTCTGAAAGCTTCTTTTGCTGCTGTCTTTCTACTTGTTCCAGTTGTAGGGTTCATATTTTGATTTTAGCCCTTTCTTCTTTTTGCATGTGTGCATTTATTGCTATAAACTGACTTGTGAGCACTGCTTTTGCTGTGTCCCAAAGATGCAGTAGGATGTGTTGTCATTCTTGTTTGATTCTGTGAATTTCTTTATTCCATCCTTAATTTCTTCTATAACCCAGTAGTTTTTGAACAACGTATTGTTCAGTTTCCATGTGTTTGGTTTTTTTTCCTTGCTTGTTCTGTTATTGATTTCTACTTTTATGGCTTTATGGTCAGAAAAGATCCTTTGTAATATTTTGATGTTTTGGATTCTGTTAAGGCATGCTTAAGACCTAATATGTGGTCTATTCTGGAGAATGTTCCATATGTGTTGGAAAATAAAGTATACTTGGCTGCTGATGGGTGCAGTGTTCAGTATATGTCCATGAGATCAAGTTGGTTGATTGCAGCATTTAGATCTTCTGTGTCTTTATTGAGATTCTTTCTACATGTTCTGTCCTTCACAGAAAGTAGTGTGTTGAAGTCTCCTACTATTATTGTGGAGCTGTCTACCTCTCTTTTCAATGCTGTTAGTGTTCGTTTTATGTATTTTGGAGCCCTGTGGTTGGTTGTCTAAATATTTATTATAGTTATGTCCTCCTGGTGTATTGACCCTTTACTCATTAAAAAAGTGTCCTTCCTTATCTTTTGTGGTGCATTTTACTTTAAAGTCTATTTTGTCAGAGATTAATATTGCCACCCCTGCTCTTCTTTGACTGTTATTTGCTTGATATATTTTTTTTCTATCCTTTGAGTTTTAGTTTGTGTGTTTAAGTCTAAGGTGTGTCTCTTGTAGACAACATATAGATGGATCATGTTTTTTGAATCCATTCTACCACTGTCTATTTCTTTATTGATGCATTTAGTCCATTTACATTCAGCATAATTATTGATAAGTATGAATTTAGTGCTGTCATTTTGATATCTTTTTTGTGTGTAGCTGACAGTTTCTTTGTTCCACTTAATTTTCTGTGCTAAGTAGTTTCTCTTTATGTATTTTCTTTTCATCTTTTTCATTGTTGTTGATTTTGTATTTGATGAGTCTTAATATTTTTCTTTTTTTTTTTTGTTTTGACTTGAGGATTTTCAGTTTCCTTTGTGGTTACCTTAATATTTTCCCCATTTTTCTAAGTTTAAACCAGTCTTTTATTTCTTTATATCACCTTGACTTCCTCTCCATATGAAAAATATATGTTTGCATTTTTTAACTCCCTCTTTTTTGTTTTAATGTTGTCATTTTTACATATTGATATCTCTGTTTCCTTATTTTCAGTATTTTAGCTTTGATTTATTTTTGTAACTTCCCATTCTTGATTGATATCTTGTTGGTCTGTCATGTGTTCTAATCTTGGGTTTTTATCTGATGTCATTGATTTTCTAACCAGTGGACTCCCTTTAGTATTTATTACAATTTTGGTTTGGTTTTTCCAAATTCCCTAAACTTCTGTTTATTTGGAAATGCCCTAATTTCACCATTATATTTGAGAGGCAGTTTTGTTGGATGTGTAATTCTTGGCTGGCCGTTTTTCTTTCAAGGCTTTATACACGTCATTCCATTGCCTTCTTGGCTGCACGGTTTCTACTGAGTAGTCCAAATTTAGTCTTCTTGACTCTCCTTTGTAGATTACTTTTCATTTATCCCTAGCCGCTCTTAAAAATTCTCTCTTTATCTTTGGTTTTGGTAAGTTTGATTATAATCTGTCTCGGTGACTTTCTTTTGGGATCTACCTTATGTAGGGTTCAATGAGCATCTTGGATAGATATCTTCTCATCTTTCATAATATCAGGGAAGTTTTCTGCCAACAAATCTTTAACAATTCTCTCTGTGTTTTCTGTTACCCGCCCCGTGTTCTGGTACTCCCATCACTCCTAGGTTATTCCTCTTAATAGTGTCCCACATAATTCCTAGGGTTTCTTCATTTTTTTAAATCTTTTTATCTGATTTTTCCTCAAATAATTTGGTGTCAAGTGTTTTATCTTTAATCTCACTAATTCTGACTTCCATTGTCCCAATTCTGCTCCTATGACTTTCTATTGAGTTGTCTAATTCTGAAATTTTATTGTTAATCTTCTGGATTTCTGATTGCTGTCTCTCTATGGATCATTGTAGCCTGTTAAATTTGTCATTATGCTTTTGTCTAATCTTATTAAGTTCTTTTATTGGCAGGTCTGCGTTTTGCCTAATCTCCTTCCTGATCTCTTGAAGGTTTCTGTATAGTAACTTTTGTATTCTGCCTCCAGTAATTCCAACAAATTCTCTTCCTCCAGAAAATTTTTTGACTCTTTATTTTGGGAGCTTGCTGAAGCCATCATGTTCTTCCTCTTTACGTGATTTGATATTGACTGTGGTCTCCAAGACATCAGTAAGTTATTATATTTATTTTATATCTGCTTACTGTGTCCTAACTTCTTCTTTTGTTTTGTTTTGATATGCCCAAATAGGTTGCTCGTGTGAGCTAGTCTGATCACTGGAGCCTCTATAGCTCCAATGTCCTGCCACCAAGTGGCCAGAACTGCCACTACGTATGTGAACGCAGGAGTCCACTCACTCCTCCTGTATATATCCAGCTCAGGTGTCCAGTAGTCAGCCACCAAGTGCGTGGTGCAGTCTCCCACCTATAATCCTAGACAAGCATGGGTGATTGGTGTAGGCACAGGCACCCGGCTGCAGAAAGGCATCACACGCTGAACAAGGTAGAGGGCTGACGGCCACCTCTGAGTGTCTAGGAAGAAAGTGTGTCCCTGTTCTCTAGAGCATGTAGGTGGGTGAGTTTTGCAGCTGGACTATGAGTACCCAATGCTGTTGAGTGTAAGGACTGGGGGAACCACTTATTCTTGGACCCCTTTAGTAGGTAGCTAGGTGATGTGGGTGGAGCCACCAGTCCTCAGGCTCCTGATGTGGTTAGGTGAAGACCCTGCTTAGTGGGCAGAGTAGTGTCAAATGTCACAAACCTGCCACTTCATACCTGAAACAGTTGAAGTTAGATTTCAGGTATATACTCTGTTTTACTGTGGTAATGAGGTCTTACTCTGTTGAAATGAGCCCACACAAGTCTCTGCAGGGGTAAGGTACTCAATGTCCGTGGACCCCTTATGTCTGTGCCTAGGCAAAGGAGCTGTGCCTACCTTAAGTTCCTGTATTAGGATAGCCAATAGATTACTTTCTCCTGTTTGTTAATTTGTTCCCTCTCCGAGGCCAGGAGAATGGCTCGGGGTGAGTGACACATCCTACTTCCAGCCCAGGGGACTCGACAATTGCTAAAGCCATCCCAGACCCAGTGCAGAGCAGGGAGTGGGAGAGGGGGTAAATGAGAGAGAAGTTTTTCTCTAAGGGGAGTGTTTTTGATCCAAACGGTAGCTCAGGCACAAGTACTTATCTTTTGCTGATCAAGGGCTGCTTCTCACTGCTTCTAGATGACCAAGTAGAATCTCTGCCACCGGGTCTTTCTCATTGTGGAAAATGCCTCCCGAGTACCGCTGCTTTCCTCAGCATGCACCATGAGCTGATCTGGCCTGAGGGGCTCCGGCTCCTGCCAGATCAGGTCTGGCAACTCCTTGCTGCTTCTGAACCATCTCTCCCTCCACCTGCTACTCAGTCCAATTCCTCAACTTTGCCTTTGACGTTCAGGGCTCCTAGATTGTCATATAAATCAATTTACTTGTTTTTTTCAGGTCTTTGTTGTAAGAGGGACTACCAGAAGAGTCTGACAAGTCTCCGATCTTGGCCCTGTCTCTTGATCAAAGATTGTATAGCAAAATTATTATCCAAAGGAAGGAACAATGAAAGAATTTAATTCTTCTGGAATCCAGATTTCTGGCTTTCATTGAGGTTATGGTAACCCACATAGGCCATCTCCTTTGGGTGTTCTTTTGAACCACAAACTTTAGGAAAAAAAATCTTTAAGAAGTTTACCAATCATTATGGGGCAAATAACTGATGAAGTTGCAATCAGATAAAAACACAGCAGTAATCTCTGACCTCATTAGCTAAGGTAACATGAGCTAACAAAATAGCATTAGATTTTCTATTAGCCCAAGAAAGTGTAGTCTGTGCTGTAGCAAATACTTCATGTTGCATTTGGATAAATAACACAGGAGAAGTAGAAGAGGATATACATAGAATTAGACAGCAAGCTACTTGGTTACACACTGTAAACCCTTACAAAGACCAGATTTATTTGATTGGTGTCTTAGGCTGGGCTCTCTAAAGAATCAAAACCAGTAAAGCGTAGAAGTATATATATAGAGAGATTTATATCAAAGAAACAACTCACGCAGTTGTAGAGGCTGGAACACCCCAAGTCTGTGGATTAGGATAAAAGTTTCTCCCAATCCATGTAGCGGCAGGGGTTGGTGAACCCAAGATTGGTAGGTTGGAAAAGAGGACTCTGTTCACAGGCTGTGAAGATCGGCAAATCCCAAGATTGGCAGATAAGCTAATAGCTCAAGTCTTAAGAACCAGAGGTCAGATGAACAGGAGGCAGCTGCAGAATCCAGAACAAGCAAAAAGCCAGATCTTCTTCTTATATTCAGATGCAGGCCACACTCCCAGGGAAACTCCCTTTCCACTGATTGGCTACTCATAGCATACTTAATCACAGGAGTGATCACATATAAACACTGAGAATCATGACCCAGCTAAGTTGACACACAATCTTAAGCATCACAGTTGGTTACCATTAAGAATAAGTACATGGGCTAGAACACTACTGCAAGGGATAGTAATATTCTCAGTCTGCATCCTGATAGTATTAGGCATGATAAAATTTATTTTGATTGTCTTATACACTTAAAACAGCCTCAGGCTAAAATGTTGATGTACATTGAGTCTGCTCTCTTCGTCAATGCGATAGATGGAAACATTGCTCTTACTTAAGATCCTGGTGAAGAAACAGATGGTATCTGGTGGAAGATCAACCCTGTGAGTTTAAAGAGCCTGCTATGGTTGCCACCTAAGGGCTCCACTAAGTTCAGGTATTAATATCTCCAATCTCCTATCAAAAGAAAAGTATGAGTTAGGAGATAATATTGGAGCCATTATTCCTTGCCCTAGCTGTGACCTAGCTGGAGCTGGGCTCACAAAGACTCATAAAGACAAATCAGCTGGGCCCTGAGGTATAAAGACAATAGCTAAGACAATCTGGGGGAAAAAAAAAAAAAAAAGAGAATCTTCTAAGGAGACATTCACATAAACGGCATAAAAGCCTCTCTTTTTCTTTTAATATTTAGTAAATAGTTATAAACCAACAAGAGGTCAGTAGCCAGAATGAAACACCTAGGTCCAATATTTGCCCCTCCCCAAAAATATGCCAAACAATTCCGAGCTGGATTATAGTTCAAAATGGACACTGGTCTTGAATGACCAATGTCCAAAAAGAAATGGGAGGAATGAGACAGAGCCCCCAAGTGCTGTATTTTTACCTGGCTTCCTCACCTACAGAGTAGTATGAAAAAATTGTTTCCTTTGCTAGTCTCCCCACCAGCACCCCAGCTTTGCATTTGAATCCTGCTTTTGCTTGGAGGTTACATGTAAACCTCATTGCATCTGCGTAGTATGATTAAGAATGTTGCTGATGTAACTTGTATGAACTCCCTACTTGTAAACTCCTTTAAGAGTAACTTGTCTGCCCGCCCTTGGTGAGCAGTATTGGCAGCAGTCGCTCTGACTGACTCCTTTTCCTTGTACAACAAAATAAAAGTACCTTTCCTATTCTCCCACCTCGGTCTCTCTTTTATTGGCCAGTACAAGTCATGCTGATCAAGAACCTGGGGTTTCTACCTGTTAACAAGGGGACACGTGGAGAGGAAATCACTAGCTAGATAGTAGACAAATGTTAACTTTGGTGAAGGCAAAGACAATACACAGTATAGGGGAAATCAGTACAGCTTGACCTAAGCAAAGTCACAGAATTTCCCTAGACACATCCAAACACCTTGAGGAACTGAATTAATGTAGCTAAGGGCTGGGAACTATAGCCTAAGGGGACATCTAGGTCAATTGGCATAACAGTTCTATATCGTATTTTAGTGAGTAGCGTCTAGGGTATTAAAAGGTTACCAGCAGTCACCTAAAATACATCTATTGTCTCCATCATGTTCAGAGCAAAGGAGAATAAGAAAACAAAAACACAAGAAAAATATTAGTTCAAAGGACTAATGGACCACACGAACCACAGCCTCCACCAACCTGAGCCCAAAAGAACTAGATGATGCCCATCTACTACCATGAACCACTCTGACAAGGATCACAGTAGAGGGTCCTGGACAGAACAGGAGAAAAATTTAGAACAAAATTCAAATTCACAAAAAAAGACCAGACTTACTTGTCTGACAGAGATTGGAGGAAGCCCAGAGACTATGGCCCTTGGGCACCCTACACACTCAGAAGTGAAGCCACTTTCTAAGTCCACCTTTCAGCCAAAGATTAAAATAAAAAAACAAATTGTTGCTGTCAAAGTCGATTCCGACTCATAGCGACCCTATAGGACAGAGTAGAACTACCCCATAGGGTTTCCAAAGAGTGGCTGGTGGATTTGAACTGCCAAATTTTTTGTTAGTAGACAAGCTCTTAATCACAGTGCCACCAGAGCTTCTGGACAGTCCTATATAACAAACAATAACACACATGAGGAAAGTGTTTCTTGGTTCAATCAAGTAGTACGAGAGATCAAATGGGCAACACCAGCCCAAAAGCAAAGACAAGAAGGCAGAAAGGGACAGAAAACTTGGGTGAAATAGACACAGGGAACCCAGGGAGTAAACGGAAAGGGGGAGAGTGCCGACACATTTTGGAGATTGCAATATCATAAAACAATTTCTGTATAAATTTTTGAATGAGAAACTAATTTGTGTTGTAAACTTTCACCTAAAAAACAATAAAATTTTTTTAAAAAAAGCAATATATTCAGTTTCTCAGATTTCATGCCCCTCCCTCATCACTTCAAACTTTAGATTTATGTTTTTAATATAGATTGAACTTTTTCCTATATTTAAAAAATATCTTCAAACCTTTTCTTTGTACTTAGAAATATGTATACTTTATGAAGATAGGGCCATAGCCTGTGATACTTATAAGTAGCAGTTATCACAATGATTTGCACATAGTATACACTCAATTAATACTTTTTTCCATGAATGAGCAACCCTATGCTTTTTGTGCAATATCCTCCACACACAGGAGGAATCAGTCCCTGGGAAAGGACATTATGCTTGGTAAAGTAGAGGGTCAGCAAAAAAAAGGAAGACTCTCAGGGAGATAGATTGACACAGTGGCTACAACAATGGGCTCAAGCATAACAAAGATAGTGAAGATTGTGTAGGACTGGGCAGTGTTTCTATCTGTTGTGCATAGGGCCACTTTGTGTCAGAATTGACTTGATGGCACCTAACAACAACAACTCCATACACAGTTCCCTCTCCTGCCCTGTTACGTTGTAGAGTCCTCTGTGCATCCTCTTAGACTTTTCATTTATTCTGTTAAAGAATAATGTGTATTCAAACACTTTGGCCACAAAGTCAATTGATTAAAAATAGAAAAATATTTTAATATAAGCAGAATTAAAAAAAAAAAAATTGCTGTCAAGTCTATTCTGACTTATAGTTACCACAAAAGAGAGGGTGGAACTTCCCCACAAGGTTTCCAAGGCTTTAATTTTTACAAAAGCTGACTGTCACATCTTTCTCTTGTAGTGAGACTGGTGAGTTCGAACAGCTGACCTTTTGGTTAGCAGCCTAGCTCTTGACCACTGCACCACCAGGGATTCCTTATAAGAAGAATAGAATTTTTTTTTTTAATATGTGAAGTAAGCTTGTAAAGCTTATTTATTTATTCTTATTCTTTGCTTTATAGAATAACAAAAAAATGTGAATGCCATGTCTGGAGATCAACAATTATTAGACAGTCATGTTCTTTTTCCAGAGAGGATTATCCTCACTCCTCATAGGATAATGAGACTCTAAGGAAAAATGATATTAAATAATGTACTTGTACCAAAGGGGAATTCATTATGGCATCACCTGCTAGCACACTCATCAGGTTATCATTCAGACACATTTACTAGGTGTTAAAAACTAAGCATGGTTTTTATAATGTCCAAAGAAAAGTTATAAGTGTTAAAAAAAAGAAACCCAGAATACACACACACTCACACTTTGTGTTTTGAATTATTATAAGAGGAAGAAACCATTACACTTTGAAAAATGGATATTTTATCAAATTTATGCTGAACAGTCTCCTATTTGACAGTATGTATTTAGGTACATTTATTTTCAATTTATTCCATTGGCATAATGTATTCTAGATTTCAATTCAAATGACAACAATTGAATGAAAACTATGTGTCTCTTGTATAGTATTAATAACCATTGGAGTATTTTTTTTTCTTTAAAATTAAGAAAACACACTGACAAATTGTGGCTCTAGATGAGACCTAATCAAAAAGGTCTTCTTCAGTCATCATCACTAATACAGCTGCACCCTCCCTGTTACTTTCTATCTCATTAGCTTGCTTTATTTCCCTTCATTGTTGTTCTTGTAGTTGTGTGCCATTGATTTGATTCGGATTCATAGCGACCCTATAACAGAATAGAACTGTCCCTTATGTTTCCAAGGAGTGTCTGGTGGATTTGAACTGCCAGCCTTTTGGTTAGCAGCCTGAACTCTACCACTTCATCATCAGGGCTCCACTTCGCCACCAGGGCTCAATTTCCCTTCATAACATATGATACCGATCGCATACACGTTTATTACAAGATTCTTTGGCTAGAATGTATAGTCCATTGAAGTAGGTACTTTCTCTATTTCACATTAACTGACGTAACACAAGGATCTAGCCAGTGTTAAATACATATTGCTACAGTGAATGTGTATGTGATATTCAATCCTTAATATATAAACTTTAAAGGAAAATATAGCAGAACACTACAATATGATGAGTTCTTACCATATCTCAACACCCTCCTGGTGCTTGAAAATCCAAGGCATATCTTATCTCAAAATCCCTTGTCCCAGGACCAAAAGTACATCAAATGGGGAACAGTCTTTTTAACAAATGGTGCTGGCAAAACTGGATGTCCATCTGCAAAAAAATGAAACAGGACCCATACCTCACACCATATACAAAAACTAATTCAAAATGGATCAAAGTCCTAAATATAAAGCCAAAAACTATGAAGTTTATAGAAGAAAAAATAGGATCAATGCTAGAGGCATTAATACATGGCATTAACAGGATACAAACCATAACCAAAAACATACAAACTCCAGAAGATAAGCTAGATAACTGGGATCTTCTAAAAATTAAACATTTATGCTCATCAAAAGATTTCACCAAAAGAATAAAAAGAGAACCTACAGACTGGGAAAAAATTTTGGACATTACAAGTCAGACAAAGTTTTAATCTCTAAAATCTACAAGAAAACCCAACACTTCTACAACAAAAAGACAAATAATCCAATTAAAAAATGTGCAGAAGAAATGAACAGACACTTCACCAAAGAAGACATTCAAGTGGCCAACAGATACATAAGGAAATGCTCGCAATCAGTAGCCACTAGAGAAATGCAAATCAAAACCACAATGAGATACCATCTTACCCCAGCATTACTGGCATGAATCAAAAACACTGGAAATAATAAATGTTGGAGGGGCTGCGGGGAGATCAGAACTCTTATGCACTGCTGGTGGGAATGCAAAATGATACAACCATTTTGGATTATGATATGGTGCTTCCTCAGAAAGCTAGAAATAGACATACCATTTGATCCAGCTACCCCACTCTTAGGAATATATCCTAGAGAAATAAGAGCAGTCACACGAATAGACATATGCACACCCACGTTCATGGCAGCATTGTTCACAATAGCAAAACGATGGAAACAACCTAGATTCCCATCAACAGATGAATGGATAAACAAACTATGGTACACACACAATGGAGTATTATGCAACGATATAGAACAATGATGAATATGTGAAGCATCTCATAACATGGATGAATCTGGAAGACATTTTGCTGAGCAACATAAGTCAATCACAAAAGAACAAATATTGTTTCAGACCTCTACTGTAAAAACTTATGAAGAAGTTTATACACACACACACACACACACACACAAACAATCTTTGCTAGCTATGAGCGATGGGGGGGTGGAGGTGGGGAAATACTAAGTAGACATAGATAAGTGGTAACTTTGGTGAAGGGTAAGACTGTACACAATACTGGGAAAACCAGCACAACTGGTACAAGACAAGGTCCTGGAAGCTCCATAGACACATCCAAACTGGACGGAGGGCTGTGAGGACCATGGTCTCAGGGAACATCTAGCTCAATTGGCACAACATAGTTTATGAAGACAATGTTCTACTTTCTACCTTGGTGAGTAGTGTCCGGGGTCTTAAAAGCCTGTGAGCAGCTATCTAAGATGTTCCACTGGTCTCAACACTTCAGGAGCAAGGGAGAATGAAGAAAACGAGATAAAAGGGAAAGATTAGTCCAAAGGACTAATGGACCACAACTACCACAGCCCCCACCAGACTGAGTCCAGTACAACTAGATGGTGCCTGGTCACCACCACTGACTTCTCTGACAGGGATCACAACAGAGGATCACAGATGGAGCTGGAGAAAAACGTAGAACAAAATTTTAACTCACAAAAAAGACCAGATTTACTGGCTTGACAGAGACTGGAGAAAGCCCTAGAGTATGGTCCCTGGACACCTTTCTACCTCAGTAATGAAGTCACTCCTGAGGTTTACTGTTCAGCCAAAGATTAGACAGGCCCATGAAACAAAACGAGACTAAAGGGGCACAACAGCCTAAGGACAAGGACTAGAAGACAGGAGGGGATAGGAAAGCTGGTAATAGGGAACATAAAATTGAGAAGGGAAAGGGTTGACATGCCATGGGGTTGTTAATCAATGTCGTAAAACAATATGTGTACTATTTAATGAGAAACTATTTGTTCTGTAAACTTTCTTCTAAAGTACCATTAAACAAAAAATTAAAAAAAACCAAAAATCCCTTGTCCCTTGTCACTTTTAAAAACTGTTTTTTTTTAAAAAAAGTATTGTCTAAATATTATTTTGTTTTTCCCATCCTATTATTCCACTTTATTTTTGACTGAGACAAAGAAGCATATTCCTCACATGTGTTATATTTTTGTTTTTTAGCCCTGTCTAATCTTTGTCTGAAAAGTGGGCTTTGAGAATGCTTTCATTTCTGGGTTAGCAGAGCATCTGGGGGCCAATGTCTGGGGTTTCTCCAGTCCCTATTGGACCATTAAGTCCGGGCTTTTTATGTGAATTTGAATTCTGTTTTACATTTTTCTCCTGCTCTGTCCAGGACTCTCTGTTGTGTTCCCTGTCGAGGCGGTCACTAGTGGTAGCTGGGCACCTTCTAGTTCTTCTGGTCTCAGGCTGGTGGAGTCTCTGGTTCATTGGTCCAATAGTCCTTTGGGCTAGTACTTTCCTCGTGTCTTTGGTTTTCTTCATTCTCCTTTGCTCTGAGTGGGATGTGACCAATAGATGTATCTTAGATAGCCAACTGCAAGCTTTTAAGACCCCAGATGCCACTCAACAAAATCAGATATAGAAGATTTTCTTTCTAAACTATGTTATGCCAAATGACCTAGATGTCCCCTGAAGCTATGGTCCCCAGACCCTATCCCTGACTACTCTGTCCCTCAAAGTGTTTGAATGTATTTAGGAAATTTCCTGGATTTTGCTTTGGTTCAGTTGTGCTGACTTCCCCTGTACTGCATGTTGTCCTTCACTTCAAGTTGACCCTTGGTGAGGAGTAGTCAGACACTTCCTGTTGTCCCTCTTACAACAAACACATGAAAAGACAAGTGAATCGATTATATATGACAGTCTAGGAATGCTAATCATCAAATACAAAGCTGAAGAATTGGACTGAGTGGAAGGTGGAAGGAGAGACAATTCAAAAGCAGTGGAGAAGTACAGATCGTGAGATTCCCAGTGCTCTGCACATGGGCTGAGGCAAGCATCAACATCCGACAGGAGCCTGAACACTTTGGGTGCAGTCAAGCAGCAGTGAATCTGCATGCACCTCCAGAAGCAAGTAGGAGTGATACCAGGCCTGCAAAAGTTAAGTACAATCTTTCCTACTGCATGGGGGAAAAATAACCCTTCCCTCCAGCTTCACAATAGAGAAGTGCTTACTTCCCCTCACCCACCCCCCACCCCACTCTTCTCTAACACCATTCCCACAGCATTCAACAATGCCACTCCTCCTAAGCTTGGAACTCAGGGCTCTTCTCTCCCACACCAGTTTCACTGCACTCAAAAACACCATGTCTCCTGTCTTAGTCATCTAGTGCTGCTATAACAGAAATACCACAAGCTGATGGTTTTAACGAAGAGAAGTTTATTTCCTCACAGTCAAAGTAGGCTAAAAGTCCAAATTCAGGGTGTCACCTCCAGGGGAAGTCTTCCTCTCTCCGTCAGCCTTCTCATCAGTGTTCCCCCAGACTACGAGCTTCTCGGCACAGGGACCCCTGTCCAAAGGACACACTCTGCTCCCGGCACAGCTTTCTTGATGGTATGAGGTCCCCCTGTCTCACTGCTCACTTCTGTCTTTTATCTCTCAAGAGATTGCCTCAGGACACAATCCAGTCTTGTAGATCAGGTCCTGCCTTACTAACACAACTGCCACCCATCCTCCCTCATTAACATCATAGAGGCAGGTTTACAACATACAGGAAAATCACACAGTACCAGGAATCATGGCCTAGCCAAACTGATACACACATTTTTGGGGGGATATAATTCAAACCATGACATCTCCTAAGCCAGGAACTCTGGGCTGGTTGGGAGGCCCTGCCCCTTCACCCAGCCACTGGCTTAACGGATCCATGGACTTACATACCCTTTCAGCTCTGCCAGGAACTGTGTGGGCCGATTCAACACCACACACTCTCATTAGCATAAAACAGCAGGGCATTCTCCTGAAGCCCATGTTCAACTGCAGCAGCCAAGGGGGAGCTAAGATTCATGACATTCAACAATTCCCTGCCCCCTAAGTAAGGGACCTACCCACACACATTGGTGGCGTGAGGGTCGGTGGTACCACTGACTCCATCTAGCCACCCGTGACAGGGGTCTGATAATTAGTGGTGCCTCCCTGTCCCTCAGTCAACAGCACTGGGTGCCCAAGGACTGGCTGCAATATTCCCTGACTACATGCTCTCACTGACAGGAACATGCCCTACAAACAGGCACCCGGGGGCAGCCATCAGCATCCTGCATTACCCAACACATAGTCCCTCACAGAAGTCAGAAAACTGTGCCTGCTCTGAAAACCCCCACCCAGCCCTGCCCACCTAAGCTTGTAGATGAAAGTCTGCACCACACACTTGGTGATTGACCTGTGCTGCACCCCTACAAGAAAAGTGAACAGACTCCTGGGCTCAAAGACATAGTAGCTGCTCTGACTACCTGGAGACAGGACATGAGAGCTTCCAAAACATCAACAACCAAAATAGCTGACACACTTAGCCTAATTGGGCATATCAAAATAAAACAAATAAAAAGTCTGGATGCAGTAAACAAACATACAATAAATAAATAAATATAATAACTTACTGATATCTTGGAAACAACAATAAATATCAAATCACATAAAGAAGAAGGTCAAGATGGCTCCAGCAAGTGACCAAAATAAAGAACCAGGAAACATTCCAGAGGAAGGCAAGGCAATAGAACTACCTGAGAAAGAATTCAAAAGACTAATATATATGGCTCTCCAAGATATCAGGAAGAAGATCAGCCAAAAGTTAGATCAAGCAAAGGAACATAGACAAAGCAATAGAAGAATTCAGTAAAACAAAACAAGAAAAAAACAACAGAAGAAAAAGGCTACTAGAAACCATAGAGAGACAGCAATTAGAAATCTAAAAGATTAACAACAAAGTTTGAGAATTAGACAACTCAGTATAAGATCATAGCAG
Organism: Dugong dugon; assembly: GCA_030035585.1. Lineage (NCBI taxonomy): Eukaryota > Metazoa > Chordata > Mammalia > Sirenia > Dugongidae > Dugong > Dugong dugon. The sequence goes on along the minus strand of CM057463.1, from coordinate 100,730,681 downwards.
CCAAAATGAGACAATGGAAGTAAGAATTAGTGAGATTGAAGATAAATCCTTTGACACTAATTTATTTGAGGAAAAATCAGAAAAAAACATTTAAAAGATGAAGAAAGCCTAAGAATTACATGAGATACTATTGAGAGGAGGAACCTATGAATGATTGCAGTACCAAATTGGTGGTTTGGAGTGGGGGCGGGGGGATAACAGAAAACACAGAGAGAATTGTTGAAGATTTGCTAGCAGAAATCTACTCTAATATCATGAAAGGTAAGTAGATAACTGTCCAAGAAACTCAACAAAACCCATACAAGTTATATCCCAAAAGAAAGTCACCAAGACATATCATAATCAAACTTGCCAAAACCAAAGACAAAGATAGATCTAGAGAGTGGCTAGGGATAAATGAAAAGTCAGTAAGACTAACCTCTGACTACTTAGCAGAAACCATGCAGGCTAGAAGACAATGGGATTACATGTATAAAGTTTTGAAGAAAAAATTTTCATCCAAGAAGTATACATCCCAGCAATATTGTCTCTCAAATATGATGGCGTAATTAGGTCATTTCTAGATAAATAGAATTTAAGAGAATTTGTGAAAACCAAACCAAAATTACAAGAAATATTAAAGGGAGTCCTCCAGTTAGAGAACCAATAATATCAGACAACAGTACAAGACTAGGGCACAGGAAAGATCAACTAGTTATCAACCCAGATAAGGAATTCACAAAACCAAATAAAATCTAAAAGACAGAACATAGTCAACCAGAGATGTCAATATGTAAACAATGACAATGTCAAAAAGAAGGGGGAGGGGATTAAACAGTGTAGTCATAGAACTTCATATGGAGAGGAAGTTAAGGTGATATCAAGAAATGAAAGATTGGTTTAAACTTAGAAAAATAAAGGTAAATTTCAATGTAATCATGAAGGAAGCATACAAGCTTAAACATCAAAAAAAAAAAAAAAGAAAAGAAAAGAAAAACAGACTTAGCAAACATAAAATCAACAAAAATGAAAAAGTTGAAAAGAAAATACATAAAGAACTCAGCACAGGAAATTAAGTGGAACAAAAAAACAGTCAACAACACACAAAAAAAATCAACATGACAGAAGTAAACTCATACCTATCAATAATTATACTGAATGTAAGTAGCTGAATTGTGCCAATAAGGAGACCAAGAGTGGTATATTGGATAAAAAAACACAATCTGTCTATATGTTGTATACAAGAGACACCTTAGACACAAAGACTTAAACAAAACTCAATGGATGGAAAAAAATATATATATATATATGTCAAGCAGACAAGAACAGGAGTGGCAATATTAATATCTGACAAAATAGACTTTAAAGCAAAATCCACCATAAAGGATAAGGAAGGACAGTATATAATGATTAAAGGGTCAATACACTAGGAGGACATAACCATAATAAATATATATGCACCCAATGACAGGGCTCCAAAATACATAACACTGACTTTAACAACATTGAAAAGAGAAATAGACAGCTCCACAATAATAGCAGGAGACTTCAACACACCACTTTTGGTGAAGGATGGAACATAGAGAAACTCAATAAAGATATGGAAGATCTAAATGCCACAATCAATAACTTGACCTCATAGACATATACAGAACACTCCACCCAACAGTAGCAAAGTATACTTTCTTTTCCAACACACATGGAATATTCTCTAGAATATACCACATTTCAGGCCACAAAGCAAATCTTAACAAAATACAGAACATAGAAAAAGTACAAAGCATCTTTTCTTATCACAATGTCATAAAAGTAGAAATCATTAACAGAAACAGCAAGGAAAAAAAATCAAATACATGGAAACGGAACAATACTTTGCTTAAAAAGTACTGGATTATAGGAAAAATCAAGGATTAAATAAGAAAATTCATAGAGTCATATGAGAATGAAAATACATCTCACCAAAACCTTTGGGACACAGCAAAAGTAGTGCTTAGAGGTCAATGTCTAGAAATAAATGCACACATCAGAAAAGAAGAAAGAGCCAAAATCAAAACATTAACCCTATAACTGGAACAAATAGAAAGTGAACAGCAAAAGAAGCCCTCAGTCACTGGAAGAAAGGAAATAATAAAGGTTAGAGCACAAATAAATGAAATAGAGAATAGAAAAAACAATTGAAAGAAACAACAAGACCAAAACCTGGTTCTTTGAAAAGATCATGAAGATCGTCAAACCATTGGCCAAACTGACAAAAGAAAAACAGAAGAGGAAGCAAATACCCCAAATAAGATACAAGATGGGTAATATCACAACAGACCCAACTGAAATAAAAAGCATCATAACAGAATACTATGAAAAATTGTACTCCAACAAATTTGAAATCTAGAGGAAATGTACAAATTTCTAGAAACACATTACCTACCTGAACAAACAAAAACCGGGAAGAAAAACTAAATAAACCCATACCAAAGAAGACATTGAAGAGGTAATTAAAAATACTCCCAACACCACCAAAAAAAGCTCTGGCTTCATTGGAGAATTCTATCAAGTTTTCAGAGAAGAGTTAACACCAGTACTACTAAAGGCATTTCAGAGAACAGAAAAGGAAGGAATACTCCCAAATTTACTCCATGAAACCAGCACAAAAAAAAAAAAAAAAAAAAGAAAATTACAGACCAATATCCCTCATGAACATAGACGCAAAAATCCTCTACAAAATTCTAGCCAATAGAATTCAACAGCATATCAAAAATAATACATCATGACCAAGTGGAATTTGTACCAAGTATGCAGGGATGGTTCAACATTAGAAAATCAATCAATGTAATCCATCACATAAATAAAATGAAAGAACCACATGATCTTATCAATTGATGCAGAAAAAGCATTTGACAAAGCCCAACACCCATGCCTGATAAAAACTCTCAGCAAAATAGGAATAGAAGGGAAATTTCTAGGCATAATAAATGGTACTTATAGAAAGCCAAGAGCCAACATCATTCTAAATAGAGAGAGATTGAAAGCCTTCCTCTTGAGAATGGGAACCAGACAAGGATGCCCTTTATCAGCACTCTTATTCAATATTGTGCTGGGTGCCCTAGCCAGAGAAACAAGACAAAAATTTTTTAAAAAAAGAAAAGAAATATAGGGCATCCAAATTGGTAAAGAAGTAAAAGTATTCCTATTTGCAGATGATATGATCTTACACACAGAAAACCCCAAAGAATTCAGAGGAAATCTACTGGGACTAATAGAAGATTTCTGCAAAGTAGCAGGTTACAGGATTAAAATACAAAAATTTGTAGGATTCCTCTGCACCAACAAAGAGAACTTCAAAAAGAAAATCTCAAAATCAATACCATTTACAATAGCTCCTGTCTTAGTCATCTAGTGCTGCTATAACAGAAATACCACAAATGGATGACTTTAACAAATAGAATTTTATTCTTTCATGGTCCAGTAGGCTAAAAGTCCAAATTCTGGGTATCAGCTCTAGGAGAAGGCCCCCTCTCTCTGTCGGATCTGCAGGAACATCCTTGTGATGCATCAGTCTTCCCTTGGCATGGGAGCATCTCAGCACAGGAATCTCAGGTCCAAAGGATGTGCTCTGCTCCCAGACCTTCTTTCTTGCTGGTATGAGGTTCCCATGTGTCTTTGCTCGCTTCTCTCTTTTATATCTCAGAAGAGATTGGATTAAGACACTATCTAATCTTGTAGAACTCATCAGTATAACTGCTGCTAATCTATCTTATTACATCATAGTGATAGAGTTTACAACACATAAGGAAATCACATCAGATTATAAAATGGTACACAATCATACAATACTGGGAATCATGACCCAGCCAACTTGACAGATATTTTTTGGGGACACAATTGAATCCAGAGCAGCTCCCAAGAAAATAAAGTACTTAGGAATAAATCTAACCAGGGACTTAAAAGAACTATAAGAGAAAACTACAAAACACTACTGGAAGAAACGAAAGGAGACCTACATAAGTGGAAAAACATACCATGCTTATGGAAAAGCAAACTCAACATTGTGAAAATGCCAATTCTACCCAAGGTGATCTACAGATACAATGCAATCCTGATCCAAATTCCAACGGCATTTTTTTTTAACAGGATGGAGAAACAAATCACCAACTTTATATGAAAGGGGAAGAGGTCCTGGATAAGTAAAACATTACTTAAGAAGAAGAACAAAGTGGGAGGCCTCACACTACCTGATTTTAAGACCTATTATACTGCCACGGTGATCAAAAAAGCCTGGTACTGGTACAACAACAGACACATAGACCAATGGAACCGAATTAAGAACCCAGACATAAATCCATCCACCTATGAGCAACTGATATTTGACAAAGGCCCAAAGTCTATTAAATGGTAAAAAGACAGTCTCTTTAACAAATGATGCTGGCATAAGTTGATATCCATCTGTGAAAAAAAGAAACAGGACCCATACCTCACACCAGACACAAAAACAAACTCAAAATGGATCAAAGTTCTGATATAAATTCAAAAATGATAAAGATCATGGAAGAAAAAACAAGGGCAATGCTGGGGGCCGTAATTCATGGCATAAATAATATACAAACCGCAACTAACAGTGCACAAACACTTCAAGAGAAACTAGATAACTGGGAGCTCCTAATAATCAAACACTTATGCTCATCAAAAGAATTCACGAAAAAATAAAAAGAGAACCTACATACGGGAAAAAATTTTTTGGCTACAACATATCCAATAGGGGTCTAATCTCTACAATCTACAAGATACTGCAGCACCCTAACACAAAAATACAAATAATCCAGTTGAAAAATGGGCTAAGGATATGAACAGACGCTTCACCGAAGACACTCAGGAGGCTAACAGACACAAGAGAAAATGATCACAATCATTAGCCATCAGAGAAATGCAAATCAAAACTACAATGATATAACATCTCACCCTGGCAATGTCGGCACTAATCCAAAAAAACGCAAAATAACAAATGTTGGAGAGGTTGTGGGGGGATTGTAACTCTTATGCACTGCTGGTGGGAATGTAAAATGGTACAACCACTTTGGAGAATGATATGTGCTTCCTTAATAAACTAGAAATAGAAATACTATATGATCCAGCTATCCCACTCTTAGGAATATACCAGAGGGAAATAAGAGCTGTCACAGGAATAGACGTACACAAACCCATGTTCATTGCAGCACTATTTACAATAGCAAAAGGATGGAAATAATCTAAATGCCCATCTACAGATGAATGGATAAACAAAACAATAAAGAACAATGATGAATTTGTGAAATATCTCACAATATCGTTGAATCTGGAGGCCATTATGCTGAGTGAAGTAAGTCAATTACAAACGGACAAATATTGTACGAGACCACTATTATAAGAACTCAAGGTAAGGTTTACACACAGAACAAAACATTCTTTGATGGTTACAAAGGTGCTTATAAACTTCAGTTGTTTAATATGAGTATTCAAAATACATTTGAGTAATTTTGTCTAGTAGTTTTTAGGGAACATCGAGCTAGTTCTGACTCAAAGCAACCCCATGTACAGCAGAATGAAAATGAAACACTTCCTGATCTGCGCCATCCTCACCATCCTTGCTATGTTTGAGCCCATTATTGCAGCCACTGTGTTAATCTGTCTCATTGAGGGTCTTCATCTTTTTCGCTGACCCTCTAGACCTTACAAACATAATATCCTTCTTCAGGGACTGGTCCTTCCTGACAACATGTTCAAATTGAGACGAAATCTCACCACCCTTGCTTCTAAGGAGTATTCTGTCTAAAATTCTTCCAAGACAGATTTGTTCTTTCTTTTGGCAGTCCATGGTATATTCAATATTCTTCGCCAACACCATAATTAAAAGGCATCAATTCTTCTTCAGTCTTCTTTATTCATTGTTCAGCATTCGCATGCATATGAGATGTTTGAAAATACCATGGCTTGGGTCAGGCCCACCTTAGTCCCTAGAGTGACATAAGTCTTTTTCAGAAGATTTGCCCAATGCAATACATCGTTTGATTTCTTGACTGCTGTTTGCATGGGCATTGATTGTGGATCCAAGTAAAAAGAAATCCTGATAACTTCAATATTTTCTCCATTTATCATGATGCTGCTTATTGATTCAGTTGTGAGGATTTTTGTTTTCTTTATGTTGAGGTATAATCCGTACTGAAGGTTGTAGTCTTTGATCTCCATCAAAAAGTGCTTCAAGTCCTCTTTACAGTCAGCAAGCAAAGGTGTGTCATCTATATATCACAGGTTGTTTATGAGTATTCCTCCAATCCTGATGTCTTAGTCTTCTTCATATAGTCCAGCTTCTTGGATTATTTGCTCAGCATACAGATTGAAAAAGTATGGTGGAAGGATTCAGTCTTGATGCTCGCCTTTCCTGATTTTAAACCACGTAATAGTCCCTTGTTCTGTTGGAATGACTTCCCTTTGTTCTCTGTACAGGTTCCACATGAGCATTATTAAGTGTTCTGGACTTCCCATTCTTTGCAATATTATCCATAATTTTTTATATTCAACACAGTCGAATGCCTTTGCATAGTCAATAAAACACATGTAAACATCTTTCTAGTATTCTTTCCTTTTAACAAAGATCCATCTGACATCAACAGTGATATCCCTAGTTCCATGTCATCTTCTGAATCTGGCTTGAATTTCTGGTAGTTCCCTGTCGATGTACTGCTGCAATTGCTTTTGAATTATCTTCATCAAAATTCAACTTGTGTAATACAAATTACATTTTTCAATAATTTCCACATTTTGTTGGATTAACTTTCTTTGGAATGGGTTCAAATATGCTAAATACTATAACACATACACTAAATTTATATTTTAGTATTGTTAACTTACATTTTCTGCATTTCCACACTTCTACCAGAAAATAATATTACTATACAAAATGATTTAAACTATTATTAAGTAATATAGTTTAAAAAATTAATTTGGAAAATATAACGCAATTTAAAGAGTAGTTATCAGTATGTTAGCTTTTAAATAATAAGTCATCAATTAATCCTATACACCAATTCATTAACGCCCAGTCTTTTGACTTGACTTTCTACCCAGCTTTTAGCTATATCCTCTTCTTAATTTCCTATCAGTTGTTTGTTGCCATTGAGTGGATTTCAACTCATGGAAACTCCACCTGTGCTGAGTAAAACTGCTCCATAGGGTTTTCAAGGGTATAACATTTCTGAAGCAGATCACTAGGCTTGTCTTCCAAAGAATCTCTGAGTGCTATCTACTTTGCTTAAATTTTACAATTTGGTTACTCTTATAAATAAGAGGCCCAAGATCATACAACTAATATGTGACAGAAAAAGAATTTTAGCAAGCTGATATGGTTCCAGAAGCTTTCTTTTACCACTATTCTCTTGCATGTATGTCTAGCTTTTACATTCTGGGTTTCTTTCTGTGATTTTCAAATAATATTTAAAAAAGTAAAAATTATTTATTGCATTTTTTCTTAGGCTTAATGGAGAGGAAAAATCATTCCCATAATTAATAATCACAATAACTGATGTGCAATAAAAGTTCATATGTATTTTTCATATATTTATGATAATATTATGACACTTTTTTCTGAAAATTATACCATAAATCTATCAAATATCTTTTTCTATATATTTTGAAACCTTTCAATATTAATATATTGATATTAATTTTTTCTAATAAAAGGTGTTTTCTATTTTTTAAAAACTTAATTTAGATAGTCAAAATATATGTTTCTATACAAAATGTCTATATAAATATATGTTTATAAATAAATATATGTATTAAAATTTTATACCAAAACATGTATGATAATGAAGGTAGGAAAATAATAATGACTGATTGGATTGTTTTCTTAGTAATTTGAGAAAATCTCTGCATCTGACTTTTATACATGAAATAGTTCTTAGCAGCCTGCAGTACTTCATTAAGAGCCCTGGTGGTACAGTGGTTGAGAGCTACAGATGCTAATCAAAAGGTTGGCAGTTTGAATCCACCAGCAACTCTTTGGAAACCCTATGGGGCAGTTCAACTCTGTCCTATAGGATTGCTATGAGTCAGAATAGACTTGATAGCAATGTGTTTATTTACTTCATAAAGTGAATATACAGTTGATTTAAAAATGCTCAAATAGCCTTACATTGTCTTTGGTATATTGCATAGAAAATTTTGTATATATATTTATGCAACATTTAATGTAGCAGTCGGGATTTTAAAACAAGCACAAAAATTTCATAGTGTACCCAGACATGTACAATTTGGAGAAGCACATTACCACATAGGAAACAGTACTTTATTAATGCTTATTTAATCATAGTACTTTAATTAAAACTAGTATTTGAGTTGGCAGTTTTGTTAGCTCAATTTAATTCACTACATATGTTCAAATGCCTTCTTTCTCCCTAGCACATTAAGAAAAATGGAGTCAGGAATATTCACTCACATTCCAAAGTCACAAGACCCATCAGTAAATACAAAGATAAAACCTCGCAGATGTTATACTTCCAGCCTGTTGCTTGACTCGCTCATCCAAACTCTTTTGTTCACCTTCAAAATATGTGGAGATAAGTCCATCAATATGATCCTAGGCTTTTTGATGGCTCTAACCAATTAGGCTCACCCTATCCAAAAAAATATATCCAATAACGTGCATAAAGAATTCTTGTCATTCTCTGTGCACCTGTTCTCTCTCACGATATCTGAAAATTTGGGATTATTCCAAAGTGCTCTGTAATGACTTTTTGTAAGCAAGACAAGTAGAAGAAATTCTTCAAGGACAGAATGAATTGATATATAAAGCTGCGCTAAATAACTAGGTAGGAGGGAAGTGATAGCAACAGACCATGAGGCATGTATTGTTTGGAAGGTTCATGGACTAAAGACTCATACTGCCAGTGATGAAAGGTAAAAAGAAGTCATAAATACTCTCAGTTCTTTGAGTATCAACTCATATTTCAACTAATGTGTTTTTCTGTAATAATTTTTGGAAAATATTTAACTGACATATATATATTCTTTGTTACATTTATGAAGGTGTGTATAAGGATAATTATTTCACAAGTTTGGAGTCATATGTATCTATAAATTGTGTTCTCACTGATTATTGTTGTAAATTTTCTCAAACTGAGGGGCTTGACATAAGTTAACCATAGCTAATTTCTCCTCAACAAAATGAAATTATGAAATGGAGATGAAGGCTATTTGTGAGCAAACCTGAACAATTTAAAATAGTATTTAAAATATCTATTTAAAAAAGTATCTTTCTATTTAAAATAGTAAGGTATGCTCTGAGATTCAACTAGTTATCTTGATTGTTTTTATTAGACTTCGAAATATATAGATTAACTCTTTAATACATTGCTCTTTTTTTAACGATAGCAAAACATTAACTCACATCATCCAAATTATTCCATACAATGACAATGTTAAATTTTAGTAGTTCACTTTTCCATGCAGAAGATCTGTGTGAAAATGGCACAGTTTATATCTATCTATCTATCTATATATCATCTATTGCTTTTCATCCAAATCTTTCTCAGAGTACTATAAGTACAAGAAATTAAGACAAGAGTATAGCAGACAAAACTGTGAAAGTAGGAGTTCCAAAGAAACATTTTGCACTTGGAGGAACTTCTTTTCTTTCCTCTTTGTTCCTCCTTTCTCCCTTCCTTCCTCCAGTCTTCTCTCCCTCCCTCCCTCCTTTCCTTCCTCCCTCCTTCCCTCCCTCCCTCCTTCCCTTCTTTCCTTCATTATCTCATCCCCTTCAAAGACTGTTGATTCATTTTAAGATAATGTCATTATGAAAATAGCATTATCATTTTGGGAATTAATGAACCAAAATTGTAGGAAATTAATTGTATATTAATATCCAATAGGCCTGATCCACACATGAAAGAGCTCATAGCCTACAATGTCCTATAATATTGGTTACAAAACTGCTTAATAATATCTTTGCCTTGATTTAAGTTTCATTCTCTTCTGTATGTTCTATTTATTTATTTTGATACCACTTTATTATACATATTATACATGTAATACATATAATCATAAAACTCTAAATGAGTTGGCTTTTATTAGGTTAATATATGCTTCAATGAAGGCTAATAAAATAATAATAGGTAGTATTTATTGATCATTTGCTTTATGCTAGACACTATCAAGCACATTAAAAGTATTATCTCTTTAATCCTTACATAAAGTTGTTCAAAAGGAAAAATAAAAACTATGAAAGCAGAAGCAATAATTTTGATGTTGATAAAAGAAAATATAGTAGATGTTTTAATTCATCTTATTCAGAATTTTTCTGAGATCATGTTTTTACTCACCCTTACCATTAGTGTTAGGTACAGCACATTTCATTTGAAACTACTTTCTACCACTTACCTGATAGAAAAAATACTATCCCAAAATATTTAAACAACTCTCTTTGAAAAGTGTCTTCGTTTGTTTAATGTCAGCATTTTGTGAGACTGCTCAGTTCCAACAGTGACAGGAATTTTACGAAGGAAGTAGCCTCAAAGAAATAATAAGCTGTTGAATTCACACTTAGTAAACTAAGTTTGAATCTGTTTCAACTTTTAAAATTAGAAATAAAATTCGTATGATATTTTTAGAGCCCTGGTGGCAGAGTGGTTAAGAGCATGGCCGCTAACCAAGAGGTCAGAAGTTCGATTCCAACCAGGCTTACCTTGAAAACCCTATGGGAAAATTCTATTCTGTCCTAATGTGTCACTATGAGTCAGAATCTCTGGGTAGTGCAGTTAAGTGCTTGACTACTAACTATAAAGTTTGGCAGTTTGAACTCACCTGGAAGTGCCTTGGAAGAAAGTCCTGGTGATCTCATTCTGAAAGGCCACAGCCTTACAAATCCCATAGAGTATAGTCTTACTCTGCAGACCTGGTGTCACCATGAGTGGAAATTGACTCCACAGAAACTAGAAAATCATATTTTAAAATATTTAAATGTCAAGATTTGGAGATTTAATTCAGATACTTTTTTGAGATGGTTGTACAGTTTAGTAGAGGGTTGGGGACTGTAGTGAGGGTTGGAGGTAACGAGCATTTCTTCTCTTGATGTGAATTAAGAATGTTTGAGCTTGGATCAGAAGACTTGAGATCAAATCCTGCCTCCACAACTTACATGTTCTGTAACTTCAGGCAACTTCTGTAGATTTTTTTAGGCCCAGATTCTACAATTATAACTAAAATGGAAGTAATAAGATCATCCTCACAGTCATTGGCAGGAAAAAATCTTGACATCATATGCCCTCAATATCAGTTTCTTCCTTCCATTCATTAGCTGTATAACCTTAAGCAAGTGATTTAAACTTTTGATAAATAAAAACTGGTTGCCATCGAGTCAATTCCGATTCATAGCTGCCCTGTAGGACAGAGTAGAACCACCCTATAGGGTTTCCAAGGAGCTGCTGGTGAATTCAAACTGCTGACCTTTTGGTTAGCAGCCGTAGCTCTTAAACATTGCGCCACCAGGGCTCCTTTTGAATACACAGGAGCAAAAATAATACACTTGTGAAAAAGCTGAATCTTGGAACACGCAGTTATTTAAGGATTATTTTATTGTATTAAATTTTAGTTACATAGAGACAAGTTATGGAAACTCAAATGACAAATTTGACTTCATAGAGTTTAGTTGAGACCTGTTTTATGTTAAGTTTCAGAAATTTCACGTGTGATGTTGATGTTCAGCCAGACTTTAGAAAAAATATACTAAAAATGTCTAACACCAAATATGATTTATTTCACTGCATGTTTTATTATTTTTTATATTGTTAAATTTGTAAATATTTTGGAGAATGGGAAAATACTCTTGCTTCTGGGAACATTAAACGCATGGCTTCATTTGTCATTTTTGTTTATGTCAGATGTAGACACATTCTCAATTAAAAATATAGCATACCTTCCAATTTACCAACTTCATGATCTTACTTGTTCACCCTACATGCCCTGCTCTTCACCTATAATGGGGATAATAGTGAGGCATTACTCAGTTCTTTCAACTGAGTTATTGCATGTAAAGCCTTTAGTGCAGATTTTCATGGACAGTAAACAATAAATGGCAGCTCTAATTATTTGAGTTATGTGCTAATCTTGATATTTAATGAACATAGAATAATTTTTGAGACAAACTTGTAGAAGCTATTATACAAAAATGTGCATAAGCAAAGATTTCTTAGTGTTACACTTTCTAAAAATTGCAGTCCCAACATTCCTGAAGACTACATATAACAAATAGTGTCCCTGGTTATAAGTGATAGAGACAAGCTCTAACTAAACAAGCAGCAGGCTTTAGAAGTATCAAGAGCCTAGTGTATAAAATGCACAGAAGCTAAATACGGCTAGGTAGCAGAACAATATCTGGTCTGTATACAGCCACAGATGATGTCATATACTACTGATTACCCTGCCAGACACTCAGAGCCATTAACACATTTGCTGGCAATTAATACTTTCTCTATGAAGTTAAGAAGGAGCCCTGGTGATGCAGTGGTTAAGTGTTCAGCTGATAACCAAAAGGTCAGTGGTTTGAACTCACCAGCTGCTCCACAGGAGAGAGAGGTGACAGTCTGCTTCTGTAAAGATTACAGCCTTGGAAATCCCATGGGGCAGTTCTACTCTGTCCTACAGGGTCTCTATGAGTCAGAATCAACTGAACAGCAATGGGTTTGGTTTTTTTGGTTTTACGTCATAATGGGAAGGGTGTCTGTAGCTGAATAGTTAACATTCCATATACCTCTAGATAAATATTCATTTTTTTCCAATTAAAACATACTTAATTTGTATACTTTCAACACTGGCAAAATAGTCAAAAATAAAAAAGCAGACAACACCACTGGCCTCAAAGGGCTTACATTTATATCTTAGGGGAAGGTTGGTAGATAATAGACAAATAAACTGATAAATATATAATAATGCCAACAGTAATAAGTGCTTAGATTTTTATAAATCACAACAGAGGTGAGGAATGGAGCTACAAGAGAGTCACTTTAAAGTGGATATCTTAGGAAGGAGTACAAAAGTAGCATTATGAATTTTGGCTGAGCAAAATAAATGAATTATGTTAGCATTTATTGAGATGGAGAACATTGAGAAAATTTGATTTGCTGAATAAAATAAATCAGTTTTAGATATGTTAAGTTTAAATAACTATTAATCATTTAAATGGAAATCAATATACGTATGCAAATTTAAGAGGAAAAATCTGGTCTACAAGTACAGATTTGAGGAATCATCAGAAGTGAATGGCATTTAGAGATACAGTAAAAATAAGATAAACTGAGAACTGAGTGCAAAGTGTTCCATATTCTGAGCCCTTGAGCATCTCAATATTTATAGGTAAGAAATTGGAATATTCAAAGAGACTGAAATAAACTCTGAAACACCCTGAAAATTTGCAGAGTGAGGGGTTTCTGAAAGCCAAACAGTAATTTTTACAGGAGGTGGAACTGAACAACTGTTGCCAATAACAGCTGAAATCAAATATGACTAAGAATTGATATATATCAGAGTAGTTTCACTGGAGAGATGGACACAAAAATGAGATTGGTATAGATTCAAAAGAGGTTGGCACATGAGATTGTGGAAGCAGTGAGGATAGATAACCTTTCAAGGAATGTTGCAATAGTTTTTTCAATAATGGGAAGTAGAGATGATAGGCAGTAGATGTTAGGAAGAATTTGTGAGAGGGTATAGCTAAGTAATTTACATAACTTCCTTAGATTTTTAATGATCATATACTCAACACCAAATGTTAATAAAATAAGGAGTAAAATACAAAGATATTAACCAGATTTTTTTCACAGGCTTGAACTCACATTGAAGAAGGTTCATGGATTACATACTTGGAGTTTCCATATAGAATATATGATGATTTCACTTTCTTGCTTATTCTAAAATTGTATTGTGTGGAAAAGCATCATAATTTTAGATATCTTCCTTTCTTCTTTTTCTTTTTTTTAATATTCCAGACAACCAAATCAAGTTTTCATCACACATTAGAGTAACTTAATAAGAGATAAGATAGAAAATGTCAGTTGAACTTCATTACTCTGTGTGGACTATGGTCTTTACCGGTTCAGTAATTTGTTCTAGAACTTAAAGGTATAAGCATTTGTCTCAGTTATCTAGTGCTGCTACAAAAGAAATACCACAAGTAGATGGCTTTAAAAAAGAGAAGTTTATTTCCTCACAGTAAAGTTGCTGAAAGTCCAAATTCAGTGCATTAGCTCCAGGGGAAGGCTTTCTCTTTCTGTTGTCCTTTTTCTCTTCAAAGTTCCCCTGGACTAGGAGCTTCTCCGCTCAGGGACTCCAGGTCCAAAGGATGTGCTCTGCTACTGGTGCTGCTTTCTTGGTGGTATGAGGTCCCTCTGTCTCTCTGCTCACTTCTGCCTTTTATATCTCAAGAGATTGCCTCAGGACACAATCCAATCTTGTAGACTGAGTCCTGCCTCACTAACACAACTGCCGCCCATCCTCCCTCATTAACATCATAGAGGCAAGATTTACAACCAACAGGAAAATCACACAATACTGGGAATCATGGCCCAGCTAGTAGATACACACTTTTTCTGGGGCAAGTAATTCAATCCATCACAACATTCAAAAACGTAAATTTTTATGTTCCATAAAACTTAGTAGTTCCCAACAGCATGTCAAAACAGTGATTGTTAAACACAGGGACATTCAGAATCAACAACTTTATTTCAGCTTACTTCACTGGAGTTTAGAGTGACATTCAGCCAGGAGCCATTGGCTCCTACCCAAAAAGACAAATTTTTTATTTCTTTGTTTGTTTCGTTGGTTAGTTTTGCTTCCTCTACATAATTAAGGGACATTGATTAGGTAGGTTGTTTTTCTATTACAAGTTATTTTTTATTTATTATGGACTAGTATATTCCCACAACATGGGAATATGCCACATGTGCCATATATGTGTGTATATGTACATACATATATATATATATCTCCTACAAGACAGTCATTTAGTGTCTTAGTTGCAGAGATTTGTGTTAAAATATTCGTATTCTTATCACACTACTTGACATCTTAATCATTAGCAAAAGAAAAGTAATCTAAATTTTACATCCCAATCCAATGCTTCCGTCTGAGTTAATATTCAAGACAGTCATCCTAACAGAACCACAGAAGCTAATGTTTGTGGTGTCTGAATAGAATTCAGACAATGTTTGATTCTATTTTGCATGCCATTGACACTGTATTGTTACATATTCAGCGTTTTTTTGTTTCCACTTTTTTCCATGGATGAAATAATTCCTCTCTCTTCTTTACCTCACTGGGATTTGGGAGGATGATATTTTCTCTTATTTATTGACAAGCTTGATATTTTTCTCTGAAAGTTTTCATGGAACTAGAGTATCATTTGTTAGAACAAGGGTAAAGTCAACAGCATTTTGTGAAGAAAAGCATGTTCCCACTGCATACTACTACCTCAGAAAACCCTCTCAGTTTCATATTTTAATTACTTTTTAAAATTTGCTCACTCTTTTATTAGTGCCCTCATTTGTGGAGATTTCATTTCAAAATCAAGCCATATCTTTGGCCAAATCATCACATTTGAACTTTGAACTGTCTTCTCTAGGTCCTTGTTGGTGATGCTGTTCACAATTGTACAGTTGAAGATCAACCTTGGTCCATTTCGGCGATCACTCTTGGCTTCTGGAATCCCAGTTCATATGAAAGGTCTATGTTACTTCTTTCCCTGAGACAATAGATAGTAGTAATATTCTTCTAGTTTTTAATTTATTTTTTTTTCTATTTTATCCCTCAGACATGAAATTTAGAAGTATGAAACAAGATGGGCAAATTATTTAATATCTGCAAGCATATTTTTGATGAAAATTTTCTTTATATACATGTCTAAAATAAAATGAGAAATAAAAAATCGTGTCTAGATTTCCATACTTTTTCTTCCATTTTCTTATCTCTTTCACAGTCTTTTTCTCTCACCAACTTGCAGGAATATTCCCCAGACCACATTGCTCTTATTGGCATTTTGATCTGCTAATAAACACATGAAGAAAAGAAAAATATTTGAGCTGGAAATACATGTTCACTGAGTCTGTAATTCAATGGTTTAATGATTGTAATCAAAAGTTCTGCAACAGTCACTAGTTATCAGTGTAAGGTAAAATCCAAGTAGCTTATATACTCATCAAAGGAATACTATTTTAGTTGGAAAATTGCCACTGAATCAATAGTTTATTCTTAAATAGAACTAAGATATTGTACAACAGAGAACTACACATGTATTTATCATTTTGTAATTCAGTCACATTTTCTCCTTTGACCTGCATATTCAATTAATCTGTTCTTTCTCAATCCACTTCAACTTACATGAGAAAGTGTCAAGTCAGAGTAGATATCTTCACTTTAAATATTCTAAAAAATAATAATTTGAATGGATCCTGTGGGGCCAGAAATAATTTCTGGGTTAGCATCAATATTAATAGTATTTTATGAGATGTGTATGAATTTAATGTAGAAAAGTTTCTCTCTTCCTGATTTCCCAAATGCAGCAGGAAGTTAAGCTGAACATAGGGTATCATTTTCACATTAATTTGGCATTGGTGGGAACAAGGAAATTGTCATCCTGGGTCAGATTCATGGTAAATTAAGGAACTAGTCCTCTTTATATAATTAATATGTTCATACAGCAAATATTTCTAGGTACTTGCAAAAACTAGAATGTGTTTTAGGCAATAAGGAAAAAGCAGTGAACCAAACAGAAAAAGAAACTGACTTCATGAAACTTGCATCCAATGCAAATATTGAAAGCTAAATATATACCAAGCTATTTTCAAAGTTATTTATGACTGTCATTCATATGTCTATGTCTATGCCTATGCATATATATATATATATATATATCTATCTTGTTGTTAGGTCCCATCAAGTCAGTTCCAACTCTATAAAGCAGAACAAAACACTGCCTACTCCTGTGTCATCCTCACAATCTTTGCTGTGTTTGAACCCGTTGTTGCAGCCACTATGTCAGTCCATCTTGTTGAGGGCCTTCCTCTTTTTCACTGATCCTCTCCCTCACCAAGCATGATGTCCTTCTTCAAGGCACTGGTCCCTCCTGATAATATGTCTAAATAACATGAGACGAAGTCTCACCAGCCTTCCAAGGAACACTCTGGCTGTACTTCTTTCAAGACAGACTTGTTCTTTCTTCTGGTGGTTCACCGTATATTCACTATTTTTCACCAATCCCATGATTCGAAGGCATCAATTCTTTAGTTTTCCTTACTCATTGTCCACCTTTCCTATGTATATGAGGAGACTGCAAATAACACAGCTTGGGTCAGGCACACCTTAGTCCTCAAAGTGACATCTTTACTTTTCAACATTTTAATGAGATTTGCCCAATGAAATATGTGGTTTGATTTCTTGACTGCTGCTTCCATGGGTGTTTATCATGATTCAAGTGAAATATATATGTCACTGACATTTTGTCAGTGCCAAACTCTATACACACACGTGTATATAGATATATAACTGTATATCATTAAATGAGATACTTAGTAATTGCATAAGAAATGCTGGTTATATTATAATAATTGTTAACCTAGATTAATAAATGCTGTAAATGAATTACTCATTGCATGGATACGTTCTCCCATTGGTTTGTTTAAACTTGTATTATTGACTTTACAAAGATCGCTCTATAACTAAAATTTAAATATTTGGTGAACATATATTAAGAATGAATTCATGAATTTTTTTAAGATCTCCTGAAAGACCTCAAAGCCTCTCATGATTTTACTAATATCCCTTTAAACTTATGCTTTTCAAATTGAACACTCTATTGATATCTTGGAGCCGTGGTGCTGCAGTGGTTAAGAGTTTAACTGCTAACCAAAAAGTCAACGGTATGAATCCACCAGCTGCTCTTTGGAAACCCTATGGAGTAGTTCTATTCTGTACCATAGGGTGGCTACAAGTCGGAATTGACTCCATGGCAACACGTTATCAACATCTTGAATTAAGCAGAATATTAAGCTAGTATTGTAAGACAAAACTCTTCTAAGTTCTCATATAATTTGCCTGAGTTGAGGCCTATAATTATAAAACCATTATTTTATATATTTATACAGTTACAAAAAGCTATATGTAAGTGACATGTAAGGATGTTCTTTTCCACAAAGTTATCTAATAATGACATATGTTCTATTTCTTAATGCAACCTGAGCTTTCACTTCTACAACTCCGTGCTTTTGCCTATAGTATTCCCACCTCTAAAATGCTGTTTTTACATTTTTTCTAACTTTCCTTCATCTTTCAAGATTCAGTTCAATGGTTCCCGTTAACAGAAAATAAGTACTAATTTTGGGGTGCTTTCTACATACCAGTTTCTGTATAAAATATATTAAACTTGTATCATTTCATTTTATAATAAATTTCGCTATCTCATTTATAAAGATGAGAAATAGGAGCTCAGAGTTCTTTAACTTACCAAAGACAAACAGGTGGTTAAGATGGGATTTAATGCCATGACCTCTGGCTACAAAGTGACTGTGCATATTGTCCTGCATATGTATCAAATTTAATTTATGAATATCTTTTTTATGTGTTCATATTTCCCACAAAACTGTAAGTTCCTGGAGGGTCAGAACTACTTTATTTTTTCTCATCATGCCTAGCTATCATTTGACACCCAGAAATGTTAACTCATAAAGGATTGAATGGTTTCAGTGTCATGGATTGAATTATCTCCCCCCAAAAATGTGTGTATCAATTTGGCCGGGCCATGATTCCTGGTATTGTGTGGTTTTCCTGTAAGTTGTAAATCCTGCCTCTGATGTTGATGAGGGAGGATGGGCGGCAGTTGTGTTAGTAAGGCAGTACTCAGTCTACAAGATTGGATTGTATCCTGAGGCAATGTTTTGAGATATAAAGGACAGAAGTGAGCAGTGAGACACGGGGACCTCATACCATCAAGAAAGCAGTGCTGGGAGCAGAGCGCGTCCTTTGAACCGGGGTCCCTGTGCCAAGAAGCTCCTAGTCTGGGGGAACACTGATGAGAAGGCCGAGAGAGAGAAAGCCTTCCCCCGGAGCTGACACCCTGAATTTGGACTTTTAGCCTACTTTACTGTAAGGAAATAAACTTCTCTTTGTTAAAACCATCCACTTGTGGTATTTCTGTTATAGCAGCAGTGGATGACTAAGACATTCAGTAACAACTAAGATTTTATTGGGTTCTTTGGCGTTTCATATTATTTTAAACTGCTCTTGTATTGAAAATGTGTTACTTATGTGATATCAAAATCTACTTTCTCTTAGTGCTCTACTTAAATCCATTGGTAGCCCTTAGTATACATTTTATTCAATCTCATTCAAATGTTTAAAAGCAGCTCTTATTATTTAAAAAAAAATCTTTCCTTTAGAAGAACTTCATATAAAATAACTTCAAACCTTTTAGAGTCCTTGCCATTCTCCTTTATTAAAATTGGACTCAATTCAACATAATTTAAAAACTATTTAATGATCATTAGAGCTAGCTCTTTTTTTTTTTTTTTCTTTTTATCAATCTAATTGTGAATAAAAGAGTCTCATGCAACAGCATGAAGTTGTTTTGACTTGGAAAAAGGAGTAGTATCTCACTCATTCTAGAGGCTCTGTCTTCATTAGGCAGCCTAAGATTACATTAAATTTTCTTTGTCCCTGGTCTTAGTTATCTAGAGCTGCTGTGACAGAAATAAAGTGGGTGGCTTTAACAAACAGAAATTTATTTTCTCACAGTTTAGGAGGCTAGGAGTCCAAATTCAGGATGCCAGCTTTTGGGAAAGGCTTTCTCTCTCTGTTGACTCTGAGTGAAGTTCCTTGTCTCTTCTGAGCTTCCGCTCCTGGGCAATCTGTTCATGTGGTTTGACATCTCTTTACTCCCCATCTCTGCTTGCTTAATCTGCTCCTTTTATATTTTGTAAGAGATTTACTCAAGACACACTTACACTAAGTTTGCCTCATTAGAATAGCAAAGACAGCCCATTCCCGAATGGGATTATAGCCGCAGGCATTGAGGTAACATTTACAACACATTTTGGGGGGAAACAATTCAGTTCATAACATTGCTCCACCTCTTCTTCTGTCTCTTCTTCTCCTTCTCTTTCTCTTCTTCCTCCTTTTTTTCTAAGTCTGTTCTCATTGTTGATTACTTTGAGTCTTATGGAAACCCTGGTGGTGCAGTGGTTAAGTGCTATGGCTGCTAACCAAAATGTCAGCAGTTTGAATCCACCAGGTGCTCCTTGGAAACTCTATGGGGCAGTCTACTCTGTCCTGTAGGGTTGCTATGAGTTGGAATGACTCGAGGGCAATGGGTTTGGTTTGGTTTTGAGGCTTATACTCATATAAAATCAAAACACTTTGTTATGGAGTTAATTCTGACTCACTGTGACCCTGTAGGATGGAGTAGAACTACCTCATATGGTTCCCATGGATGTAATCTTTACAGAAGCAAACTGCCACATCTTACAGCAACTAAGTGGCTGGTGGGTTTGAATCAATGACCTTTTGGTTAGCAGCTGAGTGCTTAACTACTGTGCCACTAGGGCTCCTTTATGAGCATATAGATCTAAGCATATATCTGTTCTTGCACTGACAGTCCCAGATTACACTTGTGATCCAAATTTAGAATTTGTTCTGGATTTTAAATTTTTTTAATAAAATATAATGAAGTCTCTGGGTGGCACAAATGGTTAAACACTGGACTACTAAGCAGTTCAGACCCATCCAGAGGATCCTCAGAAGACAGGTCTGATGATCTGCTTCTGAAAGATCACAGCCTTGAAAACCCTATTATTATTATTATTCTGACCCATAAAGACCCTATAGGACTGAGTAGAACTGCCCCGTAAGGGTTCCAGGGAGGTGCTGGTGTATTCAAACTGACGACCTTTTGGTTAGCAACCGAGCTCTTAACCACTGTCCACCAGAACTCCTGAAAACCCTGTGGAGCAGTTCTAATCTGCACACAAATGAGATAGAAATTGACGTAATGGCAACAAACAGCAATAACAGCAACAGCAACAATTAACATAAATCATTGCATTTAGTTTGTTTAGGCTATAGTGTCATTTAGTAAAGCAGGAGATACTTATGCACTGCACAGTTCTTACTATATGAAGAAGACTAAATCTGAAAAATGACTTGGATAACTCTACCATCTTTTCTTTACTCTTTTCTTACATCTTTCCTAACACAGTGTAACTATTAGCTGCTTCTCAAGGACCCCATAAAGGCACTCTTAGATAAAATGAAATACACCATGGCTGGAGTAGAAAGGAGAACTGTTTCTGGTCCCTAGTGGTCAAGGCAAAAATATTCCAAGTTACTTCCCATATTGATCACTTGATAAATGAACCATGTGTTCTGTGCCCTGGGCACACACGAGATTGAAGGTGAGTACGGAGCCATGCTAACCAAAAGTCGGCAGGTTCAAATCCACCAGTTGCTCCTTGGAAACCCTATCAGGCAATTCTACTCTCTCTTATAGGGTTGACTCAACAGCATTGGGTTTGGTTTGATTTTAATACGTGAAGTATGTTTGAAAAATAAAGTAAAATTGCATTGATTAGTAGAAAATGGACAGAATGTCCTTGCTACAGTGGTTTTGGCATTTATTTATTTATTTATTTATTTATTTATTTACACGTTGTTTTATGACATTGGTTAACAACCCCACAACATATTAAGCCTCTAAATTCTCAACCTTTTTTTTTTTTAATTTTTTTTTTATGATTTCTTTTTTTTTATTTTTTATTTTATTGTACTTCAGGTGAAAGCTTACAGAGCAAATAGTTTCTCATGAAATAGTAGTACACATGTTGTTCTATGACATTGGCCAACAACCCCACAACATATTAAGCCTCTAAATTCTCAACCTTTTTTTTTTTGATGAAAATACAGATGGCCAAAGATACACCATTTCAAAAATTTCTACATTCACAGTTCAGTGACATTGACTACGCTCTTCCAACTGCGCTGTTATTCTCACTTAAGATGAAGGCTTACAGAACAAAATAGTTTTTCATTTAACAGTTACTACACATGTTGCCCTATGACAATGGTTAAAAATCTCACAGCACATCTAGAATATCCTTACTCCACCTTGTGTTCCCTATCACCAGGGGACTTCGTTGTCCCCTTTTGTCTTCTGGCCCTTGTCACTGGACTACTGTACCTCTTACTCTCATTTGGTTTTTTTAATTTTATTTTATTTTAACACCATTTCAAAACTTTTTACTTACACATTTAAGTGATATTGACTATGCTCTTCCAATTGTGCTGCCATTCTTGCCCAAGATGAAGGTTTACAGGATAAAACAGCCTCCCATTTAATAGTTACTACAAACGTTGCCCTATAGCAGTGGTCAACAATCTCACAATACATCGACAGTGTCCTTATTCAATTTGTGTTCCTTATCATCAGTTTCCTACTCCCCCTCTGCCTTCTGGCCCTTGTCACCGGACTCCTGTACATCGTTAGTCCCATTTAGTTTTACTGGGGTGTCCATTCCCAGGCTTAACATCGAACCTCGAAGGTAACTTCACCTCTGAGCTGAAAAGGTGTCTGGGGGCCACACTCTTGAGGTTTCTCCAGTATTCTTTAGGCCAGTAAATCTGGTCCTTTTTTTTTTGGAGGGGGGGGAGTTAAAATTATGCTCTACATCCTTCTCCAGCTCTGTCCAGAACCCTCTGTTGTGATCCTGGTCAGAACAGTCAGTGGTGGTAGCCGGGCACCATCTAGCTGTACTGGACTCAGTCCGGTGGAGGCAATGGTAGCTGTGGACAATTAGTCCTTTGGACTAATCTTTTCGTTGAATCCTGTTCTCTTCATTCTCCCTTGCTCCCGAAGGGATGAGACCAGTGGAGTATCTTAGATGGCCACTCACAGGCTTTTAAGACCCCAGACACTACTCACCAAGGTAGAATGTAGAGCACTATCCCCATAAGTAGTATCATGCCAATTGAGCTAGATGTTCCCCGAGACCATGGTCCCCAGAGCCCGCCGTCCAACAACTCAGTCCCTCGGGGGGTTTGGATGTGTCTATAGGCCCTCCATGACCTTTCCTTGTGCAGGTTGTGTTAGTTTCCCCTGTACTGTGTACTATCTCACCTCTCACCCAAGGTACCACTTATCTATTACCTATTTAGTATTTCCCACCCCTCCCCTCCCATCCCTGGTAACCAACAAGGATTGTTACACTTTGCATGTGAATTTTTTCATGGGTTTTTACAATAGAGGACTCATACAATATTTGTCCTTTGGTGATTGACTTATTTCACTCAGCATAATGTCCTGCAGTTTCATCCATGTTATGAGATGATTCACAGATTCATTGTTGTTCTTTCTCGTTGCATAGTACTCCATTGTGTGTATGTACCATAGTTTGTGTATCCATTCATCTGTTGATGGACATCGAGGTTGTTTCCATCGTTTTGCTATTGTAAACAATGCTGCCATGAACGTAGGTGTGCATATGTCTAATCAAGTGATGACTCTTACTTCTCTAGGATATATTCCTAGGAGTGGGATTGCTGGATCGAATGGTATGTCTGTTTCTAGCTTTCTGAGGAAACACCATATCATTTTCCAAAATGGTTGTATCATTCTGCATTCCCACCAGCAGTGTATAAGAGTTCCCATCTCCCCACAGCCCCTCCAACATTTGTTATTTCCAATATTTTTGATTCGTGCCAGTAATGCCGGGGTGAGATGGTATCTCATTGTGGTTTTAATTTGCATTTCTCTAATGGCTAGTGATCACGAGCATTTCCTCATGAGTCTGTTGGCCATTTGAATGTCTTCCTTGGTGAAGTGTCTGTTCATTTCCTTTGCCCATTTTTTGATAGGATTGTTTGTCTTTTCGTTGTAGAGGTGTTGGATTTTCTTGTAGATTATGGAGATTAGACCTTTGTCTGACTTGTACTGTCCAAACATTTTTTCCCAGTCTGTAGGTTCTCTTTTGACTCTTTTGGTGAAGTCTTTTGAAGAGCATAGATGTTTGATTTTTAGAAGATCCCAGTTATCTAGTTTATCTGTTGGGTTTTTTGTGTTGCTGTTTATGGTTTGTATCCTGTTAATGCCATGTATTAAGGCCTGAAGTGTTGGTCCTATTTTTTTCTTCTATGAATTTTATAGTTTGAGGCTTTATATTCAGGGCTTTGATCCATTTTGAAGTAGTTTTTGTATATGGTGTGAGGTATGGGTCCAGTTTCAATTTTTTACAAATGGATATACAGTTTTGCCAGCACCATTTGTTAAAAAGACTGTCTTTTCCCCATCTGATGGACTTTGGGCCCTTGTCGAGAATCAGGTGACTGTAGGTGGATGGGTTTACATCTGGGTTCTCAATTCTGTTCCATTGGTCAATGTCTCTGTTGTTGTACCAGTACCAGGCTGTTTTGAGTACTGTAGCTGTATAGTAGGTTCTCAAGTCAGGTAGTGTGAGTCCTCCAACTTTATTCTTCTTCTTCAGTAGTGCTTTACTTATTCGGGGTTTCTTCCCTTTCCATATAAAGTTAATAATTAGTTTTTCCAACTCTTTGAAGAATGTTGTTGGTATTTGTATTGGGATTGCATTGTATTTGTAGATTGCTTTAGGTAGAATTTCCATTTTCACAATGTTGAGTCTGCCTATCCATGAGCATGGTATGTTTTTCCATTTATGTAGATCCCTTTGGGTTTAATGCAGCAGTGTTTTGTAGTTTTCTTTGTATAGGTCTTTTACTTTCCTGGTCAGATTTATTCCTAAGTATTTTATCTTTTTAGGGGCTATTGAAAATGGTATTGATTTCCTGATCTCCTTTTCATTGTTCTCTTTACTGGTGTATAGGAATCCAACTGATTTTTGAATGTTTATCTTGTATCCTGCTACTCTGCTGAATCTTTCTATTACTTCCAGTAGATTTCTCGTGGAGTCTTTAGGGTTTTCTATGTATAGTATCATATCATCTGCAAACAGGGAGAGTTTAACTTCTTCATTACCAATTTGGATGCCCTTTATTTCTTTCTCTTGCCTTATTGCTCTAGCTAGACCTTCCAGCACAATGTTAAATAGGAGTGGTGATAAAGGGCATCCTTGTCTTGTTCCTGTTTTCAAGAGGAATGTTTTCAGCCTCTCTCCATTAAGAATGATGTTGGCCATTGGTTTTGCATAGATGCCCTTTATTATGTTGAGAAATTTCCCTTCTATACCTATTTTGTTGAGAGTTTTTATCAGGAATGGGTGTTGGACTTTGTCAAATGCCTTTTCTGCGTCAATTGAGATGATCATGTGATTTTTTTCTTTCCTTTTATTTATGTGGTCGATTACGTTGATGGATTTTCTAATGTTAAACCATCCTTGCATACCTGGTATGAATCCTACTTGGTCGTGGTGTATTATTTTTTTGATATGATACTGAATTCTATTGGCTAGAATTTTGTTCAGAATTTTTGCATCTATATTCATGAGAGATATTGGTCTGTAATTTTCTTTTTTTGTGATGTCTTTGCCTGGTTTTGGTATCAGCGTTATGCTGGCTTCATAGAATGAGTTTGGAAGTGTTGCTTCCTCTTCTATGCTCTGAAATAGCTTGAGTAGAACTGGTACAAGCTCTTCTGTAAATGTTTTGGCATTTATTTTATGGGATAACATAAATATACAAAGAGTTATATGTAATTCTTTGTTTGGCAAAACTTCTCTTTTTTTACAGCAGCAAGGAATGAAGAAAATTATGATGATTGTGTGATTTCCGCAAAATACTTCTCTGTATTTTCTGTATATCAAGAGGCTGAAATGTCACTGACAAAATCTAAGTGTCCACCAGTAGTATGGCTTTTATACTCTAAATAAGGCTTCTAAATTTTGGTTGCATTTTTTTCAATGTATTCAAAAAAGAAAGTGACAAAAAACGTTTACATTAGGAAATATACTGAATTGCAGTTATTGAAAATAAAGAAAACATGAAGACATTGAAAAATACTAGTATAAATTGAAGAGAAACTGAATAAATAAATCATAAAAATTTTAGTTTATATACTGCAATTACCTTTTAGAACATCTCAAATTGCTTTTTGATGGCGCTTCTCACTTTAAATTGCATAAGTTTATATCTTGTATTGTACCACAGTGAAATATAATAGAGAATATTTTGTAATTTGAAGCATTTAAATTTGGCAAAATAGTTGTTTTATGAAAACAATTATTGAAAAAAGCTAATCTGAGTGAAAGTTAAAAGACAATGACTACAAAATATTTGGGATGAGATACAAACTTTAATATGAAATGATAAAGAATGGAGCATGGCTTCTATTTAACAGAAACTGTTCTGTGTTTTAGATACTTCAGAACATACAGAAATTATTTTTTCAATAATAAATAAATGGTCAGAAGAGTTAATTGAAAACTTCAAGTATTTACAGTTTTTAAATCAAAATACAACTTAGAAGATGATATAGGGAATTTTATGAAAAATTAGTAATAATTAAACTTTATTAAAAAAATAAACACATATCAAAAATACCATGACATGATATGAGAAATACATACACTAAGGAAACTGATCACAATTTTATTGAAATATGTTATATCTTAAGATTAATTAACTTACATGTGATATTTTAATGTTCAAATAATAATATAAATATCTTGTTTAAATATGCATATATATGTGATAATTTTACTGTTTATAATATCTCAAATAGTATTTACACTGAAACACTTTATAGATTCCCTAAGGTAGGTCTGTAGCCTGGGTAGATATCTATTGGTATTTTTATTGCGATCATATTTATAATTTTGAATTAAATTAAGTTGAATTGACATTTTTACGATGTTCAATCTTTTATTTGAATACACACTTATTTTGTATTCTTCTAAGGACCATTAAAAAATGTTTTCTTTGTATAGCTTTCGTACATTTCTGGCTAACTTTATACCAAGTTATTTAGTATTTATTGGTTGCTAACATAAATGGATTTTTCCTATCATATCATATTGCTTTTTATAAAACCTAGTGTTTTCTCTATATTCTGTATAAAATTGTCCTATATTTTATAGAAACTTTTAAATCAATTATTCTAAGTTTTCCAAGTAAATATTTATACCATATGTAATTAGTTATAGATTATTCCCTTCTCTCCAATTTTTATATCACTACTATTCTCTATTTTCCTGGTCTAACTGCATTGGCTAATTCCCCAAATATTGAATTTTCTTATTTTGATATTGATTGGAGTAAAATGCTTTAGGTTATCTCCTAAGAAGTATTTACTAGGTCATAATAAGGAAATGTCCTTGGGCTTGTGTTTTATTCTCTCTTTTTTTTTTTTTTTATTAGAAAAAAAAATGCTTTTAAAAATTTTCCAATTCTCTATTAGTTTCCCCAGTGGCAGTCATAACATTTTTCTCCTTAGATTTATTACCATCATGCATTTTAAAAGTAAACTTCCTAATATTGAATCGTTTCTGAGCTTAAATAAAAAAGCTACTTTTCCTTGATGTTTTAATCCCTTAATGTTCTTCTGGATTCCATTTGCTAGTACTTTATTGACAAATTTTTACCTTGACATTCACAAATGAGATTGGGCTATAATTTATTATCAAATCATCAAATACCCAAAAGTTGGAAACCCCATTCTCTAGGCAAGATCACATGGAAACTCATAATCTTAATACCCACAGATGGGAGTTTAATTGTATTGGATGCTCTGATACGGTTCTTCCCGCCCCCCACCCCCACCCTCCCCCCCCCAGTCTCTTTTCTCTCTGTGCTTCTTTTTGGATAATTGCAATTGCTGTATCTTTAAGTCCATTGACCATTTCTTCTACAGTTTATAATGTTATAGTCTGTCACTAAGCTGGTTGAGTTCATTTCATTTATTGTATTTTTAACTCTATAAGCCCCCCTTTTTATGGTTTCAATTTATCTCTTCACTGTGTTTTTATTTTCCTTTAGATCTTTGAATATATTTGTTTCAATAGTTTTTTTTTTTAAGTTATTATATGCTAATTCTAATCATCTTTATCATTTCTGGGTCTGGTTCTACTAACTTATGTTGTACCTGATTATGAATATGATTTTCTAACTTACTTTGTCTATTAGTTTTTGCTGAATGCTACATGTTGTGGTGTTACATTTTTAAGTCTCTGAATTTCGGGGTCATTCTCTAAAGAAGGTTGGCTCTGATTTGGAATTAACCTGATCACTTTAAGTTTTGCTTTTAAGACTGATTAGGACTGATCAAGAGTAGCCAGCATTGCTTTTGCCCTACTCTGTAGCTGTGGACCTTATGGCATCTCTACTGAGTACCCTAGATGTTCAAAGAGTTCTTTGAACTCTGGCAGAATGGAACTTTCAGCTCTGCTAAGCTTAAGTAGTTATTTAGTTCATAGCTCTCTGAGAGTCAGTTTCTCCCTGTATTTGTTTTTTGGCCAGCCTTTTGAATCTCATCCTATGAATTCACAGATTAGGATTCAGTCAACTTATCAAGGGGTCCTCAAGATTTACAGGGACTCTGATGTATATTTCTAACTCCCTGTCTTTCTGTAGTTCTCTTCCCTCCTGTACTTTGCCCTGGGCTACTTTAGGTTTCCTGAAATTTATTCTCTTGGCATAGACAAGTGAGCACTTCCAGCACTGTATCCATTAGTTGAAATATCTCAATTGGTATTCAGTCAATTCCTGGAGCCTTGTTTTTCACCAATGTCTTCAGTGCAGCTTGGACTTCTCCCTTCAGTACCATTGGTTCCTGATCATATGCTCTGTCTTAGGCTGGGTTCTCTAGAGAAGCAAAACCAGTGAAGGGTATAAATATACAGAGAGATTTATATCAAGAAAAGAGCTCATGTGATTGTAGAGGCTAGAACGTCTCAAATCCGTGGATCAGAGTAGAGGCCTCTCTCAATTCACAAAACCACAGAAGCTGGAGAGCCCAAGATTGGCAGGTCGGAGAACAGGGCTCCCACTCACAGGCTGTGAATGTTGACAAATTCCAACATCAGCAGGCAAGACCTCAAGGTTTCTCCAGATTCAAGTAGATGCAGGGGCTGGCGAACCCAAGATTGGCAGGTCAGGAGCAGGGCTCCGCTCACCGGCTGTGAAGATCAATGAATCCCAAGTTCGGCAGATAAACTGACAGCTCAAGTCCCAAAAACCAGAAGTGAGATGACTGGAGGCAGCCACAGAATCCAGAGTGAGCAAACAGCCAGAATGTCTACTTATATTCAGATGCAGGCCACACTTCTAAGGAAACTCCCTTTCATCTGATTGGCTACTCATAGTATATTCAATCATGAGAGTGATCACATATAAACACTGAGAATCATGGCCCAGCCAAGCTGACACACAATATTAATCATCACATGCTGCCCCCTGAAATGGTAGAACATTGACCAATTCTTTTTGGTATAGTGACTGTGTATTCTTTCCATCTTATTTTAATGCTTTCCACGTCATTTAATGTTTTCCCTGTAGAATCCTTTAATATTGCAACTTGAGGCTTGAATTTTTTCTTCTGTTCTTTCAGCTGGAGAAATACCGAGAGTGTTCTTCTCTTTTGGTTTTCTATCTCCAGGTCTTTGCACATGTAATTATAATACTTTACTTTGTCTTCTGGAGCAGCTCTTTGAAATCTTCTGTTTAGCTCTTACTTCATCATTTCTTCCTTTTGCTTTAGCATTTTGACTTTCAAGAGCAAGTTTCAGAGTCTCTTCTGACATCCATTTTGGTGTTTTCTTTCTTTCCTGTCTTTTTAATGATCTTTTGTTTTCTTCATGTGTGATATCCTTGATGTCATTCCACAACTCGTCTGGTCTTTGGTCATTAGTGTTCAATACGTCAAATCTGTTCTTGAGATGGTCTCTGAATTCAGGTGGGATATACTCAAGATTGTATTATGGGTCTTGTGGACTTGTTCTGATTTTCTTCAGTTTCAACTTCATGTGAAAATGTGCACTACATATTAGTAAATGAGGAACCTGTATTTAGATCAAGAGGAAGTCGTTCGAACAGAACTAGGGTATACTGCGTGCTGTAAAGTCAGGAAATGTTTGCGTCGGGGCTGTATCCTTTCACCATATGTATTCAATCTGTATGCTGACAAAATAATAATAGAACCTGGAGAAGAATGGGTCATCAGAATTGGAGGAAGACGCATTAACAACCTGCATTTTGCAGATGACACAACTTTGCTTGCTGAAAGTGAATAGGGCTTGAAGCACTTACTGATGAAGATCAAAGACCACAGCCTTCAGTATGGATTACACCTCAACATAAATAAAACAAAGATCCTCACATCTGGACCAATAAACAACATCATGATAAATGGAGAACAGATTGAAGTTGTCAAGGACTTCATTTTACTCAGATCCGTAATCAACACCCTTGGAAGCATCAGTCAAGAAATCAAATGATGCTTTGCATTGTCTTGGAAGAAGTACAGTCAGAATGCTCCTTAGAACTGAGGATAGTGAGACTTTATCTCACATAGTTTGGACATGTTATCAGGAGGGATCAGTCCTGGAGAATGACTTCATGCTTGGTGAAGTAGAGGGTCAGCCAAAAAGAGGAAGACCCTCAAGGAGAGGGATTGACACAGTGGCAGCAACAATAGGCTCAAACATAACAATGATCATGAGGATGTCACAGGACCTGTTGTACATAGGGTTGCTGTGTGTCGGAAGTAACTTAATGGCCCCTAACAACAACAACAAGAAGCATGTGCAGAAATTGCTTAATGTAAGCCCATGTGTACCTTGCTTGCTGGTTATTCCAGCCCTGACAATATCTCAGTCTTAGAGTAGACCAAGTGTAGTTTCAAATTTGATTCGTCCTTATAAGTGTGTAGTAGTGTTATTGGGAATAGCAGTGTAACCTGGGCATCCTGGAGTTTCTGATTATAACCCTCTATTTTTTCCTTATTTTACTCAGACTTGTTACCATGTTCTCCTCCAATATGTTTTTATTTGAAATCCAGGCTCATTTATTTTTTTTCTGTCTCTCTCCATTTTTCTCTTCCTCTCTCTCGCTTTCTTTTTTTCTTTTTTCCCTATGGATCTTAACTGCTGATTTTTTTTTCCCTCCTTCTCTAATATCCTCAAAGAAAGAAATAGTCTTACAGCTGAGAGTTAAGGAAGCAACACATCTTTTCTCTCACTCCAGTTTTATTTCACCAAGCTGTGTAGATCTTTAACCTTGGGTTATTTATATTTCTTTGATTTACTAAGGACTGTTCAAGTTCAAATGCTGTAAATAGCTATGTCTTTGTATAGATATATATTTTTATTTGTATTGATTAACTTGTTATCATGTTCAGGATTCTGTTGTGAGTAGTCTAAGGAATAAAAAGATGACCGGTATGAATACCTGAATCATATACTTATGAAATGGATAGACTTTCAGAGACTGAGACAAGCCATGTACATTCAGTACTGGGATCTATATTACTGTCTGAAGGCCAAATTTGGTCTAGGCCATTCGTTTTTGTAAATGAAGTTTTATTGGAACACATACACACCTAGTCCCCATTCTTGTAATCAGGGAAGAGAGTAGGATGAGGGGAGTAAGGCCCTCAGGGCACATAATTTAAGGAGGCACACACAGGTTTCTGCACCCAATGACCCTGAGAGTGAGTGCCTCCTTAAAGTTTGTAGGGTAGGCACCTCACTTGCCTCATCTTAGTCCAGACTCTGCTTTTATGGATAGTCTGTGGCTGCTTTTGCACTACAATTGCAGAGCTGAATAATTTCCAAGGAGACCATACGGCCTGAAAATCCTAAAATAATTTACTCTGTGGCACTTTACATAAAAATTTTCCAGCCCCTTGATGAGAGAGATTCTTATTTGAGTCACATGTTTGGGAGGTCTGGACAAAGGATGGATTATCAGTAGTAACGTCTCTATCACAGTTTGTGAGGGACACTTAGGATTGCATCCAATGTGAGGAGCAGGGGATCTGACCATAAAGATGGAACCAGTTCAGTCCTTTCTTTTTGTCTAGTAGTAAAGACTGCAAGCTCATGAGTTAGACAACCTGGGTTTAAATCCTGACATTGCAACTTAAAAGGATGTGACCTGACATAAGTTGTTTCACCTTTCTGGGGCATCAGATTTTCCACTTATAAAAGGGGTGGAGAGTGAAAATATTAGCACCTACCTCAATAGGTTTAAATTAGGATTAAACTAAATAATTCATGGAAAGAGTTTAGAGCACTTTTTGCCACTTGGTAAGATAATACCTTCTCAATTATTAGAAATTAATATTACCTGAGTCTCTGAAAGTGAGGTGACCTTCAGTAAAAACTAAAGCAACAATTTTTACTATTTTTTTAATATATTAGGACAATATATGACTATACAATGACTGCTTTTCCTACATAACGTGATTAAGAGCGTCTAAACCACTTGTCTGCCATAGACAGCTGTGCCTCTTTGAACCATAATAACTCAGGGTTGAGAACTCCAAAAGTAATTTGGAGATTTTCTGGGACAGAGTTAAAGCCCTACACAGTTTAAGAAGGGATGACATGCCAATCAAATATGGCTTAATTTAATCCACTATGCCTCATTCCTGACAAAGGCTATGAGGACTGGTGGCATTTAGGTTTCAAATATGTTTACATAAATATATATAATGCTGTAAGAATTCAGGTAAGGGAAAATTGCTTTCATCTGAATATTAGGACATTAGGAAGGACAAAATGACTGAAAATTTAGACCTAGAAGAATTCATTTTTCACACACAAATTGATCTAAACACTCAAAGGGGACAAGAGAAAACTTTCAAATGCCACAAAGTCATGATTTAAGAGATCCAATGGGCCTACGCATGTGCTTTTCTTGAAGTAACTAACGTTCAATGTTTATTCCCTTAGACCACGTAATAAAGCAAATGACTCAATAAATGTTCTTTTGTCATGTCCTGGCTCTTCTGTTTGCCTGTGTTGACATTAAAATAACATCAGCTCAACGAATTCTGGCTTAATCTT
This sequence comes from Dugong dugon, assembly GCA_030035585.1. Taxonomy (NCBI): domain Eukaryota; kingdom Metazoa; phylum Chordata; class Mammalia; order Sirenia; family Dugongidae; genus Dugong; species Dugong dugon. Next base: position 100,697,676 of record CM057463.1, on the reverse strand, counting down.
TACTGCTTTATAATGTCCTGTTAATCTCTTAAACCTATTTCATTATTCATATCACTAAAGAGTCAAGCATATGTTGTACTCCCAGAGTTTAATTACATTTTAGTACTTTTGTTGGGATTTTTCCATTTCTCTTTCATCACAATTAACTGATGTTTGTTTGAGGCAGAGTTTAGAAAGTTGTTTCCGGCTTACAGTGTGAAGACAGTTCATAAAGCATGCCATGAATTTAAGTGGTTCTGTTACATTAATCAAAACAATTAGTTATAAAGAAACATTATTATATATTCTCCATAAACTTCTTCTTAGCTTTATGCTGAAAATAATATGATTAATAATTCTGTTTTGTTGGGAGGAAGTTGCTAAAAGCAACTAGAAATACTTCTCATTTGGAATTTTCAAGATTTTCTAATAGTCACCAAAAACTATTTTACTCAAAAACAACAGTAATATCTCACACACATTTGAGCACTTACAATGTGTTAGACATTGTTAAATATGATTTACACATATTAACTGAGTTAGTCAACAGCACAACTACAATGCTTGGTATATATTCTCATTCTTAAAGATGTGGCAACTGAACCACAGATTATGTACCTTTTCCTTGTCTTGAGGCCAGTAAGTTGTAGAGTGGATTATATACTGTACATTATGGGCCTAGGATGCATGGAGTTGTTTCTTGCTAGCCTCACAATATAATTAATTAAAAATGTTATGAAAATATTGCTCTGGCCTGCACTTGGAAAGATATACACTGGTTTCTTTGAACAATATTAACTTCTTATTTATTCTAGAACAGCTGGTTTAAAAATGGAATAAAACAAAAAATCTGTTTTGGCTACCTGGACCAATATGCTAAAGGAATTGCTGTCCTCTGTTTTGTTCCTGTCCACCGCAGCACTTACAGTCTCCAGGGCATGTTGTTGGTCTTAATCATAAATTGAAAACGAGAAGCAGAATAATTAAAGGGCCAACTGTAATTATGAGCAAGAGCTAAAGAGAGCAAAACTAACACTGAGTATAGTCCTTCAGCTTCCTATTAGTGCATTTAGGATTAGCTATAAACAGCCTTGTTAAACTCAATTAAATAGTTCATCAGAAGGATTTTTCTTATTAGCACAGGCTGAGTGATTTGACTTTTAGAACCATGTTGCTTGTTTTTCATGAGCATTTTCCTAACATTGACTTCGTCTTCTAAGATTTTTCTTTTTCTTTTTAAAAATCACAGGGCCATGTAAGAATCTTTCTTGAAAGATATTGTTTGGCACATCTAATTTTTGATGATGTTCTTAGAAATGTCCTCTGTTCCAAAGATAACTAAAGGTATTTTAAAACATTTTGAAATGTGGAAAACTGGAGTTTCCAAGATATCATAACATAGTTTGGTTTGAGGTGTTGTAAAATACAGACACACAGATGCTCAACAAAAATATAATTTACTGCCAAATAAAAGTTGTTTGTTTAAAATATCTACTGATTTGTATTAACCACAACATTGGCACTTTTGGTAAGCTCAATGAATATTTGAAAGTAATATACTGGCTAATCTGTAGAGTATTTGTTACATTTTTTATTTTTTTTCCCCAGCCTATAGTAATAAAATTATTTGAATGGTTTTTGTCACATATTTGGTGGTTATAAAACTGGAAGCAGTTACTTTTTAACATCTGTTGAAACAGATTGGGAAGCATTTTGGCAAATGTGTTATCACATGTTACTATGTAATAGCATTTCAAATCACTTCAAATGGAAATGAAATTTAGAGTTCCCATAAAACACAAACTTTTGTATGCTACACCTGCATGCAGACTCACTGGGTTCTAGAATGGGTTGTCAGTGAAAATTTATGGTAAATATATATATTTTTGATACTGGCAATATTTTCTTCATTTTTATTTGTACAGTTAAATAGATAATATTTTGCCTCAGTCATTTTTTTCAAGTTTGCTAAAAATAATTGCTCAATCATTATCTTTTTATGGGATTTTATAAAATAAAATAAGCTTTCCCTACATAGCGCAGGTATTTATTAGATACTTGAATCTGAAGTACCAAGAAAGTTATGTTTCCATATTGCCACAGGAAATGAATGGAGGGATTGTAACTATTACTGAGACAAATTTTAGACTTCCTTCCAACTTCACATATTCTGACTTAGTAGAATCCAATGTTTTGTATCATTGACAATTCAAATTATCTACCCCATGTTAATGTTTTACAAATAAAACTGAATAAATGATAATTTTTCTAAGTAAATAATCTATATAGTAAAATGATGCTTAAATTAACAAAGTATAAGATACTACTTTATATACCAAAAAAAGACCCCTAGTAAGCAATGCACTCTAGTTGACTAAATTTTTACAGTTTATTTAATTTCTCTGAGAATATGGAAATTCATTTTAGCATTTTAAAAGGCAATTCAGTTACTAAAAAGTTCTTAATAAAGTATACAATAAACCTATTTCAAACTTGACAAAATGATTTTTCTACTTTTTTTTTTTTTTTTTTGGTATTATGTAGACCCAGATTTTGTTAATTTACCGTTTTCTACTATGTTTTTGTTCTACCCTTCCCAATGCTAAAAAGCTCAACTTACCAACCAGTCACTACTTTCAGTTAAAATGAGTATTTATTACTATCTAAACAAATGAAGTTAACTACAGGGCTGAAGATTATTAACCAATTATTTTCTTGTAGTTAATAGGGCCTTATTTTAACTGAAGCTAAATCAGGTCACATATAACAAAGACTCTAATTTTTTAAAAAAACTTAAGCATAAACCAAAGGTGAGGGAATGGAACAATCAAGGAAATATCTTTGTTGATCTTCCCTGCTAATTTTTACTTGTGAGTCTAAAAAATATTGGGAATTCCTGGTGGAATCGACTCGACGGCAATGGGTTTGCTTTTGGTTTTTGGGTAGCACAAATAGTTAATGTCTTGACTACTAGCAAAAAGGTTGGCAAAAGGAACCCACCCAGAGGCATCTTTGAAGGCAAGCCTGGCCATCTGCTTCTGAAAAGTCATAGTCTTGAAAACGCTATTGAGCAGTTCTACTTTGTATGCATGGGGTCACCATGAGTCTGAATAAACTGGAAGGCAACTAACAACATCAACAATATTGGGCTTGATAGCATGTTCTTGAATTATTATAAAATATAAAATTTAATGAATATTGCTTTCCCTTTAAGTATTCCCCTGGTGCAATAATTTAAGGCTTAGGATCCTTAACAACAGACAAACTACTTATTTCACTTGTTAGTTTCACAGTGGTTATCTTTTAAAAAATGACAATCAAGTTATTACTAAAAATAACAATCAAGCTATCATTAAAAGTTGGATATTATTCTGCATTTTTGTGCACTTACAGAGTTAGTGCTTAAAACTTTCAATGAATGCAACAAATTGGTTACGAAGAACAGTGTGGGAGTTTTTAACAGGAAAATTTATCTCACCCTTATTTTAAATTGCTTGATTTATTTTCTTAAAATTTATATTGTAGTTAATATTTTCCATTCCTAGTTCCAGGCTAGAGGTGATTAGTTTCCAAAAGCATAAATTAACGTCACTCAGAACTTTCCAGTTAGAGAACTGGAGGAAGCATATGTTATCATTTTTCTCCATGGGCCACAAAAATTCTCGTGTGGCTGACTTTCAAAGCTCAAACTTTTCATGTAGCTACACTTTTGTGAGAAGTAGTTGTTAATAACAGTTATAGAATTAAGAGAAATATTTTTTTTTTATATATATATTTTATTGTACTTCAGGTGAAACTTACAGAGCAAATAGTTTCTCATGAAATAGTAGTACACATGTTGTTTTTTTGACATTGGTTAACAACCCCACAACGTATTAAGCCTCTAAATTCTCAACCTTTTTTTTTGATGAAAATTACAGATGGCCAAAGATACACCGTTTCAAAATTTTCTACATTCACAGTTCAGTGACATTGACTACGCTCTTCCAACTGTGCTGTTATTCTCACTTAAGATGAAGGCTTACAGAACAAAATAGTTTTTCATTTAACAGTTACTACACATGTTGCCCTATGACAATGGTTAACAATCTCACAGCACATCAAGAATATCCTTACTCCACATTGTGTTCCCTATCACCAGGGGGCTTCCTTGTCCCCTTCTGTCTTCTGGACCTTGTCAGTGGATTATTGTACCTCTTTAGTCTCCTTTGTTTGTTTATTTATTTATTTATTTTTATTTTATTTAAACACCATTTCAAAACTTTTTACTTACACATTTAAGTGATATTGACTATGCTCTTCCAATTGTGCTGCCATTCTCGCCCAAGATGAAGGCTTACAGGACAAAACAGCCTCCCATTTAATAGTTACTACAAATGTTGCCCTATAGCAGTGGTCAACAATCTCACAATACATCGACAGTGTCCTTATTCAATTTGTGTTCCTTATCATCAGTTTCCTACTCTCCCTCTGCCTTCTGGCCCTTGTCACCGGACTCCTGTACATCGTTAGTCCCATTTAGTTTTACTGGGGTGTCCATTCCCAGGCTTAACATCGAACCTTGAAGGTAACTTCCCCTCTGAGCTGAAAGGGTGTCTGGGGGCCACACTCTCGAGGTTTCTCTAGTATTCTTTAGGCCAGTATATCTGGTCTTTTTTTTTTTTTTTTTTTGGGAGTTAAAATTATGCTCTACATCCTACTCCAGCTCTGCCCAGAACCCTCTGTTGTGATCCTGGTCAAAGGAGTCATTGGTGGTAGCCGGGCACCATCCAGCTGTACTGGGCTCAGTCCCGTGGAGGCCTTGGTAGCTGTGGACCATTAGTCCTTCGGACTAATCTTTTCCTTGTATCCTGTTCTCTTCATTCTCCCTTGTTCCCGAAGGGATGAGATCAGTGGAGTATCTTAGATGGCCGCTCATAGGCTTTTAAGACCCCAGACACTACTCACCAAGGTAGAATGTAGAGCATTATCTTTATAAGTAGTGTCATGCCAATTGAGCTAGATGTTCCCCGAGATCATGGTCCCCAGAGCCCTCCGTCCAACAACTCAGTCCCTCGGGGGGTTTGGGGTTTGGATGTGTCTATAGGGCCTTCATGACCTTTCCTTGTGCAGGTTGTGTTAGTTTCCGCTGTACTATGTACTATCTCATCTCTCACCCAAGTTACCACTTACCTATTACCTATTTAGTATCCCCCCCCCTCCCATCCCTGGTAACCAACAAGGATTGTTACATTTTGCATGTGAATTTTTTCATGGGTTTTTACAATAGAGGTCTCATACAATATTTGTCCTTTTGTGATTGACTTATTTCACTCAGCATGATGTCCTCCAGTTTCATCCATGTTATGAGATGGTTCACCGATTCATTGTTCCTTCTCGTTGCATAGTACTCCATTGTGTGTATGTACCATAGTTTGTGTATCCATTCGTCTGTTGATGGACATCGAGGTTGTTTCCATCGTTTTGCTATTGTGAATAATGCTGCCATGAACATAGGTGTGCATATGTCTATTCGAGTGATGACTCTTATTTCTCTAGGATATATTCCTAGGAGTGGGATTGCTGGATCGAATGGTACGTCTATTTCTAGCTTTCTGAGGAAACGCCATATCATTTTCCAAAATGGCTGTATCATTTTGCATTCCCACCAGCAGTGTATAAGAGTTCCCGTCTCCCCGCAGCCCCTCCAACATTTGTTATTTCCAGTGTTTTTGATTCGTGCCAGTAATGCCGGGGTGAGATGGTATCTCATTGTGGTTTTAATTTGCATTTCTCTAATGGCTAGTGATCGCGAGCATTTCCTCATGTGTCTGTTGGCCATTTGAATGTCTTCCTTGGTGAAGTGTCTGTTCATTTCCTTTGCCCATTTTTTGATAGGATTGGTTGTCTTTTTGTTGTAGAGGTGTTGGATTTTCTTGTAGATTATGGAGATTAGACCTTTGTCTGACTTGTACTGTCCAAAAATTTTTTCCCAGTCTGTAGGTTCTCTTTTAACTCTTTTGGTGAAATCTTTTGAAGAGCATAGATGTTTGATTTTTAGAAGATCCCAATTATCTAGTTTATCTGTTGGGTTTTTTGTGTTGATGTTTATGGTTTGTATCCTGTTAATGCCATGTATTAAGGCCTGAAGTGTTGGTCCTATTTTTTCTTCTATGAATTTTATAGTTTGAGGCTTTATATTCAGGTCTTTGATCCATTTTGAAGTAGTTTTTGTATATGGTGTGAGGTATGGGTCCTGTTTCATTTTTCTACAAATGGATATCCAGTTTTGCCAGCACCATTTGTTAAAAAGACTGTCTTTTCCCCATTTGATGTATTTTGGGCCCTTGTCAAAAATCAGGTGACCGTAGGTGGATGGATTTACATCTGAGTTCTCAATTCTGTTCCATTGGTCAATGTCTCTGTTGTTGTACCAGTACCAGGCTGTTTTGAGTACTGTAGCTGTATAGTAGGTTCTCAAGTCAGGTAGTGTGAGTCCTCCAACTTTATTCTTCTTCTTCAGTAGTGCTTTACTTATTCGAGGTTTCTTCCCTTTCCATATAAAGTTAATAATTAGTTTTTCCATCTCTTTGAAGAATGTTGTTGGTATTTGTATCGGAATTGCATTGTATTTGTAGATTGCTTTAGGTAGAATTGCCATTTTCACAATGTTGAGTCTGCCTATCCATGAGCATGGTATGTTTTTCCATTTATGTAGATCCCTTTGGGTTTCATGCAGCAGTGTTTTGTAGTTTTCTTTGTATAGGTCTTTTATATTCCTGGTCAGATTTATTCCTAAGTATTTTATCGTTTTAGGGGCTATTGAAAATGGTATTGATTTCCTGATCTCCTTTTCATCGTTCTCTTTACCGGTGTATAGGAATCCAACTGATTTTTGAATGTTTATCTTGTATCCTGCTACTCTGCTGAATCTTTCTATTACTTCCAGTAAATTTCTCGTGGAGTCTTTAGGGTTTTCTATGTATAGTATCATATCATCTGCAAACAGGGAGAGTTTAACTTCTTCATTACCAATTTGGATGCCCTTTATTTCTTTCTCTTGCCTTACTGCTCTAGCTAGAACTTCCAGCACAATGTTAAATAGGAGTGGTGATAAAGGGCATCCTTGTCTTGTTCCTGTTTTCAGGGGGAATGTTTTCAGCCTTTCTCCATTAAGAATGATGTTGGCTGTTGGTTTTGCATAGATGCCCTTTATTATGTTGAGAAATTTCCCTTCTATACCTATTTTATTGAGAGCTTTTATCAGGAATGGGTGTTGGACTTTGTCAAATGTCTTTTCTGCATCAATTGAGATAATCATGTGATTTTTTTCTTTCCTTTTATTTATGTGGTGGATTACGTTGATGGATTTTCTAATGTTAAACCATCCTTGCATACCTGGTATGAATCCTACTTGGTCGTGGTATATTATTTTTTTGATATGATACTGAATTCTATTGGCTAGAATTTCGTTCAGAATTTTTGCATCTATATTCATGAGAGATATTGGTCTGTAATTTTCTTTTTTTGTGATGTCTTTGCCTGGTTTTGGTATCAGCGTTATGCTGGCTTCATAGAATGAATTTGGAAGTGTTGCTTCCTCTTCTATGCTCTGAAATAACTTGAGTAGAACTGGTACGAGCTCTTCTGTAAATGTTTTGTAGAATTCTCCAGTGAAGCCATCTGGGCCAGGGCTTTTTTTGGTTGGGAGTTTTTTTATTACCTTTTCAATCTCTTCTCTTGTTATGGGTCTGTTCAGATTTTCAATATCACTTTGTTGTAGTTTGGGTAGGCCGTATGTTTCTAGAAATTTATACATTTCCTCTAGGTTTTCAAATTTGTTGGAATATAGTTTTTCATAATATTCTGTTATAATCCTTTTTATTTCAGTTGGGTCTGTTGTAATGTCCCCCATTTCATTTCTTATTTGGGTTATTTGTGCCCTCTGCTGTTTTTCTTTTGTCAGTCTGGCCAGTGGTTTGTCGATTTTGTTGATTCTTTCAAAGAACCAACTTTTGGTTTTGTTGATTCTTTCTATTGTTTTTCTGTTCTCTATTTCATTTATTTCTGCTCTGATCTTTACTATTTCCTTTCTTCCGGTGGTTGTAGGCTTTTTTTGTTGTTCTCTTTCTATTTGTTTGAGTTCTGTAGTTAATGTTTTGATTTTGTCCCTTTCTTCTTTTTTGATATGTGCATCTATTGCTATAAATTGTCCTCTGAGGACTGCCTTTGCTGTGTCCCAAAGGGTTTGGTATGATGTGTTTTCATTTTCATTTGATTCTAGGAATTTTTTAATTCCATCTCTGATTTCTTCTATTACCCATTGATGTGTAAGCAGATTATTATTCAGTTTCCATGTGTTTGATTTTTTTTGCTTGCTCTTTCTAGTGTTAATTTCTACCTTGATGGCATTGTGGTCAGAGAAGATACTGTGAATTATCTCAGCATTTTGGATCTTGTTGAGGATTGCTCTGTGGCCTAAGATGTGGTCTATTCTGGAGAACGTTCCATGTGCATTGGAAAAGAATGTGTACTTTGCAGAGGTTGGATGGATTGTTCTATATATGTCTATGAGGTCCAGTTGGCTGATTGTGTCCTTTAGGTCTTCTGTATCTTTGCTGAGTTTCTTTTTAGTTGTTCTGTCCTTTACTGAGAGTGGTGTGTTGAAGTCTCCTACTATTATTGTGGAACTGTCAATTTCTCTTTTCAGTGCTATTAGAGTTTTTTTTATGTATTTTGGAGCCCTGTCATTGGGTGCATAGATATTTATTATGGTTATGTCTTCATGATGGATCATCCCCTTAATCATTATATAGTGTCCTTCTTTGTCTTTTATGGTAGATTTTGTTTTAAAGTCTATTTTATCTGAGATTAGAATTGCCACTCCTGCTCTTCTTTGGTAGTTGTTAGCTTGATATATTTTTTTCCAACCTTTGATTTTTAATAAATTCACATCTTTGTTTCTAAGATGTGTCTCTTGTAGACAGCAAATAGATGGATCCTGTTTTCTTATCCATTCTGCCACTCTCCGTCGCTTTATGGGTGCATTGAGTCCATTTACGTTCAGTGTAATTATTGATAGATGTGAATTCGTTGCTGTCATTTTGTAGTGCTTTTTTTTGTGATGCTGAAGTTTTCTTTGTTCTTCTTACTCTCTTGTGCTGAGTTCCTTTTGTTTGTGGATTTTGTGTTCATTTCTTTTGTTTTTGTAGGTTTTGGTTTTGTTGAGACTTTATGTTTTTCGTCTTTATTTTTATGAGTTGGTTTGTTAACTTTTTTTGTGGTTACCATGAATTTTACCCTTATCTTTATAATTTTGAAGCAGTCTACCGTTACTTGGTATTGCCTTGCCTTCTTCTCCTTTAGAAGGTTCTATACCTATGCCGTTTGTTCCCTCTTTCATTGTTTTGATGTTGTTGTCATCCTTTGATTGATTTCTCTGATTCCCTGTTGTATATCTTTTGTTTTTGGAAAGTCGTCTGTAGTTCAGTTCCTAGAATGGTATCTGGTTCATGTTAACCTGCATCCTAGGTCCTAGGTCCTGCCTGAGGGCTGAAGCTGTTTGTCCTCAGATCGAAGAACTCCCTTTAATAATTCTTGTAAGTTTGGTTTGAATTTTGCATATTCCTTTAGTTTCTGTTTATCTGGAAATGACCTAATTTCACCATCAAATCTGAATGAGAGTTTTGCAGGATATATTATTCTTGGCTGACAATTTTTTTCTTTCAAGATTTTATATATGTCATCCCATTGCCTTCTTGCCTGCATGGTTTCTGCTGAATAATCTGAGCTTAGTCTTATTGTTTCTCCTCTGTATGTGACTTCTTGTTTTTCACGAGCTGCTCTCAGGATTCTTTGTTTGTCTTTAGTTTTAGCGAGTGTGAATATGATATGTCTTGGTGATTTTCTTTTGGGGTCTCTTCTATATGGGGTTCGTTGAGCTTCTTGGATGACCAGCTTTTCATCTTTCATGATATTGGGAAAGTTTTCTGTCAGCAGTTCCTCAATGATCCTCTCTGTGTTTTCTGTTTTCTCCCCCTGTTCTGGGATGCCAATCACTCGTAAGTTTTTGCTTTTAATTGTGTCCCACATAACTCTCAGGGTCTCTTCATTTTTCTTTGTTCTTTTTTCTGAGTTTTCCTGAAACAGAGTTGTATCCAAGTGTTTGTCTTCAGTTCCACTGATCCTGTCTTCCATGGTTTCAAATCTACTTCTCAGCCCTTCTATGACACCGTCCATTTCTGAAATCTTGTTGTTTATCTTATGGATTTCTAATTGTTCTTTTTGTATAATTTCGAGTTGTGAATTTATTTTGGCATTTTGTTCTTGCATCATCTTCCTGAATTCTTCCAATTTTTTGTCTGTATTTTCCATAAATTTGTCTATTTTTTCCTCATGTTTGTCAGCTTTTTGCCTCAGTTCTTGGAAAATTCCGAGTATTAGTGATTTGAGTTCCGTATCAGGTACTTCTAGTGCATTTTCTTCCACAGGAGAGTTATCTGGTGTTTTAATTTGGACGCCTATTGGAGCCATCTTGTCTTGTTTTTGTAAATGTTTTGATATTGTTTGCTGTTTTCGGGGCATTCAGTAGATATTTCTCTCGTTTATTGATTGTAGATTTTTTTTTTTTTTCGTTCTTGTGGTACAGCTGGGCAGATCTAGTTGAGGAGGAGCCACTGAGATGGGTTGCTTGTGGCACTCACCGCAGCCACCAGGATGGTCGGTAGTCAGTGCTGGGCAGGTTCCAATAGGGCGTGCCTGCACCGCTTGGTGTTGTGATGTCTAGTGCACGGTGCAGGTAGGTAGGGTGCAGCGGGAAGATGGTTATGTGTGAAGCTAAGCTGGATATGGGAGAGAGGAGAGAGGAGGAAGAGCAAAAAGTGTACAAACATAAAAGAATGCTAGGGGAGCTTGTCGTTGGAATGTACAGATGAGAGACTATGGGATGGAGGAAACCAGAAGGGGGAAGAGAAAGAAAAGGAAAGAATGACCAAATAAAAATCAGAAAAGTTAAAGAACTGCAGAGTTCCCAGGGATCCCACCGATGCAGTTATGAGGTCTGGGGGAGTCGGTCTCAATTTTCACAGCTCAGCCTGGCCAGAAGGTACAGAGGCATACATCGCCTGGAATTCAGGGATCAGAAAGAGAAGGAAGAGATAGAGAGACAAGAAATTAAGCAATGAAGAAAGACAAAAGAAAAAAAGAGGTAAAAGATGACAAAACTAATCAAAAAAGGAAGAAAAATAAAATTGAGAGAAAAAAAAAAAAAAGGGCAACACCAGCAGTCAGTGCCTACAAATGGGACCCAGAGAGCCCCCACTCAGGGGCGCGAATTCCAAGAAGCCGGTAGTCTCGGGGTTAAGTGACCGTGGCCACGGGAAGCAGAGGGGCCAACGAACAAAGGCCCCAGGATCCCACCCGCGCGGGAGCCCAGACCTGGAAACAGCCACACGCCCGAACGCAGCCCTACCGCCCCGCAGGAGAGAGCAGAGACGGCACTCGGAACCAGGCACCCAGGCAAAAGTTGGGGGAGGCGGCAGAAAAAGGCTCGCTAGCGGCCGGCAAACGGCTCCCAGAAAGCCCCCCGCCCGGGCGCGCGGAATCCAAGCACCGGCGCCCCCCAGCTCAGGGACTCCGGCCACGGAAAGCAGAGGGGCGAACAAACAAAGGCCCCGGGATCCCACCCACGCGGGAGCCCAGACCTAGAAACAGCCACACGCCCGCACGCAGCCCTACAGCCCCGCAGGAGAGAGCAGAGACAGCACTCGGAACCAGGCACCCAGGCAAAAGGAGGGGGAGGCGGCAGAAAAAGGTTCGCTAGGTGCCAGCAAATGCCTCCCAGAAAGCCTCCAGCCCGGGCGCGCGGAATCCAAGCACCGGTGCCCCCCTGCTCAGGGACTCCGGCCACGGAAAGCAGAGGGGCGAACAAACAAAGGCCCCGGGATCCCACCCACGCGGGGGCCCAGACCTAGAAACAGCCACACGCCCGCACGCAGCCCTACAGCCCCGCAGGAGAGAGCAGAGACAGCACTCGGAACCAGGCACCCAGGCAAAAGGAGGGGGAGGCGGAAGAAAAAGGTTCGCTAGGTCCCAGCAAACGGCTCCCAGAAAGCCTCCAGCCCGGGCGTGCGGAATCCAAGCACCGGCGCCCCCCTGCTCAGGGACTCCGGCCACGGAAAGCAGAGGGGCGAACGAACAAAGGCCCCGGGATCCCACCCACGCGGGAGCCCAGACCTAGAAACAGCCACACGCCCGCACGCAGCCCTACCGCCCCGCAGGAGAGAGCAGAGACGGCACTCGGAACCAGGCACCCAGGCAAAAGGAGGGGGAAGTGGCAGAAAAAGGTTCGCTAGCTGCCAGCAAACGGCTCTCAGAAAGCCGCCAGCCCAGGCGCGCGGAATCCAAGCACCAGCACCCCCCAGCCCAGAGACCCTGGCCACGGAAAGCAGGGGATCCCCAGCTGAGGTGGAGAGGGGTGGGTGGTGGGAGAGCGCGCACCGCAGTTTACCGGTCGTTCTGTCTCCGACCAGATGCTCTGCAAGGCTGCTCTCCCGTTTGCTGGTCTCCGATAGGAATCCAAGATGGTGGATCCGCGCTGCGTTAGCTGGTAAGGAATCTCTGCCTGAGTCTCTCCTCGCTCTCCGTTCTCCTTTAGTATTCTCACTCCGTTTGGTGTTTGGCTGAGTTCTTTATCTCTTCATTTGGTGTTCTAGGGTTTCAGGATTGTTGATTCTCTGTTAGGCTTAGTTTTTCGAATCTTTGCTGTGGAGGGACGGCGTGGTGTTTCTGCCTAGAGCGCCATCTTGCCCCCGACCTCTCGAGAAATATTTTATCAAAAAAATTTTATATGCAAAATAAATTAACACTAAGTTGCTGTATATGTTTATAAATAAAGGGATAAATGATAGCAATACCTTAATAAACAGGTCTAAACCATACTTAACTATGATGATATATTCAAATAGTTTTAAAAATATTTGTTTCCCCACTTGCATTAAACCAGACACTTACCTTAATTTCATATACTTTTCTATATGAGTTGATTGAGATGACCTATGTGCTTTTGAAAATGCAAAATAATGAAGTTGATGGTCTATTGATTAAAAAACATTTCTGTTGCAATTTGCATTATTATTAGATAAAAGCCTATTCAAAGCATTATATTTCAATTAAAGTAGGTTAAAAATATTTTTAAAAAGAGACCTTACATTTCCACTGTCCTAGATTTTCTTTGAGCAGTTTAAATAATTCAATATCAATGTCCCAAATGGGATTGATATTCCATACATTAAGGAATAGTCACATTTCCCTTTGTAAATTTTGTTCACTATAAAATATAAAGCTGAAAATTCACTCAATCTTGATGGACTTTAGATTAGAATATCTACAATTATATTCCAAAATGGAAATGTTTAACTTATAAAGCAATACAACTTTCAGATGCTGCCACTGAGAAATTCTTTCTTCAGTGGTTTTATTCACTAAGAAGAGGGACGCACAAAACACTGAGGAGAAATCGACTTTTGTGCTTCAGGCTGCATTCAGGTTTAAGTGGGTGTTTCTAGTTTGTAAAATATTTTAGAAACCAATGAACTGATCACTGTTATATTCACTTCGGGAAACTGAGGATGATGTGTGGACAGATGAGGACATAAATGTAACACACATTGTAAATTAAAGCATAAATGTTCTCTGGTTTATTTATAAACAAGAAGAAAACTGAAATTCTAATTGCCCTTTAAACACTGTCAAATTTCAGCAGGATACATTATCTTGAATTAAAAGCATTAACTAAGCTGCAGGAATCATGTTTCAGGAAACAATGCCAACATTACATACTGACTAAGAAAACTGTTATATAATAAATTAAGGAAATATATACACCTGATGAGAAATTCAAGTCTTTCTTCCACCAAAAAAATCTGTATCTTAGTATTGTTAATTATGACAACATTTTATTCCAAGACTGTCTAACATCTCTTATATCATATTTATTATGCATAGTTTTGGTTTTGGCTTTTCAACATCTTTGGTCCAAGTCCTAATTCTGAAGTGTTCCTTAATCCCTTCATTTTTCCTCTTACTACCTGTTCCTTTACATAAGAGACTGTTGAGTACTAATTCGTTTTGTAAAGAAAGGTCATTTTTATCTAAAAATAACAAAGTTTGTTTAATTTTCTGGTAAAAAGAATATGAAGTTCTTCTAAAATTGCTACTGGGAGATAATACGTATCTCTTCCAGGAATTTCTCTTTCTACCAGACAGTGTCTTTTTAGAGATTATATGGTATTGGCAAATGTCAATGTATGCTTATTTTTCAATTTTTTAAAGCAACTGAGGCTACATATACTATTTTAAATAAAATCTCTTATTTAAATTTCTTCCCCTTTCAAATAGAAACTAAAATTCATCCTCACATCGGAACTCAGATCCTGGAAGCTACAGAGCAGTGCTGAAATCCTCGCTATGGTACTTACTAGCTCTGTGAAAAAAACAAAAATCAAACCAGTTGTCATCAAGTTGATTCCAACTATAATGACATCATGTGTGTCAGATCAGAACTGTGTGCTATAGGGTTCTCAGTGGCTGAGTTTTCACAAGTAGATTGGCAGGCTATTCTTCCAAGTCATCTCTGGATAGACTGGAATGGCCAACATGTAGGTTATCAGCCGGACATTGACAGTGTGGGCTAACTCTGTAGCTTTTGGCAATTTAGTTAATTAATCCAAATTAGTAAGCAGTAGGTATTATTAAAATAAATTAAAAATAAAGGAAAAAAGTTTTAGGTTGTCTATATAATCTTTATAATCCTGTTTATAATTGCTGCTTATTATATCCCATTTAAAAATATAATGTGGTAGGAGGCGGGGCCAAAATGACAGAGTAGTCAGACGCTTCCAGTGGACACTCTTACAACAAAGACTCAAAAAAAAAAACAAGTTAATTTATTATATATGGCAATCTGGGAACCCTGAACATCAAAGGCAGAGTTGAGGAAGCAGACTGAGCGGCAGGGGGAGGGAGAGATGATTCAGAAGCAGTGAGGAGTTGCCAGACCTGACCTGGCAAGAGCCTGAGCCCTTCAGGTCTGATCAGCTTGGGGATGAGCAGTGAGGAAGGCAAGCAGCCATGATCTGGAGGCATGTCTTCCACACCAGGAGAGACCCAGCACCAGAGAGTCTACACGGCCACTCAGAACTAGTGAGAAGAAGCCCTGGATCGGTGAAACATAAGTAATTGTGTACTGCCTACTGTGCAGATCAAAAACACCCCTTTAGGGAAAAACCTCTCTCACATTTACTTCCCTGCTCCCTGCTCTGCACTGGGTCTGCTCTTCTGGTAGTCCTTCTTACAACAAAGACCCGAAAAAACAAGTAAATTGATTTATATGACAATCTAGGAGCCCTGAACGTC
This sequence comes from Dugong dugon, assembly GCA_030035585.1. Lineage (NCBI taxonomy): Eukaryota > Metazoa > Chordata > Mammalia > Sirenia > Dugongidae > Dugong > Dugong dugon. Next base: position 100,682,304 of record CM057463.1, on the reverse strand, counting down.
AAAGCCATAGTTGAGGAATTGGACTGAATAGCAGTTGGAGGGAGAGATGGTTCAGAAGCAGCAAGGAGTTGCCAGACTTGATCTGGCAAGAGCCGGAGCCCCTCAGGCCAGATCAGCTCATGGTGCATGCTGAGGAAAGCAGCGGTACTCGGGAGACATTTTCCACAATGAGAAAGACCCAGTGGCAGAGATTCTACTTGGTCATCTAGAAGCAGTGAGAAGCAGCCCTTGATCAGCAAAAGATAAATACTTGTGCCTGAGCTACCATGTGGATCAAAAACACTCCCCTTAGAGAAAAACTTCTCTCTCATTTACCCCCTCCCCCACTCCCTGCTCTGCACTGGGTCTGGGATGGCTTTAGCAATTGTCGAGTCCCCTGGGCTGGAAGTAGGATATGTCACTCACCCCGAATCATTCTCCCGGCCTTGGAGAGGGAACAAATTGACAAATGGGAGAAAGTAATCTACTGGCTATCCTAAGACAGGAACTCAGGGTAGGCACAGCTCCTTTGCCTATGCACAGGCATAAGGGGTCCACAGACATTGAGTGCCTTTCCCCCTGCAGAGACTTGTGTGGGCCCCTTGCTGCAGCCAGATACCTGTGCCTGCACCAATCACTCATGCCTGTCTAGGACTGTAAGTGAGAGCCTACACCAGGTACTTGGTGTCTATCTACCTTGGCACCTGAGCTGAATCTATACAGGAGGAGTGGGTGGACTCCTGAGCTCACATACCTAGTAACAGACCTAACCACCTGATGACAGGACATTACAGCTTCAAAGATGCCAATAATCAAACTAGCTCCTATGAGCAGCCTACCTGGCATATCAAAACAAAACAAGAAGCTAGGATACAGTAAGGAAACATTAAATAAATAAATATAATAACTTATCGATGCCTTGGAGACAACAGTCAATATCAAATCACATAAAGAGGTAATCCCAAAATAAAGAATCTAGAAATTTTCCGGAGGAGGAAAATTTCCTGGAATCACCAGAGGCAGAATACAAAAGGTTAATATATAGAACTCTTCAACAAATTAGGAAGGAAATTAAGCAAAACACAGAACACGAAACAGAGGAAATTAGAAATATGAGATAAGAGCATAATGACAAATTTAACAGGCTGCAAGAATCCATAGAGAGACAGCAATCAGAAATTCAGAAGACTGACAACGAAATTTCAGAATTAGACAACTCAATAGAAAGTCATAGGAGCAGAATTGAGGCAATGGAAATCAGAATTAATGAGACTGAAGATAAAGCACTTGACACCAACTTATTTGAGGAAAAATCAGATAAAAGGATAAAAAAAAAGAAGAAACTCTAAGAATTATGTGGGACTCTATCAAGAGGAATAACTTACAATTGATTGGAGTACCAGAAATGGGGGGGCGGCGATAACAGAAAATACAGAGAAAATTGTCAAAGATTTGTTGGCAGAAAACTTCCTTGATATCGTGAAAGATGATAAGATATCTATCCAAGATGCTCATTGGACCCCACATAAGGTAGATCCCAAAAGAAAGTCACCAAGACATATTATAACCAAACTTGCCAAAACCAAAGATAAAGAGAGAAGTTTAAGAGTAGCTTGGGATAAATGAAAAGTCATCTACAAAAGAGAGTCAATAGGAATAAGCCTTGACTACTCAGCAGAAACCATGCAGGCAAGAAGGCAATGGGATAACATATATAAAGCCTTGAAAGAAAAAAGCTGCCAGCCAAGAATTATATATCCAACAAAACTGTCTCTAAAATATGATGGTGAAATTAGGGCATTTCCAGATAAACAGAAGTTTAGGGAATTTGCAAAAATCAAACTAAAATTACAAGAAATACTAAAGGGAGTCCTTCGGTTAGAAAATCAGTAACATCAGATAACAACCCAAGACTAGAACACAGGACTGAGCATTGGATATCAACCCAGATAGAGAAGTCACAATAGTAAATCAAAGCAAAAACACTGAAAATAGGGAAACAGATGTCAATACATAAAAGATGATAACATTAAAACAAAAAAGAGGGAGTTAAAAAATGTAAACATAGATTTTTCATATGGAGAGGAAGTTAAGGTGATATAAAGAAATTGAAGACTGGTATAAACTTAGAAAAATAGGGGTAAATATTAAGGTAACCACACAGGAAACTAACAATCCTACAAGTAAAAATAAAAAAAAACTAGAAAAGTATGAAGATTCAGCAAACACAAAATCAACAACAATGAAAAAGACGAAAAGAAAATACATAAAGAAAATTGACAGCACTGAAAATTAAGTGGAACAAAGAACCTGTGAAAAACACACAAAAAAGACATCAAAATGACAGCACTAAACTTATACCTATCAATAATTACACTGAAATGCACCAATGAAGAGACAGAGATTGGCAGATTGGATAAAAAAAAATATCTGTCTAAATGCCATCTACAAGAGACATACCTTAGACTTAAAGACACAAACAAACTAATGCTCAAAGTATGGAAAAAATATATCAAGCAAACTACACTCAAACAAGAGCAGGAGTGGCAATATTAATCTCTGACAAAATAGACTTTAAAGCAAAACCCACCACAAAGGATAAGGAAGGACACTATATAATGATGAAAGGGTCAATACACCAGGAGGACATAACTATAATAAATATTTATGCACTCAATGACAGGGCTTCAAAGTACATAAAACAAACTCTAAAAGCACTGAGAAGAGAGATAGACAGCTCCACAATAGTACTAGGGGACTTCAACACAACACTTTCAGTGAATGACAGAACATACAGAGAGAAGCTCAACAAAGACACCAAAGAGCTAAATGCTACAATCAACCAACCTGATCTTATATACATATAACAAACACCCCACCCCACAGGAGACAAGTATTCTTTCTTTCCCAATGTACATGGAACATTCTCCAGAAAAGAACACATATTAGGCCATAAGGCAAGAAGTCTTAATAAAATCCAAAGCACTGAAATATTATAAAGCAACTTTTCTGACCATAAAGTCATAAAAGTAGAAATCAACAACAGAAAAAAAAACGGAAAAAAAATCAAACACATGGAAAACGAACAACACCTTGCTCAAAAACTACTGGGTTATAGAAGAAATTAACGATGGAATGAAGAAATTCATAGAATCAAACAAGAATGAAAATATACCGGAGGATCTGGGCAAGATGGCGCTCTAGGCAGAAACACCACGCCGTCCCTCCACAGCAAAGATCCGAAAAACTAAGCCTAACAGAGAATCAACAATCCTGAAACCCTAGAACACCAAATGAAGAGATAAAGAACTCAGCCAAACACCAAACGGAGTGAGAATACTAAAGGAGAACGGAGAGCGAGGAGAGACTCAGGCAGAGATTCCTTACCAGCTAACGCAGCGCGGATCCACCATCTTGGATTCCTATCAGAGACCAGCAAACGGGAGAGCAGCCTTGCAGAGCATCTGGTCGGAGACAGAACGACCGGTAAACTGCGGTGCGCGCTCTCTCACCACCCACCCCTCTCCGCCTCAGCTGGGGATCCCCTGCTTTCCGTGGCCAGGGTCCCTGGGCTGGGGGGTGCTGGTGCTTGGATTCCACGCGCCTGGGCTGGCGGCTTTCTGGGAGCCATTTGCTGGCAGCTAGCGAACCTTTTTCTGCCACTTCCCCCTCCTTTTGCCTGGGTGCCTGGTTCCGAGTGCCGTCTCCGCTCTCTCCTGCAGGACTGTAGGGCTGCCTGCGGGCGTGTGGCTGTTTCTAGGTCTGGGCTCCCGCGTGGGTGGGATCCTTTGTTCGTTGGCCCCTCTGCTTCCCGTGGCCACGGTCACTTAACCCCGAGACTGCTGTCTTCTTGGAATTCGTGCCCCTGAGTGGGGGCTCTCTGGGTCCCATTTGTAGGCACTAACTACTGGTGTTGCCCTTTTTTTTTTTTTCAATTTTATTTTTCTTCCTTTTTTGATTAGATTTGTCATCTTTTACCTCTTTTTCTCTTTTGTCTTTCTTCATTGCTTAATTTCTTGTCTCTCTATCTCTTCCTTCTCTTTCTGATCCCTGAATACCAGGCGATGTATGCCTCTGTACCTTCTGGCCAGGCTGAGCTGTGAAAATTGAGACCGACTCCCCCAGACCTCATAGCTGCATCGGTGGGATCCCTGGGAACTTTGCAGTTCTTTAACTTTTCTGATTTTTATTTGGTCATTCTTTCCTTTTCTTTCTCTTCCCCCTTCTGGTTTCCTCCATCCCATAGTCTCTCATCTGTACATTCCAACGACAAGCTCCCCTAGCATTCTTTTATGTTTGTACGCTTTTTGCTCCTCCTCCTCTCTCCTCTCTCGCATATCCAGCTTAGCTTCACACATAACCATCTTCCCGCTGCACCCTACCTACCTGCACCGTGCACTAGACATCACATCACCAAGCGGTGCAGGCACGCCCAATTGGAACCTGCCCAGCACTGACTACCGACCGTCCTGGTGGCTGCGGTGAGTGCCACAAGCAACCCATCCCAGTGGCTCCTCCTCAGCTAGATCTGCCCAGCTGTACCACAAGAACGAAAAAAAAAAAAAATCTACAATCAATAAACGAGAGAAATATCTACTGAATGCCCCAAAAACAGCAAACAATATCAAAACATTTACAAAAACAAGACAAGATGGCTCCAATAGGTGTCCAAATTAAAACACCAGATGACTCTCCTGTGGAAGAAAATGCACTAGAAGTACCTGATACGGAACTCAAATCACTAATACTCGGAATTTTCCAAGAACTGAGGCAAAAAGCTGACAAACATGAGGAAAAAATAGACAAATTTATGGAAAATACAGACAAAAAATTGGAAGAATTCAGGAAGATGATGCAGGAACAAAATGCCAAAATAAATTCACAACTCGAAATTATACAAAAACAACAATTAGAAATGCAAAAGATAAACAACAAGATTTCAGAAATGGACGGTGTCATAGAAGGGCTGAGAAGTAGATTTGAAACCATGGAAGACAGGATCAGTGGAACTGAAGACAAACACTTGGATACAACTCTGTTTCAGGAAAACTCAGAAAAAAGAACAAAGAAAAATGAAGAGACCCTGAGAGTTATGTGGGACACAATTAAAAGCAAAAACTTACGAGTGATTGGCATACCAGAACAGGGGGAGAAAACAGAAAACACAGAGAGGATCATTGAGGAACTGCTGACAGAAAACTTTCCCAATATCATGAAAGATGAAAAGCTGGCCATCCAAGAAGCTCAACGAACCCCATATAGAAGAGACCCCAAAAGAAAATCACCAAGACATATCATATTCACGCTCGCTAAAACTAAAGACAAACAAAGAATCCTGAGAGCAGCTCGTGAAAAACAAGAAGTCACATACAGAGGAGAAACAATAAGACTAGGCTCAGATTATTCAGCAGAAACCATGCAGTCAAGAAGGCAATGGGATGACATATATAAAATCTTGAAAGAAAAAAATTGTCAGCCAAGAATAATATATCCTGCAAAACTCTCATTCAGATTTGATGGTGAAATTAGGTCATTTCCAGATAAACAGAAACTAAAGGAATATGCAAAAGTCAAACCAAACTTACAAGAATTATTAAAGGGAGTTCTTCGATCTGAGGACAAACAGCTTCAGCCCTCAGGCAGGACCTAGGACCTAGGACGCAGGTTAACATGAACCAGATACCATTCTAGGAACTGAACTACAGACGACTTTCCAAAAACAAAAGATATACAACAGGGAATCAGAGAAATCAATAAAAGGATGACAACAACATCAAAACAATGAAAGAGGGAACAAACGGCATAGGTATAGAACCCTCTAAAGGAGAAGAAGTCAAGGCGATACTAAGTAACGGTAGACTGCTTCAAAATTATAAAGATAAGGGTAAAATTCATGGTAACCACAAAAAAAGTTAACAAACCAACTCATAAAAATAAAGACGAAAAACATAAAGTCTCAACAAAAACAAAACCTACAAAAACAAAAGAAATGAACACAAAATCCACAAGCAAAAGTAACTCAGCACAAGAGAGTAAGAAGAACAAAGAAAACTTCAGCACCACAAAAAAAAGCACTACAAAATGACAGCAACAAACTCACATCTATCAATAATTACACTGAACGTAAATGGACTCAATGCTCCCATAAAGCGACGGAGAGTGGCAGAATGGATAAGAAAACAGGATTCATCTATTTGCTGTCTACAAGAGACACATCATAGAAACAAAGATGTGAATTTATTAAAAATCAAAGGTTGGAAAAAAATATATCAAGCTAACAACTATCAAAAAAGAGCAGGAGTGGCAATTCTAATCTCAGATAAAATAGACTTTAAAACAAAATCTACCATAAAAGACAAAGAAGGACACTATATAATGATTAAGGAGATGATCCATCATGAAGACATAACCATAATAAATATCTACGCACCCAATGACAGGGCTCCAAAATACATAAAAAAAAAACTCTAACAGCACTGAAAAGAGAAATTGACAGTTCCACAATAATAGTAGGAGACTTCAACATCCCACTCTCAGTAAAGGACAGAACAACTAAAAAGAAACTCAGCAAAGATACAGAAGACCTAAAGGACACAATCAGCCAACTGGACCTCATAGACATATATAGAACAATCCATCCAACCTCTGCAAAGTACACATTCTTTTCCAATGCACATGGAACGTTCTCCAGAATAGACCACATCTTAGGCCACAGAGCAATCCTCAACAAGATCCAAAATGCTGAGATAATTCACAGTATCTTCTCTGACCACAATGCCATCAAGGTAGAAATTAACACTAGAAAGAGCAAGGAAAAAAAATCAAACACATGGAAACTGAATAATAATCTGCTTACACATCAATGGGTAATAGAAGAAATCAGAGATGGAATTAAAAAATTCCTAGAATCAAATGAAAATGAAAACACATCATTCCAAAACATTTGGGACACAGCAAAGGCAGTCCTCAGAGGACAATTTATAGCAATAGATGCACATATCAAAAAAGAAGAAAGGGACAAAATCAAAACATTAACTACAGAACTCAAACAAATAGAAAGAGAACAACAAAAAAAGCCTACAACCACCATAAGAAAGGAAATAGTAGAGATCAGAGCAGAAATCAATGAAATAGAGAACAGAAAAACAATAGAAAGAATCAACAAAACCAAAAGTTGGTTCTTTGAAAGAATCAACAAAATCGACAAACCACTGGCCAGACTGACAAAAGAAAAACAGCAGAGGGCACAAATAACCCAAATAAGAAATGAAATGGGGGACATTACAACAGACCCAACCGAAATAAAAAGGATTATAACAGAATATTATGAAAAACTATATTCCAACAAATTTGAAAACCGAGAGGAAATGGATAAATTTCTAGAAACATACGGCCTACCCAAACTACAACAAAGTGATATTGAAAATCTGAACAGACCCATAACAAGAGAAGAGATTGAAAATGTAATAAAAAAAACTCCCAACCAAAAAAAGCCCTGGCCCAGATGGCTTCACTGGAGAATTCTACAAAACATTTACAGAAGAGCTCGTACCAGTTCTACTCAAGTTATTTCAGAGCATAGAAGAGGAAGCAACACTTCCAAATTCATTCTATGAAGCCAGCATAACGCTGATACCAAAACTAGGCAAAGACATCACAAAAAAAGAAAATTACAGACCAATATGTCTCATGAATATAGATGCAAAAATTCTGAACAAAATTCTAGCCAATAGAATTCAGTATCATATCAAAAAAATAATACACCACGACCAAGTAGGATTCATACCAGGTATGCAAGGATGGTTTAACATTAGAAAATCCATCAATGTAATCCACCACATAAATAAAAGGAAAGAAAAAAATCACATGATCATCTCAATTGATGCAGAAAAGGCATTTGACAAAGTCCAACACCCATTCCTGATAAAAGCTTTCAATAAAATAGGTATAGAAGGTAAATTTCTCAACATAATAAAGGGCATCTATGCAAAACCAACAGCCAACATCATTGTTAATCGAGAAAGGCTGAAAACATTCCCCCTGAAAACAGGAACAAGACAAGGATGCCCTTTATCACCACTCCTATTTAACATTGTGCTGGAAGTTCTAGTTAGAGCAGTAAGGCAAGAGAAACAAATAAAGGGCATCCAAATTGGTAATGAAGAAGTTAAACTCTCCCTGTTTGCAGATGATATGATACTATACATAGAAAACCCTAAAGACTACACGAGAAATTTACTGGAAGTAATAGAAAGATTCAGCAGAGTAGCAGGATACAAGATAAACATTGAAAAATCAGTTGGATTCCTATACACCGGTAAAGAGAACGATGAAAAGGAGATCAGGAAATCAATACCATTTTCATTAGCCCCTAAAAAGATAAAATACTTAGGAATAAATCTGACCAGGAATATAAAAGACCTATACAAAGAAAACTACAAAACACTGCTGCATGAAACCCAAAGGGATCTACATAAATGGAAAAACATACCATGCTCATGGATAGGCAGACTCAACATTGTGAAAATGGAAATTCTACCTAAAGCAATCTACAAATACAATGCAATCCCGATACAAATACCAACAACATTCTTCAAAGAGATGGAAAAACTAATTATTAACTTTATATGGAAAGGGAAGAAACCCCGAATAAGTAAAGCACTACTGAAGAAGAAGAATAAAGTTGGAGGACTCACACTACCTGACTTGAGAACCTACTATACAGCTACAGTACTCAAAACAGCCTGGTACTGGTACAACAACAGAGACATTGACCAATGGAACAGAATTGAGAACTCAGATGTAAATCCATCCACCTACGGTCACCTGATTTTTGACAAGGGCCCAAAATACATCAAATGGGGAAAAGACAGTCATTTTAACAAATGCTGCTGGCAAAACTGGATATCCATTTGTAGAAAAATGAAACAGGACCCATACCTCACACCATATACAAAAACAACTTCAAAATGGATCAAAGACCTGAATATAAAGCCTCAAACTATAAAATTCATAGAAGAAAAAATAGGACCAACACTTCAGACCTTAATACATGGCATTAACAGGATACAAACCATAAACATCAACACAAAAAACCCAACAGATAAACTAGATAATTGGGATCTTCTAAAAATTAAACATCTATGCTCTTCAAAAGATTTCACCAAAAGAGTTAAAAGAGAACCTACAGACTGGGAAAAAATTTTTGGACAGTACAAGTCAGACAAAGGTCTAATCTCCATAATCTACAAGAAAATCCAACACCTCTACAACAAAAAGACAACCAATCCTATCAAAAAATGGGCAAAGGAAATGAACAGACAGTTCACCAAGGAAGACATTCAAATGGCCAACAGACACATGAGGAAATGCTCGCGATCACTAGCCATTAGAGAAATGCAAATTAAAACCACAATGAGATACCATCTCACCCCGGCATTACTGGCACGAATCAAAAATATTGGAAATAACAAATGTTGGAGGGGCTGTGGGGAGATGGGAACTCTTATACACTGCTGGTGGGAATGCAGAATGATACAACCATTTTGGAAAATGATATGGCGTTTCCTCAGAAAGCTAGAAACAGACATACCATTCGATCCAGCAATCCCACTCCTAGGAATATATCCTAGAGAAGTAAGAGTCATCACTTGATTAGACATATGCACACCTACGTTCATGGCAGCATTGTTTACAATAGCAAAACGATGGAAACAACCTCGATGTCCATCAACAGACGAATGGATACACAAACTATGGTACATACACACAATGGAGTACTATGCAACGAGAAAGAACAATGAATCGATGAACCATCTCATAACATGGATGAAACTGGAGGACATCATGCTGAGTGAAATAAGTCAATCACAAAAGGACAAATATTGTATGAGACATCTATTGTAAAAACCCATGAAAAAATTCACATGCAAAATGTAACAATCTTTGTTGGTTACCAGGGATGGGGGGGGGGGAGTACTAAATAGGTAATAGGTAAGTGGTAACTTGGGTGAGAGATGAGATAGTACATAGTACAGGGGAAACTAACACAACCTGCACAAGGAAAGGTCATGGAGGCCCTATAGACACATCCAAACCCCCCGAGGGACTGAGTTGTTGGACGGAGGGCTCTGGGGACCATGATCTCGGGGAACATCTAGCTCAATTGGCATGACACTACTTATAAAGATAATGCTCTACATTCTACCTTGGTGAGTAGTGTCTGGGGTCTTAAAAGCCTATGAGCGGCCATCTAAGATACTCCACTGATCTCATCCCTTCGGGAACAAGGGAGAACGAAGAGAACAGGATACAAGGAAAAGATTAGTCCGAAGGACTAATGGTCCACAGCTACCAAGGCCTCCACGGGACTGAGCCCAGTACAGCTGGATGGTGCCCGGCTACCACCAATGACTCCTCTGACCAGGATCACAACAGAGGGTTCTGGGCAGAGCTGGAGTAGGATGTAGAGCATAATTTTAACTCCCAAAAAAAAAAAAGAAGACCAGATATACTGGCCTAAAGAATACTAGAGAAACCTCAAGAGTGTGGCCCCCAGACACCCTTTCAGCTCAGAGGTGAAGTTACCTTCAAGTTCGATGTTAAGCCTGGGAATGGACACCCCAGTAAAACTAAATGGGACTAACGATGTACAGGAGTCCGGTGACAAGGGCCAGAAGGCAGAGGGAGAGTAGGAAACTGATGATAAGGAACACAAATTGAATAAGGACACTGTCGATGTAATGTGAGATTGTTGACCACTGCTATAGGGCAACATTTGTAGTAACTATTAAATGGGAGGCTGTTTTGTCCTGTAAGCCTTCATCTTGGGCGAGAATGGCAGCACAATTGGAAAAGCATAGTCAATATCACTTAAATGTGTAAGTAAAAAGTTTTGAAATGGTGTTTAAATAAAATAAAAATAAATAAATAAATAAATAAACAAATGAGACTAAAGAGGTACAATAGTCCACTGACAAGGTCCAGAAGACAGAAGGGGACAAGGAAGCCCCCTGGTGATAGGGAACACAAGGTGGAGTAAGGATATTCTTGATGTGCTGTGAGATTGTTAACCATTGTCATAGGGCAACATGTGTAGTAACTGTTAAATGAAAAACTATTTTGTTCTGTAAGCCTTCATCTTAAGTGAGAATAACAGCGCAGTTGGAAGAGCGTAGTCAATGTCACTGAACTGTGAATGTAGAAATTTTTGAAACGGTGTATCTTTGGCCATCTGTAATTTTCATCAAAAAAAAAGGTTGAGAATTTAGAGGCTTAATACGTTGTGGGGTTGTTAACCAATGTCATAGAACAACATGTGTACTACTATTTCATGAGAAACTATTTGCTCTGTAAGCTTTCACCTGAAGTACAATAAAATATATAAAAATAAAAAATAAAAAAATTTAAAAAAAAAGAAATTTATGTTTTGGTTATGTTAACTTCCACAAACATATTTGATAGAATGCTATTCAATTTTCATATGAAAGCTTTTTTTTTTATGATTTTGTCATTGATTTTAGATTTAGTTTGTTGTGATCAGGGGGATTTTTTTCATAATACTTCTACTTTATGAAACTTATTGGTGCATTAGGGAACTTTGTTGTAATATTTCTACTTTATGAAATAAATTGATACTTTCTTTGTAACTGAAAAAAAAAAAAAAGAATGAAAATATACCTCACAGAACCTTTGGGACACAGCAAAGGCAGTGCTCAGAGGTCAGTTTATAGCAATAAATGCACATATCCAGAAAGAAGAAAGGGCCATAATCAAAACATTAGCCCTACAACTGGAACAAGTAGAAAGAGAGCAGCAAAAGAAGCCCTCAGGCACCAGAAGAAAGAAAATAATAAGAATTAGAGCAGAATTAAATAAAATAGAGAACAGAAAAACAATTGAAAGAGTTAACAAGACCAAAAGCTGGTTCTTTGACAAAATCAACAAAATTGATAAACCATTGGCCAAACTAAAAAAAAGAAATACAGGGAGGAAGAAAATAACCTGTATAACAAATGAGATGGGTGATATCACAACAGACTCAACTGAAATTAAAAGAATCATAACAGAATACTATTAAAAATTGTACTCTAACAAATTTAAAAACCTAGAGGAAATGGACAAATTTCTAGAAACTCACTAATTTCAAAGAGGAGTTAATACCACTACTACTAAAGGTATTTTAGAGCATAGAAAAGAATGGAATACTACCAAACTCATTCTATAAAGCCAGCATAAATAACCCTGATACCAATACCAGATAAAGACACCACAAAAAAAGAAAATTACACACCAATATCCCTCATGAACATTGACACAAAAATCCTCAACAAAATTCTAGCCAAGTGAATTCAGCAACATATCAAAAAAATAATTCACGATGGTCAAGTAGGACGTATATCAGGTATGCAGGAATGGTTCATTATTCAAAAAATAATCAATGTAATCCATCACATAAATAAAACAACAGATGAGAAACACATGATCTTATCAATTGATGCAGAAAAGGTAGTTGACAAAATCCAACACCCAATCATGATAAAAATTCTCAACAAAATAGGAATAGAAGGGAAATTCCTCAATATAACTAAGGGTACTTATGCAAAGCCAACAGCCAACATCATCCTAAATGGAGAGTTTGAAAGCTTCCCCCTTGAGGATGGGAACCAGACAAGGATGCCCTTTATCACCACTCTTATTCAACACTGTGCTGGAGATCCTAGCCAGAGCAATTAAGCTAGAAAAAGAAATAAATGGCATCCAAATTGGTAGGAAGAAGTCAAAGTATCTCTATTTTCAGATGAAATGATCACATACACCAAAAACCCCAAAGAATCCACAAGAAAACTACTGGAACAAATAGAAGATTTCAGCAAAGTTTCAGGATACAAGATAAACATACAAAAATCAGTTGGATTCCTTTACACCAACAAAGAGAACCTTGAAGAGGAAATCACCAAATCAATACCATTTACAATAGCTCCCAAGAAGATAAAATACTTAGGAATAAATTTAACCAGAGTCATAAAAGACCTGTATAATGAAAACTATAAGACACTACCGCAAGAAACCAAAAGACACCTGCGTAAGTGGAAAAACATAGCTTGCTCATGGATAGGTAGACTCAACATTGTGAAAATGTCAATTTTACCCAAAGTGATCTACAGATACAATGCAATTCTGATACAAATTGCAATGGCATTTTTTAATGAGATGCAGAAATAAATCATCAACTTCATATGGAAAGAGAAGAGGCCCTGAATAAGTAAAGCATCTCTCAAGAAGAAGAAAAAAGTGGGCAGCCTCACACTACCTAATTTTAGAACCTATTATACAGCCACAGTAGTCAAAACAGCCTGGTACTGGTACAACAACAGATATAGATCAATGGAACAGAATTGAGAATCCACACATAAATTCATCCACTTATGAGCAGCTGATATTTGACAAAGGCCCAAAGTCTGTGAATTGGAGAAAAGACAGTCTCTTTAACAAGTTGTACTGGCATAACTGGATATCCATCTGCAAAAAAAAGAAACAAGACTCATACCTCAAACTATGCACAAAAACTAACTCAAAATGGATCAAAGACTTAAATATAAAATCAAAAATGATAAAGATCATGGAAGAGAAAATAGGGACAATGCTAGGAGTCCTAATACATGGCATAAACACAATGTAAACTGTAAGTAACAATGCACAAGCACCAGAAGAGAGGCTAGATAACTGGGAGCTCCTAAAAATCAAACTCTTATGCTCATCAAAAGACTTCACTGAAAGAGTCAAAAGACAACCCACAGACTGGGAAAAAATTTTTGGCTATGACAAATCTGATCAACATCTAATGCCTAAAATCTGCAAGATACTACAAAACCTCAACAACAAAAAGACAAATAACCCAATTAAAAAATGTGCAAAGGATATGAACAGGCACTTCGCCAAAATAGATATTCAGGAGGCTAACAGACACACGATCATTAGCCATTCGAGAAATGCAGATCAAAACAACAATGAGATACCATCTCACCCCAACAAGGCTAGTATTAATCCAAAAAACACAAAATGATAAATGCTGGAGAGGTTGTGGAGAGACTGAAACACTTATACACTTTTGGTTGGAATGTAAAATTCTACAACCACTTTGGAAATCAATTTGGTGCTTCCTTAAAAAGCTAGAAATAGAAGTACCGTACAATCCAGCTATCCCGCTTATTGGAATATATTCTAGAGAAATAAACCATCACATGAACAGACATACGCACACCCATGTTCATTGCAGCACTGTTCACAACAGGAAAAAGATGGAAACAACCTAGATGTCCATCAACGGACAAATGGATAAACAAATTATGGTTTATCCACACAATGATAAAGAACAACAATGAAACCTTGAAACATAACATGGTGGAAGCTGGAGGTCATTATGCTGAGTGAATTTAGTCAGTCACAGAAGGACAAATATTGTATAAGACCACTATTACAGGAACTCTGAAAAGGTTTAAACACAGAAGAAAACATTCTCTGATTGTTACGAGAGTGAGGAGGGACGGTGAAGGTTATTTACTAACACGATATTAGATAAGAATTATCTTAGGTGAAGGGAAGGACAGCACACACTACAGGGGAAGTCAGCACAACTGTACTATACCAAAGCTAAGAAGTTTCCTGAATACAATCAAACACTTTGAGGGACAGAGTAGCAGGGGTAGGGGTCTGGGGACCATGCTTTCAGGGGACATCTAGGTCAACTGGCATAAGAAAGCTTATTAAGAAAATGTTCTACATCCTACTCTGGTGAGTAGGGTCTGGGGTATTAAAAGCTTGCAAGCGGCCATCTAAGATGCATCGATTGGTCCCAACCACCTGGAGTAAAGGAGAATGAAGAACATCAAAGACACAAGATAAGTATTAGCCCACAAGACAGAAAGGACCATGTAAACCAGAGACTTCATCAACCTGACACCAGAAGCACTAGATGGTGCTCGGCTACCACCAATGACCACCCTGACGGGGAACACAACATAGATTCCTGGATGGAGCAGGAGAAACCTGGGGTGCAGAACTCAACTTCTAATAAGAAAACCAGACTTAAAGGTCTGACTGAGACTGGAGGAACCCTGGAAAGCATGTTCCCTTGATTCTCCACCAGCCCAGAACTAAAACAATTTCCCAGGCCAACTCTTCAGACAGGGATTGTACTGGTCTGTGGGACATACAGTGATACTCGTGAGGAGTGTTCCTCTTAGCTCACATAAATACAAGAGACTAACCAGGTAGCTTCTGTCCGGAAGTGAGATGGAAAGGCAGAGAGGGTTAGGAGCTGGTTGAATGGACATGGGGAATCGGGGTGGGGGTAAAGGAGTAGTGTGCTGTCACAGTATGGGGAGAGCAATTAGGGTCACATAACAATGTATGTATAAATTTTTGTATGGGGAAAAAACATAATGTGGTAGCCTTACGTTACTAGTGAATGGAAAAATATTAGAAAGTGTAAAATCTATTTTCAGTTCGGCAATCTAACATTTTGTCATATGTGAATTAATGCTGAAACTGCAAAATTAGCACTGGAAAGACATGAATTATGCAGACAAGAGTACTAGAAGGTAAGTGGGTATCATTAGGAATTTTAAGTCAATATCAGAATTGAATAGTTGTGGTGGAAAATGAAAAGGGCAGTAGGGTAAATAATTTAAAACTCAAAAGTGTGCCATGTCTGATCCCTGCATTCTTCGCATCTGTTTTAAGTGAACTCCAGATTTTAAAAATTAAGTCAAAATTAAATTGTCCCAAACCTTGAAAATTTCAGTTCTAAAATTCATAAAGTTATGGAAAATTATGATAAATGAATCTTAGAGATTTTACTTTCCTTATTTTCTACATGAGCAAACTGACCGCCGGGAAAGCTAAGTGGCTTACCTAAGATATAGTGTGAACGAGATGTTGTGTCTTGCACTTCCAAATAATTGCTTTTATACTACATACTCCTTTCTGTAGAAAAAAGAGGAAAATAACCCCCCCTAAAAGATACAAATTTGACATGCAGTTTGACCTACTTATTTTTAAAATAAATTATTTAATTGAAAATATAGGAAGTGGATTTTCTCTTACACTTCTTTTATTCTACCATATCAAATACCAAAGGAACGTGTTTAAGTTAGTTCACTCAATACATTTTTTAAATAAATGGATAAATAATAAATACATGTGACACTATGTCAGCAATTATCAATTATATAGAAATATTAGATAATTAGAAAAGCAAAAATTACACCAGTTTTATAACTCATTTTGGAGAAATTCATTTTCTGTGACTGTTTTAATTCTGTGAGAGGGGCCTGAATATATCATAGTACCTCATATCCTTAACATGGGTAAAGCCAGAAACTTCATCTGCCGCTGGATGAAACATTAGGTAGGAGAATTGATATCTGCCATTAGCACATATTTTTCAAATCACCTGAACATTGCAGAAACACATATACTTCTGTCCTAGATATTCGTAATTTGTTCTTTCTTTGTATACCCCCATCAAGATACAGAAACTTAAGTAATATATGCAAACTTATATATACATATATGTACATATTCTACTGTGTTACTGTATTAAGACAAACTATATTTTTATATTTCTCTTTAGTTGACCACTTGCTTCTCATCTCTTCTTAACTAGGAATTTAGTCTTTGAATAAGATCATTATTCTTTATCTTGGATGCATTTTCCCCCTTTTATATTAATTTTTATTTTTGTTATTTAACTGAACTTCTCTTTAGGGAAACCATGGACTAAAGATGTACTTTTGGACTCCCTATAGTATGAATACTTTCTGCATACTTTTTGCAGAGTTTCTCATCATCATTCTTTGTGAAGTTTCAAGAGCATTCACATATCAGAATAAAATGAAGTATCAGATAAGCAGATATTTGATTGTCCTCCATTTTATGCAAAGAGAAATATAAAAAACAAAAGAAATTAAGGCAATTAAAGTCTTAAATTGTCTATATTTTGATATAGATACATGTCCTATAGCTTTTGAGTCTACGTATCCAGTACTATAAAGATCATTGATGTTCATAAACGTGGCCTAAATAAATGTATTAGCAGTAACTATAGTAGTTAGTATAGTAGGTTTTATGTTTTTTATACAATATACTTTTCATTGTTCCGTGTTTTTAATGGTAGTCAACAGAGTCTACTCGAGCTATTTTAAATTAAGCTGAAAGTGATTTGGCATTCATTGGAAAAATTAATATCCAAAGCCACATCACAGAACTGGGCCATTAAGAAAGTTGTAGTCTATGATACAATGAGGAGTCTACAAAATTATATACATGCTGGCAGCTCCAGAACAATGCTTTCATTAAACTGCTGTGTCAAGAAGCTGTCAGACAGATCAGAAAGCAACTTCCACTGCTGCTCGTCACAAATTGTGCCACCTCCATCATAAAACACGCTGACAAGTGTATGCTCCAAACTCTCTGCTGCATAAGTTAGTTCCTAATCAAACTCATGTGATTAGGAGAAAATCTTGTGATCTTGGGTTAGGCAAAAGGTTTTAAAACATGGCATAAAGGCAGTCATAAGATTCACAAGAAAATAAAAACGATAAATTGACAATCAAAATGAAAAACTTTTCTGCTTCAAAAGTTACCATTAAGAAAATTAAAAATACAAGGGAAAATAATATTTGAAAATCATATATCTCATAAAAAAACCTTATATACACAATATATTAAAAACAGAAAAACAAAAACACTTTTATAACTCTATAATCAGAAAACAAACCCGATTGAAAATGGGTGTCTTAGTCATCTAGTGCTGCTATAACGGAAATACCATACGTGGATGGCTTTAACAAAGAGAAATTTATTTTCTCACAGTCTAGTAGGCTACAAGTCCAAATTCTGGCCGTCAGCTCCAGGAGAAGACTTTCTTTCTGCTGGCTCTGGAAGAAGGTCCTTGTGATGCATCAGTCTTCCCTTGGTCTGGGAGCATCTCAGTGCAGGAACCTTAGGTCTAAAGGATGTGCTCTGCTCCCGGTACTGCTTTCTTGGTAGTGTAAGTTTCCCATGTGTCTCTGCTCACTTCTCTCCTTTATATCTCAAAAGAGATTGGCTTAAGACACTATCTAATCTGGTAGACCTCATCAGTATAACTGCCCCTAATCCATTTTATTACATCATAGTGATAGAGTTTACAACACATAAGGAAATCACATCAGATTACAAAATGGTACACAATCATACAATACTGGGAATCATGAGCCAGCCAAACTGATACATACATTTTTTTGGGGGGACATAATTCAGTCCATGACAATGTGGAAAACATTTGTGTAGACTTTCTCCAAAGAGGATATAAAAAAAAAAAAAAATCAGTATCACTTTGAAAATCAGTTTGACAATTTCTTAAAAAGTTAAACATAAATTTACCATTGTTGTTATTACAGGACCCAGCAATTCTACTCTGAGGTATCTACTCAAAAGTGATGAAAGTGTATTTCTACACCAAGACTTGTAAGTGAATTTTCATAGCAGCATTATTCAGAATAGCCTATACTTGTAAATAATCCAAATGACCATTAACTGGTGAATGAATAAACAAAACGTAATGTATCTACACAGTGCAATACTCCATAGCTGGTGGGAATGCAAAATGGTATAGTCACTGTTAAAAACAGTTTAGTGGTTCCTCAAGAAATCAAACATAGAACTACCATATAACCCAGCAACTCACTCCTAGGTATATACCCAAAAGACTCCAAAGCCTTGGGGTGATGTGTACAGACGGATGCACACCAATGTTCATTGCAGCACTATTCATAATAGCCAAAAGCTGGAAACAATGCAAATAACCATCAAAAGATGAATGGATAAACAAAATGAGGTATATACATGGAATGTAATATTACTCTACCATAAAGAAAAATTAAGTCCTGTTACTTGCAAGAACATGGATGAACCTTGAAAACATTATGCTGAGTGAAATAAGTCAATCACAAAAGGACAAATATTATATGATCTCACTAACAACCTAATTTTAGAACAGTTTTTTTTACCCCAAAAAGAAATCCCGTATCTATTAGTAGTCATCCCCCAAATCCATCTAAACCCCTCCTGCAGTCCTAGGCAACCACTATTCTAAAAAGAGAGAGAGATATTATTCATCCATAAAAGGAAATAAAATACTGAAACATGCTAGAACATGGATGAACCTCGAAAATATTATGCTTGGTGAAAAAGTTAGTCATAAAAGACCACATATTGTCAGAATCCATGTATATTAAATGCCCCAAACTGGAAAAATTTATACAGACAAAAAAAGAAGATTCAAAGAATAGTGGTTGCCTAGGACTGCAGGAGGGGTGTGGAGAATTTGGGGAGTGGCTACTAATAGATGTGGGATTTCTTTTGGGGGTAAAAAAACTGTTCTAAAATTAAGTTGTTTTCATACTTTTACAAATCTATCACTGTTTGAAATACACTTTTTAAGTAGGTGGACTTTGTATTATGCGTTTTGTAGCTCAAAAAATAAAAATGAATACATAAAGAAGGAAAACTTTCAATTGATTACTCGTATATTAAAACTCAAGTCACAATTCTTACTTCCTCCTAAGTTCTATACAGGATCCTATATGATATATCCCTGACTACTTGTCTTTTCTTATTTTTAGTTACTTCCCCACTACTCATTTTTTCTAGCCACACTGGTTCCTTAAAAGAAGGTGGAAAGAATATGCAGTCATTATACCAAAAAGAATTGGTAGACGTTCAACCATTTCAAGAGGTAGCATATGATCAGGAACCGATAGTACTGAAGGAAGAAGTCCAAGCTGTACTGAAGGCACTGGCCAAAAACAAGCCTCCAGGAACTGACAGGATATCAATGGACATGTTTCAACAGAAGAATGCAGTGTTGGAAGCACTCAGTCATCTATGTCAGGAAATTTGGAAGACAATTACCTGGCCAACCAGCTGAAAGAGATCTATATTTATGCCTACTCCCAAGAAATGTGATCCAACTAAATGCGGACATTATTGAACAGTATCACTAATGTTACACGCAAGTAAAATTTTGCTGAAGATAATTTAAAAGGGGCTGCAGCAGTATATTGACAGGGAACTGCCAGAAATTAAGGCCAGATTCAGAAGAGGACGTGGAACCAGGAATATCACTGCTGATGTCAGATGGATCCTGGCTGAAAGCAGAGATTGTATACTGGGTATACAAAGGCATTTGACTATGTGGATCATAACAGATTATGGATAACATCGAGAAGAATGGAAATTCCAGAACGCTTAATCTTGCTCATGAGGAACCTGTACAAAGATTAAGAGGCAGTTGTTTGAACAGAACAATACTGTGTGGTTTAAAGTCAGGAAAGATGTGCCTTAGGGTTGTATCCTTTCACCATACCTATTCAATCTGTATGCTGAGAAAATAATCTGAAAAGCTGGACTATATGACAAAGAACTTAGCATCAGGATGGGAGGACAGCTCATTAATAATTTGTGTTATGCAGATGATACAACCCCGCTTACTGAAAGTGAAGAGGACTTGAAACACTTACTGGTGAAGATCAAAGTCCACAGCCTCCAGTATGGGTTACACCTCAAAATAAAGAAAACAAAAAATCCTTACAAGTGGACCAATAAGCAACATGAAGATAAACAGAAAAGACTGAGTTTGTCAAGGATTTCATTTTACTTGGATCCACAATCAACACCCATGGAAGCAGCAGTCAAGAAATCAAAAAAATGCATTGGGCAAATCTGCTGCAAAAGGCCTCTTTAAAGTGTTGCAAAGCAAAGACGTCACCTTGAAGACCAAGGTGTGCCTGACCCAAGCCATGGTATTTTCATTTGCATCACATACATGCGAAAGCTGGACAACAAATAAGGAAAACTGAAGAAGAATTGGCACCTTTGAACTGTGGTGTGAAAGAAAAATATTGAATATACCATGGATCGTTAGAAGAATGAACAAATCTGTCTTGGCAGAAGTACAACCAGAATACTCCTTAGAAGCAAGGATGGCGAGACTACGTCTTACATACTTTGGACATGTTGTTAGGAGGGATGAGTCCCTGGAGAAGGACATCATGCTTGACAAAGTAGAGGGTCAGCGAAAAGGTGGAAGACCCTCAACGAGATGGATTGACACATTGTAACAATGTGCTCAAGCATAACATTGTGAGCATGGTGCAGGAACAGGCAGTGTTTCGTTCTGTAGTACACAGGGTAGCTATGAGTTGGAAGCAACTTGATGGCACCTAACAACAACAACGAATATTTCATTGGGTGTATACATGCCACAATTTGTTTTTCCATTCATCTGTTGAAGAACACATTTTTTCCATATCCTTTGACTATTGTGCTGCTAGGAACATTAATGTGGAAGTATTTGCTTGAATTTTCTGTTTCTAATTCTTTTGGGAATAAACCTGGATGAAATTGTTGGGTCTTATGTTAATTCTGGAAGCCTGGTGGCACACTGGTTAAGAGCTACAGTGAGCTACAGCTGCTAACCAACATGTTGCCAGTTCAAATCCAACAGCCGCTCCTTGGAAACGCTATGGGGCAGTTCTACTCTGTCCCATGGGGTCGCCATGAGTGGAATCGACTCCACGGTAACAGGTTATGTTAATGCTATCTTATGTTTGAGGAAGTGCAGATATATTTTCCCACAGTGGCTGCACCATTTTACATTCCTTTGAGCAATGCATCAGGGTTCCAATTTCTCCACATCCTTTCCAGTGCTGGTTATTTTCCCTTCTTATTGTAGCCATCCTGGTGGGTATGAAAGGTCCCTAGGTAGAGCAAACAGTTTGTGCTTGACTCTTAATATAAAGACTGGTGGTTCAAACCCACACAACGTTAGCACAGAAGAAAAGCCCTGGTGATAATGCTGCTGTTAAAATTTGTTGTCGTTAGGTGCCATCAAGTCCATTTCTACTCATAATGACCCCATGTGACAGAGTAGAATTGCCCCATAGGGTTTTCTTGGCTGTAATCTATAGGGAGTAAATTGCCAGGTCATTGTTACATGGAACCGCTGGTTGGATCCAAACCACCATCCTTTCAGTTTGCATAAAACAACAGGCAAGAAAACCCTACTGAGCAGTTCTACTCTAACTCATAAGATTTCCATGAATCAGAATCAACTTCATG
Organism: Dugong dugon; assembly: GCA_030035585.1. Taxonomy (NCBI): domain Eukaryota; kingdom Metazoa; phylum Chordata; class Mammalia; order Sirenia; family Dugongidae; genus Dugong; species Dugong dugon. The sequence continues at coordinate 100,660,158 of CM057463.1, read as the reverse complement.
GAACCTAACAACAGCAACAACTGTTGAGTCTGAAGTGTTATCACATTGTGGTTTTGCTTTCCATTTTCCATGTGGAGCCATGGTTGCACAGTGGGTAAGGGCTCGGCTGCTAATCAAAAGGCCTGCATTTTGAATCTATCAGTTGCTCCTTGGAAGCCCTATGGGACAGTTCTACTCTGTCCTATAGGGTCACTATGACACTATGACACTATGACACAGTAACCGGTTGAAGACCAAAAATATTGAGCATCTTTTTATGTCCTTATTGGCCATTGGTATATCTTCTTTGGAAAAACATCTATTCAAATTCTTTGCTCATTTTTTAAATTGTGTTATTTATCTTTTTATTACTGCATTGTAATAGTTAATTACATTTTCTGGATACAAGTCCTTTATCAGGTATGTGATTTTCAAATATTTTCTCCAATTCTACAGGTTGTCTTTCCATTTTCTTTACAGTGTAATTTAAAGCATAAAGGTTTTTAATTTTACAATTTTTTTTTTTGTTTTGTTGTTTGTGTTTTTGGTGTTATATATAAAACTATTGTATAACTCAAGATCGTGAAGACTTGCTCCTAAGTTTTTTTTTTCTAATATTTTTATAATTTTAGCTTTTACATTGAGATCTATGATCTGTCTTGAGTTAATTTTCATGTATGATATGATGTACAGATCCAACTTTATTTTTTGCATGTGGATATCCAGTTGTCTCAACACAATTTGTTGAAATAACTATTTTTCCCCCATTTAACTGTCTTGGTAGCCTTGTCAAGCATTAGTTGACTATATAAATGAGAGTTTATTCCAAAACTATTCATTTTATTCCATTGATCCATATGTTTATCCTTATTCCAGTACCACATTGTCTTGTAGCTTTGTAGTAAATTTTGAAATCAAGAAGTATGTGTTCAACTATATTCTTCTATTTCAAGGTTATTTTGACATTCTATATACCTTAAGTTTCTAAACTAATTTTATGAAGAGCTTGTCAAATTCTACAGAGATACAACTGGGACTTTAATAGAAAGTATTGCCATTTTAAGAAAATTGAGTCTTCTGATTTATGAATACAGGATTTCTTTCCATGTATTTAGATCTTCTTTAATTTATTTCAACAATATTTTTAAAATTTCAGTACACAAATCTTAAACTTATAAAATTCACTGCTAAGTATTTTATTATTTTGATGGCATTTAAAATAAAAATGTTTTAATTTTTTTTCAGAATTTTTTGCTTGTGTATAAAAATAAAATCAAATTTTTCACATTGGTCTTATATTCTGTCACCTTGCTGAACTTGTTAATTAGTTCTCATAGTTCTTTTTTTTAGTGAATTTCTTAAGATTTTGTCCATGTAAGATCATGTCATTGGCAAATAGGCTTTTCTCTCCTTTGGCAAATTGGATCACTTTTATTTCTCTTTCTTGTTTAATTGTCCTGGAGACAGCCTCCGGTGCAATATTGAATAGGAGTGGTGAGAGCAAATTTCCTTATCTTGTTCCTGATTTTGGAGGAAAGGCATTTAGTTTTTCGCCATTAAATTTGATATTAGCTGCAGGATTTTCATATTTACCCGTCATGATTTCGAGAAAGTTTCTTCTATTCCTAATTTGTTGGATATCCCAAATATCTTTTTGTTATTGATTTCTAAATTTATTCAATGTGGTCAGAGAACACATGTTGTATGCTTAAAATCTTTTTTAAATTTGTTGAAGGTTGTTTTATGAATTAACATATGGTCTATTCTGGAGAATTCCCCATATGCACTTGAAAAAAAATATGTGTATTATGTTATTGGATTGAATGTTTTCTAGATGTCTCTTACGTCTGGTTAGTTAACAATGTTGTTCAAGTATTCTATTTCCTCATTGATCTACAATCTAGTTGTTCTAACCATTACGGTAACAAAAACCAAATCCACTGCTGTTGAGTCTATTCTAACTCATAGCGACCCTATAGGACAGAGTAGAACTGCCAGGGTTCCAAGGAGTGGGGTATAAAAGTTTCCAACTACTATTGTTGAACTGTGTATTTCTCCCTTGAAGAGTGTTAGTTTTTGCTTCTTGTATTTTGGTGCTTTTTTCTTAGGTGCATAAATATTTATAATTGTTATATCTTCCTTATGCATTCACCCTTTTATCATTATAAAATGTCCCTCTTTAACTCTCATAACATTTGTAGATTTAAGGCTATTTTGTCTGATATTAGTATAATTATTCCAGCTTTCTTACAGTTATTATTCACCTGGTGTATTGTTTTTCCTCATTTTACTTTTGTTTGTAACTATATGAATATGAATCTAAACATGGATCTAAATCATGTCTCCTTTAGACAGCATAGAGTTGGACTTTTTTTTTAAGTTGGATCTTTTTGTTTGTTTAATTCACTCTGCAAATATTTGCCTTTTATTAGATTATGTATTCCATTCATATTTAATATTATTATTGTTAGGGTGGGATTTATGCCTGCTAACTTTCTTCTTGCTTTCTATATGTCTCATAATCTACAGTTTCCTCATTTTTTTCCTTCTTTTTCATTAGTGAACATTTTCTAGTGTAACATTTTAATTCCTTAAATAATTTTTAACTATATATATATATTTGTTAACATTCTTGGCTTATGATCTTATAAGAATATATTTAGATCTAATGTAATTCTGGCAAGATATGGAACTTTATTTTCACATGGATTTATTATCAACCCCCTTTTTGCTAATATTTTTATACATATAGTGTCTATATATGTTATAAAGCCACAATACATTGTTATAATTATAACTTCATAAAACTTTATGTATTTTATAGTAGCTGAGAGAAGAGAGGAGAGCAAGAATGGATTTACAGTTTGTTGTGTAAACCTTCTTATTATTTTTGTTTCTCTTCTTTTCCCAGTAGTTTCAAGTTACCATGTAGTGTAATTTTCTTACACTGGTATATCTTTGTTCCCACCTATCTCTTGTGTGCTGTTATTGTCAATATATTACATTTTAGTATGTTATATTCCTTAAAACACAATTGTTTTCACTTTGTTTTATGCAATTACTTTTTTTTTAATTAGGTAAGAGAAGAAATATGCAGTTAGATTGTCTTTTTAAAAATATCTATATAATCACGTTTATCAATGCTTTTTGTTTCTTCATGTGGATTTGAATTATTATCTGGGGTCATTTACTTTTAGCCTAAAGAACTTCTTTTAGTATGTCTTGTAATGCAAGTATTCTAAAAGTGAATTTCCTCAATTGTTATTTATCTGAGAATGCCTTTATTTCACCTATGTATTTAAGAAATAATTTTGCTGAATATAACATTCTTTGTTGTTGTTGTTAGGTTCCATTGAGTTGCTTCCGACTCATAGCAACACTATGTACAACAGAACAAAACACTGTCCGATCCTGGGCCATCCTCATAATCGTTATGTTTGAACCCATTGTTGCAGCTACTGTATCAATCCATCTCGTTGAGAGTCTTCCTCTTTTCTGCCGACCCTCTACTTTACCAAACATGATGTCCTTCTCCAGGGACCGGTCCTTTCTGATAACATATCCAAAGTACATGAGACAAAGTCTCACCATCCTTGTTTCTAAGGAGTATTCTGGCTGACATTCTTGGTTGATAGTTTTTGTTGTTGTGTTTTTGTTTGTTTGTTTGTTTTTTGCTTTTTCCTCTAGCACTTTGAATATGTCATCCAACTGCCCTATGGACTCCAAGTCATCTTTTAATCTTCTTTGGGTTCATTTATATCTGTCTTTGTCTTTCAACTTTTTGACTATGATGCTTCTGGGTGTGGATCTCCTTGTGCATATTCTAACTGACATTTGTTTGAATTCTTGGATGCATAAATAAATGATTTTATCAAACTTTGGAGGGTTTTGGCCATTATTTCTTCAACTATTTTCTTCACTTTTTTCTTTCTCCTGAACTTCTGGTACTCCATTACTGAAATCATGTTACTCTTAAAGGTGTCCCTCATTTCTCAGATGCTCTGTTCTTTTTCTTCATTCTTTTTCCTCTCTGTTCTTTGGTTTGCACAATCCCTATGAAACTATTTTCAAGTTCACTGACTCTTTCTTTCACTGAGATCTCAAAAGTATTGTTGAACACCGTAGTGAAATTTTCTTTCGAGGTATTTTACTTTTAAAATCCACAATGTCTATTTGTCACTTTATTGACATTCTTTATTTGATGATATATTATCATCATACCATTTTAATTTTTAAATATTGTTTAATTTAGATATTAATATATTTATAATATCTTTGACATCTTTGTGAAAAACATCCACTGTCTGACTCCCCTCCACTCAGTATCTATTGACTGCTTCTTTTTTCTCCCCTGTATTTGGGTCATAATTTCCTCTTTCTTTGCAAGTCTCAGAAATTTTTGTGGTACACTGGCCATTTTGAAATATACATCATAGAAACTCTGGATAAAGATCTCTCTTTCTCTAGGCCTTGTTGTTGTTGTTTGCTTGCTTAATAACTGGTTAGACTAACTTAAACTCAAAAAACCAAACCCATTGCTGTGGAGTCAATTCCAACTCATAGTGACCCTATAGGACAGAGTAGAACTGCCCCATAGGGTTTCCAAGGAGCTCCTGGTGGATTCGAACTACCGACCTTTTGGTTAGCAGAGAAACTCTTAACCACTACGTCACCAGGGTTTCCAGACTAGTTTAGTGAAGTCTATTTTCTCCATAGTGTGTAGCATCTAACATCATCCTCAGAAGTCATGAGCTGGCCTTGGACATACAAACAATCTTCCTACATGCCAGGTATGCCTGAATTTAGCCAGGTTATCTCTGACTCTCTATTCCCTCATCTCCCCATTAAACTTGATGGTATAACCTTTTGTAATCAACTCAATAATTTAGCCTTCACTAATCACTAGCTGCAGGTGGCTTGGTGGTGCAGTTGTTTAGCAGTTGGCTGCTAACCAAAAGGTCAGTGGTTTGAACCCACCAGCTGCTCCATGGGAGAAAGTTGTGGCAGTCTGCTTCTGTAAAGATTATAGCCTTGGAAACACTGTGGAGCAGTTCTACTCTGTCCTATAGGGTAGCTATGAGTCAAATCTGACTAGACAGCAATGGGTTTTTTTGGTTTAATCACTAGCTTATTTATTAACTTATTTATTTTGACAATGCCCTAGGACATAAAGTGTACCAGTGTCTGATCTAATTGAAGCTGGGTTGTTTGGCAGGGGTATAATGTTGCCAGTCTTTGAAATCTGCCCACACTCTCCCCTGGATAGAACTGCTGCTGTATGAAACTATAGCTAGAGAGTGGGAGGGGGGCAGATGAGGGTCTCAATTTATCTGCTACTTCACCTGGTGGGGTGGGTGGGTAATTCAGAAACCTGTTCCATATCCAGGCTGCTGTCTATACCCAGTAGGAATCTTCTTCAGTCAGATCACAGGATCTGCTAACACTCACTGGCTGTAAATCTACCCAGAATAAGTTTCTGCCCTACAAAACTGGAGGTGTATGAGATAACACTCAACTGCCAAGTCCACAATTGCAGCTCTCCTACCATACAGAGCTTTTCAGGATATAGACAATTCACTCTTGACCAGATGCCAGGCCTGTATCATCTCTAAGTTGTAGGAGTTAGGTGTAGGTAAATGGATGCTGTCAATTGCTGGCACCTGACTGATACAGACCTTCCACAGAATTGAGCTGTGGAAAATGGGACCTTCCAATGTCCTCCAGCTGTCAAAATCACCCACAATAGTTCTACCCAAGTGAGCTGATTGAGATAGAAACTGCCACTTGGTCTTAATCCAATTGAAACAATTCTCCACAAGGCACAGCTGTGGGGGGATGAGTACACTACCTAGCTCAAAAGCCATGGCCTCCCTCTGTTCTTACCAAGTGTCCATAGATTTACTTGAATAAATGTTTCTCAATTTTTTGTAAGCCCTTTAGTAAATCTCCAGATGCCTTGAATGGTTGATTGTCTTTGTCTAATGTTTACCTGCTTAGGATGAGGCCACCTGCTTGGGATGAGGTTTCTCCCAGTTCCTCACCCCACCATTCTACAAGTTCTATCTCAAATACTTAATTGTTCATAAATTTTTATGATTTAAAGTTCTGAAAGTTTTAGGCATACTTTATGGAGCATGAATTTTAGCAAGCAAAAGTGAAAAGTAAGGATCCCTGTTAGGAAAAGAGTGTTGTTGTCCTAGACAGAGATATTTGTGATAATAATTAAGAGCAAAACAAGTGAGTAAAATTAAAATATATTTTAAAGGCAAATTTAATAGGACTAGCTGCAGGATTGAATTTTAGCATTTAGGAGTAGGAATCAATAGAGCTACGAAATAGTGATGTGATTTAATATGATAGACAAAAAGGAGAAAAACAAATTTCAGCAATTTAAATCAAGAATTCAGGTTGGAATATGTTAAGTTTGTGCTTATGAGATAAAATCTTATGGAAATAATGAGACAGATGCTTGTGAGCTCAGAGAATGTGATGGGAATTATCAATATATACCACATAAACCACACTCTCTCTTCACCAGACAAAAGGTCTGCATCTGCCTCATAGAAACTCATGCATGCCTTGATCCAACAAACTCAGCGCAATCTAATCCCAACACCCACCACTCTCTTTCCATAGTCACTAATTCAGTTAGGTACTCTTTTCTCAACCTCCTTATTTCAGTGATGGGGATCAGACCTTAAGACACAATTCACTTTGGTTTCGCAGGTTGTCATGGATTGAATTGTGTCCCCCCAAACATGTGTGTACCAATTTGGCTGGGCCATGATTCCCAGTATTGTGTGATTGTCCACCATTTTGTCATCTGATATGATTTTCCTATGTGTTGTAAATCCTGCCACTAGGATGTTAATGAGGGGTTTGGGCCGCAGTTGTGTTGATGAGGCAAGACTCGATCCATGGGATTGGATTGTGTCTTGAGACAGTTTCTTTTGGGATATAAAAGAGAAAGGTGAGCGGAGAGACAGCGGGACCTCATACCACCAAGAAAGCAGTACCAGGAGCAAAACACGTCATTTCGACCTGGGGTTCCAGCGCAGAGAAATTCCTAATCCATGGGAAGATTGATGAGAAGGACCTTCCTCCAGAGCCAACAGAGAGAGAAAGACTTCCCCTGGAGGTGATGCCCTGAATTTGAACTTTTAGCCTACTTTACTATGAGGAAATAAATTTTTCTTTGTTAAAGCCATGCAGTTGTGATATTTCTGTTATAGCAGCACTAGATAACTAAGACACAGCTTAAGATCAAATTTAGGTTCTTTGTGTCTCTCATGCAGAGAGAATACATTTCAAAACTCACTGAATGCACCTACTCATCACTTATCGACACTCTTATTATCTGACATTTCACATTTATGACAATAGTGAAAAATCTACTATCTGACTATTTTGCACATTAATGACCCTGCTGATTTGCACACCCTGGAGATGCGTAGCTCATCCAGGACACTGGGAGGGAGGAGTAGTGCTGCCCCCAGGGTATTTAATCTGAGTCTGGAACGCTAGGGATACCCAATGCTCTGGCTCCTCCTGGTGCACGCTTTCTCTCCCTCCTCACAACTCTCTCCAGACACATCCCACCTGGGAGTGGGGCACTGGTGGTGGGCAGTGCTTACCTCAGCGAAGCTGTCCCCTGACTGAGACCACTATACACAGCCCAGCCTGTACCACCCCGCTTCCCACACCACATGCACCGTGGAGCCAGAGGTGGGATGCCAGGTCGCCGAGAACATCCAGCCAGCAGCCCACAGCATGGATTTGAATTACGGAGAGCTGAGCGAGGGGGAGCCGGTGACTGCCAAAGGTACAGAGGGGTTGCAGCCACCCAGCTGGGAAAGCTGGGTGGGGATAAGAGGTGGACAGGCCGGGTAGGATGACATAACACTGATTTTCACATAACGACCTGGTCTTTGGAACCTAATCATTTTGATAAGTGAGGAATGGGTGTACTCTTGTTGAAACCTCTGGTTAGGCTAAAAGTTAGACTGTGGCACAATCCTCTCCCTTCTCTCAAAAGATGGGATAAGATTCAGTGCATGTCTACTGACTTCTCTCTTCTTCCCTCTCTGACCTCATTTTATATTCTCCACGTGAGTTGTTCACGAACTGTGGAAAGTTTGTTTATATTCCATTGCAAATTGTTCCTATAAAGGAGAGGTTTTATTCAACACCAGCCTTAGAATAATACTGTATATAGTATATTAACCTCAGTTGAAATGGACGCAAGGATTCCATTCCAACACTGTGAATTTGTTTCAGGATAAGAGTTTATAGAACACTATTAGGAATCACTTGTCCCAGATAAATTACTGTAGCAGTGATTTCGCAGTTGGGATATTAAAATTATATGCAGGCAATAATCTCTGATCTAAATACCGAAGAAGGAATAAAAACAGGCTAAATTAAATCTGAAGAGAGGAATGCTCCAGATAAATCTCACAGAATACTTTTGACAAAGAAAATTGTGAAAGGAAGATCTTTTACATCTGCATCAATGAGAACTCAGTACAAATAATAGAAATCATTCTAGGTATTTCAAGCAATAATAGCTTTAATATAATAATTAGGTACTTCTGAAATAACAGAAAGGCCTAAAGAAACAAGTTCTAGACTGGTATTCTGGAATTACTTCCATAATATTGCCAAATTGATGCATTATGCGTGCTGCTCTATTGGAAGCAAACTTTGGAACTAGGCCAGGAACAAGAAGCCACTGCCACTACAACTGTCAGGATATTGGAAAGTGGATGTTGACAATCTTAACACCGAGAATATGTAGAATAAACAATGGAATGAGATGCCAGGAAGGCTCCCTATGTATTTGACCATTCATGCAAGAAAAAAAAAAAAACAAAAAACAAGGCATACAGGAAGAGAGCCACCACAACAATTCCAACTTCTAAATCTATAAACCTAGTTATGAGGATTTCAGGAATACTTATTTTTCCAAATAATATGAAAGAAATGGCAGGGCACATTGAGGAATTCATTCGAGAAGTGAAATTTTGCTTTTTTTTGTTTTTGTTGTTGTTTGTTTAGGTGGAGGAAGGTCCACCGTACAATACACACATCAGAGTATTAAATGTACCTGAAACACAAGTGCTTGATATTGAAGCAAATGCCTCTTCATAGAGAAAATCACATCTTACTTTAGTAGTATCAATAAATATTTGTCTTTCCAGGGCTTGGGTCTCTAAGACTGCAGGTTGAGACAAGTGCACTAAACAATAGTTTCTTGAAAAATGCTAGCCAAAAGTAATTCTCCATGGTTATGTCCAACGCATATTCTGAAGTGGGTTCAAATATAAAAATTCCTCCAATTTAGTGGTTTGATTATATTGAAGGGCTTCACATTCATTTTTAAGTTTTCTGAGATGTGCAGAAATAAAATTGGAAATGAAGTAAATAATGAAGTATTTACAGAATATTTTAGTTTTTTTTTTTTGTATGTGTGTGTGTATGTGTAGCTATGTAGCTAAACTTGGCTTCCATTCTTATTACATATAGTTCCACATTAACAAGTAGTAACCTCAACCAGTAGATATTGCTGTATGAGACAGAGTCAGTTACTATAATGGAATATTCTTGGTAAGTAATTTTCTTATCTGATTCTCATTTCCTTGGGTGTACTGAATTTCACTTTCTTTTATCAGAGTCACAGTCAGAGTGGTTAATTATTTATAATTTTTCCCTGAAAAATTGTGATTAAGTCATTTTATCTAACTCCATTCCAAAAGCAGCCAATCTACAATTAATTGTGTTCAGTGATGGATAAATCCATTTTGTTTTCCTTTGAGGCCTATTGACTCAGTGGCTAAAATTTAAATGAACCAGAACAGCACTTGGAAAATGTGGAACATAGATTTTAACATTCTCTTCCTATAAAATTCTGAGTTCAAATGTTGTTATTGTAGCATAAATCCAATAATATGTCTTATAATCTCAAGGTCATACTTTGTCTCTTGTGCATTTGTTTTAATTTCTTAGCTTCAACTTGAATTTGAGTTCTTGAAGAAGAATTTATTCATTTGAATTATGGTGTTGGCGAAGACTATTGAATGTTCTATGAACTGCTGGAAGAACAAACAAATCTATCTTGGAAGAAGGATAGCCAGAAAGCTCCTTAGAAGCGAAGATGGAGAGATTTTGTCTCACATACTTTGAACATGTTATCAGGAAGCACCAGTCCCTAGAGAAGGACATCACGCTTGGCAAATTAGGGGGTCAGGAAAAAAGAGTAAGACCTTCACTGAGATGGATTGACACAGTGACTGCAACAATGGGCTCATTCATAGCATTTCATTCTGTTGTACGTAGGGTTGCTATGGTTTGGAACCAACTCGACAGCACCAAACAGCAGCAACAATATAATTATCAAAAGGTGACTGAGACTTGATTTGAGATAGTTTAAATGACTTTTCCAAATTCAAAAAGATGACTGAGTTTTGTATGAAACAAGTCCTGGGTTAGTTATTCTAGTGAAGAGATGAATAAGTTTGATTCTCAGTGTAGGCACAAGAATGGAATGTCAGTCCAGTCAGAAAGGGATAAGAAAGACAAGATGTTAACACTGTGTACAACATGGATAGCATTCACCACATAAAAATAAGTAGCTTATTAACCAAATGGTCCAATTCAAGTGAAAGATCCAACATTTCATTAAAAAATGCAGAGAATAAGTGATAAGTGGAACAAAAGTTAGTAGTATGCTATTTGAGAGCAGTGCTTTAATCACAGGACATTCAGTATATCAGGCAAGATATTCATAATGTATAAGAGGGGAGTTGTACAACAAGAACTCAATGAATTTAAGCTATGCTAACAATGCAGATATATGGGAAGTGTGATACTGGAATAATAAAATCAGAAAATTCTTCAGGCCAGATAAGGTTACAGACTGACTTATTAAGAGCAATGAATGTCTTTGCCTAGGTTGAGGTTTAGTTTCAAAAGATTTAGAGACATAAAGAAGCACACATTTAATATAGTAGAAAAGTTTCCACTAATTATGGATCACTTCTAGGAGTAGAAACCCTGGTTGCGTAGTGGTTAAGTGCTACAGCTGCTAACCAAATGGTTGGCAGTATGAATCAACCAGGCACTCCTTAAAAACTCTATGGAGCCATTCTACTCTGTCCTATAGGGTCACTATGAGTCAGATTGACTCGACGGCAATGAGTTTGGTTTTTCTGGTTTTTTCTAGGAGTATGATGATAAATTCACTTAACATAGATAGAGAGATTATTTGAACAAACTTTAAATAAAACTTCTCATGAGAACAGAGTTCATTGTCATATTTCAACATGTTATTGCATGTTGCTGTGATGCTACAAGCTTTCCGTATTTCAAATAGCAGCAGGGTCACCCAAGTTTCAGTTGAGCTTCCAAACTAAGACAAACTAGAAAGGACTTGACAATCTACTTCTGAAAAAAAATTGGATAGTGAAAACATTATGGATAGCAACAGAACATTGATATAGTGCTGGAAGATGAGCCCCTCAGGTTGAAACACAGTCAATTTGGGAAGAGCTGCCTCTTCAAAGTAGAGTCAACCTTAATGACATGGATGGAGTGAAGCTTTCAAATCTTTCATTTGCTTATGTGTCACCACTCAATATGAAATGTAACAGCTACAAACATCCATCAGTAATGGAAATATGGAATGTACAAATGATGACTCGAGGAAAACTGAAAGTCATAAAAAATGAAATGGAATACTTAAAGGTAGATGTTTTAGGCATCAGTGAGCTGAAATGGACTGGTATTGGCCATTTTGAAGCAGAAAATCATACAGTCTACAATGCCTGGAACCACAAATTTAAGAGGACTGGTGTTGCATTCATCATTCAAAAAAAAAAAAAAAAAAATTCAAGATCTATCCTGAAGTACAGCACTGTCAGTGATGGGATAATATCCATACAACTACAAAGAAGACCAGTTAATATGACAATTATTCAAATTTATACACTGAACGCCAATGACAAAGATGAAGAAATTGAAGATTTTCACCAACTACTGCAGTCTGAAATTGATTAAACATGCAAACAAGACTGAAAATTACTCATAATTGGAATGTGAAATTTGTAAACACAGAAAAAGGAATAGTAGTTGGAAAAAACCAAGTTAGTGGTAGAAACAATGCTGGAGGTCACATGAAAGAATTCTGTAAGACCAGTAACTTAGTCATCAGAAATATCTTTTTTCAACAAAAGAAAAAAACTATTAGACATGTAAACCTTGTCAGATGGAATACACAGGCATCAAATCAACTACATCTGTGGAAAGAGAAAATGCAGAAGTTCAATATTACCAGATAATGCAAGCCAGGGTAGACTGAGGAACAGACAATCAATAGGTCATATTCAAGTTGAATAAGAAGAAAATTAAAACAAGTTCACAAGAGTCTAAGTAAGGCATTGAATGGAATCTGCCTGAATTTATAGGCCATCTCAGAAATAGATTTGAGGTACTGAACATTAATTACCAAAGACAAAAGGAGTTGTGGGATGACATCAAGGACATCATACATAAATAAAGCAAAAGGTTATTAAAAACACAGAAAAGAAAGAAAAAAAAAAAGAAAGAAAAACAAAGTGGATGTCAGAAGAGACTCCAAATCTTGCTATTGTGTGCAGAGTAGCTAAAGCAAACAGAAGAAATGATGAAATAAAGCCTGAATAAAAGCTTTCAAAGTGCATCTCAAAAAGACAGGGTAAAGTATTATAATGAAATGTACACAAATCTGGAATTAAGAAACCAAAGGGAAGAACATGCTTGGCATTTCTCAAACAGAAAGAACTGAAGAGAGAAGTCAAGCCTTGTGTTCCAACATTGAAGGATTGTATGGGCTGAAAATTGAATGACATAGGAAGCATCAAAATAAAATGGAAGGAATATACAAAGTCATTGTACCACAAATAATTAGTCAACGTTCAAACATTACAGGAGGTAGCATATGACCAAAAACCAGTAATATTGAAATAAGTCTAAATTGCACTAATTGGCAAAAAACAAGACTCCAAAAATTGATTGAATACCAACTGAGATGCTTCAAGAAACAGATGCAAATCTGGAAGTACTCATTTGTATATGCCAAGAAATTTAGAAGACATTGACCTTGCCTAATTAATGGCACAGAACCATACTCGTGCCCATTCCAAAGATATGCACATGACACAACCTTGATCGCTGAAAGCGAAGAGGACTTGAAGCCCTTATTGATGAAGATCAAAGACTACAGCCTTCAGAATGGATTACATCTCAACCTAAAACCAAAACCAAACCAAACCAAACCAGTTGCCACTGAGTCGATTCCTTATAGGGCTTCCAAGGAGCAGCTGGTGCATTTGAACTGCTGACCTTTAGGTTAGCAACCGAGCTCTTTACCACTGAGCCACCAGGGCTCAGCACAAAGAAAACAAAAATTCTCACAACTGGACCAATAAGCACCATTATGATAAACAGAGCAAATATTGAAGTTGTCAAAGATTCCATTTTACATGAATCTACAATCCGCGCCCATGAAAGCAGTTGTCAAGAAATTAAGTGAGGTATTGCAGTGGATAATAAAAAACTTCTTTAAAGTGTTAAACAGCAAAGTTGTCACTTTGAGAACTAAGGTGCACCTGACCCAAGCTATGATATTTTCAGCCACCTTATATTCATGCAAAAGATGGACAATAGATAACGAAGACTGAAAAAGAATTGACACATTTGAGTTATGGTGTTGGTGAAGAATATTGAATATACCATGGACTTGCAGAAGAATGAACAAGTCTGTTTTGGAAGAAGTACAGCCAAAATACTCCTTAGAAGTGAGGATAGTAAGACTTTGTCTAGCTAACATTTGGACATGTTATCAGAAAGGACCAGCCCTTGGAGAAGGACATCATGCTTGGTAAAGTAGAGGGTCAGTGAAAAAGAGAAAGACTCTCAAAGACATGGATTGACACAGTGGCTGCAACAATAGGCTCAAGCATAGCAATGATTGTGAGAATGACACAGGACCAGGCAGTATTTTGTTCTGTTGTGAGTGGGGTCTCTATGAGCATGAGTCAAAACCAACTCGACGGTACCTCACAACCGCAATAACAACAATTCAAAAATGGCTGCAGCACTACATCAACATGGAACTGCCAGAAATTTATGTTTGATTTAGAAGGCAATGGAGGAATATCATCCCTGATATCAGATGGGTCTTGATTGAAAGCAGAGAATACCAGAAAGATGTTTACCTATATTTTATCAACTACTGAAAGTCATGTAACTGTGTGAATCATGACAAATTATGGATAATATTTTGTTATTGTTGTTGTTAAATGCCATCAAGTTGGTTATGACTCATAGGGACCCGATGTATAACACAGAACCAAAAGTTGCCCAGTCCTGCACCATCCTCACAATTGTTGCTATGTTGGAGTAAACAAATGAAGGATTCTAAATGTTGGTGCTAGTCTTATGAAGTGAATGAGCCCAATGACTGTATAACAAATCCTGTAGTAACTCAGGTGATTGCACTTCTTTTGTCAAAAATTGAAGGATAACCTAATCAATTTGTCAGCTGATACATCAAAAAATAATTTCCAATGATAAATCACTATGCTATTTTTGGCCTGTGATACAAAATGAATTCAAAGTCTTTGCTACTTAGTAAAGACTAAATAAACTAAACCTGTTGCTATCAAGTCAATTCCAAATCATAGCGACCTTATAGGACAGAGTAGGACTGCTCTATAGCATTTCCAAGTAGTGGCAAGTGGATTTGAACTGCCCACATTTTGGTTAACAACTGAGCTCTTAACCACTGCGCCACCAGGGCTTGGAATGGTTAAGAACTCAGCTGCTAACCAAAAGGTTAGCAGTTTGAATCTACCAGCCTCTCCTTAGAAACTCTATGGGGCAGTTCTACTCTGTGTTATAGGGTCACCAAGAGTCAGAATGGACTCGATGGTAATGAGTTATTTTTTTTTTAAAGGACCAAATGAATCTTAAAGATTTATTTTATTGCATTGCATTTTACTTTATTTCACTTTTTCCAGAGTTTTTTTCTGAAAAATTGCAATTAATCCAAAATTTAAATCTTAACTTGACTATCGAATTGGGCTTCCTAGTGTCGGCCCCAATATAAGCAGATATATGGGTCACCCATGAAGTCAACAGGCAATTTATCAGCTGTGGTCAGATGCGGTGTCCCCCATACCATGTGGTCCTAGATGAATAAATCTATTGGCTGGACCATACAGCTAACACACTGGCTGTAATCCAAGAGTCAGTGAATAAATACCACTCTCTAAGTCCCTTGGAAATGCATGTTGAACAGTGAGATTAATGGTCACAGATTTAGCCAGCTGAGAAGAACCAAGAGTACCATCCTTAATCAAGGATGTGTCCATGGACAGATGTAACACAGCCACCCTACAGGGTACTCCATCTCTTTTGACGGTAGCTGTCTTAGGCTAGGTTCTCTAGAGAAGCAAAATGAGTGAAGCACATATGTGTATATAAATATATATACAGAGGTTTATTTCAAGAAAATGGCTCACACAGTTATGGAAACTGGCAAATCCCAAATGCATGGGTCAAGTGTCAGGCTGGAAGCTTCTCCTGATTCATGCAGTTGCAGGGGCTGATGAACCCAATATTGGCAAGTCAGATGGCATGCTGCTGGCTTATGTACCAAGAACCAAAAGACAGAGGATGATGAGTTGGATGCAAGATCGAGAGAGGGCGAGCTTTGCCAGAACAACTGTATATATTGGATGCAGGCCACACCCCCAAGGAAACGCTCCTTGCAACTGATTGGCTGCTCACATCAGATCACAAAATGGAGGATGATTACATAATATCTGCCAAACCACTGAGAATCATGGCCTAGATAAACTGGCACACAATCTTAACCATCATAGCAGCACTGCTATCATTTAATTATATTGAATCCCTTTCTGTCTCAGACAGTTACACTCAAGGGGCTCTGTGCCTGGCAAGGGGCAGCAGCAGTGGAGGTGCCACTGCTGTTATCCTATTATCAGTGGGCAAGGGACTGAGTATAGGGGTGGGTGCTTCCTCTTGAATATTGGAAAGGCCCAGTTTACCATGTTTGGTTCTCTCCTGAAAGTATCGTTTTCATTTTACCTGAGAGGATTTGGTAGACATGCCAAGCTGCCAGGGCAAGGTTTTTTTAACCTAGGGCATGATGGACACTTGGGTTCTGAGCCAAGAACTGATGAGAGCCTGTAATGACCTCAGTCTCTAATAATGCTCAATAGGCCACTAAAAGTTGATACTGCAAAGGTTCATAGTGTGAGGCCATGGGAAGTAGGTGTCTGGACCACAACTCCATGGGCAGCTGGTAAGCATTATACTTGGTTCATAAACACCAAGAGGCTAGATTTTTGGTGGCCAGGCTCTGACTAAGAAGTCAATACCAGGTAGCACAAGAGGAAGGTCTTTTGTTTGGTCCATTGCACCAGATCCAAGGCATGTTGCAGCCAGGGCACCCATTAAAAGATGGGAGATTTATGGGTGACCTCATATATTGGTCACAAGAGAAGGGAGAGATGGGTTGTGTACTGCCACTGAATTCAAAGAAGCTTAATAAGTGTTAGTATATTTGTCTACCTTCGGAGGGCAAAAAAATGCTCAGGAATTTAACTGAAGTGGTTGGGACTCTGAACCTTATGGAGGATAATAGCCCAACCTCAACTTTAAAGATCAGCCATTAGAGTGGTCAGGTCTTGCTGGGGTATATTTTATAAGTCAGACCTTTAAAAGATATCAGTACAATGCCATATCAGAGAGGAGGAACTTAATGTGATCTGACTGAGGTCTTGTGAGCATAAATTATGAGTTAGCACTGGACTTTGAGGCATCCCATGGGCAGACAGGTAAAGGTGGATGGGATTCAGTCAAAACTAAAGATAAATTAAGGCCAAGAGGTCTTGGAAATGGAAACCATATAAAACATGTTTACCAGATCATAGACTTCAAAATATTTGCCATGGGCGCACTTGATGTCGTCTGTAATTTCAGCAATGTTTGAAATGTTTGGAATGTGGGCTTTGATAGGTGGACCACAAGCATTTAGGTTGCAATAGTAAATATTGATTGTCCATTCATTTTTGTCCACCTATAACTTTGGTCTACCAAGCTATTAAAGGGAGGGGATTCCAATTTTCAAAAGATTCTGGATAATGAGGCAAAGGCCTGAGCCTTTTCACAGGCGGTACTGGGGAGTCTTGACTACTTTAAACAGTAATGGCAAATTGATTGGATCTCATCTTGCAAGACTGCCCAGAAAGCTGAAGTTTTTACTTTTTTTTCAAATTAACCAAGTGACATGAGATGACATCCATCCCCACAACTGGAAATTTTAAGTACAGTGAGGCAAATACCATAGGAAATTGTTGAGATTGATAGTCCCAATGGTTAGTCTGGTGGGATTTGATATTCCACAGCAATGTCACAAATAGCCCCCTTTATATTAACAAAAATCCCCCTCCCTTTTTTTATAGGATCCCCAGGTACCACTATGAGTTAAGCACCAATATCCAACAGAACTAAGAAATGTTGGCTACTGTGGGAATCCCAATGAGGTACCACAGTTATATATGGATGATTATCCCCCAGCAGTGGTGAGGGTTAAGGAGAATAGTCGAATCCTTAGATCCCTAGTTGGCTTGGGGTTGGGGCAGAAGGAGGGGAGTTGCCATTGTCTGAAGTGTGAATAGTCCTCATCGATGAGTGGTAGGCCACCCAAGTGGGCATAGGTGAACTGGGAATGGATGTGCTAGTTGCTAGGAGGGTATTCAGTAACTGTTGGAAATGCTTGAAGGCCCATCTAGAAATCAAAGGATTGTAGTTGTTGTGTGCCATTGAGTTGATTCTGACTCATAGTGACCTCATATGACAGAGTAGAAATGCCCTGTAGGGTTTCCTAGGCTATAATATTTATAATATTTACAGGGTCAGATCACCAGGCCTTTTTTTATGCAGAGCACTGACATTTTGGTTAGCAGCTGAGCACTTAACCACTGCCAGTGGCGCTCATCAATCAAATGCTTAACAATAACAACAAAACCCATTGCCAGTGAGTCAATTCCAACTCATAGCAACCTTATAGGACAGGGTGGAACCACCCCACAGTGTTTCCAAGGAGCAGCTGGTAGATTAGAACTGTGGACATTTTGGTTAGCAGCCAAACTCTTAGGGAGCCCAATATCATGTAATTTACGATAGAGATCATGTTGGGGATTCTCACACTATGCATATGTCAGGTTACAGATTGAGGGGTAAGTCCCCTTGCAGTGCAAGCAATTACAGTTGTCCCACTTTTGCCCCTGATAGGCTAGCACTGTAGCATTTGGGAAGTCTCCCTATAGTTGCCAGCAAATCCATACTTTCTATGGCCTCCTTAGCAGTACGATTGGGATTGATTAAAGGTAATAGGGCAACCTGTAAAGGTTTAGATCTTCCCAAAGAAAAACTCTTTAGACTCAGTGTCCAGTAGAGCCAGCTTGGGAGTTGTAATGGCTGAATGGATGAATGACATAATGATAGACCCATTGAACCATGACAATTTTTTGGCACAGAGTGTGGCTTTTTTCTAGGGTGTCCCAGAATGCATTGGCTTTAACTACAATAATAGCAATAGTGGGATGAGCTTCTTTCCAGACAGAAATAACCAATGGAGTAGGAGTAGGGGCTCGTAAGAGATACCTGCCACACTTCCTCTTCCTTGGTGATCTCTCAGCAGCAAATACACTCACATTGACATCTCTCTCCCTCTCATGCTTTACTTATAAATGCAAGGACCCTAGATCAAGGAGTAGATAATAATTTTAGGTCTCTAGAAAGCCTAGCCAATTGTTTCAGGTCAGCCACATTGAGCAAAATCTCAAAGCCCGTGGTAAAAATTCTTAATAACCAGTGAGCTCCCTTCCCTCCACCTGTAAAAATTCTTTCAGAATATTTTAGATTTCAAGTCATGTAAAGGTATAGATTTTAGTTTCTGTCTGCATCTGATTACCCATAATGTGGACTTTCTGGGTGGCTAAACAGAAAAATTAGGGTGCCCCGCAGCTGCCTCCTCCTCTAGGGAGTGCCAATCAATCTCCCCAGAGCCACGGTTCACATCCAATAGGGTGATGTTGTCTATGGCCTAGATACGTGGCCGTCAAGATTAGCTTCTTGGAGAGGTGGTGATCAGACGTGACAAGCAAAGCTCAGGCACATTGGATGGAGGTTTTGCATTGGGAGAGCAAGTGAGTTATCTCCTCTGGTGTTTTGGGGGGGACTCTTTTCCCTTTCTTTTTCTTACCAGTGCCTGGTTCATGGGTTGCCATGGATGTGAGACCACATGCCACAACAGCAAGGGAAGCAGCAACACAGGAGATGGGCAAGAACACATTCATTTTCTGACCAACAAGGACATTAAAAGTGCCATACATAATTCTCACTTTGGTGTTGGTCTCCTTCCTTATTTCAAACCTTGCAAAGGTGCATCCCTAAAGCTGCACATGTACAGACAATGCCACAGACAATGCCACTTGGCAGCCCCAAGCAGCAACTGATGGCTACCAGGCTAGACACTGTGACCAGACGGCTCTAGTCAAAACCTTGATAAGTGAGACTCAAACACTGAGCACTTAAGGTGCTGTGTTGTAGTCACATTTACAGGCTGGAGTCTCAGAGATCATCTGCCAAACACAGGTAGAACCTGACAGCATGTTATACTGAGGTATAGTCAGTTGTCTTGGGGACAAAAACATTTCAAGGTTGGAAAAAATGACAATATCTGACAAAGACAACAAAGAATAGCCCAAGGTACAGGTGCACCAGAAATGGTGGTTCTGTTCCAGGTGGCCTTTGCCATATTGTGAAGCCATTTAGTTCTTCAAGATCAATTAATTAAAATTTATCAGGCGTCCACAGTCATAGTAAGGCTATCTTGTCCTTGATGCTAATTGTTTTAATTGTCTATTATTCACCCTGTTGATGAGGAAGGGATTTCTGCACTAGGATTATCAGGAAGGACACACAACAGTGGATATGTGAGATCAACAGCAATTTATTTATCAATCATATATACTCACAACACAAAGAAGGTGGACACACAGGACACCATGCAGACCACACGGGGATTGTACCTGGGAACAGAATGAACAAGTAGGGGCTATTGGAGGCAGACTTTGTTTGTAGTATAAAGAGGGTGAAATGATCCCTGGTTCCCAGGGAAGGATGTTGTTGGCTTGCTTGAATAATCCCACGGGATGGCAGGGAACTGAAATGTAATATTCAGGGACAGGCATGAATTATACCTGGTCTCCTTAATAAGAAAAGTTGCTGACTAAGGAACCTTAGCAACAGAAGCAGAATGGGGAGAGGAACTTGTGTTTAGGCCATTTGAGATCCTCATGGTTTCACCAGATGTCAATGCAGCACATAATAGAGGACCTTAGTTTTATAGGCCTTAAATCAAGCCTTCTTAAATCATTGTTCTGTACAATTTTTCAGATTATATGACTTTGAGGAATAGGAATTTTTAAGTAGGCAAACAAACATAGTAACTATTAGCCAAATATAGAGTCCGACAAATATTTAAATAACTTAAATACAATTTTGTTCACAATCCTATTCTCTATTTTCTGAATCCTCCTCTAAATGAAAACGAAAATGCTTCATGAAGAAATTACTTCCTGGGCTAAATTTAGTGATGATTCTTTAGAAAAGAAAATGTGTTTCAACTGTTTAAACCAATTTACATATTGAACTGTATGAATGTATCCAAAGGCTTAGAGACTGTGATGAATAATGTTATGTGTCAACTTAGCTAGGCCATGATTTTCAGTATTATGTAATTATCCTCCATTTTCTGGTCTCCCATAAGTAATATAATGTAATAACCTCCATGATGTGATCTAATGTGATCAGCCAATAGTTGTAAGGAGAGTTTTCTCAGAGGTGTGGCCTGTACCCAATATATATAGATAGACTTCAGACAAACTTTGCTTGCTTGCTTGCTCTAGATCTTGCCTCCAGCTTATCATCATCTGACCTCCAATTCTTGGGACTTGAACCTAGCAGCTTGTCATCTGACCTGTCGAGTTTGGGATTCACCAGCTCCGCAGCCCTGTGAGCCAGCAGCCTGTTGTCTGACCTGCCAACTTTAGGATTCACTGACTTCCACAGCCCTGTGATTTTTCAGCCAGCTGTCTGACCTGCCAATTCTGGGTTCATCAGCCCATGCAACCATGTGAGTCAGGAGATGCCTCCAGCTGACACCTGACCCATGGACTTTGGGACTTGATGACCTCCACAACCATGTGAGCAATTTCTTGGAGATAAGTCTCTCTCTCTGTTTCTATCTATCTCTATCTCTATCTACGCTTCACTAGCTTTGTTTCTCTAGAGAACCCAGCCTAAGACAGAGACAGAATAATAAAACAGGAAACAATTAAAAAATAATCTAAAATTAGTAAATAATTAGCTATTCACCAGCCTATTCATGGATGTTGGCAATTAATAGATTATGTTACAGAACCAAATAAAGCTATTTTTACATTTAGTGTTCCACTCAGCACTTTTACTCTGACCAAGTCCACATGTATGTGATCATGAAGTCACTGAAGGTATTTGTGATTGAATTAGAAGGGATATCCTGAGCACTCTAACTGATACTTAGAAGGTCCTTATGAGTTACATCCATCTTTGTATGTTTCATGGTGTACGACTGAAACCTCTAACAAATCATCTTCTGATAACTGTATTTACATTACACAAGAGGTTTAAAAAAATTAATTTTCTATAAAAATAAACCCGTATACTTTTGTTTTCATTCTGTTTTCCCTTCATCTAAAAGAATATGCCTCAAAATGTCATACTTCTAATGTCGTTTCTTGGCCTCTAGCACCTAATAAAATATACCACGTGTCAAATTATTTGTAGTATTCAACAAGCATATTGCATGCACACACACATATGAATGCATGCACACTCACAGGCATGCTTTATTTCCTTGCAATACTTTCTCATGAACTACAATTTTAATTAAAAAATAATACTGTTTCCTCCATGCTGGTCAATTGCTAAGAAAATGTTAATGGTCTGGTGAATATTCACAGGGAACATTGTTAATTTTATCTAAATCTACGGGGCATAGATTTTGATAAGGCCTTTTTACTGTGAATATTTTCTTCCCCTTCCTTTAAAATGTCATTCTATCTCAAGAACATTAGAACCCATAAAACTTTCAGCTTCTCCTGGGACTATATCAGAGTAACTTGCTTGAATTAATATCAATTTCATTGAAATATTTAGTAGGTGCCAATAGATGAGTTTTTCTTATTGTTAGAGTTATAAAACAAAATCTAATGAAACACTTAACCGTTATTATACCTGACTAAGGCTTTGTAATGGACTACAGTGGATCAGTCTGGATGTTTGTATTAGTAGTAAAGTAATTCATCTGCAGAATTCACATCCATTAATAACAGCAGAAGAAACCTGAGAGAAATCTAGAGTCCATCCACAGGAAACAATAACCAGGGAAGAAAATACAATCAAGTATTAGAATTGGTATTTTGCTTATGGAACCTGAGGCAGAAATATTTGTGTTAGCCTTTAAACACAGCCAGGATCTGGCCGTGCATTCTATTTTTTGATATTGGTCTGGAGCCCAATTTTATTTTGGTATAGAGTCTTTCCCTAGGCTAATACAATTATACTTGCCCAAACTATACAGACTTAGAAGTCAAAATAGAAGTTTGTTCTTGTTATGCCATGAAGCACCTGGGAAGTTTGTTAAAATGCATACTCCCAGGAACCATGGGAAGATAATTTCATTCATTTGATCTTAGGTAAGAAACAAATCATCATTATTCCATCAGGTGATCCTGAAGTAGATGTCCCATGAATCTTCTTTCTTGAAAAACCTGTCTTGGCTAATGATGTGTTTCTTACCACTCTTATTACTCAAGGAATGCATATCTTTAGTACTTAAGACAGTGCCTGACTTATAATAGTTGCTCAATAAATACTTGTTGATTAAATGAATAAATAAGTCTACATCTGATTTTTGAAAATTCTGTTGCTTGTTCCCAAGTTAATGAGAAGATGTAAACTCTAATATTTTTATAAAAAACATTTAATTCAGTCTTGGGAAAAAATAAACTTGCAAAAATATACTCTCTTTGAAAACAAACCACTTTGTGAGTCATAAGGTAGCATTAAACCTGGGCTTGCTTATAACATCACAGAGCTTGATAATATGCACACAGGATTCAACTGAAGGGGAGGGAGAAGGTTAAGAAAGATTCTACTGTAATAATCTCAAGAATACAGGCAAGGTCAATAGATTCAAGGTTTGAAAAGTTAGGAGACCAATCTTTGTACAATCTTTGTACTAGGGATGTTTACGTCAACAGTTTAGTTTTCAGAGATTTTTAAAGTTCAACTAGATATTCAAATATGTGATGAGAAAATCCAGGATAAAATTTTAATATTTGCCTTCCTACAAGTGTGTAATTTTCTGGCTTAATTATTTTTTCATTGACTATCTTGAAATTTTTAGCAGTGAGTGCATAACTAGAAAATGTTGACTTTGAGAAATTAAATTGTTAAAGCAAGAAAGAAAGATAAAAAACTGTGTTGGTTGGGGGGATATGCTTCTGCTTTCCAGTTATACTCATCTGGAATTCTTTTCACATTCTAATGGCTAAATAAAATTTAATTTTTCCAGCTACAGGTATACAACAAAAGCTTGAAATGACCTGTTTGTATTGTGCAATGTTTAGAGCCATTCAATGAACAAGTCATTGTGATTGTAAAGGAAAGCTATACATCTCATCTTCAACACAATGAGCTGTAATCATACAATGAAAAAAAAAAAATGAGGTCACAACTTCATTGCGGTAATCACACGAATAACCCTAACTCCTTGGAAAAGAGAGCTATGCAGCTGAATTAATACATTTATTCATTCAAAAATACTCTAATAGTATATATACTCTTTTGGCCTGACAGATGGGGTCAATATCAATATCAAGTGGTAAGATAAAATACTAAAAAAAATCTGTCCGAATCTTTCAGATTATAAATGAAATGTGAACTATTTTACATAGACAAAAAGTTAAACTTCTACCACAAAATTCAAAATTACTGGTAAAACGATTTCACTTATTTTACTCAGTTTCTGAGATCTCTCCACCGTGCTTGCACTTCTCTTTGTAGCCTACAAGACTCTGCTCCATAATCAAGGCCAGTGCTGAGAAAATAAATATTATCAACTATCAGAGTTTAAAGAAGATATCATCATGGCTGTCACATTCTTTGACTTTTTGCCAGCCATTAATTAACTAGGTGAATAATTGCATATAGGTCCACAAAAACATGTTGAAACCCAATAATACATAATAAAGCTACATATATATTTAAAATATGTAAGAAATATATTCATAAGAGCAATAAGTATTCTAATTCTCTAGCATGCTTAATATATCATGCCCTAAAACCAAAACAACAACAGCAAACCAGTTGCTGTCAAGTCGATTACTACTCACAGCGACCCTACTGGACAGAGTAGAACTGCCCTGTAGGGTTTCCAAGGAGTGGCTGGTGGATTCAAACTGCTGATCTTTTGGTCGGCAGCTGATAGACCTTAATCACTGCACCATCAGGGCTCTGATCATGCCCTAGGTTATAATTATTTATTTATTCATCTTTCTGTACCAACCAAGTTGTAAAAATCCTTAGGACAATGACTACTTTTCTTTATAACATTAGTGACCATAATTTATTGCAATATTGTGTACACTTTATATCTTTGAATAAATGAGTTTATTTTCTTATTCGCTTTTAAAATAATGTTTTGTTTTTGCTTTTTACTTAAGTTTGCGTCTATTTCCTGTTACTACCTTTAAACAATAAAATATACTTTTATTGCAATTATGGAACATACCTAGTCATACATGGACAAATTATATTATTAATGCTAAAGGAACTTTCACAATAAATCTAATTTCCACTTAGAGAAATCCTTGGCTGCAGAATTTAGCAGTATGCCTAATTAAAGGTAATAAGACTCAGCACCAAGAATATTCCAAACATTGTGCAACTGCTTTGAAATTATGGTGCAAATCACAAAGTAAAAATAGTGTACACAATCCTTGTTCTCAAAATGAAAGTTTTACCTTGTGATATTTTATCTTTTCTTGTAATTCCAGCAAGAACTCTGGCCTCTGCTGACTGTGGCCTTTGAATTCACCCAGGCTCAGCAGGATTCACTCCCTGTTACGCAGGAGAAACTACACTTCAAATAAATAAAAGAAACTAAATTTTCACTTAAACTCACCTGTGTGCACGGAAGCAGTTTCTTCCCCTGTAAAGCAGAAATTTATATTAGTTGACAGGTATATCATCCAGAGCCTCAGGTACTTCAAAGACTTCTCACAGCTTAAGGGACATGTGAAAAATTTTAATGTCAAAGTCAGAATATCTGGTTTCATCAATGGCTGGTCAAATAGTTTATGTAATTGTCTTGGGATTTTTGTTCTACTGTTCAAAACAACAAAATCTATCAATTATAGGAATTATAGCTGAACAATGGAATATATATGATTTTTCAGTTATTTTTAAAATGAACATCAAAAGAAAGTTTGCATAAGAGGAGCAAAATCAAAAAGAAAAGATAAAAATATATTGAAAGTAACAAATGAAAATAAAAATGTGATTAAAGAACTCCATTTAAAAGGTTTAGTCCAAACTCTTTCCATATACAAATAAACTTGCATACAATTGTTGATAATGGTATGGCAGGCTATTTAAAAAGTGAGCGTCTATGCAAAAAATTACCTCTGAAATCTGGCTGCTCATTAGAATCACCTGAGAAGCTTCTAAAACTATTGATGTCTGGGCATCACTCTCAGAAAAACAGATTTGATTGGTCTGAGAGGACCCAGGTATTCATGTTTCTAAAACATTCCTTAAGTGATCTTAATTTAGTCAGTATTGAGAACCATGCTCTAGAATGAAGGCAAAACAAAGCAAATTATTCTAATAATCATTCCTTTGCAAACAGTCACATTTTCTATATAATAACAGTATCACGCTTTTATTTTAGAATAGAAATTTCCATAAACTGTATACTAGTTGTTTTTTTAGCTTCAGTATTATTGTCATTATATTGATTATAAAATTATTCCATTTTACAGAGAAGGACAAAAAAAAAAAAAAAAAGAAAATCAATGAATTCCTAACACATTTGGGTTATATATGACACAGGATACTTAATCCTATTTTTATAGTCAGCCATTGATTAAGCTTCCAAACTTTGTGCTATATTAACATTTTATTTATCAAAAATAAAAATAATTACATAATTCTAACTCACAAAAAAAAGACCAGATTTACTGGCCTAAAGGAGACTGGAGAAACCTTGAGAGTATGGCCCCCAGACACCCTTTTAGCTCAGTGGTGAAGTTACCTCCGAGGTTCACTGTTCAGCCTGGGAGTGGACAGCCCCATAAAACCAAATCAGACTAACGAGGTACAGGACTCCAGTGACAAGGGCCAGAAGGCAGAAGGGGACAAGGAAACTGGTGATAGGGGACCCAAGTTCGAGTAAGGGTATTGTTGATGTGTTGTGAGATTGTTAACCATTGTCATAGGGCAACATTTGTAGTAACTGTTAAATGAGAAACTATTTTGTTCGGTAAGCCTTCATCTTAAGTGAGAGTAACAGCACAATTGGAAGAGCGTAGTCAATGTCACTGAACTGTGTATGTAGAAATTTTTGAAACGGTGTATCTTTAGCTATGTGTATTTTCACCAAAGAAAAAAAATGGTTGAGAAGTTAGAGGGTTAATATGTTGTGGGATTGTTAACCAATGTCATAAAACAACTTGTGTACTACTGTTTCATGAGAAACTATTTGTTCTGTAAGCCTTCACCTGAAGTACAATAAAATATTAAAAAAAAAAAGATAAAAAGAATTAATAAACAGATAAGTGAAATTTTAGAAAAATAATAAACAACAGTTGATCCAAACTGCATTAACCTTTGAGCACATTAATGAAATATGCCAGTTTTCCCCTTTGAGTTGAGTAGTTTAACTATTTATATAGCCTGTGTTCACTAGATAACCACAAACTTCCTATTCATTCTGTACTCTGGAATGCTATCAAAAGAAAGTGTAATTTTAGACAGCAGTACTTAAACTGATCACTGAGTCAGAAT
This sequence comes from Dugong dugon, assembly GCA_030035585.1. Lineage (NCBI taxonomy): Eukaryota > Metazoa > Chordata > Mammalia > Sirenia > Dugongidae > Dugong > Dugong dugon. The sequence goes on along the minus strand of CM057463.1, from coordinate 100,632,933 downwards.
CAACTCGATGGCAATGTGTTTGGTTTTATACTTAAACAAAAAGGGGCAAAATGTACTTTTATAACTTATATTTTTTTTGTCAATTCCATTTTCATTTCATTTGCATTTTCATTCCTAATAATCTTGATATTCTCAATATGAAGACTGAATGTCTGTTACTTGAATATATTCAGCTCAGTATCTTATCATGGTGCATTTTACATTGAAATATTTTGATAATTAAAGTTTCAGTGGATAATTTCTTGAATTGATGTACCACATTATCATTTTACGTACATTTTAATTTACAACCTGAATTAGTAGCGTGTGTTATTGTCATTAAGAAAAACAGAAAAAAAATAGTAGCAATATAAACAGTTTGAGTTGATGCAAGCATTTTTGTTAGCCCTGAAGCAGTTCTGATAGTTTTATTGTCTTAATCAACTTAGTCAACTCTCTTTACTGCTCTTTTGAGGTGGTAGTTTGGAACACATGCTGGGGTGTTAGTTCACTGCGGCCAAATTAAAAATGATAATTCTCATGTGTGAAATAACTGTATGGGCTAATGACCAAATATCTTTATAATATGAGCCACTGTTGCAGCAGGTGGCCAAACAATTAGACACCATAGCATAATATATTCCTACAGTAAAGAAAAAATAAAGACATCTGTGATACAAGCAAAGGAAATCCTTAGGAAGAGAATGAAAATATATATTTCAATAATTAATACTCATTGAATATTTAATCTTTTGATTACAAATAGTTAAAACAAGATCCCTTAAACTAAATGTTTACTTCCGCTGCTATTCATGGTATAAATATTTAATATGCATGCATGAGGAAAACAAAAATGTGGTTAAAGAACCAGTTTATTATTAAAGCTTTTGACCTTGACCTTGTGGAATTCACGGTCTTTTTTTTTTTTTTTTTTTCAGTAGATTTACCTGTAGTAAGTATACCATTGGGATGAAGAAGCCTGATAATTGAGAATGATTATGGGAAATTTCTGGAAAGTGTGATGTGGAAGGTAAACAAAGCGTAGATCATAATGTATCTTAAGTAAAAAGCTTGCCTTTAGAAATCATTTTAAAGGCAAAGAAGAGTTACAAAACAAGCTTTGCATTATATAGGGAAATTATCTAGTGGCAATATGGAGGTTGTGTTTGATGGAGGTAAGTGAATTGATTAAAAATCTTTTGTAATAATCCCGATGAAGACTTACTGTTTCAAAACCAAACCCACTGCCGACAAGTTGATTCTGACTCATGGCAACCTTATAGGACAGAATAGAACTGCCCCATAGGGTTTCCAAGGCTAAAATCTTTACAGAAGCAGACTTGCCACATCTTTCTCCTGCAGAGAGACTGGTGAGTTCAAAATAACATTTTGATTGGCAGCCAAGGGCTTTAACTACTGCACCACCAGGGCTTCTGAGGCCTTTCTGTAAACAGTATTAATAAAAAAAATACCTGTGGAGAGATGGGACCAAGATGGCAGAGTAGTCAGATGCTTCTGTTGGTCCCTCGTACAACAAAGACCCAAAAAAACAAGTGAATCGATTATTTATGACAATCTAGGAGGCCTGAACATGAAGGGTAAAGATGAGGAATTGGACTGAGTGAAAGGAGGAGGGAGAGATGGTTCAGAAGCAGCGAGATGTTGCCAGACCTGACCCAGTGGGCGCTAGTACCATGTGGGCGAGATAGGCTGGCGTGCAGGGTGAGGCAAACAGTGGCATTCAGGATGTATTTTCCACTTCAGGAGAGACCTAGTGGCAGAGAGTCTCCTCAGGCCTCCAGAGCCGTTGAAAAATGGTGCTCAATTGGCAAAAGATAAGTACATGTGTTTAACCTACCAAACAGATCAAAAATCACCCCATTTGGGAAGAACCTCTCTCACATTTATGTGCTTCCTTCCCACTCTGCACTGGGTCCTGGGCTGGCTTCAGTGACTGCCATGATCCCTGGGCCAGAAGTAGGACCAATCAGGTGCCCTGAGCCATTCTCCTGACCTTGGAGAGGGAACAAATTAACAAACAGGAAAAAATAATACACCAGCTCCTCTAAGCTGGGAACTCAGGGCAGACACACTTCCTTTGCCTAGGCACAGGCATAAGGGATCCATGGACTTTGAATGCCTTTCACCCCTGCATAGACTTACGTGGGCCCATTTCAACAGCATAAGCCCTCATTAGCACAGTACAACAGGGTATTTACCTGAAGCCTAACTTCACTGTATCAGCTATATGGTGGAGTGGCAAGTTAGTGACATTTGATGCCACTCTGCCCACTAAACAGGGTCTTCACCTACCCAAATCAGGGGTCTGAGAACTGATGGCTCCACCCATGCCACCTAGCCACCTGTGATAGGGGTCCAAAAAGTGGTGCCTCTCAGTCCTTACCATCAACAGCATTGAGTGCCTGTAGTTCAGCTGCAAAACTCACCCACCTATGCGCTTTAGGGAACAGGGAGACTCTTTCCTCCCAGACACTCAGGGCAGCCGTCAGCCCCCTGCCTTGCTCAGCGTGTGACTCCCTACTACGACCAGAGACCTGTGCCTACTCCAGTCACCCCTGCCCATCTAGAACTGTAGGTGAGAGCCTGCACCACACACCTGAGCTGAATCCATACAGGAAAAGTAAACAGACTCCTGGGCTCACACACCTAGTAACAGATCTAAGCACCTGGTGGCAGGACATTAGAGCTTCAAAGCCTCCAATAATCAAACTTGCTCACACAAGTGGCCTATTTGGGCATATCAAAACAAAACTAGAAGCTAGGAAACAGTAAGCAAACATAAAATGAATAAATAGAATAACTTATTGATGGCTCAGAGACAAAAGTCAATATCAAATCACATAAAGAATCAGATCATGATGGCTTCAGCAAGCTCCCAAAACAAGGAATCAAGAAATTTTCTAGAGGAAGAGAGCTTCTTGGAATTACCAAAGGTAGAATACAGAAAATTAGTATACAGAACTCTCCAAGAGATCAGGAAGGAAATTAGGCAAAATGCAGACCAAGGAATACAGGAACTTAAGAAGATTAGAGAAGAGCATAATGAGAAATTTAACAGGCTGCAAGAATCCACAGACAGACAGCAATCATAAATCCAGAAAATTAATATTAAAATTTCAGAATTAGACAACTCAATAAAAGTCGTAAGAGCCAAATTGAGACAATGGAAGTCAGAATTAGAGAGATCGAAGATAAAGCACTTGACACCAACTTATTTGAGGAAAAATCAGATAACAGGATTTAAAAAATGAAGAAACCCTAAGAATTATGTGGATTCTATCAAGAGGAATAACCTACGAGTGATTGGAGTACCAGAACAAGGAGGGATAACAGAAAATACAGAGAGAATTGTTGAAGATTTGTTGGCAGAAAACTTCCCTGATATCATGAATGATGATAAGATATGTATCCAAGATGTTCATCAAACCCCACATAAGGTAGATCACAAAAGAAAGTCATCAAGACATATTATAATCAAACTTGCCAACACCAAAGACAAAGAGAAAATTTTAAGAGTGGCTAGGGATAAATGAAAAGTCATCTACAAAGGAGAGTAAATAAGAATAAGCACAGGCTACTCAGTAGAAACCATGTAGGCAAGAAGGCAAGGGATGACATATATAAAGTCTTGAAGGAATAAAATTGCCAGCTAAGAATTATATATCCAGCAAAACTATCTCTCAAATATGATGGTGAAATTAGGGCATTTCCAGATAAATAGAAGTTTAGGGAATTTGCAAAAACCAAACCAAAATTACAAAAATACTAAAGGGATTCCTCCAGTTAGAAAATCAGTAACATTAGATAACAACCCAAGACTGGAACACAGGACAGAAAAACCAGATATAAACCCTGATAGGGAAGTCACAAAAATAAATCAAAGCTAAAACACTGAAAATAGGGAAACAGAGACATCAATATGTAAAAGACAACAACATTAAAGCAAAAAAGAGGGACTAAAAAGTGTAGAGGAGAGGAAGTCAAGGCGATATAAAGAAATAAAAGACTGGTTTAAAATTAGAAAAATAGGGGTAAATATTAAGGTACCCACAAAGGAAACTAACAGTCCTACACATCAAAATAAAAAAAAAACAAGAGAAACATAAAGAATCAGCAAGTACAAAATCAACAACAATGAAAAAGATGAAAATACATAAAGAAAAATGACTCATTACAGAAAATTAAGTGGAACAAAGAAACTGCCAACAACACACACAAAAAGACATCAAAATGACAGCACTGAACTCAGACAGATCAATAATTATGCTGAATGTAAATTGACTAAATGCACCGTTAAAGAAACAGAAAGTGGCAGAATGGACAGAAAACAAGATCCATCTATAAACTTCCTACAAGAAACACTCATTAGATTAAAAACATAAATAAACTAAAACTCAAAGGATGGAAGAAAAAACATATCAAGCAAACAATAATAAAAAAAGAGCAGGAGTGGCAACATTAACCTCTGACAAAACACGGTTTAAAGTAAAATCCACCAAAAAGGATAAGGAATGACACTATATAATGATTAAAGGGTCAGTACATCAAGAGCATAATAAATATTTCCGCATTTAAAGACAGAACTCCAAAATACATAAAACAGACTCTAACAGCACTGAAAAGAGAGACAGCTCCACAATAATAGTAGGAGACTTCAATATACCACTTTAAATGAAGGACAGAATATCCAGAAAGAACCTCAGTAAAGACATGGAAGATTTAAATGCCACAATCAACCAACCTGACCTCACAGAACACTCCACCCAAAGGCAGACAAGTATACTTTTTTTTCCAATGCACATGGAACACTCTCCAGAATAGACCACATATTAGGCCATAAAGTAAGCCTTAACAAAACCCAAAGCAATGAAATATTACAAAGCACCACTTCCGAGCATAAAGCCATAAAAGTGGAAATCAATAACAGAAAAAGCAATGAAAAAAACTCAAACACATGGAAACTGAACAATACCTTCCTCAAAAACTACTGGATTATAGAAGAAATTATGGGTGGAATAAAGAAATTCACAGAATCTAATGAGAATAAAAACACATCCTGCCAGAACCTTTGGGACATAGCAAAAGCAATGCTCAGAGATCAATTTATACCAATACATGCACACATTCAAAAAGAAGACAGGGCTAAAATCAAAACATTATCACTACAACTCGAACAAATAGAAAGAGGGCAGTAAAAGAAGCCCTCGGGCACCAGAAGAAAGCAAATAATAAAAATTAGGGCAGAGTTAAATTAAATAGAAAATTGAAAGAGTTAACAAGACCAAAAGCAGCTTCTTTGAAAAGATCAACACAATGAATAAACCATTGGCTAAATTGACAAAAAAAAAAAAAAAAAAAAAAAAAAACAGGAGTGGAAGCAAATAACCCAAATAGGAAATGAGATGGGTGATATCACAACAGACCCAACCGAAATTAAAAGAATCATAACAGAATACTATGAAAAATTGTACTGTAAAAAATTTGAAAACCTAGAGGAAACAGACAAATTTCTAGAAACTCACTACCTATCTAAACTAACACAACCAGAAGTAGAAGTACTAAATGAACCTATAATGAACGAAGAGATTGAAAAGGTAATTAAAAAACTCCCAATAACAAAAAAAGCCCTGGTCCAGACGGTTTCACTGGAGAATTCTACCAAACTTTCAGAGAAGAGGTAACACCACTATTTCTAAAGGAATTTCAGCGCGTAGAAAAGGATGGAATACTCCCAGAATAACCCTGATACCAAAACCAGGTAAAGACATCACAAAAAAAAAAAAAAAAAAAAAAATCCTCAACAAAATTCTAGTCAATAGAATTCAGCAACAGATCAAAACAATAATTCACAATGACCACGTGGGATTCATACCAGGTATGCAGGGATGGTTCCACATTAGAAAAACAATCAATGTAATGCATAATATAAATAAAACAAAAGACAAGAACCACATGGTCTTATCGATCAATGCAGAAAAGGCATTTGACAAAGTCCAACACTCGTTCATGATAAAAACTCTCAGCAAAATAGGAATAGAAAGGAAATTCCTCAACATAATAAAGGACAGCCAGCATCATTCTAAATGGAGAGTTTGAAAGCATTCCCCTTGAGGACGGAAACCAGAAACAGATGCCCTTTATCATCACTCTTGTTCAGCATTGTGAGAGATATCCTAGCCAGAGCAATTAGAATAGAAACAGAAATAAAGGGCACTGAAATTGGTAAGGAAAAATTAAAAGTATCTCTATTTGCAGATGATTATGCTCTTATACACAGAAAACCCCAAATAATCCACAAGAAAACTACTGGAACTAATAGAAGATTTCAGCAAAGTATCAGGATACAAGAGAAACGTAAAAAGATCAGTTGGATTCCTCTACACCAACAAAGAGAACTTCAAAGAGTAAATCACCAAATCAATACCATTTACAACAATCCCCAAGAGGATAAAATACTTAGGAATAAATCTAACCAGAGACGTGAAAGACCTATAAAAAAATAAATAAATAAAACCTATAAGAAACCAAAAGAGACCTATATAAGTGGAAAAACACCTTGATGATGGATAGGAAGACCCAACACTGTGAAAATGTCAATTCTACTCAAAGTGATCTACATATACAATGCAATCCCAATCCAAATTCCAACGGCATTTTTTAATGAGATGGAGAAACAAATTACCAACTTCATATGGAAACAGAAGAGTCCCCTGATAAGGAGCATTACTCAAGAAGAAGAACAAAGTGGGAAGCTTCATACTACCCATTTAGAAACTATTATACTGTCACCATAGTCAAAACAGTCTGGTACCAGTACAACAGCAGATACATAGATCAATGGAACAGAATTGAGAATCCAGACACAGACTCATCCACCTATGAGCACCTGGTATTTGACAAAGGCCCAAAGTCCATTAATTGGGGAAAAGACAGCCTCTTAAACAAATGGTGCTGACATAACTGGATATCCATCGGCAAAAAAATGAAACAAGACCCATACCTCAAACCTTGCACAAAAACTAACTCAAAATGGATCAAAGACCTCAATATAAAATCTAAAACGATAAAGATCATGGAAGAAAAAGTAGGGACAACAAGAGGAGCCTTAATACATGGCATAAACATAATACAAACCATAAGTAACAATTGACAAACACAGGAAGAGAAACTACATAACTGGGAGCTCCTAAAGATCAAACACTTATGCTCATCAAAAGACTTCATCCAAAGAATAAAAAGGCAATCTACAGACTGGGAAATAATTTTTGGCTATGACAAATCCGATCAGTGTCTAATCTCTACGATCTATGAGATACGGCAAAACCTCAACAACAAAAAGACAAATAACCCAATAGAAAAATGGGCAAAGGATATGAAACAGGCACTTAACCAAAAAAGACATTCAGGTGGCTACCAGATACATGAGGAAATACGATCATTAGCCATTAAAGAAATGCAAATTAAAACTACAGTGAGATAATATCTCACCCCAACAAGCTAGAACTGATCAAAAAACACAAAATAAAAATGTTGGAGAGGTTGTGGAGAGACTGGAACACTTATACACTGCTGGTGGGAATGTAAAATGTATAATCACTTTGGAAATCGATTTGGCGCTTCCTTATAAAGCTAGAAATAGAAGTACCTATAACATAGCAATCCCACTCCTTGGAATATGCTAGAGAAATAAGAGCCATCAAATGAATAGATATATGCACACCCATGTTCATTGCAGCACTGTTCACAATAGCAAAAAGATGGAAACAACCTAGGTGCCCATCAATGGACGAACGGATAAACAAATTATGGTATATTCACACAGTGGAATACTATACAATGATAAAGAACAACGATGAATCTGCAAAACATCTCATAACATGGATGAATATGAAAGGCATTGTTGTTTGTGAAATTAGTTAGTCGCAAAAAGACAAATATTATATGAGACCGCTATTACAAGAACTCAAGGTTTAAACACAGAAGAAAACATTCTTTAATGGTTACAAGAGTGGGGATGGAGGGAGATGGGTATTCACTAACTAGATAGCAGATGAGAATTGTCTTAGGTGAAGGGAAGGCCAGCACACACTACAGGTAAAGTCAGCACAACTGGACTAAACCAAAAGCTAGGAAGTTTCCTGAATACAACCAAATACTTTGAAGGAGAGAGTAGCAGGGGCGGGGGTCTAGGGACCATGGTTTCAGGGGACATCTAGGTCAATTGACATAATAAAATTTATTAAGAAAATGTTCTGCATCCCACTTTGGTGAGTGGCATCCGGGGTCTTAAAAGCTAGTGAACAGCCATCTAAGACACATCAATTTGTCCCATCCCACCTGGAGCAAAGAATGAATGACATCAAAGACACAAGGAAAATATGAGTCATAAAGGGTCACATAAACCAGAGACACTATCAGCCTGAGACCAGAAGGACTAGATGTTGCCCATATACCACCAATGACTGCCCTGACAGGGAACACAAGAGAAAGTCCCTCATGGAGCAGAAGAAAAGTGGGGGTCAGAACTGAAATTCTAATAAAAAGACCAGACTTAATGGTCTGACTGAGACTGGAGGAACCCCGGAAAGTATGGCCCCTGGACTCTCTGTTAGCCCAGTACTGAAACCATTCCCGAAGCCAACTCTTCAGATAAAGATTAGACTGACTATGGGACTTAAAATTATACTCGTGAAGAGAGTGCTTCTTAGCTCAAGTAGATACAGGGACTAAATAGGCAGCTCCTGTCTGGAGATGAGATGAGAAGGCAAAAAGGGACAGGAGCTGTTTTAATGGACACGGGAAATCCGGGGTGTAAAGAAGGAGTGTGCTGCCATATTATAGGGAGAGAAGCTCAGGTCACATAGCAATGTGTGTATAAATTTTTGTATGAGAAACTGACTTGAACTGTAAACTTTCACTTAAAGCACACACACACACACACAAAAAAAAACAAAACCAAAAATACTGTGACTGGAAATCAGAGACCAGATTTAATTAACATATACAAGTTACAAGTATGTACATAATTTTATTACAAGTTAGATGAGGGCATAAGAGAAAAAGAAAACTCTAGAGTAATCTCTAAGATATTAGCTTGTATATATAGGCAAATGGTTTCACTAGGTGAGTACTACAGAAGAAGAAGCAATCGCTGTGGATAAGAAATAAGCATTATTTAAAATCTTGCTACTCAGAGAATGGTCTAAGGACCAACAACCTTGGCATTACCTGGGAGTTTGTTAGAAGTGCACAGTCTCGGCCTCCTCCAAGACCTATTGAATTAAATTATGTATTTAACAAGATCCTGAGGTAATTTAAATGCACATGCAAGATTTAGAAAATGTTAAGTTTGAGATACATATATTACTTGAAGGTAGGCACATCACACAAAATCACAAATATAAAAATCAGTACCATTAAATAGTCCCAGAATGAAAACATAAATATGAGGAATCATCAGACTAGGGATAACCATGGAAGAAAATGACATTTTATGGGAAAAACATATAGAAAAAGGAGTGAGAAATGGTGGAAACATCAACATTTAAAGGGAAACAACAAGAAGAATCAATGAAGGACGCTAAGAAGAAAGATCCTGTAAAAGAAAATCATGATGAGAATAATGTCATAGTTCTCATTGAAAGCAAAAATTCTTCATAAGAATTTGATCTCATTTACTGAGAGTGTTACAAAAATGTCCATTGAATTTGTCCAAAAGATAGCTGTTGGTGACCACAAATTTCAGTGAAATAATGAGTTCAGAAGACAGATGACAAAAAAAGTTTAGTAAATGGCAGATGAGGAAGAGAGACAGAAAATATAGAATACCTTTTCCAAAACATGTTTGTAACATAAAGGAGATGGAAATGATAGTAGCTGAATATGGCAGTCAGCCTCTGATATAGCCCCTAATGATCTCTGCCCCCATGTAATCTCACCCCTCAAGTGTGGGCTCCCCTTACCAGTACCACAGTTCCATCAAATCAACTCAGACTCATGGAAAACTTGTGTATATCAGAGTAGAACTGTGCTCCATAGGGTTTTTAATGGCTGATTTTTTTGGAAGTAGATAGCTGGGACTTTCTTCCGAGACAGCTCTGGGTGGACTTGAACCTCCGATCTTTTGATTAGCAGCGAAACACATTAACCATTTGTGCCACTCAGGGATTCTGTGTGCTCCCCTGACTGACTGGCTTTGATAAATAGAATATGGCTTAAAAGATGGGATGTCATTTTAAATAGAGGCTGTGGCTTCCATCCTGGACACTCTCCCTAACTCTCTTACTTGTTCACTCTATGGCAATCCATCAGCCATTTTGTGTGCTTCCCTATAGAGAGTACAAAGTGGCAAGAAAAAACCTTAGATAGCCTGTGGCCTGCCAACAGTCAAGTGTCTGAGCTTGGAAGTATTTTCTACCCTAGTTGAGCCTTGAAATGACTGTAGCCTCAGCCAACAGCTTAACTGCAGATCCTTAAGAGATCCAGAGCCAGAACCACCTATCTAAGCCACAAGCTGATTTCTGACTCATAGAAACTGTGAAGTAATGCTTGCTTTTTTTTGTTTGTTTGTTTGTTTGTTTTTGTTTTGTTTTTTAAGTCTTTTAGTTTGGAAACGATTTTTAATGCAGCAATAAATAACTAATAGATTTTGGAACATGAAATTAGGGTACTGTAAAAATCTGTATGTGAAAATGGCTTTGGAATTACGCAGTGGATATTTAGGATCATGCTAGTAAAAGTTTAAACTCCCCTAAAACCACTGTTCATTGAATGTTGGATTTTGAGGAGACTGTGGATGAGTGAAGAAAATATTTCTGAAATCTATCTACCTATCTATTTATCTTGAAATTTACCTATCTATCTACATGCATATATGTGTGTATACACTTATATATATGTGTGTGTGCCTATATATGAATGTTTACATTTATACATGGGTGCGTACATATGTAAATTTTGAGTTGTTGTTTTCTTGAAAGACCTCTATTTTACAGGTTCCACACACTGGCTGATATCTTTGTTTCTTCCATAAAATATATTGACCATAGTTTCCCATGGGAGGCTGAAAATTAATGATCAGTAGGTTACTCTAAATTATGCACATGAACTTCTCCTCCCACCAGAAGAGTTGTATGCTTAACAACATTACATTGTTTTGTTCCCAAATCTCTTTAGTCTGGTCGTACATTTTATGATAACTACTTCATTAATTTAACTATCGGAAAGGCTGATAAAATGTGAGTGAAAAAAGAAGAGCATTATTATTATTTCTGTAAAAACATAGTTAAGTGCTTTTATACAACTTTATAAACTCAATTTTTTAAATTATTGCTGTAATTTTGAGAAGTCAAGGAAAACATAAGAGATTAGACAACATGTTATTTTAAAAAGTTATTTAAAAATTCAGATTATGCCTTAATTGTCAATAATTACTTGATCCCTTTAAATCACAATTGAAAATCAAAGAAGATATGCTTTATGCAAGAAAGTGAAAAATGTGGAGAATGACCACCACCTACTGCTCTGACAGGGATCACAATAGAGGGCCCCAGACCTGGAGAAAAATGTAGAACAAAATTTAAACTCACAAAAAAAAGACAAGACTTACTGGTCTGACAGAGATTGGAGAAACCCCAAGAATGACATCCGTGTAACTCAGTACTGAAGTCACTCCTGATGTATATTCTTCTGCCAAAGATTAGACAGGCCTATGAAACAAACAACAACAGCACATGTAGCTCAACCATGTATATGAGAATAAATGGGCACAGCCCAAAAGCAAAGACAAGAAGGCTGGAAGTGACCGGAAAGCTGGAAGAATGGAAATCGAGAACCAAGGTCTAGAAGGGAAGAGTGTTCACACGTCACAGGGTTGGCAACCAATGTTACAATACATGTGTACTAATTGTTTAATGAGAAACTAATTTGCTCTGTAAACTTTCATCTAAAACACACATAGACGGAAAGTGGAGAATGTAGTAGTATTTTTGACGAAAAACCTTGGCTGCGTGTCATGGCTTTGTAATGTGTCAGCTTTGCCAGGCTGAACTAGGTTTGTCAGAATTCCCTTCCTTGTAAGCCTCTCATTAAGGTAAGAGGAAAGAGAAAATTTTACACTAGATTTGAAGCACTGACGTGAAAGAGAAATCACATTTTTTAAAAACTTGAACAGACACCAGCATCAGCCATCATTTTTAGTAGCTCACTTGTACTGTCTTTCGTCTGATAGCTTACCTTGTTGGCATGGAGTAGTTAAAAAATTAGTAAGAAGGTTAGTTGAACTGAAACACAGTGTGTAAATGGGAGAATCATATAACATGTAATCAGAGAGGTGAATATAAACAAGATCAGGATAATGACTTTGGATTTTATTCTAAGTGTAAGAAAGTCACTGGAATGTTTTATGCAGAGCATAACCTAGCCCTTAAATTATCACCCTGGCTGTAAAGAAAAGAAAGGGTAGTAGGAAATCAAAACTGGAAAGACAGAAGTCAATTAGAAAGCAATCGCAATAGTCTAGGTGAGAACAGGTGGTAGCTAAGACAAAGGTCATGTTTAAGACAGAGACAAGTGGATAGCTTCAGAATATATTCTGTTGTTGTTAGATGCCATCAAGTTGATTTTGACTCATAGTGACACTATGTACAAAAAAACGAAATGATGCCCACTCTTGGGCCATCCTCAATCATTGCTATGCTTGAGCCCATTGTTGCAACCACTGTGTCAATCCATCTCCTTGAGGGACTTCCTCTTTTTCGCTGACCGTCTACTCTACCAAGTATGATGTCCTTCTCCAGGAACTGATCCCTCTTGATAACATGTCCAAAGTATGTGAGACAGTCTCACACACAATCCTCGCTTCTAATGAGCATTCTCGCTGTACTTCTTCCAAGACAGATATGTTTTTCTTCTGGCACTCCACAGTATATTCAATATTCTTTGCAAACACCATAATTCAAAGGCATCAATTCTTCGTCAGTCTTCCATATTCATTGTCCAGCTTTCACATGCATATGAGGCTATTGAAAATGGCATGGCTTGGGTCTGGCACACTTTAGTCTTCAAGGTGACATCTTTGCTTTTAACACTTTAAAGAGACCTTTTGCAGCAGATTTGCCCAATGCAATGCATAGTTTGATTTCTTGACTGTTGCTTCCATGGGTGTTGATTGTGGATCCAAGTAAAATGAAATCCTTTACAACTTCAATATTTTCTCCATTTAACACGATTTTACTTACTGGTCCAACAGAATATATTCTATAGCAGAGTTATGAAGACTCACTAGTGGATGAACTGTCATCTCAGGAAATTTGATAATCAAGCATAAATCCAAGATGCTTGGCTTGACTAGACATTGGTGGCATTTATAAATATGGGAATGATAAGGCAGGGCAATTTAGAGCTTTGACCAAGTTCTCTTTAAGCTTCTGAACAAAGATCCAAATTGCAATATCAAATAAATAGTTGAATTTATGAATTTCCGTTTTTCTGAAAAGGCTATAGGGGAGATATAATGTGAAGAATCATAGCATTTAAGTAGCATTTAAAGTTATGCCATTGGATAAAATAACCCAGGGAAAATGTATAAATAGAATTAAGTAGACAGCTCAAGCTGAGACGACCAAATACTAGTATTTAGAAGATGCACAGCTGGGCATGAAAAGTAGAGATGAGAAAAGGCTGATGAGAGAGGAAGAAAAATGGGATAACATGAATTAGGAAACCAAGACAAGAAAGTATTTCAAGAATGAAAATAAAGTCCACTGTTTTGGCTGTTTAAATGAAGTGCTGTGGATAAAAGACTTTTTGGAATAAATCACAAACAGAATATGAGGTGAGGAAGTGAGAATGTTGAATATCAAAGATTATTTAAATAATCTTAACTAGGAAAAAGAGTGGAAAATATTGTAATAATGAGGTCAATAAATACATCTTAATTGGAAATTCTAGTACATATTTATATGCTGATGAAAATTATGGCATAGAGGGAGAGAAATGAAGAATGCATGAGAAGAAAAGATAGCATTGTAGGGTATAAATTGATAAAGCAAGAATAGATGGGATCCAGAGCTTGGACAAAATAGATGCCTTTTCATGTATGCAGGACACAAATCTGCAGTAACAGCGTTGAAAGTAGAGGATATATAGGTAGATTGATTAATTTGGTGGTAGGATGATGGGAGAGTTTGTAAAAGATATGTATATAGTACATTTCCATAATCACAAAGAGTTTCATTGTACAGCACTGATACATATTATTTTTATCATCCTAAGATTATAGATACATCCTCCTCTATTTTCTCTAAATGTTTACCTACTACATATTATTTTATACTTTAAATTTGACAAGTATTTTTGTATTTGGTGTACACTGCATCTAATGTGTTTTTTTTCCAAATAGTTGGACATGTTGTTAAGCCATGTATTAAAATCTCATCCTTTTCCTATCACATTGAAATGTCGACTTCATTACATACAATGCTACTCTTGATGTGTGTATATATAACATGTATATCGTACATGAAGTATACATACATGTATGCTGGAGAAGAAATTAAAGTTATCAATAATTTTATTCTACTTGGATAAACAAGCAGCACCCATGAAATCAAATGACGACTTTCATTGGGAAAATCTGCTGGGAAAAAAAGAAAACAAAGATGTCGCTTTGATGAATAAGGTGAGTTAGGCCCAAGCCATGATCTTTTCAATCACAATGTATGCATGCAAAACTTTGATAATGAAAAAGGAAGACAAAAGAACTCACAGAGACTCCATGTACAGCAGGATTAAATGCTGCTCAATCCTGCTTCACCTCCATGATTGTTGACGTGCTGGAGCCCATTGTTTTTGTTTTTTTTTAAATTTAATTTAATTTTTTTTTATTGTACTTCAGGGGAAGGCTTACAGAACAAATAGTTTCTCATGAAACAGTAGTACACATGTTGTGTTATGACATTGGTTAACAACCCCACAACATATTAACCCTCTAAATTCTCAAACTTTTTTTTTTTTTTGGTGAAAATACACATAGCCAAAGATACACCATTTCAAAAATTTCTACATGCACAGTTCAGTGACACTGAATATGCTCTTAGAATTGTGCTGTTATTCTTACTTAAGATGAAGGCTTACAGAACAAAATAGTTTCTCATTTAACAGTTACTACAAATGCTGCACTATGACAATGGTTAACAATCTCACAACACATCAACAATATCCTTACTCAACCTTGGGTTCCCTATCACCAGCTTCCTTGTCCCCTTCTGCTTTCCGGCCCTTGTCACTGGACTCCTGTACCTCGTTAGTCTCATTTGGTTTTACGGGGCTGTCCACTCCCAGGCTGAACAGTGAACCTCGGACATAACTTCACCACTGAGCTCAAAGGGTGTCTGGGGGCCATACTCTTGAGGTTTCTCCAGTCTCCATTAGGCCAGTAAATCTGGTCATTTTTTTTTTTTTTTTTTTTGTGAGTTAGAATTATGCTCTACATCCTTCTCCAGCTCTGTCCAGAACCCTCTGTTGTGATCCTGGTCAGAGGAGTCATTGGTGGTAGCCGGGCACCATCCAGCTGTACTGGGCTCAGTCCCGTGGAGGACTTGGTAGCTGTGGACAATTAGTCCTTCAGACAAATCTTTTCCTTGTATCCTGTTCTCTTCATTCACCCTTGCTCCCGAAGGGATGAGACCAGTGGAGTATCTTAGATGGCCGCTCACAGGCTTCTAAGACCCCAGACACTACTCACAAAGGTAGAATGTAGAACATTGTCTTTATAAGCTGTGTCATGCCAATTAAGCTAGATGTTCCCTGAGACCATGGTCCCCAGAGCCCTCCGCCCAGCAATTCAGTCCCTCAGGGAGTTTGGATGTGTTTGTGTGTCTGTGAGGCTTCCATGAGCTTTCCTAGTACAAGTTGTGCTAGTTTCTCCTGTATTGTGTACTGTATCACCCTTCACCCAAGATACCATTTATCTATTATCTATTAGTATTCCCCCCCCACCCCTCCCATCCCTGGTAACCAACAAAGATTGTTACATTTTCTGTGTGAACTTTTTCATGGGTTTTTACAATAGAGGTCTCATACAATATTTGTCCTTTTGTGACTGGCTTATTTCACTCAGCATAATGTCCTCCATTTTCATCCATGTTATGAGATGCTTCACAGATTCATTGTTGTTCTTTCTCATTGCATAACACTCCGTTGTGTGTATGTACCATAGTTTGTTTATACATTCATCTGTTGATGGGCATCTAGGTTGTTTCCATTGTTTTGCTATTGTAAACAATGATGCCATGAACATAGGTGTGCATACATCTATTCTAGTGACGACTCTTATTTCTCTAGGATATATTCCTAGGAGTGGGATTGCTGGTTCGAATAGAATGTCTATTTCTAGCCTTCTGAGGAAGTGCCATATCATTTTCCAAAATGTTTGTATCATTTTGCATCCCCACCAACAGTGCATAAGAGTTCTGATCTCCTAGCAGCCCCTCCAACATTTGTTATTTCCAGTGTTTTTGATTCGTGCCAGTAATGCTGGGGTGTGATGGTATCTCATTGTGGTTTTAATTTGCATTTCTCTAATGGCTAGTGATTGCGAGCATTTCCTCTTGTGTCTGTGGCCATTTGAATGTCTTCTTTGGTGAAGTGTCTGTTCATTTCCTTTGCCCTTTTTTTGATAGGATTATTTGTCTTTTTGTTGTAGAGGTGTTGGATTTTTTTGTAGATTATGGAGGTTAGACCTTTGTCTGATTTGTACTGTCCAAAAATTTTTTCCCAGTCTGTAGGTTCTCTTTTGACACTTTTGGTGAAGTCTTTTGAAGAGCATAGGTGTTTGATTTTTAGAATATCCCAGTTACCTAGCTTATCGATTGGGGTTTGTCCATTGATGGTTATAGTTTGTATCCTGTTAATGCCATGTATTAAGGCTTAAAGTGTTGGTCCCATTTTTTCTTATATGAAGTTCATAGTTTTAGGCTTTATATTTAGGTCTTTGATCCATTTTGAAGTAATTTTTGTATACGGTGTGAGGTATGGGTCCTGTTTCATTTTTTTGCAGATGGATATCCAGTTTTGCCAGCACCATTTGTTAAAAAGACTGTCTTTTTCCCCATTTGATGGACTTTGGGACCTTGTCGAAGGTCGGGTGACCGTAGGTGGATGGATTGACATCTGGGTTCTCAATTCTGTTCCATTGGCCAATGTATCTGTCATTGTACCATTACCAGGCTGTTTTGACTACTGTAGCTGTATAGTAGGTTCTGAAGTCAGGTAGTGTGAGTCCTCCAACTTTTCTTCTTCTTCAGTAGTTCTTTACTTCTTCGGAGCTTCTTCCCTTTCCATATAAAGTTAATGATTAGTTTTTCCATCTCTTTGAAGAATGTTGTGGCTGTTTGGATGGGGATTGCATTGTATTTCTAAATTGCTTTGGGTAGAATTGTCATTTTCACAATGTTGACTCTGCCTATCCATGAGCATGGTGTGTTTTTCCATTTATGTAGATACCTCTGGGTTTCTTGCAGCAGTGTTTTGTAGTTTCCTTTGTATAGGTCTTTTACACCCATGGGAAGATTTATTCCTAAGTATTTTATCTTATTAGGGGCTATTGAAAATGGTATTGTTTTCCTGATTTCCTTTTCATCATTCTCCTTTTTGGTGTATAGGAATCCAACTGATTTTTGAATGTTTATCTTGTATCCTGCTACTCTGCTGAATCTTTCTATTAGTTCCAGTAGATTTCTCGTGGAGTCTTTAGGGTTTTCTGTGTATCATATCATATCACCTGCAAACAGGGACAGTTTAACTTTTTCATTACCAATTTGGATGCCCTTTATTGCTTTTCCTTGCCTTATTGCTCTAGCTAGAACTTCCAGCACAATGTTAAATAGAAGTGGTGACAAAGGGCATCCTTGTCTTGTTCCTGTTTTCAAGGCGAATGTTTTCAGCCTCTCTCCATTAAGAATAATGTTGGCCATTGGTTTTGCATAGATGCCCTTTATTATGTTGACAAATTTCCCTTCTATACCTATTTTATTGAGAGTTTTTATCAGGAATGGGTGTTGCACTTTGTCAAATGCCTTTTCTGTGTCCATTGAGATGATCATGTGATTCTTTTCTTTCCTTTTATTTATGTGGTGGATTACGTTGATTGATTTTCTAATGTTGAACCATCCTTGTGTACCTGGTATGAATCCTACTTGGTCGTGGTGTATTATTTTTTTTGATATGATGCTGAATTCTATTTGCTAGAGTTTTGTGGAGAATTTTTGCATCTATATTCATGAGAGATATTGGTCTGTAATTTTCTTTTTTTGGGACATCTTTTCCTGGTTTTGGTATCAGTGTTATGCTGGCTTCATAGAATGAATTTGGAAGTGTTGCTTCCTCTTCTATGCTCTGAAATAGCTTGAGTAGTACTGGGACAACATTTTCTGTAAATGTTTTGTAGAATTCTCCAGTGAAGCCATTCTGGGCCAGGGCTGTTTTTGGTTGGGAGTTTTTTATTACCTTTTCAATCTCTTCTCTTGTTATGGGTCTGTTCAGATTTTCAACATCACTTTGTTGTAGTTTGGGTAGGCCGTGCATTTCTAGAAATTTATTCATTTCCTCTAGATTTCAAATTTGTTGGAGTATAGTTTTTCATAATATTCTGTTATAATCCTTTTTATTTCAGTTGGGTCTGTTGTAATGTCCCCCATTTCACTTCTTATTTGGGTTATTTGTGTCCTCTCCTGTTTTTCTTTTGTCAGTCTGGCCAGTAGTTTGTCGATTTTGTTGATTCTTTCTTTTGTTTTTCTGTTCTCTGTTTCATTTATTTCTGCTCTGATCTTTACTATTTCCTTTCTTCCAGTGGTTGTGGTCGATTTTTGCTGTTGTCTTTCTATTTGTTGGAGTTCTGTAGTTAACGTTTTGATTTTGTCCCTTTCTTCTTTTTGATATGTGCATCTATTGCTATAAATTGTCCTCTGAGGACTGCCTTTGTTGTATCCCAAAGATTTTGGTATGATGTGTTTTCATTCTCATTGATTCTAGGAATTTTTTTATTCCATTTCTGATTTCTTCTATCAGCCACTGATGTTTAAACAGGGTATTATTCTGTTTCCATGTAGTTGATTTTTTTTCCTTGCTCTTTCTAGTGTTAATTTCTACCTTGAAGGCATTGTGGTCAGAGAAGATACTTTGAATTATATCAGCATTTTGGATCTTGTTGAGGATTGCTCTGTGGCCTAAGATGTGGTCTCTTCTGGAGAACGTTCCATGTGCATTGGAAAAGAATGTGTACTTTGCAGCTGTTTGGATGGAGTTTCTATATATGTCTATGAGGTCAAGTTGGCTGATTGTGCCCTTTAGGTCTTCTGTATCTTTACTGAGTTTCTTCTTAGTTGTTCTGTCCTTTACTGAGAGTGGTGTGTTGAAGTCTCCTACTATTATTGTGGAACTGTCAATTTCTCTTTTCAGTGTTGTTAGAGTTTGTTTTATGTATTTTGGAGCCCTGTCATTGGATGCATAGATGTTTATTATGTTTATGTCTTCAGGATGGATCATCCCCTTAATCATTATATAGTGTCCTTCTTTGACTTTTATGGTAAATTTTGTTTTAAAGTCTATTTTATCTGAGATTACAATTGCCACTCCTGCTCTTTTTTGGTAGTTGTTAGATTGATATATTTTTTTCCAAACTTTGACTTTTAATAAATTCACATCTTTGTTTATAAGTTGTGTCTCTTATAGATAGCATATTGATGGATCCTGTTTTCTTATCCATTCTGTCACTCTCTGTCTCTTTATGGGTGCATTGAGTCCATTTACATTCAGTGTAATTATTAATAGATGTGGGTTTGTTGTTGTCATTTTGTAGTGCTTTTTTTTGTGGTGCTGAAATTTTTTTTGTTCTTCTTACTCTCTTGTGCTGAGTTACTTTTGTTTGTGGATTTTTTTTTAATTTCTTTTGTTTTTGTTGATACTTTATGTTTTTCCTCTTTTTTTTTTTTTCTTTGATTATGTTTGTTAAGTTTCTTTGTGGTTACATGAATTTTACCCTTATGTTTCTAAGTTTGAAGCAGTCTCTCTTTGCTTGGTATCGCCTTGCCTTCCGGTCCATTAGAAGGTTCTATACCTATGCCATTTATTCCCTCTTTTATCACTTTGATGTTGTTGTCATTTACTGATTAACTGCTCTGATTCCCTGTTGTATTTCTTTTGGTTTTGGATAGTCCTCGAGAGTTCATTTCCTAGATTGGTATCTGGCTGGTATGATCCCGCATCCTAGGTTCTGCCTGTGAGCTGAAGCTGTTTGTCTTCAGATCGAAGAAATTGCTTTAATAATTCTTGTAAGTTTGGTTTGTCTTTTAAATATTCCCTTAGCTTCTGTTTATCTGGAAATGACCTAATTTCACCATCAAGTTTGAATGAGAGTTTTGCAGGATATATTATTCTTGGCTGACAGTTTTTTTCTTTCAAGATTTTATATATGTCATCCCATTGCCTTCTTGCCTGCATGGTTTCTGCCGAATAATCTGAGCTTAGTCTTATTGTTTTTCCTCTGTATGTGACTTCTTGTTTTTCACGAGCTGCTCTCAGGATTCTTTGTTTGTCTTTGGTTTTGGCGAGTGTGAATATGATATGCCTTGGTGATTTTCTTTTGGGGTCTCTTCTATATGGGGTTCGTTGAGCTTCTTGGATGGCCAGCTTTTCATCTTTCATGATATTGGAAAAGTTTTCTGTCAGCAGTTCCTCAATGATCCTCTCTGTGTTTTCTGTTTTCTCCCCCTGTTCTGGAATTCCAATCACTCACAGATTTTTGCTTTTGATTGTGTCCCACATAACTCTCAGGGTCTCTTCATTTTTCTTTGTTCTTTTTTCTGAGTTTTCCTCAAACAGTGTTATATCCAAGTGTTTGTCTTCAATTCCACTGATCCTGTCTTCCACCGTTTCAAATCTGCTTTTCAGCCCTTCTATGACGGTGTCCATTTCTGAAATCTTTTTATTTATCTTTTGGATTTCTAATTATTTTCTTTGTATAATTTCTAGTTGTGAGTTTATTTTGGCATTTTGTTCCTGCATTATTTTCCTGAATTTTTCCAATTTTTTTGTCTGTATTTTCCATTAATTTGTCTATTTTTTCCTCATGTTCTCCGCTTTTTGCCTCAGCTCTTGGAGAATTCTGAGTATTAGAGATTTGAATTCCATATCAGGTAATTCTAGTGCATTTTCTTTCAGAGGACAGTCATCTGGTGTTTTGTTTTTGACGCCTACTTTAACCATCCTGTCCTGTTTTTGTAAATGTTTTGTTATTGTCTGCTGTCTTTGGGGCATTCAGTAGTTATTTTTCTCATTTATTGACTGTAGATTTGTTTGTTTTTCCCTTTAAAAAAAAAATTGACTATATCTGAGCAGGCAGACTGTGTGTTCTTTGTTGTTTGCTAGTCTATGGCCATAATACTTTTTGCCTCCTTCTTCAACTGACAGGGTCAGTAACTCAGATATGGTACGGCAGGGCAGGTCTTGCTGAAGAGGACTTACTGGGATGGGTTGTTTGTAGCACTTACTACAGCCACCAGAGCTGGTCAGTAATCAGTGCTGGGCAGGTTCCAGTAGGCCATGCCTGTGCTGCTTGGTGGTGTGATGTCAAGCGCATGGTGCAGGTAGGCAGGATGCAGAGGGGAGATTGTTATGTGTGGAACTAAGATGGATATGGGAGAGAGGAGAGAGGAACAGGAGCCAAAAACATACAAACAAACAAAAAAGAATGCTAGGGGAGCTTGCCATTGGAGTGGAGAGATGAGACAGTATGAAATGGAGAAAAACAGAAAGGGGAGGTGGAAGAAAAGAATGAATAAATAAGAATCAGAAAGGTTAAAGAACCACAAAGTTCCCAGGGATCCCACCGGTGCAGCTATTAGTTCTGGTGAAGTCACTCTCAAGTGTTGCAGTACAGCCTGGCTGGAAGGCGTAGAGGTATACAATGCCTGGTATTCCGGGATCAGAAAGAGAAGGAAGATATAGAGAGATGAGAAACTGAGCAATGAAGAAAGACAAAAAGGAAAAAAGAGAAAAAAGAAAACAAAACAAATTAAAAAAAAAAATACAAGAAAAGTCCCCAAAGAAACAGAAAAGGGGGAAAAAAAGAAAAACAAAGTAATAAGAAATGCCCTCAGAGATCCTGCTGCACATCTGCAGAAGCTGAAGTGGCTTCCCCCTGCCATGCAGCTCAGCCCTGCCAGAAATGGCTCCCAACCCAAGTAAAAACAAAAACGAACAAACAATTCAAAACAAACAAATGAACAAAAGCCCTGGGATCCCACCAGCATGGCAGCCCAAACCTGGAAGCAGCTCCACACTTGAACGGAGCCCCGCAGCCCCCCAGGATGAAGCAAAGATGACGCATGGAGCCAGGTACTTGAATGAAGGGAGGGGGAGGTGGCGAGAGGCAAGTAAGTAGTCAAAAGAAGCAGAAAAAAAAAAAAAAAAAAAACCTAGCAGCCAACAAATCGCACTCAGAGAGCCAGCTACTGCAGGCTGGTGTTTCTGGACAAGAGAATGTGTCCGTGGGAAGCAGAGGGGGCCGAGTGTGGGTGAAGAAGTGTAGAGAGTGGGAAAGCTGTATCACAAATTACCAGAGCTCTGCAGCCTCTCAGGAGGAAACAAAGATGGCTCACAGAGCGAGTTGCTTGAGCGAAAGGAGGGGGAGGTGGGGAAGAAATAAAATGAGGCTGGAAAAAAGCAACACGAGCAGCCAACAAATGGCACTCAGAGAGCCACCCGTTCGGGTGTGTGGAACCCAAGCAGCTGCTGTTTCCCGATCAAGAGACTGTGGCCATGGGAAGCAGAGGAGGCCGAATCGCGGTGAAGAAGGGTGGGGAGTGGGAAAACGTATATCACCAATTACCGGTTGTTTTGTCTCCCGCTGGAAGATCCCTAAGGCTGCTTTCTCGTACCCCCTATTTGCCGGTCTCTGATAGGAGTCTGAGACAGTGGATCCGCGCTGCGTTAGCTGGTAGGGGACCTCTGCATGAATCTCTCCTCGCTCTCCGTTCTCTGTCGGTTTTCTCACTTCATTTGGTGCTTGGCTGAGTTCTTTATATCTTCATTTGATGTTTTAGGGTTTCAGGATTGTCGTATTCTCTGTTCGGCTTAGTTTTTCAGATCTTTGCTGAGGAGGGACGGTGTGATGCTTCTGCCTAGGGCGCCATTTTGCTGGAACTCCTGGAGCCCATTGTTGCAGCTACTGTGTATTTTGAGTGCCTCCCAACCCAAGGGGCTCTTCTTCCAGCAATATGTCAGACAAGAGACTGTTGTGATCATTTGTGGATGAGAATCAGCATAAATCCAATCCCCAAAATGTGAGGATTAATCAAATCCCCATTTTCACATTTCTCAGTCATATTCTGACCCCAGGTACCCTCAGAGCACTCTCTTTTTCTCTATCTAATCATAGGCACCTAGAACTAGGTTAGAGTTCACAAGTTAAGTGGACACTGTCCTTCAGGGTGCCAAATAGTGGTTAAGAGCTTGACTGCTAACTGAAAGATCGGTAGTTTGAATCCACTAGCCACTCCTTAGAAACCCTATAGTGCAGTTCTGCTCTGTCCTATAGGGCTGCTATGGGTTGGAATCAACTTGACGGCAACGTATTTGGTTTTTTTTCCTTCGGACTGCCAAACAGTCAGATACCAGCTGCAAATATGTGGAGTCCACTTAACAACACGACCTTCTGAACTACTGGCCACAAATTCAGAGCTGGCTCCCATTACTCTTTTTAAGTTCAATAATTTGCTAGAACAACTCAGAGTTCAGGGAGAATACTATATTTACAAAGACAGCTTTATTATAGCAAAAAGGGGTACAAATGAAGAGATGCATAGTGCAAGGTCTGGGAGAGTTCCCAACACAAAGCTTCCATGTCCCAAGGGATGTGCTACCCTCCCACATGCATGGACAATCTTTCACCAACCAAGAAGCTCACGGAGCTTTCATGTCCAAATCCTTTTTTGGGCTTATTGCATGACTGAGCATAATTGAACAGACACGATTGATTGACTCATGCTCCCTACTCCTTTGAGGTCAGCTGATATTAGGCCACAAGGTGGTTGTTCTTGCTTGGCCAGCCCCCCAGTCATTATCACAAATCCTGGGTATTGTTTAAGATTAAGGAAAAAAAAAAACATTGCCTTCAAGTTGATTCCGATTCATAGTGACCCTATAGGACAGAGTAGAACTGCCCCATAACATTTTCAAGGCTGTAAATCTTTACAGAAGCAAACTGCCACATCTTTCACCAGTGAAACAGCTGGTGGGTTTGAACTCCCACCATACAGTTAGCAGCCTAGCACTTTAACCACTGCACCACCAGGGCTCCTTTTTTAGGTTGAAAAAGTACCTTAGTTACTCAGAAAATTCTAAGGATTTAGATTTACATTTCAGAAAACAAGGATAAAGACCACATGTTCAATTCTTTATACCACAGATACATAGGATTTTTCATTGGTTAATTTTTGGAGGTAAATCACCATGACTTTCTTACTAATCTTAGTGTGGGAGCTCCTCTAAAACCAATCCACATGGAAGAACCTGCTGGTATTTGAAATATGGACAGCATAGCTTCCTGCATTATAACATGTAAACCACCACAGTATGGCAAGCTGAGAGATGGGTATAAGCTCAAGAATAAATAAATAAGTAGATAGACAGACAGACAGATACATAAACAGAGAGATAGATAACATCTTGAAAATGATGAAAACATTTTCCAATAATTATACATATTTGTTCCCTTTCTTTGGCTAAGACTTTGACTTCCTGTTATATTTAGTGAGTATGTTTCTACTCTCTTTCTTTTAGCCTAAATAAATGCTTTCTTTAGGCTATCAGTTAATATTATTTATCAAGCTAAGGACATTTCTTTTAAGTGTGAATATGGAAAATGAATATTTATATTAGATATACTATTTTGAAGGAATTTGGCAAAAATTTTATACTTACAATGTATAATATATAATAATCAAATTTTAAAATTACAAATTATACCAAAGAATTTGATTATGTGATACCATCATGTAAAAAGTATTTTATACTTTTTCTTGGATCAATTTTGTTACAGTACAGCTGTGAATAATTTTTTGAGAGGGCATGGTAAACTTCTGAATCCTTGCCTGAGTGAAAGTATGTTTTACCTTTTGGCTTGCATCTTTGGTTGGCTAGATATAGAATTCTCTTTTAAATAGACTGTCCTCCAGAATTTGGTCTTTAATCATCTAGTGTTACTGCAAAAAAATAAATAAATAAAAAATCTGGAGCTAATCCAATTATCCATACATTTTTCTGCTTTTCCTTCTGCAAACTTTTTGGGCTTTCTTTTTCATTGGATTACTAAAATTTAATCCCTCTGCCCTAGGCAGCTCTAAGAAGTTGTCAATGTTGTTATTATTATAGATTCCTTCCAGTTAAGATTGAATTGAGTCCCCCTAAATATGCTTTGAAATTCTGGTCACATTCAGTTGTGATTCAATCATGTGATTAAGTCATGTGGCTTTGGGTAGAACATATTACTTTCTACAGCATAATCTATTGTAATATAATCGATCCATCAGTTGAGGTCATACTAGCTTAGGGTGGATCCTAAACCTAATTTCTTCTGAGCTATAAAAAGAGCAGTATCAATACATAAGCATACCAGGAGGAAGACAGATACCATATGAGGATCATCTACAAGCCAAGGAATGAAGTAAATGTATGATACTACCTACAAAGCAAGTATCTGCATGGCCAAGACCATCATTTGAATTTTAGCCTCCATAACTGTGAGAAAATATATTTCTGTTCTTTAAAGTCATTCACTTTTGGAATTTCTGTTACAACAGCACTAGAAAACTAAGGCTCTTCCTGACACTTTTCCCTCTGAGTTTTAGATGTTTATGAGAATAGATAGTTTATTCTCTTTTTCATAAGCTTTCCCATACCCTTCATGTCTTTTTGTCTTTTCATTCACCTTCTTAGAGAATACTGTGGCACAGGTTTCCAGCCCACAATGAACTCATGAGCTTTGTCCATCATTGTTTTTATCTAGTTAGATTTTGATATTTTTATTTGCACAGACTCTAATTATCTTTTTTTTTGGCAGTTCAGCCTTATTATAATTCACTTGTATTTGAGTTTTTTACATTGTACTATTTGATATATATGAAATAACATATATAACACAGCAGTAAGTTGTAAATAACAATAAGAAAATGAACAAGAACATAATCAAAACAGGACGTTTCCTTTTTCCTTTTCCCAAATCGCATTCCCTTGCCTTCACTCTGAATTTTATTCTATTTTTTTTTAATTCCTTTGTATCTTTTTTAAAACTACATCGTTACCTATGTATGTCATTCTAAATACATTGTTTAGGATTTAAAAATAATAATAATACTGTCATACTATATGCAGTCTTTTGAAGCTCATTTTTCACTCAGTTTTAATTTTCTAAAATGCTTGCATGTTGCTGTATTCACCTATAGTTCATTAATTTTTTCAAGATTGTGCAGTAGTCCATTGTATAAACAGTCTACAGTTTATTTACCCACCCCTCAGCTGATGAACGTGTGTCCATTATTTTTTTTTTTTTTTAGCATTTCAATCAATGGTGTGCATATGCAAGAGTTTAGTAACTCATATATCTAGGAATGTAATTTTTCAGGGTATGCATATATTCAATTTCACAAGACAAAGCTAATTTGCAACTTACATTAACTTGGTGTTTGAATTATTGTACTACACAATTTTATACTTTTTAAAAATCATTAAAAAACATTATTCCTCTTTACTTATTTTGAAAAAAATGTCATGGATACTCTTTTGCATTTATTCTCCCACTTAAATTTCAATATGCCTTGTCAAGTTATTGAGACTTTGAGTAGAATGTCATCAAACATTGAAATTAATCTTACCATGTATTACACAGGATGTTTCATCATTTAGCCAAATTATTTTTTGTTTATGGCTATCAGGAATATTTCATAGTTTTAACCATCTCATTTCTAGATATTCTATTTATTCATTGTTATTAAAGTCTAGATTCTTTCAACTTGTCATTCATAAGAATATTTCTTAAGCCCAAGCACTCAAATACTATTATGGATTGCTTCATGTGTGTTGCTGTTTGATCATTTGTTTTAATAATCTAACCACAACACATCCTCTTACAGCCTAAAGTTTGATCTCTGAGTATTTTCCACATATTCCAAAGGCAGTCTCAGCACAGGACAGACACACTGTATTCTCTTAATCATACCTTATTTGTTTGGCAGTCCAGGTTAGGATCCAAATGTGGCTGAGTACAAGGTATGGATTTTTCCTGAAATACAGTTGGGTACAGTACCAGAATGTAAATAATCTTCGACAAAGTTGCACATTTTAACCCAGATGTTAGCTGGGATATCGCTTCCAAATAAAATATTGATTAAATTTATTTGAACCCTATTCTATACCAGAACAATTATTGTATTTACTTTCCATAACTTCTGAGACTTCTTGGGTTGGGTGCTGGGAAATTTCCATTCTCATAGTTACCTCAATAACTGACTTGATGCTTCTGTTATCTTTTCATTCCCTGTTCAAAATGATTTTTTTCCCTTTATTTCTCTCTCTCTCTCTCTCTTTTTTTTTAATTTCTCTTGCAGTGGTTCAATCTTAGGATACTACATACTTCTCATACAAGCCTTCCTTAGAATCAAAAAAAAAAAAAAAAAAAAAAAAAAAGGTCCTACCATTTTTTTATAAAGAAATATTTCTTTGCCATTTCTGATGTGGCTTTTTTTCTTATATATTACCTAATAATTTTCTTTTTTTTCCTCCCATATCTGTTTTGAACACATTGACACTTTTAACAGGTTTGTTGCTGCTATCAGCTGCTGTAGTTTCACCCAACTCATGGCAACCCTATTCACAACAGAACAAAACACTGCCAAGTCCTGTGATTTTGAATCAAACCTGTGTGATCCATAGGGTTTTCACTGACTGATTTACTGAAGTAGATCACCAGGCCTTTCTTCCTAGTCTGTTTTAGTCGAGAAGTTCATCTGAAACCTGTTCAGCATACAGAAACATACAAGCCTCCACTGACAGTTGAGTGGTAGCTGCACATGAAGTACCAAAATATAAACAAACTCATTGCTGCTAAGTCAATTCTGACTCATAGCAACCCTGTGGGACAGAGTAGAACTGTCCCATAGGGTTTTCAAGGCTGTAAATCTTTACGGTGGCAGACTGCCACATCTTTCTCCTGCAGAGCAGCTGATGAGTTCTAACTGTCACCCTTTTGGTTAGCAGCCGAGCGTTTGAACCACTGCCCCTTCAGGGCTCCTTTTACATGAAATACCTTGGCTAGAAATTAAACTCAGGTCTCCTGTATGGAAGGTAAGAATTCTACTCCTAAACAACTAATATTCCCATTTTAACAGGTTTAGCCAAAGGTAAAAAATGAAAAATGAGGGGAGAGTGGAAAGAGTCTATCTTCAGTTTGGTGGTGTAAGAGAGATCGCATAATCAAGACTCGAATCAAAAGACAATTAACTGGAAGGAAGCGATATTTTCTATATCCTCAGAAAACAGCTATGTGGAACCAGACAAATGGTTATTTTATTTTTAGCTCTATGACATTTATTAACAACAAATTTATTTATTACCAATAAAAAAAAAAATCCCTCACAATCACAACAGGTAAACCTGTCATTCTTTAATTGAATTGCAGAGCTCTAGAGAACGATTTCTGTTTTTTAGATCACATTTTTCCAAAAGCAGCATGAGGCAAGGACTTGAATGTAGGTGATTAATTACATTAATGCACCAGGGAGCAGAGCTGAGGGATCAGGAAGACAAATACAGGAAGCACAAACCAGTATAAAAGTTCATTGTATAAATGGACTCTGTTGATTCCTTCAAAATATCAATATAATTGAATCTCCAATTAAAATGTAATCTGGAAGAGGAAAAATATGCGCTAGGTGTGATTAAATTTGTCTTCAGTTACAACCTAGGGAATTGCTGTTGGCTGCTGTTCTTAGGTACCACCAAGTCACTTCTGACTCATAGTGACCTTGTGTGCAACAGAACGAAATACTGCCTGGTCCTGAGCCATCCTCACAATTGTTGCTATGTTTGAGCCCATTGGTGCAGCTACTGTGTCAATCCATCTTGTTGAAGGTCTTCCTCTTTTTTGCTAATCTTCTACTTTACCAAGCATGATGTTTTTCTCCAGGGACTGGTCCCTTCTGATTATCTGTCCAAAGTACATGAGACAAAGTCTCACCATCCTCCCTTCTAGGGAGCATTCTTGCTGTCCTTCTTCCAAGACAGATTGGGAAATTGCTACTCAGGGAAAACATTAACCACAAGGATTCTCTGATCCCCTCTTTGCTGAAATAGAAAAACTAGGACTCTTGGAAGATGATAGCCCTAGGTTCAAACAAAATCTCTTGAATCTATAAATGTGGAAATAAACTCAACATCAATTTCATAATCAATAAGCCTTACTTATTGACTAATTTATGTACATATTAATGATTTGTTTTTATCAGGTTATCTTTTATATAGAAATGAATACAAAGAAACTGCTTTAGAATTTAGATTTTTTTTTGATGTCAGTTCAAAAAAGTCTCTAATGAAAATCTAGTAAATTTCTTTTCATATTATAATAAAATTTGTTTTCACTTTTCTAAATGTGCCCCTGCTCTCTGAAAAATGCTCACTTATTATAAAACAATCAATCAGTGAAGGATATCTCTCAAATTGTTTGCCTTTACATATGTTCTGGTCTAGATTTCCTGTGTTGCATAATTTGAATATGAATTTTGAAAATATTAATAATCATTATCACTGTTACCATTTATAATTCTAATTTTCCTTAGATTGGCTTTGCCCATTTTCACCTCCATCTTCCACAGATCTAGGGTGAAGCTACTATACATATAATTTTACCTTTAAACAATTGGACAAATATTTGTAATTGTTTTTTGTTTTGCTTTAGACAAAAACCAAGAACTTTAAAGAATAAAGAAGTTAGCATTCTTCCCAGAAAAGATCAAGGCTATTCAGCATATTTTGCATAGTTACAAGGTACAGTTAATAATTTTATTCTCCAGTGTTGGAGATAACTTATAATTTTCCAACTCCCAATGCTGTTATTGTTGTGTGCTGCTGAGTAGATTCTGACTCATAATGACCCTACAGAACAGAATCGCCCCATAGGGTCTTCTAGGCTGTAATCTGTACGGTAGCAGGTCCAAAAAAATTAAAAAAAACAAACCTACTGCCGTCTAGTCAATTCCGACTCATAGTGACTCTATAGGACGGAGTAGAACTGCCCCATACAGTTTCCAACGAGCACTGGGTAGATTTGAACTGCTGACCTTTTGATTAGCAGCTGTAGCTCTTAACCACTATGTCACCAGGATTTCCACAGTAGCAGATAGCCAAGTCTTTTCTTTCATGAAGCGGCAGTCGTCATCCTTTTGGTTGTGAGCCTAGCACTTAATCATTGGGCCATCAGTGCTCATTTTGAAAGCCTTAGTTCCCACAAAACACACACACGCACATAAAATGTTCAATGTGTACCTTCAGGTTAGCTTAATATTTTCAAACACTGGCATTGTTTCATGGTCTTGTATTTTTAATGCCATTTTAAATGTGTGTAGCAAAAACAACATCTGTTCAATATCCTTATTTTAAAACTTTATATGAATAGTTAAAAAATTCTTAAATCTGCACAAGATATTTTCAGTTACAGTAATATTGGGCATGTATGGCAGAGGTGTTCAGCTGCTTACATTTTCACACAAATGTGAGAATGGGAGCCTGAGGCAACGTGAATAGCAACTCTTCAAACTTCAAAGGATCTGCAAATGATTCTTGCTCTGCTCTTGCCATCCTGAATTGGCCTATGCTTGGGGAGCAATTAAAATTAAATAGCCTCTGAACAGCAAAAAAGTGAAAAGCTCTAGTTCTGAGTAGAACATACTCTTAACACCGTAGTGGCAAAGGGAAAGTGTTAAGTAAGAGCAGAATAACAGAGCAGAGAGGGGAAATGACATTTTGTATTCAGAGTGTATATTTTCTAGATAATATTTAATTGTAAGCATATTTACACTTTTATTTTGTTTATACCTTCTACTTTTTTAGAAGGAATACATACGTGTGGTATATGTATGTATATATACATATATGTAAGTGTATATATATGTGTGTATATATATATATATCCCAGAATATATAAAGAAAATATTTTTAACAATCATTAGTATAGTATTAGAAAATCAATACATCTTTGGAAATTAACACATTAAGCATGTTAAGCAGTTGTTATATATTCTAACTTCAGTTGATATCACTGTAAAGAAATTCCCTACCATTAGTCACAGACATATAAGATGACTGTTAAAAGTGCAATAAATTATCAGTTTTTCTGAGATTACAGACATGTATTAGCACATATGAATAACATGGTTTATAGTCCCTCAGAATAATTTTTTATATTGAGCTTAGTTATACAATTTTAATTTTATTTGTCTTAAGGTAAGTTACAGGGAAAATTCAATCTGTGTTTTGAAATTAGCTGTTCACACTGAGAACTAAAGCAATACATGCTCTTGCACAAGTACACATACATACACTGTCACATTCTCTACTATTCACACCGTTTGACTATTGACAGTCTCCACTACACTTTTTTTTTTTTTATATATATATTTTATTGTACTTCAGGTGAAAGCTTACAGAGCAAATAGTTTCTCATGAAATAGTAGTACACATGTTGTTTTTTGACATTGGTTAACAACCCCACAACGTATTAAGCCTCTAAATTCTCAAACTTTTTTTTTGATGAAAATTACAGATGGCCAAAGATACACCGTTTCAAAAATTTCTACATTCACAGTTCAGTGACATTGACTACGCTCTTCCAACTGTGCTGTTATTCTCACTTAAGATGAAGGCTTACAGAACAAAATAGTTTTTCATTTAACAGTTACTACACATGTTGCCCTATGACAATGGTTAACAATCTCACAGCACATCAAGAATATCCTTACTCCAACTTGTGTTCCCTATCACCAGGGGGCTTCCTTGTCCCCTTCTGTCTTCTGGACCTTGTCAGTGGACTATTGTACCTCTTTAGTCTCATTTGTTTATTTATTTATTTATTTATTTTTATTTTATTTAAACACCATTTCAAAACTTTTTACTTACACATTTAAGTGATATTGACTATGCTCTTCCAATTGTGCTGCCATTCTCGCCCAAGATGAAGGCTTACAGGACAAAACAGCCTCCCATTTAATAGTTACTACAAATGTTGCCCTATAGCAGTGGTCAACAATCTCACAATACATCGACAGTGTCCTTATTCAATTTGTGTTCCTTATCGTCAGTTTCCTACTCTCCCTCTGCCTTCTGGCCCTTGTCACCAGACTCCTGTACATCGTTAGTCCCATTTAGTTTTACTGGGGTGTCCATTCCCAGGCTTAACATCGAACCTTGAAGGTAACTTCCCCTCTGAGCTGAAAGGGTGTCTGGGGGCCACACTCTCGAGGTTTCTCTAGTATTCTTTAGGCCAGTATATCTGGTCTTCTTTTTTTTTTTTTTTTTTTGGGAGTTAAAATTATGCTCTACATCCTACTCCAGCTCTGCCCAGAACCCTCTGTTGTGATCCTGGTCAGAGGAGTCATTGGTGGTAGCCGGGCACCATCCAGCTGTACTGGGCTCAGTCCCGTGGAGGCCTTGGTAGCTGTGGACCATTAGTCCTTCGGACTAATCTTTTCCTTGTATCCTGTTCTCTTCGTTCTCCCTTGTTCCCGAAGGGATGAGATCAGTGGAGTATCTTAGATGGCCGCTGATAGGCTTTTAAGACCCCAGACACTACTCACCAAGGTAGAACGTAAAGCATTATCTTTATAAGTAGTGTCATGCCAATTGAGCTAGATGTTCCCCGAGATCATGGTCCCCAGAGCCCTCCGTCCAACAACTCAGTCCCTTGGGGGGTTTGGATGTGTCTGTAGGGCCTCCATGACCTTTCCTTGTGCAGGTTGTGTTAGTTTCCCCTGTACTATGTACTATCTCATCTCTCACCCAAGTTACCACTTACCTATTACCTATTTAGTATTTCCCCCTCCCTCCCATCCCTGGTAACCAACAAGGATTGTTACATTTTGCATGTGAATTTTTTCATGGGTTTTTACAATAGAGGTCTCATACAATATTTGTCCTTTTGTGATTGACTTATTTCACTCAGCATGATGTCCTCCAGTTTCATCCATGTTATGAGATGGTTCACCGATTCATTGTTCTTTCTCGTTGCATAGTACTCCATTGTGTGTATGTACCATAGTTTGTGTATCCATTCGTCTGTTGATGGACATCGAGGTTGTTTCCATCGTTTTGCTATTGTGAATAATGCTGCCATGAACATAGGTGTGCATATGTCTATTCGAGTGATGACTCTTATTTCTCTAGGATATATTCCTAGGAGTGGGATTGCTGGATCGAATGGTACGTCTATTTCTATCTTTCTGAGGAAACGCCATATCATTTTCCAAAATGGCTGTATCATTTTGCATTCCCACCAGCAGTGTATAAGAGTTCCCGTCTCCCCGCAGCCCCTCCAACATTTGTTATTTCCAGTGTTTTTGATTCGTGCCAGTAATGCCGGGGTGAGATGGTATCTCATTGTGGTTTTAATTTGCATTTCTCTAATGGCTAGTGATCGCGAGCATTTCCTCATGTGTCTGTTGGCCATTTGAATGTCTTCCTTGGTGAACTGTCTGTTCATTTCCTTTGCCCATTTTTTAATAGGATTGGTTGTCTTTTTGTTGTAGAGGTGTTGGATTTTCTTGTAGATTATGGAGATTAGACCTTTGTCTGACTTGTACTGTCCAAAAATTTTTTCCCAATCTGTAGGTTCTCTTTTAACTCTTTTGGTGAAATCTTTTGAAGAGCATAGATGTTTGATTTTTAGAAGATCCCAATTATCTAGTTTATCTGTTGGGTTTTTTGTGTTGATGTTTATGGTTTGTATCCTGTTAATGCCATGTATTAAGGTCTGAAGTGTTGGTCCTATTTTTTCTTCTATCAATTTTATAGTTTGAGGCTTTATATTCAGGTCTTTGATCCATTTTGAAGTAGTTTTTGTATATGGTGTGAGGTATGGGTCCTGTTTCATTTTTCTACAAATGGATATCCAGTTTTGCCAGCACCATTTGTTAAAAAGACTGTCTTTTCCCCATTTGATGTATTTTGGGCCCTTGTCGAAGATCAGGTGACCGTAGGTGGATGAATTTACATCTGGGTTCTCAATTCTGTTCCATTGGTCAATGTCTCTGTTGTTGTACCAGTACCAGGCTGTTTTGAGTACTGTAGCTGTATAGTAGGTTCTCAAGTCAGGTAGTGTGAGTCCTCCAACTTTATTCTTCTTCTTCAGTAGTGCTTTACTTATTCGGGGTTTCTTCCCTTTCCATATAAAGTTAATAATTAGTTTTTCCATCTCTTTGAAGAATTTTGTTGGTATTTGTATCGGAATTGCATTGTATTTGTAGATTGCTTTAGGTAGAATTGCCATTTTCACAATGTTGAGTCTGCCTATCCATAAGCATGGTAGGTTTTTCCATTTATGTAGATCCCTTTGGGTTTCATGCAGCAGTGTTTTGTAGTTTTCTTTGTATAGGTCTTTTATTTTCCTGGTCAGATTTATTCCTAAGTATTTTATCTTTTTAGGGGCTATTGAAAATGGTATTGATTTCCTGATCTCCTTTTCATCGTTCTCTTTACCGGTGTATAGGAATCCAACTGATTTTTGAATGTTTATCTTGTATCCTGCTACTCTGCTGAATCTTTCTATTACTTCCAGTAAATTTCTCGTGGAGTCTTTAGGGTTTTCTATGTATAGTATCATATCATCTGCAAACAGGGAGAGTTTAACTTCTTCATTACCAATTTGGATGCCCTTTATTTCTTTCTCTTGCCTTACTGCTCTAGCTAGAACTTCCAGCACAATGTTAAATAGGAGTGGTGATAAAGGGCATCCTTGTCTTGTTCCTGTTTTCAGGGGGAATGTTTTCAGCCTTTCTCCATTAAGAATGATGTTGGCTGTTGGTTTTGCATAGATGCCCTTTATTATGTTGAGAAATTTCCCTTCTATACCTATTTTATTGAGAGCTTTTATCAGGAATGGGTGTTGGACTTTGTCAAATGCCTTTTCTGCATCAATTGAGATAATCATGTGATTTTTTTCTTTCCTTTTATTTATGTGGTGGATTACGTTGATGGATTTTCTAATGTTAAACCATCCTTGCATACCTGGTATGAATCCTACTTGGTCGTGGTGTATTATTTTTTTGATATGATACTGAATTCTATTGGCTAGAATTTTGTTCAGAATTTTTGCATCTATATTCATGAGAGATATTGGTCTGTAATTTTATTTTTTTGTGATGTCTGCCTGGTTTTGGTATCAGCGTTATGCTGGCTTCATAGAATGAATTTGGAAGTGTTGCTTCCTCTTCTATGCTCTGAAATAACTTGAGTAGAACTGGTACGAGCTCTTCTGTAAATGTTTTGTAGAATTCTCCAGTGAAGCCATCTGGGCCAGGGCTTTTTTTGGTTGGGAGGTTTTTTATTACCTTTTCAATCTCTTCTCTTGTTATGGGTCTGTTCAGATTTTCAATATCACTTTGTTGTAGTTTGGGTAGGCCGTATGTTTCTAGAAATTTATCCATTTCCTCTAGGTTTTCAAATTTGTTGGAATATAGTTTTTCATAATATTCTGTTATAATCCTTTTTATTTCAGTTGGGTCTGTTGTAATGTCCCCCATTTCATTTCTTATTTGGGTTATTTGTGCCCTCTGCTGTTTTTCTTTTGTCAGTCTGGCCAGTGGTTTGTCGATTTTGTTGATTCTTTCAAAGAACCAACTTTTGGTTTTGTTGATTCTTTCTATTGTTTTTCTGTTCTCTAGTTCATTGATTTCTGCTCTGATCTTTACTATTTCCTTTCTTCCGGTGGTTGTAGGCTTTTTTTGTTGTTCTCTTTCTATTTGTTTGAGTTCTGTAGTTAATGTTTTGATTTTGTCCCTTTCATCTTTTTTGATATGTGCATCTATTGCTATAAATTGCCCTCTGAGGACTGCCTTTGCTGTGTCCCAAAGGTTTTGGTATGATGTGTTTTCATTTTCATTTGATTCTAGGAATTTTTTAATTCCATCTCTGATTTCTTCTATTACCCATTGATGTGTAAGCAGATTATTATTCAGTTTCCATGTGTTTGATTTTTTTTCCTTGCTCTTTCTAGTGTTAATTTCTACCTTGATGGCATTGTGGTCAGAGAAGATACTGTGAATTATCTCAGCATTTTGGATCTTGTTGAGGATTGCTCTGTGGCCTAAGATGTGGTCTATTCTGGAGAACGTTCCATGTGCATTGGAAAAGAATGTGTACTTTGCAGCGGTTGGATGGATTGTTCTATATATGTCTATGAGGTCCAGTTGGCTGATTTTGTCCTTTAGGTCTTCTGTATCTTTGCTGAGTTTCTTTTTAGTTGTTCTGTCCTTTACTGAGAGTGGTGTGTTGAAGTCTCCTACTATTATTGTGGAACTGTCAATTTCTCTTTTCAGTGCTGTTAGAGTTTTTTTTTTATGTATTTTGGAGCCCTGTCATTGGGTGCGTAGATATTTATTATGGTTATGTCTTCATGATGGATCATCCCCTTAATCATTATATAGTGTCCTTCTTTGTCTTTTATGGTAGATTTTGTTTTAAAGTCTATTTTATCTGAGATTAGAATTGCCACTCCTGCTCTTTTTTGATAGTTGTTAGCTTGATATATTTTTTTCCAACCTTTGATTTTTAATAAATTCACATCTTTGTTTCTAAGATGTGTCTCTTGTAGACAGCAAATAGATGGATCCTGTTTTCTTATCCATTCTGCCACTCTCCGTCGCTTTATGGGTGCATTGAGTCCATTTACGTTCAGTGTAATTATTGATAGATGTGAGTTTGTTGCTGTCATTTTGTAGTGCTTTTTTTTGTGATGCTGAAGTTTTCTTTGTTCTTCTTACTCTCTTGTGCTGAGTTCCTTTTGTATGTGGATTTTGTGTTCATTTCTTTTGTTTTTGTAGGTTTTGTTTTTGTTGAGACTTTATGTTTTTTGTCTTTATTTTTATGAGTTGGTTTGTTAACTTTTTTTGTGGTTACCATGAATTTTACCCTTATCTTTATAATTTTGAAGCAGTCTACCGTTACTTGGTATCGCCTTGCCTTCTTCTCCTTTAGAAGGTTCTATACCTATGCCGTTTGTTCCCTCTTTCATTGTTTTGATGTTGTTGTCATCCTTTGATTGATTTCTCTGATTCCCTGTTGTATATCTTTTGTTTTTGGAAAGTCGTCTGTAGTTCAGTTCCTAGAATGGTATCTGGTTCATGTTAACCTGCGTCCTAGGTCCTAGGTCCTGCCTGAGGGCTTAAGCTGTTTGTCCTCAGATCGAAGAACTCCCTTTAATAATTCTTGTAAGTTTGGTTTGACTTTTGCATATTCCTTTAGTTTCTGTTTATCTGGAAATGACCTAATTTCACCATCAAATCTGAATGAGAGTTTTGCAGGATATATTATTCTTGGCTGACAATTTTTTTGTTTCAAGATTTTATATATGTCATCCCATTGCCTTCTTGCCTGCATGGTTTCTGCTGAATAATCTGAGCTTAGTCTTATTGTTTCTCCTCTGTATGTGACTTCTTGTTTTTCACGAGCTGCTCTCAGGATTCTTTGTCTGTCTTTAGTTTTAGCGAGTGTGAATATGATATGTCTTGGTGATTTTCTTTTGGGGTCTCTTCTATATGGGGTTCGTTGAGCTTCTTGGATGACCAGCTTTTCATCTTTCATGATATTGGGAAAGTTTTCTGTCAGCAGTTCCTCAATGATCCTCTCTGTGTTTTCTGTTTTCTCCCCCTGTTCTGGTATGCCAATCACTCGTAAGTTTTTGCTTTTAATTGTGTCCCACATAACTCTCAGGGTCTCTTCATTTTTCTTTGTTCTTTTTTCTGCGTTTTCCTGAAACAGAGTTGTATCCAAGTGTTTGTCTTCAGTTCCACTGATCCTGTCTTCCATGGTTTCAAATCTACTTCTCAGCCCTTCTATGACACCGTCCATTTCTGAAATCTTGTTGTTTATCTTTTGGATTTCTAATTGTTGTTTTTGTATAATTTCGAGTTGTGAATTTATTTTGGCATTTTGTTCTTACATCATCTTCCTGAATTCTTCCAATTTTTTGTCTGTATTTTCCATAAATTTGTCTATTTTTTCCTCATGTTTGTCAGCTTTTTGCCTCAGTTCTTGGAAAATTCCGAGTATTAGTGATTTGAGTTCCGTATCAGGTACTTCTAGTGCATTTTCTTCCACAGGAGAGTTATCTGGTGTTTTAATTTGGACACCTATTGGAGCCATCTTGTCTTGTTTTTGTAAATGTTTTGATATTGTTTGCTGTTTTCGGGGCATTCAGTAGATATTTCTCTCGTTTATTGATTGTAGATTTTTTTTTTTTTTTCGTTCTTGTGGTACAGCTGGGCAGATCTAGTTGAGGAGGAGCCACTGGGATGGGTTGCTTGTGGCACTCACCGCAGCCACCAGGACGGTCGGTAGTCAGTGCTGCGCAGGTTCCAATAGGGCGTGCCTGCACCGCTTGGTGATGTGATGTCTAGTGCACGGTGCAGGTAGGTAGGGTGCAGCGGGAAGATGGTTATGTGTGAAGCTAAGCTGGATATGGGAGAGAGGAGAGAGGAGGAGGAGCAAAATGCGTACAAACATAAAAGAATGCTAGAGGAGCTTGTCGTTGGAATGTACAGATGAGAGACTATGGGATGGAGGAAACCAGAAGGGGGAAGAGAAAGAAAAGGAAAGAATGACCAAATAAAAATCAGAAAAGTTAAAGAACTGCAAAGTTCCCAGGGATCCCACCGATGCAGCTATGAGGTCTGGGGGAGTCGGTCTCAATTTTCACAGCTCAGCCTGGCCAGAAGGTACAGAGGCATACATTGCCTGGTATTCAGGGATCAGAAAGAGAAGGAAGAGATAGAGAGACAAGAAATTAAGCAATGAAGAAAGACAAAAGAGAAAAAGAGGTAAAAGATGACAAAACTAATCAAAAAAGGAAGAAAAATAAAATTGAGAAAAAAAAAAAAAAAAAAAGGGCAACACCAGCAGTCAGTGCCTACAAATGGGACCCAGAGAGCCCCCACTCAGGGGCGCGAATTCCAAGAAGCCGGTAGTCTCGGGGTTAAGTGACCGTGGCCACGGGAAGCAGAGGGGCCAACGAACAAAGGCCCCAGGATCCCACCCGCACGGGAGCCCAGACCTGGAAACAGCCACACGCCCAAACGCAGCCCTACATCCCCGCAGGAGAGAGCAGAGACGGCACTCGAAACCAGGCACCCAGGCAAAAGGAGGGGGAGGCGGCAGAAAAAGGCTCGCTAGCGTCCAGCAAACGGCTCCCAGAAAGCCCCCAGCCCGGGCGCACGGAATCCAAGCACCGGCGCCCCCCAGCTCAGGGACTCCGGCCATGGAAAGCAGAGGGGCGAACGAACAAAGGCCCCGGGATCCCACCCATGTGGGAGCCCAGACCTAGAAACAGCCACACGCCCGCACGCAGCCCTACAGCCCCGCAGGAGAGAGCAGAGACAGCACTCGGAACCAGGCACCCAGGCAAAAGGAGGGGGAGGCAGCAGAAAAAGGTTCGCTAGGCGCCAGCAAACGGCTCCCAGAAAGCCTCCTGCCCAGGCGCGCGGAATCCAAGCACCGGCGCCCCCCAGCTCAGGGACTCCGGCCACGGAAAGCAGAGGGGCGAACGAACAAAGGCCCCGGGATCCCACCCACGCGGGAGCCCAGACCTAGAAACAGCCACACGCCCGCACGCAGCCCTACAGCCCCGCAGGAGAGAGCAGAGACGGCACTCGGAACCAGGCACCCAGGCAAAAGGAGGGGGAGGCGGCAGAGAAAGTTTCACTAGCTGCCAGCAAACGGCTCCCAGAAAGCCGCCAGCCCAGGCGCGCGGAATCCAAGCACCAGCACCCCCCAGCCCAGGGACCCTGGCCACGGAAAGCAGGGGATCCCCAGCGGAGAGGGGTGGGTGGTGGGAGAGCGCGCACCGCAGTTTACCGGTCGTTCTGTCTCCGACCAGATGCTCTGCAAGGCTGCTCTCCCGTTTGCTGGTCTCCGATAGGAATCCAAGATGGTGGATCCGCGCTGCGTTAGCTGGTAAGGAATCTCTGCCTGAGTCTCTCCTCGCTCTCCGTTCTCTTTTAGTATTCTCACTCCGTTTGGTGTTTGGCTGAGTTCTTTATCTCTTCATTTGGTGTTCTAGGGTTTCAGGATTGTTGATTCTCTGTTAGGCTTAGTTTTTCAGATCTTTGCTGTGGAGGGACGTCGTGGTGTTTCTGCCTAGAGCGCCATCTTGCCCGAGTCTTTCCTCCACTACATTTTTGCGGTGTGATGGACCACTTTTGTGTGGCCTTTCTCATCATGGTATTGTAACTCTGGGAGGTATATATATATATATATATATATATATATATATATATATATATATATATATATACTTACATATACCTATACACATATACATATACCACACATATATATTCATTCTAAAAGAGTAGAAAATATAAAGAAAATATAAATGGAAATATGCTTATAATTAAACATTATCTAGGCTATGAAAATAAGGTAAGTGCAGCCCACTGTGATGGTTAAGATTGTATGTCTACTTGGCTAGGCCATGATTCCCAGTGTTGGCAGTTGTATAATGTTGTGATCACTTCCTTGTTGAAATTTGATATTTGATCACCTACTTGATGGAATCTGCTGAGTGGTACTGGCAGGGGTGGGGCCTGTTATGGCTCACTGTCCCCTCAGCCTTCATCTCCCTGCCTTCCTCTGGCTACTTCCTTCCTGCTTGCCTTACCAAGATTTTTGGCTTGTTCCAGACCTAGCAGCTGCCTCTTGTCATCTCACCTCCAGTTCTTAGGACTTGAGCTAGCCGCTTACCGGTCGATCTTGGAATTTGTCAATCTTCACAGCCTGCAAGCAAGACTTCTGTTCTCCGACTTGCTGATCTTGGGTTCACCAGACCCTGCAGCTACGTGAATCAGGAGAAGCCTCTACCCTGATGCATGGACTTTGGACATTCTAGCCTCTACAATTGGGTGAGCTGTTTCCTTGATATAAATCTCTCTATATATATATTTATATGCTTTACTGGTTTTGCTTCTCTAGAGAACCCAGCCTAAGACACCTACCAAGGTGATTGATAAGTTTTGCCATCCTACTAAGATTAAAAGAGAGCCAATTCCACAGCAGAGAGAGGATCTCACCACCACCAAGGAAGAGGAGCCAAGAGTGGAGCACATCCTTTGGACCCAGGATCCCTCCTCTGGGAAGCTCCTGGAATCAGGAGACTGAGAAAGTGAGCTGTAACACTGAAGATGGCGAGAAGCAGTGGCAAGAAATGGCAGCTGGAAAGAGAGGCAGGAGATGGAGTGGTGGGCTTCCTGGAGAGATAGCTGAGTGCCTTCAGGCAGGAGCCTTGCTGGCAGAGTAGGGTGCCTCTGGGGACTTGGTGGAGCTAGGTTGGCTGACTCACAGGGGCTGGAGCTGAATGCTTTAGAGCTAAGGCTTACTGGTGGAGTGAGGTGCCTCTTGGCACTTATTGGCAGAACTAAAAAGAGCTTTGTAACACTTTCCTGAGCAGGGCAGAGGCCAAGGGACCAGAGAGAGGCCTGCCTGTGGGTGTGGCTGAGAAGAGGCTGTCCTGATGGAAGAACTGTATCCTGAGCATTCCTGAACCTGAATTGTAATCTATTTACTTCCCTAATAAACCTCATAATTGTGAGTATTGTCTATCAGTTTTGTGTGGCTATTGCAAGGAATTATCAAATCAAGCAGAGAAGTAGAGAGTGCCATGGGAAGGACGGTTGGTGTCAGAATTGGTAAATGTGGCTGAGAGAGGAGGCATGTCTGACTTCCGCCTCATAGCAATCAGCCTTATGCTGTTGTTCTTGACTCTCCTCCCCAGCTCGTAAAGTTAGACGAGGTCAGATGCCACCTCCATGCCATTTTTACAACTACTTCCTCAATATGATGTTACCATTCTAGGAAACTGTGGGACAGGAAGATAATGGTGAAAAATAACTTATTAAGGAATTTCTAAAAATCCATTTAAAAATGCTCATCTTTTCAAGAGATACTCCAAGAGTCTTTAAAATTCTACCAAAAAACTTTCTATGTCCATCTATTCAAACATTGTATCACGATCCTTACCTGATACTAATCAAACTCCTGCACTGAAAGACCCAGCTTAAACCAGACCACCGAATGTCATATATATTCTGACTTTGACCTTTACACTCTAGATGCTACTAATACTCTGTTAAGGTAGTACTCTCCTTTACTACAATAAGTAATAAACTCAGATTTACCTTATTAAGAGGTAGTATTGTTCATATTTTCATGGACTCAGCATTCGACATCCAGATAACTGAAAGGCAAAGGGAATTGGGAGGGGCTGTGGTAGGAGATATGTCCCTAGGATTGGTCCCAGAGACAATTATTCTCAACACCAGAAGACAGAAAAGTTAACCTGAAGCTCAAACACACAAATATATATGGGATCATACCAATGCAGTGTTTATGTAGCTTCATCTACAATGGTATGGCTTAGAATTTTTCTAAGATCCCATCAATCTTATATTTTTTTCATACTTTATCCAAAATTTTCCCTCTATTCCCTTTACCCCCAAACCATCCCAAACGTACACAATGGGAGAAGAAGAAAAAGGAGGAGCAGAAAGAGGAGGAAGAGATGGAGAAGAAGCCATCACCTACATGTAATTGTCTATATAAGAAAATGGAAAGTGTATTAAGAGAGCATAAAAACTCAAGTTATGGATGAAAAATTAGTACAATTTTAAAATTAGAAGACATCTCTTAGAAACAATTTTTTTGGGGGGAACAATGCTGGAAATTAGGAATACCAGAAAAAGCTAAAACTGTGAACAGGAAGCTTATTTTAAATAAATAATTAACTTATTATTATTTTTATATATAGTGACTACAGCTGGTTATTCTTGGAAAAAGTACAGCCATTACAGTCAGAATGCTCCTTAGAAGCAAGGAGGGTGAGACTTTGTCTCACATAGTTTTTTTTTTAAATTATACTTTAGATGAAGGTTTACGGAACAAATTAGCTTCTCATTAAAAAATTAGTACACATATTGCTTTGTGACATTGGTTACCAACATCATGACATGTCAACACTCTCCCTTCTTGAACCTGGGTTCCCAATCACCAGCTTTCCTGTCCCCTCCTGCTTTCTAGTTCTAGTCTTATTTTGTTTTATGGGGCTGTCTAATCTTTGGTGGAAGAGTGGACCTCAAGAGTGACTTAATTACTGAGGTAAATGGTGTCTGGTGGCCATACTCTCGGGGTTTCTCCAGTGTCTGTCAGGCTAGTAAGTCTGGTCTTTTTTTCTGAGTTAGAATTTTGTTCTATGTTTTCTCCAGCTCTATCCACAACCCTGTATTGTGATCCCTGTCAGAGCAGTCACTGGTGGTAGCCAGGAACCATCTAGTTGTGCTAGACTCAGTCCGGTAGAGGCTGTAGTAGTTGTAGTCCATTAGTCCTTTAGAATAATCTTTCCCTTGTGTCTTTGGTTTTCTACATTCTCCCTTGCTCCTGACAGGGTAAGACCAGTGGAGTATCTTAGATGGTGGCTCACAAACTTTTAAGACCCCAGGTGCTACTCACAAAAGTAGAATGTAGAACATTTACTTTATAAACTATGTTATGACAGTTGAGCTAGATGTTCCCGGAGACTGTGGTCTCCACAGCCCTCAGCCCAGTAATTCAATCCCTCAGGGATTTTGAATGTGTCTATGGAGCTTCTATGACCTTGCCTTGGACAAGCTGTACTGGTTCCCCCAGTATCAGTCTCACATACTTTGGACATGTTATTAGGAGTTACCAGTTCCTGGAGAAAAACATCAAGCTTGGTAAAGTAGAGGGTCAGCAAAAAAGAGGAAGATCCTCAACGAGATGGATTGACACAGTGGCTGCAACAACGGGCTCAAGCATAACAAAGATTGTGAGGATGGCTC
The DNA here is from genome assembly GCA_030035585.1 of Dugong dugon. Lineage (NCBI taxonomy): Eukaryota > Metazoa > Chordata > Mammalia > Sirenia > Dugongidae > Dugong > Dugong dugon. The sequence goes on along the minus strand of CM057463.1, from coordinate 100,588,771 downwards.
AGGACCCAGCAGTGTTTCCTTCTGTTGCACATAGGGTTGGTATGAGTCAGAACCAGATTAACAGCACCTAGCAACAACAACACAGCTTCGTTATTGTCATGGATTGAATCATGTCCCCCAAAAAATGTGTGTATCAATTTGGCTGGGCCATGATTCCCAGTACTGTGTGGTTGTCCTCCATTTTATGATTGTAATTTTATGTTAAAGAGGATTAGAGTGGTATTGTATAACAACCTTAGTAAGGTCACATTCCTGATCCAGTGTAAAGGGAGTTTCCCTAGGGTGTGGCTTGCACTACCTTTTATCTTACAAGAGATAAAAGGAAAGGGAAGCAAGCAGAGAAGTGGGGACCTCATACCATTGAGAAAGCAGTGCCTGGAGCACAGCATGTGCTTTGGACCTAAGGTTCCTGTGCTGAGATGCTCCCAGACCAAGGAAGACTGATGCATCACAAGGACCTTTCTCCAGAGCCCACAGAGAGAGAAAGCCTTCCCCAGGAGCTGAGGCCTTGAATTTGGACTTGTAGCCTACCAGACTGTGAGAGAATAAATTTCTCTTTGTTAAAGCCATCCACTTGTGGTATTTCTGTTAGATCAGCACTAGATGTGTAAGACACTTGTATTTTATTTTATTATTTATTATGTAAGTTCCATTGTTAAAGCAGTTCCTTTACCTGTATTTAATGTTCTTTTCTCTATGCTTTCTTGTCTACTTCTCTTTCCTTAAACCTTAATTCTCAGGGAGAGAGGGTGTTATTTGATAAACCTGGAATTAAATTGTGGGAATGCAATGAGCTTGTGTAAAATGTTTAGTAAAGTTCTTGTCACATAGTAATCACTCAATAAATGGAGGTTGACATTATGTTACTGATTCCATTGTATTTATTTATTTGTAACATGATTTGTTTTCTTGTAAGAACCTCTATGATCATTGTAAAAAAACTGAAAAAACACATAAATATATAATGAAGAAAACTAATAATCATCTCACAATCTAGGATAAACACCGTTAACATTGGTGTATCTCCTTTTTAAATTATTTTCTAAATCTTTGTTTGTGTATGTGTGTGTGATTTTAATATTTAAATATATTAAACATAGTTTTTTATTATGTATTATTCACATTTTCTTCAAATTTATCATGGTATTGATACTTTTTAAAAGTATGATTTTATTGTTTATATTGTTTATGAATGTTTATTTAGAAACAGCATGCACTATTAGATTTATATCATATTTATCTTGGGAAATGACATATTTTTCCTTTCATGATGAAATTTTTTTTTCCTTTAAATTTTTTGTTGACTTTTTTTTTTAATTAATGGAATGCATAGTGATTCATTGACTGCGTTTGAATTGAATGTTTCCCGTGTACACTGGGAGTAAGACTGTTGATGCTGTTGTTAGGTCACTTCGAGTCAGTTCAGACTATAGTGACCTTATCTACAACAGAATGAAAATGCCTAGTCCTGCACCATCCTTACAATCTTTGCTATGCTTGAGCTTGTTCTTGCGGCCACTGTGTCAGTTCATCCCCTTGAAGGTCTTTCTCTTTTTATCTGACCCTTCATTTTACCAAACATGATGCACTTTTCCAGGGACTAATCCCTTCTGATAATATGTTCAAAGTACTCAAGATGAAGTCTCAACCTTCTTGCTTCTAAGAAATATTCTAGCTGTACTTCTTCCAAGGCAGATTCATTCCTTCTTCTTGAAGTCCATGGTGTATTCAATATTCTTTGCCAACACCATAATTCAAAGGTGTCACTTATTCTTTGGTCTTCTTTATTCACTGTTCAACTTTTGCATGCATATGAGGCAACTGAAAATACCACGGCTAGGGTCAAGTGAACCTAAGTCCTCAAAGTGACAACCTTGTCATCAACACTTTAAAGAGGTCTTTTGCAGCAGATTTGCCAGAGGCAATAAGTTGCCTGACTTCTTGAATGTTGCTTCCACAGGCATTGACTGTGGATCCATGTAAAATGAAATCCTTGACAATTTCAATCTTTTTTCTGTTTATTTTGATGTTGTTTATTGGTCTAGTTGTGAGGATTTTTATTTTCTTTATTTTGAAGTGCAATCCACACTGAAGGCTGTAATCTTTGACCTTCATCAGTAGGTGCTTCAAGTCCTCTTCACTTTCAGCAAACAAGACTGTATCATCTGCGTATTGCAGGTTGCTAATGAGTGTTCTTCCAATCCTGATGTCGTGTTCTTCTTCATATAGTCCAACTTCTTGGATTATTTGCTCAGCATACAGATTGAATAAGTATGGTGAAATGATACAAATCTGACACACATTGTTCCTGACTTTAAACCATGCAGTATCTCCTTGTTTTGTTTGAACAACTGCCTCTTGGTCTATGTACAGGTTCCTCAAGAGCACACATAAGTGTTCTAGAATTTCCATTCTTCACAATGATATCCATAGTTTGTTCTAATCCAAACAGTCAAATGCTTTGCATAGTCAATGAAACACAACTAAACATCTTTCTGGTATTCTCTGCTTTCAGCCAAGATCCATCTCACATCAGTAAAGATATATCCTTCATTCTGCATCCTCTTCCGAATGAAGCTTGAATTTCTGGCAGTTCTCTTTCAATGTACTGCTACAACTGCTTTTGAATGATCTTCAGCAAAATTTTACTTGTGTGTGATAATAATGATATGGTAAGATAATTTCTGATCTGTTGGATCACCATTTTTGGAATAGGCACAAATATGTGCCAGGTAGCTATTTTCCAAATTTCTTGACAGAGGTAAGTGAGCACTTCCAGCGCTGCTTCTGTTTGCTGAAGCACCTCAGTTGGTATTCCATCAGCTTCTGGAATCTTGTTTTTCACCATTACCTTCAGTGCAGTTTGGACTTCTTTCAGTTCTATCGGTTCTTGATCATATGCTACCTCCTGAATGGTTGAATGTCAACCAATTGTTTCTGGTACAGTGACTGTGTGTATTCCTTCCATCTTCTTTTGATGCTTCCTGTGTCCTTCAATATTTTTCAACATTTCATTATAATTCTTTAGTTTATCTTCTCGAGCCACCCTTTGAAATCTTCTGTTCAGCTTCTTCATCATTTCTTTTGTTCTCTTTAGCTACTCTACATTGAAGAGCAAGATTCAATCTCTTCTGACATCCATATTGGTTTTTTTTCTTCTTTCTTCTTTTTTTAATGGCCTTTTGCTTTCTTCATGTATGATGTGCTTCATATCATTCCACAGCTCATCTTGTCTTCTGTCATTAGTGTTCAATGCATCAATTCTGTTCTTGAAATGGTCTCTACTTTCAGGTGGAATACACACAAGGTCGTATTTTGGCTCTTGTGGTCTTGCTCTGATTTTTTTCAGCCTCAACTTAAACTTGCAGTTGATGGTCTGTTCCACAGTCAGCCCCTAGTCTTGTTCTGACTGATGATATTGAGTTTCTCCATCCTCTCTGTCCACAGATGTAGTCTACTTGACTCCTGTGTATTCCTTATGGCAAGGACCTCAAGTATAGTTGCCGTTTATGTTGTTGGAAAAAGGTATTTGCAGTGAAGAAGTCGTTGGTTTTGCCAAATTCTCTCTTGTGATCTCCTGATTCGTTTCTATACCAACTTATATTTTCCACCTACTGATCCTTCTTCTTTGTTTCCAATTTTTGCATTTTGATCACCATTAATTATCAGTGTATCTTGATTGCTTGTTTGATCTATTTTAGACTGGTCACGGAAGGGTTTTAATAAATGTTACAGAATTATGTTAAAATCATGATAACAAAGAAACAAGCCTATTGTTGTTGAGCTGATTCCGACTCACAGTGACCCTGTAAGACAGAGTAGAACTGCCCCATAGGGCTTCCAAGGAGTGGCTGACGGATTTGATCTGCCCACATTTTGCTTAACAGCTGAACACTTATCCACTGCGCCACTATGGCTCCAAAATCATGACAGATACCTCAATAGATAGATAGCAGCTAGCAAGTTGACTCTGACTTGTGGTGACATTATGTACACTGGAATGAAATGTTGCAGGGTCTTATGTCATCCTCAAAATTGCCCGGCATGTTTGAGTTTATCTTTGCAGTTATTGTCCAATCCATCACACCAAAGGTCTCTCTCACCCTCACTGGTCCTCTATGTCACCAAATATGATGTCCTCCTCTAGCAACTGATCTGTCTTGATGATAATTGAACACACAAGAGTCGAACAATCTTCTGTTGTAATTCATAGGGTTTTCATTGTGATATATTCAGAAATAGATCACTAGGCCTTTCCTCATAGTCTTCCTAGTCTGCAAGTTGTGCTGAAACCCGTCCGCTATGGCTCACCCTGCTCTTATTTGAAATACTGGTTGCATAGCTTCCAGGATCAAAGCATTATGCAAGCCACCATGGAACAACAGATTGATAGAAGGTGAAAAAGCATCAAAGCTCTACCTAAATCGACCCTCCTTATTCCAAACTTCTCATATAACATACTATTTTTTTAACAATTTGTTTAACATTGTGGGCTCTTAATTCAGACTGTCAGTGCTTGAATCTTTCAATTATTAGCTGTTTCACTTTGAATTCTTAACATCTCTGTTGATCAGATGTTATCTGAAAAAATAGGGACAAAATCACACGAGGATGTTGTGAAGATTAAATAACGTAATTCATTCAAAAGATTTATTAAATCACATGATAAATGCTCAGTAAAATGCATCATACATATATGGGCATTTCTTCATATGTAAGAAGAAAAAGGAGAAAAAAAATGAAAGAAATATAAAGAAAGAAATCAATAATACTTTATACTTTTAAATGCATTATTTCGTTAATAAAGGAACTTATTTTGGAGTAAAATATATTTTAAAATTTAATTTGCATTTAATTACTTATTGGCTATCTTTATAAGTTGCGTTCTATATGTATCCTCTGCTAAACTTTCTCCATTTGCTATAGCTGCTTTCTATCATTTTTTGCCAGTTTACAGTCATGAAACTTTAATTGAAATCCTGCCATTTTTCTCTATCTGACCAATACCTCACAACTTTTCTATGTGTAACATGGTAGCGGTGAATATTCTGAATTTTACTAAGAACATACTTAAAATTCAACTTGGATGCACACTTCACAAATTCAGTTGGCAGTCTTTGTAAGTGGAAAGGTCTATAAAATGGTTTCATTCACTCTGTTTCCAAAATTTCCTATAGCATGAAACAGAAAACTATTAAAATACACACACATACAGAATGAGACCTACTGAAATTCTCTTAGGGTAGATAGCTGCAGATAAACATGAATAATGCAAAGAAACCATCTCTGGAGCAAAATGAGCATCAAAAGATGTGAAGCCTGTTACCCCTTAGGAACAATGAACCTGTAGGTAGCCAGAAATATTCAAATTAAATTAAATCATGTTTTAATATGCAATATATTCCCTGAGAGAAATAGCTGAAGAGGAATTAAATCTTTTAGTCCTCTAGGATACTATTATTATGTACTTGAATTAAACAAAAAACTTATTTATAGGATCATATATTTCTGTGTGCACATGTATGCATGTAAGTGTGGATGTTTTAGTTTTTTATAGCATTATAACAAATGACCACAAATTCATTATCTTACAGTCGTGTAGGTCAGAAGTGCCTTCCGCAAGACCCAAATCAAGATGTCAGCAAGGCTATGTTTCTTAAGTTGAAACTCTACAGGAAAATTTGCATCAAGGCTCATACTGGTTGTTAGCAGAATTCAGTTCCATGCAGTATAGGATTGAGGTACCTTTTTTCTTGCTGTCTGTTGGTTATGGAGAGTTCTCATTTCTTAGAGGCTGCTGCATTCTCTTTCTCCATCTTTAAAGTCAGAAGTGACAAGCAAAGTCTTTCTCACACTTCAAATTTGTCTGACACCACCCAACCCACCTACTCCCATTGAACTTATCTCCTTCACCTCCTCTTCTTCTGCTGTGTATACTTGTTCTCATCTGTCCTCTTCTTCCTCTTTGAAAATTTGATGTGAATGAGCCCATCTGGAAATTGAGGCTAATTACCCTATGTTATAAATTTAATTCTATCGGCAAACTCTCTTTTGCCATAGAAGGCGCATATTCACAGGCATAACAACAGGAGGTGGAAGTCCTGGGGGTCAAAATCCTGCCTACCACTGAGGATGAACGTTAATATTTTATATGAATATTCGAAACATATTTTATTAAGAGTGAATTATATGGCAGGCAATGTGCTAAAGATTTGATACTAAAATGACTTAATCCTCACAGTGGACATACTAAGTTTGAGTAAGTATTCTTACAAACATTTTATAGGTGTGTTAATTTAATGATTAAGTAACTTGTTCAATAACACAAAATTAGGTGAAGCTCAGCCTGTATTTGAACCTAGAGGTACCTGGCAGCAAAGTTCAGACATCTAACTACCTTGCTTTTTATTAAAATGTGGACAAAAGAAATACATGCACATTCTGAGAGGTTAGCTCAGAACCATACGTGAAGTAATGAATTGATTGTTGAATTAACTCGGAATACATCATATATACATAATGCTAAATGTAGGGCAGTAATGATTATAATTGCATACACACACAGAGAGATTACGTTGCTGCCTAAAGCTCTTATTTTAGAAAAGAAAATTTTATTATTTTCAAAACAGTTGTATAAATTAATCATTAAATTATTGTAATTTGATCTAATTTTAAAGGTTTTACAACCCATTCAAGTATACTTCTTAAATTTGTAAACCTAGTGAAGTATATTGAACCACGCAGGAAGCATCAAAAGAAGACTAAAGGAAGACAGAGTCACTGTACCAAAATGATTTGGTCGAGGTTCAACCATTTCAGGAGGTAGCATATGATCAAAAACTAATGGTAGTGAAGGAAGGAGTCTAAGCTGCACTGAAGGCATTGGTGAAAAGCAAGACTCCAGGAACTGATGAAATAACAGTTGAGGTGTTTCAACAAATGCATGCAGCACTGGAGGAGCTTACTTGTCTATGCCAAGAAAGTTGGAAGATACCTACCTGGCCAACTGACTGTAAGAGATCCATATTTGTGCCAATTCCAAAGAAAGGTGATCTAACAGAAAGGGGAAATTATCTAACGATATCAATTTAATATCACAGGCAAGTACAATTTTGCTGAAGATAATTAAAAAGTGATTGCAGCAGTACATCAACAGGGAAATTCAAGCCAGATTCAGAAGACGATGTGGAACAAGGGATATCATTGCTGATGTCAGATGGGGCTTGTTTGAAAGATGGTTAACTGTATTTTATTGACTAAGCAAAGGCATTTGACTGTGTAGGTCATAACAAATTATGGACAACATTGCTAAGAATGGGGATTCCAGAACACTCATTTGTGCTCATGAGGAACCTGTACATAGACCAAGAGGCAGACTTTCAAACAGAACCAGGGGATACGGCATGGTATCAAATCAGAAAAGGTGTGTGTCAGGGATGTATTCTTTCACTAGATTTATTCAATCTGTGTGCTGAGCAAATAATCTGAGAAATTGGACTATATGCAGAAGAATGTAGCATCAGGATTGGAGGAAGACTCATTAACAAACTGTGATACACAGATGACACAACTTTACTTGCTGAAAGTGAAGAGGACTTGAAGCACTTACTGATGAAGATCAAAGACTATAGCTTTCAGTATGGATTATACCTCTCTATAAAGAAAACAAAAATCTTCACAAATAACCAATAAGCAAGATCATGATAAATGGAGAAAAGATGAAGTTGTCAGGATTTCATATTACCTGGATCGATAATCAACGCCCATGGAAACAGCAGTCAGAAATCAAATGATGTATTGCATTGGGCAAATCTACTGCAAAAGACCTCTTTACAGTGTTAAAAGGCAAAGATTTCACTAAGGTACAGCTGACTCAAGCCCCAGTGTTTTCAGTTTCATATGCATGTGAAAGCAGGACAATGAATAAAGAAGACTAAAGAAGAGTTGATGCCTTTGAAATATGGTGTTGATGAAGAATACTGAATATACTATGGCCTACGGTAAGAAGGAATAAATCTGTCTTGGAAGAAGTACAGCCATAATGCTCCTTAGAAGCGAGGATGGCTGGATTGCTTCTCACATACTTTGGACAGGTTATCAGGAGGGACCAGTCCTTGAAGATGCAGTCCCTGCATCATACTTTGTAAAGTAGAGGGTGAGTGAAAAAGAAGAAGACACCCAGTGAGATGGATTGACACCGTGGCTACAACAACGGGCTCAAACGTATCAACAATTTTGAGGATTGCTCAGAACTAGGATTGTTTCATTCTCTATGAGTCTTGACGGTGCTAACAACAACAAAGGTGAAGCAGAAATCTAAAATGCAAAGAAACTTTATAATTTTCTACTTTTAAGTTTTACTTTCTGATATTCCATACCTACGGTTCTGTTGTTCCCTTGGACTAGCACATTAAAATAGAAATTTCATTGGAAAAATAGTAAATTTTTGGGAGTTGCTTTACTACCTTTTGCAATTATGCATTCTCTTTATGTCACCAAGAGCAAATTATTCTTTCATCGTCTAGCATTTATCTATTCATTTTAGATAATACCCATTCATGATCATGGAATCTTTTGCATGAACCCAAGGAAAATAAGATATTTACATAATTTATTCTCCAGTAAATTGTGTTATTTGTCCTGTTTGATTTTATTCACTTTTATTCCTGAAAGTGTCTGAGCAAATATATTCTCAAGCTTGTCTACCTTTGCCCTACACTTGAAATATACAGTCCCCTTTTGCTGTCAATTGCACCTATGTGTCCTTTTAAAATACATAGAGGACCTTACAGCCTCACATATCCAGGAACACAGTCAAGGTTTGTCATTCTTGTTACTCACAAGACAATGATATTGCTCAAGGGATGTGATAACATATCTGCTCCTTGGTTTTTATCTGTCTGGAATTAAGCAGTTCACAGAGAAGAGTTATATTGGCTTCTAGTTGCTTGTCGTCTTTGTCGTACTTTTTCCCCCGGCTATATTTCTTGTGATTATGTTTTCATCATTTTCTGCTGATTATATTAGTGAGAGTCCTTTCCACAGTGACAGTTTCTATTTGACAGTAACTTTAACTATAGCCTTAGTTTGAGGATAGGGAATAAAAAATTAGGGAACGATAATGTCCTTTTATGGTACATAGATTTCTCATAAATTAGAAGTCCGTAGCATAGTTCAAAATGAACTACAATTGCATATGATGTTTAATTTGGGGATTACAAATTTATGTATGCAATTTTCGGTGAATTGATGTCAGAGAAACTTTGGGAACATATTTCCCCATTCAGTTTTGGTATTAAGCAACTAACTTTTGGTCTGCTGTTCTAAGTGTATTATAGAGTACGTTAATACTGAGTCAGCTGTAAGAGAGGCCATGTTGCTGAACCTGGCATTCCAGTTCTATACAGTGATAATGTTAAATACCCTAGATAGCATAATTCATAGAAATTCCCTAAAATGTTACAGGGAAGATGTCAGAGGCTTATAGTCCAAATCCTCCAAAAGCCAAATTATTTTTTGTCGATTAGGAATTGAATTTGAATGAAATATTAGGTTTGACCATTTGAAACTGCCATTTTTTAGGTAAAAGATTTTCAAATATCAGCAATTACATGTCAGGGCAACTGTGGTAGGTAGGATTTTTGCCCCCATAATATTTGCCCATTCATGTTGTTGTCATAAATATGTTACTTTACATGGCAAACGGGACTTTGCAGATGGAATTAAATTTGCTAATCAGTTAACCTTAAACTCTGGAAAATACCATGGACTCAGTGTAATCACATGGGGCCTTAAAATTGAAGGAGAAAGGCAGAAATGTCAGTGAAAGAGATGCAGCAGGAAAGAAGACAGGAGACATGAGGAGTGAGAAGAACTTGAACCAGCATTGCTGGTTTTGAAGATGAAGGGGGGAAAGAGCCAAGGGATGCAGATGGCCTCTGGAAGCTGGGCAGAAAGACAGTAAGTAAGCAGGACCTCTGTCCTGAAACCCTGTCAACAATCTATATGAGCCATGGAAGTGAATTCTTCTCCAGAGGAGCCAGTAAGAAACCCATCTCTGTTAACAACTTGAGTGTAGCTTGGTGAGACCCATGTCACACACTTGACATATAAAACTGTGAGATGATAGATTTGTGTTAAGTTGCTAAATTTGTGGAAATTTGTTAGGTCAGTAATAGAAAACTAATACATCAACCTTTACAATACATTCTGAAACCATTTACTGCATTATTTATTTCCCTCTGCAACAATCACATAAATCATCTCCTTGCTTGTACTGTCACCATACTCAAAGCAATTTTGCATACAGTGTGCCAAATAATCACCTAAAAATATGAATCAAATGTTTTCATTCTCCTGTCTGTGATTTTACAGTGGTTTTCCATTACAATTTTATTTAAATATGAAATCCCCTTCCCCATCTATAAAGCCTTATATTTTCCTCCAAGTCTTTTGTTCAACATGATCCAACCACAACAGCCTTTTTCCTGCTTCTCAAGCCTGCCAAGCACATTCCCCTCTCAAGAAATTATCACATGCCTATCGCATTCACTTTGCCTATAGAGCTGTCTTTACAGTACCAACATATATTTTCTGTCTCCATATACTCAAGTTTCTATTCAGAAGTCACCTGTTCAAAGGTGCCTTTTTACATCATCTGTGTCAAATAGCACCTCTTTTCCATTATTCTGCAACTACTCATCCTGTTTTATTTTTGTTTATAGTGCTTACTGTTATCGAATATTAACAATATTTTATATTTATTATTTAAAATGTCACATTCACCCGTACAGGGGTTTGGATTTCAACACATATTCTGGGGACACACAATTCAATCCACAGCATACATATATGGAGTATTTCCTTTAATTATGTCCCTATTACCTTAATAAGGAATACCAACAGTCTTAGGTATATAGTGGTGCCATAACAGAAATGCCGCAAGTGGACGGCTTTAACAAAGAGAAATTTGTTGTCTCACAGCCTAGGAGGCTAGAAGTCTGAATTCAAGTGCCAGCTGCAGGGGAAGGCTTCCTCTCTCTGTCAGCTCTGGGAGAAAGTCCCTGTCATCAATCTTCCTAGGTTGAGGAGCTTCTCAGTTCAGGGATACCGGGTCCAAAGGATGCACTATTCTCCTGGCTCTTGTGAGGTCCCCCGTGTTTCTCAGCTTGCTTATCTCTTTTATACCTCAAAAGAGATTGACTTAAAACACAACCTAATCTTGTAGATTGAGTCCTGCCTCATAAACATAAGTGCCGCTAATTCCACCTCGTTAACATCATAGAGGTAGATTTACAACACATAGGAAAATCACATTAGGTGACAAAATGGTGGACAATCACATAATACTGGGAATTATGGACTAACCAAGTTGACACATATTTTTAGGGGGACACAATTCAGTCTATAACACCAACTAATTACATTTCTAAGAAAGTTGTCTACTGAAATACCTACCAGAGTTTATATTCATCAGCTTTTTAAGATGTTAGTTTTGTTTGTTTATTTCATCCTGCCACAGCTGCATACAGCAAATATTCTAATTGACTGCTTTCTGTACTCTTTTTTATTTTTATTTTTTACTGTTACATGTATACCAAGATGTTTGTAAAAATGCTTTTTGCAAGGGACTGTGTTGACATGTCATGGGGTTGTAAACCATGTCATAAAAAGCAATATGTGTATTAACTGTTTAATGAGAAACTATATGTCCTGTAAACCTTCATCCAAAGTACAATAAAAAATAAAAAAATATGTTTATCAAGCAGTGGGATGTACTTTGACCAAAAAAAAAAAAAAAAAGGCTTTTTGTAAACTTGTTTGTAATAGAAAAGAAATAGAAACATTACTCACAAGAAATTGTTTAAACAAATAATGGTACATTTATATTATGAAATATATAGATATTTTAAGCTATTTATTAAATGGCTTTAAATGTATTAACAGCCATATCAACAGCGATAATAACAACTAACACTTATTGAGGACTTAGTAAGTTGTAATCTTTTCCAAATGATTTAAATCTATTACTTCATATAATTTGCATAAAATATCTACTAGTATCTCTATTTATAGATAAGAAAACTGAAGCATAGTAATGTTGAGTAACTTGTTTGATGTCTGAAAACTAGTATTTCAAATAGGATTTGAGCCTACAGTTTTCCTACTCACAAAACTTCATATAGACTTGTATAATTATTTTAACAGTTGAATACATTACAGAGATATCAGGAAACCTATATTAATCTTACCCTAATAAAATACTGTAATTTCTTTGTATGTGATTGTTGTTAGGTGCCACTGAGTTGGTTCCGACTCATAGCGACTTTCTCTGTTATGCGTGAGCCCTTCATTGCAACCACTGTATCAGTCTATCTCTTTGAAGGTCTTCCTCTTTTTCACTGACCCTTATTTCTTTGTATATTACCATGCAAATGGGTTTATACTCATATTACTCTTGTTTGTTCTCCTTTGTTTTAAATGCAACTTTATGCCCATTCTTGATAATGATAGTTTTTAACTGTAATTATTTTTAATTTAACCTGTCTTGCTCCTGTTAAAACCCTGATGGTGCAGTGGTTAAGAGCTCAGGTTGCTAACCAAAAGATAGGCAGTTCGAATCCACTAGCCCTCCTTGGAAGCCCCATGGGGCAGTTCTTCTCTGTCCTATAGGGTTACTGTGAGTTGGAATTAACTCGACGGCAACAAGTTTGGGCTTTGGGATTGTGCTGCTCCTGTTATCCAACTTGCTATTTATGTGTCATGGATTGAATTGTGTCCCCCAAAAATGTGCATTATCTTGGCTGGGCCATGATTCCCAGTATTGTGTGATTATTCACCATTTTGTCATCTGATGTGATTTTCCTATGTGTTTTAAACTCTACCTCTATGATGTTAATGAGGTAGGATTAGCGGCAATGATGTTTAATGAGTCAGGGCTCAATTTACAAGATTAGGTTGTGTTTTAAGTCAATTTCTTTCAAGATATAAAAGAGAGAAGCAAACAGAGACACATGGGGGACCTCATACCACCAAGAAAAGAGCCAGGAGAATAGCACATCCTTTGGACCCAGGGTGTCTGCACTGAGAAACTCCTCTACCTGGAAAGATTCATGACAAGGACATGCCCCCAGAGCTGACAGAGACAGAAAGCCTTCCCCTGGGGCGGGCACCTTGAATTTAGACTTCTAGCCTCTTAGACTGTGAGATAATAAATTTCTCTTTGTTAAAGCCATCCACTTGTGGTAGTTCTGTTATAGCAGCAACTAAGATGTTATGCAAATGATTTTCCTAATGCAACTTATAAAATCAAGTTCCTGCTGTCTAGTTTCATAACACTTTCCCATAAGAGTTCCAATATTTTTTTATATAGATTACCTCAGGAATCTTCATTGCTTTTTAAATTATCTATTTCAAACACCACTTTCATTTTGTTCCAAAATTTTTGTATAACTCAAACTCTATATATCTCTTTTTAAGATACATAATCTTTCCCAAATCACCTCAAGCTTACCTCTTAATTTTTGTTTTTCCCACTGTAGACTCTCTGTTCTATCCAGGCTCATTTGACTGAGTTTGCCTGCATATTACTTGCTGCTTTCCACCTGTGACTAATTCAAGTAACAGATGGTATTTGTGAGACAGTGTTAGACATCACTGTGCATGTGATTTTTGCCTACTTGATACTCCTCTATCTCTTTCTTAAAAATCTAGCTTCTCTTTAAATTTCTCCAAGAATTTTTTTTTTTTTTTAAATCGGATGTTACTAACTAGTCACAAACTCTTCCTGGATGCCTCACGCATTCATGTGTGTGGTTTTCACCTTGTATATTTGCACTTGTTTGCATTCTGTGTTGTGAGCATGTACAGAAACCTCAGGAGCCCATGATCTTTATGTACAACCAGTCTGTATGCTCATTAAAAACAAAGACTTTGTCTTTTATCTTCCAACTATGACTCCTAGCACATTGTTCTATCTAGTGAACAATCAATAAATGGTAATTGACTATTTATTGAAGTGATATTGAAATAAGGAAATAAAAAGAAGTAAAAAGAATATAATAAAATGGTATAGGGAAATAGGGTAGAAATTCAACAAGCGATGAAAGATTAGAAACTCAAAATAAAAAAGAGAGTTTAATAGAAAGGTGTGGATTACCCCATCGTGACAAGTAAATTTTCCACAATCTGAGCTGAATTGGATTAAATATAAATTGCGAACAGATTTCTACTCCACAAGACTATTAGTCACATAATTTTATCATCTCTTATTTTGCATAGATGAAAAGTCAATCTAAATTCATAAATGGATACTGATTTCCAAATTCCAAAGCAAAAATAAAAACGGGTATATATACACACACAGACATACTTTCTACACTTTTTTAAAAAAATATTGCTTTTTAAATATGCTTGAATGTACTTTGAGCTTGATATACTTACATGGTGCCAAAGACAAGCTAAAATATACTAACCATTTAATTTAGAGGTTAATTTAATAACTCAGCATTCCATCTTTAGTGCTATAGATTTACATCATCATCAAAACCCTGTAGGTCACTTCATAATTAAGTAAACAAATTTTAGGAATTATTTAAAACAACTAAGAACTCTAGAAGTATCTGAAATATCTAGATCATTTTGTTTTTGCTGCAGAGTTTATATAATACTTATCATTACATATTTTATTAATAAAGCAATGGATGTAAAGCAAGATGAAGCAGCTTTATTGTAAAATTATTTAAAATTACATTGAATTACTGATAATCACTGTATTTGTTGTTGTTGTTGTTAGGTGCCATCAAGTCAGTTCCGACTCATAGCAACCCTGCGTACAACAGAAGGAAACACTGCCTGGTCCTGGGCCATCCTCACAACTGTTGTTAGCTTAAGCCCATTGTTGCAGCCACTGTGTAAATCCATCTCATTGACCGTCTTCCTCTTTTTCGCTGACCCTCTACTTTACTAAGCATGATGTCCTTCTGTAGGATTGATCCCTCCTGACAACTTGTCCAAAGTATGTGAGACGTAGTCTTGCCATCCTTTCTTCTAAAGGGCATTGTGGTTGTACTTCTTCCAAGACAGATTTGTTTGTTCCAAAAGAACGAAACCACAGTATAACATGTATACAATGAGATTATTATAAAAGTAAATACAGGAAACAGCTATTTCGCTAAAATAAGCAATAAGCATTTAATTTTTTCATGTATCTTCCTAAAACCAGATAATGTATATTGAGAATCAGATAATTAAAATCGGCAAACGGATACGCCAGATTGTTGTTGTTGTTAGGTGCCGTCCAGTAGGTCCTGACTGATAGCCATGTACAACTGGACAAAATATTGCCTGGTCCTGTGCAATCCTCACAAATGTTCTGTTTGACCCATTGTTGCAGCCACTGTCTCAGTCCATCTCCTTGAGGGTCTTTCTCTTTTTGACTGATCTTCTACTCTACCAAGCATGATATCCTTCTCCAGAGACAAACTCCTCTTGATAACATGTCCAAAGTATGTGAGACAAAGTCTCACTGTCCTCGGTTCTAAGGAGCATTCTGGCTGTGCTTCTTCCAAGGCAGGTTTGTTCTTTCTACTGGCAGTACATGGTCTATTTAATATTCTTCACCAACAACTAATTCAAAGTCATCAATTCTTCTTGGTCTTCCTTATTCATTGTCCAGCTTTCACATGCATATGAGGCAATTGAAAATACCATGGCTTGTGTCAGGCACACTTTAGTCCTGAAAGTGATATAATTACTTTTTAACACTTTAAAGAGGTCTTCTGCAGCTGATTTGCACAGTGGAATATGTCCTTTGATTTCTTTATTGCTGCTTCCATGGGCATTAATTGTTGATTCATGTGAAGTGAAGTCCTTGACAGCATCAATAATTTCTCCTTTTATCAGATGTTTCTTATTGGTCCACTTGTGAGGATTTTTGTTTTCTCTTTGTTGCAATGTAATCCATACAGAAGGCTCTGACCTTTAATCGTCATGAATAAGTTCTTCAAGTCCTCTTTTCTTTCAGCAAGCAAGGTTGTGTCATCTGCATATTGCAGGTTGTTATATAAGTCTTCCTCCAGTTCTGATGCTGTGCTCTTCTTCATATAGTCCAGAGCCTTGGATAATTTGCTCAGCATACAGATTGAATAAGTATAGTGAAAGAATACAACCCTGACACACATTTTTCCTGATTGGAAATCACCCAGTATCCCCTTGTTTTGTTTGGAAGACTGCATCTTAGTCTCTGTACAGATTCCTCATGAACACAATGGAGTGTTCTAGAATTCCCAATCTTCGCAATGTTATCCATAATTTGCTATGATCCACACAGTCAAATGTCTTTGCATAGTCAATAAAACGTAGATAAATATCTGCTTTCAGTCAAGATCCATCTGATATCAGCAAGGATTTTCCTGGTTCCACCTCCTCTTTTGAATCTGTATTGAACTTCTGGCAGTTCCTGGTTGTTGTACTGCTGCAACCACTTTTGAAAGATCTTCAGCAAAATTTTACTTACTCTTTATATTAATGATATTGTTCTATAACTTCTGCATTCTGTTAGATCCCCTTTCTTTGGAATTGAAACAAATATGGATCTTTTCCAGTCAGTTGGCCAGGTAGCTGTCTTCCAAATTTCTTAGCATATACATCCCTTTGTTGAAGCATCTTGGTATTCTGTCAATTCCTAGAGCCTTGTTTTTCACCAATACCTTCAGGGCAGCTTGGACTTCCTCCGTCAATATGATCAGTTCTTGGTCATATGCTACCTCCTGAAATGGTTGAACATCGATCAATTCTTTTTGATATGGAGTCTGTGTATTCTTTCCATCTTATTATTTTTTTTAATTGTACTTTAGATGAAGGTTTACAGAACAAATAGTTTGTCATTAAACAGTACATGTATTGTTTTATGAATGCTTAACAACCAACGACATGTCAGCACTGTCCCTTCTCAACCTTGGGTTCCCTATTGCCAGCTTTCCTGTCCTCATATGCCATCTATACCTTGTCCCTGGGCTGCTGTGCCCCTTTAGTCACATTTTGTTTTATGAGGCCCTCTTATCTTTGCCTGATTTGTGAACTTTGGGAGTGACTACATTACTGACCTAAAAAGGTGTCTGGGGTCCGTACTCTCAGGGTTTCTGCAGTCTCTGTCAGGCCAGTAAGTCTGGTCTTTTTTTGTGAGTTAGAATTTTGTTCAACATTTTTCTCTAGCTCTCTCTGGAACCCCCAGTTGTGATCCCTGTCAGAGCAGTCAGTGGTGGTAGCCGGGCACCATCTAGTTGTACTGGACTCAGTCTGATGGAGGCTGTGGTAGTTGTGGTACATTAGTCCTTTGGACTAACCTTTACCTTGTATCTTGTTTTCTTCATTCTCACTTTCTCCTGAAGGTGTGGGGTCAGTGGAGTATCTTAGATGGCTGCTCACAGGATTTAAAGACCACAGACACTACTCACCAAGGTAGAATATGGAACATTGTCTTTATAAACTGTGTTATGCCAATTGAGCTAGATATTCCTAAGGATCATGGTCCCCACAGCCCTCCGCCCAGCAGTTTGGTGCCTCAGAGAGTTTGGATGTGTCTATTGAGCTTCCACGACCTTTCCTTAAATAATTTGTACTGGCTTCCCCAGTACTGTGTACTGTCTCACCCTTCACCAAAGTTACCGCTTATTTATTGTCCATTTAATATCCCCACAACCACCCCTCCCATCCCTCATAAACTTTTTAATGAGTTTTTACAGTAGTGGTCTCAAACCATATTTGTCCTTTATGATGGACATATTTCACTCAGGATAATGTCCTCCAGTTTCATCCATGTTATGAGATGCTTCACAAATTCATTATTGTTCTTTATCATTGCATAGTACTCCATTGTGTGTATGTACCATAGTTTATTTATCAATTCATCTATTGATGGGCATCTAGGTTGCTTCAATCTTCTTGCTATTGTGAACAATGTTGCCATGAACATGGGTGTGCATACGTATATTTGAGTGAAGACTCTTATTTCTCTAGGATATATTCCTAGGAGTGGGATTGCTTGATCTTAAGTTATTTCTATTTCTAGCTTTCTAATGAAATGCCATATCATTTTCTTTATTTTTTTTTTAATTTTTTTTTATTGTACTTCAGGTGAAGGCATACAGAACAAATAGTTTCTCATGAAACAGTAGTACACATATTGTTTTCTGACACTGGTTAACAATTCCATAACATGTCAACCCTCTATCTTCTCAACCTTTTTTTTTTTTGGTGAAAATACACATAGCCAAAGATACACCGTTTCAAAAATTTCTACATGAACAGTTCAGTGACATTGACTATGCTCTTCCAATTGTGCTGCTATTCTTACTTAAGATGAAGGCTTACAGAACAAAATAGCTTCTCATTTAACAGTTACTACACAAGGTGCCCTATGACAATGGTTAACAATCTCACAACACATCAACAATATCCTTACTCAACCTTGGGTTCCCTACCACCAGTTTCCTTGTCTCCTTCTACCTTCTGACCCTTGTCACTGGACTACTGTACCTCATTAGTTCTATTTGGTTTTATGGGGCTGTCCACTCCCAGGATGAATGGTGAACCTTAGAGATAACTTTACCACTGAGCTAAAAGGGTGTCTGGTGGCCATACTCTCGGGGTTTCTCCAGTCTCCTTTAGGCCAGTAAATCTCGACTTTTTTGTGAGTTAGAATTATGTTCTACATCCTTCTCCAGCTCTGTCCAGAACCGTCTGTTGTGTTCCTGGTCAGAGTAGTCAGTGGTGGTAGCCGGGCACCATCCAGCTGTACTGGACTCAGTCCGGTGGAGGACTTGGTAGCTGTGTACAATTAGTCCTTCAGACTAATCTTTTCCTTGTATCCTGTTCTCTTCATTCTCCCTTGCTCCTGAAGGGATGAGACCAGTGGAGTATCTTAGATGGCTGCTCACAGGATTTTAAGACCCCAGACACTACTCACCAAGGTAGAATGTAGAACATTATCTTTATAAACGGTGTTATGCCAATTAAGCTAGATGTTCCCCGAGACCATGGTCCCCAGAGCTCTCCACCCAGCAATTCAGTCCCTCAGGGAGTTTGGATGTCTCTGTGGGTCTTCCTTGACCTTTCTTTGTAAAGATGTGCTAGTTTCCTCTGTATTGTGTACTGTCTCACCCTTCACCCTTTATCTATTGCCCATTTAGTATTTCTCCCCCACCCCTCCCATCCCTGGTAACCAACAAAGTTTATTGTATTTTGTGTGTGAACTTTTCCATGGGTTTTTACAATAGAGGTCTCATACAATATTTGTCTTTTTGTGATTGACTTATTTCACTCAACATAATGTCCTTCAGTTTCATCCATGTTATGAGATGGTTCACAGATTCATTGTTGTTCTTTCTCATTGCATAGTACCCCATTGTGTGTATGTACCTTAGTTTATTTATCCATTCATCTGTTGATGGGCATCTAGGTTGTCTCCATCGTTTTGCTATTGTGAACAATACTGCCATGAACATAGGTGTGCATATGTCTATTCAAGTGACGACTCTCATTTCTCTAGGATATATTCCAAGGAGTGGGATTGCAGGATCGAATGGTATGTCTATTTCTAGCTTTCGGAGGAAGCACCATATCATTTTCCAAAATGGTTGGATCATTTTGCGTTCCCACCAGCAGTGCATAAGAGTTCCCATCTCCCCGCAGCCCCTCCAACATTTGTTATTTCCAGTGTTTTTAATTCGTGCCAGTAATGCCGGGCTGAGATGGTATCTCATTGTGGTTTTGATTTGCATTGCTCTAATGGCTAGTGATCACGAACATTTCCTCATGTGTCTGTAGGCCTTTTGAATGTCTTCTTTGGTGAAGTGTCTGTTCATTTCCTTTGCCCATTATTTAATAGGGTTGTCTTTTTGTTGTAGAGGTGTTGGATTTTCTTGTAGATTATGGACATTAGAACTTTGTCTGACTTCTATGATCCAAAAAGTTTTTCCCAGTCTGTAGGTTCTATTTTAACTCTTTTGGTGAAGAGTTTTGAAGAGAATATGTGTTTGATTTTTGGAAGACCTCAGTTATGTAGCTTATCTAATGGGGTTTGTGCGTTGATGGCTATGGTTTGTATCCTGTTAATGCCATGTATTAAGGCTTGAAGTGTTGGTCCTATTTTTTCTTCTATGAACTTTATAGTTCTAGGCTTTATCTTCAGGTCTTTGATCCATTTTGAAGTAGTTTTTGTATACGGCGTGAGGTGTGGGTCCTGTTTCATTTTTTTGCAGATGGATATCCAATTTTGCCAGCACCATTTGTTAAAAAGACTGTCTTTTCCCCAGTTGATGGGCTTTGGGCCCTTGTCGAAGATCAGGTGACCGTAGGTGGACGGATTTACATATGGGTTCTCAATTCTGTTCCATTGGTCAATGTATCTGTCTTTGTACCAGTACCAGGCTGTTTTAACTACTGTAGCTGTATAGTAGGTTCTGAGGTCAGGTAGTGTGAGTCCTCCAAGTTTATTCCTCTTGTTCAGTAGTGCTTTATTTATTTGGGGCTACTTCCCTTTCCATATGAAGTTAATGATTAGTTTTCCAACTCTTTAAAGAATGTTGTTGGAATTTGGATCAAGATTGCACTGTATTTGTAAATTGCTATCAGCAGTTCTTCAATGATCCTCTCTGTGTTTTCTGTTTTCTCCCCCTGTTCTGGAATTCCAATCACTAGAAGATTTTTGCTTTTGATTGTATCCCACATAACTCTCAGGGTCTCTTCATTTTTCTTTGTTCTTTTTTCTGAGTTTTCCTCAGAGTTGTATCCAAGTGTTTGTCTTCAATTCCACTGATTCTGTCTTCCACTGTCTCCAATCTGCTTCTCAGCCCTTCTATGGCACCGTCCATTTCTGAAATCTTGTTGTTTATCTTTTGGATTTCTAATTATTGTCTTTGTATAATTTCTAGTTGTGAATTTATTTTGGCATTTTGTTCCTGCATTATTTTCCTGAATTCTTCCAGTTTTTTTCTGTATTTTCCATGAATTTGTCTATTTTTTCCTCATGTTTGTCAGCTTTTTGCCTCAGTTCTTTGAGAATTCTGAGGATTAGAGATTTGAATTCCCTATCAGGTAGTTCTAGTGCATTTTCTTCCACTGGAAAGTCATCTGGTGTTTTATTTTGGATGCCTACTGGACCATGCTGTCCTGTTTTTGTAAATGTTTTGATATTGTCTGCTGTCTTCGGTGCATTCAGTAGTTATTTTTCGTTTATTGATTGTAGATTTGTTTGTTTCTTCCCTTTTTTTTTTTTTAAATTTCACTATGTCTGAGCAGGCGGACTGTGTGTTCTTTGTTGCCTGCTGGTCTGTGGGCACAATACTTTTCACCTCCTCCAATTGGCAGGGTCAGTCGCTCAGATATGGTATGCCAGGGCAGGTCTAGCTGAAGAGGTGTTACTGGGACAGGTTGTTTGTGGCACTTACTATAACCACTAGGGTGGGTTGGTAATCAGTGCAGGGCAGGTTCCAGTAGGCGGTGCCTGTGCTGTTTGGTGGTGTGATGTTAAGTGCACGGTGGAGGTAGGCAGGATGTAGCAGGGAAATTGTTATGTGTGGAGCTAAGAAGGATATGGGAGAGAGGAGAAGAACAAGAGCCAAAAACATACAAACAAAAAAGAATGCTAGGGGAGCTTGCTTTTGGAGTGGAGAGACGAGAGACAGTTGTTTGTCTCCTGCTGGAATCTCTGTGTAGCTGCTTTCTTGTACCCCCTGTTTGCTGGTCTCTGATAGGAATCCAAGATGGCGGATCCGCACTGCGTTAGCTGGTAGGGGACCTCTCCATGAATCTCTCCTCACTTTCCGTTCTCTGTCAGTTTTCTCATTCCATTTGGTGCTTGGCTGAGTTCTTTATCTCTTCATTTGATGTTTTAGGATTTCAGGATTGTTGTTTTCTCTGTTTGGGTTAGTTTTTTGGATCTTTGTGTGGAGGGATGGAGTGGTGCTTCTGCCAAGAGCGCCATTTTGCTGGAAGAATCCTGGAAGTGCCATATCATTTTCCAAAATGGTTGTACCATTTTGTATTCTCACCAGCAGTGCATAAGAGTTCCAGTCTCCCTGCAGCCCCTCAAACATTTGTTATTTCCAGTGTTTTTGATTAGTGCCAGTAAGGCTGGGGTGAGATGGTATCTCATTGTGGTTTTAATTTGCATTTCTCTAATGGCTAGTGATCACGAGCATTTCCTTATGTATCTGTTGGCTGCTTGAATGTCTTCCTTGGTAAAGTGTCTGTTCATTTCCTTTGCCCATTTTTTAATTGGATTCTTTGTCTTTTTTGTAGTAGATGTATTGGATTTTCTTGCAGATTATGGAGATTAGAGCTTTGTCTGACTTATAATGTCTAAAATTTTTTTCCCTGTCCGTAGGTTCTCTTTTTACTCTTTTGGTGAAGTCTTTTGATGGCATAAGTATTTAATTTTTAGAAGATCCCAAGTCATCTAGCTAATCTTCCCGAGTTTGTGTGTAGTAGGTTGTGGTTTGTATCCTGTTAATGCTGTGTATTAATGCCTCTAGCATTGATCTTTTTTTTTTTCTTCTATGAACTTTATAGTTTTTGGCTTTATATTTAGGTGTTTTGTCCATTTTGAATTACTTTTTGTATATGGTGTGACTTATGGGTCCTGTTTTGGCAGATGGACATCCAGTTTTGCCAGCACCTAATTAAAAAGTCTGTCTTTTCCCCATTTGATGGTCTTTGGGCCCTTGTAGAAGATCAGGTGACCATAGGTGGATGGATTTACATCTGGGTTCTCAATTGTGTTCCATTGGTCAATGTATCTGTTGTTGTACCAGTACCAGGCTGCTTTGACTATCATAAATGTATAGTGGGTTGTGACATCAGGTAATGCGAGTCCCCCTAATTTATTCTTCTTCAATAGTGCTTTACTTATCTGGGGCTTCTTCTCTTTCCATATGAAGTTAATGATTAGTTTTTCCATCTCTTTAATGAATGTTGTTGGTTTCTGGATCAGGTTTGCATTGTGTTTGTGAATT
Organism: Dugong dugon; assembly: GCA_030035585.1. Taxonomy (NCBI): domain Eukaryota; kingdom Metazoa; phylum Chordata; class Mammalia; order Sirenia; family Dugongidae; genus Dugong; species Dugong dugon. Next base: position 100,565,756 of record CM057463.1, on the reverse strand, counting down.
GCTTTGGGTAGAATTGTCATTTTCACAATACTGAGTCTACCTATACATGAGCATGGTATATTTTTCCATTTATGTAGACTCCTTTGGGTTTCTTGCAGTAGTGTTTTGTAGTTTTATCTGTATAGGTCTTTTACATCCCTGGTTAGATTTATTCCTAAGTATCTTATTTTTTTAGGGGCTATTATAAATGTAATTATTTTCCTGATTTCCTTTTCACTGTTCTCTTGATTGGTGTATAGAAATCCAACAGATTTTTTTTTATGTTTATCTTGTATCGTGGTACTCTGTTGAATCTTTCTATTAGTTACAGTATTTTTCTCATGGAGTCTTCAGGTTTTTTTATCTATAGTATCATAACATCCACAAACAGGGACAGTTTAACTTCTTCACTACCAATTTGGATGCTCTTTATTTCTTTTTCTTGCCTTATTGCTGTAGCTAGGACTACCAGCACAGTGTTAAATAGGAGTTGTGATAAAGGGTATCCTTGTCTTGTTCCTGTTCTTAAGAGGAATGTTTTCAGCCACTCTCCATTAAGAATGATGTCTGCCTTTGGTTTTGTATAGACGCCCTTTATTAGGTTGAGAAATTTCCATTCTCTATCTGTTTTATTGAGAGTTTTTATTAGGAATGGGTGTTGGACTTTGTTGAATGCCTTTTCTGTGTCAGTTGAGATAATCTTGTGTTTCTTTTCTTTCCTTTTATTTATGTGGTCTATTACTTTGATCGATTTTCTAATGTTGAACCATCCTTGCATAGCTGGTATGAAACTTACTTGGTTGTGGTATATTATTTTTTTGATATGATTCTCAGTTCTGTTGGCTAGGATTTTGTTCAGAATTTTTGCGTCTCTATTCATGAGAGATATTGGTCTTTAGTTTTCTTTTACTGTGGCATCTTTTCCTGGTTTTGGTATTTGGGTTACACTGGATTCATAGAATGAATTCGGAAGTATGGCTTCCGTTTTTATGTTCTGAAATAGTTTGTGTAGTACTGGTATAAGCTCGTCTCTGAACTTTAGGTAGAATTCTCCAGTGAAGCCATCTGGGCCAGGGTTTTTTTGTTGTTGTTGTTGTTGGGAGTTCTTTTATTACCTTTTCAATCTCTTCTCTTGTTATGGGCCTGTTCAGATTTTCAACATTACTTTTTTTAGTTTGTGTAGGTAGTATGTTTCTAAAGATTTATCCATTTCCTCTAGGTTTTCAAATTTGTTGGAGTATAGTTTTTCATAATACTGTTTTATGATCCTTTTTATTTCACTTGGGTCTGTTGTAATGTCCCCCATTTCATTGCTTATTTGGGTTATTTGCATCTTCTCCTGTTTTAATTTTGTCAGTCTGGCCAGCGGTTTGTCAGTTTTGTAGATCCTTTCAAAGAACCAACTTTTGGTTTTGTTGATTCTTTCTATTGTTTTTCTATTCTCTATTTCATTTATTTCTGCTCTGATCTTTATTACTTTCTTTCTTCTGGTGCCTGTGGGCTTCTTTTGCTGTTCTCTTTCTATTTGTTTGAGTTCTGTAGTTAATGTTTTGATTTTGTCCCTTTCTTCTTTTTTGATGAGTGCAACTATTGCTATAAATTGTCCTCTGAGGACTGCCTTTGCTGTTTCCCGAAGGTTTTGGTATGATGTGTTTTCATTCTCATTTGATTTTAGGAATTTTTTGATTCCACTTCTGATTTCATCTATTACTCAGTGGTTTGTAAGCAGGGTGTTATTCAGTTTTTTCCTTGCTCTTCCTGTTGTTAATTTCTACTTTGTTGGTGTTGTGGTAAGAGAAGATACTTAGTATTATCTCAGTGTTTTGGACCTTGTCGATGGTTGCTGTGTGGCCTAAGATGTAGTCTACTCTGTGGAACATTCCTTGTGCATTGGTTAATAGTGTATAATTTGCAGCTGTTTGGTGAAGTTTTCTATATGTATCCATGAGGTTAAGTTCGCTGATTGTGCCCTTTAGGTCTTCTTTATCTTTGCTGAGTTTCTTTCTAGATGTTCTGTCCTTTACCAAGAGTGGTGTGTTGAAGTCTCCTACTATTAGTGTGGAATTGCCAATTTCTATTTTCAAGAGCTGTTTGAGTTTCTTTTACGTATTTTGGAGTCCTGTCATTGGGTGCGTAGATGTTTATTATGGCTATGTCTTCATGATGGATCATCCCTTTAATTATTTTATAGTGTCCTTCTTTGTCTTTTATGGTGAATTTTGTTTTAAAGTCTATTTTATCTGAGGTTAGTATTGCCACTCCTGCTCTTTTTTGGTAGCTGTTTGCTTGGTATATTTTTTTCCATCCTTTGACTTTTAGTAAATTTGCATCTTTGTTTCTAAGGTGTGTCTCGTGTAGACAGCATACTAATGGATCCAGTTTTTTTATCCTTTCTGTCACTCTCCATCTCTTTATGGGTGAATTTAAGCCATTTACATTCAGTGTGATTATTGGTAGGTGTGAGTTTATTGCTGTAATTTTGTGGTCTTTTTTGTGGTTCTGATGTTTTCTCTGTTCCTCTTACTCTTCTGTGTGAATTCGATTTTTTGTGGATCTTTTTCTTCTTTTGTTTTTGTAGGTTTTCTTTTACTGAGAGTTTATTTTTTGTCTTTATTTTGATGAGTAGGTTTGTTAACTTTCTTTGTGGTTACCTTGAAGTTTACCCTTATTTTCCTAGGTTTGAACTAGTCTTATTACTTGGTACTGCCTTGCTTTCCTCTCCATTAGAAGGTTCTATACCTACACTCTTTATTCCCTATTTTATTGTTTGATGTTGTTGTCATTTACAGATTAACGTCTCTGGTTCCATGTTGTAATTCTTTTCATTTTGGATTGTCCTTGGGAGTTTATTTCCTACTTTGGTATCTGGCTGATATGATCCTTCATCCTAGATTTAGCCTGTGGTCTGATGTTTATTCTTAGATAGAAAGACCCCTTTTAATAATTCTTGTAAGTTCAGTTTGGTTTTCCCATATTCCCTTAATTTCCACTTATCTGGAAATGTCCTAATTTCATCATCATATATGAATGTAAGTTTTGCAAGATATATTACTCTTGGCTGGCAATTTTTTTTTTTCTTTCAAGTTTTTATATATGTCATCCCATTGCCTTCTTGCCTGCATGGTGTCTGCCAAATAATCTGAGCTTAGTCTTATTGTTTCTCCTCTGTATGTGACTTTTTCTTCTTCTGTAGTTGCTCTCAGAATTCTTTGTCTTTAGTTTTAGCTAGTGTATTTATGATATGCCTTCGTGATTTTCTTTTAGGGGTCTATCCTATATGGAGTTCATTGTGCTTCTTGGATGTTCAGCTTTTTGTCTCTCATGATATTGGGGAAGTTTTGTGTCAGCAGTTCTTCAATGATCCTCTGTGTTTTCTGTTTACTCCCCCTGTTCTGGAACTCCGATCATGCGAAAATTTTTCTTTTGATTGTATCCCATGTAATTCTCAGGGTTTCTTCATTATTCATCATTCTTTTTTCTGATTTTTCCTCAGAGTTGTAGCCAAGTGTTTGCCTTCAAGTTCACTTATCCTGTCTTCCATTGTTTCAAAGCTTTTCCTCATCCTTTCTATGACATTGTTCATTTTTGAAATCTTGTTGTTTATCTTTGGGATTTCAATTGTTGTTTTTTAGTTGTAAATTTATTTGGACATTTTCTTCTTGTATTATTTTCCTGAATTCTTCCATTTTTTTTTTGTCTGTATTTTCCATGAATTTGTCTAGTTTTTCCTCATTTTCATCTGCTTTTTCCTTCAAATCTTGGACAGCTCTGAATATTAGAGAGTTGAATCCCCTATAAGGTAGTTCTAGTACCTTTTCTTCTACTGGAAAGTCATCTGGTATTTTATTTTGGAAATCTACTGGACCATCTTGTCCTCTTTTTTTAATATGTTTTGATACTGTCTGCTGTCTTCAGGACATTCAGTAGTTATTTTCCTCATTTATTTATTGTGGATTTGTTTGTTTCATCCTACTTTTTTGTTTTAGTTGGTTATGTCTGAGCAGGCGGGCTGTACCTTCTTTGTTGTTTGCTCATCTGTGGGCACGATAGTTTTTGCCTCCTTTTCCAATGGGCACTGTCAGTTGCTCAGGTATGGTACAGCTGGGCAGGTCCACCTGAAGGGGAGTTGCTGGGATGGGTTGTTTGTGGCATGTACTAGGGCTGACAGGGGAGGCCAAGAATCAGTACAGAGCATGTTCTGGTAGGCTGTGCCTGCGGTACTTGGGAGTGGGATGTTCAGCACACAGTGCAGGTAGGAAGGAAGGAGAGGGGGAGATTGTGATGTGTGGAGCTAAGATGGGTATGGGAAAAGGGAGAGAGGGAAGAGAGGAATAGGAGCTAAAAACATACATGGAAACAAAGAAACAAAAATGAGTGCTAAGGGAGCTTACCGTTGGAGTGGAGAGATGAGAGATGGTTGTTCTGTCTCCTGTGTTCTGTCTCCTGCTGAGCACTCTGTGAAGCTGTTTTCCTGTACTTCCTGTTCGCCAGTCTCCAACAGGAGTCCGACAGGAGTCCATGCTACGTTAGCTGATACAGGACCTCTGCATGTATCTCTCCTTACTCTCTGTTCTCTATTCATTTTTTATTCCATTCGTTGCTTGGCTGAGTTCTTTATCTCTTCATTTGATGCTTAGGATTTCAAGACTGATGTCTGTCTTTGTGTGACTTAGTTTTTTGGGTCTTTGCTGTGGAAGGACAGTGTGGTGCTTCTGTAGATAACACCATGTTGCCCAGAAGTCTCTTTCCATCTTATTTTGATGCTTCCTGAGTCGTTTAATATTTTGCCCTTTGAATACATCTGTATTTCAAATCAAGGTTTGAGTTTTTATTTCAGTTATTTTAGCTTGGGAAATTTCTAGCTTGTTCTTCCCTTTTGGCTTTCTAACTCCAGGTCTCTGTGAATTACAGTATAATACTTTACCTTATCTTATAGACTTGCCCTTTGAAATCTTCTCTTCAGCTCTTTTACTTCATCATTTATTCCATTCACTTTAGCTACTCTACGTTCAAGAGCAACTTTCAGGGTCTCTTCTGACATCCATTTTAATCTTTTCTTTCTTTCCTGTATTTTTAATGACCTTTTGTTTTCTTTATGTATGATGTCCTTGAAGTCATTCCGTAGCTCCTCTTGTCTTTGGATATTATCATTCAAGTTGTCAAATCTATTCTTGCGATGGTCTCTACATTCAGTTGCGATATACTGAAGGTCGTACTTTGGCTCTCATGAACTAGTTCTAGTTTTCTTCAGTTTCAACTTGAACTTGCATATGAGCAATTGATAGTCTGTTCAGCAGTAGGCCCCTGTACTTGTTCTGAGTGATCATATTGAGCTTCTCCATTGTCTCTTTCCACAGATGTAATCAGTTTGATTTCTGTGTATTCCATCCAATGACATTCACCTGTATAGTTGCTATTTAGGTTGTTGAAAAAAGTTATTTGCAAAATTCTATCATGTGATCTCCTGATTTATTTCTATCAAGAAGATAGCATTTTCCAACTACTGATGTTTCTTCTTTGTTTCAAACTTTCACATTCCAATCACCAGTAATTATCAATGCATCTTGATTGCATGTTTGATCAGTTTCATACTGCAGAAATTGGTAAAAATCTTTAATTTCCTCAACTTTGGCATTAGTTGTTGGTGGGAAAATTTGAATAATATTCATAATAACTGGCTTTCCTTGTAGGTGTATGAATATTATCCTATCACTGACAGTGTTATATGTTAGGATAGATCTTAAAATGTTCTTTTCAGAAGTTCCGGCAAAACAGCACTCTGGGCAGAAGCAGAACGCCATTCGTCCACAGCAAAGATCCGAAAAACTAAGCCGAACAGAGAAAGTGACAATCCTGAAACCCTAAAACATCAAATGAAGAGATAAAGAACCAAATGGAGTGAGAAAACTGACAGAGAACACAGAGCGAGGAGAGATTCATGCAGAGGTCCCCTACCAGCTAACACAGCACGGATCTGCCATATTGGACTCCTATTGGAGACCAGCAAATGGAATACGAGAAAGCAGCCTCACAGAGCATCCAGAGGGAGACAAAACAATTGCTCCACACATAAAAATCTCTCCACTGCATCCTGCCTACCTGCACTGTGTGCTTGGCATCACACCACCAAGCAGCACAGGCATGGCCTACTGGAACCTGCCCTGCACTGATTACTGACCTGCTCTGGTGGCTGTAGTAAGTGCCACAAACAAACCATCCCAGTAACTCCTCTTCAGCTAGACCTGCCCTGCCGTACCGTATCTGAGTGACTGACTCTACCAGTTGGAGAAGGAGGAGAAAAGTATTGTGCCCACAGAAGAGCAAACAACAAAGCACACAGTCCACCTGCTCAGACATAGTCAAATATTTTTTTAAAAAATGGACAAAACAAACAAATCTACAATCAATAAATGAGAAAAATAACTACTGAATGCCCCGAAGGCAGCAGACAATAGCAAAACATTTACAAAAACAGGACAGGATGGTTCCAGTAGGTGTCAAAAATAAAACACCAGATGACTGTCCTGTGGAAGAAAATGCACTAGAACTACCTGATAGGGAATTCAAATCTCTAATCCTCAGAATTCTCCAAGAACTGAGGCAAAAAGCTGACAAACATGAGGAAAAACTAGACAAATTCATGGAAAATTCAGACAAAAAATTGGAAGAATTCAAGAAAATAATGCAGGAACAAAATGCCAAAATAAATTCACGGCTAGAAATTATACAAAGACAACAATTAGAAATCCAAAAGATAAACAAGAAGATTTCAGAAATGGATGGTGTCATAGAAGGGCTGAGAAGCAGATTGGAGACAGTGGAAGACAGAACCAGTGGAATTGAAGACAAACACTTGGATACAATTCTGTTTGAGGAAAACTCAAAAAAAAAAAAAACGAAGAAAAATGAAGAGACCCTGAAAGTTATGTGGGATGCAATCAAAAGCAAAAATTTTCTAGTGATTGGAATTCCAGAACAGGGGGAGAAAATAGAAAACACAGAGAGGATCATACAGGAACAGCTGACATAAAACTTCCCCGATATCATGACAGATAAAAAGCTGGCCATCCAAGAAGCTCAACGAACCCCATATAGAAGAGACCCCAAAAGAAAATCACCAAGGCATATCATATTCACACTCGCCAAAACCAAAGACAAACAAAGAATCCTGAGAGCAGCTTGTGAAAAACAAGAAGTCACATACAGAAGAGAAACAGTAAGACTAAGCTCAGATTACTCAGCAGAAACCATGCCGGAAAGAAGACAATGGGATGACATATATAAAATCTTGAAAGAAAAAAAATTGCCAGCCAAGAATAATATATCCTGCAAAACTCTCATTCAAATTTGATGGTGAAATTAGGTCATTTCCAGATAAACAAAAATTAAGGTAATACGTAAAAGTCAAACCAAAATTACTAGAAGTATTAAAGTGAGTTCTTTGATCTCAGGACAAATAGCTTCAGCTCACAGGCAGAACCTAGGACCCAGGATTGTACCAGCCAGGTACCAATCTAGGAAATGAACTCTCGAGGACTATCCAAAACCAAAAGAAATACAACAGGGAATCAGAGCAGTTAATCAGTAATGACAACAACATCACAACAATAAAAGAGGGAATAAATGGCATATGTATAGAACCTTGTAATGGAGAGGAAGGCAAGGTGATACCAAGTAATGGTAGACTGCTTCAAACTTAGAAAGATAAGGGTAAAATTCATGGTAACCACAAAGAAAGTTAACAAACATACTCATTAAAAAAAGAGGAAAAACATAAAGTCTCAGCAAAAACAAAACCTATAAAAACGAAAGCAATAAAAAAAGAAAATCCACAAACAAAAGTAACTCATCACAAGAGAGTAAGAAGAACAAAGAAAACTTCAGCACCACAAAAAAAAGCACTACAAAATGACAGCAACAAACTCACATTTGTCAAAAATTGCACTGAATGTTTATGGACACAATGCACCCATAAAGAGACAGAAAGTGACAGAATGGATAAGAAAATAGGATCAATCAACATGCTATCTACAAGAGATACATCTTACAAACAAAGATGTGAATTTATTAAAAGTCAAAGGTTGGAAAAAATATATCAAGCTAACAACTACCAAAAAAGAGCAGGAGTGGCAATTCTAATCTCAGATAAAATAGACTTTAAAAGAATATCTACCATAAACAACAAAGAAGGACACTATATAATGATTAAGGGGATGATCCATCATGAAGACATAACCATAATAAACATCTATGCATCCAATGACAGGGCTCCAAAATACATAAAACAAACTCTAACAACACTGAAAAAAGAAATTGACAGTTCCACAATAATAGTAGGAGACTTCAACACACCACTCTCAGTAAAGGACAGAACAACTAAGAAGAAACTCAGTAAAGATACAGAAGACCTAACGGGCACAATCAGCCAACCTGACCTTATAAACATATATAAAACAATCCATCCAACTGCTGCAAAGTACAAACTCTTTTCCAATGCACATGGAACGTTCTCCAGAATAGACCACACCTTAGGCCACAGAGCAATCCTCAACAAGATCCAAAATGCTGAACTAATGCAAAGTATCTTCTCTGACCACAATGCCATCAAGGTAGAAATTGACACTAGAAAGAGCAAGGAAAAAAAATCAACTTCATAGAAACTCAATAATACCCTGCTTACACATCAGTGGGTAATAGAAGAAATCAGAGATGGAATCAAAAAATTCCTAGAATCCAATGAGAATGAAAACACATCATACCAAAACCTTTGGGACACAGCAAAGGCAGTCCTCAGAGGACAATTTATAGCAATAGATACACATATCAAAAAAGAAGAAAGGGACAAAATCAAAACATTAACTACACAACACAAACAAATAGAAAGAGAACAGCAAAAAAAGCCCACAACCACCGGAGAAAGGAAATAGTAAAGACAAGAGCAGAAATTAATGAAATAGAGAACAGAAAAACAATAGAAAGAATGAACAAAACCAAAAGTTGGATCTTTGAAAGAATCAACAAAATCGACAAACCACTGGCCAGACTGACAAAAGAAAAACAGGAGAGGACACAAATAACCCAAATAAGAAATGAAATGGGGGACATTACAAGAGACCCAACTGAAATAAAAAGGATTATAACAGAATATTATGAAAAACTATACTACGACAAATTTGAAAACCTAGAGGAAATGAATAAATTTCTAGAAACACACGGCCTACCCAAACTACAAAAAAGTGATGTTGAAAATCTGAACAGACCCATAACAAGAGAAGAGATTGAAAAGGTAATAAAAAAACTCCCAACCAAAAACAGCCCTGGCCCAGAATGGCTTCACTGGAGAATTCTACAAAACGATTACAGAAGAGCTTGCACCAGTACTACTCAAGCTCTTTCAGAACATAAAAGAGGAAGCAACACTTCCAAATTCATTCAATGCAGCCAGCATAGTGCTGATATGAAAACCAGGCAAAGACGTCACAAAAAAAGAAAATTACAGACCAATATCTCTCATGAATATAGCTGCAAAAATTCTGAACAAAATAGCCAATAGAATTCAGCATCATATCAAAAAAATAATACACCACAACCAAGTAGGATTCATACCATGTATGCAAGGATGGTTCAACATCAGAAAATCAATCTACATAATCCACCACATAAATAAAAGGAAAGAAAAGAATCACATGATCATCTCAATTGACACAGAAAAGGCATTTGACAAAGTGCAACACCCATTCCTGATAAAAACTCCCAGTAAAATAGGTATAGAAGGGAAATTTCTCAACATAATAAAGGGCATCTATGCAAAACCAATGGCCAACATCATTCTTAATGGAGAGAGGCTGAAAACATTCCCCTTGAGAACAGGAACAAGATAAGGATGCCCTTTATCACCACTCCTATTTAACATCGTTCTGGAAGTTCTAGTTAGAGCAATAAGGCAAGAAAAATAAATAAAGGACATCCAAATTGGTAATGAAGAAGTTAAACTGTCCCTGTTTGCAGATGATATGATACTATACATAGAAAACCCTAAAGACTCCACGAGAAATCTACTGGCTCTAATAGAAAGATTCAGCAGAGTAGCAGGATACAAGATAAACATTCAAAAATCAGTTGGATTCCTATACACCATAAGCAGAACTATGAAAAGGAAATCAGGAAAACAATACCATTTTCAATAGCCCCTAAAAAGATAAAATACTTAGGAATAAATCTGACCAGGGATATAAAAGACCAATACAAAGAAAACTACAAAACACTACTGCATGAAATCCAAAGGGATCTACATAATTGAAAAAACATACCATGCTCATGGATAGGCAGACTCAACATTGTGAAAATGACAATTCTACCCAAAGCAATTTAGAAATACAATGCAATCCGTTCCAAATACCAACAATATTCTTCATAGAGATGGAAAAACTAATCATTAACTTTATATGGAAAGGGAATGAGCCCCGAGTAAGTAAAGCACTACTGTAGAAGAAGAATAAAGTTGGAGGACTGACACTACCTGACTTGTGAACCTACTATACAGCTACAGTACTCAAAACAGCCTGGTACTGGTACAACGACAGATATATTGACCAATGGAACAGAATTGAGAACCCAGATGTAAATCCATCCGCCTATGGTTACCTGATCTTCGACAAGTGCCCAAAGTCCATCAAATGGGGAAAAGACTGTCTTTTTAACAACTGGTGCTGGCAGAACTGGATATCCATCTGCAAAAAAATGAAACAGGACCCACACCTCATGCCGTATACAAAAACTACTTCAAAATGGATCAAAGACCTGAATATAAAGCCTAGAACTATAAAGTTCATAGAAGAAAAAATAGGACCAACACTTCAGGCCTTAGTACATGGTATTAACAGGTTACAAACCATAACCATCAATGCACAAATCCCAATCTATAAGCTAGATAACTGGGATCTTCTAAAAATCAAACACCTATGCTCTTCAAAGACTTTACCAAAAGAGTAAAAAAGAGAATCTACAGACTGGGAAAAAATTTTGGACAGTACAAGTCAGACAAAGGTCTAATCTCCATAATCTACAAGAAAATCCAACACCTCTACAACAAAAAGACCAATAATCCTATTAAATAACGGGCAAAGGAAATGAACAGACACTTCACCAAAGAAGACATTCAAAAGGCCAACAGACACATGAGGAAATGCTTGCAATGACTAGCCATTAGAGAAATGCAAATTAAAACCACAATGAGATACCATCTCACCCCGGCATTACTGGCACGAATCAAAAACACTGGAAATAACAAATGTTGGAGGGGCTGTGGGGCGATGGGAACTCTTATGCACTGCTGGTGGGAATGCAAAATGATACAACCATTTTGGAAAATGATATGGTGCTTCCTCAGAAAGCTATAAATAGACATACCATTCGATCAAGCAATCCCACTCCTAGGAATATATCTCAGAGAAATAGAGTCATCACTCGAATAGACATATGCACACATATGTTCATGGTAGCATTGTTCACAATAGCAAAACAATGGAAGCAACCTAGATGCCCATCAACAGATGAATGGATAAAGAAAACTATGGTACCTACGCTCAATGCAGTACTATGCAAGAAGAAAGAACAACAATGAATCTGTGAAGCATCTCATCACATGGATGAAACTGGAGGACATTATGCTGAGTGAAGTAAGTCAATCACAAAAGGGCAAATATTGTATGAGACTTCTATTGTAAAAACCCATGAAAAAGTTCACACACAAAATGTAACAATCTTTGTTGGTTACCAGGGATGGGGGGGGATTCTATATAGGCAACAGATAAGTGTTATCTTGGGTGAAGGGTGAGACAGTACACAATACAGGGGAAACTAACACAACTTGTACAAAGAAAGGTCATGGAAGCCCCATAGACACATCCAAACCCCCTGAGGGACTGAATTGCTGGGCAGAGGGCTGAGGGGACCATGGTCTCTGGGAAAATCTAGCTCAATTGGCATAATACCGTTTATAAAGTCCATGGTCTAAATTCTACCTTGGTGAGTAGTGTCTGGGGTCCTAAAAGCCTGTGAGCAGCCATCTAAGATACTCCACTGGTCTCATCACTTCGGGAGCAAGGGAGAATGAAGAGAACAGGATACAAGGAAAAGATTAGTCTGAAGGACTAATTGTCCATAGTTACCAAAGCCTCCACCGGACTGAGTCCAGTACAGCTAGATGGTGCCCAGCTACCACCAGTGACTGGTCTGACCAGGATCACAACAGAGGGTTCTGGACAGAGCTGGAGAAGGATGTAGAACGTAACTCTATCTCGCAAAAAAAAAAAGTCGAGATTTACTGGCCTAAAGGAGACTGGAGAAACCCTGAGAGTACGGCCCCCAGACACCCTTTTAGCTCAGTGGTGAAGTTACCTCCGAGGTTCACTGTTCAGCCTGGGAGTGGACAGCCCCGTAAAACCAAATGAGACTAATGAGGTACAGGATTCCAGTGACAAGGGCCAGAAGGCAGAAGGGGACAAGGAAGCTGGTGATAGGGATCCCAAGGTTGAGTAAGGGTATTGTTGATGTGTTGTGAGATTGTTAACCATTGTCATAGGGCAACATTTTTAGTAACTGTTAAATGAGAAACTATTTTGTTCTGTAAGCCTTCATCTTAAGTGAGAATAACAGCACAAATGGAAGAGCGTAGTCAATGTCACTGAACTGTGTATGTAGTAATTTTTTAAATGGTGTATATTTGATTATGTGTATTTTCACCAAAAAAAAATGTTGAGAATTTAGAGGTTTGATATGTTGTGGGGTTGTTAACCAATGTCATAAAACATGTGTACTACTGTTTCATGAGAAACTATTTGTTCTGTAAGCCTTCACCAGAAGTACAATAAAAAAAAAAAGAAGGAAAAATACGTTCTTTTCAACAATAAATGTGACACCGTTGCTCTTCATTTTGTAATTCCTGGCTTAGTAGACCATATGATTGTCCAATTCTGAACAGCCATTGCCAGGCCATTTCAGGTTAGCAATGACTAAGATATCTATCTTTATGCGCTCTATTTCATTTTATATGACTTCCAATTTTCCTAAATTTATACTTCATATATTCCACGTTCAGATTATTAATGGATGTTTGTAGCTCTTTCTTCTGTTTTTGAGTTTTGCCACATCAGCAGATGAAGTTCCCAAAAGCTTTACTTTACCCACTTTATTAACTCTACTTTGAGGAGGCAGGTCTTTCCTAGTTGTATTTTGAGTTCCTTTCAAACTGAAAGACTTGTCTTCCAGAACTAATCACTGTCCAGCTACTATTCATAAGGTTTTCATAGGCAAGTTTTTTTAGAAGTAGACTACCATGTCCTTCTTCCTAATCTGTCTTTGTCTTTAAGCTCCACTGGAACCTGTCTACCATTGGTGACCCTGCTTGTATTTTAAATACCTGCGGTATAGCTTTCATCATCACAGCAACATGAAACTCAGCACTGTAAGACAATCTGATAGACGAGTGGTAAGATATACCATAGAAAACATCTAAATTAACATACTGGAAACCAATAACTGTCTAATCTTTACCTTGATCTCTTCATGCATTTTCTATTTTAATTAATTAAGTAATCACTCATCTTGTCAGCCAAGCCATAAACCTAAAATTTATCAAGATCTTTCTGTTTATTCTTTCATACTATTATTATTTTATTCTAATTATTTTTTCTTACTTTTATTTAGATTTGGTACATAGTGAGAATTAAACCAGAATTCACAACTTAAAAATGTACTGAACTAAAACTCTAAATACAGATAACTTGTTGCCATGGAGTAGACTCTAACTCATAGCAACCCCATGTGAGTCAGAGTAGAACTTTGCTCCATAGAGTTTTTAGTGGCTAATATGTTGGAAGTTGATCACCAGGCTTTTATTCTAAGACACCTCTAGATGGACTTGAAAATCCAATCTTTTGTTTAGCAGCCAAGGTTGATAACAGTTTGCAACACCCAGGGACTCCATCAAAACAGATAAGCTATGCTAAACTAAACCAAATCAAGTTACTTTTACACCAGTTCAGAACATAATTACAAAATTAGTCCACAGACAACCTGATTTAGCAATAATTCAATATGGACTCAAATGATTTATAAATAAACCCACTGACCTCTATAGCAACTAGGTTACTTTACATATTCTGACCAATTCTTGCTGAGACTAATTCCAGCTCTAAAACTCACCAGTATTTTGTCTGTCTCTCCCTCTTTGAGAACCCTTACAGTTCTTTGTGATTATGCAGTTTGCTGCAGTAAACTCAGCTGCCTTTTTTTTTTTTTTTTAACTAAATGTATGTTCATGGTAAGGTCCTCAGGTGACACAAATTGTTAAGAGCTTGACTACTAGCCTAAAAGTTGGTGGCTCAAATCCATCCAGAGGTGCTTTGGAAGACAGGTACCTGGCAATCGGCTTCCAAAAAGTCACAGCCTTGAAAACCTTATGAAACAATTCTACACTACTATGTACACATGGGGTCACTATGAGTCAGAATTGACTGGACAACAACTAACAACGATGTTCATGGTAACATTTGGTCAGTATTTATTTTTTCTTTTTAGTCCAAGAGAATCCTTTCTATTTTTTTATTTATAATTATAGTTCTCTGATAAAATGTTTCATCTTGTCATAAATTTCTTGAACCTAATAATCACATGCCTAATTAAACTCTATTCTGATGCTTCTAAAAACTAGCTCATCTGTGGATCTATTTTTATTTTCTGTGTTTTATATTCTAGTCTTGCTTCTTGAGATGCTTGGCAATTTTTATTAGATGTAAAATGTTTTGCATGAGAATTTGTAGAGATTTTAGGTCATTTTTCTTCAGAGACAGTTTGAACAGACAGACATATATTGGGGAGATCATTTCAATCTAATTAGGGACTGAGCTGCCTTGATAATGGTGTCTAGTTTTTGAAAAGCTCTAGCTACCTCCTGTCTTATCCTTACTCCTAGGGTGTACCTTTCTAATATTCCAACTGAGGACCTAGGGTGTACACCTCCTTCAAAGCAAGTTCATAACTCCAATTTTGTCTCCTCAGTACTGTGAAACTACCCAAAACTCTGTTCTGTGTTTCAAAGGCTTTCTTCCACAGTTCTTATTCTTTGTTTCTGAAGAGCTTCAAAATTTAGCAAATAACTACGAATGACATCAGAACCAACATTGAGAATCTTAGCCTGAAGCCCTGTATCTGGTGGTTCTCAAGGGCTCACCAGGAAGCTGTAGTAATTCTCAGTTCTAGTAAATGCATCAAGGAGAAAATCATAAGCGTAGTATCTTGTCTATTTTCTGTATGGGATATGGACTACTGAAATACTTGAAGAATAGGGAGGAGTGAAGAAGTGAGAATAATGACCTTACTTAGGAGAGAAAAAAATAGTTTTTTAACTGTATTCTTAACATTGTCATTCAGATTAGAAATAGTATAATTGGAGAAAATGTAAGCTACCTCCTCATGCATCCATAGGGAAAGTGGCTTTTCTCCCTCTTCTCTATATTCTCACCACAGCACCTTAAGTTGTTTTTTTGAGGAATATGTAATTTTATTGAACAGAACCTAACATTAACTTGGTATGTATTCACTTTTTGGTGGAGTAGATGTGTTACATGTCAATGCACACAATAGAAGGTTCAGCCTCATACTGTCTTGGGTGGTTATCCTCACACGAGTTGGTGGCCAATCTCAAGGCCAATTCTGCAACTATTTGTTCCAAGGAGGAAGTAAGTCAAGTTGGGTACCCCAGAACAGAAAAAAATTTCCCAGATCACTCAACAGCCCCACAGCTGCAAACCAGAAATACAGTTTGATAGGCTTTTTGTAACTTTTCACTTCCAGATTTTCTGCTTGACTAGTGGGAAAATCGGGTTAGGGCCCATGTGCAGGTCCCGTTGTATTCAATTAAGAGGGAGTAGGATATTAAACTTCCGTCACAAGTCTGAACTGCAGTCAGTCACAAATGGGCATGTTACCAAGGGTCCTAAATTATTCAATGAATTAATATATCAGAGAACTATTAAATTGGTCCCCCAATCTGAAAATGTTCCTTCACTTATTGTTATTTAGAAAATATGATTCTTAAGCTATCCAAAGTTTTAATAGTTACAAGTTAAAATAACATATAAGTTATATTTATTTGTGCTTTTGCCTTGTAATAGTAGATCTTAACCATTAGCCTTCATCAGAATCATTTGGAGAGCCTGCTAATATTCGGATTCCTCAATCCACCCCCAGACTTTCTGATTTAATATGTCTGGCATAGAACCATAGAACCTATATTCCTAAAACACTCTTAAGGTGGTGTTGCTATTCCAGAAACCACACTTTGAAAACCTACTTCCCTAGGACTACCTCATTCAAGATTAGTGGAGGTTAAATGTCCTAAGTCATACAACTTATACCCCACTTGATTTTCTTACTATGAATCAGCTGTTGTCTTCCTAAACAGGGGAAGAGGTAAACAGTAGGCAAAACTTTTTGCAGAGGAATTTATCTTTGGCTCATCTAACCATTTTTGGTATACTTTTCCCTACCTCAGTCTTCTTTCTCAATCCACCTATATCACACAAGGTGGATGATAAACAATTCACCATATTTTATATCTTCACTCTTCTCTTTGCTGTATCATCTGTTTTCTGTGACAGAAGAAACTATATGTTCATGAAAATCTATTTCCATTTTCCATGGAAAGAGGACTAAACTACATTCCCCAAGCTCCCTTGCAGTTAGGTCTGGCATGTGTTTGAGTTCTGAGCAATGAAACGTGGATGTTGTAGGCAAAAGCCACCTGCAGACCTAACCCATAAAACTCTATGGTATATCACCAGCCTAGCCTGTAAATGAATGAATGTGTTCAGACCTATTCTTACTGTCTCGCAGAGAAAAGGGTGAATGTTGATGTAAAAATACTATGTGACTAAAAAAAAAAGACAAAAAGACAAAAGGAAACATACCAAGATATTCAGCTTTTAAAATTATCAGAGAAAGACTATAAAATAAGTGTCATTAATTTGATGCAGGAAATAAAGGAAAATCTGAAGAAAAATGGAAAAAAAAGATGGAGATTTTGTCATACAAAATATAGTGAATTTTTTACCAATCAAAAAACCTAAAGAGAAAAATGGTAATTTGTAATACCTTAACATTAAGAAGTTCTCTTTTCATAAAAAAAAAGAGTGAAAAGAAAGTTATACAAAGAGAGAATATATCTCCCTCTTCCAAAAGGATTTGTATGCAGAATATACAAAGAATCCTTAGTAATCAATAAGAAGAAGAAAAGAAAAAGCAATTCAATAGAAAAACAAAAACAAATGATTTGAGCAGGTATTTCACTAAGAAGATATACATATTGACAATAAACATATGGAAAATGGTCACCTTCATTAGTTTTGGGAAATCCAAATTAAGAGTTGTATTCAAACATTTTCATTCACTCCAGAAAAGATAAGTTGGAAAAAATAGACAGTATCAAGTTTCTTCAAACATGTAATCCAACTGGAACTCTCAACACACTGCTTGTGGGAATGCAAATTGGTAAAATCACTTCAGAAAACAGTTTGTGAATTATTTTTCACTATCATCCAGTAATTCCACACTGAAATATATACTCAGCTGAAATGCTTATAGGTGTTCACCCAACAACATATATAAAAATGGTCATTGCAGTGTTATTTGTGATAATCAGAAACTGGAAAATAAATGTCCTGGGGAGAAGGATGGATGAATATATCATAGTATATTCCCACACAGAGGCACTATACAGCAATGGGGAACGGTTTAAACTATCATTGTGTGTATCAGCGTTAATAAACCTCAAAATCATTGTGTCAAGTGAGTAAACAAGACCCCCTCCAAAGAAAAATAGTAAAGACTATAGATCCCTATTTATTTAAAGTTCAGAAGCAAGTAAAATTAATCTATTGTGTTATAAGTCATAAGTGGGGTGTGGGCAGTGACTGGGGGCTATAGGGCTTTCTGTGATTCTTGTGATGTATTTTACTTGATCTCTTCCTGGTTACATAAGTGTGTTTTACTTTATGGAAGTTCAACAAGCTATACATTTATGATTTGTGCATTTTCTGTATGAGTTTATACTTTATTAAAAGATCATTTAAAAATATAAAGTACATAAATTATGAGATGAAAATAAGGAGTGCTATTGTGTGCTTTCTTTTACCACCAAATTGTAGATCAACTGGTCTATCTCTGTCTTAATTCCCTTACTACTGACCACTGCTTAAAACTCTTAAACTTTTAATGCTCAACAGCACAGCAATTGTATCTTAATGTTTCCAATATCTTTAATTTCTTAGGTTCAATTATTTTCTAACTTCATTTTCTATGATTTGTTAAAAACATTTGTTATTATGAGTAGCAACTTGTTTTCAATCTTTCCCATTCCCTATCTTTCTTTGATGCTTTTTAATTTTCATTTCTTTCTTCCTTCATGTCTAATTTCTTCCACATAATTCTCATGGTTTCTTCCCTTAGAATTATTATAGATGACAGTCACTACCATCCTTCCATCACATCACTCTGCTTCATTACAAATTCACAAATGACTAGGATTTTGGCAAACATTTCCTTTAAAGTCTTCAAAAATTACATTTACATATTCTTACTTAATCTACACTATCACATAGCCAACAGTTACATCTTCTTTCAGACTTAGATTTATTTCATAATCTCTCAAAATAATGTCAAGTAATCAAGTAGTTCCTAAGGAAGAGTGACTACTGCAGCTGCCATTGAATTGCCACACTTCCATGAATTTTGCTATTAAGAAGAAAACTAGGTTAAAATAATTTGGATAGGTTATTATGAAGGGTACAGCAGGCAGCATAAGTTTCATGGTCACATGGGATTCTCTTTTCCTCAAAACCAACAACCAAATCCATTGCCATTGAGTTGATTACATCTCATAGAGACCCTATAGGACAGAGTAGAACTCCCCCATAATGTTTTGAAGGAGTGCCTGGTGGATTTGAACTGCTGAACTTTTGGTTACAGACAAACTCTTAACCAATATGCCACTAGGGTTTCCAAAGGGGAGCAATTAATAATGAGCCAAGTTAGAGGCTGAGTATACAATGTCACAGCTAGGATCAGCAAGCCTAGGAAACCTTCAGTCTTATAAGGGGCTGCTGTAAATTCTGCCACTCTACCGCTCTGGAAAGACACATTATCTTTATTACCCTGGAAAGTAAGCAAATCTATCCAAAGAGAGAGGGAGAGGCCTTTACTAGCCTGGAATGTGTCTGAGGACTAGCTTTAATATTCTGCTCAGAAAACAAATTCATTCTCTGACCCAGAGGAAAACACTATCTATAGCTTCCAAGGTTTTTTGTTACAGAAACATTATGGAAAATGCAATCTGAGTCAAAAGGCATGTAGGAACACCATAAGGAATTGCTTCCCAACAAATATCTATAATAAGAACTCAATCTGAAAACCACGATACCTCTACCAGGGAGAGAAGGAACTGACAAGTACTTATCTTGAATGACAATTGTGTACCAAGTTCAGTGGTGGTACCTTGAAATCAACCTTAGGGGAAGTATTTACACAATTTAAATCATCATATACCACAAATCAGGGCTTTCCTCCTGTCATGTATTGAATTATGTTCCCCAAAAATATCTGTCTACTTGGCTAGGTCATGATTCCCATTACTGTATGATTGTCTACCATTTTATCATCTGATGTGATTGCCCTATGTGTTGTAAATGCTATCACTATCATGTAATAAGATGGATTAGCAGCAGTTATATTGATGAGGTCTACAAGGTTAGATAGTTTCTTTTAAGATATAAAAGAGAGAAGCGAGCAGAGAGATATGGGGACATTATACCACCAAGAAAGCATTGCCAGGAGCAGAACGTGTCTTTTGAACCTGAGGTTCCTGTGCTGAGATGCACCCAGAGCAAGGGAAGACTGATGCATCACAAGGACCTTCCTCCAGAGCCAGCAGAGAGAGAAACCCTTCCCCTGGAGCTTGTCTTAGTCATCTAGTGCTGCTATGACAGAAATACCACACGTGGATGGTTTTAACAAAGAAAAGTTTATTTCCGCACAGTTAAAGTAGGCTAAAAGTCCAAATTCAGGGCATTAACTCCAGGGGAAAGCCTTTTTTTCTCTGTCGGTCTTCTTCTCTTCAGTGTTCCCTCTGACTAGGAGCTTCTCTGCTCAGGGACCCCAGTGCAAAGGACGCACTCTGCTCCTAGCACTGCTTTCTTGATGGTATGAGGTCCCCCTGTCTCTCTGCTCACTTTTCTCTTTTATATCTCAAGAGATAGCCTCAGGACACAATCCAATCTTATAGACTAAATCCTGCCTTACTAACATAACTGCCAGCCATCCTCCCTCATTAACATCATAGAGGCAACAATTACAACATATAGGAAAATCACACAATACCAGGAATCATGGCCCAGCCAAACTGATACACACATTTTTAGGGGGACATAATTCAATCCATGACAAAGCTGATGCCTTGAATCTGAACCTGTAGCCTACTAGACTGGGAGAAAATACATTTATCTTTGTTAAAGCCATCCACTTGTGGTATTTCTGTTATAGCAGCATTAGATGACTAAGACACCTCTCCACCTCCCCTACCACCACCAAAACACCAGCGTGTCACTCAATTCTCCCTTCTGTGTTACCTTTTTCTATCACAGTTGTGATCATCATTATAGTCAGCAACCTCGAACTATTAGATTCTTAATGTTTGAAATAATTCATCTTTTAACTCATATATAATCAATTACCCAACAATTATGGAACATCTCTCTAATGCAGTCTTTCCTTTTGTCTCCTCTCCTTTAGAATTTTGTGGTGGTCCATCTCTAAAATATCAATTCTACCATGTTAAACACATTATATAAATTTATAAAAAAGAGAAATACTGAAAGTAAAAACAAAATCCCCGATGCAGAGACAATGATTATAACAATGAAACAACTGTAAACCTGTAATAGCAAAAATGCACAGCTATTATATTTTTAAATTATCTGTCATTTAAATGCATATTAAACTTTTTTTTTGGTATGTTTATTCAAAAGTTACACCCACACTGTCCAGTTATCAAAATATTATGTAGGTTTCACTTACCACGTCAAAATAGTGGCAGCATTCAGTGATCCACAAAACCACTGGATTATGTGCCTGAGAGCCTGAATTTCATCATCACACTGACTCCAATGTAACCCATCTACTATGCCTAACTCAAGGTAAATGAGGTCTTACTGAGAGGAAAAATTGGTTTCAACTCCTCAGGACTTCAAATTAAGTATATCTATGCGAATTTTTTTTGTCACAGGTGGTTCTTGATACATAACAAACATCATAATAATTTCTTCTCATGGATTTGTAAATTTGTAATTTTTTTCACATGAATTTGACAGGATGACTCTACTTTAGGATGAGATAGCTGAGGTACTTCTGCATTTTTCCTACAAGTCTATGGGCAAGGTGGGCCTGTTATGCTCCATATATGCTCATTCTGATCTCTAGGTTGAAAGGGCAGTAGGTACTTAGGGTAATTTTATCTCATAGTCATTAGAGAAGGAAGAGGGATCATATCCAGAAGCATATTTCAAGCCGTTATTTGCCTCTTGCATTGTAATAGTACATTGGCTAAAAAAGTCATATGACCAAGCACCAAATTAAACAGAAGGTATACTTCTATTATACTAAGGTCTTTGTAATGGCATAGATTCAAAAAGTGATAATTAGACTATTCAATTTATTACACCTGTGATTTTGGAAACTTTATAACATATGTGAGCCTCAATTTCCTGGTGAATAATATGGAAACCATAGGGGATTTCTGAATAGTGCCATATATATTTATAAAATGTAAAATATGTAAAAATAATAACTAAACACCCATATGTACCTACAGCCATTTTAATAAATAAACCATTACCAGTATATATGAAATCTTGTTTGTGCCCCTTCCTGTTCCATATACCCCTTTCTCTGCCTGGATACGTGGATTTTGATTTGATAATCTAGTGTGTGTGTGTGTGTGTGTGTGTGTGTGTGTGTGTGTGTGTGTGTGTGTGTGTGTGTGTGTGTGTGTATGTAAAGTATGAAAACATAAATAATCTATGGTTAAATATCAACGTTTTTGAAATTTTATAAATGTAACCATAATATGCGTATTTCTTGTAATTTGCTTGTGTTTTCCATTCAACATCTTATTTTTGAAATTCTTCCAGGTAGATAAATATGTCTGTTTTGAAGTTTCCATAAAAACAAGTGGCATTATTTTAGAATACGGTATCTTCTCACTCCTATTCCTGAAAGTAAATAACTTCCTCCATATCTCAGGTCTTATATCAACTATTGTCTTGCATATTTTAAGAAGCTCATTTGACACATTAAATATTCAATTAAACTGTAAATTATATGCCTGTGTGTAATGAACACATTAGGTCTTAGGCTAGGAAATTATATCAAATAATCTCCCCAAAGTATTTTAGATTTATTGACTTATTGGTAAATATGAATATGATAATGAGACTGCCCTCTCCTATCAATACTCCAAAAAATGAGCATTCTAAGTATATATCAAATTTCTAAACCATTTTAAAATGTTGTCATGGATTGAATTGTGTCCCCCAAAAATATCTGTCAACTTGGCTGGGTCATCATTCCCAGTATTGTATAATTGTGTACCATTTTGTAATCTGATGTGATTTCCTTATGTGTTGTAAATTCAATCACTATGATCTAATAAGATGGATTAGCAGCAGTTATACTGATGAGGTATACAAGACTGGATAGTGTCTTAAGCCAATCTCTTGAGATATAAAAGAGAGAAGCGAGCAGAGACAAATGGGAACCTCATACCATCAAGAAAGCAGTGATGGGAGCAGAACACCTCCTTTGGACCTGAGGTTCCTGCACTGAGATGCTCCCAGACTAAGGGAAGACTGATTACAAGGAACTTCCTCCAGAGCCAACAGAGAGAGAAGACTTTTTGTGGAGCTGATGCCCTGAATTTGGACTTGTAGCCTACTAGACTGTGAGAGAATAAACTTCTCTTTGTGAAAGCCATCCACTTGTCGTATTTCTTTTAGAGCAGCACTAGATGACTAAGACAGTTGCCAACATCTTTGCCCTAATCACTGTATTTTGTATACAAAAATCAAATTATAGTTGATAAAAATTTTACTCCTACTAGGAGTTATTAGGAGCCCTGGTGGTAGAGTGGTTTAGAGCTTGACTGTTAACCAAAAGATTGGCAGTTCAAATCTACGAGCCTATTCTGCCCTAGGATCTCTATGAGTTGGAAATGACTCAATGGCAATGAATGTTTTAGGATTTATTAAGTGTAAAATCTTGTGATAAAATTCAGGATATTCTAGCTCAGAGGATCTAAGTAAAAATGGTAGAGTATTTGCCTGCTGAATGTAATTGATTTAATGAGTTTAAGTGTTGTGCTAGAAAACAATTTCGGTTAGCTAATGATTCAGATTTTAGGAGTGCATAAATATCTGATTCATTGTTGGGTTAGTAATCATATAATTCAACAGCTCATTTTTCAGATGAAGAAAGAATCATTGATTTAAACTAGTTTTGTTACATTTTTAGGACACTTTTTGAATACCAATTAAAAGGAATTAGAAAAAAAACTAAATCCAATGCATACATGCACTTGCGCGTGCACACACACACACACATACAAACGGTTGCATATCAGTGTTTTTTTTTTTTTTTGTAGGTCAACATGAAATACAACTTTTATATTCTCATATCAAGTAAATCTCTGCAGTTTGCTCTGGTTAAGCTTTAAGAATGGATTGTGAAACCACTTTGAATAAAGACACAAAAGAAGCTTCTACTTTTCATAGGTCCTTGGTAGAAAAGAGCCTTTCTCCTTAGTTTTGTTTATTTGAGGATAAACTTTTTAACAACACTCCTGTAAAGATTGGGAATGAAGCTTGTATAAATGTGTTTACATTTGGTGAAAGCCAAGATTGGTTAGACAAATAGTGTTCCTGTTTTTAGATGCCATTGAGTCAGTTTCAACTCATAGCAACCCTATGTACAAAAGAACAAAACACTGCCCCGCCCTGTGCCATCCTCAAAATTATTCTTATGCTTGAGCCTATTGTTGCAGCCACTGTGTCAGTTCATCTCCTAGAGGAGCTTCCTCTTTTTCACTGACCCTCTACTTTATCAAGCATGATGTCCTTCTCCAGGGACGGATCCCTCCTGAGAACATACCCAAAGTATGTGAGACGTAGTCTTGCCATTCTTGCTTCTAAGACGCATTCTGGCTGTACATCTTCCAAGACAGATTTGTTCATTCTTTTGGCAGTCCATGGTATATTCAATAGTCTTTGCCGACACCAGCCTTCCTTATTCATTGTTCAGCTTTCGCATGCATATGAGGCAATTGAAAACACCATGGCTTGGGTCAGGCGTACCTTAGTCCTCAAAGTGACATCTTTCCTTCTTAACACTTTAAAGGTCTTTTGCAGATTTGCCCAATACAATGTGTCCTTTCATTTCTTGACTATTGCTTCCATGGGTGTTGATTGTGGATCCAAGTAAAATGAAATCCTTGGCAACTTCAATCTTTTTTCCATTCATAATGATGTTGCTTGTTGGTCCGGTTGTGAGGATTAATTTTTCTTTATGTTGAGGCGTAATCCCTACTGAAGGCTGTGGTCTTTGATCTTCATCAGTAAGTGCTTCAAGTCCTCTTCACTTTCAGTAAGCATGGTGGTGTCATCTGCATACAGAAGATTGTTAATGAGTCCTCCTCTAATCCTGATGCCCAGTTCTTCTTCATATAGTCTAGCTTCTTGGATCATTTGCTCAGGATACAGATTGAATAAGTACTGTGAAAGGGTATAACCCTGGCATTCACCTTTCCTAACTTTAAACCACGCAGTATCCCCTTGTTCTGTTGGAATGACTGCCTCTTTATCTATGTACAGGCTCCTCATGAGCATAATTAAGTGTTCTGGAATTCCCATTCTTCACAATGTCATCCATAATTTCTTATGATCCACAGAGTCGAATGCCTTTGCATAGTCAATAAAACACAGATAAATATTTTTCTGGTATTTTTTGCTTTCAGCCAAGGTCAATCTGACATCAGCAATGACATCCCTTTTTCCATGTCCTCTCCTCAATCTGGCTTGAATTTCTGGCAGTTCCCTGTCAATATACTGCTGCAACCACTTTTGAATTTTCTTCAGCAAAATTTCACTTGTGTGTGTTATTAATGATATTGTTTGATAATTTCCACATCCAGTTGGATCACCTTTTTTGGAATAGGCCTAAATATTGATCTCTTCCAGTTGGTTGGCCAGGTAGCTGTCTTCCAAATTTCTTGGCATAGATGAGTGAGCATTTCCAGTGCTGCATCTGCTTGTTGAAACATCTCAATTGGTATTCCATCAATTCCTGGAGCCTTGTTTGTCACCAATGTCTTCAGTGCAGCTTGAACTTCTTCCTTCGGTACCATTGGCTCTTGATCATATGCAACTTCCTGAAAAGGTTGAGTGTTGACAAATTCTTTTTGGTACAGTGACTCTGTGTATTCCTTCCGTCTTCTTTTGATGATTCCTGCATCTTTCTGTATTTTCCCCATAGAATTCTTCACTATGGCAACTCAAGGCTTGAATTTTTTCTTCAGTTCTTTCAGCTTGAGAAATGCTGAGTGTGTTCTTCCCTTTTGGTTTTCTAACTCTAGGTCTTTGCACATATCATTACAGTACTTTTCTTTGTCTTTTTCAGCCGCCTTTTGAAATCTTCTGTTCAACTCTTTTACTTCGTCATTTTTTCCATCTGCTTTAGCTATTGGATGTTCAAGACCAAGTTTCAGAGTCTCTTTTGACATCCATTTTTGTCTTTTCTTTCTTTCCTGTCTTTTTAATGACCTCTTGCTTTCTTCATGTATGAGGTCCTTGATGTATTTCCATAACTCATCTGGTCTTTGGTCATTAGTGTTCTATGTGTCAAATCTATTCTTGAGATGGTCTTTAAATTCAGGTGGGATATACTCAAGGTCAAGGTCATACTTGGCTCTCGTGGTCTTGTTCTAATTTTCCTCAGGTTTAACTTGAATTTGCATTTGAGCGATTGATTGTCTTCCAGACTAAGGCAGACAAATAATACCTTTAATTAAATCACAATAAGTCTTCAATCACTGAAGCCAGGACTGCATGGGCATAAGTAGGATAAATTAATGTGTAGAAGAGATTAGAGTGTAAGAGTATAGTATAGTATATTACATTGTATATATGGAAATATTGAGGTTGAGTGTGATTTTCAGATATGTAAAACTAATGTTGTTATGCTATCCAAATTCTCCTGTTTAGTTTTCCAGTAACTAAAAATGCAATACATTTTTCTCTTTATTGATTATAACTAGAAACAACTGCATGGTATAGAAGTTCTTGTTCAAGAAAAATTCTTAAAAAGATAATAGTACTTCCATTTGTGAAGTTTCTTCTAAAAATGATTTTCAAACTTAATGTAAACAAAACTCATCTGTGCATCTTGTTAAAATGAATATTTTCATTCAGGATGTTTTTGATGAGGTCGAAGATTCAGAATTTCTAATTAGCTCCCATGTGAAGTAAGCAGACATGTGGAGATAGTCAACATGGCAAAAAAATGCGGGCAGACTTAAGGAGCTACAATGACCCAGCAAAATGTCAAGACCTTCCATCATACAGCCGTAAGGAAATGAGTTCTGTCACCAACCTAAATGTGCTTGGAAGTGGTTTCTTCCCAAATTGAGGCTTCTAAAAAAATGCAGCCCAGCAAACACCTTGATTGCAATCTTTGATACCTCTGCTCAGAGGACCAAGCTAAGCCATGCTCAGATCCCTGTTCCAGTGAAACTCTGAGATAATATGTATGTGCTGTGTTACACTGCTTTGTTTGTGGTAATTGAGTGGCAATATATAACTAATACAGATCGTGATACCTGGAAGTTGGGTGTTGCTGTAATTAATACCCCAGTATGTGGGAGTGGATTTGGAATCAGGAAGAAAGCAGAGGATAGACAAATATTAAACAATATGACAGAGAAGACCCAAATTACCTTCAACAGACTTGTATATGGAAATCTGGACTTAGAGGTTGCTCCCAGTAAAGGCGCAAATGGAAGTGAGGAACATGTTATTGAAAACTGGAGGAAGAATATTCCTTGTTATGCAGTGGCAGAACACAATAAAATTGTCTCTTGCAGTTATGTGGAAATCAGAATGACAAACTTGTTTGTATCATTAAGAAGATTTCTAAGCAAAGTGTTGATGGTTCTACTTGGTTTCTTCTTGCTGCTTATAGTAAAATACTAGAGGAAAGAGATGAATTGGGCAAATAATTGCTAAAACAAAAATTACTAGTACTTGTTGATTTTAAAATTCACAGCCTCTCCTAATAGCAAAAAAAAATGCTAAAATTAAGATTTTGTCAGGATGCATGTTGTATAGAAAAAGCCAAGGATGGGACTGTACCATCTTATATTAAAACCTCAGAAGATCAAAAGTTCAAGGTCATATATTTAGTCAAAAAAGGGCCCTTTCCAGAGATGAAGGGTGTGCCTCATTACTGAAATTCACAATCAAACCTTGGGTTTCTAGAAAGCTTAAGGGTGTGTCATGGATTGAATTATGTCCCCCCAAAAATGTGTGTTATCAATTTGGTTGGGCCATGATTCCCAGTACTACGTGGTTGTTCTCCATTTTGTGACTGTAATTTTATGTTAAAGAGGATTGGAGTGGGATTGTAACACCCTTATTAAGGTCACATCCCTGATCCAATATAAAGGGAGTTTTCCTGGGGTGTGGCCTGCACCATCTTTTATCTTACAAGAGATGAAAAGAAAGGGAAGCAAGCAGAGAATTGGGGCCCTCATACCACCAAGGAAGCAGGGCCGGAAGCAGAGCGCATCCTTTGGACCCCAGGTTCCTAAGCAGAGAAGCTTCTAGTCCACAGGAGGATTGATGACAACGAGGACCTTCTCCAGATTTGACAGATAGAAAGCCTTCCCCTGGAACTGATGCCTTGAATTTGGACTTGTAGCCTACTAGACCGCAAGTAAATAAATTACTCATTGTTAAAGCCATCCACTTGTGGTATTTCTGTTACAGCAGCACTAGATGACCAAGACAGGGTGTTATTCCTCAGTCATCTTAGCTGAAGATAACAACAGACTCATGCATAACAAGGATTATGAGGATGGCACAGAACTGGGTAGTGTTTTGTTCTGTTGTGCATTGGGTCGCTGTGAATCGAAACCAACACGACAGCACCTAACAACAACATATTGAAAAGATCTGTGTAGGTAGCTTTTGTCCAATGAAGTAAAAGCTACTAAAATCCATGGAAGACCCTGAAACCAGTTAACTAATTTTTTTTCTTTTTCCCCACGAAAACATTGTCGGTTTGGATTTAAAAAGAAAGAGAAGAGAAAAAATTAAAAATAAATAAATAAAAGAACAAACAAAGTACAACATAAAAAGTTGTCAGATCTTCATAATTCTACTAGCAGAAGTAGGTTGCTAAAACTACTAAGCTGCTTTCACATGCTATCTTTTACAAAAAAGAAAGACTCAGAGGGAGGGACCAAGATTCCAAAGGCAGAGTCTAGAGCCACAGAGAATTATTATAAGCCCTTAAAACTTAATCAGGAAACTCCTAGTCTTTGCCAGGCTGGATTTCAGTGACTTCTTTTTTATAACTATGTCTTCCTCTTTTTACTGGAATATCTAACATTGCTATCCTAAGCTTGCTGTACCATCATATGTTGGGTTTTGGAGGGGCAGATAGATTGTCTCTTTAGTTTCACAGGTCACAGGAGCTGTAATTAACTGATTATACCCAGAAGCCTCATCTATATCTACACTTGACTTATATGACGAGATTCTGCACCTTAAGCAGATGCTGTAATGACATGGAATGTTAAGCAGATACTGTAATGGGATACAACTTTTGGGAACCTTGGTATTGGGTGAACGTATTTTACTGGTAGGAGTGATGTGAATCATTGGGGATCAGAGGTAAGACTGTGAAAGACACACTCTAAAGTTATGCCCAAGATGTAATGCCATTGTATAATTCCCTCCATCTCAATGCAGATAGAACCTGTGACTTGCTTTTAACCAGCTGAATAAAACAAAGGTTATAGGATTAACCTCCCTTGAGTATTTTATAAGACTCCATCTTGGCTGACTGGAGTAAGATATGTTCTCTTGCTGGCATTGAAGAAGCAAAGTGGCATGTTGTGGAATGGGTGACATAGCAAGGAACTCTGGGCAGTCACTGAAAGTTGAGGGACTTGTTCCCACATCTGCAAGAAACTATTCTGTCAACAGCCATATAAGCCTGAAGGAAGACTCTGAGCCTCAAATGAGATTATACCCTAGGTAATCAACTTGTAAGGTATAGTTTGTGAGACTTGATCAAAGGATCCAGCTAGCTATGCCCAAACTCCAGACCCATAGAAACTATGAGGTAATAAATGTTTTGTTTTAAGTCACTAAGTTTATGAATAGTCATGCAGCAATAGAAAACTAATACACATTGTTGGTTGCTGTCAGGTTGGTTTAGATTCATGGAGACCTTATGTACAGTATAACAAAACCTTGTTCAGTCCTGCAGCATCTTCGTGATTGCTGGCATGTTTGAGTCCATTGTTGCAGCCATTGTGTAGTGCCTTCCAAGCTAAGGGGCTCATCTTCCAGGTCCCTAGGGTTTTAATTGGCTAATTTATGGAAGTAGAACACCCGGCCTTTCTTCCTAGTATGTCTTAGTCTGGAAGCTCAGCTGAAAAATGTCCACCATGGGTGATCCTGCTGATATTTGAAATACCAGTGGCATAGCTCCCAGCATCATAGCATCCCACAAGCCACCGCAATATGACAAACTGACAGACAGGTAGTGAATACAATACATACCTACACTGAATTAGGCATTACAACAACCCCAAAAGACTGGCACAGTTATACAGATTCACGTGGTAATGAAATGAAGTTTCCTGTAGTACACATAATGAGTTGAAACATAGATATACTTTTACAGAACCCTCAAACAGTCGACCCCTTTAAACAAACAAAAAAAAAACAGTACCTCCTCTTGCGTCCCTGGGAGGTGCAAATGGTTACGTGCCTGGCTACTGGCTGAAAGATTGACAGTTCAAATCTACCCAGAAGTGCCTGGGAAGACAGATCAGGTGATCTGCTTTCAAAAGGTCATAGCCTTGAAAACCTTATGGAGCTGTTGAACTCTGCACACGTGGAGTTACCGTCAGTCAGAATGGACTTGACTGCAACTAAAAACAACAGCTACTCTGGCGGCATTAAAGGTCCTTATTTCCACAAAGTATCTTTTTCCTTCTCATCTGCTACCGTTGTTTTGATAATATCCAATCACTGGAGAAATTATGTATACATGTCCTTTGAATTTTAATTTTCCTTTGAGAGTAGCTGGAACTCGGAGCATGGAGGTTTGGAACAAGTTGGAATTATGGATAGCACTTTCTCATGTAGCCTGCATTACCTTAGGTACACCGTGGACAATCTTAAACATGGAAAAGTTAACCACCAAAATTAATGTCTTCCATTTACCCAATGGTCATTCTGGAGCAAATAGAGTATGTTTATGGGGAAATGGATGAATACAGTGGTAGGCAGATGGGGAAGGGAAAACTAGTGCTTTTGCCGTGGAGCTCAAATTACAAAAGGCCTTCAATTTAGAAAACTGAAGTTTTCGGCATTTGAATGATTTTCATTTTATTTTTAATTACCGCTAACGCGTACAAGCTAGAGTTCTTCACAATGAATATATCTATGTATTGAAAAAGTCAGAGAATTTTTATTTTTTTCACTGTTTGTAAGGAATATCCTAGTCAGTTTTGAGAGACTTCAAGTTTTTAATTCTAGATAAAGACCTGACATTTTGATAGTAACTATTTATTTCTAAACTTGTGAGGGGGATAGCTATACATCTTTCTTCATTATGAGTCTCATATAGCTCATTACTATAAAGATACAGCCACAGTATCCCCAAACAGCCACATTGTGCTACTTAAAGTCTTTTTTCTATCATTCTAGACTGCTACCATATAGAGAACTTATTTCATGGTGTTAAGTAGTCTAAAAACAATTCAACAATACATCAATCCTATTTTTTAAATAGAGATCATATAAAAAAAATAAAGCCAATCATTTTTATTAGTGCTTTTTTTTATATTGGTGATGAAATAAGTAATTTTTTTTTTTTTTAATGAGAGAGATCTTTAGCTTAGTCTAACATCAAAAGTTCAAAGGCAAGAGCTTAGCTTGCTTGCCATTTATCTATTTAGTTTTCGATTCCATGAGTGTTCGATTCCATGAGGTGGTGGTATACACTAAGACTCAAGAGTGATTAAACTTCTTGATTTTATTCCTAACTGTAAAACACTGGTGTTGAACAAGATTAATAACAAATAATTATATGTATTTTACATGTATTGCCTTAATTATTAAAACAACTGTATGGGGGTAGGTACTATTTTATTTCCTACATTGTAACAAGGAAGCCAAAACTCAAAGAAATGGGATGATTTACA
The DNA here is from genome assembly GCA_030035585.1 of Dugong dugon. Lineage (NCBI taxonomy): Eukaryota > Metazoa > Chordata > Mammalia > Sirenia > Dugongidae > Dugong > Dugong dugon. The sequence continues at coordinate 100,534,174 of CM057463.1, read as the reverse complement.
CAATGTCATGTAGCTAACAAGTGACATCAGCCAGCATGAACTCTGGTCCATCATACTCCAAAGCCCATGATTTTAATCACTAGGCTAAGTCTCTGCTTCATGAAATACCCTTTCTCAGGCATTAGGACACTAAGTGGATTAAACCTCTTTCTGATGAGTTTAGATCAAATACATGGCCTCCAAAGAAAAAACTGGCTTTAAAAATCACATATTCGGCAAAATAAGAATAAATGTTTTAGTGTTTAGTACTAAATAAATGAAAAAGTCATCCTTTAAATGCAATGGGTTCCAGGATATCTGTTCAGCCTGGATTATGACAAGGAAATACAGCAGTAACAAGATACAGGTATGTCAATGGAGTCCCATATCAATTATAGATGAATACAAAATACATTTCTATTGTTAACTTGCTTTTAGAATGTGGCAACAAAAATAATTATAAGCTAATCAAATCACAGCATGAAGAAATTTTCACTAGCACAGGTAAAATTTTTGTTACACCTTGTGCTCAGTATAGATATTTTCACACACAAAAAAAGGATCATGTCATGCCATTTCCAAAGCTCATTCCAATGATTATCAAGGAATGTAAAATCAAGATAGCAAAGTTCAAATTTGGCAAGTATGCGTGTTAAAGACTGCAATGTCACTTTTTTAAAATTTTATTTATTTATTTATTTTTTATTTTTATTGTACTTTAGGTGAAGTTTTACAGAACAAATAGTCTCATTAAAAAGTCAGTACAAATATTTTTTTATGACATTGGTTAACAACTCCATGACATGTCAACCCTCTCCCTTCCTGACCTTTTTTTTTTTTTGTGAAAATATACACAGCCAAAGATACACCATTTCAAAAATTTCTACATGCACAGTTCAGTGACATCGACTACCCTCTTCCAATTGTGCTGCTATTCTCACTTTAGATGAAGGTTTACAAAACAAATTAGTTTCTCATTAAACAGTTAGTAGACATGTTGCCCTATGACAATGATTAACAACCCAACTACATGTCAACCCTGTCCTTACTCAACCTTGGGAACTCTATCACCAGCTTTCCTGTCCCCTTCTGCCTTCTAGTGCTTGTCCCCGGACTGCTGTGCCTCATTAGTCCCATTTTCTTTTCTGGGGCTGTCCAATCTCCAGCTGAACAGTGAACCTCAGAAGTGACTTCACCACAGAGCTAAAAGGGTGTCTGGGGGCAATACTCTCAGGGTTTCTCCAGTCTCTTTCAGGCCAGTAAATCTGGTTTTTTTGTGTGTGTTAAAATTTTGTTTTACATCCTTCTCTGGCTCTGTCCAGAACCCTGTATTTGATTTCAGTCAGAGTAGTCAGTGGTGGTAGTCAGGCACCATCTAGCTGTACTGGACTCAGTCTGGTGGAGGCCTTGGTAGTTGTGGTGCATTAGTACTTTGGACTAATCTTTTCCTTGTATCCTGTTCTCTTCATACTCCCTTGCTCACGAAGGGGTGAGACCATAGGAGTATACAGGCTTTTAAGACTCCAGACGATACTCACCAACGTAGAATGTAGAACATTGTCTTTATAAATGGTGTTATGCCAATTGAGCTGGATGTTCCCCGAGACCATGTCTGCCCAGCAATTCAGTCCCTCAGGGAGTTTGGATTTGTCTTTGGAGCTTCCATGACCTTTCCTTGTACAAGTTGTGCTGGTTTCCCCAGTATTGTGTACTGTCTCACCCTTCACCAAAGATATCACTTATCTATTGCCTATTTAGTATTCTGCCCCACCCCTCCCATCCTTCGTAACCAACAAAGATTGTTACTTTTTGTGTGTAAACTTTTTCCTGAGTTTTTACAATAGAGGTCTCATACAATATTTGTCCTTTTGTGATTGACTTATTTCACTCAGCATAATGTCCTCCAGTTTCATCCATGTTATGAGATGCTTCACAGATTCATTGGTGTTCTTTATCTTTGCGTAGTACTCCATTGTATGTATGTACCATAGTTTGTTTATCCATTCATCAGTTGATGGGAATCTAGGTTGTTTCCATCATTTTGCTATTGTGAATAATGCTGCCATGAACATGGGTTTGCATATGTCTATTCGAGTGATGGTTCTTATTTCTCTAGGATATATTCCGAAGAGCAGGATTGCTGGATTGTATGATATTTCTATTTCTAGCTTTCTAAGGAAGTACCATATCATTTTCCAAAATGGTTGTATCCTTTTGCATTCCCACCAGCAGTGCATAAGAGTTCCAATCTCCCCACAGCCTCTTCAACATTTGTTATTTCCAGTGTTTTTGACTTGTACCAGTAATGCCGGGGGGAGATGGTATCACATTGTGGTTTTAATTTGCATTTCTCTAATGGCTAGTGATCACAAGCATTTCCTCATGTGTCTGTTGGCTGCTTGAACATCTTCTTTGGTGAAGTGTCTGTTCATTTCCTTTGCTCATTTTTTAATAGGATTGTTTGCCTTTTTGTTATAGAGGTGTTGGATTTTCTTGTAGATTATGGAGATTAGACCTTTGTCTGACTTGTACTGTTCAAAAAAATTTTTCCCAGTCTGTAGGTTCTCTTTTTCCTTTTTTGGTGAAGTCTTTTGAAGAGCATAGGTGTTTGATTTTTAGAAGATCCCAGTTATCTAGCTTATCGATTGGGATTTGTGCATTGATGGTTATGGTTTGTATCCTGTTAATGCCGTGTATTAAGGCCTAAAGTGTTGGTCCCATTTTTTCTTTTATGAACTTCATAGTTTTAGGCTTTATATTCAGGTCTTTGATCCATTTTGAAGTAGTTTTTGTATACGGTGTGAGGTATGGGTCCTGTTTCATTTTTTTGCAGATGGATATCCAGTTTTGCAAGCACCATTTGTTAAAAAGACTGTCTTTTCCCCATTTGATGGACTTTGGGCCCTTGTCGAAGATCAGGTGACCGTAGGTGGATGGATTTACATCTGGGTTCTCAATTCTGTTCCATAGGTCAATGTATCTGTTGTTGTACCAGTGTCAGTCTGTTTTGACTACTGTAGTTGTATAGTAGGTTCTGAGGTCAGGTAGTGTGAATCCTCCAACTTTATTCTTCTTCAGTAGTGCTTTACTTATTCAGGGCTTCTTCCTTTTCCATATAAAGTTAACGATTAGTTTTTCCATCTCTATGAAGAATATTGTTGGTATTTGGATCGGATTGCATTGTATTTGTAAATTGCTTTGGGTAGAATTGTCATTTTTACAATGTTGAGTCTATTTATCCATGAGCATTGTATGTTCTTCCATTTATGTAGATCCCTTTGGGTTTCTTGCAGTAGTGTTTTGTAGTTTTCTTTGTATAGGTCTTCTGCATCCCTGGTTAGATTTATTCCTAAGTATTTTATTTTTTTATGGGCTATTATAAATGGTATTGTTTTCCTGATTTCCTTTTTGTTGTTCTTGTTATTGGTGTATAGGAATCCAACTGATTTTTGTATGTTTATCTTGTATCCTGCTACACTGCTGAATCTTTCTGATTAGTTCCAGTAGATTTCATGTGGAGTATTTAAGGTTTTCTATGTATCGTATTATATCATCCACAAACAACGACAGTTTAACTTCTTCATTACCAATTTGGATGCCCTTTATTTCTTTTTCTTGGCTTATAACTAGCTAAACTTCCAGCACAATGTTAATTAGGAGAGATGATAAAGGGTATCCTTGTCTTGTTCCTGTTCTCAAGGTTAATGTTTTCAGCCTCTCTCCATTAAGAATGATGCTGACTGTTGGTTTTGCATTGATGGTCGTTATTATGTTGAGAAATTTCCCTTCTATACCTATTTTATTGAGACTTTTTATCAGGAATGGGTGTTGGACTTTGTCAAATCCCTTTTCTACATCAGTTGAGATGATCATGTGATTCTTTTCTTTCCTTTCCTTTTATTTATGTGGAGTATTACGTTCATTGATTTTCTAAAGTTAAACCATGCTTGCATAACTGGTACGAATCCTACTTGGTTGTGGTGTATTATTTTTTTGATATAATGCTGAATTCTATTGTCTAGAATTTTGTTGAGAATTTTTGCCTCTGTATTCATGAGAGATATTGGTCTCTAATTTTCTTTTTTTGTCATGTCTTTTCCTGGTTTTGGTATCAGGGTTATGCTGGCTTGATAGAATGAATTCAGAAGTGTTGCTTCCTTTTCTAGGTTATGAAATAGTTTGAGTAGTGCTGGTACAAGCTCTTCTCTGAATGTTTTGTAGAATTCTCCAGTGAAGCCATCTACACCAGGGATTTTTTTTTAATGAGAGTTTTTTTTTTTTTTTTTTTTTTTTTTTTTAGTTAAATTACCTTTTCAATCTCTTCTCTCGTTACGGGTTTGTCCAGAATTTCAACATCACTTTGTTGTATTTTGGGTAGGTAGTGTGTTTCTAGAAATTTATCCATTTCCCCTAGGCTTTCAAATTTGTTGGAGTATAGTTTTTCATAATATTCTGTTATGATCCTTTTTATTTCAGTTGGGTCTGTTGTAATGTCATCCATTTCATTTCTTATTTGGGTTATTTGCCTCTTCTCCTGTTTTTCTTTTGTAAGTCTGGCCAGTGCTTTTTTCGATTTTGTTGATTCTTTCAAAGAACCAACTTTTGGTTTTGTTGATTCTTTCTATTGTTCTTCTGTTCTCTGTTTCATTTATTTCTGCTCTGATCTTTATTATTTCCTTTCTTCTGGTGGCTGTGGGCTTTTTTCTGCTGTTCTCTTTCTATTTGTTTGAGTTGGTTAGTTCATGTTTTAATTTTGTCCCATTCTTCTTTTTTGATATGTGCGTTTATTGCTATAAATTATCCTCTGAGGACTGCCTTTGCTGTGTCCAAAAGTTTTGGTATGGTGTGTTTTCATTCTTGTTTGATTCTAGGAATTTTTTGATTGGATCTCTGATTTCTTCTATTACCCAGTGGTTTGTAAGCAGGATGTTATTCAGGTTCCATGTAATTGATTTTTTTCCCTTGGTCTTTCTGTTGTTAATTTCTACCTTGATGGCATTGTGGTCAGAGAAAATACTTTGCATTATCTCAACATTTTGGATCTTGTTGAGGATTGCTCTATTGCCTAAGGTGTGGTCTGTTCTGGAGAATGTTCCATGCGTGTGAAAAAAATGTTTACTTTGCAGCTTTTCTACGGAGTGTTTTATATACGTCTATGAGGTCAAGTTGTCTGATTGTGCCCTTCAGGTCTTCTGTATCTTTGCTGAGTTTCTTTTTAGATGTTCTGTCCTTTACTGAGAGTGGTGTGTTGAGGTCTCCTACTTTTACTGTGGAACTGTCAATTTCTCTTTTCAGTGCTGTTAGAGTTTGTTTTATGTATTTTGGAGCACTGTCATTGGGTGCATAGATGTTTACTATGGTTATGTCTTTATGAAGGATTGCACCCTTAATCATTATAAAGTGTCCTTCTTTGTTTTTTATGATAGATTTTGTTCTAAAGTCTATTTTATCTGAGATTAGTATTGCCACTCCTGCTCTTTTTTGGTAGTTGTTAGCTTGATATATTTTTTTCCAACCTTTGACTTTTAATAAATTCACATCTTTGTGTCTAAGGTGTGTCTCTTGTAGACAGCATATTGATGGATCCTGTTTTTTTACCCATTCTGTCACTCTCTGTCTCTTTATGGGTGCATTGATTCCATTTACATTCAGTGTAATTATTGATAGATGTGAGTTTATTGCCATCATATTTTAGTGCTTTTTTTTTTTGTGGTGCTGACATTTTCTTTTTTTTTTTCTTACTCTCCTGTGCTCAATTGCTTTTGTTTGTGGATTTTTTTTCATTTCTTTTGCTTATGTAGGTTTTGTTTTTACTGAGACTTTATGTTTTTCCTCTATTTTGATGAGTATTTTTGTTAACTTTCTTTGTGGTTACCGTGAAATTTACCCTTATCTTTCTAAGTTTGAAGCAGTCTATTATTACTTGGTATCACCTTGCCTTCCTCTCCATTAAAAGATTCCATACCTACACCATTTATTCCCTCTTTTATTGTTCTAATGTTCTTGTCATTTACAGATTAACTGCTCTGATTCCTTGTTGTCTTTTTTTTTTTTTTTTTTTTTTTTTGGTTTTGAGTAGTCCTTGAGAGTTCATTTCCTTGACTGGTACCTGACAGGTACAATCCTGTGTCCTAGATTCAGCCTGTGAACTGAAGTTGTTAGTTCTCAGATCGAAGGACTCCCTTGAATAATTCTTGTAAGTTTGGTTTGGTTTTCGCACAGTCTCTTAGTTTCTATTTAACTGGAAATGACCTAGTTTCACCATCATATTTGAATGAGAGTTTTGTAGGATGTGTTACTCTTGGCTGGCAAGTTTTTTTTTTTCTTTTTCAAGGTTTTATATATGTCCTCCCATTGCCTTCTTGTCTGCATGGTTTCTGCTGAATAATCTGAGCTTAATCTTATTGTTTCTCCTCTCTATGTGACTTCTTGTTTTTCAAGAACTGCTCTTAGTATTCTTTGTTTGTCTTTCATTTTGGCGAGTGTGATTATGATATGCCTTGGTGATTTTCTTTTGGGTTCTATCCTATATGGGGTTCTTTGAGCTTCTTCGATGGTCAGCTTTTCATCTTTCATGATATTGGGGAAGTTTTCTGTCAGCAGTTCTTCAATGATCCTCTCTGTGTTTTCTTCCCCTGTTTTGGAACCCCGATCACTCACAAATTTTTGCTTTTGATTGTATCCCACATAATTCTCAAGGTCTCTTCATTTTTCTTTTTATTTTTTCTGAGTTTTCCTCAAACAGAGTTGTATCCAAGTGTTTGTCTTCAATTCCACTGATTATGTCTTCCACCTTTTCAAATCTGCTCCTCAGCCCTTCTGTAACACTGCCCATTTCTGAAATCGTGTTGTTTATCTCTTGGATTTCTAATGGTTGTTTTTGTATAATTTGTAGTTGTGAATTTATCTTGGCATTTTGTTCTTGCATTATTTTCCTGAATTCTTCCATATTTTTGTCTGAATTTTCCATGAATTTGTCTTTTTTTTCCTCATTTTTGTCTGCTTTTTGCTTCAACTCTTGGATAGGTCTGAGTATTAGAGATTTGAATTTCTTGTCAGGTAGTTCTAGTGCCTTTTCTTCTATTGGAATGTCATCTGGTTTTTCTTATTGGATGCCTACTGGAACCATGCTGTTCTGTTTTTGTAAATGTTTTGATATTGTCTGCTGTCTTCGGGGCATTCAGTAGTTATTTTTCTTGTTTGTTGTTTGTAGATTTGTTTATTTTAGCCTGTTTTTGTGTTTTATTTAGCTGTTTCTGAGCAGGCAGGCTGTGTGTCCTTTGTTGTTTGCTCGTCTGTGGGCATGATTCTTTTTGCCTCCTTCTCCAATTGGCATGGTCGGTAGCTCAGATATGGTACAGCAGGGCAGGTATTGCTGAAGAGGAGTTAGTGGGATGGGTTGTCTGTGGCACTTACTACAGCTACCAGGTTGGTCGGTTATCAGTGCAGGGCAGGTTCTGGTAGGCCATGCCTGTGCTTCTTGGTAGTGTGATGTTAAGTGCATGGTGCAGGTAGACATGATGGAGGGAGGAGATTGTGATGTGTGGAGCTAAGAAGGGTATGGGAGGGAGGAGAGAGGAGAGAGGAACTGGAGCCAAAAACATACAAACACACAAAAAAGAGTGCTAGGGGAGCTTGATGTTGGTGTGGAGAGATGAGAGAGTATGAAATGGAGAAAAACAAAAAGAGGAAGAAGAAGAAAAAAGAAAAGAGAAGAAAATAATGAATAAATAAAATTAGAACTATAAAAGAACAGCAAAGCTCCCAGGGATCCCACCAGTGTGGCTATGAGGTCTGGGGAAATTGTTCCCAGTTGTTGAATTACAGCCTGGTTAGGAGGTGTAGAGGTATTCAGCTCCAGGTATTCAGGGGACAGGAAGAGAAGAAGGTATAGAGAGATGAGAAACTGAGTAATGAAAAAAGACAAAAAGGGAAAAAGAGGGAAAAGAAAACGAAACAAATTTTAAAAAAAGAACAAGAATAACCCCCAAAAAAAACAGAAAAAAAAAAAGGAAAAATAAATGACTTATGGGTTCATTCTGCATCTCTGTGAAAGCTGAGGGAGTTGGTCCCAAGCCATGCAATGAAATGGGTTCCCAACTCTAGAAAAGAAAAGGAAAACAAACAAAAATTCATAAGAGACAAAAAAAAAAAAAAAAAAGCCCCAGGATCCACCAGCATGGCAGCACGGACTGGGAAGCAGTTCCACACTCAAATGGAGTGCCACAGCCCCTCAGGAAGAAGCAAAGGTGGCACATGGAGCCACGTATTTGAGCGAAAGGAAGGGATCATGGTGAGAGGTAAGGAAAAAATCAAAGTAAGCAGAAAAAAGCAACACCAGCAGCCAAAAAATGGCACTCAGGGAGTCAGCCATTGCAGGCGAGTGGAATCCAAGCAGCTAGAAACTGTGGCCTTAGGAACCAGAGGAGGCCAAGTGGGGGTAAAGAGGGGCGGAGGGTGGGAAAGCATATATCGCCCTTTACTAGTTGTTCTGTCTCTTGCTGGAAGCTCCGTGAGACTGCTTTCTCATACCCCCTATTTGCTGGTATGTGATAGGAGTCAAGATGGCTGATCGATGCTGTGTTAGCTGATAGGGGACCTCTCCATGTATGTCTCCTCGCCCTCTGCTCTCTGTCAGTTTCTTATTCCATTTGGTGCTTGGCTGAGTTCTTTATCTCTTCATTTGATGTTTAGGGTTTCAGGATTGCTGTTTTCTCTGTTTGGCTTAGTTTTTTGGATCTTTGCTGCAGAGGGACCTCATGGTGCTTCTTCCTAGAGTGCCATGTTGCCAGAAGTCCCACAATGTCACTTTTTAATATTTTGTTTGATTTTCTACATAGTGCTTTTTCTTTTTTTCATTGCTGTAAACAAACTCTGATTGGGAATCATCCTAGTAACCCAGACAAAATTCCACATATTTACAAATTACAACCAATTTTCTGAGGGAAAAAAAAAAAATGTAGGAAAAGTGGGAATATTTTTTTCCTTAAGAGTTTCAAAAAAGAAAAAAAAAGATTAATATTTTCCTTCCTGCGAACAATCCTAGAATATGACTAAGGAAGCTGTAGTAATATGCTTCTAATTTATACAATAAATTGTACATACAACTGTGCTAATAAGATTTTATATGTATATGTGTAGGTATGTCTATATCTGTATATAGAATGCATTTCTGCATAATAATATAATATATAATAAGATAATATAATAATCATGGTGTCATAAAATAATGAAAAAAATTAGTGAGTTATCATGCAATTTAAAGAAGTCTTGCACAAATTATATTAAGATATATTTAAAGTTATTTATATATCATCTTTTTCTTCCTCCAAAGATTAATGGAAACTGAAGGCATTAAATGGCACTTTTGAAGACTCTGGTGTCTTTCAGTAACTCTTTAAAAATTGGGGTATTGACAGAATGAATATATAATTTTACAAGGATTTTAGAGCACACCCCAAAACCCAAAATCAAATCCATTGTGTGGAGTCAAATTTCAACTCATAGTGACCCTATAGGACAGAGTGGTACTGCCCTATAGGGTTTCCAAGTCTGCAATCTTTTTGGTAGCAGATTGCCAAGTCTTTACTCCCTTGGAGTCTGGTGGGTATCAACCGCAGACCTTTCTGTTAACAACTGAGTGCTTAAGCACTGTGCCACCAGAGCTCCTTTAGCACACACTAAACACATCTAAATAAGTTCCTTCCATTAAGAATTAGGAACAAAACTCTCCATGGACTCCATTGCAAGTTTCTACACTATTTGTGGACTTCAAGCTCCATGGGTTCTTCCAGAGGAGGAAGGAACTCCATATCTGAAAAACCGGTACCATACCAAGAGATTCAAACCTACTTTGGACATTATCTACATAGGTTACAAATTTTAAAATCAAAATAGAGGTAATTAAATAGACTTTACTTTTCATAATATTAAGGCAATTCTGAGTTTTTTGATTTGATGAGAAATTTTAATAAGATAATAAAAAGCATGGTAGGAAAGGGAACTAGTAAGAAATTGTGAAGAAGTGTAAATTTTTAATAAAAGCTATCTGTAAGTAACTTGGACATAGATATTAACATCTTGAATTTTGGAAGGAATTTTACCTTCCACTAAGATTACAAATTATCTGTAGTCCAAGTACTGTGCATATTATTACCCTCCTCAATGATTAGCAGAGAGTGGACATTCACTTAAAATTTCCTGAATGATTCAATAGTCTCTTTTTCTCTTTTTTTTGTATTGAATTATATTGTATTTATTTATATTACAACCAGGGGTGATGTTGTCTCCCAAGGACATTTGGCAATGCCTAAGACATTTTTGATTGTCACAACTGGGTATGTGCTACAGTCAACTAATGGATAGAGGCCAAGGATGATAGAGCAGCTCCTCACTCCAAAAATCCTCTGTCCAAAATGTCAACAGTGGCATAGTTGAGACCCTCTGCTTTAAAAAAAGGAAAACTGCGGAATTATTTAATTGACTACAAAAGTTATAAAGAATCGATACAAAACAATTATCAGACAATGATAAAAGAGCATTTGGCTCATCAGGTATTCTTTCTCTGAATTAGACAGACAATTTCATATTAACACTGCTTGATTTCTTCAACTCTCTGAATCTGTAGTGCTGTAGATATAACATTTCAAAAGGAAGGTTAAATGTAAGGATGATGAAAATGTACTAGAAATGGAGAATACACTGGCAAATCCTTTAATTTTAGAATGAAAAAACGGTTCTGATTGCACTGACGAGAGATTAATTGAAAATTATTTGAGTAGAAAAATAAGATAATTTATTGCTATGAATATGGTAATATGAATAATTTGGTATTCATAGCAATAATTTGAGTGCTGTGGCTTTTATGCTCAAAGTTTCCCATTACAATGTGAATCTAACATTTTAAATGACTTATAATGTAGTAGGATCTCATGAGTACATGACATAGATAAACTATTCTAAGGAGTCTTTTCAGGGATTCCAAATAAAATCAGACTCAGCAAGATCAAAGCTACAGATTTGATTAGAAACATAAATAGCCGCACCCAAACTCATTTGATTTTAAACACTTGCATAATATTACACATCCAAGAAGCACTGTACTTATAGTCATAGTACATAAAAGAAACTTCTATATTACTATATTCCAGTTTTCTAAGGATGGAATTCAAAATACAGTGTTAACCATTTGTTTATCATCTCTGATATGTTTTATATAAAACTCAGAAAACATTAAGCTGACCTTTAAGATTTTATTTGAAACATATAATGGTTCAATTTTAACTGTAATTGAGATTTTCTTGAAGTCAGAGATTGTGTCACTTGTTACATTATTCTCAGTATTTAGCACAGTGCCTGGCACATAGTGGTGCTCGATAAATGTTTTTAAATTAATGAAGATGGTCATACTCATTTTGCATGAGAATTGTAAAGACTCATCCACAGTTGATTATCTATTTTATATGTAATACATTTAGAGACAGCTTTGTTTCATTTTGGTCTTAGCAGTGATTGATGATTTTGTGGTCTTCCTCCTCAGTTTAGTGTAGGCCAAAGCCTATCAGCTTGTTGCTGTTAAGCTGCCAGGTGTTGAGGTGGTCCATTAGTACAGTAAGCCAAACTGAAAGTAACAATCAAGACTTTAGTGTAAGTAAGAGGCCAAAAAGAAAAAAATGCTGACTCTCTCAATGTTGCAGATAAGAAATACAACCAGAGCTCTCCTTAAAAAGCAAGGATGGCAAAACTTCAGCTTGCGTACTTTGGATATATCATCAAGAAAGGCACGTCACTAGAAAAGAACATCATGCTTTATAAAGTAGAGGGTCAACAAAAATGAAGGAAATCCTCAATGAGATTGATTGACACAGTGGCCAAATCAATGGACTCAACATAGCATCAATCATGAAGATGTTCAGGAACAGAGAATGTTTTGGAGTTGACTTAATGACTACTAAAAACAACACCATGGCTTATTCTCAGTACCTAAATTAAAAGATCGAGATGAGGATAGAGGATACATTTTGCACTCCAGATAAATTTTAGGAAAGAAATTTCCTGGGGAAAGCATTACTTATGATCTCTGAAATAAAGTTCATAGTCTGGGCCATGGACCTTCTTATTGCAGAAATTTACTGATTGTTGTTTTTGTTAGGCGCCATTGAGTCAGTTCTAATACTTATTGACCCTATGTACAACAGTATGAAACATTGCCCAGTCCTGCTTCAGCTTCACAGTCATTGCTATGTTAGAGCTCATTGTAGCATCCCCTCTGTCAATCCATCTCCTTGAGGATCTTCCTCTTTTTCACTGACCTTCTACTTTACCAAGCATTATGTACTTTTCCAGGTACTGGTCCCTTCTGATAACATGTCCAAAGTACACGAGATGAAGTCTTGCCATCTTCGCTTTCAACGAGCATTCTGGCTGTATTTCTTCCACGACAGACTTGTTCATTCTTCTGGTAGTATTTCTGTTATAGCGCCACTAGAGAACTAAGACAGTTGCAGTTTATGTTGTTGAAAAAAGATATTTGCAATAAAGAATTCGTTGATCTTACGAGCCTCTATCATGAGATCTCCGATGTTGTTTCTACCACGAAGGTCATACTTTCCAACTACCAGTCCTTCTTCTTTGTTTCCAACTTTTGCATTACACTTGCCAGCAATTATCAATGCATCTTGATTGCATGTTTAATCAATTTTAGGCTGCAGAACTTGGTAAAAATCTTCAATTTCTTCAACTTTGACCTTAGTAGTTGGTGTGTAAATTTGAATAACAGTCGTTAATACGTTTCCTATACAAATTACATTTTTGACTCTCTCAAAGATGGCTGAATTAAACTGTAGACTAATCAAACTGAAAATATTTATTGTGCATTTAATGCATCATAGCATTCTATCAAAAATTTCTCAGCTTCTGGGAACCAACATAATACTAATTTTTCAGACTCTTTAACTTATTATCTACCTCGCTATGCTTTAGATGAGCAATAAAACTATAATTTTATTCTAGACTGAGCTAAAATACTATTCCCATTATGACATCCTACCCACCCTTGGCCCCAAATATCCTGCACTCCTCTGAAATCTCATGACAGCTTGTTAACACCACCATCATGGTATTTTTCATTGTAATGTGTGCATTGGTCTCTAAAATATTGTTTCCTTTCAATACATTCAAAATATCTGATAAAAAAAATTCCACAGAAGATATAGCCTGAGCACGTTACAAGTTTATAAAGGAATTTTAAGTGCAAATAAATCATTTTTTTCACTTCATAGACTTGTTCATCAAAGAAACCAATGGCATGACTAAGAGATTAATTTGAAATGAATGGATACCAGGGAGTAACGTGGTCTCTAGTATTTTATCCCATCACCCATCTGCCAATTTATCATACTCTGATGGCTTGCATGTTGCTATGATGCTGGAAGCTATGCCACCGGTATTTCAAATAACAACAGAGTCACCCATGGTGGACAGGTTTCAGCAGAGCATCCAGACTAAGGCAGACTAGGTAGAAATCCTGGCAATCTACTTCTGAAAATTAGCCAGTGAAAACCTCATAGCTCACAACAAGATATTATCTGATATAATGCTGGAAGGTGAGCCCCCTAGGTGGGAAAACACTCCATAAATCTGCAACAATGGACTCAAACAAACAATCATGAAGATTGTGTAGGACCAGGCAATATTCTGTTATCCATAAGGTTGCCATGAGTCAGAGTCGACACAATGACAACTAACAAAAACAATAGTGTTTTATCACCAAGGTAATGATATCTTCTTGTAAAATAAAATGGAAGTAAATAAACCAGCACTAGTTTCACTGGGGAAAAAAAGGGACAAGAGAAAATGTGAAGGAAAAAATACGCTGAAGCTTTGACATAAATGCATTATTTATATAAAGATGCATAGCATTTTTTACAGAAAAGACAGTACAATGTCAAAGAAGAGCAGAAGTAGAGAGTAAAGGAGTCAGGCTTCAAAATTTCTGAAAACAGCTGCTGAGATGTATCAAGCTAGAAGAACTCCAGCTACTGCTTATGTGTGCAGTGCCAAAAGTTTCACAGCCAAGTATGTGTCACACCACTGGGTGAACACCAAAATTTTAAATATGTTTTGATGAGAAGTAAGATTCAGAGTTAAACAGAGAGAAAATGATAATCTGGCCTTCAAAGATGTTGCAGATTTGGTATTTTGATTCTTAAATTTGGTATGACTTTCAACTTGGAGCAAGTCCTTTAAAAAGTCTAATCTTTCATACAATGAGAAAGCACACATAGGATATGATTTTTAAAGTTTTGAAGATAAGAGAAAATTATTCTATAAATATAATAAAATATAATAAATCTTCTAGAATTAAATTTACTATCAAAGTTACTCATTTTATTTTATTTTATTTTTATATCTGGCAGAGAGGAGGCAAAATTTTTGAATGGATATTTTATTAAAGAAGAGTTTCTTTTTGGAAAATAATTCAGTTTTAAATCATAAAAACCTGATGTTAGAACTCACATAGTTGAAACTATTTTGAATTCTTCCCTCACTGTCAGTTCGCTATTGATTTTTAAAATCCCTAAATTCTTTAGCTATTGCTAAGTGAATTGTGAGTTGGGATAGGATAAGTTTGCCAGTTGGACAAACTAGACTTTTTTTTATGAACTGTATCTGTAAACTTCTGGAATAAGGAGAAGACCTCCAAAATGGATATCAGAAGGAACTCTGAAACTAGCTCTTGAACGTAGAGTATGGGGCAGTCCTACTCTGTCCTATAGGGTCACTATGAGTCACAATTGACTCAACAGCAAAGAGTTTGTTTGTTTTTCCTTTTTTTTTTTGGTTATATATAGGCTATTTCCTCACTACTTGAATCAGGAATGGTCATAGGACATAATTTTACCAGTGGAAGGTGGCAAGAATGGCAATTATTTTCAAGTCTTAGCTTCAGAAGACTTTGCTACTATCAACTAATCAAGTAGTCACTAACAAACAAGGCTCTGCTAGGTTGGTTTAGCATACATCCAGACGTTTTGTCAGTAAGGAGCCAGCAAGCCCAAGTAGATTTAAACAGTATTTTATTTCTTATACAGCTGGCAGTTTGAAGTTTGAGTTTCATGTTCTCACTGGTTCCCCTTGCCCTCTCAGACCTATGGGAGCAATAGAGTGGACCCAGGTGAATGCTGAGCACATAGCTAATATATGTCACAGCTTTGGAACCACAAGCTTAGGAAGCTCAAGCTTAGAAAAGCTACAATCTTACAAAGCGCTGCCAGCAAACTTGCCCAAAACTTGCCCCAAAGTTTGACATTGTCTTTACTGTACTATGAGTTGGAACTGACTTGACAACAATAAGAACAATTGTAATAAAGAAGGCCTGGTGGTGCAGTGGTTAATAGCCCAGCTGCTAACCAAAAAATGTTGGCAGTTTGAATCCACCAGTTGCTCCTTGGCAACCCTGTGGATCAGTTCTACTCTGTCCTATAGGGCCACTATGAGTCAGAATCTACTTGACGGCATCTGTTTTGTTTGTTCGTTTTTTTTAGTTCGGTAATGTAAGAAAATCCTCCTAGAAGGGGGAGACTTTACTACTCAGCAATGTCCCCTATACAAACATTCTTAAATTGACTGTAAATATCTAAATATTTAGAAATGTGAGATATTCACATATAATTTTTTCTCAACAGTAACTTTTGTTCTTTCTTTCCAAAATATTTTGATAATCATGTTTTTTAAAAAAGCCTAGTCTGGTCTCTAGAGAAGGACTCCCTGGTGGTGCAGTGTTTAAGCACCTGTGTGCTAATCCAAAGGTCTGTGGTTCAAACCCACCAGCTGCTCTGCAGGAGAAAGAAGTGGCAGTCTGCTTTTATAAAGATTTATAGCCTTTTTATAGCAGATTTATAGCAGTTTTACTCTGTCGTATAGGGTTATGATGACTTGGAGTCAACTCGACAGCAATGGGTTTGGTTTTGGTTTAGTCTCTGTGGAATGAAAGGGTGATGTAACAGTCAGGAGTCATTTCAGTTGAACACTAAAATCAAGTAGAAGAAACTCTCAGTTGAGCTCAGTACAAATTGCTGACTCACAGATTGAGAATAAATAAGAATGCCAGTTTTGAGATGATATGTTATACAGCACTAGATAACTGAAACAAGAATTTTGAGTTAAGCATCATAAAAGAAAATCTCTCAAAGCATACCTTGCTACTTTTAAGGAAAGTCATGGAACCAAGGCAATTATTAGCTTTTCTCTTAATTTCCCTCTGTATAATGATGAAATGTCCCCAATGGGAAGGCCAATGATTCTTTTTTGAGGTAATATATTAGAAATTTTCAGAATTGGTAGCCACACAATGATCAATAATCTTCCTTTCTCTTCCCTCTCTCCTATCCTCCCTCCTTCTTCATCTCCTACTTTTATTTTCTGCTTTAAAATAATTGGAGGCTTTCAACATCACATACTAGTTCAAATATTCTTCCATTTTATTCAGAAAATGAGATAGTTAAAACTTTAGAATTAAGACAGTTTTTGTAAAGATACATTTCAGAAGCTATGTGGGAAAAAAAATCGGTTGCTGCAAACAAAACGTTTTGTCTCTTCAGTATCATATTAAAGTAAATATTGTATTCTGGCATGGAAATAAGCTGCACAGTCCTCAGAGTCAGATAATGAGAGGGAAAAGATATTTATCTGCTTCTCCTTCATCTTGTTGTTGTTAACTGCCATTAAGTCTGCCCCTGACTCAAAGAACCTCACACACACGAAAGCAAAAGCTGCAGGATAGTAGGTCATTTCCATAATTGGTAGCAGATTGGACCATTGTGATCTTTAGTGTTTTCATTATCTGATTTTTGGAAGTACATCACCATGCCTTCTTCCTACTCCATTTTAGTACGGAAGCACGGCTGACATATGTTCAGCCTCATGTTTTGTTAGGTGTTACGTACCACAGAATGAAATGCTGCTCGGTCCTGTGCCATCCTCACAATAATTGCTATGTTTCAGTCCATTGTTGCAGAGACTGTGTCAATCCATCTACTTAAGGACCTTCCTTGTTTTCATTGACCCTCCATTTTACCAAGCATGATGTCTTTCTCCAGGCACTGGTCTCTCCTGATAATATGTCCAAAGTACTTAAGATGAAGTCTTACCATCCTGTCTTCTAAGGAGCATTGTGGCTGTACTTCTTCAAAGACAGATTTGTATGTTCTTCTGGCAGTCCACGGTATATTCAATATTCTTCGCCAACATCATAATTCAAAGGCATCAATTCTTCTTTGATCTTCCTTATTCATCATCCAGCTTTTGCATGCATATGAGGCAATTAAAAATACCATGGCTTGGGTCAAGAGCACCTTAGTCTTCAAGGTGACATCATTGCTTTTTAACACTTTAAAGAGGTCTTTTGCAGCAGATTTTCCCAATGCAATATGTCATTTGATTTCTTGACTGCTGTTTCCATGGGCGTTCATTGTGGATCCAAGTAAAATTAAATCCTTGATTACTTCAAAATTTTCTCCATTTATCATGATGTTGTTTACTGGTCCAGTTGTGAGGATTTTTTGTTTTCTTTACGTAGAGGTGAAATCCATACTGAATGCTGTAGTCTTAGATATTCATCAGTAAGTGCTTCAAGTCCTCTCTGCTTTCAGTGACTAAGGTTGTGTTATTTGTGTATCGCTGTTATTAAAGAGTCTTCCTCCAATCCTGATGTCCCATTCTCCATATACTCCATATTCTTGGATTATTTGTTCAGCATAGAGACTGAATAGTCTGTTGAAAGGAGAAAACTCTGATACACACCTTTCCTGATTTTAACCATGCCGTATACCATTCTTCTCTTTGAATGAATGCCTCTTGGTCTATGTACAGGTTCCTCATGAGCACAGTTAAGTATTTTGGAATTCCCATTCTTTGTAGTGTTATCCATACTTTGTTATGATCCACACAGTCGAATGCCTTTGCATAGTCAATAAAACACAAGTAAATACCTTTCTGGCATTCTCTGCTTTCAGCCACAATGCATCTGACATCAGCAATGATAGCCCTTTCACTTGGATTTTTAGCAGTTCCCTGTAAATGTACTGCTGCAATCATTTTTTAGTTATCTGCAGCAAAATTTTACTTGCATGTGAAATTAATGATATTGTCTGATAATTTCCGCTGTCTGCTGGATCACATATCTTTGGAATGGACACCAATACAGATGTCTCCCAGTGTGTTGGCCAGGTAGTTGTGTTCCAATTTTCTTGGCATGGAGAAGTGAGCACTTCGAGCCTTGCATCTGTTTGTTGAAATATCTGAACTCATATTCTGTCAATTCCTGGAGCCTTGTTTTTCGACAATGCTTTAGATACACTGGGACTTCTTCTTTAATACAATCAGTTCTTGATCATATGCTAATTCCTGCAATATTTGAACATCGACAAACTCTTTTTGGTACAATGACTCTGTGTATTTCTTTCATCTTATTTTGATGCTTGTTGCATTGTTCAATATTTTGTCCATAGAATCCTTCAATATCAAAATTCGAGGCTTGAATTTTTTTCTTCAGTTCTTTCAGCTTGAGAAATGCTGACTGTGTTCTTCCCTTTTGGTTTTCTAACTTAAGACCTTTACACACTTCTTTATAATATTTACTTTGTCTTCTGGAGCTACTCATTGAAATTTTCTGTACAGCTTTTTTACTTTTCTTTTATTCACTTTAGCTATTCTATGTTCAAAAGCCAGTTTCAGAGTCTTTTCTGACATCCATTTTGGTCTTTTCTTTCTTTACTGTCTTTTTAATGATCTTTTTCTTTCTTCATGTATGATGCCCTTGATGTTATCCCATAACTTCTCTTTTCTTTGATGATTAGTGTTCAGTGCTTCAAATCTATTTCTGAGATAGTCTCTAAAGTCAAGTGAAATATACTCAAGGTCGTACTTTGGCTCTCATGTTTTAATTTTCTTCAGCTTCAACTTGAACTTGTTTACGTGCAATTGATGGTCGGTTCAACACTATGTCTCTGGCCTTGTTCTGACTGATGATATTGAGCTTCTCCATGGTCTCTTTCCACAGATGCAGTTGATTTGGTTCCTGTGTATTCCATCTAGCTAGTTCCGTGTGTATAGTTGCCATGTATGCTATTGCAAAAAGATATTTACAATGAATAAATCATTGATTTTGCAAAATTCTATCATCCGATCTCTGGAATCCATTCTATCACCAAGGCCATATTTTCCAGCTACTGATCCTTCGTCTTTGTTCCTAACTTTCACATTCTCATCAATAGTAATTATCAATGCATCTTGATTGCATGTTTGATAAACTTCACAATGTAGAAGTTGGTAAAAATCTTCAATTCCATCTTCTTTGAACTTGATAATTAGTCGGTAAATTTGAATAATAGTCCTATTAACTGGTCTTCCTCAAAGATGTATAGATATTATCCTATCACTGACAGAGTTGTACTTCAGGATAAATCTTGAAATGTTCTTTTTGATGATTAATGTGACGCCATTCCTCTTCAACTTGTCACCCTGGCATAGTCGACCATATGATTGTTCAATTCAAAAGACAGTACCAGTAAATTTCATCTAACTAATGCCTAGGATATTGATCTTTATGAGTTCCATTTCATTTTTTATGACTTCCAATTTTCCTAGATTCATAATTTGTACATTCCACATTCCAATTATTAAAGAATGTTTGCAGCCATTTCTTCTTAGTTTCAGTCATGTGACATCAACAAATGAAGGTCTGGAGAGCTTGACTCCATCCACCTCATTAAGGTAGACTCTACTTTGAGGAGGGAGCTTTTCTCCAGTCATATTCTGAGTGACTTCCAACCTGAGGGTCTCATCTTCCAGCACGATATCAAACATTTTTTCACTGCTATTCATAAAGTTCACTGGTCAAATTTTTTTTAGAAGTAGATTACCGGGTCCTTCTTCCTAGTCTGTCTTAGTCTGGAAACTCCACTGAAACCTTTCCACCATCGGTGTGCTTGCTGGTATTTTAAATACCAGTGGCATAACTTCCAGCAACAGAACAACACACAAGCCACCATAGTATAAAACACTGACCGAAGAGTGGAAGGTTCACCATGATAACAGCATGCAAACCTCCACTTACAGACGAGTACTGGCTATGCATGGGTGGGAATCAAACCCAGGTCCCCTTCGTGGAAAGCCAGAAGCCTTCCACTGAACCACTACTGCCCTGCCTTCATCTTACCTATCTGTGAATAATACCACAGAACTACATTTTAGAGAAACATTGACCACAGAAATATAAGTTATAATTGATTTTAAAGCTAAATAAAGATCAGTATTTACAGTAATCAGCATGCTATTATCCTAATGTTTAATGTGTACTGTTTTTTCCAGTTTAAAATGTTAATTTCTTTAAGTTATGCTTTTTGCAGTATTTCAAAACTTAATGTGGGAATTTACGGAGAAAATCTCATACAAATAGGTTGAGTATTAGATCTTAAGAACCAGATTTGTTACTGTTAGCAGCTGTCCCTTTAATGATCATTGTCTTCCTAGTAGCCTTAGGGACAAATACAGAGACAATATAATTTACTGAAACGTGAAAAATTTTTATTGATGTAATGTTTAAGAGCAACCTTTCTCAACTAGAGTTTGGTCAGAGGATTAAGGCCTAAAGTAAATGATTTGAATGACCATTTTCTCAATTCTCCAAAAGCTAGTATACAGAAAGTATTAGCTTTGATGTGTAGGAGAGAAATTAATTTGCTATCTATGATGGATGCCTAGGGCACAACTCAAAATGAGAAGAAATAGCTGCAAACATCTATTAAAAACCAAAACATGAAATGTATGAAGTATGAATCTAGGAAAATTGGAAATCTTCAAAAATAAAATAGAACACATAAAGATTGATATCCTATGCATTAGTGGGCTGAAATGGATTGGTACTGGCCATTTTGAATCACAGATTCATATGACTACTACGCAGGGACGATGAATAAGGAAAACTGAAGAAAAATTGACACCTCTGAATTGTGGCATTCGCAAAGAATATTGACTATACCATGGACTGCCAAAAGAATGAACAAATCTGTCTTAGAAGAAGTACAGCAAGAATTATCCTTAGAAACAAGGATGGTGAGACTACGTCTCACATACTTTGGACACGTTATGAGGAGGAGTCAGTCCCTCGAGAAGGACATCATGCTTGGTAAAGTAGAGGGTCAGTGAAAAAAATAAAGATCCTCAGGTAGATGGATTGAAACAGTGTCTGCAACAATGGGGTCAAGCATAGCAAGGATTGTGAGGATGGCACAAGGCCGGGCAGCATTAGTTCTGTTGTTCATCAAGTCGCTAGGAGTTGGAATCGACTCCACGACACCTAACAACAACAACAACAACAACACTATGCAGGGAATGACAAAATAAAGGGCAGTGGCATCGTATTAATTCTCAAAAAGAACATTTCTAGACCTATGCTGAAGTACAAATGCCATCAGTGATAGGATATTATTCATATGCCTACCTGAAAGACCAGTTAATAAGACTATTGTTCAATTTAATGCACCAACCACTAAAGACAAAGATGAAGAAATTGAAGATTTTGATCAAGTTCTATAGTCTAAAATTGGTCAAACATACAATCAAGATGCATTGATAATCACTAGTGATTGGAATGCAAAAGGTAGAAACAAGGAAGAAGGATATATAGTTGGAAAATATTGCCTAGGTGATAGAAACAACACCGGAGATTGAATGATAGACTTTTGCAAGATTATTGACTTATTCATTGCAAATAACTTTTTTTTAACACATAAATTGCAACTATACAAGTGACCTTGCCAGATGCAATACATAGGAATCAAACTAACTACATCAGGGGAAAGAGACAATGAAAAAACTCAATATCATCAGTCGGAAAAAGGCTGGAGGCCAACTGTGGAGCAGACCATCAGTAACTCATACACAAATTCAAGTCGAAGCTAAAGAAAATCTTAAAAATTCCATGAGAGCCAAAGTATGACCTTGAGTACATCCCCCCTGAATGAAGAGATCCACTCAAGAATAGATTTGATGTGCTAAACACTAATGATTGAACACCAGCAGTGTGGTGGAATGACATCTAGGATATGATATGTGAAGCGAGCAAAAGGTCATTACAAAGACAAGACAGAAAAAAAAGACAAAAATGGAAATCAGAAGAGACTCAAACTTGCTTTTGAACGTAGAGTAGCTAAAGCAAATGGAAGAAATGATCACATAAAAGAACTGAACAAAGATTTCAAAGGCAGCTTCAGTAGACAAAATAAAGTATAATGAAATGTAAAAAGACCTGTAGTTAGAAAACCAAAAGAGAAGAACATGCTTGGCATTTCTCAGGCTGAAAGAACTGAAGAAAAATTCAAGCCTCGAATTGCAATATTGAAGGACTTTATGGGCAAAGTATTGAATAACACAACAAGCATCAAAAGGAGATGGAAGGTCACTGTACCAAAAAGAATTGGTTGATATTTAACCATTTCCAGAGGTAGCATATGATCAAGCACTAACATGAATAACAGAAGTTCAAGCTGCACAGAAGACACTGGAGAAAAACAAAGTTCTGGGAATTGACGTAATACCAATTCAGATGTTTCAACAAATGAATGCAAGCCTGGAAGAGCTCACTAGTCTATAGCAAGAAGTTTGGAAGACAGCTACCTGGCCAGCCAACTGGAAGAAATGCACATTTGTGCCCATTCCAAAGAAAGGTGATCCATCAGAATCTGGAAATTATTGAACAGTATCATTAATATCACACACAAATAAAAATTTGCTAAAGTTAATTCAAAAACAGTTGCAGCAATACATGTATAGGGAACTGCCAGAAATTCAAGCTGGATTCAGAAGAGGACATGGAAATAGGGATATCATTGCTGATGTCAGATGAATAGTGGCTCAAAGCAGAACACCAGAAAGATATTTACCTGTGTTTTATTGACTATGCAAAAGCATTCGACTACATGGATCATAACAAATTATGGATAACGTTGCAAAGAATGGGAATTTCTGAACACTTAATTGTGCTTATGTGGAACTTATACAAAGGACAAGAAGCAGTCCATTGAACAGAAGGGAATACTGTGTGGTTTAAAATCTAGAATTATGTGCATCAGGATTGTATCCTTTCACCATACATATTCAGTCTGTATGCTGAGCAAATAATCTGAGAAACTGGACTATATGATGTAGAACTGGGCTTCAGGATTGGAGGAAGAATCTAAACAACTTGTGATTACAGATGACACAACATTGCTTGTTTAATGTGAAGAGGACTTGAAGAATTTACTAATGAAGATCAAAGACTACAGCCTTCAGTGTGG
Source organism: Dugong dugon (assembly GCA_030035585.1). Lineage (NCBI taxonomy): Eukaryota > Metazoa > Chordata > Mammalia > Sirenia > Dugongidae > Dugong > Dugong dugon. The sequence goes on along the minus strand of CM057463.1, from coordinate 100,510,856 downwards.
ATTACATCTCAACATAAAGAAAACAAAATTTTTCACATCTGAACCAACAAGCAACATAATGGTAAACAGACAGAATACTGAAGTTGTCAAAGATTCCATTTTGCTTGAATCCACAATCAATGCCCATGGAAGCAACAGTCAAGAAATCAAACCTCATGTTGCTTTGGCAAATCTTCTGCCAAAGACCTCTTTAAAGTTTTCAAAAGCAAAGATATAACTTTGATGACTAAGCTGTGCTTAATCCAAGCCAAGGTATTTTCAATTACCTCATATACATACAAAAACTGGGCAATTAATAAGGAAGACCAAAGAAGAAGTGATGTTTTTGAATTATTTTTTTGGCAAAGAATGTTGAATACACCATGCAGTACCAGAAGAATGAACAAATCTGTCTTGGAAGAAGTACAGCCAGAATACTCCTTAGAAGACAGGATTTTCAGACTTCATCTCAAGTACTTTGAACATGTTATCAAAAGGGACCAGTCCCTCTAGAAAAACGTAATGCTTGGTGAGAAAGACTCTCAATGAAATGGATTGACACAGGGGCTGCAACATGTTCAAACTTAGCAACCATTATGAGGATGGCAAAGGACCAGGCAGTGTTTCATTCTGTTGACATAGTGTCACTGTGTGTCAGAACGGACTTGATGGAACCTAACAACAAGAACAAGGGCATTAGAGCTTAATTCTTTTAGCATAACCCCAGTGAAAACGGCTGCTTGAGAGTGTTCTTGGCTTTTTTTGGACACTACTTCATCCCTATGATGTTTGACATTTTATTACTATTGTAAAGGCTAATAATTTGGCTATATTTCAGGGTTCTATATAAGTGTAGAATTCCCAAATGTGTGGATCCTGTGTGATTTTTCAATGCTATATGTACTCTTTTCTAATACTTAGTATTCTTGTGTCCAAAAAGTAAAAAACTACCCTTAATTATATAAGCATACAAAACCTTTATAGATGATATATCTTTTTTTGAAATGCTTGGTGTATTAAATGAAGAAAAGATAAGGATGCTTATGTAAAACAAGTTAAAAGATACACCATCTTGTAATATAGATGTTTTGCTTCATTTTTTGGATACCTGTTGCTGTTGAGATAATTTTGACTCATAGTGACCCTATGGGAAAGAGTAGAACTGCCCAATAAGTTTTCCAAGAAGCAGCTGCTGGATTCAAATTACTGACGTTTCGGTTAGCAGCCCAGCTCTTAACCACTGTGCCACCATGGTCCCATGTTTTGGGATAGTCTTCTTTCAAGCCTAATGTAGCTTCAGTATCTCTGATAATTACTTCCACTTTCATAATGTAAACCAACACCCTATTTTGAGATTCCCCAAGTTATTTCTTTGTTACTTGCTTTTGCTTCAACTCTCCCATCTGCAGTTAATTGCTGATAATTTTGTCTTTGATACCTTAGCAAAATTGTGATCATCTTCCTTTTCGAGAATTTCTTCAAGTTTTTCTATCTTAATACCATCTTCTTAGCTGCTAATCTTGAACATCTGTATTATTCCATTTGCAAACTACTGTTTTGTTTTTCTTTTTTATTGTTTTCATGCCTCTTTTTTCTTTTTGTTTGTTTTTTTAATTTTTTCTCCACTACTAAATTCACCCCTCACACACCTGTCAGTTTGTTGTACTTGGGGGCTTGCATGTTGCTACGATGTTAAAACACCAGTATTCAAATACTAGCAGGGTCACCCATGGTCTACAAGATTCAGCTGAACTTTCAGTTTAAGACAGACTAGGAAGAAGGAACTAGCAGTCTACTTCTGCAAAGAATTAACCAGTGAAACCTTATGAATAGCGGAGGAACATTGTCTGATATAGTGCTGGAAGATGAACTCGAGAAGACAAAGTAAAGAATTATAATAACATGTGCAAAGACATGGACTTAGAAAACCAAAAGGGAAGAACATGCTCAGTATTTCTCAAGCTGAAAGAAATGAATAAAAAATTCAAGCCTTGAGCTGAAATATTGAAGGATTCTACAGGAAAAATATTAAACAACAGAAGAAGCATCAAAAGAAGATGGTAAGGCAGAGCCAAGATGGTGCTATAGACAGAAGCACCAGTCCATCCTTCCACAGCAAAGACCTGAAAAACTAAGTAAAACAGAGACAAAAGTCAATCCTAGAACCCTAAGCATCAAATGAAGAGAAAGAACTCAACTAAGCACCAAATGGAATAAGAAATTGACAGAGAGAAGAGAGCAAGGAGAGATATAGGTCCCCTGTCACCTAACACTGCTCAGATTCGCCATCTTGGACTGCTCAGCCACCCAGATCAGTGGACAGGGAGCATGGGAAGGCAGCTTCACGTAGCTTCCACCAGGAGACAGAGCACCTGGTAAACAGTGATACATTATTTTCCACCTCCCACCTTTCTTCCCCCTGCTTGGCCTCCACCACTTCCTGGCAGGCTGTGGTCTCTCGACCAGGGAGACACTGGCTACATGCCACTTGGATTTGCCCCGCCCACACCTACTGGCTCCTTCAGTGCCATTTTTTTCACGCTGCTGTTGCTTTTTTTGGCTTCTTTTGGTTTCTTCTCTCTCTCTCACCTTTTTCACTTCCTTTCTCTTGAATGCCTGACTCCGTGTGCCATCTCTTCTTCTTGACAGGCTGAGAAGCACTGCTCAGCTGGGGAACCTCTTCCCCAGTCCTCACTGCCATGCCAGTGGGATCCCTGGGAGCGTTTTTTATTTTTCTTTTTTCTTTTTCTTTTTCTTTTTTCCTTTCTGTTTTCCTTAATTTCTTGGATTCTCTTCTCTCTCTACTTCCCTTCTTTTCCTGTCTCCTGAACTCCTGGCGCTGTGTGTGATCTCCATCACATCTAGATGGACTGTGTAGTGCCTAGCAACTTGGGAGCCACTTCCACAGAACAAAATGCCAAGCAAGCAGTCTCCCTTGGGGATTTTGTTTTCCTTTTCTCGACTGTTTGCCTCCCACTACCATCTTTCCCTTCTTTCTTCTGAACATCTGGCACCATGTGCCATCTCTGATCCTTCTAGACAGGTTGTGCAGTGCTGTGTGGATGGGGAGCCACTTCTGGTGGGCTCCCTTGGGGCATTTTTTTTCTTTCTTCTTTTTGTCTTGAATTCTTGCCTCTCTCTACCTTCCTTCCTTACACTTTTCCCAAACACCTAGAGCCGTGTGCCATCTTTGCTCCTTCCTGAGAGACTGTGCAGCCCTACTCAGCTGGGGAACTGCTTCCAGTGGGCTCCATTGTGTCATTTTCCTTTTCTGTCTTTCTTCTTTTATTTATTGGTTTCTTGACTCTCTATACCTCTCTTTTGCAAACTTCTCCTGAATATCTTGCACCATGTGACATTTCTGCTCTTTCTGGACTGGCTGTGCAGTGCCATTCGGCTAGGAAACTGCTTCCAGTGGGCTCCCTTGGGACACTTTTTTTTCTTCTTTTTCTTGGTTTCTTGTCTCTCTCTAGCTCCCTTTCTTTCCTTCCTCCCAACCACCTGACATCTTTTTTTCTTCTTTCTTTCATTTCTTGGTTTCTTGTCTCTCTCTCTATTCTTTCCATTCCTCTCTCCTGACCACATAGCCACATGTGCCTTTCTGTCTCTTTTTTTTTTTTTTTTTTTTATTATTTAGTTTCTTATCTTTCTCCATTCCTTCCTTTCCTTTCTCCTGCCTATCTATTTGTGTGTGCTATATCTGTCCCTTCTTGACAGGCTGTGTCTCATCACCTTGCTAGAAAGCCAATGGCACAAGGTTTCCATGGGTCTGTGCCATTCCAACAGAAGGCTCCTTCAGCAGTTTTTATTTATTTATTTTTTGGTCTCCATTTCTCTCTCCTCATCCTCTTCTTTTCCACACCCACTTAGCTCCACAAATCACAACCTCCTCTCTCCCTCCTGCCTATCTGCACCACACAGTGAACACCACACCCCCAAGCAGCACAGGCATGGTCTATTGGAACCTGCCCTGCACTGACCCCCAGCCCCACCCTGTCAACCACAGTCCGTGCTACAAAAAAACAATCCAAGACCCTTCTTTTCCAATGGACCTGCCCTGCTGCACCATAGCTAAGTGACTAACTCTGGCCATTGGACAATGTGGTGAGAATTATCATGTCCACAGAAAAACAAACCACAAAGATCTTCCAGGTTGCCTGATCAGACAAAACAAAATAAAACAAAAAAGCAGGATGAAACAAACAAATCTACAATTAATAAACTGAGAAAATAACTACTGAATGTCCCAAAGACAGAAGACAGTATCAAAACACACACAAAGAAAAAACAGGACAGGATGGTTCCAGTAGAAGTGCAAAATAGAACACCAGATGATCTTCCAGCAAAACAAAAAACAACAGACAGGGAATTCAAATCTTTAATATACAGAGATATCAAAGAATTGAAGGAAAAAGTAGACAAAAATGAAGAAAAAATAGACAAAATCATGGAAAAAACAGACAAAAAATAGAAGAATTCAGGAAAATAATAAAGGGAAAAAGTCAATATAAATTCACATCTATAAATCATACAAAAACAGTAATTAGAAATACAAAAGATAACAATATTACAGAAACGGACAGTGTTGTAGGTCTGAGGAGCAGGTTTGAGACAATGGAAGACAGGATCAGTGAAATTGAAGACAAATACATGGATACCACTTTGTTAGAGCAAAAATCAGAGAAAAGAAAGAAGAAAATTAAATAAACCCTGAGACTTATGTGGGATACAATCAAAAGCAAAAATTTATGAATGATCAGAGTTCAAGAACAGGGGGACAAAATGGAAAACACAGAAAGGATCATTGAAGAATTGCTGACAGACAACTTTCCTAATATCTTGAAAGATGAAAAACTGACCATCCAAGAGGCTTAACAAACCTCATATAGGATAGACCCCAAAAGAAAATCATCAAGGCATATCATAATCACACTTGCTAAAATGAAAGACAAAGAATGAATCCTGAGAGCAACTTTAGAAAAATGAAGTCACAGACAGAAGGGAAACAATAAGACTAAGCTTTGATTACTTTGCAGAAACCAGGAAGGCAAGAAGGCAATGTGATGACAAATATAAACCCTTGAAAGAAAAAAAATTGCCAACCAAGAATAATATGTCCTGCAAAAATCTTACTCAAATGTGATGGTGAAATTAGGACATTTCCGGATAAACAGAAGTTAAGGGAATATGTAAAACCAAAAAAACTTACAAGAATTATTAAAGGGGGGTCCTTCAGTTTGAGAACAAACAATGTCAGACAATAACCTGAATCTAGGATGCAAGGCTGCATCAGCTAGATACCAACCTAAGTAATGAACACTCAATGATTGATCAAAACTAAAAGATTTACAACAGGGAACCAGAGAGAGTAATCTGTAAATGACAACATCAAAACTACAGAAAAGTGAATAAACGGTGTAGAACTTTCAAATGACAGGAAGGCAAGGCAATACCAAGTAAGAAAAGACTCAATCAAATTTAGGAAGATAAGAGTAAATTTCAAAGTAACCACAAAGAAAGTTAACAATCCTACTCATCAAAATAAAGAAGAAAAACAAAAAGTCTCAGTAAACAGAAAATCTACAAAAATAAAATTGATAATTCTACCATAATAATAGGAGTCTTCAACATACTACTCTTGGTAAAGGATAGAACATCTGGACAGAAACTCAACAAGATACACAAGATCTAAAGGCCACAGTCAGTCAACTCAACTTCATAGACATATATAAAACACTCCACCAAACTGCTGCAAAGTACACATTCTTTTCCAAAGAACATGGAACATTCTGAAGAACAGACCACATCTTCGGCTGCAATGAAATCTTCAACAAAATCCAAAACACTGAGTAATACAAAATATCTTCTCTGATCACAACGTCATCAAAATAGAAATGAACAACAGGAAAAACAAAGAAAAAAACAATTACATGGAAATTGAATAACACCCTTCTTAAAAACCACTGGACAACAGAGGAAATCAAAAACAGAAAAAAAAAATATTCCTAAAAGCAAATAAGTATGAAAACACATCATACCAAAACCTTTGGGACACAGCAAAGGTAGTCCTCAGAGGACAAATTATAGCAATAGATGCACACATTAAAAAAGAAGAAAGGGACAAAATCAAAACATTAACTATACAACTCAAACAAATAGAAAGAGAACAGCAAAAGAAGCCCACAGCCACCAGAAGAAGGGAAATAATAAAGATCAGAGTGGAAATAAATGAAATAAAGAATAGAAAAACAATAGAAAGAATCAACAAAACCAAAAATTGATTCTTTAAAAGGATCAACAAAATTGACAAACCGCAGGCCAAATTGACAAAAGAAAAACAGAGAATGCAATTAAGCCAAATAAGAAATGATATGGGGGACATTACATAGACCCAACTGAAATAAAAAGGATCATAACAGTGTACTATGAAAAACTCCACTTTATCAAATTTGAAAATGTAGAGGAAATGGAAAAATTTCTAGAAATGCACTACCTACACAAACTAACAAAAAATGATATTAAAAATCTGAGCAGACCCATAAGAAGAGAATAAATTGAAAATGTAATAAAAAAAAATTCCCAACAAATAAAAGGTCTAACCCAGAGGGCTTCAATGGAGAATTCTACCAAACATTCAGAGAAGAGCTTGCACCACTACTACTGAAACTATTTCAGAACATAGAAATGTAAGGGCTACTTCCGAATTCATTCTATGAAGCCAGTATAACCCTGATACAAAAACCAGACAAAGGCACCACAAAAAAGAAAATTACAGACCAATATTTCTCATGAATATAGATTCAAAAACTCTCAACAAATTTCTAGCCAATAGAAATCAGCACCATATCGAAAAAATAATACACCACGACCAAGTGGGATTCATACCAGGAATGCAAGGATGGCTTAATATTAGAAAATCAATCAACATAATCCACCACATAAATAAAAAAAAGAAAAGAATCTTGAGATCATCTCAATAGACACAGAAAAGGCATTCAACAAAGTCCAACCCACATTCCTGATAAAAATTCTCAATAAAATAGGTTCAGAAAGGAAATTTTTCAATATAATAAATGGCATCCATACAAAACCAACAGCCAACATCATTCTTAATGGAGAGAGGCTGAAAACACTCCCCTTGAGGACAGGAACAAGAGAAGGACACCCTTTATCACCACTCCTATTTAACATTGTGCTGGAAGTCCTAGCTAGAGCAATAAGGCAAGAAAAAGAAATAAAGGGCATCCAAACTAGTAATGAAGAAGTAAAACTGCTCCTATTTGAGGATGATATGACACTATACATAGAAAACCCAAAAGACTCCACAAGAAAACTACTGGGACTAATAGAAAGATTCAACAGACTAGTGGGATACTAGACAAACATACAAAATTGGTTGGATTCCTACACATCAATAAAGAGAACAATGAAAAGGAAATCAGGAAAATAATACCATTTATAATACACCCCCCCCCAAAAAAAAAATACTTAGAAATAAATCTAACCAGTGATGTAAAGACCTTTACAAAGAAAACTACAAAACTGCTGTAAGAAATCAAAAGCGATCTACAAAAATGGAAAAACATACCATGATCATGGGATAGGTAGACTCAACATTGTGAAAATGTCAATGCTACCCAAAGTAATCTAAAACCACAATGCAATCCTGATCCAAATACCAACAACATTCTTTAAAGTGATGGAAAATCTAATCACTAACTATATGGAACAGGAAGAGGACCTGGATAAGTAAAGCACTATGGAAGAAGAAGAAAAAATTTAGAGGAATTACACTACCTGACCTCAGCTATGGTAGTCAAAACATCCTGGTACAGCTATAAGGACAGATACATTGACTAATGGTACAGAATTGATAACCCAGATGTAAATCTATCTACTTAGGGTCACCTGATCTTTGACAATGGCCCAAAGTCCATCAAAAGGGGAAAAGACAGTCTTTTTAACAAATGGTGCTGGCAAAACTGGAAGTCCATCTGCAAAAAATGAAACAAGACCCATATTTCACATCATACACAAAAAACTAATTCAAAGTGGATAAAAGACCTAAATATAGAACCCAAAACTATAAAGATCACAAAAGAAAAATTAGGATCCACTCTAGAGGCCCTAATACATGGCATTAACAGGATACAAACCATAAGTAACAACACACGAACTCCAGAATATAAGCTAGATAACTGGGATCTTCTGAAAATTAAAAACTTGCAGTGAAAAGTCTTCACCCAAAGAGAAAAACAGAACCTACAGACTGGTAAAAAAATTTATCTGTGACAAATCAGACAAAGGTCTAATCTTTAAAATCTTCAGGAAAATCCAAAATCTCCACCACAAAAAGACAAATAATCCAATTAAAAAATGGGCAAAGGAAATGAACAGACATTTCACCAAAGAAGACATTCAAGTTGCTTACAGACACATGAGAAAATGCTTGCGATCACCAGTCATCAGAGAAATGCAAATCAAAACCGTAATGAGATACCATCTCACCCTAACATTACTGGTGTGAATCAAAATAACAGAAAATAACAAATGTTGGAGAGGCTGTGGGGAGATTGGAACTCTTATGCACTGCTGGTGGGAATGCAAAATGGTACAACCATTTTTGAAAACCATATGGCTCTTCCTTAAAAAGCTAGAACTAGAAATATCATATGTCCAACAATTCTACTCCTAGGACTATATCCTATAGAAATAATAGCTATCACAAGAATAGACACATGCACACCCATGTTCATTGCAGCATAGTTCACAATAGCAAAATACGGAAACAACCTAGATGCCCATCAACAGATGAATGGATAAACAAACTCTGTTACGTACACACAGTGGAGTACTATGCAATGATAAAGAACAATAATGAATCTGGGAAGCATCTCACAACATGGATGAATCTGGAGGGCCTTATGCTGAGTGAAATAATTCAATCATAAAAGGACAAATATCATATGATACCACTATTATAAAAACCCATGAAAAGGATTACACACAAAAAGAAGCAATCTTTGATGGTTACGGGGTCAGGAGGAGTGGGGCTAGAAAAACACTAAATAGAAAATAGGTAAGTGGTAACTTTGGTGAAGGGTAAGACAGTACACAATACTGGGGAATCCAGCACAATTTGTCCAAGGCAAAGTCTTGGAAGCTCCAAAGACATTTCCAAACTGCCTGAGGGATCAAGTTACTGGGCTGAGGGCTGTGGAGACCATGGTCTCGGGAACATCTAGCTCAATTGACATGTTGTTGTTATTGTTAGGTGCCATTTAGTCAGTTCCTACTCATAGCAACCCTAAGTACAACAGAATGAAACACCACCCAGTCTTGCACCATCCTCACAATCGTTGTTACGTCCATTGTTACAGCCACTGTATCAATCCATCTCCTTGAAGGTTTTCCTCTTTTTCGCTGACCCTCTACATTACCAAACAAGATGTCCTTCTCCAAGGACTGATCCTTCCTGAAAACATGTATAAGTATGTGAGATGTAGTCTCGCCATCCTTGTTTCTAAGGAGACTTCTGGTTGTACTTCTTCAAAGACAGATTTGTTCATTCTCTTGGCAGTCCATGCTGTATTCAATATTCTTCGCCAACACCACAATTCAAAGGCATCAGTTCTTCTTGGGTCATCCTTATTTATCATCCAGATTTCTCATGCATATGAGGCAATTGAAAACACCAGCTTGAGTAAGGCACACCTTAATCCTCAAAGTGACATCTTTCCTTCTTAACACTTTAAAGAGGTTTCTCTAGTAGATTTGCCCAGTACAATGTGTCTTTTGATTTCTTGACTGTTGCTTCCATGGGTGCTGATTGTGGATCAAGTTAAAATGAATTCTTTGATAACTTCAGTCTTTTCTCTGTTAATCATGATGTTGCTTACAGGTTCAGTTGTGAGGATTTTTGTTGTCTTTATGTTGAGGTGCAATCCAGACCGAAGGCTGTGGTCTTTGATTTTCATCAGTAAATGCTTCAAGTCCTCTTCACTTTCAGCAACTAAGATTGTGTCATCTGCATAATGCAGGTTGTTAATGCATCTTCCTCTAAACTTGATGCCCTGTTTTTCATAGAGTCCAGCTTCTCAGATTATTTGCTCAGCATACATATTGAAAAGGTACCGTGAAAGGATGCAACCTGGTCACGCACCTTTCCTGACATTAAACCAGGGAGTATGCCCTTGTTCTATTTGAATGACTTCCTCTTGATCTGTGTACAGGTTCCTCATGAACACAGTTAAGAGTTTTGGAATTTCTATTCTTTGCAATGTTATCCATAGTTTGTTATGATGCACAGAATCAAATGCCTTTGCATAGTCAATAAAATATAGGTAAATATCTTTCTGGTATTCTCTGCTTTCAGCCGGGATCTATCTGACATCAGCAATGATATCAATGGCTCCATGGCCTCTTTTGAATCCAGCTTGAATTTCTAGCAGTTTTTGTCGATATACTACTGCTGGAGCTGCATTTGAATGATCTTCAGCAAAATTTTGTTTGTGTGTGATATTAATGATATTGTTCGATATTTTCCACATTCAGTTGGATCATCTTTCTTGGGAATAGGCATAAATATGGATGGATCTCTTCCAGTTGGTTGGCTAGGTAGCTGTCTTCCAAATTTATTGGCATAGACCAGTGAGCTCTTCCAGCACTGCCATCCATTTGTTGAAACATCTCAATTAACATTCTGTCAATTCCTGCTGCTTTGTTTCTTGCCAATGCCTTCAGTGCAGCTTGGGCTTCTTCCTTCAGTACCATTGGCTCCTAATCATCCACCACTTCCTGAAATGTTTGAATGTCGACCAATTCTTTTTGGTATAATGTCTCTGTGCACTCCTTCTATCTTCTTTTGAGACTTCCTTCGTTGTTTAATATTTTTCCCACAGAATCCTTATTGCAATTCTAGGCTTGAATTTTTTCTTCAGTTCCCTCAGCTTGAGAAATGCTGAGCATAATATAGTTTATAAAAAATATGTGCTACATTCTACTGTGGTGAGTAGCGTCTGGGGTCTTAAAAGTTTCTGAGCGGCCATCTAAGATACTCAACTGGCCTCACTCTATCTGGAACAAGAGAGAATTAAGAAAACCAAACACACAATGGAGAGATTAGTCCAAAGGACTAATGGACGACAAGTACTACATCCTCCACCAGACTGAGTCCAGCTCAGTTAGATGGTACCGGGTTACCACCATGGACTGCTCTGACAGGGATCACAATAGAGGGTCCTGGACAGAGCTGGAGGAAAATGTAGAAGAAAATTCTAACTGGAAAAAAAAAAAAAAAAAGAGACCAGACTTACTGGTCTGACAGAGACTGGAGAAACACTGAGAGTATGGACCTCAGACAGCCTTTTAGCTCTGTAATGAAGTCACTCCCGAGGTTCACACTTCAGCCAAAGAGTAGACAAGCCCATAAAACAAAACAAGACTAAAGGGTCACACCAGCCAGGGATGAGGACTAGAAGGCAGGAGGAGACTGGAAAGCTGGTAATAGGAAACCCAGGTTCGAGAAGGGGAGAATGTTGACATGCCATGGGGTTAGTAACCAATGTCACAAAATAATATGTTTTAATGAGAAGCTTATTTGTTCTGTAAACATTCATCTAAAGTACAATAATAAAAAATAATAATAATTTATATTTTATGACCCATCTATTACCAACTGTTAGCTGAAGTTATTAGTAAGAACGTATTGTTCAATAATAATAGATAATTCTGGAAATAAAGAAGGTTAACAAAGAGTTGTCCTTGATTACTTTAAGTTGGATTATTCATTTTTAAAAGGTGCACATGCATAAGTATGTACTTTAATTGAAATGTTATGAAAAACATTGAAAACATGAATATGTTAATATCAATACTTGTATAATGCCAAGGGTGTTGACTTCACCAATGAAGAGGAAAAAGCAGACTTTTAATGATAGAACAGACAGGAATTTTGACAGGTTGCATTTCTACAGTGCAGAAAGAGGAAAATAACATTTGTATGCAAAAAAAGTAGATAAATAGAAAAAAGAAGAGATACAAAAACAATGTATAACATTCTGTGCATCCTATATTGTTTTAACCTCAATAATCAAAGTTTAAGGTAATTAGGCATGTTGGTTAAACACATCCTACTCACTAATAGTGTAATTAGCATAGATTTCTACAGTAAGGTAAGAGTGCACACCTTAATACCTGATTTTTAATGCAAGGTCACTATGTCATTTAACTTGTTGTAAATCACGAGCACTACTAGAATATAGCTCATAGAGTTACTGAAAAGCTTACTTGAAGTCATGTTTATTGAAGAGTTAAAAAGAAAGAATAAAATCCAATGTGGTTACTTACAATCATGTACCAATTAGTGTTTCACTAACGCTGATTATTAAGGAGCACAGTGTGATTTACATTTACGTTTTGATTTAACACATTTAATCTAAGTGTTCAGTTGTTCATGACTATGAGAATTTATTTTGCCGTTCTCTGAGATCTCAGTTGTAGCTCCGATATTCCTGACTTGTCTGCGCATTTACACTTCAAGTTTAAGGGGAAAAAAAAAAATTACTATACCTCAAAGCACTGAAATACTTTTACTGTTAAAATTCCTAGTACTTTGTCTCTCCTTGATCCTCTGACATTTTTTTCATGTCTCCTCTCGTAGTGCACTTAAGCAGGTCTATTTTGATTAAATAACTCTCCAGAGAACTGAGATTATAATACAATAGTCTTCCAGGCAGGTTATTCTTGAGTACATATTGCCATTCTAAAGTGAAGATATGAAATCAGTATTTCATAAATGCATGTTTCTGTAAAATCTGCCAGTAAATGAATATCTTTTTCATTGTTCCTGACATCATTGAATTATAAATAATACAGTGAAGCTCAAATTGTTTATTTGCAATGGAAGAGCTCTGATAAAATCTCAGTTATCAATGATATAGGAACCTCGAGGAAAAACAGTAACTTTAAAATTAACTGTGAGCACTATCTGAAATAATTTCCCATAAATTGGGCAATTGCTCAGAATTGCCATAAATCAATTCTTCAAATTCAATATAGTTAAAATGAGTGATGAATACATTTTTCTACAATTTGTTTTCTAGATGTGATTTTCTTCAGTGTTTTGGATTTAAGGTGCCATTAGATAGGTAAAGTACTGACTAACTGGCATGGTTTTATGAGGGCAGAGCCCTTCATTACTAGTCAGATTCTTTAGACTTCTGAGAAGCTGGCTTGCTCCTTTCAAAAACAGCTCACAGGAGAAGAACTTTTCCTTCTCTATGTCAAAAGATCACCATCATTATGCAGTTGGAAAATTTCAAATATTAAAGTAAAACATGGGGCAATTTAGTTGAATCTTCAGAACTTGACTTTTTAAGTAAAATAAAAACAAAAATAGAATTCTTATCTGTGTGTTTAATTATTAATCTCTTCTTACTCTTCATGTAGTTAGCCTTTTAATAAAAGACCACTGTATGTTAAAATCTTTAGCACATAAATGGCCCAACAAGTCTGATTTCAGTATTAAAGTTTCCAATTATCATACTTATCTTACTCTGCTGGCCTCAGAAAAAATGAAAAATGCATGACAGATAAAGAGTGACCAAAACTGCAAATCAGTAGCACTGTGCAAAAAAACACACTTCTTTGAGGAGCAAATCATCTAAACATCATTTTGCAATTATCTTTTTTTCAAAGTGCTTCATTTTGAAAACCAGAAGTCCACGTATTCATTTTAGTTGACTATTTTGAGAAGACCCAGCTGTTTATTTTGACAGATTTAATGCATGCAGATATGCGGTCAGCAGCTTAGTTTTTATTTTATTATATACATATATATTTAATATAAATTAATACATAGATATATAAATATATAAAATATGTATGTATAATGATGCGGGCTGCACAAAACAAATGTAAGGGGAAGCTGGAAGAATTATAAAGCTAACAGAAATAAATTAAGAAGTCTTTTCTATTATATAGGCAAAGCTAAAAGTTAAGTTTGGAAGTTATATTTTGCTTGCTGGCCTTTTTTTGTTTGTGTTTAACTTAAAACTACCAGGTTAATTATAAGAAGTGATGTATTTAGTTTTTTACACAGAATTAAATGGTCATTTTCAAATTTATTTCAATTGGGAGAGTGCAAGTATTCTGATTTTTTTTCCACAAAAGTATATGCTAAGTACATTTAACTAAAAACATTTGCAATGTACTCTTATTGTCTAGAATGTCCTGAGCTGTGATTCTATATTAATAATGAATAACATCAATGGTAAAAAGAAAACAGAAGCTGAATGATTGAAAGATTAGATTCATTTTTGGAAAGAAAAAAATATTAAAAGAAAGGGCTGCTGTATCAGGGTTCATCCCCACTGACAGGGCAATACCAACACCAATTTACTTCACTTTCACCAATCCTTCATCATTTCTCTGTGATCTCACAGCTCTTAAGGTTTCTTCTGACTTGACCAAACAAGAACACTGAAAAAGAATATTTACTGTATATCTAAAATAATGAAACCAGGGCTAGAAGAAGAAATACGGTAGCACTTGAGATATTTTTACTCTCATAAAAGATAGAGGTGCTCCTACTTTGATGAGTGGCATCTGCGGTCTTAGAAGCTTGCAAGCAGCCATCAAGATGCATCAATTGGTCCTAACCACCTGGAATAAAGGAGAATGAAGAATACCAAAGACACAAGGACTGTAGTAGCCCAAGAGACAGAAAGGGCCACATAAAACAGAGACTTCATCATCCTGAGACCAGAAGAACCAGATGGTGTCCAGCTACCATCAATGACCACCCTGACAGGGAACACAACAGAGAGTCCTGGATGGAGCAGGAGAAAGGTGGGGTGCATAACTCAAATTCTAGTAAGACGACCAAACTTAGTGGTCTGACTGAGACTGGAAAAACCCTGGAAAGCATGGCCACTGGAGTAGTGTCTATCAGCCCAGAACTAAAACAATTTCCGAGGCCAACTCTTTGAACAGGGATTAGACTGGACCATGAGACATAAAGTGATGCTTGTGAGGAGTTTGTCTCTTAGCTCAACTATAGACAAGAAACTAAATGGGCAGCTTCTGTACTGAGGTGAGATGGGAAAGTAGAGAGGGTTAGGAGATGGTTGAATGGTCATGGGGAATCAGGGGTGGAAAGGAGGAGTGTGCTGTCACAGTATGGGGAGAGCAGTTAGGGTCACTAAACAATGTATGTGTAAATTTTTTTTTTTTTAATTTCCAGTTCTTTTATTTTTATTTTGTTATACTACTTCAGGTGAAGGCTTACAGAACAAATAGTTTCTCATGAAACAGCAGTACACATGTTGTTTTATGACATTGGTTAACAACCCCACAACATATTAACCATCTAACTCTCAACCATTTTTTTCTTTTTGGTGAAAATACACATAGCCAAAGATACACTGTTTCAAAAATTTCTACATACACAGTTCAGTGACATTGACTATGCTCTTCCAATTGTGCTGCTATTCTCACTTAAGATGAATGCTTACAGAAAAAAATAGTTTCTCATTTAACAGTTACTACAAATGTTGCCCTAAGACAATGGTTAACAATCTCACAACACATCAAAAATACCCTTACTCAAACTTGGGTTCCCTATCACCAGCTTCCTTGTCCCCTTCTGCCTTCTGGCCCTTGTCACTGGAATCCTGTACCTTGTTAGTTTCATTTGGTTTGATGAGGCTGTCCACTCCCAGGCTGAACAGTGAACCTCAGAGGTAACTTCACCACTGAGCTAAAAGGGTGTCTGGGGGCAATACTCTCGAGGTTTCTCCAGTCTCCTTTAAGCCAATAAATCTGTTCTTTTTTTTTTTTTTTTTTTTTTTTTTGTGAGTTAGAATTATGCTCTACATCCTTCTCCAGCTCTGTCCAGAACGCTCTGTTGTGATCCTGGTCAGAGCAGTCAGTGGTGGTAGCCGGGCACCATCTAGCTGTACTGGACTCAGTCCGGTGAAGGCCTTGGTAGCTGTGGATAATTAGTCCTTCGGACTAAACTTTTCCTTGTATCCTGTTCTCTTCATTCTCTCTTGGCCTGAAGGGATGAGACCAGTGGAGTATCTTACATGGCCGCTGACAGGCTTTTAAGACCCCAGACACTACTCACCAAGGTAGAATGTAGAGCATTGCCTTTATAAGCTGTGTCATGCCAATTGAGCTAGATACTCCCCGAGACCATTGCCCCACAGCGCTCCGCCCAGCAATTCAATCCCTCAGGGAGTTTGGATGTGTCTATGGGGCTTCCATGACCTTTCCTTGTACACGTTGTGCTAGTTTCCCCTCTATTGTGTACTGTCTCACCCTTCACCCAAGATACCACTTATCTATTGCTTATTTAGTATCCCCCCCCCCCCACCGCTCTCATCCCTGGCAACCAACAAAGATTGTTACATTTTGTGTGTGAACTTTTTCATGGGTTTTTACAATAGAGGTCTCATACAATATTTGTCCTTTTGTGATTGACTTATTTCACTCAGCATAATGTCCTCCAGTTTCATCCCTGTTATGAGATGGTTCACAGATTCATTGTTGTTCTTTCTCGTTGCATAGTACTCCATTGTGTGTATGTGCCGTAGTTTGTTTATCCAATCATCTGTTAATGGGCATTTAGATTGTTTCCATCATTTTGTTATTGTGAACAATGCTGCCATGAACATAGGTGTGCATATGTCTATTAGAGTGATGACTCTTATTTCTCTAGGATATATTCGTAGGAGTGGGATTGCTGGATCACATGGTATGTCTATTTCTAGCGTTCTGAGGAAGCACCATATCATTTTCCAAAATGGTTGTATCATTTTGCATTCCCACCAGTGGTGCATAAGAGTTCCAATCTCCTAGCAGCCCCTCCAACATTTGTTATTTCCAGTGTTTTTGATTTGTGCCAGTAATGCCGGGGTGAGTTGGTATCTCATTGTGGTTTTAATTTGCATTTTTCTAATGCTAGTGATCGTGAGCATTTCCTCATGGGTCTGTTGGCCAATTGAATGTCTTCTTTGGTGAAGTGTCTGTTCATTTCCTTTGCCCATTTTTTATTAGGATTATTGGTCTTTTTGTTGTAGATGTGTTGGATTTTCTTGTAGATTATGGAGATTAGACCTTTGTCTGATTTGTAATGTCCAAAAATTTTTTCCCAGTCTGTAGATTCTCTTTTTACTCTTTTGGTGAGGTCTTTTGAAGAGCATAGGTGTTTGATTTTTAGAAGATCCCAGTTATCTAGCTTATCGTTTGGGGTTTGTGCATTGATGGTTATAGTTTGTATCCCGTTAATGCCATGTATTAAGGCCTGTAGTGTTGGTCCTATTTTTTCTTCTATGAACTTTATAGTTCTAGGCTTTATATTCAGGTCTTTAATCCATTTTGAAGTAGTTTTTGTATACGGTGTGAGATATGGGTCCTGTTTCATTTTTTTGCAAATGGATATCCAGTTTTGCCAGCACCATTTGTTAAAAAGACTGTCTTATCCCCATTTGATGGACATTGGGCCATTGTCGAAGATCAGGTGGCCATAGGTGGATGGATTTATATCTGGGTTCTCAATTCTGTTCCATTGGTCAATGTATCTGTCGTTGTACCAGTACCAGACTGTTCTGACTACTGTAGCTGTATAGTAGGTTCTGAAGCCAGGTAGTGTGAGTCCTCCAACTTTATTCTTCTTCGTCAGTAGTGCTTTACTTATTTGGGGCTTCTTCTCTTTCCATATAAAGTGAATGATTAGTTTTTCCATCTCTTTGAAGAATGTTGTTGGTATCTGGATCCGGATTGCATTGTATTTGTAAATTGCTTTGGGTAGAATTGCCATTTTCACAATGTTGAATCTGCCTATCCATGAGCATGGTATGTTTTTCCATTTATGTAGATCTCTTCGGGTTTCATGCAATAGTGTTTTGTAGTTTTCTTTGTATAGGTCTTTTACATCCCTAGTCAGATTTATTCCTAAGTAGTTTATCTTTTTAGGGGTTATTAAAAATTGTATTGTTTTCCTGATTTCCTTTTCATCTTTCTCCTTACTGGTGTATAGGAATCCAACTGATTTTTGAATGTTTATCTTGTATCCTGCTACTCTGATGAATCTTTCTATTAATTCCAGTAGATTTCTCATGGAGTCTTTAGGGTTTTCTATGTATAGTATCATATCATCTGCAAACAGGGACAGTTTCACTTCTTCTTTACAAATTTGGATGCCTTTTATTTCTTTTTCTTGCTTTATTGCTCTAGCTAGAACTTCCAGCACAATGTTAAATAGAAATGGTGATAAAGGGCATCCTTGTCTTGTTCCTGTTTTCAAGGGGAATGTTTTCACCCTCTCTTCATTAAGAATGATGTTGGCGATTGGTTTTGCATAGATGCCCTTAATTATGTTGACAAATTTCCCTTCTATAGCTATTTTATTGAGCGTTTTTATCTGGAATGGGTGTTGCACTTTGTCAAATGCCTTTTCTGTGTCAAATGAGATGATCATGTTACTCTTTTCTTTCCTTTTATTTATGTGGTGGATTACGTTGATGGATTTTCTGATGTTGAACCATCCTTGCATTCCTGGTATGAATCCTACTTGGTCGTGGTGTCTTATTTTTTTGATATGATGCTGAATTCTATTGGATAGAATTTTGTTCAGAATTTTTGCAGCTATATTCATGAGAGATATTGGTCTGTAATTTTCCTTTTTTGTGACGTCTTTGCCTGGTTTTGGTATCAACCTTATGCTGGCTTCATAGAATGAATTTGGAAGTGTTGCTTCCTCTTCTATGCTCTGAAATTGCTTGAGTAGTACTGGTACAAGCTCTTCTGTAAATGTTTTGTAGAATTCTCCAGTGAAGCCATCTGGGCCAGGGCTTTTTTTGGTTGAGAGTTTTTTATTACCTTTTCAATCTCTTCTCTTGTTATGGGTCTGTTCAGATTTTCAACATCACTTTGTTGTAGTTTGGGTAGGCCGTGCGTTTCTAGACATTTATCCATTTCCTCTAGGTTTTCAAATTTGTTGGAGTATAGTTTTTCATAATATTCTGTTATAATCCTTTTTATTTCAGTTGGGTCTGTTGTGATGTACCCCATTTCATTTCTTATTTGGGTTATTTGTGTCCTCTCCTGTTTTTCTTTTGTCAGTCTGGCCAGTGGTTTGTCGATTTTGTTCATTCTTTCAAAGAACCAACTTTTGGTTTTGTTGATTCCTTTTAATGTTTTTATGTTCTCTATTTCATTTATTTCTGCTCTGATCTTTACTATATCCTTTCTTCCAGTGGTTGTGGGCTTTTTTTGCTGTTCTCTTTCTATTTGTTTGAGTTCTGTAGTTAATATTTTGATTTTGTCCCTTTCTTCTTTTTTGATATATGCATCTATTGCTATAAATTGTCCTCTGAGGACTGCCTTTGCTGTGTCCCAAAGGTTTTGGTATGATGTGTTTTCATTCTTATTTGATTCTAGGACTTCTTTGATTCCATCTTTGATTTCTTCTATTACCCAGTGATGTGTAAGCAGGGTATTATACAGTTTCCATGTAGTTTATATTTTTTCCTTGATCTTTGTATTGTTAATTTCTAACTTGTTGGCATTGTGGTCAGAGAAGATACTTTGAATTATCTCTACGTTTTGGATCTTTCTGAGGATTGCTCTCTGGCCTAAGATGTGGTGTATTCTGGAGAACGTTCCTTGTGCATTGGAAAAGAATGTGTACTTAGCAGTGGTTGGATGGAGTGTTCTATATATGTCTATGAGGTCAGTTTGGCTGATTGTGCCCTTTAAGTCTTCTGTATCTTTTCTGAGTTTCTTCTCAGTTGTTCTGTCTTTTACCGAGAGTGGTGTGTTGAAGTCTCCTACTATTATTGTGGAATTGTCAATTTCTCTTTTCAGTGTTGTTAGGGTTTGTTTTAAGTATTTTGGAGCCCTGTCATTGGGTGCATAGATGTTTATTATGGTTGTCTTCAAGATGGATCATCCCCTTAGTGATATAGTGTCCTTCTTTGTCTTTTATGGTAGATTTTGTGTTATAGTCTATTTTATCTGAGATTAGAATTGCCACTCCTGCTCTATTTTTGTAGTTGTTAGCTTAATATATTTTTTTCCAACCTTTGACTTTTAATAAATTCACATCTTTGTTACTAATGTGTGTGTCTTGTAGACAGCATATTGATGGATCCTGTTTTCTTATCCATTCTGTCACTTTCCATCTCTTTTTGGGTGCATTGAATCCTTTTACATTCAGTGTAATTATTGATAGATGTGAGCTGGTTGCTGTCATTTTGTAGTGCTTTGTTTTGTGGTGTTGAAGTTTTCTTTGTTGTTCTTACTCTCTTCCACTGAGTTACTTTTCTTTGTGGATTTTTTTCCATTTCTTTTGTTTTTATAAGTTTTGTTTTTGCTGAGAGTTTATGTTTCTCCTCTTTATTTTTATGAGTTCATTTGTTAACTTTCTTTGTGGTTACCATGAATTTTACCCTTATCTTTCTAAGTCTGAAGCAGTCTACCATTACTTGGTATCACCTTGCCTTCCTCTCCATTAGAAAGTTCTATACCTATGCCATTTATTCCCTCTTTTATTGTTTTGATGTTGTTGTCATTTGTTGATTAACTTTTCTGATTCCCTGTTGTATTTCTTTTGGTTTTGGATAATCCTCGAGAGTTCATTTCCTAGATTGGTATCTGGCTCATACAATCCTGTGTCCTAGGTTCTGCCTGTGAGCTGAAGCTGTTTGTCCTCAGATCGAAGAACTCCCTTTAATAATTCTTGTAATTTTGGTTTGACTTTTACATATTCTCTTAATTTCTATTTATCTGGAAATGACCTAATTTCACCATCAAATCTGAACGAGAGTTTTTCAGGATATATTACTCTTGGCTGGCAATTTTTTTCTTTCAAGATTTTATATATGTCATCCCATTGCCTTCTTGCCTGCATTGTTTCTGCTGAATAATCTGAGCTTAGTCTCATTGTTTCTCCTCTGTATGCAACTTCTCGTTTTTTTCGAGCTGCTCTCAGGATTCTTTGTTTGTCTTTGGTTTAGGGGAGTGTGAATACGATATGCCTTAGTGATTTTCTTTTGGGGTCTCTGCTATATGGGTTTCGTTGAGCTTACTGGTTGGCCAGCGTTACATCTTTCATGATATTGGGGAAGTTTTCTGTCAGCAGTTCCTCAATGATCCTCTCTGTGTTTTCTGTTTTCGCCCCCTGTTCTGGAATTCCAATCACCCATAAATTTTTGCTTTTAATTGTGTCCCACA
The DNA here is from genome assembly GCA_030035585.1 of Dugong dugon. Classification (NCBI taxonomy): domain Eukaryota; kingdom Metazoa; phylum Chordata; class Mammalia; order Sirenia; family Dugongidae; genus Dugong; species Dugong dugon. The sequence goes on along the minus strand of CM057463.1, from coordinate 100,489,637 downwards.
TAACTCTCAGGGTCTCTTCATTTTTCTTTGTTCTTTTTTTGAGTTTTCCTGAAACAGAGTTTTATCCAAGTGTTTATCTTCAGTTCCACTGATCCTGTATTCCACGGTTTCAAATCTGCTTCTTAGCTGTTCTATGACATCATCCATTTCTGAAATCTTGTTGTTTATCTTTTGGATTTCTATTTGTTGTTTATGTATAATTTATAGCTGTGAATTTATTTTGGCATTTTGTTCCTGCATCATCTTCCTGAATCCTTCCAATTTTTTGTCGGCATTTTCCATGCATTTGTCTATTTTTTCCTCATGTTTGTCAGGTTTTTGCCTCAGTTCTTGGAGAATTACAAGTATTAGATATTTGAATCCCCTATCAGGTAGTTCTAGTGCATTTTCTTCCACAGGAGTGTCATCTGGTGTTTTATTTTGGATGCCTACTGGAACCATCCTGTCCTGTTTTTGTAAATGTTTTGAAATTGTCTGCAGTTTTCGGGGCATTCAGTAATTATTTTTCTCATTTATTGATTGTAGATTTGTTTGTTTTGTCCCTTTTTTTACAAAAAAATTTGACTATGTCTGAGCAGACAGACTGTGCATTCTTTGTTGTTTGCTCGTCTGTGTGCTCAATACTTTTTGCCTCCTTCTCCAACTGGCAGGGTCAGTTACTCAGATATGGTACAGCAGGGCAGGTCTAGCTGAAGAGGAGTTACTGGAATGGGTTGTTTGTGGCACTTACCACAGCGACCAGGGCAGGTCAGCAATCGGTGCAGGGCAGGTTCCAGTAGGCTGTGCCTGTGCTGCTTGGTGGTGTGATGTCAAACACACGGTGCAATTAGGCAGGATGCAGTGGGGAGATTGTTATGTGTGGAGCTAAGATGGATATGGGAGAGAGGAGAGAGGAACAGGAGCCAAAAACATACAAACAAAAAAGAATGCTAGGGGAGCTTGCCATTGAAATGGAGAAATGAGAGACTATGAAATGGAGAAAAACAAAAAGGGGAAGAGGTAGAAAAGAAAAGAATGAATAAATAAAAATCGGAAAGATTAAAGAACTGAAAAGTTCCCAGGGATCCCACCGATGCAGCTATGAGGTCTGGGGAAGTCACTCTCAAGTGTTGCAGTACAGCCTGGCTGGAAGGCGTAGAGGTATACAACGCCTGGTATTCAGGGATCAGAAAGAGAAGGAAGATATAGAGAGACGAGAAAATGAGCAATGAATACAGACAAAAAGTGAAAAGAAAACAAAACAAATTAAAAAAAAAAAAAAGAAAGGCCCCTGAAAAAAACAGAAAAAAAAAAATCCAACACAAAAACAATGCTCTCAGGGATCCCTCTGCATGTCTGTGGAAGCTGAAGGGGAGTTCCTTGCCATGCAGTTACACCTGGCCAGAAATGGCTCCCAACTCAATAAAAGGAAAAGAAAACAAACAAACAATTCAAAATGAACAAACGAATAAAAGCCCCGGGATCCCACCAGCGCGGTAGGCCAGACCAGGAAGTAGCTCCATTCTCAAATGGAGCTCCACAGCCCCTCAGGAAGAAGCAAAGATGGCGCTCAGAGCCAGGCACTCTAGCGAAAGGAGGGGGAGGCGGCTAGAGGCAAGCAAGTAATCCAAAAAAGCATAAAAAAAAAGCAACACTAGCAGCCAACAAATGGCACCCAGAGAGCCAGCTAGTGCGGTCTGGTGTTTCTGGACAAGAGACTGTGTCAGCAGGAAGCATAGAAGGCTGAGTATGGGTGAAGAAGGGTAGAGAGTGGGAAAGCGTATATCACAAATTGCCAGTGCTCTGCAGCCCCTCAGGAAGAAGCAAAGGTTGTGCACAGAGCCAGGCACTCAAGTGAAAGGACGGGGAGGTGGCAAGAGGCACGTGAGAAATCAAAAGGAGCAGTAAAAAAAAGCAACACTAGCAGCCAACAAATGGCAACCAGAGAGCTGCCTGCTTGGGTGTGTGGAATCCAAGCAGCTGGTGCTTCCCGGTCAAGAGACCGTGGCTGCGGGAAGCAGAGGAGGCCGAGCTGGGGTGAAGAGGGGTGGAGGGTGGGAAAGCGCACACCACAAATTACAGGTTGTTTTGTCTCCTGCTGGAAGTTCCGTGAGGCTGGTTTCTTGTACCCCCATTTGCTGGTCTCTGATAGGAGTCCAAGATGGTGGATCCACGCTGCGTTAGCTGGTAGGGGACCTCTGCATGAATCTCTCCTCGATCTCCGTTCTCTGTCAGTTTTCTCACTCAATTTGGTACTTGGCTGAGTTCTTTCTCTCTTCATTTGATGTTTTAGGGTTTCAGGATTGTTGTATTCTCTGTTTGGCTTCGTTTTTTGGGTCTTTGCTGTGGGGGGATGGCATGGTGCTTCTGCCTAGAGTGCCATTTTGCCAGAACTCCCTGTATGTGTAAATTTTTTATGGGAAAAAAATAATAATTAAAAAAAAAAAAGAGATGAAGTTTCTCCTGAGGTCAAGAGCTCTTTTGCTTATAACATCTAAGCATTCTAGCAATAAGAGAAAAAGAAAGTGCTATATTAATCTGTACCCCTTAAAATCTTTCATTTTTTTTTAATACTATTCTGTGTATAGCACCCTTGAAAATAGAGACAAAAGCCTGAATTTTCATTTTTGTCTGCCTGAATATAAAAATTCTGAATGTATCTCTTATTTGTATCATTTTTCATCTGTTGTCAGCATTGGTAAAATAGATTTGTATATAAATAATCTGTATACACTAGTATATGTGTTAATATATTTTAGATTTTTTTTAAACATAAAATTACTCTCTCTTTAATTTAGTTCCTACTTAAGATCTTGGAATAATATACCAAGAAAAAATAATGTGAAGATAATGGAACTAAAATTCATATGTTGTTGTTAAGTGCCAACGACTCAATTTTAACTCAGCAAACCCATATGACAGAGTAGAACTGCCCAGTAGGGTCTTCTGGGCTATAATCTTTACAGGAGCAGATAACCAGGTTTTTCTCCCACAGAGCCACTGAGCGACTTTGAACTACCAGCTTTTCAGTTAATTGCCCAGTGCTTAACCATTGCACCACTAACACACACACACACACACACAAAAAAACAAACTATTTGCTGTCGAGTCGATTCCGACTCATAGCGACCCTATGGGACAGGGTAGAACTGCCCCATAGGGTTTCCAAGGAACAGCTGGTGGATTCAAACTGCCAACCTCTTGGGTAGCAGCCACAGCCATAGCTCTTAACTACTGCGCCACCAGGGCTCCATTGCACCATTAGGGCTCCATAAAATACATATAGTTTTGAGATATTTGTATTTGATATTTCTATTTTCATTGATATTTCAAGGTATTTTTTAGTTTTATCTAAAATTGTATCTATTAGAATTTGTTTTTGACATTAAAAATATATTAATATCAATTTTAGAGAAATAATCATTTTAATATATTAATATTGCAAATACAACATATTTTAAATTTCAAGATATTTACTCCAAAGCTGTGGCTTCAAGAATGTTTTCTATTTGGATTTTAAAAAAATTAGACCTTCAAATATGAATATCAATAATACATTTAAAGGAAAAAGAAAAGAAACAGAATCTAAAGTTACTAAATTTTAACCAAGTATCAATTTCTCTATACAAATTTTGAAACTGAAATGCCATTTCCTAGAAAAAAATTATTCAAGGAAGTTAAATCAGTTTAAGAATGAGACTTTGACACTTTTACTAATTGTTACTAGTTGTTTTTCTTTTCCTCCCTCCATTCATCTCTTTTTTTTTTTAAATACATGGTATAGATGCAATTAGAGTTATGTAAAATACTCAACTTTTAAGAAGGATTTTTTTTTCCACAAATGAGAACACATGTTAGTTCCTGATGCAGTCAGAATCTTTCCTTCTAAATGAATAGTAAATATAAAAACAATATATAAAACACATACAAAACACTTTTACAATGGTATTATTAGTTGTCATTATTTAAAAAAATGAAAATAATGCACTACATTTGAAAATAAAGAATAGTCACATGATATATGCACACAGTCCTAAGTAAAATAACTTTCATTTTTTTTGCACATTTTCTTTCAGACTCTGATAGGATGCATGCATGTTTTCGTTGTTGCTTCCAATCAGCACTTCTCTTTTCGTTCAACTTTGATCAAAGTCAATATTTTCCATGTTTGTCAATTACCATTCCTGGCTTGTTGATCTTTCAGTATTAAGTATTCAGTATTAAGTTCGGCTCTGCCCACTATACAAACGTATGACTACCTGGACATCCTCATAATGGCATCATTTTCTTCCAACGCAGGTAAGTGTTCAAATGCCCGTTTCCTTATAAATGTATGGTTAATGTTGGCACCTTGAAGCCTATGTGTGAAATTGTTATTCTTTTTCTCTAATATCCTATGTAACCACAGTCTTCTTTCATTGTCTTCAAGGAAATGTACACAATTCAAACTTATTTCTATATACTAGCAACAATCTTAACCTGAAATGAAAAAATACCACCTAGAGTAGGATCCAAAATATAAAATATCTAGGGAGACATCTGGTAAAAATTGTGCATGAATGTGTCTGATCACAGAAACTACAAAACCTTTTTGCAAGACAGTAAGGAAAATAGAGAAAATGGGGAAACAGCTTGTTCATGGATCGCAAGAATAAATATTGTTAATACGTCAATTCTCCCAAAATTGATCTACAGTTTCAAGTCAATCCCAATCAAAATCTCAGCCAGTTTTGTAGAAATTGAAAAGCTGATTCTTAAATTTAGAACCAACCAAATTACGAAAATTCAAATAGTTTGAATAGCCAAAATAACTTCAAAAAAGAAGGACAGAGATGGAAGGCAAACATAATATAATTTTTAGAATATTATAAAGCTACAGTAACCAAGACAGTGTGGTACTGGCATCATGACAAACAAATAGATCAATAGAACAGAAAGTAAAGAAATAGACCCACATTAATTTTTGTCAAAGGTAAAAAAGCAATTCAGTTGAGTACGGCTAAACTTATTAACAAATAATGCTCAGACAGTTGGATATACAATTGCAAAATATTAACATCAACATAAACTTCATATCATATACAAAAACTAACTGAAAATGTGTCTTAGTCCTAAATATAAACCTTAAAGGAAGAAAACATATTAAAAAATATTTGTTACCTGGGGTTAATCAAAAATATCTTGAATACGATATCAAAAGCATATATATATATATATATATATATATATATATATATATATATATATATATATATATATATATATATATATATATATATATATATATACAGTGAAAAACTAAGAGTATATGCTTTATGAAATACACTGTTCTAAAAATAAAAAGAACAATCATTGATTGGAAAAAAATTGTTGCCCAGAATGTAGTGGATAAAGAAATGGTACACAGAGTAAATAAAGAACTCTTAAAACTCAACAATACAAAACAAACAACTCCTTAAAAAAATGATAGAAGATTTAAACAGACACTGCCAAAGGACCTATATTGTTGTTATGTGCCAACGAGTTGGCGCTGACTCATAGCGACCATATGTATAACAGAAGGAAACACGGCTTGCTCCTGTACCGTTCTCACAATTGCTGCTACATATGAGCAATTGTAGAGATAGCACATAAGCACACACAAATATGTTCAGAATCATTATTCATCAAATAAATACAAGCTAAACCAGAAGGAGTTACCACATCTATAAGAAGCTGTAGAATTAAAAGAATTGACCCTTCCAAGTGTTGGCAAGCAGAACTGGAACTATCATACATGTGTTGTTGTTCAGTGCCTTCCAGTAGTTTCCAACTCATAGTAACCCCATGTACAACAGAACAAAACACTGTCCAGTCCTGTGCCATCCTCATAGTCATTGCTATGTTTGAGCTGATTGTTGCAGCCACCTTATCAATACATCTCATTGAGCATCTTCCTCTTTTTAGTTTACCCTCTACTTTACCAAGCATGAAGTCCTTCTTCAGGGACTGATCCTTCCTGATAACATGTCAAAAGTACATGAGAGGAAGTCTCACCATCTTTGCTTCTAAAGAGCATTCTGGCTGTATTTCTTCCAAGATGGATTTTTTTTTTTTTGTTCATTTGGAAGTACATTCAATATTCTTTGTCAACACCATAATTATAAGGCATCAGTTCTTCTTTGGTCTTCCTTTTTTCATTGTCCAGCATTCACATGCATACGAGGCAATTGAAAATACCATGACTTGGGTTAGGTTCACCTTATTCCTCAAAGTAACACGTTTTCTTTTTAAAACTTAAAAGAGCTCTTTTGTACCAGAAGAAACCCTGGTAGCATAGTCGTTAAGGGCTATAGCTGCTAACCCAAAGGTTGGCAGTTCAAATCCACCAGGTGCTCCTTGGTAGCACAGTACTATTCTGTCTTATAGGATCACTATGAGTTGGAATCAACTCGATGGCAAAGGGTTTGTTTTTTGTTTTTTTTTTTTTTCACCAGATTTACCCACTGCACTACATACTTTGATTTCTTGACTACTGCTTCCACGCACGTTGATTGTGGATCGAAGTAAAATGAAATCCTTAACAACATCAACATTTTATTCATTTATCATGGTGTCACTTATTGGTCCAGTTGTGAGGATTTTTGTTTTCTTTATATTAAGAAGTAATTCATAGTGAAGGCTGTAGTCTTTGATCTTCATCAGTAAGCACTTCAAGTCCTCTTCACAAGCAGCAAACAAGATTGTGTCATCTACATATTGCAGATTGTTAATAGGACTTTCTCCAATCCTAATACTGCATTCTTCTTTATATAGTCCAGCTTCTCAGACTACATGATAAGCATACAAATTGAATAAGTATGGTAAAAGGAAACAATCCTGACACACATCTTTCCTGATTCAAAACTATACCATATTCCACTATTTTTGGTCAACTGTCTCTTGGTCTATGTACAGGTTCTGCATGAGCACAATTAAATGTTCTTGAATTATCATTCTTTACAATGTTATGCATAATTTGTTATAACCCATACAGTCAAATGCCTTTGTGTAGTCAATAAAACACAGGTAAATATCTTTCTGGTATTCTCTGCTCTCAGTCAAGATCCATCTGACATCAGCAATGATATACCTCATTTCATGTGCTCTTCTGAATCCAGCTTGAATTTCTGGCAGTTTCCTGTCTATATACTGCTGCAACCATTTTTGAAAAATCATCAGCATAATTTTACTTACATGTGATATTAATGATATCGTTCAGTGATTTCCATATTCCATTGGATCACCTTTCTTTGGAATGGGAAGCAGTGTGTGTCTCTTACAGTCGGTTGGCCAGGCACTGTCATCCGAATTTCTTGGCATAGATGAATGAGTGCTTACAGCTTTGCTTCCCTTTGTTGGGAACATCTCCATTGGTATTCTGACAATATCTGAAGCCTTGATTTTCACTAATGTGTTAAACACAGCTTGGAATTCTTCCTTGCGTATCATGGGTTCTTGATCATATTCTTTTCGTTACTATATTTTTTTCTCATTATTTTATTTTATTTATTTATTTTTTGATAACACGTGTTTTTTGTATTGTAATGCATGTTTACTAATTGAGTGTGTTTAAATTTTGGTTGATAATATGGATTTTGAGAAATATGATCTGGTAATGCAAGCCATCAATGTGGCGAGTGGTACTGTAACACCTTGATCTGTGGTATGACGAAATACCAATTATACAGCTATATAAGGAATTTATGCGGGCACTTTTCCATTAGGTTATGTGGGGAACCTCTGGTTTTCCAAATATGACACAGAAACCAAAACAAATCCATCAGGGCTCCCTACCTATCACACAGGAAAGCCATAATTAGGCTTCCAAGCATTATCTCACAGAAATAAAGAAAACAAAGGGAAAAAAGACAAAAGTTTACAAAATTAACACATTCAGGAAGCATCACTTAATAGAATGCTCATCCTACACAACAATGACGCTCCAAGTCCGGTCTTCAGAGCTTCACACATTTCAAAAGGGACCCACCTTGACGTTAAATGAATTAGGACTGGAATAACGCCTTACCTCTGAGGTTCAGAGGCAGAAAAAGTGGCTGTTATACCATTAACCCAAGGAGAACCGAAAGACATAAACTACCTCCTGAAATGGTTGAACATTGACCAATTCTTCTTGGCACAGTGACTATGTATATTCCTTCCATCTTCTTTTGATGCTTCCTGTGTCATTCAATTTTTTTGGCTATAAAATCATTTAAAATTGCAACCTTTGGTTTGAATTTTTTTTGTCAGTTCTTTCAGTTTGAGAAATGCCAAGCATGTTCTTCCCTTTGGTTTTCTAACTACAGGTCTTTGCACATGTCACTATAATACTTTACTTTGTCTTCCTGAGTCACACGTCACACTTTAAAACTTCCTGATCACTTCTTTTACTTCATCATTTCTTCCTTTTGCTTTAGCTACTCTAAGAGCAAGTTTCAGAATCTCTTCTGACATCCATTTGGCTCTTTTTTTTTTAACTTTTCTGTTTTTTTTTAATGACCTTTTGTTTTCTTTATGTAGGATGTCCTTAATGTCATCTCACAACTTGCCAGGACTTTCATCATTAGTGTTCAATGTGTCAAATCTATTCTTGAGGTTGTGTCTACATTCAGGTGGGATATACACAAGCTTGTACTTTGGCTCCTGTGGAGTTGTTTTAATTTTTTTAGCTGTAAGTAGTACTTGCTTATGAGCAATTGATGGTCTGTTTTACAGTCTTTCCCTGTCCTTGTTCTGATATTGAGCTTCTCCATTGTCTCTTTACACAGATAGAGTCAATTTGACTTCTGTGTATTCCATCTGGTGAGGTCCATGTGTATAGTTGCTGCTTATGTTTTTTGCAAAAAGTTATTTCCCTATGAATAAGTAGCTGACCTTGCAAAACTCTATCACTCATATTCTGGTGTCATTTCTATCACCAAAGATGTATCTTCGAACTACTGACCCTTCTTCTTTGTTTCCATCTTTCACATTCTAATCGCCAGTAATCATCAATGCAATCATCTTGATTGCATTTTTGTTCAATTTCAGTCTGAAGAAGTTGGTCAAAATCTTCAATTTCTTCATCTTTCACCTCAGTGATTGGTGAGTAACTTTGAAAAATAGTTATATTAACTGTTCTTTCTCATAGGTGACAGCATTGTATTTCAGCATGGAGCTTGAAATATTCTTTTTGAAAATTAACGTGACACCGTTCCTCTTATCATTCTTGGCATAGTAGACCATATGATTGTCAAATTCAAAATGGCCAATACTAGTCTATTTCAGCTCAGTAATACCTATGATTTTATGCATCAACCACGAAACCCAAAGGTGAAGAAACTGAAGATTTTTACCAACTTCTGAAGTCTGAAGTTAATCAAACATGCAATCAAGATGATATTGATAATCACTGGCAACTGAATTGCAAAAGTCGGAAACAAAGAAGAAGGACTGGTAGTTGAGATCTCATGATAGAAGTTTGAAAGACCAAGGCCTTCTTCATTGCTAATACATTTTCTCAACAAAATAAATGGTGACAATACAAGTGAACTTCACCAGCTGGAATATATGGGAATCAAATCTGCTGTATCTGTGGAAAGATACAATGGAAAAGCTCAATATCATCAGTCAGAACAAGGTCTGGGGCCAACTATGGAACAGACCATCAATTGCTCATATGCAAGTTCAAATTGAAGTTGAAGAAAATTAGACAAAAGTCAAAGCATGACCTTGAGTATATCCCACCTGAATTTAGAGACCATATCAAGAATAGATTTGAATCATTGAACACTAATGACTGAAGACCAGATGAGTTGTGGAATGACATCAAGGACATCATCCATGAAGAAAGTAAGAGGTCATTAAAAAGACAGGAAATAAAGATCAAAATGGATGTCATAAGAGACTCTGAAAGTTGTTCCTGAAGGTAGAGTAGCTAAAGTGAATGGAAGAAATGATGAAGTAAAAGAGATGAGCTGAAGATTTCAAAAAGCAGCTTGAGAAGACACAGTAATATATTGGAATGGAATGTGCAAAGACCTGTAGATAGAAAACCAGAAGGGAGGAACATGCCTGGCATTTCTCAAGCTGAAAAACTGAAGAAAAAACTCAAGCCTTAAGTCCCAACATTGTAGAATTCTATGGGAAAAATCCTTTAAAAATGCAAGAAATACCAAAAGAAGATGGAAGGAATACACAAAGTCACTATACCAAAAATAATTGGTTGACATTCAAACATTTCAGGAGGTAGCATATGATCAGAACAGATGGTACTGAAGGAAGAGGTACCAGCTGCACTGAAGACATTGGAAAAAAACAAAGCTTCTGGAATTGACAGAATACCAATTGAGATGTTTCAACAAACGGATGCAGCGCTGGAGGTGCTCACTCATCTATGCCAAGAAATTGGGAAGACAGCTAACTGGCTAACTAACTGGAAGAGATCCATATTTGTTCCCATTCCAAAGAAAGGTGATGCAACAAAATGCAGAAATTGTCAAACAATATCATTAGTATTACACACATGTAAAATTTTGCTAAAGATCATTCAAAAGTGATTGCAGCAGTACATCAGCAAGGAGCTGCCAGAAATTCAAGCCAGATTCAGAAGAAGACATGAAACAAGGGGCATCATTGCTGATGTCAGATGGATCTTGTCTGAAAGCAGGTAATACCAGAAAGTTGTTTCCTTGTGTTTTATTGACTATGGAAAGTCATTCGGCCAAGTGGATCATAAAAACTATAAATAACATTGCAAAAAATGGGAATTCCAAAACTCTTAATTGTGCTCATGAGGAACCTGTACACAGATCAAGAGGCAGTGATTCAAATAGAACAAGGGGATACTATACATTGCATTGAGCAAATTTGCTGCAAAAGACCTTTTTAAAGTGTTAAATGCATAGATGTCACTTTAAGGACTAAGGTATGCCTGACCCAAGCCATGGTGTTTTCAATCACCTCATATGCATGTGAAAGTTGGAAAATGAATAAAGAAGACCAAAGAAGAATTGTTGCCTTTGAATTATGGTGTTGGCAAAGAATATTGAATACACCATGGACTCTCAGAAGAACAAATTTGTCTTCGAAGAAGTATAGCCAGAATGCTCATTAGAAGCAAGAATGACAACTTGTCTCACATTTTTTGGACATTTTATCAAGAAGCACCAGTCTCTGAAGAAGGACATCATCCTTGGTAAAACAGAGAATCAGCGAAAAAGAGGAAGACCCTCAAAAAGATGGGTTAACACAGTGGCTGCAACAATGGGTTCAAGCATAACAACAATTGTGAGAAGGGGGCAGGACTGGGCAGTGTTCCGATCTGTTGTCCGCGGAGTCGCTATGAGTTGGAACCCACTCGGCAGCACCTAACAATAACAACAACAATGCCTAGGATATTGATCTTCAATCGTTACATTTAGTTTTTGACATCTTCCCGTTTTCTTTGATTCATATTGCATACATTCCACATTTTGATTATTAATGGATGAATTAGCTTTTTCTTATCTTTTTCAGTCCTGTCACATTAGCAAAGGAGGTACTGAAAGCTTGACTCTTTCCACGTCATTAAGGTCTACTTTACTTTGAGGAGGAGGCTCTTCCCCAGTCATATTTTGAGTGCCTTCAATCCTGAGGGGCTCATCTCCTGGCAATACGTAAAAAATGTTCCGCCACTATTCATAAGGTTTTTCACTGGCTAATTTTTTTAGAAGTAGATGGCAAATTACTTTTTCCTAGTCTGTCTTAATCTGCAAGCTCTGCTGAGACCTTTCCATCATGGATGAGCCTGCTGTTATTTGTAATACTGGTAGAAGAGCTTCCAGTATCACAGCAACATGCAAGCCACCACAGTATGACAGTCTGACAGAGGAGTGGTGGATCATACGTTGCTGATGAGAATATAAATGGTACAGATTCTTTGGAAAACAATTTAGTTGCTTCTGAAAAATTAACAGTATACTATATGAACGAGTCTTTCCCCTCTTAGATATTTACTCAAGTGCAAAGATAGAATATATCCATGGAAATGCATGCACATCAGTGTTTACAGTAGCTTTATGGTGTAACAGCTAAAAAGTGGGAAAATATACAAAAGTTCTTTAATAGATGTTTGAAGAAATAAACTATGGTATATCTATACAGTGAAACACTACTCGTCAATTAAAAAAATAAACTATTGATGCATGCTACAGCATGGATTAATCTCAAAATAATTATGCTGAATGGAATAAAAAGAGTATATACTCTAAAATTCTGTTTATTAAAACAAACAAACTCTAGAAAATGCAATTCAATTTATAGAGTCAGAAAGCAATCGGTGGATCCCTAGGGAAGAAAAAGGGGGAAGAAAAGGGGAGAAGGAAGAAGGTTAATGAAAGATGGAGGAGAATCTTCTGTAGGTCATGGAAATATTCAATATCTTCTTAGTTTCATGTTTGGATGAATATATCAAATATTATCTAATTGTACATTTTAAATAAGTGTGGTATATGGAATGATAATTATACCTCACAAAACTATTGAAAAAAGATAAATTTGTTTATATAATCTCATGTTAAAATCCAGAATTTTAGGCACCAAATTGTTAATTCCTGTAAGCATAAAAATAGGAAATAATTCATCAAGATTAAATGGCTTTCCAAATTTTAATTTATTTATATTTAAAAATTTTGACAATGTCTGTATTGTTTTTCTATTTTGGAGGAATATTTTCAAATACTTCAGTGACTTTCTCTAACATATCCCTTGGAGTGAAATTTCTTACCATTTCACATATATGTGTTATATAGGTGAATATTAGAATCAATTTTTAGGACTATTGTTAATGTAATTATAAACTATTACTTTATTAAACAGTTTATGCTATTTTAATTAACCAATATAAGTTTAAGTATTTAAGTTTACCAAAAATAATTAAAAATTAACTCCCATTGCATAGCAGATTTATATAACTATGTATGAGTTATTAAAAATAATATTAAAAGTTCATGATTTATGTCTTAGAGATTGGGAATTTTTGAAACTGTAAAGTTCAAGTATTTAAATGTGTGGTTTAAATAATTTATCTTAGCAGAACAGTAATAAAAATGGTTTTGTGAACATATTGTATAATTTTAATTATGTTATTCATTAGTAAAATATATTACATTGTCATCTGTGTTTTGAATGGTTGTTGAAAAATATAACCCGTTGCCTTTGGATCAGTTCCCACCCCTGGCAACCTAACGTGTGTCAGAGTAGAACTGTGCTCCTTAGGTTTGTCAATGTCTGATTTTTTAGAAGTGGGTCACCAGGCCTTTCTTTTGAGGCAAATCTGGGTGAACTCTAACCTCCAGCCTTTAAATGAGCTCATTAACCATTTGCACCACACAGGGACTCAGTTAAAAATATACATAAATTAAATTAAAATTTAATTTATATATATATATATATATATGCATAAATATACATCTATTTATAAGTGGGAGCCCTGGTTGTGCAATGGTTAAGAGCTAAGACTGCTAACCCAAAGGTAAGTGGTTGGAATCCACTGGCTGCTCCTTGGAAACCCTATGGGGCAATTCTACTCTGTCCTAGAGGGTCTCTATGAGTCAGAATCGACTAAATGGCATATGTATGTATGTTGCGTTGTCAAGTTGATTCCTTCCGACTCTTAGCAACTCTGTAGGACAGAGTAGAACTGCCCCATAGTGACCCTATGTGACATAGTAGAACTACTCCGTAGGGTTTCTTAGGCTATTTTCTTTGTGGAAGCAGATTTCCTGCTTTTTTTTCCTGTGGAGTAGCTGGTGGGTTCGAACTGCTGCCAACCTTTCCATTAGCAGCTAAACGCTTTACTGTTGTACCACTAGGTCCCCTCCCTTCTTTTCCTCTTTCCCTGACTCTCTCTCTCTTCCCCTCCCTCTACCTAATATCAATTCCACAGAATTGCAGGTCTATTATAAAGATTATTTAAGATTTAAATCTATGGTTAATCATAATCGGAGCATCACATGAATTGGAAAAAGCTTTTGATATAATTTGTTAAGGCAGTAGATATTTGAAGTCATTTTGACATTATTTATACTGTCTAGAAATGTAAGAATGCTCTTTAAAAGAGAGTATGGTGAGCCTTCATCTCAAGTACTTTGGAAATGTTATCAGGAGGGACTAACGCCTGGAGAAGGACATCATTCTTGGTAAACTAGAGGGTCTGTGAAAAAGAGACAAGCCCTCAATGAGATGGACTGACACAGTGGCTGCAACAATGGTCTCAAACATAACAACAATTGTGAGGATGGCACAGGACTTTTGGAGTTTTTTTTCTGTTGTTCATAGGCTTGCTATGTGTTATGGATTGAATTGTATCCCCCAAAAATATGTGTCAACTTGGCTAAGCCATGATTCCCAGTATTGTGTGATTGTCTACCATTTTGTCATCTGATGTGATTCTCCTATGTGTTGTAAATCCTACCTCTATGATGTTAATGAGGCAGGATTAATAAAGCAGGACTCAATCTACAAGATTAGGTTGTGTCTTCAGTCATCCCTTTTAAGATATAAAAGAGAGGAGCAAGCAGAGAGATAAGAGATCTCATACCACCAAGAAAGAGGCTCCAAGAGCAGAGCACATCCTTTGGACCTGGGGTTCCTGCACCGAGAAGCTCCTAGACGAAGGTAAGATTGATGACAAGACCTTCCCCAAGAGCAGACAGAAAGAGAAGGCCTTCCCCTGGAGCTGGCACCCTGAATTTGGACTTCAGCCTCCTAGACTGTGAGAGAATGTATTTCTTTTTGTTAAAGCCATCCACGTGTGATATTTCTGTTATAGCAGTACTAGTTAACTAAGACTATGAGTCAGGACTGACTGAATGGTACTAACAACAACATAACAACAAAAAGAATGTATTAACCTACGTGTAAATCAGAAGTGAAACAGAAGTCGGACTCTATTCTAATTAAGGAGCTGCAAGTTCTTATTCATGTTTGTATATATATGCATTAGCTTGTGGATTCAAAATGCTGACCTTTTGGTTAGCAGCCAAATGCTTAACCACTTTGCCACCAGGGCTCCACATACATAATTAGATAGTTCAAGTCGCACATATTTGCTCTATCAACACACCTCTGGATTTATAAAACAATAAAATTAGAGGACTAATTATGTTGAAAGTGTCTGAAATAGTATGAACATTCTCCTTTTTTATTTTCATTTTTATTTGGGTTAATTCTGAGGCAGGAACAGAAGAATTAAGTAAACTTGAGATCATAATTAAACCTAAATACAAAGGATATGTTTTCTTATAATTTTATTAACGTAAAGATGTTGTGTCAGAAATAAAACACAGTAAAAGTGTTAACATTTTTTGCAAAACTTAATCTAAATGAATGATGACACTATGGTATATAATGAGTCAGCTTAAATACTATGGAGGCAGCTACGGAAAAAAGAGTGTGAAAGTATTTTTATTATTGGCCCTATATGAAAAAAAAATCATAAAATAGCAAAATCAGACCACTTCCACAATTGTTTTGCTATCAAGAAATTCTAGCGATCTTTTATAATCTTCTTTAATTTTTTATTGTTGTAATTTAAATGAAGTTTACATCTCAAGTTAGTCTCCCATACAAAAATTTATACATTCATTGTTTTGTGACCCTAATTGCTCTTCCCATACCACGACAGCACACTCCTCCTTTCCACCCTTGATTCCCCATGTCTATTCAACCAGCTCCTAATCCTCTCCATCTTCCCATCTCACCTCTGGACAGAAGTTGCAGATTTAGTCTCTTGTATCTACCTGAGCTAAGAGGCATACTCCTCAAGAGTATCACTTTTTGTCCCACAGTTAAGTCCAATCCCCATCTGAAGAGTTAGATAATATAATGTAATTGGTCTTCAAATAGATATTTGGCTATAGAAAGTGCTGGCTCAGTAGTTAATAAGCTCACTAAATTTTTAATTTTATATAGAATGTCTGTCATTCCAGTAAGCATTTCCAGAGCACATGTTCCACTGAGGAAAAAAAAAAACTAGTTTTCCTGAAATGGTACAATACAATATTTACATTAGTTTATACAGTTTAATTACTTTCTTTAGTTTTAGTGGCACATTAAACACTTTTATAGTGCAATAGCCAAATATAAAGCAAGATATTTGAAAAAGATACCAAGTGAGGAATTATCTGTTACTCAGAGATGGATATTTGATCAAAAGCATTTTAAGTTGAAATTGACCAAAAAATTGCCATTATTCTTTGTTCATCAATTTTGCTTGAATAAATTTCAATCATTAGGAACACAAAATGCTGATATATGGCTCCTAGTGATTTATTTAGCCCAGACCTTAAGCATTTGGGAGGGATTTTATTTTCTTATTTCAGATACAATCATGTTGATGCTATTTGTCATGGACCAGAACTGGACAGCTTAGTATTTTAAAACTAAACCATTCCATCCATCATTTTTGAAAGAACAATGGCATTAGCACTACAGGCTTCACATCATTATCTTTAAAGTTATGGCTCCAAAAGTTCAATGTGATAACATAACACTATTTCACCAATCAAAATGTTGCGGGAGAAAGGTTAAAACTTACCAATTCACCAAACAAATCTGTAGAATAGCCAAGGATAATTTTACCGTCTACTGCATATGTGTATTCAATGTACTCGTTTTTTAAAAATTGATTCAACAGTACTCTGAGTTTGGAAACTTTAAAACTCTGCTATTGTATTTAATTTTCATTTTAAATAAGTCATTTTTCTTCGATATGTTACAGTAATAAAAAGAAATTATGTTGCTAGTTTGTCTTGTTTGATATAAGATATTTATAATTAAATATGCAAAATTAACTTTTGACCTCTAAGACACATTCTCAAAGAATTTTGAATTAATGGTGTGATCAATGAATCATGACCTCTTTTCTCTCCATTACACTCCACTTACACATGCAATGCAAAATCCAGAGAGCAGACTGTCTGCGTATTTTAATCACTATTAATACAAATTTAATGTTCTTTAACCACAATACTACTATGTTGTCAACTTGTCATATAAGAATGATGAAACACAATCCTTGGACACATATTTTCAGGTGTCAAACTTACTCTTCAAACTTTTGAATACCAAAAAAGAACATTTTAGGAAAAAAATGGGAAACATTAATATAAAATTGTCGTTATATCTATTAAAATTTTGTGAAGGGCATTAAAACAAATGAACAAACAAAATGCTGCTGTTCACTGTAACTGTTGTTTAAAAAAATGAAACGAGCATTTCAAAACCAAAATAGTAGGAATAATTTAATATTAAAAAAAATAAAGTTTTTTTTAAAATTCTATTGATTGTTCTTATCTTCTTTTTGAACATACTAAAATTTAAAAAAAAAAAAAAAGACGAACAAAAAAAGTATTGCCATCAATTAGCACTGGCTTTTGATGAGCAAATGAACATCTACTGCCATAAATTTACCAACTAATGATAATTTATAGAAAATATTGAAGGCATGGTCCAGATAAGCCTTCTCCCCATTGATCTCTTTTTACAGATTCGGACTTAGTACACTGTCAGCGAAAAAGAGGAAGACCCTCATTGAGATGAATTGACACAGTGGCTGCAAAAAAGGGGCTCAAGTATAGCAATGATTGTAAGGATGGTGTAGGACCGGGCAGTGTTCCGTTCTCTTGCACATAGGGTCCTATGACTTGACGGCACCTAACAGCAACAATTTTTACTATAGATTTAATTTAATTTCAAAGAACAGTTTTATGTTTATGGAAGTAAGTATTCATCGTTCAGTATTAGACCTTCTTGACCTGAGGCTCATTCCTGTAACAAGCAATTATAATATGTACTATATCACTTTCTCATTGCCTCGATTACTAAAAATAAATTTTATATTTTGATTATAGTAAATAATAACCCTCCTCCATGATTCATATTTATAAGAATATCCATTATGAGTACAAGAAAGGCTTCTGTGACTTTTATACTTTAGAGCTCAAAGGAACTTTATCAATATTAAATAATTAATTTTCAGAACACTGAAGGCAAGTTTTAATATTATCACTTTATAACCAGGGAAATCAGAACTGAATGTTAAACTTACTGAATGCATTAGATCAAGAGTTTGTCAGTCCTAGGATTAAAATTTGGAGTATGAGCCCAGATGTGTAGATGCAGTAAAAGAAACTAGTTGTTAGAAGGATTAAAGATTATTATTTGCAATTATATGCTCTGAGCTCCTGAGAGGATTATATCTTGTGATTTGTTATAAGCTGTTGAGTAAAATTGTCTAATTTTTTGAAGGAAATTGAACTTTGATAAGTTTTATTAATATATGACATAAATCATAAACTCTTTTCACTTCTTGGTACTCTTTTTTTTAATAAAAGTGTTATTTTTCAGCTGAATTTCACATTTCACTGGTATCCATGTTCTACAATTTATATTTCACATTTCACATTCACATTAGTGACCTGAGTTACGTGAGTAAAACTCATATAAGTGATGGAATACCAATTTATAATTATGTACTAATATTTGTGATTAACACATTGCTGTTGAGGGACCCTATCTTAGATATCTAGTGCTGTTATAACAGAAATACCACAAGTGGATGGCTTCAACAGACAGAAGTTTATTCTCTCACAGCCTAGTAAACTAAAAATCCAAATTCAGGGTATCAGCTCCAGGGGAGGTCTTTGTCCCTCTGTCAGCTCTGGAGGAAGGTCCTTGTCATCAATCTTCTCCTGGACTAGCAGCTTCTCAGTGAGGGATCCTGGTTCCAAAGGATTTGCTCTTCTCCTGGCACTACTTTCTTGGTGGTATGAGGTCCCCCTGTCTCTGCTCACTTCTCTTTTAAATTTCAAAAGAAATTGACACAAGACACAATCCAATTTTGTAGATTGAGTCCTGCCTCATTAACATAACTGTTGCTAATCCCATCTCATCAACATCATAGAGATAGGATTTATAACACATAGGAAAATCACATCAGAGAACAAAATGGTGAACAATCACACAATACAGGGAATTACGGCCTAGCCAAGTCTTCAGATATTTTTGGCGGACTTGATTCAATCCATGACAGATCCTATAGGACAAAGTAGAAGAACTGACCTATAGGGTTTTCAAGGCTGTAATCTTTATGGAAGCAGACTGCTGCATCTTTAACCCATGGAGCCACTGGGGGGTTCAAATTACTGACTTGCTGGTCAGCAGCTGAACTTTTAACTACTGTGCCACTGGGGCTTCTAAAACTACTGATAAATTATTTTTAAAAACTAGGTACACAGGAATGAAATTGACTACAACTGTGAAAAGACATGATGGAAAAGCTCAATATCATCAGTTAGGAAAAGGCCAGGGGGAGACATTGTAAGAGACCATCAATTGCTCATATACAAGTTCAAGTTAAAGAAAATTAGAATAAGTCCATGAGAGCCAAAGTATGACTCTAAGTACATCCCACCTGAATTTAGAGACCATCTCAAGAGATTTGAAGCATTAAACACTAATGACCAAAGACCAGACAAGTAGGGGAAGGACATCATATATGAAGATAGCAAGAGGTCATTAAAAAGACAGGAAAAAAAAGAAAAGACAAAAATGGATGTCAGAAGACACTCTGAAACTTGCTCTTGAACATCAAGTAGCTAAAGCAAAAGGAAAAAAATGATGAAGTCAAAGAGCTGAATAGAATATTTCAATGGATGGCTCAAGAAGACAAAGTAAAGTATTATAATGACATGGGCAAAGACCCGGAGATAGAAAACCAAAAGGGAAGAACACGCTAGGCATTCCTCAAGCTGAGAGAACTGAAGAAAAAATTCAAGCCTCAAGTTGCAATATTGAAGGATTCTACAGGGAAAATACTAAATGACAAAGGAAGAATCAAAAGAAGATGGAAGGGATACACAGAATCACTGTACCAGAAAACTTGGTTGACATTCAACCATTTCAGGAGTTAGCATATGATCAAGAACAGATGGTACTGAAGGAAGATGTCCAAGCTGCACTGAAAGCATTGGCAAAAAACAAGTCTTCAGGAACTGAAACAATACCAACTGAGATGTTTCAACAAACGGATGCAGCGCTGGAAGTGTTCACTCATCTATGCCAAGAAATTTGGAAGACAACTACTTGGTCAACCAACGGAAGCGATTCATATTGGTGCCCATTCCAAAGACAGGTGATCCAACAAAATGGGAAATCTTAGAACAATATAATCAATATCATACACAAGTAAAATTTTGCTGAAGATCATTCAAAATCAGCTGCAGCAGTACATCCATGGGAACTTCCAGAAATTCAAGCTCAATTCAGAAGAGCGCTTGGAACAAAGGTTGTCTTTGCTGATGTCAGATGGATCCTGGCTGAAAACAGAGAAGACCAGAAAGATGTTTACCTGTGTTTTACTGGCTGTGCAAAGACATTCGACTATGTGGATCATAACAAATTTATGGATAGATTTACGAAGAATAGGAATTCCAGACCACTAAATTGTGCTCATGAGGAACCTGCACTTAGACCAAGAGGAAGTTATTCAAACAGAAAAAGGGGATACCTCGTGGTTTCAGATCAAGAAAGATGTGCATCAGGGTTGTATCCTTTAACCGTACTTACTCAACGTGCATGCTGAACAAACGATCCAAGAAGCTGAACTACATGAAGAGGACCACGACACGAGGATTGGAGGAAGAATCATTAATAACCTGCCATATGCAGACGACACAATCTTTTTTTTTTTAATATTTTATTCTATTTCAGGTGAAGGCTTACAGAACAAATAGTTTCTCATGTAACAGTAGCACACGTGTTGTTTTATGACATTGGTTAACAACCCCACAACATTTTAACCCTCTAAATTCTCAACTTTTTTTTTTTTTTGGTGAAAATACACATAGCCAAAGATACACCATTTCAAAAAATTTTTACATACACATTTAAGTGACATTGACTACGCTCTTTTAAATGTGCTGTTACTCTCACTTAAGATGAAGGTTTACAGGAAAAAATAGCCTCCCATTTAACAGTTACTACAAATGTTGCCCTATGACAATGGTTAACAATCTCACAACACATGAACAATATCTTTACTCAACCTTGTGTTCCCTATCATCAGCTTCCTACTCCCCTTCTGCCTTCTGGCCCTTGTCACTGGACTCCTGTACCTCGTTAGTCTCATTTGGTTTTACTAGGCTGTCCACTCCCATGCTGAACAGTGAACCTCGGAGGTAACTTCACCACTGAGCTAAAAAGGTGTCTGGGAGCCATACTCTTGAGGTTTATCCAGTCTCCTTTAGGCCAGTAAATACGGTATTTTTTATTTATTTATTTATTTATTTTTTTTGTGAGTTAGAATTATGCTCTACATCCGTCTCCAGCTCTATCCAGAACCCTCTGTTGTGATCCTGGTCAAAGCAGTCAGCGGTGGTAGCCGGGCACCATCTAGCTGTACTGGACTCAGTCTGGTGGAGGTCTTGGTAGCTGGGGACAATTAGTCCTTTGGACTAATCTTTTCCTTGTATCCTGTTTTCTTCATTCTCCCTTGCTCCCAAAGGGATGAGACCAGTGGAGTATCTTAGATGGCCACTCACAGGCTTTTAAGACCCCAGACACCACTCACCAAGGTAGAATGTAGAGCATTATCTTTATAAGTAGTGTCATGCCAGTTGAGCTAGATGTTCCCGGAGAACATGGTCCCCAGAGCCCTCTGTCCAGCAACTCAGTCCCTCGGGGAGTTTGGATGTAACCATGGGGCCTCCGTGACCTTTCCTTGTACAGGTTGTGTTAGTTTCCCCTGTATTGTGTACTGTGTCACCTTTCACCCAAGATACCACTTATCTATTGCCTATTTAGTATTTCTGCCCCCTCACCCCTCCCATCCCTGGTAACCAACAAGGATTGTTACATTTTGCATGTGAACTTTTCCATGGGTTTTTACAATAGAGGTCTCATACAATATTTGTCCTTTTGTGATTGACTTATTTCCCTCAGCATAATGTCCTCCAGTTTCATCCATGTTATGAGATGCTTCACAGATTCATTGGTGTTCTTTCTCATTGCATAGTACTCCACTGTGTGTATGTACCATAGTTTGTTTATCCATTCATCTGTTGACGGGCATCTACATTTTTTCCATCGTTTTGCTATTGTGAACAATGCTGCCATGAACATAGGTGTGCATATGTCTATTTGAGTGACGAATCTTATTTCTCTAGGATATATTCCTAGGAGTGGGATTGCTGGATCAAATGGTATGTCTATTTCTAGCTTTCTGAGAAAACGCCATAACATTTTCCAAAATGGTTGTATCATTTTGCATTCCCACCAGCAGTGCATAAGAGTTCCCATCTCCCCACAGCCCCTCCAACATTTGTTATTTCCAGTGTTTTTGATTCGTGCCAGTAATGCCGGGGTGTGATAGTATTTCATTGTGGTTTTAATTTACATTTCTTTAATGGCTAGTGATCGCCAGCATTTCCTCATGTGTCTGTTGGCCATTTGAATGTCTTCTTTGGTGAAGTGTCTGTTCATTTCCTTTGACCATTTTTTGATAGGATTATTTGTCTTTTTGTTGTAGAGGTGTTGGATTTTCTTGTAGATTATGGAGATTAGACCTTTGTCTGTCTTATACTGTCCAAAATTTCTTTCCCAATCTGTAGGTTCTCTTTTGACTCTTTTGGTGAAGTCTTTTGAAGAGCATAGGTGTTTGATTTTTAGAAGATCCCAGTTATCTAGCTTACCTGTTGGGTTTTGTGTGTTGATGTTTATGGTTTGTATCCTGTTAATGCCATGTACTAATGCCTGAAGTGTTGGTCCTATTTTTTCTTCTATGAACTTTATAGTTTTAGGCTTTATATTCAGGTCTTTGATCCATTGTGAAGTAGTTTTTGTATACGGTGTGAGGTATGGGTCCTGTTTCATTTTTTTGTAGATGGATATCCAGTTTTGCCAGCACCATTTGTTAAAAAGACTGTCTTTTCTCCATTTGATGGACTTTGGGCCCTTGATGAAAATCAGGTGACCGTAGGTGGATGGATTTACATCTGGGTTCTCAATTCTGTTCCATTGGTCAATGTATCTGTCGTTGTACCAGTACCAGGCTGTTCTGACTACTGTAGCTGTATAGTAGGTTCTGAAGTCAGGTAATGTGAGTCCTCCAACTTTCTTCTTCTTCTTCAGTAGTGCTTTACTTATTCGGGACTTCTTCCCTTTCCAGATAAAGTTAAAGATTAGCTTTTCCATCTCTTTGAAGAATGTTGTTAGTATTTGGATCGGGATTATGTTGTATTTGTAAATTTCTTTGGGTAGAATTGCGATTTTCACAATGTTGAGTCTGCCTAACCATGAGCATGGTATGTTTTTCCATTTACGTAGATCCCTTTGGGTTTCCTGCAGTAGTGTTTTGTAGTTTTCTTTGTATAGGTCTTTTACATCCCTGGTCAGATTTATTCCTAAGTACTTTATCTTTTTAGGGGCTATTGAAAATGGTATTGATTTCCTGATTTCCATTTCATTGTTCTCCTTACTGGTGTATAGGAATCCAACTGGTTTTTGAATGTTTATCTGTATCCTGCTACTCTGCTGAATCTTTCTATTAGTTCCGGTAGGTTTCTCATGGAGTCTTTAGGGTTTTCTATGTATAGTATCATATCATCTGCAAACAGGGACAGTTTAACTTCTTCTTTACCAGTTTGGATGCCCTTTATTTCTTTTTGTTGCCTTATTGCTCTAGCTAGAACTTCCAGCACAATGTTAAATAGGAGTGGTGATAAAGGGCATCCTTGTCTTGTTCCTGTTTTCAAGGGGAATATTTTCAGCCTCTCTCCATTAAGAATGATGTTGGCCATTGGTTTTGCATAGATGCCCTTTATTATGTTGAGAAATTTCCCTTCTATACTTATTTTATTGAGAGAATTTATCAGGAATATGTGTTGGACATTGTCAGATGCCTTTTCTGCATCAATTGAGATGATCATGTGATATTTTTTATTTCCTTTTATTTATGTGGTGTATTACATTGATGGATTTTCTAATGTTAAACCATCCTTGCATACCTAGTATGAATCCTACTTGGTCGTGGTGTATTATTTTTTTGATATGATACTGAATTCTATTGGCTAGAATTTTGTTCAGAATTTTTGCTTCTATATTCATGAGAGATATTGGTCTGTAATTTTCTTCTTTTGTGACATCTTTGCCTGGTTTTGGTATCAGTGTTATGCTGGCTTCATAGAATGAATTTGGAAGTGTTCCTTCCTCTTCTATGCTCTGAAATAGCTTGAGTAGAATTGGTACAAGCTGTTCTGTAAATGTTTTATAGAATTCTCCAGTGAAGCCATCCAGGCCAGGGCTTTTTTTGTTTGGGAGCTTTTTGATTACCTTTTCAATCTCTTCTCCTGTTATGGGTCTGTTCAGATTTTCAATATCACTTTGTTGTAGTTTGGGTAGGCTGTGTGTTTCTAGAAATTTATCCGTTTCCTCTAGGTTTTCAAATTTGTTGGAATATAGTTTTTCATAATACTCTGTTATAATCCTTTTTATTTCAGTTGGGTCTGTTGTAATGTCCCCCATTTCATTTCTTATTTGGGTTATTTGTGTCCTCTCCTGTTTTTCTTTTGTCAGTCTGGCCAGTGGTTTGTCGATTTTGTTTATTCTTTCAAAGAACCAACTTTTGGTCTTGTTGATTTTTTCTATTGTTTTTCTGTTCTCTATTTCATTTATTTCTGCTCTGATCTTTACCATTTCCTTTCTTCTGGTGGTTGTAGGCTTTTTTTGCTGTTCTCTTTCTATTTGTTTGAGTTGTGTAGTTAATGTTTTGATTTTGTCCCTTTCTTCTTTTTTGATATGTGCATCTATTCTGATATTGTCCTCTGAGGACGGCCTTTGCTGTGTCCCAAAGGTTTTGGTATGATGTGTTTTCATTCTCATTTGATTCTAGGAATTTTTTATTCCATGTCTGATTTCTTCTATTACCCATTGATGTGTAAGCAGAGTATTACTCAGTTTCCATGTAGTTGATTTTTTTTCCTTGCTCTTTCTAGTGTTAATTTCTACCTTGATGGCATTGTGGTCAGAGAAGGTACTGTGAATTATCTCAACATTTTGTATCTTGTTGAGGATTGCTCTGTGGCCTAAGGTGTGGTCTATTCTGGAGAACGTTCCTTGTGTATTGGAAAAGAATGTGTACTTTGCAGCAGTTGGATGGAGTGTTCTATATATTTCTATGATGTCAAGTTGGCTGATTGTGCCCTTTAGGTCTTCTGTATCTTTGCTGAGTTTCTTCTTAGTTGTTCTGTCCTTTACTGAGAGTGGTGTGTTGAAGTCTCCTACTCTTATTGTGGAACTGTCAATTTCTCTTTTCATTGCTGTTAGAGTTTTTTTTTTTTTATGTATTTTGGAGCCTTTCATTGGGTGCATAGATGTTTATTATGGTTACGTCTTCATAATGGATCGTCCCCTTAATCATTATATAGTGTCCTTCTTTGTCTTTTATGGTAGATTTTGTTTTAAAGTCTATTTCATCTGAGATTAGAATTGCCACTCCTGCTCTTTTTTGGTAGTTGTTAGCTTGATATATTTCTTCCAACCTTTGACTTTTAATAAATTCACATCTTTGTTTCTAAGGTGTGTCTCTTGTAGACAGCATATTGTTGGATCCTGTTTCTTTATCCATTCTGTCACTCTCCGTTTCTTTATGAGTGCATTGAGTTCATTTATGTTCTAATTGTTGTTTTTGTATAATTTCGAGTTGTGAATTTATTTTGGCATTTTGTTCCTGCATCATCTTCCTGAATTCTTCCAATTTTTTGTCTGTATTTTCCATAAATTTGTCTATTTTTTCCTCAGGTTTGTCAGCTTTTTGCCTCAGTTCTTGGAAAATTTCGAGTATTAGAGTTTTGAATTCCCTATCAGGTACTTCTAGTGCATTTTCTTCCACAGGAGAGTTATCTGGTGTTTTAATTTGGATGCCTATTGGAGCCATTCTGTCTTTTTTTTGTAAATGTTTTGATATTGTTTGCTGTTTCGAGGCATTCAGTAGATATTTCTCTCCTTTATTGGTTGTAGAGTTTTTTGTTTCATCCCTTTTCAAAAAAAAAAAATTAAATATGTCTGAGCAGGTGAACTGCGTGCCCCTTGTTGTTCGCTTGTTTGTGGACTCAATACTTTTTGCCTCCTTCTCCAACTGGCCGCTTCAGTCACTCATATGTGGTACAGCTGGGCAGGTCTAGCTGAAGAGGAGCCACTGGGACGGGTTGTTTGTGGCACTCACCGCAGCCACCAGGACGGTCGGTAGTAAGGGCTGGGCAGGTTCCAATAGGCCTTGCCTGCACAGCTTGATGGTGTGATGTGAAGTGCACATTGCAGATAGGCAGGATGCAGCTGGGAAATGGTTATGTGTGACGCTAAGCTGGATATGGGAGAGAGGAGTAGGAGCGAAAAAACATACAAACATAAAAGAATGCTAGGAGAGCTTGCCGTTGGAATGGACAGATGAGAGACTATGAAATGGAAAAAAACAGAAGGGGGAAGAGAAAGAAAAGAAAAGAATGGAGAAATAAAAATCAGAAAGGTTAAAGAACTGCAAAGTTCCCAGGGATCCCACCAATGCAGCTATGAGGACTGGGGAAGTCAGTCTCAGGTTTCACAGCACAGCCTGGCCAGAAGGCGCAGAGGCATACAACGCCTGGTATTCAGGGATCAGAAAGAGAAGGAAGAGATAGAGAGATGAGAAATTGAGCAATGAAGAAAGACAAAAGGGAAAAGAAAACAAAACTAATCAAAAAAAAAAAAAAAAAAAAGCAACACCAACAGTCAACGAATGGCACTCAGAGAGCCAGCCAGTGCGGGTTTGTGTTTCTGGACAAGAGACTGTGTCCGTGGGAAACAGAGGAGGCCGAGTGTGAGTGAAGAAGGGTGGAGAGTGGGAAAGCGTATATCACAAATTGCCGGCACTCTGGGGACCCTCAGGAAGGAGCAAAGATGGTGCAGGGAGGCAGGCACCTGAGTGAAAGGAGGGGGAGGGAGCGAGAGGCAAGCAAGAAACCAAAAGAAGCAGGAGAAAAAAAAAGCAGCACCAGTAGCCAACAAACAGCACCCAGAAAGCTGCCCACCCGGGCGCGCGGAATCCAAGCAGCCGGCGGCCCCCGGTCAAGAGACTGCGGCTGCGGGAAGCAGAGGAGTAAACGAACAAAAGCCCCGGGATCTCACCAGCACAGCAGCCCAGACCTGGAAGCAGCCGCATGCCCGAACATAGGCCCACAGCCCCGCAGGAAAGGGCAAAGACGGTGCTCGGAGCCAGGCACCTGAGCAAAAGGAAGGGGAAGCAGCGAGAGGCAAGCGAGAAACCAAAAGAAGCAGAAAAAGCAACACTAGCAGCCAACAAACGGCATCCAGAGAGCCGTCCGCCCAGGCACATGGAATCTAAGCAGCCGGTGCCCCCCAGCCAAGAGAACTTGGCCACGGGAAGCAGGGGAGCCTGAGCCGGGGCGAAGAGGAGTGGGGTGTGGGAAAGCACACACCGCAAATTACCGGCTGTTTTGTCTCCCACTGGGTGCTCCATGAGGCTGCTCTCTCGTACTCCCATTTGCTGGTCTCCGATAGGAGTCCAAGATGGTGGATCCACGCTGCGTTAGCTGGTAGGGGACCTCTGCATGAATCTCTCCTCGGTCTCCATTCTCTTTCAGTATTCTCCCTCCGTTCGGTGTTCGGCTGAGTTCTTTATCTCTTCATTTGATGTTCTAGGGTTTCAGGATTGTTGATTCTCTGTCTGGCTTAGTTTTTTGGTTCTTTGCTGTGGAGGGACGGCGTGGTGCTTCTGCCTAGAGCGCCATCTTGCTGGACTCTTGTCTGCAGAGGACACAATCTTGCTTGCTGAAAGTGAAGAGGACTTGAAGCAGTTATTGATGAAGATCAAAGACCACAGCCTTCAGTATGGATTACACCTCAGCATAAAGAAAATAAATGGACCAATAGGCAACATCATGATAAATGGAGAAAGAGTTGAAGCTGTCAAAGGTTTCATTTTATTTGGATCCACAATCAACCCCCGTGAAAGCAGCAGTCAATAAATCAAACAAGGTATTGCACTGGACAAAAGATCTCTTAAAGTGTTAAAAGCAAAGATGCCACTTTAATGACTAAGGTGTACCTGACCCAAACTGTGTTGTTTTCAATCATCTCATATACATTTGAAAGCTGGACAATAAATAAAAAATATCGAAAAAGAATTGATGGCTTTGAGTTATGGTGTTGGGGAAGAATATTAAATGTACCATGGACTGCTAGAAGAATGAACAATCTGTCTAGGAAGAAGTACAGCCAGAATGCTCATCAGAAGGGTGACTGGTGAGATGCTGTCTCACATAATTAGGACATGTTATTAGGAGGGACCAGTCCCTGGAGAAGGACGTCATGCTTGGTAGACAGTCAGCAAAAAAAGAGGAAGATCTTCAACGAGATGGATTGACACAGTGGCTGCAACAGTGGGCTCAAGCATAACAATAATTGTGAGGATGGAGCAGGACTGGTCAGTGTTTGGTTCTGTTGTACATAGGGTTGCTGTGAGTCTGAAATGACTTGAAGACAGCTAACAACAACAACGATACAAAACTGATAGTTGAAAACATTTTTTTTAATCTTTTTTTGTACCCCACATAGCTGAGGTTGGGGATTCCTTTAAAGTGCAAAAAGAAGGATAATAAAAAGCAGATGGATTTTATAGTTGACATGGATGTTTGAGTTTTCTCATACAAGATCAATGTACACCTTATTTCATACTTTTTTCTGTCTATTCCATAATTGAGGGAAAATGGGATGAAGGATTATTGCATATTAAAGATAATAAAATATAAGTTGAGCTATTGTCTTCCAAATGTGTGAGCAGGGAGACTATTTCTCTTCATTTCTAAATCTCTTTCTATTTTTCTGAATCATAAACATATATTATCCCGTTGATTACTCTAAGAAGATTTAGATTATTATAAAGTGTTAATCTAATTTATGTGCATGTATTTAAGAACAGACCTATACAGGCATTGTCTGGATTTTTAAAAACTAAGCAAGGACTTTTTTCTGAGTTACAACAGACATGTGTTTACAGTAGTGAGTTTTATTTGATTTACTTTGTTTTCTTTCAGATGCAGAACACTTGCTGCCATTTCATTTTAAATAATATTTGAAAGTTTTTCTAGAGTTTTATTCTTGCCTTGCTGCTTTTCTTTGTTTTTTTTTTTAATCTTTAGTCTCCTACAACACTGTCATATGAAAATGTATCTTAAAAGAGAGGAGCAAGAAAGTTTCAAATTGAAAGGGACAAGTTTGAAAAAGAAATATTTGTTCAAGGAAATTTATTATATTTTACAAGGGAAAACAGCTCAATTCTATCTTGATGTTTGGTTACACTTCCAGATGATCTTGCAGGCACCTTCAAGCTCAGATATCTTAAGAATTGAATAGCACTAACTTTATAGCTCTTATATAATGGTCTTAAAAAAATACTTTAAATTACTGAAATTGAGAAAAAAGCAGAAAATTTTAATCATTACTCTAAATAGAATATTTACTTCTCTTCTGAACGTGAGGACAATGGGAGTCCATTCATCATTTTATTATCTTATGCCATGATGCTCTTTTTTTTTTATTTCCTACCAATGGAAATTTCAGAATATGTGCACTAATGGTACTTGAAATATGAGATTAGAGAAGTGACCAAATACGAGATGTTTAAAAAAAGGCAATATCTCACTCTTGGAAGTGGATTTACTCTAAAATGACTAAAGTTCAAAGGATTCTGTCGTGATTTTTTTTCAAGGGCATAATAGTTTATCATTTTCATGTTATTGTTATTGTTGTTAAGTGTCGTCAAGTCAGTTCTGACTCATAGCAACCCTGTGCACCACAGAATGAAACACTGCCCGGTCGTGTGCCATGCTCACAATCGTTGTTATGCTTGAGCCAATTGTTGCAGCCATTGTGTTAGTCCATCTTCTTGAGGGTCTTCCTCTTTTTCGCTGACCCTATACTTTACCAAGCACGATGTCCTTCTCCAGGGACCCATCCCTCCTGACAACATGTCCAAAGTATATAAGGCACAGTCTCGCCATCCTTCCTTCTAAATAGCATTCTGTTTGTATTTCTTCAAAGATAGATTTGTTCATTCTTTTAGCGGTCCATGGTATAGTCAATGTTCTTTGCCAACACAATTCAAAGGTACCAATTCTTCTTTGGTCTTCCTTATTCATTGTCCAGTTTTCGCATACATATGAGGCCATTGAAGATACCATGGCTTGGGTCAGATGCACCTTAGTCTTCAAGGTGACATCTTTGCTTTTCAACACTTTAAAGAGGTCTTTTGCAGCAGATTTGCCCAATGAAATGTGATGTTTGATTTCCTGACTGCTGTTTCCATGTGTGTTGATTGCGGATCCAAGTAAAATGAAATCCTTGACAACTTCAATTTTTTCTTCTTTTATCATGATGTTGCTTATTGATCCAGTTGTGAGGATTTCTGTTTTATTTATGTTGAGTTGTAATCCATACTGAGGACTGTGGACTTTGATCTTCACCAGTAAGTGCTTCAAGTCCTCTTCACTTTCAGTAAGCAAGGTTGTGTCATCTGCTTATTGCAGGTTGTTAATGAGTCTTCCTCTAATCCTGATGCCCCTTTGTTCTTCATATAGTCCAACTTCATGGATTATTTACTCAGCATCCAGATTGAATAGGTAAGGTGAAAGGATGCAACCCTGATCCACACCTTTACTGACTTTAAACCACACAGTATCCCCTTGTTTGTCCGAACAACTGCCTCTTGATCTGTGTACAAGTTCCTCATGAGCACAGTTAAGTATTCTGGAATTCCCATTCTTTGCAATGGTGTCCATAATTTATTATGACCCACAGAATCAAATGCCTTTGCATAGTCAATAAAACATAGGTAAATATCTTTCTGGTATTCT
Organism: Dugong dugon; assembly: GCA_030035585.1. NCBI lineage: Eukaryota > Metazoa > Chordata > Mammalia > Sirenia > Dugongidae > Dugong > Dugong dugon. The sequence goes on along the minus strand of CM057463.1, from coordinate 100,458,711 downwards.
CTGCTTTCAGCCAGGGTGCATCTGACATCAGCAACGATTTCCCTGGTTCCACATCCTCTTCTGAGCTCAGCCTGAATTTCTGGTAGTTCCCTGTTGACATACTGCTGCAGTCACTTTTGAATGATCTTCAGCAAAGTTTTACTTGTGTGTGATATTAATGATATTGTTTGATATTTTCCACATTCAGTTGGATCACCTTTCTTGGGAATAGGCATAAATATGGATCACTTCCACTTGGTTGGCTAGGTAGTCTGTCTTTCAAATTTCTTGGCATAGACAAGGGAGCACTTCTAATGCTGCATCCATTTGTTGAAATATCTCAATTTATATTCTGTCAATTCCTGAAGCCTTGTTTTTCACCAATGCCTTCAGTGCAGCTTGGACTTCTTCCTTCAGTACCATCGTTCCTGATCATATGCTACCTCTTGAAATGATTGAGCGTTGATCAGTTCTTTCTGGTATAATGATTCTGTGTATTCCTTCCATCTTCTTTTGATGCTTCTTGTATTGTTTAATATTTTCCCCATAAAAACCTTCACTATTACACCTCGAGGCTTCAATTTTTTTCTTCAGTTCTTTCTGCTCGAGGAGTGCCTAGTGTGTTCGTCCCTTTTGGTTTTCTGTCTCCAGCTCTTTGCTCATGTCATTATAACACTTTACTTTGTCTTCTCAAGCCACCCTTTGAAATATTCTGTTTACATCTTTTACTTCATCATTTCTTCCTTTTGCTTTAGCTCTTCAACATGCGTGTTGCTGTGATGCTGGAAGGTATGCCACCGGTATTTAGATACCAGCAGGGACACCCTTGGCAAATAGGTTTCACCTGAGCTTCCAGACTAAGCCAGACTTGTTAAGAAGGACCCGGCAGTCTACTTCTGTAAAGAATTAGCCAGTGAAAACCTTATGAATAGCAGGAGACCATTGTCTGATACAGTGTCAGAAGATGAGCCCCCCCAGTTTGGAAGACACTCAAAAGACAACAGGGAAGGAGCTGCCTCCTCAAAGTAGAGTCAACCTGAATGACGTGGATGGAGTCAAGCTTTTGGGACTTTCATTTGCTGATGTGGCAAAGCTCAAAATGAGTAGAAAGAGCTGCAAACATCTATTAATAATTGGAATGTGAAATATGCGAAGTATGACTCTAGGAAAATTGGAAATCATCAAAATGAAATGAAACGCATAAATATAAATATCCTAGACATTAGTGAACTAAAATGGACTGGTATTGGCCGTTTTGAATTGGACTACCATATGGTCTACAATGCCGGGAACGACAACTTGAAGAGGAATGGTGTTGCATTCATCCTCAAAAAGAACATTTCAAGATCTATCTTGAAGTACAACACTGTCAGTGATAGCATAATATCCATATGCCTACAAGGAAGACCAGTTAATACAACTATTATTCAAATTTATGCACCAATCACTAAGGTCAAAGATGAAGAAATTAAAGATTTTTATCAACATCTTCTGTCTCAAATTTACCGAACATGCAATCAAGATGCATTGATAATTACTGGTGGGTGGAATGCGAAAGTTGGAAACGAAGAAGGATTGGTAGTTGGAAAATATGGCCTTGGAGATAGAAATGATGCTGGAGATCCCATGATAGAATTTTGCAAGACCAATGACTTCTTTATTGCAAATACCTTTTTTCACCAACATAAACGGTGACTATACACATGGACCTCACCAGATGGAATACACAGGAATCCAATTGACTGTATCTGTGGAAAGAGACAATGGAAAAGCTCAATATTATCAGTTAGAATAAGGCCAGGGGCTGACTGCAGAACAGACCATCAATTGCTTATATGCAAGTTCAAGTTGAAACTGAAGAAAATTAGAACAAGTCCACGAAAGCCAAAGTAGGACCTATCATTTTCATAATTACCCTTACATTGAGAATTCAGGGACATATTAAGAAATCATACAGGGCATAATTAATTTCTTATCCTACATTTAATACATTTACTCAGTCTGAATAAAACAGCACCTGACATTTTATCTGATAGATTTGATCTCATTTAGTACTCAAGAATTATCTTCAAATTCAACCTTAAATACCGTAAAGACATCTACAATACATGAAATAAATTGAAGGTTAACCTGCCTTGTGTTATTTTATAGGAAACAAATTTTCCATCCTGGGGGGAAGGTGGAGCCCTAGTGGTGTAGTGCTTAAGAGCTTGGTTGGCAGTTCCAATCCACCAGCTGCTCCTTGGAAACCCTATGGGACAGTTCTACTCTGTCCTATATGGTCACTACGAGTTGGAAATGACTCAGCTGCAGTAGATTTGTTTTTATTTTGGGGGGTGAAGGTAAGAAATTAATTAATTAACCATTAATTTCCTATCTACCCTTGATAGCCAACCCTAACTCCTGATAAGTAGCAGGTTATATATATATATATAGGGTCCATAGTAACAATGTTAACTGATGCACATTTTCAAATCTTTTTTTTTTTTTTTTAACTCTAGCTGATTTGGTAAAATAATTAGTAAAAGCATTTTTTTTTTCCTTTTCAGTACATAAAATCATTAGTACATCTATTTTAAATGGTCCTAGATAGATTATTTTTCATGTTCCTAACCCAATTCATGGGAAAAATCTACTGGGAATATTATTTTGAGAACACAGTGAAGCCTATCTTAATTCCACGACAAAGAATATCATGACTGAAGTGATATCTTTCTAAGATAAGAAATAGAAATTTGTGGCACGTGAATCATTCGTATGCTATCCCAAAATTTGAGTCACTCTAACTAATATATAAATTTTGAAAGAGTTAATGATTAATAAACCTAAAATGATGATTTATTCTTTGTATGTTACTTGCCATATTACTAGTATATTGAAACTTGCTAAATAAGACATTACTGTTTAATAAATAATTCAACATTCCTTGTAGAGTTGTGTATCCAATAATATACCTTTAAATTTGTGTTTGATATCAATGTGTGATTGCTCCATTCACATGCTTCTGCTTCTAAATATAACCAGTTTATGAACTCTGGGGAATAGAGAATGGGAAAACTTTTTTATGATCTTAGTCTCAAAAAATGAAAGTACAGAATTCTGTGACACATTTATTTTACGTAATGTTATGTGAGAGTACATATTACCACTTTTTACCAATTTAATTTAGTTGTATTCACTATACATGATTAATCATAGGAGAAGTATCTATTTTGGGGCTAATCTATATGAAATGTAAAAAAAAGCTTCCTAAGACATACATTAAATAGACTCCATTAGTGACCTGTCATGAGCTCATACCCATTAAACCTTTGTAAAATATTTCCAATGTTCTAGAATGTGACAAGGCCATTATAAGTTAATTTAGTATGCAATATTATTTGAAAATACATACACTTTTATTATTTTCAGGAATCAAAAGTTATTCATTAAAGTAGTTTACATAAAACAAGTTTAATTAAGTCATTTTTTCATTACACTATGACAATCTTTACACTTGATTGAAGACACAGTCTGAATAAGCATCATCATTTTCAAAAATTTCAATATGTTCTACTAAATGCAAAGAATGCAATTGTAGTTGGGTAAGAAATATAATAAATGTCTCTGCCACATAAGCATAATTGAAAGATGATATTACAAATTAAGTACACACCTGATGAGTGATGTTGTTGTTGTGTGCCATCAAGTCAATGCCAACTCATAGCAGCCCTATATGACAGAATACAACAGCCCCATAAGGTTTTCTAGACAGTAATCTTTATGGAAAAGATCTCTTTAAAGTGTTGAAAAGCAAATATGTCACTTTGAGGACTAAGGTGTGCCTAACCCAAGCCATGGTATTTTCGTTTGCCTCACATTCACGTGAAAGCTGGACAACGAATAAGGAAGACAGAAGAAGAATTGATGCCTTTGAATTATGGTGTTGGTGAAGAATATTAAATATACTATGGGTTTCCAACAGAATGAACAAGCCTGTCTTGGAAGAAGTACAGCCAGAATGCTCCTTGGAAGTGAGGATGGCGAGACTTCATCTCACGTACCTTGGACATGTTATCAGGAGGGACCAGTCTCTGGAGAAGTACATCAGCTTGGTAAGGTATAGGGTCAGTGAAAAAGAGGAAAACCCTTGATAAGATGGATTGACACAGTGGCTGCAACAATGGGCTCAAACATGACAATTGTGAGGATGGCACAGGACTGGGCAGTGAACTGACTGGACAGCACCTAACAACAACATATCTTTATGAGAGCAAATCACCAGGTCTTTTCCTCAGCAGAGTGGCTGGTGAGTTTGAACAGCCCACCAGTTAGCAACCGAGTGCTTAATCATTGCACTTTCAGGGCTCTTTATAAGTGATGCGAAATAACCACATTTTATACTTTAAAACCACAATCAATAAAATATATAATTAGGTGTCTGGGCATTCTGTATTTTGGGCTTTTCGCACCTGATTTCACAAAGGCAGTTATAATTATGGCCACATGGTCAAATAAGTCAATACTGCGTAAACATCATTTACCAAAAAAAATCTTTTTTAATAACATCTTTGAATATTAAATACTTGTATTTAAAGTATCTAAAGAGACCATTTTAACTACATAACATCCACATAAGCTAAGTATGACAGCATTAAGATATTGTCATTTTACTGTTGAGGTGGATTATATGTAAAAAACAAAAAAACAACACTGTTGCCCTTTCGTGAATTCTGACTCCTAGCAAGCCTACAGGACAGAGTGGAACTGCTCTATAGGGTTTTCAAGGAGCGGCTGGTGGATTTGAACTGTCAATCTTTTGGTTAGCAGCTTTAGCATGCTGTAGCTCTTAACCACTGCACCACCAGGGCCCCTGAGTTATATATGGTTATGCAATTAATCAAATAATGTGGATATTTATCCAGTAGCTCTTTCTAGTCTCATGCTGCTGCTTCTTAGGGCCAGCAGCCTCCTGTATGATTACACTTTGGAGAGTGATTAGATGTCTTCTCCTTTTATCGGCAGCATTTTCCCCACACTTGATCCTTATTTTCCCCCAATTCCTTTACCAGAGGTTACACCTTTTCTTTAAGTTCTCTATATTAAAACATTAATGTATTATACCTACTAGTTAAAAAGTAAGTAAATTCCACAAAAATACATTAAGCATGACTGAGATAGCCAGTGTGATGGAAGAGAGTGGAAAGGAAACATGAGGGCACTGGTTAAGAAAAAAATGTCGATGTAAACAAGGTTAGTCAACATGACGTATCTTCCTATGGTTAAGCTTGTCACTTGTAGCCTACTTTTGCAACTGCTTAAATTCATAAGGTATTTGGTAACCTTTTTCTCAGAAGAATAGATACTATACACTATTTCAGGAGCCCTGGTGGCATAGTGGTTAAAGTGCTTTGCTGCTAACCCAAAAGGTTAGTTCAAACCCACCAGCTGCTCAGTGGAAGAAAGATGTGTCAGTCTGCTTCTGTAAAGATTTGCAGCCTTGGAAACCCTATGGGGTAGTTCTACTCTATCTTAAAGGGTCGCAATGAGTCAGAATCAACTCAAGGGCAGTGGGTTTTTGGTTTTTTAGACTACTTCCCTGATATTTAAGATTTACAGTACTGAAAATGAGTTTTAATACAATAATATTTATAGTCTTTATCTAAAGCATGTGATTCAAACTTTTCTCTCTAGATGATAGAATATCTTAGATGATCAGGTCATTTCTCTAAAAGTCTTGATACATCTAAGATTGACATGCACAAATACCTTTCAAATTAGCATTTATGTTCATGAATTTTGAATTCTATTGATACTGCAACAAAACATAGACTGTGTGTACACATGATTTAACATTTCCAATGAACACTCTGAACAATAAAAATAGTTTAGGAACATTGTCATCAAAAATATTTCCTAATCCAGTAAATATAAGCCCTGGTGGCACAGGGGTTAAGATCTCAGCTGCTAACCAAAAGGTCTGCAGTTTGAATCCACCAGCTGCTCCGTGGAAACCCTATGGAGCAGTTCTACTCTGTCCTATAGGGTCGCTATGAGTCAGAATCGACTCAATGGTAACGAGTTCACTTTTTAGTTTATATATATATATATATATATATATATATTTATTTATACATGTATGTACTTTTTTTTCTTAAAGTCAGTGTTAATACTTAACATTATGCTAAATGTTTTTTTCTTTATCTCCCTAAAATAAAATATGAAGGAATAGTTTTATTAAAGATTGAGTAATATTTTAAGGAATGAAATTAATACCCCATTAGGGAATAAGTGGCAGACTAGTTGAAATATTTATCATCTATTTTATAACTAGGCATCTCAGCAGCATAAACAGAGCAGGTAGCTTTGCTAAATGCTGCAAAATATTTTATCTAAGTGCCCGAGAGGTAAACACTGGAAATTTCCTGTTTGCCTTGGAGAGAATATAAAATCAATAAAACAATCAAAACAAGCTTTGTATGATATTGTCTCCTGGCCCAATTATCACTTTGATCATTTTATTCTTAATTATATTTTTCCAATAGGATGAGTTATGTTTAAAGGATAATTTTATCTAATTAAAGGACATGGGTATCACTGTGGTGCATTTAAATAGGTTCTTTCTCAGTTTGTTAATCCTTGCCACATTTTTTTTTTTTTCTTATTTGCTGTTAAACTATACCAGATAAACTGCATATAGTGGTAGGCACCAGGTTTCTTTGATTAATTACATGCCAAAAAATCAAGAGCCAACACAAACTAAAGACATTATTCAAATACTTGGGCTGAAGGTAAAAAGACCCTGGTCACCTCTGTTACTCAAAGCAACTTGAATCTAATAAGAAACAACAACCATGTACATCATTTATGCTAAAATGTTTTGTATGATTTATTTGGATTTTTCAAAGAATCACTATGTTAACACTTGCAACCATTTTTATATTTTCTTAAGGCAATCATTTACCACTAAAATATTATTAAATTCTTACTTGTTCTGTGATTATTTTCACTTAACAATTTTTTTTTTGTTATGATAGATTTTTATCTTCAGACATGGAGCCAGCTATAATCCATAATACACTAAATAAAGTTTATCACAACTCTTAGATCTTGAAAATAATGTTGATGCATATCATATACTTTGCTTTAAGAAAATTTCAACAGATTAAATTGTCACCTGCCTAATACACTGAGAATTCTTACTTATATTTGCTGTCATGGAAAGGAATGAGTAGTAAATTAAGAAGTTTCCTAATTACTTAGTTTTGTTTGTTTGTCTTTACATTTGATAAGTTCTATGACTACTTGTAGATATAAAGCATTATTTTTTATAGAGTGTTGTTTTTGTTTTCTAAGTTAAGGTGGGAAGATGAGGGATCACAATTTGTGGTGGTGGGTCAGCAATTCTTTGATAAAATGTATGAAGGAGATGCACAAGATAAATCACCTGTATTATACATGTTATTTCTTGCGTCCATTAGATAGCAGCAGTAATATCTCCTCATGATGACTGCAATTAATAACCACTAACACCCATTGCCATCAAATTAGTTCTGACCGATAACAACCCTATAAGACAGAGTAGAACTACCCCATAGGGTTTCCAAGAATCAGCTGGTGGATTTGAACTGCCGACCTTTTGGTTAGTAGCCAAGTTCTTAAACACTGTATGACCAGAGCTCCTAATAACAGCCACTAAACCAAACCAAACTCATTGCCTTGGAGTCTATTCCAAACTCATAGCTACCATATAGTAAGCTATAATTCTTCTTTGTGCTTTACGGTCCACTGGTACAAGGGGCCTATGTTACTTACATAAACAGTTCACCCCTCTGAAGTTTCTATATACATAGTGTCTAAAGTTACATGGACTACAAGTACAATTTTACAAAAATTTTCACCTTTGTACTCTGTTTATTTTGGATTTCAGATATTTGTTTATTTGACAGCCCCACATGTAATGCTCATTGCTTTAAGGAATATATTGCATCGTGAAGTACAGTGCTCCATCATTTCAGGTGTGAACTCTAGGCTTGCATTTCAGCTGCATCATTAAGAGATCACTCAACTATAATATTACGCTAGCATCTTCTGGAGATATTGTGTGAGGTAGAACCAGTCAATTATCTATGTCTATTGAGGAATTTCCTTTCTCATGAAGTATGTCTTTTGGTTTCAAGGATACTATGGGGATTCCCATACTAGTAAATCAGATCCTTTTGTATAAGGTACACAGCATCCACCTCTGTAGCTGGCTAGTGGAAACTTAATTTTCAGCTGTATCTCAATCATCCTTCACAAGTGGGAGACTATGTTGTTGGGTCTACATGTAGTATCCATCTCTGTCACCATAGAGTACTTTGTTTAACAGTCCATTTTGTAAGCTTTGGGATGATCAGGAATAGAGGCTGCCTGATACAAACTGGCTGACTTATCTTTTCCTGTTGATTGTTTAGTACCTAGCTTAGTTTCTTAGTGCTACTGCAACAAAAACAAAAACAACGCCACCAAAAAAAAAAAAAAAACTACACACACAAACAAAGATAAAAAACACTGTGCATGCCTTTAAAGAATAAAAAATTATTTTCTCACATTTCAGGTGGCTAGAAGTCTGAGTTCAGGGCATCAGCTCTGAAGGAGTTTCTTTGTCTATTTGAACCTCTAGTAGCTGTCGGCAATCTGGCATTCCTAGGCTTGTAGATATATTGTCCTTGTGTGTGTCTTTGTGTATCTTCTGCTCTTTTTATCATCACTCAGAAGTTACTAGGTTTAGAACACACCCTACTCTGGTATGACCTAATTAACATAACAAACTAAAACCTTTATTTCCAAACAGGCTCATCTTTACAAGCTCAGGGTTAGGACTTCAACATAATTTTTTAGGAGAACATAATTCAATCCATAACAGTGCCTCTTTTTAAATTGATGCTCTTTAATGAAAATTAATGTTTATTACAAAGATTTTTGTCCTTTATACATACTCTCAAAATTCTATTTACATGACTTTTCCCCAGACTTCTTTGCCTTGATCGTCAAATCTTTCTTTTTCCAGAATATTAATTAACCAAGGTAGAGGGCCAGCGAAAAAAAGAATACCCTCAACAAGATGGATTGACACAGTAGCTGCAACAATGGGTTCAAGCACAGCAATGATTGTGAGGACGACGCAGGACCAGGCAGTGTTTCGTTCTTCTGTACATAGGGTCACTGTGAGTTGGAACAAACTTGATAGCACCTAACAACAACAACTAACCAGAGAAGCCATCTGCCATTGCCTATGAGTCCACGTATATCCTTATCTCAGGTCAATGCTTTCTCCATAAATGTAGATGATGAAGTGCAACATCTAAAATCCACACAGTGAGAGTAATTTCCTTCACCATTGCATTTTAGGGCTACTCCTGTATGTAGCTGCAGTGCAGCAGCAGTTCATATTCAGCTTACACCTCTATACAGAGCCAATTCACCTATAAATCAAACTTCATTTTCTTCCACCTTTGGGAGTTTGTTATATGGAGCCCCCATGAAGGAAGAGGTACAATATCATCATCACAATAATAGGAAAAGAATCCATTAAAACTATGACTGTTGTCATGAAGTCTGTTATTCAGTATACTTGGGCCTTTTGGATCTGCTCAAGTTAGTTCCTGTATGTACCACTTCAATATTAATGATTAATTGCTACTGGGCATACCCAAACTTATACTTGGATGAGTCTGGCAGAATCAGCTCATGATTGACAGCTCTGGATACATGGTTACTTGATGTCTCATAGTTATATGCTTTATCTTTACTGGGTCTTAGTAACCTGTCAGTTTAGCATACTGTGGTATGCTGGTGTGTCACTATGATAATGAAAGCTATACCACCATTATTTCAAATACCAGAAGAGTCTTGCATAGTTAACAAGCTTCAGAGGAGCTTTCAGACTAAGACAGACTAGGAAGTAGGACCTGGCAATCTATTTCTGAATTAAAAAAATTATACAGTGAAAACCTTATGAATAGTAGTGGAATATTGTCTGTTATAGTGCTAGAAGATGAACATCTCAGCTTGGAAGGCACAAAAGTAATACTGGGGAAGAGCTGCCTTCTCAAAGTATAGTCAACCTTAATAACAAGGATAGGACAAAACTTTTGGGACCTTCATTTGCTGATGTGACACCATCCAAAATGAGAAGAAACAGCTGTAAACATTTATTAGTAATCGGAACATGGAATGCATGAAGTACGAGTCAAGGAATATTGGAAGTCTTTACAAATGAAATGCAACACATAAAGATCAATATTCTAGACATTAATGAGCTGAAATGAACTGATATTGATCATTTTGAATCAAAGAATCATGTGGTCTACTATGTTGCGAATGACTATTTGAAGAGGAACTGTGTCACATTCATCATCAAAATGAACATATTGAGATCTATTCTGAGTATAACCTTGACAGTAATAAAATAATATCCATGCATCTACAAGGAAGAACAGTTAACATGACTATTATTCAAATTTACATACCCACCATTAAGGCCAAAGATGAAGAAATTGAAGATTTTTTACCAAATTCAGCAGAATTTTCATGAAATTGGTGAAACATGCAATCAAGATGCATTGACAATTATTGGTGATTGGAGTTCCAAAGTTGGAAACAAAGAAGAAAAATCAGTAGTTGTAAATATGGCCTTGGTGATAGAAACAATGTCAGAGACTACATGATAGATTTTTGAAAGACCAATGACTTATTCGTTGCAAATACCTGTTTTCAAACACATAAACGATGACTATCCAAGAGGTCCTCGCTGGATGAAATATACAGGAATCAAATCTACTACATCTATGGAAAGAGATGGGAGAAATTCACTATCATCAGTCAGAACAAGACCAGGGCCTATTACAGAACAGACCATCAACTGCTCATATGAAAGTTCAAGTTGAAGATGATGAAAATTGAAACAAGCCCACAGAGACAAAGTAAGACTTTCAGAATATCCCACTTATATTTAGAGATCATCTCAAGATTAGATTTGAAATAGTGAACATAAATGACCAAAGACCAGACCAGTTGTTAGATGACATCAAAGAAATCATACATGAAGAAGTGAAAGGTCATTAATAAGACAGGAAATAAAGAAAAGATCAAAATGGATGTCAGAAGAGACTCTGAATCTTGCTCTTGAATGTAAAGTAGCTAAAGAAAATGAAAGAAATGATGAACTAAAAGAGCTAAACAGACAATTTCAAAGGATGGCTCAGGAAGACAAAGTAAATTATCATAATGAAATGTGCAAAGAACAGGAGTTAGAACACCAAAAGACAAGTATGCACTCAGCATTTCTCAAGATGAAAGAACTAAAGGAAAAAAACCAAGCCTCCTGTTACAAGATTGAAGGATTCTGTGGGGAAAATATTTAACAATGCAGAAAGCATCAAAAGAAGATGGAAGGAATACACAGAGTCACAGTACCAAAAACAATTGTTGGACATTCCACCCTATCAGCAGGTGGCATATGATTCAAGAGCCGATGGTACTGAAGGAGGAAATCCAAGCTGCACTGAAAGCATTGGAAAAAGAAAAGTTTCCAGAAATTGATGGAATAGCAATTGACATGTTTCGACAAACAGATCCAACAATGAAAGCATTTACTAGTCTATGCAAAGATTTTTGGAAGACAGCTACCTGGTCAAATGGTTGGAAGAGATCCAAATTTGTGCCTATTCCAAAGAAAGGTAATCCAATGGAATGTGAAAATTTTTGAACAATATCATTAATATCACACATAAGTAAAATTTTGCTGAAGATAATTAAAAAATGGTTGCAGCAGTACATTGACAGGCAACTGCCAGAAATTCAAGCCAGATTCAGAAGAGGACGTGGAACCAGGGGTATCACTGCTGATGTCAGATAGATCTTGCTTGAAAGCAGAGAAAACAGAAACATGTTTATCTGTGTTTTATTGACTACACAAAAGCATTTGACTGAGTGAATCATAATAAATTATGGTTAACATTGCAAATAATGGAAATTCCAGATCACTTAATTGTGCTCATGTGGAATCCGTACATAAAGCCAGATGCAGTTGCTCAAATAGAACAAGGGGATACTGTGAGGTTTAAATTCAACAAATCTGTATATCTGGGTTGCATTCTTCCACCATTCTTATTCAATCTGTATGCTGAGCAAATAATCCGAGAAGCTGAATTATATGAATTATAGTGTTGGTGAGGAATACTGAATATACCATGGATTGACAGAGGAAGGAACAAATCTGTCTCGGCAAAAGTACAGCTATAATGTTCTTTAGAAGCAAAGATAGCAAAACATCATCTCATATATTCTGGACATGTTATCAGGAAGGATGAGTCCCAGGAGAAGGACAACATGCTTCATAAAGCAGAAGGTCAGCAAAAAAGAGGAAAACCTTCAACAAGATGGATTGACACAGTGGCTGCAACAACAGACTCAAACATAACAATTTTGAAGATTGTCCAGGACAAGGCAGTGTTTCGTTCTGTTTTTCATTGGGTAGCTATGAGTCAGAACCCACCCAATGACACCTAGCAACAACTACAACAACAATAACAATCAACATCCATAGAAGCAGTGGTCAAGAAATCAAACGACGTATTTCATTGTGCAAATCTGCTGTAAAAGTCCTATTTATAGTGTTAAAAAGCAAATTTGTCACTTTGAGGACTAAGGTGAGTCTGACACAAGCCATGGTAATTTCAAACTCCTCATATGCATGCAAAAGCTGCACAATGAAGAAGGAAGACTGAGGAAGAATTGATGTATTTGAATTATGGTGTTGGTGAAGAATATTGAATAGATCATGAACTGACAGAAGAAGGAATGAATCTGTCTAGGCAGAAGTATAGCCAGAATGCTACTTAGTATGCAAGGATTATGAGACTTCACCTCATGTACTTTGGGCAGGTTGTCAGGAAGAACCAGTTCCTAGAGAAGTATGTCAGGCTTTGTAAAGTAGAAGGTGGGAAAAAAAGAGAAAATCTCAACTAGATGGATTGGCACAGTGGTTGATTCAATGGGCTGAAACATAACAATAATTATGAATGTCTTAGTTATCTAAAAAAAAACCAAACCCATTGCTGTTGAGGGTTCCGACTCATTGTGATCCTACAGGACAGAGCAGAACAGCCCTGTAGAGTTTCCAAGGAGCACCTGGTGGACTTGAACTGCCAACGTTTTGGTTGGCAGCCGTAGCACTTAACCACTATCCCAACAGGGTTTCCCTTAGTTATCTTGTGCTGCTATAATAGAAATACCACGAGCAGATGGCTTTAACAAACGGAAATGTATTCTTTCACAGTATCAGTCTGAAATCAGGGAGCCCTCTCCTGGGAAGTTTTTCTCTCTCTGTCACTTCTAGGGGAAGGTTCTTGTCATCAATCTTCCCTTGGTCTAGGAGCTTTTCAGTGTAGGGACCCCAGGTCCAAAGGATGTGCTCTGTTGTCGGTGCTTCCTTCTTGGTGGCATGAGATCTTATTCCTCTCTGCTCATTTCTCTCTTTTATATCTCAAAAGAGATTGACTCAAGATACAACCAAATGTTGTAGATTGCATCCTGCCTCATTAAAATAATTGCCCCAATCTTACCTCATTAATATCAGATTAGGATTTTACAACACATAGGATAATCACATCAGATCACAAAGTAGTGGACAACAACACAATACTGGGAATAATGGCCTAGCCAAGTTGACAGATTTTGGGGGACACAATTCAATCCATAACGTTCCAGACTTTGGTCTCCCAAATTCATATCCTTGTCACATATCAAACATATTTACACTAGCATATCATCTGAAAAGTCTTAAATCAACTTCAAGTGCAAATTCTATCCTGGGGATAAATTTGTCTTCATCTCTAACATCTAGAATACAATTTATCTGCTTCCAAAGTACAATGTGAAACTGGCACAAGTTAGACATTTCCATTACAAATGGGAGAATTTTGAGGGAAACGGGTAACACGCATGAAGAAAGTCAGCAGAACACATTATGTTAGTTCTCAAGGCTTGAAAATAATTCTCTGTTCTCTAAGACAAATTGCCCTGCCCTCCAGACTCTGGGTGTTGGTTTATTCCTACTGAAATAGACACTCTGGATACTGATTTGCCTTCCCTGTACACAATGCTTATTCCAATACTACTATCTGTGGACTTACAGAATGCCTCATCCACTGTCATGGTATCTTACACAACATTGCCTGGGATCAAGGGACTCACTTCACAGCAGATGAAGTGCAGTAATGGGCCCATGCTCATGGAATTCACTGATTTTTTTTTACCGTGTTCCCCATCATCCTGAAGCAGCTGGATTGAAGAACAATGGGATGACCTTCTAAAGACACAGTTATGGTGCCAGCTAGGTGACAATACATGGAGGGTGGGTCAACGTTGTCCAGGAGGCTGTATATGCTCTTAAACAGAGTCCAATATATGATATTGCTACAGCCAAGGAGATGCTCTCTCAAACTCTTTTATTTAGTATATCATATAACACAAAACAAAAAACAAAACTGCATTTGACTGGCAAGATGGCGCTCTAGGAAGAAGCACCATGCCATCCCTCCACAGCAAAGATCTGAAAAATTAAGCCAAACAGAGAATGCAACAATCCTGAAACCCTAGAACATCAAATGAAGAGATAAAGAACTCAGCCAAGCACCAAATGGAGTGAGAATACTGAAAGAGAACAGAGAGCGAAGAGAGATTCATGCAGAGGTCCCCTACCAGCAAACGCAGCGCGGATCCACCATCTGGGACTCCATTCAGAAACCAGCAAACGAGGGTATGAGAAAGCAGCCTCACAGAGCATCCAGTGGGAGACAAAACAGCTGGGATGAAACAAACAAATCTACAATCAATAAACGAGAGAAATATCTACGAAATGCCCTGAAAACAGCAAACAGTATCAAAACATTTACAAAAACAAGACAGAATGGTTCCAGTAGGTACCCAAATTAAAACACCAGATGACTCTGCTGTGGAAGAAGATGCACTAGAAGTACCTGATAGGGAATTCAAAACTCTAGTACTTGGAATTCTCCAAGAACTGAGGCAAAAAGCTGACAAACATGAGAAAAAAATAGATAAATTCATCAAAAATACAGACAAAAACTTGGAAGAATTCAGGAAGATGATGCAGGAACAAAATGCCAAAATAAATTCACAACTCGAAATTATACAAAAACAACAATTAGAAATCCAAAAGATAAACAACAGGATTTCAGAAATGGATGATTTCATAGAAGGGCTGAGAAGCAGATTTGAAACCGTGGAAGACAGGATCAGCGGAACTGAAGACAAACACTTGGATACAACTCTGTTTCAGGAAAACTCAGAAGAAAAAAAAAAGAGAATTGAAGAGACCCTGAGATTATTTAGGACACAAGTAAAAGCAAAAATTTACGAATGATTGGCATTCCAGAACGGGGAGAAAACAGAAAACACAGAGAGGATCATTGAGGAACTGCTGACAGAAAACTTCCCCAATATCATGAAAGATGAAAAGCTGGCCATCCAAGAAGATTAACGAACCCCATATAAAAGACACCCCAAAAGAAAATCACCAAGGCATATCATATTCACACTTGCCAAAACCAAAGACAAACAAAGAATCCTGAGAGCAGCTCGTGAAAAACAAGAAGTCACAGAGAGAGGAAAAACAATAGGACTAAGCTCAGATTATTCGGCAGAAACCATGCAGGCAAGAAGGCAGTGGGATGACATATATAAAATCGTGAAAGAAAAAAAATCGTCAGCCAAGAATAATATATCCTGCAAAACTCTCATTCAAATTTGATGGTGAAATTAGGTCATTTCCAGATAAACAGGAAATAAGGAAATATGTAAAAGTCAAACCAAACTTACAAGAATTATTCAAAGGAGTTCTTTGGTCTGAGGACAAACAGCTTCAGCACTCAGGCAGGACCTAGGAAGCAGGATCGTGCGAGCCAGATACCAATCTAGGAAATTAACTCTCAAGGACTATCCAAAACCAAAAGAAATACAACAGGGAATCAGAGCAGTCAATCGATGGATGACAACAACATCAAAACAACAAAAGTGGGAATAAAGGGCATAGGTATAGAACCTTTTAATGGAGAGGAAGGCAAGGCGATACCAAGTAAGGGTAGACTGCTTCAAACTGAGAAAGATAAGGGTAAAATTCATGGTAACCACAAAGAAAGTTAACAAACCAACTCATAAAAATAAAGACGAAAAACATGAAGTCTCAGCAAAAACAAAACCTACAAAAACAAAAGACATGAAAAAAAAAATCCACAAACAAAAGTAACTCAGCACAAGAGAATAAGAAGAACAAAGAAAACTTCAGCACCACAAAAAAAAAGCACTACAAAATGACAGCAACAAAATCACATCTATCAATAATTACACTGAATGTAAATGGACTCAATACACCCATAAAGAGACAGAGAGTCACAGAATGGATAAGAAAACAGGATCCATCAATATGCTGTCTATAAGAGACACACATTAGAATCAAAGATGTGAATTTATTAAAAGTCAAAGGTTGGAAAAAAAAATATATCAAGCTAACAACTACCAAAAAAGAGCAGGAGTGGCAATTCTAATCTCAGATAAAATAGACTGTAAAACAAAATCCACCAAACACGTCAAAGAAGGACACTATATAATGATTAAGGGGATGATCCATCATGAAGACATAACCATAATAAACATCTATGCACCAAATGACAGGGCTCCAAAATACATAAAACAAACTCAAACAACACTGAAAAGAGAAATTGACAATTCCACAATAATAGTAGAAGATTTCAACACACAACTCTCAGTAAAGGACAGAACAACTAAGAAGAAATTCAGCAAAGATACAGAAGAACTAAAGGGCACGATCAGCCAACTTGACATCATAGAAATATATAGAACACTCCATCCAACCGCTGAAAGTACACATTCTCCTCCAATGCACATGGAACGTTCTCCAGAATAGACCACATCTTAGGCCACAGAGCAATCCTCAACAAGATGAAAACGTTGAGATAATTCAAAGTATCTTCACTGACCACAATGCCATCAAGGTAGAAATTAATACTAGAAAGAGCAAGGAAAAAAAATCAACTACATGGAAACTGAATAATACCCTGCTTACACATGAGTGGGTAACTGAAGAAATCAGAGATGGAATCAAAACATTCCTAGAATCAAATGAGAATGAAAACACATCATACCAAAACCATTGGGACACAGCAAAGGCAGTCCTCAGAGGACAATTTATCAGAATAGATGCACATATCAAAAAAGAAGAAACGGACAAAATCAAAACATTAACTACACAACTCAAACAAATAGAAAGAGAACAGCAAAAAAAGCCCACAACCACCGGAAGAAAGGAAATAGTAAAGATCACAGCAGAAATAAATGAAATAAAGAACAGAAAAACAATAGAAGGAATCAACAAAACCAAAAGTTGGTTCTTTGAAAGAATCAACAAAATCGACAAACCACTGGCCAGACTGACAAAAGAAAAACAGCAGAGAACACAAATAACCCAAATAAGAAATGAAATGGGGGACATTACAACAGACCCAACCGAAATAAAAAGTATTATAACAGAATATTATGAAAAACTATACTCCAACAAATTTGAAAACCTAGAGGAAATGGATAAATTTCTAGAAAAATCGGCCTACCCAAACTACAACAAAGTGATGTTGAAAATCTGAACAGACCCATAACAAGAGATTGAAAAGGTAATAAAAAAACTCCCAACCAAAAAAAGCCCTGGCCCAGATGGCTTCACTGGAGAATTCTACAAAACATTCACAGAAGAGCTTGTACCAGTTCTACTCAAGCAGTTTCAGAGCATAGAAGAGGAAGCAACACTTCCAAATTCAGTCTTTGAAGCCAGCATAATGCTGATACCAAAACCAGGCAAAGATGTCACAAAAAAACAAAATTACAGACAAATATCTCTCATGAATATAGATGCAAAACTTCTGAACAAAATTCTAGCCAATAGAATTCAACATCATATCAAAAAAATAATACACCACGACCAAGTAGGATTCATACCAGGTACGCAAGGATGGTTCAACATTAGAAAATCAATCAACGTAATCCACCACATAAATAAAAGGAAAGAAAAGAATCACATGATCATCTCAATTGACGCAGAAAAGGCATTTGACAAAGTCCAACACCCATTCCTGATAAAAACTCTCAATCAAATAGGTATAGAAGGGAAATATCTCAACATAATAATGGGCATCTATGCAAAACCAATGACCAACATCAATCTTAATGGAGAGAGTCCGAAAACATTCCCCTTGAAAACAGGAACAAGACAAGGATGCCCTTTATCACAACTCCTATTTAACATTGTGCTGGAAGTTCTAGCTAGAGCAATAAGGCAAGAAAAAGAAATAAAGGGCATCCAAATTGGTAATGAAGAAGTTAAACTGTCCCTGTTTGCAGATGATATGTTACTATACATAGAAAACCCTAAAGAATCAATGAGAAATCTACTGGAACTAATAGAAAGATTCAGCAGAGTAGCAGGATACAAGATAAACACTCAAAAATCAGTTGGATTCCTATATACCAGTAAGGAGAACGATGAAAAGGAAGTTAGGAAAACAATACCATTTTCAATAGCACCTAAAAAAGATAAAATACTTAAGGATAAATCTGACCAGGGATGTAAAAGACCTATACAAAAAAAAACTATAAAACATGACTGCGTGAAACCCAGAGGGATCTACATAAATGGAAAACCATACCATGCTCCTGGATAGGCAGACTCAACATTGTGAAAATGTCAATTCTGCCCAAAGCAATTTAGAAATACAACAAAATCCCGATCAAATACCAACAACATTCTTCAAAGAGATGGAAAAACTAATCATTAACTTTATATGGAAAGGGAAGAAGCCCCAAATACGTAAAGCACTACTGAAGAAGAAGAAGAAAGTTGGAGGACTCACACTACCTGATTTCAGAACCTACTATACAGCTACAGTAGTCAAAACAGCCTGGTACTGGTACAATGACAGATACATAGACCAGTGGAACAGAATTGAGAACCCAGATGTAAATCCGTCCACCTACGGTCAGCTGATCTTTGACTAGGACCCAAAGTCCATCAAATGGAGAAAAGACAGTCTTTTTAACAAATGGTGCTGGCAAAATGGATATCCATTTGCAAAACAATGGAACAGGACCCATACCTCACACCATATACAAAAACTACTTCAAAATGGATCAAAGACCTGAATATAAAGCCTAGAAGTATAAAGTTCATAGAAGAAAAAATAAGACCAACACCTCAGGCCTTAATACATGGCATTAACAGGATACAAACTATAACCATCAATGCACAAAACCCAACAGATAATCTAGATAACTGGGATCTGGTAAAAATCAAACACCTATGCTCTTCAAAGACATCACCAAAAGAGTAAAAAGAGAGCCTACAGACTGGGAAATAATTTTGGACAGTACAAGTCAGACAAGGGTCTAATCTCCATCATCTACAAGAAAATCCAACACCTCTACAACAAAAACACAAATAATCCTATTAAATAATGGGGAAAGGAAATGAACAGACACTTCACCAAAGAAGACATTCAAATGGCCAACAGACACATGAGGAAATGCTGGCGATCACTAGCCATTAGAGAAATGTAAATTAAAACCACAATGAGATACCATCACACCCCAGCATTACTGGCACGAATCAAAAACACTGGAAATAACAAATGTTGGAGGGGCTGCGGGGAGATGGGAACTCTTATACACTGCTGGTGGGAATGCAAAATTATACAACCATTTTGGAAAATGATATGGCACTTCCTCAGAAAGCTAGAAATAGACATACCATTTGATCCAGTAATCCCACTCCTAGGAATATATCTTAGAGAAATAAGAGTAGTCACTCGAATAGACATATGCACACCTATGTTCATGGCAGCATTGTTCACAATAGCAAAGCGATGGAAACAACGTATGTGCCCATCAACAAGTGAATGGATAAACAAACTATGGTACATACACACAGTGGAGTACTATGCAACGAGAAAGAACAACAATGAATCTGTGAAGCATCTCATAACATGGATGAAACTGGAGGACATTATGCTGAGTGAAATAAGTCAATCACAAAAGGACAAATATTGTATGAGACCTCTATCGTAAAAACCCATGGAAAAGTTCACATGCAAAATGTAACAATGTTTGTTGGTTACCAGGGATGGGAGGGGTGGGGGGGAATACTAAATAGGCAATAGATAAGTGGTATCTTGGGTGAAGGGTGAGACAGTGCACAATCCAGGGGAAACGAGCACAACTTGTACAAGGAAAGGTCATGGAAGCCCCATAGACACATCCAAACTCCCTGAATGACTGAGTTGCTGGGTGGAGGGCTCTGGGGACCATGGTCTTGGGGAACCTCTAGCTAATTTGGCATGACACAGCCTATAAAGACAATGTTCTACATTCTACCTTGGTGAGTAATGTCTGGGGTCATAAAAGCCTATGAGAAGCCATCTAAGATACTCCACTGGTCTCATCCCTTCGGGAGCAAGGGAGAATGAAGAGAACAGAATACAAGGAAAAGATTAGTCTGAAGGAATAATTGTCCACAGCTACCAAGGCCTCCACTGGACTGAGTCCAGTACAGCTAGATGGTGCCCAGTTACCACCACTGACTGCTCTGGCCAGGATCACAACAGAGCGTTCTGGACAGAGCTGAAGAAGGATGTAGAACATAGTTCTAACTCACAAAAAAAAAAAAAAAAAAAAAAGACCAGATTTACTGGCCTAAAGGAGACTGGAGAAACCTCGAGACTATGACCCCCAGACACCCTTTTAGATCAGTGGTGAAGTTACCTCCGAGGTTCACTGTTCAGCCTGGGAGTGGATAGCTCTGTAAAACCAAATGAGACTAACGAGGTACAGGAGTCCAGTGACAAGGGCCAGAAGGCAGAAGGGGACAAGGAAGCTGGTGATAGGGAACACAAGATTGAGTAAGGATATTGTTGATGTGTTGTGAGATTGTTAACCATTGTCATAGGGCAACATTTGTAGTAGCTGTTAATTGAGAAACTATTTTGTTCTGTAAGCCTTCATCTTAAGTGAGAATAACAGCACAATTGGAAGAGCGTAGTCAATGTCACTGAACTGGGTATGTAGAAATTTTTGAAACGGTGTATCTTTGGCTACGTGTATTTTCACCAAAAAAAAAAAAAAAAAAAAAAATTTGAGAATTTAGAGGGTTAATATGTTGTGGGGTTGTTAACCAATGTCATAAAAAAACATGTGTACTACTGTTTCATGAGAAACTATTTGTTCTGTAAGCCTTCCCCTGAAATACAATAAAATATAATAAAAAAAGAAAACTGCATTTGATTTGTAAACATAGGCTTAATGTTGCCATAGTATAGGCATTATGATCTTTTCTTCTGCTGGTATTTCTGTATCTTATTTATTCTACCTCTTAATCAACCCTTTCTTCTACTCATCCCCTTAAGTTAAATGCATCATTTATTTTATTCTGAAAAGAGCAATCCAAAGAAAACATACCTGAACAATTTTTCTGCTCATTTAAGATGGCACTGATATGTGGGTGAAGCACTTTATGATGTGAAATTTTGATTAAAAGTAAGAATGACTGCAAATATTGTTCTTCTTATAGTTCTTATTATTTAGAAACATGAACATAAATGTTTGAATACCATTTCAAAATATTTTATACCAATTATTTTATTCAACTTATATACCTATATTCTTTGAGCTGTTTATAAAATTGCAGTTATATTTCCTATCATTGCTTTTGATTATACTTTGCACAGTTGCCATTTTTTTACTGCTTGGTAACTGTCATGGATTAAACTGTGTCCCCCAAAAAATGTGTGTATCAATTTGGCTATGCCATGATTCCCAGGGTTGTTTGGTTGTCCTCCATTTTGTGATTGTAATTTTATGTTAAAGAGGATTAGGGTGGGATTATAACACCACCCTGACCCAGGTCATATCCCTGATCCAATGTAAAGGGAGTTTCCCTAGGGTGTGGCCTGCACCACCTTTTACCTTACAAGAGATAAAAGAAAAAAGAAGCAAGCAGAGAATTGGGGACCTCATACCACCAAGAAAGAAGCACCAGGAGCAGAGCATGTTCTTTGGACCCGAGGTTCCTGTGCAGAGAAGCTCCTAGTCCAGGGGAATACTGATAACGAAGACCTTCCTCCAGATCTGACAGAGAGAGAAAGCCTTCCCCTGGAGATGATGCCCTGATTTTGGACTTCTAGCCTTCTAGACTATGAGAAAATAAATTTCTCTTTGTGAAAGCCATCCACTTGTGGTATTTCTGTTAGAGCAGCACTAGATGACTAAGACAATAACTAAAATTGTCTTTGTTTCCAAAATATTTTTTTCTCACTTATTGATGAGATTAAAAAGAAATTGAACATTAAAGTACAAATTATTTATGTTTGTTACCTTTAAAATAAAATGTTATTAGTCATGCTTGCATAAGGAAAAGACAGAATGTAAATAAATATATTCCTTATGCAACACAGATTATAAAACACACTTTGGAAGATGACAAGGACGACTTAGGCCACTCTTGTGGCTATTTTTAAAACTACTTCCGAAAGACAACATGCTTTCATTGTAGTGACTCTTTAGTTTTATTTACAGGTCCCAGACACAGTAATGTAAATTACTTTGGAAATTTAAAAGTTTCTTGAGACCCACGTGATGGCAATAGGTTTGGTTTCGTGGTTTGGAGATGTAAAATCTTAAACAATATGACTTTATGTACATGCCTTCAAACTTCAATTCTCTGAGATTCCTGAAGAAATATTATGAGTTATTGTTGTCCTTCACAAAATTCTGGAAGTGCCTAAGGCATAGAGGAGTTGTAATGAATAGCGGGAGTTTTGCTGGCCTGTGATTCAGCATGTGTTCCTCACTGTTTCTTTGTTGCCAGCTTCAGAAAGTGGGATGGATCTGTTATGTATCAATGTTGATGCTATCCAGAGAATCTGACAGAGATGAGGAAATAAATGGTTTGAGGTGGGCACATTAAAGTGACTCTCATGTTGGCATAACTGTTTTACAGGTTTAGTAGAGAACTTTCTATATCCAATTAGTAATCTCATTTTATCTTGTCAAACTAAACATAAAGAGCCTTTTGGAACAAAGCTGTGCATGAGGTTTTGACTGTGCCTTTTATGTGAGTAAAGCTCACTCTGGTAGGTTGGAATTCATTAGGTAAATTGGCACTGCATTTGGTTGTGCTTCTATTGAAGAAGAAGAAAACACTGGAATGAAAATTCTGTGAAATATTGACATTCTTTATTTTTTGGAAAATTTTTCAAGTAAAGCTGTGAGACAGCATAAATTAAAGATGATTTCTTTCCTCCAAATATTGAACCCTCCACTTTTACGGTTTGCTTTAAGGCAATTAAAATTATTCTGGCAAGTTTAAACCAAAATAGATTTATTACCAAGTATTACGAGGATAAAAAATCACTGGAAGTGTCTTGGAAAAATTCTAGGAAATACTTCCAGGACTGATTTCCACTTTCCAAATAAAACCATCTCTGCCATGATCACAGGCTTCACTGAAGGAAAAAACTTGAAATCAGGAAGCCAGGTTAACAGAACTGCATTGTCTCTGCCCTTATCTGAGTCAGTACAAAGGATACCTCATGTCCCACCTCCTTGTTCCCTTAATAATTCTGAATTTATATCAGGTGAATACATCTGATTGAGCAAACCAAAATTTCTTCCACAAAACTAGCTACAACGGCATCTGAGAAAAATAGTTTAAAATTTTTTTCATTGATGTTGGCAATTTGCGTCTTTATTTTTTTTCCTTCTTTTTTTTTTTTTTTATTGCACTTTAAGTGAAGGTTTACAGAACAAATACTTTCTCATTAAAAAGTCAGTACACATATTGTTTTATGACATTGGTTAACAACCCCACGACATGTCAACACTCTCCCTTCCCGATCTTTTTTTTTTTTTTTTTGGTGAAAATATACATACCCAAAGATAGACCATTTCCAAAATTTCTACATGTACAATTCAGTGACATCAAATACATTCTTCCAGTTGTGCTGCCATTCTCACTTTAGATGAAGAACAAAATAGTTTCTCATTAAACAGTACAACACATGTTGCCCTATGACAATGGTTAACAACCCCACGACATGTCAACACTGTCCTTGCTCAAACTTGGGTTCCCTATCACCAGCTTTCCTGTCCCCTTCTGCCCTCTAGTCCTTGTCCCTGGACTGTTGTGCCTCATTAGTCCTTTTTGTTTTATGAGGCTGTCCAATCCCCAGCTGAACGGTGAAACTTGGAAGTGACTTCACCACTAAGCTGAAAGGGTGTCTGGGGGCCATACTCTTAGGGTTTCTCCAGTCTCTTTCAGGCCACTAAATCTGGTCTTTTCTCTGTGTGTTAGAATTTTGTTTTACATCCTTCTCCAGCTCTGTCCAGAACCCTCTGTTTTGATCCTGGTCAGAGAAGTCAGTGGTGGTAGCCGGGCACCATCTAGCTGTACAGGACTCAGTCCGGTGGAGGCCTTGGTAGCTGTGGTCCATTAGTCCTTTGGACTAATCTTTTCCTTGTATCCTGTTCTCTTCATTCTCTCTTGCTCCCAAAGTGGTGAGACCAGTGGAGTATCTTAGATGGCTGCTCACAGGCTTTTAAGACTCCAGACGCTACTCATCAAGGTAGAATGTAGAACATTGTCTTTATAAACTCTGTTATGCCAATTGAGCTAGATGTTTCCCGAGACCATGGCCCCACAGACCTCCACCCAGCAATTCAGTCCCTCAGGGAGTTTGGATGTGTCTATGGAGCTTCCATGACCTTTCTTTGTACAAGTTGTGATGGTTTCCCCAGTATTGTGTAATGGGTTTTAAAAATTTTAACCTCTCCAATATAGGGATGCAAGCTAGAAGGACATTCACATGGACGTGTGCATCAATACATACTATATAATACCTGTCACATATTTAATGATATTGCTCTTAAGTTTGTTGTAAACTGTAATCGTTTATATGAGTCTCTGCTTTCCATTTACTTACATTATATGACTAAAGATGAGTCCTTATGTGTTTTGGGAAACAGCAAAAAAAAAAGAATATCAAATTTATACTATATTGGGTAGATTGTCCCTATTGCCATAATTTCATTAATGATTAAATTTTTTAGTAAAGGTGATTATCTTTGCTATTCATGTGACATATAGAATTAGGAAAAATCACCGTTCTGAATTTTTTGTTAATTTTTATTTAATAGACTGTACTTAGATGAATGTGTTAGAAATGTTCATACTAATGTTTACTGGAGTCTAGGGCATTCACTAAGCAAGAGAAATTTTATGCATGGGTAAGATAAAAATAAATGTTATAGTACTATAACATTGTTTTCTTTGTCCTCATGGGTGTGCTTTTTTTCCTAACAAATTTGATGCAATGCTAATGGTTTAGAAGTTTAAAAATACATTTAAGGCTCACCAATACTCTGTTTTCTCTATTTAAGGAAATAATCAATTTTATCATATCCTGTATTTTCATTTATTTCCTTTACCCTTACATTCCACCACAATTATAAAATTTTTGCTGAAGGGTAATATTCTACTTACTCTCCTTAAGGAGATTCTTTGTTTCTATTTCCTGGTTTTGGAGACACATCCATCACCATTTGATCAAATTAGGTGTAGCATTATAGAAGTTGTATTAAAACACTCCAACTGCCTGACTTGAATGCACCAAGATCTTCAGATCAAAACAAGTCATAGATGCTTATCTATTCAGAAGTGAGCTTTCAATATAGAAACGAGTTATTTCTGAATTTTGATCATTTAGACATGTGACGATTAGTTGAAATTCCAAGCTTTAAGAAATAGCTAACTTGTTAGCTGGCAAAACAACGAATTTACTTTCATTATTGACTTATCCTGAGTTGATTTATTAGTATACAGGAGATGATACTTGATAAATGAAACACAGGTTTGACAATCTGAAATGGGGTAAGAGTAAGGAAATTGTTAAAGCTGAATGCCAAGGGGTAATAAAAGGGAAGTTACATCAAAATGTTACACATAGAGAGGTTAAGGCAAAATGGCACTCTAGACAGAAGCACCATGCTGTTCCTCCACAGCAAAGATCCGAAAAACTAAGCTGAACAGAGAATACAACAATCCTGAAACCCTAAAACATCAAATGAAGAGATAAAGAACTCAGCCAAGCACCAAATGGAGTGAGAAAACTGACAAAGAACAGAGAGCCAGGAGAGATTCATGTAGAGGTCCCCTACCAGTTAACGCAGCGTGGATCCGCCATCTTAGTCTCCGATCAGAGATAAGCAAACTGGGGCTACTAGAAAGCAGACCCACAGAGTGTCCAGCAAGAGATAAAACAACTGGTAATTTTCGATATACTCTTTCCAATCCCCCACCCTTCTTCACCCTGACTCGGCCTCCTCTCCTTCCCGCGGCCACAATCTCTTGACCGGGAATCACCAGCTGCTTGGATTCCACACACCCAAACGGACCAGCTCTCTGAGTGTCATTTGTTGGCTGCTGGTGTTGCTTTTTTCTGCTTCTTTTGATTTCTTCCTTACCTCTCGCCACCTGCCCTTCCTTTCACTCAAATACCTGGCTCTGTGTGCCATCATTGCTTCTTCCTGAGGGACTGTGGAGATCCTTTTGAGTGTGCAGCTGCTGCCCGGTCTGGGCTGCGGTGCTGGTGGGATCCCGGGGCTTTTGTTCATTTATTTGTTTTGAATTGTTTGTTTTCTTTTCCTTTTCTTCAGTTCGGAGCCCTTTCTGGCCAGGTGGTGCTGCGTGGCAAGGAAAATTCCCACTCGGCTTGCATAGACATGCAGAGTGATCCCTAACGGCATTTCTTTTTTTTTTTTTTTTTTTCTGTTTTTTGGGAGGCTTTTCTTGTTTTTTATTTCTGTTTTTTGGGGGGCTTCTCTTGTTTTTTTTTTTTTTTTTAATTTGCTCTGTTTTCCTTTTCCTCTTTTTCCCTTTTTGTCTTTCTTCATTGCTCAATTTCTTGTCTCTCTATATCTTCCTTCTCTTTCTGTTCCCTGAATACCTGGCGTTGTATACCTCTACGCCTTCTAGCCAGGCTGTACTGCAACACCTGAGAACAACTTCCCCAAACCACATAGCTGCACCGGTGGGATCCCCAGGAATATTGAGGTTCTTTAACCTTTCTGATTTTGTTTATTCATTCCTTTCTTTTCTTTTCTTCCTCTTCCCCTTTCTGTTTTTCTCAATTTCATAGTCTCTCGGCTCTCCACTCCAACGGCAAGATCCACTAGCATTATTTTTTGTTGGTTTGTATATTTTTGGCTCCTGTTCCTCTCTCCCCTCTCCCATATCCATCTTAGCTCCACACATAACAATCTCCCACTTCATCATGCTGACCTGCACTATACACTTGACATCACACCACCAAGCAGCACAGGCACAGCCTACTGGAACCTGCCCTGCACTGATTACCGACCCGCTCGGCTGGCTGTCGTAAGTGCCACAAACACCCTGTCCCAGTAACTCCTCTTCAGCTAGACCTGCCCTGCTGTACCATATCTGAGTGACTAACCCTACCAATAGGAGAAGGAGGTGAAAAGTATTGTGCCCACAAACGAGATAATAACAAAGAACACACAGTCCACCTGCTCAGACATACTAAAATTAAAAAAAAAAAAGGGATGAAACAAACAAATCTACAATCATTAAATCAGAAAAATAACTACTGAATGCCCTGAAGATAGCAGACAATATCAAAACATTTACAAAAACAGGACAGGATGGTTCCCGTAGGCATCCAAACATAAAACACCAGATGACTCTCAAGTTGAAGAAAAAGCACTACAACTACCTGATAAGGAATTCAAATCTCTTACACTCACAATTCTCCAAGAGCTGAAGCAAAAAGCTGACAAACATGAGGAAAAAATAGACAAACTCATAGACAAACTCATGGAAAATGCAGACAAAAAATTGGAAGAATTCAGGAAAATAATGCAGGAAAAAAATGCCAAAATAAATTCACAACTACAAATTATACAAAGACAACAATTACAAATCCAAAAGATAGACAACAAGATTTCAGAAATGGACAGTGTCATAGAAGGGCTGACAAGCAGATATGAAATGGTGGAAGACAGGATCAGTGGAAATGAAGATAAACACTTGGATACAGCTCTGATCAGGAAGACTCAGAAAAAAGAACAAAGACAAATGAAGACACCCTGAGAGTTATGTGGGATACAATCAAAAGCAAAAATTTTCGAGAGATTGGAGTTCCAGAACAGGGATGGAAACTCAAAACACGGAGAAGATCATTGAAGAACTGCTGACAGAAAACTTGCCCAATATCATGAAAGATGAAAAGCTGGCCATCCAAGAAGCTCAATGAACCCCATATAGGAGAGACTGCAAAATAAAATCACCAAGGCATATCATAATCACACTCGCCAAAACCAAAGACAAACAAAGAATCCTGAGAGCAGCTTGTAAAAAACAAGAAGTCACATACAGAGGAGAACAATAAGACTAAGCTCAGGTTATTCAGCAGAAACCATGCAGGCAAGGAAGCAATGGGATGACATATATAAAATCTAGAAAGAAAAAAATTGCCAGCCAAGAATAATATATCCTGCAAAACTCTCATTCAAATTTGATGGTAAAATTAGGTCATTTCCAGATAAACAGAAATTAAAGGAATATGTAACAGTCAAACCAAACCTACAAGAATTATTAATGGGAGTTCTTTTATCTGAGGACAAACAACTTCCACTCACAGGCAGAACCTAGGATGCAGGATCATACAAGGAAGATACCAATCTAGAAATGACCTCTCGAGGACTATCCAAAACCAAAAGAAATACAACAGGGAATCAGAGCAGTTAATCAGTAAATGACAACAACATCAAAACAATAAAAGAGGGAATAAACAGCATAGGTATACAACCTTGTAATGGAGAGGAAGGCAAGGAGAGACCAAGTAATGCTAGACTGCTTCAAACTTAGAAATATAAGGGTAAAATTCATGGTAACCACAAACAATGTTAACAAACATACTCATAACAAAAGAGGAAAAAGATAAAGTCTCAGCAAAAACAAAACCTACAAAAATAAAAGAAATTAAATAAAAAATCCACAAACAAAAGTAAGTCAGCACAAAAGAGAAAGAAGAACAAAGAAAACTTCAGCTCCACAAAAAAAGCACTACAAAATGACAGGAAAAAACTCACATCTATCAATATTTACACTGAACGTAAATGGACTCAATGCACCCATAAAGAGACGGAGAGTAACAGAACGGATAAGAAAACAGGATCCATCTATATGCTGTCTACAAGAGACACACCTTAGAAACAAAGATGTGAATTTATTAAAAGTCAAAGGTTGGAAAAAATGTATCAAGCTAATAACAACAACAAAGAGCAGGAGTGGCAATTCTAATCTCAGATAAAATAGACAGTAAAACAAAATCTACCATAAAAGACAAAGAAGGACACTGTATAATGATTAAGGGGACTATCCATCATGAAGACGTAACCATAATAAACATCTATGCACCCAATGACAGGGCTCCAACATACATAAAACAAACTCTAACAACACTAAAAAGAGAAAACGACACTTCCACAATAATACTAGGAGACTTCATCACACCACTGTCAGTTAAGGACAGAACAACTAAAAAGAAACTCAGCAAAGATACGGAAGACCTAAAGGGCACAATCAGCAATCTTGACCTCACAGACATATACAGAACAATCCATCCAACCACTGCAAAGTACACCTTCTTTTCCAATGCACATGGAACATTCTCCAGAATAGACCACATCTTAGGCCACAGGACAATCCTCAACAAGATCCAAAACGTTGAGATAATTCAAAGTATCTTCTCTGACCACAATGCCTTCAAGGTAGAAATTAACAATAGAAAGATCAAGGAAAAAAAATAATAACTACATGGAAACTGAATAATACCCTGCTTACACATCACTGGATAATAGAATAAATCAGACATGTAATCAAAAAATTCCTAGAATCAAATGAGAATGAAAACACATCATACCAAAACCTTTGGGACACAGCAGAGGCAGTCCTCAGAGGACAATTCATAGCAATAGATGCACATATCAAAAAAGAAGAAACGGACAAAATCAAAACATTAACTACAGGCCTCAAGCAAATAGAAAGAAAATAGCAAAAAATGCCAACAACCACGGGAAAAAGGAAATAGTAAAGATCAGAGCAGAAATCAATGAAATAGAGAACAGAAAAACAATAGAAAGAATCAAAAAAACCAAAAGTTGGTTCTTTGAAAGAATCAACAAAATCGACAACACACTGGCTAGACTGACAAAAGAAAAACAGCAGAGGACACAAATAACCCAAGTAAGAAATCAAAAGAGGAACATTACAACAGACCCAACTGAAATAAAAAGGATTATAACAGAACATTATGAAAAACTATACTCCAACAAATTGGAAAACATAGAGGAAATGAATAAATTTCTAGAAACACACAGCCTACCAAAACTACAGCAAAGTGATGTTGAAAATCTGAACAGACCCATAACAAGAGAAGAGACTGAAAAGGTAATAAAAACAAATCCCAACCAAAAAAAGCCCTGGCCCAGTTGGCTTCACTGGAGAATTCTACAAAACATTTACAGAAGAGCTTGTACCAGTTCTACTCAAGTGATTTCAGAGCATAGAAGAGGAAGCAACACTTCCAAATTCATTCTATGAAGCCAGCATAATGCTGATACCAAAACCAGGGAAAGACGTCACAAAAAAAGAAAATTACAGACCAATATCTCTCATAAATATAGATGCAAAACTTCTCAACAAAATTTTAGCCAATAGAATTCAGCATCATAACAAAAAAATAATACACCACGACCAAGTAGGATTCATACCAGGTATCCAAGGATGGTTCAACATTAGTAAATCAATCAAAGTAATCCACCACATAAATAAAAGGAAAGAAAAGAATCACATGATCATCTCAATTGACGCAGAAAAGGCATTTGACAAAGTCCAACACCCATTCCTGATAAAAATATCAATCAAATAGGTATAGAAGGGAAATTTCTCAACATAATAAAGGGCATCTATGCAAAACAATGGCCAACATCATTCTTAATGGAGAGAGGCTGAAAACATTACCCTTGAAAACAGGAACAACACAAGGATGCCCTTTATCACCACTCCTATTTAACATTGTGCTGGAAGTTCTAGCTAGAGCAACAAGGCAAGAAAAAGAAATAAAGGGCATCCAAATTGGCAATGAAGAAGTTAAACTGTCCCTGTTTGCAGATGATATGATACTATACATAGAAAACCCTAAAGACTCCACGAGAAATCTGCTGGAACTAATAGAAAGATTCAGTAAGGTAACACTATACGAGATAAACATTCAAAAATCAGGTGGATTCCTGTACACCAAAAAGGAGAACAATGAAAAGGAAATCAGGAAAACAATACCATTTTCAATAGCCCCTAAAAAGATAAAATACTTAAGAATAAATCTGACCAGGGATGTAAAAGACCTATACAAAGAAAACTACAAAACACGACTGCGTGAAACCCAAAGGGATCTACATAAATGGAAAAACATACTATGCTCATGGATAGGCAGACTCAATATCATGAAAATGGCAATTCTACCCAAAGCAATTTAGAAATACAACGCAATCCTGATCCAAATACCAAAAACATTCTTCAAAGAGATGGAAAAACTAATCATTAACTTTATCTGGAAAGGGAAGAAGCCCCAAATACGTAAAGCACTACTGAAGAAGAAGAAGAAAGTTGGAGGACTCACACTACCTGACTTCAGAACCTGTTATACAGCTACAGTAGTCAAAACAGCCTGGTACTGGTACAATGACAGGTACATTGAACAATGGAACAGAATTGAGAACCCAGATGTAAATCCATCCATCTACCGTCACCTGATCTTCGATAAGGGCCCAAAGTCCATCAAATGGGGAAAAGACAGTCTTTTTTATAAGTGGTGCTGGCAAAACTGGATATCCATCTACAAAAAAATGAAACAAGATCCATACCTCATGCCATATACAAAAAGTACTTCAAAATGGATCAAAGACCTGAATATAAAGCCTAAAACTATAAACTTAATAGAAGAAAAAAATAGGACCAACACTTCAGGCCTTAATACACAGCATTAACAGGGTACAAACCATAACCATCAACGCACAAACCACAATAGATGAGCTAGATAACTGGGGTCTTCCAAAAATCAAACACATATTCTCTTCAAAAGACTTCACCAAAAGAGTTAAAATAGAACCTACAGACTGGGTAAAAATTTTTGGACCGTAGAAGTCAGACAAAGTTCTAATGTCCATAATCTACAAGAAAATCCAACACCTCTACAACAAAAAGACAAATACTCCTATTAAATAATGGGCAAAGTAAATGAACAGACACTTCACCAAAGAAGACATTCAATAGCCAACATACACATGAGGAAACGCTCATGATCACTAGCCATTAGAGAAATGCAAATTAAAACCACAATGAGATACCATCTCAGCCCAGCATTACTGGCACGAATCAAAAACACTGGAAATAACAAATTTTGGAGGGACTTCGGGGAGATGGGAACTGCTATGCACTGCTGGTGGGAATGCAATATTATACAACCATTTTGGAAAATGATATGGCACTTCCTCAGAAATCTAGAAATGGACATACCATTCGATCCAGCAATCCCACTCCTAGGAATATATCCTAGAGAAATAAGAGTTGTCAATCGAATAGACATATGCACACCTATGTTCATGGCAGCATTGTTCACAATAGCAACGCGATGGAAACAACGTATGTGCCCATCAACAGGTGAATGGATAAACCAACTATGGTACATACACACAATGGAGTACTATGCAACGAGAAAGAACAACAATGAATCTGTGAAGCATCTCATAACATGGATGAAACTGGAGGACATTATGCTGAGTGAAATAAGTCAATCACAAAAGGACAAATATTGTATGAGACCTCTATTGTAAAAACCCATGAAAAAGTTCACACGCAAAATGTAACAATCTTTGTTGGTTACCAGGGATGGGAGGGGTAGGGGGGGAATACTAAATAGGCAATAGATAAGTGGTATCTTGGGTGAAGGGTGAGACAGTACACAATCCAGGGGAAACTAGCACAACTTGGACAAGGAAAGGTCATGGAAGCCCCATAGACACATCCAAACTTCCTGAGGACTGAATTGCTGGGCGGAGGGCTGTGGGGACCATAGTCTCAGGGAACATCTAGCTCAATTGGCATGACACAGCTTGTAAAGACAATGCTGTACATTCTACCTTGGTGAGTAGCGTCTGGGGTCTTAAAAGTCTGTGAGCAGCCATCTAAGATACTCCACTGATCTCATCCCTTCGGGAGCAAGGGAGAATGAAGAGAACAGGATACAAGGAAAAGATTAGTCTGAAGGAATAATTGTCCACAGCTACCAAGTCCTCCACCAGACTGAGTCCAGTACAGCTAGATGGTGCCCGGCTACCACCACTGACTGCTCTGACCAGGATCACAACAGAGGGATCTGGACAGAGCTGGAGAAGGATGTAGAACGTAATTGTAACTCACAAAAATAAAGTCGAAATTTACTGGCCTATAGGAGACTGGAGAAACCCTGAGAGTATGGCCCCCAGACACCCTTTTAGCTCAGTGGTGACGTTATCTCTGAGGTTCACCGTTCAGCCAGGGAGTGGACAGCCCCGTAAAACCAAATGAGACTAATGAGGTACAGGAGTCCAGTGACAAGGGCCAGAAGGCAGAGGGGACAAGGAAGCTGGTGATAGGAAACCTAAGGTTGGGTAAGGATATTGTTGATGTGTTGTGAGATTGTTAACCATTGTCATAGGGCAACATTTGTAGCAACTGTTAAATGATAAACTATTTTGTTCTGTAAGCCTTCATCTTAAGTGACAATAACAGCACAATTGGAAGAGCATATTCAGTGTCACTGAACTGTGCATGTAGAAATTTTTGAAATGGTGTATCTTTGGCTATGTGTATTTTCAGCAAAAAAAAATGGTTGAGAAGTTAGAGGGTTGACATGTTGTGGGGTTGTTAACCAATGTCATAAAACAATATGTGTACTACTGTTTTGTGATAAACTATTTGTTTTGTAAGCCTTCACCTGAAGTACAATAAAAAAAAAGAAATGTTACACATAAAGTGAA
This sequence comes from Dugong dugon, assembly GCA_030035585.1. Lineage (NCBI taxonomy): Eukaryota > Metazoa > Chordata > Mammalia > Sirenia > Dugongidae > Dugong > Dugong dugon. Next base: position 100,424,472 of record CM057463.1, on the reverse strand, counting down.
AAAACAAAATTGTAGGAATTTCAGGGGCAGCATGTGACTCCATCCACCTGAAAGAGAGTATCAATGAATGAAGAGGTAAGAACAAAAAAAAATTCACCCAGAATGAATGTGCTAGCTGTGTCTGGTTTCTTTGCTTGCTGGGTAATCAAAGATCATGAGTACAATATTATGTCCATGAATTTCAGCTGATGTGGGATATATTTCTTGATTCATATATATGTTCTATAATATAAAATATTTTCTCATTGACATTCTAGTTCTTGCGACAAATAGCACTCAGTGAAAATTCTGAAATTTCTATCACTGTTATTACAAATTATCACAAACTTAGTGACTAAAACAAAACAAATGTAGTATCTTGCAATTCTAGAGGTCAGAGATCCAAAATGAGTCTCAGGGGTTGACAGTTCTTTATTCTTTCTTGGAGTTGTGGGGGAGAGCCCATTTCCTTGTCTTTTTCAGCTTCTAGAGGCCACTCAGATTCCTTGGCTTATGTCCTCATTCCTATATTTTTAAAGCCAGCAAAGTTGGGCCAAATCCTTCTCATGCTACCATCTGTCTGACTTTTCCTTTTCTGCTTCCCTCTTAGATTTGTTTTTTTTTTTTCTTAATTTATTAAAGTTTTATTTTTTTCAAAATGTAAGTTGGTTGAATCTCTTCTTGCATCTTCACCAGCAGCTGGGGCATCTCAACCCTTGGTGTTTCTCATGTAAATTACTTGCCCTCTGTGTTTTGAAACCAGTTTGATAAATCCTTTACTAAGTAGCTCCTGAAGGGCTTCCCTGGCCAGGGAACCACAAAAATTTCAGTCTGTAAGAGACAACAGCTGGGGTTATAAGCTTATAAGCTTATAGTTGGGAACTTCCTGACAGAATTTGCCATATGTGGCTTTGTCAAACAAGACTAGCTTATTGAGTTTGCTTTGAAATTTAGATTTGAATCTCTCCTTCCTTTTGGCCTTCTCCCCAGATTTGTTCACTGAGACTTTGGCTTTCTTGGTTAACTTTCTGGAATCTTTCTTTTTCTTCTACTTTTAAGGAATACTGACTCAGACGGTTAAGTGCTCAACTACTACTCGAAAGATTGGCTGTTCAAACCCACCCAGTGGCACTTGGGAACAAAGGTCTTGCAATTTGCTTCTGAAAAGTCACAGCTATGAAAATTCTATGAAGCATAGTTCTACTTTGCAACATGTGAGGTCACCATAAGTTGGAAGCAATTCAATGGCTTCTGCTTTGGTTTGAGAAAATTTTGGGGGCCCACCCAAATAATCCAGGTTAATCTCACCATTTTAAGGTAAGTTGACTAGCAACCTTAATTTATTACTTTTGCCATGTAACCTAACATATTCACAAGTTTCAGGGATAACAACATGAACATATTTTGGCCTAGTACAAGTCAGAATCAAAGTGACTGCAAACAACAACATATCGACAACAATTTTCTGCCTATTATAGGGTATATGTTCATGAATACTGAAGTATTCCTTTTGAAACTTCCCCAGCAGTATTTTAGGCACCTAAAACATATTCTCTAAAGCTGAAATGAAAATAAATTATATACAAATACATGGTGAAATAACTTTTTTTAAGAAGTTAAGATGTTTGAATCTCTCAGGAGAGTTTGAGTAGAATTTAGGCAAAGCTGATTGTTTCTTTCTGTACAAATATTACTATAGATGTATTGATATAAATAAAAGCCAGGTATCATTGTATTTGTAACTCTTTGGTTTGTTTGTACAAAATTGACCTACAATATTTGACTAAATGGCAAAAGCATCAAGACAATTAAACTAGTAATAGTCTTGGAAACAAGTGGTAAAGAAAAAAATTGATAACTAAGATTCAATATTATTTTTGTTACTTATCTCTCTTGACAGTCTACTTCTACCTGTGCTTTTTAATAAATCAAGAAGGAAAACCATTTCAAGGAACAGACCTAAATTTCAAGAAATTTCTTTAAGTCTGCTTTCATGAGCTCTGATAATTTGTCAACTCTGTTTACGCTGAAGGCATACAATGCTAATATTTGTTATGACATACACAAAAGAAAAGTAATTAATGCTATATTTTCTATATAATTTTAATACCATTTCTGAAGTGGAAGAAATTTGCAAGTTAAATGCCTGAAAGTGTAATCTCAATCCCTTTAAAAGACAATTTTCCAAAATTGCATGCATTTAATTAATTATGTCCAATGGGGTTAGGGCAGAGGCAATATTTTCCAATGTAAATGAAAGCAAAAATGTGCAGAAAATACTGAAAATTCATATTTAAAAATACTTCCTTAGCCACCAGCGATCTAAAGAATTTAACATTGCTCTGCGGAGCTGATTAAAAATTCTTCTGAAATTTTAGGTAATTTAACATTCAAAGATATATAAAATGAAGCTAATGGATGCAAATGTACTTGCTCCTAGTATGTTTTGTTTTGATCAGATTAGCAATATTAGTGAAGCAGCAACTAGACTGGTGAAAGAAATGCATGCTGCTTGTTTTCACTCAGAAGTTATGTTTTATGGATTTTGCTGAATGTTTATCATGAAAGAGAAATGCATTTAAGGCAGCATTTTGTAGAAAGTTTATTTATCTCCATTTTAGTTTTAGATATACATGTCTGCTTCCAAAAATAAAACCTTCATATACGTCCTCTGTATATGATAGAATATCCCCCACATCTAAGGTTCTCCCGCAGAGCTCTCGCTGAGCCTCTTACAGAATATATTCCTGCAATATTCAGTAAAGGTGAAGATTTACAAATTCTAAAATCCACTAATAGACTGTGTAATTAGGTATAAATTCCAAATTCTCTCACACAGGCATATGCAGACTTGTAACAGAATGTTACCAGAGTGAAAAATTAGTTTAAAAAAAAATCATACTAGTAGGAGTGTCCACAAGTGTAATTGTAGACTGAGATAAACATGAAAAATTTATAGCTGTACACATCAACATAAATAAATATAACATATTTGGAGTGAAGAAAGTAATTTAAAAAAGAAAGACCCCCTGTAGATTAATAATAAAGATGCAAATACTGTATATTAATGAGAAATATGTTAAAATACATCTATTAAGGATATGTTTGCATGTAATTAAAAAAACATTTATGAGAATGAGAGCAGTGGTTATCTCTTGATGTAGGGAAATTTGATCTGTGAAGGAACATTGGGGATTTTAAATATATATGTGGTGTATAAATTCTAATGTTGGGAAACTGCTACATCACATTTCTTCAAAAAATGTTCAATTCATTTTAAGCATGTAAATTATTTCATGAAAACACCTTTCCTTTCCACAAATATGATCTGCTAGTCCATGCTCTGCAGTTTCAGCTATTCTTCTGTGTGTAACAAAGGATCTCTGGAAAATAGAGTTAACAGAGATGCTCTTTTGCAAAGTTTTTTGCCCCAAGCAGAATCTCCAAAGTGTGAGACCCGATACAGCTTGGAGAGTGATTTCCTTTGGAAATCAGGCCAATGTCCACCTCCATCTCCCTTAGTTGTTGATGAAGGAAATGTGACCAGCAGTGCCCTTTCTGAGATAGCCTCTCAGCAGACCAGACCCTCTTCCTAACTCATGTGCAATCAGGTAATTTGGGAACAAATTTGTCACTTAAAAAGTGACATTGAAATCATTGACCTGAAAGATCTTCACCAGAAAGTTTGACTAAGGTTATAGTAGACTTCTTTCCTGAAGAGCAGTGTCTGTTATTTCTATTAGAATTTACTTTGTCACTGTATTACTCAATTCTTTATCTCACACTATTACATTATATGCATTTGAAATATCTTTTTTTGTATTTGTAACTCTTAGCAAAATTTGTTCAGTAAATAAATACTTAAGAAAAACAAATGGCGAAGACTTGTCACCCTGAAAATGCCAGGGTCCTCAACTTTATGTAGTTACTAGATTCTTGTCTTGTTAGGTGAGCTTCCGTAGTCCTGTGAAGATACCAGGAATGATGAACCTCATTATAGAATCATGTATCATTTTATACTTTTGAATTTATCAGCCCAAACCCATTGTCAGTGTATCGTGTGTTATTTGTATTATCATTACACAGTTATACATGTTATAGAAATTTTTTCATTTAAAATGGTATCTTTAAAGCTACATAAGTATGGTAGATCCTAATGATTATATTATTATTGTAAATAGTTTGACAACACAAAAACTCAGAAAATTTACTTTTATGTGGCAACTATTGCTTAAAACTCTCTCTACTCTAGGACATTAACTCTGCTAAGGCAGAATGGATGCAGTGATAGTACACTGTTTTTTCATGATGTCATTAGCCATCCAAAAGAGAAATTCAATTTTATAGTCTAACAGCATTTGTTTGAAAACAGCAATGGTTACTTAAAAACTCTTCCTAGGATGACTACAGGCACCCGAATTCTGTTCTGAAAAGGCTATAGTATCTGTTCCTTGACATTTTCAAAGTTCATGTGATCTTGAGAAATAATTAAAGGTTATCTCTAGAGCATATTGGTGATGACAGTTTCCCTAGTTTGCTATAGTTCATAAGTAGCAAAGAAAGTATTGTTTCAAGATATTTTATTTTATTTTCCACAGTATACCTTGATTCACAATTTAAGCCAGTCCTTGTCCCCTAAGCTGATGTAGAGTCCTATGTTCTCCTGGATAATAATGTATCACTGATGATGATATGAACACCCAGTTTGAGTCCTAAGAATTCATTTTATTTCTATCTTTTTTCTTTCATTTTGTTACAATCTGAATGTTTAATATCATGGTATATTATTTGTTTATCACAGGCCAAAAAGAATAAAGCCCAAGAATCATCTTGTAATTTATTAGCAATAGCTTAATTTGTATTATAATGAAATAAAATTATTTTGAAATCTATACACTTGAGATGCTTATCATCTCAAAAAGTATGTTTTCATTGTAATCTAAAATTAATATTCATTTAAAATAAACTCATATTTAAAACTGCAGGTTGTAAATGTAGGTAAAGCTTACTTACTAGTTTGTATTTTAAATTTAATAACTATAACTATAAACATAAATGTGAAGAGAAGTTCTAAAATTTTCTTCTTCACCCCAAAGGATCACCTTATTTTGGAGACCACTGGTCAAAATGTATTAAATATGCAGACATCGCAGTTGTCACAGGTTAAAAATTAATTTGTCAATTCTCCATCCCCACCCCCACCCCCAAATTTTTACATATGGAATTGCCAGAGACAGAAATTTTCTCTATAATCCATGGAAATGTGTCAATATTTCATTATATAGTAAAATCAAGAGGATAGTTTTCCAAATTTTCCACACTGAGGTACCTGCTGATATTTCCCCCTCCATTTTTTTTTTTTTTTTTTTTGGAAATTTTGTTGTTTTTGAGAATATACACAGCAAAAAATACACCAATTAAACAGTTTCTACATGAACAATTTAGTGACGTTGATTTCATTTTTCTAGTTGTGCAACCATTCTCACCCTCCTTTCCTGAGTTGTTCCTCCCTCGTTAACATAAACTCACTGCTCCCTAAGATTCCTATTTAATCTTTCCAGCAACTATTGTCAATTTGATACCATATAAATAATTCTTAAAAGAGCATAATGCTCAAGGTAGACCTTTTTTTCTAGTTAAGCTAAACTATTGGTTAGCTTTTAAAAAATATGGAACACTTCAAGAATTTGTGTGTCGTCTTTGCACAGGGGCCATGTTAATCTTCTGTGTATCTTTCCAATTTTAGTATATGTGCTACCGAAGGGAGCACTTCCCTGTCATTCTTGTTTTCTTTTCTCTTGTCCTTTCCTTTGTTCTTGTGGCATATTATTTTATTATTCCTCATTTAGATAGTATGACTGAGGCACAGTGAAATACATGGGCTTGGCCAATGTCGCAAAACTAAGTTGCAAGACTGTTTATGAGGACCTGGTGGGGTCATTAAGCCCTTGACTGCTAACGGAAAAGTCTGTAGTTTGAACCCACTAGTCAATCTATGGATAAAGATGAGGCAGTCCGATTCTGTAAAGATTTACAGCACTGGAAAGCCTATGGGGAAGTTTTACTCTTTCCTCCAGGGTTGCTATTAGCCAGAATCTAATCGATGGAAACTGTTTGTTGTTGTTAATGAGAGTCCTGCTGGTGCAGTGGTTCCGTGCTCTGCTACTAACTGAAAGGTCCTCGTTTAACCTACCAGCCACTCCGTAGGAGAAAGATGTGGCATTCTACTTCTGTAAGGATTACAGCCTTGAAACCCTATGTGGCAGTTCTACTCTGTCCTATAGGGTTGCTGTGAGTCCGAATCAACTCCGCGACAATGGCTTTGATTTTGGGTGATGACAAAGAATGGGTAAATAAAGCTGCGTTTCTTCCATTAAGGAACTCAAAGTCCATTTTGCGGTATTGGTGTCTATAAGAAGCTGTACTGCAGTAAGATAAATATTGAGGGAGGTTTGTAAAACACAGTGATGAAGGGTACGGGCTTTTGAGTTTAATCTGAGAGTTAATTCTAGTTGCACCATTAAGTAGCTGTGTGACTTTGGAAAGGTATTTGTGTTTTCTTCCTCAATCCTTTTACCTATAAAATGAGGTAATTACACTGATTATGCAGATTAATTGACAATTAATTGAATGGAAGCAGATCAGCAAACACAGTGTCTGACATACAAGTAGTACTCAGTAAACCTCCTGCCCCCCCAAAAAAAATAAATAATTACTATTATAAACTATAATAGAAATAGTACTAAGGACAATCATAAGAGAGACTATAAGTTCATTGATGAGGTGAGTTAGTGACACACACAAGAGGTTTAGAATTTCTATTACTTATTCAGCTGTCACAGAAACCCTGGTGGCATAGTGGTTAAGTGCTACGGCTGCTAAGGAAAAGGTTGGCAGTTCAAATCCACTAGGCTCTCCTTGGAAACTCTATGAGGCAGTTTTACGCTGTCCTGTAGAGTTGCTGATTTGAAATTGACTTGACGGCAATGGGTTTTTTCATTTTTCAGCTGTCACATATTATCTATTTTTAACTTATTTTATCTTATATGCATTCATGTTTTGTGTGAACAGCTGTGCTAGGTCATTTGAAAGATCCTCCTACTCTACATTATTACATGAAATAAATAAAGTTTGATGGAAAGCTAAATAGTTGAGTCAACTTTAATGCCTACAGTAAAACTACTTTCATAATGTGTCATAATAATAGAACACATTTCCCTTTTTGTTTATACAGCTTGAGCCTTAAAGGCCGTAAGTAGGATTTCCTCTACATTATAATTTTTAATAGGATAGTCTATGAAACAATGTTGTGACAATGTTTAGCAATTTTAGCTAAGAAATTCAGAATATAAATCTGCCATTAATTACCATTACTTAAACCTACATGAGGTGGTTTGATTTTTTTTTTTTTTTTTTGGAGGGGCGATGGTAGATACAGGTGAGATGACAGAAAGAGCTTGAGCAACCAAGAAATGAGAATAAAAAAGGCAAACCAGAAACAAAACAAAACAACAAACGCTCTGGAGATTTTATACATTTAGCATAATAAGTGTAGAGCTTCTTAAGCATGGTCATGAGTTATATTAGAATTTTATCAGCCCTTGAGGGTCCCAGAAAAAGAAAATTAGATGAGAATTTGAACGCATTCAAAAGCCTTATAATGGGGAGTAGAGGCAGAACCAGAGAAACAGAGTTTATACATGAGATTGCAGACCATTTTATACCCTTATGCTGTTGTGATCTGAAATATAATATGAAAGTCACAGATTGCCTGAGTATCTACATTGTGCTGAGCATTAGAATAAACACCACTGCGTTCTCAATATGTTTGCAAAATCTTTTTGTACAGAGCCAAAATGATACTTCAGCAACAAAAAATAAAATAAATCATACTAAAGCATAACAGCTCAAACACTATTCTTCACAAGAACCAACTAAAGAAAACTAAAGAAAAGGAATATTTCTTTTTCCCCTCTAGATAAACAGTTAATGCAGTGGAGTGTGATATTTAATTACCTCTTTTTTATTTTACCCTTCATTATTTTAGCTTTCATAGCTACACATGTTATACTGGTCATAAAATTATATAGTCCTTTTTAAAGTACAGCTACAGTATATTTCTGGCTGCTTCTTCATGCAGAGTATTTTACCAATGACCAACACATGATGGGAAGGATTTCATCCAGTCAGTTCCAAATTTATAGCCCTTAAACTTTACCAGCATCCTGTTGTTAAACAGGGGAGTCTGTGTTCTGTAATCAGTTAGACACCTTCTGTAAGTTCCAGCCTCCTCCGTTTGTTCACTCTACTCATCAGGCTGAAAAGAGTAACCCCAATTTTCAACGTCTTATCATATAAAGTATTCTAAATGTTATACAAAATCCTGTTATATCAAATCCTAACAAAAATAAAAAATACATCAATCTGTAGAGAAATATAAAGAGAGGGCCACTTGCAGAACATTGGTAGGTTCTGTTAAGCATACTCATGGTGAGAAACACTTAATATTTTATTTGTTAAATTAACAAATACATATTAGAAAACTTTTAATAGTAAAAATGTTTTATACAGGACTGTAGCTTAGTTTCTGAGGTCCCTGGGGGGCATAAATGGTCTGTGCTTCACTATTAACTCAAGTCGAGCCCTTGGTGGCACAGTAGTTAAGAGCTCAGCTGCTAACAAAAAGGTCAGCAGTTGGAATCCACCAGCCACTCCTTGGAAACCCTATGGGGGAAGTTCTAACTGTTCTATAGGGTCTCTATGAAACAGAATCGACTCGACAGCTACAGGTTTGTTTGTTTGTTTTATTAACTAAAGTTGGCAGTTCAGATCCCCAATGGCACCACAGAAGAAAGGCCTAGAGATCGTTCCATAAAGATTGTTGTTGTGTGTTGTTAGGTGCCTTCAAGTCGATTCTGACTCATAGGGAGCCTATGTAAAACAACAGAAGGAAACACTGCCTGATCCTGCACCATACTCACAATCTCTGCCGTGTTTGAGCCCATTGTTGCAGCCACTGTGTCATATTTTGAGTGACTTACGACCTGAGAGGCTCATCTTCTGGCACTATATCTGACAATGTTCTGCTGCTGTCCATAAGGTTTGCACTGGCTAATTTTTTTCAGTAGATTGTCAGGTCCTTCTTCCGGGTGTGTCTTAGTCTGGAAGCTCCACTGAAACCTGTCTAATGTGGGTGACCCTGCTGTTATTTGAAATACTGGTGGCATTGCTTCCAGTATCATAGCAACTTGAAAGCCACCACAGTACAACAAACTGAGAGACAAGAGGTGGCTGTAAAGGTTACAGCTAAGAAAACCCTATGGAGCAATTCTGCTCTGTAACACATGGGGTCACCATAAATTGGAATCAACTGTATGGAAACAGGTTTGATTTTTTTTCAGCTTTGTTTACTTAGTCTCACTAGCACAGAAAAGCAATATGTGAAATAATTATTAAGTATGCAGTGTAAGTTGCTAAACTGAAGATGATTGTAAAATAAATAGAGTATTTTTGGCTATCTTTTAATTATATAGAATATCTAAATATTTAGAAATATTTAATTTATTCTTTTTAAAATCAGAGGTTCTTAGTACTCATTGGATGATATCATTCAGATATCTCACTATGTCCCCATATATAAGGAGGTAGAATTAGGCTAAAACCGAATTCTGACGTTTTAACATTCCAAATTCTAATTGATTTATGAAAAGCTAAAAACGCATCAAAGTGTTGCTTCTTTTTAAATCTGGTTTATGCACAACAATAATCTTCCAAATGTGATATATACATATATATATAGAGAGAGAGAGAGAGAGAAGGAAAAGAATCATCAGAGTATAAAATCAAGAAACATCTTGGCATATATTTTCTATTTCTATGTGATTACAGTACAATGATCATGATAAATTAATATAAATATGGAAAAGTTCTTTCTTCACACCAATATGGTAATAGGTAAAAAAGAGGATATAATGATATTTGTTCACTACTTTACCTTCAGGAATAAAACAATGCCTGATAAGTGATCAACAATATTTATTGAATGAACATATAATTTATAGTTAAACACTTACTTATATTACCCAATAAAACTTTATTTAGAACCTACTGTATGCTAAACACCAAACAAGGTGTTGGTTGATCCTGAGATGAAAATTACTCTCTCTTACTAAACTCTGGACCTAATGAAATATAAACCCATTAACATATAATTAAAATTCAATGCCATTACTGCCATAATCTTTAGATGTTTTGAACAATTTTTTTACCAGTGTTCAATTTGAGCACCTAAGTGAAGATCTCAGATGTTAACTGGAACAAAAGTTTTTCTGGATTCATTACTGTTTAAGAGCAGTCAATGGACAATATTTCTCATCACTATTAAGCTAGACAGCCCGTTGCTCTCGAGTCAATTCCAACTCATAGCAACAAAGCAGATTTGTCCCATGGGGTTTCCAAAGAGGGGCTGGTGGATTTGAACTGCTGACCTTTTGTTTAGCAGCCAAATGGTTAACCACTGGACCACCAGAGCTCCACATTAACCTAAATATCTATATCAAATGCCATTCTGTAATCATGTTTTCTATCTCAGTCTTCCATTCTTATAACTTTTGTTCTTGTTCTATTTCTTTGCAAGTTTGCCTCTCTACTAACATATTTTACTGTGGTCTAAAACCCTTCCTTTAAATATCAAATAACGAAAAACCCTCTTATCTTTTCTCAAACTCTTCACAGACATCCGATTCCAGCTCCTTCCTTCAGTAAAATCTAACTGCTCTTTTGGCTGACCTACACCATTACAGTTTCTTGAGTTAGGAGCTGACTACTCTTCTGTACATCTTGGCAGCTTGAAGATGGTTTATGTATTCTCCTATTGCTTATGTTCCATAACAACTTCTGCAAAAGTCTGAGGCAAATTCCTCTTCTATGGTGTTAATGCCACCTGTTGCTTGATATATTTTATGGTATTAACTGGGTTTTTAAACTTTCTATGTACTTGTTAACCCAAGATCTCTCTCTTAATACATGGAAGGCAGGCTTTGCCTTAGAAAAGAAATTACGCTTTATATAGAGAAAACAGATTTAATATCTTGTGTTTGCAGTTATAAAATAGGCTCTCGATACTTTTCGCAGATCAAATAACCTTCGTATCTGTTTAAAAGTTCTGGGATTCTTTAGAGGGAAAAACGGAAAAAAATAGGTTTCGTGACGGTTAATGTTGCCTGTCAACTTGATTAGGCTATGATACTTAGTGATTTGGCAGACACTATGTATCACCTTCCATTTTGTGAGGAACCAATTTGTTGAAAGGAGAGTTTCTTTAGGGGCATGGCCTGCCTCCAGTATATAAATGGATGTTCTGGCAAAGCACACTCTCTCTCTTCTCTGTACTTTTTTGTCCCTTGGTCTCTGTTTCTTGGGACGTTAGCCTGCAGAAGTCTTCAGCCTGCCATTTGGCCTTTCAGATTTTGGGTTTGTCAACCCATGCAACCATGTGAACCAGCAGAAGCCTTTATCCTACTACTTGACCTGCAGATTTGGGATTTATCGACCCCTGAAACCATGTGAGCCAAAAGAAGCCTTCAGCTATCTACTAGACCCACAGAATTGAGACTTGTCAGCCCCCACAATTGTTGAGCCATTCCTTGAAGTAAACCTCTCTCTGTATATTTATATTTATGCTTCACTGATTTTGCTTCTTTAGAGAACCCAGACTAAGACAAATTTTAATAGGCTAAACCTTAAAAGGAGTTAGAGATAGAATTTTACCATAAGAACATTTGGAGGTGAGATAAAGCCATACGAATATTGACAGAGATATTGTAGGCAGTCCTCATATATGAAGGCAGAGCTATGGGAAATTAAAAAAAAAAATACAAAGTTTCTAGAATTTTCTGGACTGTGGACATTAAAAATCACTCCTATGGTTTGCCTGACTTGTATACACTTGTGACTGTTGAAATGCACTTTCTCAGCAGTCAATGATGTTTAGCATAATGTGAAATTAAACATTGCACACCCCTGCTACATGATGTGAAATTACACTTCCGTGTGGACTTAGCCACTTGCCACGGAGAGGTGGATCCTCTGTCCAGGCTAACAGAACCATGCTAGATGAAAGTAGCCCCACACCTGTGTAGACAGATATTCAGACATAGAGTGGAGATCTCACAGTTTCATACCCTGCTTGTTTCATGTTAAAGCTTTTTATCTAGCCACCTTTTTCTGAATCTCATTCTCTTCTTTCTTACTACTTCTTACTACAACAAACTGTGAACTTGATATCCATCCTTCATAATTTCACTTCATCCTCCAATTTATTTCTCCAAACAACTGCTGGAATAATCCTCTTAAATATGTATCTGATTAAATTAATTCTCTATCAAAACCCTTCAGAGGCTCAGCAAGGTAAACATATGTTCCATCTCTTCATAAGGAAAGTAACGTTTTTCCCTATTTGATTTTTATTTAATTCCCATGTTTACCACTGACCAATATCTATTTCCTAAAGATTAATATACAGACATTTTGTCCTTTATTTCCTAGAATGTAATATTCATGTCATTCTACCTTAGCATAATTTCACGAATTAGTCCGTTCACCTGGATCACCATTGCAGACACACACATACACAAGCACACATACACCCACACATCCTTGAATGCCTGCATGGATGCATACAGATACATCATCACCACTAGACTATTTATACTTTCACTTAGGACCTCAGGTTAGAAGGCACATTCTCCAGCAATCTTAAAATATTGATTGACCAGAATGAAGAATCCAGCAATGAGGAAGCCATGCTCTAAAAACACTGATGATGACCCTTGAAACAATTATGCATAACTAGAAGTCTAATTAACTTGGTTTTCAGAACATAATGTATGTCAAATATTTATTTTAAAATCTTAATTACTAAATAAAAGTTAGATAATAAGAAAAAGGCATACTTCTGATATATAATATTATTTAAATAAAATATGAACTTACAAGAAAGGTGTAGTTGCAGTAAATTTCTTCTAATATTTTAACTGTACAGAGTGGTAGAGTCACTAGATACGATTTTGTTATGCATTGAATTGTTTCAACCACACATATATGTTGTAAATCCTAACCCCTGTACCTGTGGTCATAATCCCATTTGGGAATAGATTTTCGTTGTTATGTTAATGTGGCAATATTAGTGTGATTAAAAAAAAACATTGTTACTGAGTGGATTCCAACTCATAGCGACCCTATGAAGCTGAGTAGAACTGCCCCATATGGTTTTCAAAGAATTGCTAGTGGATTCCAACTGCTGAACTTTTTGTTTGCAGATAAGTCCTTAAGTACTGCCAACACCAGGGCGGAGTGTAGAGTGTGTCTTAAATCAATCTCTTCTGAGATATAAAAGAGCAGTTTAAGCAAGCAGAAAACAGGCAACCGGCAAAAGTAGATGCCAAGCCACATGAGATCTCTAAGGAACCAAGAACTAGAAGCTGAAAAAGAGACAAGAATCTTCCGCTAGAACTGACAGAAGGAGAAAGCCTTTCCCTAGAGAAAAGTCCCTGAATTTAGACCTCTAGCCTTCTAGACATTTAAAAAAAAAAAATTCTGTTTTTTAAAGCCACCAACTTGTGGTATTTCTGTTATAGCAGCACTAGATAGCTAATATGCTGTTTTTTTAATAGAACTGCAGTTCATGAATGTTAAAATGTGAGAAAAAACAGAGAAGACTGAAAATTTTCTTGAATTTGATGTGTGTGGGGCAGGGGAGGGGGAGGAAGAGGGTAACTACAGGCAACACTGAAATAATGGGTTGAGGGGTAAATTTTAAAGTTTTGCCTTTTGCTCTTTCCACTGACTTTCCCTTAGGTTCCAGAACCATCAACATCATACCTCATGCCTGGCACAGGTGGCTTTGTGGGTAATGGCCTTCACTATTCTCATTCTGCCTTATAAATTCTCAGATTTGGATGAATGCCTTTTTCCAGTGCCGCATCCCCAGAAATTTTAAAGTAAACCTCTGACGATAGATTTTGCCTGACTGGAAAAAAAAATCTTGAAAGGAATGTAGTGATAAATTATTGTACCTGAAGCTTCCTGTTCTAGGGCTCTCCCTTTCTTCTTTTCTCTGATTATATATACACACACACACACACACACACATATATATATATATATACACATATATATATATATAATTCCTTATTTTTCTTATTAAATATCAGGAAAATAATTCTTTATTTATAATTATATATTATATATATTAAAATTCCTTATTTATATATATAATAATTCCTTATTTTCCTATCCATTGCATTCTTTGATTCAACTAGTGTGTATACACTAGTTGAATCAAAGAATGCAATGGATAGCAAAATAAGGAAATAGATACCGCTGAACAACTATAAACTCTGGACTTAGGAAAAAAAAAAATAGTCTTAGAAGAAATAAACCAGAATACTCCTCAGAAGTGTGGATAGAGAGACTTTATCTTGCTTACTTTAGATACATCATCAGGAAAGACTAATCCCTAGAAAATGACATCATGTTTGGTAAAATGAAGGATCAGCAAAATGATGGAAACCCTCCATGAGATGGACTGACAGGGAGGCTGCAACAATGGCCTCAATCATACAAACAATTGTCATGATGGCAGAGAACTGAGCAATGTTTCATTCTGTTATACATAAGGTCACCGTGAGTCAACCGTATCAATGACATCTAACAACAACAGAAACACCTTCTTAAATAGAGTTTGAGCTTTGCAGTTCCTTCAGTACTAATTTCTACTGATGTGTGGTAATATTGGGGGGAAGGGAAACATTCTGTAATCCTATGATTAGTTCTAAATCTTTTAGGAGGCCGTTGCCCCTGGACAGTGACCTTCACAAGTATTCTCAGATTTTTTCCCCATTTAGGTGAGACAGGAAGGCTAGAGGATCCGAGGTTCAGCATTTTCCTTCCCCCACAGTGGTTAGGCTCTGGTAGATGTAATGTTGGTTTGGCTCTGGTAAAATAGTTGCCCTGAGGGCAGACTTTTGTTAAGCAGAAGAGAACACTCAATTTTATTTCGAAAAGGTTGTTTTCTCCTGCCCCTGCAGGAAGTATGAGATGATTATTCTATGATCTTCATCCCCCCAAAAACTGATGAGGTTCTGAATGTAAAACTCAAGAAAACATGGGGCCCTGCGTAAGGGTGGACTTCCTGGAGATTTCACTTCTAAAGTTAGTCTACCTCAGTCTCCGACTATTTGTTGATGACTCTTTAAGCAAGCTACGACTCTATGTATTTTCGATCTTTCCTATTTTCGTTGTGTTAGTTATCCCTGTGACTACAGTTATCTCATGGATCTAACAAAGTTTTTGATTTTCAGTTTGTTCAGCTTTTTTGTTGTTTTGAGGATGGAAATGTCACTCCCAAACTCTTTAAATGTTGGAGCAGAAAACACAATTCCTCCTTCAGTATATTTTAATATCAATGTATGAAAATATTTTGGTAAACAAAGAATAAAATAGAAACTTATTTAATTGATAAAGTCTATATTCCAGAAATCCATAACAAACAGTTTACTTAAGAAAGAAACAGTAGATGTATTTTCTTTAAGACTGAAAAGCAGACAAAGATGTGCACCATCTCCATTACTCTTTATCACAGTACTGTCTACATGTTCTTAAAGTAAATCAAAGCAAAATATATTAGTATTAGAAGAGTAGAGATTAAACTCTCATCATTTACATAGAAATTAAATTAAAATGGAATCAAAACACAGTTAGAAATAATAAAGTCTTTGCAAATTTGCTGAAAACAAGCTCAACTTGCAAAAGCCACTAGTATTTTGCTACACAAGCAATAGCTAACTACTAAAAACAATAATTAAAAAATACCCTGTTATAAATAGTAATGAAATCTGTTATAGAAGATATAGGAGTTGATCTGATAAAATAAAGGACATTTCTTATTCTTTAACAAAAAATTAAGAGTTATAGATACGGCAGTTCTCCTCAAATGCTAAAAAAAGAAAAATCCTAATGAAATTTCTGTTTTTTTTAAAGAGATACTTTTATCAATAAATCAAATAAAATTTTAGTTAAAGACTTTAACAGGTATCTATCAGTTTCACAGATTAAACAGATGAGATTTTTAAAGCAAAAAGAGAAATGAAATATTTTTAAAGTTAGTTTAAGAAGATATGATTAATTTTGTGTCTTAAAAAAACTCTAGTATACTTTTTCAAGTCTCCATGTATATTTTTGGTGATTTTTTAATTTAATAGACTACAAATCCAAGCCAAATAAAATTTAACAGCTTATAATATAAAACCAACAGTTGTAAATCATAATAAAAAAAAAAATCATTAATATAATTTTTTTAAAGGATTTAGCAGAAGTCACAATAGTTTTTAGTACATTAATTAACAAAATAAATAAACAAAAAACACTACTGCTTTTCCTCCCAAATCAATGACAAAATCTGAAGCCCAAGTAAAGAAAATCTTTCAAAAAATAAAAATGACAGAATTACCTATACTAATATTTTTGAAATGTGGCCACACCTATATGCAAAAGTATAGGAAAACTTTTAAATAATTTCATTATTAAACTGGAAAGAAGTGAATAAAGTAATAAATTAAGCAGGGAACTAATCTTTCTGTTTAAATTTGGGAAGATATCCAAACTATGGAATAAAGTAAGAATAACAAAGATAAACAGGAGTGGCAAACAAAAGAAAGAAACTGAAATACATGATTGTAAAAAGAATGCATCCACCACACATCTGTCAGTTTGTCATACTACGGTGGCTTACACTTTGCTGTGATGCTTGAAGGTATGCTATCAATATTTCAAATACCAGCAGGCTCACCCATGATGGACAGGTTTCAAGGGAGCTTCCAGAGTGCCATAGACTAGGAAGAAAGACCTGGCAGTCTGCTTCTGAAAAAATTGTCCTGTGAAAAACCTCATGAATGGCGGCAGAACATTGTCTGATCTATTACCAGAATGAGCTCCTCGGAGTGGAAGGCACTCAAGATACTCCTAGGGAAGAGCAGCCTCCTCAAAGGAGAGTCATATTAATGACATGTATGGAGTAAAGCTTTCAGGACCTTCATCTGTTGATTTGGCATGACTCAAAATGAGAAGAAACAGACGCAAACATCCATTAATAATCTGAATATGGAAGACATGAAATATGGCTCTAGGAAATTGGAAGTCATCAAAAACAAGATGGAACACATAAAGATTGATATCCTAGACATTAGTGATGAAATGGACTAGTATTAGACATTTTGTATCAGACAATCATATGGTCTAGTATGCCAGGAATGACAAGTTGAAGAAAAATGGCATCACATTCATTGTCATAAAGAATATTTCAAGATCTATCTTGTGGTAAACCATGCTGTCAGTGATAGGATAATATCCATATGCCTACAAAAAGGGCCAATTACTACTACTATTATTCAGATTTACTCACCACCCACAAATATCGAAGATGAGAAAATTAAAGATTTTTAACAATTTCTGCAGTCTGAAATTCATCAAACATACAATCAAGATGCATTGATAATTATTGATTATTGGAATGTGAAATCTGGAAACAAAGAAGGATCTGTAGTTAGAAAATATGGCCTTGGTGATAGAAATGACACCAGAGATCAGGTCACATTATAGAATTTTGCAAGACAAATGACTTATTCATTGCAAATACCTTTCTTCAACATAAATGGTGACTATACACAAATTAAGTCAACTACGTCTGCTAAAAGAGGTTATGAAGAAGCTGAATATCCTTAGTAATTACAAGGCCAGGGGCCAACTGCAGAACAGACCATCAATTGCTCATACTGAAGTTCAAGTTGAAGCTGAAGAAAATTAGAACAAGTCCATGACAGTCACAAGTATGAACTTGAATGTATCCTACCTGAATTTAGAGATCATCTCAAGTATAGATTTGACACATTAAACACAAATGATCAAAGACCAGACGAGTTGTGGGATGACATTAAGGAAATAATACATGAAGAAAGAAAAGATGAAAATGGATGTCAGAAGAGATTCTGAAACTTGCTCTTGAACTTAGAGAAGCTAAATTAAATGGAAGAAATGATGAAGTAAAAGAGCTGAACAGAAGATTTCAAAGGAAGGCTTGAGAACCCAAAGTAAGGAATAATAATGAAATGTGCAAAGACCTGGAGTTAGAAAACCAGAAGTGAAAAACAGGCTCGACATTTCTCATGCTGAAAGAACTGATTAAAAATTTCAAGACTTGAGCTGAAATTTTGAAGGATACTGTGGGTAAAATAGTAAAAAACAAAATCGTAAAGAAACTAAAAATCCTCACAACTGGACCAATAAGCAAAGTCATGATAAATGGAGAAAAGATTGAAGTTGTCAAGGATTTCATTTTACTTAGATCCACAATCAACACACATGGAAGCAGCAGTCAAGAAATCAAAAGACACATTGCATTGGGCAAATCTGCTGCAAAAGACCTCTTTAAAGTGTTAAGAAGCAAAGATGTCACCTTGAAGACTAAGGTGACCCTGACCTAAGCCTTGTTGTTTTCAATTGCCTCATATGCATTCAAAAGCAGGACAATGAATAGGGAAAACCAAAGAAGAATTGACGCCTTTGAATTAGGGTGTTGAGGAAGAATACTGAATATAAGATGGACTGCCAGAAGAACAAACAAATCTGTCAGAAATCTCTCTTGGAAGAAGTACAGTCAGAATACTCCTTAGAAGTGAGGATAGTGAGAAAGTGTTTCACATACTTTAGACATGTTATCAGGAGGGATCAGTCCCTGGAGAAGGGCATCATGCTTGGTAAAGTAAAGGATCAGTGAAAGAGTGGAAAACCCTCAACGAGATGTATTGACATAGTGGCTGCAACAATGAACTCAAACATAACAACGATTGTGAGGGTGGCACAGGACCAGGCAGTGTTTCATTCTGTTGCACATAGGGTCACTATAGCAACCGACTCCACGGCACCTAACAACAACAAAAATGGGCAAAATATTGAACAATGCAGGAAGGATCACAAAAAGATGGAAGGACTAGTCACTGTACAAAAAGAATTAGTCGATGTTCATCCAGTTCAGAAGGTAGCATATGATCAAGAATCAACTGGTACTGGAGGAAGAAGTCCAAGCTGCACTGAAGGTATTAGCGAAAAACAAGGCTGCAGGAATTGATAGAATACCAATTAAGATGTTTCATCAAATAGATGAAATTCTGGAAGTGCTCACTTTTCTATACCTAGAAATGTCAAAGACAGCTACCTGGCCAACCGATTGGAAGAGATCCATATTTGTGTCCATTCCAAGAAAGGTGATCCAACATAATGTGGAAATTATAAAACAATGTTAATATCACACACAAGTAAAATTTTGCTAAAGATCTTTCAAAGTGGTTGCAGCAATACATCAGTAGCGAAGTAAGCAGGATTCAGAAGAGGATGTGGAACAAGGAATATCATTGCTGATATCAGATGGATCTTTGCTGAAAGCAGAGAATACCAGAAAGATATTTACCTGTGTTTTATTGGCTATGTAAAGGCATTAGGCTGTGTAGATCATAACAAATTATGGATAACATTGCAAAGAATGGGATTTCCCAAACACTTGAATGTGCTCATGAGGAACATGAACACAAACAAAGAGACAATCATTCGAACAGAACAAGGGATTACGGCATAGTTTAAAATCAGGAAAAGTGTGTGTCAGGGCTGTAGTCTTTCACCATACCTATTAAATTTGGATGGTGAGCAAATAACCTGAGAAGTGGACTGTATGAAGAAAACAGCATCAGGTTTGGAGGAAAATTCATTAATAGCTTGAAGCACTTATGGATGAAGATCAAAGACCACAGCCTTCAGTATGAATTACACCTCAACATAAAGAAAACAAAAATCCTCAAACTGGACCAATAAGCGGCATCATGATAAACTGAGAAAATATCGATTTTGTAAGGGATTTCATTTTATTTGGATCCACAATCACCACCCATGGAAGTAGCAGTCAAAATATCAAAGGACGTATTGCAATGTGCAAATCTGCTACTAAAGACCTCTTTAAGGTTTTGAAAAACTAAGATGTCACTTTGAGGACTAAGGTGCACCTGACCAAAGTCATGATACTTTCAATCTCTTTCTATGCATGCAAAAGCTGGACAATGAATAGGAACGACCAAAGAAGAATTGATGCCTTTGAATTATGGTGTTGGTGAAGAATATTGAATATACCATGGACTTCCAGAAGAACAAACCAGTTTGTCTTGGAAGAAGTACATCCAGAGTGCTCTTTTTAAGCAAAGATGGTGAGACTTTGTCTCACTTACTTTGGACATGTTACCAAGAGAGACCAGCCCCTAGAGAAGGACATCATGCTTAGTAAGGTAGAGGTTCAAAAAAAGAATAACTCCATGAGATGGATTGACACAGTGTCTACAATAATGAGCTCAAACACAGTAATTATTGTGAGGCACTGTTTCCTTCTGTTGCACAAAGGGTCACTATGAATAGGAACCAACTCCAAGGCACCTAACAACCACAACAACAAAATTAATGCATAATAAGTTCATAAACCTCTTAGGAAAAGTGAAGAGAGTAACAAAAATTTAGGAAAAATTATATAGCATGCAATACATAGCATGCAAGAAAAAATCAACCGTGGTTAAAATATTTTAAAATGTAAATAATATTAGTGTTTTATGAAAATTTTTGAAATTAAATATATAATGACTGAGGAATTTTAATATATATTTAAAATTTGCCTTCAAAAATGATATCTGGCCCATAATTTTAAAAAATTATTACATGATGTAAACTATTTCAAAATATAAAAAATAAATGATTCTCTATTTTTAAATGAAAATAGCATATAAATTGGAAACAATAACTCTCAGATATCTCAGAAAAATAAAATTTCAAAACTATTTCCCTTCTTAACATAATAGTAATATTCCTAAATAAGATACTACAAAATTGTGACACAATATATTCAAAGTCAGTACAAGATGATCAAGGTAGATTTAATCTATAAATGCAAAAAGAAAAGAAAGGAGTTATGTATATAACACATTTTATCAATTTATTATAAGGGACATAAAATATATAACTATAATTTGTTTAAAGTATCAAAAATTTCCTCAAGAGAACTCAACATTCTTTTCTAACAATGACTACATTAAACTGAGACTAAGAGGATAGTCAATGTAGAAAAATGTATGTATCCAAAATCAATAGTAAAATGTCATACTTAATCACCACTCTATTTGCATTTCCAAACTGTGTTTTGTGGGGTATTAAATTATTGATCCATTAAAATATTCTAGAATAAAAAGTTTCTATGGTTTAGAAAACACCATATATTTTTTTCTCTTCAAAGCATTGCTTTATCGAATGTGCTTTTCTTTTTTTTTTTTTAATTGTATTTTAGATGAAGTTTTACAGAACAAACTAGCTTCTCATTAAACAATTAGTGCATATATTGTTTTATGACATTGGTTAACAATCCCAACGACATGTCACCACTCTCCCTTCTCGACCTTGGGTTCCACATTACCAGCTTTCCTGTCCCCTCCTGCCTTCTCGTCCTTGCCCCTGGGCTGGTGTGCCCCTTTAGTGTTGTTTTGTTTTAGGGGCCTGTCTAATCTTTAGATGAAGGGTGAACCTCAAGAGTGACTTCATTACTGAGCTAAAAGGGTGGCCGGAGGGCATAGTCTCGGGGTTTCTCCAGTCTCTGGGTTTCTTCAGTCTCTATCAGGCCAGTAAGTCTGGTCTTAACGCTGCATATTTTTTAAATCTCTTTCTTAGACAGTCACAAAAAGCATTAACATAAGGTAAATTATAAGATTTTTTTCAGGTAGAAAACCTGTTCCTGTATGTTCCGTCTACACTTTTCTCAATTTATTTGACCAAAAAAAACCTCATTTACGCATACCTATTAATATCTTGAAGAGCTACACTATAGTCATTCCTACTGAAGTCAAAAAGAAAAAGAAAATGATGCCTGTTCTCACCACTATTATTTCAAATTATTCTTGAAGATCTAGTAAATGCAAGGAGGCAAGACACAAAAATGATAGTTACCACCCTAGGAGGAGCTTGTCTAGGCTAGAAAACCCAAAAACTCATTGCCATGAAGTTGATTCTATCTCATAGCGACCCTATAAAACAGGGTAGAACTGTCTCATAGTGTTTCCATGGCTGTAAATCTTTACAGAAGCAGACCGCCACATCTTTCTCCCTCAGAGCAGCCAAGGGTTTGAAATCGCCAACCTTCTGGTTAGCAGCCTAGCATTTAACCACTGTGCCACCAGGACTCCTCAAAAGAATGACATGTTTGTTTCTGCCCGGTTTCAAACCAGGGACGTTTCACGTGTTAAGTGAATGTGATAACCACTATACTACGGAAATATGCTTGCATTAGCCCCCTACAAATTGCTTCTGGCGGTCGTTCTAAACAGGAATGGAAAAAAAGGCATTGACCAGATCAATGGTTGCATATCAGGTATCAGGAGTTGTGTTAATTTGCTCAAGCAATGAAATCACATCTGAAACAGTAGCTGCAATTGGAGTCACCACATGGTTAAGTTTACAGTAATCCACCAAGGCTCTCAAGATAAATAACATTATTAGCATGAATTATCTGCTATAGCCTGAAACATCAGGTAAACAAATCTACTCTTTTCAGGTAGGATATTATAAAGAAATGGATTCTCCAAGATCCATTTGTTGTTTTCACAGTCCAAACAGGCAAACTGAATGGGGACTTGGTAAGAATTACCACCCCTGCATCTTTTACTTCCTTAATAGTGGCACTAATCTCTGCAATCCCTCCAGGAATGAAGTATTGCTTTTGGTTTACTATTTTCCTAGGGCTGGGCAGTTATAACGGCTACCGCTTGGCCTTTATTGTCATGATAGTTCTCATTCCACGTGTCAGGTATCCAGTGTGTGAGTTTTGTCAGTTGCTGAGTATGTCTATTCAAATTATGCATTCTGGAACTGGGGAAATCACCACAGAATGGTTCGGGGACTCACTGGATCCACTGCAAGATGGACCTGAGCTAACACTCCATTGATACCTTGGCCTCCATACACCCCCATTCTGACTGGTGATCCACAGGGACATTTGGGGTCTTCTGGGATTAGTGTCAGTTCAGAGTCAGTGCCCAGCAATTCTTGAAAAGTATGAGTGTTTCCTTTTCTCCAGTGAGCATTCACTCTTGTAAAAGGCTGTAGATCCCTTTGAGGATGGCTGGGAAAACCATTAAACAGTATACATTTTTGTCAGTGTAGTGGGGTACTTTTTCAAGGGGATCCAGTCTTTCTTTCATTCAAGGGGTTGTGAGTCTGTAAACTGGCTCAAATCTGGGTATTGTTTGAGGGGCCATGACTCTATTCTGTCTATTAAAGTTAGACTGCCCCTCACTTGACCTAGAATTCTTCCACTTATACAAATCAAGTAAATATTTAATAGGTTTCCCATCTGTTTCACTCCTGGGGACACCATGACAAAGTAGCCAATGCCATAAATGCATGAAATTCAAATTATTGTGATTACTGCTTTGACTCTGCTATTTATTGTGGTAATCATGCCCACCTTGTTTTTGGCAATTAAGTGTCACTACTTGTCCCCTGCCACCCCAGGGTCTAAACAGCCCCTTTGTAGTTAGGTGTCTTAATTAATCTAGGGCAGTTCCCACTGTAAAATTCCACCTACATAAAACAGCAATCACAGTAGTCTTCCATGATTTTGGCCTTCCCTCCATAAATTTCTCCTTCATAGTTGTGATGAAAACTGTCCTCTGGGCAATGCTTGGGTGGGTCTGTGGGCCTAGCCTTACAAATCAACTCTAATATGCCAATTTCCCTAAGCCTTTGGACAACTTTACTGTATACAAAGGCAGTTCTGGCATTTCAGTTTGATTTAGTGCCAACTAAATAAACTATTAGATCCTTGTCTTAGTCATCTAGTGCTACAATAACAGAAATACCGCAAGTGGATGGCTTCAACAAACAGAAATTTATTCTCTCACAGTCTAGGAGGCTAGAAGTCCAAATTCAGGGTGTCAGCTCCAGGGGAAGGCTTTCTCTGTCAGCTCTGGAAGAAGGTCCTTGTCATCAACCTTCCCCCAGACTAGGAGCTTCTTCAAGTAGGAAGCCCAGGCCAAAAGGACACGGTCTGCTCCCGGAACTATTTTCTTGTTGGTGTGAGGTCCCTGACTCTCTGCTCACCTCCCTTTCCTTTTATCTCTTTTAAGATAAAAGATGATGCAGGCTACACCCCAGGGACACTCCCTTTACATTGGATCAGGGATGTGGCCTGCGTAAGGGTATTACATCCTGCCCTAATCCTCTTTAACATAATCTAATCTTGCCTCATTTACCACAAGCAGAGATTAACATTTACAACACATAGGAAAATCACATCAGATGACAAAATGATGGACAATGAATACAGGGAATCATGGTCCAGCCAAATTAACACACATATTTTTTGGGGACACTATTCAATCCATGGCAATCCTTTTCTAACCTCTTGAGTTGAAATACTGAATGAAGAATCTGTGCTTAGTGAGACCATATAGATAAACTCAGACTGATAGAACTTTTTGTTCCTTGCACCATTATCCCACACCCTTAGTAGCCATTACCACATATATTACCCAGGATTCTGTTTGTATGTATTAGAAAAGTCAAGCAGTTCTTCTGGAGTGTAGCGTACCTCCTCATGGGTCACACTTTGTATATTTATACACTTTACTGGTTTTGGTTCTCTAGAGAACCCAACCTAAAACAATTAACAAGATGATTCATACATTAAAATGTCCCCATACTGGGAAAATTATTTTGGGATCATGTGTTTTCAATCTCTACTAGCAGCAATTTATACTGAAGATAACTGATATCTCATCCTGGGGTAATCTTGGTACAGACCAAAACCTACTGTACCTAGCTCTGCAAAAAGGAAATCATATGACAGAATCAAGGAAATAGCAATGAATCTTAAAGCAGGAATTGTAACTGTAGATGTAGATTTTCCAACACTCTTCTATTGCCTCCCGACCCCATTCAATCCTGTCCTATCCAAACAATTATGAATCGAGGATTGAGACCATGCAAAATGCTGCCAAAGAGCTGTGATATTTTAAAAAGAAGTACTATGAACTGAATAAGCTACTTGACAATGTTAGTCACTGTATTCTGCTCTTCTCTTTTTAAAAATTATGACTTTTATCCTAAATAAATTATGTTAAATTTCTTGTACTTGCCAATATCAATAATAATCTGATACTCATCTGCACACATAATGGAATCAAGAACTCTTTTTATAATTTATTCTCATTAATTAGGCACTTTATTCTCTAGAAGAATTTATGTAATCTGTATCTTTCCAATTTTCCTGAATAAAAAAGCAAAATAAATTGAGCACAAAACTGAAAAAGCTATTTTCTTTCTTCCTATTATTTGGGGAAAAGAGATGTTCATAAATAGTCAAATAACTCCATTTCCCAGATATTTTCTACTAATCTTTTAAAACTTCAAGTTTGAAAAGTATATTGTCTGAATTCCAAGAAGCATCATCTACTAATATGATCAGTCATCTGCTTAATTTTCTTGTATTGAAGAGTTTCTATTTTATTCTGAGAATAAGAGGGATCTTCATTGTCCCCAGTTTCACTCAATCCATACCATATTTTACGTATTTTCAGAGTAAAGTATTAACTCAGAATTCTTGGATTGTCCAAACCCCTCACATTCCAAAAACATGTTTGGTCCTTCACCAGCTGCTAGGATATAACTTCTAAGCCCTTATAATATCGTACCTGATAAGATTAGATTTGTTTAACTGATGTTTTAGGCTATACCTGATAATTCATGCTAATAATGTGACTTATCTTCAGAGCCTTGGTCCAAGCAGTTATCACTTTGACCTCTGGAGGGCCTGGCAACTGAGGAAATAAGGTCAGTCCCACACAGCCTCTAGGTCCAATTGATGGACATCCAGTGAAGCCCTACCCTGGACAAGTAGGCTCTGATGTGATTGCCTGGTTAGCAATACTTTGTGCATGTTGTCACACACCTTTGCTAGGAGAATTACACATTGTCCATAAGACTTCACTGGGAAAGGACAACCGGAAGCTTGCGCCTGGTCTCTCCTAGACATTTCTCTGATCATTTACTGTTGATAATTTTATTTTCATCCTTTAATTGTGATAAACTGTAACCATGAGTAGAACAGCTTTTATAAGTTCTGAGTCCTTCTAGCAAATCATTGAACCTTGAAAACAGAACTGTCGCTTTAAAAGCATTCTTCCAGATGATGATTTTTATATTTTCCAAAACTCTTTCAGTTACCAGTGATAAAAGCATTAACACAATGCAACATATATAAGAAAACTTAGATATTGGCTTGTCCCCTGGAAAGTCAAAGGGTATGAATGACTTAAGGCATGAACAAATCAAGTGTCTTAAGTCATCATTTTAGAGCCCTGTCTTTACCTTTATTCTATTGTGTATGTTGTTCCAATATGCAGTATTATTTTAAAGCTTGAAGCTTTGTTGGCCACAGTAAAGTTTTACTGGGTGTCTTACAGGCAGAAAAAAATCCACCAGAAATTCAAGGCAAATTTTGGTTCGCATTTTGCTGTCTAGGAAAAGGATACAGTGTCTTTTCCACTAGCTGTACTATAAACGTATCAAGGAAGAATCTGATTGTTCCAGCTGTTATTACAAGTAGTCCTACGTAAAATATCTAAGAGAAGAAACAAATTGGCTCATCATGTGGATAAAGTATTCTTATGCATCCAACCTGTAGTATAAATCCACCTCTTTGTTGACAGGTGGGGCACTCTGATTGACATTTCCAACTATATTGAGTATAGTCTCAAAAACAAAAACAAATAAAATAAATAGCCAAGGAGCCAAAACCTAGATCAAGAAGGATGGGAAAAAAAATCTGGCCAAACAAAAATTATAGACTGGCTTGCTAACACCATTTACTTACTAACAGTTGCAATGATAAGTTATCATATATACAGCACAAATAACTGATAGTAACTAGATTTCAATATATTTGTGATATTGCCAACATGTACTCAACTGAGTCTATCACTATAATTTCAAAAGAAGTAAAATGATACAAACTTTGCTATGTAAGCTAAAATAGAATCATCCCCCACTAGTCATCTAGTGCTGCTATAACAGAAATATCACAAGTGGATGGCTTTAACAAAGAGAAATTTATTCTCTCATGGTCCAGTAGGCTAGAAATCCAGATTCAGGGCATCAGCTCCGGGGGACGGCTTTCTCTCTGTGTTGGTTCTGAAGGAAGGTCCTTGTGATGCATTAGTCTTCCCTTGGTCTGGGAGCATCTCAGCACAGGAACCTCGGGTCCAAAGGTCGCACTCTGCTCCTGATACTGCTTTCTTGGTGGTATGAGTTTCCCCTGTGTCTCTGCTCGCTTCTGTCTTTTATATCTCAAAAGAGATTGGCTTAAGTCACTATCTAATCTTGTAGACCTCATCAGTATAACTGCCGCTAATCAGTCTTATTACATCATAGTGATAGAGTTTACAACACATAAGGCAATCACATCAGATTACAAAATAGTACACAATCATACAATACTGGGAATCATGACCCAACCAAGCTGACAGATACTTTTGGGGGACACAATTCAATCTATGACACCCACTTCCCCCAGAAAAAAAAAATTCAGTCCCCTTAGAGTCAGAGTGCAAGGTGGAAAAAACCATGCCATGGATGGTAGTTATATCTTGGTTGAAATCACATATTATTTTGATGGATTTGGACATCACTAACCCTCCAGAACTTATTTTGTAACTTACGATTAGAAAAGAGTAATACCTATTCAAAATATTTTGTATTTGGTTGAAATTATTTTGCAGCATCCATTGACCATAGCATATTTTTCATTCACAATTGTTGATAATGTGTAATAATTTTTTATTAAATATGTTTTGGAATTTTTATGGTAGAATGATATTAGAAAGAAGTAACCTTACTTTTTATTTATTTATTTATTTTTTATAGTAGACTAAGGCAGCACAGAAGTGATACATTCCAAAAATCTCATTGACCTAAGTGTAGAACAGAAAGTATAAATCAATTCTTGAAAAATTTTTCAACTTTGGAAGATGAGATAAGATGTGGGCTGAGCAGGAGAAAGAAATAAACTTGATCCTTCAGTGGAGGAAGAAGGACTGCTCATCAGGAAGACCAGAGAACTGGGTGGAGAAGAGTAGAAAGGACGCATTGTTGAACTACCCTATATTATGTGCCCTCCCTTCAGCCATGAAACTATCACTTATTATCTAAAGGAAAGCCTATTCCTCTGGAAAGAATAGAACTAAACAGATCCCATTGATACTTTTTGTCATGGATTGAATTGTGTCCCCCAAAAATGTGGGTAGCAACTTGGCTGGATCATGATTCCCAGTATTGTATGATTGTGTTATCTGATGTGATTTCCTTACGTGTTGTAAACTCTACCACTATGATGAGATTATATGTGATCTCCTCATGTGTTATAAATTCTATCACTGTGATGAGGTTATACTGATGAGGTTGACAAGATTAGTGTCTTAAAGTAATCTCTCTTAAGATATAAAAGAAAGAAGCGAGCAGAGACACCTGGGAACCTCATACCACCAAGAAAGCAGTGCTGGGAGCAAAGCGTGTCCTTTGGACCTGAGGTTCCTGCACAGAGAAGCTCCCAGACCAAAGGAAGACTGATGACATGGACTTTCCTCCAGAGCCGATGGAGAAAGTGTTCCCCTGGAGCTGATGACCTGAATTTGGACTTGTAACCTACTGGACTGTGAGAGAATAAATTTCTCTTTGTTAAAACCACCCACTTGTGGTATTTCTGTTGGAGCAGCACTAGATGACTAAGACACTTTTCTTTCTTCATTTGACCTTGTAACGCCTACCCTGTGTCATAGACACTTTAGACAATTGTTTTCATAATGTATTCTTATTGTATATTTCATAACTTCACTGATTTTGACTGTTTGCTATTTGAGAAAAATGCTAAAACTAGGGTAATAAGCAAAGTCTTAATAAACTTTTCTTCAATTACCATAAATATAACTTGCACTTGACTTTGTGTACTTTTAGGTTTTAAAATTGTCAGAAAATATGATCAACTCTTTTAGAAATTTTACTGTATTTTCTACTCTATAAAATTATTCTGTCTTCACTGCATAAAGCAAATAAAGGCTTGCTAAGATGTTTCATGAAACAAATTAGTTAAAAACTTGGGATATTATTGGATAATTCTTTACATACAAATTACATTTTCCATCATTGCTCTACATATTACCTATTCTGAAACTTTATTATTCTTTTATTCTTTTGGAAGTATGGATTTTGATGAAAGAATTGTTTAATCTGATTGTGGTATATATGCCACAAAAATGTACAAAAGACTCCTGGGTTAGAAACCCTAACCTAACAATCCACAATTCCTTAAGTATGACATGTTTAGTACACGCTCTGGAGTATGGTATATAACAACTATTATACACAACAGGTTTATATTTGATTTTTATAGCTTAATTTATATTTTTGTACTCTGACACACATGGGGTTGCTATGAGTCTGAATGGACTTGACAGTAACTTTTTTTTTTTTCTTTTGGTTGGTTTAAATTATATTTTAGAATTAGAGAAGATTTGGAAAGTCTATACAGTTTGTGTTCTTTCACAACAAATACTCTAGCTTTAAAACGTTGATCTGAAAAGATTTTTCATTGGAAAAATATTATATATACCTGAATACATATAGCCAATTAGTAAAACACTTTTACTGCACTACCAATCATTGAGGTCATTTAAAGTAGTAAGGATATAAAATATGTGAAAAGAATAAAACTAAGAAATGAACCACGATTTCAAGAGGGCTGTTTGTGGTAATTAATGAAATATGATGGGCTTTTAAGGAGGCATATTACTTGAACTTAAAAGCTACCATAATTAAGTGACAACCATTTGAAATTTGTAATCAGCCTCGCTTCAGTTTTTCTTGCCCTTGCTGTCCTTCCACGTGAGATCGTTAAAATTTCTGTGTCTTTATATTTAATGTCTTTCAAAGAATTGACAGCCACTCACTAAACAAAGCCAGAAAGGGAAGTGCAACTCCATATAGAACTCTCTATACAAGCAACACATTCATAAATAATTCAAAAGTCCTCTACTTCACAAGATCACTCTTTAAGCTGATAATTTAAAAGAGGAACTTAGAAAGGTCACTTTATCTTCACTTTTAAAAAAATAACAACTTAAGAAACTTCACTGTGTTAATATTTGTAAGATAGTTTCATTGTAATGTTACAATGTTATTGTTATTGTATTTAATTTTAAAAAATACATATAAATTTCAAAATTTAAAAGCAAAAATCTGTTTTGCTTGTCATTTTTTAAATTATAACGGCCATATTTTAATTCAAGCAGTGAAGCGAAATAAATGTTTTGAAAATGTCTGGTGTTTGAGTGTCTAGATTAAATTTTATAAATATCTAAATTCAATTAACTTATACTTTATTAATTTTTTTTCAATTATTTTTAAATTCTTTAAATTCTTAGCTTCTAAATATTGAGACTACTTCATCTTTTGGTTGAGTAAATTGATGAGAAGGATTTTCATTACAGAAGTGACACTTTGCTGCTAAAATAAAATACTTGATTTGAGAAAATACATAATAAGGAGGAGCAGGAAAAGAAGGAAGAGTAGGAAGGAGGTAAGGAGGAATAAGAGGGTGAGGGAAGAAAGACAAAAAAGCCAGCAAGACGATAAAACAGAATTTAAGTAGACAAACAAAATGGATACTCCTAAAGGGTAAAAGAAAAATCTAGCAGGACTAAGGAAATTGTCACTTAAAAGTGAAAATAGTATTTATTATTGAACATAGTTCTCGGACTAGAATCTTCTACCAAGTTTTTGCTAACAGCATTTACAGATTGAACATTTAAACAGAGTGAATCATTACAAGATGTCACTATACCTTCAGGTTTAAATGCATATATATATATGTAGAGAGAGAGAGGGAGGGAGGGATGGAGTGAGCCCTTGTGGTGCAGTAATTAAGTGCTTGGCTGCTAACCAAAAAGTTGGCAGTTTGAATCTACCAGCTGTTCCTTGGAAACCTTATGGGGCAGTTCTACTCTGTCCTATAGGGTCACTATGAGTCAGAATGGACTCGATGGCAACGGGTTTTTTTTTTTTTTTAATTTTACTTTAGATGAAGGTTTACAGAACAAATAGTTTCTCATTAAACAGTTAGTACATATTGTTTTATGACATTGGTTAACAACTCCACAACATGTCAACACTATCCCTTCTCAACCTTGTGTTCCCTATTACCAGCTTTCCTATCCCCTCCTGCCTTCTAGTCCTTGTCCCTGGACTGTTGTGCCCCATTAGTCTCGTTTTGTTTTATGGGGCTGTCTAATCTTTGGCTGAACAGTGAACCTTGGGAGTGACTTCATTACTGAGCTAAAAGGGTGTCCAGGGGCTGTACTCTCACAGTTTCTCCAGTCTTTGTCAGGCCAGTAAGTCTGGTCTTTTTTTGTGAGTTAGAATTTTGTTCTACATTTTTCTCCAGCTCTGTCTGGGACCCTCTGTTGTGATCCCAGTCACAGAAGTCAGTGTTGGTAGCTGGGCACCATCTAGTTGTACTGGACTCAGCCTAGTGGAGGCCGTGGTAGTTGTGGCCCATTAGTCGTTTGGACTAATCTTTCCCTTATATCTTGTTTTCTTCATTCTTCCTTGCTTCTGAAGGGGTTAGACCAGTAGAGTATCTTAGAAGGCTGCTCTCAGGCTTTTAAGACCCCAGACACTACTCACGAAGGTAGAATGTAGTTTTTCTTTACAAACTGTGTTATGCCAATTGAGATAGATGTACCCCGAGACCATGCTGTTCAGTCCCTTAGGGAGTTTGGATGTGTCTATGGAGCTTCCATGACCTTTCACTGTACAAGTTGTGCTGGCTTCCCCAGTATTGTGTACTGTCTTACCCTTCATCAAAGTTAACACTTATCTATTGTCTATTTAGTATTTCTCTCCACACTTTTTTTTTTAGTTATATGTGTGTGTGTGTGTGTGTGTGTGTGTGTGTGAGTGTATGTGTGTGTGTGTATTGAAGCCCTCATAGTGCAGTGGTTAAGATCTATGGCAACAGACTGGTTTTTGGTTTTGGATAATGGTTTTGTTGGCAGGAGTGGTTCAATGAAATTTAGGGGCTCAGTGCCTCCAAATTCCTGATAATCTGCCCACTTGTCCCCATCCCAAGTTTCAGGATTCCATGTCTTCTCAATCAATGCCCTCACTTTAACTTCAGCCATCACTGGAAGTTGGGAATTTTGTTGGAGTTATAATTCAGCCACTCTTACAATGAGAGTCTTGCCTCTCACCAATATCTGATCTATGGGTGGTGCTATTTTGCATATTTCTATCCCCACTGTATGCCATGGATTACTACTGGAAACAGAGTCATTGAAATATTTAAGACTAATAAGACTTGAGAACCAATTTAGAAAACTCATTCTTACAATTTTGTTTCTCTAGAACCACTCCTGATACAGAATATCTTAGGCTGGGTTCTCTAGAGAAGTACAACTAGTGAAGTGTATATGTGTGTGCGTGTGTGTGTACATACATATACATACACATATATGTATATATATATATGTGACTATATAAATATATATATAAAGAGAGAGAGAGAGGGAAAGATATATATTAAGAAAATGGCTCAAGTGGTTGCAGAGACTGGAAAGTCCCAAATCCATGGGTCAGGCTGAAGGTTTCTACTGACTCATGAAGCTGCAGATGCTGGTGAACCCAAGATCCAGACCACAGAGGCTGACTAATCTCAAGATCAGCAGGCAAGATGCTAGCTCAGGTACAAAGAAAAGAAGCCATCTGCAGGATCCAGACAGAGGAAAAGCCAGAGAACCTTGCCAGAAAGTTCACCTAGATTAGATGCAGGCCACACCCCCAAGGAAACTCCCTTTCCACTAATTGGCTACTAAAAGCAGATCCCACCATGGAGGTGATCACATTTTATTAGATATAATCCATGAAGATTACATCATTTTATGACTGCCAATCTACATCATAACTGCCAAACCACTAAAAATCATGGTCCAGACAAGCTGACACACAACCTTAACCATCGTCACACACACTAAAGTGTACATAACTGATAATCAACTCAATACATTTATATTGGTCCAGTATTTCCTTTTAAGGATGCTTATATCTCAAACTATACTATAAAAGGGGCTAAATCTGTGATCATGTTTAAAAACAAAATATTATCTGAAAATTCTATATTCATGCAGGGAAGTGCTTAAACCAAAGGACTTTTCTTGTATATTTGTCTATCCATGATCAGTGTATCTGAAAGATGGTATCTACTTCATCAGGAATGGCTATTAAAACCTGTTTTAGTGTCAGATATACTGTGACAGATTAGATGACCCAATTTATACTTTGTTAATTTAATTAGAAGGAGGGGGGCAAGATGGTGGACTAGTCAGATACTTCCAGCGGTCCATCTTACAACAAAGACTTGAAAAAACAAGGGAATCGATTATATTTGACAATCTAGGGACCCTGAACATCAAAGGCGAAGTTGAAGAACTAGACTGAGTGGCAAGGGGAGGGAGAGACGGTTCGGAAGCAACGAGGAGTTGCCAGATATGACCAGGTGAGAGCCTGAGCCCTTCAGGCCTGATCGTGGGTGAATGGTAAGGCAGGCAGGCAGCGGTGCTTGGGAGGTGTGTTTTCTGCGCGGGGGAGACCTATTGGCAGAGTCTACTTGGCCACCCAGAACCTGTGAGAAGCAGCCCTAAATCGGAGAAAGATAAGTACCTGCATACAGCCTAGTGCGCAGATCAAAAACACCCTCTTTAAGGAAAAACTTCTCTACCCTTTACCTCCCCGCTCCCTGCTCTGCACTGGATCGCAGATTGGCTTCAGCAATTGCCAAGTTCTCTGAGCTGGAAGTAGGGTTCATCACACGCCCTGAGCCACTCTCCTGGCCTTGAAGAGTGAACAAATTAACAAATGGGAAAAAATAAACTGCTGGCTTCCCTAAGCCAGGAACCCAGGGTAGGCACAGCTCCTTTGCCTAGGCACAGGCATGAGGGATCCACAGACTTTGAATGCCTTTCTCCCTGCAGAGAAATGTGTGGGCCCATTTCAACCACGTAGGTCCTCAATACTGCAGTACTACAGGGTATGTACCAGAACTCTAACTTCAACTGTTTCAGCTTTGAAGTGGCAGGTTTGTGACATTTGACACTGTTCTGTCCATTAAACAGGGTCTTCACCTACCCATATCAGGGGCCTGTGGACTTGTGGTTCCACCCACGCCACCTAGCTAACTGTGATATGGACCCAAGAATAAGAGGTGCCCCCACACCATACAGCCAACAGCATTAGGTGCCCGTAGACTGGCTGTAAAACCCACCCACCTATGTGCTCTAGTGAACAGGGATGTTCTTTCCTCCTGGACA
The DNA here is from genome assembly GCA_030035585.1 of Dugong dugon. Lineage (NCBI taxonomy): Eukaryota > Metazoa > Chordata > Mammalia > Sirenia > Dugongidae > Dugong > Dugong dugon. The sequence continues at coordinate 100,389,949 of CM057463.1, read as the reverse complement.
GTCAGGGGTGGCTGCCAGCCCCCTGCCTTGCTCAGAGTGTACTCCCTGCTGCAACCGGATGCCTATGCCTACACCAATCACCCATGCCTGTCTAGGACTGCAGGTGAGAGCCTACACCACACACTGGGTGGCTATCTACCTGGCCACCTGAGCAGAATTCATACAAGAGGAATGGGCAGACTGCTGAGCTCACATACCTAGTAACAGATCTGGTGGCAGGACATTAGAGCTTCAAAGGTGCTGATAATCAAACTAGCTCATACAAGCCGCCTATTTGGGCGTATCAAAACAAAACAAGAACTAAGTCACAGTAAGCAAACATAAAATAAATAAATATAATAACTTATTGATGGTTCAGAGGCAACAGTCAATATCAAATCACATAAAGAGGCAAACCATGGCTTCAGCAAGCTCCCAAAATAATCTAGAAATTTTCCAGAGGATGAAAACTTCATGGAATTATCAGAGGCAGAATACAAAAGATTAATATACAGAACTCTTCAAGAAATTAGAAAAGAAATCAATCAAAACACAGAACAAGCAATAGAGGAAATTAAAAAGTTTAGAGAAAAGCATAATGACAAAAAATTTAACAGGCTGCGAGAATCCATAGAGAGACGGCAATCAGAAATCCAGAAGATTAACAATAAAATTTCAGAATTAGACAGCTCTATAGAAAGTCATAGGAACAGAACTGAGGCAATGGAAGTCAGAGTTAATAAGACTGAAGGTAAAGCACTTGCCACTAACTTATTTGAGAAAATATCAGATAAAAGAATTAAAAAATATGAAGAAATCCTAAGAATTATGTGGGACTCTATCAAGAGGAATAATCTGCGAGTGACTGGAGTACCAAAACAGGGTTAGATAACAGAAAATATAGAAAGAATTCTTGAAGATTTATTGGCAGAAAACTTCCCTGATATCGTGAAAGATGACAAGATATCTATCCAATATACTCATCGAATCCCACATAAAACATATCCCAAAAGAAAGTCACCGAGACATATTATAATCAAACTTGCCAAAACCAAAGATAAACAGAGGATTTTAAGAGTGGTTAGGGATAAAAGAAAAGTCATCTACAAAGGCAAGTCAATAAGAATAAGCTCGGAGTACTCAGCAGAAACCAAGTATGCAAGAAGGCAATGGGATGACATATATAAAGCCTTAAAGGAAAAAAATAGCCAGCCAAGAATTATAAATCCAGCAAACTGTCTCTCAAATATGATGGTGAAATTAGGGCATTTCCAGATAAACAAAAGTTTAGGGAATTTGCAAAAACCAAACCAAAATTACAAGAAATACAAAAGGGAGTCCTTCAGTTAGAAAATCAGTAACACCAAATAACAACCCAAGACTAGAACACAGGACAGAGTAACCAGATATCAATCCGGATAGGGAAGTCACCAAAGTAAATCAAAGCTAAAACACTAAAAATAGGGAAACAGAGATAAATATGTAAAAGACGACAACATTAAAACAAAAAAGAGTGACTTAAAAAATGCAGACATAGATTTTTCATAGGGAGGGGAAGTCAATGAGATATAAAGAAATAAAAGACTGGTATAAACTTAGAACAATAGGGGTAAATATTAAGGTAACCACAAAGAAAACTAACAATCCTACAAGTAAAAATAAAAAGCTAGAAAAATATAAAGACTCAGCAAATACAAAATCAACAACAATGAAAAAGATGAAAAGAAAATACATAAAGAAAAACAACTCAGCACAGAAAATTAAGTGGAACAAAGAGACTGTGAACAACACACAAAAAAAAGACAGCAAAATGACAGCACTAAACTCATACCTATCAATAATTACGCTGAATGTAAATGGACTGCAGCAATAAAGAGACAGAGTGAAAGACTGGATACAAAAACACGATCCGTCTATATGCTGCCTACAAGAGACACGCTTTAGACTTAAAGACCCAAACAAACTAAAACTCAAACAATGGAAAAAACATATGAAGCAAACAACACTCAAAAAAGAGCAGGAGTGGCAATATTGATCTCTGAAAAAATAGACTTTAAAGTAAAATCTACCACAAAGGATAAGGAAGGACACTATATAATGATTAAAGGGTCAATACACCAGGAGGACATAACTATAATAAATATTTACACACCCAGTGACGGGGCTCCAAAATACATAAAACAAACTCTAACAGCACTGAAAACAGAGATAGACAGCTCCACAATAGTAGTAGGAGAATTCCATACACCACTTTAGGTGAAGGACAGAACATCCAGAAAGGAGCTCAACAAAGATACGGAAGAGCTAAACTCTACAATCAACCAACTTGATCTCATAGACATATACCGAACTCTGCACCCAACAGCAGCCAAGTATACTTTCTTTTCCAATGCACATGGAACATTCTCCAGAATAGACCACATATTAGGCCATAAAGCAAGCCTTAACAAAATCCAAAGCATCGAAATATTACAAAGCATCTTTTCTGACCATAAAGCCATAAAGGTAGAAATCAACAACAGAAAATGCAAGGCAGAAGAAAAAAAAAAAAAAACAGACACATGGAAACAGAACACCTTGCTCAAACTCTATTGAGTTATAGAAGAAATTAAGGAAGGAATAAAGAAATTCACAGAATCAAATGAGAATGAAAACATCCTACCAGAACCTTTGGGACACAGCAAAAGCAGAGCTCAGAGGTCAGTTTATAGCAATAAATGCACATATCCAAAAATAAGAATGGGCCATAATCAAAACATTAACCCTACAACTGGAACAAGTAGAAAGACAGCAGCAAAGGAAGTCCTTAGGTGCCAGAAGAAAGGAAATAATAAGAATTAGAGCAGAATTAAAGGAAATAGAGACTACAAAAACAATTGGAAGAGTTAACAAGACCAATTGCTGGTTCTTTGAAAAGATCAACAAAATTGATCAACCATTGGCCAAACTGACAAAAGAAAAACAGGAGAGGAAGCAAATAACCTGTATAAGAAATGAGATGGGTGATATCACAACAGACCCAACTGAAATTAAAAGGATCATAACAGAATACTATGAAAAATTATACTCTGACAAATTTGAAAACCTAGAGGAAATGAACAAATTTCTAGAAACTCACTACCTACCTAAACTAACACAGAGGTAGAACAACTAAATAAACCCATAATAAAAGAAGAGACTGAAAAGGTAATTAAAAAACTCCCAACAAAAAAGAGACCTGGCCCAGATGGCTTCACTGGAGAATTCTACCACACTTTCAGAGAAGAGTTAACACCACTACTACTAAAGGTATTTTAGAGCATAGAAAAGGATGGAATACTCCCAATCTCATTCTATGAAGTCTGCATAAACTTGATACCAAAAGCAGGTAAAGACACCAAAAAAAAAAAGATAATTACAGACCAATATCCCTCATGAACTTTGACAAAAAACCCTCAACAAAATTCTAGCCAATAGAATTCAGCAACATATCAAAAAAAAAATAATAATAAATTCACCATGATCAGGTGGGATTTATACAAGGTATGCAAGGATGGTTCAACATTAGAAAAACAATCAGTGTAATCCACCACATAAAGAAAACAAAAGACAAAACCACATGATCTTATCAATCTATGCAGAAAAAGCATTTGACAAAGCCCAAAACTCATTCATGATAAAAAACTCTCAACAAAATAGGAATAGAAGGGAAATTCCACAATATAATTAGGGGCATTTGTACAAAGCCAACAGCCAACATCATCCTAAATGGAGACACTTTGAAAGCATTCCCCTTGAGAACGGAAACCAGATAAGGATGCCCTTTATCATCACTGTCATTCAACATTGCGCTGGAGGTCATAGCCAGAGCAATTAGGATAGTAAAAGAAACAAAGGGCATCCAAATTGGTAGGGAAGTCAAAGTATCTCTATTTGCAGATGATATGATCTTATACACAGAAAACCCCAAAGAATCCACAAGAAAACTACTGGAACTAATAGAAGATTTCAGCAAAGTTTCAGGATACAAGCTAAACATTCAAAAAAAAGTTGGATTCCTTTACACCAACAAAGAGAACCCTGAAGAGGAAATCACCAAATCAATACCATTTACAATATCCCACAAAAAGATAAAATACTTAGAAATAAATCTAACCAGAGACGTAAAAGACTTATACAATGAAAACTACAACACACTACTACAAGAAAACAAAAGAGACCTGCATAAGTGGAAAACATACGTTGCTCATGGATAGGAAGACTCAACATTGTGAAAATGTCAGTTCTACCCAAAGCAATCTACAGATACAATGCAATCTTGATCCAAATTCCAACAGCATTTTTTATTATATGGAGAAACAAATCATCAGCTTCATATGAAAAGGGAAAGGGAAGAGGCCTCAAATAAGTAAAGCATTACTCAGGAAGAAGAACAAACTGGGAGGACACACACTACCTGATTTTAGACCCTATTATACCTCCATGGTAGTCAGAACAGCCTTGTACTGGTACAATAACAGATACATAGACCAATGGAACAGAATTGAGAATCCAGACATAAATTCATGAGCAGCTGATATTTGACAAAGACCCAAGATCCGTAAATTGGGGAAAAGACAGTCTCTTTAACAAATGGTATTGGCATAAACGGATATCCATCTGCAAAATACTGAAACAAGATCCATACCTCACACCATGCACAAAAACTAACTCAAAATGGATCAAAGACTTAAACATAAAATCGAAAATGATAAAGACCATGGAAGAAAAAATCGGGACAACCCTAGGAGCCCTAATATGGTTCATACCTAATGGTATGAACACAATACAAACCATAAGTAACAATGCACAAGCACCAGAAGAGATACTAGATAACTGGGAGCTCCTAAAAATCAAACGACTTCAAAAAGGACTTCAAAATCATCAAAAGACTTCATCAAAAGAGTCAAAAGACATTCTGCAGACTGGGAAAACAATTTTTGCTAGGATAAATCTGATCAGCGTCTAATCTCTAAAAACTACAAAATATTGCAAAAGTTCAAGAACAAAAAGATAAATAACCCAATTCAAAAATGGGCAAAGGATATGAACAGGCACTTTGCCAAAGAAGATATTCAGGTGGCTAACAGACACATGAATAAATGCTCACGATCATTAGCCATTAGAGAAATGCAGATCAAAACTACAATGAGATACCATCTCACCCCAACAAGCCTAGCATTGATCAAAAAAAACACAAAATAAAAATTTTGGAGAGGTTGTGGAGAGACTGGAACACTTATACACTGTTGGCGTGAGTGTAAAATGGTACAACCACTTTGGAAATTGATTTGACGCTTCCTTAAAAAGCTAGAAATAGAAGTACCATATGATGCAGCTAACCTGCACCTTGGAATATATCCTAGAGAAATAAAAGCTGTCACACAAATAGATAAATGCACACCCATGTTCATTGCAGCGCTGTTCCTGATAGCAAAAAGATGGAAACAACCTAGATGCCCATCAAGGAATGAATGGATAGAAAAATTATGGTATATCCACAAAATGGAATATTACCCAACGATAAAGAACAACGATGAAGCAGTGAAACATAACATGGAGGAATCTGGAGGGCGTTATGCAGAGTGAATTTAGTCAGTCACAGAAAGACAAATATTGTATAAGACTGCTATTATAAGAACTCAAAACAAAGTTTAAAGACAGAAGAAATATTCTTTGATTATTATGAGAGAGGGGAGGGGGGATGAGGGTTATTTACTCAGAGGATAGTAGATAAGAATTATATTAGGTGAAGGGAAGGACAGCATGCACTACAGGGGAAGTCAGCACAAATGGACTAAACCAAAGCTAAAAAGTTTCATGAATACAATCAAACACTTCGAGGGACAGACTAGCAGGGGTAGGGGACTGGGGACCATGCTTTCAGGGGACATCTAGGTCAATTGGCATAACAAAGCTTATTAAGAATATGTTCTGCATCCTACTTTGGTGAGTGGCATCTGGGGTCTTAAAAGCTTATAAACTGCCATCTAAGATGCATCGATTGGTCCCAACCCCCTGGAGTAAAGGAGAATGAAGAACACCAAAGATACAAGTATTAGCCCAAGAGACAGAAAGGGCCACATAAACGAGAGACTTCATCAGCCTGAGACCAGAAGAACTAGATGGTGCCTGGCTACCACCAATGACTGCACCCACAGGGAACACATCAGAGAGTCCCAGATGCAGCAGGTAAAACGTGGGGTGCAGACTCAAATTCTAGTAAGAAGACCAGACTTAATGGTCTGACTGAGACTGGAGGAACCCTGGAAAACATGGCACCTGGATTCTCTATCAGCCCAGAACTAAAATAATTTCCAAAGCCAACTCTTCAGACAGGGATTCTTCTGGACTGTGGGACAAAAAGTGATACTCGTGAGGAGTATGCCCCTTAGCTCAAGTAGGTACAAGAGTCTAAATGGGCAGCTTCTGTTTGGAGGTGAGACGGGAAGGCAGAGAGGGTTAGGAGCTGGTTGAATGGACATGGGGAATCAAGGGTGGAAAGGAGGAGTGTGCTGTCACAGTATAGGGAGAGCAATTAGGGTCACATAACAATGAATGTATAAATTTTTGTATAAGAGACTAACTTGAGACATGCCCTTTCACTTAAACTACAACAGAAAGCAACTGAAAAAAAAGAGGAAACACCTTTAGATTTGTGATTTGGATTTTAGTGATTTTTTTAATAATAATTCATTGAGATTGCTTTTGTGCAATGTCTATCATATACTTGGGCCCCTAAATTTTAAATTAGAAAAGAGTTACTAGAATGAGTTTACAGAATAATCAATAATTCTAAGAAGTATGATTTTTAGTCCTGTTATAGTTTAAATTGAGAAGTATGTTAAGGTATTTTTGTTTGTTTTCTCCTTTCTACATGACCGTACTGGTGCCAAGGTTTTTTCTATCCTTCTTAACTCTTCTTAGATCTTTTATCACCCATAACGATCAATGGTAATGTGCAGTTTTATCCTGTTTGGGAGTTTTTTATTTTAGCAGAAATCCATGATCAGAAATTTCAGCTACTGTTCATATGACAGGTGAAAATATGGGTGTCCCTGAAATCTCAACAAATAGAGTTTATTCACTGTATGAAGATTTATATCTCTGCACCTACAGCTGTATACTTGTATTCTGAATTGAAAGTAAGATCTAATTGAGGTCTAATCATCCCAATGTTACATTAGGCCTAGGTGCCTTCTAATTTATTTGTAGAAAACATCACGTTTGACTGTTTTTCTATTGCATTTATACTGAAGCTTCAATTAGAGAAAAAAATTAAGGTTTGGAAAGCACTACCATACTATAATTTGTATGTTTCCTAGGCTGAATGCATAATTCAATTTAAGTAAAATTGTCCAAAATTAGTCAATATCATGTTACTGGATGGAAATTCCAGGTTCTGCTTGGTGTGACTCATAGCGGCCGATAAATGAGAGACCCAGGTGGGAGAGCAGAAAGGCATCTTTATTTCGTTCCCCAAGGAAAGGAGGCAGAGGAAGCTACTGCTGTCAAGACTGCTCCGTGAGGGGAAGGGGAAAGTTTACTTTCAAGGAGTTTACAAGTAGGAAGTTCTTACAAGTTTCAACATCAAAACTATTAATCATACTACACAGGCGCAATGGGGTTTACACAGAACTTCTTGCATCACTAGGAGTTTAATATAAAATTATGGGGGTGTACCAAGTAAAGGAAACATGATTCTAATACAAAGCCGCATGTGTTGCGGGGGGAGGTGTGTGGGTAGCCATACAAAGGAAACAGGATTCTTATGCAAAACTGCAGGGCAAGCTAAGCAAGCTGCTTGAGGCAGTGGAATTTTCCACATCTTGGGGACTCTAACTTAACCAGAGTAAATTGAGAACATAGTTATTTCTCCTTAAAAAACATGTATAAAACTATGCAATCAACAAAATAGCATACCGTAAAAGAAACAGACACATAAAAAACTGTTTTTAAACCTTTCTAGCTGAAGAACTTGCTATCCTTACCTCAAGGTAATAGATTCAGTGCTGCAATATATATTGAGAGAAAGAATAAAGTGGACTCTAAATCACTTTTCTGTTTAAGGCTGAGCTAACAGTGCTTCTGGAATTTTTGTTTTGTTTAGTTTTTTGAAAATACCTCACTGAGTCTTAATAAGAAAGTGCATTAGAGTATGTGGAGAAAGACAGTTTGGAAATCTACACATACTGAGCGTAATGTTTGTATGTTTGTCTTTTACCACATCAACTTAATATATTTGGACAGAATTTTACTAAATTAAAGAGTATAGTAAGAATTGGGTAAAGCAGTGCTACTCAAAGTAGCTTCTTTATTAACTATTTGCTATTGGATAAGGGTGAGATAAGAAGCTTAAGAATGTAAATCAATGTGCTTCCTTCATTGAGAAAGTGTTGTTATTGAAAAGTACCAATGATGTCAGTGAAAACTTTATCAGCTGAAATAGTGTGTTTCATAATAAAAGTGATTTACAATCTTGCACAAACTTCTTACTTCCCTTCACAAAGTTTTCATGCACCGTCATCGATCAGCAGACTTTATTCCACTGCTGTAAAGGAAACCCAAAGGGCAGTCAAATCTTTGGAAGTGCTAATGATGAGAAGAAATATAATGTGTTTTATTTTACTTCCAAACAGAAGGGATATATGCAATTTACTAACACAACAGAGTCTCAAGTAAAAGAAAAATAAATCACATTCCATTCAATCCAAATTATAGGCCATGATAGGTGACTGAGTACTTTCTACATGAGTATGTAGTGAGTGTCAGGGTAACTTGTACAGGAATTTGTTTATTTGCCAGTGCTTGATTATTCTACTTAGAAATGCAGAGAATGTTGTTTAATTTTAAATTAACACTGAGGATATGACTGATACATACTTAAGATTGATTAATTACCATAGTGATATGCTTACATTTAGTTTAGTTAAATGTGCATAAATGACATTTAATATAAATTCTGTGAATACTTGGGGAAGAAAATTATTCTGAAAATTAAATTTAAAATGACATTATGAATGGTTACCAGATGTGACCTGCCCCAGATTATCTTACTATAAAATGAATTTGCCTTATGTGATTTATAAAGTCACTATCACATTAGAAATACATACTTTTTTTGGAATGGATGGTACTGCTCTTATTTGGAAATAAGGGTTTGGTCTATGAGTGTACCGGCATCTGTATTTTTGCTATGTGGCTGCCTAGCTTTGAATAAAAGGAGCTCAGAACTTAACACATCAAAATAATATAGTGTGATGATGCACTATTAAAAGTAACACATAAATTCACTGAGGAGCATTGCAAATGTATCAGAGTGGTGAAAAGTCAACTTTCTTTTTCTAAGTAATGTATAGGGTCACTTCCTATGTTTCAGTATGATAAAGTGCTCTTATTTTATCTTAAAATTTTTCTACCATCTGTAATTAAATTTTAAACATTCCATGTTATAAAACTTAATTCTACCAACTATGTTAAGCTTTGATGTTTGTGATCTCTGCTCAGTAAGTAAAACTGCATTTTATTCTGAAAAATATATTTATTTTTATTCCAAATTATTTTTACTCATATGTTGTTGTTACGTGCCGTCGAGTCAGTTCCGACTCATAGCGACCCTATGTACAATAGAACGAAACACCGCCCAGTCCTGCACTATCTTCACAATCATTGTCATGTCTGAGCTGATTGTTGCTGCCATTTTGTCAATCCATTTCTATAAGATTACTCTTATAGTAATCATCTATTTAATGGAATTTAAAATAAAAAGAGATTAAAATAAAGGAAGATAAAATATTTCCTTTTTCTTATTTCCACATGACAAGAAGTAAATTATATTACATTGTCAACTTGAACTTCAGAAAGATAATGTGCTTCTTTGGACCATTCCTAAAAATCTGTCTATTTTATTCTTTCTTAAACACGGAGATTTCTTCTTAGGTTTACACACGTAACATCATTCTGTCACATATAAGCAAAAATATATTTCAACAAATCATCATTTTAAAAAATTAAGTCTACTTAAAAATCATATACAAAAAAAAAAAAAAAAAAAAAATAACACCTGTGGCCAACGAGTCAATTCTGACTCATAGCGACCCTATAGGACAGAGTAGAACTGCCCCATAGGGTTTTCAAGGAGCGCCTGGTGGATTCGAACTGCTGACCCTTTGGTTAGCAGCCATAGCTCTTAACCACTATGCCACCAGGGTTTCCTAAAAATCATATAGCAAAGTAAAATTGTCAAAAATAACTACGCACACACACACATAAACATATGTGCATATGCCCCTACGCACATGCGCGCACACACACACACTATCCCGCATGTTGGTTAAGTGCAACAACAGCTGGAACAGTGGGACAGACCAATCTCACAGTTAAATGCAATTGAAAATTTCAATTAATAAACAACAGGTGTATATGAAAATAGCCAGATTGTCCAGAATCCATGAAAAGCCCTATAGGATGTGCTGAAGGATAAAAATACGGCCAAATTTTACTTAAATTTAGAAATTTCAGAATTTGAGGATTAAAGAAATATTTGCAGTGTTTATTATATTAAATATTTCCTTTAAAATGTCTCCTAAAATATATATGACATATATAATATTCCTAGATAATATTTTATATATATGTATTTAGTGTACATTTTATTTTCAATATTTCTTTCCTGTTTTAACTCTGGCTCTTAAAGACAGTACGTATTTTGGTCTCATTTTATTACACCGTCTGAGAATTTCTGTCTTTTAGTTAGTTTCCACACTATTTTCTTTTGTAATTAAAATTTGTGAGAACGTATCCCTGATATATTAATTTTTCATTTATTATATTTTCTTTAGTTCTTTTTTTTGGTTGTTAGCTTGTTTTTCATTTTCCCTTTTCCATTGGATATATCATGCCTTCCTCTACTGTTCTCGTGTTGATTGCCCTTCATTAAAATTCATACTCATATGTCCTTACTCATATTGGTTTCTTAAACTGACTGAGATTTTTATCTGACCTGTCACAAAACAAACACTTCACACATTTTTATTTACCTTTTCTTTAAGGCCTTCCTTATTATCATGTAACTATTGTATGGATTTTTAGTTCTAGGTTATTACTGGCATAATTCATTTGTTTCTTTCCCCAAGCCATTTTATAAACAGCAATAGTAAATGCTACCAAAATGGCTTTCCACCCTTATTTTCCACAAGTCTTACAGAATCTCCTGGATATTTATTATATTATCTGAGTAGTTCTCTGAAATTGTTTTCATTATGGGTCTATGTCTGAGAAATATCCCGAGGACTTCCCAAGGCTCATCAGATTTTTATTATGCTTTCAAATTTAATTAAGAGATTGGCTTGGTGTAAAATACTTGGTTTCAAATATATTTTCCTTCTACACTTAAAACACATACATACAGAGCAGTCTTTTTGTATACACTACTGCTATTGAGAATTTTTTTATCAGTATGACTCTTGTGATTTTTCAGATCTGGTCTTTCTCTCTGATTTCCTGGGTGGTTGCTAACAGTTAACATGCCTGGCTGCTACCCTAAAAGTTGGGAGTTTGAGTCCACCCAGAGGCTTCCAAAAAATGAGCAATTGAAAACTCTACTAAGAAAATTTCTACTCTGCCAGACTTGAGGCTCCATGAGTTGGAATCAACTTTATGGCAACTGGCTTGGTTCTCTCTCTTGGGCACAATTTATGGTTTCCTCTTTGTGTTTGATAATCTTAAAACTCAATATAATGTATCTGAGTGTGTTTCTTTATTTGTCGTGTTTGTCATTCTTTCAATCAGATATCTTTCAACTTTCTTGAATTCTCCTACATTTATCTCCATTGCTTATTCAAACATTTTTATCTTTATATTTTTTTATCTTTTTTACAGCCCTTTGGGAAAGATCATTAATTTGTTTTTTCAATCATTTATTTTCAGCTATATTTTTCTAACTATCCATTCTTGAATTCTTTATTTAAACATTCTCTTTTTCTCATTTAATTAATGTTGATAGTATATTTCCTTTTCTGTCTGTCTATCTAGCTATATAAATCTATTTTTATTTTATTATGTTGATTTTAAGTTATTTTTCTGATAGTTGTAAATATCACCTCGATTCATATAGAGTCCACTATACTGTATTTTTTAAAAATTACTGTATTTTTCAAATGCAGTTATTTTGACCTGTTTAGTTCTGCGTTAGCTGCTAAATATCCGAGTACACAACTAAGACAACAAACCAAAATGAAATTTGTAATCAAGCGTTTAATCACTGTGAGAGTCTAAGGAAGAGAAAGTTAGAGAAAGCACTGACTGCTCACTGTTCCATTTTTCCCCAGAAAAGGTGAGTGGGCGAAAGTTAGGTAAATCAGTACAAACTTGGAGAGCCATCTCACTGCTGAGGGATGTCCCCCAAAAAGGCTCCTGTAATTATGGTCCTGGGGGCCAAGTAGGGAAGGGCTAGAGGTGAAAAATTACTGAGTATTTCAATGTCCTTTTAGTATCGTCTATGCCCCCCTATTTTTCCCTCTTCTCATAAGGAAAATTTAGTAGAGACACTTGAGAAAGTCACTGCTGAAGGCTCCTGATAAAAAGACCACCCTATGAAGGCACTTGGACTAGAAATGCGGATGTACATAAGAACACAGGGACCTGCAAGACTGAGTCCTTGACTGCTATTCTCTTCAGAAAATGCAGTGCATTAGCTATGCACTGAATCTGGTGTGGGAAGTCAGCTTTTAACCTGAGGCCTGCCATGTAAAACCTTTGTAATTGCCTATGGTCATGCCTAAATGGTCATCACTAAATTTTTAGTGAGGAGACAGATTCCTCAGTGAGCTGATTTTTCTCTTAGGAGTATGAAGTTGCCATATAGTTAGTATACACTAGGATTTCCTCACAACAAATACACATGGAATCTTGGCAACCTAATACAATAAAGTTTTGTTTCTCACTCAGTCAAAATCCATTACATACCAAGCAGCTTCCTTCTATCTTATAGCTACAGTGTGTGAAATGCTTGGTTTCTGATACCACTGAGACACAGAAAGATGGAAATAGAAAATATTCTTAAGTGTCAAGTCTAGAAATGGCTATCAATGTATCTGTTCACATCCCATTGGCCAGAACTCAACTACCTGCCCTCGCATAACTTTAGAGAAGTCTGGGTATATTCCTGGATATACATATATCTGTACTATGAATACTCTACCTGATAAGGTACATAGGGAAGGAGAAAATACTAGTCCCCTCTTCACGACCAAACCCAAAAACCAAACTCGTTGACTTCAAGTCAATTTTGACTCACAGCTATCCTATACGACAGAGTAGAACCTCCCCTTAGGGTTTTCAAGGAGTGACTGATAGATTCGAACTGCCGATGATTTGGTTAGGACCTTTTGATTAGGACTTTTTGCTTAGGAGCTCAGCTCTTAACTACTGTGCCACCAAGGCTCCCCACTTCATGACAGAGCTAGAAAATTTAAGAAGGATACCAATGAGGTTTAAGATTATTACAAGTACTTCAGAAATACATTGATCTCCCTGACTTAATGTCACTCTGTAAGGCAAATATTATGATCAGGGATTCAGTTTCAAACCTTTAGGATGAAGCATCATTGGGAAAAAGCAGTTTCCTCAATTGATCATCTATGAGTCCTAGACATTTAGAAGGAAAAATGTGTATGAACAACAACTTGGGAAGTTGGTCTGTCCAAAGAGTTTCATCAAGTCCCTAACTTTTCAGGGCTTTTACACAACATTAATATCCTCATGTCATATCTGCTATGATGCATCAGCTTAAAACTGCCCCAAACGCAGAAATAGAATTTAAAACACCTAAATCCAAGACAGCTTTTAGTGTTCTAAGGGATTTCTCATTCTTCTTTCTTTGTTTTGTGTTAGTGTCTGAAATATATTTTTTTCTCACTTGTAAAATCTCTCCAAAATTGATTTTGTAGGAAAGATTCACCATCTTGGCGGGAACTGTAATTTCAAAAATCTGTTTTTATACCAGGCATCAATTTCCATTATCTGACATATCCCAAAACAAATACACTTTGTCAAAGATTTCAACAAATATCAAATGTATATGTCACATTTCTTGTCTAATTTTTCAACAGATTTTGTGTTGTGTGAATTGGTCAAATATCAAGTTCATAAAATTACATTTAAAGTTTCAAAAAAATAATGTTGGCATATATTTTAATTTAAATCAAGTTTTGAAAAAAATTTACTTCTTTAAACACTCCCTTCTTTAAAAAAAAAAAATGTGTTGACAACTGATAAAATGTTTAGTTAGGTTATGAATGATATAATGAAAAATGATTAATAGATGTAGGTTCAAATTATTATGTTTTATTAAAAATGATTTATTCCTTGATAAGCACCTGTTTGGTAATATATTTTATCCAAATATAGCAAATTAATGACAGATAAAATTATAGGAAAATGACATCTTCAGTTCCATTATGAGTGAGCTTTTAAAATGCCATTTGTCACAACCTGTCATCCTATCATTATATAGCATTATGCAGCATTTAAAAGATGTATATTCTCCTTTTTAATATTCTTTACAAAACTAAAATATTACTGTCTATGGTTTCTGGTTCCACAGTCATTGATGGTCAATATGAAAAAAATCCATATGCTTTGATACAAGCAGGTATTAAATTCTGCTTGTTTGGAATAATGATGTTTATTCTCATCCTCTTACCCTTAGCAGGTGGTTTAATTTTAGTATATTGCAGAGGTATAATTCCAAACATACTGAAAACACTTATTATGAACACAGATGATATTCCATGTAGCTGAAAAAAAATTGTATTTTATTAAATATTTTACTAAAAAAGCTCAGCTACTTATTATTTAGCTCTTTCTTTTGAGGGGTTATATAGGGTCTTCAAGGAAGGTCTAGAAGTCTGGGAATATGAAGTTTTTAAATGGTTATGAATTGATCATTTTTATGATTATTTCTTGATGTCTCATACAAGTAAAATACAGCATATTTTAAAATTAAATCTAAGCTATGTTTCAGATAATTTATTTTTTGGAAGAAAATTTTTGCAAAATTATTTATAAAATTATTTATCCTTTCAACATTAATTTACCCTGTAATTTATCAAATATCTAGTGAGCATGTACTTTATGACATATATTACTTCAGATTACGAAGGTCGAAAAAAACACTCAACTACATGGAGCTTTATTTTATTGGGAGAGAGATAGGAGTAAATAAAAGCTATAATGCTAAATAAGGAAATTATGTAGTATTTTTTAAAAAATGATAAGTACTATGGGTTAAAAAGAAAAAATTAAATCAGGATAAGAAGGTTCAAGACTGCTGCACAGGATGAAAATTGCAGTTTTAAATAAGAAGGTCAGTGTAGTTATTGTGAAGGTGACATTTCAGCAAAAGTATATAAAAGGTGAGGGATATTGCAGAAATGTCCACGGTAAGACCACTCCAGACAAAGAGATCAGCTATTGCAAAGGCCTAAAGGTCATGTATGGCATATATGAGGAATAGCAAGGAGGCCACTGTGGCTGCAGAAGTGAGTGAAGAGTGTGGGAAATGAGGTCACAGAGGTTAAATGAGTGGGCAGATCATGTAAAAGCCTAGATGTCATTGTAAACTCTGGCTTTTAAATTTGGAAACTTACTATTTAATAGAAATTCTGCTAATAACTGAGAGTTCAACTGCCCCTAAGTGTTCTTAGTCTAGTAGGACAGAATAGGGGAAAAAGTTGCAATGTGGTGTGACAAATGTTATAACATGCAAGTGTAGGAAGGCATGGGGGCATAGAAGCTCACCAAGTCGAATGGATGCTTTGACTCAGTATGTCAAGAAAGTTTTTAGAGAGAAAGACATCTTAAGGGGCATAGGTTATTATTTGTGAGAGGAGAGAGGAGCAAGAGGTCACATTTAGGAGGAGGATAAAACCAAAAAACAAACGAAACCCAATGCCGTTGAGTGGATTCTGACTCATAATGACCCTATAGGACAGGGGAGAACTGCCCCATAGGGTTTCCAAAGAGGGCCTGGTGGATTTGAAATGCTCACCTTTTGGTTAGCAGCCAAATGCTTACAGGGCCTTTGCAAACCTAAGTAATTAATCACTAGGTAGGGATCAATCACTGAAGGAGGACATGATGTTTGGTGGATTAGAGGGCAAGCTAGGGTGAGAGAGACCCTTGGTGAGATGGACTGGTGTAATAGGGGCAAGGATGAATTTGAACAAGCTAGTGATTGGGAAATGTTTCATTCTGTTGTACATAAGATTGCCATAAATCAGGATCAACTTGGCGGCTACTATCATCATCATCTTATTATTATTATATAATATATTCCGTTGAAAATGTCTACTTGGCCTCCTAAACTAGGTTACTATTGCTTGTTTTTCTCTTTATCTTTTCCTCATTGCCTAGTACATGGAATAAAAATTGATCCTTAGCTCAGTTTCAGAGTTGCTGCCTCCACCCTGCAAATTAATCTACTTAAGAACTATTTAAAAAGGAGCACTCTCTGGGTATGATTTCCAGGCATGTACTATGAACTTTCACATTTTTTTAAAATATATTTTTTCCACCCTTTGGTTTTTAATAAATTTACTTCTTTGTTTCTAAGATGTGTCTCTTGTAGACAGCATATTGATGGATCCTGTTTTTTATACATTCTGTCACTCTCCATCTCTTTATGGGTGCATTTAGGCCATTTACATTCAGTGTAATTATTGATAGGTGTGAGTTTATTGCCGTCATTTTTTAGTGGTTTTTTTTTTTTTTTTTTTTTTTTTGTGGTGCTGAAGTTTTCTTTGCTCCTCTTACTCAATTGTGCTGAATTCCTTTTGTTTGTGGATTTTTTTCTTCATTTCTTTTGTTTTTGCAGGTTTTATTTTTACCGAGAGTTTATGTTTTTCTTCTTTATTTTGATAAGTAGGTTTGTTAACTTTCTTTTTGGTTACCTTGAAATTTACCCTTATCTTCCGAGGTTTAAACCAGTCTATTATTACTTGTTATCGTCTTGCCTTCCTCTCCATTAGAAGGTTCTATACCTACACCGTTTATTCCCTCTTTTATTGTTCTGATGCTGTTGTCATTTACAGATTAAACTCTCTGGTTCCCTGTAGTAATTCTTTTGGTTTTGCATAGTCCTTAAGAGTTCATTTCCTAGGGTGGTATCTGGCTAGTACAATCCTGTGTACTATATTCAGCATGTGGTCTGATGTAGTTTGTTCTCAGATCCAAGGACTTCCTTTAATAATTCTTGTAAATTTGGTTTGGTTGTTACATAGTCCCTTAATTTCTGTTTATCTGGAAATGACCTAACTTCACCATCATATTTGAATAAAGTTTTGCAGGATATATTATTCTTGGCTGGCATTTTTTTTTTTCTTTCAAGGTTTTATATATGCCATCCCATTGCCTTCTTGCCTGCATGGTTTCTGCTGAATAAACAGAACTTAGTTTTATTGTTTCTCCTCTGTATATGACTTTTTGTTTTTCTCTTGTTGCTCTCAGGATTCTTTGTTTGTCTTTGGTTTCAGCAAGTTTGATTGATATGCCTTGGTGATCTTCTTTTGGGGTCTATCCTATATAGGATTGGTTGAGCTTCTTGGATGCCAGCTTTTCATCTTTCATGATATTGGGCAAGTTTTCTGTCAGCAATTCTTCAATGATCCTCTCTGTGTTTTCTGTTTTCTTCCCCTGTTCTGGAACTCTGATCACTCACGGATTTTTGCTTTTGATAGTGTCCCACATAATTCTCAGGGTTTCTTCATTTTTCTTCATTCTTTTTTTCTGATTTTTCCCCAGAGTTGTATCCAAGTGTTTGTCTTCAATTTCGCTGATCCTGTCTTCCATCATTTCAAACCTGCTCCTCAGCCCTTCTATGACACTGTCTGTTTCTGAAATCTTGCTGTTTGTCTTTTGGGTTTCTAATTGTTGTTTTTGTATGATTTCTAGTTGTGAATTTATTGTAGCATTTTGTTCTTGTATTATTTTCTTGAATTCTTCCATTTTTTGTCTGTATTTTCCACAAATTTGTCTGCCTTTTCCATGAATTTGTCTATTTTTTCCTCATTTTTTCTGATTTTTGCTTCAATTCTTGGATAATTCTGAGTATTAGAATTAGGTAGTTCTAGTGCCTTTTCTTCTACTGAAAGTCATCTTGTGTTTTATTTTGGATGCCTACTTGAACCATCCTTTCTTGTTTTTGTATATATTTTGATATTGACTGCTATCTTCTGGGCATTCAGCAGTTATTTTCCTCATTTACTGATTGTATGTTTGTTTGTTTCATCCTGCTTTTTTGTTTTATTTGGTTATGTCTGAGCAGGCAGGCTGTGTGCCCTTTGTAGTTTGCTCATCTGTGGGCACGATAGTTTTCACCTCTTTATTCAATGGACAGGGTCAGTCACTCAGGTAAGGTACAGCAAGGCAAGTCCAGCTGAAGGGGAGTTACTGGGATGGGTTGTTTGTGGTAGGTACTAAGGCTGACAGGGCAGGTCTGGAATCAGTGCAGGGTAGGTTCCATCAGGCTGTGCCTGAACTGCTTGGGGTTGTGATGTTCAGCGCATGGTGCAGGTAGTCAATAAGGAGGAGGGAGATTGTGATGTGTGGAGGTAAGATGGGTATGGGAAAGAGGAGAAAGAAGAGAGAAGAACAGGAGACAAAAACATACACACAAACAAAAAGAGTGTTAAAGGAGCTTGCTGTTGGAATGAATAGATGAGAGACTGAGAAATGGAGAAAAACAAAAAGGAAGAAGGTAAAAGAAAAGAATGAATAAATAAAAATTAGAGGAAAAAAGAAAAGAAAATAAAAGCCCCCTGGGATTCCATTGGTGTGGCTGGGGAAGTTGTCCTCAGGCTGTGTCGTACAGCCTGGCTGGAAGGGGTAGAGCTGTTACACAGCACCAGGTGTTCAGGAGACAGAAGAGAAGGTAAGTATAGATAGATGAGAAACTGGAAATGACGAAAGACAAAAAGGGAAGAAAAGAGAGACAAAAAGAAAACAAAGAAACAAAAAAATAAAAACAAGAAGAAAGAAATACCCTCAGGGATGTCACTGTGCATCTGTGCAGAGTAAGGGAGTAGCTCCCAAGTCACGCAGTACTGCCCAGCTAGAAGGGGCTCCCAAGCTGAGAAAAGAAAAAGAAAACAAACAAATCAAAACAGAGTAAATCAGAACAAACAAACAAACAAAGCACCGGGTGTCCCACCAGTGTGGCGACATGGGCCAGGAAGCAGTTCCACACTCAGTTGGTGTTTCGCAGCCTTTCAAGAAGAAGCAAAGATGACACATGGAGCAGGGTATTTGAGAGAATGTGGGGGTGGTGAGAGGTAAGGAAGAAATCTAAAGAAGCGGAAAAAAGCAACACCAGCAGCGAATAAATGGCACTCAGGGAGCCAGCCAGTGTGGGCAGGTGGAATCCAAGTGACATCAGGGTGAAGCCGGTGCTTCCCGTCCAAGAGGCAGTTGCCACAGGAAGCAGAAGAGGCTGAGTGGGGGTGAAGGGGGTAGGAAGCGTACATCGCTGGTTACCAGTTGTTGTGTCTCCTGCTGGAAACTCTGTGAAGCTGCTTTCTTGTACCCCCTGTTCACCGATCTCCAATAGGAGTCCAAGATGGCGAATCCATGTTGTGGTAGCTGATAGGGGACCTCTGCATTTATCTCTCCTCACTGTCTGTTCTTGGTCAGTTTCTTATTCAGTTTTGTGCTTGGCTGAGTTCTTTATCTCTTCATTTGATGCTTAGGGTTTCAGGATTGATGTTCATCTCTGTTTGATTTAGTTTTTCAGATCTTTGCTGTAAAGCGATGCTGCGCTGTTTCTGTCTATAGTGCCATGTTGCCCAAAGTCTTTTTTTTTAACAGTTGTATTGTATTTGACATACAATAAACTGAAAATGTCTGAAGTCCACAAGTTTTATAAGTTTAAACAAATGTTTACATCCTTTAAAATATCACCATAATCAAAACAATCCATCATTCTCAAAATTTACTTATGTATCTTTGTAATCCCTTTCTCTCAACCCTCCCTGATTTCCCTTCCCTAATCCCAGGAAACCAGAAATATACTGTCACTGTATGTTATATTTTCTAGAGTTTTATGTAAATGAAATGTCAAAGTATGGAGTCTTTTTCGTGTGGCTTCTTTCACTTAGCATAATTATTTTAAGAATTATCCATGTTGTTGTGTATTTCAAGAGTTAATTTCTTTTTATGTCTATGTAATATTCTGTTGTGTGGACGTATCAGGATTTGGTGATCATTGGCACTCATGGATATTTGCATTGTTTCCAAATCTTAATGATTACAAATAAAGCTGTTATGAACATTCATGTTCAAATCTTTGTATGAACATGTGGTTTTGTTTCTCCTAGATAATTACTTAGGAGTAGAATGCTTAGCTCATGTATTAGTGTATATTTAATATTTTAAGAAACTTCCACACTATTTTCCAAAGTGACTATATCATGTTAGAGTCTCACAGGCAGTTTATAAGATTTCCAGTTTCTTCACAACATTGGCAACACTAGATATAATCAGTCTTTCTAATTTTAGCCATTTTAATAGATGTATAGGGGCATGTCATTATGATTTTAATTTGCATTTCTCTAATGGCTAAAGATATTGAGCATTTTCTCATGTGCTTTTTCATATTAGGTCTTCTGTTTTGTTGTTAGTGTGTGGTTTTTTTTTTTAAATAATCTAAGTAAAGTTTTTTTATTAGTTATATGATTTACAAATATTTTCTCCAAGTTTATTGCTTTTGTACTTGATATTGTTTTTCAAGAAGTAGAAATTTGTACTTATGATTCAGTTAAATTAATGATTTTCAAAATGTTTTTATGGATCATGCCTTTGATATTCTAAGAAATCTTTGCTAAAGTGAGATGACAGATTTTTTTATCCTGTTTTTTCTAGATTTTTAATTTTTGTAGATTTTATATTTTAGTCTATGGTCTGTTTTGAGTTAATATTTATATCTTTTGTGAGTTATGGTTCAAAAAAATTTTTTTTCCATATGTATATCTAATTGTCCTAGCATGATTTGTGGAAAAGGCTATCTTTTCTCCATTGAGAAATGTATGCATCTTTGTCAAAATTAATTGACCATGGATGTGTGGATCTTTTTTTAACTACCTTTTCTGTTGCATTGATAATTGTTTATTATGACACCAGTATCATATTGTTTTGAATACTGTAGCTTTATAACTTGTCTGGAAATCAGATTTTGTTAGTTCTCTTGTTATTTTTCAAATTTGTTTCAGCAATTCTATGTCAATTCCACGTGAATTTTCAAATCAACCAAAAACAAACAAAAAGCATTTTGGGATATTTAATTGGGATTGTGTAGTATCTATTAGTCAAGTTGGGGAAAATTAATATGCTACAATATTCTTTGGATCCATGAACACTGTATATCTATTTATTTATTTCTGTTATCTCAACAAACTTTGCAGTTTTCAGTGTAATAATATTGCACACCTTTTCTCAAATTTAACTTTAAATATTTCATATTTTGATGCTACTTTAAATGGTATTTTACATTTCAATTTCTGTTTCATTTTGTAGCTAGAATAGAGAAAAAAATGATGTTTTAAATTGATCTTGATCCTCTCAATTTTGCCAAACCCCATCAGATTTTCCACATAAACAATCATGTCATCTGTGAATAAAGTTTTAATTTTATTTTCTTTCCAAACAAGAAAACTATTTTTTCCCCTTTCTTGCCTTCTTGCACAGGCTAGAAATCCTAGTTCGATGTAGATAGAAATGGTGAGAAGAGACATCTTTCTTTTCTTTTTTTTTTTTCTTTCTCTTGGTGAGGGAACTTTCAGTTTCTCACTATTAAGTATAGGTTTTTTTTGTTCTGTTTAGTTTTTGTAGATAACTTTTATTAGAATGAGGAAGTTCCCTTCTATTCACAGTTTGATGAGAGTTTTCATCAGGAATGAATGTTGAATTTTATCAACAGATTTTTCTACATCTATGAAAAGCATCATAAGTATTTTTTGTAAGTTGTTAATATGATGCATGACATGCATTATATATAGTTTCAAATTTGGGGATTTTTACCTGGTATTGTTTTATATGTATTAGTCAAATGTTAAAACAAACTTGCATTTTTGGAATGAATCTTGCTGGGTCATTACATATTATCCTTTTTTAAAAATATATTTTGTAGTGTGTTTGTTAAAATGTTTTCAGAATTTTCAAATTTATGTTTATAAGTGTAATTGGTCTGTAGTTTTCTTGTAAGATTTTTCCTTGTTTGGTATCAGAGTGATGTTGGCTTCATAGAATGAGTTGGAAATTTTCTCTCTTCCTGAATCTTCTGGAAGAGTTTGTATAGAAATGGAATTGTTTCTTTCTGAAATATTAGGTAGTATTCCACAGTGAAGCCTTTCAGCATCTCAGGCTTGATTTGAAATTCAATTTCTTTACTTGTTGTACATCTATTGAAATTTTCTATTTCTTCTTGAGTTTTGAAACTTGTGTCTTTCTAGGTATATGCTATTTATCTCATTGTTAATATTGGCAAATATGACTAGAATTTTATCAAATATTTTTTAACCTTCTTTCAGAAAGTCATAAATTTTCTCTCTCTTTTTTGTTTTCAATTTCATTTATTTCAACTCTCATGTTTATTATTTCCTCCATTTTGCTTGCTCTAGGTTTAATTTGGAGACCTGGTGATGCAGTGTTTAAGAGCTTGGATGCTAACCAAAAGGTCAGTAGCTTGAGTCCACCAGCTGCTCTTTGGGAACCCTAGAGGGCAGTTCTACTCTGTCCTGTAGGGTTGCTATGAGTAGGAATCGACTTGATGGCAACAGGTTTGTTTAGGTTTAATTTACTCTTTTTCTCTAGTCTCATACAGTGGAAGCTCCATTTTTTAAATTTTTTTAATTTTCTTTGTCTAATGTATTTAAGGGTCTAAATTTGTTTGCATTCCACAAATATAATGTGCTCTATTTTCACTTTCACTCAGTTCAACATATTTTCTTTTTTTCTAATTTTTTTTTATTGTACTTTAGATTTATTTATTTATTACACATATTGTTTTATGACATTGGTTAACAAACCCACGACATGTCAACACTCTCCCTTCTTGACCTTGGGTTCCCTATTACCAGCTTTCCTCTCCCCTCCTGACTTCTAGTCCTTGTCCCTGGGCTGACGTGCCCCATTAGTCCTGTTTTACAGAGTTGTCCAATCCCCTGCTTTATGGGGCTGTCTAATCTTTGGCGGAAGGTGAACCTCTGGAGTGACTTCATTACGGAGCTAAAAGGGTATCTGGGGTCCATATTCTCAGTTTCTCCGGTCTCTGTCAGGCCAGTAAGTCTGCTCTTTTTTTGTGAGTTAGAATTTTGATCTACATTTTTCTCCAGCTCCGTCTGGGACCCTCTGTTGTGATCCCTGTCAGAGCAGTCATTGGTGGTAGCTGGGCACCATTTAGCTGTACTGGACTCAGTCTGGTGGAGGCCTTGTTAGTTGTCATCCATTAGTCCTTTGGACTAATCTTTCCCTTGTATCTTGTTTTGTTCATTCTTCCTTGCTCCTGAAGGGGTGAGACCAATGGGGTATCTTAGATGGCTACTCACAGGTTTTTAAGACCCCTGACACTACTCACCAAGGTAGAATGTAGAACATTTTGTTTGTAAACTATGTTATGCCAATTGAGCTAAATGTTCCCCAAGACTATGATCCCTGCAGCCCTTCACCCAGCAATTCAGTCCCTCAGG
Source organism: Dugong dugon (assembly GCA_030035585.1). Classification (NCBI taxonomy): domain Eukaryota; kingdom Metazoa; phylum Chordata; class Mammalia; order Sirenia; family Dugongidae; genus Dugong; species Dugong dugon. Next base: position 100,366,214 of record CM057463.1, on the reverse strand, counting down.
AAGTTTGTATGTGTCTATTGAACTTCCATAACTTTTCCTTGCACAAGTTGTGCTGGCTTCCCCGGTATTGTGTACCGTCTTACCCTTTCAACATATTTTCTATTTTTTTTCCTTTCATCTGAGGATTAAATAGAAGTGTGTTATTTAGTTTTAAATAATATTTTGGATTTTTCAGATATCTTTTTTCTTATTCCTTTGAGAAACTGGAGCACTCTGGTTGTGACCTCAGTTGGGTGCTTGTCACTGATTGCTATGGCTGGGTAAAGATCATTTTTATTTAAATCCATTTTGGTCAGGGAGCATATTTGTATGGTTGCTGTAACAGATACCACAAATGGATGCTTTCAAAGAACAGAATTTAGGAGACTAGAAGTATGACTTCAAGGCACTGGCTATAGGGGAAGGCTCTCTCTGGGTTGCATTTGCCTTGTCTCTTCCAGCTTCTGTAGCTCCAGCTTTCCTTAGTTCCTTGGCTATTTTCATGTGGCATTTATCTTACACTCCTTTGTGCTTCTTGTTTCCTGTCTATGATACTCTTTATAACTCAAAAGTGACTAGGTTTACAACACACCCTATGCTCATATGGCCTCATTAACTATTTCCAAACTGGATTACATCCACAGGTATAGAGTTTAGGATTACAACACATATTTTGGAGGTATACAATTGAATCAATAACAAAGTCTTTAAGTATGTTACATTCATTGAGACATGTTTTGGGGTCTGATATATTGCCAGTCTTGGTACACACTCCATGTAAACTTGGAAAGAATGTGTATTCTGCTGTTGTTGGGGAGTATTCTATAATATCAATCATTTCTGGTTGGTTTATAATGTTGTTTATGCCTTCTGTATTTTACCGGTTATCTGACAGTTTGTGATAGTGAAAGAGGAGTGTTGAAAATTTCTACCATAATTGATATTAGTTTATCTCTCTTTTAAAGTATAAGTGTTTGTTCCATGCATTCAGAGGATCTGTTATTAGATGTATAAACATTAAGAATTGTGATGCCCCCTTGATAAATGGATCTATTTATCATTTTAGAATGAACTTCTTTATCTTTAGTAATATATTTTGCTCTAAAGTGTACTTTGCATCACGTTAATATAACTACTGAAGCTTTTCTTTGATTAGCATTAACACAATACATATTTTCCCATATATTTTTCCTTTTCCTTTTAAGACACTTCCATATTTAATTCTGATAAATAAAGGAAACATTTTGACTCTGGAAACATGTTCCATGATTATCCTAAAAATCATTAAACCACCAGTTAGGAAACCCAATTACATTAGGTCCTTGTCAAAGATGTAATTTCTTCAACTCATCTATCTTTTCCTAATTCTTATTTTCATCATAATCGAGTTTTCTCCCAAGTCTTTCCACTCTGTTTTCTATAAACCCATTGCTGTCAAGTCGATTCTGACTCATAGCAATCCTGTAAACCCAGTTTTATGGAAAAGAATTATCAATTATCCTGTTTTATCAGAAACTACTTTGTTGAAAATTTATTCTCTGAAGATATTGATTCACTTGAGTTTTGTCAAAATGAGGAATAATCATGGTTCTAAATGTTGTTCTTTTTAAGGTCCTGTAAACCCAGTTTTTATGGAAAAGAATCATCAATTATCTTGTTTCATCAGAAACTCCTTTGTTGAAAATTTATTCCCTGAGAATATTGATTCACTTGAGTTTTGTCAAAATGAGGAATAGTCATGGTTCTAAATGTTGTTCTTTTTAAGGTCAGGAGTATCATTCAACTTCATCTTTCTTTTTCCCCCTTACTTCTTTTTTGATATTTGCACCTCTTTTAAAAATCTCTGCTTTTTAAAATTTCTTGATATGCTAATCATCTACCTTCATTGTCCTTGCTTACTTCACTATAAAAGTTCATTCATTGAAATTGTAGCATTGGGTTTAGTCTTTCTCTTTACCCCATCTCCCACCAGAATTTTGGGTGGCTTCACTCATTTATTCACTCACACAAACAGCAGACCTAACAAGTTTATTTGATGACATCAATTTTAAATATACTATGATCTTTCACCTCTTGAGCTTTGTAGTGAATCACTATCTGACAAAATCTTAATCACCGTTGTGCTATTCCATCAGTAAGGAAAGATTTTCCCAAAGTTATCTCTGTCAAGGGAAATGGCAACTCTACTCTTCTCTTTTCTCAGATAAAATCAACTTTGACACATTCTGTCTTCCAAATACCTCCTTCTCATTTATCTTAAAATTATATTCATCTAGCCTTGGTGGCACAAACAGTTAAGAGCTCAGCTGCTAACTGAAAGGCAGGCAGTTAAAACCCACCCAGAGTCTCTGCAGGAAACAGAATAGGTGATCTGATTCTGTAAAGATTACAGCCAAGAAAACCCTATGGGAAAGTTGTTCTCCGTCACATGGGGTTGCTAGAGTTGATATTGACTCAAAGACACCTAACAACTACAGCCTCCACCATCACCAAAATACATTCAGAATGAACCATTTCTCACTACTTCCAATACCACTAATCTGTTGAAAGCACCATCATACATTACCTGGATTATTGACGTAATTAGTTTCCCTGCTTCCACAATTGCTCCACCTCTCTCTCTTACCTAGTCTATTTTTTAACTTGCGTTATGAATAAAGTTTGATGGTTTTATTTCACTGACGAAAACTCCTCCAGTATATTTACCTTTCACTCAAGGTAAAAATTGAAGGCATTGCTATGAACTAGAAGTTCATACTTCACTACTTTTCTTCTCCCAATCTATATCATCTCCATAGTAGCCTATATGCTGTTTCTCAAATGCAGCAGACAAACTGCTCTCTCTGTATCTTTGTACTTGTTATTCCCTCTGAGTAGAACATCTTTTTCTTAATAGTTGCATGTGTTCCTCCCTCACTTCCTTCAGTTTTCTAGTAAAATCACATGTCATAAGTGAGACTCTTTCTGGCTACCCAATATAACACAACTATAACCTCCACTGTGGTATTCCCTATTGACTTTTATCCTGCTTTATTTTTCTCTGTAACACTTACCAGCATCAGCTGTATATTAATTGTGTTATTATCTGTTTATGTTGTGATTATATTTAAATGGAATGTAAGCTCTCTGACAGTAGGTGTTTCCTACTTTTTATTTCTGTATTCAAAGGAGGATAGCTGGAACATTTTGAGAGCTCAATAAATATTTGTTAAATGATTTTTGTTGTTGTTGGGTTCTTTATAGGTGCTACCTCTTACTCTTACTCTAGAAGACTACCCTTCAGTTCTAAGCAGTACGAATAGAGTTCTGCCACTTGTTCAAATAAGTAAAAGCCTATATTAAATGGCAAATTTTGAAAGCTAAAAGAATGGCCTACAGTTAGTATACGGAGGAAAAGGGAATGTAATTTCTGCAGTTTAGTAGAAAAACTCTTTCGTAAAACTTCTTTAGAGGCCTGCACTAATGTACTGTCATGAGCACTTGTACATTACAGTTATACAAACACTTTGGTAATTTATATCCTCCTTGTGATTCATGACTGGATCATTTAATTCCTTAGGAGTAGTATAACATTTCAAATTTTCATGCTTAATAAATCTGTTGGGGTTTCTACTTTTCCTATTTAAATGTAGAAATTATCTTTTTTTCAGCTAAAGACTATTTTCTAGGAATAAATTATGTTATGGTTTCAGAATTTTGTTAAGTTTCTAAATTCCTTAATGATAAGAGACTTTTCATAGAAAAAATAATAATTTTGTACAAATCCCAAAAGCGATGTAATATGTATTTATTTTAGTATTTGTCTATATTGTTTAGTAATGCAGTCTATCTTAAATCTTTCTAAGACAAATCAGTGCCAGATACCTTGCTACACTGATGGAATGGTATGGAATCCAACATGACTAAATTTGCATGGTCTCTACCCAGACACAGCAATCCACCACAAGATGACAAACTGATAAACGAATGGTGATAAACATGGAGACCAAGAGAACAGAATTGAAAGTCCCAAAATATTCCATACATCTAGGGTAAATTGATCTTTTTATAAAAATGTTAAATCCATTAGTAGAGAAAGAAGAGTCTTTTTATTAAATTTTCTAAAGCAACTGGATTTCCTCTAAAATTAAAGGTAGAAGTACCATATGATCTAGCAATTTTTACTCCTTGGTGTATATCCAAAAGCATTGAAAACAAAAACTCAAACAACTGAATGGACACTAATGTTCATTGCAGCACTATTCACAATAGCCAAAAGGTGGAAACAACCTAAATGCCCATCAACAGATGAATCAATAAAGAAAATGTGGTACACACGTACACTGAATATTACTCAGCAATAAAGAGAAATGAAGTCCAGATGCATGCTATGATGTGGATAAATAAACCTTGAAACATTATTCTGAGTGAAGTGAGTCAAGACAAATATTGTATGACCCCATTTATATAAAATATCTAGAAGCAGAAAATGTATAGAGATTGAAGTTCTCTATAGTGGTTATCAGGGACAGGAGAGATAGGGAAAAGGATAGTCATTGCTTAGGGGGACTGAGTTTCTGTTAAGGGTTATGAAAAAATTTGGAGATGAATAGGGGTTTTGGTTGCACAATGTGATGAACGTAACTAATGCCACTTAATTTTACATGTATAAAATGTTGAAATGGCAAAGGTTTGGTATATATATTTTTCACAATAAAAAAATTATAGCCCCATTCACATGTAATATGGCTAAACAGAATCCTTTAATATTATTTCTTATTTGTACTAGATGTGCTTTTGCTCCAGTGTTTGACATTGTTCATATAAAAGAAACTTTATAAATTGATATAACATAGGCATAAGAACTTCTTATTCTTATTTATGAATTAAATTATTTTCTTTTTGAAGGTATGGGATATTTTTTGCTTTAAATATTTCTATCTTACTCTCTGCCCAACATAGTGTTAGCCACATAGCAAACAAAATATTTTTTGAGTTAGTTGCCTAGACCTAGAACTGCATACCAATAGGAATAAAATGCAAGATTCTTCTGGGATAGCTAACTATAGAGTATATCCACTATTTTCACCACTTAAAGGCAAAGTGCCAGGAATATTGTAATATTGATTTTTTAACTGCTTCAAATTCATCAGTTATAAGAAATCATTGGAAACAAACAAATAAGCAAAAAATATGTTCAATGTGTTAAAGAAATAGAGATTTATCCAATTCACTCAATCTTTCTGAAAGGAATTATAACAATTTTATAACACAAATTACATTATTCAAATACTAATTTTACAAAAGTATTCAGAAATGTACCTGAGGAAAAATACTCTGCATATATGGAGGCAAATAAGTCTGAGAAAGAAGGACAAATTAGTTGAAATTAACAACGTTTTTAACTGCCATCAAGTCTGTGCCTGCTGACAACCCCAAGCACAATGCAACAAAACACTACTTGGTTGTGTGAGATCCCCATGTTCTATCAAGAATTCATCGTGATTCATAGGGTTTTCACTGACTGATTTTCTGAAGTAGACTATCAAGCCTTTCTTCCTAGTTTGACTTAGTCTGGAAACTCTGCTGATATCTGGTCAGCATCATAGCAAAATGCAAGCCTCCACTGATAGACAGGCAGTGGCTGCGTGTGAGGTGCATTGCATGGACAGAGAGAATTCTACCACTGAACCACCATTGTCCTCTAAATTAACATATCCACCTGAAGACTGTTGTTCTTCCATTCAAACATTTTAATTACTAAAATTATAAAAATTCTACATAGGTATCAGTATATCAGTAGTTTGGAGTTTGTGCCCTGATTGTTCACTGTTCATTATTCAAAAGAGAATGAAATATTCCATGTATACATTGTGACTATATTAAGAGTAAACAGGTTTAGAATCTTGTAAGACATAGTTAATTTTACGAGAAAAAGAGACACCATAACTTACCTCAAAGACAAGGCAAAAGGGGGTGTATATGGCATAGCAGGAGGAAAGAATCACTTCATTAAGTGTAAGATATGGTAGTAGAAAAAAAACAACACTATACTATGATTGAAACTATAGAAACATGCCTAGGAAAAAGTGGGATATCAGTGTGGAGGACTTCGTTCAATATTCGTAGTCATGAATAGAGTAAAAAAAATCCACCTCATTAAAAAATATCTAATAATAATTACAGAAATGTCAACATGATAGAGATTGTATTAAGGGATTCATAGCAGAATAAGTTTCAAAACTTCCACTGCATTATTTTTCCCACAAAACTATTTTGATGTATGTAAAGAGATCTACATTTATTTCTAAATTTAAATGAGAGAAATTTGTTTTTGAAATTAATTAATAAAATAAAATAACAATTTATAAGACAAATATACATATTAATTTTAAAATAATGATGTTTAAACTGCAGCATATATATATTTTTTTTAGTTCCTTGCCATCAACTAGTTCCACTGTTAATATATTATGTACTGCATGATGCAAGCATTTGTCTACTTGGCATCTGTTTTTGCTGTTGTTAGGTGATTGTCTACTGTTCAAATGTCCTGAGATTGTCCTGCATGAAGTTTCATGAGTGTATGTGTAAGTGTGTGTGTGTACTTGTGTGCTTTATCTGAAGTAAATGTAGACAGTATTAGTTAATGACTTATTACAACAGGTAAGGCTTATAAATCAAAAGGGTGCTTATTTGTCTTGTCAAAACAATAACCTGATCACAGATATTATCCCCATATTTCACCTTAAAAATTCATTTGACCATGACATTCATTCATTCATTGAACTAATATTTAATGAATGCCTATTATGTGTCTACAACTGTTCTAAGTGCAGGAGCATTGCTAATACATAATTTATAAGCTTTCTAGCACTTTTTGTACTTTGGTTCCATCTAAGTTGTTGTTTCCTTCGTATTTCCCTTAAACCATAATAGAGAGATCTGAATTCACCATTAGGGTGATTCACCATTACAGAGGAAATCCTAATTGTTTAAATACTTTTTCTTCTCTTCTTGTTCTTGTTATTCTACTTTTTCTTATTATTCTTACTCTCTTTCTTATTATTACTTCCCTGTTTTAGATAAAATATATCAATGATTAGAACCTAAATTTACATGGTTTTATTAATTTACTTTGTATTAGAGTTTAATAAAATAAAAGAACCAACAACAAAAAAAACATAATTTACACTGTATCCTGAGTGCTGTGTACATAAAATGCATGACCTTTACTAAAAGTAAAATTACTAATCCTTTCTAATATTCAAAGGTGTCTGATAAAATGTGCAATATGATTATAATATTACACTGAGTTTAGAAAACTGAAGTTTAGGATAAAAACTTTTACAAAGCAATGCTATATCAATAACAAGAGTAAAGTGATTATTGAATGACATTTCATTGTCTACTTGCTCTAAGAAAATTCCAGTTTCTGAGAATAATTACTCTGAGTGTACAGAGTAAGGTGAACTACTGAATCAATGACAACAGAAAATAAAATTACTCAAATGGCATTATATAGACTGTCATTCCCAAGAAGGCATAGTACTCTGGGTTAGACAGAAAGGACATCTAGCTGAAATATTACAGCACAGACTTTTTCTGAAAGAAGAAAGAACAAAGGCTAACTCTGATCTTACATTTAAAGACAATGTAGCCATTGGGAAGAATCTTATTTTCTTGACATGTTTTTTTTGTAAATTTTGCCAGAGATTACTTAATTTGTACATTTAGAGATTATGTCATTTGACTTCAGATAAATAACAGATTAGTCCCCTATTTAAAAGCAAATAAGCATAGGAAAGTAACACATATGAGTAATTGTAACTTTATTATTACATACTTTAATTTTGGGCAGTTTTTACATTTTTGTAAGAAACATGGATTTCTAAATGAAAAGAGAAGAAAATTCAGTTTCAGAAAAACTGAAGACAGAGCACAATTTGCCTACTTAATGAACTTCACAAAAATCTCCCACAATAATGTTAAACGAAGAAGATTCCTTGAAAATTCATTGTTTATATAGACAAGAGGCCAAAATAAATCACTATATTATATTTTAATGGGATAAGAGTTCTATATTTAGTTAGATGTCTATCTTGATGGAAACATTGTGACATAATTGTTGTTGTTGTTGTTGTTAGCTGTTGTTGAGTGGGTTCCAACTTATAGTGACACCATGAACAACAGAAGGAAACACTGACTGGTCTTGCGCCATTCTCACACTTGTTATGCCTCAGCCTATTGCTACAGCTACTGTGTCAATCCATCTGAGGGTCTTCCTCTTTTTGCTGACCCTGTACTTTACCAAGCATGACGTCCTTCTCCAGAGACAGATCTCTCCTGATAACATGTCCAAAGTATGCAAGACGTAGTCTCGCCATCCTTCATTCTAAGGAGCATTCTAGATGTATTTCTTTCAAGGCATACATGTTCGTTCTTTGGGCAGTCCATGGTATAGTCAATATTCATTGCCAGTGCCACAATTCAAAGGCTTCAATTCTTCTTTGGTCTTCCTTATTCATTGTCCAGTTTTTGCATGCATATGAGGCGACTGAAAACACCATGGCTAGGGTCAGGCGCACCTTAGTTCTCAAGGTGACATCTTTGCTTTTCAACACTTTAAAGAGGTCTTTTGCAGTAGATTTCCCCAGTGCAATGTGTCTTTTGATTTCTTGACTGCTGCTTCCATGGGTGTTGATTGTGGATCCAAGTAAAACGAAATCCTTGACAACTTCAATCTTTTCTCCATTTATCATGATGTTGCTTATTCATCCAGTTGTGAGGATTTTTGTTTTCTTTATGTTGAGGTGTAATCCATACTGAAGGCTGTGGTCTTTGATCTTCATCAGTAAGTGCTTCATATATACTTTGCATAAGCCACACCACATATATGTTAGATACAAAATAGATTGGTTAAAATGAATTATAGTATTAATTTTTAGAAATATTTAAGGATACTCTTTAATCTGTTCTAAACTAATGGTATTAACTTTGTTAGTAAAAATGACATATTAAAATATATTTATTTATTTATATATAGTAAATTGACTATGTACTTTAGGTAACAGTACAGGATGACTGAAAAAAGAAAATTATATATACTGCAAATTTTAATTTATCCACTATGTGTTCTAATTATCAAATTTTCTGTATTTAGAGTTAAAATAGCAAAAAGAAGTTTATTCTTTACATGTTTTTCAAGATCCCTAATAAAACAGAACATATTCTGACAATACCTTAACTTTTTAGTTATAACTTAGAAGATGTACTATTTTAGGTGTTGTATTATCTTCAATTATCCTGAAGAAAATACTTTATTTCTTTATGTATATTTGTTTAACTTTGTGTAAGAAATTGTTGACTCTTTTTTAAAAATACAATGGCAGATTTCTTTTTTCATAAATGTCTGCAACAACATCTCCCATCCCAAGTCCTCTTCTTACAACTTGGTTTGACATAAATTAATTTCAAATGTTTATTTACTTAAGATATCTAAAAACACAACCTAGAAATCTTATCTCTTGTTGAATCTTAAAAAGCATAAACATTTATGAAATTAAGATACTTTTTATTCTAGTTTTTAATATTACCGTTGAAAGACACAAATGGTCTTTATATCTCTACTATTTTACATAAGATGTCCATCACATATACATGTGAAAACACACACACACACACACACACACACCATAGACAAAAAAATCACTCATTATAATGAGACAAATTAATCAAAATAACCAGGTTCAGATATAACCCAAATGTTGGGAATATTAGACAGAGATTTTAACATATTCATGATTAATATGTTAAAGTGTTAGTAGGAAAGATAGATAACATGGGCAGAAAATTATAGCAGATGGGTGAAAATTATAAGAAAGTATGCAATGAAAATACTGGAAATTAAAAAAAATATAGCATCACAGGTGCTTATCAGAAGATGCAACATAATTGAGGAAATAATGATTTGGAATGTAAATAAATATAAATTTACAAAAAAACAACACAAAGAAAAAGTAAAGTGGAAGAAAAAAAATCAGAGCATCAAAGAAATTTGGTATAAAGAATCTAAGTGTTTTCTGGTGTCCCAGAAGGACAAAAGAGAGAATCGAAAAGAGGAACTATTTAAAGTCACAATGGTGGATGAATGAGAAGAAACTACTTAATTGGTAAAGGGTTTTACCTTGGAATAATGGAATGTTTTGACACAAGATAGAAGTATTGATTGTACAACATTGTGAATGTACCAGTTACCCCTGAATTGTTCACTTTAAAATGCTAATTTTATGTCATGTGACTTTTACCTCAATAAAGTTTTGGAGTCCTGGTGGTATAGTGGTTAAGAGCTCAGCTGCTAACCAAAAGGTCAACAGTTTGAATCCACCAGCTGCTCCTTGGAAACCCTATGAGGCAGTTCTACTCTATTCTATAGGGTCGCTATGAGTTGGAACAGACTTGATGGCACCTAACAACAACAACAAAAAAACATTAAAGTAAAATAAATTGTGTTAAAATGAGACATATTGTCTAACAATTTTCCAAATTAATAATATTAATTTTAAAAATCAACTAAAGATTATGAGGGATGGGAGGGATGTGGAGGGGAACTAAAGAGATAAGTGGTAACTTTGGTGAAGGGTAAGAAAGTACATATTGCTGGGGAAGCCAGCACAACTTGTACAAGGAAAGGTCATAGAAGCTCCATAGACACTTCCAAACTGCCTGAGGGACAGAATTGCTGGGCAGAGGGCTGCGGGGACCATGGTCATGGGGAACATCTAGCTCAATTGGCATAACGCAGTTTATAAAGACAATGTTCTACATTCTACCTTGGTGAGAAGTGTCTGAGGTCTTAAAAGCCTGTGAGCAGCCATCTAAGATACTCCACTGGTCTCACCCCTTCAGGAGCAAGGGAGACCGAAGAGAACAAGATACCAGGAAAAGATTAGTCAAAAGGACTAATGGACCACAGCTACCACGGCTTCCATCAGACTGAGTCCAGTACAGCTAGATGGTGCCCAGCTACCACCACTGAATGCTCTTACTGGGATCACAATAGGGGGTCCTGGACAGAGCTGGAAAAGGATGTAGAACAGCATTCTAACTCAAAAAAAAAGACCAGATTTACTGGCCTGACAGACTGGAGAAACCCTGAGAGTATGGCCCCCGGACGCCCTTATAGCTCAGTGATGAAGCCCCTCCTGAAGTTCACCGTTCAGCTGGGGATTGGACAACCTCATAAAACAAAACAGGACTAATGAGGCACAGCAGTCCAGGGACTACTACTAGAAGGCAGGAGGGGACGGGAAAGCTGGTTATAGGGAACGCAAGGTTGAGAAGGGACAGTGCTGACATGTCATGGGGTTGTTAGCCATTGTCAAAGGCAATATGTGTACTAACTGTTTAATGAGAAACTAGTCTGCAAACCTTCATCTCAGGTAAAAAAAAAAAAAAAAAAAGAACTATATATGTGAGATCAAACTGACAACAGCAACTCAAAAAGTTTGATGGGAAGCCTAGGGGATAGCGAGTTGAAGATAATTGTGACAGAATAATTTGGAAAAGGATAATGAGAATAACAGCACAGCTGGAAGAATGTAATTGATGTCACTGAGTTGTACATGTAGAAACTTTTGAAATGGTGTAACTTTGGTTATGTATATTTTCACCAAAAAAAGGGTCCTCGAGGTCGAGAAGGGAGAGTGTTGACACATCGTGGGGTTCTTAACCAATGTCATAGAACATTATGTGTACTGACTGTTTAATGAGAAACTGTTTGTTCTGTAAACTTTCATCTAAAGTACAATACAAAATTTTAAAAAATCAACCAAAGATTTTATAGCTACAGACAACCACAACTATGATAAATACAACAGAAAAAGCTAGACTCATCATATTTGCTGAACACCATAAAGAAAAAACATCCTGAAGGAAGCTAGAAAAAAAGACAAGCTACATACAAAACAACAAAAAAGAGAATTTCAACAAATTTCTCATGAGAATCAAAGCAACCTAGATGGAAACAAAATGATATCTTTAATGGCAATGAAAAAAAAAGTTCTCAACTCAGATTCCTATATCCAGCAAATTTTATAGTGCAATATTAAAAATGCATTCAAAGTATTGAAAGATTCTTACCTCTTTAATGGGTGGAAAAAACAATATTATTAAGAGGTGTCTTTTCCTCACCAGCATATACATTTATTCAATTTTAATAAATAATCTCCAAATTATCCAAAGTCTCACCTGGTATACAGAATATGAAACTTACAAATTGAAAAGTAAAAGCCTGTATAGTGCAAGTTATGAAATTAAAACTTTAAAAAGTTTAGAAATGGCAAAAATAGACAAATTAATGTACTGAGGAAAACATCTAGAAACAGAACTAATAGAAATAGAAATGTAGAAAATGTCATTATATCTAAATGGAAAAGAATATTTTGTTCAAGAGTTGGTTTTACTACCAATGACTAACATTATTTAAAGAAAATGTATGCTAATAGAGGACATGAATACTTGCTCCAGTGGTGTAGTTTGAATCTCCGGATTTACCATTCCCATTTACCGTCTACATAACTGGGTCTACTTATATCACCACACAAGGTGTCTTTGCATACAGTATAAATTAATTTAAGGTGAACTCCAAATCTATTTCAAACTAAAGATTGATTTGTGATAAACAAAATCATAAAAACACTGTGAAGATATACTAGGGCAAATTCTTTGTGCTTACCTCATCTTGAAAAATGGAAGACCGACTTGAAAAGAAGAAGAAAACTCAAGACAGGGAATCTACCATTGAAGATTATTCAAATAAAATCTATGACTAAAAACAAATATGTAATAATAATGATAATAACAATAGCACCACATTGAGTAGACAGAGTCATTTTTATTTAGTTGAAAATCCTTAATCTGGTTATATCAATGTAAACAACATAACTTACGATGTAATAGCAGTTGAAGTGTTTGCACTTTAGTAAACAGGTTATATTTTAAATTTCATGTTCATTCATCCAAGTTTCAGGCACTCTGTTGATGATATGTGCAGAGTAATTATGTTAATTCTTTTTCCCAAATGACTTGCCTATTAAAACTTATTTCTTAGAAAAAACAATGTTTTATGTATATAAAACATGTACCTAAAATATGTACATGTACCTACCTTGTGTTTATGTTTCTGTGCAGAGTGCATCAAACCAACCTTCAAATTCGAATCTTCAAAATGCCACAGTCTTGGAATTTTTGTTTAACTCTCTTCATCCTATCAAAAATCCGTATCAATATGTCCCTGTCAATATGTGCCCAGGTCCCTAGAGAAACATAGTAATCTACACCGAAGATATCTTCTGTTTCTACTTGAGAGTTGATTATTTTTTTCTTTATTTTATTTAATATATAATCTGATTTTTAACGTTTTAATTATGAAAATAATATTTAGAATCCAGTTAATTGTTTACTTTTATAGTCAGAAAATTCTCTCATTTCTTAAGAGAATTTAGGATAATGGATTAATTTTCTATTCTGCTTACTTCAGAATCTAACAGCTTAAAACAATGTACACAGTTACACTGGTTCTGGTTTCTTCATTTGTCTAGCTCAGGATCTTATAAGATTGCTGAACAATGAATAAGGAAGACCAAGGGAAAATTGATGCATTTGAATTAGGGTGTTGGCAAAGAATATTGAATATACCATGGACTGCCAGAAGAACAAACAAATCTGTCTTGGAAGAAGTACAGCCAGAATGCTCCTTGGAAATGAGGATGGCAAGACTTTGTCTCACATATTTTGGACAAATTATCAGAATGAACCAGTCCCTGGAGAAAGACATCATGCTTGGTAAAGCAGAGTGTCAGTTAAAAAGAGGAAGACCCTCAATGAAATCAATTGACACAGTGGCGGCAACAATGGGCAGTGTTTTTTTCTGTTGTATATAGGGCTGCTATGAGTTGGAACTCATTTGACAGCAACTAACCACACTAACAACAAAACATCTAGCATTTTGTTAGGTCCAAAGGTTAAATTTAGAGAGAACCTGCTTATGAGGAAATGTGGAGTATAATGATGAACACATTAAGTAGAAAATTCCAAATTGTCTGGCAGAATCAGGTTTCTGAAACCATGAAAAAGGCAACTAATATCTTAGGTTTTTAATATACAAATATTTTAAACTCCAGAAAAAATAAACCGAGTAATATATAATCACCACCCAGAATTATCAAAGCCTAAATTTAATAGTGTAATAGTTGTGCCAAACATATTTAGGTATTTTCTTTTTGATACAAGAAAAATTTACTGATAAATCCAAAATCGTCTTTGAACTGGAAAGGGTTGTAAAAAGAAAAAGAAAAGAAAAAAACTTGCGTCAACTCAACCTTTAATGATTGCAATCGAAACCATGATCTGTCACCCTACTCCAGTTTTACTTATGAACATGTGAGTACTCCTGGGATTTTGGTTGTCAGGATAATCTTTACCTGTAAGCTGCGTTAAGGTTTGCCTCATCTATAGAGAACTACATTGTCTTAGGTCAGACTCCTCCCATGAAAGCCCATATCCAATAACTAACTGAGGTGGATATATAAAGGCAGAGATCCGCTGAACCAACACAGTAAATTGTGATACAGCATTTTAGCTCCAGAACTCTCCATGGTGTCAATTGAGGCAGTGGTCAGGCCAGCCTCATGGATTGACTTCTCATTGTCCCCAGTCCTGGTTCCTATCTTTCCCTTTCAAACGTATTGACTACAAATATTCCCTAATTAACAGTTGACCCACTAAACTCTATTTAAGTATCTGCCTCCCCTAGAAAGCAACCTGTGATATTGGTCAACAAAGTTTTTCATAGAGAAGAGGAACCATAGCAGAGATCTGAAAGATGATTATGAGTCTGTCAGGAAGAAAAATGTGGAATTTTGCTCATAGAATCCAAAAACTCTTTTTTTAACACATTGCGGCTCATAATAAAATGATAAATTAAAGCTAATTTAGTGTTTATATGGGAATGGATATTATGGTTGCAAAGAGGAGGAAGAGAAGTGGGAATGAAAGAGAAATTATGAATGAAGAAATAATATTATCTAAAAAATAAAATAATAATGATGAGATAAAAGGAAAACAAATCAAGGATGATCTTAGGTTTATAAAATGTAGAGTTGAGATACATTTTCAGGGAGAGATAAATGAAGTTTTTGAAACAATGTGTGGCAGGAGGTGGCATTTATCTACACAAATCACAAAAGCAATTGAAACTCTTACTGTAGCTTGTAGATAGCACAGCATTTGGTTGTCCCAACCACTTAACAAATATTTATTGTACCTCTCTGTATTAGTTTTTGCCATCAAGTTGATTCTGACTCATGATGATCTCATATGTGCAGTGTGGAACTGCATCCCATAAGATTTTTGAGTGTGACCTATTGGGAGCGGTTAGCAAGTTTGAATGCTCCCTATCATTTGAGTGCTTATAGGAAAGTTTCAAAAACAAGGTATCACACAAATGGTTATATAAATAAATATATGAATGCAAATTCTCATGTAGCTCCCAGGTCAAAGGACAAGATATTAAGATAGAAAAAGGAGGAGAACTAAATTTACAATGTGTATGTCAGAAACTAGGAAGAAGGACTTGACAGTCTACTTCTGAAAAAAATTGATCACTGAAAAACTTAGGAACAGCAGCAGAACACTGTCTGATATAGTGCAGGAAGACGGGCCACTCATGTTGGAAGGCACTCAAAAAACAATGGGGGAAGAGCTGCCTCCTCCAAGTAGAGCTGACCTTAATGATGTGGATGGAGCCAAGCTTTTGGGACCTTCATTTGCTGAAGTAGTATGACTCAAAAAGAAAAGAAACAGCTGAAAACATCCATTAATTATTAGAATGTGGAATGTATGAAATATGAAACTAGAGAGATAGGAAGTTATCAAAAATAAAATGGATTGCATAAAGATCAATATCCTAGGCATTAGTGAGCTGAAATGGACTGGTATCGACCATTTTGAATTGTACAAGCATATAATCTACCATGCCCGGAATGACAAATTGAAGAGGAATGGCATCACATTCATTGTCAAAAAGAAGATTTCAAGATCTATCACAAATTACAACTCTGTCAGTGATAGGTTAATATCTATCATCCTACAAGGAAGACCAGTTAATATGACTATTATTCAAATTTACACAATAACCACTAATTCCAAACACGAAAAAACTGAAGATTTTTACCAAGGTCTTCAATCTGGAATTGATCAAACATACAATCAAGATTCTTTGATAATTACTGGTGATTAGAATGTGACAGTTGGAAGCAGAGATGGAGGATTGGTAGTTGGAAAATATGGTCTTGATGATTGAAATGCCACAGTAGATTCCATGACAGAATATTGCAAGACCAAAGACTTTTTCATCGCTAATATTTGTTTTCATCAACATAAAGGGCAACTATCCACCTTGACCTGGTCAGATGGATACACAAGAATCAAATCAACTACATCAATGGAAAGGGATAATAGAGAAGCTCAATATCATTACTCAGAAAAATTCAGGGGCCACGTGAGGAACAGACAACAAATTGCTCATATGCAAGTTTGAATTGAAGTTGAAGAAAATTAGAACAAGTTCATGAGAGCCAAAATATGACCTTAAGTATATCCCACCTGAATTTAGAGACCATCTCAAGAATAGATTTGATGCTTGAACACTAATGACGGAAGACAAGATGAGTTGTGGGATGACATCCAGGACATCACATATGAAGAGGTCATTAAAAAGACAGAAAAGAAAGAAAAGACCAAAAGGGATGTTGGAAAGAGTCTGAAATTTGCTCTTGAACATACAGTAGCTAAAGCAAATGGAAGAAATGATGAAGTAAAAGAGATGAACAGAAGATTTCAAAGGGTGTTTTGAGAAGACAAAGTCAATATTATAAGGAAATGTGCAAAGGCCTGGCGTTAGAAAAACAAAAGGGAAGAACACACTTGGCATTTCTAAAGCTAAAATTACTGAAGATAAAAATCAAACCTTGAGTTGGAATAGTGAGCCCTGGTGGCTCAGTGGTTAAGAGCTTGGCTGCTAACCAAAAAATCAACTGTTCAAATCCATCAGCCACTCCTTGGAACCTCTATAGGGCAGTTCTACTCTGTCCTATAGGGTCACTATGAGGAGGGATCCACTGGACTGCAACAGGTTTAAGGACAAAATATTTAATGACACAGAAATCATCAAAAGAAGATGGAAAGAATACACAAAGTCACTGTACCAAAAAGAATTGGTCAATGCACAACCACTTCAGGAGATAGCATATGATCAAGAACCAATGGTATTGAAGGAAGAGGTCCAAGCTGTACTGAAGCCATTGGCAAAAAACAAGGCTCCAGGAATTGGTGGAATACCAGTTAAGATGTTTCAACAAACAGATGCAGCACTGGAGATGTTCATTCACCTATGCCAAGAAATTTGTAAGAGAGCTATCTGGCCAAGCGATGAGAAGAGATCCATATTTATGCCCATTCCAAAGAAAAGTGATCCAACAAAATGTGGAAATTATCCAACAATATCATTAATATCACAGACAAGTAAAATTTTGTTGAAGATCATTCAAAAGCCATTACAGCAGTTATATCACCAAGGAATTGCCAGAAATTCAAGCCAGATTCAGAAGAGGATGTGGAATGCAGGATATTATTGCTGATGTCAGAAGGATCTTGGCTGAAAGCAGAGAATAAAAAATAAATGTTTATCTGTCATTTATTGATTATGCAAAAGTATTTGACTATGTAGATCATAACAAATTATGGATAACATTGTGAAGAATGGGAATAACACAACACTTAACTGTGCTCATGAAGAACCTATACATAGACCAAGAGGCAGTCCTTCAAACAGAACGAAGTCCCGCATGTTTTCAATTCAGGAAACGTGAGTCTTGGGATTGTGTCGTTTCGCCGTACTTACTCAAACTGTATGAAGAGTAAATAATCAGAGAAGTTGGACTATATGAATAAGAAATCTGCATCAGGATTGGAGGAAGACTCATTAACAACCTGCGATATGCAGATGACAAACTTGCTTGCTGAAAGTGAAAAGGACTTGAAGCACTTACTAATGAAGATAAAAGAATACATTCTTCAGTATGGATTATACCTCAGCCTAAAGAAAACAAACATCCTCACAACTGGACAAATAAGCAACATCATGATAAACAGAAAAAAGATTGCAGTTGTCAAGGATTTCATTTTACTTGGATCCACAATCAACACCCATGGAAACAGCAGTCAAGAAATAAAACAATGCATTTCATCAGGCAAATCTGCTGCAAAAGACTTCTTTAAAGTGTTGAAAAGCAAAGATGTCATTTTGAAGACTAAGGTGTTCCTGCCCCAAGCCATGATGCTTTCCATTGCCTCATATGCTTGCAAAAGCTGGACAATGAACAAGGAAGACCAGTGAAGAATTGATACCTTTGAATTATGGTGTTGATGAGGAATAGAGAATATACTATAGACTGCCAGAAGAACAAACAAATCTGTCTTTGAATAAGTACAGCCAGAATGCTCCCTAGAAGTGAATATGGCAAGACTTCATGACACCTACTTTGGGCGTGTTGTTAGAAGGGACCAGTTTCTGGAGAAGGACATCTTTTTTGGAAAAGTAGAGGGTCACTGAAAGAGAGGAAGATCCTCAAAGAAATGGATTGACACAGTAGTTGCAACAATGGGCTCAAGCGTAACGATTGTGAGGGTGGCTCAGAACTGGCCAGTGTTTAGTTCTGTTGTACATAGGGTTGCTATGAGTCCGAACCAACTGGAGGGCACCTAATAACAACAACAACAGGGAATGCCTCTCAGTATCATGATATTTCTGTCAAATCTTCAAGGATTAATAGATTTTAGCTTAGCATAAGTCAGGAGAAGAATTTTTTCAACAGAAGGACCATCATCTGGTATGCATTTAAATGAAGTCTGGAAGGCTGACTAGATTTTGTATGACCTGTTTAAATATTGAAATCATTACCCTTAATGCCAGTTGAGAGTCACTGAAAGACTGTAAGCAAGAAAGTAACATAGACTTGAAAATGTATGAGTTATTTGTGCCCAGGTTATAGTCACAGCCTCGAAAATGGGTGCTCTTATAGTGAAAGAGTGGGTAAAGCAGGTAAAAGAGGGCAAATGACAGATGCATATGGATCCAAAAAGATACAGTCCAGAAAAGGATAATTAATAAAACCCATAGGAAAATAGACAAAACTTAGAAGAATCAGACGAGACATAGTAGTGTCAAATAATACAAGAAACATTGATCAAAATTTTCTTTAAAATTACCACTGGATTATGAATTACAATTTTAAAATAATGTTACACTCTTATAAGTATAATTTAAGAATTTTATATAAAATTGATTTCAGGTCCTCCAGCAAAATGGCACCCTAGGCAGAAGAACCATTCCGTCACTCCACAGGAAAGATACGAAAAACTAAGCCAAACAGAGAAAACAACAATCCTGAAACCCTAAAATATCAAGGGAAGAGATAAAGAACTCAGCCAAGCACCAAATGCAGTGAGAAAACTGACAGAGAACAGAGAGCAAGGAGAGATTCATGCAGAGGTCCCCTACCAGCTAACTCAGTGCAGATCTGCCATCTTGGACTCCTATCGGAGACCAGCAAATGGGCTATGAGAAAGCAGCTTCATGGAGCTTCCAGTGGGAGATAAAACAACCAGTAATTTGTGATATACACTTTCCCACCCCCCACCCTTCTTCACCCCCACTCAGCCTCCTCTGCTTCCCGCGGCCACAATCTCTTGTCCGGGAAACACCAGCTGCTTGGATTCCACACACCCAAGTAGGTGGGCTCTCTGTGTGCCATTTGTTGGCTCCTGGTGTTGCTTTTTTTGGGGGTTCTTTTGATTTCTTCCTTACCTCTCACCACATCCCCCTCCTTTCGCTCAAATACCTGGCACCGTGTGACATCTTTGCTTCTTCCTGAGGGGCTGAGGAGCACCGTTCGAGTGTGGACCTGCTTCCCGGTCTGGGCTGCCGGGCTGGTGGAATCCCAGGGCTTTTGTTTGTTTGTTTGTTTTGAATTGTTAGTTTGTTTTCTTTTCCTTTTCTTGAGTTGGGAGCCCCTTCTAGCCAGGTGGTGCTGCGTGGGAAGGAGACTACCCCCTTGGCTTTCACAGACATGCAAATGGAACCCTGAGGGAATTTCTTTTTATTTATTTATTTTTTTATGTTTTTTTTGGGGGATTTTCTTGTTCTTTTTGTTTTTTAATTTGTTTTCTTTTCTTTTCCCTCCTCCTCCCTTTTTGTCTTTCTTCATTACTCAGTTTCCCGACTCTCTATATCTTCCTTCTCTTTCTGTTCCCTAAATACCTGGTGTCGTATACCTCTATGCCTTCTAGCCAGATTGTACTGCAACAGCAGAGAGCAACTTCCCCAGACACCATAGCTGCACTGGATTCCTGGGAACTTTGAGGTTCTTTAACCTTTCCAATTTTTATTTATTCATTCTTTTCTTTTCTTCCTCTTCCCCGTTCTGTATTTCTCCATTTCATAGTCTCTCATCGCTCCACTCCAACGGCAAGCTCCCCTAGCATTCTTTTTTGTTTGTTTGTAAGTTTTTGGTTCCTGATCTTCTCTCCTCTCTCCCATGACCATCTTAGCTCCACACATAACAATCTCCCCACTACATCCTGCCTACCTGCACTGTGTGCTTAAAATCACACCACCAAGCAGCACAGGCACGGCCTACTGGAACCTTCCCTGCAATGATTACCAACCCGCCCTGGTGGCTGTAGTAAGTGCCACAAACAGCATATCCCAGTAACTCCTCTTCAGCTAGACCTGCCCTGACATACCATACCTGAGTGACTGACCCTGCCAATGGGAGAAGGAGGAGAAAAGTATTGTGCCCACAGATGAGCAAGCAACAAAGAACACACAGTCTACCTGCTCAGACATAGTCAAATTAAAAAAAAAAAAATGACAAAACAAACAAATCTACAATCAATAAACGAGAAAAATAACTACTGAATGCCCCTAAGACAGCAGACAATATCAAAACATTTACAAAAACCGGATGGCATGGTTCCAGTAAGCATCCAAAATAAAACACCAGATGACTTTCCAGTGGAAGAAAATGCACTAGAACTACCTGATAGGGAATTCAAATCTCTACTACTCAGAATTCTCCAAGAGCTGAGGCAAAAAGCTGACAAACATGAAGAAAAAATAGACAAATTCATGGAAAACACAGACAAAAAAATTGGAAGAATTCAGGAAAATAATGCTGGAACAAAATACCAAGAACAAATTCACAACTAGAAATTATACAAAGACAACAATTAGAAATCCAAAAGATAAACAACAAGATTTCAGAAATAGAAAGTGTCATAGAAGGGCTGAAAAGCAGATATGAAAAGGTGGAAGACAGGATCAGTGGAATTGAAGACAAACACTTGGATACAACTCTGTTTCAGGAAAACTCAGAAAAAAGAACAAAGACAAATGAAGAGACCCTGAGAGTCATGTGATATTCAATAAAAGCAAAAATCTGTGAGTGATTGGAATTCCAGAATGGGGGAGAAAACAGAAAACACAAAGACGATCATTGAAGAACTACTGACAGAAAACTTACCCAATATCGTGAAGATGAAAAGCTGACCATCCAAGAAGCTCAATGAACCCCATATAGGAGAGACCCCAAAAGAAAAGTACAAAGGCATACCATAATCACACTCGGCAAAACCAAAGACATTAACTACAGAACTCAAACAAATAGAAAGAGAACAGCAAAAAAAGCCGATGACCACAAGAAGAAAGGAAATAGTAAAGATCAGAGCAGAAATAGATGAAATAGAGATCAGAAAACAATAAAAAGAATCAACAAAACCAAGAGTTGGTTCTTTGAAAGAATCAACAAAATCGACAAACCACTGGCCAGACTGACAAAAGAAAAACAGGAGAGGACATAAATAACCCAAATAAAAAATGAAATGGGTTACATTACAATAGACCCAACTGCAATAAAAAGGATTATAACAGAATATTATGAAAAACTATACTCCAAAAAATTTGAAAACCTAGAAGAAATGGATAAATTTCTAGGAAAATATGGCCTACCCAGGCTACACCAAAGTGATGTTGAAAATCTGAACAGACCCATAACAAGAGAAGAGATTGAAAAGGTAATAAAAAATCTCCCAACCAAAAAAAGCCCTGGCCCAGATGGCTTCACTGGAGAATTCTACAAAACATTTACATAACAGCTTGTACCAGTACTGCTCAAGCTATTACAGAGCATTAAAGAGGAAGAAACACTTCCAAATTCATTCCATGAAGCCAGCATAATGCTGATACCAAAAGCAGGCAAAGACGTCACAAAAAAAGAAAATTACAGACCAATATCTCTCATGAACATAGATGCAAAAATTCTGAACAAATTTCTAGCCAATAGAATTCAGCATCATATCAAAAAAATAATACACCATGACCAAGTAGGATTCATACCAGGTATGCAAGGATGGTTCAACATTAGAAAATCAATCAATGTAATCCACCACATAAATAAAAGGAAGGAAAAGAATCACATGATCACCTCAATTGACTCAGAAAAGGCATTTGACAAAGTCCAACACCCATTCCTGATAAAAACTCTCAATAAAATAGGTACAGAAGGGAAATTTCTCAACATCATAAAGGGTATCTATGCAAAACCAACGGCCAACATCATTCTTAATGGAGAGAGGCTGAAAACATTCCCCTTGAGAACAGGAACAAGACAAGGATGCCCTTCATCACCACTCCAATTTAACATTGTGCTGGAAGTTCTAGCTAGAACAATAAGGCAAGAAAAAGAAATAAAGGGCATCCAAATTGGTAATGAAGTAGTTAAACTGTGCATGTTTGCAGATGATATGATACTATACATAGAAAACCCTAAAGACTTCACAAGAAATCTACTGGAACTAATAGAGAGATTCAGTAGACTAGGAGGATACAAGATAAACATTCAAAAATCAGTTGGATTCCTATACACCAATAAGAAGAATGATGAAAAGGAAATCAGGAAAACAATAGCATTTCTAATACCCCCTAAAAAGATAAAATACTTAGGAATAAATCTTACCAGGGATGTAAAAGACCTATACAAAGAAAACTACAAAACACTACTGCATGAAACCCAAAGGGAACTACATAAATGGAAAAACATACCATGCTCATGGATAGGCAGACTCAACGTTGTGAAAATGACAATTCCTACCCAAAGCAATTTACAAATACAATGCAATCCCAATGCAAATACCAACAACATTCTTCAAAGAGATGGAAAAACTAATCATTAACTTCATATGGAAAGGGAAGAAGCCACAAATAAGTAAAGCACCACTGAAGAAGAAGAATAAAGTTGGAGGACTCACACTACCTGACTTCAGAACCTGCTATACAGCTACAGCAGTCAAAACATCCTGGTATTGACCAGTGGAACCAATTTTGAACTCAGATGTAAATCCATCCACCTACGGTCACCTGATCTTCGACAAGGGCCCAAAGTCCATCAAATGGGGAAAAGACAGTCTTTTTAACAAATGGTGCTGGCAAAACTGGATATCCATCTGCAAAAAAATGAAACAGGACCTGTACCTCACACCGTATACAAAAACTACTTCAAAATGAATCAAAGACCTGAATATAAAGCCTAAAACTATAAAGTTCATAGAAGAAAATACAGGACCAACACTAAAGGCCTTAATACACGGCATTAACAGGATACAAACCATAACCATCACTGCAGAAATCCCAATAGATAAGCTAGATAACTGGGATTTTGTAAAAATCAAACACATATGCTCTTCAAAAGATTTCACCATAAGAGTCAAAGTAGAACCTACAGACTGGGAAAAAATTTTTGGACAGTACAAGTCAGACAAAGGTCTAATCTCCATAATCTACAAGAAAATACAACACCTCTACAACAAAAAGACAAATAATCCTATTAAAAAATGGTCAAAGGAAATGAACAGACACTTCACCAAAGAAGACATTCAAATGGCCAACAGACACATGAGGAAATGCTCGTGAACACTAGCCATTAGAAAAATGCAAATTAAAACCACAATGAGATACCATCTCACCCCTGCATTACTGGCACAAATCAAAAACACTGGAAATAAATGTTGGAGGTCCTGCAGGGAGCTCGGAACTCTTATGCACTGCTGGTGGGAATGCAAAATTATGCAACCGTTTTGGAAAATGACATGGCGCTTCCTCAGAAAGCTAAAAATAGATATACCATTAGATCCAGCAATTCCACTCCTAGGAATATATCCTAGAGATATAAGAGTCATCACTTGAATAGACATATTCACACCTATGTTCATGGCAGCATTGTTCACAATAGCAAAACGATGCAAACAACCTAGATGCCCATCAACAGATGAATGGATAAACAAACTATGGTACATACACACAATGGAGTACTATGCAAAGAGAAAGAACAACAATGAATCTGTGAAGCATCTCATAACATGGATGAAAATGGAGGACATTATGCTGAGTGAAGTTAGTCAATCACAAAAGGACAAATATTGTATGAGACCTCTATTGTAAAAACCCATGAAAAAGTTCACACACAAAATGTAACAATCTTTGTTGGTTACAAGGGATGGGAGGGGTGGGGGAGGGAATACTAAATAGGCAATAGATAAGTGGTATCTTGGATGAAGGGTGAGACAGTAAACAGTACAAGGGAAACTAGCACAACTAGTACAAGGAAAGGTCATGGAAGCCCCATAGACACATCCAAACTCCCTGAGGGACTGAACTGCTGGGTGGCAGGCTGTGGGGACCATGGTCTCCGGGAACGTCTAGCTCAATTGGCATAACACAGTTTATGAAGACAATGTTCTACATTCTACCTTGGTGAGTAATGTCTGGGGTCTTAAAAGCCTGTGAGCAGCCATCTAAGATACTCCACTGGTCTCATCCCTTTGGGAGCAAGGGAGAATGAAGAGAACAGGATACAAGAAAAGATTAGTCCGAGGGACTACTGGTCCACAGCTACCAAGGCCTCCACTGACTGAGTCCAGTACAGCTAGATGGTGCCCGGCTACCACCACTAACTGCTCTGACCAGGATCACAACAGAGGGTTCTGGACAGAGCTGTAGAAGGATGTAGAACATAATTCTAACTCACAAAAAAATGACCAGATTTACTGGCCTAAAGGAGACTGGAGAAACCCCGAGAGTATGGCCCCTAGACACCCTTTTAGCTCAGTGGTGAAGTTATCTCCGAGGTTCATAGTTCAGCCCAGGAGTGGACACCCCCGTAAAACCATATGGGACTAATGAGATACAGTAGTCCTGTAACAACTGCCAGAAGGCAGAAGGGGACAAGGAAGCTGGTGATAGGGAACCCAAAGTTGAGTAAGAATATTGTTGATGTGCTGTGAGATTGTTAACCATTGTCATACGGCAACATGTGTAGTAACTGTTAAATGAGAAACTATTTTGTTCTGTAAGCCTTCATCTTAAGTGAGAATAGCAGCACAATTGGAAGAGTGTAGTTGATGTCACTGAACTGTGCATGTAGAAATTTTTGAAATGGTGTGTCTTTGGCTATGTGTATTTTAACCCAAAAAAAAGGCTGAGAAGTTAGAGGGTTGACATGTTGTGTGGTTTTTAACCAATGTCATAAAACAATATGTGTACTACTGTTTCATGAGAAACTATTTGTTCTGTAAGCCTTCACCTGAAGTACAATTAAAAAAAAATTCATATACCACTCCCAGTATTCTTTTAGCATCATAACAAGAAAAGAAGATTGATTTCAGAGTTCCGGTTTGTTTTCACAGTCTCCTGAATGTCTCTCTGTTGTTGTAAATTATGCATTATACACATGTCTATTCTGCTTTTCCAAGGAATAGGGGTGTAGAAGTTTTGTTTTTCTCTTTTTTAATTGCCCAATGAAAGTAGTTGAGATTTAAATCTGGTTTTATCATTGTTTATAGTTTAGTTTCTGAAATTTTAGGCAGCTTTTACAAGATAGTTCAGATTTTGCATCACCTTATCTTCATTTAATTAATTTTATTTAACTAATTAATCTCCTTAAGTGGAATTCTCCATTGCCTATTATTGAGTGCAAAGTATATATTATATAAATATATATACATGTTTATGTATATATATTATACATAAACTGATTCAGTGTTATTAAGTATGACAGTTTAAATTATCCTTTCTCATTGGTTTCTGACATTCTGAGAAATGTTATCTGGTAATTTTTTTTCCATGTTCTTTCAAAATCAGTTATAAATCCAACCACCCATTGCACCTTTAACAGATTATTTTAAAAATGTTTACTTGTCTTGAAAAATGGCTTATTTTATTGTATTAATCAATTGAACAACAAACAAACAAACACAAGAAACCTGGAGGATTTATCATTGCTTTTATTTGTTACAAACCTTATATCGTAAGATCAATAATACTTGTAGGCATGTACTAAGCTGAAACAAGAGCAACCCTCTCTTCTAGCCTCCCCAGTGCCACTAAGTCTTGCTATCAAACTACATTTTATATCTCTTGCTCACAAAACTTAGTAATTTACTTTCCATGAGGACCTCTAGCGATATTTTGAAAACACGAATCTTTATAAAGGCTATTATGTGACATACAGCCATAATACTTCAAATTGCTAAATTGTTTGTGTTATTCTATCAGTTTGAATAAGCCATAAATTTTATGGCCTTCTGAAATATAAGCATTAAATAAAAATGATAAATTATGTGGGAAACAACATTCTCCACAAATTAAATACACTAGGCAATATAGATACTCGCGATGTCCACACCAGATACAATTCTTTGGGGCAGCTATGAACAGGAAGCCTCATCAGATCTCTCTGCTGCTCAGATATGTATGCTGAACCATCTTTTAGGGTCTCCCTAATATGATAAGGGAGCACTGGTGGCACAGTAGTTGAGAGCTGTGGCGAGTTATGGCTGCTAACTAAAAGGTTGGCAGTTCAAATCCACCAGTCGTTCCTTGGAAACACAATGGGGGTAGTTCTACTCTGTTCTATAGGCTAGCTATGAATCAGAATTGACTCAATGGCAACATATTTGGTTTTGGTTTTTTAATATGATAAGTTTCTATCCTAATCCATAGCCATCTCCTCCAATGTTAAAATTACCTACACACAAATCTTTTACTTTGAACAAGGGAGTTTTAACTCCTCTCTGTTGTTGTTGTTACCTGCCATCGATCCAGTCCCTGACCCATGGCAACTCCATGTACAACTGAACAAAATGCTGCCTGGTCGTGCACCATCCCATGATTCGTAATGGATCAGTCCATTGTGATCCATAAAGTTGTCATTGGCTGATTCTATGAAGTAAATCACCAGGACTTTCTTCCTACTGTCTCAGTCTGGAAGCTCCACTGAAAACTGTTCAGCATCATAGCAATGTGCAAGCCTCTACTGATGGACTGGTTTTGTGCTCCTACTTTCTCTTTTCTACTTATAGAAAAAATACTGATGTGACTCTTCTAAATTATAGGTTTAAGAATTTTCCTAATGATACCCTTAAATTTTACTACTTTTATCTTTGCCCATTTTTCTTCCTAAATTAATCCCCTTCTCTTACATCCTTAATTCCATCACATTACTCTTCCACCAAGAATCTGAAGCAATTATTTCTTCAAAAATTTCAAAAACTTCCTCCTTCACTATATCTTTTTCATATGCAAATCTGTTTCAGAATTCCTTCTTTCAAATAAGGAAAAAAAATAATCAATAGAATAATATATCCTCCTTCAAATAATCATTTTTATTCCTTCTTGTCATGGATAATTTTTTTCAACATAATAAAATACTACTCCAATATTTCCACAAGTATTACCATCTAATCCTTCTAAATCATGGTTTTAAATCCACTGTAACTAAATGCTTAAGGCAAGAAATCACGTTTAATTTCCAAATTCACTGGCATGATGTTCTTCATTTGATTTATATCACTTCTGTCCTCCACTTCCATATTTGCTTCTGTTCCATGGGATTTACCTAGTTCTCTGTCTATCATACTAATCAAACTTTCTGTTTTCAATTCAGTACTTAAAGTTCTCTGTCCACATAGGTGTAAACTATGACTTTGAAAGCATTAAATTTGTTTCAGTTTATAATTATCAGATTTCCGTACATCAAACATTACCTATATTTTCCAAAGTTTAAACATCTGAAAAGGTACGAAGACTTGTATCCATCCTTCTATCTTCATTTTCCAATTCCAAACTTCTAAATGTCTTCAGTATATTTTCATATCAATATTGTACATTAAACTACATTTGTCTTCCCATTGACTAAACCATTTGTTATCATTTTACCAAATATATCTTATAAACTGAGCTGAAGTTTTCATAGTTATATGTAACAACATTATTTGCTCAGCCAAATGTTACCACAAATTTCTTAATCTCTAATAGTTGTTAGTAAGATTCAAGCAGCCTAATAATTCTACATTTCAATTCATAGATTTTATTCCTAGTTCCAACACTCTCAGCTTAAAAATAAAATAAATAAAAGAATGCCCCCTCCAAAAAAAAAAAAAAGTCAGAATAGTAGATTATGCTCCTATATGTTCACTATCAGGCTTCAGTAATTTAAAAGATTTTGTCTATTTTATTTCAAAATGCACTAACTTCTGTTGTTGTTTCTGATCTTTTTTAAATTTAGCTTTTGGCTTCACTGGAATATTTTAATGAAAATCCAAAATACCACATCATTTCATATGTATACTTGAGAAAGTTTCAAATAAAGAGGTTTTATTTTTTTAAGAACCACACCATTTTATATTTTTCATATTCTATATCTTTAAACAAACTTGGAAACTCCTTACTTTAAACAAACTTGGAAAATTAAAGGATAAAAATGGAATTGGATTCTTAGGAGACCATGCTGCTTATTGTATAATCTACTTTAAAAATATTCTAATACTTTATACTTACTTATTTACTGAAAATGAGAGTTACAAATGTCTAAATGAGTTTATCAGTTTTATTTTCTATTTTTTGAAAATAATTTTATAATTGTCCAAATGGTATTATTTATTGGTTGACTATAAATGAATATATGACAAATATTAGGAAGCTTGTGATAAAAGGCTTTGGAGACCTCTGAATTCAACCCAGATGGAGAAAAACAGGGATCAGATTTACTCTTCTACCTGAAACAACTGAAAATCTGGACAAAATATATTAAACACTGTTTTTGTGACATTGGACATCAGGTAGAACAGGATGGTGATCTCTAAGAGAGGAGAAACAAACAAGTTGAGCTATAGGATGGCTCCCAATTTACAGGCTGAAGGATAGGCAGGGAGAACACAAGCAGAGACTGTCTGTTTAACTGTGTTCTTGGGAATCTCGAAAGGCCAAAGATGTAATAGATTGCAGGGAAGAGTATCATAGAGGAGAGAGTTGCACAGATATAAAGCTCCAGAGATCTGTAAGAGTTCCACTACAATCAACTGATTGGCACGTAAGTGTGAGACTTGGTCAACATTCAATCATTTCAGGAGGTAGCGTATACTCAAGAACTGATGGTACTGGAGGAAGAAGTCCCAGCTGTACTGAAGGCATTGGTGAAAAACAAGGCTCCAGAAACTGATGAAATATTAATCAAGATGTTTCAACAAAGATATGCAGTGCTGGAAGTGCTTATTCATCTATGTCGAGAAATTTGGAAGACAGATACCAGAAATTCAAGCCGGATTCAGGAGAGGACGTGGAATGAGGACTACAATTGCTGATGTCAGATGGATCCCAGCTGAAAGCAGAGAATAACTGAAAGATGTTTACCTGTGTTTAATTGACTATGCAAAGACTTTCGAT
The DNA here is from genome assembly GCA_030035585.1 of Dugong dugon. NCBI lineage: Eukaryota > Metazoa > Chordata > Mammalia > Sirenia > Dugongidae > Dugong > Dugong dugon. Next base: position 100,336,360 of record CM057463.1, on the reverse strand, counting down.
TGTGTGGATCACAGCAAATTATGCATAAAACTATGAAGAATGGGAATTCCAGAACACTTAATTGTGCTCATGAGGAACCTGTACATAGACCAAGAGTCAGTTGTTCAAACAAAACAAGGAGATACTGCATGGTTTAAAGTCAGGAACAATCTGTGTCAGATTTTTATCATTTCATCATACCTATTCAATCTGTATGCTGAGCAAATAATCCGAGAAGCTGGACTATATGAAGAAAAACATGGCATCAGGATTGGAGGAAAATTAATTAACAATCTGCAATATGCAGATGACACAACCTTGCTTGTTGAAAGTGAAGAGGACTTGAAGCACTTACTGATGATTAAAGACTACAGTCTTCATTATGGATTACACCTCAATGTAAAGAAAACAAAAATCCTCGCAACTGAATCAACAAGCAATACCATGATAAATGGAGAAAAGATTGAAGTTGTCAAGGATTTCATTTTATTTTGAACCACAATCAATGCCCATGGAAGCAGGAGTCAAGAAATCAAATGATGCATTGCATTGAGTAAACCTGCTGCAAAAGACCTATTTGAAGTGTTAAAAAGCAAAGATGTCACTTTAAGGACTGAGATGCACCGTCCTAAGCCATGGTGTTTTCAATCACCTCATATGTATGTGAAAGATGGATAATGAATAAGGAAGACAGAAGAAATGACACCCTTTAATTATAGTGTTGGTGAAGAATACTGAATATACCATGGACTGCCAAAAGAAGGAAGAAATCTGTCTTGGAAAAAGTATAGTCAGAATGTTCATTAGAAACAAGGATGCCAAGACTGTCTCACATATTTTGGACATGTTGTCAGGAGGGACCAGTACCTGGAGAAGGACATGCTTGGTAAAGTAGAGGGTCAGCAAAAGAGAGGATGGCTGTCAAGAGATGGATTGACACAGTGACTGCAACAATGGCCTGAAGCATAGCAACAATTTAGAGGATGACTCTGACCAGGCAGTGTTTGTTCTGTTGTATGCAGGGTCTCTATGAGTGGGAACTGACCTGAAAACACCTAACAACAACAACACATCCTGGTTTTTCCCCTGAAGGCTTGTGTCCCAAGAAACCCAAACATTTAGGCAAACTGGGACTGTTGATCACCCTACCCAGCATTGGATAAACCTTGTAATTCAGAGTATGTTGTGTAGGACAATCAGAAGCATATTGCTCTAGTGTTGAAAATTCAGTCCTAGAGTAAATGCTGCTCTGCTGTTGCCTAACAAAGTTTAAAAACTAGTTTCAAAGGATCAAAGTGTTTCTAACTAATTTAAAAGATCAGGTGTATGTATAAGAACACACACACACACAAAAATTAGCACCTATCTAGGTCAGAAATTGAAAAAAAAAAAATTCCCATATATCCAAAGATGCAGGAAAATGTGACCCATAATAAAGACAAAATCAGTCAATGAAAACATACGTGTCAATGGCACAACTAATAGAATTAGAATGCAAGGACATTATAAAGGTTATTATAGCTGTATTTCACAAATCCAAAAAGGTAGAGGAAATGGAAGGTATCTAAAGGCCTAAATCAATCTTACGGAAATGAACATCAGAGATGAAAATACATTGGATAAGATTCAAAACAGATTAGATTCTGTAGAAGAAAACATTAGTGAACTTCAAACATAGCAATAAAAATTTTTCAAAATGTAAGCAAGAATAGAGACTGACCAAAAGAAAAATGGATAGAGAGAATCTGTGAGCTATAGGTTTGGGGCCATGGTTGTGCAGGGTTTAAGAGCTTGGCTGCTAACCAAAAGATTGGCAATTTGAATCCACCAGCTGCTCCTTGGAAACTTTGTGGGGAAGTTCTACTCTGTGTATAGGGTCGCTATGAGTTGGAATTGACACCACGGCAGCAGGTTTGGTTTCTGTTTAGAATATATGTGTAAGCGGAATCCCTGAAGGAGAGTAGATAGGGAACAACACAATCAATAGTGAATACAAGAGAAAATACTACAATAAATAATGGTTGGTTGACCTTTGTCAAAACTTGATAAAAATTTTAAATTCAGAATTCCAAGAAGATCAACAAAATCTAAGCCCAATAACTATGAAGAAAACTACACCAAAATCAAAATCCACTGCTGTTGAGTGGATTCTGACTCATAGTGACCTTGTAAGACAGGGTAGAACTATCTCATAGAGTTCCCAAGGCGTAAATCTTTACAGAAGCAGACTGCCAATCTTTCTTCTGTGGAGTGGTTGGTAGGTTCAAACTACAGACCTTTTGGTTGGCATTCGAGTGCTTTAACCACTGTGCCACCATGGCTCCTCAAAAACTACACCAGTAACATCAAAATTAAATTTCTTAAAAGTGGTGATAAAAAAAAATATAAAATTATTAAAAGGAATATAAAGGATATATTACATATAAAGAAACAAATATAAGAATAATAGCAGATTTACCCCAAAAACAATGCAAGGCAGAAGACCGAGGAGGGAAATTTTTAAGGATATTAGAAACAAACCAAGAAGCAAAAACATTTTGACCTAGAATTTTATATCCATTAGGGGCATTAAAATTAAAGTGAAGCTGAAATTAACTTTCTCAGACTTACAAAAGCTGAAAGATTTATCACTGGCAGACATACAATAAAGGAATATTTTAAAAGTTCCGTCAAGTACTAGAAAAATAATACGAGATGGAAATCTGGACCTAAACTAAGGAGTGAGGAGCATTGGAACTGGAAAATTGTAGGTAAATATAAAATAATTTTCCAAAAAGTTGGTTTACTGTTTAAGGCAAACGTAACAATATATTGGGTAATTTTAACGTATGTAAAGGTAATGTATGACAACCATAGCAAAAAGAATGAGATGGGAAATGGAATTGTTCTGTTCTAAGATCACTATAGCTTACATAATGCAATATATTGTTGTTTGAAGATAGACTGTGATTAGTGAAAGCTCTAGAAAATTAAAACAAAACAGAACACTTTTGAAAATGTTACAGACAATAAATCAACAAAGGAAGTAAAATTGAATTATAAAAAAGAAAAGTAGACAGAAATGAGAAAAAATAACAAAGTACAGATGGAAATAGTAGAAAACAAGGAGAAAGATGGTAGATTTAAACCTAATCATATAGATAATTATATTAGATGCAAGTTGTCTAAACACTACAATTAAGAAGTTAATAGACTAGATAAGAAAAACAAGATATCACTTAATGTTACATATAGGAAACCTATTTTAATACAAAGACACAAGAAGGTTAATGGTAAAAGGATGAATAGATATACTATTGTAAAACAAATCAAAGAGAACTGAAGGAACTAAATTAATATAAGACAAAGTAGATTTAAGAACAAGAAACATTATCAAGGTAAAATTTAAGAGTGTCATTATGTTGATAATGGTCTTAATTCAAGAAAAGGACATAAATATAATTCATATTTATGCATCTAATATAGCTGCTTTAAAATTCATAAAGCAAAAAATAATAGAAATAAATTGGGAAATAGACAAATCAACACCTAGGGTCAGAAATTCTAATACTGCTCTTTCAATCATTGAAAGAAAAAGTGGCATACACATCCTTTTTAAGTGTACGTGGAACATTTACCAATAGAAGCCATATTTTGGACCATAAATATTATGAATGAATTCAAGCTACTTATATCATACAATGTATTTTATCTACCAAAAATGGGAATAAATTAAAAATCAATAACAGAAAGGAATTTTGAAAATCCCCAAATATCTTAAAACTAAGTAATACATAGTTCAGACAAGGTTCAAAAAAAAAAACTTAAAAGGCATTTAAGCTTAAATGAAAATGAAAACCCAAAGTATTAAAATGTACGGGATACAGCTAATACATTACTCAGATGGAAATTTTTAGCACTAAACACCTATATCAGAAAACAGGAAAAGTTCCAAATCAATAATCTCAATTTTTACCTTAAGAAACCAGAAAAAGAGCAAATGAAATACAAAGTACACTAAAAGAAATAATAAAAAGCAGAAATAAAATTTTAAAAAATTGAATAGATAAAATAATGAAACCAAATTATGGGTATTTAAAAGTATAAATAAAATTGAAAAAGTTCTTGATGTACTAACCAGGGAGAAAAATAAAAAGGAAGGATGTACACATTCTCATTCAGGAATGAGAAAGGTGACATCAATATTGATAGTACACAGAATACAAAGATAATAAGAGGATACTATGAACAACTGTATGTTAATAAATTCAACAACTTAAATGAAATGGGAATATTTCTTAAAAGATATAAATTACCAAAGATCACTAAGAAGAAACACTCTATCTAGCCTAGAAATAGAAATTGTAGTTGAAAATCTTTCCACAAATAAAACTTGAGACACAGATGGCTATACTGGTGAATTCTACAATGTATTTAAGGAAGAAGAAATAATACTAATTCTATATAAACTTTTCCAGAGAACAGAAAAATAAGTTACTACTTCTCTGCTAATTTTATGAGGCAAGCATCACCTTCTTACCAAAATCAAACAATGGCATTACAACAAAAGAAATCTATGAAATTTTAGCAAATTAAATTCAAAAATATCTAAAAAGGATGACACATTTGGAACAAGTAGGATTTAATCCAAAAATGCAAGACTGGATTTACATTTGAAAATGAATCAGTGTAATCATAATTTTAGCTAGCTAAACAAACAAAACCCATCAATATATGTTCATCTCAGTAAATGCAGAAAAACTTTAGACAAAATTCAGCAACCAATTCTGATCAAAACTCTTAGAAAACTAAGAGTAAAAGGCAACTTACTGAACCTAAGGAAGGGCGCCTGTGAAAAACCGACTGAGGAAGAATAATTGTGAACTTAGAACAGGCAGAGATTTAGTAGATACAGCACCAAAAGCATGATCCATCTAAAAGTATTCATGATAAATTTCATAAATATTAAAGACAAAATAATTAAATGAAATTATAAAAGAAAATTTTGGTGCTCCTAAAAGTCACTGTTAAGAGAATGAGAAGACAAGACATAAGCTGGGAGAAAACATTTACAAAGGATATATCTGATAAATTCTATTTAAATGTATATATAATATAATACACTCAAAATTCAGTAACAAGGGAAAAACATTCACTTTAAAAAATGAGTAAAATCTGAACAGACACCATATCAAAGTAGATCTATAGATGGCAAAAAGAGCACACAAAAAGATGCTCAACATCATTAGTCATCTAGGAAACGTAATTTTAGAATGACTACATTTCAAAAGACTGAATACACCAAGTATTAGAGAAGGTGTAGAGGAATTTGTATTCTTATACCCTGCTGGTAAAAATGTAAAATGGCACATCTACTTTGGAATGCAGTTTGGATATTTCTTAAAGAAATTTCTTAAACATATATTTACCACATATGAACTAGGTATTCCATTCATAGGTACTTACTGATGAGAAATGACAGTGTATGCCAGTCTATTGTTGTTGTTGTTATTAGGTGCCTTCCAGTTGGTTCCGACTCATAGAATTCCTATGTAGCACGGAATGAAATAGTACCCGGTCCTGCACCATCCTCGCAATCGTTGTTATACTTGAGCCCATTGTTGCTGCCACTGTGTCAATCCATCTCATTGAGGGTCTTCCTCTCTTTTGATGACCCTCTGCCTTACCAAGCATGATGTCCTTCTTCAGGGACTGATCCCTCCTGATAACATGTCCAAAGTATATGAGATAAAGTCCTATCATCCTTGCTTCTAAGGAGCATTCTGACTGTACTTCTTCCAAGACAGATCTGTTCATTCTTCTGGCAATCCATGGTATATTCAATATTCTTCATCAACACCATAATTCAAAGGCATCAATTCTTCTTTGGTCTTCCTTATTCATTGTTTAGCTTTTGCATGTGTATGAGGCCATTGAAAATATCATGGCTTGGGTCAGGCACACCTTAGTCTCCGAGGTGACATCTATGCTTTTCAACACTTTAAAGGGATCTTTTGCAGCAGATTTGCCCAATGCAATATATCATTTGATTTCTTCACTGCTGCTTCCATGAGTGTTGATTGTGGATCCAAATAAAATGAAATCCTTGACAACTTCAATTTTTTTCTCCCTTTATCAGTTTCTCATGATGTTGCTTATTGGTCCAGTTGTGAGGATTTTTTCGTTTTCTTGTCAGTTGGGGTATAATCTTTATATCTTATGCCTGATCTATGTACAGGTTCCTCATGAGGACAATTAAGTGTTCTGGAATTCCCATTCGTTGCAATGTTATCCATAATTTGTTAAAATCTACACAGTTGAATGCTTTTCCATGGTCAATAAAACACAGGTAAACATCTTTCTGGTATTCTCTACTTTCAGCCAAGATCCATCTGACATCAGCAATGATAACTCTAATTTCATGGCCTCTTCCAAATCTAGCTTGAATTTCTGGCAGTTCCCTGTCAATATACTGTTGCAGCTGCTTTTGAATGATCTTCAGCAAAATTTTATTTGCGTGTGCTATTAATGATGTTGTTCAATAACATCTTAATTGATATTCTGTCACTTCTTGGAGTCTTAATTTTTGCCAGTGCCTTCAGTGTGGCTTGGATTTCTTTCTTCAGTACCATTGGTTCTTCATCATATGCTACCTACTGAAATGGTTTAACGCTGACCAGTTCTTTTTGATACAGTGACTCTGTGTATTCTTTCCATCCTCTTTTTGTTGTTGTTGTTTATTGTTGTAGTTTAAGTGAAAGTTTACATTTCAAGTTAGTCTTACATAAAAATTTATACATACATTTTTATGTGACCGTAATTGCTCCCCCTATACTGTGCCAACACACTCCTCCTTTCCACCCCTGATTTTCCATGTCCATTCAACTAGCTCCTAACCCTCTCTGCCTTCTTACCTTACCTCCAGACAGAAGCTGCCCATTCAGTCTCATGTATCTACCTGACCTAAGAAGCACTCTCTTCTTGAGTTATCATTTTATGTCCCACAGTCCAGTCCAATCTTTGTCTGAAGAGTTGGTCTCAGAAATTGTTTTAGTTCTGGGCTGATAGAGAATCCAGGGGCCATGCTTTTCAGAGTTCCTCCAGTCTCAGTCAGACCATTAAGTCTGGTCTTTAAACTAGAATCTGAGTTCTGCACCCCACCTTTCTCCTGTTCTATCAGGGACTCTCTGTTGTGTTCCCTGTCAGGGTGGTCATTTGTGGTAGCCTGGCACCATCTAGTTCTTCGGGTCTCAGGCTGATGAAGTCTCTGCTTTATGTGGCCCTTTCTGTCTCTTGGGCTAGTACTTTCCTTGTGTCTTTGGTGTTCTTCATTCTCCTTTACTCCAGGTTGTTGGGACCAATTGTGGCATCTTAGATGGCCTCTTGCAAGCTTTTATGACCCTACACGCCAGTCATCAAAGTAGGATGCAGAACATTTTCTTAATAAGCTTTGTTATGCCAGTTGACCTAGATGTACCCTGAAAGCATGGTCCCCAGATCCCTACTCCTGCTGCTCTGTCCCTCAAAGTGTTTGATTGTATTCAGGAAACTTCTTAGCTTTGGTTTACTCCAATTGTGCTGACTTGCCCTATAGTGTGTGCTGTCCTTCCCTTCACCTAAGATAATTCTTGTCTACTATTTAGTTATTTCTTAGCTTCATTCTTGTTTACTCCAAGTGGTTGGGACCAATTGATGCATCTTAGATCACTGCTTGCAAGCTTTTAAGACGCCAGATGCCACTCACCAAAGTAGGATGCATAACATTTTCTTAATAAACTTTGTTATGCCCATTGACCTAGATGTCCCCTGAAAGTATGGTCCCTGGATCCCTACCCCTGCTACTCTGTCCTCAAAGTGTTTGATTGTATTCAGGAAACTTCTTAGCTTTGGTTTAGTCCAGTTGTGCTGACTGCCACTGTAGTATGTGCTGTCCCTCCCTTCACCTAATAAAATTATTCTCTAGTATCTAGTTAGTGAATAACCCTAGCCCCCACCCCTCGCAACCATCAAAGAATGGTTTCTTCTGTGTTTAAACCTTTTCTTGAGTTCTTATAATAGTGATCTTATACAATATTTGTCCTTCTATGACTGATTAAATTCACTCAGCATAATGTCTTCCAGATTCCTCCATGTTATGTTTCATGGCTTCATCGTTGTTCTTTATCGTCGAGTAGCATTCCACTGTATGGATATACTGTATTTGTTTATCCATCCGTGATGGGCACCTAGGTTGTTTCCATATTTTTGCTATTTTGAACAGTGTTGCAATGAACATGGGAGTGCATACATCTATTCGTGTGACAGCTCTTAATTCTCTAGGATATATTCCAAGGTGTGGGATTGCTGGATAATATAGTACTTCTATTTCCAGATTTTTAAGGAAGTGCCAAATAGATTTCCAAAGGGGTTGTACCATTTTATATTCCCACCAACAGTGTATAAACATTCTAGTCTCTCCACAACTTCTCCGGCTTTTATTATTTTGTGTTTTTTAGATTAATGCTAGCCTTGTTGGGTTGAGATGATATCTCACTCTAGTTTTGATTCACATTTCTCTAATTGTTAATGATCGTGAGTATTTCTTCATGTGTCTGTTAGAAGCCTGAATATCTTCTTTGGAAAAGTGACTGTTCATATTCTTTGCACACATTTTTTAATTGGGTTATTTGTCTTCTTGTTGTGAGGTTTTGCAATATATTGTAGATTTTAGAGATTAGACGCTGATCGGATTTGTCGTAGCCAAAAATATTTGCCTAGTGTTTAGGCTGTCTTTTGACTCTGTTGGTGAAGTCTTTTGATGAGCATAAGTGTTTTATTTTTAGGAGCTCCCAGTTATCTAGTCTTTCTTCTGTGCTTGTGCATTGTTACTTATGGTTCGTATTGTGTTTATGCCATGTATTAGGGCTTGTAGCGTTGTGCCTATTTCTTCTTCCATGATCTTTATTGTTTCCAGTTTTATATTTAGGTCTTTGATCCATTTTGAGTTAGTTTTTGTGCATGGTGTGAGTATGGGTCTTGTTTCAGTTTTTTGAAGATGGATATCCAGTTATGTCAGTACCATTTGTTAAAGAGACTGTCTTTTCCCCAACTGACGGATTTTGGGCCTTTGTCAAATATCAGTTGCTCATATGCAGATGAATTTATGTCTGGACTCTCAATACTGTTTTATTGGTCTATGTATCTGTTGTACCAGTACCGGGCTGTTTTGACTACTGTGGTGGTATAATAGCTTTTAAAATCTGGCAGTGTGAGGCTTCCACTTTGTTCTTCTTTAGTAGTGCTTTATTTATTCGGGGCCTCTGCCCTTTCCATATGAAGTTGATGATTTGTTTCCCCATCTCATTAAAAAAAGCCGTTGGAATTTGGGTTGGGATCGCATTGTATCTGTAGATCATTTTGGATAGAATTGACATTTTCACAATGTTGAGTCTTCCTATCGATGGCAAGTTATATTTTTCCACTTATGCAAGTCTCGTGGTTTCTTGCAGTAGTGCCTTGTAGTTTTCATTGTACAGGTCTTTTCTTTCTCTGGTTAGATTTATTCCTGAGTATGTTATCTTCTGGAGGCTACTGTAAATTGTACTGATTTGGTGATTTCCTCTTTGAGGTTCTCTTTGTTGGTGTAAATGAATCCAACTGAATTTTGTATGTTTATCTTGCATCCTGAAACTTTGCTGAAATCTTCTATTAGTTCCAGTAGTTTTCTTGCGGATTCTTTGAGGTTTTCTGTGTATAAGATCAATATCGTCTGCAAATAGAGACGCTTTGACTTCTTCTCTACCAATTTGGATGCCCTTTTTTTTTCTAGCCTAAAGGCTCTGGCTAGTACCTCTAGCACAATGTCGAATAACAGTGGTGATAAAGGGCATCCTTGTCTGGTTCCTGTTCTCAAGAGGAATGCTTTCAAAGTTTCTCCATTTAGGATGATGTTGGATGTTGGTGTTGTATAAATACCCTGAATTATATTGAAGAATTTCCCTTCTATTCCTATTTTATTGAGAGTTTTTGTCATGAATGATTGTTGGATTTTGTCAAATGCCTTTTCTGCATTGATTGATAAGATCATGTGGTTCTTGTCTTTTGTTTTATTAATGTGATGGATTACATTGATGGTTTTTCTAATGTTCAACCATCCCTGCATACCTGGTATAAATCCCACTTTATCATGGTGAATTATTTTTTTGATACGGTGCTGAATTCTACTGGCTAGAATTTTGTGCGGATTTTTGCATCAATGCTCATGAGGGATAGTGGTCTGTAATTTTCTTTTTTGGGGGGGTCTTTACCTTGTTTTGGTGTTAGGGTTATGGCTGGCTTCATAGAATGAGTTTGGGAGTATTCCATCCTTTTCTATGCTCTGAAATACCTTTAGCAGTAGTGCTGTTAACTTTTCTCTGAATGTTTGGTAGAGTTCTACAGTGAAGCCACCAGGGCCAGGGCTTTTTTTTGTTGGCAGTTTTTTACTTACATTTTCAATCTCTTCTTTTGTTATGGGCTGATTTAGTTGTTCAACCTCTGTTTGTGTTAGTTTAGGTAGGTAGTGACCTTCTAGAAATTTGTCCATTTCCTCTAGGTTTTCATATTTCTTAGAGTACAATTTTTCATAGTATTCTGTTGTGATTCTTTTAATTTCAGTTGGTCTGTTGTGATGTCACCCATCTCATTTCTTATACGGGTAATCTGCTTCCTCTCTTGTTTTCTTTTATCATTTTGGCCTGTGGTTTATCAATTTTGTTGATCTTTTCAAAGAACCAGCTTTTGGTCCTGTTAACTCTTTAAATTGTTTTTCTAATTTCTATTTCATTTAATTCTGCTCTAATTCTTATTATTTCCTTTCCTCTGGCACCTGAGGACTTCTTTTTCTGCTCTCTTTCTACTTGTTCCAGTTGTAGGATTAATGTTTCAATTATGGACCCTTCTTCTTTTTGGATATCTGCATTTATTGCTATAAACTGACCTCTGAGCACTGCTTTTGCTATATCCCAAAGGAATTCTGGAAGGATATGTTTTCATTCTCATTTGATTCTATGATTTTCTTTATTCTATCCTTAATTTCTTGTATAACTCAGTTTTTGAGCTGGGTTTTTTTCAGTTTCCATGTGTCTGATTTTTTTTTTCCCTTGCTTTTCTGTTATTGATTTCTACTTGTATGGCTTTATGGTCAGAAAAGATGCTTTGTAATATTTCGATGCTTTGCATTTTGTTAAGGCTTGCTTTATGGCCTAATATGTGATCTATTCTGGAGAATATTCCAGGTGTGTTGGAAAATAAAGTACACTTGGCTGCTGTTGGGTGAAGCATTCAGTATATGTCTCTGAGATCAAGTTGGTTGATTGTAGCATTTAGCTCTTCCGAGTCTTTGTTGAGCTTCTTTCTGGATGTTCTGTCCTTCAACGAAGGTGGTGTGTTGAAGTCTCCTACTACCATCGTGGAGCTGTCTATGTCTCTTTTTAATGTTTTTAGAGTTTATTTACATATTTTGGAGCCCTGTCATTGGGTGTGTAAATATTTATTATAGTTATATTCTCCTTGTGTATTGACCCTTTAATCATTATATAGTGTCCTTCCTTATCCTTTGTGGTGGATTTTACTTTTGAGTTATTTTGTCAGAGATTAATATTGCCTCTCCTGCTCTTTTTTGAGTGTTGTTTGCTTGACATATTTTTTTCCATCCTATGAGTTTTAGTTTGTTTGGGTCTTTAAGTTGTGTCTCTTGTAGGCAGCATGTAGATGGATTGTGTTTTTATGCCCAATCTGTCTCTCTCTGTCTCTTTATTGGTGCATTTAGTCCATTTACATTCATCATAATTATTGATAGGTATGAGTTTACTGCTGTCATTTTGATGTCTTTGTGTGTTGCACAGTTTCTTTGTTCCACTTAATTTTCTGTGCTGAGTCGTTTTTCTTTATGTATTTTCTTTTCATCTTTTTCATTCTTGTTGATTTTGTATTTGCTAAGTTTTTGTATTTTTCTCTTTTTTTTATTTTGACTTGTAGGATTGTTAGTTAACTTTGCAGTTACCTTAATATTTACCCCTATTTTTCTAATTTTATACCAGTCTTTGATTTCTTTATATCTTCTTGACTTCTTGTCCATATGAAAAATCTTTGTCTACAGTTTTTATGGCCCTCTTTTTTGTTTTAATGCTGTTGTCTTTTACATATTGACGTCTGTTTCCCTATTTTCAGTGTTTTAGCTTTGGTTTATTTTTGTGACTTCCCTATCTGGGTTGATATCTGGTTGCTCTGTCCTGTTTTCTAGTCTTGGGGTGTTTTTTGATGTTTTTGACCCAGAAGACTTCCTCCAGTATTTCTTGTAATTTTGATTTGGTTTTTGCAAATTCCCGAAACTTCCGTTTATCTGGAAATTCCCTAATTTCTCCATCATATTTGAGAGACATTTTTGCTGGATATATAATTCTCGGCTGGCAATATTTTTCCTTTAAGGCTTTATATATGTCATTCCATTGCCTACTTGCGTACATGGTTCCTGCTGAATAGTCCGAGCTTATTCTTATTGACTCTCCTTTGTAGATGACTTTTCAGTTATCCGTAGCCACTCTTAAAATTCTCTGTTTATCTTTTGTTTTGGCAAGTTTGATTATAATATGTATTGGTGACTTTCTTTTGGGATCTACATTATACAGAGTTCAATGAGCATCTTGGATAGATATCTTCTCATGTTTTATGATATCAGGGAAGTTTTTTGCCATCAAATCTTCAGCAATTCTCACTGCATTTTCTGTTACCCTCCCCACTCTGGCACTCCAATCACCCGTAGGTTATTCCTCTTGATAGAATCCCACGTAATTCTTAGGGTTTCTACATTTTTTTTTATCCTTTTATCTGATTTTTCCTCAAATAAGTTGGTGTCAAGTTCTTTACTTCAATCTCACTAATTCTGACTTCCATTGCCTCATTTCTGCTCCTATGACTTTCTATTGAGTTGTCTAATTCTGACATTTTATTGTTACTATTCTGGATTTCTGATTGCTGTCTCTCTATGGATTCTTGCAGCTTGTTAAATTTGTCATTATGCTTTTCTCTAATCTTTTTCATTTCCTCTATTGCATGTTCTGTGTTTTGCTTAATTTCCTTCCTAATCTCTTGAAGATTTCTGTATATTAATCTTTTGTATTCTGTCCCTGGTAATTACAAAAACTTTTCTTCTTCTGGAAAACTTCTAGCTTCTTTATTTTGGGAGCTTGCTGAAGCCATCATGGACTGCATTTTTAATGTGATTTGATATTGACCTTTGTCTCCTAGCCTTCAATAAGTTATTATATTTATTTTGTTTGTTTACTGTGTCCTAGCTTCTTGTTTTGTTTTGTTTTGATCCTCCCAGATAGGCTGTTCATGTGAGCTAGCCCAGTCACCAGCACCCTTGAAACTCCAATATCCTGCTCCAGGAAGCCAGACCTGCCACTAAGTATATAAGCCTAGGAGTCTGCCCACTACTCTTGTATGGTTTCAGCTCAGGTGTCCAGGTAGTCAACCACCAAGTGTGTGTTGCAGGCTCTCACCTACAGTTCTATACAAGCATGGATGATTGGTGTAGACACAGACATCTGGCTGCAGCAGGTGGACACAGGCTGAGCAAGACAGGGGGACAAAGGCCACCCTCGAGTGTCCAGAAGGGGGCACCTCTTATTCTTGGGCCCCTCTAGTAGGTGGCTAGGTGTTGTGGGTGGAGCCAGCAGTCCTCAGGCCTCTGATGTGGGTAGGTGAAGACCCTGCTTAATGGGCAGAGCAGTGTCAAATGTCACAAACCTGCCGCTTCACAGCTGAAACAGTTGAAGTTAGACTTCAGATGTATACCCTGGTGCACTGCAGTAAAGAGGGCCTACGCTGTTGAAATAGGCCCACAGAAGTCTATGCAGGGGGAAAGGCACTCAAAGTCCATGGATCCCTTATTCCTGTGCCTAGGCAAAGTTTCTGTGTCCACCCTGAGTTCCCAGCTTAGGTGAGCTGGCAAATTGTTTTTTCCCCTATTTGTTAATTTGTTCTCTCTCCAAGGCTGAAAGAATGGCTCAGGGCACTTGACGGGTCCTACTTCTGGCCCAGGGGACTCAGCATTTGCAAAAGCCAGTCTGGGACCCAGTGCAGAGCATAGAACAGGGAGGTAAATAGGAGAGGGGTTTTTCCCCAACGGGTTGTTTTTTGATCTGCCCAGTAGGCTGGATGCAAGTACTTATCTTTCGCCTATTGAGGGCTGTTTCTTGCTTGCTCTGGATGTCCGAGTAGACTCTCTGTCACTGGGTCTCTCCTGGTGTGAAAAATGCCTCCTGAGCGCCACTGCTTGCCTTCCTCACTGCTCACCCCTGAGCTGATCTGTGCTGAAGGGCTCAGGCTATCGCTGTGTCAGGTCTGGCAACTCCTTGCTGCTTCTGAACCATCTCCTCCCCACCACCACCACTCATTTCAGTTCCTCAACTTTGCGTTTGATGTTCAGGTCGCCTAGATTGTCATATAAAATTGAATAACTTTTTTTTTCAGGTCTTTCTCATAAGAAGGAACACCGGAAGCCTCTGACTACTCTGCCATCTTGCCCCTGCCTCCCTCCATCTTTTTTGGGTGCGTCCTCTGTTGTTTAATATTTTCCCCATAGAATCCTTCAGTATTACAACTTGAGGCTTGAATTTTCTTTTCAGTTCTTTCAGCTTGAGAAATTTCAAGCTTATTTTTCCCTTTTGGTTTTCTAATTCTAGGTCTTTGCACTTTTCATTATAACACTTTACTTTATCTTCTCAAGCTGTCCTTTGAAATCTTCTGTTCAAGTCTATAACTTCATCATTTCTTTCTCTGGCTTTAGCTACTCTGTGTTCAAGGGCAAATTTCAGAGTCTTTTCTGACATCGATTTTGGTCTTCTCTTTCCTGTCTTTTCAATGAATTCTTGTTTTTTTCATGTATGATGTCATTCCACAACTTGTCTTGTCTTCAGTCATTAGTGTTTAATGCGTCAAATCTATTCTTGAGATGATATCTAAATAATACTCAAGGTCATACTTTGGTTCCCATGAACTTGTTCTTATTTTCTTGAGTTTCTGTTTTGAACTTTCATATGAGAAATTGATGGTCTGTTCCACAGTCTGCCCTTGGTCTTCTTCTGACTAATAATACTGAGCGTTTCCATGATATCTTTCCACAGATGTAGTCGATTTGATTTCTGTGTATTCCGTCTGGTCTGGTGAGGTCCATGAATATAGAGGCCATTTATGTTGGAGAAAAAAGGTATTTGCAATGAATACATCATTGGTCTATCTATCATGAGATCTCTGGTGTCATTTCTATCATTAAAGTCTTATTCTCCAATTACCAATACTTCTTTTTTCTTGTTTTTCTAACTTTTGCGTTCCAATCACCAGTAATTATTAATGCATCTTGACTGTATGTTTGATCAAATTTTAGACTGCAGAAGCTGGTAAAAATCTTCAATTTCCTCACCTTTGGCATTAGTGTTTGATAAGTAAATTTGAATAATAGTCATACTAACTGATCTTCCTTACAGGCACATGGGTATTATCCTATCACTGACAGCATTGTACTTCAAGATAGATCTTTAAATGTTCTTTTTAACGATAAATGTGGTGCCATTCTTGTTCAATTCCTCTTCAATTTTTCATTCCTGGCCTAGTAGATCATAGGATCACCTGATCCAAAATGGCCAATACCAGTCTATTTCAGCTCTCTAATGAATAGAATATTGCTGTTTATGTGTTCAGTTTCATTTTTAATGACTTCCAGTTCTCCTAGATTCATACTTTGTACATTCCACATTCTTATCATTAGTGGATATTTGCAACTGTTTCTTCTCATTTTTAGTTGTGCCACATCAGCAAATGAAGGTCCCGAAAGTTTGACTCCATTCATGTCATTAAGTTCAACTCTACTTTGGGGAGGCAGCTCTTCCCAGTAGTATTTTGAGTACCTCCCAACCTTAGTGGCTCATATTCCCGCACTATATCAAGCAATGTTCCACTGCTATTCATAAGTTTTTCAAAGGCTGATTTTTTTCAGAATATACTGCTAAGTCCTTCTTCCTCCTTCTTCCTGGTGGTATTTGAAAAAATAATGGCATAGCTTCCAGCATCACAGCAACATATAAGCCACCACAGTACAACAGATTGACAGATGTGTGAGGAATTGAGTAATGGGAAGGAAATATCCCAACTTTTATTTTGCTCTTGTGTCCATTTTATCTGTTTCTATTTTTGTGTATGTGTTTTAATGTACATAAAAATGTGGTAGTCCTTGTAAATAATTTAAAATAAATATGTATGCCAATTTGAGGAAGACATTCTACTTTCTCTAGAGAAGATTGAGGGAAGCACAGAGCTCCCACTGGATCATAGAATGAAGAGTGACTGGTTTTTATAATTTAGTGGGCAAAGCTAAATGAGAATTTATCTTATTCTCTAACAATTAGTAAATTTATCCTGGGCCTTGCCTTCTATTTTTTTTTCATGTTATTATTTGTGGTGAATAAATGTAGCACTGGTATTTGATGTTCCTCCCTTTTAAATTTACTTCTGTAAATTATGACTTTGGGCAATTTTCTTACAAAGTCTGTTAGATTCTCTTCTCTAATGGGTAAAAATAGAATAAATTGTACTCATCACATGGATGAATTTTAAGGGTGAGAAGAAATAATGTTTTTAAATTGTTTAACTTAGTATTGGTATATAAAAAAGATGATCTGTTTATATGTTGCTATTATGTGAGAAGCCCCCTGTTAAGATTGGTATTTGTCTTTTAATCAAAAGGTTATTTAAATCAAGTAATATGTAAAAATAATACATATCTGTCTTAACATTTTTTGTATATTTAGTCACCAATTATGTGATATAGAGCCAAGGCCATTTTTAGATTTTCTTTCTCTCTCTTATATTTATTTATTTATTTTTTGGTCATCTTGTTAAGTTCTAACCAATCTTTCCTGCAAAAACTACACACATATGCATTTTTTTTCTTCTAAGTTCAAAGACACTTGCAAAGTGGCCTGATGCAAAGCCCTACTTTTTATCCCCCAAATATTTACATTGTCTTCTATGAAACATTAAAGGAAATACTGTCAGTGATGCAGCCTTAATGATTCTTCACCAATATCCAACTTTGTTTTAATACAGATTTCATTCATTTTACATCAGAATTTAACAATTTCCTTGATGATTAATTAGAGTAGAAAATTAAGAGGACAGTTAAAACTGGAATAAATATGTTTGGGGACAAATATCAGTCAATGTTGGTGAGCTTACAACCTACCTGGTGACAGCAGATGTATGTGGGAACTTATCCAGTACTAACTGTGAGTGATCAGCAAGGTGCTACCTTTTTCAGAATATTTTATCAAAGAGATGGAGAGGATTCTTAACTGACTAGGTAACTGTTGATCAAAAAAATAGTTTCCATTGCATTATTATGATGGTATCAAAATATCAAGTGGATGCTTTACCAAGTGTCCTTTAATTTTTTTTCTAGTAATATAATTTATACACCTATTCAGTCAAACAAAATTCAATATATTGTAACGAATGCATTACCACATAACTGTTGCATAGCAAACTGATATGAAGTTAGATATCAATTTGTCTTTTTTATTAGAAAATAACATTATATTGCTAATGTTTAATTGAATAGAATCATGAATAAAAAAAGAAAGGTAATCATTAATTACGTTTAATAAATTGATTTGATTCAGAAGTTCATGATTTTTAAACCACGTTAGTTTCAAGGATGTGAAAATATAAATGCATAATCAACTTTCATAAAAAAGAATTTTTATCTTAATGAGAGAATAATTCATTTTTCTACTTCAGGTAATATTCTTTTCTTTTTCCTTTGGAAAATAGGAAATAGTGGAATAAAACTCATTAATAAAAGGCCAATCATTTCTAGTTTGGCAGTCTAATTTTCTATATAACATTTTAAAGTGAAATTAGCAGCTGCTAATCAAAAGGCTGCTGGCTGAGTCCACCCAGAGGCACTTCAGGAGAAAGGCCTGGTGATTTACTCCTGTAAGATTAGCCATTGAAAATCATGTGGAACACAGTTCTACTCTTAGACACATGGGGTTGGCATGAGTTCTAATTGACTCTGTGGCAACTGGTTTGGTTTTGATTTTAAATGTACGTAACTATAATAACCCAAGTCCTGCATAAAAAGGACAAATTGGCACATTTTTTTCTGGTGGTGTGTTTAACACAAGTCATTTGTGCCCACTCAAACTTTTTGCACTTCCTGCAAACTTTCTGGATTTATCAGGTCACCGACATCACTGAATTCTCCTGGCATATCTATATTTTCCTTGTATTCAATGAATACATTTGTGGGTGGGATCTGCAAATTTCTATGCTTCCCTTCTATGACTCTACCTCTCCATTCAGCTAACACAAAACTAACACAAACACAAAAATCTAATACCAGCTAACACACTATTTATTTATTTATTTGTTTAGCAGATGTTATGCCAAATTCTAACACAAAGCATTATCTCTTTAAACTTCACAACAAAATCGTGAGGTACTGGCTATTTGACAGATAAAGAAATTCAGTCACAGGAGATAAGTAGTTTGATTGCAAGTCAACACAGTTAAATACTAGGTTAAATTGATTTGTTGGATCAACATAGTGAATATTCTTTTTTGACATTCTAGCCATTTATTAATTGGCACAAAAGGTTTGAGCTCAGCTGGGAAACCAAGGTTATATAAAGTAGGTTATATATATGGCCACATGTATATATATGGGAATATATAGCTGTTTGCTATTCGGAATCACTATTGATTATGTAGTCTACCTGGCATTTTTGCATGGCATTGGTTATTGGCCATTATATTTTGAGTATTATTTCCCTGGCTGTGGCTTGCCTGTTTAATCTATTTATTTTCTTTTTTAAACAAAAGTTACTTTTTAATATAGTCAAGTTTATCAAAAGATACTTGCATTAATTCTTTTTTCTGTGGGGTTTATTCTACCAATTTTGGTATATATTAGATTTATTTGTTCCATTTTATTTTAATGATGGAGTTTGATTTTTATTTCTTTTTTAGACGTAGATATTTGTATATTTTAAAACTGACATGTTTTTCAATTTTACTTGATTTTACAGCTGTATCTCAGTGTAATTGAATCTACATTCCTCTTACTACAGGTGTGTTAGATTTTTTTTTTTAAGATGCTTGACATCTATCATTTTAAGTGTTGTTGTTGTCGGGTGCCATTGAGTTGCTTCTGTGACCCTACGTACAACAGAATGAAATACTGCTTTGTCCTGAGTCATCATCACAATCATTGCCATGTTTGAGCACACTATGAACTATCAATTGAGTTATTTTTTCTAGATTTATGTGTTAGTTTTTTTTTGCTTTGGATTTTTATCTCTTTTTTCTTATTTATTTTTCTTAATTTGAAGTTTGTCATATTTTGTGATTATTCCTATTTCTCTGATACCTGTTACACATATTAATCCCAGTTTTTAAATTTATCTTGCTATTTTTTCCAGTGAATATTTTATCAACTTTTATTTTTCTTTCTGTTATGAAATTGTGTCTCTTTTTCTTAAAGTTGTTGAAATGGTCAGTCTTTTTCTTTTATTGCCTCTTGTTTATAATTTATAGTATTAAAGACTTTATTGACACCTGTTTTATTAAGAATCCACTCATTTTCGCCATCTTTTATTTTTTAACATATACATCGCATACATTTGTAATTATTTTTATTCTAGAATATGATGTACATTGCACACATATTTTATATTTTTCCAAATTGTTATACAAATATTTTTGTATCAAGAAAAGATTCTGAATTTTGTTTTTAGGCTTTTGGTCAGCTATGGGGATAGATTACATCATTTTCCTCCCTAAACCTATCTAATGATCAGTAATAAACAGAAGGCAATTTATATTGTAAATAAATAGTGCTAGCATTTATTATGTGGATAATTTTAGTAAAATATTTGCAAAAATAGTATCAAGTTAGAAACCAAATACAATTGTTCAAATATCAGAGTATTGTACATATACTTTGAAAAGTGTGCTGAATACAATTCTATTTATTTTCTGGTAATCAGAAGGGACCAGTCCCTGGAGAAGGAGATCATGCTTGGTAAAGTAGAGGGTCAGTGAAAAAGAGGAAGACCCCTTACTTTATGGATTGACACAGTGTCTGCAACAATGGGCTCAAATATAGCAACAATTGTGAGAATGGTGCGGGATGGCAGTGTTTTGATCTATTGTCCATAGGGTTGCTATGAGTCTAAACTAACTCAATGGCACCTAACAACAACAACAACAACAATCAGAACAATATTTTAAACAGCATTTCTTAAACTTATGTTATTTATATAAAGAACTTTTTTTGTACAGGAAGCAGAGCTGCCTTAGTCTCAAAGTGTAGGGCCACAACCTCTGGGATCTCAAAAGGTGGAACCACAGCCTGCTGGGTCTCAAAGGGTAAGGTCACAACCTCCTAAGTTTCAAAGAGTCAGATCTTCACCAAATTGGTTCCAGAGTGTGGGGCTGCCTTTCAGGAGTATCAGCAGGATGAGGCTGGATTCTCTGCCCAAATCTGAGAGAGTGGGACTGCCATGGCCAAGGTGCAGAAAAACAGGGTCTACTGGGGCCAAAGAGGTGGGGTCACCACTCAGACAGACTAGGAGAATTGGGCCACCCAAATCTGAGGAGGCAGAGTTGCCACTCCTGTGGGCCTGGAAGGCAGAACTGAAGCCGAGGGCTGAAGGGCCTTCACCCAGAATTCGGAGAGTGTGGCCAACATCCAGAGTCTGGAGCGTAAGGCCATTGCCTAAATAGTCTCAGAGAACAGAATTGTTTTCAAGCTTTGAGAGCTAGCATAATGTGTTCTGCTGGGTTTTGGACTTGCTTGATACTTGTTATCCCTACTTCCCCTCTAATTTCTCCCATTTGTCATGGAAATGTCTACCTTGTGCCTGTTCCAACATTGTACTTTGGAAGCAGATAACTTGTATTCTAGATTTCACAGATGAAGAGGAAAATTTTTCCCCAGACTGGAATTTGCACTTGGAGTTGATTCAAGACTTTTGGGATGATATAATGGGGTGAATGTGTTTTACGTGTGGCAAAGACATGAATTTTGGGGGGCAAAGGGTGGAATGTTGTGGATTGAATTGTATCCCCCCAAAAGATGTGTCAACTGGGCTAGACCATGATTCCCAGTATTGTTTGGTTGTCCTCCATTTTATGATCTGATGTAATTATTCTCTGTGGTGTAAATCTTAACTTCTGTGATGTTAATGAGGCAAGATTAGAAGCAGTTATGTTAACAAGGCACAACACAATCCATAGGATTAGGTTGTATATTGGATCAATCCCTTTTGAGACATGAAAGAGTGAGCAGAGAGAAGAGGGACCTCATTACCACCAAGCAAGGAAAGCCAGGAGCAGAGTGTGTCCTTTGGACCCAGAGTCCTCATGCTGAGAAGCTCCTAGACCATGGGAAGATCAATGACAAAGATCTTCCCCCAGAGTCGACAGAGAGAGAAAGCCTTCCTCTAGAGCTGGAGTCCTGAATTCAGACATCTAGCCTCCTAACTTGTGAGAGAATAAATTTGTTTGTTAAAGCTAAAAAAAAAAATTTTTATTGTGTTTTAGTCATGTTATAGAAAACCTGTTGTTTTTAGATTGACGTATAATACATAACACTTTTCTCATTTATGTTAAAAGAAGACTTCCAATTGTAATTTTTGTTTTTTGGTTTTTTTGCATAAAACATCTGATTGTTTTTTATTAAAAAAAAATTTATTTATTTTGTTGTTGTTGAGAATATACACAGCAAAACACACAGCAATTCAATCATTTCTACAAGTACCATTTAGTGACATTGATTACATTCTATGAGTTGTGCAACCATTCTCACCCACCTTTTTTGAGTTGTTCCTCCCTCATTAACATAAATTTACTACCCTTTAAGGTTTCTATCTAACCTTTCAAGTTGGTGTTGTCAATTTGATCCCATATATATAGTTCTTTCTTTTTTAAAATTTTTTAATTGTACTTTAGATGAAAGTTTACAGAACAAATAGTTTCTCATTAAACAGTTAGTACACATATTGTTTTATGACACTGGTTAACAACCCCATGACATGTCAACACTCTCCCTTCTCGACCTTGAAGACCTATTTTCTTGGTGAAAATATACATAGCCAAAGTTACAACATTTTAATGTTTCTACATGTACAATTCAGTGACATCGATTATGTTCTTCCAGTTGTGTTGTTATTCTCACTGTCCTTTTCCAAATTATTCCATAACCATTGTCTTCAACTCACTGTCCCCTAGGTTTCCCATTAAAACTTTTGAGTTGCTGTTGTCAATTTTATCTCACACAGATAATTCTTTTTTTTTTTTTTTTTGGTACCTCAGACGAAGGTTTGTGGAACAAATAGTTTTTCATTAAACAGTACACATATTACCCTATGACAATGGTTAACAACCCCATGACATGTCAACACTGTCCATTCTCAAACTTGGGTTCCCTATCACCAGCTTTCCTGTCCCCTCCTGTCTTCTAGTCCTTGTCCCAGGACTGCTGTGTTTTGTTTTATGAGGCTGTCCAATCCCCAGCTGAACGGTGTACTTCAGAAGGGGCTTCACCACTGAGCTAAAAGGATGTCTGGGGGCCATACTCTTGGGATTTATCCAGTCTGCCAGGCCAATAAATCTAGTCTTTTTTTGTGAGTTAGAATTCTGTTCTACATCCTTTTCCAGCTCTGTCCAGGACCCTCTATTGTATTCCCGGTCAATGCAGTGAGGTGTGGTAGCTGGGCACCATCTAGCTGTACTGGACTCAGTCTGGTGGAGGCCGTGGTAGCTGTGGTCCATTAAACCTTTAGACTAATCTTTTCCTTGTATCTTGTTCTCTTCATTCTCCCTTGCTCCCAAAGGGGTGAGACAAGTGGAGTATCTTAGATGGCTGCTCACAGGCTTTTAAGACCCCAGATGCTACTAACGAAGGTAGAATGTAGAACATTGTCTTTATAAACTGTTACGTCAATTGAGCTAGATAGAACATCTGATTTTTAGGATAGGTAAGAGATATTTGCCTTTTTTGTTTTTTTTAAATGTAGAATCATTTTCAGGATATCCCATCATTTTCATTACATCTGGATTCATTTCATCTCTTGATGAGTGATTTTATTGGAAGCTTTGTTGGTGATAATTTTTAGCTAGTTGGTGCAGTGACTGCCAACTGCTTCCTAAAATTCATAATCTTTTCTTTATATAGTCAAATTATATTTCTCTGCCTTTTTTGCTATTAGTTGCCAAATTCTAGCTAATGGATTATAGGTTGAAATAAATTACTTTATTTACATAAAAAATTTTCAGAAACTTTCCTCTATGATTTTTTTTTTCCTTTCCTCTTCTGGATGGCTGGAGTTATAATTACAGGCAGTATAAAACTCAGTGTGAACTTCAAAATCTTATACTGACTAAAACATAATTAACAAATACATGCCTTTAAAAATAAAATGTTGAGAAAAGACACACACATACTATTTTTTAATCTTCCTTCTGGAGGATTTGAGGTTGTCTCCATTTACCATGAAAATTGTCCTTCAGAACCATTTGGAATATTAGAAATACAACCTTTGAAGTGTCTGGAGGCCTAGTGCAGGATTTGATTGTGAAGGATGTGCTTATCTGTTTAGGATATATCCTAAGGCACAAATTGTTAATCCTCCAAAAATCAGCCTTTCAATATCCTATGGAGTACATTTCTACTCTGACACACATGGGGTCGCCATGAGTTGGAATCAATTTAATACCAACTGGTAAGGCCTGTGTAGCTCATATATTTTTACTTAAAAAAAAATGGTGAAAATATACATAGCAAAGCATACACCCTTTCATCAGTTTCTACATGTGCAATTCAGTATCATGGATTATTTTCTTCAAGTTGTGTCATCATTCTTGCTATCTACCCATATTTTTCACCACCATTGGCTTAGACTCACTACCCCTTGAACTTCTCATCTATGTTTTAGAGTTACTGTTGACAATTTGACCTCCTATAGATAATTCCTTAAAAGAACGCAAAATCCCCTTTTAATGTTCTTTAATAATTTAGTTCACCCATTGTTTAGTTTAAAGATGACTTAGGGGAAAATTTTGTTTTATATTTTGAAGATTTTCTCAGAGAAATAGTTTCAGGGGTTCCATCAGTCATAATAGGACCAGTAAGGCTGGATCCTGTAAGTATTTGAAATTTTGTTCCACATTTTATCCCCTTTTGATCAGGATTCATCTTTTGATTCTTTGATCAGAAAGTTAAGTAATGGCAGCCAGACACCACTGAGTTCTTCTGGGTTCATGGCTAAGGAGGCAGTTAGACCTGCAGTCCAGTTCCATCTCTGCTTCCTGGGTCTCCTTCCTCCTCTGCTGATCCTAGAGAAAAGAGACCAATTGTTGAATCTTGGTGGCCATTCGCAAACAGGCACTACTCACTGCAACAGAGAGTCGAACAGTAATTCTAAAAACAGTATTAGGCCAACTGACTGGATAATCCCATGAAGCCATGACACTGTACTTCCGAATCAACAGAATTAGTCTCATGGGTTGTTTGGGTGTTTGGACATATTTAAGTAGTAATGACACTTTTAGTCTTTATCTCTCTCTCTCTCCTTGTGTGTGTATGTGTTTTGTTTTGGTTGCTGTTATTGCTGTAGAGTTATAAATAACACAATCTTTGCCATTCCACCCTTTTTCTAGTGTAGAACATAGTGATATCAGTTACACTCATCAGGTTGCACAACAATTACCCTTAAGTATCTTATACATTTTTAAAATTTTCTTTTATAAGCATGTATCTTCTATCATATAGTGAGTCAAGCTTCATAGTTTCAATTAAATTGGGCAATTTTATTTCCCATTAGAGTAAATATTAGGCCATATCTAAATTCCTGTGAATGTGAAATCCAAAAGATCAATGGCTTCAGCACCACTTAATGTTTTGTGTAGTTTGTTTTAAAAAATTATGTGCAAGACCTCTTTTAAAATTAACTTTACACATTTTTTGTTTGTTTTAATCTATCACTGCTATCGTTATGGCCACAAGGTAGCAAGGCAAAAAGTGATGACTCCCGATACCATCTGGACCAGAAATACAATAAATATTTATTAATCTAATTTTTTTTATACTTCATCTTGCTTTCTAGTATTAAATGTAATAATTATGACCAATAATGAAACCCAACAGTACTATAGAAAAAAATCCAATTTCTGTTGTGAAATTAAATATTTGGAGTCTATTTTATCACTAATTAAATCAAAAGCAATACAGTGTAGATTTTCTGTTATAAAATGCCATATTGGATGGCAGATTTTAAAAACTCTTTTCAGTGGCCTTCAATAGTACAGTCAAAGAATCATTTGATAATGATTTAAGAGTGGCAGGGCTAATCATTCCATTTTATACATATTCGATTTTCACAACAATAAGTGTGAAATTTTGTATGCAGAATCCAAATAGCAGTTGGTGGTACGGTAACAGTCATTTTAATTTTTGATGTTTAGTCAGATGTTTATAGGAATATAGTCACTTAATGTTTTTATTGTTTATACGAACATGTAATTTCTCCTTATTTTTACTCATTCCTTGATCTGCAGTTAAGCATATTTAGTAGTCACTGCTGTAATTCCTTTCCATTGTATGGATTACATTATATGCTTTAGGCATAAAGCAAGAGATAATGATGGAGCTTTCAAATAGTTACACTTCTTGTCTGGAATGAATGTAAGATAATTACATTAAGAAAGAGAAGCAAAGTATTGTGCTTTTACCAGCAGGAAATGGTCATCATTGTCCAACAAAGAATAAAATAAACTTCAAAGAGAAAGACTCTGCCTTGATCCAACATAAATCAAGAACAACTAACACATTTATCCTAAGTGTCTTTGAAAATGGATAATGGATTCCTTGTTTGAATGCAAAAGAGCTGGAAACAGGTTAAGCTTTTCAAAGCATCATAAAAAAATGTTTTCTTATTTTACAGTAAGGTAGCAAAAATAAGAATCTTTTGTCAAGAACACAAATTGTTCTTAACTTCATTGAGTTGTAAAAATGTAAAGGCTGTGAAATAAACCTAAGAAAAATAATCACAAATGGATAAAACATGTAAAAATTGGATAGTGATCACCACACACTTTTATTCATATGTATAAACATAAAATGCTTTTAAGAAAAGAGTTTATTCTTTTACACAAATATTTATGATATAAATATTCTTTAAAAGGCCTTGAGCTAATTTCTTTACATGCTTGATCTATCATTCTTATTACCACTTCATTAACTGCGACTAAGATAGTTTTACAAACAGGATGTCCAAGACTTAGGGAGGTTTAGTAACTTAATGTCTTATGCTGGGTTCTCTAGAGAAGCAAAACCAGTGAATATATCTCTATCTATCTCTCTATCTATCATCTATCTATGTATCTATGTATGTATGTACCTATCTATCTATCTATCTATCATAAACACAGAAATCATTCACATAGTTATAGAAGCTGGAAACTTCCAAGTCTTTGGGCAGGCTGGAGGCGTCTCCTGACTCACGTAGCTACAAGAGCTGACGAATCCAGGATCTGCAGGTCAGATGGCAGGCATCTGGCTCACAGGCTGTGGAGGCTGACAAATTCCAAGATTAGCAGGTAAGCTGCTAGCTCAAATCCCAAGAACTGGAGGTCAGATGGCATGCCACATGTGGATCCAGAATAAGCCAAAGCCCATGAAATTTGCCAGAATGCCCACATATATTGGATATAGGCCCACTCCAAGGAAAATTCCTTTCAACTGATTAGCTGCTCATGGCAGAGCAAATCACGGGGGTGATTGTATCAGATCTCATTATGGAGGTAATTATGTCATTACGTAGCTACCAAACTACATCATAACTGCCAAACCACTGAGAGTCACAGCCAGCCAAGCTGACACACAACCTTAACCATCACACATAACAGAGGGAATCAGCTAATACAGGACAAAAAGGAATCAACTCAATTTTGACCATTAACCAATGCTTATAAACACTTCCATGTAATGTGGAAGTCAAACAACAGCAAGAGCTGTACACATGCAAATTTATATAAGTTCTTACCAGAAGAAAGGTCTGAGCTGTCAAAATTTGTTACGTCAGTAAAAATAGTCTACAGAGAATGTGTAAAAATAAAATTCATGAAAATTTTAAAGTTTGATTTAGTAATTTCTTAAACATATTATACTTAACATTTAACTAGAATAGCTTTTGTTGACTTGATTTAAAGAAAAAGTAAAAAATTGCATTGGATTGAACTTCCATTATAGATGTATATGACATAAGTTTTTATTTATAACATGGTTTTCTAATATTTTGAAGTATTTTTTTTTCTCTCTGCACTTACTTTTTATCCCATCGTACTCCTTTCAAGGAAGTAGTTGACTCTGTACTATGTTGCTTCAGACAAGGTAATAAGGCTAAAATCTAAGTATTCTACAAAATATTCTTGTTTTTACTCGCACCACCAAAGACCCTGGGAAAATTGATTGGAATTCCAGAAGGAATGGGGATTAGTGCCAATTTTGTTGAAAGAAGCAGAGTAGCTTGAAAGCACGTAACAAGTTTTTTTTTTTTTTTTTTTTTTAATGGAAATATATTATTCCATGGTGAAGAGACAAGCAAAGAGGGCTGTGGGACACTTATGTTGTTTCCTTGCTCTACTTGGAGACCACAGAGAGGAACAGGTGTTCGATGCATCTAAAAAACTAGATTCCGAACAGTTATTTAAAAATTCCCCCAAAAATGCATGGCAGTAGAACAGAAATAGCCAGTGGGTTTCAGACAGGCTTTAGGTTAAATTTTTCACCAGCTGTGTGAAATGGGAGCTAAAAATCAAGTTAAATTGATTTAAAAAGGGATGTAATGTTTCTTGAATACCTAAGTACTTGTTTGTGTATCAATATCCAAATTCCTACATTCATACATATACACACACCTGTTCTTATAACTGAATTTCCTAAGAAATTCTAAGTGTTGATTATGTATATATTTTACATATATGACTTCCTAAAATTAGCAGTTATTTAGTAGATGATTAAATTTTTCTTTATATATATATGTATTTAATACATATATAAGTGTGTGTGTTTATGTGTATGTGTATACGTATATGTATATTATCCAATAAACACTTGCATGTATTTGAAATAGCCTCTGATTCATTAAAGCAATTTCTCCCTATTGAAATTTCTTAAGCCTATATTTTAAATAGGGAGCCTGGATTCAGTAAATGTGTTTACACAGTATCATATATTCACTTATATTCTCATGTAATATTTGGTTCAATTCTTCACAAAAAATAATTTTAAACAAAAGTTATGTATTGATTAAGCTACTTCTTTTCATGTAATAGGCATTCACTATATTACAGTATTGCTATAAAATGGCACATTATTGAATCTTTTAGAAATACAGATAATATACTAAATATTAAGCCCTGGTTGCACAGTGGTTAAGAGCTCAGGCTGCTAACCAAAAAGATGGGCCGTTCAAATCCACCAGCCACTCCTTGGAAGCCCTTTGGGGGTAGTTCTCTGTTCATTAGGGTTGCGATGAGTCGGAATCCACTTGATGGCAATGGGTTTTTTCCCCTCACTTTTATTGCTATAAACATGTCCCCCATAGTTACCTTGCCTCCAGGCTAATCCCTTTCAATATGCATTTGCCAGAGTGATCTTTCTAAAATGTTTTTATGATAAAGTTCAGACTCATTAGCAAAGCACACAGAGACATTTGTGGTATGGTGTTCAGCAAAACTTGGCAGCTCTAGAAAGGCAAAGTGTATTTCATGCTTTGGTGCTATTCCCTCAGCCCTTCCAGTGTGTTTAATAAACTATTCATCCTTCACTACTCAGTGAATCATGGGACATTTTTATTAGTGTATCCTTTGTGATCCACCTCTCTCCCATTACCCAAGCTGACTTAGATGCTCTTCTTCCGCCCCCTCATAATACTCGATTGATCAAAATGTTTGATCATAACCCATCATAGCTCTTAACACACTGAACTCTAATGGCTGGTTTGGGCAACTGCTTTTTTATTTTTTTTAATATTGAATTAATATGATTATTTGATATTGTACACTTGTTTTATTCAACAAATATTTACACAAGTTCTACATGCCTCAGAAAATTCTCATGTCAGGTATATGGTCTTGAGCAAAAAATAATCCCTGTATTCATGGAGCTTAATCTCAGGGGCCCAGTGGCACCTATGATTAAATAATAAAGAAAACAATATTTCATATGGTTATGAATGCCTTGTAAAAGAATAAAGCATTGTAGGGAAAAATATGACAATATGGGGTGTTATTTTATACTTAAAGTGTTCTAAAATAAAACTATAATAAATGTTATTTAAGCAGGACTTATAGAATGCAGTTCTGCTCTGCACACTTGAGGGTGCCATGAGTTGCAATCCACTCAAACGCAACTAACAACAACAACGTAATGCAATGAAATAAATTCTGGAAGAATTACACGCATATAAGAGAGGAGGAAAAAAACTTCGGACAATTAATATTTTCATTGCTAAATTTTCCCTCAATTTGTGAAGGTTGAATGGCTCGTACAATTTAAAAGATTAATTTATTTGTTCATGTCTAAAAGTTGATCTGATAGTAATCACGTCAAATGATACACACTCCTTCCTTTACACCTTACCACAGGAGAAGTCTTTCTCAGTCAAATAATCGAAACCAAGCTTTGGAGACATTACAAAATAAGTGGTACTTTACAAAACAAAGTTCCACATTTAAGGAAAACGAATGTGGCTACGTTTCTAAGATATCACACACTTTTATTTTTTAGTACTATCTGGTCAAAGATATAAAAAAACTGTTAAAAATTTTGTCTGTATATTAATAGGTGTCTTTGGGATTTGGTGCATTAATTTGTGATTGTAGTGTATAATTTATCATTAGATTGCTTTTACATCTAGGAGATTTAGCTATGATTTTGAAGATCGAGAGAAACATTGTCATTGTTTAGTTGTTTCCAGTATATAAAGTAAAAATAAAAGTCTAAAATCTTTATGATATGAAGTTAAAGCTTGTGCTATAGACTTAGTGAGCTTTCTTACAGAAAGGATGGGGAAAAAATCATTTCTGGATGAGAAAGAAACAACATGTCTTTAAAAATGATTTTTACTCAAAATTGACTAAGCAAAATGTCTCTGAAATAAAAAGAAAAATATTGTGTTATAAGTATATGGAATACATATTCAAATATTTATGGTATAGTCTTCAAGAAAATAAAAAATGTATTCTTATTCTTTTTTTTTTTCACCATTTCAAAACTTTTTACTTACACATTTAAGTGACATTGACTATGCCCTTCCAATTGTGCTGCCATTCTCGCCCAAGATGAAGGCTTACAGGACAAAATAGCCTACCATTTAACAGTTACTACAAATGTTACCCTATAACAGTGGTCAACAATCTCACAACGCATCAACAGTATCCTTACTCAACTTGTGTTCCTTATCATCAGCTTCCTACTCCCCCTCTCCCTTCTGGCCCTCGTCACCGGACTCCTGTACCTCGTTAGTCTCATTTAGTTTTACTGGGCTGTCCACTCCCAGGCTGAACATCGAACCTCGAAGGTAACTTACCTCTGAGCTGAAAGGGTGTCTGGGGGTCACACTCTTGAGGTTTCACCAGTAAATCTTGTCTTTTTTTTTTTTTTTTGGGAGTTAGAATTATGCTCTACATCCTTCTCCAGCTCTGTCCAGAACCCTCTGTTGTGATCCTGGTCAGAGAAGTCAGCGGTGGTAGCCGGGCACCATCTAGCTGTACTGGACTCAGTCCGGTGGAGGTCTTGGTAGCTGTGGTCAATTAGTCCATTGGACTAATCTTTTCATTGTATCCTGTTCTCTTCATTCTGCCTTGCTCCCGAAGGGATGAGACCAGTGTAGAATCTTAGATGGCAGCTCAGAGGCTTTTAAGACCCCAGACACTACTCACCAAGGTAGAATGTAGAGCATTATCTTTATAAGAAGTGTCATGCCAATTGAGCTAGATGTTCCCCGAGACCATGGTCCGCAGAGCCCTCCTTCCAACAACTCAGTCCCTCGGGGAGTTTGGATGTGTCTATAGGGCCTCCATGACCTTTCCTTGTTCAGGTTGTGTTAGTTTCCCTTGTACTGTGTACTCTCTCACCTCTCACCCAAGGTACCACTTATCTATTGCCTATTAAGTATACCCCCCCTCCCCTCCCATCCCTGGTAACCAACAAGGATTGTTACATTTTCCATGTGAATTTTTTCATGGGTTTTTACAATAGAGGTCACATACAATATTTGTCCTTTTCTGATTGACTTATTTCACTCAGCATAATGTCCTCCAGTTTCATCTACATGTCATGAGATGGTTCACAGATTCATTGTTGTTCTTTCTCATTGCATAGTACTCCATTGTGTGTATGTACCATAGTTTATCCATTCATCTGTTGATGGGCACCTACGTTGTTTCCATCGTTTTGCTATTGTGAACAATGCTGTCATGAACGTAGGTGTGCATATGTCTAATCAAGTGATGACTCTTATTTCTCTAGGATATATTCCTAGGAGTGGGATTGCTGGATCGAATGGTATGTCTATTTCTAGCTTTCTGAGAAAACGCCATATCATTTTCCAAAATGGTTATATCATTTTGCATTCCCACCAGCAGTGTATAAGAGTTCCCATCTCCCCGCAGCCCCTCCAACATTTGGTATTTCCAGTATTTTTGATTCGTGCCAGTAATGCCGGGGTGAGATGGTATCTCATTGTGGTTTTAATTTGCATTTCTCTAATGGCTAGTGAACGTGAGCATTTCCTCATGGCCATTTGAATGTCTTCTTTGGTGAAGTGTCTGTTCATTTCCTTTGCCCATTTTTTGATAAGATTGTTTGTCTTTTTGTTATAGAGCTGTTGGAATTTCTTGTAGATTATGGAGATTAGACCTTTGTCTGACTTGTACTGTCCAAAAATTTTTTCCCAGTCTGTAGGTTCTCTTTTGACTCTTTTGGTGAAGTCTTTTGAAGAGCATAGGTGTTTGATTTTTAGAAGATCCCAGTTATCTAGTTTATCTGTCAGGATTTTTGTGTTGATGTTTATGGTTTGTATCCTGTTAATGCCATGTATTAAGGCCTGAAGTGTTGGTCCTATTTTTTCTTCTATCAACTTTATAGTTTGAGGCTTTATATTCAGGTTTTTGATCCATTTTGAAGTAGTTTTTGTATATGGTGTGAGGTATGGGTCCTGTTTCATTTTTCTGCAGATGGATATCCAGTTTTGCCAGCACCATTTGTTAAAAAGACTGTCTTTTCCCCATTTGATGGGCTTTGGGCCCTTGTCGAGAATCAGGTGACTGTAGGTGGATGGGTTTATATCTGGGTTCTCAATTCTGTTCCGTTGGTCAATGTCTCTGTTGTTGTACCAGTACCAGGCTGTTTTGAGTACTGTAGCTGTATAGTAGGTTCTCAAGTCAGGTAGTGTGAGTCCTCCAACTTTATTCTTCTTCTTCAGTAGTGCTTTACTTATTTGGGGTTTCTTCTCTTTCCATATAAAGTTAATAATTAGTTTTTCCATCTCTTTGAAGAATGTTGTTGGTATTTGCATCAGGATTGCGTTGTATTTGTAAATTGCTTTAGGTAGAATTGCCATTTTCACAATGTTCATTCTGCCTATCCATGAGCATGCTATGTTTTTCCATTTATGTAGATCCCTTTGGGTTTCATGCAGTAGTGTTTTGTAGTTTTCTTTGTATAGGTCTTTTACATTCCTGGTCAGATTTATTCCTAAGTATTTTATCTTTTTAGGGGCTATTATAAATGGTATTGTTTTCCTGATTTCCTTTTCATCATTTTCCTTATTGGGGTATAGGAATCCAACTGATTTTTGAATGTTTATCTCGTATCCTGCTACTCTGCAGAATCTTTCTATTAGTTTCAGTAGATTTTTCGTGGAGTCTTTAGGGTTTTCTACGTATAGTATCACATCATCTGCAAACGGGGACAGTTTAACTTCTTCTTTACCAGTTTGGATGCCCTTTATTTCTTTTTGTTGCCTTATTGCTCTAGCTAGAACTTCCAGCACAATGTTAAATAGGAGTGGTGATAAAGGGCATCCTTGTCTTGTTCCTGTTTTCAAGGGGAATGTTTTCAGCCTCTCTCCATTAAGAATGATGTTGGTTGTTTGTTTTGCATAGATGCCCTTTATTATGTTGAGAAATTTCCCTTTTATACCTATTTTATTGAGAGCTTTTATCAGGAATGGGTGTTGGATTTTGTCAAATGACTTTTCTGCGTCAATTGAGATGATCATGTGATTTTTTTCTTTTCTTTTATTTATGTGGTGGATTACGTTGATGGATTTTCTAATGTTAAACCATCCTTGCATACCTGGTATGAATCTTACTTGGTCGTGGTATATTATTTTTTGATATGATACTGAATTCTATTGGCTAGAATTTTGTTCAGAATTTTTGCATCTATATTCATGAGAGATATTGGTCTGTAATTTTCTTTTTTTGTGATGTCTTTGCCTGGTTTAGTATCAGCGTTATGCTGGCTTCATAGAATGAATTTGGAAGTGTTGCTTCCTCTTCTATGCTCTGAAATAGCTTGAGTAGAACTGGTACAAGCTCTTCTGTAAATGTTTTCTAGAATTCTCCAGTGAAGCCATCTGGGCCAGGGCTTTTTTTGATTGGGAGTTTTTTTATTACCTTTTCAATCTCTTCTCCTGTTATGGGTCTGTTCAGATTTTCAATATCACTTTGTTGTAGTTTGGGTAGGCTGTGTGTTTCAGGAAATCTATCCATTTCCTCTAGGTTTTCAAATTTGTTGGAATATAGTTTTTCATAATATTCTGTTATAATCCTTTTTATTTTGGTTGGGTCTGTTGTAATGTCCCCATTTCATTTCTTATTTGGGTTATTTGTGCCCTCTGCTGTTTTTCTTTTGTCAGTCTGGCCAGTGGTTTGTCGATTTTGTTGATTCTTTCAAAGAACCAAATTTTGGTTTTGTTGATTCTTTCTGTTGATTTTCTGTTCTCTATTTCATTTATTTCTGCTCTGATCGTTACTATCTCCTTTCTTCTGGTGGTTGTAGGATTTTTTTGCTGTTCTCTTTCTATTTGTTTGAGTTCTGTAGTTAATGTTTTGATTTTGTCCCTTTCTTCTTTTTTGATATGTGCATCTATTGCTGTAAGTTGTCCTCTGAGGACTGCCTTTGCTGTGTCCCAAAGGTTTTGGTATGATGTGTTTTCATTTTCATTTGATTCTAGGAATTTTTTAATTCCTACTCTGATTTCTTCTATTACCCATTGATGTGTAAGCAGATTATTATTCAGTTTCCATGTGTTTGATTTTTTTTCCTTGCTCTTTCTAGTGTTAATTTCTACCTTGATGGCATTGTGGTCAGAGAAGATACTGTGAATTATCTCAGCATTTTGGATCTTGTTGAGGATTGCTCTGTGGCCTAAGATTTGGTCTATTCTGGAGAACGTTCCATGTGCATTGGAAAAGAATGTGTACTTTGCAGTGGTTGGATGGATTGTTCTATATATGTCTATGAGTTCCAGTTGGCTGATTGTGTCCTTTACGTCTTCTGTATCTTTGCTGAGTTTCTTTTTAGTTGTTCTGTCCTTTACTGAGAGTGGTGTGTTGAAGTCTCCTACTATTATTGTGGAACTGTCAATTTCTCTTTTCAGTGCCGTTAGAGTTTTTTTAATGTATTTTGGAGCCCTGTCATTGGGTGCATAGATATTTATTATGGTCATGTCTTCATGAGGGATCGTCCCCTTAATCATTATATAGTGTCCTTCTTTGTCTTTTATGGTAGATTTTGTTTTACAGTCTATTTTATCTGAGATTAGAATTGCCACTCCTGCTCTTTTTTGATAGTTGTTAGCTGGATATATTTTTTTCCAAACTTTGATTTTTAATAAATTCACATCTTTGTTTCTAAGGTGTGTGTCTTGTAGACAGCAAATTGATGGATCCTGTTTTCTTATCCATTCTGCCACTCTCCGTCTCTTTATGGGTGCATTGAGTCCATTTACATTCAGTGTAATTATTGATAGATGGAAATTTATTGCTGTCATTTGTAGTGCTTTTTTTTTTGTGGTGCTGAAGTTTTCTTTGATCTTCTTACTCTCTTGTGCTGAGTTACTTTTGTTTGTGGATTTTGTGTTCATTTCTTTTGTTTTTGTAGGTTTTGTTTTTGCTGAGACTTTATGTTTTTCATCTTTATTTTTATGAGTTGTTTTGTTATCTTTCTTTGTGGTTACCATGAATTTTACCCTTATCTTTCTAAGTTTAAAGCAGTCTACCCTTACTTGGTATCGCCTTGCGTTCCTCTCCTTTAGAAGGTTCTATACCTATGCCATTTGTTCCCTCTTTCATTGTTTTGATGTTGTTGTCATCCTTTGATTGATTGCTCTGATTCCCTGTTGTATTTCTTTTGTTTTTGGATAGTCCTCAGTAGTTCATTTCCTAGAATGGTATCTGGTTCGTATGAACCTGCATCTTAGGTCCTGCCTGTGGGCTGAAGCTGTTTGTCCTCAGATCGAAGAACTCCCTTTAATAATTCTTGTAAGTTTGGTTTGACTTTTGCATATTCCCTTAGTTTCTGTTTATCTGGAAATGACCTAATTTCACCATCAATTTGAACGAGAGTTTTGCAGGATATATTATTCTTGGCTGACAATTTTTTTCTTTCAAGATTTTATATATGTCATCCCACTGCGTTCTTGCCTGCATGGTTTCTGCCGAATAATCTGAACTTAGTCTTACTGTTTCTCCTCTGTATGTGACTTCTTGTTTTTCATGAGCTGCTCTCAGGATTCTTCGTTTGTCTTTAGTTTTGGTAAGTGTGAATATGATATGTCTTGGTGATTTTCTTTTGGGTCTCTTCTATATGGGGTTCTTTGAGCTTCTTGGATGGCCATCTTTTCATCTTTCATGATATTGGGCAAGTTTTCTGTCAGCGATTTTTCAATGATCCTCTCTGTGTTTTCTGTTTTCTCTCCCTGTTCTGGGATGCCAATCACTCATAAATTTTTGCTTTTAATTGTGTCCCACATAACTCTCAGGGTCTCTTCATTTTTCTTTGTTCTTTTTTCTGAGTTTTCCTGAAATAGAGTTGTATCCTAGTGATTGTCTTCAATTCCACTGATCCTGTCTTCCACTGTTTCAAATCTGCTTCTCAGCCCTTCTATGAAATCATCCATTTCTGAAATCCTGTTGTTTATCTTTTGGATTTCTAATTGTTGTTTCTGTATAATTTTGGGTTGTGAATTTATTTTGGCATTTTATTCCTGCATCATCTTCCTGAATTCTTCCAATCTTTTTGTCTGTGTTTTCTATAAATTTGTCTATTTTTTCCCCATGTTTGTCAGCTTTTTGCCTCAGTTCTTGGATAATTCCGAGTATTAGTGATTTGAGTTCCCTATCAGGTACTTCTAGTGCATTTTCTTCCACAGAAGAGTTATCTGGTGTTTTAATTTGGACGCCTATTGGAGCCATCTTGTCTTGTTTTTGTAAATGTTTTGATATTGTTTGCTGTTTTTGGGGCATTCAGTAGTTATTTTTCTCGTTTATTGATTGCAGATTTTTTTTTGTTTCTTCCTTGTGGTACAGCTGGGCAGATCTAGCTGAAGAGGAGCCACTGGGACGGGTTGTTTGTGGCACTCATCACATCCACCAGGACGGTCAGTAGTCAGTGCTGGGCAGGTTCCAATAGGGCGTGCCTGCACAGCTTGGTGGTGTGATGTCAAGTGCACAGTGCAGGTAGGCAGGATGCAGCAGGGAGATTGTTATGTGTGAAGCTAAGCTGGATATGGGAGAGAGGAGAGAGGAACAGGAGCGAAAAGCATACAAACATAAAAGAATGCTAGGGGAGCTTGTTGTTGGAATGGACAGATGAGACACTATGGGATGGAGAAAACCAGAAGGAGGAAGAGAAAGAAAAGGAAAGAATGAACAAATAAAAATCAGAAAAGTTAAAGAACTGAAAAGTTCCCAGGGATCCCACTGATGCAGCTATGAGGTCTGGGGGAGTCGGTCTCAGGTTTCACAGCACAGCCTGGCCAGAATGTGCAGAGGCATACTTCGTCTGGTATTCAGGGATCAGAAAGAGAAGGAAGAGATAGAGAGACAAGAAACTAAGCAATTAAGAAAGACAAAAGGGAAAAAGAGGGAAAAGAAAACAAAACTAATCAAAAAAGAATATAAATAAAATTAAGAAAGAAAAAAAAAAAAAAGCAACACCAGCAGTCAATGAATGGCACTCAGAGAGCCAGCAAGTGCGGGTTGGTGTTTCTGGGCAAGAGACTGGGTCCGTGGGAAATAGAGGAGGCCGAGTGTGACTGAAGAAGGGTGGAGAGTGGAAAGCATATATCACAAATTGCCTGCACTCTGGGGACCGTTAGAAAGGAGCTAAGAGGTTGCAAGGAGCCAGGCACCTGAGAGAAAGGAGGGGGAGGTGGTGAGAGGCAAGCGAGAAACCAAAAGGAGCAGGAGGAAAAGGAAAAAAGGAAAAGGAAAAAAGGAAAAAGAAAAAAGGCAGCACTAGTAGCCAACAAACGGCATCTAGAGAGCTGCCCGCCTGGGCACGCAGAATCCAATTAGCTGGCAGACCCCGGTTAAGAGACTGCAGCCACGGGAAGCAGAGGGGCTAACGAACAAACGTCCCAGGATCTCACCAGTGCAGCAGCCCAGACCTGGAAGCAGCCACATGCCCGAAAACAGCCCCACAGCCCCGCAGGAAAGAGCAAAGACGGCGCTTGGAGCCAGGCACTCGAGGAAAAGGAGGGGGAGGCAGCGAGAGGCAAGCGAGAAACCAGAAGAAGCAGAAAAAGCCACAACAGCAGCCAACAAACAGCACCCAGAGAGCCCCCGCTCAGGCGTGCGGATTCCAATCAGCCGGCAGTCTCGGGTTTAAGAGACCGTGGCCACAGGAAGCAGAGGGGCGAACGAACAAAGGCCCCAAAATCTCACCAGCACGGCAGCCCAGACCTGGCAGCAGACACACGCCCGAACGCAGCCCTACAGCCCCACAGGAGAGAGCAAAGACGGCGCTCGGAACCAGGCACATGAGCAAAAGGAGGGGGAGGCGGCAGAAAAAGCTTCGCCAGCAGCCAATAAACGGCTCTCAGAGAGTCGCCAGTCCGGGCGCGCGGAATCCAAGCACCGGGGCCCTCGGCCCAGGGACCCTGGCCACGGGAAGCAGGGGAGCCCCAGCCGAGGCGGAGAGGGGTGGGGGGTGGGAAAGTGCACACCGCAATTTACCGGTCGTTCCGTCTCCCACTGGACGCTCCGCGAGGCTGCTCTCCCGATCTCCCGTTTGCTGGTCTCCGATAGGCATCCAAGATGGTGGATTCACGCTGCGATAGCTGGTAAGGAATCTTTGCATGAGTGTCTCCTTGCTCTCCATTCTCTTTCAGTATTCTCACTCCGTTTGGTGTTTGGCTGAGTTCTTTATCTCTTCATTTGATGTTGTAGGGTTTCAGGATTGTTGATTCTCTGTTAGGCTTAGTTTTTCGGATCTTTGCTGTAGAGGGACGGCGTGGTGCTTCTGCCTAGAGTGCCATCTTGCCCCGTCCCTTTTATTCTTATTCTTAAAATACTTTTTTTTTAATTTCTCTTTTTTGGTAATTTGCTAGTGAAAAATTTACCTTTCAGAAAATTATTTATTCACTTCACGTCAGCTTTGTACTATAAGAATACAAGTATGTAAGAGAATGGACTATTAATATTGCTAAGCTGTAAAGAGCAAATGGTATTGAAATCCTGATCAGGTAATCATGATACCTTTAATATATAATATTTTGTAAAACTTTGCATGGTACAGGACACAAAGAATACCAGCCTAGTGGGTCATTTAAGATAATAGTTTCTGAAATCAAAAAGACCAGGTCTAAATCCATGTCACATAACCAATTAGTTATGTTCTCATAGGTAGCCTAACCAGTCTAATAATCAGTTTCCACATTTACACAATAAGAATTTTTTGAATAAATTATTCATGTGACTCAATATCCATTAACAGGGATATTGTATTCAGAGTCTTTAGCACAGTAAGTGATTCACTGTACTTCATTATTGTTAATTTTCGTTAGAAGTCATATTATTAGCAGCAGCAGTAGGAGAAATGAAGGAATCATGATATAATGTTGATGATGAAAATCATATTTATAATGATAGCAAATTTCAAATAGTGAACTTTCAGGTAAAAAAGTTCTTTTTTTTTTTTTTTACATGTAATCTTATGAGAAGATGAATACTTACCATTTTGCCTAAAAAAAATCAGAGGTTCTTTTTTTTTTTATCTTAATATGGATAAAACTGTGAGAAACAAAAATTATTTAATTTAAACAAAATTACCTATGGAAGATATGATACTAATTTGAAAAATATGAGTATGTTATATATACATATAGTATATATACTATATATACTTTATACATACAATATATGAATGTACATATTATATATAATATGTTCTATGTAAGATCTTCCACCACCATCTGTCAGTTTGTCATAATGTGGTGACTTACATGTTACTATTATGCCGTAAGTTATGCCACTGTTATCTCAAACACAAGTATTGAACCCACTGAATAAGTTCCAGTGGAGCTATCAGATTAAGAAAGACTACACAAAAGGCCTGGTAATCTGCTTCTAAAAATTAGCTAATGAAGACTTTATGCATAACAACAGAACATTGTTTTGGTAAAGAAAGTCAGAATAAGTTCAAGCCATGATGAAAGCATTGGCAGAAAACAAGGCTCCAGGAATTGATGAAATACCAGTTAAGATGTATCAAGAAATAGATGCAGCACTAGAAACACTTAATTGTCTTACATGAAAACATTTGGAGGTCAACTACATGGAAGAGGTCCATATTTGTGCCCATTCCAAAGAAAGGCAATCAAACATAATGTGGAAATTATCAAACAATATCATTAATATGCCATACTAGCAAAATTTTGCTAAAGATATGTAACAAATAGCTGTAGCTGTACATTGCCCTGAAACTCCAGAAGCTCAAGTTGTATTCAGAAGAGGATTGTAATGAGGGACATCATTGATGATGTCAAACAGAGCTTCGTTGAAAGAGGAGAATACAGAAAATGTTTACCTTTGTTTTACCGACTACTTAAAGACATTTGACTCCGTAGTTCATAACAAATTATGGCTAACACTGTGAAGAATGGAATTACATGACACTTAACTGTGCTCATGCAGAACCTATGCATGGATCAAGAGGCAGTCGTTAAAACAGAACAAGGGAATGCTGCCTGGTTTAAAATCAGAAAAAGTGTGTGGCAGGGTTGTATTCTTTCACCTTACCTATTCAATACAGTTCTCATTTCACGTTGTCTTGTGAATCTGCCTTGAATTTCTGGAAGTTCCCAGTCAACATACTGTTGCAACCATTTTTGAATTGTCTGCAGCAAAATTTTACTTGTGTGTTATGCTAATGATATTGTTCAATAATTTCTGCATTCTGTTGGGTCACCTTTCTTTGGAATGGGCACAAATGTGGATCTTGTCCAGTTGGTTGGCCAAGTTGCTGTCTTCCAAATTTATTGGCATAGACAAGTGAGCACTTCCAGCACAGCATCTGTTTGTTGAAATAACTTAGTTGGTTTTCTGTCAATTCCTGGAGCCTTGTTTTTCACCTAAGTTTTCAGTGCAGTTTGGACTTCTACCTTCAGTATCATCAGCTCTTGAACATATGCTACCTCTAAAATAGTTGAACGGTGACCACTTCGTTTTGGTGCAGTGAAATCGTGTAGTCCTTCAATCTTATTTTGATGCTACCTACATCGTTTAATATTTTGCCCATAGAAACTTTAATATTGAAACTTGAGCCTTGAATATTTTCTTCAGTTATTTCAGCTTGAGAAATGCAGAGCGTGTTCTTCACTTTTGATTTTCTATCTCCAGGTCTTTGCACAATTCATTATAATACTTTAGTATGACTTCTTGAGCTGTCCTTTGAAATCTTTTGTTCCTCTCTTTTACTTCATAACTTATTTCATTCACTTTAACTATTCTACGTTCAAAAGCAAGTTTCAGATCTTGGTTGATAGCAGAGAATACCAAAAGGATGTTTACCTGTGTTTTATTGACTATGCAAAGATATTCCACTATGTGGATCATAACAAATTATGAATAATATTGCAAAAAATGAGAATTCAAAAATACTTAACTGTGGAGGGAGTTCCTGCAAGATGGCGCTCTAGGCAGCAGCACCACTCTGTCCCTCCACAGCAAAGATCTGAAAAACTAAGCCAAACAGAGAATACAACAATCCTGAAACCCTCAAATGAAGAGATAAAGAACTCAGCAAAGCACCAAATGGAGTGAGAAAACTGACAGAGAACAGAGAGTGAGGAGAGATTCATGCAACGGTCCCCTACCAGCTAACGCAGTGCGGATCCACCATCTTGGATTCCTATTGGAGACCAGCAAATGGGGCACAAGAAAGCAGCCTCATGGAACATCCAGTGGGAGACAAAACAACCAGTAATTTGCGATATACGCTTTCCCACCCCCACCCTTCTTCACCCCCACTCAGCCTCCTCTGCTTCCTGCAGCCACAATCTCTTGACCGGGAAACACTGGCTGTTTGGATTGCACACACCCAAATGGGCCAGCTCTCTGAATGCCATTTGTTGGCTACTGGTGTTGCTTTTCTCCGCTTCTTTTGATTTCTTCCTTACCTCTCACCACTACCTCCTCCTTTCACTCAAATACCTGGCTCTGTGCACCATTTTCGCTTCCTCCTGAGGGGCTGCAGAGCTCCAGTAATTTGTGATATATGCTTTCCCACTCCCTACCCTTCTTAACCCACCCTTGGCAACCTCTGCTTCCCGTGGACACAGTCTCTTGTTCAAGAAACACCAGCCTGCACTAGCTGGCTGAGTGCCATTTGTTGGCTGCTAGTGTTGCTTTTTTTTCTGCTTCTTTTGATTTCTTCATTACCTCTCACCACCTCTCCCTCCTTTAGCTCAAATACCTGGCTCCGTGCGACATCTTTGCTTCTTCCTGAGGGGCAGTGGAGCTCCATTCGAGTGTGGAGCTGCTTCCCTGTCTGGGCTGCCATCCTGGTGGATCCCGGGGCTTTTGTTCATTTGTTTGTTTTGAATTGTTTGTATTCGTTTCCTTTTCTTGAGTTGGGAGTCCTTTCTGGCCAGGGGATGCTGCGTGGCAAGGAGACCTCACCCCAGCTTGCACAGATGTGCAGAGGGATCTCTGAAGTTATTTCTTTTTTCTTTTCTTTTTTTTTTCTGTTTTTTGGGAGGCCTTTCTCATTAATTTTTTTTCTTTTCCCTCTTTTTCCCTTTTTGTCTTTCTTCATTGCTCAGTTTCTTGTCTCTCTATATCTTCCTTCTCTTTCTGTTCCCTGAATACCTGGCGTTGTATACCTCTATGCCTTCTAGCCAGGCTGTACTGGAACACCTGAGAACGACTTCGCCAGACACCATAGCTGCACTGGTGGGATCCCTGGGAACTTTGTGGTTCTTTAACCTTTCTGAATTTTATTTATTCATTCTTTTCTTTTCTTTTGTTCCTCTTCCCATTTCTGTTCTTCTCCATTTCACAGTGTCTCATCACTCCACTCCAACAGGAAGCTCCCCTAGCATTCTTTATTGTGTGTTTGTAAGTTTTTGGCTCCTGTTCCTCTCTCCTCTCTCCCATATCCATCTTAGCTCCACACATAACAATCTCCCCACTACATCCTGCCTACCTGCCCTGTATGCTTGACATAACACCACCAAGCAGCACAGGCACAGCCTATGGGAGCCTGCTCTGCACTGTTAACTGACCCACTCTGGTGGCTGTAGTAAGTGCCACAAACAACCCATCACATTAAATCCTCTTCAGCTATACCTGCCCTGCGATACCATATCTGAGTGACTGACCCTGCCAACTGGAGAAGGAGGTGAAAAGTATTGTGCTCAAAGAGGAGCAAACAACAAAGAACGTATAGTCTGCCTGCTCAGACATAGTCAAATATTTTTTTTTAAAAAGGTACAAAACAAACAAATCTACAATCAATAAATGAGAAAAATAACTACTGAATGCCCTGAAGACAGCAGAAAATATCAAAACATTTACAAAAACAGGACAGCATGGTTCCAGTAGGCATCCAAAATAAAACACCAGATGACTTTCCAGTGGAAGAAAATGCACTAGAACTACCTGATGGGGAATTCAAATCTCTAATACTCAGAATTCTCCAAGAGCTGAGACAAAAAGCTGACAAACATGAGGAAAAAATAGACAAATTCATAGAAAATACAGACAAAAAATTGGAAGAATTCAGGAAAATAATGCAGGAAGAAAATGCCAAAATAAATTCACAACTAGAAATTATACAAAGACAACAGTTAGAAATCCTAACGATAAACAACATGATTTCAGAAATGGATGGTGTCATAGAAGGGCAGAGAAGCAGATTTGAAACGGTGGAAGACAGGATCAGTGGAATTGAAGACAAACATTTGGATACAACTCAGTTTCAGGAAAACTCAAAAAAAGAACAAAGAAAAATGAAGAGACA
Source organism: Dugong dugon (assembly GCA_030035585.1). Taxonomy (NCBI): domain Eukaryota; kingdom Metazoa; phylum Chordata; class Mammalia; order Sirenia; family Dugongidae; genus Dugong; species Dugong dugon. The sequence goes on along the minus strand of CM057463.1, from coordinate 100,292,778 downwards.
CTGAGAGATATGTGGGATTCAATTAAAAGCAAAAATTTGGAAGTGATTGGAATTCCACAACAGGGGGAGAAAACAGAAAACACAGAGAGGATCACTGAAGAACTGCTGAGAGAAAACTCCATCCAACCACTGCAAAGTACACATTCCTTTCCAATGCACATGGAATGTTCTCCAGAATAGACCACATCATAGGCCACAGAGCAATCCTCAACAAGATCCAAAATGCTGAGATAATTCAAAGTATCTTCTCTGACCACAATGCCACCAAGGTAGAAATTAACACTAGAAAGAGCAAGGAAAAAAATCAGCTACATGGAAACTGAATAATACCATGCTTACACATCACTGTAATAGAAGAAATCAGAGATGGAATCCAAAAATTCCTAGAATCCAATGAGAATGAAAACATCATACCAAAACCTTTGGGACACAGCAAAAGCAGGCTTCAGAGGACAATTTATAGCAATAGATGCACATATCAAAAAAGAAGAAAGGACAAAATCAAAATATTAACTACAGAACTCAAACAAATAGAGAACACCAAAAAGGGCCCACAACTACCGGAAGAAAGGAAATAGTAAAGATAGGAGCAGAAATAAATGAAATAGAGAACAGAAAAACAATAGAGAGAATCAACAAAACCAAAAGTTGGTTCTTGGAAAGAATGCAGAAAATCGAGAAACCACTGGTCAGACTGACAAAAGACAAACAGGAGAGGACCCAAATAAGAAATGAAAGGGGGACATTACAACAGACCCCACTGACTTAAAATGGATTATAACATAATATTATGAAACACTATACTCCAACAAATTTGAAAACCCAGAAGAAATGGATAAATTTCTAGAAACTCACGGCCTACCCAAACTACAAAAAAGTGATGTTGAAAATCTGAACAGGCCCATAACAAGAAAAGAGATTGAAAAGTTAATTAAAAAAACTCCCAACCAAAAAAGGCCCTGACACAGATGGATTCACTGGAGAATTCTACAAAACATTTACAGAAGAGCTTGTTCCAGTACTACTCAATCTATTCCAGAGCATAGAAGAGGAAGCAACATTTCCAAATTCATTCTATGAAGCCAGCATAACACTGATACTGAAACCAGACGTCACAAAACAACAAAATAACAGACCAATATCTCTCATGAATATAGATGCAAAAAATCTGAACAAAATTCTAGCCAATAGAATTCAGTATCATATCAAAAAAATAATACACCATGCCCAAGTAGGATTCATACCAGGTATGCAAGGATGGTTCAACATTAGAAAAACAATCAAAGTAATCCACCACATAAATAAAAGGAAGAAAAGAATCACATGATTGTCTCAATTGACAAAGAAAAGGCATTTGACAAAATCCAACACCCATTTCTGATAAAAACTCTCAATAAAATAAGTATAGAAGGGAAATTTCTCAACATAATAATGGGCATCTATGCAAAACCAAGGGCCAACATCATTCTTAATGGAGAGAGGCTGAAAACATTCCCCTTGAAAACAGGAACAGGACAAGGATGCCCTTTATCACCACTCCTATTTAACATTGTGCTGGAAGTTCTAGCTAGAGCAATAAGGCAAGAAAAAGAAATAAAGGGCATCCAAATTGGTAATGAAGAAGTTAAACTCTCCCTGTTTGCAGATGATGTGATACTATACGTAGAAAACCTTAAAGACTCCTCGAGAAATCTACTGGAACTAATAGAAAGATTCAGCAGAGTAGCAGGATACAAGATAAACATTCAAAAATCAGTTGGATTCCTATACACCAGTAAGGAGAACAATGAAAAGGAAATCAGGAAAACAATGCCATTTTCAATGGCCCCTAAAAAGATAAAATACTTAGAAGTAAATCTGACCAGGGATGTAAAAGACCTATACAAAGAAAACTACAAAACACTACTGCATGAAACCCAAAAGGATCTACATAAATGGAAAAACATACCATGCTTATGGATAGGCAGACTCAACATTGTGAAAATGACAATTCTACACAAAGCAATTTACAAAATACAATGCAATCCCGATCCAAATACCAACAACATTCTTCAAAGATATGGAAAAACTCATCATTAACTATATATGGAAAGGGAAGAAGCCCCAAATAAGTAAAGCAGTACTGAAGAAGAAGAATAAAGTTGGAGGACTCACACTACCTGACTTCAGAACCTACTATACAGCTACAGTAGTCAAAACAGCCTGGTACTGGTACAATGGCAGATACATTAACCAATGGAACAGAATTGAGAACCCAGATGTAAATCCATCCACCTATGGTCACTTGATCTTCGACAAGGGCCAAAAGTCCATCAAATGGGGAAAAGACAGTGTTGTTAACAAATGCTGCTGGCAAAACTGGATATCCATCTACAAAAAAATGAAACAAGACCCATACCTCATGCCGTATACAAAAACTACTTCAAAATGGATCAAAGACCTGAATATAAAGCCTAAAACTATAAAGGTCATAGAAGAAAAAATAGGACCAACACTTCAGGCTTTAATAAACGGCATTAACAGGATACATACCATAACCATCAATGCACAAACCCCAATAGAAAAGCTAGATAACTGGAATCTTCTAAAAATCAAACACCTATGCTCTTCAAAAGACTTCACCAAAAAAGCCAAAAGAGAACCTACAGACTGGGAAGACATTTTTGGACAGTACAAGTCAGACAAAGGTCTAATCTCCATAATCTACAAGAATCCAATAGCTCTACAACCAAAAGACAAATATTCCTGTTAAATAATCGGGAAAGGAAATGAACAGACACTTCACCAAAGAAGACATTCAAATGGCCAACAGACACATGAGGAAATGCTCGCGATCACTAGCCATTAGAGAAATGCAAATTAAAACCACAATGAGATACCATCTCACTCCAGCATTACTGGCACAAATCAAAAACACTGGAAATACCAAATGTTGGAGGGGCTGAGGGGAAATCAGAACACTTATGCATCGCTGGTGGAAATGCAAAATGATACAACCATTTTGGAAAATGACATGGCGCTTCCTCAGAAAGCTAAAAAAAGACATACCATTCTATCCAGCAATCCCACCCCTAGTAATATATCCTAGAGAAATGAGAGTCATCACTCGAATAGATATATGCACACCTATGGTCATGGCAGCATTGTTCACAATAGCAAAATGGTGAAAACAACCTTGATGCCCATCAACAGATGAATGGATAAACAAACTATGGTACATACACACAAGGGAGTACTATGCAATGAGAAAGAACAACAATGAATCTGTGTAGCATCTCATAACATGGATGAACCTGGAGGATATTATACTGAGTGAAATAAGTGAATCACAAAAGGACAAATATCGTATGAGACCTCTCTTGTAAAAACCCATGAAAAAGTTCACACACAAAATGTAACAATCTTTGTTGGTTACCAGGGATGGGACGGGTGAGGGGGAAATACTAAACAGGCAATAGATAAGTGGTATCTTGGGTGAAGGGTGAGACAGTACACAATACTGGGGAACTAGCACAACTTGTACAAGGAAAGGTCATGGAAGCCCGATAGACACATCCCAACTCCCTGAGGGACTGAATTGCTAGGCGGAAGGCTGTGGGGACCATGGTCTCAGGGAACATCTAGCTCAATTGGCATGACACAGCTTATAAAGACAATGTGCTACATTCTACCTTGGTGAGTAGTGTCTGGGGTCTTAAAAGCCTGTCAGCGGCCATCTAAGATAGTCCACTGGTCTCATCACTTCGGGAGCAAGGGAGAATGAAGAGAACAGGATACAAGGAAAAGTTTAGTCCAAAGGACTAATTGTCCACAGCTACCAAGGCCTCCACCGGACTGAGTTCAGTACTGCCAGATGGTACCCAGCTACCACCACTGACTGCTCTGAGCAGGATCACAACAGAGGGCTCTGGACAGAGCTGGAGAAGGATGTAGAACATAATTCTAACTCACAAAAATGACCAGATTTACTGGCCTAAAGGAGACTGGAGAAACCCCAGGAGTATGGCCCCCAGACACCCTTTTAGCTCAGTGGTGAAGTTGTCTCCGAGGTTCACTGTTTAGCCTGGGAGTGGACAGCCCCATAAAACCAAATGGGACTAATGAGATACAGTAGTCCAGTGACAAGGGCCAGAAGGCTGAAGGGGTCAAGGAAGCTGGTGATAGGGAACCCAAGGTTGAGTAAGGATATTGTTGATGTTTTATGAGATTGTTAACCATTGTCATACGGCAACATTTGTAGTAATTGTTAAATAAGAAACTATTTTGTTCTTTAAGCCTCCATCTTAAGTGAGAATAACAGCATAATTGGAATAGCGTAGTCAATGTCACTGAACTGTGCATGTAGAAATTTTTGAAATGGTGTATCTTTGGCTATGCATATTTTCACCAAAAAAAAAGTTGAGAAGTTAGAGGGTTGACATGTTGTGGGGTTGTTAACCAATGTCATAAAACAATACGTGTACTACTGTTTCATGAGAAACTATTTGTTCTGCAAGCCTTCACCTGAAGTACGAAAAAAAAAAATAACTTAACTGTGCTTATGCTTAACCTGTATATAGACCAAGAGGCAGTCGTTTGAACAGAACAAGTGTATATTACATGTTTTTAAATCAGGAAAGGCTTGTGTCAGTATTGTATCCTTTCACCATACTCATTCAAACTGTATCTGAGCAAATAATTTGAGAAGGTGGACTATATGAAGAAGAATGCAGCATCAGGATTGGAGGAAGACTCATTAACAGCCTGCAATATGCAGAAGACACAATCTTGTTTCCTGAAAGCAAATAAGACTGGAAGTACTTACTGATGAAGGTCAAACATTCAGTATGGATTACATCCTAATGTAAAGAAAACAAAAATCCTCACAACTGAATTAATAAGCAACATCATGATAAAAGGACAAAATATTGAAGTTGACATGGATTTAATTTTTACTTGATCCACAATAACATCCATGAAGCAGCAGTCAAGAAATCAAACAACACATTACATTGTCAAATCTGCTGTGAAAGACCTCTTTAAAGTTTACAAAATCAAAGATGTCACTTTGAGGACTAAGGTGCACCTGACCCAAGACTTGATATATTCAATTTCCCATATGTGTGCCAAAGCTGGATAATGAATAAGGAATGTCAAAGTAGAATTAATGCAATAGGTTATGGTGTTGGTGAAGAACACTGAATACACCATAGATTGCCAAAAAAAGGAGCAAATCTGTCTCAGAAGAAGTACAACCAGAATGCCCCTTAGAAGTGAGGATGGTGGCACTTCCTCTAACATATTTCGGAGTTGTTATCAGGAAGGACAATTCCCTAGAGGAATACATCATGCTTGGTAAAGTAGAGGGTCAGTTAAAAAGAGAAAGACTCTCAATGAGATTAACTGATGCTGGCTGCAACAATGATCTCAAACACAGAAATAACTGTGGGGATGGCACAGGAGTGGGCAGTCTTTATTCTGTTGTACATAAGTTCACTATGTGCCGAAACTGACTCTACTCCACCTAACAAGGACAACATTCAATCTACATGCTGAGCAAATAATTAAAGTAACTGGGTTATATGAAGAAGAACTCAGCAAAGGATTGGAGGAAGACTCACTAACAACCTAAGATATGCAGATGACACAAATTTGCTTGACGAAAGTGAAGACTTACAGATGAAGTGAAAGACTACTGCCTTCAGCACTGAATTACACTTGAACATAAATAAATCATAAATTCTTATAACTGGACTAATAAACAGTATCATGATAAATGGTGAAGAAATTTAAGTTGTCAATAAGTTCATTCTTCATGGATCAACAATCTTTGCCCATGAAAGCAGCAGTCAAGAAATCAGAGAACTTATTTCACTAGGCAAATTTACTACAAAGGAGTACTTAAATAATTCAAAAGCAGTGACGTCACTTTGATGACTAAGGTGTGCCTGACTCAAGTCATTGTATTTTTGATTACCACATACGCATGCAAAAACCAGATAATAATAAAAAGAACACTGAAGAAGAATTGACAACTTTGAACTATGGCATTGGCAAAGAATGTTGAATATACCACAGATTTCCAGAAGAACAAATCTATCTTTGAGAAAATACAGACAAAATACTCCTTAGAAGTGAGGATGGCTAGAAGTCATCTTGATTATTTCCTACAAGTTATCTGGAGAGACAAGCTACGTTGAAGTATATCCAGGTTGGTAAAGTACAGGGTCAGCACAAAAGAGGGAGATCCTCAATGAGATGTATTGACACAAAGGCTGCAACAATGGGCTAAAACATAGCAATGATTGTGAGGATCACCCAGGATCAGGAAACCTTTTGTTCTGTTAAAAATAAGGTTGCAAAGAGTCAAAGCTGACTCGATGTAAAATAACAACAAAAATACCATGCAATATACTGTATATTAAACAGTATATATTAGTATTATATGCTATGTCCACTCACTGTCAGTTTGTCATACTGTGGTCGTTTGTGTTTTGCTATGATGCCAGAAGTTATGCCAATCATAATTTATGTACTAACATAGTCACTCATGAAGTTTAGGTTTAAATGAAGTTTTCCAGGTTAAGGCAGGCTTGTAAGAAAGGCCTGGTGATCTACTTCTAAAATTTAGCCAATGAAAATCCTACAGATCAAAACATAATATTGTCTGATATAGTAATAGAAGATGAGCCACTTAAGTTGGAAGACACTCAAGATATACAGTGGTCACAACAATGAATTGGCATATCAATATTCATGACGATGGCACAGGATTAGGCAACATTTTTTTTCTGTTGTACATAAGGTTGTTATGAGTCAGGGACAACTCTATGGCCACTATCAACAACAATATGCTATAAAGTTTATAACAGTAGCCAAGGTTGGAAATTACCCTGAATAGCATGGATTATGAAAAGCCTTTTCACTTTAGCTCCTTGACATTTAAGAGCAAGTTTCAGAGTCTCTTCTGACATCCATTTTGGTCTTTTCCTCTTTCCTGTCTTTTAATGACCTTTTGCTTTCTTCATGTATGTTGTCCTTGATGTCATTCCACAACTCGTCTGGTTTTCGGTCATTAGAATTCAACGCGTTAAATCTACTCTTGAGATGGTCTCTAAATTCAGGTGGAATATACTCAAGGTCATACTTTAGCTCTTGTGGACTTGTTCTAATTTTCTTCAGCTTCAACTTGAACTTGCAATGTGAGCAATTGATGGTCTGTTCCACAGTCAGCCCCTGACCTTGTTCTGACTAATGATATTGAGCTTTTCTGTCGTCTCTTTCCACAGATGCAGTCAATTTGATTCCTGTGTATTCCATCTGGCAAGGTCTACATGTATAGTTGCTGTTTATGTTGTTGAAAAAGGTATTTGCAATGAAGAAGTTGTTGGTGTTGCAAAATTCTATCATGTGATCTCTGGCATCATTTATATCACCAAAGCCATATTTTTCAACTGCTTATCTTTCTTCTTGGTTTCCGACTTTTGCATTCCAATCACCAGTAATTATCAATGCATCCTGATTGCAGGTTCGATCAATTTCGGACTGCAGAAGTTGGTAAAAATCTTCAATTTCTTCATCTTTGGCCTTAGTAGTTGGTGAGTAAATTTGAATAATAGTCGTATGAACTCAGCTTCCTTGTAGGCATATGGATATTATCCTATCACTGACAACGTTGTACTTCAGGATAGATCATGAAATGTTTTTTTGACAATGAATGCAGCACCAGTCTTCTTCAAGTTGTCATTCCAGGCATAGCAGATCATATGATTGTTGATTTGAAATGATCAATACTAGTCCATTTCAGCTCACTAATGCCTAGGATATCTATGTTTATGCATTATATTTCATGTTTGATTATTTCCAATTTTCCTAGATTCATACTTAGTGAATTCCATATTGTGATTATTGATGTATGTTTGCAGCTGTTTCTTCTCATTTTGAGTCATGCCACATCAGCAAATGAAGGTCCTGAAAGCTTGACTCCATCCATGTAGTTAAGGTCAACTTTACTTTGAGGAGGCAGCTCTTCCTTGATCATATTTTGTGTGCCTTCCAATCTGAGGGGCTCATCTTCCAGCACTTAATGAGACAATGTTCCATTGATATTCATAATATTTTCACTGATTAATTCTTTTCAGAAGTAGACCGCTGGGTCCTTCTTCCTAGTCTGTCTTAGTCTGGAAGCTCAGTTGAAACCTGTCCACCACCATGAGTGACTCTGTTGGCATTTGAACACCAGTGGCACAGCTTCCAGCATCACAGCAATATGAAAGACCTCAGAGTATGACAAACTGACAGACATGTGGAGTATGTGTGTGTGTGTGTATATATATATATATATATATATATATATATATATATATGTATATATAAATGATGAAGTAAAAGAGTTGAACAGAAGATTTCAGAGGGTGGCTGGAGAAGACAAAGTAAAGTATTATAATGACATGTGCAAAGACCTGGAGATAGAAAACCAAAAGGGAAGAACATGCTCAGCATTTCTCAAGCTGAAAGAATTGAACAAAAAAATTCAAGCCTTGAATTGCAATATTGAAGAATTCTACTAGGAAAATATTAAACAACACAGGAAACATCCAAAGAAGATGGAAAGAATACACAGAGTCACTATACCAAAAAGAATTGGTCGATGTTCATCCATTTCAGGAGGTGGCACATGATCAGTAACCAATGGTACTGAAGGTAATAGTTGAAGCTGTACTAAGCATTGGTGAAAAACAAGGCTCCAGGAATTTATGGAATACCAATTGAGATGTTTCAACAAACAGATGCAGCCTTGGAAGTGCTCACTCGTCTATGCTAAGAAATTTGGAAGACGGCTACCTGGCCAACTGACTGGAAGAGATCCATATTTATGCCTATTCCCAAGAAAGGTGATCCAATCAAATGTGGAAATTTTCAAACAACATCATTAATATCACATGCAAGTTAAATTTTGCTGAAGATCATTCAAAAGTGGCTGAAGCAGTATATGGACAGGAAACTGCCAGAAATTCAGGCTAGATTCAGAAGAGGACACGGAACCAGGGATATCATTCCTAGTATCAGATGGATTCTGGCTGAAAGCAGAAAATACCATAAAGATGTTTAACCTGTGTTTTACTGACAATGCAAAGACATATATCAAGAGGAAGTCATTCGAACAGAACAAGGGGATACTGTATGCTTTAAAAGTCAGGAAAGGTGTGCATCAGGGTTGTATCCTTTCTCCATTCCTATTCAATCTGTATACTGAGCAAATAATCCTAGAGGCTGGACTATACGAAGAAGAACGGGGCATCAAGATTGGAGAAAGATTCATTAACAACCTGTGTTATGCAGATGACACAACCTTGCTTGCTGAAATTGAACAGGACTTGAAGCACTTACTGAGCAAGATCAAAGACCAGAGTCTTCAGTATGGATTATACGTCAACATAAAGAAAACAAAAATCCTGACAACTGTACCAACATGATGATAAACAGAGAAAAGACTTAAGTTGTTACAGATTTCATTTTACTCGGATCCACAATGAACACCCATGGAAGCAGCAGTCAAGAAATCAAAAGACACATTGCATTGGGCAAATCTGGTGCAAAGACCTCTTTAAATGCTGAAAACTAAGATGTCATCTTGAAGACTAAGGGGGACTGACACAAGCCATGGTATTTTCAATTGCCTCGTATGCATGTGAAATCTGGACAATGAATAAGGAAGACTGAAGAAGAATTGACATCTTTGAATAGTGTTGGTGAAGAATATTGAATATACCATGGACCGCCAAGAGAATGAACAAATCTGTCTTGGAAGAAATAAAACCAGAATGTTCCTTAGAAGCAACAACAGTGAGACTACATCTAACATACTTTGGACATGTTATCAGGAAGGACCAGTCCCTGGAGAAGAACATCATACTTGGTAAAGTGGAGGATCAGTGAAAAAGAGGAAGACCCTCAGCGAGGTGGATTGACACAATGGCTGCAAGAATAGGCTCAAGCATAACGATTGTTGTCCATAGAGTAGCTATGAGTTGGAACCGACTCGATGGCTTCTAACAACAACATGGAAAGCCATAAAAGGCATGCTGTGTTCCTTAACTGTGTAAATTGCATCCTAAAACTGAGTATCTCAAATCTTTATATGTTGCTACCTCTGGCCATAGCATTTTTACCTGGAACTCTGTTAGCTTCCTACTTTCAAGGACTCATGTTTAAAAGATGAGTAAAGATTTTAGAAATTGAAGACTCACAGACTAACGGCATCATTAGATCAAGGAATTTGTCTGTTTTGGTCATTGCAGTGTACCTTGTACTTAGAAATATACCTGGCAAACAGTGCAGTCTTTAAATGTTTGCCAAATGCAAATAGCGTTATTTTACTTCTTCCATCAATTTTTATCTCAATTTTTACCTCACCCTCACTCCAAGGCTAAATTGATAATGTGTGTTCACTGCTAATGGTTATGCCTTTTTGAGAATTTCTTAGAGTATGATGACATTTTCAAGTCAAACACAATACACCGATTAAAATGTACCAGGAAACCTCAGAGATACTTCAGATGTTGAATTATTTCTACAGTCTCTTTGTCTCTTGTGATAAGCAGAGATAAATATAGGATGCCACTAGAAAAAAAAAAAAATTCTCATAAACTTAATACAATTCCATCCAGTGTTTTGTGAGTTGGTTCCAATGCTTTAGATAAAGCTCATTGAGTTGTAATATTATCTGAAAATGTGTGAAGATTTGAATAAGCATAATTATAATGTTCTTCTCCAGGGACTGGTCCTTCCTGATAACATGTCCAAAGTATGTTAGATGTAGTCTCACTGTCCTTGCTTCTAAGAAACTTAAACCATCTGTCTTTTACTGAGTGCTTTGATGTGCTGTCATTGTACTAGATGTGAGTATTAGGAAAGACTGGCTCAATTAGATCAGACATTTTACAATATGCTTGTTTGATGGGACTTGATAGAAACAATAATCCTGATATTTATTCAGTGAATGTGACATGTATTTTTGAGCACATGCTCTGTGGAAAGTAACATACATAGTAAAATACCTTAAAGAAATTTAAGTTCACTAACGGGTAGGTCTTTATAACTTGACTATATATTAAAGTTGAAAAGCAATGTACTTTAAAACAATTGTTCCTTGTATTCACCACAATTTTATCATAAACCACAACAAAATTAAAAATATGTTTATATTTATTAAGTAGAATCTAGCGGTCAGGCCCTGTTCTAGATGCTTACAATACCTAAGCGAACAAAGGAAAAATCACTAAGCTTTTGGAGCTTGCATTTTAGTGGCAGAGACAAAGAGTAAGCAATATAATTAATTAGTGAATTTTATAATATTAATAAAGGAGAAAAGAGGATCAAGATTCGTTTGGGAGTTAATGTATGAGTAGTGAGAAGCAATTTAACGTTGGGTGGTCAAGGACTGTCTCACTGAGAATATAAAAATCGTGCAAAGAATTGAATGAAGTGAAAAAGTTAGACAGGGTAACATTATCCTAGGAAGACAGAACAGCTGAGGTAAAGGCCTGGAGCATGTCGTGTCTAGCACATTTGAGGAATACACAATAGGCCAATATATTGGGATGGAAGGTGTGGGGGTGGGTGGATAGTGGTAAAAGCAAGATAAAAACACAAAAAGGGAAGCCAGATCAGTAGGGCATCTGATGCCACTACAGGACTTTGTCTCTTACACTGAATGAAAGAAGGATCTAAGGACTTTGCAGAGTCATATGACTTCACTTACATTTAAAATGACACTCTGATTGTGGAACAGAATTCCATTTTTTTAAATGAATTATACTTCTTCCAGATGATTAATAAAACCTAGGATATTGAAAACTAAATCTTACACTTTATTCTAACACCCAGAGTACCTGATATTGCTCAACACAGGAATTTAAGAAACATGAAATAATTGATTAAGTTCAAAATAATTTATTCATCCAACCAATATTTTTAAATATTCCCATATTTTAGAAATTTGGTACTGTTGATACGGCAGTGAACAAAGCAGATATAAATTCTTGGTCTCATCATATCTTACATTTCAGGATAATCCATACATCCATGAAGTTTTTGTTTAAAATCTGGATCATGCAAGTAATTGTTTTTATTAAACTTGACTTTCCATAATTTACTGTTTCTAGTGTTCATGAAACTATCACTCAGACCTACAGGTAACCTGTTTTCCTCATATTACACAATTCAATCACAGTAATAGACTCATAGTGCCCTTTGTTCATCTGCACATTAGGCTCAGTAGGCACTTGGGGAGTCAGTGTATAGTAAACCTGTGGTTCTTGTTCAGTTGCTGTTTGTGTTCTTTGCATAGTATTCTTGAGTCCTTAATGGTGTCCTTGATGGTGAGAAACAAGCTTGGATTTGAGTCATTCCATTGTCTTTTTCCAGTAATCTGGACAAAAGTGGTCCTGTAAATTTTGACTGACTGGCTGATGTATTTCAGCCCGGTAAGTATTTTCATCTTAATAATTAGTCCTCCCTACACCCACATGCCCTTTGAAATCCTTGGGCCTTCATTTAATTGACCTCTTAAGGTATCAGTATTCTTAAATTTTATATGTCTGCTCTAAATATAATGGCTTTTAATGAATTGAAAAACCTAGATGAAAATAATTCCCAAATTCCCATTTTTTATTTTCAATATACAGACCTTGGTGTTTTTCAGTATGCATTTTCTTCTTCTCATCTACTTTTTTTTCTTTTTTTAATTCACTACAGCTTCCCCACATCAGCATATATACATATTTTTTGCCGTTCGTTCTCTGCAATGTTGCTGAACACTACATTCACACAATTAATTCCTAACCAATTTTCCTGCCTTTCCTCCAATCAACTAAAATGACAAAATCCATTTCTAGAATTCATTTGTTGCAGTCTACACTGTTTGCACATACAACAAATGTAGTGAATCTGATGTCATCCATCAGTCAAGAGGAGAGTGGATCAAACTCTAGCAGGGAATGTGACTGCACTAAACTACCTTTGCTGTACAACACAATTACTTTGCAATGCTCTCAATGAGCATTATATAGAATATTGAATATTGGTGTTTAGATTTCAAAGATTCACCTCTGGAAATTATTTTATTTCAGTGAGTGTATATATGAAAATTTTATCAGATAATTTGGGGAATAATTTAAAATGCTGTATATAACGAAGTATTTGCACAGGTCAGAAAAGCAATCTTTGAGCCTCAGTCTCCTCATCTGAAAAGCTGACATGATAATAAGCTACCTGACAAAGTTAATGTGATAATTTTGAAACATAAAGATGTGGTAGTGTCTTGATAAACCTGAGGTCCCATCTTATTTTTAATTAAAATAACTGTAGGTAATATTTTATCCCAAATCACGATTTAATTCTAAAAATGTTGAATGACCTTTGTTATATAGAGTAATCTACTTCCATGAACTGAATTTACCAACTTTATCAGCTTTTATGTGTTCAGAATAAAATGTAAAATAATGATTCTCAATCCAAGTTCTCAGGACCTCACTCTACTTCAATATTCCAATGTATATATCTCCAAAGCATTCCCAAATCATGAAACTTAAAATTTAATTCAATTCACATAATTAAAATGAATATATGCATATATATCTATGCCTCCCTGATGGTACAATGATTAAGCACTCAGCCACTCGACTGCTCCGTGTGAGAAAATACCTGGCTATTTGCATTCATGAAGATTAGAGCCTAGAAAATCCTATGGGACAGTACTACTCTGTCTGTCTTACAGGGTCATTATGAGTCAGAATCAACTGGATTGCACACAACAACAATATCTATATCATCTGTACGTATGTAATTCGCTCTTAAACATATTTTCAATCATTTAGCACAAGGTGGCTAAGAATAAATGGATAATATAATAAAATTACAGGGTAAGTATGTAACAAAATAATTTCATTATGTAGAATTCTAAATGATGACAGGGCTAGTATCAAACATTTAAGAATTTGTCAGTATAAAGAACATCTGAAAGAAAAAAATTTTATTTCATTGAACATGTAAAGTGATTTGAAAAGAAATAAAATTGAATTAATAATTAACTTATTCCTTCTAAAACGGCCTCTTTTAGAAGGTTCAAAAAGCAGATGGCTCATAAAGAATGGCAGACGCTTATTAAGATCTGAAAAAATGGCTCTCTTTATTGGGTTTGTAGTGCTGCCAGTACAGTTTAGTCCATCAGAGAAGGCTTAAAAAATCAAAAACAACAATAACCAAAAAAAAAAAAAAAAAAAAAAAACTCGTTATCTTCAAGTAGATTCCGACTCATAGCAACCCTATAAGACAGAGTATATCTGCCCCATAGGGCTTTCAAGAAGTGGCTGGTGGATTCAAACTGCTGACCTTCAGATTAGTAGTTTAGCTCTTAACCACTGGTCCACCAGGGCCCCAAGAGGAGGATAGAATGTTATAAAAGGCAAGGGTAGTATTATTTATATGGAAAATGGCTTTACTTTTATTGAAATATTATGAAATTGATTTATAATGTGTAATATAAACAAGGGACTCTGGTGGTAGAGTGGCTAAGCATTTGGATGCTAACCAAAAGGTAGGCAGTTCAATCCACCAGCAGCTCCTTGAGAACCCTATGGGGCAGTTCTACTCTGTCCTGTAGGGCTGCTATGAGTCAGAATCAACTCGAAGGCAATAAGTTTTTTAATATAAAAAAAGAAACTTTTATGCAAGGGGCAAGGTCCTATCCAAAAAGTGAAATAGAAAACTAAGCTAAGTATTTAGTGGGCCTTGTTGAATGTTAGAAAAATCATAATCAACATTTGAGGATATTAGATGACTCAACCCTCAACCTACCAAAAAAAAAGAAAAGAGAAACTTCCCACCATAGAATGTCCCACTTCCCTAGAAAGCTCTAATTAAGTGTAGATCACATATCCAGGTTCGCTATGAGTCGGATCATGGTAAATGGAGAAAAGTTTGAAGTTGTTAACATTTTCATTTTACTTGGATCCACAATCAACAGTGATGGAAGCAGCCATGGAAATCAAATGATGCATTGCATTAGGCAAGTCTGTTTCAAAAGACCTCTTTGAAGTGCTGAAAAGCAAAGATGTCACTTTAAGGACTAAGGTGAGCCTGAGCCAAGCCATGGTGTTTTCAATCACCTCATATGCATGTGAAAGCTGAGCAATGAATAAGGACGCCCCAAGAACTGACATTTTTGAATTACGGTGTTGACGAAGAATATTGAATATATCATGAACTGTCAGAAGAATAAACAAGTCTGCCTCAGAAGAAGTACAGCCAGAGTGCTCCTTGGAAGGGAGGGTGGTGAGACTTCATCTCAGGTATTTTGGACATGTTATCAGGAAGGACCAGTCCCTGGAGAAAGACATCATGCTTGATAAGGTAAAGGGTCTATGAAAAAGAGGAAGACCTTCAATGAGATGGATTGACACAGTGGCTGTATCAATGGGCTCAAGCATTACAACAATCGTAGGGATGGTGCAGGACCAGGCAGTGTTTGAGATCTGTTGTACATAGATGGCTATGAGTTGGAACAGCCTGGATGTCACCTAACAACAACATGAGTTGGAATTGGCTCCATGGCAGTGTTTTTTTTTTTTTTTTTTTTTGGAGGGGGAGGTTGAGTTATATATCCAGGAACATGGCAAATGCAGTGGAAAGGAAAACATGTATCAAATACTTAAAAGATGTCTGCAGGATTAGAGAGTCACAGTCATTCACTTTTTAGATACCTTGCCCTTGACATAATACACCAAGCTTGGCTTATGATTCTCAGAAAACACACAGTTAACAGGGGCCCTGGTTAGCAGTTTAAGTGCTGAAATGAGTGAAAACAATAATTTTGGAAAGCTGTTGCACAGCATTCAATTTATGGGAAAAAAAGTGGTTTTCTGGATGATGTGGCCAAACATTCATGAAATTAATTAGTTGAAAGAGAATGCACTGACCCATGGGTGGTGGTCAAGTGATTATGGAGATAAACATGGGAAGGAAAAAGTACTGCAGTATACCGGCAGGAGTTGTGGGAATTGTTGTGTTTCTAGCACAGAAAGATTTTGGTGGGTCACGTGGATGTTTAAAAATGTGTTCCTAAAGGGAGACACGTTGGCTGACTGAAATACAGATGTGGGTTTTTTTTTTTTTTTTTGAGCTACAAATATGAGAAAGGTAGGCATGGGAAGCCTGCCTTGAGGGACCCATTTGAGATGACTGCTTTAACAGTTAGCAAAGCCTATGATGATAATTTTGATTCCAAGGCTCATCTACTACGTTGACTGAGACTAGTTACCAGTGGAATATCCAGAGGGCAGAATCTTGAATTCTGTCAGATAGATTGCTTTGGTTGTATCTCCATGGCACTAAACACTTTTAAAAGAGTATAAGCCTTTGAGGGGGATGGCATTTTCTCTGGCTTTGATTTTATGGTTCCTGGAAGTGAAATGGAAACCCTGGTGACGTAGTGGTTAAGAGCTATGGCTGCTAACCAAAACAGCGACAGTTTGAATCCAGCAGATGCTCCTTGGAAACCCTGTGGGGCAGTTCTATTCTGTTCTATAGGGTCACTATGAGTCTGAACTGACTTGATGGTCGTGGGTTTGGGTTTTTGTTTTCGGTAAGTGAAATACCAATGAAAGCCTCAGAACAATTTTTTTTGGGTTAATTAATTTGTATGTTTCTCATCAGTGTGGATGATCTCTGACTAGATAACGCACTATGTAAATTTTATAGCGTACGAATAACCGAATAACATTTTATAAAATGTTACTTTCCTGTCCCTTTACATTCCCAGAGCAATAGATTAATTGAAAATTGGCCTGGACAGATGAAACAATTATTATATAAAATGAGAGGGATATGAATGGGGCATGAAATGTCAGACCTTCTATACCCTGTACAAGAGCTTTCCAAAATTATTGCTTTTCAGTCATTTTAGCAATGGCATCTGTTAACCAGGATCCCTAATGACTATGCCTTCTCTGAGACTCATAAGCCAATCCTGTTGCTCTTTGGAGCAAGACGTGTAGAGAAAACGTGTAAAGTTTCTGAAGATTCAGTGAAAGTTCAACAATTACGCAGTTTTACAAGGATGTGTTAGAATGGCGTTAGGGAAAAATACATCAGTTAAGAGCTATGGCATGCAACCACTACTAATGAAAAAAACATTGGCAGTTCGAGTCCACCAGCCATTCCTAGGAAACCCTATGGGGCAGTTCTACTATCCTATAGGGTCGCTTTGCATGGGAATCTACTCAACTGCAACTTTTTTTTTTTTTTTTTAAACTGAATCACCTATTAATCTGTCCTAGAAACAACAATTCCACTTGGTTTTATTTTACCTAATACGCGATGAGGGCCCTGTTGGTGCAGTGATTAAGAGCTCAGAGTGCTAACCAAGAGTTCGGCAGTTTGAATCCACCCCCGCTCCTTGGAAACCCTATGGGACAGTTCTACTCTGTCCTACAGGCTCTCTATGAGTTGGAATGGACTCTATGGTAATGGGTTTGGTTTTTTGGAATATGCGATGAATTGGCAATGGTGGAAAGTGAGGAGTAAAATGTGGAAGGAATTGAACAATTAGGATCAAAAAAGAGTATATATGATTGTACTAAATATATGGTGGTTAAATGCATGAACATTGATGAACGGAGGACTTTCAGGAGAGGCAGCAGAAAATCTAGATGATGACATAGAAAATTGCATAAAGCCCTTTTTGTTGGTTTAACAGCCTTGCCTCTAGGTGTAGCTTTTAAATAATGGTCTGTCATATTTTTATTGTAAGAGTTCAGCATAGAGAAACAGAGCTGAAATAAATGGTGAACCCTTAATATTTCTGCTACTTTTTTGTTTGTTTGTTTGCTTTTATCCTTTAATGTCTACCTTCTCGTCATAAAGTCATAAGAGTTTGTGGTCTAACAGCAAAATAAAGTTGAAAATTTCTATGAGGGGAAAAAAAATCTGGTATGTATCTGTCTTTAAAAAACTTAGAGCATTTTTTATGTGGTTGTTTGCTACCCTTCCCTCACTGTTCACTGCATTTTCATTAACACCCACCACACACTTCACAGGCAGCCATCTGTGTCACTGTCTTTAAGAAGCTCTATCCTACAAGTCTTTCCTCCTGATGCTGCTGCCTATTACATAAATCACAGAGTCATCCAACCCCTTGGAATGAAATCAGAAACCCACAAAGCTGACGCTGTCAGGATTCATAAGAAGTGTAATTAATAAATTTATTATTGAGAAGTGGAGCTGTTTCCGTTCCAAAAACTCATACAAAATCCTAGGGTTATCTAGATTGCATATCAAAGTAACTAAGCTAAAAGTGTGTTTTTCTCTTCAGGTTCACCCATTTGACAATCACGATATTTTCTGCTTCATCTATGCCTCTGTCATCTCCTCTGGTGTCAGAACACATCATTCATTCAATGAATCAACAAAGATGAGTTTAGTGCCAATCTTCTGGTAATGAACAAGACAAATTCCTGCCAACATGGAGCTTGTATTCTAGATACTGAAATCTATTTGTAGTTGAAACCATAAATATAACAGTATTTATAAAATTGTAAAGGCAGTAGATACAATGTTAAGGAAAAATAAAATCTTATTAAAAACAGCAAAACTGGCTGTTACTATTGGCAGAAATAAAAAATTATATAATCAAATTAAAGCAAAAGTAAAGTTTCATAAAGATTTTTCTGTAGAACTAATCTGTTTATTTTTCACAGAAAGGAAGTAAAAGGGAGGAAACTGCAACTAACCGTGAAGTAATCCAATATAAAGTCCATTTTGGTCATGTATATTGTGAACACAAGTATTACTTAGTTTAGGTCAAAGTAATATTTATGCATGGAGGATTAACTATAAATAATGCTGAAATAACTTGTTTTTAAGGTTTAAATTTAAAATCTTTTTAAAAATACTAAATTTGACCATCTGGTCTTTTAAATATAAGTGTATTAACTGTATGACTTTATTTCACATGACTCCATAATCTAATTTCATAAGAAAGTGTCATACAAATTTTTAACAAGGTAGACTTTGTTAAGGTTCTTTATATCTAATCGTAAAAGATACTGTCCTAAAAATAAGTATAATAAAAATCAGGGTATTTATTATATCCATTTTTATTCACAACAAGATTTCTATTGAGTTATGGAATGTAGAGTCTTCCAGAGGGTAAACTAGAATGAAATATAATTTGGTAAATGTATACCTATGAGGTAGAGCGTCGTCCAAAAAGAGGTCCCTCAATGAGATGGATTGATGCAGTGGCTGCAACAAGGGGCTTAAGCATAGCAATGGTTATGAGAATGGCTCAGGAATTGGCAGTGTTTTGTTCTGTTGTACACAGGGTCGCTATGAGTTGGAAAAGACTTGATGGCACCTAACAACAACATACCTATTAATAGTTAACAAAGTGCTCCACAATATGAGTAATATTAATGTTTTGAAAAATTTAGTTACTAGTACTAGAATTATTAGTTATAATCATAATAGTTACCATTTTAGCATCAGATAGAAGAATTTCACATTCCAGAGTTTATTGTGTCCACATAACAGCTCTGCATAATAAGTATTGTTATCACCATTTCATGTGTGAGAAAACTGACGCTAAAAGCTTTTAGATAACTAGTTTATGATTACATAACTAGTAAAGGGCAGAACCATCACTTAAATCCAAGCTTTAGGATTCCAGAATTGGGCTCGATTCATTGCACTTGCTATTAATTCTGTAGATCTTTGGCTTGTGTACATGTAGTTGTTTAATTGTGCTGACGTGGAGATGGCTTAAATCTTTATATAAAGGAAGCTGTAGAACACCACCATGAGCTCCACAAGAATTAAAAGTGAGATACCACTAATGCAGTCATGCAGTTAATTATTTAATTGATCTGACTCTACACCACTCTGATGAGATAACACCAGTGTGTTTTGCTAATTTTAGGCACTGGGTTGTATGACACTTTTGTAAAATAGCACTTCTTGGGTGGTGCAAACTGTTAATATGCTCAGCTGCTAACCGAAATTTGGAGATTTGACCACCCAGAGTTGCCGTGGAAGAAAGGCCTGGCAATCAACTTCCGAAAAATCAACCTTTGAAAACTCTGCAGAACACAGTTCTACTCTGACATGTATAAAGGCCCCATGAGTTGGAATTGACTAAATGGCAAAGCAAATGTGGTTTTCTTTTTGCTTTTTTTTTTTGGTAAAACAAAATTATCTAGACCAGCCCCTGGAGAAGCATATCATGCTCAGTAAAGTAGAGGTCAGTGAAAAAGAGCAACACCTTCGACAGGATGGATTGACACAGTGGCTGTAACAATGGGCTCAAATATAGCAACAATTGTGAGGTTGGTGCAGGAGTGGGCACTGTTTTGTTCTGTTGAACGTAGGATTGCTAGGAGTCAGAACTTACTCTATGGCACCTAGCAACAATAGACAAAGGTAGGAATGCCCGGGTGGCATTAATGTTACAAATTTCACTGCAATTTCGTGTCCACCCAGAGCCACCTCAAAACAAAAGGGCCGGTGATCTACTTTCGAAAAATCGGCCCTTGAAAACTCTATGGAGCAGAATTCAATTCTGAATCACATGGGGCCACCATGAGAAGGAATAGACTTGATGGTAGCTTTTTTGTTTTTTTTTCAGAGGTAATCAAAATTATAGCTCTTGAATCAGGTCACCACAGAAAATGTTAGGAAACTGAGGATGCTTCATATGAGACTTGAACATTGAGGTGTGAGATGAAAGATTTTTTTGATTATTATTATTTAATGGTAATTTTCATATTCACTGGAAGGGCATAAAAAAGACTCTAAATAAGTTGACTTTAGCCCAACTTTTCAGTCTCCAGATATGTTTAGTTATTTTAAGAAATAAATTCAAAACTCATATAACAAACACATCATGAGAAAATATAACCAGCACTGTAGAAGCCCTCTTTTTTATCAAAACCTACTCCGTCCTCCTATTGTGTTAATATTCATTGCTTTATAATATACCACTGTATGAATATGCCATAATTTATTAGGCTGTTGTAAATAAAACTGCTATAACCCTTCTTATGAATATTCTGGTGCACAAATACATTCAGTTTTATCAATATTGCTAGAAGTGGTCCATAAGTTGTCAGTATTGTCAAGTTTTCTAAATATTGCCAAACTGTTATCTAAATTGCTCATGTCAACGTATACTCCAACCACCAGCGTATCAGTACTGTCTTCCCTATTCTTCTTAGATATGATTATTGTTGATCAATATGGTGGATTTATTGTGGTATCTCAGAGTAGTTTTTAATTTGTATTTACATATTCCTAATAAATATAAACAATTGTCATATATGAGGGGACATTTGGATTTTCCTTTCTCTGAAATACATGTTTAGGTCTTAGGGTATTTTGCTATTGTGTTGTCTGTCTTTTTATTTCCTTTTACTGGTAGGAGGTCCTTATATTTTTTAAACAAAATTTTAGAATTTAGGTCTTCTGTATTTTATGTTTGTGGGTTTTTTTCCAAAATTTCTGCATTTGTTTTTATGATTTGCTTTGGTTTTTGTATTTATTTTACATCTTGTGGTTCATTTTTATTCACGTTTTAAGATGGATGTCTCATATTAATTTTCACCATTTATTCTTTTCTAATATATTAATTTAAGGTTATATATTGTCTAATTCTATTTTGAGGAGCCCTGATGGTACAGTGGTTAACAGTTTGGCTGCTCACCGAAAGGTCAGTGATTCAAACCCACCAGACTCTCAATGGTAGAAAGACTTGGCAGTCTGCTTCTGTAAAGATTACAGACTTGGAAACTCTATGGTGCAGTTTTACTGTGTCCTATAGGGTAACTATGAGTCAGAAGTGACTCTATGGCAGTGGGTTTAGTTTTCAGTTTTTTGAATTACATTTGCTTCATACTCAGATTTTAATGTATGGCATTATTATTATTATTATTTTTATTAAAGTCAGAATATTTTGTTCTTTGACGCATATGCTTTTCAGGTTTTAATTTTTTTTTAATTTTGAAAGATTTTTAATTTTTAAGTTAACATTTTATTACAGATTTCTATTACAATTGCATTAAAAATAATATACAGACAAAAATTCACACATTGTTAAATTTCTGAGACTAATGTTATATCTTAGTGTATGGTCAGTATTTACAAATGATGTGTCTATATTTGAAAAAGTGTTTCCATCAGTTGTTCTTGGCAATTTTCTAGACATAGGTAATCATTTTGTTCAGATATTCTATATTATTCTAGTCTTTTTTCTGTATTCTGTATACCAGTATCTGAGAAATATTTAAGAAAATATCTCACCATTATTACGGGGACTTGATTATTTCTCCTTATAATTGTCAATGCTTATTTGTTTTGAGCCATGTTATTGGGTCTCAACAAATTTAAAAATGTGATATTTTCTTGATGAATTGCATTTTTCTCTATCTAAAACATCTTTTTATCACTATTAATAATGTTTGCTTTGATGTCCACTTTAGCATTATTATTATAGCCATAAATGTGCATGCTGCTTATATTTGCATGGCATATCTTTATCATTATTTTGATTTCTACCACTGTTTAAGTGTATCTCTTGTAAATTAATTATACTACAATTTTTTTTACTATACAATTTGATAATAGGCTTTGTAGTGTAGGTAAATTGTTTTGTCCATTTATATTTAGTGCAATTATTCATATAGTCAGGTTTAAATATACCATCTAATCATACTACATTTATATGTAATATAATTATTTGATATATTTGAGTTTAAATAAACCATCTAATTTCTATTTCATTTTTAAAATATTTGATTTTTAGAACTCACCCTAAAAACTTACTTATCGATATCACATGCTTGTCAATATTTACTACCTTTACAGAAAACACAAGGCCTTTAGTATATTTTATGCCATGTGTCCTATTCTCAGCTTAAATGCTATTTTTAATACATGTTTTTATTCTTCATATTTATAACAGTATATTATATTCGTTTGCATTATATAGGATTTATTCATTTGGAAGTACCCATAAATTTACCACTTTCTTTGCTTTTTCTTCCTTACGTTATTTCCTAACATCCATCTGGCTTCATGTTTCTATGCTTAAACTATATCCCTTTGTAATGCCTTTAGAGAAATTTTACTGCCAGGGATATCGCTAAGATTTTGTTTGTTTTAAATTCCTTTTATTTTGTCTGATTTCTTAAAGAATATTTTGCTGGGTATATAATTGTAGGATGGAAGTTATTTTATTGTAACACATTGAGTATATCGTTCCATTATCTCTGGTTTCCATTATTACTCATGAGAAATCAATTCTCAGGCTTTCACTTTTTTAAAAGTATTTTTCCTCCTCTGATTGCTCTTTTATTTATAAGCAGAGGGGCAGGGAGTGTGCCATCAAGTACCACATGTGATTTTCTTCTCATTTATGTGACTTCAAAATTTTTGAGTCCAGTACAGCTAGATGGTGTCTGGCTACCACCACCGACTGCTCTGACCAGGATCACAACAGAGGGTTCTGGACAGAGCTGGAGAAGGATGTAGAACAAAATTCTAACACACACACACAAAAAGACCAGATTTACTGGCCTAAAAGAGACTGGAGAAACCCCGAGAGTATGACCCCCAGACACCTTTTTAGCTCAGTGGTGAAGTCACTTCCCCAAGGTTCACTGTTCAGCCAGGTATTAGACAGCCCCATAAAACAAAAAGAGACTAAAGAGGCACAGCAGTCCAGGGACAAGGACTAGAAGGCAGAAGGGGACAGGAAAGCAGGTGATAGGGAACCCAAGGTTGAGTAAAGACAGTGTTGACATGTAGTGGGGTTGCTAACCATTGTCATAGGGCAACATGTGTGCTAACTGTTTAATGAGAAACTATTTTGTTCTATAAACCTTCATATAAAGTGAGAATAGCAGCACAACTGGATGAGCATAGTCGATGTCACTGAACTGTGCATGTCGAAATTTTTTGGCTATGTATGTTTTCACCAAGAAAAAAAGGTCGAGAAGTGAGAGGGTTAACATATCATGGCGTTGTTAACCAATGTCATAAAACAATATGTGTACTTCTGTTTAATGCAAAACTATTTGTTCTGTAAACCTTCACCTGAAGTGCAATAAAAAAATAAATAAATAAAAATTTTTTTGAGCCTATTGAGTATGTGGATTTAAATGTCTCCTTATTTCTGGAAAATTCTTAGCCACACTCATTACAATAATTTATCTACTCCCCGTTTTTTTCTCCTTTTATAGTGATTTGCCGGTTAAACATGGTTACACCTTCTTACTGTATGGTGTATATCTCCTAACCGTACTTTTTCCATATTTTAATTTAGCTTTTTGTTACTCCATCCTACATTATAGAGAATTTCTCTTGACCTCTCTTTCAGTTCATTAATTTTCTGCTCTTAATTTTGCGCAAAGAATTCTTAACCTCAGCTATCAAATCTTTAATTTCTAGAATAGTCATTTGGTGCCTATTTGCCTGGTGCATCTTTTTTGTTTCCAGTTTTCTGTTAATAGCTTATACTCCACTTTCATTTCTTAGGGTAAAGTAACATAGTCCTTTTTATAATCTGTATCTGACCTGATCATTTTAATATCTCAATTCTATTGTTTTTGCTCGTATTACTAACAGCATCTTCTTTCCTGGCATGCTTGTTTTTGTTTTTCAGCTGTGTCCTTGATATCGTATTGGAAACCTTTTTTTTTTTGGAATGATTATGATGTATAATAATGATATCATCTTGCTGAAAAGATTTCTTTTGTACTTAAGATCCTAACAGGCCGTCATATTCCAAGTTGAACACTTGAGTTTGTCAGGCCATGCAGAAGACAAGCTGGGCTATAGGGACTCTTACTTGTGCTTCAGTGTGTAAACTTTTGGGGTCTGAACTTATATTTGGGTTGTGTCAAAGTCATTAAATTTGATTGTTGCTGGTTTTGAGTTCTGCCCCTCTAGCCTCATGATGAGTCACTGAAAGCACAGCTCAGTGTCATAACTAAATACACTCATAGCAAAAAGGGCTTTTGGTGCATATTTCTCTGGCTTCTTATTATCGTCTTGATCTTAGCACAGTAATTTCTCACTTATTTTTATAGTCGTTGATGTTTTAGTCATTAGAAAAATATATATTTCTAGCATTTCTTCGTCCATAGAATGAGGTTTGATTCTAATTATTTAGATCATATTAATTTGCACTTTTTTTGTCCTCATTGCCTGTGATATCATAGTCACTCATTGTGCTATTGTTGAGAAAAATGCAAGAAATAAAGGGTAAAAATTACAGTAAAGTACATATAGGTTCAATATTATGAATACTTTCTAAAATTGGTCAGAAATTGAACTTCATTTTACTGCACTTTTTTTCACTATTTTCTTTAAAAATGACACCAGGCTCTAATTTAAATGGAAATATCTAGATGGTGAAGTGATAGAAAATTACAAAAGTAAATTGTTCCCCAAAGTAGAATTATATAGGGATTTCTGCTAGAAGCAAAATTTTCAAAGGTCAAACATCCAAAGACTTAGAAGTGGAAGTGAGAGTGTGAGCCCTGCTTTAATACTTTTCCTTTTGTATTTGACAAACCGCTTAATTCACACTTTTTCAATTTTTCAACTCTTTGACAAAAACTTCAGAGGTGCTACTGCTGATGACAACCATAACAGACTAACAGAACAAATTTTACAAAGAAAAGAGAGAACTTTTTTTTTCTCCAAATTGAAGACAGAATAAGATAAATGGAATTGGAGGGAAGAATGCACAAGTAAAGGTGATAAACAATAATTGTTTACTTTAAAAATTATTTTAAAGTTTTCAAATATATATGTTTGCTGAAACATCATTAAAAAAAAAAAGAAAGTCAAGCAAAAACAAACCAACATACAAGACAGGGGGCAGAGAGGAAAAAATATATAATCCAAAAATAATCCACGTTCATGGGATAGACATATATGAAGTACAAATAGAGATTTCAAGTGACAGAACAATAGTAAATACCTGATTTGGACCTCACTAGTCAAAAAATAAAGGGAACCTTAATCAAGCATATCATTGGATGCTTCACACGTGCTATAAAACTCTCAAGTTCTCTTTTTTCCTCTTGGGATGTGTCATTTATTTCATTGCTTCTACTCCATAGTTGTCTGATACAAGCATTGATTCCTAGTGGTACCTACTACCCTGTCATACATCTTAACATTACACATATTGATGACTCTAACCTCTCTTCCATTCCTCTTGAACAGTCACCGTGTTAAAATATGGAGAGAGACAGTCCACTCGCTTATGTTGGGAACCTTACTGAAAATAAGAAAATGAAACAAATAACTTTGCAAAATGTTTTACTATTTCTAAAGATGTATGCGTCATAATGTGTTCATATTTTAAGGATTAATAATAGCACATTCTGACCTTTATGGAAAGCTGCTGTTTCTGTTAGATTACCACTCATGGCCACCCCATGTGTGCAGGGTAAAACTGCTCCATAGAATTTCCATTTGCTGTAACAGTTCTGAAACAAATCACCAGGCCTGCCTTTCCAGGCACATCTGGATGGGTCCCAACCTCCAACCTTTTGGTCAAACGCTTAAATATTTTCATCACCCAGGGACTCCAGAGCAGTAGGATGTAGGTACTGTGCAATCTATTAAGATCAGGCTCCAAAGCACAAATTACTTTTACTCTAGTGTTTTTGTAATTCTTCCCCCATGGAACACTCCAATGAGATGTGGAGAACCCATAGAGGTACAGACAGAAGATAAATTGAGGTCCAAGCACCTTTTTGCACTCAAAATGAACACTTACCTATGGTTTCCTATGTCTTCTCAATTTGCTTGCTTATCTTGACCTCTCTGTTATATCAGGGTACCTGGAAAGTCAATCAGTTGGCATTTTCCTCATCTTATTGCTGAGAATCACCCAATAGTCTGACCATTGTAGCTCCTGTAAGGCTTCTTAAGTTATATGTCTATAGACTCAAATGCACTTTGTCTCCTCAGCTCTATTATTTCAAAAGGAACATAAAGATGTCAGTAATACCACACTCAGCAATCTATTCTACAATTACAAGTACTGGGAACTAGAACTCGATAATAACATTCATTCCAGCAAACTACTCTTACGTTTGTCATCATACATGATTTCAAGAAAGACCATTTAATTTCATTTAAGTGTTTACAATTTATGGGAATAAAACTTGCATCAATGGGCTTCTTCGTGCTCTCAGTGGTCAAATTGCCGCTGTAAAACTAACGAGACATGTTACAAGTTCATCCTTGTGATCTGTAGGGAACCTAGGTAACATACTTGGAGTGGGGAAAAGATAAAGGGTGACGTAAATATTGCCTAGATGAAAGAAATCATAGTCATTACAAAGTGGATATTTTAAAGCAATGTTTTCTGCTAGGAGTAGTGTTTTATAAAATGATGGTACTAATCATTACTGAGGACTTACACTAGACATTATACTTAATCATTTGTATTCACTGTCATTTTTAATCCCAACAAAAATCCTCTGGGTTAAAAAGTATCATTGTTCCTATTTTACTGTTGAGGATACTGAGACTTAGAAAGGTTAAATGACTTGTACTAAATAACAAAGCTAATAAAAGCCTCAGCAAAGTTGTTGACATGAGACACTAAACATGTTTAAACACAGCTTTAAGATGCCTCCACAGAGCTTGAAATGTATTGTAGAGGCATGTTTAAATATCCTTTTGACTAAGTGAGAAGAAAAACAGATATTCCTATTGCTATATCTATCTTCCTAATAGATAAATTTTAACTCATATTCTCCGATTACTTCCATGTAGTGCAACAATTTTCTGCTACCAAACCTGAAAAATATATTATTTTTAGATTAACTTATTTAAATAGCTGAAAAAACAACATGAACCAAAATGCAAGTGAGCATTCCTGAATATGTAGACAAGTACACTAGCAGGGAGTATCCTGTTCAAAACACAGGAAGTAAGACAACCGATGTCCATGCAAGCATAGTAAAACAGGTGGTAAATTTTTAGATTTTGCAGATACATTCTAACCTAATTTAGGAAAAGCAGTATCAAATTTTCATCAACACTGTCAAGAATCAAGATCATAGGTTTTTCTTTAAATTGCAGAATTACTGATTTTTTTCCAATGTTATGTGTTATCCCATAGTTTATAAATGATACTATACTCAGTAGTTGGTAGCACTGATGTGTCACCTTCTTTTCAATATTCAGTACATTCTGTATTTAATCAAAAAATAGAATGGTTATATGTTTTTAAAGAATCTGAATTTGTGACAAACTAATGTTAAACTTCTGCTTGCTGAAAGTGAAGAGGACTTAAAGCACTTACTGATGAAGATCAAAGACCAAAGCCTTCAGTATGGATTACACCTCAACATAAAGAAAACAAAAATCCTCACAACTGGACCAGTAAACAACATCGTGATAAATGGAGAAAAGATTGAAGTTGTCAAGGATTTCATTTTACTTGGATCCACAATCAACACCCACGGAAGCAACAATCAAGAAATCAAAAGACATATTGCATTGGGAAAATCTGCTGCAAAAGTCCTCTTTAAAGTGTTGAAAAGCAAAAGATGTCACCTTGAGGACTAAGGTGCACCTGACTCTAGCCATGGTGTTTTCAATCACCTCATATGCTTACAAAAGCTGGACAATGAATAACAAAGACCGAAGAAGAATTGACACCTTTGAATTGCAGTGTTTGCAAAGAATATTGAATATACGTACCACGGACTGCCAAAAGAACAAACAAATTTGTCTTGGAAGAACTACAACCAGAATGCTCCTTAGAAGCAAGGATGGTGAGACTATTCATACATATTAGGACATGTTGTCAGGATAGATCAGTCCCTAGAGAAGGCTATCATGCTTGGTAAAGTAGAGGGTCAGCGAAAAAGAGGAAGACCCTCAAGGAGATGCATTGTCACAGTGGTTGCAACAAGGGGCTCAAGCATAACAGTGATTGTGAGGATGGCGCAGGACTGAACAGTGTTTCGTTCTGTTATTCATAGGGTCGCTATGATTTGGAACCGACTTGATGACACCTAACAACAATAACAACACTGTTAAACTCAGAACACTAAGGAATATCACTTTAGTAATGTCTCAATTATTTGCTTTGATGGTACTAATATATCTTCCTATCCCTGATAGATATTCCATGTCAGAAGTTCTATATCATAATTTTCTCATCTGTGAAGTGCTGTTTGCAGTCTCACAATATGCTTAAACAGTATTGTGTGAAAATTAAATTATTTGGAATAAGCAATGCACTTTTTCAGCTCAATTCATTATGAATGAAGAATATATGGCTCATGGGAGGCATCTTATTTAATTACATAAGATTAATAGTATTAGAAATTAAATAAATCTGTACATATTACTTAATATTTTAGCGGATAATGTCAATGTTTTGCCATATTTTCTTAGTCCCCTTTATTACTTTCCTTGTTAACATACTCAAACATGTCAATAATGCTGCCAGTGAATTATTTTCCACTGGAAAATATAAATTTCTGTAAGTTAAATCCTCAAGTGACTCAGTGTTAACATCTTAGTGACCACTTGATAAATGACTTCAGCAATAATCCTTGACACTTGAGTATTTTGTATTTCTATGACAACAATTTATTTAAGTTTTTGAAATAAAATGCACTGTAACATAACCAAGGGAAGCTGAGTGGTTGGAATCATCACTATGTTAATCACAGGAGCAGCCTTCATACCATACTGCCATTACCACTTTTGAAGACACTATTTTTCCACATTGTCTCCAAGATTTGATATTGCCATACATTTTAATTTTAGCCTGTAAATTGGGTGAGTAAACCCTCCCCAAAACCAGAACTCTCTCTTTTGGCATGGCTCCATTCACACCTATAATTTTCTCTACAAATTCTACCTACCTTGGCCTCTCAGAATTTTAAACGCTGATTCCTTACTTCAGTTCAAACACCTGGCTCTCTTTTCGTTCCCCTGGACAGGCTTATAACAGCTCCTTAGGAAGTGAATTGGGCCACTCACAGGGCCCACCTGGTTTGTTTTATTTTTCTCAGTTATCTCTGTCATGCATTGCCTATAGTCTAATGTCTTAAAACCACTGTTTCATACGTTTTGTTTTGTTTCTATTTATTACGACGAGGATGGTAAAAATAAGGCCGTAAGTGGAAGTATAAGTGAATGTTCAATACCCTTAGGCATCCAATACAAGTTGATAATTCCTCTTTATTGTTATTAGACAGCAAATAAAAATTCTATCATAGATTGAAAAAATTCATTTACCCAACTTTTCAACTGAGGTGGTTTTTTATGAATACTAGAAATAGTATAGGTGAAGAAACATTGCAATTGTAGAAAGGTATATTTTCAATGAAATGAGCAATAATGTGAGAGGCAAGTGGTGGAGAATGGTTTAACAAGAGAAAGTGAATGGCAGTTTAAAAGTCATTCTATCTAGTACAATGCATCCTAATTTTTAAAATTTCAATAGAGATTTCTTTTGAGAAATAAAGTTTAATTAAAACTGCTTGCTCCAAAACAGAAATTTGAAGGAAAAATACAAGAGACCAAGGCCAAAATTTTAGCTAGAGTTTAGGGGAGAATAGAACAAAAATTGGAAAATCATTATAAACAAAAACAACATATCTCTCCATCTCTTCTTCTAATCTTAAGTTTTCTTTTCTCTGCTTTTACTCCTTTCAGGTTTCTTTCACTCTTGATGCTAGATTAACTGTGCCCTCCATATACATCGAGCATCAGTACCATTCCTTAATGGCACTACTAACGATAGAAATCTACCTCCGTTGAAACACCTCTAGGTCACAAAAAAATAACAAGGAGTTTCTGGATTGCAGTTCTAAATGCCTGATAGTGGGAAAATTATTGGTCCAGCCTACCCTTCAAATGGATTCTATGAATAAGCTTCCAACTTCCTGCCCAATCTTCAGGTGAAGACAGGCCATATCACATGGCATGTACAAGAACTATAAGAAAAATTATGAGTAGAGTATCTATAAAATGACTATGACTAGGGATAAAATACTGTATCTTTGTGTCATAAGATTATAAAAAGTAATCCTTTTAGAAAGAGGAAAGGAATAAAAAATGCCTCCACCCTTCTCTGAGGATAATGTAAATTACCTTTGTTATACAAGATTAACACAGTTTCCTGGATGAAATATTTTGTTTCTAATCTTGAATGCTCTATATAGTCGCCATTACTTTTTTTTTTTATTGTAAACTTCAACACTGATCCCACTCCATCTTGTAAAATAGAACTCATGTTCCAACATTTTTGAAACCTTTTTACTTTCTCAAGGGCACATAACATTTTCTGTTTCTCTATTGACATGTGTTTTAACCCAGGCTTGAATGTAGAGGAGCAAGAGACACTAGAAGCACCTAAAATCTCTCCATGAGGCCAGTGAGTTGACAACATTGCCTATAGTATATATTTTATATATTTATTTATATATACCTAAATGTATATATTTTATATATTTATTTGTTTTATCTTTTATATACCCCTAAGAATGGAAGATCCAGGCAGCCAACGACTTGGTTTCTTTTCTTCACCACAGTATCCAAAGTAGCTAACATATTGCCTGATATGCAAAAAAAGGAAAATATTAATTTTAACTAATTTGATTGTGGATATACCCTCAGTATATTGTATTGAACTGAACATGAAGTATGAGAGGATTTTAATAGGTAAAATTTTCAGAACAAAATATATTTACTCTTCTTAATGCAGATTTTTTTGTACCCTTGAAACTCTTAAGGAACAAGGTCAGAAAGTATATGTAATAATCATGCAATATTTAGTTCACTCTTAAAATAATTTTTAGTTGATTCACACTATTGATTTACTTTTAAAGTAAATTGTTTTGCTTTATTTGTATTCTAATTCATGTGAAGTTGCAAAACTTAGAAACTGAGAGCACAATACTGTATTTTTTTGTCATAAAATTGTAAAAAGCAGTCCTTTAAGAAAGAACTGAGAAAAAAATGCCTCCCCCACTTCTCTAATCTCAATGAATAAAATTTAGCCACCTGAAATTCTATGCAATTAATTTTTTTTGAGCGCTTACAAATAATTTTAACGCCTCTGATGCATCTATAATTTCATGGATTTATGCTGAAGTTTAGTTTGGTTTAAGAAAACTCCCATGTGTTTTATATTAGCTACTCGTGATGATATATTTTTACATTGAGACAATAGTTTTCATTGCAAATAAGACAGATAAAGTTCAATATAAAATGCAAGAGGATTCAGGTTTCACATTGTTTCAAACCTAGCAGCCCTGTGGCAAAAGAGATGTACCTGATAGAATTCTAAAGTGTTGAAATATTTTCTTCCTGAATATTTGAAACTCTTTTTTTCAGAATCATTTAAGCTTTTGTATGATAAAGCATTTTTTTATATAATAATTCCTTTTTTTTCAATTTTTATTTTGTACATGGTTCAACTTTAGGAATGCAAGTTGATCAGGCTGGAAAGCGTTGCTAAGGGGTTAGGGGATTTGAAGATGCATTGAAGCAAAATATACTTCTTTAACTTAGCTAAAGCATTTACTTGGTGTGGCTCCATGAGGAGCTGATGAAAGATTTAAAAGTGATATGACATGTGAGCCTAGTTCTTTAGTCTACCTGGAGGTTCTGTGTTATACGTGTTTTATATATATATACATATATATGTATGTATATATATATATATATATATTCTGCTTTAACAAGCTAAAGTGTATTTTTACATCTTCAACAAAGAACTCTGACTAATAAATGAAGTGATTGGTTTTGGAAGTGTAAGGTTATAAAAAACGTTAAATGTAAAACTGATTTAGTACAGGTAGTAATGCTGGCAGTGCTAAGGGTTTAGTCAATGCAGAATGGAAAAAGCCATTTATGTGACTCTAATTATGTAGCGGTTTAAACAATTGGACAGAATCTTTTCTTTGGAAAGAAAGCTTATGCCAAGAGAGGCTATACTTTTAGGGAAAATGGCAAAAAACACATAGAATACTGACATGTGTTTGTTACTTCTTGTCACTTTTCGCATCAAGTAAAAAGAGAACAATAAACTTGGACTGGGACTAACAGGCATGGAAGAAAATAAAACAGTGCTTAAAAGAACACTTTCTGCCTGCGGCCCACAGTCTCAGCCGACAGAGAGTCCCATCAGTTGGATCCCTGTACCTTTAGAAAATGTCCTGAATTAAATTTGGCTCCCCAGGACTTTCTCAAAAATCTTTTACTAAAAATTGTTTCCCAGCAAAGACATTTTGCACATGGAAATAAGCTGGTCTTAAGATGTTAATGCTCTGTTTTAATTTATTTTTTTAATTGCTTTAAAGCAACATGTGTGGAACATAAAGCCCATAGCTTAAAGATGATAGATAGATAGATGATAGATGGAAGTGGAGAGTCTTTAGGATTCCGGAGATCCTCCACATGAGATCTTTGGCTTTGATTAATAAACCAGAAAACCAAACCTGTTGTCATCAAGGCAATTCTGACTCATAGGAATCCTACTGAGTAACAGCACATGGAAATTAGAAGAGGAAAATAATTTGGAGTTTTACTATTTTTTTAGTAGAAATCAAAATTTCCTCTACCAGAATTAAACACTGATTCAATGAACAAATTTTTAAAACAATCCAGAGCCCCTACCCCCTCCAATAGTAGTGGGTCTGTGAAAATAGGGTCACCCCAAAGAAAAGTATCATCTACAATATACACCTCAGTTGCAGCATTCAAGAATAATGGAAAGAAAGAATTCCTCAGCAGTCCGAGCTAGGGTTGCCATACTGTCTGGCTAATGAACAAAGACTTTGTGCTATTCCTGTCCAGCAAGATTTGAAAATTGCTATAAAGCAATGATTTGTATGTATTACTGATCATCTCCTTTTTTAAATAAACATTCTTGCCATTTTCCTGTGCTTTTCCACAGTTATGCCAGGGTTTATTAGTGGCAGGTTAATTATCTTCTATTTTATAGATAACCAGACCATAAAGAAGAACATTGGATCTACATGGAGAGAACTAAAATCTATTCTATCTTGCTACAGTAACTTTAGATGACATTAGGTTTGTTGTGAATATGTTCTTTAATGGGAAGAAGGGAGTATAGAGATGTTGACTCTCCAAAGGCGAACTGAAGATGTTGATAGTTGCCATACCAATGTGCATTTCTCTTTTCTTGATTATCAGAAACCAGTGGGAGATTGGCAAAATGCAAACTGTAAGCTTAATACAAAAGCAAATATTTCCCTACCTTATTTGTTGTTAGTGGGTGGCCATATGATACAGCATTAATCAATGAAATATATCATTCTAAAATACCTCTCTGCTGGAAAAGTGGTCTTCATAGTTGCAGTTCCAGCAGCAATTTTTGCAACCACTAATAAAAGGCCGTGAAAATCTCCAAGTCACTGTTCTTGAATTCCTTGAGCCTTTGAAGCAACACCAGAAATCACTCTCTCCAGTTTAATTGTTAAATGAGAAAATATCGTTAAACTACTGTAGTCAGGTGTATGTTACATGCAGCAAAATAAATTCTAATGCAAATAACTACTCTCAACTCTGCTTGGATCACTGTGTCCAGAGATTTTCAGGCTTTTAGCCAGAAAAAGAAAAAAAAAAATTAGCTTTCATAAGGGGAAAGGAGAGGGGTACTTGACTGTATACGTAAGTTAAGAAAAGAAAATACGTGCATTTAACCACAGTATATAAAATTTATCCACTACTCCTCTGTCAGTTTGTCCTACTGTTGTGGCTTGTATGTTGCTGTTAGGCTATAAGCTATGCCACAGGTATTTCAAATACTAGCAGGGTCACCCACAGTGGACAGGTTTCAGTGGAGCTTCCAGACTAAGGCAGACAAGGAGGGAGAAGGGACCTAGTGATCTGTTTCTAAAAAAACTAGCCAGTGAAAAAAATTACTAATAGCAGGAGAACATTGTCTGGTACAGTGCTCAAAGATAAGCCCCTCAGGTTGAAAGGTACTCAAAAAACAACTGAGGAAGAGCTGCCTCCTCAAAGTAGAGCTGGCCTTAATGACATAGCTAGAGTCAAGTTTTCGAGACCTTCATTTACTGATGTGGCACAACCCAAAATTAGAAGAAACAACTGCAAACATCCATTAATAATCAGAACATGGAATGTATAAATTATTAGTCAAGAAAAATTACAAGTTGTCAATAATGAAATGAAATGCTTGAAGATAGATATTCTAGTCATTAGTGAGCTGAAATGGACTGGTATTGACCATTTTGAATTAGACAATCATATGGTCTAATATGTTGGGAATGACAAATTAAAGAGCAACAGCGTATACTCATTATCAAAAGGAACATTTCAAGATCCATCCTGAAGTACAACACTGTTAGTAATAGGATAATATCCATATACCCACAAGGAAGACCATTTAACATGACTATTATTCAAATTTACACACCAACCACTAATGCTAAAGAAGAAAAAAATTGAAGATTTTTACAAGTTCTGCAGTCTGAAATTGATCAAACATGCAATCAAGATGCATTAATAAAAAATGGTGATCAGAAAGTTAAAGTTGGAAACAAAGAAGAAGGTTCAGTGATTGGAAAACATTGTCTTGGTGATAGAAATGACACCAGAGATTGCATGACAGAATTTTCCAAGACTAATGACTTATTTGTGGGAAATACTTTTTTCAACAACATAAATAGTGACATACATATGGACTTTGACAGATGGAATACACAAGAATCAAAATGACTACATCAGGCAGAACAAGGCCAGGAGCTGACTTTGGAATAGACCATCACTTGTTCATAAGTAGGTTCAAGTTAAAGCTGAAAAAAATTAAAACAAGACAAGAGCAAAAGTCCAACACTGAGTATATCCCACCTGAATACAGACACCATCTCAACAATAAATTTGAAGCATTGAACACTAATGACCAAAGACCAGACAAGATGGGGGATGACATCAAGGTCATCATACATGAAGAAAGCAAAAGGTCATTAAAAAGGCAGGAAATTAAAAAAAGAGACCAAAATGGTTATCAAAAGACACTCTGAAATTGCTCTTGAATGTAGAGTAGCTAAAGCAAATGGAAGAAATAATGAAGTAAAAAAACTGAACAGAAGATTTCAAGGAAGCTTGAGACACAACATAAAGAATTATAATGAAATGTGCAAAGACCTGGAGTTAGAAACCCAAAAGTGAAGAACACTCTCAGCATTTCTCAAGCTGAAAGAACAGAAGAAAAAATTTGTCAATAAGACAGATTCTCCAGGCTGTGAAAAATTCCACTACCTCAAGCAGCTTTGTATCAGAATTCTGCTTTCTTTGCCTAGTTCATCCAGCAGCTATTGCATTAGAATCCCTCTTTCTTTGCTTGGAATTTATATGTAAATCCCATTGCACCTGCATAGTATGATTACGAATGTTGCTGATGTAACTTTTATGAACTCCCTACTTGTAAATCCCTTAAAAGTGACCTTTCCCCTTGCCCTTGTGGAGCAGTCTTGGCAGCAGCAACTCCAACTGACTCCATATTTTGTGCAATGAAATAAGGTGACTTTCCTACTCTCCCACCTCAGTCTTTCATTTATTGGCCAATTTGAGTCATGCCAAGCAGAACCTGGGTTTTCGACAAGGTAACATTTCTCATGAGCCAGCCAGGAATCATTCACTTGGTTCCTGAGATGGATGGGACAACAGGCTAGCCTCTATGTCTGGCGCCACCAGGAGATTTCTCCTGTATACCTTGGAGTAGCTCTGAAAGCCGAACCACCTCAGACCAAAGGTAGCTCCTCAGTGGGAAGCATGAAAGGAGCCTGGGTTATATGGTAATTCCTAGGTAAGGCCTTAGAAGGGTCCCAAAATGTGGGAGGAATTAACCATAGAGGGCATAAAAGGCTCTAGGTACCTGTTAGGTCGGTGCACTAGATTAGGTTGTGTGTGTAAGTGTGTATCTGGAAAATAGGGAACATTCAAGGGACCCTGAAATGCAGTCTGCTAGGAAGCATCCTTAAGAACTGGGAAGAGAGAATTGGACAGACATGGATCTGGCAGCAAGTTTGTCTGTTTCCTACTTTTGCCCTTTTAAATATATGCTGAATAAAAACTCTTTTTGCTTGACTAAACTTTGTGGTGTTTTCACTCTCCAAAATTTAGTGGTGTACTTCATTGAATGAATTCCAAAACCATGAATCCAGTTGACCTTGAGGTGACCTGGACTGTGGAGCAGAAGCTGGCAAAGAGAGGTTCTATCTTCTGGACCCACACGTTTGCACTCTATGTCCCTTCAACACTGACAGGGTTAGTGTTCTCAGAAAATGAGCCTTTGCTTATACTTATTCTTTTTGTTCTCTTTCTCATGTTTTCTTAAGTTTTGTTTGGGATATTTGTTTTGAAAACTGGTTTCTTGATTAAGGAGAATCTTTCTTAGATTTTGCCTGATCGTTTGCTTAAGAGTGGTATTTACTAACTCTTCTGGTGAACTTCAGTTCAGTATCTGGATTCAGGCCCTTGAAACATTGAAGAGGTAATTCTATTTCCAAATTGCTCTGGGTCACTATAAGAGGCAAAATACAAGCACAGGTCACCGGCACTCATCACGAGCATTAAAAACTCCTGTGACAGGATAAGGTGGTCTTTAAAGGCTAGAGCACTAGGCTACCTGCGACAGACAAGCAAATTCGAGCAATGGAGGTACATATTGGTCCAAAAGAAACACTGCCCAAACTCCATGGCTTTTCTCATTAGAGTTCTTTTTCTGACTCAGAGCAAAATTGAAAAATAGTGCTCTGTTTTGCCAAAATTTCAGGGGGAGGTGATAGCTTCTGACCTGTTTTATGAGTTTCCCAAGGAGAAGTGTGGCTCTTATGACATATTATCTCAATAAAGAATCACAAAAAATTAAAATCATCAGTAGCCATTTTAAAATACTTTCCAGTTGAAGGAACTAGTATATTTAAGATATAAAATAAGAGATCAGGTCTCTAGCCAGCAGAATGAATTAAGTTCAAAAGAAAGAAAACCAAAAGCTTGAAATTTACAGCTTAACATTTTTGATAACTAAGCCTGGATTTACCCTTCCCTCCAGCTACTGAGAAACTAATTTGAGGTTCATATTTTAAAACCCCTCTAAACTGAATACACTAGAAGTAATTTGGAATTTCAGTGGCCACTTTGGGAAAATCAGCTTCCATTTGTGTTGTCCTATCTTTTCCATTTTGGGGAATTATTATTATTTTTTTAAATTGTACTTCAGGTGAAGGCTTACACAACAAATAGTTTCTCGTGAAACAGTAGTACACGTGTTGTTTTATGACATTGGCTAACAACCCCACAACATCTCAACCCTCTAACTTCTCAAACTTTTTTTTTTTTGGTGAAAATACGCATAGCAAAAGACACACCATTTCAAAAATTTCTACATGCACAGTTCAGTAACATTGACTACGCTCTTCCAATTGTGCTGTTATTCTAACTTAAGATGAAGGCTTACAGAACAAAATAGTTTCTAATTTAACAGTTACTACACGTTACCCTTTGACAATGGTTAACAATCTCACAACACATCAACAATATCCTCACTCAACTTTGGGTTCCCTATCACCAGCTTCCTTGTCCCCTTCTGCCTTCTGGCCCTTGTCACTGGACTCCTGTAACTCTTTAGTCTCATTTGGTTTTAAGAGCTGTCCACTCCCAGGCTGAACAGTGAACCTCAGAGGTAACTTCACCACCGAGCTAAAAGGGGGTCTGAGAGCCATACTCTCGGTGTTTCTCCAGTCTCCTTTAAGCCAGTAAATCTGGTCTTTTTTTTGTGAGATAGAATTATGCTCTACATCTTTCTCCAGCTCTGTCCAGAACCCACTGTTGTGATCCTACTCAGTGAAGTCACTGGTGGTAGCCGGGCACCATCTAGCTGTACTGGACTCAGCCCGGTGGAGGCCTGGATAGCTGTGAACTATTAGTCTTCTGGACTAATACTTCCTTGTATACTATTCTCTTCATTCTCCCTTGCTCCAGAAGGGATGGGACCAGTGGAGTATCTTCAATGGACACTCACAGGCTTTTAAGACCCCAGACACTACTCACCAAGGTAGAATGTAGAGCATTGCCTTTATAAGCTGTGTCATGTCAGTTGAGCTAGTTGTTCCCTGAGACCACGGTCCCCACAACCATCTGCCCAGCAATTCAGTCCCTCAGGGAGTTTGGGGCTTCTATGACCTGTCCTTGTACAAGTTGTGCTAGTTTCCTCTGTATTGTGTACTGTCTCACCCTTCACCCAAGATACCACTTATCTATTACCTATTTAGTATTCCCCCCCCACCCCTCCCATCCCTGGTAACCAGAAAGATTGTTACATTTTGTTTGTGAACTTTTTCATGGTTTTTTACAATAGAGGTCTCATACAATATTTGTCCTTTTGTGATTGACTTATTTCACTCAGCATAATGTCCTCCAGTTTCATCCATGTTATGAGACGGTTCACAGATTCATTGTTGATCTTTCTCGTTGCATAGTACTCCATTGTGTGTACGTACCATAGTTTGTTTACCCATTCATCTGTTGATGGGCATCTAGGTTGTTTCCATCGTTTTGCTATTGTGAACAACGCTGCCATGAACATAGGTGTGCATATGTGTATTCGAGTGACGACTCTTATTTCTCTAGGATATATTCCTAGGAGTGGGGTTGCTGGATCGAATGGTATGTCTATTTCTAGCTTTCTGAGGAAGCGCCATATCATTTTCCAAAATGGTTGTATCATTTTTCATTCCCACCAGCGGTGAATAAGTGTTCTGATCACCCCGCAGCCCCTCCAACATTTGTTTTTTCCAGTGTTTTTGATTCGTGCCACTAATGCAGGGGTGAGATGGTATCTCATTGTAGTTTTAATTTGCATTTCTCTAATGGCTAGTGATCGCGAGCATTTCCTCACGTGTCTGTTGGCCATTTGAATGTCTTCTTTGGTGGAGTGTCTGTTCATTTCCTTTGCCCATTATTTAAATAGGATTATTTGTCTTTTTGTTGTAGAGGTGTTGGATTTTCATGTAGATTATGGAGATTAGACCTTTGTCTGACATGTACTGTCCAAAAATTTTTTCCCATTCTGTAGGTTCTCTTTTGACTCTTTTGGTGAAGTCTTTTGAAGAGCATAGGTGTTTGATTTTTAGAAGATCCCAGTTATCTAGCTTATCGTTTGGGGTTTGTGCATTGATAGTTATGGCTTGTATCCTCTTAATGCCATGTATTAAGGCCTGAAGTGTTGGTCCAATTTTTTGTTCTATGAACTTCATAGTTTTAGGCTTTATATTCAGGTCTTTGATCCATTTTGAAGTAGTTTTTGTATATAGCATGAGGTATGGGTCCTGTTTCATTTTTTTGCAGATGGATATCCAGATTTGCCAGCACCATTTGTTAAAAAGACTGTCTTTTCCCCATTTGATGGACTTTGGGCTGTGTCAAAGATCAGGTGACCATAGGTGGATGGATTTACATCTGGGTTCTCAATTTTGTTCCATTGGTCAATGTATCTGTCGTTGTACCAGTACCAGGCTGTTTTGACTACTGTAGCTGTATAGTAGGTTCTGAAGTCAGGTAGTGTGAGTCCTCCAACTTTCTTCTTCTTCTTCAGTAGTGCTTTACTTATTCGGGGCTTTTTCCCTTTCCAGATAAAGTTAAAGATTAGTTTTTCCATCTCTTTGAAGAGTGTTGTTAGTATTTGGATCAGGA
Source organism: Dugong dugon (assembly GCA_030035585.1). Lineage (NCBI taxonomy): Eukaryota > Metazoa > Chordata > Mammalia > Sirenia > Dugongidae > Dugong > Dugong dugon. The sequence goes on along the minus strand of CM057463.1, from coordinate 100,252,005 downwards.
TTACGTTGTATTTGTAAAATTCTTTGGGTAGAATTGCCATTTTCACAATGTTGAGTCTGCCTATCCATGAGCATGGTATGTTTTTCCGTTTATGTTGATCGCTTTGTGTTTCATGCAGTAGTGTTTTGTAGTTGTCTTTGTATAGGTCTTTTACAACCCTGGTCATATTTATTCCTAAATATTTTATCTTTTTAGGGGCTATTGAAAATGGTATTGTTTTCCTGATTTCCTTTTCATCGTTCCCCTTATCAGTGTATAGGAATCCATCTGATTTTTTGAATGTTTATCTTGTATCCTGCCACTCTGCTGAATCTTTCTATTAGTTCCAGTAGATTTCTCATGGAGACTTATGGTTTTTTATTTATAGTATCATATCATCTGCAAATAGTGGCAGTTTAAATCCTTCAGTAACAATTTGGATGCCCTTTATTTTTTTTCTTGTCTTATTGCTCTAGCAAGAACTTCCAGCACAATGTTAAATAGGAGTGGAGATAACGGGCTTCCTTGTCTTGTTCCTGTTTTCAAGGGGAATGTTTTCAGCCTCTATCCATTAAGAATAATGTTGGCCGTTGGTTTTCCATAGATGCCCTTTATTATGTTGAGAAATTTCCCTTCTATACTTATTTTATTGAGAGTTTTTATCAGAAATGGGTGTTGGATTTTGTCAAATGCCTTTTCTTTGTCAATTGAGACAATCATGTGATTCTTTTCTTTCCTTTTATTTATGTGGTGGATTACTTTGATTGATTTTCTAATGTTGAACTATCCTTGCATACCTGGTATGAATCCTACTTGGTTGTGGTGTATTATTTTTTTGATATGATGCTGAATTCTATTGGCTAGAATTTTGTTGAGAATTTTTGCATCTATATTCATGAGAGATATTGGTCTGTAATTTCTTTTTTTGTGACATCTTTGCCTGGTTTTGGTATCAGTGTTATGCTGGCTTCATAGAATGAATTTGGAAGTGTTCCTTCCTCTTCTATGCTCTGAAATAGCTTGAGTAGTACTGGTACAAGCTCTTCTGTAAATGTTTTGTAGAATTCTCCAGTGAAGCCATCTGGGCCAGGGCTTTTTTTGGTTGGGAGTTTTTTTTTATTACTTTTTCAATCTCTTCTCTAGTTATAGGTCTGTTCAGATTTTCAACATGACTTTGTTGTAGTTTGGATAGGCCGTGTGTTTCTAGAAATTTATTCATTTCCTCTAGGTTTTCAAATTTGTTAGAGTATAGTTTTTCATAATACTCTGTTATAATCCTTTTTATTTCAGTTGGGTCTGTTGTAATGTCCCCCATTTAATTTCTTATTTGGGTTATTTGCATACTTTTCTGTTTTTCTTTTCTCAGTCTGGCCAGTGGTTTGTCGATTTTGTTGATTCTTTCAAAGAACCAACTTTGGTTTTCTTGATTCTTTCTATTGTTTTTCTGTTCTCTATTTCATTTATTTCTGCTCTGATCTTTACTATTTCCTTTCTTCCTGTGGTTCTGGGCTTTTATTTCCCTCTCTTTCTATTTGTTTGAGTTCTGTAGTTAATGTTTTGATTTTGTCCCTTTTTTCTTTTTTTGATATGTGCATCTATTGCTATAAATTGTCCTTTGCAGACTGCCTTTGTTGTGTCCCAAAGGTTTTGGTATGATGTGTTTTCACTCTCATTTGCTTCTAGGAGTTTTTTGATTCCATCTCTGATTTCTTCTATTACCCACTCATGTGTAAACAGGGTATTATTCAATTTCCATGTAGTTAATTTTTTTTCCTTGCTCTTTCTAGTGTTAATTTCTACCTTGCTGGCATTGTGGTCAGAGAAGATACTTTGAATTATCTCAATGTTTTGGATCTTGTTGAGGATTGCTCTGTGGCCTAAGATGTGGTCTATTCTGGAGAACGTTCCATGTGCATTGGAAAAGAATGTGTACTTTGCAGTGGTTGGATGGAGTGTTCTATATATGTCTATGAGGTCAAGTTGGCTGATTGTGCCCTTTAGGTCTTCTGTATCTTTGCTGAGTTTCTTCCTAGTTGTTCTGTCCTTTACTGAGAGTCATGTGTTGAAGTCTCCTACTATTATTGTGGAACTGTCAATTTCTCTTTTCAGTGTTGTTAGAGTTTGTTTTAAGTATTTTGGAGCCCTGTCTTTGGGTGTGTAGATGTTTATTATGGTTATGTCTTCTTGATGGATCATCCCCTTAATCATTATATAGTGTCCTTATTTGTCTTTTATGGTAGATTTTGTTTTAACATCTATTTTATATGAGATTAGAATTGCCACTCCTGCTCTTTTTTGGTAGTTGTTAGCTTGATATATTTTTTTCCAAACTTTGACTTTTAATAAATTCACATTTTTGTTTCTAAGGTGTGTCTCTTGTAGACAGCATATTGATGGATCCTGTTTTCTTACCCATTCTGTCCCTTTCCATCTCTTTATGGGTGCATTGAGTCCATTTACATTCAGCGTAATTATTGATAGTTGTGAGTTTGTTGCTGTCATTTTGTGGTACTTTTTTTTGTGATGCTGAAGTTTTCTTTGTTCTTCTTACTCTCTTTTGCTGAGTTACTTTTGTTTTTGGATTTTTTTTTTCATTTCTTTTGTTTTTGTAGGTTTTGTTTTTGCTGAGACTTTATGTTTTTCCTCTTTTTATTTATGAGTATGTTTGTTAACTTTCTTTGTGGTTACCATGAATTTTACCCTTATCTTTCTAACTTTGAAGCAGTCTACCATTTCTTGGTATCAGCTTGCCTTCCTCTCCATTAGAATGTTCTATAACTATGCCATTTATTCCTTATTTTATTGTTGATGTTGTTGTCATTTATTGATTAACTGCTCTGATTCCCTGTTGTATTTCCTTTGGTTTTGGATAGTCCTCGAGAGGTCATTTCCTAGATTGGTATCTGGCTGGTAAGATCCTGTGTCCTAGATTCTGCTTGTGAGCTGAAGCTGTTTGTCCTCAGATTGAAGAACTCCCTTTAATAATTCTTGTAAGTTTGGTTTGAGTTTTACATATTCCATTAATTTCTGTTTATCTAGAAATGACCTAATTTCATCATCAAATTTGAACGAGAGTTTTGCAGGATATATTATTTTTTGCTGACAATTTTTTTCTTTCAAGATTATATATATGTCATCCCATTGCCTTCTTTCCGGCATGGTTTCTGCCGAATAATCTGAGCTTAGTCTTATTGTTTCTGCTCTGTACGTGACTTCTGGTTTTTCTTGAGCTGCTCCCAGGATTTTTTGTTTGTCTTTGGTTTTGGCGAGTGTGATTATGGTATGCCTTGGTGATTTTATTTTGTGGTCTCTCCTATATGGGGTTTTTTGAGCTTCTTGGATGGCCTGCTTTTCATCTTTCATGATATTGGGGAAGTTTTCTGTCAGCGATTTTTCAATGATCCTCTCTGTGTTTTTTGTTTTCTCCCCCTGTTCTGGAATTCCAATCACTTGCAAATATTTGCTGTTAATTGAATCCCACATAACTCTCAGGGTCTGTTCATTTTTCTTTGTTCTTTTTTCTGAGTTTTCCTCAAACAGAGCTGTATCCAATTGTTTGTCTTCAATTCCACTGATCCTGTCTTCTACCATTTCAAATCTGCTTCTCATCACTTCTATGACATCGTCCATTTCTGAAATCTTGTTTTTTATCTTTTGGATTTCTAGTTGTTGTTTCTGTATAATTTCTAGTTGTGAATTTATTTTGGAATTTTTTTTCCTGCATTATCTTCCTGAATTCTTCTGATTTTTTGTCTGTATTTTCCATGAATTTGTCTATTTTTTCCTCACGTTTGCCAGATTTTTGCCTCAGTTCTTAAGGAATTCTGAGTGTTAGATATTTGAATTCTGTATCAAGTAGTTCTAGTGCATTTTCTTCCACAGGAGAGTCATCTGGTGTTTTATTTTGGACACATACTTGAACCATCCTGTCCTGGTTCTTAAATGTTTTGATATTGTCTGCTGTTTTAGGGGCATTCAGTAGTTATTTTTCTCATTTATTGATTGTAGATTTTTTATTTCATCCTTTCATTTAAAAAAAAAAATTGACTATGTCTGAGTTGGCGGACTGTGTGTTCTTTGCTGTTTGCTCATCTGTGCGCTCAATACTTTTCGCCTCCTTCTACAACTGGTAGGGTCAATGTCTCCGATATGGTATGGCAGGGCAGGTCTAGCTGAAGAGGAGTTACTGGGATGGGTTTTTTGTGGCGCTTACTACAGCCACCAGAGCGGGTCAGTAGTCAGTGCAGGCCAGGTTCTAGTAGGCCATGCCTGTGCTGCTTGGTGTTGTGATATCAAGCGCAAGGTGCAGGTCTGCAGGATGAAGTGGGAAGATTGTTATGTGTGGAGATAAGATGGATATGGGAGAGAGGAGAGAGGAACAGGAGCTAAAAATATACAAACAACAAAAAAATAATGCTAGGGGAGCTTGTCGTTGGAGTGGAGAAATGACTGACTATGAAATGGAGAAAAACAGAACGAGGAAGAGGAAGAAAACAGTGAATAAATAAAAATCAGAAAGGATAAAGAACCACAAAGTTCCCAGCAATCCCACCAGTGCAGCTATGAGGTCTGGGGAAGTCGCTCTCAGGTGTTGCAGTTCAGCCTGGCTAGAAGGCGTAGAAGTCTACAATTCCAGGTATTCAGGGAACAGAAAGTGAAGGAAGATATAGAGAGCTGAGAAACTGAGCAATGAAGAAAGACAAAACGGAAAAAGAGGGAAAAGAAAACAACACAAATTTAAAAAATAAACAACAAGAAAGGCCCCCCCCAAAAAAACAGAAAAAAAAACCAACGAAGAAAGAAATGCCCTCAGAGATCCCTCTGCACGCCTATGGTAGCCGAAGGGGAGTCTCCTTGCCACGCAGCTCCGCCTGGTCAGAAATGGCTCCCAACTCAAGAAAAGGAAAAGAAAATAAACAACAATTCAAAACAAACAAAACTCCGTGATCCCACCAGCACAATAGCCCAGACTGGGAAGCAGCTCCACACTTGAATGGAGCTCTGCAGCCCCTCAGGAAGAAGCAAAGATGGTCACGGAGCCAGGCACTCGAGTGATAGGAGTGGGAGGTGGCGAGAGGCAAGTAAGAAATCAAAAGAAGCAGAAAAAAAAAAAGCAACACTAGCTGACAACAAATGGCACTCAGAGAGCCAGCTAGTGTGGGCTGGTGTTTCTGGACAAGAGACTGTGTCCACGGGAAGTGGAGGGTGCCGAGTGTGAGTGAAGAAGGTTAGAGAGTGGGAAAGCATAGATCACAAATTACCAGCGCTCTGCAGCCCCTCAGGAAGAAGCAAAGATGGTGCATGGAGCAAGGCACTCGAGCAAAAGGAGGGGGAGATGGCGATAGGCAAGGCAGAAGTCAAAAGAAGTGGAAAAAAGCAACACCAGAAGCCAACAAATGGCACCCAGAGAGCCACCCACTCAGGTGTGTGGAATCCAAGCAGCCAGCGCTTCCCAGTCAAGAGACCATGGCTGCGGGAAGCAGAGGAGGCCGAGCCGGGGCGAAGAGGTGTGGGGGGGTGGGAAAGCGCACGCATCAAATTACTGGTTGTTTTGTCTCCCACTGGATGCTCCATGAGGCTGCTTTCCTGTACCCCCTGTTTGCTGGTCTCCGATATGAGTCCAAGATGTTGGATCCATGCTCTGTTAGCTGGTAGGGGATTTTTGCATGAATCTCTCCTTGCTCTCCATTCTCTGTCAGTTTTCTCACTCCATTTGGTGGTTGGCTGAGTTCTTTATCTCTTCATTTGATGTTTTAAGGTTTCAGGATTGTTGTATTCTCTATTCGGCTTAGTTTTTCGGATCTGTGCTGTGGAGGGACGGTGTGGTGCTTCTGCCTAGAGCACCATTTTGCCGGAACTCCCTTTTTGGGGAATTTTTGCTTGATGCTTAGGTTTTGTCAAAAGGTCTAATATTCCTCCATCTGTGGCTCTGGCAAGTTAATAGGTTTTATCTAGAACACGTTTTTTCCATTGAATTGAGTTGTCCTTAGCAAAAATTACTATATACACATTAAGAATCTAGGATCCCCATATCCTTGTTTTGTGTGGTATTGTCTGGTGAGTTTATATGGTCTTCCTGTCTCCTTTCCTCCTGAGAGCTTACTTCTGGCCTAGAATGTTGTGTCTTAGTTTCTGTCTTATATCAGATTGGAGGTTATGGCTGATATAAATTGATTTATTTGAAAAAGTACACTAAGATTCTTAAAAGCAATACCTTTCTATGTAACTTAAGCTAGATATTATGAAATGTATTTCATTTAAGGAAAAGGGTTAATTTTGTCTTAAAGTAAAACTAGCAGTCCCAGAATAGGAAAAGAGAGGCATAGGACAAAGGTAGCCAAGAACTGATGGATTCATTTACAAAATTCTTAAAAACTTTGTTATTTACTGTCTAGATAGCAGTCTTAGGCTGGGTTCTCTAGAGAAGCAAAATCAGTAAACTGTATAAAGATATATATACAGAGACAGATAGAGAGAGAGAAATTTATATCAAGGAAATGCCTTACATGGTTGTAAGGGCCAGAACATCCCAAATCTGTGGGTCAGGATAGAAGCTTCTCCTGATTCACGTAGCTGCAGGGGTAGTGAACCCAAAATCAGTAGGTGAGAGAGGAGCGCTCTTGCTTACAGGCTGCAAAGAGCCAGTAAATCCCAACATTGGCGGGCAAGACTGCATGTAAGCTGCTAGCTCAAGTCCCAAGAACCAGAGTTCAGAGGAACAGAAGCCAGTTTCAGGATCCAGTGAGCAAAAAGCCCCTGAGCCTTGCCAGAATGTCTGCTTATATCAGATTGGAGGCTACAGCTGATATAAATTGGTCTATTTGAAAGTACACTAAGATTTTTAAAAGCAAAACCTTTTTAAGTAACTTAACCTAATATTATGAAGCCTCTATCCTGACCCATGGACTTGGAACTTTCCAGCCTCTACAACCTCATGATCCATTTCCTTGATATAAATCTCTCTCTCTCTATATATATATATATATTTTACTAGTTTTGCTTCTCTAGAGAACCCAGGCTAAGACATTTTGCACCAGGAGTGGGGTGCCTCCAGGCACTTATCATCAGAGCTACATTTGCCTACCTATGGAGAATGAGAGCTGAGTGCCTTCTGGCCAAAGTTTACTGGTGAAGTGGGGCGCTTCCAGGCACTTCTTGGTGGAGCTGCAGAGTTTTGGGACACTTGCCCCAGCAAGGCAAATGCAGCTGCTCCCTGAGGGGTCGAGACGTCAAGGAATCAGAAAGCAGAAGCTGAAGAGACAAGGAACTCGGAAAACAGAGCTGCCTCAATGTCAAAGGGTATGGCCATGACTTCTGAGGTGTCAAAAGGTGGAGTTGCCACTCAGATGGACTAGCAGAATAGGGACCTCATACCACCAAGAAACAAGAGCCCAGAGAATAGTGCATCCTTTGGACCTGGGATCCCTACATGGAAGCTCCTTGACAGGGGAAGATTGGTTACAAGGACCTTCTCCCAGTACCAACAGAAAGAGAAAACATTACTCTGGAGCTGGTACTCTGAATTTGGACTTTTAGCCTCCTAAACTGTGAGAGAAGAAATTTCTCTTTGTTAAAGCCATCCATTTGTGGTATTTCTGTTGTAGCAGCACTAGATTACTAAGACAATAGCCCTTCAAAATGCCTAGGCTATATTAAATGTATGTAAATGAATTGGGATGACCCAGTCCTGTCTTCTATGAGTCAAGAAACTGAGGGCCGGGCAGGATGCGGCCTCCCCAGCCTGCAGTCTCTGAAGTCATATAGCTCCAGGGAAACTTAGAAAACCCCTTCTAACTAAGTAGAGACTTTTTAAGACAGAGAATTAAAAAATTACTGTCTTACTATAGTTATCAAAAATTGGGTGATCCCAATCATAAAAGAACTGTGAAGTTCTGTCTATTGTAGGGGAACTCTAAGAAGCCAAAAAAAAAATAGAAGTCACAGTGAGATGCACTTAAAATGTAGTAGAAAAATGTTTCCAGCTCTAGCCAGAGACTTCAGGTTATATCCATATTAATGAATTGGTCAGTTGAGCAGACACTTTGTGCTTCCCAAAGCTGGTTGATAAAATCTTTAAGGGCTGAAATTAAATTGAGGAAAATAAGGGAAATAGTAAATGTTGAATAAAAACTTAGAATGTTTAAACAAACTTCATTTCAACAGTTGTGTTTTATGGTATATAAGCTTGAAATAAATTCTAAGACCTTTTAAGTAACTTACAGATATTAATTTGAGTAAATAGATATTCGTCATAATTTAAGTTTATATACTTTGGCTATTTATGGTACAAGAAAGTGATATGCACACATATATACATACATATATATATGGGTCTACTAATAAGTGTGTTCATTTTTGCCATTTTGAAACATTGCTATAAGAGATATGGAACAAAGACAAGGTTTAAGAGACTTACTAAAAAGAAATTCATTTAGTATAGTCAAATTTTCATCTGCCTGACTAAAGTTTAATGGTTTAATCCATTAAATTTTTAGAAGCTTTAAAGTTGAATAACATATAAAACAAAGAATTGGGTTTCTCACTGTTAAAATAACAAAATTTTATTTGATTTCTGAGTTAAAGTGTTAATGTATTCTTTGTGTAATTTTCCTCAAAGACAAAGGTTCAGCCTCTCATTACAATAAAATTCCTGAGTTGAAAACCAAACCGCATGGCTTGAGAAAGAAAAAGAAAAACAAACAAAAAAAAAATCCTAAGGTTCTTACAACCAATTTTTTTTTTTAAATATATAAAGGAAAGGTTTATTTAATGCATTATAAATTACATGGAATGTGTTGTCAAAATCAAGAGAAACACTTGATTCTCTTTGGGTCAAAATTTATATGTTAGTATTTCCTGTTATGTTTTTTCCTAATAATAGACAGCAAAAACATAATATTATGTCATAATTTTATTATTATTTCTTTATTGCTAACTTGGTTGCAACTTTATTTTTTTAATCTAGCATCAAAGTCAATGGTAAGGTTAATCATTATATTTAGAAATATTTTTTCTAAAGTTTTTTTAAACTGACTTTATTTGGCTTTGAATTTTTGTAATTAAGAGTACTATGTTTATAAATTAATCATAGCCATATTAAGATTTGTCATCTGCAGATTAGTTTTTACTTTGCTGATTTGCTGAAAACATTAGACCAAAATATCTCAACAAACAGATGGACTATATTGGGCTTATGAAAAGGACTGTGACTATACTAAACCAAGATTTCCAGAACTCTTACGTAAAAGCTGAGGGGCTCACAGCTGCAGCTGATCCAGAATCACGTGTAACAGAAGTTAACTACATAAGACTGAGTAAAGGAATACTATGAGTTTTATATGGAATATTTCTGACATTTTAAGGTCATATTTTCTGGATATGGAAACCCTGGTGGCATAGTGGTTAAGCTTAATGGCTGCTAACCAAAAGGTTGGCAGTTCGAATCCACCAGCTGCTTCTTGGAAACTCTATGGGGCAGTTCTACCCTATTCTATACCCAATTCTATAGCCAGAATTGACTCAACAGCAACAAGTTTTGTTTTTATCTTTTGGTTTCTGGATATAATAAACCATTTTCCTTTCTCCTAAATTATCTAACTAATGGGTTTAAATACTGTAACTCTTGAATTAGAACCTTTTATTGATAAACTTAGCAAAGTTTTAAATATCATAACCAGAGAAGTACCTGAAAGTCATTCAAGCTATGATTTTATAAAATAGAATAGCATTAGATATTTCCTGTTAGTTCTCTCAAAGAACAGTTTTGTGTCTTAATAGATAAATGTTGTTGTGTTTATATTAATATGCAATCTGAGGTTTTGCAGAATGTGGTTGCTGTTGAGGTAAAAAGCTGTTGACATGAAAAGCAGTTACTGTTGCTGCTTATGTATAAACAAACACCTCATGAAATTTGTTTCCTTCCTTCAAAGACCTTAGGGTCATGGTTTCATTGGTTATTTGTTACAATTTGTCTAATATTATTGTTTGTGTTTCTGCTCTACTTCCTAGTTCACTGTATGGTGCCTAGGATCTTAAAAACCAGATTATGCCCAACTACCATTATTGAAAGTTTTTAGCCAAAGGTGCTATAGCAAGATCATGAGCCAAAGAAAGGAACCATGAAAGAGTAGTAATTCTCCTGGAATCCAGATTCCTGGCTTTCCTGGAGGTTGAAGTAACCCACACAGACAGCCGCCTTTAGGTGTCCTTTTGGACATCAAATTTTGAGGGAAAAAACTGGTTCCTGAAGCCACTTGTGAGTCATTCAATAGTCTAGATAAACTAATAAGATGATTTTTCTCTGGGCTTTGTGCTTTTTTGAAGAATTCACTCTGTTTTGGGAAACAGACTCCAAAGATTAGACTGAGAGCTTAGTTCAATTAGTCAAGACAGTGTCACATGAAATACTTGTCTAATGTTTGTAATCAAACTGTCACCCCCTTACTATGCAGAAAATTATGTATCACAAAGAAACCAGGAAGAGATAGACCCCATAGTTCAGACTCCATTTTGTCTTAGACTCCACTTCTACTTCTGAGAAAGTGACCCATGACTGTTAATGATTAAACCAAGGAGGGGTAGTTTGCATTCAGGAACAACAAGTGGAATGTTTTAAGCAGATTAACTGAAGATCTCCAACAGGAGGGATCCTTCCGGTATTATCTTGCTAATCATGTATTCTCTAATGTAAACTTCATTGTCACATGTAAATTTTTTTATACCTTCTGTTTCCTCTAGACAAACTTTGTGTGCTCCTTACGGATATATGTTTTTGTGTAGTGAACCCAACTACCCTAGTTTGGATGATCCCTTTTGAATTGACAATGGGTTTATGTGGGCAATCTCTTGTTTAGATTCCTGGTGAATACATGGGCAAAGCACTTTAGGAATTTTAGGATTACCTTTAGATATTCATAGTAATAATGCTTTTAAATATTGAAAGGGTAATGTTAAATTGTTACACATTGTAAAATGAGAGTCAACAGGAAAACAATGGTCCAATACTCAGGGTGGGGTTCAGTATTAATTTCCATTATGGTATAGTTGTATTGGAGAAATCTTTAAGAAATTTATCAATTTTTATAAAACATAGGAGATGAAGTTGCTAATGGGATGGAAGCACAACAGCGATCTCTGACCTTATTAGCCACGGTGACATGAGATAACAAAACAGCCTTAGATTTTTTTTTTATTGGCCCAAGAAAGTGTAATCTGTGCTGTAGCAAATACCTCTTGCTGTATTAAGATAAATAACACAGAAGAAGTAAAACAGGATATACATAGAATTAGACAGCAAGCTACTTGGTTACATACTGTAACACACGAACAAACACTGAATTTATTTGGTTAGTTACCATGAAGAATAAACACATGAGCTAAATCACTACTGCAAGAAATAGTAATATTCTGAGTCTGCATCCTGATAGTATTAGGCATAATAAAACTTATCTTCTATTGTTTTACACACTTAAGGAAGCCTCAGGCTAAAATGTTGATGTATGCTGAGTCTTCTCACTCCATCAATGCGATTGATGGGAGTGTTGCTCTTACTTAAGATCCTGGTGAAGAACCAGAAGGTAAAAAGTGGAAAACCAGTACGGTGAGTTTAAAGAGCCTGCCATGGCTGCCTTCTAGGGGCTCAACTAAGTCCAGGTATTGATCATCAGTGTGTTATCTCCAATCAAAAGAAAAGAATGATTTAGGAGATAATATTGGAGCCATCATTCCCCATCCTTGAGCATAAAGAATGTGACCTAGCTGGAGATGGATTCACACGAACCTAAAAAGACACATAAACTGGGCCTTGAGGTATAAAGACAGTAGCTAGGTCAATTTTGGAAAACATCTTTTAAGGAAACATTCACATAAACAGGGCATAAAAGTCACTCTTATTTTTTCTTACAGATTTTAGTGAATAGTCGGTTGTAAACCATACTTCATAGGCAAGAATTACCCATAATCACTGCAACTCTTCATCCAACTTACTGGTTAAAAGAAGAGGCTGTGCAATTCCTAGCTCCAATATTTGTCCCTCCGCAAGAGTACGCCAAACAATTCCGAGCCGGGCTATAGTTCAAAATGGACGATAGTCCTGAATGACCAATGTTCAAAAATAAAATGAGGTAATAAGACAGATTCCCCAGGCTGTGGAAAAGTCCACTACTCAAGCAGCTTTGCATCAGAACTCTGCTTTCTTTGCTTAGCTTCCCTAGAAGCTTTTGCATTAGAGTCTTGTTTACTTTGTCTGGTTCCTCCCCCACACGTTTGACTTAGAATCCTGCTTTCTTTGCTTGGAAGTTATATGTAAACCCCATTGTGACTGCGTAGTATGATTGAGAATGTTACTAACCTAACTTGTGTGAACTCCCTACTGGTAAACCCCTTAAAAGTAACCTTTCCCCTCACCCTTGCAGAGCAGTCTTGGAGGCAGCAGCTCTGACTGACTCCTTTCCTTGTACAATGAAATAAAGGTGCATTTCCTCCCCTTCCACTTCAGCCTCCCGCTTATTGACCAATTTGAGTCAACGCTGAGGAGAACCTGGGGTTTTCACCCGGTAACACCTTGAGTTACAATATTGAAGGATTCTGTGGACAAAATATTGAATGATTCAAGAAACATCGAAAGAAGGTGGAAAGAATACACAGTGTCACTGTACCAAAAATGATTGGTCAACGTTCAAACATTTCAGGAGGTAGCATATGATCGACAACCGATTGCATTAAAGGAAGAATTTCAAGCTACACTAGAGGTATTGGGAAGAAACAAGCTCCAGAAATTCACAGAATACCAGTTGAAATATTTCAACAAATGGATGCAATGCTGGAAGCACTCACCTGTCTACGCCAAGACATTATAAGACAGCTACCTGGCCAGCCGACCAAAAGAGATCCCTATTTGTTCCCATTCCAAAGAAAGGGGATCCAACAGAATGAGAAAATTTTCCAACAATATCATTAATATCACATACAAGTACAATTTTGCTGAAGATAATTTAAAAATGTTTGCAACAATACATTGACAGGGAATTGCCAGAAATTCAAGCTGGGTTCAGAAGAGGACGTGGAACCAAGGATATCATGGCTGATGTCAAACGGATCTTGGTTAAAGGAGAGAATAACAGAAAGATGTTTACTTGTGTTTTTTTTTTTTTTTTGAATGTGGATCATAACAAATTATGGATAACATTGCAAAGAATGTAAATTCCAGAACACTTAATTGTGCACATGAGGAACCTGTACATAGACCAAGTGGCGATTCTTTGAACAGAACAAGGGGATACCCCGTGTTTTAAAATGAGAAAATGTACGTATGAGGGTTGTATCCTTTCACCATATTTATTCAGTCTGTATGCTGAGCAAATAATCTGAGAAACTGGACTATATGAAGAAGAACTGGGCATCAGGATTGGAGGAAGACTCACTAACAACCTGCGATATGCAAATGATACAACCATGCTTCATGAAAGTAAAGAGGACTTGAAGAACTTACTGAGGAAGGTTAAAGACTACAACCTTGAGTATGGATTATACCTTAACATAAAGAAAACAAAAATCCTCACAACTGGAACAATAAGCAACATCTTAATAAACTGAAAAAAAAATTGAAGTTGTCAGTGCCCATGGAAGCACCAGTCAAGAAATCAAAGGACATAGTGCATTGGGCAAATGGGCTGCAAAAGACACCTTTAAAGTGTTAAAAAACAAGATGTCATTTTGAGGACTAAGGTGTGCCTGACCAAAGCCATGGTATTTTCAAATGCATCATATGTAAGTGAAAACTGGACGATGAATAAGGAAGATAGAAAAGGAATTGATGCATCTGAAATATGGTGTTGGCCAATAATATTGTATATACTGTGGACTGCTAGAAGAATGAACAAAACTGTCTTGGAAGAAGAGTCAGAATGCTCCTTAGAAGTGAGGATGGCAAAACTTTGTCTTTCATACTTTGAATATGTTTTCAGGTGGGACCAGTCCCTGGAGAAGGACATCATGCTTGGTAAATTAGAGGGTCAGTGAAAAAAGAGGAAGTCTCTCAAAGAGATGGATTGACACAGTGGCTTCAACAATGGGCTCAAACGTATCAAAGATTATGAGGATGGCACAGGACTGGGCAATGATTTGTTCTGTTGTACATAGAGTGCTAGCAGTCAGAACTAACCTGAGGATACCTAAGAACAACAGGAGCCCTGGTGGGGCAATGGCTGAGAGCTTGGCTGTGAACCAAAAGGTCAGCAGTTCTAATCTACCATCAGCTCCTTGGAAACTCTGTGGGGCAGTTCTACTCCACCCTATATGGTCACTAGGAGTTGGAATAGACTGGATGGCAATGGGTTTGTTTGTTGGTTTGTTTGTTTGTTTTAAGAGCAACAAACATAAAATGTATCATGCAATATTTTTGTGACCCACTGTCTTACCTGAGGTACCACCCATATCCCTTCCCTACCCCCCAGTCCTCTCCTCCCCTTGCCTCCCCACCCAAGTCCTTCCCCTGCCCAGGGTTCCATATCATCATTTGCCTAAAATTTATTACATTTTCTATGAGCTAATATTTTATTCTTTGTCTGGACTGTGTAAAATTACCTTACTAAAAAAGCAATTTGACCTTTACTTCTGAAGCCCCACTAAGTAATTGACCTTTACCTGTCTTGGTTGGAGAGCCCCACCCAGTAGCTGACCTTGAATAGGATTCACTGCCACCCCTCTTGTCTAACCTTTACAGGGATTGGCTGAGGGACTCACTTGGTGACTGATAAAATCCCTAGAACACAGAGGGGGGCTTCCTGATTGAACACAGCCAGGAGAGGAACATGTCCTTTGGATAATAGAGGCCTACACTATGATCCTCCCAGACCAGGTAAACTTGTGATGGCAGTGGAGTCAGCAGCTGTGACAGCAGCTATGATGGTGCCAGAAGAGGCAGACAACAAACAGACCCAGATAGTGGCAACAGAGTGTAAAGACTGAACCCTGGTCAAAAGTTGTAACACTCTGAGAGCAAGGGACCACTCACAGAGCAGGGGCCATATGCAGACCAGGAACCTTATGAGAGCTGGCTGTAAGGAACAAAGAGCCAGCTGAGAGGAGGTACTGATAGCAGAGCCTGCTGAGTGATGTTACAGAACATTTCCTCTTAAGTTTCCTGATGGAGAATGAACATTGATTTTAAATCAGGGTAAGCAAGTCCCCTTTGAGATGTAAGTGTATCCCCTTGACATGTTCAGTCCTCATGCTAGGCCCTTCCGAAAGCTTGTACTTTGCATGTCTTCATTTCTATTTATATCCTTCTCTGTTAAATTAAAGTTGTTACTACAGATATGGTGTCTCCGTGAGTTCTCTGTGATCATTGCAATGAGTTATTGAACCAATTAGAGAAAGAATCTGTTTGGGAATGGCAGGTGTCAGAAATGGTGGAGAAGTTGGGGAACGGGCACATATATTTGACCTACACCTCATAGGAACCTGCTTTGTGCTGATTCTTATGGTCAGTATTATCATTTCAGTGGGTATCCAAGAAAGTTCTTCCTTGTCTCTGTTTCAAATGTTGATAGGCACTTCTTAATCTAATCCCCATTTTCCTCACATGTGTTGACTCATTCTTTTACTCTCCCATAGTCTGTGCCCTTATGGATTTGTACTTTGCCCAACCACCTTTACTGTCCCTATGTAATCAGATATAATAGTTTCTTAGAAAAAGAGTAGAATTCCAAAGTAACAATCATTGTAACTGGCTGATTCTTTAGCACATTTGTAAAGATGTTCAGTTATACACTCATTAAAAAAAGTTTCTACCCGAGCCCCAGTTATACTTCTTACCCTTTGTTAAATGACCATATAGTCTTCTTTAGCTCTAAAAAACTGGCAAAGAATTATGTTTCAGACCTTTTTCTTATACTTAAATGTTAAATAGATTGATACATTTTTTGTACATTTGCAATAAAACATTTAAGTAATATTTTAAACTTTTATTCATATTTATATCTTTATAGTTAAAATTTCATCTCTTGATGAACCTAAAATGATGCCACCATAAACAACTATGATGCCACATCCCCTTTATCCAGTCTCTTATTTTAGATACAACTATATAGAGAGCTCAGTGGGAGTTAATGCTTGCTTAATACTAACAGCACTCCATCATCTCTTATGTTAGAACTTCTCTGACATCACATACATGAGTTTGTTCAGGCTGAACATAAGCACTGCCTAGAAATGCAAGGGAGCCAACATCATCTAAGGACAAGTCTTAGTCAATGGGGAATAGGAATTATGGGTATATGTTTCAGTTTCCCAACCTCCTTGCATACAACTTTGGGGGGCTTCAATGGATATTCCAATGGAAGCAAGTCCTCACTGTTTACAGAAATGGCCTCAGTTATGTACCATTATGTTAGATTTGGAGTCCTTGAGTGGTACAAATGTACTCAGCTGTTAACAGAAAGTTTAGAGGTTCAAATCCACCCAGAGGTGCCTTTGCAAAAAGGCCCAGTGATCTACTTCCAAAAACTCAGCAACTTAATATCCTATGGAGCAGAGTTATACTCTGACATACATGGGGTTGCCATGAATCAGAGTCAACTGAATGCCAAATGTTATATTAGATTTACCTCTTCTCTGTCTCACTCTTCCAAGTGCCTCACTTCTTATCTCTTGGATGAACTCCCATATAAATAACTTTATCCAAATTATTGATTCAGTCTTCGTTGTCAGAGGAAACCAGACCAAGAGAGATACCAATAACCTTGAACCTGCTCTTAGAGCCATTTATGCTCTTTAATTATCAGCACCATCATGTATCTGTCAGATCGTCTTAATGTGGTGGCTTGAATGTTACTGTGGTGCTGGAAGCTATGCCACTGGTATTTCAAATACCAGCAGGGTCACCTATACACAAAAGAATGAAACATAGCCAGGTTCTGCAAAATCCTCACTATCATTGCTATGCTTGAGCCTATTGTTGCAGCCACTGTGTCAATCCATCTCCTCAAGTGACTTTTTCATTGGCCCTCTGCTTTACCAAGCATGAAGTCCTTCTCCAGGGTCTGGTCCCTCCTGATAACATGTCCAAAGTCTCATCATCCTCACTTCTAAGGAGCATTCTGGCTGTATTTCTTCCAAGACAGATCTGTTCGTTTTTCTGGCAATCCATTGTATATCCAATGTTCTTTGCCAACACCATAATTCATATGCATCAATTCTTCTTCAGTCTTCCTTATTCATTGTCTAGCTTTTGCATGCATATTAGGCAATTGAAAAGACTATGGCTTGGGTCAGGCCCACCTTAGTCCTCAAAGTAACATCTTTGCTTTTTAACCCTTTAAAAGAGACCTTTTGCAGCAGATGCGCAATTCATATGTCATTTGATTTTCTGACTGCTGCTTCCATGGGCATTGATTGTGAATCCACATAAAATGAAATCCTTGACAACTTCAGTCTTTTCTCCTTTTCACCTGATGTTGTTTATTGGTCCAGTTGTGAAGAATTTTGTTTTCTTTATGTTAAGGAGTAATCCATCCTGAAAGCTGTAGTCTTTGATCTTCATCAGTACGTGCTTTAAATCTTCTTCACATTCAATAAGCAAGTTTGTATCGTTTGCATATCACAGGTTTTTAATGAGTCTTCCTTCAATTCTAATGCTGCATTCTTCTTCATATAGTCCAGCTTCTCAGATTATTTACTCAGATACAGATTGAATAGGTATGGTCAAAGGATGTAATCCTGACGCGCACCTTTCCTGATTTTAAACCAATGGACTATAATAGTATATTAAATTCCCAAATGGTACTGTAGAGAATCTAGAAAACATATGATTAATTGATCCTCAAATCCTCAAAAAGCTAAAGGATCAGGTAATGGCATGTACTGAACTGACAGCATTATGATAAAGCACATAATGTCTGTGGCTAATGGATATTTCCATGAATATTTGCTAGTTAGTCATCCATTACAGAGCAATATTAACTAGGGCAATTACTCACACTTGTGTTTAATAAAATGAGAGAGAATTGTCAAATGACACTAATAATAATAATCCTATAGCAGGCTAAATAATTCAGCAATAATTGCAAGTATTAATCTCACTTTCTTGCCTGATTATGAATGTTCTATCTTGATCCTTTTATCATAACAGGGAGGCAGATTGTCTGCAATGGATTGTGAAAACTCAGCAGTGACTTTGGCAGTGAAGATTAATTTTGATTGGTTAAACTGATTACGGTTAAATTTTGTTCTTAATAAATGCGTCAATTTTTTTTTCCATATGTATCATAAAAGAAAGGAGCAACAGCATATTCTTGTTACTATTTCACTGAGTCAATAAAATCAGATTGTCAACAAGAGAGATTTGACACCTGAAGTGCAGTTAACTATCTTCAAATACTAGATTTGGAAATAAAATTCCAATATATCCCATATCTTCCTTTATTGATAGAAAAGTTTTAAATAGTATTACTTACATGGTAGAATCCTACTGTTGTGTAGCGGTTCTGAACATGAATATTTTAAGTTAAAAGAGCTGACATAAAAGAGAAAAAAAAAATATTTCCTAATACAGAAAATTTAAGCTTTACCAAAACATGTATTCACTAAAATACTCTGACTCATATTGTACAGAAAGAAATTTTGAAATGAAGTTTTCCTTCAGTGTAAGTCTACCTGGCCGTTTTTCAAATTATCAGTGAATTTCTCTAGTGTGTGAAATGTACATTTTGACAATCTGGTACAGTTTATTATCCCAGGTCACCTGTATATTTTTATTACCATATTAATAGCAGAGCACAGCTTGAAGTGAAGACATTTTAGAATGGAGCTATACAGAACGTATTTCAACCACAGGCATAAGTGAAGTTATGGTGTCAGAAAAGGTGCATATCTGTCGTGAAGTACAGACTAAACAAATAGATAGATATAATAGTGAGGTCTGCAAAGATTGTATAGTTCTAGGCCAACCAGCAATTTCTGATATGAATAATCTGTTCTCAAGTTAGAATGAAAATCACTTTGATAAGTACAGTGAAATATAAAATAAACAGATGACTTTTAGCTGGCCTCATTCTATGAACACATGATGATTTTTAGTTTGATCAGAATGTGACAGGTCTAACCATTTTATGGAAATGGTAGCGTAGTGGTTAAGAGCTACGGCTGCTAACCAAAAGGTTGGCAGTTCGAATCCACCAGCCGCTTCTTGAAAACCTTATGGAGCAGTTCTACTCTGTCCTTTAGGGTCGCTATGAGTTGGAATCGACTCAACGGCAATGGGTTTGTTTTTTTTTGGTTTAACCATTTTGCTTTATAGAGAAATCTACTAAAACCAGGGTTCTTAAACAGACCCTTTGGCACAGAAGTTTCAAGAAATAATTGTTTGGAGATGTTATCATTAGCATACTTATTGTTCTAAATGTTACATGGTAATCCTACTAATAATATGTAAATCACACAAAATTTAATGTATTTATAAGTATATTATATAAATATTATACACATGATATTTAGAGAATAATTTTATATCTTAATTGTATAATATTTCAAAAATTGCAGACTATTTAAAATTCATCCTTTTTTCTACACTATGTATTGTTTTGAGATAACATCAGTATCTTTTAGTGTGATAATTGTTATTTAATTTAAATTTCACAACTTATTTTCTGTACTACTGTCTTCCACTGGATGGCAAAAATAAATAAATAAATAAGCAGGCCAAGAATTATGATAGGGCATACAAAATACCCTTATTTCAATGAAAAAACAGACCTT
Organism: Dugong dugon; assembly: GCA_030035585.1. Lineage (NCBI taxonomy): Eukaryota > Metazoa > Chordata > Mammalia > Sirenia > Dugongidae > Dugong > Dugong dugon. Next base: position 100,232,271 of record CM057463.1, on the reverse strand, counting down.
CTTGAAAGTATGTCTTCAGATGACAATAATATTCATTAAACTTACAAGGTTTAAGTCAGGATTTTGAAACTGTAGGCATTGGACAAAATTACTCTTCTAGGAGTTTTAAGATTCATTCCATACCCATTTTATTTTTTCTATCCTTCCCTGCCAAATATAGCAAAAAGGCACTCAGCCTTAACAGAGCCTAAGAAAACCAAGTGTAGGTTTGATGAATTATCAAAGGTGACATGGGTAAACTAATCAAGACTTGTCCTACAGAGTACTATTTCAGCTGTTTCCTTTGCCCCAGACTTCAGACATTCTCTTCTCAAGGTCAACTTAACTTGCCCTAGACTCATATATTTATTTATTTTCAACTTTGTGAAAATAAATAGAATTGGGTGAAATTAATCAGATAAATAACCTAATGTAATTTATTAAGTAGTTAATATGGTAAAAAAAAAAAAAAAAAAAAAAAGAACAACAACAAAAAAACAAAATCCACATAGCAACCCTAATGGGACATACTAGAAGAGCCCCATAGAGTTTGCAAAGAGTGGATGGTAGATTTGAACTGCCCACCTTTTAGTTAGAAGCTGAGTTCTTAACCACTATGCCACCAGAGCTCCTGTTAATATGGTACTCCTTCTAAAATAAAACAAACCAAGCAAACAAAGTGTACCATTAACAAGTTAAATACAGGTTACTTAGGACAATCATTGTCAAACAGATAGGGACAACCCCAACAGTGCATTGAAATTTTTGAAACACAAACGTGCACTAATAGTTTTAAATAAATTGCATTCTATATAGTCTACTCCCCTTTTTATTTGTGTCATCTTTACTGATCCTCGTTTCCTACTTCCTCTTTCCCAAAATGCCTTCTTCCCCAGTAAAAAACAAGGCATTCCCCTCCCCTGACATGAATCTTATTGTGGTATATTGTTTTTATTATTAGATGCCCTCGAGTTGATTCTGATTAATAGTGACCCTTTGTACAACAAAAAGAAACACTGCCTGGTCCTGCGCCATCCTCACAATCTTGCTATGTTTGAGGCCATTGTTACACCCACTGTGTCAATCCATCTCGTTGAGAATCTTCCTCTTTTTTGCTGACCCTCTGCTTTACCAAGCATGATGTCTTTCTCCGGGGATTGGTCCCTCCTGATAACATGCTCAAAGTATGTCTCACCATTCTCACTTCTAAGGAGCATTCTGGCTGTACTTCTTCACCAGCACCATAATTCAAAGACATCAATTCTTGTTTGGTTTTTCTTATTCATTGTCCAGTTTTGCACACATTTAAGGCAACTGAAAATACCAAGGCATGGGTCAGGCCCACCTTAGTCTTTAAAGGGACATCTTTGCTTTTTAACACTTAAACTCTTTCATTACAAATTTTTATTTTTATTTTTTAAAATGTTTGATGCTATGTATTTTCACTAATTATGGCATACTGATTCATAGACCAGAATTTTTTTATGTGAGTTATGGATTTTAAGATATATGATCTACCAATGAATGTCCTGACAGGGAACACAACAGAGGGTCCCTGATGGAGCAGTAGAACGATGAGATGCAGGACTCAAATTCTAGTAAGAAGACCAGACTTAATGGTCTGACTAAGACTGGAGGCGCCCCAGAAAACATGGCCCCGGTCTCTCCATCATCCCAGAACTAAAACAATTTCCGAGGCCAACTCTTCAAACAGGGATTTGACTGGACTGTGGGACATAAACTGATACTTGTGAAGAATGTGCCTCTTTGTCAGGTGGATATAAAAGACCAAAGGGGCGGCTCCTGTCCAGAGGTGAGAGGGGAAGGCAGAGAGAGTTAGGAGCTGGTTGAATGTTCATGGGGAATCAGGGCAGAGGGGAGGAGTGCGCTGTCACAGGATGGGGTGAGCAGTTGGGGTCTCATAACAAAGTATGTTTAAAAAAAATTCTGTATGGGAGACTAACTTGAAATGTAAACCTCATTTAATTACAACAACTACAACAACAAAAAGATATATGATCTGGTAATACAAGTCACCAATAAGGCAAGTGGCACTGTGGCACCAGTGATCTGTGGTATAACAACATACCAATAAGAACTAAATAAATAGGTTATTAGGAGCACCTTTCCATTAGGTTACATGAGGAACTTCCGGTTTTCCGAATATGACACAGAAAAACCTAAAAAAACCCATCAGGGCTCCGTAACATATAGGAAACCCATAATCATGCATGCAAGCCTTATCTCACAGAAATAAATGAAAAAAGGACAAAAGTTTAGAAAAGTTTACAAAACCAACACATCCATGGAGCATCACTTAATAGAATGCTCAAACTACAAACAGTGAGACCACAACTCCTATCAGCTAAGGTTCACACATTTCATTGATGCTAAATACATTAGAACCCTGATAATGTATTAGCTACGAGGTCCAGAGTCATAGAAAGTGGCCGGTATACTGTTAATCCAATAGTGACAAAGGTTTAAAGAGGTCTTTTACAGCATATTTGCCAAATATAATACATCGCTTGATTTTTTGACCATTGCTTCCAAGGGTGTTGATTGTGGATCCAAGTAAAATGAAATCCTTGACAATTTCAATCTTTTATTGGATTATCATGACGTTGCTTATCGTTCCACTTGTGAGGATTTTTATTTTCTTTACTCTGAGGTGTAATCCGTACTGAAGGCTATACTCTTTGATCTGTGTCAGTAAGTGCTTCAAGCACTCTTCACATTCAGCAAGCGAAATTGTCATCTACATATCGCAGGTTGTTAATGAGTCTTCCACCAATCCTCATGCCCAATTCTTCATATAGTCCTGTTTCTCAGATTATTTGCTCAGAATGGAGATTGAATAAGTATGTTGAAAGGATAGAACCCTAACGCACACCTTTCTTGACTTTAAATCACTCAATATCCCCTTGTTCCGTTCAAACAACTGACTCTTGGTCTATGTACAGGTTACCAATGAGCACAATGAAGTGTTCTGGAATTCCCATTGTTCACAATGTTATCTTTGTTAGCCTTTGAGTAGTCAATAAAACACCGATAAACATCTTTCTATTATACTCTGCTTTCAGCCAGGATCCGTCTGACATCAGCAATGATATCCCTCCATCCATGTCATCTTCTGAATCCAGCTTGAATTTCTGGAAGTTCCCTGTTGAAGTAGTGCTGTAACCATTCTTGAATTATCTTTGGAAAATTTTACTTGCATCTGATATTAATGATGTTGTTCAAAAACTTCTGCATTCTATTGGATCACCTGTCTTTGGAATGAGCACAAGTCTGGATCTCTTCTAGTCAGTTGGCCAGGTAGCTGTATTCCAAATGTTGGTATACATGAGTGAATACTTCCAGCCCTGCATCCATTTGTTGAAATATCTCAATTGATATTCCATCAATTCCTGGAGCCTTGTTTTTCACCAATGCCTTCAGTGCAGCTTGGACTTTCTCCTTCAGTACCTTCAGTTCCTGATCATATGCTACCTCTTGAAATGGTTGAACATCGACCACTTATTTTTGTTATGGTGACGCTATGTATTCCTTCCATCTTCTTTTGATGCTTCATGCATCGTTCAATATTTCCCCACAGAATCCTTCAATATTGCAACTGGAGGCTGAATTTTTTTTCAGTTCTTTCAGCTTGAGAAATGTGGAGTGTGTTCTTCCCATTCAGTTTTCTATCTCCAGGTCTTTGCACATGTCATTATAATACTTTGTCTTCTTGAGCCGCCCTTTGAAATCTTCTGTTCAGTTCTTTTATGTCATAATTTCTTCCTTTTGCTTTAGCTGCTTGATGTTGAAGAACAAGTTTCAGAGTCTCTTCTGACATACATTTTGGTCCTTTCTTTCTTTCCTGTCTTTTTAATGACCACTTGCTTTCTTCATGTATGATGTCCTTGATGTCATCCCACAACTGGTCTGGTCTTAGATCATTAGTGTTCAATGCATCAAATCTACTCTTGAAGTGGTCTCTAAATTCAGATGGGATACATTAAAGTTTGAGTTTTGGCTCCCATGGACTTGTTCTAATTTTCTTCAGTTTCACATTGAACTTGCATAGGAGCAATTGATGGTCTGTTCTGCAGTCGGCCCCTGGCCTACTTCTGAATGATGATATTGAGCTTCTCTATCTTCTCTTTCCATAGAGGTACTCAGTTTGATTCCTGCCATTCTATCTGGTGATGTCCATGTGTATGGTAGCTGTTTATGTTGTTGAAAAAAGATATTTGCAATGAAGAAGTCCTTCGTCTTGCAAAATTCTACCATGTGATCTCTAGGGTTGTTTTTATCACCAAGGCCATATTTTCCAACTACTGATTCTTCTTTGTTTCCAACTTTCACACTCCAATCATCAGTAATTATCAATGCATCTTTTTTTTATTGTTGTGCTTTAAGTGAAAGTCTAAAATTCAAGTTAGTCTCTCTTAGAAAAATTTATACATACATTGTTATGTGCCCCTACTTGCTCTCCCTATACTGTGACAGCACACTCTTCCTTTCCACCCCGGATTTTACGTGTCTATTCAACCACCTCCTGATCCTATTTCCCTTCTTATCTCACTTCTGGATAGGAGCCGCCCATTTAGTCTCATGTATCTACTTGAGTTAAGAAGTACACTCTTCACGAGTATCACTTTATGTCCCATAGGCCAGTATAATCTTTGTCTAAAGAGTTGGCCTCAGGAATTGTTTTAGTTTTGGGCTAACAGAGAGTCTGGGGGCCACATCTTCTAGGATCCCTCCAGTTTCAATCAAACCATTAAATCTGGTCTTTTTACTAGAATTTGAGTTCTGCACCCCAATTTTCTCCTGCTCCTTCAGGGACTCTCTGTGGTGTTCCCTATCAGGGCGGTCTTTGGAGGTAGCCAGGCATCATCTAGTTTTTCTGGCCTCAGGCTCATGCACTCTCTGGTTTATGTGGCCCTTTCTGTCTCTTGGGCTAATACTTGCCTTGTGTCCATGGTGTTCTTCATTCTCATTTACTCCAGGTGGGTTGGGACCAATTGATGCAGCTTAGATGGCTGTTCGCTAGCTTTTAAGACCCCAGAGGCCACTCACCAAAGTGGGATGCAGAACAATTTCTTAAAAAAATTTATTATGCCAATTGACCTAGATGTCCCCTGAAAGCATATCAATGCATCTTGATTGTATGTTTAATCAATTTCAGACTGTAGAAGCTGGTAAAAATCTTCAATTTCTTCATCTGTGGCCTTAGTGGTTGGTGCGTAAATTTGAATAATAGTCGTATTAGCTGGCCTTCCTTGTAAGTGTATAGATATTATCCTATCACTAACAGCGTTGTACTTCAGGATGGATCTTGAAATGTTCTTTTTAAGGATGAATGCAATGACATCCCTCTTCAATTTGTCATTCTCGGCATAGTAGATCATGTGATAGTCTGATTCAGTATGGTCAATACCAGTCCATTTCAGCTGACTAATGTCTAGGATATTGATCTTTATGAGTTTTATTTCATGTTTATGACTTCCAGTTTTCCTAGATTCATACCTCATACATTCCATGTTCTGATTATTAACGGTTATTTACAGCTGTTTCTTCTTGTTTTGAGTGGTACCATGAATGTCCCAAAAGCTTTAGACATCCACATCATTAAGGTAGATTCTATTTTGAGGAGACAGTTCTTCCCCAGTAGTATTTTGAATGCGTTTCCACCTGAAAAGCTCATCTTCAAGCACTATATCAGACAAAGCCATGTTGCTATTCATAAGGTTTTCACTTGTCAATTTTTTTTTTTTTTTTAAGAGTTAGATTGTCAGGTCCTTCTTCCTAGTCTGTGTTTGTCTGGAAGCTCCGCTGAAACCTGTCTACCATGGGTGACCCTGCTGGTATCTGAATATTGGTGGCATAGCTTCCAGCATCACAGCAACATGCAAGTCCCCCACAGTACAACAAACTGAGACATGTGGAGAAAGTATTGTAGTACAGTTATGTAAAAATTCTATGACAGCAGGGAGGAAGGAAGGAATAATACTCTCACAAAGCATTATAGCAATATTGTTGCTATAGTGAACAATTTCTTTTACATATATTGTGGTCATATATAGTGTTTATTTTGGTACAATATATTGTGTAATGATGAATGTGATAGGTGGTATTGAACAACTTTCAGGCCAACTAATATTTGTTAACGTGGTAACCAATATCTGTCTTGTTGTTTGATGATACTTTTATATATTATTCTAAGAGTTGATGATACATTTACTTAATAAACTGATATTTAGCTAAAGAATATGTTGAATGAATTATTTAATGTATTACTTCATGTAGGATAGTCTCTCTGGTGTGAATTTCTGTATCACTTTTTTCAAAGAAGCTGCTTGCCATCTACATGCTTTCTTTTCCCCTTTCCCTGGTCTGGAAAGTGTATACTCTGGTGGTGAGACAGTTTGATTTATTTGAACAAAAACCATACCCTAGAGGATAAACAGGAGCAGCAATTTAGAAATAAACTGCACAAAAATAACCTTAAAAAGTAGAACTACCAGTAAAATAAATATCTATTATTTATTGTTTAAAAATATTGTTTACATTTTTTGTCTCCTCCTTACAATAACATAGCTAGTTACAGATGCTTTTCACAATTTCTTGATATAAGAAGACAAGCAAATCTGCTTTTGGTTAGTAGAACAAGGGAAATTTCAACTTAGATTCAGTGGAAAAATTTAGATTAATCAATGTGGGAGAACGTCACAACAAGAAAGCAAAATTCACTTTTTCTTCAAAAGAATCATATGTTATTTCTTTTTTTGGAAGTATTTTTGGCCACAGAGTAGGGAAGGGGGATGGCATATTTATAAACTTTTTAAGAACGCAGTTACAAAACATTTCTTCAAGAAATACGACTTTTGTCATCACTATTTCACTGAGAAATTCTACATCATCAAAGCCCCATCATTTTATTGATATATGATACTAATAAAGCATCATGATGACCATGGTGATGTATATGTGAGTCATAATATATAATCACAATAGTATCTCTGAAATGATTTATCAGGATAGTACATCACTACAGTGACATTGCATTGGTGTTGAAGTACTAGCAATAATGCACCCCTCAGACTTAAGATTCTTATTTTAATAATGAATGTTTTATTTTTCACAAATTTTGTTTTCAGAAATGAATTGTTATAGTATGTCAGACTGGGAAAAAAAGAATGCTTAGCAAATTCGAAATACTAAATCTCTGTATTTGACAACCATGGAAAAGGTACTATTTTTATTAGTACAGATTTAAGTGCAGAAGTCACATGAACTATTCTATTATTTTCTAGGACTACTTTAACAAACCCATACCCTAACTAAATATACATAGTTAAAATTTTGTCTGAGAGTTTCAGTTTTCTTTTACCCCATGTGTATTAAATTCAATTCAATTTATATTAGTTCATAATAATGATGTGAAAAGAGGCTCTATGTTCAAATTTGTTCCTGATAACCATAGAAAAAGTTGTAATTGAATATCAAAATGCAGATGTGTGAAATGGAGTTATCAGTCACAGGGATAGGTGCAGTTATATACTCTCTGAGAGCTTAAAAACAAACAAAAACAAATGAAGTTAAACACAAAGTAGAAAACTGATATTATTAGTTAATTTAGGAGAGAGTGGGTGCCTTTCTCTAGTCCCTGGAGTCCCTTGGTGGTGTAAAATGTTAACATGCTCAGCTGCTAACTGAACGGTTAGAGATTCAAGTCCACCCAAAGGATACAAGAACAGTCCACTCAGGTTCACTTGGCTAGCTTTCAGCTTACATATGGCCTCATAGGGTGGGTTTCCTATGACCAGTTGACAGTGAGAAAAAAAAATGCCAAGCATTTTTCATGGATGATTTAAACAAGTATGTGAGAGTCAGCTGAAAATTTACTTGCTACACTACAGCCTGAATGACAGTAGTGAGCGAGAATTTTCCTGTTGGCCAGAGCTTCAGGTACAGCTTCTGGTCATGAACCCTATTTAGAAAGAAAAAATTACTCAAGTAGGAATAAACGCTGACTTTTTGTAACTACGTTGGCTTGTTGTATAGGAGCTTGAAAAGAGCAAATTAAGAGTGAAGAAGAGCTAGGGAAAAGGCTTGTTAATGGACATACTGGATTTGGCCCACATTAATGTCCACCAAAGAGCATTCACTAATAAGAAGCGTGAAAAGGTGATTCAGCAAGTAGATGTCTGCCAGCCTTTGACACCAATGCTTGCATATTGGGCATATTAGAAGTATCGGTGAAGTGTCAGATATTGAGGCTAAGATTGGACCCTACAGTAAGAGCTCCCTGTCATCAAGTCTCATCTCATTACTGTCACTGCTGAGTGTCCAACCTGCTATCAGCAAAGATTAACACTGAGCCTAAGATATGATGTGAAATTGAGGAAATATTGAGGAAATTAACAAGCCACTCAGTGACAAGTTCATCTTGGAAAAAGCAATGCTTTGTTCTACTCATGATCTTAGCCAAAAGACCCAAAAGCAACAGCAATGCTTCATACTGATTAAAACTGATACACATTTCAGGGAGGCTTTCACCCAGAGTCAGAGTAAACAGTACCACTAAACATAAAGCTACAGCTGCCATCTGGCCACTTAGGCTTCCTCATGCCAATAGACCAGCAGCCACAGAAGGTATTACCATATGGTTAGGAATAACAGACCCTAGATGTAAAGAAAAAATGGGACTAGTACTACATAATTCAGGAGGGATAAATCTATTTGGTATTCACATTATCAACTCAGTTACTCCTTAGTACCCACATGACCAGTTATTACTTCCCTTCCTTCCTCCCTCCCTCTGTCCCTCTGTCCCTCCGTTCCTCCCTTCCTTCCTTCCTTCTTTCCATTGTCTGATTAGGGCATGAAAACCAGCAGGGATGAGAATTTAGGTCATATATCAAGCAAACCATCTGGAGCACAGAAGTATAAGCCAACCTGGAGGGGAATATAGAAGGAAAGAGAGTATGAGTATCAAGCCCTAAGAACAATTGCTGCTGTGGAGGATATGGCTTTTCCTACTAACCCTTCTCTTATAAGCATTTCCCCAGATAGTGACTTACTAGAATACTGGATAAACTTGGCCTGGAAGGAGTGAACACAAATTTATATGAGGAGCATGATATAGTATATATTGTTGATGTTCTACACAGACATCCTTCATCAGTCTGGTTCATCCATTCTTCAGCTGTCCCTTTTCTGGAGAATATCTCTCCACCAAACCGGGATCAACTTGCCCAGGAAATTAGCTCCTCTATTGAGGGAGCAGCAACTGGCTAATAATTGGAAGACACAGTGGTACAGAGGTACCCTCCTTGCCTCAATGTGGGGAGAATTCTATGCTGCTAGTGATGCTCCAGAGCTCCAGTCTCAGCTAAGATGCTATTGTTGATTAGCTGCCTCCCCGCCTCTATCCTGCATCCCTCACTTCCTTCTTCTGAATTCATTCCCTCAGTGTGTGACTTTCACAAGAATCATCATTTCAGGAGATGTTTTTAGGGGATGTGACCTAAAACACTTCTATTTAACAAATTCAAGTATTGTTTTAACACCTACTTCTCTGTCAAAGTCTTCATTCATTTAACAAATTTGCTGAACACTTGTCTATGCCACCTAACTTCTAAATGCCAAGGATAAAACGGAAGTGAAGCAGAGAAAATACCAGCACTCATGGAACATACAGTCCTTGGGGGAGGTTGGCAAAAAATGCTTAGATAAGTAACCATTATGAAATAAATGAAGTAAAGAGATATATTGTGATATAGATGCCTTTTCAATAGAGAGTGGGAGCCAGAGAGCTTTCTGGGGAAGAGTGGCCCAGTGGATGGGTTCAGTAATTATGAAAGTGTTGAGGTGAATGCATTCTTTGACATATAAGAAATGACAAATTGACATTGATGGCTGAAGTAGAATGAGGGAGGGAGGATTAGGAATGATACATCAAAATTTTTTACACGTGTTTAGTGAACATATATGGCTACTAATACCATGCATTATGGACTGTAAGTCCATTTTTTGAATACTCTGAGGGTTGCTTTAAAATTTACCAATAAATTTAAATTTTATCTACTGTATCAAAAGTTGGGGACTCTTTTAATCTACTATCTTTATTTGTGACAATGAGTTTCGTGTGATTCAAAACGTATGTGTGTATTCTATACAGATATGACTATCAGATTCAAACAAATATGCTCAGAAGATATTCAAGGAGTCTTTGCCTTTGTCCTGATACAAATCTTCAACATCTAGAGGACTGTGTTATGAATGAACTAACATTAATAAAGTAGCAAAAAATGATCAAGTTTTAAGATATTACAAGAGGTGCTTGCTTTGGAACAACTTGAGGTATCAGAATATTTTCAATTTGGAAATATTCAGGAGGCTTATAGAAACATGTGTTTGTTTTTCAAGAGAAAGGCTGAGGTAGCAGTAAATGCATTTTAAATTTATTTTGATAGAGCTGTTTACGAATAGAGATTTAAAAATGGAAACAACTTCGTATTAGCAAAAATTAAAGTTGTGAAATCAAAGAAAGTACTTAATGGAGAATTTTGTCTTCATTATGGAATCTGTAAGAATGCAAGGATATCCTTAAAATTCATGTGGTTTCCCTTGAAGTTAAATACTTAAAAAGCTTGTTTATATTTAAGTAATTTTAACTAAAACAGCTAACGTTGGAGGGACTGGGAAGAAAGATGTTTAAAAGTGCATCTTTAATAATATGCAACAGGCATGCAGGCAACAACTAGGAGATTAATAATGCCTCTTCATACATCTTTATATATCCTTGTCAAAGCAGCTCAGATGTAGAAGACAAAGAGCCTCAAGTTGTATATTTGTAAAAGCATGTCATATTAGTTATGCAATATTCATTCATTTATTCAAGAAACAGTCACTGAACATCTTCTAAATTGATAAAGACTGGGATCTTGTCCTCAGGGAACTTTTAGACTGCAACTGTATAAGGAAACAAGTGGATTAGAAAGATAGTTCAAGAGAAAAATGTATTAGGATTGTTTTAGCCATATTAAGATCAAGTTGAACAAAATTAAAATGTATAAAAAATTTACACAAGCAAATTAAGTAATCTGAGGTAAACAATGTAGAGAAAATGTGTGATTCCATTGAGCAAATTCCAATGAAGTGAATTCCAATGAGTGAACTAATCAATGAACTATTTTTTTGCAGATTGTTCCCAACATTACAAGTGATAGAAACTGATTTAGTTTGTTTGTAAAAGTATAATTGACACATAATATTTCCCACCACACACAGTTTGTCTTGCCTTCTATTTTGGGACTTTTGCCAGTTGTAGAAGAAAACATCAGCAAAAATTATGATTAAATACTTACGTAGTGATGCTTCTGAAAACACATCAAAATCCTACTTTTCTTTTTGGAATTTCTTCTTTGCAAATATGTAAGCTTACATAATTTTTTTTTAATATCAGAATAATTTAAAAATTCAATCCACTCTATTACTAGGAATTAAATGAAAAAAAGAACCTGAGTAACTTATTTCAAAGACTTCAATTATTGCAGTGTTAGCAGCAATCCTGAAAGCGTGTTATTTAATTTTTAAGAGACTAATAATTTTAATGTTATTTTGTATTAAATTGTGCTGAAGATAGCATTATATTAGAAATATACTCTAAATGTGGTTACAGCATTTATATAAAGAGAACAGATGAGAACCACAAGGTCAAAAATCAGGTGTTAATAAGAACAGAGTTTTTCAAAGCTTTCTTAGCTCTTCAGTCAAACTCCCAGATGTTCCAGCCTTGTAAAGGCAGCAAAAAGGGCAAAAATAGGTTATTCCTTCCAGAGTTTATATATATTGACAATAATTTTATTGTTGATACTATTTTTTACTATACTTTATATAAGCCAAAGATTTTGGTGACATTCATTCACCTTTATTTTGATAAGAACTATATATTCATACATATATATAGTTACATCCATAAATGGTTGTATTTTTGTGAGTACAGTTTTGAATTATATGAATTATGCATTTTAAACTAAATAATGAGGAATTATATCTTATGAACAAGAATATGAAGTCACATCCAGAAATGGCTGATGGGAATATATAAAAATAGTATTTCAAGCTGAGTATAGCACTGCATTTGAATATCAAACAAATAAATTGACATTGCTATACAAATTACAGTGAATCTAAATTGCTTTACCAAGTATAGATGACACCATCACCTGGGTAACAAGCTTGTAAGTTATACATAAGGAATTCATATTACACTTTAGAATCTTTATTTCTCTATATTCCCACTTGCACAAAAGAAAATGATCAGATTAATTATTTTATTTAAAATACACAATTTTGAAGGACTTCAGGGCAGCATGATGCTATAGACAGACACACCATGCTGTCCCTCCACAGCAAAGATCTGAAAAACTAAGTCAAACAGAGACAAATATCAATCCCAAAACCTAAGCATCAAATGAATAAAGAACTCAGCCAAGCACTGAATGGAATAAGAAACTGACAGAACAGAGAGCTAGGAGAGTTACATGCAGAGGTCCCCTATCAGCTAAAGCAGCATGGACCTGCCATCTGGGACTCCTATTGGAGATCGGCAAACAGGAGGTATGGGAAAGAAGCTTCATGGAGCATCCAGGAGGAGACAGAACAATCAGTAACCAGTGGTATATGCTTTCCCAACCCCCACCCTTCTTCACCCCAGGTCGGCCTCCTCTGCTTCCTGCAGCCACTGTCTCATGGCCAGGAAGCACTGGCTTCACCCCAGTGCTGCTTGGATTCCACCCCCCCGCACTGTCCGGCCCCCTGAGTGCCATTTGTTGGCTGTTTCTGTTGCTTTTTTCTGCTTCTTTTGATTTCTTCCCTACCTCTTACAACCTCCCCCTCCTTTCTCTCAAATACCTGGCTCCGTGTGCCATCTTTGCTTCTTCCTGAAAGGCTGTGAAATGCTGCTTGACTGTGGAACTGATCCCCAGCCCATACTGCAACACTGGTAAGATCTCCAGGGCTTTTCTGTTTTGTTTTGTTTGTTTTCTTCTCAGCTTGGGAGCCCCTTCTAGCTGGGCTGTACTGGGTGGTTTGGGAGCTACTCCCTCAGTCTGTGCAGAAGCACAGTAGGATCCCTAGGAGCATTTCTTTTTTCCTGTTTTTTTTTTTTTTTTTTTGGTTTGTTTCTTTTCTTTTCTTTTCTCTCTTTTTCCCTTTTTGTCTTTCTTCATTTCTCAGTTTCTTGCCTCTCTTCCTGTCTCTTGAATAGCTGGCACTGTGTGACATATCTACCCCTTTTAGCCATACTGTACTTCATGGCCTGGGAGCAACTTCCACAGTCTTCTCAGCCACAAAGGTGGGATCACTTGGGGCTTTGCTTTTCATTTTTTTGTAATTTTTATTTATTCATTTTTTTCTTTTACCCTTTTTATTTTTTTTCCTTTTGTTTTTATCCATTTTTCAGTTTCTCATCTCTCCAGCCCCATGGCAAACACCTGTAGCACTCTTTTTTGTTTGTTTTTTGTTCCTGTTCCTCTCTCCTCTCTCTCCTCTTTCACATACCGTTCTTAGCTCCACGCATCACAATCTCCCCCCTCCTTCCTGTGTAACTGCACCACGTGCTGAATGGCACACTCCCAAGCAGCATGGGCACGGCCTACCAGAACCTGCCATGCACAGACTTCTGGCCTGCCCAGTCAGCCCTAGTATGTGTCACAAATAAACTATCTTGGCAATTCCCCTGTTCAGCTGGACATACCCTGCTGTACTATACCTGAGCATTGGACCTTGCCTACTGGAGAAAGAGGTGAAAAGTATCATGCGCACAGACAAGCAAACAACAAAGAACACACATCCTGTTTGCTCAGACATAACCAAATAACACAAAAAAGTAGGACAAAACAAACAAATCTAAAATCAATAAATGAGGAAAATAACTACAGAATGTCCAGAAGACAGCAGACAATATAAAAACGTATTTTAAAAAAAGGATAAGATGGTTTCACTAGGCTTCCAAAATAAAACACCAGATGACTTTCCAGTAGGAGAAAAGGTACTAGAACTACCTGACAGGGAATTCAAATCTCTAATATTCAGAGCTATCCACGAGTTGAAGCAATAAGCAGACAAAAATGAAGAAAAAATAGACAAATTCATGGAAAAGGCAGGCAAATGCATGTAAAATACAGACAAAAAAAAAATGGAAGAATTGAAGAAAATAATACAGGACCAAAATGCCAAAATAAATTCACAACCAGAAATCATACAGAAACAACATTTAGAAATCCAAAAGATAAAAAACAAGATTTCAGAAATGAACAGTGTCATAGAACGGCTGAGGAACAGGTTTGAAATGATGGAAGACAGGATCAGGGAAATTGAAAGCAAACACTTGGATACAACTCTGATGAAAAATCAGAAAAAAAGAATGAAGAAAAATGAAACAATCCTGAGAATTATGTGGGATACAAACAAAAGCCAAAATATGAGAGTGATCAGAGTTCCAGAAAAGAGGAGAAAACAGAAAACACAGAGAGGATCATTGAAGAACTGCTAACAGAAAACTTCCCCAATACTATGGAAGATAAAAAGCTGATCATCCAAGAAGCCCAACTCACCCCATATAGGATAGACCCCAAAAGAAAATCACCAAGGCAAATCATAATCATACTTGCTAAAACCAAAGACAAATAAAAAATCCTGACAGCAGCTCAAGTAAAATAAAAAGTCACATACAGAGGAGAAACAATAAGACTAAGCTCGATTATTCGGCAGAAACCATAGAGGCAAGAAGGCAATGGGATGATATACATAAAACCTTGAAAGAAAAAAATCGCTAGCCAAGAATAATATATCCTGCAAGACTCTCATTCAAATATGATGGTGAAATTAGGACATTTCCAGATAAATAGAAATTAAGGGAATATGTAAAAACCAAACAAATCTTACAAGAATTATTAAAGGGAGTCACTTGATCTAAGAACAAACATTATCAGACCACAGGCTGAATCTAACATGCAGGATCGTACCAGCCAGATAACAACATAGGAAACGAACTGTCAAGGACTATCCAAAACCAAAAGAATTACGAATGACAGCAGTACCAGAACAATAAAAGAGGGAATAAATAGTATAGGTATAGAAACTTCTAATGGAGAGGAAGGCAAGGTGATACCAAGCAAAAATAGACTGGTTCAAACAAAGGATGATAAGGGTAAATTTCAAAGTAACCACAAAGATAGTTAACAAACCTACTAATCAAAATAAAGGAAAAAAAAAACATTGTCTTAATGTAAACAAAACATACAAAAACAAAAGAAATGAAAAAAAAAAATCCACAAACAAAAGGAATACAGCATAGGAGAGTAAGAGGAACAAAGAAAACATCAGCACCACAAAAAAAAAAGCACTACAAAATGACAATAATAAACTCACACCTATCAATAATTACACTGAATGTCAAAGGACTAAACACACCCATAAAGAGACAGAAAGTGACAGAATGGATCAAAAAACAGGATACATCAAAATGCTGCCTACAAGAAACACACCTTAGAAACAAAGACAGAAATTTATTAAAAATCAAAAGATGGAAAAAATATATCAAGCAAAGAGCTACCAAAAAAGAGCAGGAATGGCAATAGCAATCTCAGATAACATAGACTTTAAAACAAAATTCACCATAAAAGACAAAGAAGGAAATTATATTATGATTAAGGGGAAGGTCCATTATGAAGACATAAGCATAATAAACATCTAAGCACCAATGGCAAGGTTTTCAAATACATAAAACAAACTCTAACAGCACTGAAAAGAGAAACTGACATTTCCACAATAATATTAGGAGACTTCAACATACCATGTGCAGTAAAGGACAGAACATCTAGACAGAAACTGAACAAAGATGCAGAAGACCAAAAGGGCACAATCATCTATATTGACCTCATAGACATATATAGAACACTCCACACAACAGCTGCAAAGTACACATTCTTTTCCAATGAACTTGGAAAGTTCTCCAGAGTGGACCACGTCTTAGGCCACAGAGCAACCCTCAACAAAATTTTCTCTGACCACGACACTATCAAGGTAGGAATTAGCAACAGGAAGAGCAAAGAAAAATAAATTCATTACACGAAAAGTGAATAACACCCTGCTTAAAAGCCACTGGGTAATAGAAGAAATCAGAGATGGAATCAAAAAATTTCTAGAATCAAATGCGAATGAAAACACATCATGCCAAAACATTTGGGACACAGCAAAGGAAATACTCAGGGGACAATGTATAGCAATAGATGCACACAACTAAAAAGAAGAAAGGAAAAAAATCAAAACATTAACTACAAAACTGGAACAAAAAGAAAGAGAACAGCAAAGACAGTTCACAGCCACTAGAAGAAAGGAAATAATAGGGATTAGAGCAGAAATAAATGAAATAGAAAATAGAAAAACAATACAAAGAATCAACAAAACCAAAAGTTGTTTCTTTGAAAGGATCAACAAAATCAATAAACTAAAGGCCAGACTGACAAAAGAAAAACAGGAGAGGACCCATATAACCCAAATAAGAAATGAAATGGGGTGCATTACAACTGAATCAGCTGAAATAAAAAGGATCATAACAGAGTATTATGAAAAACTACACTAAAACAAATTTGAAAACCTAGAGGAAATGGATAAATTTCTAGAAACACCATACCTACCCAGACTAACACAAAGTGATTTTGAAAATCTGAACAGACCCATAACAAGAGAAGAGATTTAAAAGGTAAAAAAAAAAAAAAAAAAACCTCCCAACAACAAAAGCCCTGGCCCAGATGGCTTCACTGGAGAATTCTACCAAACATTCAGAAAAGAGCTTATACCAGTACTACTCAAACAATTTCAGAGCATAGAAAAGGAAACAACGCTTCCAAATTCATTCTATGAAGCCAGCATAACCCTGATACCAAAATCAGGCAAAGGCGCCACGAAAAAGAAATTTACAGACCAATATCTCTCATGAATATAGATGCAAAAATTCTCAACAAAATTCTAGCCAATAGAATTCAGCATCATATAAAAAAAAAAATAATACATCATGACCAGTACAATTCATACCAGGTACGCAAGGATGGTTCAACATTAGAAAATCAATCAATGGAATCCCACACATAAATAAAAGGAAATAAAAGAATCACATGATCATTTCAATTGATGCAGAAGAGGCGTTCCACGAAGTTCAACACCCATTCCTGATAAAAACTCTCAATAAAATAAGTATAGAAGGGAAATTTCTCAACATAATAAAGGACATATATGCAAAACCAATGGACAACATCATTCTTAATGGAAAGAAGCTGAAAACATTCCCCTTGAGAACAGGAACAAGACAAGGATGCCCTTTATCACCACTCCTATTTGACATTGTGCTAGAAGCCCTAGCTAGAGCAATAAGGCAAGAAAAAGAAATAAAGGGCATCCAAGTTGGTAATGAAGACGTTAAACTGTCCCTGTTTGCAGATGACATGATACTATAAGTATAAAACTCTAAAGATTCCCCAAGAAAACTACTGGAACTAACAGATTCAGCAGAGTAGCAGGATACAAGACAAACATACAAAAATCAGTTGGATTTCTATACACCAATAAAGAGAATGATGAAAAGAAAATCAAGACTACAATACCATTTATAATAGCCCTTAAACAAATAAAATACTTAGGAATAAATTTAATCAGGGATGTAAAAGACCTATACAAAGAAAACAACAGAACACTACTGCAAGAAACCCGAAGAGATCTACATAAATGGAAAAACATACCATGCTGATGAACTGGTAGACTCAACGTTCTCAAAATGACAATTCTGCTCAAAGCAATTTACAAATACAATGCAATCCTGATCCAAATACCAACAACATTCATTACAGAGATGGAAAAACTAATCATTAACTTTATATGGAAAGGGAAGAAGCCAGGATAAGTAAAGCACTATTGAAGAAGAAGAATAAAGTTTGAGGACTCACACTACCTGACCTCAGAACCTACTATACAGCTACAGTAGTAAAAACAGCCTGGCACTTGTGCAATCACAGATACATTGACCAATGGAACAGAATTGAGAATCCAGATGTAAACCCATCCACCTAGGGTCACCTTGTCTTCAGCAAGGGACCAAAATCTATCAAATGGGGAAAAGACAGTCTTTAAAAAAAGGCACTGGCAAAACTGGATGTATGTCTGCAAAAAAATAAAACAGGAACCATACCTCACACAGTATACAAAAACTAATTCGAAATAGATCAAAGACCTAAATATATAGCCAAAAACTATAAAGTTCACAGAAGAAAAATTCGGATCCATGCTAGAGGCCCTAATAAATGACATTAACAGGATACAAACAATAACCAACAAAACATAAACTCCAGAAGATAAGCTAGATAACTGGGATCTTCCAAAAATTAAACACTTATGCTCATCAAAAGACTTTACGAAAAGAGTAAAAAGAGAACCTACACACTGGGAAAACAAATTTGAACATTACAAGTCAGACAAAGGCATAATCTCTAAAATCTATGAGAAAATCCAACACCTCTACAACAAAAAGACAAATAATCCAATTAAAAAATGGACAAAGGAAATAAACAGATATTCACCAAAGAAGACATTCAGGTGGCCAACAAACACATGAAGAAATACTCGTGTTTACTAGCCATTAGAGAAATGCAAATTAAAAACACAATGAGATACCATCTCACACCTGCATTACTGGCATGAATCAAAAAAAATGGGAAATAAAAAATGTTGGGGAGGCTGCAGGGAGATCGGAACTCTTATGCACTGCTGGTGGGAATGCAAAATGATACAAGTATTTTGGAAAATCATATGACACTTCCTTAGAAAGCTACAAATAGAAATACCATACGACCCAGCAATCTCACTCCTAGGAATATATCCTATAGAAATGAGTCGTCACTCAAATAGACATATGCACACTCTTGTTCACTGCAGCATTGTTCACAATAGCAAAAAGATGGAAACAACCTAGATGCCCATCAACAAAAGAATGGATAAACAATCTATGGTACATACACACAATGGAGTATCATGCAACGATGAAGAACAGTGATGAACTTGGAGGACATTATGCTGAGTGAAATAAGTCAATTACGAAAGGACAAATATTGTATGAGACCTCTACTGTAAAAAGTCATGAACATAAAGAAACAATCTTTGTTGGTTATGAGGGATGGGAGGGGTGGGGGGGAATACTAAATAGACAATAGATAAATGGTAACTTTGGTGAAGGGTGAGACAATAGTACATAATACTGGGGAAGTTAGCACAACTCGTACAAGGAAAAGTCATGGAAGCTCCATGGACACATTGAAACTCTCTGAGAGACTGAATTGCTAGGCAGAGGGCTGTGGGGACCATGGTCTTGGGGAACATCTAGCTCAATTGGCATAACACAGTTTTAAAGAAGATGTTACATATTCTACCTTGGTGAGTAGCGTCTGGGGTCTTAAAAGCCTGTGAGCAGCCATCTAAGATATTCCACTGGTCTCACCCCTTTGGGAGCAAGGGAGCATGAAGAAATCAAGATACAAGGGAAAGATTAGCCCAAAGGACTAATGGACCACAACTACCACGGCCTCCACAAGACTGAGTCCAGTACAACTAGATGGTGCCCAGCTACCATCACTGAATGCTCTGACCAGGATCACAACAGAGGGTCCTGGACAGAGCAGGAGGAAAATGTAGAACCAAATTCTAACTCATATAAAAAGACCAGACTTATTGACCTGACAGAGACTGGAGAAACCCTGAGAGTATGGCCCCCAGACACCCTTTTAGCTCAGTAACGAAGTCACTCCAGAGGTTCACCATTCAGCCGGAGACTAGACAGCCCCATAAAACAGAACGAGAGTAATGGGACCCAACAGTCCAGGGACAAGGACTAGAGGGCAAGAGGGGACAGGAAAGCTGGTAATAGGGAATCCAAGGTCGAGAAGGAATAGTATTGACATATCGTGGGTTTGTTATCCATTGTTATAAAACAATATGTGTACTAACTGTTAAATGAGAGACTGTTCTGTAAACCTTCATCTAAAGTACAATAAAAAATAAAATACACAATTTTGGAGTGTTCTTTATGTGTATGTCTGTGTATGTGTGTATATATACATACATAGACTGTCTTATAAATACTGGATTTCTAATCTAAGAAAAAAATTTAAAGCTGTTTTAGAAAAGCATTGAGCTTCTATAAGTTTCCTCGTTAGCATAGACAATCAATGACTATTTCATCAGACACTAACCGACAGCAAGCAACCTGTGCATTTGTGATTAAAGTCTTATACTCTTGTTTCTTTTTAGAAGGAATAAAACATATAAAGTGAGGTTAATGATTTAAACATTCTTTTTTTTTTTCAGAAATAACTTCTGTTGTTGCTATAAATTTTCTATGATAAATATTATATTCTCACCTCAGAGAATATAATATCAATAATTTATTATGTCCATAAACTTATGTCATTCAAGCTTGAAGAACAAAAGTTTTCATTTTATTCTGAAAATTGTGAGTTGAGGGGGAATGCAACAATCTTCCAGGAAAAAGCTGCAACTGAAAGAGAATAAAAGAATGAAAGCATGAAAGACACAGGAGAAGGAGAGAGTTAAAAACGCATAAATGAAATTAAAATGGGTTAAGGTAGTAGAAATGGCAGTTTATTTGGAATAAATTCTAAGTATGAATTAATGATTCTGCTTTGTATACCAAACTGAAAAAAATTGGCTTACAAACTTTCTTTCATTGTTTTTATAAGATATTAATAAATAGAACCTACACTGTACATGCTATAGAAAAATAAGCAAACGTTATTTCTATATAATATTATATTAAGTGGCTAAAATTTTATTTTATTTCCTATCAAAAGGATTGATAAGCTGGGGACTTGTAATATTTAAATGAAAGGTTTATTTAGCACCTAAAATCTCTAGAAGGGGTGGTCCCCCATGGAGTAAAGGTGTGCTCAGTATGAGATAATTTTCTATGTCTAAATTCAGATCCCCTCCCCTTGCAAAAAAAGGGTTCTCTTAGAAAAAGGAATATTAATGATTAGGGCAAGAATATTTTAGGAACTGTCAAAAGGTTATTTTGTCAAAAAATCAGGGATTTTCTTACATGTTTTCTGCAACTTGCATATATAATCATGAAGAAAATAAATATTAATGTAATAGATGCCTCTAAAGCATAAAATGAGCATCCCATACTGAACATAAAAAAGATGCTTCTTAAAATTTTCTATTAAACTGTATTATGCAATTACAACTACCTCATGCCTGTACTATTGGCCAAATCAAATAAAACAGCAAATTGTACTTAAATTCACTAGCTTGTTCAGAAAATATATTCGTTTTAAAAGAATATTCTTGAAAATGACACATCGTTTTGGAATTTAATTGCAAATAATGGCCATGTAGCTTAAAATTTCTTTCTAAACTCATTCATTTTTTTCTTTTTAAGAAGAGCTAAATGTACTGTAGTTACGACATATTTAAAGCGTGGTTTGATTTGAAATGAATTATAATAAGGGTTTTCAGAAAATATATTTCACCAGTTTGACATAATATTCCTGCTTTAATCCTTTGCCTTAATTTTCTGTCCTTTATTTCTGTCACAAAGTTGAGAGGATGTAGACAGTGATTAATATAATCTGGATTCTAATTCCTCCTGGATAGTACTGCTTCTGATTCATCGTATTAACTCTTCTCAGAAACATGCAGGTGCTTATTTTCTTTCAAAAATGAAGACAAGGTCAGTGAAAGCCTGATATTTGTATAGATTTCTTTTCTGAAATATTATTCAGTTTCACAACATAGAACCTGTATTACACATAGAAGAGGTACAGATTATCCATAGCCAGCTATTGAAATTTTAATTTTTATATGAAGAATAAATAGCTACAGTTGAGTGTGCCAAACTCTTTTAACTTTAGAAACACTCGACAGTATATTATGGCATCAAACAGTCACCAGGTTTACTCTTCCACCTTAAATGCCTCTTCTCTGATATTACAGTTTGGATTAGTTATGAAAGTAGGATATGTCACCTTTATAATACAAGTGGACAATGAGGACATCTGTGGTAAAGATTGCTGTTTTTATAATGTAAGAGCTTAATTTAGCATGCATATAGTTAGTATCATTGCATAAAATATATGGTACAATTTACAAGTTGAATTTACTCTGAACGAAGTTAAAATGCAATCTATGTTGCATATAGAAGGCTAGTTAAGAAAAATGCCTCATTGAAAATTGATTTTATTTCTCAATGCCAGACCTAAAATTAATGAAAAGTTACAAATATATCTCATAGAACTATTATTCCCTTTCATCAGAAATAATAATATGCAACATTTATTAAGTCTTGTATTATTACTTGTACTTCAGGGGAACGTTCTACTTTCAAATTGAAGCTTTTTTTTTTTTTTTTTTTTAACCATTGGGTTGTATTTATCCTAAGAATTTAGAAATAACATTTACCATAGTTTCATTTGAATGAACACAATTTAAAAATACTTTGTTGGAAGAAAGTATTTTTCTGTGATAGATATTTGAAATAAACCACACCAGGAAATACAACTGGGACATGTTGTTTGAGAACATATTTTTTGAAATTGGGGCCGTGTCAGAAAATTTAGGATTAGTAGTCAACAAACTAAGGATGACAGAGGCATGAAAGTGAATCCAGTATAAAGCAGAGACGTAACACACACACACACCTACACATTCAACTGCATCTTTTTGCCTCAATGCTATAACTTAAAGTATTCCTATAGTGGTGACAAATTTCAAGAGCTGATTACTTAATGTTGTTGATTTTCTGACTCAGACCTTTTTATCTTCCTCTCTTTCAACTTTCAAAACACCTTGAGAAGAAGTTTTGTGACATACAGAGTCAGGATATATTTCATCTTACCACAGTTCCATTCAATACTCTTGAGCTTTCAATACCTGTTTTCCTGTCTTGCTCAAAAGTATCACTAGACTCAATATTAGACTAAATATTAGAAGCATCAAGATAATAACATGTATGTTTCTCAAATTGAGATTCATGGGCACCTGGGAGTCAGCAGAAATTGTCTTAGAGTCCAGGAATTCTTGGTATTTCTTCTTTATTTTTTTAATATTTTAGTTTGTTTGGCACACATATCAATATATGTGTCTTTGAATATCTGGCTGACTTGCCCCAAATATTATAGCAAGTTTGTCTTTTCTCATTTTTTTTCTTTTGTGTTTCCAATCATCTTTCTGTGTTTTCTTTCTTTTTATTTTTCCCTAATAACTTGCCAAAGACTACTACTGAAATTATTATTGAATAAATGGTATAAGTGTTAAGTTTATTTCTACTTTTATGTTTACACATTTAAGTAATATTTTAATAAATATTTATAGATGCCTGGGCATCTATGAAATTTGTTTTGATTTAAAAGTTATTAAATAATAAGTATGAGAAAAATATTTTACATATTAATAGGAATGGGGAAAATAATAACATTTTAATGTAATCTAAGCATTTGCTGTGATATGTATGTTTATATATTTAACATTACATATCATATTACATTTCAATAACAAATATAGAAATAATGATGCTTAAAGAGTTATTGTAGGCTTAATTTTATACATATGAAAATTAAACAATTTGTTCCATAACTCCTTCCTACTAACCTTTCTAAAAAAATAAGTCAGCTCTAATCACTGTTCTAAGTATAAAGCATTATTCTCTAAAGTTATTTGCAAGATTTCACAATAAGAATATATGAAGAATGGCTGAAAATAAAAAAAAAAAAGGTAAGCATTTTAAAAATAATGAACTTTTATTTAACCCTATGTTAAACTGGTTGTTTTAAAATTAAAGTCTTTATAAATGCTGAATAATAGTGCTGATATTGAAGTTTAATTTGTTCATATACTTCATTTTAGTTATCTATTAAAAATAATCAGTGGCAGAGAAGACAGAAAATATTGAAATTCAACTAAAATTTTTCCTGACTCCTGGCAAATAGAGGAGCTTGTTTTAATGAAATTAATTTAGTGAAAATGGAGTAGATACTACTGTTTTGCAGGAAGAGCTACAGAATGAATATGGTTTCCCAAGCCTGATAAATGACTTATGGATGGAAAAGCCCTACAAATCACACTACCATTATTCCATTAAGTATTATTGGAAGGTTAAAACTGAAAGACGCTCTACTTCTGTATTAAACAATATATATAATGTACTTTTCTACAATTCAAAATAAATGGATAAGTGGAATACAGAGGAGATGAAAGGGTGAAAAAATAATTTAGGACAGATATAAAGAATTACATATATTAGTGATGAAGAGGGTTTAAAAATGTCTCCAATGTAAATACTTTTTTCACCTTCTTTTTATTGTGCTTTACATGAAAGTTTACAGCTCAAGGTACTTAGTTTCTCATGTAAAAATTTACACAGATATTGTTATGTGACCCTAGTTGCAACTCTATAATCTGACAACACACTCCCCCTTTCCACTCCAGGTTTCCCGTGTCCATTCAACAAGCTCTTGTCCCTTTCTGCCTGCTCACCCTGCCTCTGGACAGGAACTGCCCATGTAGTCGCGTGTATCTCCTTGAACTAAGAAGCATGCTCTTCACGACTATTATTTTAAGTTTTGTAGTCCAGTCTAATCAAGAGTTGGCTTTGGGAATGGTTTTAGTTCTGGGTTAACACAGAGTCTGTGGGCCATACCTTGGAGGGTTTCTCTAGTCTCAGTCAGACCATTAAGTCTGGTCTTTTTATGTGAATTTAAGTTCTGCACCACACTTTTATCCTGCTCTGTCAGGGACTCTCTGTTGTGTTCACTGTCAGGGAGATTCCAATGTAAATACTTCTAAATGGCATGAAGTTCCATTGAGAACTGATGGTTTTTTCCAACATTTAAGAAAACCAAAACAAGTTACACTTTTCAATCCAAAGAAAGGAAGGAATCTCATATTTATTTAATACCTGCTATATGCCAGGCATGGTCCATGCATTAATACATATCTAATAGGATTCTTGTTGGATTAAATTATTTAAAACATGTAAATCCCTGGAATACTTGTGCCAAACACAGAGTTAGTTCTCAGTAAGTGTTAGCACAAGTGCCTCCTCTTCTCTCATTCTCCTCCTCCAGCTCCATATTTTTATGTCAGTTTCAGATAGAAAACTTTTTCCCACACACTGACAAATTATTCTATTTAGTATCATTACATGCAAACAATACATAAGCTATATGAAGAGCAGTATTTTCCTAATGCATGAATTGCAAAACCCATAAACACTAAGTTACCCAGAATCCTGAACAAAAATATAAAGCATAATGGTGAAAATATATATGCAATGATTTACCCTTAGAGACAGCAAAGTCATCATTAAATGATTTTCAACTATTGGGAGTGATTTTTCAGAGTTGAGAGTTCTTGCATGACATGAAAAATTATACTGATGAGAATGTAGTACGCATGTGACTGGTGGGGAAGTGGTTAATAAAAAATACATTGATCTTGAAAAAGAAATCGATTGGGTTTGACAAGAAGACATTCCAAAAAAGAAGGAAGGTTATAAACAGCCCAATAAGGCAGTAAAGTACCAGACATTATGGGTATAGGAAATAAGTACCTGATTATATGTTAGGCCTTAGTAATGCTAAAAAAAAGTTAAGTCATAAACATTTTGTTGAGGATTCTATCTTGATGAACTGATCTTATATCAGCATGCTTTGTGTCCTCCTTTCCTTTTTCCAGTAACTTCTTTTCCTGATTTGTTATTCAATTCATAGATCATTCATTATGTATATTTCAGATGTCCTGGGAAGTACATTATTACATACAGCAGGGAACTAAGTTGCACATAATCTAATGAAGATCATAAACCAGTTGCCTTCAAGTCAACTCAAATTTATGGCAACTCCATGGAGTTTTCAACAGCTAAATTTTCTAAAATAGACTTGAACTTACAATCTTTCTGTTAGTAAGGTAATCAGTTTACACCAACTAGGGCTTCCAATGAAGAGCATAGATATACCAATGCCTAATTGCAAAATAATATGTTAAATACAGGTGAAGAAAAATAGCCATGAATATCCAAGTAATGCGGGTGGTTTATTTAGAAGACCAAAGCACTGTAAAAGTGATAAAAAAAAAAAAAAAAAATCCAAGCAAAATTCCCACAATAAAACATAACCAGATTATCTGTTGCCAAGTGTCAAATAAACAAACGGGAAGTTATGGGAAGTTTGAAAGAAAAATGAAGTAAAGGAAAAAAAAAAAGTAGGCCATGAAGAAAACAAATGATATGTATGTTGCTTTAACATATCAAACAATATCAGGACTAATGGAGAACATATTGAATTTGTCAAGGATTTCATTTTACTTTGATCCACCATCAACACCCATGAAAGCACTAGTCAAGAAATCAAATGATGTGTCGCATTGGGCAAATCTGCTGCAATCTTTCTAGTCTTAAAAACCAAAGATGTCACTTTACGGACTAAGGTGTACTGACCCAAGCCATGGTATTTTCAATTACATCAAATGTATGTGAAAGCTGGACAATGAATAAGGAAGATCAAAGAAGAATTGACTCACTTGAATTATGGTGTTGGCAAAGAATATTGAATATACCATGGCCTGCTAGAAAAATGAACAAATCTGTCTTGGAAGGAGTACATCCTGAATATTCCTTTAAACTAAGGATAGCAAGACTCCATTTCAAGGACTTTGGACAAGTCATCAGGAGGGACCAGTCCCTGAAGAAGGACATTATGCTTGGTAAAGTAGAAGGTCAAAGAAAAAGAGGAAGACCTTCAATGACATGAATTGACACAGTGGCTACAACAAAGCACTCAAACATAGTAACGATTGTGAAGATGGCTCAGGACCAGGCAGTGTTTCATTCTGTCGTACATGTGGTCAGTATGAGTTGGAACCAATTTGACGGTACCTAACAACAGCAACAAGAAAACATATCCAACATATTCTGTCAAATATTGAGGAGAAGGATCATTTATATCACTCATTTTTTAATGCTCACTCAATTTTATTAACTGCAGTTTCACTTATAATTGGTGGGTAAATAACTACTGCAAGTTAAATAGCTTAAAATAGCAACTATTTTATTACACTCAGGAATTCCATGGGTCAGGAATTTGAGAAAGCCTCAGATGAGCACTTTTCACTTGGGGACTTTCAGGCAATTTTAATCAGGTGAAAGCTGATCCTGATAATTGTATGCAATAGTCATCTGGGTCTGTTAATCTCTCTTGGTAATTACATATGCTGGACTTTAATTATTTTGCAAATTTTTGTAGGTCTATCTCATTTTCTGAGAGTTTCTAGAAATTTAGACTAGGTCTTATTCATTTTTTGATTCTTAAAGACCTAACATAATATAAGGAACTGCAAAGTAAAATGTTTACAAGGAGAAAGCACAAAACAAAGGTGGTGGCCCAGATACAGCATGATAAACAGTGAATGGCACAGTCCTTGATGTTGGAGAATGTGTGAGAGAATTTTTTTTTTTTTAATTGTACTTCAGGTGAAGGTTTAAACAACAAATAGTTTCTCATGGAACAGTAGTACACATATTGTTTTATGACATTGGTTAACAACCCCACAACATGTCAACTGTCTCCCTTCGTGACCTTTTTTTTTTTTTTTGATGAAAATATACATAGCCAAAGAGACCCCATTTCAAAAATTTCTACATGCACAGTTCAGTGACTTCGACTATACTCTTCCAATTGTGCTGCTGTTCTCACTGTAGACGAAGGTTTACAGAACAAAATAGTTTCTCATTAAACAGTTAGTACACATGTTGCCCTATGACAATGGTTAACAACCTCACAACACATCAATACTACCCTTACTCAACCTTGGGTTCCCTATCACCAGCTTCCTTGTCCCCTTCTGCCTTCTAGCCCTTGTCCCTGGACTGCTGTGCCTCATTAGTCCCATTTGATTTTATGGGGCTGTTCACTCCCCGACTGAACAATGAACCTCAGAAGTGACTTCACCACTGAGCTAAAAGTGTGTCTGGGGGCCATACTCTTGGGGTTTCTCCAGTCTCCTTTAGGCCAGTAAGTCTGGTCTTTTTTTGGTGAGTTAGAATTTTGTTCTACATCTTTCTCCAGCTCTGTCCAGAACCCACTGTTGTGATCCCAGTCAGAGCAGTCAGTGGTGGTAGCTGGGCACCATCTAGCTGTACTGGACTCAGTCTGATGGAGGCCTTGGTAGCTGTGTACAATTAGTCCTTTGGACTAATCTTTCCCTTGTATCCTGTTCTCTTCATTCTCCCTTGCTCCCGAAGGGGTGAGACCAGTGGAGTATCTTAGATGGCTGCTCACAGCTTTTAAGACCCCAGACACTACTCACCAAGGTAGAATGTAGAACACTGTCTTTATAAACTGTGTTATGCCAACTGAGCTAGCGATTCCTTGAGACCATGGTCCCCACGGCCCTCTGCCCAGCAGTTTAGTCCCTCAGGGAGTTTGGATGTGTCTATGGGGCTTCCATGACCTTTCCTTTCACAGGTTGTGCTAGTTTCCCCTGTATTGTGTACTGTCTCACCCTTCACCCAAGATACCACTTATCTATTGCCTATTTAGGATTTCCCCCCCACCCCTCCCATCCCTGGTAACCAACAAAGTTTGTTACATTTTGTGTGTGAACTTTTTCATGGGTTTTTACAAAAGAGGTCTCATACAATATTTGTCCTTTTGTGACTGACTTATTTCACTCAGCATAATGTCTTCCAGTTTCATCCATGTTATGAGATGCTTCACAGATTCATCATTGTTCTTTCTCGTTGCATAGTACACCATTGTGTGTATGTACCATACTTCATTTATCCATTCATCTGTTGATGGGCATCTAGGTTGTTTCCATCGTTTTGCTATTGTGAACAATGCTGCCATGAACATAGGTGTGCATATGTCTATTCGAGTGATGACTCTTATTTCTCTAGGATATATTCCCAGGAGTGTGATTTCTGGATCATATGGTATGTCTATTTCTAGCTTTCTAAGGAGGTGCCATATCATTTTCCAAAATGGTTGTATCATTTTGCATTCCCACCAGCAGTACATAAGAGTTCGGATCTCCCCACAGCCCCCGCAACATTTGTTATTTCCAGTGTTTTTGATTTGTGCCAGCATTGCCAGGGTGAGATGGTATCTTATTGTGGTTTTAATTTGCATTTCGTGAGAAAAATAATTCACTTTTCTTCATGACGATAAACATGTCTTGAGGATGAATTTGCTTAATTCAAATTCTACTTGGTCAATGTCTGGGGAAAACCATCAACCGACCAAACAAAAAATGTTTAAAACCATCTCTGAAATAACTACTTCATCTTCAGGTAAGGTAACCAGTAATGGCAAAAATGAGGAAATTAAAAGTTTTTACCCAGTTTGGAAGTCTGAAATTGATCAAACATGCAGTTAATATGCATTGATAATTACTGGTGATTGGAATGTGAAGTTGGAAACAAGAAGGATCAGTAGTCGGAAAATATGGCCTTGGCGATAGAAATGACACAGGAGATCACATGATAGAATTTTGCAAGACCAACGACTCATTTGTTGCAAATACCTTTTTTTGATAACTTTAACAGTGACTGTACACATAGACCTTGCCAGATGAAATACACAAGAATCAAATCAACTACATCTGTGGAAAGAAATGATGGAGAAACTTGATATCTTCAGTCAGAATAAGGCCAGGGGCTGACTGTGGAACAGACCATCAATTTCTCATATGCAAGTTTAAGTTGAAGCTAAAGAATATTAGAACAAGTCCATGAGAGCCAAAATATAACCTTGAGCTTATCCCAGCTGAATTTAGAGATCATCACAAGAATAGATTTGATGTATTGAACACCAATGACCAAAGACCGGATGAGTTGTGGAATGACATAAAGGATGTCATCCATGAAGAAAGCAAAAAGACATAGAAAAGAGAGGATAAATCAATGAATTCCCTGACAGGGAACACAACAGAGAGTCCCGGATGGAGCGGGAGAAAAGTGTGGAGTAGAACTCAAATTCATGTGAAAAAAACAGACTTAATGGTCTGACACAGACTGGCGGAGCCCCCAAAGCCATGGCTCCCTGATGCTCTGCTAACCCAGAACCAAAACCATTCCCAAAGCCAACTCTTCAGACAAAGATTAGACTGGACTACAAAACCTAAAATAATAGTCGCAAAGAGTGTGTTTCTTAGTTCAAGTAGATACACTAGACTAAACGGGCAGTTCCTGTCCAGAGGCAGGATGAGCAGGGAGAAAGGGACAAGACCTGTTGAGTGGACATGAAACCTGAGGTGGGAAGGGGGAGAGTGTTGTCAGATTATAGGGATTGCAGCTAATGTCATATAACAATATGTGTCAAATGCTTATAAGCATGAGAAATTAATTTGAGATGTAAACTGTCACCTGAAGCACATAAAAAAAAAGAGATGATAGAAAGAAAATATGTACACGGATATTAGAAGACACTCTGAAATGTGCTCCTGAAGGTAGAGTAGGTAGAGTAAAAGGAAGAAGTGATGAAGTAAAAGAGCTGAACAGAAGATTTCAAAGGGTAGCTTGAGAAAACAAAGTAAAACATTATAATGAAAGCTGCAAAGACCTGGAGTTAGAAAACAAAAAGAAAAGAATATTCTCAGCATTTCTCAATCTTGAAAAAACTGATGAAAAAAGTCAATCCTCAAGTTGTAATATTGAAGGATTCTATGAAGAAAATATTGAATGGCACAGGAAGCATCAAGAGAAGATATCAGGAATACACAAATTCACTGTACCAAAAAAAATTGGTCGATGTTCAAACATTTCAGGACATAGCATATGATCAAGAACCAATGGTACTTAATGAAGAGGTCCAAGCTGCACTGAAGGCATTGGCAAAAAACAAGGCTCCAGGAATTGACTCAGTATCAACTGAGATGTTTCAACAAACAGATGCAGTGCTGGAGATGCTCACTTATCTATGTCAAGAACTTTGGAAGACAGCTTCTTGGCCTACCAACTGGAAGAGATCTATATTTGTGTCCAGTTCAAAGAAAGGCAATCCAACAGAATTTAGAAATTATGGAACAAGATCATTAATATCACACTCAAGTAAAATGTTTCTGAAGATCATTCAAAAACGGTTGCAGCAGTACACCCACAGGGAACTGCCAGAAGTTGAAGTTCAGAAGAGGACATGGAACAAGGTATATTATTGCTGATGTCAGATAGATCTTGACTGAAGACAGAGAATACCAGAAAGATGTTTACCTGTGTTTTATTGACTATGCAAAGGCATTCAACTGTGAGGATCATAACAAATTATGGATAACATTTCAAAGAAAGAGGATTCCAGAACATTTTATTATGCTCATAAGGAACCTGTACATAGACCAGGAGGCATTCTTTAGAGAGAACAAGGGGATACTGTGAGATTTAAAATCAGGAAATGTTTGAGTAAGTGTGTATACTTTCACAGTACTATTCAACCTGTATAATGAGCAAATAATCTGAGAAGCTGGACTATATGAAGAAGAAAGTGGCAGTATGATTGGAGGAAGACTCATTTACAACCTGTGACATGGAGATGACACAATGTTGCTTGCTGAAGGTAAAGAGGACTTGAAGCACTTACTGATGAAGATCAAAGACTACAACCTTCAGTATGGATTACACCTCAACATAAAGAAAACAAAAATCCCCACAACTGGATCAATAAGCAACATCATGATAAATGGAGAAAGCACTGAAGTTGTCAAGGATTTCATTTTACTTGGATCCACAATCAATGCCCATGGAAGCCGAAGTCAGGAAATCAAACTACTTATTGTATTGGGCAAATCTTCTGCAAAAGACCTCTTTAAAGTATTAAAAGCAAAGATGTCACTTTTAGGTCTAAGGTGCACTTACCCAAGCCATGGTATTTTCAATCACCTCATATGTACATGAAAGCTGGACAATGAATAAAGAAGATCGAAGAAGAATTGATGCCTTTGAATTATGGTGTTGACTATGAATATTGAATACACCATGGACTTCCAGAAAAACAAACAAATCTATCTTGGAAGAGGTAAAGCAAGAATACTTCCTGAAAGCAAGGATAGTGAGACTTTGTCTCACTTACTTTGGACGTTTTATCAGGAGGGATTAGTTCCTGGAGAAGGACATCAAGCTTGGTTAAACAGAGGGTAAGGGAAAAAGATGAAGACTGTCAACGAGATGGATTGACACAGTGGCTTTTACAATGGGCTCAAACATAGCAACAAATGTGAGGATGGCACAGTGCTGGCAGTGTTTTGTTCTGTTGTACCAGGGTCACTGTCAGTCAGAACTGACTAGATTGCACCTAACAACAGCAACATATTTCTGCACAGTAGAATGGAAGTAAATTATAAAAATGGTTATGTAAGATTTGGTACTAGTTCTCAGATCCGATGAGCCACCATCCCATACTATCTGGTGATTTTACTGCAGGTCCAGTACCAAAAGATCTCTAAACCCTGGAAAAATGGAGTAAGATGTGGACATAATACTGAAAGGGATATTTCTATGTGCATATTTTATTAGAAGTTTTCAAATTGCTTTTTATATTATAAGCTACTAAACTGAGGAACAATAGTGTTCTGTTTCCCATATAATCTGGCAAGACATTGGGAATAATTGGGCATACATAGGGAATTGTGGCAATCTTGAGCACAAAAATGGCAGATAATCATATCCAATTGTGACCAAGAAAAATAAAACAAAAAAAAGATTGTCTCAGATGTTCTCAATCTTCCACTATGGTTAGTTGCAAGTCTTTTATGTGAAATGTCCTAAGTTTGTAAATATAATGCAGCTAATCACACATGTGTGTTCATGCGCATACATGTGCATGTTGGAGTGTGACAGCTAGGTTGCTATTTATAACTTTTTGCCTAGCACAGAGTATGAGTTAAATAATTATGTGATGTTTGTACGCACAATGTTGATTAAAACGGATTGTTTCTTTACACATTCCAAATTAAATAATAAAGTAAAATGTTATTTTGGAAATATGTTATCATCTTAGTCACTATTCTAATTGCATAATGTTAGACTGCTTTATATCCTTTCTTTTAAGTTGAAATAAAAAAAAAAAAAGCACGAAAGACAAATCATCGTATAGCTCCCTCTCATATGTGTACAGGGCTTTCTTCAAGCTCTGTGAGAAAAGAAGTCTCTAGTAATGCTACAAATGTCTTTTTAGAAGAAGACTGACACTTCCAGGTATCGTTGCTATTAGGTGCCATCGAGTCAGTTCTGACTCTTAGCGACCCTATGTACAGCAAAATAAAACACTGCCTGGTCTGTGCCATCTTCACAATTGTTGCTATGTTTGAATCCATTGTTGCAGACACTGTGTCAATCAATCTCATTGAAGGTCTTCCTCTTTTTCACTGATCCTCTACATTACCAAGCACGATGTCCCTCTCCAGGGGCTGGTCCCTCTTGATAACATGTCCAAAGTACAGAAGACGATGTCTCACCATCCTTGCTTCTAAGGAGCATTCTAGCTGTACTTCTTCCAAGACAGATTAGTTTGTTTTTCTGGCAGTCCATGGTATATTCAGTATTCTTTGCCAACACTATAATTTAAAGGCATCAATTCTTCTTCAGACTTCCTTATTCATTTTCCAACTTTCATATGAGGTGCTTGAAAATACTAAGCCTTGGGTCAAGCTCACCTTAGTTCTCAAAGTGACATCTTTCCTCTTTAATAGTCAGAAGAGATCTTTTGCAACTGATTTGCCCCAAACAATACGTCATTTGGCCACTTGACTGTCTCTTCCATGGGCGTTGATTGTGCATCCAAGTGAAATGAAATGCTTGACAACTTCAATATTTTCTCTGTTTATCATGATGTTGCTTATTGATCCAGTTGTGAGGATTTTTGTTTGCATTGAAGTGCAATCCATAGTAAACTCTGTAGTGTTTGATCTTCATCAGTAAGTGTTTCAAGTCCTCTTTGCTTTCAGCAAGAAAGGTTGATTCATCTATCAGGTGTAGAGGCTGAGAAATCTATGTAATCTTGTTTGATGTTGAATCAAAGGGCAAAGTACCACCATCATTGCCCAGAGCAGAAATGTTACGAAAATAGGAGCTTCTGTTTCTATATCTGTACTCAGAGAATTTTTGAAAGAATGCTCAAAGATGATAAAAAGAAAAAACAATCTATTTAAATCAGGAAATGTTAAAAATGTTAGTCTTTTTAGATATAAGAAATAAAAATTAGCATTTACAAATTTACAAAATTTAAAGATTTGGAGAACTATAAACTATTGTGCAAGTTAACATATTACTCAATGAAAAATTCCTAAGATATTTATATGTGAACTGCTTATGAATTGTGTTGAGGCTACTGAGGAAAATGAGCTGTGGTAAAAATTTTTCAGTGATTAAACATAAATGTAACCTGGATCAAAATATAATAATAATAAACTTTATGAGAAGAAATCAATGGTATTTTATGACTACAAGAATTAGACCTATTAATATAAGTTTTCCTGAAATGAAATTTTACAAGACAAAGAATTTATAAAATGTGAAATAAATGTATACACCTTTTCTCTGTCAGATTATAAGAAGTGCATTTCCATAGATACATAAAAACTAAAAGATTTTTCTATTTTCCTACAAATACCTCTGGTTAAATATCAAATTGTTTGGTTTTTCACATTTCTAGCCCTGGTGGCACAATGGTTAAGAGCTGGCTGCTAACCAAAAAGTCAGCAGTTCCAATTCACCAGCTGCTCCTTGGAAACCCTATGGGGCAGTCCTACTTTGTCCTATAGGATTGCTATAAGTTGGAATCAACTAGATGGCAATGGGTTATTTGTCTTGTCTATAAACAGATAGCAATACCTAAATTATCTGAAAACTTTAAAAGAAAACAATAGTTTAGGCTAATAGCTAATAGCAAAGGTAAATGGTCATTGTAGACAAACATGGAAATGCACCAGGCTTAGGAAAAAATCAAAGTGTATTTCCCAGTGTCAATCACTCAGTTAAAGTTTGATAAATAACAAAAGTGAAATCTGTAATGTCAGATAGAGATGGAGGCTGGTGATATTACAGGTTGACATTACTGTAATTAAGGCATAAAAAATAGCAATATTTGAGGGCATGACAAAGTATAACATTTGTGTCTGTCAACTATACATATTAAGTACAGGTGGAAAAAAAAGGACAAATAAAGTTAATGGAAGCATCAAGCCACGTTGCAAATTCTTAAAGAGTCAAAAAAAATCAAAGAATCATTATAGCCTCTAAAAACTTCTAAGGGTAATTGTTGATAAAAAAAGTAGCTGTCATCATTTCATAATTCACAAAGAAAGATAGAAGACAGATGTCAGAAGCAGATGTACACTTTCCAGAAAGAGGAACAAGGAATACTGAAGCCAATCGGAATTATTTCCAAAATAGAGATCAAATAATCTGGGAAAAAAAATGAATACTGAAAAAGCATAATATGACAGAGTTGGTTTAACCATCCTATCAAATAGATGCAAATCTCCATGCCATAACATATAAAATATGGAAGTGTATTGGTTGTATAGACAAGTTATTGATACCCTATTACATGTGTAACACTGTGGCAGGCCCAGAAGACAACTAACTGCAGAGATATCAAGAGAGTACAATCTACAAGGTGTACATGTGTTCACACAAATCAGAGTGTGCTGGAAAACTATTCATAAGATGGTGGAAAGAGGGATTCTTCCATCCATCAATTATCCATCAATTCAGTCATCCATCTATCCACTGATCCATCAATCCATACATTCATCTACAAACATTTTAGTGTATATTTTAATTATAGCCTCAGACTCAATATTGTTGAGGGTATTTTAGTCATCAACCAGACAGATATGATAAAAGAATAATTAATTTGGAATAAAAGCTCTTTATTGGATTTAAACAAATATTACACTGAGTCATTCCTTATTTAAATGTATGAATGCAAATTATACTTGTATGATTGTTTCCTAAAAGCACTTCAATTTTATTTTGTGTTTCCTTGGAGTCTCAGTGTCTATCCATATGTCTATCTATCTATCTGTCTACATAACAACCTAAGTGCATATATATTTACCTATTCATATCATATGATCTGCAATGTCAGGAATAGCAAATAAATTAAAGAGGAATGGCATCACATTCATCAACAAAAAGAACATTTCAAGATCTATCCTGAAGTACAACACTGTCTGTGATAGGATAATATCCATATGCCTACAAGTAAGACCAGTTAATACACCTCTTATTCAAATTTATGCACCAACCACTAATGTCAAAGAAGAAGAAATTGGAGGTTTTTGCAAACATCTGAAATCTGAAACATATTAAACATGAAGTCAAGATGCATTGATAATTCTGGTGATTGGAATGCAAAAGTTGGAAACAAAGAGAAGGGTCAGCAGTTGAAAAATATAGCCTTGGTGATAGAACTACACCAGAGAACCCATGATAGAATTTTGGGACAATAAAGACTTCTTCATTGCAAATACCTTTCTCAACGACATAAACAACAACTATAAACATAGACCTTACCTGTTGGAATACACAGGAATCAAATCGACTTCATCTGTGGAAAAATACGATGGAGAAGCTCAATATTATCAGTCACGAAAAGGCTGGGGGCTGACTGTGGAACAGAAACTCAATTGCTCATATGCAAGTCAAACTGAAGCTGAAGAAAATAAAAATAAATCCATGAGAGCCAAAATACAACCCTGAGTATACCCCACATGAAGTTAGAGACCATCTCCAAAATAGATTGGGTGCATTGAACACTAATGATCAAAAACCAGACAAGTTGTGAGATGACATCAGTAACATCATATATGAAGAAAGCAAAAGGTCATTAAAAAGGCAGGGAAGAAAAAAGACCAAAATCAATGTCAAAAGAGACTCTGAATCTTGCTCTTGAATGCAAAGTAGCTAAAGCAAATGGAAGAAACGAAGTAAAAGAACTGAACAGAAGATTACAAAAGGTGATTTGAGAAGACAAAATAATGTGTTATAATGAACTCTACAAATACCTGGAGCTAGAAAACCAGAAGGGAAGAACATATTCAGCATTTCTCAAGCAGAAATAACTGAAGAAAAAATTCAAGCCTCGAGTTGCAATATTGAAGGATTCTATGGGCAAAATGTTGAATGATGCAGGAAGTATCAAAAGATGGTAGGAATACACAGAGTCACTGTACCAGAAGTAATTGGTCAACATTCAACCATTCGGGAATGTTATAGATTGAATTGTGTCGCCTCAAAATATCTGTCAACTTGGCTGGGTCATGATTTCTAGTATTGTATGACTGTGTACAATTCTGTAATTTGATGTGATTTCCTTATGTGTTGTAAATTCAACCACTATGATCTAATAAGATGGATTAAGGCAGTTATACTGATGAGGTATACAAGGTTGGATAGTGTCTTCAACAAATCTCTTTGAGATATAAAAGAGAGAAGCTAGCAGAGACACACAGGAACATCATACCACCAAGAAAGAAGTGCCAGGAGCAGAGTGAGTCCTTGGGACCTGAGGTTCCTGTGCTGAGATGCTCGCAGACTAAGGGAAGACTGATGCATCACAAGAAACTTCCTCCAGAGCTGACAGAGAGAGAAAGCTTTCTCCTGGAGCTGATGCCCTGAATTTGGACTTTTAGTGTACTGGACTGTGAAAGAATAAACTTCTCTTTGTTAAAGCCATCCACTTGTGTTACAGCAGCACAAGATGACTAAGAAAAGGAGGTAACCTATGATCAAGAAACAGTATATTGAAGGAAGAAGTCCAAGCTGCAATGCAGATATTGGCAAAAAAACAAGGCTCCAAGAATTGACAGAATATCAGTGTAGTTGTTTCAACAATTGGATGCAGCACTGGAGGAGCTCATTAACTTATGCCAAGAAATTTGAAAGACAGGTACCTGGCCAATCGACTGGAAGAGAGCCATATTTGTGCCCATCCCAAAGAAAGCTTATCCTACAAAATGCAGAAATTATTGAACAATATCACTAATATCACACACAAGTAAAATTTTGATGAAGATCATTCAAAAACAGTTGCAGCAGTACATCGACAGGGAACTGCCAGAAATTCAAGCTGGGTTCCGAAGAGGACATGGAACTATGGGTATCATTCCTGATGTCAGATGGAACTTGGCTGAAAGGAGGTAATACCAAAAAGATGTTTACTTGTGTTTTATTGACTATACAAAGGCATTTGACTGATTATATTACAACAAATTATGTATAACATTAAGAAAAGTGGGAATTTCAGAATTCTTAATTTTGCTCATGAGGAACCTGTATACAGACCAAGGAAAGTCACTCAAACAGAAAAAGAGGATACCATGTGGTTTAAAATCAGGAAAGATGTGTGTCAGAGTTATATCTTTTCACCATACTTATTTAATCTGTATGGTGAGCAAATCATCCAAAAATCTGGGCTATATGAAGAAGAACATGGCATCAGATTTGGAAACAGTCTCATTAACAACTTGTGATATACAGACAACACGACCTTGCTTGCGGAAAGTGAAGAAGATTTGAAGCACTTACTGTTGAAGATCACAGACTACAGAGTTCAATATGGATGACACCTCAACATAAAGAAAACAAAAATTCTCACAACTGGCCCAATAAGCAGCAGCATCATAAATGGAGGACATATTTCAATTTACTTGGATCCACATTCCATGCTTGTGGAAGTAGCAGCTAAGAAATCAAAGGACATTTTGCACTGAGAAAATCTGCTGCAAGATAAATACCTTTTTAAAGTACTGAAAAGCAAAGATTTCACTTTGAGGACTAAGGTAAGCCTTATCCAAGCCATGGTATTTTCAATCACCTCATATGCATGTGAAAGGTGGACAGTGAAAAAGGAAGACGAAAGAAAAATTGATGCCTTTGAATTATGGTATTGGCAAAGAATATTGAATATATCACGGAATGCCAGGAGAATGAACAAATCTGTCTTGGAAGAAGTATAGCCAGAATGTTCTTTAGAAGTGAAGCTGGTGAGACGTTGTCCCACTTACTTTGGACATGTCGTCTGGAGGAACCAGTGCATATAGAATTACATCATACTTGTTAAAGTAGGGGGTCAGGGAGAAAGAGGAAGACCCTCAACCAGATGGATTGACACAGTGGCTACAATAGTGGGCTCAAGAACAGCAATGATTGTGAGGTTGGCACATGACTATGTAGTGTTTCATTCTGTGATACATAGTTCGCTATGAATCCATACAGATTTAATGGCACCTCATAACAACAACAACTTGTATATATACACATGCATGTATATTTAGTTATGTATATATGCGTACACATACATCTGTATGTATAACATATATTGTGTGGATGTGTGTGTTTGAAAGATGACTTTCAACTGGAAATTTTTAAGCTTCGCTTCAGTAATTCTTTGCCCACACATATATCACTTCTTGACCATTTGTCTAAAATTTCGTGTAGATTGGACACACACACACATACGAAGATGACTTTCAGCTGAAAAATCTTCTGAGATTTAGAAGTAGGATCAACCACAAATTAAATTCATGGGTAAAGTAATGCATATCAACATTGTTGTTGTCATTGTTAGTTGCCATCAAGATGATTCTATAGAACTATGGAATTATTTTTGTCCTGTATCTTTTGTCTTCTCTCACTTTCTATAATTGGTTAAACTGTAAGACTGAAGAAAATTTAACAGCTTGTAACATGGATCACACATGCTCTTTCTATCCTTATTGATGTCAGAAAACGTTATCTTTTACCTTCAGCTATTTATGCCCAATCTACTCCTCTTAGTCTTCTGACAAAGCTGGGTTAAAACAGGTTCTATTGTTTGCTTGCACTTTCAGAATATTTAATATTGATGTGGTCCTTTGTAAACTAACAATGTGAAAAAGTACAATGGCCAGAAAAAAAAGAGACAGAAAGAAAAATAAACTGAACTGAAAAACGCAGTTGCCTCTATTTAGTAAATGTGTTTTATGTGACAGATTAATTTTATTTTATTTTATCTTTTGCAGGCAGAGGTTTTGTTTGAAACATACTTCTAACTACATTTAATAGAAGTCCAAACAACTACCTAATAGAATTTGTCTGTAGAGTCTGTACATATAAGCACCTTCAAACTCATGGTCTTACTGAACTATTACTACTTGAGAATATTGGGTTAGTTAGTGCAACTACCAAGTGTATAAAAACATGAGATCAGTTTGGTAGGTCACGGATTCTGCTTTTGTCTTCAGTAGAGTGACTAGGTAACAAACCCAGCAAATGCATATCATTGATTCCGATAGAACCAGCTGGATATAGAAAGGTTTAGCACAGATTCAAGTTAATATATGTGTGAGTGTGTCTATAGATACTTTGTATTTTGCCAGGGACAGTACTGCTAGTTTATGACTGCTATCTTGATAGGATTATTAATAGTACCCCCGAGTATTCTCCAACGTGGCTAAGGATGGATAATATAACTTCTAACTCATAATCTTATATATTGTTGTTGTTAGGTGCCTTATGAGTCGGTTCTGGCTCATAGTGACTCAATGTACAGTAGAACAAAACACTGCCCGGCCCTGTGCTGTCCTCACAACGGTGTCATATTAAGCCCATTGTGGCAGCCCCTATGTCAATCCATCTTATTGAGGGTCTTCCTCTTTTTTGGTGACCTTCTACATTTCCAAGTATGATGTCCTTCTACTGGGACCGGTCACCCCTGATAACACTTCCAAAGTATGTGAGATGAAGTTTCATCATCTTTGCTTCTAATGAGCATTCTGGCTGTACTTCTTCCAAGACAGATTTGTTCATGATTTTGGCAGTCCATGGTATATTCAGTATTCTTCGCTAACACCGTAATTCAAAGATATCAATTCTTCTTCGGTCTTCCTTATTTATTGTCTAGTTTTCGCATGCATATG
Organism: Dugong dugon; assembly: GCA_030035585.1. Classification (NCBI taxonomy): domain Eukaryota; kingdom Metazoa; phylum Chordata; class Mammalia; order Sirenia; family Dugongidae; genus Dugong; species Dugong dugon. The sequence goes on along the minus strand of CM057463.1, from coordinate 100,191,279 downwards.
ACACGATTGAGAATACCATGGCTTAGCTCAGGTGCACCTTATTCTTCAAGATGACATCTTTGCTTTTTAAGACTTTAAAGAGATCTTTTGCAGCAGATTTGCCCAATGCAATGTAACATTTGGTTTCTTGACTGCAGCTTCTGTGGGCACTGACTGTGGATCCAAGTAAAATGAAATCCTTGACAACTTCAATGCTTTTTCCAACTTATCATGATGTTGCTTATTGGTCCAGTTGTGAGGATTTTTGTTTTCTTTATGTTGAGGTGTAATCCATACTGAAGGCTGTAGTCTTTGATCTTCATCAGTAAGTGCTTCAAGTCCTCTTCATTTTTATCAAGCAAAGTTGTGTCATCTGAGTATCACAGTTTGTTAATGAGTCTTCCACCAACTTTGATGCCACATTCTTCTTCATGTAGTTCAGCTTCTCGAATTATTTGTTCATCAAAAAGTTTGAATAAGTATGGTGGAAGGATTCAAACCTGACACACATTTCCTGACTTCAAACTATGCAGTATCCACTTGTTCTTTTCAAATGACTGCCTCTTGGTCTAAGTACAGGTTCCTCATGAGCATAGTTATGTGTTCTGGAATTCCCATTCTTTGCAATGTTTTCCATAATTTGTTATGATCCACACAGTCAAATGCCTTTGTATAGTCGATAAAAGACAGGTAAACATCTTTTTGTTATTCCCTCCTTTCAGCCAAGATCCATATAAGAAGAGACTCTGAAACTACTCTTTAACATAGAGTAGCTAAAGCGAAACAACAACAAAAAAAAAACATTGAAGTAAAAAAGATGAACAGAAGACCTCAAAGGACAGCTAGAGAGGACAAGCTAAAGTCTTATAATGAACTGTGCAGAGACCTGGTATTAGAAAACAAAAAGGAAAAGTACACTCAGTATTTCTCAAGTGGAAAGAACTGGAGAAAAAATTCAAACCTTGAGTTGCAGTATTGAAGGATTCTACGGGCAAAAGAATGAAACAACACAAGAAGCATTGAGAGAAGGTGGAAAGAATACGCAGAGTCAATGTACCAAAAGGAAATGGTCAACATTAAACCATTTCAGGATGTAGCATATGATCAAGAAACGATGGTACTGAAGGAAGAAATCCAAGCTTCTCTGAAGGCATTGGTGAAAAACAAGACTCCAGGAATTGACGGAATACGAACTGAGATATTTCATGAAATATATGCATTGCTTAAAGCACTCACTTGTCTATGCCAAGAAATTTGGTAGACAGATACCTGGTCAATCAACTGAAAGAGATCCATATATGTGCCTATTCTAAAGACAGCTGATCCAATAGAATGCAGAAAGTATTGAATAATATCATTAACATTACTTGTAAGTAGAGTTTTCTGAAGATAATTCAAATATGGTTGAAGCAGTACATAGACTGAGAACTGCCAGAAATTCTGCCAGATTCAGAAGAGGACGTGAAATGCAGGATATCATTGCTGATAGCAGATCGATCTTGGCTGAAATCTGAGAATAGCAGAAAAATATTGTTAAATAAGCCTCATCTCTTAAATAATGTAACTGATCAATGACATTTGAGTATTATAGTTTGAAATAAGGGAGTATTTGATGGGATTAAAAGTTTTTTCTTTGTCCAAAGTATAGTGACTGTAATAACCTATAAATGAATAAAAACACGATAAACAACATGACATTGTCTCAGAAATCTTTTGAATTTAAGATGCATTGATAATTACTGGTGATTACAATGTGATAATTGGAAACAAAGAAGAGAATCAATAGTTGGAAAATATGGTCTTGGTGATAGAAAAGACACTGGAGATCACATGACAGAATTTTCTAAGACCAATGACCTATTTATTGGAAATACCTATTTTCAACAACATAGATGGCAACTATAGACACAGGTCTCACCGGATGGAATACATAGAAAACCAATCGACTATATCAGTGGAAAGAGATGATGGAAAAGCTCAATATCATCAGTCACAACAAGGCCAGTGTCTGACTGCAGAACAGATCATTTTCAAATTGAAGCTGAAGAAAATTAAAACAAGTCCGTAAGAACCAAAATATGACCTTAAGTATATCCCTCTAGAATTTAGAGATCATCTCAAGAACATATTTGACATACTGAACACTAGTAACGAAAGACCAGACACTTTGTGGGATGACATCAAGTATATCAACCATGAAAAAGCAAAAGTCATTAAAAAGACAGGAAAGAAAGAAAAGACCAAAGTGGATGTCAGAAGAGACTCTGAAACTTGCTCTTGAACTTAAAGCAAATGGGAGAAATGATGAAGTTAAAGAGCTAAAGAGAAGAAAAAATTTAAGCCTTGAATTGCAATACTGAAGGATTCTGTGGGCAAAATATTGGACGATGCAGGAAGCATCAAAAATAGATGGAAAGAATACACAGAATTACTGTACAAAAAACCTGGTTGGTGTCAAACCATTTTAGGAGGTAGCAGATGATCAAGAGCTGATGGTGTGGAAGGTAGCAGTTCAAGGTGTACTGAAGAAATTGGCAAAAAATAAGGCTCCAGAAATTGACAGAATAGCTATTGAAATGTTTCAAAAAATGGGTGCAAGGCTGCAAGCACTCAGTCATCCATGTCAAGAAATTTGGTAGACAGTTACCTGGCCAACCAACTGGAAGAGATCCATATATATGCCCATTCAAAAAAAAAAAAAGAAAAAAAAGATGATCTACAAGAATATGGAAATTATCGATCAATACCATTAATATCACACACAAGTAAAATTTTGTTGATGATAATTCAAAAATGATTGCAACAGTATATAGACAGGAAATTTCCAGAAATTGAAGCCAGATTCAGATTGATGATGTCAGATGGATCTTGGCTGAAAGCAGAGAATACCAGAAAGATGTTTACCTGTGTTTTATTGACTGCAAAAGTATTTGACTGTGTGGATCATAATAAATTATGGATAACATTCCCAAGAATGGGAATTACAGAACACTTAACTGTGCTCATGCAAACCCTGTGCATAGACCAAGAGGTAATCTTACAAACAGAACAAGGTGATACCGCAGGGTGTAAATTCAGGAAAGGTGTGATTTAGGTTATATGCTTTCACCATAGTTATTCAATCTGTATGCCAAGAAAATAATCTGAGAAGTCAGACTATATGAAGAAGAATGTGGCATCAGTATTAGAGGAAGATCATTAACAATCTGTGACATGTAGATGATACAACTGAAACTGAAGAAGGATTGAAACACTTACTGATGAATATTGAAGACCACAGCCTTCAGTATGGATTACAACTCAACATAAACAAAAATCCTCACAACTGTACCAATAAACCGTATCATAATAAACAGGGAAAAGATTGAAGTTGTCAAAGATTTCATTTTACTTAGATCGACAATGAACAGCTATGAAAGCAGAAGTCAAGAAATCAAATGAAATATTGCATTGGGCAAATCTCCTGCAATAAAACTGTTTAAAAAGTATTAAAAAGCAAAGATGTCACTTTGCGGACTAAGGTGTGCCTGACCCAAGCCTTGGTATTTTCAATGGTTTCATATGCAGGAAAAAGCTGGACAATGAATAAGGAAGACCAAAGAAGAATTGATGTCTTTGAGTTATGGTGTTGGCAAAGAATATTGAATATACCATGGACTGCTGTAAGAATGAAGAAATCTATCTTGGAACAAATACAGCCAGAATGTTCCTTAGAAGGGAGGATGGTGAGACTGACTTATGTACTCTGGACATGTTATCAGGAGGGATCAGTCCCTGGAGAAGGACATCACGCTTGGTAAAGTTGAGAGTCAGTCAAAAAGAGGAAGCCCATCAATGAGATGTATTGGCACAGTGGCTGCAACAATGGATTCACGTACAGCAATGATTGTGAGGGTGGTGCAGGACAAGGTAGTGTTTTGTTCTGTTTTACGTAGAGTTGCTATGAGTCAGAACCAACTCAAAGGTACCTAAAAACAACAACATAATTTCTTCAACAATATGTCATATATTTCTCTATAAGTTATTTGTGATATCTAGGTAATCTTTGACTGTTTTTGGTTTGCTTTTTGTTGTTCTTATTTATTTCTAATATCTTATTTTTGACTTCTTACTGAGTATTTTTGTTGAGTATTAATTTGAGTTTTTATTGATTACTTTCTTGTTTTTTTTTTTCCTCCAATTTTATTGAGCTACTATTTTGTATTACCTTTTTGAAGGACGTGCATTCTTATAATACTCCTTTAGAGGTAACCCTTAATTTTTAACATACATATTAGATTTCACAAATTCCTAAAGTAATCTGTATCTGTATGTCTCTATCAAAATATACAGGAACTTTTGAGCATTTCCACATGGTTTCCCTCATCCCTACTGTGCTACCTGGAAGTTCAGGTTCATTATGTTTTTAATGTTAAGTAAGATTTTTTTTTAATTTTTATTCAATGACTAATTACATTTATTAATTTTTTTTTTTTTGCTAAATTTTCTTCTTACATTCAACACTTCCTCCTAGATTTGTATACTTAAACCAACCTGTTGCCATCGAGTCAATTCTGACTCATACTTTGGCAACCTAATATTTGTGTAAGGAGCCCTGACAGCCCAACAGTTAAACGCTTGGTAAATAACCAAAATGTCCACGGTTGGAACCTACTGGCATCTCTTTGAGAGAAAAGACTTGGAGATCTATTCCCTTAAAATTATAGAGTAGGAAATTCTATGGGGCAGTTCTACTCTGTCACGTAGAATCACTGTAAATTAGAATTGATTCAAAGTTACACAACAACAACTATATCAGGTGAAGACTGATGACTGATGCTCACCTACTGTTTAATTAACCAAAACCGAAAAAATAAAAATAAACCCATTGTCTTCCAGTTGATTCCAACTCATAGGGACACTATAGGACAGAGTAGAACTGCCCCATTGAATTTCCAAGGAGCAGCTGGTGGATTCTAACTGCTGACCTTTTGATTAGCAGCTGAGCTTTTAACCACTGTGCCCTTTCTCTTGAATGGTCACTGATCTGAATATAGAATTCAAATTTGACAGGTATTTATCTTCAACTTTTTAATGACAATTCTGCTGTCTATCTAACAAGCTTTTGTATATAATCAATTTATTATCAGTTACTGATAAGATAATCCCTTGTCTTTGGTAATATGAGTTTATTTGAAAATGTGTCTTGCTTTAGATTCAGCATGCACATTCAGTATGAAGATTCATATTTTTTTTCAAATTTAGAAAATTATAAAACAGTATAACTTCTTTTTACTATTTTTCTGGCAACCATAGTAAATGAGTTTTAAGTCTCCTCATTCTAGCCCTACTTGCTTTAACCATTTGTTCATATTTTTATTCTGCTCAGCACAATCGTAAATTCTGAGTGATGTCCTTAGGTATATGTTCCAGTTTATTGTTTCCATTCTCACGATATTTTGTGATACTTAATAAGTGCATTGAGCTATATTTTTTTAATCTAAGGTTGAATTGTTATTTTAATATGAGTTTTATTCTTTCTTTATTTCCCACATGATTTTTTAAATATATATTTTATATCCTTACATTTTTACATTTTATTTTTTATCAAGACTTTTGAGTTCAGTTTGCCAACTCCCTCTCTTCTTGAGGTACTTTTTCTTACTTGCTTAGTAATTTTTTGTTGTGAAATCATAATATGCTAGTGGTTCACCTTCCATCCTACTACATGTTCCCTTTTTTATATGTGTTCCTATGATCATATACATGCTTTTATTATTTTTTTCCCTGGGCCCTAGGTGTTTCAGTGTTTCATGACACTGTTTTTAATATTAGTTTTTTAGAGCTGTAGACCCCACCCACACACATAGAATAGGCCTGTAATTTTATTTTACTTAGGTGATTTTTGCCACTTCCCTTGGCCAGAGAACATTGTATTTGCACCATTTTCCTAGGCAAAGGATTCCTTCTAGGCTTCAGCTTTATGCAAGAAGTTCAAATGGGACTCTGCCTTGCTAGTGAATGAAATCTCTTCTCCTATCCTACCAATTGTGAAACTTCAATTTTTCAATTCCTGTAGCACAGCTCTTCTCAGTTGAGTTTCCTCTTCTTTTGAGAGCTTATGGGTTTTCCTTTATTTATTTATATTTTTTAATTTTAAGATTGTTTTACATTTAAATTAAAATTATTTTGATTTATAGATCATTTCTATATATTTTTAGTAAAAGTGAGAGCAAATATAGTTAACTCCTTTCTACACGTAACATTTAAATTGATTCAGTACTTTTATTAAAGTATGAATTTCCAAATGTTATGCTAAAATTCACTTGTCTTATTTATCTAGTGCTTTGTTATTATTGTTGTTGTTGTTAGGTGCCATGGAGTCAGCTGGGACTCATAGAGACACTAGGTATCACAGAAGGAAGCACTGCCGGTTCCCACACCATCCTCACAATCATTATGCTTGAGCCCGTCATTGCAGCCACTGTCAATCCATCTCCTTGAGGGTTTTCCTCTTGACATTTTCACAACGTTGAGTCTGCCTATCCATGAGCATGGTATGTTTTTCCATTTATGTAGATCCCTTTGGGTTTCATGCAGTAGTGTTTTATAGTTTTCTTTGTATGGGTCTTTTACATCCCTGGTCAGATTTATTCCTAAGTATTTTATTACTGTTCTTTTTCTATTTGTTTGAGTTGTGTAGTTAATGTTTTGATTTTGTCCCTTTCTTCTTTTTTGATATGTGCATCTATTGCTATAAATTGTCCTTTGCGGACTGCCTTTGTTGTGTCCCAAAGGTTTTTGTATGATGTGTTTTCACTCTCATTTGCTTCTAGGAGTTTTTTGATTCCATCTCTGATTTCTTCTATTACCCACTCATGTGTAAACAGGGTATTATTCAATTTCCATGTAGTTAATTTTTTTTCCTTGCTCTTTCTAGTGTTAATTTCTACCTTGCTGGCATTGTGGTCAGAGAAGATACTTTGAATTATCTCAATGTTTTGGATCTTGTTGAGGATTGCTCTGTGGCCTAAGATGTGGTCTATTCTGGAGAACGTTCCATGTGCATTGGAAAAGAATGTGTACTTTGCAGTGGTTGGATGGAGTGTTCTATATATGTCTATGAGGTCAAGTTGGCTGATTGTGCCCTTTAGGTCTTCTGTATCTTTGCTGAGTTTCTTCTTAGTTGTTCTGTCCTTTACTGAGAGTCATGTGTTGAAGTCTCCTACTATTATTGTGGAACTGTCAATTTCTCTTTTCAGTGTTGTTACAGTTTGTTTTAAGTATCTTGGAGCCCTGTCATTGGGTGTAGATGTTTATTATGGTTATCTCTTCATGATGGATCATCCCCTTAATCATTATATAGTGTCCTTCTTTGTCGTTTATGGTAGATTTTGTTTTAAAGTCTACTTTATCTGAGACTAGAATTGCCACTCCTGCTCTTTTTTGGTAGTTGTTAGCTTGATATATTTTTTTCCAACCTTTGACTTTTAATATATTCACATCTTTGTTTCTAAGGTGTGTCTCTTGTAGACAGCATATTGATGGATCCTGTTTTCTTATCCATTCTGTCACTCTCTGTCTCTTTATGGGTGCATTGAGTCCATTTACATTCAGCGTAATTATTGATAGATGTGAGTTTGTTGCTGTCATTTTGTGGTGCTTTTTTTTTGTGATGCTGAAATTTTCTTTGTTCTTCTTACTCTCTTGTGCTGAGTTACTTTTGTATTTGGATTTTTTTTTCATTTCTTTTGTTTTTTAGGTTTTGTTTTTGCTGAGACTTTATGTTTTTCCTCTTTTTTTTTATGAGTATGTTTGTTAACTTTCTTTGTGGTTACCATGAATTTTACCCTTATCTTTCTAACTTTGAAGCAGTCTACCATTTCTTGGTATCAGCTAGCCTTCCTCTCCATTAGAATGATCTATAACTATGCCATTTATTCCTTCTTTTATTGTTGACGTTGTTGTCATTTATTGATTAACTGCTCTGATTCCCTGTTGTATTTCCTTTGGTTTTGGATAGTCCTCGAGAGGTCATTTCTTAGATTGGTATCTGGCTGGTAAGATCCTGTGTCCTAGATTCTGCTTGTGAGCTGAAGCTGTTTGTCCTCAGATTGAAGAACTCCCTTTAATAATTCTTGTAAGTTTGGTTTGAGTTTTACATATTCCATTAATTTCTGTTTATCTGGAAATGACCTAATTTCACCATCAAATTTGAATGAGAGTTTTGCAGGATGTATTATTCTTGGCTGACAATTTTTTTCTTTCAAGATTTTATATATGTCATCTCATTGCCTTCTTGCCTGCATGGTTTCTGCCAGTTAATCTGAGCTTAGTCTTATTGTTCCTCTTCTGTATGTGACTTCTGGTTTTTCATGAGCTGCTCTCAGGATTCTTTGTTTGTCTTTGGTTTTGGCAAGTGTGAATATGATATGCCTTGGTGATTTTCTTTTGGGGTCTCTTCTATATGGGGTTCGCTGAGCTTCTTGGATGGCCAGCTTTTCATCTTACATGATATTGGGGAAGTTTTCTGTCAGCATTTCCTCAATGATCCTCTCTGTGTTTTCTGTTTTCTCCCCCTGTTCTGGAATGCCAATCACTCATAAATTTTTGCTTTTAATTGTGTCCCATATAACTCTTAGGGTTTCTTCATTTTTCTTTGTTCTTTTTTCTGAGTTTTCCTGAAACAGAGTTGTACCCAAGTGTTTGTCTTCAGTTCCACTGATCCTGTCTTCCACGGTTTCAAATCTGCTTCTCAGCCCTTCTATGACATCATCTATTTCTGAAATCTTGTTGTTTATCTTTTGGATTTCTAATTGTTGTTTTTGTATAATTTCTAGTTGTGAATTTATTTTGGCATTTTGTTCCTGCATCATCTTCCTGAATTCTTCCAATTTTTTGTCTGTATTTTCCATTAATTTGTCTATTTTTTCCTCATGTTTGTCAGCTTTTTGCCTCAGTTCTTGGAAAATTAGGAGTATTAGAGATTTGAATTCCCTATCAGGTACTTCTAGTGCATTTTCTTCCACAGGAGAGTCATCTGGTGTTTTAATTTGGACGGCTACTGGAACCATCCTGTCCAGTTTTTGTAAATGTTTTGATATTTTCTGCTTTTTTGGGGGCATTCAGCAGTTATTTCTCTCGTTTATTGATTATAGATTTGTTTGTTTCGTCCCTTTGTTTAAAAAAAATTTTTGACTATGTCTGAGCAGGCAGACTGCGTGGTCTTTGTTGTTTGCTCGTCTGTGGGCTCAACATTTTTCGCCTCCTTCTCCAACTGGCAGTTTCAGTCACTCAGATATGGTACAGCAGGGCAGGTCTAGCTGAAGAGGAGCCACTGGGATGGGTTGTTTGTGACACTCACTACAGCCACCGGGGCGGGTCGGTAATCAGTTCTGGGCAGGTTCCAGTAGTCCGTGCCTGCACTGCTTGGTGGTGTGATGTCAAGCGCATGGTGCAGGTAGGCAGGATGCAGCAGGGAGATGGTTATGTGTGGAGTGGCTGTTTTGTCTCTTGCTGGATGCTCCATGAGGCTGCTTTCTCATACCCCGTTTGCTGGTCTCCGATAGGAGTCCAAGATGGTGGAGCCGCACTGTGTTAGCTGGTAGGAGACCTCTCCATGAATCTCTCCTCGCAATCCGTTCTCTGTTAGTTTTCTCACTCCATTTGGTGCTTGGCTGAGTTCTTCATCTCTTCATCTAGGGTTTCAGAATTGTTGTTTTCTCTGTTCAGCTTAGTTTTTTGGATCTTTGCTGTGGAGGGGCGGCATGGTGCTTCTGCCTAGAGTGCCATTTTGCCGGAACTCCTACCCATAATTTTTTATGATTCACTCAGTCGAATACTTTTGCATAGTCAATAAAACACAGGTAAACATCTTTCTGGTATTTTCTGATTTCAGCCAAGATCCATCTGACATCAGCAATGACATCCTTCCTTCCACATCCTCTTCTGAATCTGCCTTGAATTTCTGGCAGTTCCCTGTCAATGTACTGGTGCAACCTGTTTAAGATCGTCTTCAGAAAAATTTTACTTGTGTGTAACATTAGTGATATTGTTCGAGAATTTCTTCATACTCTTAGATCACCTTACTTTGGAATGGGCACAAATATGGCTCTCTTCCAGTCAGTTGTCCAGCATAGATGTCTTCCAAATTTCTTGGCATACATGAGTGAATACCTCCATCATGGCATGTGTTTGTTGAAACATCTCTTGGTATTCTGTCAATTCCTGTAGCCTTGTTTTTTGCCAATATCTTCAGTGTAGCTTAGATATCCTTCAGTCCTATTGGTTCTTGATCACATGCTACCTCTTGAATTGGTTGAACGTTGACAAATTCTTTTTGGTACGGTGACTTTGTGTATTTTTTCCTTCTTCTTTTGATGCTTCTGGTGTCATTCTATATTTTGCCCATAGAATTCTTCAATATTGTGAACCCAGTCTTGAATTTTTTCTTAAGTTCTTTCAACTTGAGAAATGCTGAACATGTTCTTCCCTTTTGATTTTCTAACTCCAGGTCTTTGCAATTTCATTAGTATGCTTTACTTTGTCTTCTCAAGTTGTTCTTTGAAATCTTTTTTTCGCCTCTCTTACTTCAACATTTCTTCCACTTGCTTTAGCTCCTCTATTTTCAAGAGGATGTTCCAAAGTCTCTTCTGACATCCATTTTGGTCCTTTCTTTCTTTCTGTCTGTTTAATGATCTTTTACTTTTTTCATGTATGATGTCCTTGATGTCATCCCACAACTCATCTGGTCTTTGGTCATTAGTGTTCAGTGGGTCAAATCTATTCTTGAGATGATTTCCAAATTCAGGTTGGATATACTCAAGGTTGTATTTTCATTTTTGTGGATTTGTTTTAATTTTCTTCAGAGCAACTGATAGCTTGTTCCACAGTTGGCCCCTGGCCTTATTTTGTCTGATGATATTGAACTTTTCCATGGTCTCTTTCCATAGATGTAGTCAATTTGATTCCTGTGTTCTCCATCATGTACAGTTCCCATTTATTTTGTTGCAAAAAGGTATTTGCAATGAATAAGTCATTGATCTTGCAAAATTCTATCATGCATCTCCAGTGTCATTTCCATAAGCAAGGGATTACTTCCCAACTACTAACCCTCCTTCTTTATTTCCAATTTTCTCATTCTAATCACCATAAAGATCAATATCTAGTGCTGCTGTAACAGAAATATCATAAGTGGGTGGCTTTTACAAACATAAGTTTATTTTTTCACAGTTAGGCGACTAGTAGTCAGAATTCAGGGTGCTGGCTCTAGGGGGAAACTTTGTTTGTCCACTGGCTCTGGGGTAGGTCTTTGTCTCTTTTGAGCTTCTGCTTCTGGACAGCCTTCATGTGGCTTGGCATCTATCTTCCCTCATCTCTGCTTGCTGGTTTCTGTCTAATCAGCTTCCTTTATATCTCAACGGTAATGGGCTTAAGACACACCCTATACTGATATGGTCTCATTAACATAATAAAGAAACCCCTGTTCCCAAATAGGATTATAGCCACAAATATATGGATATGGAATCACAGCACTTATTTCTGGGGGACACAGTGTAGTCCATAACACCACTCATCTGAAAAAAGGATGATAAAAAAAATCAAAACATATGAAATCTGCGAATTGATTATTTCTGGCTATATAGCTTATTTTCAGCTCAGTTAAATTTGAAGATTTGTTGGATTTTCTCTCTAGTATCCCTAGCAGGTTGACTGTGCCTTTTTTCTTTTTAAATACCCCTTAACCCAAATGTTTAGGAAGGACAAGCAACTTCTTAATATTCTGCCTATGTTCTCAGGAAATGTCATTAGTTTGGCAGGGCTCCCAATGTGTAGCACAGCTTGATCTCCCTGCACTGTCCCCAAAACAGCAATGCCTGACATCAGGAAGCTCTTTCAATGACAGGCATTCATTTATCTGAACTTATTCTGAGCTTAGAGAACATGTCTTTTTTTTTTTTTAATGTAGTCTGAAAGGTACATTCTGAGGTCCTTCCTACAAGTCAGTATTTCTTCCCTAAAAGTTGTCTTATGCAATAGAATTTTTTTAGGGGATTCCTTTTCTTTATTTTTTAGTGGAAGCTCTGAAATTGTATTAATAAAAAAAAAATTTAAACATTTTTGTCAGTGTTCTTGTTTTATAGTGGGCTTTTGGATTTGTTTAATGGGAAGGTAGAACTTAAAGTTCACACTTAAATTTCACTTAGAAAGAAGGGACAAAAGTAACAGTGACATGGAGTAAATTTTAATGATAAAATTTTACATGGAAACATCTGAGAACTTGTTAATTTTCACATAAAGAGCTTTTCAAATGAAGTAGAAATTACACAATTATGGATTGTGAAGAGAGTTTTTGTACTAATGCTAACCCTAATTCATGCATAACATGATATAATCTTAATTTGTTCATACATTTTCATTTACTGGAAAATCTTAATATATGATCATGTGTCTCTTGGAAGCAGAGGCTCTGGAGTAAGATAGGCTAGGTTCAAATCCTGACTCCACCATTTACTACTAGTAAAAATGAGCAAATTCCTTAACTTTTCTGTGGCTCATTATCCTCAATTTTATAAGGATAAAAATAACACCTTTCTCTTAACTATTTGTGAAGAATGAATTACTGTATTTTTACAAAAATAAAGTGAGCCTTCTGTGTTTGTTTGCCAGCAGTGCCTTCCCCTCTACCCTGAGATATTTTTCAAAGGGCGTTATGCTATTTTTTTTTTTTTTTACAGCAATATGGCATGGTTGTGAGGGTGCCTCTCAGGGGGAGGGCACAACCCACAAACAAACTCAGAAGGTGCACATTATATGTACAAAAATATGTTACTTAATCCATGTACAATGCTTGGAATAGTGATTGGTTCTCAATGAGTACTCACTAGTTGTTAGCTGTTAGTTGGTGTTAGTCTTTCTAGGCTTCATTCATCAACAAAATCTGCCAGTTGCAAAGAACATTGCTTTCTTCAATTAACATCTTTTTGCAAAGTCAAACTTCACCTTACATAAAGGTTATTTTACATACAGAGATTCATATTTCTTGTATTTTTAGTCTTATATATACATTAATATAAGAAGTATCTTTTAATCTTATCTACTGAAACTCTTAATATTACATCTTATGGAATTTTACTTTATATATATTTTTATACTGATCTTTAACACTGACATAACATAGTCATATATTTATAATTTTAGCTCTTTAATTTTAATACTTATGGTTTAATTTATTTAATGTTGTAAGATAGAATTATAACTTTATTTTTCTAACATATAAAAAAGCTACTTATTTATATAAATTTTAGGGAAAGTAAGGGAAAAAATGAAGATTTTGAGTGGAATTATATTGAGTAAATTAATAAATTTAAGGATAATAGACATCTTTACAATATTAATATGAACTTCTCAGAATATATTTTAAAGTCTTTTTGTTCTTATTGTCATTTTTATTTTTTATAGATCATTATAAATAAGCACTTAGTACCTATTTTTATAGTTTTTCCATGTATTTCATTGAAAATATTTAGAAATACGGACTAAAATTAATGTCTCCTCTTTGAAGTTCCTAAGAGATTTAAAGTGAGCTTGCCCAATAACACGTAATACAAAGTGGCAGTGCAGAGAATGAACTGAGGCTTTATGACTCCAAAACTCATTGCTTTTTTAAATTTATTTTTGTTGTTGCTGTTGTTGTTTTTGAGAATATACACAACAGAACATACACCAACTGAACAATTTCTACATGTACAATTTAGTGGCATTGAGCACTTTCTTTAATTGTGTAATCTTTCTCTTTTTTCCAAATTGTTCCTCACCGATTAACATAAACTCAATGCCCTCTGAGTTTCCCATCTAATCTTTCAAGTTGCTGTTGTCAATTTGATCACATATAGATAGTTCTTAAAAGAGCTCAGTGTTCAAGACAGACATTCTTTATTATTTAAGCTAAACTATTGCTTGGTTTTAAGAAGATTTCAGGGGATATCTTTGTTTTAAGGTTTAAAGATTTTCACAGGACAATAGTTTCAGACATTCATCTTGTCCTCCATGGCTTCAGAAAATCTAGATTCCATGAGAATTTGAACTGTTGGCCATACCTGGCAGTGTTTGATCTCTTTATCTAAAAGTAAGAGACACATAATCATATTTTCCAAAGATGTCTACTTCTTTGCCCCAGGAATGAGGTTATTTAAAGCTGTGGAAATGTGCACCTTCTCATTTCTTGAAAGCAATGTTTCAAGAATCACAACGTTGTTGTTTTACTCCAATTAGAAGCCTCATCAGATAATTTGAAACGGTTATAAGGGCACCCATATTACAAGATTTACTCCATATTATTAACATATTTACATCTCTGAGTTATAAAATAGAATTTTACAAATAGATACTAAGAAAAAAATTGAAAAAATCCTTTCTAGAGTTAAGGATTTAATACTAAATTTTTAATCTTTGCTGTTTTGTGATTGTTGTGTATAGTTCTGTGTGGGATTCATAGAGTCAGATGGAATAGTCGTTACAAGACTCAATTAAGGTTCTCACTGATTGTAATTTGTATGAAAAAAGAATACATAGCAATTCTTCGTTTATAGACACCAGGTGGCAGCCATAATTCAGAACACATCTCTTGACCTATTCTTAACTAAATTATTTGAGTATGTACAGGAAATCTTGGAATCTCTTTGCAATATATATGTATATGGAAACTCTGGTGGCGTAGTGGTTAAGAACTACAGTTGCTAACCAAAAGGTCAGCAGTTAGAATCCACAAGGCGCCCCTTGGAAACCATACGGGGCAGTTCTACTTTGACCTACTGTGTCGCTATGAGTTGGAATCAAGTCGACAGCAATGAGTTCGGTTTTATATACATATATAATTACTGGAAACTCCTTTCTATGTCACTATGGTCCACTTGATATCAGAAGAACAACGTAAAAATTAGGATATTTTAGCTGTATATATCACTGCTATGTGACACTTGGCACAGCCAAGAAAACATTGCATTTCAGAAATTCTGTACCACCTCTTCTGTATCTGTCTTGAATACTTTCTACTAGCACTTAACCAAATCCACAAATATTAAAATTCTATAATCCAAAGAGAAATATCATAAGGAAAAAGAAAATAAACATTTCTGACTTATGGAGTTCAGGGATTAATTGAATAATTAGGTCATGGGAAAAACAGATACATTTCTCTTGGGGAAGTTCTGTTAACAGAGAGTGATCTCCAGTATGTAACTATTTCTGTTTTCACCCATTCTTTTTTCCTACCTCATTCTGTTTCTGTCCTCGCTTACTAAAAGCTCTAAAAATGTCAGGTGGCTTTCACTAGTAATTGGAATTACTTCCATTTCATGGGACAGAAACTGTTCTCAAACTTGCTTAAACAAAATAAATATAAATTTCTTGTTTATGGTAAATGGAAATTTAGTGGGGTGTAATAAACTTCAATCAAAATAGGGTCTAGGGGTTACATGATGAAATTGGGTCTCTGTATATCTCTTTCTCCATGTTTGTGTTCCGCTTTTCTCCCTGTTACTTTCATATTAAGCGGGGCTGTCCTGTGTCATGTCGATGATGGCAACTGGTGACTCTGGGGCTACATATTGTACTAAGCTAACTATTTTAAGGAAACCTATGCTTCTTTCCTATTTTTCACAGGAACAATTCTATGGAGGGTTCTCTTTCAGTCACATCTGAGGTCACTGCCTCACTGTAAACTTCACAATAAGATGGTATAGATTAGTGAGTTGTCATGTATTCCTCTGGGACTTGGGGCTAGTGTCAATCACACCAGAACTGTAAAGACATAAATGAGGAGGGGTAGTTTGAAATTATAATAATGAACACTCCAAAGCAAATATTCAAACATGACATATCCCTGTGCAAATAACTGCAGGTAAAAAGAGTCATATTGCCACTGTAACAGACACACTAGTCATGGGGTGGAGTAGCTATGGGGTGGGTAAAGTTATTACAGGAAGAGTCAAAACACATATGTTATTCCACACTTGTATCATTTAATTCTGGACTGGTTATATAACAGCATGGATGCTTCACATTAAAATTAAGCCTATGGAAGAAGGAGAATTTGGGTGGTATATATTGACTCTACAACTGGACCAATAAACAACATCATGATAAACAGAGAAAGTATTGAAATTGTCAAGGATTTCATTTCATTTGGATCCACAATCAATGCCAGTGCAAGCAGCAGCAAGAAATCAAAAGATGTATTGCATTGTGCAAATCTCCTGCAAAATACCTCTTTAAAATGTTGAAAAGCAAATATGTCATCTTGAGGGCTAACGTGTGCTTGACTCAAGCCATGATATTTTCAATCACCCTATTTGATATGAAAGCTGGACAATGAATAAGGAAGACTGAAGAAGAATTGATGCCTCTGAATTATGGTGTTGGTGAAGAATTTTGAATATACTATGGATTGCCAAAAGAACAAACAAATCTGTCTTGGAAGAAGTACAGTCAGAGTGCTCCTTGGAAGAGAGAATGTCGAGACTTCATCTCACGTACTTTGAACATGTTATCAGGAGGGACTAGTCTTTGGAGAATGACATCGTGCTTGGTAAGGTAGAGAGTCAGCAAAAAAGAGGAAATCCCTCTACTAAATGGATTGACACAGTGGCTGCAACAATGGACTCCAGCATAGAAACTTGTGAGGATGGTCAAGATCTGGCAGTGTTTCATTCAGTTGTGGATAGGGTCGTTACGAATCAGAACTGACTTGATGGCACCTGTCTTAGTCATCTAGTGCTGCTGTAACAGAAATACCACAAGTGGATGGCTTTAACAAACAGAAGTTATTCTTTCACAGTCTAGTGGGCTAGAAGTTCAAATTCAGGCCATCAGTTTCAGGGCAAGGCTTGCTCTGGCAGCTCTAGAGGAAGGTCCTTGTCATCAACCGTCCCTGGTCAAGGAGCTTCTTGGGGCAGAAACCCCAGGTCTAAAGAACACGCTCTGCTCCTGGCACTGCTTTCTTGGTGGTATGAGGTCCCTAACTCTGCTTGCTTCCCTTTCCTTTTATCTCTTATAAGATAAATGGTAGTGCAGGACACATCCCAGGGAAATTCCCTTTACATTGGATCAAGGATGTGACCTAAGTAAGGGTGTTTCATCCCACCCTAATCCTCTTTAACATAATCTAATCTTGCCTCATTAATCACAGGCAGAGATTAGGATTTACCACACATAGGGAAATCACATCAGATAACAAAATGGTAAACAATCATACAATATCTGGAATCATGGCATAGCGAAATTGATATTTTAGGGAACACAATTCAATCCATGACCTAATGACAGCAATAACATATGCATCCAAAAAACTATCTAATAGATCATAGCTTCTACCTTATCATATGATGTATAGTTTCAGACTACCAGTATGAAGGTACATAATTTTCAGAAAAAGAGTAATTGTCCAGGAATATATGAGGCTACTTTTTCAGTTAATGGGGTGATTGCCTTACCTCTCACCCCTCCCCAGCCTTTTTCTAGTGACTGGAAAGACTATAAGTTATTCTCATTTATTTTTTCTTAAACCCTCTAACTTCAGAAGTCTTTATCTTGGACCTAGACATTATTATGCCACAACGCAAATCACTTTTTAGATACAAAAAAACTATTAAATCTGTAAAAATAATCATAAAAAGAAAAAAAAGGAAGACAAATCAGGTAATCTGAACTAATTTTTATAAGAAATTTGTGTCTGCAAAGACTATAATTTATATATATATATCTTTACTTCTTATACTTAGCATTTTGCTATCAACTTTTAAGTAATACATAGAGTTTCATGGAGGGTTCTAAAGAAAATTGAGAACAATATTTCCAGTGTGTCTTTAGGAGAAACTAAAAGTATGCTCAATATCATTCTTTTTATGATCAAGATAATGGTTCATAAGAAGGACTCTGGCAACAGACTAGCCGGGCTTCAAGCTCAGTATGTATTTTTTTTTCCTAGATATGTAACTCCAGTAAACTACATGACTTCTTCAAGCCTCCATTTCTTCCTTGATAAAAATTATACTATAAAAACATTCAACTCATAGGTTGTTAAGAAGACCAGATGAGTTATGATATGCACAGCACTTCCGATAGTGAGCTCCATACAAACATGTGTACATGTTGTTGTTGTTATATGCCATTGAGTCAGTTCCGACTCATAGCGACCCTATGTACAACAGAACAAAACACTGCCTAGTGCTGCATGACTAGTTCTGAGATGTTATTTATCATTTCACCTGTTATGGACTGAATGGTGTCACTAAAAAAGATGTATTAAAGTCATAACTTGTGGTACCTGTGAACACGATCTTGCTTGGAAATAGGGCCTCTGAATGCATTATCAGTTAATAGAAGATCATACTGGAGTAGGGTGGATCTTAATACAAACAGAGGGATATTCCTATAAAAGATGAGAAGGGACACAGTGAGGCAGACAGAGGAAGGATGGCCATGGGAAGATGCATCTACAAGCCAAGGAATGCTTGAGGCTAGCAGATGCTGGAAAACAAGAAAGGAGTTTTTCCTAGAGCAGATGCCCATGCCCTGAGTTCAGACTTCTAACTTCCCGAATTGTGAGACAATAAATTTATGTTCTTAAAAGCCACCTAGTTGTGGTACTTTTTTTTTTTTTTTAAATCTTAGTCCTAGGAAAATAATACATCATCCCTCTATGCAATGCAACCTGATAAGTTAATGCCGAAGACCAGCCTGAGAGGCTGTACAATTCACTTTCAAATCTCTGTTGGCCTCAGTTGAACCATATCCACAGAACGTAGGGCTGTTTGATGTGTTTCATAAAGTCTGTAAATTCCTCAAAATTTTAAGTCAAATTTTGTGGATAATGACCTATATATATTTTCTGGAAAAAAATGCATTCCCCAAACAATCCATTAAAATGATGTGCGTTTTCAATTCACCTAACCATGCAATTGGAAAAGATTAAGCAGTTATATTAAGAATAATAAGTTATGGTAGTTACAAGCAAGACAGTAAGATTTTATTAATAGAGTTTTTCTAGATAAATCTGTTAACTTCTCTAAGCATTAATAAAATGGATAATTATACTTGTTTTTCATGCTTATGAAAATAAAATATTGCATATGTAACTCAATTACGCAACCAAAAGCCAGAGACTTAAGAAGGACTCAAGATGTGGCAACTATATTTGTTATTAAGGATTATTGGAGAATAATTTAATCAGAATACTTTTTTTAACTGTATGTAAAAACAACAACAACAAAAACATAGTAAATCTGAGACACCAATAATTTCTTTCCTGAAGGTAAATTAGACATTTCTGGAGCATACGCTAGCATATTCAGGCCAATACGTTTCTATGCAGCAGTAATTTATTGTCCACATCTTGACTGAGTTAAAATATCTTCAAAATTTTCCAGACCTCTGCTCTCCAGGGACTATTTGCCTTAATATACATTTTTGATAAATGTAGCTTAGTCTTTTTAATTTCATTTTATAACCTTGATATGCAGATTTTAAGATGTGGTAGAGAGTAAGGAAGTGTGGCTGTCATGGTTTACTGAAGGTTATGCTTTTAAAATTCTAGTTCCAATATACAAATTTTATATTTTCCATTATTATATTTTTAAATGATAAGATGATAAAGTAAAAATAAATATACTTATTTCAAATATATTATATACAGTAAGGTTTCACTATTTTAACATTGGTTCACTTGAACAGAAATCTATTTATTAAGCATGTTAAAACTCAACCACAGTGTAATCCTGAAGTTGAACTTTCATATTATGAGTTTGTTTTTTTTTTTAAATGTCAGGTGTGCTTTAGATTGTTTATCTCTCTGTTTTTGTTTTTATGCTAGTACCTCTTTGACTTTTTTTATCTGATTGCTCATATAACTTCTGGAATGCACTATATCTGGCATTAAACAATGAAGAATAGTCTATCTCACAATGGATGGTAGTTTACATGAACCACTATATATATTCAAGAAATTGGCACATGTAGTTCCATGTAAGACATTAAGGATATTTTTCACAGTAGAGAAAGAGAAGTGGGCGGTTTAGGAGTTGGGCCTGGGAAGATACTAGGTGTAGGGGGACAGTCATCTTCTTTGGGTATTGTCAATAATATACAGAAAAATTGCAATAAATAAGGACCAACACAAAAGCCATGAATGAGTGTCATAAAATCAGAATACTCAAAAATAATTGCAAAAGGAGGAATATGAATAATAAATACTGAAAATAAGAAAGTCTAGTAATAAAGTTGAAAAAAATAATAAGGCACCCCCAGTGTTGTTGTTGTTAGGTGCAGTCCAGTTCAGTCAAACTCACAGAGACGATACATATAACGCAATGAAACACTACCCAGTCCTGCATTATCCTCACAGTCATTGTTATGCTTGAGCCCATTGCTGCAGCCGCTGTGTCAATGCATCTCCTTGAGGGTTATCTTATGCTGGGTTCTCCAGAGAAGCAAAACCAGTGAAGCATATAGATATACTTAGAGATTTATAACAAGGAAATGGCTCACATGACTGTAGAGGCTGGAATGTCCCAAGTTCGTGGGTCAAGATAGAGGCTTCCACTGATTCGTGTAGCCGCGGGGGTTGGCGAAACAAGATCGGCAGATTGGAGAACAGGGCTCTTGTTCACAGGCTGTGAAGATGGATGAATTCCAAGATTGGCAGATAATCAATATTTTAAAACAGTAATTCAAATAATCTGATATGCATCCAGCTTTGGAAATACAGATAAAATTCATAGACAGATAATTATTTCTGTTACCTGAGTGACTTATAAAATATACAATACTTCTCCTGATAATCTAAATATTCATAAAGCACTGACAGCAGTTCACAAAAGCAGAGTCTTATGCTGTTATTGTTAGGTGCCATCAAGTGGATTCCAACTCATAGCAACTCTATGTACAACAGAAGAAAACACTGCCCAGTCCTGCGTCATCCTCATAATCATTGATATGCTTGAGCCCATTGTTGCAGCCACTGTGTCAATCCATCTCGTTAAGGATCTTCCTCTTTTTCACTGACCCTCCAGTTTACCAAGCATGACTTCCTTCTCCAGGGACTGGTCCCTCTTGATAACATGTCAAAGTAAAGGATATGAAGTCTCACCTTCCTCGAATCTAAGGAGCATTCTGGCTGCACTTCTTCCAAGACAGATTTGTTCATATTTCTGGCAGTCTATATTCTTCACCAACACCATAATTCAAAGGCATCAATTCTTCTTCTGTCTTCCTTATTCATTATCCAGCTTTTGCATGCATATGTGGTAATTGAAAATAGAATAGCTTGGGTCAGGCACACCTTAGTTCTCAAAGTGGTATCTTTGCTTTTTAACACTTTAAAGTGGTCTTTTGCAGTAGATTTACCCAGTGCAATATGTCGTTTGACATCTTAACTGCTGCTTCCATGGATATTGTTTGTGAATCCAGATAAAATTAAATCCTTGACAACTTCAATATTTTTTCCATTTATCATGGTGTTGCATATTGGTCCAGGTGTGAGGATTTTGATTTACTTATGTTGAGGTATAATCCCTACTGAAGTCTGTAGTATTTGATCTTCATCAGTAAATACTTCAAGTCTGCTTCCCTTTAAGCAAATAAGAAACCAATAAAAAAGATTTTTTTTGAATTTCAAATACTTGGAAATTAAACAATACACTCCTAAATAACTAATGGGACAAAAAGAAATTGAAAGATAAATTCAAAATATAATAAAATTAATAAAAATGAAGACACAATATGTCCTACGTTATGAAATGTAACTAAAGCAGTGATTAGAGAGACTTTGTAAGCTATCAAGTCGGTCCCCAACTCATGGAGACCTCATGCAAAACTGAAGGAAATGCTGCCTAGTCTTGCACCCTCACCGTAACCTGTTTTGGATTGGAACATTATAATCCATAGGGTTTTCACTGGCTGATTTTTGGATGTGAATTCCTAAGCCTTTCTTTCTAGTCTGTCTTAGTCTGAAATCTCCTGGAAAATCCGCTCAGTATCATAGCAACATGCAATTATCCACTGAGTGATGGGAGGTGGCTCCACATGAGGTGATTTGGCAGAGAATCAAACCTGGGTCTCCCTCAAATGGAGCATGAGAATTCTACCACTAAACCGCCATTACCCCCTGTAGAGGGATATACATAGCTGTAAAAGTCTATATTTAAAAAGAAAAAAAAATCCATATCAATAACCTAAATTTCTACCTTACTACCCTGGAAGAAAAGGAGACCAAAATAAAACTAAAGTAGGCAAAGGCAGGAAGTAAGGATCAAAAAATGAAAAACTGAAATAAAGATTAGAACAAAAATAGAGGAAAACAATGAAACCAAAATTTCAAAATAAAGTCTCTCCACGCTCACTCCTAAGGAACATTCTGATTGTATTTCTTCTAAGATTGATTTGTTTGTTCTTCTGGCAATCCACAGTTTACTGAATATTCTTTGCCAGCTCCAGAATTTGAAAGCATCAATTCTTCTGTCTTCCTTTTCCATTGTCAAGTTTCTCGTGCATATGAGGTGATTGACCAGATCGTGGATTGGGTCAAGCGCACCTTAGTCATCAAAGTGACATCTTTGCTTTTTAAAAATTGAAAGAGGTTTCTTTTTTTTTTTATTGTACTTTAGATGAAGGTTTACAGAACAGTTTCTCATTAAACAGTCAATACACATATTGTTTTATGACATTGGTTAACAACCCCACGACATGTCAACACTCTCCCTTCTCTACCTTGGAGGACCTTGTTTTTTTCTGCAGAAAATATAAATAGCCAAAGTTGCACCATTTCAAAAGTTTTTGGTACAATCCAGTGACATCGATTACATTCTTCCAGTTGTGCTGCTATTCTCACTATCCTTATCCTAATTACTCTATCACCATTATCTGCAACTCACTGCCCCCTAGGCTTCCCATCAAACCCTTTGAGTTGCTGTTGTCAGTTTGATCTCACATAGATAATTGTTTTTTTTTTTTTTTCTGTGCATTAGATGAAGGTTTGCAGAACAAACAGTTTCTCATTAAACAGTACACATATTGCCCTATGACAATGGTTAACAATCCCTCGACATATCAAAACTGTCCTTTCTCAGCCTTGGGTTTCCTATCACCAGCTTTCCTGTCTCCCCCCACACCCCTGCCTTCTAGTCCTTGTCCCTGGACTGCTGTGCCTCATTAGTCCTGTTTTATGAGGCTGTCCAATCCCCAGCTGAGCTGTGAACTTCGGGAGTGACTTCACCACCGAGCTAAAAGGGTGTCCGGGGACCGTACTTTTGGGGTTTCTACAGTCTGTCTGGCCAGTAAATCTGGTCTTTTTTAGTGAGTTAGAATTCTGTTCTACATCCTTTTCCAGCTCTGTCCAGGACCTTTTGCTGTGATCCCGATTAGAGCAGTCTGTGGTGGTAGCCGGGCACTATCTAGCTGCACTGGACTCAGTCTGGTGGAGGCCGTGGTAGCTGTGGTCCATCAGTCCTTTGAACTAATCCTTTCCTTGTATCTTGTTCTCTTCATTCTCCCTTGCTCCTGAAGGGGTGAGACCAGTGGAGTATCTTAGATAGCTGCTCACAGGCTTTTAAGACCCCAAACACTACTCACCAAGGTAGAATGTAGAACAATGTCTTTATAAACTGTGTTATGCCAACTGAGCTAGATGTTCCCCAAGACCATGGTCCCCAAAGCCCTCCACCAACCAATTCAGTCCCTCAGGGAGTTTGGAAGTGTCTATGGAGCTTTCCTTAAACAAGTTGTGCTGGCTTCCCCAGTACTGTGTACTGTCTTACCCTTCACCAAAGTTACCACTTATCTATTGTCTGTTTAGTCCCCCCCACCCCTCCCATCCCTGGTAACCAACAAAGATTGTTTTGTTTTGTGTGTAAAATTTTACATGAGTTTTTACACTAGAGGTCTCACGCAATATTTGTCCTTTTTTGATTGACTTATTTCACTCAGCATAATGTCCTCCAGTTTCATCCATGTTATGAGATGCTTCACAGATTCATCATTGTTCTTTATCTTTGCATAATACTCCACTGTGTGTATGTACCATGGTTTGTTTATCCATTCATCTGTTGATGGGCATCTAGGTTGTTTCCCTCTTTTTGCCATTGTGAACTGTGCTGCAATGAACATGAGTGTGCATATGTCTATTCGTGTGATGGTCTTATTTCTCTAGGATATATTCTTAGGAGGGGGATTGCATTTTTTAGTACTTTTTATTGTGGTGCTGTTGTAGTCTTTGTTGCTCTTACTCTCCTGTGCTGAGTTCCTTTTGCTTGTGGATTTTTTTTTTCATTTCTTCTGTTTTTGTAGGCTTTGTTTTTACTGAGACTTTGTTTTTCTTCTTTATTTTGGTGAGTATGTTTGTTAAATTTCTTTGTGGTTACCTTGAAATTTACCCTTATCTTTCCAGATTTGAACCAGTCTATTATTACTTGGTATCGCTTGACTTCCTCTCCATTAAAAGGTTCTATATCTACACCGTTTATTCCATCTTTCATTGTTCTGATGCTGTTGTCATTTACAAACTAACCTCTCTGGTTCCCTGTTGTAATTCCTTTGGTTTTGCATAGTCCTTAGGAGTTCATTTCCTAGGTTGGTATCTGACTAGTACAATCCTGTGTCCTATATTCAGCATGTGGTCTGACATTGTTTGTTCTCAGATCAAAGGACTCCCTTTAATAATTCTTGTAAATTTGGTTTGTTTTTTACATAGCCCCTTAATTTCTGTTTATCTGGAAATAACCTAATTTCATCATCATATTGAACTAGAGTTTTGAAGGATATATTATTCTTGGATAGCAATTTTTTCTTTCAAGGTTTTATACATGTCATCCCATTGCCTTCTTGCCTGTATGGTTTCTGCCAAATAATCTGAGCTTAGTCTTATTGTTTCTCCTCTGTATGTGACTTCTTGTTTTTCACGAGCTGCTCTCAGGATTCTTTGTTTGTCTTTGGTTTAGGCAAGTGTGATTATGATATGCCTTGGTGATTTTCTTTTGGAGTCTATCCTATATGGGGTTCGTGGAGCTTCTTGGATGGCCAGCTTTTCATCTTTCATGATATTGGGGAAGTTTTCTGTCAGCAATTCTTCAATGATCCTCTCTGTGTTTTCTGTTTTCTCCCCCTGTTCTGGAACTCCAATCACTCACAAATTTTTGCTTTTGATTGTATCCCACATAATTCTCAGGGTTTCTTATTTTTTTCTGATTTTTCTAAAGAAGTTTCTTAAGGAAGATTTACCCAGTTCAATATGTTGTTTGATTTCTTGACTACTTCCATGGACATTGATTGCTCATCCACGTAGAATGAAATCATTGACAGCTTCAATTTCTTCTTCATTTATCATGGTGTTGTCTAGATGTGAGGATTTTAATTTTCTTCATGGTCAGGTATAATGCATATTGAAGGCTGTAGTCTTTGACCTTTATCAATAAGTACTTCAAATTGTCTTCATTTTTGGAAAAGTAGATTGTGTCTTTAACTACTCTGTGCTTTGAAATATGCCCTTGAGCACAGAGTATTTAATGTGGATAGAAGAAAATGATGAAGTAAAAGAAGTTGAGTAGAAGATTTCAAAGGGAAGATTGACAAGACAGGTTAAGTATTATAATAAAATGTGCAAAGACATGGAGTGAGAAAACCAAAAGGGAAAAACATGATCAGCAACTCTCATACTGAAAGAACTGAAAAAAATTCAAGCCTTAAGTTGCAATACTGAAGGATTCTATGGGGAAAAACTTGAATGACACAGCAATCATCAAAAGAAGTTGGAACGGATACACAGAGTGTTTGTAAAATGAATTGGTCAGTGTCGAAATATTTCAGAAGGTAGCATATGATCAAGAACCTCTGGTATTGAAAGAAGAATGTCAAGCTGCACTGAAGACAATCATAAAAATTAAGGCAGCAGGAATTGATGGGTTATCAATTGAGATGCTTCAAAAAATGGATGTAATCCTGGAAGCACTCATTTGTCTATGCCAAGAAATTTGTAAGGTAGTTACCTGGCCAACTGTTTTAGTCATCTAGCGCTGCTATAACAGAAATACCACAAGTGGATGGTTTTAACAAACAGAAGTTTATTCTCTCACAATATAGTAGGCTAGAAGTCCAAATTCAGGGCATCAGCTCCAGGGGAAGGCTTCCGCTCTCTGTTGGCTCTGGAGGAAGTTCCTTGTCATTAATCTTCCCCTGGACTAGAAGCTTCTGCGCACAAGAATCCTGGGTCCAAAGGACACACTCTGATCCTGGTGCTACTTTCTTGGTGGTATGTGTTCCCCGTCTCTGCTCGCTTCCTTTTCCTTTTATCTCTTGTAAGATAAAAGGTGGTGCAGGCCACACATCCCAGGGAAACTCCCTTTACATTGGATCAGAGATGTGACCTGAGCAAGGGTGTTACATCCCACCCTAATCCTCTTTAACATAATCTAATCTTGCCTCATTAACCACAGGCAGAGATTAGGATTTACAACACATAGGAAAATTATATCAATCACAAAATGAAGGACGACCACGCAATATTGGGAATTATGGCCCAGCCAAATTGATAAGCATATTTCTGGGGGACACAATTCAATCTATGACACCAACTGACCGGAAGAGCTCTGCATTTGCGCCCATTCCAAAAAAAGGCGATCCAATAGAATATTGAAAATATCCAAATATATCTTTAGTATCAGATGCAAACAAAATTTTGATGAAGATAGTTACAAAACTCTAAAGCCCTAAAGGGATACGGAACTGTCAAGTATTGCCAAGATATGCCAGATATGCCAAGATGGATTCAGAACAGGACATGAAAGAAGGAATATCATTGACGAAGTCAGACAGACCTTTGCTGAAAACAGAGAATACCAGAAAGATGTTTCTGTGATTTATTGACTATGCAAAAGCATCCGACAGCATGGATCATAACAAATTGTGTAAAATATTGGGAAGAATGGGAATTTCAGAACACTTACATGCGCTCATGGGTGGTTAAAAAGGGAAAAGGTGCACATCAGGTTTATATCTTCTCACCATATGCTGAGCAAATATTCAGAGAAGTTGGTTAATATGAAGAAGAACAAGGCATCAGGAATGGGGCTCATTAAAAACCTGTGAAATGCAGGTTACACAGCCTTACTTGCAGAAAGTGAAGAGGACTCCAAGCACTTGCTAATGAGGATCAAAGACTACAGCCTTCAGTGTGGATTACACCTCAACATAACGTAAACAACAATTCTCACAACTGGACCATTAAGCAACATCATTATAAATGGAGAAAATATTGAAGTTGTCGAGGATTTCATTTTACTTGGATCCACAATCAAGCCCCATGGAAGCAGCAGTCAAGAAATCAAATGACGTATTGCATCGGGAGATCTGCCACAAAAGACCTCTTTAAAGTGTAAGAAAGCAAAGATGTCACTCTGTTGAGTGAGGTGTACCTGACCTAACCCATGGTATTTTCAAATGCCTCATATAATTGTGAAATCTAGACAATGAAAAAGGAAATCTGAAGAGTTGTTGCATTCAGAGTTTGCTGTCGGCAAAGAATTTTGAATATATCATTGACTTTTAGTAAAATCAACAAATCTGTCTTAGAGGAAATACAGCCAGAATACTCAGTAGAAGTAAGGATGGCAAGACTTCATCTCGCTTACTTCTGACATGTTATCATGGGAGACCAATCACTGGAGAAGGACATAATGCTTAGTAAAGTAGAGGGTCAGCAAAAAAGATGAACACCCTCAAGGAGATGGATTAACACAATGACTCCAACGTTGGGATCATACTATTTTAAGAATGACACAGGACTGGGCAACATTTCACTCTGTTATGCACAGGGTCACTCTGAATCTGAGATATAACAATAGCACGGTTGTGTCATGTGGATATAGCAGATTGTTAATGAGTCTTCCTCTGATCTGATGCCATGTTCTCCTCCATATAATCTAGTTTTCATTACCAGTGTTGATGAAAACATGTAAAAAATAAGAACCCTCATACACTGCTGAGGGTAAAATGGTGCAGCTCCTTTGAAAAACAATCTGTTAGTTCCTCAAAATGTTTAATGTACAGTTACCATATGTGATGGTTAAAGTTATGTATCAATTTGGCTAAGCTAAGATTCTCACTGGTTTGGCAGACACTATGTAATCATTTCCTATTTTGTGATCTGATATAAGCAGCCAATCATTTAGAAGAGGAGTTTCCCTGGAGGTGTGGTTTGAATCCATGATATAAAGGGACATTCTGGCAACGCTCTCTCTCTCTCACTCTGGACCCTGCATTCACCTCATCATCATCTGATCTCCAGTTCTTGAGATGTGAGAAGCCTTCAGCCTTCCACCAGACCTACAGATTTGGGGTTCATCAACCCCTCCAACCACCACAAGAGTCAGGAGAAACCTCTAGCCTGCCACCTGACCCACAGATTTAGGACTTGCCAGCCTCCAAAACTGTGTAAGTCATTTCCTTAAAATAAATCTCTCTGTATATATTTATATATATATACCACTGTTTTTACCCTGCTAGGGAACCCAGCCTAAGACTTTATATGACCGAGAAATTATAATCTTGTGTAAATACGCAAGAAGAATAAAAAATATACCCACACAATAATTTATACTTAGCTAGTGCTGGTATAACATTAATACCACAAGTGGATGGCTTTAACAAACATAAATTTATTCTCTCACAGTTTAGGGGGTTAGAAGTCCAAATTCTTTGTGCCAGCTTTAGGGGAAGCCTTTCTGACTCTATTGGCTCTGGAGGAAGGTCCTTGTCATCAATCTTCCCCTGGTCAAGGAGCTTCTCAGCGCAGGGACCCCCACGTACAAAATACATGTTCCAATCCTGGCTCTTCTTGCTTGGTGTAATGAGGTCCCTCTCCTCTCTGCTCAATTCTCTCTTTTATATCTCAAAAAAGACTCACTCAAGATACAACCAAATCCTGTAGATGAGTCCTTCTTCATTAATATAACTGCCTCTAATCCTGCCTTATTAACATTATACAGGTTAGGATTTACAACACATAGGATAATCACAGCAGATCACTAATAGGTGGACAACCACAAAATACTGAGAATCATGGCCTTGAAAAGTTGATACATATTTCGGGGGGACACAACTCAATCCATAACATACACTAATGTTTATAGAAACATTAATTACAGCAGTTTGAAATGGAAGCTACCTCAATGTTCATTAACTAACAAATTGACAAACTATATATGGCATATTCATGCAATAGAATATTATTCAGAAAAAAAAAACACTGATACAAGTTACAACATGGAAGAGCCTTGTAAATATTATGCTAAGTGAAAAAAAGCCGGTCACAAAAGACCGTATCTTCTTTGATTACTTTAATATGAAGTTTCCACAAGAGATAAATCCATAGATACAGATAGTAAATTTGTGTTTGTCTAGGGATATTGGGTTGCTATAAGTCGGGATTGACTCAAGGGCAATTGGCTTTTTTTTTTTTTTTGTTAGGGATTAGAGGGGGCCCTGGTGGCTCAGTAGTTAAGAGCTCAGCTGTTAACCAAAAGGTCAGTAGTTCGAATCCACCAACCACTCCTCGGAAACTGTATGGGGCAGTTCTACTCTGTCCTATAGCGTCACTATGAGTCAGAATCAACTCAATGGCAACAGGTTTATTTATTTATTTATTTATTTATGTGTGTGTGTATAGACACACCTATATATACACACACATATATATATACATAAACCAGTTTCCATTGGTATATGCATATCACATTTTTTCTACTGGAAAGAATGAGTAAAAGAACTTTCCAAAATAGGAATGAAAGAACTTATTTATTTTGTTATGAAGCAATTACTGGCGCTCCAAAGTAGAAAACCTAAAAGCATATATAATGTTAGGGCTTTTTTTTTTTTCTTATGACCATGGATGTTTTATTAGTTAAAGCCTTGGTTTAAGTTGTATTTGATGTGCCTGAAGGTGTCCATACAAGGATTTCGAAACATATTCTTACAAAAAGATTCCATCTTCCCTTAAATCTAGTTAGGTTAACAAATGCATGTAATTAGATAAGTGCAATATGTTTTAAACATATGTTCTTTTTTTTGTTTGCAGCTTTGATTTTTGTTTGGATTTTATAAATTTCCAGACTATTCCAATCTCTCTTTAACTTATTATTTTAAAGTCCTATGGTATTTGTAAGTGAATTTCTAATATTTTCAATAAGTATCCAGCTCCTCAGAGGATAGTTAAACATCTGTGAACATTACTTAAGCTATACAAATTATATTAGAAAACTGTATAAATTATCTTAGAATTAGCATCACATTAGAATCGATGGTTAGAAAAAAATATATGAACAGGAATAAAAATAAGCATTTTCAGAAATCGAAAAATGTATCAATTGCATTATTTGAAGTTGGTAAATATAGCTATAAATCTAGTCATATGACATTATCATAATCAATTAAAAAGATTTATGGCTAATAGCTTACTGAGTAGAAACTAGAGAAGTTTAATTCTAAGGGTAATTTTCAGGATTATTCTACATGCAATCCTTATTTTGCAAAGTACTATGGGACCATAAATATAACTGTACAATCTGTAATGGTGCAAAAACATCTTAAAAACCATTAGGACAAATTAAGATTTTCCATGATCATAAAAATAATTGTCAAAATATGAAGATCTGTCATACTATCTGTTATAAAAGAAGATGAAAAAATAGCAAAACTAATATTTATTTAGTTCATTCTTTTTTAAAACATTAAAGTGTTCATTTCCTTGTAATAATTTATCTAGAGTATTTTGAATAGTGCTTGCCTTCTTCTTATCATGTAATTTTCGATATGGAGTGAGCATGTCTTCTATACGTTGACAAATTGTCTTACTACTTTTTAAACTTGGATCAACTTCCCGTATTTTATTCTTTTCACTTTCAATGTCATGAATACCTCTAAGAGTTCTTCTAATGTGACATTTGTTGCTGATCTTACTTTAGAATATCATCCTTTCGGTCATTAATCACTTTGTTTATTTATGTCTATAATTCACTATTATTGTGTTAATCTGGAGCCTCTAAATTGCAGTAGTGTCAGTATTCCTGAGGTCAGTTGTTTCTTCTACAACTCCAGGTATGTTTGAACTTGAATTTCATTTCAGAGTTGTCACTTTTCATTTCTTTCTAGCACTCTCATTTTGTTTGCCAATTCCTTCTGCCAGGGATGGAATTGGGTGTCCCAAAAATGTGTATCAACTTGGCTAGGCCATGATTCCTAGTATTGTGTGGTTGTCCACCATTTTGTGATCTGATGCAATTATTCTATGTATTGTAAATCCTAACCTCTATGATGTTAATGAGGCAGAATTAAAGACAGTTGTGTTAATGAGGCAGGACTTAATCTATAAAATTAGGTTGTATCTTGAGTCAATTTCTTTTAAGATATAAAAGAGAGAAGTGAGCAGAGAGATCTCATACCACCAAGAAGTCCCAGGAGCAGATCACGTCCTTTGGACCTGGGGTCCTTGCACTAAGAAGTTCCTATATCAAGGGAAAATTGATAACAAGGCAATTCCCACAGAGCCAATAAAAAGACAAAGACTTTCCCTGGAGCTGATGCCCTGAATTTGGACTTCTAGCCTTCAAAACTGTGAGAAAATAAATATCTGTTTGTTAAAGCCATACACTTGTGGTATTTCTGTTATAGCAACACTAGATAACTAAGACATCTACTTTTGAGCATTCATTTTTGTGGTGTCATGTGGATTTATCATTGAAAGAAAAGAAGTCAACAAAACTTCATCCTTTTTTGTCTGTGCATGAACTGAATAACTGTCCCATAGTGACCAAACTTCCACAGTTTTTGAAAAAAGTGACATGGTTACTGATCGTGATGCACATCTATTACATGTTGTGATTCATTTGTGGATTTAAGCAGCAAAGTTTGTACTTTATGCAATTCTTCACAAATAATATTATTTGGTAACTCAAATTGAACCTTATTATGTGGAAGGAGGGCTATGAAGTTATTTAATAAACAATGTTAACTGAAACCCAGTCTTATCAGAACCTGGCTAAATGAGGCTGCCTGCGTTCTACATCTACCAATTGCAAATTGTGGAAGAATCTCAGGAAATTATTTCATATAATTTTTTAAGCACAGTTTTATGTTACATTTGTTTAGTATTTGATGGAGGTTACATTAACAAATGAAATGGAAACTAAGGATTAAATTCTAGAGCTTTCTGGAGAAAAGACTAACAAGATTACAAAGTGAGTTTATTCAATGTAATTGAGCTAGAATTTTTTTGTCATAAAAGATTTAAAATAGATGAAAAAAATTAATTTTACAAATGAAGCTTAAAACAAGTATAAAAAGTAAATGTCAACAATTTAAGGCATATACGTTTCAATGCTTAATAGAATTTATCATACTATAATACTATGTGGAGAGAATTTAATGCTCTAAAGAGATGACGAAAGATAACAGCTTAGTCACACACACCATGCTGTTCTCCTATGGCAAAGAACCAAGAAACCAAGTGAAACAGATACAGGTGACAATCTGGGAACCCAGAATAGCAAACAAAAGGATGGAAAATTATATCAAATACCAAAAGGAAGGAGAAACTGACCCAGGACAGAGTGGTCATCTTAAGACAAAGCGACCAGCTTTCCTGGGTAAGGAGCACAGGAAGGCAACTTCATGGAATCCACGATAGGAGACAGAGATACTGTGTAGACAAACCAGGAATGAAGAAAGCTGAGTAGAACATGAACTGGATCTAATGATGGAAAGGGCATGAAGGCAGGCAAGAGCTCTTGGGATCCAAGAGACCATAGAGCAGGGAAGGAACCAGAAAATAGGAACATAACTATTCACCAGCAGTGGTCCCTGATAATTTGTGTGGGTGGTGTTCATGGAGTGGAGGATCCTTGGATTAGTGGCTAGAGAATTTCCACCTGACCGGACTCTGAACAGCCCCAACTCCTCACATTTGGTCAGGGCCTGGTCTGGATCACTGCTACACTGCAGGGAATGTTGGTGCCTGTGCCAGAGACTGGGGAAACACGATCTTCCCTTACCCCTCCACACCTTCCCAGTGACCTGTGGTGTGCTCCCCCTCCACTCAGTGATCCATGATGCACACTTCTGTGCCATCAGACCAGCAACTGGTGGCTTACGTCTGTCCCACCCAACTACACCCAGCACTGGTGACTGGAGGCTTGCACTCACCCTGCCCACCCCCACGCTGCCTTGCATGCCAGGCAATTGGCAGAAGCGTCCCACTGCCAGACCAACCACCAGAGGCAAAACAGCTCCCCCTCTTTCACCCTTGCTGTCCCACCTGCTCAGCAATCAGTCATGACAGAGCCCATGCCACCTACACAGTGACTGGTGACCTATGCACCCTTGCCCTGAGAACCCAGAAATCAGCAGTTTTCACACACAATGCACAACCCAGTGAGCAGGGAGAAAGTTCCCTGTATCCATGCCCAGTGACTGGCTGGAAGTACACATCATCTCATCAGCAACACCAGTCATATCCTGACAAGTGTCATCTGCACCTATGCCAAATGATGAGCAGGAGATACTAGTGCCATGATTCAATGTCTGCCAACTGCAACGTCACACATCCCACACCCAAACAGCTCCTGCAGGCCATCTGCACTTGCACTAAAACCCCTTGATACTCCACCATCTACTAAGATGCCAATTCATGCACACACAGTGGGTCTAGCCAGTCCATTTGGGTAGATCTCCCTCACTGTGGATACAGAGACATCCTACACTGACCTTCAGAGAATGCACTAACTGCTAGCACCAACTTAGAAGGACCCCAGGGTCCCACAAGGGCTGTGGAGGGACCCTGGCAACCCAACATTTATCCACCAATGTCAGGGATGGAACCTGTTCTCCCACCTCAAGTAAGGTAAGACATATAAGCCTAACCACAGAGGACTAGCACATGGATGTGACCCACCATACACACTAGTGAGAGGAAATCACATTCAGCCAATAGACACCACCAAAATCACACATAGACCAGAACCACAAAACAACAATTAAACGAATACAAACAAAGAAAGACAATCTAAAGAGAAAGAGAAGAAACAAAGCTCCTGAAACATCAAAATAAAACAAAACAAAAAATCAGCACAAAACAAACACACACTCAATAAAGAAATATATAAATAAATTAATTAACACCTTAATGTCTCAGAGACAGCAGATAATAACAAATTATTTGAAGGAACAGGATAAGATAGCTCAAACAAGTCAGTAAAATGAAAGGAGAGAAAATCTTCCAGAGGAAAAATGGTAATAGAACTACTAGATAAGGAATTCAAAAGACTTGTATATAGGATCCTCAAAGAGATCAATGAAAACACAGACAAAACCCTAGAAGAATTCAGAAAAACAATACAAGAAAAATAAATAAATAAATAAATAGACAATTAGAAACTATACAAAAACAATTACAAATTGAGAAGATTAATGTCATGGGTTGATTTATGTCCCCCAAAAAATGTGTATATCAATTTGGCTGGCCATGATACCCTGTATTGTGTGGTTGGCCTCCATTTTGTGATTGTAATTTTATGTTAAAGAGGATTAGGGTGAGATGGTATAACACCCTTACTAAAGTCACATCCCTGATCCAATGTAAAGGGAGTTTCCCTGGGGTGTGCCTGTGCCACCTTTGATCTTACAAGAGATAAAAGGCAAAGGAAGCAACTAGACAATTGGGGACCTCACACCACCAAGAAAGCAATGCTGTGAGGAGAGCACATCCTTTGTACCCAGGGTTCCTGTGCTGAGATACTCATAGACCAAAGGAAGAATGATGACAAGGACCTTCCTTCAGAGCCGACAGAGAAAGCCTTTCCCTGGAGCTGACCCCCTGAATTTGGACTTGTAACCTACTAGACTGTGAAAGACTACATTTCTCTTTGTTGAAGCCATCCATTTGTGGTATTTCTGTTATAGCAGCACTAGATAACTAAGACGATTAACAATAAAATATCAAAAATAAATAACTCAATTGAAGGATATAGAGGTAGAATTGAATCAATGGAAGAAAGAATCAGCAAAATAGAGGATGAATACTTTGATACTAATTTGTTTGAAGAACAATCAGAAAAAAAGAATGAAGTAAAATGAAGAAAGCCTAAGAGTTATATGGGAGACTATCAAGAGGAATAATTTATGTGTAACAGAAATTCCAGAAGAGGAGGAGAAAAACAATACAGAGAGACTTTTTGAAGATTTATTGGCAGAAAACTTCCTTAATATCGTGGGAGATGAGAAGGTTTGCATCCAAGTTCAATGAACTCCATACAGGATATATCCCAAAAGAAAGTCACCAAGACATACCATAATCAAACTTTCCAAAACCAAAGACAAAGAAAGAATTCTGAGAGCAGTTCATGAAAAACGAAATGCCACTTATAAAGGGGTACTGATCAGACTAATTACTGATTTATCAGCAGAAACCATATAGGCAAAAAGGTAATGGGACGACATATATAAAACCCTGAAAGAAAAGAATTGTCAACCAAGAATTATATATCCAACAAAATTGTGTTTCATATACAATGGCAAAACTAGGACATCCCTAAATAAACAGAAATTGAGGGAATTTGCAAAAATCAGACCAACATTACAAGAAATATTAAAGGGAGTCCTTTGGACAGAAAACCAACATCAGACAACAGCCTGAGATTAAGATACATGACAGCATCTCCCAGATACCAACCAAGATAAAGAACTTTCAAAAGTAAAATAAAGCTGCAAAATTGAAAAGAGAGAACCAGAGGTGTCAATCTGTCAATGATGACAACTTCAAAACAAAAAAGGGGGAATAAACTGTGTAGATTTCGAACTTCCACGTGAAGAGATATTCAAGGCAGTATCCAAATATAACAAACTGTTTAAAACTCAGGAAGTTAAAGGTAAATTTCAGAGTAAACAGAAAGAAAATTAATAAATCTACTTATCAGGATAAAGAAGAAAATCAAAAATTCTCAGTAAGCACAAAATCAACAACAACAAAGGATACAAAAAGAAAATCCACAAATAAAAAGAGCTCAGCACAGAAAATTAATTGAAACAAAGAAACTGTTAACACTACAAATAAATAAATAACAAAATGGCAGCAGTAAATTGATACCTATTGATAATCACACTGAATATAAACGGTTTAAATGCACCAGTCAAGAGACAGAGTGGCAGAATGCATTAAAAAAAAAAAAAAAAAACCCTGACCCATCAATATGTTGCCTACAAGAGAAACACCTTAGACACAAAGACGTATTTTAAAAGACAAAGGATGGAAAAATATATATATCAAGAAACGGTAACCAAAAGAAGGCAAGAGTGACAATAATAATGTCTGATGAAATAGACTTTAAGTCAAAATTCATTATAAGAGAAAAAGAAGAGCATTATATAATGATAAAGGATCAATCCACCAAGAGGAGATAACCATAATAAATATTTAGACAGCCAACGACAGAGCTCCAAAATATATAAAACAAACTCTATCAGAATTGAAAACAGAAATAGACAGTTCTACAATAATATTAGGAGACTTTAACACACCACTTTTGATGATGGACAGAACAACTAGAAAGAAACTCAACACAGACACAGTAGTTCTAAATAACACAATCAAGTTGATCTCATAGACATATATGGAACACACCACCCAACAGTCACATAGTACACATTCTTCTCCAATACACACGGATCATTCTCCAGAATAGACTATATTTTAGGCCACAAACCCAAAAACCAAACCCATTGCCATCAAGTAGATTTGGACTCATAGCAACCTGCCTCAATATATTCAAAAACATTGAAACAATACAAAGCATCATCTATTATCATAATGCTATAAAATTTGATATTAATAACAGAAAGATCAAGGAAAAATATATACATGGAAAATGAACAATACCTCACTTACAAACTATTGGGTAATAGAAGAAATTAAAAATTTAAAAAATTCTTAGAATTAAATGAAAATGAAAACACAACATACCAAAACCTTTGCATCACAACCAAAGCTGTTCTCAGAGGAGAATTTATGGCAATAATACACACATCAAAAAGAAGGGCCAAAATCAATAGCTTAACCCAACATTTTAACAAATAGAAAAGGGGCAGAAAAAGAATACCATAGTTACCAGAAGAAAGGAAATAAGAAAGATCAGAGGAGAAATAAAAGAAATAGAAAACAGAAAAACAATATAGAAAGAATCAACAAAGCTAGAAGTGAGTTCTTTGACAGGATCAATAAAACTAACAAACACTGGCCAAACTGGCAAAGGAAAAAAATGAGAAGAAGCAAATAAGAAATGAAATGGGTGACATTACAATAGAATCTACTGCAAACTGGCAAAGGAAAAAAATGAGAAGAAGCAAATAAGAAATGAAATGGGTGACATTACAATAGAATCTACTGCAAATGGCAAAGGAAAAAAATGAGAAGAAGCAAATAAGAAATGAAATGGGTAAAATTACAATAGAATCTACTGCAATAAGATTATAACAGAATATTATGAATAATTTACTCCAACAAATTTGAAAACCTGGAATAAATGGACAAATTTCTAAAAACATATTACCTACCTAAGCTAACGCAAATAGAGGTAGAAAATTTGAACAAATACATAACAAAAGAAGAAATTGAAGATGTAGTAAAAAAAAAAAAAAAAAAAAAAAAACTTCCAACAACAACAACAAAAGAGTCCTGGCCCAGATGGCTTCACTGGAGAATTCTACCAAACATTAAGAGAGGAGTTGGCACCAATTTTACTCAAATTATTCCAGAACATAGAAGAGGAGGAAATGCCCCCTAATTCATTCTGTGAAGCCAACATAACCCTGACATCAAAGCCAGGCAAAGACACCATTAAAAAAGAAAATTACAGACCAATATCCTTTAAAAATGTAGAAATTTTTGAAATGGTGTATCTTTGGCTATGTGTATTTCCACCAAAAAAAAATAGAGGTTGAGAAGTTAGAGGGTTGATATGTTGTGGGGTTGTTAACCAATGTCATAAAATAACATGTGTACTTCTGTTTCATGAGAAACTATTTGTTCTGTAAGCTTTCACCTGAACTACAATAAAAAAAAAAAGAAAGAATATAGATACAAAAATTCTCAACAAAATTCTAGCCACCAGAATTCTATAGCATATCAAAAAAATAATACATCATGATCAAGTGGGATTCATAACAGGGATGAAAGGATGATTCAACATAGAAAATTAATCAACATAATTCACCACATAAATAAAACAAAGGAAAAGTTTCACATGATCATCTCAATCAGGACAGAAAAGGCATTTGGTAAAATCCAACCCTTCTTCCTGATAAAAACTCTGGGCAAAATAGAAATAAAAAGGAAATTTCTCAATGTAATTAAGGGTATATATGCAAAACCAACAGCCAACATTATTCTCAACAGAGAAAGGTTGAGAACTTTCCCCTTGAGAAATGGAATTAAATAGGGATGCCCTATATGACAACATTTATTCAATATTATACTGGAAGTTCTAGCTAGAGCAATAAGGCAATAAAGGGAGACAAAAGGTATTCAAATTGGAAAGGAAGAAGTAAAACTATCCTTATTTGCAGATGACATGAACTAATGCATAGAATATCCCAGAGACTCCACAAGAAAGTTATTGGAACTAATAGATGGATTCAGCAAAGTGACAGGGTATAAGATGAAGACACAAAAATCAGCTGGGTTCCTCTACACTAACAAGGAGGACTCTGAAAAAGAAATGAAAAAAAAAAAAAAAATACCATTTACAGTAGACCCCAAAAGGATGAAATACCTAGAATAAACCTAACCAGGGATGTAAAAGACTTGTATAAGGAAAGCTATAAAACATTACTGCAAGAAATTTAAAGAGATCAACACAAATGGAAAAAATATTCCATGCTCATGGATTAGAAGATTTAACATTGTGAAAATGTCAATACTACCAAAAGTGATCTATAGATATAATGCAATCCCAATCCAAGGCCCAACAATTTTCTTTAATGAAATGGAAAAATTAATCTCCTACTTTATATGGAAAGGAAAGAGGCCCTGAATAGCTACAGCAATATTGAAGAACAAAGTAGGAGGCCTCACACTTTCCAATCTCAAAAATTACTATACAGCAACAGTAATCAAAACAGCCTAGTATTGGTTCAGTGACAAACACATCGACCAACAGAATAGAATTGAGAACCCAGAAGTAAATCTGTCCACCTATGGGCAGGTGATCTTCAACAGAGGATCAAAGTCCATTGAATGGGAAGAAATAGTCT
Organism: Dugong dugon; assembly: GCA_030035585.1. NCBI lineage: Eukaryota > Metazoa > Chordata > Mammalia > Sirenia > Dugongidae > Dugong > Dugong dugon. The sequence continues at coordinate 100,151,982 of CM057463.1, read as the reverse complement.
CTTTCACAAATGGTGCTGGCAAAACTTGATATCCTTATGCAGAAAAATGAAACAGGATCTATACCTCAAACCATGCATTAAAACAAATTAAAATGGAACAAAGATCTAAATGTTAAAGCTAAAGCTGTAAAGTTCCTGGAAGATAATATAGGGTCAAAACTCCCATTGACCTATTGTGGTCGATTTGATTCCATTTGGCATAAATAGCCTATCAAATAAAACTAAAAATGCATGAATGACAGAAGATAAATTAGATAACTGGGATCTCATAAAAATTAAATACTTCATCATCACCAAAGAGTAAAAAAAGAACTTACAGACTGGGTAAAAATCTTTTGCAACAACAAATCTGATAAGGGTCTAATCTCTAAAATATATAGAAAACTTCGACAACTCAACAACAGAAAGACAAACAATCCAGTCAAAAACTGGGCTAAAGACATGAACAGACCCTTCAACAAAGAGGACATTCAAGCTGCCAACAAATACATGCAAAGATGCTAATTAAGATGATTATTAACCACAAAAACCAAACCAAGCAAACAAACCCACTGCCTTCAAGTCAATTCTGACTCATAGTGTCCCTGTAGGACAGAGTACAACTGACCCATAGGGTTTCCAAGACTGTAATCTTTACGGAAGCAGACTGGCACATCTAAAGAATAATGAGGAGCCTGTGAAACATCTTATAACATGGACGAATCTGGAAGACATTATGCTGAGTGATGTAAGTCAGTCACAAAAAGACAAATATTGTAAGGTCCCACTATTATAAAAAGTCAAGAATAGATATACCTACAGAAAGCAAAGTTCTTTGATGGTTACCAGGGATGGGAGAAGAGGGAAGGGGAATCACTTTCTAGATAGTAGATGAATGTTCCTTTTTTTTTTTTTAATTGTACTTCAGGTGAAGGCTTACAGAACAAATAGTTTCTCATGAAACAGTAGTACACATGTTGTATTATGACATTGGCTAACAACCCCACAACATATCAACCCTCTAACTTCTCAACCTTTTTTTTTTTTTTTTTTTTTTTTGGTGAAAATACACATAGCCGAAGATAAACGATTTCAAAAATTTCTACATGCACAGTTCAGTGACATTGACTACGCTATTCCAATTGTGCTGTTATTCTCACTTAAGATGAAGGCTTACAGAACAAAATAGTTTCTCATTCAACAGTTACTACAAATGTTGCCCTATGACAATGGTTAACAATCTCACAACACATCAACAATATCCTTACTCAACCTTGGGTTCCTTATCACCAGCTTCCTTGTCCCCTTCTGCCTTCTGGCCCTTGTCACTGGACTCCTGTACCTCGTTAGTCTCATTTGGTTTTATGGGGCTGTCCACTCCCTGGCTGAACAGTGAACCTCGGAGATAACTTCACCACTGAGCTCAAAGGGTGTCTGGGGGCCATACTCTTGAGGTTTCTCCAGTCTCCATTAGGCCAGTAAATCTGGTCATTTTTTTTTTTTTTTTTTGTGAGTTAGAATTATGCTCTACATCCTTCTCCAGCTCTGTCCAGAACCCTCTGTTGTGATCCTGGTCAGAGCAGTCAGTGGTGGTAGCCGGGCACCATCTAGCTGTACTGGACTCAGTCTGGTGGAGGCCTTGGTAGCTGTGGACTATTAGTCCTTTGGACTAATCTTTTCCTTGTATCCTGTTGTCTTCATTCTCCCTTGCTCCTGAAGGGATGAGACCAGTGGAGTATCTTAGATGGCCGCTTACAGGCTTTTAAGACCCCAGACAATACTCACCAAGGTAGAGTGTAGAGCATTGTCTTTATAAGCTGTGTCATGCCAGTTGAGCTAGATGTTCCCCGAGACCATGGTACCCACAGCCCTCCGCCGAGCAATTCAGTCCCTCAGGGAGTTTGGATGTGTCTATGTGAATGTTACTTTTGATGATGGGAAAGGCTATCCCAAATATGAATAAAGTCAGCACAACTTGACCAAGGTAACTAAAGACTCCAAACAGTACACAAGAGAAAAAGGGAAATTTGGGTAAATTCTATAACATACACAATTTTACAGCAATAGTAAAAACAACCCAAAAATATGTGTGTGGTTACACAGGTAGATATGGAAGCATATATGTGTATAGGAAGGCAGGTAAGTAAATGCAGGTGCATGTTTAGGTGTATCTGATTTGTTGTTGTTAGGTGCCACTGAGTTGGTTCTGACTCAGAGCAACCCTATGTACAACAGAAGGAAACATTGCTTGGTCCTGTGCCATCCTCACAACACTGCTGTTTCAGCCCGTTGTTGCAGCCACTGTGTCAATCCATCTCATTGTGGGTCTTTCTCTTTTTCACTGACCGTCTCCCTTACCAAGCATGATATCCTTCTTCAGGGACTGGTCCCTCCTGGTAAAATGTCCAAAGAACCTGAGATGAAGTCTCACCATCCTCCCTTCCATGGAGGATGTACTTCCTCCAAAACAGATTTGTTCATTCTTCTGGCAGTCCGTGGTGTATTCAATATTCTTCACCAATACCATTATGCAAAAGCATCAATTCTTATTTAGTCTTCCTTATTCATTGTCCAGATTTCACATTAATATGAAGAAATTGAAAATATCATGGCTTAGGCCAGGCGCACCTTAGTTCTCAAAGTGACATCTTTGCTTTTCAACACTTTAAAAAGTTCTTTTGCAGCATATTTGCCCAGTGCGATAAGTTGTTTGATTTCCTGACTGCTGTTTCCATGGGCATTGCTTGTGGATTCACATAAAGTGAAATCCTTGACAACTTTGATGTTTTCTCCATATATCGTGATGTTGCTTATCGGTTGAGTGGTGATGATTTTTGTTTTCTTTATGTTAAGGTGTAATACATAATGAAAGTTGTAGTCTTTGATCTTCATCAGTAAGTGCTTCAACTCTGTATCTGTAGGCATATGTATATATACATTTGTGTGCTACATGTATACCCACATACATAGCAAAACACAACGGGGGAACTGTTCACTTTCTTGTGTTGCTTATAGTCTTATCATACAGCAATGAAAACTTAGACATTATGTATTATTTATGCCCAATCTTTTAATTTGACACATATTCCAAGTCTTACTTAAAAGGATATATTGTAATCCTGGGTTGAATTGTGTGACCAATAGCATGTGCCAGAAGTGAGGGTATGCCACTTTGAGATTCAACAATAAAACACTGCTGATGGTATTTTTTGTTATCCTCTCTCTCTCTTCCCTCCTGTCTCTTCATTCTCTCCTACATAACTCCATCTGGGAAAGGACGATTACCAGGTTATGAAAATACTCAGGCAGCATTAGGAAAGGCCCACATAGAGACAGAAGCATCTGGCAAACAGCCAGTGATCAACCAAGGTATGAAATCATGTGAATGAGTTTGGAAGCAGATTCTTTAGCTCCATTTGTGCCTTGAGAGGACTGCAGCCTCATCTGATAGCTTGACAGCAACCTAGTAAGTGAGACTGAGCAATAACTATCTAGTTATGCCAATCTTGGATTGATTTCACTAAGAAGAAATTTTTAAATTGCTAAATAATTTGTTACTCAGCAATAGTAACTAATACATGACAATACATTTGGAAATATAAGTAAAGGAATAACTTCTTTAAAGCTACATATTATCAGAACTCACTAAACAAGAAATGTTCTTCTTGTTAGGTGACCATGGGTTGGTTCTAACTCACAGTGACCCTATGTACAACAGAACAGAACACTGCCCAGTCTTGTGCCATACCCACAACTGTTGCCATGTTTGAGACCATTGATGCAGCCACTGTGTCAATCCATCTTGTTTAAGGTCTTCCTCTTTTTAAATGACCCTTTACTCTACCAAGCATAATGTTCTTCTCTAGTGACTGGGTCCTCCAGATAACATGTCAAAGTATGTGAGGAAATACCTTAGGACTTCAGCCAGCCTGTCTATCGTAATCTGAAACTGGTATCTTTCTTAGCAATTATACCAAGTAGAGGGCAATTTGTTGACTTTAGTCCTTTATATGTGGAAGTTCTTTTAACCACCAGGCATGCTTGTCACTTTCATCTTTCCTAAGAGCACTACCATAGCATCTTGCATTTTTGTAGTTTCTGTCCTCATAGGATAGGTGGGAGTCCAGTGAAGGGATTTAACAGGGAAAGTGACATTATTGAATTTATGTTTAAAAAAGATTGGTCTGGCTCTTCAGTGAAGAATGGATTATAGTACTGAGTGACTGAAAGGAAGGAAACTGATTTCTCACCTTTCTTGGCAGTCCAGAAATAACATACTGGTAGCTTTGGGCTAGGATAGTGTGGTCTGTGGTCCAAAGATGTGAGGCGAGTAGCTGAGACACTTCAGTGGGTCCACTAGATCAAAACTATTTTCATAATAAGGCAAATATACTATTTTCTACTTTTGTTCTCACAAGCTTGCAGTAGAGTTTTCAAAAAAACCCACTGCCTTCGAGTTGATTCTGACTCATAGTGACTGTATAAGACAGAATAGAACTGCCCCATAGAGTTTCTAAGGAGCGGCTGGTGGATTCAAAAAGCAACCTTTTGGTTAGCAGCTGAGCTCTTAACTACTGTGCCACCAGGGCTCCTAGAGTTTGCTAGAGGCTACATAACATGTGATATTGTAAGGGATTAAATAAAATTGCAGAGATAAGAAGACCAGAGATTTGTAAAAAATTAGACAGTGCCACTCTTCTCATTTATTTTTTGTCTTGGTAAAAAAAAAAGTTATTTTTTCTTCAAGTATGCTAACACATATTAGGTTTATTGTTATTTATAGATAAATTAATAAGTAAACATATTTTAAAAATGTCTAAGTTTTACATTCTAATACAGTAAATATTAATGTTGTTGTTGTTGTTAGGGACCATCGAGTTGGTTCTAACTTATAGCGATTGTATGTACAACAGAGTTAAACACTGCCCAGCCCTGTGCCATCCTCACAGTAGTTGCCATGTTTGAGCCTATTGTTGCAGCCATTCTGTCAATCTATCTTATTGAGGGTCTTCCTCTTTTTCACTGACTCTCCACTTTACGAAGCACGACTTTCTTCTTCAAGGACTGGTCCCTAATGATAACATGTCCGTAGTAAGTGAGGTGAAGTCTCACCATCCTCCCTTCTAAGGAGCATTCAGGCTGCACTTCCTCCAAGGCAGATATGCTTGTTCTTCTGGCAGTCCATACTATACTTAGTGTTCTTCCCAGCACCATAATTCAAAGGCATCAATTCTTCCATGTTTTCCTTATTCATTTTCCAGCTTTCCCACGCATATGATTGAAAATACCATGGCTCGTGTCAGGCACACCTTAGTCCTCAACGTGTTATTTAAGCCTTTAAAAAGGTCTTTTGCAACAGATTTGCCCAATGCAATGTGTTGTTTGATTTCTTGACCGCTGCTTCCACAGGTGTTGATTGTGGATCCAAGTAAAATGAAATCCTTGACACTTCAGTCTTTTCTCCTTTATCATAATGTTGCTTATTGGTCCAGCTGTGAGGATTTTTTCCTTTATGTTGAGGTGTAATCCATACTCAAGGCTGTAGTCTTTGATCTTCATCAGTAAGTGCTTCAAGTCCTCTTCACTTTCAGCCAGCAAGGCTGTGTCATCTGCACAGTGCAGGTTGTTAATGAGTCTTCCTCCAATCCTGATGCGCTGTTCTTCATATAGTCCAGCTTCTTGGATTATGTGCTCAGCGTACAGATTGCATACGTATGGTGAAAGGATACAACCCTGACACACAACTTTCCTAACTATAAACCGTGCAGTATCCCCTTTTTCTGTTTGAATGACTACCTCTTGATCTATGTACAGTTCCTCATGAGCAAAATTAAGTATTTTGGAATTCTCATTCTTCGCAATATTATCCATAATTTGTTTGATCCACATAGTTGAATGTCTTTGCATAGTCAATAAAACACAGGTAAACATCTTTCTGGTATTCTCTGATTTCAGCCAGGATCCTTCTGACATCAGCAATGATATCCCTGGTTCCACGTCCTCTTCTGAATCATGCTTGAACTTCTGGCAGTTCCTTATTGATGCATTGTTGCAGCCACTTTGAATGATTTTCAGCAAAATTTTACTTGTGTGTGATTTTAATATTGTTCAATAATTTCCAAATTCTGTTGGATCACCTTTCTTGGGAAAAGGCATATATATGGGTCTTTTCCAGACAATTGGCCAGGTAGCTGTCTTCCAAATTTCTTGGCGTAGAAAAGTGAGCACTTCCAGCACTGCATCCATGTGCTGAAACATCTCAACAGGTATTTCTGGAGCCTTGTGTTTCTCCAATGGCTTCAGGGCAGCTTGGATGTCTTCCTTCAGTACCATTGGTTCCTGATCGTATGCTACCTCCTGAAATTTTTGAACATCCACCAATTCTTTTTGGTATAGCGACTCTGTGTATTCCTTCCATCTTTTTTTTTTTAAATTAATTTATTTATTTTTTTTGTACTTTAGGTGAAGGTTTACAGAACAAGTAGTTTCTCATTAAACAGTCAGTACACATATTGTTTTATGACATTGGTTAAAAACCCCATGACATGTCAACACTCTCCCTTCTCAACCTTGGAGGACCTTTTTTTTTTTTTTTTCAGTGAAAATATACTTTTCCAAAGATACGCCATTTCAGAAATTTCTCCATGTGCAATTCAGTGACATCGATCACATTCTTCCAGTTGTGCTGCTATTCTCACTATCCTTTTCCAAATTATTCCATCACCATTATCTTCCACTCACTGGCCTCTAGGCTTCCCATCAAAACTTCTGAGTTGCTGTTGTCAATTTGATCTCACATAGATAATTCATTTTTTTTTGCACCTTAGATGAAGTTTTACAAAACAAATGGTTTCTCATTAAACAGATAGGACACATATTGCCTTATGACAATGGTTAACAACCCCACAACATGTTAACAATGTCCCTTCTCAACCTTGGGTTCCTTATCACCAGCTTTCTCGTCCCCTCCTGCCTTCTAGTACTTGTCCCTGGACTTCTGTGCCTCATTAGTCCCATTTGGTTTTTTGGGGCTGTGCAATCCCCAGATGAACAGTGAACCTCGGGAGTGACTTCATTTCTGAGCTAAAAGGGTGTCCGGGGGCCACACTCTCGGGGTTTCTCTAGTCTGTCAGGCCAGTAAATCTGGTCTTTTTTTGTGAGTTAGAATTTTGTTCTATATCCTTCTCCAGCACTGTCCATGACACTCTGCTGTGATCCCGGTCAGAACAGTCAGTGGTGGTAGCCAAGCACCATCTAGCTGTATTGGACTCAGTCTGGTGGAGGCCATGGTAGCTGTGGACCATTAGTCTTTTGAACTAATCTTTTTCTTGTATCCTGTTCTCCTCATTTTCCCTTGCTCCTGAAGGGGTGAGACCAGTGGAGTATATTAGATGACTGTTCTCCTTTTGTCTTCTTATGATGATTCCTGAATCATTTAATATTTGCTCCACAGATCCCTTCAATATTGCAGCTCGAGGCATGAATTTTTTTCTCCAGTTCTTTCAGCTTGAGAAATGTTGAGCATTTTCTTCCCTTTTGGTTTTCTAAATCCAGGTCTTTGCACATGTCACTATAATACTTTATTTTGTCTTCCTGAGCTGCCCTTTGCAATCTTCTGTTCAGGTCTTTTACTTCATCATTTCTTCCATTTGCTTTAGCTACTTGACATTCAAGAACATGTTTCAGAGTCTCTTCTGACATCCATTTTGGTATTTTCTTTCTTTCTTGTCTTTTTAATGACCTCTTACTTTCTTCATGTATGATGTCCTTGATGTCATTCCACAACTTCTCTGGTCTTTCATAATTAGTGTTAAAGGCATCAGATCTATTCTTGTGATTGTCTCTGAATTCAGGTGGGTTATACTCAAGGTTGTACTTTGACTCTCATGGCCTTGTTCTAATTTTCTTCAGCTTAAACTTGAACTTGCATATCAGCAATTGATGCTGTATTCCACAGGGGGTCCCTGGTCTTGTTCTGACTGATGATATTGAGCTTTTCCATCCTCTCTTTCCATAGATGTAGTCGATTTTATTCCTATGTATTTCATCTCTCAAGGTCCATGTGTATAGTCATCATTTATGCTGGTGAAAAAAGGTATTTGCAACGAAGAAGTCGTTGGTCTTGCAAAATTCAATCATGTCATCTCCGGCATCATTTCTATCACCAAGGTCGTATTTTCCAACGACTGATCCTTCATCTTTGTTTCCAACTTTCACATTCCAATTGCCAGTAATTATCAATGCATCCTGGGTGCAGAAGTTGGTGAAAATCTTCAATTTCTTCAAATTTGGCCTTAGTGGTTGGTACATAAATTTGAATAATAGTAGAATTAACTGGTCTTCCTTGTAGGCATATGGATATTATAGTATTACTGACAGTGTTGTACTCCAGGATAGATCTTGAAATGTTGTTTTTGATGATGACTGTAAAGCCTTTCCTCTTCAAGTTGTCATTCTCGACTTAGGAGACCATATAATAATGGCCAATACCATCCATTTCAGCTAACAAGTGCCTAGGATATCAATCTTTATGTGTTCCATTTCATTTTTGATGATTTCCAATTTTCCTAGATTCATACTTTCCATGTTTCAATTATTAATGGATGTTTCCAGCTATTTCCTCTCATTTTGAGTTACACCACATCAGTAAATGAAGGCCCTGAAAGCTTGACTCCATCCACATCATTAAGGTTGACTCTACTTTGAGAAGGCAGCTTTTCCCCAGTCCTCTTTTGAGTGCCTTCCAACTTGAGGGGCTCATCTTCCAGCACTATTATCAGATGATGTTCCCCTGCTATTCCTAAGGTTTTCACTGGCTAATTTTTTTTTCAGAAATGGACCACCAGATCCTTCTTCCTTGTCTGTCTTAGTCTAGAAGCTTATCTAAATCTTGTCTGCCTGGGTAACTCTGCTGGTATTGAATACTGATGGCATAACTTCCAGCATCACAGCAACAAGCAAGCCCCCACAGTATGACAAACTAACAGACACATGCATAAAAAAAAAATACTAAACCCTTTGCCATCAAGTCAATTCTGACTCAGACCATCCTTATAGGACAGAGTAGAACTGCCCATAGGGTTTCCAAGGAGTGCCTAGGTGGATTTGAACTGCTTACCTTTTGGTTAGCAGACTAACTTTTAACCACAACACCACCAGTGGTGTATATATAATATATATAGTATATATTGTGATAACTTCTAAGTTTTAGTGATTAGAATACAGTTTATTACATAATATTTGCTTATCGTATGAATAAATACTTTAATTTCTTATAGTACAATGTGCTTGTCTTTTTGTGTCACTGCCACATTTTTATTTTTCAGTATGGTATAAAATGTTAGTGTGATTATATCGATGAAGTATATCACACTCAATATGTGGGAAAGCTGCTAGTGATGTGAACCATGCTTATTTGTGCTCAACATTTATGTCCAGCATATTATACTATGGCTAGCTTATATTAGAGGCTCAATAAAGATTTACTGAACAAATGAAAGAACTCTCTGGAGTTTTTAATGTTAGGAAGACGTAGATAATTCCCCTTCTACATGGTTTTGGAAAAATGATATTTGATGATTATAAAGGCAACTCTTTAACATGATATAGCTTGAGGTAAAAAGGGAAAAGCTGAAGCTATAAAAATATATTTCTATTTATTTAAATTTTCTTTCTAAAATTCAAGTGATTAAGTGGATTAATTATACACTGACTTTGATTAACGCAAACTGAGACATAGACAACTTGCTAAGTTGTGAAGCATATTCAGTGGCAAATTACTGACTGAGTTATAGTTTCAATTATTGGCTGAGTTTTAATGGAGAAAAATCAAGAAAGCTTAAGATGTGGTTATTTTGTTGATCTTGAGTTATTAAATTTAAAGAATTCTTATTGTAGAGTTGCTTGGGATTATAAGAACAATAGACCTCAATTTCTACTGATTCAGATAAAAACTGGAGGGGAATAGGGGGTGTGAAAAAAATTGTGATGGTAGATAACATTTGTTTTTCTTGGCTGTGTTAATAGTGATATTCCATTGTTCTCAGCTGAAATGTTTGACGTTAAACTGGTTATACTATTAAAATCCTGATGTCATGCAGAACCAGGTTGTAAATTGGAGATTTAATTGCCTTTACCTATCAAAGATTCTGATCTGGTATATACATTATGGAGAAAACAAGTGAAGATATTTTCAAAATGACACATGCTTCAGGAAACTTTTTTTTTTGAACTCTAAATTTCTCACCAAAAATGTTTTATTTGTATGATAAGAAGAGTTACAGTTTTATTAGGGATTACTAATAATCATGTTAGTTAACAAATTTAAATTTTTTTCTGACTATAACTATGAATTGCAATACAGAAAATATGTATTGGAAATATGAGATACGCTGCTTAGATATTCTTTCAGGAAGGGTATTTGACCCAAATGCAGTGGGCTGGCAGAAATTTAATCAGATCTGCATCATGGTCTGAAGGCTCCCCTGCCTACCAAAAGAGAGTTTGTCACATCACCGTCATGACTTGATCATTCCCTCTGTTTCTTCCTTTTTCTTTCAGAGATTTTATGCCTCTAATCAACCTCTCGTGGTTTGCGTAGTGGTTAAGAGTTCGGCTGCTAACGAAAAGGTCAGCAATTTGAACCCACCAGGTGCTTCTTGGAAACTCTATGGGGCAGTTCTACTCTGTCCTACAGCGTCATTATGAATCGAAATCGACTCCACGGCAATGGGTAAGGGAATCAACCCATTGTACTATCTCCATCATCCTGTCTGCTTCTCAGAAGACCCAACTCGTTCAATGGACGTGTGGTTTTTATTATCATTATTAATTTTAGTATCATTATTAGTGTTTAGATGTTTTCTTTCTAATAACAGGCCCATTTTATTTAAGTGTAGTTCCTGTTCCATTTCCATTTTTATTTGTTTATCTGGCAAAAATTTTGAGCCTTTACTATATCTTGACATAGTCCCAAATACTATATTAAAATGCTAGGGATATACACTGTGTAGTAACCACATTTGAAAACATAATATAAAGTAATAAACCCCATTGTCTTCAAGTCAATTCCAACTCAGAACAACCCTATAGGACAGAGTAGAACTGCCTCATAGGGTTTCCAAAGCTGTAAATTTCTGCAGAAGCAGACTGCCACATCTTTCTCCCATGCAGCGGCCGGTAGTTTTGAATCACTAACCTTTAGTTTAGCAGCCAAGTGTTTTACCACTGAGCCACCAGGGCTCCTGCATGCAAAGTAATACCAAAAAAGACAAATCAAACCCACTGCCATTGAGTCAATTCTGACTCATAGCCACCCTGTAGGGTTTCCAAGGCTGTAAATCTTTACTGATGCTGACTGCCACATCTTTCTTCCATGGAGCTGTTGGTGGTTTTCAACAACTGACCTTCTGGTTAGCAGTTGAGCCCTTTAACCACTGCACCACTAGGGCTCCTATGGAAAGTAATAGCCCTTTGCCATCAAGTTGATTCTACTTCATAGTGACAAGGATGAGAGATTTGGACTGTAAGGTTTTTGGAGTTATCCTTTGTTCTGCCATTAAGGGTCTTGTGATATGTAGAAAAAACAACTAACCTTCGTTATACTGAATCTTAAACTTTAAGGCTGGTGGACTCATTTGAGAACCTGATGAAAATTATTCAGGAAAAATATGTGGCCATATACAGGTTTTCAGGTGAAGAAATGTATGGATGTCTTTTTCTGGGTCTGCAAAATTTTGCAATGTTTGTATGAGACAATTCTAATATTCTATATTTAAAATCACAGACACTTTCTCATTTCAATTTCACTTTAAAGTTTTTAAATGGACTCTGAAAAATCCATTCATTCAAAAAAATTCAGAATATGCACAATACATAATTAATTGTCCCACAAGTTGAGATAAAGCAATTGATAAAACTGACACAAATAACTTGCTCTTATAAAGTATTTATTCTTATAAATGTAGCCAACCATTTTTTTACAATATGTTTTGGACTTTATACAGAGTAAATCTTCAGGATGATATCTGAACGAAAGTATATATAGTGAAGAAAACATGGATACAATGCATTATTTTCTGGAAAAAAAAACTGTTTTGCATCAATAACAATTTAGCCTAGTCTATCATTTAGGCAAGAACAAACCAGTTATTGTAAAAAAAAGAATTGATTGTGGAAAATTGTTTTAACAAATGTTGAGGAACTGAAAAGTCAAAGAGGAAAAACTGCAATAGTAAGAGCAGAATGCAGCTACTAGCCTTTCTGATGCGATATATTTGCCAGTGTGGCCAGTGAATTCTATCTGTATCTTTGAAATAAAATAACCTCACTAGGCTATGTCTTAGTGTTGTTCATTTTGTTTCCATTTATGCAAGTATAAAGATGTGCAAATTTGATGCAAATAGTCAAATCTACTTTTATTTTAGAACTTATCTTAGAAATTTATCTTAATTTGTTACATATGTTTATATATTTTTCTTCATTGTAATTTCAAAATATGATTACGTTGACTCTCCTTTGTCTATCTTTCATTGCTATCATTACATCTCTTTTCACTTTGTTCATTTCCATGCTACTTTTCTCAATTATTTCCATTGTATCTGCTGTATCTCTTTTTCTCCTATGTCCCCTTTTAATGTAGTCAAAGATTATGATATAAAAGGAAATTCTTCATGAGAAGAAAGCTAAAAATCATGGAGGAAAATTGATCAGGATAATCTCAGCTTAGAGAATCAATGAAAATTCCTCACACTAAGCTAGGAGATCTTCTCAGTGTCTTTCCAGGAGGATTTTAAAATTTCTCTGGACCAGTTCTAGCTATCGGACTCCCAATCTTCTTAACCTTGTATTGGAATATTTATTTTCTTTAGTCATTTCTATTCCACCAATATACATTGTGGAGGGACAGTCTGTTGTCTTCTTAGTTCATAGACATCTAAATTAAGAGAAGACACATTCAAACCTGACAAAGGCATGACCGAAAGATCCTAGTATTTGAGCATAATGTTATAATTGAAGAATGTTATAGTTTGACTGCTTTGGGGGTGCATAATCAAGTATATTTTGTGTGCTGGTTAAGATTGTGTGTCAACTTGGCTGGGTCATGAGTCTCAGTTTTTAAATGTGATCACTCCCATGATTGAATATACTGTGAGTAGCCAATCAGATGAAAGGGAGTTTCCTTGGGTGTGTGGCCTGCATCTGAATATAAGCAGACATTCTGGCTTTTTGCTCTCTGGATCCTGCAGCTGCCTCATGTTGTCTCATCTCTGGTTCTTGGACTTGAGCTGTTAGCTTATCTGCCCAACTTGGGATTTGTCACTCTTCACAGCTTGTGAGCGGAGCCCTGCTCTCTGACCTGCCGATCTTGGGTTTGCCAGCCCCTGCAGGTACGTGAATCAGGAGAAACCTTGTGGTCTTGCCTGCCAGTATTGGAATTCATCAACCTTCACAGCCCGTGAGCGGGAACCTTGCTCTCTGACCTGCCTATCTTGGGCTCACCAGCTTCTGCGGCTGCATGACTTGGGAGAGGCCTTGGGATATTCTATCCTCTACAATCGCATGAGCTGTTTCCTTGATATAAATCTCTCTATATATATATATTTATACACTTTACTGGTTTTTCTTCTCTAGAGAACCAAGCCTAAGACATTTTGCAAACAGAATGCATGGTGAAACGACTATGTGTACAAAGAAGATGAGTGATTGATTGAACTATATATCTGAATTATTTAGAAATTGATTCTTGCCCTTTCCTGGAAAGGATTACACTTCCCTGCCCCATTGACATTAGGCTTATTCTTGCACATTATTTCAGCCAATGGAATATGAGTGAAAGGGACATTTCACATATAAGTAGAAGTTTTAAGAGCCAGAAAGTGACCTGCCTATGTTTCCTTTCCCTTTGTCATTTCTTTGCGTTTCGTGACACAAGATTGGCTGTGATAGATATATGTAGTGTGATCAAAAATTGCAGTTTTTGTTGTGGTTGTTGAAAACCACTGAGATTTGGGGGTCATTCATTACTACAAATCAACTAATTTATCATTTTATGAATCATATACTCTTCATTCCACTTTATATCCTCTGCTTCTTCTTGGTACCAAACAGTATCCAGGCAAACAATTCACATCAATCTAAGTACTCTATTCTGTGGTTCCCATCTTTTGAGTTCTTCGTATTTTCCTTTTATATATTTATGCCTTTGCCTCAGATCTGGTGCAGATATTATTTCTCTTTATCATTTCCTGAATGGTGAATTCTGGAGAAGAGAAGTGGGTAGGGACGAACTGACTCCATTACATTTTAACACCATACTTTAATTCATTTAATTCATGGCTTTTTCTTAGGATATGGTTTGTCTATTGGACATCAAAAATCAAAAGATCACATTCAGATGACGTTAAATATTAAACAAAAAGATCATACCAAAAACTAAAATCATAATCCATCATTTATAATTTAGAGATTCAGTTTGTTTGTTTTTATGGTAAATAAAACTGAGAACCTCATGAAGCAGTCATACTAAAAACTCCAGATTTTCACCGGTTTCCCCAACATTTTTCAAATGTTTTTAAACCATCTATTACATCTTTAGAAGTGAATCATTTTAATCTAATAATTACAACATATTTAGTTCTGTTTCCATGGGTGGAGAACAGCAGTTTTCTATCCACATTTAATTGATTTCTAAAGTATTTACTTTAGGAAAATAAATTTATATTGAAATGATGGCATTAATACTTAATAAAAACAATGCTGATTTGTGTATGCATATCATTCAACTAATGGCAGCAGAAGAATGTCAGATGCAAATAAAGTTATTCTACTATTTCTAAGTATTTATCTTTCTATGCACATCCATATGGATTTTTTATGGTGAAAATGAAAAAATAAAGTTAAATTTCTTTAAGAGGAAGGCATTTAAAACAGCATTTAACAATAAAAGAAAATATATAATTTATGTTAGAATATTAATAAGGCTTATCTCTGAGGGATTAAATTTATGGATTTCACTTTATATTTCACTTTTTGTGTTTTTATTTGTTTTCCATGTTTATTTTCTAGAAATAGTATATGTTTCTTGCATATATGATTTTCGTTATATACTCTATCATGAAAATTGAATATAAAAATTGTTAACTTTTATTTTTATGTTCAAATATTTTAATCTTACATTTGGATTTTTGATCTTGAAGAAATTTAAAATTAAGAATGTTATACCATCATTAATTGATTCTTTATTTTACGATAAAAATAAGTTAACTTTTTATTAATTGTTTAATTGAATTTATAGTCCTGGTGAAGTATAGAGGCCCATGACATAATAGAGAGACAATTTTTTTTAAGTTATTATAATAATCCCATTTGATGTTAAATGGCCAAAAGAAAAATAAAAAGCATGTATTGAACATTGTCTTAGTCATCTAGTGCTGCTTTAACAGAAATGCCTTGAGTGGATTGCTTTAAAAAACAGAAGTTTATTCTCTCTCAGTTTAAGAGGTTGGAAGTCCAAGTTCAGGTGGCCAGCTCTAGTGGAAGACTTTCTCTTTCTGTCAGTTCTGGGAGAAGGTCCTTTTCTCCTTTCAACATCTGTAGTCCCAGCATTCCTTGAATATCTACAAGTGTGGCGACATCAATCTACCCTTGGGTCTATGAGGTTCTTAGTGCAGACACACTAAGTCTAAAGGACATGCTCTGCTCCCACTGCTTCTTTCTTGGTGGTAGTCAGGTCCCTCACCTCTCTGCTCACTTCTTTATCCTTTTATCTCTACTAAGATAGAAGACGATTCAGGCCACACCCCAAGGAAAGTCCCCATCCATCTGGATCAGGCCTATGACCTGAGTAAGGGTGTTTTATCCCACCCTAATCCTACATCATTAACATAACAAACACACACCCGAACAGGCCGGCTCTCTGAATGCAATTTGTTGGCTGCTGGTGTTGCTTTTTTCTGCTTCTTTTGATTTCTTCCTTACCTGTCACCACCTCCCCGTCCTTTCGCTCAAATACCTGGCTCTGTGCACCATCTTTGCTTCTTCCTGAGGGGCTGGAGAGCTCTGGTAATTTGTGATATACTCTTTCCCACTCCCTACCCTTCTTCACCCACACTCCGCCTCCTCTGCTTCCTGTGGCCACAATCACTTGTCTGAGAAACACTGGCTGCTTGGATTCCACGAGCCTACACTAGCTGGCTCTCTGAGTGCCATTTGTTGGCTGCTGGTGTTGTTTCTTTTTTCCACTTCTTTTGATTTCTTCCTTACCTCTCACCACCTCCCCGTCCTTTCACTCAAATACCTGGCTCCGTGCTCCATCTTTGCTTCTTCCTGAGGGGCTGTGGAGCTCTGTTCAAGTGTGGAGCTGCTTCCCAGTCTGAGCTGCCATGCTGGTGGGATCCCAGGGCTTTTGTTCATTTGTTTTGAATTGTTTGTTTGTTTTCTTTTGCTTTTCTAGAGTTGGGAGACCTTTCTGGCCAGATGATGCTGTGTGGAAAAAAGACTACCCCCTCGGCTTGCACAGATGTGCAGAGGGATCCCTGAGAGCATTTCTTTTCTCGTTAGTTTATTTTTTCTGTTTTTTGGGGGGCTTTTCTTGTTATTCTTCTTTTTTTTAATTTGTTTGGTTTTCTTTTCCCTCTTTTTCCCTTTTTGTCTTTCTTAGTTACTCAGTTTCTCATCTCTCTATATCTTCCTTCTTTTCTGTTCCCTGAATACCAGGCATTGTATCCCTCTGCACCTTCTGGTCAGGCTGTACTGCAACACCTGAGAGTGACTTCCCCAGACCTCTTGGCTGCACCGGTGGGATCTCTGGGAAATCTGTGGTTCTTTAACCATTCTGATTTTTATTTATTCATACTTTTCTTTTCTTCCTCTTCCACTTTCTGTTTTTCTCCATTTCATAGTCTCTCATGTCTCCACTCCAACGGCAAGATCCCCTAGCATTCTTTTTTGTTTGTTTGTATGTTTTTGGCTCCTGTTCCTCTCTCCTCTCTCCCATATCCATCTTAGTGCCACACATAACAATCTCCCTGCTACATCCTGCCTACCTGCACGGTGTGCTTAACATCACACCACCAAGCAGCACAGGCACAGCCTACTGGAACCTGCCCTGCACTAATTACCCACCTGCCCGGGTGGCTGTAGTGAGTGCCACAAACAACCCATCCCAGTGACTCCTCTTCAGGCAGGCCTGCCCTGCAGAACGATGTCTGAGTGACTGAGCTTGCCAATTGGAGAAGCAGGTAAAAAGTATTGTGCCAACAGACGAGCCAACAACAAAGAAAACACAGTTCGCATGCTCAGACATAGTCAAATTTAAAAAAAAAAAGGGGAGACTTAAAAACAATTCTACAATCAATAAATGAGAAAAATAACTACTGAGTGCCCCGAAGACAGCAGACAATATCAAAACATTTACAAAAACAGGACGGCATGGTTCCAGTAGGTGTCCAAAATAAAACATCAGATGAATTTCCAGCAGAAGAAAATTCACTAGAACTACCTGATAAGGAATTCAAATCCCTAATACTCAGAATATTCCAAGAGCTGAGGCAAAAAGCTGGCAAGCATGAGGAAAAAATAGACAAATTCATGGAAATTACAGACAAAAAATTGGAATAATTCAGGAAAATAATGCAGGAATAAAAAGCCAAAATAAATTCACAACTAGAAATTATACAAACACAACAATTAGAAATCCAAAAGATAAACAACAAGATTTCAGAAACGGACAGTGTCATAGAAGGGCTAAGAAGCAGATTTGAAACAGTGGAAGACAATATCAGTGGAATTGAAGACAAACACTTGGATACAACTCTGTTTAAGGAAAACTCAGAAAAAAGAACAAAGAAAAATGAAGAGACACTGACAGTTATGTGGGATACAATCAAAAGCAAAAATTTGTGAGTGATTGGAATTCCAGAACAGAAGGAGAAAACAGAAAACACAGAGAGGATCATTGAAGAACTTCTGACAAAAAACATCCCCATTATCATGAAAAATGAAAAGCTGGCCGTCCAAGAAGCTCACAGAACCACGTATAGGAGAGACCCCAAAATAAAATCACCAAGGCATATCATATTCACACTCGCCAAAACCAAAGACAAACAAAGAATCCTGAGAGCATCTGGTGAAAAACAAAACTCACATACAGAGGAGAAACAATAAGACTAAGCTCAGATTATTCAGCAGAAACCATGCAGGCAAGAAGGCAATGGTATGACATATATAAACCCTTGAAAGAAAAAAAATTGCCAGCCCAGAATAATACATCCTGCAAAACTCTCGTTGAAATAGGTTGGCGAAATTAGGTCGTTTTGAGATAAACAGAAATTAGGGAATATGTAAAAGCCAAACCAAACTTACAAGAATTATTAAAGGGAGTTCTTCAATCTGAGGACAAACAACTTCAGATTACAGGCAGAATCTAGGACACAGGATCATATCAGCCAGATACCAATCTAGGAAATGACCTCTCAAGGACTGTCCAAAACCAAAATAAATACAACAGGGAATCAGAGTAGTTAATCAGTAAATGACAACAACATTAAAACAATAAAAGAGGAAATAAACAACATAGGTATAGAAACTTCTAATGGAGAGGAAGACAAGGCAATACCAAGTAATGGTACACTGCCTCAAACTTAAAAAGATAAGGGTAAAATTCATGGTAAACACAAAGAAAGTTAACAAACATATTCATAAAAAAAGAGGAAAAACATAAAGTCTCAGCAAAAACAAAACCTACAAAAACAAAAGAAATGAAAAAAAAAAAAAATCCACAAACAAAAGTAACTCAGCACAAGAGAGTAAGAAGAACAAAGAAAACTTCAGCACCACAAAAAAAGCACTACAAAATGACAGCAACAAACTCACTGTTATCAATAATTACACTGAATGTAAATGGACTCAATGCACCCATAAAGAGATGAATAGAGACCAAATGGATAAGAAAACAGTATCCATCAGTATGCTGTCTATAAGAGACACACCTTAGAAACAAAGATGTGAATTTATTAAAAGTCAAAGGTTGGAAAAAATATCTCAAGCTAACAACTACCAAAAAAGAGCAGGAGTGGCAATTCTAATCTCAGATAAAATAGACTTTAAAACAAAATCTACCATAAAGACAAAGAAGGACACTATATAATGATTAAAGGGATGATCCAACATGAAGACATACCATAATAAACATCTACGCACCCAATGACAGGGCTCCAAAATACATAAAACAAACTCTAACAACACTGAAAACAGAGACTGACAGTTCCACAATACTAGTAGGAGACTTCAACATACCACTCT
Organism: Dugong dugon; assembly: GCA_030035585.1. Taxonomy (NCBI): domain Eukaryota; kingdom Metazoa; phylum Chordata; class Mammalia; order Sirenia; family Dugongidae; genus Dugong; species Dugong dugon. The sequence continues at coordinate 100,132,701 of CM057463.1, read as the reverse complement.
CAGTAAACAACAGACAACTAAGAAGAAACTCAGCAAAGATCCAGAAGACCTAAAGGGCACAATCAGCCAACTTGACCTCATAGACATATATAGAGCACTCCATCCAACTGCTACAAAGTACAAATTCTTTTCCAATGCACATGGAATGTTCTCCAGAATAGACCACAACTTAGGCCACAGAGCAATCCTCTACAAGATCCAAAACGTTGAGATAATTCAAAGTATCTACTCTGACCACAATGTGATCAAGGTAGAAATTAACAATAGAAAGAGCAAGGAAAAAATATCAATTACATGGAAACTGAATAATACCCTGTTTGTACAACACTGGGTAATAGAACAAAACCAGAGATGGAATCAAAAACTTCCTAGAATCAAATGACAATGAAAACACATCATACCAAAACTTTTGGGACACAGCAAAGGCAGTCCTCAGAGGACAGTTTATAGCAATAGATGCAGGTATCAAAAAAGAAGAAAGGGACAAAATCAAAACATTAACTACAGAACTCAACAAAAAGAAAGTGAACAGCAAAAAAAGCCCACAACTACCGGAAGAAAGGAAATAGTAAAGATTAGAGCAGAAAAAAAATGAAATAGAGAACAGAAAAGCAATAGAAACAATCAACAAAACCAAAAGCTGGTTCTTTGAAAGAATCAACAAAATCGACAAACCACTGGACAGACTGAGAAAAGAAAAACAGGAGAGGACACAAATAACACAAATAAGAAATGAAATGGGGGACATTACAACAGACCAAACTGAAATAAAAACGATTATAACAGAATATTAGGAAAAACTATACTCCAAGACATTTGAAAACCTAGAGGAAAAAGATAAATTTCTAAAAACATACGGCCTACCCAAACTAACACAAAGTGATGTTGAAAATGTTAACAGACCCATAACAAGAGAAGATATTGAAAAGGTTAAAAAAAAAACTTCCAACCAAAAAAATCCTTGGCCCATATGGCTTCACTGGAGAATTCTACAAAACATTTACAGAAGAGCTTGTACCAGTACTACTCAAGCTATTTCAGAGCGTAGAAGAGAAAGCAACACTTCCAAATTCATTCTATGAAGCCAGCACAATGCTGATACCAAAACCAGGCAAAGACATCACAAAAAAAGAAACTTACAGACTAATATCTCTCATGAATATAGATGACAAAATTGTTAACAAAATTCTAGCCAATAGAATTCAGCATTATATCAAAAAACTAACACATCACGACTAAGTAGGATTCATACCAGGTATGCAAGGATGGTTCAACATTAGAAAATCAATCAATGTAATCCACCACATAAATGAAAGAAAAGCATCACATGATCATCGCAGTTGACACAGAAAAGGCATTTGAGAAAGTCCAAAACCCATTCCTGATAAAAACTCTCAATCAACTAAGTATAGAAGGGAAATTTCTCAACATAATAAAGGGCATCTACGTAAAACCAATGGCCAACATCATTCTTAATGGAGAGAGGCTGAATACATCTCTCTTGAAAACAGCAACAAGACAAGGATGTCCTTTATCACCACTCCTATTTAACATTGTGCTGGAAGTTCTAGCTAGAGCAATAAGGCAAGAAAAAGAAATAAAGGGCATCCAAATTGGTAATGAATAAGTTAAACTGTCCCTCTTTGCAGATGATATGATACTATATGTAGAAAACCCTAAAGACTCCATGAGAAATCTACTGCAACTCATAGAAAGATTCAGCAGAGTAGCAGGATACAAGATAAACATTCAAAAATCAGTTGGATTCCTATAAACCAATAAGAAGAATGATAAAAAGGAAATCAGGAAAACAATAGCATTATTAATAGCCTCTAAAAAGATAAAATACTTAGGAATAAATATGACCAGGGATGTTAAAGACCTATACAAAGAAAACAACAAAACACTATTGCATGAAACCCAAAGGGATATACATAAATGGAAAAACGTACCATGCTCATGGATAGGCAGACTCAACATTGTGAAAATGAGAATTCTACCCAAAGCAATTTACAAATACAATGCAATCCCATTCCAAATACCAACAACTTTCTTCAAAGAGATGGAAAAATTAATCACTAACTTTATATGGAAAGGGAAGAATCCCTGAATAAGTAATGTACTATTGAAGAAGAAGAATAAAGTTGGAGGACTCACACTACCTGACTTCAGAACCTACTACACAGCTACAGTAGTCAAAACAGCCTGGTACTGGTACAATGACAGATGCATTGACCAATGGAACAGAATCGAGAACCCAGATGTAAATCCATCCACCTACGGTCACCTGATCTTTGACAAGGGCCCAAAGTCCAAATGTGGAAAAGACAGCCTTTTTAACAAATGGTGCTGGCAAAACTGGATATCCATCTGCAAAAAACTGAAACAGCACCCATACCTCACGCCGTATACAAAAACTACTTCAAAATGGATCAAAGACCTGAATATAAATCCTAAAACTATAAAGTTCATAGAAGAAAAATTAGGACCAACACTTCACACCTTAATACATGACATTAACAGGATACAAACCATAACCATGAATGCACAAACCCCAATAGATAAGCTAGATAACTGGGATCTTCTAAAAATCAAACACCTATGCTCTTCAAAAGACTTCACCAAAAGAGTCAAAAGAGAACCTACAGATTGGGAAATAATTTTTGGACAGTACAAGTCAGACAAAGGTCTAATCTCCATAATCTACAAGAAAATCCAACACCTCTACAACAAAAAGACAAATAATTCTATTAAAAAATGGGCAAAGGATTCAGGGGCAAGATGGCGCTCTAGGCAGAAACACCACACCGTCCCTCCACGGCAAAGATCCGAAAAACTAAGCATAACAGAGAATCAACAATCCTGAAACCCTAGAACACCAAATGAAGAGATAAAGAACTGAGCCAAACACCAAACGGAGTGAGAATACTAAAAGAGAATGGAGAGCGAGGAGAGACTCAGGCAGAGATTCCTTACAAGCTAACGCAGCGTGGATCCACCATCTTGGATTCCTATCGGAGACCAGCAAACGGAAGAGCAGCTTTGCAGAGTATCTGGTCGGAGACAGAACGACTGCTTAGCTTCACACATAACCATCTTCCCGCTGCACCCTACCTACCTGCACCATGCACTAGACATCACACCACCAAGCGGTGCAGGCATGCCCTATTGGAAACTGCCCAGCACTGACTACCGACCGTCCTGGTGGCTGCGGTGACTGCCACAAGCAACCCGTCTCAGTGGCTCCTCCTCAGATAGATCTACCCAGCTGTACCACAAGAAAGAAACAAAAAAAAAAAAAATCTACAATCAATAAATGAGAGAAATATCTACTGAATGCCCCCAAAACAGCAAACAATATCAAAACATTTACAAAAACAAGACAAGATGGCTCCAATAGGTATCCAAATTAAAACACCACATAACTCTCCTCTGGAAGAAAATACACTAGAAGTACCTGATACGGAACTCAAATCACTAATACTCGAAATTTTCCAAGAACTGAGGCAAAAAGCTGACAAACATGAGGAAAAAATAGACAAATTTATGGAAAATACAGACAAAAAATTGGAAGAATTCAGGAAGATGATGCAGGAACAAAATGCCAAAATAAAATCACAACTGGAAATTATACTAAAACAACAATTAGAAATCCAAAAGATAAACAACAAGATTTCAGAAATGGACGGTGTCATAGAAGGGCTGAGAAGTAGATTTGAAACCATGGAAGACAGGATCAGTGGAACTGAAGACAAACACGTGGATACAACTCTGTTTCAGGAAAACTCAGAAAAAAGAACAAAGAAAAATGAAGAGACCCTGAGAGTTATGTGGGACACAATTAAAAGCAAAAACTTATGAGTGATTGGCATACCAGAACAGGGGGAGAAAACAGAAAACATACACTTAATATACGTATATATTATATATAATGTGTATATAAAATTCCCTATCAGTTCTGTTTCTATGTATTTGTATACTATTTCTATACCTGTATTTGTATCTGTATCTATCTATCTATTTATATAGTAAATTCTTGCTTATAATATATATATCCTATTGGTTCTGTTTGGATTATTTGTGTATGTGTATATCTCTGTGTGTGTGTACAGAAAGACAGAGATTTTAAGGAATTGGTTCATAGGATCGTGGGGCTGATGAGTCTGAAATCTGTGGGCAGTCCAGCAGACTAGAAACCTGTGTAGCAGCTCTTCTCCAGGAAACCTCAGGTTTTGCTCTTAAGGCTTATAAATGATTAGATGAGACCCACCCACATTATTGACGGTAAGCTCTTTTAATTAAAATTAAGCGATTGTAGATATTAAACGCATCTACAAAGTATCTTCACCACAACACTTAAAGTTTGATTAAGTCACTGGGTACTATAACCTAGAGAACAGTGGTGGTTCAGTGATAGAATTCCTATCTTCCTTGCCAGAGACCTGGGTTTGATTCCTGGCCAAAGCCCCTCCAATAGAGCCACCACTTATCTGTCAGTGGAGGCTTGTATGTTGCTGTGATTGCAAACAGGTTTCAGCAGTCCTTCCAGGCTAGGAAGAAATAGAATTTTTAAGCATATACAGTTTTTTAAAAAATTAATGAAAGAATATACTTATATTTAAAGTGATGGATTGTTACATTTTGCAATCTAATTAACAATTAAGACTTTTCAATGAGTAAGATATGAAATATTATGCATTTTTTAAAAATTGTGCTTTAAGTGAAAGTTTACAGTTCAAGTTAGTTTCTCATACAAAAATTTATACACACATTGTTATGTGACCCTAGTTGCTCTCTGTATAATATGACATCACACTCTTCCTTTCTACCCCTGATTTTCGGTGTCCATTCAATCAGCTCCTGTTCCTTTTTGCCTTCTCATCTCGCCTCTGGACAGAAGCTGCCCATTTAGTTTCATGTATCTACTTGAACTTCATGAGTATCATTTTATGTCTTATAGTCCAGTCTATTCTTTGTCTGAAGAGTTGGCTTCAGGAATGGTTTCAGTTCTGGGCTAACAGGAAGTCTGGGGACCATGACTTCTGGGGTCCCTCCAGTCTCAGTGAGACCATTGAGTCTGGTCTTTTTACTAGAATTCGAGTCCTGCACTCCACTTTTCTCCCGCTCCATCAGGGACTCTCTGTTGTGCTCCCTGTCAGGGTAGTCATTGGTGGTAGCTGGGCACCATCTAGTTCTTCTGGTCTCAGGCTGATGGAGCCTTTGGTTTATGTGGCCCTTTCTGTCTCTTGGGCTCATATTTTCCTCATGTCTTTGGTGTTCTTCATTCTCCTTTGCTCCAGGTGGGTTGGGACCCGTTGATGCATCTTAGATGACCATTTGCTAGTTTTTAAGACCACAGACTCCACTCACCAAAATGGGATACAGAACATTTTCTTAATAAACTTTGTTATGCCAGTTGACCTAGATGTCCCCTGAAACCATGGCCCCAGATCCCCTCCCCTTCTACCTGTCCCTTGAAGCATTTTGTTGTATTCGGGAAACTTCTTAGCTTTTGGTTTAGTACAGTCGTGCTGACTTCCCCTGTATTATGTGTTGTCCATCCCTTCACCTAAGGCAATTCTTATCTACCATCTAGTTAGTGAATACCCCACTCTCTCCCTCCCCACCTTCGCAACCATTCAAGAATGTTTTATTCAGTATTTAAATAATTTCTTGAGATTTTATGATAGTGGTCTCATATAATATTTGTCCTTTTGTGACTAATTTCACTCAGCATAATGCCTTCCAGATTCATCCATGTTATGAGATGTTTCGCAGATTCATCGCTGTTCTTTATCATTGCATAGTATTCCATTGTGTGGATATACCGTAATTTGAATACCCATTCGTCCGTTGATGGCCACCTAGTTTGTTTCTGTCTTTTTGCTATTGTGAACAGTGCTGCAGTAACCATGGGTGTGCACATATCTATTCGAGTGACGGCTCTTATTTCTCTAGAATATATTCCAAGGAATGGGATAGCTGGATTGTACGGTACTTCTATTTCTAGTTTTCTGAGGAAGTGCCAAATCGATTTCCAAAGTGGTTGTACCATTTTACATCCCCAATAGCAGTGTATAAGTGTTCCAGTCTCCCACAACCTGTCCAACATTTATTATTTTCTGTTTTTTGCCTTAATGCTAGCCTTATTGGGTTGAGATGGTATCTCACTGTAGTTTTGATTTGCATTTCTCTAATGGCGAATGATCGTGAGCATTTCCTCATGTATCTGTTAGCCGCATGAATGTCTTCTTTGATGAAGAGCCAGTTCATATCCTTTGTCCATTTTTTAACTAGGTTATTTGTCTTTTTGTTCGTAAGGTTTTGCAGTATCTTGTAGATTTTAGACATTAGACACTGATCGGATTTGTCATAGCCAAAATTTTTTTCCCCAATCTGTAGGTTGTCTTTTGACTCTTTTTGTGAAGTCTTTTGATGAGCAAAAGTGTTTGATTTTTAGGAGTTCCCAGTTATCTAGTCTCTCTTCTGGTGTTTGTGCATTATTACTCATGGTTCGTATTCTCTTTATGCCATGTATTAGGGCTCCTAGCATTGTCCCTCTTTTTTCTTCCATGATCTTTTTCGTTTTTGATTTTATATTTATGTCTTTGATCCATTTTCAGTTAGTTTTTGTGCATGGTGTGAGGTTTGGGTCTTGTTTCAGTGTTTTGCAGATGGATATCCAGTTATGCCAGCACCATTTGTTAAAGAGACTGTCTTTTTCCCAGTTAATGGACTTGGGTCCTTTGTTAAATATCAGCTGCTCATAAGTGGATGAATTTATGTCTGGATTCCCAATTCTGTTCCATTTGTCTATGTATCCGTTGTTGTACTAGTACCAGTCTTTTTGACTACCGTGGCAGTGTAATAGGTTTTAAAATCAGGTAGTGTGAGGCCTCCCACTTTGTTCTTCTTCTTGAGTAATGCTTTACTTTTTCAGGGCCTCTTCCCTTTCCATATGAAGTTGGTGATTTGTTTCTCCATCTCATTAAAAAATGCCATTGGGGAGGCGGTGTAGTAGTCAGATGCTTCCGGTGGAATCTCTTAAAACAAAGACCCCAAAACACAAGTGAATCGATTATATATGACAATCTAGGAGCACTGAACATCAAAGGCAAAGTTGAGGAACCGGACTGAGTGGCAGGGGGAAGCAGCAAGGAGTTGCCAGACCTGACACATCAGGCCTGAGCAGCCCATGGGTGATCGGTGAAGAGATGCTCAGAAGGATCGTTTCCTACACTGGGAGAGACCCAGTGGCAGAGAGTCTACTTGGCCACCCAGAACCAGTTAGAAGCAGCCCCCGATCAGCAAATATAAGTACTTGTGTCCGGCCTACTGCACAGATCAAAATCACCCCCCTTAGGGAAATAACTCTCTCTCATTTACCTCCCCGCTCCCTGCTCTGCACTGGGACTCAGACCAGCTTCATCAATTGCCCTATCCCCTGGGCCAGAAGTAGGATCCGTCACACTCTCTGAGCCATTCTCCTGGCCTTGGAGAGTGAACAAATTAACAAATGGGGAAAAAATAAACTGCTGGCTCCCCTAAGCCAGGAACCCAGGGTAGGTACAGCTTCTTTACCTAGGCACAGACATAATGGTTTCATGGACTTTGAGTGCCTTTCCCCTGCATAGACTTGTGTGGGCCCATTTCAACAGTGTAGGACCTCCTTACCACAGTACAATAGGGTATATAACTGTTTCAGCTGTGAAGTGGTAGGTTTGTGACATTTGACACTGCTCTACCCATTAAGCAGTGTCTTCACCTACCCACATCAGGGGCCTGAGGACTGGTGGCTTGACCCAGGCCACCTAGCCACCTAAGATAGGGGCCCAATAATAAGAGATGACCCCCTGTCCTTACAGCCAACAGTATTGGGTGCTCATACTCTGGCTGCAAAACCTACCCACCTACACACTCTAGGGAACAGGGACATGTCTTCCTACCGGACACTCGGGGGCAGAGATCACCTCCCCCCAGCCTTGCTCAGAGTGTGTACCCCTGCTGTAGCTAGATACCTATGCCTACACCAATCACCCAGGTCTGTCTAGGATTGTAGGTGAGAGCCTATGCCACACACTTGGTAGCTATCTACCTCGATACCTGAGGTGAATACATACAGAAGGAGTGGGCAGACTCCTGAGCTCAAATACCTAGTAACAGATCTAACCATCTGGTGACAGGACATTAGAGCTTCAAAAGTGCCAATAATCAAACTAGCTCATACGAGCAGCCTATTCAGGCATATCAAAACAAAACAAGAAGCTAGGACACAGTAAGCAAACATAAAATAAATAAATACAATAACTTATTGATGGCTCAGAGACAACAGTCAATATCAAATCAAATAAAGAGGCAATCCATGATGGCTTCAGTAAGCTCCCAAAATAAAGAATCTAAAAATTTTCCAGAGGAGGAAAATTTCTTGGAATTACCAGAGGCAGAATACAAAAGATTAGTATACAGAACTCTTCAAGAAATTAGGAAGGAAATTAACCAAAATGCAGAACATGCAATAGAGGAAATTAAAAACATTAGAGAAGAGCATAATGACAAATTTAACAGGCTGGAAGAATCCATAGAGAGACAGCAATCAGAAATCAAGGTTGACTATAAAATTTCAGAATTAGACAAATCAACAGAAAATCATAGCTGCAGAACTGAGGCAATGGAAGTCAGAATTTGTGAGATCAAATATAAAGTGATTGACACTAACTTATTTGAGGAAAAATCAGATAAACGGATTTAAAAAAATGAAGAAACCCTAAGAATTATGTGGGACTTTATCAAGAGGTATAACCTACAAGTGACTGGAGTATCAGAACGGGGAGCATAACAAAAAATACAGAAATAATTGTTGAAGATTTGTTGACAGACAAGTTTCCTGATATCGTGAAAGATGAGAAGATATCTATCCTAGATGCTCATCGAACTCCACATAAGGTAGATCCCAAAAGAAAGTCACCAAGATGTTATAATCAAACTTGCCAAAACCAAAGATAAAGAGAGAATTTTAAGAGCAGCTAGGGATAAACAAAAAGTCATCTATAGAAGAGCGTCAGTAAGAATAAGCTCGGACTACTCAGCAGAAACCATGCAGGCAAGAAGGCAATGGGAGGACATATATAAAGCCTTGAAGGAAAAAAAAAATGTCAGCCAAGAATTATATATTCAGTAAAACTGTCTCTCAAATATGATGGAGGAATTAGGGCATTTCCAGATAAACAGAAGTTTAGGGAATTTGCAAAAACCAAACCAAAACTACAAGATATACTAAAGGGAGTACTCTGGTTAGAAAATGAGTAACATCAGATAAAAACCCAAGACTAGAACACAGGACAGAGCAACCACATATCAAATAAGTCAAAGCTAAAACACTGAAAATAGCAAAACAGATGTCAATATGTAAAATACGACAATATTAAAACAAAAAACATGGACTTAAAAATGTAGACATAGATTTTTCATATGGAGACAAAGTCAAGGTGATATAAAGAAAAAAAAAGACTGGTATAAACCTAGAAAATTAGAGGTACATATTAAGGTATAAACAAAGGACACTAACAATACTACAAGTCAAAATAAAAAACTAGAAAAATATAAAGACTCAGCAAGCACAAGATCAATAACCATGAAAAAGATGAAAAGAAAATACATAAAGAAAAAAGACTCAGCATAGAAAATTAAGTGGAACAAAGAAACTGTGAACAACACACAAACAAAGATATCAAAATGACAGCATTAATCTCATACCTATCAATAATTACGCCAAATGTAAATGGAATAAACACACCAATAAAGAGACAGAGAGTGGCAGATTGGATAAAACAACACGATTTGTCTATATGCTGCCTAAATAAGACACACCTCAGACTTAAAGACACAAACAAACTACAACTCAAAGGATGGAAAAAAATATATCAAGCAAACAACACTCAAAAAAGAGTAGTAGTGGCAATACTAATCTCTGACAAAATAGACTTTAAAGTAAAATCCACCACAAAGGATATAAGAAAGAACACTATATAATGATTAAAGGGTCAATACACCAGAAGTATGTAACTATAATAAATATTTATGCACCCAACAACAGGGCTACAAATTACATAACACAAACTCTAACAGCACTGAAAAAAGAGATAGACAGCTCCACAATAGTAGGAGGAAACTTCAACACACCACTTTTGATGAAAGACAGAACATCCAGAAAGAAGCCCAACAAAGACATGGAAGAGCTAAATGCTACAATCAAACAACTTGATCTCATAGACATATACCAAACTCTCCACCAAACAGCAGACAAGTATACTTTCTTTTCCAGTGCACATGTAACATTCTCCAGAATAGATCACATATTAGGCCATAAAACAAGCCTTAACAGGACCCAAATCATCGAAATATTAGAAAGCATCTTATCTGACCATAAAGCCATAGAAGTAGAAATCAACAACAAAAAAGCATGGAAAAAAAATCAAATACATGGAAACTGAACAACACCTTGCTCAAAAACTACTGGGTTACAGAAGAAATTAAGGATGGAATAAAAAATTCATAAAATCCAATGAGAATGAAAACATCCTACCAGAACCTTTTGGACACAGCAAAAGCAGTGCTCAGAAGTCAGTTTACAGCAATAAATCCACATATCTAAAAAAAAGAAAGGGCCATAATCAAAACATTAACCCTACACTGGAACAAGAAGGAGAGCAGCCAAAGAAGCCCTCAGGCGGCAGAAGAAAGGAAATAGTAAGAATTAGAGTAGAATTAAATGAAATAGAGAATAGAAAAACAACTGAAAGAGTTAACAAGAACAAAAGCTGGTTCTTTGAAAACATCAACAAAATTGATAAATCTTTGGCCAAACAAACAAAATTAAAACAGAAGAGGAAGCAAATAAGGAGATTGGTGATATCACAACAGACCAAACTGAAATTTAAAGAATCATAACAGAATACTAACAAATTTGAAAAACTTGCTGAAATGGACAAATTTCTAGAAACTCGCTACCTACCTAAGCTAACACAAACAGAGGTAGAACAACTAAATAAACCCATAACAAAAGAAGAAATTAAAAAGGAAATTTAAAAACTCCCAATAAAAAAAAGCCCTGGCCTTGATGGCATCACTGGAGAATTCTACCAAATTTTCAGAGAAGAGATAATACCACTTATACTAAAGGTATTTCAGAGCATAGAAAAGGATGGAATACTCCCAAACTGATTCTATGAAGCCAGCATAACCCTAGTACCAAAACTAGGTAAAGACACCACAGAAAAAAGAAAATTACAGACCAATATCCCTCATTAATATTGACGCAAAAAACCTCAACAAAATTCTAGCCAATAGAATTCAACAACATATCAAAAAAAAAAAAAAAAAATCACCACGATCAAGTGGGATTTATACCAGGTATGCAGGGATGGATCAACATTAGAAAAGCAATCAATGTAATCCATCACATTAATAAAACAAAAGACAGGAACCATGTGATTTTATCAATCGATGCATAAAAGGGATTTGACAAAGTCCAACACCCATTCATTATAAAAACTGTCAACAAAATAGGAATAAAAGGGAAATTCCTCAATATAATTAAAGCATTTATACAAAGCCAACAGCCAACATCATCCTAAATGGAGAGACGTTGAAAGCATTCCCCTTGAGAACAGGAACCAGACAAGGATGCCCTCTATCACCACTCTTATTCAACACTGTGCTATAGGTCCTAGTCAGAGCACTTAGGCTAGAAAAAGAAATAAAGGGCATCCAAATTGGTAAGGAAGAAGTCAAAGTATCTCTATTTGCAGATGATACGATGTTATACACAGAAAACCCCAAAGAATCCAGAAGAAAACTACTGGAACTAATAGAAGATTTCAGCAAAGTGAGAATTTTTTTGTTGCTGTTGGGAGTTTTTTAATAACTTTTTCAATGTCTTCTTTGGTTATGGATTTAGTTGTCCTACCTCTGTTTGTGTTAGTTTAGGTAGGTAATGAGTTTCTAGAAATTTGCCCATTTTCCTCTAGGTTTTCAAATTTGTTAGAGTACAATGTTTCATAGTATTCTGTTATGATTCTTTTAATTTCAGTTGGGTCTGTTGTGTTATCACCAATCTCGTTTCTTATACGGGTTATCTGCTTCCTCTCCTGTTTTTCTTTTGTCAATCTGGCCAATGGTTTATCAATTTTGTTGATCTTTTCAAAGAACCAGCTTTTGGACTTGTTAGCTCTTTCAACTATTTTTCTATTTTCTATTTCATTTAACTCTACTCTAATTCTTATTATTTCCTTCCTTCTGGCGTCTGAGGGCTTCTTTTGCTGCTCTCTTTCTACTTGTTCTAGTTGTAGGGTTAAAGTTTTCATTATGGCCCTTTCTTCTTTTTTGGATGTGTGCACTTATTGCTATAAGCTGTCCTCTGACCACTGCTTTTGCTGTGTCCCAAAGGTTCTGGTAGGATGCTTTTTCATTCTCGTTTGAGGCTATGAATTGCTTTATTCCATCCTTAATTTCTTCTATAATCCAGTAGTTTCTGAGCAAGGTGTTGTTCAGTTTCTAAGTGTCTGATTGTTTTCCTTGCTTTTTTGTGTTGTTGATTTCTACTTTTATGGCTTTATGGTCAGAAAAGATGCTTTGTAATATTTCGCTGTTTTGGATTTTGTTAAGGCTTGCTTTATGGCCTAATATGTGGTCTATTCTAGAGAATGTTCCATGTGCATTGGGTTACAACATGTATTTTTGGGGAACACAACTTAATCCACAACAAAAGGTCTAAATAAATCCTGCTACAATGGGGCTTTTTCCTAGGGATAGACTTAGGCCTGGTATTTGTTTGTTTGTTTGTTTGTTATTTGAGGGTTTAGTTTTAACTTCATTACTCTGCTATACATTACATAGTTTAGCTTTGGAAAACTTTGGAAAGCCAACTGCCCATTCATGATGGGTTTTTTTTTTTTTTTTTTTTGGTCTTGTTTTTCTTTGATTGTAACTCATTTATTTATTTATTCAACAAACATTTATTAAACCCCTATTATGTACTAAGAAGAGTACAAACAATAGGCATATAGTGGTAAACAAAATAGAGTTTCTGCTTTTATGTAGCTAAAATTCCAGGTGTGAAACAGGAGAGGCAATAAACACATAAATACATGAGTCCAAACTGGGCAGAGAGAACAGCAAGTGCAATGGCTCTGAAGAAGATACATATTTTGAGGAACAGCAAGGAGGACAGAGTGGATACAGTAGAGCAAAGAAAGAGCATAGGCTTTTACTTCGAATGACATGGAAAGATGTTGATGAAGGATTCTGAACAGAGGAATAACTTCATTTTCCTCCTTTTTTCTCAAATTTGTTTGTTTTAATACATTTTATTTTTTGGAGTAGTTTTAGGTTTAAAGAAAAGTTGAGCAGGAAGCACAGACAATTCCCATATACTTTCTCCCCATGAAGAGGAATTTTTGGATTTGGGGCTTGGAGTTGATTTAAGGCTTTTGCTATGATGGTGTGAATGTGTTTTACATGTGGTAAGGACGTGAATTTTGGGGAGCCAAAGGGTGGATTGTTATGGATTGAATTGTGTCCCCCACAAAAAATGTGTGTCAGCTTGGCTAGTCCATGATTCCTGAAATTGTGTGATTGTCCACCATTTTGTCACCTGATGTGATTTTCTTATGTGTCATAAATCCTACCTCTATGATGTTAAGGAGGTGATATTAGTGGCAGTTATGTTAATGAGACAGGACTAAATCTAGAAGATTAGGTTGTATCTTGAGTCAATTTCTTTTGAGAATAAGATAGAAGGGAGCTGAGAGACATGGGGGAACCTCATACCACCAAGAAACAAGATCCGGGAGAATAGAGCATCCTTTGGACTTGGGGTCCCTGTGCTTAGAAGCTCCTCAACCAGGGAAGATTGATAACAAGGACCATCACTCGGAACCAACAGAGAGAGAAAGCCTTTTACTGTAGCTGGCACCCTCAATTTGAACTTCTAGCCTCCTAGACTGTGGGAGAATAAATTTCTCTTTGTTAAAGCCATCCACTTGTGGTATTTCTGTTATAGCAGCACTAAATGACTACGGAACCACCCCCCCCCCCAACACACACACTGCACAGTTTACAGTTTCCCCTAGTACTGCAACATTCTGTGTTGCTGATTTGCATTTTGCAGTTAACTGGTGGCTATGTGGAGAATAGATGTTTCACAGTGGAAGCAGGGAGATTTGTCAGGAGGAAGAAATGGTAGTATTTTAAACTGGAGATATAATAACAACAACAAAGAAATTATTAATAGCGTGACATTTGATGTATTTATGATGTAGACTGCAGATTTTCCTATTCAATCAGATGTGGCTTGAGAGGAGTAAAGGAAGCTCAGGCATTTGCCATGAGAAACTAGAAGAATGGAGTTGCTATTTACCAAGAAGAGAGCAAGATAAACAGGCTTAGGTGTGGAGGGGAATCATATATTTGGTTTTGGACTTACTTTGTTTGCATGTCAATCATAAATAACGGATGGAAAAGGAATCAGAAAATTCTCACACGCGTCAGTAATATTTTTAAGGAATTATAAACTATGCCCCTCTGCACTAAAGTACAAGACATAATCCTTTGAATTAGTAGCTGATGTGGAATATAAAGTAATTGGAGATGAGATCAAAGAAGTTTTTGGAGATCAAAGAATATTGCAAGTGAATAATATAGAATATTATCAAACTACACTGTCCAAAAAGGTAGCCAATAGTCACATGGCTACTTAATTTAAAATACAGTTAATGAAAATTTAAAAAAAAATCAGTTCCCAGTCACACTAGCCATATTTCAGCTGCAAATAGCCACAGGTTGTTCATGGTTACTGTATTGGACAGTGCAGATACAAAACATTTTCATCATCACAGAAGTTTCAGTTGGACAGTGTAAAATACATATTGAAGGTTCATAAAATTATGCCAGGATTTAGGTTGGAGAAATGGTAAAGTGAGTGCTATGTTATTGAATGAATTAAGGAAAATGAGAGGGATGATTTATTTTTCTCAGGAGATATTTAGCCTTCTAAAGAATAGGAATGTTTGGAAAGAAAACCTACTCCATGGGAACTGATAAATCTAGACACTTAAGGTAATAATACTTGGTAAAATGGCCAATCAGGACTTGAAGTTCCTGGGGTACCACATTAAACATTTGCAACTATACACACACATACACACAGATCTTAGATTTCTTTTTCTACATTGGTATAGCAATAATCCAACATCAATAAAGGGTAAGGCTTAATTTTTTTTTATTTTAGTGAATAAGTAATGGTCCATAAAAATGGATGCATTTCATCAGATTATGGGTTATAACAATTAACTAGAATAACATACATTTTTTTCAGAGCCACTTTAAATTTAATCTTTAATGTGGTATAGTTCTAATAACTCATTCATTTAGAATACAATTTTTCATTTTGAAATAAAAAAGTATTGAATTCAATACTTATAAATCAATGGCATTTATGTTTTATACTATTGTGGGATTGCATTTTCAACTTTTATCCTAAAAGCAACATCTGTTATAACTAGTAAACTGATTTTTGGAAAAAATTGATGAAATATTTTCAGGTAGAACATATTTTTCTTTGAAGTCTATGACATACTTTTGATGGTCAATATAATGCGATTACATAAGCCAGAACTTTTTAGAATGTACTGATTATTCATTAAAAATTATCTTATCAATTATTTTTGCTCTGTTTTCCCCCACCCACCAAAAAATCTAGACTATATGGAGGTTAAAAAAAAAAAATTAAGCAAGAAAAAATTATCCTCACTAAGTATGTCTTGGGTTAAGTGCTTGTTTCAGAATGATGGCCCTGTCTCTGGAAAAGACCCCTAAAATGAAGATGCAGATATTCAGGGGTAATTTCTATATTAAATGTCCCTCCCCTTCTGGTAATAGATAACGGTCTTGACATGGACAGTTGATTCAAGATGGGCAGATAAAATTCTCTTTCTCAAGACTTCTAAAGTTTAGAGGCAGAAAAAGTATCAGAGCCAGCTCACATTCACGTTTTAGCATCAGAATATTATGTTGTTAAATGATATCTTGATGCTAACAACTTAACATAGACTCTATCTAGTTCCTTCTTTGATGAGCCTTGTTGCTTCAGTTTTTCCTTTAACTCCAGGAGACAGCTTCAGTGTATTTCTATTATATTCATTTTTTTTTTCCTTAAGAATGTCAAACTTAGTTTCTTCTGCTAAGTCCAAAAAGAAATTTAACAAACAAATATTGCAGAATCAGAAATGTTTATTAGCACAAGAAGCAAAATAAATATTGATTGAAAACTTTTAATGAAATATTTATTTTTCAGTCAGATTTTTGCCATCTTATAGATGTAAAACGTGAGTATGTTTATTTTTTATTAATTTCAAGCATTAGCAAATTTGGAAATATGAACAAAGTCTACAAGTGTGGGAAGTTCTGTAAAGCTTAATGTGAGATCATCAGCTTATAAATAATTCAGACAAAGATAGGCTATGTATTCTTATTACAGTGTCTGATAACAGTGGGAGTTCAAAAAATAATTGTTAATGAATTTATTAACCGCACTGCTGTTTTCAGTGCCTTACCGCATATGTGGTTTGCTCATCCACTTTCATTGTGCTTTTTGCATTTTCTTGAAAAAACCCAAACAGTTCATGCTGATTTTTCTTCCTTGATCTCTCCAAATCATGGTGTCTTTGAAATCCCCTGCTTTAGCCCAGAAGTAGCAAACAATGAGCATCTGTGAACAAAGAAGAAGAAGTTAATACTTGAATTTGGCCTAGTTGAGTGTGTGAAAAACTCAAGAGAACTTGTTTTGTCTGATCAGGTAGCCACCATTCAGCTCCAAATTTTCTCATGTAAAAATTCAGGCCTACAGCAGTGAAAATATTGAGTTCCATATCTTCTTCTTCTTTTTTTTTCAAAGTTCATGACAAACTATCAAACTTCTTCACTCTTTGAACATTTCCATTTTGGTGGCTTCTGGCATTATCCAACCAAAGAGTAAACAAAATAAGGCCTTTTTACAAAAGAAACTAGTATTATTGGCTCCTATTATGAAGCTTTGGTGGCACTGTGGTTAAGAGAGCAGGCTGCTAACAAAAAGGTTGGCAGTTCGAATCCACCAGCTGCTCCTTGGAAACTCTATGGAGCAGTTCTACCCTGTCCTATAGGGTCACTATGAGTCAGAATCCACTCTACGGCACACAACAACATTTATATTATACTATAAATGTTTCACATTATATGTGAAGTGAATCATCCCATTTGTTGCTATTGTATGACTCCACTGAGTGCTGCTAATTATTTCAAATTTTGTTCTGGGAGATCTGTACCTTCCCCAATGACGTGTAATTTTATATAGGTTAAAGAACGGTATGCTTCTACTCTCTTCACCTATTTCCATTGCCTGTCTTGACAGAATCAGTTAACTAACTTACTTGTAGACTGATTGGCACCAGTTTAAACTCAGAGTAAATTTTTTCTATAATTATGAAAATTAAAGAAAGAAGATATGGAGGCATTAGCATAAATTGAGCAAATACAAGTTAATGTTTAATTATTATTATTATTATTTTAATATCTCTGGTCAACAAAACTAGGGCACATTAAGTACCTACATGTTTTAGGTGGCTTCCAAGTGACGGGCTAACCTGGAAGAAATCAACATTTGTAATTTTTGAGAGTGTTTGAAGTTTCCATTTGTCACAAAAATTAATAAATGGTATTTTTCTAAATAACCCAATATATATGGTGGCCAATTAAGGTTCTATCACTGCACTGACACCGTCCTTTTTCACTTGTTAACGTTCACTGCTCACTTTGACTGAAATATGTAGAAGGACTGAAGGAAAGGTAGAATTATATAAAATAAACACTTTTGATTTCTAAGTAAATATATAAGAACATGAAACTATCAAAAACTGACTTTTATTATTGGAATGGTGCTTAAAGCTGAGCATCTAGAAACTTAGCTTTCATACACAGATAGATGGATAGGTAGATACATAGATGATAGAAACATAGATACATAGATACGTAGATACATGATAAATTTATAAGTAGGTTAACTATAAATTCTTAATTGAATTGCACTAATTTTTACTTGACCTTCTACATATGGCCAATATGATATATTCTTATAAGGTTAGATTTATATAATGTCACAACAAAACATTAAACTGTTAACAAGTAGTTAAGTATTACCTTTATATATGTTTATATGATGACAAGTAAATCATCATATTGACTTATTTCAATGAGTTAGACTATTTAAGAACCAAAATCTTACCACAGGTATTTAATTAAATCTAACACTAACCATAGCCATTATGAAAATTGATCAAGAAAAATTTCCTTTATTTTTAACTATTTATTCATTTTTTTAAATGAAAGGGCAATAGGTTCAGGTTTATGCCTTACCTCTGAAATCAGTGTACTTCAATTCCATTTGCATTCTTTTGTTTTCTTCAGTAGAGCTCATATTCCAGAGCAGGTCAGTCTTGTGGTACAGTATTTTGTTGTAGTTAGGTGCCTTCTCAGCAAACGTATGTACGACAGAAAGAAACACTGCCCAGTCCTGTGCCTTCCCCACAACCTTCGCTATATTTGAACCCATGGTTGCAGCCACTGTGTCAACCAATTTCATTAAGGGTCTTCTTTTTTGCTGACCCTCTACTTTGCCAAGCATAATGTCCTTCTCTAGGGACTGGTCCCTCCTGCTAACATCTTCAAAGTACATGAGACAAAGTCTCCCCATCCCCGCTTCTAAGGAGCATTCTGGCTGTACTTCCAAGACAGATTTGTTCATTCTTCTGGTAGTCCATGGTATATTCAATATTCTTCACCAATACCATAATTCAAAGTCATCAATTCTTGTTTGATATTCCTTATTCATTGTTCAGCTTTCACACTGAAAATACCATAGCTTGGGTCAGGAGCACCTTAGCCTGCAAAGTGACATCATTGCTTTTTAACACTTAAAAAGGTCCTTTGCAGCAGATTTGCCAAATTTAATATGTCCTTTCATTTCTTAACTGTTGTTTCCATGGGCATTGATTGTGGATCCTAGTAAACTAAAATCCTTGACAACATAAATATTTTCTCCATTTATCGTGATGTTGCTTATTGGTCCAGTTATGAGGATTTTTATTTTGAAGTATAATCTATAATGAAGGCTGTAGACTTTGATCTTCATCAATAAGTGCTTCAAGGCCTCTTTGCATTCAGCAAGCAAGGTTGTGTCATCTGCATATTGCAGGTTGTTAATGAGTTTTCCTCCAACTCTGATGCTGGATTCCTGTTAATATAGTCCAGCTTTCAGATTATTTACTCAGCATACAGATTGAATAAGTATGGTGAAACGAAACAACCTTGGTACATACCTTTCCTGATTTTAAATATGCAGTAGCCCTTTGTTCTGTTTGAACAACTTTCTTTTGGATTATGTACAGGTTCCTTATGAGCATAATTAAGTGTTCTGGAATTCCCATTCGTCACAATGTTATCCATAATTTGTTATGATCCACACAGTCGAATGCCTTTGCATAGTCAATAAAACACAAGTAAACATCTTTCTGGTATTCTCTGCTTTCAGCCAGGATCCCTCTGACATCAGCAATGATATACCTGGTTCCATGTCCTCTTCTGAACCCGGATTGAATTTCTGGCAGTTCCCTGTCAGTGTACTACTGCAATAATTTTTGAATTATCTTCAGAAAAATTTGACTTCCATGTGATATTAATGATGTTGTTCGATAATTTCCACATTTGGTTGTATCACCTTTCTTTGGAATGGGTACTAATATGCATTTCTTGCAGTCAGTTGGCCAGTTGGCATGGATGAGTGAGCGCTTCCAGCATTACATAAGTTTGTTGAAACATCTCACTTGACATTCAGTCAATTCCTGGAGCCTTGTTTTTGCCAATACCTTCAGTGCAGCTTGGACTTCTTCCTTCAATAACATCAGTTCTTGATCATAAGGTACCTCCTAAAATAGTTGGACACCGACCAATTCTTTTTGGTACAGTGAATATGTGTGTTCCATCCTTCTTCTTTTGTTGCTTCCTTCATTGTTTAATATTTTGCCCAAAGAATCATTCAATATTGCAACTTGAGGCTTGAATTTTTTCTTCAGCTCTTTCAGCTTGAGAAATGCTGAGCGTGTTCTTCCTTTTTCGTTTTCTAACTCCAGGTCTTTGCACATTTCATAATACTTTACTTTGGCTCCTCGAGCTGCTCTTTCAAATCTTCTGTTCAGCTCTTTTACTTCATCATTTTTCCATTTGCTTTAGCTACCCTACTTTCAAGAGCAACTTTCAGAGTCTCCTCTGACATCCATTTTGATCTTGTCTTTCTTTCCTGTTTGTTTAATAAACTTTTACTTTCTTCATGTATGACGTCCTCACTGTCATCTCATAACTCACGTGGTCTATGGTCATTAATGTTCAATGCATCAAATCTATTCTTCAGATGGTCTCTAAACTTAGGTGAGATATACTCAAGATTGTATTTTGGCTCCCATGGACTTGTTTTAATTTTCTTCAGCTTATATGTGAACTTGCATACATGCAATTTCTGTGTGTTCCACAGTAGGCCACTGGCTTTGTCCTGGGTGATGATACTGAGCTTCTCCATCATCTATTTCCACAGATGTAGTCAATTTAATTCTTTATTCCCTATAGCAAGGTTCACTTGTATAGTTGTCATTTATATAGTTGAAAAAATGTATTTGCAATGAATAAGTCATTGGTCTTTCAAAGTTTTATCGTATAATCTCTGGCATTGTTTCTATCACTAAGGACTTATTTTCTAATTACAGATCCTTATTTATTTCCAACTTTTGCATTCCAATCACCAGTAATTATCATTGTATCTGCATTGCATGTTTGATCAATTTCAGACTGTAGAAACTGGTAAAATGCTTCATGTTTGGCAGTAGTGGTTGGTGCATAAATTTGAATAATAGTCATATTAACTGGTCTTCCTTGTAAATAAAAGGATATTATCCTATCACTGACAGCATTGTACTTGAGGATAGATGTTAAACTGTTCTTTTTGACGATGAATGCAATATCATTTCTCTTCAATTTGCCATTCTAAGAATAGTCAACCATAACATTGTCTGATCTAAAATGGCAAATACTAGTCCATTTCAGCTCACTAATGCCTAGGATGTTGATCATTATGCATTCCATTTCATTTTTGATGACTTCCAATTTTCCTAGATTCATATTTTGTAAATTCCATGTTCTGACTATTAATAGAAGTTTGCAGCTGATTCTTGTCATTTTGCATTGTGCCTCATCAGCAAATGAAGTTCCTGAAAGCTTTAGTCCATCCATATTATTAAGGTCCACTCTACTCTGAGGAGGCAACTATTCCCTAGTCGTATTTTTGTGTACCTTCCAATCTGATGGGCTCATCTTCCTGCACTGTATCAGACTATGTTCTACTGATATTTATAATCTTTTCACTGGCCAATTCTTTCTTCATTGTCTGTCTTAGTCTGGAAGCTCTGGTGAAATCTGTCCACCATGGATGACCCTGCTGGTATTTGAAATACCGGTGACATAGCTTCCAGCATCATAGCAACATGCAAGCCACCAAAGTACAACAAACTAACAGATAAGTGGTGTTGTACAGTATAGGCAATATCAAAAACTATAGGAGACTATAAATCTCTGTTTGAGCCTTTAAACATACTCTGTCCTGTTTTTATGGTTTTTGTTTCATATATTTCCATGTTAGCAGACCACAACACAAGAGTAGATTGCTACTGGGGCCAACAGAGACTTGCTCAGCTTTCAAAAGGTGCAAACCCAGTGACCAAACACTCTTTATTAAACTGCTAAGATTTATGGACATAGGTTTTGAGGTCTCTGTGTTACATCATTACAAATTCATCAGCTTTATCAGAAATGAGTTCAGTCTGACCTCATTCAACAATATTTCTGACACTGTAAAGTAATGAACTGACAGCACAGGAAATAGAAATCATATTTTGGTTTGGGATGAGAACAACATTTAAGGAAAGGCACTCTGGTTGAATTTAATTTTTTGTTTGTTTTGTTTTCTTTACCTCTTTGAGCAGTTTGAATGATATATAATGTCGTGAGGAAAAATAATCAAAATTCTAAGAAAATTTTGGATCAATTTCAAATTGTGGAGACTAACTAGTGTAAGTAAATGAAGAGAAAAAGAACTCTGTGACTAATTATTCCAGAATTGCATTTTCAGTGCAATATTCAATGCTCCTTAAAATAGCAGGCAGGCATCGGATTGAGAGGAAAAGAAATTTTGCCTTGTAAACTTCAGTATTTGATGTCCAGTGAAAAGGCAACGTAGGTTAACAGATCAGTTTCTCTGAATGACTAATGGAAATGTCAGATCTATTTTAGAAGGAGATATCACTGTTGCCAAAGTAACTTGATGCTCATGGGCCCTTTTTATCAAAAATACACAAAAAAAGTAGTGATCAAGGTCACCATTCACTGTGAACACCAAACAACGTAATGACATGGACAATTGCAAACTTCAAACATTTAATCAAGCAGAAAAAACTGAATTACTGAGAACAAGAATACCGTGAAGTGTCAAAAGACCAAGAGGAATAATTTTGAAATGCTAAACTAGCACATTTTGAACATCAAATTCTTCATCCTTTTGCCCAGACAGACATGTGGGAGTGGCGAATTAATCACAAACACACTGTGCATTAGTCATTTTCAGAACTTGTTAGTGCTTGATTTTGCTAAGTAACACTTTTACCTGGTTAGACTCTTCAAATGTGCACAATCCTACAAGTTACCTGCTGCTCGTATTATCAGTGTTCATTGGAAAGTGAAACCTTAAGACTATTGATCACGATTATCCAGCAGACTGAGAAGAAAAAAATTACAAATAGAAATAATAAAGAAGGAAGGGAAAAAAAATATATTGACTGGAATAGCCATCAAACAGAATAAAAGAAAAAACTCTTTGCAAATGGCTGATTAATAAAAAAAAGAGAGTGTAGTTTCCTATCAAATTAGTATTTTTTAAGGTATAGGTAATTTTTGCATTTTAAACCATGTGTTTTTTTAATTTTAAACATTCAGTATCCCCTTGTTCTGTTCGAATAACGGTACCTCAATCTATATACAGGTACAGACAATGTTCTGTTGTTATCCATAGATCATCCATAAGTCTTTCATTGGCTAGATAACCCAAAATATACATATGACACAACCTTGCTTGTGTAGGTGAAGACCACTTGAAACACTTAGTGATGAAGTTCAAAGACTACAGTCTTCAGTATGGATTACATGTCAATATAAATAAAACAAAAATTCTCACAACTGGAATAATAAGCAATATCATGATAAATTAAAAAAATATTGAAGTTATCAAGGATTTTTTAAATTGGATCCACAATCAATGCCCAGGGAAGCAACAGTCAAGAAATCAAGGGAAGTATTCACTGGGCAAAGTTGCTGGAGAAGACCTCTTTAAAGTATTAAAAAACAAAGATGTTGAGAGTCTGGCAAGATGGCACTCTAGGCAAAAGCACCACACCGTCCCTCCACAGCAAAGATCCAAAAAACTAAGCCAAACAGGGAATCAACAATCCTGAAACCCTAAAACATCAAATGAAGAGATAAAGAACTCAGCCGAGCACCAACTGGAGTGAGAATACTGAAAGAGAACAGAGAGCGAAGAGAGATTCATGCAGAGGTCCCCTACCAGCTAAAGCAGTGCAGATCCACCATCTTGGACCCCTATCAGAGACCAGAAAATGGGGGTATGAGAGAGCAGCCTCACGGACGATACAGTAGGAGACAAAACAGCTGGGACGAAACAAAAAAACTATAATCAATAAACGAGAGAAATATCTACTGAATGCCCTGAAAACAGCAAAAAATATCAAAACATTTACAAAAACAGGACAGGATGGCTCCAGTAGGCATTCAAATTAAAACACCAGATAACTCTCCTGTGGAAGAAAATGCACTAGAAGTACCTGAAAGGGAATTCAAATCACTAATACTCGGAATTTTCTAAAAATTGATGCAAAAAGCTGACAAACATGAGGAAAAAAAAGACAAATTTATGGAAAATACAGACAAAAAATTGGAAGAATTCAGGGAGATGATGCAAGAACAAAATGCCAAAATAAATTCACAACTAGAAATTATACAAAAACAACAATTAGAAATCCAAAAGATAAACAACAAGATTTCAGAAATGGATGGTGTCATAGACGGGCTGATAAGCAGATTTGAAACCATGGAAGACAGGATCAGTGGAACTGAAGACAAACACTTGGATACAACTCTGTGTGAGGAAAACTCAGAAAAAAGAACAAAGAAAAATGAAGAGACCCTGAAAGTTATGTGGGACACAATTAAAAGCAAAAATTTACGAGTGATTGGCATTCCAGAACAGGGGGAGAAAACAGAAAACACAGAGAGGATCACTAAGGAACCGCTGACAGAAAACTTCCCCAATATCATGAAAGATGAAAAGCTGGCCACCCAAGAAGCTCAACAAACGCCATATAGAAGAGACCCCAAAAGAAAATCACCAAGACATATCATATTCACACTCACCAAAACCAAAGACAAACAAAGAATCCTGAGAGCAGCTCTTGAAAAACAAGTAGTCACATACAGAGGAGAAACAATAAGACTAAGCTCAGATTATTTGGCAGAAACCATGGAGGCAAGAAGGCAGTGGGATGACATATATAAAATCTTGAAAAAAAAAGTTGTCAGCCAAGAATAATATATCCTGCAAAACTCTCGTTCAAATTTGATGGTGAAATTAGGTCATTTCCAGATAAACAGAAAGTAAGGGAATATGTAAAAGTCAAACCAAACTTACAAGAATTATTAAAGGGAGTTCTTCGATCTGAGGATAAACGGCTTCAGCCCTCAGGCAGGACCTAGGATGCAGGATTGTAAGAGCTAGATACCAATCTAGGAAATGAACTCTTGAGGACTATCCAAAACCAAAAGAATTACAACAGGGAATCAGAGCACACAATCAATGGATGACAACATCAAAACAATGAAAGAGGGATTAAAAGGCATAGGTATAGAACCTTCTAATGGAGAGGAAGGCAAGGCGATACCAAGTAAAGGTAGAATGCTTCAAACTTAGAAAGATAAGGGTAAAATTCATGGTAACCACAAAGAAAGTTCACAAACCAACTCATAAAAATAAAGACAAAAAATATAAAGTCTCAGCAAAAACAAAACCTACAAAAACAAAAGACATGAACACAAAATCCACAAATAAAAGTAACTCAGCACAAGAGAGTAAGAAGAACAAAGAAAACTTCAGCACCACGAAGAAAAGCACTACAAAATGACAGCAACAAACTCACATCTATCAATAATTACACTGAATGTAAATGGACTCAGTGCACCCATAAAGAGACGGAGAGTGTCAGAATGGATGAGAAACCAGGATCTATCAATATCCTGTTTACAAGAGACACACCTTAGAAACAAAGAAGTGAATTTATTAAACATCAAAGGTTGGAAAAAAATATATCAAGCTAACAACTACCAAAAAAGAGCAGGAGTGGCAATTCTAATCTCAGATAAAATAGACATTAAAACAAAATCTACCATAAAAGACAAAGAAGGACACTATATAATGATTAAGGGGATGATCCATCATGAAGACATAACCATAATAAACATCTACACACCCAATGACAGGGCTCCAAAATACATAAAAAAAAAAACTCTAACAGCACTGAAAAGAGAAATTGACAGTTCCACAATAATAGTAGGAGACTTCAACACACCATTCTCAGTAAAGGACAGAACAACTAAGAAGAAACTCAGCAAAGCTACAGAAGACCTAAAGGGCACAATCAGCCAACTGGACCTCATAGACATATATAGAACACTCCATCCAACCACTGCAAAGTACACATTCTTTTCCAATGCACATGGAATGTTCTCCAGAATACACCACATCTTAGGCTACAGAGCAATCCTCAACAAGACCGAAAACTTTGAGATAATTCACAGTATCTTTTCTGACCACAATGCCATTAAGGTAGAAATTAACACTAGAAAGAGCAAGGAAAAAAAATCAACTACATGGAAACTGAATAATATGCTGCTTACATATCAGTGGGTAATAGAAGAAATCAGAGATGGAATCAAAAAAATTCCTAGAATCAAATGAGAATGAAAACACAACATACCAAAACCTTTGGGACACAGCAAAGGCAGTCCTCAGAGGACAATTTATATCAATAGAGGCACATATCAAAAAAGAAGAAAGGGACAAAATCAAAACATTAACTACACAACTCAAACAAATAGAAAGAGAACAGCAAAAAATGCCCACAACCACCGGAAGAAAGGAAATAGTAAAGATCAGAGCAGAAATAAATGAAATAGAGAACAGAAAAACAATAGAAAGAATCAACAAAACCAAAAGCTGGTTCTTTGAAAGAATCAACAAAATTGACAAACCACTGGCCAGACTGACAAAAGAAAAACAGGAGAGGATGCAAATAACCCAAATAAGAAATGAAATGGGGGACGTTACAACAGACCCAACTGAAATAAAAAGGATTATAACAGAATATTATGAAAAACTATATTCAAACAAATTTGAAAACCTACAGGAAATGGATAAATTTCTAGAAACACATGTCCTACCCAAACTACAACAAAGTGATGTTGAAAATCTGAACAGAGAAGAGACTGAAAAGGTAATTAAAAAAACTCCCAACCAAAAAAAGCCCTGGCCCAGAAGGCTTCACTGGAGAATTCCACAAAACATTTACAGAAGAGCTTGTATAAGTTCAACTCAAGCTATTTCAGAGCATAGAAGAGGAAGCAACACTTCCAAATTCATTCTATGAAGCCAGCATAACGCTGATACCAAAACCAGGCAAAGACATCACAAAAAAAGAAAATTACAGACAATATCTCTCATGAATATAGATGCAAAAATTCTGAAGAAAATTCTAGCCAATAGAATTCAGCATCATATCAAAAAAATAATACACCACGACCAAGTAGGATTAATACCAGGTATGCAAGGATGGTTTAACATTAGAAAATGAATCAACATAATACACCACATAAATAAAAGGAAAGGAAAGAATCACATGATCATCTCAATTGACACAGAAACGGCATTTGACAAAGTCCAACACCCATTCCTGATAAAAGCTCTCAATAAAATAGGTATAGAAGGGAAATTTCTCAACATAATAAAGGGCATCTATGCAAAACCAACGGCCAACATCATTCTTAATGGAGAGAGGCTGAAAACATTCCCCCTGAAAACAGGAACAAGACAAGGATGCCCTTTATCACTTCTATTTAACATTTTGCTGGAAGTTCTAGCTAGAGAAATAAGGCAAGAAAAAGAAATAAAGGGCATCCAAATTGGTAATGAATAAGTTAAACTCTCCCTGTTTGTAGATGATATGATACTGTAAATAGAAAACCCTAAAGACTCCAAGAGAAATCTACTGGAACTAATAGAAAGATTCAGCAGAGTAGCAGGATACAATATAAACATTCAAAAATCAGTTGGATTCCTATACACCAGTAAGGAGAAAGATGAAAATGAAATCAGGAAACCAATGCCATTTTCAATAGCCCCTAAAAAGATAAAATACATAGTAATAAATCTGACCAGGGATGTGAAACACCTATACAAAGAAAACTATAAAACACTACTGTGTGAAACCCAAAGGGATCTACATAAATGGAAAAACACACCATGCTCATGGATAGGCAGACTCAACATTGTGAAAATGGCAATTCTATCCAAAGCAATTTACAAATACAATGCAATTCCGATCCAAATACCAGCAACATTCTTCAAAGAGATGGAAAAACTAATCATTATTTTATATGGAAATGAAGAAGCCGTGAATAAGTAAAGCACTACTGAAGAAGAAGAATAAAGTTGGAGGACTCACACTACCTGACTTGAGAACCTACTATACAGCTACAGTAGTCAAAACAGCCTGGTACTGGTACAACAACAGAGACATTGACCAATGGAACAGAATTGAGAACTCAGATGTAAATCCATCCATCTACGGTCACGTGATCTTTGACAAGGGCCCAAAATACATCAAATGGGGAAAAGACAGTCTTTTTAACAAATGGTGCTGGCAAAACTGGATAACCATTTGCAAAAAAATTAAACAGGACCCATACCTCACACCGTATACAAAAACTACTTCAAAATGGATCAAAGACCTGAATATAAAGCCTAAAACTATAAAGTTTATAGAAGAATAAACAGGACCAACACCTCAGGCCTTAACACATGGTATTAACAGGATACAACCCATAACCATCAACGCACAAAACCCAACAGATAAGCTAGATAACTGGGATCTTCTAAAAATCAAACACCTATGCTTTTCAAAAGACTTCACCAAAAGAGTCAAAAGAGAACCCACAGACTGGGAAAAAATTTTTGGACAGTACAAGTCAGACAAAGCTCTAATCTCCGTAATCTACAAGAAAATCCAACACCTCTACAACAAAAAGACAAATAATCCTATCAAAAATGGTAAAAGGAAATGAACAGACACTTCACCAAAGAAGACATTCAAATGGCCAACAGACACATGAGGAAATGCTTGCGATCACCAGCCATTAGAGAAATGCAAATTAAAACCACAATGAGACACCTTCTGACCCTGGCATTACTGGCACGAATCAAAAACACTGGAAATAACAAATGTTGGAGGGACTGCGGGTAGATGGGAACTCTTATGCACTGCTGGTGGGAATGCAAAATGTTACAACCATTTTGGAAAATGATACGGCGTTTCCTCAGAAAGCTAGGAATAGACATACCATTCGATCCAGCAATCCCACTCCTAGGAATATATCCTAGAGAATTATGCACACCTATGTTCATGGCAGCATTGTTCACAATAGCAAAACAATGCAAACAACATAGGTGACCATCAACAGATGAATGAAGAAACAAACTATGGTACATACACACAGTGGAGTACTATGCAACGAGAAAGAACAACAATGAATCTGTGAAGCATCTCATAACATGGATGAAACTGGAGGACATTATGCTGAGTGAAATAAGTCAATCACAAAAGGACAGATATTGTATGAGACCTCTATTGTAAAAACCCATGAAAAAGTTCACACTAAATAGGCAATAGATAAGTGGTATCTTGGGTGAAAGGTGAGACAGTACACAATACAGGGGAAACTAACACAGTCTGTACAAGGAATGGTCATGGAAGCACCATAGACACATCCAAACTCCCCGAGGGACTGAGTTGCTGGGTGGAGGGCTCTGGGGACCATGGTCTCGGGTAACATCTAGCTCAATTGGCATACACTACTTATAAAGACAATGCTCTACATTCTACCTTGGTGAGTAGTGTCTGGGGTCTTAAAAGCCTGTGAGCGGCCATCTAAGATACTCCACTGGTCTCATCCCTTCGGGAGCAAGGGAGAATGAAGAGAACAGGATACAAGGAAAAGATTAGTCCGAAGGACTAATTGTCCACAGCTACCAAGGCCTCCACCGGACTGAGTCCAGTACAGCTAGATGGTGCCCGGCTCCCACCACTGACTGCTCTGACCAGGATCACAACAGAGTGTTCTGGACAGAGCTGAAGAAGGATGTAGAGCATAATTCTAACTCACAAAAAAAAAAAAAAAAAAAAAAAAAAAAAGACCAGATTTACTGGCCTAAAGGAGACTGGAGAAACCTTGAGAGTATCACCCCCAGACACTGTTTTAGCTTAGTGGTGAAGTTACCTCCGAGGTTCACTGTTCAGCCTGGGAGTGGACAGCCCCGTAAAACCAAATGAGACTAACGAGGTACAGGAGTCCAGTGACAAGGGCCAGAAGGCAGAAGGGGAGAAGGAAGCTGATGATAGGGAACCCAAGGTTGAGTAAAGATATTGTTGATGTGTTGTGAGATTGTTAACCATTGTCATAGGGCAACATTTGTAGTAACTGTTAAACAAGAAACTATTTTGTTATGTAAGCCTTCATCTTAAGTGAGAATAACAGCACAATTGGAAGAGCATAGTCAATGTCACTGAACTGTGTATGTAGAGATTTTTGAAGCGGTGTATATTTGGCTATGTCACCAAAAAAAAAAAAGTTGTGAATTTAGAGGATTAAAATGTTGTGGGGTTGTTAACCAATGTCATAAAACAACATGTGGCCTACTGTTTCATGAGAAACTATTTGTTCTGTAAGCTTTCACCTGAAGTACAATAAAATATAAACAAGAAAAAAACAAAGATGTCACATTGAGGACTAAGATGTGCCTGACCCAAGCCTTGGAATTTTCAATTACCTCATATGCATGCAAAAGCTGGACAATGAAAAAGGGAGAATGAAGAATTGATGCATTTAAATTAGGTGCTGGTGAAGAATATTGAATATAGTATATACTGTTATAAGAAGAAACAAATTTGTCTTGGTAGAAGTGCAGCCAAAATGTTACTCATAAGTGAGGATGACAAGACTTTGGATATGTAGTCAGAGGGGACCAATCCCTGGAGAAGGACATCATGCTTGATAAAGTAGGTAGTCAGTGAAAGAGAGGAAGACCTTCAACAAGACGTAAGAACAGTACCTGCAACAGGGGGCTCAAACATAGTATTATGAGGATGGTGCAGGACTGAGCAATGTTTCCTTGTGTTATATGTAGGGTTGTTATGAGTCAGAGTCCACTAGATAGCATCTAATAACAACAACAATTTTTGCATAATGCAAAACATACCTACATATTCTACTTTTAGATCTGCATTTCTGAACATTCTTAACTTTCTTAAGTGTTAAACATTTTGAGAAATTTTTAAAAAATGCTTTACTTAAATTTAATTATCTATTTATTTTACATATATTTTATTTAAATCATTTTGTTCAAGAAACAGATAAATAAGAAATCCAGCAACATTAAAGAAAAAAATTAAACACATTATTCTGAGTTTATTTTCCATTTCTACATCACAAATTTATGTTTTTCATCTTACTTATTGAGTTTGTATACTTTATTCAGATATACTATTTGAATTTATAGCATAAAGAAGTTACCATAACTTTATTTTTTTTAATTTCTTTAACTTTATTATGACTTACCTTTATAATTTCTTTATGGAGAAATACTATATTCTTTCTTTTTCATCTTTCCTACTATTTCTTTACAAGTAATTTTTATGTCACTATATAGTGTATGGAGCCCTGGTGGTTAAGTGGTTAAGAGCTATGGCTGCTAACCAAAAGGTCGGCAGTTCAAATCCACCAGCTGCTCTTTAGAAACGCTATGGGGCAGTTTTACTCTGTCCTGTAGGGTCGCAATGAGTCAGAATCAACTTGATTGGCAATAGGTTTTTTGTTTGTTAGTTTTTTGGTTATGTAGTGTGTACTTTTTAAATCTAGTGTAATATTTAGCTACATATATATTTTACTTAATATATTTTAATTTCTGCATTTCATACTTACGGCTTTAGGCAAATTCACAATGAATATATGCTAATTCTATTTCTTCAGCTATAAGCCCTCTCTTTGTTATTTAGATCACCTCTTTAAGAATTTACAATTCTGAGAATAAAAAAAAAAGTTTTCAAGATGATACATCTAGTTTAAAATAGTAAAAAGTGACATGTCAAACATTTGTAGAAGGATGAATTATTCGACAGTAACGCACATTAAAAAAAATGATAATATATACACTTACCCAGTGACTTAGTCATTTTCATGTTATCGTTGTCTCTATTTCTTTGTAACATAGCAAGCCTTAAATACTTGGCAGTTAGTATATTTTAATACTATTTACATCATATGTTCCTGAGGTTTTACTGTTATCAAATTGTACTTCAATTAAAAACTATTGGTTTGATAATGAAAGTTATTTTAACTGACAGACACATGATTAATCATATATATATATATATTTTAATAATGTTGCCATTTCTATTCAGTGGTGGTTTGAGTTTCTCTTGGCTGGAATAAGCTATGTTATTCTGTGCTAACAATAACAACATTTATTTCTTAAGGAAATTTTTATGCTGAATATAAAGTTGTAAAGTCACAGTTTTATATCTTTCAATAATTTAAAGATGTCACCTCATTACTTTTGATCTTCTATTGTTACTGATGAGAAACAGTGACCATTCAAATTGTGGTTCCCCTATATAAATGTCATTTTCCTCTGGCTGATTTCAGTTTTTTGTATTTATCTTTGATTTCTGGCATTTTAATTATGATGGGCCTTGACATGATTTTCTTTACATTTATCTTTTTTAGCTTCTGCTGAGCTTCTTGAATATGTAGATTTATGCCTTTAACAAAATTGTGAAAATTTGGGGCATCATTTCTTCAAATTTCTTTTCTGACATATTCTCTCTTTCTCTCCTCTGTGTAGGATTCTGATTACACACATGCTGGACTTTTCGATATTTTCCCACAGATTGCTGTGGCTCTTCATTGTTTCGATCTTTTTTCTTTGTTTTTCACACTGGATAATTTCTATTGATCAGTGAAAAAAAGAAGACCTTCAATGAGACATAGTGGGTGCAACAATGGGCAACAATTGTAAGGATGGCACAAGACCAGGTAGTGTTTTGTTCTGTTGTGCATAGGGTCTCTATGAGTCAGAACCAACTTGACGACACCTAACAATAATATCGCTGATTCTTTTTTATGACATCTCCGTTCTGCTATTAAACCTACTCAGTAATTTTAAAATTTCACATACTTTTCAGTTCTGTAATTTTCATTTGCTACATTTTATAGTGCCTTTTTTGTTGCCAGTATTTCCTGTCTTCTCTTTCATTACATGCATATTTTCTTTTACCTCGTTGAGCATAGTTACAGGCTTTCCTGGATTATGAATATCCAACCTACATACAACCAGTAGTTACGAACCAACCCCGTAAAGCCTGTTATGTTAAAAATTCAAGGTACATACAATTGTTAATAATAATAAAAAATTGGGGCTAGTTTGTGACACATATTATGTTATTTTATTATTACTGTGTTATTATGTGAAAGATGTTTTAGTGTATCTGGAAGTGTTTCTTTAATGTTTTTTATGCCTAGAAAGATACACTATATACTATACACTAAGACAAACATTTGACAAACTGACATTAGATACGAACAGTACCTAACTGTTCCAACTTATGTACAAATTCAACTTAAAGACAGACTTAGGAACCAAACTCGTTCGTAATCCTGGGACTGCCTGTATAAAGGTTGTTTTAAATGTTTTGATATTTATAAAATCCCAGGATTGATTTCCAATGATTTTGTTTTTTCTTGAGATTGAGTTACACTCTTCTGGTTCTTCATATGGCAAGTAAATTTGAATTGTATCCTGAAAATTGTCTTGTAGAATAGGTTCTGTCATAATTCTCCCAAGGGCATTGATACTTTTGTCTTATCAGCCAGTTAACCTGGTTGCACTGAAACTAAAAACTCTATTGTATAGGAACTTACATCTTAGTTTATTTCTTTTTTTTGCTTAGGTGGGCTGTTTGAACTCTTTCCCATTTATGACTAGCACTAGGATCAGCCAGAGATTTGCACAGGGTATACACAGAGAAGTTGGAGTCCTTTCACAGGCTCACTCCATTCAAGGGTTTTCATCTTATATTCTAGTAGCTGAAGTTGCCCTAAACTGTGTCTTCTGGTCCTTAAGTCAGAATAATTACAAATTATTAAAGTTTTAGCCATCCAATAAGGAGTATATTCAGCAGCATGTCCTCAGGCTTAGCAAAAAAGGAAAAGAAGTAGAGACAGAGGCAGAGACAGAAGAAGCAGCAGAAGATGAAGAAGAAAAAGAAGAAGAAGAAAAATTATACCACATGCTTGTTCCTTCATCCAAGTTTCTACTTTGATTCTGGAATCTGCCTACTTTTGATAACTTTCCAGAGTCTTTAGGTTGTTTGTTCTATTTTATCTAGAGCTTACAATTGCTAACTGCAAGAAAGTAACCCTGATGAAAACTTTTCCAGTCATACTGGCACTGTAGACGTCTATGTGTGTAGAAGGAAAGACAAACTCAATATCGGTAATATCTGAATTGTCTTCCAAAACACTGTTCAGTTTACTTGAATCCCCTTTAGTAGATATATTGGATACAGAGTTCTTATTTACGATAAGTTGTGTAATAAAGTAGTTTTTCTACTTAACTAACTTTTGGTGAAGTGCACAGAAATAGATCTTAAATAAGCCATGTTATATTAATACTCTATAAATACTAAATGAAACATAATAACTTTTATCTAAAAACTGGCAAATATTACTTGAATTTGCTAATTGAATTCACTAAGTATAAGTATGTAAAATATTAGATCAATAATACATTTTAACGTGGCAATTAATGTACTAAAATGTGAGATAACTTTAATACATAATTGCTTGAGAGCTCATTTTTACATCTTGTTTTACTGCAGAATTAGAACAGAAGCATTATGAATAGGTTCCTTCTGGTAGCAAGTCAGAACCTTCTTGGAATGAAATACAATAAGTCCTTGGGTTACGAATGTCCGACTTACAGACGAGTCGTACTTTCTCTTTAATGTTATGTAAATTGGCCCTCCTTTTGAAATGATTGAACCAACCCCTACTCATAACAAATTTTTTATCACAATCACCTTCACTTGCTACACTTGCAGCTTTTAAATCACTGAAAAGTCTTTGAGCCTTTTCTTGCACTAAAGTAAGGCTAAATAAGAACCATATGCACCTGTTCTGACTTACCTACAAACTCAGCTTAAAAAGACACACTTAAGAGCGAATCTCATTCATAAACCAGGGACTGCCTGTAATAAGAAAGATTTCCTTAGAGCACAAAAAAATATCAGACACAGGAATTTTTTTTTTAGTCAAATATAATTGATACAATAAATAATAATTCTCATTTATTTTTCAAAAATACAAGGAAATTATGTATGAAAATTTATTAAGTTAGCTATAAAGTAACTGTCTTAGTTATCTAGTGCTGCTATAATGTAAATACCACAAGTGGGTGACTTTAACAAACAGAAATTTATTTTCTCACCTTTAGAAGACTAGAATTCCGAATTCAAGGCACGAGCTCTAGGGGAAGAGTTTTTCTCACTTGTCAGCTCTAAATGAAGGTCCTTGTCTCTTTTCAGTTTCTGTTCCTCAGTTCCTTGAAGATCTCCATGAGGCATTTGTCTTTCCCTCTTCCTGCTTGCTTGCTTCTGTGCTTCTTGTTGTTTTTGTGTGCCATGGAATTGATTTCCACTCATAACAACCGTGTAGGACAGAGAACTGCCTAAGGTTTCCTAGGTTGTAATCTTTATGAGAGAAGATCACCAGGTCTTTTCTCCAATGGAGCTGCTGGTGGGTTTGAACTTTCAGTTTTTCAGTTAACAGCTGAATACTTAACCATTGTGCAACCAGGGCTCCTTCTTCTGTGCCTAATCTGCTCCTTTATATCTCAAAAGTAATTGGTTTAAGACATACCCTACACTGATATGACCTTATTAACATAACACAGAAAATCCTATCCCCAAATGAGGTTGATCTACAGGTATATTGGTTAGGATTTGCAACACATATATTTGGGAGTCACAGTTCACTCCATGACACAACCTCATGTGGAGTGATGGGTTGTTGTTCTTGTTAATTGCCATTGACTTGATTCCAATTCATGGTGACACCAAGTCTGTAGAGTAGAACTGCTCTATATGGTTTTCAAGGCTGTGAGTTATAGGAAGCAGATTTCCAGGCCTTTCTTCTGAGGTGCCTCTGGATAAGTCAAAATCACCAACTTTTGGCTAATAGGCAAGTGCTTAACCATTTATGCCACCCAGGGACTCTTGGAATGATAGTAGACAGGGGTATTAATTTGTTATTAAAAAATGAAAGACATATTATTTAATACAACAAATACCTTTGTCATGGCCCCCATTTACCTTCACTGACATCTGAATATTTTAAATCTGGAGTTCAATTAATTTAAAATATCTAAAGAAAATCAAATTTAAAAATGAAGTGCAATGGCATGTTACTAATACACAGTGAATGAATCTCAGGCTTTGAGTATGCTAAATATATCCACAGAGGAAATATACTTTATTATAAAAAATCAAATTAGCATTTTAAGAATAAACCTAAATGTTATATTATTATTTTAATTTTGATAAAATATATATAACAAAATATTTGCCTTTTTAACCATGTTTAAGTGCACAATTTTAGTGACATTAATTGCATTCATCATGTTGTGCAACCATCATCACTATCCATTTTAAAATGTTTACCCACCTACCTATACAGAAACTCATCCCAGCATGGCACAGATGGGTAAGCTCTTGACTAGCAGCCTAAAGTTTGTCAGTTCAAACCTACCCAGAGATGCCTTGGAAGACAAGCCTGGTAATCTGCTTTCAAAAGGTCACAGCTATAAAAACCCTATAGAGAAGTTATATTCTGCATGCGTTGGGTTGCTGTAAATCAGAATGGACTGAATAGCAACTAAGAATAATGACTAATGAAACTGAGCCTCTTTTCAGATGCCTATTGGTTATTTGTATAACTTCTTTAGAAAATATTTACTTAAATTATTTGCCTATTTTTTAATTGATGGTTTGTTTTCATTGTTGAGTTGTCGGGGTTCTTTATATATCCTAGATACTAATCAGACATATGGTTACCTAATATTTTCTTCCATTCTTCAGGCTGTCTCTTCACTTTCTTGGTTAAGTAATTTGATGCACAAAAGTTTTTAATTTTAATAGGCTTGCTATTTGGTTTTGTTTTTCTTTTGAGCTCAAGCTTGTAGTGTTATCTCTCAGAATGCATCAATGAAAACTAGGTCTTAAAGCATTATGCCTATGCTTTCTTCTTAGAGTTTTATGGTTTTAGTTATCATATTTAGGTTACCGATTCTTTTTGAACTAATTTATTATATGGTGTGAGGTATCATTCTTTTCCACCACTTATCTGTCACATTGTTGTAGTGTGATGGCTTGTTTGTTTCTGTGATGCTGTAAGTTATGGCTCAGGTATTTCAAACACCAGCAGCGTCATCCATGGTGGAGAGGGTTCAGGGGAGATTCAAGATTAAGACAGACTAGGAAGACAGATCTGGTGGTCTACTTATGAAAAAAATTAGCCAGTGAAAATCTTATGAATAGCAGTGGAACAATGTCTGATATAGTGTTGGATGATGAACACTTAGATTGGAAGGCACTCAAAGTACAACTGGGGAAGTGCTGCCTCCTCAAATTAGAGTTGACCCTAATGATGTGAATGGAGTGAAGTTTTCCAATCCATCATTTGCTGATGTGCATGACTCAAAATGAGAAGAAACAGCTGGAAATATCCATTAATAAAAGTGGAATGTATGAAGTATGAATCTAGAAAAATTGGAAATCATCAAAAATGAAATGGAACACATGAAGATCAATATCTTCGGCATTAGTGAGCTGAAATGGACTGGTATTGGCCATTTTGAATCTGAAAATCTTATGGTCTACTATGTAGGGAATGACAAATTGAAGAGGAATGGTGTCACATTCATCCTCAAAAAGAACATTTCAAGTTCTCTCCTGAAGTACACTACTGTTAGAGATAGGTTAATATCCATATGTCTACAAGCAAGACCTGTTAATAGGACTCTTATTTAAATTTACACACCAACCTCTAATGCCAAAGATGAAGAAATTGAAGATTTATACAAATTCTGTGAGCTGAAATTGATCAAAAATGCAATCAAGATGCATTGATAATTATTTTTTATTGGAATGCAAAAGTTGGAAACAAAGAAACAGGACTGGTAGTTGGAAAATATGGCCTGGTGATATAAATGATGCTGGAAATCTCAGGATAGAATTTTGCAAGACCAATGACTTCTTCATTGCAAATACGTTTTTCAACAACATAAAAGGCAACTATACATGTAGACCTCACCAGATGAAATACACGGGCATCAAATCAACTACATCTGTGTAAAGAGAATATGGAAAATCTCAATATCATCAGTCACAACAAGGCTAGGGGCCAACTGTGGAACAGACCATCAGTTGCTCCTATGCAAGTTCAAGTTGAAGTGAAAGAAAATTAGAAGTCTATGAGAGCCAAAGAATGACCTTGAATATATTCCACCTGACTTTAGAGACCATCTCAAGAATAGCTTTGTTGCATTGAACAATAATGAGCAAAGACTAGACGAGTTTGGATTGACATCAAGGACATCATAAATGAAGAAAGCAAGAGGTCATTAAAAAGACAGGAAAGAAAGAAAAAACAAGAATGCATGTCAGAAGAGACTCTGAAAGTTGCTCTTGAATGTAGAGTAGCTAAAGCAAATGTAAGAAATGATGAAGTAAAAAAGCTGAACAGAAGATTTCAAAGGGCAGCTCGAGAAGACAAAGAAAAGTATTATAATGATGTGCAAAGATCTTGAGATAGAAAACCAAAAGGGAAAATCATGCTTGGCATTTCTCAAGCTGAAAGAACTGAAGAAAAATTCAAGCCTGGAGTTGTAATATTGAAGGAGTCTATGGGGGATAAAGAAGAATTGATGCTATTGAATTATGGTGTTGGAAATGAATATTGAATACACTATGAACTGCCAGAAGGAAAAAACAAATCTGTCTTGGTAGAAATACAGTCAGAGTGCTCCTTGGAAACACGGATGGCAAGACTTTGTCTCACATACTTTGGACATGTTATCAGGAGGGACCAGTCCTTGGAGAAGGACATCATGTTTCATAAAGTAGAGGGTCAGTGAAAAAGAGGAAGACCCTCAACGGGATGGACTGACACAGTTGCTGCAACAATGCGCTCAAGCATAACGATGATCATGAGGTTGGCTCCGGACTGGGCAGTGTTTCATTCTGTTGCAACCAACTTGATGACACCTAACAACAACAATAACATGGGGAAAAGAGTTAAAGGATACAGGAATTATCAAAGAAGATTGAAGAAATACATAGAGTCACTGTACCAAAAAGCATTGGTAGACATTCAACCATTCCAGGAAGTAGCATACGATCAAGAACCTATGGTACTGAAGAAAGAGGTCCAAGCTGCACTGAAGGCATTGGTGAAAAACAAGGCCTCAGGAATTGACGGAAGACCAACTGAAATGTT
The DNA here is from genome assembly GCA_030035585.1 of Dugong dugon. NCBI lineage: Eukaryota > Metazoa > Chordata > Mammalia > Sirenia > Dugongidae > Dugong > Dugong dugon. The sequence continues at coordinate 100,093,563 of CM057463.1, read as the reverse complement.
TCAACAAACAAACGTAGCACTGGAAGTGCTTACTAGTCTATGCCAAGAAATTTCGAAGACAGCTACAAGGACAAGAGACTGGAAGAGATCCGTATTTATGCCCATTCCAATAAAAGGCAGAAGTCAGAATTAATGCAATTGAATATAAAGCACTTGACACCAACTTATTTGGGGAAAAATCAGATAAAAGAATTAAAAAGAATGAATAAACTCTAACAGTCATGTGGGACTCTATCAAGAGAAATAACTTATGAGTGATTGGAGTACCAGAACAGGGGTGGATAACAGAAAATACAGAGAAAATTGTAGAAGATTTGTTGGCAGAAAACTTCCCTGATATCATGAAAGAGGATAAGATATCTATCCAAGATGCTCATCAAACCCCACATAAGGTAGATCCCAAAAAATAGTCACCAAGATGTATTATAATCAAACTTGTCAAAACCAAAGATAAAGAGATAATTTTAAGAGTGGCCAGGGAGAAACGAAAAGTCATCTACAAAAGAGAGTCAATAAGAATAATCTCAGACTACACTATAGAAACCATGCAGGCAAGAAGGCAATGGGGTGACATATATAAAACCTTGAAGGAAAAAAACTGCCAGCCAAGAATTATATATCCAGCAAAACCGTCTCTCAATATGATGGCAAAATAAGGGCATTTCCAGATAAACAGAAGTTTAGGGAATTTGCAAAAATCAAACCAAAATTACAAGAAATACTAAAGAGAGTCCCCCTGTTAGACAATCAGTAACATTGGATAATGAACCAAGACTAGAATACAGGACAGAGCAACCAGGTCAACCTAGATAGGGAAGTCACAAAAATAAATCAAAGCTAAAACACTGAAAATAAGGATACAGAGATGTAAATACGTAAAAGATGACAACATTAAAATAAAAAAAGGACTAAAAAAAATGTAGACTTAGATTTCTCATAGGGAGAGGAAGTCAAGGCAATATAAAGAAATAAAAGACTGGTATAAACTTAGAAAAATAGAAGTAAACATTAAGGTAAACATAAAGGAAACTAACAATCCTACACAGGAAAAAAAAATCAAGAAAAATATAGACTCAGCAAATACAAAATCAGCATCAATGAAAAAGATGAAAAGAAAATACATGATGAAAAACGACTCAGCACAGAAAATTAAGCAGAACAAACTGCCAACAACACACAAAAAAAGACAGCAAAATGACGGCACTAAACTCATACCTATCAATAATTACATAGAATGTAAATGAACTAAATGCACCAATAAAGAGACCGAGAGTGGCAGATTGGATAAAAAAAACCATGATCTGTCTATATACTGCCTGCAAGAGATACACTTTAGACTTAAAGACACAAACAAACTAAAACTCAAAGGATAGAAAAAAATATATCAAGCAAGCAACACTCAAAAAAGAGCAGCAGTGGCAATATTAATTTCTGACAAAATAAATTTTAAAGTAAAATCCATTATAAAGGATAAGGAAGGATTAAAGGGTCAATACACCAGGCGGACATAACTAAAATAAATATTTACATACCCAGTGACAGGGCTCCAAAATACATACAACAAACTCTAACAACATTGAAAAGATACACAGCTCCACAATAGTAATAGGAGAATTCAACACACCACTTTTGGTGAAGGATGGAACATCCAGAAAGAAGCTCAACAAAGATATGTAAGATCTAAATGCTACAAACAACCAACTTGATCTGCTAGACATATACGAAACACTTCACGCAACAGCAGCCAACTATACTTTCTATTCCAATTCACATGGAACATTCTCCAGAATAGACCTCATATTAGGCCATAAAGCAAGCCTTAACAGAATCCAAAGCATCAAAATATTACAAAGCATCTTTTCTGGCCATAAAGCCATAAAAGTAGAAATCAATAACAGAAAAAACAAGGAAAAAAATCAATCACGTGGAAATTGACCAACACCTTGCTGAAAATCTACTGGGTTAAGAGGAAATTAAGGATGCAATAAACAACTTCATAGAATCAAATGAGAATGATAACACATCCTACCAGAAACTTTGGGACACAGCAAAAGCAGTGCTCAGAGGTCAATTTATAGCAATAAATGCACACATCCAAAAACAAGAAAGGGCCAAAATCAAAATATTAACCCTACAACTGGAACAAGTACAGAGACAGCAGCAAAAGAAGCTCTTAGGAGACAGAAGAAAAGAAATAATAAGAATTAGAGAACTAAATGAATTAAAGGAAATGGAATTGTTTTGAATTCCAGAAACAATTCAAGAGTTAACAAGACCAAAAGCTGGTTCTTTGAAAAGATCAACAAAATTGATACACCATTGGCCAAACTGACAAAAGAAAAACAGGAGAGGAAGCAAACAACCCATGTGAAAAATGACATGGGTGACATCACAACACACTCAATTGAAATTAAAAAATCATAGCAGAATACTATGAAAAATTGTACTCTAACAAACTTGAAAACCTAGAGGAAATGGACAAATTTCTAGAAACTCACTACCTACCTAAACTAACACAAACAGAGATAGAACAACTAAATGAACCTATGACAAAAGAAGAGATAGAAAAGGTAATTAAAAACTTCCCAACAAAAAAAAAGCCCTGGCCCAGAAGGCTTCACTGGAGAATCTACCAAACTTTCAGAGGAGAGTTAATACCACTACCACTAAAGGTATTTCAGAGCATAGAAACCTGATATCAAAACCAGGTAAAGACACCACAAAAAAAGAAAATTACAGACCAATATCCCTTATGAACATTGATGCAAAAATCCTCAACAAAATTCTAGCCAATAGAATTCAGCAACATATTAAAAAAATAATTCACCATGATCAAGTGGGATTTATACCTGGTGAGCAGGGATGGTTCAACATTAGAAAAACAATCAATATAACCCATCACATTAATAAAAAAAAAAAAAAAAAAAGACAAGAACCACATGATCTTATCAATTGATGCAGAAAAGTCATTTGACAGAGTCCAACACCCATTCATGATAAAAACTCTCAGCAAAATAGGAATACAAGGGAAATTCCTTAACATAATAAAGAGCATTTATACAAAGCCAACAGCCAACATCATCCTAAATAGACAGCGTCTGAATGCATTCCCCTTGAGAAAGGGAACCACACAAGGATACCCGTTATCACCACTCTTATTCATCATTATGCTGGAGGTCCTAGCCAGAGCAATTAGGATAGAAAAAGAAATAAAGGACATCCGGATTTGTAAGGAAGAAGTCAAAGTATCTCTATTTACAGATGATATGATCTTATACACAGAAAACCCCAAAGAATCCACAAGAAAACTACTGGAACTAATAGAAGATTTCAGCAAAGTATCAGGATACAAGATACACATACAAAAATCAGTTGGATTTCTCTACACCAACAAAGAGAACTTCCAAGAGGAAATCACCAAATCAATACCATTTACAGTGGCCCCCAAGAAGATAAAATACTTAGGAATAAATCTAACCAGAGATGTAAAAAAAACTTTACAATGAAAATTACAAGACACTACTGCAAGAAACCAAAAGAGACCTGGTTAAGGACATACTTGCTCATGGATAGGAAGACTCCACATTGTGAAAATGTCAATTCTTCTGAAAGTGATCTACAGATACATTGCAATCCATATTCAAATTCCAATGGCATTTTTTAATGAGATGGAGAAACAAATCACCAACTTCATATGGAAAGGGCAGAGGCCCCGAATAAATAAAGCATTACTCAAGAAGAAGAACAAAGTGGGAAGCCTCACACTACCAGATTTTAGAAGCTATTATGCCACCACAGTAGTCAAAACAGCCTGGTACTGGTACAACAGATACGTAGACGAATGGAACAGTATTTAGGGTCCAGACATAAATTCATCTGCGTATGAGCAGCTATTTGACAAATGCCCAAAGTCCATCAATTGGGGAAAAGACAGTCTCTTTAACAAATGGTGCTGGCATAACTGGATATCCATCTGCAAAAAACTGACACAAGACCCATACCTCACACCATGCATAAAAACTAACTCAAAATGGATCAAAGACCTAAATATCAAATTGAAAACAATAAAGATCATGGAAGAAAAAATAGGGACAACCCTAGGAGCCCTAATACATGGCATAAACACAGTACAAACAATAAGTAACAATGCACAAGCACCAGAAGAGAGACTAGATAACTGGGAGCTCCTAAAAATCAAACACTTACGCTCATAAAAAGACTTCACCAAAAGAATCAGAAGGCAACCTACAGACTGGGGAAAAATTTTTGGCTATAACAAATCTGATCAGCATCTAATCTCTAAAATCTACAAGTTACTGCAAAACATCAACAATAAAAAGACAAATAACCCAACTAAAAAATGGACAAAGTATATGAACAAGAAATTCACCAAAGAAGACGTTCAGGAAGATAAGACACATGAGGAAATGCTCATGATCTTTAGCCATTAGAGAAACGCAGATGAAAACTACAATGAGATACCATCTTTCCCCAACAAGGCCAGCATTAATCCAAAAATCACAAAATAATAAACGCTAGAGAGGTTTTGGAGAGACTGGAACAATTATACACTGTCAGTGGGAATGTAAAATGGTACAACCACTTTGGAAATCAATTTGGCTCTTCCTTAAAAAACTAGAAATAGAAGTAACATATGATCCAGCAATCCCGCTCCTTGGAATATATCCTAGAGAAATAAGAGCCGTCACATTAATAGATATATGCACATGTTCATTGCAGCACTGTATGCGATGGCAAAGAGATGGAAACAACGTTGGTTCCCATCAACGGACGAATGCATAAGCCAATTATGGTATATTCACACGGTGGAATACTACGCAACGAAAAAGAACAATGATGAAGCTGTAAAACATCTTATAACATCGAGGAATCTGGAGAGCATTATGCTGAGTGAATTTAGTCAGTCACAGAAGGATAAACATCATATAATACCACTATTATAAGAACTCAAGAAAAAGTTTAAACATAGAAGAAAACATTCTTTGATGGTCATGAGAGTGGGGAGTTAAGGTGAGGGTTATTGACTAACTAGATAATAGATGAGAATTATCTTAGGTGAAGGAAAGGACAGCACACACTACAGGGGAAGTCAGCACAACGGGACTAAACCAAAGCTAAGGAGTTTCCTGAATACAATCAAACACTTCAAGGGACAGGGTAGCAGGGGCAGGGGTCTAGGGACCATGGTTTCAGGGGACATCTATGTTAATTGGCATAACAATGTTCCTTAAGAAAATTTTCTGCATCCTACTTTGGTGAGTGGCAAGCAGCTATCTAAGATGCATCAATTGGTCCCAACCACCCGGAGTAAAGGAGAACAAAGAACACCAAAGACACAAGGAAAGTATTAGCCCAAGAGACAGAGCCACATAGATCAGAGACTTCATTAGCCTGAGACCAGAAGAACTGGGTGGTGCCCATCTACCACCAGTGACCACCCTGACAGGGACCACAAAGGAGAGTCCCTGCTGGAATAGGAGAAGGGTGGGATGCAGAACTCAGGTTCTGGTAAAGAGACCAGACTTGATGATCTGACTGAGAGAGGAGGAACCCCAGAGAGCATGGCCCCTAAACTCTGTCAACCCAGAACTAAATCAATTCCCAAGGCCAATCCTTCGGACAGAGACTGGACTGAACTGTGGGACATAGAATGATGCTTGTGGGGCGTGTGCTTCTTCGGACAGAGACTGGACTGAACTGTGGGACATAGAATGATGCTTGTGGGGCGTGTGCTTCTTAGCTCAAGTAGATACATGGGACTAGGTTGGCAGCTTCTGTCTGGAGGTGAGATGGGAGGGAGGAGAGGGTTAGGGGCTAGTTGAATGGATGCGGGAAATTGGGGTGGAGGGGAAGGGTGGGTTGTCACAGTGTAGGGAAGGCAGTTGGGTCCTATAGTAATCTATGTATAAATTTTCATGTGGGAGACTGTCTTGGGTTGTAGATTTTCACTGGAACTACGGAAATGAAAAAAAAAAAAAAGCAAGGATGGCGAGGTTTTTTCTCACATACTATGGGCATGTTATTAGAAGGGACCAGTTGCTGGAAAAGGACATCATGCTTGGTAAAGTAGAGACTCAGAAGAAAAGAGGAAGACCCTCAAGGAGATAGACTGACACAGTGGCTGTAACAATTGACTCAAGCCTAACAACAATTGTGAGGATGGCACAGGACTGGGCAGTGTTTTGTTCTGCTGTACATAGGGTCACTATAAGTGGGAACTGTCTCTAGGGCACCTAACAACAACAACTACATTCCTTGGTGTTCCCTGATGTTCTTGAAGTTTCTCTTCCCCATTGTGTGTCTGTGTCTCTTCAGCTATTTTTAAAACTCAGAAGTGATTAGGTTTAGCATTCATCCTACTCTGATATGACTTCACTAACAACAAAAAAACTCCCTATTTCCAGCTAGTCATGTTTATAGGTACAGGGGTTAGAATTTCAACATATATTTTGGAGGGGGACACAATCTGTAAAACTCCACCCTTTGTCTTCCTCAATTAATTTCCTTCCCAAGTGCAAAACACATTCACCCTATCAGATCATCCCCAAATGTCTAAACACATTCTAGCATCAACTCTAAGTGCAAAATATTATTTTCTGAATCATCTAAATCAAGTGTTTGTGACACTGTGGGTATATCTGATTCTGAATCTAAATTCCTTTCCATCTGTGGACCTGTGAAACCTGAAATACAAGGTATCTGCTTCCAAAGTACAATGATCAACTAGTCATAGACATTCCCGTTCCAAATAGAAGTTGGAGGGAAAGAAGCAGTCACTGGTGTCAAGCAAGTCCAAAACCCAGCAAAGCAAATCTCATCAAGGCTTGAACATTATTATTTTGCTTTCCAGGCACTCCTGGATACAAAAATGTGTATCAACTTAGTTAGACCATGATTCCTAGTATTGTGTGGCTGTCCACCATTTTGTGATCTGTTGCGATTATCCTATCTGTTGTAAATCCTAATCTCCCCCTGTGGTTAATGAGGCAAGATTAGATTATGTTAAAGAGTATTATGATGGGATGTAACACCCTTACTCAAGTCAGAGCCCTGATCCAATGTAAGGGGAGTTTACCTGGGGTGTGGCCTGCATCATCGTTTATCTTACAAGAGATAAAAGGAGAGAGAAGCGAGGAGAGAGGGACCTCATGCCACCAAGAAAGAAGAACTTGGAGCAGAGCACGTCGTTTGGATCCAGGGTCCATTTGCTGCATAGTTACTAGACCAGGGGAAGACTGATGACAAGGACCTTCCCCCAGAGCTGACAGAGAGAGAAAATCTTCCCCTGGAGGTAATATCCTGAATTTGGTCTTCTAGCCTCCTAGACTGTGAGAGAATAAATTTCTGTTTGTTAAAGCCATCCACTTGTGGTATTTCAGTCATAGCAGTACTAGATAACAAAGACACACCATTAATATAAATAATTTTACCAAAAATCTCCTGGTGCAGTGGTTAAGTGCTCAGCTGTTAACCAAAAGGCCAATGGTTCAAAGCTACTAGCTGCTGTATGGGAAAAAGATGAAGCAGTTTGCTTCCATAAAAATTATAGCCTTGAAAACCCTATGCGGCAGTTCTACTTTGTCCAGTATGGTCTGAACGAGTCAGATCAATTCAATAGCAGTGGATTTTTGGCTTATGGTCTCTTCTAGGCAATCCAGCCTCTTCCTACTAAAAAGAAAAAAAAAAAATGCAGTCAAGTTGATTCTGACCCATAGTGACCTTATAGGACAGAGTAGAACTGCCCCATAGGGTTTCCAAGCGGTGGCTGGTGAATTCAAACTGCCGACGTTTTAGTTAGCAGCCACAGCTCGCTGTAGCTCTTAACCACTGTGTCCCTCTTCAAATCTTCAGGTAGCCACCAGAGAGAGAAGAACAGAGGCACACCACAAAATCAATCTGTTCTGCACCCTCCAATGCCAGAGAATAACATCTTTGGATAGCACTGCCACCACAGCCACTACACTCACAGCCACTACTGCAGGAAGGATGCCATCAGCATAAAGAAAATTTTCCTAGCCCTTTCTTAATTTAGTTTACCTTGTATTGTCTAGTTTCTACAACACCCTAATTACTTTTTAGAGACTTACAGGGATGTTGGTACTGATATTTACTTGTTTTCATTGGTTATTGTGTGGAAGGGAGTATAAAACTGCTCATGCATCCATCTTCCGGGAAGTCCCTAAATTTTATATTATTTTTGAAAATACACTTTTCTTTATTCTTTGATGTGTAATTCTACTGTTGTTATAAACCACCTATTCATAAAACAGAGTTTTTGAGTAAATAGTAAGGAACATGATAGCTGAATGTAGTCATAAAAAGACATCTTTGCACTTTGGAGTTTTATATCCATTAATATATTGTTTTTGAACTGTCTTAATTTGATAGTCTTCATTTATGCAACTTGATGTCAGTTTTTATCCTGTGGCTCAGTCATCTTAAGAAGTGTTCATACCTATGATAAAATAACTTATGAAACTCACCCAAATACAACTAGAATACTGTATAAGACAGCACAAGTTTCACGTTTAACAAGAAGAGTCATACTCAAATAGGCAAAAGATGTACGATTCCATTTATAAGAACATTTAGGAACAAATAACAGTAGTTTATGGAGATAGAAATTAGTATTTTGATTACCTTAGCAAGTAGCTAGTGACAGAAGAAGATCATAGAAAAACGTGGGTGTTAAAAGTACTCTATTTCTTGATTTTGGTGGTGGTAACTGGTTGATTCACTTTGAGCAATTTTACCAAGTTGCATGTGACTCATGTACTTTTTTGTATATGTTGTACTTCATAAAAAGTTTGTTTTTCTTTTTTTAAGTGTAAGACTACTTTTACAAAACAGCATTCTCTATCCCCCAATTAAAATTGTTGATGGAGAATCGTCTTTCACCAGGTTGTCTTAATTTCAGCATAGCATTGTAAAAATAGCCCTATTTATTACTTGCTTGGGTAAATTGCCCTGTCTGGATTCAATCAACCAGAACGTAGAGAGCCAAAGACACAGTGTTTCCGTAGGAAGGAGTGTAGGTAGAAAATTTACCTTGAAAAGGAACTGTAGGATATCTGGTTGGGAATTTGATTGGGATATTTCACTACAAGAACGTTATTATATAATGACACTATATGAGAGCAATCGAATTTGTCACTTGAGCTTTCGAAAGGAACTTTTAAAAATTTTAGCAACCATAATTAAGATGATTTAGAAGTAATAATTTTAATGTTGATCATTAAGTTTGAGACTAGATGGTAAACAAGAGATGCTGAGAAACCCAGAAGTTATTTTAAAAGCAATGTGTTTGAAATAAAATCATTGGGGTTGAGGTTCTTCTGACAAGTCAATGTGATATGGGAGATAAGTTATATTGCTTGTGAAAATAAATTGTCTTTGTTTCCCGTTGAACATCTAACTGATAATTATGGATCAACATTTAATGTCTATTCTCCATTTTCTTAGATCTCAATAACTATCATATATAAAGTAAAATGGAATTAATTTGTGGAATGGAAAATTGTTAATTTTCAAAGAACATAATTAAATTTGTTTCCTGTAATATGACTGAATTAGTGTGTGTGTTTACAAAGAAATGACAACTTTAATTTGTTGAAGTAAAATCATTGTGACCTATGATGTTAAACTGAGAACTTAATTATGTTTTAAAAATGGAATACAAAATTAAATTATTGTCATACTGTTTGACTTAAAGGATAGAATCTTGAAACCTTTAAAATGGCTGGAAAGTATAATTGCTGCAGCCTGCTTTAAATAATTCTTATGTGAAAAGCTGGTAGGAGATGAATAATTTTCTGGCAACAATTTGAAACCAAATTTCATCTTTTCATAGGTTTTCTAGATAGAAGTAAAATTTGGAAAGTGTGTGTGTGAGTGCATGTGTGTGTGTGTGTTGATTGGAAGTTTTTATATGGCTTCCAAATTACAATCACTTACTTTTCATATCTGGGTGAACTTTTGAGAAAGAAAGATTCTGAGGGAAAACAACCAAGTAATGGGGCAGGGGTATATTAAATTAATGGTTTTAGGATCCTCCATACATGTATTTCAGTGATAGATTATGCCTAGCTACAAATGATATGTTCATACATTTAGTCAACCACCAAATATGTATTAAAGTGCTATTACATCATTATAAATTCCAGTTTTATTCATTTATCAAATAATATATTGAGCACCATTTAGACAGAGGCAAAATATCTTGAACCTACTTTCCACCAGGAACAATTACAAAATTGAACAAAATATATGAGACAACTCTTTTCAGGCAGTAAGCAACAGGAAGTGAAGAACTGAAATCTTTAAGAGAAGATAAATACACAATTGAGTCTCATGTTTTCCTCAGTTTCCTGCGTAGGTCCATGCTTCTGACTGTGGCACAGAATCAGTGCTCCTTCTGCGCTGCTTAAGCAGCTTGAGCTTTGGCGCCAAAATGAAAGAGCCCAGCATAAGTGAGGACTCAGAAGTCTGCATGGCCCTGAATAATCTGTGCAAATGCAAGGCAAATTTTTATAAAGCCTAGCAGAGAGCAGCTGCTGAGGGACTGAAAGCAGACTAGAGATACTACATATTAAGCAGAACTGAGTTTTGAAATTGTGCCTCAACCAGGGTGGACATATTTCACTGAGCAATTTAGTCATTCTGTTGAGACCCCTGAAAGGATAAGCATTATCAGTCACAATTGCACCCAGAGTAAAGGATATATTCTAGGACTAAGGAAAATAAATCCAAATAATAACACAGCTCTTTCAAATAATAAATCAAGCATAAAAGGATCAAAATATTCTGCCATTAATTTAGCTGTGTGCTAGAAAAAATTCAATACTATTAAAAATAATCTAAAATACCTTTAATGCATTATACATTATGTACAGCATAAAACAAAAATTATGAATAAATATGTGAATCATAACAAATTATAGATAACATTGTTATCATGGATTGAATTATGTCTCCCAAAAAAACTGTGTATTAATTTGGCTGGGCCATGATTCCCAGAATTGTGTGGCTGACCTCCATTTTGTGATTGTAATTTTATGTTAAAGAGGATTGGGGTGGGATTGTAACACCACCTTTACCCAGGTCACATCCCTGATTGAAACGTAAAGGGAGTTTCCCTGGGGTGTGGCCTGCACCACCTTTTATCTCTTAAGAGATAAGAGGAAAGGGAAGAAAGCAGAGAGTTGGGGGACCTCATACCATCAAGAAAGCAGTGCTGGGAGCAGAGCGCGTCTTTCGGACCAGGTCCCTGAGCAGAGAAGCTCCTACTCAGGGGGAACACTGAAGAGAAGAAGGCCAACAGAGAGAAAAACCCTCTCCCTGGAGCTGACGCCCTGAATTTGGACCTATAGCCTACTTTGACTATGAGGAAATAAACTTCTCTTTGTTAAAACCATCCACTTGTGGTATTTCTGTTATAGCAGCACTAGATAACTAAGACAATTGCAAAGAATGGGAATTCCAGAACACTTAATCGTGCTCGTGAGTTATCTATACATAGACAAAGAGGCAGCCGTTAGAACAGAACAAGGGATGCTGCGTGGTTTGAAGTCAGGAAAGGTGTGCATCAGAGTTGCATCCTTTCACCATACTTATTCAATCTGTATCTTGAGCAAATAATCTGAGAAGCTCAACTACATGAAGAAGAACGTGGCATTAGGATTGGAGGAACACTCATTAACAATTTATGATATGCAAATGACACAACCTTGCTTGCTGAAAGTGAAGAGGACTTGAAACACTTACTGATGAAGATCAAAGACTACAGCCTTAAGTATGGATTGCACCTCAACATAAAGAAAACAAAAATTCTCACAAGTAGACCAATAAGCAAACCACAATAAATGGAGAAAAGATTGAAGTTGACAAGGATTTCATTTTACTTGGATTCACAACAATGCCTACAGAAGCAGAAGTCAAGAAATGGAATTATTTGTTTTATTGGGCATATCTTCTGCAATAGACCTTGTTAAAGTGTTAAAAAGCAAAGATGTTGCTTTGGGGACTAAGGTGCACCTGACCCAAGTCATGGTATTTTCAATTGCCTCATATGCATCTGAAAGCTTGAAAATGAATAAGGAAGACAGAAGAAGAATTGATACCTTTGAATTATGGTGTTGGCGAAGAATATTGACTATACCATGGACTTCCAGAAAAATAAACAAATCTGTCTTGGACGAAGCACAGCCAGAATACTCCTGAGAAGTGAGGATGGCATACTTTGTCTCAGGTACTTTCAACGTGTTATCAGGAGGAATCCGTCCCTGGAGAAGGACATCAAGCTTGGAAAATTACAATGTCAGTGAAAAAGAGGAAGACATCTAAGGAGATGGATTGACACAGTGGACACAATAATGGTCTCAAGCATAACAACCATTGTGAGAATGGCACAAGACAAGGCAGTATTTTGTTCTGTAGTACTTAGGGTCGTAATGAGTTGGAACCAACTCAACCATACTTAACAATTAAAACAAATGTGAAGAAGTAGAAAAATGTGACATAAAAATGATTTTAAAAAAGTTCAATTCACTACCTGCTCAACTTGCACAGACGTGCAGAGGGATCCCTGAGAACATTTTTTTTTTCCTGTTTTTTGGGGGGCTTTTCTTGCTCTTTTATTTTTTATTATTATTTGTTTATTTTCTTTTCACTCTTTTTCTCTTTTTGTCTTTCTTCATTATTCAGTTTCTCATCACTCTATATCTTCCTTCTTTTTCTGTTCCCTGAATACCTGCCGTTGTATACCTCTATGCCTTCCAGCCAGGCTGTACTGCAACACCTGAGAGCGACTTCCCCAGACCTCATAGCTGCACCGGTGGGATCCCTGGGAATTTTGTGGTTCTGTAACCTTTCCAATTTTTATTTATTCATTCTTTTCTTTTCTTCCTCTTCCCTTTTCTGTTTTTCTCCATTTCATACACTCTCATCTCTCCACTCCAATGGCATGCTCCCAGTAGCATTCTTTTTCATTTCTTTGTATGTTTTTGGCTCCTGTTCCTCTATCCTCTCCGCCATATCCATCTTAGTTCCACACCTAACAATCTCCCCCTTACATCCTGCCTACCTGCATCGTGCGCTTAACATCACAACACCAAGCAGCACAGGCACGGTCAACTGGAACCTGCCTTGCACTGATTACCGAGCCACCCTGCTGGCTGTACTGAGTGCCACAAACAACCCATCCCAGTAACTCCTCTTCAGCTAGACTTTCCCTGCCATACCATATCTGAGTGGCTGACCCTGCCAACTGGAGAAGGAGGCAAAAAGTATTGTGCCCACAGACGAGCAAAAAACAAAGAACACACAGTCCGCCTGCTCAGATATAGTAAAATTTTTTTTTTTAAAAAGGGATAAAACAAACAAATCTACAATCAATAAATGAGAAAAATAACTTCTGAATGCCTCAAAGACAGCAGAAAATATCAAAACATTTACAAAAACAGGACAGCATGGTTCCAGTAGGCGTCCAAAATAAAACACCAGATGACTTTCCAGTGGAAGAAAAGGCAATAGAACTACCTGATAAGGAATTCAAATCTCTAATATTCAGAATTCTCCAAGAGCTGAGGCAAAAAGCTGACAAACATGAGGAAAAAATAGACAAATTCAGAAAAATACAGACAAAAAATTGGAAGAATTCAGGAAAATAATGCAGGAACAAAATGCCAAAATAAATTCACAACTAGAAATTATACAAAGACAACAATTAGAAATCCAAAGATAAACAAGATTTCAGAAATGGACGGTGTCATAGAAGGGCTGAGAAGCAGATTTGAAAAGCTGGAAGACAGGATCAGTGGAATTGAAAACAAACCCTTGGATACAATTCTGTTTCAGGAAAAGTAAGAAAAAAGTACAAAGAAAAATAAAGAGACCCTGAGAGTTATGTGGGATACAATCAAAACCAAAAATTTACGAGTGATTGGAATTCCAGGAAAAGGGGAGAAAGCAGAAAACACAGAGAGGATCACTGAAGAACTGCTGACAGAAAATTTCCCCAATATCATGAAAGAAGAAATGCTGGCCATCCAAGAAGTTCAGCAAACCCCATATAGGGGAGACCACAAAAGAAAATCACCAAGCCATATCATAATCACATTCGCCAAAACCAAAGACAAACAAAGAATCCTGAGAGCAGCTCAAGAAAAACCAGAAGTCACATACAGAGGAGAAACAATAAGATTAAGCTCAGATTATCCAGCAGAAACCATACAGGCAAGAAGGCAATGGGATGACATATATAAAATCTTCAAAGAAAAAAATTGCCAGCTAAGAATAATGCATCCTGCAAAACTCTCATTCAAATATGATGGTGAAATTAGGTCATTTCCAGATAAACAAAAATTAAGGGAATATGTAAAAGAAAAACCAAACTTATACGAATTATTTAAGGGAATTCTTTGATCTGAGGACAAACACCTTCAGCTCACAGGCAGAATCTAGGACGCAGGATCGTACCAGCAAGATATCAATCTAGGAAATGACCTCTAGAGGACTATCCAAAACCAAAAGAAATACAACAAGGAATCAGAGCAGTTAATCAGTAAATGACAATAACATCAAAACAATAAAAGAGGGAATAAATGGCATAGGTACAGAACCTTCTAATGGAGAGGAAGGCAATCCAATACCAAGTAATGGCAGACTGCTTCAAACTTAGATAAGGGTAAAATTCATGGTAACACAAATAGAATTAACAAACATACTCATAAAAAAAAGAGGAAAAACATAAAGTTTCAGCAAAAACAAAAGCTACAAAAACAAAAGAAATGAAAAAAAAAAAATCACAAACAAAAGTAACTCAGCACAAGAGAGTAAGAAGAAAGAAAACCTCAGCACCGCAAAAAAAGCACTACAAGATGACAGCAACAAATTCATATATATCAATAATTACACTGAAAGTAAATGGACTCAATGCACCCATAAACAGATAGAGAGTGACAGAATGGATAAGAAAACAAGATCCATCAATATGCTGTCTACAAGATGTGAATTTATTAAAAGTCAAAGGTTGGATAAAAATGTATCAGGCTAACAACTACCAAAACGAGCACGAGTGGCAATAATAATATCATATAAAATAGACTTTAAAGCAAAATCTACCATAAAAGACAAAGAAGGACACCATAATGATTAAGGGGATGATCCATCATGAAGACATAACCATAATAAACATCTGTGCACCCAATAACAATGCTCCAAAATACATAAAACAAACTCTAACAACACTGAAAAGAGGAATTGACAGTTCCACAATGATAGTAGACTTCAACACACCACTCTCAGTAAAGGACATAACAACTAAGAAGAAACTCACCAAAAATACAGAAGACCTAAAGGGCACAATCAGCCAACTTGACCTCAGAGACATATATACAACACTCCATCCAAACACTGCAAAGTACCCATTCTTTTCCAATGCACGTGGAATGTTCTCCAGAATAGACAACATCTCAGGCCACAGAGCAATCCTCAACAAGATCCAAAACGTTGAGGTAATTCAAAGTATCACTCTGACCACAATGCCATTAAGGTAGAAATTAACAATAGAAAGAGCAAGGAAAAAAAAAAATTACATGGAAACTGAATAATACCCTGCTTACACATCACTGGGTAATAGAAGAAAACCAGAGATGGAATCAAAAAATTCCTAGAATCAAATGACAATGAAAACACATCATACCAAAACCTTTGGGACACAGCAAAGGCAGTCCTCAGAGGACAATTTATAGCAATAGATGCACATATCCAAAAAGAAGAAAGGGACAAAATCAAAACATTAACTACAGAACTCCAAAAAAATAGAAAGAGAATGTCAAAAAAAGCCCACAACCACCGGAAGAAAGGAAATAGTAAAGATCAGAGCAGAAATAAATGAAATAGAGAACAGAAAAACAACAGAAAGAATCAACAAAACCAAAAGCTGGTTCTCTGAAAGAATCAACAAAATTGACAAACCACTGGCCAGACTGACAAAAGAAAAACAGGAGAGGATGCAAATAACCCAAATAAGAAATGAAATGGGGGACATTACAACAGACCCAACTGAAATAAAAAGGATTATAACAGAATATTAGGAAAAACTATACTCCAACAAATTTAAAAACCTAGAGTAAATGGATAAATTTCTAGAAACACACAGCCTACCCAAACTACAACACAGTAATGTTGAAAATCTGAACCGACCCATAACAAGAGAATAGATTGAAAAGGTAATAAAAAAAACTCCCAACCAAGAAAAGCCCTGGCACAGATGGCTTCACTGGAGAATTCTACAGAACATTTACAGAAGAGTTTTACCAGTACTACTCAAGCCATTTCAGAGCATAGAAGAGAAAGCAACACTTCCAAATTCCTTCTATGAAGCCTGCATAACGCTGATACCAAAACCAGGCAAAGACGTCACAAAAGAAGAAAATTACAGACCTATATCTCTCATGAATATAGATGCAAAAATTCTGAACAAAATTCTAACCAATAAAATTCAGCATCATGTCAAAAAAATAAAATACCACAACCAAGTAGGATTCATACCAGGTATGCAAGGATGGTTAAACATTAGGAAATCAATCAACGTAATCCACCACATAAATAAAAGGAAAGAAAATAATCACATGATCATCTCAAATGACGCAGAAAAGGCATTTGACAAAGTACAACACCCATTTCTGATAAAAACTCTCAATCAAATAGTTATAGAAGGGAAATTTCTCAACATAATAAAGGGCATGATGAAAAACCAATGGCCAACGTCATTCTTAATGGAGAGAGGCTGAAAACATTCCCCTTGAAAACAGGAACAAGACAAGGATGCCCTTTATCACCACTCCTATTTAGCATTGTGCTGGAAGTTCTACCTAGAGCAATAAGGCAAGAAAAAGAAATAAAGGGCATCCAAATTGGTAATGAAGAAGTTAAATTGTCCCTGTTTGCAGATGTTATGATACTATACATAGAAAACCCTAAAGACTCCATGAGAAATCAACTGGAACGAATAGAAAAGATTCAGTAGAGTAGCAGGATACAAGATAAACATTCAAAAATCAGTTGGATTCCTATACACCAACAAGGAGAACAATGAAAAAGAAATCAGGAAAACAATACCATTTACAATAGCCCCTAAAAATATAAAATACTTAGGAATAAATCTGACCAGGGAAGGAAAAAAACTATACAAAGAAAACTACAAAACACTACTGCATGAAACCAAAAGGGATCTACGTAAATGGAAAAACATACCATGCTCGTGGATAGGCAGACTCAACATTGTGAAAATGACAATTCTACCCAAAGCAATGTACAAATACAACACAATCCTGATCCAAATACCAACAACATTCTTCAAAGAGATGGAAAAACTAATCATTAATTTTATATGGAAAGGGAAGAAGCCCGAATAAGTAAAGAACTACTGAAGAAGAAGAATAAAGTTGGAGGACTCACACTCCCTGACTTCAGAACCTACTATACAGCTACAGTAGGCAAAACAGCCTGGTACTGGTACAACGACGGGTACATTGAGCAATGGAACAGAATTGAGAACCCCGATGTAAATCCATCCACCTACAGTAACCTGATTTTTGACAAGGGCCCAAAGTCCATCAAATGGGGAAAAGACAGTCTTTTTAACAAATGGTGCTGGCAAAACTGGTACCCATCTGCAAAAAAATGAAACAGCACCCATACCTCACGCCGTATGCAAAAACAACTTCAAAATGGATCAAAGACCTAAATATAAAGCCTAAAACTATAAAGTTCATAGAAGAAAAAATAAGACCAACACTATAGGCCTTAATACACGGCATTAACAGGATACGAACCATAACCATGAATGCAAAAACCCCAAGAGATAAGCTAGATAACTGGGATCTTCTAAAAATCAAACACCTATGCTCTTCAAAAGACTTCACCAAAAGAGTAAAAAGAGAACCTACAAACTGGGAAAAAAATTTTGGACAGTACAAGTCAGACAAAGTTCTAATCTCCATAATCTACAAGAACATCCAACACCTCTACAACAAAAGAACAAATAATCCTATTAAAAAATGGGCAAAGGAAATGAACAGACACTTCACCAAAGAAGACATTCAAATGGCCAACAGACACATGAGGAAATGCTGGCAATCACTAGCCATTAGAGAAATGCAAATTAAAACCACAATGAGATACCATCTCACTCCGGCCTTACTGGCACAAATCAAAAACACTGGAAATAACAAATGTTGGAGGGGTTTACGGAGAGATGGGAAATCTTATGCACTGCTGGTGGGAATGCAAAATGATACAACCATTTTGGAAAATGATATGGCGCTTCCTCAGAAAGCTAGAAATAGACATACCATTCCATCCAGCAATCCCACTCCTTGGAATATATCCTAGAGTAATAAGAGTCTTCATTCGAATAGACAAATGCACACCTATGTTCATGGTAACATTGTTCACAATAGCAAAATGATGGAAACAACCTAGATGCCCATCAACAGATGAATGGATAAACAAACTATGGTACATACACACAATGGAGTACAATGCAATGAGAAAGAACAACAATGAATCTGTGAAGCATCTCATAACATGGATGAAACTGGAGGACATTATGCTGAGTGAAATAAGTCAATCACAAAAGGACAAATATTGTATGAGACCTCTATTGTAAAAACCTATGAAAAAGTTCACACACAAAATGTAACAATCTTTGTTGGTTACCAGGGATGGGGGGGTGGGGGGTAAATACTAAATAGACAATAGATAAGCAGTATCTTGGGTGAAGGGTGAGACAGTATGCAATACAGGGGAAACCAGCACAACTAGTACAAGGAAAGGTCATGGAAGCCCCATAGACACATCCAAATTCCCTGAGGGACTGAATTGCTGGGTGGAGGGCTGTGGGGAGCATGGTCTCGTGGAACATCTAGTTCAATTGGCATAACACAGTTTATAAAGACAATGTTCTACATTCTATCTTGGTGAGTAGTGTCTGGGGTCGTAAAAGCCTGTGAGCAGCCATCCAAGATACTCCACTGGTCTCATCCCTTCGGGAGCAAGGGAGAATGAAGTGAACAGGATACAAGGAAAAGATTAGTCTGAAGGACTACTTGTCCACAGCTACCAAGGCCTCTACCAGACTGAGTCCAGTACAACTAGATGGTGCCCGGCTACCACCACTGACTGCTCTTACCAGGATCACAAGAGAGGATTCTAGACAGAGCTGGAGAAGGATGTAGAACATAATTCTAATTCACAAAATAAAGACCAGATTTACTGGCCTAAAGGGGACTGGAGAAACCCCAAGAATATGGCCCCCAGACACCTTTTAGCTCAGTGGTGAAGTTATCTCTGAGGTTCACCGTTCAGCCTGGGAGTGGACAGCCGTGTAAAACCAAATGGGACTAATGAGGTACAGTAGTCCAGTGACAAGGGCCAGAAGGCAGAAGGGGACAAGGAAGCTGGTGATAGGGAACCCAAGGTTGAGTAAGGATATTGTTGACGTATTGTGAGATTGTTGACCATTGTCATAAGGTAACATGTGTAGTAACTGTTAAATGAGAAACTATTTTGTTCTGTAAGCCTTCATCTTAAGTGAGAATAGCAACACAATTGGAAGAGCATAGTCAATGTCACTGAACTGTGCATGTAGAAATTTTTGAAATGGTGTATCCTTGGCTATGTGTATTTTCACCAAAAAAAAAGGTTGATAAGTTAGAGGGTTGACATACTGTGGTGTTGTTAACCAATGCCATAAAACAATATGTGTACTACTGTTTCATGAAAAACTATTTGTTCTGTAAGCCTTCACCTGAAGTACAATAAAAAAAAAAAAAGAAAGAAAAAGGTTCAATTGAAACAGATTCTAAATGACCTAGATGTAATTTTAGTCAAGGACTTTAAAACAAGTATTCTAAATAAGTTCAAAATCTTTTAAGAAGAAGATGAATATGATGAGTAAACAGATAGAGGATCTTATAAGAAAATTAAATTAAACTCTAAGGAGCCCTGTTCGCTCAGTGGTTATGCTTTTGGTTGCTAAGCAAAAGGTCAATGATTTGAAGTCACCTATTGGCTCCTTAGAAGCAAGGATGGTGATACTACTTCTCATGTTGTTTGGACGTGTCTTCAGGAGGAATCAATCCCTAGAGAAGGTCATCAAGCTTGGAAAATTAAATGGTCAGTGAAAAAGAGGAAGACATCCAACGAGAATGATTGACACAGTGGCTGCAACAATGGCCTCGAGCATAACAATGATTGTGAGGATGATGCAGGACTGGGCAGTGTTTCATTCTGTTGTACATAAGGTCACTATGAGTCAGAACCAACTTGAAGGCACCTAACAACAGCACTGGCTCTGAGAAGAAAGACTTGGCATTCTGTTTCCTAAAAGATTACTGCCAAGAAAATCCTATGGAACAGTTCTACTCTCTCACATGGGGTAGTTATGAGTCAGAATTGACTCGATGGTGCCTAACAAGAATAACACCAACTAAGTGAGGTACAAATATTAATTCAAGAATTAATTAAAATATATGCAATAAAAAATTAATTTGATAAATTCAATAGTAGAATGGAAATTGAAGAAAAAGGATCAATGAAGAATGGCCAAATATCTGAAGAATGATGGTTAAAAATTCCTTGAATTGGTGAAAACCTTCAACGTATTCCTATGAAGCTCAGTGAAATCCATGAAGAATACAAACAAATAAAATCACACATATAATTAACTTCTTAAACCCAAGGGTAAGGACAGTGGAAGAAACCAGAGGAAAAAAAGACACATTACAGTGAGGTGAACAATGATACAAATGATGAATTACCTCTCCTCCAAAACAATGGAGACCGTAATGCTGAAAGGAAACAGACAATGACAACAAAAATCACCGTCAACCTAGACATCAGTATCCAGACACAATATTCTTTAAAAAGCAAGAAAACTAAATACATTTTCATATGAATCAAAGCTGAATTTGTCCCCAATAAATCTGTATTATTTTAAAAAAAGCTCAAAGGAGATCTTCAAGCTGAAGAAAATGTTGTAATGTTCTTATATTTTGTATGAAGTGAGACAATATTGATACTAAATATGCAGTAACAAATTGATAAATTGTTGCTACTGTTAGGTGGTATCAAGTCAGTTTTGATTCATAGAGACCCATGTGACAGAGTACAACTGCCTCACAGGGTTTTACCAGGTTGTAATCTTTGCAGGAGCAAATCACCAGGTGTTCTTCCCACGGAGCGTCTGGGTGGGTTCAAACAGCTAACATTTCTGTTAGTCACCATGTAGTTAATGGTTGTACCACCAGGGCGCCAGTAATAAATTAACCTATAATCCTCCTTTCTATTTCTTTATTTTTCTTACAATTTCATTTTGAAAAATCTGAACCTTCAACATTTCTTTCCACAATCTGCAAAAAGTTTCTCACAATCTGGATTTTTTTTATTGAATATTCATAGTGCCGATTGAAATGTGTTTTTGTTCTCTTGATTTCTCACAAATATCAGTTGTTTCTAGAGTATCAATTAGACATAGATTTTATGTCTTTGGCAAAAGTATAGGGGGTGTTGCATACTTTCATCAGGAAGTAAATGACATCTGGTAGTATCTTTTGGGGGATGTATGTAGCCATTTGCTGCTCAATGCATAAATGCAATACTTTCTTAAGGTTGAAAATGGTGATATTCTAATTCTTTCATGTCTTTTTAATTTATTGGCTAGAGTACTTTTATAAAATGCTTCCCTTCTACTCTTTGGAAATCGTAAGGTAAGTTCATATATGAAAGCAGGATACATACTTAACTATTTACATTTATCACTTTTCAACATAATAAATTGGTTGCCTATAAATCTCGGAAATATATTTTTAAGTAAGTAAGACCTAATGGAACTGAACATATGGTTAATAAATTCAATTTACATTATCTTATTGAAACTTAAATTGTCTTCTCTTTGACCAGTCAGGGTGTTCTTGTTAGGTCCCTCCAGTCAGTTCCGACTCAGAGGGACCCTATGTACAACAGAACAAAATGTTGCCAGGTCCTACACAATCCTCACAAGTATTGCTATGTTTGAGCCTGTTGTTTCAGCAACTATGTCAATCCATCTTGTTGACAGTCTTCGTCTTTTTCTCTGATCCTCTACTTTACTAAGCATGATGTCCTTCTCCAAGGATTGGTCTTTCCTAATAACACGTTGAAAGTAAGCGAGATGAAGTCTTGCTATCATCCTTCTAAGGAGCTTTGTGGCTGTACTTACTTCTACACTAATTTGTATCTTCTTCTGGAAGCCCACAGTATTTTCAGTATTTTTCACCAGCACCACAGTTTGAATACACCCATACCTCTATCTTCCTTTTTAATTGTCCAGCTTTACATGCTTATGAGATGACTGAAAGCACCATGGCTTGGGTCAGGTGAGCATGAGTCATCAAACCGATATTTTTGCTTTCTTACACTTTAAAGAGCTCTTTTGCAGTGTATTTGCCCAATGTAATGTCTCCTTTGATTTCTGTTTTTATTTTATTTTATTGTTGTACTTTAAGTGAAAGTTTACAACTCAAGTTAGTCTCTCATTAAAAAAAATTATACATACGTTGTTATGTGACCAATTGCTTTCCCTATACTGTGACAGTACACTCCTTTCCACCCCTGATTTCCCATGTCCATTCAGCCAGCTCCTGACCCTCCCTTCCTTCTCATCCCACCTTCGGACAGGAGCTACCCATTTAGTATCATGTATCTACTTGAGCTAAGAAACACCCTCTTCACTAGTATCATTTTATGTCCCCTAGTCCAGTCCAAACTTTGTCTGAAGAGTTGGCCTTGGGACTGGTTTTAGTTCTCGGTTGACAGTCCAGAGCCATGCTTTCTGGGGTTCCTCCAGTCTCAGTCAGACCATTAGCTCTGGTCTTTTTACTAGAATTTGAGTTCTGCACTCCACTTTTCTCCTGTTCTGTCGGGAACTCTCTGTGGTGTTCCCTGTAAGGGCTGTCACTGATGGTAGCCAGGCATCATCTAGTTCTTCTGGTCTCAGGCTGATGAAGTCTCCAGTTTATGTGGCCCTTTCTGTCTCTTGGCCTAAAACTTTCCTTGTGACTTTGATGTTCTTCATTCTCCTTTACTCCAGGTGGGTTGGGTCCAATTGATGCATCTTAGATAGCTGCTTACTGGCTTTTAAGACTCCAGACGTCACTCACCAAAGTACAATGCTAAACAGTTCCTTAATAAACTTTATTACACCAATTGACCTAGATGTCCCCTAAAAGCATGGTCGCTAGACACCCGCCCTGCTACTCTGTCCCTTGAAGTGTTTGATTGTATTCAGGAAACTTTTTAGTTTTTGTTTAGTCCAGTTGTGCTGACTTCCTCTGTAGTTTGTGCCGTCCTTCCCTTCACCTAAGATAATTCTTGTCTACTATCTAGTTAGTAAATAACCCTCTCCTTCCCTCCTGACCCTCGTGACCATCAAAGAATGTTTTCTTCTGTGTTTAAACCTTTTCTTGAGTTCTTATAATGGCGGTCTTATACAATATTTGTCCTTTTGTAACTGACTAAATTCACTCAGCATAATGCCTTCTAGATTCTTCCACATTATGTTTCACAGATTCATGTTCTTTATCGTTGCCTGGTATTCCACTGTGTGAATATACCATCATTTTCTTAGTATTCCTCTGTTTATGGGTGCCTAGGTTGTTACCATCTTTTTGCTATAGTGAACAGTGCTGCAATGAACATGAGTGTGCATGTATCTATTTGTGTGATGGCTCTTATTTCTTTAGGATATATCCCAAGGAGCAGGATTGCTGGATTGTCCGGTACTTCTATTTCTAACTTTTTAAGGAAGCACCAAATCAATTTCCAAAGTGTTTGTACCATTTTACATTCCCACTGACAGTCTATAAGTGTTCCAGTCTCTCCAAACCCTCTCCAGCATTTATTATTTTGTGTTTTTGGGATTAATGCTAGCCTTGTTGGGGTAGGATGGTATCTCATTACAGTTTTGATTTGCATTTCTCTAATGGCTAATGATCCTGAGTCAGCTCATAAGTCATGAGTCAGCTGCCTGAATGTCTTCTTTGGCAAAGTGTCTGTTCAAATCCTTTGCCCATTTTTTAATGGGGTTATTTGTCTTTTTGTTGTTGAGATTTTACAGTATCTTGTAGAATTTAGAGATTAGATGTTGATCAGATTTGTTGTAGCCAAACATTTTTTCCCAGTCTGTAGGTTGTCTTTTGATGAAGTCTTTTGATGAGCATGTAAGTGTTTGATTTTTAGGAGCCCCCAGTTATCTAGTCTCTCTTCTGGTGCTTGTGCATTTTACTTATGGTTTGTATTCTATTTATGCCATGTATTAGGGCTCCTAGAGTTGTCCCTCTTTTTTCTTCCATGATGTTTATCATTTTCAATTTGATATTTAGGTCTTTGGTCCATTTTGAGTTAGTTTTTGTGCATGGCATGAGATATGTGTCTTGTTTCAGTTTTTTGCAGATGGATATCCAGTTATGCCAGCACCATTTGTTAAAGAGACTGTCTTTTCCCCAGTTAATGGACTTGGGGCCTTTGTCAAATATCAGCTGCTCATAGGTGGATGAATTTAGCTCTGGATTCTCAATTCTGTTCCATTGGTCTATTTATCTGTTGTCGT
Organism: Dugong dugon; assembly: GCA_030035585.1. Lineage (NCBI taxonomy): Eukaryota > Metazoa > Chordata > Mammalia > Sirenia > Dugongidae > Dugong > Dugong dugon. The sequence goes on along the minus strand of CM057463.1, from coordinate 100,068,890 downwards.
ACCAGTGCCAGGCTGTTTTGACTACCGTGGCAGTATAATAGATTCTAAAATCAGGTAGTGTGAGGCCTCCCACTATGTTCTTCTTCTTGAGTAATGCTTTACTTATCCAGGCACTCTTCCCTTTCCATATGAAGTTGGTGATTTGTTTCTCCATCTCATTAAAAAATGCCATTGGAAATTGGATACGGATTGCATTGTACCCGTAGATCACTTTGGGTAGAATTGACATTTTCACAATGTGGAGTCTTCCTATCCATGAGCAAGGTATGTTTTTCCAATCATGCAGGCCTCTTTTTGTTTCTTGCAGTAGTGTCTTGTAGTTTGCATTATATGGTTCTTTTACTCTCTGGTTAGATTTATTCCTAAGTATTTTATCTTCTTGGGGTCTATTGTAAATGGTTTTGATTTGGTGATTCCCTCTTGGAAGTTCTCTTTGTTGGTGTAGAGAAATCCAACTGATTTTTGTATGTGTATCTTGTATCCTGATACTTTGCTGAAATCTTCTATTAGTTCCAGTAGTTTTCTTGTGGATTCTTTGGGGTTTTCTGTGTATAAGATCATATCATCTGTAAATAGAGATACTTTGACTTCTTCCTTACAAATCCGGATGTCCTTTATTTCTTTTTCTATCCTAATTGCTCTGGCTAGGACCTCCAGCATAATGATGAATAAGAGTGGTGATAACGGGCATCCTTGTGTGGTTCCCTTTCTCAAGGGGAATGCATTCAGACGCTCTCTATTTAGGATGATGTTGGCTGTTGGCTTTGTATAAATGCTTTTTATTATGTTAAGGAATTTCCCTTGTATTCCTATTTTGCTGAGAGTTTTTATCATGAATGGGTGTTGGACTTTGTCAAATGACTTTTCTGCATCAATTGATAAGATCATGTGGTTCTTGTCTTTTTTTTTTTTATTATTAATGTGATGGGTTACATTGATTGTTTTTCTAATGTTGAACCATCCCTGCTTACCTGGTATAAATCCCACTTGATCATGGTGAATTATTTTTTTAATATGTTGTTGAATTCTATTGGCTAGAATTTTCTTGAGGTATTTTATGTCAATGTTTATGAGAGATATTGGTCTGTAATTTTCTTTCTTTCTGGTGTCTTTACCTGGTTTTGGTATCAGGGTTATGCTGGCTTCATAGAATGAGTTTGGGAGTATTCCATCTTTTTCTACGCTCTGAAATATCTTTAGTGGTAGTGGTGTTAACTCTTCTCTGAAAGTTTGGTAGAGTTCTCCAGTGAAGCTGTCAGCGCCAGGGCTTTTTTTAGTTGTTTTTGAGAGTTTTTTAATTACCATTTCAATCTCTTGTTATAGGGTTTTTTGTTTTTGTTTTGTTTTTTTTAAATCCATTCTGCCACTTTCTATCTCTTTATCGGTGCATTTAGTCCATTTACATTCAGGTGTAATTATTGATAGATATGAGTTTAGTGCCATCATTTTGATGTTTTTTATGTGTGTTGTTGACAGTTTCTCTGTTCCACTTAATTTTCTGTGCTGTCATTTTTGTTTACATATTTTCTTTTAATCTTTTTCATTTTTGTAGATTTTGTATTTGCTGAGTCTTTATATTTTTATTTGTTTTTGTTTTGGTGTGTAGTATAGTTAGTTTTTTGTGGTTATCTTAATATTTACCCCTAATTTTCTAAATTTAAACTAGTCTTTTATTTCTTTGTATCACCTTGACTTTCTCTTCATATGAAAAATCTATGTCTACATTTTATAGTCCCTCTTTTTTGTTTTAATGTTGTCATCTTTCACATATTGAGATCTCTGTTTTCCTCTTTTCAGTGTTTTAGCTTTGATTTATTTTTGTGATTTTCCTATCTGGGTTGGCATTTTGCGGCTCTGTCCTGTGTTCTAGTCTTGGGTTGTTATCTCATGTTATTGATTTTCTGACAGGAGAACTCCCTTTAGTATCTCTTGTAATTTTTGTTTGGTTTTTGGAAATTCTGTAAACTTTTGTTTATCTGGAAATGTCCTGATTTCATCATCATATTTGAGAGATAGTTTTGCTGGATATATAATTCTTGGCTGGTAATTATTTTTCTTTCAAGGTTTTATATATGTCATTCCATTGCCTTCTTGCCTGTATGGTTTCTGCTGAGTAGTCCTAGCTTATTCTTACTGACTCTCCTTTGTAGATGACTTTTAATTTATCCCTAGCCTCTCTTAAAATTTTCTCTTTATCTTTGGTTTTGGCAAGTGTGATTATGTCTTGGTGACTTTCTTTTGGGATCTACCTTATGTGGGGTTCTCTGAGCATCTTGGATAGGTATCTTGTCATCTTTCACAGTACCAGAGAATTTTTCTGCTAACAAGTCTTCAAGAATTCCCTCTGTATTTTCCGTTATTCACCCCCTTTCTGGTACTCCAGTCACTCGTAGGTTATTCCTCTTGATAGAATTCTTAGTGTTTCTTCTGTTTTTTAAATTCTTTCATCTGATTTTTCCTCAAGTAAGTTGGTATCAAGTGCTTTCTCTTCATTCTCACTAGTTCTGACTTCCATTGTCTCAATTCTGCTCCTATGACGTTCTACTGAGTTGTCTAATTCTGAAATTTTATTGTTAATCTTCTGGATTTCTGATTGCTTCTTTCTATGGATTCTTGTAGCCTGTTAAATTTGTCGTTATGCTCTTCTCTAATCTTCTTAAGTTCCTCTACTGCTCAGTCCACGTTTTGCTGAAGTCCTTCTGAACATCTTGAAGAGTTCTGTGTATTAATCTTTTGTATTCTGCCTCCAGTAATCCCAAGAAATTCTCTTCCTATGGAAAATTTATTGAGTCTTTATTTTGGCAGCTTACTAAAGTCATCATGGTCTGCCTCTTTATGTGATTTGATATTGACTGTTGTCTCCGAGCCATCAATAAGCTATTATAATTTATATTTGCTTACTGTGTCCTAGCTTCTTGTTTTGTTTTGTTTTGATATGCCCAAATAGGCTGCTCTTGTGAACTAGTTTGATTATTGGCACCTTTGAAGCTCTAACGTCCTGTCACCAGGTGGTTAGATCTGTTACTAAGTATGTGAGCCCAGGAGTCCATAAACTTTTCTTGTATGGATTCAGCTCAGGTGTCCAGGTAGTTGGTCACCAAGTGTGTGGTGCAGGCTCTCACTTGCAGTCCTAGACAGGCATCAGTGATTGGTGTCAGCTCAGGTATCTGGCTACAGTAGGGGGTCACATGCTGAGTGAGGCAGGGGGCTGACGGCTGCCTCTGAGTGCCTGAAAGGAAAGCATGCCCCTTTTCCTTGGAGCAAGTAGGTAGTTGGGTTTTTCAGCCAGACTATGAGCACCCAGTGCTGTTGGCTGTAAGGACTGGGGGCACCACTTAGTCTTGGACCCCTGTCACAGGTGTCTAGGTGGCATGGGTGGAGCCAGCAGTCCTCTGGCCTCCAATGTGCTTAATGGGCAGAGCAGTGTCAAATGTCACAAACCTGCCACTTCTCAACTGAAACAGTTGAAGTTAGACTTCAGGTATATACCCTGTTGTAATGTGGTAATGAGGGCCTACACTGTTGAAATGGACCGACACAAGTCTCTGCTGGGGGAAAGGCACTCAAATTCTATCGACCTCTTATGCTTGTGCCTAGGCAAAGGAGCTGTGCCTACCCTGAGTTCCTGGTGTAGGGGAGCTGGCAGATTATTTTTTCCCCCTGTTTGTAAATTTGTTCCCTTTCCAAGGCAAGGAGAATTGCTGAAGGATCGTGTCGGGTCCTACTTCCTCCCAGGGGACTGGGCAATTACTGAAGCCATCCCAGACCCAGTGCAGAGCAGGGAGCAGTGTGGAAAATGGGAAAGAGTTTCTTCCCAAAGAGGGATGTTTTTTGTCCGTGTGATAGACCAGACGGTAGTACTTATCTTTCACTGATCAAGGGCTGCTTCTCACTGGTTCTGGATGGCTGAGTAGACTTTCTGCTGCTTTGTTTCACCCAATGTGGAAACCATCTCCGGAGCACAGCTGCCTGCCTCACCTTGCACCCCAAGCTGATCCGACCTGAAGGACTCCAGCTACTACCGGGTCATGTCTGGCAACTCCTTGCTGCTTCCGAACCATCTCTCCTTTCCCCTGCCACTCAGTCTGATTCCTCAGTTTTGGCTTTGTTGTTCAGGGCTCCTAGATTGTCATATATAATTGATTCACTTGTTTTTTTTTGGGTCTTTGTTGTAAGAAGGACCACCAGCAGTGTCTGACTACTCTGCCATGTTGGCCCCGCCTCCTTTGATTTCTTGGCTGCTGCTTCCATGGGTGTTGATTGTTGAACCAAGTAAAATGAAATCCTTGACAGCTTCAATATTTTCTCTGTTTATTCTGATCTTGCTTATTGGTCCAGCTGTGAGGATTTTTTGTATTCTTTAGGTTGAGGTGTAATCCATACTGAAGTCTGTAGTCTTTGACCTTCATCAGGAAGTTCTTCAAGTCCTCTTCACTTTCAGCAAGCAAGATTTTACCATCTACATAACTGATTATGTTAATGAGTCTTCCTCCAATCTTGATGTTGCATTCTTCATATAGTCAAGCTTGTCAGATTATTTGTTTAGCATACAGATTGAGTAAGTATGGTGAAAGGATAAAACCCTTACACACACCTTTTCCAATATAAACCATACAATATCCCCTTGTTCTGTTTGAATGACTGCCTTTTGTTCTATGTATAAGTTCCTCATGAGGACAATTAAGCACTTCTGGAATTCCTAATCCTCACAACGCTATCCAAAATTTGTTATTTCCACACAGTCAAATGCCTTTGCATAGTCAGTAAAACACAGGTAAGCATCTTTTTGGTACTCTCTGCTTTCAGTCAAGATCCATCTCACATTAGCAGTGATATCCCTCCTTCTACATCCTCTTCTAAATCCAACTTGAGTTTCTATTAGTTCACTGTTGATGTATGGCTGCAGGCATTTTTCAGTTATCCTCAGCAACATTTGGATTGCGTGTGATATTAATGATAGTGTTTGATAATTTCAGATTTATTCCTGAGTCCTTTTTCATGACTCTAATTGCATTTGTTAGTTTTCCTTTCTATTTTATGACACAATTTCAATGCTTATTTTTGTTCCTAAAAACAGTCATTTCTCCAATAAACTCTGGCTTCTTTATGTAGGAAATTATATTCAAATGTCATGCTTTGTGTATTAGGGATGTTCATTGCTACTGCAACTTTAGTGGTTGCATTTCAGAAATATTATGTTTTAAATATCCCAGTTGTTCATATTGATACTCAAATTCAGATTCAGTACTAGAGGATGTTTGCTTGACCTCTTCTATATTATATCAGTATGTCTTTTCTTTAAAAAAAAATTGAGTATCCTAGTTTTCAATGACACAGAGAGTAAAATTAAAACTTTCAATAATAATCTATTTCATTTATCCCTCTATATACTCAACAACTATCTCAAAATTATTAATAGTAACAATATCAATATGATTACTAAAAAAGTAAACTGAATTATTCATATGGTTTTCCATGTCCCCACGTTTTAATAGTTGCATTATATCAACATTATTGGAGCATATAACTATCACACAATATATTTTATGCCTTAAATTCATTTAATCTTAATTCCTCAAATAGCATTTATTAAATGCTCACACCTGGTTTTACAGCAATATCTCTTTGGCCATGTTGGATGTCTAAAGCTTTTTCCAATAGTTTAGTCAAAAAGGGCTCCTGGGATATTATTTCCTAAAATATTAAACATTAAAACAAGTTTGGCTATGTTCTTTAAACTTGAAAGTCTGTTTACTAGACAAAAAACTTAGCCTATATTTTCTTTCCTGAGATATTATCAATATGGTACTCCTTCCACCCATCCCCCCTCCCCCGCCCCAGAATAAAGCCTCATTTCCAAAGGGTGTAATAATATCTAATTTTCTCTTCCTTAGTTTTCATCTTTCCTGTTTTCCTCAGTGTACAAAGGATTTATTTTTCCTTTTTATTTAATGTTTAGAAATTTCAGCAGTATGCATCTTGGTGTTGATTGTGCTAGGTTAATAAACTCAGGTATAAATTAATTCTTCTTTAATGTATTTTCCCAAGCTTCTTTTTTCCCCAGTAAAATTTTCTGGACTTTATATATATATATATATATATATATATATATATATATATATATTTTTTTTTTTTTTCTGTTTTCTTCTTTTGGTGTTATTCTTCAGGGATTTCTCCTATCCATATTATGGGACATGTTTGCTCATCTTCAATATGTGATATTTTCTTTCAAATCTTTTTTCTTTGTTGTTTTTATTTACTTTTTAGATTTCTTACTTTTTTTTTGTTTCACATTCTATTTCTCTTACCGAACTATATTTTGCACTTATTCACTCTTTTGTTTCTTCTTATTAAATCTTTATGTCTAGATTTTTTAAAAATATATACTATTTCTACATATTTCATAAATTCTGTCATTTCATGTCTGACCTTTTTCTGTTTCAGATATTTGTTTCTTCCATGTATTGTTTCATTTTTTATGTCCTTTAACTGGTTTTAAAAGAGTAGATAAAAATTTTGATTTATAAGAATTAAAAAAAAAATTCTGTTGTGTTTTATTTTCCAGTTGGCATATTATATTCCTCTTATTCCATTTTTTGTGTGGTTGTTATAATTTGTATGTCATTTGATGTTAAAAAATGTTGATGCTCACTTTCTTTAGACTATCTTTTCAGAAGTTTCAAATTTAATAAAATTTTGGCAGTTGTATAGTGTTGTTATCACTTCCATCTTTAAATTTGATGTGTGATCACCTCACTGATGGAATCTGCTGAGTGGTACTGGCATGGGCGAGGCCTGTGGTGGCTCGTCGCCCCCCAGCCTTCATCTCTCCACTCTCCTCCAGCTATTTCCTTCCTGTTTGCCTTGCCAAGGTTTTTGGCTTGTTCTAGACCCAGCAGCTGCCTCTTGTCATCTCACCTCTGGTTCTTGGGACTTGAGCTAGCAGCTTACCTGTCGATCTTGGGATTTGTCAATCTTCACAGCCTGAGAGCATGAGTCCTGCTCCCCAAACTGCTGATATTGGGTTCCTTAGCCCCTGCAGCTACGAGAATCAGGAGAAACCTTGAGATCTTGTCTGCTGATCTTGGAATCCGTTGACCTTCACAGACTGTGAGTGGGAGCCCTGCTCACTGACCTGCCGACGTTGAGTTCATTAGCTTCTGTGGCTGCATGAATTGGGGGATGCCTCTACCCTGATCCATGGACTTGGGAAGTTCTAGCTTCTGCAGTTGCATGAGCTGTTTCTTTAATATAAATCTCTCTATATATGTATTTATACACTTACTGGTTTTCCTTCTCTAGAGAACCCAGCCTAAGACACTGGTCTTTCTATTCTCCTCCAGTCCTCTATTTGTCTACATTTTCACTAACACTGTGTTGTATTACTCACTGTAGCTTTGTTGCAAATATCCATATCTTGTGGCTCAATATCAAATATGATTTAAATTTATACTATCAGTGAAAATGGGAGGGAGATAATTTTGCTATACATCTCCATGCTGTGCTAAAGTTACAGTACAACTTCTGATAATATTCATAGTAAGGAAGCAGTTATTTTTTCCCTCAGTATATGATAGATTGTTACATTTGATAAATACAACGAGAATTAACTATAAGAAAATAAAATTAAACAGACTTGTAAAAATATAAGCTCTTTTTTAATATTAAATAAATATTATCATTTAATATTTGAAAATTTAAAATTGTTAAATATTTACTTCCAGTTTCTGCATTTACTTTATAATTGACTAATAACAAATAGTTCACAGACTGGTACAAGTCTTCAGACCATAATATAAATAATACTGAGTTATAGTATATAGTTATAGTATATTGAAAAACTAAAAGCAAGGGCTCCATAGCTCAGGGGTTAGAGTACTGGTCTTGTAAACCAAGATTCACAAGTTCAGATCTCACTGGGACCTAGTTCTGTTGGAGCCCTGGTGGCACAGAGGTTAAAGAGCTTGGCTGCTAACCGAAAGATCAGCAGTTCCAATCCACTGGCCACTCCTTGGAAATACTGTGGGGTCATTCTACTCTGTCCTCTAGGGTTGCTATGAGTGGAAATCAACTCAATGGCAACATTTTTTTTTCTTTTCTTTTTTAATAGTACATTGGTTTCTGATGGATTTAAGTTGTTGTTTGTTGCCGTGGAGTTGATTTTTTATCATAGCGACCCCATGTGACAGAGAAGACTGCCCTATAGGATTTTCAAGGCTCTAATTTTCACAGAAGCAGATTGCCAGGTCTTTCTCATAAAAGTAAAAACAACAACGACAAAGCCTCAAACCAAAATATTCTCAATCACAGATTTTGCTTTCCAAGATTTTGTTATATTTATTTCATACATTATGCATAAGAACATTTCTCATCTCAGTCAGATGAGACAAGGCGTTCACAAGGTATGTTAGTTTTATTCATTCATTTATTTTACAAATACATCATACATTAATTGAATGTTTGTTTTGTATTAAACTCTGCTAAATTTTGGGAGTATATATAATGCACATTAGTCAGATACATACAATATTAGAACGTTTTTGTGTGGTAAGGCATTAAAAAGATGAATTATATAAATATTTTTGAAAAGGTGTACGAGAAAGATACTCTCAGATTGCTTACAAATATGTAACTCTTTCTAGAGGAATGTGTATCATATGAACTAATATATACTCCAAAATTCATCTGTAAGTATTTATTTTTAAGGAAGAACTACATAACTCAGAGATGTATGTCTTATTTTTAGATGGACGTTCAATAAAATTTTTGAAATCTGTTCACTTGTCAATTAACTACACCAAAACAACAAGTTTGTTAGCAATAATTTGATAACATGATTTTAAGAAAATCACAAATATATTGATGAGGTTTGCTCTGGATGTCAAGAAGTTGTGAAAAAGGAAGAAATTCTAACTCAGACTACAGCACCTGAAGGAAATTTGTGTCCTATAGCTGGCACTGTGTTATATAAACTGATGACTAAATTATAGGCTCATTTTAGTACAAAGATTTGAAAACCAAAGTTGAATAGTGTAACTACATAACTACAATTTTAGGTAAAGTAGTCAGTAGTCAGAGACCCTGGGTGGCACAAATGGTTAAGCACTGAAATACTAACAGAAAGGTTGGCAGTTCCAACCTACCCAGAGGCACCTCAGAAGTAAGTCCTGGTGATTTACTTCCAAACGATCATATCCTTTAGAACCCTATGGAGCAGTTCTACTCTGAAACACATGTGGTCACCATGAGTCAAAATCAACTTAATGACAACTAACAACAACAACAAGATTAGTAATTAATCAGATTTAAATAACTCTCAAATTTTAAATAATCAAGTTCTACTTTGGAGACCCTCTAAAATGTTAGATAATTTGAAAATGGTTAATAGTTATGTTTTGTGTTGTTTGCAATAAATTTCACCATTATCATATAAAGATATATACTCCTGCCTGTTCTTTTTTACCTGACATTTCCTTTCCCAAAGTAGTTTTTTTGCAAGAAAAATTGATTATCATGTTAATTTCACGACTATTAAATAAATTAGCAATGCCTCTTCTCATATTTCCTATTTCCTATTGAAAACACTGGTGGTGTAATGGTTAAGAGTTTGGCTGCTAACCAAAAGTCAACAGTTTGAATCCACCAGGCTCTCCTTTGAAACCCTATGGGGCAGTTCTACTCTGACCTATAGGGTCACTATGAGTCGGACTTCACTCGACAGCAGTGGGTTTATGTCCCCACTGCCATTTTCCTTCAAGATAGTATCTTAAAATATAATTTTTAATCTAAAATATTTTGTTAAGCATTCTTTAATATACACATGATATAGACACGTATTTTACTCATTATCATCTGTAATTTTATCAAACATTGATATAGTTGATGTTCATACTTGTCCATCTCTAAGGACCTAGAAGTAAAAAAAGATAGAGATAATTTATAGTGGCTTCCCTTGAGAGTCTTTAATAATCTATTTGTCACTGATTCTTTGCTGTGAATAATTTTAATGATAAAGGTGCTCTCTGAGGGCTCCTCCCAGATTCTTTGGCATGGAAAAATTATTGAAGTTGTTGACAACTATCCAAGCTAATATTTCTTCCTTCCCTGGTTTTTTTTTAATTAAGCATGTCTCACTAAGCTTGGAGTTTTAACCCATGGGAAGCTCTATAGCTTTGACTGTCTTTGAAGACAGAAAATGAAAACTAGTTGAAATACTTAGTCCATGAAAATGTTTGCAAACGGTTGTAAAGATGTATAAAAGTTATTAATGAATAAATGAATAAATTCATTTATTGAACAAAGCTTACTGTTGCCTTCTTTACATCAAGTGTGGTTCTATATGCTATGGTATCAGCAGTGAACAAATCAGAAAAAGATTCTGACCCAATGTTTCTATTATCATGACTAAGAGTTAAAATAATAAATAACCAAATATGTAATCTAATGCTGGATATCAATCAGTGTTTTAAATTACAATAGAGAAAGACAACAGAGCCTAATAAGGGTTGCTATATTAGACAGTGTGTTCTGGAAAAACCACACTCAAAGTGTAGTATTTGAGCTTATAACCAAAATAAAGAGATATGCAAGGAAAGTGTGACCCATAGTATAAAGACAAAAAAAAAAAAAAAAAAAATCAATCAGTAAGGGCAGAAAAAAAAAATCTAGATATTGCAATAAGCAAATAAGTACTTTAAAATAACCATAATACATGATTGAAATAATATGTAGGAAAAAAGTTGTCAATAATGTCTGGAAGAGATGAAGCATTTTAGAAGACATTGACAACTAAAACAGCCACAGACAACAAAACAAGAAACAAGTGAAAATTCTAGATTTGAATAATACAATATCTCACATTAAAAAAATAATAATAATAACTTTAGATATGATTAACCGATAGTAATGGAAAAAGAACAAGTGTACTTGAAGAATAATTATCCAAATTGAAACATAGAAAGAAAAATTGATAAAAGAAAGTGAGTCTCAATGACTTAGAGGACTCTATCAAGTGTTCTAACTGATATGTAATTAGAGTATAACCGGAGTTTAGATTAATAATATGAAATGAATAATATAAATAATATTCAATAAAATGAAGCAGGGGGCAAACGTACTTAAAATTTTTGGTCAAAACAAAAACAAAAAACAAAACGAATTTGACCATATTTGGTCCAGGAAACCCAGAAAATTCCCCCATCAATTAAAAAACAAACAAATATTGCTATCAAGTCAATTCCAACTCAAAGACATAGAAAATCCTACCTAGGCATACCATAGTCAAATTACTGTAAACAGAAAATAAAGAGAAATACAAGTAAGAGACGATGGCAGTGAAGGGGTGAGTACGTTACATACAAGACAGTAAAGGTAAGAATAATCACTTTGAAATCCAAAAGAAAAAATGAAGAAGGAGAAGAAAAACAGGAGGAGAAAGGAGATAAAAAGAAGCTGCCACCGCCACCACGAGAATATAATGCAACATTATCTTTAAAAGCTGGACAGAAAAACAATAACAACAACCAGAAACTGTCAACACAGAATTCTATATTTATTAAAAGTAGCTTTAAAGATTTTAAAGCAAAATGAAAACATTTTAAGGCAAATAAAATAATCTATTCTGATATCACACATCATGAACCCATTGCCATCAAGTAGATTCTGACTCATAACGACCCTATAGGACAGAGCAGAAGTGTCCGATAAGATGTCCAAGGCTATATATAATATTTAAGGAAATAGACTCCCACGTTTGTCTCCTATGGAGCAGCTAGTAGATTCAAACCACTGAGCTTTTGGTTATCAGTCAAGCACTCTAACCACTCTTCCACCAGGGCTCCTCACACATCATGTAGCCTCTGGACAGCTCCACTATACACTCATGAAAGAATAAAAGTGCAAGTGTAGATAACAGTTTAGTACAGTAGTTCTCAACAGGTGTGGGGGTTTCATTTGCCAATGCCTGGAGATATTTTTGGTTGTCACAATTGGAGGGAACATTCCCACTTGAACTTAGTGGACAGAGATTGGGGATGCTACTAAAAAGCCTTCAAAGTATAAGACAGCCCTCCACAATGAAGAATGATTCTTCCTAAAATATCAATACTGCCGAGTGAGCTTCCTCAAAAGAACCGGGGGCCTCTAGGAGTCTCTTGGTCGCCTTTTGAAAACTGCAGCTGAAAGTTAGTTGACTGTGGTTTAGGAAAAATGTAATGATTTATGGTCCACAACAGGAATAAATCAGCAAAGGAACAATATTTTCATAAGGCAAAGAAGACTTAAAAAAAGCATGTTTACCATTTATCAGTGGATAATAATATATATAGTCACTTTCTAATTAATAGGAGCTAGCAAATGTTTGGTATTAATCTTTGAAGTGGAAGTAGATAAGGACATACACAATACACAATAAGTGAATAGAGACATTCTATTATTTTACTACATGTTATATATGTTAATAGAGTCCTGGTGGTGCAATGGTTAAGAGCCCAGCTGCTAACCAGAAGGTCAGCTGTTTGAATCCACTAGTTGTTTCTTGGAAACTCTATGGGGCAGTTCTACTCTGTCCTATAAGGTCGCTATGAGTAGGAATCGACTCAATGGCAATGGGTTTAGTCTTTATTTTTTAATATATCTATATGGTAATATATCATAACCTCAGAAACCCTGGTGGCGTAGTGGTTAAGAGTTCGGCTGCTAACCAAAAGGTCAGCAGTTTGAATCCACGAGGGGCTGCTTGGAAACTATGGGGCAGTTCTACTCTGTCCGCTATGAATCAGAATCGACTAGACGACAGTGGGATTCTTTTGGTTTTATATCATTAACCCCAGGAGTCTAAAAATTAAAGTTCAGCAATAGAATAAGGAAGATTAAAGATGGTCCACTTCAATTCATCTTCAATCCTGGAAAGCAAAAGGCCTATTCAGGTTAGGGTTCTACCTATAAAGTGTATAGGTATGCCCTGGTCTTTTATCTTTCTTGCAGTAAAAAGTCAGAGTAGCATGGCTTAGTAGCTTTGTTTAAAATCATGCTGTTTACTTTAGGATACAAAAAGTACCCTGCTTACTTTCTTCCTCTCACTAAGCACAACTCAGCGTGACTCCTCATAGGATGTTCCTTTTGTGCTGAAAAAGTAAATTCAGAGATGCCTTCTACAAAGAAAATAAGCACTGAGTAGATTACTTGGATAGAGGCTCAGAGAGAAACCCAGCTCTTCAGGAGGGAGAGCACATCACTGGTTGTATGTGAGCTGTCCAGATGTGGAACTGATATTGCCAATCTAAAAGAGAGTAGACAATTTAGAGAGCATGGAAAAAAAATCTCAAGTTACCTTTTGTTGTGGGAAGGTCTTCTGAACTCACTGTGACAGCAGGCTTCAGCTTTGCAGTTACTTGTCTTAAATCCCTCACACTTAACTAGGTAATAGTGATGATCTCACAGTAACCCCTGAAACTTGATGTGGAGTCACTTACAACAACACATTCGATGTGATGAAACTTTCTTTTTACCTTGATACAACTTCATTCTCTGATACTATATCATAATATCAGTTATAAAGGAGTCTTTTGGAATTTGATTAACTTTATTTCCTCAAATTCATTGTTATTTTTTTTAGCTCTTCTTTCTCCTCTTTGTCAAACTTCTCAAAACTTTCAAAATTCTATCTTATTCATCTTCTAAATACCAATCCAAATGCCAGAGATCCTTTTTTTTTTTTAAATTATCTGCCATTATGTGTCAGTTCCGAACAAATTTTTCTATCATGGAGTTTATCTTATTTCACCTTATATTACATAGTCAGATAAATAGCTGCTGTCGAGTCAACTTTGACTCATGGAGACCTTTAGTACAACAGCATAAAATGTTGCCCTGATTTGCACCATCCTCATGATTTTCAGCATGTTTCAGTCCACCGTTGCAGCTATTGTGCCAATCCATCTCACCTAGGGTCTCCCTCTCCCTAAATGATTCTCTACTTCATCAAAAATGATGTTCTACTTCACTGATTGATCACTCCTGATGACATGTCCAAAGTGAGTGAGTCAGGTAATGCTTTTGTGATCCCTAATGTTTCATTGACTGATTTTTGGAAGTAGATTACCAGGACTTTCTTCCTAGTCTGTCTTAGTCTGGAAGCGCCATTGAAACCTATCCACCATGGGTAAGCCAACTAGTATATGAAATACTGGTGGCATAGATTCCAGCATCACAACCACACAAAAGCCACCACAGTATGACAAACATTCAGATGAGTGGCAGTTACATTACATATGCATGTACTTGTTAGTTAGCTTTCACCACCACCTTTAATAAATTACAGATGATGAATTGATATTCTAAGTGTTTTATATCCCCAGCAGTATTGAGTAGAGAAGAAGTATAAGTGTATATCATTATGAAACATGTATCAAACATCTAATTTAATCAGTGCTAAGAAAATTCTAACTCTTCCATATGATATATAGTTATAAATAATGTATTTATTCCAAAAATGTAAATTTATACAAATCCCATTTTGAGTGTTTTTGACAATTCAGTAAATTTCTTATATTGAAATAAAAAATTAAAACTCTCAGAGCTGGTGCTGCATGACTATTAATGTGGCTGTCATACAGGGTGAATGTAACTCTTATTAGTAGCAAAAACTATTTTTAGAAATATAACCTTCTATCTCAGGAATGCCAATCTAACTGTTGTCACATTAGTTTAAGGTCATTAAGCAGTAAATGTAGATTTTTTAAAAATAAGAAACTATTATTAAACGTTTATCATCACTATTTTCATATTTTTATACATAGCATTGGTGAAGATGCAAGGAAAAAACAAGGTCCCTCTGTTAATTTGTAACCAAAATTAAATCTGCTGTCATAAGACTCTGGAGTTCAATTTTGCAAACTTGCAAAAGAGTAAATTGCAGACCAAGAAATCAATTTGGAATTGCACCAGACAGATAGCTTTACCTCGTACTTACTAGAAGCAACCTCAAAATGTATCTAATAAAAATAATTCTGAAATTAAATCCTCAGGATTCCTCAAATTCAGTGAAAATTATCTTTTAAAAAGTTATCAACCAATGAGGAAAAAAAAATTGTGAGTAAAACTCAGTAGGAAAATACGCAGTTGTTTAAGATTTTTAATAAAATTATTTCTTGGCTTTATCAATGCAGATTATAAAATACTCAAATGAACTATTTCAAAAATAGAGTAACCAAAATAAGCAGGGAATCAGGGAACATCAAAAAGAAGACAACAGGTTTTAAAAAATTCCAATTAAGTGCTTTAAAATGAAAAATGAATTATTACTGAAGCTAATAATTTAATGAATGTGTTTCATGCCATATGAAGCAATGCTGAAGAAAGAATTATTGAACTAGAAGACATAACTAAAGAAATTATCCAGAATTCAGCTCAAAGAGTCAAGGATATGGGAAACAAGAAACACAGGCTAAGAGAGAGAAAAAATAAAATAAGAAAGAGTGATTTATAGCTACTCTGATTTCCAGAACCAAAGAAGAAATGTATTGTGGTTGAGTAAATATTTGAAAAGATGATGTTCTAAATAAAATATTTTATCATATCTCAAACCAATATCTAGATTCATCCAATAATGCAAATAACCAGTATCAAAAATCATTTATGTTACTTCTACATCAACCTATACTATATAAATATACGATTATTTTAAATATATGTTTTAAAAGAGTGAAATGAATCTTTTAATATTGCAAAATGCATAGCTGTTGTGAAACATTACTAATTCTTACATACTAAAATGATGTGACTTAGTGAGATGACAAAAAAAGAAAGAAACAAAGCTCAGAATTCTAAGAAATGACACTTTCTGTGCAAGAACCTATGGCAATCATGCTATTTGACACATTAATTAAATTTTCTTTTCCCTTACCAAGTGTTTTAATTATTCAAATTATCTCTACCCTCAGAATCAGTGTGTATAGTCTATACAAGTGCTGGTCTGTTACATTCAGAACATCTTTTTTCTTTCTTGTCAAAGACTTAAGACAAGATATGTGGGAGAAGTATCTGGACTGGAAGCTGAGAGAAAGAGGCATCAACACTTAAAGAATGCAATGAGTTTTTTATAACTTTGCTCATGTAGTACTCTCTAAGTGTAATACCCAGGGTAGGGGCCATTCCTGAAAAGTCTAACAGTGAAAAAGTGCAACTTTGAAGAATAATAAAGTATTGAAATTAAGATCAAGTTTACTTCTAGGAGGGAGTGGTGTGATTCATCTGTTGGTAATGCTCTAATTCTTAAACTATATCATTTATTCACAGGTGTTATTTTATTACTATGCTTTATAATTTTCAAAAATAAATGTTTGTGTAAACTTTCTATTCTAAAACTCCTAATACTTTGCAATTGCTCTTTAAAATCATATGTCGTTGTTACTGTTGTTAGTTGCCATCTACTCAGCTCCGACTCACAGAGACCTTATGTATAACAAAACAAAACATTGTTGATCCTGCGGCATCCTCACAATCGTTGGTAAGATTGAGCCCACTGCCACAGTCACTATGTCAATTCATCTCATGCAGGGTTTCCCTCCTTTTTGCTGACCCTCTCTACTTTACCAAACGTGAAGTCCTTTTCTAACAATTGGTATTTCCTGATGATGACATGCAAAATTAACAAGACGCAGTCTCGCCATCCTTACTTCTAGGGAACATTCTGGCTATACTTCCCCTGAGAGGCATTTATTTGTTCTTCTGCCAGTCCATGACATATTCAGTATTCTTCAGCAACATCACAATTCAAATGCATTAATTTTCCTTCTATCTTCCTTTTTCATTGTCCAGCTTTCACATGCATATGGGGCTGCTGAAAATACCAGGGGTTGAGTCAAGCACATCTTAGCCATCAAAGTGACATCTTTGTTTTTTAATACTTAAAAAAGGTCATATTTAGAACTTTATTGATACACAGCTTTTATTTTTTAAGGAATATTAATATTAAAATTGTAGACTTCCATATAATCATAAAATGACTTTAGCACAAAATATGTTCAATAAATGATTATTTTCAGCATCACAGGACAAACTCAATATCTCAAGATTAATACCTTTAAGTGGAAGCTCTTTATCAAAAGGAGCCATTCATCTCAAAGTTGGACAACGTTGTTGTTGTTGTTAGGTGCCATGGAGTTGGTTTTGACTCATAGTGACTGTCATGGATTGAACTGTGCCCCCCAAAAATGTCTGTCAACTTGGCTGGGTCATGATTCCCCATACTGTATAACAGTATACCATTTTGTAATCTGATGTGATTTACTTATCTGTTGTAAATTCAATCACTACGATCTAATAAGATGGATTAGCCGCAGTTATACTGATGAGGTATACAAGATTGGATAGTGTCTTAAGCCAGTCTCTTTTGAGATATAAAGCAGAAAAGTGAGCAGAGACACATGGGAACCTCATACCACTACCAAGAAAGCAGTGCCGGGAGCAAAGCACGTCCTTTGGACCTGAGGTTCCTGTGCAGAGAAGCTCCAAGACCAAGAGAAGATTGATGACGTGGACTTTCCTCCAGAGCCGACAAAGAAAGACTTCTCTTGGAGCTGATGCCTTGAATTTGGACTTGTAGCCTACGGGACTATAAGAGAATAAGCTTCTCTTTGTTAAAGCTGTCCACTTGTGGTATTTCTGTTAGAGCAGTACTAGATGACTAAGACAGAGACCGTATGTACAACAGAAGAAACACTGCCTGGTCCTGCACCATCCTCATGATTGATGCAGTGTTTGAGCCCATTGTTGCAGCCACTGGGTCAATCCATCTCGTCGAGGGTCCTCCTCTTTCACGCTGACCCTCTTCTTTACAGACATGATGTCTTTCTCCAGGGACTGATCTCTCCTGACAACAAGTCCAAAATATGTGAGATGTAGTCTCCCCATCCTTGCTTCTAAGCAGCATTCTGGTTGTACTTCTTCCAAGACAGATTTGCTCGTTCTTTTGGCAGTCCATGGTATATATATTCAATATTCTTCTCCAACACCACAATTCAAAGGCATCAATTCTTCTTCAGTATTCCTAATTTATTTTCCAGTTTCCGCAAGCATATGAGGTGATTGAAGATACAATGACTTGGCATGGTGTCTTGTCCGGGAAGCACTGGCTGCTTCAAATCCACCAGCCTGCACTAGCAGGCTCTCAGAGTGCCATTTGCCAGCTGCTGATGTTGCTTTTTTTCCTTTTCTTTTTATTTCTTCCTTCCCTCTCACTACCACCCCCTCATTCTACTCAGATACCTGGCTCTGTAGGCCATCTTTGCTACTTCCTGAGGGGCTGCAGAGCTCTATTCAAGTGTGAAGCTGCTTCCTGGTCTGGGCTGCAGCGCTGGTGGGATCCTGTGGCTTTTGTTTGTTTGTTTGTTTTGAATTGTTTGTTTATTTTCTTTTCCTTTTCTTGAGTTGGGAGCCTGTTCTGGCCAGGCGGTGCTGCGTGGCTTGGAATATACCCCCTCGGATTGCACAGAGGTGCAGAGGGATCCCTGAGGGCATTTCTTTTTGCATTGGTTTTTAGTTTTTGTTCTGTTTTTTGGGGGGCTTTTCTTGTTCTTTCTTTTTTTATTAATTTGTTATGTTTTCTTTTTCCCTCTTTTTCCCTTTTTGTCTCTCTTCATTACTCAGTTTCTTGTCTCTCTAAATCTTTTTTCTTTTTTTGTTCCCTGAATACCTGGCATTGTATACCTCTATGCCTTCTAGCCAAGCTGCACTGCAACATGTGAGAACAACTTCCCCAGACCTCATAGATGCACTGGTGGGATCTCTGGGAACTTTCTTGTTCTTTTCACTTTCTGATTTTTATGTATTCATTCTTTTCTTTACATTTCTTTTTTTTTCCTTCCTCTTCCCCTTTTTGTTTTTCTCCATTTCACAGCCTCTCATCTCGCCACTCCAATGTCATGCTCCCCTAGCATTTTTTTGTTTGTTTGTATGCTTTTGGCTCCTGTTCCTCTCTCCTCTATCCCATATCCATCTTAGCTCCACACATAACAATCTCCCTGCTACATCCTGCCTACCTGCACCATGCAGTTAACATCACACCACCAAGCAGCACAGGCACGGCCTACTGTAACCTGCCCTGCACTGATTAACAACCCGCCCTGGTGGCTGTACTAAGTGCCACAAACAATTGATACCAGTAACTCCTCTTCAGCTAGACTTTCCCTGCCATACCATATCTGAGTGACTGACCCTGCTGACTGGAGAAGGAACTGAAAAGTATTCTGCCCACAGGGAAGCAAACAACAAAGAACACAGAGTCCGTCTGCTCAGACATAGCCAAATTAAAAAAAAAAAAAGGGGGAGAAACAAACAAATCTACAATCAATAAGTGAGAAAAATAACTACTGAATGCCCCGAAGACAGCAGACAATATCAAACCATTTACAAAAACAGGACACGATGGTTCCAGTAGGTGTCCAAAATAAAACACCAGATGACTTTCCAGTGGAAGAAAATGCACTAGAACTACCTGATAGGGAATTCAAATCTCTGATACTCAGAATTCTCCAAGAGCTGAAGCAAAAAGGAGAAAAACATGAGGAAAAAATAGACAAATTCATGGAAAATACAGACAAAAAATTGGAAGAATTCAGGAAAATAATGCAGGAACAAAATGCCAAAATAAATTCACAACTAGAAATAATACAAAAACAACAATTAGAAATCCAAAAGATAAACAACAAGATTTCAGAAATGGATAGTGTCATAGAAGGCTGAGGAGCAGGTTTGAAATGATGGAAGACAGACACTTGGATACAACTCTGTTTGAGGAAAACTCAGAAAAAAGAGGGAAGAAAAATGAAGAAACCCTGAGAATTATGTGAGATACAATGAAAAGCAAAAATCTGCCAGTGATCAGAGTTCCAGAACAGGGGGAGAAAACAGAAAACACACAGAGAATCATTGAAGAACTGCTGACAGAAAACTTCCCCAATATCATGCAAGATGAAAAGTTGGCCATCCAAGAAGCTCAACAAACCCCATATAGGAGAGACTCCAAAAAAAAATCACCAATGAATATCATAATCACACTTGCCAAAACCAAAAACAAACAAAGAATCCTGAGAGCAGCTCGTAAAAAACAAGAAGTCACATACAGAGGAGAAACAATAAGACTAAGCTCAGATTATTTGGCAGAAACCATGCAGGCAAGAAGGCAATGGGATGACATATATAAAATCTTGAAAGAAAAAAATTGCCAACCAAGAATAATATATCTTGCAAAACTCACGTTCAAATTTGATGGTAAATTAGGTCATTTCGAGATAAACAGAAATTAAGGGAATATGTAAAAGCCAAACCAAACTTACAAGAATTATTAAAGGGAGTTCTTCAATCTGAGGACAAACAACTTCAGCTCACAGGCAGAATCTAGGACGCAGGATAGTAGCAGCCAGATACCAGTCTAGGAAATGAACTCTCAAGAACTATCCAAAACCAAAAGAAATACAACAAGGAATCAGAGTAGTTAATCAGTAAATGACAACAACATGAAAACAATAAGAGAGGGAATAAACGGCATAGGTATAGAACCTTCTAAAGGAGAGGAAGGCAAGGTGATACCAAGTAATGGTAGGCTGCTTCAAACTTAGAAAGATAAGAGTAAAATTAATGGTAAACACAAAGAAAGTTAACAAACATATTCATAAAAAAAAAAGAGGAAAAACATAAAGTCTCAGCAAAAACAAAACCTACAAAAATAAAAGAAATTAAAAAAATCCACAAACAAAAGTAACTCAGCACAGGAGAGTAATAAGAGCAAAGAAAACTTCAGCACCACAAAAAAAAAAAAAGCACTACAAAGAGACAGCAACAAACTCACATCTATCAATAATTACGCTGAACATAAACGGACTCAATGCACCCATAAAGAGACAGAAAGTGACAGAATGGTTAAGAAAACAGGATCCATCAATATGCTGTCTACAAGACACACCCTAGAAACAAAGATGTAAATTTATTAAAGGTCAAAAGTTGGAAAAAAAAAATATCAAGCTAACAACTACCAAAAAAGGGCAGGAATGGCAACACTAATCTCAGACAAAATAGACTTTAAAACAAAATCCGCCATAACAGACAAAGAAGGACAAAATATAATGATTAAGGTGATGATCCATCATGAAGACATAACTATAATAAACGTCTACGCACCCAATGACAGGGCCCCAAAATACATAAAACAAACTCTAACAGCACTGGAAACAGAAATTTGCAGTTCCACAAAAATAGCAGGAGACTTCAACACACCACTCTTGGTAAAGACAGAACAACCAAGAAGAAACTCAGAAAAGATACAGAAGACCTAAAGGGCACAATCAGCCAACTTGACCTCATAGACATATATACAACACTCCATCCAAACACTGCAAAGTACACATTCTTTCTCAATACACATGGAACGTTCTCCAGAATAGACCACACCTTAGGCCACAGAGCAATCCTCAACAAGACCCAAAAACTGAGATAATTCAAAGTATCTTCTCTGACCACAAAGCCATCAAGGTAGAAATTAACAACAGAAAGAGCAAGGAAAAAAAAATCAATTACATGGAAACTGAATATACCCTACTTACACATCATGGGTAACTGAAGAAATCAGAGATGGAATCAAAAACTTCCTAGAATCAAATGAGAATGAAAACACATCATACCAAAACCTATGGGTCACAGCAAAGGCAGTCCTCAGAGGTCAATTTATAGCAATAGATGCACACATCAAAAAATAAGAAAGGGAGAAAATCAAAACATTAACTACAGAACTCAAACCAATAGAAAGAGAACAGCAAAAAAGCCCACAGCCCCCAGAAGAAAGGAAATAGTAAAGATCAGAGCAGAAAAAAATGAAATAGAGAACAGAAAAACAATAGAAAGAATCAACAAAACCAAAAGTTGCTTCTTTGAAAGAATCAACAAAATCGACAAACCACTGGACAGACTGACAAAAGAAAAACAGGACAGGGCACAAATAATCCAATAAGAAATGAAATGGGGGACATTACAACAGACCAAACTGAAATAAAAAGTATTATAACAGGATATTATGAAAAACTATACTCCAACAAATTTGAAAACCTAGAGGAAATGGGTAAATATCTTGGAACAGAATACCTAACCAAACAAAGTGATGTTGAAAATCTGAACAGACCCGTAACAAGAGAAGAGATTGAAAAGGTAATAAACAAACTCCCAACCAAAAAAAGCTATGGCCCAGATGGCTTCACTGGATAATTCTACAAAACATTTACAGAAGAGCTTGTACCAGTGCTACTCAAGTTATTTCAGAACATAGAAAATGAAGCAATAATTCCAAATTCATTCTATGAAGCCAGCATAACACTGATACCAAAACCAGGAAAAGACGTTACAAAAAAAGAAAATTACAGACCAATATGTCTCATGAATATAGATGCAAAAAGACTTAACAAAATTCTAGCAATAGAATTCAGCATCATATAAAAAAAAAATACACCAGGACCAAGTAGGATTCATACCAGCTATGCAAGGTTGGTTCAACATTAGAAAATGAATCAACGTAATCCACCACATAAATAAAAGGAATGAAAAGAATCACATGATCATCTCAATTGATACAGAGAAGGCATTTGACAAAATCCAACACCCATTCCTGATAAAAGCTTTCAACAAAATAGGTATGGAAGAGAAATTTCTCAAGATAATAAAGGGCATCTATGCAAAACCAATGGCCAACATCATTGTTAATGGAGAGAGGCTGAAAACATTCCCTTTAAAAAGAGGAACAAGACAAGGATGCCCTTTATCACTACTCCTATTTAGCATGGTGCTGGAAGTTCTAGGTAGAGCAATAAGGCAGAAAAAGAAATAAAGGGCATCCAAATTGGTAATGATGAAGTTAAACTGCCTCTGATTGTGGACAATATAATACTGTATGTAGAAAACCCTAAAGACTCCACGAGAAATTGACTGGAACTAATAGAAAGATTCAACTGAGTAGCAGGATACAAGATAAACATACAAAAATCAATTGGATTCCTGTACACCAATAAGGAGAATGATGAAAAGGAAACAGGAAAACAATACCATTTATAACAGCCTCTAAAAAGATAAAATGCTTAGGAATAAATCTAACCAGGAATGTAAAAGGCCTATACGAAGAAAACTACAAACCACTACTGCAAGAAGCCCAAATGGATCTACATAAATGGAAAAAGATACCATGCTCATGGATAGGTAAACTCAACATTGTGAAAATGACAATTCTACCGAAAGCAATTTACAAATAAAACGTAATCCCAATCCAAATACCAACAACATTCTTCAAAGAGATGGAAAAACTAATCATTAACTTTATATGGAAAGGGAAGAAGCCCCGAATAAGTAAAGCACTACTGAAGAAGAAAAATAAACTTGGAGGACTCACACTACCTGACTTCAGAACCTAGTCTACCGCTGCAGTAGTCAAAACAGCCTGGTACTGGTACAACAACAGATACAATGACCAATGGAACAGAATTGAGAACCCAGATGTAAATCCATCCACCTAGGGTCACCTGATCTTTGACAAGGGCCCAAAGTCTATCAAATGGGGAAAAGACAGTCTTTTTAACAAACGGTGCTGGCAAAACTGGATATCCATCTGCAAAAAAATGGTAAACAGGACCATATATACAAAATACTACCATATACAAAAACTACTTCAAAATGGATCAAAGACTGGAATGTAAAGCGTAAAACTATAAAGTTCATAGAAGAAAAAATAGGACCAACAATATAGGCCTTAATACACGGCATTAAGAAGATACAAACCATCACCATCAATGCACAAACCCCAAAAGATAAGCTTGATAACTCGGATCTCCTAAAAATCAAACACCTATGCTCTTCAAAAGACTTTACCAAAAGAGTAAAATGAGAACCTACAGACTGGGAAAAAATTTTTGGACAGTACAAGTCAGACAAATGTCTAATCTCCATAATCTACAAGAAAATCCAACACCTCTACAACAAAAAGACTAATAATCCTATTAAAAAATAGGCAAAGGAAATGAACAGACACTTCACCAAAGAAGACATTCAAATGGCCAACAGACACATGAGGAATGCTCACGATCACTAGCCATCAGAGAAATGCAAATTAAAACCACAAGAAGATACCATCTTACCCCGGCATTACTGGCACAAATCAAAAACATTGGAAATAACAAATGTTGGAAGGGCTGGGGCGAGATCGGAACTCTTATTCACTGCTGGTGAGAATGCAAAATGATAAATCCATTTTGGAAAATGATATGGCACTTCCTCAGAAAGCTAGAAATAGACATACCATTCGATCCAGTAATCCCACTCCTAGGACTATCTCCTAGTGAAATAAGAGTTGTCACTCGAATAGACATATGCACACCTATGTTCATGGCAGCATTGTTCACAATAGCAAAATGTTGGAAACAACCTAGATGCCCATCAGCAGATGAATGGATAAACCAAACTTTGGTACATATACACAATGGACTACTATGCAATGAGAGAGAACAATGATGAATCGGTGAAGCATCTCATAACATGGATGAAACTGGAGGACATTATGCTGAGTGAAATAAGTCAATCACAAAAGGACAAATATTGTATGAGACCTCTATTGTAAAAACCCATGAAAAAGTTCACACAGAAAATGTAACAATCTTTGTTGTTTACCAGGGATGGGAGGGGTGGGGGGGAAATATTAAATAGGCAATAGATAAGTGGTATCTTTGGTGAAGGGTGAGACAGTACACAATACAGGGGAAACCAGCACAACTAGTACAAGGAAAGGTCATGGAAGCCCCATAGACACATCCAAACTCCCTGAGGGTCTGAATTGCTGGGTGGAGGGTTGTGGGGACCATGGTCTCAGGGAATATCTAGCTCAATTGCATAACACAGTTTATAAAGACAATGTTCTACATTCTACCTTTGTGAGTAGCATCTGGGGTCTTAAAAGCCTGTGAGCAGCCATCTAAAATACTCCACTGGTCTCATCCCTACGGCAGCAAGGGAGAGTGAAGAGAACACTATACAAGGAAAAGATAAGTCCAAAGGACTAATGGACCACAGCTACCAAGGCCTGCACCGGACTGAGTCCAGTACACCTAGATGGTGCCCGGCTACCAACACTGACTGCTCTGACCAGGATCACAACAGAGGGTTCTGGACAGAGCTGGAGAAAGATGTAGAACAAAATTCTAACTCACAAAAAAATACCAGATTTACTGGCCTAGAGGAGCCTGGAGAAACCCTGAGAGTATGGCCCCCAGACACCCTTTTAGCTCAGTGTTGAAATCATTACCGAGGTTCACCGTTCAGCCAGGGATTAGACATCCCCATAAAACCAAATGGGACTAATGAGGCACAGCAGTCCAGGGACAAGGGCCAGAAGGCAGAATGGGACAGGAAAGCTGCTGATAGGGAACCCAAGGTTGAGTAAGGATAGCGTTTACATGTGGTGAGGTTGTTAACCATTGTCATAGGGCAACATGTGTACTAACTGTTAAATAAGAAACTATTTTGTTCTGTAAGCCTTCATCTAAAGTGAGAATAGCAGCATAATTGGAAGAGCATAGTTGATGTCACTGAACTGTGCATGTAGAAATTTTTGAAATGGTGTATCTTTGGCTATGTATATTTTCACCAAAAAAAAAAATACATAAAAGGTCGAGAAGGGAGAAGGTGGATATGTGGGGTTGTTAATCAATGTCATAAAACAATATGTGTACTACTGTTTCATGAGAAACTATTTGTTCTGTAAGCCTTCACCTGAAATACAATAAAAAAAAAAAAATAGAAAATACCATGGCTTGGTTCAAGTGCAGCTTAGTCATCAAGGTAACATCTTTGCTTTTCAATACTTTAAAGAGGTCTTTAGCAGCAGAATTGTCCAATGAAATGCATTTTGATTTTTTGACTGTTGCTTCCATGGGTGTTGACTGTGGATGTAAGTAAAATGAAATCCTTGACAACCTCAATCTTTTCTCTATTTATTGTGATGTTGCTTATTGGTCCAATTGTCAGGATTTTTGTTTTCTTTATGTTGAGGTGTATTCCATACTTAAGGCTGTGGTCTTTGATCTTCATCAGTAAGTGCTTCAAGTCCTGTTCACTTTTAGCAAGCAAAGTTGTGTCATCTGCATAATGCAGGTTGTTAATGAACTTTCCTCTGATCCTGATGCCCCTTTCTTCTTCATATTGTCCAGACTCTCGGATTATTTGCTCAGCACACAGATTCAAGAGGTATGGCAAAAGGATACCACCCTGACACACACTGCGCCTGACTTTAAACCATGCAGTATCCATTTGTTCTGTTCAAAAGACTGACTCTTGATCCACGTATAGATTCCTCATGAAGACAATTGAGTGTTCTGGAATTCCCATTCTCCACAGTGTTATCCATAATTTTTTATGATCCACATAGCCGATCATAACAACCTTAGCATAGTCAATAAAACACAGGTAAACATCTTTCTGGTAGTCTCTGATTTCAGCCAGGATCCATTTGTCATCAGCAATGATATCCCTAATTCCAGGTCGTCTTCTAAATCCGGCTTGAATTTCTGTCAGTTCTCTGACGATATCCTGCTGCAGCCACTTTTGAATGATCTTCAGCAAAATTTTGCTTGCATGTGGTATTAATGATACTTTTTGATAATTTCCACATTTGGTTGGATTTCCTTTCTTGGAAATATGCATAAACATGGGTCTCTTCCAGTCAGTTGGCCACGTAGCTGTCTTCCAAATTTCTTGCCATAGATGAGTGAGCACTTCCAGTGCTGCATCGGTTTGTTGAAACATCTCAGTTGGTATTCTGTCAATTCTCGGAGCCTTGTTTTTTGCCAATGCCTTCAGTGCAGCTTGGACTTCTTCATTTAGTACCAAAGATACTGGACAACATTAGAGGTTAAAAAGTTCTGTGGCATGTGTACAAAAACGTCTTTGTCAGACTATTCATTAAGTTGTATTAAAGAATTGTTCATATTTTTTCCCTGAAGTTATATAAATTTTTTTAGATAATTGAGTTATTCCAGATTTTTTCATTTTATTCTTGTATATAAACATCAAGTATAAAAAAGTTAACATTTCCTTTTATAAATTGGATTCCTCATCCATCACTGGTTGTTTTATGGCAGGTCTTTATTCCTAAAATTTGCTACCCTTGGCTCTACCTAATATCCCAGTAGTGAATTAAACCCTCCCAGACAATATGCCCATTTATTACATTATAACATTCAAGAATTTAGTAGATTTTGATTGTAGTATATTTTCATTCATCTTCAATTATATACATGTTCAAGCGAACTTCAGAAAAGTTAATTATCAGATATTATGTACTAGAAATTTGGTCAAATCATGATTATAGTATTTTAAATGTGTTAAATTTCATTTTAAGGGTTTGGGGTCAAAAAATTTAAAACTATGAAATCAGTCTTGGATATTGAGATTATAATTTAATCTTACCTTCCCTCTTGCTTAATGCATGCATGCATTTGGAAAAGATGCCCTTTTTTTCATATCAGTGTCTTTAATTAAAATTTTTGAATATTTCATTTACAAAAAAAAGGAATCACACTGTAATCAACAAGACTCTGCTAGGAAAGCTGAGGCTTTATGTGTGGATGTTCAAAGACTGGCAACATCAGTTAACAGGATTTTCATCCAGTATACATTTTTCTTATTTCAGACAAACAAATTTTGGCAGACCAGAATTTGGTGTTAAAAGTCACCAAATAAAATTAGAATAAGAATATATAAAATCGTACATGGACATTTTGAATTTACACTCATAATATACCTTCTATTTTCACTACTGCAGTTTTTCTGATGCTTGACTTTACATTTATTTTATAGAAGCTTGATTTTTAGCAGAACAAATTCTATTTTTAGCTCATGAATCATATGATTTTTTTCTACTATAAATATTTTCTTAGTTTTTATACAACGTGATTATAATTGGATCGTAATGAATACAAATAGTAGGTGTATTTGAATATGTCATATATTAATTCTATATGTTATAGATAACTGCTATTAATTATATTGCATAGAGATGAATATCTTCTATAGGAATTGCTTCATCTACAACAAAGACAAATAAGTAACCATTTAAATTGATTTTTCTGGATTAATATCAAAGATTTCTTTTTCCATTCTAGTTTATGGAAATGACTATTTTCCAGTTACTAGAATACAACTACATTAACATATGATTAAATGTAAATTTATAGTAATAAAATATGTTATTACTCTTCCAAGAATTCAAACTGTCTACATTAAAAATACATTATATGTATTGGTTTAGATTTAGGTAAATTTCAAGATAACTTAGTATAACATTTATCTTTGTGTCGGGTACTGGCATTCAGGAGAATGGTCTTGATCTGCCAGTAGATCCCCTGTAGACCCCCCAAATGGAAGGTATACTGTTCCTCAGTATACTCATCTTTTTTTTAAAGCTTTACTGATTGCTCTCAATGGTTATTTCTTACTCTAAATCTGTTTGATTTTAATTAAAACCCTGAGTTGTCTCTGTATTTAAGAGTGAATATATATTTAATTTTACTGTATCTAGAAAGTAATTCAATTTTGGATGTAAATAAGTCTGTCAACAGGTGAGCTTACTGTTGCTGTTGTTGTTGTTTTTAGGTGCTATCGAGTTGGTTCCAACTCATAGTGACCTTATGTACAACAGAACTAAACACTGCCCGGTCCTGTGCCATCCTCACAATCATTGTTATTCTTAAGCCCATTGTTGCAGCCACTGTGTGACTCCATTTCTTTGAGGGTCTTCCTCTGTTTCGCTGACCCTCTACTTCACCAAGCGTGATGTCCTTCTCCAGGGCTCTTAAAGTACATATAATAGAACAAAGAACTCCACAGCTTCCATAAATATAAGAGAAAATATAATACACAGATCAACCAAAATAAAAAAAAAATTATTTTTATAAAATTTTTGCAGTGTTATTGACTGAAGCTAGAATTTTGAATTTACTGACTAATTATTCTGGGACAACTTTCATTAATATAAAGAGTTAATGTTTGTAATATTCAAATAAAGTGCATTCATTGAAATTTTTGAAAGGTTTTGTATGTGAGAACTACAATAATGTCTAATCTCTGTAAAATGTATTTAAAAATGAATCATAATTGCATGCAGATATATGCTTCCATAATCACAAATATTTTTAAATGTATTTTAGAAGCTTTGTACTGTATATTAATGCTCTTTATGATATTATTATTAAAACTTAGATTCTAAAATATAGTTAATTATTGTGGTTTTGCCCTCTCATGTACAACTCAAACTGGATATAGTTATTTTCATATGTGATAGTGAACACGTTGTCCCAGATAGTGCTTTTCTCTTTTATCTAATCCAGTAGATTCTGCAAAAGGCATTACTTGGGAAAACAAGAGGAGAGCTCAATGATCATCTTGCAGCAACATTGTTACTTCGCAGCTGAGTAACCTCAGACTCTGTTTTGTTTGTGTGTGTGTGTGTTTCAGCGTGGGTAAGAAGAGCGCTTTAGCTTGGTCACATCTTTGAGCTAAGATTTTTGTGTTTTTCTAGGCCTAACAATTTTCTCGGCAGGGATATTAGCTGTCATGGAGTAACTATATTCTTATTATCCTGTCCTTTGAAGCATGACATCATGACTAAAGATGAGAAGCATATCCTGGATTGCAGGCACCTGAGCTGAATTTTGATAAGACTTTCTGAAATGTGTAATCTCTGGAGACAGACAACCACACCTTCTGGTTTACCAAAGGGTCAACTGGTGCTCAAAAGAAGAAGAGGAAAAACTTCTTGAAAGGTAAATGCTACAAATAAGTCAGAAATAGCTTAAAGGTAGTTGGTTTCAGCCTTAACAAAATTGCAAAATTTATATGAATGTAAAATCATGCAAATTCTTTTCTATGGTACCAATAGTAAATTTTATCAACCCCCCCAAAACTCTTCTATGCTATAAAATCACCTTTTAGCTTTATTATATATATATAAGGAGATGTAAATAACATTTGTATTGTCATTTAAAGTTTGAAAAGTGTGCTTAATTTTTTTTTTTCAATAGCCACATGTGTTTTTTAAAAATTATCTCCTTTTTTCATATAGGGATACTTAAACTTGACAAAGTCACACAACTAGGAAGTAGTGAATTCAAGACTTGATTTTCTAGGTAGCAGTAGTAATTTATATCATGTTTCCTAGTAGTTATATTGTTATTTCTGTTTAGCCATTGTATTTCAGAGAATATGTACATGGTTTAATAGTTTGCTATTACAGTTGCTCTCGAATATTTTTGTTAGATTTTTTTTTTTGTCATTTTAGGAATGCAGCTTTTTAATTGTAGAATATTTCAAGATATGTTAACAGGAATGAATGTTGCATTATATAATATGCATTTTAAATATCAGTGAGGATTAGCACAAGAATATTATGTCTATAGATTTAACCTAACATAATAATAGCCAGTTGCTGTTGAGTCAATTCCAACCCATGGCAACCCCTTGTGTTTCAGAGTAGAACCGCACTCCATAGAATTTTCATGGCTGTGACCTTTGGAAGCAGATCTCTGGGTCCTTCTTCCACAGCGTCTCTGCGTAGGTTCTGCCAACCTTTAGATTACTAGCTCAGCGCTTAAATGTTGACACCACCCAGGGACTCTAATAACCTCCATATTATAAAGCATCCTAAAATTCCTGGCATAAACTTTCCTCTGTTATGGTAGATTTTACTAACTCTAAAGGATTTGCTTTGAGTACATTTTGTCCTTGTCTTCCTAGCTCTCTTATTAGAAGATCAAAGGAGAGAAAACCAGGAGATGGAAGGTTGATACCATTCATTCAAACAATTATCCACATAACAAAAGGTTGTTCTGTTTGCTTGTTTGTTTTTGAGTGGCTGCTAATAGACAAGGCACTGTGCTATGTTCTGGGAGTAAACTACCTAGGAAAAAAGAAACTGAACCCCTACTCACAATTTAGCTGGGGAGACAGGCATTAATCCAGTAAATGCATACATGAATGATATCCACTGCGGCAATGCTAAACAGACCCATGCTGACATGGGTCCTTATAATGGAGGATGTGATCTAGTTTAGGGGCTAGAGAAGAATTTCCTGAGAAAATGACACCAGGTTGTGATCTGAAGTGTAAGTAGTAAGTCAGTAGGAGATGGAGTATGGGGAAGAAAGGAAGGATGATGACGTACTGAATAAACAAAGGGACAATAGTCAAATCATACATAAAAATATAACTGATTAATTATCTGCAGCAACCAGCCCAGGAAATCAAACCATTATCTGCAGCTACTAGTCCAGGAAGAAAGGCAAATACGAACCCTATAACAATGGTTCAAAGTGTCCAGGACTTGACTGATAACTGACAGCTTCTCTAATATTTGCTTCCACAACTGGATATAGCCAAATATGCCAGAAAACAATCACATAGGATGCACTCCTTCTGGTTAGTTAACCTGACTACAGCTTTCCCACGCCAGCCACCTCCAATCAGGGTATACCTAAAACTTTCCCTTTTTTTCCACCATAAAGCTTTCCCACTCCTCTGCTTGCCTTTGAGTCTCTGCCAAATGAAAATAATGGTGGCTGACTCCCTTGCTGTAGGAAGCTCTGAGTAAATAGCCTTTGTTTGTTCATATTTGGGATTTTTTTTTTTTTTTTTGGTCTGTTTCCACAAGGAGCACTTCACTTCAATATAGCATGTACCACATTCAAAAGGAGCATGGCATATGTAAGCATCTAAAAAAAAAAAAAATAGTCAACTTAAACTGTTGTTGTTAGGTACCATCAAGTCAGTTCTGACTCATATTGACCCGATAGGAGAGAGTAGAACTACCCCATAGGGTTTTCAGGGAGCGGCTGGTGGATTTGAACCGCCAACCTTTTGGTTAGCAGCCAGGCTGTTAACCACTAAGCCACCAGGGCTCCAAACTAGTAGTAGAGTGCATATATGTACATGCCACATGTATCAGTCAAGGTTCTCTAGGGAAAAGTCTGACATTGATAGAGCAGGCTGGCAGGCTGGAAACTCAGGCAGGAGTTCTATATTACAGTCTTGAGTCAAAATTTCTTCTTCTCCAGAACTCTGTTTTTACTCAGTTAAGGCCCTGGATTGCATGAGACCCACATACACTATGAAGGGTAATTGCGTTTACTTAAAAACAACTGACTGTAAATGTTACTCACATCAATACATTACCTTTACAACAAAATCTAAACTAGTGTTTGACCAAACAGCTGGGACCATAGCCTAGTCAAGTTGACACATAAAGTTAGCCATCACACAACACTTTATAACTACTTACTTACTCAATTAACATCAGTTTATCCTTTATTTATAAACCCATTTTACAGATAAATTTATTAAGACAATGAAACATTTATGTAAATTAACCAAAGTAAATGCATAATATACAGGAAAGCAAGGAATTGAATTAAACTGACTTTAAAGTTTCTGTTGTTGTTAGGTGTCGTACAGTTTGTTCTGACTCATAGCAACCCTATGTACAACAGAATGAAACACTACCCAGCTCTATGCCATCCTCACAAGGACTATGTTCCAGTATTACAGCCAGCCTCTCACACGAGAAAGGAAGACACTACAGTGAAGGGGGACAAAATTAATTTAATTTCTTAGATAATGGGAAGATGTATGATTTTGGTAGACAGGATTAATAATAGTGTCATATAAAGCCACAATGGAGCTTGAGGCAAAAAGAAAAATACTAATCTTGCCTTTATTTATAATTTGACATTTTGTTAATTTTTTTTTTTTGCGTTAATTTTGATTTATTAAAATATTGCTTGTCTTGATTACTGAGTTTTTTGGCATCTCCTTAAATTTTCTCCCCTAGGCAAATGCCTTAATTACATCACCCTCATCCCGGCCAGTAAAAGAAAAAAGGGAATAAGGATTTGAAAATATACACAAAGGAATTATAATAGGAGGTAATCTAAGTGGATGAAGAGAAAATAATCACAGAAAAGGAAGGGTAAACAATAAATAACAGTCAAAACTGGAGGTTAAACATTTTTGAGTGGATGTCATGGGAGGAGAACTGGAAGTTTAGGCAGGGTTGGTCAGAGTTTGGATTCCTTGAAATTAAGATTTTATATCCAATATTACCAGTTGTGCTCCAATTCATTCTTACTCATGACAATCCCATGTGTGTCAGAATAAAACTGTGCTCCATAAAGTTTTCAATGGTTAATTTTTCAGAAGTAAATCACCAGGACTTTTTTCCAAGGTACCTCTTGAGTGGACTTAAACCTCAAACCTTTAGGTTAGCAGCGAGCACTTTAAAGTTTACACCGTCTAGGTACTCCAAGATTTTGGGATAGGTGAAGACATTGCTAATAATAGAGGAAATGACTGGGGAAAAAAATGCCATGATGCTAATTAAAATAGAGAATATTCCTTCTTATGAATTTTCTGGAATTATACTTGAGGCTCACTGTTGTTGTTAGCTACCCTCAAGTTGACTCCAACTCATGGAGATCTTATGTATAAAAGAAAGAAATATTTCCCTGTTCTGAGCCATCTTCGTTAAGATTAGTATGAGGCTCACTAAAAAAAAGCAAAAAAAAAACAAACCTGTTGCCCACAAGTCAATTCCAACTCCTTATGACCCCATATGTTACAAAGTAGAATTGCTTTATAGGGTTCTCTTGGCTGTAACCTTTACAGAAGCAGAAGGCCAAGCTGTTCTTCCTCAGGGCAGTTGGGTGAGTTAGAACACCCAGCCTTTAAGTTAGTAATTGAGCACAGACAATTTGCCCTACCCAGAGACCTCTGAGGCTTACTAGCTATCTCATACAGTTTAGTCAGTATCTACTTAGGCAAAAATTGTTTATAAAATAATAAATATATTTATAAAATATAAAATAATTTGTAAAATATGTAAATTATTTTGGGCCTGCTTAAGAACTTTAAAATGTAGTGTAATATCCAGTGCTCTAAATATTTTATATGTATTTGACACCAACATTTAATAAAATGCAGGAAATAAGAACCAGAAAACAGAGCGCACACTCAGGATTCCATGTTTATTTTGAATAGGAGCTCATCTTTAAGCAATGAATTTCCATAAACCATGATTTTTCAAACCTTAAAATATAACTACCAGTGACAATTTATAATTACTGTGCCTGGCCTTTCCCAGAGTCTCTAACAGCTTCCATGATAAATGACTGTTTTGTGCGATATGGTACGTTATTAACTGAGTTAGAACATTCTGAACATATGCCTATCACTGCAGGCAAAGTTCTGGAGGAGGGTAGGAAGATAAAAACAAAGGTTAAGCGCTCCTCATAGTTACATGGAAGTACAAATTGATGATTGACAGATACTAAATAAGATGTAAAATTATTGCTTCAAATAGTTGTAGGTTAACAAATGGGGACATTTATGAGACTATATGCAACACTCAGGAGTTACAGCAAATAGTTTCCACTCATAGAAATATATTTACTTCGTCAAAATTCTTCTTAACAAGAGATCAGATTTAAAATTCATTAATTCAAACACAGGAGCTTCAGATCATAAATCTGGGTGAGGTTACACCTTTTTAAAACTGCAAATTGAAGTTAACAGATCAAAACCAATTAGGTCTGCTAATCTGTTCACAAAGCTGAAAATTCTTAACTGGGATTTATTACAAGGCTGACAATGTAATTTAATAGCAGTACTTAAATCTTGATAATACAACTCAACTTTCAGACTCAGGTTTGGTTATTTTTTGGTTTTTTTTTCCCTCTCATATTTTTCTTGCAGGAAATTAAAAAAAAACATTATTTTAATGTTAGCATCATAAGACAACTGTAAATATTAACTAACGGTAAGCATAGAAGTTAAACATACATAAAAAATACAATTTAAATATTAGAAATCATATTGTTCAGTGCCAGTTAAGATTTTGGACATAATTCATGAGAATTTGTACTTGATGTTTATATTAATATTGGCATATTCTTTTACCTTGGAATGAACCAGGTGGCAATTTTCCCTAAAATTCATATTCTTGAAACTGTTCTGTCAATATTCTCGGGTTTTCTATAATAAGGAGTACTTCAGAGGAGTGTAGTGTCTTTTGAAATGGAGTCAGCTGTACTCTCACCACTGCCTTGATAACAAGAGGTTTCGTTAGCTTCAAATTGTTCCGCAGAATGATTAGCGTCCTAAGATGTTTTGTAAATTACACAATAGCAAGTGCTGAAGGTATTACATACAGAATATTCAGGGAGGTTGACTTTGGAGATTAATATTTTATTTTTTTGTTTTAACCCAATGAATGTTTATTGGGAGTCTATCATAAATAAAGGGTGAATACGTATCAGTCTTGTAGAGGGGCATGGTGAGTCGGAATCAACCCAATGGCAGTGAGTTTTTTCCAGCATAGAGATTTTGAAGCCTCGCTACATTTTAGCAACAAATAGTTCTTTCTTGGCTTACTGAAGAGTAAATATTCTTACACGATGAGAATAAACTCATGGAATGTTAATTGCATTAAAATTTCTCAAATTTCTATTTGTAAAAGTATCGCACAGTGGGATTTGGATGTGTTTGAAGTATTTTGTTGTGCACTTTTATTTTGAAAATGCATGTTTAAAATTACACCAAACTAATAAAAGACAATTACATCACTTGTGTATTAATATTTATTGGAAGGCTACTATGACATGGGCAGATTTTAGGCATTGCTTGATATAGAAGTGAACAGTATAAACACAGTGCCTGATCCAGAAAAATCTACCTAAATGGTCATACAAACTGTCACATAAGTCAGAGGTATATACAGTGTTTTAGTGGTGTTATGGATTGAATTAAGTCCCCCCAAAAAACGAGTGTATCAGTTTGGCTGGCCATGATTCCCTGCATTGTGTGGTTGTCCTCCATTTTGTGATTGTAATTTTATGTTAAAGAGGATTAGGGTGGGATTGTATAACACTCTTTCTAAGGTCAGACCCCTGATCCAATGTAAAGGGAGTTTCCCTAGGGTGTGGCCTATACCACCTTTTATCTTACAAGAGATAAAAGGAAAAGGCAGCAAGCAGAGAATGGGAAACCTCATACCACCAAGAAAGCAGTGCCTGCTAGGAGCAGAGCATGTCCTTTGGACCTGAGTTTCCTGCGCTGAAATGTTCCCAGACCAAGGGAAGACCGATGACAAAGACCTTCCTCCGGAGCCTACAGAGAGAGAAAGCCTTCCCCTGGAGACGGTGCCCTGAATTTGGACTTGTAGCCTATGAGACTGTGAGATAATAAACTTCTGCTTATTAAGGCCATCCATTTGTGTTATTGCTGTTATAGCAGCAGTAGATGACTAAGACAAGTGGTAATACAATTCAACCCATTGATTATCTGATGAAGAGACTATAGTCCAGAGAGGTTAAATGACTTGTCGAAGTTAATAAGGTAATTACTATCTGAGTCTGATTTAAGACCGGAGTCTTCTAATTGTGTCCAATGTTAAACTTCAGGGCAGGCAGCATAACTTTAACAGTATTTAAAATGTCAGTTATTATCCACTCGTGCAATTGTTGAAGATAAAGAAAAAGGACTAATATAAAAATCTTTTTCTTTACTTTTAAGTTTTTTTTTTGTTTTTTTAAATCTATATATGATTTTATTTTTTTAAAAGGAGAGGCCCTAAAAAGATAAAGTAGTAATTTTCAAAGAAAAACAATCACTGTTCATATTAACCTGATGCTTATCAGAAAAAAATTATTTGGAAAAAATCTGCCTTCCAGTATTGATTTATAGTACTCGCTTCGTAGAGCTGAGAGGATAGAGGTTCACAATGTCAGAGAAGCATTATACAGACGTCAGTTTTCTAACAGATGTCTGAGTAGAAAATGTTTTAGTTAATCTGATTCATTCTCAAGCTATTTTGAAATCGTCACTGGACCTTAGAAAGGCTTCTAAAGAGGATTTATTTTCAACAAATGCCTCAGGTTAAAATGGTTAACAGCTAAACTAAGTGCTGTACCTTTAGCAGCCTGAAAGGGAAAAGGAAAGAGCACAAATGAATAATTGGTAGAAGTGTTGTACTTTATCCCCATTAAGCGCAGAGACAAAAAAATGAAGAGAAAGTTGGTTATTGAACAGTAGACTTTTATAACTGGAAATAGTCTTAGACAAAATTGAGACACTTTCTATTTTTCAAGCACTGTCCTAAATACTTCACATTCAGTATTTAATTGTAATTCTCAAATTGTGTGACATGTAGACTAGTAATATCTTCATTTAACTGTTGGAGAAGTCAGGGTAATCTTATCTCACTTTCTTTTTCAAATAAAGCAGCAGAAATGAAGAGAAATAATTTGACTTCCTCAAAATATGTTAGTAGGTCAGTGAATTAGAAATCCTGACTCATGAGCAGCATACAGTTCAACATATAAATGCCTTCATAAATCTTAGATATGTGTAAATATATTTGTGGAGTCCCTGGGTGGAACAAAACGTTAAGCATCCGACTACTAGACGAAAGTTGGACTACCTACCCACCTAGAGGTATCTCGGAAGACAGGCCTAGCGATCTGCTTCCAAAAGATCACAGCCTGAAAACTCTATGGAGAAGTTCTACTCTGCACACATGGGGTCACCATGAGTTGGAATTGACTTGACAGCAACTGATAGCAACCGATATATTTATAAATGTATACGTATGTGCATATATACACACATATGTGTATGATATATTTATAAAAATATGTATTTTAAAATTGAGAGTAGAAATTTTCAGGGTCTTAATAATAATAAAATATAACATACTGTATAAATATTCTTTGAAGATATTCTGCAGTAGAAATATTACCACTTAATTTTTTTTTATTTGGATGAAATCAGACCTATATGAATTTTCAGTTAGAAAACAAAACAATGTGCATTTTTTTTCTGCCTGTTTAAGTACAAATATGGTCATGTCCCATTTTATAAACCCAAAAAAAAATAAACAACAACAAAACCCCAAACCTGTTACCATCGAGTAAATTCTAAGTCATGGTGACCCCATATGTTACAGAGTAGAACCATGTTCCATAGGGATTTCTTGTTGACACAAATGGTTAAGTGCATTACTACTAGCCAAAAAGTTGGTGGTTCAAACCCATCCAGAGGTGCCTGTGCAGACAGGCCTGGCAATCTATTGCGGAAAGGTTACAGTCTTGAAAACTCTGTGTAGTACAATTCTACTGTGCAACTCACAGAGTTACCATGAGTCAGAATCCAGTGGGCAGCAACTAATAACAACAATATGTACAGAAGGAGATTGCCAGGTCTTTCCTCTGCAGCAACACTGGGTGGATTTGAGCCAACAACTTTTAGCTTAGTAGTGGAATCTGAATTGTTTGCACCATCCAGGGACCTTCACATTACATAAGAAGCATTAAAAAATTTATAATTATGTAATGCGCCTGTTTGATTTGATATTTGTATTTTACGCAATTTTGAATTTCATTTTGGTGCAACATTGCAATAAACACACGTTTGTTTAAAAAGACAGGAAAGCTTTTTTTGTTGTTGTTGAAGAATGTTGATACCTGTTTGTGAATTTTGCCTTAAAATTATATCCACGTACATGAAGGTGAAAGTAAACCAAGATCATTTAATTTTCCTTGTTTGACTACAGCAGTAATTCATGTCCAGTTTGGAAAGTAGGAAAACACACACACACACACATACACACAAAGTATGGAAAAAAATCATCCACGAGTATTTTTTTATTTAGTAATGACTGCTGATATTTTTTGTCATTTCCTATTAAAAACTATATATGGTTGTGCGTGTGTAAATATGTATAGCACTTACATATACTGAAACAAAATAAGAGTTTTCTGTACCAATATTTTTTGCATGGTTAATAACTTCACTTTATGGAATAACATTTGAACTGAGCATAGCTCAAATAGGTAAACATCATTTATTGGTACCAACCAACTATAAAAGGACAAATGGAGAAAATTCAAACTATATCATTGTTTTTATTGGTGTTATCGACTGAATTGTGTTCTCCACAAATATGTGTTTTAAATCCTAACCCTGCAGTGGTTAAGTGCTTGGCTGCTAACTGAAAAGCTGGTGGTTTGAACCCACCAGCCGCTGCACTAGAGAAAGATGTGGTTGGCTGCTTTCATAAAGATCACAGCTTTCAAAACCCTGTGGGGCAGTTCTACTCGGTCCTATAGGGGTCCTTTGAGTCAGAATAGACTACACAGCAAAGGGTTTGGTTTTGGTTTATACTAGTGGTTATAATCCCTTTTGGGAATGGATTTCTTGGTTGTGTTAATGAGGCCATATCAGTGCAGGGCCTGTTTTAAGTCAATCACCTTTGAGATGTAAAACAAGTAGACACAGAGAAGCAAGCAATCACCAATGGGAGAAGATAGATGCCATGCCACCTGAGATCTCTAAGAACCAAGAAAGAAGCTGAAAAGGCAAAAGGAACTTCCCCCAGAACAAAAGAGAGAGAAAGCCTTCCCCTACAGCCAGTGCCCTGAATTCTGACTTCTAGCCTCCTAAACTCTTACAAAATAAATTTCTGTTTGTTAAAGCCACACACTTGTGGTATTGTTGTTACAGCAGCATTAGATAACTAAGACAATTGGTATTTTATGTAATAACACATTTTCCTCAATTATTTTGCTTTGGTGTTTGTGATATGGAAAAATAACAGTTTATAATATTGAATACCAAATATTATCAGTTTATAATATTAAATACAAAGCATGCTTAGAAAAATTCATGATATTTATTATCTGTGTCTTATTATGTTTTTTCCATTTTTCAAATTTTTCACAGTCAACACGTATTACTTTTGGAATTAGAGAAACTAAACACATGGTAAGGCAGCTTGAAGGTGCAAACAGTTAAGTGCTGAACTGCTAGCCAGAATCTTAGTGGTTTGATTCTACCCAGGAGTGCTTCGTAAGACAGGTCTGGCGATCTGTTGCTGAAAGGTCACAGATTTTAGAACTATGGAGCAGTTCTGCTCTGCAAACATGGGGTTGCCAGGAGTTGAAGTCAACTCGAAGGCAACTAACAACAACAAACATGTTATATTTAATAAGTTAATCAAATTTAGCCCAATTATTTAATATAGAATGAGTTTTTTAAGTTGAAATAGTTTTTAGACAATACATACATTAATATGTAATTCAGGTGATTAAGAGCAAGAAGAGATGGTTTCATCTAAAAGAGGTTATTTTTACTTTTTTTTTTATTTTATTGTACTTCAGGTGAAGGCTTACAGAACAAATAGTTTCTCATGAAACAGTAGTACACACGTTGTTTTATGACATTGGTTAACAACCCCACAACATATTAAGCCTCTAAATTCTCAACCTTTTTTTTTTTTTGATGAAAATACAGATAGCCAAAGATACACTGTTTCAAAAATTTCTACATACACAGTTCAGTGACATTGACTACGCTTTTCCAACTGTGCTGTTATTCTCACTTAAGATGAAGGCTTACAGAACAAAATAGTTTCTCATTTAACAGTTACTACACATGTTGCCCTATGACAATGGTTAACAATCTCACAACACATCAAGAATATCCTTACTCCACATTGTGTTCCCTATCACCAGGGGACTTCCTTGTCCCCTTCTGTCTTCTGGCCCTTGTCACTGGACTACTGTACCTCATTAGTCTCATTTTTTTTTTTTTTTTAACACCATTTCAAAATTTTTACTTACACATTTAAGTGATATTGACTATGCTCTTCCAGTTGTGCTGCCATTCTCGCCCAAGATGAAGGCTTACAGGACAAAACAGCCTCCCATTTAATAGTTACTACAAATGTTGCCCTATAACAATGGTCAACAATCTCACAATACATTGACAGTGTCCTTACTCAATTTGTGTTCCTTATAATCAGTTTCCTACTCCCCCTCTGCATTCTGGCCTTTGTCACCAGACTCCTGTACCTCGTTAGTCCCATTTAGTTTTACTGGGTTGTCCACTCCCAGGCTTAACATCGAACCTCGAAGGTAACTTCACCTCTGAGCTGAAAGGGTATCTGGGGGCGACTCTCTTGAGGTTTCTCAAGTATTCTTTAAGGCAGTAAATCTGGTCTTTTTTTTTGGGGGGGGGGGAGTTAAAATTATGCTCTACATCCTTCTCCAGCTCTATTCAGAACCCTCTGTTGTGATCCTGGTCAGAGCAGTCAGTGGTGGTAGCCAGGCACCATCTAGCTGTACTGGACTCAGTCTGGTGGAGGCCTTGGTAGCTGTGGACAGTTAGTCCTTTGGACTAATCTTTTCCTTGTATCCTGTTGTCTTCATTCTCACTTGCTCCTGAAGGGATGAGACCAGAGGAGTATCTTAGATGGCCGCTCATAGGCTTTTAAGACCCCAGACACTACTCACCAAGGTAGAATGTAGAGCATTGTCTTTATAAGCTGTGTCATGCCAATTGAGCTAGATGTTCCCCGAGACCATGGTCCCCAGAGCCCTCCGTCCAACAACTCAGTCCCTCAGGGGGTTTGGATGTGTCTATAGGGCCTCCATGACCTTTCATTGTGCAGGTTGTGTTAGTTTCCCCTGTACTGTGTACTATCTCACCTCTCACCCAAGGTACCGCTTATCTATTGCCTATTTAGTATTTCCCACCACTCCCCTCCCATCCCTGGTAACCAACAAGGATTGTTACATTTTGCATGTGAATTTTTTCATGGGTTTTTACAATAGAGGTCTCATACAATATTTGTTCTTTTGTGATTGACTTATTTCACTCAGCATAATGTCCTCCAGTTTCATCCATGTTATGAGATGGTTCACAGATTCATTGTTGTTCTTTCTCGTTGCATAGTACTCCATTGTGTGTATGTACCATAGATTGTGTATCCATTCATCTGTTGATGGACATCGAGGTTGTTTCCATCGTTTTGCTATTGTGAACAATGCTGCCATGAACATAGGTGTGCATATGTCTATTTGAGTGATGACTCTTATTTCTCTAGGATATACTCCTAGGAGTGGGATTGCTGGATCGAATGGTATGTCTATTTCTAGCTTTCTGAGGAAATGCCATATCATTTTCCAAAATGGTTGTATCATTTTGCATTCCCACCAGCAGTGTATAAGAGTTCCCATCTCCCCGCAGCCCCTCCAACATTTGTTATTTCCAGTGTTTTTGATTCGTGCCAGTAATGCCGGGGTGAGATGGTATCTCATTGTAGTTTTAATTTGCATTTCTCTAATGGATAGTGATCTCGAGCATTTCCTCATGTGTCTGTTGGCCATTTGAATGTCTTCCTTGGTGAAGTGTCTGTTCATTTCCTTTGCCCATTTTTTGATAGGATTGTTTGTCTTTTTGTTGTAGAGGTGTTGGATTTTCTTGTAGATTATGGAGATTAGACCTTTGTCTGACTTGTACTGTCCAAAAATTTTTTCCCAATCTGTAGGTTCTCTTTTGACTCTTTTGGTGAAGTCTTTAGAAGAGCATAGATGTTTGATTTTTAGAAGATCCCAGTTATCTAGTTTATCTGTTAGGTTTTTGGTGTTGCTGTTTATGGTTTGTATCCTGTTAATGCCATGTATTAAGGCCTGAAGTGTTGGTCCTATTTTTTCTTCTATGAATTTTATAGTTTGAGGCTTTATATTCAGGGCTTTGATCCATTTTGAAGTAGTTTTTGTATATGGTGTGAGGTATGGGTCCTGTTTCATTTTTCTACAAATGGATATCCAGTTTTGCCAGCACCATTTGTTAAAAAGACTGTCGTTTCCCCATTTGATTGATTTTGGGCCCTTCTCAAAGATCAGGTGACTGTAGGTGGATGGATTTACATCTGGGTTCTCAATTCTGTTCCATTGGTCAATGTCTCTGCTGTTGTACCAGTACCAGGCTGTTTTGAGTACTGTAGCTGGTCAGGTAGTGTGAGTCCTCCAACTTTATTCTTCTTCTTCAGTAGTGCTTTACTTATTCGGGGT
Organism: Dugong dugon; assembly: GCA_030035585.1. NCBI lineage: Eukaryota > Metazoa > Chordata > Mammalia > Sirenia > Dugongidae > Dugong > Dugong dugon. The sequence continues at coordinate 100,025,910 of CM057463.1, read as the reverse complement.
TTCTTCCCTTTCCATATAAAGTTAATAATTCTTTTTTCCATCTCTTTGAAGAATGTTGTTAGTACTTGTATCGGGATTGCATTTTATTTGTAAATTGCTTTAGGTAGAATTGCCATTTTCACAATGTTGAGTCTGCCTATCCATGAGCATGGTATGTTTTTACATTTACGTAGATCCCTTTGAGTTTCATGCAGCAGTGTTTTGTAGTTTTCTTTGTATAGTTCTTTTACACTCCTGGTCAGATTTATTCCTAAGTATTTTATCTTTTTAGGGGCTATTGAAAATGGTATTGATTTCCTGATCTCCTTTTCATCGTTCTCTTTACTGGTGTATAGGAATCCAACTGATTTTTGAATGTTTATCTTGTATCCTGCTACTCTGCTAAATCTTTCTATTAGTTCCAGTAGATTTCTCATGGAGTCTTTAGGGTTTTCTATGTGTAGTATCATATCATCTGCAAACAGGGAGCGTTTAACTTCTTCATTACCAATTTGGATGCCCTTTATTTCTTTCTCTTGCCTTATTGCTCTAGCTAGAACTTCCAGCACAATGTTAAATAGGAGTGGTGATAAAGGGCATCCTTGTCTTGTTCCTGTTTTCAAGGGGAATGTTTTCAGCCTCTCTCCATTAAGAATGATGTTGGCTGTTGGTTTTGCATGGATGCCCTTTATTATGTTGAGAAATTTCCCTTCTATACCTATTTTATTGAGAGCTTTTATCAAGAATGGGTGTTGGACTTTGTCAAATGCCTATCTACGTCAATTGAGATGATCATGTGATTTTTTTCTTTCCTTTTATTTATGTCGTGGATTACGGTGATGGATTTTCTAATGTTAAACCATCCTTGCATACCTGGTATGAATCCTACTTGGTCGTGGTGTATTATTTTTTTGATATGATACTGAATTCTATTGGCTAGAATTTTGTTCAGAATTTTTGCATCTATATTCATGAGAGATATTGGTCTGTAATTTTCTTTTTTTGTGATGTGTTTGCCTGGTTTTGGTATCAGTGTTATGCTGGCTTCATAGAATGAATTTGGAAGTGTTGCTTCCTCTTCTATGCTCTGAAATAGCTTGAGTAGAACTGGTACAAGCTCTTCTAAAAATGTTTTGTAGAATTCTCCAGTGAAGGCATCTGGACCAGGGCTTTTTTCGTTGGGAGTTTTTTTTATTACCTTTTCAATCTCTTCTCCTGTTATGGGTCTGTTCAGATTTTCAACATCACTTTGTTGTAGTTTGTGTAGGCCGTGTGTTTCTAGAAATTTATCCATTTCCTCTAGGTTTTCAAATTTATTGGAATATAGTTTTTCATAATATTCTGTTATAATCCTTTTTATTTCTGTTGGGTCTGTTGTAATGTCCCCTATTTCATTTCTTATTTGGGTTATTTGTGCCCTCTGCTGTTTTTCTTTTGTCAGTCTGGCCAGGGGTTTGTCGATTTTGTTGATTCTTTCAAAGAACCAACTTTTGATTTTGTTGATTCTTTCTATTGTGTTTCTGTTCTCTATTTCATTTATTTCTGCTCTGATCTTGACTATTTCCTTTCTTCCAGTGGTTGTAGGCTTTTTTTGTTGTTCTCTTTCTATTTGTTTGAGTTCTGTAGTTAATGTTTTGATTTTGTCCCTTTCTTCTTTTCTGATATGTGCATCTATTGCTATAAATTGTCCTCTGAGGACTGCCTTTGCTGTGTCCCAAAGGTTTTGGTATGATGTGTTTTCATTTTCATTTGATTCTAGGAATTTTTTAATTCCATCTCTGATTTCTTCTATTACCCATTGATGTGTAAGCAGATTATTATTCAGTTTCCATGTGTTTGATTTTTTTTCCTTGCTCTTTCTAGTGTTAATTTCTACCTTGATGGCATTGTGGTCAGAGAAGATACTGTGAATTATCTCAGCATTTTGGATCTTGTTGAGGATTGCTCTGTGGCCTAAGATGTGGTCTATTCTGGAGAACGTTCCATGTGCATTGGAAAAGAATGTGTACTTTTCAGCGGTTGGATGGATTTTTCTATATATGTCTATGAGGTCCAGTTGGCTGATTGTGTCCTTTAAGTCTTCTGTATCTTTGCTGAATTTCTTTTTAGTTGTTCTGTCCATTACTGAGAGGGGTGTGTTGAAGTCTCCTACTATTATTATGGAACTGTCAATTTCTGTTTTCAGTGCCGTTAGAGTTTTTTTTTTTTAATGTATTTTGGAGCCCTGTCATTGGGTGCATAGATATTTATTATGGTTATGTCTTCATGATGGGTCATCCCCTTAATCACTATATAGTGTCCTTCTTTGTCTTTTATGGTAGATTTTGTTTTACAGTCTATTTTATCTGAAATTAGAATTGCCACTCCTGCTCTTTTTTGATAGTTGTTAGCTTGATATATTTTTTTCCAACCTTTGATTTTTAATAAATTCACATCTTTGTTTCTAAGGTGTGTCTCTTGTAGACAGCAAATTGATGGATCCTGTTTTCTTATCCATTCTGCCACTCTCCGTCTCTTTATGGGTGCATTGAGTCCATTTACGTTCAGTGTAATTGATAGATGGAAGTTTGTTGCTGTCATTTTGTAGTGCTTTTTTTTTGTGGTGCTGAAGTTTTCTTTGTTCTTCTTACTCTCTTGTGCTGAGTTACTTTTGTTTGTGGATTTTGTGTTCATTTCTTTTGTTTTTGTAGGTTTTGTTTTTGTTGAGACTTTATGTTTTTCTTCTTTATTTTTATGAGTTGGTTTGTTAACTTTCTTTGTGGTTACCATGAATTTTACCCTTATCTTTATAATTTTGAAGCAGTCTACCGTTACTTGGTATCGCCTTTCCTTCCTCTCCCTTAGAAGGTTCTATACCTATGCCGTTTGTTCCCTCTTGCATTGTTTTGATGTTGTTGTCATCCTTTGATTGTTCTCTCTGATTCCCTGTTGTATTTCTTTTGGTTTTGGAAAGTCCTCTGTAGTTCAGTTCCTAGAATGGTATCTGGTTCATGTGAATCTGCATCCTAGGTCCTAGGTACTGCCTGAGGGCTGAAGCTGTTTGTCCTCAGATCGAAGAACTCCCTTTAATAATTCTTGTAAGTTTGGTTTGACTTTTGCATATTCCTTTAGTTTCTGTTTATCTGGAAATGACCTAATTTCACCATCAAATTTGAATGAGAGTTTTGCAGGATATATTATTCTTGGCTGACAGTTTTTTTCTTTCAAGATTTTATATATGTCATCCCATTGCCTTCTTGCCTGCATGGTTTCTGCCAAATAATCTGAGCTTAGTCTTATTGTTTCTCCTCTGTATGTGACTTCTTGTTTTTCATGAGCTGCTCTCAGGATTCTTTGTTTGTCTTTAGTTTTAGTGAGTGTGAATATGATATGTCTTGGTGATTTTCTTTTGGGGTCTCTTCTATATGGGGTTCGTTGAGCTTCTTGGATGGCCAGCTTTTCATTTTTCATGATATTGGGAAAGTTTTCAGTCAGCAGTTCGTCAATGATCCTCTCTGTGTTTTCTGTTTTCTCCCCCTGTTCTGGAATGCCAATCACTCGTAAGTTATTGCTTTTAATTGTGTCCCACATAACTCTCAGGGTCTCTTCATTTTTCTTTGTTCTTTTTTCTGAGTTTTCCTGAAACAGAGTTGTATCCAGGTGTTTCTCTTCAGTTCCACTGATCCTGTCTTCCATGGTTTCAAATCTACTTCTCAGCCCTTCTATGACACCGTCCATTTCTGAAATCTTGTTGTTTATCTTTTGGATTTCTAATTGTTGTTTTTGTATAATTTTGAGTTGTGAATTTATTTTGGCATTTTGTTCCTGCATCATCTTCCTGAATTCTTCCAATTTTTTGTCTGTATTTTGCATAAATTTGTCTATTTTTTCCTCATGTTTGTCAGCTTTTTGCCACAGTTCTTGGAAAATTCCAAGTATTAGTGATTTGAGTTCCGTATCAGGTACTTCTAGTGCATTTTCTTCCACAGGAGAGGTATCTGGTGTTTTAATTTGGATGCCTATTGGAGCCATCTTGTCTTGTTTTTGTAAATGTTTTGATATTGTTTGCTGTTTTCAGGGCATTCAGTAGATATTTCTCTCGTTTATTGATTGTAGTTTTTTTTTGTTTGTTTCGTCCTTGTGGTACAGCTGGGCAGATCTAGCTGGAGAGAAGCCACTGGGACGGGTTGTTTGTGGCACTCACTGCAGCCACCAGTATGGTCGGTTGTCAGTGCTGGGCAGGTTCCAACAGGGCGTGCCTGCACAGCTTGGTGGTGTTATGTCAAGTGCATGGTGCAGGTATGTAGGGTGCAGCGGGGAGATGGTTATGTGTGAAAATAATCTGGATATGGGAGAGGGGAGAGAGGAGCAGGAGCAAAAAGCATACAAACATAAAAGAATGCTAGGGGAGCTTGTCATTGGAATGTACAGATGAGAGTCTATGGGATGGAGGAAACCAGAAGGGGGAAGAGAAAGAATAGGAAAGAATGAACAAATAAAAATCAGAAAAGTTAAAGAACTGCAAAGTTCCCAGGGATCCCACTGATGCAGCTATGAAGTCTGGGGGAGTCGGTCTCAGTTTTCACAGCACAGCCTGGCCAGAAGGTACAGAGGCATACTTCACCCGGTATTCAGAGATCAGAAAGAGAAGAAAGAGATAGAGAGATGTGAAATTAAGCAATGAAGAAAGACAAAAGGGAAAAAGAGGGAAAAGATGACAAAACTAATCAAAAAAGAAGAAAAATAAAATTAAAAAACAAAAAAAAAGCAACACCAGCAGTCAGTGCCAACCAATGGGACCCAGAGAGCCCCCACTCTGGGGCACGATTTCCAAGCAGCCGGCAGTCTCGGGGTTAAGAGACCATGGCCACGGGAAGCAGAGGGGTGCATGAAGAAGGGCCCCGGGATCTCGCCAGCACGGCAGCCCATACCTGGAAGTAGCCACACGCCAGAACGCAGTCCCACAGTCCTGCAAGAGAGACCAAAGATGGCGCTCGGAACCAGGCACCCGAGGAAAAGGAGGGGGAGGCATCGAGAGGTAAGCGAGAAACCAGAAGAAGCAGAAAATGCCACACCAACAGCCAACAAATGGGACCCAGAGAGCCCCCACTCAGGGGTGCGAATTCCAAGCAGCTTGCAGTCTCAGGGTGAAGAGACCGTGGCCACGGGAAGCAGAGGGGCGAACGAACAAGGGCCCCGGGATCTAGCCAGCATGGCAGCCCAGACCTGGAAGCAGCCACACGCCCGAATGCAGCCCCACAGCCCCGCAAGAGAGACCAAAGACGGCGCTCGGAACCAGGCACCCGAGCAAAAGGAAGGGGGAGGCAGCAAGAGGCAAGCGAGAAACCAGAAGCAGAAAATGCCACACCAACAGCCAACAAATGGGACCCAGAGAGCCCCCACTCAGGGGCGCAAATTCCAAGCAGCCGGCCGTCTCGGGGTTAAGAGACCGTGGCCACGGGAAGCAGAGGGGCGAACGAACAAGGGCCCTGGGATCTCGCCAGCACGGCAGCCCAGACCTGGAAGCAGCCACACGCCCGAACGTAGCCCCACAGCCCCGCCCGAGAGAGCAAAGATGGGGCTCGGAACCAGGCACCCAAGCAAAAGGAGGGGGAGGCAGCAAGAGGCAAGTGAGAAACCAGAAGAAGCAGAAAATGCCACACCAACAGCCAACAAATGGGACCCAGAGAGCCCCCACTCAGGGGCGCGGGAATTCCAAGCAGCCGGCAGTCTCAGGGTTAAGAGACCGTGACCACGGGAAGCAGAGGGGCGAACGAACAAAGGCCCCGGGATCTCACCAGCGCGGCAGCCCAGACCTGGAAGCAGCCACACGCCCAACGCAGCCCCACAGCCCTGCAGGAGAGAGCAAAGACTACGCTTGGAACCAGGCAACCAGGCAAAAGTAGGGGGAGGCGGCAGAAAAAGCTTCGCCAGCAGCCAGAAAACGGCTCTCAGGAAGCCGCTAGCCCGGGCGCGCGGAATCCAAGCACCGGCGCCCCCCAGCCCAGGGACCCTGGCCACGGAGAGCAGGGGAGCCCCAACCGAGGCGGAGAGGGGTGGGGGGTGGGAAAGCGTGCACCGCAGTTTACTGGTCGTTCTGTCTCCCACTGGACGCTCTGCGAGGCTGCTCTCCCGTTCGCTGGTCTCTGATAGGAATCCAAGATGGTGGATCCGCGCTGCATTAGCTGGTAAGGAATCTCTGCATGAGTCTCTCCTCACTCTCCGTTCTCTTTTAGTAGTCTCACTCCGTTTGGTGTTTGGCTGAGTTCTTTATCTCTTCATTTGGTGTTCTAGGGTTTCAGGATTGTTGATTCTCTGTTAGGCTTAGTTTTTCGGATCTTTGCTGTGGAGGGACGGCGTGGTGCTTCTGCCTAGAGCGCCATCTTGCCCCGCCTCTCCTCATCTAAAAGAGTTTTGATAAATACTTTTTAAAATAATAGGAAAAAAAGACAATGTTTAACCCTTTGGTGACTTGTGGGACATGCAATATTCCAACCACTTTTTATGCTTCTGGAGTTCATTGGGAGGGAGATAACCCAATTTTAACATGTTTGGCTTCAAGGTGGGAGTCTTTTGAAATGTGTGAAGCTCAAAAATCTTGAGTGGGAGTCTCATTTTAGTGTAGATGGAGCATTATCTTAGATGATGCCTCCTGGCTGTGTGAATTTTCAAAACTTTTGACAGGTTTGCCTTTATGTTGGTGAGATAAGCCTCCTCAATACGTTTCCCAGTTACTATGTTCTCTTGGGAATGTGCTTATCCCAAGAATAAGCTATTGCTGGTCTTCATTCAGTCATAGTGCCCATTTTCTCCTTATGCCATTTTTTGTTTCCAGGTGTTACTGGTTCCCTTCTTTTCTAGCTTCTGAACAATAAATAATGTCTTTCCAATAAGGAATAATGCATTGTAGTAGTACTTTTCAAGAGACTCGAATTACTATAAGTTATTCTTACCATGAATTCATTGTTTCATCTTGGTAGAATTTGCTATGTCCTGGCATCTGCTGGGATATATGTGATCCCAGATATTGGATATTGCAGAGTCCTCTGGGACATATGGGGTCTCAGAAAATGGGTATCAAAATCCATAACTAATAACCAAAATTCTGAATTGGTCCTTTAATCAGCCTGCTTTCCATTAGTGAAAACACATGGTATGAACCAAAAATTCGAAGAAGAAAATAATTGGGTAACCAAAGTAATTTAACAGCCTTCAGATTCAGTGTTAAGAAAGCAACTAAGGCTGATCACGTTAACACTAGCCAGTAAAATGGATATAAACTCTGAGGATATCTTAAAAAGGAAATGTACTCAAAACAATATTTACATGAAGACTTGCAATGAAGTTTCTTAGAGTCAAAAAGAAAGGGCCTCTAATTTTCACTATGCCATGTTCTAGGCTACTAAAACCAAGACTAAAACCAAACCCACTGCTGTGGGGTCGATTCTAATTTATAGCGACCCTATAGGAGAGTAGAACAGCCTCACAGAGTTTCCAAAGAATAAGTGGCTTGTGGATTCAAACTGCTAACATTTGGTTAGTAACTGTAGCTCTTAACCACAGCACCACTGAGGCTAGTGCTTCTCAAACTTTAATGTGCTTGTGAATTACCTGAGGATCTTGCTAAAAATGTAAATTCTAACTTGGTAGGTCTTCAGTGGGGCCTGAGATTCTACATTTCTTTATTTTTTTTTTTATTGTACTTTAGGTGAGGGTTTACAGAACAAATAATTTCTCATTACACTGTCAGTACACATATTGTTTTATGACATTGGTTAACAACTCCTTAACATGTCAACACTCTCCCTCCTCGACCTTGGAGGACCTTTATTCTTTTTTGGTGAAAATATGCATAGCCAAAGATACACCGTTTCAAAAATTTCTAAATGTACAATTCAGTGACATCGATTACGTTCTTCCAGTTGTGCTGCTGTTCTCACTACCCTTTTCCGAATTATTCCGTCACCATTATCTTCAACTCACTGTCCCCTAGGTTTCCCATCAAACCTTTTGAGCTGCTGTTGTCAATTTGATCTCACATAGATATTCTTTTGTTTTTTTTGAACTTTAGGTAAAGGTTTACAGGACAGAATAGTTTCTCATTAAACAGTACACGTATTGCCCTATGACAATGGTTAACAACACCATGACATGTCAAAACTGTCCTTTCTCAACCTTAGGTTCCCTATCACCAGCTTTCGTGTCCCCTCCTGCCTTCTAATCCTTGTCCCTGGACTTGTGCCTCATTAGTCCCATTTTGTTTTATGGGGCTGTCTAATCCCTGGCTGAACAGTGAACCTCGGGAGTGACTTCACCACTGAGCTAAAAGGGTATCTGGGGGCCATACTCTCAGGGTTTCTCCAGTCTCTTTTAGGCCAGTAAATCTGGTCTTTTTTGTGAGTTAGAATTTTGTTCTAGATTCTTCTCCAGCTCTGTCCAGGACCCTCTGTTGTGATCCCGGTCAGAGCAGTCAGTGGTGGTAGCCGGGCACCGTGTAGCTGTACTGGACTCAAGTCTGGTGGAGGCCTTGGTAGCCATAGTCCATTAGTCCTTTGGACTAGAGATTCTGCATTTCTAACAATGTCCTAAATGAGGTCCATGCTGCTGCTCTATGGACCACACTTTGAATTGCAAGATTCTAGGCTCTCTACCATGTGCTTCATGTGTACGGTTTATACATTGGTTTATACTTCTGTGCCATATTTGCAGAAGATAAATATGAAGAAAGTACTTAATTTATTAAAACTTCCATAGTGATTATGTTAGTTTCCTATTACTGCTGCAATCAATTACCAAAATTTCACCAGCTCAAAGCAGCACAAATTTATTATCTTAATGTTTTCAAAGTCAGAAATCTGAAATGGACTAAAATCAAGGCATCAGCAAGGCTATGCTCCTCTGGAGGCTCTAGAGGGGAAACCAGTTTCCTTGCCTTTCCCAATTTTTTAGAGACTGCCTGCATTTCTTTGTTCATGACCTCCTTTCTCCATCTTCAAAACCAGCAATAACAGTTTGAGCCTTCCCATGTTGCCATCTCTTGGGTTCTCTGTTAGCCATCATATCTTCTTGTCTGACTCGTACTCCTTTTTTGCTTCCCTCTTCCACTTTTAAAGACCCTTGTGATTACGTTTAGCCCAACCACTTAATCAGGATAAATTCTCCCTATTTTAAGAACAGCTGGTGAGCAACCTTAATACCGTCTGTAACCTTAATTCCTCTTTGACATTGACATACATATCCACAGCTTCCCAGCACTAGAATATGGAATCATTTTGGGGAAATGATTAATTTGCCTATCAAAGGTAGAACTTGATTTTCTAGTTGATTTAAACATGGCTGTATCCGGAGTAATATTTTGTGCAAATGTATTTATGTATTTCCCTCCTGCCACATGTGTTAGATACTCATAAGAGCAGTACTTGATAATCGGGATATGGCTTCAAAAAGATAAAAATGGAATTATATTGAATAGACTGAAAATATCTTCCCCCAAAATCATATCCTTTATTAATCCAATGTAATGATTAAAGCCACTGATTGAAGATAATCAAAATGTGTGGAATATTAGCTCGTGTGCTTTTCTCTACTCTCAAATATTCCTTCTATGAGGCGGGATCTCTGGTGGTGTAACCTGTTTGTCCTCACTCTTTCTCTTCATTACTTATCAGAAAGGTGAATTTGTAGGTGCAACTAAGTATCTGTAGCTCTTCTTTGTTCTTTCCATTTCTATTTTGAGATAGGCCTGGCAGGCTGAGAACAGGCAATTTTAATTGTTTGAAGCCATATGGTTAGCTTAGCTATAATGGCCCTAAGCAGGAGGCCTTCAGTGCCCCAACACTTGCAGTGTCTGAGTGAAGCTATTTCAAGGTTTTGCTTTACTGCAGAAATAGGCCAAATTCACCAATGTTGTCTTTATTTGTAATAAAGGTAAAATTTGATTTATGTCTAATTTTTCTTTTTTTAATTCTTTGACTAGTTCACAAAACTCAGTAAAAACTAGAAACCACTAGTTATTGGGTCTCCTTATCTCCTAATTTTATTTATTAAAAGATTTGGCACTTGATTCCCTTTCTTCTTGATTTTATTTTCTGGCATTAGCCTGCATGAATTCAATGTCCTTGTGTTTATGTGATAATCAAAACAGGTCCCCAATACAGCCCATTGGGAACAGGTGATTAACTTCCAATGAAGATCTTATTGATGGCATTGCTAAACTCCGCTATGGTAGATGAATAAAAAGGATACATTTGATTCCTTGATATATTGTATATATTCTAGTGCTGAGACGAGCTAAAAAATTAAAGCGGGACTATGACTTTGATTTACACAAGGCTTTATTGTGAATTAAATATTTTATAAGTCATATGAAGACTTCTGTGCATTTTGTCTGTAAGTACATTTGCACAGTGACCAGGTTTCGCTCTTTCTGGACCTTCTCAATTTCAGTGACTAATACCTTCATTTAACTTTAGGCAACATCTTCCATGGACACACTTTGAAACTTGTCAGTATAGAAATTTGATCACTGAGTCATAAAACCACATTCACAATGGCACCAAAAGCTGCCTGTTCCTGTGCCATCCTCATAATTGCTTACAGATCAGAACATTGTGATCCATAGAGTTTTCAATAGCTGATTTTCAGAAGTAGATGAACAAGCCTCTCTTCTTTGTCTTAGTCTAGAAGCATCACTGAAACTCTTTCAGCAACATAGCAACTCATAAACTACCACTGACAGAGGGTGGTGGCTGTGCATGAAGTGTATTGCTGAGAACTGAACTTGGGTCTCCAGCATGGAGTGGGAGAATTCTAACAACTCAATAGATAAAATACATATAATGGACACAGCTGAGAGTCACATTATTTAGCTGGAAGATAAAACTGAGGTGTATTCTAAGAATATATCACAAAGGCATACTGACAAAGAATATATATAAAAAAAGTTATAATTCAGAAAATAACTCTTAGAAGACTCAATATCTGTCTAAAAAAAAGACAATAAAAAATGGCATGAAGTTTATACTCAATAAGATGAGATATTCAGAATTATTGGAAAAAATACACTCCTACATATTTTATTGATAATTTTGGACATTTAAGTAAAGAAGAAAAGTTGATATATTTGAATACAGTTAATCTATATACGGACACCTTGGGTAGCACACTGGTTAGTATACTTGGCAGCTAACTGAAGAGTTAGAGGTTCAAGTCAACCCAGAAGCACCTCAGAACAAAGCCCTGGTGATCTACTTCTGAAATATTAGCCATTGAATACCTTATGGACTCCATTTCTGCTCTGACACACATAGGGTTTCCATGAGTTGGAATCGTCTCAACAGCAACCAAGAACAGCAACAATTTACATTGAGACAATAATAAAAGTGATACACATTTGTAATATCTGTTCATATATCTATTATTAGCAACACGAGATGCAGTATTAGAAGTCAGTGAAGCAGTGTCCTCAAAATGATGAATAAAAATAATTGACACATTTCAATAGACAGTAAACATGATTAGTGTGTAAAAATGAAAAAAAGATATTTTCAGATATGTGAGAACATTGTTTGAAATAATTCTGCAGGGTGTACTCCAGTCAGAAAAGAGAAGTTATCCTAGAAAATGAAGTGTTTTTTTTTTGCCCAAGCAGTGTTTTCCTAGAGTTCAAAAATGAAAATGATTTTTCTTTATTGGAGAGAACCATCAACAGAAAAAAAAAGATTTGTATTTACAGTTCTGACCTTTCTTAATTAAGTCCTGGTGACACAAACAGTTAAATGGTCAGCTGCTAAATGAAAAGTTCATAGTTAAAACCCACCCTGCCACTCTATGGGAGAAAGACCTGGCAATCTGTTTCATAAAGATTATAGCCAAGAAAACCCTATGGGAAGTTCTACTCCGTTCACATGGGGTCGCTGTGAGTCGGAATCAACTTGACGGGACCCAATAGCAACAACATCCCTTAAATATAAAGTTTATACTGATAATATCCCTGTTTGAGCATATATAATTCGTGATAGAATAGAATGTATGGTATATGCAAGTAATGTTAAAATATTACTTAAATGATAAATATTAAGGATTATTAACATCTATTGTTTGTATAAAGTAAATTATTGAATACAGTGTCTATTTCCACTTATTTATAGCATCTATCACCATTTGACTTACAAATATATAAGCACATGCTAATATTTTTTTTCTAAATTTTATTTATTTTATTATTGTTGAGATTATAAACGGCAAAACATACTCCAATTCAACAGTTTCTATGTGTACAATTTAGTAACATCGATTACATTCTTTGAGTTGTGCAAGGATTCTAACCCTCTTTGTGAGGTATTCCTCCCTCATTAACATAAACTCACCACCCACTAAGATTTCTATCTAAAATTTGAGTTGCTGTTGTCAGTTTGATCTCATAGATAATTTTAAAAGAGCATAATGCTCAAGGCAGATCTGTTTTACTAGTTAAAGTTTCAAGATCACTTCAGGGGATATTTTTGCTGCAAAGTTTAAAGATTATCTCAAGCCAATAGTTTCAGGGGTTCTTCCACTTGCCATGGCTCCAGAAAGTCTGGAGTTCATGAGAATTTGAAATTCTGTTCTCCATTTTCCCTCTTTTGATCAAGATTCTTCTATGGAATCTTCAATCAATATGTTCGGTAATGGTAGCCAGGCACTATCTAGCTCTTCTGGTCTCATGGCAAAGGAGGTAGTTGTTCATGGACACAATTAGACACACATTCCTTACCCTCCTCCTATTTCTGATTCTCCTTCCTCTGATGTTCCAGGTGAATAGAAACCACTTGTTCTGCCTTGGATGGCTGCTCGAAATCTTTTTAGACCCCAGACACTACGCAACAAACTAGGAGATAGAACAGAAGCATTAAACACAAGAAAACTTCTAGAGCTAATAAAGGAAGTTAGCAAAGTTGCAGGCTACTAGGTCAACAAACAAAAAAAATCAAAAATTGGTTAGGTTTCTGTATGCCAGCAATGACAAATCTGAAAGGGAAATTAAGGAAACAATTCCATTTACAATAGCATCTAAGAAAATAACAAAACTAGGGATGAATCTAACCAGGGACATGAGGGACTTATACAATAAAACACTGATGAAAGAGATTAAAGGAGACTTAAATAAATGGAAAGATATTACATTTTCATGGATTGGAGAATTTAATATCGTTAAGATGTCAATACTACTCAAAGCAATCCTGATCAAAATTCAAATAGCCCTCTTCATATAAATAGAAAAAAACAATCTTTGACTTTATATGGAATGGCAAGAGGCTCTGAATAGCTAAAGCAATGTTGAAAGAGAAGAACAAAGTAGGAGACTCACACTTCCTGATTTTGAAAAACACAGTATACAGCTACAATAATCAAAACACCCTGGTACTGGTATAACAATAGACACAGAGACAAATGGAATGGAATTGAGAGCTCAGAAATAAACCCACAGATCTATGGTCAACTGATTTTTTAAAATGATGCTAAACATCCCCTGATGGGAAAAGAAGAGTCTCTTCAATAAATGGTACTGGGAAAATTGGATTTCCACATGCAGAAAAATGAAACAGTATCCATGCCTCACACTAAACAATAAAAAATTCAGAAGGAATTAAGGTCCCAAATGTGCAAGCTAATTTTTTTTTTTGTTGATAATTTTAGATTTCAATCTTCTTCATATATAAAATTAAAGATCTGTGTGACTTTGAGAGGCTAGAATGAAAATTCAAAATGTATGACTATCATTTTTGCTGAGCATATCCTATGAGATTTTATATGATTACCAAGGTCCATCACTATGTGCTCTGTAAGACTAGATTCCAAGTCATATAGAAAGTTTTTTTTTGTTTCTTTTTAATTTCTTTTCTTTTTTTCTTTAATTCTATCTCTTTCTTGTTTTCTTTCTATTGCCCTAAGTATATATATACTAGGATGATAAAGAACTAATTTTATGGACTTTTTTTCAGGTGCAAATAATAGAAACTCAAAAAACATAATAAAAAATAAAAAGAAAACGTGTTGGCTCAAGCAATTGAGCATTTCAAAAGAAGTAAATTTATGCTCATCTAGCCAACATTGGAGACTCTGGATGGTGCCAATGGCTAAGGGCTGGTCTACTAACCAAAAGGTTAGTAGTTTGAACCCACACAGAGGTGCCACAGAAGAAAGGCCTGGAGATCTGTTTCTGAAAGGTCACAAGCATGAAAACCGTATAGAGGACAATTCTACTCTGAAACACATGGGTTCGTCATAAGTTGGAATTGACTCGACAGCAACCGACAGTCAACCATTAGCAGGAAGTTTTCAACATTGCTCTCCTAATGCAGAATCTCCTAGCTTGATGTTAAAAGCTTACATTCTAACAGTTTAACAGTATCAGTAAAGACAGGGACTCTTCCTGTAGGTGCTAATAGAACTCCTGACAAGAACTTCATCATTACAGTTTGGATCAGATTACCAGCTTCAGAGGAATCACTGTAACCAAAGGGATTGAGTACCAACAAAGCAGGAAGAAGTCAGAATCACTTAAAATACATGGGCTGAGAATCAAACCAAACCAAGCAAAAACGTGTGCCCACTAAGAATACCCATAATCCTTGCCTCCATGTGACTTTTCTTTCAAGATGAATATGTGATAAATTAATGCATAGAAATTATCCAGAAAATATAGGCTTAATCTTTGTGAGGATGTCTTATTGCATTGTCTGTATGAGAGAGAAACGAAGGGCTTATTTTTTTAATTATTTCAGCTGAAGGCATAGCACAAATTAAAATGTTGTTTATAAACCCCACTAAAGGATATATATAATTAAATATAGAGTATTTGCAATAATTTACTTCTATTTATATGGAAATCAGTCATTAGTGCTACTCAGTCATTGATAAATATTTTACTTTGCTTGAAGTGAGCATCACTTATTCTGGCATTTAAAAATAATTCACCACATTTAAGTTTCTCAGAATTTTTGTCCAAGTTATAAGAAATATATTTAGATAAGAGTTAGTAGGTTTTGTTAATTTCATATTTTATTACTTGTATTCTGGCCCCATTCAAAATATCTGAGTATTTTTAATATTAGCAATAGTTTCCTAAGTCAAAATGGTCTCTCCCTATCTCATTGTACCAATTCTCAAGCAGATTATGTTTGTTCTGTTTGGTTATTTTCAATCCTAAATGCCATATTTTAGCTATAAGGTGGTAGGGGAGTATCCCTAAAAGATCAAAATTTCAAAATCTGGATGCAAGCAATGCAATATAAATTGTATTGAAGGTATTTCAAGAGGATTTTTAGATTTTCTGACAGCAGCCACCATATAGCTCTACATATATTTGTCTTGAATGTATGCTTAGATTTGCAAAATCAATGCAAATTACCAATAGTAAATTCAAGCCTATTTTCTTGAAAATTAGGAATTTACTTTGGCTGTAATCTCTTTTGTTGTGTCTAAGAAACTGGCTCTTTGGGTTTGTCTTATATCTGAGGTACCTTCTGCATTTCTGGATTTTAGTGATTAGGTTTTTTTTTTTCAGCCTTACTCTATGGTAGTACATTTACTGTTCTCAAGGATTTCATCATCTTGTTTTCATTACACTTGGCTGATATGAGTAACTACCTCAATTTAGTGATGACTTCAGCGGCCCTTCTCCTGGTGCTGGCAATCTGTGTAGTGCCAAGGCTGGGTACGCATGTCTGAGAGGTGTCGGGGCACTAAACATTATTTTAAGGAACAACAACTTGGTTTTAAATTTAACAACAACAAAAATAAATAAATAAATAAATAAATGGCTAGAATATTCACCAATAAAGTTATTTTAAATGGTTCAATTGCATTTTAACCAAATTTAAAAAAAAAACCTTACAAAATGATGACTTGAAAGCAAAATTTTACAAAATTATAATGCACTTTTTTTAGTAAAACTCAAATGGTTTATCATATTTAATAAATATTGTTTTAATATGTGCTGTTAATGAATGTAATTGGATAAAATATAATTATATAGATTACCTTCAGTAGGTGTTATTTTTATGACTTACTGACTTTTCCTTGTACTGTATGCTGCAAAGTTGCACTTAGAACCCTTGTAGGAATTATGCTTTTATTCCCTTAGATGCTATGAATATTGTCTACTGATGGCTCACAGCTGAGTTCCTACCTAGGTAATGTCATCAGCTGAAGGGAGCTTCCCCACCAAAAGTTGCCCTCTTTTCTGGGGAAATCCTTCATTGAATGATTATTAAATGTAAGTTTATAAACACCTGGATCCTGTCCCTTAATCTCACAAAGGACAGTCTAGCTTCAAATCTCTTCACGCAATTGTATGGAAACTTTTGTTGCAATTGCATTACAGTTCAACTTCTGCTTCTGCCAAATTCTGCTTCACTCACTCACTGAAAGGGGTTGTTCCTGAGAGCAGTCTTCAATATCCTATTGGAGGCAAATCTAATGTCCTAGTCTGTTTTCCAGAGATGGACTTAAGAACACATGAACTTTAGGTGTGGATAACAAGGTGAAAGAAACTGAATGGAGAAAATTATTTGATTTTATATATATTCAAATCTCAGATGAAATTAAATGATCCCACACTTTATTCACTAAAAAGCTTTTTATCTGTTGTATGGAAGATAAAGAACTCATTACATAAAACTCATAACTACTTTTCTTTGCAAAGGCAAAATAGTACAAAACATACACGCTGCCTGAATTGTCAAGGTAGAAATAATCATAAATTGACATGAACAACGAAAATCTCTAAACCCTTAATTCTCCTTTTCTGTTGTGGACTTAAATCTACTACCTGCCAGGAAAAACATATGACTTTATAAAATAAATTAAGATTTGTTTCTGCTTTAATTGTGCTATTGAAAGCTGCTACAGAAGTGCCTAATGAAGTTACTTCATATAATAAGATCAGAGTACTTCAGAGATTTATCCTTGTTTTTAGGCAGGCAATATTCTGGTGAATCATCAGTTTATATTTCTCTTAACATCAACCTATCATAAATAATAAAATAATGAATAAGTAGAAGGATTTTTATGGAAAGTACATAACAATTAGTAATTTTCTAAGTTATACTTACTTTTTCTGATCATATTTAATTTCTTAATTATATATCTTTTATTATTTGAGATGTGTATAATTATGTATTATATTTGTCATCAAAGTAAAACACAAATATTATAAAATATTCACTTACTCATTGTAAGAATATGAAAATAATTGTTAAATCATAAATAAGAATACAAAATCACATGGAAATCTATTCAGTAATTAAGATGTTTCACAGTACTTAGAATTATTGTCTGTGCTTGTTTCATTATGTGTGATCCTTTCCAGAATGTGAGTCTAGAAGGACTGGACACCATCCTTCACCACTATTTCACTAGGATCTAGCACAGTGCCTGTCAATTAATATGCAGTCATAAACATTTCTTAAATTATTTATTCAATGAATGAATTAAAGGATGAATGAGAAATGTATGTTCTCACAGAACACAAATATTGATAATAGAGATTAATAGGTGAGTAGATTGAGAAGGTGAGAGAGAAAGAATATAGAAGAAACAAAGGACAAATCCCATGGTTCTGTCTTGAACTGGATAGATGCTAGTACCATTTACTGAAACTGAAGGAAGATGTGACTTTAACTTAATATTAGGTTGGTACGTCATGGCATTTGGGAATTTATTTGGATGTATTAAATATAGAATACCTATTTATTGTTGCTGTTGAGTGCTGTCAAGTCCATTCTGACTTATAGTGACCCCATATGTCAGAGAACAACTGCACCATAGGGTTTTGTTGGCTGTAATCCTTAAGGAAGCAGATTGCCAGGTCTTTCTCCCATGGAGCCACTGGGTGCATTCGACCATCAACCTTTAGGTTAGCAGCTGAGCACTTAATCGTTGTGCCACTAGGGTCCCTCACCTATTAAATAATTGGAAATAAATGTTAATGTAGATACAAAATTCTGGATAAGGAATAAGTAAACATTGTTGTTGTTGTTAAGTGCCTTCAAGTTGCTTCTGACTCATACGGACCCTATGTACAACAGAACAATACACTGCCCACTCCTGTGCCATCCTCATGATCATTATCATGCTTGAGCCCATTGAGGTAGCCAATGTGTCAATCCATCTCCTTGAGGGGCTTCCTTTTTTCACTGACCCACACCTTACCAGGCATGATGTCCTTCTCCAGGGCCTGGTCCCTCCTGATTATATGTCCAAGCATGTGAGACTAAGTCGTGTCATCCTCACTTCTAAGGAGCATTCTGGTTGTACTTCTTCCGAGACAGATTTACTTGTTCTTTTGGCAAATCATGGTATATTCGATATTCTTCGATAACATCACAACTCAAAGGTGTTAATCCTTCTTCATTCTTCCTTATTCATTGTCCAGCTTTTGCATGCATATGAGGTGATTGAAAACACCACGGCCTTGTTCAGTTGCACTTTAGTCCTCAAAGTGGGTCAGTCGCAACTTAGTCCTCAAAGTGATGTCTTTGCTTTTTAACACTTTAAACATTGGTGATAGTATATATTTGGCATAAGTTAGGTTTGGTTATATTATAAATTTGGAATATTTATATAGCCTTTTGTTCTTGGTCAATGCCTTGTAATTAAATATATAATAAATTGCATTAAACAACTTGTTCTTAATGAATCATTAAGGAATTCCAGGAATTAATAGCTCTATATATTTTCAATATATCTAATAAATAGTGGTGTTAGAAGTTGCCAGAAAATACCAACCATAAAAACCACAGGTTTTTGCAATCCACATTTCCTCCATAGCTAGCTAGCTAGCTAGGTAGATACATACAAACATACATAGTAACATACATACGTAAATATATACATACAATACATACATACATACATTGTAAAAATGGCTTGGGAGTGGTGTCTGACCTCCTCTAACTTCCCAAAGGGGAAGGAGAATCAAGATCAAAAGCTCAAGGCTCATTCCTATGAGTCAGAGGTCAGATATGTCTCCTCTCTCCACCATCTTTATCAATTCTAACAACCTTCCCTCCCAAGACACTCTGTACTTCTCTCCTCAGTTTGATAATTCATTGCAATAGTCACACAGAACTCACAGACAGTGCTCATGATTATGGGATTCATTAAAGACGTAACAGTTACAGTTCAGACTCAGAAACACTCAAGATACAGTTCTTCCATTAGGACAGCCTCTTCCCAGACTTGCTTACAGGCATGCCTCTCTCTGGCCCTTGGCCTTTGCCCAAAGGCACTCATATTTCTCGCTCTGTGGGCCAGGAAGGCTACCACACCATCTCCTCCTGCCTGGTTTCTCTGCTTTCTGTCTCCTGGCTGTTCTTCCTTGGTGGTGGTGGGATCCTCTCTCTTCTGCCTCTGAGATAGTTCAGCTCAAGCCCAGCAGGATGGCAAAATTTACCAATCCCCTTGGTGGGCTACGATTACCCTAGCTACACAGTCTACCCAATCGATTGGGTGAAAGTTACAAGATCATGGTAAGAAAAACAAAAAAAGCGATCCATCACACCGCGTACATGCATATATACATACATAAAATCATTGGTCATTATTCTGTCTTTAGGGATAACTGCTGCTATCTGAGAGTTACAACCAAGTATTTTGCTCCTCTGAATAAATTCTAGGTATTTGTACCAAGAAGGAATAGAAGAAAGTATATACGGTACATAAACACCTATGTCCACAAAAATAAATTAAAAAAAAGATATATGGGAACATAGACTAAAAATATTTTAGATGGTCTAGGTTGAAGTTCATATTACTGTTATTTTTTTCTTATGAGAACCTTATTTTAAAATTTTCTCCCTTTTACCTACTCTGATTTATAGAAAAGATGTGAAAAAAATGTAGCTCTGCTCTTCCTGTTTTCTCTTAACATTACATTATCATTCTCAGTTAATGGTCTGGTTCATGTCTTCTTTTTGTCATTAAGGTATCTTGTATTATATGTATTATATAACCTAGTTCATTTTAAATTTGAATGATCCTGACATTAGTTTACATTCCAGCAATCTCAGTGTTTTCCTTCCTTCTTACCGTCCTTTATCCAGCTTAAATTTCTTCTCTACGAAGTTTTTCCACAATCTCTCAGGTAGAGACAGCCACACATTCGTTCACATTTTCCTTCATCCATTCAACAAATTTTTAATTTTTATTTTTGTTTTTATTGTACTTCAGGAGAAGGCTTACAGAACAAATAGTTTCTCATGAAACAGTAGTACACATACTGTTTTATGACATTGGTTAACAACCCCACAACATGTCAACCCTCTAACTTCCTTTTTTTTTGGGTGAAAATACACATAGCCAAAGATACACCATTTCAAAAAATTTCTACACGCACAGTTCAGTGACATTGACTACGTTCTTCCAATTGTGCTGTATTCTCACTTAAGAAGAGGGCTTACAGAACAAAATAGTTTCTCATTTAACAGTTACTACACATGTTGCCCTATGACAATGGTTAACAATCTCACAACACATCAACAATACCCTTACTCAAACTTGGGTTCCCTATCACCAGCTTCCTTGTCCCCTTCTGCTTTCTGGCCCTCGTCACTGGACTACTGTACCTCATTAGTCCCATTTGGTTTTACGGGGCTGTCCACTCCCAGGCTGAACAGTGAACAACAGAGATAACTTCACCACTGAGCTAAAAGGGAGTCTGGGGCCATACTCTCAGGGATTCTCCGGTCTCCTTTAGGCCAGTAAATCTGGTCTTATATTTTGTGAGTTAGAATTATGTTCTACATCCTTCTACAGCTCTGTTCAGAACCCTCTGTTGTGATCCTGGTCAGAGCAGTCAGTGGTGGTAGCCGGGCACCATCTAGCTGTACTGGACTCAGTCCGGTGGAGGCCTTGGGAGCTGTCGACCATTACTCTTTTGGACTAATCTTTTCCCTGTATCGTGTTCTTTTCATTTTCCCTTGCTCCCAAAGGGATGAGACCAGTGGAGTATCTTAGATGGCACATCACAGGCTTTTAAGACCCCAGACACTGCTCACCAACGTAGAAGGTAGAGCATTGCCTTTATAAGCTGTGTCATGCCAATTGAGCTAGATGTTTCCTGAGACCATGGTCCCCACAGCCCTGCACCCAGCAATTTAGTCCCACAGGGAGTTTGGGTGTGTGTATGGGAATTCCATGACCTTTCCTTGTACAAGTTGTGCTAGTTTCCCCAGTATTGTGTACTGTCTCACCCTTCACCCCAGATACCACTTATCTATTGCCTATGTAGTATTTCCTCCCCACCACTCCCATCCCTGGTGACCAACAAAGATTGTTACATTTTGTGTGTGAACTTCTTCTTGGGTTTTTACAATAGAGATCTCATACAATATTTGTCCTTTGTGATTGACTTATTTCACTCAGCATAATGCCCTCCAGTTTCATCCATGTTATGAGATGCTTCACAGATTCATTGTTGTTCTTTCTCATTGCATAGTATTCCATTGTGTGTATGTATCATAGTTTGTTTATCCATTAATCTGTTGATGGGCATCTAGGTTGTTTCCATCGTTTTGCTATTGTGAACAATGCTGCCATGAATTTAGGTGTGCATATGTCTATTCGAGTGACGAGTCTTATTTCTCTAGGATATATTCCTAAGAGTGGGATTGCTGGATAGAATGGTATGTCTATTTCTAGCTTTCTGAGGAAGCGCCATATCATTTTCAAAAATGGTTATATCATTTTGCATTCCCACCAAAAGTGCATAAGATTTCCCATCTCTCCGCAGCCCCTCCAACATTTGTTATTTCCAGTGTTTTGGATTCGTGCCAGTAATGCCGGGGTGAGATGGTATCTCATTGTGGTTTTAATTTGCATTTCTCTAATGGCTAGTGATCACGAGCATTTCCTCATGTGTCTGTTGGCCATTTGAATGTCTTCTTTGGTGAAGTGTCTGTTCATTTCCTTTGCCCATTTTTTTTTTTTTTTATATTTTATTGTACTTCAGGTGAAAGCTTACAGAGCAAATAGTTTCTCATGAAATAGTAGTACACATGTTGTTCTATGACATTGGTTAACAACCCCACAACGTATTAAGCCTCTAAATTCTCAACCTTTTTTTTTTTGATGAAAATTACAGATGGCCAAAGATACACCGTTTCAAAAATTTCTACATTCACAGTTCAGTGACATTGACTACGCTCTTCCAACTGTGCTGTTATTCTCACTTAAGATGAAGGCTTACAGAACAAAATAGTTTTTCATTTAACAGTTACTACACATGTTGCCCTATGACAATGGTTAACAATCTCACAGCACATCGAGAATATCCTTACTCCACCTTGTGTTCCCTATCACCAGGGGTTTCCTTGTCCCCTTCTGTCTTCTGGACCTTGTCAGTGGACTATTGTACCTCTTTAGTCTCATTTGTATTTTTTTTTATTTTATTTAAACACCATTTCAAAACTTTTTACTTACACATTTAAGTAATATTGACTATGCTCTTCCAATTGTGCTGCCATTCTCGCCCAAGATGAAGGCTTACAGGACAAAACAGCCTCCCATTTAATAGTTACTACAAATGTTGCCCTATAGCAGTGGTCAACAATCTCACAATACATCGACAGTGTTCTTATTCAATTTGTGTTCCTTATCATCAGTTTCCTACTCTCCCTCTGCCTTCTGGCCCTTGTCACCGGACTCCTGTACCTCGTTAGTCCCATTTAGTCTTACTGGGCTGTCCATTCCGAGGCTTAACATCGAACCTCGAAGGTAACTTCACCTCTGAGCTGAAAGGGTGTCTGGGGGCCACACTCTTGAGGTTTCTCTAGTATCCTTTAGGCCAGTAAATCTGGTCTTCTTTTCATTTTTTTTTTTTTGGGGGGAGTTAAAATTATGCTCTACATCCTTCTCCAGCTCTGCCCAGAACCCTCTGTTGTGAACCTGGTCAGAGGAGTCATTGGTGGTAGCCGGGCACCATCCAGATGTACTGGACTCAGTCCCGTGGAGGCCTTGGTAGCTGTGGACCATTAGTCCTTCGGACTAATCTTTTCCTTGTATCCTGTTCTCTTCGTTCTCCCTTGTTCCCGAAGGGATGAGATCAGTGGAGTATCTTAGATGGCCACTCATAGGCTTTTAAGACCCCAGACACTGCTCACCAAGGTAGAATGTAGAGCATTATCTTTATAAGTAGTGTCATGCCAATTGAGCTAGATGTTCCCCGAGATCATGGTCCCCAGAGCCCTCCGTCCAACAACTCAGTCCCTCGGGGGGTTTGGATGTGTCTATAGGGCCTCCATGACCTTTCCTTGTGCAGGTTGTGTTAGTTTCCCCTGTACAATGTACTATCTCACCTCTCACCCAAGTTACCACTTACCTATTACCTATTTATTTCCCCCACCCCATCCCTGGTAACCAACAAAGATTGTTACATTTTGCATGTGAATTTTTTCATGGGTTTTTACAATAGAGGTCTCATACAATATTTGTCCTTTTGTGATTGACTTATTTCACTCAGCATGATGTCCTCCAGTTTCATCCATGTTATGAGATGGTTTACAGATTCATTGTTGTTCTTTCTCATTGCATAGTACTCCATTGTGTGTATGTACCATAGTTTGTGTATCCATTCATCTGTTGATGGACATCGAGGTTGCTTCCATCGTTCTGCTATTGTGAATAATGCTGCCATGAACATAGGTGTGCATATGTCTATTTGAGTGATGACTCTTATTTCTCTAGGATATATTCCTAGGAGTGGGATTGCTGGATCGAATGGTATGTCTATTTCTAGCTTTCTGAGGAAACGCCATATCATTTTCCAAAATGGTTGTATCATTTTGCATTTCCACCAGCAGTGTATAAGAGTTCCTGTCTCCCCGCAGCCCCTCCAACATTTGTTATTTCCAGTATTTTTGATTCGTGCCAGTAATGCCGGGGTGAGATGGTATCTCATTGTGGTTTTAATTTGCATTTCTCTAATGGCTAGTGATCGCGAGCATTTCCTCATGTGTCTGTTGGCCATTTGAATGTCTTCCTTGGTGAAGTGTCTGTTAATTTCCTTTGCCCATTTTTTGATAGGATTGTTTGTCTTTTTGTTGTAGAGGTGTTGGATTTTCTTGTAGATTATGGAGATTAGACCTTTGTCTGACTTGTACTGTCCAAAAATTTTTTCCCAGTCTGTAGGTTCTCTTTTAATTCTTTTGGTGAAATCTTTTGAAGAGCATAGATGTTTGATTTTTAGACGATCCCAATTATCTAGTTTATCTGTTGGGTTTTTTGTGTTGATGTTTATGGTTTGTATCCTGTTAATGCCATGTATTAAGGCCTGAAGTGTTGGTCCTATTTTTTCTTCTATGAATTTTATAGTTTGAGGCTTTATATTCAGGGCTTTGATCCATTCTGAAGTAGTTTTTGTATATGGTGTGAGGTATGGGTCCTGTTTCATTTTTCTACAAATGGATATCCAGTTTTGCCAGCACCATTTGTTAAAAAGACTGTCTTTTCCCCGTTTGATGTATTTTGGGCCCTTGTCAAAAATCAGGTGACCGTAGGTGGATGGATTTACATCTGAGTTCTCAATTCTGTTCCATTGGTCAATGTCTCTGTTGTTGTACCAGTACCAGGCTGTTTTGAGTACTGTAGCTGTATAGTAGGTTCTCAAGTCAGGTAGTGTGAGTCCTCCAACTTTATTCTTCTTCTTCAGTAGTGCTTTACTTATTCGGGGTTTCTTCCCTTTCCATATAAAGTTAACAATTAGTTTTTCCATCTCTTTGAAGAATGTTGTTGGTATTTGTATCGGGATTGCATTGTATTTGTAGATTTCTTTAGGTAGAATTGCCATTTTCACAATGTTGAGTCTGCCTATCCATGAGCATGGTATGTTTTTCCATTTATGTAGATCCCTTTGGATTTCATGCAGCAGTGTTTTGTAGTTTTCTTTGTATAGGTCTTTTATATTCCTGGTCAGATTTATTCCTATGTATTTTATCTTTTTAGGGGCTATTGAAAATGGTATTGATTTCCTGATCTCCTTTTCATCGTTCTCTTTACTGGTGTATAGGAATCCAACTGATTTTTGAATGTTTATCTTGTATCCTGCTACTCTGCTGAATCTTTCTATTAGTTCCAGTAAATTTCTCATAGAGTCTTTAGGGTTTTCTATGTATAGTATCATATCATCTGCAAACAGGGAGAGTTTAACTTCTTCATTACCAATTTGGATGCCCTTTATTTCTTTCTCTTGCCTTACTGCTCTAGCTAGAACTTCCAGCACAATGTTAAATAGGAGTGGTGATAAAGGGCATCCTTGTCTTGTTCCTGTTTTCAAGGGGAATGTTTTCAGCCTCTCTCCATTAAGAATGATGTTGGCTGTTGGTTTTGCATATATGTCCTTTATTATGTTGAGAAATTTCCCTCCTATATCTATTTTATTGAGAGCTTTTATCAGGAATGGGTGTTGTACTTTGTCAAATGCCTTTTCTGCATCAATTGAGATGATCATGTGATTTTTTTCTTTCCTTTTATTTATGTGGTGGATTACGGTGATGGATTTTCTAATGTTAAACCATCCTTGCATACCTGGTATGAATCCTACTTGGTCGTGGTGTATTATTTTTTTGATATGATTCTGAATTCTATTGGCTAGAACTTTGTTCAGAATTTTTGCATCTATATTCATGAGAGATATTGGTCTGTAATTTTCTTTTTTTGTGATGTGTTTGCCTGGTTTTGGTATCAGCGTTATGCTGGCTTCATAGAATGAATTTGGAAGTGTTGCTTCCTCTTCTATGCTCTGAAATAACTTGAGTAGAACTGGTACAAGCTCTTCTGTAAATGTTTTGTAGAATTCTCCAGTGAAGCCATCTGGGCCAGGGCTTTTTTTGGTTGGGAGTTTTTTTATTACCTTTTCAATCTCTTCTCTTGTTATGGGTCTGTTCAGACTTTCAATATCACTTTGTTGTAGTTTGGGTAGGCCGTGTGTTTCTAGAAATTTATCCATTTCCTCTAGGTTTTCAAATTTGTTGGAATATAGTTTTTCATAATATTCTGTTATAATCCTTTTTATTTCAGTTGGGTCTGTTGTAATGTCCCCCATTTCATTTCTTATTTGGGTTATTTGTGCCCTCTGCTGTTTTTCTTTTGTCAGTCTGGCCAGTGGTTTGTCGATTTTGTTGATTCTTTCAAAGAACCAACTTTTGGTTTTCTTAATTCTTTCTATTGTTTTTCTGTTCTCTATTTCATTGATTTCTGCTCTGATCTTTACTATTTCCTTTCTTCCGGTGGTTGTAGGCTTTTTTTGTTGTTCTCTTTCTATTTGTTTGAGTTCTGTAGTTAATGTTTTGGTTTTGTCCCTTTCTTCTTTTTTGATATGTGCATCTATTGCTATAAATTGTCCTCTGAGGGCTGCCTTTGCTGTGTCCCAAAGGTTTTGGTATGATGTGTTTTCATTTTCATTTGATTCTAGGAATTTTTTAATTCCATCTCTGATTTCTTCTATTACCCATTGATGTGTAAGCAGATTATTATTCAGTTTCCATGTGTTTGATTTTTTTTCCTTGCTCTTTCTAGTGTTAATTTCTACCTTGATGGCATTGTGGTCAGAGAAGATACTGTGAATTATCTCAGCATTTTGGATCTTGTTGAGGATTGCTCTGTGGCCTAAGATGTGGTCTATTCTGGAGAACGTTCCATGTGCATTGGAAAAGAATGTGTACTTTGCAGCGGTTGGATGGATTGTTCTATATATGTCTATGAGGTCCAGTTGGCTGATTGTGTCCTTTAGGTCTTCTGTATCTTTGCTGAGTTTCTTTTTAGTTGTTCTGTCCTTTACTGAGAGTGGGATGTTGAAGTCTCCTACTATTATTGTGGAACTGCCAATTTCTCTTTTCAGTGCTGTTAGAGTTTTTTTTATGTATTTTGGAGCTCTGTCATTGGGTGCATAGATATTTATTATGGTTATATCTTCATGATGGATCATCCCCTTAATCATTATATAGTGTCCTTCTTTGTCTTTTATGGTAGATTTTGTTTTAAAGTCTATTTTATCTGAGATTAGAATTGCCACTCCTGCTCTTTTTTGATAGTTGTTAGCTTGATATATTTTTTTCCAACCTTTGATTTTTAATAAATTCACATCTTTGTTTCTAAGGTGTGTCTCTTGTAGACAGCAATTTGATGGATCCTGTTTTCTTATCCATTCTGCCACTCTCCGTCTCTTTATAGGTGCATTGAGTCCATTTACGTTCAGTGTAATTATTGATAGATGTGAGTTTGTTGCTGTCATTTTGTAGTGCTTTTGTTTGTGATGCTGAAGTTTTCTGTGTTCTTCTTACTCTCTTGTGCTGAGTTACTTTTGTTTGTGGATTTTGTGTTCATTTCTTTTGTTTTTGTTGAGACTTTATGTTTTTTGTCTTTATTTTTATGAGTTGGTTTGTTAACTTTCTTTGTGGTTACCATGAATTTTACCCTTATCTTTATAATTTTGAAGCAGTCTACCGTTACTTGGTATCGCCTTGCCTTCCTCTCCTTTAGAAGGTTCTATACCTATGCCGTTTGTTCCCTCTTTCATTGTTTTGATGTTGTTGTCATCCTTTGATTGATTTCTCTGATTCCCTGTTGTATTTCTTTTGGTTTTGGAAAGTCTTCTGTAGTTCAGTTCCTAGAATGGTATCTGGTTCATGTGAACCTGCATCCTAGGTCCTAGGTCCTGCCTGAGGGCTGAAGCTGTTTGTCCTCAGATCGAAGAACTCCCTTTAATAATTCTTGTAAGTTTGGTTTGACTTTTGCATATTCCTTTAGTTTCTGTTTATCTGGAAATGACCTAATTTCACCATCAAATCTGAATGAGAGTTTTGCAGGATATATTATTCTTGGCTGACAATTTTTTTCTTTCAAGATTTTATATATGTCATCCCATTGCCTTCTTGCCTGCATGGTTTCTGCTGAATAATCTGAGGTTAGTCTTATTGTTTCTCCTCTGTATGTGACTTCTTGTTTTTCACGAGCTGCTCTTAGGATTCTTTGTTTGTCTTTAGTTTTAGAGAGTGTGAATATGATATGTCTTGGTGATTTTCTTTTGGGGTCTCTTCTATATGGGGTTCGTTGAGCTTCTTGGATGGCCAGCTTTTCATTTTTCATGATACTGGGCAAGTTTTCTGTCAGCAGTTCGTCAATGATCCTTTATATGTATGTGTGTGTGTGTGCACATGTGTGTATACATATCCTATTGTTTCTGTTTCTCTGGAGAACCCCAATTGATACAGTGCCAGTCACAAAGTCACACAATTACTTAGTGGCAAATTAAGGAATTGGAAATTGATTATTGGAGGGTTTCAGACTCGGAAAAACATTTTCTCGTTTTATTAAATTTTCTTATTCCTCTAGAAAATCATACTAACTTTAAATTTTTCCAACTATAAAGTAAATTCTCCCATTCTTCTTGGAATGATATGCTAAAAGAAATAAACACAATAAATTCTTGTTATTTGACTTAAATAATATTTGTATTAATGTTAAATGGGAAAACATGGCCGTGCACTTATCAAAACTCAAGTATTCTTGTGAGACAGAGAAGGAAAGGTGTGGCACAAGCATGGGCTTTGGTCTCTATTAGCCCTATAAACAAAAAAAAGCAAACACATTGTAATTGAGTTGGTTCTGACTCATAGAGACACTGTGATCACTATGATAAGCCCTATAGTTGAAGCCATTCCTTTGATTTATGTTAAATCATTCAGGCTTAGATTTCTCAATTTTAAAATAAAGATAATAGCACTATTTATAAATTATTGTCTAAATATTAAGCATATGTGAAAATACAGAGTGGCCCTGGCATCTAATGTTTAGTCTATATGATATACTTATTTACAAAAGGACCAAAAAATCTAGCTTGGTTTGAAAGACTTCTCCATAATTACATAATTCTTCTTGCTCACAATGAAATTAGAGACTTCCCAACACATTCTGAAACTCTGTAAAACTTGACTCCTTCATAGTCATATGGTAGTAACATTTTTTTTATTCCAGATTACCATGGATTCTGAACACTTCTCTCTCATCCTTTGTTTTATTACAATATATATATTGAACATCTACTAATCACCTACAAATGACAGTACAATACAGTATTATAAAAACTGAATCAGAAACATATGCAGAAGATGCTAGGCACATCTGGGGACAGGAACTTATGACAAAATAGCAAACAAAGGAGAAGAAGGCTTTCATAGGAGGCTTTTCACTTTACCCCAGTAGAGTCTTGAAGGGGGAGTGAGGGTCCAGCAGCTAAAGGAGCTCTTTCCAGTCAATGCACAGCATCATCCCTGGCATGAACAAAAGTGGAAGCATAATTGAGTCAGGGGATAGCAGGTAGCTTACTATGACTAAATTGAAAGATACAGACTATAAAAAGCAGGATATGAATCTGGAAATGTGCCCAGGAGACAGACCATGAAAGACTTGAAGAGACAGACCATGAAAGACTTGAAAAAACAGAAACACACTTTTTTATTTTTTCTGTAGGCAATGAATATGCACTGGATAATTGTAAGCTGGCATGTAACATAATTCATTCTACTTTTTTAAAAGATTACTTTGTTGTCAAGATGAAGGAAAGACTGGCAGTGTTGGATAAAACCAATATTAAAGGTAGTAAAATGATGAAGATGATGATAAAAGTGATGATGATGATAATGATGGCAGGAATAAAAATAAGAGTAAATATTATATAGTCATTATACATGCAAGGGAGCCCTGGTGGCACAGTGATTAAGAGCTCGGCTGCTGACCAAGAGGTCAGCTGTTCGAATCTACCAGCGGCTCCTTGGAAACCCTATGGGGCAGCTCTACTCTGTCCTATAGGGTGGCTATGAGTCAAAATTGACTCAATGGCAACGGGTTTTTTGGTATATGTGCAATTCAAGTTCAAGTGTTTTACATATATTAGCATATGTAATACTTATAATAATCCTAGGAGGGCTGCACTATTTTAGTGTATGCATTTTTAATCCTCATAAGAAACCTATGATAGATTTTCTAATGTTGTTTTTATTATTTCCATTGATAGATTAAGAAAATTAGACTGGTGCAAGGGTATGAACCCAGAAGTATGGATCCAGATTCAAAATTTAACCAAAATATCATAATGCCACTCAGAATCTGAGGAACCAGGAGGATGCTGGAAATACAGGTGACAAATAATATAATAACAAATCTAACTAAATTACTTATTTTAGTAAATCGTTATTACCACTCTGCTTTTTAATAAAAGCCTGTGGTATATTACACAGGTGCCTAGATGGAAACCCTGGTGGTGTAGTGGTTAAGAGCTATAGCTTCTAACCAAAAGGTCGGCAGTTCAAATCCACCAAGTGCTCCTTGGTAACCTTATGGGGGCAGCCCTACTCTGTCCTAAAGGGTCACTATGAATTGGAGTCAACTTGATGGCAACAGATTTGGTTTGGTTTGGTAGCTCAAATTGTACCATATCCAACATAACGTCACATGATAAAATTTTAAAATCTATGTTTCATTAAATTGCTTCCCACACCCTGTCTTGCCAAATGGAGGGCGAGCCTGGGGAGAACAGATGTGTATTTGTACCAGTAAATTGTTTAGTGTTGAAGACAGTGAACCCTGGAACTGTATCTTGGTTTTTCAGTTTTAAAAAAAAACAATGAGACATTAGGCAAAACAGTTAACCAGTTGGCAACACACAGCTATAGTTTTTACATGTAAAAAAATAGAATGAATATCAGTAACAGTAATAATGCCATCTAGTTCACTTTGTTGCTGTATATTATTTGCAAAGCACTTGGAAAGTCTTTTGTACATATTAAGCATTCACTAAATATTAACTCCATATATATGCCTGTGAGGCTAGTTGATACATATTTCCTGTCTATTTAATTCAATGACAAAAAGTTACAATGTAGCTCTATAACTTAACATCATTTATAATTAACATCTACCTAAAAGCAATATTTATATCTTTATTTACTTGAGGAAAGTAATTTGAAATCAAATTAGATTAAAAAATTTAAGTATTTGTATAGAACCTTGACGTTTAACAGCACTGATGAATCTCTACTCTAAAATTATAAAATGGCAGAATCATTCATGTTAATTATTTAATACATCAACATAAAATATAGCAGAAATAACAAAAACTGCGTCAAGCCTCTATGTACATTGCAGAATGGAAGGCTACATGATTTGGAAAATAAAATCTCTACTATTTCAGAATTTTAGTTTACAAAGCCTCTTTTGAATTTTAATAATCTAAAAAATATTACTCAGATAGTCATGGAATTAAAATCTGCCTTAAAATCAAGAAGATAAATTCAGATTTGAGTGTATTTTCTACATATGCACATATATTGAAGGGATTCACACCTGTTGGATAGTTTCATTTCAATATTGTAGGAAAGCAAATAATATTTGTCTTTTAAGATAATGGAGTTAAAAAAAGGCTACACAGATAATGAGGAGACAATTTTGTCAAAGAACAGGTAACGTTCCCAATATAGACAGCCATGACAGATTTTTTTTTTTTTAGTCCCTATTATATGATCATTAATTATTTCAATCAATCATCACTTATATGACCACTGTGGGCAAAACACTCTGGAAGGTGAAGTGGGATCGTATAAAGGTCACTTAAAAGGTTTAAGATTTAGAATAGCCCAGAAGAAAGTAGATAGTTTTCTAAAATGATTTGGGGACTAGAATCAGTAGACATTGTCAATTCTGAGTTGTCATCAAAAACAATATTTTCTGTTTGTAAAACATCTCATTATATGTTATATTTTTCAATGTTATAATGTTTTAATCTGTGTCTATCTTTCCAAGTAGAATATGGGCCACCAAAGGACAATCCATCATGCATAACTCATTTAGGTACATGACATGTGTAGCACATTTTCATGGCTTATAGTAAGAGATTAGAGGGGATTACTAGAGGGGAAGTTGTGAAGGGAGGAATTACACTATGGTCTGTGGCCTTTTAACTATCATTATTAAGATGATAATGAAAGAAAAAAGAAGACAGAAAGAGAATCAGGTTTATACGGAATTCTTTGAGTTCACTTTGAGGTATGTTTTTGTTGTGTGCTGTCGAATCTATTCCAACTGATAGCGACCCTACAGGACAGAGTAGAACTGCCCCATAGGATTTTCTAGGCTGAAATCTTTACAGGAGCAGATCACTAGGTCTTTTCTCCCATGGAGTGACTGGTGGGTTCAAACCACCTGCATTTCTGCTAGCTGCTGAGCACTTAACCATTACACCACTAGGACTCCTTGTTTGTGGTATAGTAAGATGATTTCCAAGTGTGCATCTATGTTAAAAATTACATAAAATACAGAAAACATGGGCTAAGGAATCAGAAGAGAGTAGAAGAGATGAATACCTAAACTATTTAAATATGTAACATTTTCCAGGGAGAGACAAGAAGAGGGCTCAGAAAAGATTTATGAATAGTGAAAGGTTGGACACAAGAGACAGTACAGGTTAAGAAGTTGAAAAGGAGCATGTAGGAAAGAGGTAGATGAGAAAACTCAACTCCATAGAAGAAAATCATTTAAGGAAAGATAATCAAACTTTTCAAATACTGCAGAGAAAGCAGAAGAGATGAGCACTTCAATGATGGAGGATTGTATCAATTACAAATTAAAATAATAATAATAATAACAATAATAAACCTTAGTAGTGAGGTAGAAGGAATCCCTGGGTAGTGTAAACGCTTAAGTGTTTGAGCACTAGCCAAAAGGTTGGCATCTCGAACCTTCCCAGACTCCAAAAGTTCTCAGCTTTGAAAACTCTGTGGAGCAGTTCTGCTCTACACACATGGGGTCACTGTGACTTGAAATAGACTTGACAGCGACTAACAACAACAGTGAGGAGGATATGAAACTAACTTACAAACGGAAAAGAAAGTATATGCATTAGATGCTTCTATTGCTCACTGATACACACTTCTTCTCCTCTACCTTCCTATTCCACTTATAGATGGGTGAGATCAGGCAACTAACTAATTTTAACCAATGAAATGTGAACAGAAATGTAATATTATACTTGGGTTAACATCCTTAATTACCACTTAAAAGCCCTCCACTATACATCTTCTCCTACTGCCGTGACAGGGAGAACCACATAAACCAAAGGGTGCTGCTATTATCAGCTGGGGTTTGTGAGTGATTTTGTGGAGCAGGCCTCTCACCTATCCTGACTGATTCAGTGAGCCATGAAGAAATGGAAAGAGAAACCATAGCTAATCTTCAGGTGTTTTCTGATGGACTACTAATGAAAAATAGAATGGCAGTCTGAGAGGAAAACAAAATTAAGGCAATAGTTTTCAGTTAAGAGACTAAACATTTTTGTAGCTAAGGAGAATGTGGGTAATTGAAAACATAAGAGAGACGTATAATGAATGCAAAAAATGGTCAGAGAAGATAAGACAAAAGTCTCAACTCCTTGAGAAATTGTGTAGCTAAAACTCAAGGCTGGGTTAACTCAGGGTTGTTGGATATTGGGTGAGTACTGAGGGTAGCCAAGTGGTGGAAGCTATGCAGAAAATGAGTGAGTAATGAGGGTATAGCTGTAATTGTATCATTATGACTTGAATGATAGAGGAGTGATTATTGAAGTGTTGAGAATTCCTAAACAGAATTAGTCATTCTGAAGCCTGAATAAAGTTTAAAGGTAGCCCAGAAAGAGGACTGGATAATTTCATCTGAAGAACATCAGGGAAGAATGATGATAGGAAATAATGTTTTACACGTGTTTAGAAAATAGCATCTTATAAGTGTTTTAGATGATAAACAAAAGTTTGAGAGTTCAATTAGGGAAGAGTATTCGAAACAGAGGACTAATCTGTATATAATACATCAAGGAGTCTTCAGAAATATAAGCAATATGGAATGATAAAGCAATGGGGGATGATGGAAAATTAAGCAAGTTCTTTATTTGCCTTGCTTAATACTTAGGCTTTATGCTAGAGGGAAAATGATCCTGTTAAGTCTATTAAATAATATAGGGGCATAATATGTCTTCCATTCTAGGATGAATATATCATCAAATGACCAATAAAAGTTAAATTCCATAGAAAAGTATCAAACTCTGCATATCTTACAGATTTATCTCATCTAAATCAATTTGTTTATTCATTCTGTGGGGTTGCAAGAATAATCTAACCCAATTTGTGAGGTTAATATTTCATCCTCAAAAGACATACGCTAACATCAGAGTTTCAAAATTACTAAATATTTTACCAGACTTGCCAAGGGCTTATCTAAGTTTCATAATATGAGCTGTTTAGTCAATTTTTCAAAGTAGATATAAGAAGAATAATTATTCTGAATTTTTTCTGAAGGAAAAAGAAATGTTAGGAATTTAAAAATGGAAAAGACTATTTAATGTAGCTATAAGACAAAAGTGGAGCCCTGGTGGTGCAGTGTTTAAGAGCTATGACTGCTAACCAAAAAGCTCAGCATTTCAAATCCACCAGCCTCCTTGGAAATCCTATGGGGCAGTTCTACTTTATCCTATAGGGTCGCTGTGAGTCAGAATCAACTCGACGGCAACTGGTTTTTTGGTTTATAGACAAAAGTAGCCAAATACTGTGAAGCAACAATGCATAGAATAATAATTCCAATGTGTAACAGATCCTCAAAGTATCTTGATGTTTTCTACTAATTAAAGGGACCTAGTTCATCTACAAAAAAAGGCTTATGGTGCAGTGGTTAAGTGCTTGACTGCTAATAGAAAAGTTGGCAATTCAAACCCACCAGCGGCTCCTGGGGAGAAAGATGTGGCAGTCTGCTTTGTAAAGATTACAGCCTTGGAGACCCTATGGGGCAGTTCTACTCTGTCCTATAGGGTAGTTCTACTCTGTCCTATAGGGTTGCTGTGAGTCAGAATCAACTCGATGGCAACATGTTTGGTTTTAGCACAGCTACGTGCACAAACCTATTTCAATATCGTTATATTAAAATGTTGATATTTTACTTTCGTGTTTATCTTTAAAACTGTAATCATTTTTATGGTTCTACTTTGATTCTGTTCCAAATTTTCCATATCAACTTACTTTGTGATGCCTCAACTTTGGGCACAATAATTTGAACAATTCTGAGCGGTGATTATTGTAATCACTTCCAGTAACCCCTCAAGTGATAAGATACCGTCATTTGCTTAAGAAGAATTACAAAAGAAGCTCAATCACCATTATAAGAGGAAGTTTCTACCTAGTCAACTCTAATTATAGCTGTTTCTTTATTTTTAATTTCACACTATCTTGGCATTAACTATCAATCATTTCCCATTGATTTTCCTATAGTGTTTTCTCTCTCCCTTCATGATGCAATTGTGTTACTGTTGTGATTATTGTATCTCCTCCAAGAACTCCTCAAGGGAAAGGATTATTTTTTGATCTCAGAAACTATATTTCATAGGAGTTCAATAAATTTTATTTGATGAAAAAAATCCATCAAGGATAATTAAAGGCAAATTAACTCTCTAAGATGCTAAGCTGCCTAAATTCAAATACTGAAAACCAAATCTATTGCAGTAAAGTTGATTCCAACTCATAGCAACCCTATAAAACAGAGTAAAACTGTCCCATAAAGTTTCCAAGGACTAGCTAGCATATTTGAACTGCTGACCTTTTGGTTAGCAGGTGCACTCTTAATCACTGTGCCACCAGGGCCCCAACAAAAATCTGTATTCATCATATTTCTAGAAATAGTCCTAAACTTTCCTCTGTCAGGATGAAGTATATTCTTAAGAACTAACTTTAGATTTCAGGGCAAATATAGTAAGGCCCCCAGATGATGCAAATAGTTTTTGCTTAGCTATTAACCAAAAGGTTTGAGATTTGAACACGCTCAGTGGCTCTATAGAAGAAAGGCCTGATGATCTAATCTTGTAAATACTACAGCCAAGAAAAGCCTATGGAGCTCATTTCTACACTGTAACACATGGGGTCACCATGTGTTGGAATTGACTTGACAGTAACTTTTCTTTTAATAGTATTAGATAATATGAAATTACAACTACTAAAATAATATTATATATGTAAACAGTCTTTTATAGTATATAAACACTTTACACACATTTCATTCTTGAAACATCCCTATATAGGAGGTAATACTGGCATTATTACAGTCATATTTCAGAGGAAAAAACTAACAGACTAAAGCCTTATGTTATTTTTCCTGACACCCAACTTCTAAATAGCACTGGGATACTAAGCAGTTTCCTAACTCTAGGTTTGCATTCTTTCTACTAAACCATTATGTAGATTCTACAGGCAAAGAGATATACAATGAAAAATGTATGTATTAACGCAGTAAAACCAGTAGAAAGTAAAGGCAAAGATTGTATTTGAGGACTACTGATAAAATCACAGAAAGAAATTCTCTAAGGATAATTTAGCCATGAAGCAAAATTTTAAATGTGCCAATAAAATAACAAGGTTGTAATGTGGGATAAAACTCCACTTATATTGCTATGAAGAGCTGAAGAAGGTAACTACCTACAAATTAAATTTAAATAAACCACAAAATGTAAGAAATTGCCTAATGTATAGCCATGAAATAAAATGATATATTAATTTAATTTGAAACTATGATTAGGGGGGTAAAGGCAAACAATAACACATTCCACTATTGTGAAATACACACCTAACCCCTCTCAAGGTCTGAATATTCTTTAGAACAAAATGTTATATAGAGGTCAAGCACAAAAGGGTCAGAAATAACTGGAAAGATAAACACCATTTATTTTCCTATGAAGAAAATTTGTAGCTAAACTGGTGATACAGTACTCACATTATGCTGACACACAGGCTGTTAAGACTTATGTTGAAAGCTGGGTACAGGAAAATAATGTGCAATTGTGCATAGTTTTGAAGGATGGTGGTAACAACAGTGTTACATTGTCCTTGCTAACTAAATCAGTCTTGTTTATTGGAATCTACTTTAGGGGCAAAATTTTGCCAAACACTGGAGTTGAACCTAATGGATAAGATTTAATATTGCCTTTGGGATGCTATTCTACAGAGGCATCATTTGAGGATTCACATTTTTATCAAATTAATGTTCAAGGTTGTTTGCAAAAGTTTGTGCTGTTCTGAAGAAATCTGTTAACCAAAGCTAGAGGATTTCTTCATGATACAATCTCATTTTCTCTTTCTTGCTCTTTCATGCTCAGTTTTCTTACTATAAAAATAAAATAGATACATATTTAATGTATAATAGCCAAGAATTTATGATCAAAAGACTATATTTCAAATCTGAATTTTGCTACTTCCTAGCTAAATGTCCACATACAAGTTACTTATGTTACTGTGTCTATTAGTTTTCCAAAAGAATAAAAAATACAATACTAAAACCTACTATTCAGATTAAATATTAAATGACATAAAAGTTATTCAAAATCACAAAACCATGTCTTTTAAATACTTGATACTGACTATATATTTACGGAAGAGTCTGCAATTCACTTCTCCAAATATTACTTTTCTCTCCTTCATTACCATTGGAACTATGGACACCAAAAGGGGTAGAAATAAAGCAAAGGGCCATTTCCATAGTTCCACTAGCAGCTAGGGTTGATCCATTTCATGAGTCATAAGCAGAAGTTAAGTTTTGATTTCCTTATTATAAGCCATGCCACTCTTCCTCGGTGTGCCATCTTCTTTCAGGCCAGAAGAAAGAAGCAGTGACTGATGACGAAGCATCCATCTTGAGACTGTAAGAATAGAATTTATACTTAAGGTGTGAAGGATATCCAAGTGAAAAATAGACTTTGGTTCGTATCGTTCTAATTCTGTCCCAACAGACCTAAAAGGCTTATCTTTGGATATCCTATTTCAGAACATGAAAAAATAAACAGTTATTTGGTAAGGAACTCTAGAAGGGATTCTACAAAATGAAGAAAGGTTTGATGGATGTATTTATGTAATTTCTTAGAGTTGTTTTTATTATATAAGATCTTACTTTATAAACTATTATAACTATCATTTGCTAATTGGATAAGATGATTTAAAATTGTGATACTTTATCCATTAAACAGAAGCTAATTAGGAAATAAAATAGTTAATATATTGAGTGTCTACTATGTCTAAGGCACTGTACCTTAAATTGATGTCAACATAATTGATGTTGACTATCATTTCAGTCACTGATTAGACATTACCTATTTATATTTCTTCTTTGGTTATAGTGCTTGTTTAAATCTTTTTTCATTCACTTTTATTACATTGCTCACTTTCAACATGTTAGATTTTAAGATACTTTATATATTCTAGTCCTGGTTTCACAGTAGTTAAGAGATCCACTGCTAACCAAAAGATTGGCAATTCGAATCCACCAGCCATTCCTTGGAAACCCTATGGGGCAGTTCTGTTCTGTCCTATAGGGTCACTATGAGTTGGAACCAACTCGATGGCAGTGGGTTTATATATTTCGGATGCAAGTCTTTTGGTAGATACGTGTTTTGCAACTATTTTCTCCTAGTCTATGTCTTGGTTTTTCATTCTCTTAACAGTGTCTCTTGTATAGCAGATGTTTTTAATTTTGATGAATCCCATTTCATCTTTTTTTTGTTTTTTAATAGATCATACCATTAGGGTCATATGTAGAAAATCTTTGCTGAATTCAAGGACACAGAAATTTTCTCCTATGTCTTCTTCTGAAAGATAGATAGTTTTTTTTTTTTTTTTTTACATACAGATCTGTGATTCGTTTTGAGTTAAATTTTAAGTAATGTGGTGGTATGGGTTGAAGTTTGTTCTTTTGCAAATGGATGACCAATTTTCCCAGTCCTATTTGTTTAAATTTCCATTAAATTTCTTTTGAAATTTTTTTTTGTCAGAAATAAATTGAAAATATGTATGTGTGTATATTTCAGGACTTCATTCTTTCCAATACGTGTGGGTCTCCCCTTTCTCCACTAAAACACTGTTTAGATTACTGCAGGCTTAGAGTAAATCAAAAAATTAGGTAGTGTGAGCTTTCCAAATTTTTTCTCCATTTTCATATTTTAATTTCTTTGTTATTTTGCTAGGTGCCCTGGAGTTGCCTCTGATTCGTAGTGACCTCATGTGTAACAGAAAGAAAAATAGTCTGGTCTTCTGCCAACTCAACAATCACTGCTATGTTTGAGCCCATTATTGCAGCCACTGTGTCCATCCATCTCACTGAGGGTCTCCCTCTTTTTCCCTGACCCTTTATTTTACTGAGCAAGACGTCTTTCTCTAGCGATTGGTCTCTCCTGATGACATGTCTAATTTAAGGGAGATGAAGTCTTTCCATCCTCACTTCTAAGGACCATTCAGAGTGTATTTCTTCTAGGACAGATTTGTTCCTCCTTCTGGCAGTCCATGGTATATTTAATATTCTTCACCAACACCACAGTTTGAGTTCCTTATTTTTTCTTTGGTCATCCTTTTTTATTGTACAGCTTTCACACGCATATGAGGTGACTGAAATACCATGGCTTGGGTCAAGTGCACCTTGGTCATCAAAGTGACATCTTTGCTTTTTAAGACTTTACAGAAGTCTTTTACAGCAGATTTGCCCAATGCAATATGTCATTTGATTTTTAATTGCTGCTTCCACAGGTATGATTGTTGATACAAGAAGAATCAAACAATTGATGACCTCAATTTCTTTGCCACCAATCATGTTTTTTATTGGTCCAGTCATAAGGATTTTCATTGTCTTTATGCTCAGGTGTAATACATACTGAAGGTTGCAGTTTTTTACCTTCATCAATAAGTGCTTAAAGTTGTCTGCACTGTTGGCAAGTAAGGTAGTGTCATCTGCATATCGCAGGTTGTTAAATGAGTCTTCTTCTAATCCTTATGCCACATTCTTTTTTATACAGGCCAGCTTCTCAGATTATGAGTTCAGCATATAGATTGAATAAGCAAGGTGGAATAATACTTTTCCAGTTTTGAACCATGCAACATCCCTTGGTTCTGTTCGAACAACTGCTTCTTGATCCATGTACAGGTTCTGCATGATCACAATTTAGTGTTCTGGAATTCTCATTCTTAACAATGTTACTCATAATTTGTTATGATCCACACAATCAAATGCCTTCACAAGCCACTACAACACAGGTAAACGTCTTCCTGGTATTTTCTGCTTTCAGCTAAGATTCATCTGAATTCAGCAATGATATCCCTAGTCCTAAGTCATCTTGAGAATTCATCTTGAATTTCTGGCAGTTCTGTGTTGATACACAACTGCAGCCATTTTTGAATTATCTTGAGCAAACTTTTGCTAGCATGTGATTTCAACGATATTGTTTGCTAATTTCTGTATTCTGTTTAAACATCTTTCTTTAGAAATAGACACAAATATGGATATCTTCCAGCTGATTGGCCAAGTGACTACTTTCCAAATTTCTTGACACAATTGAGTAAGCATTTCCAGAGTTACGTCTGTTTGTTGAAACACCTCAGTTGTTATTCCACCAATTCCTATAATCTTGTTTTTCACCAATGCCTTCAATGTAGTTTGTGTTTCTTCCTTCAGTACCAGCAACTATTAATCTTATGCAAGGCTTGAATGTCAACCAATTATATTTGGTACAGTGACTCTGTGCATTCCTTCCATCTTGTTTTGATGCTTTCTGATTCATTTAATTTTTTGCCCATAGATTCCTTCAATATCTCAAGACGAGTCTTGGATTTTTTTCTTCAGTTTCTTCAGCTTGAGAAATGCCAATCATATTCTTCCTTTTTGGTTTTCTAATTCCAATTCTTTCACGTTCATTAAAATATTTTATTTTGTTTTCTTGAGCTACTTTTTGAAATCTATTCAGCTCTTTTACTTCATCATTTTTTCTGTTTGCTTAAGCTACTCTGCACTCAAGAGCAAGTTGCAGAGGTTTTTTTTTTTTTTTTGACACCTATTTTGGCCTTTTCTTTCTTTCTTGCCTGTTTATTGACCTTTTAATTTCTTCACGTATGATGTCTTGATGTTATTCCACAACTTTCTGGCCTTCAGACATTAGTATTCGGTGCATCAAATCTATTCTTGAAACAGTCTCTAAATTCATATTTGATGTGTTCAAGGTTGCACTTTGGCTCTCTTGGATTGACTGATTTTCTTAATCTTCAACTTGAATTTGCATATGAGCAAGTGACAGTCTGTTCTATAGTCAGCCCCAGCTTTGGCTTGACTGATAATTTTGAGCTTCTCCATTGTCTCTTTCCGCATATGTAGTTGATTTGATTTCTTTGTAAACCCTCTGGTGTAGTCCGTGTATACGGCCATCATTTGTGTTGTAGAAAAAAAGTATTTCCAATGAATATATCTTCATTCTTGCATAATTTTATCATTCGATCTCTGGCATTGTTCCTATAGCAAAGGCCATATTTTCCAAATACTGATCATCCTTTTTTGTTTCAAAATTTCACATTCCAATCACCAGTAATTGTCAATGCATCTTGAGTGCATATTTGATCGGTTTAAGACCGTGTTTTGTGTGAAATTTAAATAATAATCCTATTAACTGATATTCCTTGTAGGCGTATGGATAGTCACCAATCAACAGCATTGTACTTCAGGATACATCTTGAAATGTTCTTTTTGATGATGAATTTGACATCAATTCCTTTTTAATTTGTCATTCCTGGCATAGCAGCCCATAAAACAAACAAACAAACAAACACGTTGCCATTGATTCCATTCCAGCTCGTAGCAACCCTATAACAGAGCATAAGACAGAGTAGAACTATAAGAAAGAGTGGAACTTCCCCATAGGTTTTCCAAGGAGCCGCTGGTAGATTCAAATGGCCAACCATTTGGTTAGCAGCTGAGCTTTTAACCACTGGGTTCCACATGGATGTTTAATTCAAAATGGCCAATATCAGTCCGTTTCACCTCATTGATGCCTAGGATATTGATCTTCAAGTGTTATATTTCATATTTGACAAATTCCAATTTTCCTTAATTCATACTTTGTACATTCCACATTCTGATTATTAATGGATGTTTAAAGCTGTTGCTTCTTGTTTTGAGTCACACCAAATCAGTAAATGAAGCTCCACGAAGCTTACTCCATCCATGTTATTGAGGTTGAATCTACTCTGAGGAGGTAGTTTTCCCCCAGTAGTGTTTTGAATGCATTCCAAATTGATGGGTTCAACTTCCAGCACAATATTGGACAATGCTCTTTTGTTATCCATAAGATGTTCACTGGAAAATTTTCAAAAAAAAGATTGCCATGCCCTTTTACTTTGTCTTCATTTGGAAGCTCTGCTGAAACCTGTCCACGATGGTGATCTATTCGTATTAGAAATACTGGCGGCATAACTTCCAGCATCATAGCAATACACAAGACATTACGGTATGAAAAACTGACAGTGAGTAGTGGTGAAAATAAATTAATGGATAAATTTATTCATTATCCTATAAAAAATGAAAAGGACTTAACAATCAAATACTACAGCATTCAGAATGGGCTACACCTCAATATAAAGAAAATAAAAGTCCTCACAACTAGACCAATGAGTATCATCATGATAATTGGGGAAAATATTGAAATTGTCAATGATTTTACTTGGATCCACAATCAATGTCCATTGAAACAGCAGTCAAGAAATCAAATGATATACTTCATTGGGGAAATCTGCTGTAAAAAACCTCTTTAAAAGTGTTAAAAAGCAAAGATGCCACTTTGAGGACTGAGGTATGCATGACTCAAGCCATGGAATGTTCAATTGCTTCATATGCATGTAAAAGTTGAACAATGAATAAAGAAGAACAAGGAAGAATTGATGCCTATGAATTATGGTGTCAGCAAAGAATACTAAAAATACGATGGATTGGTATTACAATGAACAGATCTGTCTTGGAAGAAGTACAGCCAGAATGTTTGGACATGTTATCAGGAGGGACCAGTCACTGTAGAAGGACATCATGCTTGGTAGAGAGTCAATGAAAAAGAGGAAGACCCTCAATGAGATGAATTGACACAGTGGCTGCAACAATGGACTCAAACATAGCAAAAATTGTGAGGATAGTGCAGGAATGGACAGTGTTTTGTTTTGTTGTACATAGGGTTGCTCTGAATCAGAATCTACTCGACAGCCCCAAACTGCTTGGAAAATACTGAGTGCATATTCAAATTTTAAGTACCATGAAAAGAAACATCACTGTGAACTGGTTATTAAGAAAACATCCAATGGAAAATGCAACATTTGATTGTTATCTTTAAAAGATCTGTAGCTCATAGAAGTATCAAGAAAAATTGGTAAGGCATTCCAGACCAAAATATATATATGTAAGTAATAGCAATGGACTCTAGAGAGGGTCTTTTAACACTGATTGCTCATTATAATCACCTGGGAAATTTAAAAAAGAAAAAAACTGATTTGCCAATTATGTCAAGATAGTGTGTAACTGGCATAAAAATAGACATATAACTAAATGGGAGACAATCAAAAGTTCAGAAATAAACCCTTACACTTTCCACAAGTGTACCAAACTAATTCAATGGACCGAGGATAGATTTTGCAGCAAATGTTACTAG
Source organism: Dugong dugon (assembly GCA_030035585.1). NCBI lineage: Eukaryota > Metazoa > Chordata > Mammalia > Sirenia > Dugongidae > Dugong > Dugong dugon. The sequence goes on along the minus strand of CM057463.1, from coordinate 99,982,418 downwards.
GGAAAGTAGATATCCATCTATAAAAGAATGATGTTGGAACCTACTTCTCTACATATAAGTAAAGCACTCAAATTGGATCACCAATCTACATTTAAGTATGAAAACTACAAAAGTAATAGAGGAAAACATAGGAGTAAATCATTGTGGCTTTCAATTAGGCAATGACTTCTTAGTCTTTACATCAAAATCACAAATGACAAGAAAGAAAAGGAGATAAATTAGACATCTTCAAAATTAAAAAAAAAAATGTACTGAAAACAATACCATAAAAAAGTAAAAAGAAAACTCACAGAATGGGAGAAAATATTTGTAAATCATATATCAGATAAGGAGCTTGTATACATAATACATAAAGAGCTCACACAACTCAGTAATAAAATAGAAATAACTCAGATAAAAATGGGCAAAGAATTTGAATAGACATCTTTCTAAAGAAATCCCCAATTAACAAATCCACAGAGACTACAGTGGATGCAAGGAGATTGTGTGTGGTGGGGGAGGTAAGAAGAAAAGTGAAAGATTGCTAGTGGGTACATAGTTTCTTTTGGTGTTTTGAGTATATTCCAAAATTTGTTAGTGATAATGATTGCACAACTTTTTAGTATAATAAAACCATAGATTTAGATTTTAAATGGCTGATATATATATAAGATATATATATATATACACATATCTACATACGATAGGGAGCCCTGGTGGCACAATGGTTAACTGTTTGGCTGCTAACCAAAACGTCGGCAGTTTGAATCCACCAATCACTCCTTGGAAACACTGTGAGGCAGTTCTACTCTGTCCTATGAGTCAGAATCAACTCGACGGCAATGGGTTTGGTTTTTTTTTTTTTGGTTATATATGATGCATATGTTATAAAATAATAGTACATGGCAGAAATAAGATGCTAATGCAGATCTTTTCACTAATATTTTAGTGTGCCTTTCAGTGTGCATACCATAGTAAGCTATGGTTTTTATCAGCTTTTGGACATATACCAAGAAAACCACTAAACACCTCTTGAAGATCATAGATTCCATTATGCTTTAGTGCTGTTTAGAAGCCAGAGATGCCCACACATGTCAGTTTGATTCTTTCCCAAACCTTGTTAGATTTGATCACATGATCTCTATTACTGCCCCTGTGTAATAAATGTGGAATCTTGGGATCAGAGAGTGACCTAATTCACCAGTTTACATACTGGCAGATAGAATTTGTCAAATATTTTTGGTACTTTGAACCATATTTTCTTGGCTCACTTGTGACCTTGCAGTTGTGGTTGACAAGATCCAGGTATAGAAGTAGTGTCCCTTCTGAAACACCCTCCACGTATCATCATTCAACTTTTTTGCCACAAGGCTTCTTCCAAAGCCCAGACAGCTTTTCAGCCCGTGGAAATTAACACCGAGAATTTACATCCTAGGGGAACCTCACGTGAAGAGCATGGAAGTCAGTGGATAAATGCCTCTGGTGCCCACATTTCAGAAGAAGTATTTGGAGGCACAGGTTTACATGATTTATCACAACATGCTGGAAGAGACCAGTTATCCCCAACAGTAATCAATTTAAAAAATAAGTTCTTTTCTTTTCTTTTTTCCCTTTTCCTGCTCCTTCATCTTCACCTTATTTCCTTTTCCTTAGAATAACTCATAGATGAGCCTGCTGCACTTGAGTCATTGTCTCAGGTTCTGTTTTTCTGGGAAACACAAACTAAGACAGACATGAATACAGGTAATTTGGGAATCTGGTGCAATCAAGCTCTCAGGATACATAGCATATTGTAAACACTGTATGTACACAAATTTTGTCTTTCATTTTCCTTTGTCTTCTCTCCAATGCCTATCTTACCTTTAACTTCTGTGTGGTCTAAATTACAGCTTCACATACCTTCATGTATACCATCTTAATAGCACTGAAAGTCAAGATATGTTTGTTCATGACCTCCTCTCAAACCCTGCCTATGAGGAAATTCTCATTGCACATGGCGAGGAAATTTTAAAACCATTTAATCATGTCATATATGTTTATGTACTCCACCCATAAGTAGGAGAGGGCATCTCTAATTATGAAGCTCATCTCCTAATTATGAAGCTGTGATTGTATCTGAATTGATCATAAGGAGAAACATAGAAGAGAGAGAAAAAAAAAATTTGATCTTAGAAAACAGTATTTATTTTGAGAGCCCATAAATTTTGAAAACGATGAATACTCAAGATAAATCAAGCTAACTCTATAATAATTATCTTTTTAGAGTTTAAAAATTGACTGCATTATGAACACTTTCAATGAAAGGTGAATACAAGAGTACCCAGAGGCCTTTTCAATGGAGCTACAATTAGATGAAACTATATTATTCTTCAGCATGCTGTGTTTCCCATTAGTTGGTGAGCAAAAGAAAAATTCCATAGAAGATCAGTAGGGTGCAAGATTGGTTACAGACTGATGCAGGAGTGTAATCACTAGCTAGTGCAATCTCAGCATGAATGGAGTCCCCAGAGAGCTGGTTGCTATCTGATAGCATTACAGAGGGGGGAAATCAAATGACTTCTAGAATGTAGATTGGTTTTGGTTGCATTAAACAGGAAAGGATTATATCTCATACTGTCATCCATCCTAGCATCCAAGAACAGTGCATCTAAAACATCTCATTTCCACGGAAGGTATACATCAACTTTGCTGCATAGCCTGATTCAGCAACTCCTGGGAAGAAGAGGAAACGGCACAATTGCTATGTGAAAACAGCTGCAATTAATTATAGTGTGCTTTTGGTGCTTCTTGCCAAGGACACGAGACTAATTTTTCATTATTATTCAATTTGCATCCCATAAGCTGATTATTTTTCCTTAACATTATAAATCCAAAACATAGCATTTCCTGTTTACAACAATTATTACAATAATTATTGAAGGACATTTAGGGTATAAAGGAAGAAACGAAAGGGGAGACTGAAGGCCTGCAGTCTAGTTCTAGTTCTGCCGAAATCTGTCTGGCTGTATATGATTTATCTGGGCTTCAATAGACTTATCTAAAAATGGAATAATCATACTTGGAATTTATTTTGACAGAATTCAGAGTAAAATATAAGTTATAGGAAAATCCTAGTATTTCTTCTTTCTCCTGGGCATCATCTTAGATCCACAAGAGAACAACAAGTGGCCTGGTAAGAGCATATTGATGTTGCATTGCAATTTCTTTTTTGAATACAAAGGCAAGACGTCAAATCTGGAAAACTGTCTAGGAGAAGGGAGAGATTCAGCATAATTAAGGAAGACACTTTACAAAAACTAACAAATGGAAATCAGTGTTATTCTAGAAGATGTACCGTTGGGCTGCTGTCTATAAGGAAGGATTTAGAGTTTCTACATCCAGGCTCCATGTTTATTCTAGTTCTGTTATAGAACTCCAATGGTTTCTACATCCTGCTAAGTCATAAAACCATAGATCTAGAGCATGAATTGCAATCCCTTCTCTTTTCCTTGTTCCTCAGTTTCATTAGCATTCATTGACATTCTCTGGGCCACTTCAAAGTAGAACTTAAGAGTAATTTTTATGTCCCTGTCCCTTCTGGTGTTATCTTGAAATCTATTGTATTTCTTTAGTTACAATATTATTACTTCTAGTCTTCTAACTCTTATTAATCAACACTGCATGTGCTTAAACCACTGTAGTAGTTTCCTAACTGATGTTTTTTCCATAAATTGTTCTTTCTGCCAATCAGTCTAATATAGCACTGCCAAATTAAGCTTGTTGAAATATCCTGATAATTTTAAGATTCATGTTAAATTGCATTGTACTTGGTTTCTATGTTACCTGTGCCCATTTATCATTACTTAATTAAGGAATCGAATGCTATTAAGTATCTATTTTAGACCAGAGAAATTCTGGGAAAATACAGAATATTTTTTATAACATGGCAAGCCTTAATACTTTAAAGATGACAAACACATATATTCCCAAATATAAACTTTTTTAAGCTAAAAACTTTCTCATTTTTTCAGCTTTTCCTTATATAGTACTGTCTCCAGCCAGCTTTTTTTGGCCCTGGTTACTCCTTTGTTTCTTTACCCTTATTTATCAGAGACTCTCTTAAAATGTGATAGCCCTCATACCTTAATTTGTAGAGATTGCCAATAAACCAGAAAAAAAACAAAACAAAACAATCCTCTTCAAATGCCTCTCTTTGTTTATTTTTTTCATTTGTGTTTGGGAGGAGAAGATTTATTAGAGAAGCTGACTTTGAAAATGGGACTCTGAAATCAATCTAAACCAAAAACCAAACCCAGGGCTGTTGTCAATTATGAGTCATAGCAACCCTATAGGACAAAGTAGAACTGCCCAAAAAAGTTTCCAAGGCTATAAATCTTTATGGAAATATACTGCCACATCCTCTTCCCGTGGAGTGGCTGATGGTTTCGAACCGTGAGCTTTCAGTTACCAAGTGAGTGCTTTAGCCACTGCACCACCAATGTCTGTCATTTACTAGTTCTTTAACCTTAGAAAGGTTTCTTTACTACTTGAGCAATTATACTGAGAATGGATCTCAGAGCAGAAAACAAGGCATAGGAACCAGTTATGTTATTATGGCAAGAGTCCAAAGACTGTCTTAATTAAAGTAATGCTTTACTGAGCAAATACTAATGGCCACATTTTCTGCTAGATGCCAATGACACAAAATTAAATAAGTCATAATCCTTAAAACATTGAACTGAGCAGTCTATAGTATAACAAAAATGAATAAAAAACTACGTATATCCTAAAGTGTTAATTGCCGTAATATGGGTGTGAGTAAAGTCCTAGAGAACATAAAATTGATTCCATTATTTCATGTGTTCTGACCAACACAGTACAATGGGGATATTATTTTCCCATTATCTAGACAATTAACTTCTATTATCCATGTTAAGACTGTATTGACTTTGTTAACTATACTCCGATAATGGCTCAAATTAAGCAAGAGGAAAGGAGTTGGTTGATTTGTGTCCTTTATATTTCTATTATTTAAGTCCATAATGGCACTGGATGATATTTTTCACATTATCTTCATTTAATAGTTTTAATGAATTTAGTTTTTAAGTGAGTATTTATCATAATTATATACTATATTTTACAATATATTAATTTTACATATTTTGGTAAGCTTTGGGATACGTAGAAAAAGTGTCCTGGAAATTCTTTGCTTTCAATTTCACCTGTTGTCATGTAATAGAAACGTTCCACCTGCGCTTTCTTTATTGATGTTTTTTAATAGTTGCTTTCATGTCCTACTTTTGATTGTTACGGTTAATCCAATGCACATATCCAGTTTAAGAAAACATCTGTTAAGTCAATCATCCTGACAATTTCTCAGACCCTTTGGACTTAATTATCCTGGTAAAATATGCAACTTTTCAGTATAAGCTAAAAGATAAAAACCAGGATTTGGAGTTGAATAAATATGAATTTGAATCTCATTTCTGACACATCTTATAGTTTGATGTAGAAAAGTTACTTTTTTGAGTATGGGACTTTTCATGCATAAAATACGTATAATAATAGCGACGTCATAAAGGTATTTTGAAGATTAAATTTTAGTTATTGTGAACATCTTAGAACATTGATTTCTGTAAGTGATCAGTAGATGTGTATTTATTATTAATATAATTATTCTTACTTTCATATGCTATATAGTATAATTGCTTATTAATTAACAGTTGGTGTTACTATCATTATGCAAAGTTTTTTCTTTTTTAATTTGAACAATGATTACTGCTACTATTATTAGCCTTAAAATTGTATGGTTTCCAGTATTATAAAACTTGCATTTTGAAATATAATATAAAATAGAAGAGGACATTTGTCATATATCAAAGAGTCAATTAATGTATAGATTTTCCTGATTTTTCTGATTTCTGATTCACAGAAACAAATGTCGATTGGCAAATCTACCTACAAAAATAACAAATAATCATACTGTAAATTTAATATAAATCAATTTTGGAAGTCCTAAATGCAAAGCATGAAAATATGGAATAGTACTATGGAAAAAAGCAAATGTAAAGAGTAAAAATTGTTTACCCTTTTTGAGTTTCAGTGTATTCATCTACTAATTGGATAATACCAGCTTAACTAATGAATCGCATTAATGTATCACGTAAAGGCTCTGCAAATACTGGTTATTGTTCTGAAGTTTTCTATAGGGACACTTGGAAAAAAGTAAAGTAGCTCTTATTATTACTAACTCCTTAGAGATTCCTTCATTTTAACTTACCTACTATATATTAAAGATCCATAAGTTATAGCATATTTGATGTTTATTTATAGTTTTATTTACCCTGTAAACACCTAGTGGAAATAGCACTTCTTAGCCCCACCATCTTCATCTTACACACACATCCACCATCCACTTGGTTATAATGACAGCTGCCATGTTGGGAAACTTGACCATCACCCCCGGTTAATTGATCAAGGCCAGGGTTTCTGACACAAATTGATCCTATGGAAGTGTATCCCTGGTAATTATAAATGTGGAAATAGTATTTTGGAGCAATGTCACATTTATGGCTGTATTTCAGAAAGAAAATCCAACAGCACCTACTGCTTAGTTTGTTGTACTCCTCCTTCAATACTACAAGATGGCTCAGTATTCTATTAATAATTCCACCTACCCACACCTCACACCTCCTTTTTTGTTGTTTGTTTTTTCTCTTTAGGCAAGTTGGACACAATTCCTGCTATTTGAAAGAAAACAAACGTCAAAGTGAGCATTTGCCTTAATCATAATTTTTCTGTCCCAGAAGTTTTTGATACCAAGTTTCTGACACTGACTACCTTACAATTATCACATGAATTAACTAAGAGGAGTTTCCATTGTGAGGATGAACATATCCATACATAAAATATCAGGATGAACATGTTCTTGCATCAGTTTTTCTTCAGAGAGTCTTTCTAACTCAAGAGCAAATTGGTGTGACTGTGGCACCTTTAAAACTTCCCAGAGTAAGTTGACAAAACAAAAGATATTCTGGATGTACCCCAATTGCTGATCTACGAGAAAGTACTCAAGTTTCTCATGGTATGTTTAATATGATTTTGTAAGGGATAATACATTATTTTAACTTCCAGTTGTTGAGCTTTGATATGTGAGAAGCATTACACCAGGTGATTAACATACATTATTTTATTTAATCATAATAATAATTCTGTGATGAGGATATTATTTGTCCCACTTTACAGTCATGCAAAGCGAGGCATGGAGAGGCTAAGTAAATTCCCCCTGTGCCTCATATATAATCAGTGATTGAGTAGAGGTTCAAATTCTGGTTTTAGTAAATCCACATTGTATAATTATAACTGCCTTCGGAAAAAATAACATAAACTTCCAATTCAGTAGCATAAAAATATTGTATATTATTATTTTATAAAGTAAAAGAAGTCCAGAGTCAGTCCTGGGCTAGCACAAGGACTACCAGAGCCATCAAGGTTTAAAGTGCTTTCTATCTTTCTGTTAATTTACAATTCTGAGAAGCAATTTAGTCAGAGTTTGAAAGACTAGATCTAGAGTCAGACCTCCTGGGTTCATTTTCCATCTCAATCACAAAAATTACCATATCTTAATTCCTTTGTGCTTTATTTTTCTCCTCTCAATAATAGATACATAAACGAACAAGCTGCATGTGAAAGCTGGGCAATGAACAAGGAAGACTGAAGAAGAGTTGACTCCTTTGAATTGCGGTGTTGGCGAAGAATATTGAATATACATGGACTGCCAAAAGAACGAACAAATCTGTCTTGAAAGAAGTACAATGAGAATGTTCCTTGGAAGCAAGGACGGCGAGACTACATCTCACATACTTTGCACATGTTGTCAGGAGATATCAGTCCCTGGAGAAGGATATCATGCTGATAAAGTAGAGGGTCAGCAAAAAAGAGGAAGACCCTCGACGAGATGGATTCACACAGCGGCTGCAACAATGAGCTTAAGCATAACAACGATTGTGATGGTGGTACAGGACAAGGCAATGATTCATTCCGTTGTACATAGGGAACTGACTCGATGGTACCTGACAACAACAACAACAAACGAACAAGCAAACAAAAAACCCACTGCTGTCTAGTTGATTCTGACTCACAATGACCCTACAGAGCAGAACAGAATGGCCCCATAAGGTTTCTAAGGCTATAATATTTACAGAAGCGGACTGCTACATCTATCCAGGCATGGACCAGTAACATGAATCTTGCCTTCAAAAATGGAGGGTGCCAAGATTCTCAAGAAAGAGGCAAGCAACTCCAGTGTGGCGGCGAAGGAGTTTATTAGGGAGAGTTACATACCGAGGCAAGTCCTGGGTGGCTGCAGGACCAAAACAGATCTCCGAACTCCAGAGTAGGAAGGCAGAGGTTTTATAATGGCTACATGCCAAGGACTTACGTAAGGATAACTTACCAAATGGTTGTGATCTATTGGACCACACGAGGGCGCTCATGTTTGCCTTAAAAGCCTGTTTCCAGCCCAACTCTTACAGTCTGGTACACTCTCCCTCTTGTGTCATATTACCAGAGACTCTGCTCCCTTCTCACTGGGAACAGATATAGAAGTGGGGTTGGCCAGGTGCCCATGATGCCTGTGCATGTGAAAGAGACAGAGAAAGTTACTGTGCCCAGAACAGTGGGGAGGCTTCTCCCGTAAGGAGAAAGAACTGGGACAAGGCAGCCCGATTCCCAGGCTGTTTAGCAGAGAATGCTCTGGGCTGAAAACCTTTACTTATGCAAATTGGTTGGGAGGTGTAGAGGCAGACCATTCCCTCAACAACATCTTTCTCCCACAGAGCAACTGGTGAGTAAGAACTGCTGATCTTTCAATTAGCAGCCAAGTGCTGAAACACTGTGCCGCCAGGGCTCCTTAATAGGTATAATAAAAGTATCTGATTCATAGAATTTTTATAAGAATTAGAATGCAGCCTATTTATTATGGACACTTTACAGAATTGAGACTCCCCCACGCGTCTGTCAGTTTATCATACTATGGGGGCTTGCCCATTGCTGTGATGCTGGAAGTTATGCCACCAATATTCAGATATGAGCAGGATCACCCATGGTGGACAGGTTTCAGTTGAGTTTCCAGACTAATACAGACTAGTAGGAAGGACCCGGCGGTCTACTTCTGAAATGAATTAGTCACTGAAAACCTTATGAATAGCAGCAGAACACTGTCTGATATAGTGCCAGAAGATGAGTACCTCTGGTGGAAGGCACTGAAAATACGCCTCCTCAAAGTAGTACCAACCTTAATAACATAGATAGACTCAAGCTTTCGGAACCTTCATTTGCTGGTGTGGCATGACTCAAAATGAAAAGAAATGGCTGCAAACATCCATTAATAATCATAACTTGGTATGTACAAAGTACGAATCTAGGAAAATTGGAAATCATCAAAAATGAAATGGAACACGTAAGCATCAGTATCCTAGGCATTAGTGAGCTGAAATGCACTGGTATTGGTCATTCTGAATTGGACAATCATCTATTCTACTTGAAGAGGAATGGCATTGCATTCGTTGTCAAAAGGAACATTTCAAGATCTATCCTGATGTACAACTCTGTCAGTGATAGGATAATATCCATAGGCCTACAAGGAAGACCAGGTAATACGACTATTATTAAAAATTACACACTAACCACTAAGGCCAAAGATGAAGATATTGAAGATTTGTACCAACTTCTGCAGTCTGAAATTGATCGATTATGCAATCAGGATGCACTGATAATTACTGATGATTGGAATGCGAAAGTTGGAAACAAAGAAGAAGGATCTGTAGTTGGAAAATATGGCCTTGGTGATAGAAACAATGCCAGAGATCACATGATTGAATTTTGCAAGACTGAGATTCCTTCATTGCAAATGCCGATATAAATGGCGACTATACACATGGACCTCACCAGATGGAATACACAGGAATCAAAGTGACTACATCTGTGGAAAGAGACGATGGAAAACCTCAATATCATCAGTCAGAACAAGGCCAGGGACCAACTGCAGAACAGACTATCAATTACTCATATGCAAGTTCAAGTTGAAACGGAAGAAAATTAGAAAAAGTCCACGAGAGTCAAAGTACGACCTTGAGTATATCTCACCTGAATTTAGAGACCATCTCAAGAATAGATTTGACGTGTTGAATACTACTGACTGAAGACCAGCCAAGTTGTGAAATGACAATGAGGACATCATACATGAAGAAAGCAAGAGGTCATTAAAAAGATAGGGGAGAAAGAAAAGACCTAAATGGACGTCAGAAGAGTCTCTGAAACTTGCTCTTGAACGTCGAGTAGCTAAAGCAAAAGGAAGAAATGATGAAGTAAAATAACTGAACAGAAGATTTAAAAGGGCAGCTTGAGAAGACAAAGTAAAGTGTTATGATGACATGCGAAAAAGGCCTAGAGATAGAAAACCAAAAAGAAAGAACACATTCAGCATTTCTCAAGCTGAAAGAACTGAGGAAAAAATTCAAGCCTAGAATTGCAACACTGAAGGATTTTATGGGGAAAATATTAAACAAGGCAGGAAGCATCAAAAGAAGATGGGAGGAATACACAGTCACTATACCAAAAATAATTGGTCGATGTTCAGTTATTTCAGGAGATAACATATGATCAGGAACCAATGGTACTGACGGAAGAAGTCGAAGCAGCACTGAAGGCATTGGTGAAAAACGAGGCTGCATGAATTGATGGAATACTAACTGAGATGTTTCAACAAATTGATGCAGCCCTGAAAGTGCTAACTCGTCTATGCCAAGAAATCTGGAAGACAGCTACCTGGCCAACCGACTGGAAGAGATCCATATCTATGCCTATTGCCAAGAAAGAACATCCAACCTACTGGAGACAATTTTTGAACAAAGTCATTAATATCACATGCAAGCAAAAATTTTGCGGAAGATCATTTAAAAGCGGCTGCAGCAGTATATCGACAGGGAACTATCAGAAATTCAAGCCAGATTTCAAAGAGGATGTGGAACCAAGGGTATCACTGCGGATGTCAGATGGATCCTGGCTGAAAGTCAACAATACTAGAAAGATATTTGCCTGTGTTTTGTTGACCATGCTAATGCATTCAACTGTGTGGATCATAAAAAATTATGGATAACATTTTGAAGAGTGGAAATTCCAGAACACTCAGTTGTGCTCATGAGGAGTCTGTACACGGTTCAAGAGGCAGTTGTTCAAACAGAACTAGGGGATACTGCATGGTTTAAAGTCAGGAACCGTTTGTGTCAGTGTTGTATCCTTTCATTATACCTATTTAGTCTGTATGCTGAGCAAATAATCTAAGATGCTGAAGTATATGAAGAAGAACGGGGCATCAGGATTGGAGGAAGACTCATTTACAACCTGTGATATGCAGATGACACAACCTCGCTTGCTGAAAGTGAAGAGGACTTGAAGCACTTACTGATGAAGGTCAAAGACCATAGCCTTTAGTATGAATTACACCTCAACATAAAGAAAACAAAAATCCTTACAACTGGACCAGTAAGCAACATCATGATAAAAAGAGAAACTATTGAGGTTGTCAAGGATTTCATTTTACTTGTATACACAATCAACACCCATGGAAGCAGCAATCAAGAAATCAAAAGACGCATTGCCTTGGGCAAATCTACCGCAAAAGACCTCTTTAAAATGTTGAAAAGCAAAGATGTCACCATGAGGACTCAGGTGCACCTGACCCAAGCCATGGTGTTTTCAATCGCCTCATATATATGCAAAAGCTGGACAATGAATAAGGAAGACCGAAGAAGAAGTGATGCCTTTGAATTATGTTTTTGGCACAGAATATTGAGTATACCATGGACTGCCAGAAGAATGAACAAATCTGTCTTGGAGGAAGTACAACCAGAATGTACCTTAGAAGCAAGGATGGCAAGACTACCTCTCACATACTTTGGACATGTTATCAGGAGGAATCAGTCCCTGTAGGAGGACAACATACTTGGTAAAGTAGAGGGTCAGTGAAAAAGAGGAGGACCCTCAACAAGATGGACTGACAAGGTGGTTTCAACAATGGGCTCAAGCATACCAGTGATTGTGAGGATGGCACAGGACTGGGCAGTGTTTTGTTCTATTCTGTGTTGGGTCCGCTATGAGTTGGAACCAACTTGATGGCACCTAACAACAACAGAATTGAAATGGACTACATCCAAAATTTGTTTCACATATTGAGGCATACATACCAAGAAAGCATGAACATGTTTATTACTCACATAATGAAGCTTTCTGGGGTAAGATAGGGCAGGTTTCAAAGCAGGTCAAAAACGGCTTGAGAGAGAAGGAAAAAGATAATGGCTTGGATTTTATTGGGGTTAGGATGTGAGACTAGGGTGAGAGATCCTGTACACACATAGGTTTGAACTTCTGTGGTTTGAACATCTCACTCATACCAAAAGAGTGATCACTTGGACTTTCTTACTTTCTTAAGATATGGGGCATCTTAGGAGGGAGAGTTGTAAAGTTTTAAACTTTAAAGTTGTTAGCAAAAATGAAGTTAGACTCTTTATTACAATATACCTTTCAAGATTGGTTGATGATGACATTATTTGAGTCCTGTAGCTTGAGGCCAGTAAAAAAAAAACAAAAACAAAAACATAAAAATTCCCTTAAAAATCTTGTTCAAGAGACTGACATCGTGTGTTTTGTGAAGTGAAATGTATGCATTAGTCACTACCAATAATATCTCGAATCCCAAAGGAGCTGAGGAGTATCTTGATAAGGTCTTCTACCGTGTCCTTATATGATGTAGAGACACACATGACCTTGATTTATATTTTGGCTATCTATAAGTCAAATTATTCCCAGAGTTCTTTACTCCAAAGGGGAAAACTTTGGATAATGAATTGTTGTCTGCCACTACCAGATGCCCAGATACTGCCAATGTCCCAAGAGCGTGTAAAAATGAGCAGACTGGGATGATTTTGAAGAGGATATCAATTGCTAGGATGACTGCCTAAAGTTAAGCCAATTTTGCTTACCCTTGGGTTCTGTCCTTGATAAAGAATAGCCTAGCTGAAGAATGAAAAGCAGCAGCTCTCCAGTCAGTTCCTCACATGTGTTTTTTCCACCAATGTTAGTAAAGTATATAAACTCCCCTTGAATTTCATTTAGCTGATCCTAAGAAGTATCCCAGGTAGTCATGGGAAACAGAAGAAAGGTTACCTCTTCCACCACTGTGACATCTGGCAAGGGATTGAGGACAGGGGAGACCACCTTTCTTGCAGGCAGAGTATGCCAGAGGGTCCAGGTTTAGCTCTGTCCTGTAGGTAACTTTTCCACCTTAGCAAGATGCCTTTAGTGGCTGTGCCAAGCTTGAGTATTCTGCTTCTGTGACTCAAAGCATAGTGGGCAGCTGAGTGCAGAAGGTCATGAGTTCAAGACCTGTGAGAGCCTCTATTTCCAGAAGTGCCTAGTACACAGCCAGCAATTTCTGTTCTGATGGCATACAGTGTGGTGCCAAGGAGGACAGTTTCTTGCACCTGAAATCCATGTGCATTTATCACCATCATGGATGGCCCAGAGATTTGGGGAGGAATGATAGTAGGTTGATAAAAACCTTTACAGTGAAGGTGTCTCTGAGAGGGCACTAATGGATTGTAGTAGTTAGGAGCTGTTGAATTAGTTCTCATAGTAATACTATATACAACAGAACAAAACACTGCCTGGTCGAGCACCATCCTCACAAGTGTTGTGCTTAAGTCCATTGTTGCACTACTGTGTCAATCCATCTTGTTGAGGGCCTTCCTCCTTTCACTGACCCTCTACTTTATCAGCATGATGTCCTTCTCCAGGGACTTATCCCTCCTGATAACATGTCTGAGATATGTGAGACAAAGTTTCACCTTCCATGGTATGTTTAATATTATATGCCAACACCATAGTTCAAAGCATCAGTTCTTCTTTGATCTTCCTTATCCATAGTCCAGCTTTCACATACATGTGAGACAACTGAAAACACCATGGCTTGTATCAGGCAAACTTTAGTCGTCAGAGTGACAGCTTTCGTTTTAGCACTTTAAAGAGGTCTTTTGCAACAGATTTACCCAATGCCATGTGTTGCTTGATTTCTTGACCTTTCTTTGCAATGGGTACATATATGTATGCCTTCCAGTTGGTTCACCGGGTATCTGTCTTCCAATTTCTGGGAATATACTAGTGAGTACTTTTAGTGTTGCATCAGTTTATTGAAACATCACATTTCATATTCAGTCAATGCCTAGAGACTTGTTTTCCACCAATGACTTCAGTGAAGCTTGGATTTCTTCCCTGAATACCATCAGTTGTCCATCATACAATCTCCTCCTAAAATGGTTGAATGTTGTCCAATTATTTTTGGTACAGTGACTCTGTGTATTCCTTCCATCTTTTTTGATGTTTCCTATGCAGTTCAATATTTTTCCCACTGAATTCTTCAATATTTCAACTCCAGTCTTGAATATTTTCTTCCGTTCTTTCAGCTTGAGAAAGGCCGAGCATTTTCTTCTCTTTTGGTTTTCTAACTCCAGGTCTTCAGATATGTCATTTTAATATTTTACTTTATCTTCTCTAGCTGCCCTTTGAAATCTTCTGTTCAACTCTTTTACTTACCAGTTATTCCATTCACTTTAGCTACTTTATGTTCAAGAGAAAGTTTCGGAGTCTCTTCTGATATCCACACTTTTATTTTTTTCCTGTATTTTTAATGATCTTTTGCTTTCTTCATGTATGATGTCCTTGATGTCATTCCACAACTCTGGTCTTCAGTCATTAACGTTCAGTGGCTCTTATTTATTCTTGAGATTACCTCTAAATTTTGGTGGTAAATACTCAAGATTGTACTTTGGCTCACAGGGACTTGTTTTAATTTTCTCCAACTTCAACTTGAACTTGCATACGAGCAATTGATGGTCTGTTCCACAGTCAGCCCCTTTTCTTGTTCTGACAGATGATATTGAACTTCTCCATAGTCTCTTTCCACAGATGTAATTTTTTTTGATTCCTGTGTATTCCATTTGAACGAAGTCCACATGTAAACTTGTCATTTATGTTGTTGAGGAAAAAGTATTTTTAATGAATAAGTCATTGATCTTGCAAAATTTTATCATGAGATCTAGGGCATCAATTCTGTCTCCAAGGCTGTGTTTTCCATCTACTGATCCTTCTTCTTTGTTTTCAACATTTACATTGAAATCACTAGTAATTATCAATGCATCTTAATTGCATGTTTGATCAACTTCAGACTGCAGAAATTGGTAAAAAAAAAAAAAACCTACAATATCTTTATCTTTGGCATTAGTGGTTGGTGAGTAATTTTAAACAATAGTCGTATAAACTGGTTTTCCTTGTAGTCATATGGGTATTATCCTATCATTGACAGATTTTACTTTAGTATACATCTTGAAATGTTCTATTAAGACAATGAATGTGAAGCCCTTCCTCTTCAATTTGTCATTCCTGGTATAGTAGACCATATGATTGTACGTTTCAAAATGGCCAATACTAGTCCATTTCAGCGCACTAATGCCTAGGGTATCGATCTTCAAGCATTCCTTTTCATTTTTGACAACCTCTAATTCACCTAGATTCATAATTTGTTCATTCCTTTTCCAATTACTAATGTATATTTCCCCTACCCGTCTGTCAGTTTGTGGTACTGTGGGGCTTGCGTGTTGTTCTGATGTTGGAAACTATGCCACCAGTATTCAAATACCAGCAGGGTCACCCACGACAGACAGGTTTCAGCTGATCTTCCAGACTAAGACAGACTAGGAAGGACAACCTGACAGCCTACTTGTGAAATTAACTAGCCAGTGAAAACCTTATGAATAGCAGCAGAACATTGTGTGATATAGTGCTGGACAATGAGCCCCTCAGATTGGAAGGCACTCAAAAGATGACTGGGGAAGAGCCATCTCCTCAGAGTCGACCTTAATGATGTAGATGGAGTCAAGCTTTTAGGACCTTAATTTGCTGATGTGGCATGACTCAAAATGAAAATAAACGGCTGCAAACATCCATTAATAATCAGAACATAGAATATACGAAGTATGAATCTAGGAAAATTGGAAGTTGTCAAAAATGAAATGGAGTGCATTTCATTCAGACAATCATATGGTCTACTATGCCAGGAATGACAACTTGAACAGGAATGGTATTGCATTCATCATAAAAAAGACCATTTCAAGATCTATCCTGAAGTGCAATGCTGTCAGTGATAGGATAACATCAACAAGCCTTCAAGGAAGACCAGCTAATACAACTATTATTTCAAATTTACCACACTAACAACTAAGGCCAAAGATGTAGAAACGAAGATTTTTACCAATTTCTGCAGTCTAGAATTGATTGAACATGCAATCAGGATGCACTGATAATTACTAGTGATTGGAATGGGAAAGTTAGAAACAAAGATGAAGGATAGGTAGTTAGAAAATATGGCCTTGGGGAGAGAAATGATGCCTGAGATAGCATGATAGAATTTTGCAAGACCAAGGACTTCTTCACTGTGAATACATTTTTTCACCATCATAAACACGGACCTCACCAGATGAAATACACAGGAATCAAATTGACTACTTTTGTGGAAAGAGATGCTGGAAAAGCTCAATATCATCAGTCAGAAGTAGGCCAGGGACCGACTGCAAAACAGATCATCAATTGCTCACGTGAAAGTTCAAGTTGAAATTGAAGAAAATTAGAACAAGTCCATGAGAGTCAAAGTATGACCTTGAGTATATCACAACTGAATTTAGAGAACATCTAAAAAATAGATTTGATAATTTGAACACTAATGTTCAAAGATATGACGAGTTGTGGAATAACATTGAGGACACCATACATAAAGAAAGCAAGAGAGCATTAAAAAGTCAAGAAAGAAAGAAAAAAACAAAATGGATGTCAGAGAGACTCTGAAACTTGCTTTTGAACATAAAACAGTTAGAGCAAAAGAAGAAATGATGAAGTACAGGAACTGAACAGAAGACTTCAAAGGGCAACTCGAAAAGACAAAGTAAAGTCATTATAATTACTTGTGCAAAGACCTGTAGTTAGAAAACCAAAAGTGAAGAACATGCTTAGCATTTCTCAAGCTGAAAGAACTGAAGAAAAAATTCAAACCTAGAGTAGCAATATTGAAGGATTCTGTGGGGAAAATATTAAACAATGCAGGAAGCATCAAAAGAAGATGGCAGGAATACAAAGAGTCACTATACCAAAAAGAATTAGTTGATGTCCAACCATTTCAGGAGGTAGCATATGATCAGGAACCCATGGTACTGAAAGAAGAGGTCCAAGCTGCACTGAGGGCATTGGCCAAAATCCAGGCTCCAAGAATTGACAGAATACTGATTAAGATGTTTCAACAAATGGATGCAGCATTGGAAGTGCTCACTTGTTTATGCTAAGAAATTTGGAAGACAGCTACCGGGCCAACTAACTGGAAAAGATCCATATTTATGCCTATTCCAAAGAAAAGTGATCCAACAGAGTGTGGAAATTATTGTACAATATCATTACAATCACCTGCAAGTAAAATTTTGCTGAAGATCATCCAAAAGCTACTGCAGCAGTACATCAGCGGGGAGCTGCCAGAAATTCAAGCAGATTCAGAGGAGGATGTGGAAAGAGGGATATGATTGCTGATGTTGTATGGATCCTGGCTGAAAGTAGACAATAGCAGAAAGATATTTACCTGTGTTTTTGTTGACTGTACAAAGGCATTTGATTGATTGGATCATAACAAACTATGGATAACACTGAGAAGAATGGGAATTCCAGAACACTTAATTGTATTCATGAGGAACCTGTACATAGATGAAGAGGCAGTTGTTTGAACAGAACAAGGGAATACAGCATGGTTTAAAATCAGGAAGGGTGTGTGTCAGGGTTGTATCCTTTCACCATACTTATTCAGCCTGTATGCTGAGCAAATAATCCAAGAAGCTGGACTATATGAAGAAGAACATGCCATCAGGATTGGAGGAAGACTCATTAACAACCTGTGTTGTACAGATGACACAAGCTTGCTTGCTGAAAGTGAAGACGACTTGAAGCACTCACTTACTGAAAAAGATCAAAGACCATAGCCTTCAGCATGGATTACACCTCAACATAAAGAAAACAAAAATTCTCACAACTGGAACATCATGATAAATGGAGAGAAGATTGAAGTTCTTAAGGATTTTGTTTTCCTTGGATCCATGCCCATGAAGCAGCAGAGAAGAAATCAAACAATCCTTGGCATTGGGCAAATCTGCCTCAAAAGACCTCTTTCGAGTGTTAAAAAGCAAAGATGTTACTTGGAGGACTAAGGTATATCTTTCCAGCCATGGTGTTTTCAATTGCCTCATATGCATGCAAAACCTGAACAATTAATAAGGAAGACAGAAGAAGAGTAGATGCCTTTGAATCATGGTGCTGGAGAAGAATATCAGATATACCATGGACTGCCAAAAGAAGGAACATATCTGTCTTGGAAGAAATACAGCCAGAATGCTCCTTAGAAGTAAGAATGTTGAGACTACATCTCACATACTTTGAACGTGTTATCAGAAGGGATCAGTCCTTGGAAAAAGACATCATGCTTGGCAAAGCAGAGAGTCAGTGAAAAAGAGGAAGACCCTCAAAGAGGTGGATTGACTCTTTGGTTGCAACAACGGGATCAAGTATAACAACGATTGTGAGGATGGTGCAGGACCGGGCAGTGTTTAGTTCTGTTGTACATAGTGTCACTATGAGTTGGAACTGACTCAACGGCATCCAAAAATGACATTGGATTTTTGCAGCCATATCTTCTCATTTTCAGTCGTGCTACATTAGCACATGAAGGTCCTTGGAGCTTTACTCCATCCACATCATTAAGGTAGACTCTACTTTGAGGAGATAGCTCTTCCTTAGTTGTACTTTGAGTGCTTTCCGACCTGAGGGGCTCATTTTCTAGAAGTATATGAGACAATGTTTCACTGTTATTCATAAAGTTTTTACTGGTCAATTTTTTCGGAAGTGGATCGCCACGTTCTTCTTCCAAGTCTGTCTTAGTGTGGAAGCTCTTCTGAAATCTGCCCACCATTGTTTACCCTTCTGTCATTTAAATACTAGTAGCATAACTTCCAGCGTCACAGCAAAGTGCAAGCCATCAGAATATGACAAATCGACAAATGAGTGATTTGTGCTGAATCAAGATGCACAGTTCAGTCTGAGACACACAAATATGTTCGGGCAGAAACACACTACCCAAGGTCACTTTAAGGAGTGACCCAAACTCATACCTCTCTCCCTAAATACCTATAATTACCACTTCTGAACTAGGTCAATTAAGTCTACATAAAAGTGGCTCAGTAGAACTCAGTAAATGCAGTAGAAAGCAGCACATATAGATACACAAGATTGGCAGCAGGTAGCAGCTGAAAATGCATGTTTCCTAGCAGAAAGCAGCAAAGCTCAAAGAGTCTACTGACCAGCACGCAGCAGAGCAAATTAATAAGTTAAAGCAAGAGAAGTATCAATCCCAATGGTGATGGTAATCACCTAGATATCCTGCTCACAGTGCCAATGATTGTGGTCACCCAAAGAAGCTAGATGGACATTCCATCCAAAATGTGGGTTGAATACTAAGACTGATGTCACCAATCACACATGAAAAGGGTATAAAAAATCTTTATGAGGTTTTCTGGGGGCAGCAGGGCAAGCTCTCAAGCAGGTCTGAAATTTGTTTGGAAGAGCAGGTAAATGAACCGAATTGGCTTTTCTTGAATTTCTGTGCATGCATGAGCCACAGTACACCTGCTTTGAACTTCCCTTTGGCACAAAGGAGGAAGGTGCACTTAGGCTTTCTTATCTGCTTGTCCAGAAGTTTGTTGAAAGTGAAGAGAGAGTGGTAGGCCTTAAAAGTTGTCAGCAGTCAAACATCAAAATGAAATCAGAGTCTTTTTTACATTAACAAATATTACTTTTCAACAAATGTTAAGTGTTATTATTATCTTTAGGATGTTAAATTCCTTGGCATATTTGTCACGTCTTAGTCACAAGAGTCATAGCATCACTTCTAGTCATCAAACAAAGTTCCCTAGTAGGAGAGAGGGGAAAAGACCTTGGCAGTCATTGCCTTTAACCCTTTTGTCAAGTAAGGAAAACCTTTCCCAGGAACTCTACTGCAGCTTTTCCCTTAGATCTCATTGGCTAGAACTGCATCATATGGCTATCCCTGGCTGCAAGGAAGACTGAGAAAGCTAGTGTTTCCAGCTTTGAACAAAATGGGGGTCCTCTTAGAAAAGAAGAGGGTAATTATTATCAATAGATAGTTGACTATTGCAGTGGTTTTCTTTTTTTATTTTTCTGGAAAAAAGAGTTTATACAATAATTATCAAATAGTAGATGCTGTGGACTGTTTCACTGAAGCACACTTACCCCATTTCCTGCTGTTCAAAATTAACAACATCCATCACATATAAATATCTCAGGAATTTTCACTGATCATTGCTTTGACAACATTGTGTCTTATACATACGGAGGAAGGGAAGGGGTTGGAAGAAGGACTTATTACACAGAAACTCACTAAAATTTTTACTTATATTTCTATTTGGATGATTGATAGGCAAACATGCACTTTTTAAAGAGAATATCAGATGGTTATATGTGTAGCCTGTCTATTTCGAGGATGGAAATGAAAAAGCTTGACTCTGAATAGTGCACATTGACTCTATATCAGACATAAATTATTTTCCCCACCCATTCCACAAGGTCAAATAATCAGTCACAGAAGATTAAAGAAAAAAGTAATTTCCATCCAGTTGTCCAGTTATGTAAGCAAATAGTGGGGAGAAGGAGGAACAGTGTATAACTTAGTGAACTAGAAATAAACCTGTTCGCATTTGGACATCACAATTGTATATCTCAGTACATTTCCTTTCACACTGAAGAAATATGATCCCTTCTCAAAAGGAAAAGAAGAAATTCAAGCTATTAAGCACATGTTCTTTTCTCTGTGCTTCTGCATTGATTAATGCCCTGACCTCACACAGCTGTAAAGTTATACTGATGTCCTCTTTAGACCATGCCTCACATGACTTAGAAAAAAGGAGAAAAAAGCTTGTCAAGTACAGGAATAAATGAGATATCGCATTTGCATTGAAATATACAGAGCACCAAAGAAAAAGTCTGCTTCTATACCAAGTGCATTTCTTTGCTCAGAATATACTGATAACATTATGAAGCTAGACATGCTCCATCATTTGCATTTGGCCTTGTTTTCTGTAACATCTTCCTATATCTCTTATTTCAAAAACAAATGGAAAACAACCAAAAACGGTTGAATATTTATCCATTCAGGAAACTACTACACCCTCATGCATTTTTTTTTCATTTGGTATGCTGACAACAAGATCTTATTTCCTGCTTTGTACTGTTATATCCTTTTAGAATAGCCACATGATTTAAAACAAGCTTGTAAAGAAAACACCCCAAATTTACTATACTATAAAAATGTTTTATCACCCATTTTCCTAACAGGAAGTACAGAGGTAGTCATATAAATTAAATCAGACATTCTTGATTACTTGGCTTAAAGTATTGTTTACCATAGACTAGTGGTTATTTGAAAAATTGTTTAAAATTAGTCTTGATTTTTGACAACATGAAATAATGTGACTCTTTTTAAAAGTTGTTCAGGTGAATAGTGCTAATCACAAAAATATTGCAATCACAGGTATATTTGCCCTCCTTTTCCTATCAATTGTCTTATTTAAAAAAAAAAAAAATCATGGCTAGATATTTCCCTACGCAATAAGAACTATAATGTTACTTTGCTTAACAATTAAATACATGAAATTAACAGTTTTCTTAGTCTCCTAGACTTCTTAACAATAACGCTGATATGGATGAATATTTCCAGAATGAGCAGACAGCCATTCCTTAGGCTGGGTTACCACAAGTATGACGCTATAGGGAATGCACATTACACCTGAAAAGCAAAGTGGTGTCATTTCTCACCTGTTTCTCTTCCACTGCTGTATTCACTCCTGCTTGCTGGGATTTAGTGGGCTAATGATCCCATCCTGCTGACTACAGGTCAGGTTAGCCTGTCCTCACCTTAATTCTATACACAGATATTTCAAGAGTTAATTACTTCCACCACTGAGTACTGTTCAAGGACCTGTATCATTGCATGTCACACTATTAGGTTTCCATGAGAAAGGAAGTGATAATTTCTTTCCTTAATTGTTAGAGAATATAGACCAAAATAGAAGAACTATCACTGTGAAGAAACCGCTAGTAAAAGACAATTTAGACTGTAAAGTTTCAGTTCAAATCAACCCTTAAACAGCGTTAAGTATATTGGGCTATTTTATTCCAGAACACAAAGACTACTTGTTAATATTCAGAAACATTTAAAATTAGATTAAAATTAATTTGCAACATTAACGTTTTGAAACATCTTATTGCTTTTAAAACTTTATGAATAGCTAATTTTCATATTTTATAATGAATTATATTTATCCTTTTACTTAGCTTCCTTCATTCATGAACTCAGTTCTGATCTTTAAATAAATCTGCTTCACTGAGTGGTGAATAAGTGTTACTCCACTGTTAAACTGATAGCAAGAGTGGCCCCACTTCTTTCTCTGAATCCATGCCCATTTCAAGATGTCTTTACAGGTCCACTTATCAGAAGATAGATGGAATCCAGTTCTCTGTCCCTTGAATCCTGGCAGATCTAATGGCCAGTTTTGACTAGCAAATGCAGTAAATTGATAGCGTGTTAGTTGAGCCTAAGACTCAAGAGGCTTTGTAAGCTTCCACGCTCTCTTCTGTGTTTCTCTGACTTTTCCATGAAAGTACGTCCAGGCTACCCTGCTGCATGACGAGAGACATGTGGCCAAGTTATACCTCTGTCTTCACTCCAACTGCCAATACACCTGCCAGATAAGCGAGTGAGCACACATAAGCCCAGAAGAACCTCCCAGCTGATAGCCAGTCTAATCTCCAAACCCAAATTAATGAGTTAAACAGGTAGATTATAGTTTTAAGACACTGAATTTTGTCATGATTGGTTACATAATATTGTTGTGGCACAAGATTACTGAGACACATCATATTAATAATAGAGTCTTCCCAAAATGAGGTTGCAGAAAAATTTCAGCACCAGACACATCATATAAACCTCTTACAAGTAGACTTTGATTAATATTTGCATTTCATTTGCAGTTTCCAATTAACAATGTACCTTCAGTAATCTTGCCTCATCTCCCTTTTCTTCCTATCATCCCCAGTGTGAAGTGCTTGGTTAGATATTGATATTTATGTTATGCTGAACATTGAAATGGGACTGGGAGAAGTTCAGCTCCTTGATGAGGGCTCCACAAATGTTGGCTGACATCAGTACAGATTTTATGTTTCTAAACAAAAAAAATCCACCACTCATCTGTCAGTTTGTCATACTGCAGCTTGCATGTTGCTGTGATGCTGGAAGCTATGCCACCAGTATTTCAAATACCAGCAGGGTCACCCATGGTGGACAGGACTCAGTGGAGCTTTCAGAGTAAGATAGACTAGGAAGAGGGATCTGGTAGTCTACTTCTAAAAAAATTGGCCACTGAAAATCTTATGAATAGTAGAACATTGTCTGATATAGTGCTGGAAGATGAGCCCCTCAGGTGGAAGGCACTCAAAATACTACTGAGGAAGATCTGCTTGCTTAAAGTAGAATCAACCTTAACGATGTAGATGGAGTCAAGCTTTTGGGACCTTCATTTGTTCATGTGGCACAACTCAAAATTAGAAGAAACAGCTATAAAAATCCATTAATAATTGGAACGTGGCATGTACAAAGTATGAATCTAGGAAAATTGGAAGTTATCCAAAAATGAAATGAAACTTGTAAAGAATGATATCCTAGGCATTAGTGAGCTGAAATGAAGTGGTATCGGTCAGTTTGAAACGGATATTCATATGGTCTTCTATGCCAGGAATGACAAATTGGTTTAGAAATAGCAAGCATTATGTTTTAACAATGATGGTGAAATTGGAACACAGTTAAAAGAACTACTGAATTATAGTGTAACAGAATCAATATATTTTACTTAGAATTTGTTACATTTCTAATGAGAAAGGTTTAATGTTCATGTTTATTTTATCTTTGTTGTTGTTGTTAGGTGCTGTTGAGATGGTTCTGACTCGTAACGACTCTATGTATAACAGAATAAAATACTGCCTGGTCCTGTGCCATCCTCATACTCATTGCTATGTTTGAGCATATTGTTGCAGCCACTGTGTCAGTCAATCTCGTTGAAGATCTTCCTCTTTTTCACTGACCCTGTACCAAGCATGATGCCCTTCTCCAGGGTCTGGTCCCTCCTAAAAACATGTCCAAGTTATGGGAGACCAAGTCTCACCATCTTCGCCACTAAGGAGGATTCTGGCTGTGATTCTTCCAAGACAGATTTGTTCATTCTTCTGGAAGTCTATGGTATATTCAATATTCTTCACCAACACCATTATCCAAAGGCATCAATTTTTGTTTGGTCTTTCTTATTCATTGTCCAGCTTTCAAATGCATATGAGGCAAATGAGAATACCCTGGCTTGGGTCAGGTACACCTTAGTCCTCAAAGCAACATCTTTGCTCTTTAACACTTTAAAGATGTCTTTTACAGCAGATCTGTCCAATTCAATGCATCCTTTGATTTCTTTTTTTTTTTTTTTAATATTTTATTGTACTTCAGGTGAAGGCTTACAGAACAAATAGTTTCTCATGAAACAGTAGCACACATGCTGTTTTATGACATTGGTTAACAACCCCACAACATTTTAACCCTTCAAATTCTCAACCTTTTTTTTTTTTTGGTGAAAATACACATAGCCAAATATACACCATTTCAAAAATTTCTACATACACAGTTCAGTGACATTGACTACGCTCTTCCAATTGTGCTGTTATTCTCACTTAAGATGAAGGCTTACAGAACAGAATAGCCTTCCATTTAACAGTTACTACAAATGTTGCAATATGACAATGGTTAACAATCTCACAACACATCAACAATATCCTTACTCAACCTTGTGTTCCCTATCATCAGCTTCCTACTCCCCTTCTGCCTTCTGGCCCTTGTCACTGGACTCCTGTACCTCGTTAGTCTCATTTGGTTTTACAGGGCTGTCTACTCCCAGGCTGAACAGTGAACCTCAGAGGTAACTTCACCACTGAGCTAAAAGGGTGTCTGGGGGCCATACTCTCGAGGTTTCTCCAGTCTCCTTTAGGCCAGTAAATCTGGTCTTTTTTTTTTTTTTTTTTTTTTTTTTTTGTGAGTTAGAATTATGATCTACATCCTTCTCCAGCTCTGTCCAGAACCCTCTGTTGTGATCCTGGTCAGAGCAGTCAGTGGTGGTAGCCGGGCACCATCTAGCTGTACTGGACTCACTCCGGTGGAGGTCTTGGTAGCTGTGGACAATTAGTCCTTTGGACTAATCTTTTCGTTGTATCCTGTTCTTTTCATTCTCCCTTGCTCCCGAAGGGATGAGACCAGTGGAGTATCTTAGATGGCCGCTCACAGGCTTTTAAGACCGCAGATACTACTCACCAAGGTAGAATGTAGAGCATTATCTTTATAAGTAGTGTCATGCCAATTGAGCTAGATGTTCCCCGAGACCACGGTCCGCAGAGCCCTCTGCACAGCAACTCAGTCCCTCCGAGAGTTTGGGTGTGTCCTTGGGGCCTCCATGTCCTTTCTTTGTACAGGTTGTGTTAGTTTCCCCTGTATTGTGTACTGTCTCACCTTTCACCCAAGATACCATTTATCTATTGCCTATTTAGTATTTCCCCCCCACCCCTCCCATCCCTGGTAACCAACAAAGATTGCTACATTTTGCGTGTGAACTTTTTCATGGGTTTTTAATAGAGGTCTCATAGAATATTTGTCCTTTTGTGATTGACTTATTTCACTCAGCATAATGTCCTCCAGTTTCATCCATGTTATGAGATGCTTCACAGATTCCTTGTTGTTCTTTCTCGTTGCATAGTACTTAATTGTGTGTATGTACCATAGTTTGTTTATCCATTCATCTGTTGATGGGCACCTACGTTGTTTCCATCGTTTTGCTATTGTGAACAATGCTGCCATGAACATAGGTGTGCATATGTCTATTCCAGTGACAACTCTTAATTCTCTAGAATATATTCCTAGGAGTGGGATTGCTGGATCGAATGGTATGTCTATTTCTAGCTTTCGGAGGAAACGCCGTATCATTTTCCAAAATGGGTGTGTCATTTTGCATTCCCACCAGGAGTGCATAAGAGTTCCGATCTCCCCGCAGCCCCTCCAACATTTGTTATTTCCAGTGTTTTGGATTCGTGCCAGTAATGTCGGGGTCAGATGGTATCTCATTGTGGTTTTAATTTGCATTTCTCTAATGGCTAGTGATCGCGAGCATTTCCTCATGTGTCTGTTGGCCATTTCAATGTCTTCTTTGGTGAAGTGTCTGTTCATTTCCTTTGCCCATTTTTTGATAGGATTATTTGTCTTTTTGTTGTAGAGGTGATGGATTTTCTTGTAGATTATGGAGATTAGACCTTTGTCTGACTTTTACTGTCCAAATTTTTTTTCCCAGTATGTAAGTTCTCTTTTTACTATTTTTTTTTTTTTATATTTTATTGTACTTCAGGTGAAAGCTTACAGAGCAAATAGTTTCTCATGAAATAGTAGTACACATGTTGTTCTATGATATTGGTTAACAACCCCACAACGTATTAAGCCTCTAAATTCTCAACCTTTTTTTTTTTGATGAAAATTACAGATGGCCAAAGATACACCGTTTCAAAAATTTCTACATTCACAGTTCAGTGACATTGACTACGCTCTTCCAACTGTGCTGTTATTCTCACTTAAGATGAAGGCTTACAGAACAAAATAGTTCTTCATTTAACAGTTACTACACATGTTGCCCTATGACAATGGTTAACAATCTCACAGCACATCAAGAATATCCTTACTCCACCTTGTGTTCCCTATCACCAGGGGACTTCCTTGTCCCCTTCTGTCTTCTGGACCTTGTCACTGGACTACTGTACTACTTTAGTCTCATTTGTTTTTTTTTTTGTTTTTTTATTTTGTTTTAACACCATTTCAAAACTTTTTACTTACACATTTAAGTGATATTGACTATGCTCTTCCAGTTGTGCTGCCATTCTCGCCCAAGATGAAGGCTTACAGGACAAAACAGCCTCCCATTTAATAGTTACTACAAATGTTGCCCTATAGCAGTGGTCAGCAATCTCACAATACATCGACAGTGTCCTTATTCAATTTGTGTTCCTTATCATCAGTTTCCTACTCCCCCTCTGCCTTCTGGCCCTTGTCACCGGACTCCTGTACCTCGTTAGTCCCATTTAGTTTTACTGGGCTGTCCATTCCCAGGCTTAACATCGAACCTCTAAGGTAACTTCACCTCTGAGCTGAAAAGGTGTCTGGGGGCCACACTCTTGAGGTATCTCTAGTATTCTTTAGGCCAGTAAATCTGGTCATTTTTTTTTTTTTTTTTTTTGGGAGTTAAAATTATGCTCTACATCCTTCTCCAGCTCTGCCCAGAAACCTCTGTTGTGATCCTGGTCAGAGCAGTCAGTGGTGGTAGCCGGGCACCATCTAGCTGTACTGGACTCAGTCCGGTGGAGGCCTTGGTAGCTGTGGACAATTAGTCCTTTGGACTAATCTTTTCGTTGAATCCTGTTCTCTTCATTCTCCCTTGCTCCCGAAGCGATGAGACCAGTGGAGTATCTTAGATGGCCACTCATAGGCTTTTAAGAACCCAGACACTACTCACCAAGGTAGAATGTAGAGCATTATCTTTATAAGTAGTGTCATGCCAATTGAGCTAGATGTTCCCTGAGACCATGGTCCCAAGAGGCCTCCGTCCAACAACTCAGTCCCTCGGGGGGTTTGGATGTGTCTATAGGGCCTCCATGACCTTTCCTTGTGCAGGTTGTGTTAGTTTCCCCTGTACTATGTACTATCTCACCTCTCACCAAAGTTACCACTTATCTATTACCTATTTAGTATCCCCCCCCCCTCCCATCCCTGGTAACCAACAAGGATTGTTACATTTTGCATGTGAATTTTATCATGGGTTTTTGCAATAGAGGTCTCATACAATATTTGTCCTTTTGTGATTGACTTATTTCACTCAGCATAATGTCCTCCAGTTTCATCCATGTTATGAGATGGTTCACAGATTCATTGTTGTTCTTTCTCGTTGCATAGTACTCCATTGTGTGTATGTACCATAGTTTGTGTACCCATTCATCTGTTGATGGACATCGAGGTTGTTTCCATCGTTTTGCTATTGTGAACAATGCTGCCATGAACATAGGTGTGCATATGTCTATTTGAGTGATGGCCCTTATTTCTCTAGGATATATTCCTAGGAGTGGGATTGCTGGATCGAATGGTATGTCTATTTCTAGCTTTCTGAGGAAACGCCATACCATTTTCCAAAATGGTTGTATCATTTTGCATTCCCACCAGCATTGTATAAGAGTTCCCATCTCCCCGCAGCCCCTCCAACATTTTTTATTTCCAGTATTTTTGATTAGTGCCAGTAATGCTGGAGTGAGATGTATCTCATTGTGGTTTTAATTTGCATTTCTCTAATGGCTAGTGATCGGGAGCATTTCCTCATGTGTCTGTTGGCCATTTGAATGTCTTCCTTGGTGAAGTGTCTGTTCATTTCCTTTGCCCATTTTTTGATAGGATTGGTTGTCTTTTTGTTGTAGAGGTGTTGGATTTTCTTGTAGATTATGGAGATTAGACCTTTGTCTGACTTGTACTGTCCAAAAATTTTTTCCCAGTCTGTAGGTTCTCTTTTGACTCTTTTGGTGAAGTCTTTTGAAGAGCATAAATGTTTGATTTTTAGAAGATCCCAGTTATCTAGTATATCTGTTGGGTTTTTTGTGTTGTTGTTTATGGTTTGTATCCTGTTAATGCCATGTATTAAGGCCTGAAGTGTTGGTCCTATTTTTTCTTCTATCAATTTTATAGTTTGAGGCTTTATATTCAGGTCTTTGATCCATTTTGAAGTTGTTTTTGTATATGGTGTGAGGTATGGGTCCTGTTTCATTTTTCTACAAATGGATATCCAGTTTTGCCAGCACCATTTGTTAAAAAGACTGTCTTTTCCCCGTTTGATGTATTTTGGGCCCTTGTCAAAGATCAGGTGACCGTAGATGGATGGATTTACATCTCAGTTCTCAATTCTGTTCCATTGGTCAATGTCTCTGTTGTTGTACCAGTACCAGGCTGTTTTGAGTACTGTAGCTGTATAGTAGGTTCTCAAGTCAGGTAGTGTGAGTCCTCCAACTTTATTGTTCTTCTTCAGTAGTGCTTTACTTATTCAAGGTTTCTTCCCTTTCCATATAAAGTTAGTAATTAGTTTTTCCATCTCTTTGAACAATGTTGTTGGTATTTGTATCAGGATTGCCTTGTATTTGTAGATTGCTTTAGGTAGAGTTGCCATTTTCACAATGTTGAGTCTGCCTATCCATGAGCATGGTATGTTTTTCCATTTATGTAGATCCCTTTGGATTTCATGCAGCAGTGTTTTGTAGTTTTCTTTGTATAGGTCTTTTACATTCCTGGTCAGATTTATTCCTATGTATTTTATCTTTTTAGGGGCTATTGAAAATGGTATTGATTTCCTGATCTCCTTTTCATCGTTCTCTTTACTGGTGTATAGGAATCCAACCGATTTTTTAATGTTTATCTTGTATCCTGCTACTCTGCTGAATCTTTCCATTAGTTCCAGTAGATTTCTCATGGAGTCTTTAGGGTTTTCTATGTATAGTATCATATCATCTGCAAACAGGGAGAGTTTAACTTCTTCATTACTAATTTTGATGCCCTTTATTTCTTTCTGTTGCCTTACTGCTCTAGCTAGAACTTCCAGCACAATGTTAAATAGGAGTGGTGATAAAGGGCATCTTTGTCTTGTTCTTGTTTTCAGCCTCTCTTCATTAAGAATGATGTTGGCTGTTGGTTTTGCATAGATGCCCTTTATTATGTTGAGAAATTTCCCTTCTATAACTATTTTACTGAGAGCTTTTATCAGGAATGGGTGTTGGACTTTGTCAAATGCCATTTCTGCATCAATTGAGATAATCATGTGATTTTTTTCTTTCCTTTTATTTATGTGGTGGATTACGTTGATGGATTTTCTAATGTTAAACCATCCTTGCATACCTGGTATGAATCCTACTTGGTCGTGGTGTATTATTTTTTTGATATGATACTGAATTCTATTGGCTAGAATTTTGTTCAGAATTTTTGCATCTATATTCATGAGAGATATTGGTCTGTAATATTCTTTTTCTGTGATTTCTTTGCCTGGTTTTGGTATCAGCGTTATGCTGCCTTCATAGAATGAATTTGGAAGTGTTGCTTCCTCTTCTATGCTCTGAAATAGCTTGAGTAGAACTGGTACGAGCTCTTCTGTAAATGTTTTGTAGAATTCTCCAGTGAAGCCATCTGGGCCAGGGCTTTTTTTGGTTGGGAGTTTTTTTATTACCTTTTCAATCTCTTCTGTTGTTATGGGTCTGTTCAGATTTTCAATATCACTTTGTTGTAGCTTGGGTAGGCCATATGTTTCTAGAAATTTATCCATTTCCTCTCGGTTTTCAAATTTGTTGGAATATAGTTTTTCATAATATTCTGTTATAATCCTTTTTATTTCGGTTGGGTCTGTTGTAATGTCCCCCATTTCATTTCTTAGTTGGGTTATTTGTGCCGTCTGCTGTTTTTCTTTTGTCAGTCTGGCCAGTGGTTTGTCGATTTTGTTGATACTTTCAAAGAACCAACTTTTGGTTTTGTTGATTCTTTCTATTGTTTTTCTGTTCTCTATTTCATTGATTTCTGCTCTGATCTTTACTATTTCCTTTCTTCCGGTGGTTGTAGACTTTTTTTGTTGTTCTCTTTCTATTTGTTTGAGTTCTGTAGTTAATGTTTTGATTTTGTCCCTTTCTTCTTTTTTGATATGTGCATCTATTGCTGTAAATTGTCCTCTGAGGACTGCCTTTGCTGTGTCCCAAAGGTTTTGGTATGATGTGTTTTCATTTTCGTTTGATTCTAGGAATTTTTTAATTCCATCTCTGATTTCTTCTATTACCCATTGATGTGTAAGCAGATTATTATTCAGTTTCCATGTGTTTGATTTTTTATCCTTGCTCTTTCTAGTGTTAATTTCTACCTTGATGGCATTGTGGTCAGAGAAGATACTGTGAATTATCTCAGCATTTTGGATCTTGTTGAGGATTGCTCTATGGCCTAAGATGTGGTCTATTCTGGAGAACGTTCCATGTGCATTGGAAAAGAATGTGTACTTTGCAGTGGTTGGATGGATTGTTCTATATATGTCTATGAGGTCCAGTTGGCTGATTGTGTCCTTTAGGTCTTCTGTATCTTAGCTGAGTTTTTTTTTAGTTGTTCTGTCCTTTACTGAGAGTGGTGTGTTGAAGTCTCCTACTATTATTGTGGAACTGTCAATTTCTCTTTTCAGTGCTGTTAGATTTTTTTTTTTTATGTATTTTGGAGCCCTGTCATTGGGTGCATAGATATTTATTATGGTTATGTCTTCATCATGGATCATCCCCTTAATTATTATATAGCGTCCTTCTTTGTCTTTTATGGTAGATTTTGTTTTAAAGTCTATTTTATCTGAGATTAGAATTGCCACTCCTGCTCTTTTTTGATAGTTGTTAGCTTGATATATTTTTTTCCAACCTTTGATTTTTAATAAATTCACATCTTTGTTTCTAAGGTGTGTCTCTTGTAGACAGCAATTTGATGGATCCTGTTTTCTTATCCATTCTGCCACTCTCCGTCTCTTTATAGGTGCATTGAGTCCATTTACGTTCAGTGTAATTATTGATAGATGTGAGTTTGTTGCTGTCATTTTGTAGTGCTTTTGTTTGTGATGCTGAAGTTTTCTGTGTTCTTCTTACTCTCTTGTGCTGAGTTACTTTTGTTTGTGGATTTTGTGTTCATTTCTTTTGTTTTTGTTGAGACTTTATGTTTTTTGTCTTTATTTTTATGAGTTGGTTTGTTAACTTTCTTTGTGGTTACCATGAATTTTACCCTTATCTTTATAATTTTGAAGCAGTCTACCGTTACTTGGTATCGCCTTGCCTTCCTCTCCTTTAGAAGGTTCTATACCTATGCCGTTTGTTCCCTCTTTCATTGTTTTGATGTTGTTGTCATCCTTTGATTGATTTCTCTGATTCCCTGTTGTATTTCTTTTGGTTTTGGAAAGTCTTCTGTAGTTCAGTTCCTAGAATGGTATCTGGTTCATGTGAACCTGCATCCTAGGTCCTAGGTCCTGCCTGAGGGCTGAAGCTGTTTGTCCTCAGATCGAAGAACTCCCTTTAATAATTCTTGTAAGTTTGGTTTGACTTTTGCATATTCCTTTAGTTTCTGTTTATCTGGAAATGACCTAATTTCACCATCAAATCTGAATGAGAGTTTTGCAGGATATATTATTCTTGGCTGAAAATTTTTTTCTTTCAAGATTTTATATATGTCATCCCATTGCCTTCTTGCCTGCATGGTTTCTGATGAATAATCTGAGCTTAGTCTTATTGTTTCTCCTCTGTATGTGACTTCTTGTTTTTCACGAGCTGCTCTCAGGATTCTTTGTTTGTCTTTAGTTTTAGCGAGTGTGAATATGATATGTCTTGGTGATTTTCTTTTGGGGTCTCTTGTATATGGGGTTCGTTGAGCTTCTTGGATGGCCAGCTTTTCATTTTTCATGATTTTGGAAAAGTTTTCTGTCAGCAGTTCGTCAATGATCCTCTCTGTGCTTTCTGTTTTCTCCCCCTGTTCTGGTATGCCAATCACTCGTAAGTTTTTGCTTTTAATTGTGTCCCACATAACTCTCAGGGTCTCTTCATTTTTCTTTGTTCTTTTTTCTGAGTTTTCCTGAAACAGAGTTGTATCCAAGTGTTTGTCTTCAGTTCCACTGATCCTGTCTTCCATGGTTTCAAATCTACTTCTCAGCCCTTCTATGGACACCGTCCATTTCTGAAATCTTGTTGTTTATCTTTTGGATTTCTAACTGTTGTTTTTGTATAATTTTGAGTTGTGAATTTATTTTTACATTTTGTTCCTGAATCATCTTCCTGAATTCTTCCAATTTTTTCTCTGTATTTTGCATAAATTTGTCTATTTTTTCCTCATGTTTGTCAGCTTTTTGCCTCAGTTCTTGGAAATTTCTGAGTATTAGTGATTTGAGTTCCATATCTGTTACTTCTAGTGCATTTTCTTCCACAGGAGAGTTATCTGGTGTTTTAATTTGGACGCCTATTGGAGCCATCTTGTCTTGTTTTTGTAAATGTTTTGATATTGTTTGCTGTTTTCAGGGCATTCAGTAGATATTTCTCTAGTTTATTGATTGTAGATTTTTTTTTTGTTTGTTTCGTCCTTGTGGTACAGCTGGGCAGATCTAGCTGAGGAGGAGCCACTGGGACGGGTTGCTTGTGGCACTCACCGCAGCCACCAGGACGGTCGGTAGTCAGTGCTTGGCAGTTTCCAATAGGGCGTGCCTGCACAGCTTGGTGGTGTGATGTCTAGTGCACAGTGCAGGTAGGTAGGGTGCAGCTGGAAGATTGTTATCTGTGAAGCTAAGCTGGATATGGGAGAGAGGAGAGAGGAGCAGGAGCAAAAAGCATACAAACATAAAAGAATGGTAGGGGAGCTTGTTGTTGGAATGTACAGATGAGAGACTATGGGATGGAGGAAACCAGAAGGGGGAAGAGAAAGAAAAGGAAAGAATGAACAAATAAAAATCAGAAAAGTTAAAGAACTGCAAAGTTCCCAGGGATCCCACTGATGCAGCTATGAGGTTTGGGGGAGTCGGTCTCAGTTTTCACAGCACAGCCTGGCCAGAAGGTACAGAGGCATACATCGCCTGGTATTCAGGGATCAGAAAGAAAAGGAAGAGATAGAGAGATGAGAAATTAAGCAATGAAGAAAGACAAAAGGGAAAAAGAGGGAAAAGATGACAAAACTAATCAACAAAAGAAGAAAAATAAAATTAAAAAAAAAAAAAAAGCAACACCAGCAGTCAGTGCCTACAAATGGGACCCAGAGTGCCTCGACTCAGGGGCGCGAATTCCAAGAAGTCGGTAGTCTCGGGGTTAAGTGACCGTGGCCACGGGAAGCAGAGGGGCAAACGAATAAAGGCCCCGGGATATTACCAGCGTGGCAGCCCAGACCTGGAAACAGCCACATGCCAGAACGCAGCCCTACAGCCCCGCAGGAGAGAGCAGAGACGGCACTCGGAACCAGACACCCAGGCAAAAGGAGGGGAGGCGGCAGAAAAAGCCTCACCAGCGGCCAGCAAACGGCCCCCAGAAAGCCGCCATCCCAGGCGCGCGGAACCCAAGCACCGGCACCCTGCCCAGGGACCCCAGCCACGGAAAGCAGTGGGGTGAACGAACAAAGGGCCCAGGATCCCACCAGCATGGCAGCCCAGACCTGGAAACAGCCACATGCCCGAACGTAGCCCCACAGCTCCGCAGAAGAGAGCAAAGACGGCCCTCAGAAACAGGCACCCAGGCAAAAGGAGGGGGAGGCGGCATAAAAAGGTTCGCTAGCTGCCAGCAAACAGCTCGCAGAAAGCTGCTGGCCCGGGCGCGCGGAATCCAAGCACCAGCGCCCTCCAGCCTGGGACTCCGGCCACGGAAAGCAGAGGGGCGAACGAACAAAGGACCCGGGATCCCACCAGTGTGGCAGCCCAGACCTGGAAACAGCCACACGCCCGAACGCAGCCCTACAGCCCCGCAGGAGAGAGCAGAGACGGCACTCGGAAACAGGCACCCAGGCAAAAGGAGGGGGAGGCGGCAGAAAAAGCCTCGCCAGCGGCCAGCAAACGGCCCTCAGAAAGCCACCAGCCCGGGCGCGCGTAATCCAAGCACCGGCGCCCCCCAGCCCAGGGACCCTGGCCACGGAAAGCAGGGGATCCCCAGCTGAGGCGAAGAGGGGTGGGGGTGGGAGAGCACGCACCACAGTTTACCGGTCATTCTGTCTCCCACCGGATGCTCTGCAAGGCTGCTCTCCCGTTCGCTGGTCTCCGATAGGAATCCAAGATGGTGGATCCGCTCTGCGTTAACTGGTAAGGAATCTCTGCATTAGTCTCTCCTCGCTCTCCGTTCTCTTTTAGTATTCTCACTCCGTTTGGTGTTTGGCTGAGTTCTTTATCTCTTCATTTGGTATTCTAGGGTTTCAGGATTGTTGATTCTCTGTTAGGCTTAGTTTTTCGGATCTTTGCTGTGGAGGGACGGCGTGGTGCTTCTGCCTAGAGTGCCATCTTGCCCCGCCTCCCTCTTTTTACTCTTTTGGTGAAGTCTTTTGAAAAGCATAGGTGTTTGATTTTTAGAAGATCCCAGTTATCTAGCTTATCTGTTGGGTTTTGTGTGTTGACGGTTATGGTTTGTATCCTCTTAATGCCGTGTATTAAGGCCTGAAGTGTTGGTCCTAATTTTTCTTCTATGAACTTTATAGTTTTAGGCTTTATATTCAGGTCTTTAATCCATTTTGAAGTAGTTTTTGTATACGGTGTGAGGTATGGGTCCTGTTTCATTTTTCTGCAAATGGATATCCAGTTTTGCCAGCACCATTTGTTAAAAAGACAGTCTTTTCCCCATTTGATGGACTTTGGGCCCTTGTCGAAAATCAGGTGACCGTAGGTGGATGGATTTACATCTGGGTTCTCGATTCTGTTCCATTGGTCAATGTGTCTGTCGTTGTACCAGTACCAGGCTATTTTGACTACTGTAGCTGTATAGTAGGTTCTCAAGTAAGGTAGTGTGAGTCCTCCAACTTTATTCTTCTTCTTCAGTAGTGCTTTACTTATTCAGGGCTTCTTCCCTTTCCATATAAAGTTAATGATTAGTTTTTCCATCTCTTTGAAGAATGTTGCTGATATTTGGATCGGGATTGCATTGTATTTGTAAATTGCTTTGGGCAGAATTGCCATTTACACAATGTTGACTCTGCCTATAAAAGAGCATGGTATGTTTTTCCATTTATGTAGATCCCTTTGGGTTTCATGCAGTAGTATTTTATAGTTTTCTTTGTATAGGTGTTTTACATCCCTGGTCAGATTTATTCCTAAGTGTTTTATCTTTTTAGGGGCTATTGATTTCCTTTTCATCGTTCTCCTTACTGGTGTATAGGAATCCAACTGATTTTTGAATGTTTATCTTGTATCCTGCTACTCTGCTGAATCTTTCTATCAGTTCCAGTAGATTTCTATTGGAGTCTTTAGGGCTTTCTATGTATAGTATCATATCATCTGCAAACAGGGAGAGTTTAACTTCTTCATTACCAATTTGGATGCCCTTTATTTCTTTTTCTTCCCTTATTGCTCTAGCTAGAACTTCCAGCACAATGTTAACTAGAAGTGGTGATAAAGGGTATTCTTGTCTTGTTCCTGGTTTCAAGGAGAATGTTTTCAGACTCTCACCATTAAGAATGATGTTGGCTGTTGGTTTTGCATAGATGCCCTTTAGTATGTTGAGAAATTTCCCTTCTATACTTATTTTATTGAGAGCTTTTATCAGGAATGGGTGTTGGACTTTGTTGAATGCCTTTTCTGCGTCAATTGAGATGATCATGTGATTCTTTTCTTTCCTTTTATTTATGTGTTGGATTACGGTGATGGATTTTCTAATGTTAAACCATCCTTGCATACCTGGTATGAATCCTACTTGGCCGTGGTCTATAATTTTTTTGATTTGATGCTGAATTCTATTGGCTAGAATTTAGTTCAGAATTTTTGCATCTGTATTCATGAGAGATATTGGACTGTAATTTTCTTTTTTTGTGATGTCTTTGCCTGGTTTTGGTATCAGCTTTATGCTGGCTTCATAAAATGAATTTGGAAGTGTTGCTTCCTCTTCTATGCTCTGAAATAGCTTGAGTAGGACTGGTACAAGCTCTTCTGTAAATGTTTTGTAGAATTCTCCAGTGAAGCCATCTGGGCTAGGGCTTTTTTTGGTTGGGAGTTTTTTTTATTACCTTTTCAACCTCTTCTCCTGTTATGGGTCTGTTCAGATTTTCAACATCACTTTGTTGTAGTTTGGGTAGGCCGTGTGTTTCTAGAAATTTATCCATTTCCTCTAGGTTTTCAAATTTGTTGGAGTATAATTTTTCATAATATTCTGTTATAATCTGTTTTATTTCAGTTAGGTCTGTTGTAATGCCCCCCATTTCATTTCTTATTTGGGTTATTTGTGTCCTCTCCTCTTTTTCTTTTGTCAGTCTGGCCAGTGGTTTGTCGATTTTGTTGATTCTTTCAAAGAACCAACTTTTGGTTTTGTTGATTCTTTCTATTGTTTTTCTGTTCTATGTTTCATTTATTTCTGCTCTGATCTTTACTATTTCCTTTCTTCCGGTGGTTGTAGGCTTTTTTTGCTGTTCTCTTTCTATTTGTTTGAGTTCTGTAGTTAATGTTTTGATTTTGTCCCTTTCTTCTTTTTTGATATGTGCATCTATTGCTGTAAATTGTCCTCTGAGGACTGCCTTTGCTGTGTCCCAAAGGTTTTGGTATGATGTGTTTTCATTCTCTTTTGATTCTAGGAATTTTTTGATTCTATCTCTGATTTCTTCTATTACCCATTGATGTGTAAGCAGGGTATTATTCAATTTCCATGTGGTTGATTTTTTTTCCTTGCTCTTTCTAGTGTTAATTTCTACCTTGATGGCATTGTGGTCAGAGAAGGTACTGTGAATTATCTCAGTGTTTTGGATCTTGTTGAGGATTGCTCTGTGGCCTAAGATGTGGTCTATTCTGGAGAACGTTCCATGTGCATTGTAAACAAATGTGTACGTTGTAGCAGCTGGATGGATCGTTCTATATATGTCTATGAGGTCGAGTTGGCTGATTGTGCCCTTTTGGTCTTCTGTATCTTTGCTGAGTTTCTTCTTAGTTGTTCTGCCCTTTACTTAGAGTGGTGTGTTGAAGTCTCCTACTATTATTGTGGAACTGCCAATTTCTCTTTTCAGTGCTGTTAGAGTTTTTTTTATGTATTTTGGAGCCCTGTCATTGGGTGCGTAGATGTTTATTAGGGTTATGTCTTCATGATGGATCATCCCCTTAAGCATTATATAGTGTCCTTCTTTGTCTTTTATGGTAGATTTTGTTTTAAAGTCTATTTTATCTGAGATTAGAATTGCCACTCCTGCTCTTTTTTGGTAGTTGTTAGCTTGATATATTTTTTCCAACCTTTGATTTTTAATAAATTCACATCTTTGTTTCTAAGGTGTGTCTCTTGTAGACAGGATATTGATGGATCCTGTTTTCTTATCCATTCTGCCACTCTCTGTCTCTTTATGGGTGCATTGAGTCCATTTACATTCAGTGTAATTATTGATAGATGTGAGTTTGTTGCTGTCATTTTGTAGTGCTTTTTTTTTGTGGTGCTGAAGTTTTCTTTGTTCTTCTTACTGTCTTGTGCTGAGTTACTTTTGTATGTGGATTCTTTGTTCATTTCTTTTGTTTTTGTATGTTTTGTTTTTGCTGAGACTTTATGTTTTTCATCTTTATTTTTATGAGTTGGTTTGTGAACTTTCTTTGTGTTTACCATGAATTTTACCCTTCTCTTTCTAAGTTTGAAGCAGTCTACCCTTACTTGGTATTGCCTTGCCTTCCTCTCCATTAGAAGGTTCTATACCTATGCTGTTTATTTCCTCTTTCATTGTTTTGATGTTATTGTCATTCATCAATTGACTGCTCTGATTCCCTGTTGTATTTCTTTTGGTTTTGGATAGTCCTTGAGAGTTCATTTCCCAGAATGGTATCTGGCTCGTATGATCCTGCGTCCTAGGTCCTGCCTGAGGGCTGAAGCTGTTTGTCCCCAGATCAAAGAACTCCCTTTAATAATTCTTGTAAATTTAGTTTGACTTTTGCATATTCCCTTAGTTTCTGTTTATCTGGAAATGACATAATTTCACCATCAAATTTGAACGAGAGTTTGGCAGGATATATTATTCTTGGCTGACAATTTTTTTCTTTCAGGATTTATATATGTCATCCCACTGCCTTCTTGCCTGCATGGTTTCTGCCGAATAATCTGAGCTTAGTCTTATTGTTTCTCCTCTATATGTGACTTCTTGTTTTTCACAAGCTGTTCTCAGGATTCTTTGTTTGTTTTTAGTTTTGGCGAGTGTGAATATGATATGTCTTGGTGATTTTCTTTTGGGGTCTCTTCTATATGGGGTTCGTTGAGCTTCTTAGATGGCCAGCTTTTCATTTTTCATGATATTGGGGAAGTTTTCTGTCAGCAGTTCCTCAATGATCCTCTCTGTGTTTTCTGTTTTCTCCCCCTGTTCTGGAATGCCAATCACTCGTAAATTTTTGCTTTATGTTTGTCCACATAACTCTCAGGGTCTGTTCATTTTTCTTTTTTCTTTTTTCTGAGTTTTCCTGAAACAGAGTTGTATCCAAGTGTTTGTCTTCAGTTCCACTGATCCTGTCTTCCACGGTTTCAAATATACTTGTCAGCCCTTCTATTACATCATCCATTTCTGAAATCTTGCTGTTTATCTTTTGGATTCTAATTGTTATTTTTGTATAATTCCTAGTTGTGAATTTATTTTTGGCATTTTGTTCCTGCATCATCTTCCTGAATTCTTCCAATTTTTTGTCTGTATTTTGCATAAATTTGTCTATGTTTTCCTCTTGTTTGTCAGCTTTTTGCCTCAATTCTTGGAAAATTCCAAGTATTAGTTATTTTAGTTCCCTATTGGGTACTTCTAGTGCATTTTCTTCCACAGGAGAGTTATCTGGTGTTTTAATTTGGACACATATTGGAGCCATCCTGTCTTGTTTTTGTAAATGTTTTGACATTGTTTGCTGTTTTCGGGGCACTCAGTAGATATTTCTCTCGTTTATTGATTGTAGATTTTTTTGTTTCTTCCGTTTTTTAAAAAACAAAAATATTTGAGTATGTTTGAGCAGCCGACTGCGTGCCCCTTGTTGTTCGCTCATCTGTGCACTCGATACTTTTCTCCTCCTTCTCCAACTGGCCAGTTTAGTCACTCATATGTGGTACAGCTGGGCAGGTCTAGCTGAAGAGGAGCCACTGGGACGGGTTGTTTGTGGCAATCACCGCAACCTCCAGGACAGTCGGTAGTCAGTGCTGGGCAGGTTCCAATAGGCCGTGCCTGCACAGCTTGATGGTGTGATGTCAAGTGCACGGTGCAGGTAGGCAGGATGCAGCAGGGAAATGGTTATGTGTGAAGCTAAGCTGGATATGGGAGAGGGGAAAGAGGAGCAGGAGCGAAAAAATATACAAACAAAAAGAATGCTAGGAGAGCTTGCCGTTGGAATGGACAAATGAGAAACTGTGGAAGGGAGAAAAACAGAAGGGGGAAGAGAAAGAAAAGAATGAACAAATAAAAATCAGAAAGGTTAAAGAACTGCAAAGTTCCCAGGGATCCCACCGATGCAGCTATGAGGTCTGGGGAAGTCGGTCTCAGGTTTCTCAGCACAGCCTGGTCAGAAGGCACAGAGGCATACAACGCCTGGTATTCAGGGATCAGAAAGAATAGGAAGAGTTAGAGATGAGAAATTTAGCAATGAAGAAAGACAAAAGGGAAAAAGAGGGAAAAGAAAACAAAACTAATCAAAAAAAAAAAAAGTTACAAGAAAGTCCCCCTAGAAAAATAGAAAAAAAGAAAAAAAAAAAACCAACAAAGAAAGAAATGCATTCAGGTACCCCTCTGCACGTCTATGGAAGCTGAAGGGGAGTCTCCCTGGCACGCAGCTCCGCCTGGCCAGAAAAGGCTCCCAATTCAAGAAAAGGAAAAGAAAACAGACAAAGAATTCAAAATGATCGAACGAACAAAAGCTCTGGGATCCCACCAGTGCAGTAGCCTAGACCGGGGAGCAGCTCCACTCTTGAATGGAGCTCTGCAGCCCCTCAGGAAAAAACAAAGGTGGCGCACAGAGCCAGGCACTCGAGTGAAAGGAGGGGGAGGCGATGAGAGGCAAGCAAGAAATCCAAAGAAGCAGAAAGAAAAAAAAAGAAAGAAAGCAACACCAGCACTCAACGAATGGCATTCAGAGAGCCAGCCAGTGTGGGCTGGTGTTTCTGGACAAGAGACTGTGTCCGTGAGAAACAGAGGAGGCCGAGTGTGAGTGAAGAAGGGTGGAGAGT
Source organism: Dugong dugon (assembly GCA_030035585.1). NCBI lineage: Eukaryota > Metazoa > Chordata > Mammalia > Sirenia > Dugongidae > Dugong > Dugong dugon. Next base: position 99,941,228 of record CM057463.1, on the reverse strand, counting down.
GGGAAAGCATATATCACAAATTGCCGGTGCTCTGGGGACTGTCAGGAAGGAGCAAAGATGGCACACGGAGCCAGGCACCTGAGTGAAATGAGGGGGAGGCAGTGAGAGGGAAGCGAGAAACCAAACGAAGCAGGAAAAAAAGAAAAAAAAAAAAGCAGCACCATCAGCCAACAAATGGCACCCAGAGAGCCGCCCGCCCGGGTGCGCGGAATCCAAGCAGCCGGCGGACCCTGGTCAAGAGACTGTGGTGGCGGGAAGCCGAGGAACAAATGAACAAAAGCCCCGGGATCTCACCAGCACAGCAGGCCAGACCTGGAAGCAGCTGCATGCCCGAACGTAGCCCCACAGTCCCGCAGGAAAGGGCAAAGACGGCGCTCGGAGCCAGGCACCTGAGCAAAAGGAGGGGGAGGCAGCGAGAGGCAAGCGAGAAACCAAAAGAAGCAGAAAAAGAAAAAAAAAAAAAAAGCAACACCAGTAGCCAACAAACGGCACCCAGAGAGCTGCCCACGTGGGCGCATGGAATCCAAGCAGCCGGCGCCCCCCAGCCAAGAGACCTTGGCCACGGGAAGCAGGGGAGCCTGAGAGAGGGTGAAGAGGGGTGGGGGGTGGGAAAGCACACACCGCAAATTGCCGGCTGTTTTGTCTCCCACTGGATGCTCCGTGAGGCTGCTCTCTCGTACTCCCGTTTGCTGGTCTCCGATAGGAGTCCAAGATGATGGATCCGTGCTGCTTTAGCTGGTAGGGGACCTCTGCATGAATCTCTCCTCACTCTCCATTCTCTTTCAGTATTCTCACTCCATTTGGTGCTCGGCTGAGTTCTTTATCACTTCATTTGATGTTCTAGGGTTTCAGGATTGTTGATTCTCTATTTGGCTTAGTTTTTCGGATCTTTGCTGTGGAGGGATGGCATGGTGCTTCTGCCTAGAGCGCCATCTTACCCACTTTGATTTCTTGACTGCTGCTTCCCTGGGTGTTCTTTGTGGATCCAAGTAAAATGAAATCCTTGACAACTTCAATATTTCTCTGTTCATAATGATGTTGTTTATCGGTCCAGTTGTGAGAATTTTTATTCTCTTTATGTTAAGGTGTAATCCATACTGAAGGTTGTAGTCTTTGATCTTCATCAATAACTGCTTCAAGTCCTATTCACTTTTAGCAAGTGATGTGGTGTCATCTGCATATAGCGGGTTGTTAATCACTCTTACTCCAATCCTGATGCCGTGTTCTTCAACATGTAGTCCAGATTCTCAGATTATTTTTTAAGCATACAGACTGAATATGTATGGTGAAAGGATACAACCCTGATGTAAAGCTTTTCTGGTTTCAAACTGCTCAGTATCCCTTGTTCTGTTGGAAGGACTGTCTCTTGTATCTACAGGTTCCTCACAAGCACAATTAAGTGTTCTGGAATTCCGACTCTTTGCAATGTTGTCCATAATTTGTTATGATCCACACAGTTGAATGCCTTTTCATAGTCAATAAAACATAGGTAAACATCTTTCTGGCATTCTCTGCTTTCAGCCAAGATCCTTCTAACATTAGGAATGATATCCTTCCTTCCTTGTCCTTTTCTGAATCTGTGACAGTTCCCTGTTGATATACTGCCGCAACCACTTCTGAATTTTCATCAACAAAATATTACTTACATATAATATTAATGACATAGTTGGATAATTTGTGCATTCTCTTCGATCAACTTTCTTTGAAGTGGGCACATATATGGATGTTTTCAAGTCAGTTGAACAGGTAGTTGTTTTTAAAATTTCTTGGAATAGACACCAGTTTCTTGAAACATCTCAATTGGTATTCCATTGATTCCAGAAGACTTGTTTTTCACCAGTGACTTCAGTAGAGTTTGGATTTCTTCCTTTAGTACCATCAGTTATTGATCAAATGCTTCTTTCTGAAATGGCTGAATGTTGATCAATTATTTTTGTTATAGTGACTCCGTGTATTCCTTCCATCCTCTTTTGATGCTTCCTGTGTCGTTTGATATTTTGCTCAACGAATCCTTCACTATTTCAACTCCAGGTTTGAATAATTTCTTCAGTCCTTTCAACTTGAGAAAAGACAAGCATGTTCTTCCCTTTTGGTTTTCTAACTCCAGGTCTTTGGACCTTTCATTATAATACTTTACATTGTCTTCTCTAGTCACCATTTGAAGTCTTCTCTTCAGCTCTTTTACTTCATCATTTCTTCCATTTGCTTTAGCCGTTCTTTGTTCAAGAAAATGTTTCAGAATCTCTTCTGACATCAATTTTTGTCTTTTCTTTCTTTCCCGTCTTTTTAATGATCTTTTGCTTTTTTTATTTCTGGTGTCTTTGATGTCATCCCACAAACCTCGTCTTCAGTCTTTAGTGTTCAATGGTTCAAATCTATTCTTGAGATGACCTCTATATTCAGGTCGAATATACTAAAGGTTGTATTTTGGATCTTGTGGACTTGTTCTAATTTCCTTCAGCTTCAACTTGAGTTTGCATAAGAGCAATTGATGTGACCATCATATAGTCCAGATTCTCAGATTATTTGTTAAGCATACAGATTGAATAAGTATGGTGAAAGGATACTACTCTTCCCCTTTTCTTGTTCTGATGGATGATATTGAGCCTCTCCATCATCTCTTTCTACAGAATTAGTAGATTTGATTCCTGTATATTCCATTCAGCGAGGCCCTTGTGTATAGTCACAGTTTATGTTGTTGAAAAAAAAGTATTTGGAATGAAGAAGTCGTTGGTCTTGCAAAATTCTTCATGCAATCTCTGAAATCATTTCTATCACTAAGACCATATTTTCCAATTACCAATTACCAACCCTGCTTCTTTGTTTAAAACTTTCACATTCCAATCACCAGTAATTATCAATGCACCGTAATTGCATGTTTGATCAATTTCAGTTGGTGAAAAAATCTTCAATTTCTTCATCTTTGGCCTTAGTGGTTGGTGCATAAATCTGAATAATAGTGGTATTAACTGGGGAAAACCTGATAGCATTGTGGTTAAGTGCTATGGCTGCTAACCAAAAGGTCGGAAGTTCAAATCCACTAGGTGTTCTTTGGAAATTCTATAGGGCAGTTCTAATCTGTCCTATAGGGTTACTATGAGTCAGAATCAACTCAATGGCAAAGAGTATTAACTGGTAATCTATGTAGGCATATGGATATTATCTTATCACTGACAGGGCTATAGTTCAGGATAGATCTCGAAATATTCCTTTTGACAACTAATGCTATTCCATTCCTCTTCAATTCATCATTCCTGGCATAGTGTTGTTGTTATTAGGTGCTGATGAGTCAGTTCTGACTCATAGCTACCCTATATATAACAGAATGAAACATTGCCCAGTCCTTTGCCATCCTCACAAGCATTGTTATGCTTGAGCCCATTGTTGCAGCTCAAGCTGCATCTTGTTGAGTGTCTTCCTCTCATTTGCTGATCCTCTACTTTACCAAGCATGATTTCCTTCTCCAGGGAATGGTCCCTTCTGATAACATGTCCAACATATGTGAGATGAAGTCTTGCCACCCTTGTTTCTAAGGAGCATTCTCGCTGTGCTTCTTCCAAGACAGATTTGTTCATTCTTCTGGGTGTCATTTATATATTAAATATTCCTCCACAACATCATAATTCAAAGTTATCAATTTATTTTTCAGTATCCTTTATTCATTGTCCATGCATATCACATGCATATGAGATGACTGAAAACACCATGGCTTGAGTCAGGAGCATCTTAATTCGTCGAGTGACATCTTTCCTTTTTAACACTTGAAAGAGGTCTTTTGCAGGAAATTTGCACAGAGCAAAGCATCCTTTGATTTCTTGACTGCTATTTCTAATGGGTGTTGATTGTGGATCCAAGTAAAATGAATCCTTGACAACTTCAATCTTTTCTCCATTCTTCATGATATTGCTTACTGGACCAGTTGTGAGTATTTTTGTCTTCTTTATCTTAATGTGTAATCTTTTCTGAAGGCTGTAGTCTTTGATTTTCATCAATAAGTAATTAAACTCCTCTTCACTTTTGGCAACCAAAGTTGCATCATCTGCATATCACAGGTTGCTAATGCATCTTCCTCCAATCCTGATTTCTGTTCAATTTGTCATTCCTGGTATAATAGCCTATATTACAGTATGATTTCAAAATGCTCAATACCAGTCCATTTGAACTCACTAAAGCCTAGGATATCGATTTTTACGAGTTTCATTTAATTCTTGACTACTTCCAATTTTCATAGATTCAGTTTGTACATTCCACACTCAGATAATAATGGATGCTTGCAGCTGTTCCTTTTCATTTTGAGTCATGCTACATCAGCAAATGAAGGTCCTGGGAGCTTGACTCCATCCATGTCATTAAGGTCCACTCTACTTTGAGGAGTTATCTCTTCCTCAGTCATAGTTTGAGCATCTTCCAAGCTTAATGGCTATTCCTCTGGCACTATATCAGCCAGTGTTCTGCAGCTATTCATAAGATTTTTCTGATATTTATTCATTTCCAAAATTGTTCTTTTTCTGTGATAGTTTTCTGGGCAAACTTTAATTGAGCTAAGTTTCATGTGTATAACTAGACTAAATGATGTTCAGAAGCAAAGGAGAAAGCAAAGAAAGAAAAGATGAGGCACCTGCAATAATGGATAAGATCACATCTTCTACAGGTGAACTGACTTGAGTTTAATTTGTGATTTTTCTTTCAGTTGTTTTGTGAATCTGGGCAAGTTACCTAACCTGTCTATGCCTTAGTTTCCTTATCTGTGAAATAAGATTAATGACAATAGTATCTCTCTCATAGAGTTAGTATAAATATAGTTAATTGCCTATAACAATGACAAACACATAATAAATTCAGTGTAATTGTTAAATAGTTTCTTCCTCTAAAGAAATCCAAAATTGTAGTGAAGAATTCCAACAAAGCAAAAAGTAAAGTGACCGTTCCCTTTGCTTTTCATGGGAAAAAGAATAGCACAAGGAAGTAAACATGCAAACATATAGAAAGGTGTACAGTTACTGCAATGAAGGAGCTAGAATATAATCATGAAGGGCAAATGGAATTGTCCTCTTGTTATCTGTATGCACCTGCAACTATGAGTGTTTTCTTTTCCACACCACACTTCCAATGAATAGAGTTCATTCAGCCTGTGTTAATTTATTCTTGCGCCAAAGAGTCCACTGAAATAAAGGTATATATGGAATAAGATACCTCTTTTGATATGCATATTCCTTGACTCGAGGTAAATAGCCTTAACAAATACTTTCAAGTCTCTTCTCCAAATTCTGTTTGGCTGTTTTCCCATCTTAGTTTTCTCAATCAACCAAATTAATGCCACAAACTATTCTAAGTCTTATTCTCTCTTTTGTTTATCTCAACTTCACTTTCCTTCCTTATCTCAGAAATAAATTCCTATATTATTAATGTACTTGATAGCTAACTGAAAGGTCAAGTTCAACCCATAGTTACCTAGAAAGAAGGGCCTATTGTTCTGCTTCTAAAAAATCAGTGTTAGAAAATCCTATAAAGCACTATTCTAGTCTGACACCCATGGGATTACCATGAGTCAGAGTCAACTCAAAGGCAAATGGTTAGTTCATTACACCTGTTAGTATTTATCAATCACCTATAATATAGGCCAAACTATTTCTTTAAGCAAAACAACGTGCACATAGAGTTATTGATGGGTATTATGTTCTTTATCTCATTACTTCTATGAATTTAATTAAAAGCAGTTACATATTTCTTTAACTTCAAAATTCAAAGAGAAATCATTCACTGGTTTAAAAAGTTTTTCAAATAATTAACCATGACTTAAAAGCTGAGACTACGCAGGAAAGGCAACCACTTATAAATGGGAATAGAAAAATTATGATCATGACATTACTCCATAGTTTTCTAATATATTTGACTTTCTTCTTCTTCTTTTTTTTTTTTTTTCATTGTACTTCAGGTGAAGGCTTACAGAACAAATAGTTTCTCATGAAACAGTAGTACACATATTGTTTTATGACATTGGTTAACAACACCACAACATGTCAACACTCTCCCTTCTCGACCTTTTTTTTTTTTTTTTTTGGTGAAAATATACATAGCCGAAGATACACCATTTCAAAAATTTCTACATGCACAGTTCAGTGACATCGACTACGCTCTTCCAATTGTGCTGCTATTCTCACTTTAGATGAAGGCTTACAGAACAAAATAATTTCTCATTTAACAGTTAGTACACATGTTGCCCTATGACAATGGTTAACAACCTCACAACACATCAACGCTATCCTTACTCAACCTTGGGTTCCCTGTCACCAGCTTTCCTGTCCCCTTCTGCCTTCTGGCCCTTGTCCCTGGACCGCTGTGCCTCATTAGTACCATTTGGTTTTATGGGACTGTCCACTCCCCAGCTGAACGGTGAACCTCAGAAATGACTTCACCACTGAGCTAAAAGTGTGTCTGGGGGCCATACTCTCGAGGTTTATCCAGTCACCGTTAGGCAAGTAAATCTGGTCTTTTTTTGGTGGGTTAGAATTTTAAATTGTTCTACATCCTTCTCCAGCTCTGTCCAGAACCCTCTGTTGTGATCCTGGTCAGAGCAGTCAGTGGTGGTAGCCAGGCACCATCTAGCCGTACTGGACTCAGTCTGCTGGAGGCCTTGGTAGCTGTGGTCCATTAGTCTTTTGGACTAATCTTTTGTTTGTGTCCTGTTCTCTTCATTCTCCCTTGCTCCCGAAGGGATGAGACCAGTGGAGTATCTTAGATGGTGGCTCATAGGCTTTTAAAACCCCAGATGCTACTCACCAAGGTAGAATATAGAACGTTGTCTTTATAAACAGTTATGCCAGTTGAGCTAGAAGTACCCTGAGACCATGGTCCCCACAGCCCTCCACCCAGAAATTCAGTCCCTCAGGGAGTTTGGATGTGTCTATGGAGCTTCCATGACCTTTCCTTGTATAAGATGTGCTGGCTTCCCCTGTATTGTGTACTGTCTCACCCTTCACCCAAGATAACACTTATCTATTGCCTATTTAGTATTCCCCACCACCCCTCCCATACCTGGTAACCAACAAAGATTGTTAAATTTTGTGTGTGAACTTTTTCATGGGTTTTTACGATAGAGGTCTCATACAATATTTGTCCCTTTGTGATTGACTTATTTCACTCAGCATAATGTCCTCCAGTTTCATCCATGTTATGAGATGCTTCACAGATTCATCATTGTTCTTTCTCGTTGCATCATACTCCATTGTGTGTATGTACTATAGTTTGTTTATTCATTCATCTGTTGATGGGCATCTAGGTTGTTTCCATCGTTATGCTATTGTGAGCAACACTGCCATGAACATAGGTGATCATATGTCTATTCGAGCGACGACTATTATTTCTCTAGGATATAGTCCTAGGAGTGGGATTGCTGGATTGAATGGTATGTCTATTTCTAGCTTTCTGAGGAAGCACCATGTCATTTTCCAAAATGGTTTTATCATTTTGCATTCCCACCAGAAGTGCATAAGAGTTCCGATCTCCCCACAGCCCCTCCAACATTTATTATTTCCAGTGTTTTTGATTCGTGCCAGTAATGCCACGGTGAGATGATATCTCATTGTGGTATTAATTTGCATTTTTCTAATGGCTAGTGATTGTGAGCATTTCCTCATGTGTCTGTTGGCCATTTGAATGTTTCTTTAGCGACGTGTCTGTTCATTTCCTTTACCCATTTTTTAATAGGATTGTCTTTTTGTTGTAGAGGTGTTGGATTTTCTTATAGATTAGGGAGATTAGACCTTTGTCTGATTTGTACAGTCCAAAAATTTTTTCCCAGTCTCTAGGTTCTCTTTTTACTCTTTTGGTGAAGTCTTTTGAAGAGCATAGGTGTTTGATTTTTAGAAGATCCCAGTTATCTCGCTTATCTATTGGGGTTTGTGCAATGATGGTTATGGTTTGTGTCCTGTTAATGCTGTGTATTAAGGCCTGTAGTATTGGTCATATTTTTTCTTCTATTAACTTTATAGTTTTAGGCTTTATATTCAGGTCTTTGATCCATTTTGAAGTAGTTTTTGTGAGGTATGCGTCCTGTTTCACTTTTTTGCAAATGGTTATCCAGTTTTGCTAGCACCATTTGTTAAAAAGACTGTCTTTTCCCCATTTGATGGACTTTGGGCCCTTGTCTAAGATCAGGTGATTCTAAGTGGATGGATTTACATCTGGGTTCTCAATTCTGTTCCATTGGTCAATGTATCTGTTGTTGTACCAGTACCAGGCTGTTTTTTACCACTGTAGGTTCTGAGATCAGGTCGTTTGAGTCCTCCAACTTGATTCTTCTTCTTCAGTAGTGCTTTACTTATTCAGGGCTTCTTCCCTTTCCATATAAAGCTAATGATTAGTTTTTCCATCTCTTTGAAGAATGTTGTTGGTATTTGGATTGGAATTGCATTGTATCTGTAAACTGCTTTGGGTAGAATTGTCATTTTCACAATGTTGAGTGTACCTATCCATGAGCATGGTATGTTTTTCCATTTATGTAGATCCCTTTGGGCGTCTTGCAGTAGTGTTTTGTAGTTTTCTTTGTATAGGTCTTGTATATCCCTGGTTAGATTTATTCCTAAATATTTTATTTTTTAAGGGGCTATTATAAACTGTACTGTTTTCCTGATTTCCTTTTCATTGTTCTTTTGATTGGTGTATAGGAATCCAACTGATTTTTTTTATGTTTAGCTTGTGTCCTGCTACTCTGTTGAATCTTTCTATAAGTTCCAGTAGATTTCTCGTAGAGTCTTTAGGGTTTTCTATGTATAGTGTCATATTATCCACAAACAGGGACAGTTTAACTTCTTCATTAACAATTTGGGTGCCCTTTATTTATTTTTCTTGCTGTGTTGCTCAGCTAGAACTTCCAGCACAATGTTAAATAGGAGTGGTGACAAAAGGCATCCTTGTCTTGTTCCTGTTCTCAAGGGGAATGTTTTCATCCTCTTTCCATTAAGAATGATGTTGGCTGTTGGTTTTGCATAGATGCCCTTTATTTTGTTGAGAAATTTCCCTTCTATTCCTATTTTATTGGTAGTTTTTATCAGGAATGCATGTTGGACTTTGTCAAATGCCTTTTCCGTGTCAATCGAAATGATCATGTGATTCTTTTCTTTCCTTTTATTTATGTGGTGGATTACATTTATTGGTTTTCCAATGTTCCACCAACCTTGCATATCTGGTATGAATCCTATTTGGTCGTGGTGTATTATTTTTTTGATACAGTGCTGAATGCTATTGGCTAGAATTTTGTTGAAAATTTTTGCGTCTGTATTCATGAGAGATGTTGGTCTGTAATTTTCTTTTTTTGTGGCATCTTTGCCTGTTTTTGGTATCAGGGTTATGCTGGCTTCATAGAATGAATTTTGAAGTGTTGCTTCCTTTTCTATGCTCTGAAATAGCTTGAGTAGTACTGGTACAAGTTTTTCTCTGAATGTTTTGTAGAATTCTCCAGTGAAGCCATCTAGACCAGGGATTTTTTTGGTTGGGAGTCTTTTTATTACCTTTTCAATCTCTTCTCTTGTTATGGGTCTGTTCAGATTTTCAACATCACTTTGTTGTAGCTCAGGTGGGTAGTGTGTTTTGAGAAATTGATCCTTTTCCTCTAGGTTTTCAAGTTTGTTGGAGTAGAGTTTTTCATAATATTCTGTTATGATCTGTTTTATTTCAGCTGGGTCTTTTTTAATGTCTCCCATTTCATTTCTTATTTAGGTTATTTGCATGCTGTCCTGTTTTTCTTTTGTCTGTCTGTCCAATGGTTTGTCGCTGTTGTTGAGTATTTCAAAGAGCCAACTTTTGGTTTGTCAATAGTTTCTATTGTTTTTCTATTCTCTATTTTCATTTATTTCTGCTGTAATCTTATTATTTCATTTCTTCTGATGGCTGTGGGCTTTTTTTTTTTTGCTCTTGTCTTTCTATTTGTTTGAGTTGTGTAGTTAATGTTTTGATTTTGTCCCTTTCTTCTTTTTTGATGTGTGCATCTACTGCTATAAATTGTCCTCTGAGGACTGCCTTTGCTGTGTCTCAAAGATTTTTGTATGATGTGTTTTCATTCTCATTTGATTCTAGGAATTTTTTAATTTCATATCTGATTTCTTCTATTACCCAGTGGTTTGTTAAGCAGGGTGTTATTCAGTTTCCATGTAATTGATTTTTGTTTCCTTGCTCTTTCTGTTGTTAATTTCTACCTTGATGACATTGTGGTCAGAGAAGATACTTTCTATTATCTCAGTGTTTTGGACCTTGTAAAGGATTGCTCTGTGGCCTAAGATGTGGTCTATTCTGGAGAAATTTCCCTGTGCAATGAAAAGAATGTGTACTTTGCAGGAGTTGGATGGAGTGTTCTATATATATCTATGAGGTCAAGTTGTCTGATTGTGCCCTTTAGATCTTCTGAATCTTTGCTGAGTTTCTTTTTAGATGTTCTGTCTTTTACTGAGAGTGGTGAGTTGAAGTCTCCTACTATTATTGTGGAACTGTCAATTTCTCTTTTCAGTACTGTTAGAGTTTGTTTTATGTATTTTGGAGCCCTTTCCTTTGGCATATAAATGTTTATTATGGTTATGTCTTCATGATGGATTATCCCCTTAATCATTATATAGTTACCTTTTTTTTTCTGGTGGATTTTGTTTTAAAGTCTATTTTTTCTGAGATTAGTATTGCCACTCCTGGTCTTTTTTGGTAGTTGTTAGCTTGATACATTTTTTCCAACCTTTAATCTTTAATGAATTCACGTCTTTGTTTCTATGGTGTGTCTCTTGCAGACAGCATATTGATGGATCTTGGGTGCATTGAGTCCATTTATATTCAGTGTAATTATTGATAGATGTGAGTTTATTGCTGTCCTTTTGTAGTGCTTTTTTGTGTGGTGTTGACATTTTCTTTGTTCTTGTTACTTTCCTGTGCTGAATTCCATTTGTTTGTGGATTTTTTTTTAATTTCTTTTGTTTTTTTAGGTTTTGTTTTTATTGAGACTTTGTGTTTTTCATTTTTATTTTTATGAGTATGTCTGTTGACTTTCTTTGTGGTTACAGTGAAATTTACCCTTTTCTTTCTAAGTGTGAAACAGTCTATTATTACTTGGTATCACCTTGCTTTCCTCTCCATTAGAAGGTTGTATACCTACACTGTTTATTCCCTTTTACTGTTCTGATGTTGTTGTCATTTACAGATTAACTGCTCTGATTACCTGTTGTATTTCTTTTGGTTTTGGATAGTCCTTGAGAGTTCATTTCCTAGATTGGTATTTGGCTGGTATGATCCTGCATTCTAGATTCTGCCTGTGAGCTGAAGTTGTTAGTTCGGAGATAGAAATACTCCCTTTAATAGTTCTTGTAAATTTGATTTGGTTTTTAGATATACCTTTAATTTTTTTTATCTGTAAATGACTTAATTTCACCATCATATTTGAACGAGATTTTTCTACGATATATTGTTCTTGGCTGGCAATGTTTTTCTTTCTAGGTTTTGTATATGTCATCATGTTGCCTTCTTTCCTGCATGGTTTTTGCTGAATAATCTGAGCTTAGTCTTATTTTTTCTCCTCTGTGTATGATTTCTTGTTTCTCACAAGCTGCTCTTGGTATTCTTTGTCTGTCTTTGGTTTTGGCGGGTTTGATTATAATATACCTTTGTGATTTTCTTTTGGGTCTATCCTATATTGGGTTCATTGAGCTTCTTAGATTACCAGCTTTTCATCTTTCATGATATTGGGGAAGTTTTCTGTCAGCAGTTCTTCAGTGATCCTCTCTGTGTTTTCTGTTTTCTCCCCCTGTTCTGGAACTCTGATCACTCACAAATTTTTGCTTTTGATTGTATCCCTCATAATTCTCAGGGTCTCTTCATTTTTCTTTGTTTTTTTTTTTTTTTTCCCCTGAGTTTTCCTTGAGCAGAGTTGTATCCAAGTGTTTGTCTTCAATTCTGTTGATCCTCTCTCCACCATTTCAGATCTGCTCCTCAGCCCTTCTATGACACTGTCCATTTCTAAAATCTTGTGTAACTTTTGGATTTCTAATTGTTGTTTTTGTATAACTTCTAGTTGTAAATTTATTTTGGTATTTTGTTCCTGCATTATTTTCCTGAATTCTTCCATTTTTTTGTCTGTGTTTTACCATGTGTTTGTGTGCCTTTTCCATGAATTTGTCTATTTTTCCTCATTTTTGTCTGTTTTTTGCTTCATCTTTTGGATAATTCTTAGTATTAAAGATTTGAATTCCGTATCAGGTAGTTCTAGTGCCTTTCCTTCTACTTGAAAGTAATCTGCTGTTTTATTTTGGACACCTACTGGAACTCTTCTGTCCTGTTTTTTTAAATGTTTTGAAATTGTCTGCTGTCTTCAGGGCATTCAGTAGATATTTTTCTCATTTATTGATTGTAGGTTTGTTTGTTTCATCCTTTTTTTTTTTTTTAATTTGGCTATGTCTGAGCAGGTGGGCTGTGTGTTCTTTGTTGTTTGCTAATCTGTGGGCAAAATACTTTTTGCCTCCTCCAGTTGACAGGGTTGGTCACTCAGATATGGTATAGCAGGGCAGGTCTGGCTGAAGAGGAGTTGCTGGGATGGGTTGTTTGTGGCACTTACTACAGCCATCAGGGTGGGTCTGTAATCTGTGCAGGGCAGGTTCCAGTAGGCCAGGCCTGTGCTGCTTGTTGGTGTGGTGTTAAGCGCACAGTGCAGATAGGCAGGATGGATGGGGGAGTTTGTGATTTGCAGAGCTAAGATGGGTATGGGAGAGAGGAGAGAAGAACAGAAGCCAAAAAGATACAAACAAACAAGATTGCTAGGGGAGATTGCCTTTGGAGTGGACTGATGAGATACTATGAAATGGAGAAAAACATAAAGGGGAAGAGGAAGAAGAAAAAAGAAAAGAATGAATAAATAAAAATTAGAAAGAAAAAAGAATAGCAAAGCTCCCTGGGATCCCACCAGTGTGACTACGAGGTCTGGGGAAGTTTTTTCCAGGTGTTGAAGTACAGTCTGGCTAGGAGGCATAGAGGTAATCAACGCCAGGAATTCAGGGGACAGAAAGAGAAGGAAGGTATATAGAGAGAAGAGAAATTGAGTAATGAAGAAAGATAAAAAGGGAAAAAGAGGGGAAAAAAACAAAACAAATTAAAAAAAAGCAAGAACAAGAAAACCCCCCAAGAAAATAGAAAAAAAAAAAACCCACAAAAAAAGAAATGTCCTCAGGGATACCTCTGTGGGTCTGCACAAGTTGAAGGAGTAGGTTCCAAGCTGCTCAGCACCCAGTCAGAATGGGCTCCCGTCTTGAGAAAAGAGAAAGAAAACAAACATATAACCCAAAACAAACAAACCAAAAGCCCCAGGATCCCACCAGCATGGCAGCCCATACTGGGAAGCAGTCCCACACTTGAACAGAGCTCCACAACCCCACAGGAAGAAGCAAAGATTGCACACGGAGCCAGGTGTTTGAGCAAAAGGAGTGGGAGGTGGTGAGAGGTAAGGAAAAACTGAAAAGAAGCACAGAAAAGCAACACCAGCAGCCAACAAATGGCACTCAGGGAGTCGGCCAGTGCTTGCAGGTGGAATCCAAGCAGCTGATGCTTCCTGGCCAAGAGACCGTGGCTGTGGGAAGCAGAGGAGGCCGAGTGGGGGTGAAGAAGGGTGGAGGGTGGGAAAGCGTATGTTGCTGTTTACTGGTTGTTCTGTCTCCTGCTGAAAGCTCCGTGAAGCTGGTTTTTCATACCCTCTATTTGCTGGTCTCTGATAGGAGTCCAAGATGGCGGATCTGTGATGTGTTAGCTCATAGGGGACCTTTCCATGTATGTTTCTTCACTCTCTCTTTCAGTTTCTTATTCCATTTGGTGCTTGGCTGAGTTCTTTACCTCTTTCAGGATTGCTGTTTTCTCTGTTTGGCTTAGTTTTTTGGATCTTTGCTGTGGAGGGATGGTGTGGTGCTTCTGCCTAGAGCGCCATGTTGCCAGAAGTCTCCTCTCTCTCTTTTAATAACAATTTGTTAATATCTCTGATGTAATGCTAAATAACAGCAACAGTGGATATTCTTGTCTCCTTGGTGATTTGATAAGGGTAAATAATCATGCCTTACAGAGTTATTTTATTATAGAATAATATGATGTATATAAATTCCTTTACATTATCCTTAGCACTTGTTATGCACTCAAGACTTGTTAAATATTAGTTATTTTATAAAAATTTGTAAGATAGAATGTTTTTATTACTTTTCCAGCATTTCTCTTATCTCCAAGAGTCCTCCCTCTGATTATGGAGCTACCTTTGCTCTATTTCATCTCTTTCTAGTTGCTCTATCAGGAACAATTCCTTCCAGGATACCCAAGTTAGATAAATAGAAATCCAAATGTACTGTCATCAGTCAAAATGTCAGGAAATGACACAGGCGTATTCAGCCAAATACCTTCTCTTTAACAGATAAGTAGATATTGGAAAAATAACTTTTGTGTTCAAATGAAATTGTTGAGTTTGTATGATCTGGGCCAGGAGTTGCTAGTGGCTATACATACTTTTTTTCTTATATAGAGCATAGTCGCAATATTTTACTTTTAATCCAATTGAATTTATTTTATTTTAGCTGATAATTTTCACTCAATTATATTTATTGATACAACATATGTATATTAATTCTGTCTCATATATGTGTACATACATATATATGCATTTTATCTGCTTTTGCTTTGAATGTGATGTGTAAGATGTCAAAAATTTTTGCTCTAGTGATTACCTATATAAATTTAATTTTATTTGATACCCCAAATCCTCTACTCACTAAAAAAAATTTTTTCCTAATATAGATATTTATATTCTTTCTTCCTTTATGTCTTTAAATTTTCTCCACTGATGATTTATTGTCAATAATATCATCATTCTTCTTAAAGCTTATATTTTAATATAGTATTTTTTAGTCATGCAATTGCTTTATCAGTTATAATATCCTTCAGTCCACTGAGGATATCAGACAACTTACTCCATTTTCCATATTTTTCCCCATTCCTATTTAATAAGGTAAATAGCATTTTCATTCTAACCCAACATTTTTTTTTCATTGTATGTAACTACTTCATAACAGCATCTAAACTAGTGTTTGACTAAATGACTGGGCACCATATCCTAGCCAGATTGAAACATAAAATTAACTATCACATTACCTATATATCACCTATATGTCTGTCTTTCTATCTATCTATCATTCTTCTTGGTTCTCTTCCTTTGGAGAACTTGACTGGATGGGATAGAAAAGCAGCAAAGGCAACAGAATATTCTTTATTTTAATAGCTCCTCATGTTCTAGCTAAGAAAATAATTAGGACTATGGAAAAAATGCTCATCACAGGCAACTATGTAGCTGCTAACAGTAAGATTTTAGAATATCATTCAACCATATCTCCTAATTTAATCTTTATCTGAAAAAGATGTAAATGTTTTGTTTAATATAATTTTGTTTAAAATGCTCATATAAGTTAGAATAAAAGCATTCAAATTAAATGCAGCAAATTAATGATCTAACCCATTACTCTTCTGCCAGTTTATCATATTGTGGTGGCTTGTGTTACCCTGATGCTGGAAACTATGCCACTAGTGTTTCAAATGCCAGCAGGGTTACCCATGGTGGATAAGTTTCAGGCGAGCTTCCAGACTAAAACAGGTGTGTCAAGTGACATATTGCATTGAACAAATCTTCAGCAAAAGACCTCTTTAAAATGTTGAAAAGCAAAGATGCCTCCTTGAAGACTAACTTGCGACTGATCCAAGCTATGGTATTTTCAGCCACCTCATATGCATGAGACAGGTGGACAACGAATAAGGAAGACCAAAGAAGAATTGATGTCTGAATTATGGTGTTGGCAAAGAATGTTGAAGACACCATGGACTCCCAGAAGAACAAAGAAATCTGT
Source organism: Dugong dugon (assembly GCA_030035585.1). NCBI lineage: Eukaryota > Metazoa > Chordata > Mammalia > Sirenia > Dugongidae > Dugong > Dugong dugon. The sequence goes on along the minus strand of CM057463.1, from coordinate 99,925,338 downwards.
CTTGGAAGAAGTACAGCAAGAATTATCCTTAAAAGCAAGGATGGTGAGACTTCATCTCGGGTACTTTGGACATGTTATCAGGACTGACTAGTCCCTGGAGAAGGACATCATGCTTGGTAAAGTAGAGGGTCAGTGAAAAAGAGGAAGACCCTCAATGAGATAGATTGACACAGTGACTGCAGCAATGGGCTCAAACATAGCTAAGATTGTGAAGATGGCATAGGACAGGGCAATGTCTCTTCTGTTGTACATAGGGTCGCTATGAGACCCTTTATGACACCTAACAGTGACAACTACAATGATCAAATATCTTTTCAAGATATCTTATATATGACTTTCATTTTTCTCCATAGGACTTCTCTGTATTTTCCCATTGTCTACTATGAGATCATAAATAATGTATGTAATTTTTGTTGGTAGGTGTGCTCCAGTAGGTTCTGACTTATAGCTAACTTACATATAAAAGAAGGAAACAGTGCCAGGTCCAGCTCCATCCTCACAATGCTTACTATGTCTCAGCTGTTGTCGCAGCTACTGTGTCAATCCACCTCATTAAGAGTCTTCTTCTTTTTCACCTACCTTCTACTTTACCAAGCATGATGTCCTTCTTCAGTGATTAGTCCCCTCACCCCAATATCATGTTGAAAGTATGTGAGATGAAGTTTCGCCATCCTTGCTGCTAAGGAGCATTCTAGCTGTACTTCCTCAAGACAGATTTATTTGTGCTTCTGGCAGTCCATGTTATATTCAATAATATTAGCCAACACCAAAATTCAAATGGATTAATTCTTTTTCAACCTTACAAAAATATTTGTCTTAGTTTAGAAGGTTTTGGGGTTACATAATAAAAAAAAAATTGGTAGAAAGTTAAAATATTAACATATACCAATGGATAATTAAGAACAGCTAATCCAGATATAAGTCGAGACACTTTGTTAAAACATTTTAATCAATCGCTATCATTTTCCAGAACTGCAAAACCTCCAAAACCATGAATTCAGACACTTCACAATTTTGAACTATATCTTCACCAGTTGCTCATATTGTTACTCCAAACACACTATGTCTTGATGTCATTAGTGGCCCCAGTTCAGTGACCCTTGGGGTTTCTCCCTATTTGTCTTACACTTTCTGTCTTCATGTTCTTATCTACACAGATTAGGCTTCTTGAGCCATCATGTTTATCAGTCTTCTGTCAATATACTAGATGTTCTTTCTCCATTCAAGTTTCATTATACTCCTTTGCCTAAAACTTAATCCTGGTAGAATCAAACTCTGAGCTTTCACAGCTGTATCATTGAGCCTGCTAAGTATTGCAAGGGAAATAATCACATCTCTACTCATATTAATACCATGGTATTTTCAGGGTCACAGTGTCTGTTCCAGCTTGCAAATCTGCATAACTATAGAGCAGTGTTTCACTATTAGACATCTTCCACTTTTCACAGAAACAATTAGAAACATGAGCCATATTCTTGAATTTTCTGACCAGCTCCCCCACCTAAGATCTCACACTTAGTAGAAGACTTTACCTCTTACTTCCCAGATAAAACAGAAGCCCTGATGAAAAACAAAAACTTCTCTAAAATGAGGTTTTCTTCAGCGATAAATAGAAATATATACATACACATACACACACATATAAATATGTACTTGCACATTTCACTTTTCAGAATTTTGTTGCAATAGCTTGTCCATGAGTTGTCTCTTATTTTTTTCCAGCATGATGAGTTCACATTTATTTTATTCTTTTTCTATAATTATTTTGGGTTATTTTGGGCCTTGGAGTAAGGAGATCAATATTTATGTTCTGTTCACCATGATATTGATCTTTATATATAAAGTATCCACATATACAAAAAGAGAGAATTCAAAGTACCCTCATATTCCCATTACTCACAATCAACAATGATACATATTCTATTATACCTGTTCCAACTATTCTCCTTTTTGGTGTAGTATTTTAAAGTAGATTCAGGAAATCATGTCATTCACCATCAAACATTCCAATGTGAATCTAGAAGGAGACATTTATTTACATAACGACGATTCTAGTATCACATTTAATAAAGATCCTTGAATATTTATGATAACTAATCCTTACTCAACTTTCTCTAATTGTATTATAATATTAGTTGATTTATTCAAATCAGAATCTAAGCAATGTTTTATTTGATAGTTATATTTCCTTTGTCTCTTTTAATCTAGAACAATCCTGTCCTCCCATTCTTGCTTTTTTTTTTTTTTACATTGCCATTGACTTTTTGAAGAAATAAGGTTTGTTTTCCTAAAATGTATATGTTCTGCATTTGACTGATTACTTCCTCATCATGTTGCAATTCTTGTTCCTATTTTTGCTGTATTTTCTGTAAATTGAAAGTTATTTACAAAGACCTGTTTAATTTAAATTCAATTTTGGGGGCAAAAATACTACATAGGTTGGCTATGTATTACACATTTGCTTCACAGCATGCAGCACATCATTTCTGGTTGTCTCACTTTTCTTCTTCCATTCAACATGTGTTACCTCTACTCTGAAAACTTTTCAGAAATCTCCTGAGCACTATACCCAAAATGAGTGAATTCCTATTTGCTTATCAAATGCAAATAAAATTATTTTTCCAGAAATCATTTTAAAAATTAAAAGAATGAAACTTTTTATTAACAGCCTCTTTCATTGTTTCAGAGCCCTTGTGGTGCAGTGGTTAAGAGCTCAGCTGCTAACCAAAAGGTTAGCAATTCGAATCCACCAGCTGGTCCTTGGAAACCCTATGGGGCAGCTCTACTCAATGACAATGGGTTTGTTTTTTTGGTTATATTGTTTGGCCTGATAAACTTTTTTTTTTTGGTACTATCTCCATAGTAGGAGCAGTAAGTGTATACATGCACATCATTTGTTCAACTTCACTTTCTTTGAGAAGTAATTTTGATTTTTATCCAGGAGACTTAGCTATTTCTATGTTTAACTTGTTGTCTAACTTTTCAAAGTAGATTTAAAAGGAAGAAATTATTGGTTTCTGTGTTGAAATGACTTCTTTAAAGCGAAAATTACTCATTCATTGGAAAATGTTCCTTTACTACGCATCTGTTCTGACACAAATATTTTCACACTGCTGAGATTTTAAAAGACCTTCGCAATATACACAACAAAATTGATTTTCTTATCATTTTTTCATTGTAAGCCTTCCAAATTATTGCGAATTGCAGTATTATGTTTCAGGTATTCAAAACATTCATTCTGTGGTTGAAATATTAAACCCCCTTAAATCAAAAACAACATTTCTATGAAGCCCATAGAAACAGAGATTTTCTTTTCTTTTCCTAGTCACTTAAAAAGAGAAAGAAAGAAGGAAAGAAAGAAAGGAAGAGAAAAGAAAGTGATGGAGCATATATACGACTGCTAAGAAATTTATACATGTATTCTACTAATTAAGACTATGTAACCTCCTGTTTCTTTTCAATTGCTCGTTTAGAACCGTGCAATACCACAACTGAAGGAGACTTTAGAGATTATCAGTTCATTTCTCATCATTAAACAGACGAGAAAAATGTGGCCAAGAGCAGGTGGGTTACTTTTCTGAATGGGTTAAATGGTAATTCCAGGCACAGCTAGTACTAGAATAAATGTATCCTGACACCTTATATGAGCCCTGCTGGCTCAGTGGTTAAATTCTGTGCTGCTAACAAAAAGGTCAGTGGTTGAAATCCACCAGCCACTTCACAGAAGAAAGATGTGGCATATTCTCAAAAACCTAGAGAAAAGCAGCATTTAACAGTTAGTAAATATCTACTTGATATTTCTCTGCAGAATATCAAATTTTATAACTGCATTTATGATACTCCATTATAATAGTAAATTTCTCTTCAATATAAAGATTTTTAACCACTGCATTCAATGTATATATTGCTTAGAATCTATCTGAATTTAATCTGAAATGATTATCTTAGTTTGTGACTATCTCCCTGTGTCTAGAAGTACTGGAATAAAGTGTATGACTATATAAACACTTTTCAAATGATTTGCCAGATTGCTTTCCATAAATTATATGCCATTTTCTATGCATGGAAGGGGAGGGAAAAAAAAAGTGATCATTTTCCTGAGTACTAAACAATATTCTCATTTGTATCTTTCAAATTTCATGAGTAACAAATGGTAAAACAGTGTTGATTAATTTGCATCCCTTTAATCACCAGTGAACCACTGATAATAAACTGATTTTGTAAGTGTTTGTGTTCAAAAGCTGGAGCCTATGTAAGTCAGAAACCTGTCAGAGAAGGAAAACTCATGTATGTAATATTTTCCACTAAAATGAGTGCTAAGATTGCACCCTGTCAAAGTCGGAAAACTTGTGAGACCCGGAAATCAAGGCAGTGCCATACAATTTCCACCCTCACATGTTTCACTGCGTATATGTGTCTGTGTGTATATTCACATATTTATTATTAATCATCTACAATTTCTCTTTCTGAAAGATTGTTATGCTTTTGCTTTTCCCAAAAAAATGTTAACCAACTGGCAAGAATAATATATTAAAAATTTTATCTTTTCCCACAAACTTAAAATGTTGGTTCTATACGTTTATACATAGTTATATTCATATGATTATTATTTAGTCCCATAAGGTTCTATCTCAGATGTCTGATGTATTAATTATTGTAGTTTTAAAATTTAATTTAATATCCTGTATGCCTCATGCCAAGCAATGGTTAAGTGCTCAGCTGCTAACAGAAGTCAACAGTTGAACCCACCACCAATCTACTTGAGAAAAGACCTGAAGATGGGCTGGTAGATTTGAACTGCTGACCTTCCGATTAGCAGTCATAGCTCTTAACAAATTAGCCACCAGGGCTCCATGTGAAAACTACAGCCCAGTAAACCCTATGTGGAAGTTCTACTGTATCATATAGGGTCACTATGAGTCAGACTAGACTCAACTGCAAACAACAAAAACAACCTGCCTCATTACATTTTTGAAAAAAAAAATTGCTAAATAGCACATACTTAATTTTAAAAAGAGACTGAATTAATTATGAATCTACAAAAAATAAAAGTTTTAGAGGAAGCCACAATTTGATTCAAATACTGCTTTGTTAATAACAAATAGGAAGAGAAAAGATGATTCAGTTTATTTAGAGATTATACAAATTGCCAAATAAATTTAATTGTGATAAAAATAATTATTATTTATTGAGTTCTGTTTATCTGTCAGACACATTGTTAATCATTTTTAGATTAATTTATTTAATCTTCACAGCAACTCTGTAAGACACATGGTGATAGTAACATCTTTGTTTTTCCAAATATAATGGAAGTGATTTTATTGAATATACATTAAGTATGAAGTTAGTAACTGAATTAAGGTTCTTTGTCTGGTGAAACGACACTATGTTACTTTCTATTCTGAATTAATTGTAGGATGCATTATAAAATATGCTTTATAATATTTTGACACCTTTGCTTTAGGTGGATGAAAGCTTCTTTTTTGCAATAGATGCTAAAATATATACAATGGGCATTAACTTGTCTGTTTTTCAGTAATTGTTTTTATATTTATATTAAAAAGGCTCTATGGTATCTGTGTTTGCCTTTTTTACTTTTTTAACATAGATTGTGGCATTCAGATTATACTGTTTCCAAAGAAAGGTGATCCAGCAGAAAGTGGAAATCATTGAACAATGTCATTAATATCACACGCAAGTAAAATTTTGCTGAAGATGTTACTGTAAGACGCAGATCTGAGGCGACTGCTGCAAAAGCCAACACTGAGACAGGGGTGAGGTAAGAAGCAGGAGGGTTTTCTGTATATTGATATAAAGGAGACAGAGGGGAATAAGCTCTTCCAAAAAACCTGTCTCCTCGAACTGGAGACTGGCTGAAAGTTTTATACCGACAGGATTATAGTTTCTCCTCGTGGTAGTCACTGTTGTCACGAACCAGATGAGTTAACCTTTTACTTGGAATCCTTGAGGGTTATCTGGCGCCATTAGTCATGGTTGTCACATCCCAGATGAGTTAATCCTTTTACTAACAATCCTTCAGCGTTATCAGTTTGTTTTGCCACTCTCCAAGGAGGAATTTTAGTTAAACTTTTATAGGGACTGGAATAAGAAGAGGGAGAAAGAAGAAGAAATATTAAGAGACAAAGCGGGGGCTAGCAATGGTGGGAATCATTTATTCAGCAATGGTGGTAATTGAGATTATGCAGCCTGTTCCAATCCCCCCTTTTATTGGAAGTTTCTCAATCTTGGGAAACAGGGCATTCCTTCTTTTCTGACTACTTCCTGCTGGTTAGTGGCATTTCTGGGGTGAGAAACCTCCAGGTATCAGCTAGGGGCTATAGACAGGGGTGAGTTAGAGTGGAAGCTAGCTGCATCTTGGGGGATTAGATGTCATGCATCCACAGCGCCTGAAGAAGAGGGATCCCGACTTACTAGGGTAAAAAGTTTTTTAGCCTTAGGAGTATTTGTAGTTCCTTTTGCTCATATTCTCATAAAATAGGAAACACAAAAACAAACTAGAATAATCACTATTCTTAAGGTTCCTTTTTCGGTCTCTTCTATGGCCCACTTAACTGGACCTACTGCAGTTAATGATGACACTACACAGGGGAGGGTTAAAGTGTCTCTGATCTGTAAAGTTAGAGTTCCCCTGGCTTGTAGGACCACTGGAATTTTTCCCATGTACATTTCCTGGAGAAGTAAAACAAAAGACAGGGTTAGAATCATTATTCTGTGAGTTTCTTGGAATTGTATCTCAGATCTCAAATTGGAGTGCAGGAATATGGTGTTTTTTTGACTCTTCTTCTTTCGGGTGGAGCTGTTTTCATCTTTGAGTGATGCACCCATGAGGCTACTCCTTCTAATTTCAGAGACAAGTGGGTGGCTGGGAGAACTTCAAAAGTTCTTTTCCACTAAGGGCCCAGCTGATCTGGGTGTTAGCTTCTCCAGGTTTTCACAAGAACTCGACCTCCTGGTTGGAACCTATGAAGGGAAATGTAAGAAGGAAAAGAAAAGCGGGAAGAAGTATATTAATTAACAGTGTTTATTATGGCTCCCAGAGAACGGACCCAGTCTCTTTCCTCCACCTTGGTCATTACTGACTTGGGGAAAGTTGACTTTCTCAGGAATGATCTCCCATATATTAATTCATAAGGGCTTAACTTGAACCGGCTTTGAGGGGCTACCCAGATTCTGAGCAGGGAAATGGGCAAAACTTGTATCCAAGTGGAGTTTTGTCTCTTGGTAAAGTTTTGTCAAGGTCTTTTTCAAAGTATGAATCATCTTTTCAGTTTTTCCAGTAGATTGTGGTCTCCAGGCTGAGTGTAGTTTCTAGTTTATATTCAAGGCCTTGGTGATTTCTTGTGCGTTTTATGCCACAAAGGCTTCTCCATTATCACTTTGTACTGACATTGGCCAACTGAAATGAGGTATGATTTATTTGAGTTATGCCTCGGTCACTTCTCGGGCTTGTTCAGTTCAACAAAGGAAAGTTTCTACCCACCCTGAGTAGATGTCTACGAACGTCATCCGGTCTCCTCTGAAGTCAATAAAGTAGTTAAAAGGGCTTATATGTCTACCCAAGTGGGGTGGTGAGTAGAGAAGATAGGAAAAATTCTGTCATTTTATTCGGGTCACTTCGGTATGGGGGATTATGATTCCCCCAGTTATACAAGTCGGAGGTAGAGAAAGGAGTGTGCACTAACATTGTGCCTCCTCCTGCTAGAACTTCTTTCAGAGGAAATTGCCTTCCCGAGCCCTGACAGCACCGTCACTGAAAACAGTACCCTGATGAATGTAGGAAGGGAACACCATACCTGATGAAGTTAAACTCTTCTCAATTCCCTTCCTCATCAGTTTCTCTCAAGCTGGCCAGATGAGAATCAGGCTTGGCCCTTTTGGTGGAGGATTCTGCCATCATTCTTCGACCTGACCTGTCAGCTTCTACCGCTCCTTCCTTATATGTAGGAGGGGGAACAGAAGCAGTTATTTGTGCTATTCCCTCTAAGAGGGGATCCTCCAGTGAGGATTCAGGAAGCACTTTTGCCTTCAGCTTTCCCTGAAAAAGAACCTGGTTAGAGGGATTCAAAGTGTGATAGAGAGACATGAAAGCTTGAATATACGGAACTTTGTCCCCATTTTTTTAACTTCTACAAAACAAGTCAAGCTGAGAAATTGTGCCTTAAGCCAAAGACCCATTTTGGGGCCAATGTTTCTGGTCTCCCAGCTGGTATGGGGGCCATACATTCTTACATAAGTGTATCATTTTCTTTCTTGTCATAGGCTCATAGCTATACATTTTCCAGTTTGCTAGAATGTAGCCTAGAGGAGATTTGGCTGGGATAGACGGGCCTCCCCCCATAATAGGTGTTTTCCTTGAGTGTGTTTTTTTTTTTTTTTTTAAACCAATGGGCAAGTCTCTCTTTTCTGAGCACAGTGGTGATTTATTATATGAGTTGTAATGGATATCTAAACTAATAAAGTTGGATTTACCACACAGAAATATATATCTACAAATAGCATTCAAAGTTTGTCTAGAGAAAATAAAACGTATAGAAAAATTTACATGTGACAAACAACTTTTCATTAGAGTCTAATGATTAGCAAGATAATATAGGATGGACCTCTCCTGTTGGAGGTCTTCAGTGAATCTCCTTAAAATATACTGTTCTTCCCTGAGGGCAAGCTGCTCATCTTTGGTCTATCTATTAACAGTCATGAATCACTTTTTCAGAAGCAGAAATGAAACCTAAGACAAAATGGAGTCTGAACCATGAGGTCAATCTTCTCTGAGAACCTGCTTTTTCAAGATACATAATTTTCTGTATAGTAAGAGGGTGACAGTTTGATTACAAACATTAGGCCGGTATTTCATACTGCATTGTTTTAAAGCCTGATTGAACTGATTACTGAATTATCCTAAACATAACTCTCAGTCTGACCTTTGAAGTTAGTTTCCCAAAACAGATGGAACTCTTCAAAAAAACCACAATGCCCAGAGCAAAATAGTCTTACTAGTTTATGTGGACCATTGTTGACTCAAAAGTGGCTTCAGGAATCAGTTTTTTTTCAAAGCTCAAGATTCAGAAGGACACCCAAAGGCGATGGCCAGTGTAGGTTGCCCCAACTTCCATGAAAGCCAGAAATTTGGATTCTAGAAGAATTACATAAATTCTCTCATCATTCTTTCCTTTGGATCATGATCTTGCTATGGAATCTTTTATCAAAAATGTTCAATAAATGGTAATTGGACACAAATTGCTTTTTAAGATCCCAAGCACCATATGGCAAACTAGGAAATAAAAAGAAACACTAACAATAATATTAGGCCACTTGTCTGGGAGCCTTCATAAACCATGACCCTAAGGCCTTTGAACCAAGGAAAATGTGTGCAATAAATAGAATAGATATTTAAATTTCATTTAAAATATTTGTTACTAAAATTACTAATCTGCTGTCAGAAGCCTAAACTTGGGCAAGGTGTCTCCAGAGGAAAGGTGGAAAAATTTTCTATTTTATATATGTGAAGTAAGATTGGATTTAGGGAATATAAATACAATTGTTAGGTTTCTGTAAGTAAAACTCAAAGTAGAGCAAGAAACATTACAGGGTTGTGAAATGAAGAAAATCCTATGATCATTATTCAGCTGCCAGGAAGGGAAACTATTACAGGGTATGTTCCAAAGGAAGCAGACGCTGAGTGACCTCTGCATGATGTTTATTAGAGATCAACGCTGTGCAATTGAGGGTGAAGCAGCAGAATTGGGTAGAGGGTGAAGTCAAATTGCAAAGCAGGCCTAATGAGAGCCTCAGCTGACCTCACGGATACATTGACCTATAATGTCAGTGTGCGTTGTCTTGGGTTGGACCAAAATATCTGGGCCTTTTTACCCCTGCATAGATCAGCTGTTGGATTTGGGCCACCCTGGGAAAGATAGAATCTTTGGAAAAGTGAATCTGCAATTTCGGCAGTCTCTGTTGGCTGGAAGCTGAAAGCTCTCTGCCCAAATAGTATTCACATGGTTGTTGTTAGGTGCCATCAAGTCAGTTCCAAATCACAGTGACCCTATGCACCACAGAACGAAACACTGCCTGGTCCTGCGCAATGCTCACAATCGTTGCTATGCTTGAGGCCATTACTGCAGCCACTGTGTCAATCCATCTCATTGAAGGTCTTCCTCTTTTTCACTGACCCTGTACTTTACCAAGCATGATGTCCTTCTCCAGGGACTGATCCCTCCTGACAACCTGTCCAAAATATGTAAGACATAGTCTCAACATCCTTCCTTCTAAGGAGCAATCTGGTTGTACTTTTTCCAAGACAGATTTGTTCATTCTTTTAGCAGTCCATGGTATATTCAATATTCTTCGCCAACACCGCAATTCAAAGGCATCAATTCTTCTTCGGTCTTCCTTATTCATTGTCCCGCTTTTGAATGCATATGATGCGATTGAAAATACCATGGCTTTGGTCAGGTGCACCTTAGTCTTCAAGGTGACATCTTTGCTTTTCAACCCTTTGAGGAGATTTGTCCAATGCAATGCATCTTTTGATTTCCTGACTGCTGCTTCCATGGGTGTTGATTGTGGATCCAAATCCTTGACAACTTGCAATTTTTTCTCCATTTATCACAATGTTGCTTATTGGTCCAGCTGTGAGGACTTTTGTTTTCTTTATGTTGAAGTGTAATCCATACTGAAGGCTGTGGTCTTTGATCTTCACATAGTAGCAGTAGCAAATAGATGTACACAGAGTAACTCATGTCCATCATACAGCCTCTTAGATTATCCTATTTTTATGCAAATAACATATTTCCTACATTTGTTTGTCAACTATTCCTTCCTCCCATGAGGTATTTTCATAAAGGCTGCTATGCTAATTTTTTTACATGTTTGCGTTAGCATAGCACGCTTATGAAAATACCTTGTGGGGAGAGATGGAGCAGTTGACTAATAAAGATAGAGGGTATGAGTTATTTGGTGTAAAATATGGTATGTTAAAGAAAGTAGTCATGTAAGACGCAGAAATTGTTGTCATTGCTAGGTGCCCTGGTGTTTTCAACTCAGCAACCACATGTGAGAAAGTAGATCTGCCCCTTAGAATTTTCTGGGCTGTAATCTTTGCGGGAACAGATGACCAGGTCTTTCTCCCACAAAGCAGCTGGGTGGGTTCAAATGGTTAGCAGCCGAGTGCTTAACTGTTGCACCACCAGGGCTGCTTAGACACAGAGAAAAGAAGCAGGAAAACTGGTGGAAGATGAAGTGTCTTTGGAATATTGATTAGGAATCTCCAACTGAATTCTCATAAATGACCTTGTGTATCACAGATATTAAAAGGCTTGGGACATAATTTTCCAGTTGCTGAAATACCTTCCTTAATGTGATCACTTCGTTGTCATTACAAAATATCTGTGGTTATTTAACATACATGTATATTTTTATATATGTTCTATGAAAAATAAAATTTTTTTTTTGTATCAGCTTCTGCATGTCTTCTATATAATATTGACTTTGGAATCTGAAGAACAACAACAAAAAGATGCAACTTTTCTGTAACCTAATGAATCAATACAGACCTTTAGGCTAATCTCCTACTGGCAAAGTGAGATCAAATTGCATTTTGTCTTTATTTCAGTAATATAGTGTACAGCGGTACAGTATGATAGTTTGATGGTATAAGGTATATTGTAATTTTACTTTTCATTTTAAATTTGCATGTACCTAGGAATGTTTGAATTAAAATTTGAAGGTTAATAATTAAACTATATTTTTATAAATGTTTATGAGAGAAATAAAATTTAGAACAAAATAACAAAAAAGATAATAACCAAAAAGGGGGAAAAAAAGATATTTTAGAGAATAACAACAAACCAAAATAAATATTTTAAAGAGTTCCTCTAAATGAGCTGATAAATCTTCTGATTATTTCTTCATACAGCTATAATTTGGTGACTTTTTTTTTACATTAATGAAAGAAAACTTGATACCAATATTTTATTATCATTTTTAATATTGATCTGAGGTTTTAGAAACTATCAGTGCCAGAATGTATTGCTAGGAGAAAACAGTTTTAATCTCAGAAGCGGACTCTATGGCTATCTATTAAGTGTTCAAGATTAATGTTTGGGAAAAGATTACAATAGTAATGAATAAAAAATCTGTCACAGTGAGCATACCAGAAAGTCAAAAACCTTGCCATTGAGATGATTCCAATACATACATATTACTCATTTATTTTCTGTTTCAAAAATAAAAATCATTGAAAAATGAGCAATTGGTTGCAAATACTCTACTTATGACTATTATTATTTCTCCCAAATTAAACTGTTACTATTTTTTTAATCAAATTCTTATGCTTTTAAATCATGATGATTTTTAAATGTATATATTAATTTTTTCTACTCTTCAGTGTTATTTGTAAGAAAAATAGCAAAATCATATCAATATTGACAGGCCTATTTCTTATATCATCTTACATTCCACTTTGATTTGCTAATGGGATCATCAATTTTATTACTAAATTTTCTAAGCATGATTTACAGGTAGTCCCCAATTTATGACTGGGCTATGTTCTGACAAGACTGTTGTAAATCAGTTCTGACTTAAATTGAATAACTCTTTTTTTTCTTCTTGTTTTCATTATTATTGCCTTTTAATATTATTATCTTTATAAATCTGATCTTTGTCCTTGAACTTCTGTAGTGAATATTTGATAATTATAGCATCAGCAAAGTATGCTCTGAAACATTGTATTTAGTATATATGACTAACCATAAGATGTACAAAAGAAAAAAAAAACTGTCATAAGTGCAGTTCCTCCTATCTTGAATACATTGTAACTCAAATACATTGTTAAAAGATACGTTGGTAATCCGTATTATCAACTTTACAGCACAACATTCCATATTTTCTTACAACCTGATTGAACTTCCATTACACTGTTCCCAGTTTTTATTTCAATTTTATCATTTACAACATTTGTTTTGGGGTTAAAATACATGTTATGGCTATATTAATGTTTGTTAGGCAATCATAATTTGAGGTAATTTTAACATCATTTCATGATAAATACTTGGATTTCTGTAATGACCTTTTGAATGTTAAGCTGTCTACATTGAAGCACATTAGTTTTAATTCAATAATCTGGGATTATCTTTTTCAGTTTAAACTGTTGAATAATACACATTATTGAAAGTTTCATTTGTTAATTGAAATGGCCTGTTAGTATCAAGTTTATTTTTTTCATACTAGTATCTTCATTAATATTTTAGTGTTTTCTTAATAGCTAGTTGTTTAATTTTATATTCTATTTAATTTTCTCTCCAGAAGTGTTTTCACAAAAGCTAAGTAGCAATGACAATTGAAACAAAGTTAATATTAAAGTTAAACATGTATTTCTACAATCACTAAAATATATGAAATTAAAGTAAAAAAAAGAATTTACTAAATATGTAAATATGTTTATTTTATAGGTTATTTTTCCTCCTAAATGTTTATATTCTCTAATTACCATTATTACTATGCATTTATTTCAAATTGATGTCTTTTTATGAGATTATGACCTTGACCGAGAATTTAAAACTAGTGGGCTATGGAAAATCTATTAAACTGAGCTGACATGCAATGTGAAGCATGGCCATAGACAGATGATATTGCAATAGAAGATGGCAAATTCAATCATAAGATGGATGTCCATTGGAAAATTTGAAGCAAGATGCTGTTGAAGGTCAACAGTAGACAAGCCAAATGAGGTACTTTGGTTACATTGTTGGTTCAGAATGTTATAGGGAATATCTTAGAAATCTGTTTTTAAGGGTCTTGCACCTAAAAGTCTCATATTACGTCTCTACCAATCTTACACTCATGTCTGTCAACTACTCATTTAGAATTTAATATTAAAACTAGCTTCCATATCATTTAATGAGCATTCATATACATTGAAATTTAAGTTCAAATCTTTGAAATAAACGTCCTTTTACTATATATACTAATTATTGAGTCCAGTGCACAGATATAAAAAAGAAAAAGACAGTAAACAAAATAGAAATAGCTAATACATCTTAATACACCTTTCCTGAAATGGTCTATAAAGAATTCTGATGAAATTGAAAGCGTCAGTGACACTCTTAAATCTCTTAATATTTAGATGTAGAACTTTTTAATATTATATATAAAACTTACACAGAATCCAGTGTAAGACGTATGGCAATCACATTAGGCCAATTTATGTAATATATTTCTTAGCTCAATACCGCTAGGAGAAGAGATGATGGAATATTTTTTTTTAGAAAATTAACTTGAATTGGGTTTCAAGGGACACTTAACAGCAAGGAAAGATAAAAGAAATAACTGAATGCATAACTTTGCATTCTTAGGAAAAAGCAAAATACTTTTCTTACAGCATATAAAAATAGCTCAGAATATATTTTCTAAACAAGATTCTGGACCTATGAAATGTCCAAATCACAAATAAAAAAAAAGGTAAGATACATTTTTGAAATAATTGTTAAAATGTGATTACAGACTTATTATTAGGTTATAACAAAGATTTCTTCCTATTTGTATTACTGGTGGTAATATCACTTTCCTTAAGCAAACCCACAATGAACAAAAAGTGAGCATAATATTTTAGAGATGTCTACAGGGATGTGTGAAATGAGATGATATTGTATCTAGATTAAAAAAAAAAAATTGTCAAAGAAAAAGTCATTTGTTGAAGTTTATACTCCGAGGAACTAGTTTCTGAGATAGAGATTAGCATTTCCTATGTTGACTGGGAAGCATTCTTGGGATCAATGAATGTCCAGACAATAAAAGCCTTCTCTACCTTGAGACCAGTGAAAAGTATTAGTACATTACTATTTTCTTCTTTGTCCAGAACATCAATATGAATGTGCAACTTTAAAGAACTGGGTATTAAGGGTGTTGAATTCCATTGAAATACGTAAATTTATTTGGAAAAAACTAGAATAGGCTCTCTGTAATTTATTCAAACAGCCCAGAATCCATGCATTTATAATTCTCCTGTTGCTAAAAGCTACTAATTTCATCAATTATATGTACTCAAATAAACAATTTCTTTACCATGTGAGATATGAAAATGATTAAAATATACACTAGTTATCTGGGTTTAAAGATTCCACACTTGGGTCCGTTATTTTAAACTGTGTATAAAACCCAATCTTGACCCATGCTACTTAGTACATTGCCAATAATCATACCTGTATCACCACTATTTCACAAAGATCTAAAAAATACAGGGCATACCTTTGTCAACATAACATAAATTTTAAATGAAGAATTATATAGTTAAAAATAGAAGTAGGATGAGAAATAAGGAGAACAGGAGGGAAAGGATGAGAAGGAAGAGGGAAAGGATGAGAAGGAGTAGGAAAAGCAAAAAAAAAAAAAAAAAGGAGTAGAACGAGAAATATTTTGATGAAAGAATAGTATAAATAAGTCAGTGTTGCTTATGTTTGAATCTTCTGGTTGAGTTTCAGCTCACATTCAGACAAGCCTAGGTCCATGTAAACCACCTTGTCCAGGCATATATTTTCCTGATTTGATTTAAATGGGAAAAAAGATGCTTGACAAAGACAATGAGAGAAAAGTCACGATGTTTATCGCTAGCTCCTTGTAAGATATCTGCTGGAGTACTGACACACTGAAGTAATGCAGTTGTGAGCAAGAATCAACAAAATCTGTGTGTAAAAGATAATGTGATCTCATTTTTAACTACGTGCTAGTAAGACCTAGAGAAAACCAGTTTTTCATTTATCTTTAAGATATGGTAGCAAGTGGAATATTTTTATATGTTTATTAAAAATCAGGAATAAAATTAACCTGCCTTGAAAGCTTGAATTCTTAGTATTTTGCATCTAAAGATATTTTCAAGTCAGAGATCATTCCTATATTGCTGATATCATTAAAATAACTTTGCCTTTTTCCTTTTCTTCCTCTTCTCCTTCTTCTATTTCACACTCTGTCTCTGATACTTATGTGGACTTCTAGTCATTTTGTTTAATATTTTAGGTCAATACTAATTTCATCATTTTTTTTTTCTTTTGCCAGATTTTTTTTTCCATTCCAATTCTGAATATACGGAGCTATATTTCACCAGGACCCTTACTCTCTTTATGTCTCTAGAGGTTTTCTTTGGTGTTCTAACCCTTAGCCCGGTTCCTTTTTTGGACACTTAACAATAAAAATGCATACTGATTGAGGTATAGAAAGAATAATTTTGAAAATATGACACTGTGACATATATATGCTGCTAAGTGTGTTCTGCAGTATCAATCTCTTACGTGCCTAACCAGCCTAGTGCTCTGCCCAGAATGATTCTTTCATCATATATTTTTAAAATTCTTTCTTTTGGACTTCCAGGCAACATGGCGCTATAGGCAGAAGCACCACGCCGTCCCTGCACAGCAAAGATCCAAAAACTAAGCCAAACAGAAAAAACATCAATCCTGAAACTCTAAGCATCAAATGATGAGATAAAGAACTCAGCCAAGCACCAAATAGAATAAGAAACTGACAGAGAACAGAGAGAAAGGAGAGGTACATGCAGAGGTCCCCTATCAGCTAAAGCAGCAAGGATCCCCCGTTGTGGACTCCTATCAGAGAACAGCGAACAGAGGGTACGAGAAAGCAGCTTCATGGAACTTCCAGCAGGAGACAAAACAACTGGTAACCAACAATATATGTGTTCCCACCTCCCACCCTTCTTCACCCGACTCAGCCTGCTCTGCTTCCTGTGGCCAGTCTCTTGGCTGGGAAGCATTGGCTTCACCCTGGTGTCACAAGGATTCCACCTGCCCACACTGGCCAGCTCCCTATGTGCCATTTGTTGGCTGTTGGTGTTGCTTTTTTCCACTCTTTAGATTTCTTCCTTTCCTCTCACCACCTCCTCTTCTTTTCTCTCAAAAACCTCCTTCCGTGCGCCATCTTTGCTTTTTCCTGAAAGGCTGTGAAACACCACTTGAATGTGAGACTGCTTCCCAGCTAGTGCTGCCATGCCAGTGGGATCCTGGGGCTTTTTGTTTGTTTGTTTTGAATTGTTTCATTCTTTTCTTTTTCTTTTCGTGAACTGAGAGCCCATTCTAGCCGGGCAGTACTGTGCAGTTTGGGACCTACCCCCTCTGTTTGCACCGTTGCACAGAGGGAACCCGGAGGACATTTCTTTTTTCTTTTTTTTTCTTTCTGTTTTTTGGTGGGATTTTCTTGTTCTTTTGTTAATTTGTTTGTTTTGTTTTCTTTTCCCTCTTTTTCCTTTTTTATCTTTCTTCATTACTCAGTTTCTAGTCTCTCAATACTTTCCTTCTGTTTCTGTACCCTGAACACCTGACACTGAGTGATAACTCTATGCCTTCTAGCCAGGATGTATTTCACAGTCTGGAAGGAAGTTCTCCTGACCTCATAGCCACAGCGGTGGGACCACTGTGAGTTTGCTTTTCTTTTTTCTTTCTAATTTTTAGTTATTCATTTTTTACTTCTCTTTTCTTTTTTTTCTTCTTCTTCTCATTTTTGTTTTTCTCCATTTCATAGTCTCTAATCTCTCCACTCCAACAGCAAGCTCCCCTAGCACTCTTTTATGTTCGTTTGTGTGATTTGGCTCCTGTTCCTCTCTCCTCTCTCCTTTTTCCCATACCCATCTTAGCTCCACACATCACAATCTCCCCCCACCGCATCCTGCCTACCTGCACCGTATACTGAACATCACACCACCAAGCAGCCCAGGCATGGCCTACCAGAAACTGCCCTGCCATGATTACTGGCCCACCCTGGTGGCTGTAGTAAGTGCCACAAACAACTCATCCCAGCAAATCCTCATCAGCTAGACTTGCCCTACTGTACCATAGCTGAGTGACTGACCCTGCCAATTGGAGAAGGAGGTGAAAAATATCGTGTCCACAGAAGAGCAAATAACAAAGAACACACAGCCAAACTGCTCAGACATAGCCAAATAAAACCAAAAAAAGGAAGAAACTAACAAACATACAATCAATAAATGAGAAAAATAACTACTGAATGCCCCAAAGACAGCAGACAATATCAAAACATTTACAAAAACAGCACAGGATGGTTCCAGTAGGCATCCAAATTAAAACACCAGATGACTTTCCAGCAGAAGAAAAGGCACTAGAAATACCTTATAGGGAATTCAAATCTCCAATATTCAGAGCTCCAAGAGTTGAAGCAAAAAGCAGACACAAATGAGGAAAAAAGGACAAATTCATGGAAAAGGCAGAAAAATTCATGGAAAATACACACAAAAAAATGGAGGAATTCAGGAAAATAAAGCAGGACCAAAATTCCAAAATAAATTCACAACTAGAAATCATACAAAAACAACAATTAGAGATCCAAAAGTTAAACAACAAGATTTCAGAAATAGTGTCATAGAAGGCTGAGGAACAGGTTTGAAATGGTGGAAGACAGGATCAGCAAAATTAAAGACAAGTACTTGTATACAAATCTGTTTGAGGAAAACTCAGAAAAAAGACCAAAGAAAAATGAAGAGACCCTGACAATTATGTGTGATACAATCAAAAGAAAAAATCTGCAAGTGATCAGAGTTCCAGAACAGGGGGAGAAAACAGAAAACACAGAGAGGATTACTGAAGAATTGCTGACAGAAAACTTTCCCAATATCATGAAAGATGAAAAGCTGGTCATCCAAGAAGCTCAAAAAACCCCATATAGGATAGACCCCAAAAGAAAATCACCAAGGCATATCATAATCACACTCGAAAAAACCAAAGACAAGGAATCCTGAGGGCAGCTCGAAAAAACCAAAAAGTGACATATGGAGAAGAAACAATAAGACTAAGCTCAGATTATTCAGTAGAAACCATGCAGGCAAGAAGGCAATGGGATGACATACATAAAACCTTGAAAGAAAAAAATTGCTAGCCAAGAATAATATATCCTGGAAATCTCACATTCAAATATGATGGTGAAATTAGGACATTTTCAAATAAACAGAAATTCAGGGACTATGTAAAAACAAAAGCAAACTTACAAGCATTATTAAAGACAGTCCTTCAATCTGAGAACAAACAATTTCAGTTAACAGGCTCAATCTAAGACACAGGATCGTACAAGCCAGATAACAATCTAGGAAATGAACTATTAAGGACTATCCAAAACCAAAAGAAATACAACAGGAAATCAGAGCAGTTAATCTGTAAATGATAACAACATCAGGACAATAAAAGAGGGAGTAAACTTTGTGGATATAGAACCTTCTAATGCAGAGGAAAGCAAGGTGATACCAAGTAATGGTAGACTGCTTCAAACTTAGAAAGATAAGGGTAAAATTCACGATAACCACAAAGAAAGTTAACAAAACTACTCATAAAACTAAAGAGGAAAAACATAGTCTCAGTAAAAACAAAAAAAAAAAGAAAAAAAAATCCACAAACAAAAGAAATTCAGCACATGAGAGTAACAGGAACAAAGAAAATGTCAGCACCACAAAAACAGTGGAAAATGATAGCAATAAACTGATACCTATCAGTAGTTAAACTGAATGTAAATGGCCTAAATGCACCAAGAAACAGATGGAGAGTAACAGAAAGGATTAAAAAACAGGATCCATCAATATGCTGTCTACAAAAGACACACCTTAGAAAGAAAGATGTGAATTTATTAAAAATCAAAGGTTGGAAAAAATATATCAAGCAAATGAATACCAAAAAAAGAGGAGGAGTGGCAATACTAATCTCAGATAAAATAGATTCTAAAATAAAATCCACCAAAAAAGACAAAGAAGAACACTATATAATGACTAAGGAGATGATCCATCATGAAGACCTAACCATAATAAACATCTACTCACCCAATGACAGGGCTCCAAAATACATAAAACAAACTCAAATAGCACTAAAAAGAGAAATTGACAGTTCCACAATAATAGTAGGAGACTTCAACACATCATTCTCAGTAAGGATAGAATATCTAAAAAGAAGCTCAGCAAAGATACAGAAGACCTAAAGGGCACAATCAGCAAACTTGACCTCATAGACATTTATACAACACTCCACCCTACAGCTGCAAAGTACACATTCTTTTCCAATGCACATGGAACATTCTCCAGAACAGAACACATCTTAGGCCAGAGAGCAATCCTCAACAAGATCCAAAACGCTGAAATAATACAAAGTATTTTCTCTGACCACAATGCCATCAAGGTAGAAATTAACAACAGATAGAGAAAGGAAAAAAAAAAAATCAATTACGTGGAAACTGAATAACATGCTGCTTACAAACCACTGGGTAACAGAAGAAATCGGAGATGAAATTAAAAAATTCCTAGAATCAAATGAGAATGAAAACACATCATACCAAAACCTTTGGAACACAGCAAAGGCAGTCCTCAGAGGACAATTTATAGCAATAGATGCACACATCAAAAAAGAAGGGATAAAATCAAAACATTAACTACACAACTCAACCTAATAGAAAGGGAAGAGCAAAAAAAGCCTTCAGCCACCAGAAGAAAAGAAATAATAAAGAGAAGAGCAGAAATAAATGAAATACAGAATAGAAAAACAATAGAAAGAATCAACAAAACCAAAAGTTGGTTCTTTGAAAGAATTAACAAAATCGACAAACCACTGGCCAGACAGAAAAAATAAAAACAGGAGAGGATGCAAATAACCCAAATAAGAAATGAAGTGGGGGAGATTACAATAGACCCAACTGAAATACAAAAAAGGTCATAACAGAGTATTATGAAAAACTATACTCCAACAAAGTTGAAAACCTAGAGGAAATGGATAAATTTCTCGAAACACACTACCTACACAAACTATCACGAAGTGATGTTGAAAATCTGAAAAGACCTATAACAAGAGAAGAGACAGAAAAGGTAATTTAAAAAAAAAAAAACAAAAAACAAAAAAAAAAAGCCCTGGCTCAGACAGCTTCACTGGGAATTCTACCAAACATTCAGAGAAGAACTTGTACCAGTACTACTCAAACTATTTCAGAACATAGAAAAGGAAGCAACATTTCCAAATTCATTCTATGAAGCCAGCATAACCCTGATACCAAAACCAGGCAAAGAGACCACAAAAAAGAAAATTACAGACCAATAACTCTCATGAATATAAATGCAAAACTTCTCACAAAATTCTAGCCAATAGAATTCAGCATCATATCAAAAAAAATAATACACCACAACCAAGTAGGACTCAAACCAGGTATGCAAGGATGGTTCAACATTAGAAAATCAATCAATGTAATCCACCACATAAATAAAAGGAAAGAAAAGAATCACATGATCATCTCAATTGACGCAGAAAAGGCATTCGACAAAGTCCAACACCCATTCCTGATAAAAGCTCTCAATAAAATAAGTATAGAAGGGAAATTTCTCAACATACTAAAGGGCATCTATGCAAAACCAACAGCCAACATCATTCTTAATGGTGAGAGGCTGAAAACATTCTCCTTGAAACCAGGAACAAGACAAGGATGCCCTTTATCACCACTCCTATTTAACATTGTGCTGGAAGTTCTAGCTAGAGCAATAAGGGAAGAAAAAGAAATAAAGGGCATCCAAATTGGTAATGAAGAAGTTAAACTCTCCCTGTTTGCAGATGATATGATACTATACATAGAAAGCCCTAAAGACTCCAATAGAAATCTACTGGAACTGATAGAAAGATTCAGCAGAGTAGCAGGATACAAGATAAACATTCAAAAATCAGTTGGATTCCTATACACCAGTAAGGAGAACGATGAAAAGGAAATCAGGAAATCAATACCATTTTCAATAGCCCCTAAAAAGATAAAATACTTAGGAATAAATCTGACCAGGGATGTAAAACACCTATACAAAGAAAACTATAAAATACTACTGCATGAAACCCAAAGGGATCTACATAAATGGAAAAACATACCATGCTCTTTTATAGGCAGAGTCAACATTGTGTAAATGGCAATTCTGCCCAAAGAAATTTACAAATACAATGCAATCCCGATCCAAATATCAGCAACATTCTTCAAAGAGATGGAAAAACTAATCATTAACTTTATATGGAAAGGGAAGAAGCCCTGAATAAGTAAAGCACAACTGAAGAAGAATAAAGTATGAGGTCTCGCACTACCTTATCTCAGAACCTTCTATACAGCTACAGTAGTCAAAACAGCCTGGTACTTGTACAACAATAGACACATTGACCAATGGAACAGAATTGAGAACCCAGATGTAAATCCATCCACCTACGGTCACCTGATCTTCAACATGGGCCCCAAGTCCATCAAATGAGGAAGGACAGTCTTTTTAACAAATGGTGCCGGCAAAACTGGATGCCTATCTGCAAAAAAATGAAACAGAACCCATATCTAACACCATATACAAAAACTAATTCAAAACTGATCAAAGACCTAAATATAAATCCAAAAAATATAAAGTTCATAGAAGAAAAAAATAGAATCAACCCTAGAAGCCCTAATACATGGCCTTAAAGGATACAAACATAACCATCAGCACACAAACTCCAGAAGATAAGCTAGATAACTGGGATCTTCTAAAAATCAAACACCCATACTCTTCAAAAGACTTCACCAAAAGAGTAAAAAGAGAATCTACAGACTGGGAAAAAAATTTTGGGCATTACAAGTCAGACAAAGATCTAATCTGTGTAATCTACAAGAAAATCCAACACCTTTACAACAAAAAGACAAATAATCCTATTAAAAATGGGCAAAGGAAATGAACAGACACTTCACCAAAGAAGGCATTCAAGCAGCCGACAGACACGTGAGGAAATGCTGGCAATCACTAGCCTTTGGAGAAACGTAGATTACAACCACAATGAGATACCAGCTCACCCTGGTGTTACTGGCACGAATCAAAAACACTGGAAATAACAAATGTTGGAGGGGCTGCGGGGAGATGGGAACACTTATGCACTGCTGGTGGGAATGCAAAATGATACAACCATTTTGGAAAATGAAATAGCACTTCCTCAGAAAGCTAGAAATAGGCATACCATTCGATCCAGCAATCCAACTCTTAGGAATATATCCTAGAGAAATAAGAGTCATCACTCGAATAGACATGCATGCCTATGTTCATGGCAGCATTGTTCACAATAGCAAAACCATGGAAACAACCTAGATGCCCATCGACAGATGAATGGATAAACAAAGTATGTTACATACACACATGCAATGAGAAAAAACAGTGGTGAAATCTGTGAAGCATCTCATAACGTGGATGAAACTAGAGGACATTATGCTGAGTGAAATAAGTCAATCACAAAAGGACAAATATAGTATGAGACCTCTATTGTAAAAACTCATGGAAAAGTTTACACACAAAAAGTAACAATTTTTGTTGGTTACGAGGGATAGGACAGGTGGGGGAAAACACTAAATAGACAATAGATAAGTGGTAACTTTGGTGAAGGGTAAGACAGTACCCATTACTGGGGAAACCAGAACAACTTGTACAAGGAAAGGTCATGGAAGCTCCATAGACACATCCAAACTCCATGAGGGACTGAATTGCTGGGTGGAGGGCTGTGGGGACCATAGTCTCAGGGAACATCTAGCTCAACCGGCATAACACAGTTTATAAATCAATGTACTACATTCTACCTTGGTGATTAACGTCTGGGGTCTTAAAAGCCTGTGAGCAGCCATCTAAGATACTCCACTGGTCTCATGTCTTCAGAAGCAAGGGAGAATGAAGAGAACAGGATACAAGGAAAAGATTTGTCCAAAGGTCTAATGGACCACAGCCACCAAGGCATCCACCAGACTATGTCCAGAACAGCTAGATGGTGCCTGGCTATCACCACTGACTGCTCTGACTGGGATCACAGCAGAAGGTTCTGGACAGAGCTGGAGAAGGATGTAGAACAAAATTCTAACACAAAAAAAGACCTAATTTACTGGTCTGACAGAGACTGGAGGAATCCTGAGAGTACGGCTCCCAGACCTTCTTTTAGCTTAGTGGTGAAGTCACTCGTGAGGTTCACCATTTAGCTGGGGATTGGACAGCCCCATAAAACAAAATGGGACTAATGAGGCACAGTAGTCCAGGGACAAGGACTAGAAGGCAGGAGGGGAGAGGAAAGCTGGTGATAAGGAACCCAAGGTTGAGTAAGGACAGTGTTGACATGTAGTGGGGTCGTTAACCATAAGGCAATATGTGTACTAACTGTTTAATGAGAAATTATTTTGTTCTGTAAACCTTCATCTAAAGTGATAATAGCAGCACAACTGGAAGAACTTAATCAATGTCACTGAATTGTACATGCAGAAATTTTTGAAATAGTGTATCTTTGGTATGTATATTTTCACACACACACAAAAAAAATAGTTTCTCCAGGGTCGAGAAGGGAGATGATTGACATGTTGTGGGGCTGTTAACCAATGCCATAAAACAGTATGTGTACTGACTGTTTAAGGAGAAACTATTTGTTCTGTAAATCCACACCTAAAGTACAATAAAAAACAATTAAAAAAAACAAAAACAAGAAAACTGTTTTTTTCCCCACTCTTAACCTTTTTCTTGTATTTATCTTTTTCCATTCTAATAAAATTTACTTGTTCTTGTTTTCTTTGTTTCTTTCTTTGTTTTTTCTTTTCTGTGCTTCCTGTTTACTAATTGGCTTATGCTTTTCTCTCTCTCTCTCTGCTTTTTTTTTTTTTTTTGCCTACCTTGTAACACTTCCGTCTAGCCTCTAAATGATGAATGAATAATTCTTATGGCACACTCATTCTACTAATGCTATTTAAATCTCACATATTCTATTTTACTCTCATTATTTCTTTTTCTTAAATTTATTAGGAAAGATTTTCAAAAGAACAGCTCCATAGTACACATAGTAGTTTCTCTAAATTTTGATGAGCAATATATGATAATATCTACCCAATTTTTTTCTATTGTAAGCACTGACTTATTCTATGAAAAAAGAAAAAAAAAAGATAGATCTTGGAGATCAGCATTTAAAACCTAAAAAAACTGTCATTTGGGAACAAAGCATATGAATTCCATAAAGATCAATTCAACTAAAAAACAACTTTTTGATTATTTTTTTGAATAGATATATATTTATGCTTTTCATAGCAGTTACCTTCTGTAGTCATGTTTAGAATAATACATATAAATATCTTAACAATCATTAAGCATTTATGTATCTTTATGTGTTTTACATATATTTTCTCATTAAAAGCCTTGAAAGAAATTATGGGAAATTGATAAAATTGTGTCCAGTTTTCAAAGGATGAAATTGAGCTCCAGGAAAAATGGATGTTTGACAAAATTATTAAGCTAGTAAATGAGGGAACTGGTACTTTAGCTGGTTCTACTTGACTGCTAAGGAGCCCTGGTGTTGTAATGGTTAAGTGCTTGGCTGCTAACAAAAAGGTAAGCAGTTGAAACCTACCCAGCAACTCTGGGGGAGAAAATACCTCGTAATCTGTTTAGGAAATCTTAGGGGGCAGCTATGGTAAAGTGAATTCCTTTATATGGTCTTTTACCATGTTTTTTTGGAAAAACAGCTTGAGAGATTTTCCCACTAAGCCCTGAGAAGTTTCCTTTGTCCTACTTTTCTACCCCAAAGTATTTGCTAATTTTGTCCAGGTTGCTTGAAGTTTCCTGAGTAATCTGTAAACAACTTGGTATTGTATACTTTCTGCCTAGCCCTGGGTTGCAGCCTGCTCTGTGATTGTTATACACCTTGCAGGGATTGATCAATATACCATGCAAAGGAGGCAAATTGTAGTTCAGCATTTGCCTACTATGCAAATGAAGTGTCTGTGGCCTACCTAGAGGGGACTGGTCAGCTGACGGCCCTGGTGAGAGCGCCATGCTTGAAATTGATGTAGAGTTTGTATATTTAAGCAGCCACCCCCACAGCAGTTTTGCAAACAGAAAGAAGCCAGAAGAGAAGAAGCAGGGAGAAGTAGATGGAAGAAAACAGAAAGAAGAAGCAAAGAGAGAGGAGGCAAGAAATCTCCAGAAAGAGATGTAACAATGATAAAGTACTGCAACACTGAAGACAGTGAGAAACCTGTAATGGGCCCAGTGGCAGAGCCTGTGGCAACAGGTCCAGAAGAAGCCAGGTAGTAGAGCCAGTGGCAACAGTCCCAGAAGGTGCCCAGCAACAGAGCCTGCAGCAACATGTGGCAGGGCCAAGAGGAGCCTTTCCTGACTGGACTGAGAGAAGTCTGTCCTCAAGGTGCCTTGAGTAGCCTTCCTGGTAGATGAAGAGGGTCCTGTCCCGGCCCAGAGGAGCTTGTCCTCATGGGGCTGAGAGGAGCTGACCTATCCTGCATTGAAGAACCGACACTCTGCCTACATGCTTCCTGATCCTGATTCCTGAGATGTATGTAGCCTATTTATCCTGACCCCAAGTTGTACCCTGTTGTTTCCTTAATAAACTACTTAACTGTAAGTATGGTCTGTGAGGTCTGTGTGGCCATTGCAATGGATTATCAAACTCAGTAGAGAGTGCCTTGGGAGGGACATCTGGTCTCAGAGTTATGTGTCCGAGTGTGGAGGTATGTCTGACTTCCACTTCATAGAGATCAACTTCGGGCTTATCTTGATTTGCATTATCCCTTCGGAAGTGAGACAGGTTCTGGCGCTTGTTACTAATACTACTAGTAGTCCCATTTTACAATGGCACACAATGACGTGTGACTGCTAAAAGCCTATGTTGTAATCTTAGCATAGTTCTATATAAGATATAGCCTTGAGAATTATTTAATATAAAATACACAAAAAATTCAAACATTCCAATGTTTGAATGTAAATGAATGTCAAAATATGATTATTGATCATGATATTTTATACTGTTTATTTTTTATTTTATACGCAGTGATAGTGATTTTCCTTTATATTAAAAGCTGCAAAAGACCTTTTTAACATTTTACAAAGCAAAGATTTCACTTTTATGACTAAAGTGACTCTAACACAAGCATGGTCTTTTCAATTGTCTCATATGCACATTAAAGCTGGTTACTGAAAAAAAGAAAACAGAAGAATAATTGATGTGCTTGAACTCAGGTGTTGGTCAAATATACTGAAGACTCGGAATATTGAACATTCTGTGGACTGCAAAAAGAATGAACATATCAGTCTTAGAAGACATACATCTAGAATGCACCTTAGAAGTGTGGATGGTGAGACTTTGGCTCGCTTGTTGGATATGTCATCAGGAAAGACCGATTCCTAGAAAAGGTAATCCTGTTTGGTAAGGTAGAGGGTCAGTGAAAACTAGGAAATTTCTCAGTGTGATGGATTGACAAGATAGCCACAGTAATGGACTCAAACAGAGAATGGATCGTGAAGAAGGCACAGGATAGGACAACATTTATCTCTGGTATACGTAAGATTGCCGTGAGTTGGAGACGATTTGATGGCAACTAACAACAACAAATAATATGTTGTCCTTGTTGTTAGTTGCTATTGAGTCGATTCTGACTCATGTCTATCCCATGTGTGCAGAGTAGAATTCCTGCATAAGGTTTTCAAGGTTGTGACCTTTCAGAAGCAGCTCCCCAGGCTTGTCTTCAGAAGCACCTCTTGGTGGATTCCCACTGCCAATCTTTCAGTTTATAGTCATACACTTAACCATTTGTGCCACTCAGGGACAACAAATAGTATATATGTATTAATTATACTGTGCAGGAATTAATGAGATGATTATAAATTATTTAATAGATGTTTAAATTCTATTCACAAATGTCATTTGAATTTTAGATCCTTAATTACAAGATTCAATCCCAATCCTGGTCAAACTACTCACTAAACGCGTGACCTTAAATAAATTCTATCTTTTATCAGTACACTCAATTACTCACCTGTCAAATAACTTAATACTTTTTCCAGAGTGTGGTTGTAGGATTAAATAAGGTAATAAAAAAAAATTTAGAAACATGATTCAAATAATGTTTTAATCAAATATGCTATTTTTAAAACAATTTACTGAAGTTCATAAAATTTAACAGAGACCAAAAATACAGAGAATCCTATACTCAAATCCACTATTAACTATGCCCTGTATCCACTTGTTAGATATTCTTTAATTCAGTTAGTCACCCTTTCATTATTTATTAAAAACCATCTCTGTGCTGAGTTCTTGTTATTGAAATCTAAGGTTATACAGAAGCACAAAGCCTTGGTATTCCTGTAATCTGACATAGTTAACAAACCTTTACTTCAGCTTTATCCTTTATATGTTTTATAAACAGGTTTCATCAGTTCAAAAGTCCAACCAATAACAACAATGAGGGAAGCTGAGCATGTGCATACTTGGGCAGAGTGGAGTAAATTGCAGAGCACAGGCAGATTCCAAACAGGCCAGTTACTACTGTGCCCCAAGGGTTGATGTGTCAAACTCATGTGATTTTTAAATCTAGTTTTATCCTCTACTATCTCTCCTCTAAAACAAGTATTTATTTTTAATCTTCAAATGATAATAATTAACCTACATCATAGGATTGCTGTGAAGGTAAAAAGAAACAGTATCTGTAATAGGTTTAGCACAGGCTTAGTCCAGTGAATGAAAAATAGTAAGCACTCTATCAACAAAAGCTATGATGATGATAATGATGGGACATGTATCTAGTGTTGTCATAGTTTCATATTTTCCAGGGCACTTTGCTAGAATGATGACGTTCTGTGAAATCTCCTGATTTTTAACATTGGCCACAAACAATTAATATGAAAAAGAAAAAAAAAAATCTGTTTGCTACATATGACCAGTGATCCACAAGTTTATGACCTCTTCATTAGATGATCTTGATGAACTTTTATCTCAAATTCTCCATCTTCATATGGTATTCAACTGGATTGGAAAGAAGTTCATTAAACCTATGATCTGTGGAAAGCAATTAAGTCACCTTAGAAAGCCATTGAAAGGGAGTCCTGCTCCTTGGAGAGAATGGCAAAATTATACCTTATCTTTCTTCAAATGTCCTATGCATTTCCTCACAAATATTTGCCCAACTCTAGTAACACGGAACATGTATAGCCAACTCTAATAACATGGAACATGTATATTGAGAATAGACAACAGAAAGTATATGTGCTGTACACCTGTCATTGATAGTTGTCCTTGGCCATTCAAGTACCACTCTCATATTTTCATAATTCAGCTACATGTCTGTATAATTTTAACTAAGTTACAGAGACAAAAGTCCACAAATAATTCTCTAAGAAACCTAATATTGCTTTAAAAATCATTTCTGTTGTCTGAACCTAATGACTGAAGAAAAAAAAAAAAAAACTCTTGCATTGTACATTCTCCCATCTGAATCATTAAATGTTAAAATTTTCTATTTGTATGTAATATTGCTGTATATAAAATAGTCTTTAAAACATTTAGCCTTATTATTATATATAGCAGTTTAACACTAGTATAGCACAAGGTAGAAACCCTGGTGGCATAGTGGTTAAGAGCTATGTCTGCTAATCAAAAGGTAAGCAGTTCTAATCCACCAGGCGCTCCTTGGAAACCCTATGAGGCAGCTGTACTATGTCCTATAGGGTCCCTGTGAGTGGGAATTGACTTGACAGCAACGGGTTCGGTTTTGGGTATAGCACATAGTATATAAAAATGGCATATAGTGTGATGGTTAAGGTTGTGTGTCAACTTGGCTGGCCCATAATTCTTAGTGGTTTGGCTGTAGTATGATGCTTGATCACTTCCATGATGAGATTTGATATAATGTGATCACCTCCATGATGGGATCTGCTGTGAGTAGGCAATCAGTTGCAAGGGAGTTTCCTTGGGCATGTGGCCCGCCTGCATTGAATGTAAGTGGAAATTTTGACCGGGCTCATGGGCTTTTGCTCACTCTGGATCCTGCAGCTCGCGCCTGTTCATCTGACACCCTGTTTTCGGGACTTGAGCAAGCAGCTTACCTGAGGTCCTGCCTGCTGATCTTGGAATTTGTCCATCTTTGCAGCCTGTGAACAAGAGCCATGCCCTCTGACCTGCTGATCTTGGGTTTGCCAGCCGCCATGTCTAGTGAATCAGGAGAAGCCTCTATCCTGACCCCTGGACTTGGGAAGTTCCAGCCTCTACAACCACATGACCCATTTCCTTGATACAAGTCTATCTATCTATCTATCTATATATCTATATGCACGCTTTACTGGTTTTGCATCTTTAGAGAACCCAGCCTAAGACATATAGTATAGTATATAAAATCATATTTAATTATCCTCGCTCATTTAAAAAAAATTTCAATTAGAATAAAGATAATTCTAATCTGAAATAGATTGAAATTTAAATTCACTCAGAGCCAGTGGTTTTTCCTGCATCTTCTGTGATTGCATGCATGACAGAAGATCATTAATTCTGGGCATCCACAATAAATTTTACTTTATCTGTACTGAAATGGTTATACTAAAGCATTATAGCACAGCACTGTAGTGCCATAATAGCAAGTGTTAGTGAACTGTAAGAAAAAAAGAAAAGAAAGACACTAAACTAAAATCATTCCCTTCAACACAGAAAGCCACACTTTGAAAAAGAAATGAATTTTGGAGGTCAGAGTGAGAGCATGTTTGACAGTAGTGCACAAATGTTGAAAATGGAGAAAGATTTTCATCCTGGCCATATTAACCTAGTATCTGTGGCATGTATGTGCGTGCATGTGTGTATGTGTGTGTGTGTGTGTGTGTGCTTATTACTAATATAATTATTAGTTTTTGCATAGTGCTTCAAAGTTTGTAAAGCTTATTCACATATATCGTATATTTGTCATAGTGAATTCACACATGGATATTCATTTCATTTTATACATAATTAACCTAAAGCTATTGTTGTACATTTATTTAACTGTGTTTCTGCCTAGTAGTTTGTTAGTACCTTTATTGCACAACAGTTTAGATATATTTATTTCTAGGGCAATTGATACATTGAGTGCATAGAAATATATGTATAAATATATACGTGTATATATATGTCATTGTTGTTAGGGTCCAGCAAGTAGATTTTGGCTCATAGTGACCCCATGTGACAGAGTTGAGCTGCCCCGTAGGGTTTTCTGGGATGTAATCTTTACAGGTGCAGATCTCCAGGTCTTTTTCCAGAAATGTGGCTGTATAGGTTAGAACCCCCAACCTTTTGGTTAGCAGCTGAACACTTAACTTTTGTGTCACCAGAGCTCTGTGTGTGGGGGTGGGGGGTGGGGGGAAAGGTAGACAGAAAGAGACAGAGAGACTGATTTATAGTTATACAAGAGACAGAGTGAAAATATTTATGTTAATAAATTGAACTGAAATTGTTTTTCTTGAAAAGTCAATACCTTGCACAGAATAGATTCTCAATAAATAAATAGGGATTTACATAGCTACATAAACGAATAGACAATTGAAAGTTAATAACTATATCCATAGCAGTTAAAAGAAAAACATTTCTTTTATGTCAATTTTCCTGAAGTTTTTCCCTAAAAATCAATATATATACAAATATATGTTAGGAGACATTGCAGACAGTTTTTTTTTGTTTTGTTTTGTTTTTTAAGTTTAGAGAAGAGGTAAATATGCACTTACTTTGAAGGCTAAGCAAGATGTATTTTAGAAGTAAATAAATGGTAAGATAATCAAAAAACTGAAAACACAACTCCGTGGCACTGTAATGCCTAATCACAGAGATCCTGTAGAACAGAGTAAAACTGCCCCATAGAGTTTCCAAGGCTGCAATCTTTACTGAAGCCGACTGCCACATCTTCCTTTGTCAGAATGGCTGGTGGGTTCGAACTGCTGACCTTTCAGTTAGCACTGAGCTCTTTAACCACTGCACAACCAGGGCTCCTTCAAGGGGAAACAATTTCCTGAGTGAAGTCAAACAGATGGAAAAGTTTAAGATTTTTTCTAAGGGAAGTTGACAAGTCAGTGTTTCTTCACTGTGGAAGCGGTGAAGGATGTTAAGACTATGCTGAAGTGTAGTTTTGAAGGGCCATGAATCCAAGTTAAAGAGTTTAAACTTTATTTCATCCACAGTGAAGAATCATTAGGGGCAAGGAAATGGCCAGCTGAAAGCAATGTTTAAGCTAGCTGCCCTGTGTAGGATGCATTAAAGTGGCAGAAATGGTCAACTGCAACCCTAGTAAACAAGTTATTACCGAAGTGATAGGTACAAGACAAAAATGCACTTTGTGAACTTAGAAATGTGTGTGTGTTTGTGGGTGTGTGTATGGGTGTATGTCTGTCATTCTAAAAATTTTCCAAATCACAATACACCTTAGCCTCAAGCCAACTAGTCACCATTCTGCCTGTTAGTACGTTCTTTTTGCTACTTAATGAGTTCGTTGCTTGTGTTTGGTGAAAAGGTATTCTGCCCTTAATTGCTTATGGATATAGCTGATCTATGAAACAATTTAGCAATATGATGTGACTTACGGACAAAACAAAAATACAAACCCATTGCCTTCAAGTCGATTCTGACTCATAGGGACACCATAGTACAGAATAGAACTGTCCCATAGGGTTTCCAAGGCTGTAAATCTTTTTGAAAACAGACTGTCACAGCTTGCCCCCATGGAACAGCTGGTGGGCATCAGTTAGCATCTGAGCACTTTAACCATTGCATCACCAGGGCTCATTACTTATGGAGAAGTATACTATTTTTCCTTAGATTTAGAGATGTAATATGTAATTTCAGGTAAATACCCTGATTTAACACTAGGTGATGGCGTTAGCTGTGGTGGATGGAACAAGCGAGTAACACATCTTTGCCTCTACACATCTGGTGATAACAGACCTGGATTTTTTAGACCAGAGATTTGCATTTGAATTCAGGCCTTATTATCTCGTTGCCCTGGAGCAAGTTAATTAACCTTGCTAAGAAATGGTTTCCTCAGCAGTAAAATGGCAATAACACTATTATAGTAATAATATATATGCATGTTTTGCAGAAGGTCTGGTGCATAGTAAATGTGGAGTTAAATGATTGTTAGTAGGCTTGGTTTCTATACCCTATTTAAAGTATTCTCATCAGTAACCCAAATGTCACTGTCTGTAAATTCAGTTGTAGTTAAAATCAGCTCCAAGCTCAAATTCACTGCCAGAAACTGCTATCACCTTTCCAGACATTTCTGTAAGTTCTTGGAAGGAATTCAGAATAAAAAAAATATATACAAGTTTATTTCCAAGTATATTAGAAAATGAATTAATATAAATAACCCAATAAAATATTATTTAAAAACATATGACTATGTCATGTGTGTCAGTGAAATAGTAAAAACAAAATACAACTCGATCTTTTTTATTGTAAAATATCATTCCCACCTAGTAATAACAGAGATTATATTAATCTTAAGAATAGTGTTTAATGTGTGTATAAATTTTTGTATGAGAAATTAACATGAGCAGTAAACATTCATTTAAAGCACAATAAAAAAAAAATCTGATGGTTACAAGGGAGAGGAAGTGTGGGAATGGAAAAACACTAAATAGATAGTAGATATGTAGTAACTTTGGTGGAGGGTAAGACAGTACACAATACTGGGGAAGCCAGTACAATTTGCCCAAAGTAAGGTCATGGAAGCTCTATAGACACATCAAAACTCCCTGAGGGACCAAATTACTGGGCTGAGGGCTATGGGGACCATGGTCTTGGGGAACATGACGTTAACATAGTTTATGAAGAAAATGTTCTACATTTTACTTTGGTGAGTAGCGTACGGGGTTTTAAAAGCTTGTGAGGACCATCTAAGATACTCCACTGGTCTCACCCGGTGTGGAGAAAGGGAGAATGAATAAAACTAAAGACACAAGGGAAAGATTAGTCCAAAGGACTAAAGGACCTCAACTACCACAGCCTCCACCAGACTGAGTCTAGCACAAATAGATGGTGGCTGGCTACTATTACCGACTGCTCTGACAGAGATCACAGTAGAAGATCCTGGACAGAGCTGGAGAAAAATGTAGAATAAAATTTTAACTCACCAAAAAAAAAAAAAAAAAAAGACCAGAATTATTGGTATGACAGAGACTAGAAAAACCCTGAGAGTGTGGCCCCCCCAGACACCCTTATAGCTCAGTAATGAAATCACTCCTGAGGCTCACCCTTCAGCCAAAGATTGGACAGACCCATAAAACAAAAAGAGATTAAATGGGCACACCAGCCCAGGGGCAAGGAGGAGAAGGCAGGAGGGGACAGGAAAGCTGGTAATGGGGAACCCAGGGTGGAGAAGGGGAGAATGTTGACTTGTCATGGGATTGGCAACCAATGTCACAAAACAATATGTGTATTAATTTTTTAATGAGAAGCTGGTATGCTCTGCAAACCTTCATCTAAAGTACAATAAAAAAGAATAAAATAATTACAATTAAAAAAAAACAAAAACTAATCTTTGGTACCAGAGTTCAAAGTATTAGTTACTTTGGAGGAGAGTTTATATTGTCTGGAAACCTTCTGTTGTGCTACAAATGTTTTATAACTTGATCCGAAGGTTGCTACACAAGTATGTACATATGTAAAAATTCACTGAGCTGTTTAAGATCTTTGTACTTTATACCGTACATAAGTTATTCCTCAATAAACAAGTAAATAAAAGGAAAATTATAGCTAAAAAAAAGAACAATGTTTAGTAGGAACATCTAATAACCTATTAAATCATGAAATATTTAACATGCGTGTAACAGAGAGTTCAGGACCATTTCTATCTGACATTGTAAAGGAGCAAGTTCCAACAGAGTAAGACAAGGGGGAAAAAAGTAATGCAGTTTGTAAAACAAAAAAGTAAAAGCCAAATCCATGATCAAATGGAAGAATTTATATGCATTTACATCAAAGTGGCAGAATTTACAGTAATTTGCAAAATGAATTGCATTCCTATAGAAGAGGAGCACATTGAAATAAAATGTTAAAATATGTTCAGTGAACAGTAGTTAGAAAAATATAAAGAATATAGAGGGGAAAAATAACAAAAATGTGTAAAATATTTACAGATAATAACATGTAAAATATTGAAACTCATTAAAGAATATTTAAAAAAGTAGAGAAATATACCAAATTGTCTTATATTAATCTAGTAATTCAAAGCAATCTCTATAAACTGTAAAACACCTATGGATATACATGAAAATTAAAACGCTGACTTTCAGCATCTTGTGGAAGAATAACAGGCAAAGGATATTTTAGAATTTTTTAAATAGAAGAAAGTCTAAGGAATGGCACTAACAGATATGAAGATTTATGAAACCATTGTAACTAATCCATTCCATTCACGAGAAAATAATGAATAAATTGGTAAACTGTTCTGTGATGATTGTTTATTCATATGGGAAAATGGTATCCTTGTCCCCCACATGAAAAATAAATCCCAAATAGATGAATTTATACATGTAAAAATACAAACTTTAGACATTTTAGAATAAAAAATATCACACAAAACATTTAAGTTCTTTGGGCCCAGCAAAATCTCTAAACAAGGCACACTCACAAAAAAAAAAAAAAGTAGATAGTAAAGGCAAATATTGATATATTTGACAGCAACAAAATTCCGAATCAAACTGAATAATTGAGACACTTTTCTAAAAAGTTACATTATAAGCCACAGACAAGGACAATATAAATACAGTTTATTTAACTTAATAAAACATTAGATTCAGAAAACACAAAGACCTTTTATAAGCTAAAGGATAAAAACAAATAATGAAAGAAAGAAGAGAGGAAAGAAAAAAGAAAAGAGAGAGAAAAAAGGAAGGGAGGAGGTAATGAATGAACTTAGAAAAGAACTTGGAAAAAAGGAGGGCTGGAAGGGAAAAAAGAAGGAAGAAAGGATGAAGGGAGAGAAAAGGGAGGGAGGAAGACACTAGAAAAAAATGAGTCAAAGCTATTAACAAGCAATTCATAAAAGATAAAGCCTATGTTGACAATAACCTTAAAAAATTTCCTAGGTTCAGTTAATGTATATTAAAATAATGTTATACCATCTCTCACTTGCCAGTTTTAAATAAATAAACAGAAATATTTCACAATGCCAAACATTAGTAACTGTGTGGAGAAAAGAGAACTTTTATACACAATTGGTGGTTATAGCAATTGTTTAAGGAGCTCTAGTGGTGCAGTGGAAACCCTGGTGGTGTAGTGGTTGAGAGCTATGGCTATTAACCAAAAGGTCAACAGTTGAAATCCACCAGGCACTCCTTGGAAACCCTATGGGGCTGTTCTACTCTTGTCCTATAGGGTCACTATGAGTCAGAATCGACTTGACAGTAATGGTTTATTTTTTTAGTGGCACAATGGTTAAGCGTTGGGCTGCTAACTAAAAGGGGAGCAGTTGGACCTCACTAACCGCTCTGAGGGAGAAAAAGACCTGGTGATTTGCTTCTGTAGAGATTACAGCATAGGAAACTACATGGGGCAGTTCTACTATCTCCTATAAGGTCGCTATGAGAAGGAATCGACTTGACGGTATATGACAACAGGAACTGGCTCAACCAATGGAACGTAATTTCATGATGTGAGAGGCATTTTCTGTTGTTGTTTTCACTTCTATATGCCTATAACCATGACAAGTGCCTAGCACATAATCGGCACTCAGTACAAATTCATTACATAACAAAATAAGTGTAAGAACTTAGAAATATATAGCAAAATTAATGTTGCATATTTATCACCTAGCAATTCAAATTCTAGGTGAATTCTGGAAGGAAATTCACATACATATATCCAAAGAGACAAGAACTATCATATTCATTGCAACATTATTGTAATGGCAAAAAAAGGAGATAAAAATGCAAAAAATAAAAAAGTGAACAGTAAATACAATATTCTGGTTGGTGGCTACCATAGGGGAGAAAGATAAAGGATTGGAATTAGGGAGGAATATATAGGTATTTTGAATTGTATCTATAATACTTTACTCCTATAAAAAAAAACTAAAGGAAATATGATAGAATATTAAGATATTAATTTGGGCTACTAACCAAAAGGTTGACAGTTCAAACTCACCCAGAGGCACCTTGGAAAAAAGGCCTGGTGATCCATTTCTGAAAGGTCACAGCCATGAAAACCCTATGAAACACATTTCTTCTC
This sequence comes from Dugong dugon, assembly GCA_030035585.1. Lineage (NCBI taxonomy): Eukaryota > Metazoa > Chordata > Mammalia > Sirenia > Dugongidae > Dugong > Dugong dugon. The sequence continues at coordinate 99,888,310 of CM057463.1, read as the reverse complement.
TGGGTACACATGGAGTTGCCATGACTTGGAACTGACTCCATGGAAACTGGTAAAAGCTTGGTTAAAAATTCGCTTACACCAGAAAAGACAACACTGTATCATTGAACTAAACTGGTCTGGGCCTGCTTAAAATGTTAGTTTGCTTCCAGTAAGATATGATGACCTAAACTGTCATCCGTAATGAGATAGACACTATCAGAGACTCTGCAATTTATCCACTGCTAAAATTTTTACCAAGTCTAAAAAGCAGTCAATTTATTTCTTAATGCTCATATATGTTCAAACTTTGCAGAAAGACCTAAGAATGACTTGTTCTCTCTTACATCTTGCCTCCTGTCTAATCAAAGCATTTTCTAATTCAAATTGCATTAAGTGGTGCACATCAGATGAGTTAATCTAGTCATTGAGTGAGGAAAGCATCCCACTGAGGGCTGAGCTGAGGAATCACTTCAAGCTTTTAACTATCAAGCTGTTTTTGACCTATTTATTTTCCATGGCATTAATTATCATTTTCACAAGATTGGTTTCTCAATAGTTTCTTTTCCTGGTGAGGTGGCAAAAAAGAATAAAAAATAAAAAGTAATCTTTCTAAATTACATAAATCTCAATAGGGAATTCCCATCACATTCCCAAACAACCATTCCACCTAAAATCACTCACATACAAAATACAGTATTCTAGTTTGCAAAGTAGGATTTTGAAGTTTTGCTTGCTTTATAAATATAATGTTGGGACTTGTTTAGCTAAATATGGACAAAGACAGATACCATATTAGAGTATAACCATTCACTGACTGATTAACCATTTATTCATAATTAGAAAAGTTAACCCTTAGGACCTTTGCTTAATTCCTTGAAATCTAATCACTTTTTAGTATACATTGTTTGTTTTTTAATTGATTGGAGCACTAAAAAAAAAAAAAAAACAGACTAAGATAATTGGTCCTTTCTCAAAGATTTATTAAAAGTAAGAGTTACATTAAAGAAAAATCCAATCCAATTATAAATTGGAATTTGAAGCTCACAAGCATTGCACCACAGTTTCTCCAAATATCCATAATTCAAAGCCTCATACCTTGTGCTAGAAACTTTTCAATAATGTTTAAAATAAAATAAATATCACATTTTGTTTCCTACCTCAAAATTCACTGGTTTGGGGGAAGAGAAATCATTCTCCCTACAACCACGGTAGTAGGCCTCTGGAATTTATTTTTTTAATTTTTTTTTATTTTATTGTACTTCAGGTGAAGGCTTACAGAACAAATAGTTTCTCATGAAACAGCAGTACACATGTTGTTTTATGACATTGGTTAACAACCCCACAACATATTAACCCTCTAACTTCTCAACTTTTTTTTTTTTGGTGAAGATGCACATAGCCAAAGACACACCATTTCAAAAATTTCTACCTGCACTGTTCAGTGACATTGACTACGCTCTTCCAATTGTGCTGTTATTCTCACTTAAGATGAAGACTTAGAGAACAAACTAGTTTCTCATTTAACAGTTACTACAAATGTTGCCCTATGACAATGGTTAACAATCTCACAACACATCAACAATATCCTTACTCAACCTTGTGTTCCCTATCACCAGCTTCCTTGTCCCCTTCTGCCTTCTGGCTCTTGTCACTGGACTCCTGTACCTCGTTAGCCTCATTTGGTTTTACAGGGCTGTCCACTCCCAGGCTGAACAGTGAATCTCGGAGGTAGCTTCACCACTGAGCTAAAAGGATGTTTGGGGGCCATACTCTTGAGGTTTCTCCAGTCTCCTTTAGGCCAGTAAATCTGGTCTTTTTTTTTTTGTGAGTTAGAATTATCCTTCTCCAGCTCTGTCCAGAACCCTCTGTTGTGATCCTGGTCAGAGCAGTCAGTGGTGGTAGCCGGGCACCATCTAGCTGTACTGGACTCAGTCTGGTGGAGGCCTTGGTAGCTGTGGACAAGTAGTCCTTTGGACTAATCTTTTCGTTGTATCCTGTTCTTTTCATTCTCCCTTGCTCCCGAAGGGATGAGACCAGTGGAGTATCTTAGATGGCCACTCACAGGCTTTTAAGACCCCAGACACTACTCACCAAGGTAGAATGTAGAGCATTGTCTTTATAAGCTGTGTCATGCCAATTGAGCTAGATGTTCTCCGAGACCATGGTCCCCAGTCTTCTGGAATTTTTTATTTGTACTGTATGCTATTCATATCTTCACAATGAGTGAGTGGACTAGAGGTGAGCGTTTGACCACGTTTCAGAAGAGCAGCTATTATCTCTCGTGAATCTTGAATTTTGATGGTGAGATTGAAGAATGACATTTGCACCAAACTGAGGCTGTGACCTACAAACATATAATTATGTTCTTCATCATGAAAAGCAGAGAAGCAGAGAGTTATTCTGCAGAGACAATGAATAAAAGAGAAGTTTGGATAGAAATGCAGATTACAATAGAGTCCAGACTTCTTGTTAGTGTCCAGAATAGTTCAAAGACCTCATCTACATGACTGCTCTAGTGGAAGGATCAGTGGTTAAAATGAAAACAATATCTTTGTGTGTGTGTATGTGTGTGTGTGTGTGTGTGTGTGTGTTTCATTGACAGACATATATAGAATATTTTTACATGACAAATTCTAAGGTTTCAAAGATAACAGAATGTAGTTGCTATTTTCAAGAAAATTGCTTTCAGCATACTTATGCAATCTGCATGCTGAGCAAATAATCCGAGACACTGGACTATATGAAGAAGAATGAGGCATCAGGATTGGAGGAAGACTCATTAACAACCTGTGTTATACAGATGACACAACCTTGCTTGCTGAAAGTGAAGAGAACTTGAAACACTTCCTGACGAAGATCAAGGATCACGGCCTTTAGTATGGCTTACACCTCAACATAAAGAAAACAAAAATCCTCACAAGTGGACCAATAAACTACATCATGATAAATGGAGAAATGGAGAAAAGATTAAAGTTGTCAAGGATTTCATTTTACTTGGATCCACAATCAACGCCACTGAAGCAGCAGTCAAAAAATCAAAGTATTACAATGGGCAAATATAGGGCAAGAGATCTCTTCAAAATGTTCAGAAGCAAACATGTCACTTTGAGGGCTAAGGTGAGCCTGCCCCAAGCCATAGTATTTTCAATTGCCTTGTATGCATGTGAAAGCTGGACAATGAATTAGGAAGGCCTAAGAAGAATTGATGTCTTTGAATTGTGGTGTTTGGGAAGAATATTGAATATGTCATGGACTGTGAGAAGAATGAACAAATCCATCTTGGAAGAAGGACAACCAGAATGCTCCTTAGAAGTGAGGATAGTGAGGCTTCGTCTAGTTTACTTTGGACATGTTATCTGGAGTGACAAGTCCCTGGAGAAAGACATTATGCTTGGTAAAGCAGGGTATCATCGAAAAACAGGAAGACCCTCAGCGAGATGGATTGACACAGTGGCTGTAATAATGGGCTCAAACATAAAAATGATTGTAAGGATGGCACAGAACCAGGCAGTGTTTCATTCTGTTGTACGTAGGGTCACTATGAGTCAGAACCGGCTCGACAGCATCTAACAACAACATACTAATATACAAAAAAGTATATGACTTACTGGTTTATATTGTAAGGTAATGAAAGAAATTTTGATTGAAAGGATAGACTTACAAAGAGAATGAGACTGAAGTAACTATCTGAAAAATTAGTAAATCTGTATGTGTTTTAATCAGTGTGATGCAATTATATTCAATTTTCCCGTATATAGATCCAGTTAAGTATTAATAAATTTCTGATGATTAAAAGCCAAAAAAAAAAAAAAAAAAAAACTGAACCAAGGTATTTGATCACTTTCCAAGTTCTATAAATTGAAGTATTTGGTCACATGTCTTCTTTCTCAAAGACCACTGCACATCAGTCACAGAAATCATTTTACAATTGTTAAGCTCCATTTGCAATATACCCATAATTGATTAAAAACCAAAAAAAAAAAAAAAAAATTAAAGCAACATGAGACAAGAAGTTATATTCTTCAGGTATGGCTCAAATTAGAAGTTATTCTCCCCCTAAAAAAGCAAAAAAATAAAATAAAAATAAAGTTAAAGCCTCCCCCACTACATCACTGTAGAAAAAAAGCAATTGTTGGGCAGATGTACAGGCTTGTTACAAATGGAAAAAGAGACATACTGTCAGAAATTCATAGATTTTTTTTCCCCTGCAGCAAAAATGAATAGGAATAGTTATAACTGGTTATATTTAATAAAGATTTTAGAATTGAAAGCCTGATCTTTGAGCAAATGCAAAAGAGAAAAATTGCTTGGCAGGGTCACTACTATACTAAAAATGCTTAAATGCAAGAAAATATGCCATTGTTATATGATTTTGCTGAGTTCGTACACAATATACACAAAGTAAGACAATAGATTTGAATTACACAGTCCTATAATGTTCTAAAATTGACTGAAATAAATTACAGCAACTGCTGTTGAGGATAGATTAAAAGAGTTTCACATTATATAAGCATAAAAAGGTATCAGTTTCAGTAAATAACAAATGTTAAAAAATAATCCAATTCATAATAGAGGGAAATAAATAAAATGTTTTTTAATTCCAAAACAATTGTGCTCATGTAAAATTAGTACATGGATCAAGAGGCAGTCATTAGAACAGAACAAGGTGATACTGAGTGATTCAGCTTTGAAAAAGGTGTGAGGCAGGGTGGTACACTTTCACCTTGCTTATTCAATCTGTATGGTGAACTCACATAATCTGAGAAGCTGGACTGTATGATGAAGAATGAGACATCAGGATTGGATAAAGACTTTTTTAATAACCTGTAATATACTGATGATAGCACCTTGCTTGCCAAAAATGAAGATGACTTGAAGCACTTTCCGTTGAAGGTCAAAGACTACAACTTTCAGTATGGATTACACCTAAATACAAAGACAACAAAAATCCTAACAACTGGTCTGATAAAATAAATATGCAAATAAAAACATAATTGTAAATGTTAAACAGATTGAAGTTGTCAAGGATTTCATTGTAATTGGATTGATAAAATAGAGCCCTGGTGGTGCAGTGATTAAGTGCTTGGCTGCTAACCAAAAGGTCAATTCGAACCCACCAGCCACTCCACAGGAGAAAGATGTGGGTGTCTGCTTGCATATAGATTTCAGCCTTGGAAACCATATGGGGTAGTTCTACTCTATCCTATAGGGTCACTATGAGTCGTAATCAACTCAATAGCAGCAGGTTTTGAATTGATAGATAATGCCCACGGAAGCAAAAGTCAAGAAATCAAAGTAAGTATTGCATGGGGAAAATCTACTGCAAAAGACCTCCTTAAAATCTTAAAAAGTAAAGATGTCACTTTGATGACTAAGGTGCTCCTGTCATGGTCTTTTCAGTTGTCTCATATGCATGTGAAAGATGGACAATGAAAAAAGAAAATCTAAGACAAATTGACACATTTGAATTAGGTATTGGTGCAGAATATTGTAGATACCGTGGACTGCCAAAAGAATGAACAAATCAGTGTTGGAGGACGTACAGCCACAACTGCTCTTCAGAAGCAAGGATGGTAATACTTTGTCTTGTTTACTTTGGGTATCTTGTCAGGAAAAACTGATCTCTAGAAAGGGACATGATGTTTGGAAAAGCAGAGTTTCAGCAAAAATGAGGGAAACCCTCCATGAGATGGAATGACATAATAGCTTTAACAATGGGTTCAAACACGCCAACAATTTTGAGGATGGCACCAAAACCAAACCCATTGCCGTCAAGTCAATTCTGTCTCATAATAAACCTATAGGACATAGTAGAACTGCTCCATGGGGTTTCCAAGGAGCTGCTGGTGGATTCAAACTGCCAGCTCTTAAACAGTGTACCACCAGGGCTCCACAGAACAGGGTAATAATATGTTCTGTTATACATTAAGTCGTAATGAGTTGGAGCCTACTCAAAGGCAACTAACAACAACATAGCAAAATTAATGTCATGTGATTGTACGAGATCATGATGATAATCGACATGTGGGTTAAGCAATGTCTAAAGATTGTATAATTTTTATTGTAGAATAAGGTGTAGAATACAGACTTGTCTAATTTCATGTGATGTTTCACTTTGGTCCCTCTGGATTTTTCTGTACATTTAACACACTATTTCTGTAGCATGGATCATAGCAATAAATCAAGAATGTTCATGTTGTTTGGCTTTTTCAGAGCAAAAAATAATAAAACTTTTTTTCTAAATACTTTCTTAAATGTGAAATACAATATTAATATGATTTCATGACTATTACCTATTTTCAAGAAATCTGGTTGTGCGACGGTTAAGCACTTGGCTGCTAAGTGAAAGGTTGGAGGTTCAAACTCACTCAGTGGCTCTGAAGGGGAAAGGCCTGATAACCTGCTCACTTAAAAATTCTTTCTGCTGTTGTTCCCAACTAATAGCAACTCAATGTGACAGAGTAGAACTGTCCCATAGGATTTTCTAGGGTGTAATCTTTACAGAAGTGGATCTCAAGGTCTTTCCTCCCATGAAGCCGCTGGGTGGATTCAAACCTCTTACCTTTGGTATAGCAGACAAGTGCTTAACCTTTGCACCAGGAGGGCTCCTTCCCTTAAAAATTACACTCTAGGAAACCCTGTGGGGCAGTTCTACTCTGTTACACGTAGCCTCTATGAGTTGAAATTGACTCAAGGGCACCTAACAACAATAACATACACTGCAAGATTGTACTGTTCAGTTAATTTAAGCATTAGTGTTTAATTCAGTTAACAGAGTGTTCCCAAAGTGTGATGATGTATATCTAATAGTTTAAACAGTGATTCAATGACAGTTTACCAACATGAAGTATTATCAAGTAGTTATTTAGTTACTGATTCAATCACAGTATGTTCAAAAGGAGCACAGTAACCACTATGATAACCCAATAGAGGTGCTCCAGAACAAGCACTTTATGAAATTTATAAACATTGTCTATAAAGAAAAGGAAAAGCTCAAACCACAAAAGCATAATTAAAAGTTGTAATATTTATGGGAAAACAAGGATGCTTTAACTTGTTACTGAGATTCTCATAAATCCAGTCACAGTGTTGCTAACAAATATATCCACAAAGAAAGTAGAAACATCAATAGAAAATTTATCTAATTAAATAAAACTATTGGAAAGTATATAATAGCAATTACTTTAATGTTGAAAACCAATAGCATGGCTTTTGTTTATGACAATAGATGCATATGCACATATGTGCATAAGTGAACATACTGATGAATTTGTGTACAAATAAGCACTTGGCTTAGGCATATTATATATTTAATGGAAAATAAATTTTATTACTAAATTAAAAAATATTTTGTTAGTTTTGATAGGTAACACTTGTATGCCAATTCACCTACCTTCCATTTTAAAAGGAACAGTGGACATAGAAATTAACATGTAATTTGGATTTATTACTGAAGTAAATATTAGAAAACTTTAATATGAACAAATTACTCTGTGTAATTATTAGTAACTTGTGAATAAATGGGCAAGTATTACAAGTTTATTCATTTTCACACTAAATTTGACTAGATGTCAAGGCAAAGATTAGAACATAAGGTATGATTTTTTTTGTCTGTATGATTTTTGGTTTTAATGAGGAAAATGTTAAAAAAAGTTATCACGATACTTATTAAATTAGAAAATACTGTTTATATGATTAGAACAGCTTTATCAAATGGATATAAAAGAAATATGTTTAATTTCTTCAATAGTATTGAATTAGGAGACATAACTTATCATTTTAAATTTAGAATGGAATTTTAAACTTAATTTCTAATAATTAGGATATGATAATAGGATTTAAAAATAATAATTGCATTTGTATTGTGAAATATTTAATTCTTCCAGGAAAAAAAAATACATAAAACAGATACGTATGTTTTGAAAGAATAAAATTGCCACCTCTCTATTCAAAATAAAATAGATGCATTGACTTTGACACTTCCTCCACAATTTCGTTTTCCTCAAGCCTTGAGGTTTCACTATACTATCTTCCAGTTCATTAATTATTGGGAATATTCTTACTTCAATTTGTAAAGCCATCCATTATATTTTTTTGTTTCAGTTCTTTTATTATTTTGTATTTATTATTTTTATTGCTTATAAGTCCTGGCATATAAGTTAAACCTTTAAACATATAACAACTTTCATTTTATTATCTGTGTCTAATAACATAATATAAAATTTTGATGTTTTTGTTTTTGCTATTTATCTTTGTGCAAGTTCCTTCTTGTATTATTTTCCTGCTTTTTTGTGTATAGACATTTTAACTATAAGGTTATCATTTTCTTGTAAATTTCTTTTAGGAATTCTTCACAACCTTCACTGAGTTGGGTTCTTCTGAAGTGACTTTTGTTTCCACATAGGCCAGACTCCTAAAGGTAACTTGCAAGATCTCCAATTTGTGATTTTAGCCTCTTGGTGGCACACAAGTAGTGAATATGGGTTCTAAAGATATATTAAGTGAAATTTGTGAATACAATTTCTCAGTAGTGGTTTTTGCTCCTTTTTATTATTACTATTGTTTGTACTTGACCTATCAATCAGCAGCATTTGCAAAGCAATTGATTTTCCATGTACTACTCAAGAAGTCTGTTTCACATTTCTACTTACTTCTGATTTAGATGATGAAGAGCTCCTTTTGAAACTCTCTGGTGGATGTTCTGGTCTTGGGCTTTATTTCCTGTTATCTGTGATTCCTTGAGTAACTGACTTCAGTTCACTGGGCTTGGCAGGTAACCCCTTGGTTGTAGGAAAACATTTTTGTACTTGATCCCCTTTTCTCTTGAGTTTCTCACCTGAGAATATCTGACTTTCTTACCAGATAACAAATGCTTTTAGGAGATTATATTTTATATTCTATTAAAATTTGTTAGTTGTTTTAGAGTGTGGTGCAGTGAATTATTTAATACAGCCCTTCTAGTCATAGTTTTTGTAACTTCCACTCAATTATTGGGTGGGACTATGCAAATGAAGTGTGTGTTGCCCACCAAGGGATTGGATAGCTTGCTAATAGTGTAAACAAGGTGCATGGCACCCTTGTGGGGGTGGGACCATCCAAATAAGGTATATGGACACATAACGAGAGAAGTGATCAGTTTTGCCATCCCACAAGTTTAAAAGCAGAACAGAGAGAGAGAGAAAGGATCTGTAACAGGCAAGACAGCGGGAGACGACAGCACAACAGTAGCAAGAGCGATAGTGGCACAAGACGGTAAGAACCAGGAGACTGGTATAAGATGACTGCTGTGGGTCTTGCTGATCCACAGAGCTAAGAATTGTATCATTTGCCCAAGAAGGTCACAGCAGGGCCCAGTGGTAAAGGGCGAGAAGAAGCTGTCCTCATCAAGGAACTGTGTCCTGAGTTGTTCCTGTTACTTCCAAGTTGATCTTGATCCTGAGTTGTACCCTGTTACTTCCCAAATAAGCCACTTAACTATCAGTATAGTTTGTGAGTTCTGTGAGACACTGCAGCAAATTACCAAACCCAAAGATGGGAGGGAGAATATTGAGGGGAGGAGGAGTAGTTGATGTTAGAGGTGATAGAGTGGTACAGCAGTTTGGAAAATTTGGACATTTGGGACATCTTTAACATCTGTCTCATAGGAGCCAGTGTTGTGCTGATACTTATAAAAGAAATTCACTTAAGCAGAGGCGTCAATTCAGGTAACTCTCCCGCCTTATAAACATTCTTGATTTATTGCTATGAACCATGGTGGAGAAACAGTGTTTTAAATGCACTGAAGGAAAAATCCATTGGGTCTAAAGTGAAAATATCACATGAAAATTAGACAAAACAATAGAATAGAATTCTTCATGTTATTCCACAATCAAATTATACTATCCTTAGGCATTTCTTATTCCAAACGCTAAGATAATAGTTATTCAGGTGTTTGTCAGTTTGTTTAAAGACTGACACTATTTCAAATTGCTTAATCGATGAAAATTTGACTATTTTCAATCATCTAATTACTTTTTTTAAATTCATCATAAAAATAAAGACAATAATTATTGCTGAACACTGTTAAATCCATATACAAAAACTGCAATAAAGGCTGGAAAAAATACTCTCCAAACAAAATTCGTCCAAAAACACATTAGGAATTCACTATGCGTTTACCTGCATTGTAGAAGCATGCACATTTCCAGCCTTAGAATGTACTAAGCCTCTGAAATTAGTGTGTGATTTAGTTTTACTTGTTTGAAAGGATTCCATACTTAGTTCCTTAGTGTATATATCATTTCCAAAACAAAATACTTTCTGATATTCCTCAACCAAAAAAATCCAAACTCGTTGCTGTCAAGTCATTTCCAACTCATAGCAACACTATAGGACAGTGTAGAACTACTCCACAGAGTTTCCAAGGAGTGGCTGGTAGATGTGAATGGTCGATATTTTGGTTAACAGCCATAGCTCTTAACCACTGCGCAACCAGGCCTCCGTGGTATTCCTAGATGTTAACAATTCTTTGCTAGAAATTTCTAATTTACTAGGGATAAAGAAAAAAAACCTTCATTGATTGCGTATGTAACCTGATTTACAATTCAAGCCATTTGTCAGAGCGTGAATTATAGATTCTTAGGTGGAAGACTACAAATTTTACCATCCCTCATAATTATATAAAATAACGTTATTTTAATTAAATTTGATATATGGAGGTTTATTTTAGTCACTAATATATTTTTTACGTATTTAATAATGCAATTCATGTTTGGTGGGCCATTGTGTACCCTTGTCGATGCTGATAATTTGAAAACTTTGCTCAAAGAAAATATGCATTTTCTTCTCTCTTATGTGAGTGAGTAGGTAAATGAACAAGCACGTGTGCATTTATGTGGTCAGTCTTTCACTTCACCATATATTTTCAAAATGACTTCTGTTCTATTAATTTAAAATATTGGGATTTAATCCAGCTATCTATACAAATATATATGAAATTAATAATAAATTTTATTGAGTAAAGAATAAAAATTATATATCTTAAATATTGCTTAAATGAGGATTAACTGAATTTATCAATAGCCTGCTGAACTTTTCACAGAACACTGTGCTTAATAAATAGTATTTTCTTAGGAGCCTTTGACTTCTAAGAAGTTGACAGCTTCAGGGATTTATTAGGCTGCTAATAATGGCAGAATAATATCTGACATTCATTTAGAGTGGAAGCATTTCAGCAAAGAAGCTACCTGGAATTTGAAAATTATGACTTTTCCTAATGCACTCCCACTGTTTCACCCGCCTATTTCTCTGTATTATTTCAGAGCTGGAATTAGTGCCATAGTCAAGAGTTTATAATTGAAGTGCCATTATTAGTCAGTGTTTACATCATACCCAAAACAATTTTCCAGATTAACTAAAGGTCAAGGCACAATGTATTAGATACTGAGCAAACACACATAGAGAGACACACAAACACATGCTCAAGAAACTGTCGATTAAAGTTAGAAGCAGATGATAAGCAGCAAATTCCTGCTTAGTAATGGAGTGTCTGCTGCAGATGAAAGTGAGAATCAAAGGTGATAGTGACAGAAATTAATTTTGTTCATATCATGAGTGTTTATAGCAGACATGGCACCAGGCAAGTTCATAGAATGGCAAAAATTGAAAACACAAAAGACTTATTAAGGCCATCAAGTTCATCTCATGCTCAGTGAAAGCTTGTTTAGAGCAAGAATGATGTATGGTTCTTATTCTTAGTTTTCTCTAGTTTGAAATATTTTGAGAAGCAAAGCTTCTGCTCTTCCTTATTTCACTTCAGAGCGGTCCCAACCTTACACATCACTCTCATCTAAACATGCCCCATGTGTGTATTCTGAGCTCTATATAAACTGAAAAAAAAAAAAAAAAATTGCTTTTTTCCAAGCAGAGTCATTTCTCTCTTTTTTTGTATGTTTGTATAGGTTTCCTCACTATCATAATGGTCTCCCCATATTTTTAATGATATTTTCTCTAGATCATCACAAAAGCCATCAGTTTCATGAATTCTTTCCTGATCCCTTCATTTTTTATTTTTATTTTTTAGTATTTCATTTTGAACAAATTTAAACTCATAGAAAAGTTTCCAAAGATTAATTTCCCCTATATTTCTTTACTCCATCTCCATTTCCCCTGATATTAATGGTTTAAATAACCATATACATTTACAAAAATATGAAATTAAGATTGCTGAAATCCAATTTAAAATTTATGAAAAAATATACCTACTTCAAATATTTCCATTTTTTTCACTATTGTACTTGTGCTGAATACCTGGAGCTAGATAAGTGGAGTATATGGAAGGAGTTATTTTGCTTTTGTTGTTAGGTGGCTTCAAGTCAGTTTGAACTCATAATAAAAAAGACTTGAAGCACTTACTGATGAATACCAAAGACTACAGTTTTCAGTTTGGATTGCATCTCAACATAAAGAAAACAAAAATCGTCACAGATTGAAACACTGCCCAGCCCTGTGCCATCCTCACAATCACTGTTATGCTTAAGTCCATTTCTGCAGCCACTGTGTCAATCCATCTCTTTGAGGATCTTCATTTTTTCACTCACCCTCTACTGTACCAAGTATGATGTCCTTCTCCAGGAACGGGTCTGCCCGATAACATATCCAAAGTACTTGAGACAAAGTCTTGCCATTCTTCCTTCTAAGAAGCATCGTGGCTATACTTCTTCCAAGACAGATTTATTTGTTATTCTGGAAGTCCATGGCAAATTCAATATTCTTCTCCAACACCACAATCCAAAGGCATCAATTCTTCTTTGATCTTCCTTATTCCTTGTCCAGTTTTCCTATGTATATGATCCATGGTGTGGGTCAGCCTCAACTTAGTCCTCAAAGTAACATCTTTGCTTTTGAAGACTTAAAGAGCTCTTTTGCAGCAGATTTACCCAATGTAATACGTTGTTTCTTTTCTTGACTGCTACTTCCCTGGGTGTTGATTGTGGATCCAAGTAAAATAAAATCCTTGACAACTTCCATATTTTCTGCGTTTATCATGATGTTGCTTATTGGTTCAGTTGTGACGATTTTTGTTTTCTTTATGTTGAGATGCAATCCAAACTGAAAACTGTAGTCTTTGGTCTTCATCAGTAAGTGCTTCAAGTCTTTTTTGCTTTCAGCAAGCAAGGTTCTGTCATCTGCATAATTACAGGTTGTTAACGTGTCTTCCTCCGATTCTGACGCCCCATTCTTCTTCATATAGCCCAGCTTTTTGGATTATTTACTCAGCATACAGATTGATTAAGTATGGTGAAAGGATATAACCATGACACTCACCTATCCTGACTTTAAACCAGACAGTTTACCTTTGTTCTGTTCAAAGGATTGCCTCTTGGTATATGTACACATTCCTCATGAGCATAATTAAGTGTTCTGGAATTCCCATTCTTCGCAATGTTATGATTCACACAGTCTGCATAGTCAATAAAACACAGGCAAACATCTTTCTGGTATTCTCTGCTTCCAGCCAAGATCCATCTGACATCACCAGTGACATCCCTCCTTCTACTTCCTTTTCTGAATTTAGCATGAATTTCTGGAAGTTCCCTTTTGATATTCTATTGCAATCACTTTTGAATGATCTTCAGCAAAATTTTACTTGAGTGTGATATTAATGACATTGTTTGATAATTTCCCCATTCAGTAGGATCATCTTTCTTTGGAATCGGCACACATAAGGATCTCTTCCAGTTGGTTGGCCAGGTAGGTGTCTTCCAAATTTTTTGACATAGAGGAGTGAACACTTCCAGAGCTGAATCCCTTTGTTGAAACATTTCAGTTAGTATTCTGTCAATTCCTGGAGCATTGTCGGTTGCCTATGTCTTCAGTGCAGCCTGGAGTTTTTCCTTCGGTACCATCAGTTCTTGACCATATGCTACCCTTGAAATGGTTGACCATCAAACAATTCTTTTTGGTACAGTGACTCTGAGTATTCCTTCCATCTTTTTTTGATACTTTCTGAGTCTTTCAATATTTTTCCCATAGAATCCTTCTATATTAAAATTGAGGCATGAGTTCATCTTCATTTCTTTCAGCTTGAGAAATTCTTATCTTGTTCTTCCGTTTTGGTTTTCCAACTCTAGACTTTTGCACATTTCCTTATAATTCTTTACTTTGTATTCTCCAGCCACCCTTTGAACACTTCTGTTCAGCTCTTTTATTTCATCATTTCTTCCTTTCACTTTAGCTATTCTATGTCAAGAGCAAGATTCAGAGTCTCTTCTGACATCCATTTTGGTCTTTTATTTCTTTGCTCTCTTTTTAATGACCTTTTGCTTTCTTTATATGTGATGCCCTTGATGTCATTCCACAATTCATCTGGTCTTTGGTCAGTAGTGGTCAATGCATCAAATCTATTCTTGAGAGGGTCTCTAAATTCAGGTGGGATATACTCAAGATCATATTTTGGCTCTCGTGGACTTGCTATATTTTTTTTCAGCTTTAACTTTAACTTGAATAGGAGCAACTAATGATATGTTTGGCAGTCAGCCCCTGGCCTTGTTCTTGCTGATGATATTGAGCATCTCCACCATATCTTTCCACAGAGTTACAGCGGTGAGATATTTATTTGGGAGTCATAAACATATACACTATTTAACGTTATGGAATTAGATGAGCTCACCAAGGAAAAGAGTGCAAATAGAAAATAAGATACCAAAGTTCTGACCACTGGAAGCATCTGTCATTTAGAAATTGGGAAGAAAAGGAAGATTCACCAAAGAGAATGTCCACTGAGCATTGATGTAATCAAGTAGTTATGCTTTCACTGAGTCCAAATGAAAAAAAAGAAAAAAGATATAGATGATATATATGTAGATAGATAGAGAGATACAGATATTTAGAAATAAATATGGTGCAGGAAAATTATTAATCATGAGAAGTCCTTTTTTTATTGTACTTTAGGTGAAGGTTTACAGAACAAACAGTTTCTCATTAAACGGTCAGTACACATATTGTTTTATGACATTGGATAACAACCCCCTGACACGTCCACACTCTCCCTTCTCGATCTTTTTTTTTTTTTTTTTTTTTGGTGAAAATACAGATAGCCAAAGATACACTATTTCAAAAATTTCTACATGCACACTTTAGTGACATTGATTATGTTCTTCCAGTTGTGCCGCTATTCTCACTTTAGATGAAGGTCTACAAAACAAAATAGTTTCTTACTGAAAAGTTAGTACACATATTGCCCTGTGACAATGGTTAACAATCCCACTACATGTCAACACTGTCCTTACTCAAACTTGGGTTCCCTATAACCAGATTTCCTGTCCCCTTCTGCCTTCTAATCCTTGTCCCTGGACTTCTGTGTCTCATTAGTCCCATTTTGTTTTATGGGGCTGTCCGATCCCCAGCTGAACAGTGAACCTGGGAAGTAACTTCACTACTGAGCTAAAACGGTGTCTGGGGGCCATACTCTTGAGGTTTCTCCAGTCTCTTTCAGGCCAGTAAATCTGGTTTTTGTGTGTGTGTGTGTTAGCATTTGTTCTACATCCTTTTCCATCTCTGTCCAGGACCCTTTGTTGTGATCCTGGTCAGAGCAGTCAGTGGTGGTAGGCAGGAACCATCTAGCTGTACTGGACTCAGTCTGATGGAGGTCTTGGTAGCTGTGGACAATTAGTCCTTTAGACTAATCTATTCCTTGTATCCTGTTCTCTTCATTCTCCCTTGCTCCTGAAGGGGTGAGACCAGTGGAGTATCTTAGATGGCTGCTCACAGGTTTTTAAGACCCCAGACACTACTCACCAAGGTAGACTGTAGAACATTGTCTTTATGAACTGTGTTTTGCCAACTGAGCTAGATGTTCCCCGAGACCACGGTCCCCACAGCCCTCCACCCAGCAATTCAGTCCCTCAGGGAGTTTGGATGTGTCTATGGAGCTTCTATGACCTTTCCTTGCATAGGTAGTGCTGGACTCCCCAATATTGTGTACTGTCTCTCCCTTCACCAAAGATACCACTTATCTATTGTCTATTTAGTATTTCCCCCACATCCCTCCCATCCCTGGTAACCAACAAAGTTTGTTACTTTTTGTATGTAAACTTTTTCATGAGTTTTTACAATAGAAGTCTCATACAATATTTGTCCTTTTGTGATTAACTTATTTCACACAGGATAATGTCCTCCAGTTTCATCCATGTTATGAGATGCTTCACAGATTCATCATTGTTCTTTATCTTTGCATAGTACTCCATTGCATGTATGTACCATAGATTGTTTATCCATTCTTCTGTTGATGGACATCTAGGTTGTTTCCATTGTTTCACTATTGTGAACAATGCTGCCATGAACATGGTTGTGCATATGTCTATTCCTACGATGGCTCTTATTTCTTTAGGATATATTCCTAGGAGTGAGATTGCTGGATCGTATGGTATTTATATTTCTAGCTTTCTAAGGAAGCACCACAACGTTTTCCAGAATGGTTGTATCATTTTGCATTCTCACTAGCAGAGCATAAGAGTTCTGATCTCCCCTCTCCAAAATTTGTTATTTCCAGTTTTTTTTTATTCATGCCAGTAATGCCGGGGTGAGATGGTATCTCATTGTGGTTTTAATTTGAATTTCTCTAATGGCTAGTGAATGCTAGCATTTCCTCATGTGTCTGTTGGACACTTGAATGTCTTCTTTGGTGAAGTGTCTGTTCATTGCCTTTACCCATTTTTTAATAAGATTATTTGTCTTTTTGTTGTAGAGGTGTTGGATTTTCCTGTAGATTAGGGAGATTAGACCTTTGTCTGACTTGTAATGTCCAAAAAAATTTTCCAGTATGTAGATTCTCTTTTCACTCTTTTGGTGAAGTCTTTTGAAGAGTATAGGTGTTTGATTTTTAGAAGATCCCAGTTACCTAGCTTGTCTTCTGGGGTTTGTGTGTTGACGGTTATGTTTTGTATACTGTTAATGCCGTGTATTAGGGCCTGCAGCGTTGGTCCTATTTTTTCTTCTATGAACTTTATACTTTTTGGTTTTATATTTAGGTTTTTGATCCATTTTGAATTAGTTTTTGTATATGGTGTGAGTTATGGGTCCTGTTTCATTTTTTTACAGATGGATATCTGGTTTTTCCAGCACAATTTGTTAAAAAGACTGCCTTTTCCCCATTCGATGGACTTTGAGCCCTTGTCGAAGTTCAGGTGGCCATAGGTGGATGGATTTACATCTGGATTCTCAATTCTGTTCCATTGATGAATGTATCTGTCATTGTAACAGTACCAGGCTGTTTTGACTACTGTAGCTGTATAGTAGGTTCTGAGGTAAGGTAGTGTGAGTCCTCCTTTATTCTTCTTCTTTAATAGTGCTATACTTATTCGGGGCTTCTTCCCTTTCCATATAAAGTTAATGATTAGTTTTTCCATCTCTTTGAAGAATATTGGTATTTGGATAGATTGCATTGTATTTGTAAATTGTGTTGAGTAGAATTGTTATTTTCACAATGTTGAGTCTATCTATCCATGAGCGTGGTATGTTTTTCCATTCACTTAGATCCCTGTGGTTTCTTGCAATAGTGTTTTGTAGTTTTCTTTGTGTAGGTCTTTTACATCCCTGGTTAAATTTATTCAAAAGTATTTTATTTTGGGGGGGACTATTATAAATTTTACTGTTTTCCTGATTTCCTTTTCATCATTCTCTTTATTGGTGTATAGGAATCCATCTGATTTTTGTATGTTTATCTTGTATCCTGCTGCTCTGCTGAATCTTTCTATTAGTTCCAGTAGATTTCTCATGGAGTCTTTAGGGTTTTCTATATATAGTATCGTATCATCCACAAACAGGGACAGTTTAACTCTTCATTACCAATTTGGATGCCCTTTATTTCTTTTTCTTGCCTTATTGCTCTAGCTAGAACTTCCAGCACAATGTTAAATGGGAGTGGTGATAAAGGGCATCCTTGTCTTGTTCCTGTTCTCAAGGAGAATGTTTTCAGCCTCTCTCCATTAAGAATGATATTGGATGATCTTAGTTGAAGGGAAGGACAGCACACACTACAGGGGAAGCCAACACAACTGAACTAAACCAAAGCTAAGATGTTTCCTCAATACAATCAAATAGTTTGAGAGACAGAGAAGCAGGGATGCAGTGTCTGGGGAGCATGGTTTCAGGGGACATCTATGTCAATTGGCATAACAAACCTTATTGGGAAAGTGTTCTGCATCCTACTTTAACGAGTGGTTTCTGGGGTCTTGAAGGCTTGCAAGTGGCCATCTAAGATGCATCAATTGGTCCCAACCACTTGGAGTAAAGGAGAACGAAGAACATGAAAGACGCAAGGAAAGTATTGGCCCAAGAGGCAGAAAGGGCCACATAAAGCAGAGACTTCATCAGCCTGAGACCAGAAGAACTAGATGGTGCCTGGCTAGCACCAATGAACATCCTGACAGCGAACACAACAGAGGGTTCCTGATGGAGCAGTAGAACGATGGGATGCAGAACTCAAATACAAGTAAGAAGAAGAGACTTAATGGTCTAAGACTGGAGGTGCCCCAGAAAGCATGGCTCCTGGTCTCTCCATCACCCCAGAACTAAAACATTTTCCGAGGCCATCTCTTCAGACAGGGATTGGCTGGACCGTAGGACAAAAAGCGATACTCATGAAGAATGTGCCTCTTAGACAAGTATATATAAAAGACCAAAGGGGCAGCTTCTGTCCACAGGTGAGAGGGGAAGGCAGAGAAAGCTAAGAGCTGGTTGAATGTTCATGCGGAATCAGGGGCAGAGGGGAGGAGTTTGCTATCGCGGAATGGGGTGAGCAGTTGGGGTCTCAAAACAATGTATGTTTAAAAAAAAAAGAAAATTCTGTATGGGAGACAAACTTGAAATGCAAACTTCATTTAATTACATCAATAAAAAAAAAAGAATGATGTTCGCCGTTGGTTTTGCATAGATGCCCTTTATTATGTTGAGAAATTTCCCTTCTATACCTATTTGATTGAGAGTTTTTATCAGGAATGGGTGTTAGACTTTGTCGAATGCCTTTTCTGCATCATTTGAGATGATCGTGTAATTCTTTCCTTTCCTTTTATTTATGTGGTGGATTATGTTGATTGATTTTCTAATGTTGAACCATCCTTGCATACCTGGTATGTATCCTACTTGGTTGTGGTGTATTATTTTTTTGATATGATGCTGAATGCTATTGGCTAGAATTATGCTGGGAATTTTTGCATCTATATTTATGAGAGATACTGGTCTGTAATTTTCTTTTTTGTGGCATCTTTGCCTGTTTTCGGTATCAGGGTTATGCTGGCTTCATAGAATGAATTCGGAAGTGTTGCTTCCTTTTCTATGTTCTGAAATAATTTGAGTAGTACTAGTACAAGCTCTTCTGTGAATGTTCTGTAGACTTATCCAGTGAAGCCATCTGGGCCAGGGCTTTTTTTTTTCTGGGAGTTTTTATATTACCTTTTCAATCTCTTCTCTTGTTATGGGTCTGTTCAGATTTTCAACATCACTTTGTTGTAGATTTGCTAGGTAGTGTGTTTCTAGAAACTTATCCATTCCCTCTAGGTTTTCAAATTTGTTGGAGTATAGTTTTTCATAATATTCTGCTATGATCTTTTTATTTCAGTTGGGTCCATTGTAATGTTCCCCATTTCATTTCTTATTTGGGTTATTTGTGTCCTCTTTTTTTTCTTTTGTCAGTCTGGCCAGTGGTTTGTTGATTTTGTTGATTCTTTCAAATAACCAACTTTCGGTTTTGTTGATTCTATTGTTTTTCTATTCTCTATTTCATTTATTTCCAGTCAGATCTTTATTCTTTCCTTTCTTCTGGTGGCTGTGGGCTTTTATGCTGTTCTCTTTCTATTGGTTTGAGTTGTGTAGTTAATAGTTAATGTTTTGATTTTGTCTGTTTCTTCTTTTTTGATGTGTACATCTATTGCTATAGATTGTCCTCTGAGGACTGACATTCCTGTGTCCCAAAGGTTTTGGTAAAATGTGTTTTCATTCTCATTTGAATCTAGCAATTTTTTCATTCCATCTCTGATTTCTTCTATTACCCAGTGGTTTTCAAGCAGGGTGTTATTGTTTCCATATAATTGATTTTTTTTCCTTTCTTTTTCTGTTGTTAATTTCTACCTTGATGGCATTGGGGTCAGAGAAGATACTTTGTATTATCTCAACATTTTGGATCTTGTTGAGGATTGCTCTGTGGCCAAAGATATCGTCTATTCTGGAAAACATTCCATGTGCATTGGAAACGAATCTGTACTTTGTAGCTGTTCGATGGAGTGTTCTATATATGTCTATGAGGTCAAGTTGGCTGATTGTGCCCTTTAGGTCTTCTGTATCTTTGCTGAGTTTCTTTTTAGATGTTCTGTCCTTTACTGAGAGTGGTGTGTTGAAGTCTCCTACTATTATTGTGGAATTGTCAGTTTCTCATTTTAGTAGTTAGAGTTTGTTTTACGTATTTTGGAGCCCTGTCATTGGGTGCTTAGATGTTTATTAGGGTTATGTCTTCATGATGGATCGTCCCCTTAATCATTATATAGTGTCCTTCTTTGTCTTTTATGGTAGATTTTGTTTTAAAGTCTATTTTATCTGAGATTAGTATTGCCACTTCTGCTTTTTTTTGGTAGTTGTTAGCTTGATATATTTTTTTGAAACTTTTGATTTTTAATAAATTCACGTCTTTCTTTCTAAGGTGTGTCTCTTGTAGACAGAATATTGATGGATCCTGTTTTTTTTAATCCATTCTGTCATTCTCTGTCTCTTTATGGGCACATTGATGCCATTTACCTTCAGTGTAATAATTGATAGATGTGAGTTTATTGCTGTCATTGTGTGATTTTTTTTTTGTGTGTGTGTGTGTGGTTTTCTTTGTTCCTCTTACACTCATGTGCTGAATTCCTTTTGTTTGTGGATTTTTTTTGTTTCTTTTTTTTGTAGAAATTGTTTTTACTGAGACTTTATGTTTTACATCTGTATTTTATGAGTATGTTTGTTAACTTTCTTTCTGGTTACCATGAAATTTACCCTTAACTTTCTAAGTTTGAAGCAGTCTTTTGTTAAGTGGTATCGCCTTGCTTTCCTCTCCGTTAGAAGGGTCTATATCTACACCATTTATTCCCTCTTTTGTTGTTCTGATGTTGTTGTCATTTACAGTTTAACTGCTCTGATTCCCTGTTGTATTTCTTTTGGTTTTGGATAGTCCTTGAGATTTCATTTCCTAGATTGGTATCTGGCTGGTACGATCCTGCATCCTAGATTCAGCCTGTGAGCAGAAGTTGTTTGTTCTCAGATCAAAAGACTCCCTTTAATAATTGTTGTAAGTTTCATTTGGTTTTTACATATTCCATTAATTTCTGTTTATCTGGAAATGTCCTAATTTCACCATCATATTTGAATGAAAAATTTCCAGGATATATTATACTTGGCTAGCAATTTTTTTCTTTCAAGGTTTTATATGCATCATCCCATTGCCTTCTTGCCTGCATGGTTTCTGCCAAATAATCTGAGCTTAGTCTTATTGTTTCTCCTCTTTATGTGACTTCTTGTTTTTCAAGAGCTGCTCTCAGGATTCTTTGTTTGTCTTTGGTTTTGGCGAGTGTGATTATGATATGCCTTGGTGATTTTGTTTTGGGGTCTCTTCTATATGGGGTTCATTGGGCTTCTTGGATGGCCAGCTTTTCATCTTTCATGTTTTTGGGGAAGTTTTCTGTCAGCAGTTCTTCAATGATCCTCTCTGGGTTTTCTGTTTTCTCTCCCTGTTCTGGATCTCCGATCTGTTGCAAAATTTTGCTTTTGATTGTATCCCACATAATTCTCACGATCTCTTCATTTTTCATTGTTCTTTTTTCTGAGTTTTCCTCACACAGAGTTGTATCCAAGTGTTTGTCTTCAATTCTGCTGATCCTGTCTTCCCCTGTTTCAAGTCTGCTCCTCATCCCTTCTATGACATTGTTCATTTTTGAAATCTTGTTGTTTATCTTTTGGATTTCTAATTGTTGTTTTTGTATAATTTCTAGTTGTGAATTTATTTTGGCATTTTGTTCCTGAATTATTTTCCTGAATTCTTCCATTTTTGTGTGTGTATTTTTCATGAATTTGTCTGCCTTTTCCATGAATTTGTCTATTTTTTCCACATTTTTGTCTGCTTTTTGCTTCAACTCTTCGATAATTCTGAGTATTAGAGATTTAAATTCCTTATCAGATAGTTCTAGTGCCTTTTCTTGTACTGGGATGTCATCTGGTGTTATATTTTGGATGCCAGTTGGAAACTGCCTGTCCTGTTTTTGAAAAAGTTTTGATATTTTCTGTTGTCTTTAGGGCACTCAGTAGTTATTTTTCTCATTTATTGATTGTAGATTTGTTTGTTTCATTCTTTTTTTGTTGTTGTTTGTTTTTGTTTTTGTTTTATTTGGCTATGTCTGAGCAGGCGGATTGTGTGTTCTTTGTTATTTGCTCATCTGTGGGCATGATAATTTTCGTCTCCTCCAATTGGCAGGTTCAGTCGCTCGGATATGGTACAGAAGGGCAGGTCTAGCTGATGAGGAGTTTCTGGGATGGGTTATTTTTGGCATTTACTATGGCCAACAGGACGGGGTGGTAATCAGTGCAGGGAAGGTTCTGGTAGGCCGTGCCTGTGCTGCTTAGTGGTGTGATGTTAAGTGCACGGTGCAGGTAGGCAGGATAGAGGGGGGAGATTGTGATGTGTGGAGCTAAGATGGGTATGGGTGAGAGGAGAGAGGAACAGGAGCCAAAAACATACAAAAAAAGTGTGCTTAAGAGGAGCTTGCTGTTGGATTGGAGAGATGAGGAGACTATAGATGGAGAAAAACAAAAACAGGAAGAAGAAGAAAAAAAACAAAAGAAAAGAATGAATAAATAAAATTTAGAAAGAAAAAATAAAAGCTCCCAGGGATCACACTAGTGTGGCTATGAGGTCTGGGGAAGTTGTTACCAGGGCTTGAAGCATAGCCTGGCTAGAAGGCGCAGAGATGTCACTCAGCACCAGGTATTCAGGGGACAGGAAGAGAAGGAAGTTATAGAGAGACGAGGAACTGAATAATGAAGAAAGAAAAAAAGGGAAAAAGAAGGAAAAGAAAACAAAACAAATTAGGGAAAAAAAAAAGAACCCCCCCCAAAAAAAAACAGGAAAAAAAACACCAAAAAAAAAAATGCTCTCTGGGATCCCTCTGTGAGTCTGTGCAAGCTGAGGTGGTAGGTACCAAGCCACACAGTACTGCCTGGCTAGAACAGGCTCCCAATTTGAGAAAAGAAAAAGAAAACAAACAGAGTTCAAAACAAACAAACAAAAAAAGCCCTGGGATCCCACCGCTTGGTAGCATGGACCAAGAAGCAGTTTCACATTCAAGCGGAGTTTCACAGCCTTTCAGGAGGAAGCAAAGATTGTGCACGGAACCAGGTATTTGAGTAAAAGGAGGGGGAGGTTGTGAGAAGTAAGGAAGAAATCAAAAGAAGTGGAAAAATGCAACACCAGCAGCCAACTAATGGCACTCATGGAGTCGGCCAGTGCAGGCGGGCGGGTGGAACCCAAGCAGCCAGTGCTTCACAGCCAAAAGACTGTGGCTGCGGGAAGCAGAGAAAGCCGAGTAGGGTTGAAGAAAGGTGGTTGGTGGGAAAGCATATATCCCTGATTACTGGTTATTCTGGCTCTTCCTGGAAGCTCTGTGAAGCTGCTTTCTTGTACCCCTTGTTCGCTGGTCTCTGATAGGAGTCCAAGACGGCTGATCCCTGCTGTGTTAGCTGATAGGGGACCTCTGCATGTATGTCTCCTCGCTCTCTGTTGTCTGTCAGTTTCTTATTCCATTTGGTGCTTGGCTGAGTTCTTTATCTCTTCATTTGATGCTTAGGGTTTCAGGATTGCTGTTTTCTCTGTTTGGCTTAGTTTTTCAGATCTTTGCTGTGGAGGGACTGCATGGTGCTTCTGCCTAGAGCACCATGTTGCCAGGATTGTTTGAGAAATAAGTTCTTGAGTAGGAAATATGGAATTTGCTAATATTCATATAATGCAAACAGTAGAGTATATATTCATTTTAACAGGAGGGAAGCATATATTTATGGATACAGACCAACTTACGTCAATAGTTAATAGCTTCAGAAACATGTAGAAATTCTCTTTTGTTAGCTTTTATTTTTCCAGGCAAAATAAAAAATCAAGAACTTTAGCTGAGAGTGAGGACTGGGGAAGAGGTTCTTAGAATAAACTAATCAGTATTAAAAAAAACAAATCCCAAATTTCAAAGGATTTACACAGTGCAAGATGATATCTTAGTCACAAACTGTCTGAATAGTCTTGTTTAAACTAATCTAATTGATGGATCCCTTCTAACTTTTCTTTTAATCTAACTTTCATCCAGTTTGTAGACTTCAATAGACTTCATAGACTTTTGAAGTTTGAAGACTCCATAGACTTCAACATGTTGCCTCCTCCATGCTGTAGGAAGGGTTATCAGGAAGCCAGTGGAGAGGAACACATGTTTTTAACTGTCCCAGTGAGTCATAATCTGTACTGATATTCCATTGTCAAGGAGTCGCTTGTCTCCACATAAATGCTACAGGCCAAACAATGAAGCAATGTAGTTTTTGCTGTGTAATCAGGTGAGGAACTGGCTTTTGTGAGTATCTATTTCATGTCTCCTATATAATGGTTGATGTTTTGAGAAGAAAGGGATGTCATATTATTTTAAATATTTAGGGAAATAAAAATTACCAGATAAAGGAAAACTGAGCAGCACCAAAGTCTCTTTTGAGGTCTGTAATTTTAAAGTGAAAACATTTAATATGGTTTAATATTAGTTCTCTAAAATTTGTGGTCTTTGTTTTAATGTGGGGATAGTCAATATGTTCGTGAAATTTCTTTCAGTGAGAAATGGGGAGAGAGTTGGATTTGGTGATATTGGGGTTTTTTGCAAGGAAGATTCAAGTGAGGGAAGCCAGAGAATGAGCAAAGGGATGATTATAAAATGGATCATGGAATATAAGCTCAGTAGAGAAGGTGTTGTTGTTTGGTGCTGTCAAGTCAGTTTCAACTCATAGCGACCCTAGGTACAAAACAACAGAACACTGCCTGGTCTAGAGTCATCCTCACAATTGTTGCAGTGTTTGAGCCCATTGTTGCCACCACTGTGTAGAGAAGACAGTAAGGGTAAAAACTCCAGGAGTGATAATGAAAATATTATCAGGTCAACTGACTGATGGTCTTATGAGGATAAATAAAATTTGTTTGATTCAGGGACTTGAAGGTGAAATCAAAGAAATTATGGAATTCCCACTGGGAATAGGAATTCCAGAAAATTTAATTGTGCCCATGTGGATTCTGTACATAGATCAGAAGGCAGTCATTCAAACACAATGAGGGAATACTGGATGATTTAAAATCAGAAACTGTGTGCATCAGGGTTGTATCATTTCACCATACTTATTTAACCTGTATGCTGAGCAAATAATCCAAGAAGATGGATTATATGAAGATTAATATGGCATAAGGATTGGAGGAAGACTCATTAACAACCTTTGATATGCAGGTGACACAAACTTGCTTGCTGGAAGCAAAGAGGACTTGAAGCACTTACTTATGAATATTCAGTATGTATTAAACCTCAACATAAAGAAAAAAAAAATCCTCACAACTGGACTGATAAGTAAAATCATGATAAATAGATAAAATGTTGAAGTTGTCAAGAATTTCATTTTACTTGGATCCACAATCAACGCCCATGGAAGCATCAGTCAATAAATCAAACTATGTATTGCATTGGACAAACCTGTTGCAAAACACCTCTTTAAAGTGTTGAAAAGCAAAAATATCACTTTGAGGACTAACGTGTGTCTGCCCCAAGCCATGATATTTTCATTCACCTCATATGCATTCAAAAACTGGACAATGAATGAGGAAGTCAGAAGAATTGATGCATGCACATTATGGTATTGGTAAATGATACATAATATACCATGAACTGCCAGAAGAAGGAACAAAACTTCCTTGGAAGAAGTATAGCCAGAATACTCTTTAGAAGGGAGGGTGACGAGAGCTGATCTCATGTACTCTGGACATGCTATCAGGAGAGACCAGTGTCAAGAGAAGGACATCATGCTTGCAAAGTAGACGGCCAGCAAAAAAGAGGAAGGCCCACAACTAGATGGATTGACACAGTGGCTGCAACAAAGGGCTCAGACGTAGCAACTATAGGGAGGATGGTGCAGGACCTGGCAGTGTTTTGTTATGTTTTTCCTAGAGTCCTTATGATTCAGAACTCACTTGAAGGCACCTAGCAACAACAACAAAAATCCGATAGCTAGGAACTTGCAATTGGGTGTAATGATGAGAGGTGGAGGAAAGGAGAAGTTCATTGTAGGTGAAAATAATGAAAGTATAGTC
Source organism: Dugong dugon (assembly GCA_030035585.1). Lineage (NCBI taxonomy): Eukaryota > Metazoa > Chordata > Mammalia > Sirenia > Dugongidae > Dugong > Dugong dugon. Next base: position 99,861,960 of record CM057463.1, on the reverse strand, counting down.
TACATGATTATTGAAAACAATTATGAATAATAACAGGTCAAATAGATTGTGACAGTGACTTAGATTCAAATCTTCAAGTTATATAGGGGATTGGCTCAGGGGACTCCAGATGGCCATAAAATGTTCAAAGAAGGTTAGGGTATTTTATGGAGCCCTGGTGGCACAGTGATTAAGAGCTATGGCTGATAAACAAAGGTTGACAATTTGAATCCACCAGCCACTCCTTGGAAACCTTATGGGGCAGTTCTACTTTGTCTGATAGGGTCATTTTGAGTCGGAATCAACTCTGGCATCGGAATTTTTTTTTTTTTAATTGTTGTAGATAAATGAACTTTACACTTCAAGTTAGTCTTCCATACAAAATTTTTATACATACATTGTTATGAGACCCTAATTGCTTACCACACTCTGCTGCAGCACACTCCTCCTTTCCGTCCCTGATTCCCTATGACCGTTCAACCAGCTCCTAACACTCTCTGCCTTCCCATCTCACCTCTGGACAGAAGATGCCCCTTTAGTCTCTTGTATCTACTTGACTAAGAGGCACACTCTTCACAAGTATCACTTTATGTCCCACAGTCCAGTCCAATCTCTGTCTTCAGAGTTGGCCTCAGGAATCATTTTAGTTCTGAGCCGATAGAGAGTACAGGGGCCATGCCTTCTGTGAAGCCTCCAGTCTCAGTCAGACCATTAAGTCTGGTCTTCTTACTAGAATTTGAGTTCTGCACCCCATCTTTCTACGCTCCATCAGGGACCCACTGTTGTGTTTCCTGTCAGTACGTTCATTGGTGGTAGCCAGGCACCATCTAGTTCTTCTGGTCTCTGGCTGATGAAGTCTCTCATTTATGTGGCCCATTCTGTCTCTTGGGCTGGTACTTCCCTTGTGTCTTTGGTGTTCTTTCTTCTCTTTTACTCCAAGAGGTTGGTACCAACTGATGTATCTTAGATGGCCGCTTGCAAGCTTTTAAGACCCCAGATGCCACTCACCAAAGTAGGATGCAGAACATTTTCTTAATAAGCTTTGTTATGCCAATTGACCTAGATGTCCCCTTAAAGCATGTCCCCTCTACCCCTGCTACTCTGTCTCTCAAAATATTTAATTGTATTCAGGAAACTTCTTAGCTTTGGTTTAGTCCAGTTGTGTTGACTTCCCCTGTAGTGTGTGCTGTCCTTCCCTTCCCCTAAGATGATTCTTATCTCCCATATAGTTAGTGAATAACCCTCACCCTCCCTCCCCACCCCCATAACCATCAAAGAATGTTTTATTCTGTGTTTAAACCTTTTCTTGACTTCTTATAATAGTGGTCTTATACAGTATTTGTCCTTCTGTAATTGACTAAATTCACTCAGCATAAGTTCCAGCTTCCACCATGTTATACGATGTTTCACAGCTTCATCATTGTTCTTTATAGTTATGTAATATTCCATTGTGTGGATATACCATAATTTGTTTATCCATTTGTCTGTTGATGGACACCTAGGTTGCTTCCATCTTTTTGCTATTGTGAACAGTGGTGCAATGAACATGGGGTGTGCATATATCTGTTCCTGTGACAGCTCTTGTTTCTCTAGGATGTATTCCAAGGAGTGGGATAGCTGGATCATACGGTATTTCTATTTCTAGCTTTTTAAGGAAGCGCCAAATCGATTTCCAAAGTGGTTGTACCATTTTACATTCCCACCAAAAGAATATAAGTGTTCCAGTCTCTCCACAACCTCTCCAGAATTTATTATTTTGTGTTTTTTCAATCAATGCTAGCCTTGTTGGGGTAAGATGATATCTCATTGAAGTTTTGATCTGCATTTCTCTAATGGATAATGATCCTGAGCATTTCTTCATATGTCAATTAGCCACTTGAATATCTTCTTTGGTGAAATGCCTGTTCATGTCCTTTGCCCATTTTTTAATTGGGTTATTTGTCTTTTTGTTGTTGAGGTTTTGCAGTATCTTGTAGATTTTAGAGATTAGACACTGATTGGATTTGTCATAGCCAAAAATGTTTTCGCAGTCTGTAGGTTGTCATTTTACTCTGTTGGTGAAGGCTTTTGATGAGCATAAGTGTTTGATTTTTAGGAGCTCCCATTTATCTAGTCTCTCTTTTGGTGTTTGTGCTTTGTTACTTATGGTTCGTACTGTGTTTATGCCATGTATTAGGGCTCCTAGCATTATCCCTAGTTTTTCTTCCATGATCTTTATCATTTTCGATTTTATATTTAAATCTTTAATCTGTTTTAAGTTAGTTTTTGTACATGGTGTGAGGTATGGGTCTTGTTTCAGTTTTTTGCGTATGGATATTCAGTTATGCCAGAACCATTTGTTAAAGAGACTGTTTTTTACCCAATTAATGGACTTTGGGCCTTTGTCAAATATTAGCTGCTCATAGGTGGATGAGCTTATATCTGGATTCTCAGCTCTGTTCCATTGGTCTATGAGTCTGTTGTTGAACCAGTACCAGGCTGTTCTGACTACTCTGACAGTAAAATAGGTTCTAAAATTAAGGCTTCCCACTTTGTTCTTCTTCTTGAGTAATGCTGTATTTATTTGGGGCCTCTTCCCTTTCTGTATGAAGTTTGTGATTTATTTCTCTATCTCATTAAAAAATGCTGGTGGAATTTGGATCGGGATTGCATTGTATCTGTAGATTGCTTTGGGTAGAATTGACATTTTCACTATGTTGAGTCCACCTATCCATGAGCAAAGTATATTTTTCCACTTATGCAGGTCTTTTTTAGTTTCTTGCAGTAGTGTCTTGTAGTTTTCTCTGTATAGATCTTTTATGTCTCTGGTTAGATTTATTCCTATGTATTTTATCTTCTTGGGGGCTATTGTAAATGGTATTGATTTGGTGATTTCCTCTTCAAGGTTCTCTTTGTTGGTGTAAAGGAATCCAATGATTTTTGTATGTTTACCTTGTATCCTGAAACTTTGCTGCAATCTTCTATTAGTTCCAGTAGTTTTCTTGTGGATTCTTTGGGGTTTTCTGTGTATAACATCATGTCATCTGCAAATAGAGATACTTTGACTTCTTCCCTACCTATTTGGATGTGCTTTCTTTTTCTAGCCTAATTGTTTTGGCTAAGACCTCCAGCACAATGTTGAATAATAGTGGTGATTAGGACATCCTTGTCTCGTTCCTGTTGTCAAACGGAATGCTTTCAAAGTCTCTCCATTTAGGGTGATGTTGTCTGTTGGTTTCGTATAAATGCCCTTAATTATATTGAGGAATTTCCCTTCTATTCCTATTTTATTGAGAATTTTATGATGAATGGGTTTTGGACTTTGTCAAAAGCCTTTTCTGCATCGATTGATAAGATCATGTGGTTCTTATCATTTGTTTTATTTATGTGATGGATGACATTGATTGTTTTTCTAATGTTGAACCATCCCTGCACACCTGGTATAAATCCGACTTGGTCATGGTGAATTATTTTTTTGATATGTTGCTGAATTCTATTGGCTAGAATTTTGTTGAGGATTTTTGTGTAAATGTTCATCATTCTCAGTCTCTAATTTTCTTTTTTTTATGGTGTCTTTATCTGGTTTGGGTATCAGAGTTATGCTGGCTTCATAAAATGAGTTTGGGAGTATTCCATCCTTTTCTATGTCCTAAAATAACTTTAGTAGTAGTTGCATTATCTCTTCTCTGAAAGTTTAGTAGAATTCTCCAGTGAAGGAATGAGGGCCGGTGCTTTTTTTTCTTGGGAGTTTTCCAATAATCTTTTCAATCTCTTCTTTTGTTATGGGTTTATTTAGTTGTTCTAACTCTGTTTTTGTTAATTTAGGTAGGTAGTGAGTTTCTAGAAATTTGTCCATTTCCTCTAGATTTTCAAATTTGTCAGAATACTGTTTTTCATAGTAATCTGTTATGATTCTTTTAATTTCAGTTGGGTCTGTTGTGTTATCACCCATCTCATTTGTTATACGGGTTATCTGCATCCTCTCCTGTTTTTCTTTTGTCCGTTTGGCCAATGGTTTATCAATTTTGTTGATCTTTTCAAGGAACCAGCTTTTGCACTTGTTAACCCTTTCAATTTTTTTTCTATTTCATTTAATTCTGCTTTAATTCTTATTGTTGCCTTCCTTCTGGTGCCTGTGGGCTTCTTTTGCTGCTCTCTTTCTACTTGTTCCAGTTGTAGGGTTAATGTTTTGATTATGGCCCTTTCTTCTTTTTAGATGTGTGCATTTATTGCTAGAAAGTGACTTCTGAGCCCTGCTTTGGTTGTGTTCCAAAGGTTCTGGTAGGATGTGTTTTCATTCTCCTTTGATTCTATGAATTTCTTTATTACATCATTAATTTCTTCTATAAGCCAGTAGTTTTTGAGCCAGGTGTTGTTCAGTTTCTATGTGTTTGATTTTTTTTCCTTGCTTTTTGTGTTGTTGATTTCCACTTTTATGGCTTTATGGTCAGAAAAGATGCTTTGTAATATTTCTACATTTTGCATTTTGTCAAGGCTTGCTTTATGGCCTAATATGTGGTTTATTCTGGAGAATGTTCCATATGCATTGGAAAAGAAAGTATACTTGGCTCCTGTTGGGTGGAGCGTTCGGTATATGTCTATGAGATCAAGTTGGTTGATTGTAGCATTTAGCTCTCCCATGTCTTCGTTGAGCTTCTTTCTGAATGTTCTGTCCTTCACTGAAAGTTGCGTGTTGAATTCTCCTACTACTATTGTGGAGTTGTCTGTCTCTCTCTTCAGAGCTGTTAGAGTTTGTTTTATGTATTTTGGAGCCCTGGTGTTAGGTGTGTAAGTATTTATTATAGTTATGTACCCCTGGTGTATTGACCCTTTAATCATTATATACTGTCCTTTCCTATCCTTTGTGGTGGATTTTACTTTAAAGTCCATTTTGTCAGAGATTAATATTGCCGCTCCTGCTCTTTTTTGAATGTTGTTTGCTTGATATATTTTTTTCCATCTTTTGAGTTTTAGCCTGTTGGTGTCTTTAAGTCTAAGGTGCATCTCTTGTAGGCAGCATATTGATGGATCATGCTTTTTTATCCAATCTGCCACTCTCCATCTCTTTATTGATTCATTAAGTCCGTTTACATTCAGTGTAATTTTTGAGAGATATGAGTTTAGTGCTGTCATCCTGATATCTCTTTTTGTGTGTTGTTCACAGTTTCTTTGTTCCCCTTAATTTTCTGTGCTGAGGAGTTTCTTTTTATGTATTATTTTCATCTTTTTCTTTGTTGTCAATTTTGTGTTTGCTGGGTCTTTATGTTTTTCTACTTTTGTATTTTGATACATAGGAATGTTAAATTCTTTTGTTGCTACCTTAATAATTACCCCTATTTTTCTAACTATATACCAGTCTTTTATTACTTTATATCACCTTGACTTCCCCTCCATATAAAAAATCAATGTCTGCATTTTTTAAATCCCTCTTTTTTATTTTATTTTTGTCCTTTTTTACATATGGATATCTCTGTTTCCCTATTTTCAGTGTTTTAGCTTTGATGTATTTTTGACTTCCCTATCTGAGTAAATATCTGGTTGCTCTGTCCTGTGTTCTAGTCTTGCGTTGTTATCTGATGTTGATTATCTAAGAGTAGGACTCCCTTTAGTATTTCTTGTAATTTTGGTTTGGTTTTTGCTAATTCCCTGAACTTCTGTTTATCTGGAAATTCTCTAATTTTGCTATCATATTTGAGAGACAGTTTTGCTAGATATAGAATTCTTGGCTGCCATGTCTTTTATTTTCCTTCAAGGCTTTATATACGTCATCCTATTGCCTTCTTGCCTGCATGGTTTCTGCTGAGTAGTCAGAGCTTATTCTAATTGACTCTCCTTTGTAGATGACTTTTCTTTTATCTCTAGCCACTCTTAAAATTCTCTCTTTATCTATGGTTTTGGTAAGTTTGATTATAATATGGCTTGGTGACTTTTTTGGGATCTACCTCATCTGGGGTTCAATGAGCATCTTGGATAGATATCTTCTCATCTTTCATGATATCAGGGAAGTTTTCTGTTAACAAATCTTCAACAATTTTCTCTGTATTTTTTGCTATCCGCCCCTGTTCTGGTACTCCAATCACTTGTAAGTCATTTCTCTTGATAGAGTCCCACATGACTCTTAGAGTTTCTTCATTCTTTTTAATTCTTTTATCTGATTTTTCCTCAAATAAGTTGGTTTCAAGTCCTTTATCTTCAATGTCATTAATTCTGACTTCTACTGTCTGAATTCTGCTCCTATGACTTTCTATTGAGTTGTCTAATTCTGAAATTTTATTGTTAATCTTCAGGGTTTCTGATTGCTGTCTCTATGGATTCTCGCAGCCTATTAAATTTGTCATTATGTTCTTGAATAACTTTTTTAAGTTCCACTACTACTTTGTCTGTATGTTACTTGGCTATTCTGCATTTTGTCGAATTTCCTTTCTAATTTCTAGAAGAATTCTGTTATTAATCTTTCGTATTCTGCCCTTGGTAATTCCTAGAAATTCTCTTCCTCCAGAGAATTTATTGATTCTTTGTTTTGGGAGCTTGCTGAAGCCATCATGGACTACCTCTTTATGTTATTTGATATTGACTGTTGTCTCCGAACCATCAATAAGTTATTATAATTTTATTTTATATTTGTTTAGTGAGTCCTAGCTTCTTGTTTTGTTTTGATATGCCCCAATAGGCTGCTCATGTGTGCTAGTTTGATTACTGGCACCTTTGAAGCTCTAACTCTTGTCACCAGGTAGTTAGTTCCGTAACTAAGTTTGTGCACACAGGAGTCCATTAAATTTTCCTATATGGGTTCAGCTCACGTGTCCAGGCAGTTGGTCACCAACTGTGTGGTGCAGGCTCTCACCTATGGTCCTAGAGAGGCATGGGTGAATGGTGCAGGCACTGGACTCTGACTGTGGTAGGGGATCATGCACTGAGCTAGGCAGGGGCTGATGTATGCCCCTGAGAGTCTGAAAGGAAAGTGTGTCCTTATTCCCTAGGGCAAGTAGGTAGGTGAGTTTTACAGCCAGACTATGAGCACCCCACTCTTGGCTGTAAAGTCTTGAGGGCCCCACTTTTTCTTGGACTCATTTAGTAGGTGACTAGGCGGTTTAGGTGACATCACTTGTCCTCAAGCCCCTGTTGCTGAACAGTAAAAGTGCCTACTTAAGGGGTAGGGTTGTTTCGAGGGTCACAAATCTGCCACTTCGCAGCTGAAACAGTTGAAGTTAAACTTCAGATGTTTTCCCTTTTGTACTGTGGTAGTGAGGGCTAATGCTGTTGAGATAGGTCCCCACAAATCTATACAGGGGTGTAAGGCACTCATCGTCTGTGGAACCCCTATGCCTGTGCCTAGTAAAGGAGCTGTGCCGACCCTGAGATCCTGGCTTAGGGGAGCCAGTAGCTTATTTGTTCCCTCTCCAAGGCCAAGAGAATGGGTCAGGGCACCTTTTGGGATCTACTTCCAGCCCAGGGTACTCCCGGTGCAGAGCACGGTGGGAGGCGGTAAAAGGGAAAGGGTTTTTCCCAAACAGGCTTTTAAAAAAAAAAAAAAAAATCCCTGCAAAGTGCCGCATGCATGTACTTATCTTCAGCCACTTGGGAGCTGCTTTCCCTGGTTGGGGGTGTCCAAGCAGAATCTCTGCTGCTGGATCTCTCTTGATGTGGAAACTGCTTCCCGAGTGTGTGCACAGTTGTTTGCCTGCTTCACTGCGGATCCAGTGTGGCTGAAGAGCTGCAGTCTCGTGGATGCCGCTCTGGCGCTCTTCACTCCTTCCAACCCCTCTCCATCTCCCCCCGCCACTCAGTCCAGTTCCTCAACTTTGCCATGTTCAGAGCTCCTAGATATTTATGTATAATCAAATCACTTATTTTTCTGGGTCCTTGTTGTAAAAGGGGTATAGGAAGCATCTGACTGCACCGCCATCTTGGCCCTGCCTCTTGTTTGGTTTTGTTTTTAAGTTGTTTTATCAGGAGCCTTGGTGGCACAATGGTTAAGTGCTGGGTTACTAACCAAAAGGTTGGTGGTTTGAAAATACCCAGCTCCATAGCAGAAAGACCTGATGATCTGCTTCCGTAAAGATATTAGCTTAGGAAATCCTATGGGGTTCTACTCTGTCACAGGGGGTCACTATGAATTGAAAATCGAGTTGAGGTCACCTAAAAACACAATAATAAGGTGTTTCATAGAGTGGAAGGTAGTCTGGAAGTGACAACATATAGTGAGGAAGACACCTATTTTACCTGCAGGTGAAATGATAAATTCTGGAGGAGAAACAGTCATTATTAGGCATCTGTAAGGAAAGCAAAATATCAGGTCACATCAAGGATTTTGTTTATAACAAGATGATAAAAGATCACTGCAAATAAGGAATGTTTATAATGAAAAAGTGTGGATTTCAAAGGATAAATGAAAGATTTGTGAGTGTCCAGAAGGTTGTTCGGTTGGGTCAGATGAAGGGATTTATAGAATTATTTCAGGATGGGTTTAGTTGATGAGGGATGATGTTAAGAAAGTAATTAATTTGAGCAGGCTTAATCAGTTAACAGTAATTTTATATCTATTCCCAGATATCCATGGAGAATTCCTTTGTCTAGGCAGTGATTTAAGCACACAAAGACACATACATAGACACATACACACACTCATACACACACACTCACACACAAACACATGCATACAGAGGAAATATGACCTAGAATATAAATCGCATGTGTAATATTTGGGAGTCCACAAATAAATCAACGAAAATATCAAATGCATAATAAAGGTCAATATATATTTAAAACCAAAGGGAATAAATTTATTTTATTTAAGAATATTAAGATAACTTTTTCAATTTGGAGAGGAAGTGTCAATGGTTTTATTGTTAGGAAATATAATTTATTGTTAAGAAATATAATTTACTAGCTAAATCAAATAAATCCTTTTCCAGTGATTATAATAATCAGGATTTGGAAATACTAAAGAGTCTTTTAGTGAAACTTAGAAAATTGTAATGTTCCTGTTAAATTTACTAAAAGCTCTCAGAGCACCAAAGAGAGGCAATTATGGTTCACATGAGCAAAGGACTGGTATCATAGAAAGGGAACATGTAAACAGGGTCTTAATTAATCTTAATTAATATGTCAATTGGTCTTTGCTCATTCGGATGTAGGAATAGTGTATGATAATTGAATAAAATGTGTTAATAATGGAAAATATAAATATTTTATTAAGATTTAAATCATACAATATTTACAGAAAGGTGTTGTAGACATTACTGGTGGTGATCATTGCCAGTTCTCCTCCATTTCCTTACAGTCAGTTCTGCTGTATGATGATTTTGTTGCAAAATGAGAATTTGACATTTGCTTATGCATGATTTCTTCATGGGAGACACTAGGTGAGCACAGAAAACTGCACTAGCTGAATTGAGACTTGTGAGGATATACAACCACACAAATATTAAACATCTCCTAGCTATACCAATTTATCACATGTAATGAGCCACACTCATTCACATCTGGTGTTAGAACTTTCCATTGGCTTTCTCAGCAAACACTCCTTCCACTATTTCACAATAACTCACAAAACGTAATCATTCAGATGCTTACTTTTGCAAGCAAATTTCAGATCTTTGTCAAGGTAAAGTATGATGTTCATTGCAGTATTTATGCATTTACTAACTATTCAACATGTGTAAAACTGTGAAACCATTTTTATTTTGCTCTAATTGTTTTTTTTTTAATTTATCTCACGGATGAAATTTTTGAGCTTTTTTCCCCCAACCCATATTTTTACGTAATTCCAGTGGTTTATGTTTCATGATTTTATATAGTGTACTAATTTTTAGAAACACCTGTATTACTTTAAAGTGGGACTGGCTATACTCAAAAAGTTCCCTTCTTCTCAGCCCCCTTGCATTGGGGCAGGATCTTGTGAATTGTTTCGTCTAATGGGCTATGAGCAGAAGTGAAATGTATGTTCTGGCCCACAGTGTACGACAGTGGGCACACAAGCCTCCAGATGTCTCTTACCTGACCTCATCAACCTGAGTAGCCTTTTGTCCCAGACAGTGCAGGTGTAAGAGGGTGGAAACTCTATCAACAAGATTATTGTGTCTCTGCATAAAGGACAAGGAGCCCTGGTGGTACAGTAATCAAAGTGCTAGTTTGCTAACTGAAACGTCAGTGGTTCAAACCCAGCATATACTGGCAGTCTGCTTCCATAAAGATTTACAGCCTAGGAAATCCTATGGGGCAGTTCTACTCTGTCCTATAGGGTCACAGTGAGTCAGAATCTGCTCGCTGACAATGCGCTACATGAAGGACAATATCTTTCATGAATTTTGGGGAATCACAAAAGACTATATGAAACATAAATTAATGTTTATAATGCAAAACCACTGAGATTTTGAGGTTGTCCCTTATAGAAGCATAACTTAAGCAATTTTGACTGACACAGAAGTAAAAACAAATTGCATAAATTTGTGGTATACTGTTTCACCAGAGAACTATTATTGAGTTTTTAATATTCATCTTTATTAATCCAACCTTAAATGTACATACTAGGTATTCTGTATCAGAGACAGATTTTGTATTAAATACATCACAGAAAATGTGTGTCAAACCTCTCCTCCCCTTTGCCCTACTCCTTACCCCTAGGGCTATGGGATGAGAATCAGATCAATAGTCCTATGCTAGTAACTGGACACATAATAAGTGAAGGATAAAGAAAAATATATTTTTTTTTCTGCTTATAAAGAAAAGGAGGCAGCTGTCTATCTACTCTCATGAAACAGTCTCCTTATGCTGACTTTTTGGTATGTGTTATGGATTAAATTGTATACCTTCCAAAATATGTATTGAAGTCCTAGCCTCTGTACTTGTGAAAGTGGTCCTATGTGGAAATAAAATTTTTCTTTTTTATGCTAATGAGGTCATACCAGAGTAGAGTGGGTCCTAAACCTAATCACTTCTGAGTTATAAAAAGAACAGAATAGACACAGATACTCATAGGGAGAAGATACCATACGAAGACGGACACACAGGGAAGATGCATCTACAAAATCAGGAACTCCAAAGATTGCATGCAGAAGGACATCCCCCTAGAGCCACACCCTGATTTCCCATTTCAGGAACAAGCAAGAGATCATCAAAAAGACAGGAAAGAAAGAAAATATCAAAATGAATGTCAGAAGAGACTCTGAAACTGGCTTTTGAATGTAGAGGAGCTAAAGGGAAAGGAAGAAATGATGAAGTTAAAAGAGCTGAACAAAAGATTTCAAAGGGTGGCCTGAAAGACAAAATAAAGTATTATAATGAAACTTGCAAAGACCTGGAGCTAGAAAACCAAAAGCGAAGAACATGCTCAGCATTTCTCAAGCTGAAAGAACAGAAAAAAAAATTTAAGTCTCGAGTTGCAATATTGAAGAATTCTACGGGGAAAATACTAAACCACACAGGAAACAGCAAAAGAAGATGGAAGGAATACACGAAGTCACTGTACCACAAAGAATTGGTTGACTTTCAAACATTTCAGCAGGTAGCATGTGATCAAGAAGCGATGATACTGAAGGAAGTGGTCCAAGCTGCACTCAAAACATTGGTGAAAAACAAGGCTCCAGGAGTTGAGGGAATACCAGTTGAGATGTTTCAACAAATAGATGCAGGACTGGAAGTTCCCACTCATCTATGCTAAGAAAATTGGAAGATACCTGGTCAACCTACTAGAAGAGATCCATATTTGTACCAATTCCAAAGAAAGGAGGTCCAACAGAATGCTGAAATTGTCGAATAATATCATTAATATCACATGCAAGTAAAATTTTTCCAAAGATCATTCAAAAATGGTTGCAGCAGTACATCAACAGAGAACTTCCAGAAATTCAAGCCAGATTCAGAAGAAGATGTGGAACAAGGGATATCACTGCTGATGTCAGATGAATCCTGGCTGAAAGCAGAGAATACCAGGAATATGTTTACCTGTGTTGTATGACTATGCAAAGACATTTGACTGTGGATCATAACAAATTATGAATAACATTGCAAAGAATGGGAATTCCAGAACACTTAATTGTGCTCAAGAGGAACCTATACTTAAACTAAGGGGCAGTCATTCGAACTGAACAAGGGAATACTGTGTGGTTTAAAACCAGGAAAGGTGTGCATCAGGGTTGTATCCTTTCACCATATTTATTTAATTTGTATGCTGAGCGAATAATCTGAGAAGCTGGACTATATGAAGAAGAACACAGCATCAGGATTAAAGGAAAACTCAGTAACAACCTGTGATATGCAGATGACACCACCCTGTTTGCTGAAAGTGAATAGGATTTGAAGCACTTACTGATGAAGATCAAAGAACACAGCATTCAGTAAGGATTACACCTCAACATTAAAAAAAAAAACAAAACTTCACAACTGCACCAATAAGCAACATTATGATGAATGGAGAAACATTTGAAGTTGTGAAGGATTTCATTTTACTTGGATCCACAATCAACTCCCACGGAAGCAGCAATCAAGAAATCAAATGGTGCATTGCATTGGGCAAATCTTCTGCAAAAGATATCTTTGAAGTGTTAAAAATCAAAGATGTCACTTTAAAGACTAAAGTGCCCCTGATCCAAGCCATGGTGTTTTCAAATCACCTCATATTCATGTAAAAGCTGGATAAAGACCAAAGAAGAATTGATGCCTTCAAATTATGGTGTTGGCAAACAATATTGAATATACCATGGAATGTCAGAAGAACAAATAAATCTGTCTTGGAAGAGGTACAGTCAAAATGCTCCTTAGAGGCGAGGATGGTGAGATTTCGTCTCATGTACTTTGGACATGTTATCACGAGGGACCAGTCCCTGGAGAAGGTCATCATGCTTGGTAGAGTACAGGGTCAGCAAAAAAGGAAAACCCTCAACCAGATGGATAGATGCAGTGGCTGCAATAATGGGCTTGAGCATAATAATTATTGTGAGGATGTCACAGGACTAGTCATTGTTTTGTTCTGTTGTGCATGGGGTCACTATGAGTCAGAACTGATTCGGTAGCACCTGTCTTAGGCTGGGTTCTCTAGAGAAGCAAAACCAGTAAAGTGTATAAATATATATATATATAGAGAGAGATTTATATCAAGGAAACAGCTCACACAATTGTAGAGGCTAGAACGTCCCAAGTCTGTGGATCAGGGTAGAGGCCTCTCCCAAGTCACACAGCCGCAGATGCTGGCAAGCCCAAGATTGACAGGTCAGAGAGCAGGGCTCTGGCTCACAGGCTGTGCAGATCAATGAACGCCAAGTTCGGCAGATAAGCTGACAGCTCAAGTCCCAAGAACTGGAGATGAGGTGACAGGAGGCAGCCACAGGATCCAGAGAGAGCAAAAAGCCAGAACGTCTGCTTATGTACAGATGCGGGCCACACCCCCAAGGAGACTCCCTTTCATCTGATTGGCTACTCACAGTATATTCAATCATGGGAGTGATTACATTAAAACATGGAGAATCATGGCCCGGCCAAGTTGACACACAGTCTTAACCATCACAGCACCTAACAACAGTCTCCTTAACATTGAGAAAATAAATTTCTGTTCTTTAAAGTATCCCACTTGTTTTGTTCTTTTTCTTTTTTTTGCTACAGCAGCACTAGGTAATTAATATAGTATGTAAATTAAATCTCTCCAGAATCCATATAGTCTCTTACTTCTCTGTTTTTAGGATCTAGAGATGTTTACAAGTTCCCTGGCTTCATCACTCCTTGAAATAAGAATACTCAGAAGATAGCCACTTTAGTTTTCCAGGAACTCTGAGGATTTAACCTCGGAACATAGTCTGGGCTATGACCATTGGCTCTTTCATAAAGATAAGAGAAGTTTTATTATCATTTTGGATGGTGGCAATTAACTAGACAAATGACTACAGATCAAATTCTCATAGTATGTAAAGACAGGAGGCTAGTGCTTTTTAAAGAACACCGAGAAATCCAGGGAAATTTTATTTTCCCACATTTATCAGTGTAACAAAGAAGTTATCTCCTTTTTTGGTGTAATTTAAAAAATCATCATAATTAATTTTAGGGCCCAAATTGAGTTTTATGCAATGCTTCTAACAAATTTGACGAACTATGCTCTCATTACATTGAAATTTGGTGATTTTATGCTCCAGGTAAATGAAGCATCTATTAATTAAACCAGTTGCTGTGCAGTTGATTCTGACTCATGTCAATTGCAAACTTTTAATGTGTTTGGCTGCTAACTGAGAGGCTGGAAGTTTAAGCCCGTCCAAAAGCACCTTGGAAGAAAGGTCTGGTGATCTACTTCTGAAAAATCAGCCATTGAGAGCCTAATAGAGCACAATTCTACTTTGACACATGAGCGGCAACCATGAGTCAGGATCAACTTGATGGCAACTGGTACTGGTCATAGTTTTTTCTCTCAATATGCTGAAATAGTGTGTACTGCTACCTCTTTCCCATATATCCAACACAACATATGTCGTTTAATTATATGGGCGCATCAGTAGAATTAACAACTTTGAGAATTTCTTTAGAGCAACATGGGTGCCCAGATTTAGGGAAAACAGCCAATGTCATAATTTTTATTTAAGTTATAATGAATCAGCCAAACTCAAGATTAAGGGCATAGTCTTCTACAAGTCTGCCCTTACTTCAGAAACCAGTCACAAACTCAGGGATCTTCAGGCCACTCTAACTTCGAACAAGCTGGCTACAAATTCAGGGTTCCTACGACCTTCTCAGATTCAATAATTTGCCAGAATGACTCACAGAATGCAAGACAGTGCTATACTTACAATTACAATTTTATTATAGGAAAATAATGAAAATGGAAAGAGACATGGGGGAGAAATCTGAGAGAGTCGTAAACTCAAAGTTTCATATGACTTCAGGGACATGTCACTCTCTTAACACATGGATGTGTGACACTATGCAGACTTCACCCAGGGAAACTCACCTGAGCTTTGGCGTCCAGAGATTTTTTTTTTCTTTTGGATTTTATAACATAGGCATACTTGATTCAATCATTGACCACATGATAGAACTCAGTTTTCAGCTCCCTCCTTTCCCCAGAGGTTAGGCTGATATAATACGGCTCAATGTTCCAAACTTCTAATCATATAATTATTTTTTCTGGCGTGGCCAGCCCCCATCCTGCATCATCTTGCTAGCATAAACTGTCAAAGTCCCCATCATAAGTCACCTTGTTAGCATAAAATATCATATATGGTCCAAGGAGCCCACCATGAAGAGCAAAGACACTCCTGGGTAACTTCATAGGAACCAGGGCCAAAGGTCAGCTACATTCTTTATAACACAGGTGGTGAAATTGAAATCAGCTCTTTTAGATAGGTCGTTTTCATTCCCTTACACTGAATGCCTATGCAGTCAATCCTGTCTGGTAAGCAAAACAAAAACAGAATGAAACAAAATAAATAAAAGAAAAAAACCCAAGCAACTTCAACACAATGAAGACAGTCAACTAATATTATGGTGACACACCAGTCTTGCTCAGTGGAATACTGTTGACAATAGATGAAATTACAATAGTCAATCTCTCACCATTCTTGCTTCCCTGAAATCTCTCTATGCTCAGAGGCAAAGTAGATTGTACTAATAGAAATAACTCTTGAAAAGGAGCAGAACCATGAAGTATAACAATTGTAATTATGATTGCCTCAGGCATGATTTTTATTTTTGGCTCTAAATTCATCAGAAAAGCAATAAGAGGTAAGACTTTGGTTCTATTCTTTTACAGAGATATATTGCACCATCCATGATGGGGAATATCCCAGTTGAATAAAATCTGACAATGTAAATAAGCTAAACTTTTATTAACATAACCTCTATAATAAAAATACAACAGATTCAGGAAAGAAATTATACCAGGAGAGCCAGAATTAATGGACATATAGGAGAAGAATTATAGACCAGTATAGTGTATGTCATCAGAAATGACATAATATTAAAAAAAACATATATTAATAAGAAATGAAATCCATTGTATACAGATATATAATATTTGCAATAATTAACTCGATAGATGAGTCAAAGAGTAAAATGGATATAACTAAGTAATAAATATGTGAGCTAAAATATAAGCATAGGTATTAGAAAGCATCAAGAATGAAGAGAAAATATAAATGTAAAGTAAGGTAACATGAGGAATAGAAATAGATGTATTTACTTACATATCAAAAGAGTTCTAGGAAAAAAGAAAAATAAAGTATATATTCAGGTATATATATTTGTAGAAATGACAGGGATTTTCCAGAATTAGAAAAAAATATAAGATCTCAGACTGAAAAAAAAAAAAAAAGACATGCCAAACAAGGTAAATAAGAAAGAATTCACAGCTAATAAAGATACAGACGAGTTTGAAAATATCAAAGACAAGGGTGAGATATAAAAAAAGTAGAAGTTATTAGTGAATAAGAATTATATTGACAGGCTTCTCAAAAACAAAAACACTGGACATAAGAAACATTGAGGTAATATTTCCAAAGTCTCAAAAGAAAATAACTTTAAAGCTAGAATTGTACATTCAGTAAAACGAGAATTTATATATGAGTGCAAAATGGATATATTAATGGGCATATTCACCTCAGATTTATAGCCAAATACTATTTTTCTAAAAGTACTTTGTTATGAACTGAATTGTGTTCTCCAAAAATATGTGTCAATGTGGCTAAGCCACGATTCTCAGCACTGTGTGATTGTCCACCATTTTGTCATCTGATGTGATTTTCCTATGTGTTGTAAATCCTACCTCTATGATGTTAATGAGGCAGGATTAGAGGCAGTTATGTTAATGAGGTAGTACTCAATCTACAAGACTACCTTGTATCTTGAGTCTGTCTCTTTTGAGACATAAAAGAGAGAAGTGAGCAGAGAGATGGGGGACTTCATGCCACCAAGAATAACGAACCAGGAGGGGAGCAGGTCCTTTGGACCCGGTGTCCCTGCCCTGAAAAGTTCTTAGACTGGTGAAGATTGTTGACAAGGACCTTCCTCTAGAGTTGACAGAGAGAGAGAGAGCCTTCCCTTGGAGTTGGCACCCTGAATTTGGACTTCTGGCCTCCTAGACTGTGAGAGAATAAATTTCTCTTTGTTAAAGTCATCCACTTGTGGTATTTCCATTACAGCAGCACTAGATAACTAAGACAATTTAGAGGAAATATTCTAACAGAGGGCGAAAAATGTAGGAGGACATTATAAGATATGGATAGTAAGAGTGACTAAGTATCTGAATAAAGTTGACTTTATTAAATATATATGAATTAATAAGTAAAATATGAATAAGCAGGAGAAAAAAAGTAAGGTAGGCAATAATACATGATAACATGATGAGTTGGGGGGTTAGAGGAAATCTAAGGAGGTAGAAATATAAGTAAATTTATATGGAACACATGTAAATTTTGAAAAGATTTAAAATATTGAGAAGAAAATTAAAAATAAATATGTATATAAAACACATAGAGATTGTTAATTTAGAGGACACCACTTCAAGAATAAAATTTGAACATAAAGATCTCAAACCAGCAAAGAAAGAAAAAATAAATAATAGCAATAATTTTAATAATAATAATTATTAAAAACATGAAATCAGATGCCTGAAATGCTTGACTAAAATTCTCAATATAATTAACATAAATGTTTTAAACTCAGTGTTGAAAATGCACAGACTCAGAGTCTGGGCAATACAGAACAAGAACTGTCAAAATTATTTCTCACATTTAAAATCAAAAGTTTTAAAACAAAAGGGTGCACAGATGTATCAGATAAATATGATGTAAAAGAATGTAATGGTGGAATTTTTAAATCAGAAAATCTAGAAAATTTAAAAGAAAATCACAATCAGTAAAAGTTACATTACTTATCACCAATAGTATAAACAAGTCAAGAAAATGTAATCTCTATTAATACATATGCACCTAATAAAATATTCTCACACTATATCAAGCAATACCTGAACAACCAAAAGAAGTAGATAATACAAGAGTTGTAATGACATACTACTCTCAAACTGATACATGAAGCAAATTAAAAATAAGCAATTATAAAAATTTCAATAATAGGAATAATAACGAAAAAATGGCCCTTATGTGTATCTATTGTATATCTCTGTGTGCAGTCATTTATAATAAGAAAAATGACTAGGTGACAAAAGAACTCTCATACATTTTAAACAATATATATTTTGTTCTCTGATTATAACATAAAATTTAGAGATAAAAAGCTAAATATGGCTGAAAATATCATATATATTAATAAACAAACAAAAGTATACTACTGAATATCACTGGAGTAAAAGAAGAAACCATGGAAAATTTTGAACAACTTTGAACAAAAGAAAAAAGATTTGCATGTTAGTATTTGTGGACAGAACTAAAACAATACTGACAGGAAATTTGTAGCTTGAAATAGCTTTATTAAAAATAACAAAAAATATTAAAATCAAATTAACTATATCCTCAACTAAAAATAAATAAATAAATGTCACAACAGAGTAAATGTATAGAAAAAATGAAAATAATATATCTTATGGAGAAATCAATGAAATGGTGAGATAACAACCCATAATTTCTTAAACAGATAAGATATAAAGTTCTTCTAAGACTAATAAGGGAAATAAAAGATGATATGCAAATAGAAACAAAGCAGAAATAAGTTAATCTACAAAAGAAAAATTTTAAATAAGAAAAATCATTGTAAAAAAGTGTATTCTGAAATCTTTCAAAACTAGCAGAAATATATAAATTTCTAGAAGAAAGTACAAAATGTAAAATTTGCACAAACATTTCAAAGTAGAATAAGCTTTATTTATTTTTTTTGGTACAGTGTTTCTGTGTATTTCTTTTTTGTCTTCTTTTGATGCTTCCTGTGTCATTCCTTCAGTAATTGAACTCGAGGTTTGAATTTTCTCTTATGCTTTTTCAGCTAAATTTTGATAGTGTTCTTCCCTTTTGGTTTTCTAACTCCATGCACATATAATCATAATATTTTAGCTTGTCTTTTTGAGTAACTGTATAAAATCTGTTCAACTCTTTTATTCATCATTCACATAAACATTGTCAAATTAAAAAAAGGAAAGGACAAAACAGTGTATGATAATGGGCAATATATGAAAGTGTGAAATCCATAAATACAAAAAATATTGTTAGGAGCTATTGAGTAGATTTTTGATTCATAGCAAGCCCATTTGACGGAGTAAAACTACCCTACAGGGTTTCCTAGGCTGTGATCTTTATGGATTACATAGAAAGACTGAAGAAGAATTGATAACTTTGATGGTGTTGGCAAAGAAAACTGAATATACTGTGGACTGCCAGAAGAACAAACAAATCTGTCTTGGAAGAAGTACAGCCAGAATGCTCCTCACAAGAGAGGATGGTGACACTTTGTTTCACATATTTTGAACATGTTATCAGAAGGGACCAGACCCTGGAGAAGAACATCATGCTCCATAAAGTAGAGGGTCAGAGAAAAGTAGGAAGACCCTCAAGGAGGTAGATTGTCACAGTGGTTGCAGCAATGGGAGCAAGACCAGGCAGTGTTTTATTCTGTTGTACATAGTGTTGCTATGATTTGGAACAGACTTTATGGCAACTAACAACAAAAACAATCTTTATGGAAGCAGACCGCCAGGTCTTTCTCCTATGGAGCTGCTGGGTGGGTTTGAACTGCCAATCTTACAGTTAGTAGCCAAATGCTTAACCATTGTGTCACCAGGGCTCGTTTAAAAATAGCGGTATGTATTTTTCAAAATGTACATATATCATAAAACATATGCAAGTGTTAGAGTGAATGCTCTCTTTCACTTTTTAGCTGAGTGTTTTTGGCTAAAGCAAAAGGAAGAAATGATGAAGTAAAAGAGTTGAACAGAAGATTTCAAAGGGTGATTCTCTAGAAGTCAAAGTAAACTATTATAATGACATGTGCAAGAACCTGGAGATGGAAAACCAAAAGGGAAGAACAGCTCTGCATTTCTCAAGCTGAAAGAACTGAAGAAAAACTTCAAGCCTCGAGTTGCAATATTGAAGCATTCTATGGGGAAAATATTAAATAACTCAGGAAACATCCAAAGAAGATGGAAGGAATACACAGAGTCACTATACCAAAAAGAATTGATGAACATTCAACCATTTCAGGAAGTACTATATGAACAGGAACCAATGGTACTGAAAGAAGAAGTCCAAGCTACACTGAAGGCATTGGCAAAAAACAAGGCTCCAGGAATTGACAGAATACCAACTGAGATGTTTCAACAAACTGATGCATCTCTGAAAGTACTCACTCGTCTATGCCAAGAAATCTGGAAGACAGCTACCTGGCCAACTGACTGGAAAAGATCTATATTCATGCCTACTCCCAAGAAAGGTGAACCCACAGAATGCAGAAATTATCAAACAATATCATTAACATTATATGCAAGTAAAATTTTGCTGGAGATCATTCAAAAGTGGCCAGAGAAGCAGATCAACAGGGAACTGCCAGAAATTCAAGCTGGATTCAGAAGAGGACATGGAACCAGGGATATCATTGCTGAAGTCAGATGGATCCTGACTGAAAGCAGAGACTACCAGAAAGATGTTTACCTGTTTTATTGACTATGCAAAGGCATTCGACTGTGTGGATCATAACAAATTATGGATAAAATTGAGAATAATGGGAATTCCAGAACACTTAATTGTGCTCATGAGGAACCTGTGCATAGATCAAGAGGCAATTGTTCGAACAGAACAAGGGGATACTGCATGGTTTAAAGTCAGGAAAGGTGTGCATCAGCCTTGTATCCTTTCACCATACCTATTCAGTCTGTATGCTGAGCAAATAATCCAAGAAGCTGAACTATATGAGGAAGAATGTTGTATCAGGATTGGAGGAAGACTCATCAACAACCTATAGTATGGAGATGACACAATCTTGCTTGCTGAAAATGAAGAGGACTTGAAGCACTTACTGATGAAGATAGAAGACCACAGCCTTCAGTATGGATTACACCTCAACATAAAGAAAACAAACATCCTCACAACTGGACCAATAAGTAACATCATGTTAAACGGGGAAAAGAGTGAAGTTGTCAAGGATTTCATTTTACTTGGATCCACAATCAACACCCATTGAAACAGCAGTGAAAAAAGCAAAGGAAACATTGCATTGGACAAATCTGCTGCAAAAGACCTCTTTAAAAATGTTGAAAAGCAAAGATGTCACCCTGAAGACTAAGGTGCACCTTATCCAAGCCATGGTGTTTTCAATTGCCTCATATGCGTGTGAAAGCTGGACAATAAGTAAGGAAGACCAAAGAAGAATTGATGCCTTTG
The DNA here is from genome assembly GCA_030035585.1 of Dugong dugon. NCBI lineage: Eukaryota > Metazoa > Chordata > Mammalia > Sirenia > Dugongidae > Dugong > Dugong dugon. The sequence continues at coordinate 99,840,703 of CM057463.1, read as the reverse complement.
AATTGTGATGCTGGAGAAGAATATTGAATATACCATGGCCTGTTAAAAGAATGAACAAATCTGTTTTGGAAGAAGTATAATCAGAATGCTCCTTAGGAGCAAGGATGACAAGACTACGTTTCACATACTTTGGTCATGTTGTCAGGAGGGATGAGTCCCTGGAGAAGGACACCATGCTTTGATAAAGTAGAGGGTCAGCAAATGATGAGATGGATTGAGAGAGTGGCTGCAACAATGGGCTTAATCCTAACAATAGTTATCAGGGTGGTGCAGGACCGGGCAGTGTTTTGTTCTGTTGTACATAGGGTCACTGTGAGTGGGAACTGACTCAAGGGAACCTAACAACATCTTTGGCTGAATTAAACCTTTGAAATGTAAGGGATTTTTCTTCTGTAATCCTGAAGTATTAACAAATTTGATTGCATAAGTTTGTTCTCAAGATTAAAAGAAACAAAAACTGTATCTTAGGGCCTGATTCATAGTGAATGCTTCATAAATGTTAATTTTCTTCCCATCCAAAATTAAAAGTTAGGAAAGGAAGGCTAAAGTAAATCACAATGATTCTTAGATTTTTCCACAAGTAAAATTGCTGCTAAGCGAAGTTCATTTAAAGTGCTTTCTCTTTATATCCAGGGAAATCCTAATGCATTATTACATGCAAGATCCTAGGAAGCAGTGGTAATATATATATATTTTTTACTTTCAAGTCAATCTGATTGGTCTCAGTGGAGGAAATTGAATACGGTCTTTGGAGTTAGGTCCATCCATGACGTATTTATCAATAGTCAAAGGATGTATTATGTTCCTTAGGCCAACCAAACTAACATGACAGAATGCCAAAAATACCTGAGAAAGATAAACAGCTCGAACTGATCCAAGAACTAATGTTTAAACTATTTGGCTGGAATGCCTGAGTATTAAATGACACATTTTTCTTTAAAGGAGTTAATCTTGTATAGTGTTTTAAGTATCTCAAATAAAAAAATGTATAAGAAGAACAATAGCTAACATTATGAATTTTAATTCCCAAAAATGTGTTTATTGCATCCATCACAAAAATATTTTATTTTTATTATAAAATTATGGCTTGCCCTCTGCAATTTTAAAAATTATTATTATTTATCTGCATAGTGATAGATAAGATTCATGTTTCTTCCTTATTTTTGACTTCTTTTCAACTTGACTCCAGTTAACCTTTGCAACTTTTTCAATGAGAATCTCCAGTGAACTGTCTCACTATATACAATTAATGGCTGAATAGTCTATAATAAATGAAAATGCCACCACTGCTTAGCAATTAGCTTATGGATCATCTCCAAACACTTAGATCCTCTTCCATCTTCAGCATTTAAACACGCTGAGTGATTTAAATTATACTTAAAATGAATGGCAATATTCAGTTACTAGTGGGTTCATTGTGGAAAATTGTCACCATTATGATTAACGGCCCTTATGAAAAACAATTAATTTGATGTCTTGTTCCTAGGTCAACTATAAAAGAAAATTCCCTTAAGGAAAGAATTATGTTTATCAGTACTTTTTCATTTGTAATATTTTGATCTAAAACATTAGCATGATCCCTTTAAGAAAAAGTTGCAGGACTTAGTGTGATAAATATATTACCAAACTTAACCTAGGTGGGAAAATGTCATTTATTTTATTTCTTTACTAAAAGAACATAGTGACAGGTAAAAGGGAAATAAAAGCTTCAATTTATACAGAAATCAGGTGTTCTCATATTTCAGATCTATCTTTGGGAACTCAATTACTCACATTCAGAGGAAAAATGGCAGCTAGACAAAGGTATCTGACTTCCCATAGAAGAGTTCAAGTACCAAGGAGATATGTTTCATTTTAAATCCACTAGCAAAAAACATAAATAACTATCTTATCTGATTAAACCACCGAGTTAAAACAAGAAAGACAGCAACACAGCTTTTTTATTTTCTTTTTTCCTCAGCAAAAGTTTTCAATAGGGGTATAAAAGAACTGTTCTTGACATATTCATAAACCCTTAGGTGAGGTGAGAGGAGAGACTAGACCACTATGTTCTTTTGAAAAATCACATTTACATTCTTTCCTGATGGAGATAAAATTTACTACCATTATGCTTTATGAAGCACTTGGAATCACTGGGTCTGTGGGGCATATGGTGATGGTTTTATGGATGTTATATTTGTTTTAATTAGGCAGTTATACCTAAATGCACTCACAATGGATCTATTTGGACAATGTGTTAACCTCATTTCTACCCTACCTTTCTTGTTCTAAGACTATTGTGTGATCCTGTTACTTAATCCTTTATATCTCCATCACTAATCTTCTTTTTTTCTTTCCCTCCATCAATCAAATACTTTATTTGGGTCTATACAAAATTTATTCTAGCATGGATTGTTATTGCTCTGGGTTTCTTATTTGCCTTGCCAAAAAAAAGAAAGATTTTTAAGAACCACGAAACTACAGAATTGAAAAGGAAAATGGAGAATATTTGATTTAACTGTTTATTTACCACATAAATGACTGCCTAATACCTCTATAGAGAAATTTTGTGAATGTAATTTCACAGAGAAATATGTTGTCTGTCTTGATCTTATTGAACAATCTCTTAATAAGAATATGTCAGAGTTTTCTCTTCTGTATACCAACATAATGAAATACAGGTTGTATTTTGTGTTTTCACATTGCATGGTAATAATTCTCATGTATATTCCACATTCAATTGTGATAACTTAAGGATAGTGTCTATGCCCTACTTATCTTAATATCCCATATATTTAGTCCAGTATATTGCCTACAACTATTTGCTAAATGAATACAAGAGTAAACTATAAATTGATGTAGTCATTAATTTTTTTCAGTAAATGCCTATTGAGAACAGGGAATTTTGCAAAGAGGTATGAACACAATAATAAACAAAATAGCATGGACCAATAATGTCATCCATTAATCGTTTCTACTGGTAATATTGTAATATCCATAAATCCATATCAATATGACGTAATAAGACTCAGAAGTCACATGGGGTACTCTTAGGCCAATTAGTCTGGCCAAAATCCAACAATATATTCTCAGGAATTTGCAAAGGGAGGCAAATAAATCTGAGATAAATGCAAGTAGGTTACAGAAAAGGATAAATATAATAAAATAAAGAAACAAAAAAAAGTATTATAATCTCAAAGAAATAAAAAAACGATTATAATCTCAAATTTATATAACATTGTATGGTTTATAAAAACATATTTAGGAATATCTTGCTGACGCTCAAAAGAATATAATAAATATAGATTTGATCTTATTATGCCCGTTTTATAGTCAAAAAAGTAATTCTCAAAAAAATAATAGACTCGCACAAATTAGTAACAAAATTTAAACAAAGAAAATTCTACAGTCTTGCTTCTCAAAGTGTGGCCCTTGGATAAGCAGCATGGATACTACCTAAGCGCCTGACAGAAATGCAGAATGACAGACCCCAAACCTACTGCATCAAAATTTGTCTTGATAAATATAAATACATATTAATATGAAATATATATAATATGAAATATAATAGTTCAGAAACACTTGCCTATGATACTATAATATTTCACACTACTTCACACCTATCATGATATTAACAAAACTTGGTGTTATTAAAGCACTGTGACACTTCTAGAAACAGGAGACTGAAGGTTAAAATGCAAACCTGCATACAGACCAGTACACAGAAATTTTGACAAGTTATTGAGGTTCTTTGTTTTAATTGTTTTGCAAAGAAATAAGTTTGAGGTATAATAAAAGGCTGCAAAATTAATAACGATAATACTTCAGGGAAAAGTCAAGGTTCAGAGCTTTAGTGAATTGAGTGTATAAATCTAAGACGAGAATTATAAGCATAGCTGATTTGTAAACTCCTTAAGAATTCTGAATGTACCTTCCTTACTTTCTGTCATCTCAGGCCTAGCAAGAACTTATACTTGCAACCAGAGTTTTATTCTTCTGGAATCCAGATTTCTGGCTTTCATGGTAGTTGGGGTAACCCACGTAGGCCATTGCCCTTAGGTGTTCTTTTGAACCTTGAACCTTGTAGGAACTGGTTCCTCGTAGTCACCTTCAGAGCAAACAATAGCTTAGTAAGCAGCTTAGTAGAGAGATTTGCCTTTAGGCATTGGATTCTTTTGGGAAATGATCTATGTGCAGCCAGCTTCAAGAAGCATTGGCTCCAAGTTCTGACTAGAGGCTGTTTTAAGATGTATGTCATGTCCTTGGTGATTGTAACCTACCCTGTGCTCTTTTGAAGAATTCAGTTAGTTTTGGGAAACAGACTCCAAAGGTCAGACTGGGAGCTATGTTTAGGATAAATCGGTAATTATTTTAGTTATTCTTTAAGATAATGCTGTATGAAATTCTTCCTGACTATAAATTTGTTTATCAGTTCTATTCTCACCCTTTTCCACAGCAACGCCAATGAGATTTGGTATAAGAATTTTGGAAGTTCTTCTCATCTTTGGAACATTTCTGACACTCTAGTCAAAATGTTACCCCAATTTGCAAATCATATGTTCAATAAACTTCAATTTCTATTATTGGCTTAATATGATATTTTTGTTTTAAAACTTGTTTGAAGAGGATTTCCTAATTGTGACAATTAACTAAAAATACAAAAATGAAATAGTACCAGAGAATATCACTCTATGACTTGCATTTGAAATTAAAATGCACATGATTACCACATTACATTAGAATGCATGTCACAGTGAAAATAGAATATGATGAATACAAGACCATTGTTTTGTTTTTTGCTCCTTGTTTTGTCATGTATTTGTCTATTTTTTCATTCTTATTGTGATTTTTAATGCCATTATAGGATAAAATTTTTGCAGAATATCTAATCTAAGAAAATATACATAAATATAGAAACATTTACCTCATTATTGCCATGTATTATATAAGGCTTCTCAAACTGAGGCCTGAAAAGGTATGAAGTAAGGACAACAAAGAAATTCCTTGTCTGAGTCACACAAATAACTAAAGTCTGTAGATGGTGGATAAAAAGTTATTTTTATTTTACTTGGGAGGAATAACATTTATTGAGTCTTAAATGTCTAAATGCATAGATCAGCTCCTCCTTTGCCTGCATGTTCAAACTGAAGTTCATCCACCCCTTAGAGCTCATTTATCCTTGACATTGATACATTGTATTGGAATCACTACTCAAACTTTAGTGCTCAAACGGATGTCATTGTTAGTTGCCGTGAATAGATTTCAAATTACGGAGACCTTATTTATAACATAACAAAACATTGCCTGCTCCTGTGCCATCCTCACAATTGTCAGTATAGTATACTTAAGTCTATTGTGGCTATTGGGTCAGTCCATCTCATGGAGTTTTCTGCTGTTTATGCCGACTCTCTACTTTACCAAACATCCCTTTCTAGGGATTGTTCTTTCTGATGACATGTTCAGTGTAAACAAGATGAAGTATTGCCATCTTCACTTCTAAGCAGCATACTGCTTCTCAAAAGTAGAATGCTACTCTTCAAAAGAAGAAAGTTCTGAGCACTTTTAATACCACCAAAGCCTCTCTATACTATTGTCATCAATAGTGCATAGGCATACAGGGAATTTTAAAAGAAAGGCATCATGTGACACTTGCCCCAAAGAAGTATGATACAGTGAAAATCATTTCACCATGTTAGCTTTCACCTGTTCAGCATGTAACACTGGGAAAATTACCAACATCTCTGTGCCTCATTTTAAAATAAGAATAATATCACTCTCCCTTTCAACGACTTCCTCAACAAATATTTTTTGAGTGAACGAGACAAATAATGCCCTCACTTCAATGAAGAGTGACTGAGAAACTAGTGAAATGTATTTACAGATGATAACTAAGGAAGCTATCTCTGGGGAGGCAGTGTTTGAGCCAGGAAATAGAAGATAATAAAGTGTCAGTCATTGGAAGAACACGGAAATAACAGTTAAGACAAGTTCAGTAGCTCTTTTCATAGTTGTAAAGACACCCCCCCATATATATATGTATATATATATATATATATATATATATATATATATATACACACATATATATATATACATATATATATATGCTATTATATGTTGTTGTTCTTATTTGCTGGCAAGACAGCTGCAATTCATGGCAACCTTATTTGTAACATGGAGGTCTGGTGGCACAGTGGTTAAAAGCTTGGCTGCTAACCAAAAAATTGGCAGTTTGAATCCACTAGCGTCCCCTTGGAAAGCCTATGGGGTAGCTCTACTCCGTCCTATACGATCACTGTAAGCCAGAATCAACTCAACGGCAACTTTTTTTGTTTGTTTGTTTGTTTATAACATAACAAAACGTTGTGTGGTCCTTGACCATCTTCATGATCTTTAGTTTATTTGCATGCATTGTTGTGGCTATTGTGTCAATTCATCTCACTGAGGATTTTCATCATTTTTGATGATGAAATTTTGATGAACTTATTTAGCTGATGTTATGCAACAAATAAATGGCAAGCTGACCATTGATCCATGGTCTGCTGACCACTAAAGGCCTTTCTCTCTTACCAAGCAATTTTCAGTATGCAATGTGCAAATTGTAAATGCTACGGGCTATTGGAAGAAGGACAGTTTAATTCCTCAAAATATCTCTCCAAATTAATCATACTAATTATTAAAATATTTCTTTGTTTTTTACCTTTAAGAGTTATAAATAGAAAACTAAATAAGTAAATAGGAAACGAAAATAAACTCAACATTATTTTGTAACTTGCTGTATGCTATTTCCCCATTACACTTATTAAAACCTAGGGTAATTTTCTAATCATTCCATTAGATTACATGCATTTTAATTCTCTTTAAAGAAAAAAAAGATTCTTTAAAATATTGTATGGTATTGATATTTCTATACCGCAGTACATTGATATGGACATAATAAGCATAACAACAACAAACATAATAAGGACAACATATTGTGGTATGGGAAGATCAATTGCCTATTAAAGTTTGTAATTATTTGCTTGGAAGATACTGTAAAAAAAATAAAGTATCTAGTACATTTTCCTAACCAGAGAAGGGCTTTACTTGAGATGTCATAAATATGTGTCTTTCACCAACAAAATTATGATTATAGAAGTCCCAAATAAATATCATACAAGAGTTTGTCTTTAAAGACAAAATAATTCAGTTGCCTTTATAAAATTATTTTAAATCATAGATAAAATATTTTAAAATAATATATATTTTCTTCTAAGCCTCAATATTTTGTGTCAACATTTCTAAATAGTTATTCTCCAATTTCTTTGCAATATCACATTGTAATGTAGAAAGCACTATATTATTATAGAAAGCTGATAATTGTATCTTAAAGAAAAAAGTTATAAAAGTAAATATGCTTTTTATAAATTAATACAAAGGACCCATTAAATACCCATTAAATTATATCCAACTGTTTTTTTTGTTTTTCTTTTTGTTTTTTTACTACAGTGAAATCATATTCAATATCATTTTAGATGTGTTATTTCTAACGATGGACTTCTGGAATTTTATTGTGATTTAAGGCAGTGATATAGCACAGTTTATTGATTTTTACTACATGCAGAATATACATTTACATTCCATTCACTAACCTTACAAATATATTTGGCTTCATGAAAACAGTTGGAAATGTTTGTTGCAGAGTATGTTGTCAACATATAAAAAAAAACTAGTATCCAAGGGCAGGATTCACTAAAGCAAACTGATTGTTTGAAATGAGGCAGAACATAAATTATTTTAAGAACATAAATTACTGCATTTGGAAAGAAAATGCGACTACATTCTAGAATGCATCATTAATATGTTTTCCAGGTTAGAAAAATATTAATACATGTTTAAATTTAAATAAGTTTTGAGTTATTAGTGTTGTGTTGATGGTACTAGTTTTCAGTCATTAGTGTTGTGTTGATGGTTCTGTGTATTAATAGACATATTTTAAGGGTTTTTTCTTCTGGAGTGCAAAAATGCTGAGTGAAGGATACATGTTAAAATTGTTCATTTCAAATTAAGCTGGAATTTTATTGTATACTACCTCATGAGGCTAAGAAACATGATATTATCATTTGTGCTTTTTTTAATTGTAAAAGACTATGTAAATATGTACAGAACTTCAGAAATTTAGAAATATAAGCTCAACCTTTAGGCAATTATGTCACTCCCTGTAAACTCTGGGGTAACTTGACTTTCTGCTATTCGTTTGCAGTTGTATTGAACACTGACTATTTGCACAGCATTACCAAAGGTGTTGTGGATCAAAGCTAAATAGAATAAAGCTTGTATTCTTATGGGGCTCTCTTTTTTATGGTAAACAGTGCACTTTAAAATAGATAATATTCTGTCAATAATGGGAATTTGGTTATGGGAAGCAGGTATATATTTGATGTCTGCCAAGAGATTCAGCATAATGGCAATTTGTTGGATGTGAACAAATCCCATAAGATTACTGAGAAACTAGAGAAAAAAGCACATCAATATCTCAGCCTACTCACAGTAACATGAGAAGACATGTCAGAACTCTTCTGATTTTTCAGACTGTATTAAAAATTATAAAATACATAGCTTTTAAGTTCAGCTTTCAATTACATGGTAAACTGGGGAGATATGTATATCCACCAATCCAACTACAAATAATAAAATGATGGAAAATATTTTTAAAACGTTTTAGACAAATGTCCATTATTAAATAAATACAAGGAAGGCTTCAATAGCTAGATATGAAAAGGAAAATCAAAGTCAGAGCAATGAACTGAACTGCATACTTCAGTGGCTCGGGGGGGTTGAAGAAAAATTTTATATGTAGGTAGATGGAAGTAATATACAGTCACTGTACCAAAGAGAATTGGTTGATGTTCAACCGTTTCAGAAGGTAGCATATAATTAGGAACCGATGGTACTGAACGAAGAAATCCAAGCTGCAGTGAAGGAATGGGTGAAAAACAAGGCTCCAGGAATTGACAGAATACCAACTGAAATGTTTCAACAAACGGATCCAATGCTGGAAGCGCTCAATTCTCTATACCAAGAAATTTGGAAGACAGCTATCTGGCCAACTGACTGGAAGAGATCCACATTTGTGCCCATTCCAAAGAAAGCTGATTCAACAGAATGCATAAATTATCGAACAATATTATTACTATCACACATGAGTAAAATTTTGCTGAAGATAATTAAAAAATGGCTACAGCAGTACATCAACAGGGAACTTCCAGAAATTCAAGCACCATTCAGAGGGCATGGAATGAGGGATATTATTGCTGATGTTGGATGGATCTTGGATGAAAGAGGAGAATACCAGAATGATGTTTGGCTGTGTTTAATTGACTTTGCAAAGGCATTTGACTGTGTGGATGATAACAAATTATGGATAACATTAGAAGAATGGGAATTCCAGAACACTTAATTATGCTCGTGAGGAACCTGTACATAGATCAAGAGGCATTCGTTCAAACAGAACAAGGGAATTCTGTATGATTTAAAATCAGGAAAGGCTTGCATCAGGATTGTATCCTTTCACTGTACTTATTTATTCAATCTGTATGCTGAGCAAATAATCCTAGAAACTGGACTATATGAAGAAGAACGTGATATCAGGATTGGAGGAAGACTCATTAACAACCTGCAATGTGCAGACGACACAATCTAGCTTGCTGAAAGCGAAGAGGAATTGAAGCACTTACCGATGAAAATCAAAAACTACAGCCTTTAGTATGAATTACACCTTGACATAAAGAAAGCAAAAATCCTCACAAATGGAACAATAAGTGACAGTATGATAAATGGAGAAAACATAGAATTTGTCATGGATTTCATTTTACTAGAATCCATAATCAAAGCCCACAGAAGTAGCAGTCAAGAAAATGAGCGACATATTGCATTGGGCAAATAGACTGCAATAGACCTCTTTAAAATGTTAAAAAGCAAAGATATTACTTTGAGGACTAAGGTGCACCTGACCAAACCATGGCATTTGCAGTCACCTCATATACATGAGAGAGCTAGATAATGAGTAAGGAAGGCCAAAAAAGAATTGATGCCTTTGAATTATTGTGTTATTGAAGAATATTGTATATACCATGGACTTCTAGAATAAAGAACAACTCTGTCTTGAAACAAGTACAGCAAGAATGCTCCTTAGATGCCAGGATGGCTAGACTTCATCTCACTTACTTTGGACTTGTTATCAGGAAAAACCAGTCCCTAGAGAAGGACATCATGCTTGGTAAAGCACAGGATCAGTGAAAGAGAGGAAGACTCTCAAGAGATGAATTGACATAGTGGCTGCAATGATAGATTCAAGCCTAGCAATGATTGCAGGGATGTCCAAGGACTGGGCAGTGTTTTGTTCTGTTGTACATAGGATCACTATGAGTTGGAACTGACTCTAAGACACCTAACAACAATGACTGATAGATTTTAATAAAAGTTTACAAGCAGCAGTCATGATCTCTGTACAAGTTATCTGGGGCCTAGAATTCAGTCTCTGTGTGAATCTCTGACCTTGAAAATGCTCCTTGCATTTTAATTCAAGTCAATCAATCCGTCAGTGAGTGAGTGAATGAATGAATAAATGAATAAATGAATGGATAAAGATATCAACACTATGACCAACAATGTAGCAAAGCAACAAGAAAGCCTTCTCTTGTCCAGCTTGGAAAGACAAATCAAAGTTAACTACGAGTAATAAAATCTTGCAAAAGTAATGGTGAAAAAGTCCACTTGTGAGAAATTTAATTACAGACATTGCATAGCATGCAAAATCTAACCAAGAAATTAGAATAAAAGATACTCCAGAACGATAAGAACTTCTAGAGCTGCATCAGAAGCAAACATGATACTTCTATGTGGAGACACTTTTCACAATCTAGGGGATATGATTTTAATTCAGAAAAGGAATTCTACCTGCCCCCCCAAATTATGAGTTCATTATTAAAATACAAATTATACAAGGAAATAACTAACTAGGAGGGGAATTATCCGTTACAAAGAGAGAAAGAGAAAGATAGAGAAACTAGCTCCACAATTATAGTGGAGAGAGATGAGAGAAAGTCAACTTATCAACAGACTTGTGGATTAAAAATGACTTCTGGAAATTTTAATTTAGGTAAAATTCAATAGATCAGCTAAAAAACAGATCAGGCAAAAATAAAATATAATTAATGAACTGGATAAACCTGAAAATGTTGCCCAAAGAGCAGAGGGATAAATATATATTCATATATATTTATATTAATATAAATAAAAATTTATACCATAGAATACATAGTTATATATTTACATAATCATGTTATTATATATTATATAATATTTATAACATTTTTGCATTTATATATTGCATATAAATATATTATATATTTAATATATATGTTAAATATATATTTATATTTATATATATATATGAAAAATATGCTTAAGAGACATGAAGAGATATAGAGGAGAGAATGTTAAAATTCACTTTATAAAAAACTGGTGTTGAAGAAAGAAAATAAAATTGGTCATGCCAATATTCAAAATATGACAATACCTGATACTTTTTCAGAATTAGAAATAGGTTTTCATTTTGAATACACATAATCTTAAGTAAGAATAAATGAAATATCTAGTCACGCTTATTTCACTGAAAATAGTTGATCTAACTTTATTACTTATCAAGTTTATTAATTCTTCACACATTGTTTTAAACATATATGATGGATTGCCCTTTGCTGTGTTACCATATTTTGAGATGTGACCTGCTCAAAATGGATTAAACTGAGCAATCAGTTCAAGTAAACCCTCAAAGTTTCCATTTTGTGGGGACACAAACACTTCATTTTTCCCTTGAAAATATAGTCCATGTTCAGCGATTATTATAATGATAACAACAAAGCATTGCAAAAGGCTTTCCAGTACTGACATTTTAAATTATGTTTACAGTTCATGAGTTAAGCCAAAACCATGTCTTCAGTTTAAATATGACAGCATACAATCTCTGTGAATTGAACTGTTTTCATGTTTATCAATCATACTCTAGTTGTGCCAATCGCTAAATCCATCCTCCATCCTTAGCAAATTGAGAATTAAATGATTTAGAACCCAATAGTTTGCAAATGAAACAATATACAGAGCCAACTGATGGAAAATATAGTAGCCACTCCTTATAATTTTTTCCATTAGCTTTACATCCTAGAAATATATTCTGGCTGCAGAACCTTATTTGTTTACCATTCAGAAATGTTTGACATGAATTTTCAAATTGTTGACTGTGATATTGAGAATCACTTGGCCCTCTTTCAATCCAATAATTTATATCATTAGAGGAAAAAATTATTTCACAAAGTGGGATCTTATTTGTGATATTTGTGGGTCTGTAGTTGTAATAATTTCAGATTTGAAAGTAGTTTCACTTTCTAAGCCATTATTATTAATTTTTTTTAATACAACAAGGAATGTACGTAGAATTTGGAACAAATCCTGTTATTCGTATTGCTATTAGTAATTACAGCACTGGCAGTACCAGCACAATGATTTGCACCCATTAAACTCGAGTGTTCAATGGAAGAAATCTCTTCTGATTCATTGTTTTAAAATGGAAGTTAATTTTGGAATTGTCTTTTTAAGGATTCAAAAATCCTTTTCTTTTTATGTTCTGCAAACTTTCATTTGTACGCTTAAATTAGTCATTGCTGTTTCATTTTACCTGGATATAAAATATATGTTTCTTTTGAAATTTGGTTCTACCATAGCAAATATATTTGAATAATTGAAAATTTATAAAACAAGTAATATTTATAAAATAAAATTTACATTCAAATTAGGATTTTAACACAAAAATTTATATTTGCAAGTAGTAAGTAAAAAGAAATTGATCTGGAACATGCAATTTTGTTCTTCAGGTTTGAAATAGTCAGAAGAAATAGTACTTGCAAGGCAGTTGGGAATAATTTTATTGGTTTGTCGTACGATGTTTGTTGGCAGACACTCCGCAGATTTCCATGAGTGTTTTTCGTCTTGAAATAATACTTTAAACTTGCGCAGTCACTTCCATCCTTTGATGCTGTATCTTCACAGTTCATGGGACTACTTCTGATACCCAGTGGGGTGAGAATGATTGCAAATAGCATGATACAAATAAAAGCGAATGCTCAATCTGAAGGCACATTTTGGTTCACTTTGTGCAGGACAAGATATGTCATGAGTCACGTGAATGTTGTGTCACTGGTGCGTTCTTATGTGGTAGAACATGAGAGAAAACTGAATGTGAGGTTATACCCAGTTAGTTCAAAATGAAAAGGAAAATATAATTGTTGTCATAAACAAAATTTGTTAAATGGTATCAATTTCATTTAGTGCCCTGCCAATTCCCTTTCACAAAGAAAAGTGTTGCTCACCTTTCCTTGTGCCCTGTCTGCTTGACATCTATGGTTTTTGCTTTGGACAACTGGTGACCCTGTTTTGTTGTGTAATCCATCTCTGACTGTATGTGTTAGTTTCCTAGGGCTGCAGAAATTTATTGTCTCAGAATCTGGTGGTTACTAGTCCATACTCAGAGTGTAGGCAGGGCCTTTTGCACTATGGAAAGATACATTCTTAACTCTTTGGGCGTCTGTTAGCCCCAGGAATTCTATGGCATGTAGATGCATCTTCACATGACTATGTTTTCTCTGTCTGTTCCTATGTCTCTTCTTCTCTTTTATAGGATGACATTCAGATCTAATTTGGACCCACCTTACTGAAGTATGAGCATGCGTTAAATTATCTGATAACATCTGTGATGGTTAAGATTGTGTGTCAACTTGGCTGGGCCGTGACTCTCAGTGTTTTAATGTAATCACTCCCATGATTGAATATACTGTGAGTAGTCAATCAGATGAAAGGGAGTCCCCTTGGGGGTGTGGCCTGCATCTGAATAGAAGCAGATATTCTGGCTTTTTGCTCTCTCTGGATCCTGCGGCTGTCTCCTGTGGTCTCATCTCTGGTTCTCGGGACTTTAGCTGTCAGTTTATAGCCGAACCTGGGATTCGTCGATCTGCACAGCCTGTGACCGGGAGCCCTGCTCTCCCTCTGACCTGCCGATCTTGGACTTGCCAGCTTCTGTGGCTGTGTGACTTGGGAGAGGCCTCTACCCTGATCCACAGACTTGGGATGTTCTAGCCTCTACAATCGTGTGAGCTCTGCCACTATGTATATATTTACACACTTTACTGATTTTGCTTCTCTAGAGAACCCAGGCTAAGACAACATCTCTATTTCCAAACAAGATCAGATTCACAGGCAGGAGGTGTTAGGACTTCAACATATCTTTACAAATATAATCAAGTTACGATGAGGCACATTAGATAAGTGTGGGCCCCAAAGCCAATAACTGGTGTCCTTATACAGAGAGATTTGGAGACAGACAGACACACAAAGGGAAGACGGCCATATGAAGACAAAGACAAAAATTGGAGTGATGTAGCTACATGCCAAGGGATGCCAGGGATTGTCAATAGCCACCAGAAGCTAGGAAAAGCAAGGAAGGATTTTTTTTTTTTCTGGAGACTTCGTAGTGAGCATGGCCTTACCGACATTGATTTGAAATTTGTGTAACCTCTAAAACTGTGAAAGAATACATCTCTGTTGTTTTAAGCAACCTAGTTTGTGGTACTTTGTTAAAGCAACTCTAAAAAATTAATACAACCAATTTGGCAGTTTCTGCAATTTCAATTATAAGAATTTATTTCACAGATAATTATACATGTGTGAAATGATGTAGTACTAGGTCAGCCTTTATGACATGGTTTGGTAATAGCAAAGGTTAGCAATAAGGAATAGATTAAATAAACTATTTAATATCAATACCATATAACACAGTCATCTAAAAAATAAAAAAAGCTTTTTATATATTATATGGATAAATATCTACTATATGGTCTTAATTTCAAAATGCAAGGCACAGAACAGTGAGTATAGACTGCTAATACACACATACATATTTACATTTTTAAAGTTTTAAAATAAATATGTATTTATACTTAGCAATGATTAACTATCAGAGGAATGGGGAAAGGAGCATTTGGGAGTCAGAGGTGAGAGGCAAACACTATTTTTCACTGATGACCTTTCAACAATTGTTCACAATTGTCCATTTCTTACTTCTATTTTGTATTGACTAAACTTTTAGTCAAACTTCTCTCTTCTCCACAAGCCCCTGAAATTTAGCTGGTCCCCAAGCCTGACTAGCACTATCATCTAGAATATGCTCCCCTTCTCAGCTTATTCTGATAATCAGCTGGCCACAGCTAGACATATTTCGTATCCATTCGTGATCATCATGCAGTCTGCTTGACTTGTTTCCCCAACTTCCCCTTACTTTCTGCTTACCCTTGTAGAGATGAGGAACCAGGGCAACTGAGAACAGGTGTGGAAGTACAACTCTGTGTACCTTTTACCCTCCACACTGAGCATCTCACTATCACAGGTAAGCACTTGTCTCTTTTTCTAGTTTAACTTCCAGAGTATTCTTCTAATTACAAATATATAAACATAAAATTCCTATATAGCTGATTCTATGGCTGTGATTCATTTGTGATAGAACAACCTGGATTCTTTGTTACTTGCCCAGGACTGTTACTTGCACCTTTGCAGGTTCTGTTGCATAACAGTGGCTGGCCTCAGGGCATTTTTGTGTTTTCCTCTTTCTTGACCATTTTTCCGTCCAGCCTTTTCTCAGCTACTGTACATGATTTAAACTTCTCCTTGCACAGTCACTATAGATAGAAAGGCAAAGAATTGTTAATCATTTTCTGGCAGCATTTTAAGGTAAATTTGTATTCCTTTAGTGTCTTGAAGACTAAGGTACATCTTAACAAAGCCACAGTGTTTTCAATTGCCTCTTATGCATGTGAAAGCTGGACAATGAATAAGTAAGACAGAAGAATTGACAACTTTGTATTGTGGTGTTGGCGAAGAATATTAAATATACCATGGACTGCCAAAAGAACAAACAAATCTGTCTTGAAAGAAGTATGACCAGTAATGTTCCTTAGAAGCAAGGATGGCGGGACTATGTCTCACATAGTTTGGACATGTTATCAGAAGGGATCAGTCCCTGGAGAAGGACATCATGCTTGGTAAAGTATAGAGTCAGCGAAAAAGAGGAAGATCCTCAACGAGATGGATTGACGCAGTAGCTGCAACGATGGACTTAAGTATAACAAGGATTGTGAGGATGGCGCAGGATCGGAGATCTTTCCTTCTGTTGTACATGGGGTCGCTATGAGTCGGAACCGACTTAATGGCACCTAACAACAACAACAGTGTCAAGTCCACAGAACAGTGGCTCCCTCAGGATACAGGGTATTCTACATCAGGAAAGAGAAACAACATTCACAAACATTATCTAACTTAATACTTAAACAGCTCATATGCTGAATTATTACTTCAAATATAGACGTAAGAACACAGGTTCAAGATGTTAAATTGTCTATGGTTAATTCATGCAGGGTACTAAGCTACATTGTTTATTTTATATGTTCTTTCTTCAGTAAACCACAGTGCCAATACAGAAAAAACTCTTTATTTAATTGATCAAATTGATATTATTTATCACCCACAGTCCTAGATGCCAATTTTCTGATTTCCGTGGTTTCTGCTGAAGAAATAAATGAAGACCACTCAAATGACAGCAAGCAAAGGGTATTCATTTGGAGCTTGCTATAGCAAGAAAGTTATCCACCATCACTTGAATTTTCATAGACTCAAAGGCAGACAGAGAAATGGAAAAGTTTTATATTGGAAAAAATGAGAATACTTCTGGTATGTTCTGATTGAAGATTATTGGTATGGAGAAGCTGAGAACAGGCCAGTAAGAAACAGGGTATCCACATGTGATTTGTTGATGTGCTGTTGTTGTATGCCATTGAGATCAATCTGGCTAATAACAACCCTATATGACAGAGTACAACTCCCCATAGTGTTTCCTAGACTCTAATCTTTACAGGAGAAGATTGCCAGGTCTTTTCTCCTGCGGAGCTGCTAGTATGTTCGATCCTCCCATCTTTCCTTTAACAGCCAAGTGCTTAACCACTGCACCACCAGGGCTCCTTTTGTGATTGGTTAGGAGGACATATTTGGCATTTTCTGGTTGGTCTTAAATTGGAAGTAGGACAAAACCTAGGAAGACTGGCAATTATTGACCAAGTCCTGACTATTTGGGGCTGATTGTTGCAGAAGTTATCATTTGGCTTCATGGGCTGGTTACTGCAGAGGTTGTGGGTCAGAGTTCTATACTCATTTATTGTCTGGCCATTGTTCCTTTGTATATCCAGCCTCTTACTGCCTTCAAATGGCTCACTTTTGCTAGTGGAAACATGGAAAATAATTTTGATATCATGATTTTTTTTTCCTATTTCCTATTTTAAAACAATAACATGAATAGTTATATGTGAAAAGTATAAATACTAAAGTAAAAATAGAATTTTAGCAATAGATAATATATAACAATATATGATACATAACAATACATAAATATTAATGACATATGAATGAATATTTACTGAAATCCTTAATTAGCAAATTAAGTCTTAATTATATAACCATTTATCTAAAGAGGAAAAAAAAATAAAATTTGCTTAAGAATACCAAAAAAAAAAAAGTCACTGATGAAACTAGTAAGTAAATAGGGAAGTACAAAAACCTCACACTATTGAGTGCAAGTTGGGGCAGACATGATCTTTTGGGCTGAGCAAGTGCTTCAGTATTTTTGTTCTGCATCTTCCAAAATACTTGTGGTCATTTTGAGGGGTTCTTGACTGGTTATGATCCCAAGACATTTTTTCCGTTATGAAAATTATGAAATACTCTTTAATATTATAGGAACTCTTCAAACTTTGGCACCTCCCCACAATTCTCTTTACACAATCATTAGCAGTGTATGTAAGGTTAACAGTTTGTCCATTAAAAAGAAGTAAGTTTTGAAAAGGTTGCAAAAAAAAAAAAAAGTAGAAAGATTATCTGACCCAAAATCATACATTAGAATATTGTCCATAAATACTTAGTAATGGATGAAAAATAATTTCATCCATTAAGCTTAGATAATTATCTTGTACAACCTTTGGAAAAATCTTAACTTGGGATTTTTTGCAGACAACAAAATGCTTAAGGATTACTGAAATCACACCACATTTTACAGAATCAAAAACTTCAAGAGAGTAGGAGTTCTGTCAAAATGGTGCTCTAGGCAGAAAAACCACGCCATCCCTCCACAGCAAAGATCTGAAAAACTAAGCCGAACAGAGAATACAACAATCCTGAAACCCTAAAACATCAAATGAAGAGATAAAGAACTCAGCCAAGCACCAAATGGAGTGAGAAACTGACAGAGAATGGAGAGTGACAAGAGATTCATGCAGAGTTCCCCTACCAGTTAACGGAGTGTGGATCCACTGTCTTGGACTCCTATCAGAGACCAGCAAACAGGGGGTATGAGAAAGCAGCCTCATGGAGCATCCAGCAGGAGACAAAACAACCAGTAATTTGCGATATACACTTTCCCACCCCCCACACTTTGTCACCCCGACTCAGCCTCCTCTGCTTCCCGCAGCCACAGTCTCTTGACCGGGAAACACCGGCTGCTTGGATTCCACACACCCGAACGGGCCAGCTCTCTGAGTGCCATTTGTTGGCTGCTGGTGTTGCTGTTTTTCCGACTTTTTTGATTTCTTCCTTACCTCTCACCACCTCCTCCTTCTTTTGCTCAAATACCTGGCACCGTGTGCCATCTTTGCTTCTTCCTGAGGGGCTGTGGTGCTCTGTTCAAGTGTGGAGGTGCTTCCCAGTCTGGGCTGCAGCACTGGTAGGATCCTGGGGCTTTTGTTCGTTTGTTTCTTTTGAATTGTTTGTTTTCTTTTCCTTTTCTTGAGTTGGGAGCCCTTTCTGGCCAGGCGGTGTTGCATGGAAAGGAGACCTCCCTCTTGGCTTCCACAGACGTGCAGAGGGATACATGAGGGCATCGCTTTTTTCGTTGTTTTTTTTTTTTTTCTGTTTTTTGGGGGGCCTTTCTTGTTCTTTTTTTTTTTAAGTTTTTTGTTTTCTTTTCCTTCTTTTTCCCTCTTTTCTCTTTCTTCATTGCTCAGTTTCTCATCTCTCTATATCTTCCTTCTCTTTCTGTTCCCTGAATACCTGGTGCTGTATAACTCTACGCCTTCCAGCCAGGCTGTACTGCAACACCTGAGAGCGACTTCCCCAGACCTTGTAGTTGCACCGGTGAGATCCCTGCTAACTTTGTGGTTCTTTAACCTTTCCTATTTTTATTTATTCTTTCTTTTCTTTTCTTCCTTTTCCCCTTTCTGTTTTTCTCTATTTCATAGTCTCTCATCTCTCCACTCCAACGGCAAGCTCCCCTAGCATTCTTTTTTGTTTCTTTTTATGTTTTTGGCTCCTGTTCCTCTCTCCTCTCTCCCATATCCATCTTAGCTCCACACGTAACAATCTCCCCGCTGCATCCTGCCTACCTGCACCATGTGCTTGACAACACATCACCAAGCAGCACAAGCACAGCCTACTGGAACCTTCCCTGCACTGATTACCAATTTGCTCTGGTGGCTGTAGTAAGTGCAACAAACAACCCATCCCAGTAACTCCTCTTCAGCTAGATCTGCCCTGCCATACCATATCTGAGTGACTGACCCTGCCAATTGAGGAAGGAGGTGAAAAGTATTGTGCCCACAGACAAGCAAACAACACAGAACACAAATTCCACCTGCACAGACACAGTCAAATTAAAAAAAAAAAGGGTGGGGGGACAAAACAAACAAATCTACAATCAGTAAATGAGAAAAATAACTACTGAATGCCCTGAAGACAGTAGACAATATCAAAACATTTATAAAAACAGGACAGCATGGTTGCAGTAGGGGTCCAAAATAAAACACCATATGACTCTCCAGTAGAAGAAAATGCACTAGAACTACCTGATAGGGGATTCAAATCTCTAATAATCAGAATTCTCCAAGAGCTGAGGCAAATAGCTGATAAACATGAGGAAAAAATAGACAAAATCATGGAAAATACAGACAAAAAATTGGAAGAATTCAGGAAAATAATGCAGGAACAAAATGCCAAAATAAATTCACAACTAGAAATTATACAAAGACAACAATTAGAAATCCAAAAGAAAAACAACAAGATTTCAGAAATGGTGTCATAGAAGGGCTGAGAAGCACATCTGAAATGGTAGAAGACAAATTCAGTGGAATTGAAGACAAACACTTGGATAGAACTCTGTTTGAGGAAAACTCAGAAAAAGAAACAAAGAAAAATGAAGAGACCCTGAGAGTTATGTGGCATACAATCAAAAGCAAAAATCTGTGAGTGATTGGAATTCCAGAATGGGGAGAAAACAGAAAACACACAGAGGACCATTGAAGAACTGCTGACAGAAAACTTCCCTAATATCATGAAAGATGAAAAGCTGGCTGTCAAAGAAGCTCAACGAACCCCATATAGGAGAGACCACAAAAGAAATTCACCAAGGCATATCATAATCACACTCACCCAAACCAAAGACAAAGAATCTTGAGAGCAGCTGGAGAAAAACAAGAAGTCACATACAGAGGAGAAACAATAACACTAAGCTCAGATTATTCAGCAGAATCCATGCAGGCAAGAAGGCAATGGAATAACATATACAAAATCTTGAACAAAAAACATTGTCAGCCAAGAATAATATATCTTGCAAAACTCTCGATCAAATTTGATAGTGAAATTAGGTCATTTCCAGATAAACAAAAATTAAGGGAATATGTAAAAGTCAAACCAAACTTACAAGAATTACTAAAGGGAGTTCTTCAATCTGAGGACAAACAGCTTCAGCTCACAGGCAGAACCTAGGACGCAGGATCATACCAGTCAGATACCAATCTAGGAAATGACCTCTCGAGGACTATCCAAAACCAAAAGAAATGCAACAGGGAATCAGAGCAGTTAATCAGTAAATGACAAAAACATCAAAACAATAAAAGAGGGAATAAACTGCATACATATAGAACCTTCTAATGGAGAGGAAGGCAAGACGATACCAAGTAATGGTAGACAGCTTCAAACTTAGAAAGATAAGTGTAAAATTCATGGCAACCTGAAAGAATGTTAACAAACATACTCATAAAAAAAAGAGGAAAAACAAAGTCTCAGCGAAAACAAAACCTACAAAAACAAAAGAAATGAAAAAAAAAAATCCACAAACAAAAGTAACTCAGCACAAGTGAGTAAGAAGAACAAAGAAAAATTCAACCCCCCCCCCAAAAAAAGCACTAAAAGATGACAGAAACAAACTCACATCTATCAATAATCACAATGAATGTAAATGGACTCAATGCACCCATAAAGAGACGGAGAGTGACAGAATGGATAAGAAAACAGATCCATCAATATGCTGTCTACAAGAGACACACCTTAGAAAAAAAGATGTGAATTTATTAAAAGTCAAAGGTTGGAAAAAAATATATCAAGCTAACAACTACCAAAAAAGAGCAGGAGTGGCAATTCTAATCTCAGATAAAATAGACTTTAAAACAAAATCTACCATAAAAGACCAAGAAGGACACTATGTAATGATTAAGGGGACAATCCATCATGAAGACATAACCATAATAAACACCTAACACCCAATGACAGGGCTCCAAAATACATAGAAAAAACCCTAACAACACTGAAAAGAGAAATTGACAGTTCCACAATAATACTGGGAAACTTCAACACACCACTCTCAGTAAAGGATAGAACAACTAAGAAGAAACTCAGGAAAGATACAGAAGGCCTAAAGGGCACAATCAGCAAACTTAATCTCATAAATATGTAGAACACTCCATCCAACTGCTTCAAGGTACACATTCTTTTCCAATGCACATGGAACATTCTCCAGAATAGACCACATCTTAGGCCACAGAGCAATCCTCAATAAGATCCAAAAAGTTGATATAATTCAAAGTATCTTCTCTGACCACAATGCCATCAAGGTACAAATTAACAACAGAAAGAACAAGAAAAAAACTCAGTTACATAAAAACTGAATAATACCCTGCTTATACATTACTGGGTAATAGAAGAAATCAGAGATGGAATCAAAAAATTCCTAGAGTCAAATGAGAAAGAAAACACATCATACAAAAACCTTTGGGACACAGCAAAGGCAGTCCTCAGAGGACAATTTATAGTTATACTCATCAGAAAAGAAGAAAGGGACAAAATCAAAACATTAACTACAGAACTCAAACAAATAGAAAGAGAATGGCAAAAAAAGCCCACAACCACCGGAAGAAAGGAAATAGTAAAGATCAGAGCAGAAATGAATGACATAGAGAACAGAAAAACAATAGAAAGAATCAACAAAACCAAAAGTTGCTTCTATGAAAGAATCAACAAAATTGACAAACCACTGGCCAGAGAATGACAAAAGAAAAACAGGAGAGGACACAAATAACCCAAATAAGAAATGAAATGGGTGACATTACAATAGACCCAACTGAAATAAAAAGGATTATAACAGAATATTATGAAAAACTATACTCCAACAAATTTGAAAACCTTGAGGAAATGGATAAATTTTTAGAAACACATGGCCTACCCCAACTACAACAAAGTGATGTTGAAAATCTGAACAGACCCATAACAAGAGAAGAGATTGAAAAGGTAATAAAAAAACTCCCAACCAAAAAAAGCCACGGACCAGATGGCTTCACTGGAGAATTCTACAAAACATTTACGGAAGAGCTCGTACCAGGACTACTCAAGCTATTTCACAGCATAGAAGAGGAAGCAACACTTCCAAATTCATTCTATGAAGCCAGCATACCACTGATACCAAAACCAGGCAAAGACGTCACAAAAAAACAAAATTACAGACCAATATCTCTCATGAATATAGATGCAAAAATTCTGAACAAAATTCTAGCCAATGGAATTCAGCATCATAACAAAAAAATAATACACCACGACCAAGTAGGATTCACATCAGGTATGCAAGGATGGTTCAACATGAGAAAATCAATCAACATAATCCACCACATAAATAAAAGGAAAGAAAAGAATCACATGATCATCTCAGTTGATGCAGAAAAGGCATTTGACAAAGTCCAACACCCAGTCCTGATAAAAACTCTCAATCAAATAGGTATAGAAGGGAAATTTCTCAACATAATAAAGGGCATCTATGCAAAACCGACGGCCAACATCATTCTTAATGGGGAGAGGCTG
Organism: Dugong dugon; assembly: GCA_030035585.1. Classification (NCBI taxonomy): domain Eukaryota; kingdom Metazoa; phylum Chordata; class Mammalia; order Sirenia; family Dugongidae; genus Dugong; species Dugong dugon. The sequence continues at coordinate 99,817,477 of CM057463.1, read as the reverse complement.
AAAACATTCCCCCTGAAACCAGGAACAACACAAGGATGCCCTTTATCACCACTCCTATTTAACATGCTGAAAGTTGTAGCTAGAGCAATAAGGCAAGAAAAAGAAATAAAGGGCATCCAAATTGGTAATGAAGAAGTTAAACTGCCCCTGTTTGCAGATGATATGATACTATACATAGAAAACCCTAAAGACTCCATGAGAAATCTACTGGAACTAATAGAAAGATTCAGCAGAGTAGCAGGATACAAGATAAACATTCAAAAATCAGTTGGATTCCTATACACCATAAGGAGAACTATGAAAAAGAAATCAGGAAAAGAATACCATTTTCAATAGCACCTAAAATAGATAAAATACTTAGGAAAAAATCTGACAAGGGATGTAAAAAACCTATACAAAAAAACTACAAAACACTACTGCATGAAACCCAAAGGGATCTACATAAATGGAAAATCATACATTTCTCATGGATAGGCAGACTCAACATTGTGAAAATGACTATTCTACCCAAAGCAATTTATAAATAACAACTCACCCTGATCCAAATACCAACAACATTCTTCAAAGAGATGGAAAAACTAATCATTACCTTTATATGGAAAGGGAAGAAACCCCGAATAAGTAAAGCACTACTGAAGAAGAAGAATAAAGTTGGAGGACTCACACTGACTGACTTCAGAACCTACTATACAGCTACAGTAGTCAAAACAGCCTGGTACTGGTACAATGACAGATACATTGACCAATGGAACAGAATTGAGAACCCAGATGTAAATTCATCCACCTACGGTCACCTGATCTTCGACAAGGGCCCAAAGTCCATCAAATGGGGAAAAGACAGTCTTTTTAACAAATGGTGCTGGCAAAACTGGATATCCATCTGCAAAAAAATGAAACAGGACCCATACCTCACACCGTATACAAAAACTACTTCAAAATAGATCAAAGACCTGAATATAAAACCTAAAACTATAAAGTTCATAGAAGAAAAACTAGGACCAACACTACAGGCCTTAATATACCGCATTAAGAGGATACAAACCATAACCATCAACGCAAAAACCCCAATAGATAAGCTGGGCTCTTCTAAAAATCAAACACCTATGCTCTTCAAAAGACTTCACCAAAAGAGTCAAAAGAGAACCTACAGACTGGGAAAAAAATTTTTGGACAGTACAAGTCAGACAAAGTTCTAATGTCCATAATCTACAAGAAAATCCAACACCTCTACAACAAAAAGATAAATAATCCTATCAAAAAATGGGCAAAGGAAATGAATGGACACTTCCCCAAAGAAGACATTCAAATGGCCAACAGACACATGAGGAAATGCTCGTGATCAGTAGCCATTAGAAAAATGCAAATTAAAACCACAATGAGATACTATCTCACTCCGGCATTACTGGCATGAATCAAAAACACTGGAAATAACAAATGTTGTTGGGGCTGCGGGGAGATCGGAACTCTTATGCACTATTTGTGGGAATGAAAAATGATACAACCATTTTGGAAAATGATATGGTGCTTCCTCAGAAAGCTAGAAATAGGCATACCATTCGATCCAGCAATTCCACTCCTAGGAATATATCCTAGAGAAATAAGTGTTGTCACTCGAATAGACATATGCACACCTGTGTTCATGGCAGCATTGTTCACAATAGCAAAAAGATGCAAACAACGTAGATGCCTATCAACAGATGAATGGATAAACAAACTATGGTACATACACACAATGGAGTACTATGCAACGAGAAAGAACAACAATGAATCTGTGAAGCATCTCATAACATGGATGAAACTGGAGGACATTATGCTGAGGGAAATAAGTCAATCACAAAAGGACAAATATTGTGTGAGACCTCTATTGTAAAAACCCATGAAAAAGTTTACACGCAAAATGTAACAATCTTTGTTGGTTACCAAGGATGGGAGGAGTCGGGGGGAAATACTAAATAGGCAATAGTTAAGAGGTATCTTGGGTGAAGGGTGAGACAGTACACAATAGAGGGGAAACTAGCACAACTTGTACAAGGAAAGCCCATGGAAGCCCCATAGACACATCCAAACTCCCTGAGGGACTGAATTGCTGGGTGGAGGGCTGTAGGGAGCATGGTCTTGGGGAACATCTAGCTCAATTGGCATAACACAGCTTATAAAGACAATGCTCTACATTCTACCTTTGTGAGTAGTGTCTGGGGTCTTAAAAGCCTGTGAGCGGCCATCTAAGATACTCCATTGGTCTCATCCCTTCAGGAGCAAGGGAGAATGAAGAAAACAGGATACAAGGAAAGGATTAGCCCAAAGGACAAATTGTCCACAGCTACCAAGGCCTCCACTAGACTAAGTCCAGTACAGCTAGATTGTGCCTGGCTACCAACACTGACTGCTCTGACCAGGATCACAACAGAGGTTTCTGGACAGAGCTGGAGAAGGATGTAGAACGTAATTCTAACTCACACACACAAAAAAAGACCAGATTTACTGGCCTCAAGGAGACTTGAGAAACCCCCAGATTATGGCCCCTAGACACCCTTTTAGCTCAGTGGTGAAGTTATCTCCGAGGTTCACCGTTCAGCCTGGGAGTGGACTGCCCCGTAAAACCAAATGAGACTAACGAGGTACAGGAATCCAGTGACATGGTCCAGAAGGCAGAAGGGGACAAGGAAGCTAGTGATAGTGAACCCAGGGTTGAGTAAGGTTATTGTTGATGTGTCGTGAGATTGTTAACCATTGTCATAGTGCAACATTGTAGTAACTGGTAAATGAGAAACTATTTTGTTCTGTAAGCCTTCATCTTAAGTGAGAATAGCAGCACAATTGGAAGAGCGTAGTCAATGTCACTGAAGTGTGCAAGTAGAAATTTTTGAAACGGTGTATCTTTGGCTATGTGTATTTTCACCAAAGGAAAAATTTGAGAAGTTAGAGGGAGAGGGTTGAGGTGTTGTGGGGTTGTTAATCAATGTCATAAAACAATATGTGTACTACTGTTTCATGAGAAAGTATTTGTTCTGTAAGCCTTCACCTGAAGCAGGAAAAAAAAATGATTATAAGAAAAAAAAACTTCAAGAAAAGTACATGTACGTATATATTTAAAAAACTCATTGCTGTCGAGTTGATTCTGACTCATAACAACCCTATAGTACAAAGTAGAACTGCCCCATAGGGTTTCCAAGGAGTGGCTGGTGGATTCGAACTGCCAATATTTTGGTTAACAGCCTGAGCTCTTAACCAATGTGCCACCAGTGCTCTCTCTCTCTCTGTATATATATAAAATGAATATGCAATAGTTAACAAGCATTCTTTTATCAGGAGGGGGATGGTGAGATCTTAACCGGAAGTATCTGCCTGGTCCTATTTGATTTTTCTTTGTCTCCCAGTTTTAATGTCATCTATTCATTCACTTAATGCCTAGTCCTATTCATGACTCACAAAACCCCATGTTAGGATGGGTGCATTTTGCTATTGGGACTTAAACATCAATAGCAGAGACATTTTTTGTCTTTTTTGTGTAAAACATCCTAAGAATCAGAATTTAAGGAGAGACTCTTTATTAAAAGTTTCAGTCACCATAATTATCTATCTTCTTAATTGTACTGAACTAGGTAGGGTTGATTTTGTTTAATACGTTCTGCCAAATGTTTGCTCCTGCTATCAATTTCCAAGAGAAAGCCATCTGAGTATTTTATGTCCTTAAATCCACTATAATGGGGAGGTCCATGTTTCTCAGTTTTTGAAAGGATAGACTGATGCTTTTAGAACACTTAATAATCTAGAAAAAGCTCCCTCATCATAAAAACAGCCACAATTTATTAAATAATTATTATGTGTCAGGAACTTTGCAAAATCTTCAAAGTTTGCAATTTTTATTTTATAATCCTGTGACACAGGTATTATGTGATATGATTAATATTTTCCCTCAGATGAGAAAGATAAGTGACAGAATGCATACCCATTACCATTATACATTGACTTCTTATCCCACTAAAGTCTAGTGAAGCAATACCAGTCACCTTTGTGGTTCAGCCAGAATGGGATATGGCCTTAGCTTGTAACAGCCATGATCTATACCTTATAGTTAAGTATTTGGAGTCTACATCCAAACAGTCAACCTAATAAAATTATCGAAAATACAGTTGTATTATCATATTACTACCCTTTGCCGTTGAGGAGATTCCATCTTATAGTGACCCTATAGGACAGAGTAGAACTGCCCCATAGGGCTCCCAAGGAGTGGCTGGTGGGTTCTAAATGCCGACCTTTTGGTTGGCAGCTGAGCTCTTAATCATTGAGCCACCAGGCTCCTTGCGTTATTATATAACATGAAGAATATTAGAATACAATATATAGATCAAATTGTATAAAACGATAGATTGAATATTCTCTCAGGGAAAAATAAATTTAACAAATTAAAAGTTAATGGTTATTATTTTGTCTTTTTTTTTTTTTTTTCCACTCACAGTTCTAAATGGAAATACACATTTGGGCAATGTCCTTCTTTAATATCCTTACTGGCTTTTTTATGTCTGAGTGTTTCTTGGGCATTTGATCTCCTAATATATGTCATATCACGATTGATTTCACCTCAAAGGTTCATACTCTCAGGTTACATCTATATAAAAAAATATTTAAATGTACTTACAAACTAGGATATGTGCACTGTTCCTATCATTTTAAGTTTTTCTAAATGAAATGTGCAGCTGACACAGTTTTACCCTGCATCATCTCCAAAATTTGATTAAGAAGATGTGAAAGGGGATCTGGTATTTTCCACTTTATGCAATTGTTTCAAGCTACTTGAACTCAGTTTCTGGTGAAACTCAATCTTGTCCTAGGGAGTAAAAAGATCTTTGTTGATCTTCTTTGTTTTATGACCTTATTCTTTACTATAGAAGACTTATGGAATCATTATCAGACCCTAAAAAATGGAGCGTTTATTGAACTTCTTGTCCATGGTCCTTAGAGAATCATTGCTAAGTAGGCTTGGGTTATAAGGAAGACCACAATGCTGATTCAAGTTAGGCTAAAATGGTAATTGGTAGGTAGCATCAAATCCTTACAGACAGGATGAAGATGAGTAAAAGTTCAAAGAGAGAGTATCATAACTGCTTTGCTTAATTGTGGATGTTTAAATGTTGGAAAAGAGCCAGATGCTGAGAAATTCAAGTAAGTAAAAACAAAATTGATATGCTGTATAAGAATCTGGGAATACATATATAGAATGGATTGACATATCCAATGTATGCCCTAGAGGGCCAGCTGCACTTTCTAATATTGCTTACTGGGATGCCTCTTGTTCCAGTTCTTGGATTGATAATATAAAATAGTGTTATGCAGATTGTGTCTCTTAGCTGAAAACATTGTTTCAAGTATGAAGATAATATGAAGACTTCAACGTTTAATATTATTCTATCCCTTTTTATTAATACTTTCATTGGAATATTCTCATTACATGTTTAACATATTTTTCTAATGTTTTGCAATGAATATGTATGACATTTTTAATCAAAAAAATACACGCTACTAAAAAGTAGCTAATATATACTTATGCTTAAATCTGCTAGATGAAGCAAATATTGAAAATGAAAGCATTAAAATAACTCGTGGGTAATTTAAAAAAAAATGACTAGAACAAAGTGAAGTTAATTAGGTGCTTTTCTTTAATTTATTTACCAAATATTTATTTTTATCTGGATGCCTGAATATATAAAGATGTGATAAATCTGGATTGTTATTATTGAAAAGTTCTATATCTGTATACAGTACAATCTTATGGGACTAATCACATACTTTTAAAATGCTGTAGAATAAAAAAGGACTATATAAACAACTGAGTGACTCAACAAATGAATGGATGATGTGTTGCAGCTGTGAATACCTGATTCAAAAGGAAATTATGTCCTGAATGAGTAGTGCAGAAGGAAATGTTCCAAATAACTAAATGAATTTAGGGTATGGTACATTATTCTGATATAGAAAATAATGCCCCCCACCCTCCTATTGAGGCCATCTCCATAGAATCATCATGCTTCATCTGCATCTGAAAGTTTGGAAAATTTTGTGTCTTTTGGTATGTTGCACAGCTGTTATTATACCTTATAGTATATAAAACAAATTGATAAAACATTAAATTAGACTCATAAATTCACAGGGTTTTAGAGGTCAGAAAAGTGTTTAGAGATCATCAATCAAACACTGCTCATCTATCAGATGAGAGAACAGAGGCGTAAACACTAAGCATATTTCCCTAGTGCACACAAGGAAGTGGCATAGGAACTAAGGTTAGAATTCTGGGCTATTACCAATCAATGCTTGACCCCTAGACTATGCTGTTATACTGAAAGACACACAGACACACAATGGCAGGAAAAAAAAAAATATATCTACCCTATGTTTTGACTTTTATTTAAAAAAAAAAGTCATTTAATTAATGCAGTTAAAATTAACCACACTTAATTGAGAAAGTCCTTTTCTTTGTAACCTATCCAGGGGGAGTACCAACATCTACTGCAGTATGCTGCCGTCCACATGAATTCTTTGTCTCACTTCCTGTGCCCATTCCATACTATATTTTGCGATTAAGTATTTTAAACATGAATGTTCCAATTGTTGAAAGCTTCATTGTAGATGGAGGACTTTATTGTTGGTGCTGCAAGTAGAAGTATTTATTTCCCATAGTCTCCTGTTCAAATAGTTTTACTCAAAAAGTGAATGCTCCCTAACCTTAACGCAGGTGTTGTATAGATGATGAGAATCCAGGAAACGATAGCTAATGCAAGTATACAAGTCTACCAAAAACATTTTAATTCTGAGTAAAACAAAGTATTTTGATTAATGTGCAAGTTAATTTCACTCACAGTTTAAGATAATAGTTATATTTTGTGCATGAAATCATATTAACTATTTGGGACTATGAGTTTGCTTAGAGAAGTGATAAATTCCAAGATACATTTTCAGTATGTTTGTAAAACTGTTTATTTCTCTTTTAATTAAGGATTAAATTTGGTCACTAAAAAAATCAAAGTTTTATCTAGTATGTTAATAAATTTAGAGCCTATGCTATGTTATATTTGAATAAAATGTTTATTTATTTTAATTCAGTATATTAAAATTGCAGCTTTTTATTATTTTGTTGGGTTTTCGAGGCACATGAGAACTATGAGTACATCAGGTACTAAAAATAAGAGTGCCTGGTATCATTTGAAGATTTCAAAGGAACCCTATCAAATATAAAATCAACAATGACAAAAATATTCACTAAAATTTCACTCTCAGAAAGTTAATTCATCTAACTAATTAAAAAATAAAAGCACACTTTGAACATTAATTTGCCATTTAGACACCTCACCTTTGATGTAAATTAGGTCATGCAGCTGTACCCTTATAATAGCCAGGAACAGGCAATTGTGAGGTTTATACACCGTTTATTTTTATTAGTATTTTAAAGCAACATGTTTTCAAGTCCAGGATTGCACCAGAGAATTTAGTGTCAGGGGAAAGATTATGCCAACATATGAATGAGAAACCAAACACAGGAAGCAGCCAAGGACAAACTTAATCTACTTGATAATTTCCCAATGACAAGACCTAGCTATAAACTTGGCTTTGTTAGATACACTAAACAACATCAGTGGAATGACTAAGGATCCTGAGATAGCGGTAATTTTACACAATTAGTGTGAAGTATTTATTGAGTGCCTAGGAATATCAAGGTCCTGTGCCTTGTGCTATGTACAAAGTCTGGAAAAGTGCTATTAAAGAAGCTAAAACATTTGCACAAATGTATTAAGATCCATATACAAGTAATCAGCTTTCTTATTTTGAGTTGTAACCTCATTCACTTTCTTTCTCCCTGGTAGAACATTCAGAAATGTTGAAAAGTACTGGAAAAAAAGAGTATCAGAGCTCTGTTGAACAGGATGAGCAGTTGCTTATTCTTATCAGGAGTCCTTAAAGTGGAATTAAAAAAAAAAATTAAAGGCAGTGTTTTGACATAAGTTTCAGATCTTGATGGAAAGATGTCAAAAGGAAAAACTGAGACCAATATCATGCAGCAAGCACAGAGGTTCGTAGATAATGTCTCTTTCCAACTGTTTCTTCAGACCCCAAACCCTAAAAAAAAGTGTTGGAAAAAAGCATCAAAGCTGGATTCTATTCTCAGTCTTTGTCCTCCTGATAGAGAAATTTGGTTACCACCTGCATGTTACTTATTAATATTTCGTACTTGAAAAATTTTTAACATGCATGTTCTTTATACATTTAAGGATTTTCTATGTTCTCTCAAATATTTGTTAAGCAAATTAATTAATAATCAGACAAACAACAGAGGAATTTTTTTTTTTTCTTTCTCATACCATGTAACTTTCCCCTGCATGAATTTGCAAGGCAATTTAATACAAAGGAAAGAAGACTTCAGCTGGGAGGGTATCAGGCTGGAGCTTCATATATCAAATGCCTTCTTAAGTCATTGTGAGCCCATCACTTTTTAACTACACACAGCTGAATTATACTCCTCATAGTACTAAGTATTTTAAATTGAGACACAGAATAGTGAAAACTGATGCTGTGCATAAAAAGGTGAAGAGAAATAAAACCGTTCTTATTTCTTCAATGTTGTTGTTTTTGTTGTTGTTAGGTGCAAGCCAGTCAGTCCTGACTCATAGCAATCATATGTACAACAGAACGAGACATTGCCTGGCCCTGTGCCCTTCTCATAGTGGTTGCTATGCTTGAGCCCATTGTTGCAACCACTGTGTCAATCCTTCTTGTTGAGGTCTTCCTGTCTTTCTCTGACCCTCTACTTTACCAAGCATGCTGTCCTTCTCCAGGGACTGATCCCTCCTGATAACATGTTCAAATTATGTAAGACAAAATCTTGTCATCCTTGCTTCTAATGAGCACTCTATGTGTACTTCTTCTTCCAAGATAGATTTGTTCATTCTTCTGGCAGTCCATGGTATATTCAATATTCTTCACCAACAGCATAATTCAAAGGTGCCAGTTCTTCTTTGATCTTCCTTATTCACTGTCCAGCTTTCCCATGCATATGAGGTGATGGAAAATACCATGGCTTGGATCAGGCACACATTATCAGGCACACCTTATTCCTTAAGGAGCCCTGGTGATGCAGTGGTTAACAGCTTGGCTGCTAATGAAAAGATCAGCAGTTCTAATTCACCAGTTGCTCCTGGGTAAACCCTGTGGGGCAGCTCTACTCTGTCCTCTAGGGTCACTATGAGTCAGAACGGACTCGACCGCAATGGGTTTGGTTTGGTTTGGTTTTTTTTAGTCCTTAAAGTGGCATCTTTGCTTTTTAATACTTTAAAGAGGACTTTTGCAGCAAATTTGCCTAATGTGATGCATCATTTGATTTCTTGACTGCTGCTGCTGTGGGTGTTGATTGTGGATCCAAGTAAAATGAATTCTTGACAACTTCAGTTTTTTCTCTGTTTATCATGATGCCACTTATTGGTTCAGTTGTGAGGATTTCTGTTTTCTTTATGTTGAGGTATAATCCATACTGAAGGATGTGGTCTTTGATCTTCATCAGTAAGCGCTTGAAGTCCTCTTCACTTTCATCAAGCAAGATTGTGTCGTCTGAATAATGCAGGTTGTTAATGAGTCTTCCTCCAACCCTAATGCCCTGTTTTCTTCATACAGTCCAGCTTCTCAGATTATTTGCTTAGCATACAGACTGAATAAAAGATAAAGCAAATTAAACTACCTCTACTAAGATGAACTATTGATATAATCGAGGTTTGGTAAAAAACAGATGCAATCAAGATATGAATTGTTATTGTTGTTAGGCGCTGTCGAGTTGGTTCCAACTCATAGTGACCCTATGTACAACAGAACGAAACACTGCCTGGTCCTGCGCCATCCTCCCAATCATTGTTATGCTTGAGCCCATTGTTGCAGCCACTGTGTCAATTCATCTCACTGAGGGTCTTGCTCTTTTTCTCTGACCCTCTACTTTACCAAGATATGAATAAAAACCTATTAATTCAATTCACCTGAGTGCACTTTACACCATAGGGTGTTCTTCCTTTCTTTCTCTTCCATTTCTTGGAATAATAAAATGTCCTAGTATCAGTCAATGAATAAGGAAGACCAAAGAAGAATTGATGCATTTGAATTATGGTGCTGGCAAAGAATATTGAATGTACCATGGACTGCCAGAAGAATTAACAGATCTGTCTTGGAAGAAGTACAGCCAGAATGCTACTTAGAAGCAAACCTGGAAAGACTTCATCTTATGTACTTTGGACATGTTATCAGGAAGGACCAGTGCTTGGAGAAGGACATCATGTTTGGTAAAGTAGCGGGTCAGCAAAAAAGAGGAAGACACTCAATGAGATGGGTTGACAGAATAGCTGCAACAATGGGCTGAAACATAACAACGATTACGAGGATGGTGTAGGACCAAGCTGTGTTTCATTTGATTGTACACAGGGTTGCTATGAGTTGATCCCAACTCGCCGGTACCTAACAACAACAATGTCAGTCAAGAAATATAAAATTTAAAAACTTATATGATGACATTGATTTATATTTTATACCAAAAATAATAACAAACATGACTTTAGATCTGCATGGTTCAATAATTTGTTGTTGTTCTTAAGTGACCTCCAGCAGGTTCCAACTCATAGTAACCCTATAGACAGCAGAAAGAAACACTGTCTGGTCCTGCACCACCCTCACAATTGTTGCTATGTTTGAGACCATTGTTGCAGCCACTGTGTCAATTCATCGAGTCCAGGGTTTTCCCCTTTTTTACTGACCCTCTTCCTTACCAAGCATGATGTCCTTCTCCAGCGACTGGTCTCTATTGATAATGTGCAAAGTACATAAGACGAAATCTCACCATCATAGCTTCCAGGGAGCACTGTGGCTGTACTTCTTCCAAGACAGACTTGTTCATTCTTCTGGCAGTCCGTGATATTCCATATTCTTCTCCAATACCATAATTCAAAGGCATCAAATCTTGTTTGGTCTTCCTTATTCATTGTTCAGTTTTCACTTGCATATGAGGCAACTGAAAATACCATGGCTTGGGTCAGCCATACCTTAGTCCTCAAAGTGACATTTTTACTTTTCAATACTTTAATTCAACAATAATTTAGCCAATAGTATTATGTTGGTATTGAGCCCTTGAATTGGGCTAGTCCAAAGTAAGATGTGATTACAGCCTAGAAAACTCTATAGGACAGCTCTACTCAGTCACATGGGGTCGCTATGAGTTGAAATTTACCTAGCAACAAGTGTAAAATACACAGGGGATATACATATATACAAAAAAAAAAAGAATGCAAACTATCTCATTTATTAGTTTTTATATTAATTACATAGCAAAATAATATTTTGGCCTTATTGGGTTAAATAAAATACATTATTAAATTAATATATACTTTCTTTTTCATCTTTAAATGTGGTTGCTAGAAAATTTAAAATTACGTAGATGGCTCATGTTACATTCTATTGAACATCCCTGCTGTAAAGTGTTATGATATTAGTTATGTTAGTAGAAATATATATTTTTAATCTTATAGAATCAATTTGACATGATTTAGAGCATAATTTAATCTAGCATATGGAAATCTTTAATCCATAATGTGAAATATATGGACAACAGTTGAAGTGACCTAAAAGGAAACATACAGGATATATTCCAATATATATAGAAAGAGAGATAGAGAAAGATATAAACATATAGATAAACCAATGACGATATCTAGGAGACTCAATCAAAATCAGAAGCCAGAGGTTAAAATTTTAGCATTTGGTGTTAAATTAATGCAAAGAATTTTAAATAAATATTGATTTCAATATCTATAAAGTAGATCCTTCCAATACCTTGGATTTTCAGTTCCTTTTCCTCCAGTGATCTTGTCCTGTACCTTCACCTCACTGACCCATTAACATAGTCACAGTCTGTGCTTTTTCTATATACTAATTTTAATAATTTCTCCTCGTAATTTTAGTCTCATGTCATCTGCTTTCTGACCACTTCCTCCTGTCATTCCAGTTTTCTCCCTCCAGTACTCCAAATCTAAGTTTTTCAACATGCTGTAAATGGCAACCATGGGTTTTCCTACTCTTTTGTAGGTACCAGCCTCTTTCCCTCCTACTATATCAGTTTCAAGTCCATAATTAATCATTACAATTACTCTGTTTCATACGTCTCCAATATCTTGCTCCTCTCCAACTCATTAGGCTAATGTCTTTCCTTTAAAACTTAACTTTTTTCCTAGGCAGCTGAACATGGCTGAAGACATATACACAGTCATAATTCTCATTTTAAGATTATGATAATTCCTCTTAATTAGGCCTATGATGTTGCTCAGAAATCATATTATACTTACCTTTTCTGTTTATTCCCTGAAACCTCCTCTCCCTCCATGTATACAACTCCTTTTCCATCCCAGTTCCCACTTAATTACATTCTTTTCTATTGCTATAAGAAAATCAAAGCTTTGGAAGAGAAATCCTCCTTATCTCCATTATGGCAACTATCTGCAGCTACTTAAAAATAGAGGTTTTTTTTTTTTAAATAATAAATACCCAGAGGGCATGGACCATTATTATTTAACACCACGTATCTCAGGGAGTTGTGAAATAGCAAACCTCGAATATTTGTTAAGCAAATTAACTAAATGAACAATCAACAGGAGACTCTTTTTTTCTTATTCATATTATGTACCCTTCCCTTGCATGAATTCTCAAGGCAATATAGAAGCGATTTCTATTTGATTTTGCTTTCACAATTTTTTTTTATTCAAGAATCTTGTATTTATTGTTTATTTTAGTTACAAATGGAGAAGAAAGTTGTCACTGATTCAAAGTATCCAATACCATATAATAAATTATAATAAAATTGATATATGAATTTTGAATTATTTTAACTATTTTTTAAATAAATGTCTCTGTACAAGTGTTTCATTTAATTTATTGAATTGACCTTAATTTTATGAATATCATGAATTTATTTTTTATACTGTTAACCATTCAGGTGAAACCCTTTTAAAGCAAGAAATATTTCACTTACATATCTTTAAGTTTGTTCTCTTTTGCTAAAGTAAAAAATTTTTTTTTTTCAATCACCTCCGTATATATAATTTTCATACTGACCTGGCTCTAAGTGCCAAATGTAGCTCCCCTCTTGCCACGTGTTTCATAATGAGTTTACTAGTAAAAATCAAAGCCCCAGTGTCATTCAGTGTAAGAATTTTAGGACACACTAGAAATTATCTGGCTCTTTACCTTGATTACCATTTGTTACAGCAAATTTGAAAAAGTATCATATATATTTTGTATTTATTGAAATATCTTCATTGCTTATTGCAAAGGTGATTTAATAGTACACATATTTAGACAGAGAACACAGCTTTAATATTGTTTTGACTCCTATGTCCCATAGCACATGTGAAAACTGCATCCTAGTGAGTACAAATGCTCTGTCCATTAATTAGCACAAGTAATACAGACATTATACTCATAAATTCCATCCAATATTCTTTCCACTGACAATAGATTGTTACAAGAATCTCCTTTAATTATATTCTTTTTTCAAATTCCTTAAATTTCTTTCTTTTAGAGCACATATATCTAAGAATCAATTTTCTTAAATTCAATGTAATTAAACTAATATTTAGTGAAAAGTGAGAGTTTCTGTGTGAAAAGTAATAGAATAAAGGAAGAAAGACACATTTCCAATTAGCCTGTCTTCTATTATTACACTGGCTGGATTAGATAAAAAGTAAATCAATTCCCTTAAAATTCTATATTCTATGAATGCTCTAAGATTATTTATAAGTTTATTATTTAATAGTGACACTTAAATTCAGTGTGGTACAGGAGAAAGAAAAAGAAAATTTGAATTGGGTAGACCAGTTTAAATTGGTTCCTTCAAATATTGACGTTTTGCTGTTGGTAAGAGCTAACCTCTTTCCACTCTCAGTTTCTTAATTTCTAAAATGTGAATAACATATTACCCTTTAATTGTGTCTGTAAGAATTCGATGTGAGGTTTACAATATGTCATTTGTAGTTCCTGGTGTTAGGTCTAGGTGTGCATATTATTAAGATTCTCAAACACATAGGTAGACCTTAAACAGAAAGAGATATTGTTTCCACAAATAAACCCAATACAATTCTATTAATTAATTACTCAACATTTGCATGTTTAAGAGGACTATGGTAAATAATGATAAAAAATAGTTTAGGTTGAGGAGAGAAAAAAAAAATGCTTTCCTCAAGGAATTCTCAATGATTTCTTACTACCTAAAGAATCAAATACAAATCTATAGATGCCACATAATTGCAAATGTAGATAGAAAATCAGAAATTACATAATATAAATCTCTTCTTTTACAGCTGAGGCAGCCAAGGTCAAGAGCACTTGAATTCATTGCTGTAGTCAACAAAGTGAGTGAGTTGAAAACTACAGGTTTCCTCATTCTCTGTCAAGACCACTTATTTAAACAAAAAAAAAACAAAAACCACACACACTCAAAAAATATGCATACATGATATAAATTAGAAAAGTAAAAAAAAAAAGCTTGCTAAAAACAAACAAAACCTGAAATAAGAAGCTTAAAAAAATTACAGCTGAAAAATAGGTAATTAAAAACCCAGTATTGTTACATTTATCTTTATTACTCTCTCAAAATGGAATTTATATAATATATATCCTGCTTGCTTAAGACCATTCAAATTGTGTAATTTTAAGATGTTATTTAGTATCTGGAGTCTGCATGGTGTTCACACTTTGAGGACTTGGTTGCTAATCAAAAAATTGGAGGTTTGAGGTCACCCAGAGGTGTCTTGGAAAAAATGATTATCTACTAGTTTTCAGCCACTGAAAACCCTATAGAGCACAGTTATACTCTGACACCTCAACTGCAATTTCTTGTTTTTTTATTTAGTATCTAATATATTTTTCAGACATTTCTTTAGTAATTGCAACTGTTTATGTTTATTATACAATTAAAGAATCGTTATTACCTACCGACAGATTTTCTAAATTGCCAGTGATAACCAACCTCTTTGGGACAGTCTTAAACAAATGATTTCCCATGTACCGTATTTTTAATATGGTAATCTGGAACAAGTTTTCTAATGAGATGCTTTACTCAAAATTTGTAAATGTGGTAATCAATATCTCTTATGTCCTGATGTATTAGAAGGAGTGAAGTTCTTATTCATATTAAATTAAAAATAACACCTAAATAAAATGTAAAGAAGTCTGTCTTTATCTATTACATGTATTAACAATTAATACAATATGACATTAACACATTAATTAATATTTAATCATTTTATAACCATTAATCCCAATCGTATTGTTCGGGAAAAATACCATTTTTGTGTATATATGTGTATTTATCAGACATTAGTCTTTTAATAATTTGGGCTTATTTAAGGAATGAACATAGCATTTATAAAAGAGAAGAAGTATTTTCCCCTTTATTTCCATCCTATTGAAAAACAAAGACATAACAGAAAGTAAGATATCTGTTTTACAGAGATGATGATCTTTTTTCGGGTGATGAACACTTGGATTCCTGCCAGCCTTATGCTGGCATCCAAATTGCCTGGCTATATAGTTTCCTAGATATAAATTTTGTGAGTGATCTCCTGGATTAAATAAAGTTCAACAGAAAATAGCCTAAAGATAACACAGTTCCACCAGGTACCACTGAAATCTCTAAACCAAAATTGTATGCGTGCGTGTGTGTGTAATTTGTTGTTGTTGTTAGGTGCCATTGACATGGTTTCAACTCATAGGGATCCTATGCACGACAAAACAAAACACTGCCCTTTCCTGTGACACCCTCAAAATCCTTGCTATGTTTGAGCTCATTACTGCAGCCACTGTGTCAATCCATCCTGTTGAGGGTCTTCCTCTTTTTCCCTGACCCTCTATGTTATGAAGAATGATGTCCTTCTCCAGGGACTGGTTCATCCTGATAACATTTCCAAAGTACATGAGACAAACTCTTGTCATCCCTGCTTTTAAGGAGCATTCTGGCTGTGCTTCTTCCAAGACAGATTTGTTTGTTTTTCTGGCAGTCCATGGTATATTCAATACTCTTCACCAACAGCATAATGCAAATGCATCCATTCTTCTTTGATCCTCTGTATTCATTGTCCAGCTTTCCCATGCATATGAGTCAATTAAAAATACCATGGCTTGAAGCAAACCTTAGTCCCATTTTTTTTTTTAAACACTTTAAAGAGGTCTTTTGCAGCTGATTTGCCCAATGCAATACATCGTTTGATTTCTTGACCGCTGCTTCCATGGGTGTTGATTGTGGATCTAAGTAAAATGAAATTCTTGACAACTTCAATATTTTTTCATAATGTTGCTTATTGTCCAGTTGTGAGGATTTTTATTTTCTTTATGTTGAGGTGTATTAATAATGATGGCTATAGTCTTTGAACTTCATACGTAAGTGCTTCTAGTCCCCTTACTTTCAGCGAGAAAGGTTGTTTCATTTGCATATCACATGTTGTTAATGAATCTTCCTCCAGTCTTGATGCTGCATTCTTCATATAGTCCAGCTTCTCAGATTATTTACTCAGCATCCAGATTAAATAAGCATGGTGAAAGGATAACCCTGTTGCACACCTTTCCTGATTTTAAACCACACAATATCCTCTTGTTCTGTTGGAATGACTGTCACTTGGTCTATATACAGGTCCCACACGAACACAATTAAGTGTTCTGGAATATCCATTCTTTGCAATGTTATCCATAATTTGTTATGATCCACACAGTACAATGCCTTTGCATATTCAATAAAATAAAGTAACCACCTTTCTGGTATTCTCTTCTTTCAGCCAAGATCCAACTGACATCAGCAATGATATCCCTCATTCCACATCCTCTTCTGAATCCAGTTTGAGTTTCTTGCAGTTCCGTGTTGATGTACTGCTACAACATTTTTTGAATTATCTTTAGCCAGATTTTACTTACGTGTGATATTAATGATATTGTCCAATAATTTACACATTCTTTTGGATCAATTTCTTTGGAATGGGCACACATATGAATCTTTACCAGTCACTTGGCCAGGTAGCTGTCTTGCCATAGACAAGTGAGAGCTTCCAGCATTGTATCCATTTGCTGAAACATTTCAGTTGGTATTTCATCAATTCCTGGAGCCTTGTTTTTCGCCAATGCCCTCAGTGCAGCTTGGACTTCTTCCTTCAATACCATCGATTCTTGTTCATATGCTACCTCCTGAAATGGTTGGATGTTGACCAATTCTTTTTGGTACAGTGACTCTGTGCATTCTTTCCATCTTGTTTTGATACTTCCTGCACCATTCAATAGCTTGCCCATAGAATCCTTCAAAATTGCAACTCCAGGTTTGAATTTTTTCTTCAGTTTTTTTCAGTTTGAGAAACATCAAGGGTGTTCTATTTATTTCATTTTCTAACTCCAGGTCTTTACACGTGTCATTATAATACTTTAGTTTGTCTTCTTGAGTCTCCTTTTGGAATCTTCTATTCAGCTCTTTTACTTCATCATTTCTTCTGTTTGATAGAGCTAGTCTACATTCAAGAATTTCAGAGTTTCTTCTAACATCTATTTTGGTCTTTCTTTTCTGTGTTTTTAATGACCTTTTACCTTCTTCATATATTATGTCCTTAATGTCATCACACAGCTCATCTGATCTTCAGTAATTAGCATTTAATTCATGAAAACTATTTTTGAGATAGTCTCCTAATGCAGGTGGGGTAAACTCAGGGTTGTACCTTAGCTCTCATGGATTTGTCTTAATTTTCTTCAGATTCAACTTGAATTTGCATATGAGCAAATGATGGCCTTTCTGCAGTTGGCCCCTGGCCTTGTTCTGACTGATGATATTGAGATTCTCCATCATCTCTTTCCATGGACTTAGTTGATTTGATTCCTGTGTATTTCATTTGGTAAGGTCCATGTGTATAGTCACAGTTTATGTCATTGAAAAAAAAAGGTATTTTCAATGAATAGGTTGTTGGTCTTGCAAAATTCTATCAGGGGATCCCTGGCCTCATTTCTATCACTGAGGTCATATTTTCCAACTACTGAGTCTTCCTTTTTGGAATTTCACATTCCAATTTCCAGTAATTATCAATGCATCTTGATTGCATGCTTGATCAATTTCAGACTGCAGGAAGTTGGTAAAAATCTTCAATTTCTTCATCTTTGGCATTAGTAGTTGGTGTGTAAATTTAAATAATAGTCATATTAACTGGTCTTCTTGTAGGTTTATGGATATTATCCTATTACTGACAGCTTTGTACTTCAGGGTAAATCTTGAAATGTTCTTTTAGACAATGAATTTGACACCATTCCTGTTCAGTTTGCTATTCCTGACATAGTAGACCAATATGACTGTCTGATTCAAAATGACCAATACCAGTCCATTTGAGTTCACTAACGCCCAGGATATCCATGTTTAAGCATTCCCTTTAATTTTGACAACTTCAAACTTTCATAGCATGAAATATCATACAATTCATTTTCTAGCTGAAATGAGTAAGTTTGTCAATTTGAAAGAGAGAATGTTATCCTACTTTAGTTGATTTTTGATAATATGTGCACCTTCCCAAAATCTCATGTAGTGTAAATGCACTCCAGGCTTTTTCCAAAGAATATAACTTCAACCTGCACAATTCGTAATAGAAGTTCACATATGGTAAATAATACACATAAAGGATTGAGTGATGATTATATAGTACATCCATTCCCCTATGTATCTAATTTTATTGCAAGAATATAGACCACCAGAGAATTAGACTATTGACTGGGTTTTTTTGTCACCCATCATCAAACCTAAATCATTTAAAATCATTTTATTCTTGACATTAACCACGTTTTTTGTAGTACAAGTCTCTATATATCATTAAAAAAATCTGAGAAACAAAAAAAAATTCATCTGTTTTATTGCTGTTATTCAAGAGATTGCCTTGATGTGTATATATGTGTATATATATATATATATATATATATATATATATATATATATATATATATATATTTTTTTTTTTCCTTCTTTAAGGAGGCTTAAATAGGAAGTTACACTCAGAAGTCAATTCCAGAGCAAGCATTCTCCTCCTGATTAGCTGGTAGGTATGTATGTTTAATTTTATATATTTTCAAAGTATTTTATTTTCTAAATTTTACTCTAACAGTCATCAAGCTCATATTCAGCTTACTTTAAGCCCAACAGTTATACAATGTACAGTATGTGCTTCTGTTGAATTTCTCCTGCTTCATATAACCTACAAATCAATCACTGGTTTTTGTTTAACCTAATATTTTTTATTTGCAAAATAATTATATTTAAATATTTGTGATTTTTGTAATCCATCTTGATTTTTGTTTGGTTCAAGGCAAGAAAAATATTAATAAATAAAATTTTAATATAAAATGGCTAATCTTAGTATGCTTACCCAGTTAGTGTCCATCAGTAAATATTTTAAGAGCATTCAGACCATTATATACTTTATTTTATCCATTCAGTTTATAGCCCCTGTTAATTTTGCTTGATTACTTAATAATCATTAAATGATTAAATATTAATAACCAAATGTTTCATTTCAAGAAAAACAGCACTGATAAATTAGTCTTTACATTCACGTCAAGCCTGTGCACTACAGATTTACATCAGTTTACTTGAATAAATGATTAACTTACTGAAGATTACAGTTGTTTGATTCTCCATTATACTTCCTATGCCAAACATGATGCTTTGCACTGAGTAAGTGCTTCAAATATTTAAAGAATATGTACTCAGAGTAATAAGCTGTATCATCTATTTTTAGTTTATTCTATGGGTGAGACTGAGTGGCAAAAAACCTTATAGCCTTATAAAAATAACACAAAACACATCACTGGTATATTTGTTTATTTTATAGATTTCTCATAATTTGTATTTTTAGTTTACTTAGATGCACGTGTCAAGTGCTTGATTGTATAGCATATTCAACAATAAACTTACTTTTTTATAATTTATTGGAGCCCTAGTGGTTCAGTGGTTAAGAGCTCAGCTGCTAACAAAAAGATCTGCGTTTTTAATCCACCAGCCACCCCCTGGAAACCCTATGAGGCAGTTCTACCCTGACCTATATGGTCGCTATGAGTTGGAATTGACTCAAAAACAATGGGTTTGGTTTTGGTAATATAGTAGATCTCATTCAGTTGATGTAAAATATAATGTTTTATGTTTCTTAGCTTTCTTCACTTTATACTTCAAGTTAAAAAGGGAAATGAGTGTCTTAAAATGTCTTATAAAACTATGTCCATTAATATGTGCTGAATCGTATTACTACCTCTTTCTTTACTTTGTATAGTGCAAAAATTGAATACAGTGCAAAATTATAAAGCATATCATGTATTAATAAGCACACCACTAATACCTAATTCTCCACTCAGCTAAATGATTAGAGTATTAAACTTTATAATAAAATCATAAAATTTTTATCAAACATAAATTGACTTTAAGAAACACTGCAGAAGTAGTAAGTTATAATAAAAAAATTAGTAGCACCGGTCAAGTTCTGGTTACACCTAGATGGCTTTACCTCTTATTGTCTTGAACAAATTATATACATATATATATACATGTTTATATTATTTGTGTTAGTGTATATATATATATACACACACACACACACAAATTATATATATATGTATATATACACACACATAAATGAATATATATATAAATATGTATATAATGTATATATATAAATAAAAAGATATCCATATCTGTATCTAGGAGCCCTGGTAGGACAATGGTTAAAGTGATCAACTGCTAACTGAAAAGTCAGCAGTTTGAAACCACCAGCAGCTCTGCAGGTGAAAGATGTGATAATCTGCTTCTGTAGAGATTCACGGCCTTGGAAACCTTATGGGGTTGCTATGAGTTGGAATCAATTCAACAGCAGTGGGTTTGAGTTTTGGGCATACCTATATCTATACATTTGTATTATGAGAGATTTAGTCTAGCTCTTCTCTTAGTTATTGTCGAGAGTTGCATTCTATATATCTATAACTTTAACAAGAATTGGGAAAGAAAAGAAGACTGAATTCTCAAGTCTAAGGGAGAATTTTCAAAATACAAATTGCAAAGAAATTAAGAGAAAAGTCAACATATAAACATAATGGAAACAAAAAATGTATGATAAAAATACATGATGGATATCTCAGATGTAAAAATGGGGAGTCTGGCAAAGAAAAAATATATTAATATTTTAAGAAAATGAAGAAAGAAAGAATCTCTGTGCAGGGCAAAAGAAGATCTCCATAAAAGATATTACTAATGCTCTCGTCTCATGGTACTGGGAGAACAGAGAAGATACAAGATTGACAGTAGCAATCATCTTAGCAGTTGTACTTGGCCAAAAATGGTCAAGTGGCATGAGGACTATAATTTGTGTGTAAACAAAACAAAAAACAGACATAATAACCACTACTTCAATAATCAAAAAAATGTCATAATCATCATAAAATTCCTGTTATTTAATGTAATAGATTTATCGAAACAATATATATTGGAAAGTATTATTAGTTGCTCATGCCTCTCAAAATTTAGAAAATAAGTTGCTTTTTACCTATAGTTTACTCTGACATGTCAGACTTCTCCAAATTCTCAGTAGACTTTCAAGGAAAAAAAAATACTCAGTAGGTAAGGGCTAGGAGTAAAGGACACATCAAATCATCACAGTTTTCAGACAGCATAACAAAACTCATTCAGAAGCCTGGAAACCACTTCACAGAGGCCATCTGAGAAGGAGGATGCATCTTTTCTAATGAATGGAGTCATGACCTCTGATTTTCTTAGATAAAAATATTCAATGAAAGAATCAAAGTTCAAATATCTTGATTAATAGATGTGGAATCCCAACACTGATTATTAATCAGCATATTTTTGTTGTTTCTATTGTGTTGTAGTTTTTGTCGGGCATCCTATAAATTATAAAATTACTAAGAAGCTTATCAGATAATTGGAGAGAGAAAGCACTGGTAGATTTATGGTATAGACAGTAAGAGAGATATCATTAAAAAAAAGGTAGAATGTCAGCTTTCTTTTACAGAATGAATAAAAGGTAAAAATAAAGCTACTACTGTGGAAGAAAACTTTCTGACAGTAGGTAGAATTTTGACTAATAAAATAAAATATATGGTGTAATTCAAATGTATTTTGTGAGAAGACAAAAGTTCAGATAGGGAGAGATTTCCATATGTTTCAAAATAAAAATATTTAAATCACATTTGAAGAGATTATTTCAAATAGTAGAGAGATTTATTGTTAACTAGTCCTTTAATGTAGGCCTTCTCAAATTATTTTTCATAGTTGCAGTTATAAAGAGATAATTTGGTTTGTATAGCGTATCGGTGAGGGAATTTATTAAATAAAGCATGCTTGGCCAATCTATTAAATTAGAATTGTTAGAAACTTGAAGAAATATTAAAAAAACAAAAAAAGAAACAAAACCTTTGACTGGAATCCAAAGTCTTGTGATTGGGATCTGGTCTGCAATGTTCTAGCTGGCCAAACTACTTAAACTATCAGTTGTCATGAGATTATCTTCCTAGCTACATTACAAAGTTTACGTCAAATATATCAGACCATAATCTGTAAGTTCGATGCCATTTTATAAATTCCATATATAGTTTTAGGGATATATATAATACATGCATCAAATTTAACAAATTAGAGAGGCCATAATCAATAGAACTTACTAGCTGACTAGATAAGAGTGAAGAAGGAAAAGATAATAACAAATTTATTCCTAGATGTAAAATAAGAATCTATAGCTAATATAATTGCTCATTCATCCCTGACTAGTAAATGTAATATCATCAGGGTTCAAGATCATATAACAAAGTAAATTAGACTGCTTGTTCCTTTATTATGGTGAGGAAATTACTATAGTCTGATATGGCCTGGCCATAATCGTGAATTTTCAGAAAGTGATATCTCGGGAGGAAAAGAAAAATGTTTTGGACTACCCCATTAAGAATGCAGTATGATTTTGAAATCATTAGATATGCATGCAGCTCATTGGACTTGCTTATTCATTCTCCGTTCAAGCAGGCCTCTTTCTGCAGATTTCCTTGATTCACCTTACTTTTCTCCAGTAATGCTGGCTTCATTGTAAAGAATATAACTTGTTTGTTTGTTCTCAGGAATTATGAAGAACTTTCTTATGGATTAAGGACAAATTTGAATTGCCAAGCAGGAGTTACAAATAAGAAATTGGCATGGTAGAGCAAAGACAAGATGAAATACTAACCAGACTAACCAAAGGAAAAAGTCTCATAAATTTTGCTTGGCATATGGGTACATTTTTTTTCCAAAACTATTTAATACTATGTAATTTCATTTTACTTGTAGCCACAATCAACACCCATGGAAGCAGCAGTCAAGAAATCAAATGATGCCTTGCATTGGGCAAATCTGCTGCAAAAGACTGCTTAAAGTGTTGAAAAGCAAAGACGGCACCTTGAGGACTAAAGTGCACCTGACTCAAGCCATGGTGTTTTCAAATGTCTCATATGCGTGCGCAAACTGGCCAATGAATAAGGAAGACCAAAGAAGAACTGACACCTTCAAACTGTGGTGTTGGCAAAGAATATTGAATATACCATGGACTGCCAAACGAACGAACAGATCTGTCTTGGAAGATGTACAACCAGAATGCTCCTTAGAAGCAAGAATGGCGAGACTTTGTCTCTCATACTTTGGACATATTATTAGGAAGGATCAGTCCCTGGAGAAGGACTTCATGCTTGGTAACATAGCGGGTCAGTGAAAAAGAGGAAGACCCTCAACAAGATGGGTTGATGGACTCAAGCACAGCAACAATTGTGAGGGTGGCACAGGACCAGGCAGTGTTTTGTTCTGTTGTGCATACGGTCGCTATGAGTCGGAACCGATTGGTTGGCACCTAATACGGACAACATTGTAATACCAAGACAGTGCAGAAGGAAGCATGAGGAAGTGGAGTGAGATAGGGTGTGGATGTGTGCTCAGGGAGAAGTGGCTTAAAGAGAATGCCCTTTAAGCATCCACTGTTGGTTTTACAACACTATTTTAGTAGATTGACAAGGTAAGTAAAACAATTATCTACATTTATAGTGGATTAGTATAAAATTATAGAACTATAGCTGTAAAAATGTAGAAACACATGAAAATATTTGCAACGGTTATACTTCATGATTAATTTGAAAATGAATATAATTACCACATTCTGCGAATTTAGCATTTACTTAATAGATAAACATACACTGAAAAGAAAATACATCTTCAAGGTTACATATATGGACATGCATGCATATTTATATACATACACATATATACATGTATACAAAATTGATTTACTAATTTGATTACGTCTCAGGAAAAATATTGTCCTCTAGTTTAACAATCAACATTTACCTGACTATAAATTTAGGTGGGACAAAATATGTTTTGTTACATAGAAAACAAGTATAAATTTAAAAAAAACCCACAAAATTAGTAAAGAGCAAAAAAGTCAATTTATGTAAAATACAAAAGAAGAAATTTTGAGCTATGTGCTGCATCTAACAGACAAAATCATCAATCTCACTGGATAATCAAAACAACCCGTTGTTTAACTGAATTGCCAAATTTATTTTATGAGAATTATGTACATTCCCTTTGGTTTTGAATGAATGAACAAGTCAGATAATTGCTTAGTGGTTTGTTTCACTTGGCTTGTGTAGGCAAAAGATATGCAAATATGAAGCCACTATGTAAAATCAAAGTAAATTATATCCCTGGTTAAATATTTTTATATATATTCAGTAGCAGAATATTAACATAAACTCAGGGATAAAATACATATTTTATGACATAAGAAAGAAAAAGAATAATACTGAATACTGAGGATTTTATAGTTTTGTCATTGTAGAGGAGTCTCCATTAAGGGAAAAATATAAGTGTATTTAACACAATCATTTAAATGTACTATCTTTATATCGTAGGTAAATAATATGTTTTCTTAGTTACATTGAAATTTAACCAGTAGACATACAAAATTTCGGAGATGGTAAAAGCAGTTATTATACAAGATGTGATTGTTATTTTTATGGTCTTCATGAAATCTTAGCTATGGAAGTAGCAACACATAATTTTAAGTTGTCACTGATGACCAGAGTGAATTACACACAATTTCCTGGTTCCAGCCTTCCTGAACCAAGTAAGCAGAAGATTTCTTAAGAGCATTTCACATTCTCAAAATCATTTACCTAAGCCAGCATTTGCCAGCATATGGTTCTGTACCATGCTCAAAAAAAAAAAAAAAAAAAAAAATTAAAAATTCATATTTCATATGAATTTGAGAGATATTGCATATTCTATTCTCTTTCTTGGAAATCTATGCACATACACATATACATACATACAGTGAGATATTGATAGATACATACACAGATACATAGATAGATACATAGATAAAGTTGTTATGGTTACATGACCTGCAGTAAACATACTTTCTTTATTTTGTTTTATCAGACATATTAAAACTTCCTTTGCAGTCACATCTTCTCATTTTCCTTCTCCAAAGTACACAAGGAACTTTGACAAATGATATACAAACCATTAAGGGAAGTTAGTAAGTCCTTCAATATTGATTAAAACAAACTTTTACTTTAGGCCAAAATCAACCGAAGTTGCCTTTTAAGGGGAAAAACCATTCTGACAGACTGAGGTGGTTTCAGGAATACATTAGGGAAGTTCAGGGCACTTTAGAACCTCAAAAATTCACCTCTTGCTCCGTGATTTCTAGTAGTCTGTACATAGTGGTTGCTTAACAAATGTTCTTCTGAATTTAAGGAATTCTGAGCAGGACAAGTGTTAAAGAATATGTCTTTCACCAGAGATTTTATTAAATGTGTCTATGTTCTCAAAAGATGAGTTTGGTTAAGTTTACAGGCTTGTAAAAATGTTTTTGTTGATAGATTTGTTTCAATCTAAAATTATACCTATATTTCATTGTTATATTTATAGTTCTACAAATTTTGAAAAATATTTACACAAAGATACAACTTCCCCATAGGGTTTCCAAAGAGCACCTGGTGGATTCTAACTCCTGATCTTTTGGTTTAGCAGCCAAGCTCTTAACCGCTGGGCTACCAGGGCTCCCCATTCTCTGTAGTGCTAATTTATTTATAAAGTGACTCCATCATTTCACATGAACCTGAAGATATGCAGTTGTCTGGCTTTAACAGTAGAAGTGAAAAGGTTCCCACTATGATGGTCCAAAGTTTACTAGTAGAATGGCATTTCTTGTCAACAGAAAATATTCAACTTTGGAAAATAGGCCTGTATTTTACACTTCTCCATGAAGATATTTTCATCAACAGTTGGTCTGTATAAGAATCTCTAAATACAATCCTAAATATTTGACTCTGTATATTTTAGAGGAAAATAATTCCCTTCCCCATATGGTGCTGTGGCTAAGTGTTCTGTTGGTAAGCAAAATGTTAACAGTTTGAATCCACCAGTAGTTCCCTGGAAACACTATGGGCAGTTCTCGTCTGTCCTGTAGGGTCGTTATGAGTAATGATCGACTTGACAGCTACTAGTTTGGTTTTGTTTTTGTTTTTTTTAAATATATTACTACTTTCCACCCAAAATCAGAAGGTATTTTATATTTAAGCTTCCATTTCATAAATATAAGTTATATATGTCATTCTTATTTCCAAGAGGTGTGTATTGTTCTTTTGGCTAGACGGAATGGATGTTGATGAATAAAGAATCCAGAGATGTTGGCTTCAGGGCAACTGAGATCAATCTCATTATACAACATTGTTAAGAAGGCTGTTAGGTTTATACAGGGCAACTATTATATGTGACATACAGTAGGTAAAATGTTAAATACATATTGTAAATTTTAAAAAAATTGTTTCACATTAAATAGATTCAGGAGTGAATGTGTGCTGTCATGAGTATAAAGAAGAAAGAAAATTTCACAGTCAATTTGTGCTTTAGTTTAATTCATTTCACCATATTGAACTTCAAGATGGAATAAAAGGTGTTTTTAGCAAATTTAGGGTAAAACATTAACTCTATCACGGCATTCTTACTGGAGATTAACTTTCATAGTTTCCATTTTACACATGGTTCTAAGGGAGATGTTATTAACATGACTCTTATCACAACATCATCTATATATATATTTAAAAATCAGAAATAATTTTAAACAGGTTTAAAAAAGTTAAAGCCTTTATAATAATCTGCATATT
Organism: Dugong dugon; assembly: GCA_030035585.1. NCBI lineage: Eukaryota > Metazoa > Chordata > Mammalia > Sirenia > Dugongidae > Dugong > Dugong dugon. The sequence continues at coordinate 99,790,210 of CM057463.1, read as the reverse complement.
CACTAAGTTGTTAAATTGTGAAACGTGGGTTACCAGGAGTCAGAACTGACTCGATGACAACGGGTTTTGGAACTGATCTAGCTGAATTTCTTTCTTGTATATCCAAAAAGGATTCTCACTAAAATATCTAGATTGGCTATTAATATTGACCATATTAAGCAGAAATTAATCAACTCTCAATTTGACTTCGATTTTGAGTTTATTTACACAGTTTGAATATGTAACTGCATTTCTATAAAAACAGGATTTATTATTAACACATAAAATAGCATTTAAATACAATCTGATAATTGTGTCGATATTTAATATATTAATACACAACATAGTAAGTATATTATATAAGACAAGATAATCTATTATATAGTGCATTATATTTTAGGCATATATCATGTACTAAGAGTATCTTAACGTGGGAATTGATGTTTTTAAATAAAATGAAGGAATTTAGCCTTATTTTTAAAAAACTATCTCGCTAGAGATGGGCATTTTGCATCTATTTATCCTTTAGGGTTGAATTTAAATCACAGTATCACACCTGTTTTAGCACCTGGCGTTAGATTCTTCGTAAAATATAACTATCATTTTTAAACAAGCAGAAAGAAATGATTTATTAAGCATGATAAAATTGTGTTCTGCATCTAGATTCATCATAAAATTATAGGTATGCCAGTTTAAATTCGATGTTGTGAGCTGAAAGTTTTAAATGCCATAAGCTATTTTCTTGACGTTAAGAAAGAATACTTATCCATGTGTGGTGATATTTTCAGCTAATGTTTCTACAGAAGTAATTAAAGGCTTATCCAATTACCACAAAGATTTAATCAGATGCTAGGTTACAAAGAACTAATCTAAATCTGTCCTTAAGCAAGTTTGTTAAAGTCAGTTTGAATGGAAACTAATGCACAAAACAGGTTTGCTGTCTGGGCCGTATCTACTACCAGTCTTTCTCAAGTTCACCATGCCCTTATCCATTTATTCTGGCATTTGATAGATGCCCATATTATATGTTAATGCAATATGGAATCTAATTTATTAGGATCAACCAATTCATACCTTATGTCAAATGACACACATTTCTATTCTAAATATGTGCTGTTAGATCGTGTGGTGAAAAAAACAAAGTTCTGGTTTGGCTGGATAATTTCTATGGGTGTACTTATAGAGGGGATGCTATTAGTACAGTGAAAAAATGGATTAGAATCATTTGAGATACAGATTTATCTTAATACATTCATTTAGAGCATACTTTAAAAAATGTTTGTTGTATAGTGGACTGCCAGAAAATAGCAAGCAGATCAATTTGGTTCAATCCTGGGTAAGCTCTTTGAGGACAGGAATAATGCTTAATAGTGTCTGTCACACTCCAGAAATTCAAGTAACTATGCTTGAAGTAGGAAAAAAGACATTTAATAAAATTTTAATGATTTCTGTGTGATGTCAAAGATCTTGATTATTCAGAATAAAACAGCAAAACTCAGCCAACTTAGCAGAATTTCTTATTATTTGATAAAAAATTACACATTTTTGGAAATAGGTCTGTATTTTACTAAATTTTCCAGTTTAAATTCAAATGTTTAACATCATGTGACTCTACTGGTATAATCAGGTGTTTCAGTTTTACATAACATGAGCCTCTGGGATTAAAAGGAGAAGGTAAAAATCAACAATCATTTCCGTTTGTGGAATTTAGCAAAGATTAGACATTTCAGTTATATCTTGCACTCTAGATTGCATCACTGACAGTTACAATAATTCTAAAGGCAAAGTCTTGAGAGAAGAATGCTCAACTTGGATCTGAAAGCCTAATTCTAGACCAAGCTCTGCTAACAGCAGCCTTTGAGAGCAGGTAAGCGAGGTGCACTTTCCTTTGCCTATTTCTTCATTTTTACATGAAGGAGGTGTGTCACAGCCATTCTCAAATAATATAGTAGGCATCAGTGTTCACAAAAGTTTTATCATTTTGATATAAGTCCTGAGAAATGCTGTATAAAAAGAAATTTAAAAAAAAGTTTGTTCTATAAAAAACGTTTTTAAAAAAATGTTTGCTCTCAATTGGTTTAGGAAACACAGCCATCTATTATTACACTTGAAAATTTAAAATGTACATTAGCATATTAAAGACTCATTGAAGTCATTAGGTAAAACGTTGAAATGCACTTCAGAAATGCTGATGCAGATAACTACACAAAGTAGGTAATATATTTCTGTCTATATTAAAGATTTTTATTAAAAAATCATTATCTAATCTTTTAAAAGTAGATTCCCCATAAATGATTGTCAATTTATAATTGTTTAGATAGCGAAGTACCATCTTGAAGCCATAGCTTAAATAATGCTTGCTTTGGGAAGTAACACTTGACTTGCGTGAATTACACCTGAACATCTTAGAGACCTCACATAGATAAGCAACTGAAACAGCTTACAGATATCCTGCATAAAATAAAGTAAAATATCTAGAGTGCTGTAAAAAAGTGAAATGCTGTCTCTGAACTCCTTCTTATTTCTGTTTTATTTATACTGTTTATAAAAGTAAATTACTTGTTTCAAGTACTACTCTTGAAGCTACCGGGTTCTCTGTGGGGAAGTACTCCTGTGAATCCTCTTTTATTGGAAGTGGTTGATTTTTACCTCGGGGTATGAGATCTGCAAGGTTAAAAAACTGTACTTGCTAAGGGGAGAGTCAATCTAATTTGAGAATAGAGACAGCCCTTTTAGTAAGAACCAAGCCTGATGGAAATTATCCCTTCTAATACCGACTGCATATAGTGTGTCCAGAGCAGCTGCATTTCTGTAAAGAGTTGAGTGATGCTGTCCTTTACGTGTTACTTCCAAAGAATAATTCAAATGACGAAATCTAAAAGGAGTTGGGAATCATTTTGCCATCAGAGACAAAACTTGTTTCTTTTCTTTTTTGTCACCTTCAGTTTTGGTTAACAAAACAAAAGTGCTGCTTATTTGGATAAGTGATTTTGACCCAGAAGAATAATTCATATTAAATTTACAAATAACTTTCTTGAATATTATCTTCTTCCTGAATATGTCTCTTATATGATGAAAATATATGTCATATATCCTAGTATCATTTTAGTTACATCATCAGAAAAAAAATAGCTTATATTTTCTCCCAGCTTACATAGCTTTACTGATTTTTATGCTTTTAAAAACAGTAATGATGGCAGTGTTGGTGGTTTGGTGATAGAATTCTTGCCTTCCATGCAGGACCTAGGTTTAATTCCTAGCCATTGCACCTCAAGAACAACTACCACCCATCAGTTAGTGGAGACACCTGTGTTGCTATCATGCTAAACAGGTTTCAGTGGAGATTTAAGACTAAGATTAGGAAGAAAGTCTTGGCAATCTGTTTCAAAAAAATCAGCCAACAAAAACCCCATGGATCACAACAGTCTGATCCCATTTACATGGTATCACCATGAGTCTGGGGCTGACTCTACAGCAGCTAACAACATTGAAACCAAAATTTTTAGCCTTCTTTGTGGGATCCATTTGAGAACTGAATGAAAACAACGAATATTCTTCCCAGGACAAAATAAATAAATACACTTGAAGCCCAAATCAATGAGCTACCAAGATCTCAGTTTAAGAACTTGGCCAAAGAGAGAAATAGGGGCTGGGACTGACTAGGAAGCTTATCTATTCTCTGTTAGTCTTTCTCTCCTATTTACTCATAGATAGATGAGGATGATGGTAGGTAGGAAGGTAGGTGGTAAGTAAGTAGATATATAAACCAAACCACCATTGCTGTCAAGTCAGTTCTGACTCATGACCCTATAGGACAGAGTAGAACTGCCCCATAGGGTTTTCAAGGCTGTAAATATTTATGGAAGCAGACTGCCAAGTCTTTCTTCCATGAAGAAGCTGGTGGGTTGAAATAGCCAAACTCTTGGTTAGCACCCCAGCATTTAATCACTGTGCCACTAGGGCTCCTTGGTAGATATGTAGATAGATAGGTAGATAGATGATAGATAATATATAGATAGATAGAGATAATGCATGAAAAAATGCATAAGACTATTTGCATTCATAAATTCTCTAATTAAAATGTATAATACTAACTATAACTATATTCCAGAAAATGTTCTAGGAAACCTCAAGTGTTAGGGTCTTAAATGACATAATCCAATACTTTCAGTCAATCACTGGATGAGTGTATTTGGTGAAATGGGTAGTTTAAATGGCAAAAATCTCTTCAATATGACCAAATTTCTCAGTGTGCTCATTTATTGCTATATCTGTATACTCTTTTATTCCACAAAATTTTAAGGCAGTATGTATATAGATAGAAAAATAGAAAAAAAAACTCCTAAAAGATTTTATTAAAAAGCAAAAATGTTCAGACTTTGCGCCTAGAAAATAATAATTACCAATTAAATATTTGAACATGTGTTTTTCCTTAAAGTCTATGAAATTGCCTAAAAGATAGAGACTTGGACAGGTCAAGCTTTTTTTTGTTTAATAATAAACCCACTGCTTCTTTTGATTTCTTCCTTACATCTCACCATCTCCCCCTCCTTTCGCTCAAATACCTGGCTCCGTGCACCATCTTTGCTTCTTCCTGAGGGGTTATGGAGCTAGGTTCGAGGGTGGAGCTGCTACCCAATCCGGGCCGCTGCGCTGGTGGGATCCCGGGGCTTTTGTTTGTTTCTATGTTTTGAATTGTTTGTTTGTTTTCTTTTCCTTTTCTTGAGTTGGGAGCCCTTTCTGGCCAGGTGGTGCTGCGTGGCAAGGAGACTACCCCCTCAGCTTGCACAGACTTGCAGAGGGATCCCAGAGGGCATTTCTTTTCTCTTTTTCTTCTGTTTTTTGGGGGGCTTTTCTTGTTCTTTTTCTTTTCTTTTTTTTAATTTGTTTTGTTTTCTTTTCCCTCTTTGTCTTTCTTCATTACTCAGTTTCTCATCTCTCTATATCTTCCTTCTCTTTCTGTTCCCTGAATACCTGGCGTTGTATACCTCTACGCCTTCTAACCAGGCTGTACTGCAACACCTGAGAGCGACTTACCCAGACCTCATAGCTGCACCAATGGGATCCCTGTGAACTTTGTGGTTTGTTAATCTTTCTGATGTTTATTTATTCATTCTTTTCTTTTCTTCCTCTTCCTCTTTCTGTTTTTCTCCATTTCATAGTCTCTCATCTCCCCACTCCAACAGCAAGCTCCTCTAACATTCTTTTTTGTTTGTATGTTTTTGGCTCCTGTTCCTCTCTCCTCTCTCCCATATCCTTCTTAGCTCCACACATAACAATCTCCCAGCTACATCCTGCCTACCTGCACCATGCCCTTAACATCATACCACCAAGCAGCACAGGCACGGCCTCCTGGAGCCTGCCCTGCAATTACCGACCTGCCCTGGTGGCTATAGTAAATGCCACAAACAACCATCCCAGTAACTCCTCTTCAGTTAGGCTTGCCCTGCCATAACATATCTGAGTGACTGACCCTGCCAATTGGAGAAGGAGGTGAAAACCATTGTGCCCACAGAAAAGCAAACAACAAATAACACACAGTCCACCTGCTCAGACATCGTCAAATTTAAAAAAAAAGGGGGGATGAAACAAACATATCTACAATCAATAAACGAGAAAAATAACTACTGAATGCCCCGAAGACAGCAGACAATATCAAAACATTTACAAAAACAGGACAGGGGCGTTCCAGTAGGCGTCGAAAATAAAACACCAGATGACTTTCCAGTGGAAGAAAATGCACTAGAGCTACCTGATAGGGAATTCAAATCTCTAATACTCAGAATTCTCCAAGAGCTGAGGCAAAAAGCTGACAAACATGAGGAAAAAATAGACAAATTCATGGAAAATACAGACAAAAAATTGGAAGAATTCAGGAAAATAATGCAGGACCAAAATGTCAAAATAAATTCATAACTAGAAATTATGCAAAGACAACAATTATAAATCCAAAAGATAAACAACAAGATTTCAGAAATGGACAATGTCATAGAAGGGCTGAGAAGCAAATTTGAAATGGTGGCAGACAGGATCATTGGAATTGAAGACAAACACTTTGATATAACGCTGTTTCAGGAAAACTCAGAAAACAGAACAAAGAAAAATGAAGAGACCCTGAGAGTTATGTGGGATACAATCAAAAGCAAAAATCTGAGAGTGATTCGAATTCCAGAACAAGGGGAGAAAACAGAAAACACAGGGAGAATCACTGAAGAACTGCTGACAGAAAACTTCCCCAATATCATGAAAGATGAAAAGCTGGCCATCCAAGAAGCTCAACGAACCCCATACACGAGAGACCCCAAAAGAAAATCACCAAGGCATATCATACTCACACTCACCAAAACCAAAGACAAACAACGACTCCTGAGAACAACTTATGAAAAACAAGAAGTCACATACAGAGAAGAAACAATAAGACTAAGCTCAGATTATTCAGCAGAAACCAAGCAGGCAAGAAGGCAATGGGATGACATATATAAAGTCTTGAAACAAAAAAAATTGTCAGACAAGAATAATATATCCTGCCAAACTCTCATTCAAATTTGATGGTGAAATTAGGTCATTTCCAGATAAACAGAAATTAAGGGAATATATAAAAGTCAAACCAAACTTACAAGAATTACTAAAGGGAGTTCTTCAATCTGAGGACAAACAGCTTCAGCTCACAGGCAGAACCTAGGACGCAAGATCGTACCGGTAAGATACCAGTCTAGGAAATGAACTCTGGTGGACTATCCAAAATCAAAAGAAATACAACAGGGAATCAGAGCAGTTAATCAGTAAATGACAACAAAAACAAAACAATAAAAGAGGGAATAAACTGCACAGGTATAGAACCTTCTAATTGAGACGAAGGAAGGCGAAACCAAGTAATGGTAGACTGCTGCAAAGTTAGAAAGATAAGGGTAAAATTCATGGTAACCACAAGAAAGTTAACAAACATAATCAAAAAAAAAAAAAAAAAAGAGGAAAACCATAAAGTCTCAGCAAAAACAAAACCTACAAAATTAATAGAAATGAAAAAAAAAAATCCACAAACAAAAGTAAGCCAGCACAAGAGAGTAAGAAGAACAAAGAAAACTTCAGCACCATAAAAGAAGCACTACAAAATGACAGCAACAAACTCACATCTATCAATAATTACACTGAATGTAAATGGACGCAATGCACCCATAAAGAGATGGAGAGTGACAGAATGGATAAGAAAACAGGATCCATCAATATGCTGTCTACAGGAGACACACCTTAGAAACAAAGATGTGAATTTATTAAAAGTCAAATGTTGGAAAAAATATATCAAGCTAACAACTACCAAAAAAGAGCAGGAGTGGCAATTCTAATCTCAGATAAAATAGACTTTAAAACAAAATCTACCATAAAAGACAAAGAAGGACACTATATAATGATTAAGAGGATGAAGCATCATAAAGACATAACTTAAATAAACATCTACGCACCCAACGACAGGGCTCCAAAATACATAAAACAAAGTCTAACAACACTGAAAAGAGAAATTGACAGTTCCACAATAATACCAGGAGACTTCAACACACCACTCTCAGTAAAGGACAGAACAACTAAGAAGAAACTCAGCAAAGATACAGAAGACCTAAAGGGCACATTCAGTCAACTTGACCTCATAGACATATATAGAACACTCCATCCAACCGCTGCAAAGTACACATTCTTTTCCAATGCACATAGAATGTTCTCCAGAATAGACCATATCTTAGGCCACAGAGCAATCCTCAACAAGATCCAAAACACTGAGATAATACAAAGTATCTTCTCTGACCACAATGCCATCAAGGTAGAAATTAACAATAGAAAGAGCAAGGAAAAAAAATCAATTACATGGAAACTGAGTGATACTCTGCTTACACATCATTTGGTAATAGAAGAAATCAGAGATGGAATCAAAAAATTCCTAGAATCCTTTAAGAATGAAAACACATCATACCAAAACCTTTGGGACACAGCAAGAGCAGTTCTCAGAGGACAATTTATAGCAATAGATGCACATATCACAAAAGAAGAAAGGGACAAAATCAAAACATTAACACACAACTCAAACAAACAGAAAGAGAACAGCAAAAAAAGCCCACGACCAGCTGAAGAAAGGAAATAGTAAAGATCAGAGCAGAAATAAATGAAATAGAGAACAGAAAAACAATACAAAGAATCAACAAAACCAAATGTTGTTTCTTTGAAAGAATCAACAAAATTGAGAAACCACTGGCCAGACTGACAAAAGAAAAACAGGAGATGACACAAACAATCCAAATAAGAAATGAAACAGGGGACATTACAACAGACCAACTGAAATAAAAAGGATTATAACACAATATTATGAAAAACTATACTCCAACCAATTTGAAAACCTAGAAGAAATCGATAAATTTCTAGAAACACACGGCCTACCTAAACTACAACAAAGTGATATTGAAAATCTGAACAGACCCATAACAAGAGAAGAGATTGAAAAGGTAATAAAAATACTTCCAACCAAAAAACCCCTGGCCCAGATGGCTTCACTGGAGAATTCTATAGAAGAACTTGTACCAGTACTACTCAAGCTATTTCAGAGCATGGAAGAGGAAGCAACACTTCCAAATTCATTTTATGAAGCCAGCATAACACTGATACCAAAACCAGGCAAAAACGCCACAAAAAAGAAAATTACAGACCAATATCTCTCATGAATATAGATGCAAAATTTCTAAACAAAATTCTAACCAATAGAATTCAGCATCATATCCAAAAAATAATTCATCACGAACAAGTAGGATTCATACAAGTTATGCAAGGATGTTTCAGCATTAGAAAATTAATCAACGTAATCCACCACATAAATAAAAGGAAACAAAAGAATCACATGATCATCTCAATTGACAAAGAAAATGCATTTGACAAAGTCCAACACCCATTCCTGATAAAAACTCTCAATAAAATAGGTACAGAAGGGAAATTTCTCAACATAATAAAGGGCATTTATGCAAAACCAATGTCCAACATCATTCTTAATAGAGAAAGGCTGAAAACACTCCCCTTAAAAACAGGAACAAGACAAGGATGACCTTTATCATGACTCCTATCTAGCTAGAGCAATAAGGCAAGAAAAAGAAATAAAGGGCATCCAAATTGGTAATGAAGAAGTTAAACTGTCCCTGTTTGCAGATGATATGATACTATACACAGAAAACCCTAAAGACTCCACGAGAAATCTACTGGAACAAATAGAAAGATTCAGCAGAGTAGCAGGATACAAGATAAACATTCAAAAATCAGTTGGATTCCTATACACCAGTAAGGAGAATGATGAAAAGGAAATCAGGAAGACAATATCATTTAAAATAGCCTCCCAAAAATAAAATACTTAGGAATAAATCTAACCAGGAATGTAAAAGAACTTTACAAAGATAATACAAAACACTACTGCAAGAAACCATAAAAGATCTACATATATGGAAAAACGTACCATGCTCATGGATAGGCAGACTCAAAATTGTGAAAATGTCAGTTCTACCCAAAGCAACTTACAAATGCAATGCAATCCCAATCCAAATACCAACAACATTCTTCAAAGAGATGGAAAAACTAATCATTAACTTTATATGGAAAGGGAAGAAGCCCCGAATAAGTAAAGCACTACTGAAGAAGAAGAATAAAGTTGGGGGACTCACACTACCTGACTTCAGAACCTACTCTACAGCTACAGTAGTCAAAACAGCCTGGTACTGGTACAACGACAGATACATTGACCAATGGAACAGAATTGAGAACCCAGATGTAAATCCATCCACCTATGGTCACCTGATCTTCGACAAGGGCCCAAAGTCCATCAAATGGAGAAAAGGCAGTCTTTTTAAAAGGGGAATGGTGCTGGCAAAACTGAACATGTATCTGCAAAAAAATGAATCAGGACCCATACCTCACGCTGTATACAAAAACTACTTCAAAATGGATCAAGGACCTGAATATAAAGCCTAAAACTATAAAGTTCATAGAAGAAAAAATAAGACCAACACTACAGGCCTTAATACATGGCATTAACAGGATACAAACCATAACCATCAATGCACAAACCCCAATAGATAAGCTAGATAACTGGGATCTTCTAAAAATCAAACACCTATGCTCTTCAAAAGATTTCACCAAAAGAGTAAAAAGAGAACCTACAGACTGGGAAAAAATTTTTGGACAGTACAAGTCAGACGAAGGTCTAATCTCCATAATCTATAAGAAAATCCAACACCTCTACAGCAAAAAGACAAATAATCCTATGAAAAAATGGGCAAAGGAAACAAATAGACACTTCCCCCAAGAAGACATTCAAATGGCCAGCAGACACATGAGGAAATGCTCGCGATCACTAGCCATTAGAGAAATGCAAATTAAAACCACAATGAGATGCCATCTGACCCCAGCATTACTGGCACGAATCAAAAACACTGGAAATAACAAATGTTGGAGGGGCTGCGGGGAGATGGGAACTCTTATGCACTGCTGGTGGGAATACAAAAAGATACGACCATTTTGGAAAATGATATGGCGCTTCCTCAGAAAGCTAGAAATAGACATACCATTCAATCCAGGAATCCCGCTCCTAGGAATATATCCTAGAGAAATAAGAATCGTCACTCGAATAGACATATGCACACCTATGCTCAGGGCAGCATTGTTCACAATAGCAAAAAGATGGAAACATCCTAGATCCCCATTAACAGATGAATGGATAAGTAAACTATGGTACATACACACAATAGAGTGCTATATAAGGAGAAAGAACAATGATGAATCTGTGAACCATCTCATAACATGGATGAAACTGGAGGACATTATGCTGAGTGAAGTAAGTCAATCACAAAAGGACTACTATTGTATGAGACCTCTATTGTAAAAACCCATGAAAAAGTTCACACCCAAAATGTAGCAATCTTTGTTGGTTACCAGGGATGGGAGGGGTGGGGGGGAAATACTAAATAGGCAATAGATAAGTGGTATCTTGGGTGAAGGGTGAGACAGTGCACAATGCAGGGGAAACTAGCACAACCTGTACAAGGAAAGGTCATGGAAACCCCATAGACACATCCAAACTCCCTGAGGGACTGAATTGCTGGGTGGAGGGCTGTGGGGATCATGGTCTTGGGGAACATCTAGCTCAATTAGCATGACACAGTTTATAAAGACAATGCTCTACATTCCACCTTGGTGAGTAGTGTCTGGGGTCTTAAAAGCCTGTGAGCGGCCATCTAAGATACTCCACTGATCTCATCCCTTCGGGAGCAAGGGAGAATGAAGAGAACAGGATACAAGGAAAAGATTAGTCCAAAGGACTAATTGTCCACCGCTACCAAGGCCTCCACCGGACTGAGTCCAGTACAGCTAGACGGTGCCGGCTACCACCACTGACTGCTCTGACCAGGATCACAACAGAGGGTTCTGGACAGAGCTGGAGAAGGATGTAGAGCATAATTCTAACTCACAAAACATTAAAGACCGGATTTACTGGCCTAAAGGAGACTGGAGAAACCTTGAGTGTATGGCCCCCAGACACCATTTTGGCTCAGTGGTGAAGTTGCCTCTGAGGTTCACTGTTCAGCCTGGGAGTGGATAGCCCTGTAGAAGCAAATGAAACTAAAGAGGTACAGGGGTCCAGTGATAAGGGCTGGAAGGCAGAAGGGACAAGGAAGCTGGTGACAGGGATCACAAGATTGAGTAAGGATATTGGTGATGTGTTGTGAGATTGTTAACCATTGTCATAGGGCAACATTTGTAGTAACTGTTAAATGAGAAACTATTTTGTTCTGTAAGACTTCATTTTAAGTGAGAATAACAGCACAATTGGAAGAGCATAGTGAATGTCACTGAACTGTGTATGTAGAATTTTTTGAAACTGTGTATCTTTGGCTATGTGTATTTTCACCAAAAAAAAAAAAAAAAAAAAAAGGTTGAGAAGTTAGAAGGTTAATATGTTGTGGGGTTGTTAACCAATGTCATAAAACAACATGTGTACTACTGTTTCATGAGAATCTCTTTGTTCTGTAAGCCTTCACCTGAAGTACAATAAAATATATTAAAAAAAAAAAAAAGAAATTAAACGATGTATTACATTGAACAAGTCTTCTGCAAAAGACCTCTCTAAAGTGTTGAAAAGCAAAGATGTTACTTTGAGGACTAAGGTGAGCCTGACCCAAGCTGTGGTATTTCCAGTTTCCTCCTATGCATACAAAAAGTTGACAAGTAATAAGGAAGACTGAAAATAACTTATGCCTTTGAATTATGGTGTTGGTGAAGAATATTCAATGTACCATGGGCTGCCAAAAGAATGAACAAAGCTGTCATGGAAGAAGTACAGCCAGAATGCTCCTTCAAAGCAAAGGTGGAGAAATTTTCATCTAATTTATTTTGGACACTTCATCAGGAGAGACCAGTCCCTGAGAAGGACATCACACTTGGTGAAGTAGAGGGTCAGCAAAAAGAGGAAGACCCTCAGCAAGATGGATTGACAAAGTGGCTTCCACAATGGGCTCACACACAGTAAGGATTGTGAGGATGTCACAGGACAGGTCTGTGTTTCGTTCTGTTGTACATAAGGTCGCTGTGAGTCCGAACTGACTTGAAGGCATCTAATAACAACAACAAATTAATTGATTAAACAATGTGTATTTAGTTTGTTCTAAATAAATAAAACATATGATTGCTAATTATCAGTATTATAAAGAATTGTTTAGTAGTTAATATTTCTGAGTTTGGGATTATGAGGAAGTAATAGTTGAGGCTGTAACTCCACAGAACTAATGTGGTCAATCTACTAAGAGTATGAGATGTGAGGTAGAGTTTTTCAGAAAAATAAAGTCTTTAAATGAGTTCAGCTATAAATTTCACAACATAATGACTCAAGATGAAGCAAGTTCTGAAAGCAAAGTATAGGAACGGGTTAATTGTAATTAGAGAATTTAAGAAATCTGTTATTTATTGGAGAGCAAATAATGTTTGTATATAAGAAGATCAGGGTAAGAATGGCAGGTACTTGTTAGATTTAAGGATAGAAAGAATACAGATAGCTCTTTTAACTGTGAAGTTTTAACCTTGCAAGAACCATCTTTATGAAAACACTGGTGGCCTTTCATCTTTGTTTTTCCTGTGTTATTTTTATCTATAGCACGATGTTTAAGGAGAAGTGATTTGAATAAATACTTTCAGTATCTAGACTTTAACTATGCCTGTCTTTATGTCTGTTTTTACAGGGTTGTTAGAATATACAGAAGTTTGCCTGTGAATGACACTTAAATGTAAACATCTCATCAACTATGAAAACATATTCCACAGTATTTTATTCGTCCTTCTTCTTGACATTTTCTCCTTCTTCAGTCTGCCAGCTTAATCCCTAGGTTCCCTTCAATTAACCCTTGTCATATTTTTTGTAACTTGAACACATTTATGTTGATTACTGATCTGTCTTATATTCTTAATTAGACCATAGTCTCCTTTACAGAATGGAATGCATCTCTATGTTGATGGATGGCCTAAATATCCAGCGAAATTCTATGACTCCACAATGAGTCCTCTTTATTAGGATAAATTTTTATAGTTTAGGTAGTGTCATATTGGCTCATATTTTTGTCTGGTATCCTTAATGATATCCCATCTTATTTTATCTCAAGAGAGGGGAAAATATAAAGTCCTTTCCTAATAATGGTTAGATGCAATCCTTATAGACAAAAAAATAAATAAAAAAGCTTATAAAGAAGAGAAGTATGCAAAGGAAACATAATAAAACATTATTACAAAAAGTAATTGTGTCCCTGATACTGCCAAAGAACATTCACATTGCTCCTTGAAGTCACAATGCCAAGTTATCTCTGTTAATTTGATCTTAAGATATGGCATAGTTTGATCCACGATGTGTGCAGCACACATTCATTTTAGTCAAAGAACATTTGGAGATATTTAAAATCCAAACCAAATAAAATAAAAAGGAATAATAATTAAGTGCAATAATACACTTTGTAATATTGGCTTACCTGGAAAGTATTTTGTTTCTTCTCTTAATTCTCATTATTTTTTTCAGTCAGATCTTAATTCTCATTATTTTTTTCAGTCAGAGAAGGATAGAAAAATTAGGAGTTATAATGTACCACGTATGATACTGCCATGCTTATTTTGTATCTAACACTATCTTTAACATATACATTATTAAGTTTGGTTATAGAATTTTAAATTATTAATTATTTTTTCAACAAATATGAGGCTTGATTAGATAATTTAAAATTATTATTCTTGCAAAATGTTTTCCAGAATATATTACCACATTGTTTCTTAACTGTTACATGCATTACCAGTCAGTCAGGATCTACTCAGGAGACACAACTACACTAGTAATTGAAGCATGGAAAATTTCATATAAAGAATATTAAACAGAGAGGTGGGGCCAAGATGAGGAGTAGTCAGATGCTTCCTATGTCCCTCTTACAACAAAGACCTGAAAAAACAAGTGAATCAATTGTATATGACTGTAAAGGCAAAGATAAGGAATCAGACTGAGTGGTGGGGGAAGGGAGAGACGGTTCGGAAGCAGTGAGGAGAAGCCAGACCTGATCCGGCGGTAGTCACAGCCCTTCAGCCCGGATCAGCTCAGGGTGCGCAGTGAGGGGGGCAAACAGCTGTGCTCAGAAGGCCTTGTCCACATCGGGAGAGACCCACATACAGTCTACTCGGCCACCCAGCACTAGTGAAAAGCAGCACTCAAGCAACTAAAGATAAGTACTTGCATGTGGCCTACTGTGGGGCTTAAAAAAAACAAAACGAAACACCCCATTTGCGAAAAACCTCCCCCCCATTTACCTGCCCCCTCCCTGCTCTGCACCGGGTCCCAGCTGGGCTCAGAGATTCATGAGCTCCCTGGGCCAGAAGTAAATCCCTTAAGTTGCCCTGAGCCATTCTCCTGGCCTTGGAGAGGGAACAAATTAACAAACAGGGAAAAAATAAGCTATTGGATTCCCTAAGTAAGGACCTTAGAGTTGGCACGGCTCCTTTGCCTAGGCACAGGCATAAGGGGTCCACAGACTTTGAATGCCTTTCACCCCTGCATAGACTTGAGTGGGCCCATTTCAACAGTGTGAGCCCTCACTGCCACAGTACAACAGGGTATATACCTGAAGTCTTACATGAACTGTTTCAGCTGTGAAGTGGCAGGTGTGTGAGGTTTGACACTGCTCTGCCCATTAAGCAGGCTCCTTACCTGTCTACATCAGGGGATTGAGGACTGGTGGCTCCACCCACACTACCTAGCCACCTGCAACAGGGGTCCAAGAATAAGTGGTGCCCTCCAGTCCTCATAGCCAACAGCGTAGGGTGTTCATAGTCCAGCTGCAAAACTCACCTACCTACCTGTTCTAGGGAACAGGGACATGCTTTCCTTTCAGACACTCAGGGGCAGCCATTAGCCCCCTGCCTTGCTCAGCATGTCACCCCCTTAACTGCACCTAGATACCTACACCAATCACCCATACCTCTCTAGGACTGTAGATGGGATCCTGCACCACACACTTGGTGACTGACTGCCTGGAGACCTGAGATGAATCCATACAAGAACATGGAACCCTAGGCTTACGCACTCAGTAACAGATCTAACTAGCTGGTGACAGGATGTAAGAGCTTCAAAGGTGCCAATAATCAAACTAGCACACATGAGCAGCCTAGTTTGGGCATATCAAAACAAAACAAAACAACAAGTTAGGACACACTAAGCAAATATAAAATAAAAAAATTATAATAACTTATTGATAACTTGGAGACAACAGTCAATATCAAATCACATAAAGAAGCAGACCATGATGGCATCAACAAGCTCCCAAAATAAAGAATCACTAAATTTTCTGGAGGAAGAGAATTTCTTGGAATTACCAGAGGCAGAATACAAAAGATTAATATACAGAACTCTTCAAGAAATTGCGAGGGAAATTCAACAAAATGCAGAGAAAGCAAAAAAACATACAGACAAAGCAGTAGCAGAACTTAAAAAAGTTATTCAAGAGCATAATGATAAATTCAACAGGCTGAAAGAATCCATAGAGAGACAGCAATCAGAAATCCAGAAGATTAGCAATAAAATTTCAGACTTAGACATCTCAGAAGAAAGTCATAGGAGTAGAATTAGGCAATGAAAGTCAGAATGAGTGAGACTGAAGGTAAAGCACTTGACACCAACTTATCTGAGGAAAAATTAGATAAAAGATTTAAAAAAATGAAGAAACCCTAAGAGTTATCTGGGACCCTATCAAGAGAAATAACCTATGAGTGACTGGAATACCAGAACAAGGGGGTATAACAGAAAATACAGAGAAAATTGTTGAAAATTTGTTGGCAGAAAACTTCCCTGATATCATAAAAGATGAGAAGATATCTATCCAAGATGCCCAATGAACCCCACATAGGGTAGATCCCAAAAGAAAGTCACCAAGATGTATTATAATCAAACTTGCCAAAACCAAAGATAAAGAGAGAATTTTAAGAGTGGCTAGGGATAAATGAAAAGTCATCTACAAAGGAGAGTCAATAAGAATAAGCTCAGACTATTCAGCGGAAACCATGCAGGCAAGAAGGCAATGGGATGACATATATAAAGCCTTGAAGGAAAAAAAAAAATTGCCAGCCAAGAATCGTATACCCAGCAAAATTGCCTCTCAAATATGATGGCAAAATTAGGGCATTTCCAGATAAACAGAAGTTCAGGGAATTTACAAAAACCAAACCAAAGTGACAAGAAATACTAAAGGGAGTCCTCTGGTTAGGAAATCAATAACAACAGATAACAACATAAGACTAGAACACAGGATAAAGCAACCAGATATCAAGTCAGATAGGGAAGTCACAAAATAAATCAAAGCTAAAACACTGAAAATAGGGAAACAGAGACATCAATATGTAAAAGACAACAGCATTAAAACAAAAAAGAGGGATTTAAAAAATGTAGACATAGATTTTTCATATGGAGAGGAAGTCAAGGCAATATAAAGAAACAAAAGACTGGTTTAAACTTAGAAAAATAGCAATAAATATTAAGGTAACCACAAAGGAAACTAACAATCCTACACATCAAAACAAAAAACAAGAAAAATATAGCAAATACAAAATCAACAACAATAAAAGAGATGAAAAAAATACATAAAGAAAAACAACTCAGCACAGAAAATTAAATGGAACAAAGAAACTGTTAGCAACACCAAAAAAGACATCAAAATGACAGCATTAAACTTGTACTATCAACAATTACGCTGAATGTAAATGGACTAAATGCACCAATAAAGAGACAGAGAATGGCAGATTGGATAAGAAAATGCTATCGGTCTATATGCTACTTACATGAGACACACCTTAAACTTAAAGACACAAACAAACTAAAACTTAAAGGATGGAAAAAAATATATCAAGCAAACAACATTCAAAAAAGAGCAGGAGTGGCAATACTAATCTCTGACAAAGTAGACTTTCAAGTAAAATCCACCACAAATGATAAAGAAGGACACTATATAGTGATTAAAGGATCAATACACCAGGAAGATATAACTATAATAAATATCTACACACCCAATGACAGGGTTCCAAAATACGTAAAACAAAGTCTAACAGCATTGGAAAGAGAGATAGACAGCTCCACAATAATAGCAGGAGACTTCAGCACAGCACTTTCGGTGAAGGACAGAACATACAGAAAGAAGCTCAATAAAGAAACGGAAGATCTAAATGCTACAATTGACCAACTTGATCTCATGGACATATACTGAACACTCCACCCAACAGCAGCCAAGTGTACTTTCTTTTCCAATGCACATGCAACATTCTCCGGAATAGAGCACATACTAGGCCATAAAACAATCCTTAACAGAATCCAAAGCATTGAAATATTACAAAGCATCTTTTCTGACCATAGAGCCATAAAAGTAGAAATCAACAACAGAAAAAGCAAGGAAAAAAAAATCAGTCACATGGAAACTGAACAACACCTGGCTCAAAAACTACTGGGTTCTAGAAGAAATTAAGGATGGAATAAAGAAATTCATAGAATCCAACAAGAATGAAAACACATCCTACCAGAACCTTTGGGACACAGCAAAAGCAGTGCTCAGAGGTCAGTTTATAGCAATAAATGCACACATCCAAAAAGAAGAAAGGGCCAAAATCAAAAAAACGTTAACCCAACAACAAGAACGAGTAGAAAGAGAAGCAAAAGAAACCCTCGGGTGCCAAAAGAAAGCAAATAATAAGAATTAGAGCAGAATTAAATGAAACAGAGAATAAAAAAACAACTGAAAGATTTAACAAGAGCAAAAGCTGGTTCTTTGAAAAGATCAATAAAATCGATAAACCATTGACCAAGCTGACAAAAAAAAAAACCCAGGGGAGGAAGCAAGAAACCTGTATAATAAATGAGATGGGTGATATCACAACACACCCAACTGAAATTAAAAGAATCATAACAGAATATTATGAAAAATTGTACTCTAACAAATTTGAAAACCTAGAGGAAATGGACAAATTTCCAGAAACTCACTCCCTACCTAAACTAACACAATCAGAGGTAGAACAACTAAATAAACCTATAACAAAAGAAGAGATTGAAAAGGTAATTAAAAAACTCCCAACAATAAAAGCGCTGGCCCTGGATGGTTTCATTGGAGAGTTGTACCAAATTTTCAGAGAACAGTTAAAACCAACACTACCAAAGGTATTTCAGAAGATAGAAAAGGATGGAATACTAATAAAATCATTCTATGAGACCAGCATAACCCTGATAACAAAACCAGGCAAAGACACCACAAAAAAAGAAAATTGCAGACCAATATGCCTCATGAACATTGATGCAAAAATCCTCAACAAAATTCTAGCCAATAGAATTCAACAACATATCAAAAAAAAAAAAAAATAATTCACCATGACCAAGTGGGATTTATACCAGGTATGCAGGGATGGTTCAACATTAGAAAAACAATCAATGTAATCTATCACATAAATAAAACAAAAGACAAGAACCATATGATCTTATCAGTTGATGCAGAAAAGGCATTTGACAAAGTCCAACACAATTTCATGATAAAAACTCTCAGCAAAATAAGAAAAGAAGGGAAATTGCTCAACATAATTAAGCACATTTATACAAAGCCAACAGCCAACATCATCCTAAATGGAGAGAGTTTGAAAGTATTCCCCTTGTCTTAGTCATTTAGAGCTGCTCTAACAGGAATACCACAAGTGGTTGGATTTAGCAAAGAGAAGTTTATTCTCTTACAGTCCAGTAGGCTACAAGTCCAAATTCAGGACATCAGCTCCAGGAGAAGGCTATCTCTCTCTGTCAGCTCTGGAGGAAGGTCCTTGTTATGCATCAGTCTTTCCTTGGTCTGGGAGCTTCTCTGTGCAGGAACCTCAGTTACAAAGGACATGCTCTGCTCCCGGCACTGCTTTCTTGGTGGTATGAGGCTCCTATGTGTCTCTGCTTGCTTCTCTCTTTTATATCTCAAAAGAGATTGCATTAAGACGCTATCTAATCTTGTCAACCTCATCAGTATAACCGCATCACAGTGATAGAGTTTACAATACTTAAGGAGATCACGTATAATCTCATCATAGTGATAGAGTTTACAACACATAAGGAAATCACATCAGATAACACAATCATACAACACTAGGAACCATGACCTAGCCAAGTTGCTACACACGTTTCTGGGGGGACACAATTCAATCCATGACACCCCTTGAGAACCAGAACCAGACAAGGATGCCCTTTTTCACCACTCTTATTTAACATTGTGCTGGAGATTCTAGCCAGAGCAATTAGGCTAGAAAAAGAAATAAAGGGCATCCAAATTGGTAAGGAAAAAGTAAAAGTATCTCTATTTGCAGATGATATGGTCTTATAAACACAGAAAACCCCAAAAAATCCACACTAAAACTACTGGAACTAATAGAAGATTTCATCAAAGTATCAAGATGCAAGATAAACATACAAAAATAGGTTTCATTCCTCCACATCAACAGAGAGTACCTCAAAGAGGAAATCACCAAATCAATAAAATTTACAATAGCCCCCAAGAAGATAAAATACTTAGGAATCAATCTAATCAGAGACGTAAAAGACCTATACAATGAAAGCTTCAAGACACTACTGCAAGAAACCAAAAGAGACCTCCATAAGTGGAAAAACATACCTTGCTCATGGACAGGAAGACTCAACATTGTGAAAACGTCAATTCTACCCAAACTGCTCAACAAATACAATGCAATCTCAATCCAAATGCCAATTGCATTTTTTAATGAGATGGAGAAACAAATCACCAACTATATATGGAAAGTGAAGAAGCCCTGGATAAGTAAAGCATTACTCAAGAAGAAGAATAAAGTGGGAGGCCTCACACTACCTGATTTTAGAACCTATTATACCACCAGGGGAGTCAAAACAGCCTGGTACTGGTACAACAACAGATTAGACCAATAGAACAGAATTGAGAATCCAGACATAAATTCATCCACATATGAGTGACTGATATTTGGCAAAGGCCCAAAGTCCATTAATTGGGGAAAAGACAGTCTCTTTAACAAATGGTGCTGGCATAACTGGATATCCATCTGCAAAAAACTGGAACAAGACCCATACCTCACACCATGCACTAAAACCAACTCAAAATGGATCAAAGACCTAAATATAAAATAGAAAATGATAAGGATCATGGAAGAAAAAAATAGGAGAACATTAGGAACCCTAATACATGGCATAAACAGAATATGAACCATAAGTAACAATGCACAAACACCAGAAGAGAAGCTAGAAAACTGGGAGCTCCTAAAAAACAAACACTTATGCTCATCAAAAGACTTCACTAAGAGAATAAAGAGACAACCTACAGACTGGGAAAAAAATTTTTGCTACTACAAATCAGATCAGCATCTAATCTCCAAAATCTACAAGATACTGCAAAACCTCAAGAACAAAAGGACAAACAACCCAATTAAAAAGCGGGCAAAGGATATGAACAGGTACTTCACCAAAGAAGACATTCAGGCAGCTAACAGACACATGAGGAAATGCTTATGATCACTATCTGTTAGAGAAATGCAAATCAAAACTACAATGAGATACCATCTCACCCCAACAAGGCTAGCATTAACCCAAAAAACACAAAATATTAAATGTTGGAGAGGTTGTGGAGAGACTGAAACACTTATACACTGTTGGTGGGAATGTAAAATGGTACAAACACTTTGGAAATCTATTTGGCAATTTCTTAAAAAGCTAGAAATTAGAAGTACCATACGATGCAGTAATCCTGATCCTTGGAATATATACTAGAGACTAAGAGCTGTCACATGAATAGATATATGCACACCCATGTTCATTGCAACATTGTTCATGACAGCTGAAAGATGCAAACAACCTAGGTGTCCTTCAAATATACAAATTATTGTATATTCACACAATGGAATATGACACAATGATAAATAACAACGATGAATCCATGAAACATAATGTTGAGGAATCTGGAAGTTATTATGCTAAGTGAACTTAGTCTCAAAAGGACAAGTATTATATAAGACCACTATTATAAAAACCCAAGAAAAGTTTAAACACAGAAGACAACATTCTTTGATGGCTATGTGGGTGGGGAGGGAGAGAGAGGGCTACTCACTAACTAGAAGGTAGAAAAGAATTATCTTAGGTGAAGGGAAGGACAGCACATGCTACAGGGAAGTCAGCACAACTGGAATAAACCAAAGCTTAGAAATTTCCTGAATACAACCAAACACATCAAGGAACAGAGTAGCAGAGGTGAGGGTCTGGGGACCATGCTTTCAGGGGACATCTAGGTCAACTGGCATAACAAAGTTTATTAAGAAAATATTCTGCATCCCTCTTTGGTAGGTGGACTCTGGGGTCTTAAAAGGTATCGAGGGTCCATCTAAGATGCATCAATTGATCCCAACCCAGCTGGGGTAAAGGAGAATGAAGAACACCAAAGACATGAGGAAAATATGAGCCCAAGAGACAGAAAGGGCCACATAAAGCAGAGACTTCATCAGCCTGAGACCAAAAGAACTAGATAGTGCCTGGCTACCCCAATGACAGCCCTGACAGGGAACACGACAGAAAGTTCCTGATGGAGCAGGAAAAAAGTGGGGTGCAGAACTCAAATTCTAGTAAAAAGAAGACTTAATGGTTTGATTGAGACTGGTGGAACCCTGGCAGACATGGCCCCCGGGCTCTCTGTTAGCCCCAAACTAAAACCAATCCTGAGGTCAACTCTTTAGACAAAAATTAGACTGGACTATCGAAAGAAGATAATACTTGTGAATTGTGTGCTTTTTAGTTCAAGTAAATACATGAGATTAAATGAGCAGCTCTCATCCAGAGGCAAGATGAGAAGGCAGAGAGGGTTAGGAGCTAGTTGAATTGACAAGGGAAATCTGGGGTGGAAAGGAGGAGTGTGCTGTTACAGTATAGGGAGAGCAAGTAAGGTCACAAAACAATGTATGTATAAATTTTTGTAGGCGAGACAATCTTGAATTGTAAACTTTCACTTAAAGCGCAACAATAAAAAATAATTTAAAAAAAAGAATACTAAAGAACAAAAGATGGCTAACTACTAAAGAGATAAAATAGTACTCCTAGGATTACATAGGCAGAAAATGCAGGGAAGTCCCCCCAAATGAGAATCAGACCTCATTATAGAGGCCACTGTTGACACAGGAACATGAAATCTGCCAGAGGTGAACAACCTTGCTATTTGGTTTGGGCCATAGGGTTCACAGAAATTGTCCTACTGGTAGCAGAGAAATTTATTGGAGGTGGTTAGCAGAGTAGAGTTTATTAACTATGCCGGCTGAGGTAAGCACCCTTGACCTCCTATATACCTTCTGCTGATAGATCCACCATAGGATAAAAACACAACAGAACCAGAGAGTGAAGCCCCTTCCTTTTCTCTGGGTTTGTAGTGTACTTCCAGCATCCTCTGTTGACAAAGTTAGCATTGCATATGCAGACAAAAAATCGTGGATTTGGAGAACTGAGAGAATTGATAACTGGCACAAACCACTCCTTTACAGCAAAGCTATCCTATGCACCCTTCTACACCCATTTCAGTTTCAATAAAATAAGGAAACAACTCTATGTTTCCACTTAACAAGATTTTACTAACCTTTATACAGGTGAACATCACACTTTCCCTAATATGTGTAGACATGTAGTCCCAACAGTCATTGAATCCATCTTTGAATATATTAATCAATTCAGTCACAGTCCCACTGAACATCTTAAAGTTAATGAACAATAACTTGTGTATAAAATAATAAGATAAAGGGAAGGAAACAGTTACTTTTAAAAATAAACATGTGCATAGAACAAGAATAGAAAAAAATGAGCAAAACTATTACAGTCTTTGTTTCTGAAATTTATGCCAATGACTTTCTTTTTTCTACCATCCATTTAATATTTAGCTTGCCCTTAGTCAGAATCTCAACTGGTTGTGGTCCATTTTCTGCTTGAATAGCCCAAACTTTTATTCCTAATGTTTTGAGTCCTTTATAATTCTAAACTTCGGGTGCAGTAGTTAATTAATTAGGTAATTAATTAATTAATCATAATTATTGTGCAAAAAAGTACTAAGAGGAAGCCCGTTGATCTGGATTCCAGCTGTTGTCCCCATGCCTTCATTTTTTAGTCACAACCCAATTTCCATTGGTAATAGGGAACAATCACTGCAGCTAGTAGAGTAACTCTTTGTTTTTTTTAACACTTTATTGTGCGTGAAAGTTTACACAGCAAATTAGTTTCCATTCAATAATTCATACACAAATTGTTTTGTAACAATGGTTGCAATCTCTGCAATGTGTCAGCACTCTCCCCATTTCCACCCTGGTTTTCCAGTTTCCATTTGTCCAGTTTCCCTTCCCCTTCCTGCTTTCTCATCTTTCCTTTTGGGAAAATGTTGCTCATTTTCTCTCTTACAGTTAATTGTTCAAAGGACCATATTCCTCACGGGTGTTATCGGTTACTTGAGAGGCCTGTCTATTATTTGGCTGAAAAGTGATCTCTGGGAGTAGCTTCAGTTCCAAGTTAGTAGGGTTTCTTAGGGCTATATTCTTGGAGGTTCCTCCAGCCTCTATCAGACCAATAAGTCTGATTTTTTTATGTGAATTTGAATTTAGTTCTACATTTTTCTCCCACTGTAACCAGGACCTACTATTGTGTTCCTCATCAGAGCAGTAGGTAGTGGTAGCTGGGCACCATCTAGTTCCTCTCATCTCAGGCTGGATGAGACTGTGGCTCTCGTGGGCCATTAGTCCTTTAGACTCATTGCTTCCTTGAGTCATTAGTTTTCTTCATTCTTCTTTGTTCCAAATAGGAGGAAACTAACAGTTGTATCTTAGATGGCCACTCACAAGTTTTTAAGACCTCAGACACTACTCACCAAAGTAGGATGTAGAACACTATCTTTATAAACTATGTTGTGCCAATTGACCTGGATGTCCTCTGAGACTATGGTCCTTAGCCTTCAAGCCCAGTAACTCAGTCCAGTGAGGTGCTTGGTTATGTCTAAAAAGTGTCCATAAATGTGTCTCCATGTGCTCTATTATATATATGAATGTACACGCAGTACCTACAAATATGTCTGTATAAATATCCACAACCATATCTACATACGCACGTAGGTATACTCCAATACAACCTCCCACATCTATTTAGCATACATATCTACCTATGTGAAGCCCTGCTGGCACAGTGGTTAAGAGAGCAGCTGCTAACAAAAAGGTCAGCAGTTCAAATTCACCAGCTGCTCCTTAGAAACCCTGGAGAAGAGTTCTACTCTCTCCTATAGAGTTGCTATGAGTTAGAATCAACACAATGACAATTTTTTTTTCTTTTTTTGGTTTATCTATGTATCCATTCATAAATTATTGTTTGTTATTACTCTTGTTGCAGGATTGTATGTTATAGTATTTATGTACTTGCCCTTTATTCTTGCATACCATTAGTGTCTTCTTTTACCTTGGTCACTTGTGCTGACTTCGTCCATATTGTGTATTGCCTTTCACTTCACCAGAATTAACAAATGTCTACTATCTAGTTATTGATTTTCCTTTCTCCTCCTCCTATCCCTGGTACTCTGAAATTTATCTTTCAAAGTTTAAAACAGTCTAATATTTCTTGGTATTCTCTCCATATAACTACACCATTCATTCCCCCTTTTTGTTTTTAAGTTGTCATCATTTAAAAATTTATGTCTCTGGCTCCTTATTTTCAGTTTTGTAGTTTCATTTTACTTTTGATAATTCTTTATCAGGGTTGGTATCT
Source organism: Dugong dugon (assembly GCA_030035585.1). NCBI lineage: Eukaryota > Metazoa > Chordata > Mammalia > Sirenia > Dugongidae > Dugong > Dugong dugon. Next base: position 99,764,883 of record CM057463.1, on the reverse strand, counting down.
GGGTGATGCTGCCATATGTCTTAATCTCAGGTTGTTGTCTAATGCTGTTGGTTTCCTGTTCAAAGGACTCCCTTTAATATTTCTTGTAAGGTTGGTCTGTGTTTTACAAATTCCCTTAACTTCTGTATATTTTGGAATATCCTCGTTTTGTCATCATTTTTGAGCAAGAACTTTGCTGGATATATGATTCTTAGTTGGCAATTCCTTTCTTTCAGGGTTTTATATATGTCATCCCCTTGGCTTCTTACCTGCATGGTTTCTGGCTAAAAGTCAGAGTTTAGTCTTATTGATTCCTCTTTGTAGGTGAAAGTTCTTTTTTCCCTGAGTGGCTCTCAGGATTCTTTCTTTGTCTGTGGTTTTGGAAAGTTTGATCTTGATATGTCTTTGTGACTTTCTTTTGGAGTCTGTCCTGTAAGGGGTTTGTTGAGTTATTTGGATGAAAATTTTCTCCTCTTTCATGGTATTAGGGAAGATTTCTACTAGCAAATCTTTAAAAATTCTGTGTGAGTGTGTGTTTTTGTTTTTGTTTTTTTTTTCCATCCCTTTCTTCTCTGGAATTCAAATCATGCATAAAAATTCCTCCTGATAGTATCCCACATAAATCTTAGGATTTCTTCATTTTTCTTTATTCTTTTTCTCTGATTTTTCCTCAAACAAATTAGTATCAAGGTGTTTGTCCTCTATTTCACTGATTCTGTCTTCCATTGATTCAATTCTACTTCTGTGTTCTTTCATTGAGTTATCTATTTATCATATTTTATTGTTAATCTTTCGGATTTCTAGTTGCTGTTTTTTAATGGTTTCTAATTGTCTATTTATTTTATCATTTTGTTGTTGTATTGTTTTCCTAAATTCTTCTAGAGTTTTATCTGTGCTTTCCTTGATCTCTTGGAGGATCCTCTATATTAGTCTTTTGAATTCCTTGTCAGGTAGTTCCATTACCATTTCTTCCTCAGTAAGGTTTTATGGCTCTTTAGTTTGGTCACTTGCTTGAGCCATCTTATCCTGATTCTTTATATGATTTGGTATTTTCTGTTGTCTCTGAGGCATTAAGGTGTTACTTTATTTATTGAATGTATGTTTGTTTGCTTTTTCCAGATTTTTTGTTTAGTTTTGCTTAGATATATTAGGAGCAGCAGGGTGGGGTGCTCCACTGATTGTTAGTCTAGTGGCACAGGAGCGCTCACCACTAGTCTCTGGGTAGACATGGCAGTGGTTGTCAGTGTGAGCGAGGGTCTCTAGTCACTGGTCATGAGGGGCAGCTGAGGGTGGGCTGGGAAGACATTAGCTTCCACCTGTCATCTGTCCAGGATTCCAAGAGCCAGCCATGGCACTTACTGAGTGGGTGGGGTGGTGGGTGTGCTGTATGTTCTAGGTGTGGTGGGAGAATGGGAAACTGGGTACACAATTGGGATGAGGGTGAATGACCACAGAGTGGGTGTGTGGGAGTGTGTTTACTACTGCTCAGTGGATTGGCAGGGGTGAGTGAAAGACAGGACTGGTGTGGAGAGAGGTTGCTCATATGGTCCCCAGGGAGGCAGGGTGGCAGGGGTATGTTGTTTTTTTTTTTTGCCACTGATGATCAGGAGGGTGAGGGGAGGGGGAATGAACTCCTCTGGTCACCAAATGTGGGTGCCTGGGCACTTCCTGTTGGCTGCAGGTGGCAGTAGAGACCTGCCCTTAATCAGAAGAGGATGGTGGGGCTGTTTGGCATCCAGTCCAGTGAGAGACTTCCCTATGACACTCTATGGATCTATTAACACCCACCCTAACAATCAGGGACTGCAGCTGGTGAGTTTATCTAACTCTAGATGATGGCTCCCTACATACTCTGTGGGAACCAGGATCCCTGAAACTCTTGTCCTGTTTTCTGTACTTACCCTCCTTAGATCTGGATCATGTTCCGCTCACCTTGCTTGACTCAGTGTATGTCTACACAGTTCCTCTGTCTCTTACTGGGCATTTTTTGAGGTTGCCTTCCTGTATTCCTCACCAGGGGTTGCTACTGGATTTGTCTCAAGATGGCCAAGCTGTGCTGGGACAGCTAGCAGGACCCCTTCACTCTGTATCACTCTTCTTTCTCTGCCTTCATTTGATTTTCTCTTACAATCAGTATTCAATTCAATTCTTTGTCCTTCCTTATGATGTTCAGTGGCCCAGGACTGTCATCTGTATCTGTTTCACTTGGTTTGTCAGTTCCTTGCTGAAGAGGGACAGTGTGGTGTGTCTGACTAAGCCACTATCTTGGCTGCTTCCCCTAACTTTTTGTATCTGTTAATTTAGTGAAACAAGATCCTGAAATGGCACAATGGCATTCTTAGTTTAAAAGTAGATGTAACTATCCTTAGAATTCTAATAGGAACACACCCTGTATTAGGAACTAAGATCTCCAAAACAAGAAAATTAAAAGTCACAAGAACAGGAAGCAAAAACATATATCCATTTATACCTGTATTTAGGTAAAATAGAGGAAACACTCTCATTTTTACTTCTTAATTCCCAGACCTGTTTATTTGTACAGAGGTAAGAGAGGACCATGTAATTATTTCTAGTTTAAAATATTTAATGTATCTTAAGACATAGCCCAATTCTTTCAAGATCTTATCTCCCAATGGTGCTATAAGAGAGTTTATAATCCTGATCTTGGATTATAAAATATGTGGTAAAACCAGTTTATCTTATAAATATGATACCGTTGTTGTACTTTCTCTGTTATAAAATGAGTTTCTTTATCAGAAGTCATGCTGTGCAGAATGTAATGATGGTGAAAAAGGAATTGTGTGAGTCCATAGCAGGTGTTGCTGGGAGAAATATGTATTAGTTTTCTACTGATGTCATAAAAAATTACCACAATCTTAGAGGCTTAAAATAACAAAAATACATTTACCTTGCAGAAGTGTAAGTAAGAAGACTGGTACAGGTTTCACCAGGCAAAAAATCAAGGTGTCATCAGGTTCTGTTCCTGAAGGCTCTAGGAGAGAATCCATTTCTTCTCATTCAGGTTGTTCCATGCCATTATAGAAGAAAGCTCCCCATTTTCTTGCTGACTAAATTAAAGGTTGTTTCTGTCTTTTTAAGGCTGACTTGTTTTGTGACTCATGACATTCTTCCTTTATCTCTCATGCCATTAATAGCAGGTCCGGATTTTTTATGTAGCACCTCTCTAACTTTTCACACATACTATCAACAATTTCTTTCTAACTACAGTTGGTAAGGTACTCTGCTAAAGCTGGGGGAGACAAGATAGGATATTTCCCCAGAGTCTTCAGAGAGGGTATATCCTGATCGATACTTTGATTTGGAATTCTAACCTCCAAAACTGTGAGGCAATGAATTTCTGTTCTTAAAGCCACCCAGTTTGTGGTACTTTCTTAGGAAGTCTTGGGAAACTAATATAATCAAAATAAAATTATATCTGAAGAAGTATTATGTGACTAATATAATTGAATATCATTGTTCTATTAAAAAATCATGGAATGTAAAATTTCAATTGAAAGAAAAACTTAAATGTGTACCTAGGTTATCTGAGCTTTCTCTATTTTCTCCTTTTATCAATGTCCATTATTGTTTTCTAGATTTACTTGGCTGGTATTTATCCATTATTTTTTGATAACCCTTCCATGGCATGACTCGAAAAATTTTGAATATTTGTATTAGTAGCTATAATTTATTGAAAATATAGTGTTGACTTATTTTTTGGGACTTCTTAATTAACATCTCAACATAAGGTGTTTCTATTTAGGTGAGTCGCTTCAAATCTAAGTCAAGTGCTAATGGTTAAAGACTTGGATCACCTCATTCCAAAAGATAATAAACTTAACACAAGAAAATGGCAGCTGATTAATTGGTTTAATTGTACTTTTATTTCCTCAAAGATAACTTCACAAGTAATATATGAATGACTCTTAATGTCTTAACATGTTTTTGCTATCTCCCTTATTTCTGAAGATTATTATGAGTCAACTAATTTCAGTTACATCTTCCAGTATACATGCTTCATCACACAGTTGTATAAAAGGACTCACTAAAGTTGGAAGAGACTGGAGAAAGATAAGCAACCATAATTTTAGTATGAAAAATGGCCAAATGTGGAATTCAGAGTATATTAAGAATAGGAAACACTTTTAGTTTAATTGAGAATTTCCCAAACTTGCTTGGTTAAAGAACATTTGGTATCACATATCAATTATGATCATTTTCAGAAATTGGAGAAGCACTTTTCTGAATGTTACTCAGTCTGCCTTACAGTCATTATTCTTTCTCACATTTTGTGGTTTTGCTGAAAAATATCATTCATTTTTTTGTTTGCAACCAGCAACCAATTATGTCTCTATCCCGTACTTCTCTCCTGAATTTCAGGTTTGTCCCTCCAGTTGTTTTCTGTATACATTTTCTTGTTAATTTCATAGACCCACACCCATCTTGTCTCAAAAATGTGGTTAAATTAGTCAGCTGCTAACCAAAAGTTTGAACCCATCAGCTGCTCCATGGGAGAAAGATGTGGCAGTCTGCTTCTGTAAAGATTTACAGCCTTGGAAATTCTACAGGGTTGCTATGAGTCAGAATCCACTCAATGGCAGTGAGTGTATCTTCCTACTATATTTACTGCTCATATTGATTTTTCTTTGTTGATGGATAATATTTCCATATTACCAAGAGAGAAACTTTATAGTCATCCTAGATGCTTTACTTTCACCTATCACATTCAATTACTCTCAGCCTTCTCCTCTTGTGTCCAATGCCAATTCTAATTTAAAAACATTTCTTGAGTTTATCCCTTTCCCCTCATCCATATTAAAATTGACCTACTTTGTTGTTGGTATTAGGTGCCATTGAGTCAGTTTTGACTCATAGCATCCCTATGTACAACAGAACGAAACACTGCCCAGTCCTGTGCCATCGTCACCATTGTTGTTATGCTTAAGTTCATTGTTGCAGCATGGTGTCAATCCATCTCATTGAGGGTCTTCCTCTTATTCACTTACCATCTACTTTACCAACCATGTTGTCCTTCTCCAGGGACAGATCCCTCTTGATAATATGTCCAAAGTATGTGAGATGTAGTCTCCCCATCCTTGCTTCTAAGGAGCATTCTGGCTGTACTTCTTCCAAGACAGATTTGTTCATTCCTCTGGCAGTCCATGGTATATTCAGTATTCTTTGCCAACACCACAATTCAAAGGTGTCAATTCCTCTTCAGTCTTCCTTATTCATCGTCCAGCTTTCACATGAATATGAGACTATTGAAAATACCATGGTTTCGGTCAGGTGCACCTTAGTCTTCAAGGTCTCTAAATTTTCTGGATTGTTGCTATAACCTTTTTCCCTTTCTCCAGTAATGACACTCTTAAACCTATCTTCACTCTGCCAGACTGATTACTCTTCTGTTACATCCTTTGCAGTTAAGTAGTGAGGTTTTTTTGCATGCTCACATGGAATTCTATACTGTGACTTTACAATGTATTCCTCACCTATAGAACTACTCTATATTCTTCAAGCCTCAGTTCTTGAGTCATCTCATAGGGAAATTTCTACAAACCTCTCAAGTTAGATAAATTTCCTCAATTATAAACGCAAAAAGCACCTCGAGCTTTACGTTTTATTGAAATTAAATGTTTAGCCGATAGTCTCATCATTTCTCACTAGATTGTAAATATTTATGATTAAAGGACATGTTTTGTTTTGTTTTTTTCCTATATCTCCAGCTCTAATTCCCCAACCCTAAAAGTATAAAGCAGTATTTGCTTTTTTTAATCATTGCATCTGAAGTTAAAACAAATTATTGACAAATTAAGCAATATAATTTCCAGGAAGAGTCACAGATGGTATTAGAGTTATTTTTCAAGCTTGGAGTCCAGGCAGTACTTTAAAAAATAAACAAAAAAAGAGGAAACTATCATCAATTTAGTGTTCCATAAACATATCAGATTATTTTATCGTTTATGTGAAATATACTAAAATATAGTTTTTACTCCATTAAAAAGTTAAAGCATTGGCTCTATATAAGAATATTTGGTTGTTAAGAATATTAATTATTCAATTAAATATATTTAAAATAATATACAATATTTATATTTCATTAGATATTTAAAAAAAATTGTAACCTATCATATGATATTGCTTGACTTCTTGCCTATCACAGAAATAGATTTATTACCATAGGTTTTAAAGTTGTAACTGCCTTCATTAAAATAGGAGTCTACCTATGTGTGTAAAGCCACATTTGGAAGACAGAAAAAGTACTTGTGATTGTTTATTTTAAGAACGATCCCTACATGATTATTTTGGGCCCATGCAGAGTAAAAATAAATATATTGACTTAACTACAATACAATACCTTGAGTAAAAAAATTGAGTAAAAAATTATTTTTCTATATGGAATTATTTCTAAATTATTTTCTCTGTTAATATATGTGTGAATAGTACATAGTTCTCTGCTTTATAGTATTAAGGATTATGTTTAAGTATTCATCACTTGTCTCCATCTAAATATACATGCAACTTCTTGAAGTAAAACTGAAATAGACAAATCCAGCTCTTCTCACAAAAGATAAACCAGAAGTGTAATTTTTAAACAACTTTTAATCCTATAAAAAAGCTAGAGGATTGTTTTAGAACTTACATTAATGTAATTTGATTGTAATTACATTAATGTAATTTGATTTAAACAAACAGAATTTTGTTTAAATTTAGCAATTCAAAGATTTTGCTAAAATGAAACATTATGATGGGTAATGCTTTGCTTGATTCATTACATTTTTAAAAATTGGGTGTGTCACCTAGTAATTACTCTAATTCAAAAGCAAAGGTTTCCCTTGGTCCCATGATCCCAAATCTTCTGCTGCTCTGGTAATAAGATCCAGTTTTCCAAACCATGGAGTATGATAAATTTCATGTTCATATTAATTCCAGGCCTGGAAACTGTGCATTTATATGACTTATTTTTTGTGTGTGTGTGCCCTGATTCTGAGTGACCCGTAACTGCCATCCGTATTTGTGGCTGATTCTGGGTTTCCTCCTGTACCGTGCCTTCAAAGGCTCTTTCAATATCAGTTTCAGAACTCCGTGTGTTTAACAATGTTCAGATCTCCTACTTAGCAGGTGTTCTCAGTCTAGCCAGCCCTTTAAAAGTAGGGAGCTCCTATCACATACAGGAATGATTTCCCCAGCTGTCAGCCTCTTAAAAAACCTTAAACTACTACATCCTCTCAGTTGTTCTCACTTGACTGACCTACCTGTTTGATTGTGACTATAAGTAATGTGATAATCCTGTCCTCCTCCTAACACCTGATTGTGCAAATGTATATGCCATTATATATTCTGTCACTACTTCTGAATTTTAAAAATAGAAACAATTTGTATAAAATTATCTTCCAGATTTTTTTCTCATTGGAGTTTGGTATATGCTATCATAATAGAAACAGGATGAGAACAAAGAAAAAGGTCTGCATAGGTTGGAAAATAAAGCACAATAAAATCTCACTGGAGACTGACATCCAGCTAACAAGTCCCTCCAAGTCTGTAAACACCCCTGTCTTTTGGCTGGCTAATTAAGAATCAGTAAAACTGTGTTCAGACACTGTGCCATATAACAAATTCATTTTGGGCAAGGCACTCAAAGGAGCCAGAGGAACAATAAGGTTATTCTCAAAACAAGGTTGCCTATCAAACCTGAAAGTAAAGTTAAATCTCTGAGTTAATACTGGAAAGAATATTTTCACAAGTAGTTGTATTTTCTCTTGTCGCCTCTATTGGTGCCTACTCCTCAATTTTTTTTTTTAATCACAAGGATGTGTGTTAATATCCTGTTGGTTCTTAAAGACCTAACTTTGATCTCAGGTTTACTTCCCTAAATTTTAATCAAGTCAGATCACTGCAATATAAAACAAACATATGTGTTTGGATTTAACCAGTTTTTTTTTTTTTTTTCCTACTTAAACCACTTCAAGGGTCATCCAGGGAGTGACCTCTCACTCTTTCTCTCTCTTTTTCTGACTATTGAAAACTGATATTGGAAGATTCACAACAGCCAGTCTCTCTTTTTCTCTCTCCCATAAAGATCTGCATATGTATCACACACACAGCTATATACTCACTTGAAAATTCAAATGTATTGGACGTAGTACCTCTTTTGTATATAATATTAATTCCCAGACACCAATATTCATTGAAGAAGATAAAGGAATATGCTATCAGGTGCTTTGTTTGACATAATTCTATTGAATGGCAGAGACTCATACATTCAATGGTTTAGTCAACATCTTCACTTCAGTTTCACAATCTAAAACATTAATGTCTAAAAATGAACTTCTGGTTTTTCCTCCAAAATGTAGCTACTCACAGTTTTCTATATAACGATTGATAGCAACTCTAGCTTTTGAAGTTCTAGGGCTAAAGGTTTCAATCCATTGTGATATCTTTTCTCACAATTCTCATGCCTGCTGGCCTGCTCTCATACCACTCTTCTGCAGCTAACTGTGACAATCACACTGGGTTTCTTGATGTTACCTGGATAAACAAGGAAAGAAAGACTGTTCCCTTAGGTCTTTGTTCTGAGCTGTTATCTCTGCTGGAATACATTAGCCAATCTCCTTAAAATATATGTTCAAAGGAGCTTTTCCTATTCACATTATTCAATATTGTACCTTGTACTCATTCATACTCCTGATGTTCTTTATCTTACTTAATATTTTCTTAGGACTGTAGCACTCACTATCTTCTGATAAACTATATAAAGTACTAATTATTACATTTCTATTTTTGTTTTTCTCCCCATTGAAAATTTAAGCTCCATGTTCACTAGTGTAAGCCAATTAATAGAACAGCAATTAATATAGAGGGGTTGCTCATAAAATATTTGTGAAGGATTTATGAATTCTGGGCTAAGCTGTTCTGCTACAAAAACAATTTACTTCTGACTTACAAGCTGTTTTAATTTTCTGTTGCATTGTACCAAATTACTACAAACCTAATGGCTTCGAACAACATACATGTCAAAGTTTCCATAGGCTAGAGGCCTGAGCTCAGCTGGGTCCTCTAGTCAGTGTCTCACAAGGCTAAAATCAATGTGTAGCTATGCTGAGTTCTCATCTGGAGTCTCGAATGGGGAAGAATCTGCTTCTAAGCTCATTCAAAATGCTGACAGAGTTAATTCCTTGTGACTGTATGGCTGAGGGCCCTCACTTCTTACTGACTGTTGAGTAAAAGCTGCTCTCCTTTTCTGGAGGTCACCTAAGGTTACCCACCTCATGGCTTTCGCCACTGGCAGTTCACAACATGGCAGTTGGCTTCTTCAAAGCTTGTAAAAGAAACCTCTTTGACATGAGGAACAGTCCAATCCAGTAAAGAACATTCACTTTATGAAGTCATAAGTGTTAGCAACAAGTGTTAGGGTCATGAACAACGCAAGAGGATTCTGGCCCACACTGGATGTTGGGCGAAAACCAGAGTACCTTACTTAGCAAGTAACCTGAGCAAGAGAAAAACACATCAAACGTCTAACTTCATGATACTCTCAAATGAAACCTCGAATAACTAGTACAAAAACAACCCTATCTGTCATAGATAAGCCGTGTATTTTCCTGGTCCCCCTGCATGTATCCTTGCAGGTAGGAACATTGTTCTCCCTACACATTAAAATAAAAAACAAAACAAAATAATAAAAACCCATTGCTGTCAAGTGGATTCCAACTCATAGCAACCCTATAGGATAGAGTAGAACTGCCCCCATAGGGTTTCCAAGAGGGGCGGTAAATTCGAGCTGCTGACGTTTTTGGTTAACAGCCATAGCTCTTAACCAGTGTGCCACCAGGGCTCCAAGCCACAGAAGGAGCACACATTAGACAGTACATAAAATCACATCCCACATTGCCCTGTGCAGAACTTTATGCAGGTGACTCAGTGCATTGCTGTCCATCACTGGAATCTTGGCACTGACCTCTGTCTGTAACCATCCTAATAAAAGCCGGATCTGATCTGATCAACCTGGCTTTTTCTGCCTCTTTTTTTTTTTATTGGAATCCCACCTTTGCCCCTCTGAGCAACTCTTGCCAGTGGTCCACTGGGATGCTACACCAAAAAACAGTTCATTTGATTAACTAAAAGTCAAATGATTTGGGACCTTACTTACAAATGAAAACGTCCTTCAACTTGGTAGTATTAAAATCTAATCAAGGGAGTACCATCCCATTCTCTTTGCCATGTTCTATTGATTGGAAGTATGTCATAGGTCCTGTGTTCACTCAAGTGGTAGGGAATTACACAAAGGCATGAACACTGAAAGGGAAAAAAAAATCATTAGGTGTCATGATGCAGTTTTTCTGCCATGCAAACTAATTGGTTCTTACAAACTGACTGCAAGTTAAGTCACTTGTTCTATATTAAATAGTGTATTATTTTTAGGCACAATGCTATTATTGTGGTTATGTCCTTGAAAATCCTTACAAGGATTTTACATACACACACACTCACACGTACAACTAAGGAAAACAAAATAGAATTCAACATGTGTATGCATTACGTGTAAAACCAAGCAGATGTGGTCTTTCATTTCCCTGATTACTAATGCCGTTATGCATCTCCACCTATGCCTATTATCAATACCTATTTCTTTCCTATGGTCCTTTTTTCTATCATTTTCTACTTTATGAGCACTTCATCTACTCTCCACGCTAATTTTATGTTGGTTATATATTTTTTTTAATGTCTTCTTGAAATTTGTAACTTGTGTTTTCATTTTCTTTACGGTCTCTTTTGATAAATAGAAGTTAATTTAAATGTCAAATTTATGAACATATTCTTGATGGGTTATAAGCATCTTGTGTCTTTAAAAAAAACTTTCCTACCCTAGTTCAGAAAGATATTCTCCTTCATTTTAATGTTTTGTAGGTTTATTTTGACACTTAAGTTCTTCATTTCTGTGAACTTAATTTCTGTGTCTCGTGTGAGTTAGAAATCCATTTTTACTTTATTTTACATGGCTAATCAATTTTTTCAGCTTCATTCCTCGAAGGGTTTCATTTTACAAGTGATCAGAAATGGTACCTATCTCATGTATCAGCATTCCATATATTATGAGAACATTTTCTGGGCTCTTTATTCCCTTGTTCTCTTTTGCTATCCTAACACCATGTCATTTTAATAATTAAATTTTTGTGATAAATTTTTATATTTGTTTGGTCAAATTTTCACCCTTATTTTTCTTCCTCAGAAGGGCTTTTGCTATACTTGACAATAAAAATATTCATATTCGTCCACAAAATTGTGCTTGTTATGGATTGTTACTTGTTATGGATTGAATTGCTTCCTCGAAAAAAATGTGTGTCAACCTGGCTAATCCATGATTCTCAGTATTGTGTGATAGTCCACTATTTTCTCATCTGATGTGATTTTTCCTATGTGTTATAAATCCTCTCTATGATGTTAATGAGGTGGGATTAGTGGAAGTTATGTTAATGAGGCATGACTCAACTTGTGTATTAAGCCAATCTCTTTTGAGATATAAAAGACAGATGCAAGCAGAGAGATATGAGGAACTTCATACCACCAAGAAAGTAGTACCAGAAGCAGAGCGCATCCTTTGAATGCTGGGTCCCTGCAAAGAGAAGCTCCTAGACCAGCGGAAGATTGACGGAACCTTCCTCCATAGCCGACAGAAAGAGAAAGACTTCCTCTGGAGCTGGTGCCCTGAATTCAGACTTCTAGCCTCCTAAACTGAGAAAATAAATTTCTTTTTGTTAAAGTCATCCACTGGTGATATTTCTGTTATAGCAGCACTAGATAACCAAGACATTATTATTTTTAAATTTATTTTCATTGTGATGAATATATGTATATAAAATATACTATATATGACAAAAATTGCCATTTCAGCATTATTAAATGTATACTTCGATGATATTAGTTTCATTATATTGTGAGACAATCACCATTATCCGTTTCTAATTAACAGAGGATCATTGTGCCCCCTGCCCCAAGCAATGACTTCCTTTTTCCCCCTCCTAGCTGGTAACCACTAATAAACTTTGGTCTCTATAACCTTGCATTTTCTAGATTTTTTTCATATTAAGTGGGTACATACATTTGTCCTTTTGTGACTTACTTCACTCAACATCATATTTTCGAGATCTATCCATGTTGTAACATTAGGATTTCTTTTCTCTTTAAGGTAGAGTAAGGAGTCCTGGTGGTGCAGTGGTTAAGAGATGGGCTGCTAACCAGAAAGTTGGTACTTTGAATCCACCAGCCACTCCTTGGAAATCCTATGGGGCAGTTCCACCACTCTGTCCTATAGGGTGGCTATGAGTCAGAATCGATTGTAATTTTTTATTTAATATTCCATGGTATATATTTACCAAATTTCATTCAACTATTGATGAACATTATACATTGTTGCTATTGTGAATAGTGCTGCAGTAAACATTAGTATACATTCTCTGTGTTTATCCTTTCAGTTCTTTGGTATATATGCCTAGGAGTGAAATTACCTGATTTAATGATAATTGTGAAGGAGCCCTGGTGATGCACTTGTTAAGCGCTCGGCTGCTAACTGAACGGTCAGTGGTTCCAACTCACCAGCTGCTCTGTTGGAGAAAGATGTGGCAGTCTGCTTTTATAAAGATTACAGTCTTGGAAATTCTATAGGGCAATGCTACTCTATTCTATAGGGTTGCTGTGAGTTGAAATTGACTTGACAGTAATGGGTTTTATTTTTGAACAAAAAAGCCTAGTGGCACAGTGGTTAAAGCGCTAGGCTGCTAGCCAAAAGGTCAATAGTTAGAACTCACCAGCAGCTCCACAGGAGAAAAGACCTGGTAATATGCTTCCATAAAGATTGTTGTTGCTGTTGTTAGGTGTCATCAAGTCAGTTATGACTCATAGCTACCCTATGTACAACAGAAGGAAACACTGCCCTGTCCTGCACCATCCTCACAATCGTTGCTATGCTTGAGCCCAGTATTGGAGCCACTGTGTCAATCCATCTTGTTGAGAGTCTTCCTCTTTTTCACTGACCCTCTACTCTACTGAGTGTGATGTCCTTCTCCAGGGACTGGTCCCTCTTGATAACATTTCCAAATTATGTGAGAAGAAATCTTACCATCCTCGCTTCTAAAGAGCATTCTGGCTGTACTTCTTCCAAGACAGATTTATTTGTTCTTCTGGCAATCCATAGTATATTCAGTATTCTTCACCAACAAACAAAAAGAACACTGTAAAGAACAACATGTAGTATGATAATATTTGTTTTCTTTTTTTTTAAACAAGTTATATTTCATGATAAGTAAAAGTAAATGAAATATAGGTGAGAACACACGAGAGAGAAAGGAAGCGAGACAGAAAGACATAGGCACAGAATTTATGATGACTGTTAAATTTAAGTGTGGGTCACAAGGTAGATAAGGGAGAATTGGAATCTATGGAAGGAGTCATTTACTTGTGTTGTTCTTGTTTTTGGTTTGAGTAGTCAAATACTGACTGTTCATGATACTATTAAATAAAAATAAATTATCATAAAATACATATATGCATGGATCAGTTATGGTCTCATATACAAAACCAAGGTACGTAAAGCCTTAAAAGTAAAACACAAACAACTAATTTAAAATGTATTTAATAAATGTTTCTTCTGAATAGTTTCTCTACTTGTTATCTGTTGCTAATCTTTTAAAAAATAATTTTCAAGTGGATTTTGAATGAATGAATATATATTCATATATATATCCATTTCACACTATATATAGTGTAGGAATGAACATATATATATTATATATTTGTTTTTCAGACTATTTATAGTGAAGGAAGAGGATTATAGAATGATTGATAAATATATTGATTTCAGAATTAATCCATTTTTGTTTGAACACTTACTCTAACATATTCTAATTATGAAATCTAAGCACTTTCTTTTTCTGTAAAACATAGAAGTATAAATAAGATTTACCAGAGTGGTACATTTTAGAATTAAAGCCCTGGCACATTATAAGCATACAATAAATATTTAATGCTATAACATAATAGCCAAAATATCTTATAATAAGTCGAATTTCTTAGCTTGTGTTCCCTTAAAAGCAGACCTTGAGGTAAGTATTTAAGTGCAGCAGATGGAACTGACTTGAAGGCAATAACAGAAGTTTATTTGGTAGGCTGAGGAAGCAACCAGCGGGGAAGGAAATTAGCATAATAGAAGCTACCAGAGTGAGTTACAGAAGCCTTATCATTTGAGGAAACTGTACGATATGGTACAGAACTGTCCTACCTTAGGAATGAAGAAAGAAGCTGCTTCATTTAAACACCAAGTTAATAGTAGAAGGCTACTACCTGGAAAGTGGGGAGTAATTTTCTTACTAAAGGAATTTCAACTTATCAATGAGAACAGATTCTTCTGTACGAATATTACTGGAGTTGAATCATCTGGCATAACCTTATGCTTTTAATGATTGGAGCAGTTTAAGTGATAAGGGCTATGCCATATTTCTGCTTGGCTGTAAATTAAGAAAGCATATCCTTATTAAATTAGTTTAATTTTTGTAATTAAAGAAAAAGTCTGGGTCAACAAATCTTGTTTCAATTAAAGAATTAATTTATTAATTTACTTCAACTCAATTCTATTCAAGTACTATTAATTGAGCTTTTTTCTGTGCCTAATACTTTGGTCAATACTCTGAAAAAAAGCACTTGTTTGAACCTCTGCCCTTTTTCTCCAGGAAACTACAGCTCATTTGGCCACAATGAAACCTCAATATATAAAATGATTTGAGTTGACCGTGGAGCTACTTTTAATCAGCCTAATGCAGTTGCTGGAAGCATCTACTGAATTAGTTTTGTTCAGCTATAAATTTAATCCCAAACTTAACATCATTGCCCTTGCTGATATGGATCTGAGCCAGGGTAGGAAAGAGGCTAACAAAATTTGCCCAATTTACTCTAAGCAATTTGGTTTAACTGGCAGTTGTTACCTTCATGTCCTATCTTCTGACAGGCAGATTTAGAGCCTTGCAATATCCAGCCAGGCTACATGCCAGGGTGTCAGGACCCAACTGTTACTGTCCTGGCTCTCCCTACTATAATCTCTACCAACGGTAAACAGATTAAAGTTTCACAGTCAAAACACGGTGCAGTGGTTAAAACAGCAAATACAGTTGTGTATGTGCAAAAGAAACACTTCACTCATTTATACATTAAAAAAGCTTGTTTCTCAAATGTGATAGTAACCAACAGATTTTTCATGAAATTCAAGAGAATGTATACAACTTATAATTAATCTAAATGATTTGTAATTTTCAATGAGTGATATACATGCATAAATACAAAAATTCAAATCTCAAATCACCAGTTTTGATGAGTCTGAAGTGGATTATGTTTATTCAGAAGGCGTGTAACTATCAATTGTAGTCATAAAAATGTGCTTGAGAATGTTCAAAAGTAATTGTACATCGTTGTTTATACTGTTGCGTAGATGTGCAATGCTTATTTATGTGTGCCTATGTTTGCTATTTTCATTTTTTTATTTTTTGGTATTGTGAAAGCATGTATCTTTTTCAAGGAGCATCTCTGTTCCATATGCATATCTCACTAGTAAAATGATGATAAGTCAATACATGTTCTGTGGAAGTATTCTTCTTTCCCAAAATCAGGCTTAGCTCTCTCACTTCATCTGACTATCATAAGAGTTTAGGTCATAAAGATCTATGCAACAGAAACATAATTACTCAATGTGTAATTGTTGAGTAAATCACCAAGTAAAAATTTTTGCAACTGCATTTTCAACAGGTTTTATATCATGAACTCTTACACAAAACTCTGCTCGGTTCTAATTCTCTATATTTCAGCTACCTCTATAAATTTTTCTAGCCCTATCTCATTTTTTTTTTTTTTTTGGTTGTGAACAAAGCATAGTCCCAGTATTATTTTATGTTATTAAAATACAAGTTTTAATTACTTTCTGGTTATAATATTATATACAATCTTAATATTATCTACACTATAATATCATACACAGTCTTAATTCCAGGCAAGAGGTAGATTCTCCCATGTTAAGTACAGTGCATTTAAAACTAGGGGAAATGAAGATTACAATTTGGATTAATTATCTCCTCTATTAGCATTGTAGTAACTGCACTACTAAGGACATAAAATAAAGTATTACTGGTGAATCAATAGCAAACATAACAAGGTATATACCAATTGTGAAGAAAACCTAAGGAAACTGCATGAAATTTGTTAAGATTAACACATGCATGTGCACTAATTAGAGAGAGTTTGCTCAAATATTTCTGGGAAAGAAATATTTCCCTTCATATAATTAAGTGAAATGATGCTTAGACATATAAGACATATCAAATGCAATTAATAATTATTGATTTAAAAATATTTATGTAACAATTATCAAGAGCTCACTATTCCCATTGGCTGTGCTTAGTGTTTTTCTATTACTAAATTACATGATGCTCAAAACAACACTATGAAATAAGTAATATTATCCCCTTTTCACAGATGAGTCTACTGAAACACAAAGTCAACTAGTTTCCTGAACATTGCACAGATGGTACATGGCGGAACAAAGAGAGAGTGATAGAGGAGAGAAAACAGAAAACGTTTGAAAAAGTTTGTTGAGGTAGGAGGGGAAACTGGATTGTATCTTTTTTTGTGCTGGCCTCCTGGACATTCATGCAAAATCATATCAACTTATATAAATGAAGTTGGGTTTTCATTATGGTTTTGTGTTTTAACACAATCTTCATTTTTTAAATGAGTCCAGTCAAATCAACTGACATAAATATCTAATGTAAAATTTTTATAGTAGCATCTTGCATTTTATAAATTAAAACGAAATTTTCCTGGTCAGATATTTGATAAACTATATGTTGTTAAACATCATATCAAATAAAATTATAAAAATGTTCTCAGGTATATTTATTGAAAGGTATTATTTTTAAGTGATTTAAATTACTTTTTTCTATGGTTATTTAATCATTCCAACACTGCTTTGAAGTCAAAACAAAACAAAACAAACAGCAAACAGGTATTAGTACTGATTTAAGAAGCTGATCTAAAATTTAGAGAAGACAAGTGGCTTCCTAAAATTATGTGAAACAAAACAAAAACAAATAAAACAACCCAAATCCAAGATGCTTGATCCGTATCTAATCTAGTTTCTGTTACACTTGATCCTTCTAGAGAAGACATGTCTGCCTTCAGACATAAAAGCTGATACAATAATTGCTTTCAGTGCACTGTATACACATTTGAAAAATAAGTATACATTATAAAAGGAACAAATGCAAAGGTGTTTTATGGTAAACTGTGGTTTTGTATCTGGAAAAATATTTTTGGACACTGAACTAGAAAATTACCTCAGGAGGAAAAATTAAATGAAGAGTTCAATAATTATTAAACTATTTATATAAAATTGATAAAGATATTCTTGTATTGTTCTTTTTTTTTCCAAAATTAAGTTAACAATTCTGGAAAAGTAATCTTTTGTGTCTGATTAATTAAATACTGGTAAATTTATACACACAGTAAGACACACTATCAGAAATTACACCCACAGTCACGTATAAACACATGTATACTACTCACACTCCATCTAGGTGCTATAATATCACATACAATGTTAAAAAATGTTTAGGAAGATAGACATATTATTGTTTTAGGACTCTCAGTCTTTAAATTTTTTAATATGATTGTGCCTCAATAGTTCACCAAGAAGCTTAAAGTCCAAGATTATATCTCAGATCCAGTAGAAGTGAATCTCTCCTCTTCCCCTTGTAATAAAGAACAGTTTAATGATTTCACTAATGAAAGTGATTGAGATTAATCCAGAAAATCGAGGACAGACCATCCCAGTAAATAAGCCAGCTTTAAACAGTGTTAATCTGATGAATCTGGGGAGGGTGTAATTAAAATTCTGTCTCCCATTTATCTAATATTCAAAAGTAAAATGTGTACTAAAATGGCTTTCTCTTTTGGCATTTTTTTTTCCCTTATATTAGTGTGTATGTGAGCGTGTTGTTGTTGCTTTGGTGCTGACTGAAAAATACTAAGTTGGAATAGACAAAAACAGTTCAACCAATTTCTCCTTTTTAGTAGTAGAAATCATAGCTATGAATTAGTAACAACAGCCTGAACAGTGACATTGTTGAGTCTCCCACATGACACTGAAGGTTAACAGAATGTGAGCATTTTATGCATGCTGCTTTCCCTGGATGCCTATTCAGTGATAGTAGATATTTTAAATGTTATAAAATTTTACATCAAAAACGTCTTATTGGTTACTTGGTCCTCAAGTCAATTATCTTGGTTGGTAATGTGTAATAAGTTAGCAAAAAAGACTGTTGCTATGATTATATTTAAAAGCATATTTGTTGCCCTAATTGCACAGATTGGAAACAGGTATATATTTTATCCTTATGCAAGTCTTCAAATCTAGTAAATGCTGGTTAAGGGAGCAATACCAAGGTTTGACTGTTAGCGCTGTCTAGCTGCTAAACATTATAGTATCTACAAAACAACTAGCATTTTATTTTTATCTCATTTAACGTGGAGTTGTATGAATAGACTGTGTAGATTCATGATTGCACTTTTCAAACTTGGAAATTCCTGAATTTTTTTGGAAAAAATATGTAACTTTAATATTGCTACAATTTTAAGGATGTGATGTGTTTCCTTTTGGTGAATATGGCACACTCTATATTAAAGACAATATTCATATGTTAATTAAAAATCCACCATAGCCCTTTGACAAGTCAGAAAAGTAATGCTAAAAAGTCATTTTAAAATCCTTCTGATGGAAATTTTTCTCTCTGTCCAAGGGCAATTCTTCTTAATAGATTATTGTTGTTGTTGACAGAGCCCATTGAGTAGGTTCTGATTTATTGCGACTCTATGTACACGAAAGGAAACACTGCCTGGTCCTGCAGCATCCTCACAATCATTACGTTTGAGCCCACTGTGGCAGGCACCGTGTCAGTCCATCTCACTGAGGATCTTCCTCTTTTTTTCTGACCCTCTACTTTACCAAGCCTGATGTTCTTCTCCAGGGACTGGTCCCTCCTGATAACATGTCCAAAGTACTGAAGATGATGTCTCACCATCCTCACTACAAAGGAGCATTCTGGCTGTACTCCTTCCAAGACAGATTTGTTCGGTCTTCTGGCAGTCCGTGGATTATTCAATATTCTTCTCCAACAGCATAAGTCAAAGGCATCAATTCTTCTTCAGTCTTCCTTATTCATAGTCCAACTTTCGCATGCATATGAGGCAATTGAAAATACCATGGCTTAGGTCAGGTGCACCTTAGCCCTCAAGGTGACATCTTTGCTTTTTAGGACTTTAAAGAGGTCTTTTGCAGCAGTTTTGACCAATGCAATACGTCATTTGATTTCTTGACTGCTGCTTCCATGGGCGTTGATTGTGAATCCAGCTAAAATGAAATCCTTGACAGCTTCAATCTTTTCGCCGTTTATCATGATGTTATTTATTTATTCAGTTGTAAGAATTTTTGTTTTCTTTATTTTAAGGTGTAATCCATACTGAAGGCTGCAGTCTTTGATCTTCATCAGTAAGTGCTTCAAATCCTCTTCACTTTCAGCAAGAAAGATTGTATCATTTGCATATTGCAGCTTGTTAATGAATCGTCCTCTGATCCTGATATAGGGTTCTTTGTACAGTCCATCTTCTGTAATTATTTGCTCAGGATACAGATTGAATAAGTATGGTGAAAGGATACAACCCTGACACACATCTTTCTTTATTTTAAATCATGCAGTATCCTCTCATTCTCTTCAAACTGCCTGTTCGTCTATGTACTTTTTCCACACGAGGATACGATGACATATTAGATCTCACCTTTGTCGTCTTATCTTTTGCCTATCATTTTCTGATTCTATGCTATTTCATTTATTTTCCTCTTTTTTATTTAGTAATATAGTTTGCTTTCTCTTTGATTCTTTTATTTATAGTAATGTTCAAGTTGTACGTAGAAATTTTTTGTCTGTACCTGCTTATTATAAACCTATATACAGCACTTGAAGCACTTACTGACCACAACCTTCAGTATGGATTACACCTTAAAATAAAGAAAACAAAAATTCTCACAAATGGACCAATAAGCAACATCATGATAAATGGAGACATGATTGAAATTTTCAAGGATTTCATTTTACTTGGTTCCACAATCAACACCCATGGAAGCAGCAATCAAGAAATCAAAAGATGCATTGCATTGGTTAATCTGCTGCAAAAGAACTTCTTAAAGTGTTGAAAAGCAAAGATGTCACCTTGAAGACTAAGGTGCGCCTGACCCAAGCCGTGATGTTTTCAATCACCTCATATGCATGCGAAAGTTGGACAATGAATAAGGAAGACCAAAGAAGAACTGATGCCTTTGAATTGTGGTGTTGGTGAAGAATATTGACTATACCACGGTCTGCTAAAAGAAAGAAAAAATCTGTCTTGGAAGAAATACAATCAGAATGCTCCTTAGAAGCAAGGATGACGATTTGGATGTGTTTTAAGAAGGGACTAGTCCCTGGAGAAGGACATCATGGTTGGTAAAGTAGAGGGTCAGCTAAAAAGGAGAAGACCCTTAACAAGATGAATTGACAGAGTGGATTCAACAATGGGATCAAGCATAACAAATTTTGCTAGGATTGTGCAGGACCGGGCAATATTTTGTTCTGTTGTACATGGGGTCACTATGAATGGAAACTGACTGGATGGCACTTACCAACAACAACAACAACATGCACAGCATCATTAAAATTATCAGTCTCAGAAGTAAAAAGAACTCTATGTATAAGTTTTATAAATAACAGCATGTATTTGACATCTCTGTGTATATTTCTCAGTTTATGTTGGTATTCTCTGGAGTTTTTTTGTTTTCTCATATTATGATTTTTAAACGGTTATTTTAAATCACTTATGCTTTTTTTTAACTCCCTTTTTTAAAATTGTGCTTTAGATGAAGGTTTACAGAACAAATTATGTCTCCATTCATTAGTTTATACACAAATTGTTCTGTGTCATTGGTTGCAATTCCCAAAATGTGTCATCCCTCTCCCCATTACCACCCTGAGTTACCCATTTCTGTTTGTCAGGTTTTCCTGCCCATTCCTGCCTTCTTATCTTTGCTTTTAGGCTGATGTTGTCCTCTTGATTTCATGTAGATGATTGTTCTAAGAAACACTTTCCTCATGTGTGCTTTGTTTATTTTATATGCCTGTCTATTATTTGGGTGAAAGATTATCTCCAAGAATAGCTTAAGTTCTAAGTTAGGAGGGATGTCTAAGAGCTCTAGTCTTGAGGATTCCTCTAATCTCTCTCAGACCTGAAAATCTTATCTTTTTTATGAATTTGAATTTTCTTCTACATTTTTTCCCCACTCTAACCGGGACCTTCTATTGTGATCACAGTCTGAGCTGTGGATCGTGATAGGTGAGTACTATCTAGTCCCTCTGGTCTCAGGCTGGTGGAAGCTGTGGTTCCTATGGTCCATTAGTGCTTTGGACTAATTGTTTTCTTGAGTCTTTGGTTTTCTTCACTCTCCTTTGGGAAAAAAAAAAACAATAGTTATATCTTAGATGGGCTCTTGAAAGCTTTTAAAACCTCAGATGCTACTCACCAAAGTAGGATGCATAACATTGTCTTCACAAACTATGATATGTCAACTGACCTTGTTGTCCTTTGAGACTATGGTCTTTAGCCTTCAAGCCAAGTAACTCAGTCCCATGATGTGTTTGGTTATGCCTATGATGTTTTCATGACTGTGTCCTCTATGTGCTCTATTATATATATATGAATCTATATGTAGCACTTACAAATATGTATGTAGAAATATCCACAGCCAAACCTATATATGCACGTAGATGTACTCCCATACACCCTCCCACACCTATTCAACATACATATCTACCTATGTATCCAATCATATATTAGTATCTGTTATTGCTGATGTTTCAGGATTATGCACATTGTAATATTTACCTTTGTTGCCTTTTTACTTGTGAACCTCTCAGTGTCTTCCCTTGCCTTGGTCATGTTGTGCTGAGTTCCCCCATATTGTGTACTACTGCCTTTCCTTTCACCAAAGTTAACACTTATCTACTTTGTAGTTAGTGATTTTCCCTCCCTCCACTCACATCCCTGGTAACCATCCAAAAATGTTTTTTTCTGTGTGTAAACCTCTTACTTACTATTTATAATGATGGCCTCATAAGATATTTGTCCTTTTGTGATTGACTTATTTCACTTAGCATAATGTCTAAATTCACCCAAGTTGTGAGATGATTAGCGGGTTCATGATTATTCTTTATTGTTGCGTAGTATTCTATTGTGTGTATGTACCACAGTTTGTTTATCCATTCATCCATCGATGGACATTTAGGTTGTTTTTGTATTTTTGCTATTGTGAGTAACGCTGCAGTGAACATGGGTGTGCATATGTCTATTCTTGTCAGGGCTCTTATTTCTCTAGGATAGAAATGTAAGAATGGGACTGCTGGATCATATAGTATTTCTATTTCTAGCTTTTTTAAGAAATTGCCATGCTGTTTTCCTATAGTAGTTATACCATTTTACATCCCCACCAACATTGTAGGATTTCCAGTCCCAGTATTTATTGTTTTCTGTTTTTTGGTTTTATTTATTTATTTATTTATTTTATCAGTGCCACTATTCACAGGGTGAGATGGTTTCTCATTGTAGTTTTGATTTTTTGTATCTCTAATGGCTAATGGGAGCCCTGGTTGCACAGTAGTTAAGCTTCTGGCTGCTAACCAAAAGGTTGGCAGTTCAAATCTACTAGTCCCTCCTTAGAAACCCTATGGAGCAGTTCTACTCTATCCTATCATGTCACTATGAGTCAGAATCGACTTGAGAGCAACTTTTCCTTTCTTTCTTTCTTTTTTTTAAATGGCTACTGATCTTGAGCATCTCTTCATGTGTGTTCTGAATGTCTTCTTTGGTGAAGTGTCTGTTCCTGTCCTTTACCCATTTTTCAATTGGGTTGTTTCTTTTTTGTTGTTGAGGAGTTGAAGATTTCTATAAATTTTAGCAATTAGACCCTTGTTGAATATGCTGTAGCCAAAAAAATTTTCCAGTCTGTAGGTTGTCTTTGTACTCTTTTGATGAAGTCTTTTGATGAGCATAAGTGTTTACTTTTTAGGCAATCCCAGTTATCTAGTTTATCTTCTACTTTTTGTGCTTTTTTAATTATGCTTTATTTATTTATTTATTTATTAAAGCTTATTTATGTCATATGTTAGGGCCCATAGCTTTGTCTGCATTTTTTCTTCCGTGAACTTTATGGTTTTAGGTTTTACATTTAGGTCCTTGATCTATTTTGAGATAGTTTTTGTGTAAAGAGTGAGGTATGGTTCTTGTTTCATTTTTCAGTGAATGAATGTCCAGTTTTGCCAGCATCATTTGTTAAAGGAAACATCTCTGTCCCGTTGAATGAACTTCAATCCTTTGTCAAAGATCAGCTGTATAATAGTGAAAGGATTTACATCTGGGTTCTCAATTCTGTTGCATTGGTCTATATGTATGTTGTTCTGTCAGTACCAGGCTATTTGGACTACTGTGGCAATAAAGTATGTTCTCAGATCAGGGAGTGTGAGGTGTCCTACTTTGTTCTTTTTCTTCATTAAAGCATTTCTTAGCAGGGGCTCCTTTCCTTTCCATATAAAGTTGGTGATTAGTTTTTCCATCTCATCAAATAATGTTACTATAATTTGGATTGGTATTGCATTATATTTGTAGATCACTTCGGGTAGTATAGTCATTTTCATGTTAAATCTTCCTACAAGGAAGAACAGTGACTATGACTATTATTCAAATTTACACACAATCAATAATGACAAAGATGAAGAAATTGAAGATTTTTACCAACTTCTGCAACCAATCAAGAAGAATTGATAATTACTGGTGATTGGAATGGGAAAGTTGGAAACAAAGAAGAAGGATCAGCAGCTGGAAAATATGGCCTTGGTAATAGAAATGTCATCAGAGATCTCATGATAGAATTTTGCAAGATCAAAGACTTCTTCATTGAAAATACTATTTTGTAACAACATAAATGGTGATTATACACATGAACCTCACAAGATGGAATACACAGGAATCAAGTAGGCTTCATCTGTGGAAAGAGACAATGGAAAAGCTCAATATCGTCAGTCAGAACAAGGCCAGGAGCTAACTGTGGAACAGACAATCAATTGATCATACACAAGTTCAAGTTGAAGCTGAAGAAAATTAAAACAACTCTATGAGAGTCAAAGTACAACCTTGAGTATGTCCCATCTGAATTTAGAGACCATCTCAAGAATAGATTTGATACATGAACACTAATACTGAACACCACGCTAGTGGTGGGATGACATCAAGAACATCATACATGAAGAAAGCAAAAGGTCATTAAAAAGACAGGAAAGAAAGAAAAGACTAAAATGAATGTCAGCAAATGAAATTTGCTCTTGAACGTAGAGCAGCTAAAGCAAAAGGAAGAAATGTTGAAGTAAAAGAGCTGAACAGAAGATTTCAAAGGGTGGCCTAGAGAAGATAAAGTATTATAATGAACTATGCAAAGACCTGGAGTTACAAAACCCAAAGGGGAAAATCACCCTCAGCATTTCTGAAGCTGAAAGAACTGAAGAAAAACTTCAAGGATTCTATGGAAAAATATTGAACAACGCAGGAAGATGGGAGGAATACACAAAGTCACTGTACCAAAAAGAATTGGTCAACCTTCAATTATTTCAGGAGGTAGCATACAATGAAGAATCAATGGTATTGAGGGAAGAAGTCCAAGCTACACTGAGGCATTGGTGAAAAACAAAGCTCCAGGAATGATGAAATACCAACTGAGATGTTTCGACAAATGTATGCAGTGCTGGAGGGGCTCACTGGTCTACGCCAGGAAATTTGGAAAACAGCTATCCGGCCAACTGAATGAAAGAGATACATATTTGTACTCCTTCCAAAGTAAGTTGATCCAACAGAATGTGAAAATTATTGAACAATATCACATGCAAATAAAATCTTTCTGAAGATAATCAAAAAAATAATAGCAGCAGTACATCGACAAGGAACTGCCAGGAATTCAAGCCACATTCAAAAGAAAACTTGAAAAGAGGGATATCATTGCTGATGTCAGGTGGATGTTGGCTGAAAGCAGAGAATACCACAAAGACTTTTACCTGTATTTTATTGACTATGCAAAGGCATTCAACTGTGTGGAGTATAACGAATTATGGATAATTTTGTAAGAATTGGAATTCCGGAACACTTAACTGTGATCATGAGGAAACTTTCCATAGACCAAGGGACAGTTATTTTAACAGAACAAGTGGACACTGCGTGGCTTAAAATGAGGAAAGGCATGCATCAGGGTTGTGTCCTTTCAATATACTTAATCTGTATGCTGAGCAAATAGTCTGAGAAGCTGTACTATATGAAGAAGTACACTGCATCAGGATTGGAGGAAGACTTATTAACAACCTGCAATATGCTGATGATACAACCTTCCTTGCTGAAATTGAAGAGGGCTTGAAGCACTTGCTGATGAAGTTCAAAGACTACAGCCTTCAGCATGACTTACAAGTTAACATAAAGAAAACCAAAATCCTCTCAACTGGACCAATAAGCAACATCATAATAAATGGAAAACATATAGTAAGTTGTCAAGGATTTCATTTTATTTGGATCCACATTCAATGCCCATGGAAGCAGCCATCAAGAAATCAAATAATGTATTTCATTGGGTAAATGTGCAGCAAAAGACCTGTTTAAAGCCTTAAAAAGCAAAGATGTCATCTTGAGGATTAAGGTGCACCTGACCTAAGCCATGTTATTTTCAATTGTCTCACATGCATGTGAAAGCTGGAAAATGAATAAGGAAGAGAAAAGAAGAACTGAAGCCTTTGAATTATGGTGTTGGCAAAGAATATTGAATATACCATGGACTGCAAAAAGAATTAACCAGACTTTCTTGGAAGAAGTACAGCCAGAATGCTCCTTAGTAGTGCGGATGGCGAGACTTCATTTCCCGTACTTTGGACATGTTATCAGGAGGGACCAGTCCCTGGAGGAGGACAACATGTTTGGTAGAGAGTCATCAAAAAAATAAGACCCTCAACAAGGTGGATTGACACGGTGGCTGCCCCAATGGGATCAAACTTAGCAATGATTGTGAGGATGGTGCAGGTTCGTGCGGTGTTTTTTTTTTTGTACATGGGATCACTATGAGTCAGAACCAACTAGACAGCACCTAACAATAACAATAATAAGTCTTACTGTCCACGAGCTTGGTATGATTTTCCATTTATGTAGGTCTCTTGGTTTCTTGCAATAGTTTTAATATTTTTCTTCATATGAGTCTTTTATATCTCTGGTTAGATTTAGTCCTAAGTATTTATCTTTTTGAGGGCAATTGTAAATACACTGTTTTCCTGATTTCCTTTTCTGAATTCTTTTTGCTGGTGTAGAATAATCCAACTGATTTTTGTATGTTGATTTTGTACCCTGCCACTTTGCTGAATTCTTCTCTTAATTCCTGTAGCTATCTTGTGGAGTCTCTGTGATCTCCTATGTATATAATCGTATCATCTTCAAGTAGGGATAGTTGTAATTATTCCTTACCAATTTGTATGATGTTTATTTCCCTTTCTTGCCTTATTGCTGTAGCTAGGACTTCCAGTACAATAATGAATAAGAGTGGTAATAAACAACATCCTTGTCTTGTTCCCATTCTCGTGGGAATAGTTTCAGTCTCTCTCGGTTGTGAATAATATTAGCTGTTGGTTTTGTATATATGTCCTTAATTATGTTGAGAAATTTCCTTTCTATTTCTATTTTGCTGAGAGTTTTTATTAAGAGTGAGTGTTGTAATTTATCAAATGCCTTTTCTGCATCAATTTAGATGATCATGTGATTCTTGTTCCTTGTTTTATTTATGTGGTGGATTATATTGACTGGTTTTCTAATGCTGAACCATCCTTGGAAACCCGGTATAAATCACAGTTGGCCATGGGGTATTATTTTTTATATATATCATTGAATTCTATCTGCTAAATTTTTTTTGATAATTTTTGTGTCTATATTCATGAAAATTATTGGTCTATAATTTTATTTTTTAGTGGTGTCTTTGCTGGTGTACAGTGGTTAAGTGCTATGGCTGCTAACCAAAAGATCAGCAGTTAGAATCCACTATCCACTCCTTCAGAATCCTATGCGGCAGTTCAACACTGTCCTATAGGGTTCCCTATGAGTCAGAATTGACTCAACGGCAACACTTTTTTTTATGCATTGCCTGGTTTTGGTATCAGAGTTATGCTCTCTTCATAGAATGAATTCGGGTTATTCCTTCCTTTTCTATGTTCTGGCATAGTTTGAATAGTATTGGTGTCAACTCGTCTCTGAATGTTCAGTAGAATTCTCCAGTGAAGCCGTCTGGGCCAGGGCTTTTTGTTCTCAATGACCTCTTCAATTTCTTCTTTTGTTATGGGTTTTCAAATTTTCCACCAAAGTTTGTGTTAGTTTGGGTAGGTGGTGTGTTTCTAGAAATTTGTCCATTTTTTTCTAGGTTTTCAAATTTGTTGGAGTATAATTTTTCATTATTTTGTTATGATCTTTTTTATTTCAGTTGGCTCTCTCTTTTTTATTTCACATATCTCATTTCTTATTTGAGTTATTTGCATTTTCTCCTTTTCTTTGTCAATTTGATCAGTGGTTTGTCAATTTTGTTGATGTTTTCAAAGAAACATCTTCTAGTTTTGTTGATTCTTTTGATTACTTTTCTGTTTTATGACTCATCTATTTCTGTTTATGTGTTTATTATTTCCTTTCTTCTAGCAGCTGTGGGCTTGTTTTGCTGATCTTTTTCTATTTGATCATGTTGTAGGGTTATTACTTTTGGCACTTTCTTCTTTTTTGATGTGTATGTTCATTGCCATAAATTGATCTCTGAACTTTGCTTTTGCTTTGTCCCAAAGGTTTTGGTATGTTGTGTTTTCATTCTCCTTTGATTCTAGGAATTTTTTGGTCTCATTTTTTATTTCTTCTGTTACCCAGTGGTTTTTATGCAAGATGTTATTCAGTTTCCATATATTTGATTTTTCTCCTTGTTATTTATTTCTAATGTTATAGCATTACAAGCTGAGAAGATGCTTTTTATTATTCAGATATTTTTGAACTTATTGAGGCTCGCTTTGTGGCTTAAAATATGGTCTATTCTGGAGAATGATCCATATGTGTTGGAGAAGAATATGTACTGTGCAGCCTTTGGGTGGAGTGTTCTGTATGTGCTTATGAGGTCAAGATGCTTGATTGTGATGTTTAGATCTTCTGTATATTTGTTGAGTTTCTTTCTAGTTGTTCTGGCAGTCACCAAGTTTCTGTGTTAAAGTCTCCTACTATTATTGTGGAGTTGTCTATTTCTTTTTTCATTTCTGTTAGTGTTTGTTTTATGTATTTTGGAGCTTTGTCATTGGGTACATAAATATTTATTATGGTTATTTACTTTTGGTGGATTGACCCTTTAATCATTGTATAGTGTCCTTCTTTGTGTCTTATGTGGAATTTTGTCTTAAAGTCTATTTTAGCAGACATTAATATTACTACTCCTGCTCTTAGAAGCAAGGATGGGGAGACTTCTTCTCACATACTTTGGACATGTTATCAGGAGGGACCAGTCCCTAAAGAAGGACATCATGATTGGTAAAGTAGATGGTCAGTAAAAATGAGGGAGATCCTCAACGAGGTGGATTGACACAGTGGCTGCAACAATGAGCTCAAGTGTAAGGATTGTGAGCATGGTGCAGGACTGGGCAGTATTTTGTTCTGTTGTACATGGGGTCACTATGAGTTGGAAGTGACAGAACGGCACTTAACAACAACAACGTTTGCTTGATATATATTTTTTACATCCTTTGAGTTTTAGCTAATTTTTATTTTTGTGTGTATGGTGTGTCTCTTGTAGGCAACATATTGATGGGTCATATTTTTTTATCCATTCTGTTACTCTCTGTCTGTTGACTGGTGCATTTAACCCATTTACATTCATTGTGATTATCGATAAATATGAATTTACTCCTGTCATTTTGTTGTGCCATTTTTTCCCCCTGTGGCATTGACGGCTTCTTTGTTCTGCTTACTTTTTTGTACTGAGTTCTTTTTGTTTTTGAATTTTCTTTTCATTTCCTCTGTTGTTGTTGATTTTGTTTTACTAAATCTTTATGGTTTTCCTTTTTTTTTTTTTTTTTTTAGTACATAGTTTTATTAATTTTCTTTCTGGTTACTCTGAAATTTACCTGCATCTTCCTAATTTTAAAACAATCTGTTATATCTTGATATCACTTTGACTTCTTCTCCACATGGAAGTTGTGTAACTACATCATTTATTCTCCCTTTTTATTTTGAAGTTGTCTTTTGTTCAAGATTGAAGTCTCTGGTTCCCTTCTTTCAATCTTGTAGTTTCTTTATATTTTTGCCAATTGTTTGTCTTGGTTTGCATCTGGATGATGTTATCATGTGTCTTATTCTCAGGTTTTTGTCTGATGTTGTTTGTTCTCTGTCCAAAGGTATTCCTTTAATACTTCTTGTAAGTTGGTATGGTTTGAGAGACAATTTTTATGGCTATACAATTCTTGGTTGGCAATTTTTTTTCTGTCATGGTTTTATATATGTTAACCATTGTGTTCTTGCCAACTTGGTTTCTGCCAGAAAAATCAGAGTTTATCCTTATTGGTTTTCCTTTATAGTTGATAGTTTGCTTTTCCCAAGGTACTCTCAGGATTTTTTCTTTGTCTTTGGTTTTGGAAAGCTTGGTTATGATACGCCTTGGTGATTTTCTTTTGGAGTCTATTCTTTATGGGGTTCGTTGAGTTTCTTGTATGGATATCTTATCTTTCATAATATCAGGGAAGTATTCTCCCAGAAAGTCTTGAAAATTTCCACTGCTTTTTCTTTTTTATCCTCCTGTTCTGGGATTCCTATCACATGTAAATTATTCCTCTTGATAGTGTCTCACATAACTCTTAGACTTTATTCATTTTTCTTCATTATTCTTTCTGAATGTTCCTCAAACCAATTAGCATCAAGGGGTTTGTTCTCTGTTTAGCTGATTCTGTTTTCACTGACTCAGTTCTACTCCTATGTCTTTCCACTAAGTAATCTATTTCTGAAATTTTATTGTTAATCATCTGGATTTCTAGTATTGTTTTGTATGGTTTCTAATTGTCTATTTATTTTGTCATTTTGTTCTTGTATTATTTTTCTTAATTCTTCCAGTTTTGTCTGTGTTTTCCTTGGATTTGACTGTGTTTTCCTTGATCTCTTTCTTAATCTTATATATAAGTCTTTTGAATTCTTTATCAGGTTGTTTTATTACCATTTTTTCCTCAGGAAGGGTTTATGACTCTTTGTTTTGGTTATTTGCTTGAGCCATCACATCCTGCTTATTTATATGATTTC
Source organism: Dugong dugon (assembly GCA_030035585.1). Taxonomy (NCBI): domain Eukaryota; kingdom Metazoa; phylum Chordata; class Mammalia; order Sirenia; family Dugongidae; genus Dugong; species Dugong dugon. The sequence continues at coordinate 99,734,415 of CM057463.1, read as the reverse complement.
ATATTTTCTGTTGTTTCTTTAGGCATTAAGGTATTATAATATTTATTTATTGATTGTATGTTTGTTTGCTTCATCCTTATTTTTTGTTTTGTTTTGTTTTGATATATCCTGGCAGGTGGGGTTGGCATGCTACTCTGATGGCTAGTCTGGCAATACTGGAATGCTCATCACCCTGTTCCAAGGTGCATGGAGCAATGGCTGGAAATGTGAGAGTGAGTCTCTATTAGCTGGTTGTGTGGGGAAGCTGATGGCAGACTGGGCAGATGTTAGCTGCCCTCTGCCTTCTATGCAGTGACCCCAGGAGCAAGTAGTGATACTCCCTGAGTGGACAGGGCAGCAAGTATGGTGGGCATAGTGGGCAGAAGTGGGGCAAATTTGTCACTGCTCTCAGGATGAGGAGTTGGGGGAGGGTGGCAGGCTTGTGCATGCACATTTAGTCAGTCTTTTCTGCTCACTGGGTCAGGGGCGGGGAGGTGGGTGGCAGGCAGGTATGTGCACATTTGCACAGTCACCGCTACTCCCTGGTTCAGAGGCAGGTAGCAGATGGGAACTCACATGGACATGCAGTCATTGCCACTCACTGGTTCAGGGTGGAGTAGATGGCATGTGGGCAAGTGGGGTCACATGATCAGCACTGCTCACCAGGTTGGGAAAGTGGATGGTGGGCAGGTGAGCTCATGGAAGTGCTCTTACTGTCACTCTTCAGGTGGATAGGGGGTATGACTGACAGGGTCTAGTGAGGGGGTAAGTGGTTAGTATTGTGGTCTTCTGTTTGGCAGGGTGGCTGGGGTATTTATTCCTCCACCATTTTCTATCAGAAGGCTGCAGTAGGGCCAGTGTGCCCCTTTGGCTAGCAGACTTGGATGCCCATGCCTGTTGTAGAGAGTCAGGACCTGCCCCTGATGAAGTGTGAGAGGGACACCCAGAGTCCAGTTGGGTAGAGGACCTCCCACCAATTCTCTGCTGATCCACCATCTCACATGCGCTACCCAACCCAGAGGTAGGGACCTATGAAACACATTATTTATTTCTCTTCATCAATTAAGAATATTAATAGGCTGAAATATAACATAGTACAATGAATGTTCTTTAAAGGAATATGAGCTTTACATAAGTTTGCTCATTTGTACCTTTCATTCTCAGTTGTGTCTGATTAATAACAATTAAGGCTACAAAATTAATTGAGAGGACTTTTTCTTTGTTCAGTTGATGTAACCCTATATACAGTTGTATGAATGTTCTAATTTGTGGATACTGATTTCCGTGTATGAATATCCTTACAAGTAGGGTTTCCATTTTCTATGATTTGACCTCACTCGGAATCTCAACTCTCCACAAAATTTTCTTTTCTTACCCCTTCCATCACAAACACGCATACACTCTCACCAAGCACACTCAAACTGAGTCAGAAACAAAGTGGTGAAGAATGTCCACTAATTCTTCTGCTTTCCTTTCCACATCAATTTCTTAGTTCTACTGAGCTTTGATAGGAAAATAGTTTCCAAATATGACCATTTTCATCTTTTTCTTTGTCTTATCTTCCCTCTATTTTTTCAAATTTAAAATTAGAGGATATAGTGAATTCCATCAATGTTTTCTTATATTATTTTCAGCAGGGGGTGAAAGTGATGATATGTTGGGTTTTTGCTTTGTTTTTTTAAATTATTTTTTATTGTGGCAAATATGTATATATACATATACATATGTATGTCTGTAACAAAGCTTGTTTTTTAATTTTAATTTGAACTATACCATTTCTGGAAGAAAATACTTGGATCGTGTTTTATTTTTTTGGTTCTGTTTCCTAGATTGCGTGCTTTCTGAAGCTTTGTGCTTCATGCCATTCCTTCTATTTTTGCTCTTTGCTCTTTTCTATCAGTTTCAAGATAGCAATTTTAAGCTACCAACATTGCTAGAATTATTGCCTTTTGATGGAACCTTCTTTTTTACTACTTTTCTTCAATTACAAAGCCTGTCTTAAATAAACTCCAGTTACTGGCTCCTAAGCATTCCACATTCTACTCTACTTTTTCTGTGTAAATATATGTATTTTGTTGTTATGAGTGGCCAGTCAGTTGGCTCTGACTTATGGTGACCTTAAATATAACGGAATGAAACCTTGCCTGGTCCTGTGCCATCTTCATGATCATGGGTATGCTTGAGTCCATTGTTGTGGCTATGTGTCAATCCATCAGACTCAGGGTTTATCTCATTTTGGATGACCCTCTACATTAAAAATCATGATTTTTTTTTCTAGCATTTAGTTTTTCCTGATGATGGTATTTGTGCAAAGTAAATGAGCAAAAATTCCAAAAGCAGAGAATAACAGGAAGATTGTTACCTGTGTTTTATTGACTATTCAAAGGCATTTGACTGTGTGGGTCATGGCAAATTATGAGTAACGTTACAAAGAATGAGAATTCCAGAACAGTTAATTGTGCTTATGTGGAACCTATACATGGACCAAGAGGCAATCAAGAGGATACTGTGTGGTTTAAAATTGGAAAAAAATGGGTGGCTGGGTTGTATCCTTTCACCTTATTTATTCAATCAGTATGCTGAACAAATAATATATGAAACTAGACTACATGAAGTTAAACTATATGAAGAAATATATATATATGTATATAGGATTATATTACCACATGAATACCATATAAATATATATATGCATATATAAAATAAATCCACTGTAGTAGGGTCTATTCCGACTTGTAGCAACCCTGTAGGGTTTCCAAGGCTATAAATCTTTACAGAAGCAGACTGCCACATCTTTCTCCCATGGAGCCACTGGTGGTTTCAAACTGGTGACCTTTTGGTTAGCAGTCAATCACTTTAACCACTATTTCACCAGGGTGCCTTTGTAGTATATATACAAGATATATATTTACCTTGTAAATATACTTTGTACCATATATGATATAAGATATAGATAAGTATACAAACACCCATACATACATATATATGGGTGTGTGTATGCTTGTATTTCCTCTAAGAAATATTCTTTTCCTCTTGTTAAACTAATTACATGCCAAGGAATAAAAATAAAGAATTGAAAATGTCCAACTAGCCTTCAACTTCTCGTATGATGAAATAGTTCTCTACTTTTGCAGGCTAATGGATCCACTTTGATTTTTACATATTTTTTTCAGCTTCCTATAGGAAAATATCAATTTTCTCTTAATACTCTTCTTCTCAGTGTTATATTATCTTGTATTTCCAAAAGTAAAATATTTTTATAATGTCTAAGACCATCAATCTGGAATACTGGGTGATATAATAAATCTAACTTTCCAGATTGCTAGTACTTATGGATCTTAAGATGTATTAAAGATACTGTGTTTGAACAACAAAAACACTAAATGTTGTTTGAGTGCTCTTACACATTGTGATGGTTAAGATTGTGTGCCAACTTGGCTGGGCCATGATTCTCTGTGTTTTAATGTAATCACTCCCATGATTGAATATACTGTGAGTAGCCAATCAGATGAAAGGGAGCCTCCTTGGGGGTGTGGCCCGCATCTGTACATAAGCAGACGTTCTGGCTTTTTGCTCTCTCTGGACCCTGTGGCTGCTTCCTGTCATCTCATATCCCCTTCTTGGGACTTGAGCTGTCAGCTTATCTGCCAAACCTGGGATTCGTCCATCTGTACAGCCTGTGAGTGGGAGCCCTGCTCTCCGACCTTCTGATCTTGGGCTTGCCAGCTTCTGCGGCTGTGTGACTTGGGAGAGGCCTCTACCCTGATCCACAGACTTGGGACATTCTAGCCTCTACAATTGCGTGAGTTGTTTCCTTGATATAATCTCTCTCTATATATATATTTATCCACTTAACTGGTTTTCCCTCTCTAGAGAACCCAGCCTAAGACACACATTTTGTTTTTCCTTTATTTTTTTATCTTGAGAACTAATTAATTGCTATCTAGGAATTTATGGAAAATTAACTCAAGATAAAGAAAATTGCAAATGGTTTTATTATCAAGACTGTTTCTTCTCAGTAAGCTTGCATTTTAAGAAACTAAGCAGATTTCTGTCATTATACTCTTCACTTACCATGTATAATCAAAACTCTAATTTATAATGCAGAATCTCATTTTAGCTTATAGAATTTATAAACAAATTTCAGTTTAAATATTGACCCTCTAGGATGCACTATGACGTATAAGAAGAAATGAAGGGATTTTAAGTAGTAGGAGAGTTACTGATTGCTGGACAAGTGCCAATTATGCAAGAATAGAGGGATATCAAGCATTAAAACAATAGGTCCATTAGTAATTATCTCCTGTTGTGCTTAAACAGTTTTGAAGGAATAAGCCATAATACTGACATCTAGATAAAACTCAGCGATTTTTTGCTCACACTAATTTCTCTGGTATTTAAATAGCCATATATCCCCTTTAGCCACACTTTTTTTCCCCCCCTAACACACATTCATTCATTGATAATTGGTAGTTAGGTTGGTGATCCTAAGGCATGAAAAGGTTTTAAAATGCCTCTGGCTCATCAAAATTTATAGATTTGTTTATATATTTTTATAGATTTAAAGTATATCTGTAGACAAGGTACATTATATTGTCTCTGATTTCTCAAAAATTAATGACACATGGATGGTATATATGGCATCATCATATCCCAGAAAAGTCTTTGTTTTGAATTTCCTATACCCTCAATATTTTCAATAAATAAATATTGAATATTCACATTTTTTAAAAAAAGCTTTATTCTCATATGGCTTTCTGTTAGAAGAATGAATGATAAGAGTGTTGCATACTCCTATTCTCTTTGCTTATTAAAAATTATAAATTTAAGTAGTTTTCTAAATACAAAAGTTGCTGAATGTATCAATCTCAGTAGAATGTAATGAGTCAAATCTATTTTCTATTTTCTCTATTGCAACTTTATAAAATCACAATATCAGATATTAAAAATATTTGATGAATCTCATTTCTCACTGAGTTGAGCACTATAGAGTTGTACATAGCACATTGCCTTTAGATAAGCTGATTATGCATAGAGAGCTCTTGGCTTAAAAATACAATGTTGAGGAAACTAGCTTTCTCAAAGCTGTTGATTTTTTATTGCCAAGATGTTATTTATTTTTCTAATCATACAAAACATTTCATTAGAAGCTGGTAGGAGTCCTAAAAATAATCTGTTCTAAACCTCTTATTTTAGAGTTGAAGAAGCAAAGGTAAGAAGAGATCAAGTTATTTGAACAGGTGCAAGTCCCAAAATGAGTTTTTGGTCTCTTTAATTCCCAGCCAAGTAATTATTCTAATAGTCCATAGAAACAATGTTTTATAATAAACCCATTGCCATTAAGTTGATTCCTACTCATAACGACCCTATAAGACAGAGTAGAACTGTCCCATAGGGTTTCCAAGGAGTGACTGGTGGATTCGAGCTGCCAACCTTTTGGTTAGCAGCAGAGTTCTTAACCACTGCACCACCAGGGCTCCAATGTTTTGTAATAAAGGCATATAACATAAGCAAACTTGCTAAAATATAGTAGTAGAAATTCATAGGGCACTTAAAACATGTTTGCTTCCATTTAATCCCTTCATCAGATTTTAAGATGTAGCTGTTGTCCCTCACTCACATATTCAAGTTCCTAAATGTAAACTTATCCAATGACTTATTTCCTTATCCTCCTTTCATGATGGTACAAGATACACTAAGTACCAATTAGTGAACTAGGATTATTTCTAGTATTTATTTATTTATTCATTTTTGAAGACTATGGTATAAGAGGAGTCCTGGTGGCATAGTGGTTAAGAGTTCAGCTGCTGACCAAAAGGTCAACAGTTTGAATACACCAGCTGCTCCTTGGAAACCCTATGGGGCAGTTCTACTCTATCCTAAAAAGTCACTATGAGTTGGACTCAAATTGAAGGCAATGGATTTGTTTTGTTTTGTTTTTCTTTATTTTTGTTTTTGTTTATAGAGAAAGTAATAATAAGCCCATTTTAAACTGAAGGAATGTACTCAAAGAAATTAAGTAACAGGGCAATGTCATTCACTTAGTAAGTGAATCAGCATATGAAAAAAAAAATTGTCTTTGAGTCAATTCTAACTCATAGTTACCCCATAGGACAGAGTAGAACTGCCCTATAGGGTTTCTAAGGCTGTAATCTTTAAAGAAGCAGACTGCCACATCTTTCTCCAACAGAGAGGCTGGTGGGTTTTAACCACTGACCTTTCAGTTAGCAGCTGTTCTCTTCACCACTGTGCCAGCAGGGCTCTTATCAGGGTATCAACTTGTGTTAATCAGGTTTCAGTAGAGCACATATACTGTTGTTGTTATTGTTAGGTATTGTCCAGTTGGTTCTGACTTATAGGGACCCTACGAACAACAGAATGAGACAGTGCCCAGTCCTGACCCATACTAACAATTATTGCTATGCTTGAGCCCGTTGCACCACTGTGTCAATCCGTCACATTGAGGGTCTTCCTCTCTTTTACTGACCTACTTTACCAAGCATGATGCTCTTCTCCAGGGACTGGTCCCTCCTGATAGCATGTCCAAAGTACATGACAGGAAGTCTCGCCATTCTTGATTCTAGGGAGCACATGGATGTACTTCCTCCAAGACAGATTTGTTCATTCTTCTAGCAACACCATGATTCAAAGACATCACTACTTCTTCAGTCTTCCTGTCATAGATTGAATTGTGTCCCCCCAAAAAATGTGTGTATCAATTTGGCTAGGCCATGATTCCCAGTGTTGTGTGGTTGTCCTCCATTTTGTGATTGTAATTTTATGTTAAAGAGGATTAGGGTAGGATTGTAAAACCACCCTTACCCAGGTCACGTCCCTGATCCAAAGTAAAAGGAGTTTCCCTGGGGTATGGACTGCACCAACTTTTATATCTTGTAAGAGATAAAATGAAAGGGAAGCAAGTGGAGAGTTGGGGACCTCATACTACCAAGAAAGAAGCACCAGGAGCAGAGCGCATCCTTTGGACCTGAGGTTTCTGCACAGAAAAGCTCCTAGTCCAGGGAAGACTGATGACAAAGAGAACCTTTGTCCAGAGCCAACACAGAGAAAAAGTCTTCCCCTGGAGCTGACACCTGAATTTTGACTTCTGGCCTACTAGACAGTGAGAAAATAAATTTCTCTTTGTGAAAGCCATCCAGTAGTGGTATTTCTGTTAGAGCAACACTAGATAACTAAGACACTTCTTTATTCCTTGCCTAGCTTTTGCATGCATACGAGGAAATTGAAAATACTATGGCTTGGGTCAGGCACACCTTAGTCCTAAGGTGACATCTTTGCTTTTGAACACTGTGAACACTTTGCAGCAGATTTGACCAGTGAAATATGTCACTTGATTTCTTGACTGCTTCTTCCATGAGTGTTGATTGTGGATCCAAATAAAATGAAATTCTTTTTTTTTTTTTTAATTGTATTTAAGATGAAGTTTTATACAACAAACTAGGTTTTCATTAAACAGTTAAACTACATATATTGTTTTATGACACTGGTTAACAACTCAATGACTTGTCACTACTCTCCCTTCACAACCTTGGGTTCCCTATTACCAAATTTCCTGTCCCCTCCTGCCTTTTAGCCTTTGCCCCTGGACTGGTTTGCCCATTTAATCTTGTTTTGTGTATTGTCCTGTCCAATCTTTGGCTAAAAAGTGAACCTCTGGAGTGACTTCATTACTAAGCTAAAAGGGTGTCCAGGGGCCATACTCTCAGGGTTTCTCCAGTCTCTGTCAGGCCAGTAAGTCTGGAATTTTTTTTGTGAGTTAGAATTTTGTTCTACATTTTTCTCCAGCTCTGTCTGGGACCCTCTGTTGTGATCTCTGTCAGAGCAGTCAGTGGTGGTAGCTGGGCACCATCTAGTTATACTGGACTCAGTTTGGTGGAGGCCATAGTAGTTGTGGTCCATTAGTCCTTTGGACTAATCTTTCCCTTGTGTATTTACTTTTCTTCATTTTCCCTTGCTCATGAAAAAGTGAGACCAGTGGAGTTTCTTAGATGGCCATTCATAGGCTTTTAAGACCCCAGACAGTACTCACCAAAGTAGAAGGCAGAACATTTTCTTAACAAACTATGTTATGCCAATTGAGCTAGATGTTCCCTGAGACTATGGTCCCCACAGCCCTCAGCCCAGTAATTCGGTCTCTCAGGGAGTTTGGATTTGTCCATGGAACTTCCATAACCTTACCCTGAACAAGTTGTGGTGGCATCCCAGGTATTGTGTACTGTCTTAACCTTCACCAAAGTTACCACTTAGCTATTTTCTATTTAGAGTTTTTCCATCCCACCCCTCCCTTCCCTCATAACCATCAAAGATTGTTTCTTTTTGTGTGTAAAACTTTTTGTGAGTTTTTATAATAGTGGTCTCATACAATATTTGTCCTTATGAGATTGACTTATTTCACTCAGCATAATGCCCTCCACATTCACCCATGTTGTGAGATACTTTGCAGATTCATCATCATTCTTTATGCTTGCATAGTATTCCATTGTGTTTATGTACCATGGTTTGTTCACCCATTCATCTGTTGATGGACATGTTGTTTGCTTCCATCTTTTTGCAATTGTGAACAATGTTGCGGTGAACATGGGTGTGGATATGTCAATTCGTGTGATGGCTCTTATTTCTCTAGGATATATTCCTAGGAGTAGGATTGCTAGATCATATGGTATTAGTATTTCTAGCTTTCTAAGGGAGTGCCATATCGTTTTCCAAAATGATCTTACCATTTTGCATTCCCACCAGCAGTGCACGAGAGTTTCAATCAGCCTGTAGCCTCTCTAACATTTGTTATTTCCAGTTTTTTTTTGATTTGTGCCCATAATGCAGGGGTGAGATGATATCTCATTGAGGTTTTGATTTGCATTTCTCTGATGGCTAGTGATTGTGAACACTTCTTCATGTGTCTGTTAGCCGCTTGAATGTCTTCTTTGGTGAAGTGTCCGTTCATTTCCTTTGCCCATTATTTATTTATTTTTTCCCATAAAAAAATATATACATACATTGTTATGTGATTCTAATTGCTCTCCACATATTGTGACAGCACACTCCTCCTTTCCACCCCTGATTCCCCATGTCCATTCAACCAGCTCCTAACCCTGTCTGCCTTCCCATCCACCTCTGGGCAGAAGTTGCCCGTTTAGTCTTTTGTAGCTACTTGAGCTAAGAGGCACACTCCTAACAAGTATCACTTTATGTCCTACAGTCCAGTCCAATCCTTGTCTGAAGAGTTGGCTTTGGAAATTGTGTTAGTTCTGGGCTGATAGAGACTCCAGGGGCCATGCTTTCTGGGGTTCCTCCAGTCTCAGTCAGACCATTAAGTCAGGTCTTCTTACTAGAATTTGAGTTCTGTACCCCAACTTTCTCCTGCTCCATCAGGGACTCTCTATTGTGTTTCCTGACAGGGCAGTCATTGGTGGTAGCCAGGAACCATCTAGTTCTTCTGGTCTCAGGCTGATTAAGTTTCTGGTTTGTGTGGCCCTTTCTGTCTCTTGGGTTAATACTCTCCTTGGGTCTTTGGTGTTGGGTCTTTGATGCATCTTAGATGGCCACTTGCAAGCTTTTAGGACCCCAGACGCCATTCACCAAAGTAGGGTGCAGAACATTTTCTTAATAAGCTTTGTTATGTCAATTGACCTAGGTGTCCTCTGAAAGCATTGTCCCTATACCACTAGCCCTGCTACCCTGTCCCTCAAAGTGTTTACTAGTATTCAGGAAACTTCTTAGCTTTGGTTTAGTCCAGTTGTGCTGATTTCCCCTGCAGTGTGTGCTGTCCTTCCCTTCACCTAAGATAATTCTTATCTACTATCCAGTTAGTAAATAATCTTCATCCTCCATCCCCTCCCTCATAACCATCAAAGAATGTTTTCCTCTGTGTTTAAACCTTTTCTTAAGTTCTTATAATAGTGGACTTATACAATATTTGTCCTTCCATGACTGACTAAATTCACTCAGCATAATGACCTGCAGGTGCCTCCATGTTATACGATGTTTCACAGCTTCATCGTTGTTCTTTATCATTGCTTAGTATTCCATTGGGTGGATATACCATCATTTGTTCATCCATTCGTCTGTTGATGGACACCTGGGTTGTTTCCATCTTTTTGCAATTGTGAACAGTGCTGCAATGAACAAGAGTGTGCATGTATCTATTTGTGCGATGGCTCTTATTTCTCTAGGATATATTCCAAGGAGCAGGATAGGTGGATCATATAGTATTTTTATTTCTAGCTTTTTAAGGAAGCTCCAAATAGATTTCCAAAGTAGTTGTACCATTTTACATTCCCACAAACAGTGTATAAGTGTTACAATCTCTCCACAACCTCTCCAGCATTTATTATTTTGTGTTTTTTGGATTAATGCTAGGCTTGTTGGGGTGAGATGATATCTCATTGTAGTTTTGATATGCATTTTTCTAACAGCTAACGATCTTCAGCATTTTTTCGTGTGTCTGCTAGCCACCTGAATATCTTCTTTGGTGAAGTGCCTGTTCACATCTTTTGCCCATTTTTTAATTGGGTTGTTTGTCTTTTTTTGTTGAGGTTTTGCAGTATCTTGTAGATTTTAGAGATTAGACGCTGATCAGATTTGTCGTAGCCAAAAATTTTTTCCCAGTCTCTAGGTTGTCTTTTTACTCTTTTGGTGAAGTCTTTTCATGAGCATAAGTATTTGATTTTTAGGAGTTCCCAGTTATTTAGTCTCTCTTCTGGTGCTTGTGCATTGTTACTTATGGTTCAGATTCTGTTTATGCCATGTAATATAGCTCCTAGCATTGTCCCTATTTTTTCTTCCATGATTTTTATCATTTTCAATTTTATATTTAAGTCTTTGATCCATTTTGAGTTAGTTTTTGTGCATGGTGTGAGGTATGGGTCTTGTTTCAGTTTTTTGCAGATGGATATCCAGGTATGCCAGCACCATTTGTTAAAGAGACTGCCTTTTCCCCAATTAATGGACTTTGGGACTTTGTGAAATATCAGCTGCTCATAGGTGGATGAATTTATGTCTGGATTCTCAATTCTGTTCCATTGGTCTATGGATCTGTTGTTGTACCAGTACCAGGCTGTTTTGACTACAGTGGCAGTATAATAGATTCTAAAACCAGATAATGTGACGCCTCTCATTTGTTCTTCTTCTTGAGTAATGCTTTCCTTATTTGGGGCGTCTTCCCTTTCCATATGAATTTGGTGATTTGTTTATCCATCTCATTAAAAAATGCCTTTGGAATTTGGATTGGGATTGCATTGTATCTGTATATCGCTTTGGGTGGAATTGACATTTTCACAATGTGGAGTCTTCATATCCATGAGCAAGGTATGTTTTTCCACTTAATGCAAGTCTCGTGGTTTCTTGCAGTAGTGTCTTGTAGTTTTCAATGCATAGGTCTTTTACATCACTGGTTAGATTTATTCCTAAGTATTTTATCTTCTTGGGAGGTATTGTAAATGGTATTGATTTGGTGATTTCCTCTTCGAGGTTCTCCTTGTTGGTGTAAAGGAATCCAACTGATTTTTGTATGTTTAGCTTGTATCCTGAAACTTCGCTGAAATCTTCTATTAGTTCCAATAGTTTTCTTGTGGATTCTTTGGGGTTTTTGGTGTATAAGATCATATTATCTGCAAATAGAGATACTTTGACTTCCTCCCTACCAATTTGGATTCCCTTTATTTCTTTTTCTAGGCTAATTGCACTGGCTAGGACCTCCAGCAAACATTGAATAAGAGTGGTGACAAAGCACATCTTTGTCTGGTTCCCATTCTCAAGGGGAATGCTTTCAAAGTCTCTCCATTTAGGATGATGTTGACTGTTGGCTTTATATAAAGGCTGTTAATTATATTGGGGAATTTCCCTTCAATTCCTATTTTGTTGAGAGTTTTTATTCTGAATGGGTGTTGGTCTTTGTCAGATGTCTTTTCTGCATTGGTTGATAAGATCATGTGGTTCTTGTCTTTTTTTTTTTCATTTATGTGATGGATTACATTGATTGTTTTTCTAATGCTGAACCATCTCTATATACCTGGTATAAATCCCACTTGATCATGGTGAATTATTTTTTTGATATGTCACTGAATTCTACTGGTTAGAATTTTGTTGAGGATTTTTGTGTCAATGTTCATAAGAGATATTGGTCTGTAATTTTCTCTTTTTGTTGTGTCTTTACCTGGTTTTGGTATCAGGGTTATGCTAGCTTCATAGAATGAGTTTGGGTGTATTCCATTCTTTTCTATGCTCTGAAATACCTTTAGTAGTAGATATGTTAACTGTTTTCTGAAAGTTTGGTAGAATTCTCCAGTGAGGCCACCTGGGCCAGGGATTTTTTTTTTTTTTTGATGGAAGTTTTTAAATTAACTTTTCTATCTCTTCTTTCATCTTTCATTATGGGTTTATTTAGTTGTTCTACCTCTGTTTGTGTTAGTTTAGGTAGGTAGTGAGTTTCTAGAAATTTCTCCATTTCCTCTAGGTTTTCAAATTTGTTAGAGTACAATTTTTCGTAGTATTCTGTTATGATTCTTTTAATTTCAGTTGGGTCTGTTGTGATATCTCTCATCTCATTTCTTACACGGGTTATCTGCTTCCTCTCTTATTTTCCTTTTGTCACTTTGGCCAATGGTTTATCAATTTGTTGATCTTACAAAGAACCATTTTTTTGTCTTATTAACTCTTTCAACTGTATTTCTATTGTCTATTTCATTTAATTCTGCTCTAATGCTTATTATTTCCTTTCTTCTGGCGCCTGAGTGCTTCTTTTGCTGCTCTCTTTCTACTTGTTCCAGTTGTAGGGATAATGTTTTGATTATGGCCCTTTCTTCTTCTTGAATGTGTGCATTTATTGCTATAAACTACCCTCTGATTACTGGTAGGATGTGTTTTTATTCTCGTTTGATTCTATGAATTTCTTTATTCTGTCCTTAATTTCTTCTATAACCCAGTAGTTTTTGAGCAAGGTGTTGTTCAGTTTCCAAGTGTTTGATTTTTTTTTCCTTGCTTTTTCTGTTGCTTATTTCTACTTATGACTTTATGGTCAGAAAAGATGCTTTGTAATATTTCAAAGCTCTTGATTTTGTTAAGGCTTGCTTCATGGCCTAATATGTGGTGTATTCTGGAGAATGTTCCATGTGCATTGGAAAAGAAAGTTACTTGGCTGCTTGCTGTTGGGTGGAGTGTTCTGTATATGTCTATGAGATCTACATTTTTAAGTTCTTCTTTTTTGTTTTAATGTTGTCATATTTTACATATTGACATCTGTTTCCCTATTTTCAGTGTTTTACCTTTGATTTACTTTTGTGACTTCCCTATCTGGGTTGTTATCTGGCTGCTCTGTCCTGTGTTCTAGTCTTGGTTTGTTATCTGATGTTACTGATTTTCTAACTGGAGGATTCCCATTAGTATTTCTTTTAATTTTTGCTTGGTTTTTACAAATTCCCTAAACTTCAATTTATCTGGAAATGCCCAAATTTCACCATCATATTTGAGAGACAGTTTTGCTGGATATATAATTCTTGGCTGACAGTTTTTCTCCTTCAAGGCTTTACATATGTCATCCCATTGTCTTCATGCCTGCATGGTTTCTGCTGAGTAGTCCATGCTTATTCTTGTTGACTCCCCTTTGTAGATAACTTTTTGTTTCTCCCTAGCCACTCTTAAAATTCTCTCTTTGTCTTTGATTTTGCCAGTTTGATTATAATATGTCTTAGTGACTTTCTTTTAGGATCTACCTTATGTGGGGTTCGATAAGCATCTTGGATAGATATCTTGTCATCTTTCATTTTATCAGGGAAGTTTTCTGACAACTAATCTTCAACAGTTTTCTCTGTATTTTCTGTTATCCCCCCCTGTTCTGGTACTCTGATCACTCCTAGATTATTCCTCTTGATAGAGTCCCACATAATTCTTAGGGTTTCTTCATTTTTTAAAATCCTTTTATCTGTTTTTTCCCCAAATAAGTTGGTATCAAGTGCTTTATCTTCAGTCTCACTAATTCTGACTTCCATTGCCTCAATTCTGCTCCTATGACTTTGTGTTGAGTTGTCTAATTCTGAAATTTTATTGTTAATCTTCTTTATTTCTGAATGCCGTCTCTTTATGGATTCTTACAGCCTGTTAAATTTCTCATTATGCTCTTCTCTCATATTTTTAATTTCCTCTATTGCATGCTCTGTGTTTTGCTTAATTTACTTCTTAATTTCTTGAAGAGTTCTGTATATTAATCTCTTATATTCTGCTCCAGTAATTCCAAGAAATTTTCCTCCTCTGGAAAATTTCTAGATGCTTTATTTTGGGAGCTTGCTGAAGCCATCATTGATTGTCTCTTTATGTGATTTGACTTTGACTGTTTTCTACGAGCCATCACTAATTTATTACATTCATTTATTTTATGTTTGCTTACTTTGTCCTAGCTTCTTCTTTTGTTTTGATATGCCCTAATAGGCCACTTGTATGAGCTAGTTTGATTATTGGCACCTTTGAAGCTCTAACATCCTGTCACCAGGTTGTTAGATCTGTTACTAGGTATATGAGCTCAGGAATCTGCCCACTCCTCCTGTATGGATTCAGCTCAGGTACTGAAGTAGATAGCCACCAAGTGTGTGGTGTATGCTCTCACCTACAATCCTCGACAGGCATGAATGATTGGTGTAGGCACAGGCATCTGGCTGCAGCAATGGGATACACTCTGAGCAACGGAAGGGGTTGACAGCCACCCCTGAGTGTCCAGGAGGAAGTTATGTCCCTGGTCCCTAGAGCATGTAGGTGGGTGGGTTTTGCAGCTGGACTATGAGCATCTAATGCTGTTGGCTGTAAGGACTGGGGGACACCTCTTATTCATGTGCCCCTATCGCAGGTGGCTAAGCAGCACAGGTACAGCCACCAGTCCTCAGGCCCCTGATGTGGGTAGGTGAAGACCCTGCTTAATGGGCAGAACAGTGTCAAATGTCAAGAACCTGCCACTTCACAGCTGAAAAAGTTGAAGTTAGACTTCCAGTATATAACTTGTTGTACTGCGGTAATGAGGGCCTACATTGTTGAGATGAGCCCACACAAGTCTATACAAGGGGAAAGGCACTCAAAGTCTGTGGATCCCTTATGCCTGTGCCTTGGCAAAGGAGCTGTGACTACCCTGTGTTCCTGGCTTAGGGGAGCCAGCAGTTTATTTTTTTCCTTGTTTGTTAATTTGTTCACTCGCTAAGGCTGGGAGAATGGCTCTGGACATGTGGCAGATCCTACTTCTGGCCTAGGGCATGCAGCAATTGCTGAAGCTGGTCCAGGACCCAGTGCAGAGCAGGGAGCAAGGAGGTAAATGGGGCAGAGGTTTTCCCTAAGGGAAGTGTCTTTGATCTGCACGGTAAGATGTACGCACATACTTATCTTTCCCAATCGAGGGCTGCTTCTCACTGGTTCTGGTTGGCCATGTAGACTCTCTGGCACTGGGTTTCTCCCAGTGCAGAAAACGCGCCTCCTAAGCACTGTCACTTGCCTGCCTCACTGCTCACCCCTGTGGTGCTCAGGCCTGAAGAGCTCAGGCTCTCACCAGATCAGGTCTGGCAACTCCTCGCTGCTTCCGAAACATGTCTCCCTCCCCCTGCCACTTAGTCCAGTTCCTCAACTCTGCCTTTGATGTTCAGGGCTCCCAGATTGCCATACATAATCAAATTACTTGTTTTTTCTGGTCTTTGTTGTAAAAGCGTCTATCGGAAGCTTCTGACTACTCTGCCATCTTGGTCCCACATCCCACCTTTGCCCACTTTTTAAATGGATTCTTTGTCCTTTTGTTGTAGAGGTGTTGGATTTCCTATAGATTTTAGAGCTTAGAACTTTGTTGGATTTGTAATAGCCAATTTTTTTTTCCCCCAGTCTGTAAGTTCTCTTTTTACTCTTTGCTGAAGTCTTTGGATGAGCATAAGTATTTCATTTTGAGAAGATCCCAGTTATCTAGCTTTTCATCTAGAGTTTGTGTGTTGTTGATGATGGTTTGTTTATTGTTAATGCTGTATTAGGGTATTGTATTAGGGTCTATAGGGTTGATACTATTTTTTATTCTATGATCTTTATAGTTTTTGGTTTTATATTTAGGTCTTGGATTCATTTGTGGAATTAGTTTTTAAGTATGGTGTGAGGTATGAGTCTTATTTCATTTTTTTGCAGATGGACATCCAGTTTTGCCAGCATCATTTGTTAAAAAGACTGTTCCCCATTTGATGGACTTTTGGCCCTTGTCGAAGGTTCTCAATTCTGTTCCATTCTTCAATGTATCTGTCATCGTACCAGTACTAGGCTGTTTTGACTACTGTAGCTGTATAGTAGGTTCTGAGGTAAGGTAGTGCGAGTCCTCCTACTTTATTCTTCTTCTAGAATAGCGCTTTACTTATCCAGGACCTCTTCCTTTTCCATATAAAGTTAATGATTCTTTTTTTCCATCTCTTTAAAGAATGTTGTTGGTATTTGGATCAGGATTACATTGTATTTGTAAATTGCTTTGGGTAGAATTGTCATTTTCACAATGTTGACTCTTCCTATCCATGAGCATGATATGTTTTTCCAATTATGTAGATCTCTTTTGGTTTCTTGCAGTAGTGTTTTGTAGTTTTCTTTGTATAGGTCTTTTACATCCCTGGTTAGATTTATTCCTAAATATTTTATTTTTTTAGGGGCTATTATAAATGGTATTGTTTTCCTGATTTCCTTTTCATTGTTCTCTTTGTTGTTGTATAGGAATCCAACTGATTTTTGTATGTTTATCTTGTATCCTGCTACTCTGCTGAATCTTTCTATTAGTTCCAGTAGTTTTCTCATGGAATCTTTTGGGTTTTCTATATATATTATCATATCATCTGAAAATTGGGAAAGGTTTATTCTTCGTTACCTATTCGGATGCCCTTTTTCTTGCCTTATTGCTCTAGCTAGGATTTCTAGCACAATGTTAAATAGTGATAAATGACATCCTTGTTCCTGTTCTCAAGAGGAAAGTTTTCAGCCTATCTCCATTAAGAATGACGTTGGCTGTTGGTTTTGTATAGATGCCCTTTATTATGTTGAAGAATTTCCCCTCTACACCTATTTTATTGAGAGTTTTTATCAGTATAGTGGTTTGGACTTTGTCGAATGCCTTTTCTGTGTCAATTGAGATGATCATGTGATTCTTTTCTTTCCTTTTATTTATGCGGTGGATTACACTGATTGATTTTTTAATGTTGAACCATCCTTACATACCTGGTATGAATCCTACTTGGTAGTTATTTATTATTTTTTTGATATGATGCTGAATTCTTTTTGCTTAAAATGAAATTCTTAAGAATTTCATTATTTTCTCCATTTATCAAGAGAGAGATTAATGAGATTAATTTACATCATGGGACTGCCTCGTGATTTTTTTTCCTTTAATTTTTTTATTGTACTTCAGATGAAGGTTTATGGAACAAATAGTTTTTCATTAAAAAGTCAGTACACGTATTGTTTTATGACATAGGTTAAGAACCCCACAACGTGTCAACACTCTCCCTTCTTGACCTTGAGGAGTTTTTTGGTGAAAATATAAGTAGCCAAATTTACACCATTTCAAATGTTTCTACGTGTACAATTCACTGACATCGATTACATTCTTCCAGCTGTACTGCTATTCTCAGTATCCTTTTCCAAATTATTCCATCACCATTATCTTCAACTCACTGTCCCCTAGGCTTCCCATCAAAACTTTTGAGTTGCTGTTGTCAATTTGTTGTCACATACATAATTCTTTTTTTTTTTTTTTTGTACCTTAGATGAAGATTTGCAGAACAAATAGTTTCTCATCAAACAGTTAGTACACATATTGCCCTATGACAGTGGTTAACAACCCCATGACATGTCAACACTGTCCCTTCTCAACCTTGGGTTCCCTATCACCAGCTTTCCTGTCCCCACTTGCCTTCTGGTCCTTGTTCCTGGACTGCTGTACCTCATTAGTCCTGTTTTGTTTTATGAAGCTGTCCATTCCCTGGCTAAATGCTGAACTTTTGGTGGGGCTTCATCATGAGCTAAAAGGATATCCGGGGCCCATAGTTTCTGGGTTTCTCCAGTCTGTCAGGCCAGAAAATCTGGTATTTTTTTGTGAGTTAGAATTCTATTCTACATCCTTTTCCAGCTCTGTCTTGGACCCTCTATTGTGAAACCGGTCAGAGCCATCAGTGGTGGTAGCCAAGCACCATCTAGCTGTACTGGACTCAGTCTGTTGGAGGGCATGGTAGCTGTGGTCCATTAGTCCTTTGGACTAATCTTTTCCTTGTATCTTGTTCTCTTCATTCTCCCTTGCTCCCGAAGGTGTGAGACCAGTGGAGTATCTTAGGTGGCTGCTCACAGGCTTTTAAGACCCAGATGCTACTCACCAAGGTAGAATGTAAAACATTGTCTTTATAAACTGTGTTATGCCAATAGAGCTAGATGTTCCCCGAGACCATGGTCCCCACAGCCCTCCACCCAGCAATTCATTTCCTTAGGGAGTTTGGAAGTGTCTATGGAGCCTCCATGACCTTTCCTTGTACAAGTTGTGCTGGCTTCCCCAGTAACGTGTACTGTCCTACCCTTCACCAAAGTACCACTTATCTATTTAGTTCCCCCCATTCCAATCCCTCTTAACCAACAAAGATTGTTTCTTTTTGTGTGTAAACTTTTACATGAGTTATACGATAGAGGTCTCATACAGTATTTGTCCTTTTGTGATTGACTTATTTCACTCAGCATAATGTCTTCCACTTTCATCCATGTTATGAGATGCTTCACAGTTTCATCATTGTTCTTTATCTTTGTATAATACACCATTGTGTGTATGTATCATAGTTTGTGTATCCATTCATCTGTTGATGGGCATCTAGGTTGTTTCCATCTTTTTGTTATTGTGAACAGTGCTTCAATGAATATGGGTATGCATATATCTATTAGTGTGATGGCTCTTATTTCTCTAGGATATATTCCTAGGAGTGGGATTGCATTTTGTAGTGCTTTTTTTGTCGTGCTGATGTTTCCTTTGTTCCTCTTACACTCCTGTCCTGAGTTCCTTTTGTTTGTCAATTCTTTTCTTCATTTCTTTTGTTTTTGTAGGTTTTTTATTTTTTTTACTGAGACTTCATGTTTTTCTTCTTTATTTGGAATAGTAGGTTTGTTAACTTTCTTTGTGATTACCTTGAAATTTACCCTTATCTTCCTGGATTTGTACCAGTCTATTATTACTTGGTATAGCTTGACTTCTCCACTAGAAGGTTCTATACCTACACCGTTTATTCCCTCTTTTATTGTTCTGATGCTGTTGTCATTTACAGATTAACATCTCTGGTTCCTTTTTGTAATTCTTTTGGTTTTGCATAGTCCTTAATAGATTATTTCTGGGGGCAAGATGGCGCTCTAGGCAGAAACACCACGCCGTCCCTCCACAGCAAAGATCCGAAAAACTAAGCCTAACAGAGAATCAACAATCCTGAAACCCTAGAACACCAAATGAAGAGATAAAGAACTCAGCCAAACACCAAACGGAGTGAGAATACTAAAAGAGAACGGAGAGCGAGGAGAGACTCAGGCAGAGATTCCTTACCAGCTAACGCAGCGCGGATCCACCATCTTGGATTCCTATCAGAGACCAGCAAACGGGAGAACAGCCTTGCAGAGCATCTGGTCGGAGACAGAACGACCGGTAAACTGCGGTGCGCGCTCTCCCACCACCCACCCCTCTCCGCCTCAGCTGGGGATCCCCTGCTTTCCGTGGCCAGGGTCTCTGGGCTGGGGGGTGCTGGTGCTTGGATTCCGCGCGCCTGGGCTGGCGGCTTTCTGGGAGCCATTTGCTGGCAGCTAGCGAAGCTTTCTCTGCCGCCTCCCCCTCCTTTTGCCTGGGTGCCTGGTTCCGAGTGCCGTCTCTGCTCTCTCCTGAGGGGCTGTAGGGCTGCGTGCGGGCGTGTGGCTGTTTCTGGGTCTGGGCTCCCGCGTGGGTGGGATCCCGGGGCCTTTGTTCGTTCGCCCCTCTGCTTTCCGTGGCCGGGGTCCCTGGGCGGGGGGGCGCCGGTGCTTGGGTTCCGCGCGCCCGGGCTGGGGGCTTTCTGGGAGCCGTTTGCTGGCACCTAGCGGACCTTTTTCTGCCGCCTCCCCCTCCTTTTGCCTGGGTGCCTGGGTCCGGGTGCTGTCTCTGCTCTCTCCTGCGGGGCTGTGGAGCTGCGTGCGGGCGTGTGGCTGTTTCTGGGTCTGGGCTCCCGCGTGGGTGGGATCCCGGGGCCTTTGTTCGTTCACCCCTCTGCTTTCCGTGGCCGGGGTCCCTGGGCGGGGGGGCGCCGGTGCTTGGGTTCCGCGCGCCCGGGCTGGGGGCTTTCTGGGAGCCGTTTGCTGGCACCTAGCGGAACTTTTCCTGCCGCCTCCCCCTCCTTTTGCCTGGGTGCCTGGTTCCGAGGGCCGTCTCTGCTCTCTCCTGCGGGGCTGTAGGGCTGCGTTCGGGCGTGTGGCTGTTTCCAGGTCTGGGCTCCCGCGCGGGTGGGATCCTGGGGCCTTTGTTCGTTGGCCCCTCTGCTTCCTGTGGCCACGGTCACTTAACCCCGAGACTATCGGCTTCTTGGAATTAGCGCCCCTGAGTGGGGGCTCTCTGGGTCCCATTTGTAGGCACTGACTGCTGGTGTTGCCCTTTTTTTTTTTTTTTTCTCAATTTTATTTTTCTTCCTTTTTTGATTAGTTTTGTCATATTTTACCTCTTTTTCTCTTTTGTCTTTCTTCATTGCTTAATTTCTTGTCCCTCTATCTCTTCCTTCTCTTTCTGATCCCTGAATACCAGGCGATGTATGCCTCTGTACCTTCTGGCCAGGCTGAGCTGTGAAAATTGAGACCGACTCCCCCAGACCTCATAGCTGCATCGGTGCGATCCCTGGGAACTTTGCAGTTTTTTAACTTTTCTGATTTTCATTTGGTCATTCTTTCCTTTTCTTTCTCTTCCCCCTTCTGGTTTCCTCCATCCCATAGTCTCTCATCTGTACATTCCAACGACAAACTCCTCTAGCATTCTTTTATGTTTGTACGCTTTTTGCTCCTCCTCCTCTCTCCTCTCTCCCATAGCCAGCTTAGCTTCACACATAACCATCTTCCCGCTGCACCCTACCTACCTGCACCGTGCACTAGACATCACATCACCAAGCGGTGCAGGCACGCCCTATTGGAACCTGCCCAGCACTGACTACCGACCGTCCTGGTGGCTGCGGTGAGTGCCACAAGCAACCCATCCCAGTGGCTCCTCCTCAACTAGATCTGTCCAGCTGTACCACAAGAACGAAAAAAAAAAAAAAAAAAATCTACAATCAATAAACGAGAGAAATATTTACTGAATGCCCCGAAAACAGCAAACAATATCAAAACATTTACAAAAACAAGACAAGATGGCTCCAATAGGCGTCCAAATTAAAACACCAGATAACTCTCCTGTGGAAGAAAATGCACTAGAAGTACCTGATACGGAACTCAAATCACTAATACTCGGAATTTTCCAAGAACTGAGGCAAAAAGCTGACAAACATGAGGAAAAAATAGACAAATTTATGGAAAATACAGACAAAAAATTGGAAGAATTCAGGAAGATGATGCAAGAACAAAATGCCAAAATAAATTCACAACTCGAAATTATACAAAAACAACAATTAGAAATCCAAAAGATAAACAACAAGATTTCAGAAATGGACGGTGTCATAGAAGGGCTGAGAAGTAGATTTGAAACCATGGAAGACAGGATCAGTGGAACTGAAGACAAACACTTGGATACAACTCTGTTTCAGGAAAACTCAGAAAAAAGAACAAAGAAAAATGAAGAGACCCTGAGAGTTATGTGGGACACAATTAAAAGCAAAAACTTACGAGTGATTGGCATACCAGAACAGGGGAAGAAAACAGAAAACACAGAGAGGATCATTGAGGAACTGCTGACAGAAAACTTTCCCAATATCATGAAAGATGAAAAGCTGGTCATCCAAGAAGCTCAACGAACCCCATATAGAATAGACCCCAAAAGAAAATCACCAAGACATATCATATTCACACTCGCTAAAACTAAAGACAAACAAAGAATCCTGAGAGCAGCTCGGGAAAAACAAGAAGTCACATACAGAGGAGAAACAATAAGACTAAGCTCAGATTATTCAGCAGAAACCATGCAGGCAAGAAGGCAATGGGATGACATATATAAAATCTTGAAAGAAAAAAATTGTCAGCCAAGAATAATATATCCTGCAAAACTCTCATTCAGATTTGATGGTGAAATTAGGTCATTTCCAGATAAACAGAAACTAAAGGAATATGCAAAAGTCAAACCAAACTTACAAGAATTATTAAAGGGAGTTCTTCGATCTGAGGACAAACAGCTTAAGCCCTCAGGCAGGACCTAGGACCTAGGATGCAGGTTAACATGAACCAGATACCATTCTAGGAACTGAACTACAGACGACTTTCCAAAAACAAAAGATATACAACAGGGAATCAGAGAAATCAATCAAAGGATGACAACAACATCAAAACAATGAAAGAGGGAACAAACGGCATAGGTATAGAACCTTCTAAAGGAGAAGAAGGCAAGGCAATACCAAGTAACGGTAGACTGCTTCAAAATTATAAAGATAAGGGTAAAATTCATGGTAACCACAAAAAAAGTTAACAAACCAACTCATAAAAATAAAGACGAAAAACATAAAGTCTCAACAAAAACAAAACCTACAAAAACAAAAGAAATGAACACAAAATCCACAAACAAAAGGAACTCAGCACAAGAGAGTAAGAAGAACAAAGAAAACTTCAGCATCACAAAAAAAAGCACTACAAAATGACAGCAACAAACTCACATCTATCAATAATTACACTGAACGTAAATGGACTCAATGCACCCATAAAGCGACGGAGAGTGGCAGAATGGATAAGAAAACAGGATCCATCTATTTGCTGTCTACAAGAGACACATCTTAGAAACAAAGATGTGAATTTATTAAAAATCAAAGGTTGGAAAAAATATATCAAGCTAACAACTATCAAAAAAGAGCAGGAGTGGCAATTCTAATCTCAGATAAAATAGACTTTAAAACAAAATCTACCATAAAAGACAAAGAAGGACACTATATAATGATTAAGGGGATGATCCATCATGAAGACATAACCATAAAAAATATCTATGCACCCAATGACAGAGCTCCAAAATACATAAAAAAAACTCTAACAGCACTGAAAAGAGAAATTGACAGTTCCACAATAATAGTAGGAGACTTCAACACACCACTCTCAGTAAAGGACAGAACAACTAAAAAGAAACTCAGCAAAGATACAGAAGACCTAAAGGACACAATCAGCCAACTGGACCTCATAGACATATATAGAACACTCCATCCAACCGCTGCAAAGTACACATTCTTTTCCAATGCACATGGAACGTTCTCCAGAATAGACCACATCTTAGGCCACAGAGCAATCCTCAACAAGATCCAAAATGCTGAGATAATTCACAGTATCTTCTCTGACCACAATGCCATCAAGGTAGAAATTAACACTAGAAAGAGCAAGGAAAAAAAATCAAACACATGGAAACTGAATAATAATCTGCTTACACATCAATGGGTAATAGAAGAAATCAGAGATGGAATTAAAAAATTCCTAGAATCAAATGAAAATGAAAACACATCATACCAAAACCTTTGGGACACAGCAAAGGCAGTCCTCAGAGGACAATTTATAGCAATAGATGCACATATCAAAAAAGAAGAAAGGGACAAAATCAAAACATTAACTACAGAACTCAAACAAATAGAAAGAGAACAACAAAAAAAGCCTACAACCACCGGAAGAAAGGAAATAGTAAAGATCAGAGCAGAAATCAATGAAATAGAGAACAGAAAAACAATAGAAAGAATCAACAAAACCAAAAGTTGGTTCTTTGAAAGAATCAACAAAATCGACAAACCACTGGCCAGACTGACAAAAGAAAAACAGCAGAGGGCACAAATAACCCAAATAAGAAATGAAATGGGGGACATTACAACAGACCCAACTGAAATAAAAAGGATTATAACAGAATATTATGAAAAACTATATTCCAACAAATTTGAAAACCTAGAGGAAATGGATAAATTTGTAGAAACATACGGCCTACCCAAACTACAACAAAGTGATATTGAAAATCTGAACAGACCCATAACAAGAGAAGAGATTGAAAAGGTAATAAAAAAACTCCCAACCAAAAAAAGCCCTGGCCCAGATGGCTTCACTGGAGAATTCTACAAAACATTTACAGAAGAGCTCGTACCAGTTCTACTCAAGTTATTTCAGAGCATAGAAGAGGAAGCAACACTTCCAAATTCATTCTATGAAGCCAGCATAACGCTGATACCAAAACCAGGCAAAGACATCACAAAAAAAGAAAATTACAGACCAATATCTCTCATGAATATAGATGCAAAAATTCTGAACAAAATTTTAGCCAATAGAATTCAGTATCATATCAAAAAAATAATACACCACGACCAAGTAGGATTCATACCAGGTATGCAAGGATGGTTTAACATTAGAAAATCCATCAACGTAATCCACCACATAAATAAAAGGAAAGAAAAAAATCACATGATTATCTCAATTGATGCAGAAAAGGCATTTGACAAAGTCCAACACCCATTCCTGATAAAAGCTCTCAATAAAATAGGTATAGAAGGGAAATTTCTCAACATCATAAAGGGCATCTATGCAAAACCAACAGCCAACATCATTCTTAATGGAGAAAGGCTGAAAACATTCCCCCTGAAAACAGGAACAAGACAAGGATGCCCTTTATCACCACTCCTATTTAACATTGTGCTGGAAGTTCTCGCTAGAGCAGTAAGGCAAGAGAAAGAAATAAAGGGCATCCAAATTGGTAATGAAGAAGTTAAACTCTCCCTGTTTGCAGATGATATGATACTATACATAGAAAACCCTAAAGACTCCACGAGAAATTTACTGGAACTAATAGAAAGATTCAGCAGAGTAGCAGGATACAAGATAAACATTCAAAAATCAGTTGGATTCCTATACACCAGTAAAGAGAACGATGAAAAGGAGATCAGGAAATCAATACCATTTTCAATAGCCCCTAAAAAGATAAAATACTTGGGAATAAATCTGACCAGGAATATAAAAGACCTATACAAAGAAAACTACAAAACACTGCTGCATGAAACCCAAAGGGATCTACATAAATGGAAAAACATACCATGCTCATGGATAGGCAGACTCAACATTGTGAAAATGGCAATTCTACCTAAAGCAATTTACAAATACAATGCAATTCCGATACAAATACCAACAACATTCTTCAAAGAGATGGAAAAACTAATTATTAACTTTATATGGAAAGGGAAGAAACCCCGAATAAGTAAAGCACTACTGAAGAAGAAGAATAAAGTTGGAGGACTCACACTACCTGACTTGAGAACCTACTATACAGCTACAGTACTCAAAACAGCCTGGTACTGGTACAACAACAGAGACATTGACCAATGGAACAGAATTGAGAACTCAGATGTAAATCCATCCACCTATGGTCACCTGATTTTTGACAAGGGCCCAAAATACATCAAATGGGGAAAAGACAGTCTTTTTAACAAATGGTGCTGGCAAAACTGGATATCCATTTGTAGAAAAATGAAACAGGACCCATACCTCACACCATATACAAAAACTACTTCAAAATGGATCAAAGACCTGAATATAAAGCCTCAAACTATAAAATTCATAGAAGAAAAAATAGGACCAACACTTCAGACCTTAATACATGGCATTAACAGGATACAAACCATAAACATCAACACAAAAAACCCAACAGATAAACTAGATAATTGGGATCTTCTAAAAATCAAACATCTATGCTCTTCAAAAGATTTCACCAAAAGAGTTAAAAGAGAACCTACAGACTGGGAAAAAATTTTTGGACAGTACAAGTCAGACAAAGGTCTAATCTCCATAATCTACAAGAAAATCCAACACCTCTACAACAAAAAGACAACCAATCCTATCAAAAAATGGGCAAAGGAAATGAACAGACACTTCACCAAGGAAGACATTCAAATGGCCAACAGACACATGAGGAAATGCTCGCGATCACTAGCCATTAGAGAAATGCAAATTAAAACCACAATGAGATACCATCTCACCCCGGCATTACTGGCACGAATCAAAAACACTGGAAATAACAAATGTTGGAGGGGCTGCGGGGAGACGGGAACTCTTATACACTGCTGGTGGGAATGCAAAATGATACAGCCATTTTGGAAAATGATATGGCGTTTCCTCAGAAAGCTAGAAATAGACGTACCATTCGATCCAGCAATCCCACTCCTAGGAATATATCCTAGAGAAATAAGAGTCATCACTCGAATAGACATATGCACACCTATGTTCATGGCAGCATTATTCACAATAGCAAAACGATGGAAACAACCTCGATGTCCATCAACAGACGAATGGATACACAAACTATGGTACATACACACAATGGAGTACTATGCAACGAGAAAGAACAATGAATCGGTGAACCATCTCATAACATGGATGAAACTGGAGGACATCATGCTGAGTGAAATAAGTCAATCACAAAAGGACAAATATTGTATGAGACCTCTATTGTAAAAACCCATGAAAAAATTCACATGCAAAATGTAACAATCCTTGTTGGTTACCAGGGATGGGAGGGGGGGGGAATACTAAATAGGTAATAGGTAAGTGGTAACTTGGGTGAGAGATGAGATAGTACATAGTACAGGGGAAACTAACACAACCTGCACAAGGAAAGGTCATGGAGGCCCTATAGACACATCCAAACCCCCCGAGGGACTGAGTTGTTGGACGGAGGGCTCTGGGGACCATGATCTCGGGGAACATCTAGCTCAATTGGCATGACACTACTTATAAAGATAATGCTCTACATTCTACCTTGGTGAGTAGTGTCTGGGGTCTTAAAAGCCTATGAGCGGCCATCTAAGATACTCCACTGATCTCATCCCTTCGGGAACAAGGGAGAACGAAGAGAACAGGATACAAGGAAAAGATTAGTCCGAAGGACTAATGGTCCACAGCTACCAAGGCCTCCACGGGACTGAGCCCAGTACAGCTGGATGGTGCCCGGCTACCACCAATGACTCCTCTGACCAGGATCACAACAGAGGGTTCTGGGCAGAGCTGGAGTAGGATGTAGAGTATAATTTTAACTCCCAAAAAAAAAAAAAAAAAAAAAAGAATACCAGATATACTGGCCTAAAGAATACTAGAGAAACCTCGAGAGTGTGGCCCCCAGACACCCTTTCAGCTCAGAGGGGAAGTTACCTTCAAGGTTCGATGTTAAGCCTGGGAATGGACACCCCAGTAAAACTAAATGGGACTAACGATGTACAGGAGTCCGGTGACAAGGGCCAGAAGGCAGAGGGAGAGTAGGAAACTGATGATAAGGAACACAAATTGAATAAGGACACTGTCGATGTATTGTGAGATTGTTGACCACTGCTATAGGGCAACATTTGTAGTAACTATTAAATGGGAGGCTGTTTTGTCCTGTAAGCCTTCATCTTGGGCGAGAATGGCAGCACAATTGGAAGAGCATAGTCAATATCACTTAAATGTGTAAGTAAAAAGTTTTGAAATGGTGTTTAAATAAAATAAGAATAAATAAATAAATAAATAAATAAATAAACAAATGAGACTAAAGAGGTACAATAGTCCACTGACAAGGTCCAGAAGACAGAAGGGGACAAGGAAGCCCCCTGGTGATAGGGAACACAAGGTGGAGTAAGGATATTCTTGATGTGCTGTGAGATTGTTAACCATTGTCATAGGGCAACATGTGTAGTAACTGTTAAATGAAAAACTATTTTTTCTGTAAGCCTTCATCTTAAGTGAGAATAACAGCACAGTTGGAAGGGCGTAGTCAATGTCACTGAACTGTGAATGTAGAAATTTTTGAAACGGTGTATCTTTGGCCATCTGTAATTTTCATCAAAAAAAAAGGTTGAGAATTTAGAGGCTTAATACGTTGTGGGGTTGTTAACCAATGTCAAAAAACAACATGTGTACTACTATTTCGTGAGAAACTATTTGCTCTGTAAGCTTTCACCTGAAGTACAATAAAATATATATTAAAAAAATAAAAAATAAAAATAAAAAAAAAAAAAAAAAAATAGATTATTTCTTAGGTTGTTATTTGGCTAGTAAAATCCTGTGTCCTATATTCAGCTTGTCTTCTGATATTGCTTGTTCTCAGATTGAAGGACTTCCTTTAATAATTATTGTAAATTTGGTCTGGTTTTTACATAGTCCCTTAATTTCTGTTTCTCTGGAAATGACCTAATTTCACCATCATATTTGAATGAGAGTTTTGCAGGATATATTATTCTTGGCTGGCAATTTTTTTCTTTTAAGGTTTTATATCTGTCATCCCATTGACTTCTAGCCTGCATGGTTTCTTCAGAATAACATGAGCTTAGTCTTATTGTTTCTCCTCTGTATGTGACTTTTTGTTTTCTTGAGCTGTTCTCAGGATTCCTTGTTTGTCTTTGGTTTTGGTTAGTGTGATTATCCTATGCCTTGGCGATTTTCTTTTTGGGTTCATCCTATGTGGGGTTCGTTGAGCTTCTTGGATGGTTACCTTTTCATCTTTTATGATATTGGGTAAGTTTTCTGTCAGCAATTCTTCAGTGATCCTCTCTGTGTTTTCTGTTTTCTCCCCCTGTTCTGGAACTCCGATCACTTGTAGATTTTTGCTTTTGATTGTATCCCACATAATTCTCAGGGTTTCTTCATTTTTATTCATTCTTTTGTCTGATTTTTATTCAAACAGAGTTGTAGTCAAGTGTTTGTCTTCAGTTTCGCTGATCTTCTATCATTTCAAACCTGCTCCTCAGCCCTTCTACAACACTGTCCATTTCTGAAATCTTGTTGTTTATCTTTTGGATTTCTAATTGTTGTTTTGAATGATTTCTAGTTGTGAATTTATTTTAGCATTTTGTTCCTGTATTATTTTCTTGAATTCTTCCATTTTTTTTTGTCTGTATTTTCCACAAAGTTGTCTGCCTTTTCCATGAATTTGTCTATTTTTTCCTCATTTTTGTCTGTTTTTTGCTTCATCTCTTGGATAATTCCTAATATTAGAGATTTGAATTCCCTATCAGTTAGACCTAGTGCCTTTTCTTCTACTGGATGGTCATCTGGTGTTTTATTTTGGATGCCTACTGGAACCATCCTGTCTTGTTTTTGTAAATGCTTTGATATTGTCTGCTGTCTTAGGGACATTCAGTGTTTATTTTCCTCATATGTCAATTGTAGGTTTCTTTGTTTTGTCCTACCATTTTGTTTTATTTGGTTATGTCTGAGCAGGTAGGCTGTGCGTTCTTTGTTGTTTGCTCATCTGTGGGCATGATACTTTTCACCTCCTTCTCCAATGGGCAGGTTCAGTCACTCAGGTATGGTACAGCAGGACAGGTGCAGCTCAAGGGGAGTTGCTGAGATAGGTTTTTTGTGTCAAGTACCAGGCCTGACAGTGTGGACCAGGAATCAGTGCAGGGCAGATTCCAGTAGGCTGTGCCTGTGTTTCTTTGGAGTGTGATTTTCAGCACATGGTGCAGTTAGGCAGGAAGGAGGGTGTAGATCATGATGTGTGGAGCTAAGATGGGTATGGGAAAGATGAGAGAGAGGAGAGAGGAAGAGCCAAAGACATAAATACAAACAAAAAAGAGTGCTAAGGGAGCTTGCTATTGGAGTGGAGAGATGAGGGACTGAGAAATGGGGAAGAACAAAAATTAGAAAAAAAAGAAAAAGGGTAAAAGAAAAAATGAGTAAATCAAGAAACTGGAAATGAAGAAAGACAAAATGGGAATAAGAGAAGTAAACTAAACAAATAAATTAAAAAAAAAAAAAAGACAAACAAACAAAAAAAAAAAATGAAATATCTGCAGGGATGTCCCTGTGCTTCTGCACAGAGTAAGGGACTAGCTTCCAAGCCACGTGGTACTGTCCAGCTAGAAGGGGCTCCAAGCAGAAAACGAAAACGAAAACAAACAAACAAATCAAAAAAGAACAAATCAGAGTAAACAAACAAAAAGCCCCAGAGGTCCCACCAGCATGGCGGCATGGGCCGGGAAGCAGTTTCACAGTCGAGCGGTGTTTTGCAGCCTTTTAGGAAGAAGCAAAGATGGCGCACAGAGCCAGGTATTTGAGAGAAAGGAGGGGGAGGTGGTGAGAGGTAAGGAAGAAATCAAAAGAAGCAGAAAAAACAACCCCAGCAGCCAACAAATGGCATTCAGGGAGCTGGCCAGTGTGGGTGGGTGGAATCCAAGCAGCACTGGGGGGAAGCTCGTGCCTCCCAGCCAACAGACTGTGGCTGCAGGAAGCAGAGGAGGCTAAGTGGGGGTGAAGAAGGGTGGAGGGATGGGAAAGCCTATATCATGGGTTACCAGTTGTTCTGTCTCCTGCTGGAAGCTCCATGAAGCTGCTTTCTTGTACCTCTTGTTAGCTGATCTCCGATAGGATTCCGAGATGTTGGATCCGTGCTGTGGTAGCTGATAGGGGACTTCTGCATGTATCTCTCCTCGTGCACTGTTTTCAGTCAGTTTCTTACTCCATTCGGTGCTTGGCTGAGTTCTTTATCTTTTCATTTGATGGTTAGAGTTTCAGGATTTACGTGTGACTCTGTTTGACTTAGTTTTTCTTATCTTTGCTGTGGAGGGACGGCATGGTGCTTCCGACTATAGCGCCATGTTGCCCGGAAGTTTGTCTCATGTGATTTTGAAGGCTGGGAAATCTAAAATCTATATGTTAGATGATAGATTGGAGAATTCTGCAAGCATGTGTCCCAAGATCCATTGGCCAGGTGAAGGAAAGAGTACTGAGTGAAGAGAGAGAGGAAGTTCTGCTAAAATATCTATTCATAATCTAGAATTGGACCACACCCTAAGGAAATTCCATTTTCATCTGATAGATTGATTACATCACATTAAATTACATTGCATGCCCCCAGACACCCTTTCAGCTCAGAGGTGAAGTTACCTTCGAGGTTCGATGTTAAGCCTGGAAATGGACAGCCCAGTAAAACTAAATGGGACTAATGAGGTACAAGAGTCCGGTGACAAGGGCCAGAAGGCAGAGGGAGAGTAGGAAACTGATGATAAGGAACACAGATTGAATAAGGACACTGTCAATGTATTGTGAGATTGTTGACCACTGCTATAGGGCAACATTTGTAGTAACTATTAAATGGGAGGCTGTTTTGTCCTGTAAGCCTTCATCTTGGGCGAGAATGGCAGCACAATTGGAAGAGCATAGTCAATATCACTTAAATGTGTAAGTAAAAAGTTTTGAAATGGTGTTTAAATAAAATAAAATAAAATAAAAAACAAATGAGACTAAAGAGGTACAATAGTCCACTGACAAGGTCCAGAAGACAGAAGGGGACAAGGAAGCCCCCTGGTGATAGGGAACACAAGGTGGAGTAAGGATATTCTTGATGTGCTGTGAGATTGTTAACCATTGTCATAGGGCAACATGTGTAGTAACTGTTAAATGAAAAACTATTTTGTTCTGTAAGCCTTCATCTTAAGTGAGAATAACAGCACAGTTGGAAGAGCGTAGTCAATGTCACTGAACTGTGAATGTAGAAATTTTTGAAACGGTGTATCTTTGGCCATCTGTAATTTTCATCAAAAAAAAAAAAAAAGGTTGAGAATTTAGAGGCTTAATACGTTGTGGGGTTGTTAACCAATGTCATAGAACAACATGTGTACTACTATTTCATGAGAAACTATTTGCTCTGTAAGCTTTCACCTGAAGTACAATAAAACATATAAAATAAAAAAAAATAAAAAAAATAAAAAAATAAATTACACTGCATTAGATTACTCTATGGAACAGCAACTAATCTAGTGTTTGAACAAACCACTAGGAACCATAGACCAGCCAAGTTTTCACATAAAATTAACCATTACACAACTCATTTCTATTTTTTTTAAGACGTTTCTCCCTCAATCTTAATATGCTACTACTTCCATGATTTGTTTACTTGGACACATGAGGTATCAAGGTGAATAGATGCATTTGTCTTTACTGTTATACATGCAACTTTTACAAAGATTTGATCTGGTCTATATCCTTTGCTAAATTTTGTGGATCAAACCTTCTCTTTCTTTGTGCCTCAGTTAATAGCAACTCCATTATTCCATCTGCTCAAGCAAAAAAACGAAAAACAGAAAACTTGTCCTTCATTCTTTCTTTATTTTCACTACTTATATCTGTTTTATAAGGAAATTCTATTGACACTAACTTCAATATATATCTGGTACCCAACTATGTCTCATTTCCTTCATTGCTCTGTTATACCAATAATAATTCATCTCTCACCTTGATCGATGCAATAGTCTCCCATGTTGTAATTGGTTTACCTGCTTCAGACCTTGCCCATCTTGGAGTCTATTACTAGAATGAATAAAAGAGTTATCCTTTTAAATTGTAGGTCCAAGCATATCATTCCTCAATTTTCTTCTCTAATAACTTTCTACCTCACTCAGAATAAAAAGTACAAACTCTTAGCATGGCCCGTTGTTGCTATTGTTGTTGTTAGGTGCTGTCGAGTGGGTTCCAACTCATAGTGACCCTAAGTACAACCAAAGCAAACACTGTCCAGTTCTGTGCTATCCTCACAATCGTTATGCTTGAGCCAATTGTTGTAGCCACTGTGTCAATTCATCTCCTTGAGGGTCTTCCTCCTTTTCACTGACCCTCTACTTTACCAAGACAGCATGGCCTACATAACCACAAATAAGCTGCACCCCACCACCCACAACACCCAAACAGATGCTCACTCATATACATTTCCCTCCTCATATCCCACATTGCCCTTACTCTCCTTCTTAGCTGTATTTTCCTCCATAACATGTATGCTATCTGACAAGATATATATTTTACTTGTTTGCTCTTTGTTACTCTTTTACATTATTAGAATGTATGGTACTCATAGGCAAAGATTATGTGTTTTTGGTCATCTTGCTCCAGAATAATGCCTAAGACATAGTACTAGTCAAATAATTTTTAGGAAAATAAACAAATGAGTCAGTCAGTAAAAAGTATCTACAGAAAGAGAATGTCTGGAATGGAACAGTTAAAATGACTCTTCTTTAATCTTGGTTATATAAGTTTTCCCTATGGTGAAACATTTTACAGTGCCAATTTTTCAAGTCAGGGAGTTAAACAGAAAATGGCCTGATGAAAGCTTTGGGATTAGCATTTCATTAGCTGTTTGTGGTTTAAGTAACAAAAGCCAGAAATTAGCTGGGTTTCTGTTTGGGGCAATTTGCAAAAATTATTGATCCCTTGAGAAAATAGAGCTTCCCTGGCTAAAATAAAGTACAAAATTTTGACAGAAATGAACTGAAATGTATTTTACTGCATTTTATAATTTATTTTCAAGTGATTTAAAAAGTAATATAAGTCATTTTCAATACTGTCACTGTTATTACTTTCCAGTGATTTTATATGGCATTTTGCAGATGGAAATATTTTATTAATTTTATATATAATTTAAAATCATTATATAATTAACTCTATAAACTTTTTTATACAGGGTAGATATGAAAAGATTTTTAGGGAACTTATTGGGCTTTTTAAAACATATAATTTTGCCATTACAGAATAGTACTTATTAATGTACCTGCTATATTATGCTTTATGATAATATCTATGCAAGCTTTCCTCTACATTTTGTCTAACAGCATATTTCATGAGTTATTTTATTTATACAATTTGTTTCCAGTAGAAAAGGTGATAAACAAATCATTTTAAATATGTTCTATGTTTCTAACTTTTATCTTTATATATTTCTTTTATCAAAGTCAACATGTGATATTTTAAATATTCAGATGACAGTATAAAAATAATAGATATTAATTCTATATTTTATACTACCTAGTTTGTATTATATTACATATATAGTATAAAGTATGTTACTATTTTACATAGATAGTATAAAATATGTATGTAAAATGGTAATACATGTATATATATTACATATATGGATTGACACAGTGGCTGCAACAATGAGTTCAAAAATAGCAATGATTGCGAGGATGGCTCAGGACCAAGCATTGTTTCCTTCTGTTGTGCATAGGATCACTAAAAGTCAGTATCAACTTGATAACAACAATAACAAATATATATTATATATATATATTATATATACACATAGTACTATATTTTATAGTAAGAGATTAAGAGATTGGACGAAATAGTAATTCATACAGTTTTAGTGATTACCATATATACCAAATAAAAATCAAATCCATTGCCATTGAGTCGATTCTGACTCATACCACCCCTATAGGACAGAGAACTGTCTCGCAGGGTTTCCAAGGCTGTAAATCTTTACAGAAGCAGACTGCCACATCTTTCTCTCCAGGAGCAGCTGGTGGATTCGAACCACCAAACTTTCAGCTAGCAGCCTAGCACTTAACCACTGTACTACTAGGCTCCTTACCATATAAACCAAAACTCATTGCAGTCAAGTCTATTCTGATTTATGGCGACCCTATAGGACAGAGTAGAACTGACCAATAGGGTTTCTAAGGAGCAACTGGTGGATTTGAACTGCCAACTTTTTGGTTAGCAGCCGAACATTTAAACACTGCGCAGGACACCACCATATAAACAGTACTATATAAATCACTTTTAGAATGACTGGAAACATTTTTTTCCATTACTCTTTACTTTGCTCAATCAAGATACCAGTTGGCATTTAATACATATCATAACATGAATATACCATGGGTAGATACTGTGTTTAATAATGTCAAATAACAGGGCTGGTTTAAAAAAAAATGAAATATTTGTAACAAAAACTCTTCCAACTTGCTCAGTCACTTCCATAACATATTAATCTGTCATGTCTTTTCTTGTCAAGAGGATAGTTTAAAATAAATGTTCATATTTTAATTGCTTATATGTCAAGATGTAAATAATCTATAAACAAAAAAATTGACAAACACAATCTTTGCTTTCACATTCTTTCATTAATTTACAAGACACTTCAGATATTATAGATTTTAATTCAGAAATTTCCATGAGAGTGTTTTAAAAGCTTATATTTTTCTGCTTATATTTCTTAGCTTTAGTCACTGTGAAAACTTTTTCATTACATCATTGAGTGTAGTTGCTTTAAAAATATGTATATATTTTTTGCTCATTTCAACATCTGCCTTTTTTGTGAGAATCGGTTACATTTCCTTGGGTCTTAGTATGCCAATTAATTTAGTATTATATCTTGGATATTGTGAATGTTGTGTAGTAAATTCTGTTATATTGTTTTTAAGAGTTGATTTTTTTCTTTTAGCAGACAATTTATATGCTTGGACTCACACCACACTGTATCAGATGGTAACTCCGATCTCAGTTCAGATCTTTCAACTTTAGCTGAAGTCTGGCCCACACGCATGCGTAATTCACAGTCAGTCAGAGATTTGGGAAGAGTTGATACATAGAAATTAGGCTCCTTCTGTCTGGCTCTCATATTTCCAGGAATCCTTTCAATTTCCAATGTCTATAAAGTGGTGATTTTCTATCAGAGATTTAGCCCTAACAATTCTGTAGTCTTGCCTTTTTTGTTGTTTTTTTCTCCCTGTTTTCAGTGTCTTCAAGTATTTATTTAAAAAAAAAGTTTGTTCAGAGTTTATAGTAGGTATCTGTGGAAGGATTGGTCTAGGTGTAATAAATTCAGGCTTCTGGAGGAAGAATCTGTCCAGTAAATTTTTAAAGAAAATTCAATGCATTATAAGAAGTCCAGAAACCAAACAAACAAACAAAACCAAAAAACTTCATATCTGAGGGATATTCTGTATACCTTTTCAGTTGATACAGGATGTTAGGTTTATTTCTAAATCCAGGAAATGTGAGCATAACATGTAACAGTAAGTTATAATGGGGAGGGATTAGACAAAACAAAGAGAAAGAATACTCTTACAGTTCACAAGAATCTGATCTATGAACTGTCGTTGCCTTGACTGTCTTAAAAATCTCATCTCTATCTTCAACTCACGAAGGCTACTGAGCCCTGTTTTGATTTCCCTTCCCATGCTGTGGATTGGAAAAATCTCAACAGGTTATAAGCTCAGAAAATACTAGAGCTCAACTTGTTTGTTTTCACTCTTTCTGGTATCACTGTACCATGGTGCCTATTGTCCAATGACTGAAATTAATTTTTTTATACATTCCATCCATTTGTTGATGTATTTAAGGCAGGAGGTTAAATCCAGTCTTGTTACTTCACAATGAACCAAAAAGAAAACCTGAAATTGTATTCAAATTTAAATTTGTAATGAAATGAAAATTGAAAATCACCTTGAGGCAATGGTTAACAAAAACCACATTTTTACCTATTCATTGAAATTTAATATTATATGTAACAAAATTGATTCCCTTAAAGAAGGGGAGAAGGTTTTCAGAGTCAAGCATGTAACAAGTATGAAAGGATTTTTACTTTATAATTGTACTGAGCAAATATTGTTAGCTCAAATCTGCATGAGAGCACCTCCATCTGCCATGGGGTAACTGCCATTTTGAGAGTACTCTAAACCAAATTTTTCTTTAATGTTGAAAGAAAATGTGCAGACATAGCAAGGATGTTGTTGTTAGATGCCACTGAGTCTGTTCCAAGCCATAGCAACCCCTGTGTACAACAGAATGAAACACTGCCCAGTTCTGAGCCATCCTTACAATCATTGTTACGCTTAAGCCTACTGTTGCAGCCACTGTGTCAACCCATCCCATTGAGGGTTTTCCTGTTCTGTTATATTTATTGTGTTAACTGAGTTGTTACCAAAAACTAAAAAACCAAGCCCATTGTACTTGAGTCAATTCCAACTCATAGCAACCCTCTAGGACAGAGCAGAACTGCCCCATAGGGTTTTCAAAGCTGTGATCTTTACTGAAGCAGACTGCCACATCTTTCTCCTGTGGAGCAGCTGGTAGGTTCTATCTGCCTGAGTGCTTAACCACTGTGCTACCAGGTCTCTTTTGTTTACTACATATACAACACTAAATAAGAGATTGTGATCTGAATATGCAGACTATTTTCCTATGTCCCAAGCACTTCCGTCTAAATCTTCATATGTTTCTTCTACTTTATGCTCCTTTTACTGAGCTGTTAGTAGAGAAATTTTATTCTAGTTTATAACAGCAATAGCCTGCTAGCATGACTCCTAAATTCAAATCACCTCCTCTGACAGTCCAGCTTCTAGGGAGCCACTAAAGACATTTTACTCTTCCAGGCCAGGCAGCCAACAAATACTTTTTTCCTTTCCTCTTCCTCCCCACTTCCCCCACTCCCCCTTTATCCTTGTCCTTCTCATTCTATCCTTCTTCTTCATTCTATTTTTGTAAATCAGATTTTCTTACCTTCATGTTGAAAACCATTCAAACTTCCCTTTCTCACTTAATAAAACTCAAAATATTTAGCCAAGACTAAAATACTTTGCTTGTCTCCATGTGCTTATTACTGTTAACTTATAATCTAACTCTGTTATTCTACCATCTTTTAGAAGGAGTCAGTTTTATGATCCTAGTTTATCTCCTTGTTTTGGTTATTAGCTACACTTATTTGTGTTGTTTAAGTAGCAGTTGCTTCAGGTTTTATAGAATACATCTTTAATTTTCCCGTCTGCCTTTAAGTAATATTGTATCACTTTATGTGTACTATAAGAACCAGATGGTACGTACCTCCACTTTTCTTCTCCAGCTTTTGTTTTATAGTTTCAGGAAGAAGGAAAATGATACCAGATAGAAATCTGGATTAACACAAGGAGATGAATATCACTGTAAAGGATAAATAAGTGGGTAAAATTAAAATATATTCTTATTATTTAAAATATATCACTAAAATATAATTGACTGTTGAGTGGAAAATTAATGACCTTATTCAGACACTCTAATTCACTGTACTTTGCTCATATATTGGCCTGCATACATGTGCTTAAAATTGCCAAGAATTTCCTATGTTAGACTTTATCAGACCATTCTTTCTGCATGGAGCTACAGCATCCACATCCCATACACCTTGTGTATGGGCATACACTCACTTACATTTACTCTGGCTTTATCTTTTTTTGTCTCTAAATCTTAGACTAACTTTCACTTCCCAAAAAGGCTTTCCCAACTCATCCCATTTAATCAGTACCCTACCCAGCTTTCTTCTACAGTTTCCTCAGTCTTCCTCTTCACAAAGTGTAATTTTATATTTGGCTTAATATGTATTCTTTTTATATGTCTACAAATTCTATGAGCGTAAGAAACATATTGCTTACCATAATATTTCCAGAATCTAAACAGTGTCTGTAATTTACTAAGTATACCTTGAATAGTTGTGGAATGTATGTAGGAGGTACCTAAAAAAATCTCTTTATAAGCTTGTTTTCCTATTAAGATAGTCCTACAAAAGTCCTAGAAAATAGTGCTTCAGTCTGTTCTACATAACATAATGATTTATGTGAAATTATATAGATTCCCTGACTTTGTGTTGTTTTGTTCTATCCACAAAATAAGAATTACAAAATAGGTCAATACATTTTATTTTTAACACTTTTTAAAACCTAGAATAAAAGTTACTATATCACTTTTTCTTAAAATAGATCTCCTGAGTATCTTTGAAGTGACCCTATCAACATCTTTCAGTGTTTCAACGCTTAAAGTTGTTCCTTGGTCTATTTCCAAAGGAAGCACCACAAGGATTTATACTGGCAACTTCTTATTAATATATATATATATATATATATATATATATATATATATATATATACATATACACAGAACATTAAAAAAAATAATGTGTACCGAGGAGCAATTCAAATCGTTGTGTCACTTGTAATGAAAAGGCTATGTGTTGATACACCATTATACTTATTCTCAGGACTGGTAATGGGTAAGAACTGACAATTAGCTGAGTAGTTAACCTACACAAAGGAATGTCAATAGACCCCACAACCACACTTGACACAAGTCAGTGTGTTTTTTCAGTCAATGATTGCAGATCCTTATATACATACAACACGAAACCTGTAGCATAAAAGGAGATGAATCAAATGTTTACTGAGGTATTTAATAGAAAGACAATTCCTAAATGTAACATTCATTTAAATAAATTGTGTTTATATGGTCATTATTTTTGTTTGTATGTTTAAGAATAGGCATCTTGCATACATATATATGTATCTATATCTATATCTATATCTCATAAAGCATATCATTGGAATCATAACAATAGATTATGATATATCTCAGCACAATGGTTTAAGTTTAACCATCAGCCCCTAGAGTACCACATATTTGAAAATATTCTGAGCCATGTCATGGCCCATAGGAGAAGAATCAGAAAAATTTGAATATTTTTTGTTAAACTCACAGTTGATGTTATGTATGTTTTAAAAAATATTTATACATTGCATGCAAAGTTTCATCAAGCTAAATTCTGCTATTGTCATTTGAGAACATCTTATTTCATCACTCAGATATTTTTGGGGTAAATGTATATACCAAAGGAAGTTTAATGTAAATTAATATACAAATTGGTTATCTGTTAACTAGCAAAATTTGCTTATCTGGTAAAACATCACTGTCTGATAAATACATTTTGAATTAATTAATTGATGGCCTAAATTATTAATATAAATGAAATCTGGAAGCATGGTGAAATTTAGGATTAAATGCAAACTTTAACAAAGGAACTCAAGTCAGAACTAAAATGAATGTTATCTCACAGAATTACAGTTTGAATCTCCACTGGATATGCATCAATTATAGCCAAAATAATATACGTGAAATAATTTCTTAGTAAGTCTACAGAGATGTGAGAGCTCTCTGGGATTCAGAGAAGTCACATGACTAACCTAAGGGGAATGGGGAGTGTCTACTTTGTTTATGAGTTTTACTTTGATGAAATTTTTTTTTTTAATTTTTTCTGGTAAAATACTTAGAACAAAAAATTTCCAGGATGCCTACTTTGACAGTAGTTATCAAGGCTCTAATGATCGTTGTAGTTGTTAGGTGCCATCGAGTCGGTTCCAACTCATAGAGAACTTACAGGACAGAGCAGAACTACCCAATAGGGTTTCCAAGGAGCAGCTGGTGGATTTGAACTGCCAACCTTTTAGTTAGCAGCCAAGCTCTTAACCAGTAAGCCACCAGGGCTCCAGATGATCATTAAAAGCCTTCAAGACGATGACACTTACAACCTCTGTCCTCTCCTGTGAAGAGAGCAGGAAGAGACAACGAGTTGTTCATCATCTCTTTATATGCAGAAATGTTGGATCTTCCGGGACGTGGAGAGGGAAAAACATGACCCAGGATATGCTTTTTTTGTGCACTTTAAAAGCTACAGTGTTTTTAAAGCAATTTTCTGTCTTATGGAAAGCATTCCTTTAGTTAATCGTAAATTTAAAAACAGCCTCTGACTGTCAAAGCTCTCGAAGGAGTTAAGTACCAGAAACAAAGAGAAAAAACCATAATCTCTGTCCCATGTCACATGAACAATATTCTTAATGTATTTTGTTTTATGTTGATGAAGTAAATTTTCATCTACTAAAGTGGCTGTATTCTGTCTACCTACATACAGCATTCATAAGGATGTTTTACTTAATACACTGCCCTTGCTCTAGATCCTCTAAGTTCTGCAATTTTATTAGCCAATATTTCAGATAGAAACAGGCACTGAATCTTAGTGCAATACACTTCATTGTTCACGTTCAGAGGCTTCTAAGTTGATATTTGAAACTGAAATGCTTTAGTTAATGTACATTTTTCATAAGGATTTTCATGTTTTCCCTACAAGAGTAAATAAATCCCATGAGGTCCTTATTGACATGTCTATTTGTGTTGTTAATAATTTGATAGATGTTACTTTTTCTTAATATTTTACATGTGTCATAATAATTGTTTTATTTCTCCAAATTTAAATGTATGCCAGAAATTAAAAAAAAAAGATTAAAAGAAACTTTGGACAAAAATATAGACATATATATCAATATTTTAATATTTGCCTCAATGTTCACTGTGATGCTCAGATTAAGAAGTATCCAGGCTTTGTATCAGACTGGATTGTAAAATTTAGGCATTATTTTGTAGCGTGGAGTTGTAGAAATAATATAGGCTGTTCAGTGAAACAGCCCAGAATTCAAATTCCTTTGTTGAATTTTTATTGCTCTAAGAGTTGTAGAATCACTGCATGGCTCTGAGTTGGCCCTGATATGTTAAATTAGGCTAATAATACTGATCACAATGGGAATTCATGAAGATTAGAGGAATATTTCAAGTGTCTCTAATTGGTGCTTAAATATGATAACTAGTATTGTGGTTGATACTAATTTATTATCCTCATTATATCCAATTTTTCATGAGGTTTGAAGGAAGTAAAAATAAAACTAGAAGTGCTAACTTCAAGAATGGAAGATGTTAGTTACCTAGTGCTGACATAATATAAATACCACAAGTGAATGACTTTAACAAACAAATTTATTTTCTCACTGTTAGGAGGCTAGAAGTCCAAATTCAGGGTCCTGATAGTAGGGGAAGTTTTTCTCTGTAGGCTCTGGAGGAAGGTCCGTGTGTGTTTTGAGCTT
This sequence comes from Dugong dugon, assembly GCA_030035585.1. NCBI lineage: Eukaryota > Metazoa > Chordata > Mammalia > Sirenia > Dugongidae > Dugong > Dugong dugon. Next base: position 99,692,806 of record CM057463.1, on the reverse strand, counting down.
CTGTTCCTATGTGATTTTCAAGTGACTTGGCGTCTATCTTCCCCCATTTGTATTTTTTTTCCTGTTTACTTAATCTGCATTTATATCTCAAAAAAGATTGACTTAAAACACACCCTACACTAATACTGCCTCACTAACATAGCAAAGAAAATCCATTCCCAAATGAGATTATAACCACAGGTATAGGGGTTAGGATATACAGCATGTATTTTGGGGACAAAATTCAATCTGTAAGAGAAGGGAATTACATGACTTAACATTTTCAGATTGTTTTACTTTGTAGGATGAGTGTGGAGATACTAACATTTCATTTGATGTCTCAGAAGTATTTAAAAAATGTAGTTAACTACTCTAAAAATATGAAGTATAACCCAAATAGAAAAGAAAAATCGAGGCACTAAACAATATATTATTGTCTGAAAAAAAGTTAACAGAGGGGGAAAAAGAAGTTGAGTAAATACAACTGAAAAATGGAATTTCAACATAATAGTATGATGACATAACTTTTTTCTTAACTGGCATTGTTACTCTTGAACACATCCCTTCCATTAAGAAAACACGGTAAGTGAGCAGCCATCTAAGATACTCCAGTTGTCTCACCCCTTGGGGAGCAAGGGAGAATGAAGAAAACAAGATACAAGAGAAAGATTAGTCCAAAGGACTAATGGACCACAGTTACCACGGCCTTCACCAGACTAAGTCCACTACAACTAGATGGTGCCTGGGTACCACCACTGACTGCTCTGACAGGGATCTCAACAGAGGGTCTCGGACAGAGATGGAGAAAAGTGTAGAAAAAAATTCTAACTCCAAAAAATTCCAGACTTAACTGCCTAACAGAGACTGGAGAAACCCCGAGAGTATGGCCCCCAGACACCCTTTTGAAGTCACCACCGAGGTTCACCATTCAGCCAAAGATTAGACAGCCCCATAAAACAAAATGAGACTAATGGGGCACAACAGTCCAGGGACAAGGACTAGAGGGCAGGAGGGGATAGAAAAGCTGGTAATAGGGAACCTAAGCTTGAGAAGGGACAGTTTGACATGTCGTGGGGTTGTTAACCATTGTCATGAAACAATATGTGTACTAACTATTTAATGAGAAACTATTTGTTCCATAAACCTTCGTCTAAAGTGCAATATAAAAAAAAAAAAGAAAGAAAGAAAGAAAGAAAACATGGTAAATCCTCCAGGGAGTAATAGTATTACTAAACTGTAAGCTACAATAGAAAGTTACGTGTTATGGATTGAACTGTGTCCCCAAAAATCTTAACTCCTATACTTGTAGATGTAATCCCATCTGGCAATAGAGTTTTCTGTGTTATGTTTAGGAGGTCATGTCAGTGTAGGGTGTGTTTTAGCCAATCACTTTTGAGATACAGAAGAGCAGATAGGCCCAGAAGCAAGCAAGCCCAAAGGAGGGAACTATACAAACCACGTGAAGATTGCCAAGGAACCAAGGAGCAGAAGCTGAAAAGAGACAAGAACCTTTCCCCAGAGTGTAAAGAGAGAGAAAGTCTTCCTCTAGAGCCAGCCGTGCCCTAACTAAAGACTTCTCACTTTCTAAACTAAGAAAATAAGTTTGTATTTGTAAAGACCATCCACTTGTGGTATTTCTGTTATAGCAGCGCTAGATGACTAAAACAGTTTGTTTTCCAGGGAATTAATTTTCTAATTCAAGGTCACAAACTGTTTCAAATGTTAGCAGATCAGAGAAATATTGTAAGAAAATTTATGTTGCACAACAGACATGAAGAAATGTCCTACATTTGGGAAAAATAAAATAGAATGTTTGAAGGTGTGTAACTAGGATGTAATGTTAGACAGGATTAATGAATCTTACCTCTAGCATAAGGTTGAGAATCATGTTCCTATACATTTAATATGATGCATATTTTAAGATAAAACATAGAAATTCATCATAATGAATTTGGTCTGTAACTCTAGGAGTTGACATCACTGGATGGAGCTTCAATAAATTAAATAAAATTCTGTCTATAAGTCATCTATCTATCCTAGACTCTATAAAACTAATAGACTGCCTGAAGAATGAACAAATCAGTTTTAAAAGAAATAAAATTGGAATACTTCTTAGAAATGAAGATGGTGAAACACATCATCAGGAAAGACCAGTCTCTAGAATAGAAAATCAAGTTTGGTGAAGTACTGGGCCAGCTAAAAGGAGGAAACCCTCAATGAGATGGATTGCCACAATAGCCTCAACAATGCCTCAAACATATTTGAGATCGTGAAGATGGCACAGGAACAGGCAATGTTTTATTCTGTTATACAGAAGGTCGCCATGAGTTGGAGCTGACTCAATGGCCACTAACAACTACAAAAGCGTAAGTTTTGTGTCAGAAATAATAACTGTGAAGGTTTAAGTTTAAAGACATTGTGTTATTCTTATAAGATCCCTTGTTAGAATTGCATTATTTTAAGTCATGTAAGTGAAAAAAATTGTTAAAACTAAATAAATTAAATGTATGAGGCAGTTTGCTCTTGAAACCACTTTTAAAAACATTTCCCTATATATGTTGTTTCTCTATCATCATTTTAGAGGTCCCATTTAAAAATTCCATGATATATTGAGATCCTTATACTCCAAAAATTCCCATTTTTAAATATCAGGTCCTTTCTAACAGGATAATAACTGCACGTGCATTTCATTTCTAGGCACTTTATATGCATTGTCTCCTTCGATATCGACAACACCCAGCATACCTTTGCGTTGTCTTTACAAATGAGGAAACAGATGATAACTGATTTGCCCAAGGCCATGCAAATTTGTCTATCCAACTTTAAATTAGGCATATACATTAAGCAATTTGGCAAAACTAAAAAGAAAAAAAAAAACAAAAAAATCCTGACATTCTTCTATCTCATATTTGACCTGGAAAAAATAAGATCAAAGAATAAATGACTAGAAAGTGCTTTGAGAGTTTCCTTAGGAATAACTATTTAATGAAAGATGAATAAGAAGTTAAAGGCAAAGAAACCAATGATCTTCAATTAACACAGGCAGCAGGGGATATTTTAATGCTAAATCAGCAAACATGTTTAATGTCCAAGCTTAGAATAGCTCTGAATAAGTTTTAGATTGGTACTCATTATCTTGAAAACAGAAAAAATAGTACATGAGGGATTGTAGAATATTTTCTTGAGAATTCTAAAGGAAAATTGTCAAAATTAGACCCAGTGTGATTAACAGACATAACATGGTAGAAAGGCTGGAGTTAAGCATCACTTCATGGTGTCAGAGCCAGGATGAGTCAAGCAAGATACCTGCATAATCTATACAATTTTGAGTGAAATGATAGTTATCACCTAGTCACTATTAGCAAAATCAATCAATTGGCAAATACAAATAAGAAGGCAACTAGCAAATGGTCAAATCATCAAATGATCTCCATTGAAAATTTTAAATTTGGCAGGCATAAAAATCTAGTGGAGTTTTACTACAGGCTTTGCAGGGCCGTACACAAGAATAGCTGAAAACACATCTGGATTTTTATCTGTATCAGAATGAAGTATAATCAAATAGTTGAGCTTAGAATGAAAAAATGAGATGAGGCAGAAACTGAGGTTTGAGTAGGAAACTCATATCAGAATCACTCTTGTTTCATTGATCTTTTATTTTATAAGGATTCACAAAAGCACAAGATGTTCTATTATCTTCTGTCCATGATCCTTTCATGTCAACAGTTATCAAAGGTGTTAATTTTTAAGGATAACTTAATGTGTAACTTCATGGACACTCTTTGAGTTGCTAGGTTCTCTGAAGTTGGGTGTCATAAGTGACTGATATAAGTTCCATTTTCTATAAAAGACCAATCAAAATTGTTGGCATGTAAGAGTTCCAAGTTATCTTTATTGAAAAAGTAAAAAAAAACATAAGTATGTAATTATGGGTGAACTTGGTGAGAAAAAGGATCACGTTACTGTTGTTGTTGTTAGGTGCCCATTGAGTCAATTCTGACTCATAGCAATTCTATGTTCAAAAGAACGAAACACTGTCTAGTCCTGTACCCTCCTCACAGAGGTTGTTATCTTTGAGCTCATTGTGGCAGCCACTGTGTCAATCAGTCTTGTGGAGGGTCTTCCACTTTTTCACTGACTCTCTACTTTACCAAGCATGATGTCCTTCTTCAGGGACTGGTCCATCCTAATAACATGTCCAAAGTACATGAGATGAAGTCTCACCATCCTCCCTTCCAAGGAGCACTCTGGCTGTACTTCTTACAAGACAGACTTGTTCGTTCTTCTGGCATCACGTTACATAGTTCTTAGGTATTATATTTTGGTATAGCTTGCCTTTTACATAGTGTTTATTATGCCAAAGACTGAGCAAGCAAATGACACTTAAAATGAAACAAAAGGATATGGGTTATTTGTTTCTTCATTTAGTTACTTAAACTGGATATTGATCTAATAGACTCTAATATCTGCATGTATGTAAGTACATGTAATTTGATTTCATTTAATAGAACACCATTCAGTGATGTCAACCCCTAGAGTTATAGACCAAATGCACACAGTAAAGATGAATGTCCATGTTTTGTCTTGAAATGTTCATCATATTCAATGTATAGGAAAGTGACTCTCAAAGTGGGAACAGCATATATAAGTATAAATCATAATTATTGTATGTATCCCATCAGAGAGATTTGCTATACCCCAGAGCAGCTTATTGGAATAAAGGAAGGAACGGGGGAGTGAGAGATGGAAAATAAAATAGTACAAGTTAAAAAAACAAACAATAGAACATCAATATAAGATTTAAAAACTTATTGTTTTTGAGTAAAGTATACTCACAAAGAATTGGAAGTATTAGAAGAATTAATATGGTAAGTAAAAAGGAATTTTAGAAGTTACTTTATAAGCAGTAAAATTTGTTACTGGGTTACAGAGTAATCATTGGATTACATAAAATAGGTAGCCCTTCAATCAAAAGGAAATTTGAAATCCAACAAGAAGCATGAACTTGAATTTATTGATAATAATAAAGTATTTTTCATTTTTATTTCCTTCTGATTCACATACTTTTCCATATGTTCATGTATCATAAATTGATAGATTAATAAATCAACTATGTATCTTATAAAATAAACAAACACAAAGTTATGAGCTATTTAGCCAAGTCGAAATTCACTAATAGTCAACCCATATTAATCTTCACAATTTAGGAAAGAAATACACTTTCTTAGTAAACAAATATGTGTGTATCAAAGTTCTTCACTTCCTAAACCTAACATGCTGTTATTGCTGTTCTTAGGTACTGAGAGTTGGTTCACACTCATAGGGACCCTATGTACGACAGACCAAAACGTTGCCTGGTTCTGTGCCATCCTCACAATCATTGCCATGTTTAAACCCCTTGTTGCAGTCACTGTGTGAATCCATCTCATTGAGGGTCTTCCTCTTTTTCTCCAACCCTCTACTTAACCAAGCACAATGTCTGTCTCAGGCTGGGTTCTCTAGAAAAGGAAGATCAATAAAGCATATAAATATACATACATATAGAGACTAACATCAAGGAAATGGCTCACATGATTGTAGAGGCTGGAACATCCCAAGTCCCTGGGTCAGGCTGGAGGTTTCTCCCGACTCACGTGGCTGCAGGGGCTGGCAAACCCAATACCATCAGGTCAGACAGTAGGGCTCTGGCCCACAGTCTGTGGAGACAGACAAATCCCAATATTGGCAGGCAAGACAGTAAATAAACTGCTAGCTTAAGTTTCAAGAACTGGAGGTCAGACAAACAGGAGACACCTGCAAGATCCAGAGTGAGTCAAAGCCCACGAGCCTTGCCAGAAAGTTTACCTGTATTGAATGCAGGCCACATCCACAAGGAAACTCTCTTTCAACTGATTGGCTAATCACAGCAGATCCAATCATAGAGGTGATCACTTTATATCGTATCTCATCATGGAGGTGATTACATCAATATATGACTGTCAAATTACATCATAACTACCAAACCACTGAGAATCATGGCCCAGCCAAGTTGACACACTGCCTTCAAGATCACAGTCCAAACTCTGTCAACTTGACACCTGTACATATCTCCTTAAACCATACATAATCTCTGAATAAAGACAATTATAAAGTTATATTTACACCTGACATGATACAACTAACACAGGTACAACTGAAAACGCACTAGCTCTGTTTATATCTCACATTTTATAAGTGAAGAAAACAAAAATATTTGATATACACATACAAGGAAGAAATAATCATAACAATTACAGTGCTCCTTTCTGCAACTGGTCATGTAGCCATTACTGGTATTCAGATCTATCTGTTTCTACAACCCATTCCCTATTTCTTTTGCCCTCAGCAAACACCTCAGCTAGTCGTGGTTCTTTGCCTGATGGGGTGGCAAAATCTTCATTCCTGAAGGGTCTGGCCCATTAGTAGTTATGTCAGAATTGGGTTGATGTAGATTTCCATTGACTTCATCACAGAGCATGATAGCATTAAGAGACTCCCTAGGGGATCTCCTCCATACCAGACTGTCATGGATTGAATTATGTCCCCCCAAAAATGTGTCTATCAATTTGGCTGGGCCATGATTTCCGGTATTGTATGATTTTCCCATGTGTGGTAAATCCTGCCTCTATGATGTTAAAGAGGGAGGATGGACGGCAGTTGTGTTAGTGAGGCAGGACTCAGTTTACAAGACTAGACTGTGTCCTGAGGCAATCTCTTGAGCTATAAAAGATAGAAGTGAGTAGTGAGACAGGGGGACCTCGTACCATCCAGAAAGCAGTGCTGGGAGCAGAGCACGTCCTTTAGACTGGGGTCCCTGCACAGAGAAGCTCCTAGTCCAGGGGAACACCAAAGAGAAGACGGCCAACAGAGAGAAAAAGGCTTCTTCTGGAGATGATGCCCTGAATTTGGACTTCTAGCCTACTTTGTGAGGAAATAAACTTCTCTGGTTAAAACCATCTACATGTGGTATTTCTGTTATAGCACCACTAGATGACTAAGACACAGACATACTCTTCTTTCCCTCCATTATGTAACATCAATTCAAATTCCTGTTGGTAATCAGGATCAATCACACCAGCCAATATAGTAACTCCTTTCTTTGTCTGTTGATCCAGAGGCATAAGGAGCCCAGTGTTGTCAGGTGGCATTCTTAGATTCTAGTTCAATAGAATCAGTGATGTGTCTCTAGGTGGGAACCTTCCTCCCTTTGGAACTAAGACCCCTAGGCCTGCAGAGCATAGGGTTTTGGGAATAGGAAGCAAAAATTTTGCCAGTGGGTCACTAGGGGTAAAAATGTTGCCACTCTTATTTCCATCTGTTGATTACTGGACTCATGAATCCTGGATATGGGAGAAAGAGAAGAATATATTGGACACTGGTTTAGAGCATATTTGGCCTCCTGAAGAACATTGCCCCAACCCTGCATGGTATTGCCACGTAGTTGGTGCTATAATTGTGTCTTTGGAAGGTCATTCCATCATTCTATCAAGCCAGCTGTTTCAGGATGATGGGGAACGTGGTAAGATCAGTGAATTCCATGATCATGGGCCCATTGTCACACTTATATGCTTTGAAGTGAATCCCTTGATCCAACGGGTTGCTATGAGGGATACCATGATGGTGAATAAGGTATTCTGTAAGTCCCTGGATGGTAGTTTTGGCAGAAGTATTGTGTGCAAAGAAGGTAAATCTGTATCCAGAGTAAGTGTCTATTCCACTAAGAACAAAAAGTTGCCCTTTCCATGATGGAAGCAGTCCAATGTAATCAACCAGCCAGCACGTTGCTGTATGATCACCTCAAGGAATGGTGCATATCAGGGACTCAGTGTTGGTCTCTGCTGCTTGCAGATTGGGCACTCAGCAGTGGCTGTAGTCAAGTTGGTCTTGGTGAGTGGAAGTCCATGTTGCTGAGCCCATACATAACCTCCATCTCTGCCACTATGGCCACTTCGTGTATAAGCCTGTTGGGCAATGACGGGAGTGGCTAAAGAAAGAGGATGACTGGTTTCCACAGAACACGTCATCCTATCCACTTGATTGTTAAAAATCTGCGTCTGCTGAGGTCACCTTTGGTAAGCATTCACATGAGACACAAATATCTTCACTTCTTTGGCCCATTCAGAGAGGTATATCCACATATTTCTTCCCCATACCTCCTTGTCTCCATGTCCCAGACCATCCAGCGAAACCATTGGCCACAGCCCTTGAATCAAAATCACACATCTGGCCATTTTTCCTTCCAAGTATAGTGAACAACAGGTGCACTGTTCAAAGTTCTGATCACTGGGAGGATTTTCTTTCACCACTGTCCTTTAGGGAAGTCTCAGAAAGGCTCTGTAGTGCTGCCGCTGTCCATTTTCGAGTGGTGCCTGCATATGACGCAGAACTATCTATAAACCAGGCACAAGTTTTCTTTTCCTCAGTCAAAGGATCAAAAAGAACTCTCCATGACGCCATAGGTACAGACTGGGATATGGAAGGTAATATGACAGAAGTGGAGACCATGGGCATTTGGGCCACTTCCTCATGCAACTTACTTGTGCCTTCAGGTCCTCCTTGGGCCTGATCTCCTATGTATCACTTCCATTTAATGATGGAGTGCTGCTGTGCATGTCCAACTTTATGACTCTGTGGGTCAGACAACACCCAGTTAGTGATGGGCAGCTCAGGTCGAATGGTGAACTGCTGTCCCATGGTTAAGAATTCAGTCTTTACTAAGGTCCATTAACAAGCCAAAAGCTGTTTCTCAAAAGATTAGTTATCTGCAGAGGATGGCAGGACTTTGCTCCAAAATCCTAAGTGTTTGCACTTGAAAGGGGCCTGGAAAAGTCTCCAAACAGTATCTTTATCTGCCACAGACACTTCAAGCACCATCGGATCAGCCAGATCATATGGCAGAAATGGCAGAGAAGCTTGCACAGCAGCCTGAACTTGTTGCAGAGCCTTCTCTTGTTCTGGTCCCCACTCAAAACTAGAAGCTTTTCGAGTCACTTGATAAATAGGCTGGAGTGGCACACTCAAATGAAGGATATGTTGCCTCCAAAATCTAAAGAGGTCTACCAGGCATCATGCCTCCTTTTTGGTTATGGGGCAGAGGGGGGCAGATGCAATAACATCACTTTAGAAGGAATACCTTGACATGCCCCACACTACTGAACCCCTAGAAATTTCTTTGAGATGAAAGTCTGTTGAATTTTTGTTGGATTAGTTTCCCATCCTCTAGCACACAGATGTTTTACCAATAAATAGAGTCATTGACAGGTCTTCCTCACTAAGTCCAATCAGCATAATGTCATCAATGTAATGGACCAATGTGACGTCTTGTGGAAGGGAGAGGCAATCAAGTTCTCTGCAGACTAGATTATGACATAGGGCTGGAAAGTTGATATATCTCTCAGGTAGGACACTAAAGGTATATTGCAGGCCTTGCCAGCTGAAGGCAAACTGCTTCTGGTGGTCCTTCGAAATAGGTATGGAGAAAAAGGCATTAGTCAGATCGATAGCTGAATACCAGGTACAAGGATATGCATTAATTTGCTCAAGCAATGAAACCACATCTAGAAAAACAGCTGCAATTGGAGTCACCACCAGGTTAAGTTTTCAATAATTCACTGTTATTCTCCAAGATCTATCTCTTGTTAACACAGGTGAGTTGAATGGGGATGTGGCGAGAATCATCGCCCCTGCATCATTCAAGTCCTTGATGGTAGCAGTAATCTCTGCAATCCCTCCACAGATGTAGTATTGCTTTTGGTTTTCTATTTCCCTAGTTAAGGGCAATTCTAATGGCTTCCTCTTGGCTTTTCCTACCACAATAGCCCTTACTCAACTTGTCAGGGATCCATTGTGGGGGTTCTGCCAGTCACTGAGTATATCTATTCCAATTTATGCCTTCTGGAACTGGGGAAATCACTACAGGATGAGTTGGGGATGCACTGGACCTACTGTGAGAAGGACGTAAGCTAAGACTCCATTAATAACCTGACCTCCATATGCCCCCACTCTGGCTGGTGGGCCTTAGTGATGTTTTTGGTCTCCTGGAATTAGTTTTAGTTCAGAGCCAGTATCCAGTAACCCTCGAAAATTCTGATTATTTCCTTTTCCCCAATGAACAGTCGCTCTAGTAAAAGGCCATAGATCCCTTTGAGGAAGGCTGGGAGAAAGATTAACAGTGTAAGTTTTGGGCAGTGTATTAGAGTCCTTCCTCAAGAAGACCTGGCCTCCCCTTCATTCAAGGAGTTGTGGATCTGTAAACTCGCTCAAGTTTGGGAATTGATTGAGGGATTGTGACTTTCTATTTGATGACTTGAGTTAGACTATTGTTCACTTACCTAGAATTCTTCCACTTGTACAGATTAAATAAACATTTAGTAGACTTCCTATCTATTTCACTTTGAGGGACACCATGACTAAACTGCCAATGCCATAATTCCGTACACGTCAGACTATTCTGATTACTGCTTTGACTCCTCTGTCCATTATGCTAACCACGCCTACATTGTCTTTGTTGATTGTGTGCTGCCACTTGGCCCCTACCACCACTGGGTCCAATAAGCCCCATTGTAGTTAGGTGTCTTAATTCAGTTAGGGAAGTTCCACTCTCAAATCTGACTTACATAAAATAACAATCACAGCAGTCTTCAAGGATGCTGGGACTCCCTTCACAAATTTGTTCCTCACCATTGTGGTAAAAGATGTGTCCTCTGGGCACTCTGTGTGTGAGTCTGTGGGTATAACCTGAAAAATCCACTCTAGCATGCCAATTTTCCTAAGTCTTTGGATATCTTCTTCTACAGTATACCAAGGCAGGTCTTGCACGTCAACTTAATTTAGTTTAGGTCACCATGTAATCTATGCTTCAGTCACCCAACCGAATAAACTATTAGATTATTTCCTAACCTCTAGAGCTGAAACACTGAATGAAGAATCTGTGCTTAGTTGGCCCATATCAATAAACTCAGATGGTACCGTCTTTATGTTCCCTGCACCATTATCCCACACCCTTAATAGCCATTCCCATACATATTCCTCAGGTTTTTGTTTGTATATCATTAGAAAAGTCAACCAGTTCTTCTGCAGTGTAGAGTACCTCCTCCTGGATCACACTTTTGTACCTCACCTTTTAGGCCTTGCTGAGACTTAAGCCTAGTTATAGATCTAGGAGCCAAAATGGGTGGTGGGAATGTCTTTCGAGAACATTCAGCATTGTCTTGTAAAGCATCTGCCTCAGGTGATGCTGCAGGCAATGACTCAGCCAAAAGCTCTTCAGATGAGTTAATCTTTTGATGGGTTAATCTCATCAGATGGGGATGGAAGGGCTAATGGTTTTACTGGTGTGGGTGGCTTAACAGTCAAAGATGGAGTAATCTCTTCCGATGGGAGTGAGAGTCCTGGTTCTGTTGGCAGGAGAGAATCAACAGAATTGATGGGCTCAGTGTCACCAATTTCCTGATTATCTGCCCATATGTCCCCATCCCAAGTTTCAGGATCCCTTTTCTTCCCAATCAATGCTGTCACTTTAACTTCAGACACCACTCGAGTTTGGGAATTCGGTAGGCTTGTAATTCAGCCACTCCTAAAATAAAACTCTGGGTGTGGTTTTTGGCAATATCAGCCCTGTTAGTACAAGAAATAAGCTTTCTTTCAAGGGACGTGTGGAAACTCTGAGGTCATTTATGTGATGCTTCAGCTTTGACTCTAAAGTCTTGAGGTCATCTCCTTTCACCACTTTGTCAAGCGAGAGTACCAACAACTAATCAGATTCCTTATAATTCTCATTATGGAAAAATTATAGAAAGTTTTCAAACATGCAATCACTCAGAGCCTTGCCTCTCATCACTGCCTGATCTATTGGTGGTGATATTTTGCATACTTTGTTGTCACCTCTTACCAAGGATTAGCAATGCCTTCTTTGCTACTAAAAGCAGAATCATGAACATCTTTAAGACTAACTAGACTTCAGAACCAGTTTAGAAAACTCATCCTTACAATTTTTTACCCCTAGAACCACTCTCGATATCAAATGTCTTAGGCTGTGTTCTGTAGAGAAGCAAAACCAGTTAAGCATATAAATATATATATGGAGAGAAACTAATATCAAAGAAATGGCTCACGCAGTAGTAGAGGCTGGAAAATTCCAAGTTCCTGGGTCAGCCTGGAAGCGTCTCCCAACTCATGTAGCTGCAGAGGCTGGAGAACTCAAGATCAGCAGGTCAGACAGCAGGGCTCTGGCTTACAGTTTGTGGAGACTGATGAATCCCAAGATTGGCAGGTAAAACAGCCAGTAAGCTGCTAGCTCCAAGCCCAAGAAACAGAGGTGAGACAAACAGGAGCCAGCTGTGGGATTCAGAGTGAACAAAAGCCCATTAGCCTTGCCCAATATTGGATGTAGGCTACCTCCTCAAGGAAATTCCCTTCAATTTATTGGCTACTCTCAGCAGATCTCATCATAGATGTGATTGCATTGTATCAGATCTCATAATCGAGGTGATTACATCATTATGACTTCCAAACTATATCACAACAGCCAAACCACTGAGAATCACACAGCTTTAATGATCACAATGTCCTTCTCCAGCAACTGGTCCCTCTGATAACATGCCCAAGTATGTGAGATGAAGTCTCACCAGCCTTACTTCTAAGGAGAATTCAGGCTGTACTTCTTTCAAGACAGATTTGTTCATTCTTTGGGTAGTTCATGGTATATTTAATATTCTTTGCCAACACCATAAATCAAATGAATCATTTCTTCTTCAGTCTTCCTTATTCATTGTCCAGCTTTCAAGTGTATACAAGGTGATTGAAAATACCATGGCCTGCATTGGGTGCACCTTAGTCTTCATAGTGACATTTTTGCCTTTTAACACTTTAAAGAGGTTTTTTGCAGCAGATTTGCCCAATTCAATGTGTTGTCTGATTTTTTTACTGCTGCTTCCATGGTGTTGATTGTGGATCCAAGTAAAATTAAATCCTTGACAACTTTTATCTGTTTCATTTATCATGATGTTGCTTATTGGTCCAGTCGTGAGGATTTTTGTTTTCTTTATCAACATAAAGATGTAATCCACACTGAAGGCTGTAGTCTTTGATCTTCTTCAGTAAGTGCTTCAAGTCCTCTTCACTTTCAGCAAGCAAGGTTGTGTCATCTGCATATCACAGGTTGTTAAATAGTCTTCCTCCAGTCTTGATGCAGTGTTCTTCATGTAGTCCAGCTTCTCGGATTATTTGCTCAGCATACAGACTGAATAAGTATGGTGAAAGGATAAATCCCTGATGCAAATTTTTTCCAATTTTAAACTACCCAGAATCTCCTAGTTCTGTTTGAAAGACTGTCTCTAGGTCTATGTACAGGTTCCCCATAAGCACAATCAAATGCTCTGGTATTCTCATTCTTTGCAACATTATCTGTAATTTGTTATGATCCACACAGTCAAATGTCTTTACTTAAACAATAAAACACAAGTAAGCATCTTTCTGGTATCCTCTGCTTTCAGCCAAGATCCATGTGACATCAGTAATAATATCCCTTGTTCCATGTCCTCTTCTGAAGCCAGCATCAATTTCTGACTGTCCATGTTGATGTACTACTGCGAAGATTTTTAAATATTGTTGAGCAAATTTGACTTGCCTGTGATATTAATTATTTGATAATTTCTGCATTCTGTTGGATCACCTTTCTTTGGGATGGGCTTGTATATGGAACTCTTCCCATCAGTTGGCCAGATAGCTATCTTTCAATTTCTTGGGGTGTATGAGTGAGCACTTCTAATATTGCATCTTTTTGTTGAAACATCTCAGTTGGTATTTGGTAAATTTCTGGTGCCTTATTTTTCACCAATGCCTTCGGTGCAGCTTGGATTTCTTATTTCAGCACGTTGGTTCTTAATCATATACTACCTTCCGAAATGTTTGGACTTTGACCAATTCTTTTTGATACGTTGACTCTGCAGATTTCTTTCATCTTCTTTTGATGCTTCCTGAGTCATTAAATTTTTGCCTGTATAATTGTTCAATATTACAACTCAAAGCTTAAATTTTCCCTTAAATTCTTTCATCTGAGATATGTTGAGCATGTTCTTTTTTTGCTTGTCTTCTAATTCCAGGTCTTTGGACATTTCATTATAATACGTTGTCTTCTCAGACTGCCCTTTAAAATCTTCTGTTCAGATCTTTACTTCATTATTCTTCCGTTTGTTTTAGCTATTCTACATTCAACAGCAAGTTTCAGTGTCTCTTTTGACATGCATGTTGGTCTTTTCTTTCTGTATTGCATTTTCAACAATGATCTTTGTCTTTCTTCGTGATGTCATCCCGCAACAATTTTGGTCTTTGGTTGTTAGTGTTCTGTGCATCAAATTTATTCTTGAGATGGCCTCTAAATTCAGATGGTATATATTCAAGCTTGTACTTTGGCTCTAGTGGATTTGTTTTAATATTTTTCATCTTCAACTTGAACTTGCATATGAGCAATTTGTGGTCTGTTCCACAATTTTCCCCTGGCCCTTTATCGACTGATTATACTGAGCTTACCCATTTCTTTTTCCACAAATGCAATTAATTTTATTCCTGGCTTTTCCATGTGGTGAGGTCCTGTTATACAGTCATCATTTATGTTGTTGAAAAAACGTATTTCCAATGAACAAACCATTATTCTTGCAGAATTCTATCATGCAATCTCCAATGTCGTTTCTATCATAAAGGCTGCATTTTCCAACTAATGATCCCTTTTCTTTGTTTCCAGTCTTCACATTCCAATCACTAGTAATTATCAATGCATCTTGATTGCATGCTTGATCAATTTCAGACTGTGGAAGTTGGTAAAAGTCTTCTATTTCTTCATCTTTGGCATTAGTGGTTGGTTCCTAAGTTTGAATAAGAGTTATATTAATTGGCCTTCCTTGTATTGTCCTATCACTTACAGTGTTGTACTTCAGGATATTTCTTGAAATGTTCTTTTCGAACATGAATATTGCAGTTTTCCTCTTCATTTTTTTCCCCCTGACATAATAGACCATATGATTGTCTGATTCAAAATGGTCAATATCAGTCCATTTCATCTCACTAATGCCTAGAATATTGATCTTCACGCATTCCATTTTGTTTTTGGTCACTTCTAATTTTCCTTGATTCATACTATATGTATTCCATGATGTAATTACTGATGGATGTTTGCAGTTTTTTTTTTCATTGTGAGGTGTGCCACAACAGCAAGTGAAGGTCCTGAAAGTTTTATTTCATCAATGTCATTATTGTTGACTCTACTTTGAGGAGGCAGCTCTTCCCCAGTTGAATTTTGAGTGCTTCCAACCTGATGGACTCATTTTCCAGCACTATATCATATAATTGTCCTTTGCTGTCCATAAACATTTCACTGGCTAAGTTTTTTTTTTTTTTTTTTCAGAGAGAGATGTCAGGGGCCTTCTTTCCAGTCTGTCTTAGTCTGAAAGCTCCACTGAAACCTGTCCACCATGGGTGACCCTGCTGATACTTGAAATACCGGTGGCATAGTGTCCAGAATTACAACAATACAAAAACCACCACAGCATAACAAACCAACAATCAAGTGGTGGATAATGACATAGCCAAAGAAATAACTGCTTTAATAAACAGTGATAATATTATTTACTCTATCAGAAAAATTTCTAGAAAAATGGAATTTAATGCAAAATTATCTTTGTTTTAAATTGCCCAAATACTTCCCTACTGTATCCAAAAGGAGGCCCTAAAGTCAGTAATTAAGCCCAGCTATCAAGCATAGAGCAAATAGATTCACTTTTAGGCACTGGCCCTATGCTCCACATCACCATACACAGATTACCCTGGTGCACCTCAGAGTCATTTGAAACCAACAATTGCTATTGATTATTGTTCAGTTTGGAGGCAACTTCCCTGAGTTCCAATTCCATGCTTATCACTTATTAGCAGAGTCATTGTAGGCAAGCTGCGTGTGGTCATCTATGATTCAGTTTCCTCATTTGTAACATGAGGATAAAAGTACTTTATAGGATTGTTGTAAAGATTAAACTGTTTTAGATTGGAAAAAGCTTAAAACAGCACTTAACAAATAGTAAATGTTTAATAAATATTATTAATAATTTTATTGTTATTATTATTGTTGGTATTCTTATTTGAGGAGTACCTCCCTCTTCTAATCTACTCAGAGAATATGTATAATATTAACATAAATTATAGTGATAAGAGTAACAATATTTTTCACTGTGGGGGACAAAAAGAACATTTAAATGTATGTTATACTGAGGCAGAGCAGTTTCTACTGATGATTTCATAGCTCTGAAAATTGCTTTCCAAGGACACAACAGTATGAGCCTTGACGTTTGAATCTAAGTATAAAATCACCTGTTTATTTGGGCTTTTGTGTGAACGACATGGAGGGATGAATCAGGTAGAATGATTAAAGCCGAGTTTCTTTCTGTATATGTAGCTACAAGCAAAATCAATGAATACTCCAGTTAATAATAAAAAGTGTTAAAGGAATAAATAATCACGTTTTTGAAGGAGGCTATGTTTCAGCCTTGAGGTAACTTTTGGTCAATTGTTGACAGACTGAGTTCTGAACATGAAATTTTTAAAGCATGATACCACGTAACACAACCTGTTTTATTTACTTTTGAATGAGCAATTATTTATTTACCTTTTTGTCCACATGCTATCAGTCTTAAAAAGGTCCTAAAGAAAAACAAAGAGTCTAGAGCTTATTTAATTCATAAAACAAAATAGCCAAAAGGTTACCATGGAAAAGCATCACTACTATGTCAATCAAGTGAAGAAATAAACTCCACTTTAAAAAACTCTTTTCTTTTCCCTGGTGTATGGCTTATTTTTAACACGATCCCAATGAAATTTTTACTGGAATCAAAAGCAAATGTGAATCATCTCGGCAGGAAAATAGCAGGTACACTACGGGAGAGTAGAAAAGGTAAATGCATGGGGCAAGAGTCAAAAAGGGATCTTTTTATCTTATCCATTCAGTATAAATTGACTTAATGTAAGTTTTATTTATTATCATAATGAACATTAACCAATATAAAGTAGAAAAGATTTTCCACATATTACATGTGGAATATAGTAATAACCATGTACATTATTTATCATGATTCAGAGTACAGGAGCATGCTTTGAGTTCTTGGTTTCATTAACAGTTCCAACCTGAAAGTATAATGAAAACACTTTTAATAACTCTAATATTGTACCAACTTGGATATCATTTTGCTATAATATTGTTATATCTTTTTTTTTTTTTTTTTTGACCCAAAGTGTTAGAGGATTCTGCTAATACTATTTGTTAGGCTAGATTATTCTAAAATGATTAAATAGTATAGAATTCATAGTTTACCTCTCAAACAAAGACCTAATTGTGGTAAAAGTTAATGAGTACTAAAAATATAACAGAAATAATTAGGCATGTTCTGCTCCAGGAAATTCATAGCTTGGAGATTTATGGCAAAAAATGACGTTGGAAAATAATTGGGGCTGAAATACAGTCTTTGAATTTCTTATACCCTTCTTAGTCATGAGTATAATCAATGCTTAAAGCACAAAGTATTTACCAATTAAAAATTATGATGTCATTATATTAAATATAGCTCTTCTTTCCCAAGAAATTAAATATCAATTTATTCTTTTAAAACTTTATTAAAAAAAGACATAAATATAATTGCTAGCATAGAAATATTGAATATGGCATTTCGAACATTAAATCTGATCTTCATCCCTCTGAGAAGAGACAGCCTCTTGGGGTTTGGAAGTTTGCTTATGAAGTATCTTAGCGAGGTGGGAAACAGAGATTTAAGGTTGGGAGATACGCTTGGAGATGCTACTTTTAGCCCTAAAAATGGATGGCATATGAACTAACAAAAGAATAGGAGAGAGAATATCTTTGGGAGTCCCCACAATTTACAGAGAGAACAATGAAAAATCATAAAAGATTGTTGACTTGGAGTAAAAAAGAAATGAAAAAACTGGTGTAGAAGAAATCCAAGAGAGACAAGATTTTTTAAATCTTTGTTGGGGAGCAGAGTGTATATGACATGAAAGTGATTAAGTGTTAAGCGCTACAGAGTAAGGGGTAAGAGGGCTATAAAGAAGACATTGGATTTGACAACGAAATTACTAGGATTTAAGTACATGGGAAATAGTGATGAGATTTTGATTAAATGGGGACTCACTGAAAATGAAAAAAATGGAAATTAGGTGGTATACTTCCCTCTTTCAAGAAGCTTAGTGAAGAGGATACAGAGCCAACATGGCACCCTAAACAGTCACACCATGATGTCCCTCTGCTGCAGACCTGAAATACTAAGTAAAACATATACAAACATCAACGCTGGAACCATAAGCATCAAATGAAGGGATAAAGAACTTGATCAAAAACAGAAAGGAAGAAGAAACTGATGGAAAGCAGAGAATGAGGAGAGATACAGAGTGGAGGACCCCTGCAAAAAACATGGCACAGTGTCATCATCTGTCATCTTGAATCACAGCCAGCAATGACCCTGGACAGGGAGTATGGGGGCGGGGGGCAACATCACAGATCTCCCAACAGGAGACAGAGCACCCAGTAACCAGAGAAACACGCCATGGCCAGAGAGTCACCAGCTCACCGTCTCCTCAGATCTGCTCCTCCCCCACTTGTTGGCTCCTTCCTTGACTCCGTCTTTTCTCCTTTCTCTCTTGTCTTTCTCCCTCCCACCTAGCTCCGTATGCCACCTCTACCCCTTCCTGCCAAACCATCACTGTGTTGCCATAGCTAGAGAGGTACCCACCAACCACTATCCTTTATCCATCTCACCTCCACCTGCTAGCTCCTACCACGACATCATTTTCAATTTGTTTTTCTCTTTATCTCTTTCTCCCTTTTATTTCTCCCTCCCACCTAGCCCCCTACACTACTTTTCCCCTTTGGGCCAACCCCCACTGTGCTCCCTGGGCTGGAGAACTACACATCTGCCACTGCCCTGGGTCCATCCCATCCCACCCACCAGCTCCCAGTATGACACTACTTTTTTTTCCTGTCTCTCTTTTCTTTCTCCCTCCCACCTAACCCCATACACCACCACACCCTCAACTGCTGGCCCCAGCAGTGCCACTGGCACTAGTAAGCCACAGACACACTGGCGTGCTGCTGCCCTGGGTCTGCCCCACCCCCACCCACTAGCTCTCCCTGAGTCACCATTTCTTTCTTCCTCCAGCCTTGCACCATGAGACACTGTCCTCTCCCTCCCAACATCCCCCAGGTTCACCCTGCCCCCACTTGCCAAGCCCCACTGCACCACTTTTTTCTTTTCTTTCTCCCTCACACCTAGCCCCACACACCACCTCACCTCCTTCCCTCTTAGCCCCCACGACACTGTCACAAATAGAGTACCACCAGGGCACCACACCAGAGCTGCTGCAGGTCCACCACACCTCCACCCACCGGCCCCCAGCATGCAGTCATTTATTTTTCTTTTTCTTTCTTCTCTTTCTCCCCCCACCCACTTTACCCCATATGCTACCTCCCCTCACTTCCCACTGACCCCTAGGTCTGCCCTGCCCCCATCCAATGGCTATCACCTTGCCATCCTCCACCATTTTTTTTTTTTTAATTCTCTCTCTTTTCTTTCTTCTTTGCACCTAGTCCTGTAAACCACCTCGCCCCCTTCCTAACAGCCTCCACCATGCCACTGTGGCTAGAGTGTCCTCAGTGCTCAGGCCTGTTGCCACACCTGGCTTACACCACTCCCCCTCAGCCATTCCACCAGCTACTGAACAATAGGAAGTGAGCCTGTACCACTCCCTGTCTGATACTCCTGCTCATCTGGCGAGGGACTGTGAATACTTCTATACCAGTGGATCAACATCAGAAGTCACAAAGCGCCCACCATGTCCACCCTCAGCCACTTTGCCAAACCAGTGTACAACAAAGAGGGCTCACCTTGCCTCCTGCTGCCCTGCCCACCTAGACAAGGTGGTGAGAGCAATCATTCCCACAGAAGAGCAAACAGCAAATCATGCCTGGCCCACTTGCCCTGACATATCAAAACAAAACAAAAAAGCAGGACTAAACAAACTTAATATCAATAAATAAAGAAAATAATATCTTAATGTCTCAGAGACAGCAGACAATATCAAAATATATAAAAAATGCTGGACAAGATGGCTCCATCAAGTGACCAAAATAAAGAATCAGATAGCCTTCTTGTAGAAGAAAAGGCAGTGGAATTACCTGATATGGAATTCAAAAGACTACTATTTAGGGCTCTTCAAGTGATTAGGAAAGAGATCAAGGAAAACAGACAAAACCAGTGAAACGTATTCAAAATCAAAGAAAACACAACAAAGTAATAGATGAATTCAGGAACATAACACAAGATCAAAACATCAAAATAAATAAACAATTAGAAAACATACAAAAACAGCAACTAGAAATCCAAAAGATAACAAAATTTCAGAAAAGGACAACTCAATAGAAGGTTTTAGGGGCAAATTTTAAACATGGAAGACAGAATCAGTAAGATTTAAGACAAATCCATGGACACCAATTTATTTGAGGAAAAAATCAGACAAAAGAAGGAAGAAAAAAAAAAAGAACCTTAGTGAAGAAGGGCAGGAGGAAGGAAGGAGGGTGTATTCAAGGAGAAGACAGATTTTTTTTTTGTTTTTAGTATAAGAGTGTTTTGAAAATGTTGTAGACAGAAGACAAAGAGTCTTAGAACGGAAAAAAAAATGAAGACATAAGAAAAAATAAGCATTAATAAAGTAAAGTCTATTAGGAGGTAGGAAGAGAAATAATTTAGCTTACAAGCAAATGGATGGGAAAGTAAATCAAATCTGAGGGGCGAAACAAACCTACACTTATTCAGCACCTGTTTTGCCAGGTACTAGGTTTGGTGACTTAAGAAGTCCAATTTTATTTACCTCAGTATTCTCCCAGATACTTACATGTTACCACTAAATATTTTTAAATAAATGCTAGATTTAGCAATAATTATTTTCAAGAAAGAAATTGATTAACCTCAACCATTTCCACCACTTTCTCACTCTAACCTGTAGCTCACTTTTTTTCTGTCTTTGTATATAAACAAATATTTACCAAACATCTATTTTGTATCAGACACTATTTTTGACACAGTGAATCAAATGGTGAACAACATAAACACAGACATTTTCCTTAATGATCAAACATTCCAGATGGGTCAGATATATACAGTACATATTTTTGAAAATAACACAATAAATATTCTGGCTATGAGAAAGGTTATGAAGATGATAAAACATTTAACATTGTAGACACTTGTTGTGTTCTATTCAGCCGATTTTGACTTATACTGACACTATATGAAAAAGTAGAACTCCTCAGGGAATTTTATTAACTGAGGTGGCATAAAAGCTTCTCTCTGAGAAGGAAATCCTTGATTTGAGGTCTTAATATAACAAACTGGAAACCATAACATTTTGTAGTTGGAACATTTCTAGAAGTGTGAATTAGCAGAGAAGGGGGAAAATATGCTGGAAATATTCATGGTACGGAAAAAAAATCCAGGATTGTCTGAATACATACAGTGGTAGAATTAGTCTAGAGGGGGATGCAGTTGGATGTTAGGCTGGGGCTGGAATATGTCAAATATTAACAGTGAAGACCAGTCAGATGAGAGATATATTTTGAAGTTACAGAAGAAATAGAGGATATAGTGTTATCAAAGACGATGCCAGGTTTTATTCTATACAACTGAATAGAAATTGCATTTAATTAATTGAAGAAGACGTAAGTGGAGTGCATTTTGATGACAAAGTAACATATTATAACAAAATGTGCAAATTTTGTGGGGCATGAGATCAAGGAACAAATATCAAAGTTTGTGTCCCGAAAAGAACTGAAGGTAGCACATAAAGCCAAGACAAAATATTATATAGTGATCAATAAAAATACAATTATAGTAATACAATAACTGGAACAAAAGTTCCTAAAGAAGGGTATAGTTAAAAAGGAGATAGGAAGAATGGAGAGCAGTATGTCTGTTGAAGGAGATTCTGGGTGGTGCAAATGGTAAAGCACTTGACTACTAGTCAAAAGTTTGGCAGTTCAAACCCACCCAGAGGTAGCATGGAAGACATGCATGGGTCAGTTCTACTCTGCATACATATGGTCACCACAATGAATTGGAATCAACTTGAGGGCAAATAACAACAACACAACATATATCTGTTGAAGTTTATAAATGGGATGTCAAGTAAATCAATTTTGGGGTGGGTTTTTTTGTTTGTTTGTTCCTAGTGAGCATTTACATGAGTAAACCAAGTTTCTTTAAAGTGGCCATGATAGACTGGACTGAACAATATAAGGTTGAGATATACGCATGATGCAAGAAAACTACAAAGTGTTATGAGTGTAAAAGAAGTGAAACAATCTATGAAGGATGAGAAAATATTCACAGAGAAACTACCTGTTGAGATGGACCTTAGAATTTGGATGGAAATTTAATTACTAGATATGAAGTATGTGCTAGATAGAGAAAACATCCCTAGTACCTCATAAAGTCTTTCACTGATCCATTTATTAATTCATGCAATATATATTTGTTGACTTATTATGTGTACTTTGTTAAAAATGTAACATAGAATATGAAAGAATGATTACAATAGCAATGCAAAAATTTATTAATTCATTGGCATTACATGAAAATCAATGCCTACTAGCAAGTATCCAAATGACTGTTTCACAGACTTAAAAATCACATTTTAAAAAATTGGTGCAATTATATATATATATATATATATATATATATATATATATATATATATAAAATATATATTTATATATTTATATTGAATATTTACACTGAGAAACATCTGACTTCATATATATACATATATTATATATTTAAATTCAATATATATTTTACAAATATATTCAATACATTAAATATATGTATTTATCATATTTTAAATGTATTCAGTTCTCTGAAAAAGTATTTATATCTCACCTTCCCTATGACTTTATTTAAATATAATTAAACATAAGTTGTTGTTGTTAGGTGCCATCAAGATTGTTCTGACTCATAGTGACCCTACGTACAACAGGACAAAACACTGCCTGGTTCTGCACCATGCCAACAATCGTTGTTATGCTTGAGGCCATTGTTGCAGCTATTATGTCAATCCATCTTGTTGAGGGTCTTCCTCTTTTCTACTGATCCTCTACTTTACCAGGAATGATGTCCTTCTCCAGGGACTGATCCCTCCTGACCACATGTCCAAAGTATGTAAGACATAGTCTCATCATCCTTGCTTCTAAGGAGCATTCTGGTTGTACTTCTTCTGAGACAGACTCGTTCATTCTTTTGGCAGTCCAGGGTATATTCAATATTCTTTGCCAACACCACAATTCAAAGGTGTCAATTCTTCCTTTGTCTTCCTTACTCATTGTCCAGCTTTCACATTCATATGATGTGATTGAAAATACCACTGACTGGGTCAGGCGCACCTTAGTCTTCAAGGTGCCGTCTTTGCTTTCCAACACTTTAAAGAGGTCTTTTGCAGCAAATTTGCCGAATGCAATGTTCTTTTCATTTCTTGACAGCTGCTTCCATGGTTGTATATTGTCTATCCAAGTAAAACGAAATCCTTGGCAACTTCAATCTTTTCTCCATTTATCATGATACTGCTTATTGGTCCAGTTGTGAGGATTTTTGTTTTCTTTATGTTGAGGTGTAATCCATACTGAAAGTTGTGGTCTTTGATATTCATCAGTAAGTGCATCAAGTCCTCTTCACTATCAGCAAGCAAGGCTGTGTCATCTGCATAACGAAGGTTGTTAATGAGTCTTACTCCAATTCTGATGTCCCATTCTTCTTCATATAGTCCAGCTTCTTGGGTTATTTGCTCAGCATACAGATTGAATAGCTATGGTGAAAAGATACAACCCTGATGCACATTTTCCTCACTTTAAACCACGTAGTACCCCTTTGTTCTGTCTGAACAACTGACTCTGGATCTATGTACAGATTCCTCATGAGCACAATTAAGTGTTCTGGAATTCCCATTCTTCGCAATGTTATCCATAAATTGTTATGATCCACATAGTTGAATGCCCTTGCATAATCAATAAAACACAGGTAAACATCTTTCTGGTATTCTCTGCTTTCAGCCAAGATCCATCTGACATCAGTAACGATATCCCTGGTTCTATGTCCTCTTCTGAATCCAGCATGAATTTCTAGCAGTTCTCTATTCATATACTGCTACAGCTGCTTTTGAATGATCTTTAGCAATTTTTTGCTTGCATGTGATAATAATGATATTATTCGATAATTTCCATATTCAGTTGAATCACCTTTCTTGGGAATAGGCATAAATATGGATCTCTTCCAGTCAGTTGGCCAAGTAGCTGCCTTCCAAATTTCTTGGCATAGATGAGCGAGCACTTCCAGTGCTGCATCTGTTTGTTGAAGCATCTCAAGTGATAATCCCTCAATTCCTGGAGCTTTGTTTTTTGCCAATGTCTTCAGTACACCTTGGAATTCTTCCTTCATTACCATCATTTCCTGATCATATGCTACCTCTTGAAATGGTTGAACTTCGACCAAGTCTTTTTGGTATAATGACTCTGTGTATACCTTCCACCTTTTTTTTGATGCTTTCTGCGTCACTTAATATTTTCCCCATAGAATCTTTCAGTATTGCAACTAGAGGTTTAAATTTTTTCTTCAGTTCTTTCAGCTTGAGAAATGCAGAGACTGTTCTTTCCTTTTGGTTTTCTATCTGCAGCTCTTTGCACATGTCACTGTGATACTTTACTTTGTCTTCTCAAGCTGCCCTTTGAAATCTTCTGCTCAGTTCTTTTATTTCATCATTTCTTCCTTTTGCTTTAGCTACTTGATGTTCAAGAGCAACTTTCAGAGTCTCTTCTGACATCCATTTTGGTCTTTTCTTTCTTTCTTGTCATTTTAATGGCTTCTTGATTTCTTCATGTAGATGTCCTTGATGTCATTCCACAACTCATCTGGTCTTTGGTCATTAATGTTCAATGCGTCAAACCTATTCTTGAGATGGTCTCTAAATTCAGATGGGATATACTCAAGGTCTTACTTTGGCTCTTGTGTAGTTGTTCTAATTTTCTTCAGTTTCAACTAGAACTTACATATGAGCAATTGATGGTCTGTTCTATAGTCAGTCCTGGCCTTGCTCTGACTGATGCTACTGAGTTTTCCATCATCTCTTTCCACAAATGTAGTCGATTTGATTCCTGTGTATTCCATCTGGTGAGGTCCATGTGTATAGTCGTTGTTTATGTTGGTGAAAAAAGGTATATGCAGTGAAGAAATAGTTGGTCTTGCAAAATTCTATCATGCAATCTCTGGTATCATTTCTATCACCAAGGCCATATTTTCCAAATACTGATCCTTCTTTGTTTCCAATCACCAGTAATTATCAATGCATCCTGGTTGCATGTTCGATCAGTTTCAGACTGCAGAAGCTGGTAAAAATCTTAAATTTCTTCATCTTTGACCTTAGTGGTTGGTGCGTAAATTTGAATAATGGTCTTATTAACTGGTCTTCCTTGTAGATGTAGGGATATTATCCTATCACTGACAGCATTATACTTCAGGATATATCTTGAAAAGTTCTTTTTGACAAGGAATGCAATTCCATTCCTCTTCAAGTTGTCATTCCCAGCATAATAGACCATATGATAGTCTGATTCAAAATGGTCAATATCAGTCTATTTCAGCTCACTAATGCCTAGAATATTGATCTTTATGCATTCCATTTCATTTTCGGCTATTTCCAATTTTCCTAGATTCATACTTCATACATTCCACAATCTGATTATTAATAAATGTTTGCAGCTATTTCTTCTCATTTTGAGTAATGCCACATCAGCAAATGAAGGTCCTGAAAGCTTGACTGCATCCACTTCATTAAGGTCAAGTCTACTTTGAGGAGGCAGTTCTTCACCAGTTGTCTTTTGAGTGCCTTTCAATGTGGGGGGGCTCATCTTCTGGCACTATATTAGACAATGTTCCACTGCTATTCATAAAGTTTTCACTGGCTAATTATTTTCCAGAGTAGCCTTCCGGGTCCTTCTTCTTAGTCTGTCTTAGTCTGGAAGCTCAGCTGAAACCTGTCCGACATGGGTGATCCTGCTGGTTGGTATCTGAATAATGATGATAGATAGCTTCTAGTATCACAGCAACAAGAAAAGTCCCACAGTACAATAAACTGACAGACACTTGGGGAGAATTAAAGATGTAAAGTAATTTAAAAGGTGCATGACTTAAGAATGCATCTATTTATATAACATAGTATTATTACTCAAATAATGTGGCCTTCTACATTTGTTTGCCAACCACTCCCTCCCCCTGGGGAGTATTTTCCGTATGCATCACTATGTCAATTTTTTTTAATGTAGCTGTAAAAAAAAGTTAGTGTAGCATGCTTATGAAAATACCTCCCGGGGGGAAGGTACATTTCACAAACAAACAGAGAAGGCACGCATTATTTGCTTAAAAATATGATAATTTTTTCATATAAATGTATGCCTTTTTATGATACTAAAGACATTAACCCTACTTACTACATTCTCTCCACAACATTTGAAATTGATTAGGTACAGATGAGTTTACGAGCAAGTTTACTCAATTATTTTCATTGTATCCAGTGTGTAATGACTAATTTTTTTCTAAGAAATTAGATTAAGAATCCACAAACAAGTCTCACACTGTATTATAGACCTATTTACTTTTTATGTAATTTTCACTTTACAAGATGTTTTAACCATTTATTCTACTTAATCATGTCTTTGATTACTGGTGTTTTGTCAACTTTTACTTAAGCATATACCTTTCACACTCTCAATAATCCTTCTCTGGTAGGAGGTTTATTATTTACACTGATAAAACATGTTTTAATTTTAAACTAATTAAGATCATATAAATCCTTTCCACTTTCAAGAAAAATAACAGGGTTTATATTTAACTGTTGGAAATTTATTTTAGATTTATCTTTTTTCATATATAACAGTTCCTTTAAGAACTAAATCAGAGGCGGGGCCAAGATGGTAGAGTAGTTAAATGCTTCTGGTGTACCCTCTTACAGCAGAGACCTGAAAAAACAAGTGAATCGATTATATATGGCAATCTGGGGGCCCTGAACATCAAAGGCAGAGTTGAGGAACCGGTCTGAGGAGTAGGGGGTGGGAGAGACAGTTTGGAAACAGCGAGGAGTTGCCAGACCTGACCAATGAGAGCCTGAGCCCTTCAGGCCTGATCAGCTAATGGGGTGGCAGTGAGGCAAGCAAGCAGCGGTGTTCGGGAGGTGTGTTTTCTGCACGGGGAGAAACCCAGCAGCAGAGAGACTATACAGCCACCCAGAACCAGTGAGAAGCATCCCTCGATTGGCGAAAGATAAGTACTTGCATACTGCCTACCACACAGATCAAAAACAGCGTTCAATATTTGTAGGTTAAGTTAACCTAAGGGAGAACACTAAAAGTGTTTAAAGAAAATTAACTAACTGATTTATTTCCTTTTTGTAAATTTTTTTTTTTTTTATGGTTGTAGTTTAAATGAAGTTTACTTTCAAGTTAGTCTCTCATACAAAAATTTATGCATACTTTGCTATGTGACTCTAATAGCTCTCTCCATACTGCGACAGCACACTCCTCCTTTCCACCCCTGATTCCCCATGTCCATTAAACCAGCTCCTAATCCTCTCTGACTTCCCATCTCACCTCCAGACAGAAGGTGGCAATTTAGTCTCTTGTATCTACTTGAGCTAAGAGGCACACTCCTCGCGAATATCATTTTATGTCCCACAGTCCAGTCCAATCCCTGTCTGAAGAGTTGGCCACAGAAATTGTTTTACTTCTGGGCTGATAGAGAATCCAGGGTTCATGCCTTCTGGGGTTTCTCCAATCGCAGTCAGACCATTAAGTCTGGTCGTCTTACTAGAATTTGAATTCTGCACCCCACCTTTCTCCTGCTCCATCCAGGACTCTCTGTTGTGTACTCTGTCAGGGCAGTCATTGGTGGTAGCCAGGCACCATCTAGTTCTTCCGGTCTCAGGCTGATGAAGTCTCTGGTTTATGTGTCCCTCTCTGTCTCTTGGGCTAATACTTTCCTTGTGTTTTTGGTGTTCTTCATTCTCCTTTACTCCAGGTGGTTGGGACCAATTGATGCATCTTACATGGCCACTTGCAAGCATTTAAGACCTCAGACACCACTCACCAAAGTAGGATGCAGAACACTTACTTAATTAGCTTTGTTATGCCAATTGACCTAGATGTCCCCTGAAAGCGTGGTCCCCAGGCCCCTACACCTGCTACTCTGTCCCTCAAAGTGTTTGCTTGTATTCAGGAAACCTCTTAGCTTTCGTTTAGTCCAGTTGTGCTGACTTCCCCTGTAGTGCGTGCTGTCCTTCCCTTTGCCTAAGGTAATTCTTATCTACTATCTAGTTAGTAAATAAAACTTACCATCCCTCCCCACCTTCCTAACCATCAAAGAATGTTTTCTTCTTTGTTTACACCTTTTCTTGAGTTCTTATAATTGTGATCTTATACAATATTTGTCCTTCTGTGACAGACTAAATTAACTCAGCATAACGCCCTCCAGATTCCTCCATGTTATAAGATGTTTCACAGCTTCATCGTTGTTCTTTATCGTTGCTTAGTATTCCATTGTGTGAATACACCATAATTTGTTTATCCATTTGTCTGTTGATGGGCACCTAGGTTGTTTCCATCTTTTTGCTATTGTGAACAGTGTTGCAATGAACATGGGTGTGCATATATCTATTCATGTGACGGCTCTTATTTCTCTAGGATATATTCCAAGGAGTGGGATAGCTGGATCGTATGGTACTTCTATTTCTAGCTTTTTAAGTGACTGGAGTACCGGAACAGGAGGGGATAACAGAAAATATGGAGAGAATTGTTGCAGATTTGTTGGCAGAAAACTTTCCTGATATCATGAAAGATGACACGCTATCTATCCAAGATGCCCATTGAACCTCAAGTAAGGAAAAAGTAGGGACAATGCTAGGAACCCTAGTACAAGGCATAAACACAAGACAAACCATAAGTAATAATGCACAAGTAGCAGAAGAGAGACTAGATAAACGCGAGTTCCTAAAAATTAAACACTTATGCTCATCAAAAGACTTAAATAAAAGATTAAAAAGGCAACCTAAAGACTAGGAAAAATTTTTTGGCTATGACAAAACCAATCAGAGTCTAATCTCTAAAATCTACAAGATACTGCAAAACTTCAACAACAAAAAGACACATAACCCAATGAAAAAATGGGCAAAGGATGTGAAGAGGAACTTAGCCAAAGAAATTATTCAGGCGGCTAACAGAAACATGAAGACTTGCTCACGATCATTAGCCATTAGAGAAATGCAGATCAAAACTACTATGAGATATCATCTCATCCCAACAAGGCCTGCACTAATCCAAAAAACACAAAATAATAAATGCTGGGGAGGTTGTGGACAGACTGGAACACTTATACACTGCTGTATATGTAAACGGTACAACCACTTTGGAAACTGATTTGGTGCTTCCTTAAAAAGCTAGAAATAGAAGTACCATACGATCCAGCTATCCCACTCCTTGGAATATATCCTAGAGAAATAAGAGCCGTCACATGAATAGATATATGCACACCCATGTTCATTGCAACACTGTTCACAATAGCAAAAAGATGGAAACAACCTAGGTGCCCATCAACAGACAAATGGATAAACAAATTATGGTGTATTCACACAATGGAATACTAAGCAACGATAAAGAACAACGATGAAGCTGTGAAACATCTTATAACATGGAGGAATCTGGAGGGCGTTATGCTGAGTTAATTTAGTCTGTCACAGAAGGACAAATATTGTATAAGATCACAATTATAAGAACTCAAGAAAAGGTGTAAACAAAGAAGAAAACATTCTTTGATGGTTAGGAAGGTGGGGAGGGATGGTAAGTTTTATTTACTAACTAGATAGTAGATAAGAATTACCTTAGGCAAAGGGAAGGACAGCACGCACTACAGGGGAAGTCAGCACAACTGGACTAAACGAAAGCTAAGAGGTTTCCTGAATACAAGCAAACACTTTGAGGGACAGAGTAGCAGGTGTAGGGGCCTGGGGACCACGCTTTCAGGGGACATCTAGGTCAATTGGCATAACAAAGCTAATTAAGTAAGTGTTCTGCATCCTACTTTGGTGAGTGGTGTCTGAGGTCTTAAATGCTTGCAAGTGGCCATGTAAGATGCATCAATTGGTCCCAACCACCTGGAGTAAAGGAGAATGAAGAACACCAAAAACACAAGGAAAGTATTAGCCCAAGAGACAGAGAGGGACACATAAACCAGAGACTTCATCAGCCTGAGACCGGAAGAACTAGATGGTGCCTGGCTACCACCAATGACTGCCCTGACAGAGTACACAACAGAGAGTCCTGGATGGAGCAGGAGAAAGGTGGGGTGCAGAATTCAAATTCTAGTAAGACGACCAGACTTAATGGTCTGACTGCGATTGGAGAAACCCCAGAAGGCATGAACCCTGGATTCTCTATCAGCCCAGAAGTAAAACAATTTCTGTGGCCAACTCTTCAGACAGGGATTGGACTGGACTGTGGGACATAAAATGATATTCGCGAGGAGTGTGCCTCTTAGCTCAAGTAGATACAAGAGACTAAATTGCCACCTTCTGTCTGGAGGTGAGATGGGAAGTCAGAGAGGATTAGGAGCTGGTTTAATGGACATGGGGAATCAGGGGTGGAAAGGAGGAGTGTGCTGTCGCAGTATGGAGAGAGCTATTAGAGTCACATAGCAAAGTATGCATAAATTTTTGTATGAGAGACTAACTTGAAAGTAAACTTCATTTAAACTACAACCATAAAAAAAAAAAAATTTACAAAAAGGAAATAAATCAGTTAGTTAATTTTCTTTAAACACTTTTAGTGTTCTCCCTTAGGTTAACTTAACCTACAAATATTGAACGCTGTTTTTGATCTGTGTGGTAGGCAGTATGCAAGTACTTATCTTTCGCCAATCGAGGGATGCTTCTCACTGGTTCTGGGTGGCTGTATAGTCTCTCTGCTGCTGGGTTTCTCCCCGTGCAGAAAACACACCTCCCGAACACCGCTGCTTGCTTGCCTCACTGCCACCCCATTAGCTGATCAGGCCTGAAGGGCTCAGGCTCTCATTGGTCAGGTCTGGCAACTCCTCGCTGTTTCCAAACTGTCTCTCCCACCCCCTACTCCTCAGACCGGTTCCTCAACTCTGCCTTTGATGTTCAGGGCCCCCAGATTGCCATATATAATCGATTCACTTGTTTTTTCAGGTCTCTGCTGTAAGAGGGTACACCAGAAGCATTTAACTACTCTACCATCTTGGCCCCGCCTCTGATTTAGTTCTTAAAGGAACTGTTATATATGAAAAAAGATAAATCTAAAATAAATTTCCAACAGTTAAATATAAACCCTGTTATTTTTCTTGAAAGTGGAAAGGATTTATATGATCTTAATTAGTTTAAAATTAAAACATGTTTTATCAGTGTAAATAATAAACCTCCTACCAGAGAAGGATTATTGAGAGTGTGAAAGGTATATGCTTAAGTAAAAGTTGACAAAACACCAGTAATCAAAGACATGATTAAGTAGAATAAATGGTTAAAACATCTTGTAAAGTGAAAATTACATAAAAAGTAAATAGGTCTATAATACAGTGTGAGACTTGTTTGTGGATTCTTAATCTAATTTCTTAGAAAAAAATTAGTCATTACACACTGGATACAATGAAAATAATTGAGTAAACTTGCTCGTAAACTCATCTGTACCTAATCAATTTCAAATGTTGTGGAGAGAATGTAGTAAGTAGGGTTAATGTCTTTAGTATCATAAAAAGGCATACATTTATATGAAAAAATTATCATATTTTTAAGCAAATAATGCGTGCCTTCTCTGTTTGTTTGTGAAATGTACCTTCCCCCCGGGAGGTATTTTCATAAGCATGCTACACTAACTTTTTTTTACAGCTACATTAAAAAAAATTGACATAGTGATGCATACGGAAAATACTCCCCAGGGGGAGGGAGTGGTTGGCAAACAAATGTAGAAGGCCACATTATTTGAGTAATAATACTATGTTATATAAATAGATGCATTCTTAAGTCATGCACCTTTTAAATTACTTTACATCTTTAATTCTCCCCAAGTGTCTGTCAGTTTATTGTACTGTGGGACTTTTCTTGTTGCTGTGATACTAGAAGCTATCTATCATCATTATTCAGATACCAACCAGCAGGATCACCCATGTCGGACAGGTTTCAGCTGAGCTTCCAGACTAAGACAGACTAAGAAGAAGGACCCGGAAGGCTACTCTGGAAAATAATTAGCCAGTGAAAACTTTATGAATAGCAGTGGAACATTGTCTAATATAGTGCCAGAAGATGAGCCCCCCCACATTGAAAGGCACTCAAAAGACAACTGGTGAAGAACTGCCTCCTCAAAGTAGACTTGACCTTAATGAAGTGGATGCAGTCAAGCTTTCAGGACCTTCATTTGCTGATGTGGCATTACTCAAAATGAGAAGAAATAGCTGCAAACATTTATTAATAATCAGATTGTGGAATGTATGAAGTATGAATCTAGGAAAATTGGAAATAGCCGAAAATGAAATGGAATGCATAAAGATCAATATTCTAGGCATTAGTGAGCTGAAATAGACTGATATTGACCATTTTGAATCAGACTATCATATGGTCTATTATGCTGGGAATGACAACTTGAAGAGGAATGGAATTGCATTCCTTGTCAAAAAGAACTTTTCAAGATATATCCTGAAGTATAATGCTGTCAGTGATAGGATAATATCCCTACATCTACAAGGAAGACCAGTTAATAAGACCATTATTCAAATTTACGCACCAACCACTAAGGTCAAAGATGAAGAAATTTAAGATTTTTACCAGCTTCTGCAGTCTGAAACTGATCGAACATGCAACCAGGATGCATTGATAATTACTGGTGATTGGAAACAAAGAAGGATCAGTATTTGGAAAATATGGCCTTGGTGATAGAAATGATACCAGAGATTGCATGATAGAATTTTGCAAGACCAACTATTTCTTCACTGCATATACCTTTTTTCACCAACATAAACAACGACTATACACATGGACCTCACCAGATGGAATACACAGGAATCAAATCGACTACATTTGTGGAAAGAGATGATGGAAAACTCAGTAGCATCAGTCAGAGCAAGGCCAGGACTGACTATAGAACAGACCATCAATTGCTCATATGTAAGTTCTAGTTGAAACTGAAGAAAATTAGAACAACTACACAAGAGCCAAAGTAAGACCTTGAGTATATCCCATCTGAATTTAGAGACCATCTCAAGAATAGGTTTGACGCATTGAACATTAATGACCAAAGACCAGATGAGTTGTGGAATGACATCAAGGACATCTACATGAAGAAATCAAGAAGCCATTAAAATGACAAGAAAGAAAGAAAAGACCAAAATGGATGTCAGAAGAGACTCTGAAAGTTGCTCTTGAACATCAAGTAGCTAAAGCAAAAGGAAGAAATGATGAAATAAAAGAACTGAGCAGAAGATTTCAAAGGGCAGCTTGAGAAGACAAAGTAAAGTATCACAGTGACATGTGCAAAGAGCTGCAGATAGAAAACCAAAAGGAAAGAACAGTCTCTGCATTTCTCAAGCTGAAAGAACTGAAGAAAAAATTTAAACCTCTAGTTGCAATACTGAAAGATTCTATGGGGAAAATATTAAGTGACGCAGAAAGCATCAAAAAAAAGGTGGAAGGTATACACAGAGTCATTATACCAAAAAGACTTGGTCGAAGTTCAACCATTTCAAGAGGTAGCATATGATCAGGAAATGATGGTAATGAAGGAAGAATTCCAAGGTGTACTGAAGACATTGGCAAAAAACAAAGCTCCAGGAATTGAGGGATTATCACTTGAGATGCTTCAACAAACAGATGCAGCACTGGAAGTGCTCGCTCATCTATGCCAAGAAATTTGGAAGGCAGCTACTTGGCCAACTGACTGGAAGAGATCCATATTTATGCCTATTCCCAAGAAAGGTGATTCAACTGAATATGGAAATTATCGAATAATATCATTATTATCACATGCAAGCAAAAAATTGCTAAAGATCATTCAAAAGCAGCTGTAGCAGTATATGAATAGAGAACTGCTAGAAATTCATGCTGGATTCAGAAGAGGACATAGAACCAGGGATATCGTTACTGATGTCAGATGGATCTTGGCTGAAAGCAGAGAATACCAGAAAGATGTTTACCTGTGTTTTATTGATTATGCAAGGGC
The DNA here is from genome assembly GCA_030035585.1 of Dugong dugon. Classification (NCBI taxonomy): domain Eukaryota; kingdom Metazoa; phylum Chordata; class Mammalia; order Sirenia; family Dugongidae; genus Dugong; species Dugong dugon. The sequence goes on along the minus strand of CM057463.1, from coordinate 99,658,455 downwards.
ATTCAACTATGTGGATCATAACAATTTATGGATAACATTGCGAAGAATGGGAATTCCAGAACACTTAATTGTGCTCATGAGGAATCTGTACATAGATCCAGAGTCAGTTGTTCAGACAGAACAAAGGGGTACTACGTGGTTTAAAGTGAGGAAAATGTGCATCAGGGTTGTATCTTTTCACCATAGCTATTCAATCTGTATGCTGAGCAAATAACCCAAGAAGCTGGACTATATGAAGAAGAATGGGACATCAGAATTGGAGTAAGACTCATTAACAACCTTCGTTATGCAGATGACACAGCCTTGCTTGCTGATAGTGAAGAGGACTTGATGCACTTACTGATGAATATCAAAGACCACAACTTTCAGTATGGATTACACCTCAACATAAAGAAAACAAAAATCCTCACAACTGGACCAATAAGCAGTATCATGATAAATGGAGAAAAGATTGAAGTTGCCAAGGATTTCGTTTTACTTGGATAGACAATACACAACCATGGAAGCAGCTGTCAAGAAATGAAAAGAACATTGCATTCGGCAAATTTGCTGCAAAAGACCTCTTTAAAGTGTTGGAAAGCAAAGACGGCACCTTGAAGACTAAGGTGCGCCTGACCCAGTCAGTGGTATTTTCAATCACATCATATGAATGTGAAAGCTGGACAATGAGTAAGGAAGACAAAGGAAGAATTGACACCTTTGAATTGTGGTGTTGGCAAAGAATATTGAATATACCCTGGACTGCCAAAAGAATGAACGAGTCTGTCTCAGAAGAAGTACAACCAGAATGCTCCTTAGAAGCAAGGATGATGAGACTATGTCTTACATACTTTGGACATGTGGTCAGGAGGGATCAGTCCCTGGAGAAGGACATCATTCCTGGTAAAGTAGAGGATCAGTAGAAAAGAGGAAGACCCTCAACAAGATGGATTGACATAATAGCTGCAACAATGGCCTCAAGCATAACAACGATTGTTGGCATGGTGCAGAACCAGGCAGTGTTTTGTCCTGTTGTACGTAGGGTCACTATGAGTCAGAACAATCTTGACGGCACCTAACAACAACAACTTATGTTTAATTATATTTAAATAAAGTCATAGGGAAGGTGAGATATAAATACTTTTTCAGAGAACTGAATACATTTAAAATATGATAAATACATATATTTAATGTATTGAATATATTTGTAAAATATATATTGAATTTAAATATATAATATATGTATATATATGAAGTCAGATGTTTCTCAGTGTAAATATTCAATATAAATATATAAATATATATTTTATATATATATATATATATATATATATATATATAATTGCACCAATTTTTTAAAATGTGATTTTTAAGTCTGTGAAACAGTCATTTGGATACTTGCTAGTAGGCATTGATTTTCATGTAATGCCAATGAATTAATAAATTTTTGCATTGCTATTGTAATCATTCTTTCATATTCTATGTTACATTTTTAACAAAGTACACATAATAAGTCAACAAATATATATTGCATGAATTAATAAATGGATCAGTGAAAGACTTTATGAGGTACTAGGGATGTTTTCTCTATCTAGCACATACTTCATATCTAGTAATTAAATTTCCATCCAAATTCTAAGGTCCATCTCAACAGGTAGTTTCTCTGTGAATATTTTCTCATCCTTCATAGATTGTTTCACTTCTTTTACACTCATAACACTTTGTAGTTTTCTTGCATCATGCGTATATCTCAACCTTATATTGTTCAGTCCAGTCTATCATGGCCACTTTAAAGAAACTTGGTTTACTCATGTAAATGCTCACTAGGAACAAACAAACAAAAAAACCCACCCCAAAATTGATTTACTTGACATCCCATTTATAAACTTCAACAGATATATGTTGTGTTGTTGTTATTTGCCCTCAAGTTGATTCCAATTCATTGTGGTGACCATATGTATGCAGAGTAGAACTGACCCATGCATGTCTTCCATGCTACCTCTGGGTGGGTTTGAACTGCCAAACTTTTGACTAGTAGTCAAGTGCTTTACCATTTGCACCACCCAGAATCTCCTTCAACAGACATACTGCTCTCCATTCTTCCTATCTCCTTTTTAACTATACCCTTCTTTAGGAACTTTTGTTCCAGTTATTGTATTACTATAATTGCATTTTTATTGATCACTATATAATATTTTGTCTTGGCTTTATGTGCTACCTTCAGTTCTTTTCGGGATACAAACTTTGATATTTGTTCCTTGATCTCATGCCCCACAAAATTTGCACATTTTGTTATAATATGTTACTTTGTCATCAAAATGCACTCCACTTACGTCTTCTTCAATTAATTAAATGCAATTTCTATTCAGTTGTATAGAATAAAACCTGGCATCGTCTTTGATAACACTATATCCTCTATTTCTTCTGTAACTTCAAAATATATCTCTCATCTGACTGGTCTTCACTGTTAATATTTGACATATTCCAGCCCCAGCCTAACATCCAACTGCATCCCCCTCTAGACTAATTCTACCACTGTATGTATTCAGACAATCCTGGATTTTTTTTCTGTACCATGAATATTTCCAGCATATTTTCCCCCTTCTCTGCTAATTCACACTTCTAGAAATGTTCCAACTACAAAATGTTATGGTTTCCAGTTTGTTATATTAAGACCTCAAATCAAGGATTTCCTTCTCAGAGAGAAGCTTTTATGCCACCTCAGTTAATAAAATTCCCTGAGGAGTTCTACTTTTTCATATAGTGTCAGTATAAGTCAAAATCGGCTGAATAGAACACAACAAGTGTCTACAATGTTAAATGTTTTATCATCTTCATAACCTTTCTCATAGCCAGAATATTTATTGTGTTATTTTCAAAAATATGTACTGTATATATCTGACCCATCTGGAATGTTTGATCATTAAGGAAAATGTCTGTGTTTATGTTGTTCACCATTTGATTCACTGTGTCAAAAATAGTGTCTGATACAAAATAGATGTTTGGTAAATATTTGTTTATATACAAAGACAGAAAAAAAGTGAGCTACAGGTTAGAGTGAGAAAGTGGTGGAAATGGTTGAGGTTAATCAATTTCTTTCTTGAAAATAATTATTGCTAAATCTAGCATTTATTTAAAAATATTTAGTGGTAACATGTAAGTATCTGGGAGAATACTGAGGTAAATAAAATTGGACTTCTTAAGTCACCAAACCTAGTACCTGGCAAAACAGGTGCTGAATAAGTGTAGGTTTGTTTCGCCCCTCAGATTTGATTTACTTTCCCATCCATTTGCTTGTAAGCTAAATTATTTCTCTTCCTACCTCCTAATAGACTTTACTTTATTAATGCTTATTTTTTCTTATGTCTTCATTTTTTTTTCCATTCTAAGACTCTTTGTCTTCTGTCTACAACATTTTCAAAACACTCTTATACTAAAAACAAAAAAAAAATCTGTCTTCTCCTTGAATACACCCTCCTTCCTTCCTCCTGCCCTTCTTCACTAAGGTTCTTTTTTTTTTTCTTCCTTCTTTTGTCTGATTTTTTCCTCAAATAAATTGGTGTCCATGGATTTGTCTTAAATCTTACTGATTCTGTCTTCCATGTTTAAAATTTGCCCCTAAAACCTTCTATTGAGTTGTCCTTTTCTGAAATTTTGTTATCTTTTGGATTTCTAGTTGCTGTTTTTGTATGTTTTCTAATTGTTTATTTATTTTGATGTTTTGATCTTGTGTTATGTTCCTGAATTCATCTATTACTTTGTTGTGTTTTCTTTGATTTTGAATACGTTTCACTGGTTTTGTCTGTTTTCCTTGATCTCTTTCCTAATCACTTGAAGAGCCCTAAATAGTAGTCTTTTGAATTCCATATCAGGTAATTCCACTGCCTTTTCTTCTACAAGAAGGCTATCTGATTCTTTATTTTGGTCACTTGATGGAGCCATCTTGTCCAGCATTTTTTATATATTTTGATATTGTCTGCTGTCTCTGAGACATTAAGATATTATTTTCTTTATTTATTGATATTAAGTTTGTTTAGTCCTGCTTTTTTGTTTTGTTTTGATATGTCAGGGCAAGTGGGCCAGGCATGATTTGCTGTTTGCTCTTCTGTGGGAATGATTGCTCTCACCACCTTGTCTAGGTGGGCAGGGCAGCAGGAGGCAAGGTGAGCCCTCTTTGTTGTACACTGGTTTGGCAAAGTGGCTGAGGGTGGACATGGTGGGCGCTTTGTGACTTCTGATGTTGATCCACTGGTATAGAAGTATTCACAGTCCCTCGCCAGATGAGCAGGAGTATCAGACAGGGAGTGGTACAGGCTCACTTCCTATTGTTCAGTAGCTGGTGGAATGGCTGAGGGGGAGTGGTGTAAGCCAGGTGTGGCAACAGGCCTGAGCACTGAGGACACTCTAGCCACAGTGGCATGGTGGAGGCTGTTAGGAAGGGGGCGAGGTGGTGTACAGGACTAGGTGCAAAGAAGAAAGAAAAGAGAGAGAATTAAAAAAAAAATGGTGGAGGATGGCAAGGTGATAGCCATTGGATGGGGGCAGGGCAGACCTAGGGGTCAGTGGGAAGTGAGGGGAGGTAGCATATGGGGTAAAGTGGGTGGGGGGAGAAAGAGAAGAAAGAAAAAGAAAAATAAATGACTGCATGCTGGGGGCCGGTGGGTGGAGGTGTGGTGGACCTGCAGCAGCTCTGGTGTGGTGCCCTGGTGGTACTCTATTTGTGACAGTGTCGTGGGGGCTAAGAGGGAAGGAGGTGAGGTGGTGTGTGGGGCTAGGTGTGAGGGAGAAAGAAAAGAAAAAAGTGGTGCAGTGGGGCTTGGCAAGTGGGGGCAGGGTGAACCTGGGGGATGTTGGGAGGGAGAGGACAGTGTCTCATGGTGCAAGGCTGGAGGAAGAAAGAAATGGTGACTCAGGGAGAGCTAGTGGGTGGGGGTGGGGCAGACCCAGGGCAGCAGCACGCCAGTGTGTCTGTGGCTTACTAGTGCCAGTGGCACTGCTGGGGCCAGCAGTTGAGGGTGTGGTGGTGTATGGGGTTAGGTGGGAGGGAGAAAGAAAAGAGAGACAGGAAAAAAAAGTAGTGTCATACTGGGAGCTGGTGGGTGGGATGGGATGGACCCAGGGCAGTGGCAGATGTGTAGTTCTCCAGCCCAGGGAGCACAGTGGGGGTTGGCCCAAAGGGGAAAAGTAGTGTAGGGGGCTAGGTGGGAGGGAGAAATAAAAGGGAGAAAGAGATAAAGAGAAAAACAAATTGAAAATGATGTCGTGGTAGGAGCTAGCAGGTGGAGGTGAGATGGATAAAGGATAGTGGTTGGTGGGTACCTCTCTAGCTATGGCAACACAGTGATGGTTTGGCAGGAAGGGGTAGAGGTGGCATACGGAGCTAGGTGGGAGGGAGAAAGACAAGAGAGAAAGGAGAAAAGACGGAGTCAAGGAAGGAGCCAACAAGTGGGGGAGGAGCAGATCTGAGGAGACGGTGAGCTGGTGACTCTCTGGCCATGGCGTGTTTCTCTGGTTACTGGGTGCTCTGTCTCCTGTTGGGAGATCTGTGATGTTGCCCCCCGCCCCCATACTCCCTGTCCAGGGTCATTGCTGGCTGTGATTCAAGATGACAGATGATGACACTGTGCCATGTTTTTTGCAGGGGTCCTCCACTCTGTATCTCTCCTCATTCTCTGCTTTCCATCAGTTTCTTCTTCCTTTCTGTGTTTGATCAAGTTCTTTATCCCTTCATTTGATGCTTATGGTTCCAGCGTTGATGTTTGTATATGTTTTACTTAGTATTTCAGGTCTGCAGCAGAGGGACATCATGGTGTGACTGTTTAGGGTGCCATGTTGGCTCTGTATCCTCTTCACTTACACATCAATAAGTAATAGAAGAAATCAGAGATGGAATCCAAAAATTCCTAGAATCCAATGAGAATGAAAACACATCATACCAAAACCTTTGGAACACAGCAAAGGCAGTCCTCAGAGAACAATTTATCGCAATAGATGTATACATCAAAAAGAAAAAAGGGACACAATCAAAACATTAACAACAGAAATCAAAAAAATAGAAAGAGAATAGCAAAAAAATCCCACAGCCAGCGGAAAAAAGGAAATAGTAAAGATCAGAGCAGAAATAAATGAAATAGAGAACAGAAAAACAATAGAAAGTATCAACAAAACCAAAAGTTGGTTCTTTGAAAGATTCAACATAATCGACAAACCACTGGCCAGACAGATAAAACAAAAACAGGAGAGGAGACAAATAACCCAAATAAGAAATGAAATGGGGGACATTACAACAGACCCAACTGAAATAAAAAGGATTATAACAGAATATTATGAAAAACTATACTCCAACAAATTTGAAAACCTAGAGGAAATGGATAAATTTCTTGAAGCACACTACCTACCCAAACTACAACAAAGTGATGTTGAAAATATGAACAGACCCATAACAAGAGAAGAGATTGAAAAGGTAATAAAAAAAACTCCCAACCAAAAAAAGCCCTGGCCCAGATGGCTTCACTGGAGAAATACACAAAACATTTACAGAAGAGCTTGTACCAGTACTACTCAAGCTATTTCAGAGCATAGAACAGGAAGCAACACTTCCAAATTCATTCTATCAAGCCAGCATAACACTGATACCAAAATCAGGAAAAAAGAGCACACAAAAAAAGAAAATAACCGACCAACATCTATCATGAATACAGAAGCAAAAATTCTGAACAAAATTCTAGCCAATAGAATTCAGCATCATATCAAAAAATAATACACCACGACCAAGTAGGATTCATACCAGGTATGCAAGGATGGTTCAACATTAGAAAATCAATCAACATAATCCACCACATAAATAAAAGAAGAGAATCACATGAACATATCAATTGACGCACAAAAGACATTTGACAAAGTCCAACACACATTTCGGATAAAAACTCTCAATAAAATAGGTATAGAAGAAAAATTTCTCAAAATAATAAAGAGCATCTATGCAAAGCCAATGGCCAACATCATTAATATAGAGAGGCTGAAAACATTCCCTTGAAAACAGGAACAAGACAAAGATGTCCTTTATCACCACTGCTATTTAACATTGTGCTGGAAGTTCTAGCTAGAGCAATAAGGCAAGAAAAAGAAATAAAGGGCATTCAAATTAGTAATGAAAAAGATAAACTGTCCCTATTTGCAGATGGTATGATACTATACATAAAAAACCCTAAAGACTCCACAAGAAATCTACTAGAACTAATAGAAAGATTCAGCAGAGTAGCAGGATTCAAAATAAACATACAAAAATCAGTTGGATTCCTATACACCAATAAGGAGAACGATGAAAAGGAAATCAGGAAAACAATACCATTTTCAATAACCCCTAAAAAGATAAAATACTTAGGAATAAATCTGACCACGGATATAAAAGACCTATACAAAGAAAACTACAAAACGCTTCTGCAAGAAACCCAAAGGGATCTACATACATGGAAAAACATACCATGCTCGTGGATAGGCAGACTCAACATAGTGAAAATGACAATTCTACCCAAAGCAATTTACAAATACAAGGCAATCCCGATCTAAATACCAACAACATCTTAAAAGAGATGGAAAAACTAATCATTAACTTTATACACAAAGAGAAGAATCTCCAAATAAGTAAAGCATTACTGTAGAAGAATAAAGTTGGAGGACTCACACTACTTGACTTCAGAACCTACTATACAGCTACAGTAGTCAAAACAACCTGGTACTTGTACAAAGACAGATACATTGACCAGTGGAACAGAATTGAGAACCCAGATGTAAATCCATCCACCTACAGTCACCTGATCTTCGACAAGTGCCCAAAGTCCATCAAATAGGGAAAAGACAGTCTTTTTAACAAAAGGTGCTGGCAAAACTGGATATCCAACAGCAAAAAAATGAAACGGGACCCATACCTCACGCTGTATACAACAACTACTTGAAAATGGATCAAAGACCTAAATATAAAGCCTAAAACTATAAAGTTCATAGAAGATAAAAAAGGACCAACACTACTGGCCGTAATACATGGCATTAAGAGGATACAAACCGTAATCATCAGCACACAAACCCCAGAAGATAAGCTAAATAACTGGGATCTTCTAAAAATCAAACACCTATGCTCTTCAAAAGACTTCACCAAAAGAGTAAAAAGAGAACCTACAGACTGGGAAAATATTTTTGGACAGTACAAGTCAGACAAAGGTCTAATGTCCATAATCTACAAGAAAATCCAACACCTCTACAACAAAAAGACAACTATTCCTACTAAAAATTGGCAAAGGAAATGAACAGACAGTTCACCAAAGAAGATATCCAAATGGCCAGCAGACACATGAGGAAATGCTCACCTCCACTAGCCATTAGAGAAATGCAAATCAAAACCACAGTGAGATACCATCTTACCGTGGCATTACTGGAACGAATCAAAAACACTGGAAATAACAAATGTTGGAGGAGCTGTGGGGAGATCGGAACTCTTATGCACTGCTGGTGGGAATGCAAAATCTTACAACCATTTTGGTAAATGATATGGCGCTTCCTCAGAAAGCTAGAAATAGACATTCCATTCGATCCAGCAATTCCACTCCTAGGAATATAGACTAGAGAAATAAGAGTCCCACTCGAATAGACATATGCACACCTATGTTCATGGCAGCATTGTTCACAGTAGCAAAAATATGGAAACAACCTAGATGCCCATCAACAGATGAATGGGTAGACAAACTATGGTACATACACACAATGGAGTACTATGCAACAAGAAAGAACAACAATGAATCTGTGAACCATCTCATAACATGGATGAAACTGGAGGACATTATGCTGAGTGAAATAAGTCAATCACAAAAGGACAACTATTGTATGAGACCTCTATTGTAAAAACCCATGAAAAAGTTCACACACAAAATGTAACAATCTTTGTTGGTCACCAGGGATGGGGGTGGTGAGGGTGAAATACTAAACAGGCAATAGACAATTGGTATCTTGGGTGAACAGTGAGATAGTACACAGTACAGGGGAAACCAGCACAACTTGTACAAGGAAAGGTCATGGAAGCCCCATAGACACATCCAAACTCCCTGAGGTAATGAATTGCTGGGTGGGGGGCTATGGGTACCGTGGTCTCCAGGAACGTCTAGCTCAATTGGCATAACACAGTTTATAAAGACAATGCTCCACACTCTATCTTGGTGAGTAGCGTCTGGGGTCTTAAAAGTCAGTGAGCAGCTATCTCCACTGGTCTCATCCCTTCGGGAGCCATGGAGAATGAAGAGAACAGGATACAAGGAAAAGATTAGTCTGAAGGACTGATGGACCAGAGCTACCAAGGCCTCCACCAGACTGAGTCCAGTACAGCTAGATGGTGCCCAGCTACCACCACTGACTGCTCTGACCAGGATCACAATAGAGGGTTCTGGACAGAGCTAGACTGATAGAGAACAAAATTCTAACTCACAAAAAAAAAAAAAAAAAAAAAAAAAAAGACCAGTTTTACTGGCGTAAAGGAGACTGGAGAAACCCTGAGAGTATGGCCCCCAGACACCAAATGGGACTAATGAGGTACAGCAGTCCAGGGAGAAGGGCCAGAAGGCAGAAGGGGACAGGAAAGCTGGTGATAGGGATCCCAAGGTTGAGTAAGAATAGTGTTGATGTGTTGTGAGGTTGTTATCCATTGTCATACAGCAACACGTGTGGTAACTGTTAAATAGAAATTATTTTGTTCTGTAAGTCTTCATCTAAAGTGAGAATAGCAGCACAATTGGAAGAGCGTAGTCTATGTCACTGAACTGTGCATGTAGAAATTTTTGAAATGGTGTATCTTTGGCTATGTGTATTTTCACCAGAGAAAAAAGGTTGAGAAGTTAGAGGGTTGACATGTTTTAGGGTTGTTAACCAATGTCATAAAACAATATGTGCACTAATGTTTATTGAGAAAATATTTGTTCTGTAAGCCTTCACCTGAAGTACAATTTAAAAAAAAGAAAAAAGCAATGAATAGGTTTAAGATACAGCCTTACACTGATTGCGCCTCATTAACATAACAAAGAAAACCCTATTTCCAAATGGTATTACATCTACAGGTATGTTGTTGATGTTGTTGTTAGCTGCCTTAGGGTCAATTCTGACTCATGATGACCCCATGTGTTACAGAGTAGAACTGTAACACAGTTTTCCAGGAAAACCCTCTGGGCAGTTCTACTCTGTCACATGCAGTTGCTATGAGTCAAGAATCTACTTAATGGAACCTAAAAACAACAATCCGAATGGAAGCAGATTCCCAGGCATTTTCTTCTGTGGTGCTGTTGGGTGGTTTGGAACCACCAACTTTTAGGTTATGAATTGAGTATAAAACATTTGCACCACCCAGGTACCTTACCTATATTGTTGTTATTACTGTGTGCCATCAAGGTGATTCTGACTTATATAGACCTTGTATGACAAAGAGGACTGCCCCATAGGATTTCCTAGGCTGTAATCTTTACTGGAGCAAATCACCAGGTCTCTTCTTATGTGGAGCTTCTGGTGGGTACAAACCCCTGACCTTTAGGTTAGCAGGAAAACATTTAACCATTGTGTCACCGGGGCCTCTATCTACAAGTATAAGTGTTAGGATTCCATTGCTTGTTTTTGAAGGACACATTTCAATCTATAATGGTATCTAATTACATAATTTTCTTCTCCTCCAATTATTTATTTAAGTATTTATTTATATCAGTATGGACTGATGGATATTTATTTTATACTTTGGGTTACTAAATGCTAATTTATTTATTCTGTTGCTCAAATTACTCCATCTATGGCCAATGAGTACTCTTTCAGTTGTCTCCTGTGTTGCTTTTTTTTTTTTTATATATATACATATTTTTTTTTTATTGTACTTCAGGTGAAGGCTTACAGAACAAATAGTTTCTCATGAAACAGTAGTACACATTTTGTTTTATGACATTGGTTAATAACCCCAAAACATATCAACCCTCTAACATCTCAACCGTTTTTTCTGGTGAAAACACACATAGCCAAAGATACACCATTTCAAAAATTTCTACATGCACAGTTCAGTGACATTGACTATGCTCTTCCAGTTGTGCTGTTATTCTCACTTAAGATGAAGGCTTATAGAAGAAAATAGTTTCTCATTTAACAGTTACTACAAATGTTGCCCTATTACAATGGTTAACAATCTCACAACACATCAACAATATCCTTACTCAACGTTGGGTTCCCTATCACCAGTTTCCTTGTCCCCTTCTGCCTTCTGGCCCCTGTCACGGGACTCCTGTACCTTGTTAGTCTCATTTGGTTTTACAGGGCTGTCCACTCCCAGGCTGAACAGTGAACCTTGGAGGTAACTTCACCACTGTGCTAAAAGGGTGTCTGGGGGCCATACTGTCAGGGTTTCTCCAGTCTCCTTTAGGCCAGTAAATCTGGTCTTCTTTTTGTGAGTTAGAATTATGTTCTACATCATTCTCCAGCTCTGTCCAGAGCCCTCTGATGTGATCCTGGTCAGAGCAGTCAGTGGTGGTAGCCGGGCACCATCTAGCTGTACTGGACTCAGTCTGGTGGAGGCCTTGGTAGCTGTGGACCGTTAGTCCTTTGGACTAATCTTTTCCTTGTATCCTGTTCTCTTCATTCTCCCTTACTCCTGAAGGGATGAGACCAGTTGAGTATCATAGATGGCCGCTCACAGGCTTTTAACACCCCAGACACTACTCACCAAGGTAGAATGTTAAGCATTGTCTTTATAAGCTGTGTCATGCCAGTTGAACTAGATGTTCCCCAAGACCATGGTCCCCACAGCCCTCCGCCCAACAATTCATTCCCTCAGGGAGTTTGGATGTGGCTATGGGGCTTCCATGACCTTTTCTTGAACAAGTTGTGCTACTTTCCCCTGTATTGTGTACTGTCTCACCCTTCACCCAAGATACCACTTAACTATTGCCTATTTAGTATTTCCCCACCACCACCCCCATCCCTGGTAACAAACAAAGATTGTTAGATTTTGTGTGTGAACTTTTTCATGGGGTTTTACAATAGAGGTCTCATACAATACTTGTCCTTTTGTGATTGACTTATTTCAGTCAGCATAAAGTCCTCCAGTTTCATCCATGTTATGAGATGGTTCACAGATTCATTGTTGTTCTTTCTCATTGCATACTACTCCATTGTGTGTATGTACCATAGTTTGTTTACCCATTCATCTGTTGATGGGCATCTAGGTTGTTTCCATCGTTTTGCTATTGTGAACAATGCTGCCATGAACATAGGTGTGCATATGTCTATTCGAGTAACGACTCTTATTTCTCTAGGATATATTCCTAGGAGTGGAATTGCTGGATCGAATAGTATGTCTATTTCTAGCTTTCTGAGGAAGCGCCATATCATTTTCCAAAATGGTTGTAACATTTTGCATTCCCACCAGCAGTGTGTAAGAGCAATCTCCCCACAGCCCCTCCAACGTTTGTTATTTCCAGTGTTTTTGATTCTTGCCAGTAATGTCGGGGTGAGATGGTATCTCACTGTAGTTTTGATTTCCATTTCTCTAATGGCTAGTGATCACGAGCATTTCCCCATGTGTCTGCTGTCCATTTGAATGTCTTCTTTGGTGAATTGTCCATTCATTTCCTTTGCCAATTTTTTAGTAGGATTATTTGTCTTTTTGTTGTAGAGGTGTTGAATTTTCTTGTAGATTATGGAGATTAGACCTTTGTCTGACTTGTACTGGCCAAAAATTTTTTCCCAGTCTGTAGGTTCTCATTTTAGTCTTTTGGTGAAGTCTTTTGAAGAGCATAGGTGTTTGATTTTTAGAAGATCGCAGTTATCTCGCTTACCTATTGGGGTTTGTGCATTGATGGTTATGGTTTATATCCTGTTAATGCCATGTATTAAGGCCTGAAGTGTTGGTCCTATTTTTTCTTCTATGAACTTTATAGTTTTAGGCTTTATATTCAGGTCTTTGATCCATTTTCAAGTAGTTTTGGTATACAGTGTGAGGTATGGGTCCTGTTTCATTTTTTTGCAGATGGATATCCAGTTTTGCCAGCACCATTTGTTAAAAAGACTGCATTTTCCACATCTGATGGACTTTGGGCGCTTGTTGAAGATCAGGTGACTGTAGGTGGATGGATTTACATCTGGGTTCTCAATTCTGTTCCACTGGTCAATGTATCTGTCGTTGTACCAGTACCAGGCTGTTTTGACTACAGTAGCTGTAGAGTAGGTTCTGAAGTCAGGTAGTGTGAGTCCTCCAACTTTATTGTTATTCTTCAGTAGTGCTTTACTTATTCAGGGCTTCTTCCCTTTCCACATAAAGTTAATGATTAGTTTTTCTGTCTCTTTCAAGATTGTTGTTGGTATTTGGATTGAGATTGCATTGTATTTGTAAATTGCTTTGGGTAGAATTGCCATTTTCACAATGTTGAGCCTAACCTATCCATGAGCATGATATGTTTTTCTATTTATGTAGATCCCTTTCGGTTTCATGCAGTAGTGTTTTGTAGTTTTCTCTGTATAGGTCTTTTACATTCCTGGTCAGATTTATTCCTAAGTATTTTAACTTTTTAGGGGCTATTGAAAATGGTATTGTTTTCCTGATTTCCTCTTTATCATTCTCCTTAATGGTTTATAGGAATCCAACTGATTTTTGAATGTTTATCTTATATTCTGCTACTCTGCTGAATCTTTCTATTATTTCCAGTAGATTTCTCGTGGAGTCTTTAAGATTATCTATGTATAGTATCATATCATCTGCAAACAGGGACAGTTTAACTTCTTCATTACCAATTTGGATGCCCTTTATTTCTTTTTCTTGCCTTATTGCTCTAGCTAGAACTTCCAGCACAATGTTAAATAGGAGTGGTGACAAACGACACCCTTGTATTGTTCCTGTTCTTAAGGGGAATGTTTTCAGCCTCTCTCCATTAAGAATGATGTTGGCTGTTGGTTTTACATAGATGCCCTTTATTATGTTGAGAAATTTCCCTTCTATACCTATTTTATTGAGAGTTTTTATCAGGAATGGGTGTTGGACTTTGTCAAATGCCTTTTCTGCATCAGTTGAGATGATCATGTGATTCTTTTCTTTCCTTTTATTTATGTGGTGAATTACTTTGATTGATTTTCTAATGTTGAACCACCCTCTCATACCTTGTATGAATCCTAGTTGGTCGTGGTGTATTATTTTTTTGATATGGTGCTGAATTCTATTGGCTCGAATTTTGTTCAGAATTTTTGCATCTATATTCATGAGATCTATTGGTCTGTAATTTTCTTTTTTAGAGACGTCTTTGCTTGGTTTTGGTGTCTGTGTTATGTTGGGTTCATAGAATGAATTTGGAAGTGTTGTTTCCACTTCTATGCTCTGAAATACCTTGAGTTGTACTGGTACAAGCTCTTCTGTAAATGCTTTGTAGAATTCTCCAGTGAAGCCATCTGGGCCAGGGCTTTTTTTGGTTGGGAGTTTTTTATTACCTTTTCAATCTCTTCTCTTGTTATGGGTCTGTTCAGATTTTCAACATCACTTTCTTGTAGTTTTGGTAGGCCGTGTGTTTCTAGAAATTTATCCATTTCCTCTAGGCTTTCAAATTTGTTGGAGGATAGCTTTTCATAATATTCTGTTATAATCCTTTTTATTTCAGTTGGTCTGTTGTAATGTCCCCCATTTCATTTCTTATTTGGGTTATTTGTGTCCTCTCCTGTTTTGCTTTTGTCAGTCTGGCCAGTGATTTGTCGATTCTGTTGATTCTTTCAAAGAACCAACTGCTGGTTTTATTCATTCTTCCTATTGTTTTTCTGTTCTCTGTTTCCTTTATTTCTGCTCTGATCTTTACTAGTTCATTTCTTCCAGTGGTTGTGGACTTTTTTTTGCTGTTCTCTTTCTATTTGTTTGAGTTCTGTAGTTGATGTTGTGATTCTGTCCCTTTCCTCTTTTTGATGTGTACATCTATTGCTATAAATTGTCCTCTGAGGACTGCCTTTGCTGTGTTCCAAAGGTTTTGGTAGGACGTGTTTTCATTCTCATTTGTTTATAGGAATTTTTGGATTGCATCTCTGATTTCTTCTGTTACCCAGTGTTGTGTAAGCAGGGTATTATTCAGTTTCCATGTAATTGATATTTTTTGCTTACTCTTTCTGTTGTTAATTTCTACCTTGATGGCATTGTGGTCAGAAAAGATACTGTGAATTATCTCAATGTTTGTGATCTTGTTTAGGATTTCTCTGTGGCCTAAGATGTGGTCTATTCTGGAGAACATTCCATGTGTATTTCAAAAGAATATGTACTTTGCAGCAGTTGGATGGAGTGTTCTATATATGTCTATGAGGTCAAGTTGGCTGAATGTGCCTTTTAGGTCTTCTGTATCTTTGCTGAGTTTCTTCTTAGTTGTTCTGTCCTTTACTGAGAGTGGTGTGTTGAAGTCTCCTGGTATTATTGTGGAACTGTCAATTTCTCTTTTCAGTGTTGTTAGAGTTTGTTTTATGTATTTTGGAGCCCTGTCGTTGGGTGCATAGATGTTTATTTAAGTTATGTCTTTATGATGCTTCATCCTCTTAATCATTATATAGTGTCCTTCTTTGTCTTTTATGGTAGATTTTGTTTTAAAGTCTATTTTATCTGAGATTAGAATTGCCACTCCTGCTCTTTTTTGGTGGTTGTTAGCTTGATATATTTTTTCCAACCTTTGACTTTTAATAAATTCACATCTTTGTTTCTAAGGTGTGTCTCTTGTAGACAGCATATTGATGGATCCTGTTTTCTTATCCATTCTGTCACTCTCCGTCTCTTTATGGGTGCAGTGAGTCCACTTACCTTCAGCGTAATTATTGATAGATGTGAGTTTGTTGCTATCATTTTGTAGTGCTTTTTTTTTGTAGTGCTGAAATTTTCTTTGTTCTTCTTGCTCTCTTGTGCTGAGTTACTTTTGTTTGTGTTTTTTTTTTTCATTTCTTTTGTTTTTATAGATTTTGTTTTTCTGAGACTTTATGTCTTTCCTCTTTTTTTTATGTGTATGTTTGTTAACTTTATTTGTGGTTACTATGAATTTTACTCTTATCTTTCTAAGTTTGAAGCAGTCTACCATTACTTGGTATCGCCTTGCCTTTCTGTCCATTACAAGGTTGTATACCTAGCCATTTATTCCCTCGTTTATTATTTTGATGTTGTTGTCATTTACTGATTAACTGCTCTGATTCCCTGTTGTAATTCTTTTCGTTTTGGATAGTCCTCAAGGGTTCATTTCCTAGATTCGTATCTGGCTGGTACGATCTTGTGTCCTAGATTCTGTCTCTGACTTGAAGGTGTTTTTCCTCAAATCAAAGAACTCCCTATAATAATTTTTGTAAGTCTGGTTTGACTTTTACATATTCCTTTAATTTCTGTTTATCTGGAAATGACCTAATTTCACCATCAAATTTGAACAAGGGTTTTGCAGGATATATTATTCTTGGCTGGCTTTTTTTTTTTTTTTTTTCTTTGAAGAGTTTATATATGTCACCCCATTGCCTTCTTGCTGGCATGGTTTCTGCCGAATAATCTGATCTTAGTCTTATTGTTTCTCCTCCGTATGTGACTTCTTGTTTTTCACGAGCTGCTCTCAGTATTCTTTGTTTGTCTTTGGTTTTGGCTTGTGTGATTATGATATGCCTTGGTGATTTTATTTTGGGGTATCTCCTATATAGCTTTTCATCTTTCATGATATTGGGGAAGTTTTCTGTCAGCAGTTCTTGAATGATCCTCTCTGTATTTCCTGTTTTCTCCCCCTGTTCTGGAATTCAAATCACTCGAAGATTTTTGCTTTTGATTGTATCCCACATAACTCTCAAGGTCTCTTCTTTTTTCTTTGTTCTTTTTCCTGAGTTTTCCTGAAACAGAGTTGTATCCAAGTGTTTTTCTTCAATTCCACTGATGCTGTCTTCCACTGTTTCAGATCTGCTTCTCAGCTCTTCTATGACACCGTCCATTTCTGAAATCTTGTTGTTCATATTTTTTATTTCTAATTGTCGTCTTTGTATAATTTCTAGTTGTGAATTTATTTTGGCATTTTGTTCCTGCATTATTTTCCTGAATTCTTCCAATTTTTTGTCTGTATTTTCCATGAATTTGTCTATTTTTTCCTCATGTTTGTCAGCTTTTTGCCTCAGCTCTTGGAGAATTCTAAGTATTAGAGATTTGAATTTCTTATCAGGTAGTTCTAGTGCATTTTCTTCCACTTGAGAATCATCTGGTGTTTTATTTTGGATGCCTACTGAAACCATCCTGTCCTTTTTTTGTAAATGTTTTGATATTGTCTGCTGTCTTCAGGGCATTTAGTAGTTATTTTTCTTGTTTATTGATTGTAGATTTGTTTCTTTTGTCCCTTTTTTTTTAAGTTTGACTATGTCTGAGCAGGCGGACTTTGTGTTCTTTATTGTTTGCTCATCTGTGGGCACAATACTTTTTGCCTCCTTCTCCAATTGGCAGGGTCAGTCACTCAGATATGGTATGGCAGGGCACGTCTAGCTGAAGAGGAGTTACTGGGATGGGTTGTTTGTGGCATTTACTACAGCCACCAGAGCTGGTCGGTAATCAGTGCAGGGAAGGTTCCAGTAGGCCGTGCCTGTGCTGCTTGGTGTTGTGATGTCAAGTGCATGGTGCAGGTAGGCAGGATGCAGCGGGGAGATTTTTATGTGTGGAGCTAAGACGCATATGGGAGAGAAGAGAGAGGAACAGGAGCCAAAAACATACAAAAAAACAAAAAAGAATGCCAGGGGAGCTTGCTTTTGGAGTGGAGAGATGAGAGACTATGAAATGGAGAAAAACAGACAGGGGAAGAGGAAGAAAAGACTGAATAAATAAAAATCGGAAATGTTAAAGAACTGCAAAGTTCCCAGGGATACCACCGGTGCAGCTACGAGGTCTGGGAAAGTCACTCTCAGGTGTTGCAGTACAGCCTGGCTAGAAGGCTAAGAGGTATACAACGCCAGGTTTTCAGGGAACAGAAAGAGAAGGAAGATATAGAGAGACAAGAAACTGAGCAATGAAGAAAGGCAAAAAGAGAAAAAGAGGGAAAAGAAACAAAACAAATTTAAAAAAAAAAAAGGAAGAAGAAAGGCCCAGAAAAAAACAGGAAAAAAAAAAAAAAACAACGAAAAAAGAAATGCCCTCAGGTATCCCTCTGCACATCTGTGGAAGACAAGGGGGAAGTCTCATTGCCACACAGCACTGCCTGGCCAGAAACGGCTCCCAGCTCAAAAAAAGGAAAAGAAAAGAAACGAACAATTCAAAACAAACCAATGAAGAAAATACTAGGGATCCCACCAGCGCGACAACCCAGACCGGGAAGCAGCCTCACACTAGAACGGAGCTCCACAGCCCCCCATGAAGAAGCAAAGAAGGCGCATGAAGCCAGGTATTTGAGTGCAAGGAGGGGGAGGTGGTGAGAGACAAGGAAGAAATCAAAAGAAGCAGAAAAAAAAAACAACACTAGCAGCCAAGAAGTGGCACTCAGAGAGCCAGCTAGTGCTGGTTGGTGTTTCTCGGACAAGAGACTGTGTCCACAGGAAGCAGAGGAGGCCGAGTGTGGGTGAAGAAGGGAAGGGAGTGGGAAAGCATATATCACAAATTACTGGAGCTCTGCAGTCCCTTAGGAAGAAGCAAAGAGGCGCACAGATCCAGGTATTTGAGTGAAAGACGGGGGAGGTGGTGAGAAGTAAGGAAGAAATCAAAAGAAGCGGAGAAAAGCAACACCAGCAGCCAACACATGGCACTCAGAGAGCCAGCCCGTTCGGGTGTGTGGAACCCAAGTAGCCGGTGTTTCCAAGTCAAGAGATTGTGGCCGCGGGAAGCAGAGGAGGCCGAGTGGGGGTGAAGAAGTGTGGGGAGTGGGAAAGCATATATCACAAATTACCGGTTGTTTTGTTTCCCGCTGGATGCTACGTGAGGCTGCTTTCTCGTACCCTGTTTTCTGGTCTCCGATAAGAGTCCAAGATGGCAGATCTGCGCTGCGTTAGCTGGTAGGGGACCTCTGCATGAATCTCTCCTCACTCTCCATTCTCTGTCAGTTTTCTCACTTCATTTGGTGCTTGGCTGATTTCTTTATCTCTTCATTTGATGTTTTAGGGTTTCAGGATTGTTGTATTCTCTGTTCGGCTTAGTTTTTTGGATCTTTGCTGTGGAGGGACGGCGTCATGCTTCTGCCTAGAGTGCCATTTTATGTATTATTATTTTCTATCAAAGACAATACACTTGTTAATTTCACATTGGTATTTGAAGAAATTCTCACAAATTAAAACACTGGGAGAAAAATATGCAAAACTGTGTATAGTAGGCACCTCTGACAGGACTCCTAATAATCCCTATCCTGGTATTGATACCTTTATGAATGTGGACTAGACCAGTGAATTCTTTCCAATGAATATTGGAAATATGACATGGCGTCACTTCTCTGATTAGAATACAAAGAACTGTAACTTTTGCTTGCTAGCACTACCTCTTTCTAGTTGACACACTCTCTTGTTCTATTCCTTCCTTGCTCTCATGAATCAAGCTGCTATACTTTAAATTACCTCATGGAGATTCCTATGTGGAAAGAAATCGATGGAGGCCTCCAGTCAACAGTTCATGAGGAATTAAGACATCACTACAAAAACCTGGGGGAATCTGAACCCTGCTAACAATCATTTGAGTAACCTAGGCAGTAGATCCAATCTAGTGTGAAATAACTACAGATAAGCTACACACAGATTCTTGACTAGCAGAATATATATCCATCTTTTTAAGCCACTAAGTTTTCAGGTGATTTCTCTCAGCAATAAATAACTAATACACTGCCCTAATTAAAAATGTATGGAATGACCAGTGCTCATCATAAGGTTCCATGATACTAGTTTATTTTTTTTTCCACAAAGCTTTCATCACCGTATAAATAGCCATGCCCATCTTCACAATTACAAACATCAAGTAAAAAAATAATAGTAGTAAGGTGAGGGAAAAAAAAGAAATTATGCTGACAGGTGTCTTTTGTCAAAGAGATATTTCATTTCACTGCCACACATCTGTCAGTTTGTCATACTGTGGTGGCTTGCATGTTGCTCTGATGCTGGAAGCTATGCTATCAGTATTTTGGATACCACTAGGGTCACTCATAGTGGACAGGTTTCAGCATAGCTTCTAGACTAAGAAAGACTAGGAAGAAGAAGATGAAAGCCTACTTTTAAAAGAAAAATAATTGGCCAGTGAAAACTTTATGAATAGCAGCAGAACATTGTCTAATATAGTGTCTGAAGATGAGGCCCTTCATGTTGTAAGGCACTCAAAATATGACTAGAGAAAAGCTGCCTCCTCAAAGTAGAGTAGGATTTAATGAAGTAGATGGAATAAAACATTCAGAACCTTCATTTGCTGATGTGGCAAGGCTAACAATGAGAAGATAAAGCAGCAAACATCCGTCAATAATTGTAACTAGGAATATACAACATATTAATCTAGAAAAATTGGAAGTTGTCAAAAAATCAAAAGTAATGCATAAAGATAATATCCTAAGCATTAATGAGCTGAAATGGACTGGAATTTGCCATTATGAATGAGAAAATCATATTGTTTACTATGCCTGCCGGGAATGACAAACTGAAGAGGAACGGTAAAGTTGAAGTTGAAGCTGAAGAAAATTAAAAGCGATTTATAATATGAACTTGAGTATATCCTACCTGAATTTAGAGGTCATCTCAAGAATAGATTTAACTTATTGAACACTAATTACCAAGGATCAGATGAACTGTGGGATGACACCAAGGACATCATACATGAAGAAAGCAGAAGTTAATTAAAAGACAGGAAAGAAAAAAAAGACCAAAATGGATGTAAAAGAGACTCTGAAACTTCCCTTGGAAGAAGAGTAGTCTAAGCAAATGGAAGAAATTATGAAGTTAAAGAGCTGAACAGAAGATTTCAAAGGGCAGCTTATGATGACAAAGTAAAGTTTATAACGAAATGTGCAAAGACCTGGAGTAAGAAAACCAAAAAAGAAAGAACACACTCCACATTTCTCAAGCTAAAAGAACTGAAGAAAAAAATTCAAGTCTTGAGTTGCAATACTGAAGAATTCTATGGGCAAAATATTGAAGGACGCAGGAAGCATCAATAGAAGATGGAAGGAATACATAGAGTCACTGTACCAAAAAGAATTGGTTGGTGTTCAAACATTTCAGGAGGTAGTATATGATCAAGAACCAATGGTACTGTAGGAAGAAATCCAAGCTGCACTGACGCATTGAGGAAAATACAATGCTCCAGGAGTTGATGGAATACCAACTGAGATGTTTCAACATACAGATACAAAGCTGGAAGTGCTCACTAGTCTATGCCAAGAAATTTGGAAGACAGCTTACTGGCCAACCAACTGGAAGAGATCCATATTTATGCCCAATCCAAAGAAAGATGATCCGACAGCATGCGGAAATTATAGAACAATATTATTAATATCACATGAAAGTAAAATTTTGGTGAAGATCATTCAAAAGCCGCTGAAGCAGTACTTCGACAGGGAACTGCCAGAAATTCAAGCTGGATTCAGAAGAGGGCATGGAATGAGGGATATCATTGCCAACGTCAGATGGATCTTGCCTGAAAGCAGAGACTATCAGAAGATATTTATCTATGTTTTATTGAATATGTAAAAGCATTTGCCTGTGTGGATCATAAGAAATTCTGGATAACATTGGGAAGACTGAGAACTTCACAACACTCAATTCTGCTTATGTCAAACTTCTGTAAAGACAAACAGAACTAGGGAGTAGTGAGTGGTTTAAAATCAGGAAAGTTGTGAGTCCTTTCACCATACTTATTCAATCTATATGCTGAACAAATAATCCAAGATGCTGGACTATATGCAGAAGAGCATGGCATCAGTATTGGAGAAAGACTCATTAACTATAGGCTCAAACATAGCAAAGACTGTGTGGTTGGTGCAGGTCCCCGCAGTGTTTTCTTCTGTTGTACATAGGGTCTAGGTCCCTGTGAGTGAGAACTGACTGAAAGGAACCTAACAACATTTCCAGTTCAAAAGAAGTTGTTAGAAAAGATGTTTTAAGTTCCATAAAGGTCTTTGAAATTAAGTCACATTAGGAATCACACAATCTTCCTTCCAAGAACCCCACACCAACCCTGATTGTGAGGAATAAGTGTACCTTTAATTTTTAGTAGGAAGTAAAATGATTCTTAGAAGACAACACAAAGTTTCTCTTCACTATGAAAATGGTCATCTGCAAGTTATTTCAAGGTTCTGAATTCTCATTTTAGTGGAAAATTAATTATAAGACTATCTCAGCTTTTAATGGATTTTAAATGATCTAAAAATCCTCTCCGTATTTTTAATGTATGATTGTTTTATATTAATAGCAGAACGACATGAGGAATAAAGTTCATGTAGCATACAGCACATCAATAACACTCCATGTATTTGAAGTTCTTAGCTTACATTTTTTAATGTATGCTCTGAATAAGATTAATTTTCTCATAAGAAGCATTTGCAATCTAACTGGATACTCAGTAGAAATTTGTGTTATTTCTTTAGAATGAATACTACCTAATTTTCACTCTCTTACTTGTTTAGCAGAACTCTTTTTGTCCAGAATATATTTGTGAGCCATATTCATAATAGCAACACAAATATTTTCAAGCAAAAGAAAACATTTTATTTACTAATCTAAATGGTAAACTTCTTCTAATCAATGGTAGTATTACATACAAAAGGTCCAAATAAGTTGTAAAGCTAAAGGGACACAGTGGAGTGTTTATAGTTAATTAATGATTTGGTAAAAATTTGTTTGTGTTACATGTTGAAAAACTACATCATACAACCATTACCAATTTACCAAAAGGAGATCAAAATGTCATACCAAGAACTGATCAACTATTCCATTTGACCTTGGTCTACCTGTACCTCAGTATTCCCATCTATTAAAAGGGAATAATATAATAGCACCTATTTCATCTTTCTGGTATTCTCTGCTTTCAGCCAAGATTCATCTGACATCAGCAATGATATTCATCCTTCCACGTCCTCTTCTGAATCCAGCTTGAATTTCTGGCAGTTCCCTGTCCTAATACTGCTGCAACAGTTTTTTAATTCTCTTCAGCAACATTTTACTTACATGTGATATTAATGATAGTGTTCAATAATTTCTGCATTCTGTTGGATCACCTTTCTTTGGAATGGGCACATACATGGGTCTCTTCCAGTCAGTCGGCCAAGCAGCTGTCTTCCAAATTTCTTGGCATAGATGAGTTAGCACATTCAGTGCTGCATCCATTTGTTGAAATATCTCAATGGGTATTCCATCAATTCCAGCAGGCTTGTTTTTCATCAATGCCTTCATTGCAGCTTGGACTTCTTCCTTCAACGTCATGGGTTCTTGATCTTATGCTACCTCCTGAATGCCTGAACATCGACCAGTTCTTTTTGATACAGTGACTCTGTGTATTCCTTCCATCTTCTTTTGATGTTTCCTGAGTTGTTAAATATATTGCCCATAGAATACTTTCAAAATTGCAACTCTAGGCTTGAATTTTTTTCTTCAGGTCTTTCAGCTTGAAAAATATTGAATGTGTTCTCCCCTTTTGGTTTTCTAACTCCAGGTCTTTGCACATTTAATTATAGTACTTCACTCTGTCTTCTCGAGTCACTCTTTGAATTCTTCTGCTTGGCTCTTTTACTTCGTTTCTTCTATTCATTTTAGCTCTTTTACTTGCAAGAGCAAGTTTTAGAGTCTCTTTGACATCCATTTTTGTCTTTTCTTTCGTTAACTGTCTTTTTATTGACCCTGTATTTCTTCATGAATGATGTCCTTGGTGTCATCCCACAGTTTGTCTGATCTTTGGTCATTAGTGTTCAATACCTCAAATCTGTTCTTGAAATGGTCTCCAAATTAAGGTGGGAAATACGGTCATATTTTGGCTCTCATGGACTTGTTTTAATTATCTTCAGCTTCAACTGAAGCTTGCATATCAGTGATTGATGGTATGTTCCACATCCCCTGGCCTTGTTCTGAAAGATGATATTGAGTTTTCCATTTTCTCTTTCCACAGATATAGTTGATTTGATTCCTGTGTTTTCCATGTGGTGAGGTGCACATGTATAATAGCAGTTTATGTTGTTGAAAAAAGGTATTTGCCGTGAATAAATCTTTAGTCTTGCAAAATTCTATCATGCTATCTCTGGCATCCTTTCTATCACCATGACCATATTTTCCAACTACAGATCCTTCTTCTTTGTTTCCATCTTTAACGTTCCAATCACCAGTATTTATAAATGCATCTTGATTGCATGTTTGATTAATTTCAGGCAGCAGAAGTTGGTAAAACATCTTCAATTTCCTCATCTTATGTGTTAGTGGTTGGTGCATGAATTAAAATAATCGTCCTATTAAGTGGTCTTCCTTGTAGCCCTATGGATATTATCATGTCACTGACAGATCTTTACTTCAGGATAGCTCTTGCAATGTTCTTTTTGACAATAAATGGAACACCATTCCTTGGATGGGTCTTGGATGAAAGCACAGAATACCTGAAAAATGTTTACCTATGTTTTATTGACTATGCAAAGGCTTTCATCTGTGTGGTTCGTAACAAATTATGGATAACACTGCAAAGAATAGGAATTCCGTAACATGTAATTGTGCTCATGTGAAACCAGTATTTACACCAAGATTCAGTAGTTCAGACAGAACAAGGGGATACTGCAAGCTTTAAAATCAGGAAAGGTGTGTGTCAGGGTTGTATCATTTCACCATACTTATTCAATCTGTATGCTGAGAAAATTATCCTAGAAGTTGGTCTATATGAAGAAGAACTTGGCATCAGGATTGGAGGAAGACTCATTAACAACCTGCAATATGCAGATGACAAAACTTTGCTTGCTAAAAGCGAAGAGGACTTGAAGCACTTATTGTTGAAGATCAAAGACTACAGCCTTCAGTATGGCTTATACACCTTAAAGTAAAGAAAACAAAAATCCTCACAACTGGACCAATAAGCAACATCATGATAAACAGAGAAAATATTGAAGTTGTCAAGAATTTCATTTTTCTTGGATCCATAATCTACACCCATGGAAATAGCAGTCAAGAAATCAAACGGTGTATTGCACTGGGCAAATCTGCTGCAAAAAACGTCTTTAAAGTGTTGAAAAACAAGCATGTTACTTTGAGGAATAAGGTGCGCCTGACCCAAATCATGATATTTTCAAATGCCTTTTATACATGTGAAAGCTGGACTATGAATAAGGAAGAATGCAGAATTGATGCCTTTGAATTACAGAGTTGGTGAAAAATATTGAAGATACCATGGACTGACAGAAGAATGAATGAATCTGTCTTGGAAGAAGTACAGCCAGAATGTTCCTTGTAAGCAAAGATGGGGAGACTTTGTCTCATGTACTTTGGACATGTTATCATGAGAGACCATTCCTGGAGAAGGACATCATGCTTGGTAAAGTAGAGGGTCAGCGAAAAAGAGGAAGACCTTTAACTAGATGTATTGACACGGTGGTTGCAACAATGGGCCGAAACGGCAATGATTGTGAGGACGGCTTGGGACTGGGCAGCGTTTTTTTCTGTTGTACAAAGGGCCACTATGAGTCAGAACCAACTCGATGTTTCCTAACAACAATAACAACATCAACATCTATTTCATAGGCTTGTGTGAGGACTAAATTAGCTACTATATGTAGAGTGCTTAGAAAAGTGTCTGCATATGTTAAATTCTGTATGTTCATACATTTTTGCTTTCAGTATTTTTTTTTACGATTTTGACAAAAACAAAATAGTATTTGGTGATAAAAATAAGGCATTCAAATATATTGACCATGAAAAATGAGATAACACTAAAATAGTATGATTATCAATACAATATTTCTCATATGATTAATAAGCTAAGTTATTGCTTCTGGAAGGTCACAACCTTAAAATGCTATAGAGCGGTTCTACTTTGCACACATGAGGTCATGATGATTAGGAATCAACTCTAGGCAACTAACAACATCAAACATAAATTGCTGACAGTAGTCATGATAGAATAGTGTACAAAACAACAATAAGAAAGTCCTCTTCTAATGGAGGTTATATTTCAGTGGAGAGATACAGAAGATAAACAGATGAATTATTACATATGTAGCATGTCAGACGGTGAAATATGCTAAATGATAGGAGGAAAGTTAAGACAGTGAAGGAGCCAACAGGAACAGGATGAGAGGAAGTACTGTTTTTTTTAAGTAGTGTGGTCAGTAAAGATCCGCCTGAAGAAGAAACATTTGAGAAAAGACCTAAAGGAGGTGAAGAGCAAGCCATGTGGATAGTGAGGCAGAGCCTTTTAGGCACATTGTTGTTGTTAGGTGCTGTCAAGTCAGTTCCCACTGATAGCAATCCTATGTACAATAGAATGAAACATTGCCCAGTCCTGTGCCATCCCCATGATATTTGCTATGCTTGAGTGCACTGTTGAAACTACTGTGTCAATCTATCTTGTTGAGGGTCTTCCTCTTTTTCGCTGACACTCCTCCACTTTACCAAGCATGATGGCCTTCTCCAGGGACTGGTCCTTCCTAATAATATGTCTAAAGTATGTGAGATGAAGTCCAGTTATCCTCACTTCTAAGGAGTATTCTAGCTGTACTTCTTCCAAGACAGATTTGTTTGTTCTTTTGGCAGTCCATGGTATATTCAGTATTCCTTGCCAACACCACAACTCAAAGTCATCAATTCTTCTTCCATCTTTCTTATTCACTGTAAAACTTTTGCATGCATATGAGATGAATGAAACTCATCAAGGCTTGGGTCAGGCACACCTTAGTCCTCAAAGTGACATCCTTGCTTTTCAATGCTTTAAAGAGATCTTTTGTAGCAGATTTGCCCAGTGCAATACACCATTTGATTTCTTGACTGCTGCTTCCATGGATGTTGATTGTGGATCCAAGTAAAATGAAACTCTAGATGACTTCAATCTTTTCTGCATTTATCATGATGTTGCTTATTGGTCCAGTTGTCAGGATTTTTGTTTTCTTTACTTTGAGGTATAATCCATGCCGAAGGCTGTAGTCTTTGATCTTCGTCAGAAAGTGCTTCAAGTCGTTTTCACTTTCAGCAAGCAAGGTTGTGTCATCTGCATATTGCAGGTTGTTAATGAGTCTTCATCCAAGCGTGATGCCCTGTTCTTCTTCATATAGTCCAGCTTCTCTGATTATTTGCTCAGGATACAGATTGAATAAGTACAGTAAAAAGTTATAACCTTGACTGATATACACTTTTCCTGATTTTAAACCACACAGTAGCCTCTTGTTCTGTTTGAACAGGCATAGAGAACTGCTAATGCAAAGAAAGGCTCTGAGGTAGGATAGCACCTGGGGTGTTCCAGTAAATTTTAATAAAATACTTTGCTGTTGTTGTTAAGTGCCATTGAGTTGGTTCTGACTCACATTACTCCTATGTGCAACCTTATGTAAAATACCTTACATAAAGATTTAATGAAGATTATGACAAATATTATAATCTTAGACTTTGCTTTTATCTTAAATACATATTTTTTAAATTAAGAATATAACATTTATGTAAAAAGTTGAGTGAATTCCAACAATTAGAAAAAAATAAAAACACATATAGCATTTTAAACTATTGAATATGCTTCATAATTATTATCTTATTCAATTCTCTCAGAAGATTTTTAAAATAGAATTCCCTCTATAGAAAGTTAAGATAATGAGGATCAAAGTTACCTATGATATTATTGACAAAATTATAGCAGTATCCCACATCAGCAAAATTTTGGTACATTTTTTAATGTGTGATATTTACTTCCAATTTTTTTAGAGAAGCTTAAAATATGAGCTGTCTGATATTTCATTACATTTAATAATTTTCATACTAATCTTATGAGACATATTTATATTTAACCCAAGATTGTAAAATTTGGAATATTATTTGATTTCATAGCCCAAACTCATATGAAAAAACAAAATATTTTGGATAAAATAGTTCTTAGTGCTTATTTTTTAAATTATGTATTGTATTATCTGTCTTATTTTCTCCTGCATTTTAATGATGAATATACTAATGGAAGAGGTAGGAGATCATCTTGCCAACTTGAAGTAAGGGAAGACAGTCTTCTGTCTTGAAAACAAACAAACAAACAAACCCGTTTCTGTCCAGTCTATTCCGTCTCATACCTACCCTATAGGACAGAGTAGAACTCCTCTATAGGGTTTCCAAGGAGTGGCTGGTGGATTTGAACTGCTGACCTTTTGGTTAGCAGCCATAGCTTGCTGTAGCTCTTATCCACTGCCCCACTAGGGTAAAGCCAATTCAAGGGAAAGTAGGGTTAAATTTTGAGAAAGTACAGGCTCCTGAAGACAAGTTTGAACACCCACAACCTGTCTTTCCTGAAGCAGAAATCTTAACTTTTGCTTTCAAAGAACATGTAAATTTTCAGTTTGAGTTTGTTTTTTATCATCACGAAAACCAGACACTGAATACTTCAGAAATATTGCTTACTAAACATTATTCAAATGAAAACATTTTGTAAAAAGAACAAAATCAAACTCTTGTTAATATGAATTCTTTGGAAAGGAATGGGATCAATCAAGTCTTTATATGTAAGTTTTCTAATCTTATTATATATACAAGTGAACTTGTTGTTTTCAATTTGTAAATCACAGTTTGGTTATAATTTCAACCACAATACCTTTGAAAATCAAATTGGTTTCAGTTAAGATAAGTTAATATAAATCATTTCCACTCGTTAGATGAAAACTGAGAAAAACTGACAAGTTCTTTCAATCATGGCACACAAAATCATCCATAAAATAGATTAGTCTCAGCTATATCTAGCCATATCTTCTAATTTGTATGTTATGCTAACTTTTCATAAGAATGTTAATACATTCATGAGAAAAGTGCAGGTTGTGTAATCAAAAGATTTAGAGGTAAATCTTATAAATCATGAATTTTGGCATCTCTCTTCCTGCTCCGAATACTCAATTTCTTTCTGTATTGTAGATAACATTTAACATCTAAAGCATATGTGGTGGCTGTGAATGCTGCATGTGAGAATACTTTGTGAGTTGTTTATTACAACACAAATAGTTACATGTATGTGTTTTGTGTGTGTAATATGTATGCATATGCTTGATGGTTTTGATTAATTATACATGTCTTATATATGTGTGTATGCACATCATAGATTTCAAAGAATCTCAGAAACCTTTCCAGACTAAACTCAGGGGTTAAGAACTGTGTTTCTGAAGTCAGATATCCTGGGTTCAGATCTAAGCTCTGTCACTTCATAACTATGTGACCTTTGGTAAGTTCATTTAACTTCTTAGTGCCTCAGTTTCCTCATTTGTAAGTAATGGTACCCATCTCATAGATGTTAAATTATTTAATACATATCAATTACTGGAACAGTTAATGTGGTGCCTGGCACATGGTAGGCACCCTACAAACATTAGCTTTTAGTTTGAACAATCATTATATAATTCCCTTTTATGCTTTGCTCAGCCCTTGCCTCATATTCCATTTTCTCACTTAGATAAGACATTGTTAGATTTTTTTCATTCTCTGTATTCTGGACAACATTTGTATGCTTCTTTCATTTCCCAGAATACTGAAAATGCCAGGCAAAATGGTGAGGCAGAGAGCTCAGAGAAAATAGGTTGTCACGTTCTTGCCCCTAGAAATATTCAGGCTTCCGGGGTAAGATACAACTTCCCCTTTGGGTGACATCAATGGACAACACATATTACATTTGTTTGTTTATCACTGGGTCTTCTCTGGTAAAGGATAAGGTCCTTTAGGGCATGGGTCATTTTAAGTTTATCTGAGCATACACAGTGGCTTTTTATCTACAGGAAAGGAATCTGAAGTTAAAAGAAGAAGCCAGGCAGGGGTGAGGAAGTAAAGAGATGTGAAGCAGAAAATAAGAGCTACAGAAATGAGCATACTCTGCAAAGTATTGGAGCTGACATGGAAAACACGGACATGTTTCACTTAGTAATACGTCTACAAAGAAATTAAGGTAAAGAGTCTGTAAAACTACGGTAATAATTCAAGGGTGTAGTGGATCCCTATGAGTCGGAATTGACTCAACAACAACATGTTAGTGGGGGTGGCATCAATAGTAGCAATGGAAAGAGTTGTTGTCAAATTCAAAGGAGAGGGCATTTTAATGTCTGGGGTCACTGGTGGTCTTACTAACACTCATATATTTTTGAAGCAATTGGAGCTTTGTGACAGTGCTCTAGGAACCAGCAGAGTTATTTGAGATCATGAAAGAAGAGTGCAAATTAATTTATCTTAGGGCTACCTCCACTCCAATGTCAGCGAAGGAAAAAATATGCAGGGCTATATTTACCTTAAATGATCTGAGATTGCATTTATAAGTGTGTGTGTGTACATGTAGTACATGTATATACATATATGTATATATAAATGGAGCCCTGAAGGTGAAGTGGTTAAGCATTGGGCTGCTAACAAAAAGGCCGGCAGTTATAAATAAATATATACATAAATATATATATTTAAATATCACAGACACACGTATGCATAGTCGATACTCATTATTCAGAGATTCTCTATTTTCAAATTCACCTGTTCACTAAAATTAATTTGTAACCTCTAAAACAATACTCTCGGAGGTCTTGTGCATGACATGTAGTCATCAGTGGCCATGCCCAAAGCAGCCAAAAATTCATATTGCCTCATGAGCACATTCCCAACTGAGGTAATGCTCTGCTTCTTGTACCAAATCTCATACTGTAAACTAATGTCCTTTCTGTGGTCTGTTTAGGGCTTCACTTTTGCATTTCTGTGCATTTTGTTGGTAATTTTGTTGCTTAAAATGGTGCCTAAGCATAGTGCTGAGATGCTGTCTAGGGCTCCTAAGCACAATAAAACTATGAAGTGACTTAAGGAGAAATAGAAAAAAACATATCTGTTAGATAATTCTGGTTCAGGCATGAGTGGTAGAGTTTTTGGCCAAGAGTTCAATGGCAGTGAATCAACAATACTGCACATCCAGGAAAAGGAAGAGGACATTTACCAATCTCTGTGTGAGGCCTCTCTGGAAAATGCTAAAGTAACATCTATAGTGTGTGGAGAAGCTATAGAAAAGATGGAAAAAGAAGCTAAACTTGTGAATTCAGAAGAATACGACCTACAAAAAAGTGTACTGGACAGCATTGTTGTGAGGCTGAAAGCCAAAGAAATTTAGTTATGTTACTCAGGGTCAATAAAATGTTAAACCCTTCTCTGCTAGAGATGGCTGGCTCACACATTTCAAAAGGCAGTATGGTATGAAAAATGTTAAACTTGCAAGAGAGGCAGGTTCTGCAGATAAAGAAGCTAGAGAAGAATTTTAAAAATATATACTAAGTGTTATGTAAGAAAAGGACTATGTGGAAGAGCACACTTCCAATGTTCCAGCAGCTTCTCCCTTGATTTTCAAGCAGCAAGTCCAGAACAAGAGGCTTAACCCCACAGTGTACTGTCCCACCCTCAGCTTCATCAAAAGTAAGTTTTGAGTTTTAATATTTTTGTGTAACTTTAAGTGCTTAATCATTGTTTATTTTTTCTTGACTTCTTTTATCCGCATTACTGTATTGTACAGAATTTATTTTGAACAAAGGCTTACAGGAACCTAACCTAGTATTTCCCCTAGGAACAATGGTTCAATATTTACTAATTCAGTGTCTGCAGTTACTTTATAGAGCATAACTACTGTGAATAACAAGAATCTACTGTATATGTGTGAATATATGTACAGTCATGTTCCACATAACATCAGTTCGGGCAACATCTGACTCCATATACACCCGTGGTCCCCAGGTTATGAACATCTGACTTACGTACAACTGGTAATTACAAACCAACCCCCATAAATCCTATTATATTAAAAATTTGCTGTACATACATTGATTTGTAATCACAAACAGGTGCAACTTTGAGATGCACAACAAAACATTACTATTATTATTACTATTGTATTATTATGTTAAAGATTTTTTAGTGTATCTGGAGATGTTCCTTTAATGTTTTTTATACATAGGAAGCTACAATACATACTATACAGTAAGACAAATATTTGACTCCCTGACATTAGATATGAACGGTACCTAACTGTTCCAATTTATGTACAAATACAATTTAGAAACAGTACCCGTTTGTAATCCAAGGACTGCCTGTATATAATGTGATGTTTGCACAGTGCCCAAATCATATAATGTCCTATTTCATAGAACCTATTGAGGATGTTAAGTGATGCATGACTGCATCTAATATATATATTAGAATCCCAAATCTCAGCAAGTACATCCAAGTGACTGTCCATAATTTCTATCCACAACTCTAGACACAAGGGAGTTGGGGCAATGTGGTTTCATTTTCCAGCCTATGCATTACAGAGACGTACACTAGAAGTAAGTTGGATGGATGCTGCAGACCAACCCATTGGTATACAAGAGCCACGTCGTTTATTACTGAACTTCAACTATGCTTTTGTTCATGCTTGTACTATCCATAATAATTACAGTAGCAAGATAAACATCTGTCAAACAAAACTCTCTCTCATATAAGTGAATAATCCCTTCAGATTTAGGGGATAAATCAAACAAAACTCCAAGGTATATGAATTGATGAACTGGAAGTAAAAGTTGACATAAACTGAGACATGGGAAACTGTAGAAGAAACAAGTTTAGGGAGGAAATACGAGGACTTCAGTTTTAGACAGACAACATGTAGTCAGAGGCAAGGCGGTTCTACAACTCTCTCTCTCTCTCTCTCCCTCCCTCCCCTCCGCTATCCTAGACTTCTTCTTTATTTCTTCTTTTTGACCTTTTTTCTTTGCCTTATCTCTATCTTTCTCCCCTTCTGTCCCTCCATCCCTTCAATCGTTCTTTGCATCCATTCAATACTTACGAGTGAATTATAACTATAGTCCTGGGATTAATTTTCAAATAAAAAATTGGCCCATCAAGACACTACTTTAAAGAACTATTTTATATTCAAAATGTTCCGACTATTTTGTTGAACTGGGCAATATATACTGCCTCGGTAATATTCCTAAAACTTTGACAAACATATAGTAAGTTTATAGCATTTACCTTGTAGATGATTAAGTCATGTGTCACATATTGTTTCACGTTGAATTCTAAGGTACTGATTTTTATTATTTATGTATTACTCTCTGCATCTCTAGACAAAGGGATATGCATTAAATCACTTCAATTAACTGCTTTCTCTATACACCTAACAGCCATACATAAAAATCAGGGCCAGGCATGTTCTGCCTAGCTGTGTTTTTCTGAATTTCCTTATTCTAGCATGCTGTGTGAAATGTTCCTTCAACCCACATCACGTGGAAATCTACTACTTCATACCCCAATGGGTCATAAACTTGGGGACCATTTCCTAACCAGCCTGTTCCTCTGTATGCGGGCTGAGTATTTCTTCTTTGTACTACAGAAATATTGTCTTCACAACTTTGTAATAACGTTTTCACACAACAGTGTCATCATTGTTAGTTTGCTTGATATGCCTGCTCCACTAGTTACTAATCTCCTTGGGGGCAAAGAACAGATGTTCATTTCTAACTTCACTACCTATTTCAGTTCACTTTAATATTATTTTTTAATGAAAATTTATTAAGTTCAAGGCACTATAAAAAGTGAAATAAATTATGGACACTAATTTAAAGATTTTACAATCCAATGGGATAAGTTCAATATAATACAGTAAGTATTATGATATATATAGGCCAGGCATATTGAAGATACTTAGTAATTTCTTGAATGGATGAAATAAGAATGGAATATTCTAAGTAGGATAACACAATCAGTAACAAAGTAAAATATTTCATAACTGTATGTGGAATAATGATCTAATTTTTTTAATTTTCTCATGTTGACCCTAAGTAATGAAAATCATTGTCAGGGACACTTCTTAGATAATAAGAACAACTGGCTTATTAAATGCACACAATTATAAGGCTCATAATAAATATATTCCTGTGCTCTGTGAGAGAACACTCATTTATTTAAATATTTTATAAGTACACTATGCATGCAAAGTATTATTTTTTTGTTTACTAAAAGGAAAGTGATCCTATTGTTGCTCTCCCAGGCATGGATTGTGATGTAAAGATTTATTCCGGATTTGTATACACTATCAAATCTCCAATTGCATAACAATCAATGCCTTAAATATTATAGCATAACCTTTACACTGCCATCTCCTTATATGTATCTGTATATAACTATATTTATATGTATCTACCTATCTATATACTTACATATATTTATAGAATATATGAATATAATAAATATGCAATACATATTTGCTTATTTGATGACATTCAAAAAGTTATTTATATAGAACACTATCGATATGCTCTTATTTGTATTTTATTAATTCTTTTGTTAAGGAAAATATTTCACATCAGTAGTCACTTATAATAACATATGTTAGCTCCACCCCATTATGCATTTTTTTAGAAATTTAAAAATAATAATAATCCACATATTTTATATGTTTAACTTCTTCATCCTGTGGCATATAAGTATATAGATTTAATTATAGTAAATATATTGGTAATTTCACATATACAATACTGTCACATAGTAAATGACTTGTAGTACCTAGTCGTATAAAACAAAATTTCATTACTTTTTAGAAAAGTAAGTGTTGAGGTTATAAACATATTTAGGGGCAAAGTATTCTATTGGAACATAATGAAAAAATAAATAAAAATTTGAGGAAAAACTACCATTGATTTTTCCCTCATTATACTCCAGGAACTTTAGCTACATGGTAAATAGTATCATGGCTTCTGTCTCCACTCCAGGCTCAATTCCTCCCATGTTGATCGAGTCCCTACTATGTGACAGGACTCTTCTAGGTGCTTGGGATATATCAGGGAACAAAAAATGACAACCTACTGGAATCTGTAGTTGGGAGAAAGAGACAATGAGTAATGAACATAATAAATAAGAAAACTGTTACTTTAGGAGATGTTAATTTAAAAAGAGTAACAAGTAGAGAAGGAAAGCTGACTTGGGAATGCATGAGGAGGGGTGGTAGAGTGTTAAATAGGGTAATAGGGTATCAGACTAGGCCTTATTGAGAAGGTGAGGCTAGAAGAAAGATTTGAAGAGCATGAAGTAGTTGTCTACAAGAGGAGACTCAGAGAGAGGAATAATAGTCCTAGCAAAATGTCATGAAGCAGACAAACACCAAGACCAGAATAGCTACAAGAAAGTCAATGAGGGGCAAGCAGGAAGAGGAGATTAGAGCATACAGGTCTTGGAGATCCATCTCACAGGACTGTGAGACTACTGTGGGGAATTTGGCTTTTTTCTTGAGTGAAATGGAGAGCAATTAGGGAGTTTTGACCAAAAAAGAGACATCATCTAGCATATTTTTACAGATATAAATTTTATCAGCAATATAACTTTTATTTCTGATAAAATTGTTGTTGGAGAACGTGGTTTGTATCTAAAGATTTACCTAGCATGCCACTGGTTAACTGGGACTTTCAATGAAGGCTTTACTCTTAAACTGTGCCAAGTGGAAACAGGATTCATATTGCCTCTGGGATAGTGAGATTCCAGATTATAAAGCAAATAAACAATTAAATGTTGCAGTAATAAGGATATATGGCCAGTTTTTTGTCTGTTTTTTCCTGAAGTTTCTAATCAGATTAAGTCCTTTTTTCTTCTTTGGAGACAAGCAAATGAGGGATACAGAGCAGCCAGAGCTTTTTACTCCACTCTTGCCATGTGGAATAGAGCATCAGGAGTGGGGAAGACATGTTCTCTCTAAAGGATTCATTCTAACCTATTCTTCTGCCATGCAATAAGGAGCTTGCCCCTATAGGAAAGGACTGTGTTGATAGGGTGGGTTAGTCATTCTAATTCAGGTGAATACTAGCAAGTTTCTTTGGTCATTCACCTAAACCCCATCCACCAACCCAATATTAACCAGAAATAGAAATCTGACCTACATCAATTTGACATCTTCTCTCTCTTTCAATTACTTGTAACTTGAGACAGAAATGCTATCCATTGGCCACTTAAACCTTAACTGCATGAAAGTATGTATAATCCTCAAAAGAAAAGGAAGCTAGAATCCATCATACAGAAGAAACTAGAAAAAAGTACTTACCCTTCCATAGATAATCTCTCCAGACAAAAACATCGTTGCTAACTCGTTGACTAGAATCATTTGGGTTTTGCAGCTACGACAGAAACATCTGAAGTTTTCCAACAGCAGAGACAGAGTATGGGTTGATTGGCAGCAACAGTAGCACTAAGTACCGATATACATTAAGACATCGGGAAACACAGACAATATGAGGTAAAAGGTGATATGAGAAAAACTTCATGGACTCTCACCATATTTTAGGAAGTCTGTTGGAACTGGGCTGTCTAAACCATGAAATGAATGTCAATATTTTCAACCCTTGGGTTTCTCCATGGTTAATGTCCTTGATGTTAACCCACAACTTGTCTGGTCTTTGGTCATTAGTGCTTAATGCATCAAATCTGTTACTGAGGTGGTCTCTAAATGCCGGTGGGATATACTGAAGGTCATACTTTGGCACTCATATATGAAGAAAACAAAAGGTCATTAAAAAAACAGGAAAGAAAGAAAACACCAAAATGAATGTCAGAAGAGACTCCGAAACTTGATGTTGAACGTGGAGTAGTTAAAGCAAATGAAAGAAATGGTAAAGTAAAAGAGCCTAACACAATATTTCAAAGAGTGGCTTTGGAAGACAAAGTAAAATATTACAAAGAAATGTGCAAAGACCAGAGTTAGAAAACCAAAAGGGAAGAACACACTAGGCATTTTTCAAGCTGATAGAATTGAAGAAAAAAATTCAAGCCTTGAGTAGCAATATTGAATAATTCTATGGGAAAAATAATAAATTTTGTAGGAAGTATCAAGGAAGATGGAAATAATACACAGAGTCAACGTACAAAAGAGAATTGGTAGACATTCAAACATTTCAGTAGGTAGCATATGATCAAGAACTGATGGTACTGAAGGAAAAAGTCTAAGATGCACTGAAGACATTGGTGAAGAACAAGGCTCCAGGAATTGATAACATATCAACAGAGGTGTTTCAACAAACAATGCAATTCTGGAAGTGCTCACTCACCTATGACAAGAAATTTGGAAGACAACTACCTGCCCAGCTGACTGGAACAGATCCATGTATGTGTCCATTCCAAAGAAAAGTGATCAAGGATTTCATTTTACTTGGATCTACAATCAAAGCCCATGGAAGCAGCAGTCAAGAAATCAAATGACATATTGAATCGGGAATATCTGCTGCAAGACCTATCTAAGTCTTAAAAAGCGAAGATGTCACCTTGAGGACTAAGATGCGCCTGACCCAAGACATGACATTTTCAATCATCTCATATGCATGCAAAAGCTGGACAATGAATAAGGAAGACTGAAGAAGAATTGATGCATTTGAATTATAGTGTTGGTGAAGAATATTGAATATACCAGGGACTTCCAGAAGAACAAACAAATCTGTCTTGGAAGAAGTACAGCCAAAGTGCTCATTAGAAGCAAGGATGGCGAGACTTCGTCTCCCGTACTTTGGACATGTTATTAGGAGGGGTGAGTCCCTGGAGAAAGATACCATGCTAGGTAAAGCAGAGGATCAGCAAAAGAGAGGAAGACCCTCATTGAGATGGACTGACACAGTGACTGCAACAATGGGCTCAGACATAGCGATGATTGTGAGGATGGTGCAGGACCAGGCATTGTTTTGTTCTCTTGCACATAGGGTCTCTATGATTCAGAACCAACTGGACAGCACCTAACAACAACAATATTTTCATGCCTATTAAAATCCTTGGCTCTTGCCTCTCATGGGAACATTGAAGAATAATTAAGAAAGTGTCATAAGAGGTTAGCACAGAAGTTTGTCATTTGAGATATATGTTCCAGTGAACATATTTTAGGTGGAGAGAAAGCAAGCTGACATCTAAAATGGTGTAAAAATGTTAACCCTGATAGAGATCAAAATCTCCATAAATGTGTTCTGCAGTATGAGTTTAGAAAAAAGAAAAAGGAATATATGTAAGAAAATAAGTTGGAACTACATAGTAGAGGTAGGATGTCCTTAATAACACTTTAAACGCATTCTTAATTTTGTTACTCTACAATGGAGTTTAAAGTTTTATTTGTTTTAGTTTGGGTATTTTTCTTATTTAAATATTTCTTTGGAAAGTTAATGCAGAAGAATCATCTGTTTTATTGAAGCAAGAAAGGATTAAAATTAGGATAATGCTTAGACATTCATTTAATTTGCATGATTCTCTAACTTCAGCATGCAGAGGGATGATGTGAGAACACGTTAAAGTGCAGATCTGTGACATCAGCTCAAGAGATTCACACTCATTTAATATGCAGTAGAGCACAGATTGTCAACATTGTTATAAACTCTCCACTTGATTTTAATACTGAAGCCCACTATACATTGAATGATTCTGCAGTAGTCTAAATTAGAAGTGATGAGTGTTTAAATTTTGGTGTGTCAGTGGAAATGGAAAGAAGATAATAAACTGAAGAGACAGTTCTGTTCGGCTTTGTATCAGGGTTGAGCAACTAAGTGTATATATTGGATGAAAGAGCACTCATTTGTAGTTATAATAACTCAAGCCATAGAAATGAAGACAACGCTGATGCTTTAATGCAGTTAAAATACTTAAGAACTATATTTTAAGCAGGAAGATATTTTTACTATAAGGTAGAGTTTAACATGACATAAGGAAAGTAAAGTAGACATACCAACTAGGTACTTGGTCTAAAGCCAGAGAAAGTGATGAAAATTAGAGACTTTGATTCATTATTCACTTGTATGGAATTAACAAAGATGTAAAATGGATGAAAGGAATGTGAAGCTCTGAGAATCTATGTTTGGAGGATGCAGATGGATCTGGTCATGAAATTAAAGTCTTCCCTAAGAAGTGACAATAGTTTGTTGTACTGTGGTGGCTTTCACGTTGCTGTGATACTGGAAGCTTTGCCATGGGTATTTCAAACACCAGTAGGGTTACCCTTGGTAGGTTTCATCAAAGCTTCCAGACTAAGACATACTAAGAAGCAGAACCAGGCGGTCTACTTCTGAAAAAATTGGCTAATGAAAACCTTATGAATAGCAGTGGAACATTGTCTGATACCATGCTAGAAAATGAGCCCCTCAGGTTTGAAGATACTCAAAATACAACTGAGGAAGAGCTGCCTCTTCAAAGTAGAGTTGTCCTTAATTGCAATGATGGAATCAAGCTTTTGAGACCTTCATTTGCTGATGGGGCACTACTCAAAAGAAGAAACAGCTGCAAACATCTATTAATAATCAGAACGTGAAATGTACGAAGTATGAATCTGGGAAAAGCGAAAGTCGTTAAAAATGAAATGGAAAGCGTAAAGATCAATATCCTAGGCATCAGTGAGCTGAAGTGAACTGGTATTGGCCATTTTGAATAGGAGAATTGTATGGTCTACCATGCTGGGAGTGACAAATTGAAGAGGAATGGCATCGCGTTTATTGTCAAATCAGAAAGAAAGAAATAGAGTAAGGTTAATTTTGGGAAGAAAGGAAGGAAGCATAATCCATGCAGAGGCCACAGCTTTTGGGAAAACCTAGAGGCAGAGGAGCTGGGAATAGCAGCTTCCTGAGGAGCATCTCCAAGGGAGATAGGACAGGAGGAGTAGGGAGAGGCCAGATTCTGAGAGCCTTTGTAGACCACTAGGGTGGTACGGGGCATGCAGACTGCACAGGTGACACTGTCAGAGGGGTGACACAAAAATGACTGTCCATTAAATTTTTGTGCAGTTTTTCACCAGAAATTTATTATTTTTTATGAAAATATACCTGTAGTTATTTATAACAACAAAAACATTTTTTGTAATGTTCAGCTTACATGTATTAGTATATCTACAAGGCTAAAACTCTATGCTAAGCTACTTTTCGAACCTTCTAATGCACTCCAGTTAGAGTTGTTATTATTATCCAATAGCAGTGACTCTTTGAATCACATGGTTTTGTGCGCATGTGCTACAAGCTCTGTTGTTTTCATAGCTACCAGTGTTTTTATAGTTTCTGATTTTGTCAAATTTTCCAGTATTTTAGCTACAATATTGTGGTAAGTAGTAGCTGTGAACCTGTATCAACAATTTTTTAGAGAATGAAGTAGTAATTAAAAGAAAAAACGAAAAATTTGAGAATTAGAATTTATGAGTAACATTAGAACAAAAACCATTACTAAGGATTCTGTGTGCTCTGGTACAAGAGGAGGTCCATGGCGGGTGGGTTGACACATGAGTTATCACACTGGATAACAACAACCCTAGTGATGCCACTGGAGTAGGGCATGTTTCAAGAATAGGGTTCAAAGACCTTTCATAAGATAACAAAAAAAAAAAAAATCATTGCCGCGAGTTGATTCTGACTGATAGCAACACTGTAGGACAGAGTAGAACTACCCCATAGGGTTTTCAAGGCTGTAATCTTTACAGAAGCAGACTGCCAAATCTTTGTTCTTCAGAGTGGCTGTTGTGTTCGAACCACTGACTTTTTGGTTAGTAGCCAAGCACTTAACCAGTGCACCACCAGGCCTCCTTACCATAAGATAGTTTCCTAATTTTGGAACAGGTATGAATTCCAGCCATTGATTTAGGCCTGTTGACACTTCCCCATATCTGCATTACAGAATACGTACATGTATCCCAGGAGTGCCTGGGTAGTACAGATTGTTAAGTGCTCAACACTAGATGAAAGTTGACAGTTCAAACCCACCCAGAGATGCCATGGAAGAAAGACCTGGCAACCTGCTTCAAAAAGGTCAGAACTATTGAAAACTCTATGGAGTAGTTTTACTCTGTACATATGGGGTTGCCATGAGTTGAAATCAATTTGATGGCAAGTTTTTTTTTTTTTTTTTCAATGTATCCTTAAGTGTCCACCTAACTGTGTTCAAATCCTGACTCCATGCTCACTCATTGTGCTACTTTGGGGCAATTACTTAATTCAGTGCTTCTCAACTTTGGTTTCATACTAGAACCATGTGGATGGCTTTAAAAAAAATACCAGTGCCTGACCCTATCCTCCAGAAGTTATAAACTCAGCCCTGGTGATATTTTTCAAACAATATCTTCAAGTGTTTTTAATGTGTCTTCAAGACTGAGAGTCATCAATTAAGTCTCTAACTTCTCAATTTACTCATCTTTGAAAAATCAGGTGATTAAAAAAAAAAACAGAAAAAACCTAGCTGCCATCGAATCAATTCCAACTCATAGCAACCCCATTTGTGTCAGAGTAAAAATGTACTTCATAGGGTTTTCAGTGGTCATTATCTTTTGGAAGTGGATTGCCAGGCCTTTTTTCTGAGGTGTAGCTGGGTGGATTTGAACCGCCAATCTTTCAGTTAACAGCTAAGCATGTTAACTTTTTGCACAACACAGGAACTCCAGGTGATAATAATAAGTACTGGAGATGCTGTGAGAGCGTGAAATTAGACAGTGTCTCATAGCACTTAGCACAGACCAGGGCATGTAGTAATATATAAATGAAAACTATTATCATAATCACTTACTGCTACCATTCCCATTGTCATCCAAGGCTCATCCATGGAATAAATCCATAGGGAAAGTTTTTCTCCAGCCCCTAGTATTTAAAAACAAATAGAAAAACATTCTTCTCCTTCAACCAGACATAGAAGTACTCTGATTGATATGTGGTGAGTTTTCCCGGCTTTCTGCTTATTTAATCTACATTGAGTGGACTCCAACTCATGGCAATTGCGTAAGTTTCATAGTAGAACTGTGCTCCATAGAGTTTTCAACGTCTGGTTTTTTTTTTTTTTCTTTTTTCAGAAATCCATCACTAGACCTTTCTTCCTAGGCATCTCTGGGTGGACTCAATCTTCCAAACTTTCAGTTAGCAGCTGAGCACATTAACCATTTGCACTACCCAGGTAGTCCTCTTTCTGCTAATACCAACAAAATCGAAGTCATTTCCATTGAATCATTTCTGACTCGTAGTGACCCTACAGGAGAGAGTAGAACTGCCCCATAGGGTTTCCAAGGCTGTAATCTTTACAGAAGCAGACAGTCACATCTTCCTCTAGCAGAGCAGTCAGTGAGTTCAAACTGCCAACTTTTGATTAGCAGCTGAGTGCTTAACTACTGCACCACCTATATTTCTTCTTATAGACACACTAAAAATCTGTTTGCATCACTTTCTTCAGAGGTGTGTTTTCAGAAACAAATCTGATGGGTTTTTTTTGTCTCATTCTTTCTTGAATAAAAATTCCTTTTCCACTCACCCCTCCACAGCCATCAAAGTAGGCCTTCTCATCTCCATCAGCCCTAAAAAAATAAATAAATAAAAATTTAAAAAAA
Source organism: Dugong dugon (assembly GCA_030035585.1). Classification (NCBI taxonomy): domain Eukaryota; kingdom Metazoa; phylum Chordata; class Mammalia; order Sirenia; family Dugongidae; genus Dugong; species Dugong dugon. The sequence continues at coordinate 99,616,022 of CM057463.1, read as the reverse complement.
TCTCATTTGAATATGGGAAGTGTAAGTGTAGGTGAAATTTAGAAATGTTAACTATAATGATATAGATACAATGCTACTCTTTAAAACACGAAACAAATTTTGCTATGGAGAAAAATTTTAAATTCAAAATTTTGAGTAACACCACTGCATTTTCTATAGAAGCTTCTACATATACAGAAGTCCCTGCATTCTCTATAGAAGTTCCTAGGAAAGAGTGTATTTTGCTGCCTGCCTGAAGCTACCCCCTCCTTTCATTCTTGAGTACTTAGATGATATATCTTTGAATCTGGTGGTCTGAGCAAAGTGTGAATCATATCAGGTTACATTTTCCTGCCTGACTCTGGTTCCTGTATTGATTCACTGTTAAGAGGTTGTAATTCAGTCCCTAGGTTTCTCATTATAATTTGTCATATGTTATAATTCATCATCCCCTCAACACTTGAGTATAATTTATTTCCTATTATTTTGTACTTTCTCAAATGTTCTCGAGTTAAGTCATAAATGTCTAAATGGTAACTTTCTTAGGGCAGAGATGGTCTTTTCTAGTTGCTCCTGGGCTAATAGAGTCAGTCATAACACAACCACCATTTTAGAGCACATACAGGCCTGTTTATTATTTTGTTATTGAGATTTTTTTAACAATGTTGACACATGTCCTCTCAAATAGATAAAAGATACCAGCATGACATAAATCAATATGATCATAATGTTGACCAGAGCTTCACTTTGATTTAACACCATCTTCGGTTACTTCAATCCTATGAACATGATGAATTATGTTCCTTTCAATACAATGCTTATCATAAACATAACTGGCAAATCATTCTGTCAGATGAGAGCTAAATGAAACAAAGAATTAAAAAAAATGTTTTTACTTACACCTCAGAATAATAAATGCTATACATAACTATTAAATATTTTTATTCCATAATGTATGTCTGATGTGGACTAGAATTTTTTTATTATTAAATAAGGATTAGAAACTCAATATAGAAATGGAAGATGGGATAAAGGAAGTTGGAAACCTTGGCAGAGCCATTTTTCAATACATCAAGATATGAACACTAGCAGTTCATTAAAATTATATAAAAGTATACATTATATTTAACTGAAAGCATTATTTTCTACACTGTCTAGAAAAAGATGGTGTTACAGTTTTTTCTAGTAATGCCACCTGACAGGAGTGACAGAATTAAAGGCCTCTAGCTCCCAAAATTATGACTTCTTGTTCCGGTATAAGAAACTTCCAAGTGTGATTAGGCATTTCTTTCTTTCTTTCTTTCTTTTTTTTTTTTTTAACTAAAGTGAATAGCTGAATTTCACTGCGTCACAACATTGCTTCAGGAGCTCACTGAAGAGTTTTTTTTTTTCCCTCAAAAAGATTACACTCTACACAGTGCACTTACTTTTGAGTTTTTAAATGCAAGTTTTTCTGAATCTTGTTTGAACTAAATGGGCTGGGTAATTGAAGTGGAAATAAAAGCTGCTTCCACTTTCAAAGAAGTTGAAATGTCAAAATATTTGGGTCAAAAAAAAAAAAACACTGCAATGGTGTAAGAGTCCAAGTAAAGGAAAATTAATTAACATTTGACAAACGCCTTTTAGTACCACGTACTTCAGAGTCTCTGTTTCATCTAAGTCTGACAATGACTATGCAATGCAAGTGTTCCCATTCTTAAAATCAGGACAGTGAAGCCTCCCCTAATGTAATTAGTTTGCCCAAGGTCACCCAGCTAGCCAGTGGCCTTGTCAGAGTCCAAATTGAGTATATTTCTTGCAGCAGAGATCTTGTTCTGCAGACATTTCTGTGCCAACTTACTGGTCATTATTGTTGTTATCAGGTGCCCTAGAGTCCATCCCGACTCATAGCGACCCCATGTGACAGAGTAGAACTGCCTCATAGGGTTTTCCTAGGCTGTAATCTTTATAGAAGAAGATCAACAGGTCTTTCTCTCATGGAGTGGGTTGTCGGTTTGAACTGCCAAATTTTAGCATCTGAGTGCTTAACATTGCACCACCAGGGCTCCTTACCACTCTCACTAACTTTTTTTTTTTTTCCCAGATTGCTGTATAGTTGATTCCAACTCATGGTGACCCTATGTGTGTCAGAGAAGAACTATGCTCCATGGGGTTTTCAATGGCTGATTTTTCAGAAGCAGATCACCAGACCTTTCATTTGACTTGCCTCAGAGTACTCTTAAATCTCTAACATTTCTATTAGCAGTCTAGAACATTTGCACCACCCAGAGACTCCACTCTTAATAACAAGAAGCAGTAAATGTTCCTTCCCTATCCCTCTACCTTTGCAAGAGGTTTTCCTAGTAACTTAAAATTGTACAAGTTCACCCAGGAAATACTGTAGTTATCGTCTCATTTTGCTTAAGTCATTAAATCCTAATCAATTTGCAAATGTAGAACATAAACTTCTCTCCTTGTCTTTTCTTCCACATATTGCGATGCAATGACCAAAATTAATGTTCTTTGCCATCCTTGGAATAATACTGCATGCAAAAATGGCATCCCAAAATTGCAAAATGTTAGTGTTGAAAGAGACCTTGGAGATCATTTGATCTGAAACTCTAAATATACATGTGAGGAAGTTGGAAGCTGAGCCTCACTGAGGTGAAATAACTCAGTAACACGTAGGTCTTAATCTAGTCTCAGAGCTCTTTAGTACAAGAACAGGAATTAAACCCAGGTCTCCTAGCAGGTAGCTTGGTGTTTTCTTCCCACTGCACTATGAGTAATCCTACAACTGAAGAGTTATTCTAGCTTTATCTTTATATCCCTGTACAAGTTTGAAGATATCTGCTCTATTTAATTAAGTTATAACTCTCCTTAAAATAATGAGCCAAATTTAACTTTCTTCTAACTTGAGAATTTAAATGGGAGGGCTGAATTAGACCCTGTGTGCTTGCTTGCTTCTCAATTAACCTGATTGTTACAGAAGTCTTATTGTTTTTACCAGGCTGAAAACTGACTTGAGTTGATTTGAATGTTACCCATTTAAACATTGTTTTTATTTGATCAATTGGTATTTATTTATTGCCACTTGAATTATCAAACTCATTGTCCTAAAATGTTCAAATATATGTAAAATGCACTGAATGAAAAGGGTTTTCTGTTACCACAAAAAAAGAAAAGAAAGCTAAAGGTACTCTGTCTCTGTAGAAGCTAATTCAGGACTATGAGAAATTCATTTTTATGTTTAAACACATTCACCTACCAATACTTTTGTTCTTTTAGTGAAAAATAAATTTTTATTCATTTTCTCTATCGATACCAATTTGCATTTTAGAAAACATTCTCATTGTACAGAATTGAAAATTGGTTATTTCTCACTTGCATGGATTTCTTAAGACATCTGATATACTTTCTTTATTCCTTCCATGAGCAATAACATTGTAAATTGAGCTGTTAAACTGATTCATGCTTAAACCAGCAAAAAAGGGCAGTAAGTGGCTCTGAATCTTTCATAAATGCTGTAGAAAAGATTTCACTCTGTGCTTGCCCCTTACCTCTGCTAGTTTGTGTCATAATGCATCATTACATACTGATGCTTGCTCCTGTGCAAGTCAGCAAAAAACAGGATTACATATTGTATGTTCGCCCTTTTCTTTGAATTAACTGTGTCACTTTTGATTTGTTATGTTATTGGACCATGCTTCAGTATTTTTTAATATTGGCAGCCAGGACACCAATATACGTAGTCATCCTCAGGGGTTTGTTACTTTATAATCTGTACCCTGAACATTTTAAATATCTTTATTCTGATAAAATCAGTTTAAAAATACTATAAAGTCAGGGTTTGAAAGAGAAAAAATAGATGATGTGTAATCTAAGGAGTGTGTTTTTTGTAGTTACCTTTTTGTGAAAAAATGGTAATAAAGAATGGAATTATTTTATGAACCCAATTGTAAAACAAAATAAAATTTTAAAAAAAAACCTGTGACCAGACTTAATGATCTGACAGAGACTGGAGGAACCCCTGAAACTATGACCCCCCAGATGCTGTTAGCCCAGAACTGAAACCATTCCCGAAGCCCACTTTTCAAACAAAGATTAGACAGGCCTATAAAACCAAAAATAATACACATGAGGAACTTGCTTCTTAGTTTAATCAGACATACAAGACCAAATGGGCAGCTCCTGTCCAAAAGCAGGATGAGAAGGCAGGAAGCGACAAGAACTGGACGAATGGACACAGAGAACTCGAGGTGGAAACGGTGAGCGTGCTGTCACATTGTGGGGATTGCAACCAATGTCTCAAAATAATATGTGTATAAATTTTTGAATGAGAAATTAACTTGTGCTGTAAACTTTCACCTAAACACAATTTTTAAAAAAAATTGAATATGAAATGGTCTCAGGTAGCATATAGTCTAAGTATCATTCCCATTCTGAAGTTTGTTCTCTAACATACAGGTTCAATGATCATTCCATATTTTGACTGAATAACTCCAGTGATAAAGAATTCACTGTTATCATGGTCAGTTCTAATCATCAGACTACTTCTCATAGTGACTCAAATATTCTCCATGCAGTTCTATCCATTGATCCAAGAAACTCATCTGGGAATACTAAATGAAGCTATAATGACTCACTAAGTTCAATGACCTAATATACTCTGGGTAGTTTAGTATTTTATTAGGCGTAGCCTGGAAGAGAAAACTTAATATACCTGTTGCCACCAAGTGGATTCCAGCTCACAGCAACCCTACAGGGCAGAGTAGAACTGCCCCGTACGGTTTCCAAGGAATGGCTGGTGGATTCAAACTGTCAACTTTTTGGTTATCAGCCTAACTTTTGACCACTGTGCCACCAGGACTCCAACTTAATATAGTTCTCCTATTTACATGAATTCATTTATTAAATATTTACTGAGTTAAAACTATGCTCCAGACTCTAGGTTGAGGTCTCGGGATTCAAAAGGAAATAGGGATATGGTTGTTGTCCTCTCAGAGTTCAAGGTCTTGTTGAAAGATGAAAAGCAGTATGCGTGCATGTGTATATGTGTGCATTAGAAGAAATAACATATTTAAAATACTTAGCATAGTTCTAGGCATAAATGTCCAATAAAGAGTAGCTACAATTTATGTATTTATTTCTTTACTTCCTTACTTTTTTATTATAGAAATTTAAAACTTATTTAGAAATAGACAAACTAGTATAATAAACTGGCAATAGCCATTATTTATCCTCAATAATTTATCAATTCTTGGTAGGTCTTTACTTATTCATGAGTCTACTCACTTTTTCTCTCCAATTTTTTCTGCAAATTCCAAAAATGATATTAATTAATCAACAGACATTTCTGTATGTTTTTCTAATAGATAAGATTTCTTAAATAACAAAGAAAAACATACTATTACCACATCTGAAAATTAATAAATCCTTAGATTATCATAACATTCATTTAACCAGTTGAAATTTTCAATTTTCTCATAAATATGATAAAATCTTATCAAATTAACAATATTTTCTTGAATTAGCATCTATAGAAAAATGAACCTTGAGACTGGCTGATTATTTCTTAAGTCTCTCTCTATTTCTACTGCTGTGAAGAAATTGATTCCTCTTCCTACAGAGTTTCACAGTCTAGGTTTTTCTGGCTGCATCCCCATAGCGTTATTTAACATGTTTATCTATTCTCTGTATTTCCTGTGAATTCTAGTTGGTTATAGAGGTTGAATCAGATTCAAATTCAGGTTTTTATTGTATGTTTTTTTGTTTTTTTTTTTTCTGTTTGGGGGAAAGATTGTTATATAGGTGATGTTATGTTCTTCCACATATTGTTACGTTGTTTTATGTTTGCTCTCTCTTTGTGATATTAAAAGTCATTGATGATCAATGCATAGATAGAGCCTTTATTCTCTTAGGGGTAGAAAATTTGCTATTCTAATTCTATCAGTCCTTCTTCATTTATTAAAGAAGATGTACTTATAGGCAAAAAACCTCCAGTCTATGATTTGGAAAGTGTTACTGTTTATATAGGAAAGGTAGAATAAATGCTTGATTATTTTTGTTTATTTAGCAATTATGAAATTGTTCGCTAACATTGCAAACAGTTTTGATTGATTTACTTTTGTTTTGTTTTGTTTTTTTTGATGATTATGAACTGTTGTATTTAAATATAATTAATGCTGTTTCCAACACGTGTCTGTCAGTTTGTCATGCTGTAGTGGCTTGTATGTTACTGTGATACTGGAAGCTTTGCCACCAGTATTTCAAATACAAACCGGGTCACACATGGAGGAGAGGTTTCGGTGGCGCTTCCAGATTAACATAGAATAGGAAGAAGTACCTGGCAGTCTACTTCTGAAAAAAATTGGCCAATGAAAACCTTATGAATAGCAGCAGAACATTGTCTGATATAGAACATTGTCTGATGAGCCCCTCAGGTTGGAAGGCACTCAAAAGAATACCCGGAAGGACTGCCTCCTCAAAGTAGAGTTGATCTTAATGATGTGGATGGAGTCACCTTCATTTGCTGATGTTACATGACTGAAAATGGGAAGAAAGAGCTGCAAACATCCATTAATAAAAGGAAAATGGAATGTACCAAGTATGAATCTAGGAAAATTAGAAATCATCAAAAATCAAATGGAATGTAAGAAGATCAATATCCTAGACATTAGTGAGCTGAAAGGGACTGAAATTGGCCATTTTGAATTGGACAATCATATGGTCTACTATGCCTGGAATGACAGAGTAGAGGAACTGAAGAGGAATGATGTTGTGTTCATCATAAAAAAGAACATTTCAAGATATATCCTGAAGTACAATGCTATCAGTGATAGGATAATATCCATACACTGACAAGGAAGATCAGTTAATACGACTATTATTCAAATTTATGCACCAACCACTAAGACCAAAGATGAAGAAATTGAAGATTTTTCCAGCTTCTGCAGTCTGAAATTGATCAAAGATGCAATCAAGGTGCATTTATAACTACTGACGATTGGAATGTGAAAGACGGAAACAAAGAAGAAGGATTAGTAGTTGAAAATATGCCTTGGTGATAAAGAAAAAATGCCAGAGATCTAATGGGAGAATTTTGCAAGACCAAAGACTTCTTCATTGCAAATACCTTTTTCAACAACATATGTGGCAACTATACACTTGGATATCCCCAGATGGAATACACAAGAATCAGACCTGCTGTATCTGTGGAAAGAGAAGATGGAAAAAGCTCAATATCACTAGTCAGAACAAGGCCAGGGACCAACTTTAGAACAGACCATTAACTGCTCATCTGCAAGTTCAAGTTGAAGTTGAAGAAAATTAGAACAAGCCCACAAGAGCCACAGTACAACCTTGAGTTATCCCACCTGAATTTGGAAACCATCTCCAGAATAGATTTGACACATCAAACACTAATGATTGAAGACCAGTCAAGTTGTGGAATTCTATCAAGGACATCAAAAATTAGGAAACAAGAGGTCATTAAAAGGACAGGAAAGAAAGAAAACTCTAAAATGGATGTCAGAAGAGACTCCGAAACTTGTTCTTGAATGGAAATTAGCTAAAGTGAATGGAAGAAAGCGTGAAGTAAAAGAGCTGAACAGAGGATTTCAAAGGGCAGCACGAGAAGACAAAGTATGAAGAAGAATATGGCATCAAGATTGGAGGAAGACTCATTAACAACCTGTGATATGCAGATGACACAACATTTCTTGCTGAAAGTGAAAAGGACTTGAAGCACTTACTGGTGAAGAACAAAGAGCACAGCCTTCAGTTTGGATTACACCTCAGCATAAAGAAAACAAAAATCTTCACAAGTGGACGGATAAGCAACATCTTGATACAAGGAGATAATCTTGAAGTTGTAAAGGATTTCATTTTACCTGAATCAACAATCAGCGCCCATGGAAGTAGCAGTTAAGAAATCAAATGGCACAATGCATTGGGAAAATCTGCTGCAAAAGACCTCTTTAAAGTGTTTAAAAAAAAACTAGATGTCACTTTAAGGACTAAAGTGTGCCTGACCCAAGCCATGGTGTTTTCATTCGCCTTATATGCATGTGAGGAAACCCTGGTGGCGTAGTGGTTAAGTGCTACAGCTGCTAACCAAAAAGTCAGCAGTTTGAATCCACTAGGCACCCCTTGAAAACTCTATGAGGAGTTCTACTCTGCCCTATAGGGTCACTATGAGTTGGAATCGACTTGACAGCCATTGGTTTGGTTTTGGTTTTGGATATGCATGTGAAGACTGCAGAAGAATTGATACCTTTGAATTATGGTGTTGGGGAACAATATTGACTATGCCAGAAGAATGGACAAATCTATCTTGGAAGAAGTACAGCCATTAATACTCATTAGAAGCAAGGTTGGCTTATCAGGAGGGACCAGATTCTGGAGGAGGACACAATGCTTGGTTAAGTAGAAGGTCAGCAAAAAGAGGAAGACCCACATTGAGATGGATTGACACAGTGGGTGAAACAATGATCTCAAGCATAACAATGATTGTGAGGATGGCGCCAGACTGGGCAGTTTTTCGTTCTGTTGTACATAGGGTCCCTATGAGTTGGAACTGACTCAATGGCACCTAAAAACAACGATATTGTTTAATCCATTTTTTTAACAATACTCAAAATAGTCTATAATTACCCATTGGGAGCCTCTTAACTTTGGTTCTTGAGTCCCTTCATTATTTTATTGATTTCTAGCATGATATACTTATCCCTATGAAAATAAAAGAAAATTAAACCTAGAAGAAAACATCCTTAAAAAAAAGAAGTAAAATTTAAGTTCTGTGACATCTGTGAACCGAAATAAAGTCTTCAAATATATATTAAGAAGTAATGTTTGTGTTACATTCATCGGAAATAGTATCTTTGCCATTTCTTGGTATAAAATTTTTAATTTTATAACAAAACATGTAAGGTTAAAGTGACAGAAAATGAGAGTTTGGGTACATGAATGGGTTTATTATTTGTTGATATTGTTGCTAGTTGTCATCAAGTTGGCTATGATTTATGGAGAACCCATGTACAACACAATGAAATGTTGCAAGGTCCTGTACGACCTTTACAGTCATTGGTATGCTCAAGTCCATTGTTGTGACCACTACATACTCTGAGTGTCTTTGTATCTATGGGGCTCATCTCACAGCACTATATTGACAATATTCTATTGTGACTCATAGGGTTTTCATTGGCTAATTTTTAGAATTTGATCACCAGGCCTTTCTTCCTTGTCTGTTTAAGTCAGTAAATAAGGAAATATTTCACACAAAAAAGAGAGATAAATGCTTAAATGTGCTACTAAAGCATGTCTTGGACTCAATTGTCCTGAAAACTGTGTAATTTATGATTGTGTTTGTATCAACTCAGAAATGCTTACATAAGGAGATGGAAATATATTTAAAATGTCACGTTACAGTTTTAACCAAAAAAACCCACTACCCTGAGTTGATTGCAACGCATAGCTACCCTATAGGACAGAGTAGAACTGTCCCATAGGGTTCCCAAGGCTGTAGTCTTTATGGAAGCAGACTACCAATCTTTCTCCTGAAGAGTGACTGGTGGATTTGAACAGCCAGAGATTGGGTTAGCAGCTGAGCACTTAACCACTGTGCCACCAAACTTGTACAATTTTAAAAAGGGGGACATTTATGTGAATAAACAGAAAATGGATGTTTATTTTCTTCCTCATTGATTGGTATATTGGCTAAGTAGTAAAAATCACACAAATTTAGAATGTGATAGCCTCTATTCAGCTTATAGAAAGTAACTGGAAAGGTAACATCTTAAGGTCAGATCTATGATCCAATATTTAATGTCTAATTGACAGATAATTAAGGGAAAAAAAGGAAAGGAAATTTCTCTCTCACTCTCTCTTTCTCTTTTTATATCTCTCCCAATTCCATTTAATTTATTTGTGTGAAATTGAAATAGCTCGTAGTCTGACTGTGAATATTATGGATAATCAGTCACAAGGAGAAAAAAACGGTGCTTAATGTGGTTCCTAAGCAATCTCCCAGGTTTACTGAAATTATTTATACAGGACAGTGACATGGACTTTCTGTCTTGCTCATGAAGGGTGGTTGGTAGTGGGAAATTAAAGGTGAAAAAATGCATAAATGCATAAATGCATAAACTTACACATCAAGACAAAGTAAGGCAAGGAAATCTTTACAAATGTGCTTTTTTCTCAGTAGTATAACAGCACTAATGCATTTACTAGATGTTAAATCACATACTTAAAAAAAAAAAAATCAGACTAAAATGGAAAACAACTTTCTGACATATTTGAATTTACTTCCAGGACTAATGTAGACACTCCCCAGAACTGTTATAGATCAATTCAGCTATTTAAGGGAGTTGACAGGCCATCATCCAGATTAGTTCATTGTGCTAGTGCTGATTGTGCCAGCTACATTGGAAAAACATGACGAGAACCAGTTATTTAATGGTGGATTTTTGTGAAGAAAGTTTTTCAGTCCTTCCCAGAACTACAGTTCAATACAAATATGTGAATTCTCGATTAAATATGGCTTTCAGCAATGTGAAATCTGAACACAATAAGAATGGAAAACATTTCACGTATGGTAATAAACCTATCAGAAGTACAAAATATCTGGCATTTGTTAGTACTCAAAAAATGTGTGTTGAATGAATGAATGAATTCATTGAAGAGGTAGTTAGTTGCCTAATACTAAAGCAATACAAAGCATTACAATAAAAATGCATCAGTGTTGTTGACCATAAAGCCAATTAGACCTAATACACTTACGTAGTCTGATATTTTACTAGCATATGGTTGTCCATATAAAATAAAAACAACCTAATTCAATATTTTTTTCTGACTAGGTAAGATTCCTTGAATAGTAGGCACTTGTGGACATGTTTGTAAACCCTGATCAGAGTCCCAGAATGTAAAAGCTGTATTTTTCTAGGTTGGTTCTCCTGGGAACTATATACCCAAGAAGCCTTTTTTTCCATATGGTTTCATGTTATAACTGATGAATAGTTGGGAGGCAGAAGTGAGTAAATAAGCATTATGCTTGAGATAAGTATATTGTCTTAGAGAGGTAAACAAAGTAGTACAGATGTTTTCAAATATGTCTCTGCTCTTCCCGACTCCGTATGTAAACGATCTTCTTGACTGCCAGCCATGCTAAGCAACAGCAACCCCTGGTTTATTCCCATAGGCTTTGCTGCACACTTAGAAAAGTGAAAGGCCCAAACAGCCAAGAGCCAACCACCTTCCACAGAATTCTACAGTGCTCCCTTCATAGAAGTACTCTAGCAGCTGGACGTAACTAGTTTCTGTATTTCCCTGCAAATTCCACAGATTTCTTTTCTATTATTCCAACGTCTCTTCTTAGATCATTACTTCCTTGCATCCTCCCACAATTTATAATATCTGATCTCATTAGTAAATGTCTTAGTTTATAATTCTCATGATGATCTGACTTCCCTGATTACATATGGCGAAAGACGTCCACAATGCTCTCCCATCACTCATAACTCTTCAGCGTGTGTCCTGCTTTTTGTTGTCCCTCCATCTAGTAGTGAGACGGTTTCTCCACTTTCTTGAAGCAGGGGTAGGGACTGGGTCTTGGGTCAGATTTGAGCAATAAAATATGACAAAAGTGATGCTGTGTCAATTACAGGCCCAATCCTTTATTGGCCTGGTCACTTCAGCTTCCTCCCTCTTAGAAAACATACATTAGTGAAGACAGCCTCTGTAGAAAAATCCTACTACACCGAGATATCCATGATACACAGAAAGCCAAGCTAAACCTATGAAGAGTATTGAGAGCAAAAGATGACCAACTAATTCTGAGCTGTTTCAGGATTTCCGTCTAAAGCCCCAGACATTTGAACAGAAAGTCATCTGGGAAGTACAGCCCAGTAAAAATCTTCAAAGTATTGTAGTCTCAATTGCTGTTTGAAAGAAACTTTATGAGCTATTTCAAGTAAGAACGGCTATCTAATCTCAATCAGTACAAAGACCCATGAGAGATAATAATATGTTGCTGTTTTAAGTCAGAAAGGTGAAGTGTTACTTGTTAATGCAGTATTGAATAATAGAAGCAACAAGTTACAAGTAACACACCCCTCCCACCCCCGGCCGGAACACACTGGTTTCACTGTTGCAGTTTGTTGGATAAAGGACTGGGTGGTTGCTAAATGAAGCAGCCCATTCTAAGTCCAAGAAATTATATATAGGAAACATTTAATTTTTAATAATTCCAACATTTTTATATCATAAGACTATTTGCTGTGAGAGATTTACAAGAATTACTGAATGTTAGTCCTCAAACAAAAGCTGTTTGCAAACAACAAATAACGAGACCCATTTTTTCCTCATTCTTGGCAAAAAATATTTTCAAAAAGAATGCATCAAAATTTTGTGATTCAATTCATGTAATACTGACACTTTTTATATTATTAAATAAACCCCAGAAAATGTGTTAATTTTGAATTCTCCTATTCATGCATCTTGATAGTTGGGGAAGATTGACAGTATGCGTGTCTCAGAGACTTCGGCAGCTGGGGTTTTGGCTTTTTGCAAATTCTCAAAAGTTATAGCTGATTTATTAGGCAATTTTTTTGGTACCACAGGACAGAAGGGGAGCCTGATTAAATTAGTTATTACCTAGAAATTTACTTTAGTGGCATTGGATCTTGCATCAATTACACTTAATATTGAATCATTCTTTTACTACTTATCAGGTTATTATGTTTGCAAATTACTTAATTTCATGGAGATTTCACATCCTGATCTATAAAATAAGGACTGTAAGACATATATATATATAGTTCCACGTTGGTGATGTATTCTATGCCCCCCACATGTGTCTGTCAGTTTGTCATATGGTGGGGCTTGTGTGTTCCTGTGATACTGGTCGCTATGCCATTAGTATTCAAATGTCAGCAAGATCACCCATGGTGGACAGGTTTCAGCTGAGTTACCAGACTAAGACAGACTGGGAGGTCTACTTCTGAAAAAACATTAGCCAGTGAAAATATTATGAATAGCAGTGGATCATTGTCTGATATAGTGCTGGAAGATGAGCCCCTCAGGTTGGAAGACACTCAAAAGACGACTGGGGAAGAGCTGCCTTCTCAAAGTAGAGTTGACCTTAATGAAGTGGATGGAGTGAAGCTTTTGGGACCTTCATTTGCTGATATGACACAGCTAAAAATGAGAAGAAACAGCTGTAAACATCCATTAATAATCAGAATGTGGAATGTACATAATATGAATCTCAGAAAATTGGAAATTGTCAAAAAAGAAATGGAATGCATAAACATAAATATCCTAGGCATTAGTGACCTGAAATGGACTGGTACTGGCCATTTTGAATCAGACAATCATATGGTATACTATGCTGAGAATGACAAATTAAAGAGGAATGGCGTTGTGCTCATCATCAGAAAGAACATTTCAAGATCTATCCTAAAGAACAACACTGTCAGTAACAGGATATTATCTACACGCCTATAAGGAAGACCAGTTAACACAACTACTATTCAAATTTACACACAAACCACTAAGGCAAAAGATGAAAGAATTGAAGCTTTTTAGCAACTTCGGCAGTCTGAAATTGATCAAACATGCAATCAGGATGCATTGACAAATACTGGTGACTGGAATTCTAAAGTTGGAAACAAAGAAGAATTAGTAGTTGGAAAATATGGCCCTGGTGATAGAAACAATGCCAGAGATAGTATAATAGAAGTTTATAAGGCCAATCTCTTCTTCACTGTAAATACATTTTTCAACAACATAAATGGCGACTATGCACGTGTTGGAAATGCTGGTGGGTAGTGGTTAAGAACTATGTCTGCTAACGAAAAGGTCAGCAGTTTGAATCCACCAGGTGCTCCTTGGAAATTCTATGGGGCAGCTTTACTCTGTACTATAGGGTTGCTGTGAGTTGGAATCAACTCAATGGCAACGGTTTTTTTGGTTTTATACACTTGTTAAAAGACCGCTTTAAAGTGTTAATAAACAAAGATATCACCTTGAAGACTAAAGTGTGCTTGACCCAGGCAATGGTGTTTTCATCCACTTAATATGCACACAAAAACTAAACAATGAATAAGGAAGACTGAAGAAGAATTGATGCCTTTGAATTACGGAGTTGGCAAAGAATATTAAATATACCATGAACTGCCAGAAAATGAACATGTCTGTCTTGGAAGAAGTACAGCTAGAATGCTTCTGAGAAGCAAGGATGGTGAGACTACAACTTAAAATTTGGACACGTTATGAGGAGGGACTAGTCCCTGGAGAAGGACATCATGGTTGGTAGAGAGTCAGAGAAAAAGAGGAAGACGCTTAATGAGATGGATTGACAAAGTAGCTGCAACAATGGGCTCAAGCATAAAAACCATTGTGAGGATGGCACAGGACCAGGTAGTGTTTCCTTCTGTTGTACATAGGGTCACTATGAGTTGGAACTGACTCAAGGGCACCTAACAACAACAACATATACATGGACCTCAATGGATAGAATACACAAAAATCAAATTGACCACATCTACTGCAATAGTCTATGGAAAAGCTCAATATCATCATTTAGAACAAGGCCAGGGGCTGACTGCGGAACAGGTCATCAATTGCTCATATTCAAGTTCAAGTTGAAGCTGGAGAAAATTAGGACAAGTCCACGAGAGCCAAAGTATGGCATTGAGTATATCCCACCTGAAGTTAAAGACCGTCTCCAGAATAGATTCGATGCATTGAACATTGATGACAGAAGACCAGAAGAGTTGTGGAATGTCATCAGAGACATCATACATGAAGAAAGCAAGAGGTCACTAAAAAGACAGGAAAGAAAGAAAAGACCAAAATGTATGTCAGTAGAGACTCTGAAACTTGCTCTTAAACAAAGAGTAGCTAAAGCAAACGAAAGAAATGATGAAGAAAAAGAGCTGAATAGAAGATTTCAAAGGGCAGCTCCAGAAGAGTAAAGACCTGGAGTTAGAAAACCAAAAGGAAAGAACACGCTTGGCATTTCTCAACCTGAAAGAACTGAATTAAAAATTAAAGCCTTGAGTTGCAATAGGGAAGGATTCTAAGGACAAAATACTGAACAATACAAGAAGCATCAAAAGAATTTGGAAGGAATATACAGAGTCACTGTACCAAAAAGAATTGGTCAATGTTCAATCATTTCAGGTGGTAACATATGATCAAGAACTGATGGTAATTTAGGATGAAGTCCAAGCTTCATTGAAGATACTGGTGAAAAACATGGTTCTAGGAATTGATGGACTATCAATTAAAATGTTTCAACAAAATGATGCAGTGTTGGAAGTGCCCACTTATCCATGCCAAGAAATTTGAAAGGCAGCTACCTGGCCAACCGACTGAAAAAGATTCATATTTATGCCTATTCCAAAGAAAGGTGATACAACCACATGCAGAAATTATCAAACAATTTCATTAATATTACACACAATTAAAATTTTTCTGAAGATCATTCAAAAACTTTTGCAGCAGTACATTGACAGGGAACTGCCAGAAACTCAAAATGGATTCAAAAGAGGACATGGAAGGAGGGATATCATTGCTGATGTCCTTTGGATCTTGGCTGAAAGCTGACAATGCCAGAAAGGTGTTTACCTGCGTTTTGTTTACTATGCAAAAGCACTGGACTGTGTAGATCGTAACAAATTATGAATAACATTGTGAAGAATGGGAATTCCAGAACACTTAATTGTGCTTATGAGGAACCTGTACATAGATCAAGACGCAGTTATTCAAACAGAACAAAGGGATACTGTGTGATTTAAAGTCAGAAAAGTTGTGCTTCAGGGTTGTATCCTCTCACCATACTTATTCAATCTGCATGCTGAGCAAATAATCCAAGAAGCTGGAGTGTATGAAGAACAGGGCATCAGAATTTGAGGAAGACTCATTAACAACTTGCATAATGCAGACGGCAGGACCTTGCTTGCTGAAAATAGAGAGGACTTGATGCACTTACTAATGAAGATCAAAGACCACAGCCTTCAGTATAGATTACACCTCAACATAAAGAAAGCAAAAATCCTTACAACTGGTCAAATAAGCAACATCACGATAAAGGGAGAAAAGTTTGAAGCTGTCAAGGATTTCATTTTTCTTGCATCCACAATCAACACCCATGGAAGCAGTGGTCAAGAAATCAAACGACGCATAGCATTGGGCAAATCAGCTGCAAAAGACCTCTTTAAAATGTTAAAAAGCAAAGATGTCACTTTAAGGACTAAGGTGCACCTTACTCAAGCCTTGGTGTTTTCAATTGCCCAGTATGCATGCGAAAGGTGGGCAATGAATAAGGAAGACTGAAGATAATTGATGCCTTCGCATTATGGTGTTGGTGAAGCATATTGAATATACCATAGGCTGTCAAACAAACAAATCTGTCTTGGAAGAAGTACAGCCAGAATGCTCTTTAGAAGCAAGGATGGCAAGACTTCGTCTCACATACTTTGGACTTGTTATCAGGAGGGATCAGTTCCTGGAGATGGACATCATGCTAGGTAAAATACAAGGTCAGCAAAAAAGAGGAAGACCCTCTAGGACATGGACTGACACAGTGACTGCAAGAATGGACTGAAACATAACAATGATCATGCAGATGGCTCAGGATAGGACAGTGTTTTGTTCTGTTGTGCATAGAGTTGCTATGAGTTGTAACTGACTGGAGGGCACCTAACAATAACAACATTCTATGCCAGTGTTAAAAACAAAGATGCCACTTCTAGGACTAAGCTGTGCCTCACTCAAGCCATGGTATTTTCAATCACTTCATATACATGTGAAACCTGGACAGTGAATAAGGAAGACTGAAGAAGAATTGATGCCTTTGAGTTATGGTGTTGGTGAAGAATATTGAGTATACTACAGTATCCAGAAGTACAAACAAATTTATCTTGGAAGAGGTGCAGCCAGAATGCACCTTAGGAGTGAGGATGGCAAGATTTCATCTTAAGTACTTTGAACATGTTATCAGGAGGGACCAGTCCCTGGAAAAGGACACCATGCTTGGTAAAGTAGAGGGTCAGGGAAGAAGAGGAAGGTCCTCAATGAGATAGACTGACATAGTGGTACAAGAATTGGGCTCAAGAATGGCAATGATTATGAGGATGGAGCAGAACTAGGCAGTATTTCATTGTGTTGTACATAGGGTCACTATGAGGAGGAACTGACTTTAATGCACCTAACAACAACAATTTAATATTTCTTAATATTGTGTCTATTTGCTTCTAGGAATGAATACTTTCTGTATCCTAAGTTTTCCTTGACTCTGCCATCTTCTCTAATTTTTTACCATGTTATAATACTAATGGTAATTAAAACAAACAAACATTTGTCATTGAGTCAACTCCAAATGATGGTGACCCCGTGTATGTCAGAGGAGAACTGTGTAGAATAGTCTTTTTCGATGGCTAATTTTTTAGAAATAGCTTGCCAGGCCTTTCTTCTGAGACAACTCTGGATGAACTCAAATCACTGACCTTTCAGTCAGTAGCCAAGAGCCTTAACTATTTTCAACATCTGGGGACTTCTAGCTAAGAATAATCAAGGAATTACTATGTGTGAATCACTGTCTTAAGAAATTTCCTTTTTAGGTCATTTAATTTAACAACAACCTATGATGTGGGGGCTATTACTTCCCTATTTTACAGGTGTTTCAAGGAAAGAGAGAGTGAGTAACTTGATGAAGATTACAAACTTAGTGACAGAGTCCCTCAAATGAATAAAATTAAATTAGCCAGACACTTTGCACTTCCTGAGAGCTGACTTTAACACTTTAAATGAATAAACCAAAATTAAGTTTTTTGTTAATTTCTCAAAATGTGTACCATGACTAACTCTATCAGAATTATCTTGGTTTTCCCTAAACTACAGATTCTAGGGCTCCATCTCAAACATCGGAATCAGAAGTTCTGTAATTGGAATATAGGAATCTTCACTTTTAATTGAATTTCTAAGTGATTCTTAGATACCATAAAGATTGTGAGCCTTTGTCTGAAGCACTTAATAAACATAGGGCTGGTCCACACAATGTCCCTGGGTATTTACTGTAGTATCTACATCTACTTTTTTTTTTTAAAAGGTCAATCCTATTAAAAAAAATGCAGTAGCTAGCATTTGTCTTTATGTTACTGACATTATCTATGTTTGCCTTACCTACTCTTCGACTTCCTAAGACTCTGAAATGTTCTCTATCTCCTCTCTCACTACAATTTTTGACAGTCAATGACACTCCAAAGTGAAATTAAGTCAATGAATTCTTTTCTAATAATTGGTTATCATTTAATTTTTAATAACAAGTTCATTGTAATTTTTTTGTTTCAAAGTATTTCAGACAACACTGAATGCCCTTAAATTATCCCTGGGAGTTTGAGTAATGTATCTGGCCATTATAATATACATTGCATTATTTTGTTTCAGACAGTCAGTCAGTTGTCATTTGGAAAAAAACAAAAAGATATATATATATATATGTATATGTATATATATATATATATAATTGAGAGAGACAGAGACAGAGAGACAGAGTGAGAGACAGCTAAGATTCCTTGTATGCTATCTATGAAGAATAATTATTAGTAGAAAGCCAGACGACTGGAATACCTCTTCTCCCCTGTATTTTATAGAATTCCATAATCAGCTTTAGAGTTCTACTCTACTATGCTGCTCCTCCAATCACTTCTGCTCTCCCTTGCCTCCTCTTAAAAAATAAATAAAAGTTTTCCTTACTTTTTTAAGGACTCTGAATATCCAAAAACTCCTTTGACATAACCAGATGTACTCCTGAAATAATGAAGTATGGTAAATTATTTTTGGTGAGTATTCAGTTCTTCTCCCTACCTGCAGGGAAATTATTTTCCTTTGGCTTATTAATTTTGTTCTTTTTTTTCTTTCTTTTTGCCTTGGTCTGAAAGGGAACAAAAAGAGTACCTGGTGAACCAGTGAGATATGAAGTAGATGACAGAATGCCTGTGGTCTAGACCAGCATTCCTTTTCAATCATAAAAAAATATCATTATCACAATTTTTACCATGTCTATGTACCACTTATGCTATGATTTACTTATGTTTTTTTAGACCGATTTATTTTCATATAATTTAGTCTAATCCAAAACAAAAATAAAATAATAATAATAGTAATAACCAGAAATTATAAGCACTTACTATGTGCCAGGTACATACATACATTTATATGCATACACACATACATGATTGTAGAAAAAAAAATAAAAAGAATACCTGGCACTAATTTCTGCTTCTCCAATGCTTAGTGCACCAATATTTATTTCCAGTCATGAGTCTCAGGGTTGGATTGGGGTCATTTTTAAGATAAGCTGGCTTAGCTAGGGAACTGGGTTCAGGCTTTGCTGGGCTACTTGCTTTATATATGGTTTATATTGTTCTTAAGACTATGCTTATTCATTTACTATTACTCCATTTTCAATTTTGTAGTATAATACTGTAGATTTATATATACATAAAAATATTAATTTTTAACATCATTCTATAAATATTTTATCAACTGTTGAAACACTCAGAAATATAAATATACTTAGTTTGTTATAGAGCCAAGACGACTTGAAATTCATTTCAAAAGACATGTATATTTCTTTTCAGAACTGCAACATAGTATGTCAAAACTGCCTTTGTAAATTATTTCATTCTACTTGGCTCAAGAATCAATGTCCATGGAAGCAGCAGTCAAGAATCAAAGGATTTATTGCATTGGGCAAATCTGCTGCAAAACACTTCTTTACGGTTTTATGACTAAGGTGCTTCAGATTCAAGCCATGGTCTTTTCAGTCACTTCATTTGCATGTGAAAGTTAGATAGCAAAAAAGGAAAACAGAAGAATAACCGATGCACTTGAACTGTGGTATTGGTAAAGAATACCGACTACAGCACTGACTGTCATAAAAAAAACAAATCAGTTTTAGAAGTAATACAGTCAGAATGTTCCTTAGCAGCAAGGATGACTAGACATTGGCTCAGTTACTTCTGACACATCTTCAGGGAAGATCAATTGCTAGAAAAGGACATCCTGTTTGATATTCTACCGGATTAGAGAAAACGCAAGAAACCTCAATGAGATGGATTGACACAATAGCCACAACAATGGGTTAAAAAATACCGCTGATCTTGCAGATGGCACAGGACTGGGTGACATTTCTTTCAGTTATACATAAGGTTGTCATGAGTCAGAGCCTAGTGGACACCAACCAACAACAATAGCAATGTCAATATTCAAAAATTTAAAAACAAAACCCTAGATTTGAGTTGTGTCTTGAAGAATTACAGTGATAGACAAATCATGACATTATTTTTCACTAATTCTTGGAAAAGATAGCACATGAAAAATGCTCCAATAATTTGCCAAGAATAAATAAAAACATGATACGAAGCAAAAGTGGGCAATAATAAGAATTTGAATACAAAATGGAAACTTCACTTAATATCCAAAGATAATTTTAGTTTTTTTGAAATAATGCAAACAATTGGAATTACTCTAAAGTATCATAACTTAAAAATTCAGAATGAATAGATATGAATATAGAGAATTATAATTTCTGATGAGCAAAGCATGTGAATTAAATCATTCTTTGTTCGTATGTTTTGGAACCATGTTTTTTCCCACACTCTTGGGGACACTGTTATAGCTATAATAGGTCTGTCGAAACAAGGCAACTAAAATCTCCCGCCTCTTGGAGCATATTATCTAGTGGGGGAAGGTGGAGAAAAACAAAGTAAATAAACAAGGTAATATCAGCTACTGAACATTGCTTTGAAACATTATGTTCTATGTGGATGAAATTGAGAAATATATTTTAACATCAAATTATCTTAGTAACTGAGAAAATAGTTACTTACATTCTTATAGTTTCATTGTTATGCTGGATTGCAAACACATCTTCTAAATATGCAATAATGTTCCTGCAACACTCATTAGCTTTACCAGGGATAATCTATAGGACTTGTATATTTCATATGGCAAATTTAAATATGCTCATTTTGTAAAACAGGCAACAATTATCTTTAAAATATTGCATCTTGTGGAATGTAAAATAACATCGCCAATCTTATACCGTAAATTGTTATATATTCTGGGAATTGGATAATTTCAAATGTACCAAAAATGGTACAGATATCTGTGAGACTACAGGGGTGGAATGAGTGGGGATAGAAGAAAAGAAAATGTTTTTGATTTTTATTAGTATTTCAGTTCTTGATCTAGTTGAATCCACAGTATTCTAGCTAAACTGGTGAGATCTGAGACACAAGTATAATACTTGGCTTCTTGAAATTAAAAACCTTCTATCCAGAATCACTTAAAAAGTGTGTTAAGAAATATATTTATGCTTCGTCTGTATTAAAAAAAAAAAAGATTTTAAGGGCTCATAGAAACTTATTAAAAGGTCATATAAATGCAATGTATGTAATCAGAGTTGAAAAACACATTAAAAGGACCTATTTAGTGAATGCATACCTACTCTTTCCAACGTTTCAGGATGCGGCCAAAAGCAGACATCAAATTACCTTCACCATCTTGATTTCACTCATAAAACGTTGTGAAAAAATCACAAATCCATTCCTATTTACATAAAAACACACACGATTTTATGTTCCAAGAAGGTAAAATTTTCAGAACAAATTATCTCCGAGTACGTTGTGACAAATATAGTCCCCCCATTCCATAAAATTTTCATAGAATAATATCATTTAATTAATTGTTTCTTACTTGCTTGCCTCCGGTAAGAAACATTTTAAACGTAAAGAACAAAATGAAATCTTAATATGTGTCTCTAGTCAAGAGTATACACATGTAGTCTGTTTTTGACAAGAACTGGTCCAGTTTGTTGCCTTAGAAGGTTAACACTCTAACTTATATTAACATGAACTACTACAATGTCATGAGCAAAATCGCAAAACTGCCTTGTATACCAAATATTTCTAGCTGGACCCCACAGGTTGAGTTTATTGAAGGATTATGCTGTAGATGTCCACATTATTCTCTTTAAAGTCATTTAAATAGTAGTATTTGTTCTTTTAAATTTACAGATTACCTTGCACATGTGCCTTTTACAGTTAGCTAAATAAAAACAACGCTAACATATAATATCTATTAACCAGTATGCAGTAATGATTTTAAATTGATTTTTATGAAGATTTCACAAATTATCTCAATAGTCCATACAAAGTTCAACACTTTCATGGTGATTGGAATGCTTCCTTATCAGTGGAATTAACTCATCTTATATATAATATGCAATAAAAAATTTAAAACTATTCTCCAGAAACTGTAGTCTGTGTCTATACTCCAATCTGGCATTACTGGACCTCCAAAAATGAACTTCTGAAAGCTCAATCAACTTGACTCTTTCTCACAAGACAAGCCTGTTTCATTATCTGAGGTGATTTCTCCCGATTGCAACTCCTGGGTTTAAGACTTTTTGTCATGTTCTGCGTTCCCTCCAGTTTCATTTCCCCATCCAAAGAAATGTCCTTCTCAAGTCTGTCTGACAGACTTATCACACTGTTGACTATTTAATGATAAGATGATAATCATGATGAGAGTAGAGTCACTTTATTTTATTATAAAATTATTTTAGAATAAATTTTGTTGATGTCTACTCATGCTGTGTGTTGTATTTATTCCTAGTATGCTTACTAGAATCAAATATGTTTTCTCATCAGTAAAAAAAATGTATCGTGAGGAGTTCCGGCAAAATGGCGCTCTAGGCAGAAGCACCATGCCATCCCTCCACAGCAAAGATCTGAAAAACTAAGCCGAACAGAGATTACAACAATCCTGAAACCCTAAAACATCAAATGAAGAGATTAAGAACTCAGCCAAGCAACAAATGGAGTGAGAAAACTGACAGAGAATGGAGAGCGAGGAGAGATTCATACAGAGGTCCCCTATCAGCTAACACAGCACGGATCCACCATCTTGGACTCCTATCGGAGACCAGCAAATGGGGTATGAGAAAGCAGCCTCACAGAGCATCCAGCGGGAGACAAAACAACTGGTAATTTTCAGTGTGTGCTTTCCCACCCCCCACACCTCTTTGCCCCAGCTCAGCCTCCTCTGCTTCCCGCAGCCACAGTCTCTTGACCGGGAAGCCCCGGCTGCTTGGATTCCACACACCCAAGCAGGCGGCTCTCTGGGTGCCATTTGTTGGATCTTGGTGTTGCTTTATTCCACTTCTTTTGATTTCTTCCTTTCCTCTGGCCATCTTCCCCTCCTTTCGCTCGAGTGCCTTGCTCTGTGCGCCATCTTTGCTTTTTCCTGAGGGGCTGCAGAGCACCGGCAATTTGTGCTATACGCTTTCCCAATCTGTACCCTTCTTCACCCATACTCGGCTCCCTCCGCTTCCCGCGGACACAGTCTCGTCTAGAAACACCAGCCCGCATTAGCTGGCTCTGAGTGCCATTTGTTGGCTGCTAGTGTTGCTTTTTTTTTTTTTCCCCTGCTTCTTTTCATTTCTCACTTGCCTCTCACCACCTCCCCCTCCTTTCACTCTAGTGCCGGGCTCTGTGCACCATCTTTGCTTCTTCCTGAGGAGCTGCGGAGCTCCATTCGAGTGTGGAGCTGCTTCCCGGTCTGGGCTACCGCACTGGTGGGATCCCGGGGCTTTTGTTTATTTCTTCATTTTGAATTGTTTGTTTTTTTTTCCTTTTCTTGAGTTGGCAGCCCCTTCTGGCCAGGCAGAGCCGCGTGGCAAGGAACTCCCCTTCAGCTTCCACAGAAGTGCAGAGGGATCCCTGAGAGGATTTCTCTTCTCGTTGGTTTTTTTGTTTGTTTGTTTTTCTGTTTTTTATGGGGGGCATTTCTTGTTCTTTTTTTTTTTTTTTTAATTTGTTTTCTTTTCTTTTCCCTCTTTTTCATTTTTGTCTTTCTTCTTTACTCAGTTTCTCATCCCTCTCTATCTTCCTTCTCTTTCTAATCCCTGAATACCAGTCATTGTATACCTCTATGCCTTCTAGCCAGGCTGTATTGCAACACCTGAGTGCGACTTCCCCAGTCCTCATAGCTGCACCGGTAGGATCCCTGGGAACTTTGCGGTTCTTTAACCTTTCTGATATTTATTTATTCATTATTTTCTTTTCTTCCTTCTGTTTCTCTCCACTTCATAGTCTCTCATCTCTCCATTCAAATGGCAAGATCCCCTAGCATTCATTTTTGTTCCTTTGTATGATTTTGACTCCTGTTCCTCTCTCCTCTCTCCCATAATCCATCTTAGTTCCACACATAACAATCTCCCCGCTGCATCCTGCCTATCTGCACCATGCGCTTGACATCACACCACCAAGCAGCATGGGCACGGCCTACTGGAACCTGCCCTGTACTGATTATCGACCTGCTCTAGTGGCTGTAGTAAGTGCCACAAACAACCTGTCCCAGTAACTCCTCTTCAGCTAGACCTGCCCTGCTGTACCATATCTGAGTGACTGACCCTGCCAGTTGGAGAAGGAGGTGAAAAATATTGAGTGCACAGATGAGCAAACAACAAAGAACACACAGTCCGCCTGTTCAGACATTGCCAAATTTTTTTAAAATTATTAAAAAAAAAATCTACAATCAATAAACGAGAAAAATAACTACTGAATGCCCTGAAAACAGCAGACAATATCTAAACATTTACAAAAACAGGACAGGATGGTTCCAGTAGGCATCCAAAATAAAACAACAGATGAGTCTCCTCTGGAAGAAAATACACTAGAACTACCTCATAGGGAATTCAAATCTCTAATACTCAGAATACTCCAAGACTGAGGCAAAAAGCTGACAAGCATGAGGAAAAAATAGACAAATTCATGGAAAATACAGACAAAAAATTGGAAGAATTGAGAAAGATGATGCAGGAACAAAATGCCAAAATAAATTCAAAACTAGAAATTATAGAAAGACAACAATTGGAAATCCAAAAGATAAACAACAAGCTTTCAGAAATGGATGATGTCATAGAAGGGCTGAGAAGCAGATTTGAAATGGTGGAAGACAGGATCAGTGGAATTGAAGACAAACATTTGGACACAATTCTGTTTGAGGAAAACTCAGAAAAAAGAACAAAGAAAAAAGAAGAGACCTTGAGAGTTATGTGGGATACAATCAAAAGCAAAAATCTTCGAGTGATTTGAATTCCAGAACAGGGGGAGAAAACAGGAAATACAGAGAGGATCATTCAAGAACTGCTGACAGAAAACTTCCCCAATATCATGAAAGATGAAAAGCTGGCCGTCCAAGAAGCTCAACGAACTCCATATAGAAGACACCTCAAAAGAAAATCCCCAAGGTATATTATATTCACACTCCCCAAAACCAAAGACAAACAAAGAATCCTGAAAACAGCTCGTGAAAAACAAGAAATCACATACAGAAGAGAAACAATAAGACTAAGCTTAGATTATTCGGCAGAAACCATGCAGGCAAGAAGGCAATGGGATGACATATATAAAATCTTGAAAGAAAAAAATTTTCAGCCAAGAATAATATATCCTGCAAAACTCTCGTTCAAATTTGATGGTGAAATTAGGTCATTTCCAGATAAACAGAAATTAAGGGAATACGTAAAAGTCAAACCAAACTTACAAGAATTATTAAAGGGAGTTCTTCAATCTGAGGACAAACAGCTTCAGCTCACAGGCAGAAGCTAGGATGCAGGATTGTATGAGCCAGATACCAATCTAGGAAATGAACTCTCAAGGACTATCCAAAACCAAAAGAAATACAACATGGAATCAGAGTAGGTAATCAATGAATTACTACATCAAAACAATAAAAGAGGGAATGAACAGCAGAGGTATAGAAACTTTGCATGAAAAGGAAAGCAAGGCGATACCAAGTAATGGTAGACAGCTTCAAACTTAGAAAGATAAGGGTAAAAATCATGGTAAACACAAAGTTAACAAACAGACTTATAAAAATAAAGATGGAAAACATAAAGTCTCGGCAAAAACAGAACCTACAAAAACAAAAGATATGAAAAAAATCCACAAACAGAAGTAACTCAGCACAAGAGAGTAAGAAGAACAAAGAAAATTTCAGCACCACAAAAAAAAGCACTACAAAATGAAAGCAACAAACTCACATCTATCAATAATTACACTGAATGTAAATAGAATCAATGCACCCATAAAGAGACGGAGAGTGACAGAATGGATAAGATAACAGGATCTTTCAATATGCTGTAGACAAGAGACACACCTTAGGAACAAAGATGTGAATTTATTAAAAATCAAAGGTTGGAAAAAAATATATTAAGCTAACAACTACCAAAAAAAAAGGAGTGGCAATTCTAATCTCAGATAAAATAGACTTTAAAACAAAATCTACCATAAAAGACATAGAAGGACACAACATAATGATTAAGGGGATGATCCATCATGAAGACATAACCATAATAAACATCTACGCACCCAATGACAGGGCTCCAAAATACATAAAACAAACTCTAACAACACTGAAAAGAGAAATTGACAGTTCCACAATAATAGTAGGAGACTTCAACACACCACTCTCAGTAAAGGACAGAACAACTGAGAAGAAACTCAGTAAAGACACGGAAGAACTAAAGGGCACAATCAGCCAACTAGACCTCATAGACATATATAAAACACGCCACCCAACCACAGCAAAGTACACATTCTTTTCCAATGCACTTGGAACGTTCTCCAGAATAGACCACATCTTAGGCCACAGAGCAATCCTCAACAAGATCCAAAACGTTGAAATAATTCAAAGTATCTTCTCTGACCACAAAGCCATCAAGGTAGAAATTAACAGTAGAAATAGCAAGGAAAAAAACTCAGCTACACGGAAACTGAATAATACCCTGCTTACACATCACTGGGTAATAGAAGAAATCAGAGATGGAATAAAAAATTCCTAGAATCATATGAGAATGAAAACACAACATATCAAAACCTTTGGAACACAGCAAAGGCAGTCCTCAGAGGACGATTTATAGCAATAGATGCACATATGAAAAAAGAAGAAAGGGACAAAATCAAAACATAAACTACAGAACTCAAACAAACAGAAAGAGAACAGCAAAAAGAGACCACAACCACTGGAAGAAAGGTAATAGTAAAGATCAGAGCAGAAATAAATGAAATAGAGAACAGAAAAACAATAGAAAGAATTAAGAAAACCAAAAGCTGGTTCTTTGAAAGAATCAACATAATCGACAAAACACTGGCCAGACAGACAAAAGAAAAACAGGAGAGGACACAAATAACCCAAATAAGAAATGAAATGGGGGACATCACAACAGACTGAACTGAAATAAAAAGGATTCTAACAGAATATTATGAAAAACTATACTCCAACAAATTTGAAAATCTAGAGGAAATGGATAAATTTCTAGAAACACACGGCCTACCCAAACTACAACAAAGTGATATTGAAAATCTGAACAGACCCATAACAAGAGAAGAGATTGAAAAGGTAATAAAAAAACTCCCAACCAAAAAAAGCCCTGGCCCAGGTGGCTTCACTGGAGAATTCTAAAAAAGATTTACAGAAGAGTTACTCAAGCTATTTCAGAGCATAGAAGAGGAAGCAACACTTCCAAATTCATTCTATGAAGCCAGCATAATGCTGATACAAAACCAGGCAAAGACATCAAAAAAAAGAAAATTACAGACCCATATCTCTAATGAATATAGATGCAAAAATTCTCAACAAAATTCTAGCCAATAGACTTCACCATCATATCAAAAAAATAATACACCACGACCAAGAGGGATACATACCAGGTATGCAAGGATGGTTCAGCATTAGAAAATCAATCAATGTAATCCACCACATAAATAACAGGAAAGAAAAGAATCACATGATCATCTCAATTGACACGGAGAGGCCATTTGACAAAGTCCAACACCCATTCCTGTTAAAAACTCTCAATCAAATAGGTATAGAAGGGAAATTTCTCAACATAATAAAGGGCATCTATGCAAAACCAACGGCCAACATCATTCTTAATGGAGAGAGGCTGAAAACATTCCCCTTGAAAACAGGAACAAGACTAGGCTGCCCTTTATCACCACTCCTATTTAACATTGTGCTGGAAGTTCTAGCTAGAGCAATAAGGCAAGACAAAGAAATAATGGGCATCCAAATTGGTAATGAAGAAGTTAAACTGTCCTCGTTTGCAGATGATATGATACTATACATAGAAAACCCTAAAGACTCCACGAGAAATCTACTGGAGCTAAAGAAAGATTCAGCAGAGTAGCAGGATACAAGATAAACATTCAAAAATCAGTTGGATTCCTATACACCAGTAAGGAGAACGATGAAAAGGAAATCAGGAAAACAATACCATTTTCAATAGCCCCTAAAAAGATAAAATACTTAGAAATAAATCTGACCAGGGATGTAAAAGACCTATAGAAAGAAAACTACAAAACACAACTGCATGAAACCCAAAGGGATCTACATAAATGGAAAAACGTACCATGCTCATGGATAGGCAGACTCAACATTGTGAAAACGTCAATTCTATCCAAAGCAATTTACAAATACAGTGCAATCCCAATCCAAATACCAACAAAATTCTTCAAAGAGATGGAAAAATTAATCATTCACTTTATATGGAAAAGGAAGAAGCCCCGAATAACTAAAACACTACTGAAGAAGAATAAAGTTGGAGGACTCACATCGACTCACCTGACTTCAGAATCTACCATACAGCTACAGTACTCAAACAGCCTGGTACTGGTACAATGACAGATACATTGACCAATGGAACAGAATTGAGTACCCAGATGTAAATCCATCCACCTACGGTCACCTGATCTTCAACAACGTTTCAAAGTCCATCAAATGGGTAAAGTCAGTCTTTTTAACAAATGGTGCTGGCAAAACTGGATATCCATCTCCAAAAAAATGAAACAGGACCCATACGTCACACTGTATACCAAAACTACTTGAAAATGGATCAAAGACCTGAATATAAAGCCTAAAACTATAAAATTCATAGAAGAAAAAATAGGACCAACACTTCAGGCCTTAATACACGGCATTAACAGGATGCAAACCATAACCGTCAATGCACAAACCCCAACAGACAAGCTAGATAACTGGGATCTTCTAAAAATCAAACACCTATGCTCTTCAAAAGACTTCATCAAAAGAGTAAAAAGAGAACCTACAGACTGGGAAAAAATTTTTGGACAGTACAAGTCAGACAAAGGTCTAATCTCCATAAGCTACAAGAAAATCCAACACCTCTACAACAAAAAGACAAATAATCCTATTAAAAAATGGGCAAAGGAAATGAACAGACACTTCACCAAAGAAGACATTCAGATGGCCAACAGACACGTAAGGAAATGCTTGCGATCACTAGCCATTAGAGAAATGCAAATTAAAACCACAATGTGATACCATCTCACCCTGGCATTACTGGCACGAATCAAAAACACTGGAAATAACAAATGTTGGAGGGTCTACGGGGAGATCGGAACTCTTATGCACTGCTGGTGGGAATGCAAAATGATACAACCATTTTCGAAAATGATATGGCACTTCCTCAGAAAGCTAGAAATAGACATACCATTCTATCCATCAATCCCACTCCTAGGAATATATCCTGGAGCAATAAGAGTCGTCACTCGAATCATATGCACACCTATGGTCATGGCAGCATTGTTCACAATAGCAAAACGATGGAAATAACGTAGGTGCCCATCAACAGATGAATGGATAAACAAACTATGGTACATACACACAATGGAATACTATGCAACGTGAAAGAACAACAATGAATCTGTGAAGCATCTCATAACATGGATGAACCTGGAGGACATTATGCTGACTGAAATAAGTCAATCACAAAGGGACAAATATTGTATGAGACCTGTATTGTAAAAACCCATGAAAAAGTTCACACACAAAATGTAACAATCTTTGTTGGTTACCAGGGATGGGAGGCTTGGGGGGGAATACTAAATAGGCAATAGATAAGTGGTATCTTGGGTGAAGGGTGAGAAAGTAGACAATACAGGGGCAACTAGCACAACTTGTACATGAAAAGGTCATGGAAGCCCCCTAGACACATCCAAACTCCCTGAGGGACTGAATTGCTGGGTGGAGGGCTCTGGGGACTATGGTCTCGGGGAACGTCTAGCTCAATTGGCATGACACAGCTTATAAAGACAATGCTCTACGTTCTACCTTGGTGAGTAGTGTCTGGGGTCTTAAGAGCATGTGAGTGGCCATCTAAGATACTCCATTGGTCTCTTCCCTTTGGGAGCAAGGGAGAAAGAAGAGAACAGGATCCAAGGATAAGATTAGTCCAAAGGAATAATTGTCCACAGCTACCAAGGCCTCCACCAGACTGAGTCTAGTACAGCTAGCTGGTGCCCGGCTACCACCACTGACTTCTCTGACCAGGATCACAACAGAGGGTTCTGGATAGAGCTGGAGAAGGATGTAGAGCATAATTCTAACTCACACAAAAAAGACCAGATTTACTGGCCTAAAGGAGACTGGAGAACCCTTGAGAGTATGGCCCCAGACACCCTTTTAGCTCAGTGGTGAGGCTACCTCCATGGTTCACTGTTCAGCCTGGGAGTGGACAGCACCCCGTAAAACCAAATGAGAGTAATGACGTACAGGAGTCAAGTGACAAGGGCCAGAATCCCGAAGGGGACAAGGAAGCTGGTGATAGGGAACCCAAGTTTGAGTAAGGACAGTGTTGATGTGTTGTGAGATTTTTAACCATTTTCATTGGGCAACATTTGTAGTAACTGTTAAATGAGAAACTATTTTGTTCTGTAAGCCTTCATCTTAAGTGAGAATAACAGCACAATTGGAAGAGAGTAGTCAATGTCACTGAATTGTGCATGTAGAAATTTTTGAAATGGTGTATCTTTGGCTATGTGTATTTTCACCAAAAGAGAAGGTTGAGAGGTTAGAGGGTTAATATGTTGTGGGGTTGTTAACCAATGTCATAAAACAACGTGTGTACTACTGTTTCATTTGAAACTATTTGTTCTGTAAGCCTTCACGTGAAGTACAATAAAATATAAAAAAAAAAATTATCATACCTGAAGATCATAATTTATATCAATTTGAATATCCATTTATACCAGTGTATAATATGGATACTAAAGTAAGAGTACAGTATTACCTTTCAAATTTTATCTAGACCCAGGAGTATCAACCATTTCAGGAGGTAGCATATGATCAGGAACCAGTGATATTGAAGGAAGAAGTCCAACCTGCACTGAAGGCATTGGCAAAAAACAAGGCTCTAGGAATTGGTGGAATAGTAACTGAGAAGTTTTAACAAACTGATGCAACACTGGAAGTGCTCACTAATCTATGCCAAGGAATTTGGAAGACAGCTACCTAGTCAACTGGCTGGAAGAAATCCATATTAATGCCTACTCCCAGCAAAGATGATCCAACTGAATGCGGAAACTATCGAACGATATGATGAATATCACATGCAAAAGCATATGCAGTAGTGTATCACCAGAGAACTGCAAGAAACTCACGCTGTATTCAGAAGAGGACGTGGAACGAGGGATATCATTGCTGATGTTCAATGAATCCTGGCTGAAAGCAGACAATACCAGAAAGATTTTTACCTGTGTGTTATTGACTATGCAAAAGCATTTGACCGTGTGGATCATAACAAATTACGGATAACATTACCAAGAATGGGAATTCCAGAACACTTAATTGTGCTCATGATGAACCTGTACATAGATCAAGAGGCAGTTGTTCAAACAGAACAAGGAGATATTGACTGGTTTAGTCAGGAAAGTTGTGCGTCAGGGTTGTATCCTTTCACCATACTTATTCAATTTGTACGCTGAGCAAATAATCAGAGAAGCTGTACTATATGAAGAAGAACGGGGCATCAGGATTTGAGGAAAACTAATTAACAACCTTCATTATGAAGATGACATAACTTTGCTTGCTGAAAGTACTGATGAAGATCAAAGATCACAGCCTTCAGTATGGATTACACCTCAATATAAAGAAAACAAAAATCCTCACAACTAGACCAATAAGCAACATCATGATAAGTGGAGAAAAGATTTAAATTGTCAAGGATTTCATTTTACTTGGATCCACAACCAACACCCATAGAAACAGCAGTCAAGTAATCAAACCACGCATTGCACTGGGCAAATCTTCTGCAAAAGATCTCTTTAAAATGTTAAAAAGCAAAGATGTTACCTTGAAGGATAAGGGGTGCCTGACCCAAGCCATGGTGTTTTCAGTTGCCTAAAATGCATGTCAAAACTGGATGATGAATAAAGAAGATGGAAGAAGAATTGATCCTTTTGAATTGTGGTGTTGGGGAAGAATAATGAATATATCACGGACTGCCAAAAGAAAGAAAAATTCTGTCTTGGAAGAAGTACAACTAGAATGCTCTTTAGAAGCAAGGATGGCAAGGCCATGTCTCACATACTTTGGAAATGTTATCAGGAGAGATCAGTCCCTGGAGAAGGACATCATGATTGGTAAAGTAGAGGGTCAGCGAAAAAGAGGAAAACACTCAACAACATGGATTGTCACAGTGGCTGCAACAATGAACTGAAGCATAACAACACTTGCGAGGATGGTAAAGGACCGGGCAGTGTTTAATTCTGTTGGACATAGGGTCACTATGAGTTGCAACTGACTAGATGGCACCTAACAACAACAGGAGTATCACTTATAGCTGTATATATTTATGTATCTAGTACATTAAAATGATTGGTGACGTAAGATTGAGATTCAAATGTATTAAATTTTACCTCATAATATTTCAATTGTCCTCCTTAATGCTAGTTGGACTAATAATTCCTCTGAATTTTGTTGAAGTGACTTGTTCTATAGAGGAGCAAACATGGTTTGTTGATTATTATCAGCAAAAATTATATTTTCAGCACCCTAGATACTGTCCATTTGGTGACGGAAATGGTTAAGTACTTGGCTGCTAATCGAAAGTTTAGCTGTTCAAACCTCACAGTGATTCTAAGGGAGAAAGACTTGGCAATCAGCTTCTGTAAAGATTACAGCCAAGAAAATCCTGTGGGGTAGTTCTACCATGCAACACGGGGTAACTATGAATTAAAGTTTACTCAATGAAAAGCAACAACAATGATATGTCCTAAAGTTATTGAGGATGTTACAGAGGGATAATTGATTTTATGGTCTGCCCATCTGTTATGGATTGAGTTGTTGCTGTTAGGTGCCATCAAGTCAATTCCAACTTATAGCAACCCTATGTACAACAGAATGAAACACTGCCCAGTCCTGAGCCATCCTCACAATTGTTACGCTTGAGCCCACTGTTGTATCTACTGTGGCAATCCATCTCCCTGAGGGTCTTCCTCTTTTTCTATGACCCTCTACTTTACATTGGCATAGTGGTTAAGAGTTTGGCTGCTAACCAGTTCAAACCCACCAGGCACTCCCTGGAAGCTCTATGGGGTAGTTCTACCCTGTCCTATAGGGTCGCTATGAGTCAGAATTGACATGATGGTGATGCATTTTTTTTTTCCTACTTTACCAAGCATGATGTCCTTCTCCAGGGACTGATCCCTCCTGATAACCTATTCAAAATATGGGAGACATAGTCCCACCATCCTTGCTTCTAAGGAGCATTCTGGTTGTATTTCTTCCAACACAGATCTTTTCTTTCTTTTGGCAGTCCAATATTCCTTACCAATACTGTAATTTAAAGGCATCAATTCTTCTTCGGTCTTCCTTATTCATTGGTCAGCTTTCACATGCATACCAGACAATTGAAAACACCATGGCTTGGGTCAGGCGCCCCTTAGTCTTCAAGGTGATGTCTTTACTTTTTAACACTTTAAAGAGGTTTTTTGCAGCAAATTTGCCCAATGCAATGCGTGGTTTGATTACTTGACTGCTGCTTCTATGGGTGTTGATTGTGGATCTGAGTAAAATGAAATCCTTGATGACTTAAATCTTTTCTCTGTTTATCATGATGATGTTTATTGGTCCAGTTGTGAGGATTTTGTTTTCTTTATGTTGAAGTGTAATTCATATTGAAGGCTGTGGGCTTTGATCTTCATCAGTAAGTGCTTCAAGTTCTCTTCACTTTAAGCAAGCAAGGTTGTGTCATCTGCATAATGAAGGTTGTTAATGAGTCTTCCTCCAATTCTGCTGCTCCCTTTTTCTTCGTAGAGTCCAGCTTCTCGGATTGTTTGCTCAGCATACAGATTGAATAGCTATGGTGAAAGAGTACTACACTGATGCACATTTTCCTTGACTTTAAACCATGCAGTATCCCCTTGTTCTGTCCGAACAATTGCTTCTTGATCTATGTACAGGTTCCTCATGAGCACAGTTAAGTGTTCTGGAATTTCCATTCTTCACAATGTTATCTATACTTTGTTATGATTCACACAGTCTAATGTCTTTGCATAGTCAATAAAACACAGGTAAACATCTTTCTGGTATTCTCTGCTTTCAGTTATGAGCCATATGACATAAGCAATGATATCCCTGGTTCCACATCCTCTTTTGAATCCAGCTTGCATTTCTGACAATTCCCTGTTGATGTATGGTTGCAACCGCTTTTGAATCTTTTTCAGCAAAAGTTTACTTGCTGAAATTAATGTGATATTAATGATATTGTTTGATATTTTCTACATCCTGTTGGATCACTTTTCTTTGGAATAGGCATAAATATGGATCTCATCCAGTAGGTTGGCCAAGTAGCTGCCTTCCAAATTTTTTGGCATAGATGTGTGAGCACTTTCAGTGCTGTATCCATTTGTTGAAACATCTCAATTGGTATTGGCCCATTCTTGGAGCTTTGTTTTTTTACCAATGCTTTCAGTCCAGCTTGGACCTCTTCCTTCAGTAACATTGTTTCCTGATTATAAGCTACTTCCCGAAATGGTTGAATTGTGTCTCCCAATAATGTGTGTCAACTTGGCTAGGCCATGATTTCCAGTGTGATGGTTAAGATTGTGTGTCAACTTGGCTGGGCCATGGTTCTCAGTGTTTATATGTGATCACTCCCATGACTGAATATACTGTGAGTAGCCAATCAGATAAAAATGAGTTTCCTTGGGAGTGTGGCCTGAATCTGAATATAAGCAGATGTTCTGGCTGTTTGCTCTCTCTGGATCCTGTGGCTGCTTCCTGTCATCTCACCCCCTGTTCTTGGGACTTGAGCTGTCAGCTTATTTGCCAATCTTGGAATTCATCAATACTCACAGGCTGTGGGCAGGAGCCCTGCTCTCTGACCTGCCGATCTTGGGCTTGTCAGCTTCTGCGGCTCCATGAATTGGGAGAGTTGTCTACCCTGATACACAGACTTGGAATGTTCTAAATTCTACAAACACATGAGCTGTGTCCTTGATATAAATCTCTCTATACATGTATTTATACTCTTTACTGGTCTTGCTTCTCTGGAGAACCTAGCCTAAGACACCCAGTATTGTGTGATTGTCCACTATTTTGTCATCTGATGTGATTGTCCTATGTGTCCTAAATCCTACCTCTAAGATGTTAATGAGGCAGGATTAGAGGCAGTTGTGTTAATGAAGCAGGACTCAGTTTACAAGATTTGATTGTGTTTTAAGTCAATTTCTTTTGAGATATAAAAGAGAGAAGTGAGCAGAGAGACGTGGGGACCTCATACTATCAAGAAAATAGTACCAGGAGAAGAGTGTATCCTTTGGCCCTGGGGTCCCTGCACAGAGAAGCTCCTAGTCCCTGGAAGATTGATGACAAGGACCTTCCTCAGAGCCGACAGGGGGTTAAAGCCTTCCCCTGGAGCTGACACCCTAAATTTGGTTTTCTAGACTACTAGACTGTGAGAGAATAAATTTATCTTTGTTAAAACTATCCACTAGTGGTATTTCTGTTATAGTAGCACTAGATGGCTAAGACACCATCTACCTATCTGTGTCTCTTCCAATCTACATAACTACTTCTCTACTTATCCATTTACCAACAGAATATATTTTCTTTGCAGAGAAAAAAAAATGATATGATTCAGAAAAAGAATTTTTGGGAATTTTCACAATAAACTAGAATATGTAATCTTTATTATTTCAGTTTTTTTAATCTCTGCACCCTAGGGAAGATGGATACTGAATGGACAAGATATTCACGTTTGGGACCGAGATATAACTAAGTTGGGTTATCTATCTTTTCAGAGTGTGTTGATTATATAGTTTGATTACCTTTCAACTTGAATCTCCAATCCGCCTGGTATCTAAGTTAATCATTCCTGATGGGCAGCTCATTTTGCCTTAACCCCACAGTTTTCAATGCCAAAGGCATATACTTAAAACGTTTTATTGTTTTAAGTTTCATGTTATCAATGACATTTTGAAAAGTCTTGGAACTCTATTATTTTCCTCCAACCACAAGCCAATTATTTTAAACAACCTCATCTTATTAATGAAAATTTTTCCTAATTAATTTATTTAAGAGTCAATAATTCTGTTATATTCCAAATATGCCAAAGTCATGTTTAATTCTCAGGATCATGAATCATTCTTTCAATTGTTATCTAATGAGCAGTAACTACATTTCATGCACTGCATTTCAGCACTATTTATTTTTATTTTTTAATTATATCATTGTAGGATTATTTAAATTAAATTTCAGAGAGCCCTTAACTGTTCTTTTTTTTAAGTCATTTGAAATAAAACATCTTGATATATAAAAATCCTTTCAACATATTACTAGCTTCTTTCTAAGTTGTGCAAACATCCATTACTCAGATAATATGGTTGCTTAACTGCAGGGATATTAAGTCCTCTGAGAGCTATGGACTGATTGATAGGTCTTTTGTCTATATGATTTTCTCAAGGCCACAGATAGGTGTTGTTGTTGTTGTTATGTGCCCTAGAGTTGATTATGACTCACAGAGACCCTATAGGAGCAGAGTAGAACTGTCCCATAGGGTTTCCAAGTAGTGGCTGGTGAATTCAAACTGCCAACCATTTTGTTAGCAGGCAAGTTCTTAGCTATTGCTTCACCAGGGCTCCTCAGGTAGGGAAACGTGAGTGAAACTATTTACTCTTCAATGTTTATTTTATCAAGGGAAATAGTTTACTATATAAACCAAAACCAAACTTGTTGTCCTCAAGTCAATTTCAACTCATAGCAACCCTATAGGAAAGAGTAAAACTGCTTCATAGAATTTTCAAGGCTGTAATCTTTACAGAACCAGATTGTCACATCTTTCTCCCACAGAGTGCTAGTGAGTTTGAACCTCCTACTTTTTGGTTAGCAGCCTAGTGCTTAACCTCTGTGCCACCAGGGCTCCTTTGTTTACTACATAAAAACCAAAAAACCCATTGCCATCGAGTCTATTCCAACTCATAGTGACCCTATAGGACAGAGTAGAACTGACTCATAGAGTTTCCAAGGAGCACCTGATGGATTTGAACTGCCGACCTTTTTGTTAGCAGACATAGTTCTTAACCACTGCACAACCAAAGTTTTCTTGTTTATTACATATACACCACTAAATAAGAGGTTGTGATCTAAGCATGGAGACTGTTTTTCTCCATTCCAGATACTTCACTCCAAATCTTCACGTTTCTTCTACTTTATGCCCTTTTTTTGTGGCTTGAATTTTCCATGGCTAAAAGATATTATATGTGACAATTGTTTTTATTTAAGATGATTAACATTTACTTTATTTTTAAAGTTAAAAAAGTGAATTTTATAATGAACCTTAAAATCATAGAAAATTTATCAGAAAACTTGATACTAGATAAATTCTAAAACATCTCTAGTGAAAATTTTACTTAATTAAGAGTTTTCTTGAGAAATAAGATGTCATAGAAGTATGTTAAGGCCTTAAGGAATTTTTACATGAAATATATAATTTACATGTAAAAACAGAACAAACAGCTTTATCAAAATAGCCTCACCCAAACTTTGTGAAAAGTTTGAGAAATAACTGTGCCGTCTTCCTTAGGAAGAATTAAGATGAAATATCAAATATCCCAATTAAAATACAAATACCACTGGCTTTGTCTTGACTGATGATATTGAAGTTCTCCATCATCTCCTTCCACAGATATAGTAGATACAGTCAATTTGATTCCTGTACAATCTATCTGCCACTGTATTAGGCAATTCTCTGTTATTATCTATAAGCAAGATAGTCTAGTTGAGCATTCCACTGCTGCCATAATCTCACTGATTTTGGGTAAAATCACTTAAGTATTTTAAGCTCTTGTTTCTTAATCTTTAAAATAGGGATAATAATAATGTCTAACATCATAGCATTATAAGATGATTGAATAATGCAATATATGATTTAATATAGACATGGAGTTGGCTGCTATGATGAACAGAGTCACTATTATGGGGCCCTACAAATGTAAAAACTGGAAAAATGACTCAATCTAGAAATTCAGAAAAACTTCAATAATTTTCCACCCTGACTACATACACATCATCTTCGAGCAAGTTAAAAAAAAAAAAAAAAAAAAACTTGTTCTTGGGTGCTATT
The DNA here is from genome assembly GCA_030035585.1 of Dugong dugon. Lineage (NCBI taxonomy): Eukaryota > Metazoa > Chordata > Mammalia > Sirenia > Dugongidae > Dugong > Dugong dugon. The sequence goes on along the minus strand of CM057463.1, from coordinate 99,577,558 downwards.
CTTCAGGAGTGGAGCCTCTGTTTGTGTCTCTTTACAAATGATTCAGTTAAAGTGGAAAGACACTGGGTTAAGAAGGGAGAGGGGAAAAAAAAGCCTTAAGCAGATCCTTTAATTTATCCAGTCAGTAAATGTATTATGAGGCCTATTTTTCAACAGCAAGCACTGTACTATTCATTGGAGATACAATGTTAAGGAAAAACAGACAATTTTCTGTGCTTCCATTGGAGAAGCAAACATTTGCGTAATGGGCACATAGGTGATAATAAGTAACAGTTGTTTTCATACTACTTATGTGGGAAAGACAGAAGGTACATTAAAAACTAGTAGCATCTGACCTAACCTGAGGGATTCAAGGAATACTTTTATGAAGAAGTAGATTCTCCATTGTCTTTGATCTTTATCCTAATAGCAAAGGGAAGTTATTGTTTAAAACCAGTATTGTGGGGAATAATCCAGAAGGTAACAATGGCAGGTGCAGAAGAATATTTGCCTGGTGAAACATGATGGTAGAAAGGTGCCGTGGTGGTGTAGTGGTTAAGAGCTCAGGTGCTAACCAAAAAGTCGGCAGTACAAATCCAGCAGCAACTCATTGGAAAACCTATGGGCAGTTCTACTCTGTCCTATAGGTTTCTATGAGTCAGAATCGACTTGACGACAAGGTTTTTTTTTTTTTTTTTAATTTGATTTAGGACTGGAAAGTTTGTGGCAGAGATTCTGGGTAATTAAGAGAATTCAGAGATTTTTATAAAGTAAAATTGATCCAGTATGGTGGTACAGTGGTTAAGAGCTTGTCGGCTAACTAAAAATTTGGCAGAATCCACCAGTCGCTCCTTGGAAACCCTATGGGGCAGTTCTACTCTACCCTATAGGATTGCTATGAGTTGGAAAGGACACACTGGCAGTGGTTTTTTTTTTTTTTTTTTAATATAGAAGGAAAGGGTCAAAAAATAGATGTTTTATGATGTTCTGTGAGGTTAGAAGATATGAAAAAACAACCTTTATGGAGATACATCATGAATTTTTGATATAAATATTTTCAGTGGGAAGTGCATTTGAGGTTTATGAATAGATTTGTTTTATTTAGACTCTGTGGTCATTTGCTTCAAATCACTTCAGTATAAAGAGTGTGAAATTGATGTACCTTAATCAAGAGTCTACACTCTCCAGAGGATTGCTTAAGTACTTCATATCAAGATCAAAATCTACACCAGATGGTTTCTTAATTATCAGCAGTAATGTTGGAAATATTTTGCATTGGTGAAGTGAGCTATATTCAGAATTTTCTAAAAAGTCTCCACAGTTCTTACATGAACAAAATATAATAATTGGTCAAGCCCAGCAGCCATTACCTTGGCATCCAGTCTCAAGGTCTTGTGATCTGTTTGACCTGTATCCTATCACTTTGTCAAGGACACAGTGACTGTTTCTGCCATAAAAAAAAAAATTGTTGTCTGCCTGAAATTCAAGGTGAGTATCTGAGCACCTGAGGATAGAACTGCATGACAATTTTTATGTCTAATTGCTATTAATAGTTTGCATAATTGGCAGAATTTGGTTTGAGATTTGCTTTCATTTCTATGTACTACCTTGCAACAAAGTTGTGGTATCATTGTATATAAATCCTCCATCTATATATAATCAACAGATGCCGCTGATTTTTCCAAAATAATCTGGTGATTGTTGAGTAGCAAATTGTCTTGGATCAGTTCACAGCAAGGTGAGAGAGAGCAAGAGAATAGGAGAGAGAGAGAGGAAAAAGGAGAGAGTAAGGGAAAGGGAGAGAAAAGAAGGAAGAGATAAATACTTGGCTATATATATATGGAGTTTATAGAGCTCAGAATAGAAGTATGGGATAGATATATAAACTTCTGAGTCATCTACATGTAAGAAGTAATTGAACCTGTGATTAAGAATGATGTAAGTGTTCACTTCGGCAGCACATATACTAAAATTGGAACTATACAGAGAAGATTAGCATGGCCCCTGTGCAAGGATGACATGCAAATTCATGAAGCGTTCCACATTTTTTCTGCACCTATAGCCCAGAGTTTCAAGTGGTCCATAATGCAATGTATGGAAATGTGAAAGACAATTTTGTGTATTTGTTTATTATTAACTCAGATCATTAAAATGAAAACAGTTTTTTAAACAAAAAAAAAAAAAAAAAAATGAAGTAAAATGGGAAAGAGGCCTAAGGTTATGTCTTCCAGAATGCCAACATTTAAGATCCAAGTAAAAGAGTATTAATTCACACAGAGTAATAAGAAACAGTAGTCAAACTATTGCAAAAATTTAAAGAGAGCATGTAAAAATGAACAAAGAGTAAAAATATTTGAAAAGATAACATAGAAGTTTAACAGTATTGAATTCTGCCGAGAAATCAAATATTATGAAGGAAATGATGTTATTTGAATGAGTGACTGACATTAGTGAGGAAGAATTTGGTGGTATGGGTTTGGCAGAAGACAGAGGGAAGACAAATAAGGACTAAGAGTTAAAGTGAGAGAAGCACACAGAGATAACTATTTACAGAAGTTGGCTCTGAAAAGGAAAACAGAATAATTGGTACCTAAAGCATGATGAGGAATCTGAGAAATTAGTTCCTTTAAGTTCCCCTGTGTGTATACGGAAGTTTAAATATACAAGTAAAAAAGAAGAGAAGTGGAAAGGAGGATGTGGAGCAAACACAAAAGTATTGAACTTTGTTAGGAGATTGGAGAGCTCCTTTCTAATCATTTATTTAAAAAAAAAAGTTTTTCTGACGACTTCTCAAGAATTAATTAGAAATATTTTTTATTGCCTTGTCAAGAGTTTATTCACGTTTTTGTTTCCTGATGTTCTGACTTTCTATTACCTCCAGGGGAGGAGTAGTTTCACAAGGCTTTGAGCCAAATGGACCTAGTAGTACAGGTGGAGAGGGGTTTGCTCCTTGTGTTTGAAATGAGTGGGGAAGAGTAATGAAAAGTGTTCAAAGATCAGACTTTGTAATATCCTTGGAATTAGAGCTGAGGAGGAGTTTCTTAAAGGACCGTGATCTGCTCTCAAGTCAACCAGAACCCTGGAGGTGATAGAACCTTAAATGCATGATTGGTTGTATTGGTGTCTATGTTAGCTGGTTAATAAGCTCTCTGGTATTGCAATCAGTTCTGGCACTGTATCAGTTCCCATGGCTGACCTGGCTCAAGAGGAATGAGTCACCTGAGAAAGTGCCCTCCTTTAATAAGTTTCCTAGGCCTGGGGAAGAAGCATCCTTGGGAGCAACCACAAGGGTTTCACAAACAGAACTTTCTCTCTAATTATACAGAATTGCTTAAATCCCTGGATCCTGCCACAAACCAAAGTGAAAAATCCAAAAGAAATGAATAATATTAGACTATTTGCTTATCATAGTGCTTGTAATCCTGGAAATAGATTTGTTTTGATTTAGAAAATAAAGAAATGTGGCATTTCTTACAGTTTCAGTGTCATAATGTAATTCGTATCATGGACAAGTCTGCAGCATTTTCTTATAAGAGATTTGTGTCCTCAGGTGGGGACAGCAAGGATGGAAAAACTAAAAAAAATTGACCAATTGTTAACAAACTCTAAACATGTTATGAAAATTTATCCAAGCAAATCTGAAGAGCAATTTACACAAGTTTCATATGTAATAAAAAGTATTTACTAATGTGGTTTTTGTACATCATTTTGGGGAAAAAAATACTAAAACAAAATATTGTATTACAAATATAAAGTGGGATTTCATTAGGTTCAAATAAGTTTATTGCATTCTGTGCAAGAATTCAGACTCTCTCTTTTACTCTGTCTCAATAAAAATTAAGAGTATTGGACTTCCAGCAAAATGGCACTCTAGGCAATAGCACCATACTGACCCTCCACAGCAAAGATCTGAAAAACTAAGCCAAACAGAGAAAACAGCAATCCTGAAACCCTAAAACATCAAATGAAGAGATAAAGAACTCAGCCAAGCACCAATGGAGTGAGAAAACTGACAGAGAATGGAGAGGGAGGAGACATTCATGCAGAGGTCCCCAATCAGCTAACGCAGCTTGGATCCACCATCTTGGACTCCTATTAAAGACAAGCAAATAGGGGGTATGAGAAAGCAGCTTCACGGAACTTCCAGCTGGAGACAGAACAACTGGTAATTTGTAATATACACTTTCCCACCCCCCACCCTTCTTCATCCCCACTCAGCCTCCTCTGCTTCCCATGGCCACAGTCTCTTGTCTTGGAAGCACCAGCTGCTTGGATTCCACCTGCCCACAGGGACCAGCTCCCTAAGTGCCATTTGTTGGCTGCTGGTGTTGCTTTTTTCTGCTTCTTTTGATTTCTTCCTTACCTCTCAACACCTCTCCCTCCTTTCACTCAAATACCTGGCTCCGTATGCCATCTTTGCTTCTTCCTGAGGGGCTGCAGAGCTCCAGTAATTTGCGATATACGCTTCCCCACCCACCACCCTTCTTCACCCCAACTCATCCTCCTCTGCTTCCCACGGCCACTGTCTCTTGTCCGAGAAGCACTAGCCGCTTGGATTCCACCCGCCTGCACTCGCTGGCACTCTGAGTGCCATTTATTGTTCCTTTTTTTCCACTTCTTTTGATTTCTTCCTTACCTCTCATCACCTCCCCCTCCTTTCGCTCAATTACCTGGCTCCGTGTGCCATCTTTGCTCCTTCCTGAGGGGTTGCGGAGCTCCATTCGAGTTTTGAGCTACTTCCCAGTCTGGGCTGCCACGCTGTTGGCATCTCAGGGCTATTGTTTATTTGTTTGTTTTAAATTGTTTGTGTGTTTTCTTTTCCTTTTCTTGAGCTTAGAGGCTACCCCACTGGCTTGCATGGACACACAGAGGGATCACCAAGAGCATTTCTTTTTTGTGTTTTTTTTTTTTTCCCAGATCTTTTTGGGGGCTTTTCTTGATCTTTTTTTTTAAATTTGTTTTGTTTTCTTTTCCCTCTTTTTCCATTTTTGTCTTTCTTCTTTACTCAGTTTCTCATCTCTCTATACCTTCCTTCTCTTTCTGTTCCCTGAATACCTATCGCGAAATACCTCTACACCTTCTAGCCAGGATATACTGCAACAGCTGAGAACAACTTCCCCAGACCTCATAGCTGCACTGGTGGGATCCCTGGGAGCTTTGCTATTCTTTTTCCTTTCTGATTTTTGTCTTTCCTTCTTTTCTTTTTTTCTTCTACTTCCCCTTTTTGTTTTTCTCCATTTCATAGTCTCTCATCTCTCCACTCCAACAGCAAGCTCCCCCAGCACTCTTTTTTGTTTGTATGTTTTTGGCTCCCGTTACTCTCTCTTCTTTCCTATAACCATCTTAGCTCCACACATAACAATCTCCCGACTACATCCTGCCTACCTGAAACATGCACTAAACATCACGCTACCAAGCAGCACAGGCACAGCCTGCTGGAACGTGCCCTGCAATGATTAGCAACCCCCCCCCCCCCCGGTGGCTGTATTAAGTGCCACAAACAACCTGTCCCAGTAACTCCTCTTCAGCTAGACCTGCCGTGCTGTACCATATCTGAATGACTGACCCTGCCAATTGAAGAAGGAGGTGACAAGTATCATCCCACACAGATGAGCAAACAACAAAGAACACACAACCCGCCTGCTCAGACATAGTCAAATAAAAAAAAAAAAAAAGAATGAAACAAATAAATCTACAAATGACTAATGAGAAAAATAACTACTGAATGCCCCAAAGACAGCAGACAATATCAAAACATTTACAAACACAGGACAGGATGGTTCCAGTAGGTGACCAAAATAAAACACCAGACGACTTTCCAGTGGAAGAAAATGCACTAGAACTACCTGATAGGGAATTCAAATCTCTAATACTCACAATTCTCCAAGAGTTGAAGCAAAAATCAGACAAAAATGAGGGAAAAATACACAAATTCATGGAAAAGACAGTCAAAAAAATGGAAGAATTCAGGAAAATAATGCAGGAACAAAATATCAAAATAATTTCACAACTAGAAATTGTAAAAAAACAATTAGAAATCCATAAGATAAACAAAAAAGATTTCAGAAATAGACAGTGTCACAGAAGGGCTGAGGAGCAGATTTTAAATGGTGGTAGACAGGATCAGTGGAATTGAAGACAAACACTTGGATACAACTCTGTTTGAGGAAAACTCAGAAAAAAGAACAAAGAAAAATGAAGAGAACCTGAGAGATATGTGGGATACAATCAAAAGCAAAAATTTTCCAGTGATTGGAGTTCCAGAACAGGGGGAGAAAACAGAAAACACAGAGAGGATCATTGAACAACTGCTGACAGAAAACTTCCCCAATATCATGAAAGATGAAAAGCTGGCAGTCCAAGAAGCTCAACAAACCCCATATTGGAGAGACCCCAAAAGAAAATCACCAAGGCATATCATACTCACACTCACCAAAACCAAAGACAAACAAAGAATTCTGAGAGCAGTTCGTGATAAAGAAGAAGTCACATACAGATGAGAAACAATAAGACTAAGCTCAAATTATTCAGCTGAAACCATGCAGGCAAGAAGGCAATGGCATGACATATATAAAACCTTGAAAGAAAAAAATTGCCAGCCAAGAATAATACATCCTGCAAAACTCTCTTTCAAATATGATGGTGAAATTAGGATATTTCCAGATAAACAGAAATGAAGGGAAGATGGGAAAACCAAACCAAACTTACAGAAATTATTAAAGGGAGTTCTTCGATCTGAGGACAAACAACTTCAGCTCACAGGCAGAATCTAGGATGTAGGATCATACCAGCCAGATACCAATCTAGGAAATGAACTCGCAATGATAATCCAAAACCAAAAGAAATACAAGAGGGAATCAGAGCAGTTAATCAGTAAATGACAACATCAGAAAAAGAAAAGAGGGAATAAACGGTGTAGGTATAGAAACTTCTAATGGAGAGAAAGGCAAGGAGATAACAAGCAAGGGTTGACTGCTTCAAACTTAGAAAGATAAGGGTAAAATTCATGGTAACCACAAAGAAAGTTAACAAACATGCTCATAAAAATAAAGAGGAAAAACATAAAGTCTCAGCAAAAACCAAACCTACAAAAACAAAAGAAACGAAAAACAAAAAATCCACAAACAAGAGGAACACAGCACAGGAGAGTAAGAAGAACAAAGAAAATGTCGGCAACACAAAAATAAAGCACTACAAAATAACAGCAACAAACTCACATCTATCAGTAACTACACTGAATGTAAATGGACTCAATGGACCCATAAAGAGATGGAGAGTGACAGAATGGATAAGAAAACAGGATCCATCAATATGCTGTCTACAAGAGACACACCTTAGAAACAAAGATGTGAATTTATTAAAAGTCAAAGGTTGGAAAAAATATATCAAGCTAACAACTACCAAAAAAGAGCAGGAGTGGCAATACTAAACTCAGATAAAATAGACTTTCAAACAAAATACACCATAAAAGACAAAGAAGGACACTGTATATTGATTAAAGGGATGATCCATCATGAACACATAACCATAACAAACACCTTTGTACCCATTGACAGGGCTCCAAAATACAGAAAACAAACTCTAACAACATTACAATGAGAAATTGACAGTTCCACAATAATAGTAGGAGACTTCAACACACCACTCTCAGTAAAGGACAGAACAACTAAGAAGAAACTCAGCAAAGATACAGAAGACCTAAAGGGCACATTCAGCCAACTTGACCTCATAGGCATATATAGAACCATCCATTCAACTGCTGCAAAGTACACTTTCTTTTCCAATGCACACGGAACGTTCTCCAGAATAGACCACATCTTAGACTACAGAGCAATCCTCAACAAGATCCAAAACGTTGAGATAATACAAAGTATCTTCTCTGGCCACAATGCCATCAAGGTAGAAATTAACAACAGAAAGAGCAAGAAAAAAAAAATCAATTATAAGGAAACTGAATAACACGCTGCTTACAAACCACTGGGTAACTGAAGAAATCAGAGCTGGAATCAAAAACTTCCTAGAATCAAATGAGAATGAAAACACATCATACCAAAACCTCTAGGACACAGCAAAGGCAGTCCTAAGAAGACAATTTATAGCAATAGATGCGCACATCATAAAAGAAGAAAGGACAAAATCAGAACGTTAACTACACAACTCAAACAAATAGAAACAGAACAGCGAAAAAAGCGCATAGCCACTGGAAGAAAGGAAATAGTAAAGATCAGAGCAGAAATAAATGAAATAGAGAACAGAAAAAAGAGAAAGAATTAACAAAACCAAAAGTTTGTTCTTTGAAAGAATCAACAAAATCGACAAATAACTGGACAGACTGACAAAAGAAAAACAGGAGAGGATGCAAATAACCCAAATAAGAAATGAAATGGGGGACATTACAGCAGACCCAACTGAAATAAAAAGGATCATAACAGAATATTATAAAAACTATAACAAATTTGAAAACCTAGAGGAAATGGATAAATTTCTAGAAACACACTACCTACCCAAACTACAACAAAGTGATTTTCAAAATCTGGACAGACCCATAACAAGAGAAGAGATTGAAAAGGTAATTAAAAAAACTCCCAACAAAAAAAATCCTTGGCCCAGATGGCTTCACTGGAGAATTCTACAAAACATTCACAGAAGAGCTTGTACCAGTACTACACAAGCTATTTCAGAGCATAGAAAAGGAAGCAACACTTCTGAATTCATCATATGAATCCAGAATAACCCTGTTATCAAAACCAGGCAAAGACGCCTCAAAAAAAAGAAAATTACACACCAATATCTCTCATGAATATAGATGGAAAAATTCTCAGCAAAATTCTAGCCAATAGAATTCAGCATCATATCAAAAAAAATACACCATGACCAAGTGGTATTTATACCAGTTATGCAAGGATGGTTCAACATGAGAAAATCAATCAACGTAATCCACCACATGAATAAAAGGAAAGAAAAGAATCACATGATCATCTCAACTGATGCAGAAAAGGTATTCAACAAAGTCCAACACCCATTCCTGATAAAAACTCTCAATCAAATAGGTATAAAGGAGAAATTTCTCAACATAATAAAGGGCATCTATGCAAAACCAACAGCCAACATCATTCTTAATGGGGAGAGGCTGAAAACATTACCCTTGAGAACAGGAACAAGACAAGGCTGCCCTTTATCACCACTCCTATTTAACATTGTGCTGGAAGTTCTAGCTACAGCAATAAGGCAAGAAAAAGAAATAAAGGGCATCCAAATTGGTAATGAAGAAGTTAAACTGTCCCTGTTTGCAGATGATATGATACTATACATAGAAAACCCTGAAGACTGCATGAGAAATTGACTGGAACTAATAGAAAGATTCAGCAGAGTAGCAGGATACAAGATAAACATTCAAAAATCAGTTGGATTCCTATACACCAGTAAGGAGAATGATGAAAAGAAAATCAGGAAATCAATACCATTTTCCATAGCCCCTAAAAAGATAAAATACATAGGAATAAATCTGACCAGGGATGTAAAATACCTATACAAAGAAAACTACAAAACACTATTGCAAGAAACACACATGGTTCTACATAAATGGAAAAGCATACCATGTTCAAGGGTAGGAGACTCAGCTTTGTGAAAATGACAATTGTACCCAAAGCAATTTACAAATACAATGCAATCCCGATCCATATACCTACAACATTCTTCAAAGAGATGGAAAAACTCATAATTAACTTTATATGGAAAGGGAAGAAGCCCCAAATATGTAAAGTACTAATGAAGAAGAAGAATAAAGTTGGAGGACTCACACTACCTGAACTCAGAACCTACTATACAGCTACAGTAGTCAACACAGCCTGGTACTGATACAATGACAGATACATTGACCAATGGAACAGAACTGAGAACCTAGATATAAATCCATCCACCTACTATCACCTGATCTTTGACAAGGGCCTGAAGTCCATCAAATGGGGAAAAGACAGTCTTTTTAACAAATGGTGCTGGCAAAACTGGATATCCATCTGAAAAAAAATGAAATAGGACCATACCTCACACCGTATACAAAAACTACTTCAAAATGGATAAAAGACTGGAATATAAACCTAAAACTATAAAGTTCATAGAAGAAAAAATAGGACCAACACTTCCGGCCTTAATACATGGGATTAACAGGGTACAAACCATAACCATCAATGCACAAACCCCAACAGATAAGCTAGATAAGTGGGATATTCTAAAAATCAAACACGTATGCTCTTCAAAAGACTTCACTAAAAGAGTAAAAACAGAACCTACAGACTGGGAAAAAATTTTTGGACAGTACAAGTGAGACAAAGGTCTAATCTCCAGAACCTACAAGAAAATCCAACACGTCTACAATAAAAAGAGAAATAATCCTATTAAAAAACGGGCAAAGGAAATGAACAGACACTTCACCAAAGAAGACATTCAAATGGCCAACAGACACATGAGGAAATACTCGCGATCACATGCCATTAGAGAAATGCAAATTAAAACCACAATGTGATACCATCTCACCCCGGCATTACTGGCACGAATCAAAAACACTGGAAATAACAAATGTTGGAGGGTCTACGGGGAGATCGGAACTCTTATACACTGCTGGTGGGAATGCAAAATGATACAACCATTTTGGAAAATGATATGGCGCTTTCTCTGAAAGCTAGAAATAGACATACCTTTCTATCCAGCAATTCCACTCCTAGGAATATATCCTAGAGAAATAAAAGTCGTCACTCGAATAGACATATGCACACCTATGTTCATGGCAGCATTGTTCACAATAGCAAAACAATGGAAACAACCTAGATACCCATCAACAGATTAATGGATAAACAAAGTAGGGTACGTACACACAATGGAATACTATGCAACGTGAAAGAACAACAATGAATCTGTGAAGCATCTCATAACATGGATGAAACTGGAGGACATTATGCTGACTGAAATAAGTCAATCACAAAGGGACAAATATTGTATGAGACCTGTATTGTAAAAACCCATGAAAAAGTTCACACACAAAATGTAACAATCTTTGTTGGTTACCAAGGATGGGAGGGGTGGGGGGGAATACTAAATAGGCAATATATCAGTGGTATCTTGGGTGAAGGGTGAGACAGTACACAATACTGGGGAAACCAGCACACGTTGTAGAAGGAAAGGTCATGGAAGCCCCATAGACACATCCAAACTCCCTGAGGGACTGAATTGCTGGGTGGAGGGCTGAGGGGACCATGGTCTCAGGGAACTTCTAGCTCAATTGGCATAACACAGTTTATAAAGGCAATATTCTACATTCTACCGCTGTGAGTAGTGTCTGGGGTCTTAAAAGCCTGTGAGTAGCCATCTAAGATACTCCACTGGTCTCATCGCTTTGGGAACAAGGAATGTGCAGAGAACAGGATACAAAGGAAAGATTCGTCCAAAGGATTAGTGGACCACAGCTACCAAGGCCTCCACAAGATTGAGTCCAGTACAGCTAGATGGTGCCTGGCTACCACCACTGACTGCTCTGACAGGGTTCTGGACAGAGCTGGAGAAGTATGTAGAACAAAATTCTAACTCACAAAAAGAAGACCCGATTTGGCAGCCTAAGGTAGACTGGAGAAACTCTGAGAGTATGGCCCCCAGACACACTTTTAGCTCAGTGGTGAAGTCACTTCCGAGATTCACCATTCAGTCTGGCAGTGGACAGCCCCATAAAACCGAATGGGACTAATGAGGCACAGCAGTCCAGGGACAAGTACTAGGAGGCAGAAGGGGACAGGAAAGCTGGTGATAGGGGATCCAAGGTTGAGTAAGGATAGTGTTGATGTGTTGTGAGTTTGTTAACCATTGTCATAGGGCAACATGTGTACTAACTGTTTAAGGAGAAACTGTTTTGTTCTGTAAACCTTCATCTAAAGTGAGAACAGCAGCACAATTGGAAGAGTGTAGTTGATGTCACTGAAGTGTGCATGTAGAAATTTTTGAAATGGTGTATCTTTGGCTATGTATATTTTCACCAAAAAGAAAAAAGAAAAATAAAGGTCGAGAAGGGAGAGGGTTGACATGTCATGGGGTTGTTAACCAATGTCATAAAACAATATGTGTACTGCTGTTTCAGGAGAAACTATTTGTTCTGTATAACTTCACCTGAAGTACAGTAAATATATATATATATATATATATATATATATATATATATATATATATATAAAATTTAAGAGTATTGGCAATATTGTGAAAGTTGTTTTGTTTTTCCTTAGGTCAGAAATTGTTGTTGTTATTTGCTGTCTAGTCATTTTCTACTCATGATGACCCCATGTCTGTAGATTAGAAGTGTTCTGTAAGATTTTCAGAAGCAGATCTCCAAGCCAATCTTCTGAGTTGCCTCTGGGTGTGTTTGAACTACTAACCTTTCAGCTAGTAGTGGAGTGTTGAACAGTTTGCATCACCCAGGGACCTTACAGGTCAGAATTATTTGCCATTAATTCTACGTATGTTAAAAATATGCCTTTGCATGAGAACTGTAAGGAGACAAACTCCAAAATTTTGTTCTTTCGAAAAGTGTAGAAATGTTAGAGAAATAAGTCTTTTATTTGTATTGTCATTTAGGTAAAATATTATTTATTCCACAAACAATAATAAAAATGTACATTAATTAGAAAATTAAGCAAAATATATTAATTACCTTTTAAATTGTCTGGAATGTCGCATAATGTTATATTTTTGAGCTGATTATAACACCAAGAATGGTAGCTTGAAACTTGTCAGGAAAACAGAGAACATATTTAGAATGCACTCCAGGCCTACCTTTTTAGTAGTGCTTATTTTTATTGATGAAGTGATGCCATTATGCATAGACTAGGATACGAAATATTGCACTAAAATTGAGTTATTCTTAAGAAAAGAGGGTCGTCTCACTGAGCTTCATGCCTTCCATTGTCATACAAATATTTTGAGGAAAGCCTGCTTCTCTTGCAGCTTGAGTTATATCACTCAGGCACATATTGTGCATCGTTATCATACTTCTTAGGAGATAATTCACTCAAAATAGCTGAATTGGCTAATAAGAGTTGGTGGACAGGAATGTGTTGTGTTTATCTGTTTCTATGGGAACCCACCATTTACACAATACACTTTGGCTATGGTGTGGATAGGCAGAATTATGAGAAACATTTTCCAGTCTCAGATGCCTGTGTATATGTATTGTGTGAAGCCATGTAATAGCAAAAATATAGAAATTCTCTTCATGGACTCATAAAGAAAAGGACTCTAGTCATTGCCAAAAAAGGAAGAAAATAAGCGATTCTCCAATGGAATTATAAAAAGAACATATAATGAGAAAATTACTAAACAGAGAAGATGGAAACCTTCCTTTTCTAAAGTGCATTAGTGAGCTGATTTAATTCTTACTATATTCTATAAAACCACCATTTTATTATTACTACTTCAATAGAATGTACCTTGGGGAAAGACAGAATCATTTATTTAATAACTTATAGGAACTTTATTTTTCTCTTTTGTGATAGTAAAATCATCTTTTTACTCCTTGTATTGGTATCTGTATTAAATTTACATTTGAAACTGCCTAGACTTGCTTAATAGGTGTTACAGGTCGCTCTTTAAATGTTTTAATCTTGGTTTCCAAGGGAACACATTTTTTTTTCAGTTTTGAAATGTTGATATATGATTCTGAATCCATGATTCATTGAGAATATTTTCTTAGATGTAGATATTAGGAATGTCTAGGTGTTCAGCTTAGGGAATAATGGTGCAATCTAAAATCTTCAAGGGATAAGTGAATTTTCAATTTTGAAAGTAACTTTTCAATATACAGTGGAATTGAAGATGCTAAAAATAAGCTCATATAATATCAGTCTGTCTCCTCAAACACCACCTTCCTTGTGTAAGCATTTACTGAAAATTTTTGTAGGTATAACACTGTAATCAATGCTTTAGTAGGAACATGCCACAAAATAAGCAGAAAACACTGTCCATAATTTTAAGGAATTGTTTACATACTAAATAAAACTAGAAAACATACGCAGCCTCCTGAAAATTAGATTGGTCCAGGATAGCTTAGATATATTAATATTGGTTTTAGCTAATGATGCTAAAGGAATTTTTGTTGGCTTAAACAGAAAACACTAGATACTTGTATACCCAAAAAGCAAACAAACGAGTTTTTGTTTTTTTTTCCCAAAAATATAAGGTGGTTTACAGATCTTGCAATGTAGTAAGTAAAGGAGTTAAAAAACATGACTACTATTATCTCAAATAATTGCTAAAATATATTTGGTAAGATTTCTAATCTAGCCTAATATATTTTTTATTAAACTAGATATTACATTATGCATGACAACAGACCAACAGTTAATACTACATATAATGGTGGCACATTAGAAGAATTCTAAATAAAATTCTGAATCAGGAACAGGCAAAAAATTTACGGGATTATCACTATTATTTACTTCCCTTCCTTGGTTCCATCTTATACAATATGGCAAGAAAACAAAATAAAGATAATAAGAATTCAAGGAGAAAATCCGTCATTTTTCACAGACCCTATATTTACCTACAAAGAAAACACAAAGTAATAACCTGTGAAAGATAATTGAATTGATAAAGTAAAGCATTAATCACAATTGCAAAATAAATATACATAGGTTAATGTGTAGTTTACCGTACTTATCTATTACTGCATAATAACTACTCCAAAATTTAGCAATTTAAAAGCAACAATCATTTATTATCTCCTAGCTTCTGCTGGTCAGTAATGTAAAAGCTGTTTAGTTGGTAGATTTTAGTTCATGTTCTCTCCTGAGGTTGCATTCAAGCTTTCGGCCTACTCAAGAGTCCAAAGGAGTTGAAGTATCTACTTCCAAGCTCACTAATGCGGTTCCTGGTAAGGCTTGGTTCTTCACAAGGTGTTGGTCAGAGTAATAGGTAGCTGGTGGGATTTCAGTGGGAAGAGAGAGATTTCATAACTTAATTTGGAACTGGCATATAATAACCTTTGCTGTATACTGGCCACTTCATGGGAGAAAGATGTGGCAATCTGCTTCTGTAAAGATTACAGCCTTGAAGTTGTTGATTATTTCAGTTGACTTGCCTCCACAATCAATGCCCATGGAAGCAGCAGTCAAGAAATCAAAGGACACATTGCACTGGGCAAATCTGCTGCAAAAGTCCTCTTCAAAATGTTAAAAAGCAAAGATGTCACTTTAAGGACTAAGGTGCGTTTGACCCAAGCCACTGTGTTTTAAATTGCCTGATATGCATGTGAAAGCTGGATAATGAATAAGGAAGACCAAACAAGAATTGATGCCTTTGAATTATGGTGCTGGCAAAGAATATTGAATATACCATGAACTGCCGGAAGAACAAACAAATCTGTTTTGGAAGAAGTACAGCCAGAATGCTCATTAGAAACAAGGATGGCAAGACTTGGTCTCACATACTTTGGACATGTTAACAGAAAAGACCAGTCCCTGGAGAAGGATATCATGCTTGGTTATAGCAGAGGGTCAGTGAAAAAGAAGACGACCCTCAATGAGATGGATTGACACAATGGCTGCAAAAATTTGGCTCAAGCATGATTGCGAGGATGGTGCAGGACCTGGCAGCTTTTGATTCTGTTGTACATAGAGTCACTATGAATTGGAACAGACTAGATGGCATCTAACAACAACAACAACATACCTGTAATATGAATCAGCATCATCTCGATGGCAATGGGTTTGTTTTTTCTTTTTTCTTTTGGTTTTTATCGAATACAGTAGCCACTAGTCACCTGTTGCTATTTAATTTTAAATTTTAATTAATAAAACAAAAATTCTGTTCCTCAATCACACTAGCCATATTTCAAATTCTAAAAAGCCACATGTGACTAATGGCTAACATATTGAAGGCCATAGAAATATAGAGTATTTTATTCATTGTGGAAAGAAAATTTGTAATAAATATCTCATCCATGAGGGCTTGAGAGAAAGATCTTACAAACACTAAATGAGACAAGTTTATGCAAAAATTCTTAAGAGGTTAAGTATAATGTAAATCAAAAGAGAAGGTTTAAAACAAAAAACAAAAAAACAGCAGATCATGTTCACATTTGTTAATAGAATACAGTTTTACAGTAGAAGAGAACCTGGTCACAAAAAGAAAAGAAGCTAATTTGGATAGACAGGTGTTTAATATGAACAAAATTAAACACTTATTTGACAATATCACTCAATACTCAAATGAAAAGTTAAACTTCAATTACTGAATCTAAGATATTATATAAAGTAAACATCCAAATAATAGAGGTGGATTTTTTATTCCTCTGTTTACAATTATATGATCATTTATACACATGATTATAAAACTTTATATTCAAAATACTAGCCCAAGTTATTTTTTAGATCATTTCATCAGTTCAACAACCCTCATTTTTCAGAAAAGCATTTCCTTAAATGAAGTGTCCATTTGTGCTAAAGAGAAATTATAGGTTTAACTGATAGAATAACACATTATCAATGTGCCCTTATGTTAAAACCCTTAAATTTCATCAGGGTCAGTGGCTACCTAAACAGTTATTGTAATACCATTTAAATGCAATGATATAAAAGACTTTACTTGTTACCATGTGAGTTTAACCTGATTGCTTTGAAAATTCACTCTCTTTGAAACTGTTTTAAAAACA
Organism: Dugong dugon; assembly: GCA_030035585.1. Taxonomy (NCBI): domain Eukaryota; kingdom Metazoa; phylum Chordata; class Mammalia; order Sirenia; family Dugongidae; genus Dugong; species Dugong dugon. The sequence continues at coordinate 99,560,895 of CM057463.1, read as the reverse complement.
AAGTGAAGCAAAACAACACAGTGCTTCTGCTGCTTCCCTGGGAGATATGCACATATTTGCTAGAATTACACCACTGCTTTTCTAAACCAGGCTGCATTTTCCAGACCTCAACAAGCTCTTCAATGACAACTGAATGCACTTGTATTTGGAGAAAGATATCTCACACACACCACTCATGCCTATATATGAAGGTTTTGAATACCACTCGTGAAAGAGAAGCATCATGACAGAGTGGTTTGAATAAGACATTAAGAGGTAAAATAAGATTTTAGATAGATAAACTGTGCTCCTAAGATGGCAGGAACCATGCTGCTTCATGCATTACTGAAATCTCACAAAAGAGGCTAGAGCTCACCATGTGGTGATCACTCAAACTATTTTTGAATGAGTGTGAATTAGGTCATGTAATCTTGGGCAAAACAATCTACATGAGTTTTATTTTACCTTTTCTATCAGATGATAATACTCAATTTTTTGGAAAATGAAATTATAATTGACACATATTTGATGGCTTTCAAATAGCTGCCACTCAGTTATCTGAATTACATATGTTTATATTTGGAAATCATTTCTAAATGTGAACTAAACACTGTTTTCTTGCCGAAAAGGATATTAGGCATGAGAAGGTGGGGGTCAATTACATTTGTGGAAAAAAAGAGACTTTCTTTTCAGACTGAAATTACGTTCAATTTGCAGATAAGCAGAGGTGAGGCTTGGTCAGCTAATGATGTCCATGTCTGCCTTCACTTCTCTCTTGTACCCAGGAATGCCTAGGTAAGTCTGAAGAGAATTTGAGAAATCCCATTTTTATAACAAAAAAATCTAAAGAAGGATAAGATTTTAGATCCCATGCTCCTTCGGACAGGCTCTGACTTCTGCTCCACAATTTATAATCTCTATGATTTTTCTGAAATTCATTCTTTCCAAATTTTATTTTTTTAAGCTCTAAAATGGGGATAATATCCCTACTTGTCTTGCAGGATTATTGTGAGAACTAAATGAAATAATTATGCATGATACTTTAGCAGGCACCTTGCTCATATGAAGTAATCAATTAATTATTATAATGGTTATTATTTCACTGGAATAATTTCCATACAAAATTTTAACCTTGCTAAAGGTCTATGGTCTAAGATCAGCCAACTGACTTCCAGAACACAGTCAAAGACCTGTGTTTTAAACTTTGGCCTTTAATGATGGATTGGGCCACATTTTTTGAGCTATTACTGGAAACTGCTTTATTGTTATTACTTTTTACATTAAAACATTTTAATGTCTGTTTTAATTTTTTACCATAGCCCCAAGCTCTCACAAATGTTGTTGGAGAATATGTACTTTTAAATTAATTGTTAAAACATGAATCAATCTTTCAGGTTTAAGATTTTCACTTATACTGATAATATAAATAACATAAATAATCCTAGGAGCTATGTTTCTTTTTTTTTTTATTTAGATGCCGCTAGGCTTTGGAACATCTTAGATTTCTTCTTTTTAAGTAAAAGTCATGTTTCTCAATGCCAGTGACCTTAAACTGATGTATTCCTTAATAATAAAGTCATTTTTATCACAGTAGAAAATTATTGAAAAGAAATATTACAGACTTGGCACTGAGGAGATAAATAACTGTCATGTTCTTGGAAGTAAGATTTCTATGTGTCAATAGATACAGTAAATCCCAAGAGATTTAACTAGGACATAGTCCATATCTGGGAAAGAAGTGGGTAAAATATTTCTATTTTGGTTTTCTTCCAATCTCATCATTTTTGCCTATCAAAAAGTTCAAAATTAACTACAAATAATTAATTTAATACTTACAATGGGAATCAGACAAGTATAATAGATAAGAATATTGGCTTTGGAATAACTATCAAATGAGCTAACCCGGTAATTCTTGGCAAGATTTTATATCTTCTTGACTATAGCTTCCTTCTCCTGTAAAATATAAAAAAATGACCATTTATCTAACTAATTGTGGGACTAAATGAGATGATGTATATAAAATGCCTGTCACATAAATCTACTAAATTACTGAAATAATTCTCCTCTCCACCTGTCTTAGTTACCTCTGAATGCCATAACAAAATATCACATTTTGGGTGGCCTTAAAGAACAGAAATGTATTTCCTCACAGTTCTGGAGACTAGAAGTTGAAATTCAGGACATTTGCAGGACCATGTGCTCTCTCTGCTGTCTCAAGGGAAAGATACTTCTTTATCTTCTCCAGCTTCTTGTAGCCTAGGTATTTCTTGGCATTCCTTGGTTTGTAGATGTAACTTCAAATTTTGTGACTGTCTCTGCGTCTGTTCTACCATTTTATAAGATACTACTCAGAAGGGATTAGGACCACCCTACTCCCATATGAACTTGCTAACTGATAACAAAAAAGAAAAAAACACTATATCCAAGGAAAATCACATTCACAGGGACGGGGGTTAAGACTTCAACATAACTTCTTGGAGGACGTAATTCAATCCATAAGACCACCTTACTTTGCCATTATTATCATTATTGTAATTTTAGTAGCTAAATATCATACTGGAGCTATAGATAAAAATGTTAGACAATTGTCCAAACCGAATGATAACATATTAAAGAAGCCTTTACTCATCTTCTTTTACTCAGTAAGGTTCTCTCTCTTCATGTCTATTATACTTTGCCTTCTACTTTACATGGTCCCATGCATGTCTCTCTTGGTGCTAAAGATAAATAATAAAATTCTTGAAGGCAAGAGTGTTTCTTACTGAGGGGTGGCGCCAAGATGGCGGAGTAATCAGATGCTTCTGGTGGATGCTCTTACAACAAAGACCCGAAAAAAAACAAGTGATTCTATTATGTATGACAATCTGGTAGTCCTAGACATCAAATGCAAAGCTGAGAAAACAGACTGAGTGGCAGGGGAAGGGAGGGATGGTTTGGAAGCAGCAAGGAGGTGTCACACTTGACCTGGCTATAGCCTGAGCCCTTCAGGCCTGATCAGCTTGGGGGTGAGTGGCGAGGCAGGCAAGCATCAGTGCTCAGGAGGTGTATAACACACAGGGAAAGAACAGCTAGAGTCTACTTGGCCATGCACAACCAGTGGGAAGCAGCCCTCAATCACCTAACGATAAGTATTTGAATCCAGGCTACCTGGCAGATCAAAAACAACCCTCTCAGGGAGAAACTTCTCTCCCATTTATCTCCCCACTCCCTGCTCTGCACTGGGTCCTGGACCAGCTTCAGCAATTGTCAAGTCCACTGGGCCAGAAGTAGGATCCATCACATGCCCTGAGCCATTCTCTTCGTCTTGGAGAGTGAAGAAATTAACAAACAGGGGAACAAATAAACTGCCAGATTCCCTAAGCGGAGAACCCAGGGTAGACACAGCTCCTTTGCCTAGACACAGGAATAAGGGGTCCATGGACTTTGAGTGCCTTTCACCCTGCATAGACTGGTGTGGGCCCATTTCAGCAGCGTAGGCCCTCATTACCACAGTACAACATGGTATATACCTTAAGACTAACTCCAACTCTTTCAGCTGTGAAGTGGCAGGTTTGTGATATTTGACTCTGCCCATTAATCAGGGTCTTCACCTACCCACATCAGGGGCCTGAGGACTGGTGGCTCCACCCACGCCACCTAACCACCTGAGATAGGGACTCAAGAATAAGAGGTGCCCCCAGTCCTTACAGCCAACAACATTGTGTGCTCATAGTCCAGCTGTAAAATCCACCCATCTACACACTCTAGGGAAGAGGGACACACTTTCCTACTGGACACTCAGGGCTAGCCGACAGCCCCCTGCATTGCTCAGAGTGTGTCCGCCTGCTGCAGCCAGAAGTCTGTGCCTACACCAATCATCCATGTCTGTCTAGGACTGTAGGTGAGAACCTACACCACACTTGGTGGCTATCTACCTGGGCACCTGAGCTGAATCCATAGAGGAGAAGTGGGCAGACTCCTGAGCTCACATACCTAGTTACAGATCTAACCACCTGGTGACAGAACATTAGAGCTTCAAAGATGCCAATAATCAAACTAGCTCACACGAGCAGCCTATTTGGGCATATCAAAACAAAATAAGAAGCTAGGACACGGTAAGCAAACATAAAGTACATAAATATAATAACTTATTGGTGGCTCAGAGACAACAGTCAATAGCAAGTCAAATAAAAAGGCAGTCCATGATGGCTTCAGCAAGCTTCCCAAAGAATCTAGAAATTTTCCAGAGGAGGAAAATAGAATAACTGGAGGCAGGATACAAAACATTAATACACAGAACTCTTCAAGAAATTAAGAAGGAAAGTAAGGAAAACAAGGAACACGCAATAGAGGAAATTAAAAAGATTAGAGAAGGGCATAATGACAAATTTAACAGGATGCAATAATCCGCAGAGAGACAGCAATCAGAAATCCAGAAGATTAACAATAAAACTTCAGAATTAGACAACACAATAGAAAGTTATAGGAGCAGAAATGAGGCAATAGAAGTCAGAATTAGTGAGATTGAAGATAAAGCACTTGATACCAACTTATTTGAGAAAAAATCAGATAAAAAGATTTTAAAAAATGAAGAAACTTTAAGAATTATGGGGGATTCTATCAAGAGGAATAACCTGTGAGTAATTGGAGTACCAGAATAGGGGGTTTTAAGAGAAAAAAACAGAGAGAATTGTTGAAGATTTGTTGGAAGAAAACTTCCATGATATCATGAAAGATGAGAAGATATATATCTAAGATGCTTATCAAACCCCACATAAGGTAGATCTCAAAAGAAAGTCACCAAGACATATTATAATCAAACTGGCCAAAATCAAAGATAGAGAATTTTAAGAATGTCTATGGATAAGCAAAAAGTCATCTACAAAGGAGAGTCAATAAGAATAAGCTCGGACTACTCAGCAGAAACCATGCAGGCAAGGAGGCAATGGGATAACATACATAAAGCCTTGAGGGAAAAAAATTGCCAGCCAAGAATTATATATCCAGCAAAACTGTCTCTCAAATATAATGGTGAAATTAGGGCATTTCTAGATAAACAGAAGTTTACGGAATTTGCAAAAACCATACAAAGATTACAAGAAATACTAAAGGGAGTCCTCTGGATAGAAAATCAGTAAGATCAGATAACAGCTCAACAGTAGATCACAGGACAAAGCAACAAGATGTCAACACAAGGAAGTCACAAAAATAAACCAAAGCTAAAACACTGAAAATAGGGAAACAGATGTCAATATATAAACGATGACAACATTAAAACAAAAAAGAAGGACTTAAAAAATGCAGACATAGATTTTTCATATGGAAAGGAAGTCAAGGAAATATAATAAATAAAAGACTGGTATAAATTTTAAAAATAGGGATAAATATTAAGGTAATCACAAAGGAAGCTAACCATCCCACAAGTCAAAATAAAAAACTAGAAAAATATAAAAACTCAGTAAATACAAAATAAGCAACAATGAAAAAGATGAAAAGAAAACACATGAAGAAAAACAACTCTGCACAGAAAAGTAAGCGGAACAAAGAAACTGTGAACGGCACACAAAAAAATACATAAAAATGACGGCACTAAACTCATACCTATCAATAATTACACTGAATGTAAATGGACTAAATGCACCAATAAAGAGACAGAGAGTGGCAGATTGGATAAAAATGCACGATCCATCTATATGCTGCTTATAAGAGACATACCTTAGACTTAAAGACACAAACAAACTAAAACTCAAAGGATGGAAAAAAATGTATTAAGCAAACAACACTCAAAAAAGAGCAGGAGTGGCAATACTAATCCCTGACAAAATAGTATTTAAATTAAAATCCACCACAAAGGATAAGGAAGGACACTATATAACAATTAATGGGTCAATATACCAGGAGGATATAACTGTAATAAATATTTACACACCCAATGACAGAACTCCAAAATACATACAACAAACTCTAACAGCACTGAAAAGAGAGACACACAGCTCCACAATCGTAGTAGGAGACTTCAACACACCACTTTCGGTGAAGGACAGAACATCCGGAAAGAAGCTCAACAAAGACAAACAAGATCTAAATGTTACAATCAACCAACTTGAAGTCATAGGCATATATACTGAATACTCCACCCAATAGCAGCCAAGTGCACTTTCTTTTCCACAAAACTTTCTCTAGAATAGACCACATATTAGGCCATAAAGCAAGCCTTAACAAAATTCAAAGCATTGAAGTATTACAAAGCATCTTTCTGACCATAAATCCATAAAAGTAGAAATCAATAGCAGAAAAAGCAAGAAAAAAAATCAAACACATGGAAACTGAAAAACACCTTGTTCAAAAACTACTGAGTTATAGAAGAAATAAAGGATGAAATAAAGAAATTCATAGAAACAAATGAGAATGAAAACACATCCTATTAGAACCTTTGGGACATAAATAAAGCAATGCTGAGAGGTCAGTTTATAGCAATAAATGTACACATCCAAAAAGAAGAAAGGGCCATAACCCTACAACTGGAACAAGTAGAAACAGAGCAGCAAAAGGAACCCTCAGGAGCCATAAGAAAGGAAATACTAAGACTTAGAGAAGAATTACATGAAAGAGAGAATAGAAAAACAATTGAAAGAGTTAATAAGACAAAAAGCTGGTTCTTCGAAAAGATCAACAAAATTGATAAACCATAGGCAAACTGACAAAAAAAAAAAAAAAAACAGGAGAGGAAGCAAATACCCCATATAAGAAATGAGATGGATGATATCACAACAGACCCAAATGAAATTAAAAGAATCATAAGAGCATACTATGAAAAATTACACTCTAACAAATTTGAAAACCTAGAGGAAATGGACAAATTTCTAGAAACTCACTAAGTAGTTAAACTAACACAAACAGGTAGAACAACTAAATAAACCCATAACAAAAGAAGAGATTGAAAAGTTAATTAAAAAACTCCCAACAAAAAAAGCCCTGGCCCAGATGGCTTCACTGGAGAATTCTACGAAACTTTCAGAGAAGAGTTAACACCACTACTACTAAAGGTATTTCAGAGCGTAGAAAAGGATGGAATACTCTCAAACTGATTCGATGAAGCCAGAATAACCCTGATACCAAAACCAGGTAAAGGCATCACAAAAAAAGAAAACTAGTGACCAATATCCCTCATGAATATTGACGCAAAAATCCTCAACAGAATTCTAGCCAACAGAATTCAGCAACATATCAAAAAAATAATTCACCATAGTCAAGTGGGATTTATACCAGGTATGCAGGGATGGTTCAACATTAGAAAAATAATCAGTGTAATTCATCACATAAACAAAACAAAAGACAAGAACCACATGATCTTATCAATTGATGCAGAAAAGGCATTTGACAAAGTCTAACATCCATTCATGATAAAAACTTTCAACAAAATAGGAGTAGAAGGGAAATTCCTCCGTATAATTAAGGGCATTTACACAAAGCCAAGAGCCAACATCATCCTAAGTGGAGAGACTTTGAAAGCATTCCGTCTGAGAAAGGGAACCAGAGAAGGATGCCCTTTTTCACCACTCTTACTCAACATTGTGCCGGAGGTCCTAGCCAGAGCAATTAGACTAAGAAAAGAAATAAAGGGCATCCAAATCAGTAGGGAAGAAGTCAAAGTATCTCTATTTGCAGGTGATATTATCTTATACACAGAAAACTCAAAAGAATCCACACGAAAACTACTGGAACTAATAGAAGATTTCAGCAAAGTTTCAGGATACAAGATAAACACACAAAAATCAGTCGAATTCCTTTACACCAACAAAGAGAACCTCGAAGAGGAAATTACCAAATCAATACCATTTATAATAGCCCCCAAGAAGATAAAATATTTAGGAATAAATCTAACCAGCAATGTAAAAGATCTATACAATGAAAATTAGAAGACACTAGTGCAAGAAACCAAGAGACTTGCATAATTGGAAGAACATACTGGCCCATGGATAGGAAGACTCAACATTCTGAAAATGTCAATTTTACCTGAAGCAATCTACAGATACAATGCAATCCCAATCCAAATTCCAACGGTATGTTTTAATGAGATGGAGGAACAAATCACCTACTTCATATGGAAAGGGAAGAGGACCTGAATAAGGAAAGCATTACTCAAGAAGAAGAACAAAGTGGGAAGCCTCACATTATCTGATTTTAGAATGTATTATACTGCCACTGTAGTCAAAACAGCCTTGTACTGGTACAATAACAGATCCATAGACCAATGGAACAGAATTGAGAATCCAGACATAAATTCATCCGCCTATGAGCAGCTGATATTTGACAAAGGCCCAAAGTCCATTAACTGGGGCAAAAACTGTCTCTTCAACAAATGGTGCTGGCATAACTGGATGTCCATCTGCAAAAAACTGAAACAAGACCCATACCTCACACATGCACGAAAACTAACTCAAAATGGATCAAAGACTTACATATAAAATTGAAAACGATAAAACTCATGGAAAAAAAAAATAGGGACAATGCTAGGAGCACTATTACATGGCATAAACAGAATATGAACCATAAGTAACAATGCACAAGCACCAAACGAAAGACTAAATAACTAGGAGCTCCTAAAAATCAAACACTTTTGTTCCTCAAGAGACTCCACCAAGATGGTAAATAGACAAGCTACATACTGGGACAAAAATTTTGGCTATGACAAATCCAATCAGCGTCTAATCTCTAAAATCTACCATATACTCCAAAACCTCAACAACAAAAAGGTAAATAACACAATTAAAAAATGGGCAAGGATATGAACAGGCACTTCACCAAAGAAGATATTCAGGTGGCTAACAGACACATGATGAAATGTACACGATCATTAACCATTAGAGAAATGCAGATCGAAACTGCAATGAGATATCGTCTCACCCCAACAAGGCTAGCATTAATCCAAAAAACACAAAATAATAAATGCTGGAGAGGCTGTGGAGAGATTGAAACACTTAGACACTGTTGATGTGAATGTAAAATGGTACAACCACTTTGGAAATGGATTTGGCACTTCCTTAAAAAGCTAGAAATAGAAGTACCATATGATCCAGCAATCCCACTGCTTGGACTATATCCTAGAGAAATAAGAGTCGTCACGCAAATAGATATATGCACACCCATGTTCAATGCAGCACTGTTCACAATAGCAAAAAGATGGAAACAACTTAGGTTCCCATCAAGGGATGAATGGATAAACAAATTATGGTATATCCACACAATGCAGTACTATGCAATAATAAAGGACAATGATGAAGCCGTGAAACATAACATGGAGGAATCTGGAGGGCATTATGCTGAGTGAATGTAGTCAGTCACAGAAGGATGAATATTGTATAAGACCCCTATTATATATTCTGGCCTCCAGAATAGAGATTTCCTCTTTTTCACATGTTGCCTTTGATCATTCCTTCTTCTCTTCTGATTATGTGTGTTTTACCATCTTGTGTTGAAATTGGGAGATTTTGTTATCTTTTTTTTTTTTTTGGCATTAAATTTTGTATTCTGTTAATTGTGTGAAAATTTTCTGATTGGGTGCCCTGGTGGTGCATTGGCCAAATGCCTGCCTGCAAACAGAAAGGCTAGGGCCCACACCCAGCAGTCTCTCTGTGGGAGAAAGTTGCAGCAGGCCACCTCCATAAAGACAGCCCTTGGAACCCCACATGTCAGCTCCCCTCAGCCATGCCAGTTTGCTATGAGTTAAAAAGATCCAGTGGCAGCAGTCTTGAGATCTTCTCCTTAGAACCCCTAGATAGCACTCTTATCCTTAAGTTTTTTTCAGTGCTAGTTTAGGAGTTCTGGATGCTTGGTCTCTGGAATTTAGTATGCATGAGCAGGAGGGGGGTTTAGCTGGTTGCAGATGCTGATCAAAGTGATGGGGCTTGGCTTTCCTTTGGTGATGGTGGGGTGCTCTCTATCTCTTTCCTTCACTGGTATTCCTGCACAGGCACTCTCATGGTGTCCCACTGTGAGCCTTTTCCTTTGTCACCTGTCATTCTGAACAATTCCCCTCACCCTCCTGCCCTTGCAGTTCCTCTTAGCCTGGCTCATCTGTCTCAGGCCTCAGTGAGATTCAACAGCACTCTCAAACAGCACCATGGTCTCCCTTCTCCCCCTCTGCACAGCAAGCGAACACCCATGGCCAATTTGCACCACCTTAAAAATATATCGGACTAGTGCTTCCTCACATTTGATCCTTTTCTGTGTTCCCTGTTTGGGATGTTACCCAGCCCCATCCCAAATAGACTGCAATGAGCGAGCACTCTTGAAGTTAGCAGGTAAGTTGTCCCAACATCTGCACCTACCCTTTTCCTCCTCTCCCCTGCTTCTGGACTGACCTCAACTCTCCAATACCTCTACTGCTGTCTGGAGTTCTGAGATCTCAGTCTGTGCTTGATTTTATTTGTTTTTATGTGAGTTAGTTACTGGGAAGTAAATAGGGGCATCCATTCACTTCTCCGTCTTGCTCTCCCTCTCCCTCCATACTTATTTATATGTTTCAGAAAACGTTCTCCTCAGCCCCAGCCATAGAAAGTGAACCCTAGTTAATTTAAAGCAATGATTATAATCCAATTCCCCTTTCCAATGATTAAATTAAGAAGATAACGTAACATAATTCTGGCTGACATTAGAGAAATCTTCCGTTTTTCTAGAAAATGTATTTTAGTTATTTAAAAAAAAAAAAGGAAAGTGTTTGTGTGTGTGTGTGTCTTGACACTAGTGTGTGTGTGTGTGTGTGTGTGTGTGTCATGCTTGGAGTTGCAATAGCACTTAAGGGACCAAGAGCTAAGGTAACAAAACTGCTGAGTTGGCAGGATGAAAAGCTGGATAGAACTTGGGTTCCTCGTGACATTTTTTGAGACGTGAATCTGCCAGCAGGACTTCTTCTTATGTGAAGTAATAAACAACTCTATTATTTAGCTATTTTGACATTGCGTTTTTAGTTGCTTGCAGGAAAACCACCTTGCATAACATAGATCATTTCTATGGAGACAACTGAAAAATATTTTAGCTAGTAGAGACTAGTATATAAAGTTAAAAAATAACGTTATCATTGACTACTTTATGAAAATATTTTCAAATATGAAGTATCATCCCACAAGTGGATTATTTTGTTTTGTTTTGTTTTATTTTCTTGAATCTCATTTTCTATCTCACCCTTGGTTATTTTCTTCTGATTTTTTTTATCTTCTAGAAATCCCTAAATATTAATATTTTATGAAGTGAACAATTTATAACAGCAGAAAAGAAATTGTGTTTTGTTCACTGTTTAATTCAATTTTTCTAGCACATACTAAGATATTTTCTGTGAATAATTAGCTTTGAGAAATTGTATTTTGATTCTTTTAAATTTTGCTTTAAAAGAATATTCTATTCGTAACTACCTCATGAAAGTATCAACTCATTAAGGATAATTTTAAGGCTATTTTCAAAAAAGTCTATTAAGCCACAAATGCACTAACTCTTTAATATCATTGTACTCTCCAAGGATAAAGCATTATCAGAGTTGTAAAGAAGTGTCAAGAAATGTGATTATGTTTTAAATTGTGCTTAGATTACTAAAGCAGTGCATACATACGAAATATATTAAAAAACCCGGCCCACAAAATATAATTTTCAATGCTTGGAGAGAAAATTAGTAAAGAGAATGTGCTTGACCAAATCTGCATATGATTCGAATAAGACAAATGTTGAAATCTTACTGTGTTCAACAAGATATACAAGATCAATTTCCCTAGTGATCTAAATAAATTCACCACTAATCTACAAGTAATTGACATTCAGTGTTTAGAATTTAATTGCAGTGCTTATTTAAATAGCCAGTTTTAATGAAGAAAAAGGGTCATTTTTAGTATTCTTGAATTAGAAGAATATATAAGTCAGAAAATCAATGCATTGAGTTTTCACACTCTTTGAAAAGGAATGACCCCAACTCATTTTATTGGTTCTGAATGGAAAAGTAATAGCAGGCTGGCAATAAATTTAAATTCAGCTTCTATTCAGAAAAATAGGACTTGTGAGCATTTGCCCTAATTAAAATTTCAATTTTCAAGATTATTATTGGAAATAATATTTTAAAAGAAAAATACAATATCACTGTTTCAAATAAATTCTTACTTTTTAATGGATATTCTGTGAAGGTTGATTGATATCGTATTGTGTTAGTTATCTAGTGCTGCTATAACAGAAATACCACAAGTGGATGGTTTTAACAAAGAGAAGTTTATTTCTTTACAGTAAAGTAGGCTAAAAGTCCAAATTCAGGGTGTCAGCTCCAGAGGAAGGCTTTCTCTCTCGGCCTTCTCATCAGCGTTTCCCCAGACTAGGAGCTTCTCGGTGGAGGGACCCCGGTCCAAACGACATGCTCTGCTCCAAACGACACTGCTTTCTTGATGGTATGAGGTCCCCCACTCTCTGCTTGCTTCCCTTTCCTTTTATCTCTTGAGAGATAAAAGGTGGTGCAGGCCACACCCCAGGAAAACTCCTTTTACATTGGATCAGGGATGTGACCTGGGTAAGGGTGGTTTTACAATCCCACCCTAGTACTCTTTAACATAAAATTACAATCACGAAATGGAGACCAACCACACTATTCTGGGAATCATGGCCCAACCAAATTGATACACACATTTTCTGGGGGACATAATTCAATCCATGACACCTATCCTCTGAAATTAATTGATTAAGCCATCAGTTTGTTTCAAAGTTGAACGTACGCTTTTTCTTTTTGATGTCTTATGAGTTAAAATACAAATAGATTCACTTTCTTTTATTTTTTTAATAAAAAGGGTTTCACATTTTTAATGCCAATATGAGAGTTTGGGTTATAGTAGAAGTCACATTTAACACTTGTTATCCCAAAGGTATACCTTTACCTAAGATATGAGGCACATGAATGAGAAGCAAGGTTGTGCCATCTGCATATCTCAAGTTGTTAATGAGCCTTCCTGCAATCCTGATGCTGTGTTCTTATTCATCATGTCCAGCATCTTGGATCATTTGCCCAGCATACAGATTGAATAAGTATGGTGAAAGGATACAACCCTGACACACAAGGTAGGTCAGCTTATTTAAATGTTAATCACATGTAAATACCCTCATAGAAATATCTAGACTTGTATTTGACCAAACAGCTAGGCATGGTAACCTAGCCAAGTGGACACACAAAGTTAACTATCACAGATGATGACTGTATCAGACATTGTTTGTTCCTTAGCCCACATTTTCCTTTTTTTACAAGCATATCTTGTTTTATTGTGCTTCACTTTATTGCACTTAGCAGATATTATTTTTTTTTTTTTACTAATTGAAGGTTTGTGGTAACCCTGCGTTGGGCAAGTCTATGGGCACCATTTTTCCAACAGCATGCACTTGCATCCTGTCTCTGTGTCACATTTTGGTAATTCACAATATTTCAAACTTCTTTATTGTTATTATAGCTGCTGTGGTGATCTGTGATCAATGATCTTCGATGTTACTCAAGTAATTGTTTTGGGGTGCCACAAATTGTGCTCATATAAGACAGCGAACTTAATTGATAAACATTGTGTATATTATGACTGCTCCACCAACTGACTGTTACCCTGTCTCTCTCACTCTCCTCAAGCATGACATGACAATATTGAAATTCGGCCAATCAATACCCCTACAACGGCCTCTAAATGTTCATGTAAAAGGAAGAGTCGCAGGTCTCTCACTTTAAATCAAAAGCTAGAAATGATTAAGTTTAGTGAGGAAGGCATGTCTAAAGCTGAGACAGGCCAAAAGCTAGTCCTCTTAAGCCAAATAGCCAAGCTGTGAATGCAAAGGGAAGGTTCTTGAAGGAAATCAAAAGTGCTACTCCAGTGAACACATGAATAATAAGAAAGAGAAATAGCCTTATTGCTGATATGTAGAAAGTGTTAGTGGTCTAAATACAAGATCAAACCAGCCACAACATACCCTTAAGCCAAAGCCTAATCCAGAGCAAGGTGCTAACTCTCTTCAATTCTGTGAAGGCTGAGAGAGGTGAGGAAGCTGCAGAAGAAAAGTTTGAAGCTAGTAGAGACCGATTCACGAGGTTTAAGGGAAGAATTTGTCTTATAACATACAAGTGCACAGTGACGCAGCAAGTGCTGATGTAGAAGCTGAAGCAAGTTATCCAGAAGATCTAGCTAAGATAACTTATGGAGGTGGCTACATTAAACAACAGATTTTCAATGTAGATGAAACAGCTTGTGTTGTGTTGGAAGAAGATGCCATCCAGGACTTACCTAGCTAGAGAGAAGAAGTTAATGCCTAGATTCAAAGCTTCAAAGACAGGCTGACTCTCTTGTTAGGAATTAATGCAGATGGTAACTTTAAGTTGAAGTCAATGCACATTTACCATTCTGAAAATCCTAGAGCCCTTAAAAGATTCCTTTCAAAATATTACTGTTGATTGACAATGCACCTGGTCACTCAAAAGCTCTGATGGAGATTTACTAGGAGATTAATATTGTTTCCATGCCTGTTAATACAACATCCATTCTGCAGCCCACGGATCAAGGAGTAACTTCCACTTTCAAGTCTTACTGTTTAGGAAATACGATTTGTAAGGCTATAGCTGCCATGGATAGTGATTCCTCTGATGGATCTGGGCAAAGTAAATTGAAAACCTTCTGGAAAGGATTCACTATTCTAGATGCCATCAAGAACATTCATGATTCATGGGAAAAGGTCAAAATATTAACATTGTGGTTTCAAAAAAGTTGATTTCAATACTCATGGATGACTTTGAGAGGTTCAAGACATCTGTGGAAGAAGTAACTGCAGATGTGGTAGAAATAGCAAGAGAATTAGAATTAAAAGTGAAGCCTGAAGATGTGACTGAATTACCTCAGTCTCATGATAAAACTTTAACAAATGAGGAGTTGCTTCTTATGGATGAGCAAAGAAAGTGGTTTCTTGCAGTGGAATCTACTGCTGGTGAAGATGCTGTGAACATTGTTGAAATGTCAATAAAGGACTTAGAATATTACATAAACTTAGTTGATAAAGCAGCAGTAGGGTTTAAGTTGTCTTATTTTAAGAAATTGCCACAGCCACCTCAGCCTTCAGCAGTCACCACCCTGATCAGTCAGCGGCCATCAACATCCAGGCAAGACCCTCCACCAGCAAAAAGATTACAACAAGCTGAAGACTCAGATGATGTTTAGCAATTTTTAGCAATAAAGTATTTTTTAATTAAGGTATGTACATCTTTTTTTAGACACAATGCTATTACACACTTAATAGACTACAGTATAGTGTAAACATAATTTCATATGCACTGAGATGCCAAAAAATTCACGTGACTCACTTTATTGAGATATATGCTGTTGTATGGTGGTCTGGAACGAAATCCACAATATCTCCGAGGTATACCTGTTGTTGTGGGTTGAATTGTGACCCCTAAAACATGTATCAACTCTTCTAAGCCTGGTATTTTGTTGTTTTCCTCCATTTTGTGATCTGATGTAATTATCCTATGTGTTATAAATTCTAGCTGCTGTAATTTTAATGTGGCAGGATAAGAGGCATTTATGTTAATGAGGCACGACACAATCTATATGGTTAGGTTGTATCTAGAGTCAATTTCTTTTAAGATATAAAAGACAGAAGCAAGCAGAGAGGAGATGGACCTCATTACCACCAAGCAAGTAGAGCCAGGAGCAGAACGTGTCCTTTGGATCCAAGGTCCCTGCACTGAGAAGCTCCTAGACAAAGGGAAGATTGATGAGAATGACCTTCCCCCCGAGCCAATGGAGAAAGAAAGGCTTCCCCTGGAGCTGGTGCCCTGAATTCGGACTTCTAGCCTCCTAACCTGTGATAGAATAAATTTCTATTTGTTAAAGCCATCCACTTGTGGTATTTATGCTATAGCAGCACCAGATAACTAAGAAACCTGTACCTCCAATTGTTTGATGAATCCTAAAAGACTAATCATGATTAGATTAAGTCTGTCATGCACAATCTAATTTCCTTTGTCATTTATTGGCATAGAGTGAGCATATGATCTAGCCAATGAAAAATAAGGAGAAAATAGTGAGGTCCTTCTGCTCCTGATTATAGGGGCAGAGTGGGTGAGAATGGTTGTTTCTATTGACCCTAAAGACACCACATCCCTCCAGCCTGCCCATGATCCAGGAATGTACCACATGTTGCACTAATGACAAGACCAACACCAGGAGAGGTTTAACAAGCCAGTGGTTGGTGGTGATAAGGCAACTGGAGAAGTAGCAAGGCAACTGGAGAAGTAGCAGGATTACAGAAACAAAAGAAGAAAAAAAATTATTTTTTAATTAGAGAGAGGCCACATGTCATATGAGTTTACCAGATTACTTAGATTTGAAACCTACCTGGCACTTGCAGATGCTGCAAAAAAGAGGATTTTTTTCCCCCTAAATTTATCTCAGTATGTCACAAGGGCCACTTACCGACACGTAGTACAGGACTGTCAGTTAAGAATAAAGACAACTGGGGAGAGGCAAGTGGGAGGAACTTGGTAAGGCATCTCTTGGTCAAAGGGTACTTACAGTTGTCACTCAGACATCACAGACAAGCGGGGTCCTTTCATTAAAATAGTGCAAAGAGAAAGCACACTGTATCATCCTATTGCTTTCTGTTTGGGTTGTTGTTACATGCCATAAAAGCCCATTGCAGTGCAGTCGATTCCAGCTCATAATAACCCTACAGGACAGAGTAGAACTACCCCATAGGGTTTCCAAGACTCTAATCTTTATGGAAGCAGATTGCCACATCTTTCTCCTGTTGAGCAGCTTATGGGTTCAACCTCCAACCTTTCAGTCAGCAGCTGAATGTTTAACCACTACACCACCAGGGATGTTTCTATTGTAACAGTGATAGAGCCAACACACTAAAAATCATAGAAGTGATGACGGAAAAAGCCTGGATTCATGATGTCAATACTGGGTTGTCATACCAAACCTGGAGCTGTCTACCTCTTGGCTCCTTGTTAACAGAAAATATTCTTAAAGATTTACCCGTGTTTATTTCTTGCACTTAAATTTACCTTAAAAAAATATTGCAAAATCTCAATTCCTCAATTCCTCTTATTTCTATGGAAAAACAAACAAACAAAAAAACCACTTGCTGTCAAGTCGATTTCATCTCCCAGCATCCCCAAGTGTTGCAGAGTAGAAATGCACTGCATTAGGTTTCAAGGCTGTGATCTTTTAGAGGCAGATAACCAAGGCTTTCTTCCAAGAAGTCTCTGGGTAGGTTCAATCCACCAAAATTTTGTTTAGTATTCAAGCGCCTAACGATTTGTACCACCTAGGGGCTCCTATAATTCTAAGAAAAGAACAGCTCTAAAGACAGGTATGTAGTTTCTCTGTTTTATTTGAAAACATTTACTTAGTGTCTCCTTTGTCCCAGACACTGCTTCAGATACTAGATATAGTAATCTACAAGACAAACAAACACCTTTGCATTAGGGTAGTGACATTAGGATGAAGAAGAAACAGGGATCCTGGAATTGAGCTTGGGGATCTAAAGAAAATGATGGAAGATTAAGTTTGGTAGATGCAATTGAGAAATGCTGACATGTAAAATTTGTGATGACTCTTAGACATACAAACATAACAATTATGCAGTAAGTTATAAATTTATAGTTGGATCACAAGCAGGCATTAGAGCTAGAGTTATAAGAGAGTCACCAGTGGTTAAACATTCAGCTGCTAACTGAAAGGTAAACATCTCTAACCCAACAGCCTCTCCATGGGAGAAAGTTGTGGCCATCAGCTTCCTTAAAAGATTTACAGCCTTGGAAACCCATATGGGGCAGTTCTACTCCATCCTATAGTGTTCTCTGTGAGTCAGAATGGACTTGATGGCAGTGGGTTGGTTGGTTAGTACATGGGTAGGTGCCCTGATGGTGCAATGGTTAAATGCTCTGTTACAAACAGAAAGATCTACAGTTTGAACCCACCAGCCACTCCAAAGGAGAAAAAGACCTGGCAATCTGCTCTGGTAAAGATTATAGCCTAGGAAAAACTATGGGGCAGTTCTGCCCTGTAATATACTGTCACAATGGGTCAGAATTGACTTGATGGCACACAACAACAAGAACATAGGTGGAAATTAAATGTAGATAAAATTACCTACAGAAAGAATATAGAGAGAAACGGACAACAAAAACACAAAAAGAGACCCAGGGCTCTTTTCTGGCACAGTCTAGAATTTAAAGTCTATTCAGAAAGAGACCCCCCCTTTTTTTTTTAGTTGTAGTTTAAATGAAGTTTACATTTCAGGTTAGTCTCCCATAGAAAAATTTATACATACATTGTTATGTGACCCTAATTGCTCACCCCATACTGTGACAGCACATTCCTCCTTTCCACTCCTGGTTTCCCACAGCCATTCAACCAGCTCCTAACCCTCTCTGCCTTCCCGTCTCACCTCTGGACAGAAGCTGTCCCTTTGGTCTCTTGTATCTACTTGAGCTAATAGGCACAATCCTCATGAGTATCACTATGTCCCACAGTCCAGTCCAATCCCTGTCTGAAGAGTTGGCCCTCGAAATTGTTTAAGTTCTGGGCTGATAAAGAATCCAGAGGCCACACTTTCCACGGTTCCTCCAGTCTCAGTCAGACCATTAAGTGTGATCTTCTTACTAGAATTTGAGTTCTGCACCCCACCTTTCTCCTGCTCCATCAGGGACTCTCTGTCAGGGTGGTCATTGGTGGTAGCTGGGCACCATCTAGTTCTTCTGGTCTCAGGCTGATGAAGTCTCTGATTTATGTAGCCCTTTCTGTCTCTTAGGCTATTTTCATTGTGTCTTTGGTGTTCTTCATTCTCCTTTACTCCAGGTGGTTGGGACCAATTTATGCATCTCAAATGGCTGCTTGAAAGCTTTTAAGACCCCAGATGCCACTCAACAAAGTAGGAATGCAGAACATTTTCTTAATAAGCTTTGTTATGCCAATGGGCCTAGATGTCATCTGAAAGCGTGGTCCCCAGACCCCCATACCTGCTACTCTATCTCTCAAACTGTTTGACTGTATTCAGGAAACTTCTTAGCTTTGCTTTAGTCCGGTTGTGCTGACTTCCCCTGTAGTGTGTTCTGTCCTTCCCTTCACCTAAGATAATTCTTATCTACTATTTAGTTAGTAAATAACCCTTACCCTCCCTCCCCACCCTTGTAACCATCAAAGAATGTTTTCTTCTGTGTTTAAACCTTTTCTTGAATTCCTATAATAGTGATCTTATACAGTAGTTTCCTTCTGTGACTGAATAAATTTACTTGGCATAATAAATGCCAGCTTCCTCCATGTTATGTTTCATGGCTTCATCGTTTTTCCTTATCATTGCGTAGTATTCCACTGTGTGGATATACCATAATTTGTTTATCCATTCTTCCGTTCGTGGTCATCTAGGTTGTTTCCGTCTTTTGCTATTGTAAACAGTGCTGCAATGAACATGAGTGTGAATATATCTATTTGTGTGACAGCTCTTATTTTAGTAGGATATATTCCAAGGAGTGGGATTGCTGGACCATATGGTACTTCTATTTCCAGCTTTATAAGGAAGCACCAAATCGATTTCCAAAGTGGTTGTACCATTTTGCATTCCCACCAACAGTGTATAAGTGTCCAATCTCTCCACAACCTCTCCAGCATGTATTATTTTGTGTTTTTTGGAGTAATGCTAGCCTTGTTGTGGTGAGATGATATCTCATTGCAGTTTTGATCTGCATTTCTTTAATGGCTAATGATCCTGAGCATTTCTTCATGTCTGTTAGCCACCTGAATATCTTCTCTGGTGAAGTATCTGTTCATATCCTTTGCCTATCTTTTAATTGTGTTATTTATCTTTTTGTTGTTGAGGTTTTGCAGTATCTTGTAGATTTTAGAGTTTAGACACTGATAAGATTTGTTGCAGCCGAAAATTTTTACCTTTTCTGTAGGTTGTCTTTTTACTCTTTTGGTGAAGTCTTTTGATGCACATAAGTGTTTGATTTTTAGGCGCTCCCATTTATCTGTCTCTCGTTTGGTTTGTTACTTGTGGTTCATATTGTGTTTTTACCATGTATTAGGACTCCTAGCATTGTCCCTATTTTTTCTTCCATCTTTATAGTTTTTGACTTTATATTTAAGTCTTTGATCTAGTTTGAGTTAGTTTTTGTGCATGGTGTGAGGTATGGGTCTTGTTTCAGTTTTTTGCAGATGGATATCCAATTATCCCAGCACCATTTGTTAAAGAGAATATCTTTTCCCCAATTAACGGACTTAGGGCATTTGTCAAATATCAGCTGATCATAGGTGGATGAATTTATGTCTGGATTCTCAACTCTGTTCCACTGGTCTATGTATCTGTTGTTGTAGCAATATCAGGCTGTTTTGACTACCGTTGCGGTATAATAGGTTCTAAAATCAGGTAGCGTGAGGCCTCCCACTTTGCTCTTCTTCTTCAGTAATGCTTTATTTATTCAGGGTCTCTTCCCTTTCCATATGAAGTTGGTGATTTGTTTCTCCATCTCATTAAAAAATGCTGTGGAATTTGGATTGGGATTGAATTGTATCTGTAGATCACTTTGGGTAGACTTGACATTTTCACAATGCTGAGTCTACCTATCCATGAGCAAGGTATGTTTTTCCACTTATATAGGTCTCTTTTAGTTTATTGCAGTAGTGTCTTGTAGATTTCCCTGTATAGATCTTTTACGTCTCTGGTTAGATTTATTCCTAAGTATTTTATCTTCTTGGGGGCTAGTGTAAATGGTATTGATTTGGTAATTTCCTCTTAGAGGTTCTCTTTGTTGGTGTAAAGGAATCCAACTGATTTTTATACATTTAGCTTGTATCCTGAAACTTTGCTGAAATCTTCTATTAGTTCCAACAGTTTTCTTGTGGATTCTTTGGGGTTTTCTGTGTATAAGATCATATCATTTGCAAATAGAGATACTTTGCTTCTTCCCTACCAATTTGGATGCCCTTTACTTCTTTTTCTAGCCTAACTGCTCTGGCTAGGACCTCTGGCACAATGTTGAATAAGAGTGGTGATAGAGGACTTCCTTGTCTGGTTCCTGTTCTCAAAGGGAATGTTTTCAAAGTCTCTCCATTTAGGATGATGTTGACTATTGTCTTTGTATAAATTCCCTTAATTATATTGAGGAATTTCCCTTCTATTCTTATTTTGTTTAGAGTTTTTATCATGAAGGTGATGGATTTTGTTGAACACCTTTTCTGCATCGATTGATAAGATCATGTGGTTCTTGGCTTTTATTTTATTACTGTGATGGATTTCACTGATTGTTTTTCTAATGTTGAACCATCCCTGCATACCTAGTATAAATCCCACTTGATCATGGTGAATTATTTTTTTGATATGTTGCTGAATTCTATTGGCTAGAATTTTAGTGAGGATTTTTGCATCAATGTTCATGAGGGATATTGGTCAATAATTTTCTTTTGTGGTATCTTTACCAGGTTTTGGTATCAGGGTTATAGTGGCTTCATAGAATGAGTTTGGGAGTATTCCATCCTTTTCTATGCTCTGAAATACCTTTAGTAGAAGTGGTGTTAACTCTTCTCTGAAACTTTGGTAGAATTCTCCAGTGAAGCCAACCAGGCCAGGACTTTTTTGTGTTGGGAGTTTTTTAATAACTTTCTCAGTCTCTTCTTTTGTTATTGGCATATTTAGTTGTTCTCCCTTTGTTTGTGTTAGTTTAGGTAGGTAGTGAATTTCTAGAAATTTGTCCATTTCCTCTAGGTTTTCAAATTTGTTAGAGTACAATTTTTCATATTATTCTGTTATGATTCTTTTAATTTCTGTTGGGTCTGTTGTGATATCACCCATCTCATTTCTTATATGGGTTATGTGCTTCCTCTCCTGTTTCTCTTTTGTCTGTTTGGCCAATGATTTATCAATTTTGTTAATCTTTTCAAAGAACCAGCTTTTGGACTTGTTAACTCTTCCAATTGTTTTTCTATTCTCTATTTCATTTAATTCTGCTCTAATTCTTATTATTTCCTTCCTTCCAGCATCCAAGGCCTTCTTTTGCTGTTCTTTTTCTACTTGTTCCACTTGTAGGGTTAATGTTTTGATTATGGCCCTTTCTTCGTTTTGTATGTGTGCACTTATTGCTATAAGCTGACTTCTGAGCACTGCTTTTGCTGTGTACCTAAGGTTCTGGTAAGATGAGTTTTCATTCTTGTTGGATTCTATGAATATCTTTATTCTATCCTTAATTTTTTCTATAACCCAGTAGTTTTTGAGCATGGTGTTGTTCGGTTTCCATGAGTTTGATTTTTTTTCCTTGATTTTTGTTTTGTTGATTTCTACTTCTATGGCTTTATGGTCAGAAATGGTGCTTTCTAATATTTCTATGTTTTCAATTTTGTTAAGTTTTTCTTTATGGCCTAATCTGTGGTCTTTACCGGAGAATTTTCCATGTGCTTTGGAAAAGAAAGTATACTTGGCTGCTGTTGGGCGCAGTGTTCAGTATATATCTATGATTTGAAGTTGGTTGATTGTAACATTTAGATTTTCCATGGTTTGTTGAGCTTTTTTCTGGATGTTCTGTCCTTCACCGAAATTTGCTTGTTGAAGTCGTCTACTACTATTGTGGAGCTGTCTATCTCTCTTTTCAGGCTGTTAGAGTTTGTTTTATGTATTTTGAAGCCCTGTCATTGGGTGCGTAAATATTTATTAGTTATGTCCTCCTGGTGTATTGACCCTTTAATAATTATATAGTATCCTTCCTTATCATTTGTGGTGGATTTTACTTTAAAGTCTATTTTTTCAGAGATTAGTATTGGCACTCCTGCTATTTTTTGAGTGTTGTTTGCTTGATATACTTTTTTCCATCCTTTGAGTTTTAGTTTGTTTGTGTCTTTAAGTCTTTGGTGTGTCTCTTGTAGGCAGCATATAGATGCATCTTGCTTTTTTATCCAATCTGCAACTCTCTGTCTCTTTATTGGTGCATTTAGTCCATTTACATTCAGTGTAATTATTGATAGGTATGAGTTTAATGCTGTCATTTTGATGTCTTTTTTTGTGTGTTGTTCACAGTTTCTTTGTTCCCCTTAATTTTCTGTGCTGAGGCTTCTTTTAATGTATTTTCATTGTTGTTGATTTTGTGTTTGCTGAGTTTTTATATTTTTCTAATTTTTTATTTTGATTTGTAGGATTGTTAGTTTCCTTTGTGTTACCTTAATATTTACGCCTAGTTTTCTAAATTTATACCAGGCTTTTATTTCTTCATCTTGCCTTGACTTGCCTTCCATATGAAAAATCTATGTCTGCATTTTTTAAGTCCCTCTTTTTTTGTTTAATGTTGTCCTTTTTTACATATTGATAACTCTGTTTCCCTATTTTCAATGTTTTAGCTTCAACTTCCCTATCTGAGTCAATATCTGGTTGTTCTGTCCTGTGTTCTAGTCTTGTGTTGTTACTTGATGTTGTTGATTTTCTAACTGGAGGACTCCCTTTAGTATTTCTTGTAATTTTGGTTTGGTTTTTGCAAATTCCCTAAACTTCTGCTTATCTGGAAATGCCCTAATTTCACCATCATATCTGAGAGACAGTTTTGCTGGACATATAATTCTTGGCTGGAAGTTATTTTCCTTCAAGGCTTTATATATGTCATCCCATTGACTCCTTGCCTGCATGGTTTCTGCTGAGTAGTCCGAGCTTATTCTTATTGACTCTCCTTTGTAGATGACTTTTCTTTTATCCCTGGCCACTCTTAAAATTCTCTCTTTATCTTTGGTTTTGGCAAGTTTGATTATAATATGTCTTGGTGACTTTCTTTTGGGATCTACCTTGTATGGGGTTTGATGAGCATCTTGGATATATATCGTCTCATCTTTTATAGTATCAGGGAAGTATTCTGTCAACAAATCTTCAAAAATTCTCTCTGTATTTTCTGTTCCCACCCCCCACCCCTGTGCTGGTACTCCAATCACTGGTGGGTTACTTCTCTTGATAGAATCCCACGTAACTCTTAGAGTTTCTTCATTTTTTAAATTCTTTTATCTGATTTTTCCTCAAATAAGTTGGTGTCAAGTGCTTTATCTTCAATGTCACTAATTCTGACTTCTACTGCCTCAGTTCTGCTCCTATGACTTTCTATTGAGTTGTCTAATTCTGGAGTTTTATTGTTAATCTTCTGGATTTCTGATTGTTGTCTCTCTATGGTCTCTTGCAGCCTATTAAATCTGTGATTATGCTCTTGAATAACTTTTGAGTTTTGCTACTACTTTGTCTCTGTGTTCTTTGGCTGTCTCTGGGTTTTGAAAAAATCTCCTTTCTGATTTCTAGAGAGTTCTGTATATTTAGCTTTTGTATTCTGCCTATAGTAATTCCAAGAAATTCTCTTCCTCTTCATTTTGGGAACTTGCTGAAGCCATCATGGACTGCCTCTTCATGTGATTTGATACTGACTGTTGTCTCCGAGCCATCAATAAGTTATTATAATTTCATTTTATGTTTGTTTAGTGTGTCCTAGATTCTTGTTTTGTTTTGATATGTCCAAATAGACTGCTCATGTGCACTAGTTTGATTATTGGTGACTTTGAAGCTCTAAAGTCCTGTTACCAGGTAGTTAGTTCTTTAGGTATGTGCACACAAGTGTCCATTAAATTTTCCTGTATGGATTCAGCTCAGGTGTCTAGGCAATCGGTCACCAAGTATGTGGTGCAGTCTCTCACCTGTAGTCTTAGAGAGGCATGGGTGATTGGTGTAGGCACAGGTAGCTGGCTGCAGTAGGGAGTCATGTGCTGAGCATGTCAGGGTGCTGATGGCTGCCCCTGAGTTTCTGAAAAGAAAGCATGTCCCTGTTCCCTAGAGTGAGTAGGTAGGTGAGTTTTGCAGCTGGACTATGAGTCCCTACTCTGTTGGCTGTAAAGACTCGGGAGCAACGCTTATTCTTGGACATCTGTAGCAGGTGACTAGGTGGTGTGGGTGGAGCCACAGTCCTCAAGCCCCTGATGCAGACCAGTAAGCTGCCTGTTTAAAGGGCAGAGCTGTGTCAAGCATCACAAAGCTGCCACTTCACAGCTCAGACAGTTGAAGTTAGACTTCAGATGTTCACCCTGTTGTACTGTGGTAGTGAGGGCTTATGCTGTTGAGATGGGTCCCCATAAGTCTATACAAAGTTACTCAGAGTCTGCAGAACCCTTATGCCTGTGCCTAGGCAAAGGAGCTGTGCCAACCCTGAGTTCCTGGTTTAGGGGAGCCAGTAGCTTATTTTTTCCCCTGTTTGTTAATTTTTTCCATCTCCAAGGCCAGGAGAATGATTCAAGCAACTTATGTATCTAGTTCCAGCCCAGGGGACTGAGAGATTTCTGAAGTCAGCCGGACAGGTGCAGAGCGGGAGTTGGGGGTGGGGGGAGGTAAAAGGGACAGAGGTTTTTCCTCAATTTTTTTTTTTAAATCCCTGTGAAAGGCCACGTGCACGTACTTATCTTTAGGCACTTGGGAGCTGCTTTTCACTGGTTCTGAGTGTCCAAGCAGAATCTCTGCTGCCAGATCTCTCTCGATGTGGAAACTGCCTCCTGAGCACATGGGCAGAGGTGTATGCCTGCTTCAATGCACACCCAGCACTGATCCGGGCTGAAGACCTGCAGCTCCCCCAGTGTCTCATCTGGCAGTCCTTGTTTCTTCCAAACCCTCTCCCTCTCCCCCCGCCACTCAGTCCGATTCCTCAACTTTGCCTTGTTCATGGTTCCTAGATATTCATATACAATCAAGTCACTTGTTTTTCTCAGTCTTTGTTGTGAGAGGGATATAAGAACCCGTCTGACTACTCCGCCATCTTGGCCCCACTTCCCAGGAAGAGATTCTTAAAGAATAAGTAGAAATAACATCCAGAGAGGAATACCGCAAACTGTTTCAAGGAGATCAGTTATATTAAACAAGGTTGAGCAGTTGCTCAGAATGAAGACAAAGCAACTTCCGTTGATTTTGGCAATGAAAATACTGTTTGTGACCTTGACAAGAACTCTAAAGGGCATGTTGGAAACTGAATTAGGGAAGTTAAAACGTCATTGACAGGTGAGGAACTCTCAGCAATTTTTCATTTGGAATGTTTTTTGTTTGTTTGATTGATTGTTTTGTTTTCCCCAGTAAATGGGAGAAGAGAAACCAGACATATCAAGACAGCTGTTTGATCAATCATATATGTTTGTTTGCTCCTGAATAAAATCGAGTAATTTCTGTAATAAAGTTTCGGAGAAAGAGTTCCAGAGAAACTGTGATAAAAATGGTCTTTGAAAACTGATAATAGAGAACAATTTTTACCTTGTAAAAATAGCTTAGGTAGAGAATACGGAGTCACACACAGGTATGAGTCTGCAGTTGGTGATGGAATGATGAGGGAGGTCTCATCTCATGGGATCCACTTTCTAAATGAGTTTTGAGGCAAGATCACTAGGTGTGAGTGAAGAAAGAAGATTTGGGTAGTTTGAGGGAAAAACTGAAGATACAAAATAGGTATCTAAAAAAAGAGAAAACAAATTTAATGGAAGCACAACTAGATTTTCTGTCTGAATTGTCCATTTGGGGTTTATGTTCCTGAGCTTAAGATGAAAGCAGTCAAATGCATATTTTTTTTCCAGACACTTCTCTGTTGTTGTACACCTTCAAGTTAATTCCAGCTCATAGAGATCCTTGTTGTTAGGTGTTGTTGAATTGGTTCTAACTCATAGCGACCCTATATACAACAGAACAAAATACTGCCTAGTCCTGCGTCATCTGCACAATGATTGCTGTGTTTGAGTCCATTGTTGCATCCACTGTGTCACTCCTTCTAGTTGAGAAGCTTTTTCTTTTATGCTAACCCTCGACTCTGCCAAGCAGGTTGTCTTCTCTAGGGACTGGTCACTCCATAACATATCCAAAGTACTTTAGATGAAGTCTAGACCCTAGGAAGGGGATATTTGTGTTCAACTATTGTTGCGATTTAGAGACAAAGTTGTTAAATCTATTCTCTAATCTGAGAAAGTGAAAGCAAAAGAGTACTAATCACTGTAGAAAACTAATGTTAAAAGTCTTTCTAAAAACTAAGGATTTATTCTGGTAAAAACTGCTACAATATGATTCCTAGAATAAATGAACTGAAAGAATAAAAAAGCTAGTCAGATTTTAAGATCGTAGAAAGCAAACTTTTGATGGAGATTTAGTTATTGGTAAAATAATATTGAACTTGTGACTATGAGAGTACTGGAGGAAAATGGAAGGAATGAGACTAAGGAGCTGAGATAACTAGTTATTAGATGGGTCGGGTACATGGATGGTACATTTACAAGGACTGCAGTGTTACAGGTTAAGAGGAAGGCAGGGCTCAGTAATTGATCTATGACTGTGGGAAATAAGGGGGAAATCTAACTGTGACAGCAGTGTGATGAGGTAGGTGGTGTTATTCTTGATGAAATGAGCTTCATTGGAGCTAAAGATTTTGAAGGAGGAAGGAGAAGTGGCTCGCGAAGACAATAGATCTTTACATATTGGAAGAGCAAAAGGAAAGAGAATTTAAAATAAATAAATAAAACAGCCTTAATATAAGAAGACTAGATAGACGGAGATGGCCTCAGGAAGAAATGATGAAGTAAAAGAGCTGAACAGACCGTTTCAAAGGGTGGCTCGAGAACAAAGTATTATAATGAAATGTGCAAAGACCTGGAGACAGAAAACCAAAAGGGAGGAACACACTTGGCATTTCTGAAGTTGAAAGAACTAAAGAAAAAAATTCAAGCCTCAAGTTGCAATACTGAAGGATTCTACAGGGAAAATATTAAATGAAACAGGAAGCATCAAAAGAAGATGGAAAGAATACACTGAGTTACTGTACCAAAAAGAATTTGTTGATGTTCAACCATTTAAGGAGGTAGCATATGATCATGAACTGATGGTATTGAAGGAAAAATCCAAGCTGCACTGAAGGCATTGGTGGAAAACAAGGCTCCAGGAGCTAATGGAAAATTAATTGAGATGTTTCAACAAGAGGATGGAGCTCTGGAAGTGTTCACTCATCTGTGCCAAGAAATTTGGAAGACAGCTACCTGGCCAACTAACTGGAAGAGATCTAAATTTATGCCTATTCCCAAGAAAGGTGATCCAACCTAATGCAGAAATTGTTGAAAATATAATTAAAGTCAAACAAAGTAAAATTTTGCTAAAGATCCTTCAAAAGCAGCTGCAACAGTATATTGACAGGGAAATGTCAGAAATTCAAGCTGGATTCAGAAGAGAACTTGGTACAAGGCATACCATTGCTGATGTCAGATGGATCATGACTGAAAGCAGAGAGTAGCATAAAGATGTTTACCTGTGTTTTATTGAAAGGCATTCAACTGTGTGGATCATAACAAATTATGGATAACTTTGCAAATAATGGGAATTCCATAACACTTAATTATGCTCATGAAGAACCTATACATAGGTCAAGAGGCAGTCATTGGAAGAGAACAAGTGGATACTTCATGGTTTAAAGTCAGGAAAGATGTGCATCAGGGTTGTATCCTTTCACCATATTTATTCAATCTGCATGATGTGCAAAAATCCGAGAAGTTGGACTATATGAAGAACAACACAGCATCAGGATTGGAGGAAGGCTTATTAGCAACCTGCTTTAAGCAAATGACACAACCTTGCTTGCTGAAAGTGAAGAGGATTTGAAGCACTTACTGATGAAGATCAAAGACCATAGCTTTCATTATGGATTACACCTCAACATAAAGAAAGCAGAAATCCTCATAACTGGATCAATAAACAACGTCATGATTAATGGAGAAAATATTGAAGTTGTCAAGGATTTCATTTCACTTGAACCAACAATCAACATTCATGGAAACAGCAGTCAAGAAATCAAGCAACACATTGCATTGGGAAAATCTGTTGCAAAAGACCTCTTTAAAATGTTGAAAAACAAAGATGTCACCTTGAAGATTAAGCTGCACATGGCCGAAGCCATGGTTTTTCAATTGCCTTATATGCATGGGAAAGCTGGACAATGAATAAGGAAGACCAAAGAAGAATCTATGCCTTTGAATTGTGGCGTTGGAGAAGAATTTTTTTTAATTGTAATTTAGATGAAAGTATACAGTACAAATAGTATCTCATTAAACAGATAGTACACATATTGTTTTATGACAATGGTTAACAACCCCATGAAATGTCAACACTGTCCCTTCTCAGCCTTGGGTTCCCTATTACCAGATTTCCTGTCTCTTTCTGCCTTCTAGTCCTTGTCCCTGGATTGTTGTGCCCCATTAGTCTCTTTTTGTTTTATGGGGCTGTCTAAACTTTGGCTGAATGGTAAACCTCGCTAGTGACTTCATTACAGAGCTAAAAGGGTGCCTGGGGGCCATACTCTTGGGGTTTCTCCAGTCTCTGCCAGGCCAGTAAGTCTGCTCTTTTTTTGTGAGTTAGAATTTTGTTCTACATTTTTCTCCAGCTCTATCCGGGACCCTCTGTTATGATCACTGTCAGAGCAGTCAGTGGTGGTAGCCGGGCACCATCTAGTTGCGCTGGACTCAGTCTGGCAGAGGCCGTCTTAGTTGTGGTCCACTAGTCCTTTGGACTAATCTTTCCCTTGTATCTTGTTTTTTTCATTCTCCCTTGCTCCTGAAGGGATGAGACCAGTGGAATATCTTAGATGGCTGCTCACAGGCTTTTAAGACCCCAGAAGCTACTCACCAAGGTAGAATGTAGAACATTGTCTTTATAAACTGTATTATGCCAATTGAGCTAGATGTTCCCCAAGACCATGGTCTCCACAACCCATCCGCCCAGCAATTCAGTCCCTCAGGGAGTTTGGATGTGACTATGGAGCTTTCATGACCTTTCCTTGTACAAGTTATGCTGGCTTCCCCAGTGTTGTGTACTTTCTTACCCTTGAGCAAAGTTACTACTTATCTAGTGTCTATTTAGTATCCTCCCCCACCCTTCCCATCCCTCGTAACCAACAAAGATTGTTTTTGTGTGTAAACTTTTGCATGAGTTTTTATGATAGAGGCCTCATACAATATTGTCCTTTTGTGACCGACCTATTTCACTCAGCATGATGTCCTCCAGTTTCATCCATGTTCTGAGATGCTTCACAGATTCATCATTGTTCTTTATCATTGCATAATACTCCATTGTGTGTATTTACCATAGTTTGATTATCCATTCATCTGTTGATGGGCGTCTAGGTTGTTTCCATCTTTTTGCTATTGTGAACAATGCTGCAGTGAACATGGGTGTGCATATGTCTATTTGTGTGACGGCTCTTATTTCTCTAGGATATATTCCTAGGAGTGGGATTGCTGGATCCTACGGTATTTCAACTTCTAGTCTTCCAAGGAAGAGTCATATCTTTTTCCAAAATGGTTGTATCATTATACATTCCCACAAGCAGTGCATAAGAGTTCCAATCTCCCCGCAGCCTCTCCAACATTTGTTATTTCCAGTTTTTTTGATTCATGCCAGTGTGAAAAGGTGTCTCATTGTGGTTTTGATTTGCATTTCTCTGATGGCTAGTGATCCCTATCATTTCCTCATGTATCTATTGGTCTCTTGAATGTCTTCTTTGATGAAGTCTCTGTTCATTTCCTTTGCCCATTTTTAATTAGATTATTTCCGTTTTTGTTATAGAGGTGTTGGATTTTCTTGTAGACTTTAGAGATTAGAGCTATATCTGACTTGTAATGTCCAAAATTTTCTTCCCAGTCTGTAGGTTCTCTTTTCACTCTTTTGGTGAAGTCTTTTGATGAGCATGTGTAATTTTTAGAAGATCCCAGCTATCCAGCTTTTCTTCTGGAGTGTGTGTGTTGTTGGTTATGGTTTGTATCTTGTTAATGCCATGTATTAGGGCCTCTAGAGTTGATCCTATTTTTTCTTCTATGAACTTGATAGTTTTTGACTTTATATTAAGATCTTTGATGTATTTTGAATTTTTTTGTATATGGTGTGAAGTATCTGTCCTGTTTCATTTTTTTGCAGATGGACATCAAGTTTTCCAGTACCATTTGTTGAAAAGACAGTCTGTTCCCAATGTGATGGACTTTGGGCCCTTGTCAAAGATCAGGTGACCCTAGGTGGATGGATTTGCATCTGGGTTCTCAATTCTGTTCCATTGGTCAATGTATCTGTTATTGTACCAGTACGAGGCTGTTTTGACTACCATAGCTCTATAGTAGCTTCTAAGGTCTGATAGCACGAGTCCTCCTACTTTATTCTTCTTCTTCAATAGTGCTTTACTTATTTGGGGCTTCTTCCCTTTCCATATAAAGTTAATGAGTAGTTTCTCCATCTCTTTGAAGAATGCTGTTGGTATTTGGATAAGGATTGCATTGTATTTTTGATTGCTTTGGGTAAAATTGTCATTTTCACTATGTTGAGTGTACCTATCCATTAGCATGGTATGTTTTTTCATTTATGTAGATCCCTTTGGGTTTCTTGCAGTAGTGTTTTGTAGTTTTCTTTGTGTAGGTCTTTTACATCCCTAGTTAGATAAATTTTTAATTATTTTATTTTTTTAGGGGCTATTATAAATGGTATTGTTTTCATGATTTCCTTTTCATCGTTCTCTTTGTTGGTGTATAGGAATCCAACTTATTTTTGTATGTTTATCTTGTATCCTGCTAATCTACTGAATCTTTCTATTAGTTCCAGTAGTTTTCTTGTGGAGTATTTATGGTTTTCTATGTATAGTATCATATCATTTGCAAACAGGGACAGTTTAACGTCTTCATTACCAGTTTGGATGCCATTTATTTCTTTTTCTTGCCTTATTGCTCTAGCTAGGACTTCAATGTTAATAGGGGTGGTGATAAAGGGCATCCTTGTCTTCTTCCTATTCTCAAGGGGAATGTTTTCAGCCTCTCTCCATTAATAACAAGGTTGACTGTTGGTTTTGCATAAATGCCCTTTATTATGTTGAGAAATTTCCCTTCTATACCTATTTTATTGAGAGTTTTTTATCAGGAATAGGTGTTGGACTTTGTCGAATGACTTCTGTATCAACTGAGATGATCATGTGATTCTTTTCTTTCCTTTTATTCATGTGGTGTATTATGTTGATTGATTTTCTAATGTTGAACCATCCTTGCAAACCTGGTATGAATTGTACTTGGTCGTGGTGTGTTATTTTTTTGATATGATGCTGAATTCTGTTGACTAGAATTTTACTGAGAGTTTTTGTATCTATATTCACAAGAAATATTGGTCTGTAACTTTCTTTTATGTGGCATCTTTACCTGGCTTTGGTATCAGGGTTATGCTGGCTTCATAGAATGACTTTGAAAGTGTCACTTCCTTTTCTATGTTCTGAAATAGTTTGAGTAGTACTGGTATAAGCTCTTCTCTGAACGTTTGGTAGAATTCTCCAATGAAACCATCTGGGCCAGGGCTTTTTGATTGTTGTGAGTTTTTTAATTGCCTTTTCAATCTCTTCTCTTGTTATGTGTCTGTTCAGATTTTTAACATCAATTTGTAATAATTTGGGTAGATAGTGTCTTTCTAGAAATTTGTCCATTTCCTCTAGGTTTTCTAATTTGTTGAAGCACAGTTTTTCATAATACTCTGTTATAATCCTTTTTTTTTTTTTCAGTTGGATCTGTTGTAATGTCCTCCATTTCATTTCTTATTTGTGTTATTTGCGTCTTCTCCTGTTTTTCTTATGTCATTTTGTTGATCCTTTCAAGGAACCAACTTTTGGTTTTGTTGATTCTTTCTATTGTTTTTCTGTTCTCTATTTCATTTATTTCTGCTCTAATCTTCACAATTTTCTTTATTTTGGTGACTGTAGTCTTCTTTTGCTGATCTGTCTCTATTTGTTTGAGTTGTGACTCTAAAGTTTTGATTTTGTCCCTTCTCTTTCATCTGTGCATCTATTGGTATAAATTGACATCTGATCAGTGCCTTTGCATTTTCCCACAGGTTTTGGTATGATGTATTTTCATTTCTCATTTGATCTAGGAATTTTTTGATTCCATCTTTGATTTCTTCTATTACCTAGTGGTTCTTAAGCAGGGTGTTATTTAGTTTCCATGTAATGAATTTTTTTTTCCCTTGCTTTTCCTGTTGTTAATTGCTACTTTGATGGTATTGTAATCAGGGAAGATAGTTTGTAATATCTCAATGTTTTGGATTTTGTTAAGGGTTGCTTTCAGGCCTAAGATGTAGTCTATTCTGGAGAACATTCCATAGGTGTTGGAAAAGAATGTGTACTTTGCAGCTGTTGGGTTTATTGTTCTATATGTGTCTATGAGTTCAAGTTTGCTGATTGTGGCCTTTAGATCTTCTGTATCTTTGTTGAGTTTCTTTCTAGATGTTCTGTCCTTTACCAAGAGTGGTGTATTGAAGTCTCCTACTATTATTGTGGAACTGTCAATTTCTCTTTTCAGTGCTGTTAGAGTTCTCTTTTTGTATTTTGGAGCCCTGTGATTGGGTGCATAGATGTTTATTAAAGTTCTGTCTTCATGTTTTACTGTCCTTTTAATTATAATGTAGTGCCCTTCCTTGTCTTTTATGGTGGATTTTGTTTTAAAATCTATTTTATCTGAATTAGTATTGCCACTTCTGCTCTTTTTTGGTGGCTCTTTGCTTGATATATTTTTTCCATTCTTTGATTTTTGATAAATTTATGTCTTTGTTTCTAAGGTGTGTCTCTTATAGACAGCATATTGATGGATCCTGTTTTTTTTTTATCCATTTGGTCACTGTCTATGGCATTTATTATCAGTGTAATTATTGATAGGTGTGAGTTTATTGTTGTCATTTTGTAGTTTTTTTTGTATGTGTGTGTGGTGCTGACGATTTCTTTTTCCCCTTACTCTCCTGTGCTGAATTCCTTTTGTGGATTTTTTTTTTCATTTCTTGTGTTTTTGTAGGTTTTTACTGAGACTTCATATTTTTCTTCTTTATTTTGATGAGTAGGTTTGTTAACTTTCTTTGTGGTTCCATTAAAATTTACCCTTATCTTCCTAAGTTGGAACAAGTCTATTATTTCTTGGTATCACCTTGCCTTCTTCTCCATTAGAAAGTTCTTACCTACACCATTTATTCCCACTTTTATTGTTCTGACATTGTTGTAATTTGCTGATTAACCTCTTTGCTTCCCTGTTGTAATTCTTTTGGTTTTGAATAGCCCTTGCAAGTTCATTTCCTAGGTTGCTATCTGGCTGGTGCCATCTCGTGTCCTAGATTCAGGCAGTCATCTGATATTTGTTCTCAAACTGACGGATTCCCTTTAATAATTCTTGTAATTTTGGTTTGGTTTTTACATAGTCCTTTAATTTCTATTTATCTGGAAATGTCCTAATTTCACCATCATATTTGAACTAGAGTTTTGCAGGAAATATTATTTTTGCCTGACAATTTTTTTTCTTTCAAGACTTTATATATGTCATCTCATTGCCTTCTTGCTTGCATGGTTTCTACCAAGTAATCAGAGCTTAGTCTTATGATTTCTCCTCTGTATGTGACTCTTTGTTTTTCTCTAGCTGCTTTCAGAATTCTTTCTTTGTCTTTGGTTTTAGAAAGTGTGAGTATGATATGCCTTGGTGATTTTCTTTTGGTGTCTATCTTATATGGGGTTAGTTGAGCTTCTTGGATGGTCAGCTTTTCATCTTTCATGATATTAGGGAAGTTTTCTGTCAGCAATTCTTCAATGAGTCTCTCTGTTTTTTCCATTTACTCCCTGTGTTCTGGAACTCTGAACACTCACAAATTTTTGCTTTTGATTGTATCCCACATCTTTTTCAGGGGTTGTTCATTTTTCTTTGTTCTTTTTTCTGACTTTTCCTCAAACAATGTTGTATCCAAGTATTTGTCTTCAATTTCACTAAACCTGTCTTCCATTGTTTCAAACCTGCTCCTCAGCTCTTCTATGTCACTGTCTATTTCTGAAATCTTGTTGTTTATCTTTTAGATTTCTAATTGTTGTTTTTGTATGATTTCTAGTTGTGAATTTATTTCGGCATTTTGTTCCTGTATTATTTTCCTGAATTCTTCCATTTTTTGTCTGTATTTTCCATGAATTTGTCTGTTTTTTCGTCATTTTTGTCTGCTTTTTGTTTCAACTCTTGGATATGTCTGAATATTAGAGGTTTCAATTCCTTATCAGGTAGTTCTAGTGCCTTTTCTTCTACTGGACAGTCATCTGGTGTTTATTTTTGAAGTCTACTGGAGCCATCCTGTCCTGTTTTTTTTTTTTTTTTGTATGTTTTGATATTGTCTGCTGTCTTTGGGGCATTCAGTAGTTATTTTCTTGGTTTCTTGATTGTAGATTTATTTGTTTAATCTTGTTTTTTTTTTTTTTTTTAATTTGGTTATGTCTAAGCAGGTGGGCTGTGCGTTGTTTTCGGTTTGCTTATCTGTGGACACGATATTTTTCACGTTCTTGTCCAATGGGCAGTGCCAGTTGTTCAGCTATGGTGTAGCAGGGGAAGTACAGCTGAAGGGGAGGGGCTGTGATGGGTTGTTTGTGGCACATACTTTGGGCCAACAAGATGAGCCAGTAGTCAATGCAGGGCATGTTCCAGTAGGTCAAACCTGTGCTGCTCAGGAGTGCAATATTTGGCACACAGTGCAGATAGACAGGAGGTTGGGGAGTGGGAGGTTATGATGTGTGGAGCTAGGTTGTGTATGGAAAAGAGAAAAGAAGAGAGAGAGACAGGAACAACAACAACCACAAAAAAAAAAAAAAAAACCTGCTAAGGGAGCTTGCCGTTGGAGTAGAGAGATGAGAAATCAAGAAATGGAGAAAAACAAAAAGGGGGAAAAAGGGAAATAGATAAATTTTAAAAAATGCCCCAAGGGATCTCACTGTCATGATTGCATGGACAGAGGAGCTACTCCCAAGCCGGGCAGTATAGCCTGCTTTAAGGGGTGGAGATGTTACACAGCACCAGGTATTCAGGAGACAGTAAAAGAAGAAAGTACAAAGAGATGAGAAACCAATAAATGAAGAAAAATAAAAAGGAAAAAAGAAAGAGAAAACAAATAAACAAAAAAGTGGGGTTAAAAAAAAAAAGACACAATAAACCCCTAGGGATCACACCAGCATGGCTATTGGAACTGGGAAATGGGCCAGGGAAGCAGTTCCCCAGCTGAGCAGCACTTCACGTCCTGTTAAGAAGAAAATATGGCACACAAAGTCAGGTGTTCAAGAGAAAGGACGAGGAGGAGGTGAGAGGCAGGGAAGGAGCCAAAAGAGGCTGAAAAAAGCAATACCAGCAACAAAGAAATTGCACTAAAGATGCTGGCCAGTGTGGGTGTGGCGAATTTGCCCTGCACAGAACTGGCGCTTCCCTTGTGCTTCCCACTGGGGAGTGCCAGATTGACTCTCTGGGAAGCCAGGAAACTGCCCACCGGGAAGCAGCAGACTGGCTAGCCTGGGAAGCATCAAAGGTGAAGCAGGTTGGAGGCAGGGTTGGAGGTGAGAAAGCATGTATTGCTGGTTACCGGGTGCTCTGTCTCCTGCTGGGAGCTCCATAAATCTGCTTTCCTGAACACCCTGTCCGCTGATCTCCTGCAGAAGTCCAAGATGTTGGATCCTTGCTCTGTTAGCTGATGGGGTCTTCTGCTGGTAACTCTCCTTTCTCTCCGTTCTCTGTCAGTTTTATACCACTCAGTGTTTGGTTGAGTTCTTTCCCTCTTCAATTGATGCTTAGCGATTCAAGAATGGCACTTGTCTCTGTTTTTCTTAGTTTTTCAGGTCTTTGCTGTGGAGGGATGGCTGGTGCTTCTGTCTATAGTGCTATGTTCCCAGAATCCATTGGAAAAGAATATTGAATATACCATGGACTGCCACAAGAACAAGCAAATCTGTTTTGGAAGAAGTACAACCAGAATGCTCCTTAGAAGAAAGGATGATGAGATTCTGTCTCACATACTTTGGACATGTTATCAGGCAAGGGAGATCAGTCCCTGGAGAAGGTCATCATGCTTGGTAAAGTAGAAGGTCAGTGAAAAAGAGGAAGACTGAGGTGGATTGACACAGTGGCTTCAACAATGGGTTCAAGCATAACAACGACTGTGAGGATGGGGCAGGATCGGGCAATGTTTCCTTGTGTGTCTCTATGAGTGGGAACCAACTTGATGACAGTTAAGAACAAAAAAGATAGAGGGAGTTAGTCTCAGGAAATTATAAGCATTGAATTATTGTTAAGAGAAAGAGTTAAGAATATAGAGAACTTTCCTGATCACAGATCTAGAGTGTTAGTGGAGGGAAAAAAAGAAAGTGGTTTTATGATGTTTGAGACAGATACAAGAAGACCTGGGTCAAACTAGGAGATACGGAAACTATGGGTAGAGCACGATTATCTAGAAGACCTTTATTTCTTATTGTGGACCAGAAAGACAAATATGAAGAGGGGTAGAATAAGTCTTTAGAGATCCTTAGAGGAAGATGCATGCTTAGATCATGCTATGATAAGGGTTTAGGTTTACACTGACTAGTTATTTCTTCTGAACTTCCTGATGGTGTATGTAGTGGTCTGGAGCAGGGCTAGTAACTGTCAGTGTGTAATGAATCCTCATTTTCTTTTTTTTTTAAATAGCAAATAGTAATTTTATAATCATTTGTGGGAATATCTGCCAGTAATTGTCACTTTTGAGGCCTGGAGAACTTTGTGGCTCATCTAAAATATTCCCAGAAGTGACCAATTTTAGTACACATCCTTGCTGATAGCTCTCATTAACATAACAAAGAAAACATTATTTCCAGTCAGGATTACACCCACAGGTATAGGATTAGGATTCCAGCACATATTTTGGCAGTATGGGGTTGGGGGGGAGTCACAATTCATAACTTCCTTCCTACAATCTTCTGATAGGAAATTAAAATAACAATGAAAGAAGTAATAATAATAATAAGTCAAAACTATATCAAGCAAATATTCAACTGAATTTATTAATCTCTAAATAGAAATTCCTATTTTTTTTAATCTTCCCACCTATATTCAAGGCTAAACTTAAACACACACACAGAGTGAGTTGCTTAAAAACATCAAGACTTCTAAAACCATTCTAACATAGTGATCAGATGTAATCTGATTTGAACACTGTGCTGAGATATTTTTGATGTGGGTTAGGAAATATGGTACTTTTATGACCCCATTAAAAAGTTAACTATGTAACATCTTTTTTATGTTATGATGTGAAGTTTTATTGTGGGATCATTATCCAAAAACATCTAAGATCTACTTTACTACCAAAAATTGGACTGAGTCAAGAACAATTACATTCTTTGAACTCACAATGCTAACATTTCTACTTAATTATTAAATTCAAGGAAAGGTGATAGATGTTATTAAACAAGAATTGTCTATATTGCACCAATACATGAGCTCTATAACAGTTTAACTTTGAACACATACACTTTGACAGCTGTCTAAAATATTCTGTATAGGCACAAAGATTATTGTATAACATTGAGTTTACTATTCAAAATCAGTAAAAAATATAATAGCTCTGAAGTACCATCTTTTTATGCAAATAAAACGTGCCTCTACTATTGTTTGCCAACTGCTACCCTCTCCTAGCAAGGTATTTTCATAAATGCTGCTATGCTGATTTTTTTATATATCACTATAAAAAAATTAGGATAGTTACAAAAATACCTCGCAGTTGGCAAACTAATGTAGAAGTCACACATTATTTGCGTAAAAGGTAGATGGCAATACAAATACGTCTGATCTATTTTTTTTATATTTAATTTCAATAATGTTTTTTATTGTGCTTTAAGTGAAAGTTTACAGTTCAAATCAGTTTCTCATACTAAAATTTATACACACATTGCTATGTGACCTTAGCTGCTCTCCTTATAATATGACAGCACACTCCTCCTTTCCACCCTGGATTTCCCGTGTCCATTCCTCCAGCTCCTGTCCCTTTTTGCCTCCTCATCTTGCCTCTGGAAAGGAGTTGCCCATTAAATTTCATGTACCTACTTGAGCTAAGAAGTTCTCTCTTTACGACTATCATTTTCTGTCTTATAGTCCAGTCTAGTCTTTGTCTGAAGAGTTGACTTTGGGAATGGTTTCAGTTCTGGACTAACAGAGAGTCCAGGAGCCATGTCTTCTGTGTCCCTCTAGTCTCAGTCAGACCATTAAGTCTGGTCTTTTAATTAGAATTTGAGTTCTGCACCTCACTGTTTTCCTGCTCCATCAGGGACTCTCTGTTTTGTTCCCTCTCAAGGGGGTCATTGTGGTAGCCAGGCACCATCTAGTTCTTCTGGTCTCAGGCTGATGAGTCTCTGCTTTATGTGACCATTTCTGTCTCTTGGGATAATATTTTCCTTTTGTCTTTGGTGTTCTTCAT
Source organism: Dugong dugon (assembly GCA_030035585.1). Lineage (NCBI taxonomy): Eukaryota > Metazoa > Chordata > Mammalia > Sirenia > Dugongidae > Dugong > Dugong dugon. The sequence continues at coordinate 99,521,637 of CM057463.1, read as the reverse complement.
TCTCCTTTGCTCCAGGTGAGTTGGGACCAACTGACACATCTCAGATGGCCGCTCACTATCTTTCAAGACCCCAGACTCCACTCACCAAAATGGGATGCAGAATATTTTCTTAATAAAATTTGTTATGCGAATTGACCTAGATGTCCCCTGAAATCATGGTCCCCAGACCCCTGCCCCTGTTACTCTGTCCCTGGAAGTATTTGGTTGTATTCAGGAAACTTCTTAGCTTTTGGTTTAGTCCAGTTGTGCTGACTTCCACTGTGGAGTGTGTTGTCCTTCCCTTCACCTAAGATAATTCTTATCTACAATCTAGTTAGTGAATACCCCTCTCCCTCACTCCCCACTCTCATAACCATCAAAGAATGTATGAATCTCACATGTTAATGGTGAATTATTTTTTTCATATGTTGCTGAATGCTATTGGCTAGACTTTTGTTGAAGATTTTTGCATCTATGTTCATGAGGGATATTGATCTGTAATTTTCTTTTTTTGTGGTGTCTTTATCTGGTTTTGGTATCAGGGTTATGCTGGCTACATAAAAAGAGTTTGGAAGTATTTCATCCTTTCTATGCTGTGAAATACCTTTAGTAGTAGTGGTGTTAACTCTTTTCTGAAAGTTGAGTAGAATTCTCCAGTGAAACTGTCCGGGCCAGGGTTTTTTTCCGGGCCAGGGATTTTTCATGTTGGGAGTTTTTAAAATAACTTTTGATTCTCTTCTTTTGTTATAGGTTTATTTAGTTGTTCTACTTGTTTGTGTTAGTTTAGGTAGGTAGTGTGTTTCTAGAAATTTGTCCATTTCCTCTAGTTTTTTAAATTTGTTAGAGTACAATTTTTTATAGTACTGTATTATGATTCTTTTAATTTCAGTTGGGTGTGTTGTGTTATTGCCCATATCATTTCTTATTCAGGCTATTAGCTTCCTCTCCTGTTTTCCTTTTGTAAGTTTGGTCAGTGGTTTATCGATTTTGTTGATCTTTCCAAAGAACCAGCTTTTTTGTTTTTTAACTCTTTGAAATTTCTATTTCATTTAATTCTGCTCTAATTTTTATTATTTGTTTTCTACTGGTACCCGAGGGCTTCTTTTGCTGCTCTCTTTCTATTTGTTCGAGTTGTACGGTTAATGTTTTGATTTTTTCCCTTACTTCTTTTTGGATATGTGTAATTATTGCTATACATTGACCTCTGAACACTGCTGTTCCTTTGTCCCAAAAGTTCTGGTAAGATATGTTTTCATTCTCATTTGATTCTATGAATTTCTTTATTCCATCCTTAATTTCTTCTATAACCAATGATTTTTGAGCAAGGTAATGTTCAGTTTCCACATGCTTGATTTTTTTTCCTTCCTTTTGTGTTATTGATTTCTACTTTTACGGCTTTATGGTCAGAAAAGATGTTTTGTAATATTTTGATGTTTTTAATTCTGTTAAGGTTTGTGGTCCATTCTGGAGAATGTTCCATGTGCTTTGGAAAAAAAAGTATACTTGGCTGCAGTTGAGTAGAGTGTTCTGTATATGTCTATGAGGTCAAGTTGGTTGACTGTGGCATTTAAATCTTCTGTATCTTTATTGAGCTTCTTTCTGGATGCTCTGTCCTTCACAGAAGGTGGAGTGTTGAAGTCTCCTACTATTATTTTGGAGCTGTCTATCTCTCTTCTCAATGCTGTTAGAGTTAGTTTTATCTATTTTGAAGCCCTGTCGTTGGGTGCATAAATATTTATTACAGTTATGTCCTCCTGGTGTGTTGACCCTTTAATCATTATATAGTCTCCTGTGTTATCCTTTGTGATGAATTTTACTTTAAAGTCTATTTTGTTAGAGATAAATATTGTCACTCCTGCTCTTTTTTGATTGTTGTTTGCTTGATATATTGTTTTCCCATCTTTTGAGTTTTAGTTTGTTTGTGTCTTTAAGTCTAAAGTGTGTCTCTTGCAGGTAGCATATAGACAGATTGTGTTTTTTTAATCCATTCTGCTACTCTATATCTCTTTATTGGTGTGTTTAATCCATTTACATTCAACATAGTTATAAATAGGTATACATTTGTGTTGTTGTTACGTGTCGTCGAGTAAGTTCAGACTCATAGCAACCCTATGCATCACAGAACAAAACACTGCCTGGTCCTGTGCCATGCTCACAATTGTTATGCTTGAGCCCAATGTTGCAACCACTGTGCCAATCCATCCCATTGAGAGTCTTCCTCTTTTTTGCTGACCCTGTACTTTACCAAGAATGATCTCTTTTTCCAAGGACTGCTCCCTCCTGACAACATTTCCAAAGTATGCAAGACATAGTCTTGTCATCCTTGCTGCTAAGGAGCATTCTGGCTGTACTTCTTCTAAGACAGATTTCTTCATTCTTTTGGCAGTCCATGGTATATTCAATATTCTTCACCAACACCACAATTCAAAAGCATCAGTCCTTCTTTGATCTTCCTTATTCACTGTCCATCTTTTGCATACCTTTTATGCAGTTGAAAATACCATGACTTGAATCAGGTGCACCTTAGTCTTCAAGGCAACATCTTTGCTTTTCAATGCTTTAAAGATGTTTTTTGCAGCAGATTTGCCCTATGAAATGCATCTTGTGATTTCTTCACTGCTGCTTCCATGGGTGTTGATTGTGGATCCAAGTAAAATAAAATCCTTGACAACTTCAATCTTTTCTCCATTTATCATTATGATCCTTATTGGTTCAGGTGTGAGGATTTTTGTTTTCTTTATGTTGAGGTGTAATTCTTATGGAAAGCTGTGGTCTTTGATCTTCATCAGTAAGGTTTTCAAGTCCTCTTCACTTTCAGCAAGCAAGGTTGTGTCATCTGCATAAGATGTTAATGAGTCTTCCTTCAATCCTGATGCCTTATTCTTCTTCATATAGTCCAGCTTCTTGGATTATTTTCTCAGCATACATATTGAATAGGTATGGTGAAAGCATGCAACTTGACATACACCTTCCCTGACTTTAAACCAAACAGAATCCCCTTATTCTTTGCAAGGTATGCGTTTAGTGCTGTCATTTTGATGTCTTTTTTGTGTATGTGTGTGTGTTGTTGACAGTTTCTTTTTACCGCTTAATTTTCTGTGCTGAGTAGTTTTTCTTTATGTATTTTCATTTCATTTTGTTCAGTGTTGTTGATTTGTTGTTTGCTGAGTCTCTGTTTTTCTTGTGTTTTTTATTATTTTTATTTTTATTTTTATTAATAGGATCATTAGTTTCCTTCGTGGTTACCTTAATATTCTCCTCTATTTTTCTAAGACAAATCTTTTATTTCCTTATATCATCTTGACTTCCTCTCCATATGTAAGATCTATGATTACATTTTTCAGTTCCTCTTTTTGTTTTTTAATGTTGTTATCTTTGACATATTGAAATCTCTGTTTCCTTATTTTCAGCTTTTTAGATTTGATTTATTTTTGTGACTTCCCTATCTGGATTGATATCTGGTTGTTCTGTCCTGTGTTCTAGTCTTGGGTTGTTATTGGATGTTATTGATTTCCTAACCAGAGGACTCCCTGTAGTATTTCTTGAAACTTTGGTTTGGTTTTTGCAAATTCTCTAAATTTCTGTTTATCTAGAAATGCCCTAATTTCACCATCGTATTACATTGACAGTTTTGCTGGATATAAAATTCTTGGCTGACAATTTTTTTTTCTTTCAAGGCTTTATATATGTCATCCCATTGCCTTCTTGCCTGCATGGTTACTGCTGACTAGTCCAAGCTTAGTCTTATTGACTCTCTGTAGATGACTTTTTGTTTATCCCTAGCCACTCTTAAATTTCTCTCTTTATCTTTGGTTTTGGCAAGTTCAATTATAATATGTCTTGGTGACTTTATTTTGGGATCTACCTTGTGTGGTGTTCAATAAGTGTCTTTGTTAGACATCTTGTCATCTTTCATAATATCAGGGAAGTTTTCTGTCAACAAAACTTCAAAAATTCTCTGTGTATTTTCTGTTATCCCTCACACTCCCTTCTGGTATTCTAGTCACTTGTAGACTATTCCTCTTGATTGAGTCCCACATAATTCTTGTTTTTAATTCTTCCATCTGATTTCTCCAAAGACAAGTTGGTGTCAAGTACTTTATCTTAAATCTCACTAATTCTGACTTTTACTGCCTCAGTTTTGCTCCCATGACTTTCTGTTGAATTATCTAATTCTGAAATTTTATTGTTACTCTTCTGGATTTCTGTTTGCTGTCTCTCTATGGATTCTTGTAGCCTGTTAAATTTGTCATTGTGCTCTTCTCTAATCTTCTTAACTTCTTTTACTGTTTTATGTATTCCTTGGCTTGTTCTTCATTTTACATGATCTCCTTCATGATAACTTGAAAAGTTCTGTATATTAATCTTTTTTTCTACCTCCGATAATTCCAAGTTCTCTTCCTCCATAAAATTTCTTGATTATTTGTTTTGGGAGCTTGCTGAAGCCGTCATGATCAGCCTCTTTATATGATTTGATATTGATTGTCATCTCCAAGCCATCAATAAGTTATTATATTTATTATGTATTTTATCTTTGCTTACTGTGTCCTAGCTTCTTGTTTTGTTTTATTTTGATATGCCCAAATAGGCTGCTCATGTGAGCTAATTTTATTATTGGTGCCTTTGAAGCTCTAATATTATGTCACCAGATGGTTAGATCTGTTACTAGATATGCGAGCTCAGGAGTCTTTTTACTTCTCTTGCATGGATTCAGCTGAGGTGTCCAGATAATTGGTCACCAAGTGTGTGGTGCAGGATCTCACCTGCAGTTCTAGATGGGCAGGGGTGATTGAAGTAGGCAGTTATCTGGCTGCAGTAGGGGATCACGTGCTAAGCAAGGCAGGGGGCCTGATGGCTGCCTCTGAGTATCTGGGAGGAAAGTGTGTCCCTGTTCCCTAGAGTGCGTAGGTGGGTGGGTTTTGCAGCTGACTATGAGCACCCAGTGCTGTTGGCTGTAAGGTCTGTGAGGCACCACTTATTCTTGGACACCTGTCCCAGGTGGCTAGGTGGCATGAGTGGAGCCACCAGTCCTCATTCCCCTTAAGTGGGTGGGTGAGGGCTCTCTTTAATGAGCTGAGTGGTGTCACATGTCATGAACCTGCCACTCCACCACACAGTTGATACAGGGAAGTTAGGCTTCAGGTATATACCCTGTTGTACTGTGGTAATGTGAGCCTACACTGATGAAATGGAGCTGCACAAGCCTATGCAAGGGTAAAAAGCATTCAAAGTCTATGGTCCCCTTATGCCTGTGCCCAGGCAAAGGAGCTGTGCCTGCCCTGAGTCCCCAGCTTAAGGGAGCTGGTAGATTATTTTTTCCTGTTTGTTAATTTTTTCCCTCTCCAAGGCTAGCAGAATGACTCAGGGCAAGTGATGGGTCTTACTTCTGGCCCAGGGGACACATTGCTGAAGCCAGCCAGGAATCCAGTGCAGAACAGGAAGGGAGCAGGCAAATGGGAAAGAGGTTCTTCCCAAATGGTTTTTTTTTTTTGATCCACATAGTAGGTTAAATGCATGTACTTATCTTTTGCCAATTGAGTGCCACTTTTCATTGGCTCTGGAGGCTGCTTGGTCTCTCCCAATGTGGAAAACACGTCCCAGATGTGCACTCCAGCCGGTCTGGCCTGCAGGGTGCTGGCTCCAGCTGAGTCAGATCTAGCAACTCCTCGCTGCTTCTGAACCATCTATCCCTCCCCCTGCCATTCAGCCCAAATCCTCAACTTTGCCTTTGATGTTTAGGGCTCCTAAATTGTCATATTTAATCAATTCACTTTTTTTTGAGTCATTGTTGTAAGAGGGACAACCAGAAGCATCTGATCTATTTTAAGTCATATGATTAAAATATTTACAATGTTAATTACAATTAGTTTTAAAATGGTTGAAAGTATGGTAATGATCTAAAAACTATTGATTTAATTAAGATAAGAAGATAACCAGCTAATACTTGAATGCTTATGTCTTAGTTATCTAGTGCTGCTATAACAGAAATACCACAAGTGGATGGCTTTAACAAAGAGAAATTTATTTCTTCACAGTATGGTAGGCTGAAAGTCCAAATTCAGGGCATCAGTTCCAGGGGAAGGCTTTTTCTCTCTGTCAGCCTTCTTCTCTTCAGTGTTCCCCCAGACTAGGAGCTTCTCTGCACAGGGACCCCACTCCAAAGGACGCGCTCTGCTCCCAACACTGCTTTCTTGATGGTATGAGGTCCCCAACTCTCTGCTTGCTTCCCTGTCCTTTTATCTCTTGAGAGATAAATGGTGGTGCAGGCCACACCCCAGAGAGACTCCCTTTACATTGGATCAGGGATGTGACCCGGGTAAAGGTGGTGTTACAATCCCACCCTAATCCTCTTTAATATAAAAGTACAATCACAAAATGGAGGCCAACCACACAAATCTGGGAATCATGGCCCAGCCAAATTGATACACACATTTTTGGAGGGACATAATTCAAACCATGACATTCCAACCTTTGGCCCCCCACAAATCACATCCTTGCAACATGCAAAACATATTCACCCCATCATATCATAGCAAAAGACTTAATTCCAAGTCCAAAATCCAAACATTTTTCTTCATCTGTGAAACGTAGAATACAAGTTGTTTGCTTCCAAAGGTACAAAGGCAAAACAGGCACAAGCTAGACATTTCCATTACAAATGGAAGAAACTAGAGGAAAAGAAGTGATAACAGGCACCAAGCAAGTCAGCAGAACACATTACATTAGCCCTCAAGGCTTTGAAAATAATCCTCTGTTCTGTGCGACAATTTACACAATGGCCCTGCCCTCCAGACTCTAGGTATTGGCCACAGTCTCTGGATTTTGAGTGGCGGACCCTGTGCCCTGGGCTTCAGCTCCGCCTTCCAGGCCCAGTGGGACAACAACTCTGCTCCCTGGGCTTTAGGCGCACCGTTCTCCCAGTCCATCTGAGTGGCAACTCCACCCTTAGAAGCACCAGAAACCATTGCTCCATGCTTTGAGACCCCTGAGGTCATGGCCATACCTTTTGAGACTGAGGCAGCTTGGCTTCTTGAGTCCCTTGTCTCTTCAGCTTCTGCTTCTGTTTCCTGTGGCTTCTTGGCCCTCAGGCCTCATGCCCACATCTTCCCTGCTGGGGCAAGTGTTCCAAAGCTCTGTAGCTCCACTGGTATAAGTGCCCGGAGGCACCCCACTCTGCCAGGAAGCCTCCTGCACACAGGCACTCAGCTAGGCTTGCTCCATGGGTTGGCAAACCTAGCTCCACCAATAAGTACCCAGAGGCACCCCACTCTGCCAGGAAGCCTCCTGCGCACAGGCACTCAGCTCTCTTTCTCCGTGGGTTGGCTCCAGTGCCATCTCGCACTGACCTCATGGTTTTGCTGCTGTTGGTTCTCTGCTGCTGCTGCTCCTCTATCCATTCACAGTTTCAAAACCACTTCCACGTTTTAGGTATCTGTTAGAGCAGCACCCCACTCCTGGTACCAAATTTTGTCTTAGTTATCTAGTGCTGCTATAACAGAAATACCACAAGTGGATGGCTTTAACAAAGAGAAATTTATTTCTTCACAGTAAGGTAGGCTGAAAGTAAAAATTCACAGTGTCACCTCCAAGGGAAGGCTTTTTCTCTCTGTCGGCCTTCTTCTCTTTGGTGTTTCCCCAGATTAGGAGCTTCTCTCCGCAGGGACCCTGCTCCAAAGGACACGCTCTACTCCGAGCACTGCTTTCTTGATCGTATGAGGCACCCATCTCTCTGCTTGCTTCCTTTTCCTTTTATCTCTTGATAAAGGCCACACCCCAGAGAAACTCCCTTTACATTGGATCAGGGATGTGACCTGGGTAAAGGTGGTGTTACAATCCCACCGTAATCCTCTTTAACATAAAATTACAATCACAAAATGGAGGCCAACCACACAAATCTGGGAATCATGGCCCAGCCAAATTGATACACACATTTTTGGGGGGACATAATTCAAACCACGACAGCTTACTATGTATCATTTTAAGGAGTTTTCATGATTAGGTCATTACATTCAGTGTAATTATTGATAGATGTGAGTTTGTTGTTGTCATTTTGTAGTGCTTTTTTTTGTGGTGCTGAAGTTTTCTTTGTTCTTCTTACTCTATTGTGCTGAGTTACTTTTGTTTGTGGAATTTTTTTTTCATTTCTTTTGTTTTTGCAGGTTTTGTTTTTGCTGAGACTTTATGCTTTTCCTTTTCTTTTTATGAGTATGTTTGTTAACTTTATTTGTGGTTATCATGAATTCTACCCTTATCTTTCTAAGTTTGAAGCAGTCTACCATTACTTGGTATTGTCTTGCCTTCGTCTCCATTAGAAGGTTCTATACCTATGCCGTTTATTCCCTCTTTTATTGGTTTGATGTTGTAATTTACTGATTAATTTCTCTGATTCCCTGTTGTATTTCTTTTGGTTTTGGATAGTCTTCGAGAGTTCATTTCCTAGATTGGTATCAAGCTCGTATGATCCTGCGTCCTAGGTTCTGCCTGTGAGCTGAACTGTTTGTCCACAGATTGAAGAACTCCCTTTAATAATTCTTGTAAGTTTGGTTTGACTTTTACATATTCCCTTAATTTTTGTTTATCTGGAAATGACCTAATTTCACCATCAAATCTGAACGAGAGTTTTGCAGGATATATTATTCTTGGCTGGCAATTTTTTTCTTTCAAGATTTGATATATGTCATCCCATTGCCTTCTTGCCTGCATGGTTTCTGCCGAATAATCTGAGCTTAGTCTTATTGTTTCTCCTCTGTATGTGACTTCTTGTTTTTCACGAGCTTCTCTCAGAATTCCTTGTTTGTATTTGGTTTTGTTGAGTGTGATTATGATATGCCTTGGTGATTTTCTTTTGGGGTCTCTCCAATATGGGGTTCATTGAGCTTCTTGGACTGCCAGCTTTTCATCTTTCATGATATTGGGGAAGTTTTCTGTCAGCAGTTCTTCAATGATCCTCTCTGTATTTCCTGTTTTCTCCCCGTTCTGGAATTTCAATCACTTGCAGATTATTGCTTTTGATTGTATCCCACATAACTCTCAGGGTCTCTTCATTTTTCTTTGTTCTTTTTTCTGAGTTTTCCTGAAACAGAGTTGTATCCAAGTGTTTGTCTTCAATGATACTATCCTGTCTTCCACCGTTTCAAATCTGCTTCTCAGCCCTTTTATGACACCATCCATTTCTGAAATCTAGTTATTTATCTTTTGGATTTCTAAGTGTTCTGTTTGTGTAATTTGTAGTTGTGAACTTATTTTGGCATTTTGTTCCTGCATTATTTTCCTGAATTCTTCCAATTTTTTGTCTGTATTTTCCTTGAATTTGTCTATTTTTTCCTCATGTTTGTCAGATTTTTGCCTCAGCTGACAATTGTATTCCTGGCCATATTTCTGACAATTGTATTCCTGACAATTCTGAGTATCGGAGATTTGAGTTCCCTATCAGGTAGTTTTAGTGCATTTTCTTCCACTGGAAAGTCAGCTGGTGTTTTATTTTGGACACCTACTGGAACCATCCTGTCCTGTTTTTGTAAATGTTTTGATATTGTCTGCTGTCTTCAGGGCATTCAGTAGTTATTTTTCTCGTTTATTGATTGTAGATTTGTTTGTTTTGTCCCCTTTTTTGTTTTTTTAATTTGACTATGTCTGAGCAGGAGGACTGTGTGTTCCTTGTTATTTGCTCATCTGTGGGCACAATACTTTTCACTTCCTTCTCCAATTGGCAGGGTCACTCACTCAGATATGGTATTGCAGGGCAGGTCTAGCTGAAGAGAAGTTTCTGGGACGGGTTCTTTGTGGTACTTACTACAGCCACCAGAGTGGGTCGGTAATCAGTGCAGGCAGTTCCAGTAGGCCGTGCTGCTTGGTAGTGTGATGTGAAGTGCACGGTGCAGGTAAGCAGGATGCAGCGGGGAGATTCTTATGTGTGGAACTAAGATGGATATGGGAGAGAGGAGAGAGGAACAGGAGCCAAAAACATACAAAGAAAGAAAAAAGAATGCTAGGGGAGCTTGCCGTTGGAATGGAGAGATGAGAGACTATGAAATGGAGAAAAACAGAAAGGGGAAGAGGAAGAAAAGAAAAGAATGAATAAGTAAAAATCAGAAAGGTTAAAGAACTGCAAAGTTCCCAGGGATCCCACCAGCACCTCTATGAGGTCTGGGGATGTTGCTCTCAGGTGTTGCAGTACAGCCTGGTTAGAGGGTGTAGAGGTATACAATGCCAGGTATTCATGGAACAGAAAGAGAAGGAAGATATACAGAGATGAGAAACTGAGCAGTGAAGAAAGACAACAAGGGAAAAAGGGGGGGGGGAAAGAATAAAAAAAAAAAAAGGACAAGAAAGGCCCCCGAAAAAAACATAAAAAAAAAACAACAAAAAAGAAATGACCTCAGGGATCCTTCTGCACATCTGTGCAAGCCGAGTGGGAAGTCTCCCTGCCACGCAGCACCGCCTGGCCAGAAAGGGCTCCTAACTCAAGAAAAGGAAAAGAAAACAAACAAACAATTCAAAACAAACAAACGAACAAAAGCCCTGGGATCCCACCAGCACAGCAGCCCAGACCGGGCAGCAGCTCCACAGTCGAACGGACAAGACTGTGTCCACGGGAAGCAAAGGGGACTGAGTGTAGGTGAAGAAGGGTAAAGATTGGGAAGCATTTATCACAAATTACCGGAGCTCTGCAGCCCCTCAGGAAGAAGCAAAGATGGCGCACGGAGCCAGGTATTTGAGCGAAAGGAGGGGGAGGTGGTGAGAGGTAAGGAAGAAATCAAGAGAAGTGGAAACAAGCAACATCAGCAGCCAACAAATGGCACTCAGAGAGCTGGCCCGTTCAGGTGTGTGGAATCCAAGCAGCCGGTGTTTCCCTGTCAAGAGATTGTGGCCACGGGAAGCAGAGGAGGCCGGGTCGGGATGAAGACGGGTGGGGGTGGGAAAGTGTTTATTGCAAATTACCAGTTGTTTTGTCTCCCGCTGGACGCTCTGTGAGGCTGCTTTCCCGTACCCCCTGTTTGCTCGTCTCAGATAGGAGTCCAAGATAGAGGATCCGCGCTGCATTATCTGGTAGGGGACCTCTGTATGAATCTCTTCTTGCTCTCCGTTCTCTGTCAGTTTTCTCACTTCATTTGGTGCTTGACTGAGTTCTTTATCTCTTCATTTGATGTTTTAGGGTTTCAGAATTGTTGTATTCTCTGTTCGGCTTAGTTTTTCAGATCTTTGCTTTAGAGGGACAGCGTGGTGCTTCTGCCTAGGGCGCCTTTGTGCCGGAACCGCCAAAGCAACTAATTTTTAAATTAAAATTAAAATAAGCCTGATAAAAATATCATAGAGATGGTTTCTTTATATGTATGTTAATAAACACACTTCAATTGTTTTAAATTTCAAGGATAATAATTTTCTAGAATGAAATCAGAAATATGGCCAAGAATACAAAGCACAGCAGTTTGGAAATAGGGAGAACTGAATCCTTGTGAGTCCAGATTTGCCTGATAAAATTCAAGACAGCCAGTTAAATTTGAACCTGCATAAACAATGAATGCTCGTTTAATATAACTATGTCCCATTTGGATTATACATGTATTCATTGTTTATTTGAAAGTCAAATTTAACTGTGTAGAGTATACTTTTGTCTGCTAAATCTGGCAACCCTCTGTGTGCCACAGATTTTTTTTGAACATCAGTTTTGTTATCAGCAATAGATCTATTTTATCTTTACCGTAAATTCAGATTTAAATTATTTGAAATTTTGCTTCAATTTATTTTCCCAAAATAATAAAGTTGCTTCATATTACTCTCAAATATCATGAAGACAAGTATCCTTAACAAGTAACATGCAGTAGGTTTTTGGATGAATTAGCAAGGCTGAATGCTGATATTTATATAAATTGGTTCCATTCTCTAAGTATTCACACATATTTTGGCTAAAAAATAAAGCAGGTGTCATTTATCATAGTTAATACCAACTATTTTGAAAAAAATAACACAATTGTAGAAATATTTCCCTAAAAGTATCTATAAATGTACATAAATGTGTAACTTCTTGCTACAGAATCCCATGCTTTTCAGCTGTTTTAGATTTTATTTTTAGCTTGTAGTCATACATGCTTTAATTCAACTCTGGTTGTTAATTTCAACAGAAACTTTAAAAAGCCCGGTGAAGCACAAAACATATTTGTCTTGTTAATTTTGTTAACAATTCAATCTATGAAGAGAGTGCATTTTCATAAATAGCTATGACAGCTTCTCAGTTAAAAGCAGAAATTCTTCATCCAGCAATAATCTCCAAAGTGAAAACATCATGCTTGTTTTCATAACTCTTTATTTAAATAACTCTATCTAAATCATTATTAATGTGGTTACCATACATACAGTAAATTTTCTATAGCTTTTATAATGGCCATTTAGGAAAATTGAGAAAAAAGAAATTCTGTATTATAAAAATATTATAATCCTGTAAAAACACCATAATCCCAAAAATACCCCAAGACAGTATTCACTTCTGCTTCCAGACCACCTAGATTTAACAGTCCATATTTCTTTTTTGAAGAGGAAATAGATTGTGAGATCACCTTACTTATATTGTGGATAGTAAAAGAGTTAATTCTATTTTAAAAATTTTCTTAGGCAATTCTCTGTCTTTTGTACTATAAATTATGATGATTCAAAAACAAATCTCAATTCAGATAATCATAATTATATGTAATGACTTTATCTCTTTTTTTCTTGTTGAGAAACTTCTGTTTGTTATTGCTGTTTTATTTTTTATCATACAAATGACAGTATTAGAAAAAAATAATGAAAAGATAATTGGAAACTCTTAATTTTATGACCTAGTAAAATAACTGTCAGAATTATGTTTCCTTCTAATTCTTTTCCTATATGTTTATAGTTATATATGTGAATGCATGTCACTTTCGCCTTACTACACACGATTTCATCCTGAATATTTAATTATTTTACTGTGATTTACTGAATATTTAATTATGCTATGAATTATTAGTGTATGATCACCTAGTGATTGTTTTATCCCAATCACCCAAGTGATTTTAAAATTTTATCAACTTAGTCATCTTTTTTTTTTTTTTTTTTTTGTGGATTCCTTGGGTAGCATAAACAGTTAAGCACTCAATTACTAGTTAATAATTTGGTGGTTCAAAACCCCATAAAAGCCTCAGAAGATAGGCCTGGCAATCTCCTTCCAAAAGGTCACAGACTGGAAAACACTATGGAGTAGTTCTAGTATGCAATCATGGGGTCACTTTGAATTGGAATCTACTTAATGGCAACTAACAACGACATTCATTTTAACATCCTTAAGATGAATATCTGAAACTTGTTGGCATTTTATAATTTTTAGAGTGGTAGGTATCAATTCTTGTGGAAGATTTCCTTTCTTTCAGAAAAGATAGCTAAGATTGGCCCTGTAAGTTTTACAAAAGAAAAGAAGCTACTCTTTTTTCTTGGGAATAAAGTCATTCTATAGCTAAATGCAAAAGTTTCAAACTGAGATATTAAGTAGTGTAAACTGGGTTTTTTAGACTTCACAATAAATAATGAGAATAGTGTTTTTTGTAACAAGTTGAATAGACTTCTAGTGTCCGTTGTCCATCACAAGGATTATTTAAATTAGAATAATTCAGGGTTTGAGAATGCTTTATGATGATTGGGTTGGGCTTGGATTGTCCTATGAATGAAATTTCCATCTGTCATTTTTTTTTCTCTTGTGAATAGGTGATTGGACATAAGGAACTATACCTCTCCTTTTCTATGTTGGAGTTTTCTTAGACCACAAGACTCTCATACTGGATTTAGTAACTGTGAACCACTTGCTGGTGACCTCTAAGTAATTCTCAGTACTGCAGCCTCTTAAACTGAAGCTTTGGTAAAGCTGGGCAGTGTTTTGAGGAGTTGACAGAGAACTATATTTATGTTTGATATGATTCAGTATGAGAAAGCGTCCTAGAGAACCTTATGGATAAGCAAATTATAGTGACATAGAGAGTAGAAGAAGGCAGCAAATGATGATCACCATGACTGATTTTTGAAACATGTAAGAATGAACCCCAAATGTAAAAAGTGCTACAAAAATCCTGTAAGTATTTTAAGATCTTCACAGGACGATTGCACTAGTAAATGACAACGAAATCCATTTTTCTTTTCACATCTTTATTTCTTGAGGTTTTTTATGAGAATGATTTTTTAAAAAATTGCCATCAAAATAAACTTGGAAATATAATTAACTTTATAGAAACTTGCACTATAGACAACTTTCCCAGAACTATTTAGTAGTTTGAATAAAACTATACTTAGCTGGATTTATACATGACCAAACATAAATATATATATTACATATAGTTATATATATAATTTTACTCCATATTCTGTAATTCTACAAAGTGTTCATTTATGAAAGCTATAGAGCTATAGGTCTTAGAATCTTCAAAATAATGAAATGTTTGTATTAACCTTATGAAAAAATAATGTTAGTTACACTTACTATTCCTTTTCTTTAACAATAATTGAGTAGAAGTTTTTTTTTATTTTTTCATAGCAAATACTCAGATAACTTTAACTGATGGCTAATTTTAACTGACTATAGCAATTATCCAAACATTTGAATAAATATTTGAATGTTCCTCCAGATGTTTTGAATCATGTTTATACTACCTTCCTTCTCTAGTAATAGATATACCTCTCCTTAAAGTAATATATTCAAAATCCTTGCCTTCTCTGATTCAATTTTTTTCATTTTAAATCAACAAGTTTTTATGGCATGCTTACCAGATCTTCAGCCTATGTGCTGGCTGAAATGCAAAAGATGTATAGACTGATGCCTTCCCTTCATAAAAGCTAGACTTCCTTTGCACAGCTTATAAAATGGAGTTACAAAGTTAGGGAGGAATATTGGCAATTATTTGACTGATTTAATCAGTTACTTACAAACACAGTCTTTTAAATGAGAATCCCTAAGACAATATGTTTTAAGCCCAAATTAAATTTGGTTCTGTGTTATCGTAAGAAAATCTCTCTAGAAGAAAGTGAAATAAAAGTAAATCCTTTGTCTTTCCAATTCCTTTTAAACTGGAAATTGTTCCTTTTTCCCACCCACTGCATGTCTGAAATAAGAGTTCCCTGTCTACATTCTGCCCTGGAATTCTAGAATTCAATAGCTTCTTTTCCTTTGAAGTTCATCAAAAAGCCGTTCTTCAACTTTTTCTGAGTCACTTGCAACCAGCTCATGGGAATACTTACTTATTTTTGTTGACTTCTATGTGCCAAGACAAGTGCTAATGTGTTGTTATACCTTATATGTTAATTTTATAGAAAAAAATAAGATAGATTTCCCATTTTTATAACTGAGCAAATAGAAACAGAAATATTGGGCTACTTGCCAAACACCACATAGGAATCAGAGAAAAAGCCAAAATTTGGTCCTCGTTCCAATTGCAGAGCCTGTACTCTGAAAACTTGTGCTGTTCTACACCTTTCCTCAGTCTCTTGACATTATAAAAAACCTACACCTACAGTTTTCAACTACCAAAAATAGGTTTTCTGTTTGAGAAACATCTGCTGCGATATCAAGGTCTCCTTTTCATTATACCTCCTGGTAGCAGTCCCAACTCAGTGAGCCCTTTCAGAATTGAATTTTTTTTTTTTTTTTTATGCGCTGTGGTACCTAGCCACTTGCCAGCTTCTGTGTATTCCTCAGCATTCTACTACTGCCTCCCAGGTGCTCACGCTCACCTTGTAAAATGATTGGGTTAAGATATTCTATCTGCATTCATAGAGAGCAGTGGCGGTTCAGTGATAGAATTCTTCTCTTCCATGTGGGAGACCCAGTTTTATTTTGGCCAGTGTGCCTCATGCATAACCACCCC
This sequence comes from Dugong dugon, assembly GCA_030035585.1. Classification (NCBI taxonomy): domain Eukaryota; kingdom Metazoa; phylum Chordata; class Mammalia; order Sirenia; family Dugongidae; genus Dugong; species Dugong dugon. The sequence goes on along the minus strand of CM057463.1, from coordinate 99,505,795 downwards.
ACCACCGTTCTCTCAGTGGAGACTTGCGTGCTGCTGAACAGGTGTTAGTGGAGCTTCCAAACCAAGACAGACTAGGAAGAGAGGTCTGCAGATCTTCTTTCAAAAATCAGCCAATGAATAGCCTATGGATCACAAATGTTTGATCCTTTTGCTCATAAGTTAGCCATGAGTAAAGAGCAAAGTCCATGGAAGCTAAAAATATCTATACTCTTCATGATCTGTGACAAACCCATGTCCCAACATCATCTATTGATGCCTGTAGTTAAAACCAAACAGTATTTATTTAAATTTGGAAGAGCAAAAGCTTCAGTCACATCTATTCTATTGATTTGTTGTTTTATTGGAAGTATTCAAGGCTCTGAAACTGTGAAAAGAAGCTCGCCTGGAATTGTCTTGCAACTGTCAAAATCTTAGCACAGAGGGCAGAAAAAGAATAGAAATAATAATAACCCCACCAGTAAGGAAAATCTTGTTTCTTGGCTAATGTTCTGATCTCCAAGCCAAATTCTCAACTTTCCATCAGCTAAAATCTCACTTGCTATACTTCTGTGCTATGATAAAGTAATTTTAAAAATATTTTCTGCCAGCATGGACATGGTGCTTTTACTCTTATAAGCCAATAATTTACACCTTTTAAGATTAAAATATGTGACTGAATGCAGCAGGGGAAGTGATGTGGACTTCACAGCATTCTGCAAACTGCTGCTTTGAAAGCAGAAGAGGGTGGAGGGGGAGGTAGAAATTTCAACTGCTGTTCATTTGATTATAAGATTTTGCTATGTGTTTGGGGGACAGGTTGTTCAATTTGATGCTGTCCAGCATACTGATTGCATAAGCTGTGATTCATTATCTGGATAAAGAAGTATTTTGGAATCACAGTTGGAGTTGGGTATTTGGCAGGTTTGTTGAGAAGCAAACTCAAGATATACAAATATTTACTCAGGCCTTGTACTTTGTAAAATATACCCCTACTCTAATTTTGCTTTTTTTTTTTGAGGGGGAAGGTGGTTGGGACAGTCACACCTTAATATATTCTCAGTTCTAACTTTTATTTTTCAGGGTTTTTTTTTTTAACCGAATCATACAGCATTTACAAATACATCTTGGAAAAAAATAATAGCATAAAAGGTTCTTACATCATCATCTCATTTTCTAGATATAATAATGAGGGATAGGGAAGCACAGCTAGTTAGTGGATGTACTGGAATCAAAATTCAATTTTTCTCACTAAATGTCATTCATTAGCAACCAAACGTAGCAGGGAATAGATGGGAACGGAAGGGCTTTTCTATGTGCTGTTTTATGCAGTATGTTATCATTTACATAGTTTGAAATTCAATAGCTATCTCTGCAAGTGTGAAATATTTACATTTTTTAAAAAAGCAAGCAATTTAATAGAGGCTATTCATTATGAAAATATTCCTAAGCAGTTATTGTTTTATTTAGTTACTTGGTCTCAATTTCTTCATCTTTCAATAGTGATGATAATAGTATCTACCTCACAGGGTCATTTCGAGGAATATTAAAAAGAAGATGAGCAAAGTGACTTAGAACAGTATCTGGGCGCAGGGTAATTGTTACATAGAAGTGTTATCATTAGAAGTTTCTTGTTAAGAAAAGAGTTAAAGCTTTATCATAATGAGCTGACAGATGATTTTATTATTGAAACATAAACCAAATGAATGTTTCCTCTGAATAAGACTATTAGTGTTATTTCAGATTGGAAGCAAGGTGTCTTAGAAGTACAATTAACTGTTTCGTCTGTGGCTTATATAACACAAAATACCTCCAGCTACGATTCATTTGAAAGTCTGAGGCAGAATAGTGCGATAGATAAGTCTCTTCTGTAACCTCGACTCCAGTTACTCGATGAAGTCCTAACATTTTATATAAGATTACTTTTAATTGTTGTGTATGTGGGGGGTGGGAGCGTGGGCAAAAAAACATGGTAAAGCTCATTAAGTCCATTGAATTGTATATTACAGATCTCTGCATAGAATATTGGCAACCTAAAGATAATATTTAAATAAATTCTCCAGCATGACATAATCTATGCTTGCACATATTTTGCATAAGTTATTACCTTCCACCAAGGAATGAAAATGAGAATTGTTTAAATGGGGTATGCTTGATAGCGAATCAAACTTCCCTAGCATGTAAATTATTTCCTGGGAGTGAATAAGGCACATTGGGAGCAATTTAATAAATGATACCCTGGAGGTCTGAATGGATTAATGAACCTGATTATCCTACTCCTGCAGAAGAGGAAAACTGTCACTCTGCAGTAAGTCTAAAACGAGCTCTCCATAGTGTTTCTTCAAGGTATGTTGTGGGGATAGAGAGTATAAATATAGATACCTCATTTTTAATACTTCCTGAGGTAGTGTGACATTACCTGATTACTTTCTCCCTCGGTACATTGTCATTAGTAGAGGAGCATATAATCTTTTTGGGGCAAGAGTGTGGGCTGGGTCTGTTTAAAAATTTAAAAAAAAACAACTCTTCTCTAGTGCTGTGGAGCTTAGTCTATGATGAATGCTACAGTCTTTCCCTAATATTGATGCTTCAGCCTGCAACTGGCCTCCTCTTGCATTGTTGCACAGGTATTTTCCCATCAAGCACTTCTATGGAATGAGCTCTGTGCTCTTAGCAAGAAAAAAGACTGAGGTACTTACAAGACACAATAAAAAACTAGAGTCCCTTATCATTTTATTCAAAAAAGCAAAACTAGTTTTCTATAACAAATTATCACAAACTCAGAGGCTAAAAAGATACAAATTTGTATCACACAGCTTCCCTGGGTCAGGAGTCTGGACACAGGTTACTGAGTCCTCTACTCTGGGTTACTCAAGGCTGACATAAAAGTGTCAGTCAGGGGTGAAATTTCATTTAAGACTCAGGTTGCACTTCCAAATATACTCAGATGATTAGTAAAATTCTGTTCCTTTAGAGTGTAGTACTGAGTTCCCCACTTTATTGCCAAGGACGTTCTCAGCTTCTAGAAGCCAATCTTTCACCTCTCACAACATGGATATTTGCCCTTCCAAGCCAGAAAGAGAATTTGACTGGCCTTAGGGAGAACCCAGGCCCTCTTTTTAAGGAATCACCTGATTAGGTCTGGCCTCTCAGGACAATTTCCCTTTCGATTAACTGAACATCAATTGATTAGGGATCTTAATTATATCTGCAAAATCCCACTTGCCATATAAGGTAACATAATCATGGGATTGATGCCCTATTGTATTTCACTGGTCCTGGGCATACTTTAGGGGAGGAGATTATACAGGGCTTGGGTCATTGGAACTCATCATATAATTCTGCTCACCACAGAACATGTATTTTTTTCCCCTCCGTCTGGACGTGTACATACACACACACACATGCACACACTACAGAAAACAGATCAAGGTTCTGTGCTTACACAAAAAATCTTCCAGCCTGCGACTTAGAATTCTTTCTCTTCCCAGACTGCTCAACATTTTTTTTAAATTAATACGCATGTGTACCAGTCCCCAAAGGTAAAGAAAATTGATTTATATGCTAGCTCACCGAGAATTAACAGCACAGTAAAAGAAACACATCTACACTTAAAATAATAGAGTGTACACTACATGTAGTGCTATAAAAAGGAATATAAATAAAAATTTATAGTACGAACCAGGACAGATTAATTTCAAGGTATTTGTGGAAGAAAACTGGGAGATCACTTGCTGGGAGAAAAATATGACCAGAGCCAACCTTTTAATAAATGTGTAAAATTTTAACAGAGAGATTTAGTCTATAGATTTATAACATTTCATACTATTCATCAAATTAATCATCCTTTATTTAACCAATATTTATTGGGCATTGAAATGTGAGGCACTGTATTATTCAGTGTTAAACATATATCAAACTGTACTAAGCAGGCTACATGTATTAATTCATTCACTTTTATAACAACTATAAATTGAGATGTACCACTATAATAAGATAAATAATGATGGGCCAACAAGAGAAGTCTAAGAGGTGTAACTCCTGAGATGATGTTTGAAGGAGGGATAAAAGTTAGTTAGCAATCAAAGATGGGTATAGAAGAAATTATATAGGCAAGGCACCCAAGCCCTAGAGCAAAGGGCACATTTGGGAACTGCAAGTTGTTCCATTTCACTATAAAACAACTGTGGGTTTGACAGAGTCCTTTAAGCAAATGTGACAATTTTATGTGTATTTAAAAATGTCCTTCCTCTGAGTGGATAAATTGGAAAAAAAAAAAAAAAAAAAAGCCCATTGTTCATTCTTCTGGGCTGCCCTTAAGAAGTAAATAAGGCTTGGCAAGTTCCAGGCCTTGTTTATCTTCATGCCTGAGACTTCTAGAGAGTTTGATTCTAATTTTAACCAAATCTCTCTCCCCAGGTTCTTTGATTTGGGGAAGAAAGGAAGGCATACAGAGATCATCACGGTTTGAATTATGTCCCCCCAAAAATGTGTGTATCAATTTGGCTGGGCCATGATTCCCAGATTTGTGTGGTTGGCCTCCATTTTGTGATTGTAATTTTATGTTAAAGAGGATTAGGGTGGAATTGTAACACCACCTTTACCCAGGTCACATCCCTGATCCAATGTAAAGGGAGTTTCCCTGGGGTATGGCCTGCACCACCTTTTATCTCTCAAGAGATAAAAGGAAAGGGAAGCAAGCAGAGAATTGGGGACCTCAAACCATCAGGAAAGCAGTGCCGGGAACAGAGTGCGTCCTTTGGACCGGGGTCCCTGTGCCAAGAAGCTCCTAGTCTGGCGGAACACTGATGGGAAGGCCGAGAGAGATAAACCCTTCCTCTGGAGCTGACAGCCTGAATTTGGACTTGTAGCCTACTTTATTGTAAGGAAATAAACTTCTCCTCAGTAAAACCATCCACTTGTGGTATTTCTGTTATTAGCAGTACTAGATGACTAAGACAGAGATAGAGCTAAGGGAAATCATGAGAGTTAAAAGCTGACGACAGTCTCTAGTAAGGGACTGTGTTCCAGATAAGTATGTGGATCTGAAAGTAACCAGATCTATGTCTTGTGTCTCAACTGGGGTCGACTCAGACGAGCAAATTAGAAAGAGCAGAGCTATGTGTTAGGCACATAGACCTTGCAGCCAAGGTAAGGGTAGATTGCAAAAGAAAATCCAAATGGACCGGCAAGGCTAGTGATATCAGATTGGTTGGATGAAGACGATTGTTGTTGTTAACTACTGTTATTTCCTTACAGTAAAGTAGGCTCCAGAGGAAGGGTTTCTCTCTCTCAGCCTTCCCATCTATATCAAGGAGACTAATGTGCCTGGAGCCCAGGAGAGAAAGATCAAGATAGAGATCAAGCTGTGAGTCATTAGCATAGAGGTGGTAGTTGAAGACATAGTATGAGATCACTCACAAACTGTTTTGCAGAGTTAAAAGGAGCCCAAATTGGAACCCTGGAAAGTAACTATACTGAAGAATGGATAGACATAAACAAGCCACAGAGAAAATAGTGAAGCAGGTCACAAACGAAATATTCTTTGCCTAGACAACAAGGAAAGAGAGTTTCAAGGAGAAATGAAAAGATGAGCAATGAAAAGTGTCAAAAAGAATTCAAATATGATAAGGGCCAAAATGTGTCTATTCTATTAAACAAAGAATAAGGCACTCATGACCTTTGTGAACAATTCAATAAAATGGTAAGTGCCAAGGCTAAATTGCAGGGGAGATAAGACTTTTCATCTTTTACTAACTCTCATATTGAAAAGAATTTCCCAGAAAAAAGGAAGATTGGATACTGAGGTCAAGATGACCATTGGGTACAGCATGCTTTCTTAATAAAGGCAATATCACATACAGGGGAAAAGTTTTGCTTTTTTTTTTTTTTTTTTTATTTTCGTTGAGGGTGAAAAGTCCTACTTTCTTTATGTACAAAGCACAGATCTGCATATGGTACACAAATATACAGTATATCTGTGATATTAAAATGCCATCGTTAGGGGAGTAAGATTGGGGAAAAACGTTTAAAAAGGCTACTACTTAAGGGGACAAAAATGGGAAAAAAAGGGTAAGAAATACTAGTGAAAACTAGTGATTTTTGCATAAAGGAAAAGGAAATATTAAAAGAAAGAGGATAAAATTGACTATAATCAACAAAATGGTAATAAAATTTTGGGAACCAATAGGATCCAGATTATGAATAAAATATTAACCTTATAAAACATAAATAGTACCTCTTTCTGAAAGGAAGAAAGGTAAAAATGAGATCAGACACAAATATTTTGTAAATGAGAGGGTGCTGTTAGGTGGGTTGTTTTTATCCTTATTCCTAAGAAGTAAAAATCATTTGTTGAGTGTGTAGGATCAAGGGGTCAGAGAGGGAGGAACATGTTAAGATAATATGAAGAAAATGTGGAGAAGGGAGAATTCTTAGATGGCTCTCAAGATTCCTGCTCTTTGGTGTATACCACTTTATAATTCCTTCCCCTTAAGTGTGGGCAGGACTGGGAATATGGATTTCACTCCCATGAATAGCTTTCATTATATGACAAAGGTGAACACATTTTGTACATGTAATTAAGGTTCCCAATGACTTTGAGTTAATCAAAAGAGAGATTATCCTGGGTGGGCCTGACTAATCAAATGAAACCTTTAAAGGGATTGCGACCTTCTTCAAGAAAGATTAAAAGTGTGAAATTTCCTGTACACATTACAAGTAAAGGTCACAGAAAATCCGTAGACACATCCAAACTCCGTGAGGGACTGAATTGCTGGTGGAGGGCTGTGGGGATCATGGTCTCGGGGAACATCTACCTCAATTGGCATAACACAGTTTATAAAGAAAATGTTCTACATTCTACCTTGGTGAGTAACATCTGAATCTTAAAAGCCTGTGAGCAGCCATATAAGATATTCCACTGGCCTCACCCCTTTGGGAGTGGGGGAGAATGAAGAAAACAAGATCCACGGAAAAGATTAGTCTAAAGGACTAATGCACCACAACTACCATGGCCTCCACCAGACTGAGTCCAGTACAACAGGATGATGCCCAGCTATCATCACTGACTGCTCTGACTGGGATCACAACAAAGGGTCCCGGACAGAGCTGGAGAAAAATGTAGAACAAAATTCCACCTCATAAAAAAAAAAAGACCAGACTTACTGGCCTGACAGAGACTGGAAAAACCCCAAGAGTACGGCCCCCGGACGCCCTTTTATCTCAGTAATGAAGTCACTCCCGAGGTTCAACCTTCAGCCAAAGATTAGACAGCCCCATAAAACAACACAAAACTAATGAGGCACAACAGTCCAAGGACAAGGACTAGAGAGCAGGAGGGGACACGAAAGCTGGTAAAAGGGAACCCAAAGTCAAGAAGGGAGAGTGTTGACATGTCATGGGGTTGTTAACCAACATCATAAAACAATATGTGTACTAACTGTTCAGTGAGAAACTACTTGTTCTGTAAACCTTCATCTAAAATACAATGAAAAAAAAAGTGTGAAATTTCTCCTGCTGCCTTTCAAGAAGCAAAAAGTCATTTTGTGAACTGCCCGTGGAAAGGGGATTCTTCAACACCTTAATCTATATTCATGATTACCACAATTAAACACTTTGCTGTGTATTTTATATAAGTGAATTTTGAAAAATTAGTTGATTCAGTGTCAACTCCACAGCAACTGGTTTGGATTTTGGTTTAGTTTATAATAGCATCCACCATTTACAGTATAAGATAGTATCCCTCAGAAAATCTAATTGAATTGATGTTCAAGTGTTAGGTTCCCTTCCTCTTTTTTGGAGCCACTTCTGTTAAATGAACAGAATCAACTTCATTCAAAGGGAGTCCCTTGGTAATGCAAATGGTAAACCTGCTTGGATGCTAACTGAAAGGTTGGAGGTTCAAGTCCACAAAAATCACCTTGGAAAGAAAGTCTAATGATCTACTGCCAAAAAATCAAAACTAAAAAACAAACGCATTGCCTTCAAGTCTATCTTGAATCATGGAGTCTCATGTGTTATGGAATACAACTGTCCCATAGGATTTGCTTGGCTATAATCTTTACAGGAGCAAATAGCTAGGCCTTTCTTCCATGGCTTCTCTGAGTGGGTTTGAACCACCAACCTCTAGGTTAGTAGTCTAGTGCAAAACTTTGCACCAGCCAAAGACCTACTGAAAATTAGCCTTTGAAAACTGTATAGAGCATGGTTCTACACTTACACATATGGGGTCACCATGAGTTAGAATTGACTCAATGATAACTGGTAAAACCATTTAAAGGTATTACTGACTGAAATAGTTTCAAACTAATGTGTCTGCTCCAAAATATACTGTGTCAAAATAATGATATTAAAAAAAAATCACAACATATAGAATTATCTAAGTACCGTATTTTGACATAAAGTAACTGTCTTTCCTAAGATATATTGAAGGCAGAAAGGCAGGTGGAAAATGCCTTCTATTAAGTCATGGATGGTCATTTCAAATTTTTACCTCAATCAAGTCAGGCTCCATCACCATTCTTACTCAATTCTCTTTAACCGGAAAGTGAAATACCCTTTTTAAAACTATTGTTTATTAGTTTTGGATGCATACATACATATATATATATACATATACCGGCAAGTATATATATGTATACATACATATTTATATGTATATATGTATGTATAAATCTGTATGCATTAATAATTAGTGGTGATTGGAATGTGAAAGTTGGAAAAAAGAATTGGTAGTTGGAAAATATGGTCTTGGTGATGGAAACAACACTGGAGATCACATGATAGAACTTTGCAAGACCAACGACTTCTTCATTGCAAATACCTTTTCTCAACAACAAAAATGGTGGCTATACACATGGACCTCAGCAGATGGAATACACAGGAATAAAATTGACTACATCTCTGGAAAGGACAAAGGAAAAGCTCAATATCATCAGTCAGAAAAAGGCCAGGGGCCAACTGTGGAACAGATCGCCAATTGCTCATATGCCAGTTTAAGCTGAAGTTGAAGAAAATTAGAACAAGTCCAAGAGAGCCAAAGTATGAACTTGAGTACATCCCACCTGAATTTGGAGACCATCTCAAGAATAGATTTGACACACGGAGCATTAATGGACTGAAGATAAAACAAGTTGTGGAATGACATCAAGGACATCATACATGAAGAAAGCAAGAGGTCATTAAAAAGACAGGAAATAAAGAAAAGACCAAAATGAGTGTCAGAAGAGACTCTGAAACTTGCTCTTGAATGTAGAGTAGCTAAAGCAAGTGGAGGAAATGATGAAGTAAAATAGCTGAACAGAAGATTTCAAAGGGCAACCCTAGAAGACAAAGTATTATAATGAAATAAACAAAGGCCTGGAGTTAGAAAACCAAAAGGGAAGAACATGTTCAGCATTTTCAAGCTGAAATAACTGAAAAAAATTCAAGCCTCAAGTTGCAATATGGAAAGATTCTACAGGGAAATATTAAACAACCCAAGAACCATCAAAAGAAGATAGAAAGAATACTACACAGAGTCCATGTACCAAAAAGAATTGGTCGATGTTCAATCATTTCATGAGGTAGCATATGATCAAGAACTGACGGTACTGAAGGAAGAAGTCCAAGCAGCACTGAAGGCATTGGCAAAAAACAAGGCTCCAGGAATTGACGGAATACCAATTGAGATATTTCGACAAATGGATGCAGCACTGGAGGTGCTCACTCATTTAGGCCAAGAAATTTGGAAGAGAGCTACCTGGCCAACCAACTGGAAGAGACCAATATTTGTACCCATTGCAAAGAAAGGTGATCCAACAAAATGAGGAAATTATCAAACAATATTATTAATATCTTGGTTTATGCAGATGACACAACCTTTCTTGCTGAAAGTGAAGAGGACTTGAAGCACTTACTAATGAAGGTCAAAGACTACAGCCTTCAGTATGGATTACACCTCAATATAAAGAAAACAAAAATCCTCGCAACTGGACTAGTAAACAACGTCAGGATTAATGGAGAAAAAAATGAAATTGTAAAATAGTTCATTTTATTTGGATCCACAATCAACACCCATTGAAGCAGCAGTGAGGAAATCAAATGACACATTGCACTGGGCAAATGCACTGCAAAAGACTTCTTTAAAGTGTTACAAAGCAAAGTTATCAATTTAAGGATTAAGGTTCACCTGAAGCAAACCATGGTGTTTTCAGTTACCTCATATGCATGTGAAAGCTGGACAATGAATAAGGAAGACAGAAGAAGAATTGATGACTTTGATTTACGGTGTTGGTGAATAATATTGAATACACTGTGTAAGGGTAGAAGAAGGAACACATCTGTCTTGGAAGAAGTACAACCAGAATGCTCCTTAGAAGCAAGGATGGCAAGACTTTGTCTCACATAGTTTGGACATGTTATCAGAAGGCACTAGTCCCTTCAGAAGGACATCATGCTTAGTAAAGGATCAGCAAAAAAGAAAAAGTCCCTCAAGGAGATAGATTGACACAGTGGCTGCAAAAACGGGCTCAAGCATAGCAACAATTGAGAGGATGGCATAGGACCTGACAGTGTTTTGTTCTATTGTACATAGGCTGTATTCACATGGCCATATTACAGAGAATAATATTCATTTAAATTGCAATGTTTTTATAGAGATATTAATTCACTACTGCATATACAAAGTAGCCAGGTTTATATTTATGAGATTCCACCATTCATTTATTCCACACCCCATACATAAGAAAATCCTGCAGAACCTAATAACTATCTCCAGATATCTAAGATTTGATGTGTGACAACAGATTGAATGTATATTCAGAATAGCTCTGAAAAACAGAGAACTGACCAGAACATAGGTACTGTGGGGGACAATTATCAGTTCAACCCAAATAGAAACATTCTAACAATTTTAACATTTGAGAAAAGGAATGATCTGTGTTAAGCGGCAGAGACTCTTCTCACAGGAAGGAAACTATGGATCAGGTAAGGCCAGTACTATAAAAGCTCTTACAACACTGAAATGTTATTACACTATATGCACTTTCCAACATAAAGAAGGGAATGCAGTGTCTTTAAGCTTGACCAAATTCTTGTTAATTTTTTTTATTGTACTTTAGATGAAGGTTTGCAGAACAAACAGTTTCTCATTAAACAGTACACATATTGCCCTATTACAATGGTTAACAACCCCATGACATATCAGTACTGTCCCTTCTTAACCTTGGGTTCCCTATCACCAGCTTTCCTGTCCTCTCCTGCCCTCTAGTCCTTGTCCCTGGACTGCCGTGCCTCATTAGTCTCGTTTTGTTTTATGAGGCTCTCCAATCCCCAGCTGAACGGCGAACTTACGGAGTGACTTCACCATTGAGCTAAAGGCCATACTCTTGGGGTTTCTCCAGTCTGTCAGGGCAGTAAATCTGTTTTTTTTTTTTTTTTTTTTTTTTTTTTGTGAGTTAGAATTTTGTTCTACATCCTTTTCCAGCTCTATCCAGGACCTTCTATTCTGATCCCAGTCAGAGCAGTCAGTGGTGGTAGCCAGGCACCATTTAGCTGTGCTGGACTCATTCTGGTGGAGGCCATAGTACTTGTGGTCCATTAGTCCTTTGGACTAATTTTTTCCTTGTATCTTGTTCTCTTCATTCTCTCTTGCTCCTGAAGGGTTGAGACAAGTGGAGTATCTTAGATGGCTGCTCACAGGCTTTTAAGACCCCAGATGCTACACACCAATGTAGAATGTAGAACATTTTCTTTATAAACTGTGTTATGCCAATTGAGCTAGATGTTCCCAGAGACCATGGTCCCACACTGATCAAATTCTTAATTAAGAGAAATGCTATTTACCAAGCTGGAAGACAAGGTGATTGAAAGTTGTGAGGATGAAGAAGAATGAGAGAAAATACAAGAAATGGAAAAACCATCAGGTGGTACTTCCTTAAGGTCTTTTCTGCTCAGTTGTCAAGTAGAAACTGAGTTTGGCTATACAGTCCTCAGTTCAACCACTCTTGGATATATCAGGATTCACAGAAGCTGTATTATACTCAAGGGGAAGCAACACAACAAATAATTAGAGAATAGGATAAGGCAGTTCATAACTAAATATTTAGTCTGAGGCTTATGCTATAAACATTAGAGGAGCTCAGTGAAAATAAAATATAGTGGCAGCATCCAGAGAAAGTTTAAAATGAACTGCGTCTTGAATTTAGCCTTAAAGAATAAAAAAGACATATTTAAATTTTATTTCCTAAACATTATAACTGCTCATCAAGCTTAAAATAACAATGGATAATATTTATGAACTACTTATTAAGTGAGGAGCCCTGGTTGCACAGTGGTTAAATTGATTAGTGGGTAAATGAAAGGTTGGCGGTTCAAACCCACCAGCAGCTCAATGGGAGAAAGATGTGGCCATCTATTTCTGTACAGATTTAAAGCCTTGGAAACCCTATGAGGCAGTTCTACTCTGTCCTATAAGGGTTATTATGAGTCAGAATCGACTCCATGGCAATGGGTTTGGTTTTGTTTTTGCTTATTAAATACTAGAAACTCCGCTAGCCTTTATTCATTATCTCACTTTTAAATTAAAAAAAAAAAAATCTATTATATATGTGTCCACACTTTCCCCATTTTAAAGGTAAAGAAACTGAGAGAGGAACAAGGTTAATTGGTTCACCTAAGATTGTACATCTAGGAAAGAGCAGAGTCAGTAATCAACCCCATCCACATGGACTGCATCCCAAGCATTTAACCAATACAGAAATGTGTCAGTTGAAAAACCAATGACAAGACATTGCACTAGGCTTAGTGCAAGACACTGAGCTAAATACTTCTGGTTGAAGTCTTAAAGACTACCACAGAGTTAGAAAGATTGGTACAGAATAAACTGGATATAATTGACGACAGATAACTCTAAGTTCTAAAATTTATGTACAAACAAAATGCTATGGGACCACAGTGGTGGGTGAGATTAGTTTAGCTGATAAGATTGAGAACAACTTCATGGAGGAGGTAATATTTAATTTTGATTTTGAAAGAGGGGTACAGTTGTGAACATTTTTATCACTCTGACACTATGAGATAGATGGATTATGTTTTTTGCCATGAGTTGAAGCAAAAAACTCCAGTGGGAATGGAAAGAGGCTTTTTTTTTTTTTTTTTCCTCTGCTCTTGACACAGCAAAGCATACACTGTCACCAAAAAAGAAAAATCAGGTGCATGATCCCTTATATTCCTGTGGATATCTTTTACTAGGAGGGAAGTTTGTTTCACACATGCCACAACATATTAATATATACCTCACACCCAATTTACTTTTAATTACATATGATTTTGATATAATTTGATGCTGCCCAGTGGATTAATAAAACTAATGTTGTAGGAGTATAGTTATGTGCTTCATTGAATTTTTTAAAAAGAATTTATAGAAGAAATTATAGTAACATTACTTTGAGCTAAGGGACATTTTGCAGGGAGTCTAGGAAAGAAATTAAAACAAAACTTTTTACTCAACCTGAAAAAGTTATCTATTTTTATCTTTTCCCTCTTAGCTCTAGAGCTAGGCTCCAAATCTTAAGAGTCTGAGCTCCATATTTTAGAGTCAATACCTAAATCTACTGTCAAACTAGATGTCTCCTCCTCCCCCTGTCACTTTTAGGAAAATATTTAGTGCAGGAATACACTGCTAAAACCAGCCTGTGATGTCCACTTGGTAATTCAGTCTCCCATGAAACTTTTGAGTCTTTTGGGTCAGCTGCTTTATGTGCCACTGGCCTCATTTATATCCCAAAAGTGCACAACGCCATCCACAAAGTTGACGTCTCTGACAGAATGCCTCATGCTTAGTGATGCTTCCTTTAAAGAGATATCCCATTGGACAAAGACCAAAAAGTAGGTAGAGGGGTGAAAGTAAAATATAAACTTGGGAAGAAGTTAGAATAAAATTGTGGGAATTCCATGCTACAGAAAATGAGCTTATTAAGTGAATAATTAGGGATTATCAAGTCTTGGTGTGATCGTCACACTACTGTAACAGCTGTGTTGTGTCAGTGGTAGTGTAAAAACTGTCTAGAAAATGAGAGAATAAATTAGGAGGAACCAATTGAGAATATCATAATGACTCTAATAGGTGGTGACAATGGGCAAAAATGAGCAGTTGAAGTGGAAATTAATCAAGAAGGTGGATGAGGGGGTGCTACAGAGAAAGCACGAATAGGAATAGCGTTATTCTTAAGCGTCAGGTAGTAGCACCAGGTGATTATAAAATGTTAAGTGTGCAAGGACAACAGGCTCAACTCACTCAGGAAAACCTTTCTGATTATCTAAAATTTGCTTGCAACAGAATTAAGTAATTGGATCCAGAAATAAAATCCACAATTCCTACCTTCAGGTAGATCACAGTCTATCATTGAAGACCAATACTTAGGACAACAAAGATTAATAATAATGGTAAGCAGCAGAGTTTCAAAAATGGTTTACCTGTATGTAGAAGGGAAAGATGGAAAAACAGCAACAGCAAAGAAAGTGTGATATTCAGGAAGAGCTAAAACAAATAAGTGACAGTTGAGTGCATTATAAAAATACATGTGTTTGACTTTATAGACATAAATGGATGAAGGAATGGTATCCCTGGAAAAGGGGTCAAAAACTTTGAATGCAGAATGATGAGAGAAGTTGACAAACTCACGTTTTTAGCAGTTATTCATACCTGGAAATTAGACTTAAGTGGCATTGAGAGGAAAGGAAAGGTCAAATACAGGGTGGCCAGAGACCTATTCATGAAAGACTTCCTTGGATTTTGCCCTGAATGAAAGGGCAAACAATAAAGTATTTTAATCAGGGAAGTTCAAGGATCAAATTTGTATTTCAAAATACTCTTAGGCAAAATCATGGAGAATTGATTCTGTGGTGATTAGACTGGAGACATGAGACTTGTTAGGGAAATGCTGCTGTAAGAGAAAGAAGGAATAGTAAGGACCTTGAATATGTAATAGAGGTGCAGGGACAGAGGGAATAGAGATTAGGAAACAGATTCAAAATGGTTTATTAAAGGGATAAAATCAATAGTTGTTGCTGACGTTGTTCGGTGCCATAGAATCAGTTCTGTTTCAAAGCAAGCCTATGCACAACAGAACAAAGCACTGCCCGGTCCTATGCCATACTCACAATCTTTGTTATGCTTGAGCCCATTGTTGCAGCCACTGTGTCAATCAACCTTCTTGAGGGACTACTGCTTTTTCAATGACCCTCTGCTTTACCAAGCATAATGTCTTTCTCCAAGGACTGGTCTCTCCTGATAACATGTGCAAAGTATGTGAGACAAAGTCTTGCTATGCTTGTTCAAAGAAGCATTCTGGCTGTACTTCCTCCAAAACAGATTTGTTTATCCTTCTGGCAGTCCATAGTATATTCAGTATTCTTCACCAACACCTCAATTCAAAGGCATCAGTTCTTCTTCAGGCTTCTTTATTTACTGTCCAGCTTTCACATGAACATGAGGTGATTGAAAACATCATGGCTTGAATCAGGCACACCTAAGTCCTTAAAGTGACATCTTTGCTTTTCCACACTTTAAAGAGGTCTTTTGCAGCAGATTTGCCCAATGTAATGTGTCATTTGATTTCCTAACTGCTGCTTTGATGGATGTTGATTGTGGATCAAAATAAAATGAAATACTTTACAATTTCAGTATTTTCTCTGTTTATCATGATGTTTCTTATTGGTCCAATTGTGAGGATTTTTGTTTTCTTTATGTTGATGTGTAATCCATACTGAATGTTGTGGTCTTTGATCTTCATCAGTAAGTGCTTCAAGTCCTCTTCACTTTCAGCGGGCAAGGTTGTGTCATCTGCATATCACAAGTTGTTTATGAGTCTTCCTCCAATCCTGATACCACATTCTTCTTCATATAGTCCAGCTTCTTGGATTATTTGCTCAGCATACAGATTGAAAAAGTTTGAGGAAAGGACACAACCCTGATGCACACCTTTCTTTAAACCACACAGTATCCCCTTATTCTGTTCAAATAACTGTTTCTTGGTCTAAGTAAAGTTTTCTCATGAGCACAATTAAGTGTTCTGAAATTCCCATTCTCTGCGTTATCCGTAATTTGTTATGATCCACACAGTGGAATGCCTTTGCATAGTCAATAAAACACAGGTAAACATCTTTCTGGTATTCTCTTTCAGCCAAGACCTAGGATATCTCTGGTTCCACATCCTTTTCTGAATCTGGCTTGAATTTTTGGCAGTTCCCTGTCAATGTTGCAACCGCTTTTGAATGATCCTCAGCAAAATTTTACTTGTGTGTGATATTAATGATATTGTTCAAGAATGTCAGCTTTCTGTTGGATCACTTTTCATTGGAATTATTACAAATATGAACCTCTTCCAGTCAGTTAGCCAAGTAGCTGTCTTCCACATTTCTTGGCATAGAAGAGTGAGCACTTCCAGTGCTGCATCCGTTTGTTGAAATATCTCAATTGGCATTTTGTTAATTCCAGGAGCCTTGTTTTTTGCCAATGCCTTCAGTGCAGCTTGTACTACTTCCTTCAGTACCACTGGTTCTTGATCATATGCTATGTCATGAAATGGTTAAACATCAACCAATTATTTTTGGTACAGTGACTCTGTGTATTCCATCATCTTCTTTTGATGCTTCCTGAGTCATTTAATATTTTCCCTGTAGAATCCTTGATTTTTTTCCTTCAGTTCTATCACTTTGGGAAATAACTTAGCATGTTCTTCCCTTTTGTTTTTCTAACTCCAGGTCTTTGCACTTTTTATTATAATACTTTACTTTCCCTTCTTGAGCCGCCCTTTGAAATCATCTTTTCAAATCTTTTACTTAGTCATTTCTTCCTTTCACTCTAGCTACTCTACTTTCAAGAGCTACATCCAGAGTCTCCATTTTGGTTTTTTTCTTTTTTTTCCTGACTTTTAATGACCTCTTGCTTTCTTCATGTATGATGTCCTTCCACAGCTTGTCTGGTCTTCAGTCATTAGTGTTCATTGACCAAATCTATTCTAGAGATGGGTCTCTAAATTCTGGTGGGATATACTCAAGTTCATACTTTGACTCTTGCAGGCTTGTTCTAATTTGCTTCAGCTTCAGCTTGTACTTGCATATGAGCAAATAATGGTCTATTTGGCAGTCAGCCCCGGCCTCGTTTTGACTGATGCTATTGAGCTTTTCCATCATCTCTTTCCACAAATGTAGTTGGTTTGATTCCTGTGTATTCCATCTAGTGAGTTCCACATGTATAGTAGCCATTTCCTCAAAAACCTGTTGCCATTGAATTGACTGTGACTCATAGGGACCTGTAGAACAGAGTAGAACTGCCCCATAGGGTTTCCAAGGAGTGGCTGGTGGATTTAAACTGCCAACCTTTTGGGTAACAGCTGACCTTTTGGTTAGCAGCCAATCTCTTAACCACTGTTGGTAAAAAAAGGTATTTGCAATGAAGAAGTTGTTGGTCTTGCAAAATTCTGTCATGCAATCTCTGGCGTCATTTCTATTACGAAGGCCATATTTTCCAACTACCAATCCTTCTTTGTTTCCACTTTCACATTCCAATTGCCAGTAATTATCAATGCATCTTGATTGTATCTTTGATCAATTTCAGACTGCAGAATTTGGTAAAAATCTTCAATTTCTTCATCTTTGGCCTCAGTGTTTGGTACCTAAATTTGAGTAATAGTCATATTAACTTGTCTTCCTTGTAGGCATGTGGATATTATTCTATTATTACAATAGTACTTGATCAAAAATATGTGCTGATATTTTATTTCATCATAAAGCTTTCATTGATAACAAAAATAAATAGTCCCCTGTGTCAGAGGGAGGAGTCCCTGGGTGGCACAAATAGTTCATGCTCCACTACTAACCTAAAGGTTGGCGCTTTGAACTCACCCAATGGCACATCCAAAGAAAGACCTGTAGATCTGTTTCCATAAACATTAAACCAAAACCACAACCAAACCAGTTGCCATTGAGTTGACTCTGACTTATAGTGACCCTATAGGACAGAGTAGAATTGCCCCATAGAGTTTCCAAGGAGCAGATGGTGGATTCAAAATGCTGATCTTTTTGTTAGCAGCCAAGCTCTTAACCATTGTTCCACCAGGGCTCCCTATAACCATTACAGCCAAGAAAACCCTATAGAGCAGTTCTGTTCGGTATCACATGCGGTTGCCCATAAGTCAGAATCAACTCAACATCAACAAGTTTTTATGGCAGAGACATCTTCCTATCCCAAATCCTTTCCTTAATAAACACAATACAATTTTATTTGGAATAATGATAAAGCCAGCAAAAGGACAGCATCAATTTCAGCATGACATAGCCAATCAGAGTTAAATGAACATGTTTTTATGGAGTCTCCAGGAACATTACAAAAGGGCTTCAATCTCTTTGAGATGTGCCTCTTTTTTTCTCCTTTCTGCTTTTTGTCTTCTATTACCTAGAACATAGATTCAATAGTTGAAATTCTAGCATCCTTCATGAAGTGAGAAGTGATCTTGAGCTGGAAGCTACATATAATACTTATAAAGCAGAGTGACTTAGGCATTCCTGAGGAAAACTAAGTCACCATACAAGCTCTGGATTACCCACATATAAATTTTCCTTATAATGAAAGAGAAATAAATTTCAATATCTAGTCAGTGTTATTTTAGATTTTATTGTGGAGCTAAATCTAATCATGAATGATATACCCTACCCCCAGCCTGCTTATTTTTCTTCATGTAAATTAGATAGAAATAGATATCTGCCGCCCAATAGACTACAACTCATGGCGACTTCATATGCAACAGAAAGAAATGTTGCCCAGTCCTGTGTACTCCTCACAATCACCTGCATGTTTGAGCCCATCAGTGAGGCTATTGTGCCAATCAATTTCACTGAGGGTCTGATCTTACATAACATTATCTAAAACTATATTCCTTATTTCTTTGTTACTTAGTCACTTCCTATCCCCTTGCCACTAAATTGTAAACTTTATGACAGAAGAGTTATTGTTTAACTTTTTTTATCATTATATCCCCAGCACCAAGAACAGTGCCTAGGATAAATTGAGTAGTCAATAAATATGATTTTAGTAACTAAATAAATGAATAAAGTAAATAGGGGGTATAAAATGACAAAGATATCAAATCCTGGTTTCTGGATTTAGAGACTACATGGATGATGAAAACATTTTTCAAAATGGAAAAAGAATCAGTAGTCTGAGGAAAGGATGAGTTTAATCTGTATCTTCTTGAACCTGAGGTGCCCATTTCACAGCCAGAGAGAATCATCCAGTAGAAAGTTATGTACGTTGACTTAGATATTAAAAAAAAAAAAAAAAAGTGTTTCAGCTTGGAAATAAGACTATTGATAACCATCAGAGTATCGGTGATAATTTGAAGCCCCAGAAGTGTTGAGATTGTACAGGGAAAAGTACTGACAGTAGAAGTCATAGAAACACCAACATTATGTGAGCAGGAGAAGAAGAGTTAGGCAGGAACAAAAAGTGAGAGACATCTCACAAGCAAGAAAAGGCAGAGCTGGAGGTAAGAACGTGTGGTAAACAGTATCAAATACTAGACTAAGATTAAATACCATGCTTTGGATTTATCAACTAGAAAATACTTGTAAATATTGATATGGCAGTAGATTTAGGGAGATAAAAATATTAAAGTCTATAGAAACAAAATTGAGATATTGAGTGTAGACCAGTTGTTCATTAAACTGTCCTTAATCCTGTGTTCCCCTCTCACTCCTGAGAGAGATACAGCAGTAGTGAGAGGGGAACATAGGATTAAGGTAAAGATATTTGTTCATTTTTAAATGAGAGACATTTGGGTATATTGATATCTATCGAGAAATAAGTATCAATAAAAAGAAAGAAATTGACGATATAGGGAGAAAAGGGAATTGCTGATGGAATAAAATCTGTCTAGAACCTGAGAGCTACATCTTTGAAGTGAGCTGTTTTCTAATTTAAACTTTGTAAGTAGAAAAGGGAATTTTAGATATATAGATCTAAATTTCAACTCCATTCTTGGTCTCAATTTGTGATGACCAGTTGAAAATGGTGATGGAAATGTTCAGTTTGACTTTTTATCTAGAATAATTTCTAGTTTGGACTCCTTCAAGGATATGAGAAGTGATTAGCTCTCTTCCTTGATGTGGAGTAAATATTACCAAAATGTCTCCTGTGAGGCAAAGATGCTATTAGGATTAAATCTAAATCCCCTGCATGGATTGATGATTCCTCAATTTTGAATAGATGAATGTAGAAGATGAGGGTGTGACATTTTAAGGAAGTAAGGTGATGATGTTGAAAGAAGCAAAAAGAAAAAGGGCACATTTTATAAAATGTCTATTATTTTGTATCAATTTTATCCACTTATATATGAAGAAATATCAATTTTATATAGACAAATAATGAGGCCAAGAGGTTCAGTAACTTACACTGGACAGGAATAACATAAGACAAAGCCATGATACAAGCCCGATCTCTCTGATTCAAAAACCCCTCTCTTTCAAGCAAACCTCATTGCCTCCCTGAAATCTGCTTCACCTACTACTGCTTCAAAAATTAGACACCAAAACACATTGTAAAGTTGTGTGTCCAACATCACATCATGGCCTGTGTAGAACAAAGCAATTACCTACATTATTAAGGGTATTTTTTTATCTACAGTGAAAGGATTATTGGACTCAATAATCAAACAATGTTATGGTTTAAAATAATAAAGAAATCCCCAAAATATTTTGTTTTAATTCTTGACATTAACACAACCACCCCCAAAGTTAAGTCTTTGGCCAAAGTCTGCAATTATATTCTGTTTCCTGACAAAGTCATCAGGAAACAAAGAGTTGCAATTGATGTTGCCCCTTACATCTTTACAATACTTCAGGAGGATCTGCCTTTATCTATGTGATTCCCATGGTTAGCTGATAGAACTGGGGAGGCATTATCCCAAGTGAGGTATTATGCTTTCAATGGAATAACTCTGTGAATTACTGTGTCTCAGTATTTGGCAAGTTCTTTTGACTCTAAAATTAAGGGTCTGTGATTGAAATAAATTAAGAAAGGAATTGCTTTTTAATTGTTTTTATGCTTAGATGGGAACGTTTTCTTTGATGTCAATCATTCTGAAATAATATATCTTATAGCACCACAGTTCTCGTCTTTAAACAACAGGTGTGATACTATTATAATAATGAGCTAAAACCTTTCCACTTAACAACCACAGCCTCCACCAGACAGATTCCAACACAACTAGAGGGTTCCTGGCTACCACCACTGACTGTTCTGACAGGGATCACAGTAGAGGATGCTGCACAGAGCTGAAGAAAAATGTAGAACAAAATTCAAACTAACAAAAAAAAGACCAGACTTGCTGGTGACAGAGACTGGAGAAACCCCGAGAATATCACCCTTGGACTCTCTTTTAACTCAGTGCTAAAGTCACTCTTGAGGTTTACCCCTCAGCCAAAGATTAGACAGGCCCATTAAACAAATAATAACACACGTAGCTCAACCATGTATACAAGAATAAATGGGCATACCAGCCCAGAGGCAAGGATGAGAAGGCAGGAGGGCACAGGGAAGCTAAATGAATGGATATGGGGAACCCAAGGCTGAGAAGGGGAGAGTGTTGACATGTCATGGGGTTGGCTACCAACGTCACAAAACAATATATTTATTAATTGTTTAATGAGAAGCTAATTTGCTCTGTAAAACTTCACCTAAAGGACAAAAAAAAA
Organism: Dugong dugon; assembly: GCA_030035585.1. Lineage (NCBI taxonomy): Eukaryota > Metazoa > Chordata > Mammalia > Sirenia > Dugongidae > Dugong > Dugong dugon. Next base: position 99,484,084 of record CM057463.1, on the reverse strand, counting down.
AAAAATCAACTAAATAAATCAAAATGAATAAATAAATAAAAAATTTCCATTTATTTATGAATATTTTGTCACTTCTCCTCAAGTTGAAAAAAAGAAAATACTTTAAACTGAAAATGGACACTGACCTCTAAAGATTAGGCCAAGCTATGCTGTTGTTGAAACTACATGGAATCTTAAAGATATCTATATTTTTTATTTTTATTAAAAAACAAATACTAAGGTTATATATTTAAAGAATCAATGCCCAAGAGCTCCTGCTGAACTTACTGTTATTTACAACTATTTCTTTAAAAAGGATCAGAGACACTTCCCGAAAACATCAAGGAATGCCTTTAATCACAACCTTCATTTGTCCATATAAACAGTGTCTTTTAACATCTCCCCCCCCCCCACCAAATCAGTCTTCCTTTGAAAATTACAAGAAGTAATGTTATAGAAATATACAAGACCATATATACGTTTATGAACCCAAGGAAAGCTTTTGAATTCTTCTAAAGATACCAAAATTTAACATGAAATAGAAAACAAAGGAGTCATAAATATGAGTATTTCTATTACTGTTTAGCTAAATGCCATATGATATAATGTAGCAGGTGATTAATTGAAGTGGGGATGGTATTGGTTACGTTTCTGGACATTTTAACATTTCTGTTAGGAAGGTTAATTCCTGTGTCTCTATATCATCAGTTCAGATTACAACAAAAATGGGCTTTTGTCTGGCTGGATATATACGTATTTTTTTTATTGTGGTAAATATATAGGTGTCATAGATTAAATTGTGTTCCCCAAAAATATGTGTATCAATCTGGCTAGGCCATGATTCCCAGTATTGTGGGATTGTCCACCATTCTGTCATCTGATGTGATTTTCCGACGTGTTGTAAATTCTCTCTCTACAATGTTGATGAATGGGATTAATGGCAGTTATGTTAATGAGGCAGGATGCAATTTACTAGATTGGATTGTGTCTTGAACCAATCTATTTGGAGATATAAAAGAGAGAGGTGAGCAGAGAGACATGGGACCTCATACCACCAAAAAACAAGAGCCAGGAAAATAGCACACACTTTGGACCTGGGATCCTTGTGCTGAGAAGCTACTCAACCAGGGAAGACTGACGAAAAGGACCTTCCTCCAGAGCCAACAGATAGAGAAAGCTTCCCTTGGAGCTGGCACTGTGAATTTGGACTTCTAACCTCCTAAAGTGTGAGAGAATAAACTTCTGTTTGTTAAAGCTATCCACTTGTGGTATTTCTGTTATAGCAGCCATAGATGACTAAGACAATAGGAAACAAAATATTTGCCATTTCATCAATGTACAGTTCAGTAACATTAATTATGTTCATCACATTATTCAGTTATCACCATTAACCATTCCCAATTTTTTCATCACCCTTAACAGAAGCTTATTGTCCCCTAAGCTGTGTGTCATCCTTTTCCCCTCCCTCATGCCTGGCCCTAATAAATTTTGATGTCTATACATTTGCTTTTATAGAAATCTCAAGTAAGTGGGATCATATAATATTTGTCCTTTTATTAATGACTTATTTCACTCAACATAATGTTTTCAAGGTTCATACATGTTGTAATATATAATAGGACTTCATTTCTCTTTATGGCTGAGTACCATTTCATTGTGTGTAATACATTTTGTTTAACGATTAGTCCGTTGATGGACTTTAAGCACTCTCTACCTTTTGGCTATTTGTGAATAGTGCGGCAGTGAACTTTCTTGTACAAGTATCAGCATTCGTACTTTTAACTTTGGAGGGCTATATACCCAGGAGTGAAATTACTAGATCATACGGTAATGCTATGTTTAACTTTCTGAGGAACCACCAAACTCTTCCATGGCAAATGCAAAATCGTTTCATTTTTTACCTCACCCACTCTGTCATTTTATGTGACCTGACGTAAAGTACAGAATATCAGCCTTATGATTTAAGACCTAAATATAAAACAAGCCATCATAAATTCATGAAATTCAAAAAAGATATGATAATTTTAAGTGGGAAACGTAATTTCAGAATAATATTAGTAAGCAATGAAAGTCCAGTTAAAAAAAATTAAAGAGCTCCAATGCACATTACATATTATCTCATATATCTCTTGTTTTGTCATAAATGCCAAAATTCTTGCTAATTTAACTTTTTTTTTTGATAGAGGGTTTTCGTCAATATTGTTACTCTTATGTTTTATTTCTTTGATCTTAGTTGGCTACATTTTTATGTTATGGTGACTGCATTAAAGTATAGTTATTTAAATTGATTTTATAAAAATCTTCACTAGAAATAACTCTGTCTTTATTTATTGTTGTGTGAAATTACCTATGATTCAAATTCGCAGAATAAATGTTAATATGAAACATTTTCACCTCCCATTTCCTGGGTTTATTTATACAAGATCAATATTTTGAGCCCAATAAATGAAATGTGGGGTGTTTAAGTAGTTGTTTTTTATAGCAAAAAATATTACCAATAGGGATATCTTCACTATGGCTGTAATGTGTCGCAATTGGAAGCTTGGTTTTAAATCAAAAAGTGAGTTTATATACTTGCTTTTCCACTTAATATTCTGTGCCCTTGGATATGTTTAGATTCTCAAAGCCCAATTTATAGAATCGGAAAAATGGGGATAACACTGTGATAAAATTGTGAAGATTTTTTTTGTTGTTATGTGCAATTGAGTCAGTTCTGACTCATAGTGATCCTATGTACAACAGAATGAAACACTGCCTAGTCCTGCGCCATCCTCACAATCATTGCTACGTTTGAGCCTATTGTTACAAGCGCTGTGTTAATCCATCTCATTGAGGGTCTTCCTCTACTTTAGCAAACATAATGTCCTTCTCCAGGGACTGGTCCCTGTTGATAATATGTCCAAAGTACAGGAGACAAAGTCTCGCCATCTTGGTTTCCAAGAAGGATTCTGGCTGTACTTCGTCCAAGACAGATTTGTTCATTCTTCTGGCACTCCATGATATATTCAATATTATTTGTCAACACCGTAATTCAAAGGCATCAATTCTTCTTAGGTCTTCCATATTCATTGTCCAGCTTTTGCATGCATATGAGCTGATTGAAAATGCCATGACTTGGGTCAGGTGCACCTTAGTCCTCAAAGTGACTTGTTTGCTTTTTAACACTTTATTAAAAGAGGTCTTTTGCAACAGATTTGCACAATGCAATACGTGCTGTGAAGATTATATAATGTATTTCAAACAGCTGGCTCTGTGTCTGGATCATAGTAGGTACTTAGGTAGGAAGAGCTCTGCCAAGACAGGTTTACAGCATTATTCAGCACTTGAACTTAGGAAGCAGAGGAAGAAGACAGTGAATATTTAAATCTCAGCCAGTCTGTTTAAAAGTATGACATTTGACAGTTAATGAATACTCTATGAACCTCGGTTTCTTCATTCTTTTCAATGGGTTATTTATATCATATGGTTATTTTGGGAATTAAATTTATATCATAATATTATTTGGATATTCTTCTTTTTCAATAGGATTATTTATACTGTAAAGTTACTTTGGTATATAAATAGAAAGCATTTAGTCGATGGATAGACAAACTGAATGTCAAATATCATAGCATACATGTAGTATACATGCCTACGTGTGTGTTTCTGTGTTTGTATAATTAAACGGAAACCTTTTTTCACATGTATATGTGAGAGATAATAAACGCATATAATACATATATCATATTCATATAGATGTGCATGTGTGTGTAAAATTTGGAAACGTTAACTGTAATTACTAATACCTAACTGTATATACTGACTAATAGTTTACTATATATTCTGATTTTTAATTTAGGTGAATCTTTTTTTGTTTTTACTTATCTATATTTTCTACATTTTCAAATGAATAAATTATTTGTGTAATAATTTGTAAGTGGGATGCTAGTTCTAGCAGAATGGCAATAGAATCAAATAGACATTTTGCTTACAACAATAAAAAAATTGCATAAGTTCATATAAAATACATGTCATTGTGGTTGTTGTTAGGTGTCTTGGAATCAGCTCCAACTCATAGCCACCTTATATATAAAAGAAATAAATGTTGTCTGATCCTGTGCCATTCTCACAATTGTTACATTTCAGCCCATTGTTACAGCCACTGTGTCAAGCTATGTTATTGAGGATCCCACTCTTTTTTCCTGAGCTTCTACTTTATCGCTCATGTCATCTTTCTCCAGCAATTGGTCCCTCCTGATGATATTTCCAAAATAAGTGAGACAAAGTCTCCTCGCCATTCTCACCTCTACGGAGTACTCTGGCTGTACTTCCTCCAAGACTGATTTGGTAGTTTTTCTGACAGTCCACAGTATATTCCATATTCTTTGCCAACCCCATGATTAAAATATACAAATTCTTTTTGGCCTTCCTTTTTCATTGTCCAGCATCTGCATGCATATGAGACAACTGAAAATACCTTTGCTTGGGTCAGCCACAGCTTAGTCATCTCAGTGACATCTTTGCTTTTTAAGATTTTAAATAAGTATTTTTCCAGAGATTTGTCCAATGTAAAACATCGTTTGATGTCTTGACTGCTGCTTCCATGGTTGTTGATTGTTGATCCAAGTAGAATGAAATTCTTGACAACTTTGATTTCTTCACCATTTATCATGATGTTGTTTATGGGCCCAGCTGTGAGGATTTTTGTTTTCTTCAAGTTCAGATGCAATCCATACTGAAAGCTGTAGTCTTCCACCTTCATCAATAAGCACTTCAAATCAACTTCATTTACAGCAAGCAACATTGTGTCATCTGCTTATCACAGGTTGTTAATATACAGGCAGTTCCATGGTGGAAGAAAAGACCAAAATGGTTGTCAGAAGAGATTCTGAAACTTGCTTTTGAATGTTGAGTAGCTAAAGCAAAAGGAAGAACTGATGAAGTAAAAGAGCTGAACAGAAGATTTCAAAGTGCAGCTTGAGAAGACAAAGTAAAACATTATAATGACACATGCAAGGACCTGGAGATAGAAAACCAAAAGGGAAGAACACTCTCAGCATTTTCAAGTTGAAAGAACTGAAGAAAAAACTTCAAGTCCTTGGTTGCAATATTGAAGGATTCTGTGGGGAAAATATTAAAGGATGCAGGAAGCATCAAAAGAAGATGGAAGGAATACACAGAGTCACTGTACCAAAAAGAATTGGTCACATTCAACCATTTCAGGAGGTAGCATATGATCAGGAACCCATGGTACTGAACGAAGAAGTCCAAGCTGCACTGAAAGGAAGGGTAAAAAATAAGGCTCCAGGAATCACCAGAATACCAATCACATGTTTCAACAAATGGATGCAGCACTGAAAGTGCTCACTCATCTATGTCAAGAAATTTGGAAGACAGCTACCTGGCCAACCAACTGGAAGAGATCCATATTTATGCCTACTCCCAAGAAAGTTAATCCAACCGCATGTGGAAATTATTGCACAAATTCATTAATATCACACACTAGTAAGATTTTGCTGAAGATCATTCAAAACCAGCTGCAGCAGTACATTTACAGGGAACTGCCGGAAATTCAAGCCAAATTCAGAAGAGGGTGTGGAACAATGGATATCATTGCCAAAGTCAGATGGATCCTGGCTGAAAGCAGAGAATACCAAAAAGATTTTTACTTGTGTTTTATTGACTATGCAAAGGCATTCCACTATGTGGATCATAACAAATTACGGATAACATAGTGAATAATGAAAATTCCAGAATAATTGTGTTCATAAGGAACCTGTACATAGATCAAAAGGCAGTCTTTCAAATAGAACAACAGGATACTGCGTAGTTTAAAGTCAAAAAAGGTGTGCATAAGGATTCTATTTTTTCACCATACTTATTCAATCTGTATGCTGAACAAACAATCTGAGAAACTGGATTATATGAAAAAGAATGGGGCATCAAGATTGGAGGAACACTCATTAACAGTCAGCATTATGCAGATGACACAACCTTGCTTGCTGAAAGCCAAGAGGACTTGAAGCACTTACTAATGAAGCTCAAAGACCACAGCCTTCAGTATGGATTACACCTCAACATAAAGAAAACAAAACTCCTCACAACTGAGCCAATAAGCAACATCGTGATGAATGGAGGGAGGATTGAGGTTGTCAAGGATTTCGCTTTACTTGGATCTACAGTCAGTGGAAGCAGCAGTCAAGAAATCAAAAGATACATTGCATTAGGCAAATCTGCTGCAAAAGACCTCCTTAAAGTGTTGAAAAGCAAAGATGCCACCTTGAAGACCAAGGTGTGTTTAACCCAAGCCATGGTGTCTTCAATTGTCTCATATGCATGCAAAAGCTAGACAATGAATAAAGAAGACCAAAGAAGAATCGATGCCTTTGATTTGTGGTGTTGGCAAAGAATATTGAATATACAATGGACTGCCAAAAGAATGAACAGATCTGTCTTGGAAGAAGTACAACCAGAGTGCTCCTTGTAAGCAAGGATGGCGAGACTGCGTCTCACAGAGTTTGGATATGTTATCAGGAGGGATTAGTTCCTGGAGAGGGACTTCTATCTTGGTAAAGTAAAGGGTCAGTGAAAAAGAGGAAGACCCTCAACGAGATGGATTGACACAGTGGCTGCAACAATGCACTCAAGCATAGCAACAATTGTGAGAATGGTGCAGGACTGGGCAGTGTTTCAATTCTGTTGTACATAGGGTCACTATGAGTCACACCCGACTCGACAGCACCTAATAGCAACAACAATGATAATGGAAAGAGAATTTCAGCTGAGATTGCACATGCTTAACAATATATAGGTGGCTTCTTTTTTTATGGGCACACAAATAGAATATATTTTCCAGCTCTCTTGCTGATAGATAGACCATTTAACTCAAATCATTCCTATGGACTGTGAATAGAAGTGATGTATGTTATTTACACACATACAACATAATAATATAGGCATGAAGCATAACAAACATGTAATCAAGCTGCACTGATAATTACTGGTGACTGGAACACAAAAGCTGTAAACAAAAAAGAAAGATCAGTAGTTGCAAATTTTGACCTTGGTGATAGAAACCATGCCAAAGCTGGCAGGACAGAATTGTTCAAGGCCAAAACTTCTTCAATGCAAATGCCTTTTTAAAACAATGTAAACGAAGACTACACATGGATCTTGCTGGATGGAATACATAAGAATCAAATCTACTGCATCTGTGGAAGAGACAATGGAGAAGCACAATATCATGAGTCAGAACAAGGTCAGGGGCCAAGGATAGAACACACCATCAATTGCTCATATGCCAGCTCAGTTTGAAGCTGAAGAAAGTTGGAGCAAGTCCACAAGAGCCAAAATATGACCATGAAAATATACCACCTGAATTTAGAGACTATCTTAATAGATTTGACTCATTGAACACTAATGCCTGAAGACAAGTTGAGTTGTGGAATGATATCAAGGATGTCATGAAGAAATCAAAAGGTTGTTAAAAAGACAAGAAAGAAAATACCAAAATGCATGTCAGGAGAGACTCTGAAAATTGCTCCTGAAAGTAGAGTAGCTAAAAAGAATGGAAGAAGAGATGAAGTAAAAGATCTGAACAGAAGATTTCAAAGGGTGACTCATGAAGACAGCGTAAACTATTATGATGACATGTGCAAAGACCTGGAATTAGAAAACCAAAAGGGAAGAACATGGTCAGTACTTCTCAAGCTGAAAGAACTGAAGAAAAAAATCAAGCCTCATGTTATAACATGGAAAGATTCTAAGGGGAAAATATTGAATGACTCAGGAAGCATTAAACTAAGATGGAAGGAATAAGCAGAGTCACTGTACCAAAAAGAACTGGTCGACATTCAACCATTTCAGGAGGTAGCATCTGATCAAGAACTTACGGTATTAAAGGAAGAAGTCCAAGCTACACTGAAGGGAAGGGTAAAAAACAAGGCTCCAGAATTGATAGAATACCAATCACGTGGATGCAGCTCTGGAGGTGCTCACTCATCTATGCCAGGAAATTTGGAAGACAGCTTCCTGGCCAACAGACTGGAAGAGACCCATATTTGTGCCCATTTCAAAAAAAGAAGATCCAACAGAATGTGGAAATTATTGAATAATATCATTAATATTACACACAAATAAAATTTTGCTGAAGATCATTCAAAATCAGTTGCAGCAGTATATTTACAGGAAACTGCCAGAGTTCAAGCCAGACTCAGAAGAGGACATGAAACGAGGGATATCATTGCTGATGTGAGATCGATCTTGGCTGAAAGCAGAGAATACCAGAAAGATGTTTACCTGTGTTTTACTGACTATGCAAAGGCATTCAACTGAGTGCATCATAGCAAACTATGGATGACATTGTTAAGAATGGGAATTCCAGAATACTTAACTGTGCTCCTGAGGAACTTATACTTTGACCAAGAGGCAGTCATTTGAACAGAAAAAGGGGATACTTCGTGGCTGAAATTCAGAAAAGGTGTGTGTCAGGGTTGTATCCTTTCACCATACTTGTTCACTCTGTATGCTGAACAAATAATCCGAAAAGCTGGACATATGAAGAAAAACATAGCATCAGGATTGGAGGAAGACTCATTAACAACCTGCAACATGCAGATGACACAACCTTGCTTGCTGAAAGTGAAAAAGACTTGAAGCACTTACTGATGAAGATCACAGACTACAGCCCTCAGTATGGATTGCACCTCCACATAAAGAAACAAGAAATCCTCACAACCGGATCAATAAGCAACACCATGATAAAAGAAGAAAAGTTTGAAGTTGTCAAGGATTTCATTTTACTTGGATCCACGATCAAAACCCATGGAAGCAGCAGTCAAGAAATCAAAAAACTTGTTGCATTGGGCAAATCTGCTGCAAAAGGCCTTCTTTTTTTAAATATTTTATTGTACTTCAGGTGAAGGCTTACAGAACAAACAGTTTCTCATGTAACAGTAGTACACATGCTGTTTTATGACTTTGGTTAACAACCCCACAACATTTTAATCCTCTGAATTCTCAGCTTTTTTTTTTTTTTTTTTTTGGTGAAAATACACATAGCCAAAGATACACGATTTCAAAACTTTTTACGTACACATTTAAGTGACATTGACTATGCTCTTCCAATTGTGCTGCCATTTTCACCCAAGATGAAGGCTTACAAGACAAAACAGCCTCCCATTTAACAGTTACTACAAATGTTGCCATATAACAGTGGTTAACAATCTCACAACACATCAACAGTATCCTTACTCAACTTGTGTTCCTTATCATCAGCTTCCTACTCCCCCTCTGCCTTCTGGCCCTTGTCACTGGACTCCTGTACCTCGTTAGTCTCATTTAGTTTTACTGGGCTGTCCACTCCCAGGCTGAACAGTGAACCTCGAAAGTAACTTCACCTCTGAGCTGAAAGGGTGTCTGGGGGCCATACTCTTGAGGCTTCTCCAGTCTCCTGTAGGCCAGTAAATCTGGTCTTTTTTTTGGGGGGGTAGTTAGAATTATGCTCTACATCCTTCTCCAGCTCTGTCCAGAAACCTCTGTTGTGATCCTGGTCAGAGCAGTCAGCGGTGGTAGCCGGGCACCATCTAGCCGTACTGGACTCAGTGCGGTGGAGGTCTTGGTAGCTGTCGTCAATTAGTCCTTTGGACTAATCTTTTCGTTGTATCCTGTTCTCTTCATTCTCCCTTGCTCCCGAAGGGATGAGACCAGTGGAGTATCTTAGATGGCCGCTCAGAGGCTTTTAAGACCCCAGACACTACTCACCAAGGTAGAATGTAGAGCATTATCTTTATAAGTAGTGTCATGCCAATTGAGCTAGATGTTCCCCGAGACCATGGTCCCCAGAGCCCTCCGTCCAGCAACTCAGTCCCTCGGGGAGTTTGGATGTGTCCATGGGGCCTACATGACCTTTCCTTGTGCAGGTTGTGTTAGTTTCCCTTGTACTGTGTACTGTCTCACCTCTCACCCAAGATACCACTTACCTATTGCCTATTTAGTATTTCACCCCCGTCCCCTCCCATCCCTGGTAACCAACAAGGATTGTTACATTTTGCGTGTGAATTTTTTCATGGGTTTTTACAATAGAGGTCTCATACAATATTTGTCCTTTTGTGATTGACTTATTTCACTCAGCATAATGTCCTCCAGTTTCATCCATGTTATGAGATGGTTCACAGATTCATTGTTGTTCTTTCTCGTTGCATAGTACTCCATTGTGTGTATGTACCATAGTTTGTTTATCCATTCACCTGTTGATGGGCACCTACGTTGTTTCCATCGTTTTGCTATTGTGAACAATGCTGCCATGAACATAGGTGTGCATATTTCTATTCGAGTGACGACTCTTATTTCTCTAGGATATATTCCTAGGAATGGGATTGCTGGATCGAATGGTACCTCTATTTCTAGCTTTCTAAGGAAATGCCATATCATTTTCCAAAATGGTTGTATCATTTTGCATTCCCACCAGCATTGTATAAGAGTTCCCATCTCCCTGCAGCCCCTCCAACATTTGTTATTTCCAGTGTTTTTGATTCGTGCCAGTAATGCCGGGGTGAGATGGTATCTCATTGTGGTATTAATTTGCATTTCTCTAATGGCTAGTGAACGCGAGCATTTCCTCATGTGTCTGTTGGCCATTTGAATGTCTTCTTTGGTGAAATGTCTGTTCATTTCCTTTGCCCATTTTTTAATAGGATTATTTGTCTTTTTGTTGTAGAGGTGTTGGATTTTCTTGTAGATTATGGAGATTAGACCTTTGTCAGACTTGTAGTGTCCAAAAATTTTTTCCCAGTCTGTAGGTTCTCTTTTTACTCTTTTGGTGAAGTCTTTTGAAGAGCATAGGTGTTTGATTTTTAGAAGATCCCAGTTATCTATTTTCTGTTGGGTTTTGTGTGTTGATGTTTATGGTTTGTATCCTGTTAATGCCATGTATTAAGGCCTGAAGTGTTGGTCCTATTTTTTCTTCTATGAACTTTATAGTTTTAAGCTTTATGTTCAGGTCTTCGATCCATTTTGAAGTAGTTTTTGTATATGGTGTGAGGTATGGGTCCTGTTTCATTTTTCTGCAAATGGATATCCAGTTTTGCCAGCACCATTTGTTAAAAAGACTGTCTTTTCCCCATTTGATAGACTTTGGGGCCTTGTCGAAAATCAGGTGACTGTAGGTGGATGGATTTACATCTGGGTTCTCAATTCTGTTCCATTGGTCAATGTATCTGTTGTTGTACCAGTACCAAGCTGTTTTGACTACTGTAGCTGTATAGTAGGTTCTCAAGTCAGGTAGTGTGAGTCCTCCAACTTTATTCTTCTTCTTCAGTAGTGCTTTACTTATTCGGGGCTTCTTCCCTTTCCATATAAAGTTAACAATTAGTTTTTCCATCTCTTTGAAGAATGTGGTTGGTATTTGGATTGGGATTGCATTGAATTTGTAAATTGCTTTAGGTAGAATTGCCATTTTCACAGTGTTGAGTCTGCCTATTCATGAGCATGGTATGTTTTTCCATTTATGTAGATCTCTTTGGGTTTCATGCAGCAGTGGTTTGTAGTTTTCTTTGTATAGGTCTTTTACATTCCTGGTCAGATTTATTCCTAAGTATTTTATCTTTTTAGGGGCTATTGAAAATGGTACTGATTTCCTGATCTCCTTTACATCGTTCTCTTTACTGGTGTATAGAAATCCAACTGATTTTTGAATGTTTATCTTGTATCCTGCTACTCTGCTGAATCTTTCTATCAGTTTCAGTAGATTTCTCGTAGAGTCTTTAGGGTTTTCTATGTATAGTATCATATCATCTGCAAACAGGGACAGTTTTACTTCTTCATTACCAATTTGGATGCCCTTTATTTCTTTCTCTTGCCTTGTTGCTCTAGCTAGAACTTCCAGCACAATGTTAAATAGGAGTGGTGATAAAGGCATCCTTGTCTTGTTCCTGTTTTCAAGGGGAATGTTTTCAGCCTCTCTCCATTAAGAATGATGTTGGCTGTTGGTTTTGCATAGATGCCCTTTATCATGTTGAGAAATTTCCCTTCTATACCTATTTGATTGAGAGTTTTTATCAGGAATGGGTGTTGGACTTTGTCAAATGCCTTTTCTGTGTCAATTGAGATGATCATGTGATTTTTTTCTTTCCTTTTATTTATGTGGTGGATTACGTTGATGGATTTTCTAATGTTAAACCATCCTTGCATACCTGGTATGAATCCTACTTGGCCATGATCTATTATTTTTTTGATATGATACGGAATTCTATTGGCTAGAATTTTGTTCAGAATTTTTGCAGCTATATTCATGAGAGATATTGGTCTGTAATTTTCTTTTTTTGTGATGTCTTTGCCTGGTTTTGGTATCAGCATTATGCTGGCTTCATAGAATGAATTTGGAAGTGTTTCTTCCTCTTCTATGCTCTGAAATACCTTGAGTAGAACTGGTACAAGCTCTTCTGTAAATGTTTTGTAGAATTCTCCAGTGAAGCCATCTGGGCCAGGGCTTTCTTTGGTTGGGAGTTTTTTTATTAGCTTTTCAATCTCTTCTCTTATTATGGGTCTGTTCAGATTTTCAACATCACTTTGATGTAGTTTGGGTAGGCCGTGTGTTTCTAGAAATTTGTCCATTTCCTCTAGGTTTTCAAAATTGTTGGAATATAGTTTTTCTTAATATTCTGTTATAATCCTTTTTATTTCAGTTGGGTCTCTTGTAATGTCCCCCATTTCATTTCTTATTTAGGTTATTTGTGCCCTCTGTTGTTTTTCTTTTGTCAGTCTGGCCAGTGATTTGTCAATTTTGTTGATTCTTTCAAAGAACCAACTTTTGGTTTTGTTGATTCTTTCTATTGTTTTTCTGTTCTCTATTTCATTGATTTCTGCTCTGATCTTTACTATTTGCTTTCTTCCTGTGGTTGTGGGCTTTTTTTGCTGTTCTCTTTCTATTTGTCTGAGTTCTGTAGTTAATGTTTTGATTTTGTCCCTTTCTTCTTTTTTGATATGTGCATATATTGCTGTAAATTGTCCTCTGAGGACTGCCTTTGCTGTGTCCCAAAGGTTTTGGTATGATGTGTTTTCATTTTCATTTGATTCTAGGAATTTTTTAATTCCATCTCTGATTTCTTCTATTACCCATTGATGTGTAATCAGAGTATTATTCAGCTTCTATGTGTTTGATTTTTTTTCCTTGCTCTTTTTAGTGTTAATTTCTACCTTGATGGCATTGTGGTCAGAGAAGGTACTGTGAATTATCTCAGCATTTTGGATCTTGTTGAGGATTGCTCTGTGGCCTAAGATATGTTCTATTCTGGAGAACGTTCCATGTGCATTGAAAAAGAATGTGTACTTTGCAGTGGTTGGATGGGTTGTTCTGTATATGTCTATGAGGTCCAGTTGGCTGATTGTGTCCTTTAGGTCTTCTGTATCTTTGCTGAGTTTCTTTTTAGTTGTTCTGTCCTTTACTGAGAGTGGTGTGTTGAAGTCTCCTACTATTATTGTGGATCTGTCAATTTCTCTTTTCAGTGCTGTTAGAGTTTTTTTTATGTATTTTGGGGCCCTGTCATTGGGGGCTTAGATGTTTATTATGGTTATGTCTTCAGGATGGATTGTCCCCTTAATCATTATATAGTGTCCTTCTTTGTCTTTTATGGTAGATTTTTGTTTAAAGTCTATTTTATCTGAGATTATAATTGCCACTCCTGCTCTTTTTTGGTAGTTATTAGCTTGATATATTTTTTTCCAAACTTTGACTTTTAATAAATTCACATCTTTATTTCTAAGGTGTGTCTCTTGTAGACGGCATATTGATGGATCCTGTTTTCTTATCCATTCTGCCACTCTCCGTCTCTTTATGGGTGCATTGAGTCCATTTACATTCAGTGTAATTATTGATAGATGGAAGTTTGTTGCTGTCATTTTGTAGTGCTTCTTTTGTGGTGCTGAAGTTTTCTTTATTCTTCTTACTCTCTTGTGCTGAGTTAATTTTGTCTGTGGATTTTGTGTTCATTTCTTTTGTTTTTGTAGGTTTTGTTTTTGCTGAGACTTTATGTTTTTTGTTTTTATTTTTATGAGTTGGTTTGTTAACTTTCTTTGTGGTTACCATGAATTTTACCCTTCTCTTTATAAGTTTGAAGCAGTCTACCCTTACTTGGTATCGCCTTGCCTTCCTCTCCATTAGAAGGTTCTATACCTATGCCATTTGTTCCCTCTTTCATTGTTTTGATGTTATTGTCATCCTTTGATTGATTGCTCTGATTCCCTGTTGTATTTCTTTTGGTTTTGGATAGTCCTAAATAGTTCATTTCCTAGAATGGTATCTGGTTCGTATGAACCTGTGTCCTAGGTCTTAGGTCCTGCCTGAGGGCTGAAGCTGTTTGTCCTCAGATCGAAGAACTCCCTTTAATAATTCTTGTAAGTTTGGTTTGACTTTTACATATTCCGTTAGTTTCTGTTTATCTGGAAATGACCTAATTTCACCATCAAATTTGAACGAGATTTTTGCTGGATATATTATTCTTGGCTGAAAATTTTTTTTCTTTCAAGATTTTATATATGTCATCCCACTGCCTTCTTGCCTGCATGGTTTCTGCCGAATAACCTGAGCTTAGTCTTATTGTTTCTCCTCTGTATGTGACTTCTTGTTTTTCACAAGCTGCTCTCAGGATTCTTTGTTTGTCTTTAGTTTTGGCGAGTGTGAATATGATATGTCTTGGTGATTTTCTTTTGGGGTGTCTTCTATATGGGGTTCATTGAGCATCTTGGATGGCCAGCTTTTCATCTTTCATGTTATTGAGAAAGTTTTCTGTCAGCAGTTCCACAATGATCCTCTGTTTTTTCTGTTTTCTCACCCTGTTCTGGGATGCCAATCACTCGTAAATTTTTGCTTTTAATTGTGTCCCACATAACTCTCAGGGTCTCTTCATTTTTCTTTGTTCTTTTTTCTGAGTTTTCCTGAAACACAGTTGTATCCAAGTGTTTGTCTTCAGTTCCACCGATCCTGTCTTCCATCTTTTCATATCTACTACTCAGCCCTTCTATGACACCGTGCATTTCTGAAATCTTGTTGTTTATCTTTTGGATTTCTAATTGTTGTTTTTGTATAATTTCTAGTTGTGAATTTATTTTGGAATTTTGTTCCTGCATCATCTTCCTGAATTCTTCCAATTTTTTGTCTGTATTTTCCATAAATTCGTCTATTTTTTCCTCATGTTTGTCAGCTTTTTGCCTCAGTTCTTGGAAAATTCTGAGTATTAGTGATTTGAGTTCTGTATAAGGTACTTCTCGTGCATTTTCTTCCACAGGAGAGTTATCTGGTGTTTTAATTTGGACTCCTATTGGAGCCATCTTGTCTTGTTTTTGTAAATGTTTTGATATTGTTTGCTGTTTTCAGGGCATTCAGTAGACATTTTTCTCATTTATTGATTGTAGATTTTTTTGTTTCGTCCTTGTGTACAGCTGGGCAGGTCTTGCTGAAGAGGAGCCTCTGGGACGGGTTGTTTGTGGCACTCACCGCAGCCACCAGGATGGTCGGTAGTCAGTGCTGGGCAGGTTCCAATAGGGCGTGCCTGCACAGCTTGGTGGTGTGATGTCAAGTGCATGGTGCAGGTAGGCAGGATGCAGCGGGGAGATGGTTATGTGTGAAGCTAAGCTGGATATGGGAGAGAGGAGAGAGGAGCAGGAGCGAAAAGCATACAAACATAAAACGATGCTAGGGGAGCTTGTCGTTGGGATGGACAGATGAGAGACTATGGGATGGAGAAAACCAGAGGGGGAAGAGAAAGAAAAGGAAAGAATGAACAAACAAAAATCAGAAAAGTTAAAGAACTGCAAAGTTCCCAGGGATCCCACCGATGCAGCTATGAGGTCTGGGGGAGTCGATCTCAGGTTTCACAGCACAACCTGGCCAGAAGGTGCAAAGGCATACATCGCCTGGTATTCAGGGATCAGAAAGAGAAGGAAGAGGTAGAGAGATAAGAAATTGAGCAATGAAGAAAGACAAAAGTGAAAACGAGGGAAAAGAAAACAAAACTAATCAAAAAAGAAAAAAATTAAAATTAAAAAAAAAAAAAAAAAAGCAACACCAGCAGTCAATGAATGGCACTCAGAGAGCCAGCCAGTGCGGGCTGGTGTTTCTGGACAAGATACTGTGTCTGTGGGAAACAGAGGAGGCCGAGTGTGAGTGAAGAAGTGTGGAGAGTGGAAAGCGTATGTCACAAATTGCCTGCGCTCTGGGGACCCTCAGAAAGGAGCTAAGAGGGTTCAAGGAGCCAGGAACCCGAGTGATAGGAGGGGGAGGCGGCGAGAGGCAAGCGAGAAACAAGAAGAAGCAGAAAAAGCCACAGCAGCAGCCAACAACTGGCACCCAGAGAGCCCCTGCTCAGGCGCGCGGATTCCAAGCAGCTGGCAATCTCGGATCAAGAGACCATGGCCACAGGAAGCAGAGGGTTGAATGAACAAAGTCCCTGGGATCTCACCAGTGTGGCAGCCCAGGCCTGGAAGCAGCCACACATCTGAATGCAACCCCACAGCCCTGCAGGAAAGAGCAAAGTTGGCGCTCGGAGCCAGGCACCTGAGCAAAAGGAGGGGGAGGCAGCGAGAGGCAAGCGAGAATCCAGAAGAAGCAGAAAAAGCCACACCAGCAGCCAACAAATGGCACCCAGAAAGCCCCCGCTCAGGCGCGCGAATTCCAAGCAGCCGGCAGTCTCGGGTCAAGAGACCGTGGCCACGGGAAACAGAGGGGCGAACGAACAAAGGCCCCAGGATCTCACCAGCATGGCAGCCCAGACCTGGAAGCAGCCACACGCCCAAACGCAGCCCCACAGCCCCGCAGGAAAGAGCAAAGACGGCGTTCGGAACTAAGCACCCGAGCAAAAGGAGGGGGAGGCGGCAGAAAAAGCAACACCAGCAGCCAACAAATGGCATCCAGAGAGCCGCCAGCCTGGGCGCACAGAATCCAAGCACCAGTGCCCCCCGGCCCAGGGACCCTGGCCACGGGAAGCAGGGGAGCCCCAGCCGAGGCGGAGAGGGGTGGGGGGGTGGGAAAGTGCACACAGCAATTTACCGGTCGTTCCGTCTCCCGCTGGACGCTCTGCAAGGCTGCTCTCCCATTCTCCCATTTGCTGGTCTCCGATAGGAGTCCCAGATGGTGGATCCGCGCTGCGTTAGCTGGTAGGGAATCTCTGCATGAGGCTCTCTTCGCTCTCCGTTCTCTTTCAGTATTGTCACTCCGTTTGGTGTTTGGCTGAGTTCTTTATCTCTTCATTTGATGTTCTAGGGTTTCAGGATTGTTGATTCTCTGTTAGGCTTAGTTTTTCGGATCTTTGTTGTGGAGGGACGGCATGGTGCTTCTGCCTAGAGCGCCATCTTGCCTGCCTCACAAAAGGCCTTTATAAGTGGTACGAAGCAAAGTGTTACTTAGGGGAATAAGGTTCAACTGACCCTAACTTTGGTATTTTCAATTGCCTCATATGCTTGGGAAAGCTGGACTATGGATAAGTAAGACCAAAGAAGAATTGACACCTTTAGATTAACTGTGTTGGCAAATATTGAATATACCATGACTGCTAGAAGAATTAATAAATCTGTCTTGGAAGAAGTACAGCCAGCATGGTCTTAAGGAGCAAGGATGGCGAGACTTCTCCTCATGTACTTTGGACATGTTGTCAGGAGGGACCAGTCCCTGGAAAAGAACATCATACTTGGTAAAGTAGACAGTCAGCCAAAAAGAAGACCCTCAACAGTATGGATTGAGACAGTGGCTTCAACAATGGGCTCAAGCATAACATTGATTGTGAGAATGACGCATGACTGGGAAGTGTTTCCTTCTATTGTTCACAGGGTCATTATGAGTCAAAACTGACTGGATGTCACCTAACAAAAACAGCCACAAACATATTCATATCCGTTGGAGTCAGGTATGTTTTATTTCTGTACTTTTCAGCTGAGTTCACAGGATTCTCAAAACTACAATGGGTTGTACCTATATCTATACCTCACTCCCTCTTTCTCTAGTTCTAAGACCCACTCTGTGGGAAGCCACCTGCCATGCCATGAAGACTTGGAAGCAATCTTATGGAGAGGCTTTTGTGGATTGTAAAGGCCATGTGAATGAACCACTTTGGACATAGATCCTCAGCCATAGTCAAGCCTTGCTTCTGTGGCCAATATCTTGATGGTAATCTTAAGAGAAATCATGAGGTAGCATTATTTAGCTAAATTGCACCAGACCCAAGGAAATAATTATACAATAATAAATGGTAAGTGCTGGAGTAATTTGTTCCACAGTCATGTATGTTTTCTCTTAATCCTCTGATACCTTGTTCTTGTACCAAAATGAAAAAGAAGTACTTTTATCAGCAATCTCAAAAATGTGAACATTTTTCCAAGTCATACCCTGATATTTTAAAAGTTATGGGTAGATTCAATCACAGTGTATATTTTAAGATCCATTTATTCACTTTAGTATTTAAAAGAAGTTTGCAGTGGTGCTATTCCTTTTTACTTCCCTTCAATTGCTTTCATATTGTTAGTTTTGTTTGTTTTTTTTTTTAATTGCCCATCAGTTAATGCTCGCTGAGACCTTGTATAAATGTTACCTTATTCATCTGACACTAAGGGAGGCAAGGTAATGTTAAATGGCCTGTCACTGAAGTAACTAATAAATATTGGTAGAGTAAACAAAAACCAAACCCGTTGCCATTGAGTGGATTCTACTCATAGTGACCCTATAGGACAAAGTAGAACTGCCCCACAGGGTTTCCATGGAGCAGCTTGTGAAATCGAACTGCTGACCTTTTTGTTTAGTAGCCAATCTCTTAACCATTGCCCCACCAGGGCTCCAAAGGTAGGGCTGCCAAAGCAATCTAACTCTTCAACTTATTTTTTTCCTGATTGAAGGACATAAATAACTGATTAACACAGCATTGTTATTAATATTATTTTTATTAACATTATTTTAATAATACCCATTTTATTCCACAACTTATCGAAGCAACTTATTGGAAAAAAATAAATTATGAAATGATAGAATATAAGAAGCAAAATAAATGTGAACATAGCATTTCTTAGGGCATAAAAGTAATATAGATCTGAAAATTAATTGATATAGTTGAGTTCTGAAAGTTTTAACAGTCAAGGAATGACGAACTATCTGATTAGTTGCATCATTTCATTTTCTACGCTAAAACAATCCTAAGCATTATCTAAAATTAATTGCCAGGTAATAGGACTCCATTGATAATATTGGTGCACAAAAATTTTTAAGAGCAAGTATAAGGAAAATAAAGCACCAGTTTTAATAAGGCTGTTTCTTATAGCTTCCCTTGATTAATTCTGCAACGAAGAAAATGATTCTTCAAGGTCCCGTTCACAAATGTACTGCTCCAAATACATGAATTTCTGGCTAACAACTACATTCATTGGTAAATCTTAGCCTTTTCAGAGATAATACTACAAAGTGTTCAACTGATTCTCAGCTAATATCACTTCTTTAAACCATGCTTTAAACAACAGATTAAAACAAAAGTTTGAGTTGATGACTCTTCTTGTTTTAATGTTAAAGGGTATCAATGCTGTCAGTATCTGGTTAGGACATAAATCTCTTCAACCTCGGGTACTTAATGAATAGGAGAGGAGAAAATGTTCCCTGGGTTTCTTTTAGAATGATCAGTATTGTTAAATTATGGAGAAAGCATTTGATTGAATCTTAGGAGCCATGAATTACCTACAATGAATAATTTTATCTTGAGCACAAGATTGTTATCACTGAAAGGTGCTTACTGTGTGTGTGGTGGTGGTGGTCGTTGTGGGGTGGATTAAGAACTTTAAATCCTCACTATTAGAGGTTAATGTTAATAGGTAATATCCATATGTGATAGATTAAAAAAAAAAAAACAACAACACATCATCAGTGTGTTCATTAGGGTTGTAGAGCTAGTTAACAGAACAATCAGACAAAGTAACTGAAATCCATTACCTCTGTGTGTATGTGTCGTGGGGTGGGGGGAGTTTAGGGACGAAACTGAGTGGATTAGATTTCTTTTTGTTTTTTTAATTTTACTTTGCCTTCTTTTGTTTATCTGTTTTGCTTAGGACTTATAGTACTGCTTGACGTTAAATATTATGCACACATACTATTTTGAGACAAATATTATTAACATACAAATATTATTTTGATACAAATAAATATTACTGTAGACAGTTGCCTAATAGTCTCTGATAAATAGCCAGTCAATACAGTCAATAACTGTTGCTTCCTTCTTGTGAGAGTCCCAAATTAAATATTTCAGGAGATAATATTGTTTTTAAAAGTAAAATCTATGATCTAATATGCAGGTTTTGTATTTCTTGCTTTTATCTCTTTTACCTCATAATGACTTATACTACCAAAGAACACTTACGAAGATACAAGAACCAAAACATTGATAGTATGTAAAAACCAGAAACTTGTGATGAGGTGGTATGTTGAAGTGATACTTAGTTTAGAATTGGGTAGAATTTTCAGGAAAGGTTTATGGTGAGCTTTTTAAAGACGCATTTCATAAGTGACATTTTGTTGTGAAGCAAGAGGTTCTTGGGTATTAAACAGGGAGCACAACTGCCCAAAGGCCACTATGCTGTTTGTGGTCAACTCCAAGTAAGAATTTTGTCATCTTAAATATAGGGGATATTCTCAACTGGTTGAATTAAAATTATGTGTTTAAGCTTGATAGAAATAGTATTGGTAAACATGTTTACTCTGAAGCTTGCTGGGACACTTCAGAATAAGTTAAAATAATAAAAGTGGAATACCAAGTATATGTTTGTAGTAGGAATATTCAAGATAGCTTGAAAGAGAAAGACAAGATAACTGCTTCCTACTGTGAATTTTCTCTTCTAACACCAACTACATCTCTTAGATCATTTTTATCTTTTACTCTTTTTTCATTACAGAAAACATTTCACCTCTATATAAGGAAAAATTATCTATTAAACTCTTTAAAATCAAATACCATGCACATATTAATCTAAGTACTTAGTTTCTAACGCTGAATTGAATTTGATGGGAACATTAAGTGTGTTGATTCACTAATTTCAGGGAAATAAAAGTTCATTTTTTATTGCATCTCCCCCCAAAACATCAAGAATACGAATCAGATAACGTTAGAGAAATTTAGTTTGAGATCTGTCTCTGAAATGTTCATCTCTTCCAAAGCTGTATTATGTACAGATGCATTAATTTATATTCCCTGATTTTACAAAGGATTGTTCAGTTTATAAGAATGCATAAAGTAAAATGATAAAATGTAACTAAATAAAAATTGCCAGTAGACAATACAGGTCAAGACCAAGGAAAACTTAAAAGTTAGATAGATATGCAGGCTAGTATCTTACTGAGTTATTAAAGCTGTGCTTTATATTTGGTTTCAGTTTTCAGAATCTTAAAATTAAAAGGGAATCATATTCACTAATGGCTTTCAGTATTTTTAAGCTAAAAAACACTTCAATTTCTTCCAGGTTTTTTTTTTTTTTTTTTTTTTTTTTTTAAATTTCTGAAGCTTAGGTCTAAGAACTTTTTTTTTTATAGGGAATTCCACATAGGAAAGAGTAAAAAGAAATAATAATAATAAAATATTTAAAATTAATCAGTACTTACTATGTACCAAACACTATGCTAAACAAGTTGTATATATTATAACATTTAATTGTTAACTTAGGTATTGTTATGCAATTTCAATTTTATAAACAAAAAAGGAAACAAAAAGAAGTTTAATAGTTTATCCAAAATCACTCAGCTAAAAAGTAGTAGAGAAGACATCTAAAATATTTTTTCTTGTAGTAAAAAACATTCTCAATTACATCCCTATAAATAATGAAGTATTTCATTTCATAGCATTTCCAGCATTTTCCAATGGCATCTGAATATGGAATGTGAAATAAAACTCAGGACATATAATCCATGAATGGCTAATATAAGGCTGTTTTCTAGTAGTTTTAAAATTAAAAATCACATCATTAATGTAAACAATTTATAACGTCTAGTAAATATGCAAAGGTATGCATTAAATGTTTAACAACATTAAGAGTATTTTGTGAAGGCTTTTGAACTTTAAGACATTCTTTTCTAAATACTTTAATAATCTATCTTTTGCATTCTATTGCAAGTCTTGAAAATCTGAGATTCTCTAATTATTTCTTAGCAAATCACACCACGACTGAGACTCCTGCATTCAAAAAATCAATAAACAAATAAGTAAATGTAAATAAGTTTTTAAAAGACTTTGAATTGGTTGAATCACATGTGTTCTAAGGAATGCTCTCCATTATAAATAATAACCTCAACACTGACTTTTGAATATTTCCAATGATAAATAAAGTAATAACAAAAAAATTAGGCACAGGTAAATTTATATAAATGTACACATTTGAATTATGCAAGTACGTGCACATAATTAAAAAGGAGAATAAAGAAGCATAAATGCTGAGGTGAAAAGCCTTTAACAACATAACAAATAGTTGTATGTAGACTTTGAAAAGCAAACCACCACTTGGATGAAACCATTGTTCAGTTGTTTTTCTCCAGAAAATCAAATGGCGGATGTAGTAAAGAACGGGCTTTGAGAGGTGTGCTTTAACTAAGCAAACCCAAAAGCCTAGACAGTGGTGTCACTAGGGAAGTTCGGGAGGTGCAGACCGAAACCCCTGACACTGTCAGGGGAGGTGACTCCAAAATGACCCCAGGGTTACAGCAGCGGCGGCATGGGCAGAACAGTGCTGCAAGAGGAGAGGCCGCCAAGGCAGTGGAGTCACTAGGACTGGTGTGTCACCCGTCACCTAGTGCAGGTCGCCATTGGATGGAGAGGAAGGTCTCCACCTTAGCCAATGGGAGAGAGGAGGAGCTGCAGAAAGCCTTGAGTGGCGGAATCGGGAGGGACAGGGCCAAAAGGATTGGTGCTGGACCCCGCATGGGTCAGGGTGGGTCCAGGCTGCTCTGCCCACAAGAGAAGGCTTTAACCTGCTGGCCCTGCACACTGGGGATGGTGTGCCACTATGAGTTAGCACACTGGGTGACAGAAACCCTAGTGACACCACTGAGCCTATATCACTGAATATTAAACAAAACCTTATTTTCAAAGCATCACCTTCTCGATGTTTCTACTTATTTTTCAAATATACGTTAATGACTCAAATGGCCAAATAATGCAATCTATTGACATAAATCAAGAGCAGACATAGCATGTCCTGAAATACCACAGAAAGTAAAAACCCAAAATCAAACACGTTGCATGGAATACATTCCCACTCATAGTGAGCCTATAGGAGGGAGGTGAACTGCCCCATAGGGTTTCCAAGGAGTGATTGGTGGATTCGAATTGCCGATCTGTTGGTTAGCAGCCAAGCTCTTAACCACTGCACCACCAGGGCTCCACAGAAAGTCAAGGAGTAGTCATTATAGACAACAAGTAATAAATTTTAGAGTAATTTAAAGTTTTTGTCTAGTTTGCTTTCTATTAAATAATCAGTGCCCAATAAATATTTGCTGAGTGAATGAATGAATTGTCCATCAAGTAGCATTTTTGTCCATAGATAGATAAAACAAAACAACCAGTTGTTATCTTGAATTTTAAATTGTCAAAGGAAAGGACAATACTTTGAATTTAAAGGGTTTCAGTTATATTCCATAGCCTGGAGACGACTAACAATCCCTTACTCATTTAATTTAATCCTCACAGCAATCCTTTGAAACAGATGTAAGAAACTGATCTAGATCTCGTCATTATCAAGGTGTTGTATCTAACACTCATGCTTCTTTCACCACCACATTCTTCCCCCCAAACATCAAGTTATTGCACTGATATTTTTGAGATAATAATAATACAATTTTTAAAAATAATATTCTGTGTAAAGAGTTATTTTATCAATGATATTCACTATTCTTCCCCTACTTGCATGAAAATTATGATGAATCATATATGTTAAGAGTCATGTATGTTAAGAATCACGTATTAAAAACTCGAGGGATGTGTTTTCCTACTACTTAATAACACCCATTCTCACCTCAACTTGTGGTCATAAAGCTACTAATCCAAAGCGAAAATGTAATATTCATGGAAACACAAGTAGGGGACTGTACTTATCCATGGAGTATTATATGGGAAAAAAACAGCAATTATATGGATTATAAAGGAAGATAACCTTTATTAGATGTCACCTATCTTTCCCTCATAGAGCTGATTTACTGGCATGGGAATGTCTTCTCTTTCACTGAGGATGCTGAACTTTATAGGAGCGAGCTGAACTAGCCTGCAGCCTAGAGAAGATACACATATAACAATACTGTAGAACTGCATTACCTCAGGCATTCAGTAGGAACTTGCTTCGTATTATTCTTTCTAGTTTTTATCCTTGTATAGTCAATATGGAGCCCTGGTTGCATAGTGATTATGAGTTCAGCTGCTAACCAAAATGTAGGCAGTTTGAATCCACCAGCCACTCCTTGGAAACCCTATGGGGTAGTTTTGTTCTGTCCTATAGGGTTATTATGAGTCAGAATCGACTTGATGACAAAGGGTTTGTTTCCTATGGGGTAGTTTTAATCCGTTCTATAGGGTTACTATGAGTCAGAATCGACTTGACGACAAAGGGTTTGTTTTTTTATTTTATTTTATTTTTGGTTTATAGTTGATAGAATAACATCTAGAGTATCATGCACATGTCATGAGCCTGTAGAAAAGGAGGCAAGGAATACATAACTCAGTATTCTGGCAGTCTAAATACTAATGTTCTAGGACAATCATTACGCTTCATCTGTGATCCAAATTAATTCAAGAGTCAAGAGTACCAGAAAAGAATTTCATCTCAAAGACTTCGTTAGCAGTATAGGGTATGATTTTACCCAAAATGACCTTTGTGGTAAGAAATCTAGAACTATGGTAGAGTAGTTGAAATAAAAGAATTCTATTATATGGTGATTTTGGCCAATTCTTTCCTTGGACAATATGAAATATCAAGCAGTGTGCCAATTCCTCAAAATACCAAGATAAACTGATAAAGAAATGAGAAAATAGCTGTCAACTGAGAACTTAAAAAAATATATAAAAGCTTCTTTATAAAAAAAAAAAAAAAAGTGCCTTTCAGAGTTCTACTTTGGTTATCATTTGGCAGAATCAATGATTTGCTTCCTTCATGGATTACTACCTGAAGTCTCACATTTTTGATCAATTAACTCTTCTTTATAGTAAAAAGAGTGTCTTTTCCTTCTAACTGTGATGCTATCTTTGCTGTGCTGCTTGCAAATTAAAGAACATGAAATTGAGTGGACCAAGAAATGTTGAGAAAGAAACTCCACATTTGGTAAGATATAAATGTGTTAGGATTTCTAAAATCAATTACAGCTTTCTGAAATTCATAAGCACCAGAGTCTCTGGTGCTTATGATTTAATTTTGGGAAGATAGAAATATTCTTACCTCATTGAAATACAATGATTTCTTTACTGGGTATAGTTTACTGTAGAACACCAGTAGTGTGTCATGGAAATTTCATCAATATAAGATTATGAAACTAGAGACTGTTAGTGAATATCAAAATGTACTATTGCTATATCCCATCCCATGCTAAATATTCAAGATTTTTAATACAGCCAGTTCTTTATTTACAAATATTTTATTTTAAAAAATTCCTTAAGCTGATTTTCTACTGCCATTTACAGAGCCAATTGCTATCATAAATGCCATTTTCCAGTTAAATTTACTTTTGGGGATACCTGGACAGAGCTTGTTGTTATTAAAAGCTTTTTTTTTTTAACCTCTCTACCAGTGTAACTAACTTTAAATATAGATACTCAGATTTAATTATCTACTTATTTATCTATTCTTTTGAGACTTAGAAAACATGAGAAAGTCCAGAATTCAGATGCAGAAAGATGTATTATGGTTCATATGAAAATTACATGGTAGTTAAAATAGTTTGTATTAGTAAAACTGGAAATTTAAACAACATTCTATGACATAATTTTTCATAGGAAAATATTCTGAGATATAAGAAAATTACTCCAATACGAAATGTAAAACACTCTATTCATCACTGCTTGTCTTCTTCAAACTTCTGTAGAAATTCTGTAAGAGAAAGTCTTATGATAATTATGCTTTATAATGGTTCTAGTTTGAAATTTTACCTGTTTATGGATTTTCCAAGCACTGGGTTTCTCTAGATATTTGGAGGAGTTACACTGAATTGAATCAGTATGTTAACTTAGAGGTGCTTGGTAGTTAAATTATTTGTTGTGTATGCTTTATATATTTATATACTATATATTCATAATTGTATATATTATAAATAAATAAGTAGAGAGATGACAGACAGAGATAAAGAGATAGAGAGAGAGAAAGAAAGAGGGAGATAGATATTCACAGCAGGATGTAATGGACTTCTAAATAGGGATATAGCAAATTGATGATTCTGGTAACTGTAGCAGTTTATGCATAGACATCGCCATGGATTGAATTGCATCCCCCCCGAATATGTGTATCAATTTGGCTGGGCCATGATTCCCAGTAATGTGTGGTTGTCCACCATTTTGTGATTGATATAATTTTCCTATGTGTTGTAAATCCTAATCTCTGCCTGAGGTTAATGAGCCAAGATTTGATTATGTTAAAGAGGATTAGCGTGGGCTGTAACATCGTTGCTCAAGTTACATCCCTGATCCAATGTAAAGGGACTTTCCCTGTGGTGTGCCCTGTACCATCTTTCATCTTACAAGAGATTAAAGGAAAGGGAAGTGAGCAGAGAGGGGGGGACCTCATAACACCAAGAAAGCAGCACCAGGAGCAGAATGCATCCGCTGGACCCTGTATTCTGTGTGGAAAATCTCCTAGTCCAGGAGAACATTGATAAGAAGGACATTCCTCCAAAGCTGACAGAGAGAAAGCCTTCCTCCGGAGCTGACATCCTGAATTTGGACTTCCAGCCTACTAGACTATAAGAAAATAAATTTCTCTTTGTTAAAGCCATCCACTTGTGAGATTTCAGTTATAGCATCACTAGATGACTAAAACAGATGCTAACAATTTAGCAGAGGGAGATGATGTGATACAAAGCCTATCAGGAAAAAGAAGACAAAGACTATAAGGCTCTATAACTGAAAGCAATTTTATTTTATTTTTTTGGTGTGTAAAGTAAAAAATATGAAAGGAAGATGTTGTCTCAGAAGAATATAATAGTATTTTATACTTTTCCTTCACATAGTGTACATAAGTGAAACTTAGAATAATTTAATATGCTGATCACACAACAAAGTGCACACTCAAGATAGCTCAATGATCCATAAGTTCCATAGCAGAAAACTTGTCCACAATAGTAGGTAAGAGATTGAGAAGCATTATAATGGGGGCCATAAGACGAGAATTTACAATTAGCCATAGCAACAAGATGCCTCAGCTTATGACTAGGTAAAGAACATTCATTAGAAAGTTTAGGATTTAATTTCCACATGATATCTCTTATTTGATCTTTTGATCAATATTTCATGTTCAATTTAGTTATTCATTAATAACCATAAAAAAAGAAATAGGAATATATGATGATTGCTTGATATGTCAGATATTTTCAGAACAACTGAAAGGGGGAATTTGCCAAGAAAGGCACAATTTCATAAAATAACTGTTGGCACTATCTTTTTCTTTTTATTACATATTTTTTTATCATACAGAAATGCATGTGTGGGGTGTGTGTGTGGACGTATGCATGTATGATTTCAAAATAATTATAAAGGAGATACCCAGGTAATCATCACTTAGATCAAGAAAGAAAACACCACTAGAACCTCAGGAGCCCCATGTGCCCTTTTCCAAAGACAACATTTATCTGCTCCCCTAGCAGTGTTCAGTATTCTTTCGTTAGTCATATTCTAGCTCTTCCATAGCTTTACCACCACTGAATGCATGCTTAAATATTCTATTTTAATTTTTCTTTGTATCTATATAATTGGAGCTATAGTACGCATGTGTTTCGTGCCTGGATTTTATCACCCAGTATTATTTTTATGAGATTTGTTCAGTGTTATCTATTCTTCCAATGTATTTATTAGCATTAAAAAAAAAACTGCTGTCGAGATGATTCCCACTCATAGAGACCCCATAGGGTTTCCAGTGCTGTAATCTTTACCAAAGCAGACTGTCACCTCTTTCTCCCACAGAGTCACTGGTGGTTTCCAACTGCTGACATTTCAGTTAGCATAGTTGTATAATATTCCTTTGTATGCAACCACAACTTATTTATCCAATCTACTATTTACGAAATAGTCCTCTGGTACTGCAAATAGTTAATGTAATCAGCTGATAACCAAAAGATTGAAAATTCAAGTACACCCAGAAGTGCCTCTGAAGAAAGGCCTGGTGATCTACTTCTGAAAAATCAGCCATTGAAAACCGTGTGAAGCACAGTTCCACTCCAACATCAGTGGAGAAAATATGAGTTGGAGTAGACTCAACAGCCAGTGGTTGCTATTTATGGATATTGGGTTTTTCCAGTTTGCAGCACAGTGAACAATGTTGCTCTAAACATCCTTAAGAATACATACAGACACTAGTTTATCCTGGGTGCATAAGAGTGAAACTCCTGGATCATGTTGTTGTTGTTAGGTGCCATCATGTCAGCTCCCACTTACAGCCACCCCATGCACGACAGAAAGAAACACTGCCCAGTCCTTCCCTAGCCTCACAATTGTTGTTATGCATGAGCCCATTGTTACAGCCACTGTGTCAGTCCATCTCATTGAGGGTATTCCTCTATTTTGCTGACCCTCCACTTTACCAAGCATGATGTCCTTCTCCAGGGATTAGTCTCTCCTGATAACCTATCCAAAGTATGTGAGATAAAGTTTCACCATCCTTGCCTCTAAGGAACATTCTGGTTGTACTTCTTCCAAGACAGATTTGTTCATTATACTGGCAGTCCATGGAATATTCAATATTCTTTGCCAACACCATAATTCAAAGGCATCAATTCTTCTTCGGGCTTCCTTATTCATTGTCCAGCTTTCGCATGCATGAGGCGATTGAAAACACCACGGCCTGGATTAGGCACACTTTAGTCTTCAAGGGGATATCTTTGCTTTTCAACACTTCCAAGAGGCCTTTTGCAGCAGATTTTCCCAATGCAATAAGTCATTTGATTTCTTGACTGCTGCTTCCATGGGTGTTGATTGTGAGTGCTAGTAAAATGAAATCCTTGGCAACTTCAATCTTTTCTCTGTTTATCATGAGGTCACTTATTGGTCCAGTTGTGAGAATTTTTGTTTTCTCTGTATTGACATGTAATCCACACCGAAGGCTATAGTCTTTGATCTTCATCAGTAAGTGCTTCAAGTCCTCTTCACTTTCAGCAAGCAAGGTTGTGTCATCTACATAACACAGGTTGTTAATGAGTCTTTCTCCAATCTTGATGTACCATTCTTCTTCATATGTCCAGCTTCTTGGATTATTTGCCAGCATACAGATTGAATAATCTTGGTGAAAGGATACAGCCCTGACACACACCTTTCCTGACTTTAAACTATGCAGTAACCCCTTTTTGTGTCTGAACAACTGTCTCTTGGTGTAAATACAGGTTCCTCATGAGCACAATTAAGTGTTTGGAATTCCCATTCTTTGCAATGTTATCCATAATTTGTTATGATCTATCCAGTCAAATGCCTTTGCATAATCAATGAAATACAGGTAAATATCTTTCTGGTATTCTCTGCTTTTAGCCAGGATCCATGTGACATCAGCAATGATATCTGGCATTTCACGTCCTCTTCTGAAGCAGGCTTGAATTTCTGGTAGTTCCTTGTCAATGTAATGTTGCTACCACTTTTGAACGACCTTAAGCAAAACTGTACTTGCATATGATATTAATGATATTGTTCAATAATTTCCAAATTTGGTTGGATCACCTTTCTTTGGAATAGGCATAACTATGGATCTCTTCCAGTTGACTGTCTTCCAAATTTCTTGGCATAGCTGAGTGAGCCCTTCTAGCTCTGCATCTGTTTGTTGAAACATCTCAATTGGTATTCCATCAATTCCTGGAGCCTCGTTTTTTGCCAGTCTTCAGCGTGGTTTGGACTTCTTCTTTCAGTACCATGTGTTCTTGACCATATGCTATGTCCTGAAATGACTGAATATCAACCAATTCTTTTTGATACAGTGGCTCTGTGTTCCTTCCATCTTCTTTTGATGCTTCCTGCATCATTCAGTATTTTGCACATAAAATCCTTCAGTATTGCAACTTGAGGCTTGAATGTTTTCTTTAGTTCTTTCAGCTTGAAAAATGCTGAGCATGTTCTTCCCTTTTGGTTTTCTAATTCTAGGTCTTTGCACATGTCATTATAATACATTATACATTATAATGTCTCAAGCCGCTCTTTGAAATCTGCTGTTCAGCTCTTTTACTTCATCATTTTTTCCATTCACTTTAGCTGCCTTACATTCAAGAGTAAGTTTCAGAGTCTCTTCTGACATCCATTTTGGTCTTTTCTTTCTTTCCTGTCTTTTTAATGAACTTTTGCTTTCTTCATGTATGATATCCTTGATGTCATCCCACAACTCATCTGGTCTTGGATCATTAGTGTTCAATGCTTCAAACCTATTCTTGAAATAGTCTCTAAATTCAGGTGAGATATACTCAAGGTCGTACTTTGGCTCTTGTGAATGTTTTCTAATTTTATTCAGCTTCAACTTGAACTAGCATTGATAGTCTGTTCCACAGTCTGCCTCTAGCAGTGTTCTGACAGATGATATTGAACTTTTCCATCATTTCTTTCCACAGATATAGACAATTTGATTCCTATGTATTCCTTCTGGGCAGGTCCACGTGTATGTTCACCATTTACGGTGTTGAGAAAAGGTATTTGCAATGAAGAAGTCGTTGGTGTTGCAAAAATCCATCATGTGATATTGAGTGTTATTTCTATTACCAAGCCCATATTTTCCAACTACCAATCCATCTTCTTTGTTTCTGACTTTTGCATTCCAATCACCATTATCAACGCATTTTCATTGTATGTTTGATAAGTTTCAGACTGCAGGAGTTGGGAAAAATCTTTAGTTTTTTCAAGTTTGGCTTTAGTGGTTGGTGCATAAATTTGAGTAATGATCATATCATCTTGTCTTCCTTGTAGGCATATGAGTATTATCCTATCAGCTTTGTACTTCAGGATAGATCTTGATATGTTCTTTTCGACGCAGAAAGCAACTCTATTCCTCTTCAATTTGTCATTCCCAGCATAGTAGACTATATGATTATCAGATTCAAAATGGCCAATACCAGTCCATTTCAGCTCACTAATGCCTAGGATATCGATGTTTATGCTCTCCATTTATTTTTGACGATTTCCAGTTTTCCTAGATTCATACTTACTACATTCCATGTTGCAATTTTTAATGGATGCTTGCAGCTGTTTCTTCTCATTTTGAGTCATACTATGTCAGCAAATGAAGGTCCTGAAAGCATGACTCCATTCATGTCATTAAGGTCGACTCTACTTTGAGGAGGCAGCTCTTCCCCAGTTGTATTTTGAGTGCCTTCCAAGCTGAGGGGTTCATCTTCCAGCACTACTTCAGAGAGTGTTTCACTGTTATTCATAAAGTTTTCACTGTCTAATTTTTTTTTAGAAGAAGAGCGTCAGGTCCTTCTTCCTACTCTGTCTTAGTCTGAAAGCTCAGTTGAAACTTTCCATCATGGGTGAGTCTGCTGGTATTTGAATACTGGTGGCATAGCTTCCAGCCTCACAGCAACATGCAGTCCCCATAGAATGAGAAACTGACAGATGTGTGGGGTCTGGATCAATGGATGTGAATATTTTCTATTTTATAAGACAATTTCAACTCTTTTTCAATGTAAAGTGTATAAAAGTCCCTATGTTTATCTTTCAAACTAGATTATCACCTACTGTGCACACTATGGGCAATGAGAGAAAGGCATTCACCACAAAAGAGCTCTCAGACAGTAGGACAATAAAACACAGATCTTTTGTTAACATCCAGTAAAATTCTGTCAAATAAGATAGTATGGTCTATTTCTTCCTTCACTCTTTTAACTACAATTATAAAAGGTCATTATTGATTTTCTGTTTACTGAATATGCAATTATGTTTCAGAGTATCCACTTCTTTTCCTGAATCAAAGATTATCTTTTCTTCAGAATTAAAAATAATTTTTAATCCATTTTTCTACATAGCTAAACTATATACTGAATCTAAATAAATAAAATTTCTAAAGTAGTTTCACCTAAATGACTATTTCTCTTTAACTCAATTTTTTCTTTCTTCTCAATGAATCAAACATTATGCCACATTTCTCAATATCTCTTCCCAGCTCTTTCTAGTTGTGCTATTCTATGTCCTCACCTCCCTTATCATCCTTATTGTGGAACTAGCCTTCCTTTCTCAGTTCTGGTAATGCATTTGTTTCTTGCCAATGGAGGATTCCCAAAAATCTTTATTTAATACTGTCCTTGTGCCTTTCTGTCTTTGTCTTAGGCTTTGTTCTCTAGAAAAGCAAAACCAGTGAAGCATAGAAATACATATATATAGAGAGAGATCTGTATCAAGGAAATGACTCAGGAGGTTATAGATGCTGTAACTTCCCAAGTACATGGGTCAGGAAAGAGGCTTCTCCAGATTCACATAGCCGCAGGGGCTGGTGAACCCAAGATTGGCAGGACAGAGAGCAGGGCTGTGGCTCACATGCTATAAAGATCGACAAATCCCAAGATTGACAGGCAAGATCACAGGTAAGCCGCTAGCTCAAGTCCCAAGAATTGGAGGTCAGACAAACAGGGGCCAGCTGCAGAATCCAGGAGGGGCAAAAGCCCCTGAGCCCTGCCTGAACATCCACCAACACTAGATGCAGGCTACATGCCCATGGAAACTTCCCTTCAACTGATTGGCTACTCACAGCAGATCCTATCATGGGGATGATCAAATATCAGATCTCAACATTGAAGTGATCACAAGCTTATACAACTGCCAAAACACTGAGAATCACGGCCCAGCCAAGTTGACAAGCAAAGTTTTTCTTTTTCTTTTTTTTACTTCAGGTGAAGGCTTACAGAACAAATAGTTTCTCATGAAACAGTAGTACACATATTGTTTTATGATATTGGTTAACAACCCTACAACATGTAAACTCTATAACTTCTCAACCTTTTTTTTGGTGAAAATACACATAGCCAAAGATACACCATTTCAAAAATTTCTACATGCACACTTCAGTGACATTGACTATGGTCTTCCAATTGTGCTGCTATTCTCACTTAAGATGAAGGCTTACAGAACAAAATAGTTTCTCGTTTAACAGTTACTACACATGTTGCCCTATGACAATGGTTAACAATCTCACAACACATCAACACTGTCCTTACTCAAACTTGGGTTCCCTATCACCAGCTTCCTTGTCCCCTTCTGCCTTCTGACCCTCGTCACTGAACTCCTATACCTCATTAGTCTCATTTGGATTACGGGGCTGTCCACTCCTGGGCTGAACAGTGAACCTGGGAGGTAACTTCACCATTGAGCTAAAAGGGTGTCTAGGGTCCATAGTCTTGGGGTTCCTCCAGTCTCCTTTAGGCCAGTAAATCTGGTCTTTTTTTATGAGTTATAATTATTTTCTACATCCTTCTCCAGCCCTGTCCAGAACCCTCTGTTGTGATCCTGGTCAGAGCAGTCAGTGGTGGTAGCCAGGCACCATCTAGCTGTACTGGACTCAGTCTGGGGTAGGCCTTGGTAGCTGTGGACAATTAGTCCTTCGGACTAATCTTTTCCTTGTATCCTGTTCTCTTCATTCTCCCTTGCTCCCAAAGGGATGAGACCGGTGTAGTATTTTAGATTGCTACTCACAGGCTTTTAAGACCCAACACACTACTCACCAAGGTAGAATGTAGAGCATTGTCTTTACAAGCTGTGTTATGCCAATTGAGCTAGATGTTCCCTGAGACCATGGTCCCCACAGCCCTCTGCCCAGCAATTCAGTCCCTCAGGGAGTTTGGGTGTGTCTATGAGGCTTCCATGACCTTTTCTTGTACAAGTTGTGCTAGTTTCCCCTGTATTGTGTACTGTCTCACCCTTCACCCAAGATACCACTTATCTATTGCCTATTTAGTATTTCCCCCCCACCCCTCCCATCCCTGGTAACCAACAAAGATTGTTACATTTGTGTGTGAACTTTTTCATGGGTTTTTAAAATAGAGGTCTCATACAGTATTCGTCCTTTTGTGATTGACTTACTTCACTCAGCATAATGTCCTCCAGTTTCATCCATGTTATGAGATGCTTCACAGATTCATTGTTGTTCTTTCTCATTGCATAACACTCCATTGTGTGTATGTACCATAATTTGTTTATCCATTAATCTGTTGATGGGTATCTAGGTTGTTTCCATCGTTTTGCTATTGTGAACAATGCTGCCATGAACATAGGTGTGCATATGTCTATTCGAGAGACGACTCTTATTTCTCTAGGATATATTTCTAGGAGTGGAATTGCTGGGTTGAATGGTATGTCTATGTCTAGCTTTCAGAGGAAGCACCATATCATTTTCCAAAATGGTTGTATCATTTTGCATTCCTACCAGCAGTGTATAAGAGTTCTGATCTCCCCATAGACCCTTCAGCATCTGTTATTTCCAGTGTTTTTGATTCGTTCCAGTAATGCCGTGGTGAGATGGTATCTCATTGAGGTTTTAATTTGCATTTATCTAATGGCTAGTGATCGAGAGCATTTCCTCATGTGTCTGTTGGCCATTTGAATGTCTTCTTTGGTGAAGTGTCTATTCATTTCCTTTGCCCATTTTTTAATAGGATTATTTGTCTTTTTATTGTAGACGTGTTGGATTTTCTTGTAGATTATGGAGATTAGACTTGTACTGTCTAAAAATTTTTTCCCAGTCTGTAGGTTCTTTTTTTATTCTTTTGGTGAAGTCTTTTGAAGAGCATAGGTATTTGATTTTTAGAAGATCCCAGTTATCTAGCTTATCTATTGAGGTTTGTGCGTTAATGGTTATGGTTTGTATCCTGTTAATGCCATGTATTAAGGCCGGAAGTGTTGGTCCTATTTTTCCTTCTATGAACTTTATAGTTTTAGGCTTTATATTCAGGTCTTTGATCCATTTTGAAGTGGTTTTTGTATATGGCATGAGGTATGGGTACTGTTTCATTTTTTTTGCAGATGGATATCCAGTTATGCCAGCACCATTTGTTAAAAAGACTGTCTTTTCCCCATTTGATGGACTTTGGGCCCTTGACGAAGATCTGGTGACTGTAGGTGGATGGATTTACATCTGGGTTCTCAATTCTGTTCCATTGGTCAATGTATCTGTCATTGTACCAACCAGGCTATTTTGACTACTGTAGCTGTAGAGTAGGTTCTGAAGTCAGGTAGTGTGAGTCCTCCAACTTTATTCTTCTTCTTCAGTAGTTCTTTATTTATTTGGGTCTTCTTCCCTTTCCATATAAAGTTAGTGATTAGTTTTTCCATGTCTTTGAAGAATGTTGTTTGTATTTGGATCGGGATTGTGTAGTATTTGTAAATTGCTTTGGGTAGAATTGTCATTTTCACAATGTTGAGTCTCCCTATCCAAGAGTATGTATGTTTTTCCATTTATGTAGATCCCTTTGGGTTTCTTACAGTAGTGTTTTGTAGTTTTCTTTGTATAGGTCTTTTACAACCATGGTCAGATTTATTCCTATGTATTTTATCTTTTTAGGGGCTATTGAAAATGGTATTGTTTTCCTGATTTTCTTTTCATAGTTCTCCTTATTGGTGTATAGGAATCCAACTCATTTCTGAATGTTTATCTTGTATCCTGCTACTCTGCTGAATCTTTTTATTAGTTCCAGTAGATTTCTCGTGGAGTCTTTAGGGTTTTTTATGTATAGTATCATATGATCTGCAAACAGGGACAGTTTAACTTCTTCATTACCAATTTGGATGCCCTTTATTGATTTTCCTTGCCTTATTGCTCTAACTAGAACTTCCAGCACAATGTTAAATAGGAGTGGTGATAAAGGGTATCCGTGTCTTGTTCCTGTTTTCAGGGGGAATGTTTTCAGCCTCTCTCCATTAAGAATGACGTTGGCCATTGGTTTTGCATAGATGCCCTTTATTATGTTGAGAAATTTCCCTTCTATACCTATTTTATTGAAAGCTTTTATCAGGAATGGGTGTTGGGCTTTGTCAAATGCCTTTTCTGCATCAATTGAGATGATCATGTGATTCTTTTCTTTACTTTTATTTATGTGGTGGCTTACGTTGATTGATTTTCGAATGTTGAACCATCCTTGGAAAACTGGTATGAATGCTACTTGGTCGTGGTGCATTATTTTTTTTATATGATGCTGAATTCTATTGGCTAGAATTTTGTTCAGAATTTTTGCATCTATATTCAGGAGAGATATTGGTCTGTAATTTTCTTTTTTTGTGACATCTTTGCCTGGTTTTGGTATCAGTGTTATGCTGGCTTCATAGAATGAATTTGGAAGTGTTGCTTCCTCTTCTATGCTCTGAAATAGCTTAAGTAGATCTGGTACAAGCTCTTCTGTAAATGTTTTGTAGAATTCTCCAGTGAAGCCATCTGGGCCAGGGATTTTTTTGGTTGGGAGTTTTTTTTATTACCTTTCCAATCTCTTCTCTTGTTATGTGTCTGTTCAGATTTTCAATATCACTTTGTTGTAGTTTTGGTAGGCCGTGTGTTTCTAGAAATTTATCCATTTCCTCTAGGTTTTCAAATTTGTTGGAGTATAGTTTTTCATAATATTCCATTATAATCCTTTCTATTTCAGTTGGGTCTGTTATAATGTCCCCCATTTCATTTCTTATTTGGGTTATCTGGGTCCTCTCCTGTTTTCCTTTTGTCAGTCTGACCAGCGGTTTGTTGATTTTGTTGATTCTTTCAAAGAACCAACATTTGCTTTTGTTGATTCTTTCTATTGTTTTTCTGTTCTCTATTTCATTTATTTCTGCTCTGATCTTTACTAT
This sequence comes from Dugong dugon, assembly GCA_030035585.1. Classification (NCBI taxonomy): domain Eukaryota; kingdom Metazoa; phylum Chordata; class Mammalia; order Sirenia; family Dugongidae; genus Dugong; species Dugong dugon. The sequence continues at coordinate 99,447,152 of CM057463.1, read as the reverse complement.
TTCCTTTCTTCCGGTGGTTGTGGGCTTTTTTTACTATTCTTTTTCTATTTGTTTGAGTTGTGTAGTTAATGTTTTGATTTTGTCTCTTTCTTATTTTTTGATGTGTGCATCTACTGCTATAAATTGTCCTCTGAGGACTGCCTTTGTTCTCTTCCAAAGGTTTTGGTATGATGTGTTTTCATTCTCATTGGATTCTAGGAATTTTTTGATTCCATCTCTAATTTCTTCTATTATCCAGTTATGTGTGAGCAGGGTATTATTCAGTTACCATTCAGTTGATTTTTTCCCCTTGCTTTTTCTATTGTTAATTTCTACATTGTTGGCATTGTGGTCAGAGAAGTTACTTTGAATCATCTCAACGTTTAGGATCTTGCTGAGGATTGCTCTGTGGCCTAAGATGTGGTCTATTCTGGAGAACGTTCCATGTCATTGGAATAGAATGTGTACTTTGCAGTGGTTGGATGGAGTGCTCTATATATGTTTATGAGGTCAAGTTGGCTGATTGTGCCCTTTAGGTCTTTGTATCTTTGCTGAGTTTCTCCATAGTTGTTCTGTCCTTACTGAGAGTGGTGTGTTGAAGTCTCCTACTATTATTGTGGAATTATCAATTTCTCTTTTCAGTGTTGTTAGAGTTTGTTTTATGTATTTTGGAGCTCTGTCATTGGGTGGACAGATGTTTATTATGGTTATGTCTTCTTGATGGATCATCCCCTTAATCATTATATAGTGTCCTTCTTTATCTTTTATGGTAGATTTTGGTTTAAAATCTATTTTATCTGATATTAGGATTTCTACTCCTTCTATTTTTTGGCAGTTGTTAGCTTGATATATTTTTTTCCAACTTTGACTTTTAATAAATTCACATCTTTGTTTCTAAAGTGTGTTTCTTGTAGACATTATAGTGATGGATCCTGTTTTCTTATCCATTCTTTCACTTTCTGTCTCTTTATGGGTGCATTGAGTCCAGTTACATTCAATGTAATTATTGATAGATGTGAGTTTGTTGCTGTCATTTTGTAGTGCTTTTTTTTGTGGTGCTGAAGTTTTCTTTGTTCTTAGTCTCTTGTGCTGAGTTACTTTTGTTTGTGGACTTTTTTTTTTTTAAGTTTTGTTTTTGCTGAGACTTTATGTTTTTCTCTTTTTTTTATGAGTATGTCTGTTAACTTTCTATGTGGTTACCATGAATTTTACCCTTATCTTTCTAAGTTTGAAGCAGTCTACCATTACTTGGTATTGTCTTGCCTTCCTCTCCGTTAGAAGGTTCTATACCTATGCCGTTTATTCCCTCTTTTATTGGTTTGATGTTTATGTCATTTACTGATTAACTGCTCTGATTCCCTGTTGTATTTCTTTTGGTTTTAGATAGTCCTCGAGAGTTCATTCCGCAGATTGGAATCTGGCTGGTACAATCCTGCATCCTAGATTCTGCCTGTAAGCTGAAGCTGTTTGTCTTTAGATCAAAGAACTCCCTTTAATAATTCTTGTAAGTTTGGTTTGACTTTTACATATTTCCTTAATTTCTGTTTATCTGGAAATGACCTAATTTCACCATCAAATTTGAACGAGAATTTTGCAGGATATATTATTCTTGGCTGGCAATTTTTTTCTGTCATTGCCTTCTTGCCTGCATGGTTTCTGCCAAATATCTGAGCTTAGCCTTATTGTTTCTCCTCTGTATGTGACTTCTTGTTTTCATGAGCTGCTCTCAGGATTCTTTGTTTGTCTTTGGTTTTTGTGAGTGTGATTATGATTTGCCTTGGTGATTTTCTTTTCGGATCTCTCCTATATGGGGTGTTGTTGAGCTTGTTGGTGGGCCAGCTTTTCATCTTTCATGATATTGGGGAAGTTTTATGTCAGCAGTTCTTCAATGATCCTCTCTGCATTTTCTGTTTCCTCCCCGTGTTCTGGAATTCCAATCACTTGAAAATTTTTGCTTTTGATTGTGTCCCACATAACTCTCAGGATCTCTTCATTTTTCTTTGTTCTTTTTTCTGAGTTTTCCTGAAACAGACTTGTATCCAAGTGTTTGTCTTCAATTCCACTGATTCTGTATTTCACCATTTCAAATCTACTTCTCAGCCCTTCTATGACATCATCCATTTCTGAAATCTTGTTGTTTATCTTTTGGATTTCTAATTGTTGTTTTTGTATAATTCCTTGTTGTGAATTTATTTTGGCATTTTGTTCCTGCATTATTTTCCTGAATTCTTCCAATTTTTTGTCTGTGTTTTCCATGAATTTGTCTATTTTTTCCTCATTTTTGTTTGCTTTTTGCTTCAGCTCTTGGAGAATTGTGAGTATTAGAGATTTAAATTCCCTATCAGGTAGTTCTAGTGCCTTTTATTCCACTGGAAATTCATCTGGTGTTTTATTTTGGATGCCTACTAGAACCATCCTGTTCTTTTTTTTTGTTAATGTTTTGATATTGTCTGCTGTCTTAGGGACATTCAGTGTTTATTTTCCTCATTTATTGATTGTAAATTTGTTTGTTTCATCTTTTTTTTATTTGGCTACATCTGAGCAGGCAGGATGCGTGTTCTTTGTTGTTTGCTCGTCTGTTGGCACAATACTTTTCACCTCCTTCTCCAATTGGTAGGGTCAGTCATTCAGATATGGTACAGCAGGGCAGGTTTAGCTGAAGAGGAGTTTCTGGGATCGGTTGTTTGTGGCACTTACTACAGCCCAGGGCGGGTCAGTAATCAGTGCAGGGCAGGTTCCGGTAGGCCGTGCCTGTGCTGCTTGGTGTTGTGATGTTAAGCGCACGGTGCAGGTAGGTAGGATGAAGCAGGGAGATTGTTATGTGTGGAGCTAAGATGGATACGGGAGAGAGGAGGGAGGAACAGGAGCCAAAAACATACGAAAAAACAAAAAAGAATGCTAGGGGAGATTGTCGTTGGCGTGGAGAGATGAGAGACTATGAATTTGAGAAAAACAGAAAGGGGAAGAGGAAGAAAAGAAAAAAATGAATACATAAAAATTGGAAAGATTAAATAACTGCAAATTTCCCAGGGATCCCACCGGTGCAACTATAAGGTTTGTTAAAGTTGCTCTCAGGTGTTGCAGTACAGCCTGGGTAGAAGGTGTAGAGGTATACAGTGCCAGGTATTCAGGGAACAGAAAGAGAAGGTAGGTATAGAGAGATGAGAGACTGAGCAATGAAGAAAGACAAAAAAGTAAAAAGAGGGAAAACAAAACAAAACAATTTAAAAAAAAAAAAAAGAACAAGAAAGGCCCCCCAAAAAACAGAAAAAAATAACCAACAAAAAAAGAAATGTCCTCAGGGATCCCTCTGCGCGTCTGCGCAAGTCGAGGGGGTAGGTTCCAAGCCACCCACCACCGCCTGGCCAGAAAGGGCTCCCAATGCAAGAAAAGGAAAAGAAAACAAACAATTCAAAACAAACAAACGAACAAAAGCCCCGGGATCCCACCAGCACAGCAGCCCAGACCGGGCGGCAGCTCCACACTTGAAAGGAGCTCCACAGCCCCTCAGGAAGAAGCAAAGATGGTGCACAGAGGCAGGTATTTGAGTGAAAGAAGGGGGAGGTGGCGAGAGGTAAGGAAGAAATCAAAAGAAGCAGAAAAAAAAAGCAACACTAGCAGCCAACAAATGGCATTCAGAGAGGCAGCTAGTGTGGGCTGGTGTTTCTCGTACAAGAGGCTGTGTCTGCGGGAAGCAGAGGGGTCCGAGCGTGGGTGAAGAAGGGTAGGGAGTGGGAAAGCATATATCACAAATTACCGGAGCTCTGCAGCCCCTCAGGAGGAAGCAAAGATGCCACATGGAAACAGGTATTTGAGTGAAAGGAGGGGAAGGTGGTGAGAGTAAGAAAGAAATCAAAAGAAGCCAAAAAAAGCAATACCAACAGCCAACTAATGGCACTCAGAGAGCTGGCCCATTTGGGTATGTGGAGTCCAAGCAGCCAGTGTTTCCCGGTCAAGAGATTGTGGCCGTGGGAAGCAGAGGAGGCCGAGCTGGGGTGAAGAATGGTGGGGGGTGGAAAAGAGTATATCACAAATTACCGGTTGTTTTGTCTCCCGCTGGATGCTCCGTGAGGATGCTTTCTCGTACCCCCTTTTTGCTGGTCTCTAATAGGAGCCCAAGATGGCAGATCTGCACTGCATTAGCTGGTAGGGGACCTCTGCATGAATCTCTCCTCACTCTCCATTGTCTATCAGTTTGTCACTCCATTTGGTGCTGGGCTGTGTTCTTTATCTCTTCATTTGATGTTTTAGGGTTTCAGGATTGTTGTATTCACTGTTCAGCTCAGTTTTTCGGATCTTTGCTGTGGAGGGACAGTGTGGTGCTTCTGCCTAGAGCACCATTTTGCCAGAACTCCTGACATGCAATCTTAACCATCACAGACTTGAATTGGCTATTTGAATTTGAATTGTCTTTGATTTGCCTACCAATGTATCTGTAAGTTCTTGGTTTGTTTTCTTTTTGTCTTTTCCCTTTTTCTCTTTATTTTTCTTCTTCTTCCTCTTTTTTTCCAACCTATATATTGTCATTAATAACTTCAATAAACCCATCGCATAATATTCAAATGCAAATTTGGTTCCCAACTAATCCTTAGAAATATAATTTATCAACTTTGCCAATAACTTTTTTTTCTTTTTCCTTCTTTGCTCTCCCTTTTCTTCATACGTAAAAAAATAACCTAAGAAATAGGAACTAGGTATATCTGAGCAATCTTTTATGAGGTGATTAGTAGGGTGTCTCTTATTAGGTGATTAGTAGGGTACCATTACAATCTATTATCATGTTTAATGTACATATATTTCTTCATGTTTGTGTTCTAAGCTCCTAAGATGGAGAATAAGTAAATTGATATACACATTATAGAACAAAAATATCTTTTTTTTTGTTATTTTAAATATTCTTTACAGTGAATACAATTAATGTTAATGAATTAAGTTTATTTTTAAGCCTGTTTGACAATGCATTATAATTATTCTCTTCAAATAGCCAAAGCTTGAAATAACATGGATAATGCAGACTATGATTTGTTGAATTAAGGACTGATTTCCTATGCACTTGGTTCATCTGTTCGTTTATAATTAGTGCCTTCCTTTCAATAACCTACAAGTAATACATTTTTTACAAATAAAAATAAAAGGATTAATTCATAGTTTGTGATTTGAAGCTGTGATTCTAGAAGGAGGTTAAATAAATGAATAGTGAGGAGAAAGTGGTTAATTGGATTATTGAGACTTCACATACATCTATCACTGAATTAGTAAAAATGTTTTTCCCTCCTTTGTGCCATTTTTTTTTTCTGCCCTCATTTTCTTGTAAAGAATACTTATATCAAAAAAAGCTTTTCTTTTCTTTTTTCTCTCCTAACACTTCTTTGTTATTATTCTGTTTGGCAAAAAAAGAAAATGTGTAATGTTTTGTGAAATCATCTTGGGCCCCAGTATTGTACTAATGCAGAGTGCCTAGAGGATTTAGCATATGTCACTCCATATGGCCTTTATGTGTTTTTCACCCAAAGCATACTGGGATGAATTGTATCTTTCAAAGAGTGTGTTATATGGGTTTGATAGTGTGGGTCTGACAGGTGAGGGTGAGGAATTGCTGGTTTTTAGATAAAGATGTAAGGGTACCCTGATTTTCAAATTTTGATCACTTTGCTTTTTTCTCATTCCCTTTCTTTCTACTTATTGCAATAGTACTACAATATGGTTCATACATATGGGAAAGTAAAACCTTGCATTTTTAAAATATTAGACCCTAACCATTTTCATTATTCAAAGTTAACATTTAATTTTCCACTGTATTTCCTGAAAAAAAAAAAATACTGCAAAGTTAAAAACAAAGCAGAACAAAATGTGCTCTTAATTATAATTCTAAAAAATAATTTATTTAAACTTTTATATTTGTCTTATATTTAAGTACAACATAGTGAGGTTATTATCAAATTAAAAATATGCCTTTAAAAAGCAACTATGGTAATATCTGTGACTTACTGTAAAAAAAAAAAGTTTTAAAATGTTTTTGTTCAGTGGTAAAAATTATTTTATAATATGAAAGCAATTGATTCTAAATATCTTTTTAAGCCTTAAATTAAGCTAAATGACTGTTAGTCTTAAAACAGAGCATTGTTGATACTAGCTCAGTAACTTCTCTTACCTTTAAATAGCACCAAACAGCCAGGTATTTGAGGGCTGCATGTGGACTATTGATTGATTTTTTTCTGCACTGTTTCTGAATGCTTGGCCTTGTATACACTGAGTCTTAGACCCACAGGAAGTTTAGGAGTGAATCAAATCCTCTATCTTTACTTCTCTGTATTATAAGCTATAAATGCTTCTTATCCGTGAAATAACTATTTCAAATGACTAAAATTTTAGATGGGAAGAGAGAGAGGTGTTGAGGAAGGGAGGAAGGGCAAGCAAGGGCAGGGCTAGGCATCTGACACTGAACAGGTTAGTCAATTCTGCTTTAAACTAAGTGATATAATAAAACTTAGAATGAAAAAAAGAGAATTAAAAAAAAAGGAAAAGCTGACTTTAACAGTTTTATTACACTTTTCCCTTTTCTCCTTTCTGTTCCACTTTAACTTTTCAATATATAATTAATGCTCTTGTCATTAAAATATTCTCCCTGGCACCATTTAGGTGAACCTTTGCAAAGAGATAAACAAAATTTATTAGGTTCATTCTGTTTATGCTTTGTTACAAATCAATAATTTCAACATTTATTTGTGTGTATATGACAACTGGCTTAAAATGAAGAAGACTGGAGAAGCAGTTCATGTGTGTGTGTTGTGGGGGCATTCCTTCCTGAGTTTTCCTTTAATATTTTACTAGGGCTTAACTTCTGACTTATGTGAAAATAAACTGGGTTTTGAGTTATTACATGGAATCTAGTCTTGAAAACCCAAACATAATAGTTTCAAAGGTATACTGACTATATATAAAAGATCAAGCTTAAATATAAATGGGACAATCAACAAGTATGTATTGAATAGCTGTTCCATGAATCACAGACGTTATCTAATTATCTCTCTCTCTATATATATATTGTCTATCTCTCTATCAACCTATAGTTATCTATTCATTCATTCGTTCAATCTTACGTAACTATTACAGTCAAATATTCTATCTTTTCTTGAGGCAAAATGTAAAAATGCTTTGGGGCAGGAAAGGTGGTAGAGGTGATCATGAAAGAATACTAACAGAAGAAAGAAGGTAAGGGAAGGCAATGTGACATGAGGTGAGATTAGTTGAAGCTGATGATGAAGCCGGAGGAAAAATCAGGGAGGAAGGGGTTTGTGACCCTTGGGATGTGACCAATGCAGCAAGAGCATCAGCCTTTTGCCTTCTTGTCCATCTGAAGTTTCTCTTGCTGTGTTTAAAAGAATATTTATTTTCGACAATTGACTTTCAAGTTATTCTCTTCTTTTTAAGTTACAGTACTAATAAGCTTCTAGTATATGAATTACTGTCCTTTATACTTCCAATACTCTCACTGAATGTGTCCAGCCTCATAGCACATTTCTGTTTTCACACAAGCTACATTTACTATTCTGTGTCTGTACTTTCTTCCTTCCATTTGGTAGATAACTAGTAAAAGGATAAAATATGTTACTTTTATGTCATAAAGGTTATGGTGCATGAACAGACTAAGAATTCATACGTAACCTTAAAGATTAATCCTTGTTTAGGTGCACACATAGAGGATTAATTTATGACTGTAGTTATGTGCTGTTGAGTTGTTTCTAACTCATAGCGATGCTTTATGTTAGAATAAAACTGCCCCATAGGGTTTCCTAGTCTGTAATTGTTACAGAGGCAGATCATCAGGTCTTTTCTCCTGAAGGAGCAGCTGGTGTGTTCAAACTGCCCACTTCTCCATTAGCAGTCAAGTGCCTAACCATAGTGCCACTAGGGTTGTGTAAAAAATATTTAAAGAATTCATTTACAATAGTATTTTCAAAACAGTAAATATTATCATTCTAATTTTCAAGTTCTTGTGCATATACAAAGTTGATTCATATTAAGGAATATTATCAAATTATATATCAAGATAGTGTTTGATTTACATTCTACTCTTGTAAAGAGCCCTCTCAGTCTTCTGTTGACTTTATTAATTGCTATTGTGAAATGTAATTGGGGGCTTGATAGGTTATTCTACTGCAAGGTCTTTTTCAAAGTGGTTCTGTACTTGTTCATCTCAGTTCTTCTTGAATTTGTGTTTATTATTTTAGAGTTCAGTGTATATCTCTCTCTGATTAGATTGGAATGGTTTGGTGTTTAAACTATTCTAGATGATAATTGGCCTTAGCATGACAGCATCTAAAAATAAGATCAGAAAATCAAATAAATCTTCCGCTCATTATTCTATGATAAAAAAAGTACATTATATTTAAAGGGGAAGCAGTTCAAAACTCTGTCATTCTTTGTGTTCTATCCTTTATGAACTATTATTTCACTGTGACTCAAATGGATATATCTCTAAAGGTAGTTGTTTACAATATAAGTTTTCCCCTTAAATTATTTCCATTTAGGGAGAATTCCAAAGTTCGTGTATCCTACTTTGTTGGATTTGTCATTTTCCCCCATTGGTCTCTCATTTTGCAGTTGGTATAATATTTTCCACAGATTGAATATATTTTTTTTTCCAGAAACCTATAGGGTATTGAATGTACAAAGATAAGTAAGAGTTGCTCATTTCCTTCAAGATGTTCATAGTTCAACTTGAGACATGTAAACAATAATTATATAATAATGTCATAAGAGTTGTGGAAGAGGCTTGTAATAAGTAATTTGGGAAATTCCTCCATATTTATAAGTTTCAGCATAAAATATCTCTGAGGCATTTCTTAAAATACATATTTCACTGAAAACTTAAAAAAAAATCCTTGGCTCAATCTCTTTTTTCCTTCTAATAGTATAATTCATTTCCATTTATGAATTTTAAATTCATGACCTCAAATGTTTGTTATATGCCCTTCATTAAATGAGTCATGATAGCTCTCTTGTCCTTTCATGTTTAAGTCATAACAGAGTTCATAGAGGGAAAGGTAAAGCAGACAGTGTGATTAATGTAGACGACATTAGTCAACACGCTGACAGGAATGTGCCAGAACCATTCAGACCGTTATCCCAGAAGTAGTAACATCAAATCTCAGCTTTTTAAGCCAATTTCCCTCTTGTCTCATTTTCAGCTGAGCATCAAGGGAAGATAGAAACTGGAGTACACTTAAAACCCTCCATTCCTGAGGTTTATGGTAGAATTCTAGTTAATTTGTGTTTTGAAAATCATTTACATCTAATGCTCATAAATGAAGGAGCTGACTTGTAATTTTGAGTTTGGATATAACGTATCTGTAAGAGTCTATAGTCATATGCCAAAATGTTGATTAGGTCAATGTACAGCTAGCTTCAACCATAAAAAGTACAGCTGTTGCTACATTTATTCAATAAAATAATGTTTATTGAGTGCTTCATATCACATCATGAATCACATGAATCAGTTACTCTACCACATAATTAAAATGAATATCTCTGTCTGAAAAGAGCATAGAGTTAACTATGAAAGATAAGTATGGTAGATTTGGTTAGCAGCTGAGCTATTAACCACTGTTCCACCAGTACTCCAGATTGTATTAACAGCCCCAATTAGTCACCTTTCCTCTTATCTATACCTTTGCTATATGAATTTTAATTTGACTTGGGTTTTGCCATATGACTTGTTTTGGTCAATGTGATGTTAGCACATGTGAAAAAACAGAGGTTTGAGGTGTGCTCATAAACTACATGAATGAGAAGAACACATTTGTGAATCCTGTTTATCCAAGACACTGAAAGACAGATGGAATATACCTGGACCCAGTCTGAAGCTTGGAGCCAAGTCTAAACTAATCCTACATTGTCCTATTCCCAGTCAAATCAGTCTTCAGAGCTGTGAGTGGTAATAGTGATTGTTGCTTTAAGTCATTGATTTTTGGGGATGATTTTTTATTGGCATTATATAGCAGTAGTCCACTGACAAAACAAGAAAGAGATATTTAAAATATGAGTTGTTAAATACTATGACAGAAATATGCATGAATACTATGGAGCAAAAAGGCCAGCCTTCCAACTTTTTCTGATATGCTTAGAGGAGACTTCAGAGCAGAGGTAGCTTCTTACGTAAGCTTTTAAGATGAGATCAGAGTGCAGACAAAATATGCAGGTGAAAAGCATTTCAAACAGAAATATATCTTGCAAAAAGTTATGAATAGTGTGAAATAGCATACAAAATTCAGAGAACAACAATAATTCCTGTATGTGTAGAGCAGATGATGCATAGACTAAAATGATGGAAGATGAAACCAAAATCATAATTAGTCGAAATTTATAGTGCTTACTAAATTCTAAATACTCTACATTGATTTACTCATTCAGTTTTCAAATATGTTTTGAGTGCTTATTCCATGCTGGAGACTGTTTTAGAGACTGAGAATATAGCAATGAATGAAGTCAATACAGAGGTAGAAAATTAAAATCATTCAATCAATCAATCAATCAATAAGCAAGGTAACTTAAACTAGTGATAAATGCTAATAAAAAAGGAGAAAGACTGGTGTTTGGTAAAATATTTCTGCATAAAAATTTAAGTTAATAGTAGTAAGTAAAAATTTAGTAACTTAATAAAACTACAACCATTTTATCATTTCTCATGATTCTGTTGTTTGACTAGGCTCGGCTAGGCAGTTCTTCTGATGTGCACGGAATCAGTTGCAATAGTAGTCATCCGGGAGCTCCATTAGACTGGGAAGGATCGAGATGGCTCACTCATATATCACATATCATGGAAGGGACAACTGAAAGATTGAGCTCAGTTGGGACTCTGGGGTCACTAGGTCTCTCTTTCTGTGTAGTCTCAGGGTCTTCCCTACTCCATGTAGCTTCTGTACATGATCGCTTTATGACGTTTTTCTAGCAATGAAAGAAGATTTCTTATATAGGGCCTCAGGGCCCTCAAAAGTCCAAAAATGAAAACCACCAGGTCTTCTTAAGCTTTAGACCAGAATTGGCAAAGTGTCACTTCTGCCATATTAAAGTGCCAGCCCAGATTCAATGTGAGAGGAGACCACACAAGAGCATGACTACTGGGGGTGGGGGAAGGGAGTGTTTCATTGGAGTCTATCTTGGTAGAGTAGCTATCACAACTGAGGTGAGGATATCACATATTGAGGGGCCAGAGTACATCCCTTTAAGGCAATGATATCTGAGCTGAGAGTTGAGTGAGAAAAAAAAGGAACCAGTTATGTAACAATCTGAGAAAAGAACATTCCAGAAAGAAGAAAAAGTAATATAAAGGCACAGAGATGGAAAGAGTTTGTTGTGCTTGAAGAAAAGAGAAAAGATTGAAGACCAATGTGGCTAGTGTCTAATATGGGATAGGACAATGATATAAAAGAAGTTTGGAGAGATAGTCAGGATTGAAATCATAAAGGACTTTGCAGGCCTTGGAAAAAATTAGTCATTTAATCTGGAAAGAATGAAAATTTAATCAATTTTTTTTTTTTTTTTGCTTTGCTTTTATTTTTTAAGTTGAGAATGGTGTTACCTGAAATTTATTATTTAACAAATAATAAATCTATCTCCTATATGGAGAATATATTCTAACAAGAAAAGTAATGAAAAGGAGAGTATTTAGAAGGGAATTGTCATAGTCTGGCAAGGAATGGTAATGTCTTGATCTTGGGTGGCAGCAATGAAGATAAAGAGAAGTAGAGAGCTCTAAGTAATCTATTTTGGAGGCAAAGACAACAGTACTTGCTGATGGATTGAACCTGGAGGAAGTGAGTTAAAAAAATTATCTGGGCACACAGCTGGGATTTTGGCTTGAGTGGATTTTAGCTGGGTGAATAATATTTGCCAATAAATTATATGGGAATCTCTGGGGAACTGTGTGCAACAAGTATGGGGCACCCTGAGGGACTGGATGCCCAGCATTTCAATCCCTTCCTATGGATGGAGAAGACCCTACTTTAAGAAGATTAGTCTTCAAACTCCATTAGAAGATGAATGTGCTCAACACTTACTTTTTCAAGCTCTGTCACAGGAGGTGTAAGCACATATCCTAAGGTATTTTAAACAATGTATGTGTCTCTGACTTTGATTTGAATTTAGAGATTTACAAAAAAATTATGTGACATCCATCCTGTAGAGGATGTTCAAAGCATCAGCAGCCATTTCCAGACAATGGGAGAAGCAGCGGTTCCAGCAACAGCATGCAGTTTAATATTAGTTAAATAATTAATTAGTTAATTAATATTTAATATTAGTGCAGTATAGGGTCGCTATTAGTCGGAACTGACTTGACACCAATGAGCTTTTTTTTTTTTTAGGTTCTGTAAGTGGTGTGGTCTGTCCCTAGTGGTGGCAATGTGGATGTTTTCATTAAAGCTTTTTTTTTTTTTTTTTTAATTGTACTTCAGGTGAGGGTTTACAGAACAAATAGTTTCTCATGAAACAGTAGTACGCATATTGTTTTATGACATTGGTTAACAACCCCACGACATGTCAACCCTCTCCCTTCTTGACCTTTTTTTTTTCCTTAGTTAAAATATACATAGCCAACGACACACCATTTCAAAAATTTCTACATGCACAGTTCAGTGACATCGACTACGCTCTTCCAATTGTGCTGCTATTCACACTTTAGATGAAGGTTTACAGAACAAAACAGTTTCTCCTTAAACAGTTAGTACACATGTTGCCCTATGACAATGGTTAACAAACTCACAACACATCAACACTATCCTTACTCAACCTTGGGTTCCGTATCACCAACTTTCCTGTCCCCGTCTGCCTTCAAGCCCTTGTCCCTGGACTGCTGTGCCTCATTAGTCCCATCTGGTTTTATGGGGCTTTCCACTCCCAGGCTGAATGGTGAACCTCGGAAGTGAGTTTGCTACTGAGCTAAGAGGGCGTCTGGGGGCCATACTCTCGGGGTTTCTCCAGTCTCCTTTAGGCCAGTAAATCTGGTCTCTTTTTTTGTGAGTTAGAATTTTGTTCTACATCCTTCTCCAGCTCTGTCCAGAGCCCTCTGTTGGTGATCCCTGTCAGAGCAGTCAGTGGTGGTAGCCGGGCACCATCTGGCTATACTGGACTCAGTCTGTTGGAGGCCTTGGTAGCTGTGGTCCAGTAGTCCTTCAGACTAATCTTTCCCTTGTATCCTGTTCTCTTCACTCTCCCTTGCTCCCGAAGGGATGAGACCAGTGGAGTATCTTAGATGGCACCTCACAGGCTTTTAAGACCCAGGACACTACTTACCAAGGTAGAATGCAGACCATTGCCTTTATTAACTGTGTTATGCCAGTTGAGCTAGATGTTCCCCGAGACCATGATCGCCACAGCCCTCCACCCAGCAAATCATTCCCTCAGGGAGTTTGGATGTGTCTATGGAGCTTCCATGACCTTTCCTTATACAAGATGTGCTGGTTTCCCCAGTATTGTGTACTGTCTCACCCTTCACCCAAGATACCACTTATCTATTGACTATTTAGTATTTCCTCACCCCCCACCCCTCTCATCCCTGGTAACCAACAAAGATTGTTACATTTTATGTGTGAACTTTTTCATGGGTTTTTACAATAAAGGTCTCATACAATATTTGTCCTTTTGTGATTGACTTATTTCACTCCGCATAATGTCCTCCAGTTTCATCCATGTTATGAGATGCTTCACAGATTAATCATTGTTCTTTCACGTTGCATAGTACTCCATTGTGTGTATGTACCATAATTTGTTTATCCATTCATCTGTTCATGGGTATCTAGGTTGTTTCCATTGTTTTGCTATTGTGAACAATGCTGCCATGAACATAGGTGTGCATATGTCTATTCGAGTGACGACTCTTATTTCTCTAGGATATATTCCTAGGAATGGGATTGCTGGATCTGATGGTATGTCTACTTCTAGCTTTCTAAGGAAGCACCATATCCTTTTCCAAAATGGTTGTATCATTTTGCATTCCCACCAGCAGTGCATAAGAGTTCCGATCTCCCCGTAGCCCCTTCAACATTTGCTATTTCCAGTGTTTTTGATTTGTGCTGGTAATGCCAGGGTGAGATGGTATCTGATTGTGGTTTTAATTTGCATTTCTCTAATGGCTAGTGATCACGAGCATTTCCTTATGTGTCTGTTGGCTGCTTCAATGTCTTCTTCAGTGGAGTGTCTGTTCATTTCCTTTGCCCATTTTCTAATAGGATTATTTGTCTTTTTGTTGCAGAGGTGTTGGATTTTCTTATAGATTATGGAGATTAGAACTTTGTCTGACTTGTACTGTCCAAAAATGTTTTCCCAGTCTGTAGGTTCTCTTTTGACTCTTTTGATGAAGCCTTTTGAAGAGCATAGGTGTATGATTTTTAAAATATCCCAGTTATCTAGCTTATCTTCTGGGGTTTGTGTGTTGATGGTTATGGTTTGTATCCTGTTAATGTCTTGTATTAAGGCGTGTAGCATTGGTCCTATTTTTTCTTCTATGAACTTTATAGTTTTTGGCTTTATATTTAGGTCTTTGATCCATCTTGAATTAGTTTTTGTATACGGTGTGAGATATGGGTCCTGTTTCATTTTTTTGCAGATGGATATCCAGTTTTGCCAGTACCATTTGTTAAAAAGACTGTCTTTTACACATCTGATGGACTCTGGGCCCCTGTCGAAGATCAGGTCACCGTAGGTGGATGAATTTACATCTGGGTTCTCAATTCTGTTCTATTGGTACATCTGTCATTGTACCAATGCCAGGCTGTTTTGACTACCATAGCTGTATAGTATGTTCTGAGTTCAGGTAGTGTGAGTCCTCCAACTTTATTCTTCTTCTTCTGTAGTGCTTCACTTATTTGGTGTTTCTTCTGTTTTCACATGAAGTTAATGATTAGTTTTTCCATCTCTTTGAAGAATGTTGTGGGTATTTGGATCAGGATTGCCTTGTATTTGTAAATTGCTTTGGGTAGAATTGTCATTTTCACAATGTTGAGTCTACCTATCCATGAGCATGGTATGTTTCTCCATTTATGTAGATCCCTTTGGGTTTCATGCAGTAGTGTTTTGTAGTTTTCTTTGTATAGGTCTTTTACATCCCTGGTCAGATTTATTCCTAAGTATTTTATTTTTTTAGGGGCTATTGTAAATGGTATTGTTTTCCTGATTTCCTTTTCATCATTCTCCTTATTGGTGTATAGGAATCCAACTGATTTTTGTATGTTGATCTTGTATCCTACTATTCTGCTGAATCTTTCTATTCATTTCAGTAGATTTCTTGTGGAGTCTTTAGGGTTTTCTATGTATAGTGTCATATCATCTGCAAACAGGGAGAGTTTAACTTCTTCTTTACCAATTTGGATGCCCTTTATTTCTTCTTGCCTTATTGCTCTAGCTAGAACTTCCAGCACAATGTTAAATAGTAGTGGTGATAAAAGGCATCCTTATCTTGTTCCTGTTCTCAAGGGGAATGTTTTCAGCCTCTCTCCATTAAGAATGATGTTGGCCATTGGTTTTGCATAGATGCCCTTTATCATGTTGAGAAATTTCCCTTCTGTACCTATTTTACTGAGAGTTTTTATCAAGAAATGGGTGTTGGTCTTTGTCGAAAGCCCTTTCTGCATCAATTGAGATGATCATGTGATTCCTTTCTTTCCTTTTATTTATGTGGTGGATTAGGTTGATTGATTTTCTAACGTTGAACCATCCTTCCATAACTGGTATTAATCCTACTTGGTCATGGTGTATTATTTTGTTGATATGATGCTGAATTTTATTGGCTAGAATTTTGTTGAGAATTTTTGCATCTATATTCTTGAGAGATATTGGTCTGTAGTTTTCTTTTTATGTGGCGTCTTTGCCTGGTTTTGGTATCAGCATCATGCTGGCTTCATAGAATGAATTTGGAAGTATTGCTTCCTTTTCTATGCTCTGAAATGGCTTGAGTAGTACAGGTACAAGCTCTTCTGTGAATGTTTTGAAGAATTCTCCAGTGAAGCCATCTGGGCCAGGGCTTATTTTTTAGGGAGTTTTTTTATTACCTTTTCAATCTATTGTTATGGGGCTGTTCAGATTTTCAACATCACTTTGTTGTAGTTTGGGTAGGCTGTGTGTTTCTAGAAATTTATCCATTTCCTCTAGGTTCTCTAATTTGTTGGAGTATAGTTTTTCATAATATACTGTTAGGATCGTATTTATTTCAGTTGGGTCTGTTGTAATGTCCCCGATTTCATTTCTTATTTTGGTTGTTTACATCCTCTCCTGTTTTTCTTTTGTCAGTCTGGCCTGTGGTTTGTCCATTTTGTTGATTCTTTCAAAGAACCAACTTTTGCTTTTGTTGATTCTTTCTATTGTTTTTCTGTTCTCTATTTCATTTATTTCTGCTCTGATATTTACTATCTCCTTTCTTCCGGTGGTTGTAGGCTTTTTTTGCTGTTCTCTTTCTATTTGTTTGAGTTCTGTAGTTTATGTTTTGATTTTGTCCCTTTCTTCTTTTTTGATATGTTCATCTGTTGCTATAAATTGTCCTCTGAGGACTGCCTTTGCTATGTCCCAAAGGTTTTGGTATGATGTGTTTTCATTTTCATTTGATTCTAGGAATTTTTGTATTCCATCTCTGATTTCTTCTATTACCCATTGATGTGTAAGCAGAGTATTATTCAGCTTCTATGTGTTTGATTTTTTTTCCTTGCTCTTTTTAGTGTTAATTTCTACCTTGATGGCATTGTGGTCAGAGAAGATACTTTGAATTATCTCAACGTTTTGGATCTTGTTGAGGATTGCTCTGTAGCCTAAGATGTGGTCTATTCTGGAGAACGTTCCATGTGCATTGGAAAAGAATGTGTACTTTGCAGCAGTTGGATGGAGTGTTCTATATATGTCTAAGAGGTCAAGTTGGCTGATTGTGCCCTTTAGGTCTTTTGTATCTTTGCTGAGTTTCTTCTTAGTTGTTCTGTCCTTTACTGAGAGTTGTGTGTTGAAGTCTCTTACTATTATTGTGGAACTTTCAATTTCTCTTTTCAGTGTTGTTAGAGTTTATTTTATGTATTTTGGGCCCTGTCATTGGGTGTGTTGATGTTTATTATGGTTATGTCTTCATGATGGATCGTCCCCTTAATCATTATATAGTGTCCTTCTTTGTCTTTTATGGCGGATTTTGTTTTAAAGTCTATTTTATCTGAGATTAGTTTTGCCACTTCTGCTCTTTTTTGGTAGTTTTAGCTTGATATATTTTTTTCCAACCATTGACTTTTAATAAATTCACAGCTTTGTTTCTAAGGTGTGTCTCTTGTAGACAGCATGTTGATGGACCTTTTTTTTTTTATCCATTCTGTCACTCTCAGTCTCTTTATGGGTGCGTTGAGGTCATTTACATTCAGTGTAATTATTGATATAAGTGAGTTTGTTGCTGTCATTTTGTAGTGCTTTTTTTTTGTTGTGCTGGCGTTTTCTTTATTCTTCTTAATCTCCTGTGCTGAGTTACTTTTGTTTCTGAGGTTTTTTTTCATTTATTTCTTTTTTTTAGGTTTTGTTTTTGCTGAGAATTTGTTTTTCCTCTTTATGAGTATGTTTATTAACTTTCTTTTTGGTTACCATGAAATTTACTCTTAACTTTCTAAGTTTGAAGCAGTCTATTATTACTTGGCATCACCTTGCCTTCCTCTCCATTAGAAGGCTCTATACCTACACCAGTTATTCCCTCTTTTATTGTTCTGATATTGTTGTCATTTACTGATAACCTGCTCTGATTCCCTGTTGTATTTCTTTTGGTTTTGGATAATCCTTGAGAGTTCATTTCCTAGACTGGTATCTGACTGGTATGATCCTGTGTACTAGATTCTGCCTCTGAGCTGAAGCTGTTTGTTCTCAGACTGAAGAACTCCCTTTAATCATTCCGGTAAGTTTAGTTTGGTTTTTACATATTCTTTTAATTTCTGTTTATCTGGAAATGACCTAACTTCACCATCATATTTGAACAAGAGTTTTGCAGGATATATTATTCTTGGCTGGCAATTGTTTTCTTTCAAGGTTTTATATATGTCATCCCATTGCCTTCTTGCCCACATGGTTTCTGCCGAATAACCTGCGCTTAGTCTTATTGTTTCTCCCCTGTATGTGACTTCTTGTTTTTCAGAAGCTGTTCTCAGGATTTGTTTTTCTTTCGTTTTGGCAAGTGTGATTATGATATGTCTTGGTGATTTTCTTTTGATGTCTATCCTATATGGGGTTCGTCAAGCTTTTTGGATGGCCAGCTTTTCATCTTTCATTATATTGGGGAAGTTTTCTGGCAGTGGTTCTTCAATGATCCTCTCTGTGTTTTCTATTTTCTCTCCCTGTTCTGGAACTCCAATCACTTGCAAATTTTTGCTTTTGATTGTATCCCACATAACTCTCAGAGTTTCTTCATTTTTCTGTGTTCTTTTTTCTGAGTTTTCCTGAAACAGTGTTGTATCCAAGTGTTTGTCTTCAGTTCCACTGATCCTGCCTTCCACGGTTTCAAATCTGCTTCTCAGCCCTTCTATGACATCATCCATTTCTGAATTCTTGTTGTTTATCTTTTGGATTTCTAATTGTTGTTTTTGTATAATTCCTTGTTGTGAATTTATTTTGGCATTTTGTTCCTGCATTATTTTCCTGAATTCTTCCAATTTTTTGTCTGTGTTTTCCATGAATTTGTCTATTTTTTCCTCATTTTTGTTTGCTTTTTGCTTCAGCTCTTGGAGAATTGTGAGTATTAGAGATTTAAATTCCCTATCAGGTAGTTCTAGTGCCTTTTATTCCACTGGAAAGTCATCTGGTGTTTTATTTTGGATGCCTACTGGAACCATCCTGTTCTTTTTTTTTGTTAATGTTTTGATATTGTCTGCTGTCTTAGGGACATTCAGTGTTTATTTTCCTCATTTATTGATTGTAGATTTGTTTGTTTCATCTTTTTTTTATTTGGCTATGTCTGAGCAGGCAGGATGCGTGTTCTTTGTTGTTTGCTCGTCTGTTGGCACAATACTTTTCACCTCCTTCTCCAATTGGTAGGGTCAGTCATTCAGATATGGTACAGCAGGGCAGGTTTAGCTGAAGAGGAGTTTCTGGGATCGGTTGTTTGTGGCACTTACTACAGCCCAGGGCGGGTCAGTAGTCAGTGCAGGGCAGGTTCCGGTAGGCCGTGCCTGTGCTGCTTGGTGGTGTGATGTGAAGCACACATTGTAGGTAGGCAGGATGTAGCAGGGAGATTGTTATGTGTGGAGCTAAGATGGATATGGGAGAGAGAAGAGAGGAACAGGAGCCAAAAACATACAAACAAACAAAAAAGAATGCTAGGGGATCTTGCTGTTGGAGTGGAGAGTTGAGAGACTATTAAATGGAGAAAAACAAAAAGGGGAAGAGGAAGAAAAAAAAGAGAAGAATGAATAAATAAAAATCAGAAAGGAAAAAGAACATCAAAGCTCCCAAGGATCCCACCGATGCAGCTATGAGGTCTGGAAAGTTGTTCTCAGCTGTTGCAGTATAGCCTGGCTAGAAGTCATAGAGGTATTCAGCGCCAGGTATTCAGGGAACAGAAAGAGAAGGAAGGTATAGAGAGACGTTAAACTGAGTAATGAAGAAAGACAAAAAGGCAAAAAGGGGGAAAAGCAAACAAAACAAATAAAAAATAAAAACAAACAAGAAAAGCCCCACACAAAAAAAAACAGGAAAAAAAAAAAAACCCACGAAAAAAGAAATGTTCTCAGCGATCCCTCTACATGTCTGTGCAAACCAAGTAGGTAGGCTCCAAGCTGTGCAGCACCGCCCAGCCAGAACGGGCTCCCAAGTCAAGAAAAGGAAAAGAAAACTAAGAAACAACCCAAAATAAACAAACAAACAAAAGCCCCAAGATCCCAGCAGCTCAGCAGCCCAGACCTGGAAGGAGCTCCACACTGGAATGGAGCTCCGCAGCCCCTCAGGAAGAAGCAAAGATGGCGCACAGGGCCAGGTATTTGAGCAAAAGGAGGGGGAGGTGGCAAGAGGTAAGGAAGAAATCAAAAGAAGTGGAGAAAAAGCAACAAATGGCACTCAGAGAGCCACCCAATGTGGGCGGGTGGAATCCAAGCACTCGGTATTTCCCAGACGAGACTGTGGCCACGGGAACCTGAGGAAGCCAAGCGGTGATGAAGAAGGGGTGTGGAGGTGGGGAAGCATGTATCGCAAATTACTGGTGCTCTGCAGCCCCTCAGGAAGAAGCAAATATGGCACACGGAGCTAGGGATTTGAGCAAAAGGAGGGGGAGGTGGTGAGAGGTAAGGAAGAAATCAAAAGAAGCGGAAAAAAAGCAACACCAGCAGCTAACAAATAGCACTCAGAGAGCTGGCCAGAGCATGTGAGTGGAATCCAAGCAGCCGGTTCTTCCCATCAAGAGACTGTGGCTGTGGGAAGCAGAGCGGGCTGAGTGGGGGTAAAGAAGTGTGGGGGTGGGAAAGTATATATCGCAAATTACCAGTCGTTCTGTTTCCCGCTGGAAGCTCCGTGAAGCTGCTTTCTCCTACCCCCTATTTGCTGGTCTTTGATCAGAGTCCAAGATGGCGGATCCATGCTGCGTTAGCTGATACAGGACCTCTGCAAGAATCTCTCCTCACTCTCAGTTCTCTTGTCAGTTTTCTCACTCCATTGGTGCTTGGCTGAGTTCTTTATCTCTTCATTTGATGTTTTAGGGTTTCAGGATTGCTGTTTTATCTGTTTGGCTTAGTTTTTTGGATCTTTGCTGTGGAGGGACGGTGTGGTGCTTCTGCCTAGAGCCATTTTGTCCTGTCCAGTAAAGCTTTTTGAGGCATGAATTTGGACATTATCACTGCTTAAACTCCAAACATTTTGTTTTGGGGTTTCCAGAAAGGAATAGGTGGTGTTTTGGTAAAATACGCTAATACAAATAGTAGAAGATAATCACATGAACATATCTGGATCTTCAGTAAATGTTCTGAGAACTCAGTGATATTAGCACATTATAATATGCAGTCTAGTGTGAAGAGCAAAGTATCACAATTTGTTCTATCTCCACTAAGAAAAAGGCTCAGTGCTTCTTTATTTTTGGAAAGCAATCTAAACCATCTAAATCATGAATCATGTTGCTTCAACTCCTTCACCAAGAGAGAAAAAGCCTTCCAATTTCAACAGTGATGTGGAGTAAAAAGAAGGCTCTCTGGCTTATACATACTGTAGTGCAAACAGCTCTACTATTTGACCCTTATGACCCAGCCAATACACTTATCTGAAGCATCTGGATGTTGCTAGAGACTATGTCAATCCCCAATGATATAACCTTTGAATTTTCTAGGATTTTTACCCTTCTTTCAATTCTTACCAATGGAGTTTAGTACATGCAACCTGACTCTTAAAACCTAACTGTACACACATGATGGGCACTGTTCATACTAGATTGGATGTTCTCTGATCTACAAACTTATGAAGTGTAATGTACTTTCCATATCATGTGGAAGTTTGCATATGGGATGACTCCAGGCAGTCACTGAAGGCACAAGCAAATATCCTGACTAGACGGCTTATGATCACTGTTGTCTAATTCTCCTATTCTGCCACCTTTCCTATATACTATATCTACAGTTTTATGCAGAAGTCCCTGTGACCTGTTGGCTAAGATGGAAAAAAGCACAAGGCCTGCAAGATGCTACTGCATGATATACTTTTACCTGAGCAAGGTAGAATTCTATGTATAATATTATATTCCCACTCCGTGGAGAAAAGAAATATCCTCAGTGGGCAGAATTTATGGTAGGACATAAAGTTGTCCCCTTTGCCTGTAAGGAGAGATGTCTCAAGGTATGGAAATACACAGATTCTTGGACAGTGGCTAATATTTGTCTGGAGAGTCAGAGACAAGAAAGAAGCAATATTGGATATGTGCTAGTAAGGTGTTTGGGGAAGGATTATATGATGTACCTTTCAAGAATTAGCCTTTAGTGTGAGTGTATTTGTTCCATGCAGTTGTTTATCAAGAAGTCAACTCATTGTGGAGTAAGTTACCATTAATCATGAAGACTAGTTGGTTTTCTCTGTGAATGTCAGCTTTATTATTACTTTTATTTATTAGAGCTCCAAAGTTTGATCAAAGAGTTCAAGAAAAAGATGGCCAGAGGGTGCATGGACTTTCTTTCACCAAAGTTGACTTGACAAATGCTGGAAGTCCTGTATGACAACAGAGATCAACACAGAGCTCCCACAATGGCATAACCCAGAGACACAAGCCAACCAACTGGTGGCTTTTTATATTGGGACCCAATCTGTCATGAATGGGGAAGCACTTTACTTTCATTCAAATACTTATTCTGGAAATAGGTTTATTTTCTCTGTCGGTATTTCTTTAGGAGCAATACCTCTGTGGATTTGCTGAATGATTTATCATTAGAAGAGCCAGCATAACATTGCACTGTAAGAGGTAAAATAATGAATGGAGGCTTACAGAACTCTCTGGCTTTCTCATGTGCCTCTTTATTCAGAAACAGCAACTGGTGCAATGTCTTATTGAAGACTCAAGGCCAGGGCTAGCTGAAAATCAACTTGCTTAGTTAGATTGTATAGTCTTTAACTCCTTTTCTTGTATTTGGGGAATAATCACCTTCAAGAGATCAAGCTCACTTTCACCCACAGATGGTTATTGCCTTCCCAACCCCTTCTTACCCATCAGTCAGACACACCCAATTCTGACTTTAAATCAGCAGTTACTGAGTTAAATAAACAGAATGGAATGAAATATACCATGATGATGGTGAGACAAGCAGTACAAGCTACAGTAGTTTCTAAAGACATTCCTGGGCATGTCTTCAGAGACATGTGGTACAAAAAGCTAGCACACGAGGCTACTAACAATAAGACAGTTCCAGCCCACTCAGAAATGCCTCTGGAGAAAGGCCTGGCAGTCTACTTCTGAAAAATCAGCTGTTACAGACCCCATGAAGCAGTTTTACTTTGATACAGACAGTATTGTTATGAGTAGGAATTGACTCCATGGCAACTGGTCTTTTTTTTTTTCCTAATTGTGCTTTAAGTGAAAGTTTACAGTTCAACTTAGTTTCTCATACAAAAATTTATACACATATTGTTATGTGACCCTAGTTGCTCTCCCTATACTGTGAAAGCACTCTCCTTCTTTCCACCACGGATTTCCCATGTGCATTCAACCACCTCCTGTCCCTTTCTGCCTTCTCATCTCGCCTCCAGACAGGAGCTGCTCATTTAGACTCATGTATCTACTTGAGCTAAGAAGCACACTCTTCACGAGTATCATTTTATGTCTTATAGTTCAGTCTAATCTTTGTCTGAAGAGTTGACTTCAGGAATTGTTTTAGTTTTGGCCTAACAGAGAGTTTGGGGGCCATGTCTTCCAGGGTCCCTCCAGTCTCAGTCAGACCATTAAGTCTGGTCTTCTTACTAGAATTTGAGTTCTGAACCCCACTTTTCTCCTGCTCCATCAGGGACTCTCTGTTGTGTTCCCTGTCAAGGTGGTCATTGCTGGTAGATGGGCACCATCTAGTTCTTCTGGACTCAGGCTGATTGAAAGTCTCTGGTTTATGTGGCCCTTTCTGTCTCTAGGGCTAATATTTTCCTCGTGTCTTTGGTGTTCTTCATTCTTCTTTGCTTCAGGTAGGTTGGGACCAATTGATGCATCTTAGATGGCCACTTGCTAGCTTTTAAGACCCCAGAGGCCACTCACCAAAGTGGGATGAAGAACATTTTCTTAATAAGCTTTGTTATGCCGATTGACCTTGATGTCCCCTGAAACCATGCTCCCCAGACCCCCACTCCTTCTACTCTGTCCCTCGAAGTGTTTGGTTGTATTCAGGAAACTTCTTAGCTTTTGCTTTAGTCCAGTTGTGCTGACTTCCCCTGTAGTGTGTGTTGTCCTTCCCTTCACCTAAGATAATTCTTGTCTACTGTCTAGTTAGTGAATACCCCTCTCCCTTCCTCCCCACTCTTGTAAACATCAAAGAATATTTTCATCCGTGTTTAAACCTTTTCTTAATTTCTTATAATAGTCGTCTTATACAATACTTGCCCTTTTGTGACCGACTAATTTCACTCAGCATAATGCCTTCAAGATTCATCCATGTTATGTTTCACAGAGTCATCGTAGTTCTTTATCGTTGCATAGTATTCCATTGTGTGAATATATCATAATTTGTTTTGTTTATCCATTAGTCAGTTGATGGGCACCTAGGTTGTTTCTATCTTTTTGTTATTGTGAACAGTGCTTCAATGAACGTTGGTGTGCATATATCTACTCGTGTAATGGCTCTTATTACTCTAAGATATATTCCAAGGAATGGGATTGCTGGATCAGATGGTACTTCTATTTCTAGCTTTTTAAGGAAGCACCAAATTAATTTCACATTTAATTTCCCATTTTACATTCCCACCAACAGTATATAAGTGTTCTAGTCTGTCTATAACCTCTCCAACATTTATTATTTTGTATTTTTTGGTTTAATGCTAGCCTTGTTGGAATGAGATGGTATCTCATTGAAGTCTTGATTTGCATTTCTCTAATGGCTAATGAGCGTGAGCATTTCCTCATGTATCTGTTAGCTGCCTGAATGTCTTCTTTGGTGAGCCTGTTCATATCCTTTGTCCATTTTTTAATTGGATTATTTGTTTTTTGTTGTTGAGGGTTTTCATTATCTTGTGGATGTTAGAGATTAGACCTTGATCAGATTTGTCATAGTCAAAAATGTTTTCCTAGTCTGTAGGTTGTGTTTTCACTCTTTTGGTGAAGTCTTTTGATGAGCATAAGTGTTTGATTTTTAGGAGCTCCCAGTTACCTAGATTCTCTTCTCATGTTTGTACATTGTTATTTATGGCTTTTATTCTGTTTATACCATATATTAGGGCCCCTAGTGTTGTCTCTATTATTTCTTTTATGATCTTTATCATTTTTGAATTTATATTTAGGTCTTTGATCCACTTTGAGTTAGTTTTTGTGCATGGTGTGAGGTATGGGTCTTGTTTCAGTTTTTTTGCAGATGGATATCCAGTTCTGCAAGCACCATTTGTTAAAGGGACTGTCTTTTCCCCTGTTTAATGGACTTTAGGCCTTTGTCAAAATCAGCTGCTCATAGGTGGATGATTTTACATCTGGATTATCAGTTCTGTTCCACTGGTCTATGCATCTGTTGTTGTACCAGCACCAGTCTGTTTTGAGTACCGTGGCAGTATAATAGGTTCTAAAATTAGTAGTGTGAGACCTTCCACTTTGTTCTTCTTTTTCAGTAATGCTTTACTTATCAGGGACCTCTTCCCTTTCTATATGAAGATGGTGATTTGTTTCTCCATCTCATTAAAAAATGTCATTGGAATTTGGATCGGGATTGCATTATATCTGTAGATCACACTGAGTAGAATTGACATTTTCACAATGTGAGTCTTCCTATCCACGAGCAAGGTATGTTTCTCCACTTATGCAGGTCTCTTTTGGTTTCTTGCAGTGGTGTCTTGTAGTTTTCATTGTATAGGACTTTTAAGTCTCTGGTTAGATTCATCCCTAAGTGTATTATCTTCTTGGGGGCTATTGTAAATGGTATTGATTTGATGATTTCTTCTTCAAAGTTCTCTGTGATGGTGTAGAGGAATCCAACTGATTTTTGTATGTCTATCTTGTATCCTGATACTTTGCTGAAATCTTCTATTAGTTCCAGTAGTTTTCTTGTGGATTCTTTGGGGTTTTCTATGTATAAGATCATATCATCTGAGAACAGGGGTACTTTTCCTTCTTCCTTACCAACTTGGATGCCCTTTATTTCTTTTTGTTAGCCTAATTTCTCTGGCTAGGACCTCCAGCACAATGATAAATAAGAGTGGTGATAAAGGGCATCATTGTCTGGTTTCTGTTCTCAAGGGAGATGCTTGGAGACAATCTTCGTTGGCTTTGTATAAATGCTCTTAATTATGTTGAAGAATTTCCCTTCTACTCCTATTTTGCTGAGAGTTTTTATCATGAACTGGTGTTAGACTCTGTCAAATGCCTTTTCTGTATCAATTAATAAGATCATGTGGTTCTTGTCTTTTGTTTTATTAATGTGATGGATTACATTGATTGTTTCTGTAATGTTGAACCATTCCTGCATACCTGGTATAAATCCCACTTGGTCATGGTGAATTATTTTTTCATATGTTGTTGAATTCTATTGGCTAGAATTTTGTTGAGGATTTTTGCATTTATGTTCATGAGGGATATTGGTTTGTAATTTTTTTTTTTTTTGTGGTGTCTTTATCTGGTTTTGGTATCAGGCTTATGCTGGCTTCATAGAATGAATTTAAGAGTATTCCATCTTTTCTATATTCTGGAATACCTTTAGTAGTAGTGATGTTAACTTTTTTCTGAAAGTTTGGTAGAATTCTCTTGTGAAACCATCAGGGCCAGGGCTTTATTTGTTGGGAGTTTTTAAGTTACCTTTTTAATTTCTTGTTTTGTTATAGGTTTATTTAGTTGTTCTACCTCTATTTGTGTTAATTTAGGTAGGTAGTGAGTTTCTAGAAATTTGTCCATTTCCTCTAGGTTTTCAAATTTGTTAGAGTACTATTTTTCATAGTACTCTGCTATGATTCTTTTAATTTCAGCGGGGTCTGTTGTGATATCGCACATCTCATTTCTTATTCGGGTTATTTGCTTCTACTTCTATTTTTCTTTAATCAGTTTGGCCAACAGTATATCACTTTGTTGATCTTTTCGAAGAACCAGCTTTTGCTCCTGTTAAATCCTTTAGTTGTTTTTCCATTATCTGTTTCATTTAATTCTGCTCTAATTTTTATTATTTGCTTTCTTCTGGTGACTGAGGGTTTCTTTTGCTGCTTGAGCCCTTCTTTTGCTGCTCTCTTTCTGTTTGTTCAAGTTATAGGGTTAATGTTTTTATTTTGGCCTTTTCTTCTTTTCGCATGTGTGCATTTATTGCTATAAATTTACTTCTGAGCACATCTTTTGCTATGTCCCCAGGGTTCTGGTGGGATGTGTTTTCATTCTCATTTGATTCTGTGAATTTCTTTATTCCATTCTTAGATTTTTCTATAACCCAGTAGTTTTTGAGCAAGGTGTTGTTCAGTTTCCATGTGTGTGTTTTTTTTTTTTTCCTTGCTTTTTTTCTTATTGATTTCTACTTTTATGGCTTTATGGTCAGAAAAGATGCTTTGCAATATTTCAAAGCTTAAATTCTGTTAAGGCTTGCTTTATGGCCTAATATGTGGTCTATTCTGGAGAATATTCCATGCGTGTTGGAAAAGAAAGTATACTTGTCTACTGTTGGGTGTAGTCTTCTGTATATGTCTCTGAGATCAAGTTGGTTGATTGTGGCATTTAGACCTTCTGTTTCTTTATTGAGCTTCTTTTTGGATGTTCTGTCCTTCACTGAAAGTGGTGTGTTGAAGTCTCCTACTATTATCATGTAGCTATCTCTCTCTCTTTTGAATGCCATTAGAGTTTGTTGTATGTTCTGTAGCCCTGTCATTGGGTACGTAAATATTTATTATGGTTATGTCCTCCTGGTGTATTAACTCTTTAATCATTACGTAGCGTGCTTCCTTTTTCTTTGTGGTGGATTTTATTTTAATGTTTTGTCAGAGATTAATATTGCTACTCCTGCTCTTACTTGAGTGTTGTTTGTGTGATATATTATTTTTCCATCTTTTGAGTTTTAGTTTGTGTCTTCATGTCTGAGGTGTGTCTCTTGCAGGTAGCATGGTTGGACAATTTTTTTTTTTTTTGTCCATTCTGCCACTCTCTGTCTCTTTACTAGTACATTTAGTCCATTTACATTCAGTGTATAATTATTGAAAGGTAGGAGTTTAGTGCTGTCATTTTGATGTCTTTTTTTGTGTGTTGTTGACAGTTTCTTTGTTCCACTTAATTTTTTGTGCTGAGTCATTTTTCTTTATGAATTTTCTTTACATCTTTTTCAGTGTTGTTGATTTTGTATTTGCTGAATCTTTATTGTTTTCTTGTTTTTTATTTTGATGTGTAGGATTGTTAGTTTCTTTTGTGGTTACCTTAATATTTACCCTTATTTTTCTAAGTTTAAAGCAATCTTTTATTTCTTTATGTTGCCATGTTCTCCTCTCCATATGAAACATCTAGGACATTTTTTAGTCCATCTTTTTTGTTTTAATGTTGTCAGATTTTACATATTGACACCTCTTTTTCCCTATTTTCAGCTTTGTAGCTTTATTTTTGGGTCCTCCCTATCTGGGTTGATATCTGGTTTTTCTGTCCTGTGTTCTAGTCTTGGGTTTTTATCTGACATTATTGATTTTCTAACTGGAGAACTCCCTTTAGTACTTCTTACAATTTTGGTTTGGTTTCTACAAATTCCCTAAACTTCTATTTATCTGGAGATGCCCTAATTACACCATCAAATCTGAGAGACAGTTTTGCTGAATATATAATTCTTGGCTGGCAATTTTTTTTTTCCCCTCAAGTCTTTTTATATGTCATCCCATTGCCTTCTCGCCTGCATGTTTCTGCTGAGCAGTCCGAGTTTCACCTTATTGACTCTCCTTTGTAGTTGACTTTTCATTTATCTCTAGCTGTTCTTAAAAGTCTCTATCTTTGGTTTTGGCAAGTTTGATTATTATATGTATTGATGACTTTCTTTTGGTATCTACCCTGTGTGGGGTTAAATGAGCATCTTGGATAGATATCTTCTCATCTTTCACGATATCATGGAAGTTGTCTGCCAACAAATCTTCAACAATTCTCTCTGTATTTTCTGTTATCCGCTCCCCACCCCCACCCCGTTCTGGTACTCCAATCACTTATGGGTTATTCCTCTTGATAGAATCCCACTTAATTCTTAGGGTTTCTTCATTTTTTAAAATTCTTTTATCTGATTTTACCTCAAATAATTTGGTATAAAGTGCTTTATCTTCCATCTCACTAATCTTGACTTCCATTGCCTCAATTCTGCTCTTATGACTTTCTTTTGAGATGTCTAATTCTGAAATTTTATTGTTACTCCTCTGGATTTCTGTTTGCTGTCTGTCTATGGATTCTTGCTGCCTGTTAAATTTGTCATTATGCTCTTATCTAATCTTCTTAAGTTCCTCTATTGCTTTCTCTGAGCATCCCTTGGCTTGCTCTATGTTCTGTATGAGCTCCTTCCTGATCTCTTGATGAATTCTGTATATTAATCTTTTGTATTCTACTTCTGGTAATTCCAAGAAGCTATCTTCCTCAGGAAGATTTCTTGATTCTTTGTTTTGGGACCCTGCTGAAGCCATCATGGTCTGCCTCTTTATGTGATTTGATATTGACTGTTGTCTCTGAGTCATCAGTAAGTTATTATATTTATTTATTTCATGTTTGCTTCCGAGTCCTAGTTTCTTGTTTTGTTTTGTTCTGATATGCCCAATTAGGCTGCTCATGTGAGCTAGTTTGATTATTGGTGCCTTTGAAGCTATAATGTCCTGTCACCAGGTGGTTAGATCTGTTACTAGGTATGTGAGCCCAGGAGTCCATTTACTTTTCTTGTATATATTCAGCTCAGGTGTCTAGGTAGTCAGTCACCAAGTGTGTGGTGCAGGCTCTCACCCACAGCCTAGACAGGCATTGGTGATTGGTGTAGGCACCGGTATCTGACTGCAGTAGGGGTCTGGCACTGAGCATGGCAAGTAACTGACAGCTGCCCCTGAGTGTCTGGGAGGAAAGCATGTCCCAGTTCCCTACAGCATGTAGGTGGGTAGGTTTTGCAGCTAGACTATGGACACCCAGTGCTGCTGGCTGTAAGGACTGTGAGGCACCACTTATTCTTGGACACCTGTTGTGGGTGGCTAAGTGGTGTGGGTGGAGCCACCATTCCTTAGGCCCCTGAGGTGGGTAGGTGAGTGTCCTGCTTAATGGGCAAAGTGGTGTAAAATATCACAAACTTGCCACTTCACCATATGGCTGATACAGTGAAGCTCGGATTCAGATATATACCCTGTTGTAGTGTGCTAATAAAGACCTACACTGTTGATATAGGCCCACACAAGTCTATGCAGAGGTAAAGGATATTCAAAGTCCATGGACCCCTTAGGCCTATGCCTAGGCAAAGTAGCTGTGCCTATGCTAAGTTACTGGTTTAGAGAAGCCGGCAGATTATTTACTCTTGTTTGTGAATTTGTTCCCTCTCCAAGGCCTGGAGAATGGTTCAGGGTGCACAATGGGTAGTATTTCCAGCCCAGGGAATGTGGCAATTTCTGAAATCTGCCTGGGACCCAGTGCAGAGCAGAGAGTGGGCAGGTAAATGGGAGAGAGTTTTTTTTTCCAAAGGGGGTGTTTTTTTGATCTTCTTGGTAGTTTAGACGCATGTACTTATCTTTTGCCAATTGAGCGCCACTTTTCACTGGTTCTGGAGGCTTGAGCAGACTCTCCTCCACTCAGTGTCTACCAGTGTGGAAAACAAGTCCTGACCACCACTGCTTGCCTCACCACGCATGTCAGCTGATCCAGCCTGCAGGGTGCCAGTTCCCACCGGGTCAGGTCTGGCAACTCCTCATTGCTTCTGAACCATCTGTCCCTTTCCCTGCCTCTCAGTCAGATTTCAACTTTGCCTTTGATATTCAGGGCTGCTAGATTGTCATGTATAGTTGATTCACTTGTTTTTTCAGGTCTGTGTTTTAAGATGGACCACAGGAAGTGTCTGACTACTCTGCCATCTTAACCCCACCACACTGGTTTGGTTTTGATTTGATTAGCGCATGCCTTCAGTACAGGTCCTGGGAGTTTCTGTTTCTCTTAGAAACATAGCTCTCTCCTGTTGAGGATACCTTGGAGGGAAATGTATATGTACTGTATATGTACTAATGTTATTCGTCCTTGTCTATTTTCTCCCATCTTATCAAATCCTTCAATTTAAAACATCCTTCCAGAGGCAAGAATATGCTCTCTACTCCAAAAGTTTCACTGTGTAACTACTCACCCCTATGCAATCCTACCTATCACTACCACCGCTACCACTATAATTTGATTGGATATAGAAAATATTAATTAATATACAATAAACATCTAAATTTGATATTTACAATGGCATTGATAAAGAAATCAAAATAAATCTAGAAAAACAGTCTAACTCTATAAATCACTTTTGCCAAAAGAAAAGTAGTAGAGTATAACGTCTAAAAGCATGGATTTAGGAACAAAACAGCCTTGGTTCAAGTCTAAGTTCCATCTCTTATTGTTTCACCTTTGCCAAACATTTTGCACAACAATACACCCATCTTTAAAATTGATGGTGCAGGAGCAGGCAATGTTTGCTTCCATTGTACATAGGGTTGCTATCAGTCAGAACCAACTTGACAGCATCTAACAATAACAACAAAAACATGTTGTTGTTGTTAGGGGCCTTCGAGTCAGTTCTGATTCATAGTGACCCTAGAGGACAGAGTAGAACTGCCCCATAGGGTTTCCATGGAGCTGCTATTGGGTTTGAACTGCCGACGTTTTGGTTGGCAGCCAAGCTCTTAACCACTACACCACCAGGGCTCCCAAAAACAACATAGGAGTGTTGATAAGATTAAAATAGCTGGAATCTACTCAACAAGTGTCCTGTTCATAATAATTGATTTTATAATATTAGCAATTTATAATAATGATTAATATAAATAAATGTAATTAATATGTCTATCCAAAGAATATAATATAAAAGTTTTATCTTATGTTCTGAAATGAACCAGCTATGACATTTTTATTAGCATAACTTTGATTACTTCATCTGAATAAGAAAAGATAAGTGAGTATAAGCACTAACTCTCATTTTATGCTGGAGGAAGCTTACCAATGTGAGCAGAACTGTCCCAACAGTAGTTAGAGTTAACTCCCTTCCTTCACTATCAGTAAAAAAAGAGAGACAGAAAAATCCCATCTGTCCATATGACAAGTCCAAAATCAGACACCTGTGTGGCAAATATGCGTAGCAGTGAGTACCACAGATGCTCTATATTAAGTACAAACCATATGCTCGATGATTTACTTAAATTGGATTGGGAGGATGATCCACTATAGAAAAAGTCCACAGAACAATTAAGGAACAGCATGTTTTGCTGCTCTCATCTTCTCTCCTTTAGTCCCAGATGTTACAACCACTACAGAGGTATTAGTCAATTTGTTAATTTATTGTCAGATTGTTAAAGGTTTATGAAGGTTCTGACCTATTTTGCTACATTTGTTTTGGCATCAAGATTAATTTAATTATAACTGTCTTGGGGAAAAAAGAAACACAGTAGGATAACATAGGTCATATTTGAATGATTTAGTAATTTTACGAGGCATTCCAAGTACTTGTTCATTCTCTACCTACGATGTGTATGATTGCCCTGGAGAAAAGAAAGTATAAAGGGAGGTGACATCCATCTACCTTTCCTAACTGACATTACTCAGTTCCTCAATAGTTGTATCTCTAAAGGGAAGCCCATAATCTTTCCTGGATTTCCAATAGCTCTGGTATTTTGTTCAAAGGCTCTACCTGTATCACTTTCCCACTTTTTAAAAAAGGTTGTCACTTAATATTTAGAAAATAAAAATTGGTAATAAAGTTCAATTTTTTCTAGCTCAAGTTATCTGTAGAACCCTGATAAAACATGGTCCTCTTTTTAATTTTATTTGTAGTTTAAGCTAAGAATGTATAATGTGAAGGAAAACTCATGGCATAGGTTTTGCTCTAATTTAGTCTATCTCTAACATATGCTAACCCAGTGATATTATTTAAGACACCTGCTTCCAAAAGCTCACAGCCTTAAAAGCCCTATGGAGCACAATTCTACTCTGACGCACATGGGATAGCCATGAGTCAGAATTGACTTGATGGCAACAGGTTGATGGTTTTAAGCATTCATTAACTACATGTTTAATTGAACTGACTGCTATCTAGTTAAATACTCTGCTTAAATCAATGTTTCCGGGTATAAGATACAAAGCTTAAAGAAAATAATTACCAATTGCCAAAGAATTTGGAAAACAAATATATGAATACACTAAGCAAGTGGTTTTCAAGTTCTGTTCCCCAGACTGGCAGTGTCTGCATCACCTGGAAACTTGCTGGAATCCCCAACTCTGAACTAGTGAAGAAGAAGCTCTGAGGGTGGAGTCCAATAATCTGTGTTCTAACAAGCCCTCCTGCTGATTCAAATGTGCTCTAATGTGTAACATCTACTACACTAAACAATAAACATATGCATTGGAAAGAATGTGTGATTATATAGAATCTCCCTTGGAAGTTTTAGGGGTGTGAGGGCTACCATTGTTCAATAACAACAAATATTTTATCACTATACCTTAATCAATGAACTAGATTAAAATCCATATGGGGGGAAAAAAACTTCATTAGATAGATTCCTAACTCTCTAGTGCAACACTACCCAACAGAACTTTCTGCAATGATGGAAGTATTCTATATCTATGCTGCCCAGGTGAAATGTGTCTGAGAAACTGAATTTTTAATGTTATTTAATTTTAAATAATTTAAATTTAAATAGCTGTATGTGGCTAGTGGCTACATGTTAGACAGCACAGCTCAAGTGGCTCTTTTTCAAATAGAGGCTATTAGATATTGTATGAAGATCTTCAACATTAGAAAAAAAGGGAGAATTTCCTAAGTGGCATGAAATACAATGAGAGGGGTTAAACACCAGAGAAGGTGATATTTAGGTTGGGTCCTGGTAGATGGGGCAAGATTTCAAAAGACAGAAATGAAAGAGATTATAGTCAGAGACTGTAACATGCTACAAAAATGTACTACATTAAAAGGTACAGTAATTGTTCAAATTGGTTTATGTACAAAGTATATATGTCATAAGATTGTGGAAAATAACAAAGAAAATTTCACTCTATCCAGAGTATGAAAGACTATAAAGTTTGGATGCTATTCTCTATTCATTAAAAAATAATGAATATTGTAGGCAAAGGAAAACAGAATCTGGAAGATGTTTAATTGTATAGGATGTATTCACTGATGGCGGGGTAAAACAGGACACAAATGTAACTTTCAAGCCATGAGTGTGCTAATTTAGCCATTTTTCAGCATAATTAAATAATTATTTGAATGTCTATTATAGATCCAGCATTTGCTAACACACTAAATTGTCAATGTTGATTAGATCTACTTTAGCCAGAGAGTGGTGAGGTGCTAATTGCAAAAAATGATTCTTAGATCTCCCATCAGACACACTAAATCAGAATCTCCAAGTGTGGAGTTAAAGAATCTGTAAAGTATTCAGCATTTTTTTTTTTTTAAACTGGTGATTCTTCATAACACAAACATTTTTGAACTGTTGGGTAAGGAATAAATAGTAAGATCTCAACTTGGATGGATTATATATATAATTAAGTTAATATATAATATTTAGAGATTTGGCCAAAACATTGGATGACCTTGTGTCTTGCACTGATTTTAGATTCTTCATGTCTATGTTGTACCATTCTCATGAAATTAATGGGTTCTGAAAACCAGCCTTGTGAGTGTTTAAATCTATGGAATCATACAAAGTGACATGTCAGATTAAGTCAACTATCTCTATAATTTAGCCTAAATCCACTTTCACCTGAAGTAGCCAGATAATTTAGGGAAGAGAATTGGGTGCTGAACTGTTTAACTGATCACATCAGCTTGATTCTTTATAGGAAGTCAGATGTGTTCCTACTGCGTATTCATCCCAATGGATGAGTGTTCTCCATATCACAGTTATAGAAGTCACTATGCTCCCTTTTGTAATTGGGTCTGCGTTTTTTTTTTGGGATATGCCACTGCATGGAATAATCTACTTCCTTTCCTATAGGAAAAGAGACCTACAACAGTAACATGAATGCATTTCCAGGCCTTTCTGATTACAGAGCCTGTGAAGTATTTATAATAAAAAGAAGTGTTATATTGTATCTGTATGCCTGGCACTCTATTTAGACCCCAAGAAATCTGGCATTTGTCAGTGAGAATAAAGGAATGGGGAAAAAGATTCTAAAAGTGACGCTGATGGTCACAAGTGCCACTGCCCTAAAAGCCTTTACTTTCAGTATGATAACAGTTTGAAAAGCAAAACCATTGCTGTCCAGTCAATTCTGACTCATAGCAACCCCACAGGACAGGGTAGAGCTGTCCCATAGGGTTTCCAAGGAGGGGCTGGTGGATTTGAACTGCTGACCTTTTGGTTAGCAGTATAACTCTTAACCACTGCACCAATGATAACAATTAGGAGGATTACCAAAATCACAATGCTGCAGCAATAAGCCTGGAACTGGCAGCAATTCAAATGCTGTGTCAATGGCAGAAGGAAATAAAATCAAGGAGTTACTTGTTGTTCCTTCTCAGCCACACTGCAATAACCTACTCTGTTCCCAGTCTTCATTTTCAAGGTAAGAGACTGAATTGTGAAACATGGAAATTCTCTCAGCTTTATTTTAAAGAATTCTATTTCCTGCATGTTGAAGTAACTCCTTTTAATATATTGCTTTTGATATATGAAATAAAAGTAATGGACATACATTATAAAAAAGATATCCGTTCCCACTTAGCTTACAAAATGCTGTTCGTCTTACCTGCTGCAATTGATTAAGAGTAAAACATCAGCATTCATCAGGGAACTCTAAGCATGGTAAATTTCTCTGGCCCCATGGTGTGTTAAAGATTTCTCTCCCTATAATTTAAGTCTGTTTACTATTTGCATATTGCTTATGCATCGTGGATGCTGAAAAATTGGGAATTTGCCACCAGAAAATAATACATACACCAAACATTTACATTCCCAACATTAAATATTTATATAATCCTGAAGACTGCTAGCAATTTCTTCCATTTTTAATTATAATCATGAAAGTGAAACCTGCTTAGTTATTCTGAAGAGACACTTTGCTATGCACTGAAATACTGTTTACAAATAAGTCTAGTCAATTGTTATCATGTCTTAATCCAACTGCATGACTACTCTGTGCAATTTTATAGTTCAAAAAAAATGTTCAGAGCAAAATACATAATTCACATTATAAACAATGGAAATGAGGGGAAAAAAAGGTCCATATAAGCCTAGCAAATAATAAAACAGCAAATTGACTTTATTTTAATAGAATTTTAAAAATTACCTACTGGTGCTGCTTCAGCAGCACATATACTAAAATTGGGAATACAGAAGATTAGCATGGCCCCTGCACAAAGATGACATGCAAATTCTTGAAGTGTTCCATATTTTTTTGTTTCTTTTTTTCTTTTTCATGGTACATAAAGTACCTTCAGCAATCTTGTTCCAAATCTGGGCTCATTCAGGAATATATTTGTGATCATTGAAATAATCTGTATATGTTTGATATTTAAAATATTTGTAACGTTTGAAAATTTAGCAAACTAGAATATTTGTCAGAATAGCCTTGAGATTCCAATTTTAAATGTGTAATGGAAATGCATAAAAACACTTGACTAACTTTGAAAACAGTATTGGAATATATAAAAGAATCAAAATATGATGAAAAAATAACTTAATTGCATTATTTTCCAAGAATTATATTTTCTCATTATTGAAATTTCTAAGAAAACATAAAATGCCCTATTTTCTCCCTTATTTAATATAGTACTAATTATGCACATATTCATTTTACAGTGGCAAAAATTTCCCATACAGCCACCTTCCCACCTACCTACTTTTCGAAGATTTTGGTAGACTTTATAGCTTTAAAATGAAGTTAATATTGCACAATAAAAATGACCCATTCATTTAAAACTGTAAGCTCATGATCATTTAATAAGAGCACTAGGGTGATCTCAGGCTTGACTACAAATAAAATTTAATAAGTAAATCTGACATACAAAATTATGCGTAAGCATAATCTTGTTGCATAGCAATTATGTATACTTAGTAAGAATTTTTTTTAATTACTGTAACTGGAATTACCTTTACAAATTAAACTATTATTTTAATTTTTTTTAAACCTCACTTCCAGTATATATAATTAGCAATGAAAACATGCACAGTTGAGCCTTCAATTTAGACACACTCTAAATCCTTTGGACAAGTCACCATTGGTGGCTGTTTCCTTTGTTTCTTCTTCCCAAGCCTCCAACACACCGCACACCAAATAGTGTTAATCCAGTGTCTGTTTTTTGCCTCCACTTCTGAAGAACATACCATTCTCCTAAATTCCTGACATCTGGAGTATGTGAGTTCTAGAAGACTAAAACCTGCAGGGATTCTACACCCCAAGAACTGCTTAGTAGTGATGAGGTAATCTTGATTATGCCACAGCAGTGAACAATACTGGGGAGAAAGATTTTAAATGTGATGCTGATGAAGACAAGTTCACTACAGGTCAGAATCAACTGGACGGCAATGGGTTTTTTGTTTTTATAAGTATCGGTCCAAAATAAAACCAAACCCATTGCTGTGAAGTCAGTTCCGACTCTTAGCGACCCTGTAGGACAGAGTAGAACTAACTGCCCCATAGGGTTTCCAGGAAGGGGATGGTGGATTTAAACTGCTGATCTTTTGGTTAGCAGCTGTCTTAGTTATCTAGTGCAGCTATAACAGAAATGCCACAAGTGGATAGATTTAACAAGGAGAAATTTATTTTTTCACAGTCTAGTAGGCTAGAAGTCCAAATTCAGGGCATCAGCTCCAGGGGAAGGCTTTCTCTGTCTGTTAACTCTGGAGGAAAGTCCTTCTCATCAATCTTCCCCTGGACTAGGAGCTTCTCCACACAGGAACCCTGGGTTCAAAGGACATGCTCTGCTCTCAGTGCTGCTTTCTTGGTGATATTAGGTCCCCCATTCTCTACTTGTTTCTCTTTCCTTTTACCTCTAGTAAGATAAAAGGTGGTGCAGGCCATTCCCCAGGGGAAATCCCTTTACACTGAATCAGGGATGTGAACTGAGCAAGGGTGTTACATCCCACCCTAATTCTCTTTAATGTAATCTAATCTTGCCTCATTGACCACAGGCAGAGATAAGATTTACACACATAGGAAAATTAATCACAAAATGAAGGACAACTACACAATACTGGAAATCATGGCCTAACCAAGTTGATACATATTTTTTGGTGACACAATTCAATCCATAACAGCAGCCCAGCTCTTAACCACTGCACCACCAGGGATCCTTGCCAAAATCACATTTCTACAACAAGAAGCTTGTAAGTGGCAGCAATTCTGATCATATATCTAGAAAGTGTATCTGGAAACGTTGATATGATAGTTCATGGAAAGAAGGCCACCATGCCATTTTGCACTCTGGCAAGGGATGATAATGGTTAGAGTTCAGAACACCTTACACTTTATAAAGCAAGGCATGAGGAAGAGATATTGTCTCTTGAAAGATAATAAATTCTGACAAGTCCCATTAAACAGTGGAAGAACAAGAAAGTATATTTTAAAGGGCTGTTATACAAGAGAGCAGCAAGTACAGTGAGCACTCTCAGAATCAGATCATCCTGGTTTAAAGTTCTTCAGAAGATTTGATCAAGTAGACTTGATGAAGGGGTGAGATTTAAATAGATAGGAGGGTGGCAATCTCTTAATGGACCCATCTTGTTGCTAGATGTTTTCTAAGACATATTAATTTTTTCCAGCATTTATGTGTTAATGACTTTACATGCTTGTAAAATACCTGAAACTAACCATGTAATGAACAGCACTATTAGTAATAAGGATTTAAAAACAACCATCTTTGGTCCCTTAAGAAAATTGAAATCATTCTTTTTTTTAAAAGAAACATGCATGAATTAAATGACCCACATTTCCATTAGGACTAAATTTCCCCTAGGGAGTTCCTAATCTATTTAATAAGACAAATGGAAACTTTAGAGCAAAGAAATGCTTCACATTGGCTTAGAAATTTAAATTCCCAACCAATAACAATTTACTTTTCTAAAAAAATTTCAGATGAAATACACAGTCCTACTTATTTTTTGTTGCTTCTGTTGGTGTTTTAACCTGAATATATTTCATAAGTACTTCAGAAGAATACACAGAGAAGCTGAATGTTTCCTTTCTT
Source organism: Dugong dugon (assembly GCA_030035585.1). Lineage (NCBI taxonomy): Eukaryota > Metazoa > Chordata > Mammalia > Sirenia > Dugongidae > Dugong > Dugong dugon. Next base: position 99,408,201 of record CM057463.1, on the reverse strand, counting down.
TTTCAATATATGGACCCTACTCTTGAGTACTGGAATTGCATTCATATCTGGTTTGGAATTCAGTTCTTGAGAGTTGAACATAATCATCCTTAATCTTTTTGACTGCTTACTTATTACTTTGAAAGAGTAGAGAGAAAGGTGCCTCTATTGAGTTTGGTCTCCAATCTCTGCTTCCTTAAAGAGTGCAGGTAAATAATCTATATTTCAAAGACAGATGAACTTTACTTGATTTAATGGAATCTCTCTTTCAATATCTGAAATGAGAAAGTGATTAAAGCTTTGGTTGATAGGCAATATGTATTTTAGGAATAGATAAGCATAAAGGTCAGACCCTGTCAGAAAGGATTTTGACTTTCTTTAATATTTAAGTACTTCCTATGAATCATGGTTTAAGCATTAATCTCATATTTTTAAGGTTGATTAAAAGTACTACATTTTGTATGATTCAAAATTGGTTCCTGCCACAAGGTAAAGATATTGGGTGAGGCAGGTATACTTTGTTGGATTTTTAATAGGGACCGAATCTATCCCATTCTCACAAGAATGTATGAGAAGATAATGGCTATTTGACACACCTTTTTGGAGATTTTAAAATACCGTTTGACATATTCCTAAATTATAATTAATTTGAATTTCAATAGCCATATTTTAACTGTCACCTACATTCAAGGAAGTTCTCTTAAATTAATAGGGAAATAAATATCTAACCTTTATTGGGAGTTCACTATGTATCAACTGCTTTTCTAACTGATTTATAAATATCAGTTTATTGAATCTGCACCCAGACCACTACCTGACCCTCAATGAGTATTTGTTGAAAGAATGAATGAACAACCTATGAAGTAGTTTCCTTTATTGTCCCCATTTTATAGATGGAGACTTTGTGACACATAGTGGTTATATAATTTTCTTAAGGTCATAAAGTAAGTAAGTGATGGAGCTGGGTTTTAACATGGGTCCCAGAGCTAGAGCCAAAATTCCTAGACATGATATTATACCATGAGTTCTTAATATCAATGATAGCATATGCTTCCATTTGCATAGCATATTATATTTTACAGAATATGTTTACTCATCTTTCATTTATTCCTAATAACATTGTAAGATATGCATACTATCCCTCTTTTAAAGGTTTCGAACTACACTAGTTACCACTGTTCATGTTTTACAGGTAAGTGCTTGGATAATTAACTAAATGCCCTTAGTATAAGTTGAATACGTATGAAGTGATGGAATAAATGAATGAAGAAAACTCTTGAAGGATTTAAAGAAGATATTGTAGTCTGTTCCTGAATCAAGGCAATTTTATTGAGGAAGAAGTTTGCGATGATCCTTTAAGCAAAGTAATGACCGTTGTACAGCATCTCGGGTAAAAAAGAACAGCAAGAGTAAGGTGAGAAAGGATACAAATACAGTGAAGTTGTAAAATTCTGTAAGTCAACTTGCAGCTACATTCATAATACCTTCTAGGATTCTTCTATGTAGCAACAATGTGGACTTTTCTGGTATACTCCCAGGGATGTTGAGCATCCTCAGTATTTTTTGACATCATCTGCTTTCTTTATCCAGACTCTGCTCTACCCCTTGTGAAATCAAGGAGATTAAGATAATTCATATGTAAACAGGAATAGAGCCCTAGGTTAAAACCTGGGTCTAATATGTATGACTTTGGGCAAAATACTTGTTGTTGTTGTTAGCTGCCACTGAGTGGGTCCCAACTATGAAGACACCATGCACAACTGCCTGATCTTGTGTCATCACCATGATTGGTTGCAGTTCAGACCATCATGATCCATAAGGTTTTCATTGGCTGATTTTCAGAAATTGATCACTAGGCCTTTCTTACTAGTGCATCTTAGTCCACCTTAGTCTGGAAACTCTGCTGAAACCTGTTCAGCATCATAACAACACATAAGCCTCCATGGACAGATGGATGGTGGCCATGAAAGAGGTACATTGGCTGGGAATTGAATCTTTGTCTCCCGTATGGAAGGTGAGAATTCTACTGCTGAACCATCAATACCTCTGGGGAAAATAATTAGCTTCTTTGAATCTATTCCTTCTTTGGAAATGGAGATAAAAATTGTTTATGTTATCTTCTGAAGAGAGTTTTCTGTGATGCCAAAAAAGAATCTTATGTATTTCTAAGGGAGTGCATTTTAAATTATAAAATGTTATGTACCTACTTTATGTAAAATATCACCACAATACAAAATATTTACTTCATTTTTTTTTTAATTTTTCTACCTTTTTAAGTAGAGTTTTTGCCATTTTAAATGGAACAAAAGCCTAACTCTATGAATGCTCTCTATAATATATGAAGACAATATAAATTGAAAATCAAAAACAGGACTCAGAAGAGAACAAGATGAAAGCAGTCACCAGATATTTTAAATTTTAAGGAGATATTAGAAATCATAGGAAGATATTTTGAGAAAATAAAAAAAGGAACTTACAATGTCTGCTGGAAACTGAACTCAAATGTGAACCAAGTGCTCCTTGGCAGGTTCCACACCCTGGCATAGGCAGCAATTCAGAGGGAGCATTGTGTACTCTAGCTGTTAACCAAACTTCCCCATCCCATCACCAGGAATAGATGCCCTCTTTGCTCCTACCCAGTTCTCCAAGGGTCCCGTCAGTCACTCCTAGACACCATCAAGACTCATATCATTATGATCTTATCTCTGTTCTAGTCAGTCACCACCAGAATTAACCAGAGAATAACCCACCACTGGGTTTTTCCTCAATCCCTAGATTTTTATCACTAAAATAGCTGTGTATAAACTTAGCGATTTCAATCATCAGAAAAATAATTCTTGGAAAAGAACTATCTTAATTACAGGGCAACATTTCATTCTGTTATACATAAAGTTGCTATGAGTTAGAACCAACTAGACAGCACCTAACTACAATAACAACAAACTACCCCTCATCAACTGGTGAAGATTTTCCACTGTACTTTTTGCAACTCAGAGCAATTTATCAGCAAAATCCCCTATATGCTCAGTCATTTCACTATAAATTCCTTTTACATTCTTGCTTTAATCTTGCTTTTCTGTTAGGATTTGGCTTTGAGTGAAACCCAGTAAAATGTCTTCTGGCTGTTTCTTTTCCCATGATTCCCCTAGCACTGAAATTGGAGGAAGGTTCTTGTCCTTCTTATAACTCATTTTCACTTTCAAACAATTTTGCCATTTTCTCTCTCTAGAAATAGCCATTATTGAATCTCAAGGTTTTAGAGTATGTCACATATACCACTTCATGTTTTGGTTATTGCCAATCCTGAGGTCACTCCTAATCTTGAAGATTTTAGTTCTTTCCTTCCTGTAACTCTCTCTAGTTTAGTTTGATATAAATCTTGGTAACGTCAATAACTTCATAGATTTTCCTTCCAGTAACTGGACATCTATATGGCTTCACTGCTTCTCTTCAAATTGTCTTCTCCCCTACCACTCATTTAGCCAAACTCTGTTGCTGTTATTAGGTGCCAGCAAGTTTGTTCTGATTCATAGGTACCATATGTATAGGGAATAAACTTGACTACATCCTGTGCCATCCTCTCAATAGTAGGTATGTTTGAGCCCATTATTACAGTCATTGTCTCAATCCATTTTGTTGAAGGTCTTCCGCTTTTTTGCTGACCCTCTACTTTACCAAGCATGATGTCCTTCTCCAGGGATATGTTCCTCTTGATAACATGTCCAAACTAAGCGAGATGAAGACTCACCATCCTTGCTTATAAGGAATATTCTGGGTGTACTTCTTCCAGGATGGATTTGTTTGTTCTTCTGGCAGTCCATTCTTTGCCAAAACCATAATTCAAATACATCATGATCTTCTGTATTCTTTTTTAATTTTCCTTGTATTCATATGAGGAGATTGAAAAGACCTGAATTTGGGTCAGGTGGACCTTAGTCATCAAAGTGACATATCTGCTTTTTAAGATGTTAAAGAGGTCTTTTGCAGCAGATTTACCCAATGAAATATGTCAATTGATTTCTTGACAGCTGCTTCCATAGGCATTGATTGTAGATCCAAGTAAAATGAAATCATTGACAATTTCTATATTTTCTCCATTTAAAATGATGTTGCTTATTGGTCCACTTGTGAGGATTTTGGTTGTCTTTATGTTGAGGTGTAATCCATACTGAAGGCTGTGGTCTTTGATCTTCAACAGTAAATATTTCAAATCCCCTTCACTTTGGGCAAACAAGGCTGTTCCACCTGCATATCACTAGTTGTTAATGAGTCTTCCTCCAATCCTGATGCTGCATTCTCCTTCATATAGTCCAGCTTCTCAGATAATTTGCTCAGCATACAGATTGAATAAGTATGGTGAAAGGATACAACCCTCAGGCACAGCTTTTCCTACTTTGGACGAGTTTGTTCTGTTCAAACAATTGCTTCTTGGTCTATGTACAAGTTCTGCATGAGCACAATTAAATGTTCTGGAATACCTGTTTTTTGCAATGTTATCCATAATTTGTCATGATCCACACAGTTGAATGCCTTTGTGTAGTCAATAAAACACAGGAAAACATGTTTCTGGTATTCTCTGCTTTCAGCCATGATCCATCTGACATCAGCATTGCTGATATCCTTCATTCCACATCCTCTTCTGAATCCAGCTTGAATTTCCGGCAGATCCCTGGTCAATGAATGGCTGGTCATTTTTGAATTATCTACAGCAAAATTTTGCTTGTGTCTGATATTTCTTTGAACATTTTATTGTGTTTTAGATGAAAGTTCACACTGCAAATTATTTTTCCATTCAATAATTCATGCACAAATTGTTCTGTGACATTGGTTGCTAGCCCCACAATCTGTTAACACTCTCCCCATTTCAACCCTGCCTTCCCCATTTCCATCCATCCAGTTTCCTTGCCCCTCCTTGTCTTCTCATCTTTGCTTTTTTGGGGCAAATGTGTCCTGTTTGGTCTTATATAGTTGATTGTTCTAAGGAGAATATTCCTCACTGGTGTTATTGTTTATTTTATGTTGTTGTTGTTAGGTGCCATCGAGTTGGTTCCAACTCACAGCAACACTATGTATAACAGAACAAAACACTGTCTGGTCCTACTCCCACCCTCACAATCATTGTTATGCTTTAGCCCATTGTTGCAGCCACTGTGTCAGTCCATCTCATTGAGAGTCTTCCTCTTTTTTGTTGACCCTATACTTTACCAGGAATGATGTCCTTCTCCAGGGACTGATCCCTCCTGATAACATGTCCATAGTATGTGAGACATAGTCTCACAATCCTTGCTTCTAAGGAGCATTCTGGTTGTACTTGTTCCAAGACTGATTTGTTCGTACTTCTGCTACTTCATGGTATAGCCAAAATTCTTCACCAGCACCACAATTCAAAGGCATCAATTATTCTTCCATCTTCCTTGTTCATAGTCCAACTTTCGCATGCTGTGAGGTGATAGAAAACAGTATGGCTTGGGTCAGGTGCACCTTAGTCTTCAGGATGACATCTTTGCTTTTTAACACTTTAAATAGATCTTTTGCATCAGATTTGCCCAATGCAATGTGTCCTTTAATTTCTTTAGCACTGCTTCTATGGGTGTTGATTGTGGAGCCAAGTAAAATGCTGGAAGCTACGCCACCAGTATTAAAATATCAGCAGGGTCACCCCCATGGAAGACAGGTTTCATTTGAGCCTCCACACCAAGCCAGATTAGGAAGAAGGACCCGGCGGTCTGCTTCTGAAAAGAATTAACCAGTGAAAACCTTATGAATAGTAGCAGAACGTTGTCTGATATAGTGCTGGAAGGTGAGCCCCTCAGGTTGGAAGGCACTCAAAAGACGACTGGGGAAGAGCTGTCTCCTCAAAGTAGAGTCGACCTTAATGAGATGGATGGAGTCAACCTTTTGGGACCTTCATTTGCTGATGTAGCAGTACTCAAAATGAGAAGAAATAGCTGGAAACATCCATTAATAATTGGAATGCAGAATGTACAAAGTATGAATCCAGGAAAATTGGAAATCTTCAAAAATGAAATAGAAAGCATAAATATCGATATCCTAGGCATTAGTGAGCTGAAATTGACTGGTACTGGCCGTTTTGAATTAGTGGAGCTTGAACTTCTTCCTTCAGTACCATCAGTTCTTGATCATATGCTACTTTCTGAAATGGTTGAATATTGACCAATTATTTTGGTAGAGTAACTCTGTGTAACATTCTTTCCATCTTTTAATTCTTCCAACATCATTCAAATTTTACCCACAAAATCCTTCAATATTGCAACTCAAGTCTTGAATCTTCTCTTCAAATTTTTCAGATTGTCTTTTGGTTTTGTAACTCCAAGTCTTTGCACATTTCATTATAATACTTTACCTTGTCTTCTCAAAGCTGTCTTCTGTTCAGCTCTTTTACTTCATCATTTCTTCCATTTGCTTTAGCTACTCTGTGCTCAAAAGCAAGTTTCAGAGTCTCTTCTGACATTGATTTTTGTATTTTCTTTCTTTCTTGTCTTTTTAATACTTTTTGCTTTCTTTATGTATGATTTCCTTGATGTCATCCCAAAACTCTCTGGTCTTTGGTCGTTAGTGTTTAGTTCATCAGATCTATTCTTGGATGATCTCTAAATTGAGGAGGAATATATTCGGTTTTCTACTTTGACTCTCATAGATTTAACTTTTTTCAGCTTCAGTTTGAACTTGCATATGAGCAATTGGTGATCTGTTCTACAGTCAGCCCCTGGCCTTGTTCTTACTGATTGTATCGAGCTTCCCCACATCTTTTCCCACAGATGTAGTTGATTTGATTACTGGTTATTCAATTTAGTGTGGTCCACATTTACAATCATCATTTATGTTGTTGAAAATCAGTATTTTCAATGGATGAATAAACTATTGGCCTTGCAAAATTCTGTCATGAGATCTCCAGTGTCGTTTCTGTCACCAAGACCATATTTTCCAACTACTGCTCCTTCTTCATTTCCAACTTTTATATTCCAATCACTAGTAATTATCACTGTATCTTGATTGCACGTTTGATCAATTTCAGACTGCAGAAGTTGATGAAAGTCTTCAATTTCTTTATCTTAGGCATTAGTGTTTGCTGTGTAAATTTGAATAATAGTTGTATTAATTGGTCTTCCTTGTGGATGTGTAGATATTATCCTATCACAGGCAATGTTTTACTTCAGAATAGAACTTGTAATGTTCTTTTTGACAATGAAGGTAACACCAAAAAACAAACAAACAAACAAAAAAAAACCACAAACCCGTTGCCATTGAGTCCATTCCAACTCATAGTGATACTATAGGAGAGAGTAGAACTGCCCCATAGGAGCTCCAAGGTGCTGCTGGTGGATTCAGTCTGCCAACCTTTTGGTTAGTAGCCAAGCTCTTAACCATTATGCCATGATTCCCCTTCACTTTGTTGTTCCACGCATAGTAGGCCATATGATTATCTGATTAAAAATGACAAATACTAGTCAATTTCAGCTCACTAATGCCTATGATTTGCTCTTCATGCATGCCATTTCATTTTTTACTTCCCATTGTCCTTGATTCAAACTATGTATATTCCATGTTGCTACTGTTAATGGATGTTTGCCACTGTTTCTTCTCATTTTGAGTCACGCTACCTCAGCAAATGAAGGTTCCGAAAGCTTTACTCCATCAATGTCATTGAGATTGACTCTACTTTGAGGAGGCAGCTCTTCCTCAATCATATTTTGTGTGCCTTCCAACCTGAGGTGCTCAACTTTCAGAACTATATCAGATAATGTTCCACTGCTTTCCAAAAGATCTTCACTGGCTGGTTTTTTTTTTTTTTTTTTCCCAGAAGTAGATCATCAGGCCCTTCTTCCTAGTCTGTCTTATTCTGGAAGCTCTGCTGAAGCCTGTCCATCATGGTTGACCCTGCTGCTATTTAAAATATGAGTGGAATAGCTTTCAGGTTCACAACAACATTCAAGCCACCACAGTATGATGAAGTGACAGACAGATGGAGAGCTAAACTCTAGATCATATTATTATAATAACTGAAGCCTCTCCATAATCTCAGATTCAAGCATCCCACTCTGACATCATCTCTTTCATCCATATAACCCCAACCAGTACCCAGACTCCCACAATTCCTTGATGCCCTCTGAGAATTATATTCTACTAATTATTTTTCCTCTTCATGGCCTCTGACTCTCTTTACTTCCTCATTTCCCTTAGTATCTAATTTAAATTCCTTGTTTTAGCAATATGTTGTTGTTGTTTAGTTAATTCTGACTCACAGTGACCTTATAGGACAGAGTAGAACTGTCCCATAAGGTTTCCTAGGCTGTAATCTTTATGGGAGCGGACCACCCATTCTTTTCTCCCATGGAATCACTGGCAACTTCAAACTCACATCCTTTTGTTTAGCCGCCAAGCACTTAGCCATTGAGCCATCAGGGCTCTTTTTTTTAGCAATGTGATCTTTCCTTATTTTATAGGCTCAATACTTTTACCTTTCTTTCATTCCTCAGACACTTCTGGAAAATACCCAACCTTGATAAATCTCCTACTATAGCTCTGCTGGCTCAAATCTGCACGTCACCATACTAACTGGTCTAACTTTAAGTTACTACCACTCTTCTGAATTGATCCCTTATTACTGCCTGGCAACCATACGACATTGCCTTTATTCATACACTCTCTCATTGTCCTAGATGATTAGTTAATTTCCTATCTTCTCTACTGAAACCTCCAAAACTTCATCCTCATTTCTCACACATTCAGAGATGGTGACCTTGTGTTAAGGAGCCCGGGTGTAGCTGTGGTTGAAAAGTGCTCGGCAGCTAACCAAAAGTTTGGCAGTTCGAACCCACCAGCTGCTCAGCAGAAGAAAGATGTGGCAGTCTGCTTCTGTAAAAATTACAGGCTTGAAAACTTTATGGGGCAGTTCTATTCTGCCTCATAGGGTCACTATGAGTCAGAATTGACTCAACAACAACAAGAGGACCTTGTGTTATGGATTGAATTGTGTTCACCAAAAATATGTGTGTGAGCCATGGTATTTTCAATTGCATCATATGCGTGTGAAAGCTGGACAATGAATAAGGAAGATCGAAGAAGAATTGATGCCTTTGAATTGTGGTGTTGGTGGAAAGTACTGAATATACCATGGACATCCTAGAGAATGAACAGATCTATTTTGGAGGAAGTACAACCAGGATGCTCCTTGGAAGCATACTGTGGACATGTTGTCAGGAGGGAACAGTCCCCGGAGAAGGACATCATGCTTGGTAAAGTGCAGTGTCAGTGAGGAAGAGGAAGACCATCAACAAGATGGATTGACACAGTGGCTGCAACAATGGGTTCAAGCACAGCAGCAATTATGAACATGGCACATGTCATGGTTTAAATTATGTCCCCCCAAAAATGTGTGTATCAATTTGGCTGGGCCATGATTCCCAGAATTGTGTGGTTGGTCTCCATTTTGTGATTGTAATTTTATGTTAAAGAGGAATAAGATGGGATTGTAACACCACCTTTACCCAAGTCACATCCCTGATCCAGTGTAAAGGGAGTTTCCCTGGGGTGTGGCCTGCACCACCTTTTATCTCTCAAGAGACAAAAGGAAAGGGAAGCAAGCAGAGAGTTGGGGATCTCACACCATCAAGAAAGCAGTGCCAGGAGCAGAGCATGTCCTTTGGACCGGGGTCCCTGTGCAGAGAAGCTCTTACTACAGGGGAACACCGAAGAGAGAAGAAAGCCGACAGAGAGAAAAAACCTCCCCCTGGAGCTGATGCCCTGAATTTGGACTTCTAGCCTACTTTAACTGGAGGAAAATAAATTTATCTTTGTGAAAGCCATCCACTTGTGGTATTTCTGTTATAGCAGCACTGGATGACTAAGACAGCGCAGGACCAGGCAGTGTTTCATTCTGTAGTTGTAGTACGTAGGGTCGCTATGAGTCGGAACCCACTCGATGGCACCTAACAATAACAGACAACGTAACTGTGGATGTAATCCCGTTTGGGAATAGGGTTTTCGTTGTTATATTAATGAGGCAATATCAGTGTAGGGTGTGTCTTAAACCTACTCATTTATGAGATATAAAAAGAACAGATTAGGCATAGAGAAGTAGGTATAAATGGAGGGAAAGATACATGCCAAGTGAAGATCACCAAGGAATGCAGAAACTGAAAGAGATCTTCCCCCAGACATGACAGACACAGAGCCTTCCCCTTAGAGCCAGTACACTTAATTTAGACTTCTAGCCTCTTAAACTGTGAGAAAATAGATTTCTGTTCTTTAAAACTTCCCACTTGTGAGTTTTTTTGTTTTTTGTTTTTTACAGTGGCACTAAGAAACTAAGACACCTTGTATCTTGCTTTACTAAGAAAATATAAACTATCAGGAAAAAAAAAATCCATAAGGGACCCAACACTGCCTCTCCCATTTATTTCCACGCTTGATGAATATGGATGTACTTTCTGCATTCTTGTCTAAACTTACCCTCCCACTTATATCTCATACCCTCTCACTTAAATCCAGCACATTGCTCCAGAAATACCTGCTTTCTTTTTGTTGGATCATTCTGATCAGCACAAAATCATGCTGTGATTCACCTGTCTTAAAAATACAAATAAACAAATACCTCTCCTGAGCTCTTATCACCCTTTAGCTATTACCTCCATTTCTTTGCTGTCATTTACAGCAATTGTGTATACTTGAGGTCTCTACTTCCTTTGCTGTCTTAATCAGTTTTGTCCCCAACATTCCATACTGCTCTGTTTAAGATCAGCAATGATCAAGACCTTAATAAATTCTATAATAAATTCTCAGATTTCATCTGACTTGACATAGCAATACAATTGACACAGTCAATCTCTAGCCCCCTTTGGCATACTATCTTCATGTTGCTTTCAGAACAAACCATCCTCCTTCTTCTTCCTGTGTCTTGACTTGTTCTACTTCTTCTCAATCTTCTTGCAGATTTTGACTAATTTCTGCTACCTTTAATGTTGGAGTGCCCAGGGACTCAGTCCTTGGACCTCTTTTGAAGCAGCTATGAGTCGAAATCAACTAGACAGTACCAGGTTTTTTGTTTGTTTGTTTGTTTTTTAACTTCCTGCCTTAGGGAACTCAGAGACACTGTTATATGAGTGTAAATATAAACATAACCCCATATTTATAGTCACATGCAATTATTTTTATCTATAATGTCAATAAAACAGTGTATGTTGAATGTGAGGGGTAGGGATCAGTGGTTAGTGGTTGAAACAATTAATTTCTGCAGTTACAATTGTTTAACATAAGTCCTGGAAGGGAAATAACTAAAACATTTTTTTTCCAGGCCAAGTCTTCTGAGACAGCCAGCATATTGTAATGAAAATATCATTGTGAGAATATTTAGGAAACCAAGATTCGATTTCATTTATTTAGTGTGATTTTTAGATTTTCTTTGACATTCCTTTTCCTCAATACATGGCTACAGGGACAGTGCCAGACTTTTTTTATAAGTGATAGAACCAGAATTCTGCTTTTTACCCACATTCAGAGAAGAATTTCTCTCTCACTCTGCTATTCAAAGACAATTGAGCCACCTGCACTCTTGACCCTGTCTCTCTCTGTCATCCCCAGGCCTTGCACCATCATTCATTTACTCTCTTCTGTATCTTTGACTCCCTATAATACTTCTTTACATTTAGTCTATAAACCGGCTCAAACTTTTTGAATCCTAAAAGAAATTCACACTGAACATCTTCAGTGGAATGCACATACAGAATGCACAGGTTGCCTCAGCTTCAATAAACCCAAACTAATTTACGTATTATCCATTTGATCTAATCTTTTTCTGATTGTTTCCATGTCTTTTTCAGCATTTTTTTTTTTAATTTAACCAATCACCCAATGTAGAAATCTAGAATTAACCCTGGACTTTTCCATCTCCTATACCAGCCATATTCAATTAAGTCTTATATATTGTGTCTGTTAAGTATTTTTTAAATTTATAACCCTAATTGTCATCTTTTAGCCACTACTGTAATTCAAGCCTTCATCATCCATTGACCAGGATATGGTAAATGTTCTTTCTGATCTTAATGATTGACCTACTTCTCAAATTATACCCCTTTAATCCATGTTCACACAGATAACCAAAAATGACAATGTCAACTCATGACATTAAACAATTAAATCACTCCTCATTTGTAATACTTCTCAGACTTTTCCATCAATATACGCTTAACAGGCAAACAAGAGTGACAACCATGTATTATAAAGCTTGTGCATTATGTTTCATAATATCTTAGTTTGTCTTAATACAAAAAAAAAAATCTAACATCTTATGATATATCTTAAAAAAATTCCTTTCTGTAATCCACTATAGAGTCACTATGAGTTAGAATCAACTCAACAGCAACGGGTTTGGTTTTTTGGTTTTTATAAACCATTACAGTTTTCTACTTGTGTATTTGGCCTCTCCGGACTGAAAACTTCTTGATGGGAAAAATATTTCGTATTCATCCTCGTTTAATAAATGTGATGTATTGTTTTAATCTAGGTCGTCTAGAGAAACAAAACCAGTGTTTTAGGTGCAAACAGTTAAGTGTTCAACAACTAAGCAGAAGGTTGGCAATTTGAACTGAACCAGAGGAACCTCAAAAGAAAGGGCTGGTTATCTGTTTCCAAAAGATCACAGCCTTGAAAATCCTATAAAGCACAGTTCTACTCTGCACAGATGGGGTCACTATGAGTCAGCATCGATTTGACAGCAACTGGTTTTATATATGGAAACTCTGGTGGTGTAGTGGTCAAGAGCTATGACTGCTAACCAAAAGATTCGGCAGTTCAAATCCACCAGGCACTCTTTGGAAACCCTATGGGGCAATTCTACTCCGTCCTATATATATGGAACTAGTTCGTAGGATTTTCAGAAGCGTATCGCCAGATTTGTCCTCTGAGGTGACTCTGTATGGGTTCGAACACTTTAGGCTATTTGTCAAGTACTTAACTATTTGCATCACTCAGGGACTCCTATATATAACATTAATTAACATTTATTTGGAGATTTTTTAAGAAAGGAAATATGTGTATGTGTATATTTGTTGATATTGATGTGACTAGAATGGGAAAGGGTTTGCAGTTGGTTTGATGGGACAGAGCTAAGGCAGTTTGCATATAATCAAAGCAAAGAAGCTGAGAAGAAAAAAAAAACAAGAACTATGAGGAACTTTCTAAAATCAAAATAATAGTTTGGGATGTCACAAGCTATGGAATTGAGTTTCAATCAGATATGCTAGAGTGGAAGTAGAAGGAAAACAATTGAGGAATCTTTCAGAAATGAGAAAAAATTGAAGGACATAAGACTTTCCTCTCCTCTTTACTACTACCAAAAGTGTCATTCATTAAGGAAATTATACTTGCCTACACTTTTGGAAAAATATCTATTGAACTATGACCTCAGTGTTTGAAATGTTTAGAAGCAGGGAAAAACAGAGCAGCTTAATGAAAAATGATTGCAAGAAGAAAACAGAAAAAAAAGATTTTTAAAAAGAATGCAATGAAAGTTATGAAAGTCAGTCTACACCTTAAAGGAAAAGGTAAAACCATTACAGAAATGAAGGCTACATTACAAAACACTCAAGAAAGAATAAATTTATATGAAAATTTAATCAGGGCCATTGAAGAAATCAGAGAAACTACCAAGAGAACGAATATGAGATTCTAAAAAGGAGAAATGATCAAAGAATATATTTATAAAGGAAAACAGACAAAAAGGATAAAATATACATTTACTTAGAGTTTATTAAGAAAGGAAACAAAATAATGCAACAGAATTAATATTTAAAACTATAATCCAGAAACACTATCCAGAAATACGAGATAACCTAAATCTGAAGGGCATACTCTGCACCTGGCAGAATTTATTCGAAATGATGAACACCAAAACATATACGGTAAAAGTTGTAAGTTCTAATTATAAAGAAAAGAATTTCAGAATTTCTATGGAAAAAAGAAAAAGAAAAACATCAAATGTCCTATAAGGAAAAAGAAAATTAAGCAGTATTTGAAACTCAAGGAAAGAAAGAATGTGCCAAAGATTTTATATCCAGCCACAACATCCTTCAAGTATCAAGGCTACAAATTAGCACTTACAGAATGCATTCCTGAGCCCTTACTTGGTAATCTACTAGAGGCTGTGTTTTATCCAACTAAGGAACGATTAGATACTCCTCAGCAAAAAGACTCAAAGTGAGCATCTAAAATATTCAATTTCAGATCTAAGGCTAAAATAAGGGTAAGATCGATCTTCCTTATTCATTGTCCAGCTGTCATATGCATATGTTGTGATTGAAAATACCATGGCTTGGGTCAGGCGCCCCCGTGTGTGTGTGTACTGTGTGTATTTATATAATTTTACAAATTGATTATAAAAAAGCCCAAAGCATTATCAAACACTGAGTAAAGATATGAACAAATAATTCACATGCAAAAAAACAAAATTACCCTATTTTTGGTTTTGTTGTTAGTTGGTTTCAAGTCAGCTCCTACTTTTGACAATCTTATATATAACTGAACAAAACAAATCCTTGATATGTTTGAGTCCATTGCTGCAGTTATTGTGTAGCGACTTCCAACCTAAGGGGCTCATCTTCTAGCACTATCTTCTATTGGACAATATTCTATTGTGATCCATAAGGTTTTCATTCGTTCATTTTTTTGAAATCGATTGCCAGACCTTTCTTCCTACTCTTTCTTGGTCTGAAAGCTCTGCTGAAATCTGTGTACCATGGGTGACTCTGCTGGTATTTGAAATACTGGTGGCATAGCTTCCAGCATCACAGCAGTATGCAAGCCACCACCTGTGATGAACTCACAGGGTGGTGAGAAATGGCTTTAAACATATGAAAAGATGCTCAACTTTACTCATAATAAGTAAAATGCAAATCAAAACCATAATGAAAAAGCATTTCTCACCTATACAACTGGCAAAAATTTAAAAAATGGACCTTACACACTGTTAATAAGACTGTGGGAGAAACAGGCACTCTCATATATGTTGTGAGAATGCAAACTTGTGTTACCCTTAAAAATTACATGTGCATTTAGCCTTTTGCCTAGCAATACCAAAATATCACAACTAGGAATTTACCCTAACAGTACACTTCCAACAAGATTATAGACTGCATATTTATTCAAATTGGAAAATATTGAAAACTACTCAAATGTTAAAACAAAGGAGATTTAGTAAACTATGACTTACCATTATCAAAAGGAAATATTATGTAGCTGTTCAAAAAGGGAAGATCTCTATTCACTGATATGAAATGAATTTCAAGATACAGGGTTAAGAAATAAAATAGCAAAGTACAAAAGACCGTATATGTTTGTGTGTGTGTGCATGTGTGTGTGTATAAAATTTGGGGGGTAAGAAAGAATGGAATTAAGAAAACAAATATCTACTTATTTTTTATAAAGAAAAACAAAGGTTTTGAATTTTCGTTGGCGTACTTTTTAAGTGAAGCTGTGTCCTGCTTAGAGCATCACAATGGAGGCCTATAATGTTCATTTTGATGTTAATTTTGATCAGTTGGTTAAAATGTAGCCCCATTTTATCCACTTCATAATTAATCCATAAGTCCAGTACAATAGTAGCTACTAATTATAGAAGAAATAATAAAATTAGATAATTCTCTTTTACTGCCAACATATTAAAACTTGATTTGAGCAAGAATAATCAACAATCAGCAAGGGGGTCATTTGATGAGGAACAGGATATTTGCATCTTCTCAAAGTACCTCTTCAATTTTCCAATTATCCAATGATTAGATATAATGGACAGCAACTTAACCAATTGATCAAAGTTAACATCACCAGTAAGTTGCAAATGAACGTCATAGGCCTCCTTTGTGATGCCCTAAGAAGGATGCAGCATCACTTAAGTTTGCCTGCAGAAAATGCAAAACCTGAATTTAACCATGAGGAAATGTGAGACAAATTCAAACTGAGGGATAGTCTATAAAGTATCTGTCTTGTATGCTTCAAGGAAAGTCAATGACATGAAAGTCAAAGAAAGGTTGAGGAACTATCCCAGATTAAAAAGGCTAAAGTGACCTGCAAACTTCATGCATTTAGTGACTAGACTGGATCCTGTAATGAAAAAAACATTCTTTTACAGAACATTATTGATACAATTGAATACATTAGAGAAGGGTTTGTAGGTTAGAATAAAGTGTTGTTATTACTGTTAAATTTCCTGATATTCTTAATTTTACTGTAGTGTTTTTAAGAAAATGTTCTTTAGAAATGCAAATTGAAACATTGAAAGAATAAAGGGGAATCATGTCTAAAACCTACTCTCACATGTTAAAGAAATGTTTGCTCATATCATCTACAAATATACATAAATAGAGACAGAAAGAAATCATATAGCAAATGTGGTAATATTAATCAGTAAAACTGTACCAGATAGGTTTTTTCTTGCAACTTACCCATAAGTTTGAAATTATTTGAAAATAAACAATTAAACTAATTATTAGTTGCATTCAGTAATGCTAAAACAGAATTCTTAGGAAACTTTTCATTCCGTTAAGACTGTACTTCAAATCGGTGTCTTTGCATTGCAGGTAGAGAAAATGTAATAAGTGTAAGGCAAAAGGTAATTCATTTATTAGCGGCTATAAGAGAGAGGAGGAAACTGCTGTATAAGGAAAAGTGGTGTAAATTCCTTGTGAACAAAGACAAAACCATGGGCAAGGTGGGAGCCAGGAAATGTGGAGGTCAGGCTATAAAAAAGAAATACTCCCTAGAGCAAAAAACGTTAAAAGAGGAATTCAACATTTATCTACACAGTGATAAGAAGGTTACATCTTTGTCATTCTCTGTATTCATTTTGATTCTATAGCAAGGTTGGATATTATTATAGAGATATGAATTTTACATAATCAGTTGTGGAAAACTAAAATTCTATTTTAGAAGGACTGCACAGGCAAAATTGAGATGGTAGCTGGTTTTCTTTCTTTACTAATGATCTTTTAGAATAGCATCTTTTCTCCATTCATCAGACTTCATTCCCACATTATCCATTGCTGAGTTATCTCTGTCTCCTTTATGCCCTTAAACATTCGTGACATTGACATTTCTTGATGAATGTAAGCCAGCTATTTTATAGACTATACACCAGGTCACGGAAGTTCCTCTTTCTCTCCATCAAGCTGTTCCACTGGCCCGCTTTCAGTATTTCCTCATTTGTGTGGCAATATGGGACATTTTATAATAATCCACTGTATCATCCAGGGTCATAGGAGGTGGGAAGAAGTTATCTCAGACACTTTCTGAACAAATATTTCTCTCCTCTAATATAAGCTCTTCTTTGTCAGTGTGTTGAGAGGAAGCAGAAGCCTTTATATATGAGACTGTAGTCCTAGATATCATGCTTGGTAAAGTAGAGGGTCAGCAAAAAAGAGGAAGACCATTGACAAGATGAATTTACTTAGTGGCTGCAACAATGGGCTCAAACATAGCAACAATTGTGAGGATGGTGAGGGACTGGGCAGTGTTCTGTTGTACATAGGGTCCCTATGAGTCAGAACCAACTGGACAGCACCTAACAACAAGTTCTCCTTGGGCTTCCCTCTTCTATGTCTTCTAGGTCTCTGTCATCTATGTTTCTGTATTCTGTGTCTATATTCTGAGGGATCTACCTAGATTACAGAAGAAGAACGGATATTTTCTCAAACTCCCAACAGCATCAAATCTCTAGTTCAGCTCCTTCTACTTCTGCTTCTGCCTCTTGCCTTTTTGCCTTTTGGTAGAAAATCTATTCTTATATAACCAAAATATTCCTCCTGCATCACCCCCGTTCCCAGTCCCAACAGATCACACACACACACACACACACACACACACACGCACACATACACATAATGTTTTTTTTTAAAGCATAAGAAATGTGCTGAACCCACCACTTAATCTTTTGGAGAAAACAAGCAAACAAATCACTTTGCATTCTCAAAATATTCTCTCTTGAAAATCTAGTAACTCCTGACTTTTCAGATATCTGTCCTCACTTTTTAACTTCATAAAACCTATAAAGATCTCAAGTAATTCTCCCTCCCCAGGCGTTTGGTGTCCTCCATTTCCTTGAGAAAATAAAACCCTTTTTGTCATGGCAGACATCGATCCAGTGAAGACTAGGAAGGAAATTCTCAGAAACAGCAATAGCAAAACTGCTTTAATATTTTGAAAGTTTTATCCCATTTCTCACCTTATAATTCAGTTCCTATGTTTCCATCAATGTATTTATGCCACTCTACTTTGTGTGAGGCACATTGGATGGATAAATCATAGCTTCTGCCCTTTTGGTCATCATAGGGAATACAGAGGCAACAATGTGTTTATAGAAGCTCAATGGATGAATTTTAAACTAGTAGCAGTTGGGTAATAATAGTGGAAGTCAGATTAGGAGCAATTTACAGATAAATTCTGATATTCTAGACTTCAGGTAAGACTGTACCAGAGCAGACACTGCACCCGAAGCAGGACTTGTACATTCTGGAAGTTTCTTACAACCCGTAAGATACATGGCTTCAGAGTTTGTTTCATCAGCTCACTTCTGAGCAGTACTGAACAGCAGTGATAGAAACACAGCCACCAGAAACACAACCCTTTAATGTAGTTGGTCTGACAGCATTGTAACAATATTCATCACAGCACAGGTCTACTGAGCCGCACATGTGCAGAAAAATAGAAGACAGTAGGATACCCAACTGCAGCTGTAAAGTAAGCTGAAATGGGGATAATCACAAGCAGAGAGGGCAGCAGAAACATGTTAAGGATTCATAGACGCACAGCTTCAACCAATGTAGCATAACTGAATATATGAGAAGGGGCATGCTGCTGAAGGAATGAAAGAAGAAACTTTCTCTTGAAAAATCTTTTTCTGATGAAAAGGAATACGGTACCACACACTTATATGCAGCTATATTCATTTCTGGTTTTAAAAAACAAAATTTAATGTGGATGAGACAATATGTGTGCATTTATCTAGTGCATTTGACTTATAGTGTCCAGTGGTTTAAGAGTTTGGCTGCTAACCAGAGGATTGGCAGTTGAAATCCACCAGTCGCTCCTTGGAAATCCTAGGAGGCAGTTCTACTCTGTCCTTTTCCTACAGGGTCTCTATGAGTTGGAATTGACTCAATGGCAGCTTTTTTTTTGTAGTATTTGCATTTGCTTAGTGTTTTCCTAGTTAAATTAGTAATTATTTTGCATAACAGATCATCAAATTCATTTCTTAAGTTCTATTGCATTTTCATTTGGAAGATTCAATGATATATTTGCACACACACACAAGGCATTGAAATATTATTGTAGCAGAAATCAAGAAGGAATCTAAAAACAGATAGGATGGGGTTGAGAGATTATGTTTGCTTGTGTTGTCACAGCATAACCACAAAGTAATAAACTGGCTTTTTAACTGTGACTTACAGAAATTATTATCCTTATTTCAGGCATGTGTATTTATTCATTCAATCCATTCAACAAGTATTTACCTAGTGTTGTATGCACACACCATGCTACTCACACCTGGAGACAGGGGATATAGAGAGAGGTTATTGGCATACATGATAGCGGCTTTTGCTTTCCCTTCCAGATTTCAGCTGTAGGTAGGTAAAGGGAGTAAACTTATTTCTATGCAGGCAGTGTAGCCCACTCCATATAACAAGTACTTAGCTCTCACGGACTAAAATTCTAGCAAACATTCATTGAACCTTAGCACAACTTCCAGAATTACAATGACTTTAGATTCAGAATCAACAGTACATCATTATGATGAAAGCATCCTTTTTTTCCCTCTGCCTATAGGAAATTTTATGATAAAGTTGAGCTAAAAGGTTGGAATGAAAGAAAATGTAAGTGAATTAAATACCATGTAAATAATTAGTAGGGACAATTTAATTTAAAAGGATTACAATGGCACAGAGAGACTTTTCAAGGTCAATTCTTTAGATAGTTCAATTTCAATGTATTTTTTGAGCTGATTCAACTGAAGTCATTTAAAAATTTGCAAGATGGCTTTCTTTATTCTCAAAGGAATTAATGAGGTACCATTTAATTTAACTACCTGGAAAGTTAGTGAAATTTGATTATAAATGTACACAGATAATTAGTTTGCTTTAGGTGAACACCACTGACTTCAGTGATAATTTTCTGCACATTCAGGTTCCTTATTATCTGTGCAGTTATTGCCTTAGTGTAAAGGTTTACCAATTTCTGTTGAAGAGAGGAAATATTACAGAAAAGAAGGAAAGAAGGGGTAGTTTCCTCCTATCTGTCTGTAACCCAGAGGCTTTATTTGCAGCAGCTTTGAATTAGCAGCAAAACAGAACATTTCCATGTTCTTTTTAATAAAAGAGATTATTTTCGTTTCCTAATAAAAAGTCTTTCCATCTCAGTACAGGGCAAACCTTTCAGATTCCGCAAAGATCAAAAGTTGAAACTGTATCTCATTCTATTTTTCAAAGTCAGTTTCCCTAGCTTGTGGGTTATATATATTCAGCCTGCAGTGGATAGATTTCAGCGTTGAGTGGAAATGAGGGTATAGAATTTTTAAGAAGCTAAAATGCTAAAGGGACAGACGTCACTGTTTAGACTATACCGAAACGTTATTTCCTTGCATGTATTTCTTATTAATTACTTTTTTAATTTATGTATGAAGAAATAATTCTGTATCTGATTCTGTATCTTGGTTCTCATGTTTATGTCACTTCCAAGAGACTGCCATCCCTAAGAGAAGCCGATAATAAGTCAGAATCTATCATCACTATATAATTCGACTGAGGTCTTTGCCCCATTGCTTCTTGGTTGAAATAAACCATATAAGGCTATGGATTATTTTTAAAGTGATGGAAATAATAAACTTTTGTGCTGGTAAGTTGTTATACTGTGATAGTTCATCCCTTAAGTGAAAATCAAATGTAGTATTATAAGTCTGCAGAAAACATAAGTAGATGCTCATTTCTAAGAAGTGAGTGAAATTATTATTTTTTCTCACAAGATTACATGCATAAATTTTAAAATTCAAAATCCAAAGGGGTTTTAAAAAATAATTAAAATATTCTGTTTTCTCAATAAAGTCATGAATGTTGGGTCCCATTGTCAGCATCAAATATCATCATTGTTTTCAATGTCCTCATCACTATTAATATTTATTTCATAACTCCAGTGTTGTCAAGTCAATTCTGACTTACAGAGACCCTATAAGACAAAGTAGAACTGCTTCATAGGGTTTCCAAGGAGTGGCTGGTGGAATCTAACTGATGACCTTTTGGTCAGCAGCCGAAGTCTTAACAACTGCGCCACCAGGGCTCCGTTTGTTTCATACTCAAGTGAAATAATATCCTCAAATATGTGTGCTAAGTAGCTTTGCACTTCACTCAGACCTTAATAAATCATGCCATTTCCTTTAACTTTGTCTCAAGGTCTTAATTTTCTACAGCATAATCATTTATTTTGAAGCCTTCTTAAGGTTGTCTGCTATATTACTAAATCAGTCTTCATACATGCAGATTATCAAGGAATATAATACTCTAAAGGAGAATGAAGAACACCAAAGACACAAGGAAAACAATAGCCCAAGAGACAGAAAGGGCCACATAAACCAGAAACTCCATCAGCCTGAGACCAGAAGAACTAGATGGTGCCCGGCTACCACCAATGACCATCCTGATGGGGAACGCAACAGAGAGTCCCTGACGGAGCAGGAGAAAAGTGGGATGCAGAACTCAAATTCTTTTAGAAAGACCAGATTTAATGGTTGGACTGAGACTGGAGGAACCCCAGAAGACATAGCTTCTGGACTGTTAGCCCAGAATTGAAACTATTCCCGAAGCCAACTGTTCAGACAAAGATTAGACTGGACTCTGGGACATAAAATGATACTCCTGAAGAGAGTGCTTCTTAGCTCAAGTAGATACATGAGACTAAATGGGCAGCTCCTGTCCAGAGGTGAGATGAAAAGGCAAAAAAGGACAGGAGCTTGTTGAAAGGACATGGGAAATCTGGGGTGGAAAGGAGGAGTGTGCTGTCACAGTATAGGGAGAACAACTAGGATCACATAACAATGTGTGTGTAAATTTTTGTATGAGAAACTGACTAGAATTGTAAACTTTCACTTAAAGCACAATGAAAAAAACAAACAACATAAAAAACAAAACAAAACAAAGAAAGAAATACCTTACTCTTCAGAGGGTCGGTATAATGCTGAGTAAAATGAGAGTTTTTTCTCAGAACATTCATCGTGTTTTCTGTTAAATGCATTCCTGCCAAAAGGATAATTTTTAATCTAAGTGTGTTCAATTTACTTGAAATTGTTACCCTAGGCCAGGTCTTCATTATCCACCACGCTTTAATATGAAACAATTTCCTAAACTGCCACCTGGCCCTTGCCTCTTCCATTCAAACCCCAGACTTTCTTATATACTCTTACTGTTAATGCATAACTTTACTCTATGCTTGTCAGCCAAAATAAGAGTAGGAATTTTGCTTGGTATTCAAGATTGACCTCATCCACTGCCAAATCTCCTTTTCTGATCTTAGCCTTCTGTTTTCTTATGCATAGCCCAACATACAAAGAAAAATCATATAATATGTTAAAAGAATCTCTGTTTCTTTTCCCATGGCATTTTTCTCAACCTGGAAATCACTATCATACATTGCAGTCCATTGGAATTATTACACTTACACCAAGTCCAGTTCAAATAGGATATATATGCTGATATTTATCCCAATAAGAAATGAGCTCTCTCACCTTTGAACTTCCCTATTGTTTGAGTGTGATATATAAAACTTAACACATTTTATGTTTCACAATTTTAAATATATATTTTAGTTCTCTTTCTTAATTGAAAGTTCTCTAGAGGGAGGAATTATTATTATTTTTCATTTCTTTATCTTACAATTTGTATTTGTGAATAGTACTTTTGAAATAATTATTTAACTATTATTTAATTAATTTATTCAATAAGTATTGATGGAGTACCTGCTAGATTAATATTATAAATAATCATAAGGTAACAATAAAATAATGTAATAACAGTACTAATTGATAATAATTTTTGAACTCTTACTCTGTGTTCTGAAGTCTTTTTAGTGTTTTATATGTATCAACTTATTCTTATCCTCACAAAACAACAACTTGGGTAGTATTACTCCCATTTTACAGGCAAGAATAGAGAATGTTATCTAAATGACATTTTTTAATTTTTATTTTTATTGTACTTCAGATGAAGGTTTATAGAACAAATACTTTCTCATGCAACAGTAGTATACATGTTGTTTTATGACATTGGTTAACAATCCCACGACATGTCAATCCTCTCCCTTCTTTACCTTATATATTTTTTTTTTTTTTTGGTGAAAATATACATAGCCAAAGATACACCATTTCAAAAATTTCTACATACACAGTTCAGTGACATCGACTATGCTCTTCCAGTTGTGCTGCTATTCACACTTTAGATGAAGGTTTACAGAACAAAATAGTTTCTCATTTAACAGTTACTACACATGTTGCTCTAGGACAATGGTTAACAACCTCACAACACATCAACCCTATCCTTACTCAACCTTGGGTTCCCTATCACCAGCTTTCCTGTCCCCTTCTGCCTTCTAGTCCTTGTCCTTGGACTGTTGTGCCTCATTAGTCCCATTTGGTTTTATGGGGCTGTGCACTCCCAGGCTGAACGGTGAACCTCGGAAGTGACTTCACCACTGAGCTAAAAGGGTGTCTGGGGGCCATACTCTCGGGGTTTCTCCAGTCTCCTTTAGGCCAGTAAATCTGGCCTTTTTTTTGTGAGTTAGAATTTTTTTCTACATCCCTCTCCAGCTCTGTCCAGAACCCTCTGTTGGTGATCCCTGTCAGAGCAGTAAGTGGTGGTAGCTGGGCACCATCTAGCTGTACTGGACTCAGTCTGGTGGAGCCCTTGGAAGCTGTGGTCCATTAGTCCTTTGAACTAATCTTTTCCTTGTATCCTGTTCTCTTCACTCTCCCTTGCTCCCGAAGGGAAGAGACCAGTTGGGTATCTTAGATGGCTGCTCACAGGCTTTCATGACCCCAGAAACTACTCACCAAGGTAGAATGTAGAACATTGTCTTTATAAACTGTGTTATGCCAATTGAGCTAGATGTTCCCCAAGACCATGGTCCCCACAGCTAAATGACATATTAAGGGTCACAGAAATAATAAGCAGCACAGATGTTGGAACTCAGATCTTTTGAATGCTACAGATGGTGCTCTTAACTGTCATGTAGGAACTAATTTAACATTATACAGAGTCTATTACAAGTATTTATTTGGGAATAAATATAATACAAAAAGACATTAAATCACAATCAGATAAAATTGTTAAATAAGTGCTCAACTAAATACTTGGAAGGCTACAAGGTGAAAAATCAATATAAATTTATATAATCAAAAAACTTTATGAAGCATATGGGTATTTGGATGAGTTGAGAAAAGTGGAATTTATAGGATGAATAGGAATGTGATATGTGGAAAAGATGAGGAAGATACTCCTTGTGCCATCCACTGCACAAACAGAGGCACCAATGAATAAAGATTAGGTATATTCATGAACAATAACAGATTCAACTAGAGACAAGTCATAATCCGTCCAGCATGAAAACGGAGACATTCTTTCACTTCATATAAAATAATAGATTGTGTCTACATCTGTTGTAATAATCACCAAAATATATATTTTTTCAAATCCCTCCATTTTTAAGTTTTAGTTTTGAGCATATGAAGCTTTTATAAGGATTATTGTAAAGTCAGCTGGGTGAGATCAATCTTCATATGCTCACTCGGAAGATAAACTACGGCTTTGGAGAACAATTGTCTTTGATGACATCCCTATAGGTATGTTCACTGTTCTAAGTTAACAAGATCAGAAAATTAGACACTGAAAAATAATAGTCATTATTTGATACGAGCCTACAGTTGTTAAACAATGACTCATAGTGTAAGTAACTCTCAAGGAGAATATTTAGAATATGAAAGTCTCAAATTAAGCAGTGATTTACTGTTAGCAAATTAAAGAAAAATCTTTCTGTCCCTTTCATTTTCAGAAACCAGGGTTAAAGCCAGACACATTTCAATAAATATTAATAATTTAGATGTATATTTGTAACTTCTGCGATTAGCTCAAGGGTATCTAGATTTTTTTTCCTCTTTCACTGTTGAAAATTTCAAAATTTCACTAGACAGTATAATTTTTCTTGCTGCCTGGATGATTAAGGCCCAAAGACCCTTTAAAAACAAAATAAAATAAAAATCATAAAATAACCTTTCTACTTCTATAAAATTTGGAAACACTGTCACCTTTAATTTTGAGCACAATGTTGCTAATTTATTTTTTATTATATTCCCCATGTAGTATATGCTATTTACTACATTTAAAATAAAATTCAGATAAAAATACATATTTCAGCACTAATATCTTTCTAATGCTATTCCTTTAACCATTAAGAAGCTACATTGTACTTTTAATAAAAAACAAAATTTATTTTTCTTATCCATGTATTGCAAAATTAGTTTATCCTAACTCATATATTCCTTTTTTTTTTTTTTTTAAGAAACATAGCTTTATAATATTTCCAGTGTGAATGGACATAACAGGAAATCAAGTGTTCAAATTAAACTGCTTAGTTTTCCTTCTGAGTCTAATGTCTGATTTAATCGTATTTCGTTCTATATAAATGAAAGATAAAAAGAGTATAACACTGTGAAGATCTTAATTTGATGCTGATTTGTGGTGACATTTTATCAATACATTTTTCTTTCCCTTTCTTTTCTTATTAAGCCATTACTTCTAGTTGTGTTCTTTGTTTCATGATTAATTGTAATCGCCAATTTTAGGGATGCTTCTGCTCTAACAAAAAAAACAAATAAGAATAAGACCATATGAATTTAAATCCTATCAGTTTAACATTTGACATAAGTTAGGCCAATCTAAAGGGAGTCATCTTAGCTAAGCACATGCTCCCTCTATAAAAAGAACATAATAATAATAAAACACAATAAAAAGACTATATGTTTAAACATATTCAAGCCTTAGCTTGCTCTACCCCATCAAAAAATGTATCCAGTATATAGCAAGATTTTTCACCTTTGCTTGTGTGTGTTTGTGAGTGCATACACACATACATTCAGATATATATTTTTATAAAGCATCTTTATATAGAGATATACACATAAAATCATATATGCATATACATATATATATATGAAAGAGTAAGTAGATATTATTCTACTTGTTTCCTGAATTTAAAACCCTAAATACACACAGAAATCACTAACCATATAAGAAAAGATTGCTAAATTGGGCCTTATTAAAATTAAGAACGTTTGCTAATCCAAAGATGCCCTTAAAGAGTGATGACACAAGCCACAAGGTGGGAAAGATGTTCACCGTAAGATAAGCCTACAAAGATGTGAATCTTGATTATTAAAACAACTTCTTCAAAACAACAATAAAAAGACAGACAACTAAGCTTTTGTAATCGTCAAAAAACTTGAATAAGCGTTTCATAAATAAGATACAAAAATAAACATATGAAGTGTATTTAACATCATTAATCATCAGAGATTTTAAAACCATAATCAGATGATTCTACACACTTACCAGAATTGTTGAAATTAAATGATGGAAAACCAAGTTTTGACAATGGTGTTGAATAACTGGAACTCATATTATTTAGAATGCTTATAGTATTTGTGATAATATAAATTAACATGATCATTTTAAGAAATATTTTGGATTGTAAATTAAAGTTAGTACATTAAGGCACAGCAATTCCACTCCTGGTATATGCCCGAGAGAAATGAGTGCCTAGGTACTCCAAAAACATGTACAAAAACATTCATAATATCCATGAATTAAGAACAACTTACATGCCACCGAATGGAGAAAAACTGAACAAACTGGTATATTCATACACAGATAGAACAATGAAAAAATAAAGAATTTCTCATAGTTGCAACAAAATGGCTGAACATAATGTTGAGAAAAAAAATTAGACACAAGGAATAAGTCCTGAATTATTTCATTTCTATGAAATTTTAAAATAGGCAAAAGTATTTCACGCAAATGGAAATCAGAATAGTGGTTACCCGTGGGGAAGAGTATTAACTAAGACCAAGCATGGAGATGCAGTCCAGGATGTTGGAAATATTCTATATCATGATCTGGGTGGAGTTTTCATGTTGTCTTCATACCTTATCTTGCCTGTTTAGTGAGATGAAGACTGGATATTTCTGTTTATTATTGTGTATGTTTCAATTAAAAAAATAAAAGAATACAAGCAAAAGCTAAGGTCCTTCATTAGTCAGAGTATGAGATAAGCTAAATATTGACATGAAAACATACACACACATTCACATAAACACATGCATGTATGAATACATTTGCACATGTACATATATTACCTACATATATAGATATTTGTCATCGTTTTCACCAATATTTAGAATTAATTTTCATCGTTTTTCAGCCATATGGCCATGGGCATTTTACTCAAGCTTTCCACGTCTATTCTCATGTCTATCAAGATGTTATTACAAAACTCTCTTCCTGTGTGCTATATTCAAAAATAATACTAACATTTGTTGAGCTTCTACGGTGTTCTAGGCAGTGTGGTAGGTGTGACCTCTATATTTACTTTGATATTTATGTATAGGATAAGGGCAGTTGAGGTTCAATGTAGAAATTTCATCTTCCATGAAGGAAACTCTAGTTTCATTCCCAGCAAAACCACCTCATGCTCAGTCACCATCTGTCTGTCATTGGTGGCTTGCATGATGTTATGACGCTAATCAGGTTTCCACAGAGCTTCCAGAGTAAGACAGACTAGGAAGAAAGGTCTTATCAATCAACTACGGAAAATCAGCCAGTGAAAACCCTATGGATCACAATAGTCCAATCTACACCAAGCATGAGGAGGGCACAGAGGTCAGCAACGTTTGGTTCCTTTGTACAGAGCGTCATCATGAGTTGGGGCCAACTAGATGGCAGCTAACAGCAAAAACAATACATAGGATAGCATTTATTAAAACATTGCAAACCACATTCTGGCAAAATGGCACTCTAGGCAGAAGTACCACGCCGTCCCTCCACAGCAAAGATCCGAAAAACTAAGCCGAACAGAGAATACAACAATCTTGAAACCCTAAAACATCAAATGAAGAGATAGAGAACTCAGCCAAGCACCAAATGGAGTGATAAAACTGACAGATAACAGAAAGCAAGGAGAGATTCATGCAGAGGTCCCCTTCAAGCTAACGCAGCGTGGATCCGCCATCTTGGACTCCTATCAGAGACCAGCAAACAGGGCGTACAAGAAAGCAGCCTCACAGAGCTTCCAGCTGGAGATAAAACAACCGGTAATGGGCGATATATGCTTTCCCACCCCTCCACCCTTCTTTACCGCGACTTGGCCTCCTCTGCTTACCGCGGCCACAGTCTCTTGACCGGGAAACAGCGGCTGCTTGGATTCCACCCGCCCGAACAGGTGGCTCTCTGAGTCCCATTTGTTGACTGCTAGTGTTGCATTTTTTCCGCTTCTTTTTATTTCTTCCTTGCCACTCCCCACCTCCCACACATTTTGCTTGAGTACCTTGCTACATGCGCCATCTTTGCTTCTTCCTGAGGGGCTGCAGAGCTCCGGTGATTTGTGCTATACACTTTCCCACTCTCTACCCTTCTTCACCCACACTCGGCCGCCTCTGCTTCCCACGGACACAGTTTCTTGTCCGGAAACACCAGACCGCACTAGCTGGCTCTCTGAGGGCAATTTGTTGGCTGCTAGTGTTGCTTTTTTTTTTTTTTTTTTTCTGCTTCTTTTGATTTCTTACTTGCTTCTCGCCACCTCCCCCTCCTTTCGCTCAAGTACCTGGCTCTGTGCGCCATTTTTGATTCTTCCTGAGGGGCTGCGGAGCTCCATTTGGGTGTGGAACTGCTTCCCAGTTTGGGCTGCCATGCTGGTGGGATCCCAAGGCTTTTGTTCGTTTGTTTGTTTTTAATTATTTCTTCGTTTTCTTTTCTTTTTCTTGAGTTGGGAGCCCTTTCTGCCCAGGCTGAGCTGCATGGCAGGGAGACTCAACTTCGGCTTCCACAGTTGTGCAGAGGGTTCCCTGAGGGCATTTCTTTTTATGTTGGTTTTTTTTTTTTTTTCCCCCTGTTTCTTCAGGGGCCTTTCTTGTTTGTTTGTTTTTTTAATTTGTTTTGTTTTAGTTTTCCTCTTTTTCCTTTTTTGTCTTTCTTCACTGCTCAGTTTATCGTCTCTATGTATGTTCCTTCTCTTTCGGTTCCCTGAATACCTGGTATTGTATACCTCTACACCTTCTAGCCAGGCTGTACTGCAACACCTGAGAGCAACTTCCCCAGACCTCATAGCTGCACCCGTGGGATCCCTGGGAACTTTGCGGTTCTTTAACCTTTCTGATTCTTATTTATTCATTCTTTTCATTTCTTCCTCCTCCCCTTTCTGTTTTTCTCCATTTCATAGTCTCTCATCTCTCCACTCCAACGGCAAGCTCCCCTAGCATTCTTTATGTTTGTTTATATGTTTTTGGCTCCTGTTCCTCTCTCCTCTCTCCCATATGCATCTTAGTTCCAGACATAACAATCTCCCCGCTGCATCCTGCCTACAGGTACTGTGCGCTTGACATCACACCATCAAGCAGCACAGGCATGGCCTACCAGAACCTGCCCTGCACTGATTATTGACCCGCTCTGGTGGCTATAGCAAGTGCCACAAACAACCCGTCCCAGTAACCCCTCTTCAAATAGACCTGCCCTGCCGTTCCATATCTGAGTGACTGACCCCGCCAGTTGAAGAAGGAGGCAAAAAGTATTGTGCTCACAGATGAACAAACAACAAAGAACACAGAGTCTGCCTGCTTAGACAGTCAATTTTTTTTTTTTTTAAAAGGGACGAAACAACCAAATCTGCAATCAATAAATGAAAAAAATAACTACTGAATGCCCCGAAGACAGCAGACAATAACAAAACATTTACAAAAACAGGACAGGATGGTTCCAGTAGGCATCCAAAATAAAACACCAGATAACTCTCCTGTGAAAGAAAATGCACTAGAACTACCTGATAAGGAATTCAAATCTCTAATACACAGAATTCTCCAAGAACTGAGGCAAAAAGCTGACAAACATGAGGAAAAAATAGAAATTCATGGAAAATAGGGAAAAAAATTGGAAAAATTCAGGAAAATAATGCAGCAACAAAATTCCAAAATAAATTCACAACTAGAAATTATACAAAAACAATTAGAAATCCAAAAGATAAACAACAAGGTTTGAGAAATGGACGATGTCATAGAAGGGCTGAGAAGCAGATTTGAAATGGTGGAAGACAGGATCAGTGGAATTGAAGATAAACACTTGGATACAACTCTGTTTGAGGAAAACTTAGAAAAAAGAACAAAGAAAAATGAAGAGACCCTGAGAGTTATGTGGGACACAATCAAAAGCAAAAATCTTCGAGTGATTGGAATTCCAGAACAGGGGGAGAAAACAGAAAACACAGAAAGGATCACTGAGGAACTGCTGACAGAAAACTTCCCCAATATCACGAAAGATGAAAAGCTGGCCATCCAAGAAGTTCAACGAACCCCATATAGGAGAGACCCCAAAAGAAAATCACAAAAGCATATCATGTTCACACTCCCCAAAACCAAAGACAAAGAATCCTGAAAGTAGCCTGTGAAAAACAAGAAGTCACATACAGACAAGAAACAATAAGACTAAGTTCAGATTATTTGGCAGAAACCATGCAGGCAAGAAGGCAATGGGATAACATATATCAAATCTTGAAAGAAAAAAATTGGCAGCCAAGAATATTATATCCTGCAAAACTCTCGTTCAAAATTGATGGTGAAATTAGGTCATTTCCAGACAAACAGAAATTAAGGGAATATGTAAAAGTCAAAGCAAAGATACAAGAATTATTAAAGAGAATTCTTTGATCTGAGGACAAACAAATTCAGCTCACAGGCAGAACCTAGGATGCAGGATCGTACGAGCCAGGTACCAATCCAGGAAATGAACTCTTGAGGACTATCCAAAACCAAAAGAAATACAACAGGGAATCAGACCAGTTAATCAGTAAATGACAACAACATCAAAACAATAAAAGAGGGAATAAATGGAATAGGTATAGAACCTTCTAATGGAGAGGAAGGCAAGGCGATACCAAGTAATGGTAGACTGCTTCAAACTTAGAAAGATAAGGGTAAAATTCTTGGGAACCACAAAGAAAGTTAACAAACGTACTCAAAAAAAAAAAAGAGGAAAAACATAAAGTCTCAGCAAAAACAAAACCTACAAAAACAAAAGAATTGAAAACAAAACCACAAACAAAAGTAACTCAGCACAAGAGATTAAGAAGAACAAAGAAAACGTCAGCACCACAAAAAAAAAAAGCACTACAAAATGACAGCAACAAACCCACATCTATCAATAATTACACTGAATATAAATGGACTCAATGCACCGATAAAGAGAGTGACAGAATGGATAAAAAAACAGGATCCATCAATATGCTGTCTACAGAAGGCACACATTAGAAACAAAGATGTGAATTTATGAAAAGTCAAAGGTTGGAAAAAAATATATCAAGCTAACAACTACCAAAAAGAGCAAGAGTGGCAATTCTAATCTCAGATAAAATAGACTTCAAAACAAAATCTACCATAAAAGACAGAGAAGGACACTATATAATAATTAAGGGGATGATCCATCATGAAGACATAACCATAATAAACATCTATGCTCCCAATGACAGGGCTCCAAAATACATAAAACAAACTCTAACAACACTGAAAAGAGAAATTGAGAGTTCCACAATAATAGTAGCAGACTTCAACACACCACTCTCAGTAAAGGACAGAACAACTTATAAGAAACTCAGCAAAGATACAGAAGACCTAAAGGACAAAATCAGCCAACTGGACATCATAGACGTATATAGAACACTCCATCCAACCGTTGCAAAGTACAGATTCTTTTCGAGTGCACGTGGAACATTCTCCATAATAGACCACATCTTAGGCCACAGAGCAATCCTCAACAAGATCCAAAACTTTGAGATAATTCAAAGTATCTTCTCTGACCACAATTCCATCAAGGTAGAAATTAACAACAGAAAGAACAAGGAAAAAAAATCAATTACATGGAAACTGAATAATACCCTGCTTACACATCAATGGGTAATAGAAGAAATCAGAGATGGAATCAAAAAATTCCTAGAATCAAATAAGAATGAAACCACACCATACCAAAACCCGTGTGACATAGCAAAGGCAGTCCTCAGAGAATGATTTATAGCAATAGATGTACATATCAAAAAAGAAGAAAGGGACAAAATCTAAACATTAAATACAGAACTCAGACAAATAGAAAGATAACAGCAAAAAAAGCCCACAACCACCGGAAGAAAGGAAATGGTAAATATCAGAGCAGAAATAAATGAAATAGAGAACAGAAATACAATAGAAAGAATCAACAAAACCAAAAGTTGCTTCTATGAAAGAATCAACAAAATCGACAAACCACTGGCCAGACTGACAAAAGAAAAACAGGAAAGGACACAAATAACCCAAATAAGGAATGAAATGGGGGACTTTACAACAGACCCAACTGAAATAAAAAGGATTATATCAGAATATTATGAAAAACTATACACCAACAAATTTGAAAACCTACAGGAAATGGATAAATTTCTAGAAATACACGGCCTACCCAAACTACAACAAAGTGATGTTTAAAATCTGAACAAACCTATAACAATAGAAGAGCTTGAAAAGGTAATCAAAAAACTCTTAACCAAAAAAAGCCCTGGCCCAGATGGCTTCACTGGAGAATTCTACAAAACATTTACACAGGAGCTTGTACCAGTTCGGCTCAAGCTATTTCAGAGCATAGAAGAGGAAGCAACACTTCCAAATTCATTCTATGAAGCCAGCATAAAGCTGATACCAAAACCAGGAAAAGATGTCACAAAAAAAGAAAATTACAGACCAATATGTCTCATGAATATAGATACAAAAATTCTCCTCAAAATTCTAGCCAATAGAATTGAGCACCATATCAAAAAAATAATACACCACGACCAAGTAGGATTCATACCAGGTATGCAACGATGGTTCACCTTTAGAAAATCAATCAATGTAATCCACCACATAAATAAAAGGAAAGAAAAGAATCACATGATCATCTCAATTGACTCAGAAAAAGCATTTGACAAAGTCCAACACCCATTCCTGATAAAAACTTTCAATCACATAGGTATACAAGGGAAATTTCTCAACACAATAAAGGGCATCTATGCAAAACCAATGGCCAACATCATTCTTAATGGAGAGAGGCTGAAAACATTCTCCTTGAAAACAGGAACTAGACAAGGATGCCCTTTATAACCACTCCCGTTTAACATTGTGCTGGAAGTTCTAGCTAAAGCAATAAGGCAAGAAAAAGAAATAAAGGGCATCCAAATTGGTAATGAAGAAGTTAAACTGTCCTTGTTTGCAGATGATATGATACTATACACAGAAAACCCTAAAGACTCCACGAGAAATCTACTGGAACTGATAGAAAGATTCAGCAGAGTAGCAGGATACAAGATAAACATTCAAAAATCAGTTGGATTCCTATACACCAATAAGGAGAAAGATGAAAAGAAATCAGGAAAACAATACCATTTTCAATAGCCCCTAAAAGGATAAAATACTTTGGAATAAATCTGACCAGGGATGTAAAAGACTTATACAAAGAAAACTACGAAACACTACTGCATGAAACCCAAAGGGATCTACGTGAATGGAAAAACATACCATGCTCATGGATAGGCAGACTCAACATTGTGAAAATGACAATTCTACCCAAGGTAATTTACAAATACAATGCAATCCCTATCCAAATACCAACAGCATTCTTCAACGAGATGGAAAAACTAATCATTAACTTTATATGGAAAGGGAAGAAGCCCCGAATAAGTAAAGCACTATTGAAGAAGAAGAATAAAGTTGGAGGACTCACACTATCTGACTTCAGAACCTACTATAGAGCTACAGTAGTCAAAACACCCTGGTACTGGTAGAACGACAGATACATTGACCAATGGAACAGAACTGAGAATCCAGATGTAAATCCATCCACCTATGGTCACCTGATCCTTGACAAGGGCCCAAAGTCCATCAAATGGGGAAAAGACAGTCTTTTTAACAAATGATGCTGGCAAAACTGGATATCCATCTGCAAAAAAATGAAAGAGGACCTATATGTCACACCGTAAAAAAAAAAAAAAACCTACTTCAAAATGGATCAAAGACCTGAATATAAAGCCTAAAACTGTAAAGTTCATAGAAGAAAAAATAGGACCAACACTTCATGCCTTAATACATGGCTTTAACAGGATACAAACCATAACCATCAATGCACAAAAACCAATAGATAAGCTAGATAACTGGGATCTTCTAAAAATAAAACACCTATGCTCTTCAAAAGACTTCACCAAAAGAGTCAAAAGAGAACCTACAGACTGGGAAAAAAATTTTGGACAGTACAAGTCAGACAAAGGTCTAATCTCCATAATCTACAAGAAAATCCAAAACCTCTACAACAAAAAGAAAAACAATCCTATCAAAAAATGGGTAAAGGTAATGAACAGACACTTCACCAAAGAAGACCTTCAAATGGTCAACAGACACATTAGGAAATGCTCACGACCACTAGCCATTAGAGAAATGCAAATTAAAACAACAGTGAGATGCCATCTCACCCAGGCATTACTGGCACGAATCAAAAACATTGGAAATAACAAATGTTGGAGGGGCTGCGGGAAGATAGGAACACTTATGCACTGCTGGTGGGAATGCAAAATGATACAACCATTTTGGAAAATGATATGGCACTTCCTCAGAAAGCTAGAAATAGACATACCATTCAATCCAGCAATCCCACTCCTAGGAATATATCCTAGAGAAATAAGTGTCGTCACTCGAATAGACATATGCACACATATGTTCATGGCAGCATTGTTCACAGTAGCAAAACGATGGAAACCACCTAGATGCCCATCAACAGATGAATGGATAAACAAACTATGGTACATAAACACAAGGGAGTACTATGCAATGAGAAAGAACAACAATGAATCTGTGAACCATCTCACAACATGGATGAAACTGGATGACACTATGCTGAGTAAAATAAGTCAATCACAAAAGGACAAATATTGTATGAGACCTCTATTGTAAAAACCCATGTGAAAGTTCACACACAAAATGTAACAATCTTTGTTAGTTACCAGGAATGGGAGGGCTGGGTGGGGGGAAATATTAAATAGACAATAGATAAGTGGTATCTTGGGTAAAGGGTGAGACAGTCCACAATACAGGAGAAACTAGCACGACTTGTACAAGGAAAGGTCATGGAAGCCCCATAGACACATCCAAACTCCCTGGGGGACTGAACTGCTGGGCGGAGGGCTCTGGGGACCATGGTCTCTAGGAACATCTAACTCAATTGGCATGACACAGCCTACAAAGACAATGCTCTACATTCTACCTTGGTGAGTAGTGTCTAGGGTCTTGAAAGCATGTAAGCAGCCATCTA
The DNA here is from genome assembly GCA_030035585.1 of Dugong dugon. Lineage (NCBI taxonomy): Eukaryota > Metazoa > Chordata > Mammalia > Sirenia > Dugongidae > Dugong > Dugong dugon. Next base: position 99,372,568 of record CM057463.1, on the reverse strand, counting down.
AGATACTCCACTGGTCTCATCCCTTCAGGAGCAAGGGAGAATGAAGAGAACAGGATACAAGGAAAAGATTGGTCCAAAGGACTAATTGTCCACTGCTACCCAGGCCTCCACCGGACTGAGTCCAGTACAGCTACATGGTGCCCGGCTACCACCATTGACTGTTCTGACCAGGATCACCAACAGAGGGTTCTGGACAGAGCTGGAAAAGGATGTAGAGCATAATTCTAACCCACAAAAAAAAATAACCCAGATTTACTGGCCTAAAGGAGACTGGAGAAACCCTGAGAGTATGGCCCCAGACACCCTTTTAGCTCAGTGGTGAAGTTACCTCCGAAGTTCACTGTTCAGCCTGGGAGTAGACAGCTCTGTAAAACCAGATGAGACTAAAGAGGTACAAGAGTCCTGTGACAAGGGCCAGAAAGCCAAAGGGGACAAGGAAGCTTGTGATAGGGAACCCAAGTTTGAGTAAGGTTATTGTTGATGTGTTGTGAGATTGTTAACCATTGTCACAGGGCAACATTTGTAGTAACTGTTAAGTGAGAAACTATTTTGTTCTGTAAGCCTTCATCTTAAGTGAGAATAACAGCACAATTCAAAGAGCATAGCCAATATCACTGAACTGGGCATTTAGAAATTTTTGAAATGGTGTATCTTTGGCTGTGTGTATTTTCACCAAAAAAAAAAAAATGTTGAGAAGTTAGAGGGTTGATATGTTGTGGGGTTGTTAACCAATGTCATAAAGTACATGTGTACTTCTGTTTCATGAGAAACTATTTGTTCTGTAAGCCTTCACCTGAAGTACAATTAAAAAAAAAAAAAATTGCAAACCTTGTCTCCTCCTACCTTCTTAAAATATTTTCTTCAGTGTTTTTTCTTCACATTCTCTAGCAAGAAGTCCCTGTCTAGTTTCACAGGCTCTTTTGTGATTTGTGACACAGGAAAAGGAGTAAAGAAGAGCTTGGGTGGGAAGATCGGTGGGTTTGGATAAGAAACAGGGTTACAGATGGTCCCCTATTTATGACATATCAGAGTTACAAGGAACAGCTTTTTTTTTAACATCTTATCTTTAGTAATTTGCACTACATACAATGTTGCAGCATGTAATTTGTTAACTTTAATATCTAATCTTTCCAACCTACAAAGACAAAAAAAGATTAAATTTATAAAGATACTGATAATAAAGGACAATAATAATGAAAACTATAAAAATGTATTAGACTTACTTTAGAACTGACTTACTGTGGAGTTGACTGAATGGAACCCTGCAGTAAGTCAAACCCTCAATATTAAGTATTAAGGAAGATTTACAAAGAATTTTGAAGAGTAACCTTTAAAGTGTGAGAAAAGTTTTCAAGAAAAGGAAAGGAGATTTTAATTGGTCTTTGTGTGGTCTTTGCATATCATCCATGTTGTTTGGAAAATGCAAAGAAAGAACTTGATTATGTGGAAATTTACTACTGGTTGCTGGACTGTTATTTAGGGCGTGCCACTTGTTTAATTATCAGATAAGCATTATACCCACAAGAGAATTGCAAACAAATCATTATTTCTATTTTTCTGACAAGGCAATCGAGACTCTGAATGTTTTAATAATAATTCTAAGGTCATTCAGCGAGTACAGGACAATGTAACCCAAGTATATGTATCTAAATGTCATTTTTCTGGACTACATAATTCCTCTTGTTTAAATGATTTTTAAATTGCAAAGTAAAAAGTAATCAATGATATTATTTTCTTCAGGAAAAAATTTATAATAACAAAATAAAGTAGAATTTCCTTAACAAGTTAAATTTTTTAAAAATGTGGTCTATGATTACCATTTAAAATAGTAGATAAAATGAGGCTATTGGAAGATAATTGTATGTTCCTCATAAATAAAAGGGGAAATGAGCTTTTCATCAAACGTTTCTTACCTGCCAAGGCAATTGAGGATTGTTACGATGATTTAGAAGCCTCTTCCACTGAATTAAAGAAAGGGAAAATAAGGTTTTGTTTTTAAAATGGTAATACAATTGTGTGCAATGCTTTAGTTAGGAATAGTTTTAGCTATAAATGGCAGAACATCCAAGACAAAATTGCAACAAGCTCTTTCCACAATAACCTCTTCAGATACTCGCTGGCTGTTTTAGTTAACTAGTGCTGCTGTAACAGAAATACACAAGTGGATGGCTCAAACAAAGAGAAATTTATTCTCTCACAATTTAAGAGGGTAGAAATCCAAAGTCAGGGTGCCATCTCCAGGGGAAGGCTTTCTCTCTCTGTTGCCTCTGGGGGAAGGTCTTGTTATCTATCTTCCCCTGGTCTAGGAGCTTCTCAGCACAGGGACCCCAGGTCCAAAAGACACATACATTCCCAGCTCTTCTTTCTTGGTGGTAGGAGGTCCCTCTCTCTCTTTGCTCATTTCTCTGTTTTATATCTCAGAAGAGATTGACTCAAGATACAATCTAATCTTGTAGATTGAGTCCTGTCTCATTAACATAACTGCCTGTAATGCTGCCTCATTAACATCATAGAGATAGGATTTACAACACATAGGAAAATCACATCAGATGACAAAATGGTGGACAGTCACACAATACTGGGAATCATGGCCTAGCCGTTTACACACATTTTTGGGGGACACAATTCATTCCAACACTAGCTCAAAACCACAATCTTATATTCACAAGCATACATTTGTGTGTCAGTGGGAGTCAGCAGCTCTGGAGTCAGCAACACTAGTGTAGGGTTTGTTCCTTATGGCACGTGGGGTCTAGTGCTATTCCATGTGTTTTTCGTCTTCCTTAGAGCAGTGAGTAAAACAGGTCATGGTGATGACAAGTAAGTAAGATAGCAAGCCCACCCTCCCAAGTACATTCCCAGACTGTGTTTGAATTGTTGTTGTTGTTAGCTGCCATCAAGTAGGCCCCAAACTTATTCGGACCCCATACACAAGAGAACCAAATGCCTCCTAGCCCTGCACCATTCCTATGATCAGTTGGAGATCAGAGCATTGTGATCCATAGTTGGTTGATTTTCAGAGGTAAATTGTCAGACTTTTCTTCCTGTCCATTTAGTCTAGAATCTTCACTAAAACCTGTTCAGCTTCATAGCAACATGCAAACCTCCACTGACAGATAAGTGGTAGCTGCACATGAGGTATATTGGCAGGGAATCTAACCCTAGTCTTTTGCATGGAAGGTGAGAATTCTACCTCTGAAGCACCGCTGCCTTCTCTGTTTAAATTGGGTCTGCTTGTATCACATTGGTCAGAACACTGTCACATGGCTACTCGTGGTAGTAAAGGAATCTGGGAACTGCAGTCTGGGTAAAATATTTTGGCTAATCAAGTATCTGGCTAAAGTTTTCTGGCCTTTTTAGTGGAGAAAGGAGCTCCGGTGGCACAGTGGTTAAGTGCTAGACTGCTGACCGAAAGGTTGGTGGATCGAACCCACTGGATGCTATGCAGGAGAAAGATGTGGCAGTCTTCTTGTATAATGGTTACATCTTTGGAAACCCTATGGGGAAGTTTTGCTCTGTCCTATAGGGTCACTACGTGTTGGAATTGAGTCGATGACAATGACTTTAGTGTAGAAGAAGAGGACAAATGAACATTAGGAAAAATCAGCAGTTAATACTATAATGGCTGATCCAGGTGTTCATCATAAAATCTCCAAAAAAAAGGAAATCAGAAACTGTAATTGGATAGAAAAAGTATGCAACATAAAACTAACATTGATTTACTGATATTGAGATACAATTTCTCTGTCTGTTTTTTTTTTTTTTTTTCCTTAAGGGAAGAAGAACGTTTTTAATTAGGAGTGAAGGCAGGGCAGGCAAGGCAAAGGCCAAAGTCCTGATGTTATGTAGAAGGCTCATAGGAGCATTGTATCCCAAAGAGCTGGTGGAGTATTGCTTTAGACTCTTAAGATATTAGTGCGTAATTATGTGTGTATGTGTTTAATGCAATCTTTAATATTTTTCCTGGCTGCTCTGTTCAGCTAATTATTACAGTGTATGGATCTGCTCTTAACTGGCAACATAGATTATCTCCATGGTAGTTGGAGATTTGAAGATCACTTCATTGTACATCTCCAGGGTATACCAATCGCTTAGTTGTGCTTCAGGGGTTTCTATTCAAATACCATGCAAAATGAATGGTGCCCCTTGGAGCCGTGCAACACTCTAATTTTAAAACTGCAGCAGCGAATTATTATCAAAAATACTACTGGAGCAACAATGATTATTCAGGATTCAGAATGAATCGGTAGTCCATCCATTCTAAGTTTTAGCCTTGATTAAGCCCAGATATCAAAGACAGCATTGTATGAATCAAAATGTAATAGCTCTTTTTGAACTCTACTGCTATATTAGTAATGTATGATAATGAAAATAAGATTCTCTATAAAAGTGTGACAGAAATCTATGGTTTTACCTGCATGAGATCCTTCTTCTCTCTCCCTGACAACCAAAATGCAAGGCTCAATAACTTTTTTTTATTCTCAAGAAATCTCTCTCTCTCTCTCTTTTACATGCACACACATACACTCACACATACCACAAAGTGCAAAGGATCTTTGGGAGATGGTACACATTGATACAAATGTATAAATGCCTATTATGGCATCTTTCTCCACCTCTTTTCTCATCTCTATTGCTGAGAGTTCATTGCCTTTGCTCTTTCCCCCTCATAAGTTGTGAATCTATTCTTCCATTTGTTTATGCATTTTCTTGATGAGGGAATAGTGGTGGGGTGGGCACTGAATTCCTTATCTAACTCCTCCAAATATAAATCAATAATACTCAAAATTAAAAGACCTGGGTATGAAGATGCACATTTTGCAGAAGGTGAGGGAGTGTTATAAATATAAAATGGGCATGTGTTTTCACTACTACACTTGTCATGTATTTATTGTGCAGGTGTTTCTGGAAGTTTTGTTCATTATACTGGAGATAGTAATTCTTAACGAAAATCTTCTAGAAAACATTTTCTCAATTCTAAGTATTAGGACATTGTCTATGAATGACTGATAAGATTTATTCCAATTACATGGTAAATTTTGTTAGTGGTTATGTTTCTCTTTTTCACGGAATCCTTGAAAATGGAAATGCAAAAATGTCCTTCTTTAGAAAATGTAACTGTACTTCTTGCCACAGAATAACATTAGTAAAGCAAAAAATGATTTTTTAAGGCATTTATTTATATCTTTTTTCTTTTGTTTTTCTTCCTTCCTTCCTTTCTTCATTATTCCTAATATAATCAGAACTACCTGATATTTTCCAGCAAAAGGAAAAGCAAATAAGATGATTAATGGTAATAGCTAATAGGTTAAGACTATAATCAATGTCACATAAGCGGGTTCTTTAGTTACATAGGTGTAAGAAACCCATTGCCATTGAGTCCATTCCGACTCACAGGGACCCTATAGGACAGAGGAGAACTGCCCCATAGAGTTTCCAAGGAGCAGCTGATGGATTCCAACTGCTGACCTTTTTGGTTAGCAGCCTGAGCTCTTAACCACTGCACCACCAGGGCTCCATAGGTGTCTATATATACATGTGTATATATATATATATATACACACACATATACATATGTAGAGAGAGAATTAAAAAATCAAACTTAGCTACTTCATTAAGTTTTCTTCATCTGCTGCCAAATACCTGTACAGAGTCCTTTCCTAAGCCGAAAGTATTCCATATAAAGTGCTGCTTTCATTGTGAGGGTAAGTCTTAACTTGTTTTTGAAGATGAGAACATTTGCTTATTTTTAAGAATTAATAGGGAGAATGTATGGTAGTTTTTGATTGTTTAGTTTTTTTTTTTCTGATCATAAATGGTAAATATAACTTCTGAAAAAACAAAGTTATTCTTAATTTTTAAATATATTTTATTGAAGTAGACAATTTTAGGCCACTAATTTTCTAGGTTTTACACTTCCTACCTCAATCATCTTTGGTATGTCCCTTGCATCTAACTCCAAGTGTAAAATGCAAATAATAATTACTCAACTGATAGAATCACTGTGAGGATTAAATGAGGCAAACCATTTTATATTCTATTAAGAACTATAAAACCTTTCATGATTATTGCCAATAGAATGTATGTCACTGCAATCACATTGCATTGTAAATTCTTCAAAATGTGCAACCATTCTCATCCTCCTTTTCTGCGTTGTTTCTCCCCATTAACATAATTCACTGATCCCTGAGGTTCCTATCTAATCTTTGAAGCTGCTATTGCCAGTTGGATCCCATATAGATAGCTCTTAAAAGAGATTAATGCCCAAGGCAGACATTTTTTACTAGTGAAGTTAAACTATTGTTTGGTTTCAAGATGACGTCAGTGGATATTTTTGGTTTGAGATTTAAAGATTATTTCTGAACAATAGTTTCAGGGGTTCATCAAACCTTGCTACAGAAACTCTGGAGTCCATGAGAATTTTAAATTCTGTTCTGCATTTTTCCACTTTTGATCAGGATTCTTCTATAGAATCTTGGATTAAAATGTTCAGTAATGCTAGCCAGGCACCATCCAGTTCTTCTGGTCTCATGGTAAAAGAGATGATTTTTCCATTCCTTTAGTTGTATCTTTTAAGCACATTCCAGAACTTTTTTCAGAATAAAGATGATAAGTTGTATTTTACAGTATAACTATGGATATACTGGAAGCATACTTTCTAAGATTTATTACATTTTAAATGTAATGTATGCAATGTAAAATAAGGTCTATGGGTAATCTTACAACCAAGAAGAAGAAGAGAAGGAGGAAAAGGAGAAGGAGGAGAAGGAAAAAAAGAGTAGGAGGAGGAGAGTAATAAGATGAAGGTACTGTACACAGTCCCTCAAGTTTGTCTTAGACGAAAAGGGTGAGAGGCCTGGATAACTCTCAGAAAAGATAGAGGGGACTCTGGCCTCATAATTCCCCACATATTATAGAGAAATGGGGGAGAAAATATCTAGACAGACCTCTAGTGAAGTTTTCTAGCTAAATAAGTTTTCTGCATAGAAATGGATTTTTTGTGAAGTTCAGCCTCTGATATCAGCCTGTTTTTAGATCGAGATATATCACTCCTGACTAATAAGTTGCTTGTTATGTTGTTGAAGGGGATGAGCCTTTGGGGCCAGCTATATTTGCTTTCCTTCACATGTCATGCTGCATTTGTTCAGGACTTCTTTTTTAAGCTTTAACGTAATCTTCCTTATTAGCAACTTTTTCTTGAATATCTAATATATGGAAATTCCATATCATTCACTAGAGATTCAGAAATATAGGCCACTTACCTTTTATGACAGTGACTCTTAAACTTTAGTTTCCCAAAGCCCCATCTGTAAATTTCTTTAAACATGGCCAAAGTCTACCTGCAAACATTCTGAATCCCAAAGTTAAAGCAAGGAAATACCACAGTACCATGTGGTGGTTCCTTAGATGATGCTTCAAAAAAAGTTGTTCTGAAAGTTTATAGTCTGGTTACATGTGTCATTATTTAAATATAATAAATAAAGTTTATTGCAACTGATTAATTAACAGAGACACAAATCCCTACCTTCATTACATTTTCAATTAGTTCCCTTGGCAACCTACATATACTTAACAAGCAATGTGATCATCATTCAGAGCCTCCAAGAATACTTTTTTTCAGAAATTTGCACGTGATTTTGGTACACTTCATAGACTGAAAACTTTAATCTTTTTGTGTATATTTTGTTTTTGTCAGTGGTCTAAATCATTCAATGAAGATACATACAATTATTGAGAGGTGGCAAGTAAAATTCTTTTCACAGGAGCAGACAAATATTTGTATGAGATAAGAGAAGAGATTGTAAGTATTCAAATAGATCTCATAGCATTTCTTAATGAATTTTTTTAATTGAATAATACTATAGGGTCGCTATGAGTTGGAATGAACTCAATGGCAACGGGTTTGGTTTTTTGGTTTTATGTTATGTTGCCTTTTTCATTTTACAGGGCTACACTTAAAAATACATATGCATTGTTTATATTCAGCACAAAGACGTGGATGCCAACCAAACAAAAACTGAAAAGGTTAAGCAACCACTCAAATACATAAATCAGCAGGTCTTTCTGGATTCTCTGGTGCTATGTTTAGCCACGGCAACTAGACTTCTCAGTTCAAATCCTTGCTCTGCCAGTTATTAGCCTTGTGATCTGGGGAAGATTATTTAACTCCTTTTTGCCTCATTTTTCTGTGTCAGAGGGTTAATGTAAATATTAAATGAGTTAGTTTATATAAAGCACTCATAACTGCATCTGGCACATAGTTTGTACTAGCAGAATGAGTTGCCATTACTACCGCTGTTATTATTATTTTTAATATTATTTTTCCTGTCTATATTTCTCTTAAATATAAGCTACTTCCTTAGCTGCTCCTGTTTGCAAGTATCAAAAGAATCAGTAGGAAGATGAATCTAGGGAAACAAAAAAACATAATACTGTCATATTCTAAATACCCACTTTATAAGAGCCCACATTGCAGATACCTCAAATATTTAAATCAACAGGTCTTTCTAGACTCTCTGGTGGGTATGTTTAACCACTTTTCACATTTTGTTTGGTTGGCATCTATGTCTTTGTGCTGAATCTAAAATGATGGGGAGTTGCTGTTGTTTTTGTCCCTATTACCTATATATATATGCAATGGACTTGTCTGTTGTTATTGGCTTAATTAATCAGTTTTTGGTGTTGATGCTGTACAGATGTAAAGTGAATGGCTGAAATTACATCTGAATTACATTTGATACAGCTGTGAAAAAGGAAGGACCCTATTCAGAGTCCAAAATCTGTGAGTCCATGAAAGAAGACATTTGGCATATTGTCTCCCTTCCTAAAATAATCTCTTATGGTGTGTGAAATCTGCGAGTATTCCCTCTTTTGAAAAGGATGAACATACAGTTAATCATGCACTTGAAAGTTGATATGCATTCTTCTTTTCCTTGCAAAAATAATGGTCCTATGAGTTCAGGAATAGAACATAAAATATTGGCATAAAGAATGAAAAATTACATTTGAAGTTGGCTCTATCAAGACACAATAATAAAAATGAGTTAGATTCTTAATTCCAAGAGTTTGTTTATTTTGAAAAACAGATTCCAACTCTAACGTTCTAATTACAGTTTAATATCAGACAAAATCTCTCTTTTCCATTACCTTCCTATTAATATAATAAATGGTTCTGAATGGTACTGAACAATCAGCAAAACCAAAAGGGGCAATAAAAAATAAATAAAAATCACTAATATGTAGTATGATGTACTTCTTTCATGAACTATAGCATCATAATTATTATCATTACTCAATCATTGAAATAGAAATATACTGAAAAGTTATCCTTCTGACACTACTGTATCAATATGTAAAGCTGGATACGATGATTGATCAGATTTAGAATACTGGATTAAATGTCTATTGATGACAAACTATCTACTAGAAATTAGTTTTCAGAAAAAATTTCTGGTAACTGATGGATTTCTTTTTAAACTGACCTTTTTAATAAAAGTATTGGAAGAAAAATATTCCAAAATTTAGAGCTATTAAGGGTCTAAATCACATAAGCATATTTATATATTAATAATTGTATTTATAAAACTGTTATTTTTAACTAGGTACTCAATAATTAATATTAATATGTTTCCTCCAGTTTTCAGCAATATGTGAAGTCACAGTAAAGCAAAGACATTTGGTAGTGACAACTTCTTTCTTGTTAGCTCTCTTTAGCTCAGCATCAATACTGTAAATAGTTTGTGAAGATTCAATAATGTTTTCTGGCCTAGAATATTTGGCAGATCTACCATCCTCCCATAAATTCTTCATATAATATGTCATAGACACTCTTCCCATGAAGAGGTAGGGTTTATGTCCCCTGAAATTGAGTCTGGGCAGAACTGTGACTATGATAAACAAAACACTATGTAAATGCTGAGGTTAGGTCATTGATAAAACTTTGCCGGGTCATCTTGAGATGCTTGCACTTGGGACTCAGCCAAGCTATGAATAAGCACAGGCCACATGGAAGATCTACATCTAGATTTTCTAGGTGACTGACCCAGCTGAGTTTCCAAAGTACAGCTAGAGTCAACCTCAGACCGTAAAGCATAGAAGTCTTCACGATGAGCCAGTCCTTGCCACTATATGGCTACAGCTGGATGAGTAACCTTCAGCAAGAATCACATAGATGTGCCCAGAACTGTGCGAGATGTTAGTAAAATAATTTATACTATTTCAAGCCAGTAAGTTTCAAGGTGTTTTGTTACACAGCAATAGGTAATCACAACTAAATTCATAAATTTAGTTATTTCAGTCTACCAACTTCTAGTCTTGTGTATCTGGTTTAGCGTCTTTAAATTTACTGCTTTTCTTATTTAAAAATTAAGGAAAAAAAATTGTCTTCCCTTTAAGTATCATTTATAGAGCAGTTCCAGATACAACCTCTCAAAATTCCACAACAAAACACACAATTTCAAAAGAAATTTAAAACTTAGAAAATAAGTAAAATTAAATATATCTCTCCTATTGTCATAATCTGATAAGAAAATTTTTCACACTGAAACACCAGTGGAGGTAATTGCAAATACCAATCAACATTGGTATGTGCTATGCCAAAGAAACAGAATAAATCAATAAAACTAAAAGAAGAGATGTTTACGACATTCCACTCCTTTCTCTTTTCTCAGAGAATCTTTTTTTTTTTTTTTTTTTTTAGTTTAGGAATTTTAGGTTGCATTAAAATAAGCCCAATGCAATCAATATTATTAATATTATGTCTATAAAATATACCCATGTTGATCTGTATAGCTATAAATTATTCTTTTTCATTACTACTTGCTATTTTATTATATGAGACATAATTTATTTTATGAGACATTTATTTATTGTCATTGGACATTTTGTTGTTTCCTGGATGGGACTTTTATGAATATTACTAATATAATGTTTCTTTAATATGTTTGGTACACACACAACTATATGGCAATGAGTGGATTGCCAGACCATAGGGTGGACTTTTTTTAATTTGCCAAATGGTTTTGGAAAGGGATTGTGCAAATTTAGACTCCTGCTGTCAATGCATGGGAGTTCCAGTTACACCCTATACTTGACAATACATGATATAATCAGTCCTTTTATTTTTAGCCATTTTGGTTTGTAGTGATGTTTCATTCTAATTTTAATTTTCATTCCCCTGATAACTAATTATAGTGACCACCTCTTCATATGTTATTTAGCATTTGAGTATCTTTTGTGTGATGTACATATTTAACTTTTATCCTTTTTTTTTTAAATGGGCTACCTGTATTTTTCTCATTGATTTTTAGATTGACTTCTTTATATACACTGAATATGAGTCTTATATTTGATATATAAATGTAAAATATCCTTTTCCAGAATGTGACTTACTTTTTCAAATTTCATGATTTATTTTGATTATCAGAAATTCTTAATTTTAATGAAATGCATGTCAACATTTTTTTTTTCTTTGTAGCTATTGCTTTTTGTGTCTCATTTAAGAAATCTTCGCTGACCTTAGGTTCATAAAAACATTTTTTTAAGTTAAATTCTAAACACTTTTTGTAACATGACCTTCACATTTTAAAAATAGAACTCTAGATGTTATCTAAAGAATGAATGATAGGACTCAAGAAAGTGTGCAGGGAAGTCCTTTAGCAAATTGTTTGTGGTCAGGAGAGACTACCATCAAAGACCGAGGTAGTAGCAATGGAGATGAAGAAAGTAGACTGAGATGAAATAGATTTGGGAAATAAGACATGGTTTGCTTCTTGATTGGAAGTTGGACTGAAAAACAACAGGGAATATTTGAGGATAATACTATGTTTTTTGGTGCAAGAAGTTGTGTCTTAAGAATATGAGAAAAAAATGTGAATATGGTAAATCATGAATTCTTCTTAGAATATATTGCCTCATTGTTGTTGTTAGTCACCATTGAGACAGATCTGACTCCTACCTTATGTGTAACAGAATGAAACATTCCCCAGTCCCACATCATCTTCATGATCATTCATATGTTTGAGTCCATTGTCACAGCTCTTGTGTCAATCCATCTAACAGCAGATTTCTCTCATTTCTGTTGGCCCTTTATTTATCAAACATAATGTCTTTTTCTTGATGACGTGTCTATATTGGACAATATTCTGTCGTGATCCATAAGGTTTTCACTGGCTAATTTTAATAAGCAGATAGCCAGGCCTTTCTTCTTAGTCTGTTTTCGTCTGAAAGCTCCACCAAAACGTGTCCACCACGGATGACTCTGCTGGTATTTGAAATACTGGACGCATAGCTTTTAGCATTATAGCAACACGCAAGCCAGCACACTACAAAAAACTGGCCTATACAAAGCTGAAACACATAGAAAAGGTAAGACCTGGGTATGGAAATCTGGAACTATCAGCATTGAGATGGTATGGAAACGGGCTAGGATTGTGTTTTAAGGCTCTCCGAGATATAAATCCTATCAGTGGATGAAGCTGGAACATAGAATGAGACATTCCTGTTATATAAAAGGTAAAACAGGAAAAGACGTTGTTACAGAAGCTTAGAGAAAGTGTGTTTAAAAAAAAAAAGCAAATGATTGACAGGTGAAATGATTCCAAAAGATGGCTTGAGAGGAGGAAAGGGAAAGAGCAATTAGTTTAGTGAGAAGGAGGAGGTTGTTACATCTCAGAAGAGAAGTTATTGTTGATCAGTAGGAACAGAAAGCAGAAGAGACAAAGGTGAAAGCTGAACAGGACTAGAGAAATATAAAAATAACAAATACAGTTCAGTCTTTATAAAATGTTTATTCCTTTTATTTATTATTTTTTGAGAAGTGAGCAAGAGTATTGAGGTTGTATCTAGAAGGAATATTGTTAAAGAGGGTTTTGCTTAATGGAAGCAAAAATAAGCACATATATACATACATATGGCCATGTTTAGGCAGTGGAAATTACCAAGTTTAGTGGGAGATATTAATGATGGTGAGTAAAGTGGAATTAAAGCAGAGTCCTTGAGAAAGAGAGAAGTCTAGCATTCAAAGCAAAAGATGAAGTATTAACCCTTGAGAGGAACAAGGCCTCTTTTTTCATTGTAACAGGAAGGGCAAAGGAGAATGTAGTTATTGAGTCAGGTTTCTGTGGTGCAGATTCATGGATGGGAATATGAGGTATGCATATATATATATACATGTATTTATTTATATATGTATATATATATATATAATTTTTTTTCCTATGTGCTAGGAAGAAAGACTGTTGAAATTTTGAGGTTAAGAGGAAACAGACATCACCTTGAAGAGTGAGAAAGTAAATTTACTGGGCAAATAGTCAAATTTTCAGGCAGTATTGAAAGACTATTTGAAGTCTGTGTTTTAAAGTAAATTTAAATTTATAATAAAACTAACCAGTTTTTTTTTTCCACATTTGCTGGAATGTCAAATTGCTTGGGAATGCACAAAAAATTGTGAATAGATGAAATGGTTATTTCTACCAGGCTATTGGATCTGTCTCACCAAAACAAAAGATAAATAGCGCCATGTAGATTGAGGGTGGTTGCAAGTAATTATCTGTGGTAATCATGATGAGTATATACTTGTTGATGGGGAGAAAGAGAGTGAAAAACTCACTAGGGTTAGTGCAATAGGATCTTGATGAGGCAGAGTTATAAAATAACAGTTTTATTACAGTATATAATATTAGGAGTAAATCTTGTATCTGAACTTTTATTTCCTTCTCTATACATATAATTTACAAGTCCTTATACATTATGTTTTAATTTTTACAACAATTGTTTCAATTATTATTTAAAAAATGAAACTTAAAAAAATATTCTAACAATACTGATCAATAAAATATAGAATCTTCATACAAGGAAATAGTATGCTGCAATTAAAATTAAGATATCATATCTACTTTTAAGTCAAACTGTGTTACATATACTAATATGTAAAATTTCCATATATATGTTATATACATGTCTAAATGTAATAACTAACAAATGTACAAAATGTTATTTAAGCATTTTATATGTACTAATTTTCAAAAGCCACATGAAGTAGATAAAATTACTTTTCCCATTGTAATATTCAGGAAATTGAGCCTCTGAGAGGCTGTGCAACATGCCCAAAAGTCACATAGCTAATAACTGGCAGAACCAAGATTTACATGGAGACTTTCTGGATTAACACTACAAATTATGTGAGTATACAGAGACATCTAGATGGATGCACAGCTAGAAAATGACAGTGTTTGTTTCTCTCCATTGAGTATTTTTTAAAAATCATTATGTATTTACACTTTGTAACTTTTTACAACATAAAGATATTATGTAATTACAAAGGGAAAAGAAGAGATTAATTTTTTAGAGGTGTGTATTTTCTGTCATCTGAATTAGAGCTTTTTTCAAAAAGAAACAGTAGGCATGCAGACAGAAAGTGCTTTGCTGGGAATAGGATGATACCGGGGTTCAGGCTGAGAGATCAACCCACTGTCTTATACAGAAAACTGCATGTGATGGTTAAGACTGTGTGTCAACTTGACTGGGCCATGATTTTCAGTGTTTTTGCAGTCGTGTGATGTTGCGGTCACTTCCCTGTTGAGAGCTGATATATCATCATCCCCATGATGGAATCTACTATAAGGAGGCAATCCGTTGAAGTGGAGTTTCCTTGGGCATGTGGCCTGCATAGAGTGTGGGTGGACAGAGGCCTTTGCTTGTTCTGGATCCTTCATCTGGCTCCTGTCCTTCTGACGTCCAGTTCTTGGGACTCGAGCCAACAATTTACCTGCGGTCTTGCCTGCTGATCTTGGGATTCATCAATCTTCACAGCCTATGAGCAATAGCCCTGCTCTCTGACTTGCCAATCTTAGGTTCACCAGCCCCAGTGGCTATGTGAATCAGAAGAAGCCTCTACCTTGATCCACAGACTTGAGACGTTACAGCCTCTACAACCTCTTGAGCCATTTCCTTGATATAAATCTCTCTCTATGTATCTGTATATGCTTTACTGGTTTTGCTTCTCTAGGGAACCCAGCCTAAGACACTATAGGACTGCTCTTTCTGCTTTCAAAGGATCTAGGTGCACGTATAGAGTCTTCTATTACATCAGTTTATCAAGTTTCATAGCAACAAAAAAAAAAACTAACATGTTATTAATTGATTGAATACATGCTACCAAATACATAAATTGAAGGATTAATAAACCAAAACCCAACCAGTTGCCATCGAGTTGATTCTGATTCATAGAGAACCTGCTAGGGAATATCTTTAGACAGTATAAGAATTTGCCATTACAATTGGCTACTTTATCTTCCTTCTTTCCTCAGTTTTCATTAGCTTGCTCTTCTTTTTCCTTTGTTTAATATACATTTACAACTATAGGTAAATTGAAATTCACTTATATATATCCAAATTGTAGGTTCAATAAATAATTCTTAGGCAATCTTTTAAAACATACATACTTTAAATAAACATTTATACTTGAGCCACAGGGAGAGCAATCCCTGTTTCTGTATAACTTCCCAATTCATTTGTAATATATTTCTAGTCATATAGATTGTTCAAATAATTTGCTCAGAGAATAAATAATAGAATATGAACATAAAAAGGCACAAGATTTCACTCAGAGAACTGAGTTATAACTAGCAGAACATATAATTTATTATATATGTGACATTTGTTGATACAAAACTGAAAAGAGGTGATATAGAAATTATCCCAGAATAATTGGCAGGAACTCTCCTGGGTAGTCTAGGATGTATACTCAACCAGTTATAATTCTAATCCCCCACTGGCATTATGATATTACACACGTATTCCTCTTCTTGACTTAATTTTTTATACCTGGAGAATGAGCCAAGAGGAGCCAGTAGTCTCCTACATGGTTCATATTTATTTATGAATATATTCACTCAATAAATTCTTTTTATATACATACTATATGTGTGGAATAGTTACAAATGCTGACTGCAATAATAAATAATACATAAAATATCACTTAAGGGGACTGAACTTTATGAAAGGAGGTAAGCTATGTACACAATTGACTGAATAACAGGGCAAAGAGTGGCGAGTCACATGAAAAGTACTAGAGTGACTTTCAAGTTTCTTCTCCTTTATTGACCATTCCAAAACCTGGATCACATTCTTTCTTTTATTAACAACTGCCATCAAAACCAAAGGTGGCTTTAACAACCTCATCTTAAAGTTTTATGAGTTTTAGTGCTTCAGCAGTCTTCACTCAATGACCACATTCTAGACCTTCTAAGTACCTGGATCTTGACATCTAAAACTTAAATTCTAACCTATCAATAGCCATATTAACAATAGTCTCACAGAACTGTATAAGAGTAATTGGAGCATGGAGAGTCTAGAGTAATAGAATTCCATTTTTTTCTGAATAATTTAAAAGGTAAATAGTCATTATGGAGAAGGTGAATGCTAAAGATAGTGTGGAGGGAAAATTAACCATCATATTAACTATCTAGTGAAATTGAGAAAGCAAATATTAGACAGACTACCTGAATGTAAGCTGTGCTTTTAAAATAAAAGCCAGATGGAAACTTCAGTTTGGGAAGTAAAATCATGGTATCAATTATTCAAAAGGAGAGAGTTCATTTATAAAAAAATGTTTAATCACTGAAAAAGAAGTTAATGGATAATAAGAAAAATTTTAAGGAACTCATAACATTTTAAGGAAGTAGTATTAATTGAATGATAGCTGGGATACTTCTATTGGTAATGGAACATTTTTGACTTATAAATTAGATTCTAGTAACTACTAATAGAAAAATGCCTACCATTCCTCTTCTACTAAATGTGCTTACTCATCTTCCCCAAAATTAATTAGTATAACCACTGATTTACATACAGTTGTCATAGTTTTAGTTTTGTTTTTTGTCTAAAACTGGAAACTGAGTGTAAGCATGAGGAAAACCAGGAGGGAAATGACACAATGTTCCATTTAGCCCAAATGGACTGGATTTAAACATCTGTGGATAGAAGGTGAAGGAGAAACTGAAAGAAATATTTTTCATGAGTGATGTAGTAATAATTTACTCATAAAGAGAACTACTTTAATGTGCACAGATGAAATTTGTCTCATAGATGGGAAGAAACCATTTCCTAGCTTCTACACTGAACTCAGCAACTGCAGGGTATCCTGAGAACTAGAAACTGGGGCACATCTGCAGTCAGTACCCTTGGCATGGTCAGTGCCATTCTGATGGTGGAACAAGACAATAGGGAGATTTTGACAAGTGACTTTGTGGGGAGTTGTAAATAACAAGTGGGCTATTATACAGAAAAGAGGGAAGGGAGAACATTACTCAAGAAAGCTTCAAACGACAATGTATATGAGATTATGAGACAACTATGGGGATTCCTAGATATAATTCATGGATATTTTAAATAGAATTGATTTCTAGCAATAAAGTAGGTCATGGCTTATGCTATAATATCTTGATTTTAAAAAGGAGGAATGTTTTATTTGGAGGCCATAGTCTGATGAAAATTTGAATATATAGGTTTATATAAACAGTGAGAATATATTTTTGATAGTAATCATTGTTAATTTATAGCTTTATAAATTAAAATAAAGAAATGATAGAATACTGTCCTCATAAAGAGTAAATCAAATCGAAAATAAACAAAAAAGAACACAGATAGTCCTTTAATCCTCCAAATTCAGATTTCCTCAATCACTTTGTTCAAAAGATTCAGGGATTAGTGAGTATATATTTGTACCCAATTTTACAATTCTATCTGGAAAGTGTAGAACTCATTCATAAGCAATTCCTAAAATAATATTCACATTCTTTTGAGCATAAGTCAACAGCCTTGACTTTGAATCCTCAACTGCAACTTCTTAACAAGGTGAGAAAATATAATACTCCAATTTTATATTTCCATTTTAGTTTATCATCTTATAACTCATATTTTCACTAATATTTCTGCAATGATAACAGTTTAAAAGCCTGTGATAGTCATAAATATAGGCTTGATTTACATTTTATTTTTTTGATCAGCAGATCTTTCCAACATTTTTTTAATTTTCCACACTTAGGTCTCTTTGTAGGAAAAGAGTATTTTCTAATCATAGTATTTCAAATGTGGAAACAGATACAAAGAAAAAAGAATCACCAAAGGTCATTGGCTCACGTGAGATTAAATGACAAGCAACCACAGAATATAAAATAGTTTGTAAATGTTCGGATTCCAAAGAACATGAATAGTTGCAAAATGAAAAATGGGGCTAAAAATAATTGTACTCTAATGAGAAAGCAAAGGAAGCACATTGTACAATTGCATAAATATAAATTAATAAGAGAAATCTACATTTACTCCCTAATTTTCATTACAATGCTTCCTTAGAAATTGAGTTTGCTATAGTAGAGTATAATGTAAAGCAGCCTGACTCGTCTCAGACAAACAGGATGAGGATTTCAGGATGTGTATCTAAAGATTTAGAATCAAATAAAATAAATATATATATTTTCTTCATATCAAACAGATATGAAAAAGTTCATAAAAGCCAATATATGGAAACTATACATTTCTATTATCATATAAACTATGACCTAGGTAATATGAATAAACGTAGGTAGACATTGCATACTGAAATATGTATATATTAGAAATGCATATAACAAGTGTTGGAACTCAATGCCTGGTAATGTTAGTGATATATTTTCCACCCCTCTTTACTATGTTAAAAGTCCCTGGGTTGCATAAATGGTCTGTGCTCGGCGTCACAATAGAAAGCCCTGTTCACATCTACCTCCATAAGATTATAACCACTGAAAACCCTATGGAGTGCAGTTCTACTCTGAAACCTGTGGAGTTGCCATAAGTTACTATGTCAAGGAAAAAGGAATTGAACTTATTCTTTACCACACCCGTGCTGGGCATGTCCTATTTATTATTTCAATTAAATCTCACCAAAGTCCTGGAAAAATAATTATTTATCATTTAAAACTCTGGGGAAAAAAAGTCAAAAAGTAAACTGTTATTGAAATCACAAAATCTGCAGGAGCTACATCGAGGATTGAAATTTATATTTGCCATGCTCTTTACATCCATCCTCCCTGCAAATAGTCCCTGATATGTAACTCTCTACCAGCAGTGGGAGAGAGAAAGGAAGAGACAGAGACAGAGAGAGAGAGGGAGATGAAGTGAGAGAGACAGAGAGACTGAGAGCCAGAAAAAGAGAGAAATTGAGATCTTGACTGAACACACTGTCACTTCCTAAAAGAATGTGTCCCATACACTCTCCAGTGACCAGAAAGACATAGCATACTTTCCCTATAATCTGAATTACTACCAGGAAAATAAATCAACTCTGAGGGGCAATCATTTTACCAACCCTGCCTGCAAAGAGCAACTGCTAGTGTAACAGGCCCGAGACGGGGAGAGTGAAAATAAGAAAGAAAATGTTCAAAATGAGGACTCTTTTCAGCATGTGCCAAATGTTAACCATAATCCGCTTCAAACAGGGTAGTGTTATTTCCTTTTGATTTCATTTCTCCCTTGGTACTGCGTTGAATATTGGATTTTCTTGTGATAAGGGCTCCAAGGTAATGATCAAAGTGCATTTCGCAAACCAAAATGATTTTAACTTAGCTTTCAGAGTTGCTTTTCCTAAATGTCCCCCAGGCAATCAGATGTTCCTGACTCAAGACATTTCTGTTCGAGGCCTAAAACTACTTTTAAGGGTAATAGCTAAGCAAACACTGTTATATTTTGGTCGATGGAATCTGCATGGATTATGTTTCATTAAATGGCAAAATCTAATTCTAGGGGGAAAAATTCTTGTTAATTGTTTTCATAAAGATGTGCCTCAGGGCAGTATTTAGTTTTTCACTCATCAAGGATTTCAAAAGGCTTTTCAGTGCTGCCAAATCATTGCTTGCTGATATTATTTGTTGAAAATAGAAAAAAATAAAAATAAAAATGACTTTTCATGATGAGCATTCATTAAAAATATTTTCCTTCCAGCTAAGAACTTCTTTCTAGTATGACTATTTACTTGAATTCTAAAAATATAAAAGACATGAAAAGCATGTAGATTCACATGGTTTGAACATTTACCAATAACTGATTGGCCATTTCAATCCTTCAGCTTGCTCAGGAAAAAGCTGGCCAACCCAGACTCTTTGCATCATTTCCCTAATGCTGGAGAGAAAGGAAGAGTTTGGCCAGAAAAAAGCACCGTGCTTTTTTGAGACCAAATGCTTTACTCACCACACATATTTCAGACTCATACATATACAAGCATTGTTTTAAAAAAATGTGTTGTAAGAAGGCAAGAATGAACCGTTGTCCACTAAAACTAAGCAAGATTCTTATTCATGGCTCAAGACCAAGGGCAAGGATACAAAGCAAGCTAATAACTCCACTTAAGAAATTGCATGGAAATTGTTTTGTTCACACATAGATACTCTCACACTCATAGTAGAGAATTAGGTAAAATACTGTCTTCGAGATATATTAATTTAAGTGTTTTCCCTTGACCAAAGCATAGATTTTTGTAGGCTTGCATCTGCTTTTATAAACTACTTTTATTTTTACTACGATCTAAGTATTTCCTGTTGCAGAATGGATCAATCCTACTTTGGCTTTCAAACCTACTCTAAAGTGGACTTGACTCCTTCAGCCTTTCTACTTAAAATATCACTGAGGGCAGGGCAGACTGCACTTTTCCTGAGGTACCCATTACTCATGTACCTTATTTGGTGTTTCCTAATTGAGAAGAACTGTCATTTGCTGACCTAAGTGCATGTGCTAATAAGGTCTCAAGGCAGGGATTCAAGTGACCTTACCTCACTTAAAAATATCCTTGAAAATTTAGTGGTTGAAAATCTCTTAACGTTTCAACAATGGTGTGGGCAGGTAGTTATTTCTACATTCTAGAGTCAACCACAGAGAATAAGATATAAATTATATGCCACATAAAATAAATAGAACATTCAGAAGTCATATGAGTAATGTTATAATATTCTATGAATACTTTTAATTGCAAGGAAGAATTAACTAAATGTCAAAATACAAAATTGCAAAATGAATAACTTATTCTCCACATGAAAGTTTTTTCTAGATTTTTAAAAAAAAAATATTGTTGATTTTTCTCTTCATAAAAACCTTCTTCTTCCTGAGGGAAAACACAGCCATTATTTGCTGCATCTAGCAATCAAATATATGTGTATCATAATCCTTTTTTGTTTCACTTGCAGTTTTCCCTGTTTCTCCTTCTGGATTTCAAATTTCTTAAATGAAGGGAACTCACAGAGCTATTTCAAAATAGTCTAATTCCAGACATTGAACAAAAAGTAATTTTATGTTCCAGTGACAAGTTATCAAGATTTAGTGGAAAGCACTATAGATTAAAAGGAATTCTCTATTCAGACCTGGATCTTCCATTAACACACTGTTCTAAACTCTGTCGCATAATTCTCTGAACCTCAGTTTCCTCATCTGTAAAATGTGGTGCATTTCAAGAATTCAAATAACTTATTATTTGAATGTTATATTAACATATTAATGACTACAATGTGCTTTCAATAAGAATACATGCTTTTTTAGGTGTATGTGTGTGTGAGAGAGAGAGAAAGAGAAAAAGAGAGATGATCTCAGTACTAGAAATAATAGAAGTTACCAGTTATGACAAAATTACCAAATATTGGATATTGAGTGTTAGACAAATTAGAAATATTGAAAGATTAATCATTATTTTTCATTAAAAAAGTGGGCCAGAAAATCTAAGAATTTCGCATAATTAATAAATACAAATATTACATGTAACTCATGTCTGTTCTGTAGACTCCAAAATACATATGTTTTCCTCTAAACTATTATAATAAAAAATATATATAATCTTTCAATCCATTTAAATAATCTGTTATAGTGTGAAAAAAACAGAAACTGAATGTCAGGAAAACTAAGTTTAAACATGTCTCAGCTATTAAAAATTGAACAAAAATTTAAGCAAAGAGAAAGAGAAGAATAAATGTGAGTTTAATGAGACTGATTTAATGAGTTTAATGAGACAGGACATGGAAGGGAATGAGGAAAAAGAAACAGAGGAAGCTGGATGGAGCGTGGCATATTTCCAAATTTAGCTTTTAAATACATTCCTGACTTTTGGAACCATGTTAACATTTCACATACTCAAAAAGAGAAAGATTAAAATCAAAAAGGCCGAGAGGAACACTAAAATTGTGTAAAAGTGAAGCCAAATCAAATTTTAAATGAATAGCATAACCATACTGAAGAGTGAGTAGGAAGAAAGAACTAGCTCAAGTAACTTTGAATATATTATTTGGACTACATGGCTTTAGCTACAAATTAAAAAATATTTACCTCAAATTGAAGAGGAATGATGTTGCATTAATCATCAAAAAGAACATTTGAAGATCTATACTGAAGTACAGCGCTGTCAGTGATAGGATAATATCCATATATCTACAAGGAAGACCAGTTAACATGACTATTATTCAAATTTACACACCAACTACTAATGCAAAAGATAAGGAAATTGCAGGTTTTTACCAACTTCAGCAGTCTGAAATTGATTAAAACATACAATCAAGATGCATTGATAATTACTGGTGATTGGAACGTGAAAGTTGGAAACAAAGAAGGAACAGTAGTTGGAAAATATGGCCTTGGTGATAGAAATGACTCCAGAGATCACATGATACAATTT
Organism: Dugong dugon; assembly: GCA_030035585.1. Classification (NCBI taxonomy): domain Eukaryota; kingdom Metazoa; phylum Chordata; class Mammalia; order Sirenia; family Dugongidae; genus Dugong; species Dugong dugon. The sequence continues at coordinate 99,349,884 of CM057463.1, read as the reverse complement.
TGCAAGACAAACAACTTCTTCATTACAAATACCTTTTTTCACCAACATAAATGGCAACTATAAAAGTGGACCTTGCCTGATGGAATATACAGGAATCAAATCAACTACATTTGTATAATGAGATGAATGAAAAGCTCAATATCATCAGTCAGAACAAGGTCAGGGGATGACTGTGGAATAGACCATCAATTGCTCATAAGCAACTTCAAGTTGAAGCTGAAGAAAACTAGGGTAAGTCCATGAGAGCCAAAGGATAGCTTTGAGTATATTCCACCTGAATTTAGGACCATCTCAAACATAGATTTGACTCAGGAAACACTAAAGACCGAAGACTAGACGCGTTGTGGACATCATACATTAAGAAAGCAAGAGGTCATTAAAAAGACAGGAAAGAAAGAAAAGAACAAAATGGATGTCAGAAATGACTCTGAAAGTTGCTCTTGAACATAGAGTAGCTAAAGTGAAAGGAAAAAATGATGAAGTAAAAAAGCTGAACAGAAGATTTCAAAGGGCTGCTCAAGAAGACAAAGTAAAGTATTATAATGAAATGCACAAAGACATAAAGTTAGAAAACTAAAAGTGAAGAATACACTTGGCATTTCTCAAGCTGAAAGAACTGACCAGAAAAGTCAAGCCTCCAGTTGCAATATCGAAGGCTCCTACATGGAAAATATTAAACGACACAGGAAGCATCAAAAGAAGATAGAAGGAATACATAGTCACTGTATCAAAAAGAATTGACATTGACCCATTACAGGAGGTAACATAAGATCAAGAACTAATGGTAAGGAGGGAATAAGTGCAAGCAACCCTAAAAGCATTGGCTAAAAATAAGGCTCCAGGAATTGAAAGAATGCCAATTGATATGTTTCAACAAATGGATGCAGCTCTGGAAGCGCTCACTCCTCTATGCCAAGAAATGTGGAAGACAGCTACCTGGCCAGCCGACTGCAAGAGATCCCTATTTATGCCCATTCCAAAGAAAGGAAATTGTCGAACAATATCATAATATCACACACAAGTGAAATTTTGCTGAAGATCATTCAAAAGCTTTTGCTGCAATACATGGACAGGGAACTGCCAGAAATTCAAGCTGGAATCAGAAGAGGATGTAGAAGGAAGGGTATCATTGCTGATGTCAGATGAATCTTGGCTGAAAGCAGAGAATTCCAGAAAGATGTTTACCTATGTTTTATTGACTACACAAGGCATTCAACTCTGTGAATCATAACAAATTATGGATAAACTTAAGAAGAATAGGAATTCCAGAAGATTTAATTGTGCTCATATGGAACATGTACATAGACCAAGAGACAGTCTTTTGAACAGAACAAGTGGATACTGTGTGGTTTAAAGTCAGCAAAGGTGTGAGTCAGCGTTGTATCCTTTCACCATACTTATTTAGTTTTTATGCTAAGAAAATAATAAAGCTGGACTATATGGAGAAGAATGGGACATCAGGATTGAAGGAAGACTCATTAACAACCTTGTGATATGCAGATGACACAAGCTTGCTTGTTGAAAGTAAAGAGGACTTGAGGCACTTATTGATGAAGATTAAAGACTACAGCCTTCAGCTTGGATTATGCCTCAACATAAAGAAATCAAAAATCCTCACAACTGGATCAATAAGCAGCATTGTGATAAATGGAGAAAAGATTGAAGCTGTCAAGGATTTCATTTTACTTTGATCCACAATAAAGTTCCATGGAAGCAGCAGTCAAGAAATTAAATAACGCATTGCATTGGGCAAATCTGCTGCAAAAGACCTTTTTCAAGCGTTAAAAAGCAAACATGTCACCTTGAAGACTAAGGTGCACCTGACCCAAGCCATAGTGTTTTTAATTGCCTCATATGCATGAGAAAGCTGGACAATGAATAAAGAAGACAAAGAAGTTTTGATGCTTTTGAATTATGGTGTTGGTGGAGAATATTGAATATACCATGGACTACCAGAAGAACAAAGAAATCTGGTTTGGAAGAAGTACAGCCAGAATGCTGCTTAGAGGCAATGCTGGGGAGACTTCGTCTCAAATAGTTTGATCATGTTATCAGGAGAGCCTAGTCCTGTAGAAGGACATCGTGCTTGGTAGAGGGTCAGTGAAAAAGAGGAAGACACTCAAGGAGATGGATTGACACAGTGACTGCAATAATGGGCTCAAACTTGGCAACAATCGTAAGGATGGCACAGGACCGGGTGGTGGTTTGTTCCCTTGTAATAGGGTCACTCTGAGTTGGAACCAGTTCAAGGGCACCTAACAACAACAACACCTCAGATTAGTAGTTGAATGGATAACTTTACTTATTAGAATCAGTGCTAAGCTGGTTCTTATGAAACTAAAGTCAAACATATCCCTGCTTTCCAACTTCCTCATTGTTTTTGACAGCAGCTATGCCACGGCACTCTCTGTCTCCTCACTGGGTTTGATAATTCATTGCAAAGTCCACAAAAATCACCACATCTGTGGTGACAATTTTAATGTAACAAAGAAGAATATAAACAAAAATATAAAAATAAATGCATATGACATGGTCCAAGAATTGTCCAAGTATGGAGCCTCAGAGTCTCAAGGTGACTTGTTTACCCTGTTCAGAACAGACGTTCACTCTCATCGATCAGGATACTTTTCAGCTTGGATATGTTCTCCTTAGGCCCTGTAAAGCTATCTGCCAGCTGAGTTATAGATCACTTCTTCCTGGCAGACTCCTTTGTCTGGTAGGGGCCCAAAGGCTGCTCCTGTGTGGGTGGTTGCCTGCTTGGGGAGGCCCCACGTGCTCCAGGCAGGCACTTGTGTGCCACCTCTGCTCTGCAGAATGGTTCAGCCTTGTTTGGCCTTGGTTTGCGCCTCAGGGATTAGCCCTTTTGCTGCTTCTTCCCACTGTTGCCTTTGTACAGCTCTTTTATCTATGTATAGCTCTTTTACCTATGTATAGCTCTTCTACCCATATACAGCTCTTTTTCCAGGTCTAGGAGGATCTCAAAATAGAGACCCCATGTCCAAAGGACACACTATCATTCTCATTCTTGTCAATCAGTATGCCTCTAAACCTCTGTGTTCCACGGTTTTTTTAATAAGGCATTCCTTGTGCTCCTTCCCAACTATAAAGCTGCTACGCTTGGAATCTCCCAAACTATTTATAGCTTACCCAGAAAATGTCAAGTAACTCAGGCCTTGTTAATTACCATGCCAGACTGGTCAAAAGTAACAAACTTTAAGGGTAGAAAATCAACTTGATAAATCCCCTAAGTTATTTTTACAAGAACCAAGGAAAAAAGACCAGGTAAAGGAACTCATCACGCTACAGTTTTCTTCTTTTTCACACAGAAATAGATTAGCAATTCTGAAACTACTTTCAGTAAAGTTAGGACTGAACAAATAGTTGATATATTGTGGATACTAAAAACCAGGATTGTAAGTATCAAAGAAAAATGATATAATATAGAATGCAAAAGGATAAAATGAAACGTGGTGATGAATTGGAATTAGCGTTATCAGTGTGGAATCGTAGGTTCTAAAGCATATGCAAATAGTTACAGAAGTAGATGTGTGTTTGTTTGATATATAATGTCCCAGTTCTGTGAATTAAGAGAAGGATCCCTGGTGGCACAACAGCTAAAGAACTAAGCTGCTAACAAAGGGTCAGCAGTTCAAACCCACCAGCCACTCTTTGGGAGAAAGATGTGGCAGTCTGCTTCCATAAAGATTATAGCTTTGGAAACCGTATGGGATAGTTCTACTCTGTCCTAAAGGGTCACTTTGAGTCAGAATCAACTCGATGGCAATGGATGTTGAGTTTTCGGTTTTGGTGAATTAAGAGGGCTGAGAAGCAATGAAGACCCAGAAGCAATGAGAACATCTGGTTAATACTCAGATAATGCTGGTTTCTAAATACCATACTCCACAAAAGGGAACTGGGCTCTTTGAAGAGATGGCTGATTCCAGAGCTAGCGCTGAATAATCCTGGAATGTCCTGTTGTGTCAGGAAATAAGGAAATGCTTGGAAAAAAAAAAAAAAATGAGGACATATTGAAAGGAAACAGTTTAAAGTGACTTAAAATGGTGAAATCTGAGACAATTTGAGCCTCAAAATAAATAACAATAATAAAAGATTATAATCTAGTCAATAAAATAACACAGTGTTTCCCACTGATATAAATAAATGAATAGATGGAAAGAGAGAGAGCAAATAGAAAGCTCTTCCTTAGGGCAGAAAACTAATAAATGAAGGAGTGATAGAATTGGAAAATTAATCCAAATTTATCAACCATGATAATAATTATTGATTCAAGCATAAGCCATTAATTAATGATAAAATTGTTGTTGTTAGGTGCCATCGAGTTGGTTCCAACTCATAGCAACCACATGAACAACAGAATGAAAGAGTGCCCAGTCCATGCTAAAATTAGTGGGTGAAATTTTGAGGAACAACATAGTATTCACATAATATCTTTCCTAAGGATATGTATTAATTAAAAAGTTAAAGCAGTAACTTTAGAGTTGAGAAAACTGGCAGGCAGGAACTTAAGTAAGTATTAAAGTTAATACACCCAACACACTGATAAACTGTGTCGACTGATATGAGGCAACAAGAAGAATACATCACTTCTGTGGTACTCCTGCATCAAAAGTGCATATCTGAATCTAGTCATGAGGAAACATCAGATAAACCCAAATTTAAGGACATTCTACAAAATAACTAGCTCAAACTTCTTGAAAATGTCAATGTCAGAAACACAAAGGAAGACTCAGGAACTGTTCGTAGATTAAAAAAATCTGAAGACATCATAAATACATACAATATGTAGCTGGATTTAATTTTTCTGTAAAATACATTATTTAGACATTTGGCAAATTCTGAATATGGGCTTGGCTTAAATAATGAAGAAGAGCATTCTAAAACTAAGGCTCTTGACATGACTGAGACTTCTGATTAAAGTGTAGGCAAAACCCCATTTTCCCTTAAGAGACTCCATTTTGAATTTTTAAATACAGCCTTTTCATACAATGTAGTTTACCACTTCTGTAAAATTTCCACTGTACCTTTGTCCTAGGAACAAGCAATTCTACAGAAAAATGTGGTTTTGCCCATCCTATTCTGCCTGTCCAAAAGTTTTAAGAATATGAGCTTATGGTTAGACATGGCCAATGTAAAGAGAAGATTATTCAGCTAGTACAGGTGCTAAGCATGTGACTTTACTAGTCAGCTGATTCTCAAAACACACCCCTTCACTTCCACTCAAAAAAAAAAAAAAAAAGTTTTTTTAACCTGTGTCTGGGTCCTTACAAAGCCCTGTACTTTTCCATAAACTTGTTCTAACCTCCATCTAAGCTCTATAAATGTCAACCAATCAGAAATGTTTTAACTGTCCCCTTCTGCTTGTCTTTGTAAGTCTTTGTAAATGAGTATCTCCCCAGAGCACTTCGTCAATGGCTTCTGGACTCTGTGTTTCCCCGTTTTGCAAAATGCCTTTTTTTGCAATAAATAAACTCTTGTTTTTAATTTTAAACAGATTGTAGTTCTTTCATAACGGCAATCTTGGTGTCAGAAGTGGGGTCTGAGGGGCAACTTTCTCTGGTGACACCCAGAGAGCCAGGAAATCAGGCACTGAAGCCAGCTTAGTTGTACTCTCCTTTTCCCCTTCTTTTGGGAGTCACCTGAGTGAGTACCTCTTGGAGTCTGGCCCTCCACTTGTTGTGTCTGAGGCTACCAAGTTTTACTATTGGCTTATCTTCATTATTGTTGACTTGATTTCATTCTTAATTTGGCCTTGATTTGTTTTCCCATTTCTCACTGTCTTAGTTTCTATCAGAGGTAATTCTACTTCTTGAGTTTCAGGGTAGTCATGGAAGGGAATTCTACTCCCAAACAGCTCAGGGTGATTTGAATCTATTATAACCCTGAGAAACTCAAAATTAGTGCTTCTTTTGGTTATCTGTGAACTTTTAGCTCCCTCCATTAGAGGAAACTGACCTTAGGCTATTCAGCCTGCAAGTCTGGGTCAAAGTTTCCATCTGCAAACACGGGTCAAAACTTGAGATTTTGGTGACCTCAGAGTCTCAAGTCCTTTTGGATTTTTGATATACACAAAGAGAATACAAAAGGAATAAAGCAAAAGTAGAAATACATTAATATTTGGAGAATCTGGATAAAGAACATACATAATTTTTCTTTTAATATTCTTGCAAGTTTTCTATAAGTCTTAATTTATGTTGGGCCTAAAAGCCTTCAGACAAAATATGTTTAACTGCTGCTTTGGTAAAAGTTTAATATTGGTCTGAAACTAATGAAATTTACTACAATTTGCTCTTTTTTCCTTTCCTAATTCTTGTTGTTGTTACATGCCATCGAGTCAGTTCTGATAGATAGCAACCCTATGTACAACAGAATGAAACACTGCCCAGTCCCATGTCATCCTCACAATCATTGCTATGCTTGAGACCACTGTTGTAGCCACTGTGCCAACCCATCTCATTGAGAGTCTTCCTCTTTTTTGCTAACACTCTAATTTACCAAGCATGATGTCCTTATCCAGGGACTTGTCCCTCCTGATAACACGTCCAAAGTATGTGAGAGGTAGTCTTACCCTCCCTGCTTCTAAGGAGCATTCTGGTTGTACTTATTCCAAGACAGATTTGTTCGTTCTTCTGGCAGTCCATGGTATATTCAATATTCTTCCCGAACACAATTCAAAGGTGTCAATTCTTCAGTCTTCCTTATTCATCACCTAGCCTTTCATGTGTGTATGAGACAATTGAAAATACTATGGCTTGGGTCAGATGCACCTTAGTCTTCAAGGTGACATTTTTGCTTTTCAACACTTTCAGGAGGTCTTTTGCCACAGATTTGCCCAATGCAAAGCGTCTTTTGATTTCTTGACTGCTGCTTCCGTGGGTGTTGATTGTGGATCCAAGTAAAATGAAATCCTTGACAACTTTGATCTTTTCTCTGTTTATCATGATGTTGGTTATTGGTCCAGTTGTGAGGAGTTTTGTTTTCTTTATGCTGAGATGTAATCCATACCGAAGGCTGTGGTCTTTGATCTTCATCAGTAAGTGCTTCAAGTCATCTTCACTTTCAGCAAGCGAGGTTGTGTCATCTGCATAACACAGGTTGTTAATGAGTCTTCCTCCAACCTTGATGCCCTGTTCTTCTTCATACAGTCCAACTTCTCAGATTATTTGCTCAGCATACAGATTGAATAGGTATGATGAAAGGATACAACCCTGATGAACACCTTTCCTGACTTTAAACCACAGAGTATCACCTTGGTCTGTTCGAACAACTGTTTTTTGATCTATGTACAATTAAGTGTTCTCATGAGCACAATTAAGTGTTCTGGAATTTCCATTGTTTGCAACATTATCCATAATTTACTATGATCCACACAGTAAAATGCCTTTCTATAGTAAATAAATTGCAGATAAACATCTTTCTGGTATTCTTTGCTTTCAGCCAGGATCTATCTGACATCAGCAATGATATCCCTAGTTCCAGGATATGGATTAAGAGGACAAACAATCTTAGGGAGAATAATTTCTCTATTCTTGGGTAAATTAACTGAATTTTACTCTCCATAAACTATCCACCTCCTTCACACTCCATTTGATTGGTTTCAGAGCCTAAAATAAAATTGTTTTGCATGGCATATTTGTCTTAAATCTCAACATTTTGAGAAGCCCTTTAGGAGCAGTAGCCCCACAGTGTCTTGTCTGATTTCCAATACATTGAAAAATTAGAAAAGTCCATTTCTGAACCTTTAGTGAAGTTAGTGAGGAGAATAGAGAGGTAAACAAAACAGAAATCAAAAAAGAGTAACAAACAGACCAAAACCGGAGAGACTTAAGGCAACTCAATTTTGCATTAGTAAGCTTTACCACTTCTTTCTTCATGACTCTGCACCAGTTCCAGTTTTCTCAGGACAAGTGACTTTTTTAACATTAACAATTTTCTCTCACTCTCTTAGCACCAATAGGAACCTGAACAGTAGTTTATATGAAGAACTGTGCATGCCCTGCAACTCTCAATATTTTTTATATTGTCCAAGGAATATTATGCAATATTTTCTTAATGAAATTCATGGCTTACATTAATTCATATGATAGACATACCTAGAAGTCAAATTTTGTTAGAATTTTAGCCAAATTCTTGAATCCATTAATCAGGTTATTTGGCATTATCCTTAATGAAGCCCTGCCAAAGATATTTTACAAACCACCCTTTTTATTCAAAAACAAAGAATCATGGAGGAAACAATAACACCAAGAATATTAATTAATTAGTTATATTAATATATCCTGAAAACCTCTGAAGTTATGATGACTCCAGAAAAAATAACTTTACAAAATAGGATACTAAAAGTGAAAGAATTGCTAAGAGATTACTGAATGATAAAAATATGAGGAGGAAAAGGACAGTACTATTTTTTGTTTTTATCAAAACAAACAAAATATATAAAATTCTCAGCAGAAAAATGAGAAATGACTAAGAATTCCCTTCTCGGAAATCACCCTTTTTCTTGTTGATTATGTGGTTGAAATAATATCATTTGGACCAGAGAAGTCACAAAGTCTTTCACAATTAAACCCAATATGCCTTCCTTCTTCAAAGCTTACCCTTCTATAAACGAAGAGTTCTGGCTGGACTTTCTTTGTTCAAACCAATAAATAATATCATTTTTCCACTTTCTGTTCCTTTTCTAGAGCATCTACCACCTTGTCTTTATCTATGTGAACTTCATATGCTTAAGACATAATAAACAATGGACATCCTTTCACACAATAAAATATTATTTCCTCTCCTTGTAGCGATCAGTGCTTAATCACATTCAATCTGTGTGTACAGTATACAACTTTGATCTTTTATTTTCATCTTCTCCTGAACCAATAACACAGAACATTAACCAGCAACAACAAGTTAGGTTTTGTTTTTTTTACCTATCATTATTCTAGGTACCTACTTAGATCAAATATCTGTTATTGTTGTTGTTGTTAGGTGCCGTGGAGTAGGTTCCGAATCATAGTGACGCTATGTACAACAAAAGGAAACACTGACTTGTCCAGTGCCATCATCACAGTCTTGCTATGCTTGAGCCCGTTGTTGCAGCCACTGTGTCAATCCATCTCATTGAAGGACTACCTCTTTTTCGATGACCCTCTACTTTACCATGCATGATGTTCTTCTCCAGCGACTGGTCCTCCTGGTAACATGTCCAAAGTATGTGAGAAGAAATCTCAACATCCTCACTTCTGAGGAACATTCTGGCTGTACTTCTTCCAAGATTGATTTGTTCATTCTCTTGAAAGTCCATGGTATATTCAATATTCTTTGCCAACATCATAATTCAAAGGCATCAGTCTTGTTAGGTCTTTCTTATTCATTGCTCAGCTTTTGCATGCATATGAGGTGACTGAAAACACCGTGGCTTGGGTCAGGCCCACTTTATTCCTTAAAGTGACATCTTTACTTTTTAACACTTTAAACAGGTCTTCTGCAGCACATTTTGCAGAATTGCAATGCGTTGTTCGATTTCTTGACTGCTGCTTCCATGGTGTTGATTGTGGATCCAAGTAAAATGAAAACCTTGACAACTTCAGTCTTTTCTCTGTTTATCATGATGTTGCTCACTGATCCATTTGTGAGGATTTTTGTTTTCTCTAAATTGAGATGTAATCCATACTGAAGGATACGGTCTTTGATCTTCAGCAGTAAGTGCTTCAAGTCCTCTTCACCTTCAGCAAGCAAGGTTGTGTCATCTGCATATCGCAGGTTGTAAATGAGTCTTCCTCCAATCCTGATGCCCCGTTCTTCTTCATATAGTCTAGCTTCTCAGATTATTTGCTCAGCATACAGATTGAATAAGTATGGTGAAAGGATACAACCCTGATGCACACCTTTCCTGACTTTAAACCAGGCAGTATCCCCTTGTTTTGTTTGAAAAACTGCCACTTGATCTATATACAATATCTGTTAGAGCTCTATCTATTGAACTTTTATTTTCAAATTATATCCTTCTACTTTTTTACTCACCTTCTCATTATATTCAGCTACATTTAGTTAAATAAAATACATATTATGTATATTAATGCTATATACATATAATAGTATATATATATATAATTGTCAATTTCAACTAGTCAGAAATTGCTTCTTATAGTCACTGAGGAAGTATTTCTGTATACATAAACTTCTGTATGTTGGGAAAATGAAGGAGTAGGAGGCTGACAAATCCTGAAAGACAACAAATACTCAACGACTTAGTTGGAAAAATACTATTGCTTTAAACTGAAAGATACAAAATCTTCTTTAATTGAAAAGTTTACATTACATTCCTGCATATCACCATTTATTCCCCATCACCTGGAATGGCTTTGGAAAAACAACATCTGATAAGTTCTTTTCTTTTTTTTTTTTTTTAAACAAAGGAACCTCCCCACCCTACCCCCCGCCCACACACAGAGGTGAGCTATATTGAATGTATTTTATCTCTGCCACAGAAGATATCAAGTTCTTTAAATCTGCAATCTCAAAGATCCTTGAGTATCACCTAATTCACATATCTGGTACTTAATTCACCCCTTTCTCATCCCACGAAGTAATTCATTTAAGTATTTACAAGGAATTGAAGCATCTTAATCATCAGAGAAATCCTTTGCTTGGACTTATTCATGAAAAAAAAATATCAAAGTAAAGAAAGCCCACGTTATTTCATTGTTATGATTTATGAATTAGACAACTAGGCTTTGTTGTAAAACATTTTTGCTTTTTTCAGTTAAATTCAGCTTTTCTTTCGCTACTAAAAAAAAGAAACTATTGCTTTCTAATGAAAAGATAGGGAAAGGAATCAGACATAAGTGTTCTGCTGATTAAATAATCAAAAGAGAAAGGAAAAGGCCAGCCTCAGTGTGTGTGTGCTAATTTAACAAAGCATATATATTATAAAAATTTCTTCTAGTTTTCTCTAATAATCATTTTAAAGGTTGTTAATCACTTCTTGTCAAGGCAACTCTCAATTTTTTAAAACACAGAGAAGGGTGGAAATGTACCATAATTTCTTTTAAGTATATCACATGACAATAGCTCTTTTAAAGCAAGTTTTAAGAAAAAATTTAGAAAGAGAAACCAGCATTTTAATTTCTAAACCAAACATCACTGATTATTGATAAATCTCTTGGTTTTTCAGGCCCATATTTTTGCCTCTGTAACAAAAGAGGCTTGAATCCTCAAATACATAAGATTTTCAATAATTTCAAATTCCTTCTAACAGAAGCTTCAGGACTGAAATGATTTATTGGTTTTAAAAAATAGGAAAAAATAATAATAATAAAAGAATTTATGTGAAATGGTTACCTTTTCTTATTCATTATCTAGTAGATAATTTCAGTTGCCTTATAAATTTGCCAACTTGACTCACGCAACTCCCAGAATGTTAAAAACAACCATACCTACAACAGCAAAGAAAAATAGCAGTATAAACTATAAAGAGAGTTCCTAAATTTTAATGGGAGTTGAAAGAGATGCCAGGACATTAAGAAGAAAAAAATAGTGTGAAATAAAAAAAAAAAAAGTTATGGAGAGGGGACAAGTAATCAAATAAAATACAACCAAACTAAATAAAATAGTAAAGACAACTAACCATATAAAAAATAAAATTATTTCAACCTGAAGAGTGCTTTGCTTGTTTATTTATTGGTTTTATAATTTTACACATTTGACCCAACAAAACCAATGAAAATGTCTAATTTATCTTAGGGATTTTTTTTTTTTTATTTTAAAATAAAACAAGGAGAGTTGTTTAAGTTTTTTTGCAACTTATATATGTTACCAGAAGGACCAAGAAAATAGCTTTTATTTCCTGCTTTCCTACTATTGGGAAAGCAGCCCACTTCAGACTCTCTGCCACTCCTCCAGGATGCCTCATCAGGGCCTCAGGCATGGAACATCTTCTTCCAGGGTGATAGACAGTTTTCACTGGGCATTTTGCCTTGTTTGGAGATATCTCCCTGTTACAGACCTGATCAGGTACTTGTTTGTTCTGTTTATGCATGTGTCACATGAAACCTGGCCAACCTAATTACTGTATCATTTCCCACCAGGGAGGGAAGGAAGTTCTTCACTTGCAGCAGGAAAGGGGTGTGCAGCCCAGCATTTGATTTGGTTTCAAGGAGTGACTGGCTGGCAATGGGGGACAGATGCCTACTATTAAAGCTAATCTTACTTGCTTTTCTTCCTTGTAAGTAAGCATTATTCTATCCAGTGCCTGTGTATGAACTGTGTTTTTATTGGTGTCCTTGAGACCTACATTTTCTCAGCAATCTAATAAATTATGAGTATTTTCTAACACAACATTTCATATTTAAATCAATTTACAAACAACTGTCAATTTGAGTTCATATAAGAAAGATTTACTATAGAGTTCATGAACATAGTTTTAGATAAGATCTTTAGAACTCCTGTGCTACTAGTTTTGAGGTGAATCAGAACCTGTAGTCATGTTTAGTAGCGTTCTGGATATTTTCTTCACTTTTCAGAATAGAGAAGAGTCACAATCCACAGGTAGAACACCTTCTAATGCATTTGTTTGAGCTAAAGAAGATCACAGGAAAAAGCAAGATCCATTTCTTCCCACAGTATAGAATTATATTTCCTTAAAGAGTAAAATTACTTTTCCTCTTGACTTTGAACAACTTAAACTTATTAAATCAGATGATATAATAAAAAAGTTATCTCTATTATCAAATTCATTTTTTAAAATGTAATCATTCATTGAATCTCAATTGTAACAATATAATCCTAAGATATGAGCCAAGTTTAATAAATGATGTTTAATTCTGACACCTTGAATGATCATTAGATGTGAACTTTTATACTCATAAAGGACCAAGCCACTAAAAATTTTGATAGGTTCACATTCCTGAAACATTTTGATTCAGATTAGAGATGTGGTTCACAGTTTGTAAGTGAATAAAATTAAAAAGGCTATTGATACACGTTCAAGAAAAATACTTTTGGATTATCTAAATCTTCTAGGCTACACACAATATCTCCCTGATCTTGCATAAAATAATTCAAGTCTTCTGATTTTAGGTTTTAAATATGAAACAATTATAGGCCCTACAATTATAATTTGCATGTCAGCAGGCTACCCTAAGAGATTTTTACTTAGTTTCTGTGCTACTAGTTTCTACTCTCTTCTAAGCATATGGAGAGAATTCCATATACCTTTCCCACCACTGTCAAGCTTCCTGATTTCCTAGCACATTTTTATATCAAGCGCTAAATTCAGCAGTAAATCATGAAATATAGACAGACTTGTTGCTAGAGAGGGGGCCAAGGCATAATCCTCAAACATGTTTCTTTCTCAATTTGGGAAGTGTGTGAGGTTATCAAGTTTCTTATATTTGCTGCAGTAAACCTCCTGTCTCAGAAATTACACTGATGAAATGTTGCTGATAAATATTTACTGATTCCACAGATATTTACTGAACATCTACTTTGTGTTACAGGTAATAAATACAGAGGTGAATAAACAGACAAATCCCAGACCTCATAAAACTTACATAGCTACTACACACAGGAATCATATAAAAAAAGGAGAACAAGGCATGTTTCTTGTTCTTGGAAAAATTAGCTTATTAAAATAGAAACAAAGAACTTGTTGATTAAAAGCTGTGGTGCAAAGAACTAGGCAATAGGTAATCTAGAAAAAAAGATGTAATAAAGGACGTAGTTACAAACCACAGGGGCTCAGAAAAAAAGCAGTTCAGTGTAAATTCGAGAAGTTGGGGAAGATATTCTAGAAAAGTAGAAACTGAGAATGAGTTACAATATATGTCTAGAATAACTTTAACAAAAAATATACAGGCAGGTTTATCGACAGAATTTATCAACAGAAGGAAGAAATTCAGTAAAAGAATGGGAAGGGAACAAATATGGCACAAATAAATGATAAAGTGTCTCAGACTGTGTGACAACTTAAGATGTTTAAGTAAATGTTTGAATATGGGAGGGACCAGCACTAGATAATTAGCTTTCTTAGAAGAAATGATGAAGTAAAAGAGCTGAACAGAAGATTTCAAAGGGTGGCTCGAGAAGACAAAGTAAAGTATTATAATGCCATGGGCAAACAGCTAGAAATAGAAAACCAAAGGGAAGAACACACTCAGTATTTCTCAAGCTGAAAGAACTGAAGAAAAAACTAAAGCCTTGAGTTGCAATCATGAAGGATTCCACATGGAAAATATTAAACAATACAGGAAGCATCAAAAGAAGATGGAAGGAATACAGAGTCACTATGCCAAAAAAAAAAAAAAAAAAAAAAAAATTGATCGATGTTCAACCATTTCAGGAGGTGGCATATGATCAGAAACCAAAAGTACTGAAGTAAAAGTCCAAGCTGCACTGAAGGCATTGCCAAAAACCAAGACTCCAGGAATTAATGGAATATCAATTGAGATGTTTCAACAAATGGATACAGTGCTGGAAGTGCTCACTTGTCTATGCCAAGAAATTTGGAAGAGAGCTACCTAGCCAATAGACTAGAATGGATCCATATTTATGCCTATTCCCAAGAAAAGTGAACCAACCAAGTGTGGAAATTATCGAACAACATCATTAATAGCAGATGCAAGTAAAATGTTGCTGAAGATCATTGAAAAGTGACTGCAGCAGTATATTGGCCGGAAACTGACAGAAGTTCAAGCTGGATTCAGAAGAGGATGTGGAACCAGGGATATTATTGCTGATGTTGGATGGATCCTGGCTGAAAGCAAAGAACACCACAAAGATGTTTACCTATGTTTTATTGGCTATGCAAAGGCATTCGACTGTGTAGACCATAACAAATTATGTATAACATTTCAAAGAATGGGAATTCCAGAACACTTAATTGTGCTCATGTGGAACCTGTACATAGACCAAGAGGCAGTTGTTGGAATACAACAAGGAGATACTGCGTGGTTGAAGTCAGGAAAGGTATGCATCAGTGTTGTATCCTTTCACCATACCTATTCAATCTGTATGCTGAGCAAATAACCTGAGAAACTGAACTATATGACGAAGAAAGTGGCATCAAGAATGGAGGAAGACTATTTAACAACCTGCTATATGCAGATGACACAACTTGCTTGCTTAAAGTGAAGAGGACTTGAAGCAATTACTCATGAAGATCAAAGACCACAGCCTTCAGTATGGATTACACCTCAGCATAAAGAAAAATAACTCCTCACAACTGGTCCAGCAACATCATGATAAATGGAGAGAAGATCCAAGTTGTCAAGGATTTCATTTTACTTGGATCCACAATCAACGCCCATGGAAGCAGCAGTCAAGAAATCAAAAGACACATTGCATCGGGCAAGTCAGCTGCAAAAAACATCTTACAAGTGTTGAAAAACAACAAAGATGTCACCTTGAAGACTAAGGTGCACCTGACCCAAGCCATGTCGTTTTCAATCGCCTCATATTCATGCAAAAGCTGGACAATGAATAAGAGAGACTGAAGAAGAGTTTATGTTTTTGAACTGTGGTGTTGGAGAAGAATACTCAATAAACCATGGACTGCCAAAAGAACGAACAAATTTGTCTTGGAAGAAGTACAACCAGCATGCTCCTTAGAAGCAAAGATAGTGAGACTACATCTCACATACTTTGGACATGTTATCAGGAGGGATCAGTCCCTGGAGAAGGACATCGTGCTTGGTAAAGTAGAGGGTCAGTAAAAAAGAGGAAGACCTTCAGTGAGATAGATTAGCACAGTGGCTGCAACGATGGGCTCAAGCATGACAATGATTGTGAGCATGGCGCAGGACCAGACAGTGTTTTGTTCTGTTGTACATAGGGTCGCTATGAGTCGGAAACAACTCTATGGCACCTAACAACAACAGACTTAAAAGCACACTTAATAAATGGTAGCTAATAAATTATCAATTAATGTGCTATTAATTCCTAAACAAATAACTTTTGTCTTTTTTTTTTTTTTTAGGATGTTTCCTCCTATTTTTAAAATTGCATTTCTTACAGTTTTGGTGATTTATTAAATTTATTTACATAAACAAATTGAGTTCTGTCATGTTCTGGTATGTTGTTGTGTACTGTCGACATAAAAATGAACAAATAGTCCCTCTTAGCCTTTGCAGAGCTTATATCTAACTGTAGAGGGGAAGGAGGATAGTGGCAGTACAATTAAAGAAGGAGGTAAATATGGAAGTTATTTTTGTGATGTAATGCCTTTATATTTGAAATAAACTTTTCCTAGAAATAAATTAGCAATTTGAGAATTAAAAAATATTTGTCACATTAAATAGCTTAGTTTCAGATTCAGAAAATATGATCATCAAGGATACAGGCTAGAATCAGGCTACAAGGATCAGTTTGTGAATTATAGGAACGTCTGCAATTATTATGATTACCATATGTTAATCTCCAGTTAGTCAAGAGCTATGGAGCACAATGTCTATATGTGTTGTATAAATAAACCCACTTAACTTTGTCTAATATATGTCTTTTTTTGTTACATAAGTTGAAAGTATTTAGAAGAAACAAGGGTCTTTTCCTTTTATGATGCCATAGAATGATCATCAGTAAATGTTTGTTGTTGTTGTTAGGTGCCGTTTTGTTGATTCTGATTCAAAGCAACCCTGTGAACAACAGAAAGAAACACTGCCCAGTCCTGTACCATCCTCATGCGTCCTTATTATGCTTGAGCCCATTGTAGCCACTGTGTAATCCATCTCATTGATGGTTTTCCTCTTTTTCGCTGACCCTCTTCTTTACCAAGCATGATGTCCTTCTCCAGGGACTCATCCCTCCTGATAACATGTCCAAAGTATGTGAGACGTAGTCTCGCCATCCTCACTTCTAAGGAGCATTCTGGCTGTACTTCTTCCAAGATAGATCTGTAAATTAGGATCAGTAAAGACAGGAAATAAATACTGCTATCATTAAATGAAGGTCAGAGCTACTGGATGAAAAAAATTTAAAAATCAGGAAGATCAAGAGTTGAAAAAAGGCTTAAGAGAAA
Source organism: Dugong dugon (assembly GCA_030035585.1). Lineage (NCBI taxonomy): Eukaryota > Metazoa > Chordata > Mammalia > Sirenia > Dugongidae > Dugong > Dugong dugon. Next base: position 99,332,864 of record CM057463.1, on the reverse strand, counting down.
TTAACCATTGTTTTTATTTTGCACCCTATCTAGAAAACTCTGATTAAGTAAAAAGTAGATTTTATGCTCTTAGAAATTCTAAACAAGTGAGAAAAAATAGAAATAATAATATCTAGTTTGTGTCAATAAATGGTCACTATAGGAATAATATATGTCAAATCCCTGCAATACTATCTGTGCTATAATAGGAACTCAATAAATGCTAACATTGAAATTAACTATTTTATGTGGTTTTTGTTGTACAACAGATATTTATTAAATATACACATACCAACCACACATCCTGTTCTACATATTTGTTGCTTGATTGAATGATTTAATGGATTAATTTGGTACTCAGAGTGAATATTATCTTCTCATTTACAAGTAAGAATAATAGTGGTAATATTGATCATAATGATGTGAGGTATAGAAATTATATATGCAAAGTACCATCCAGAATATCTGTGGTCTCATAAATAATAGTTTATAAATTAACCAAGTGTGCTATTGATTCCTAAGCAAGTCTTTTTGAAAGAATATATATAATGTAAAGAATTAATATTATGATATCAATTTACTAGCGAGCTCCTCAATGATAGATATTGTAGGAGTTTGTGTTAGTTTCCTTTTGTTGCTGTAAGAAAATCATCACAAACTTAGTGGCTTAAAACATCACAAGTTTATTATACTACAGCTATCGAAGTCAGAATTCCAAAATGAGTGTTACAAAGCGAAAACCAGAGTCTTGGAAGGGCTATGTTCCTTCTGGAGGCTCCATGGGGGAATCTGTTTGTCATCTTCTAGATGCCTCTTGCCTTTGCCTGTATTCCTTGGCTCATGGTCCTCTCTTTCATCTTTAAAGTGTATCACTCCAACTTTAGCTTCTGTAGTCACATTAATTAGGCATTGACCCTCTTGCATCCCTTTTATAAGGACACTTGTAATTACATGGAAGTCCCTAGGTGGTGCTAAGGGTGAATACTAACCAAACGGTTGAAAGTTTGAGTCCACTCAGAGACACACTGGAGGAAAGACTTGATGATCTGCTTCAGAAAAAAATCACTCACTGGAAACCTTACAGAGCACAGTTCTACTCTGACACACATGGGATCACCATGCGTAGACTCAAAGGCAATTGGTGATGGTGGTGGCAGTATGATTATACTGAGTCCACCCAGATGATCCAGAACAATCTCCTCATCTCAAGGTTCTTCAATTAAACACATCCGCAAAGTCCTGTTTGCCATGTAAAATAACATCAACATGTCATTATTCTGTCTATAATACAGTCCTTAAAAATACATTCTAATTTAATATTAAAAACAACACATGAAGTAGGATTTACTCCTCCTATTTTACAGATGGACAAATGGAAGCATAAATTAATAAAGGACAAGTGTCATCTCTCTTCTGTCTGTAGCCCTGTCATTTTGCTTAAAATCCTGCTTATTCTAATCTTCCCTGTTGGAAACCATTAGGGAACAACAGCATGATCTCAGAATTTAGCAGATGCTCCTGGTGAAGCATGTGGGCAGCAGTGACTGCCAATGGCAGGAATTTCAGAAGCTGAATACATTTGCTTCCTTCAGCAGAAACTTGTAACTGCTCCTGATGGCATCTGTTTAAGACCTCCTGTGTCATCTTCCCAGACCCCTCTGTGGCTAAATAGCACAAAGTTGCTGTTTCAGCGTCTACTTTAGAGTGTTACTCGAAGATCAATTCCTGCTGAGCCCTCTGGTGGTGGCCACAGGGCAACACAGCCCTTTCAAAAAACCTTACTCATATCTGTTTAGATTAAACACCACTTGATAGCACATCTAGGGTTAGCCCTTGGCTCCATTTGATGATGACATAAAACGGAACATAACCCCTTATATGCTTGAGGTAAGCATTAAAATGATTTCCCAATGATTTTCCCTTGCCACAGTAGTTGTTGTTAGTTACCATTGGGTCAGCTCTGACTCATGTTGACCACATTTTCAACAAAACAAAACATTGCCCTGTCTTGCAGTATCTTCAAAATCACTGGTATGCTCGAGCCCACTGTTGCAGCCACTGTGTATTTTTAGTGCCTTCCAACGTAGGGGGCTCATCTTCCAGCACTAACAATATTCTGTTGTGATCCATAGGGTTTTCATTGGCTAATTTTTGGGGAAGTAGATCACCAGACATTTTTCCTTAGTCTGTGGTAGTCTGGAAGCTCTGCTGAAACCTGTCCACCATGCATGACCCTGCTGATATTTGAGATACCAGTGGCATAACTTCCAGGACCACAGCAACACACAAGTCACTACAGTATGATAAATAGATGGGTAGTGGGTCTCCAATAGTACATGAGGGTAATTAAGTAAAACAAGGCCCAAGTAAGTCTAGGCTTTTCCGTAAATCCATGTTCCAATTAAACTTCAAGAGTACTGTGACATGTATGTGTGCGTGTATATATATAATATTATATTCTAACATAAACGTATACATGTAAATCTATACATTTATACACATATCTATATGAGTATTTTGCCATACATACACCAATATATATAGGTGTGTGTGTGTGTACTCATATGCAATTACACATTAAATAATAGGTCCTGGCTTGATATTAACCTCAATTGAGATAAATCTAGCTGTGCCATCTTTGTATCTTATCTCAGCTTAGGTAATGCCCTTTCTAGGAACTTTTACCTTCCCTCAAGTCTATAGAAGTGTACTGTACGTATTGCATTTGCTTAAAGTCACCTACTTTTGTTAGTCTAACTTAAATACAATATAAGTAACTTGAGGAAACAGACCATACATTATTCATCTGCATATTTCCTGAAACATAACAGAAGTTCAAAAGTAACTGGCTGACTTAAGTACGTGTTCGGTAACATGGGAGTTACCTGACGTAAAGGCAGAATGTGAAGCGCATTGGAGAACTTGTTCAGACTTAACCTGTGACTTGACAACTTTATTGGTGACCAGTTATCAAAAGAGTGTTCAGATTTCTGACTTTCCACTTTCTTGTACCCAACTCTAGTTTCTACTTTTCATTCTTCTCTTGTATTATCTTAATATCACTTATGGCCATCAAGGGATGTTCATGTTTAGGGGTTAGAAATTGAAGAGGGTGTTAGAAAAATATTAGCCGAATATTCGGAAGCAATCCTAAGAATATGTTAAGCAGGCAAATGATATTTTTTCTAGCACATGCAGAAAGATTAACAAACAAACAATAACAAAAAGACAAAGCAAAATGATTACAGTTATGGAAGCAGCAAGCAAGCAAACAAACAAACCTAATTCTCCATTCTTGTAGTTTGGAAAAATTACAGCATAAGAACCATGCTAGCCAAATTAGGCCTCACGTAGTCTCCATTATGTAAGTTCCCTGATTACTTGGTTTAACCCACTTGAGGCATGAGAATCTTGGCCACAGTGTTAGTTTGGTTGATTAGTCAGGTAGCTTTCCTTAATAATACCTCAAGGGTTTGTGGCTTTTGACAAGAATAGAGCTAATTCCAGCTTAATTGCCAGATAAAGCTTTCCCTAAAGCACAGAAGCCACTGACCTTATGCTACTTCCTATGACACACTTTTAGACAACCCTCCTGAGTGTAATAATATAGCCAGCGTTTGCTGTTTAACAGCTTAAGCCCACAGTAGATGATCCTGTCACCATTGCCATTTTACCTTTTCTGCAAAGAGGAAAAAAAAAATTTCAGGAGGCTATGTCTCAGACCTCTGAACTCTGATTTTGTTCTCTTCATTACAGGTCCAGTAGCTGTCTTTTGTCCTTTGCAGAACGAAGATTCTTAGCACAGAGATTTTCAAGCACTAGCACCTCTTCACCAAAGCCTTCAAATCCCCTAGCAGGAATGTAAATGTTCCTTTCTCCAAAGTATCAAATAATTCCATGTGTGTCCTTTCCTAAGAATAGCACTCATTATTCCCTCTCCACAAGTGGCTTAAAGGTAAGAACTCTGTTTTACACCCCTTTGTGTTTGCTATAACATAACTAGTGACCAGCTCATATGTTCCTATAGCATTTGGTATTTTTCAGTAGAACCACATTTTCAACAGTAATTTCAAATTTTTCAACAACCTGTGAGGGAGGACCAAAAAATTCCAAAGAAGATTTTTCCTGTCTCCTAGAGAAAAGCACTATAAAATTCCCAGCGATCTGGTCTTACCCATATTGTTTTCTAGTCTTTAACAAAACACTTCTGGCAATAGCTGATTTTCTAGGATACAGATTTATCTGAAGGCTCTTTCTGCTCAGTCATGGCTAAGGCAGCCTAACTGTTCTGTCAAAGAGTGAAGGCATTCTTGCCTGTCCAAAGGTAATTCCTTTGTAATACATGCCAGAAACATATAACTAATGATACATTGTTTCATATATAGAGGCCTTCTTAACTCCATTAAGATGGGAAGGAATTGAAATAGATAGAAGAGGGTTGTTATTTCAGAGAAATGTTGTTATTTCAGAGAAATATTTTCAGAGAAAAGTATTGAAGAATTTACAATACTTCCCATACACAATGTTCAATTAAATATGCAAGTACATTTTTAAGGCATGGTACAAGTCAAATATAAGGAAGAGTAACAAGTTTCTCCCTCCTTGACTTTTTATTGGAGCTATTTCAACGCATTTTTAAATATCAAGTAGGAAGTTATTCAAAATAACTTCTTTCTTATTTGAGAGATAGTCTTGGCATCTACCAATTGGGCAATCTGACATTACTAAAATGAATGGAAAAATAAAATGGCAAATTTAATTTATTTCACAAATCATATACAGTCTGGCCCTGAATTAAATCTGAATTTGTGTTTGATCATCATCTAAATAAAAAATAAATCAAATTTCACCTTTTATTTCATACAGCTATTATCTGGTTTAAGTTTGTCCTACAAGGCTTCTTAGCTGGTTCTTCCCACCTTCTTCATTACATTTTAGCATTGGCTTCTAGGATTAGAGTCATTTTTGTAAAACATATTACTTGTCATCCAGTGCACTATATAGGATTTATGTGCCATGAAATTCCTAGAACAAGTGAGAAAAATACATCCTTAATGTGTAAATAAGGAGTCAATAGAATATTGTTATTTAAATATGAGTTTTGAATCAATTACGATTGTGTCTGAGTGCCAACTCTCTTTTAGGATCTGTGTAGATTTGGAAAAATTACTTGAGTATATTGTGTCTTGAATTTTCATCATTAAACTAAAAGGTCAGCTGTTCAAATCCACCAGCTGCTCTTTGGAAATCCTATGGGACAGTTCACTGTTCTATAGGGTCACTATGAGTCAGAATCGACTAGAGGGCAATGAGCTATAAGGGTTTTAAACAAGATAATGGCTTGTAGTACAGGACTTGGTATACAATAGTCAGATTTTGAACTCAAGCCCCATGACCCATAACATGCTGCACAATGATGTTCCTTTTGTTCTAGCAATAGGCCTACTGGATTCTAGTCATACTTCTAGTCAAAAAATTGCCAGCAAAAATTACAAGCAACCTCCATTCCCAAAAGTATATCACGACTTCTGTTAGAAAAGTCATATTTCTCCCTCTGCTAACGCATCTTTCTCATATAGCTTGTCTTCCCTGGGGGGTTGGAGTGGCAAGGAGTGGGGTGAGAACTAAAGGAAAAATAGGAGCAAGCAAATGCAGTAAAGCTGTGTTGTAAGTGTAAAGAGTACTTTTGAGGCTTACAATCCATGAAGAATACGTCTGAGGCTTATACACAGTCCTCCAAAAAGACTTGATTCAGAAATCTTTAAATAGAACAAAGTTATACAGGCAGCATGATAGTAAGCACAGCCAGATGTGAGGAGAACATATAGGTAAGCCTTCTAACACCAATTACAGAGACTAATTCTGTTTCTTATTAAGACACTAAACTTCTTTCCGAACAATGAACTTTTTGAGTGTTCAAATGTATAGAATACATTTATAAGAAATTTTGTTTCTGTAAGAGTCCCAATTTAATACAAGTGCCCTGTAAAATCGATTGCATTTTATTGCATTATTTATGAAGCAATTGAGCTCAATCTTTTTATGCTTCATAGTCTCACATGCTAATGACATGTTATATTTTTAATCATCTTATATTTAATCCACTTTGTATGCACAGCTTATTACATTTATAGATGACATTTGCATATCTGATCAATTATAACCTATCAGCACACAATGCCATACCGTAGGATACCTTAGTTTAATTCAATTTCACTTTCAATTGGTTCTGTCTTTAAATATTAATTAGGTAAATGTGAGTACACAATAGTATAATTACTTTAAGCAAGAATAGATTTGATCTATTTTTAAAACTAGAGAAATAAGATATGTCTATTTCCAACTATGAAAAAATGTATTGAAAATTGTCACACATTTATCACTATTTTTTCTGTACATCTAAGCTGCTTCACCAAGAAACGGATCACGATCATTCTAAATAAATTTTCATACAAGTATTTGATCACCTTCCAACAAATAAAAACACAAGCTTCTACCTAAGGTTATTTACTTCAGAGGATGAGAACTGCCTACAAAAGTGGTCTGGCACAGGTTTCTAAATTCAGTTGACCCCCTCCCCATCTCCCCCACACACAAAGGGCCAGCATTTTCACGTTATACATTTTTGCATCAAAGTAAAAAATCTTAGGTCTTCCACCACTGGGTCCACACACTTCCATGCCAAAAACTGGCTGAGGTTAAGTTGCAGTTATCTGACCCCTTTAAATGCAGTTTGCTACAGTCACCATGTATTTCCTAATACATTGCTTACATAATGAATATACAATGTAGTTTAGTTATACCCTGCCTGAATTTGAAGGCATTTGTATTTGCTATTCTTTGTTTTGCTTTTGTTTTGTTTGTATTTAATTGTGGCAAATATATAGGTACTAAACATTTGCCATTTAACAATCTTCCATGTACAATTCAGTGACATTAATTATATCTATCATATTGTTCAGTCCTGACCATTATTCATTTCCAAGCAATAATTCCTCCTTTTCCCCTCTGTTGCACTGCTAACCACTAATAAAGACTGGTATATATATGTGTATGTATGTATATATTTCCACCACATGTCTGTCAGTTTGTCATACAGTGGTGGCTTGCATGCTGCTGTGATATTGGAAGCTTTGCCACTGGTATTTCAAATACCAGTAGGGTCACCATTGGTGGATAAGTTTCAGCTGAGCTCCCAGACTAAGACAGATTAGGAAGAAGGATCTGGCAGTCTGCTTTTGAAGTGACTGGTCAGTGAAAACCTTATCAATAGCAGCAGAACATTGTCTAACATAGTGCAGGAAGATGAGCCCCTCAGGTTGGAAGGCACTCAAAAGACAACTGGGGAAGAGCTGCTTCCTCAAAGCGGAGTCGACTTTAATGATGTGGATGGAGTCAAAATTTCGGGAACTTCAGTTACTGATTTGGCTCCACTCAAAATGAGAAGAAGCAGTTACAAACTTCCATTAATAATTGGGATGTGGAATGCATGAAGTGTGAATCTAGGAAAACTGGAAGTCGTCAAAAATGAAATAGGACACATAAACATCTATATCCTAGGTATTAGTGAGCTGAACTGGGATGGTACTGGACATTTTGAATCAGAAAATCTTCTGTGTGATAGATCACTTTTGTATGTGGTCTTTTTAGCTATGGTTTTGTAACTCCCACCCAAATGATTGGGTGGGATTGTACAGGTATAGTAATTGTGACCCACCAAAGGCATTAATCAGTTTTATCATCCTACGAGGCTTGAGGTGAGCCGCCCTAGAGGCAAGAAAGAGAAGATGCCACCACCATGAAGGGAGAAAAGCCAGGAGCCAGCAAATGTTTGGATCCAGCATCCCCATGCTGAGAAGCCACTGGAAGCAGGAGACCGAGAGAGAGAGCAAGCTGTAAGGCTAAAGATGGTGAGAAGGGGTGGCAGGAGAGATCCAGCAGCAGAGACCCCCCAGCAGAGACCTGGCAGCAGGAGATGGTGCAGGGGGCTTCCCAGCCCATGGAGAGAGAAAGCTGAGTGCCTTCAGGCAGAAGTCAAAAGGCAGAGAGAGTCATGCCTTCAACCATGGCTGGGAAGAAAATGTTCTGATGGAAGAACTGTATTCTGAGTGTTCCTGACCCTGAATTGTACCTGTTACTTCCCTAATAAAACCCATAATCATGAGTATTGTCTGTGAGTTCTGGGTGGCCACTGCAATGAGTTATTGAACCTAGCAGAGAAGTAAGAGTACCTTGGGAGGGATGGTTAGTGTCAGAACTGGTAAAGATGGTGGAGAGAGGAGGCATGTCTGACCCCTGCCTTATAGGAATCAGCTTTGGGTGGTTGATGTTGATTCTCTTTCTCCCTTGTGAAGTTAGAAGAGGTCAGACACATCTCCATGCTGTTTTTACAAAATTGTATGGTCTACTATACTGGGAATGAAAAACTAAAGAGGAATGGTGTAGTGTTCATCATCAAAAAGAACATTTCAAGATCTATCCTGAAGTACAAAGCTGTCAGTGATAGGTAGTATCCGTGCTCCTATAAGAAAGACCAGTTAATACTACTATTATTCAAATTTATGCACCAATCACTAAGGCCAAAGGTGAAGAAATTGAAGATTTTTAACAATTTCTGCAGTCTGAAACTGATCAAACATGCAATCAAGATGCACTGATAATTACTGGAGATTGGAATGCGAAAGCTGGAAGCAAAGAAGAAGGATTGACAGATGAAAAGTATAGCTTTGGTAATAGAAATGACACTGGAGATCACATGATATAATTTTGTAAGACCAACAATTTCTTCATTGTACATACGTTTTATCAACAATGTAAATGGTGATTGTACACGTAGACCTCACCGGATGGAATATACAGGAATCAAATCAACTATATCTGTGCAAAGAGACTATGGAAAAGCTCAATATCATCAGTCAGAACAAGGTCAGGTACCGACTGTGGAACAGACCATCAATTGTTCATATGCAAGTTCAAGTTGAAACTGAAGAAAATTAGAACAAGTCTGCTAGAGCCATAGTATGACCTTGACTACATCCCACTGAATTTAGAGGCCAATTCAAGGATACATTTGACTCATTGAACACTAATGACCTAAGACCAGATGAGTTGTGGAATTACAAGGACATCATACATGAAGAAAGCAAGAGGCCATTAAAAAGAAAGGAAAGAAAGAAAAGATCGAAATGATGTCAGAAAAGATTCTGAAACTTACTCAACATAGAGTAGCTAAAGTAAAAGGAAGAACTGATGAAGTAAAAGAGCTGAACAGAATATTTCAAAGGTGACTCGAGAAGACAAAGTAAAGTATTATAATGACATATGCTCACAGCTGGAGATAGAAAACCAAAAGGAAAGAACATGCTCGACATTTCTCAAGCTGAAAAACTGAAGAAAATATTCAATATTCAATATTGCAATACTGAAGGATTCTATGGGGAAATATTGAAAGATGCAGGAAGCATCAAAAGGAACTGGAAAGATTACAGAGTTACTGTACCAAAAAGAATTGATCAACTTTCATCCATTTCAGGAGGTAGCATATGATCAAGAACCTATAGTACTGAATGAAGAGATACAAGTTGCAATGAAGACACTGGCAAAAAACAAGCCTCCAGGAATTGACAGAATACCAACAGAGATGTTTCAACAAACAGATGTAGTGCTGGAAGTGCTCACTCATCTACGCCAAGAAATGGGGAAGACAGCTTGCTGGCCAACCAACTGGAAGAGATCCATGTTTGTACACATACCAAAGAAAGGTGATCCAACTGAATATGGAAATTATTGAACAATACTGCTAATATCACATGCAAGGAAAATTTTGCTCAAGATGATCTAAACCCAGTTGCAGCAGTACATTGACCAGGAGTTACCAGAAATTCTAGCCAAATTCAGAAGAGGACGTGGAACAAGAGATGTCATTGCAGATATCAGATGAATCTGACTGAAAGCAGAAAATACCAGAAAGATATTCACCTGTATCTTATTGACTATGCAAAGGTATTTGACTGTGTGGATCATGACAAATTATGGATAAGATTGCAAAGAATGGGAATTCTGGAACACTTAATTGTGCTCATGAGGAACCTGTACTTAGACCAAGAGGCAGTTGTTTGAACAAAACAAGGGGATACTGCATGGTTTAAAGTCAAGATAGGTGTGCATCAGGGTTGTATCCTTTCTCCATATATATCCAATCTGTATGCTGAGCAAATAACCGGAGAAGCTGGACTATATGAAGATCAGGGAATCAGGATTGGAGGAAGACGTATTAACAACCTGTGATATGCACATGACAAAACCTTGCTTGCTGAAAGTGAAGAGGATCTGAAGCACTTACTGATGAGAAGCAAAGACCAAAGTCTTCATTATGGATTATAACTCCAAATAAAGAAAACAAAACTCCTCACAATTGGACCAATAAACAACATCATGATAAATGGAGAAAATATTGACGTTGTCAAGGATTTCATTTTACTTGGATCCGCAGTCAATAACAATGGAAGTAGCAGCCAAGAAATCAAATGATGCATTACATTGGGCAAATATGTGGCAAAATATCTATTTAAAGCATTAAAAACAAATATTTCACTTTAAGGACTAAGCTTCACCTGACCCAAGTCATGGTGTTTGGCGTTTTCAGTCATGTCATATGCATGTGAAAGCTGAATAATGAATAAGAAAAACCAAAGAAGAATTTACGTCTTTGAATTATATTGTTAGCAAAGAATATTGAATACACCATGGACTTCTGGAAGAAAGAACAAGTCTGCCTTGAAAGAAGTACATCCAGAATACTCATTATAAACAAGGATGATAAGACTTCATCTCACATATTTTGGACATGTTATTAGGAGGGACCAGTCCCTGAAGAAGGATATCATGCTTGGTAGAGCAGACAGAGAAAAAGAAGAAACCCTCAACGAGATGGACTGACACAGTGGCTGCAACAATGGGCTCAAGCATAACAACTATTGTGAGGGTGGCACAGGAATGAGCAGTATTTTGTTCCGCATACGTAGGATTGCTATGAATCAGAATCAACTCGACGGCACCTAACAATAACAACAACGTATATGTATTTACTATTCTTGATCTGTGGTGTGAGTATTGTGGAAAAAAACAAGTGTAGAATTTTTTTTTTCTTTTTTTTTTAATTGTACTTCAGCTGAAGGCTTAGAGAACAAATAGTTTCTCATGAAGCAAAAGTACACGAGTTGTTTTATGACATTGGTTAACAACCCCACAACATATCAACCCTCTAACTTCTCAACTTTTTTTTTTTTGGTGAAGATGCACATAGCCAAAGACACACCATTTCAAAAATTTCTACATACACAATTCAGTGACACTGACTATGCTGTTCGAATTGTGCTGTTATTCTCACTTAAGATGAAGGCTTACAGAACAAAATAGTTTCTCATTTAACAGTTACTACAAATGTTGTCATATGACTATAGTTAACAATCTCACAGCACATCAACAATATCCTTACTCAACCTTGGGTTCCCTATCACCAGCTTCCTTGTCCCCTTCTGCTTTCTGGCCCTTGTCACTGGACTCCTGTACCTCGTTAGTCTCATTTGGTTTTACAGGGCTGTCCATTCCCAGGCTGAACAGTGAACCTCTGTGGTAACTTCACCACCGAGCTAGAAGGGTGTCTGGGAGCCATAATCTCAGGGTTTCTCCAGTCTCCTTTAGGCCAGTAAATCGTCTTTTTTTTGTGGGTTAGAATTATGCTCTATATCCTTGTCCAGCTCTATCCAGAACCCTCTGGTGTGATCCTGGTCAGAACAGTCAGTGGTGGTAGCCGGGCACCATCTAGCTGTACTGGACTCAGTCTGGTGGAGGCCTTGGTAGCTGTGGTCCATTAGTCTTTTGGACTAATCTTTTCCTTTATCCTGTTCTCTTCATTCTCCCTTGCTCCCAAAGGGATGAGACCAGTGGAGTATCTTAGATGGCCGCTCACAGGCTTTTAAGACCCCAGACACTACTCACCAAGGTAGAATGTAGAGCATTGTCTTTATAAGCTGTGTCATGCCAATTGAGCTAGATGTTCCCTGAGACCATGGTCCCCAGAGCCCTCCGCCCAGCAATTCAGTCCCCCAGGGAGTTTGGATGTGTCTATAGGGCTTCCATGACCTTTCCTTGTACAAGTTGTGCTAGTTTCCCCTGTATTGTGTACTGTCTCACCCTTCAACCAAGATACCACTTATCTAATGCCCATTTAGTATTTTGCCTCCCACCCTTCCCATCCCTGGTAACCAACAAAGATTGTTACATTTTGTGTGTGAACTTTTTCATGGGTTTTTACAATAGAGGTCTCATACAATATTTGTTCTTTTGTGATGGACTTATTTCACTCAGCATAATGTCCTCCAGTTTCATTAATGTTATGAGATGGTTCACAGATTCATTGTTGTTCTTTCTCATTGCATAGTACTCCATTGCGTGTATGTACCATAGTTTGTTTATCCATTCATCTTTTGATGGGCATCTAGGTTGTTTCCATCGTTTTCCTATAGTGATCAATGCTGCCATGAACATAGGTGTGCATACAAGTGTAGAATATTTGTTGTTGAAGAAAAAAATCATCTCACAACATGGATGAATCTGGAGAGCCTTATGCTGAGTGAAATTAGTCAGTCATAAAAGGACAAATACTGTATATTAGACCACTATTATAACAACTCAAGAAAAGTTTTAAACACAGAAAAAAGCATTCTTTGATGATTACAATGGTGGGGAAGGAGGGGGAGGAGAATGCACTAACTAGGTAGTAGACAAGGATCAACTTTGGTGAAGGGAAGGACAACACACAATACAGGGGAAGTCAGGAAAACTGGACCAAAGCAAAAGCTAAGAAGCTTCCTGGACACATCCAAACACTTTGAGGGACAGAGTAGTTGGGGCTGGGACCTGAGGACTATAGTTTCAGGGGATATCTATGTCAACTGGCATAACAAAGTTTATTAAGAAAATATTTTGCATCCACTTTAGTGAGTGGCATCTGAGGTCTTAAAAGCTTGCAAGTAGTCATCTAAGATGCATCAATTGGTCCCATCCCACATAGAGCAAAGGAGAATGGAGAAAACAAAAGACACAAGGGAAATATTAGCCCAAGTGACTAAAGAACCACATAAACCAGAGACTTCATCGGCCTGAGACCAGAAGAACTAGATGGTGCCCAGCTACCACCAATGACCTCCCTGACAGGGAATACAACAGACAGTCCCAGACAGGGCAGGAGAAAAGTGTGGAGCAGAACCCATATTCACATAAAAAGACCAGACTTAATGGTCTGACAGAGACTGGAGGAACCCCCAAAACTATGGCCCCTTGATAATCTGTTAACCCAGAACTGAAACCATTCCCAAAGCTCACTCTTCAGACAAAGATTAGACAGGAGTATAAAGCAAAATATAATATACTTGAGGAGAATACTTCTTAGTTCAATCAGATACAGGAGACTGAATGGGTGTCTCCTGTCTGGAAGCAAGATGAGAAGGCAGGAAGGGACAGGAACTGATTGAATGGACACAGGAAACCCGAGGTGGAAAGGGGGAGTGTGCTGTCACACTGTGGGAATTACAAAAAAAAGAAAAAAGAAGTCTTCATAAGAGCTAGATGGTACATTGTCTTGGAAATAGACATAATGGAGGAACTTTTACAGAAATATATTTTCCTCATTCCTTTTCTTCTTTGTTTACAAAATGAAGATGCCACAGTTGTTTTTTCAATATACTCCATTGTTTCTAATTCTCCCTCTCCTGTTCCTCCGTTTCTCTTCAGCTAAGAGCTAAGGTTAATATGAAACATAGCTAAAAAGTTTTTAAGAAGAGTCCGGCAAGATGGCGCTCTAGGCAGAAGCACCACGCCATCCCTCCACAGCAAAGATCCCAAAAACTAAGCCAAACAGAGAATCAACAATCCTGAAACCCTAGAACATCAAATGAAGAGATAAAGAACTCAGCCGAGCACCAAATGGAGTGAGAATACTGAAAGAGAATGGAGAGCGAGGAAAGATTCATGCAGACGTCCCCTACCAGATAACGCAGCGCGGATCCACCCTCTTGGACTCCTATTGGAGACCAGCAAATGGGAGAACGGGAGAGTAGCCTCGCGGAGCATCCAGTGGGAGACAAAACAGCCGGTAATTTGCGGTGTGCATTTTCCCACCCCTCACCCCTCTTTGCACCGGCTGGGGCTCCCCTGCTCCCCGTGGCCAAGGTCCCTGGGCCGGGGGGCACTGGTTGCTTGGATTCTGCGCTTCCGGGCCAGCAGCTCTCTGGGTGCCATTTGTTGGCTGCTGGTGTTGCTTTTTCTGCCGCCTCCCCCTCCTTTTGCTCGGGTGCCTGGTTCCGAGCGCCGTCTTTGCTCTTTCCTGTGGGGCTGTGGGGCTGCGTTGGAGTGTGTGGCTGCTTCCAGGTCTGGGCTGCCATGCTGGTGAGATTCTGGGGACTTTGTTCGTTTTCCCCTCTGCTTCCCGTGGCCACAGTCTCTTGACCCGGGGCCGCCGGCTGCTTGGATTCCACGCGCCTGTGCAGGCGGCTCTCTGGTTTCCGTTTGTTGGCTGCTGGTGTTGCTTTTTCTGCTTCTTTTGGTTTCTCGATTGCCTCTCGCTGCCTCCCCCTCCTTTTGCTCGGGTGCCTGGTTCCGAGCGCCGTCTTTGCCCTTTCCTGTGGGACTGTGGGGCTATGTTTGGGTGTGTAGCAGCTTCCAGGTCTGCTCTGCCGTGCTGGTGAGATCCCGGGGCTTTTGTTCTTTGCTCCTCTGCTTCCCGTGGCTGCAGTCTCTTCACCGGGGTCCGCCAGCTGCTTGGATTCCACACGCCCAGGCAGGCGGCTCTCTGGGTGCTGTTTGTTGGCTGCTGGTGCTGCTTTTTTTTTTTTTTCTCCTGCTTCTTTTGGTTTCTTGCTTGCCTCTCTCTGCCTCCCCCTCCTTTAACTCAGGTGCCTGGCTCCGTGCACCCTCTTTGCTCCTTTCTGAGGGTCCCCAGAGCACAGGCAATTTGTGATATACGCTTTCCCACTCTCCACCCTTCTTCGCTCACACTCGGCCTCCTCTGTTTCCCACGGACACAGTCTTTTGTCTAGAAACACCAGCCCGCACTGGCTGGCTCTCCGAGTGCCATTCGTTGACTACTGGTGTTGCTTTTTTTGTTTTTTTTCTTTTTTGATTAGTTTTGTCTACTTTTCCCTCTTTTTCCCTTTTGTCTTTCTTCATCGTTCAATTTCTCATCTCTCTATCTCTTCCTTCTCTTTCTGATCCCTGAATAAAGGCGTTGTATCCCTCTGCGCCTTCTGGCCAGGCTGTGCTGTGAAAACTGAGACCGACTTCCCCAGACCTCATAGCTGCATCGGTAGGATCCCTGGGAACTTAGCAGTTCTTTAACTTTTCTGATTTCTGTTTGTTCATTCTTTCCTTTTCTCTCTCTTCCCCCTTCTGGTTTTCTCCATCCCATAGTCTCTCATCTGTCCATTCCAACAGCAAGATCCTCTAGCATTGTTTTATGTTTGTATGTTTTTTCGCTACTGCTCCTCTCTCCTCTCTCCCATATCCAGCTTAGCTTCATGCATAACCATCTCCCCGCTACATACTGCCTACCTGCACCGTGCACTTGACATCACACCACCAAGCTGTGCAGCCACGCCCTATTGGAACCTGCCCAGCACTGACTACTGACTGTCCTGGTGGCTGCGGTGAGTGCCACAAACAACCCGTCCCAGAGGCTCCTCTTCAACTAGACCTGCCCAGCTGTACACAAGGATGAAACAAAAAAATCTACAATCAAACTAGACAAATATCTACTGAATGCCCAGAAAACAGCAAACAATATCAAAACATTTACAAAAACAAGACAAGATGGCTCCAATAGGCGACCAAATTAAAACACCAGATAACTCTCCTGTGGAAGAAAATGCACTAGAAGTACCCGATAGGGAACTCAAATCACTAATACTCGGAATTTTCCAAGAACTGAGGCAAAAAGCTGACAAACATGAGGAAAAAATAGACAAATTTATGGAAAATACAGACAAAAAATTGAAAGAATTCAGGAATAAAATGCCAAGATAAATTCACAACTAGAAATTATACAAACACAACAATTAGAAATCCAAAAGATAAACAACAAGATTTCAGAAATGGATGATGTCATAGAAGGGCTGAGAAGTAGATTTGAAACCGTGGAAGACAGGATCAGTGGAACTGAAGACAGACACTTGGATACAACTCTGTTTCAGGAAAACTCAGAAAAAAGAACAAAGAAAAATGAAGAGACCCTGAGAGTTATGTGGGACACAATTAAAAGCAAAAATTTATGAGTGATTGGCATCCCAGAACAGGGAGAGAAAACAGAAAACACAGAGAGGATCATTGAGGAACTGCTGACAGAAAACTTTCCCAGTATCATGAAAGATGAAAAGCTGGCCATCCAAGAAGCTCAACGAACCCCATATAGAAGAGACCCCAAAAGAAAATCACCAAGACATATCATATTCACACTCGCCAAAACTAAAGACAAACAAAGAATCCTGAGAGCAGCTCGTGAAAAACAAGAAGTCACGTACAGAGGAGAAACAATAAGACTAAGCTCAGATTATTCGGCAAAAACCATGCAGGCAAGAAGGCAGTGGGATGACATATATAAAATCTTGAAATAAAAAAATTGTGAGCCAAAAATAATATATCCTGTAAAACTGTCGTTCAAATTTGATGGTGAAATTAGGTCATTTCCAGCTAAACAGAAACTAAGGGAATATGCAAAAGTCAAACCAAACTTACAAGAATTATTAAAGGGAGTTCTTTGATCTGAGGACAAACAGCTTCAGCCCTCAGGCAGGACCTAGGACGCAGGATCATACGAACCAGATACCATTCTAGGAAATGAACTATTTAGGACTATCCAAAACCAAAAGAAATACAACAGGGAATCAGAGCAATCAATCAAAGGATGACAACAACATCAAAACAATGAAAAAGGGAACAAATGGCATAGGTATAGAACCTTCTAATGGAGAGGAAGGCAAGGCGATACCAAGTAAGGGTAGACTGCTTCAAACTTATAAAGATAAGGGTAAACTTCATGGTAACCACAAAGAAAGTTAACAAACCAACTCATAAAAATAAAGACGAAAAACATAAAGTCTCAGCAAAAACAAAACATACAAAAACAAAAGAAATGAACACAAAATCCACAAACAAAAGTAACTCAGCACAAGACAGTAAGAAGAACAAAGAAAACTTCAGCACCACAAAAAAAAGCACTACAAAATGACAGCAACAAACTTCCATCTATCAATAATTACACTGAATGTAAATGGACTCAATGCACCCATAAAGAGACAGAGAGTCACAGAATGGATAAGAAAACAGGATCCATCAATATGCTGTCCACAAGAGACACACCTTAGAAACAAAGATCTGAATTTATTAAAAATCAAAGGATGGAAGAAAATATATCAATCTAAAAACTATCAAAAAAGAGCAGGAGCGGCAATTGTAATCTCAGATACAATAGACTGTAAAACAAAATCTACCATAATAGACAAAGAAGGACACTATATAATAATTAAGGGGACGATCCATCATGAAGACATAACCATAATAAACATCTACGCACCCAATGACAAGGCTACAAAATACATAAAAAAAAAAAAAAAAAAAAAAACTCTATCAGCACTGAAAAGAGAAATTGACAGTTCCACAATAATAGTAGGAGACTTCAACACACCACTCTCAGTAAAGGACAGAACAACTAAGAAGAAACTCAGCAAAGATACAGAAGACCTAAAGGACACAATCAGCCAACTGGACCTCATAGACATATATAGAACAATCCATCCAACCACTGCAAAGTACACATTCTTTTCCAATGCACATGGAACGTTCTCCAGAATAGACCACGTCTTAGGCCACAGAGCAATCCTCAACAAGATCCAAAACGTTGAGATAATTCGAAGTATCTTCTCTGACCACAGTGCCATCAAGGTAGAAATTAACACTAGAAAGAGCAAGGAAAAAAAATCAAACACATGGAAACTGAATAATACTCTGCTTACACATCAATGGGTAATAGAAGAAATCAAAGATGGAATCAAAAAATTCCTAGAATCAAATAAAAATGAAAACACATCATACCAAAACCTTTGGGACACAGCAAAGGCAGTCCTCAGAGGACAATTTATAGCAAAAGATGCACATATCAAAAAAGAAGAAAGGGACAAAATCAAAACATTAAATACAGAACTCAAACAAATAGAAAGAGAACAGATAAAAAAGCCTACAACCAACGGAAGAAAGGAAAAAGTAAAGATCAAAGCAGAAATCAATGAAATAGAGAACAGAAAAACAATAGAAAGAATCAACAAAACCAAAAGTTGGTTCTTTGAAAGAATCCACAAAATCGACAAACCACTGGCCAGACTGACAAAAGAAAAACATCAGAGGACACAAATAACCCAAATAAGAAATGAAATGGGCGACTTTACGAACAGACACAACCGAAATAAAAAGGATTATAACAGAATGTTATGAAAACCTATATTCCAATAAATTTGAAAACCTAGAGGAAATTGATAAATTTCTAGAAACACATGGCCTAACCAAACTACAACAAAGTGATATTGAAAATCTGAACAGACCCATAACAGCTGAAGAGATTGAAAATGTAATAAAAAAACTCCCAACCAAAAAAAGCCCTGGCCCAGATGACTTCACTGGAGAATTCTACAAAACATTTACAGAAGAGCTTGTACCAGTTCTACTCAAGCTATTTCAGAGCATAGAAGAGGAAGCAACACTTCCAAATTCATTCTATGAAGCCAGCATAACGCTGATACCAAAACCAGGCAAAGACATCACAAAAATAGAAAATT
This sequence comes from Dugong dugon, assembly GCA_030035585.1. Classification (NCBI taxonomy): domain Eukaryota; kingdom Metazoa; phylum Chordata; class Mammalia; order Sirenia; family Dugongidae; genus Dugong; species Dugong dugon. The sequence continues at coordinate 99,314,004 of CM057463.1, read as the reverse complement.
ACAGACCAATATCTCTCATGAATATAGATGCAAAAATTCTGAACAAAATTCTAGCCAATAGAATTCAGTATCATATCAAAAAAATAATACACCACGACCAAACATTAGAAACTCCATCAACGTAATTCACCACATAAATAAAAGGAAAGAAAAAAATCACATGATCATCTCAATTGATGCAGAAAGGCATTTGACAAAGTCCAACACCCATTCCTGATAAAAGCGCTCAATAAAATAGGTATAGAAGGGAAATTTCTCAACATAATAAAGGGCATCTATGCAAAACCAACGGCCAATATCATTCTTAATGGAGAGAGGCTGAAAACGTTCCCCTTGAAAACAGGAACAAGACAAGGATGCCCTTTATCACCACTCCTATTTAACATTGTGCTGGAAGTTCTAGCTAGAGCAATAAGGCAAGAGAAAGAAATAAAGGGCATCCAAATTGGTAATGAACAAGTTAAACTGTCCCTGTTTGCAGATGATATAATACTATACACAGAAAACCCTAAAGACTCCACAGGAAATCTACTGGAGCTAATAGAAAGATTCACCAGTGTAGAAGGATACAAGATAAACATTCAAAAATCAGTTGGATTCCTATACACCAGTAAAGAGAATGATGAAAAGGAAATCAGGAAAACAATACCATTTTCAATAGCCCCTAAAAAGATAAAATACTTAGGAATAAATCTGACCAGGGATGTAAAAGACCTATACAAAGAAAACTACAAAACACTACTGCATGAAACCCAAAGAGATCTACATAAATGGAAAAACATACCATGCTCATGGATAGGCAGACTCAACATTGTGAAAATGGCAATTCTACCCAAAGCAATTTACAAATACAATGGAATCCCAATCCAAATACCAGCAACATTCTTCAAAGAGATGGAAAAACTGATTATTAAATTTTTATGGAAAGGAAAGAAGCCCCGAATGAGTAAAGCACTACTGAAGAAGAAGAATAAAGTTGGAGGACTCAGACAACCTGAGTTGAGAACCTACTATACAGCTACAGTAGTCAAAACAGCCTGGTACTGGTACAACAACAGAGACATTGACCAATGGAACAGAATTGAGAACCCAGATGTAAATCCATCCACCTACGGTAACCTGATTTTTGACAAGGGCCCAAAGTCCATCAAATGGGGAAAAGACAGTCTTTTTAACAAATGGTGCTGGCAGAACTGGATATTCATTTGCATAAAAATGAAACAGGACCCATACCTCACACCGTATACAAAAATTACTTCAAAATAGATCAAAGACCTGAATATAAAGCCTAAAACTATAAAGTTCATAGAAGAAAAAATAGGACCAACACTTCAGGCCTTAATACATGCATTAACAGGATACAAACCATAACCATCAACACACAAAACCCAACGGATAAACTAGATAAATGGGATCTCCTAAAAATCAAACACCTATGCTCTTCAAAAGACTTCACCAAAAGAGTCAAAAGAGAACCTACAAACTGGGAAAAAATTTTTGGACAGTGCAAGTCAGACAAAGGTCTAATCTCCATAATCTACAAGAAAATCTAACACCTCTACAACAAAAGGACAATCCTATCAAAAAATGGGCAAAGGAAATGAACAGACACTTCACCAAAGAAGACATTCAAATGGCCAACAGACACATGAGGAAATGCTCGCGTTCACTAGCCATTAGAGAAATGCAAATTAAAACCACAATGAGATACCATCTCACCCTGGCATTACTGGCACGAATCAAAAATACTGGAAATAACAAATGTTGGAGGGGCTGCGGGGAGATGGGAACTCTTATACACTGCTGGTGGGAATGCAAAATGATACAACCATTTTGGAAAATGATATGGCGTTTCCTCAGAATGGTAGAAATAGACATACCATTCGATCCAGCAATCCCACTCCTAGGAATATATCCTAGAGAAATGAGTTGTCACTAGAATAGACATATGCACACCTATGTTCATGCAGCATTGTTCACAATAGCAAAATGATGGAAACAACTTAGGTGCCCATCAACAGATGAATGGATAAACAATCTATGGTACATACACACAATGGAGTACTATGCAACGAGAAAGAACAACAATGAATCTCTGAAGCATCTCATAACATGGATGAAACTGGAGGACGTTATGCTGAGTGAAATAAGTCAATCACAAAAGGACAAATATTGTATGAGACCTCTATTGTAAAAACCCATGAAAAAGTTCACATGCAAAATGTAATAATCCTTGTTCGTTACCAGGGATGGAAGGGTTGGGGGGGAAATACTAAATAGGCAATATATAAGTGGTATCTTGGGTGAAAGGTGAGACAGTACACAATACAAGGGAAACTAACACAACCTGCACAAGGAAAGGTCATGGAAGCCCCATGGACACATCCAAACTCCCGGAGGGACTGAGTTGCTGGATGGAGGGCTCTGGGGACCATGGTCTCGGGGAACATGTAGCTCAATTGGAATGACACTACTTATAAAGATAATGCTCTGCATTCTACCTTGGTGAGTAGTGTCTGGGGTCTTAAAAGCCTGTGAGCGGCCATCTAAGATACTCCACTGGTCTCATCACTTCGGGAGCAAGGGAGAATGAAGAGAACAGGATACAACGAAAAGATTAGTCCAAAGGACTAAACGTCCACAGCTACCAAGACCTCCACCAGACTGATTCCAGTACAGCTAGATGGTGCCCGGCTACCACCGCTGACTGCTCTGACCAGGATCACAATAGAGGGTTCTGGACAGAGCTGGACAAGGATGTAGAGCATAATTCTAACTCACAAAAAAAAAAAAAAAAAAACCAGATTTACTGGCCTAAAGAAGACTGGAGAAACCTCAAGAGTATGGCCCCTAGACACCGTTTTAGCTCGGTGGTGAAGTTACCTTCGAGGTTCACTGTTCAGCCTGGGAGTGGACAGCCCAGTAAAACCAAATGAGACTAACGAGGTACAGGAGTCCAGTGACAAGGGCCAGAAGGCAGAAGGGGAGTAGGAAGCTGATGATAGGGAACACAAGGTTGAGTAAGGATACTGTTGATGTGTTGTGAGATTGTTAACCATTGTTATAGGGCAACATTTGTAGTAACTGTTAAATGTGGGCTATTTTGTCCTGTAAGCCTTCATCTTAAGTGAGAATAACAGCACAATTAGAAGAGCGTAGTCAATGTCACTTAAATGTGTACGTAAAAAGTTTTGAAATGGTGTATCTTTGGCTCTGTGTATTTTCACCAAAAAAAAAAGCTGAGAATTTAGAGGATTAAAATGTTGTGTGGTTGTTAACCAAAGTCATAAAACAGCATGTGTACTACTGTTACATGAGAAACTGTTTGTTCTGTAAGCCTTCACCTGAAGTACAATAAAATATTTAAAAAAATAATTAAAAAAAAGTTTTTAAAAGAAAATCAGTATCATTTGGTAAATACTGGGTAAAAACAGCTAAATAAAAAGGGGTGTTTATATTCTACCTCTAGAAAAATGAAATAGGAAATTAGTAGAAACTATGAGATACTTTATATCAGGAAAAAGTCTGATTTTCTTAAATTATTTTGCTGTGTTTTTCCCCAACTCATTACATATTAAAGTGACTCAGGAGAACCTTGCTCATTCTAGGCTTTCCATTAAATAGCTACATGACTGTGTAAGTTACACAGCTTTTCTGAGCTTCATTTTCCTTTCTCTTAAAGGGATGTGTAGCATAACGTTAAGTAGCACGGGCTGTGGAGTAAGATTGCCAGGTTCAAACGCTGGCTGAGTTACCTACTAGCCATGATACCTGGTGCATCACCTAAAGTCCGTGGGCGTTGGTTTCTTCACTGATCAAATGGTAATACAAATACCAACTCCCTCACGGGGTTATCTTGAACATTAAATGAGATAACATGGTAAATCATTCAGAACAGTGTCTGGCACGTAATAAAAACTGTGTAAGAGATTGTTAATAAATAAATAAAATTGTTGATAATTCTTGACTATATTTAAATACATCATCAGTTTTAAAATTATATGTACTTTCATTTCACATTCTGTGGCTTGGTAATATTGATATAGTAATAAATTACCTATTTAAATGTGTAATCTTAAAAAGGTTACTACTGTTATTGATTTTGATTTTAGTTTTATAATAATTTGAGCAAAACATTTATAGATGAGCTTATATAAAATTTTTGGTAGTAAAAAATGGAAAGGTAGGAACTTACCTATGATAATTCACTCTTCCAGGTCACTTGGGTCTGTTTTTAAACAAATAAATAACTTGGTATATAATTTTCTACCTAAAATAAGTAGATCAAGAAACTGGGAATTTTTGACACATTTGTACTGATAATATATGTTGATACTCAGGAAGCAAAATCTCTCACTGTCCTAACTTTTACCAACCTAATTATACTAGTAATTTTTCTTTATCTATACTTAGAAAAGTTATTAATTATTTTCTACCAGGGGATTCTGAATTGTCAGAAAGTTACTTCTTTAAAACTATTGTTATGCTCTTTATAATTAATATGATTTTAATAACCTTAAATATTGAAAATATTCTTTTAGACAATTTAAATTTACTACTTAATTCCAAGGTGACAAAATGTTCAACACTGATGAAATATCTCAGTAAAACCAGTGACCTAATTCCATATGAAAATGCAATTTTAAACAAATATAGTTCTGTGCTAGAATATTTTAATTTTTCCTGTTTCTGATGAAAATCTGTTTTAATCTACACTCTGACTCATTGAGAATTACCATCAAATGAGATTTAACTCAAAATGAAAAAAAAAAATACATAGATGCATACAATGATGAAGCTGGAAGTAAATATAGAATATAATTGGTCCAGCATCATTATTTAAAGGGGAAAAATTAAAACCAGTCAGACTGAGTAACTGGCCAAATTTTTATTCAACAAAGCGTCATCACAGACAAAACTGAATATAAGTCATTCTACTAACTGACCATTTAGTCATGAGACATGTTTAATGTGACCAGGGATATTCAATAATTCTCCAGTTTAAAAACCTGAATGGTGTTTACACACTAAGTATACCAATATTCTTTTAAACTCTTTCTTCTTTAAAAATGATGAAACTCATTAGCATTTATGACTTTTCACTAGAAGAAGATTAATAAAAATTTTATTGTCAGGTTAAACAATTTTACTGGGCAAGAGGTTCAAAGGCCTTGCTACAGGTATTTTTTAGCATTTAATATTGCATACTTAGATATCTCAGGAAGTAAATCTCAAACACAGGTAGCTCATAACATATTCAAGTTACAATGAACTGCCCTTACAACTGTCTTTTTTTATGATTTGTGTATTTTTTACGTATGTATTACGTATTAAAATATATCTGTAAGTTTATATGTAATGTTTCCAACTCCCAAAGACAAATAAAGATCAAATTTATAATGATACTGATAATAAAAGGTGTTTTTCACTACTATTATGTATTTTTTAACACACAATTTTAAAATGCAGGAAACTGTAAAGAGTTTTAAATGACTCAATGAATCTATACTCTAACTAAAGCAAAACCAAACCCATGGTCCTCATGTTGATTCCAACTCATAGTGACCCGTTGGGGTTTCCAAGACTGTAAAGCTTTATGGAAGCAGACTACTACATCTTTCTCCCATGGAGCATCTAATGGGTTCAAACTGCTGACATTTCAGTTAGCAGCCAAGCACTTTAACCACTGTACCACCAGGTCTACTTCATAATTTAGCTATAGAATGATAAAAACCAAACAACTAAACCCATTACCTTCCAGTCGATTCTAACTCATGGCAAACCTATAGGGTAAATAGAACTGCTCCATAAGGTTTCCAAAACTGTAATCTTTATGGAAACAGACTGCCACATCTTTCTCCCACAGAGCATATGGTGCGTTTGAACTGCAAACCTTTCGGTTAGCAGCAGAGCAGCTTACCACTGGGCCACCAGGACTCCTTATAGGATAATAGTCACTGAAAATATTATGATACAGTGAATCTTGTGAGAGCAGAACTCAATGGGACTGCCTTGAAAGTTTTCCACCTTTGACAAGGTGCAGTTTTACCACTTTTCTATTACTTTCTATTAGTAGAAAATATTTGAGTTTTCCTTCTTTGACAGGTTTCCACCTTATACAGGTTCTGGTTTTCACAGATTTTACTGAATAGTTCCCTAGATTCTTCTCTATATATGTATGTGTGTATACATATTAAGGGAGAGAGAAGAATTTAGAAAAATATTAATGTGTAGTAGTTGATTTCCTTTGTTCAAATATGGTGTATGTACTTTGCTACTTGAACTACTTTATGGAGGACCAATATATCTTTCTATCATTTTGAAGGCTAATTTATAGTTTTTTAATGTCCCTTCTTAATTTAACGTTTTGAATGTTTTTTGTAATGTTTTGTAATGCTATAATTTAAAAATGATTGAATTTATGTCTATGTATTTGCCTGCAAATATAACTTTGCCCAAATTCCATGAGTCTTGACATAGATAACTTACCTTTTTTTAATCCTGTAAGTATTTCATGATTGTAATGTTCATCTAATAATTTACTAATTAGATATCAGACTGATTTTTATTCATTCACTCAATAAATATTTTTGTGGCCATAGTATATGAGAGTTATTCTCTTAGATGATAAAGTAAGAAAGAAGTAACAAACACCAAAGCAACAATAAAGCTCTGCCTTCATGGAATTTACATTCTGGTGGGTCAATACTTATGAGAATCAAGTAGACATATTAATATCTGATATGATGCCAAGGAGTGGTAAGTGCTATGAATAAAAATAAACCTGGAGACTTCCGAGCAACATGGCACTATAGTCAGAAGCACCGCGCCATCCATCCACAGCAAAGATCAGAAAAACTAAGTCGAACGGAGTCACACGTCAATCCTGAAACCCTAACCATCAAATGAAGAGATAAAGAACCCAGCCGAACGACACAGCTTTTAAAGACAATGCTCTACATTCTACCTTGGTGAGTAATGCCTGGGGTCTTAAAAGCCTGTGAGCGGCCATCTAAGATACTCCACTGGTCTCATCCCTTCGGGAGCAAGGGAGAGTGAAGAGAACAGGATACAACGAAAAGATTAGTCCAAAGGAATAATCGTCCACTGCTACCAAGGCCTCCACCGGCCTGAGTCCAGTACAGCTAGATGGTGCCCAGCTACCACCACCGAATGCTCTGACCAGGATCACAACAGAGGTTTCTGGACAGAGCTGGACAAGGATGTAGAGCATAATTCTAACCCACACACACACAAAAAAAGACCAGATTTACTGGCCTATAAGAGACTGGAGAAACCTTGAGAATATGGCCCCCCAGACACCCTTTTAGCTCAGTGGTGAAGTTACCTCCGAGGTTCACTGTTCAGCCTGGGAGTGGACAGCCCTGTAAAACCAAATGAGACTAACGAGGTACAGGAGCCCAGTGACAAGGGCCAGAAAGCAGAAGGGGACAAGGAAGCTGGTGATAGGGAACACAAGGTTGAGTAAGGATATTGTTGATGTGTTGTGAGATTGTTAACCATTGTTACAGGGCAACATTTGTAGTCACTGTTAAATGAGAAACTATTTTGTTCTGTAAGCCTTCATCTTAAGTGAGAATAACAGCACAATTGGAAGAGCATAGTCAATGTCACTGAACTGTGTATGTAGAAATTTTTGAAACGGTGTATCTTTGGTTATGTGTATTTTCACCAAAAAAAAAAAAAAAAGTTTGAGAATTCAGAGGGTTAATGTGTTGTGGGGTTGTTAACCAATGTCATAAAACAACATGTGTACTACTGTTTCATGAGAAACTATTTGTTCTGTAAGCCTTCACCTGAAGTACAATAAAATAAAATTAAAAAAAAAAGAACTCAGCCAAGCACCGAATGGAATAAGAAACTGACAGAGAACAGAGCGTGAGGAGAGCTACATGCAGAAGTCCTCTGTCAACTACTGCAGCATGGATCCGCCATCTTGGACTCCTATCTGAGATCAGCGGACCGGAGGTAGGAGAAAGCAGCTTCACGGAGCTTCCAGCAGGTGACAGAACAAAGGTAATCCACGATATAGGCTTTCCCATCCCCCACCCTTCTTCACACCCCCTTAGCCTCTTCTGCTTCCTGCAGCCACAGTCTATTAGCCTGGAAGCACCAGCTTCCCCCCAGTTCCACTTGGATTCCACCTGCCCATGCTGGCCAGCTCTCTGAGAGCCATTTGTTGGCTGCTAGTGTTGCTTTTTTCTGCTTTTTTAGATCTCTTCCTTACCTCTCACCACCTCCCACTCCTTTTTCTCAAATACCTGGCTCCGTGCACCACCTTTGCTTATTCCTGAAAGGCTGCAAAACACAGCTCAACTGTGACATTGCTTCCCTGCCCATGCTGCCATGCTGGTGGGATACCCTGAGCTTTTTTGTTTGTTTGTTTGCTCTGATTTGTTCTGTTTGATTGTTTGTTTGTTTTCTTTTTCTTTTCTCAGCTTGGGGGCCCCCTTTTAGCCAGGCATTACCACACGGCTTGGAAGCTAGACTCTTACTCTGCACAGAAGCACAGGGACACCCCTGGGAGCATTTATTTTTCTTGTTTGTTTGTTTATTTTTTTTTATATCTTTGTTTAGTTTTCTTCTCTCTCTTATTCCATTTTGGTCTTTCATTTCCATTTTCTCTATTTATTAATTTTTTTCTTTTAGACTTTTTCTTTTTTTTTCATTTTTGCTTTTCCCCGTTTCTCAGTCTCTCATCTCTCCACTCCAATAGCAAGCTCGCTTAGCACTCTTTCTTGTTTGTGTGTATGTTTTTGGCTCCTGTTCCTCTCTCCTCTCTTTCATCTTTCCCATACCCATTTAAGCTCCACACATCACAATCTGCACCCTCCTATCTGCCTACCTGCACAGTGCATCGAAGAACACACTCCCAAGCAGCACAGGCATGGCCTACTGGAACCTGCCCTGCACTGATTCCCGGTCAGCACTGTCTGCCCTGGTATGTGCCACAAACAACGCATCCCAGCAACTCCCCTTCAGCTAGACCTGCCCTGCTGTACCATATCTGAGTAACTGACCCTACCCATTGGAGAAGGAGATGAAAAGTATCGTGCCCACAGATGAGCATATTACTGAAAACACATAGCCAGACTGCTCAGACATAACCAAATAAAACTAAAAAGCAGGACAAAACAAACAAATCTACAATCAATAAACAATGAAAATAATCACTGAATGCCCTGAAGACAACAGACAATATCAAAACATTTACAAAAACAGGACAAGATGGTTTCAGTAGGCTTCCAAAATAAAACACCAATTAACCTTCCAGTAGAAGAAAAGGCACTAGAACTAACTGATAGGGAATTCAGATCTCTAGTATTCAGAATTATCCAAAAGTTGAAGCAAGAAACAGACAAAAATGAGGAAAAAATAGACAAGTTCATGGAAAAGGCAGACAACGTCTTGGAAAATACAGACAAAACAATGGAAGAATTCAAGAAAATAATACAGGAACAAAATGCTAAAATAAATTCACAACTAGAAATCATACAAAAACAACAATTAGAAATGCAAAACACAAACAAGATTTCAGAAATGGACAGTGTCATAGAAGAGCTGAGGAGAGGTTTGAAACAATGGAAGGTAGAATCAGAGAAACTAAAGAAAAACACTTGGATACAACTCTGAGGAAAAATAAGAAAAAAGAGCAAAGAAAAATGAAGAAACCCTGAGAATTATGTGGAATACAATCAAAAGCAAAAATCTGCAAGTGATTGGAGTTCCGGAACAGGGGGAGAAAACAGAAAACACAGAGAGGATCATTGAAGAATTGCTGACAGGAAAACTTCCCCAGTATCATGAAAGATGAAAACCTCACCATCCAAGAAGCTCAATGAACCCCATATAGGATAGACCCCAAAAGAAAATCACCAAGGCATATCATAATCACACTCACTAAAACCAGAGACAAACAAAGAATCCTGAGAGCAGCTGAAGAAAAACAAAAAGTCACATACAGAGGAGAAACAATAAGACTAAGTTCAGATTATTCGGCAGAAACCATGCAGGCAAGAAGGCAATGGGAAGACATAGACAAAACCTTGAAAAAAAAAATTGTCAGCCAAGAATAATATACCCTGCAAAACTCTCATTCAAATATGATGGTGAAATAGGTCATTTCCAGATAAATAGAAATTAAAGGACTAGGTAAAAACCAAACCAAACTTACAAGACTTATTTAAGAAAGTCCCTCGATCTGAGAACAAACAATATCAGACCACAGGCTGAATATAGGACACAGGATTGTACTAGCCAGATACCAACCTAGGATATGCACTCCTAAGGACTATGCAAAACCAAAAGAATTACAAAAGGGAGCCAGAGAGGTTAATAACAGCATCAGAACAATAAAAGAGGGAATAAATGGTGTAAGTATAGAACCTTCTAATGGAGAGGAAGTCAAGCGATACCAAGTAATAATAGACTGATTCAAATCTAGGAAGATAAGGGTAAATTTAAAGATAACCACAAAGAAAGTTAACAAACCTACTCATCAAAATAAAGAAGAAAAACATAAAGTCTCAGTAAAAAGAAAACCTACAAAAACAAAAGAAATGAAAAAAAAAATCCTCAAACAAAAAGAACTCAGTACAGGAGAGTAAGAGGAACAAAGAAAACGTCAGCACCACAAAAAAAAGCACTACAAAATGCAATCCCACGCCTAGGAATATATCCTAGAGAAATAAGAGCCATCACACGAATAGACATATGCTTACTCATATTCATTGAAGCACTGTTCACAATAGCAAAAAGATGGAAACAACATAGATGCCCATCAGCAGATGAATGGATAAACTATGGTACATACACAATGGAGTATTATGCAAAGATAAAGAACAATGATGAATCTGTAAAGCATCTCATAACATGGATGAAACTGGAGGACATTATGCTGAGTGAAATAAGTCAATCACAAAAGGATAAATATTGTATGAGATCTCTACTGTAAAAACCCATGCAAAAGTTTACACACAAAAAGAAACAATCTTTGTTGGTTATGAGGGATGGGAGGGTTGGGGGGTACTAAAAAGACAATAGATAAATGGTAACTTTGGTGAAGAGTACAACAGTACACAATATTGGGGAAGCCAGCACAACTTGTACATGGAAAGGTCACAGAAGCTCCGTAGACACTTCCAAACTTCCTGAGGGACTGAATTGCTGGGTGGAGGGCTGTGGCGACCATGGTCTTGGTGAACATCTAGCTCAATTGGCATAACACAGTTTATAAAGACCATGTTCTACATTCTACCTTGGTGAGTAGTGTCTTAAAAACCTGTGAGCAGCCATCTAAGATACTCCACTGGTCTCACCCCTTCAGGAGCAAGGGACAATGAAGAGAACAAGATACAAGGAAAAGATTAGTCCAAAGGACTAATGGACCACAGCCACCATGGCCTCCACCAGACTGACTCCAGTACAGCTGGATGGTGCCTGGCTACCACCACAGACTGCTCTGACTGGGATCACAGTAGAAGGTCCTGGACATAGCTGGAAAAGGATGTAGAACAGAATTCTAACTCACAAAATAAAGACCAGATTTACTGGCCTGATAGACTGGAGAAACCCTGAGAATATGGCCCTCAGACACCCTTTTAGCTCAGTGGTGAAGTCAATCCAGAAGTTCACAGTTCAGTCAAGGATTGGACATCCTTATAAAACAAAATGGGAATAATGAGGCACAGCAGTCCAGGGACAAGGACTAGAAGGCAGGAGGGGACAAGAAAGCTGGTGATAGGGAACCCAAGTTTGAGAAGGGACAGTGTTGACATGTCATGGGGTTGTTAACCATTGTAATAGGGCAATATTTGTACTAACTGTTTAATGAGAAACTTTGTTCTCGTTATGTGTTCTGCAAACCTTTATCTAAGGTACAAAAAAAAAAAAAAAAAGATCAAATTGACAACAGCAACTCAAAAGGTTTGATGGGAAGCCTAGGGGACAGTGAGTTGAAGATAATGGTGATGGAATAATTTGGAAAAGGATAATTAGAATAGGAGCACAACTGGAAGAATGTAATCAATGCCAATATTGTTTGTACCTGGAGAAACTTTCAAAATGGTGTAACTTTGGCTACGCATATTTTCACCAAGAAAAGGTCCTCAAGGTCGAGAAGGGAGAATGATGACATGTCGTGGAGTTGTTAACCAATGTCATAAAACAATATGTGTACTGACTGTTTAATGAGAAACTATTTGTTCTGTAAACCTTCATCTAAAGTACAATAATAAAAACTAAAAAAGAAAAAAAAAAGTTGTAAAATTCAAGGAAACAGCTTTCCTAGAGTGTGGAGAAGAAAAGCAAACTTGTTGACACTTTGATTTTAGCCCAGTGAGCCCTGTGTCAGGCCTCTGACCTTCAGAACTGTAAGATAACAAGACAATAAATTTATGTCGTTTTAAACCACTAAAAATAATAATAAAGTGGGAAAAGATATAAGAACTAACAGTAAGCATATTTTAGATGGGATAATCTGAGAAAGCCTTTCTAATGAGTTAACATTTGAGCAGAGGCCTAAATGAAGAAAGAAATGAGCAGTGTGTCTACCATGAATCCCACAGCCACAAGGATCTGAGTGCCACCTATAACCATGCCAACAAGGAAGGATCCCTCCCTAGTGTGTTAGTTTTCTATTACTGTGTAACAAATTATCACAAATTTAACAGCTTAAAACCATAGTCATTTATTATATCATAGTCATTTAGGTCAGAAGTCTAGGTGAGCCTAACTGGTTTGTCTGCTTAGGGTCTCACAAGGCTGAAGTCAAAACGTCTGTTGAGCTGGGCTTTCATCTGGAGGTCTTGGAGAGGGTTATTGACAGAACCCAGTTTTTCACAGTTGTAGAACTGAGATTTTTACTTGCTTGATGTCTGTCAGCCACTCTCAGCTTCTAGAGACCACCCACATTTCTTGTCACATGATCCTCTCTGTCTTCAAAGCCAGCAATATCACAATGAATCCTTCTCATGCTTCAAATTTCACTTTCAGACCAAAAATTTTTAATGGTTAATAGAGGTGGGCAGGAGGGAGGGTAATAGTGGGACTCATTGCTTAGGAGGAACATTAAGCCTTTGCTAAGGATGATAGGAAAATTTGGAAATGGACGATGGTAATGGTTGAACAACAATGGTTGAACATAATAAACATAATTAATGTCACTAAATTGTACATGTGAAGAATGCCGATATGGCAAATGATTTGTTATATATACATTTAACACAATTAAAAAAAAAAGTCTCCCTGACTTCTCTTTCTGCCATCAGTCAGAGAAAATTCTTTTTTTTAAATTGTGCTTTAAGTGAAAGTTTACAGTTCAAGTTAGTCTTTCTACAAAAATTTATACATACATTATTACGTGACCCTAGTTGCTCTCCCTAAACTGTGACAGCACACCCATCCTTTCTATCCCTGACTGCTCATGTCCATTCAACCAGCTCCTGACCTTCTCTGCCTCCAGACAGGATCTCCCCATTTAGTCTCATGTATCTACTTGAGCTAAGAAGCACAATCTTCACGAGTATCATTTTATGCCCCGTAGTCCAGTCTAATCTTTGTTTGAAGAGTTGGCCTCTTGAATGGTTTTAGTTCTGGGCTGATAGAGAATCCAGGGGCCATGCTTTCTGAGGCGCTTCCAGTCTCAGTCAGACCATTAAGTCTGGGCTTCTTACTAGAATTTGAGTTCTGCACCCCATCCTTTTACGGCTCCATCAGGGAACCTCCGTTGTGTTCCCTGTCAGGGAGGTCATTGGTGGTAGTTGAGCACTATCTAGTTCTTCTGGTCTCAGGCTGATGAAGTCTCTGGTTTATGTGGCCCTTTCTGTCTCTTGGGCTAATACTTTCCTTGTGTCTTTGGTGTTCTTCATTCTCCTTTGCTCCAGGTGTGTTGGGACCAATTGATGCATCTTAGATGGCTGCTTGCTAGCTTTTAAGACCCCAGATGCCAATCACCAAAGTGGGATGCAAAACATTTTCTTAATAAACTTTCTCATGCCAATTGACTTGGATGTCCCCTGAAACCAAGGTCCCCAGACCCCCACCCCTGCTACTCTGTCCCCTGAAGTGATTGGTTATATTCAGGAAACTTCTTATCTTTGGTTTAGTCCAGTTGTGCTGACTTTCCCTGAAAGTATATTGTCCTTCCCTTCACCTAAGATAATTCTTGCCTACTATGTAGTTAGTGAATGCCCCTCTCCCTCCCTCCCCACCCTCGTAACCATTAAAGAATGTTTTCTTCTGTGTTTAAACCTTTTCTTGAGTTCTTATAATAGTGGTCTTATACAATATTTGTCTTTTTTCGACTGACTACGTTCACTCAGCATAATGCCTTCCAGATTCCTCCATGTTTTAAGATGTTTCACAGATTCATCGTTGTTCTTTATTGTTCTACAGTATACCATTGTGTGAATGTACTATAATTTGTTTATCCATTTGTCCCTTAATGGGCTCCTAGGTTGTTTCTATCTTTTTGCTATCTTGAACAGTGCTGCAAAGAACATGGGTGTGCATATATCTACTCCTGTGATGGTTCATATTTCTCTAAGATATATTCCAAGGAGCAGGATTGCAGGATACTATGATACTTCTATTTCTAACTTTTAAGGAACTGCCAAATTCATTTCAAAAGTGATTGTACTATTTCACATTCCCACCAACAGTGTATAAGTGTTTCAGTCTCTCCACAACCTCTCCAACATTTATTATTTTGTGTTTTTGGATTAATTCTACCCTTACTGGTGTGAGACAGTATCTCATTGGAGTTTCGATTTGCATTTCTCTAATGGCTAATGATTATGAACATTTCTTCATGTGTCTGTTAGCTGCCCAAATGTCTTCTTTGGCAGAGTGCCTGTTCATATCCTTTGCCCATTTTTAATTGGGTTGTTTGTCTTTTTCTTGTTGAGGTTTTGCAGTATCTTGTAGATTTTAGAGATCAGACACTGATTGGATTTGTCATAGCCAAAATGTTTACCCAGTCTGTAGGCTGCCTTTTTACTCTTTTGGTGAAGTCTTTTGATGAGCATAAGTGTTTGATTTTTAGGAGCTCCCAGTTATCTAGTTTCTCTTCTGGTGTTTGTGCATTGCTACTTATGGTTTGTATTCTGTTTATGCCATGTATTAGGGCTCCTAGTGTTGTCCCTATTTTTTCTTCTAAGATCTTTATCATTTTAGATTTTATATTTAGGTCTTTGATCCATTTTGAGTTAGTTTTTGTGCATGGTGTGAGGTATGGGTCTCGTTTCATTGTTTTGCAGATGGATATCCAGTTATACCAGCACCATTTGTTAAAGAGACTTCCATTTCCCCAATTAATGGAATTTGGGCCTCTGTCAAATATCAGATGCTGATAGGTGGATGCATTTATGTCTGGATTCTCAATTCTGTTCCATTGGTCTATGTATCTGTTGTTGTACCAGTACCAGGCTGTTTCGACTACCATGGGGGTATAATAGGTTCTAAAATCAGGTTGGAAACCCTGGTGGTGTAGTGGTTAAGTGCTATGGCTGCTAACCAAATGGTTGGCAGTTTGAATCCACCAGGCACTCCTTAGAAACTCAACGGGGCAGTTCTACTTTGTCCTATAGTGTCCCTATGAGTTGGAATCGACTCGATGGCAGAAAGTTTGAGGGGTCCCACTTTGTTCTTCTTCTTCAGTAATGCTTTACTTATCCAGAGCCTCTTCCTGTTCCATATGACATTGGTGATTTGTTTCTCCATCTCACTAAAAAATTCCATTGGAATTTGGATCAGAATTGCATTCTATCTGTAGATCACTTTGGGTAGAATTGACATTTTCACTTATACAGATCTTTTTTGGTTTCTGCAGTAGTGCCTTGTAGTTTTCATTGTATAGATCTCTTACATCTTTGGTTAGATTTATTCCTAAGTATTTTATCTTCTTGTGGGCTATTGTAAATGATATTGATTTAGTGATTCCTTCTTTAAAGTTCTCTTTATTAGTGTAGAGGAATCCAACTGATTTTTGTATGTTTATCTTGTATCATAATAATTTGCCAAAATCTTCTATTAGTTCCAGTAGTTTTCTTGTGGATTCTTTGGGATTTTCTGTGTATAAGATCATATCATCTGCAAATAGAGATATTTTGACTTCTTCCTTACCAATTTGGATGCACTTTATTTCTTATTCTAGCTTAATTGCTCTGGCTAGGATCTCTGGCAAAAGGTTGAATAAGAGTGGTTATAAAGGGCATCCTTGTCTGGTTCTCATTCTCAGGGGGAATGCTCTCAGACTTTCTCCACTTAAGATGATGTTGGCTGTTGGCTTTGTATAAATGCCCTTAATTATGTTGAATAATTTCCCTTCTATTCCTATTTTGCTAAGGGTTTGCATCATGAATGGGTGTCAGACTTTGTCAAATGCTTTTTCTGAATCAGTTGATAAGATCATGTGCTTCTTGTCTTTTTTTTTGTTTATGTGATGGATTACATTGATTGTATTTCTAATGTTGAACCATCCCTGCATACCTGGTATAAATCCTACTTGATCATGGTGAATTATTTTTTTGATATGTTGTTGAATTCTATTGGCTAGAATTTTGTTGAGAATTTTTGCATCAATGTCCATGAAAGATATTAGTCTGTAATTTTCTTTTTTATGATGTCTGTCATGGATTGAATTATGTCCCCCCAAAAATGTGTGTATCAATTTAGCTGGGCCATGATTCCTGGTATTGTGTGATTTTCCTATATGTTGTAAATCCTGCCTCTGTGATGTTAATGAGGGAGGATGGGTGGCAGTTGTGTTAGTAAGGCAGGGCTCAATCTACAAGATTGGATTGTGTCCTGAGGTAATCTCTTGAGATATAAAAGAGAGAAGTGACCAGAGAGATAGGGGGACCTCATACAACCAAGAAAGCAGTGCCAAGAGCAAAGCGTGTCCTTTGGACCTGGGGTCACTGCGTGGAGAAGCTCCTATTCCGGGGGAACATTGATGAAAAGGCTGACAGAGAGACAGAGAGTGAGCCTTCCCCTGGAGCTGACGCCCCAAATTTGGACTTTATCCTACTTTACTACTAAGAAAAAAAATTTCTCTTTCTAAAAGCCATCCACTTGTAGTATTTATGTTGTAGCATCACTAGATGACTAAGACAATGTCTTTATCTGGTTTTGGTATCAGGGTTATGCTGGCTTCATAGAACGAGTTTGGGAATATTCTATCCTTTTCTATTCTCTGAAATATCTTTAGTAGTAGTGGTGTTAACTCTTCTCTGAAAGTTTGGTAGAATTCTCCAGTGAAACTATCCTGGCCAGGGTTTTTTTTTTTTTGTTGTTGGGTTTTTAATTACCTTTTGAATCTCTTCTTTTTTTAGTTGTTCTACCTCTGTTTGTGTTCATTTAGGTAGGTAGTGAGTTTCTAGAAGTTTGTCCATTTCCTCTAGATTTTAAATTTGTTAGACTACAGTTTTTCATAGTATTCTGTTATGATTCTTTTAATTTCAGTTGGGCCTGTTGTGATATCACCTGTCTCATTTCTTATATAGGTTATTTGCTTCCTCTCCTGTTTTTCTTTTGCTAGTTTGGCCAATGGTTTATCAATTTTGTTGGTCTTTTCAAAGAACCAGCTTTTGGTCTTGTTGAGTCTTTCAATTGCTTTTTTATTCTCTGTTTCATTTAATTCTGCTCCAATTCTTATTATTGCCTTTCTTATGGTGCCTGAGGGCTTCTTTTGCTGCTCTCTTTCTACTTGTTCCAGTTACATGGTTAATGTTTTGATTTTGGCCCTGTCTTCTTTTTGGATGTGCATTTATTGCTATAAACTGACCTCTAAGCACTGCTTTTACTGTGTCCCAAAGGTTATGGTAGGATGTGTTTTCATTCTCATTTGATTCTATGATTTTTTTTTTTATTCCATCCTTAATTTCTTCTGTAACCCAGTAGTTTTTGTGCAAGGTGTTGTTCAGTTTCCACGTGTTTGATTTTTTTTTCCTTTCTTTTTTTGTTATGGATTTCTACTTTTATGCCTTTATGGTCAGAAAAGATGCTTGGTAAAGTTTCGATACTTTGGATTTTGTTAAGGCTTGCTTTATGGCCTAATATGTGGTCTCTTATGGAGAATGTTCCACGTGCATTGGAAAAGGAAGTATACTTGCCTGCTGTTGGGTGTAGTGTTCAATATATATGCATGAGATCAAGTTGATTGCTTGTGGCGTTTAGATTTTCCAGGCCTTTAATGAGCTTCCTTCTGGATGTTCTGTCCTTCAACAAAAGTGGAGTGTTGAAGTCTCCTGCTATTATTGGGGAGCTGTCTATCTTTTCAATGCTGTTAGAATTTATGTATTTTGTAGCCCTGTTGTTGGGTGCATAAATACTTGTTATGGTTATGCCCTCCTGGTATACTGACCCTTTAATGATTATACAGTGTCCTTCCTTATCCTTTGTGGTGGATTTTACTTTAAAGTCTATTTTGTCAGAGATTAATATTGCCACTCCTGCTCTTTTTTGAGTGTTGTTTGCTTGATATATTTTTTTCCATCCTTTGAGTTTTAGTTTGTTTGCGTCTTTAAGTCTAAGGTTGTCTCTTGTATGTAGCATATAGACAGATCATGTTTTTTTTTTATCCATTCTGCCACTCTGTCTTTATTGGTGCACTTAGTCCATTTACATTCAGTGTAATTATTGATATGAGTTTAGTGCTGTCATTTTGATGTCTTTTTTTGTGTGTTTTTCATAGTTTCTTTGTTCCACTCAGTTTTCAGTGCTGAGTCATTTTTCTTTATGTATTTTCATCTTTTTCATTGCTGTTGATTTTGTATTTGCTGAGTCCTTATGCTTTTCTTGTTTTTTATTTTGATGTGTAGGGTTGTTAGTTTCCTTTGTGGTTACCTTAATATATACCCCTATTTTTCTAAGGTTAAACCAGTGTTTTATTTCTTTATATTGCCTTGACTTCCTCTCCATATGAAAAATATATGACTACATTTTTTAGTCCCTCTTTTTGTTTTAATGTTTTCATCTTTTACATATTGACTTCTCTGTTGCTCTATTTTTAGTGTTATAGCTTTGATTTATTTTTGTGACTTCCCTATCTGGGTTGTTATCTGGTTACTCTGTTTTGTGTTCTAGTCTTGGGTTATTATCTGATGTTATTGATTTTCTAATTGGAGGGGTACCTTTATTATTTCTTGTAGTTTTGCTTTGGTTGTTGCAAATTCCCTAAAGCTCTGTTTATCTGGAATTGCCATAATTTCACTATCATATCTGAGAGATAATTTTGCTGGATATATAATTCTTGGCTGGCAATTTTTGTTTCCTTCCAGGCTTTATATATGTCTTCCCATTGCCTTCTTGCCTGCATGGTTTCTACTGAGTAGTATAAACTCAGTCTTACTGACTGTCCTTTATAGATGACTTTTTGTTTATCCCTAGCTGTTCTAAAATTTTCTCTTTATCTTTACTTTTGGCAAGTTTGATTATAATATGTCTTAGTGACTTTCTTTTGGGATCTACCTTATGTGGGGTTTGATGAACATCTTGGATAGATATATTCTCATCTTTCATGATATCAGGAATGTATTCCGCCCCCAAATCTTCAACAATTCTCTCTGTATTTTCTGTTATCCCCCTCTGTTCTGGTACTCCAATCACTTGTAGGTTATTCCTCTTGATATAGTCACACATAATTCTTAGAGTTTCTCCATTTTTTTAAATTCTTTTATCTGATTTTTCCTCAAATAAGTTGGTGTCAAGAGTTTTATCTTCAAATCTCACTAATTCTGACTTTTATTGCCTCAATTCCTCTCCTATGACTTTCTATTGAATAGTCTAATTCTTTTTTTTTTTTTTTTAATTGTACTTTAGGTGAAGGTTTACAGAACAAATAATTTCTCATTAAACAGTCAGTACACGTATTGTTTTATGACATTGGTTAACAACCCCATGACATGTCAACCCTCTCAACCCCTTGACATGTCAACCCTCTCCCTTCTCGAACTTTTTTTTTTTTTGGTGAAAACATACCTAGCCAAAGATACACCATTTCAAAAATTTCTACATCCACAGTTCAGTGACATCGATTACATTGTTCCAGTTGTACTGCTATTCTCTTTAGATGAAGGTTTACAGAACAAAATAGTTTCTCATTAAACTGTTAGTACACATGATGCCCTATGACAATGGTTAACAACCCCACTACATGTCAACACTGTCCTTACTCAAACTTGGGCTCCCTATCACCAGCTTTCCTGTCCCCTCCTACCTTCTAGTCCTTGTCCCTGGACTGCTGTGACTCATTAGTTCCATTTTAAATTGTCTAGTTCTTAAAGTTTATTGTTAATCTTCTAGATTTCTGATTGCTGTCTCTCTATGGATTCTTGCCGCCTGTTGAATTTGTCATTATGCTCTTGAATAATCTTAAGATCTTTTATTGCTGTGTCTGTATGTTCCTTGGAATGTTCTGCATTTTGCCTGATCTCCTTTCTGATATCTTGAAGAGTTCTGTATATCATCTTTTGTATTCTACCTCCAGTAATTCCAAGAAATTCTCTTCCTCTGAAAAACTTCTTGCTTCTTTATTTTGGGAGCTTGCTGAAGCCCTCATGCTCTGCCTCTTTATGTGATTTGGTATTGACTGTTGTCTCTGAGAAATCAATAATTTATTATATTTCTTTATTTTATATTTGCTTACTGTGTCCTAGCTTCTTGTTTTGTTTTGTTTTGATATACCCAAAAGGCTGCTCATGTGAGCTAGTTTGATTATTGGCACCTTTGAAGCTCTAACGTCTTGCCATCAGGTGGTTATAGCTGTTACTAGGTATGTGAGCCCAGGAGTCTGTTTACATTTCTTGTGTGGATTCAGCTTAGGTGTCAAGTTAGTCAGTCACCAGTTGTGTGGTACAGGCTCTCACCTTCAGTCCTAGACAAGCAGGTATCTGGCTACAGTAGGAGGTCACATACTGAGTAAGGCAGGGGGCTGACAGCTGCCCCCGAGTGTCTGGGAGGAAAGTGTGTCCCTGTTCCCTAGAGTGTGTAGATGGGTAGATTTTGCAGCCAAACCATGAGTACCCAGTGTTATTGGCTGTAAGGACTGGGGGGCACTACTTATTCTTAGACTCCCGTTGCAGATGGCTAGGTGGCATGTGTGGAGCCACCAG
The DNA here is from genome assembly GCA_030035585.1 of Dugong dugon. NCBI lineage: Eukaryota > Metazoa > Chordata > Mammalia > Sirenia > Dugongidae > Dugong > Dugong dugon. The sequence goes on along the minus strand of CM057463.1, from coordinate 99,292,870 downwards.
TCCTCAGACCCCTGAAGTGGGTAGGTGAGGACCCTGCTTAATGGGCAGAGTAGTGTCAAATGTCATGAACCTGCCAGTTCATCATATAGCTGAAACAGTTGAAGTTAAACTTCAGGTATATATCATGTTGTACTGTGGTAATGAGCTCTTATGCTGTTGAAGTGGGCCCACCCCACACAGGTCTATGCAGAGGTGAAAGGTATTCAAAGTCTGTAGACCCCTTATGGCAGTGCTTAGGCAAAGGAGCAGTACCTACCCTGAGTACTTGGCTTATGGGAGCTGGCAGCTTATTTTTTCCCTGTTTATTAATTTGTTCCCTCTCCAAGGCTGGGAGAGTGGCTCAGGTCACATTACAGGTCCTACTTCTGGCCCAGCAGACTCGAAAATCACTGAAGCCAGCCTGGGACCCGGTGCCGAGCTGGGAAGGGGAAGGTAAATGGGAAAGAAATTTTTCCCTAAGGGAGTATTTTTTTGATCCACGTGGTAAGCCAGATGCAAGTACTTATCTTTTGATGATTGTGTGCTGCTTTTCACTGGCTCTGGATGCCCTAGTAGACTGTCTGCCGATGGGTCTCTCCCAATGTGGAAAAGGTCCCCCAAGAGCCACTACTTGCCTGTCTCACTGCGTACCCTGAGCTCATCTGGGCTGAAGGGCTCTGGCTCCCACTGGGTCAGGTCTGGCAACTCCTAGCTGCTTCTGAACCATCTGTCCCTCCCCCTGCCACTCAGTCAGATTCCTCAACTTTGCCTTTGATGTTCAGGACTCCTAAGTTGTCATACATAATTGGTTCATTTGTTTTTTCAGGTCTTTGTTGTAACAAAGACCACAGGAAGTGTCTGACTACTCTGTTATCTTGGCCCTTCCTCTTAAAATTCTGTTTGTAAAGGGCTCATGTGACTAGATGAGGGCCACGGATCATCTTCTTATCTTAAAATCAACTATACCATGTAGTGTAAGCATGGGAGTGATATTTTATAATATTCACCAGTTCTGACCACACTACAAGGGATGGTAATTGGAAATCAGTCTTAGAATTCTGCCTATCACAGTAGGAAAAATAGCTTAATGTTAGCTCTGATTTATAAATATTCTACACAAAAATAAGGCTTTCTGTTATTTTTATTATACATGTTGCCTGTTAGATTGAATAAAGAACATAATAGTGATAAATAAAACACACTTTTTTTTCACAGATACTTTTACATTTTCCCCTGACAAAAACTGTAGATAACTTTAACTATGCCATTTTTTCAGAGGTAGAAATGGAGCACAGATAATGCAAGTAAACTTTTCTCAATTTCTACCAGTGGAAAACTCGGTCATCAAAGAAAGCTCTAATTCTTAGTACAGCATGCTTTATATTACACAGAATTATTTAGTATAGGCAATTTATTGTTACCAGAATCATCAGACATGGTGATTAACAGAATAGACTAGGTATGTTCTGGTAGCTTGTGTTGTTCTTTGAAATATAGCTACATCAGTTAAAGATAATGTGAACATTAAATCAGGGATCTAATTCAAGATAAAATGGGCCAGGTTTACCTACCTCTTAGGCAATGATGGTATTGAAGAATAGGAACAAGAAATTAAGAAAGGCATTCTGTATTTCAGGCTCTTATGGTGACTGGGTGAACCATCTCCTTAGGAGGCCCTCCAAACTCCATTGACATGTACTTGATATTCAATGGAATAGGCTGCTTGAGTTGTGGAAATAAGGTTCTCCCCCTTGCTAAATGTATGTGAGCCTGTCCTCACCTACTTAGGTTTCTAAATTGATTTCCCTGATGCTGTATGTTAGAGGTTACATTGAGAGGAGCAAAGTGCCACTTCTCACAGTCCTTTAACATACCCACTACCCAGGCTATTTAATCTCCAAAGAAGTTGCTGATTTATTTTCTTTCTTCAAAGTTAGCTGACTGTTATAATGTAGCTTTGTTACCAGAAAACTAATAATGAGGTATCATTACTTGCAGTTCCATAGGGACATTGAAATTGCTTAAGACAACATAACCCATTCTTCATGATGATCTTTTTTCTGTAACAAAAATTTTAACAGAAAAATTTTTAACAGGAATTTTACCACTGGCATTTTTCTGCTAAGTTAAAGATATCTACAACTTTAGTAATTAGTTGGCTTTAATACATTGCTATTATTAATATTTTGTTAGCAAAATCTTGTACAAGGAATTTCAAGGATAGTCCCCAGGAGAATTCTGCTTGAAATTGACTTACATCATTCATAAAATGTTGATTTTGAGTGTTGATCTTCTGAGAATGACTGAGTACTTCCTTTACCGTGGATCTCAGCTTACCCTCAGTGACCTTGGAATTTCTCATGAAAAATATCTTTTTCTCATTTTCATAGTGTGGCTACATAGCACATTTTTCTAAAAATTCAAGTATCAAAGTGAAGGGTTCTACAGAAATTACCAAATATTGTCATATTTTCAAATGGAAAGTTAACGATGTCTAAAAACAATAGAGGCAGAAAACAGGAAAATAAAAGAGAGAGAGAGAAATAGAATATCTATATTTGTATATATGCATGATAGATGGCTAGAGAGATAGATGATAGATTGATAAACAGACATACTGATATAAATAGATGATAGAGTTGCTAGCTTCTTGTTTCAGTATCCCAAAATTCTTAGATTTGGCAAGGAATAAAGATTTACAGCTATTTTCCCTCAATTTTGACATTTGAATTAAAAAAAAAAAAGTAGATACTTAGATAAACTGATTTAGTCGAGTGTTCTTTAAGCTATGACTCAGATCATATATGCCTCGCTTAGAATAAGCATCACATTTGAATCTGTAGATTCTATGCTTCTTTCTCAAACAAAGCCTAATATGCTGATAAAAAATCCCCCCCTGTTTATACCGAACTTAAAAAATAATGAGAATAATAATTGGTGTCTTGGGATTGATAAGAAAACATGCTTTTTATTACCCAAAGAATACTTACAGGATTTCTGACCTCGGTATTTCCCAAAGAAGAGTCATCCAAGGATTTATTGAAATACAGTTTAAGTTAAAAATTTTCATAAGAGTTTTTACTTTATTTCCGTTTCTTCTCATGGATCAATTTAGCTATATCATTCTGCACTATCATTTACTCATTTTGTTATTAGCAAAAATATAATTGCCTAGATTTAATAGAAAATGGTAACAATATCTCAGTAAATTTGATCCTGAAATGGACTATCTTGATGGTTCTAGTTTAATTCCTAAATCAGCCAAAGTGCTGGCATATTGAACTGTTTCCTTCAAGCAAAACAATTAAAATTATGGAGCAATATTGGATTTTATTTAAAGTTAAGATGAATTTATTTTTATTGAATTTACTCTAGCATAGACTTGAAAATACATCATTTTAATTCTGGAATTTTATTAAGACATTATTTCTGGCTTTTGTAGATGTATATATACAATATTTTTCAGAGGCTATCGCAGCCAGAAATATTAAGTTTCCTCTTTCTTTGATACTGGATCGCTAATTACTTCTCTTAGTATCTGTAAAGCAATATGTGATCCTCAGTTTATTTATTTCAGATAGTTTTGAAGCACAGTGTATATGAGAGACATGAATTTGATACTTCTTTGGCTTCTCATGAATACAAACAGAAATGTCTGCCATGGAAAGTTGTTGTTTTGAAAATTATGGTTGAATGAACTCTATTATTTAAAGAACACATGGATTTCTGTGTATTTTTGTCTTTTTAAACATGCTACACATGCCCTATGACAAGAAACTTATTTTAAACTGTGGGAAGTATTCATTGAAGAAGGCATACATACTTCAAGAGTGAAAAGCCACAAGATCAGGAGGTAGACATTGTTTCTAGTTACAAATCTATTTCTAGATAGACATGTGACTTTATTTAAGTTATTTAATCTTTGTGGATTTCAGTTCCTCACTTAGAGTCTTGGGCAAAACTAACAAGTATTTCAAAGTTCCTGGTATCACTCAGGATAGGCAAAGCTTGCTGCTGTAGTGGAAAAAAAATAAAATATCAGTGACAGTTTTTCTTCTAATATTCACTCAAAGATGCAGGCGACTTCCTCCATACAGCTACTTGGTGACTGGGAATGAGGCTCCTGTTGCTGTGTCATATGGAGCACACAACTGTCTTGGATGATGCAGAAACAAAGAAAATGCAAATGGGTCTTCACAAGCAAGTATATGCTTTGAGATGGAAGTGATATATGGCTTATTCCCATGTATTTCTCTGGTCACAGCTAGTCATACAGTCATGCTTCTTCAAGGGAACATGTGGATGGAAGGTGAGGAAAACTGAAAATTTTTATGAGCAATGATCATATTGATTATATTTCTTTTCAGGTCTCAGTTCCTATAATTCCATTATGGTTTGAAATTTCCCAAGGAAAAAGTACAGGACTATGACTTTTTTTTTTCAATAACAAAAGCTTGAAGCTTTTTAAGTATCTAGAAACATATTTTTTCAAGGTACATTCACAAAAACTCCATTATGATAGTTATGACGGCTGTCATCCCTATATCACAAATAAGCAAACTCAGGCAGAGTATTAATCAAGAAACTTACATGAAACTTAGACATATCTGCTCAGAGGCAGAGCAAAGTCTAGATATAGTTCCCTGAATCCTAGCCTGAAGTTCTTTTCCAGAAAACAATGTCAATGTGAATGTGAATAACTGGAAAATCCTACAAGAACCTACTGTTCAGGAAAATCAGCTTAAAAGAGTGTTCCTGTATTTGAATGATAAGTAGCTTTATACATGTTCATTAAGAATATGAATGTCCCAAAATTGGAGTTATGTGTCATTCTTTGTGTCTTTCACAATGTTTAAGACAGGACAACGTGTTCTTACTCATCTCCTCCAATGCATTCCATTCATGCTCCCAGTCAAAATTTGCATCTCCTGGATTCTACTTGAAATGTCGGTAAACCAGTATACCAATTTGTGATAACATGTTAAACTCTCTATACGACAGGAACTTATAAACTAGTATACCATGAGAAACTTAGACAACGTCTGGCCCAACACTCGGATTTGCAGATGAAATAACTGAGGCTCGAGAAGATCCAGTTGTTTTTCCACTGCTATTCTATCCTTCAATATAGCCTTTGAAACAGAGATCTACCCTAAATTTGAGCCTTAGTCTAACAAAATATTTTCAATATCAAGTACAACTGAAGAAAGTATAAGTTATAAGAGATCTATTTAGAAAGGTGGTTATTGGAGTTCAGAGTCCTTCCAATAATAACAAATATGATTGATTTTAAAAAGCAGCTATTATCTTTGTCACTAACCATTTCTTATGCCTATGTGTGTTCCTTATTTCCCCCTCAGTTATCACAAAACAAATATAATCACATAGCTCCATTGCTGGAAGACCTTATTATTACTTCTTTGCTTATTAGAGAAAGCACAAATTATGTAGTACGGCCTACTTAATTTTGTAAAACCTGGCTTCGACTTACTTCTCCAGATATATATGTAACCATTACACACCCAGCAATCATGCCATAACTGCACTGAACTCACTAATATCTACACACAGTGGTATTTCAGACCTCTTTACCTTTGATGTTGCTTACTTTTGTCCAACTCCCTTTGCTTCCCAGTCCATCCAAGTCCTGTCTCTTTATCCATCCCTATCTCAAATTACACCCACTCACTGAAGACTCTTCCAACTCCTCCAGGGGGGGGGGGGGTGTCTACACGCTCCTACAGCTTATCCTACGTATCACTATTAAAGTACTGGCCACACTCTACGGCAAATTTCTTCTTTTTCAGTCAGTAGATGCCTTGAGGGCAGACAGCACATTTCATACATTTTCCCTCCCAATAATACCAGTGTATGACAGTTAATAGCTGGTTAATAAATTTTGTAGCAACATGAAAACATTAATAAATAAAAATGCCTTTCAGTAAAACAATACTTAACAATTAACAAAGTTTTTTCATATTTCATTATGTCAATCCCTCCATCACATAGTGTCCATTTATTTATAATTCTTATACAAGGTGTTGACCCTGTGTGACCCTTTACAAGAGTCCCACGGCTGAAGAAAATTGTTAGTAATGGGAAAACAGGTAACATTTATCCAATTCTCTTGATACATCTTTGCCTCCTAGTTACTTAGCCAGTTGTGTCTCCCTATTTCTGAATGGCAGGGAGACAGCTACACAGCAATAATCTAAGGAAGCAGCTAGACACATTTTCTCAAACTACAGAAAATGAGGATTTCAAGGCTGCACACCAATTTCACTTTGTAAGGTGTTTCACTCATTATGTTCACTGACCTTATTTCCACTGTGTTAGTTTATATCACTTTCTGCTTGAGGAGTTTAATGAGTGTGTGAAATCCACTGGGTATTTTGATTACAATATCCCTGCATATGGGCACCTTTTTATATGCACATATAAAAAACAGATTACCGTGAGGCTGAAAAAAAAAAAAGTGTTGTTTGGCTCTTCCATATGAATTTTATAGTTTTTCTTCGATTATTGGTTCTGAACTCAAATTGTATTTATGATGAATAAGCTAGTATGTCCGGAAAAAATTCATGCATTCTATTTCAGCCCAGCTAGAAATGGAAAGAACATGAGATTTTGAGTGAAATGACTAGTTCCACCTCTACTACTCACATTTTGTTTGACCTTGGGAAAGTCTCTAACCACACTTAGCCTCAAGTTCTTCCTCTGCTAAACGTGGGTATTAATTAGACAAAGATTCTGACAGAATCAAGACAGGGGATAGATGTAAATGTGCTTTTTTATATTCAAAGATTTATATGAATTCTGCAGTACAATTATATATGCACATTGTCCTCGGTTCTTGCTCAGTCCTATTCAGATATTGACCTGCTGTCTCTGAATGCAGTCATGGAATATAATTAAGCAGATCTGACATCCACTTCTGGCTCTTTAGTAAGGAACTTTAATAGGTGACATTGGGTAGCTCACTGTAACTTCAACCAAATCTGCCTCCTAAATTTAGTATTAAGAGCTTCTGAGAATCATCACTGTTTCAAAGTTACTGGATCTGGGTGTATCACTGCCTGTCGAGATAGTTATTTCTTCTGTATATATATTTTTTTTCTTCCTTTTCCTTCCATGACTCTAATACCAACACAAATTTAGGCTTTACATGAGATCCACTGTTGTCATTAAATCTGAAAAATCTGTTGATATGACAGACAACAGGAAAAAATTGCAAATAAAATGCTGACAGAATTCTAAACCCTATAATCAAGAAATCTGAAGTTTATGAGGATTAGCATTTATGTGGTGAATATTTCCATATATCTGTAATTTATCAAAAAATATCTGCTGCATCCCAGAGCTATAATCAATTGCTTACCTGACTTTACAATTTCAAAATGCGCACACTCCTCAGAATCCTCTTTTCCAAAACCAAATATCTTTTTCCAAACCTTGTCATCCTACCGTATTTTCTAACTCAGTGAGTGGCACCATTATTCAGTTGGTTGTGAAGTCATGAACCCAGAGTCATCTTTGCTTCCTCTCATTCTCTCATCATATTCATTATGTGATAAAGTCTTTTGGATTCTATCTTCTTACTACCTCAACAGTTCATCTGCTTCTTTTCATTCCCACTGCCATGGCCTTAGTCCAGGCCTCCTCACTTAAAGTTTATGCTTTGTTGCATTTGCCCCCTCATTAATCTCTCTGACTCCAGTCTGACTTCTGTTCAGTCATACCTATTCCTAGTTACAGGACTCTTTTTTCAAATATACAAACAAAATAATGACACTCTCCTGTTTAAAATCTGCAATAGCTATGCATAGATTTTAGGATATAAACAGATTAACACTCAGGACCCTTTGTAATCTGGCTTCTGCTACTTCCAGCTTTATCTCCACCTCTTTCACATAAGCATTCTTCTCCATCAAACTGTCTCGCACTTCCTTAATTTCAGAGGTCCTCTTTTCTCTGAGAACACTCTAGCCTCACATCTATAGCTTCCAAAATCCTACTCATTCTTCAAACCCTGGAATTATTTCTACTTCTAGAAAGCTTCTCATACTCAATTTTCCCATCCCTTGGTTATCCTCTGAAGTTCCGGTTATCACAATTAGACTACATGCATCTAAATTCTTTCTTAATATCTGTTCATTTAAAAAATACGCAGTACCCAGGGAATGCCAGGAATTGTTGTAAGCATGAGAGATACAGCTGTAAAAAATAGACAAAATACTTGTACTTATGGAGCTTATAGTCTAGTGAATAAGATAATTAACAGTAAATATAGAATATGTAATTCAATGTCAGACATAATCATCATGAATTACAAATGAGCAGGAGAAGGAGAGAAAATAATGGGTTTGGAGGTAGAGAATCTGGAAAGTCCTCTCTAGGGAGATGACACTTAACGAAGGACCAGAAGACCCGAAGGAAGAGCATTACAGACAAGAGCATCAAAACCGCAAGCCCTGAAACGACAGTGTGCTTGGGGCTTTCGAGGATAAGTTGATACCAGTGTGACTGTGTGCTGAACTAGGAGTACAGCGTTAGGACAAAAATTCAGAGATGTATGTCAAAGCTGTTAAGGACTTGTATCAATAACATTTTTTTTTTCTTACAGAAGCCCTGCTGTTTGCAGAATTGTAAGTGCTAACAGATTGTGAAGTAAGTTCAACCACATATAATCACTCAATCCAAAGCTCTAAAAAAGTAGTCATGACATACTGAAAACGTCAATAGCATTTTTTTTTTAAAAACAGAATAATTTAGGAAGTTTAGATGTGTCCTCCAAAATTTGTGAGATACTGGGAATTTTACTTGATTCACACCTGAAACTTTCTGAAAAAAGATGCTGCTCTTCCACTAATAATAGTGGAAGTGTCCCATGAACCAGCGGTGGACCTGTTGACTACAGACTTTGAGTAATATTGAAAAGGTGCCTGACTAAGAATTTCTTGCCAAGGGTAAGAAAAGTTCATTAGACAGAGGTCAAAGGTGCTTCATCTTACGTAATAAAGGCTTAGGCCAGTGGTAGGGATGGAGGAGGTAAGGAGGGAGCATTTCCTCTGTCAGAGAATTGAAACCAGAGATCCTGGATGGTATGAGAGGATAAAAGTACCTTGAAACGATCTCATAAAATCCATCCCCCATGCCATAATGCACACAATACGTAGAATAAGAGTAAAATACAGTTGTATTTTGCGTGTGTGTGTGTGTGTGTGTGTGTGTGTATTTATTTAGGCCACTCCCTCTTTCAAACTTAGTCAGTAGGCTAATATTGTTACTGTTCGGAAACTTTGGAAGGTTTCCCAAGATCTTCTGTATTAAGATTATGCCATTTTCTTTATCATTTCTTTTTTTTTTCAGTTATCCTCTCATTTGCCAAAAATTCTGAGGCACATTAGACTAATTGTTTAAATCAGGTTAAAGAGAGACTTGCATTTTGCTATAAACTTTCCCTAAAACATTTTATGAATTCCAAAAACTATTTTTTCTCCTTATGTTGCTTTATCTCACTAGAGTTAACAGATGTGATCAAATGCAAAAAAAATGATATTTTTGTTAAAAACAAAAATCCAGGAATCCTGGAAAATATGATGCTATAGCTATCTGCAACCTTCATTAAATTACCCCTACCCGCCTATTGAGAATTTACACCTGCACTCTGTGGAAAATCACCCTTAAGAATAAGCTTGGTTAAAAAAATAAAAAATAAAAGAAGTTTTGCATGAACAGATGGACGCAATTTAGATAATCAAGACACTACAGACAATCACAGAATGAATTTGTGGATGTCAGTAAATAATCCAGGGAAATCCAGATGAAATCTTATCCTGATGGCAACTACATGTGATTAAGAACATGCGCCACTAACAAAATGTCCCACAACAATTAGTTCTTCTATATTATCTATATTTGAGCATATAAGCAATAAAAGGAATAAACTATTATCTTAAAAAACTTCTATTAAGCTCTGCACTAAAATAGTACATAAACTTTTTATTAAAAGAATGGTACAGCCAGCTTGATGTTTTTTCTTTTTAGATATTCCACCTCCTGATACTGAGTAGTTTCTGTAGCTAGTCACAGAGACAACTAATTAGTCCAAGAGGAACGCAGCATGACTACTGTGCAATTACTTACTTCCAGGGGGTAAGGGGACTGCCTTGCTATAGCTTGCTGCAAGGTTTGCTGTTCAATCTAAAAGTACTGGATCTTTGGCCCTGGGTTCCTCAGCTGTAACACAAATCCCATTGCCTCATCCCAGTGGGATTTACGAGTAAGAGGAATCAACATAAATGTCTTATACTCATCCTGCCTGCTGTATTGTGAGAAACAAATTTCTTTGTCACTGATCCAGAAGTCTTGCATTTTTTTCTCCAAATCCATAAAACTGTGACAAGCTACATTTTTAGCTTGCAAGTGGGGTAAAATCTCAGACCCTGCACAATTCCTAGTATATTCCTTAACCATTTCTGAATTATGGACTATTTTCAGACTGTCATTAAAAGTTTTGGATTACTTCTCCAATGGATATGCATAAATACAAAATCTCCTATAAAGATCAGGGTATGTATTAGTTTCCTATTCCTACTGTGACTTGCTACATACTTAGCAGTTGAAAACAACACAAATTTATTTTCTTAGAATTTTGGAGGTCAGAAGTTCAAAATCAGTCTCAATGGGCTAAAGTCAAGGTGTCAGTACCTTGGAGGCTCTAGATGAGAATCCATCTCCTTGTTTTTTCCAGTTTCTGTAGGCTACTTGCATGTCTTGGGTCATGGCCCCTTCTTAGCAATGGAATCTCTCCAACTTCTGATTCAGTTATAACTTTCGTCTCACTCTGACCCTTCTGACTCCCTCTAATAAGGGAGTGGATAATCCAGTATAACTTTCTCATCTCATGATGCTTGGCTTAATCCATTTACAATGTCTCTTTTGCCATATAAGATAACACACCCACAGATTTTTGCAATTAAGACATGAACGTCTTTGTAACGGGCATCATTCTGCCTACAATAAGGATTTTAAACGATGTTAAGAAGACTAAAAATGGGCCAAGGTTGATATCATATAAGGAATGCGCTCAAAGGAAAAATTTAGAGGATACAGATACCTTTGTAATCATCAATGAACCTGTGGATCCAAGGACAATAAGTAAAGTTTTACACACAAGAGCTATTAGAACGCAATGAGTACTTCCTAGTTATATCCCATGTCACACAGCATCATTAAGGCAGTTATTGTATTCTACACAGAAAAATAGACTTGGAATCAAAAGAAAACAGTTCAAACTCCTTCCACATTACTACCTGTGTGTCTTTGAAGAGACTATGTAACTTACTTTTTCTAAGCTATTAGGTTCATTTATGAAAAGGGATCAATGCATCTTCCTGATAAAGTTTTTATGAGGTTTAACTAATTGAAAGCACACCATTAATTACAATGTTATATAAAATATAACTTGTATCATGATATTCAATATTAAAACTTAGTTCACTACACTGTATGCAAATATCTTTCCATTACACATTATATTGTTAAAGAAAAAAACAATATGGTAAACTACTAGTTACATATAACTTAATATCACTTTAGAATATAAAGGCAGTTATGTTAATGAGGCAGGACTCAATCTACAAGATTAGGTTGTGTCTTAAGTCAATCTCTTTTGAGATATAAAAGAGAAAAGCAAGCAGAGAGACTGGAACCCTCATAACACAAGAAACAAGAGTCAGGAGAATAGTGCATCTTTGGACCCAGGGTCCCTGTGCTGAGAAGTTCCTTGACCAGGGAAGATTGATGACAAGGACCTTCCCTGAGACCCAACAGAGAGAGAAAGCCTTCCACTGGAGCTGTCTGCTGGAGCTGGCACCCTGAATTTGGACTTCTAGCCTCCTAGACTATGAGAGAACAAATTTCTCTTTGTTAAAGCCATTCACGTGTGGTATATCTGTTATAGCAGCAATAAATAACTAAGACAAATACATTGTTTAATTTTTAAATTATGAAAGTATTTCCCTGGCTCATATTTGTAGCAACTATGATATGCAGATGATGCAATCTTGCTTGCTGAATGTGAAGAGGACTTGAAGGACTTACTGATGATGATCAAAAACCACAGCCTTCAGTATAGATTAATGCCTCAACAAAAAAGAAACAAAAATCCTCACAACTGAACCAATAAGCAACATCATAAACAGAGAAAATATTGAAGCTGTAAAGGATTTCATTTTATTTGGATCCACAATCAATGCCCACGGAAGCAGCAGTCAGGAACTGAAATGACGCATTTCATTGAGCAAATCTGCTTCAAAAGACCTCTTTCAAGTGTTAAAAAGCAAAAAAGGTGTGCCTGACCCAAGACGTGGTGTTTTCAATAGCCTTATGTGTATGTGAAAGCTGGACAATGAGTAAAGAAGATGGAAGAAGAATTGATGTCTTTGAATTATGGTGTTACCTAGCAAAGAATATTTAATATACCATGGACTGCCAGAAGAACGAACAAATCTGTCTTGGAAGAAGTACAGCTGGAACGCTCATTAGAAACAGGGATGGCAAGACTTTGTCTCACATCACATACTTTGGACATGTTGTTAGAAGGGATCAATCCCTGGAGAAAAACTTCATACTTGGTAAAGTAGAGGGTCAGTAAAAAAGTGGAAAACCCTTGAAGAGATGGACTGACACAGTGGCTGCAACAATGGGCTCAGGCATAGCAACAATTATAATAATGGTGCAGCACTGGGCAGTGTTTTGTTCTGTTGTATATAGGGTTGCTATGAATCGGAACTGGCTCAGTGGCACCTAACAACAGTAACAGTAACAACTGATTTGTTTTAGAGAAAGTTTCTGTATGGAGACATTTTTTATCAGTTAATAGAATCATTGCCCAGAGTATTCAGAATACGTTTAGAAGACAGTAAAACAAAGCATTATAGACAAATAATATTTGTAGGCCTCCTATACTTCCAAATAAAAACAAATATGCCATTGTATTAAATGAATATTGATAAAAGAATAATCACAAATATAGAGAAATTTGTAAGAAATCTTTGAACTTATCTTGTGCATTGCTGTACAAAATTCAGGAATGCCTTCTTTAGGTTGATTCATGACATTCTAATGTGTACCTGGATACAGGGTAGTTAACCACTGAAGGAACATTATTTTTTAATTTTTGATAGATCTAATCTAACAATGCAAGATCAAGGTAGTACTATAAAGAATAGTTTCTATTGTTTTATTTAAATACATAAAGCACTTGAAGCACAATGTAAATTATATTACATATATTATCTTCTTTAAAACTCTGAACAATTGCTATAATTTTTTTTTTTTTTATTGTAGTTCAGGTGAAGAATTAAACAGAAAAAAATAGTTTCTCATTAAACAGTAGTATACATATTGCTTTATGACATTGGTTAGTAACCCCACAACATGTCAACCCTCTAACTTCTCAACCTTTTTTTTCTGGTGAAGATACACATAGCCAAAGATACACCGTTTCAAAAATTTATACATGCACAGTTCAGTGACATTGACTACGCTCTTCCAATTGTGCTGCTATTCTCACTTAAGATGAAGGCTTACAGAACAAAACAGTTTCTCATTTAACAGTTACTACACATGTTGCCCTATGACAATGGTTAACAATCTCACAACATATCAACAATATCCTTACTCAACCTTGGGTTCCCTATCACCAGCTTCCTTGTCCCCTTCTGCCTTCTGGCCCTTGTCACTGGACTACTGTACCTCATTACTCCCATTTGGTTTTACGGGGCTGTCCACTCCCAGGTTGAACAGTGAACCTCGGAGATAACTTCACCACTGAGCTGAAAGGGCGTCTGGGGGCCATACTCTCAGGGTTTCTCTAGTTCTCTTTAGGCCAGTGAATCAGGTCTTTTTTTTTTGTGAGTTACAGTTATGTTCTACATCCTTCTCCAGCTCTGTCCAGAACCCTCTGTTGTGATACTGGTCAGGGCAGTCAGTGGTGGTAGCCAAGAACCATCTAGCTGTACTGGACTCAGTCCAAAGGAGGCCTTGGTAGCTGTGGACCATTAGTCCTTCGGACTAATCTTTTTATTGTATCCTGTTCTCTTCATTCTCCCTTGCTCCTAAAGGGATGAGACCAGTGGAGTATCTTAGATGGCCACTCACAGGCTTTTAAGACCCAAGACACTACTCACCAAGGTAGAATGTAGAACATTGTCTTTATAAGCTGTGTCATGCCAATTGAGCTAGATGTTCCCCGAGACCATCCGCCCAGCAGTTCAGTCCCTCAGGGAGTTTGGATGTGTCTATGGGGCTTCCACGACCTTTCCTCGTACAAGTTGTGCTAGTTTCCCCTGTATTGTGTACTGTCTCACCTTTCACCCAAGATACCACTTATGTATTGCCTATTTAGTATTTACACCCCCCACCCCTCCCATCCCTGGTAACCAACAAAGATTGTTGCATTTTGTGTGTGAACTTTTTCATGGGTTTTTACAATTAAGGTCTCGTGTAATATTTGTCCTTTTCTGATTGATTTATTTCACTCAGCTTAATGTCCTCCAGTTTTATCCATGTTATGAGATGCTTCACAGATTCATTGCTGTACTTTGTCGTTGCATAGCGCTCCATTGTGTGTATGTACCATAGTTTGTTTATCCATTCATCTGTTGATGGGCATCTAGGTTGTTTCCATCGTTTTGCTATTGTGAACAATGCTGCCATGAACATAGGTGTACATGTCTATTTGAGTGACAACTCTTATTTCTCCAGGATATAGTCCTAGGAGTGGGATTGATGGATTGAATGATATGTCTATTTCTAGCCTTCTGAGGAAGCACCATATCATTTTCCAAAATGGTTGTATCATTTTGAATTCCCACCAACAGTGCATAAGAGTTCTAATCTCCCCGCAGCCCCTCCAACATTTGTTATTTCCAGTGTTTTTGATTCGTGCCAGTAATGCCGTGGTGAGATGGTATCTCATTGTGATTTTAATTTTCATTTCTCTAATGGCTAGTGATCATGAGCATTTCCTCATGTGTGTGTTGACCATTTGAATGTCTTCTTTGGTGAATTGTCTGTTCATTTCCTTTGCCCATTTTTTAATAGGATTATTTGTCTTTTTGTTGTAGAGGTGTTGGATTTTCTTGTAGATTATGGAGATTAGACCCTTGTCTGACTTGTACTGTCCAAAAATTTTTTCCCAGTGTGTAATTTCTCTTTTTACTCTTTTGGTGAATTTTTTTGAAGAGCATAGGTGTTTGATTTTTAGAAGATCCCAGTTATCTAGCTTATCGTTTGGGGTTTGTGCATTAATGGTTATGGTTTGATTCCTGTTAATGCCGTATATTAAGGCCTGTAGTGTTGGTCCTATTTTTTATTCTGTTAACTTTATAGTTTTATGCTTTATATTCAGGTCTTTGATCCATTTTGAAGTAGTTTTGTATATGGTGTGAGTTATGGGTACTGTTTCAGTTTTTTGCAGATGGATATCCAGTTTTGCCGGCACCATTTGTTAAAAAGACTCTCTTTTCCCAATTTGATGGACTTTGGGCCCTTGTTGAAGATCAGGTGACCGTAGGTGGATGGATTTACATCTGGGTTCTCAAATCTGTTCCATTGGTCAATGTATCTGTCATTGTACCAGTACCAGGCTGTTTTGACTACTGTAGCTGTATAGTAAGTTCTGAAGTCAGGTAGTGTGAGTCCTCCAACTTTATTCTTCTTCTTCAGTAGTGCTTTGCTTATTCAGGGCTTCTTCCCTTTCCATATAAAGTGAATGATTAGTTTTTCCATCTCTTTGAAGAATCTTGTTGGTATTTGGATCGGGATTGCTTTGTATTTGTAAATTGCTTTGGGTAGAATTGTCATTTACACAATGTTGAGTCTGCCTATCCATAAGCATGGTATGTTTTTCCATTTATGTAGATCCCTTTGGGTTTCATGCAGTAGTGTTTTGTAGTTTTCTTTGCATAGGTCTTTTACATTCCTGGTCAGATTTATTCCTAAGTATTTTATGTTTTTAAGGGGCTATTGAAAATGGTATTGTTTTCCTGATTTCCTTTTCATTGTTCTCTTTACTGGTGTATAGAAATCCAACTGATTTTTGAATGTTTATCTTGTATCCTGCTACTCTGCTGAATCTTTCTATTAGCTCCAGTAGATTTCTCGTGGAGTCTTTAGGGTTTTCTGTGTATAGTATTATATCATCTGCAAACAGGGAGAGTTTAACTTCTTCATTACCAGTTTGGATGCCCTTTATTTCTTTCTCTTGCCTTATTGCTCTAGCTAGAACTTCCAGCACAATGTTAAATAGGAGTGGTGATAAAGGGCATCCTTGTCTTGTTCCTGTTTTCAAGGGGAATGTTTTCAGCCTCTCTCCGTTAAGAATGATGTTGGCCATTGGTTTTGCATAGATGCCCTTTATTATGTTGAGAAATTTCCCTTCTATACCTATTTTATTGAGCATTTTTATCATGAATGGATGTTGGACTTTGTCAAATGCCTTGTCTGCCTCAATTGAGATGATCATGTAATTTTTTTCTTTCCTTTTATTTATATGGTAGATTACGTTGATTGATTTTCTAACGTTGAACCATCCTTGCATACCTGGTATGAATCCTACTTGGTCATGGTGTAATGTTTTTCTGATATGATGCTGAATTCTATTGGCTAGAATTTTCCTAAAAATTTTTGCATCTATATTCATGAGAGATATTGGTCTGTTATTTTCTTTTTTTGTGGCGTCTTTGCCTGGTTTGGTATCAGCAATATGCTGGTTCATAGCATGAATTTGGTAGTGTTGCTTCTTCTTTTATGGTCTGAAATAGCTTGAGTAGTACTGCTACAAGCTCTTCTGTAAATGTTTTGTAGAATTCTCCAGTGAAGTCATCTGGGCCAGGGCTTTTTTTAGTTGGGAGTTTTTTTTATTACCTTTCCAATCTTTTCTTTTGTTATGGGTCTGTTCAGATTTTCAACATCACTGTCTTGTAGTTTGGGAAGGCCGAGTGTTTCAAGAAATTTATCCATTTCCTCTAGGTTTTCAAATTTGTTGGAGTAGCATTTTTCATAATATTCTGTTATAATCTTTTTTTATTTCAGTTGGGTCTGTTGCAATGTCCCCCATTTCATTTCTTATTTGGGTTATTTGTGTCCTCTCCTGTTTTTCTTTTGTCTGTCTGGCCAGTGGTTTGTCGATTTTGTTGATTTTTTCAAAGAACCAACTTTTGGTTATGTTGATTCATTCTATTGTTCTTCTGGCCTGTATTTCATCTCTGATCTTTACTCTTTCCTTTTTTCCGGTGGTTGTGGGCTTTTTTTGCTACTCTTTTTCTATTTGTTTGACTTCTGTAGTTAATGTTTTGATTTTGTCCTTTCTTCTTTTCTGATATGTGCATCTATTGCTATAAATTGTCCGCTGAAGCATGCTTTTGCTGTGTCCTAAAGGTTTTGGTGTGATGTGTTTTTATTCTAATTTGATTCTAGGAATTTTTTGATCCCATCTCTGATTTCTTCCATTCCCCAGTGATGTTTCTTCAGGGTATTATTCAGTTTCCATGTAATTTATTTTTTTTGCTTGCTCTTTCTATTGTTAATTTCTACCTTGATGGCATTGTGGTCAGAAAAGATACTTTCAATTTTCTCAACGTTTTGAATCTTATTGAGGTTTACTCTGTGTCTTAAGATGTGGTCTATTCTGGAGACTGTTCCGTGTGCATTGGAGAAGAATGTGTACTTTGCAGCGGTTGGATGGAGTGTTCTATATATGTCTATGAGGTCAAGTTGGCTGATTGTGACTTTTAGGTCTTCTGTATCTTTTCTGAGTTTCTTCTTAGTTTTTTTGTCCTCTACTGAGAGTGGTGTGTTGAAGTCTCCCACTATTACTGTGGAACTGTCAATTTCTCTTTTCAGTGTTGTTAGAGTTTGTTTTATGTATTTTGGAGCCCTGTGATTGGGTGCATAGATTTTATTATGGTTACATCTTCATGATGGGTAGTCCCCTTAATCATTATATAGTCTCCTTCTTTGTCTTATGGTAGATTTAATATTAAAGTCTATTTTATTTTAGATTAGAATTGCCACTCATGCTCTTTTTTGTAATTGTTAGCTTGATATGTTTTTTCCCATCCTTTGACATTTAACAAATTCACATCTTTGTTTCTAAGGTGTGTCTCTCGTAGACAGCATATTGATGGATCCTGTTTTCTTATCCATTCTGTCACTCTCCATCTCTTTATGGGTGCATTGAGTCCATTTACATTCAGTTTAATTATTGATAGATGTGAGTTTGTTGCTGTCATTTTGTAGTGCTTTTTTTTGTGGTGCTGAAGTTTTCTTCGCTCTTACTCTCTTGTGCTGCGTTACTTTTGTTTGTGGTTTTTTCTTCATTTCTTTTGTTTTTGTAGGTTTTTTTTTTTTTTTTTGCTGAGACTTTATGTTTTTCCTCTTTTTTTTATGAGTATGTTTGTTAACTTTCTTTGTGTTTACCAATAATTTTACCCTTATCTTTCTAAGTTTGAACCAGTTTAACATTACTTGGTATCGCCTTGCCTTCCTTTTCATTTGAAGGTTCTATACCTTCGCTGTTTATTCCCTCTTTTATTGTTCTGATGTTGTTGTCATTTACTGATTAACTGCTCTCATTCCTTGTTGTATTTCTTTTGGTTTTGGATAGTCCTCGCGAGTTCATTTCCTAGATTGGTATCTCGCTGGAATGATCCTGCATCCTAGATTCTGCCTGTGAGCTGAAACTCTTTGTCCTCAGATCTAAGAACTCCCTTTAATAATTCTTGAAAGTTTGGTTTGACTTTTACATATTCCCTTAATTTGTGTTTGTCTGGAAATGACCTAATTTCACCATCAAATTTGAACGAGAGTTTTGCAGGATATAATATTCTTGGCTGCCAATTTTTTTCTTTCAAGATTTTATATAGGTCATCCCATTGCCTTCTTGCCTGCATGGTTTCTGCCGAATAATCTGAGCTTAGTCTTATTGTTTCTCCTCTGTCTGTGACTTCTTGTTTTTCATGAGCTGCTCTGAGGATTCTTTGTTTGTCTTTGGTTTTGGCGAGTGTGATTATGATATGCCTTGGTGATTTTCTTTTGTGGTCTCTCCTATATGGGGTTCGTTGAGCTTCTTGGATGGCCAGCTTTTCATCTGTCATGATATTTGGGAAGGTTTCTGTCAGCAGTTCTTCAATGATCCTCTCTGTGTTTTCTGTTTTCTCCCCCTGTCTGGAATTCCAATCACTTGCAAATTTTTGCTTTTGATTGTATCCCACAATACTCTCAGGGTGTATTCATTTTTCTTTGTTTTTTTTTTTCTGAGTTTTCCTCAAACAGAGTTGTAGCCATGTGTTTGTCTTCAATTCCACTGATCTTGTCTTCCACCATTTCAAATCTGCTTCTCAGCCCTTCTATGACACCATCCATTTCTGAAATCTTGTTTATCTTTTGGATTTCTAATTGTTGTCTTTCTATAATTTCTAGTTTTGAATTTATTTTGGCATTTTGGTCCTGCATTATTTTCATGAATTCTTCCAACTTTTTGTCTATATTTTCCATGAATTTTTCTATTTTTTCCTCATGTTAGTCAGTTTTTTGCCTCAGCTCTTGGGAAATTCTGAGTATTAGAGATTTGAATTCCCTATCAGGTAGTTCTATTGCCTTTTCTTCCACTGGAAGGTCATCTTGTGTTTTATTTTGGATGCCTACTGGAACCATCCTGTCCTGTTTTTGTAAATGTTTTGATATTGTCTTCTGTATTTTGGGCATTCAGTAGTTATTTTTCTCATTTATTGATTGTGCATTTGTTTGTTTCATCTCCCTTTTTAAAAAAAAAATTGACTATGTCTGACTGTGTGTTGTTTGTTGTTTGCTCTTCTGTGGGCACAATACTCTTCGCCTTCTTCTCCAATTGGCAGGGTCAGTCACTCAGGTATGGTATGGCAGGGCAGATCTAGCTGAAGAGGAGTTACTGGGAAGGGTGGTTTGTGTCACTTACTACAGCCACCAGGGCGGGTCGGTAATCAGGGCAGGGCAGGTTCCATTAGGCTGTGCCTGTGCTACTTGGTGGTGTGATGTTAAGTGCACAGTGCAGTTAGGCAGGATGTAGTGGGGAGATTGATACGTGTGAAGCTAAGATGGATATGGGAGAGAGAAGAGAGGAACAGGAGCCAAAAACATACAAACAAACAAAAAAGAATGCTAGGGAAGCTTGCTGTTGGAGTGGAGAGATGAGAGGCTATGAAATGGAGAAAAACAGAAAAGGGAAGAGGAAGAAAAGAATGAATAAATAAAAATCAGAAAGGTTAAAGAACTGCAAAGTTCCCAGGGATCCCAGCAGTGCAGCTACGAGGTCTGGGGAAGTCGCTCTCAGGTGTTGTCGTATAACCTGGCTAGAAGGCATAGAGGTATACAGCACCAGGTGTTCAGGGAACAAAGAGAAGGAAGATATAAAGAGACAAGAAACTGAGTAATGAAGAAATACAAAAAGGGAAAATAAGAGAAAAGAAAACAAAATAAATTTAAGAAAAAGAAAAGAACAAGAAAAGCCCCCATGAAAACAGAAAAAAAAAAAAAAAACAATGAAAAAAGAAATGCTCTCAGGGATCCCTCTCTACGGCTGTGCAAGCCAAGGGGGTAGTCTCCTTGCCACGCAGTACCGCCTGGTCAGAAAGGGTTCCCACCTCAAGAAAAGGAAAAGAAAATAAACAAACAATTCAAACCAAACAAATGAACAAAGCCCCGTGGTCCCACCAGCGTGGTATCCCAGACTGGGAAGCAGCTCCACACTCGAATGGAGCTCCACAGCCCCTCAAGAAGAAACAAAGGTGGCACACGGAGCCAGGTATTTGAGCAAAAGGAGGGGGAGGTGGTGAGAGGTAAGGAAGAAATCAAAAGAAGCAGAAAATAATGCAACACCAGCAGCCAATAAATGGCACTCAGAGAGCCAGCCAGTGCAGGTTGGTGTTTCTGGACAAGAGACTGTGTGTCCATGGGAAGCAGAGGGGGCTGAGTGTGGGTGAAGAAGGGTAGGGAGTGGGAAAGCATATATCACAAATTACCGGAGCGCTCCAGCCCCTCAGGAAGAAGCAAAAATGGTGCACAGAGCCAGGTATTTGAACAAAAGGAGGGGGTGGTGGTGAGAGGTAAGGAAGAAATCAAAAGAAGAGGAAAAAAGCAACACCAGCAGCGAACAAATGGCACTCAGAGAACCAGCCTGTTTGGGTGTGTGGAATCCACGCAGCTGGTGTTTCCCGGTCAAGAGATTGCAGTGGCGCGAAGCAGATGAGGCCGAGTGGGGGTGAAGAAGGGTCGGGGGTGGGGAAGCATGTATCACAAATTACCAGTTGTTTTGTCTCCCGCTGGAAGCTCTGTGAAGCTGCTTTCTCGTACCCCATGTTTGCTGATCTCCGATAGGAGTCCAAGATGGCAGATCTGTGCTGCGTTAGCTGGTAGGGGTGCTCTGCATGAATCTCTCCTCGCTCTCCGTTCTCTGTCAGTTTTCTCACTCCATTTGGAGCTTGGCTGAGTTCTTTATCTCTTTATTTGATGTTTTAGGGTTTCAGGATTGTTGTTTTCTCTGTTCATCTTAGTTTTTCAGATCTTTGCATGGAGGGACGGCATGGTGCTTCTGCTTAAAGCTCCATTTTGCTGGAAGTCCCCTATAATTTTTTTAAAAGTAAAAACTTTAGACTCATAGAAATTAAGTAACTCCCTTTGCCTTACAAAACAGAGATAAAATAGAAATAAAAAAGAAAAATAAAACTTTTAAGAAAAAAGGGAAAGAGAAGAGGGTGAAAGAAGCTTCCTGAGGAGATACATTTGAACTAGAGGTACGAAAAGGATTTAATCAGTAGCTAATTGATGGATTTTTGGCAAAGGAAATTAAATATATGGTAAAATAATCGTATTTCTCAAGATAAAAATAAAGATCACACATGAAAGAAACATTTTAAAATTAGGAAGCAGTTTGAAAGACAATTGATAACACAGTTAGTTGGAGAAACTATATTCCAGTTATATGCCATCATTATTGAATATTGATTCTTCAGTGTGCTCTTGGATACGCAAAATAATTAAATATTATTTGCTCTTCCTAAGGGACCTACAAGAAAAAAAGTACCAGAGAACTTTCAATAAATTACTCATTTAAAGTCTATAACAAAAATAATTAATTTATTAAACAAGCTGGACAAAATAGAATGTGAGTAGAAAGTTACTTTATTTTCTACCACTGCCCTTTAAACCTGTTCTGTTGAAACTTTGGTTCCTTGAATTGCAAATCCCATAAGTTTTACGGTCAACACTAAATACTAACAAAGTCTTATTTGTCCAGACCAGTCCAGGACTCAATTTCTCCTTCATTATTAATGTCTCCTTCTCTTTGTTTGGACCTGACTCAAGCTTGTAATTTTACAGGGGGGAGGGGACATTATCAGTTTAGTTTTGTCTTCCTCACATTCCTTTCTCTCCTATTCTTTAGTGATGCTCTTTCTCTTTCCTCCAAGGTTGATTTCTGTTTATTTTGGAGGGGTGGAAGGTGAGAGGTTAAGGATGAAGGGAAAGACTTACGTGGTGTGTACATTTAAAGTAGTATCCCAGCTTTGAAATGTCCTCAGATGTGGCAGATTTTTAAATGTTGGCTCTTTCTCCTTTGAAGGTATCTTATGCATTATTGGGAGTAATAGCCATGTGCATTTCCTTAAGATGGGAAATGTCTCCTCTAGACATTCTGACCTCTGACTTTGGCTTTCAATGTTACATTCCATGAAGTCTTTTGGAACAGTTTTCTTTCATTATAACTCTAGCCTCAAGTACACTCCATGAAGTCTATATCAAACCCAGAGTGCTCACTTGCCTTTGTGCTTCTTTTGATGTAATGTCAATTTCTCCATCTCTGGCTCTTTGTACCTTTCCTGCTTTCAAGGTGGCTTCAGGCTTATTTCTACTTTTAGACTTTCCCAGATGAGAGTAGTGTACCATTCTCATTCTCATCAAACTCCATGATAAGCATATCAAACTCTATGAATATGTCTTTGATTCCATACTAATCTTCTTTGATGGGTGAAGTTTAGGTAATAGCCACCTATTACAGAGAAAGTAAAAACAAACAGCACACTCTAAAATCTGCCAAGACGTCTTTTTCGATGGCCTCCTTTCTAGTGATTTCATATCTTTTCTGATATAACATGAAGTCACAAAATAGGTATTTGTGGTATTCTCTTTACAGGAATTGTATGTAACTATATATAGAAACTCAGTTGAGGAGGTAGGGGTACTTGCTACTTATTAAGCTTACTTATAGAGCTTCAGTTAGCCTTCCGAAAGTTGGGTCTAAACTCAAAGGAAAAGTCCAACATATTGCTAAATTTAAACATACGTGTGTGAGTACACACGGACACACCAGGGTAGGCTTTTGAAAAGGATAAGGCATAGAGAGTAGGGAGTAAATAGAATTTTCATGCTAGGTAAGAAAACTTATGTTAGATTTAAGAGCTCAAACTTTATAATCAGATAGCCCTAGGTTTGAATTTCAGAGATACACTAACTGGTTGAATTTGAACCAGATACTTCAGTTTTTTTGGACTACAGTTCCCTTCTGGAAGAAAGGGGCAATAATATATTCATTTTTAAGTTCACTATGAATACTAAATTACAATGACCTGATTATAATAATTAGTTTATAATAAACTCTTAATAAATGATAGATGAGAATAAAATATAGTAAAACATGAATTTAGAGTCCAAATTTTGAATTCATACAAGGATATAGAGAAATTTGTTTCTATAATATAAATTATATATATACATATATATAATTTAATACTGAGTTCTACATTTGGTTAGTAATGATCAGTCCATCCTCACATCCTAGGTGTTCCCAGAGTACATAGTACTTCATGAATTACATTTTAATAATCTGAGCATCCACTGGTATTCCCTAAAAAACTGTGGACCATTTAAATTTATAAACAGTATCTTATTCATCCTTCCATCCTCAGTCCCTGGCACGTAATGTGTATGTGTGTGTTTTGTAAGTCATTTCTTAAATGAATACATTAAAATATTATGATGTGATTGTCTTCAGAAGTTAAAAATTGGCACAATTATCAATAATAGGTACTGAGCAAGAGAGTGTAATGATGAAAGTGATGGATTGGGAAAAGTGGCCTAGTATGTGAATGAATGCACAACAAACTCAATGTGACGGACTCAAGACATTAGAAAACTATTTCTCTGTATCAGACCCACAGTGACAGGAACCCAGAAAAAGTGGTGGCATTGAATGTAAAGGTGAAGAGAGATTGTGGAGGAAGAACAATCATCCTACACGAATAAGTGAATATGAGAAAAGGAAAAATAAAAATAAGACACTCTACTCGTAAGAACTTGGGTAAAGAAGAGAGCAGTAATATTACCGACATAAATGTAGGAATTGAGAAAGATATTTGACTTAGGAGTAAACAAATATCAAATATTGGTATATGGATTTTGAGATGACATTAAGGGACTTAAGTGGAAATTTCTTTTTCCAAATTTGGAAATACAGATGTTGAGAACTGATTAAAATAAAGAAATCACCTTGAAAAATTATCATCAAAGAAGTGACAACTGTAATGCAAGCCTAGATTGGGTGGAAGAAATGATATACATTTTCAAAAGAAAAACAATCAGCATTGAGCTCTGAGTTTTCTTCAGAGTCAGATGCTGAAAATTCCAATGACCATTTATTAAGTATGTAGTTTGTGCCATTCAGAGAGAGAAACTGGTACTCAGCGGGGATAAAGATGTTGTCTAAGATCACACAATCAGTAATGCTATCAAATCGAAGATCCAGGAATCAATCTCACTGTATCTCAAAATCCTCTTTTCTCCACCAAGTCTGAAAAAAAGTAAAGTAAATCCATTTTTTAAAGAAAATGAGTGTTTTAAGAATGGATTATCAAATGCATAGTTTGACAAGTATCTTGGCTTTCTAGGGCTGTGATAACAGAAATACCACAAGTGGGTGGCTTAAAAAAACAGGTATTTATTTTCTCACAGTTCTGGTGACGAAAAGCTGAAATCAGTCTTGGGCATTCAGTTCCTTGTATTGGCCTCCCTCCTAGTTCCTGGTAACTGCCATCAATCCTTGGCATTCCTTGGTGTCTGTCTTCCCTCTATGTGTGTCTCTGTGTCTATTATATTATTCTAGGAAGTGATTCCATTTAGGACCCACCCCACCCTGCTATAGGAGTTCCTAGGTGATGCAAATGGTTAAGTGCTCAGCTACTGACCAAAAGTTTGGTGATTCGAATCCACCAGAGGCGACTCAGAAGTAAGGCCTGATGATACACTTCTGAAAGATTGAAAACCCAGTGTACCACATAGGTTTGCCGTTAGTAAAAATAGCTTCAGTGGCAATTGTCTCCCCTCCAATTCTGGTATGGCTCATTAACATAATAAAAGAGAACTCTTTCCAAACAAGGACATATTTACAGATATAGGGGTAAAGAACCCAACACGTATTTTTAGGGGAACATGATTAAATCCATAACCACATGGGCACAAAA
Source organism: Dugong dugon (assembly GCA_030035585.1). NCBI lineage: Eukaryota > Metazoa > Chordata > Mammalia > Sirenia > Dugongidae > Dugong > Dugong dugon. The sequence goes on along the minus strand of CM057463.1, from coordinate 99,267,332 downwards.
GCTGAAGATGATGAAAATAAAATGTAATAAAATGACAAAGTTTCCCAAACTGTCCTTGAATGACTGTGCCTGGAAATTCATGCCTTCCTACTTTCTGGCCATCATTAAATAACGCTGATGTTACCCATGTCTTTTTTAATGATTAAAATTCTTGAGTTTTTACAAATACTCTGCCCCAGCAGTGCTTCTAAAACATTCGTCTTGAAAGATTTCCATAGCCCTGCACACTCAAGGTCTCATGTAACTGACAAGATAATGACAGGGGCAATTTTGAACTGTTAAAAAACTTTGCTGTGTTTGGTCTTTCCCAGTGCTGATTTCAGCAAAAGAGTGAGAAATGTTCATTACGTCAAAAATAATGTAAAACACAAAATATGATGCCAGTTTCTGAGACTTTTCCATCCAAATGTTCCCCTACCAAATGACAGGAATGTGTCAAAAATATGGTGAGGGAAAAGGAAGTAAATGTTGGTTGATCTCAAACTAAGAAAGCAGTTACTGCTAACAAGCTTTCCAATTTCACAAATCCCCATTTATGTATAACAGTACATGATTTTCTATTAGCCAAAAAAGATGACAGGAAAAGGGACAATATTCATTGAAATAAAAATGATCGTTGCTTGTATGAGGAACGTTTTATTATATTTTCAATTTGAGTCAATGCTTACCCTGATGAAAATGCTATAGCAAATAAAATGCAGTTTCACTGCACAACGATTTGCAATTCTGTTAGGCTAGATGTGAATATCTTCAGTTTTTCATAAATGAAGTTTTTAGTTACCCAATATTAAACTGTTTGTTATATTGCTAACAAGAGAAAATAAAAGGTTAATTTAGAAAAGGATTAAGGAAAAAAATAAGTTAAGCAAGAGAAAATGCAAAATAGTCAAAATAGACAATTGGGAGCAAATGGCAAGGAGCAAAACACACTAATTGAAATCCAGGCAGAGCATTTTTCCATTTCCTCATTTTTTAGTGCACTGATTAAAAAAATAGTTAATGATCACACATCTTCAGATCTACTCCACATGGGGAGTTTAACCTTATAATTTTGTTGTTTTTCAGAGAAGCAAGGTGTTTAATGAACGCACCATTAAGTTATAAATGCATAATGATGTGTATTGTCGATAGACGGGAGACTACTGAAAACATTTCTTTGTAAATTGTGCATATTTCCAGCATGTATCTACCACTACATGTTCACCAAGTGCTTTATTTTTGTTCAAAAATCTTTTTTTCAAAATCATGTGAAGTGTCTTTGCTTCAAAGCTGCTAGAACACACAATGATAATATTTCTCATTGGATTTTTCTTAACAGTTTATATCATTCACATTATTTAATCACAAAAGCAAAAACCAAAACCAAACCCACTTCTGTCAAGTAGATTCTGACTCATAGAAACCCTAAAGAACAGAGTAGTACTGCCCCATAGGTTTTCTAAGGCTGTAAATCATTATGGAAGCAGACTGCCACATCTTTCTTCTGTGGAGCAGCTGGTGGGTTTGAACCACTGACCTTTGGTTAGCAGCTGAATGCTTTAACCACTGCACCACCAGGGCTCCTCATTTAACTACAATTACTCTCAGTTATACAGGAAATATTGCATGTCTGCAGCACCGCCTACAAAGTCCTGATCCAACAGTTAATTACCAGTTATATACTGTGCCATTGCAGATGCTGAATCCTTTTCTTTATAAACAAGGAGCCCTGGTGGCACAGTGGTTAAAGCTATTGTACTGCTAACCGAAAATTCAGCTGTTCAGAACACCATTGGCTCCCCAGGAGAAAGATGTGGCAGTCTGCTTCCATAGAGATTTATGGCCTTGGAGACCCTATGGGGTCACTATGAGCCAGAATCAACTGGACAACAGTGGGTTATCTTTACAAAAGTCTTTATAATCTATAGAAGGAACCAGATATCTTATCTGCATTACAGTAAAATAAGGCATTTTGAGCTTAGAAGTTGAGGCTTACATTGATGGTAGATTTCTTAAGGCATGTCCTTTGGCATTCACTACCACATTCAAAATATTCTCAACTCTTAATTATCCAGGGAAAGAATAATTGCATGCAGATTCATCACATTAATAAAGGGAAGCATTAGCTGGGTGCATATTCTACAAAAGATATCGTGCTGTCTTATTTATCCAGTACCACTATAACAGAAATACCACAGGTGGATGGCTTTAAGCAACATAAAACTATTCTCTCACAGTTTAGGAGGCTAGAAGTCCGAATTCAGGGTTCCAGCTCCAGGGGAAGGCTGTCTCTCTCCCCGTCAGCTCTAGGGGAAGATCCTTGTCATCAATCTTCCCTGGTCTAGAAGTTTCTCAGCACAGGGACCTCAAAGGACGCATGCGCTCTCAGCTCCTCTTTCTTGGTGGTAGGAGGTCCCTATCCTCTCTTCTCCCTTCTCTCATTTATATCTCAAAAGAGATTGACTCAAGACACAACATAATCCTGTGGATTATGTCCTGCCTCATTAACAAACTGCCTCTAATCCTGCCTCATTAACATCATACTGACTCCAATCAAAAAACTCTTTATCTTTGAGTCAATTCCAACCCATAGCTACCCTAAAAGACAAAGTAGAACTACACCATAGGGTTTTCAAGGAGTGGTCAGTGGATTCAAACTGCCAGCGTTTTGGTTAGCAGCCAAGGTCCTAAGCACTGTGCCACCAGGGTTCCATTATCATAGAGGTTAGGATTTACAACACCTAGGATAAATACATCAGATCACAAAATGAGGGACAATCACACAATACTGGGAATCATGACCTAAAGCCAAGTTCACACACATTTTGGGGGGGACACAATTCAATCCATCACATGTGCTAAGCATGTTTAATGGGTATCCACCAGTTTGGGCCTCACAATAGCTCCATAAGACAGCTGTTATACTTACTTCCCATCTGCCATTTTCTGATGAGAAAATTGAGTTTTAGACAGTCTCAACAATTTGCCAAATATTATCACCTAGATGCAATGAAGGTGGGATTCTAACCCATATACACCGACTCCAAAACATCTGTTTTACCTAGTAAAATATCCTTTTTCCCCATCACATTAGTTATCATGAATGGCTCACCCAACAGCTACTGAGGCAACTCGTTTTAGTCGGATCTCAGTAGTCTGATCCCATTGTGAATGAGGTCTTCATTGGGGAGCAACTCAACAACAGCCAACAATAACAAAAATTCTCCTACCACCTAATTCCAATAAAGGGTGCAAGCTGAGCCAGTGTTATTCCATTAGATGGAAGGAATAACTTCCCATCTACTCCTGCCCACAGGGATTTGTCTCACACACTTTGGATCATGAGGAACCTGAGCCATTTAAAAAAAAGTTATAAGTAGAACTGTTTAAGCTTTGCCCAGCTTCTGTGTATAGTCAGGAGGGCAGCTGTTCCTGTGATGGCCAGATTCCCTAGGGATGCCTTGACTGTGACTGCCCATATGATTAGGATTGCAGATTTCAGTTTGGCAAATAGAAGGAATATTGTGACCTGGGCAAGACAAGGAGAGAGGGTCATGCATCCAGAGAATTGGGGAATTATAAAATTTCAGAGTTGGAAGGGCCCTTAAAGGTCACTTTCCCTGCCCATCAGTAGGGTCTGGTGAAGTTCAAATAGATCATTATGCGCCACAGCTGAAAGAGGAGTAAGTCTCTGGTAAGTGAGCTTCTCAGAATATTCTAGTAATTATTTTAACTCTAATATCTGGTTTAGTTTGTGGTCTAGTTGTTTTGTGCTGCAAAAATTAGGAGTAAAGTTGCAATATGTTTCATAGAAAGTTACAGATAGTCTGAAGATAGCACTGACCTAATAGGAACAATTTTAGGTGGTGCTGGGCCATGCTTTCTCTTACTTACTCCAAATGTTGATAATAGTCATACTTGCTGAATCAGTCTAATCTAGGTACCTTGCAAATATTAAATACATTTGGCAGCAGCATTTCCAGTTCCATTATCATCCCATTATATTGTTGTGGGCCACAGATACCTACATGCTAGTCAAGATTTCATCGTTGCCATTTCACCTGTACCAAGTTTTCACTCCCATGTCAGTAGTTCACTCTGCCATTTTCATCCAGTCTTCCAAATGGGCTTCTGCCTTGGATCCCTTGCTTTTTAAGAGTTTTCTCAATTTAAGTTTCAGTCTTACCTTAAACTTAGGTCATTTTACTAGGATATACACCATATAAATTCTTCAAAATATTGATCTTTTTTTCCTATCCCCAAAGTCATTATTAGTGATCCTGATTTAACATAGATGGGCCCTTAACACCATGACTTTCTTACCTCATTTACTATGATTCTTGCTTCAGCTATACCCTACTAGTTATGCTCGAGCCCTTACATAGTGATACCGGATAAAAATAGATAACAGTTCCCTCTTATGACCTGGTCTAATGTTCACCCACTTTTGAGAACCACTACAATGGCAGAGGAAACCCGGTAACATAGTGGTTAAGAGCTACCGCTGCTAACTAAAAGGTCAGCAATTCAAATCCACCAGGTGCTCCTGGGAAACTGTATGGGGCAGTTCTACTCTGTCCTATAGGGCCACTGTGAGTCCGAATCGACTCGACAGCAATGGGTATAATGGCAGATTGTTCTCCTGGATCCATATATACATGTAGGCCCTCCCTAGTCAACCACCATTAAGGTTTCAACATGCTATTCTGTTGGTGTTCTTGAACTTTGATAGGAAGAAATTTCTTATTCTTCTTCTTTTCCATAGAAGGCTTATTTTTCACATCCTCCTGGACATAAAAGGGAGACTCAACATCAGGGAGAATTCAGTAAATCATGTTACATCAAGGTGCAAGCCCCACAGAAATTATGACAGCAATTGCTTTTTCCTTTTGAAATGTATTTCCAATATTTTGGAATAATCTTTTTATCTTAAGAAAAATCCTTAATCTTATCAGCTAAGAGGATTTAACAGATAGCTTCTAAGTCCGGGTTTTATCCATAAAATAATCTATTTAGGAATAAAAGTGACATTAGAAAAGCGGTTGAAAAGGCTTTGTCTGAACTTTCCGTAGTGCATCAGTCTCTGTACACTTAATGAAATGAACCCTCTTTAAATAGTCTAATGGTTTTTAGAGGTACTCTAATTAAACTACACTTCCTTTCAACGATTTGATGCACTAAATGTATTTCTGCTCTGGTAGTTTCATGTCGTGTGACTTTTTCCTAATTTTTTAATTTTATATTGGCTTATATACATTTAAAGCTATAGGCATATGGTATATTTTACAAGATTAAAGAAAAAGGCATTTTAAATTCAAAAATTTGAAGTTTAAGAAGTGTAATTATCAGGAAACATTTAGAATTTTTTACAAACACTTTTACTGTGTTAGGGTTTCTGTTTATATCAGATGATTTTTATTCTTATTATTCGAATTCAATATTTACTTGGATCAGTTTCAAGTGACCATTAATATGTTTACCAATAATAGTTAATATTTAATAAGTACTTTCTTAGTGACTGATATTGTTCTAAGTGTTTTTATGCGTTAATATATTTAATACACACAATAACCCTTTAAAGTAGGTGCTATTATTATACTCATAGCGCTGGTGATACAGTGGTTAAGAGCTCGACTGCTAACCAAAAGGTCAGCAGTCTGAATCCACCAGCCACTCCTTGGAAACCCTATAGGGAAGTTCTACTCATTTGGTATATGAGAAAGTAACTGACAAGTACCTCCTCTGTACTGATTGCACTGCTAGATGAGAAAACTGTGACCCAGAGATCACACAGGTGAGAAAGCCGAGTCATTTCTGAAGTCAGAGATCATAGTATTAACCTCTACACTATTCTGTCTTAGCTGAAGGTCGGAGAATCTAAGTAACTCACATAAGGTCATCCAAGTAGTGTTTGGTATCATTGGAATTTGAATCCAAGTCTTCTAACTTCATTTCCAGCACTGTGTCTATTTTACTAAAGTAGACCTTGCAAACTTTTCAGACTGTTATCAGATGTCATCAGACTATAATGTTATCAGAAACTACAGATTCTCAAGAAGGATCTCAAGATTCCTTTCTCTAAAACTTTTTTCTCCACCGCTAAATAAAAGAAACATATAGATGTTCCCAGCTGGATAATCATATTGGGAAATATTTTCTTAATACAGAACCTTTACAAAAGGATATATATATATATATATATATATATATATATATATATATGGAAAATTTTTTTTAAAAACTTATTTTTTTCTTGTTAGCTAGTGTATTCTAGATTAGCCTTTCCTCGCTAGTAAATAATGTGGAAACTTGTGGTAGATTGGCATATACCCTAGGCTTCAAATCTAGTTAAATATAGAAGATGAACATGAAGAACAAATGAGGTATTTGTTATTCATTTCAGAAAGTAAAGCATGGCTCTATTTTCAGCAATAAGAATAAAATTCAACTTCAGAGATCTATGTTATCACACTTGAAGTACTTGTAATATGTTATCTATTTTATATATTTAAACATCTAGTGTGTGTTAGGCATTGCACTAGGTACTGGGGTTGAAAAACAGATAAATAAGACATGGGTTTTACTTTGCTTCTATCAGTAAGAGATCAAGTTAAAAACACTGCAAGTTTGGAGTAAGATCATCCCACCCCTGATAGAGGACAAGATGAAACTCAGAGAATTTAGGTTAGATCTTTTATTTCCAAGCCTCAATATCAGGTTTTTCTCATTATCTTTTTCTGGTTCCTTCTCTTCTCCCCAACCTCTTGTTGCAGGATTCAGCTGTTGGAAGATTCGTGAAAGATCCATCTGTATGCTGCCAGCTAATAATACTACCTTTATCCTAGAACTTTTGTGTTTATTCTGGACCCCTACTTCTAATCTCGAACTTAATATAGCCAAACCTGAACTCAAATTTGCACTATCCAGAGGCAGGGCCAAGATGGCAGAGTAGTCAGACGTTTCTGGTGGTCCATCTTACAAAAAAGACCTGAACAAACAAGTGAATCAATTATATATGACTATCTAGGAGCCCTGAATATCAAAGGCAAAGTTAAGGAATCAGACTGAGTGGAGGGGGAGAGAGAGACCATTAGGAAGTAGCGAGGAGTTGCCAGACCTGACCCAGCAAGAGCCTGAGTCCTTCAGGCCTGATGAGCTCATGGTGCGTGGTGAGGCAGGCAAGCAGTGGTACTCGGGAGGTGTTTTCCATATCAGGAGAGACCCAGTGACAGAGAGTCTACTCAAACATCCATAAATAGTGAGAAACAGTCCTCAATCAGTGAAAGATAAGTATTTGCATCTGGCTTACCACATGGATCAAAAACACCTTCCTTAGGGAAAAACCTCTTTCCCATTTACCTCCCTGCTCCTGCTCTGCACTGGGTCTGGGACTGGCTACAGCAATTGCTGAGTCCCCTGGGTGGAAGGAGGACCCATCATCTGCCCTGAGCCATTCTCCCAGCCTTGGAGAGTGAACAAATTAACAAATAGGGGAAAAAATAGTCTGCTGGCTCCTCTAAGCCAGGAATTCAGGGTAGGCACAGATCCTTTGCCTAGGCACAGGCATAAGGGATCCACGGACTTTAAGTGCCTTTTCCCCCACATAGACTTGTACTGGCCCACTTCAACAGCATAGGCCCTCATTACCACAGTACAACAGGGTATATACCTGAAGTCTAACTTCAACTGTTTCAGCTGTGAAGTGGCAGATCCATGACATTTGACACTGTTCTTCCCATTAAACAGGGTCTTCACCTGCCCACACCAGGGGCCTGAGGACTGGTGGGTCTACACACACCACCTAGCCACCTGCAACAAGGGCCCAAAAGTAAGAGGTGCTCCCCAGTCCTTACAGCCAACAGCACTGGGTGCTCATACTCCGGCTGCAAAACCCACCCATCTATGCAGTCTAGGGAACAGGGACACGATTTCCTCCTGTACACTAGCGGGGTGGCTGTCAGCCCCCTGCCTTGCTCAGCCTGTGTCCCCCTGCTTCAGCCAGATGTCTGTGCTTACACCAATCCACTCATGCCTGTCTAGAACTGTAGGTGAGAGCCTGCACCCCACACTTGGTGGCCGACTACCTGGACTCCTGAGCTGAATCCATACAGGAGGAGCATGGGGACTCATGGGCTCACACACTTAGTGGCAATTATGGCCACCTGCTGGCAGGACAGTGGAGCTTCAGGGGCACTGGTGATAGGGTGAGCTCACACAAGCAGCCTACTTGGACATATCAAAATGAAACAAGAAGCTGGGACACAGTAAGCAAACATAAAATAAATAAATATAATAACTTATTGATGGATGTGAGGCAACGGTCAATATCAAATCAATAAAGAGGTAGACCATGATGGCTTCAGCAAGCTCCCAAAATAAAGAAACAATAAATTTTCTGGAGGCAGAAAATTTCTTGGAATTACTAGAGGCAGAATACAAAAGATTAGTATACAGAACTCCTCAAGAGATCAGGAAGGAAATTAAGCATAATGCAGAACATGCAATATAGGAACTTAAGAAGATTAGAGAAGAGCATAATGACAAATTTAACAGGTTGCAAGAATCTATAGAGAGACAGCAATCAGAAATCCAAAAGATTAACAATAAAATTTATGAATTAGACAATTCAATAGAAAGTCATAGGAGCATAATTGTGGCAATGCAAGTCAGAGTTAGTGAGACTGAAGATAAAGCACTTGACATCAACTTATTTGAGGAAAAACAGATAAAAGGATTAAAAAAAAAACTGAAGATACCATAGAATTATGTGGGATTCTACCAAGAGGAATAACCTGCGAGTGATTGGAGTACCAGAACAGTGGGGGATAACAGAAAATTCAGAGAGAATTGTTGAAAATTTAATGGCAGAAAACTTCCGTTATATTATGAAAGATAAGAAGACATTTATCCATGATGATCATCGAACACCACATAATAAAGATCCCAAAGAAAGTCACTAAGGCATATTATAATCAAATGTGCTAAAACCAAAGAAAAAGAGAGAAATTTAAGAGCGGCTAGAGATAAACAAAAAGTCATCTATAAAGGAGAGTCAATAAGACTAAACTCAGAATACTCTGCAGAAATTATGCAGGCAAGAAAGCAATGGGATGACAACAGCCAGCAAAGAATTATATATCCAGCAAAACTGTCTCTCAAATATGTTGGTGAAATTAGGGCATTTCCAGATAAACAGAAGTTTAGGGAATTTGCAAAACCAAACCAAAATTACAAGAAATACTAAAGAGAGTCCTCCAGTTAGAAAATCAATAACATCAGATAACAAACCAAGACTAGAACACAGGACAGAGCAATCAGATATCAACCAACATAGAGAAGTCACAAAAATAAATCAAAGCTAAAACACTGAAAATAGGGAAACAGATGTCAATATGTAAAAGATGACAACACTAAAACAAAAAAGATGGACTAAAACATGTAGACATAGATTTTTCATATGGAGAGGAAGTCAAGACAATATAAAGAAATAAAAGATTGCTATAAACTTAGAAAAATAGGAATAAATATTCAGGTGACCACAAAGGAAACTAATACTCCTACAAGTCAAAATAAAAAACAAGAAAAACATAAAGACTCAGCAAATACAAAATCAACAACAATGAAAAAGATGAAAACAAAATACACAAAGAAAAATGACTTAACACAGAAAGTTAACTGGATCAAAGAAACTGTCAACAACTCACAAAAAAAGACATAGAATTGACAGCACTAAACTCATACCTATCAAAAATTACACTGAATGAAAATGGACTAAATGCATCAATAAAGAGACCGAGAGTGGCAGATTAGAAAAAAAACACAATCCGTCTATATGCTGCCTACAAGAGACACCTTAGACTTAAAGGAACAAACAAAAACCCAAAGAATGGGAAAAAAATATATCAAGCAAACAACACTCAAAAAAGAGCAAGGATGGCAAAATTAATCTCTGACAAAAGAGACTTTAAAGTAAAATCCACCAAAAAGGATAAGGAAGGACACTATCTACCGATTAAAGGGTCAATACACAAAGAGGACCTAATTATAATAAATATTTATGCACCCAACAACAGGGCTCCAAAATACATAAAACAAACTCTAACAGCACTGAAAAGAGAGATAGACAGCTCCACAATAGTAGTAGGAGACTTCAACACTCCACATTCAGTGAAGGACAGAATATCCAGAAAGAAGCTCAACAAAGACACAGATCTAAATGCTACAATCAACCAACTTGATCACATAGACATATACTGAACACTCCACCTAACATCAGCCAAGTATACCTTCTTTTCCAACACACCTGGAACATTCTCAGGAATCGACCACATATTAGGCCTTAAAGCAAGCCTTAACAAAATCCAACTCATTGAAATATTACAAAGCATCTGTTCTGAACATAAAGCCATGAAAGTAGAAATCCTTAACATTAAAAGAAAGGAAAAAAAAATCAAATATATGGAAACTGAACAACAGCTTGCACAAAAACTACTGGGTTATAGAATAAATTAAGGATGGAATAAAGAAATTCACAGAATCAATCGAGAATGAAAAAACATCCTACCAGAACATTTGGGACACAGCAAAAGCAGTGTTCACAGGTCAGTTAATAGCAATAAGTGCACACATTCAAAAAGAAGGGCCAAAATCAAAACATTATGCCTACAATTTGAACAAGTAGAAAGAGAGCAGCAAAAGCGGCTCTCAGGCAGAAGAAAGGAAATAATAAGAATTAGAGCAGAATTAAATGAAATAGAGTGTAGAAAAGCAATTGAAGGAGTTAACAAGACCAAAAGCTGGTTCGTTGAAGACATAGAGAAAATTGATAAACCGTGGCCAAACTGATTTAAAAAAAAAAAAAAAAAAAAACAGGAGAGGAAACAAATAGCCTGTATAACAAATATGATGGGTGATATCACAACAGACCCAAATGAAATTGAAAGAATCATAACAGAATACTATGAAAAATTGTACTCTAACAAATTTGAAAACCAGGAGAAAATGGACAAATATCTAGAAACTCACTACCTACCTAAACTAACACAAACAGAGGCAGAACAACTAAATAAACCCATAACAAAAGAAGAGATTGAAAAAGGTAATTAAAAAACTGTCAACAACAACAAAAAAAGCCCTGCCCTGAATGGCTTCACTGGAGAATTCTACCAAACTTTCAGAGAAGAGTTAACACCACCACTACTAAAAGTATTCCAGAGTATAGAAAAGATGGAATACCCCCAAATTCATTCTATGAAGCCAGCATAACCCTGATACCAAAACCAGGTAAAGACACAACAAAACAAGAAAATTACAGACGAATATCCCTCATGAACATTGACACAAAAATCCTCAACAAAATTCTAACCAATAGAATTCAGCAACATATCAAAAAAATAATTCACCATGATCAAGTGACATTTATACCAGGTACACAGGGATTGTTCAACATTAGAAAAACAGTCAATGTAATCCATCACATTAATAAAACACAAGTCAAGAACCACATGATCTTATCCATCGATGCAGAAAAGGCATTTCACAAAGTCCAGCATCCATTTATGATAAAAACTCTCAACAAAATAGGAATAGAAGAGAAATTCCTCAACATAATAAAGAGCATTTATACAAAGCAAACAGCCAACATCATCCTAAATGGAGAGAGCCTGAGAGCATTCCCCTTGAGAATGGGAACCAGACAAGGATGCCCTTTATCATCACTCTTATTCAACATTTTTCTGGAAGTCCTAGCCAGAGCAATTAGGATAATAAAAGAAATAAAGGGCATCCAGATTGGTAAGGAAGAAATAAAAGTATCTCTGTTTGCAGATGATACAATCTTATACACAGAAAATCCCAAAGAATCCTCAAGAAAACCACTGGATTAAATAGAGGATTTCAGCCAAGTATCAGGATACAAGATAAACATAAAAAACTCAGTTGGATTCCTTTACATCAACAAAAAGAACTTCCAAGAGGAAATCACCAAATCAGTACCATTTACAGTAGCCCCCAAGAACACAAAATACTTAGGAATAAATCTAACTGGATACTGAAAGTCCTATACAATGAAAACTACAAGATGCTACTGCAAGAAACCAAAAGAGAACTGTAGAAGTGTAAAAAAAAACCTTGCTCGTGGATAGGAAGACTCAACATTGTGAAAATGTCAGTTCTACCCAAGGTGATCTACAAATACAATGCAATCCCCATCCAAATTCCAATGGCATTTTTTAATGAGATGGAGAAACAAATCACCAACTTCATATGGAAAGGGAAGAGGCCCCGGATAAGTAAACCATTATTCAAGAAGAAGAACAAAGTGCAAGGCCTCACACTACCTTATTTTAGAACCTATTATACCACCTCTGTAGTCAAAACAGCCTGGTACTGATACAACAACAGATACATAGACGAATGAAACAGAATTGAGAATCCACCTATGAGCAGCTGATATTTGACAAAGACCCAAATTCCATTAATTGGGGAAAAGACAGTCTCTTTAACAAATGGTGCAGGGATAATGGGATATACACCTTCAAAAAACTGAAACAAGACCCATACCTCACACCATGCACAATAACTAACTCAAAATGGATCAAAGAACTAAAATCAAAAACAATAAAGATCATGGAAGAAAAAATAAGGACAACACTAGGAACCATAATACATGGCATAAACAGAATATGAACCATAAGTAACAATGCACAAGTACCAGAAGACAGACTAGATAACTGGGAGCTCTTAAAAATCAAACACTTACGCTCATCAAAAGACTTCATGAAAAGAGTCAAAAGACAACCTACAGAATGGAAAAAAATTTTTGGCTATGACAAATCTGATCAGCATCTAATCTCTAAAATCCACAAGATACTGCAAAACCTCAACAACAAAAAGACAAATAACTCAATTAAAAAATGGGCAAATGATATGAAAAAGCACTTTGCCAAAGAAGTCATTCAGGCGACTAACAGACACATGAAGAAATGCTCATGATCATTAGCCTTTAGGGAAATACAAACAAAACTACAATGAGATATCATCTCACCCAAACAAGGTTAGCATTAATCCAAAAAACACAAAATAATAAATGTTGGAGAAGTTGTGGAGAGACTGGAACACTTACAGACTATTAGTGGGAATGTAAAATGGTACAGCCACATTGGAAATCAATTTGACTGTTCCTTAAAAATCTAGAAAGAGAAGTACCATATGATCCAGCAATTCCACTCCTAGGAATATATCCTAGAGAAATAAGAGCCATCACGTGAATAGATACATGCATATTCATGTTCAATGCAGCACTGTTCAAAATAGCAAAAAGATGGAAACAACCTAGGTGCCCATCAACAGACGAATGGTTAAAAAAATTATGGTATATTCCCACAATGGAATACTATGCAATGATAAAGAATCACGATGAATTCATGAAACATCTTATAAAATGGGGAATATGGGGGGCATTATGCTGAGTGAATTTAGTCCGTCACAGAAGGACAAATAATGTATAAGACCACTATTATAAGAACTCAAGAAAATGTTTAAACACAAAAGAAAACATTCTTTAATGGTTACAAGGGTGGGGAGGGAGGGGGAGGGTTATTCAATAACTAGACAGTAGATAAGAACAATCTTAGGTGAAGTGAAGGATAGCACACACTACAGGGGAAGTCAGCACAACTGTACTAATCCAAAGCTAATAAGTTTCCTGAATACAATCAAACACTTCGAGGGACAGAGTAGCAGTGGAGGGGATCTGGGGACAGTGCTTTTAGGGGACGTTTATGTCAATTGGCATAACAAAGCTTATTAAGAAAATGTTCTGCATCCTACTTTGGTGAGTGGCATCTGGGGTCTTAAAAGCAAGCAGATGGCCATCTAAGATGCACCAAGTTGTCCCAACAACCTGGAGTAGAGGGGGATGAAGAACACCAAAGAGCAAAGGAAAGTATTAGCCTAAGAGACAGAAAGAGCCACATAAACCAGAGACTTCATCAGCCTGAGGCCAGAAGAACTAGATGGTGCCCAGCTACCACCAATGACCGCACTTACAGGGAACACAACAGAGAGTCCCTGATGGAGCAGGAGAGAAGTGGGGTGCAGATCTCATATTCTAGTAAAAAGACCAGAATTAATGGTCTGACTGAGACTGGAGGATCCCCAGAAAGAGTGGCCCCCAGACTGTCTGTCAACCCAGAACTAAAACAATACCCGAGGCCAACTCTTTAGACAAAGATTGGACTGGACTTGGGACATAAAATAATACTTGAGGGGAGTTCTGGCAAAATGACGCTCTAGGCAGAAGCACCACGCTGTCCCTCCACAGCAAAGATCCGAAAAACTAAGCCGAACAGAGAAAACAACAATCCTGAAACCCTAAAACATCAAATGAAGAGATAAAGAACTCAGCCAAGCACCAAATGGAGTGAGAAAACTGACAGAAAATGGAGAGCAAGGAGAGATTCATGCAGAGGTCCCCTACCAGCTAACGCAGCATGGATCCTCCATCTTGGACTCCTATCAGAGACCAGCAAACAGGGGGTACGAGAAAGTAGCTTCAAGAAGCTTCCAGTGGGAGACAAAACAACCGGTAATTTGCAATATTTGCTTTCCCACCACCACCCTTCTTCACCCCGACTCAGCCTCCTCTGCTTCCTGCAGACACAATCTCTTGATCAGGAAACACCAGCTGCTTGGATTCCACACACCCGAACAGGCCGGCTCTCTGACTGCCATTTGTTGGCAGCTGGTGTTGCTTTTTTCTGCTTCTTTTGATTTCTTCCTTACCTCTCACCACCTCCCCCTCATTCACTCAAATCCCTGGCTCCATGCGCCATCTTTGCTTCTTCCTGAGGGTTTGTGGAGCTCTGTTCGAGTGTGGAGCTGCTTCCCGGTCTGGGCTGCCGTGCTGGTGGGATCCCAGGGCTTTTGTTCGTCTGTTTGTTTTGAATTGTTTGTTTGTTCTCTTTTCCTTTTCTTGAGTTGGGAGCCCTTTATGGCCAGGCAGTGCTGTGTGGAAAGGAGACGACCCCTTTGGCTTGCACAGATGTGCAGAGGGATTCCTGAGGACATTTCTTTTTTCATTGGTATTTTTCTTTTTTTTTTTTTTTTCTGTTTTTTGGGAGCTTTTCTTGTTCCTTTTTTTTTTTTTTAAATTTAATTTGTTTTGTTTTCTTTTCCCACTTTTTCTCTTTTTCTCTTTCTTCGTTATTCTCATCTCTCTATATCTTCCTTCTCTTTCTGTTCCCTGAATACCTGTCATTGTATAACTCTGCACTTTCTGGCCAGGCTGTGTTGCAACGCCTGGGAGTGACATCTCCAGACCTCATAGCTGCACCAGTGAGATCCCTGGGAACATTGCAGTTCTTTAATTTTCCGATTTTTATTTATTCATTCTTTTTTTTCTTTTCTTCCTCTTCCCCTTTCTGTTTTTCTCCATTTTGTGGTCTCTCATCTCTCTACACCAATGGTAAGCTCCCCTAGCATTCTTTTTTGTTTGTTTGTATGTTTTTGGCTCCTGTTCCTCTCTCCTCTCTCCCATATCTATCTTAGCCCCACACATAACAATCTCCCCACGGTAACCTGCCTACCTGCACTGGGCACTTGACATCACACCACCAGGCAGCTCAGGCACGGCCTACTGGAACCTGCCTGGCACTGATTGCCGACCAACCCTGGTGGCTATAGTAACTGCCACAAGCAACCCATCCTAGTAACTCCTTTTCAGCTAGTCCTGCCCTGCCATACAATATCTGAGTGACTGACCCTGCCAATTGGAGAAGGAGGCGAAGAGTATTGTGCCCACAGACAAGTAAACAGCAAGGAGCATATGGTCTGCCTGTTCAGATATAGTCAATTTTTGTTTTTTAAAAAAAGGGATGAAACAAACAAATCTACAATCAATAAACGAGAAAAATAACTACTGAATGCCTGAAGACAGCAGACAATATCAAAACATTTACAAAAACAGGACAGGATGGTTCCAGTAGGCATCCCAAATAAAACCCCAGATGACTTTCCAGTGGAAGAAAAGGCAATAGAACTACCTGATAGAGAATTCAAATCTCTAATACTCAGAATTCTTCAAGAGCTGAGGTAAAAAGCTAACAAACATGAGGAAAAAATAGACAAAATAATGGAAAATACAGACAAAAATTTGGTAGAATTCATAAAAATATTGCAGGACCAAAATGCCAAAATAAATTCACAAATAGAAATTATACAAAGACAACAATTAGAAATCCAAAAGATAAACAACAAGATTTCAGAAATGGACGGTGTCATAGAAGAGCTGAGAAGCAGATTTAAAATGGTGGAAGACAGGATCAGTGGAATTGAAGACAAACATTTGGATACAACTCTGTTTCAGGAAAACTCAGAAAAAAGAAAAAGGAAAAATGAAGAAACCCCGAGAGTTATGTGGGACACAATCAAAAGCGAAAATCTTCGAGTGATTGGAAATCCAGAATGGGGAGAAAACAGAAAACACAGAGAGGATCACTGAAGAACTGCTGACAGAAAACTTCCCCAATATCATAAGATGAAAAGCAGGCCATCCAAGAAGCTCAATGAACCCCATATAGGACAGAACCCAAAAGAATTTCACCAACGCATATCATAATCACACTCGCTAAAACCATAGACAGACAAAGAATCCTGAGAACAGCTCGTGAAAAACAAGAAGTCACATACAGAGGAGAAACAATAAAACTAAGCTCAGATTATTTGGCTGAAATCATGCAGGCAAGAAGGCAATGGGATGACATATATAAAATCATGAAAGAAAAGAATTGCCAGCCAAAAATAATATATCCTGCAAAACTGTTGTTCTAATTTGATGGTGAAATTAGGTCATTTCCAGATAAACAGAAATTAAGGGAATATGTAAAAGTCAAACCAAACTTACAAGAATTATTAAAAGGAGTTCTTCAATCTGAGGACAGCAACTTCAGCTGACAGTCAGAATCTAGGACACATGATCATACCAGCCAGATACCAATCTAGGAAATGAACTCATGAAGAATATTCAAAACCAAAAGAAATACAACAGGGAATCAGAGCAGTTAATCAGTAAATGACAACATCAAAACATAAAAAAGGGAATAAACGGCAGAGGTGTAGAACCTTCTAATGGAGAGGAAGGCAAGGCGATACTAAGTAATGGCAGACTGCTTCAAACTTGGAAAGACAAGAGTAAAATTCATGGTAACCACAAAGAAAGTTAACAAACATACTCATAAAAAAAAGAGGAAAGACATAAAGTCTCAGAAAAACAAAACCTACAAAAACAAAAGAAATGAAAAAAAAATGCACAAACAAAAGTAACTCAGCACAAGAGACTAAGAAGAACAAAGAAAACTTCAGCACCACAAAAAAAAGCACTACAAAATTACAGCAACAAATGCACATCTATCAATAATTCCACTGAATGTAAATGGACTCAATGCACCATAAAGAGACGGAGAGTGACAGAATGGATAAGAAAACAGGATCCATCAATATGCTGTCTACAAGAGACACACCTTAGAAACAAAGATGTGAATTTATTAAAAGTCAAAGGTTGGAAAAAAATACATCAAGCTAACAACTACCAAAAAAGAGCAGGAGTGGCAATTCTAATCTCAGGTAAAATAGACTTTAAAACAAAATCTACCATGAAAGATAAAGAAGGACACTATATAATGATTAAGGGGACAATCCATCCTGAAGACATAACCATAATAAACATCTATGCCCCCAATGACAGGGCTCCAAAATACATAAAACAAACTCTAACAACACTGAAAGGAGAAATCGACAGTTCCACAATAATAGTAGGAGACTTCAACACACCACTCTCAGTAAAGGACAGAACAACTAAGAAGAAACTCAGCAAAGATTCAGAAGACCTAAAGGGCACAATCAGCCAACTTGACCTCAGAGACATATATAGAACACCCCATCCAACCACTACAAAGTACACATTGTTTTCCAGTGCGCATGGAATGTTCTTCAGAATAGACCACATCTTAAGCCACAGAGCAATCCTCAACAAGATCCAAAAAGTTGAGATAATTCACAGTATCTTCTCTGACCACAATGCCATTAAGGTAGAAATTAATAGAAAGGGCAAGGAAAAAAAATCAACTACATGGAAACTGAATAATACCCTGCTTACACATCACTGGGTAATAGAAGAAATCATAGATGGAATCAAAGAATTCCTAGAATCAATGAGGATGAAAACACATCATACCAAAAACTTGGGACACAGCAAAGGCAGTCCTCAGAGGACAATTTATAGCAATAGATGCACATATCAAAAAAGAAGAAAGGGACAAAACCAAAACATTACCTACAGAACTCAAATAAATAGAAAGAGAACACCAAAAACGCCCACAACTAACGAAACAAAGGAAATAGTAAAGATCAGAGCAGAAACAAATGAAATAGAGAACAGAAGAACAATAGAAAGAATCAACAAAACCAAAAGTTGGTTCTTTGAAAGAATCAGCCAAATCGACAAACCACTGGCCAGACTGACAAAAGAAAAACAAGAGAGGACACAAATAACCCAAATAAGAAATGAAATGGGGAACATTACAACAGACCCAACTGAAATAAAAAGGAGTATAACTGAATATTATGAAATAACTATACTCCAACAAACCTGAAAACCTAGAGGAAATGGGTAAATTTCTAGAAACACACTAACTGCCCAAATTACAACAAAGTGATGTTGAAAATCTGAACAGACCCATAACAAGAGAAGAGATTGAATGGGTAATAAAAATACTCCCAACCAAAAAAAGCCCTGGCCCAGATGGCTTCACTGGAGAATTCTACAAAACATCTACAGAAGAGCTTGTACCAGTACTACTCACTCTATTTCAGAGCATAGAAGAGGAAGCAACACTTCCAAATTCATTCTATGAAGCCAGCATAACGCCGATACCAAAAGCAGGCAAAGACATCATAAAAAAAGAAAATTATAGACCAATATCTCTAATGAATATAGATGCAAAAATTCTCAACAAAATTCTAGCCAATAAACTTCAGCATCATATCAAAAAAATAATACACCACGACTAAGTAGGAGTCATACCAAGTATGCAAGGATGGTTCAACATTAGAAAATCAATCAGCGTAATCCACCACATAAATAAAAGGAAAGAAAAGAATCACATGATCATCTCAATTGACGCAGAAAAGGCATTTGACAAAGTCCAACACCCATTCCTGATAAAAACTCTCAATCAAATAGGTATAGAAGGGAAATTTCTCAACATAATAAAGGGCATCTATGCAAAACAACGGCCAACATCATTCTTAATGGAGAGAGGCTGAAAACATTCCCCTTGAAAACAGGAACAACACAAGGATGCCCTTTATCACCACTCCTATTTAACATTGTGCTGGAAGTTCTTGCTAGAGCAATAAGGGAAGAAAAAGAAATAAAGGGCATCCAAATTGGCAATGAAGAGGTTAAACTGTCCCTGTTTGCAGATGATATGATACTATACATAGAAAACCCTAAAAACTCTATGTGAAATCTACTGGAACTAATACAAAGATTCAGCAGAGTAGCGGTATACAAGATAAACATTCAAAAATCAGTTGGATTCCTGCACACCATTAAGGAGAACAATGGAAAGGAAATCAAGAAAACAATACCATTTTCAATAGCCCCTAAAAAGATAAAATACTTAAGAATAAATCTGACCAGGGAGGTAAAAGACCTATTCAAAAAAACCTACAAAACACTACTGCATAAAACCCAAAGTGATCTACATAAATGTAAAACCATACCATGCTCATGGATAGGCAGACTCAACATTGTGAAAATGACAATTCTACCCAAAGCGATTTACAAATACAACGCAATCCCAATCCAAGTACCAACAACATTCTTCAAAGAGATGGAAAAACTAATCATTTACTTTATATGGAAAGGGAAGAAGCCCGAATAAGTAAAGCACTACTGAAGAAGAAGAATTAAGTTGGAGGACTCACACTGCCTGAAGTCAGTACCTACGATACAGCTACAGTAGTCAAAACAGCCTGGTACTGGTACAACGACTGATACATTGACCAACAGAACAGAATTGAGAACCCAGTTGTGAATCCATCCACCTACAGTCACCTTATCTTTGACAAGGGCCCAAAGTCAATCAAATGGGGAAAAGACAGTCCTTTTAACAAATAGTGCTGGCAAAAATGGATATCCATCTGAAAACAATGGAACAGTAACCATACCTCACCCCGTATACAAAAACTACTTCAAAATGGATCAAAGACCTGAACGTATAGCCTAAAAATATGAAATTCATGGAATAAAAAATAGGGCCAAAACTATAGGCCTTAATACACAGCATTGACAGGATACAAACCATAACCATCAACACACAAACTCCAATAGATAAGCTAGATAACTGGGATGTTCCAAAAATCAAAGACCTATGCTCTTCAAAAGACTTCAACAAAAGAGTAACAAGAGAATCTACAGACTGGGAAAAAAAATTTGGACACTACAATCAGACAAAGGTCTAATCTTCATAATCTACAAGAAAATTGAACACCTCTACAACAAAAACACAAATAATCCTATTAAAAAATGGGCAAATGAAATGAACAGACACTTCACCAAAGAAGACATTCAAATGGCCAACAAACACATCATGAAATCCTCACGATCACTAGCCATTGGAGAAATGCAAATTAAAACCACAGTGAGATACCATCTCATCCCGGCATTACTGGCACGAATCAAAAACACTGGAAATAACAAATGTTGAAGGGCCTGCAGTGAGATTGGAACTCTTATGCACTGCTGGTGGGAATGCAAAATGATACAACTATTTTCGAAAATGATATGGCACTTCCTCAGAAAGCTAGAAATAGACATGCCATTCGATCCAGCAATCCCACTCTTAGGAATATATTCTAGAGAAATAAGAGTGGTCACTCGAATAGACATATGCACACTTATGTACATGGCAGAATTGTTCACAATAGCAAAATGATGGAAACAACCTAGATGCCTGTCAACAGATGAATGGGTAAACAAACTATGGTAGATACACACAATGGAGTACTATGCAACTAGAAAGAATAACAATGAATCTGTGAAGCATCTCATAACATGGATGAAACTGGAGGACATTATGCTGAGTGAAGTAAGTCCATTACAAAAGAGCAAATATTGTATGAGACCTCTATTGTAAAAACCCATGAAAAATTTCACACACAAAATGTAACAATCTTTGTTGGTTACCAGGAATAGGTGGGGTTGGGGGGGAAATGCTAAATAGGCAATAGATAAGTGGTATCTTGGGTGAAGGGTGAGACAGTCCACAATACAGGGGAAAGCAGCACAACTTGTACATGAAAAGGTCATGGAAGCCCACAGACACATCTAAACTCCCTGAGGGACTGAATTGCTGGGTGGAGGGCTGTGGGGACCATGGTTTCAGGGAACATCTAGCTCAACTAGCATAAGACAGTTTATAAAGACAATGTTCTACATTCTACCTTGGTGAGTAGTGTCTGGGGTCTTAAAAGCCTGTGAGTGGCCATCTAAGATACTCTACTGGTCTCATCCCTTCGGGTCAAGGGAGAATGAAGAGAACAGGATACAAGGAAAAGATTAGTTCGAAGGACTAATGGACCACAGCCACCACGGCCTCCACCCACCAGACTAAGTCCAGTACAGCTAGATGGTGCCCGGCTACCACCACTGAATCCTTTGACCAGGATCACAACAGAGGGTTCTGGACAGAGCTAGAGAAGGATGTAGAACATAATTGTAACTCACAAAAAAAGACCTGATTCACTGGCCTGAAAGAGACTGGAGAAACCCCAAGAGTATGGCTCCCAGATGCCCTTTTTGCTCCGAGGTTCACCATTCAGCCTGGGAGTGGACAGCCCCGCAAAACCAAATGGGACTAATGAGAAACAGTAGTCCCGTAACAAGGTCCAGAAGGTAGAAGGGGACACGGAAACTGGTGATAGGGAACCCAACATTGAGTAAGGATATTGTTGATGTGTTGTGAGATTGTTAACCATTGTCATAGGGCAACATGTGTAGTAACTGTTAAGTGAGAAACTGTTTTGTTCTGTAAGCCTTCATCTTAAATGAGAATAGCAGCACAATTTGAAGAGCGTAGTCAATGTCACTGAACTGTGCATGTAGAAATTTTTGAAATGGTTTATCTTTGGCTATGTGTATTTTCACCATAAAAAAAAAGGTTGAGAAGTTAGAGGGTTGACATGTTGTGGGGTTGTTAACTAATGTCATAAAACAATATGTGTACTACTGTTTCATGAGAAACTATTTGTTCTGTAAGCCTTCACCTGAAGTATAATAAAAAAATAAAATGAAAAAAATACTACTTGTGAAGAGTGTGCTTGTTAGCTCAAGTAGATCCATGAGACTAAATGGGCAACTTCTGTCTGGAGGTGATATGAGAAGTCGGAGAGGGTTAAGAGCTGGTTGAATGGACACGGGAAATCAGGAATGGAAGGAAAGAGTGCTGTCATAGTATAGGGAGAGCAATTAGGTTTACTTAACAATGTATGTATACATTTTTGAATGGGAAACTAACTTGAATTGTAAACTTTCATTTAAACTACAACAATAAAAATAAAAATAAAAATTAATTGCACTACCCATAGTCTCCCCCATTCATATGATATCAACTCTATTTTTCAGTTGCTTGGTTATAAAAACCTAGACTTATCTCCCATAATGCACATTGAGTCTTTTAGGAAATTCTGTCCATTCATCTTTGAAATTAAATCCAAACACTTCTCCCCTCCGTTAATGATTTTCCCCAGTTCAGTCCACCTCCTGTCTATCCTGTATTACTGTGATAGCCTCTTCATTGACCACCTTACTTCCACACTTGTCCCATACCAACCTTCTACTCTCAACCAACCTGCTACAGTGATATTATACAATAGTATATCAGACATTTTCCATGCTTCTGTTCATATCCCTGCATTGGTTCCCCATATCTCCCACAGTAAAAGCTAAAATTCCTAAAATGTCCTAAAAGGCTATCGTAGGCTGGGTTCTCTAGAGAAACAAAACCAGTAAAATGTATAAATATGTATGTTGCTGTTGTTAGGTGCCGTTGAGTCAGTTCCAACTCATAGTAACCTTATATACTACAGAGCAAAACACTGCCTGGTCTGGTGTCATCCTCATAATCCTTGTTACACTTGAGCACACTGTTGTAGCCACCATGTCAATCCATCTCATTGAGCATCTTCCTCTTCTTTGCTGACCCTCTACTTTACCAAGCATGATGTCCTTCCCAGGTCTGGTCACTCTTGATAACATGTCCAAATTATGTGAGAAGTAGGCTTATCATCCTCACTTCCAAGGAGCATTCTGGCGGTACTTCTTTCAAGACAGATTTGTTTCTTCTTTTGGAAGTCCCTGGTATATTCAACATTTTTTGCCAACACCATAAGTCAAAGGCGTCAGTTCTTCAGTCCTTCTTATTCATTATCCAGCTTTCCCATGCATATGAGGTGATTGAAAACACCAAGACTTGGGTCGGGCACACCTTATTCCTTAAAGTGACATGTTTGCTTTTTAACGCTTTAAAGAGATCTTTTGCAGATTTGCCCAATGTAATGTGTCGTTTGATATCTTGACTTCTACTTCCATGGGTGTTCATTGTGGATCCAAATAAAATGAAATGCTTAACAACTTCAATGTTTTCTCCATTTATCATGATGTTTCTTATTGGTACAGTTGTGAGGACTTTTGCTTTCTTTATGTAGAGTTCTCATCCATGCAGAAGGCTGTAGTCTTTGATCTTCATCAGTAAGTGCTTCAAGTCCTCTTCACTTTCAGCAAGCAAGGTTGTGTCAACTGCCTAATGCAGATTTTTAATGAGACTTCCTCCAATCCTGATGCCTGTTCTTCATATAGTCCAGCTTCTCAGATTATTTCTCAGCATACAGATTGAATAAATCGAGTGAGAATATACACTCTCAACACACATTTTTCCTGACTCAACACTCAGTATCCCCTTGTTCTGTTTGAACAAGTATCTCTTGATCTATGCACAGGTTCCTTATGAGCATAATCAGTAGTTCTGAAATTCCCATTCTTCACAATGTCATCCATAATGTGTTATGATCTACAGTCGAATGCTTTTGCATAGTCAACAAAACAAAGGCAAACATCTTTCTGGTATTCTCTGCTTTGAGCCAGAATCCATTTGACACCAGCAATGATATCCTTTGTTCCATGTCCTCTTCTGAATCTGGCTTGAATTTCTGGCAGTTCCCTGTCTATGTGCTGCTGCAACCAGTTTTGAAAGATCTTCAGTAAAATTTTACTTGTGTATGATATTAAGAATATTTTTTAGATAATTTACACATTCGGTTGGATCACCTTTCTTTGGAATAGTCATAAATATGGATCTCTTCCAGTCATTTCGCCAGGTAGCTGTCTTCCAAATTTCTTTGCATAGACTAGTGAGCAGTTCCAGCACTGCATTCATTTGCTGAAACATCTCAGTTGGTATTTTGTCAATTCCTGAAGCCTTGTTTTTCACCAATGCAGTCAGTGCAGCTTGCACTTCTTCCTTCAGTACCATAGGTTCTTGATCATATGCTACCTCATGAAATGGTTGAATGTCGACCAGTTCTTTTGGTACAGTGACTCTGTGTATTTCTTCTACCTTCTTTTATGCTTCTTGAACTGTTACTTTCCCTGTAGAATCATTCAGTATTGCAACTTGAGGCTTGAATTTTGTCTTCAGTTCTTTCAGCTTGAGAAATGTCAGGTATGTTCTTCCCTTTTGGTTTTCTAACTCCAGGTCTTTGCATATGTCATTATAGTACTTTATTTTGTCTTCTTGAGCTGCCCTTTGAAATCTTCTGTTCAGCTCTTTGACTTCATCATTTCTTCCCTTCGCTTTAGCTGCTCGATGTTGAAGAGCAAGTTTCAGAGTCTCTTCTGACATCCATTTTGGTCTTTTCTTTCTTTCCTGTCTTTTTAATAACCTCTTGCTTTCTTCATGTATGATATCCTTGATGTCATTCCACAGCTCGTCTCATCTTTATTCATTAGCATTCAATGAGTCAAATCCTGAGATGGTCTCTAAATTCAGGCGGGATACACTCAAGGTCATACTTTGGCTGTCGTGGACTTGTTCTAATTTTCTTCAACTTTGACTTGAACTTTCATGTGGGCAATTGATGGTCTGTTCCACAATCAGCCCCTGGCCTTGCTCTGATGATATTGAGCTTTTCCATTGTCTCTTTTCACGGATGTAGTCGATTTGATTTCTGTGTATTCCATCTGGTGAGGTCCAAAGGTATAGTTGCAGTTTATGTTGCTGAAAAAAGGTATTTGTGATGAAGTCTGTGGTCTTGCAAAATTCTATCATGTGATCTCCAACATCGTTTCTATTACCAAGGCCATACTTTACAACTACCTGTCCTTCTTTTTTTCCAGCTTTTGCATTCCAATCACTAGTAATTATCAATGTATCTTGTTTGCATTTTCAATCAATTTCAGCTGAAAGATGTCCACCATGGGTGACACTGCTGATATTTGAATAGGCCTAGCTTCCAGCATCACAGCAACACACAAGCCCCCATAATATGACATACTGACAAAAGAGAGGGGGAATAAATATATTTAGAGAGAGATTTATTTATTTATTTACATTATTATTTTATATATATATATATATTTTAGTGTACTTTAAATGAAGGTTTACAGAACAAATAGTTTCTCATTAAACAGTCAGTACACATATTGTTTTATGACATTGGTTAACAACTCCACGACATGTCAACACTCTCCTTTCTCGACCTTGGAGGACCTTTCTTTTCTGGAGAAAATATACACAGCCAAAGTTACACCATTTTAAAAATTTCTACATGTACAATTCAGTGACATTGATTACATTCTTCCAATTGTGCTACTATTCTCACTATCGTTTTCCAAATTATTCCATCACCATTATCTTTAACTCACTGTCCCCTAGGCTTTCCATCAAAACTTTTGAATTGCTGTTGTTGTTAATTTGATCTCACATAGATAATTCTTCTTTTTTTTTTTTTTTTTACCTTAGATGAAGGTTTGCAGAACAGTTTCTCATTAAACAGTTAGTAGACATATTGCCCTATGACAATGGTTAACAACCCCACGACATGTCAACACTGTCCCTTCTCAAACTTGGGTTCCCTATCACCAGCTTTCTTGTCTCCTCCTGCCTTCTAGTCCTTGTCCCTGGACTGCTGTGCCTCATTATTCCCATTTTGTTTTATAAGGATGTCCAATCCTTGACTGAACTGTGAACTTCTGGATTGACTTCACCACTGAGCTAAAAGGGTGTCTGGGGGCCATACTCTTGGGATTTCTCCAGTCTGTCAGGCCAGTAAATCTGGTCTCTTTTTTTGTGAGTTAGAATTCTGTTCTACATCCTTTTCCAGCTCTGTAGAGGACCCACTATTGTGATCCCGGTTAGAGCAGTCAGTGGTGGTAGCCGGGCACCATCTAGCTGTACTGGACTTAGTCTGGTGGGTGGAGGCCGTGGTGGCTGTGGTCCATTAGTCCTTTGGACTAATCTTTTCCTTGTATCCTGTTCTCTTCATTCTCCCTTGCTCCCGAAGGGATGAGACCAGTGGAGTATCTTAGATGACCACTCACAGGCTTTTAAGACCCCAGACGATACTCACTAAGGTAGAATGTAGAACATTGTCTTTATAAACCATATTATGCTAATTGAGCTAGATGTTCCCCAAGAACATGGTCCCCAAAGCCCTCTGCCCAACAATTCAGTCCCTCAGGGAGTTTAGATGTGTCTATGGAGCTTTCATAACCTTTCCTTGTACATGTTGTGCTGGCTTCCCCAGTATTGTGTACAGTCTTACCCTTCACCAAAGTTACCACTTATCTATTACCTATTTAGTTCCCCCCCAGACCTCCCATCTCTCGTAACCAACGAAGATCGTTTCTTTTTGTGTGTAAACTTTTATATGAGTTTTACAGTAGAGGTTACAGAATATTTGTGTTTTTGTGATTGACTTATTTCACTCAGCATAATGTCCTGCAGTTTCATCCACGTTATGAGATGCTTCACAGATTCATCATTGTTCTGTATCGTTACATAATACTCCATTGTGTGCATGTAACCATAGTTTGTTTATCAATTCATCCGTTGATGGGAACCTAGGTTGTTTCCATCTTTTTGCTATTGTGAACAGTACTGCAATGAACATGGGTGTGCATATGTCTACTGGTGTGACGGTTCTTATTCTCTAGGATATATTCCTAGGAATCCGATTGCTGGATTGCATGGTATTTGTATTTCTAGCTTTCTAAGGAAGTGCCATATCATTTTCCAAAATTGTTGTATCATTTTGTATTCCCACCAGCAGTGCATAAGAGTTCCAATCTCCCCGCAGTCTCTCCAACATTTGTTATTTCCACTGTTTTTGGTTCGTGCCAGTAATGCCAGGATGAGACGGTATCACACTGTGGTTTTAATTTGCATTTCTCTAATTGCTAGTGGTCATGAGCATTTCCTCATGTCTCTGTTGGCTGCTTGAATGTCTTCTTTGGTGAAGTGTCTGTTCATTTCCTTTGCCCATTTTTTAATTGGATTATGTCTTTTTGTTGTAGAGGTGTTGGATTTTCTTTAAGATATTAGAGATTAGAGCTTTGTCTGACTTGTAATGTGTAAAATTTTTTTCCCATTCTGTAGGTTCTCTTTTTACTCTTTTGGTGAAGTCTTTTGATGAGCATAAGTGTTTCATTTTTAGAAGATCCCTGTAATCTAGCTTATCTTCTGGGGTTTGTGTGTTGTTAGTTATCATTTGTACCCAGTTAATGTTGTGCATTAGGGCCTCTAGAATTGATCCTATTTTTTCTTCTATGAACTTTACAGTTTTTGACTTTATATTTAGGTCTTTGATCCAAATTGAATTAATTTTTGTGTATGCTGTGACGTATGGGTCCTGTTTCATTTTTTTTGCAGATGGACATCCAATTTTGCCAGCACCATTTGTTAAAAAGACTATCTTTTCCCCATTTGATTGACTTTGGGCCCTTGTCAATGATCAGGTGATCGTAAATGGATGGATTTACATCTGGTTGCTCAATTCTGTTCCTTTGGTCAATGTATCTATAGTTGTACCAGTATCAGGCTGTTTTGACTACAGTAACTGTATATTAGGTTCTGAAGTCAGGTAGTGCAAATCGTCCTACTTTATTCTTCTTCAATAGAGCTCTACTTCTCCAGGGCTTTTTCCTTTTCCATATAAAGTTAATGAGTAGTTTTTCCATCTCTTGAAAGAATGTTGTTGGTGTTTGGATCGAGATTGCATTGTATTTGTGAATTGCTTTGGGTAGAATTGTCATTTTCACTATATTGAGTCTACCTATCCGTGAGCATGGTGTGTTTTTCCATTTATGTAGATCCGTTTGGGTTTCTTGCAGTAGTGTTTTGTGGTTTTCTTTGTATAGGTCATTAACATCCCTGGTTAGATTTATTCCTAAGTATTTTATTTTTTTAGGGGTTATTGCTTTCCTGATTTCCTTATCATCACTCTCTTTATTGGTGTATAGAAATCCAACAGATTTTTGTATGTTTATCTTCTATCCTGCTACTCCGCTGAACTTTGTATCAGTTTCAGTAGTTTTCTTGTGGAGTCTTTAGGGTTTTCTGTTTATACTATCATATCATCCACAAACAGGGACAGTTTAACTTCTTCATTACAAATTTGAATGCCCTTTATTTCTTTTTCTTGTCTTATTGCTCCAGCTAGGACTTCCAGCACAATGTTAAATAGGAGTGGAGATAAAGGGCATCCTTGTCTTGTTCCTGTTCTCAAGGGGAATGTTTTCAGCTTCTCTCCATTAAGAATGATGTTGGCCATTGGTTTTGCATAGATGCCCTTTGTTATGCTCAGAAATTTACATTTATATCTATTTTATGGAGAGTTTTTATCAGTAATGGGTATTGGACTTTGTCGAAGTGCTTTTCTGTGTCAATTGAGATGATCATATGATTCTTTTCTTTCCTTTTATTTATGTGGTGGATTGCATTGATTGATTTTCTAATGTTGAACTATGCTTACATACCTGGTATTAATCCTACTTTGTCGTATTGTATTTTTTTTTTTTTTTTTTTTTGATATGATGCTGAAATGTATTGGCTAGAATTTTGTTGGGAATTTTTGCATCTATATTTATGAGAAATATTGGTCTGTAACTTTCTTTTTTTGGGGTGTCTTTGCCTGGTTTTGGTATCAGTGTTATGCTGGCTTCATAAAATGAATTCAGAACTATCCCTTCTTTTTCTATGTTCTGAAATAGTTTGAGTAGTGTTGGTATAAGCTCTTCTCTGAATGTTCGGTAGAATTTTCCAGTGAAGCCTTCTGGGCCAGGGCTTTTTTTGGTTGGGAGGGTTTTTTTTTATTACCTTTTCAATCTATTCTCTTGTTATGGGTCTGTTCAGATTTTTAACATCACTTTGTGGTAGTTGTGTCGGTAGTGTGTTTCTAGAAATTTATCCATTTCCTGTATATTTTCAAATTTGTTGGAGTATAGTTTTTCACAATACTCTGTTATGATCCTTTTTATTTCAGTTGGGTCTATTGTAATGTCCCACATTTCATTTCTTATTTGGGTTGTTTGTGTCCTTCCCTGGTTTTCTTTTGTCAGTCTGGCCAGTGGCTCATCGATTTTGTTGATCCTTTCAAATAACCAAATTTTGGATTTGTTGATTCTTTCTATTGCTTTTCTATTCTCTATTTCATTTATTTCCACTCAGATCTTTATTATTTCCTTTCTTCTGGTGGCTGTGGACTTTTTTTTTTGCTGTTCTCTTTATATTTGTTTGAGTTGTGCAGTTAATGTTTTCATTTTGTCCCTTTCTTCTTTTTTGATATGTGCATCTGTTGCTATAAATTGTCCTCTGAGGACTGCCTTTGCTGTGTCCCAAAGGTTTTGGTATCATGTGTTTTCATTCTCATATGATTCCAGGAATTTTTTGATTCCATCTCTGATTTTTTCTATTACCCAGTTATGTGTAAGCAGGGTGTTATTCAGTCTCCATGTAGTTGATTTTTCTTTTCCTTGATCTTCCTGTTGTTAATTTCTACCTTAATGGCATTGTGATCAGAAGATACTTTGTATTATCTCAGTGCTTGGATCTTGTTGAGAATTGCTCTGTGAAGATGTGGTGTATTCTGGAGAATGTTCCATGTACATTGGAAAAGAATGTGTAGTTTGCAGCTGTTGGGTGTAGTGTTCTATATATGTCTATGAGATCAAGTTGGCTGATTGTGCCCTTTAGGTCTTCTGTATCTTTGCTGAGTTTCTTTCTAGATGTTCTGTCATTTACCCAGAGTGTGTGTTGAAGTCTCCTACAATTATTGTTTAACTGTCAATTTCTCTTTTCAGTGCTGTTAAGAGTTTTTTTTAATGTATTTTGGAGCTCTGTCATTGGGTGCATAGGTGTTTATTATGGTTATGTCTTCATGATAGATCATCCCCTTGATCATTATATAGTGTCCTTCTTTGTTTTTTATGGTGGATTTTGTTTTAAAGTCTCTTTTATCTGAGATTAGAATTGTCCCTTCTGCTCTTTTTTGGTAGCTGTTTGCCTGATATATTTTTTTCCATCCTTTGATTTTTAATAAATTTACGTCTATGTTTCTAAGGTGTGTCTCCTGTAAACAGCATACAGAT
The DNA here is from genome assembly GCA_030035585.1 of Dugong dugon. Taxonomy (NCBI): domain Eukaryota; kingdom Metazoa; phylum Chordata; class Mammalia; order Sirenia; family Dugongidae; genus Dugong; species Dugong dugon. The sequence continues at coordinate 99,236,647 of CM057463.1, read as the reverse complement.
AGATCCCGTTTTTTTTTTTTTTTTTTTTAATCCATTCTGTGACTCTCCATCTCTTTATGGGTACATTTAGGTCGTTTACATTCTGTGTAATTATTGATATGTATGAGTTTATTGCTGTCATTTTATATTTCTTCTTTTTGTGGCACTGATGTTTTCTTTGTTCCTCTTACTCTCCTGTGCTGAGTTCCTTCTTTTTGTTGATTTTTTTCATACCTTTTGTTTTTGTAGGTTTTGTTTTTACTGAGACTTTATGTTTTTATTCTTTATTTTGATGAATAGGTTTGTTAAATTTTTTTGTGGTTACATTGAAATTCACCCGTATCGTCCTAGGTTTGGACCAGTCTATTATTACTTGGTATTATCTTGCCTTCCTCCCCATTAGAAGGTTCTATCCCTACACCATTTATTCCTTCTTTTATTTTTTTGATGCTGTTGTCATTTACAGATTAATCTCTCTGGTTCCCTGTTGTAATTCTTTTGGTTTAGGTAGTTCTTAAGAGTTCATTTCCTAGGTTGGTATCTAGTTAGTATAATCCTGTGTCCTATATTCAGCCTGTGAGCTGATGTTGTTTGTTCTCTGATCAAAGGACTCCCTTTAAAAAGTTTTGTAAGTTTGGTTTGGTATAGCCCCTTAGTTTCTTTTTATCTGCAAGTGACCTAATTCTTATTGTTTCTCCTCTGTATGTGACTTTTTGTTTTTCTTGAGCTTCTCTCAGGATTCTTTGTTTGTCTTTGGTTTTAGCTAGTGTAATTATGATGTGCCTTCTTTTGGAGTCTATCTTATATTGGGTTCGTTGAGCTTCTTGGATGGTCAGCTTTTCATCTTTCATGATATTGAGGAAGTTTTCTGTCAGCAGTTCTTCAATGATCCTCTCTGTGTTTTCTGTTTTCTCAACCTGTTCTGGAACTCCAGTCACTCACAGATTTTTGCTTTTGATTGTATCTCCCATAATTCTCAGGGTTTCTTCATTTTTCTTTGTTCTTTTTTTCTGACTTCTTCTCAAACAGAGTTGTCTCCAAGTTTTTGTCTTCAGTTTCACTGATCCTATCTTCAGTCATTTTATACCTGCCCCTCAGCCCTTCTATGACACTGTCCATTTCTGAAATCTGGTTGTTTATCTTTTGGATTTCTAATTGTTGTTTTTATATGCTTTCTAGTTGTGAATTTATTTTACCATTTTGTTCCTGTATTATTTTCGTGAATTCTTCTATTTTTTTCTGTATTTCCCATGAATTTGTCTACCTTTTCCATTAATTTGCCTATTTTTTCCTCATTTTTGTCTGCTTCATGTTTTGACTCTTGTATAATTCCAAATATTAGAGATTTGAATTCCCTATCAGTTAGTTCTAGTGCATTTTCTTTTACTGGGAAGTCATCTGGTGTTTTATTTTGGGTGCCTACTTGAACTATCCTGTCCTGTTTTTGTATATGTTTTGATAATGTCTGCTGTCTTCAGGGCATTCAGTAGTTATTTTCCTCATTTATTGATTGTAGATTTGTTTCATCCTGATTTTTTTTTTTATTTGTTTGTGTCTGAACAGGCAGTATGTGTGTTCTTTGTTGTTTGCTCGTCTGTGAGCACCGTTCTTTTCACCTCCTTCTCCAATGGGCAGGGTTAGTCACTCAGGTATGGTACAGCAGGGTGGGTACAACTGAAGGGGAGTTGTTTGTGGCATGTACTAGGGCTGAAAGTGCAGTCTGGGGATCAGTGCAGGGCAGGTTCCAGAAGGCCATGCCTGTGCTGCTTGGGAGTATGATGTTCAGTGCACAGTGCAGGTAGGCAGGAAGAAGAGGGTAGAATGTGCTGTGTGGAGCTAAGATGGGTATGGGAAAGAGGAGAGAGAGGAGAGAGGAATAGGAGCCAAAAACATACACACAAACAAAAAAGAGTGCTAGGGGAGCTTGCTGTTGTTGTGGAGAGGTGAGACACTGATAAATGGGGAAAAACTAACATTTAAAAAACAGGAAAAGGGTAAAAGAAAAAAATCAGGAAACTGGAAGTGAAGAAAGACAGAAAGGGAACAAGAGAGAGAAGAAAATAAAACAATGAAACAAAACAAAACAAAAAATAAATAAAGAAAAACAAGAAAAAAGAAATGCCGCAGTGATTTCCCTGTGCATCTGCACAGACTAAGGGAGTAGCTTCCAAGCCGTGTGGTACTGTCCAGCTAGAAGGGGTTCCCAAGCTAAAAGAAAGGAAACAAACAAATCAAAACAGAACAAATCAGAGCAAACAAGCAAAAAGCTCTGGGGGTCCCAGCAAGGTGGTTGCACGGGCCGGGAAACAGTTTTACAGTCAAATGGTGTTTCACAACCTTTCAGGGAGGAGGAAAGATGGCACACGGAGCCAGGTATTTGAGAGAAAGGAGGGGGAGGTGGTGAGAGGTAAGGAAGAAATCTAAAGAAGTGAAAAAATCAACACCAGCAGCCAACAAATGGCACTCAGGGAGCCAGCCAGTTTGGGCAAGCAGAATCCAAGCAACACCAGGGTGAAGCCAGTGCTTCCTGGCTAAGAGATTGTGGTGTGAAGAAGGGTGGGGGTTGTGAAAGCATATATCACTGGTTACTGGTTGTTCTGTCTCCTACTGGAAGTTCTGTGAAGCTGCTTTCTCATACTCCCTGTTCGCTGATCTACAACAGAAGTCCAAGATGTCAGATCAATGCTGCAGTATTGATAGGGGACCTCTGCATGTCTCTCCTTGCTCTCTGTTCTCAGTTTCTTATTCCATTTGGTGCTTTGTTATTTATCTCTTCATTTGATGCTTAGGGTTTCAGGATTGACGTGTGACTCTGTTTGACTTAGTTTTTCAGACCTTTGCTGTGGAGGGATGACATGTTGCCTCTGACTATATCGCCATGTTGCCCCAAAGTCCCTAGAGAGAGATTTGTTTCAAAGAAATGGCTCACTCAGTTGTAGAGGCTGTAATGTCCCAAGTCCGTGGGTCAGGTTAGAGGTTTCTCCTGATTTATGAAGCTGCAGGGCCTGGTGAACCCAAGATTGGCTGGTCAGAGAGCAGGGCTCTCACTCACAGGATAGGAAGATGGATGAATCCCAAGATTGACAGCAACACCACAGTAAGCTGCTAGCTCAAGTCCCAAGAACCAATGGTTAGACTAACAGGAGCCAGCTGCAGAATCCAGAGCCAGCAAAAGGCAATGAGCCTTGTCAAAATGTTCACTTATATTCAATGCAGGCCATATGCCCAAGGAAACTCCCTTTCAACTGATTGGCTACTCACAGCAGATCCCATCATGGAGGTGATCACATTATATCAAATCTCATCATGGAAGTAATGACAACATCATATAACTGCCAAACTACATCATAACTGCCAAACTGCTGAGAATCATGGCCCAATCAAGTTGACACACAACCTTACCTATCACAAAGGCCCAATCTGATTTGAGATGCATTCCACTTCTGACCTCACCTGCTACTGCTTTCCCCCTCATTCACTCCGGCCACACTGGCCTTCTTGCTATTTTCATAACATGCCAGGAAAAAGCTTATCTGATGAACATGTAGTATGTGTTCTATCTGCATAAAATGCTCCCCGCATAAAATGCTCTCCTCAGGTATCATCATGGCTGACTTCTTCATTGTCTTAAATCTATGCTCAAAGTCACCTTTTCAGTCAGGTCTACCCTGGCCAGTTTATATTAAGTTTCAATAATTCCTTCCATCTCCCCAAGCTATTCTCCATTCTTTTTTCACTTCTTTATTTCTCACTATTGCACTAATTACATTCTAACATATAGGTTACATGTTTCTTATGTTTAACTATCTGTTTCTACTCACTGAATATAGGTTCTATGGTATGAAGACTTTGTCTACTTTGTTCATGATTATACTCCCCAATGCCTAAAATAGTACCCAACACATAGCAAGTACTCAATAAATATGTACTGAATGACTTAAGAAGATATTATTTATCTATCTGTCTATCTTTTAGTGGTCATACTTACTCTAATTTACTTTCTTTGACCACCACAATTATTGAGTGAATGAATACAACCACTATTTTATTTGATTTTCCATAATTACTAATAAGGAAAATTTTGAACTCCTATTTGTTTCAACAAATGTCTATTGAAAATATCTTATGTACAAGAGATTCACATTAGTTAAAAAAGAAAAAATTGCCCTTGAGTCGATTCCAATTCATATGGTGGGAGGGGTAGGAAAAGAAAATAAATGCACCAAAGGAATGTAACAACAGAGGAACAATTTAGTTTTCTGGGTAATTATTTTTATAAAAAATATTTAATTGCTCCTTATCATAACTGCACAAAGTTGGTATTATTTTTCTCATTTTACTGAGAAGAAACCTGACCTTCTGAATGAGAGTTAGCAAAAGTCCCTAAGGTTGCAAAGATAGTCTTGCAGTCCAGGCCTGCCTGACTCCACAGCTCATGCTTGTGCTTTTGTGGTCTCATTGCTTCCCTTATTATTGAAAATTCAGGGCCAGAGGCCACATCTCTTGGGGCCAATAAATGATTTTTGTCTACTCCTTATGTTCAGCATGAGATAGCTCCTAAGAGGAAAGAAATGAAAATCATGCATAATTTGTTTTCAAGTAAAAGACAAGAAAACAGAGGTAGATTCCTTTACTTCCTCAAATATTTTGAGAAAATATTATTAAACTAAAAGTGCTTCCATAAATACACATAAACTTTTGGACATTAATGTGCTAGGCTATTCCCTAGGTAGGATGAAATGCTTGTGTGTAAGGAAAGTTGCAGCTTCTTGTAGTACACCTAAGTTATGTTGTCTGTGGCTTATGTATAAAGCACACAATGATGATGAATAAGCTTAAGTAACAAGTCAACGGAAATCTGTAGAGGTTCTTAAAAGGGAGATTTGCCTTTAGTGTCTTAGAATTGATGAGACATAATGGAGTAGTAGAAAGACTACAGTGTAAAGAATAAACTTCACAAAAACTTTTAGCAATTTATTAATGATTCCTTACAGTCAAAATTTCTTAATATCTGCACTGCTAGCTCACAGAATTTTTGTAAAGATCAGAGGGTAAAAAAGATATGAAGCTTAAAATTGTAAAATACAATATGGCTTAATGAGGGGATTGTGATTTCTGGCTCAGGAAGTCCAAACCATCTAGGAATTTCTATTGCAGACCTTTTTACAGAGTATTTTGTATATTTATACAGTATATTTGTCCATATGCCTATGCCTATATGGATGATGGTTTTCTTCCATTACTCATTGTTGTTGGCAGAATACTGCCCCCTGCAAAGATGTCCATATCCTAATACCCAGAACCTATGAATATGTTATGTTACCTTCCAAGCAACAATTAAGTTACAGATGAAGTTAAGTTTGCTCATCATCTGACCTTGAGATAGATTATCCTGGATTATCTGGTTGGGTCAAATGTAATCACAATTGTCTTTTCACCGTAGAAGAGGGAGACTGAAGAGCCAGTGTCGATATGATGCAATGTGAGAAAGACTCTACTGGCCGTTGCTGGATTTGAAAATGGAAGAAGACCATGAGCCTAGGAATGCAGGTAACTCTAGAAACTGGAAAAGACAAGGAAACAGTCTCCCCTAGAGCCTCCAGAAGAAACAAAGCCCTTTCAACACCTTGTTTTTAGTCCAGTGAGATCCAGTTAGAACTTCTGACCTCCAGAAATTTCAGAAATTATAAACTTGTATTGTTTTAAGCCACCAAGTTTGTTGCCACTTGTTACAGAAGCAATAGGAAACTAAAACACAGAGATAACAAAATTCTTCTGTATATAGTTTTTACATTGAAGACTATAACTTTAGATTTTTGAAAAGTAAATTTTTGACAATTTGTTACTGTGTAAAGAGTTATAAAATCCTTTAAAATTATTTTTCCCAACCTAAGGTGCACCTGACCCAAGTCATAGTATTTTCAATTGCCTCATATGCATGTGAAAGCTGCACAACGAATAAGGAAGGCCAAAGAAGAATCGGTGCATTTTAATTAGTGTTAGCAAAACGCATTGAATATACCATGGACTGCCAGAAGGAGGAGCAAATCTGTCTTGGAAGAAGTAGAGCCAGAATGCTCCTTAGAAGAGAGAATAGCGAGACTTCGTCTCACTTGCTTTGGACATGTTATCAGGAGGAGCTAATCCCTGGAGAAGGACAACAAGCTTGGTAAAGTAGAGGGTCAGTGCAAAAGTGGAAGACCCTCAGCAAGATGTATTGGCACAGTGGCTGCATCAATGGGCTCAGACATAGCAATGATTGTGAGGATGGCACAGGACCAGGCAGCGTTTTGTTCTGTTGTACATAACATCGCTAGGAGTTGGAAGTGACTCTATGGCACCTAACAACAAAAACAACAAAAGAAATAAAGACAGAAAAATATTACATCTATAGAAGCAATGTGAACACTAAACTAAAGCTTGAATACATGAGCCAACATGGATGGAATTTACCAAGCTCTTAGGTATATGTTTTTTCTTTACTTTTTTGATGGAGAAGGAATATTTGCCAGTGAAAGGAACCCTATCTTTTATTGCGGGAAGAGCACCTGCTTTCACATTTTCCTTTTCCATTAATTAAGGCCCTAGGGGTAAAAAGTGTAGCAGTTGTAAGGGAAACACCAATATGCCTTTATTCTTAGTTATTGTAATGGATACAAAAGCCTCAATACTGGTGAGAAAAGAGAACTTACAGCATATTGTGATAAAAGAAAAACAGACAATGTTCAAAGCCCACATCTATTTTTTGTCTGTGTTCAAGCCAATAAAATATCCAACTGTGATGAATTTTGATATTATTAACATAATGCTTAAAGAAAATTAACACTTCCAAGCCCAATGATTTTGTCATAAACGGGGAGGTTGAAAGGGGAGGGAGAAGAGAAAGGAGAGGTAGAGAGAGACAGAGAGGCAATGATTTCTGGCACCGTCTGTCAGTGTGCTGATAGTTGCTTCTATGGCAGCAGCAGATTTCAGTCAAGAAAATCAGGCTTTTGAATGATTCACCATTGCATCAGCTGTTGTCATTTGCATTTTACTTTTGCTCATTATCTTTCTTAGGTAAAGGCATTGAAAATCATGTTGGTTATTCAGAGTAATTATTGAGTGAAAGAAAAAAAATAAACTCTGCACACAGTATTTCAGAGACCAACAAGTGACAAAGACAAAGAAAAAATATGCTAAAATAACATATTTGGTATATTTTGGAATTCAGATATTTGAAATATGGTTTTGGAAGATTCTGAGATATAAGAGAGTTGAGGACATAGAATTGGGATTGCAGTGCCAATCAACAATCCCTTTTACATGTATCAGATAGGAATTATAGCTTGAAAAAAAAAGGACTCAACTCAATTTCTTTGGCATTTCTTCAGCACACCTATCCTCCATATCTCCGTTCTTTCATAAAATGACCTTTACACCTTAGAGGGGATAGATTAGTAAATTTTTTATTTTGAGCATATTTCTCTTTCTATCTAAAGCTTTCTGCATGATCATCATGATTTCAAGTGTAGGCTTCCTTTAAAAGTCTGTTTAAAAATCACTAGGAAACTACCTTGACATGAATTATGTGCAGGCTTTATTAAAGGTAGTGTTGGGGGACATAGAAGAATGCTTAGACAATGAAACATTCTCAGATATCAAAAGAATGTAGTGGTTAAGAAGTCCCCAAGCAGTTGGATGATATAGTGTGATTGTTTTAAAGTTAGCAATGAAAAATCATACAAATTAGGGGAAAAAGTACCCTTTACCAAGCTACAGCTTCCTTACTTATAAAACTGCTCATAGTGGTTTTTCAAATACATGTTAGTGTTTATATGAGTATGAAAATTTTTCTCAATTACCTCATTTCATCCACACACATGATAAATGGCATTCCCCAACCTCACATGTCCATTGATAACATTTGTCCACTACAATCTACTCTTGCACTTTCTCTCTCACTTATCTGGTAGGCTCTTAAAATGTATTTATTAAACGAACGAATGAATGATAGGTTCAAAGAATGACAATTTAATTAAACTTTTAAAATATTATTCCATTCCTTTAACTAATGAGGGAGTAGATACAGGTAGAATGGAGTTTTAAAAGTCAATTATAAGCTAAATTATGACTAATCTTAACAATTTCCAGTGAGATGTAGGGATGTAGATCATTATACTTATGGACACTTCCGGTGTAATTTGAAGCATTTAAAGAATGTAGCCTCCATTGCTATTGGCTATAATCCTGAAAAGGTGAATGTGCTCACTTTTATAGAAAGTGGCTAAAAAGATATGTGTACGCTTCCATTTTTGTCCTTTTAGTCTTTGTATGTACTTAGTTATACGAGGGAACCATACATTTTTCCAAATTTTTCAAATATGGTAAATTATATTTTCCAAAAAGAAAATAAATAATATTGTATTATACACCATTAAATAGACCTAGCAATCTAGTCTGCAGATCCCTCATGGAATAATACACCCATGAGAGCTAAAAAAATGAGCTAATAAATCATGTATTTTCTAGCTAGTCCTATTTGAACACATCCTAAAAATAAAAAAATTCCAACAAGATAAACTATTTAATGAATAAAATAATCACTTAACTGCTGAACTAATGAGCTAAACATGTTTGCTAACAGTTTTTACCTGTACTCTACTTTATAGACACAATGAGGATGCATTCATCTAACCTATTCTGACAGCATTTTATTGCAGACTGCCTGACTGTTAAGGCAGTGAGAAATAAGGCCAAGGAAATGACACACTTGTTATTCAGAAACTATACTGTTTACAATGCTATTTCTAAGTACTTTTGTGTATATGTGTATATATATATAAAATATTATATATACAAGCAAATATATATATATAAACATACAGGGACTACCTGACTTACAACGTATTTGAGTTATGATGAATCGCACTTAAACGACCGTCCTTTTTTTTTTGTGCATTTTATCATTAGCAATATGCACTACATACAAGGTTGAAGCACGTAATTTTCTGATGTTATCATTCTCGGATGTCCACTCACAGATATTTGATTTTATGATTTACCATTCAAAACCTGACCATAGAGATTTAGTTTTCTATACTAAATCAGAGGCTTCAGTTGCTTGAAAACATGGACCCAGACTCTGATCTCTTTGCTAATGTTGACAGGCAGATTTGGGAAGCAGTGAGATGTTACCTCAAAATACATGAAGAAAAAAAGAAAAGAACCATATAGACAGCTCTTACTAATTTTCTGATTAGAAATGCCATCCTCATTCCCAGGGATAATCCAGATAATCCAGAACATTTCACAAGTGGAGCTATTACCACAACTGACAAATGTCAGCTTTGTGTAACTCTTTCTTCTTCATTGTCAGAGTGAATTTTTATGATTTATGTATTTTTTATGCATGTACATATGTATTAAAACATATCTGTAAGTTTCTGTGTAATCTTTCCCACCCCTAAAGATGATAAACATCTGATTTATAAAGATACTGACAATAAAAGGCAATAATAATAAAAAAAAAAAAAAGGAGGTATTTGACTTATGTCAGAACCGACTTATGATGGAGTCGTTGAAATGGAAATTGTCGTAAGTCGGGGACTTCCTGTACACAAAAGAAGGATGAATAGCAGATAAATTCTTCACATAGGTAATGACTACTTCCATTCCCTTTAAGACTTGTAACATTTTGCCTCTCAAGGAGCACACTATAGGTATTTAATGGGCCCAATTGCATTCCATTCCCTTTATATTATATTTTGCTGACACTACCATGGCATTTCTTTCAAAAACTACAAAATTTTATTTCCTGTAAGCAACCAGTGTACTATCCTGAGGGCAAAATGTGAAACTTCTATTTGTAAAAAAGCTGCCAAGCCTGCTTATACTTCCACAAAACAGTAAAACTAACAACTTTTGGCCAAGTGGGAAGAGATACAACAAGTAAATTATTATAGCAATTGTTATCTTGTAACTTAAAATGTTTTCTAAGACCATATCAGTCTGGGGATACGATACTGTCTTAGCCTGGGTTCTCTAGAGAAGCAAAACCAATAAAGCATATAAATACATATACAGAGAGATTTATACCAAGGAAATGGTTCACACAGCTGTAGAGGCTGGAACATCACAAGTACATTGATCAGGATAGAGGCTGCTCCTGATTCACATAGCCACAGGTGCTGGTGAACCCACGATCAGCAGGTAGGAGAGCAGGGCTCTTGCTCAAAGGCTGTGAAGATTGACAGATCCCAAGATTGGCAGGCAAGACCGTAGGGAAGCTATAGCTCAAGTCCCAATAACCGAAGGTCAGACAAACAGGAGCCAGCTGCAGGATACAGAGCAGGCAAAGGCTAGAATGTAAGCTTGTATTAGGATGCAGGCCACAAGCCCAAGGAAACTCTCTTTCAACTGATTGGTTACTCACAGCAGATCTCATAATGGAAGTGATCACATATCAAATCTCAACAGGGAAGTGATCACAACATTATACGACTGCCAAAACACTGAGAATCGTGACCCAGCCAAGTGGACACACAGTATGTTGGACTCCAACACACCAGCAAAATTCCAGAAATCCAAGGGCTTCTTAATAAGTGACCCTGAATGAGGTCCTGCAGTCCACTACATGATGTTTTTCTTTCTTCCCCCTCACTTAGGGGATCCCCAAATCTTACTTTGAAATCATCCTAAGAGAATTTTGTTTCAGCATTCTTTTTGTCCAATGTGGTTTGAATAGCATATTCTCATTCACAGGTATAGTATATTACAGATCTACTTAATACTTCTCGATCGTTCCTTCCAGAAAATCTATCAGGTAGCTATTATTCCTATTGTAAAGATATAGAAAATTATACTTTGGAACTTTAACTAACTGGTTAAGTTCTCACAATTGGTGTGTCACAAACATAAGATTCTAAATTAATCAGCAGTTTTCCAAATTTACTTAAGCAAGTGGGCTCTCTCCCTTGCACCCTGGGCCTTTACCTTCACACTCTCAGCTTTGGAATGCTTTATTGAATAATGTCCCTCTTACGGGGTCTGGGACATGCCAGCACCAGCAATGCTATCTATGTGGGGACAGTTCCATTTCTTTGTTTTAGCGTGTTTTCCAAAACTCTTCTTCTACTATCCCCCTAACCACAATGGGGTTGACCAAATGCCTGAGGAGCACTGAGACTCACACCAATGGAATCCTTCTTCCAGGAGGGTGGTCTGGCAAGCAGATCTCTCTCACTATCCAGTATGGTATTTCTTTCACAATATCACAATGGCCAGAATGGTACTGACACTCTGATTTTGTTTTTGTTTTGTTTTAATTGTACTTAGATGAAGGTTTACAGAACAAATAGTTTCTCGTTAAACACCACCTATATTGTTATATGACAATAGTTAACAACTCCATGACACGGTAACACTGTCCCTTCTCAGCCTTGGGTTTCCTTTACCAGCTTTGCTGTCCCCTCCTGTCTTCTAGTCCTTGTCCCTGGACTTTTGTGCCCCATTAGTCTCGTTTTGGTTTATGGGGCTGTCTACTCTTTGGCTGAATGGTGAACCTTGGGAGTGAATTCATTACTGAGCTGAAAGAGTGTCCAGAGGCCAGACTCTCAGGGTTTCTCCAGTCTCTGTCAGGTGAGTAAGTCTGGTCTCTTTTGTGAGTTAGAATTTTGTTCTACATTTTTATCCAGCTCTGTCTGGGACCCTCTGTTGTGAACCCTAACAGAACAGTCAGTGGTGGTAGCTGGCCACCGTCTTAATTGTACTGGATTCAGTCTGAAGGAGGCTGTGCTAGTTGTGGTCCATTAGTTCTTCGGACTAATCTTTTCATTGTGTCTTGTTTTCTTCATTATTCCTTGATCCCAAAGGGGTGAGACCAATGGAGTATCTTAGATGGCTGCTAACAGGCTTTTAAGACCCCAGACACTAGTCACCAAGGTAGAATATAGAAAATTTTCTTTATAAACTCTGTTATGCCATTTGAGCTAGATGTTTCCCCAAGAACATGGTCCCCAATGCCCTCTGCCCAGCAATTCAGTCCCTAGGGAGTTTGGATGTGTCTATGGAGCTTTCATAACCTTTCCTTGTACATGTTGTGCTTGCTTCCCCAGTATTGTGTACTGTCTTACCCTTCATCAAAGTTACCACTTATCTGTTGTCTATTTAGTATTTCCCTCCCACTCCTCCGGTCCCTCTTAACCAACAAAGATTGTTTCTTTGTGTGTGTAAACTTTTACATGAGTTTTCACAGTAGAGGTCTCATACAATATTTGTCTTTTGTTATTGACTTATTTCACTCAGCATAATGTTCTCCAGTTTCATCCATGTTATGAGATGCTTCAGAGATTCATCATTGTTCTTTATTGTTGCATAATACTCCATTGTGTGCATGTACCATAGTCTGTTTATCCATTCATCCATTGATGGGCACCTAGGATTAGCTTTCGTATATGGTGTGAGGTATGGGTCCTATTTCATTTTTTGCAGATGGACATCCAATTTTGCCAGCACCGTTTGGTAATAAGACTGTCTGTTCCACATTTGATGGACTTTGGGACCTTGTCAAAGATCAGATGACCATAAGTGGATGTATTTACATCTGGGTTCTCAATTCTGTTCCATTGGTCAATGTATCTGTTGTTGTACCAGTACCGGGCTGTTTTGACTACTTTAGCTGTATAGTAGGTTCTGAGGTTAGGTAGTGCTAGCCCTCCTACTTTATTCTTCTTCTTCAGTAGTGTTTTGCTTTATCCCTTTTCCTATAAAGTTAATGATTGGTTTATCCATCTCTTTAAAGAATGATGTTGGTATTTGGATCAGAATTGCACTGTATTTGTAAATTGCTTTCGGTAGAATTGTCATTTTGACATTGTTGAGTCTATCTATCCATGAGCATGGTATGTTTTTCCATTTATGAAGATCCCTTTGGATTTCTTGCAGTAATATTTTGTAGTTTTCTTTGTATAGGTCTTTGACATACCCTGGTTAGATTTAATTCTAAACATTTTATTTTTTAGTGGCTATTATAAATGCTATTGTTTTCCTGATTTCCTTTTCATCATTCTCTTTATAGGTGTATAGGAATCCAACTGATTTTTCTGTGTTTATCTTGTATCCTGCTACTCTGCTGAATCTTTCTATTAGTTCCAGTAGTTTTCTTGTGGAGTCTTCGTGGTTTTCTATGTATAGTATATCATCTGCAAACAGGGACAGTTTAACTTCTTCATTACCAGTTCGGATGCCCTTTATTTCTTTTTCTTGCCTTATTACTCTAGCTAGAACTTCCAGCACAATGTTAAATAGGAGTAGGGATAAACGGCATACTTGTCTTGTTCCTGTTCTCAAGGGGAATGTTTTCAACCTCTCTCCATTAAGAATGATGTCGGCCTTTTGTTTTAGATACGTGCCCTTTATTACAGTGAGAAATTTCCCTTCTATACATATTTTATAGAGAGATTTTATCAGGAATGGATGTTGGACTTTGTTGAATGTCTTTTCTGCAACACTTGAGATGATCATGTGATTCTTTTCTTTTATTTATGTGGTGAATTATGTTGATAGATTTTCTAATGTTGAACCATCCTTGCATACCTGTTATGAACCATTCTTAGTTGTGGTGTATTATTTTTTTGATATGAGGCTAAATACTATTGGCTAGAATTTCCCTGAGAATTTTTGCGTCTATATTCATGAGAGATATTGGTCTGTAATTTTCTTTTTTTGTGATGTCTTTGCCTGGTTTTGGTATCAGGGTTATGCTGGCTTCATAGAATGAATTCAGAAGTGTCACTTCCTTTTCTATGTTCTGAAATAGTTTGAGTAGTACTGGTACAAGCTCTTCTTTGAATGTTTGGTGGAATTTCCCAGTTAAGCCATCTAGGCCAGGGCTATTCTTTGTTGGGATTTGTTTGTTTTTTTTAATTACATATTCAATGACTTGTTATGGGTCTGTTCAGATTTTCAACATCACTTTGTGGTAATTTGGATAGGTAGTGTGTTTCTAGAAATTTATCCGTTTCCCCTAGGATTAAAAATTTGTTAGAGTGTAGTTTTTCATAACGCTGTCTTATTTCAGTTGGGTCTGTTGTAATGTCCCACATTTAATTTCTTATTTGGATTATTTGCATCTCTCTTGTTTTTCTTTTTCAGTCTGGCCAGTGGTTTCCTGATTTTGTTAATCTTCCAAAGACACAACTTTTGGTGTGTTTTCTTTTTCTTTTATATTTTATTGTACTTCAGGTGAAGGCTTACAGAACAGTTTCTCATGAAACAGTAGTACACATGTTGTTTTATGACATTGGTTAACAACCCCACAACATATTAACCCTCTAACTTCTCAACCTTTATTTTTGGTGAAGATACACATACCCAAAGATAAACCATTTCAAAATTTTCTACATGCTCAGTTCAGTGACATTGACTACGCTCTTCCAGTTGTGCTGTTATTCTCACTTAAGATGAAGACATAGAGAACAAAATAGTTTCTCATTTAATAGTTACTACAAATGTTGCCCTATGACAATGGTTAACAATCTCACAACACATCAACAATATCCTTACTAAAACTTGGGTTCCGTATCACCAGCTTCCTTGTCCCCTTCTGCCTTCTGGCCCTTGTCACTGGACTCCTGTACCGCGTTAGTCTCATTTGGTTTTACGGGGCTGTCCACTCCTAGGCTGAACAGTGAACCTCGGAGGTAGCTTCACCACTGAGATAAAAGGGTGTCTGAGGGCCATACTCCCGAGGTTTCTCCGGTCTCCTTTAGGCCACTAAATCTGGTGTTTTTTTTTGTGAGATAGAATTATGGTCTACATCCTTTTCCAGCTCTGTCCGGAACCCTCTGCTGTGATCCTGGTCAGAGCAGTAAGTGGTGGTAGCCGGGCACCATCTAGCTGTACTGGACTCAGTCCGGTGGAGGCCTTGGTAGCTGTGGACGATTAGTCCTTTGGACTAATCTTTTCCTTGTATCCTGTTCTCTTCATTCTCCCTTGACCCGAAGGGATGAGACCAGTGAAGTATCTTAGATGGCCGCTCACAGGCTTTTAAGACCCCAGACACTACTCACCAAGGTAGAATGCAGAGCATTGTCTTTATAGGCTGTGTCATGCCAATTGAGCTAGATGTTCCCCAAGACCATGGTCCCCAGAGCCCTCCGCCCAGCAATTCAGTCCCTCAGGGAGTTTGGCTGTGTCTATGGTGCTTCCATGACCTTTCCTTGTACAGGTTGTGCTAGTTTCCCCTGTATTGTGTACTGTCTCACCATTCACCAAAGATACCACTTATCTATTGCCTATTTAGTATTTCCCCCCCACCCCTCCCATACCTGGTAGCTAACAAAGACTGTTACATTTTGTGTATGAACTTTTTCATGGGTTTTTACAATAGAGGTCTCATACAATATTTGTCCTTTTGTGATTGACTTATTTCACTCAGCATAATGTCCTCCAGTTTCATCCATGTTATGAGATACTTCACAGATTCATTGTTGTTCCTTCTCGTTGCATAGTACTCCATTGTGTGTATGTACCATAGTTTGTTTATCCATTCATCTGTTGATGGGCATCTAGGTGGTTTCCATCATTTTGCTATTGTGAACAATGCTACCATGAACATAGGTCTGCATATGTCTATTCGAGTGATGACTCTTATTTCTCTAGGATATATTCCTAGCAGTGGGATTGCTTGAACAAATGGTATGCCTATTTCTAGCTTTCTGAGGAAGTGCCATATTATTTTCCAAAATGGTTGTATCATTTTGCATTCCCACCAGCAGTGCATAAGTGTTCCTATCTTCCCGCAGCCCCTCCAACATTTGTTATTTCCAGTGTTTTTGATTCGTGCCAGTAATGCTGGGATGAGATGCTATCTCATTGTGGTTTTAATTTGCATTCCTATAATGGCTAGCAATCTCGAGCGTTTCCGCATGTGTTTGAGGCCATTTGAATGTCTTCTTTGGTGAAGTGTCTGTTCATCTCCTTTGCCCATTTTTTGATAGGATTATTTGTCCTTTTGTTGTAGAGGTGTTCGATTTTCATGTAGATTATGGAGATTAGACCTTTGTCTGACTTGTACTGTCAAAAAATTTTTTCCCAGTCTGTAGGTTCTCTTTTGACTCTTTTGGTGAAGTCTTTTGAAGAGCATAGGTGTTTGCTTTTTAGGAGATCCCATTTATCTAGTTTATCTGTTGGGTTTTGTGTGTTGATGGTTATGGTTTGTATCCTGTTAATGCCATGTATTAAGGCCTGAATTGTTGGTCCTATTTTTTCTTCTAAGAACTTTATAGTTTTAGGCTTTATCTTCATGTCTTTGATCCATTTTGAAGTAGTTTTTCTATATGGTGTGAGGTATGGGTCCTGTTTCATTTTTTTGCAAATGGATATCCAGTTTTGCGAGCAACATTTGTTAAAAAGACTGTCTTTTCCCCATCTGATGGACTTTGGGCCCTTGTCGACAATCAGGTGACCGTAGGTGGATGGATTTACATCTGGGTTCTCAGTTCTGTTCCATTGGTCAATGTGTCTGTTGTTGTACCAGAACCAGGCTGTTTTGACTACTGTAGCTGTATTGTAGGTACTGAAGTCAGGTAGTGTCAGTCCTCTAACTTTATTCTTCTTCTTCAGTAGTGATTTACTTATTTGGGGCTTCTTCCCTTTTCATATAAAGTTAATGATTATTTTTTCCATCTGTTTGAAGAATGTTGTTGGTATTTGGATCGGATTTGCATTGTATTTATAAATTGCTTTGGGTAGAATTGACATTTTCACAATGTTGAGTCCGCCTATCCATGAGCATGGTATGTTTTTCCATTTATGTAGATCCCTTTGGGTTTCATGCAGTAGTGTTTTGTAGTTTTCTTTTTATAGGTCTTTTACAGCCCTGGTCAGATTTATTCCTAAGTATTTTATCTTTTTAGGGGCTATTGAAAATGGTATTGTTTTCCTGATTTCCTTTTCATCGTTCTTCTTACTGGTGTATAGGAATCCAACTGATTTTTGAATGTTTATCTTGTATCCTGCTACTCTGCTGAATCTTTCTATTAGTTCCAGTAGATTTCTCATGGAGTCTTTAGGGTTTTCTATGTATAGTATCATATCATCTGCAAACAGGGACAGTTTTACTTCTTCATTACTAATTTTGATGCCCTTTATTTCTTCTTCTTGACTTATTGCTCTAGCTAGAACTTCCAGCACAATGTTAAATAAGAGTGGCGATAAAGGGCATCCTTGTGTTGTTCCTGTTTTCAAGCAGAATGTTTTCAGCCTCTCTCGATTAAGAATGATGCTGGCTGTTGGTTTTGCATAGATGCCCTTTATTATGTTGAGAAATTTCCCTTCTATATCTATTTGATTGAGAGTTTTTATCAGGAATGGGTGTTGGACTTTGTCAAACACCTTTTCTGTGTCAATTGAGATGATCATGTGATTCTTTTTGTTCCTTTTATTTATGCGGTGGATTATGTTGATTGATTTTCTAATGTTGAACTGTCCTTGCTTACCTGGTGCGAATCTTACCTTGCCATGGTGTATTATTTTTTTGATATGATGCTGAATTCTATTAGAATTTTCTTAAGAATTTTCGCATCTATATTCATGAGAGATATTGGTCTGTAATTTTGTTATTTTGTGACTTCTTTGCCTGGTTTTGGTATCAGCGTTATGCTGGCTTCATAGAATGAATTTGGAAGTGTTGCTTCCTCTCCTATGCTCTGAAATAGCTTGAGTCGTACTGGTACAAGCTCTTCTGTAAATGTTTTGTAGAATTCTCCAGTGAGGCCCTCAGGGCCAGGGCTTTTTTTGGTTGAGAGTTTTTTAATTACCTTTTCAATATCTTCTATTGTTATGGGTCTGTTCAGATTTTCAGCATCACTTTGTTGTAGTTTGGGTAGGACGTGTGTTTCTAGAAATTTATCCATTTCCTGTAGGTTTTCAAATTTGTTGGAGTATAGTTTTTCCTAATATTTTCTTATAATCCTTTTTGTTTCAGTTGGGTCTGTTGTAATGTTCCCCATTTCATTTCTTATTTTGGTGATTTGTGTCCTCTCCTGTTTTTCTTTTGTCACTGTGGCCAGTGGTTTGTCGTTTTTGTTGATTCTTTCAAAGAACCAGCTTTTGGTTTTGTTGATTCTTTCTATTGTTTTTCTGTTCTCTGTTTCATTTATTTCTGCTCTGATCTTTACTATTTCCTTTCTTCCAGTGGTTGTGGGCTTTTTTTGCTGTTCTCTTTCTATTTGTTTGAATTCTGTAGTTAATATTTTGATTTTCTCCCTTTCTTCTTTTTTGATATGTGCATCTATTGGTATAAATTGTCCTCTGAGGACTGCCTTTGCTGTGTCCCAAAGGGTTTGGTATGATGTGTTTCCATTCTCATTTGATTCTAGGAATTTTTTGATTCCATCTCTGATTTCTTCTGTTACCCTGTGACGTGTAAGCAGTGTATTATTCAGTTTCCATGTAGTTGATTTTTTTCTCTTGCTCTTTCTATTGTTAATTTCTACCTTGATGGCATTGTGGTCAGAGAAGATACTTAGAATTATCTCAACGTTTTGGATCTTTTTGAGGATTGCTCTGTGGCCTAAGATGTAGTCTATTCTGGAGAACGTTCCATGGGCATTGGAAGAGAATGTGTAGTTTGCAGTGGTTGAATGGAGTGTTCTATATATGTCTATGAGGTCCAAGTGGCTGATTGTGCCCTTTGGGTGATCTATACCTTTGCTGAGTTTCCTCTTAGTTATTCTGTCCTTTACTGAGAGCGGTGTGTTGAAGTCTCCTACTATTATTGTGGATCTGGCAATTTCTCTTTTCTTGGTTGTTAGAGTTTGTTTTATGTATTTTGGAGCCCTGTCATTGGGTGCGTAGATGTTTATTATGGTTATGTCTTCATGATGGATAGTCCCCTTAATCACTATATAGACTCCTTCTTTGTCTTATGGTAGATTTCATTTTAAAGTCTATTTTATTTTAGATTAGAATTGCCACTCATGCTCTTTTTTGGTAATTGTTATCTCGATATGGTTTTTCCCATCTTTTGACTTTTAACAAATTCACATCTTTGTTTCTAAGGTGTGTCTCTTGTAGAC
Source organism: Dugong dugon (assembly GCA_030035585.1). NCBI lineage: Eukaryota > Metazoa > Chordata > Mammalia > Sirenia > Dugongidae > Dugong > Dugong dugon. The sequence goes on along the minus strand of CM057463.1, from coordinate 99,217,607 downwards.
AGCATATTGATGGATCCTGTTTTCTTATCCATTCTGTCACTCTTCATCTCTTTATGGGTGCATTGAGTCCATTTACATTCAGTTAATTATTGTTAGATGTGGGTTTGTTGCTGTCATTTTGCAGTGCTTTTTTTTGTGGTGCTGAAGTTTTCTTTGTTCTTCTTACTCTCTTGTGCTGAGTTACTTTTTTTTGTGGATTTTTTTTTTCATTTCTTTTGTTTTTGTAGGTTTTGTTTTTGCTGAGACTTTATGTTTTTCCTCTTGTTTTTATGAGTATGTTTGTTAACTTTCTTCGTGGTTACCAAGAGTTTTACCCTTATCTTTCTAAGTTTGAAGCAGTTTAACATTACTTGGTATCACCTTGCCTTCCTTTGCATTAGAAGGTTCTATACCTTTGCTGTTTATTCCCTCTTTTATTGTTTTTATGTTGTTGTCATTTACTGATTAACTTCTCTCATTCCCTGTTGTATTTCTTTTGGTTTTGGATAGTCCTCGTGAATTCATTTCCTAGATTGGTATCTGGCTGGAATGATCCTGCGTCCTAGATCCTGCTGGTGAGCTGAAGCTGTTTGTCCTCAGATCGAAGAACTCCTTTTAATAATTCTTGAAAGTTTGGTTTGACTTTTACATATTCCCTTAATTTCTGTTTATCTGGAAATGACCTAATTTCACCATCAAATTTGAACAACAGTTTTGCAGGATATATTATTCTTGGCTGGCAAGTTTTCTTCTTTCATGATTTTGTATATGTCATCCCATTGCCTTCTTGCCTGCATGGTTTCTGCCGAATACTTTGAGGTTAGTCTTATTGTTTCTCCTCTGTCTGTGACTTCTTGTTTTTCACGAGCTGCTCTGAGGATTCTTTGTTTGTCTTTGGTTTTGGCGAGTGTGAATATGATATGCCTTGGTGATTTTCTTTTGGGGTCTCTTCTATTTGGGGTTCGTTGAGCGTCTTGGATGGCCAGCTTTTCATCTTTCATGATATTGGGGAGGTTTTGTGTCAGCAGTTCCTCAATAATCCTCTCTGTGTTTTCTGTTTACTCCCCCTGTTCTGGAATTATAGTCACTCACAGATTTTTGCTTTTGATTTTGTCCCACATATCTCTCAGGGTCTCTTCATTTTTCTTTGTTCTTTTTCTGAGATTTCCTGAAACAGTGTTGTATCCCAGTTTTTGTCTTCAATTTCACTGATCCTGTCTTCCACCATTTCAAATCTGCTTCTCAGCCCTTCTATGACATCATCCATTTCTGGAAGCTTGTTGTTCATCTTTTGGATTTCTAATTGTTGTCTTTGTATAATTTCTAGTTGTGAATTTATTTTGGCATTTTGTTCCTGCATCATCTTCCTGAATTCTTCCAATTTTTTGTCTCTATTTTCCATGAATTTGTCTATTTTTTCCTCATGTTTGTCAGCTTTTTGCCTCAGTTCTTGGAGAATTCCGAATATTAGAGATTTGAATTCCCTATGAAGTACTTAGTGCATTTTCTTCCACAAGAGTCATCTGGTGTTTTATTTTGGACTCCTACTGGAACCATCCTGTCCTGTTTTTGTACATGTTTACATATTGTCTGCTGTTTTGTAGGCATTCGGTAGTTATTTTTCTCATTTATTGATTGTAGATTTGTTTGTTTCATCCCTTTTTAAAAAAAATTGACTATGTCTGAGCAGGCGGACTGTGTGTTCTTTGTTGTTTGCTCATCTGTGTGCTCAATACTTTTCGCCTCCTTCTCCAACTGGCAGGGTCAGTCACTCAGTTATGGTACAGCAGGGCAGGTCTAGCTGAAGAGGAGTTACTGGGATGGGTTGTTTGTGGCACTTGTTACAGCCACCAGGGCCGGTCGGTAATCAGTGCAGGGCAGGTTCTGGTAGGCCATGCCTGTACTGCTTGGTGTTGTGATGTCAAACGCACAGTGCAGGTAGGCAGGATGCAGCGGGGAGATTGTTATGTGTGCAGCTAAGATGGATATGGGAGAGAGGAGAGAGGAACAGGAGCCAAAACCATACAAACAGGCAAAAAATAATGCTAGGGGAGCTGCCGTTGGAATGGAGAGATGAGAGACTATGAAATGGAGAGAAACAGAAAGGGGAAGTGGAAGAAAAGAAAAGAATTAATAAATAAAAATCGGAAAGCTTAAAGAACCTCAAAGTTCCCTGGGATCCCACCAGTGCAGCTATGATGTCTGGGGAGATTGCTCTCAGGTGTTGCAATACAGCGTGGCTAGAAGGCATAGAGGTATACAATGTCTGGTATTCAGGGATCAGAAAGATAAGGAAGATATAGAGGGACAAGGAACTGAGCAATGAAGAAAGACACAAAAGCAAAAAGAGGGAAAAAAAAACAAAACAAATTAAAAAAAAAAAAGAACAAGAAAGCCCCCCCAAAAAAACAGAAAAAAAAAATGATAAAAGAAATGCTCTCAGGGATCCCTCTGCAAGTCTGTGGAAGTTGAAGTGGAGTTCCTTGCCACACAGCTCTGCCTGGCCAGAAAGGGATGCCAGCTCAAGAAAAGGAAAAGAAAGCAAACAAACAATTCAAAATGAACAAATTAACAAAAGCCCCGGGATCCCACCAGCGCGGTAGCACAGACTGGGAAGCAGCTCCACACTCGAATGGAGCTCCATAATCCCTCAGGAAGAAGCAAAGATGGCGCACAGAACCAAGCACTTGAGTGAGAGGAAGGGCATGCAGCAAGAGGCAAGCAAGAAATCAAAAGAAGCAGGAAAAAGAAAAAAAAAAGCAACACCAGCAGCCAACAAATGGCACTCAGAGAGCCAGCCAGTTCGGGCTGGTGTTTCTGGACAAGAGATTGTGTCCGCGGGAAGCAGATGAGGCTGAGTGTGGGTGATGAAGTGTAGAGAGTGGGAGAGCGTATATCAAAAATTGCTGGCGCTCTGCAGCCCCTCAGGAAGAAGCAAAGATGGCTCATGGAGCCAGGCACTCGAGTGAAAGGAGGGACAAATGGCCAGAGATAAGGAAGAAATCAAAAGAAGTGGAAAAAAGCAACACCAACAGCCAACAAATGATACCCAGAGAGCCGCCTGCTTGGGTGTGGGGAATCCAAGCAGCCAGGGTTTCCGGTCAAGATACCGTGGCCGTGAGAAGCAGAGGAGGCCGAGCCAGGGCGAAGAGGGGTTGGGGGTGGGAAAGAGCACACCACAAATTACTGGTTATTTTGTCTCCCGCTGGATGCTCCATGAGGCTGCTTTCTCGCACCCCTGTTTGTTGGTCTCCGATAGGAGTCGAAGATGGGGTATCCGCGCTGCGTTAGCTGGTAGTGGACCTCTACATGAATCTTTCCTCGCTCTCCATTCTATGTCAGTTTTCTCACTCCATTTGGTGCTTGGCTGAGTTCTTTATCTCTTCATTTGATGTTTTAGGGTTTCAGGATTGTTGTATTCTCTGTTAGGCTTACTTTTTTGGATCTTTGCTGTGGAGGGACGGCATGGTGCTTCTGCCTATAGAGCTATTTTCCCAACTTTTGGTTTTGTTGATTCTTTCTATTGTTTTTCTACCCTTTATTTCATTTATTTCTGCTCTGAGCTTTATTACTTCTGTTCTTCTGGTGCCTGTGGACTTTTTTTTTGTTTTTTTTTTTTTGCCATTGTCTTTCTATTTATTCAAGTTGTGTAGTTAAAGCTTTGATTTTGTCCCTTCTTTTTTGATACGTGCATCTATTGCTATAAATTGTTCTCTGAGGAGTCTTTGCTGTGTCCCAAAGGTTTTTGTATAATGTCTTTTCATTCCTGTTGAATTCTAGGAATTTTTTGATTCCTTCTCTGATTTCTTCTATTACCCAGTGGTTTGTAAGCAGGGTGTTATTCAGTTTCCATATAATTGATTTTTTTTTTTCCTTGCTCTTCCTGTTGTTAACTTCTTCCTTGATTGCGTTGTGGTCAGAGAAGATACTTTGTATTATGTCAGTATTTTGGATCTTGTTGAGGGTTGCTCTGTGGCCTAAGAGGTGGTCTTTTCTGAGGAATTTTCCGTGTGCATTGGAAAAGAATGTGTATTTGGGTGTATGTTCTATATGTGTCTATGAGGTCAAGTTGGCTGATTGTGCCCCTTAGGTCTTCTGTATCTTTGTTCAGTTTCTTTCTAGGTGTTCTGTCCTTTATCAAGAGTGGTGTGTTGAAGTTTTCTATTATTATTGTGGAACTGTCAATTTCTCTTGTCAGTGCTGCTAGAGTCTGTTTCATGTATTTTGGAGCCCTGTCATTGAGTGAATAGATTTTTATTATGGTTATGTCTTCATGATAAATCATCCGCTTAATCATTATATAGTGTCCTTCTTTTCTTTTATGATGGATTGTGTTTTAAATTCTATTTTATCTGAGATTAGTATTGCCACTCCTGCTCTTTTTTGGTAGCTGTTTGCTTGATATATATTTTTTTCCAACCTTTGATTTTTAATTAATTTAACTTTTGTTTCTAACGTGTGTCTGTTGTAGAAATCATATTGATGGATCCTGTTTTTTTAACCTGTCTGTGACTGTCTATCTCTTTATTGGTGCATCTAGGCCATTTACATTAAGTGTAATTATTGATAGGTGTGAATTTATTGCTGTCATTTTTTTGTAGTGCTGACATTTTCTTTGTTCCCTTTACTCTCTTGTGCTGAATTCCTTTTGCTTGTGGATTTTTTTTTTCCATTTTTTTTTTTTTTTTTTTTACTGAGACTTTATGTTTTTCTTCTTTATTTTGATGAGTAGGTTTGTTAACTTTCTTTGTGGTTACCTTGAAATTTACCCTTATCTTCCTGGGTTTGAACCAGTCTATTATCACTTGGTATTACCTTGCCTTCCTCTCTATTAGAAGGTTCTATACTTACACCATTTATTCCCTCAATTTGATGTTGTTCTCATTTATAGATTAATCTTTCTGGTTCCCTCTTGTAATTCTTTTGGTTTTGGATCGTCCTTGAAATTTCGTCTCCTAGGTTGTTATCTGACTGGTATGATCCTGCGTCCTAGATTCAGCCTGTGGTCTGAGGTTCATTCTCAGATTGAAGGACTCCCTTTAATAATTTTTGTAAGTTTGGTTTTGTTTTTACTTAGTCCCTTAATTTCTGTTTATCTGGAAATGTCTGAATTTCACCATCATATTTGAATGACAGTTTTGTAGGATATATTATTCTTGGCTGGCAATTTTTTTCTTTCAAGGTTTTATATATGTCATCCCATTGCCTTCTTGCCTGCATGGTTTCTGCAAAATAATATAACTTTGTCTTATTGTTTCTCCTCTGTATGTGACTTTTTGTTTTCTCTAGCTGCTCTCAAGATTCTTTGTCTTTGGTTTTAGCAAGTGTGATTATGATATGCTTTGGTGATTTTCTTTTGGGGTCTATCCTATATGGAGTTCATTGAGCTTCTTGGATGGTCAGCTTTTCGTCTTTCATGATACTGGGGAAGTTTTCTGTCAGCAGTTCCTCCATGGTCTTCCCTGTGTTTTCCATTCTCTCCCCCTGTCTGGCGCTTCGATCACTCACAAATTTTTGCTTTTGATTATACCCCATGTAATTCTCAGGGTTTCTTCATTTTTCTTCTTTCTTTTTTCTGATTTTTCCTCAGAGTCGTATCCAAGTGTTTGTCCTCAATTTCACTGACCGTGTCTTCCATCATTTCAAATCTGCTCCTCAGCTCTTCTATGACACTGTCCATTTCTGAAATCTTGTTTTTCTTTTGTATTTCTAACTGTCTTTTTTTGGTATGATTTCTAGTTGTGAATTTATTTTGGCATTTTGTTCCTGTATTATTTTCTTGAATTCTTCCAGTTTTTTGTCTGTATTTTCCATGAATTTGCCCACCTTTTCCATCAATTTGTCTATGTTTCCCCATTTTTGTTTGATTTTTGCTTCAACTCTTGTATAGCTGTCAATATTACAGATATGAATTCCCTATCAGGTAGTTATAGTGCCTTTTCTTCTACTGAAAAGTTATCTGGTCCTGTTTTTGTATATGTTTTGGTATTGTTTGCTGTTTTCAGGACATTCCATAGTTATTTTCCTCATTTATTGATTGCAGATTTGTTTGTTTCATCCTCCAGTTTTGTTTTATTTTGTTATGTCTGAGTGGACAGTCTGTATGTTCTTGTTGTTTGCTTATCTGTGAAAATGATACTTTTCCCCTCCTTCTCCAATGGGAAAGGTCAGTTGCTCAGGTATGATACAGCAGGGCAGTTCCAGCTGAAGGGGAGTTGATGGCATGGGTTGTTTGTGGTACATAATAGGGTCAACAGGGCAGTCCGGGAATCAGTGCAAGGCAGGTTACAGTTGGCCATGCTTGTGCTGCTTGAGAGTGTGATGTTAAGCCATGGTGCAGGTAGGCATGAAGGAGGGGGTAGATTGTGATGTGTGGAGCTAAGATGGGTATGGGAAAGAGGAGAGAGAAACAGGAGTGAAAAACATACAAACAAAAAAGAGTCCTAAGGGAGCTTGCTGTTTGAGTGGAAAGATAAGAGACTGAGAAATGGAGACAAAAAAAAGAAAAAGGGTAAAAGAAAAAAATTAATAAATAAAAGTTAAAAACAAAAAAAGGAAAAGAAAAGCAAAGCCCCCAGGAAGCCTACCGGTACAGCTGTGAGGACTGGGTAAGTTACTCCCAGGCCATTAAGTACAGCCTGGCTAGAAGGGGTAGAGTTGTCACACAGCACCAGGTATTCAGGAGACAGGAAGAGAGGGTAAGTATAGACAGATGAGAAACTAAGAAAGACAAAAGGAGAAAAAGAGAGAAAACAAACTAACAACAACAACAACAACAACAAATATAGAAATAAAACCCCAAAAAATAAAAAAAACAAGAAAAAAATAAATGTTCCCAGGGATCCCAGTGCACGACTGTGCAAACTGAGGGAGTAGCTCCCAAGCCACACAGCACTGCCTGGGTAGCAGGGGCACCCAAGCCGAGAAAAGAAAAGGAAAATAAAAAAAAAACAAACAAATAAATCAAAACAAACAAACAAAAGCCCCAGGGAGCCCACCAGCATGGTGGCATGGGGCAGGAAGCAGTTCCACAGTCAAGCGACATTTCACAGCCTTTTAGAAAGAAGCAAAGATGGTACAGGAAGCTAGGCATTTGAGACAAAGGAGGGGGAGGTAGTGAGAGGTATGGAAGAAACCAAAAGAAGAGAAAAAACAACACCTGAAACCAACAAATAGCACGCAGGGAGCCAGCTTGTGTGGTGTGTAGAATCCAAGTGGCATAGGGGTGAAGCCAGTGCTTCCTGGCCAAGAGACTGTGGCTGCAGGAAGCAGAAGAGGCCGAGTGGGGGTGAAGAAGTGTGGGGGTGAGAAAACATATATCGCTAGTTACCAGTTGTTCTGTCTCCTGCTGGGAGCTCTGTGAAGCTGCTGTCCTGTACTCCCTGTTCACTGATCTCTGACAGGCGTCCAAGATGGCAGATTGGTTAACTGATAGGGGACCTCTGCACTTATCTCTCCTTGCTCTCCATTCTCTGTCATTTCTTATTCCATTCTATGCTTGGCTGAGTTCTTTATCTCTTGATGCTTAGGGTTTCAGGCTTGACATTTGTCTCTGTTTGACTTAGCTTTTCAGATCTTTGCTGTGGAGGAATGACGTGGTGCTTCCGTCTATAGCACTGTGTTGCCTGGAAGTCCTTGACACTCTGATTTTGAATTACTATGTCTTATGTCAGACACTGGAGGAGTTCAGATGTGTGCTCATCTGTGTTCTGACCTTGATACTACCTCTAATCTATAGGATATATTATACTAAGGGTGAGTACATTATCCTTTACCCTGTGGGCCCCACCACTGACACCCAGGACAGTCACCCTAGCCCCTCCACTTTTAAGATTTTTGTCCTCAAAACCAATATAACCTTATTATCAATGTTCTTAAGATCTCCATGTGCAGATTTCTTGCTTTACTACATTTGTCTTAAAACATACCAGGCAGAGGAAGGACATTCCTTACACAAATGGAAGTGCTGTATAGAAGACAGGTGTAGAAAGCAGAGGTAATACCCTAGAATGCAGTGTTTATGGCCTAAACAGTTCAAGAGAGGACATGATTGGAAGATGTGTTGTTCTAAGTGTATGGTAAGAAATTCCAAATGATGAATTTAACATGAATAATTTAAAAGAAATCATAGTTTACATTTTCCTGCATATTCTTAATAAGACATACATTTGTGGTCTTCATCAGTGAAGCATACACACAACAACTGACAGAGTCAGTGGAGGTCAGTAACCATGGCAGCATATTGCATGATACATCTTCATATTAGTACTGATGTAATTGGCAATTCATAAACTGCAGAGGCAAGAAAAGTCTATTTTATTTCAATATAAGCAGACTTTAAAGAGCCACTTTAAAAAAAAGTGTTGCTAAAGAGTGATAAAGTTAACAGTAAAGAATGAGAAGAGATTGTTTTTGGACCCAAGAACCAGGAACAGGAAGATTTAGAGCTGAGGGCTTTAGAAAGAATCTTCAACCTCACTGATTGGGCTAAAACTAAATAGCTCTTCTGTACCTGTTATTCTAAATCTTCAGTAAAAAAACACTACACCTCACATAGACCCATGAATTTTTAATATAATTTTTGGTAAAATTGTATGGCTTGGAGCCCAATAAAAATACTTGCATTGGGTCATGTATACCCTACTGATAGTCTTGTTGTAGGATGCTACCTTATATTTCTTCCTCCCTGGCATCTCAGTGGTTTAGTGCTTGGCTGCTGACTGAAATGTTGGCAGTAAGGACCCACCAGCCACTGCAGGACAAAGATGCGACAGTCTGCTTCTGTAAAGATTACAACAGAGGAAACCCTATGGGGCAGTTCTACTCGTCCTACAGGGTCGCTATGAGTCACAATTGACTGGACAGCAAAGGGTTTGTTTGTTTTTGGGGATTTTGTCTTGCTGCTCAGACACTTGCTCCTATCTTGATGCTACTTCTAACTAGTAGTTATTTTTTATACAATATGCCAATCAACTCTCAACTTTATTAGGGACGCCACTGGAATGACAAAATAGTTACAAACCCCATTTATATTACATTCCATTATATGGGTCACAAAGCATTAAAACTTTTTTTTTTTTTTATCACCAATATTTTAAAGAAATTTTTAATGAATCACCTTCCCTTTTATTTCAAAAATCCCTCCCTATTCCTCTGTCTCAAGTCTATAAACTGAGTCAGAAAGCAACCTGAATAGCACAAACAGTGTTTTGTGGTTACCTCAAAAATTGTATTGAGATATGAAAGGTTCAAGACTTAAAGTACCTCTTTTCTTCACCTGAGTTCTGTATCAATGAAGAGAAAAGCATGAGGAAAACAGATGGATATAAACATATCACTTTTATTACTGGTAAAAAAGGCACTAAAGATTACTAGTTCTAACCTGAGAGTCAGGAAGAATTATTGATTCAGTGTTAGTCAGAGCTGGATAACCACATGTCTCCCAACATAGCAGAATGCTTTGTAAAACTTAAGACATGGAGCAAGTGCTTCTAGAAGGACAACTGTCTCCAGAGGAGGGGGAAAAAAAAAAGGTGAAGCTGAGCTGTACGTGCTCGGCACCCTAATCCAATCTACCTGTCAGACCACTGAGTTCAGCAGGGGCAAGAGTGTTACTATTTAATGTATCTGAATGGGTTCAGAATTCTCATTCAGAGAACATTAAATTATTTTGATATAAGCACTAGTGACTAAACTAGGATGTACTTAAAGGTAAAAAATTAAATTAAACAACAACAACAAAAAACACACCTTTCTTTTACCACAGTAAAATGTTAAAATAATTTAATCTTTTTGTTCTTTTTGAGGTCCCACTTTCTGTCACATTTTTCATAGTTATTCCATCTTTGAAAGAGTAACATCTGCACCAACTACATCAATGGAGTTGGGAAATGAGATAGTATATGTTAAAGAACTTTCTAAAAATAATGTAAGAAAAATTTTATTTTGATAATAGAAGCTATCGTCTGAAAGATGCGGGGAAGAAGAAAAAGGAAGCATTGCTCATTTCAAGTCTTATATTCCAAATAAACATGTGAACAGAAGATAACAGTGAAATAGATCAAGAAAAAAAAAAAAAAAAAGGAAAGAAAGACAGCTTAAATTGTAGGTACCAGCTCCAGCTGCCATTTGAAAAGTCTCCCCATTCACTAATTCCACTAGTATAATCTTACATCAGAGCGAGTGTTTGAGTTTCATAGAGCTACATGAATAAGTAATCAATGAACTATAGGAAACATTACAGCAGAAAACTTGGAAATGTATTGGTGGCAATCACCATACTATTAAATGCCCCAAAGAGCCGTAAAATATGGGTATAAAATTTGTCTGTTGTGACCAATTCTGTAAAAAGGCAAGAAATAAGAAATTAGTCAAAATCAAGCATTTCTCTGCACCTCTGTGCACCTTCTATCAACACTATGCTAGCGAAAAGAATTATCAACATTGCAATTGTGGTCCAACAAAGAATCATTACCTAAAAAATGCATTAAATGATTTTGTTCCCCTGAAAATGCTTTTCTTTCCGTGACAAGCTATTTCCCCTGGATTGAAAGTTTTGGTGATTGTCTTGAAAGCCTTACAATCCTTAATAGTACCATTGGAATAAATCACAGTACCTCTGTGTGTGATCTGATGATTCTTTTCTAATTATCCTAAGTCTCATATTCATGTGGTTGCATTAGAGGATAGTGAGTTTAAAAGAATATACAACACTATGCTGTCATCAAATGTGACATATGATTGAGCATAAATTTTTGATAATAGGTTCATCATTTTTTACCAGTTCTACTTACATAGAATGAAAAACATACAACAATTTATGGTAGATAGGAGAAGATTCAAAACAGCTGAGAATTTCTACAGGCGAGAATTGAGAACCATGTAATTAATTAAAGGAATTCACTGTTTATGTTATAATTTTATCAGTATAAAAACTTTACTTTGCTAAACTCTAACAGAAAGTGTATGTAGGTAGAATGTGACAACGACCCTTATTTTATAAAGAAGCCATTCCCAGGAAGGAAGATTAATATGGTTCCACTGTTATGTAAGTTGTTTATATTCCCTATATTTTACCGTGTAAGTGATATTAGGAAAAAAATTCTAAAGTATATTGATCAGGCAATTATTTTTACCATGAAATATAAATTAGTACAGGTTAATTCTATCATAGCAAGGTATTACATATGAAACTTATAACTATATTTTTGAAAACTTTCCAGTCATGTACATATAAGCAAGATTTCTTTGAAAGAAAAAATATGGAGTAAAGGACCCTGTTATATTTTTGTTAAATATCAGACATTAAATATAGTAACAGGTGTTGCTGCAACTGAAACAGCATTAGAATATTCTCAGAAGACATTGCCAATGTTTTGATTTTCTTACAGTACTGATTGAGACAAATATTGCTAATTTAACATGGAGTAGATGAAATCTATCACTGGACACTTGGAATATACTGCATTTTAAAGGGCTTTAGGTATATCAAAGAAATAATATATATATACATATATACATACATATATACACATATACATATACATATATATGTATTAGAGATTTTTTTGAGTTGCTGTTTTTTTTCATTTTTCTTGTACTTAAACCACAAGTCCTATTTGCTTACAAAGATTTATAGTTGATTTATAAAAGAGAAGTATAGCCTCCTAAATCCATTTTATAACTTGTTTTCTTTTTTTTTAGTGTCTGAAGCCAATCTCTCTTTTTTTTAATTTTTATTTTATTTTTTTATTTGTTGTACTTTAATTGAGAGTTTAAAATTCAAGTTAGTCTCTTATACAAAAATTTATACAAACATTGTTATGTGACCCTAATTGCTCTCCCTATACTGTGACAGCACACTCCTCCTTTCCACCCCTGATTTCCTGTGTGTTCAACCAGCTCCTGATCCTCTCTGCCTTCTCATCTTACCTCCAGACAGAAACTGCATTTAGTCTCATGTATCTACTTGAGCTAAGAAGCACACTCTTCACAATTATCATTTTATGTCCCATCGTCCACTCTAATCTTTGTCTGAAGAGTTGGCCTTGGGAATTGTTTTAGTTCTGGGTTGACAGAAAGTCCAGGAGCCATGCTTTCCGGGGTTCCTCCAGTCTCAGTTTGGTTTTCTTACAAAAGATGCTTTTAGCAAGAAATCTACAAATAACCCTTTTGACTCATTTATCTCTTTCCAGTTCACAATCTCAAATCTGTACACCTACTTCTGAGCAGCAGTGGTTACTTTAAAAGAATACAGGGAGAGAAAAGGAGAATTAACATCCAACCCCACTTCCTTTCTCACTCTTACTTGACCCTATACAGGAAAAACAGAAGGGAACTTTTGTTGGGAAGTTACCAAGTCATCTAGGCTCTCTCCAAGTTTATTAGTGAAGGCAAAATCTACTAACCATAAGGGGACCAGACCACCTGACAATAAAGAGACTGGGACATCTATCCTCCTATCCCCACCCTTTTAAATTACACCTCACCATGTCTCTCACTGTTCTACCACCACCTAACTGCCATCACTTTACCTAAACTCTCTGCTAAACAAGGTATATGTGTTTTTTTTTTTTCTTTTCCTTTTTTTTTGTAGTCCAGTGAAGATAAACTGAAACATTCAGAAATTGGTTTCCTTTTTATTTTCTTTTTGGTCTTTAACATAAATATACATTCTCTCCAGAGTGTCAGAGTTTCTCACACTCAAACTATTGTCTTTGGGGAAGATCAATTTGTCTGTATCCTTCACTTCTTTGAAGCCTGCAGTGACCTATGGCATCTTTAACCCACCAGGTATATACAGAATTTGTTTACTGATGTATAGAGTCCTTATATGATATAGACATAGAGAGAGATGATTTAGCCTTTCTCATTTGCTTTGGGACCATTCGCTCCTATCTGGTTTATTTTATTTGCCTCTAATTTCCTTAAATCCCTGAGTGCCCTTGACTACTATCTTGAAGGTTGGTAGTTCAAACATCCAAGAAAACCTTACAAAGCAGTTCTTCTGTCACACATGGTGACACCATGAGTCAGAATTGACTGGACACGCACAGTAGCACTCCATCATTAAATGAAAGTGGTATATATGAGATTGGGCCTGAGCAGGACCTGAAGGCACGAGTAAGTTGCATGAGGAAGTGGCCTAAATGCCCCTGGTCTCCATTCCTGTCACATTACCTTCCATCTCCCAGTCTGCATCTGTGGCCTCATGGGGAGTTCCTTATGATTAGTTGACTGAAGAAAAGAAAGCCCCTGCCTGGTTTACAGTGACTGATGAGTGCCTGATTTACAGATGATGCTGTGCAATATGCAGGCATCACTAGAAAGTGGACAGTGGCAGCACTACTACCACTTGCTGGGACCTCCCTGAAGTACTGTGGTGAAGAGAAATCCTCTCAATGGGCAGAACTTTGAGCAGAGTGCCTGGTTGTTCACTTTGCTTGGAAGGAGAAATGGCCAGATGTGCAATTGTATACTGATATATGGGCTGTGGCCAATGGTTTGGCTTGACTGTCTGGGATATGGAAAGAACATGATTAGAAAATTGGCAACAAGGATTTATGGGGAAGAGGTATGTGGATAGACCTCTCTGAATGGGCCAAAGAAGTGAAGATATTCGTCTCATGTGAATGTTCACCAAAGGGTGCCCTCAGCAGAGGATGATTTTAACAGTCTGGTAGATAGGATGACATGTTCTGTGGAAACCAGTTATCTTGTTTCCACAGCTACTCCTGTCACTGCTCAATGAACTCATGAACAAAGTGGCCATGGTCGTAGGGATGGAGGTTATGCGTGGGCCCAGCAACATGGGCTTCCACTCACCAAGGCCACTTTGGCTACAGTGACTGCTGAGTGACCAATCTGCCAGCAGCACAGACCAACACTGAGTCCCCAATATGGCACCATCCCTCGAGGTGATCATCCAGCAACATGGTGGTAAATTGATTACATTGGATCACTTCCACCATGGAAAAGGCAGCATTTTGTCCTTACTGGAATAGACTCTTACTCTGAATATGGATTTTTCTTCCCTTCACACAATGCTTCTGCCCAAACTACCACCCGTGGACTTACAGAATGTCTTATCCACCATCATGCTGTCCCACACAGCATTGCCTTGGATCGAGGGACTCACTTCACAGTGAATGAAGTGTGGCAATGGGCCCATGCTCATGGAATTCACTGGTCTTACCATGTTCCCTATCATCCTGAAGCAGTTTCGGATAGAAGGATGGAATGGCCTTTTAAAGACACAATTTGGTGCCAGCTAGGTGGCAATACCTTGTAGGGTTGGGGCAATGTTCTCCAGGAGGCTGTATACGCTCTAAACCAAAGTCCAATATATTGTGCTGTTTCTCCCACAGCCAGGACTAATTGGTCCAGGAATCAAGGGGTGGAAATGGGAGTGGCACCACTCACTACTACCCCTAGTGACTCACTTGCAAGATTTTTGCTTCCTGCCCCCTCAACCTTATGCTCTGCAGATGTAGAGCTCTTAGTTCCAAAGGGAGGAATCCTTCCACCTGGCGACACATCAAAGATTCCACTGAACTGGAAGCTAAGAATGCCACCTGGCCACCTTGGGCTCCTTATGCCTCTGGATCAACAGCAAAGAAGGGAGTTACCATACTGACTGGTGTGATTGATCCTGATTACCAAGAGGAAATTGGATTGATATTACATAATGGAGGTAAAGTAAAGTAGGTCTGGAATGCAGGATATCCCTTAGGGTGTCTCTTAGTACTACCATGCCCTGGGATTAAAGTCAATGGTAAATTACGGCAACCTAATTCCAACATAACTACTAATGACCCAGACCCTTCAGGAATAAAGGTTTGGGTCACCCCACCGGGCAAAGAACCATGACCAACCGAAGTACTTGCTGAGGACAAAGGAAATACAGAATGGGTGGTGGAAGAAGGTAGTTTTAAATACCAGTTATGGCCACGTGACCAGTTGCACAAATGAGGACTGTAATTGTTATGAGTATTTCAGCTTTGTATGTGTGCATTAAACATGTTTGTTTTCTTCACTTATAAAATATAAGATGCAAACGGGGCTAGTGCATTTTTGGTTGTACCTTGTTGGTTGTACCACGTTAGGTGCAAGTATGACTTTATAATTGTTTTTATTCAGAGATTATGTATGGTTTAAGGATATATGTACATGTGCCAAGTTGACAAGGGATGGACTGTGATAGTTAGGATTGTGTGTCAACTTGGTTGAGCCATGATTCTCAGTGTTTATATGTGATCACTCCCATGATGGGATCTGCTATGAGTAGCCAATCAGTTGAAAGGGAATTTCCATGGGTGTGTGGCCTGCATCTGAATATAAGCAGATGTTCTGGCTTTTTGCTTGCTCTGGAGCGTGCGGCTGCCTCCTGGTGGTCTGACTTCCAGTTCTTGGGACTTGAGCTATCAGTTTATCTGCCTATCTTAGGATTCATTGATCTTCACAGCCTGTGAGCAAGAGCCCTGCTCTGCAATCTATTGATTTTGGGTTCGCCAGCCCCTATGGCTAAGTGAATCAGGAGAAGATTCTATCCTGATCCATGGACCTGGGATTTTCCAGTCTCTACAATCTCATGAGTCATTTCCTTGATATAAATCTTTCTCTATATATTTATATGTTTTACTGGTTTCACTTCTCTAGAGAACCCAGCCTAAGACAAAGATCAAGCAGAAATTTTTACATTAAAGATTTCCTTTATTTTGATAAAGGAAACCACTATAAGCAGTTATGCCCCCCTGTCCAGTGTAAACTTCCAGGTTTGGGTTTGATGGACATTGTTTATTTAGTTATATGTGTAAAACATTTAATACAGAGTCCGGCAAACATTATGTGAACACAATTAATAATACCTTAAAAGTGTGTGTGTATAAATAAATGTATTATGTGATCAGGTGAAAATAAGAAGACCTTACTGATTATAATGTAAAGTAAATGTTGGAGTGAAGAGTATGACTACCAATGGCACCAAATGGAGTAACTTCATATGTTACAGATGAATACCAGTCAGAGGCTCAGCGGTTGTTTTAATCTTAGGAAATGACAGTGGGCAAAGGAGGAAAGATAACAGAGGAAGAGAGGGGATTCTGTATGAGAAATATGAACAATGGTACAGTCAAACACAACTGCTCTTAAAGAGTGATGTAGAAAAGAAATTTTTGTAGTTGTTACTGGATTAAATAATTGAACAACTTATCTCATTTTTATTATTATATGAACCACTTCATTTATTCAGACTTGAAATTAGTGATTGCCATGTGCCAAGTCATATTCTAAACACTAGGAGCACAATAATAAACAGAATATATTTAAGTGTCTGACTTCATGAAATTCTGTACTAGTGGTAGAATATAGAAAATAAATAAATGTTAAGTCAGGTAATGGCAAATGCTATGGAGAAAAATAAAACAAGAGGACAGAGGGTGGAAGACAGTGATATTTTATTTTGGATTGAGCGGTCAGTAAAGATTTCTTAAAGGAGCAGAGCAGAGATTTAAATGTATAAGATAATGTGATGTGTGGCTGTCTCGTGGAAGAAATCCATGCTGAGAGAGTAGAAAGTTCTGGAAGTGTTAAAGTTACTATGTTTACATTAGTGTAAGAAGGCCAATGTGACCATAGCAGATGAGCAAGGGGAAGAGTGATTAAAAATCAGTTTGAAGTGAGAACACGAGTCAGGTCACATGGTGTCTCAGATGTCTTCTCTGTCACCCCTGTATCACTCATCCAGACTCCACGGTGTTCTTAGAAAGTTGATGATTATTATTGTTAGGTGGAATACTGTGCAGGGTCTTTGG
Organism: Dugong dugon; assembly: GCA_030035585.1. Lineage (NCBI taxonomy): Eukaryota > Metazoa > Chordata > Mammalia > Sirenia > Dugongidae > Dugong > Dugong dugon. Next base: position 99,200,817 of record CM057463.1, on the reverse strand, counting down.
TCACGGACTGTGCTGGGTGATTGACAGGCAGTGTGAAATCTCTTCTAAATTAGTGGTCTCAATCTGACAGCAGGAAGGAAAACTAGACCCTGATCTCTCTTTCCCATAGTCCCCTAATGCCGGTGATGAATGGTGTTTTTCTGGTCTTTTCCCAGTTTTACTCTGTTCAGAGCACTCCTTTCTCAGCCTCTTCAGCCTTGTGGATTCTTTATTTTAGTCTAACATCAAGAAAATTTGATACACAAATAACTGATGGCTTTCAAACTCTTGTAGGTGAGAATTTGTTCTCCTGATATCATGCCATGTTGGTTCCCTTACCCCAAAACTGTGAAGAACTTATGTGTAGATATGTAAACTGAGCAGGGCAGATATACCTAAAAAAAACATACATACAGGAGGACAGGTTGGGAATTGCAGGGCAGAACACCTGTTAACAGTATGAAAGAAATCTTGCCTTCTATTTCCAGAAAGTCTTTGGAATCATACACATGAAGTTATTAATGAGAGTTATCCCTAGGCAGCTTTGCAAATGGAAAATGATGTACCTTTCACTGTATACCCAATTTTAGAAATTTAAAAAATCATTTCCAATTGTTAATTTTGTAACTAAAAATTAAAAGCTAGTTCAAATAAGAGTGTTAATTAAATGCAAAACAGAAGATTCCATTGATGATAAAACAAGTTTAAATAGTTGGTGGTAAAACTAACGAATACAAGTGTGTGTTTAAGCATATAGTGATCTGTTAAACAAATTTGTTCTTTAAGACAAAGGTAAGTTAAGGTGTTATTAATTCTAAGCAGCTTAAATAGAAAACAGAAATGTAAAGAACAGATTGTATACAATGTTAACATTTTGAAGATAATGGTTGCCAGATAAGTTTGCAATGGATATTAAGTAAACCAAATCAAAATGAGCTATGTGATTTCCTTATACATTTTTTCATAAAAAAGGAAAAAAAAAACTCTCCTGTTTGCTTTTTTATTTCTTTATAAAGCTTATGTTTCTGAAGTTATTATATTATATATAAGTTCTGTAATGTTTGAATGTATGAATTATAAGTTTTATATAAAAAAACAACAGGCAAAGACAAAAATATTTCTCAAAGTGCCTATGAGAATTTTCTGTTATAGGAAAAATCTACATACACCAGTTACTTTTATATCATGAAAGTGTTACCTGTAAATTTCTACATTCCCTGTAGTAAAACAACTAGTTCAGATATGTACATATCCTACAATAATCACAATTTTTCCCCCTTTTTTAAAATAATTCCATCTTGTCTCACCTCTCAGTGGATTCAGTCCTCATCCTTTTCAGTCCTCATATGTCCCTTTTTCACGTTATCGTTTCTCTTTTTGAATTACTCCTTTAGTATAAAGCATGCCACTCTCCCTTTCCCCCTTCCACCATCTAACAAAAGCCTCTTGGATCGCATGTCTCCCTACAGCTAACACTGGCTGTTCTTATCCCTTTCATAGAAAATATTCTCAAACTGATTGTCTCTAGATTTTTTCTCCACATCTTCACCAATCATTCTTTCCTTCCCAGAGTGCATTTCTCAAGAGTATCAATGACCTTTGTATAATCTGATAGTTTATTTCTTCCTTCTTGAAAATCTGTCCTTGGATTCCGTGACACAACATTCTTCTGGCTTTTCTCCTACCTAAAATATTTCTTCTTCCCTTTACTAGCTCAGTCTTCTTTTCTCAATTTATAAGTAGTGGAATCTTTGTCTTTGACCAACTTCTGTTTTCTGCTTGCCTCAGTTCTGAGGTAATCCAATTTATTCTCATGGAGCTAAATGTCATCTAATTTACTTTAAAGATATATTTCATCCAAAATACCCTCTCAAGTATAAACTGTGCACTTGATATTTTCACTTGACATATGATATGCTTACAAACTTAACCACAATCAAATGTTTTACTTTTCTCCATTCAGTTTCTCTCCCAGTATATGGCATCAACCTCTGCCCAGAAGCACACACACACACACAGAAACACCACCTTGATTCCCTCAATCCTTACACTCTCTCATTTCTTATAGTCCTTCCCTCAACATGATTTTGCTTCAAATACAACCACATCTTCCCATTTTCTCTATCCCGCTTATCATTCAAGTTCTGCTCACCTCTCCAGCCCTAGCTGTCCCTCCTCAATGAGTCTTCCACATAGCAGATACAGAAATCTTTTAAAAATGTAAATAACTTTATGATTCTTCTCTACTTAGAACACTATAAAGTTTTCTCATATATCATAGAACAAAATTCAAATTCCTTCTCTTAACATATAAAATTCTACATGATCTGTCACTTACTGACCTCATCTTGTGTCACTTTTTACCTCATTAACTAACTCTTGTTACATTGTCTTCTTTATGAGTCTCAAACATACTGAGATTGCTTCTGCTTTGTGACTTTTACTATGTCATTCTCTGTCTAGAAAGCTCTTCCTCAGATATTTTCCACAGTTTATTATCTCTTTTCATTTAGTACAAATCTCCTCAAAATGCCTTTACCTTTCAACCCCATTTAAACCAGCTTCCCTACACGTACATCTACTCACAACACACATAAACTCAGGTCCTTTTTTTGGTAAAGACTGTGAATCTATACTAAAAAATAGAAGACATAAGAAAGCGGATTTTTTACAACCTTAAAGACCTGGGTCTTTCATCATTGTAGACAGCATTAGCTTCTCCTTGCTGATTTGTTTTCTTCTTATGGCATCCTACTTTAAGGCTGACAAATTCTCTCTCTCTCTCTTTTTTTAAAGAATAAGAAATTACATAAGAAATTACAGCGTGTGTTTCTCAAATTCTAAAGAAATGACCTGAAAAGATATCCAACACACAGCAGGTATCTGCAAATAAATTCTGATTCTGCATCCATGTCAGATTAACTATACTTCTCTTTATCTTGTCGTATTCCAATATGATATGAAGCCATTAAAAAGGAGCATAATAAGAGATGTTATAAAATAAGGTCATATTATGAATTAACAGCTTTTATTGGCAGCTTCCACACCTAGTTTAGGAAAGTAGGTGGTTTGAAAAATGCTTATTTTTAGAAATTGAAATTTGATTTTGGCTTGATACTAATAAATCTTTTTCTGAGTTAGATCCAAAAATTAGAATTTACATTTTTGTTGACCACCTCAGGTCATATGTAGGATCATACATGTGAAAATCTATGTATTAAAGTTAGGAAATAATGCTCATACTAACCAAATTTCTGGTAATAAGTTTTCAAGACAGTAAGTAGTGATTTAAAAATAGTATTCTTAATGGACTGTTTTAGTAAATTATTCCATTTTTAATCTTCCCAATCCCTATCTATGTGGGCTGGAGGTACTGTCAGCCATAATGTCGGCTTGCTATCTGGGGGCCAGAGTGGCTCTGTGACTCAGTGCTGTCACTATAGCACACAGCCACTTCTAGGAGAAAGAAAGAAATAGAAAACAATAAGAACCATGTATCTCTGGAGATCTTGCTGCCATCTTACCACTGGGTGGAGTAAACCTGCTGAATAATAAAACCAGCATGATGGCAAGTAATACTGGGAAATGGAATGAGTGGGAGATCAGATAACAGTTTTGAATCGTGGACTAACCCATGTGAAGACAAAAGTATCATTCTGGATGTCTCCGTGTCAAGAGCCAATATATCAGCCCTTCAGAAAAGTCCTTACTAATAGAAAGTCTTAGTGCCTACATTCTTCCATTGATGTCAGCTAATAAAATTAATTTAAATTTGTTTTCTCCAGTGTTTAAAATAGTATCTTTATCTATAAAAAGAGAATTGATGTTGAGAACATTCTATGCGTGACCTTCCTAAGTACTTTGCAGAATTATCTCATAACATCTTTATACAGCCATATTGCTATTCCTATTTACATAGAATGTAATGGAGGCTTACACACCTGAGGACACTTGGCCAATGTCAGACAGCTTGTAAATGGTAATTCTCAAATCTGTTTTTCAGCACTAAGTTAGGCTCCTTTTTGTAGCACATGCAAAGCATATTTGTACTACTAACCCATTGCCATCGAGGGGATTCCGACTCATAGTGACCCTATAGGACAGAGTAGAACTACCCCATAGGGTTTCCAAGGCTATAATCTTTACAGAAGCAGACTGCCACATCTTTCTCCCACAGAGCTGATGGTGGGTTCAAACTGCCAACCTTTTTGTTAGCAGCCAAATGTTTAACCATTGTGTCACCTGGGCTTTTCATTTGTGCTGCTAGGGAAAAATAATTAGGTACCACATAAAACGTACCTTCTACGTTTGTTTTCCAACTGCCCCCTCCCCCCATGGAGTATTTTCATAAGCATCCCTATGCCAATTTTATTTTACATGTTGCTGTAAAAAAGTTAGCATAGCATGCTTAGAAAAATACCTCAAAGGGGGAGGGTATGGTTGGCAAACAAACATAGAAGGTGTGCATTATTTGTGTAAAAAATACAGTATATCTTCCCTTATCCAAAATATTTGTAGTTAAATAGAACTGACTCTAACATCTAAAAGCCTTGCAGAATAAATTATCCTCAAACAGGAGCATTAATGATTCAAATATCAAACCTGCTATAAAAGACAAAAGATCAATTTGTAAACTATTTTTCAAAAGGTAGAAACATCCTTCTTAACATAGAGTATTAAAATTTAAAGCTCTCATTAAATATTTAAAAGTCATAAAATTAAAGGAATTTCCTAACTCTTTCAGAGAGCTGAAGGACTATCTTAGAGATAATTGGAAAAAACAAAGTGAGAATTTATAAAGGGTTAAAGAATTCATAAATAGAGCAGCTTTTTTTAAAAAAATGCACTTTTTAATAATGTATACATTTTAATAAATTGTGTGCACTTCTAAAACCTATGAAGATCATTATAATAAAAATATTAAAATTATTACCATCTCTCATGAGAAAAATTCTTGTGAAATTAGAAATACACATAAATAATATAAATCACTTAACTTCATTATTTGTAAAATGGAATGGCATTGAACTAAGATAGTTTCCTAAAACACATCAGTCATACATACAGTTTACAAAAAGCAGCAAAAAAATCCCACAAATGGAGGAAGAATCATGCAGTCATCATGAGCAATTAACAATATTGTTTTTCTTTAAATGTAAGATAATAAACAGTTGTTAATTTTCCAGAAATTCATAGCTATTTGGAAATGTGGTGGAATGCTCAGCTTTTGACTATAAATCTCTTTATCCCAAGAATCCAACAGAAATAGTCATTTCTTACAGAATGCCATTCTAAATAATATTTAAATTTAAAAATCCGCTCCCTGATATAAAGTTGCTGCTATTCTTTCAGTCAAATTTACATAGCAAGCAAGGCCTAAGCAAACAATTTATATGATAAAAGTGCTAAAGTTAAAAGTAACTGGGTGTGTAGCATAAGTTAGCAGACCCATATTTAGACAGTTTCTCCACAACTTCATATGAATGCTAACTTAGACAAGTTACTTCAACTGCCTGTTTCCTCATTTAGAAATAGAAATACCAATACTCCTAACTTAAAAGCATACTGTGAAAATAAAATGATAAAAATTAATGGAAGCTTTTAGTGCAGATCCTAGAACATGTTCTTCTTCAGTGGATATGAGCTATTACTCTCATTATAATATAATCAAGTAGATATAAACATGAACTAGAGACTTAATAAAAATGAATGACAACCACTAACTGTATTAAAACTTCTCCAAACATTAGGAAGCATGTGTGTGTCTAATAGAGAAAATAACACTTGATGATTTTTCTTCGTCTTCAGATCATATTTTACTTAGCTTTTGAGGCTGTACCCATAGATTGACTAACAACCATGACTTAGGAACCTTGACTGTAAAATTTACAGTGTAATATTAACCCCTCTCCTTCAAAATATTTTAAACATTTCAGTAATTTATGTTATAGTCAAAGTACTGAAATAAACATTGTGGTATGATTTATTGTTAAAAAATGCTTGCTCTTCCTCTCTGGCATCAGACTGGTACATATGACTTGCTTTGGCCCATGTTAAGTTCTGAGCAGAAACTTTAGAGCCAGCACATTGTTTGCCAAGTTCTCCTTTTCTTCTAATTTTCCAGCCAGAGGCTGATTTCTCAGCCTGGCTCCAAGAGTGAAGATAATGTGGTGCAAAACCACAGCTGAACTATGCTGAAATAAACTGTTGTAAGCCACTATTATTTATGGGTGAGTGGTACTGCTGCATAATCTAGCTAATAATGACTGAAATAGTTTAATGTCTATTTATTTCTCCAATTTCCCTAAGCATCTCCCTGTATTAGCTGTTCATGATCCTACATCTACTCTTTAGCTATTAGAAGGAATAGAGGAGAAATAACAAAAAAAGAAACATTCTCAGTAGAAGGAGAAACACCAGGACTCAAAGTATCTCAAAATGAAAGGAAGTTCAAGTGATCAAAGGAACACATAACCACAATTCAATTCAACATGTGTTGAGCACTCACACTGTAGCAGGGACTTGGCTACGCAAGCGGTGGGGAAACAGAGGAACAGCCTATTCCTCATCTTTAAGGTTCTTCCAGTATGACTGGAAAGGCAAAGATGCAAAATACAGTAAAGAATGTTATAATAGAGTTCAGGGTCCAGTGACAGTGCAACAAAAGAAGTGGTCAACTCTGTCTCTATAGAGACATCCAAAGTAGATAATGTTAGAATGAATCAGAGGTGAATGGAAACTACACTTAACCAAAGTGTGAGACTAAATACAATATCATTGCGTTTGGCAATTAGGATACTGTAGGACCATACCAAGATTAAATTCAGAATAGTTGTGAGGGCAACAGTTTAAAGAAGAACAAGGACTGTGGGAAAAGAATAAAAGGGAAAAATATCAAAGCAGCTATTTTTATTTTTTTTGGAGTTGGGTGATAGTCGACTCAAAGCAAATAAAAAGCATAATGTTAACTAGAGGACTATGCTGAGTGGAGATGATGGAAATGTTTATTCACTTTTTGGTTTTAATATAAAATGACTTGTGAAGGTTGATAGAATTTTGGGATGAAGATAACAGAGTCAGGGTTTTAAAAATAAAGGAGAGCAAGTAGTTGATTCATTGACCGTGGTTCCAGAGGAGACAGTATGTAATGCCATCAAGTGTCCAGCTTTTCAGCAAAAGCAGAGGTAGTCATTTTTGGGAATTATTGTTGTTATTGATTATCTTTGACCATGGCAACCACATGTGTGCAGAGTAGAACTGCTGCTCTGTAGGGTTTTCAAAGATGTGACTTCAGAAGCAGATCACCAGGCTTTACTTCCAAAGCATCCCTGGATGGGTTTGAACCGAAACTTTTCCGTTAGCAATCCAACATTTAATCACTTGCATCACCCTGTGACTACTCTTTTGAGCATAAAACCATTGCAGTCAAGTCAATTTCAACTCATAGCGGCCCTATAGGACAGAGTAGAACTGTCCCATAGGGTTTCCAATGCTGTAATCTTTATGGAAGCAAACTGCTACATCTTTCTCCCATGGAGAGGCTGATGAATTCTAATCACCCACCTTTGTTTAGCAGCCAAGAGTTTAACCACTACACCACCAGAGCTCCTCTTTTGAAAATAAACCAAACCTACTATTGTAGAGTTGACTGCAACTCATAGAGATTCTATAGGACAAAGTAGAGCTGCCCCATAGGGTTTCCAAGGCTGTAAATCTTTACGGAAGCAGAATGCCACATCTTTCTCCCATGAAATGTCTGGTAAGTTCAACCACAGACCTTTTGATTAACAGACAAAAGCTTTAATCAGCGTGCCATCAGGGCTCCTCTTTTGAGAATAAAAACCAAAAACCAAACCCATTGAGATCGAGTCCACTCCAACTCATAATGACCCTATAGAACAGAATAGAACTACCCCATAAGGTTTCCAAGAGCAGCCGGTGGATTTGAACTGCCTAGCTTTTGGTTAACAGCTGAACGCTTAGCCACTCTGCCTCCAGGACTCCCTTTTGAGAATAGAGGGGAGGAAATATTAATGTTTGAGGAGACAGATAACAGAGAGTGTGGGTTCTAGAGATGTGATACTTGATGAGCAACTACTTTTCTGGAAAATAAGATGAAGTTTCATCTGTTCTGTTGAGATAGCAGGGGTTCTAGATGGAGGCTTGAGGTGAACGGTAAAGATTGGGAATACCTTATGAGATGAACAGGATTAGAAATAAACCAAATAAGGTAACTGATAAATATATATAAGGATATTTGAAACATTCATATCCTCTTTAACTAGTAATTGAGTTTGCAAAAGTATTCAAATAAAGAACATGAAATGCAAAAAAAGTTCTGAACAAATTCATATGACACATTATCCCTTGAGAGAAAAAGTGGAAATATTTAATCAGAATCTCAAATCTCAATATTCAAAATATGAAATTGTTATTAAATTATGGTATATCTTACAAGAAGCTGTGGTATAAACCATTCATTTCCAGGGTTGACAATGGTATGAAAAAAACAAACAAGCAAACAAACCTGTGACATAATGTTAAGTTTAATGAAGACAATATATGCATCCTTTAAAACAAAAAATCCTGAATAAATAACAGAAAACTATGCACACACACACACACATACACACACACAGAATTCCTATGTTTCTGTGTTTTCTGTATTTTATATACAGATAATGAAGTATTTTTATAATAAGATAGAATAAACCTTAAATTAAATTATATAGCCAAGTGACAGGAGGGCCCAAAAGATTTCAGAAACATAAATTTGCAGAAGCAGGACATCAAGCACCAAATTTATGTGGTTATCCACTACTGAGAGCAGTAACTCACATTTCAAAAGTCACAATATATCCTTAGTTAGAGGTTTGCATGGAGAGTAAAAAAGAAAATCAAGCAGTCCAAAGGAATCGTGATACTGATCAAGTTATTTCCAGTAATTAACCATGTTAAGGTTAGTACTTTACAAATTTAAATATGTACCAGATTCCCCTGGTTATCTTTTAAAATATAAATTCTGATTCAATTGGGTTAAGTGGGTCTGAGTTCATGCTTTTCTAACAAGTCCTCAGTTGATATTGATGTTTCTGGTCAGTGTGGACAACATGACTACCAAGGATCTAGGCTAGGTAAGAAATTAATTAATATTTAATTGGGAATTAGTCCTAAACCATTATGAGAGAGTGACCTGGATGTCTTAAAATTGTATAAAGATAAAATCAGCTACATAAAACTCAAACAGAAAGTGCTTTTGAGACAAGTTCATAGAGTAACCGTTTGGAAGTTATCATAACCCTTTTAGGATCCAATTTTTCTGTGTTTTGAATTTTTGATGATGGCTTGTGTTTTCAGTAGTGGAATGCATGCTTACTAACTGAGTGTGTTCAAATTTTTGGTTGGTAATATGGATTTTGGGAAATATCATATGGGCATACATGTTCTCACAAAACTGGCAGTACTCTGGCGGTAGTCTGGTGCCATGTTTACTGGGCTCCATCAGTCCTAAGGGTCTTTGGTGGCAAGATTTTGGGGTGGCACCTTCCATTTGGTTACATTGGGCACCTCTGGTTTTCTAAATATGATGCACAAAAACAAAACAAAACAAACAAGCAAACAAAAACTACCAGGGCTCCCTAACTATGACACAGGAAGCCATACACACACTTACAGCTTATCTGGCTGTACAAACGCCAAAAAAGCCAAAAGTTTGACAGGATCACACTCCCTAGATACACTGCCTCATACATAAGGCTTCTACCTTAGTGAATTTTCACTATAGAAACTTTATTTTGTTTTTCATCATTGCAGAAGCCACCACTGGAGGACAGCATATACTTTTAGTGGGACAGGCACCCTCCCAAGAAACCTGAGAACCCAAAAATGTTTGTGGGTACCTTCCGTACCAAGAGACATGGAAGAGATAAGGAGATAGAAGGCTTCAGACATGAATTCCTTCTCCTCAGATGTAGCACAAGTAGTAACCTGAACATCTGGCTAGCAAAGAAAGCTGTGATAATTTTCCTTTCTCCCTTTAACTTGGATGATAAAAACAAACAATATCAGTAGATGACTAACAATATAAATGCATATATTATCTTGGAAGAGAGAAAAATTATTTAATCCTATCCCATTATCCTAGGCTAGATTTAATCAGGTCAATGAAATTATAACTCAAAATACCTGGAGAGATATTGAGGGAATTCATTATAAGCAGCTAGTGAAGCTTGAGCTTCAAGGGCACTTCATTGTGTGAGTGTTTCCAGAGTCTTGGAAGAGATCATAGCAATGTATTCCACATAGTAACATATCTATGTAAATATTTCAAATTAAGGTTAGAAGGAGGTCAGTCGTTTAGAAAGCCCCATGGCAGCCCCTCCCCTTCCAACACACCTCTCCCTCCCTCTGTAAATATTCTTAGGCTTCTGGACAAATCACCACTCCCCCTGAAGCTTAATGTTCTGTCTAGATAAGGAGCAGAGCTAAGGAGATAACATTCTAGATGGCTCTTAGATGTCTAACCATAACCCTCTTTGGGTTGTCAGACTGGAAGTTGTGCAATTGTGCTTAGTGCAGGAGTCACGTAACGTCTAAGTATAAAGCTGGCTGGGGGAAGGACTTCATAGTCTCAATCTTATTATGCAATGTGGGGCATGTAGAGAGGCGTCTCCATTCCTGCCTGCACAGTTTTCCAAGCCCAAGAGGGACTGGCTCACCATTAAGCTCTTCCTGTTTGCTGTCTGCTTTCTGTGAGTAATAAAAATGACCTTCACTTTGCTAGCACTGTCTAAGTGTCTCATGTGTGACTTAGTCAGATCGGATGGACATAACACCTGTGGAGGGATTACTGCTACTAATAATCTAAGTTCTGCTACTTAGAATCTTGTGACCACCTTGAAGGCAACCTGTGTGTACAATGCACAGGTATTTTAATCAAATTGGCTAAGAACATTGCTTATTTTCACCCTGACTTCACTTCTGTCTCACTTCCCTTTGTATCACATGGCTTTGGAATGACAGTAAACACTTTTAGGCATCCAGCTCATGGGGAGTTCAACTGGAGATAAATTTAGTTGGGGTTTAGTGGGATATAGTTATATAGTTGGCAGTCAATTCAATTTATAGTTATGTTATTGCTAAATTTTCTAGAATAGGAATACGTCTCCTTCCCACTCAGCTGACTCATTCAGCCTCAGGACACAAAGGTACAGAAATACAAGTTTTATTGATATAAGAACTTGAATTTTGGGACCTGACATCCAAAATGAGGGTTATGGAAGAGATAAAAGGCTAAATCATACAGAGCCAGAATCTAGTGTGTGAAATATTCATCCAAGTCATACAGTTCATATGAAAAAAAAATTATAAAGATTTCCCAAAATTGACAATAATCAAACCTGTTAAACTTTAAAAACAAACCTTTATAAGCTAATTGTAAATAAAAATCTTCCTGAACTATCATGCCAGAGGAAAAATCGATTATCTTTCTCTTTGTAGAAAATATTTTAAAATTATAATTTGAAATAAAGGTAGAAGATGATATACTCCAAAAATGTTGGAAAGGGGCATATTAAGGCATTAATTTAGTATTTAATATTGCACATTATATAATTTAATGAATGAAAACAGTATCTTTTTTTTCCTGATTTTGGAATATTTAGTCTATGTCTTAGCTTTTTAAAATTTATAATTTTTTTTTGCTCATTATAAGTACATATTCTTTGAAGAGAATAGGATTCAAGGAAAAGATTAGTCCAAAGGACTAATGGACCACAGCTACCACGGCTTCCACCAGACTGAGTCCAGTACAGCTAGATGGTTCCAGCTACCACCGCTGATTGTTCTGACCAGGGTCACAGCAGAGGGTCCTGGACAGAGCTGTAGAAGGATGTAGAACAAAACTCTAATTCACAAAAAAAGACGAGATCTACTTGCCTGATAGACTGGAGAAACCCCGAGAGTATGGTCCCCGGACACCCTTTTAGCTCAGTGGTGAAGTCACTGCCAAGGTTCACCGTTCAGCCGGAGATTGGACAGCCTCATAAACCAAAACAGGACTGATGAGGCACAGCAGTCCAGGGACAAAGACTAGTAGGCAAGAGGGGACAAGAAAGCTGGTGATAGGGAACCCAAGGTTGAGAAGGGACAGTGTTGACATGCTGTGGGGTTGTTAACCATTGTCATAGGGCAATATGTGTACTAACTTTAATGATAAACTATTTGTTCTGCAAATCTTCATCTAAGGTACCAAAAAAAAAAAAAAAAAAAGAATTATCTATGTGAGATCAAATTGACAACAGAAACTCAAAAGTTTTGATGGGAAGCCTAACGGGCAGTGAGTTCAAGATAATGGTGATGGAATAATTTGGAAAAGGACAGTGGAATAGCAGCACAACTAGAAGAATGTAATCGATGTCACTGAATTGTACATGTAGAAACTTTTGAAATGGTGTAACTTTGGCTATGTATATTTTCTCCAGAAAAAAAAGGTCCTCCAAGGTTGAGGAGGGAAAGTGTTGACATGTCGTGGGGTTGTTAACCAATATCATAAAACAATATGTGTACTGACTGTTTAATGAGAAACTATTTGTTCTGTAAACCTTCATCTAAAGTACAATAAAAAAAAAAAGAATGACAAGAAAGGAAAAAATAAATAAATAAATTACATATTCTTGCTGAATCTAGTTTCTACTCATAAATTTTAGTGCTTTTTCTTACTAAAGAACACTCAGATTGTAAGGTACAAGCCCTATGACACCTGGCTTTGCCTTGGAAATAATCACTTCACTTCTATGAATGTTTCCTCATCTGCAAAATTCACTGCGTAAGGGTAAGAATTAACTGAGGTAATATACAAATGTATTTAGTGTAGGTTCTGAAATATGGTAAAGTATCCATGAATGTTATTTGTGGTTTTTGTTATTAAATGTATGTGTAATTATTATTTTTATTTTAATTTTTGACAGATACATTCCCCCCAGCTCCCATTTAGTCCAACCTTTTACCTGGAGGATACCAAAAATCAAAAATCAGATCATGACCGTCTCCTGCTGGAAATTCTTACAAGGATTCCTGTTTTCTACAATACCCAGCTTCATGCTACCTCTCTAACTACATCTCTTGAAATCTCATCCACTTGCATACCTCAGATGCACTTTTACCTATTGGATATCCACACTGTGCTCTTTCACATTTCCCTGTCTTTGTACAAGGACTTTCTCCTTTCTTGAAAGTTCTTTTAACTTCTGCAACATGGAAAATCCCTATTCATACCGAATGACAAGCTTAGATGCCACATTTTTTAAATAATGGCACAACAGTTAAGGATTTGCATTCATCTTTCATCAGTCAGACTCCCAGAATGAGATCATTGCTAAATCTAGGAGATAATTTATAAAATACTGTATAAACAAGCAGTTCGAGTCCTGGTTTCACTCCTCCACCAAGAAATTTTCAAATACGGTCCTTGCAGCATTGTTTCTGCAGAAGAAAGTTGAAGGCAACCCAGAAGAAATAAATAAGTAAAATGTGCTGTTGTTTTTAGTTGCCATCAATTTGACTCTGACTCGTGGTGACCTTATCATTATAAGAATGAAACATTGTAGATCCTGTGCCATCCTCACAGTTGTTGGTATGTTCGAACCCATTGCTGTAGTCCCCTTCTAAACCCATCTTTGAAATGGTTTCCACCATTTTCACTAACACTCTACTTTATCAAATGCGATGTCTGTTTCTACTGACTGGTCTTTCCTGATGACGTGTCCCCAGTAAGGGAGCCAAAGTCTCACCATCCTCTCTTCTAAGAAGTCTGGATGTACATCCTCCAAGACAGATTTATTGATTCTTTTGGCAGTCCACAGTATATTCAATATTCTTTTCCAACTTCACAATTTGAGTGCATCAATTCTCATTCAATCTTACTTTTGCATTGTCCAGCTTTCACATGAATATGAGGTGGTTGAAAAGACCGTGGCTTGGGTAAGGTGCATCTTCATCATCAAAGTGACGTCTTTGCTTTTTTAACACTTTAAAGGGGCCTTTTGTAGAAGATTTACCCAGTGCTATATGTCATTTGATGTCTTGACTGCTGCTTCCATAGGCTTTGATTTTTGATCCAAGTAGAATGAAATCATTGGCAACTTCAATTTCTTTGTCATTTATCATAATGTTGTTTATTGGTCCAATTGTGGGGATTTATATTTTCTTTATGTTCATGTGCAATCCACATCGAAGGTTGTCATCTATGACCTTCATCAATAAGCACTTCAAGTCGTCTTCACTTTTGGCAAGCAATGTTGTGCCATCTGCACATCACAGTTTGTTCCTCCAATCCTGATGCCACATTCTTCTTCATATACTTCAGCTTGTATGATTATTTGTTCATCATACAGATTGAATAAGTAAATGTGAAAGGATAAAATCCTGCCACACAGCTTTTCTGATTTTGAATCACTCAGGGTCCTCTTGTTCTGTACATAAATCAAGGGATAGTCTTTCAAACAAAACAATGTTACCCCAAAACTCTTCTGGTCTTTGTTCATTAGTGTTCAGTGTGTCAAATCTATTACTGAGATAGTCTCTAAATTCAGACAGGCAGACGGGATATATTCAAGGTTTTACTTTGATTCTTACAGACTTGCTTTGGTTTTCTTCAATTTCAACTTGAACCTGCATATGAGCAATTAATGGTCTGTCTGCAATCAGCCCTGGTGTTGTCTTGACCGATAACATTGATCTCCTTTGTTCCTTTACACTGAGGTAGCCAATTTGATTCCTGTGCACTAGATGTACATAAACAAATACTTTGAAACAGGAAAGGAACAATATATGTTCATTCTTATTGTTGAATTGATAAGAAGAAACACACTCTATTGCATACAGCTCTTCTATAAATTAAAACATACAATACAGACATTGTTGTTTTAAGATATAAATATGAAATACATTTGAGTGAGTATTTATGATGAGGAGGAGAGTGGGAAAGTAGCAGAAATTCTGTATGTAATTTCTAATACCCAAACTCATGTCACTATAAGAATTTTCCCTCCATTGTTCTTTCTTTCATTTTTAGAATGTCCTTGTATGGGTGGTATCATTTAATTTTCACTGACCCTTCATTTTACCAATTATGATGTCCATTTCTAGTGATTAAGCTGCCTACCTTGATCCTTGCATCTTAGTGAGATTAGTGTTTCTCAAAGGATGATCTTCATAATAACCATGTCTGGGAGGCATTCTTGGATTTCGGAACTACTCATTAAGAATCTATCCTGATGTTGTTGTTAGGTGCCATCAAATTGATTCTGACTCATAGGGACCCTATGTACAACAAAATGAACCACTGCCCAATCCTGTGTCATCCTCACAATTGTTGTTACACTTGAGCCCATTGTTGCAGCAACTGTGTCAATCCATCTTGTTGAAGGTCTTCCTCTTTTTCACTAACACTCCACTTTACAAAGCATGATGTCCTTCTCCAGGGACTGGTCCCTCCTGATAATATGTCCAAATTACGTGAAACAAAGTCTAGCCATCCTTGCTTCCAAAGAGCATTCCAACTGTACTTCTTCCAAGACAGATTTGTGTTCAGTAATACTGATTCTGATAGACTCAGAAATATATCTTTTTTTTACAAGTAACCATAGTATATTCTAGAAACATTATTTTAGAAAATCACTAATTTAAAGCATGGCATATGTGAAGCCATAATCACTATTTGACAGCCAATGAAAACAAGTTCTCCAGGAGATACAGTCAGCCATTTTGATATTGATTAAACCTAGAATATAGTATTTATTCAATAAATGTATTCAATGAATGTATAAATGACATTATTTCATAGAAAACCTACTTCATACATTGAAGTAATCAAGGTTACCAGAAAATAAAAATTTAAATCAAACATGTATAATATAGATACAATTTAATTTACCCACTGATAAAATTCTGAATTTATTTTATTAATCAATCAATGCACAATTCATATGTATAAAAATTTCTTAGTGTTTGACAAAGTGAACCAATAGTATGCATGATTCCAGAAGCCTAACTGTTAGTATCATGGCACAAAGTTTGCCTGCAGTTTAAATGCCCAAAGTTTGCTTTAGTTTTTGTATCCAACTTTTGTTTATAAGATTGGAAGTCAATCCGGGACACATTTGAGCCAGACTTTGGAAAGACAGCCTGCCCCTGACTATATAGGTCAAATTTACTCAAGAATTTGGGCCAGTTCAGGCAATTTGAAAATGTTCTTTTCATTTGAGTAGCTGTATTCAAGCATAGGGCATGCTGGGATTTGTCATTTTGGCTGCCATCACAATTACCCCTATCAGTGTCTATGCACAGATGCTGAATGTGGGTAACTATTACTGGCAGGTTATCCTGGCGGCTCATACAAATGAATAATCATTGGCTCATGATTGTCTCGACTCCCTAGATCACTAGAATGGCCCAGCTGAACTGAGTAGGAAATCTAGCTAACAAGAGGGATTGCTTTTCCTCTGGCAGTGAGACATAAACTGTACAGAATTTTACATAGCTGTCTTTCAAAAAGTTGATCCTAAACTTTGAAAATTTATTTCAATGTTCTCATTCTTATCTATAAATAAAATAACATTATGCATATAGGGTATGAACAAGACATACTTTCAGTTAGGGATTTAAAATTTTGAAATTGAAACTTAGAACATTACTTTTTCTTATAATATGTTGTACGATTGTTAATGAGCAGCATCAATCTAACTGCTTACTGTGAAACTGCAACTCTTGCACCACGCCTACAATAAACTGAGAACACAAAGACTGTCATTAAAGCCGAACAGAAATTCTATTTTTGAATGACTCAATCTATCTATTAACAGCTCAGTAACAAAGTAAACATCATTAGTGAACTTTTCAGGCTATATTTATATTTTGCTACCTTTCCCCTACCCCATTTCACAAAATTTCTGAGGATCCAGCTTCTTGATATTTAAAGTATAAATTTACAATTTACTAGGCCATTAGCATTAAGAGGAAATATACACTATACATACGTAGCAATTGTTATTTTACTCTAAAGACCCAAAAGGCAGGAATGGGAAGAAAGATGGCTTTAACATGTACCCTTAGAAGGAAGATGGTACAACATTCTAGATCCTGTGAAAGTGAAGAACCTTTAAGAACATAAATTTGCAAAAATGATAAACCAAGTTTTTTTTCCCTTACATAATGCTTGCAAAGATGATAAATCAAGTTTGTTTGTTTTCTTTAAAATCTGACTGCTACACCATAGTTCTTGGTCCATGGGCAGATACTTTAACAGTCAAATGTTCTAAAAGCACAATGTGGGAAATTTCCTAAGGCCTTTTATTTTGGACTTACTAATATTATTTAAAGAAGACTATAATATCTAATTAGAAAGTCACTTGAAATTTTCCTTAATGTTGCTTTTGCCTACCTGAGGAGTACTGTACTTCTTTGATGAGTAATGTCATTATTAATACTACAGTCTGTAACTTCAGATTTTTATTTTCTTTATTCAAATTACATTTGCTTCCTTCAATTTAGTGGCATGCTGGTTTTCCATGTCTACCTCCTAGCCAATATTTAGCATTCTCCATGGGTAAGTCTTCCGCAACTGCACCTCAATTTCAGAATTTCTTCTGTCTGAAGCTCTCCTGTCTTATCAGTTGCCCAGGTAATCTCGCATATTAATATTGCAATCTATAAACAAAAAAAATGTATGCTGTTGTTGTTAGGTGCTGTCAAGTTGATTCTAACTCATAGTAACCCTGTGTACAACAGAACGAAACATTGCCCTGTACTGAGCCATCCTCATAAACGTTGCTACGTTTGAGCCCGTTGTTGCAGCTACTGTGTCAATCCGTCTCCTCAAGGGTCTTCCTCTTTTTCGCTGACCCTCTACTTTACCAAGTATGATGTACTTCTCCAGGGACTGGTCCCTTCTGATAACATGTCCAAAGTACATGAGACAAACTCTCACCATCCTCACTTTCAAGAAGCACTCTGGATGTGTTTCTTCCAAGACAGACTTGTTTGTTCTTCTGGCAATCCACAGTGTATTGAATATTCTTTGCCAACACCGTACTTCAAAGGCATCAATTCTTCTTCGGTCTTCTTTATTCATTGTCCAGCTTTCGCATGCGTATGAGGCAACTGAAAATATCATGGCTTGGGTCAGACACACCTTAGTCCTCAAAGTGACATCTTTGCTTTCTAATACTTCAAAGAGGTCTTTTGCAGCACATTTGCACAATTAAATACATCCTTTGATTTCCTGACTGCTGCTTCCATGGACGTTGATTGTGGAGCCTCGTATAATAAAATCCTGAACAACATCAATCTTTTCTCTATTTGTCATGATCTTGCTTAATGATCCAGTTGGGAGAATTTTTGTTTTCTTTACGTTGAGGTGTAAATCCATACTGAAGGCTGTAGTTTTTGATCTTTATCAATAAGTTCAGTAAGTGCTTCAAGTCCTCTTTGCTTTCAGTGAGTAATGTTGTGCCATCTGCAAGTCATAGGTTGTTAGTAAGTCTTCCTCCAATCCTTATGCTATACTCCTCTTCATATAGTCCAGCCTCTCAGATTATTTGCTCAGCATACAGAATGAATAAGTATGGTGAAAGGATACATTTCATGTATATCTCCTGGCTAATTCTCTCTCCTGAATCCAATTCTAAATAGCCCAATTACAATTCAATTTGAATATTCAATAAAACTCTCATATTTACCTCCATTACTCTTGAACTCTATCTAGTTCTTCTCTGATATTCTCTTTGTCATTGAACAGCTTCATTGTGCACCCTGGTCAATCAGGAAACTTTGGAAATATTCATTGAATCCCTCTTCTTCCTCATCCAACACATCAAATTAGCCACCAAGTCAAGATGAATCTTCCATGACTTCGTCTGCATTTCACAGTTCCATTTCTCATTAACCTAGTAAAACACCAACATCTATTTTGTAAATTAGAGCAGTGAACTACCTAAGCTGCCTGCCTTGGTCCTGGCATCTTCCAATTCATTCTCCACCATGCATACAAATGAGCCTCCTAATTTGATCTTATTGTTCTACTGTAACGGCTCAATTACTTGATGGCTCTAAATTCCCGAAGTATAAAATGCAAACTTCTTAGCATAACTTGCAAGGATCTCCCTGATCTGCCTTCTAATCTATGGCTATTCCTGTTCTAACACACTACACCCCAGGTATAATAAGCTATTTTCAATTTCCCAGAGAATCATTTACTCTTTTGGCATGGGCTCTGTTACATTATTATTTTTATATGGATTCTTTCTTTACACTTATACAACCTTTGGGAAAGAGGAAGGAGATTTCCCCTCCAAAAAAAAAAAAAAAACAAATAAACAAGGAAAACGTAGCACTCTACACAGGAGAAAGTAGATATCCCTTTTATGTTTTTTGTTTTTTTATTTCCATACCATTTTGATTTTCTATTAGTACAACGTGTATCACAGCTTGTTGCAAATTCTTGTGTTAGTTGTCTGCCTCACTATTGTGTCTTAATTTCAGTGAAGGTCTGGTCTGTGTCTGAATGTTTACACTGATACCGCCAGTATCTATTAAAAATCTGATCTAATTTCTAATACGCACTCAATAAATACTTCTTTTAATAAATTTACAAATATATGTATTTCACGCTTAAAATATTTTATAATCTAGTAGGATACTTTCTCTTGTTCTGGAGCCTAGAGACACCATCTCTAAAAAAAGAAAGAGTTAGCCTATATGTCCATAGAATTGACTCTTTCTGGTCATCTATGTATTCTAAACAATCTGATAGAAATATATAAGTGGGTTAAAAACCACTTTGTGAGGAGAAAGGAAGGTAAAAAAGCTCAGGAAGATTAGAGGAAAGAACAAATTTTAGGAGAACCGGATATTTTGATGACATAAAAGCAAACACTTGCAAAGGATAAAGTGCAGAAGAAGAAAATTGTCAAATTTAGTTCCATTCAAGTATCAAATAAATGCAATCTGCTTATCTTTGGAAAATTCTAGAAGTCTTACAGATATGCAACCATATTTACATTCAATTTGGCATGATTTAATCAATCATAACATTATCTTATCCAAATATTATTGTAATATTTAGAATAATCATATAAGACAAAATGTTATCAGCCTATAATATGAATTGGAGCCCTGGAGGCCTAGTGGTTAAGAGTTCGGCTGCTAACCAAAAGGTCATCAATTCAAATCCACCAGCCACTCCTTGGAAACCCTGTGAAGCAGTTGTACTCTGACTTATAGGGTTTCTATGAGTCAGAACTGACTAGATGGCACCTAACAACAACATAATATGAAGTATGAAATTGAAACTTAGAGAAAGAAAGTAACCCATATCATGAAAGCATTACATGCAGAGGTAAGATTAAAACTCAGATCCACAATTCTTAATCACATTCTAAATCACAAACAACATCAGCAAATATTTAATTAGAATGTACTACATTTTCGGTTAAATGACTGATTAGTCAATTATTCAGTTGATCATTTATACGTCAAATCATTTATATATCAAAGTCCAAATTTTATATAATCTAATCATGCATACTATATCTAGCAAAATTTCCTCTTAAGGATAATTACTATATTGTTTTAAAATTCTATGAAAATCAATTTTTATAAATACGTCTTTGCTGTTTGAGTATGGGATATAAGCCAGAACAGTCATGCAGCAAATCAGACTTTTGAAATTCTTCTGTAACTGAATGAAGTTTATGTCCATATTTCACAAGGGAGTATCTTTGCAATCATTAATGCCTTTCCAACCCAATCTCAATGCTATCACCTAAGACATTACTGTAAAACTCAAGTTAAGATTACGCATTCATCAGTTTAGAACATTAAAAAAAATTATAGTTGTGATAGCCACTTTTTGTTACTTACTGTATATCCATTTCTCCCTTCTTCTGTGCAGGTAGTTCTCAGCTGGGGGTGATTTTGCCCCCTCTCCCTTTCAGAACATTTGTCACAACAGGAGTAGGGCACAATTGTCATTTAGTGGGCCCTGACCAAGATTGTTCCTAAGCATATTACGATGTGCAGGACAGTCCCTCACAACAAACAACTATCTACTGCAAAATAACAACAATGCCAAGGTTGAGAAACTCTGTTCTGTGCTAAAAGAATGGCAATTCATTTATGTCAGTAATGTGCCTGGCCACAAGACGAAAGTCCAAATTCATTAAAATTAGCATATGAAGCCTTCCATAATTTAATCCCTGCTCACATCTCAGCTTTATTTCTTGCAACTGTACCTTCTGTATTATTATTATTTCCAAAAATTATATATTAGTCAGCCAAGTTAGGATTAACTTTGCCACACTGACAAACATCACTAAAATATCAGTAATTTAAGACAACAAAGATTATTTCCTATGCTGCATGTCCAACTTTCTTTGGAAAAGATGCACTCCTTATTGTACTCGCTCTGGACATAGGCAAATGGAGGATTTACCCTAACTGAGTCTTCAGATTTCACCATGGCATGGGAAATAATATAGAACATTGATCACTGGCCCTTAATTTTTTCTGTCCAGAGGAAAAACATGTCATGTCCACTGATATTTCTTCAGCCAAAAGTGCATGGCTTTGCCTAACTTTAAAGGGACTTTTTCCTGGAAGAAAAAGAAATTAGAACTCTTGGGGAGCAGTAGGGTTTACTTTTGTTCCTTTTCTCTTATGTCCAGGGCTAATTCCTAATTTGCTTTCAAGTTGAATTGAATGCATAACCTCTTAGGTAAAGCCTTCTTGATTCCTTTTCTCCTTTAACTTGATTAAATGCCTCTCCTTGGTGATCTTATCACACCTTGTACATATTTCTCAAAGACTTTAACACTTGTTACTTTTAACGTGTGTTAACTAGTTTGCTTCTGCTAGATTACTGGCTATTGAGGACTGGGGAAATATTTATTGTTGTAGTTGGAGGATCTAGCACACATACCAAAAAAACAAACAAACCCGTTGCCATCGCGTTGATTCCGACTCATAGCGACCCTATAGGACCGAGTAGAACTGCCCCGTAGGGTTTCCAAGGAGCGCCTGGTGGATTTGAAATGCCGACCTTTTGGTTAGCAGCAGTAGCTCTTAACCACTTATGCCACCAGGGTTTCCCTAGCACACGTAAGATTATCTGATTGAAACTTAAAAAAAAAAAAGAAAGAAAGAACAAATTAAAAAGAAACAACTAGCAGCCGAGTTAGACAATAGAGAATACAAGATCCTTTTTTTTTTTTCTACCAAACCAGATCCCCTTGCTGTTCTAGTAAGTAATGATTCATTAACTTAAAGCTGTGTCCATATTTCTTCCTTATTCTAATATAAGAGAATGAGTCTCTCATAGTAAATGAGGAATTCATAGCATTATAAAAAATAGTAATATAAAAACATCACAACAATCTTGTATAAATTTTATCAATTTTACAATACCCAAGGCAATATTTTTCATTTAAAAAAAAAATGCCTTTACTAAGTAAAGCTAAGAGAAACTGTTTAGATTAGTCAAATCCTTGTTCAACCTAGATTGCCTTCCAGCAGCTCAAGAGCCTTCATTTTAACTGCAAACAGCTTTCAGCATGTCCTGAAGAAAAAAATGATCAGGACAACTGTGTTGAATCTAATAGGCCCCAAAGAAACCTAAAACTGTTTGAGGAAGATTGAATTTTCTCCCTCTTGGAGATATAGGTTTTTTCACTAATAATGTGAAAAATATTTACTTCATCACTGTTGTGGAAGTACATTGACATTCTTCATAAGTTGAAACTCTCCACTGAATAATACAGCTATATGATACAACTCAGGAAAGATTTGTGAACTTTAGTCAAGAGACTCAGTTTTTTTTTTCTTTTTCCCCCAGTCTTGGCAAGGTTAGTCATGTGACTCTAATTAAATAACTAATCCTTTTCTGAATCTTACTTTTTTTTATTTTAGCTATGAAATTAGATTTAATTTTACTTCAGTAAATAGCATCAAATTAATTTACTTGAATAAGTGCACATTATGATATGTAAAATAATGGATGCAAAGTTAAACAAAATTATTACTTGTTATTCTTATCATTGATGTAGCGTAAGAGTTAGAATAGATTTGGGGTTTGAACAATGCAAGTTACTTAACCTCTGAAAACATGTACATATTGAAACACAGGTTTAAAAAGTAGCAATTTATAAGTTTGTTAGAAAAATTAAAATAAGTAAGTATCTATAATTTGGGCTATAATATATACACCCTCTCCTCACTTATCAGCATAATTAGGTTCCAAAGATTATTTTGTTATGTAAAATCTGTGTTATGGGAAAATGGAGGATGAACATATCAGATCACAAAATGGAGGCTGACCACATCATTACATAACTGCCAAACCACTGACAATCATGGTCCAGCCAAATTGACACATAACATTAACCATCAAATCCAGCGTTCCTCTCGCTTCACACCTACGTGTTCATTACTGCTAGACATACATCATTAATGAGCAAAATAATCAGAAAATAGACTTTTTACCATTGTTGTTAATGCAAAATGTCAGATAACAGAACAGTCGATAAGTGAAGAGGAGGTGTTTTCATAAATGGTAGATCTTAAAAATATAAAAGCCATTGCTGTGGAGTCAATTCCGACTCATAGAAACCCTGTAGGTCAGAGTAGAACTGTCCTACCTGGTTTCCAAAGAGCGCCTGGTAGATTCAAACTACCAACCTTTTGGTTAACAGCCCTAGCTCTTAACCACTGAGCCACCAGGTTTTCCCTTAATTCCCTAAAAAACTATAGTAGTCATGAGTTGCTGAAAAGTTCATGATACGTTTTGTGAACTAGGACATAGTGTGATCTGGGTGTTGTGCAAACACCATATTACAGTATATACAATCCCCCCCTGCTATGTTCCACCTATCTGAGGAGTAAGAGCAGCACAACCCTGCAGTCCCCGCCCCTGCCTGCCCGCTGGACAAAACCCAAGAGCTATATCCACTGAATGCAGAAGACCAACCATGTTGGGTGTGTGGTTTCGGGCCGGGTGGGGACTGCATCAGCAGCTGGATCTGGACTTTGTGCACTTCTGGGTGTAGGGCAGGAGGTGCATGAGTAGTGCAGAGAGGTGGCCATAGGGACAAAGTGGGGAGCACATGTGCAGGTGCCAGGAGAACAGCTGGTAGTAACACGGCTGTTGGTGCAGCTTCTTCCTGATCATGTGCAGCCACCGCAGCCACCGCCCAGAGCCAGGTTCCTGCAAGCACCATGGATCCGGCCAGCTCCCCCACCAGTGTTGGTGGCAGGAGCGGACAAGCCCTGGCAGGCGCTGCCCTGTGTCAGGAGTAAATGGCTGCACTGCTGCTGGACAGGTGAATGAAGCCAAGAGGAGGGCAAGGAGGAGGAGGAGATGGAGGAAGAGACACAGCAGGGATTGGGATGCACCCTTGGGCCCTGCTGTTCATTCTTGCTGGGGTTTCCAGGCTTTAAAACCATTAGGGGAAAACAATAAACAAAAGCAGAGCTGTTTTCCCTTTTTTTAAAAAAAAAAAACTTATGGGACCAGGGACATATATGTAGTCAGATGTTGCCCAAACAGACGTTATGCATCATATGACTGTATAATAATTAATTCTCAAAAATGAATTATAAAAATATAATAATAATTATTACTGGTGTTGAATAAGTAGATTCAGAAGCAGTTAGTATTTTCAACAAACTAAAAAAGGTAGATAATTCAGCTTCATATGTATAAACTCAGAATATTGTATTTGGAAAAGGGATTGATTGTAAGCTAAGTTGAGACGGTCCTTTGGACAGCACATTAGATATAGTTACTCGCTGTTCCTACCCCTGCTGGTATTTTTAGGCTTTGGAACAAACAAGAGTCCACCCTGAAGTCCAATACTTTGTCCAATGTGCAGCAGAACTAAAGTAATGAAATTCCTCCTAGCACCCAGACATCTCTTCCTCGGGCTGTGCGACGGGAAAATCTACATTGCACTTTATGTAGTGAGTCACATAACCCCTGGAGTATAAAACTGACAGGGGAACGAACTTTTGAGTTCCTCGCCTAGGGTACAAAGTGAGGGTAACTGCAGAAGAGTCTCCATCTCTTCCTGGATAGCTTTTGAACCAGGAGGCACTGGCTTGTTGTGGATCTATTCTTTGTGTTTTCTGTATGTAATTAAATGGCTTTCGTTTGCTAACACTTTGTGAGTGTCTCATGTGTGCAGATTGATCAGACCAGATGGACATAGCACCCGTAGAAGGGTTGATGATACTGGTTGGGGTCTTCTACTTATTAGTCTAGGGGCTGCTTGGGATCAGAGCATCAACTCTGAGGCAACCAGTGTGTGCCATGCATAAGCCTTCTTTAACTCCAAAATAATATTATTCTACTTTAACCAAAAAAAAAAAAAACAAACAGACATAAAAGTGAGTTTGTTTTTTAAAAAATACAGGAAGGTAAGTATTGTACAATAACTGCAATTGAGCAAGACTATTTGGCTAGAAGGCCAAGAGGAACTATTAGGAAATGAAGTAAATAGAAGAAACAAAGCAAAGAGAATAAACAGTGATAATATGAGTATCTTGAAAACCTTAACTTCTGATTCTTTATCTAACAATCAAAAATTGGTTTTAATGCATGATGTGTGTTACAACAGAGGATCAGTATTTTTATAGTGCTGTTAGTCAGGATGCTGAAACTCAGCTCTGTCACCAAATAACAATATGCTTTACACAGAGTGGGAACTCAGTAAATATTAATTAGGATTATTATTGATGATCATGAGTTTGACAATCATGTTAACCTTCAAAAAAGGAGATCTTTTCTGTTTACTCCAAAGCCCAATATTTCCTAAGGATCGCAGCATAAGACCAAAAAAAAGGAAAGCTGAATGGTATTGCATGTTTCCTAACCTTCATTGAGCTTGCGTGGGCCCAACGCAGGAGGTAGAATTTGGGGTAGGATTTCAACATCTTTTCATTAAATACAGTGCCGATCCAAAAGTATCCTAGATCCCCTGTGATTGCAACTACTCAGGAAATATTAACAATCAATCAACTGTTAACTTCCTCTCTTCTCTCTCACACCACCCCTGTGGACAAAATGCAGAAGTTTGTTGAAGCCTGTTCTCAGAAACCCACTGTCTTGAGTCCTCTCTTCGTTTTAGAAGGATTCACCTACTGAGATTTGTCAAACAGCTAAAACAACCTGCAGAAATGAATGTATGAATCCATTCTTCTCTTACTATAGCCCAAATATCAACAGCTGTTATTTACCCTGGTATTTCTCTGGATTAGTTTTTTTGTCCTTTAAGTTCCATGCACACAAATATTAAACTAGCAATAGTTCATCATCTGATGTGATTCGTATTAAAGTAAATGTACTGTTAGGGAATTTAAAAGTGGGAAAAATTGAATTGCAGATTATTTGTTTGTTAATTTGTATGTCTTGGAATATGACTAAAATAGGAAAACTTGATATTTTTCCTTCCTCTACTATTCTATATTAATTTCAAAGTGAATTTTGATAAAGTGTATTTTGCAATAAATTATATTTTTTATTCATCATTTTTCTAAAAGGTAAAATTAGATTGAAGTTGGCAAATCTTTTCAGTATAGGACAAAATAGTGAATATTATAAGCTTTGCAGACAACATACGATCTCTTTCACACATTCTTCTTTGTTTTGTTTTACTACCTTTAAAAATTTTTTAGAAAGTTCTTAAAAAGGGGGCCATAAAAATACAGACTGCTAATGAATGTGGCCCATGGGCCAGTCTTTGTCAACTCTTAAATTAAATGTTAAAAAAAAAAAAACAAAAACAGTTGCTGTCAGGTTGATTCTGACTCATGGAGAGCCCACATGTTTCAGAGTACAAACTATGCTCTGTGGAGTTTTCAAAGCTATGATCTTTTGGAAGCAAATCACCAAACTTTCTTCTGAGCCTCCTTTGAGTAGATTCAAACCACCAGTCTTTTGGTTAGCAGCCCAATACTTAACCATCTGTGACACACAAAACTCCCTAAATTAGATGCAGCATGTGCTTTTAAATAAACA
Source organism: Dugong dugon (assembly GCA_030035585.1). Taxonomy (NCBI): domain Eukaryota; kingdom Metazoa; phylum Chordata; class Mammalia; order Sirenia; family Dugongidae; genus Dugong; species Dugong dugon. Next base: position 99,173,771 of record CM057463.1, on the reverse strand, counting down.
CGTGCTCGAGTCAATTCTGACTCAGTGATCCTACAGGACAAAGTAGGACTGCTCCATAGGGTTTCCAAGGAGTGCCTGGTGGATTTGAACTCTGCAGCTGTGCAGAACAAGTGGGATATGGGAATTAAAAAAAAAAAACAAAAAAACAAATTTTTCTTTTTGTTCTGAATTTGAAAACATTAAAAGGTTACCAGAATTTATATACATACTGGGGTGGCCAGCCTGTAAGACATCCCTCATTGATCCTTGCCTCCTGATAGTCAAGCTATTGAGTAATTCCCTTCCCTGGAGTGTGAATTGGACTTGTTAACTCATTTCCAGTGAATTAAATATGGCAGAAGTGATGGGACATCACTTATAAAATTAGGTTACAAAAATACTGTGCTTCCATTATGGATGTCCGTTTTTGTTCTCTCTCAGCTCCTTGAGTCTGCGGGAAGCCAGCTGCCATGTTTTGAATAGTCCTATAAAAAGCCCCACCGGACAAGGTACTGAGCTCTTCATCAAACCTTGGAGAACTTGAGGCTTGCCAAGAGCCACCAAAGTGAGCTTGGTAGCAGATGCTTTTTAGCTAAGCCTTTAGATGACTGCAGCCCCATCTGATAAAATGACTCAGTACAATCCAATTAATAATAAAAGGAGATCTAAATCAGCTGTTATATTGTTATGCATACATTCAACTAATATTCATTAAATACTTCCTATATGCCTCAGGAATTTCCCTGTGGGCAGGAGTTCAATGGAAAATAACACATGCTTCCTACGCGGTACCACCTAGTGGGTTCAAACAACCCTGAGGTTAGCATGGAGAGTAAAAGTTTGCATCACCTAGGGATCTTTTCTACAATTTGTTCTTCTTGTAGTGTGCTGTCAAGTAAATTCCAACTCACAGCGACCTATGACAAAGTAGAACTGCCCCATAGGATTTCCTAGGCTGTAATTTTTATAGGAGCAGATCACTAGGTCTTTTATCCCAAGGAGCTGCTGGTGGGTTCCAACCTCTGACCTTTCAGCTAGCAGCCAAGCAGCATTTAATCATTGTGCTACCAGGAATCCTTTTCCTATAATTAGGAATCTCCTATTTTAATATTAGATTCAGATGCAGGGAAGAACAAGTTGAATAGGACTTTGGAATTATTGACTAGGGCCCCAAGCACAAATAAAATGCTGTTTAGTAGTCCATATTCTAAAACACCTGGCAACAATTGAGGCTAGACCCCACATTCAGCCTTCATTAGACGAGCCTAGCTATCTCTCCCATTCCTAACCATTACTTACATCAACTTTTTCGTCTATTTATACAAATAGCTTGAGACGAGAAAGAGATGAAAACTGTCAGAATCTTAGTATGTTGGCATCATGGCAAGTCCAATAGCTCTCCACCCTGACCTTCACCATAGAGCCAAATGGGTTGAGAAACAACAACAGAATCTCTCCAAGAGACTGCACATCCTCAAGGAAAAAGATACCAGCTTTTTACTCTCAAGGTAGATGCTTGATGAGGGGCAAAGAAATAGTCTAACTTACTTCTATTATCAATAGAGTAAGTATGATGGTAAAGATCTTGAGACAGTTTGAGACATGACCCTGGAGTTTAAACTATATATACATATATATGCACATACACATATATGTGTACACATGTGTGTATGAATACATACCTATACATACATCTATGTGTATATATACACACACGTATGTATGTGTGTATATGTGTGTGTGTATATGTATATATATATAAATGGTCGCTATGAGTTGGAATTGACTCGACAACAATGGGTTACAGGTTTTATATATATGTATATATATATACATATTTAATATATGTATATATATACCAAAAACCAAACCAAACCTGTTGCCGTTGAGTCATTGAGTTGATTCTGACTCTTAGTGACCCTAAAGAACAGAGTCGAACTGCTTCATAGGGTTTCCAATGATTGGTGGTGTGCTTTCCTGTCAATCACTGCATATTTATGAAAGCAAGAGACTCGTTAAAGTTGTCTGTACTAGCTGAATGTGTAGGATCACTGGTTTATCGTGGCTAATTAAAAGAAAATAAAGTGACTCCCACATCAGTTTCTCAAAGTTTTCAGTTGTTGTAGGAAGGGACACAGTGGTTTACTTGGCTTCTTGTGAACACTTATGGAGTAAAATGAAGTCAAGAGGCATGAAGCTGTTGAGAGAGCTCCCATTCAAGTGGGGCTGTGGTTCATTCTAATAGGGTGTGGGAAGACTGGCTCAGTATGAGCTAATGGGAGGCACTCTCATCAGAGCATTCTCAGCAAAGGAGGTGGTCAAGATGGACACCCCCCCCCCCCAGGAAAACCACCTACACCATCCATATAAAGAATGTCATTGGGGGCTTGTGCTATAAGCAGATAGAAACTAAATGAGCAAGCAAAGAAGAGTATGGCCTTTCCACTAACAAAGGATTACTAGATACATAAAGGAGCCCTGATGGCGCAGTGGTTAAGACCTACTGTTGCTAACCAAAAGGCCGGCAGTTCTAATCGACCAGCTACTCTTTGAAAACCCTATGGTGCAGTTCTGCTCTGTCCTATAGTGTTACTGTGTGTTGGAACTGACTCGACAGCAACTGGTATATATGTAAAAGGAATTCTGCCATTTTTCCTGCCCCTCTCCTAGCACGCATTCAGCAAAAAAGGGAGGATGGAAGGAAAATTTAATATAGAAGCAGGCCACAGATCCCGTCTCCAAGCTTCCTGAGTGGTAGGAGGAAACCCAAAACAGTGAGTGGGGCTGAAACTGCCACCTGCTGAGCTCTGGTCTAATAGCAGGTGGAGGTGGCCAGGAGGTTGTATCCTCTAAAGAACTGGAATTAAACCTGCATCAAGAGAAGGAGGGGCCAGAGGTACCCTGACTGCTTAATCTAGAAACTACAGTGGGACTCTCTGCCCCTGAAGAAAAACTGGACATAGTTAAAAATGACCTTTATCTCTGGCCAAAGCTCATATAAAACTGCACACCTCGTAAGGTAGGGGTAAATGGACTCAATCTCTGTTGGAACATGGACTGAGTTTATCCACGGCGTAGAGACTGCAACTGCAAAATCCTCAGTAACACAATGGGACAGGCTCTTGAGCCACTGAAATGAGAGTTGGCTGTGGACTAGGGTCCATGTGGGATCAAGAAAGGCAAACACACAATAATTAGAGGAGTAAACACAAAGAGAGTAGAACAAAACAAAAGCTCCATCTTGAGATGAGCCTGCATATCGAAATTCCAAACCCCATGAGGAAAAACAAAGCTTAGCAGGCACCAGCCAAGTGCTAAGTGGATTACTTCACTACAAATCAAAAAGAAAGTAAAACAGAACATTCTAAAATTGCTGTTAGAATAGTACAGAGGAAGGAGACAGAGCAAGAATAATATTTACAAAAGAGAACATGAAATTGTAAAATAAATAGAAGCAGAAATAATATCAGTATAGGTAGATATGAAAAATAATCAATTAGAAATCCTTCAAATGAAAAACACAGTCACTGGTATATAAAATTAAAAAGTTGTTACAAACGCTAGATAGAAGAATTGATGAATTAAAATATAATTCTTAGGGATGCACCTAAAACACAACACATAGCATTGAGGGGAAATCCTCACTTCTGATGTTTGCTTTTTTTCCCCCTTGTTTCTGGAAAAAAACTGTTACGTCTAGTCCATGTCTGCTCATTTTGTCATTCTGTCCTTGGACAGATGTAGGTATACTCAGCCTGGCATCAATCAGTAATAGAGGCAGTCTTTGGTTTCCATATGAGAAGCTTATGATTTATGTTTCAAATGCTTTAGAACCCAAGCAAGGAAAAGCGGAGTAATTTAAGAAGAGTCTGCCAAAAATCCCAACAGTAACATAGAGAGTATGAGTGTATATGAGTATTTAGATTGTGTTTCTTTCTTTCTCCCTTTGTCCACCTCAACTCCATTAATGAGTCTATGAGAGAAATAGACCTGTTGCACCAGTGGTGGGCTAGAATAGCATACGTTAAAAAGTAGCTGGAAGCTGTGTCCATTTTTCCTGAGAATCCTGAAGATTAGCCACGGCAGTGGTTGTTTCATTTTGTTTTCTGTGTGACAAGCAAGGCCACAGGGGATATGACGAAGCTTTGGGTACTGTGGGATCATCACTATTTGGTTTGTATAAACCCAACCACCTTCTGTTGAAGAGGATTCTTCAGACTCCTTTATTTCCTTATGTCTGACAAATGGGATTTTCTGTGAAAGCTACCTGGATTTTTTATAGTCTCTGAACCTTAGACTCTTGATGTGTTAAAACAAATTTAGAGTGAGCAATGGATATTCAAGCAAGAAAAAATAATTCAGCGGACTCTGAACACAGTGGGAATTTCCCAAAGTTAGCACTTCTTATTGTGTGTGCTGAGATTTTGTATTCAGATCCCATGCTAAGCAAAGCAGAACGGATGCATTCTGGACCATGCTGCCAGTCAGACAATGGCTCTGTATCCCTAAAATATCTTCACATATATATTGTATCAACTGGTAGCCTTCTTTTACAAATGGACACATCAGAGGTGAATATATAGCATGATCATAGATTAATTTCTTTTGATATGTGCCTTCTTCCACATGATGCCCTCTCTGCTACCCTAGGGATCTATTGACATCCCTCACTTTTATGGGTCAGCCTGTTTAAATCCCTTAAGCAAATCTTACACTCACACCCCAACTCAGTTTAGTTATGGCTTAGAAGATGCTGTTTGCCCTAGGTTCAACACCAAACCTTTTAAAGCTGCAACACTAAACCACAAATTTACCTTTCTCTTCAGCTTGGATTGGACATTTGATTTTGATACGTATAATTCACTGTAATCATATTCCTGGGGACAAGACAGGCTTAGCGAGGTGAGAAAATAGCTATTTGTGTTCAAACCACAGAAAGCTGTCAAGCTTGCTCTGGAAACTGTGCTGTTATTAAGGTAAAACTTTAATGTATAGACACTGATGAATAGGAGGGTGATGGCAATGGAGATGAGGTCACCTACAGATCATGACAAAAATGATTTTGGTGTTCATTTACTGTCCCTTTGATGAGTATTACTGATGGAATTCAGGGACTCAGTGATAAGTTTTACTGTACTGATCATAATAACTCTTGCTTTACTTTTTAGCTCCACAGAAATGAACAAAGGGAAATAACGCTATAAGCAGAGGAAAAACATAGGTTATGGCAACTTCATGCGAAGGAGTAAGCAGAAGAGAGCTCTGGAATTGGACTCAAACAACTCAGATTAAAGAAAATATATAACTCACAATACAGGTGCACATGTCCCTAGTCTAATAAAAAGTTAGGGAAAAGTTATGGAAAGTTAAGGAAAAAAAATTTTACCACATTCTCTTTACTATATTCTGCCTTATCTTTCTTCTTTCTTTATGATTAATTTATGAACTCAGGATTCATTGTCCTGAGCGTAGGGTAGAAAGTTGACTAAGGATAGTTTGTTCATCATTCATTTATCACTTAATCATATATTTATTTAGTGAAAGTTTATGTGGACTCTGTGTCAGAAGCTTCAATTGCAAAGATACTATACTACAAAATCATTCAATAAGGCTAGAGGGTGTGGTGTGGATGATCTGTAGGACAGAGGAAAATGATTTGATAGGAAGGAACACATATGTTTAGGAGGAATAAGCTTTGGGGACCAATTCTCTGTCTGATCTGGTGGCTGCTCCTTTTACCAGATTCTTCCCCATTCTATCCCAACCCCTCATTTCAGAATTCTAGTGAGAGAAGCTATAAGCAGAAAATGAGTAGTAAATAAAACATTCAGAATTATTAGAAGTGCAAGTAATCCTCTTAAAATTATTGCAACTAACTCTGGTGACTTCTGCACAGCTGGAGGACTGAAGGGTGAACATTTTATCAACATTAGCAAAATGTCTTAGACCAATGTGGAACTACCACAATGTGAATCTGACAGTCTATCATCAAAAATAGCACCAGCAGGAGGATGTGCTTTCACAAGGCTTCACTGATGATGTTGCTGATAAGAAGATGGCAGAAGGAGAGGGAAAATGGTAGATGCCCATGGTGGCTGAGAGTACTTTCATAAGAAGTACTCTGTTGAGGCTTACAAAAAGATTTAAGAAGATCCTCGGAGGATGGTGATGTGTAGGGAGGGGGTGATATATCCATCAATAGAAAGTGGACAGGGTGAGATGACGGTAGATGATATGAAGATGGAGTGGCCCCCATTCCTCTCAGGTCCTCCTTTTTGCAACAAAAATGTCCTGGATTTAACACAACAAACAAGCATAAAAGACTTTGAAAGGTAAAAAAAAGAAGGCAACTGCTTAAGGTCCTCAGTACTTGAGGAACAATATGGTGGTAGATTCTCTGGGTTTCTCTACTGATTTTCATATATCCAGGAGAAGGCACTTCAGAAGACTCCAGTCCAGAACTATTGGCAGGCACAGACAAAAACCTTCACAAAAAGCCTGTTTCCACCAGCCAAACGATAGGGGCAAAGGTAGCCTAACAACAAAAAAAATTTTTGGCAATATCTGCCCTACTCTCACCAAATATGAATAGAAAAACCACTATATGCCATCTGCATAGCTTCAGTAGGGTGAGTGGGGATCTGATCTTCCACACCAAACGCTCTACTCCCACCTCCATAAAGTAGGCGGTGGTGTTCCTGCTCTTCCATCTCTTCCCTTCCCTTTCCATTGTAAAGAGGTCATGCTCCTATCTCCAAGTCATGGTAGTGTCAGTGCCCCCAGTGGAATAAGCAAGGGGAGCAGGAGCTGAGCTTCTGCCATCCTGCAGCAAAAAGCAAAGTGAGTCAACGCTCTACTCCACCCCTCCTAGTGTCTGGGAATCCTAGTGGGGAGCTGAACTTACAACCCCACTCAGAAGCTATCTTAGTCTCTTAGTGTTGCTACAACAGAAATGCCACAAGTGCGCGATTTAACAAACAGAAATTTATTTTCTCACAGTTTAGGAGGCTAAAAGCATAATTAAGGTGCCAGCTCAAGGGGAAGTCTTTCTTTCTCTGTCAGCTCTGAAGAAAGGTCTTTGTCTCTTTTCAGCTTCTGCTCTTCAGTTCCTTTGTGATCTTTCTGTGGCATTAATCTTTCCCCATTTGTGCTTGATTGCTTCTGTCCCCTAACTGCTCCTTTTATATCTCAAAAGTGATTGGTTTGAGACACACACTACACTGACATAGCCTCATTAACAAAAAAAAAGAAAACCCTATTCCCAGATGGAATTTCATCCATATACATAGAGGTTAGGATTTAGAACACTTATTTTTGGGGAACAAAATTCAGTCCATAACAGAGGCCATAAGGCAGTGTGTGTTGGTTCCCCACATTTTCTAAGAAGGTGTCAGAGGGGCCAAGGAGACAGGTGAACTTCCACCTCACTTATCTGTTAACAAGGTAGTGTGAGACAGAGCACCACTTTTGCTGAGGTGGTGTCAGTGGAGGAAGCTGAACACACACACCCACCCGGCCATGGCACACCACATCTCAACAGAGAATCAACCTGCTACAATAAATAAATAAATAGGATCCAAAGCCTCATATATATAGTAAAACCTGCAAAAACTGGAAACTGCATAAGGTGGAAACCTGTCAGAGAAGGAAAATTCAAATATATTCCACTAAAAAAAGAAAAAAACACAAGGAAAATGCAATATTTTAGGGACGAGCAGAGGAAGAAAAGAAGCTTACAAAAGAGATTATTTGCTACAGACATAAAGATAGAAAAGTGGTAAGACTGGACACTATCAAAGGCAGAAAACTTACAAGGCGCAGAAAAATAAGGGAGTTCTGGCTCTCACAGCTTTCACTGTAATATCCAAAATGTTCAGAATACAATTAAAATCAGAGTTTGAATAAGAAAAGACAATCAATAATTGACACCAATGTCAATATAAATGAGATGTTGGAATTATCTGACAAGGGTTTTAAAAGAGACTGTTTTGGATTAAATATGTCCTCCAAAAATATGTGTTGTAAATCCCACCCCTTATACCTATGGTTGGAAACCCTGGTGGCATAGTGGTTAAGAGCTACAGCTGCTAACCAAAAGGTCAGCAGTTCGAATTTACCAGGTGCTCCTTGCAAACCCTATGGGGCAGTTCTACTCTGTCCTGTAGGGTTGCTATGAGTCAGAATAGACTCGATGGCAGTGTTTTTTTCTTTTTTTAAAAAATATACTTATGGTTATAATGCCATTTTGGAACGGTTTTCTTTGTTATGTTAATGATACAGTATTAGTATAGGGTGTGTCTTAAATGAATCTCTTTTGAGATGTGAAAGAGCAAATTAAGCAAGCAAGCCAGCACAACACAGGGGAAGATACAAACCACATGATTGACAAGCAACCTGGGAATAGAAGCTGAAAAGAGACAGGAACCTCCTCCCAGGGTGGATAGAGGGAGAACCTTCTCTAACCGGCACCCTGAATTCAGAATTCTAGTCTCCTAAACAGTGATAAAATAAATTTGTTCATTAAAGCCACCCACTTGCGTTATTTCTGTTATAGCAGCAATAGATAACTAAGACAGAGCCATTACAGAACAAATTACAAATTATCTGGGAACAAATTTGAAAAAAAAAAAATGAAAATCTGAGCAAAGGAATAGAAGTTTAAAAAAGAACCAAAAGGAAATTATAGAATTGAAAACTACAATTAAAAAAAGAAAAAAACTCACCGAAAGGACTCAATAGTAGAGTTGAGATGAAGGAGAATTTAGAATCAGTGAACTGAACTAAATAGACTTTTTTAGATTTATCCTACCTGAACAAACAACAGAGGGGAACAAAAAAAAAGAGTCTTTGGATATAGGTTTTCAAATCTTCAGAACACAATCCCAAGTCAGAAATTAAATGGCAGCAGGTTTGGTTAGGAGGATGGAGTAGGGATGTAGATTTCTAGAAGTAGCATATTTTTAGGCAAATAATGCACGCCTTCTATGTTGATTTGTCAGCTGCTCCCTCCCACCCATGAGGTATTATCATAAACTCTGCTAGGTCAATTTGTTTTTACACTTTACTGTAAAAAAATTAGGATGGTGGGCTTACAAAAAATACCTGGAGGGAGAGTAGAGAGTGGCTGGCAAACAAATGTAGAAGTTGTGTGTTATTTGTGTAAAAATACGGTAGGCATTCTGTTCTAGGCATAAAAGAAGAATTTAAAAGCATACTGGTAAAGTATTAAGTAAGAAAAAAGATACTTTTAGAATATACCATCAGTAACAGTAAACAGCATGAACGGTTAATAGTAAAAAATTAATAGTCAGCTCTATGAACGGGCATATTTGAGGGAGTTTAGAAAAAAGGTTAAATAACTGTAGGCCCTTCACCTTAGTTCATTATCATAGAATAACTAAAAAAAACAAAAAACGAGCAAGCAAACAATCATACATACACACATAAAATTGGAATTTATAATCGCCTAGAATAGCACAAAATAAAACTACTATCATCTTGTAAATAGAAATTGTGTCAGACTGATTTTGTTTGTTTGTTTTTTTTCTGTAACAGAGTAAATTGTTATGTTGATCCAGACAAAAATAACAGATGTCATTTATTTGTGCTTCAGGGAGACTTTTGCATATTGTCATGGATTGAATTGTATTCCCCAAAAATACATGTATCAACTTGGCTAGGTCATGATTCCAAGTGTTATATGATTGTCTACCATTTTGTCATCTGATGTGCTTTCCCTATGTGTGGTAAATCCTATCAATATGATGTAATGAGACGGATTTTTGGCAGTTATATTGATGAGATCTACATGATTAGATAGTGTCTTAAGCCAATGTCATTTGAGATACAAAAGAGAGAAACAAGCAGAGAGACATGGGAACCTCATACTACCAAGAAAGCAGTGCCAGGATCACAGTGTGTTGTTTGGACCTGAGGTTCCTGCACAGAGAAGCTCCTAGACCAAGGGAAAATTGATGACATGGAACCTTCTAGTTGGAAAATATGATCTTGGTGATAAAAATGATGCCAGAGATCTCATGACAGAATTTTGCAAGACTAATGACTTCTTCATTGAAAATACCTTTTTTCAACAACATAAACTGCTACTGTACAAGCGGACCTTTCCACATGGAATACGTAGAAATCAAATTGACTAAATCTGTGAGAAAAGAAGATGGAAAAGCTCAATATCATCAGTCAGAACAAGGCCATGGGCCAACTGTGGAACAGACCATCAATTGCTCATATGCATGTTCAAGTTGTAGTTGAAGAAAATTAGAACAAGTAGACTAGAGCCAAAGTACAATCTTGAGTATATCCTACCTGAATTTAGACACTATCCCAAGAATAGATTTGACTCATGGAACACGAATGACCGAAGATTAGATGAGTTGTGTAATGACATCAAGAACATCAAACATGAAGAAAGCAAGAGGTCATTATAAACATAGGAAGGAAATAAAAGACCAAATTGGATGTCCAAAGAGACTCTGAATGTTACTCTTGAACATAAAATAGCTAAAGCAAAGGGAAGAAATGATGAAATTAAAACTGAACAGAAAATTTCAAAGGGTGGCACAAGAAGACAAAGTAAAGTATTATAATAAAATGTGCAAAGACCTGGAGATGGAAAATTAAAAGGGAAGAACACACTTGACATTTCTCAAGCGGAAAGAACTGAAGGAAAAATTCAAGCCTTAAGTTGCAATAGTGAAGGATTCTATGGAGAAAATATTAAACAACACAGGAATCATCAAAAGAAGATGAAAGGAATACACAGTAACTGTACCAAAAAAAATTGGTCAACATTCAACCATTTGAAGAGGTAGTATATGATCAAGAGCCTACGGTACTGAAGGAAGAGATCGAAGCTGCACTGAAGGCACTGGCGAATAAGAAGGCTTCTGGAATTGACTGAATACAATTAAGATGTTTCAACAAACGACGTAGCACTGGAAGAGCTCACTGGTCTCTGTCAAGAAAGCTACCTGGCCAAATGACTAGAAGAGATCCATATTTGTACCTATTCCAAAGAAAGGTGATCCAACAGAATGTGGAAATTATTGAAAACTATCATTAATAACACACACAAGTAAAATTTTCCTAAAGATTATTCAAAAGCAGTTGTAGCAATACATCCACAGGCAACTGCCAGAAATTCAAGCTGGATTCAGAAGAGGATGTGGAACAAGGGATATCGTCACCAGTGTCAGATGGATCCTGGCTGAAAGTAGAGAATACCAGAAAGGTGTTTACCTGTGTTTTATTGACTATGCATTCAACTGTGTGGATCATGACAAGTTATGGATAACATTGCAAAGGATGTGAATTCCAGAACACTTAATTGTGCTCATGATGAACTTGTACTTAGATCAAAGAGCAGTTGTTGAAACAGAACAAGGAGATAGCGTGTGGTTTGAAGTCAATAAAGGTGTGTGTCAGGATTGTATCCTTTAGCCATACTTTTTCAATCTGTATGTTGAGCCAATAATCTGAGAAACCATACTATATGAAGAAGAACGTGGCATCAGGATTGGATGAAGACTCGTTAACAACCTGCATTATGCGGATGACACAACCTTGCTTGCTGTAAGTTAAGAGGACTTGAAGCACTTACTGATGAATATCAAAGACGACAGCCTTCACTATGGTTTACGACTTAAAGAAACCAAAAATCCTCACAAGGGGACCAATAAGCAACATCATGATAAATGGAGAAAAGACTGAAGTTATCAAGGATTTCATTTTACTTGTATCCACTATCAGTACCCATGGACGCAGCAGTCAAGAAATGAAACAACATATTGCATTTGGCAAATCTGCTGCAAAACACCTCTTTAAAGTATTAAAAAGCAAATACGTCACTTTGAGGACTAAGGTGTGCCTGATCCAAGCCCTGGTGTTTTCCATTGCCTCATATGCATGTGAAAGCTGGACTATGAATAAGGAAGACCAAAGAAGACATTAAATTATGGTGTTGGTGAAGAATATTAATATATCATAGACTGCCAGAAAAATGAACAAATACGTCTTGGAAGATGTATAGCCAAAATGCTCAGTGGAAGCAAGAATAGAGAGACTTTGTCTCAAGTTCTTTGGACATATTTTCAGGAGGGACTAGTCCTTGGAGAAGACATCATGCTTGGTAAAGTAGAGGGTCAGGGAAAAAGAGGAAAACACTCAGTGAGATGGTTTGGATTGACACAGTGGCTGCAACCATGGTCTAAAGCATAACAACGATTGTTAGGATGACACAGGATCGGGCAGTGTTTGGTTCTGTTGTGCATAGGGTCGCTATGAGTCAGAACCAATTCAATGGCACCTGATGACAGCAACATTTAAATATCAACCTTCAGTCAGTGTTGTTGCTGGTGATGTTTTTGTAGTCGTTGTTGATGTTGTTTTGTTTCGTGATGAGTGCAGCCATGGAATGATAAGAAAAATATAAAATTTTTGCGCTTGAATTAGAAAGGGAGTCAAAGGAGCCATATAAGTTTCTGTGTTTTACAGAATGGACACATAATATATTATTTGTGCAAGGGAAAGAGATGAATGATTTTTTTCTGTTCAGGAGAAACAGTTCATAACATTAAAAAAAAACTAAAAATGTTTGTGCATCATGCCTTATTCTGGACTAACTTGCATGCTCACCATAAAAACAGTAATATTAAAAAAAATTTCATTTATTTCCCTATGAAGAATGTATGTAAATTGTTATCATAAGTCTGTAAGATGTCATACTTATGTTTTATCAAGCCTAATAATGCAGTTTAAAAATATTAAAATTTTTAATAAACTATCACTGGGAGTATTTAACAGAAAGTGTTAAATCTTGGATATGAGAGCTTTAAAGCTATTTTCACACTTTATTTGGTATCTTATTTCTTGCTCTGCTAGACTGCTAATAAATAGCTATGATACTCGTTTCAAGAGGAACTTTAGTAACCAGTTGCTTTCTGATGTATCTCTTTTAGTATAGCCCAGCGCTTAGAAGATACATTTCTCTGGTCGGAGCAATCCCTTCAGGAAGGATTTGATTGAAGGGACAGTGAAAAATTTTGCCACTGATTAACCAGAGTGCATGAAATCCTTACCGTGGAATTTGCTGTCTGGACATAGACATGCTGTTCATGAAATGAAGCTGAAATACACACATGTGGGAGAAGCATTAATGCATTGATTATTAACCAAAAATATTTTTAGTTTTATGGGTCGATTACATAGTTTTCTAGCTAAATAACTTGAGCATCCAAAGAAATGAATAGCAAAATTAGATGGAAGACGGTAGACAGGAATGGTCAAGATCCTGGGATACTAAAGATGTGTGAATGAAAATTTAGAATTCCAGCAGAAGTGTATGTGTATGGACAGAGGCAGGAGGATGAAGGACTGGACCCAATGGTAGGGAAGAGCAAAGAATACTAATATTTGAGTATAGGGACATTGCTTCTTCTCCATTTCGGTTGTTTCCTTCTTTAAGGAACATTCCATACAAAAATGTCATAGTTCTTACTCCTTTTTAGCACTTTACTCACTGCTTCCATTTCCTAAAGGGAAGGAGTGATTTACCTGACATGTGAATTTGAAGGTGAAACTGGGCCTGTGTACCCAAACCTTACCTCTCTGTTATTTCCTCTCTTGGGCAGAAGCTGCCCATCATGATACCACATAGAGACAGCATGTGCCTCCCACCTAAAATTTGGTTCAGATGTTGAGATAGAGGTTACCACACATTCAGAAAGAAAGTATGAAAAAGTTAATTACTTACATAATGAGGTTTTCTGGAAAGAGCTGGACAGTTTCCCAAGCATGTCTGAAAATGGTTTGAGAGAGTCAGGAGATATGACTGGTTTGACTACTCTTGTGATGAGGGATGAGGCTGGGGTAAGAGTTCCTGCAAAGCCTCAGGCCAGGACATGCATGGTTTTTTCCAGAGCCAAAAGAGGGAACACTCAGGTTTTCTTAACAACTCACCCAGATGTGAGACAAGAGGGAAAGAGGTATTTCTGGAGCTTGAAAATAGTCTGCAGCCAAAACATCAAAAATCTAGTCAGACTCTTTACTACATTACCACAGAAGCATGTGATCAGTTTCATGTCTTAAGTCCCCCGGGAATTGTCCTTCCTAGTGGGGAGGTCTGTCATGATTCAGTATTGTTTACAAATAAAAGAGTGAAGACTGCCTAATTCTGCATTCAAAACAGTTGTCTACAGAAATAAGTAAAATTGTCCACCCTTTCATCTGTCAGTACTAAAGGTCATCTGTCAGTCATTACAACAACTTATTTGTCTTACTTATCAAGTGTTTCAGATTTTGAGCAGGAAAGAGAATGCTACTTGTTGTCTGTAGCTCTTCCCAGCCCACTGGAGGAGTAGGGTACCAGAACTCAATCATAAGAAAAGTCGTAAAGACGTGATCAGATAAAATTTTAACTTCTAATTTTTTTCAAGGTAAATCCTAAATCTGATATTCCAAGTATCTCTTTATTTAATACTAAATCAAAAAACGTAAAAAGGAGTATTCCACAAACTTAGTCTCAACAGACAATTATTTAGCTATTTCTTGGGTAATTTTAGACTTGATGATTTTTATTTTCTTAATAAAATGACAAAATCTCTAAGAAATAGTAAAATATATTTGTCATGAGTTGAAGATACCAGAGGCACAGGGATTACATTCATGTAAAATCTGTCGTTCTCTCTATAGTTTCAAGAAGATGGTGATTCTGTCTTAAACATTGAAAGCCACATCTATAATCAGCATAATTTTTGGTACATGCTGTTATTAGGTGCTGAAAAATTGATTTTGACTCGTAGTGACCCCATGTGACAGAGTAGAACTGCCTCATAGCATTTTCTAGGCTGTAATCTTTACAGGAGCAGACTTCCAGGTCTTTCTCCTAGGGAGCCACTGGATGGGTTCTAATCGCCAAACTTTCGGTTAGCAGTCAAGAACTTAGTCATTGTGTCACCAGGTCTCAATTTTTAGTAAATAGTAGATATTTAATAAAATCATTTAATTGTATTAAATTAAAATGAAGAAACAACTTAGTCATAACAAACATTTCCTACACTTCTGCCTGTGAGAAGAGGTATATATCATTTTTTATGTGTATCTATGTTTTATTCATTGTTCAACATTAATTGTTTTACCCATGCCTAAAATATTATAATCTTATCATATTACTAGGTAATTACCTACTGAATTAGTTTTCTATTGCTACATAACACATTACCAGAAACATAGGGGCTAAAATACACACATGTGTTTATTATCCCATAGTTTCCATGAGTCAAAAGTCCCTAACTGACCTAACTGGGTCCTATGCTCAGGAGTGCCTGAGGCTGCAATGTAGTTGTCAACAGGAATGAGTTACTTCTGGAGTTTTGGATTCTCTTCTAAATTCATATAGTTGTTGGCCAGATTTAGTTCCTTGAGGGTGTAGGACTGATGTCTCTGTTTACTTCCTAGCTGCTGTCAGCTAGGGTCTACTGTCAGACGGGAGGTTACTCTCAGCTCCTGGAAGCCACCTAAAGTATCATGCTATGTGGCTCTATCACAGGCCCTTTCACAGTCTCTCTTACAATATGAAGGTTCACTTCTTTAAGGCCAGCAAGAGAATTTCTTCCTCTAGTATATGGTATAGTCAATGGAACAAAGCAACATCATCACAAGAGTGGCTAGCCCATCACCTTTGCCATATAACACAATCAAATCAAGGAATTGACATTCTATCACTTTTGCCATTCTATCACTTTTGCCATTCTATTGGCTAAAAGCAAGTTATGGGTTCTGTTCTCACTCAAAAGTAGAGGATTGCACAACGTTGTGATTTATTGGGGGGTGTCACTTTAGTATGCATCCATCACTCCCACCTGAAAAAGACATTTTTTCCCATCAAGGAATTGATTAGTACAGGGAAATACTGCTAGTCTACAAAAACTAAAAACATGTATCTTTTCCTGTACAAATAATAAACAGTAACAAAAAAAAAAATTCATTGAAAGACATAAATCCAGTATTATTTGAGGAGTGTTAGTAAATAAGCAAGGTAAAGTAGTAACTTTTTGGTATTTGTTCACTGAATGAGCCTAATGTAAGAACTATGATGGAAGGCTTTTCCACCATTCATTCTTCCAGCTAGGATTGGTCCCTTTCTAAATTGTTCAGGGCAACAGGAGAGGAATGGCATTGTCCTACCAAGCCATCACCATAAATAGTAGTTAATGGTTCCTTCTAGCTCTCTCATTTCATGCTGATTTTTGTGATGATTTGCTCATAAAGATGGATAATCTCTAAACTGGCTGCTAGAGAAGTTCCTAGCTCTCTTCTCTCCTGCTGCCAATGAAGACAGCAAATGCTCTACAGTCTGAAAATATGGACAGGAGGTCATCAGGGAAACTAATGGTATGGATTCCTCAAATAGAACACTTTTGTCAGAAGGATGGGTTTTTATCATTGTGATATCAGCGACACTGTACATTTACGGTATTATAGGAGGTGAATACTTCCATAGAATAATGCTGAGTTGCCACATTCCTTTTTCACAGGACTATTTGGAATATAAGACAGGATACTTACCATAACATAGCATCATTGTTAATACATCAAAGAAATCACATATTTTATAAATTGATATATGCAACACTCAGTATGTAGATCCTGATACTTACTTGGTACACTTAGCCTTTAAACACTTGTCACCTGACCTAAAAGCAACTTTGACAACTATTTTTTTATGAATCTTTGAGATTTCTTCCCTGAACATCTAGTTTATTAAATTTTCTTGAACTGAAACTAAAGTAGACTCCATCTGACCCCATACTAGATATATATTCGTTAGTCTATATGTCATTTGTTTCCCATCAAAGAATGTAAAATATAAGAATAAAATAAAATGTTTGTTATTTGTCACAAATAATTTACAATCTATTTTCCTTTAAAATAAAGGAAAAGAAAACAAAAACTCTCTGGCTCCTGACTTCAAGAATGACAGTGCAAGTTCTTTAAACTTTGTTGTCTTTCAACTGCGTAGTCAGTAAGTGAATAATATAAATAATGTTTCACTTATC
The DNA here is from genome assembly GCA_030035585.1 of Dugong dugon. Classification (NCBI taxonomy): domain Eukaryota; kingdom Metazoa; phylum Chordata; class Mammalia; order Sirenia; family Dugongidae; genus Dugong; species Dugong dugon. The sequence goes on along the minus strand of CM057463.1, from coordinate 99,156,720 downwards.
CTTTGGTTACAAAGACTAAAACAGGACCCACAAGATAAAATAAATTAAAAAAAATAAAAACAAAAACAGCTAAGCAATTACAGAGTTGTTTAAAGGCTTGCCTTACATAGCTATTCTGAGAATGAATTTTAGCACACTGGGTAAAATTCAATTACTTTGTTTTCTTCTCACCTACAGTTTAAATTAAGAGGAAACAACATAGCAGAAGTGCCTATCACACTCTGGTATATGGTACGCTCACAGTGTTATTCAGGGTTGGCAAAGAAAGATGAATGGTTTGGGGAAGAGAACTCACATTAAACGGAAAGATAAAATCTTGCATATTCACATTCTTATTCTGGTTCAATCTTCAGGAACCTTGAGCCGTTGGGAAGTAAACTGGGTTAGAGACAGAGGATGTTATGGGTGACATTTTGAAAGACATGTTTCATACAGAAATATCTTTGAGAACTTCAGAACCAATATAAGAGAGATTATAGTAAAAGTAGAGTCCCTGAATGGTGCAAATGGTTAACCACTGGTCTACCAACTGAAAGGTTATCAGTTTGAATTCATCCAGGAACTCCTGGAGGAAAGCCCTGACAATTTACTTTCAAAAGATCACAGCCATGGAAAACCCTAAGGAGCACAGTTCTACTCTGACATATATGAAGTCTCCATGAGTCAGAATCAATTCTAAGGCAACTGTTTCTTTTTGTACTCTTGTCATCTATTTATTTATTTATTTATTTTTGGTATATACCCAACTTAAGGGAAATAACTTCTCTTCAATCAAGTACACTGTGATTTTTAAAGTAATACAAAGAAACTGGTGACACCAGCAATGTCAAGGTGACAGGAAACTTGGAAGATATCCTGTACAGTGGTAGTGAAGGGAGTGGAAATATTTTTTCAGTGCAAGCAAATGGCAGAATTTATGACAGAAGTGTTGTGCCTTATTGGAATGTGGGTGAGACAATCCCTCTCATGTCTTGTGATTCAGGATGGGCATCAGATGCTGGGCCAGAGGAGGTGATGTCATACATTTTTACAAGCAGTGGAAGCAAACGAATGCACCAATAATGTAGTCCAGAGCAGGAAAAGAGAAAAAAAGCTGATACTAGCATTAACTATGAGTACCTGAAAATGTGAATATTACTTCCTTCCAGTGCTGATAATTAAATATGCAATAGCACATGTTACGGTGGGTAGAGTGGATGGGATTAGAACCAGAAAAAAAGAGTGCCAATTACTATTAATGCAATCCCATTTCTCAATCCCAGGCTCTTGTGGTCTGGAAAAATATGGGTTAAATTAGACTTTTAAGAAAATAAATATGATATTAATACGAGATCTAAATTACAGCAATTGATCATTTGCGTGTACTTGTTTCACTTAATGATTCCTCCTCTCTCCATAGTCTTTGCTAGACATAGGTAGAGTTCCTCACTATTTTCCGTTCATCTTTCATTGATAGCAAATGTAATATATACATGGCTGAATTTCAGTGTAAACAAAGCAGTGAGGAAACTGGTCAAGTAACTGAGATAAGAATGTTAGGAGATTTTGAATTCTAGAAAAGCACATGTGTATAAGAAAGAATACGTTCAAATCTCAGCTGCTGGAGAGGTCTTCTGCCTCTTCTCTCTCATGCCTGCTATGATATTAGACTAGAATATGATCTTAGCTTTGTTATGCAATTTTTTTATTGTACCTTAGGTGAAAGTTTACATCTCTAGTTAATTTCTCATACAAAAATTGATACACATATTGTTATGTGACATTAGTGGCAATCCCAACAATGTGAGAGCACACTCCCCCTTTCCATCCCAGGTTTCTTGTGTCCATTCAACTAGTTCCCTTCCTTTTCTGCCTTCTCATCCTGCCTCCAGACAGGAGCCACCCATTTGGTCTCCTGTATCTGATTGAACCCCCCACGTGTCTGTCAGTTTATCGTACTGTAGGGGCTTGTATGTTGCTGTGATGTTGAAAGCTATGCCACCAGTATTCAGATACCAACAGGGTCACCCATGGTGGACATGTTTCAGCTGAGCTTCCACACTAAGACAGACTAGGAAGAAGGACCCAGCAGTCTACTTCTGAAAAGAATTAGCCTGTGAAAACCTTAAGAATAGCAGCAGAACATTGTGTGATATAGTGCTGGAAAATGAGCCCCCCAGGTAGGAACTTGGAATGAATGGAGTCAAACTTTCATGACCTTCATTTGCTGATGTGGCATGCATCAAAATGAGAAGAAACAGCTGCAAATATCCATTAATAATTGGAATTTGGAATGTATGATGTACGAATCTAGGAAAATTGGAAATCATCAAAACTGAAATGGAATGCATACACATTAATATCCTAGGTATTAGTGAGCTGAAAGGGACTAGTATTGGCCATTTTGAATTGGACTATCATATGGTCTACTATGCTGGGAATGGCAAATTGAAGAGGAATGGCATTGCATTCATTGTCAAAAAGAATATTTCAAGATCTATCCTAAAAATACAATGGTGTCAGTGATAGGATAATATCCACATGCCTACAAGGAAGACCAATTCATGCAAATATTATTCATATTTATGCACCAACAACTAATGAAAAAGATAAAGAAATTGGAGATTTTTACCAACTTCAGCCATCTGAAATTGATCAAGCTTCAGTTAAGATGCATTGATAATTACTGGCAATTGGAATGCAAAGGTTGTAAACAAAGAAGAGGGAACAGTGGTTGGAAAATATGGCCTTGGTGATAGAAAAAATGCTGGAGATGGTACTATAGAATTTTGCAAGACCAATGATTTCTTCATTGAAAATACCTTTTTTCATCAACATACATGTAGACCTTGACAAATGGAATACACAGGAATCAAACTGACTACATTTATGGAAAGTTGTTGTTGTTCTTAGGTGCCTTCAACTCAGTTCCGACCCATAAGGACCCTATGTACAAGAGAACAAAACACTGCCCTGTCCTGCTCCATCCTCACAATTGTTGTTACGTTTGAGATGATTGTTGCATCCACTGTGTCAATCCATCTCATTGAGGATCCTCTTCTTTTTCACTGACTCTCTACTTTACCAAGCATGATTTCCTACTCCAGGGATTGATTTTCTTCTGAGAACATGTCCAATGTATGTGAGACGTAGTCTCGCCATCCTTGCTTCTAAGGAGCACTCTGGTTGTGCTCCTTCTAAGACAAATTTGTTTCTTCTTTAGGTAGTCCATAGTATATTCAGTATTCTTCAACAAAACCACAATTCAAAGGCATCAATTCTTCTTTGGTCTTCCTTATTTATAGTCCAGCTTTCACATAACGTATGAGGTGACTGAAAACACCATGGCTTGGTCAGGTTCACCTTAGTCTTCAAAGTGACATCTTTGCTTTTCAACACTTTAAAGAGATCTTTTGCAGCAGATTTGCCCAATGCAATGTGTCTTTTGATTTCTTGACTGCTGCTTCCATGGGTGTTGATTGTGAATCCAAGTAAAATGAAATCCTTGATAACTTCAATCTTTCCTCCATTTATCATGATGTTGCTTATTGGTCCAGTTGTGAGGAATTTTGTTTTCTTTATGCTGAGGTGGCATCCATATCGAAGGCTATGGTCTTTGATCTTCATCAGTAAGTGGTTCAAGTCCTAGTCACTTCCAGCAAGCAAGGTTATGTCATTTGCATAACGCAGGTTGTTAATGCATCAAATATATCCTTGAGATGGTCTCTAAATTCAGGGTCATTCTTTGGCTCTCATGGACTTGTTCTAATTTTCTTCAGTTTCAACTTGAACTTTTGTATGGAAAGAGACAATGGAAAAGCTCAATATCATCAGTCAGATCAAGGCCAGGGGCCAACTGTGGAACAGACCATCAATTGCTCATATGCAAGTCCAACGTGAAGCTGAAGAAAATGAATACAATTTAATGAGTGCCAAAGTACAACCTTGAGTCTATCTGACCTGAGTTTAGAGATCATCTCAAGAATAGAATTGATTCACTGAACACTAATGACCCAAGACCAGAGGAGTAGTGGAATGACATCAAGGACATTATACATGAATAAAGCAAAAGATCATCAAAAAAACAGGAAAGAAAGAAAAGACCAAAATGAATCTCAGAAGGAACTTTGAAGCTTGCTCTTGAACGTAGAATAGCTAAAGTAAAAGGAAGAAATGATGGAGTAAGAGAGCTGAACAGAAGATTTGGAAGGGTGGCTAGAGATGACAAAGTAAAGTATTGCAATGAAATGTGCAAAGACGTGTACTTAGAAAACCAAAAGAGAAGAATATGCTCAGCATTTCTCAAGCTGAAAGAATTGAAGAAAAAATTCAAGCCTCGCTTTGCAATATTGAAGGCTTTTATAGGGAAAAAGACACAGGAAGCATAAAAAGAGGATGGAAGGAATACAGAGAGTCACTACCAAAAATAATTGGTCAATGCTCAACTATTTCAAGAGGTACCATATGATCAAGAACAGATGGTACTGAAGGAAGAAATCCAAGCAACACTGAAGGCATTGGTGAAAAAGAAGATTCTAGAAATTGAGGGAATACTAATTGAGATGTTTCAACAAACAAATTACAATGCTGAAGGTGCTCACTCATCTAAGCCAAGAAATCTGGAAGACAGCTACCTGGCCAACTGACTGGAAGAGATCCATATTTGTGTCCATCCCAAAGAAAGGATCCCACAGAATGCTGAAATTATGGAACAATATCATGAATATCACACACAAGTAAAATTCTTCGGGAGATCATTCAAAAGTCATTGAAGCAGTGCATCAACAGGGAACTGCCAGAAATTCAAGCTAGACTCAGAAGCAGATGTGGAAAAAGCAATATCATTGCTGATGTCAGATAGATCCTGGCTGAAAGCAGAGAATGCTAGAAAGATTTGTACCTGTGTTTTATGGATTATGCAAAGGCATTCAGTTGTGTGGATCATAACAAATTTTGGATAACATTATGAAGACTGATAATTCCAGAACACTAAATTGTGCTCATGAGGTACTTGGACATAGATGAAGAGTTAGTCATTCACACAGAACAAGGGGATACTGAGTAGTTGAAAATCAGAAAAGGTGTGCATCAAGATTCTATTTTTTCACCATACTTATTCAATCTGTATGCTGAGCAAATAATCCAAGAAGGTGGACTATATGAAGAAGAACCTGACATCAAGATTGATGGAAGACTCATTAACAACCTGCAATATGCAGATGATGTAACCATGTTTGCTAAAAATAAAGAGGACTTGAAGCACTTACTGATGAGGATCATAGACTACAACTTTCAGTATGGATTACACCTCAACATAAAGAAAACAAAAATCCTCACAACTGGACCAATAAGCAACATCATGATAAATGGAGAATAGATTGAAGTTGTCAAGGATTTCACTTTACTTGGATCTACAAGCAACACCAATGAAAGCAGCAGTTAAGAAATCAAATGACACATTGCATTAGGCAAATCTGCCGCAGAAGACCCTTTAAATTATTAAAAAGAAAAGATGTCACTTTAAGGACTAATGTGTGCCTGACTCAAGCCATGGTGTTTATAATCACCTCATACGCATGTGAAACCTTGACAATGAATAAGGAAGACTGAAGAAGAATTGATGCCTTTGAATATGGTTGACAGAAGAATATGGAATATACCATGGACTTCCAGAAGAAAGAACAACTCTGTCTTGGAAGAAGTATAGCCAGAATGCTCCTTAGAAGCAAGGATGGATACACTTAGTCTCACATACTTTTGACATGTTATCAGGAGGGATTAGTCACTGGAGAAGAACATTATGCTTGGTAAAGTAGGAGGTCATCAAAAAAGAGGAAGAACCTCAACGAGATAGACTGACACAGTGGTTACAACCATGGGCTCAAGAATTACAATGATTGTAAGGATGATACAGTTCAAGACAGTGTTTTATTTTGTTATACATACAGTTGCTATGAGTGAACTTGACTTGCCAGCACCCTTTGAGAAAGAGAACAAGACAAGGATACCCATTATTATACTCTTATTCAACAGTTTACTGCAAGTCCTAACCAGAGCAATAATACAAGAAAGAGAAATAAAAGTTATCCAGATCAGAAAGGTAGAAATAAAACTATCTCTCCTTGCAGATGATAAGATCCTATATACATAGAAGACCTTACAGATTCCACAAGAAAAATGCTGGCTCTAATAGAAGAATTTAGCAACATTGCAGGTCACAAGATCAACACACAAAAATCAGTTGGGTTCCTGTAAACTAACAAAAAATACTGTGAGAATGAACTCAAGAAGACAATACCAATTGCATAAGCCCCCAAATTAATAAAATAGCTGGGAATTAACCTAACCAGGGACATAAGACTTATACTATGAAAATTATAAAACACTAATACAAGAGATTAAAAGAGACCTACAAAAATGGAAAGACAACCTGTCCTCATGGTTTGGAAGACCTAACATAGTGAAAATGTCAATGCAACCTAAAGCAACCTGCAGATACAATTCAATGCCAGTATAAATCCCAACAACATTCTTTACTTAAATGGAAAAACTAATGCCCAAATTCAAATGCAAAGGAAAGAAACCCTGACTAGCCAAAGCAAAATTGAAGAAAAAGAACAAAGCACGAGGTCTCACACCCCCTGATATCAAAACATACTATACAGACACAGTAATCAAAACAGCATGGTATTGGTTCAATGCTGAACACTTATAATAGTGGAATACAATTGAGAACTCAATATTAAACCCAGTCATCTATGGACAACTGATTTTCAAGAAGGGGTAAAAGCACATTCATTGGGGCGGAAACAGTATCTTTAATGAATGGTACTGGCAAGGTCGAATATCTACCTGCAAAAAATGAAACAGAATCAATACCTCACACAATATACAAAAACTAACTCAAAATGGATTAAAGACCTAAATGTTAAACCTAAAACCACAAACTTCCTGGAAGAAAATATACGAGGAAAGCTATGGGAGCTAATCTTTTAAAAAATATAATAACAAATATTACAACAATGGCATGAATAGAAGAAGATAGAATAGATAAACAGGACCTCATAAAAATCAAAAACTTACAGTCATCAAAAGACATTACTAACAGAGTAAATAGATAATCTATAGACTTGGAAAAAATCTTTGAAAAAAAGATCCAATAAGGGTCTAATCTCTAAACTCTATACAAAACTGCAACAACTAAATAACAAAAAGACAACCGAATCACAAAACGGACAATGGGCATGAACACAATCTTCACCAAAGGAGACATCCAAGTAGCCAACAAACATGAAAAGACGTCTACGATCATTAGCTATTGTTGTTGTTAGGTGTCGTCGAGTCATTTTCAACTCATAACAACCCTATGTACAACAGAACGAAATTCTGCCCGGTCCTGTGCCATCCTCACAATCATTGTTAGAGAGGTGCAAATCAAAACTACAATGAGATACCATCTTACTCCGGCTAAAATGACACTGATTAAAAAAATGTTGGCAAGAAGGTGGGAAATTGGAACCCTTATCCATTGCTAGTGGACGTAAAATACTACACACAACCACTATGGAAAACAGTGTGGCATTTTCTCAAAAAACTAGAAATAGAACTACCCTATGATTCAGCAATCCTACTTCTAGGTATATACTCTAACTTGTTGCCATCAATTTGATTTTGACTCATAGCAGCCCTATAGGACATAGTAGAATTTCCCCATAGGGTTTCCCAGGAGCTGGTGGATTTGAACTACCTACTTTTTGGTTAGCAGCTCAGTTCTTAACCACTACACCATCAGGGCTGCAACTAGAGACATAAAAATAATGACCCAAATAGACATATGAATAGACATATGCACACCTATGTTTATTGCTTCTTCATTCACAATAGCAAATAAATGGAAACAACCAAAGAGTCAGTCAAAGGATGAATGGATAAGCAAATTATGGTACATACATATAATGGAATACCATGCAAACTTAAAGAATAATGATAAGTCCATGAAACATTATGACATGGATAGATCTGGAGGACATAATGCTAAGTGAAATAAGTCAAACATGTAAGAACAAATATTGCCCTATTCCTTTTTTTTAAAAAGACAAGAATAGATAAATAAAGAGAGACCAATGTTCATTGGTGGCTACCAAGGAGAGGAGCGGGGAGGGGAAAGTACACTTTAGATCATAGAGACCTGTTACTTTTGGTAATGGGAACAGTGGCACCAAATGTGGATGTAGTGAGCACAGCACAAAGTAAAAACGACTGTATGAGCACATATGACTGTGTATATGGATATTGTGTAGGTGTCAGAAATATCTATACCAAAACCAAACCTGTTGATTCCAACCATAGCAACCCTATAGGACAGAGTAGAACTTCCCCATAGAGTTTCCAAGAAGTGCCTGGTGGATTCAAACTGCTGACCTTTTGGTTATCAGCTGTAGCTCTTAACCACTACACCACCAGGGTTTCCTCAAGTATCTATAGGTACGTGTAAATACAAATATGTGGTGCAGGCACATATATTCATTGGTGACACAAATACAGATACTCCTCAGACATAACCAAACACCTTCCAAGACTGGTTTTCTGCGTTTGAAGTCTTAGGACCATAGTCTCATGTGACAACTCAGTCAATTGTCATAACATAGTTCACAAAAATCATGATCTGCATCTTATTGAAGTAAGTAGCATCTGGGGTCGTAAAAGCTTGTGAGCAGCCATTTAAGACACAACTACATGTCTCTACTCGCCAAAAGCAAAACAGTAAGAAGGTAACCAAAAACTCAGAGAAGAAATAGTCTACACGAGCCACAATCTCATCTACACTGTGACCAGAAGAACAAGACGGTGCCTGGCTACCACCTCTGAACGTTCTGACCAGGATCACAATAGTTGATCCCAGATAGAATGGGAGAAAAATAGAAAGCAGAACTCAAATTCTTATTTAAATAAATAAATAAATAACAGACAAACTGGAACAGTAGAGAAGAGAGGACTCTCTGAGACTATCTCCTTGAGACACTCTTTAAATCCAGAACTGGGTTTATCCTGAGATCACCTTTTAGTGAAATAGCACAGTGGCACACACAAAAAAGGATATTACCTGTAAGATTGGTGCACTACTTAAATACCATCAGTATGAGATCAAAATGTTAACAATTATTCAAAAGCAAAGATGAAAAGATAAAGGATCAGGGAAACTTGAGTACTGGAAAGATAACAAATAGCCCACAATTAAAGAGAATGTTGACATACTGTTATAAATGTAACTAATGTCACTGAACAATTGTATGGAAATTGTCAAATGGGAACTTAACTTGCTGTGTAAACTTTCACCAAAAACTCAATAATTTTTTTTTTTTTAAAGAGCTATGTTTATGGGATAAAAGTGACAATAGCAATTCAAAAAATTAGACAGGAACCTTAGGGGGAAGTGAGTTTATGTTAATGGGGGAGGAACAACTCAGAAGAGAAGGATGACGATGGTTGTACCACTTGAAGAATGTAATTAGTGTCACTTAATTGTACATGTAGAAACTGTTGGATTGGTGTATGTTTTGCTGTGTTTATTCTCAACAATAACAACAAAAAAATATCCAAAGGAAAGACCCACTGGAGACTTTTCTGTTAAAGTTTTAATGAAAATTCTTTACATAGGGCTGTTCCCTTGACAGGGTAAAAGTCATTGCCCACCATCATGCCCACCATTAGAATATAACTTGTTTAAGAGATGAAGAAAAGGAACCCTAAAGATATCGCTTGAGCCCTTGGGTCAATGCCTGAAACCAAAATATCTTGGGTTTTTTAGTTATTCAAACCAACAAATTCATCTTTGCACTTAAGCTAACTTGAGTTGTAATTCTACATTATAGTACTTACTCATGGGGTTGCCATGAGTTGGAGTCGATGCAACAGCAACTAGCTTAAGTAATGCTATCTCATATTTTGTTATACTGATAAATGTTCATTTAGTGTCTCATAAATAGCAACACTAAGCAAATATTAGTTTCCTCATACTAGATGTAGCTTTTAACACAGAGTTTATCTTTTAAATCCCTTTATTTATATCACCTGGAGCCGTGGTTGTGCAGTGGTTAAGAGCTAGGCTGTTAACCAAAAGGTTGGCAGTTCAAATCCACCAGCAGCTCCTTGGAAACCCTATGGAGCAGTTATACTGTGTTTTATAAGGTCACTGTGAGTCGGAATCTGCTCAATGGCAACAGGTTTGTATCTCCTAGAGTAGTTAGTCTGGTAACTTGAATGTAATGTACTCGATGATTTTTTTTGTTTGTTTTGTTTTTCATTTCTGAAATGCAGGAAATGGCAACAAAGGAAAGGGTGGGAAATAATGCATGGTATGGGTGACTAGATTAAATGTGAAAACAAATTTTGAAGACAGCATTGCTAGAAAACTTAGGTCAAAATCAGAAATAAATATAAAGTCAAAATAATAAATAAGGAAGGAGAAGCAGTAATAATGGTGGACAGACAAAAGAGGATAGAAGACCACCTGTATGTAAAGAATGCTCAGGCATATTTTCCATTCAATAAACTTCAAAATCTTTTTACATTCAGCCTAGAGAGAGGATATGTAGTACCATTTCATTAATTTTACCTTTTTAGAATCTGAAGAATCTAACATTAGGTTCAAAATGAAAACTATACTTTTAAAATATTCAGAAGAATAAATATTACAGTATAGACTTTTTTTTTCCATACAGACCACCTGGATTTCTTTCAACACATGTGATGCTAAGGTAAGTATATTAATTGTTAGATTTGTAAATGAAGATAAGCAGTCTGTATGGAGCAGTGCTGGGCCTGGACCTCACAGTGTCGTATGATTCACTGTTTTCTCCTGGAAAATTGAGTGAATAAGATATATTCACAACCATAAAGAGAGTTCATCAGGCTGTGAAGCATATTTCTTCAGTGGTTTTGCTGTAGTGAGAACAATTTTCAGAGTCCTAGTATATGTGAGATGGATGAGTAACTACATCAGAGAGACTGTGAAAAGGTGTGTAAAAAGGAGAAATAAGAACTAAATATATCAACCTAACACTTGTCTTTTTTTTTTTCTTTTTCTTTCTTTTGAAAACGAGCTGGAAGGAGTAATGTGGATGAGGACACAACATACATTTTAAGTGCTATATTTCCTGAAATACACCAAAGAGTTTGAGAGAAAGTAGAAAACTCCAAATAGACATCAAGAGAGGCTTTTTTTTCCTATTAAAAGTGTCTTCACTTATGAAGGAAATAAGAGAACTGCATTACACCTAAATGACCTCAGAAAAGTATCAGAATAACTGAAAGGTAAATGAGTGATCTACCATTATTTTATTTTATTATTCTCATCGTGGAAAACAAAAGTAGGGAAAAGGCTAATTTTAAGCTCATTTCAGAAGAGCCACAGAATTATATTCTTCTGCTATTGTTCATCAGGTTGACAGAGTATCTTTTATGCAATCAATTTTATACATTCAAGTCAATATCACAACAGATTATTCCATTCAAGAGAACCTACTGTGTGCTAGTCACTGCGATAGTCACTGGGATAAGCTCTGATCAATTATAATGCAGCCCCTGGTCTCAAGTAGCTCAAATACAAGTAAATATAGATAATCTAGGACAAGAAGACAATTATTCAAGCTACATGCTCTGTTCCAGATGTGCATGCTCAGTATTGTTTGTTTAGATTGCACCATGGAGGCCCAGCCTAAGCAGCAGGAAGTTTAGTTTAGTTTAGTAAATATTTAGTCTTCCAAATGCATTCATTATTTTAATCAGGCTGTGGATTCAGAAAGTATTTTAGTGGTTGATATGTATTTTGCAATATTTTACTCAATTCTCCTCTTTGTGCTAGGGAGGTTGGTATCATCATTTTTCATGGACACTCAGAAAACAAAGCATGGTTTTGAATGGTATCTCTCACTCTACTCTGCTCAAAAGGGAGAATTCCATGAGTGCAAGCAGAGAGATTTAAAAAAAAAGATTAATAGGTTGCTTTCTTCAGAGCTGACTCTCTGATAAGAGCTGGTGTTATTAGGAAGAATTTACAAGGGTCCTCATTGTCCAGTGCAGATATGTGTTGTATAGAGAGGTGTCATCAGTCTGCATTAACACTAACTATGGGAAGTCCAAATAAAGTATTACAATAAAGTGTGCAAATACCGGAAGCTAGAAAACCAAAAGAGAAGAACAAAGAATTTCTCAAGCTGAAAGAAATGAAAAACAAAATTCAAGCCTCGAGTTGCAATATTGAAGGATACTATGGACAAAAAATTGAATGACATGGAAAACATCAAAAGGAGATGGAAAGAATAAACTGAGTCACTCTACCAAGAAGAACTGGTTGATGTTCACCAATTTCAATAGATAGCATATGATCAAAAACCACTGGTACTAAAGGAAGAAGTATAATCCATGCTAAAGTCATTGGAGAAAGACAATCCTCTAGGAATTAATGGGATCCCAATAGCAATGCTTCAATAAACACATGCAATGATGGAAGGCCTTACTTGTCTATGTCAAGAAATTTGGAAGACAGCTACCTGGCCAACCGATGAGAAGATATCCATATTTTTGTCCATTCCAAAGAAAGGTGATCCAACAGAATGTGGAAATTATCTGATAATATAATTAATATCATTTGCTAGAAAAAATTTGCTAAAGGTAATTAAAAAAGGGTTGCAGCCATACATCAACAGAAAACTGCCAGAAGTTCAAGCCAGATTCAGAAGGGGACATAACATGAGGGATATAATTTCTGAGACGGATCTTGGCTAAAAGCAGAGTACTGCAAAGATGTTTACCTGTGTTTTATTGACTATGCAAAGTCATTCGACTGTATAGATCATAACAAATTATGGATAACATTGTGAAGAATTGGAATTTCATAACACTTAATTATGCTCATGTGGAACCTGTACATAAATTGAGGCAGTCCTTAGAAAAAGCAAGGGGATACTGCAGTTTAAAATTGGAAAAGATATGTGGCAAGGTAGTGGTCATTTACCTTATTTATTCAATCTACATGCTGAACAAATAATCCAAGAAGCTAAGCTATATGAAGAACATGGCAAAAGGATTGGAGGAAGACTCATTAACAACCTGAGATTTGCAGATGACACAATCTTGTTTGCTGAAGGTGAAGATGACTTGAAGCACTTAATGATGAAGGTAAAAGATACAGCCTTCAGTATGCATTACACCTCAACATAAAGAAAATAAAAATCCTTACAACTGGATGAATAAACAACACCATGATGAATGGTGTATAAATTGAAGTCGTCAAGGATTTCATTCTTATTGGATCAACAATCAATGCCCATGGAAACAGCAGTGAAGAAATCAAAGGACGTATTGCGTTGGGCAAACCTGCTGCAAAAGACCTCTTTAAAGTGTTAAAAAACAAAATGTCACTTTGAGGACTAAGGTGCTTCTGACCAAGACCATGGTATTTTCAGTTGCCTCATATGCATGCAAAAGCTGGACAATGGATAAGGAAGAGCAAAGAACTGACACATTTGAACGGCGGTGTCAATGAAGCATACCGAATGTACCGTGGAGGTCGAGATGTACGAATAAATCGTCTTGGAGGAAGTGCATCGAGAATGTTCCTTAGAAGAAAGGATGGTGAGACTTTGTCTTGATTACTTTTGACATGCCATCAGGAGAGACCAATCACTGCAGAAAGACATTATGCTGGGTAAAGTAGAAGGTTAGCGAGAGAGAGGGAGACCTTCAGTGAGATGAACTGACACAGGTAGCTGCAGCAATGTGCTCAAACATAGCAACAATTTTGAGATGGTGTAGGACTGGGAAATGTTTTGTTCTATTATATAAAAGAACTCTATGAGTCGGAGTTGATTAAGGGAACCTAACAACAACAAATGGGAAGCCAGTTTGCATACTGCCCGTTAGTGTGAAATGCTCTTACAACAACTCTAGCTTATGATCCTTTCTCTATACCTACAAAATCACCAGGATTAGAGGTCCACTTTTTCTGCATATGAATAATTGCAAAATATTGAGCTGGTGTGAGATTTTCTTTTACACATGCAAAAAATGAGAATTATACGGCCAATATATTCCCCTTTAATGCCTTTCAGTGTACACTGCCCTATCGGACACATGTTATGGTTACTTGCTTTTATTTTTTTTCCCATGCGTAAGATGAAATTTATTTAAGGGCAGACACTCTGTCTGCTCGACATAGGTAATATAATAAACAATCAACAGCAATTTGTTCCAAGAAGGAGAAAACTGATGGTCTTGCCTTTCCTAAAAAGCTATTTATTAGATGACAAGGAAAAGAAAATATGTATGTTTTTTAATCTTAACCTGGGTAAATAATTACATTCACTTAGACTTGGTTTGTTACCAGAAAGTTCCAAACCATACAAGTTCCTCTCAATGTATTTTTTGCAAAAACTATAAACTTAAATTCATGCATTAAAAAATTCTTGCTTCCATACCAAAATTATAAAAATTCTCTTGCTACTTGTGTCAGTGATTATGAATAAAATAGTAGTAATACTGCTATAGAATCTTATCTCATATATGTAATTTTATTCATATATATTTGTATCTTTGTTTATGCAAAGAATGTGTTAGTCAGGTTGCCTGATGTGTCTCCATCCATCCTTGGAGAATAAACTCTGGGCCTATAGTTAGTTTTATCAGAGGTAGATGCCTAACTGAGGCAGACCTATCAGATTCTCTCACCTAGAAAATTGAAAAAGAGATAGCGATACTAGTCAGTTTCATTTGGTCCCTGAAATTGGTAAGTCATAAGTCTGGTCTCCCAATTTTTTACTACTCACATGGAAAGGACAGAACACCTATCTGTAGAAAGCATGTAAGCCCAGAGAGATCAAACACAGGGGAAGTATCTGCCTTGTCTCAGAAGGACTTTCTTGTTCCTGACTCTGAGCCTCAGGAAGCCTGGTTTTCTTCATGCTCTTAGGTTTCCTGGACACCCTATATTCAGACAACAATAAAACTGATTTTCATAAAAACAGACAACTTAATCTAAGTTGTCTTCAATTGTTGTTTACCTTGATAATAAAACTTAATTCAATAATTTAAGAAATAATGATGGAGAATTTACTCTGTATTCTGTATTGAGGGAAGGTTTAGCTACTGAGATATATGTGTATATATATATATATATATATATATATATATATATATATATATAAATACATACTGCAGTGGAGAAAATAGTCATTCAAATGGAAGATTTCAATACATGTGTTGTGTTACAATAAATGATATATAAAATCTACAGGCAAGTGAAGAGGAAGCACCTCATAGTTACAGAGTTGTGGAAGAAAGTTGGGTTTCAAGGAGAGTATAGAGTCTCTGTGACTTAAGTGTGAAAGAACAGCTAGAGATAGTCTGGCAAAGAATGACAGAAGGGCCTTAAAGGCAGAAGAAGTCATAGTAGTAGTGACATGAAGATGTGAAGTTCTACATTCATTTTACAAATATTTTTTGAACACTTACTATAAGTCAGCCACTGTTCCAGAAGCTTGGGAAGCAGAAATAAACAAGATAATAAAATATTCTTCCCTCATGATATTTACACTTTTGGGAAGGAGACATATAATAAAAGAAATGAATAAAATACATAGTACAGTAGTTCTCACACTTTAGCTTGGAAGTGAATCACCTGAAGTACTCGTTAAAACACAAGTTGCCTCACCACCCCCAGCATTTCTGATTCACTGGGATCAGGATGAGGGCTGAGATTTTTTTTTGTGTGTGTGTGTGCTTTAAGTGAAAGTTTACAGTTCAAGTTAGTTTCTCATAGAAAAATGTACACATACATTGTTATGTGACCGTAGTTGCTCTCCCTATAATATGACAGCACACTCCTCCTTTCATCCCCAGATTTCCCACGTCCATTCAACCAGCTCTGGTCCCTTTCTGCCTTCTCATCTTGCCCTGGGTAGGTGCTGCCCATTTAGTCTCATGTATCTACTTGAGCTAAGAAGCACTCTATTCACAAGAATCATTTTATGTCTTATGGTCCAGTCTAATCATTGTATGAAGAGTTGGCTTTGGGAATGGTTTCAGTTCTGGACTAACAGGAGTCCAGGGTCCATGTCTTCTGGGGTCCCTTCAGTCTCAGTCAGACCATTAAGTCTGATCTTTTCACTAGAATTTGAGTTCTGCACCCCACTTTTCTCCTACTCCATCAGAGGTTCTCTGTTGTGTTCCCTGTCAGGGCAGTCATTGGTGGTAGCCAGGCACCATCTAGTTCTTCTGGTCTCAGGCTGATGGAGTTTTTGGTTTATGTGGCCCTTTCTTTCTCTTGGGCTACTATTTTCCCTGTATCTTTGGTTTTCTTCATTCTCTTTTGCTCCAGGTGGGTTGGGACAAATTGATGCCTCTTAGATGGCCACTCACTAGCTTTTAAGATGAAGGCTGAGCATTTTTATGTCTATCAAATTCTCAGATGCTGCTGATGCTACTAGTCTGGCCACACTTTGAGAATCTCTGATACAGCATATGCAATAATGGTAGGATTTATGGAGATTAATAAATCAGGAGTCTTGGAAGGAGATGTAATTTTAAACTGTGTGGCCAGGCAAGGTTTCTCTGAGAAGGCTGGAAGGAAGGAGAGATCCATCTCTGTGAATATCTGGGGAAAGATCATTCCAGGCATTTATTCGATGTGAAATATAAAGTCATCATTGAATTTTAAGCAGAGGAGTGACATAATATGATCTTTTTTCTTTAAAAAAAAACAATAATTCTCACTTCTCCACTGAATATAAATGGAGATGAGAAGAGACAGAGAAAGGAGAGAAGTTAGGAGGCAACTCCAGGTTTGCAAAATAGAACTGCGTTCCGTAAGGTTTTCAAGAAAATAGTTCATAAGCCTTTCTTCTGAGGTGCTTCTGGGTGGATTTGAACCTTCAATATTTTAGTAAGTAGCCATGCTCTTAACCTTTTTCACTACTAAGGGAATTGTATCGCAATCATAACATCAAGAAGAATGGAAGCAGTTAGGAATAGGGTGACAGCAGTTTGGTGCTAGTGAAAAAGTGGTTGGAATGGAGGTGGTTAGGTATACATAAGGTAAAAACATCAGATTAACTAACGAACTCACAGATTGGATTTGGGGTGTGAAAAAAAAAAGACTAGTTAAAAATTACTCTTAGAATTTGGTCTTAGCACATAGAAGTATGGACTTACCATTAACTGAGATTGGGAAGAGTGTGAGAAGAGAAGGTATAGGGAAGAAGATCAGGAGTTCAGTGTTTGACATGTTCATTTTGAGATGTTTATTAGAAATTCAAGTAGAGATCTATAGTAAGATGTTGTATTTAACCATCTAGTGTTTGGGGTAGAAACCTGAGCTCAAGATATAAACTTGCAGGTCATCACTCTATATATTGGTGTATTTACCAATGGAGTGAATATAGACACAAAAGAGACATGATCTAAGAACTAAGATTCAGAGTGTTAGAAACAGTAGGAATGGAGGAGGGAAAAAAGTAAAGAAGAATGAGGATTAGTAGCCAGTGATGTAAGAAGAACCCAGAAATAGACTCTTACCTGGAAGCTAAAGACAAGAAAAAATGGTATAAGAGACAAAGCAGTAAAAATAAGAAGTCATATGCAGGGTTTAAGGAAAAGTTAAAAACAAAAGTGTTTGTGATTGGCAGAACTTGGTTTGAAGTTGATGTGGGGGGAAAAAGGATGAGAACTCTTCTGTTTCATCTTTTTCCTATACAACTAGTTTTAGATCTTACCTCTTGAAAAGAACACATTCATTGATTTAGAGATGAAACAAAAAAGTTGCAGTGTATTTCTTGTAGAAACCATCTGTCTGTTCTCATGAGGCTGAACCTCTTTAGCTCTGTAAATATAATTTATTTAATGCCGGACAAGAGTATAATGCTTTGAATACAGGTGTTAAACACAACTAAAGAAAGTAGCTTATTTTCAGAGATAGGTAGAATAATTATGGGCAATTTTTTACATCTAAAAAGCGGGTTCCATCAACAACTCTTGAAAACAATAATGTAGTTAGCTTTAAAAAAAAATGAAAATGATGCACTTTGAAGCAGACCTCAAAATTACCTGTCTTTAATAGAAAGTCATTACATATCTTCACACAATGCAAGAGTAAGTGCTAACTGAGATTTCCAAATGGGAAATGTTAGTGAAACAGTATCCTATAAACTGGCACAAGCACTCATCTGTCAGTCTGTCATACTGTGGTGACTTGCATGTTGTTATAATGCTGGAAGTTATGCCATCAGTATTTCATATACTAGCAGGGTCACCCATGGTGGGCAGGTTTTAGTGGAGCTTCCAGAATAAAACAGACTGTGAAGAAGAACCTGGTGATATACCTCTGAAAAAATTGGCCAGTGAAAACCTTATGCACAGCAGTGGAACACTGTCTGATCTAGTGGCAATAGATGAGCCCCTAAGGTTGAAAGGCACTCCGAATACAAATGGGGAAGGGCTGCCTCCTCAACGTGAAATCTACCTTAATGACTTGGATGGAGTAAAGCTTTACAGACCTTCATTTGCAGATGTGAAATGACTCAAAATGAGAAGAAACAACTTTAAACATCCATTAATAATCAAAATGTGAAATGTACCGGATTTCTGAAAAAATGGCGCTCTAGGTAGAAGCACCATGCTGTCCCTTCACAGCAAAGATCCGAAAAACTAAGCCAAACAGAGAATACGACAATCCTGAAACCCTAAAACATCAAATGAAGAGATAAAGAACTCAGCCAAGCACCAAATGGAGTGAGAAAACTGACAGAGAAAGGAGAGAGAGGAGAGATTCATGCAGACATCCCCTACCAGCTAACGCAGCGCGGATACACCATCTTGGACTCCTATTGGAGACCAGCAAACGGTGGTACAAGAAAGCAGCCTCACGGAGCATCCAACGGGAGACAAAAGAACTAGTAATTTGTGGTGTGCGCTTTCCAACCCCCCACCCCTCTTTGTCCCGGCTCGGCCTCCTCTGCTTCCCGCGGCCATGGTCTCTTGACCGGGAAGCCCTGGCTGCTTGGATTCCACACAACCAAGTGGGTGGCTCTCAGGGTACCATTTATTGGCTGCTAGTGTTGCTTTTTTTTCTGCTTCTTTTGATTTCTCACTTGCCTCTCGCCACCTCCCCCTCCTTTCACTCAAGTGCCTGGCTCTGTGCGCCACCTTTGCTTCTTCCTGAGGGGCTGAAGAGCACCAGCAATTTGTGATATACGCTTTCCCACTCTCCACACTTCTTCACCCACACTAGGCCGCCTCTGCTTCCTGCAGACACAGTCTCTTGTCCAGAAACACCAGCCCACACTAGCTGGCTCTCTGAGTGCCATTTGTTGGCTGTTGGTGTTGCTTTTTTTTTGTCTGCTTCTTTTGATTTCTTGCTTGCCTCTTGCCACCTCCCCCTCCTTTCACTCTAGTGCCTGGCTCCATGCGCCATCTTTGCTTCTTCCTGAGGGCTACGGAGCTCCATTCGAGTGTGGAGCTGCTTCCCTGTCTGGGCTACTGCTCTGGTGGGATCCCAGGGCTTTTGTTCGTTTGTTCCTCTGTTTCCCGTGGCCATAGTCTCTTGACCGGGAGCCGCCGGATGCTTGGATTCCACACACCCAAGCAGGCAGCTCTCTGGGTGGCATTTGTTGGCTGCTAGTGTTGTTTCTTTTTATGCTTCTTTTGATTTCTCACTTGCTTCTCACCACCTCCCCCTCCTTTCATGCAAGTGCCTGGCTCCGTGCACCATCTTTGCTTCTTCCTGAAGGGCTACAGAGCACCGGCAATTTGTGATATATGCTTTCCCACTCTACACCCTTCTTCACCCACACACAGCCTCCTCTGCTTCCTGTGGAAACAGTCTCTTGTCCAGAAACACCAGCCTGCACTAGCTGGCTCTCTGAGTGCCATTTGTTGGCTGCTGGTGTTGCTTTCCTTTTCTGCTTCTTTGGATTTCTTGCTTGCCTCTCACTGCCTCCCCCTCCTTTCGCTCAAGTGCCTGGCTCCGTGCGCCATCTTTGCTTTTTCCTGAGGGGCTGCAGAGCTCCATTTGAGTGTGGAACTGCTTCCTGGTCTGGGCTACCGCGCTGGTGGGATCCCAGGGCTTTTGTTCATTTGTTCGTTTTGAATTGTTTGTTTGTTTTCTTTTCCTTTTCTTGAGTTGAGAGCCCTTTATGGCCAGGTGTAACTGCATGGCAAGGAACTCCCCTTCAGCTTCCACAGACGTGCAGAGGGATCCCTGAAAACATTTATTGATTTGTTCGTTTTTTTTTTTTTCTGTCTTTTTGGGGGGCATTCTTTTTTTTTTTTTAACCAGTTTTGTTTTGTTTTCCCTCTTTTTCACTTTTTGTCTTTCTTCATTGTTCAGTTTCTCATCTCTCTATATCTTCCTTATCTTTCTGATCCCTGAATACCAGGCATTGTATACCTTTATGCCTTCTAGCCAGGCTGTACTGTGACACCTGAGAGCTACTTCCCCAGACCTCAAAGCTGCATCGGTGGGATCCCTGGGAACTTTGCGGTTCTTTAACCTTTCTGATTTTTATTTATTCATTCTTTTCTTTTCTTCCTCTTCCCCATTCTGTTTTCCTCCATTTCATAGTCTCTCATCTCTCCATTCCAACGGCAAGCAGCCCTAGCATTCTTTTTTGTTTGTTTGGATGTTTTTGGCTCCTGTTCCTCTCTCCTCTCTCCCATATCCATCCTAGCTCCACACATAACAATCTCTGTGCTGCATCCTGCCTACCTGCACTGAGCGCTTGACATCACACCAACAAGCAGTACAGGCACGGCCTACTGGAACCAGCCCTGCACTGATTACCGACCCGACCTGGTGGCTGTAGTAAGTGCCACAAACAACCCATCCCAGTAACTCGTCTTCAGCTAGACCTGCCCTGCTGTACCATATCTGAGTGACTGACCCTGCCATTTGGACAAGGAGGCAAAAAGTATTCAGTGCACAGACAAGCAAACAACAAAGAACACACAGTCTGCCAGCACAGACATAGTCAAATTTTTTTTTTTTAAAATAGGAAGAAAGAAACAAATCTACAATCAATAAATGAGAAAAATAACTACTGAATGCCCCCAAAACAGCAGACAATATCAAAACATTTACAAAAACAAGGCAGGATGGGTCTAGTAGGAGTCCAAATTAAAAAACCAGATGACACTTCTGTGGAAGAAAATGCACTAGAAGTACCTGATAGGAATTCAAATCTCTAATACTTGGAATTTTACAAGAACTTGGGCAAAAAGCTGACAAACATGAAGATAAAATTAACAAATTGATGGAAAATACAGACAAAAAATTGGAAGAATTCAGGAAGATGATGCAGGAACAAAATGCCAAAATAAATCCACAACTAGAAATTATACAAAGATAACAATTAGAAATCCAAAAGATAAACAACAAGATTTCAGAAATGGATGATGTCATAGAAGGGCTGAGAAACAGATTTGAAACCGTGGAAGACAGGATGAGTGGAACTGAAGACAAGCATTTTGATACAACACTGTTCCAGGAAAACTCAGAAAAAAGAATACAAAAATGAAGAGACCCTGAGAGTTATGTGGTACATAATTAAAAGCAAAAATTTACAAGTGATTGGCATTCCAGACCAGGGGGAGAAAACAGAAAACACAGAGAGGATCATTGAGGAATGGCTGACACAAAACTTCCCCATTATCATGAAAGGTGAAAAACTGGCCATCCAAGAAGCTCAACAAACCCCATATAGGACAGACCCCAAAAGAAAATCACCAAGGCAGATCATATTCACACTCAACAAAACCAAAGACAAACAAAGAATCCTGAGAGCAGCTCGTGAAATACAAGAAGTCACATACAGAGGAGAAACAATAAGACTAAGTTCATATTATTTGACAGAAACCATGCAGGAAAGAAGGCAAGGGGATGACATATACCAAATCTTGAAAGAAAAAAATTTTCACCCAAGAATAATATATCCTGCAAAACTCTCGTTCAAATTTGATGGTGAAATTAGGTCATTTCCAGATAAACAGACATTAACGAAATATGTAAAAGTCAAACCAAACTTACAAGAATTATTAAAGGGAGTGCTTCGATCTGAGGACAAACAGCTTCAGCTCACAGGCAGAACCTAGGACGCAGGATCGTACAAGCCAGATACCAATCTAGGAAATGAACTCTCGAGGACTATCCAAAACTGAAAGAAACACAACAGAGAATCAGAGCAGTTAATTAATGGATGACAACAACATCAAAACAATAAAAGAGGGAATAAACGGCATAAGTATAGAACCTTGTAATGGAGAGGAAAGCAAGGCGATACCAAGTAATGGTAGACTGCTTCAAACCGAGAAAGATAAGGGTAAAATTCATGGTAACCACAAAGAAAGTTAACAAACAAACTCATAAAAATAAGGATGTAAAACATAAAGTCTCGGCAAAAACAAAACCTACAAAAACAAAAGAAATGAAAAAAAAATCCACAAGCAAAAGTAACTCAGCACAAGAGAGTAAGAAGAAAAAAGAAAACTTCAGCACCACAAAAAAAAGCACTACAAAATGACAGCAACAAAGTAACATCTATCAATAATTACACTGAATGTAGATGGACTCAATGCACCCATAAAGAGACAGAGAGTGACAGGATGGATAAGAAAACAGGATCCATCACTATGCTGTCTACAAGAGGCACACCTTAGAAACAATGTGAATTTATTAAAAGTCAAAGGTTGGAAAAATATATAGCAAGCTAAAAACTACCAAAAAAGAGCAGGAGTGGCAATTCTAATCTCAGATAAAATAGACTTTAAAACAAAATCTACCATAAAAGACAAAGAAGGACACTACATAAAGATTAAGGGAAGGATCCATCACGAAGACATAACCATAATAAACATCTATGCACCCAATGACAGGGCTCCAAAATACATAAAAAAGACTAACAACACTGAAAAGAGAAATTGACAGTTCCACAATGATAGTAGGAGACTTCAACACACCACTCTCAGTAAAGGACAGAACAACTAAGAAGAAACTCAGCAAAGATACAGAAGACCTAAAGGGCACAATCAGCCAACTGGACCTCATAGACATATATAGAACAATCTATCCAACCACTGCAAAGTACACATTCTTTTCCAATGCACATGGAACGTTCTCCAGAATAGACCACATCTTAGACCACAGAGCAATCCTCAGCAAGATCCAAAACTTTGAGATAATTCAAAGTATCTTCTTTGACCACAATGCGATCAAGGTAGAAATTAACACTAGAAAGAACAAGGAAAAAAAATCAACTACATGGAAACTGAATAATACTCTGCTTACATCTCAGTGGGTAATTGAAGCAATCTGAGATGGAATCAAAAAATTCCTAGAATCAAATGAGAATGAAAACACATCATACCAAAATCTTTGGGACACAGGAATGTCAGTCCTCAGAGGACAATTTATAGCAATAGATGCACATATCAAAAGAGAAGAAATGGACAAAATCAAAACATTAACTACAGAACTCAAACAAATAGAAAGAGAACAGCAAAAAAAGCCCACAACCACCGGAAGAAAGGAAATAGTAAAGATCAGAGCAGAAATCAATCAAACAGAGAACAGAAAAACAATAGAAAGAATCAACAAAACCAGAAGTGCGTTCTTTGAAAGAATTGACAAAATCGACAAACCACTGGCCAGAATGACAAAAGAAAAACAGGAGAGGACACAAATAACCCAAATAAGAAATGAAATGGGGGACATTACAACAGAACCAACTGAAATAAAAAGGATTATAACAGAAGATTATGAAAAACTATACTCCAACAAATTTCAAAACCTAGAGGAAATTGAGCAATTTCAAGAAACACACGGCCTACCCATGGTACAACAAAGTGATGTTGAAAATCTAAACAGACCCATAACAAGAGAAGAGATTTAAAAGGTAATAAAAAAACTCCCAAACAAAAAAAGCCCTGGCCCACACAGCTTCACTGGACAAGACTACAAAACATTTACAGAAGAGCCTGTACCAGTTCTACTCAAGCTATTTCAGAGCATAGAAGAGGAAGCAACACTTCCAAATTCATTCTATGAAGCCAGCACAACACTGATACCAAAAGCAGGCAAAGAAGTCGCAAAAAAAGAAAATTACAGACCAATATCTCTCATGGATATAGATACAAAAATTCTGAACAAAATTCTAGCCAATAGAATTCAGCATCATATCAAAAAAATAATACACCACGACCACGCAGGATTCATACCAGGTATGCAAGGATGGTCCAACATTAAAAAATCAATCAGCGTAATCCACCACATAAATAAAAGGAAAGAAAAGAATCACATGATCATCTCAATTGATGCAGAAAAGGCATTTGACAAAGTCCAACACCAATTCCTGATAAAAACTCTCAATCAAATCGGTATACAAGGAAAATTTCTCAACATAATAAAGGGCATCTATGCAAAACCAACAGCCAACGTCATTCTTAAGGGAGAGAGGCTTAAAACATTCCCCTTGAAAACAGGAACAAGACAAGGATGCCCTTTACCACCACTGCTATGTAAAATTGTGCTGGAAGTTCTAGCTAGAGCAATAAGGCAAGAAAAAGAAATAAAGGGCATCCAAGTTGGTAATGAAGAAGTTAAACTGTCCCTGGTTGCAGATGATATGATACTATACATAGAAAACCCTAAAGACTCCACGAGAAATCTACTGGAACTAATAGAAAGATTCAGCAGAGTAGCAGAATACAAGATAAACATTCAAAAATCAGTTGGATTCCTATACACCAGTAAGGAGAACAATTAAAAGAAAATCAGGAAAACAATACCATTTTCAATAGTCCCTAAAAAGATAAAATACTTAGGAATAAATCTGACCATGGATGTAAAAGACCCATAGAAAGAAAACGGCAAAACCCTACTGCATGAAACCCAAAGGGATCTACATAAATGGAAAACCATACCATGCTCATGGATAGGCAGACTCAACATTGTGAAAATGGCAATTCTACCCAAAGCAATTTACAAATACAATGCAATCCCGCTCCAAATACCAACAACATTCTTCAAAGAGATGGAAAAACTAATCATTAACTTTATATGGAAAGGGAAGAAGCCCCAAATAAGTAAAGCACTACAGAAGAAGAACAATAAAGTTGGAGGACTCACACTACCTGACTTCAGAACCTACTATACAGCTACAGTAGTCAAAACAGCCTGGAACTGGTACAATGACAGATACATTGACCAATGGAACAGAATTGAGAACCCAGATGTAAATCCATCCGCCTACAGTTACCTGATCTTCGACAATGGCCTAAAGTCCATCAAATAGGGAAAAGACGGTCTTTTTAACAAATGGTGGTGGCTAAACTGGATATCCATTTGCAAAAAAATGAAACAGGGCCCATACCTCACACAGTATACAAAAAATACTTCAAAATGGATCAAAGACCTAACTATAAAGCCTAAAACTATAAAGTTGATAGAAGAAAAAATAGGATGAACACTTCAGGGCTTAATACGTGGCATTAACAGGATACAAACCATAACCATCAACACACAAAACCCAACAGATAAGCTAGATAACTGGGATCTTCTAAAAATCAAACACCTATGCTCTTCAAAAGACTTCACGAAAAGAGTAAATAGAGAACCTACAGACTGGGAAAAAATTTTTGGACAGTACAGTCAGACAAAGGTCTAATCTCCATAATCTATAAGAAAATCCAACACCTCTACAACAAAAAGACAAATAATCCTATGAAAAAAATGGCAAAGGAAATGAACAGACACTTCACCAAAGAAGACATTCAAATATCCAACAGACACATGAGGAAATGCTCTCGATCACTAGCCATTAGAGTAATGCAAATTAAAACCACAATGAGATACTATCTCACACCGGCATTACTGGCACGAATCAAAAACACTGGAAATAACAAATGTTGGAGGGGCTTCGGGGAGATGGGAACTCTTATGCACTGCTGGTGGGAATGCAAAATGATACAACCATTTTGTAAAATGATATGGCCCTTCTCCAGAAAGCTAGAAATAGACATACTGTTCGATCCAGCAATCCCACTCCTAGGAATATATCCTAGAGAAATAAGAGTCATCACTCGAATAGACATATGCACACCTATGTTTATGGCGGCATTGTTCACAATAGCAAAACGATGGAAACAAAGTAGATGCCAATCAACAGATGAATGGATAAACAAACTGTGGTACATAGACACAATGGAGTACTATGCAACGAGAAAGAACCACAATGAATCTGTGAACCATCTCATAACATGGATGAAACTGGAGGACATTATGCTGAGTGAAATAAGTCAATCACAAAAGGACAAATATTGTATGAGACCTCTATTGTAAAAACCCATGAAAAGGTTCACACACAAAATGTAACAATCTTTGTTGGTTACGAGGGATGGGAGAGGTGGGGGGGGGGAATACTAAATAGGCAATTGATAAGTGGTATCTTGAGTGAAGGGTGAGACAGTACACAATACAGTGGAAACTAGCACAACCTGTACAAGGAAAGGTCATGGAAGCCCCATAGACACATCCAAACTCCCTGAGGGACTGAATTTCTGGGTGGAAGGCTGTGGGGACCATGGTCTAGGGAAACATCTAGCTCAATTCGCATGACAGAGCTTATAAAGACAATGCTGTACATTCTACCTTGGTGAGTAGTGTCTGGGGTCTTAAAAGCCTGTGAGCGGCCATCTAAGATACTCCACTGTTCTCATCCCTTTGAGAGCAAGGGAAAATGAAGAGAACAGGATACAAGGAAAAGATTAGTCTGGAGGACTAATTGTCTACAGCTACCAAGGCCTCCACCGGACTGAGTCTAGTACAGCTAGATGGCGCCCGGCTACCACCACTGACTGCTCTGACCAGGATCACAACAGAGGGCTCTGGACAGAGCTGGAGAAGGAAGTAGAGCATAATTGTAACTCACACACACACACAAAAGACCAGATTTACTGGCCTAAAGGAGACTGGAGAAACCTCGAGAGTATGGCCCCCAGACTCCCTTTTAGCTCAGTGGTGAAGTTACCTCCAAGGTTCACTGTTCCACCTTGGAGTGGACAGCTCTGTAAAACCAAATGAGACTAATGAGGTACAGGACAGTGACAAGGGCCAGAAGGCAGAAGGGACAAGGAAGCTGGTGATAGGGAACACAGGGTTGAGTAAGGATATTGCTGATATGTTGTGAGATTGTTAACTGTTGTCATAGGGCAACATTTGTAGTAACTATTAAATGAGAAACTATTTTGTTCTGTAAGCCTTCATCTTAAGTGAGAACAACAGCACAATTTGAAGAGCGTAGTCAATGTCACTGAACTGTGTATGTAGAAATTTTTGAAACACTGTATCTTTGGCTGTGTGTATTTTCAGCCAAAAAAAAAAAAAAAAAACAGGTTGAGAATTTAGAGGGTTAACATGTTGTGGGGTTGTTAACCAATGTCATGAAACAACATGTGTGCTACTGTTTCATGAAAACTGTTTGTTCTGTAAGCCTTCACCTGATGTACAATAAAACAAAATAAAGTAAAAATGTGAAATGTACCAAGTATGAATCAAGGAAAATTGGAAGTTGTGAAAATAAAATTGAACACTTGAAGATCCATATCCTAGTCAGTAGTGAGCTGAAATGATTGGTATTGGCCATTTTGAATCACACAATCATATGGTCTGCTACACCAGGGATGACAATTTGACAAGGAACAGCATCACAGTCACTGTCAAAAAGAACATTTCAAGAACTATCCTGAAATACAATGCTAGCAATGATAGGATAATATCCATATGCCTACAAGGAAGACCAGTTAAAACGACTGTTATTCAAATTTATGCACCAATAACAAATGTCAAAGATGAAGAAATTGAAGACTTTTGCCAACTTCTTCAGTCTGAAATTGATCAGACATATAATCAAGATACATTGACAGTTACTGGTGATTGGAGTGCAAAAGTTGGAAATGAAGAAGAATCATTAGTTGGAAAATACAGACCTGGTGATAGATATGATGCCAGAGATCACATGATAGAGTTTTGCAAGACCAACGACTTATTCATTATAAATACCTTATTTCAAACATATACAGAGACTATACATGTGGACTTCACATTACCTACATCTGTGGAAAGGGACTATGGAGAACTCAATATCATCAATCAGATGAAGGGCAGGGACTGACTGAAGAACAGACCATCAATTGCTCATATGCAAGTTCAAGCTGAAGCTGAAGAAAATTAAAACAAGTTCTCAAGAGCAAAAGAATTGACCTGAGTATATCCCAGCTGAATTTAGAGATCATCTCAAGAATAGATTTCACACACTGAACACTAATGACCGAAGACCAGATGAGTTGTGGGATGACATCAAGTAAATCATACATGAAAACAACAAAAGGTCATTAAAAAGACGGGGGGAAAAAAAAAAAAGACCAAAATGGATGTCAGAAGAGACTCTGAAACCTGCTCTTGAACGTAGAGTAGCTAAAGCAAACAGAAGAAATGATGAAGTAAAAGAGCTGAACAGAAGATTTAAAACAGCAGCAAGAGAAGGCAGAGTAAAGCATCATAATGAAATGTGCAAAGACCTGGAATTAGAAAACCGAAAGGGAAGAACATACTCAGCATTTCTTAAGCTGAAAGAACTGAAGAAAAAATCCAAGTCTCAAGTTGCAATGTTGAAGGATTCTGTGGGCATAATGTTGAACAATGCAGGAAGCATCAAATGAAGATGGAAGGAATACACAGAGTCACTGTACCAAAAACAATTGATCAGTGTCCACCCGTTTCAGGAGGTAGCATATGATCAAGAATCAATGGTACTGAAGAAAGAACTCCAAGCTATACTGAAGGCATTGGTGAAAAACAAGGCTCCAGGAATTGACAAAATACCAACCGAGATAGTTCAACAAATGGATGCAATGCTGACAAGAGTCCATTTGTCTATGACAAGAAATTTGAAAGACAGCTACCTGGCCAACCAACTGGAAGGCATGTCTGCATCTGAGCCCATTCCAAGGAAAGGTGATCCAACAGAATGTGGAAATTATCGAACAATATCATTAATATGATATCATAATCATGTAAGTAAAGTTACATTAAAGATAATTCAAAAATGGTTGCAACACTAAGTCAACAAGGAATTGACAGAAATTCGGGCAGAATTCAGAAGAGATTTTGGAACAAGGGATGTCATTGCCAATGTCAGATGGATCTTGGCTGAAAGCATAGAATACCAGAAAGGTGTTTACTTGGGTTTTATTGACTATGCAAAGGCATTAAACTGTGTGGATCATAAACAATTATGGATAACATTGCAAAGACTGAGAATTCCAGAACACTTAATTATGCCCATGTGGAACCTGAACATAGACCAAAAGGCAGTTGTTCGAAGAGAACAAGGGTGTATTGCATAGTTTAAAATAAAAATAAGTGTGTGTCAGAGTTGCATCCTTTCAACATACTTATTTAATATGTATGCTGAATAAATAATCTGATAAACAAGACTATATTAAGAAGAATACAGCATCAGGATTGAAGAAAGACTCATTAACAATCTACCGTATACAGATGACACAACATTGCTTACTGAAAGTGGAGAGGACTTGAAGCACTTAATGATGAAGCTCAAACACCACAGCCTTCAGTATGGATTAACCCTCAACATAAAGAAAACAGAAATCCTCATAACTGGACCAATATTAACAACATGATTTAAAAAAAAAGGAAAATTGCCTCCCAGTTGATTTCATCTCATAGCAACGCTATAGAACAGAGTAGAAAGGCCCCATAGGTTTCCAAGGAGTAGCTGGTGGATTTGAACTGCCCATATTTTAGTTAGCAGCCATAGTTCTTAACCACTGCACCACCAGGGCTCCGTGATAAATGAAAAAAATGTTGACATTGTGAAGGAATTCATTTTACTTGGATCCACAATCAATGCCCTTGGAAGCAGGAATGAAGAAATCAAATACGTATTGCATTGAACAAATCTGCAGAAAAAGACTTCTTTAAAAAAGCAAAGATGTCACTTTGAGGACTAAGGTGCACCTGACATAAGCCATGGTATTTTCAGTGGCCTTATATGTTTGTGAAAGCTGGACAATGAATAAGGAAGACTGAAGAAGAACTGACACGTTTGAATTGTGGTATTGGTGAAGAATACTGAAAATACCATGGAATGGCAGAAGAAGGAACAAATCTGTCTTAGAAGAACTATAGCCAGTATGCTTCTTAGAAGCTAGGATGGTGAGACTTCATCTCAGGTACTTTGGACATGTTATCAGAAGGGACTAGTTCCTGGAGAAAGACATCATGCATGGTAAAGTAGAGGGTCAGCAAAGAAGAGGAAAACCCTCAATGAGATGTATGGACATAGTGGCTATAACAATGGGCTCAAACACAGCGATGCTTGTGAGGATAGCACAGGTTTGGGCAGTGTTTCGTTCGATTGTACCTAGGGCCACTATGAATGGGAACCAATTAGATGGTCCCTAACAACAACATCAACTGACAAACTACAAGTGATTCTTGGTGATGAAAATAATTATGACATATTATCTATAAGGTATGTGTCTTTGAGAGGAAGGTGATTTACTTGGTATCTAAAACAGGAGAAGAACATTTGGGGATGCAAATAGTTCTCTTCAAGATGACAGTTTATTGTGGAATATTAAATTTCCATTTGTGGTAAATGGGAAAGCAGATGGCTGAAGTACAATATTTTGTCATGTTTGTAACACAAACTACCTAGTTGTAGGCAAAACGTCTTTCTCATCATTGGAAGGAGTTAAGAGTGAGACATAAACATAAATAGACTGATTTTTCCAGGATAGATTTTCTCTCTGGATTTTGACCACCCATTAAATTAAATATTTCTCTGCATTTAACCAGTTAGTTATTGGTACCTATATTCAAGAGATACTTACTGATCTGCTATGTTGAGGCACTATTTTTGCTACTGTGGGCATACAGAAAGCAATCATACAAATTTTGACTTCTGGGTTTTAATTATTTGCTGTTGTTGTTGTTAGTTGCTGTTGAGTTGACTCTGACTCCTGACAACATTATGTATTCAGAACAAAATGTTGTCCGGTAATTATCTGGTAGTAAAACAAAGACATGTACTTACATTAATTCAGCAACAAATATTTATTAAATACTTCCTCTGTTTACTGGAGATTCCAAGATAAATAATACATGATGCTACAAAGACGCATTAAGACTTACAAATTAATAAGTTAGTTGTTGTTGTATACCATCAAGTCACCACTGCCCTATAGGGTTTCCTAGGAAATGGGAGAGACGGTAAGAGAATAAATTTGTTTGTTAAAGCCATCCACTTGTAGTGTTTCTCTTATAGCAGCACTAGATAACTAAGACAAAAGTATTTATAACAAACTTATTTTATAAATGTGCAACTAAGGCCTCATAAATCACTGTTGGGTTAATTCCAACTCATGGAGACTCTGTGTTTCAGAATAGAACTGCACTCCATAGTGTTTTCATGGTTGTGAGCTTTCAGAAGCAGATCACCAGATCTTTCTTTAAAGATGCCTCTGGATGGTTTCAAACCACCAACCTTTCTGTTAGTAGCCTAGCACTTATCCATTCATGCCACCCAAGGATTTCCAGCTAAGTCTTAAACCAAAAACCTACTGCCAGTGAGTTGATTCCAACTCATAGTGACCCTATTAGACAGAGTAGAACTGCACTATAGGGTTTCCAAGGCTGTAATCTTTTTGGAAGCAGACTGTTACATCTTTCTCCCGCACATTGGCTGGTGGGTTCAAATCACCCATCTTTTAGTTAACAGCTGAGTGCTTAACCATTGTGCCATGAGGGTTCCCCAACTAAGGCTTATGGAAGGTAAGTATTTTGTCAAAGATTAAATAAAGTGACAGGACCAGATCTTAATTCAACTGATTTGACTTCAATACTTTAACTTTTTATTTTCTGCTATATTTTAAGCATACTAACATACATATAATAAACATATGGATTGGAGGAAGAAGAGTTTAAATAGGTGGAAATAAAAGGTTTTGTGGAAAAGGTAACATTTTGTTGGGTTGCCTTCCAATTGCGGATAAAATTTCAACAGGAAGGCATAGAACACGCAAATTACTATTCAAACTTGACTGGAATGTAAAGTTTTTGAAAGAGATGTTTAAAAATATGAGAAAAATCAGGTAGAGAAAACAGTTTCAATTTTAGTCTGTATGCAATAAGGAGTTACTAGTAGATTAATCTAGTAGTGATCTGTCAAATGGACTAGTGATGTTAGAGATTGGATGAGAAAGAGCAGTTAAAGGTCCATTGGCATAGTCTAGATTTGTGTTCTCAAATTCTAATGTGCATGTGAATCACCAATGGGTTAAGATAGAGTGGAGCCCTAGTGTCTCCATCTTTATCAAGTACTTAGGTGATGTCTCTGCTGCTGGTCCAGAGTGCACAAGTGTATGGATACACTAAATCAGTGGTAGTCAACTCAGGGCAATTTTGTCCCCCAAAGAACAGTAGTCAGTATCTGGAGAAATTTTTTGTTTGCCATAAACTGGGTTTGTGGGGGAAAGTGGTTGCTACTTGCATTTAGTGGGTATAGGACAAGGATGATGCCAAACTTTCTACAATGCACAGAACACCCTACACAAAGAATTACCTATTACCAAATATCAATAGTGCTGATGTTGACGAACCCTGCATTATTTGCAGAAAATGTTATAGAAATCTTTGAAGAATAAAGGAATTCTGTGTTCTTTCCACAAGTGTTGGGGAGAAGCGGTGGTATGGCTGGATGAAGGGCAAAAGTTGTCAGCTGTGATGTATGTGCCATTACTGAAGAAGCTCTGATGTCTCCAGCTGAATAATCTCAGTATAAAAGAATGAAGTTGAATTAAGATGCATGTATTTCTCCAAAACACCGTGCATCTTCACTTTCTCTTGATTGTTCTTTGTAAATATCTTTTAAATCACTGACACACATTTTACACTTTTTTTTAAAGTTTATAATAATCAGGCATGGATTTCCTAAAATCCTATCCCCTCAGCAATAAGTAGATCAACATTTGCACCTACCATTTCCATCTACTTCTTATCTCAAAGGAAAAGATTCTAACCAGTTATTCTAGCCTACACCCTTCACATCTGCTCCAAAATATTTAATTTAATTGAAGATTCTGTTATTTTCTATCCATTGTCCTTCCCTTCTTCCTTCTTGCTCATATAACTTTGATTTGTAAGAAGCCCAGAGCAACGATCATGAACATTCAAAACCTATCTTATCTTTTAGCCCTTCTTTTGGCAAATGGTGTCAGTATGACCAGTTCGCATCAATAACACACAATTGACTAGAAAAGTCTCTGGGAGAGTTGTTGCTTTCTCTGAATACAAGGGTTGGGGAGAAGGGAGATGTGGCTGTTCCATTCTTCCTGCCTTGAACAGAGACATGATAGCTGGAGATGCAGCACCCATCGTGCTCTAGTGTGGCAATAGTATTTCAGAGACATTGGCTCTTCTATTACTGAGCCATTGAATAAAGACTGTAATCTCCTACTTGAGGAATTCTTGTTATATAAGAAAAGTAAATAACTACTTGCTTGACCCATTGTAGACATATTTCTTATTTTTTTGCAGCAAAACATCATTTTAACTGATATACTTTCCCTCTGTACCTCCTCAGAGTCCACGGCTTGATGGTTTTTACCTAATTCTACACAACTTTCAACCATTCCCTCTTTTCTGTCACCTTCCCAAATTGAAAACATGAATCTCTACTTTCTCCTATTCACAAACGAAGCAACATATAGTAAACTACAACATGTGTGCATATACATCTGCACATAAAATATATATTCACTGTTTTTTCTCTAAGTATAGTTAGAGTTTAAAGTGGAATTTTGCATTTGCTGTAGTTCAGCAGTGAATAGGAAGTTAACTGCTTAGCTGCTTCTTCATATTATATTTCTTTCTTCCCTGGTGTTTTTTTTTTTCTTTTTCTTTCTTTTGAACTAAAGATGAACTTATCTAAATTTCTGTTCCCTTACCCTGCATTTTAAAAGTTGACATAGTAACAGACTTACCATTTTATAAGAACAGAACATAAAACATATCTTTCTTTCTTATTAAAAGTTATTTTAAAAAAATCTTCAACCTTCCCAGTATATTTTTAAATGGCATATGTGGAGTTAACTACACATCTCCTTTTAAGAATAGGTATAAGAATTGTAGTACAGTGAACAAAAAGGGAGGTTTGAATTCCTCTCATTTGAATTCTGTTGTCAAATCTACTTTTCTAAAATGTATCTTGCCGACATTCTTTCAGCACATCTTAAAATTACACAACAATGCTTAGGTGATTGGTAAGGCATTTTCAGAATGTCACCAGTAAATTTAAAACTTTCTCTCGGATCCAAAATAGAATAACAAGCCTAGCTCCCCCTGTTGAGAAGCTTACTAATTCACGAATTGTGCAAATTCTCACAGATGCTGATGTTCCCACAGGGAACTGAGCTAGTGCTGCTACCTTTTTACTTGTGGCACCTCACATAATTAAGAAAATTAAAGTTACGCTCCTTTCTCCAAGACAGGTAACAAAAACTATCCTTGGACTCTTTCCAAGGATAAATGGGCAATAAATCTTTCTCCAATCCAAGCTTTTTTTTTTGTTAGGAAGAACATGAAAAACATACAGGCGTTTGCATTTTTCAGTACCAGTGGGAAAAGTTTAATTTAATTTATGCCTGGTGCCCCTTTTGCTCTCTCATTTAAAAAAGATGTGATAATGATCATATTAACATATTCTATCTAAGGTGAACTTAAAAATGTATATCGATGCACTCAATGAAGGCAAGAGGTTACAATAAAGGTGAAAAGAAATTCCTAGAAGATGTAATCTATTATGTCTGCACATAGTGTCTTCCACCTCTAAAAATGGGGAAAAGGAGAGTCGAGATGCAGCTAAGGCTACTGACTCCACCTCAATACCACCCAGACATCCCATCTATTTCTTACTTGGTTCACTGATTTCATCAGTTTCTTGTGCTACTCTCTCAGTCTATGCTGATCTTCATTGTGTCATATCAGAGCAATTACACTAATTGCAGAGTATTCTTAATATCAATGCCTGCGATTTTACTCAATGCTCTTATTTTAAGTATTCAGTGTTAGCCAACTATATTTCCATAGCTATTGTTATTTATGTCCTTAAATGCACAGAACTTAATAGCTGTTGCTTCTGACACAGTAAGCAGAATGTATGGTGCATGTTTACTTCTAGTGGCATTCCACTGTCTGGGTCTTTCTGTTCTTTTTTCATCTGAGAACTCTGTATTGTGTTATAAAGGCAGTGGGTGAGTGGAACTCATGCTTCTGTGTCCTCTAAAGGATGAGTACTGCTTGGAGGTTGAAGAATTCCTGAAAAAGGTGAGATTTCATGAAACTTTTTGTTCATCATGATTATAAACTTCCACAACTTTGATTGAAAGTGCTGCATATTTCTTTCACCATATAAATCCCACCATACATTTGACTATTAACATATTTGCACAATGCATAGTAGCACTCAAGGAAAAAACATTAATTTTTTTCACTCATATATTTACATCCTCATTTACATATAATGAGGGAGAATGCTTCCATCTACAGTTGTAAGACTATGTGATTAAGTGACAAATCATATAATTTACTTCAATGGCAAATGGAACAAAAATAAACCAAATTAATTAACGTGCAGAAAAAGTGAATCAACAAGTGAATATACTTCTGCCTCAGTTCCACGCCAATGTGGAAATAAAATCTGATGAGATTGTCTGTGAGCATGAGAAACTATGCCAGGCAAACGTAAGCAATTATTGCTTGGACCAGAACATTATAGAAAACTGTACTTATTGCTATTCAGATTGAATCTGCTACAGCAGAAGCTGAAATTAGCGCACAGGAGCGTAGAGACAAAGTTGAAGCTATCATTCACTAACAGTATAAATCTAAAAAAAGAAGTCAGAGCATTGGAAAACTAAAGGTGGTTAACACAATGGGACATATACAAAAAGCATTCATAGTCATGTTTAAAACAACAAGGGAATATTTGAGTAAACAACAGTAGTGGGAAGGTGGAAGCTTTGTTCCATAGTGTCTGCCTCTTTCTGTGAAATGAGAAGGGATACATTTGCCTTCAAGAGATACAAATTTATGTTAGGGAATGATCTTACATGAAAGAGACAACACTGTTATGTACAAAAGAATTTTAGCAAATGGGACCACACATTTTTAAAGACAAGATCATTTGTTGCCTTTTATATATAGTACAAAGTAGAATATATCAAATCTGTAGCATATTTCTCTGGCTCCTTTGGCTGTCACTCTTCTAGTCTCTGTATCAGAGATTTTGCCATAATAGTCTTCAGGGAAAGAAGCAAAATTTTTTAAAGTAATTAAAGCTTTTTGAATAATTTCCATTTTGAATAATAACTCAGTTTTAATTAGTATCATTGTAGTTGCCCTTTTAATATTGCCAATCTACATGCTTTCATAGGAAAATATTCAATAAATTTTGTGCAGTATTATACATAAACTTATTAATTATATAAAAATACACTGCAATAAATGTCATATCTATCTATTTTTGAAAAAGTAAAATAATTTCTATTAAAGGCATACACAGAGTTACTGTACCAAAAAGAATTGGTCAATGTTCAATCATTTCAGGAGACAGCATATGATCAAGAGCCGATGGTATAGAAGAAAGGGGTCCAAGCTGCACTGAAGTTACTGGAGAAAAACAAGGCTTCAGGAATTGATGGACTATCAATTGAGATGTTTCAACAAACGCATGCAGCACTGGAGGTGCTCACTCATCTAAGCCAAGAAATTTGGAAGACAGCTACCAGGCCAACTGAGTGAAAGAGATCCATATTTGTAGCCATTCTGAAGAAAGGTGATCCAACAGAATGTGGAAATTATTGAACAATATCATTAATACCACACAGAAGTAAAATTTTGCTGAAGCTCATTCAAAAGTGGTTGAAGCAGTACATCAATAAGGAACTGCCAGGAATTTAAGCCCGATTCAGAAGAGGACAAGGAACAAGGGATATTATTGCAGATGCCAGATGGATCTTCATTGAAAGCAGAGAATAATAGAAATATATTTACCTGTGTTTTATTGACTATGCAAAGGCATTTAACTCTGTGGATCATAACAAACTATAGATAACATTGTGAAGAATGGGAAGTCCAGAACATTTAATTATGCTCAAGAGCAACCTGTATATGGACAAAGAGGCAGTTGTTCCAACAGAAGAAGAGGATAGCACATGGTTTGAAATCAGAAAAAGTGTGTCAGTGTTATATCTTTTCACCATATTTATTCAATCTGTATGCTGAGCAAATAATCTGAGAAGCCAGACTATATGAAGAAAAACAAAGCATCAGGACTGAAGAAAGACTCATTAGCAAGCTATGATACGCAGATGATACAACGTTGCTTGCTCAACATGAGGACTTGAAGCACTTAATCATGAAGATCAAGGACATCTGCCTTTAGTATGGATTACATCTCAGTGTAAACAAAACTAAAATCCTCACAACTGGACCAATAAGCAACATCATGACAAATGGAGAAAATACTGAAGTTGTGAAGGATTTCATTTTACTTGGATCCACAATCAGTGTCCAGAGATGCAGCAGTGAAGAAATCAAACAACGTATTGCACTGGGCAAATCTGCTGCAAAAGACCTCTTTAAAGCATTAAAAAGCAAAAATGTCACCTTGAGGACCTTTATGTGCCTGACCTAAGCCATGGTATTTTCAATTGCCTCATAGGTTTGGCACACCTGGACCATGAGAAAAGAAGTCAGAAGAAGAATCGATGACTTTGAATTATGATGTTGGTGAAGAATTGAATATACCATAGACTGCCAGAAGAATGAACAGAACTCTCTTAGAATAAACACAGCCAGTAAACT
This sequence comes from Dugong dugon, assembly GCA_030035585.1. NCBI lineage: Eukaryota > Metazoa > Chordata > Mammalia > Sirenia > Dugongidae > Dugong > Dugong dugon. The sequence continues at coordinate 99,118,748 of CM057463.1, read as the reverse complement.
CTTTAGAAGTGAGGATGGCAAGACTTTGTCTCATGTACTTTGGACATGTTATCAAGAGGGACCAGTCCCTGGAGAAGGACATAATGCTTGGTAAAATAGAGGGTCAGAAAAAAAGAAGTTCCTCAAAGAGATGGATTGACAAACAGTGGCTACAACGATTATGAGGATGGGTCAGGACCAGCAGTGTTTCTATCTATTGTACACTGGGTTACTATCAGTCAGAATCAACTGGAGGGCACTTAACAACAACAACAGAATTTCAAAGCACTATTAAAAAGGACATTACTTTGCAGATTTATACATTTTTATCCACTTTGACTCTTAGCTAGATATGTTCACATAAATATGTTTTTTCTTTATTTTATATTCATGTCTTTAGCATTCTGTTAGGGTTCTGCTTTTTTCCTTTCCCCTTTTCTGGAGAAAAAGCTAAAATAATTATTGACATCAGAGAGGTAGGGCCAAGAGGTGGAGTAGTCAGAAGCTTCCAGTGGTCCCTCTTATAACAAAGACCAGAAAAAAAAGTGAATTGATTGTATATGACAATCTAGGATCCCTGAATATCAAAGGCAAAGTTGAGGAATTGGACTGAGTGGCACGGAGAGGGAGAGATGGTTCAGAAGCAGCAAGGAGTTGACAGACCTGACCCGACGACAGCCTGAGCCCTTCAGGCCATAGCAGCTCCTATGGGCAGTGAGGCAAGCAGTAGCGCTCAGGAGGCATTTTCCACACTGCGAGAAGCCCACAGCGGAGAGCCTACTCGGCCATCCAGAACCAGTGAAAAGCAGCACTCAAGCGGCTAAAGATAAGTACTGGTGTGGCTTACCTCGGGGATGAAAAAAAAAAAAAAAATTGGGAAAAACCTCTCTTCTATTTACCTACCCATTAACCACTCTGCACTGGGTCCTGGTCTGGCTTCAGTGACTGCCGAGTCCCCTGGGCCAGAAGTAGGACCCGTCACATGCCCTGAGCCAGTCTCCTGGCCTTGGAGATGGAACAAATTAACAAACAGGGAAAAAAAAAGCTGCCGGCTCTCCTAAACCAGGAACTCAAGGTTGGCACAGCTCCTTTGCCTAGGCACAGGCATAAGGGGTCCACAGACTTTGAACGCCGTTCACCCCTTCATAAACTTGTGTGGGCCCATTTCAACAGCATAGGCCCTCATTACCACGGTACAACAGGGCATATACCTGAAGTCTAACTTCAACTGTTTCATCTCTGAAGTGGCATTTGACACTGCTCTGTCCATGAAGCAGTTTCCTCACCTGCCCACATCAGGGGCCTGAGAACTGGTGGCTCCACCCACACAACCTAGCCCCCCTTGATAGAGGTACAAGAATAAGTGGTGCCCCCTAGTCCTTACAGCCAACAGCATTGGGTGCTCATAGTTCGACTGCACAACCCACATACCTACTCACTGTAGGAAACAGTGACATCCTTTCCTTCCAGAAACTCAGGGGCAGATGTCTGCCCCCAGCTTTCTTCAGCACATGACCCCTTACTGCAGCCAGATACCTGTGCCTACAACAATCACCCATGCCAGTCTAGGGCTGTAGGTGAGAGCCTGCACCACACACTTGGAGACCAACTACCTGGACACCTGAACTGAATCCATACAAGAAAAGCTAACAGAGACCTGGGCTCACATACTTAGTAACAGATTTAACCACCTGGTGACAGGACCATAGAGCTTCAAAGCTGCCAATAATCAAACTAGCTAACAAGAGCAGCCTATTTAGGCTTATCAAAACAAAACAAGAAGCTACGACACAGTAAGCAAAAATAAAATTAATAAATTATTGATGGCTCAGAGACAACAAGCAATATCAAATCACATAAAGAGGCAGACCATGATGGCTTCAGAAAGATCCCAAAATAAAGAATCAATAAATTTTCCAGAAAAAGAGACTTTCTTGGAATTACCAGAGGCAGAATACAAAAGATTAATATACAGAAGTCTTCAAGAAATTAAGAAGGAAATCCTTCAAAACACAGAAATCCAAAGCACACAGTCAAAGCAAAGCAATATAGGATCTTAAGAAGGTTGTTTAAGAGCATAATGACAAATTTAATAGTCTACAAGAATCCACAGGGAGACAGCAATCAGAAATCCAGAAGATTAACAGTAAAATTTCAGAATTAGACAACTCAATAGGAAGCCATAGGGGGCAGAATTGAGGCAGTAGAAGTCAGAATTAGTGAGATTGAAGACAGAGCACTTGACACCAACTTGTCTGATGAAAAATCAGATAAAAGAATTTTAAAAAGTGAAGAAATGTTAAGAATTATGGGGGACTCTTTCAAGAAAAATAATCTATGAGAGACTGGAGTATCAGAACAGGGTGGGGTGGATAACAGAAAATACAGAGAAAATTGTTGAAGATTTCTTGACAGAAAACTTCCCTGGTATCATGAAAGATGAGAAGATATCTGTCCAAGATGCTTATTGAACCCCACATAAGGTAGATCCCAAAAGAAAGTCACCAAGACATGTTATAATCAAACTTGACAAAACCAAAGATAAAGAGAGAATTTTAAGAGCAGCCAGGGATAAATGAAAAGTCTTCTACAAAGGAGAGTCAATAAGACTAAGCTCAGACTACTCAGCTGAAACCACGTAGTCAAGAAGGCAATGGGATGACATATATAAAGCCTTAAAGGAAAAAAAAAAAAATGCCGGCCAAGAATTATATATCCAGCAAAACTCTCTCTCAAATATGATGGTGAAATTAGGGCATTTCCAGAGAAACAAAAGTTTAAGGAATTTGCAAAAACCAACCAAAATTACAAGAAATACTAAAGGGAGTCCTCCAGTCAGAAGATCAATCCAACATCAGATAATAACTCAAGACTAAAACTCAGGATAGAGCAACCAGATATCAAACCAGATACAGAAGTCACAAAAATAAATCTAAGCTAACACTGAAAATAGGGAAACTGAGATGTCAATATGTAAAAGATGAGAACATTGAAAAAAAAAGAGGAACCAAAAAATGTAGATGTAGATTTTTCATATGGAGAGGAGGTCAAGGAAATATAAAGAAAAAAAGACTGGATTAAACTTAGAAAAATAGGGGTAAATATTAAGGTAACCACAAAGAAAACTAACAACCCGACACATCAAAATAAAAAACAAGAAAAATATAAAGGCTCAGCAAATACAAAACCAACAACAATGAAAAAGATGAAAAGAAAATACATAAAGAAAAACAACTCAGCCCAGAAAATTAAGTGCAACAAAGAAACTGTCAGCAACACACACAAAAAAGACATCAAAATGACAACATTAAACTCATACCTATCAATAATTACCCTGAATTTAAATGAACTAAATGCACCAATAAAAAGAAAAAGAGTGGCCGAATGGATTTAAAAAACCATCTGTCTATATGCTGCCTACAAGAGATACACCTTAGATTTAAAGACTCAAACTAAAACCCAAGGATGGAAAAAAAATATGTCAAGCAAGCAACAGAAAACAGCAGGAGTGGCAATATTAATTTCTGACACAATAGACTTTAAAATAAAATGCACTACAAAGGATAAGGAAAGACATTGTATAATGATTAAAGAATCAATACACTAGGACGACATAGCTATAATAAATATCTATGCACCCAACGACGGGGCTCCAAAATACATAAAACAAACTCTAACAGTGCTGAAAAGAGAGATAGACAGCTCCACAATAATAGGAGGAGACTTCAACACTCCACTTTTGGTGAAGGACGGAACATCCAGAAAGAAGCTCAATAAAGACACAGAAGATCTACATGGTACAATCACAATCAACCAACTGGATCTCATGGACATATACCGACCGCTCCACCAAACAGCAGCCAAGTATACTTTCTTTTTCAACGCACATGGAACATTCTCCAGAAGAGACCACATGTTAGGCCATAAAGCAAGCCTTTACAGAAACCAAAGCATCTTTTCTGACCATAAAGCCATAAAACTAGAAATCAACAACAGAAAAAGCAAGGAAAAAATATCAAACACATGGAAACTGAACATAATTGCTTAAAGATTTATAAAGGTGCAAAGATTCATTAGCAATCAAACAAGCAATGATTTACACAGCTTCACTATTACTTGGAAGGGAATCACTAGGAAGGGCAATTTATACATCATAACAGATTTAACAATCAAACAAACACTGATTTACACAAATTTACTATCAATTGGAAAGGAATCATCTAACTTAGAAATCTGTCTATACAGAAGCATCTAACTAGGAGAAGCAGAAAATATAGAGGAGTTTACACATAACAAATTTTCACTGGGAACTTACTGATTAACAAAATACAGGTAATTACTGATTATCAAAATAATAGCATAGGAAGGGCCTTCTTAAGAGGAGGTCTTTATTTTTCCTGTCTCTGTTTAGGTAACCGGTAGCGAATGGTCCAGGCATAGAAGGCTGACTTCTGTTGGTGATGGGAGAGCTTCAGGGAGTAGAGACATCGGATGACTATAAGGAGGCACAAGACTATTAAACATCCTATAGCAAAAAGGATCCAGACATGGAGATTGAGTCCAGAGAACCAATGTGTGGGACTGAGCCAGTAGGCAAAATCATTAAGTGTATTAAGTGTAGCCTTATTAGACTCCGATTGTAATCTCAAGAGCTGTTCTTGTAATTGAAATTGTAATTTTTGAATATCACTTTTCAATGGAGAAGCGAAGCTAGCTAAAAGATTACTTTTAACATCCTTCCAGGATTCATTATATGGAAGGGCTGTAACACAGAAGCGAGTGTATTCAGCATCACAGGTTAGTTGGGGAAGTTCCCATAGGGCTTCCTGTTGCTCTCCAAGCCAAAGGGCTGAGGCTTCTAAAGCACCCAGATGCTTGAGGATCTCTTGATCAATATGTGCCATAGTTTGCATTTCAGAAGTAACATTTTGCATATAAGTGTTAAACTGCTGGGCGGTCTGAATAGATTGGAAGAGCTATGGTGGTGGTAGCTGCCATAGTGGCAATAGCAGTGGCTGTAATAATAGAGGCTATGAGAATTCCAAGAAACCTTTTAGTTCATATTGTCTGTAATGCATTAACAACCTGAGCAAGGGGGGAACTATCTTGCCAAGGGCGTGTAAGGTTAATGGGCAGCCAAAGGTGACCTTTTTGTCGAAGAACAAATACAGAATTGATGTTAAGAGTGGGGACGTTTTGTCTGGACAGACATGGAGTCAAAAATGTATGATCAGGACGTGCATATAAGCACAGAATTGCTATGGTCATGGAGAGTCCATTTTAATTTGGGGAGTGGGTTCTTGGCATCCCCTGTCCCCTTCAGAAAGGCTCCTGAATGAAGAGTTCTTTCATAAAAAGGGAGACCTAATCGCCAAGAAAGGATTTTTAATGGGGAGAAATGAGTAGTTGAATAACGTAAGTGAAGAATGGGTCCGGCTAGGCCAGGGTTCCAGGACTTAGAATATCCTTGATAATGGTATGGGACGGCCCACTGCCAAGTAGAGTGATTTGGTAATAAAATTAAACCTTGAGGGCCCCAATTTTCTAGTTGAATGTTGAAAGGGAGAGAATATGAAGAAAAGTTAGTAGTTCAACAAATAACCCAAGTATTATCGATAGGGTCTGTAAGAGATAGGTGTGGGTGTTGACATACAGGGATGGAAGGAGGTGAGTGAGTAATATAGGCACTGAACGTGCCATTAATGCCTATGGCTTTAACAAAAAATTGCTTAGAATAGGCTGGTTGCTTATAGGTGCCATTGTAGTAAATGTAATTCATATACCGTTGTTCTAGTATAGGCATGCACGCAGAAGCAGTGCGTGGCTGAGTAGTGAAACACAAAGGAAGGGAGTCAGCATAGAGTGTCCAATTTGTGGACAGTACAAACCATCCCTCTTCAGGGGAGTTAGTAAGTGGTTTGGAATAGGCCAAATATTGTCCTCCAATAAAGTTAGTATCATTAGAGGAAAGTGGGGGCTCTGGTTCTTCCCAAGTAACCAGGTGGAAGACAGGGGGGCTAAGAATATGAGCCCAATAGGTGGTTGAGGCAGAGGTTGTTAGTATCTGAGAAAGGAGGAGGAAGAAAACACATACCTGTTGAAAATTGAAGGTCACAAAGGAGACCATAGTTAGAAATAGATTTTCAGGTGTAAGTGGGGCACCTGTAGTTGAGAGGATATGTTCAGCTTTGGAGGAGACGGCTTTCAGACCTCCCCATGTTACTGGTATTGCAGAGCTCTGTTGTTCATTCTCCTTCCCCAGGGGAGGGGGTGATGGTGTCAGTTGTCACTCTGGAATTAGATCGACTGGCCAGCGGAAGGGTGGTGGCTGTTGCTGGGTCATGATACGGTTTTACTAGTCGAGTGGGAATCCAAAGTTGGCCTGTAGGAGACAAAACAGCTGCATACCCTCGGCCCCAGGTTAATAATTCTACAGGTCCTTGCCAGATGGTGGGATTTGGAAGATCTTTATAGAGGACCTGTGGGCGAGGTCGGGTGTTAGAGGGGATAAAATGTTGTTCTGCAGCAGTATGACCATCTTTGGAAACCGATAAAAAGTTAAAGTTAAAGAGAGCTTTGGCAAGTCTTTCATTCTGGTCACATACTCTAGACCCACCATCTCCCCCCTTTTGTTTATTTAAGAGCTGTTTGAGAGTATGATGGGCACATTCAATTATGGCTTGCCCTTGAGGGTTATAAGGAATGCCAGTGGTATGAAGAATACTCCAAGTGGCACAAAATTGTTGAAATTTAGCAGAAGTATATGAAGGACCATTATCAGTTTTAAGGGCTTAGGGGCATCCCATAGTTGCAATGGCTTGGGTAAATTGATGACAGGCATGAGTAGAACATTCCCCAGAAAGGGCTGTAGCATAAAGAAACCCAGAATATATTAGCCAAATGAAAGCCTTTACTACAGCGGGGACACTGTGCCTTTAAGAGAGCTAAAACATCCCGACAGTCAGCATTAGCATTTTCACAAGCAAGCTGGAGACAAAGAACTTCAGCTGCTTGTTGATTGTCTACCTGTCGGGAAATGGCTGTTTGGAGACGGTTGATAAAGCCAACGTAAGGCATATTTGCCGCTTGGCGAATAGTAGCAAATGAGCCGGTGGGTGTTCTGGAATCAGGGATTTTACTCCAGGCTTTGGTGGCAGCGTCGGAGGCTTGACTGAATGCTTGCCTATTCATCAGACTCTGGGCCTGAGGAGTGGAATAATTCCCAATACCCAGGAGCATGTCACGACTAACAGGGATATTATGATTAAGATTGTCTACGGCATAAAGGTTACAATGCTCCTTGTACTCTTGACTCCATACACTAAATTGAGCAGGAGTTAAAACTGTTCACATTAGGGGATTCCAATCCCAGGGGGTCATTTCAAAGCATTGTCCTAAACCTTCCACAATCCCTTTTGTAAAGGAACATTGTAAACCATTTTCTATCATGCTTCTATGAAGTTCCTTAAAAGCTTGAAAGCCAAGGCCATCATGACAGGGTGGTCCTGATCCCCGAATGACAGGATAAGCATAAAACCTCTCTTTCTCACGTCCCTCCTGCAAACATCTTCCCATAAGAGACTCATGTTGAGAGAAATCAGCCTTGGGAGGTGTGGAAAGAGGAGGGTCATAAACATTTTCTTTACTAGGGGAGGGAGCAGAAGGAGCTGCCTATAGGGGTTGTAAAGCGAGGCAGCAGTGATGCCAAGCAATAAGAACTGAAGCTGGGATGTTACTGATACATTCCCATGCTTCTACATCAAGGTTCCCCCACAAGGGGTACCAAGAACAGGCAGATTCAATTAAAAGCAGAAGCTGGGTAAGGGCTTCTTCTGACACCTTAAGCTTAGAGGTCTTTAACAATCCCAACAACTGGGTTTTGTGTTGACGCTGCTCAGGAGAAAGAGAATTCCCCACAGCGAGGAGGAATAGGAAAATGAAGGAAAGAATGATAGGAAAGCTCCTGGCCTGAAGCCTGAAATCCCTTGGGAGTGGTCAGGAAAGATCTGCCGCTCTGGGGCTAAAGCAGCCTGATCTGAGGGTGTTAGGGAAAATTCCACCTGCAGAAAAACCATGCCACTGTGCGTTTAAACAGCCTGAAACGGACGTCCGATACTCACCACCTAAAGGGATTGAGTGCGAGGACGCCTATGCAGCTATATGGCGGCCTGCCCTCACACGGGGCACCATCTGTCACAGTGGCGATGGTTGTTGGGGCGGCGGAGACACTAACCAATGCCACAACTCTTACAGAGAAGTGGGGCCAGGAGGGTCACTCTGAGGAGTCAAACCCCAGCTTTAGTCCCAGGAGTTTATTTTATAGTCAATACAGCAAGCAGTGAAGCAAATAACAGAACAATGTGCTTTGGGTGAGTAACAATAAGTTTCGGGCAGGGGAGAAGGAATTCAGGTAAACAAGCCAGTCAGTAACAGGACAGTAGGTTTGGGAAAACAAGTCGTGCCTAATCTCTTTCTCATCGTTGGCAAGTCTCCAACATGTCGTATACAGCATAGAGGCCTGTGGGGGCTGCAGTTGTCAATAGCACAGCCATGTTTAAATGGCATATATCCCCACAAAAAACAATAAATGTAATCCATCACATAAATAAAACAAAAGACAAGAACCACATAATTTTATCAATCAATGCAGAAAAGAAAAGACATTTGACAAAGTCCAACACACACTGATGATAAAAACTCTCAGCAAAAGAAGAATAGAAGGGAAATTCCTCAACACAGTTACAGGCATTTATACAAAGCCAACAGTCAACATCATCCTAAATGGAGAGAGTTTGAAAGCATTTCCCTTCAGAAAGGGAACTAGACTAGGATTCCCTTTATCACCACTCTTGTTCAACATTGTTCTGGATGTCCTAGCCAGAGCAATTAGGATAGAAAAAGAAATAAAGGGCACCTAAATTGGTAAGGAAGAAGGAAAAGCATCTCTATTTACCGATGATGGATCTTGTACACAGAAAACCCCAAAGAATCCACAAGAAAACTTCTGGAACTAATAGAAGATTTCAGCAAAGTATCAGGATACAAGATAAACATAAAAAATCAGTTGGATTCCTTTATACCAACAAAGAGAACCTCCAAGAGGAAATCACTAAATCAATACCATTTACAAAACCCCTAACAAGATAAAAATACTTAGGAATAAATCTAACCAGAGACATAAAAGACCTCTGAAAAGAAAACTACAAGACACTACTTCAAGAAACCAAAAGAGACCTGTATAAGTGGAAAAATATACCTTGCTAATGGATAGGAAGACTCAACATTGTGAGAATTTCAATTCTACCTAAAGCTATCTACAGATACAATGAAATCTCGATCCAAATTCCAAGGGTATTTTTTAATGAGATGGAGAAACAAATCATCAACCTCATATGGAAAGGGAAGAGGTCCCAGACAAGCGAAGCATTACTTTAGAAGAACAAAATGGGTGGCCTCACACTACCTTATTTTAGAACCTGTTATACTGCCACGGTATTGAAAACAGCCTGGTACTTGTACAACAGCAGATACATAGACCAATGGAAAACAATTGAGAATCCAGATGTAAACTCATCCACCTATGAGCAGCTGATATTTGACAAAGGCCCAAAGTTTGTTAATTGGGGAAAAGACAGTCTCTTTAACAAATGGTGCTGGCATAACTGGATATCCATCTGCAAAAAACTGAAACAAGACCCATACTTCACACCATGCACAAAAACTAACTCAAAATGGATCAAAGACTTAAATATAAAATCAAAAATGATAAAGATCATGGAAGATAAAATAGGGACAATGCTAAGAGCCCTAATACATGACATAAATACAATACAAACCGTAAGTAACAATGCACAAGTGCCAGAAGAGAGACTACATAACTGGAAGCTCCTAAAAATCAAACACTTATGCTCATCAAAAGACTTCATCAAAAGAGTAAAAAGACTATCTACAGACTGGGAAAAAAAAATTTCGTCTACAAGAAATCCAGTCAGCATCTAATCTCTAAAATCTACAATATATAGCAAAACCTCAACAACAAAAAGACTAACAACCCAATTAAAAAATTGGTAAAGTATATGAACAGACACTTCACCAAAGAAGATATTCAGGCAGCTAACAGATATATGAAGAAATGCTCACGATCATTAGCCATTAGAGAAATGCAAAACAAAACGACAATAAGATAACATCTCACCCCAACAAGACTAGCATTAATACAAAAAACACAAAACAATAAATGCTAGAGAGGTTGTGGAGAGACTGGAACACTTATACACTGTTGGTGAGAGTGTAAAATGGTACAACCACTTTGGAAATCGATTTGGCATTTCCTTAAAAAGCTAGAAGTAGAAGTACCATATGATCCAGCAATCTGCTCCTTGGAATATATCATAGAAAATTAAAAGCCATCACACGAACAGATATATGCACACCCATGTTCATTGCAGCACAGTTCACAATAGCGAAAAACAGAAACAACCTTAGTGCGCATCAAAGGACGAATGGATAAACAAATTATGGTATATTCACACAATGGAATACTATGAAACCATAAAGAACAATGATGAATCTGTGAAACATCTTATAACATGGAGGAATCTGGAAGGTATTAGGCTGAGTGAACTTAGTAGCATAAGGACAAATATTGTATAAGACCACTATTATAAGAACTCAAGGAAAGGTTTAAAAATAGAAGAAAACATTCTTCCATAGTTATGAGGGTGGGGAGGGAGGGAGAGGGGTATTCACTAACTAGAAAGTAGACAAGAATTATCTTAGGTGAAGAGAAAGACAGCACATACTACAGAAGAAGTCAGCATAAGAGGACTAAACCAAAGCTAAGAAGTTTCCTGAATACAGCTAAACACTTCAAGGGGCAGAGTAGCAGGGGCAGGGGTCTGCGGACCATGGTTTCAATGGACATCTAGGTCAATTGGCATAACAAAGTTTATTAAGAAAATGTTCTGCATCCTACTTTGGTGAGTGGCATCTTAAAAGCTAGTAAGCGGCCATCTAAGATGCATCAATTTGTTCCAACCACCTGGAGTAAAGGAGCATGAAGAACACCAAAGACACAAGGAAAGTATTAACCCAAGAGACAGAAAGGGCCACATAAACCAGAGACTTCGTCAGCCTGAGACCAGAAGAGCTAGATGGTGCCTGGCTACCACCAATGACCACTCTGACAGGGAACACAGCAGAGTCCCTGATGGAGCAGCAGAAAAGTGGGGTGCAGAACTCAAATTCTACTAAAAAGCCAGACTTAATGGTTTGATTGAGACTGGAGGGACCCTGGAATACGTGGCCCCTGGACTCTCTGTTAGCCCAAAACTGAAAACTTTTCCAAGGCCAATTCTTCAGACAAAAAGTAGACTGGACTATGGGACATAAAATGATACTCGTGAAGAGTGTGCTTCTTAGCTCAAGTAAACACATGAGACTAAATGGGCGACTCCTGTCTAGAGGAGAGATGAGAAGGCAGAGAGGGTCAGGATCTGGTTGAATGGACATGGGAAATCCAGGGTGGAAAGGAGGTGTGTGCTGTTACAGTATAGGGAAAGCAACTAGGGTCACAAAACAATATATCTGTAAATTTTTGTATGAGAGACTAACAGGACTTGTAAATGTTCACTTAAAGCACAACAATTATTGACGTCAAATTATACTCTTAATAAAATTTGATCTTGCAAAGAAATCCACACTACATTGTTTCATCTGTAAATGGAATGTTTATAGCCTAAGTTATTTCATCAAGGTTATTGTCAAAGATTTTACACAATACTTGCCTCAGAACACATTCCCTGTGGTGATTTTACTTGGAGAACGCAGCTGTGGACTATAATAGTGTTCTTTTTGTTATAATCCTTTCCACATGGCATTCATACAAGGATGTCTTTAGTTTTCAGGGGCAGCAACTCTTTGCTCAAACTGGAGCAGTCTGTAGTTCTCTCTTACAGGTTCACTTCTTCCTTGCTGTCTTAAAAAAAAAGCCTCTAGTTTACAGAACGCCTTAGGCAAGGTGGGTCTGACAGCCAGTTGTTTTCCTAACACTTCCCAACTCCTCTCCTTCTTTTGAAGCTATAACTTATTGTGCCTGAGAAGTACAGTATTTTTGTCTGTCTTCTCTTTTTGGTCATGTCCTATTTGCCCTAGCCACACAGCTGTTGAGATGTCACATTTGTCTTTCTGAATAATGTCAGCATTATTTTGAGCCATTTCCTTCCTTAAGGGACATATTGGTTTATCAACTAAGATGTGTTGTGGTATGCCATAGGAACAAGAGAATGGAGTCCCAGGAAGGACTCGCTGTGTGGTGCAGCTACCTTCTTCATCGTGTGGTAGGCATTTGGAAGATATACTGCTACTCCAAAAAAGGCTTCTGGGAAAGAAACCAACATTCAGTAAGAATATAACCTATTCAACCCTCATCCCTGATGTGTGCAGCACAGTAAGGAATGCTGAGGAGGCTGGCAGAGACAAACTAAGAACATATACCTAAAGAAGCACCAGTGGAAGAAGTGTGCCCCCTGCTATCTCAGCTAGAGCCAAATCTAATTGTTTCATTCTAGAGAGAATATTATAGTTAACATGTGTTGAGAATATCATACTTAACATATTAACATGCACTTAAAATGAACATAGCACTTTTTCTAACATTTTACCTGCCTTATCTTATTTAATCCCCTGATAAAACTTTTGAGTTATAAAATCTTATAACTCAGTGGTTAAGTGCTCAACTGATAATCAAAAGTTCAGTAGTTCAAATCCACCAGCTGCTCCTTGGAAACCCTATGGGGCAGTTCTACTCTGTCCTATAGGGTTGCTATGAGCTGGAATCGACTCAATAGCAACACATTTGGTTTTGCTTTCAATAAAACTTTTGAGTTATAAAATCTGCATGTGTACGTTCTACAGACATAAAAACGGAGGCAAAAAGAGTTGTCATATCCAACAGGGAAGTTTTGAAAGTGGGATTCTGGTACTGGCAAGCTTGACTCTATAGTCTGAGTGCTTGGACTGGAGGTACCTCTTGATAATGAAGGAGAAATGAAATATAGCAATGTTTGAGTACTTTGCTCCTGAAATAAGGATATGAAATTCCTAAGGAAATGCTTGAAAAGAACTCCCTCTCCTTCATGCTTTCTGAGCCCTGCATTTTAAAGTCTCATAAGATATATCATTATTTACTTTGTTACTTTATGTTCACATGCCTTATCTGCGATGTGAGAAGGGTTCATAGCTATTACATCTTACATTTTGTTACTCTTCCCTATTTTTTGATACTCAATCATAGGAACTTGTGCAATTAATAGATTTTTTGAGTGAGTGAATGATTAATGTTATGCATGCCCCGTTATACACTACTGTATAACAAGTTCTTCCCAAACTTAGCAGCTTAGAACAACACATATGTATTGTTCCCAGTTTCTCTGGGTAAGGAATCCAAATGAGTTAAAATCAGCTCAGGGCTTTTTTGAATATAAATTTATTTTATCCTTACCATGACAGCCGTCTATGAATCTCAATTAATTAACTAGTTTTTTGAAAAGAGACAAAAAAGGAATCTTAAATGATAACAGTGTAATGAGCATATCATGTGCTCAATTAAACTTAGATTTCATTTAGTTAGTATTATGGATTGAATTGTGTCTCCCTAAAAAGGTATGTTGAAGTCCTAATCTATAGTGCCTACCACCTGTGAATGTGACTTTGCTTGGAAACAAGGTCTTCATATATGCTATCGGTTAAGTTAACATGAGGTCATACTGGAGTAGTGTGGTCCTAAGTCATTCTATGTGCTGTCCTTATAAAAGAGAACAGGCACAGAGAGATGAACAAAGGAAAGATGTGTTTGTGAAGATACATCTAGACACCAAGGAATGCCTGGCCTACCAGAAACTGAGAGAAACAAGAAAAGACCTTCACTTACAACTTCAGAGAAAATATGTCCCTGTCAACACTCAGAATTTGGACTACTAGCCTCTACAGCAGTGAGACAATAAATTTCTGTTGTTTAAAGCCACTAACTTTGTGATACTTTGTTATAGCAGCTAATATAGTCAGGATTTAATATAGGAAACTAGTATAGTCAGGATTTCTTATGAGAAAAGCACTATGCAAGTCATTCTAGATCAGTTAGACCAATAGAGTTTTTATTCAAGAAAATAATTTTCAATTTCAGAAGACAAAATGTCCTTAATGCCAAAGACTTTCTTGACTAGCTTTAACTCTTAGTCTTACGTTTTAGCTACCAATTGTTGCCATAATAGAAATATCACAAGTGGGTGGCTTTAAAAACAAAAATTTGTTTTCTCACAGTTCTGGATACTGACAGTCCAAATCAGGGTCCCTGTCCTGCCAATTTCTTCTGTGAGCCTCTTTCTGGTATTCCTTGGTATCTGTCTCCTCTGTGCACCTCTGTGTCTATTCTGCTCTTTTTGTAACTCAGAAGTGTTTAGGTTTACAATTCACCTACACTGGAGTTAAAAATAAAATTTCCACAAGATTAAATGTGTGCAAACTCATTTATTTACAATTCAGGAATTTGAAGTGTCTGGTCCACAAGTCAGACAAGAGCTTCGAAGAGCAGTTAAAAGTGGAAGGGCTTCATAGGCACAGGTACTCAGAAACAAGTAAGATATATTGGGCAATTTCAGATTGGCTGACAGGCATTTTCTTTCCTTGTTTGAGATTAAGGGGAAATTTTGAACTGGGTTAAGCTGAGCTGACAAGTCCTAATTGGTTAGCTTAGGTGTTGGCTTCTGGGAAGGAATTTACAGGAAATAGACTATTAGGTTTCAGTTTGCTGATGTGTGGCTTAGCATAAGTGACTCCATCTTAGGCTTAGTATAGTCACATGAGCACTGGTATGACCTCATTAATCTAACAAAAACCTTATTTCCAAATAGGATTATATCTACAGGTAGAAAGATCAAGAATTCAACACATATTTGTGGAAGACACAATTCAAATCTGTGGTGCAATGAATTACTTAAAGATGACCCTTGTAATCATAGTCTTTGTAACTCCCACAGAATGTTTGGGTGGACCATGTAAATTTGCTATATGGAAACTGTGATGGTTAAGGTTATGTGTCAACTTGGCTGGGATGGGCTATGATTTTCAGTGGTTTGGCAGTTATGTAATGATGTAATTTGGCAATTTTATAATGATGCAGTCATCCTCCATTTTGTTATCTGAAGTAATTATCCTTCCTTTTGTGATGTGTTATAAATCCTAGCCTCTATCCCTGTGGCTACAGTCTCATTTGGGAGTGATCGTCAGTTATGTTAATGAGGCAGGATTAGGGTGGGATGTACCTTGACTCATAGCCTTACTAGAGGTGACTAGGTATGATTCAAGTCACCACCCTTACCCCAGTCACTACCCTTATCACCCTTATCCAAGTCACACCCTTACAGCAGTCACACATTTTATCTTACAAGAGATAAAAGGAGAGAAATGTGAGAAGAGGGAGGGACCCACTACCACCAAAAAGAGCTAGAAATGGAGCATGTCCTTTGAACTTAGGATCCTTCCACAGTGAACTTCCTAGACCCAGGAGACAGAGAGCTGTAACACCATAACACCAGAGATGGCAGAAGAAGGTGAAAAGTGGTGGCAAGCACAGCAGAGAACCAGCACCAACAGAACCAGGAGACCAGTGTGAGATGGCACAGAGGGCCTCCCAGCCCATGGAACGAGGAAACTACAGTGGGTACACCTATCCACAGAGTAAGAAAACTGGAGGCCTTTGGGCAGGAGGCTTCCTGGTGGAGTGGGGTGCCTCCGGGTACTTGTCAACGGAACCAGGCTTGTTGACCCACATAGCAAGAGAGCTGAGTGCCTTCAGACCAAGGCTTACTGGTGGAGTTGAGTGCCCCCAGGGCACTTACTGGTAGAGCTAAAGAGATTTGTAACACTTGACTGAGCAGGGCAGAGTTCTGGGTGAGGATAAGAGGGTCTGAGGGCCAGAGAGAGAGGCCTGCCAGCAGGCATGGTTAAGAAGAGGCTGTCCTGATTGAAGAACTGTATCCTGAGTTTTTTCTGATCCTGAATTGTAACCTGCTACTAAACCTCATAATCATGAGTATTATCTATGAGTTCTGTGTGGCCATTGCAGTGAATTATCAAACCCATCAGAGAAGTAAGAGTGCCATGGGAGAGTGACTGCTGTCAGAATTGGTAAAAAGGTTGGAGGGAGGAGATATGTCTGACTTCCACCTTATAGGAATCAGCCTTGGGTTGTTGATGCTGACAATGATTCTCCTTCCCCATTTTGAAGTTAGAGGAGGTCAGACACCTCCACCACATCATTCTTACAAATTCTTAATACTACATTTAAATATTCTGTGTCATTTCAAATGCTTCGTAATATTAAAGAAAAATGAAATCACCTATATATTGGCATAGAACATCATGTATCATTCTCTGTATCTGTATATGAAATTCAATACACTTCCTGAAAGTTACTTAAATAAGTAGCTGAAGAAAAGATAGATTTTATATTCCTAATACCTTTACTCTTATAGAGTCTCTATGAGCTGAAATCAACTCAACGGCAACAAGTTTGGGTTTTTTGGTTTTTACTCTTCCCTATCTTCAACTCTTTCAATTCCTCTTTACTTTTCTAATTTTAGGGCTGGAATCATTCAAAAAAGTTCTAGATTTTCCAGTATATGGTCATTCATCGTACTACTTGAACACCTGTTATGTCCTAGGCATTATACTTAGCATGAAACAAGATAGACAAACATAATCTCATCTTTCATGGGACCTAGAGGCTATTAAAGGAGTCAGGTAAATGAAACAAAAGAGAATAAATAAACAAAACAATGACAACAGGAGAGGAGGAAAATGAATGAGCAAAAATAATGACAAATCCTTATCGATCCAGTAAAGAAAACAAGAGTGGTGCCACTGAAGTAATGGATAAGGAATTGTAGTAGAGATGATGCTATTTCCATTTACTGGAGTGAGTAACCACTGAAGATGGGATCACTTAATCTGAAATGTTAAGGGTGAGAAAAAAACAATTATGTCAAGAAGAATGGAAAAGTAGATGTCCAGGTAGAAGAAGTGGCATGTATAAAGAGCTCAAAGAGTTTGTACGTTGAAGAACTCAATGAAGTCAATAGAAAGTATTTATAAATAATAGGAACAAATTAATTTACTGTTTCTACAGGAATTCCAGCTGACTGTTGCTAGATACCATCCCAGTGAGATTTTTCTGACTGGTTTCTAATGTTCTCCTTAGGGGATGAAGCAAAATATGTTTCTTTCTAGAACTCATGTAGTAGACAAATCATGAAAGGGAGACATACTGGAAAGCTCTTAATGCTCTCAGAGGTCATTCTCTTGGTCCAGATGATAATAATACTCATTCTTTTAATTGTGTTGTTAAGTAATAGCTAGCATTTATTTAGTAGCTACTCCGTGACCAATACCTGTCTAAGTGTGTTATAAGGAATGTATAATTTAATTATTGGATTTATCATATGAAGTAGATACTATTATCATCTGTAGTTCATAGATAAGAAAACTTAGTTTTAGACAGGTCAAAATATTAAGCCAATAACAGAAATTGATTGAAGTTTATTTAATATACAATTTGCAAAATCTGGGTAACATTTCCAGCTAAACAATGTTCCAAAGAAGAAAAATCTTTTACAGAGTGTTATACACCAGCTCATCACTAGTAATTATAGATTGTCATGGAAACAGAGCCAGGACAGTGTTTATATAATAATGCATAGACTTGCAATATTTTCTTGAAGAACAATTAAGATAATTACTGTTTTACCTTAAAACATATCTCTAGTCTGATCTTTAAAGTTTCCGTCCTCAAAACTGCACATAAATAGTTGTTTAAAAGAGCACAATGCACAAGGTAAAATGTTCTTTACTAATTAGATTAATTAGTAGAGATTATTGTTTGACTTAAAGGTGACTTTTAGGGAACCAGTTTTCTCAAGGTTCAAGGTTCAAAGATCATCTCAGGGCAATGGTTTATGTGAGTAACCTGATCCTCCATAGAACCCAGAAATCTGAATTCCATGAGAAGTGAAAATTTTGTTCCTCAATTTCAACATACAAATTTTATTCACACGTATTTATGCACATACATACATATACACATATTATATACAGTTATGCATCGCTTAACGTACATGAAATGCTCTGTGAAATAGGACATTATGTGATTTGGAAATTGTTCAAACACCACCTTATATGCATGCAGTCCCCAGGTTAGGAACGAGTTCCTAAGTCTGTCTTTAAGTCAAATTTGTACGTAAGTTGAAACAGTTAGGTATGGTTCGTATCTAACGTGAGTTAGTAAAATGTTTGTCTTTGTATATAGCATATTATGTACTTCTATATGCATAAAAAAATTAAAGAAACAATTCCAGATACATTAACACAATATAGTAATAACAATAATAATAATGTTTAGAAGCGTGTCATAAAGTAGCACCCATTTGTTATATGAACCGTTGTATGTACCTCAAATTTTAATATAATAGACTTTACAGTGGTTAGTTAGTAACTACGGGTTGTATGTAAGTCTATTATAACCTTATGGGACTATGGACATATATGGATTCAGTTATTGCCTGAATGGATGTTACGCTTTGCATGACTGTATACATATAGTACATCTATATACATATGCATATATATAGAGAGAGAGGGAGCCCTGGTGGCACAGTGGTTAAGAGCTTGAGGTCTAATCAAAATGCTGGCAGTTTGAATCTACCAGTCACTCCTTGGAAACTCTGGGGCAGTTCTACTCCATCCTATATGGTCACTATGAGTCAAAATGGCACACAATGACCATTTATATATGATAATTTCATAATTTCACTTTTGAATTTCAGTGGAAAACATATAAATGATTAATTTTATGTATAAAAATGCATGTAGAATGAGAACATTAATAAGCATGGAAATATATAATTACTTAAATAAATTGCAAAAATACTACAGAGTAAAATCATTTCCATGAGCAATATAAGAGAAAAAAAATTGAAAATTTGGAGTATATTTCTGCATGAGAGTGGGCAGTTTGAATCATGAGGAAAGTTAAAGCAGTTTAGACTCTGATGCAAAAAGCTAGTTGTGCTCTTGTTTTTTTTTTTTTTTTACTTTTTGTTCCTTGGTTGGTTTTCTTATTCTATCCGATTTTAGTTGAGGAAATTATAAAAGGTTGTAAATGCCCATACTTGAAATGCAAAGGTAAGTGTGTGTGTGTGTGTGTGTGTGTGTGTGTGTGTGTGTGTGTGTGTGTGTAGCTGGATCTATAATGTATTCTGGTAATGTTGACTTTTTTTTTCTTTTCAACCTAGACATTATAAACTTTTCACAAATAAACACAGGGAGGTTTGTGCCAATAGAAGAGCTTACAATGGTAGGATAATGTTAGACTGTGCTTCTCCTCCTATAGTACAATTTGATTCCCTTTTTGTTTTGCATTTTCCTAAATTGCAGATTGTAAGGACACAAAGGGAATGCTGCCAAAAAAGGAAGGGGGCATAACTGGATTTTACTTGCCCATTGAACTGAAAGATATTCTATTCCCAGAGGCTTTTTGAGATGTTGTAAACCTCCAAGCTTCATGAGTCTTGATTGCTGTAATTAACATACGTGAAGTCTTTTCTGTGTCTTCTGAAGCAAGTATATCTACTGAAAACTACCTTCGAGCAGCTTTTAAGAAAGTCTTCTCTGCAGACTACAGAGCTGCATAAAATGCTAGCTATTATTAACGCCACAGGTGGGTCCATTTTATTTAATGCAAGTCTTTTTTTTTTTTAAATAAAATGTAGATGCTTAATTGTGAAATGAAGAAAACTAATATACTCTTTAAAAAGCAATTTCGTTTCCACTCACAGAAAGACAGCGAAACTACATACCCATTATCCATTGCTGTCAAGTCGATTCCAACTCATAGTGCCCGTATAGGACAGAGTAGAACTATATACCTGATACAAAAATTGTGCTTAATAAAAATATGGAAGAAAATAGAGAATTTTCTACCACCTCTTTAGTAAGGTCATGACTTGGTCTTTAAAATCATCAATTATGAACTAGCTATGAGTGTAACCTACCTTATAAGAGTGAACAAATTGTAGTCAGAAAAATACCATATTGATGTAGGAATAAGATGACCTGAGTTGTTGTGATTGTTCTGACAGCATCTGATAACCTCAGTTTCCCAATTTCTAAATACAATGGCTACATTTGATAATACTAAATATTCAAAAAGATTCTTAGATATTTACTTTCTTAAAAGAATCATTAACTTTGTAAAAATAAAAATCATATTAAACCAATAATAAATTTATTTGAGGAACTATCGAAAAATGGCCCTCTAGGCAGAAGCACCATGCCATCCCTCCACAGCAAAGATCCGAAAAACTAAGCCAAACAGAGAATACAACAATCCTGAAACCCTAAAACATCAAATGAAGAGATAAAAAACTCAGCCAAGCACCAAATGGAGTGAGAAAACTGACAGAGAATGGAGAGAGAGGAGAGATTCATGCAGAGGTCCCCTACCAGCTGACGCAGCACTGATCCACCTCTTGGACTCGTATCAGAGACCAGCAAGTGGAGGAACAAGAAAGAAGCCTCACAGAGTGACCAGCGGGAGACAAAACAACCTCTCCACACATAAAAATTTCCCTGCTGCATCCTGCCTACCTGCACTGTGCGCTTGTCATCACACCTCCAAGCAGCACGGGCACGGTCTACTAGAACCTGCCCTGCACTGATTACTGACATGCTCTGGTGGCTGTAGTAAATGCCACAAACAACCCGTCCCACTAACTCCTCTTCAGCTAGACCTGCCCTGCTATACCATACCTGAATGACTGACCCTGCCAGTTGGAGACAGAGGAGAAAGTATTGAGGGCACAGATGAGAAAACAACAAAGAACACACAGTCCGCCTGCTCAGAAATAGTCAAAATTTTATTGGAAAAAAAGGGACAAAACAAACAAATCTACAATCAATAAACGAGAAAAATAACTACTGAATGCCCCCAAAAAAGCAGACAATATCAAAACATTTACAAAAACAGGGCAGGATGGGTCCAGTAGGAGTCCAAATTAAAACACCAGATGACACTTCTGTGGAAGAAAATGCACCACAAGTACCTTATAGGAATTCAAATCTCTAATACATGGAATTTTACAAGAACTTGGGCAAAAAGCTGACAAACATGAGGAAAAAATAGACAAATTGATGGAAAATACAGACAAAAAATTGGAAGAATTCAGGAAGATGATGCAGGGACAAAATGCCAAAATAAATTCACAACTAGAAATTATACAAAGACAACAATTAGAAATCCAAAAGATAAACAACAAGATTTCAGAAATGGATGATGTCATAGAAGGGCTGAGAAGCAGATTTGAAACCGTGGAAGACAGGATCAGTGGAATTGAAGACAAACACTTGGATACAACTCTGTTTCAGGAAAACTCAGAAAAAAGAACAAAGAAAACTGAAGAGACCCTGAGAGTTATGTGGGACACAATTAAAAGCAAAAATTTATGAGTGATTGGCATTCCAGAACAGGGGGAGAAAACAGAAAACACAAAGAGGATCATTGAGGAACTGCTGACAGAAAACTTCCCCAATATCATGAAAGACGAAAAGCTGGCCAGCCAAGAAGCTCAACGAACCCCATATAGGAGAGACCCCAAAAGAAAATCACCAAGGCATATCATATTGACACTCGCCAAAACCAAAGACAAACACAGAATCCTGAGAGCAGCTCGAGAAAAACAAGAAGTCACATACAGAGGAGAAACGATAAGACTAAGCTCAGATAATTTGGCAGAAACCATGCAGGCAAGAAGGCAAGGGCATGACATATACAAAATCTTGAAAGAAAAAAACTGTCAGCCAAGAATAATATATCCTGTAAAACTCTCATTCAAATTTGATGGTGAAATTAGGTCATTTCCAGATAAACAGAAATTAAGGGAATATGTAAAAGTCAAACCAAACTTACAAGAATTATTAAAGGGAGTTCTTCGATCTGAGGACAAACAGCTTCAGCTCACAGGCAGAACCTAGGATGCAGGATTGTACGAGCCAGATACCAATCTAGGAAATAAAATCTTGAGGACTATCCAAAATCAAAAGAAATACAACAGGGAATCATAGCAGTTAATCAATAAATGACAACAACATCAAAACAATAAAAGAGGGAAGGCATAGGTATAGAACCTTGTAATGGAGAGGAAGGCAAGGCGATACCAAGTAAGGGTAGACTGCTTCAAACTTAGAAAGATAAGGGTAAAATTCATGGTAACCACAAAGAAAGTTAACAAACCAACTCATAAAAATAAAGATGAAAAGCATAAAGTCTCGGAAAAAAAAAAACCAACAAAAACAAAAGAAATGAACACAAAATCCACAAACTCAGCACAAGAGAGTAAGAAGAACAAAGAAAACTTCAGCACCACAAAAAAAAAAAAAAAAAAACACTACAAAATGACAGCAACAAACTCACATCTATCAATAATTACACTGAATGTAGATGGACTCAATGCACCCATAAAGAGATGGAGAGTGACAGAATGGATAAGAAAACAGGATCCATCAATATGCTGTCTACAAGAGACACACCTTAGAAACAAAGATGTGAATTTATTAAAAGTCAAAGGTTGGAAAAAATATATCAAGCTAACAACTACCAAAAAAGATCAGGAGTGGCAATACTAAACTCAGATAAAATAGATTTTCAAACAAAATACACCATAAAAGACAAAGAAGGACACTATATATTGATTAAGGGGATGATCCATCATGAACACATAACCATAACAAACACCTTTGTACCCATTGACAGGGCTCCAAAATACAGAAAACAAACTCTAACAACATTACAATGAGAAATTGACAGTTCCACAATAAAAGTAGGAGACTTCAACACACCACTCTCAGTAAAGGACAGAACAACTAAGAAGAAACTCAGCAAAGATACAGAAGACCTAAAGGGCACAATCAGCCAACTGGACCTCATAGACATATCTAGAACACTCCATCCAACCGCTGCAAACTACACATTCTTTTCCAATACACATGGAAGGTTGTCCAGAAGAGACCACATCTTAGGCCACAGAGCAATCCTCAACAAGATCCAAAACGTTGAGATAATTCAAAGTATCTTCTCTGACCACAATGCCATCAAGGTAGAAATTAACAACAGAAAGAGCAAGGGAAAAAAAATCAAGTACATGGAAACTGAATAATATCCTGCTTACACATCAGTGGGTAATAGAAGAAATCAGAGATGGAATAAAAAAATTACTAGAATCAAATGAGAAGGAAAACACAACATACCAAAACCTTTTGGACACAGTAAAGGCAGTCCTCAGAGGACAATTTACAGCAATAGATGCACATATCAAAAAAGAAGAAAGGGAGAAAATCAAAACATTAACTACAGAACTCAAACAGATAGAAAGAGAACAGCAAAAAAAAGCCCACAGAAACCGGAAGAAAGGAAATAGTAAAGATCAGAGCAGAAACAAATGAAATAGAGAAAAGAAAACAATAGAAAGAATCAGCAAAACCAAAAGTTGGTTCTTTGAAAGAATCAGCCAAATCAACAAACCGCTGGCCAGACTGACAAAAGAAAAACAAGAGAGGACACAAATAACCCAAATATGAAATGAAATGGGGAACATTACAACAGACCCAACTGAAATAAAAAGGAGTATAATAGATTATTAAGAAAAACTATACTCCAACAAATTTGAAAACCTAGAGGAAATGGATAAATTTCTAGAAACACAAAGCCTACAAAAACTACAACAAAGTGATGTTGAAAATATGAAGAGACCCATAAAAAGAGAAGAGATTGAAAAGGTAATAAAAAAACTCCCAACCAAAAAAAGCCCTGGCCCACATGGCTTCACTGGAGAATTCTACAAAACATTTACGGAAGAGCTTGTATCTGTACTACTCAAGCTATTTCAGAGCATAGAAGAGGAAGCAACGCTTCCAAATTCATTCTATGAAGCCACCATAATACCGATACCAAAAGCAGGCAAAGACGTCACAAAAAAAGAAAATTACAGACCAATATCTCTCATGAATATAGATGCAAAAATTCTGAACTAAATTCTAGCCAATAGACATCAGCATCATATCAAAAAAATAATACACCATGACCAAGTAGGATTCATACTAGGTATGCAAGGATGGTTCAACATTAGAAAATCAATCAACGTAATTCACCACATAAATAAAAGGAAAGAAAAGAATCACATGATCATCTCAATTGATGCAGACAAGGCATTTGACAAATCCAGCACCCATTCCTGAAAAAACTCTCAATCAAATCGGTATAGAAGGGAAATTTCTCAACATAATAAAGGGCATCTATGCAAAACCAATGGCCAACATGATTCTTAATGGAGAGAGGCTGAAAACATTCCCCTTGAAAACAGGAACAAGACAAGGATGCCCTTTATCACCACTCCTATTTAACATTGTGCTGGAAGTTCTAGCTAGAGCAATAAGGCAAGAAAAAGAAATAAAGCGTATTCAAATTAGTAATGAAGAAGTTAAACTGTCCCTGTTTGCAGATGATATGATACTATACACAGAAAACCCTAAAGACTCCATGAGAAATCTACTGGAACTAATAGAAAGATTGAGCAGAGTAGCAGGATACAAGATAAACATTCAAAAATCAGTTGGATTCCTATACACCAGTAAGGAGAACAATGAAAAGGAAATCAGGAAAACAATACCATTTTCAATAGCCCCTAAAATAGATAAAATACTTAGGAATAAATCTGACCATAGATGTAAAAGTCCTATACAAAGAAAACTACAAAACACTACTGCATAAAACCCAAAGGGATCTACATAAATGGAAAAACATACCATGCTCTTGGATAGACAGACTCAACATTGTGAAAATGTCAATTCTACCCAAAGCAATTTACGAATACAATGCAATCCCATTACAAATACCAAAAACATTCTTCATAGATATGGAAAAACTAATCATTACTTTTATATAGAAAGGAAAGAAGCCCCAAATAAGTAAAGCACTACTGAAGAAGAATAATAAAGTTGGAGGACTCACACTACCTGACTTGAGAACCTACTCTACAGCTACAGTACTCAAAACAGCCTGGTACTGGTATAACGACAGAGATACATTGACCAATGGAACATAATTGAGAACCCAGATGTAAATCCATCCACCTACGGTCACCTGATCTTTGACAAGGGCCCAAAGTCCATCAAATGGGGAAAAGACAGTCTTTTTAACAAATGGTGCTGGCAAAACTATATATCCATTTGCAAAAAAATGAAACAAGACCCATACCTCACACCGTATACAAAAACTACTTCAAAATGGATCAAAGACCTGAATATAAAGCCTAAAACTATAAAGTTCATAGAAGAAAAAATAGGACCAACACTTCAGGCCTTAATACATGGCATTAACAGGATACAAACCATAACCATCAATGCACAAACCTCAATAGATAAGCTAGATAACTGGGATCTTCTAAAAATCAAACACCTATGCTCTTCAAAAGACTTCACCAAAAGAGTCAAAAGAGAACCTACAGACTGGGAAAAAATTTTTGGACAGTGCAAGTCAGACAAAGGTCTAATCTCCATAATCTACAAGAAAATCCAACACCTCTGCAACAAAAAGACAAATAATCCTATTAAAAAATGGGCAAAGGAAATGAACAGACACTTCACCGAAGAAGACATTCAAATGGCCAACAGACACATGAGGAAATGCTTGCGATCACTAGCCATTAGAGAAATGCAAATTAAAACCACAATGAGATACCATCTCATCCCGGCATTACTGGCACGAATCAAAAATACTGGAAATAACAAATGTTGGAGGGGCTGCAGGGAGATGGGAGCTCTTATGCACTGCTAGTGGGAATGCAAAATGATACAACCATTTTTGAAAATGATATGGCTCTTCCTCAGAAACCTGGAAATAGACATACTATTTGATCCAGCAATCCCACTCCTAGGAATATATCCTAGAGAAATAAGAGTCGTCACTCCAATAGAGACATGCACACCTATGTTCATGGCAGCATTGTTCACAATAGCAAAACGACGGAAACAACCTAGATGCCCATCAACAGGTGAATGTATAAACAAACTATGGTACATACACAGAATGGAGTACTATGCAACGAGAAAGAACAACAATGAATCTGTGAACCATCTCATAAAATGGATGAAACTGGAGGAGATTATGCTGAGTTAAATAAGTCCATCACAAAAGGACAAATATTGTATGAGACCTCTATTGTAAAAACCCATGGAAAAGTTCACACACGAAATGTAACAGTCTTTGTTGTTTACCAGGGATGGGAGGGGTGAGGGGGAAATACTAAATAGACAATAGATAAGTGGTATCTTAGGTGAAGGGTGAGACAGTACACAATACAGGGGAAACTAGCAGAACTTGTATAAGGAAAGGTCATGGAAGCCCCATAGACACATCCAAACTCCCTGAGGGACTGAATTGCTTGATGGAGGGCTGTGGGGACCATGGTCTCGGGGAATATCTAGCTCAATTGTCATGACACAGCTTATAAAGACAATGCTCTGCATTCTACCTTGGTGAGTAGTGTCTGGGGTCTTAAAAGCCTGTGAGCGGCCATCTAAGATACTCCACTGTTCTCATCCCTTCAGGAGCAAGGGAAAATGAAGAGAACAGGATACAAGGAAAAGATTAGTCTGAAGGACTAATTGTCCACAGCTACCAAGGCCTCCACCGGACTGAGTCCAGTACAGCTAGATGGTGCCCAACTACCACCACTGACTACTCTGACCAGGATCACAACAGAGAGTTCTGGACAGAGCTGGCGAAGGATATAGGGTATAATTCTAACTCACAAAAAAAGACCAGATTTACTGGCCTAACGGAGACTGGAGAAACCTCGAGAGTATGGCCCCCAGACACCCTTTTAGCTCAGTGGTGAAGTTACCTCTGAGGTTCTCTGTTCAGCCTGGGAGTGGACAGCCCCTTAAAACCAAATAAGACTAACGAGGTACAGGAATCCAGTGACAAGGGCCAGAAGGCAGAGGGGGACAGGGAAGCTGGTGATAGGAAACCCAAGGTTGAGTAAGGATATTGTTGATGTGTTCTGAGATTGTTAACCATTGTCATAGGGCAACATTTGTAGTAACTTTTAAATAAGAAACTATTTTGTTCTGTAAACCTTCATCTTAAGTGAGAATAATAGCATAATTGGAAGAGCATAGTCAATGTCACTGAACTGTGCAAGTAGAAATTTTTGAAACAGTGTATTTTTGGCTATGTGTATTTTCACCAAAAAAAAAAAAAGTTGAGACGTTAGAGGGCTAATATGTTGTGGGGTTGTTAACCAATGTCCTAAAACATGTGTACTACTGTTTCATGAGAAACTGTTTGTTCTGTAAGCATTCACCAGAAGTACAATAAAATATAAAGAAAAAAATTTAAAAAAATAAATAAATAAATTTATTTGAAGTGTATTTAATATATGATTTGCATGTCGAGCAACACTTCTGACTAGACAGTCAAAGTGTTCTGAAGATGAACAAGCCTCTAGAGATTTTTACGCTACATCTTATCAAGATTGCTATGGAAGTGGGCTGGGGATCAGTGTTTACATAAGAATTTACCCTAAAACACAGCTTCCAGTCTGACCATGGCATTTCTGTTTCGTGAACCTGACTGAATTCTTCAAAAAAGCAAGATGCCGAAGACAAAATGGTTTTGACCAATTAGCAAGACTATTGTTTGACTTAATGGTGACATTTAGAAGACCAGTCTGCTAAGGCTCAAGGATCAAAAAAGGTCTCAAGGGCAATTGCCTGGGTGGGTCACCCCAACATCATGGACTCCAGAAAACTGGATTCCAGGAGAATTAAAACTGTTTCTCAATCTTAAGAATTGTTAACGATTTTAATCATAATATCTTAAAGATTCCTTCTACAATCATAACTGATACTATACTCTATCTCCTTATTCGATTTAACCATATTAGTAATAAGATTAGATTACAGAATGATAATAGTAAAAAGGTCAGGCCTTTTCCAAGGAAAATTAAACTCTAATTATTGATATTCTGTATATACGTATCATGCTTGGTAAAGTAGAGGGTCAGCAAAAAAGAGGAAAACCCTCAATGAGATGGATTGGCACAGTGGCTGCAACGATGGGCTCAAGCCTAGCAACAATTGTGAGGATGGTGCAGGACTGGGTGGTGTTTCCTTCTGTTGTACATAGGATCACTATGAGTCAGAATCAACTTGATAGCACCTAATAACAACAGCAATATACATATTAAACTGTATTAAAATATCTACAAGAACATCATAATCAATATAAATCACATGTCAAACTCTATAAAAATGTGTTCATGGAACGCAAACTATGAAAACTCATACAATGGTTTCTAGTCTTTCGGAGGGAAATACAGTAAAGAGAAGGCAGATTAAAATTAGTTTCTTGTTTTCTTGGAAATCTGAAATCTAAAGACTTTTGTAAGAGGATAGTAAATTTCAATGATTTAACTATCAAAAATTTAGCCACTCTAACGTACGTTCGTTTTTATTGCTAACTAGTGTTCAATATATTCTACTGTATGGATATTACTCAGGTTGTTTATTCATTTATTAGTTAAGGGATATCAACTTTGTTTCCAACATTTGGCAACTAAGGATAAAGCTGACACAAACCTTCTCATCAACTTATTATTTATATATCTTTTAAAAATAGTTATCTTCCTAAGATTTACAATACATATTGTGTTATATCATTTTAAATGTAGACAAGATCCTGGAACTGTATACTCCCACTTCCTTTGTCCTCACCGT
Source organism: Dugong dugon (assembly GCA_030035585.1). Taxonomy (NCBI): domain Eukaryota; kingdom Metazoa; phylum Chordata; class Mammalia; order Sirenia; family Dugongidae; genus Dugong; species Dugong dugon. The sequence goes on along the minus strand of CM057463.1, from coordinate 99,089,885 downwards.
ATGGTATTGTTTTATTTTTTACATGTGCTTATACGCACAATATATTGCATATATACATGTGTATATATATATATATATATATATATATATATATTAGCAGTAGACAGCAAATTATTTTTAAAATATTTTTAAATGCAGAATTTAGCATTATTTTCCTTTATTTATTCCTATCCATTGCATGGAGATCATTCCAACTCATAATGGTCCTATACTGATCCTACAGAACACAGTAAACCTGCACCATAGGGGCTCCAAGTCTGTAATCTTTATGGAAGCAGACTGTCACGTCTTTCTCCTGAGAAGTAGCTGGTAGGTTTGAACCACCAGCATTCTGGTTAGCAACCGAGCCGAGCGCTTAACCACTGCACCACTAAGCTTCTTTATTCATTCCCAGTGCTATTTGTTTCTTCGTATACAGATAGTGCCCGACTTACAACAGGGTTCCCTTCCGATGACTCCATCGTAAATCCATTCTGATGTAACTAGAATATTTCTTTTTTCATTTCAGTTTTCATTATTATTATCATTGCCTTTTATTATCAGTATCTTCATAAATATAATCTTTGTTTGTCTTTGGGGGTTGGAAACATTATATCTAAACTTACAGATATATGTTAATACGTACATATATACATAAAAAAGCGCACACATCACAAAAATTTACTCTGACGATGAAGAGTTGGACCATGTTGGCATTTTGTCAGTTGCAGTAATAACTCCACTTATGGAAGGTTTTGAATCATCTGGATTATCTCTCAGAATGGTGTTTCTAATTAGAAAATTAATGAGAGTTGTCTGTATAGTCCTTTTCCTTTTTTCCTCATATATTTTGTGGTAACTTCTCACTGCTTCCTGACTCCGCCCATCTACTTTAGCAAAGCAATCAGTGTTTGGATCCATGTTTTCAAGCAACTGAAGCCTCTGATTTAGTTTAGAAAACTAAATCTATATGGCAGTGTTTTGAATGATAAATCATAAAATTGAACATCTGAGAATGATAACAGCTAATTACACACTGCAACATTGTGTGTAGTACATATTACTAAGTATAAGATGTACATAAAAATGACAGTCGTAAATGCAGTTTGTCATAACTTGAATATGTCTTAAGTCAGGGACTACCTGTATCCTGTATATCCATTATTGTTGTTGTTGGGCGCCCTTGAGTCGATTTTGGCTCATAACAACCTTATGTGGCACAGTAGAACTGTCCCATAGGGTTTTCTTGGTTGTAATCTTCCGGGAAGCAGATCTCCAGTTCTTCCTCCCTGGGAGATGCTGGGTGGGTTCAAACCGCAAACCATTCAGTAAGGAGGGCTCCTTATTAAGTCTAATATATTCTAACTGCAGAATTTCCTTTAAAATTACTTGTAGAGTAGGTTTACTGGCAATTAATTAAATTAATTATCTCAGTTTTTATTTGTTTTAGTAAGTCTTGATTTTCTCATGTATTTTTTGAAGATATTTTTGGTTAGTAGAGTTTGATTGTTCCTTTCTTCCCATGTCTTTAAAGATGTCTCTCCACTGCTTGATTGATAGCCAAAATATCAGCTGTAATTCTTATCTTTGCTCCTCTGTATGCAATATATTTCCCCTTTATTGGTTGCCTTCAACAACTTTCTTTTGTCTTTTTTTTTCTTAATTTGGTTTTGATAATGTTGAAATTTACCTGAAATCTATAATCTATGATATTGGAAAACAGCAATAATTTTTTTAAAAAATCCTTCCTTCCTTTTTGTTCAGGAAAATGGCTTACGGCAATAACCACATTTCCCATATGACTTAGACAAGATTAATGGTTGCCCCCTTGTTTACTTATGACAAGGCTAGACACAGACCTTCCGAATTCCCATATCCTCAAATCATAAGTGGGTGACTGAATTGCTTGTTCCCATTGACCAATTAGAAACAAAGTGCTTGTTAACTAAACTTTATTTAAGCTTCCCTCCTTCTTCCAAGTCCCTGAACTATGGTCCATCCTCAGCCTGAGCCCACTTATTACTCCTCTTTAAGAGCTTCTCCTGAAGAATAGGTGGCTTTTTATAATACATTCTGATTCACTATCTGATGACATCACCCTTCCATCCCACCTCTCCACACCTGTTTTTTTTCCAGTCTTGTTAACTCTTAGTCTCTATAAAAGATATACTTTTTTTCTTGAATTCTTTGAGACACTTGCTGATTTTATAGTTGGAATGATCTACTTTATTAGTTCCCATTCTCCACTATTACAATAAGCCTTTTCCTTTTATAACTTTTCTTACTGATTAAAACTTTTTCCTATCAAAGTCTACATTTGTTTTTTATTTGTCAGGTTGGTTTTGTTTTCATAAGTTTAAATACTATATGTCTAGGCTTTTTCATGTTTTGTTTTTAATATTGATGTGCTTATTCTGCTTGGTGTACTCTGAACTTCTGTCATTAGTTTGCAAATTCTTTGCTGTTATTGTTCAAATATTTCTACCTCATTCCCTTTCTCTTCTCTCGCTAGGATTACAAATATGCTTATGCTGGAATGTTTGACGCAGTTCCACCTCTATTAGCTGTTTTGCTTTTTCTTTCTATTTCAGTCTGAGTAGTTTCTATTGACCAATCTTTACGTTCACTGACTCTTTCCTCAGTTGTTTCAAGTCTACTGGTGAGCTCACGGAAAGCATTCGATTCTAGCATTTCTATTTGGGTCTTCCTTACAGCTTCCACTTCTTCTGCTGAAATAACCTATCTGATCTTGCATATTGTCCATCTTTTCCATTAGTCCTGGTAACATATTAATCACAAACAAACAAACAAAAAAACCAACCATTGCTGTCAGGTTAATTCTGACCCATAGCGATCTTATAGGACAGAGTAGAACTACCCCATAGGGTTTCCAAGGAACAGCTAGTGAATTCAAACTGCTGACCTTTTGGTCATCAGCCGACCTCTTAACCACTGCACACCAGAGCTCCATATTAATCATAGTTGTTTTAAATTTCATGGCAGATAACTTGCAGATAATTGCCACGTCTGTGCTATGTCCACTTATGCCTCTTCTAAGGCATTTTTAGTTGCTTTTTCAAGTATCTTATAAAATGTTTTGTTGAAAGTTGGATATCGTATGTAGGAGAGTAGAGAGTGAGGCAAATAGATTTTTGCCTGATAAAAGGCATGGCTTTCTTTAGCCTTCATTTTTAAAAAGAAGATTTGATTTAATCTAGTTAGGATCTGGTATGTGGTAATATATGTTACCTTTAGTGCATCATTGTTGTTTTCAGGTGCCAAAGAGTCAGTTTTGACTTATAGTGACCCTATGTACAACAGAACAAAATACTACCCAGTCCTGTGCTATTCTCACAATGGTTGTTATGTTTAAGCCTATTTTTTTGCAACCACTGTGTCAGTCCATCTCATTGAGGGTCTACCTCTTTTTCACTGACTGTCTATTTTACCCAGCCTGATGTCCCTCTCTAGGAATTGGCCCCTCCTGATAACATGTCCAAAATATGTGAGACGAAGTCTTACCGTCCTTGCTTCTCATGAGCATTCTGGCTGCACTTCTTCCAAGACAGATTGGTTCATTCTTCTGGCAGTCCATAGTATATTCAATATTCTTCACCAACATCATAAATCAAAGGCATCAATTCTTCCTCGGTCTTCCTTATTTATTGTCCAGCTTTCACATGTATATGAGGCAACTGAAAACATCCTGGCTTGGGTCAGCCACACCTTAGTACATAAAGTGTCATCTTTGTGGCATAGTGGTTAAGAGCTCCACTGTTAACAAAAAGATCAGCAGTTCGAATCTACCAGCTGCTCCTTGGAAACCTTATGGGGCAGTTCTACTCTGTCCTATAGGGTTGCTATGAGTTGGAATCGACTTGATGGCCATGGGTTTGGTTTTTTGGTTTTTGCAGCAGATTCGGCCAACACAAAGCGTCTTTGACTTCTTGAGTGCTGTTTCCACGGGCATTGATTATGGATCCAAGTAAGATGAAATCCTTGACAACTTCAATCTTTTCTCTGTTTATCATGATGTTGTCTATTGGTCCAGTTGTGAGGATTTTTGTTTTCATCATATTTAGGTGCAATGTCTGTTTGATTCTGAAATTTAAGTCTTTCAGATCTGTCCTTTGCTCTGTGTCTTAGGTAAGTTGTCTTTGTTTGCTATTGTTCCTCTGTAGCCCCTCTTTCAGCAATATTCTGCTGTTACTTGTTAGTCAAACGTACGTCTTAGGTTTGTGTTAGAAAATGGGAGTTTATTCTCTTTTTGTTCTTGTTGTTGTCTGCCGTCAGGTCGATTTCAACTTACAGCGACCCTATAGGACAGAGTAGATCTGCTGCGTATTATTTCCAAGGCTGTAATCTTTATGGGAGCTGATCACCAGTCTTTTCTCCGTGGAGCCTCTGGTGGCTTCGAACCACCAACCTTTTGGTTAGCATGCTAGCGTTTAGCCGTATTAAGCCTTATTCTTAGGCATGCACTGTATCCCTGCATCATGAGAATGTGGCTTTTCCAGTTCCCAGATCCTCTCTTATCTATAGCTGTGAACTCAGCCTGTAATCCTTCTCCTCCCTTAACCCATTGCGTTCGAGTCAATTCTGACTCATAGCGACCCTAAAGCACAGAGTAGAACTGCCTACTATCTACCTATACAGTAAGGTTTCCAAGGAGTGGCTGATCGATTTGAACTGCCGACCTTTTGGATAGCAGCCATAGTTCTTAACCACTGCACCACCAGGGCCCCTCCCCGCCCTTAGGGTAAAACAAAAGAAAACAAAATAGTGGTCTTCAAGTCAATTTCTACTCATGGCAACCCCATGTGTGTCAGAGAAGAATTATGCTTCATAGGATTTTCAACGACTCATTTTTCAGAATCAGGTTTTTCCCTCCCTTCCATTCCCCAGCTGCAATGAGTTTTCATCTAAGAGCAGCAGTGATTATTGTTCTTCCCTCCCCAACCCCCCCATGAATTAAGGAAGGCCTTTTCTTTTTTCTTCTTCTTTTTTTAATGGTGCAAGAGTAGGTGAATCTAGATACAGTTTCTTGTCTCTCCCCCAAGGCTGTTCATTTTCCCCTCCCTCAGATACGCAACAAAATAGACATTCTTACTGTTCTTTCTGATCTTTCCTGAATATATGGTAGGGTTGGTGGAGAAAGACCTGCAAGATGGTGTGTTTTCACACAATTTCCTTAATTCCTAGAATTTTAGACTGTCTCATCTGCCTGCACTTGACATTTGTATAATTGTCAACTCTTCCAGTTGAATTTTTTTTTTTTTTTTTTGGTAACTGGGCATTCATGTTGTATTTTCCTCAAGAGAGTGTATGCTCACATCTTTTTCTCCCTGAAGACAATGTCTCTTGGTGCAGCTTTTTGATATAGGAGCTCAGCACTCTGTTGATTCAGAAAAAGTCTTGAATTTGCCATTAATCGTTTTAAGTTTGGAGGTGATGCTACTTCCAGCTCTCTACATCCTAAGTGGAAGCCAAATACCATGAGCTTTTTTAAACGAAATAATATAATGAGATAGTAATAATAAAATTAGGTAATAATAATAATACATTTCTATGCCTACAAGCTGATTATTGTTCTAAGCGCTTTACGTTTATCACTTCTTTGGTGGTCACAGTAATACAATTAATTAGGCACTATTATTATTTCTATTTTCCAGATAAAGTAAGGGATACACATAGAGAATAGTTCAGTTATACAAATTGCTAAGTGAAAAGTAGAAACTTAAGAAGAATACTAGACCACAGAGTCCACACAATTAACATTAAGCCATTTTGATTTCCATCAGAAGAGGGAGCGTGTTAAAGCATCTAACAGAGTTCATGGCTATATTCATTAAATGCTCAGCAAATATTTTCATCCTTTCTCTGTTATTCTTTGTTTCAGGTTCTTACTGACATTTATTGTTATCTCAAGAATGCCAAAGTCCATCAAAACAACTCTTGTTCTTTTTGCAAGCCTTTCCAATAAGTGTTTTTATGCTACCACATTGCTTGTGATACATTTTATTCAACAGCTTGAGCACTTCAGTTCACAAAAAGGATCCAAGTCATTATTGATTTCTTTTCTCCTTGCTTAGGGAGAAATAAACATTCCAACCTCTGTTTGTTTTTAGAGGCTAATAATCTGATTGAGTGGTTAATGGGGGTGCTTACTTCTTGTGGTTACTGTGCACAGAGCTGACGTTTCCGGCCAGGTAGGAAGCATCCAATGAGAAGATATGCTATTTCCTCTTATGAGGTTAAGAAATGCGTACACAGGCATTAGAGAAATAAACAATATATTTATATAGGAGCTTCACTATGCAATTTTGACCTAAGATATTTCCCAGAACAGCAGCTTAGTCTTGCACTGATGATTTATAAAGGTTTAAGACAGCCTTTTGAAACCACAAAACTGTGACACTGATGTCTTTAATCTCCTTTTGTTCTGTCCTAGGCTAACCTTATCATTGTCAAGCACCAACTGGTCACAGGCAGAGAAATATAGGTAGGAGCCTTTAATTCACCCTGAAACTATTTTGAGAGGCCCCCTCTTGATCTAATCAGAATTACATTTTCCTTTAAAACAAAGCTTTGTCTTTATATCTTGTCATAGAAAAGACTCTCAAAATTCTTATTAGATCACAGTTCAATTTTAACCTTTTGAGACACAATGGACTTTGATTAATTAATAAGTTAATGGACTACAATCATTTTTTTTATTCATTTTGACAATCATTTCATTGACTTTCAGCTCTGATTTGAGTGGCTTTTCTCATAAATAGGCCAATCACAGAAATAAATTTTAGCTTGTTAAATTCACCCACTTGTGGCATTCTGGTAAAGCAGCACTAGATAACTATGACAACTTGTGTGGGTGAAATGTATGCATATGATAACATATCCTTCCTGTGCGATTATGCTACCTTGTATGACAAAAAGGATTTTGTTTTAAGGTCTCAAAACAATTAGCCTTAAAATAGGGAGATTATCTGATTCTGTCTGTTGTTGTTGTTAGGTGCTGTCCAGTCGGTTCTCACTCATAGAGACCCTATGTGCAACAGAACAAAACACTGCCTAATCCTGCTACATCCTCACAATCATTGCTATGTTTGAGCCCTTTGTTGCAACCACTGTGTCAATCCATCTCATTGGGGATCTTCCTCTTTTTCACAGACCATCTACTAAGCATGATGTCTTTTTCCAGGGACTGTTCCTTACTGATAACATGACCAAAGTACATAAGACGAAGTCCTGCCATCCTCCCTTCTAAGGAACACTCTAGCTGTACTTCTTCCAGACAGATGTGGCCATTCTTCTGGCAGTCTGTGATATATTCAATATTCTTCATCAACACCATAATTCAAACACATCAATTCTTCTTTGTTCTTCCTTATTCATTGTCCTGCTTTCACATGCATATGAGGTGATTGAAAATATCGTGACTTTGGTCAAGCACAACTTAGTCTTCAAAGTGACATCTTTGCTTTTTCAACACTTTAAAGAGGTCTTTTGCAGAAGATTTTCCCAATGCAATGCATCATTTGATTTCCTGACTGCTGCTTCTATGGGTGTTGGACACAATGAAGAAAGGTTAGTGGTTGGAAAATATTGACTTGGTGATAGAAAGAATGCTGGAGATCACATGACAGAATTTTGCAAGACCAATGACCTATTCATTGGAAATACCTTTTTTCAATAACGTAAGTGGTGACTTTATATGTGGACCTCATCAGATGGAATATACAGGAATTAAATTGACTACATCTGTGGAAAGAGACAATAGAGACCAGTATCATTAGTCAGAACAAGGCCATGGGCTGGCTGCAGAATGGACAATCAAATGCTCGCATATAAATTCAAGTTGAAGCTGAAGAAAATTAGAACAAATCCATGAGAGCAAAAATACAACCTTGAGTATACCCCACCAGAATTTAGAGACCATCTTAAGAATAGATTTGACCCATTGTACACTAATGACTGAAGACCACATGAATTATGGGATGATGTCAAAGACATCATACGTAAATAAAGGGAAAATTCATTAAAAAGAAAGAAAAGAGCAAAGTGGATGTCAGAAGAGACCCTGAATCTTTTTCTTGAATGTAGAGGATCTTAAGTGAAAGGAAGAAATGATAAAATAAAAGCTGAACATAAGATTTCAAAGGGCAATCATTAAGACAAATTAAAGTATTATAATGACATGTGCAAAAACCTGGTATTAGAAAACCAAAAGGGAAGTACACACTGGGCATTTCTCAAGGTGAAATAAATGAAAAAAAAAATTAATCAAGCTTTGAGTCGCAGTATTGAAGAATTCTATGGGGGAAAACATTGAATGACACATAAAAAAAACCGAAAAGCAAATTTTTTGCCTTCGAGTCGATTTCAGCTCATAGCAACCCTATAGGACAGAGTAGAGCCGCCCCATAATGTTTCCAAGAAGTGGCTGGTGGATTACAACTGCTGACCTTTTGATTAGTAGCCAGGCTCTTAACCACTGCTCCACCAGGCCCCCAAGAAATTGAACCACACAGGAAGAATAAAAAGAAGATAAAAGGAAGACACAGAGTCACTGTACCAAAAAGAATTGGTTGACATTCAGCCATCACAGGGGGTAGTGTAAGATCAAGAACCTATGGTTTTGAAGGAAGACATTGAAGTGGCACTAAAGACATTGGTCTAAAACAAGTCTCCAGGAACTAATAGAATACCAGTTGAGTTATTTCAACAAATGGATGCAGTGCTGGAGGTGTTCCCTAGCCTATGTCAAGATATTTGAAAAATAGGTACCTGGCTAACCGGCTGAAAGAGATCCATATTTGTGCCCATTACAAAGAAAGGTGGCCCAAGGGAATGCAGAAATTATTGAGCAATATCATTAATATCACAAGCAAGTAAAATTTTGCTGAAGACAATTCAAAAATGGTTGCAGCAATACATCAACAGGGAACGCCCAGAAATTCAAGCCAGATTCAGAAGAGGGCATGGATCAAGGGGTAGGTTTGACCTAATCATATAAGCCCTTCCAATCTGGTTCTAGAGGTCAGAGAAGGATGAATTTAAAAATTCAAAGCACAAGAAGATTTTCACATACTGTTGCTGATTTTAAGATTGAGGGTGCCACTGGCATGGAGTGCTATAGCCTCTAGGAGGTGAGAGTGACTCTTGTCTGACATCCAGCAAAAAATGGAGTGCCTAGTCCTACAATTGCAAGGAACTGAATTCTTCCAACAACATGAATGAGGTGGAAAGCACATTTTTTCCCAAAGCCTCCATAGGTGATCTCTGCTAAACCAACGGCTTCTTTTCTGCCTTGTGATACCATGAACATAGAACTCAGCCTACTTATAACCTACTGAACTGTGATCTAATAAATGGATGTTACTTTAAGGTGCTAATGAGCCCTGGTGGCATAGTGGTTAAGAGCTTGGCTGCTAACCAAAAGCTCAGCAGTTTGAATCCACCAGCCTCTCCTTGGAAACTTTATGGGGCAGTTCTACCCTGTCCTATAGGGTTGCTATGAGTCAGAATCGACTTAAAAGTAATGGCTTTTTTTTTTTTTTAATTAGTGGTACTTATTATTATCAGCAACAGAAAATGAATTCAGCTTGATTCTGCTTGTGTTATACTGACTATTGATATGATTTATTCTCTTCCTACAACTAATAATAATCATGTCCTTGTTACTGGAAAACTTAATTAATTAGGACAAAACTATACTCATATAAAGTATATAAGTAAAATAGCTGTTACAGAGCCCATACATTTGCTTCATAGGTGAAGGATTCATTTAGAGTCTAGATACTCCTGTATTGCCTACATTTTAATAGACATGTTAATCTTATATTTTCTCATTTATAATAATAAAAAGTAGATTATAAAGGAGGGTGCAGTGATAAGTGACAACTAAAAATTTCATAGGGAAGTAAAAGTAAAACTTTAAAAAAGAGACTTAAGAGTCACAGAAGTAGTGTAGTCTGAGATCACTAATTGTTCATTATGCTCATTTTCAGAAATATAGTGTCTGCTAAGCAATGGGTGAGTTTAATCTGACTCTCCAAAGGGGATGGGTGAGATTAAGTACCAGATTGGCTGTGCTACTTAAAACCCTAAAATGAAGAACAGAACCACAGAAGATGATACCCATCTAATGGTGCACAGAAGATGATCCTCAGTCCTTGCTTATTAAATGAAGAGTTTAGGAATACCCTGTCCAGCAACTACTCTGGAATCAGATGGTCACGCTAGAAATAAACCTTCATTGCTGTCAGCCCCTGGGATTCTGGAATTGTTTGTTACTACAGCATAATTTAGCCTGTCTTGACTGATACACCTTCCTAAATGTGACTCTTCTCTAGTCTTCTTTATTTTTAGTTCAATGAAACTTCATTCTTGAAGTTCCTATAAAATATTAATATCATTCTAGACTCTTCTCTTTCTCTCTTTCATATTCTTCATCAAATCCATTGCTACATCCTGCTGATGTTATCTTAAAAATGTAATCATTTACTGTTACACCTTTACCTAAGCAATATGAACCCTCTTATCCCTTGTGTGGATTATTACATTATTACAAACTGCTTTTCATAAAGATGCTCATCAGCCTTCCCCTAGGAACTATGTATTTGGTTAGATAGTCTACCATAAAATGCTTTATATGATCATTCCATAAGTAACATTTCTCTTCACATTGTGCAAGATAATTTTTAACATGAGATACAGCTACTACAATTAAGCAAGCAACTGGTGATATTACAAAACACCTCTTTTATAGTTTCAAAATTGAAGCTGAGTAACTTACACTCATTTTCCAGAGAAAATCAGCAGAAATGTAACCAAGTTTATTAAAACAAGTTATTTTAAAGAAGATATAAATATCAGAAGAGGTAGACAAAAAGAACAATGTGGTTTTGGATTAGAATTGGTAGTGTCAGTATTAATTTATGTATATAAATTAGTGTATGTATTTCTTATTCCTTCTGAAAGGACTAAGAATTAAACAACATCTTGAAAGCAATGAACATATTTAACACTTGATTCATTTTAAAATATTATCTACCACTGTAAGGAACCAGATTCCTTGGAAAGATGGGCAATTCTAAGATAGGAGTAGGAAAAGAACATAGTGAACTCAGGACACATCATTGTGTCAGAGGGAAAGCAGAACTCAAAAAGTGATAAGTACATGGCAAAATGATACAGAAGCCAACCTGAAGTGGCTCTCAGTGTCCAAATTAGGTATAATCGGAGAATCAAAATAAATAATGACAGTGAGAGTATAATAGGTGTCCTATAAAATATTTAAAGAGATAATTCCTGAATTATGCTGAATCACACCCAGATATTCCAAAGGACTTTGATAAAGCAATTATTCAAGAATTGTGAATAGATCCAAGGGAACTAACAAGTGATGCGCAAGCCTCAGGAATAAATAGCAATAGGAAGACTTGAATGGGCAAGTGGAGGAATTAGTATAACTAGAACCTGGTGGGAAACCCTGGTGGTGTAGTCATTAAGAGCTACAGCTGCTAACCAAAAGGTCAGCAGTTCAAATCCAATAGGAACTCTTTGGAAGTCCTATAGGGACGTTCTACTCTGTCCTATAGGGTCGCTATGAGTCAGAATCAACTTGATGGCAATGGGTTTGGTTGGTGTCATTTGTTTAGAACCTGGTGAGAACTGGAGCTGTAGAATAGAAATCACTGGGAGTTGCTGAAGCAGTGAAGGAGTGGCGCTCTCTCTCTTCTACTCACTGATACCTTGCTCACACTACTATTAGTTTTATTAGCAACCATTAGCAAGTTCCCAGGTGATACAAACACATGAGTAAGCACTGCATGACAGAGCAGGGCAGAGAATGAGGCAGAATGGATCTAGTAGAGCAAATATATGACAACCTTTGCACAATGTAACCTCTTTCCTATAATTCCTAAATAGCTGGAAATTACAGTTCAATCTATTCCCAAGGTTAGATGAAAGCTTTCTTTTCATTGCTATTATGTTGTAGTTGCTGTCCAATTGATCCAAACTCATAGTGAGTCAATGTGCAACTGAGCAATTGCTGCCTGGTCCTGCACCATCTTCATGATTGTTGGTATATTTGAGTATATTGTTGTAGCAGCTCTGTATCTTGAGCTCCTTCCAACCTAGAAGATTCAACTTCCAGCACTATGTTGTTGTCGTTAGGTGCCAGCAAGTCCATTCCAACCCATAGTGGCCCTGTGTACAACAAAACGAAACACGGCCCAGTCCTGCGCCATCCTCACAATTATTGTTATGCTTAAGCCCATTGTTGCAGCCACTGTGTCAATCCATCTCATTGAGGGTCTTTCTCTTTTTCGCTGACCCTCTACTTTACAAAGCATAATGCTCTTCTTCAGGGACTGATGCCTCTTGATAACATGTCCAAAGTATGTGAGACATAGTTTTGCCATCCTTGCTTCTCAGGCTGTATTTCTTCCAAGACAGATTTGTTCATTCTATTGGAAGTCCATGGTATAGTCAAGATTCTCCACCAACACCATAATTCAAAGGCATCAGTTCTTCTTTGGTATTCCTTATTCATCGTCCAGCTTTCGCATTCATATGAGGCAATTGAAAACACCATGGTTTGGATCAGGCACACTTTAGTCTTCACGGTGACATCTTTGTTTTTTTTAACACTTTAAAGGGACTTTTGCAGCAGATTTGCCTGATGCAATGCATCATTTCATTTGTTGACTGCTACTTCCATGGGTGTTAATTGTGGATCCAAGTAAAATGAAATCCTTGACAACTTCAATCTTTTCTCTATTTATCATGATGTTGCTTATTGGTCCAGTTGTGAGGATTTTTGTTTTCTTTATGTTGAGGTGTAACCCATACTGAAGGCTGCAGTGTTTGATCTTCATCAGTAAGTGCTTCAAGTCCTCTTCACTTTCAGCAAGCAAGTTTGTGTCATCTGCATAAGGCAGGTTGTTAAAGAGTCTTCTTCCAATCTTGATGCCACTTTCCTCTTCATATAGTCCAGCTTCTTGGATTATTTGTTCAGCATACAGATTGAATAAGTATGGTGAAAGGATACAACCCTGACAAACACCTTTCCTGACTTTAAACCACGCAGTATTTCCTTGTTCTGTTCAAACGACTGCCTCTTGATCTATGTGCAGGTTCCTCATGAGCACAATTAAGTGTTCTGGGATTACCATCCTTTGCAATGTTATCTATACTTTTTTATGATCCACACAGTCAAATGCCTTTGCATAGTCAATAAAACACCAAACCAAAAAAAAAAAAAAAAAAACCCCGTTGCCATCCAGTCAATTCCTAATCATGGCGACCCTATAACACAGTACATAGCAAAAGGATACACTATATAGACAATGTTCTGTTGTGATTCATAGAGTTTTCACTGGCTAATTTTTGAAAGTAAGTAGCTAGGCCTTCTTTCCTGGTCTATCTTAGTCTGGCAGCTCTGTTGTAATCTGTCCAGCATGGGTGACCCTAGTTTATTGCATCATAGCAACATGCAAGCTACCACAGTACAACCAACTGGCAAGCAAATAACAACTAAGTCATCTTAATTCTATTTTATAATCTATCAGATGACTCCTAGCCCCGGAACATGACAAGGATTTCTCATTTGATTGACAACTACAGTTCTTCCATTTGTTCAAATCTGTCTTACTATAGTTATTTTAAGGAATTTTCTGAGAGTCTACTCTTCAATTTGCCATTGCAATAGTATTCAACAGATCACAGATTCTTCCTGACCTAGTTGAACCCAGCCTAAGACACTAGTGATACTCTTTTTTTTTTTTTCTTCTTCTTTCCATGTGAAGCGAAAAGAGAAATTGAGAGAGAAAAACAGCACAATAATGCTGAGGGCATTAAAATTCACAAATTATTTCACAAAAAAACAGTTTCCATTTTATTCTAACAAAACCTGAAATACTCTCCTATATCATTGAGTTTTCTCTCTTTAGTATATAAATTTCATAAGCATAAAAATATATTCTAATATCATTCATCTTAAAGTAAAAAAACTGGATGGTGACTATCTTTTGACCCCATTTGGTCTCCAGGTATTATCTCCTTCATAGCAAAACTCCCGAAGTCACTTTCATAGCTTCCTTTCCTCCAAGTCTCTCTTGAATCTACTATAATCAGGCTTTTTTCCTTACCACTTAGTAGAAAAATTATCCTTTAAGCTCTCACAACTGAAGCTAGTGGTTGATTTTTATTTTATTATTAGCAGCATTGAGATGCTTACTCAATACTTCTTGAATCATATTTGTCTCTTGGCTTTTGTGACAGCATTTCCTCTCAGTTCTTCAGCTATCTCATGGATGATGCACTTAATCAGCTTCATTTTCTTGCTCTCTTTCTCTGACCACTAAACTTTGTGTGCCCCATGATTTCAGCCTTAGACTTCTTCTCTGTATTTGTTCCCCAAATTATAGCTTTAGATGCTAAATTCAAAGTCGGACCCTTCATCTGACCTCTAGATGCTTATAGGTAACTCTACTTTTTGACATCATTAGTTAGATGTCTAATCAGAATTGCAAACTTGGCATGCCCAAACCTTAATTTCTTCTGTGAAACCTAAGTGCTATTAACCAAATATGCCTAGCCTTCATGCTTTAGGTGTATGGTAATAAGCCATTTGAATATAAATGTGCACATGTTACCTGATTTGCCAAATAAGGCAATAATTTTCTGTCATGCATTATTAAATTTCAACCAGATCTAACCTGCACTTATTAATTTGTTCTTGAAACTCATTGAAACCTTCCTAAGTGTCCAGCTGTAGAAATGCTTGGAATGCAAACACTAATAATGTCTCGGTCCTTTAGAAATCTATAGTCTGGCAAAGGAATAAAACATGTGAACTAGTAAGCTTCATAAAATATTTTGAAGTTCCCAGAGTTTATATGGACCTATTTTAGAAAAACACAAATTTTATTAAGCTGAAACTGATTTAATTTAAATTTCTTTCCACTCAGAACTACTATTCCAATGTTTAATTCAATTCCATATACTTCCTACATGACACTGTTCTTATACATTTTTGTTTGCTCTCTTCCTTTTTTTAAGCCGTTAAGGAGACATACATTTTCTCATACTTTTTTTTTTTTTTTTAGCATATATAGAGTACAGTATATTTTTAGAATATTTCAAAGGAGAAATTAACTCTTTTACTTTTCCTATCAAAAGCTGTCGCTAATCAATTGAGCTTGTTTTCTCTTGCAATTCCATCTTCCAAAGTTTGGCAAAGGTCTCCTGCATTTGTGAAATGGTCCTACAATTTGGAGACTTGAGTATGATTATGAAGACCATTGGTTTACCCAAGTGCCTATAAAACAGGCACATTGTGCCTATGCCTTTGAGCAAAAATAAAGCAAGATCAGCAATTAGGAGTATATCAAAAAAGATAGGAAAAAAAAGTAACTCATAACTTTGACTGCAAGGAAAGATACTTTTTTGTGTTTCATAGAAAATATAAAATAGAAATACATCATGTAGAAAGTGTAATTTAGACACATCTCATATGCATTTTACTATGAATAGGAAGAATTTTTCAAAACAGATACAAATTGAATTAGGCATAGCTTTTCTGTGATAAACTGTAGTTTCGGAGAACAAACAATGGAGTCCAAAACCTGAGTTTAATTTATAAAATTTTCTATTGGGCATCTTGTGCTGGGAAGGTTGTTTAACCTCCGAAAACCAGTATTCCTAATTTAGGGTAGGAATAATTCATCTGTCACAGAACTGTTGTAAATCCAGATGAAATAATTTGATGACATAACTATATATTTAATTATTTTTAATCCTGCATCTTCCAAATAAAAAAAGCAATAATTTCCTTTGTTTGTTTGTTCCTTTTTTTTTTTTTTTTCAAAATCTGGATAATACAAATTTATATCTTAATTTTCATTATGTCATTAGATGTTTTACAGGATTTTTCTGTTTGCATACTCTTCCATATTATGGTTGCATCAAGCTTTGTTTAACAATACTGCTAGACATTTATACTGTTTCCAATTGTCCAGTTTATGAATAATCTTTTATTTTGCTTCCAACAATTGACACAAGAAGAATTACTAAGTAAAGAGATTCTTTTTAAGGTTTTTGATAACAGATTGACAAATTGCTCTCACTTATGTAACATAAATTTATATAGTAAATGACAGAAGCAGGATTTGAGCCCACATATACTTAACTCTAAAACTCATGCTCTTTCCACAACATAAAGATGTCTATATTTTTACAGCACTCTAACTTACTTCAGAGTCTTTGAGTGAATAGACATATCCTTAAAAATACAATTACATATAAAACAGAAATGGATTTATATAACTGTCTCCTTAAGTAATCTTTGACAAGTCAAGCACATAATCTGAAAGAGTGCTTTAGTGAAAGTAATTGTCAATCGGAAATGTTATAATGTTAACCAAGTGTGTACAATTCTTATAGTCTACCTTAAAATGAGAACAGAACTTAGATAAATTAGAAGAATAGGTGGATTAAACATATCTTTTAAACTTGCTTTCCGAAAGTTCATTTACTTTAGGTAGTTTTTTTTTTGGGCCTTGTGGTGCAAATGATTAAGTGTTTAGCTGCTAATAGAAAAGTTGGTGGTTCGAACCCACCCAGCAGCTCCCAGGGGGAAAGATCTGAGGATCTGCTTTCCGTAAAGATTACAGCCAAGAAAACCCTATGGGTTTAGTTCTATTCTGTCACATAGGGTCACTACGAGTAAAAAATTACTAGGAACACCCAACAACAACAAAAAGGATTTTTTAGGAATAGGTTAGCAGATAGCTTATAGTTATATTCTCTGGTGAGTGCCTATGAGGTGCTGTTTTATATTTCTAAAGTAATTTACATTGCTACACCTAAAACAATTAATGGCTTATAATAGGCATTCAATAAATATTTCATCAATACAGGATAAATAAGGGAAGATGGGTACACTTGGAAAACAGACAAAACAAGAGTATGACTATGAGAATCTGGAAGCCTGATGGGAGTAATAGAGCTGAGAGAATATCAGCTCACAAGTCAGGGAAGGATTGCTTGCCACCTTCAGGCAAAACAGGCACTTCTGTAGACATAAGTAATTGAAATGCAACGATTTGTATAACCTTTGGACAATGACAGAAAATAAACAGATTTTTAAATCATGCCTTGCCTGTTAGTGGAATTTCACCTCATGGAGAAGTTACAAAACATCTACTTATAACATGCACTATGTTTTTATTATTATATGTAGTTGCTATCAAATTTGTTTCAACTCATGTTGACCTTATGCATAAGAGAATGAAATGCTGCTCGGTACTATGCCGTGTTTCTAATATTTGTATGCTTGAGTCCATTGTTTTCACTATTACATCAATCCATCTCATTGAGAGATTCCCTTGTTTTTGAAGACCCTCTACTTTACCTATCATGATGTCCTTTTCTAGAAACTGGTCTTTCCTGATGACACGTCCAAGGTAATGGAGCCTAAATCTCAACGTCCACACTTTTATGGAACATTTTGATTGTATTTCTTCTAACACTGATTTTTTTGTTCTACTGGCAGTCCACACTATGTTCAATATTCTTCACCAACACCATGATTTGAATATATCAATTCTTTTTTGGTACTTCTTTTTGCATGAATATGAGGCAACTGAAAAGACGATACCTTGGGTCAGGCACACTTGAGTCATCGAGGAGATATCTTTGCCTTAAAAACTTTAAAAAGGTCTTTTGCAGCCTATTTGGCCAATGCAATCCCTAGTTTGATTTCTTGAGTGTTGCATCTATGGATGTAGATTGTTGGTCCAAGTAGAATGAAATCATTGACAACTTTAGTATCTTCTTTAGTATAAAATTTAGCCTAGTGGTAAAACCACGGACTCCAGAGACAGAAATTCTGGCTTCAAATCTTTGCTCTACTCTTTCCTCAGTGTGTATCTTGGTCAAGAAAATCTAGCTTCCTCATCTGTAAAATATACATCACTTATACTTGTAGGGTTACATTTCATTATACTTAAATTACAAATTGACTTTAGGCATATAGTAACAAAGTTGTGAAATTTGGTCCAGAGGTGGTCTGAATTTGAAGAGAAAATTGCTAAGTCAATAGAAGCTAGAGAGAAAAATTTAATATCTGAATTATCATGATTCTTTAGCTACTATATTTAGAGTCCTGGTAGCACAGTGGTTAAGAGCTATGGCTGCTAATCAAAAGGTGGGCAGTTCAAATCGACTAGCCACTCCTTGGGAACCCTATTCTACTATGTCTGACTTGATGGCAACAAGTTTTTGTATTTTTATGGTACCAAACATTTGTACTTTAGAGGTAGATCTTCTATAAAGCTAAAGATCACGATAAGGGGAAAATTATTGTGATATTTTGGTTTTCTTAGTATAATTTACATATATGTATATGTATATATGTATATATATATATATATATATATTAGTTTCCTCCAGTGCATCTTTTGCTTGCTATTGTGAAGGATCCAGTTTTATCTCAAATTTTCTAAAATATTACTCACAGCATATAAATGTACAAGTAGTTTGGAAACAAATTTAATGACATGGGGAGCCAATATAAGCAGCAAGTGCACGTACTATCAACGAACATGATGCCCAAGCACTGTTCTGAAAACTTTACATAAATGACCTTATTTAATCCTCTGAAACATCTCATTTTACTCAAAATGACACAGAGAAATAAAAATAGAGGTCCCTAAGTCCATATAGTATATTATCTTCAGTAATCCTAGGAATTTTTTTCAGTTATTCATCTCAAACCAATTGTGTCTTTCTTTATTAGGAAACATTATATTTGGGTTCCTTTCCCAAATTCAAAGTCATCAGAGGAGCAGAAACTAAAAATGAACAGGCAATAGTCTAATTGAAAAAAGGAAAAATATAGGAAAAATTTTAAAAGCATATCCAAGTAGTTTTTAAGCAGCCTATTTGGGCCATTTATTAAAATATATATCTCAATAGTTATTGAAGAGTACATTACATTTTTGTCTAAAATTATAAAAAATATTTTTACATAAATGTATTATTAAATGAGGTACATTTTTATCTGTAAAAATAAAAAATATGTTCAGAAGCTCATTTCCTGACAATTCTTAATTAATTAGTACTAGACATGGTTGCAGCAGTATATCAACACGGAACTGTCATAAATTCAAGCCGATTCAGAAGACGACATGGAATGAGCAATAGCATTTCTAAAGTCAGATGGATCTTGGCTGAAAACAGAGAATATCAAAAAGAAGTTTACTTGTGTTTTATTGACTATGCAAATGCATTCAATCGTGGATCATAACAAGCTATGGATAACATTACAAAGAATGAGAATTTCAGAACACTTAATTGTGCTCATGAGGAATCTATACATAGAATAAGAGGCAATCTTTTGAACAGAACAAGGGGATACTGAATGGTATAAGATCAGGAAAGCATGCACCAGGGTTGTTTCCTTTCACTATGCATATTCAATCTGTATGCTGAGCAAATAAGCCCAGAAACTGAACTATATGAAGAAGAATGTGACATCAGGATTGGAGGAAGACTTATTAACAACCTGCATTACACAGATGACACAACCTTGCTTGCTGAAAGTGAAAAGGACTTGAAGCAATTACTGAAGATCAAACACTACAGCCTTCAGTATGGATTACACCTTAACATAAAGAAAACAAAAATCCTCACAACTGGACCAGTAATCAACATCATCACGATAAACAGAAAATATTGAAGTTGTCAAGGATTTCACATACTCAGATCCACAGTCAACCCCAGTGGAAGCAGCAGTCAAGAAAGCAAATGACATATTGCATTGGGCAAATCGGCTGCAAAAGATTTCTCTAAAGTGTTAAAAAAGCAAAGATGTCACCTTGAGGGCTAAGGTGTATCAGACCCAAGCCATGGTATTTTCAGTCACCTCATATGCATGCAAAACTGTACCATGAATAGGTAAGAATTAAGAAGAATAGATGTCTTTGAATTATGGTGTTGGTGAAGAATATTGAATATATGATTTCCAGAAGAACAAACAAATCAGTCTTGGAAGAAGTACAGCCAGAATACTCCTTAGAAGAGAGAATGGTGAGACTTCACCTCAAGTACTTTAGACATGGTATCAGGAGGGACCAGTCCCTGGAGAAGGATATCATGCTTCGTAAAGTAGAAGGCCACCGAAGAAGAGAAAGACCCTCAGTGAGATGGCTTGACACAGTAGTTGCAACAATGGGATTAAGCATAAAAACAATTGTGAGAATGGCACAGGACTGGGCAGAGTTTCATTCTGTTGTTCATGGGGTTGCTATGAGTCAGAATCGATTGGATGGCACCTAACAACAACAACAACACAATTCCTAAATCAAGGTCAATAATTTTCCACCAATATGTCATCAAATGGCACTGGATTTGGCAATCTAAACACTAAGTTTTCATTAAGAATTTTTTACTACCACTTGTCCAACATGAAAAGTCCTCAGAATAACTCATCAACACTTACTATTCCATCACTACCAAATCAGATAGCTGATTATAACAGCAATTACTAATAGTTTACAACCATCATTAAACAGCTCCAAGGGCAAACAGAAGGAAAAATAACCACCTACCATGCAAATTTAATAAATGGCAATATATGTCTGTTTTTCAGCTAGGAAAGCAATTATATATTTATAAGTAATGTTTCTTTTAGCAGAAGGCCACAATCTGAAATTTGCACATTTTACTTCATGCTGAATATGATGACATAATGATATAATTGAAGCAAAATACATTTAAAGTGATATACATATCTTTGCGAACTTGAACAGATAGAATCAATTCCTAGAAATGTTTAATAAATCTGGTTCAAAAGCTTCTATTACAAGTATGTTCTAATTTATGTATTCTGAAAATGATATGGCCAAAGAGCAGTAAACTGGAAATTTCAGATTAGACTTTTCTTTTAATGTGACTAAAGCTTCACAGTTTAAGTGGAAGACGATGTTTTAATATATGGTGAAGCTACCTAATTTAGTCTTGTGGATGACTGAAATCACAGGAATCCCTTAGTTTATGAAATTGATAATTATCTTTATTTGTAGGTAAGAGAGGATTGAGGTGGTATACTCAATGCTCTTTAAGATGGTAAGGTTTAAATGAATAGGATTATTATCAGCTACTCTTTGATTTATGACTAATTAAAGATATGGGGGGTGGCTATGGGTGGGAAAGAAGTAGTGAGTAAAATAATATTAAATTTATTAAATATGAAATTCATGTGAGGCTTTATGTTAAGCTCTTTTACCTTTATTTTATATAATCTTTACACTACACATGTAAGGAGATATAAAAATAAATAAATAAATCTGTTGCAGTCAAGTCGATCCCAACTCATAGTGACCCTCCACAATTTATAGATGAGGAAATGTAAAATACAAAAGGTTTAATATGTTTTTAAAATTGCCCAGCTACTAAATGATAAATGATATCTTTTAGGGAACATGAGTGCACAGGTTTATTACTAAGGTTTTAGGTTAGAAACACTTAGTATGGAATATCAGAAGCATGGAGAGTCTTTGGATTGATTACCTCTTCAGGAAAGGACTGATGAGAAATATTCAATAAGTGAAATTGAATTTTGCTGGAAGAAATGAATATACACTTAGCTATTGCAATTTACACAAAGACTAAGAGCATAATGATGATTAGATTTAGTGAAATGCTACAAAGCCCTGGTACTAAATTAGTAAACCCAGGCCTAGTAAACATTTCTCAGAATCTATTATACTCCACCTCAGGAAGCCAGATAACCATCTGCTTCAATTTATAGATGAATTCTTCTTATTGATCAATAGAAATTATCTGAGTACAACACAATATATTAATGATGGAGAAATGTTTTAGATTTTTAGTGCTACTATAACAGAAATAACCACAAATGGGTGGGTTTAAAAACCAGAAATTTATTTTCACACAGTTTAGGAGGCTTGAAGTCTGAATTCAGGGTTCTGGCTCTAGAGGAAAGCTTTCTCTCTCTGTGAATTCTGAAGGGAGGGCCTTGTCTCTTTGAGTTTCTTCTCCTGGGAGAACTTTACGTGGATTGGTATCTCTCTTCCTCCATGTCCACTTGTTTGCTTGCTGGTTAAATCTCTTTTATATCTCAAAAGGTTTGATTTAAGACATAACCTACACTAACACTGCCTCATTAACATAACAAAGAAAACACGTTCCCAAATGAGATTATAACCACAGGTATATCAAAAACAAACCTGTTGCCGTGGAGTCAGTTCCAACTGATAGCAATCCTATTGGACAGAGTAGAACTGCCCCATAGGGTTTCCAAGAAGCAGCTGGCAGATTCAAACTGCTGACCTTTTTGTTAGCAGCTGAGCTCTTAACCACTAAGCCACCAGAGCACCACAGGTTTAGAGGTTAGGATTTACAACACATATTTTGAGGAGACACAATTCAATCCAAACACAAAGATATCAACTTGGCTAACTAATAGAAAGCTAAAACTATTTGATTGTCAATACAAAGTACACAGAGTATAAACTCATATCTTGTGATGTGGAATATGAGATTCTTTATAATTTCAGTTAGGCTATTCATATCTAAAAACATTTTACACATTTGAATAACTCTTATTGTTAAAATCACCATGTCAATGTGATTTAGGTAATTTAAAGAGCTATTAATTGATTACTCTGATTAATTCCCTAGTATTGCCTGTGGTGGTTCTTGGACACAATCTAGCAATAGAAACTGGGAATAGCATGGGGTGGAAAAATGAAAAGAAATCTCTTTTGCCTGAAAAATCTCTAATAATTACTCTGTAGGCACAAGTCAGCTTTGTGTGTGGTAAACAAGGGAAGTCTTGGTGCCTACATATGCCATAGTGCTCTAATGGAGTATAAACTTTATCAAATGTAGATGTCATTTAATGTGATAGAAATACTCCATTTGCCTATTCCTTGGAGAGGGCAAATTTCCTTAGTAGAGATGATTATTGTAGTCATTAGTTTTGATCAAGATGATTACAACTTATGGCAGTTCTATGTGTACAGAGTAGAAATTCTTTATAGGGTTTTCAAGGCTAATGATCTTTCAGAAGCAGATTGCCAAGTCTGTCTCCTGAGGTGCCTCTGGATGGGTATGAACCACCAACCTTTTGCTTAATAGTACAGTTCTTAACCATTTCTTAAACCCAGTGGCTCCTGAGTCCAGTTGAGAATATCTGACAAAAACAAGTAGATTACAAGACACTTCTGGTAATATGGCACTCTAGGCAGAAGCAACATGCAGTCACTGCACAGAAAAGATCAGAAAAACTAAGCCAAACAGAGAAAACAGCAATCCTGAAACCCTAAACATCAAAAGAATAAAGAACTCAGCCAAGCACCAAATGTAGTAAGAAACTGACAGAGAACAGAGAGCGAGGAGACGTACATAAAGAGACCCCTTATCAGCTAACACAGCATGGATCCACAACCTTGGACTCCTGTCAGAGACCAGCAAAGGGGGTATGAGAAAGCAGTTTCGTAGAGCTTCCAGCAGGAGATAAAATAACTTGTGGTAACTTGTGATATACGCTTTCCCACCCTCCAACTTTCTTCACCCCCACACGACTGCTTCGATTCCACCCTCCCACACTGGCCGACTCCCTGAGTGCCATTTGTTGGTTGCTGGGGTTCCTTTTTTACACTTCTTTTGATTTCTTCCTTAGCTCTCACCACCTCCCCCTCCTTTCGCACAAACACCTCGCTCCATGTGCCGTCTTTGCTTCTTCCTGAGGGGTTGTGGAGCTCAGCTCCAGTATGGAACTGTTTCCCGGTCTGTGCTGCCACACTAGTGGGATCCTGGGGCTTTTTGTTTCTTTGTTTGTTTTGAATTGTTTCTTTGTTTTCTTTTTCATTTCTCAACTTGGGAGCCCATTCTGGCCAGGCAGTGCTGCGTGGCTTGGGACCTACCCCCTCAGCTTGCACAGATGCACACAGGGATCCCTGAGCGCATTTCTTTTTTTGCGTTTTTTTTTTTTTTTCTTTCCCCAGATTTTTTGGGGATTTTCTTGTAATTTTTAAAAAATTTGCTTTGTTTTCTTTTCCCTCTTTTTCCCTTTTTGTCTTTCTTCATTACTCAGTTTCTCATCTCTCTATAACTTCCTTCCCTTCCTGTCCCCTGAATACCTGACACTGAGTGACACCTCTATGCCTTCTACCCAGGCTGTACTTCAACAGCTGGGAAGAATGCCCCAGATCTCGCACTGGTGGGATACCTGGGAGCTTTGCTGTCCTTTTTTCTTTCTAATTTTTATTTATTCATTATTTTCTTTTCTTTTTTTCTTTTTCTCCATTTAATAGTCTCTCATCTCTCCACTCCAATGGCAAGATCCCCTAGCACTCATTTTTGTTTGTTTGAATGTTTTTGACTCCTGTTCCTCTCTCCTCTCTCCCATACCCATCTTAGCGCCACAGATCACAATGTTCACCCTTCATCCTGCCTACCTGTGCTGTGCACTTAACATCACATCACCAAGCAGCACAGCCACGGCCTACTGGAACCTGCCCTGCACTGATTACTGACCCACCCATGTGGCTGTTGTAAGTGCCATAAACAACCCATCCCAGCAACTCCTCTTCAGCTAAACTGGTCCTGCAATACCATACCTGAGCTACTGACCCTGCCAATTGGAGAAGGAGGCAAAAAGTATCTTGCCAACAGATGAGCAAAGAACAAAAAACACACAGCCCATCTGCTCAGACATAGCCAAATAGAAAACAAAAGACAAAACAAACAAATATACAATCATTAACTGAGAAAAAAAAACTATTGAATGCCCCAAAGACAGCAGAGAATATCAAAACATTTACAAAAAAAGGGCAGGATGGTTCCAGTAGGCATCCAAAATAAAACACCAGATGACTTTCCAGCGCAAGAAAAGGCAATAGAACTACCTGATAGGGAATTCAAATCTCTAATATTCAGAATTATCCAAGAGTTGAAGCAAAAAGTAGACAAAATTGAGGGAAAAATAGACAAATTAATGGAAAAGGAAGACAAATTCATGGGAAATACAGACCAAAAAAAGAAAGAATTCAGAAAAATACTGTAGGAATAAAATGCCAAAATAAATTCACAACTAGAAATTATACAAAAACAACAATTAGAAATTAGAAATCAAAAGATAAACAACAAGATTTCAGAAATGGCCAGTATCACAGAAAGGCTGAGGAGCAGATCTGAAATGGTGGAAGACAGGTACAGCGGAATTGAAGAGAAGCACTTGGATACAAATCTGTTTGAGGAAAATTCAGAAAAAAGAACAAACTAAAATGAAGAGACCCTTAGAATTATGTGGGATACAATCCAAAGCAAAAATTTTCGAGTGATCAGAGTTCCAGACCGGGGAGAAAAAAGAAAACCCAGAGAGGATCATTGAAGAACCGCTGACAGAAAACTTCCCCAGTATCATGAAAGATGAAAATCTGGCCATCCAAGAACCTAAACAAATCCCATATAGGATAGACCCCAAAAGAAAATCACCAAAGCATATCATAATCACAATCACCAAAACCAAAGACAAACAAAGAATCCTGAGAGAAGCTCATGAAAAACAAGAAGTCACATACAGAGGAGAAACAATAAGACTAAGCTCAGATTATCTGGAGGACACCATGCAGGCAAGAAGGCAATGGGATGACATATATAAAACTTTGAAAGAAAAAAATTGCCAGCCAAGAATAATATATCCTGCAAAACTCTTGTTCAAATATGATGGTGAAATTAGGTCATTTCCAGACAAATAGAAATTAAGGGACTATGTAAAAACCAAACCAAACTTACAAGACTTGTTAAAGGGAGTCCTTTGATCTGAGAACAAACAACTTCAGCTCACAGGTATAATCTAGGATGCAGGATCGTACCAGCCAAATACCAGTCCAGGAAATGAACTCTGAAGGACTATCTAAAACCAAAAGAAATACAATAGGGTATCAAGCAGTTAATCTGTAATGACAACAACATCAGAACAATAAAAGAGGGAATAAACTGTGTAGGTATAGAACCTTCAAATGGAGAGGAAGGCAAGATGATACCAAGTAAAAATAGACTGCTTCAAACTTAGAAAGATAAGGGTAAATTTCACGCTAACCACAAAGAAAGTTAACAAACATACTCATAAAAGTAAAGAGGAAAAACATAAAGTCTAAGTAAAAACAAAACCTACAAAAAAAGGAAATTAAAAAAAAAAATCCACAAACAAAAGGAATTCAGTGCAGGAGAGTGAGAAAATGTGAGCACCACAAAAAAAAGCACTACAAAATGACAGCAATAAACTCACATCTATCAATAATTACACTGAATGTAAATGACCTCAATGCACCCATAAAGAGACGGAGAGTGACAGAATGGATAAGAAAACAGGATCCATCAATATGCTGTCTACAAGGGACACATCTTAGAAACAAAGACATGAATTTATTAAAAATCAAAGGTTGGAAAAAAATATATCAAGTTAATGACTACCAAAAAAGAGCAGGATTGGCAACACTAATCTCAGATAAAATAGACTTTAAAATAAAATTCACCATAAAAGACAAAGAAGGACACTATATAAGGATTAAGGGGATGATCCATCATGAAGACATAACCATAATAAACATCTACGCACCCTATGACAGGGCTACCAAATACATAAAACAATCTCTAACAGCATGGAAAAGAGAAACTGACGGTTCCACAATAATAATAGGAGACTTCAACACACCAGAACATCTAAAAAGAAACTCAGCAAAGATACAGAAGATCTAAAGGGCACAAACAGCCAACTAGACCTCATAGACATACATAGAACACTCCATCCTACAGCTGCAAAATACACACTCTTTTCCAATGCACAAGGAACATTCTCCAGAATAGACCACTTCTTAGGCCACAGAGAAATCCTCAACAAGATCCAAAACGCTGAGATAATATGAAGTATCTTTTCTGACCACAATGCCATCAAGGTAGAAATGAACAACAGAAAGAGAAATGAAAAAAAAAAAATTACATGGAAACTGAATCACACCCTGCTTACGTATCACTGAGTAATAGAAGAAATCAGAGACGGAATCAAAAATTTCCTAGAATCAAATGCAAATTAAAACACATCATACCAAAACTTCTGGGACACAGCAAAGGCAGTCCTCAGAGGACAATTTACAGCAATATATGCACACATCAAAAATAAGAAAGAGACAAAATGAAAACATTAACTACACAACTCAAACAAATAGAAAGAGAACAGCAAAAAAAGCCCACAGCCACAAGAAGAGATGAAATAATAAAGATGAGAGCAGAAATAAATGAAACAGAGAACAGAAAAACAATAGAAATAATCAACAAAACAAAAAGTTGGTTCTTTGAAAGAATCAACAAAATCGACAAACCACTGGCCAGACTGACAAAAGAAAAACAGGAGAGGACGCAAATAAACCAAATAAGAAATGAAATGGGAAACATTACAACAGATCAACTGAAATAAAAGGGATCATAACAGAATATTATGAAAAACTATACTCCAACAAATGTGAAAACCTAGAGGAAATGGATAAATTTCTGGAAACACACTACCTACCCAAACTACAACAAAGTGATGTTGAAAATCTGAACAGACCCATAACAAGAGAAGAGATTGAAAAGGTAATAAAAAAAAAACTTCCAACAAAAAAAAATCCCTGTCCCAGATGGCTTCACTGGAGAATTCTACAAAACTTTAAGAGAAGAGCTTGTACCAGTACTACTCAAACTATTTCAGAGCACAGAAAAGAAAGCAATACTTCTGAATTCATTCTGTGAAGCCAGGATAACCCCGATACCAAAACCAGGCAAAGACACCACAGAAAAAGAAAACTACAGACCAATATTTGTCATGAATATAGATGCAAAAATTCTCAACAAAATTCTAGCCAATAGAATTCAGCATCATATAAAAAACAATAACACACCATGACCAAGAAGGATTCATACCAAGTATGCAAGGACGGTTCAACATTAGAGACTCAATCAATGTAATTCACCACATAAATAAAAGGAAAGAAAAGAATCACATGATCATCTCAATTAACACAGAAAAGGCATTTGACAAAGTCTAACACCCATTCCTCATAAAAACTCTCAATAAAATATGTATAGAAGGGAAGTTTCTCAAAGTAATAAAGGACATCTATGCAAAACCAACAACCAACATCATTCTTAATTTAGAGAGCTGAAAACATTCCCCTTGATAACAGGAACAAGACAAGGATGCCCTTTATCACCACTCCTATTTAACATTGTGCTGGAAGTTCTAGCTAGAGCAAATAAGGCAAGAAAAAGAAATAAAGGACATCCAAATTGTTAATGAAGAAGTTAAACTGTCCCTGTTTGCAGATGATATGATACTATACATAGAAAACCCTAAAGACTCCATGAGAAATCTACTGGAACTAATAAAAAGATTCAGCAGAGTAGCAGGATACAAGATAAGCATACAAAAATCAGTTGGATTCCTATACACCAATAAAGAGAACGACGAAAAGGAAATCAGGAAAACAATACCTTTTATAATAGCCTCTAAAAATTAAAACACTTAGAAATAAATCTAACCAGGGATGTAAAAGACCTATACAATGAAGACTACAAAAGACTACTGCAAGAAACCCAAAGGGATCTACATAAATGGAAAAATACAAAATGCTCATGGATAGGTAGACTCAAGATTGTGAAAATGACAATTCTCCCAAAGCAATTTAGAAATACAACTCAATCCCGATCCAAATACCAACAACACTCTTCAAAGAGATGGAAAAACTAATCATTAACTTTATATGGAAACGGAAGAAGCCCCAAACAAGTAAAGCACTATTGAAGAAGAAGAATAAAGTAAGAGGACTCACACTATCTGACCTCAGAACCTACTATACCGCTATGGTTGTCAAACAGCCTGGTACTGGTACAATGAGAGACACATTGACGTATGAAACAGAATTGATAACCCAGATGTAGATCCATCCATCTATGGTCATCTGATCTTCGACAAGGGCCCAAAGTCCATCAAATGGGGAACAGACAGTCTTATTACCAAAAGGTGCTGGTAAAACTGGAAATCCATCTGCAAAAAAATGAAACAGGACCCATACCTCACACCATATACAAAACTAATTCAAAATGGATCACAGACCTAAATATAAAGCCAAAAAGTATAAAGTTCATAGAAGAAAAAATAGGACTAATGCTAGAGGCCCTAATACACAGCATTAACAGGATACAAACTATAACTATCAACACACAAACCTCAGAAAATAAGCTAGATAACTGGGCTCTTCCAAAAATCAAACACCTATGCTCATCAAAGGACTTACCAAAGAGTAAAAAGAAAAATTCACACTGCGAAAAAATTTTTGGACACTACAAGTCAGACAAAGTTCAAATCTCCATAATCTACAAGAAAATCCATCACCTCTACAACAAAAAGACAAACAATCCTATCAAAAAATGGGCAAAGGAAATGAACAGACACTTCACCAAAGAAGACATTCAAATGGCTAACATACACATGAAGAAATGCTCGCATTCACTAGCCATTAGAGAAATGTAAATTAAAACCACAATGAGATACCATCTCACCCCAGCATTACTGGCTTGAATCAAAAACACTGGAAATAACAAATGTTGGAGAGGGTACAGGGAGATCAGAACTCTTATGCACTGCTGGTGGGAATGAAAAATGACACAACCATTTTGGAAAATGATATGGCACTTCCTTAGAAAGCTAGAAATAGAAATACCATATGATCCAGCAATCCCACTCCTAGGAATATATCCTAGAGAAATAAGAGCCATCACACGAATAGATACATGTACATTCATGTTCACTACAGCATTGTTCACAATAATAAAAAGATGGAAACAACCTAGATGCCCATCAACAGATGAATGGATAAACAAGCTATAGTACATACACACAATGGAGTACTACTCAATGACGAAGAACAGTGATGAATCTGCAAAACATCTCACTACATGGATGAGTCTGGAGGGCATTATACTGAGTGAAATAAGTCAACCACAAAAGGACAAATATTGTATGAGACCAGCACTATAAAAAATCATGAAAAAGTTTACATACAAGAAGAAACAATCTTTGATGGTTACAAAGGAGGTGAGGGGTGGTGATGGTAAAACACTAAATAGACAATAGATAAGTGGTATCTTTGGTGAAGGGTGAGACAGTACACAATACTGGAGAAACCAGCACAACTTGTACAAGGAAGGGTCATGGAAGCCCCATAGACACATCCAGACTCCCTGAGGGACTGAATTGCTGGGTGGAGGGCTCTGGGGACCACGGTCTCAGGGAACATCTAGCTCAATTGGCATAACACAGTTTATAATGACAATGTTCTACATTCTACTTTGGTGAGTAGCCTCTGGGGTCTTAAAAGCCTGTGAGCAACCCTCTAAGATACTCCACTGGTCTCACCCTTTCGGGAGCAAGGGAGACTGAAGAGAACAGGATACAAGGAAAAGATTAGTCCAAAGGACTAATGGACCACAGCTACCATGGCCTCTACCAGACTGAGTCCAGTACAGCGAGCTTGTGCCTGGCTACCATCACTGACTGCTCTGACTGGGATCACAACAGAGGGTTCTGGACAGAGTTGAAGAAGGATGTAGAACAAAATTCTAACACACAAAAAAAGTACACATTTACTGACCTGAAAGAGACTGGAGAAACCCCGAGAGTATGGCCCCCAGACACCCTTTTAACTCAGTCGTGAATTCACTTCCCAGGTTCACCATTCAGCCGGGGATTGGACAGCCCCATGAAACAAAATGGGACTAATGAGGCACCGCAGTCCAGGGACAAGGACTAGAATGCAGAAGGGGACAGGAAAGCTGGTGATAGGGAACCCAAGGTTGAGTAAGGACAGTGTTGACAGGTAGTGGGGTTGTTAACCATTGCCATAGGGCAAAATGTGTATTAATTGTTTAATGAGAAACTATTTTGTTCTGTAAATCTTCATCTAACATGAGAATAGCAGCACAACTGGAAAAACGTAATTGATGTTGCTGAATTGTGCATGTAGAAGTTTTTGAAACGGTATATCTTTGGCTATGTATATTTTCACCAAAAAAGAAAAAAAGGTTGAGAAGGGAGAGGGTTGACATGTCATGGGGTTGTCAACCAATGTCATAAAACAATATGTATATTGGCTGTTTAATGAGAAATTATGTGTTCTGTAAACCTTCACCTAAAGTACAATAAAATGATGGGAAAAAAAATGAAGATAATTGGTACTTGATATCTCTTAAGTAAAATTTGCCTCCAAACTTAAAGCTGGAATTTAGAAAAGAATTATAACTATGCATGGCTTTTTATATTTTTGGTGCATACATTAAGAACTTTGTACAAATTGTTCATAGTGTCTCTATACTGGTCCTCAGAACAACCAATAAAATACCAATTGTGAAAAGTAAAAAAAAAAAAAAAAAAAAGTAAATTACTACAAAAAGGTTGCCCCAAAATGTGTTTCCAACACTGCTATGTCTTCAGCCCCTGTGGACAGTCCAATAATTATTTTTTGCAGATATATTTTGCTGTTCCTTGGACAATTCTAACAGGACTAAATGTTGCCATTAATAATGTAGGGGTATTTCATTCACCAGAGGTGCACAGTGTAAGGAAAATTATTAGTTAAAGTGTTTAGAGGAATACAGATTAGGTTTTTATCCAAAGAAACTTAGTAGTTCATGTTAAAAACAACAGTTAGCAAGAGGTAAAGATGCAGCTATAATCTGTTATAATCCCTTGCATACACTTCAGGAAGAATAAAAAAGAGTTTGACAATAGTTAAAAGAATTCCTCAATAAGGTCAAGGGAGAAGAAATGTTATCAGTAATTTAATACTGTACAATAATAAAATAGAAAGAAATAGGTTAAAAATTTAAAGTGCTAAAAGAAGGAGAGCGTGCTAACCTTGGTTCTGGGATATAGATTGTTTTACTCCAACAATCTTGGGTGGAAGCTGTTTAACTTATATTGTCAACTGATTCATACATAGGTCTTGGTTTAGAAGTCTTCTTCTGAAGATAGTTTTATTCCACCACATTAATTAAGTATCCTCAGTTTGAGATCTTCATTTGGGATAATGTTCTGGTTATTATAAAAGGAATTGGAGCCAGGGATTACAGAATTCATCTTTTGGAATTTTATTGCTGAGTTAGTGGTTCACAACATCATATAAAACAGTTTCCCCTGGGATTCTATGGCTATCTTTCTCTAATTTCTCTTCCAGAAGACCGAGACTTCAAGTTGTTGGTCACTAAATGTTTCTTGAAAGAATGTTGAAAATACATCACACATACTTTTTAATGTCAAGACTGTGTTTACTGCATGATACCTGTGGCCCTATCCATTTGCAACCAAACTGACCCTTGAACCAGAAATTATATTCCTAATGCATAGATTGGCCTGTTACTAATTCATGTGGAGGAAAGTGGTAGATTGTTTCATTGGCTTACTGATTATTACCTTTGTCTACATTATTAAAAGTTGCACTCGTTTTCTGTGTAATCTGCCTAGATAGCAAAGATTTGATGTTTTACCAGAATAATTTTTGGTGTTTTATGTTGACTTTATTATGCCCTTGATTATTTAACAAAACAAATAAAGATTTCTCACTTATAAAAGAGCTAAGTTTCTTTACATTCAGGTTTTTTTCTATGCTTATTTTTAGATGATTTATTGTGACTGATTAATAGGTAACTAGGTATTTCTTCTCAAGCACCTGTAATTGTATATCAATCAATTTTTAAATCTCTGAGAAAGAGTTGATACTTGCTTTTCAAAATTTGATTTTAAATGTATAAGAGAAAATAAAATAAAACTTCAAAGAGACATCTTTTGCACCTAATACTATCTTTTAGATTTCCCAGGGAAACTCCGGAAAATTACAAAGATTTATTATTTAACCTTAAAAGAGAGAAATGTTAGATTTAATTAGGTTTATTTGATATGTTAGTACTGATGAGCTGCATGAGAAGAGTTGTCAACTCAGAAGACATGCTTAGCCTTTCCTAGGTTACATGTGTATAGATAGTATGGTTTTAAAGGAGTCCTGGTGGTGCAGTGGTTAAGCGCTTGGGCTGCTAACCAAAAGGTTGGCTGTTTGAACCCACCAGCGACTCTGTAGGAGAAAGCTTAGGCTGTCAGCTTCCGTAAGGATTACAGCGTTGGAAGCCCTATGGGGCAGTTCTACTCTGTCTTATAGGATCACTATGAGTTGGAATCGACTAGACAGCAATGGGTTTGGCTTTAATATGGTTTTGTGATGTCCCTGGAGATTTGTCAATGTCCTCATTTTTTCTTACACATTTTAAACTCAGGGAAAAACTGAAATAGTTAGCAGGAAATACTTCTGTTGAGTTTGACTACATGTATCAGAGACTTGGTGTTGCTTTGTCTGATGGCTGTATGCAGTAACAGTTTCTTAGTGCTGCTATAACAGAAATACCACAGGTGGATGGCTTTAACAAACAGAAAGTTATTCTCTCACAGTGTAGGAAGCTAGAAGTCTGACTTCAAGGTGCTTGCTCCAAGGGAAGGTTTTCTTTCTCTATTGGCTCTGGAGGAAAGTCTTTGTCATCAATCTTCTCCTGGTCTAGGGGTTTCTCAGTGCTAGGACTCCAGGTCCAAAGACGTAATCTACTTCCAGTGCTTCTTTCTTGGTGGTATGAAGTCCCTCCTCTCTCTGTTCAATTATCTCTTTTATATCCCAAAAGAGATTGACTCAAGATGCAACCTAATCCTATAAATTAAGTCCTGCCTCATTAACATAACTGCCTCTAATTCTGCCTCATTCACATCATAGAGGTTAGAATTTACAATATATAGGATTATCACATCAGATCACAAAATGGTGACAACCACACCATACTGAGAATCATGGCCTAGCCAAGTTGATACACATTTTTGAGGGACACAATTCAATCAATAACAAACAGTATAGTGTTATTAATAATAATTTGGTTAATAAGATGCTAACGAGCTACAACTTTATTTTTTAATTTCAATTTAACACCTTCTAGGTAAATGGTTATCAATTCATCAGACTTACATATAGAGTTACATACAATAAAAGTTGTCTAAAACATTCTTTGCTATGAGTCAGAATTGACTCGATAACAATGGGTAAGACATTCTTCAGAGTTACCAAATCTCTTTACTTGATATTCTGGACATATTCTTAACATATGTTTAGTATATTAATACTGTATTATTTACATTATATCTAATGATTATTTTATGTCCTATTCCAATACTTTTTCTTTTAAACTTATGTTCATCTAATTTAAAAATCAGATATAAAATTTACTGTCTTATTTGGACATAAGATTAGTCATTATGCTTTATGCTTATAGACATTTTGTCTAAAACATTTTTTGGATAGATATTATTATCTTGTTTAGCATGCTACAGAAACAAAAAATTTTCTTATTAGTTGAAATTTTCTTGTTATGAGCTCTTGTCAGACTTCAAATTTAGAGATTATCAGTAATTAACCACAGCCATTAGAACTCTGTAATATACAGATAGTTCACTCTTATGCATGACTGAAGGCACTGTAATTGGCTACAGGCCAGTGTTTGCATCTTCCTTAAAGAAGGACTGTCTTACAGCCCCATGGAAAGCGACTGTACTAGGTACTTCAAAATATTTGCACTTCAAAAAATAAGCTCGTGGTTTTAGACTTCTGATGATATAACAACCTTAACAGTGGGATGAGTCATGATTTCCAGATTTTTTCCTAGAAAAATATCCAGATGGCTTTATCAGGATGTTAACCCAAGATCCAGGACGTAAGAAAGAATTACATAAAATGAATGAATTGATAAGGGTAATGTTATTGTGCTATTTGTTTGAAATATTGTTAATCTTGTTTTAATGTCCTTTTTCTTTTTTTTCAATAAGTAGGCTCTTCCTTCATAAAATAACTTTTACCCATAACAGTCTAATAGACTTGGCTTTTGTAAACTAAAATGAAACTTTTTAATAATGTATTTTATCCCTTGAACTCCCTCTGTTTTTTTTTTTTTTTTTGTGTGTGTGTGTGTGTGTGTGTGTGTGTGTTCTTAGTGTTGCTCTTACAGAAATACCGTAAGTGGGTTGCTTTAACAAACAGAAATTTATTTTC
This sequence comes from Dugong dugon, assembly GCA_030035585.1. Lineage (NCBI taxonomy): Eukaryota > Metazoa > Chordata > Mammalia > Sirenia > Dugongidae > Dugong > Dugong dugon. Next base: position 99,054,693 of record CM057463.1, on the reverse strand, counting down.
TCTAAATTTAGGAGGCTGGAAGTCCAGATTCAAGGTTCCACCTGTAAGGGAAAGCTCTTTCTGTCCCCTCTGGGGAAAAATCCTTGTCTCAGCTTCTTTTGCATTGTTCTCGACATTCCTTGGAGATCTCCACATGATATCTGTCTTTGTGCTTCCTTACTTCTGTGCCTAATCTGCTCTTTTTTATATCTCAAAAGTGAACATTTTGATCAAAGATTCTATAGAAGAATCCTTATCAAAAGGGGAAAATAAGAACAGAATTGTAAATTCTCATGGACTCAAGACTTTCTGGAGCCATAGAGTCTGGATGAACCCCTGAAACTACTGCCCTGAGACAATCTTTACACTTTAAGCCAAAAATATCCCCTGAAGTCTTCTTAACACCACACAGTACTTTAGCTTAAGGAGTGAAAAAGGTCTGCCTTGAACATTATGCTCTTTCAAAATTTATCTACATGGAATCAGATTGACAACTGCAACTCAAAAGATTAGATAGGACATTTAGGAAGCAGAGAGTTTATGTTCATGGGGGAGAAACAACTCAGAAAAGAGAATGGTTGCACGACTCAAAGAATGTCATCAATGTCACTGAATTGTACATGTAGGAACTGTTGAATTAGTGTATGTTTCACTGTGCATATTCTCAACAACAACAAAATAAATAAAATTAAAACAAAAAATAAGTAGATTTAAGACACACCCTACACTGATATGGCTTCATTAACCTACCAAAGAAAACACTTCCCAAATTGAATTCAACCCACATGTATAGGGGTTATCATTGAGTCTCAATACTTTCTATGGCCATGTAATTATTTGCATAAGCCCGTTAAGAACATGTCTCCTGTTTACTAGGAAATAATTGTTTACCACTATATACCTGGAAAAGTTGGTTATGCCAACAAGTCTTACCTGGAATGTGGTATTCAAGAACGATATTCATTTTATTAGGTATGACTGGTGGTTGAGAGATTGACTGCTGACCAAAACTTCAGCAGTTCTAATCCACCAGACCCTCCTTAGAAACCCTATGGGGCAGCTCTACTCTGTCTTATAGGGTTGCTATAAGTCGGGATCAACTCCACAGCAACGGGCTTGGGATTTTTTGGTTTTTAGACACTCTTAAGGAACCTGGTGGCACAGTGCTTAAGAGCTGGGCTGCTGACCAAAAGGTCGGCAATTCAAATCCAATAGCCACTCCTTAGAAACCCTATAGGGTAGTTCTGCTCTGTCTTATAGGGTCACTATGAGTCAGAATCAAATTGATGACAATGGGTTAAGAAACTAAAGTTGATTTTATGGAGTCAATAATTAGAAAGTCATCCCAGGAAAACTGGCCTGATACCTAGCTTACAGGGTCCAGCCTTACAAGTAGTAAGAGAGATCACCTCTTGGCTGGCCAGGCACCAAAGAATATTTTTGGAACCTGAATAAGCAGAAAATCACCAAAACAATAAATAGATACTGAAGGTTAAATCTCATGGAGAAAGTTTCTTGGGCTTGGCTTCTTACACAAGATAGCAAATAACAGGGGCCTTTAAAGTCTACTCTGAGATTCCCTTTGAAAACTTCCAGAAAAAGATATTTAAGGAGGCTTGTAGAGTCACTATCAGTTGAATTGACTCGGCAGCAATTTTTTTTGTTTGTTTGTTTTGTTTTTTTAATATGGTAGATTAAATCCCTGGGTGGAGCAAAGGGTTTACCCTTGACTACTAACATAAAAGTTGATGGTTCAAACCCACCAAGAGATGTCTTGGAAGAAAAGGCCTGGAAATCTGTAAAGATTATAGCCAAGAAAACCCTATGGAGAAGTTTTACTCTGTAACTCCTGTGGTCACCATGTGTTGGAATCAACTGGATGGCAACTGGTTTTTGTATGATAGATTAAGACTCTTGGTACTCCTGCATAAATAATCAGTCAAATAAGATAAGACCAGCTTTATTTTATAATCTAGGATAATCTTTCTCTGAGATTTTTTTTTTATTGTGCTTTAGGTGATAGTTTACAGAACAACCTAGATTCTTATTAAACAATTAGTACACATATTGTTTTGTGACATTGGTTACCAACCCCAAGATATGTCAACACTTTTCCTTCTCGAACTGAGTTCCCTATTACCAGCTTTACTGTCCCCTCCTGCCTTCTAGTCCTTGCCCCTGGGCTGGTGTGCCCCTTTAGTCTTGTTTTGCTTTATGGGCCTGTCATATCTTTGGCTGAAGGGTGAACCTCAGGAGTGACTTCATTACTGAACTAAAAGGGTGTCCGGGGACTATACTCTCAGAGTTTCTCCAGTCTCTGTCCGGCCAGTAAGTCTTGTCTTTGTTTGTGAGTTAGAATTTTGTTCTACGTTTTTCTCCACCTCTGTCCAGGACCCTCTATTGTGATTCCTGTCAGAGCAGTCAGTAGTGGTAGCTGGGCACCATCTAGTTATGCTGGATTCAGTCTGGTGGAGGCTGTGGTGGTTGTGGTCCATTAGTCCTTTGGACTAATCTTTTTTTGTGTCTTTGGTTTCCTTCTTTCTTCCTTGCTCCTGATGGAGTGGAGTCTCTTAGACGGCCACTTATAAGCTTTTAAGACCCTAGATGCTACTCACCAAAGTTACCACTTATCTATTGTCTATTTAGTGTTTTACCATGCCCACCCTTCCCCTCTTTTGTAACCATCAAAGATTGTTTCTTCTTGTAAGTAAACCTTTTCATGATTTTTTATAGTAGTAGTCTCACACAATATTTGTCCTTTTGTGGTTATTTCACTCAGTATAATGCCCTCCAGACTCATGTGAGATGCTTTGCAGATTCTTCACTGTTCTTCATCATTGAGTAGTACTCCACTGTGTGTATGTACCATAGTTTGTTTATTCATTCATCTGTTTATGGGTATCTAGGCTGTTTCCATCTTTTTGTTATTGTGAACAATGCTGCAGTGAACATGAGTGTGCATGTGTCTATTCGTGTGATGGCTCTTATTTCTCTAGGATATATTCCTAGGAGTGGGATTGCTGGATCATATGGTATTTTTATTTCTAGTTTTCTAAGGAAGCACCATATCATTTTCTAAAATGGTTGTATCATTTTGCATTCCCACAAGCAGTGCATAATAGTTCCAATCTCCCTGAAGCCTCTCCAACATTTGTTATTTCCAGTGTTTTTGATTTGTGCCGGTAATGCTGGGGTGAGATGGTATCTCATTGCGGCTTCAATTCACATTTCTCTAATAGCTAGTGATTGTGAGTATTTCCTCATGTGTCTGTTAGCTGCTTGAATATCTTCTTTGGTTAAGTGTCTGTTCATTTCCTTTGCCATTTTTTAAATGGATTATTTGTCCGTTTCTTGTAGAAGTGTTGGATTTTCCTCTGGATTTTAGATATTAGGCCTCTGTCAGATTTGTCATAGCGAAAAAATTTTTTCCAATCTGTATTTTCTCTTTTTACTCTTTTGGTAAGTCATTTGATGAGAATTAAGTGTTTAATTTTTAGAAGATCCCAGTTATCTAGCTTATCTTCTGGAGTTTGTGTGTTGTTAGCTATGGTTTGTATCCTGTTAATGCTGTGTGTTAAGGCCTCTAGAATTGATCCTATTTTTTCTTCTATGATCTTGATAGTTTCTGGCTTTGTATTTAGGTCTTTGATCTATTTTGAATTAGTTTTTGTGTATGGTGGGACGTATGGATCCTTGTCTTAGTCATCCAGTGCTGTTATAACAGAAATGCCATAAGTGGATGGCTTTAACCAAGAGTTTATTCTCTCACAGTCCAGTAGGCTACAAGTCCAAATTAAGGGCTTCAGCTCCAGGGGAACATTTTCTCCATCGGCTCTGAAGGAAGGTCCATGTCATAAGTCTTCCCTTGGTCTGGGAGCTTCTCTGTGCAGGAACCTCAGGTCCAAAGGATGCACTCCGCTCCCAGCACTACTTTCTTGGTGGTATGAGGTTTCCATGTGTCTCTGCTCAATTGTCTCTTTTGTATCTCAAAAGAGATTGGCTTAAGACACTATCTAGTCTTGTACCACATTAGTATAACTGCTGCTAATCCAACTTATTACATCATAGTGATTGAATTTACAACACATAAGGAAATCACATAAAATTAGATAATGGTACACAATTATACAATACTGGGAATCATGACCCAGCCAAGTTGGCAGATTTTTTGGGGGGATGCAATTCAATCCATGACAGTCTTGTTTCATTTTTTTTGCAAATGAACATCCCGTTTTGTCGGCACCATTTGTTGAAAAGACTGTCTGTTCCCCATTTGATGGACTTTGGGCCTTTGTCGAAGATCAGGTGACTGTAGATGGATGTACTTATATCTGGGCTCTCAATTCTGTTCCATTGGTCAATGTGTCTGTTGTTGTACCAGTACCAGGCTGTTTTGACTACCTTAGATACATAGTAGGTTCTGAGGTCAATAATGCTTTACTCTGCCCTTTCCATATCAGGTTAATAATTAGTTTTTCCATCTCTTTAAAGACTGTTGTTAGTATTTGGATAGGTATTACATTCGTATTTATAGATTGCTTTGGGTAGAATTGACATTTCCACAACATTGAGTCTACCTATCCATGAGCGTGGTATCTTTTTCCATTTATGTAGCTCTCCTTTGGTTTCTTGCAGTAATGTTTTGTAGTTTTCTCTGTGTAGGTCTTTTACATCCTTGGTTACATTTATTCCTAAGTATTTTATTTTTTTAGGGTCTATTATAAATGGTATTGGTTTCCTGATTTCCTTTTCTTTGTTTTCTTTACTGGTATATAGCAATCCAACTGATTTTTGTATGTTTATCTTGTATCCTGTTACTCTGATGAATCTTTCTATTAGTTTCAGTAGTTTTCTTGTGGAGTCTTTTGGGTTCTCTACATACAGTATCATATCATCCTCAAATAGGGACAGTTTTACTTCTTCCTTACCAGTTTGGATGCTCTTTATTTCTTTTTCTTGCCTTATTGCTATAGCTATGACTTCTAGGACAATGTTAAATAGAAGTGGTGATATAGGGTATCTTTGTCTTGTTTCTGTTCTCAAGGGGAATGTTTTAAGCCTCTCTCTATTAAGAATAATGTTGGCTGTTCGTTTTGTATAGATACCCTCTATTATGTTGAGGAATTTCCCTTCTATGCCTATTTTATTGAGAGTTTTTATCAAGAATGTTTGTTGGACGTTGTCGAATGCCTTTTCTGGGTTGATTGAGATGATCATTTGATTCTTTTCTTTTATGTATGTGGTGGATTACATTGATTTTCTACTGTTGAACCAACCTTGCAAACCTGGTATGAATTCCACTTGGTTGTGGTATATTATTTTTTTGATATGATGCTAAATTCTATTGGCTAGAATTTTGTTGACAATTTTTGCATCTATATTCATGAGAAATATTGGTCTGTAATTTTCTTTTTTGTGACGTCTTTGGTTTTGGTATCAAAGTTATGCTGGCTTTATAGAATGAATTTGGAAGTATCCCTTCGTTTTCTATGGTCTGAAATAATTTGAATAGTACTGGTGTAAGATGTTCTCTGAATGTTTGGTAGAATTCTCCAGTGACGCCATCTGGGCCAGAGCTTTTTTTTGTTGGGAGGTTTTTTCTTTTTTTAATTAACTTTTCAATCTCTTCTCTTGTTATGGGTCTGTTCAGATTTTCAACATCACTTTGTTGTAGTTTGGGTAGGTAGTGTGTTTCTAGAAAAGTGTCCATTTCCTCTAGGTTTTCAAATTTGTTGGAGTATAGTTTTTCATAGCACTCTGTTATGATCCTTTTTATTTCAGTTGGGTCTGTTGTAATGTCCCCATTTCTTTTCTTGTTTGGGTTATTTGCATCCTTTCCTATTTTTCTTTCATCAGTTTGGCCAGTGGTTTGTAGATCTTGTGGATCCTTTCAAAGAACAGACTTTTGGTTTTGTTGATTCTTTCTATTGTTTTTCTATTCTCTATTTCATTTATTTCTGCTCTGATCTTTATTATTTCCTTTCTTCTGGTGGCTGTGGGCTTCTTCTGCTGTTCTCTTTCTATTTGCTCGAGTAGTTAATGTTTTGATTTTGTCCCTTCTTTTTGATATGTGCATCTATCACTATAAATTGACCTCTGAGTATTGCCTTTGCTGTGTCCAAAGGTTTTCATATGATTTTTTCATTCTTGTTTGATTCTAGGAATGTTTTAATTCCATCTTGTATTACCCAGTGATTTTTAAGCAGTGTGTTATTCAGTTTCCATGTAATTGATTTTTTTTTCCTTTATATTCCTGTTGTTAATTTCTACTTTGATGGTGTTGTGATCAGAGAAGATACTTTGTACTATCTGGGTGTTTTGGATTTTGCTGAGGGTTGCTATGAGGCCTAAGATGTGGCCTATTCTGGAGAACCTTCCATGTGCATTGGAAAGAATGTGTACTTTGCCGATGATTGGGTGTAGTGTTCTGTATATATCTATGAGGTCAAGATGGCTGACTGTGGCCTTTCGATTTTCTGTATCTTTTGAGTTTATTTCTAGATATTTTGTCCATTACCGAGAGTGGAGTGTTGAAGCCCCTACCATTATTCTGGAACTGTCAATTTCTCTATTCACTGCTGTGAGAGGTTTTTTTTTTTTTTTTTTTTTTTTGTACTTTGGAACCCTTTCATTGAGTGCGTAGATATTTATTATGGTTATGTCTTCATAATGGATCATCCTTTTAATCATTATATAAAAGCTTTTCTTTGTCTTCTATGTGAATTTTTTTTAAGTCTATTTTATCTGAGACTAGTATCGCCACTCTTGCTCTTTTTTGGTAGCTGTTGGCTTGATATATTCTTTCCATCCTTTAATTTTTAATTTCTAGTCTTTGTTTCCAAGGTGTCTCTTGTAGACAGAATATTGATGGATTATTTTTATTTTTTATCCATTCTGTCTCTTTATGGGTGCATTTATGCCATTTATGTTTAGTTTAATTATTGATAGGTTTGAGTTTATTGCTGTCATTTTGTAGTGCTTTATTTTGTGGTGCTGACATTTCCTTTGTTCCTCTTACTCTCCTGTGCTGAATTCCTTTTGTTTGTGGATTTTTTTTTCATTTCTTTTGTTTTTGTAGGTTTTGTATGTTTTTTTTCTTTATTTTGATGAGTAAGTTTGTTACCTTTTTTGTGTTTACCTGGATATTTACCCGTATCTTTGCTTTATTCCAAGCAGTCTTTCATTACTTGGTATCTCTTTGCCTTCTCCTCCATTTGAAAGTTGTATACCTACACCATTTATTCCCTCTTTTATTGTTCTCACATTGTTGTCTTTAAAGATAACCTCTCTGTTTCCCTGATCAGAAACCCTGGTGGTGTAGTGGTTAAGAGCTTTACTGCTAACCTAAAGGTCAGCAGTTCGAATCCACCAGGTGCTCCTTGGAAACCCAGTGGGGTAGTTCTCATTTATCCTATAGGATTGCTATGATTCAGAATTCACTCAATGGCAATGGGTTTTTTTTTTTTTTTTCACTTCCCTGTTGTAAATCTTTAGTTTTGATTAGTCCTTCAGAGTTCATTACCTAGGTTGGCATCTGGCTGATGTGGTCTTGAGTCCTAGATTAAGGCTGTCATACGATGTTGTTTGTTTGAAACGGAAGGATTCCCTTTAATAGTTCTGGTAAGTTTTGTTTGGTTTTTACATATTCCCTTAATTTCTGTTTATCTGGAAATGTCCCAATTTCACCATATATTTGAGCAAGAGTTTTGCAGGATATATTATTCTTGGTTAGCAATTTTTTTCTTTCAATGCTTTTTATATGTCATCCCATTCCCTTTTTGCCTGCATGGTTTCTGCCAAGTAGTCAGAGCTTAGTCTTATTGTTTCCCTTCTGAGTGTGAATTTTTGTTTTTCTCATTCTGCTCTGACGACTCTTTCTTTGTCTTCAGTTTTAGCAAATGTGATTGTGTTTGCCTTGGTGATTTTCTTTCGGGGTCTATCTTATATAGAGCTTCTTGGATGGTCAGTGTCTTAGTCATCTAGTGGTGCAATAACAGAAATACCACAAGTAGATGGCTTTAACAAAGAGAAATTTATTTTCTCACTGTCTAGTAGGCTAGAGGTCCATATTCAGGGCATCAGCTCCAGAGGAAGTCTTTCTCTCTCTGATGGCTCTGGCAGAAGGTTTTTGTCATCAATCTTCCCCTGGACTAGGAGACTTTCTATGCAGGAACTCCAGGTCCAAAGGGCATGCTCTGCTCCTGGCACTGCTGTCTTGATAGAATCAGGTCCCCATTCTCGGCTTGATTCCCTTTCCTTTTATCTCTTGTAAGATAAAAGGTGCTGCAGACCACACTCCAGGGAAATTCTTTTTACATTGGATGAGGAACGTGACCTTAGTGAAGGTGTTACAATCCCACCATAATCTCCTTTAACATAAAATTACAATCACAAAATGGAGGACAACCACACAATACTGGGAATCACAGCCTAACCAAGTTGACACATATTTTTGGGGGACACAATTCATTCCATGACAATCAGCTTTTCATCTTTCATAATATTAGGGAAGTTTTCCATCAGCAATTTTTCAACGATCGTCTCCATGTTTTCTGTTGCTCCCCCTGTTCTGCAAGTCCAATCACTGGCAAATTTTTGCTTTTGACTGTATCCCACATCGTTCTCAGGGTTTCTTCTTTCTTTTGTCTGATTTTTCCTCAAAGTTTTATCCAAGGATTTGTCTTCAATTATGCTGATCCTGTCTTCCATTGTTTCAAACCTGCTGTTCACCTTCTATGACACTGTCCATTTCTGAAATCTTGTTGTTTATCTTTTGGATTTCTAATTGCTATTTTGGTTTGGTTACTAGTTGCGAATTTATTTTGACATTTTGTTCCTGTATTATTTTCCTGAATTCTTCCATTATTTTATCTGTGTTTTCCATGATTTTTGTCTGCTTTTTCCATGATTTTGTCTATTTTTTTCCTCATTGTCTGCTTTTTGCTTCAATTCCTGGATAGCTCTGAATATTAGAGATTTGAATTCCCTGTGAGGTAGTTCCAGTGCCTTTTCTTCTGCTGGAAGGTCATCTGGTGTTTTATTTAGGATGCTTACTGGAAAAATCCTATCCTTTTTTTATATGTTTTGATATTGTCTGCTGTCTTCAGGAGGTTCAGTACCTATTTCCTTCATTTATTGATTGTAGATTTTTTGTTTTTTTCCCCTGCTTTTTTGTTTTATTTGGTTATGTCTGAGGAGGCTGGCTGGACATTCTTTGGTGTTTGCTCATCTGTGGGGACAATACTTCTCATTTCCTTGTCTAATGGGCAGGGCCAGCCACTCAGTTACCGTGCAGAAATTAGGTCCAGCAGAATTGTGGGGGTGTGGGATGGTTTTTTTGTAGCATGTACTGGGGCTGAAAGTGTGGGGCTGGGTTTCACACATGGCAGTTTCCTCTAGATCATGCCTGTGCTGCTTGGGGGTGTGATGTTTAGCACATGGTGCAAAAGGCAAGAGGGAGGAGGTAGATTGTGATGTGTGGAGCTAAGCAGGTGTGGGAAAGAAGAGAAAGAGGAGAAAGAAACAGAAGCAAAAAAAAAAAAAAAAGTGCCAAGGGATCCTGCCATTGACTGGTGCAGACCCAGGGATGCCATGTGCCAGTGGCTTTCTAGCCAGGTGGTGAGTCACAGCCTATCAAGAAGGGACAGATATGGCACAGGCAGCTAGATGGGTGGGAGAAAAGAAAGGAAGGAAGGGAGAGAGAGATAAGAAATTAGATTAAAAAAAGAGAGAAAGTCACACTAAAGCTAGGTAGTTGGGAGAAAGGTATGGAAGGAATGTAGAGAGAGATAAGAAATGAAGAGTAAAAAAAGAAAATAAAAAAAAGATGCCAGGTTGTTGAGAGGAAAGAAAGGAAGGTAGGTAGAGAGAGACAAGAAATTGAGAAGAAAAAGAAGAAAGAAAAAAAAATGCCCCAAGGGAACCCACTGGAACTGTGTCACTAGCTAGGCATCACTGCTCAGCCCGTCCAGAAGGAGTAGACATGGCAAATAGCATCAGGTGTTCAGAAGGGTAAGGAAAAGAGGTAAAAAGAGACAAGAAGCCAAGAAAAAAAAAAAGAAATACAGAAAAGAAAAATGCCCCAAGAGAGCCCACTGGAAGCAGGTCCCCAGCTGAGGAGTACTGCACAGCCCATCAAGAAGAGCAGAGATGGCCATGGCATGTTTGGGAGAAAGGTAAGGAAGGAAGTTACAGGGAGATAAGAAGTCGAGAAAAGAAAAGAAAGAAAAAAAAAAGATTCCCCGAGAGAGCCCAATGGTGTGGTGGTGCTGACCAGAGAAGTGGCTCCCCAGCTACAGAGCACTACACAGCCCATCTAGAAGGATCAGAGGTGGCACACGTAGCCAGGTGTTCAGGTAAAAAGAAGAGAAGGATGGTAGAGAGAGACAAAAAATCAAGCAAAGAAAAAAAAAATCCCCAAAGGAGCCCACTAGCTTGGCGGCCCAGACACTTGAAGTGGCTCCCAAGTCTCTAGGCAGTGCACAGCCCACCCAGAAGGGGTAGAGATGGCACACAGCACCTGGTATTCAGAAGACATGAAAAGAATGAAAGTAGAGAGAGACAAGAAATGGAGAAATGAAAAGGAAAAAAGAAAAAAATGTCCCCAGGGATCCCAGTCAAGCAGTGCTTCACAGCCTATCAATAAGCAGCAGAGAAGTCACAAGGAGCCAGGTGTTTGAGAGAAAGGAAGGTAAGAGGTGAGAGAGAGAGAAGAAACCAAAAGAAGCTGAGAAAAGCAACAACAGTAAAAAAAAACAATAACAGTGATATGGGGCCTGCGCATCCCTGGCCGAGCAACCGCAACCTGCCAGGAAGCAACAGAATCTGAGCAGGGGGAGAAGAGTAGGGGGTGGGAAAGCTGTATCTCTGGTTACTGGGTGCTCTTACTCCTGCTGGGATCTCTGTGAAGCTATCTTCCAATGTTCCGCTCTCAGTGGCTGAGGAGTTCAAGATGGCGAATCCGTGTCATGTTAGCTGATAGGGGACCTCCACTCCATATCTCTCGTGGCTCTCTGTTCTCTGTCAGTTTCTTATTCCATTCAATACTTTGTTGAGTTCTTTATCTTTATTTGATGCTTAGGGTTCCAGGATTGACATTTGTCTCTGTTTTACTTAGTTTTTTTTGGTCTTTGCTGCAGAGAGATGGTGTGGTGCTTCTGTCTATAGTGCCATGTTGGCTCTGCCTCTGAGATAGTATTTTTTTTTTTTTTAATCAAAGTGGGGAAGTAAGAAAAATTTCCGCTGCAGTTGAAAACTATGCATTTTCTAAGCCACTTGCAGATTATTTGATTCACTGAATGTGAGCTATTTTACAACTCTGTATGTTGTAGGTAACTGATAACAACAAAAAATCTTGTTTGTAGACTTGAAAATAATTTGTCTAGTAGAGTTTCTGCTGCAAAAGACTTCTTTAAAGTGTTGAAAAGCAAAGACGTCACTTTGGAGACTGAGGTGCACCTGACCCAAGCCATGGTGTTTTCAATCACATCATATGCATGCGAAAGCTGGACAATGAATAAGGAAGACCAAAGAAAAATTGACACCTTTGAATTGCAGTGTTAGTGAAGAATATTGAATATACCATGGACTGCCAAAATACGAACACATCTGTCTTGGAAGAAGTGCAATCAGAATGCTCCTTAGAAGCAAGGACCTCGAGACTACATCTCACATACTTCAGACATGTTATCAGGAGAGATCAGTCCCTGGAGAAGGACATCATGCTTGGTAATGTACAGGGCCAACAAAAAAGAGGAAGACCTTCAACAAGATGGATTGACACAGTGGCTACAACAAAGGGCTGAAGAATAATAACGATTGTGTGGGTGGCACAGGACTGGGCAGCATTTTCATTCTGTTGTAAGTAGTGTTGCTATGAGTTGCACGCTCCTTTCAAAATTATTGATCTATAAACTTTTCTTTGTTTTGGATTTTGAACTAGATGTAACATCTTACCGGTTTCCTCACTAATGATCTAAATAAAATCTCTAGCTTGTGTCACACTCAGGGAGTCTGGGTGGTGGAGAGATTCCCCAGGGGCAAAGCAGTCCCCAAGGTTCAGGAATATCAGACATGAGTCTAGAGGTACAGTTGTTGATGTCTGAGCAGTTTATTATACAGCACTCATACAAAACAAGACAGCAATGGTACTGATGGCAGGGCACCCTATAGCCAGGTGTCTTGCAACTGGCTAGCCAGGAGGTTGTCTGCCCAGGTCTTAACTGGGTTGTCTCTGAGGTTACATTTTATGCTTCAGTAGAGCCCAGGTGCTAGTTTCAACTGTTCTAGTTTGAGTTAATCTTATAAGGAAGAGCATTATTTTAATGCTCTATGTAAATTACACTGGCTGTGTCCCTGGAAAGTCCATTTGCTGTTATCATGGGGGTCTGTTCTTAAATTATATCTTCTGGAAAGTTCCTTTGCCTGTCACAGAGCAGCCTGCTGTTTCCTGAGCAGCTTGCTGTTTCCATGTTCTAACTCTCTTGTGCATCTTAGGAACACATAGTGAAGTGGCCCTGCGAAGGCTTAATGGCCACATAGCTGTCCCTTGTTACTACTCTCCACCCCCGCCCCAAAAAGTTTCAAGAGCTAAGAGGATGGAGGTAGCAAAGGAGATCTTGTAGCTGTGATGTTGTCACTTGGTATACTCTGGTGGCCTGTGCACATTGTTCATGTGCCAGTTCTGTAGCACCCAGTAGGCATATGGGGGGAGGAGGGAGATGCAGCCTTGGAGCAGTGGCGTCATCTTGTCTAGGGTGCGCAGCGGTACCGGGACAGCCACGGTCCTTCCTTTGGTGAGTTTGTGGACAGCTTCTCCCATGAAAGCAAGGGTTGGAGACACACCAGCCGGCAGTCTCGTCTCCGTGAGGGACGTCCCCCTGAGATACGACCGTCCCTCCTATCTGAGGCCCATTTCTCCGTTACTGGAGAGTCAGAGAAGTTTTATGAAAAAATTTTGGTTTGTTGTGGGGAGTAACAGCAGGTGCCCCCACAGCACAGGCACTGGCACAGGGTTCGTATTAGGCAGTGGAAAATTAGAAAGCAAAAGAGAAACCGCTAGACCCACTGGGAAAGTCGCAGAGGGATGAAGAAAGTCCTGTAGGTTGAGTATCGTAGTCTCAGTCTCCAGACTCCGAAGGTGATAAAGAAAGACGTCATCATCATTTGCCTGAGCAGGAGGCCCGTGAAAAAAATAGTGTCATGGAACTGAAGATAGGACACAGGTTAACAAAGTCATATAAATGTAGACAGTAAGGTGTTACTTCAGTTTTTTTAGTGCCCAGGCTGAGTGTGAGAGTAGATAGTTTTCTTTCTGAAAGCTGACATTCAAATGCAAAAATAAAAAATCAAATTATGTTTTTAAAAATTCCCTCAGATACTGTGCATAGGATTATTTAAGATTTTAAGTACCTGTTGCCTTTCAATGTCTGTTTAAGATACCATAAGAAGCAGAGTGCATAGCATCCTTTACTATTTACAGGGACTAGGAATGTAATAAGCAATTAAAACAAGAATAAGAAATCACTTTCTTAGCCTAGTGAGAAACTAGTAAGAATATGAGAAAAACAATTCAGGTAAGAAGCACAGAGTACTTGACAATAAAAGAAGCAAACAAACACACAAAACAGAAATTCCCAGAAATGAGGGTCCCCTGAAAACACTTATATTTTATACAAATAGATCTCTTGGAAATGTACTGTCATTGACACAATTCGTACCATATGATCAGCACAGCTGCCACTGCCACATTTCTCCCTCTTCTGTTCTCTCTAGAGCTCTCATAAAATAAATGTGCTCATGAAAGCTTTCATATCAAAACAGGGAATAAGATGATAAAGAATAGGAAAACCTCATTCACCTTTATTTAACATATTAAACATACTAAAGGGGTTATTTATTTGGTCTCCGTGTGTGGGTAGAGGCAGGTAAACTAGGAAGACATATATACGTTATATATAATATATATGTTTTACGTATTTCTATAAATGTATGTGCATGTATAATATATAAACATGTTTTTTATATAATTATATAATATATAAGTATGTATATTATATAATTATAACTACCTGGCCCTGTGTTCTTGGAAAGCAGTGATGATTTAGAAATCCCATCCCCCTTTTTATTTTCCAATATACCCCACCCTAGCTAACCACAAAAGACAATAAAGCCCCCACATATTCCAAGATACTTCATCATTCCTCCTGACTTCCATAAGACTTGCTGATGTTGCCGTTGTTTACCTGCCTATGAAGAATGCAAGACACTCTTCTTTTTCTTTAAGAACTTCCTCATTAATGAATGTTCACCCTATTGCAATAGCCCGAATAAAATAATCTCCTTAATTGTCAGAAGCTATATGTCGGGTGCTATATGTTATATAACCAGAATCCTGGTGACACGGCGGTTAAAGAATTGACTGCTAACCAAAAGGTTGTCTGTTCCAACCCATCAGCGACTCTGCTGGAGAAAGATGTGGCAGTCTGCTTCCATACAGATTATTCGTTGTTGTTAGGTGCCATCGAGCTGGTTACAACTCATAGCGACCCTATAAACAACAGAACAAAACACTGCTTGTTCCTCTGTCATCCTCACAGTAGTTGCTATGTTTGATCCCATTATTGCAGTAACTATGTCAGTCCATCTTGTTGAGGGTCTTCCTCTTTTTTGCTGATCCTCTGCTTTACTAGGCATGATGTCCTGGTACCTCCTGATAACATATCTGAAGTACAGTGCAACTTGTACTAAGAAAGGTCATGAAAGCTCCATAGACACATCCAAACTCCATGAGGGACTGAATTGCTGGGCAGAGGGCTATGGGGACCATGGTCTCGGGGAACATCTAGCTCAATTGGCATAACACAGTTTATAAAGATGTTGTTCTACATTCTACCTTGGTGAGTAGCATTTGGGGTCTTAAAAGCCTGTGAGCAGCCAGTTAAGATACTCCACTGGTCTCATTCCTTTAGGAGCAAGGGAGAATGAAGAGAACCAGATACAAGGAAAAGATTAGTCCAAAGGACTGATGGACCACAGCTACCAAGGCCTCCATGAGACTGAATCCAGTACAGCTAGATGGAGCCCGGTTACCACCACTGACTGTTCTGACCAGGATCACAACAGAGGGTCCAGGACAGAGCTGGAGAAGGATGTAGAACAAAATTCTAACACACAAAACAAGACTGGATTTACTGGCCTGAAAGAGACTGGAGAAACGCTGAGAGGATGGCCCCCGGGCACCCTTTTAGCTTAGTGGTGAAGTCACTCCTGAGGTTCACCATTCAGCCTGGGATTGGAGAGCCGCATAAAACAAAATGGGACTAATAAGGCATAGCAGTTCAGGGACAGGGATTGGAAGGCAGGGGGGACAGGAAAGCTGGTGATAGGGAACCCAAGTTTGAGAAAGGACAGTGTTGACATGTCATGGGGTTGTTAACCATTGTCATAAGGCAATATGTGTACTAACTGTTTAATGAGAAACTATTTTGTTCTATAAACCTTCATCTAAAGTAAAAAAAAAAAAAAAGTTATCTATGTGAGATCAAATTGACAACAGCAACTCAAAAGGTTTGATGGGAAGTCTAGGGGACAGTGAGTTGAAGACAATGGTGATGGAATAATCTGGAAAAGGATAGTGAGAATAGCAACACAACAGGAAGAACATAATTGATGTCACTGAATTATGCATGTATAAACTTTTTTAATGGTTTATCTTTGGCTATGTATATTTTCACACACACACACACAAAAGGTCCGCTAAGGTCGAGAAGGGTGAGTGTTGACATGTCGTGGGCTTGTTAACCAATGTCATACAACAATATGTGTACTGACTGTTTAATGAGAAACTATTTGTTCTGTAAAACTTCACCTAAAGTACAATAAAAAGAAAAAAAATAATAAAGTTCATGAGACTAAGTCTCATCATCCCCACTTCTAAGGAGTATTCTGGCTATACTTCTTCCAAGATGTATTAGTATGTTCTTCTGGAAATCCATGGTATATTCAATATTCTTCACAGACACCACAATTCAAAGGCATCAATTCTTTTTCTATCTTCCTTATTCATTGTCCAGTTTTTGCACGCATATGAGGTGATGGAAAATATGACTTGGGTCAGGGGCATCTTAGTCCTCAAGGTGACATGTTTGCTTTTTAAGACTGTAAAGATGTATTTTGCAGATTTGCCCAATGAAGTTTGTTGTTTGATTTCTTGACTATTGCTTCCATGGGTGTTGATTGTGCATCCAAGTAAAATGAAATCCTTGACAACTTCAATAATTTCTCCATTTATCATGATGTTGTTTATTGGTCCAGTTGTGAGGATTTTTTTTTTTTTATGTTGATGTGTAATCCACACTGAAGGCTATGGCCTTTGATCTTTATCAGTAAGTGCTTCAAGTCTTCTGCACATTCAGCGAGAGAGATTGTATCATCTGTACATCACAGGTTGATAATGAAACTTCCTTCAATCCTGATGCCTTCTTCTTCTTCATATAGTCCAGCTTCTCAGATTATTTGCTCAGCATGCAGATTGAATAAGTATGGTGAAACGATACAACCATGATGCACAGCTTTCCTATTTTAAACCAGGCAATATCCCCTTGTTCTGTTCTAATGACTGCCTCTTTTTCTATGTACAGATTCCACATGAGCACAATTAAATGTCCTAGAATTTCTATTCTTCAAAATGTTACTTATAATTTGTTACGAGCCACACGGTCAAATGCCGTTGCATAGTCATTAAGACAGAGGTAAACATCTTTCTGTTATTCTGTGCTTTCTGCCAGGATCCATCTGACAGCAGTGGTGACAGCCCTCATTCCACGTCCTCTTCTGAATCTGGCTTGAGTTTCTGGAAGTTCTTTGTTGATATATTGTTGCAACCATTTTTGAATTATCTTCAGCAAAATTTTACTTGCATGCTATTTTAATGATATTTTTTGATAATTTCTGCATTCCAGTTTTTCACCTTTCTTTAGAATGGGCATGTATATGGATCTCTTCCAGTTGGTTGGCCAGGTAGCTGTCTTACAAATTTCTTGCAATAAATGTGTGTAGGCTTCCAGCATTGCATTCATTTGTGGAAACATTCCAACTGGTATTCAGTCAACTCCTGGAGACTTGTTTTTCATCAGTTCCTTCAGTACAGCTTTGACTTCTTTGGGTACCACCAGTTCTTGATTATATGCTACCTCCTCAAATGGTTGAACGTAGACCAATTATTTTTGGTACAGTTACTCTGTATTCCTTCCCTCTGCTTTTATGCTTCCTGCATAGTTCAACATTTTGCCCCTAGAATCTTTCAGTATTGCAACTTGGGGCTTGAAGTTTTTTCTTCAATTCTTTCTGTTTGAAAAATGCATAGCATGTTCTTCCCTTTTGGTTTTCTAACTCCATGTCTTTGCACATTTCATTATAATACGTTATTTTGTCTTCTTGAGCTGCTATTCGAAATCTTCTGTTCAGCTCTTCAGCTCTTTTACATCATCATTTCTTCCATTTGCTGTAGGTATTCTATGTTCAAGGGCAAGTTTCGTAGTCTTTTCTGACATCCATTTTGGTCTTTTCTTTCTTTCTTGTCTTTTTAATGACCTTTTGCTTTCTTCATGTACAATGTCCTTGATGTCAACCCACAATTTGTCTGTTCTTCTGTCATTAATATATGTGTGCATATATATGTATATGTGTGTGTATATATTTATATCTATATCTTATAAATATATAAGAATATATAACAATATACCTGTATCTATTTATCCATATAGCTGTATGAATTAGCTCACATGGTTTTTCAAGCTGGCAAATCCAAAATATGTAGGCCAGGAAATAAGGTGGGAGATTTCTGCAGTCTTGTGCCCCAAAATCTATAAGTCAGATGAAAAGAAAGAGTGAGGGAGTTCTGGCAAGATATTTATAGTCTGGAGGCAGAATACGCCCTAGGGAAAACTCTGTTTCTGCTCTTAAGACTTTCAACTGATTGGATGAAGCTCACTCACATTATGGGGGCAAATATGTTTTACTTAAACCAACTGATTTAATCACTTGTAACTGCTTCATAACAACATCTAGAGTAGTGTTTGACCAACCAACTGGACGATATAATTTAGCCAAGCTGACATATAAAATTATCCATCAAACCACTGATGTGGACAGTGTAACATGGAAAATTAGATTTTTTTTAAAGACAATCTTACTGGAATCGTAATTTGCATTTTTTGACATTGCTATTGGTATTTTTTTCTATTATTATTTAGGCCAGTTAACTCCTATTCAACCTTTGATGCAATAACAGAAAGAGAGAAATAAATAAATAAGTGGCCCGAAAGGTCATGACTATGTTGTTCTCTTGGAATTAAGGTATTTAAACTCCCTACTATGCAGAAGAGTCCCACTTCCAGTTACTTCTTGCTAGCTGAAGACTTACCAGACAGTATAGCAATTTGAAAGATTAGAAAGTAAACTGATTATGTGAGACTGGCTCCATATTTCTTGAAATCCTTGAATTAGTTGTTCCTGTTCCAGATTATATTCCATATAATAAATGTACCCTTATTTGTCTCATCCCTTGCATTATGGTACCAATATTGTCCAAAGGTTCACAAAATAATGATTATTCCCTTTTTATCCTTTTTTTTTTTTTTTTTTTTTTTTTGCCTCCAAGAACTGGTCTGTTATTGTTGAGAATAAGCTACTCTGATGGCCGTTGGCTATCAATGTAAAAGTAGTAAAATTTTATCAAATGACAGCACTTGATTAACAAAAAAGTTTCAGCAAACTCTATTTGCATTCAAATTCCACTTTATATACAGGCTTAAAATTATGATTCATACATAACACCACATATACAATAAAACCAGTTTAAGGCTAGGATGGAACACAGAAATGCTCAGTTTGAATGTAAAAATAAATATTTTTACCTATAAGAAGCTGTCATGGATTGAATTGTGTCCCCCCAAAATATTTGTCAATTCGGCTAGGTCATGATTCCCAGTATTGTCTAACTGTCTACCATTTTATCATCTGATGTGATTTCCTTATGTTTTGTAAATTCTATCACTATGATGTAATGAGATGGATCAGTGGCAGTTACACTGATGAGATCTATAAGATCAGATAGTGTCTTAAGCCAATCTCTTTTGAGATATAAAAGAGAGAAGCAAGCAGAGAGACATGGGGACCTCATACCACCAAGAACGCAGTGCCTGGAGCAGAGCACATCCTTTAGACCTGAGGTTCCTGAGCTGATATTCTCCTAGACCAAAGAAGACTGATGACAAGGACCTTCCTCCAGAGCTGACAGAGAAAGTCTTCCTCTGGAGCTGGCACCATGAATTCAAACTTCTGGCCTACTAGACTGTGAGAGAATAAACTTTTCTTTGTTAAAGCCATCCACTTGCAGTATTTCTGTTATAGCAGCACTGGATGACTAAGATGGAAGCCATCCTATTTCTTGCTTGAGGGAATTGAATACACTGTAACATAATGTAATCTTTAGAAGCATAATGGCACAGAGACATCCATGAATACAGTGCACAAATTCTGACATTGACAAATTGTCCAAGAGTCAATGGAATATAAATGGCACTGACAAAATTTCCAATTCCATTGAACTTTAGGTGCTTTAAAAATCACACACCTCAAATCCTTTTAATGCTAGTACTTGTACAAGACTTTTAAAATCAGTTAAAATAGTCTGAAAATGCAATATTGCATTGTGTTATTATATAAAGTTACCAAGATAGAGTTTAACATAAATTCAACCTTGTAAAAATCACTATTCTTAGAGAGAAGAGAAATGTTGGTTTAGCAAGGAAGATAAAAGCTGCATTTCCTATTGACCCAAGAAGACAAACCGCCACAGGTCTAAAACTTCCTCAAATTCCTGCGACAACACCTACAAATTTATCTGTACGTATTGTTGATGTTGTTGTTGAGTCAGTTCTGATTCATACGGATCAGAATGACACAACGAACAAAACACTCGCAAGTCTTGTGCCATCCTCACAATCATTGCTATGTTTGAGACCATTGTTGCTGCTACTGTGTCAATCCATCTCATTGAGGGTTTTCCTCTTTTTCTCTGACTCTCTACCAACATAATGTCCTTCTGCAGGGACTGGTTCCTCCTGATAACCTGTCCAGAGTACATGAGATGGTCTCACCATCCTTGCTTCTAAGGACCATTCTGGCTGTACTTATTCCAAGACAGATTTGTTCAGTCTACTGACATTACAAAGTATACTCTATATCCTTTGCCAACACAATAATTACTATTGGTTTATTTCCCCTATTTCTTTCTCTGTTACTTGAAAATGGTTGTATCCTCACTACATGCCTGATCCCTATTTGTCTTCTCTGTCACCTTTCCTAACACATGTTCTAATTAATTGTCATATCTTGCTCTTCCTCACTCTCTACTGGCTCCTTTTTATGATTAATTAAACTTTCCTATTTTTCTCACTAGTACCTCCTCCTATTAAAAAAAAAAAAAAAAATTTCCTCACTCCAGGATTTTTCTACATTTTGCTTGATCTATTGTACCCTACAAGCTTTTCTACCATTTCTCCTCTAACACCACAGTAGGTGACAGAGTTACTATTATTTGAAAATTTTGCTTTTTAATATGGAAATATATAAGATTTCTAAAAAAAATTAATATTCATAAGACTATTACTAAAGACTAAAATGTTTAAAAAGTATTAATGGTCATAAATCAAAGCATACTGGGATATAATATCTAATTTTAAAATTTCTCAAAAAAGAAAAAATATATATGTAATAGTGGAAGTATTTGGCACATAAAAATATATTTTAGTGAAATTGAAAGTTTAGATGATAGCAAAAATATATTTCTAAAAGAGAAAACTGAAAATAATGAAGAAATAATTTTTAATAATTAAATTTAAAGTGTTAATACACATAAAATCAATACTCCAAAAAAATCTGCTCTTCACCATGTCAAAAAATTTTAAAAAGTTTATCTGTAAAAAGAGAATAACAGAAAATGCAAAAGAAAATTTAGGAAACTAATTGAAGGGAAAGACTAGTATCAGATATTAAAATATTTAGGTAATATTTTAGAAATAATATAATAAAAGCAATGTGTTAATCTAACAAGAATAAATTGATTATTAGACTAGAATTTCAAAACCAGAAATATATATTCTTAGAGCAAAACAGCCTTTTATTTTATAATAATTGTTGTTAGGTGCCCTCTGATCAGTGTGGACTCATAGCAACCATATGTACAACAGAACTAAACACTGCACAAGTCTTGTGTCATCCTCACCATCGTTACTATATTTGAGCCCTTTGTTGTGGCCACTGTGTGAATCCATCTCCTTTAGGGTTGTCCTCTACTTTACCAACCACGATGTCCTTCTCCAGTGACTGATCTCTCCTGATAACATGTCCAAAGTACATGAAAAAGATAACTCTGGCTGTATATCTTCCAAGACAGATTTATTCCTTCTTCTGGCAGTCCATGACATAGTCAATATTTTTTGCCAACACCATAGTTGAAAGGCACAAATTCTTCTTCAGTCTTCCTTATTCATTGTCTAGCTTTCGCATGCATAAGAGACGATTGAAAATATCATGGCTTGGGTTAGGTGCATCTTAGTTAACAAAGTGACATGACATCTTTGCTTTTCCACACTTTAAAGATGTCTTTTGCTGGAAATTTGCCCAATGCAGTGCACTGTTTGATTTCTTGACTCCTGTTTCAATGGGTATTGATTGTGGATCCAAAGAAAACGAAATCCTTGACAACTTTAATATTTTCTCTGTTTATCATGATGTTGCTTATTGGCCCAGCTGTGAGGATTTTTGTTTTCTTTATGGTAAGGAGTAATCCATACTGAAGGCTGTAGTCTTTGAACTTCATCATTAAGTGCTTCAAGCCCTCATCACATTCAGCAAACTATGCTGTGTCATTAGCATATGGAAGGTTGTTAATGAGTCTCCCACCAGTCCGGAAGCCACGTTCTTCTTCACATAGTCCAGCTTCTCGGATTATTTTATATTGAATAGGTATGGTGAAAGGATACAACCCTGATGCACATCTTTCCTGATTTTAAACCACACAGTATCCCCTTGTTCTATTCAAAAGGCTGTCTTTTGGTCTATGTACAGATTCCTCATGAGCACAATTAAGTGTTGTAGAATTCCCATTCTTCAAAATATTATCCATAATTTATTATGATCCATACCCTAAAATGCCTTTGCATAGTCAATAATACACAGGTAAGCATCTTTCTGGTGTTCTCTGCTTTTAGCCAGGATCCATCTGACATCAGCAGTGATATCCCTCTTTCCGTGCTCTCTTCTGAATCTGACTTTACTATCTGGCAGTTCCCTCTTGTCTTAGGCTGGGTTCTCTAGAGAAGCAAAACCATTAAAGCATATAAATATCTACATAGAAAGATTTATATAAAGGAAATGGCTCACATGGTTGTAGAAGTTAGAACATGCCCAATCCGTGGGTCAGACTGGAGGTTTCTCCTGATTCATGTAGTCGCAGGCTGGCAAATCCGAGAACAGCAGGTCAGAGAGCAGGGCTCTTGCTTACAGGTTATTAAGACTTACAAATTCTAAGAGGAGCAGGCAAGATCTCAGACAAGCTGCTAGCTCAAGTCACAAGAACTGGAGACAGCTGCAGGATCAAGAGCGAGCAAAAGCCTGGGAGCCTGACCAGAAAGTCCATTAATATTCTGTGCAGGCCACAACCTCAGGGAAACTCTCTTTCAACTGACTGGCTATTCACAGCAGATCCCATCATGGAGGTGATCACATTATATCAAACTCATCATGGAAGTGATCACATCATCATAGACTGACAAACTACATCATAACTGTCAAACCACTGAAAATCATGGCCCAGCCAAGCTGACACACAACCTGAGTGATCAAAGTCCACCCCTTGTCAACTTGGCACCTGTACACATCTCCTTAAACTATATGTAATCTCTGAATAAAGACAATTATAAAGTCATACTTGAGCCTAACATGATACAACGAATACATATATAATCAAATATGCACTAGCCCTGCTTACATCTTATATATTATAAGTGACAAAAACAAAAATATTTGATGCACACATACAAGGCAGAATTACAGTCCTTGTTTCTGCAACTGGTAATGAGGTTGTAACTGGTATTTATAGCTAACTTCTTCCACCACCCATTCCGTATTCCCTTTGCCTGCAGCAAGCACTTTAGCTGGTTGTGGTTCTTTGCCTGGGGGGGTGACCAAAACCTTCATTCCTGAAGGGCCTGGGCCATTAATAGTCATGTTGGAATCTGGTGGATGTAGTTTTCTGTTGAGTTTAATCACAAGGCATGGCAGTACTAAGACGCCATAAGGAATCTCCTGTATTCAGGACATACTCTTCTTTACCTCTATTATGTAATATCAAACTGGTTTCCTCTTGGAACTCAGCATCAATCACACCAGTCAATATGGTAACTCCCTTCTTGCCCTGTTGATTTCAGAGGCATAAGGATCCCAAAGTGGCCAGGTGGCATTGTTAGCTTCCAATTCAATGGAATAAGTGATGTGTCTCCAGATGGGAGCATTCTTCCCTTTGAGGCTAAGACATCTAGAACAGCAGAGCAAAAGATTGAAGGAATAGGAAGCAAAAATTTTGTGAGTGGGTCACTAGGGGTAATAGTGAGTGATGCCACTCGTATTTCCACTCCTTGATTCCTAGACCCACGAATCATGGCTATAGGAGAAACAACCCCATATACTGGATGCTGGTTTAGAGCATATACAGCCTCCTGGAGAACATTTTCCCAACACTGCAAGGTATTGTCATCTAGTTACTATCTTAAATGCATCTTTAGAAGGCCATTCTATCGTTCTGTCAAGCCAGCTGCTTCAGGATGTTGGGAAACATGGTAAGATCAGTGAATTCCATAAACATGGGCCCATTGCTGTACTTCATTTGCTGTGAAGTAAGTCCCTTGATCTGAGGCAATGCTGTGTGGAATATCATGACAGTGGATAAGGCATTCTGTAAGTCCACAGATGGCAGTTTTGGCAGAAGCATTATGTCCAGAAAAGGCAAATCCATATCCAGAGTAAGTGTCTATTCCAGTAAGAACAAAACACTGCCCTTTCCATGAAGGAAACAGTCCAATGTAATTAACCTGCCACCAGGTTGCTGGCTGATCACCTTGAGGAATGGTGCCACATCAGAGACGCAGTGTTGGTCTCTGCTGCTGGCAGATTAGGCACTCTGCAGTGGTTGTAGCCAAGTCAGCCTAGGTAGGTGGAAGTCTCTGTTGCTGAGCCTATACATAACCTCCATCTCTGCCACAGTGGACACTTTGTTCATGAGCCCATTGGGGAATGATGTGAGTGGCTGGGGAAAGAAGGTGATTGGTTTCCACAGAACGCATCATCCTATCCACTTGACTGTTAAAATTCTTCCTGCTGAGGTCACACTTTGGTAAGGATTCACATGAGACACACATATCTTCACTTCTTTGGTCCATTCAGAAAAGACTATCCATTTACCTCTTCCTCATACCTCCTTGTCTCCAATTTTCCAATCATGTTCCTTCCAAGTCCCTGACCATCCTGCCAAACCATTGGCCACAGCCCATGAATAAGTATATAATCGCATATCTGGCCATTCTCCTTCCAAGCATAGTGAACAACCAGATGCATTGCACAAAGTTCTGGCCATTGGAAGGATTTCCATTCACCACTGTTCTTCAGGGAGGTCCCAGAAAGAGGCTGCAGTGCTGCCAATGTCCACTTTTGATTGGTGCCTGCATACTGTGAAGAACCATCTGTAAACTAGGCACGAGTTTTCTCTTCTTCAGTCAACTGATCATAAGGAACTCTCCGTGAAGTCATAGGTGCACACTGGAAGATGGAAGGTAATGTGACAAGAGTGGAGACCACAGGCATTTGGGCCACTTCCTTATGGAACTTACCTGTGCCTTTGTGTTCTGCTTGGGCCTGATCTCATATATATCACTTCCATTTAATGATGAAGTGCTGCTGTGCAAGTCCACCTTTATGGCTTTGGGGGTCAGACAACACCAAGTTCATGATGGGCAGCTAAGGCTGCATTGTGACTTGGTGTCCCATGGTTAAGTGTTCAGTGTCTACTAAGGCCTAGTAACAAGCCAAAAACTATTTCTCAGAAGGAGAGTAGTTATCTGCAGAGGAAGGCAAGGCTTTGCTCAAAAATCCTAAGGATCTGCTTTGTGATTCACCAATAGGAGCCTGCAAAGACTCCAAGTAGCATCTTTATCTGCCATGGACATTTCAGGCACCAGTGGATCAGCAGGATCATAGGACTGAAGTGGTTTTCAAGGCAGCCTGAATCTGTTGCAGAGCCTTCTCTTGTTCTGTGACCCACTCAAAACTAGCAGCTTTTCAAGTCACTTGATAAATAGGCTGGAGTGGCATACCCAAATGAGGAATATGTTGCCTCCAAAATCAAAAAATGCAATAACTTATTCTTCACTTTAGAAGGAATATCTTGAGACACTTCCAGCAAAATGGCACTCTAGGCAGAGGCACTACACCATCCCTCTGCAGCAAAGATCCGAAAAACTAAGCCAAACATAGAAAACAGCAATCCTGAAATCTTAAAACTTCAAATGAAGAGATAAAGAACTCAGCCAAGCACCAAATGGAGTGAGAAAACTGACAGAGAATGGACAGCACGGACAGATTCATGCAGAGGTCCCCTATCGGTTAACGCAACGCAGATCCGCCATCTTGAACTCCTATTGGAGACCAGAAAATAGGGGGTAATAGAAAGAAGCTTCATGGAACTTCCAGTGGGAGGCAAAACAACCAGTAATTAGTGATATACGCTTTCCCACCCCCACCGTTCTTCACCTCTACTTGGCCTCCTCTGCTTCCCGTGGCCACAGTGTCTTGTCTGGGAAGCACTGGCTGCTTGGATTCCACCCTCCTACATTGGCCAGCTCTCTTAGTGCCATTTGTTGGCTGCTGGTGTTGCTTTTTTTCCCTTCTTTTGATTTCTTTCTTACCTCTTACCACCTCCCAGTCCTTTCCCTCAAATACCTGGCTCCGTGCACCATTTTTGCTTCTTCCTGAGGTGCTGAGGAGCTCCGGTAATTTGTGATATATGCTTTCCCACCCTCCCCACCCTTCTTCACCCCCACTCAGACTCCTTTGCTTCCCACGGCCACAGTCTCTTGACTGGGAAGTACCGGCTGCTTGGACTCTACCTGCCCACACTGGCCAGCTCTGTGAGTGCCATTTGTTGGCTGCTGGTGTTGCTATTCTCCCCTTCTTTTTATTTCTTCTTTACCTCTAAACACCTCCTCCTCCTTTCGCTCAAACACCTGACTCCATGCACCATCTTTGCTTCTTCTCGAGGGGCTGCAGAACTCTGTTCAAGTGTGGAACTGCTTCCCGGTCTACGCTGCTGCACAGGTGGATTCCCGGAGCTTTTGTTTGTTTGCTTTGAATTGTTTGTTTTCTTTTCCTTTCTTGAGTTGGGAGCCCATTCTGGCTGGGCAGTGCTGCGCAGCTTGGGACCTCCCCAATATCATGAAAGATGAAAAGTTGGCCATCCAAGATCAACAAACCCCATATAGGAAAGACCCAAAAGAAAATCACCAAGGCATATAATAATCACACTCGCCAAAACCAAAGACAAACAAGGAATCCTGAGAGCAGCTCGTGAAAAACAAGAAGCCACATACAGAGGAGAAACAATAAGAGTAAGCTCAAATTATTTGGCGGAAACCATGCATGCAAGAAGGCAATGGGATGGAATATGTAAAACCATGAAAGAAAAAAATTGCCAGCCAAGAATAATATATCCTGCAAAACTCTCATTCAAATATGATGGTGAAATTAGGACATTTCCAGATAAACAGAAATTAAGGGAAGATGTAAAAACCACACCAAAGTTACAAGAATTATTAAAGGGGAGTTCTTCGATCTGAGAACAAGCAACTTCATCTCACAGGCAGAATCTAGGACACAAGATTGTACCAGCCAGATACCAGTCTAGGAAATGAACTCTCAAAGACTATCCAAAACCAAAAGAAATACAACAGGGAATCAGAGCAGTTAATCAGTAAAGGACAAAAACATCAGAACAATCAAAGAGAGAATAAATGGTGTAGGTATAGAACCTTCTAATGGAGAGGAAGGCAAGACAGTAACAAGTAATACTAGACTGCTTCAAACTTAGAAAGATAAGGGTAAATTTCATCATAACCACAAAGAAAGTTAACAAACATACTCATAAAAATAAAGAGGAAAAAGATAAAGTATCAGCAAAAACAAAACCTACAAAAACAAAAGAAATGAAAAAAAAATCCACAAACAAAAGTAATTCTTCACAGGAGAGTAAAAAAAAACAAAGAAAATGTTAGCACCACAAAAAAAAAAAGCCCTACAAAATGACAGCAACAAACTCACATCTATCAATAATTACACTGAATGTAAACAGACTCAGTGCACCCATAAAAAGACAGAGAGTGACAGAATGGATAAGAAAACAGGATCCACCCATATGCTGTCTACAAGACATACATCTTAGAGACAAAGACATGAATTTATTAAAAGTCAAAGGATGGAAAAAATTATACCAAGCTAACAACTACCAAAAAAGAGCAGGAGTGGCAATACTAATCTCATATAAAATAGACTTTAAAACGAAATCTATCATAAAAGACAAAGAAGGACACTACATAATGATTAAGGGGATGATCCATCATGAAGACATAACCATAATAAACATCTATGCACCCAATGACAGGGCTCCAAAATACATGAAACAAACTCTAACAGCACTGAAAAGAGAAATTGACAGTTCCACAACACACCACTCTCAGAAAAGGACAGAACAACTAAAAAGAAACTCAACAAAGATACAGAAGACCTAAAGGACACAATCAGCCAACTGGACTTCGTAGACATATATAGAACACACCATCCAACAGCTGCAAAGTACACATTCCTTTACAATGCACATGGAACGTTCTCCAGAATAGACCACATCTTAGGCCAAAGAGCAATCCTCAACAAGATCCAAAATGCTGAGATAATTCAAAGTATCTTTTCTCACCACAATGCCATCAAGATAGAAATTAACAACAGAAAGCAAGGGAAAAAAATCAATTACATGGAAACTGATTAACATCCTGCTTACACATCATTGGGTAATAGAAGAAATCAGAGACGAAATTAAAAAATTCCTAGAATCAAATGAGAATGAAAACACATCATACCAAAATCTTTGGGACACAGCAAAGGCAGTCCTCAGAGGACAATTTATAGCAATAGATGCACACATCAAAAAAAGAAGAAAGGGGCAAAATCAAATCATTAACTACACAACTCAAACAAATAGAAAGAGAACAGCAGAAAACCTACATCCACTGAAAGAAAGGAAATAATAAAGATCAGAGCAGAAATAAATGCAAAAGAGAACAGAAAAACAATAGAAAGAATCAACAGAACCAAAGGTTGGTTCTTTGAAAGAATCAACAAAATCAACAAACCACAGGTCAGAGTGACAAAATAAAAACAGGAAAAGATAAAAACAGCAAATAACCCAAATAAGAAATGAAATGGGTGACATAACAACAGACCCAAACGAAATAAAAAGGATCATAACAGAATATTATGAAAAACTATACTCCAACAAATGTGAAAACCTAGAGGAAATGGATAAATTTCTAGAAACACACTACTTACCCAAACCTCAACAAAGTGATGTTGAAAATCTGAACAGACCCATAACAAGAGAATGGATTGAAAAGGTAATAAAAAAAAACTCCCACCAAAAAAATCCCTGTTCCAGATGGCTTCACTGGAGAATTCTACAAAACATTCAGAGAAGAACTTGTACCAGTACTACTCAACCTATTTCAGAGCATAGAAAAGGAAGCAATAATTCTGAATTCTTTCTATGAAGCCAGCATAATGCTGATACCAGAACCAGGCAGAGACGTCACAAAAAATGAAAATTACAGACCAATATCTCTCATGTATATAGATGCAAAAATTCTCAACAAAATTCTAGCCAATAGAATTCAGCATCATATCAAAAAAATAATACACCACTACCAAGTAGGATTCATACCAGTTATGCAAGGATGGTTCAATGTTAGAAAATCAATCAACATAATTCACCACGTTAATAAAAGGAAAAAAAAGATTCACATGATCTTCTCAATTGACACAGAAAAAGCATTCGACAAAGTCCATCACCCATTCCTGATAAAAACTCTCAATAAAATAGGTATCGAAGGGAAATTTCTGAACATAATAAACAGCATCTATGCAAAACCAGCAGCCAACATCATTCTTAATGGAGAGAGGCTGAAAACATTCCCCTTGAACACAGAAACAAGACAAGAATGCCCTTTATCACCACTCCTATTTAATATTGTGCTGGAAGTACTAGCTAAAGCAATAAGGCAAGAAAAAGAAATAAAGGGCATCCAAATTAGTAATGAAGAAGTTAAACTGTCCCTGTTTGCAGATGATATGATACTATACAAAGAAAATCCTAAAGACTACAAGAGAAATCTACTGGAACTAATAGAAAGATTCAGCAGAGTAACAGAATACAAGATAAACCTACAAAAATCTGTTGTATTCCTATACACCAATAAAGAGAATGATGAAAAAGAAATCAGGAAAACAATATCATTTATAATAGCCCCTAAAAATATAAAATACTTAGGAACAAATCTAACCAGGGATATAAAAGACATATACAAAGAAAACTACAAAACACTACTGCAAGAAACCCAAAGGGATCTACATAAATGGAAAAACTTACCATGCTCATGAATAGGTAGACTGAACATTGTGAAAATGACAATTCTACCCAAAGCAATTTACAAACACAGTGCAATCCCGATCGAAACACCAACAACATTCTTCAAAGAGATGGAAGAACTAATCATTAACTTTATATGGAAAGGGAAGAAGCCCCTAATAATTAAAGCACTACTGAAGAAGAAGAATAAAGTTGGAGGACGCACACTACCTGACCTCAGAAACTAGTATACAGCTACATTAGTGAAAACAACCTGGTACAGGGCTGGGCAAGATGGCGCTCTAGGCAGAAGCACCACATTGTCCCTCAACAGCAAAAATCCAAAAAACTAAGCCTAACAGAGAATCAACAATCCTGAAACCCTAGAACACCAAATGAAGAGATAAAGAACTCAGCCAAACACCAAACGGAGTGAGAATACTAAAAGATAACAGAGAGCAAGGAGAGATCCATGCAGAGATTCCTTACCAGCTAAAGCAGCATGGATCCACTATCTTGGATTCCTATCTGAGACCAGCAAATGGGAGAGCAGCCTTGCAGAGCATCCAGTGGGAGACAGAACGACCGGTAAACTGCGGTGCATGTTTTCCCACCCCCCACACCCCTCCGCCTCGGCTGGGGCTCCCCTGCTTTCCGTGGCCATGGTCCCTGGGCTGGGAGGCGCTGGTGCTTGGATTCCACACGCCCAGGCTGGGGGCTTTCTGAGAACTGTTTGCTGGCCGCTGGCAAACCTTTTTCTGCCGCCTCCCCCTCCTTTTGCCTGGGTGCCTGGTTCCGAGTGCCATCTTTGCTCTCTCCTGCGGGGCTGTGGAGCTGCATTCGGGCATGTGGCTGCTTCCAGGTCTGGGCTGTCGTGCTGGTGAGATCCTGGGGCCTTTGTTCATTCGCCTCTCTGCTTTCTGTGGCCAGGGTCCCTGGGCTGGGGGGCGCTGGTGCTTGGATTCTGCGCACCTGGGCTGGCGGCTTTCTGAGAGCCGTTTGCTGGCTGCTAGCGAACCTTTTTCTGCTGCCTCCCCCTCCTTTTGCTTGGGTGCCTGGTTCCGAGTGCCGTCTTTGCTCTCTCCTGCGGGGCTGTGGGGCTGCATTCGGGCGTGTGGCTGCTTCCAGGTTTGGGCTGCCACGCTGGTGAGATCCCAGGGCCTTTGTTCATTTGCCCCTCTGCTTCCCGTGGCCATGGTCTCTTAATCCCGAGACTGTTGGCTCCTTGGAATTCGCGCCCCTGAGTGGGGGCTCTCTGGGTCCCATTTGTTGGCACTGACTGCTGGTGTTGCTTATTTTTTTTTCTTTTCTTTTTTTTCTTTTTTTAATTTTATTTTTCTTCTTTTTTATGATTAGTTTTGTCATCTTTTCCCTCTTTTTCCCCTTTGTCTTTCTTCATTGCTTAATCTCTCGTCTCTCTATCTCTTCCTTCTCTTTCTGATCCCTGAATACCAGGTGATCTATGCCTCTGTACCTTCTGGCCAGGCTGTGCTGTAAAAACTGAGACTGACTCCCGCAGACCTCATAGCTGCATCGGTGGGATCCCTGGGAACTTTGCAGTTCTTTAACTTTTCTGATTTTTATTTGTTCATTCTTTCCTTTTCTTTCTCTTCCCCCTTCTGGTTTCCTCCATCCCATAGTCTCTCATCTGTACATTCCAACGACAAGCTCCCCTAGCATTCTTTTATGTTTGTATGCTTTTTGCTCCTGCTCCTCTCTCCTCTCTCCCATATCCAGCTTTCCTGCACACATAACCATCTTCCCGCTGCACCCTAACTACCTGCACCGTGCACTAGACATCACACCACCAAGCTGTGCAGGCACGCCCTATTGGAACCTGCCCAGCACTGACTACAGACCATCCTGGTGGCTGCAGTGAGTGCCACAAACAACCCGTCCCAGTGGCTCCTCCACAGCTCGATCGGCCCAGATTGTACCACAAGGACAAAACAAACAAACAAACAAAAATCTACAATCAATAAATGAGAGAAATATCTACTGAATGACCCCAAAACAGCAAAAAATATCAAAACATTTACAAAAACAAGACAAGATGGCTCCAATAGGTGTCCAAATTAAAACACCACGTAACTCTCCTGTGGAAGAAAATACACTAGAAGTACCTGATAGGGAACTCAAATCACTAATAGTTGGAATTTTCCAAGAACTGAGGCAAAAAGCTGACAAACATGAGGAAAAAATAGACAAATTTATGGAAAATACAGAGAAAAAATTGGAAGAATTCAGGAAGATGATGCAGGAACAAAATGCCAAAATAAATTCACAACTAGAAATTATACAAAAACAACAATTAGAAATCCAAAAGATAAACAACAAGATTTTAGAAATAGATGATGTCATAGAAGGGCTGAGAAGTAGATTTGAAACCATGGAAGACAGGATCAGTGGAACTGAAGACAAACACTTGGATACAAATTTGTTTCAGGAAAACTCAGAAAAAAGAACAAAGAAAAATGAAGAGACCCTGAGAGTTATGTGGGACACAATTAAAAGCAAAAACTTACGAGTGATTGGCATACCAGAACAGGGGGAGAAAACAGAAAACACAGAGAGGATCATTGACGAACTGCTGACAGAAAACTTTCCCAATATCATGAAAAATGAAAAGCTGGCCATCCAAGAAGCTCAACGAACCCCATATAGAAGAGACCTCAAAAGAAAATCACCAAGATATCATATTCAAACTCACTAAAACTAAAGACAAACAAAGAATCCTGAGAGCAGCTCGTGAAAAACAAGAAGTCACATACAGAGGAGAAACAATAAGACTAAGCTCAGATTATTCGGCAGAAACCATGCAGGCAAGAAAGCAATGGGATGACATATATAAAATCTTAAAAGAAAAAAATTGTCAGCCAAGAATAATATATCCTGCAAAACTCTCATTCAAATTTGATGGTGAAATTAGGTCATTTCCAGATACACAGAAACTAAGGGAATATGCAAAAGTCAAACCAAACTTACTAGAATTATTAAAGGGAGTTCTTCGATCTGAGGACAAACAGCTTCAGCGCTCAGGAAGGACCTAGGACCTAGGACGCAGGTTCACATGAACCAGATGCCATTCTAGGAACTGAACTACAGAGGACTTTCCAAAAACAAAAGAAATACAACAGGGAATCAGAGAAATCAATCAAAGGATGACAACAACATCAAAACAATGAAAGAGGGAACAAACGGCATAGGTATAGAACCTTCTAAAGGAGAGGAAGGCAAGGCGATACCAAGTAACGGTAGACTGCTTCAAAATTATAAAGATAAGGGTAAAATTCATGGTAACCACAAAGAAAGTTAACAAACCAACTCATAAAAATAAAGACGAAAAACATAAAGTCTCAACAAAAACAAAACCTACAAAAACAAAAGAAATGAACACAAAATCCACAAACAAAAGTAACTCAGCACAAGAGAATAAGAAGAACAAAGAAAACTTCAGCACCACAAAAAAAAGCACTACAAAATGACAACAACAAACTTTCATCTATCAATAATTACACTGAACGTAAATGGACTCAATGCACCCATAAAGAGACGGAGAGTGGCAGAATGGATAAGAAAACAGGATCCATCAATTTGCTGTCTACAAGAGACACACCTTAGAAACAAAGATGTGAATTTATTAAAAATCAAAGGTTGGAAAAAAATATATCAAGCTAACAACTACCAAAAAAGAGCAGGAGTGGCACTTCTAATCTCAGATATAATAGACTTTAAAACAAAATCTACCATAAAAGACAAAGAAGGACACTATATAATGATTAAAGGGATGATCCATCATGAAGACATAACCATAATAATTATCTATGCACCCAATGACAGAGCTCCAAAATACATAAAAAAAAACCTCTAACAGCACTGAAAAGAGAAATTGACAGTTCCACAATAATAGTAGGAGACTTCAACACACCACTGTCAGTAAAGGACAGAACAACTAAAAAGAAACTCAGCAAAGATACAGAAGATCTAAAGCACACAATCAGCCAACTGGACCTTATAGACATATATAGAACAATCCATCCAACCGCTGCAAAGTACACATTCTTTTCCAATGCACATGGAATGTTCTCCAGAATAGACCACATCTTAGGCCACAGAGCAACCCTCAAAAAGATCCAAAATGCTGAGATAATTCACAGTATCTTCTCTGACCACAATGCCATCAAGGTAGAAATTAACACTAGAAAGAGCAAGGAAAAAAAATCAAACACATGGAAACTGAGTAATAATCTGCTTACACATCAATGGTTAATAGAAGAAATCAGAGATGGAATTAAAAAATTCCTAGAATCAAATGAAAAAGAAAACACATCATACCAAAACCTTTGGGACACAGCAAAGGCAGTCCTCAGAGGACAATTTATAGCAATAGATGCACATATCAAAAAAGAAGAAAGGGACAAAATCAAAACATTAACTCCAGAACTCAAACAAATAGAAAGAGAACAACAAAAAAAGCCTACAACCACCGGAAGAAAGGAGATAGTAAAGATCAGAGCAGAAATCAATGAAATAGAGAACAGAAAAACAATAGAAAGAATCAACAAAACCAAAAGTTGGTTCTTTGAAAGAATCAACAAAATCGACAAACCACTGGCCAGACTGACAAAAGAAAAACAGCAGAGGGCACAAATAACCCAACTAAGAAATGAAATGGGGGACATTACAACATACCCAACCGAAATAAAAAGGATTATAACAGAATATTATGAAAAACTATATTCCAACAAATTTGAAAACATAGAGGAAATGGATAAATTTCTAGAAATATACGGCCTACCTAAACTACAACAAAGTGATATTGAAAATCTGAACAGACCCATAACAAGAGAAGAGATTGAAAAGGTAATAAAAAAACTCCCAACCAAAAAAAAGCCCTGGCCCAGATGGCTTCACTGGAGAATTCTACAAAACATTTACAGAAGAGCTTGTACCAGTTCTACTCAAGCTATTTCAGAGCATAGAAGAGGAAGCAACACTTCCAAATTCATTCTATGAAGACAGCATAACGCTGATACCAAAACCAGGCAAAGACATCACAAATAAAGAAAATTACAGACAAATATCTCTCATGAATATAGATGCAAAAATTCTGAGCAAAATTCTAGCCAATAGAATTCAGTATCATATCAAAAAAATAATACACCACGACCAAGTAGGATTCATACCAGGTATGCAACGATGGTTCAACTTTAGAAAATCCATCAATGTAATCCACCACATAAATAAAAGGAAAGAAAAGAATCACATGATCATTTCAATTGACGCAGAAAAAGCATTTGACAAAGTCCAACACTCATTCCTGATAAAAACTTTCAATCACATAGGTATACAAGGGAAATTTCTCAACATAATAAAGGGCATCTATGCAAAACCAACAGCCAACATCATTCTTAATGGAGAAAGGCTGAAAACATTCCCCTTGAAAACAAGAACAAGACAAGGATGCCCTTTACTACCACTCCTATTTAACATTGTGCTGGAAGTTCTAGCTAGAGCAATAAGGCAAGAGAAAGAAATAAAGGGCATCCAAATTGGTAATGAAGAAGTTAAACTCTCCCTGTTTGCAGATGATATGATACTATACATAGAAAACCCTAAAGACTCCACGAGAAATCTACTGAAACTAATAGAAAGATTCAGTAGAGTAGCAGGATACAAGATAAACATTCAAAAATCATTTGGATTCCTATACACCAGTAAAGAGAACGATGAAAAGGAGATCAGGAAATCAATACCATTTTCAATAGCCCCTAAAAAGATAAAATACTTAGGAATAAATCTGACCAGGAATGTAAAAGACCTATACAAAGAAAACTACAAAACACTGCTTCATGAAACCCAAAGGGATCTACATAAATGGAAAAACATACCATGGTCATGAATAGGCAGACTCAACATTGTGAAAATGGCAATTCTACCTAAAGCAATTTACAAATACAATGTCATCCTGATACAAATACCAACAACATTCTTCAAAGAGATGGAAAGACAAATTATTAACTTTATATGGAAAGGGAAGAAACCCCGAATAAGTAAAGCACTACTGAAGAAGAAGACTAAAGTTGGAGGACTCACACTACCTGACTTGAGAACCTACTATACAGCTACAGTACTTAAAACAGCCTGGTACTGGTACAACAACAGAGACATTGACCAATGAAACAGAATTGAGAACCCAGATGTAAATCTATCCACCTACAGTCACCTGATCTTTGACAAGTTCCCAAAATACATCAAATTGGGAAAAGACAGTCTTTTTAACAAATGGTGCTGGCAAAACTGGATATCCATTTGTAGAAAAATGAAACAGGACCCATACCTCACACCATACACAAAAACTACTTCAAAATGGATCAAAGACTTGAATATAAAGCCTCAAACTATAAAATTCATAGAAGAGAAAATAGGGCCAGCACTTCAGGCCTTAATACATGGCCTTAACAGTATACAAACCATAAACATCAACACAAAAAACCCAACAGATAAACTAGATAACTGGGATATTCTAAAAATAAAACATCTATGCTCTTCAAAAGACTTCACCAAAAGAGTCCAAAAAGAACCTACAGACTGGGAAAAAATTTTTGGACAGTACAAGTCAGACAAAGTTCTAACCTCCATAATCTACAAGAAAATCCAACACCTCTACAACAAAAAGACAACCAATCCTATCAAAAAATGGGCAAAGGAAATGAACAGACACTTCACCAAGGAAGACATTCAAATGGCCAACAGACACATGAGGAAATGCTCGCGATCACTAGCCATTAGAGAAATGCAAATTAAAACTACAATGAGATACCATCTCACCCCGGCATTACTGGCACGAATCAAAAACACTGGAAATAACAAATGTTGGAGGGGCTGCGGGGAGATGGGAACTCTTATACACTGCTGGTGGGAATGCAAAATGATACAACCATTTTGGAAAATGATATGGCGTTTCCTCAGAAAGCTAGAAATAGACATACCATTCGATCCAGCAATCCCACTCCTAGGAATATATCCTAGAGAAATAAGAGTCATCACTCGAATAGACATATGCACACCGATGTTCATGGCAGCATTTTTCACAATAGCAAAACGATGAAACAACCTCGATGTCCATCAACAGATGAATGGATACACAAACTATGGTACATACACACAATGGAGTACTATGCAACGAGAAAGAACAACAATGAATCTGTGAACCATGGATGAAACTGGAGGACAATATGCTGAGTGAAATAAGTCAATCACAAAAGGACAAATATTGTATGAGACCTCTATTGTAAAAACCCATGAAAAAATTCACATGCAAAATGTAACAATCCTTGTTGGTTACCAGGGATGGGGTGGGGGGAATACTAAATAGGTAATAGATAAGTGGTAACTTGGGTGAGAGGTGAGATAGTACACAGTACAGGGGAAACTAACACAACCTGCACAAGGAAAGGTCATGGAGGCCCTATAGACACATCCAAACCCCTCGAGGGACTGAGTTGTTGGACGGAGGGCTCTGGGGACCATGGTCTCGGGGAACATCTAGCTCAATTGGCATGACACTACTTATGGGGATAGTGCTCTACATTCTACCTTGGTGAGTAGTGTCTGGGGTCTTAAAAGCCTATGAGCGGCCATCTAAGATACTCCACTGGTCTCATCCCTTCGGAAGCAAGGGAGAATGAGGAGAACAGGAGTCAACGAAAAGATTAGTCCAAAGGACTAATTGTCCACAGCTACCAAGGCCTCCACCGGACTGAGTCCAGTACAGCTAGATGGTGCCCGGCTACCACCACTGACTGCTCTGACCAGGATCACAACAGAGGGTTCTGGACAGAGCTGGAGAAGGATGTAGAGCATAATTTTAACTCCCCCCCCCAAAAAAAAAAAAAAAAGACCAGATTTACTGTCCTAAAGAATACTGGAGAAACCTCAAGAGTGTGGCCCCCAGACACCTTTTCTGCTCAGAGGTGAAGTTACCTTCGAGGTTCGATGTTAAGCCTGGGAATGGACAGCCCAGTAAAACTAAATGGGACTAACAAGGTACAGGAGTCCAGTGACAAGGCCAGAAGTCAGAGGGGGAGTAGGAAACTGATGATAAGGAACACAAATTGAATAAGGACACTGTCGATGTATTGTGAGATTGTTGACCACTGCTATAGGGCAACATTTGTAGTAACTATTAAATGGGAGGCTGTTTTATCCTGTAAGCCTTCATCTTGGGCGAGAATGGCAGCACAATTGGAAGAGCGTAGTCAATATCACTTAAATGTGTAAGTAAAAAGTTTTGAAATGGTGTTAAAATAAAATAAAATAAACCAAATGAGACTAAAGAGGTACAGTAGTCCAGTGACAAGGGCCAGAAGGCAGAAGGGGACAAGGAAGTCCCCTGGTGATAGGGAACACAAGGTGGAGTAAGGATATTCTTGATGTGTTGTGAGATTGTTAACCATTGTCATAGGGCAACATGTGTAGTAACTGTTAAATGAAAAACTATTTTGTTCTGTAAGCCTTCATCTTAAGTGAGAATAACAGCACAGTTGGAAGAGCGTAGTCAATGTCACTGAACTGTGAATGTAGAAATTTTTGAAATTGTGTATCTTTGGCTATCTGTATTTTCATCAAAAAAAAAAAAAAAAGTTTGAGAATTTAGAGGCTTAATATGTTGTGGGGTTGTTAACCAATGTCATAGAGCAACATGTGTACTACTATTTCATGAGAAACTATTTGCTATGTAAGCTTTCACCTGAAGTACAATAAAATATATATATATAAAAAAAAAAAAACCTGGTACTGGTACAATGACAGATACATTTATCAGTGGAACAGAATTGAGAACCCAGATGTAAATCCAACCACCTACGGTCATCTTATGGGGAAAAGACAGTCTTTTTAACAAATCGTGCTGGCAAAACAGCATATCCATCTGCAAAAAAATGAAACAGGACCCATACCTCACGCCATATACAAAAACTAATTGAAAATGGATCAAAGACCTAAATTTATAAATCCAAAAAGTATAAAGTTCATAGAATAAAAAGTAGGACCAACGCTAGAGGCCCTAATACACAGCATTAACAGGATACAAACGATAATCATCAACACACAAACCCAAGAAGTTAAGTGAGATAACTGGGATCTTCTAAAAATCAAACATGTATGCTCTTCAAAAGACTTCACCAAAAGAGTAAAAAGAGAACCTACAGACTGGGAAAAAAATTTTGGGCAGTACAAGTCAGACAAAGGTCTAATCTTCATAATCTACAAGAAAATCCAACACCTCTACGACAAAAAGACAAATAATCCTATGAAAACTTGGGCAAAGGAAATGAACAGACACTTCACCAAAGAAGACATTCAAATGGCAAAGAGACACATGAGGAAATGCTCGCCATCACTAGTCGTTAGAAAAATGCAAATTAAAACCACAAAGAGATACCATCTCACCCCGGCATTACTGGCAAGAATCAAAAACACTGGAAATAGCAAATTTTGGAGAGGCTGCAGGGAGATCGGCACCCTTATGCACTGCTGGTGGGAATGCAAAATGATACAACCATTTTGGAAAATGATATGTCACTTCCTCAGAAAGCTAGAAATTGACATACCATTTGATCAAGCAATCCCACTCCTAGGAATATATCCTACAGAAATAAGATACATCACTCAAATAGACATAAGCACACCTATGTTCATGGCAGCATTGTTTACAATAGCAAAAAGACAGGAACAACCTAGATGCCCATCAACAAATGAATGGATAAACTATGGCATATAGACAGAATGGAGTACTATGCAACGAGAAAGAACAATGATGAATCCGTGAAGCATCTCATAACATGGATGAAACCAGAGGACATTATGCTGAGTGAAATAAGTCAATCACAAAAGGACAAATATTGTATGAGACGTCTATTGTAAAAACCCATGAAAAATTCACACATCAAAAGTAACAATCTTTGTCGGTTACAAGGGATGGGAGGGATGGGGGGGAAATACTAAATAGGCAATAGATAAGTGGTATCTTGGGTGAAGGGTGAGACAGTACACAACAGTGGGGAAACCAGAACAACTTGTACATGGAAGCTCCATAGACACATCCAAACTCCCTGAGGGACTGAATTGCTGGGTGGAGGGCTGTGGAGACCATGTTCTCGGGGAACATCTAGCTCAAATGGCATAACACAGTTTATAAAGACAATGTTCTACATTCTACTTTGGTGAGTAGCATCTGGGGTCTTAAACATCTGTGAACAACCATCTAAGATACTCCACTGGTCTCATCCCTTCAGGAGCAAAGGAGAATGAAGAGAACAGGATACAAGGAAAAGATTAGTCCAGAGGAGTAACGGACCACAGCTTCCAAGGCCTCCACTGGACTGAGTCCAGTACAGATAGATGGTGCCCGGCTACCACCACTGACTGCTCTGACCGGGATCACATCAGAGGGTTCTGGACAGAGCTGGAGAAGGATGTAGAACAAAATTCTAACACACACAAAAAAAGACCAGATTTACAGGCCCGAAGGAGACTGGAGAAACCCTGAGAGCATGGCACCCAGATACCCTTTTAGCTTAGTGGTGAAGTCATTTCCGAGGTTCACCATTCAGCCAGGGAGTGGACAGCCCCATAAAAGCAAACGGGACTAATGAGTCACAGTGGTCCAGGGAGAAGGGCTAGAAGGCAGAAGGAGACAGGAAAGCTAGTGATAGGGAACCCAAGGTTCAGGAAGGACAGTGTTAATGTGTTGTGAGATTGTTAACCATTGTCATAGGGCAACACATGTACTAACTATTAAATGAGAAACTATTTTGATCTGTAAACCTTCATCTAAAGTGAGAATATCAACACAATTGAAAGAGCATAGTCGATGTCTCTGAAATTTGCATGTAGAAATTTTTGAAATGGTGTATCTTTGGCTATGTATTTTTTCACCAAAAAAAAAAACAAAAACAAAAAAACAGGTTGAGAAGGTAGAGGGTTGACATGTCATGGGGTTGTTAACCAATGTCATAAACCAATATGTGTACTACTGTTTAATGAGAAACTATTTGTTCTGTAAACCTTCACCTGAAGTACAATAAAAAAAAAGAAGGAATATCTTGACATTCCCCACACAACTGGACCCCTGCACATTTCACTGAGGTGGCAGGATACTGAGAATTTTTGGTGGCACTGCGGTTAAGAGCTATAGCTGCTAACCAGAAAGGTTGGCAGTTAGAATCCAGTAGCCACTCCTTGGAAACCCTATGGGGCTGTTCTACTGTGTCCTGTAGTGTGTCTATGAGTCGGCATCTACACAGTGGCAATGGGTTTCATTTTGATTTGAGCATACTAATGTTTTACCAGTAAGTACAGAGTCATGGATACTTCTTCCTTACTTCAGTGCTTTAAGCTTGACAAATGCTGAGTGTTTTCTTCCGTTTTATTTTGTAACTCCAGATTTTTGCACATTTCATTACAATACTTTGTCTTCTCAAGCTGCCCTTTGAAATCTTCTGTTCAGATCATTTACTTCATCATTTCTTCCATTAGGTTTAGCTACTATATGTTCAAGAGCAAGTTTCAGAGTCTCTTCTGGCATTCATTTTGTTTTTTTCTTTCTTTCTTGTCTTTTTATTAACCTTTTGCTTTCTTCATGTATGATGTCTGTGATGTCATTCCACAACTCGTCTTGTCTTTGGTCATTAGTGTTTAATGTGTCAAATCTATTCCTGAGATTGTCTCTAAATTCATGTGGGACATATAAAAGGTCTTATTTTGGTTCTCATGGACTTGTTTTAATTTTCTTCAGCTTCAACTTGACCCTGCATACGAGCAATTGACCATCTGTTCCACAGTCGGCCTCTGGCCTTGTTCTGACTGATAATATTGAGATTTTCCATCATCTCTTTCCACATATGTAGCCGATTTGATTCCTGTGTTTTCCATCTGCTGAGGTTCACGGGTATAGTCATCTTTTATGTTGTTGAAAAAAGGCATTTGCAATAAATAAGTCCTTGGTCTTACAAAATTCTATCACGTGATCTCCAGTGTCGTTTCTATCACCAAGGACCATATTTTCCAACGACAGATCCTTCTTCTTTGTTTTCACCTTTCCCATTCCAATCACCAGTAATTATCAATGCATCTTGATTGCATGTTAGATCAATTTCAGACTACAGAAGTTGGTAAAAATCTTCTATTTCATCTTTGGTATTAGTGGTTGGTGTTTATACTTGAAAAAGAGTCACATTAACTGGTCATCTTTGTAGGCATGTGGATGTTATCCTACCACTGACATTGTTGTACTTCAGGATAGATCTTGAAATGTTCATTTTAACAATGAATGTGATGTCTTTCCTCTTCAATGTATCATTCCCGACATAGTAGACCATATATCTGTCAGTTTGTCATGCTGTGGTGGCCTGCTTGTTGCTGTGATGCTGGAAGCTAAGCCACTGGTGTTTCAAATACTAGCAGGTTTACTCATTATTGACAATTTTAGTGGAACTTGCCGACTAAGACAGACTAGGAAGAAGGACCTGCTGGTCTACTTCTGGAAATAATTAGCCAGTGAAAACTTTATGAATAGCAGCAGAATATTATCTGATATATTTCTAGAAGATAAGACCCTCAGGTTGGAAGGCACTGAAAATACAACTGGGAAAGAGCTGCCTCCTCAAATTAGAGTGACCTTAATGACGTGGATGGAGTAAAACTTTTGGTACTTTCATTTGTTGAGGTAGCACAATTCAAAATGCAAAAAAAAAAAAACTGCAAACATCCATTAATAATCCTTTAATAAAAAACAACTGCAAACATCTATGGAATGTATGAAGTATGAATCTAGGAAAATTGGAAAGACAAATTGAAGAAGAATGGCATTAAAAGTGAAATGAACTTATAAAGATTAATGTCCTAGGCATTAGTGAGCTGAAATGGACTGGTACTGGCCATTTTGAATCAGAAAATCATATGGTCTATTATAAAAATTAGACATACTAAAAAAGTGATGGATCATTGGTTCCCAGAGATTTAATTACATTTTTTGTCTCATAGTCAAACATATATACCCACATCAAAGTTCTCACTAACTCCTCCTAGACATCTCTTTTGATGCCGGAAGGAATCTTAGAATCAACATGTCAAAATTCATCATCTTTCCTTAAAAGTACCTTTTTCTATGGTTCCCTATCAAGGGTACTATCACCATATTACTTCAGATTGCCCAAATCAGAAATATTTTGGTGGTTGACCAGGGTAGTTTTTCTATGTAGGCATATTTTTCTTTAAAAGTATTCTTCGTGTATCTACCAATGAAAATTCTACGTATGTAATATAATTCAAAATATTAATGATTTCAAAATGATCTGTTAAATGACAGTAGAAGTAATCTTTTCTGATCATGTGTAAAGAAGTTTATGACACTTTAT
Organism: Dugong dugon; assembly: GCA_030035585.1. NCBI lineage: Eukaryota > Metazoa > Chordata > Mammalia > Sirenia > Dugongidae > Dugong > Dugong dugon. The sequence goes on along the minus strand of CM057463.1, from coordinate 99,011,508 downwards.
GTCAGATGTATACTATTTAGTAAGTGGAAAATTGTGCACAGAAAGTCATAAAGAGGTTAAGATATTTTCCAGGGCAATTTTACCTGACAGTATTAAAGTTGATGGTATGTTACTACTCTATACCCTTTTGAAGAATTTTCTCCAATATATCTATGACATTCAACACATTTTATTAAACCTTTATCCAAGAAACTTAGAAAAGAAAAAAAAAGACATTAACATCATTTGTGAACAGTTTTATGTATGCATTGTATATATGTACTTCAAGATTAGAAAGTTTCCAAAAATAAGAATATTTCAGTATTACCACTGAATCTCTCACATAGGTCACAGACTTAGATTTTTAGAATTTCTTTGTTTTGAAAGCAAAGAATATTAATACCAATTGTTTATGACTTCAACAGATTGGACTTATGACGAACCACACTTACAACTTTGTTTTTGTTTTTTTTTTAATATCTTGGCATTAGTAATATGTACTACATACAATGTTGTAGCATGTAATTTACTGATGTTATCATTCTTAGATGTTTATATGTAATGTTTCCAATCTTCAAAAACAAAGATTGGATTTATAAAGATACTGATAATTAAAGGCAATAGTAATGAAAACTGAAAAAAAAAGGTATTTGACCTAGATCAGAACAGACTCAAAACGGAAATGCTTTCTCTTAGTTTTCTAGTGCTTCTATAACAGAAATACCACAAGCGGACAGTTTTAAAAAACAGAAATTTATTCTCTCACAGTTTAGGAAACCAGAAGTCGTAATTCAGGGTGCCAGCTCTAGGGGAATGCTTTCTCTCTCTCTGTCAGCTCTGGGGGAAAGTCCTTGTCTTCTTTCAGCATCTGTAGGCCCAGCATTCCATGGAGATCTTCATATGTCTCAGCATCAATCTTCCACTGGGTCTAGGAGGTTCTCAGGGTAGGGACCTCGGGTCCAAATGACAGGATTCACTCCTGGCTCTACTTTCATGGTGGTAATGGTGTGTTTTCCCTCTCTACTCTCTTCTCTCACTTTTTATCTCTTATAAGATAAAAGGTACAATTCAAGCAAGGGTGGTGATTTAAGTAAGGGGGATAGCTTGAGTCACACCCTCTTGTAAGGCTGTTACTTTAGATAGAGCCCACACTGATTCTGCCTCATTAACATTTAAAAAAAAAAAAAAAAACCCTGTTGTCATTGAGTTGGTTCTGACTCATAGCAACCCTATAGGACAGAGAAGAGCTACCGCATAGAGTTTCCAAGGAGTGCCTGGTGGACTCTAACTGCCAACCTTTTGCTTAGAAGTTGAATTCTTACCCATACACCATTAGGGTTAAGATTTACAGCACATCACAAAATGGAGGTTAATTGCATCAGATCACAAAATGGAGGACAACCACACAATAGTGGGAATCATGACCTAGCCAAATTGATACATATTTTGAGGAGACACAATTCAATCCATAACATTTCACTCTTTTGCCTCCCCAAATTCATTTCCTTGCTTCGTGTAAAACACATTCAGCCTTTCACATCATTCCAAAACTTTTAAATTAATTACAAGTCTGAAAATCTCATCTTCTGAATCATATTCCACTCTGGTGCAAAATTCTTCTTCATCTGTGAACCTGTGATATCTAGAATACAAGTTATCTGTTTCCAAAGTACAATGGTGGAACAGGCATGCGGTAGACATTTTCATTATAAATGGAAAAAAATGGAGGGAAAAAAGAGATAACAGGCACCAAGCAAGTCCAAAACACAGCAGAACAATTTACATTAGCTCTCAAAGGTTGAAAATGATCCTATGTTCTTTAAGAAAATCTGGGCAATGGCCCTGCGCTCCAGACTCTTGGTGTTGGCCATGCTTTCTGGATTCTGGGTGGAAACCCCTTGGTCCTGGACTTTAGCTCCACATTTCATGCCCCCTGGGATGGTAACTCTGCTCCCTTGGCTTTGGGCAGCCCCATTCTCCTAGTGCATTTGAGTGGCAACCCAACCCCCTCAGACCTGGTAGGCCCCAATCTTCTGCCCCTTGGGCATGGTAGCTGACCCCATCTGCTTTGGGCACTGGACCCATACCCCTGGCACACCGAATGGCAGCCCCACACTCCAGAACCAAGTTGAGGAAGATCTGATCCTTTGAAACCTAGGAGGCTGTGACCCCACCCTTTCAGATCCAGGAGACCTTGGCCTCACTCACTGAAACCCCAGAGACCACAGCCACACCCTTTGAGAACTTTGAGACTGAGACCACTCTGCTCCCCGTGTTCCAACAATTCTGCTGATCTCCAAGCAGCTCAAGCGATGTTTCTTTTTCTTTCTTGGAAGATAGCAGATGTAGCTCCTTTAGCTTGTTTCCTGCCTGTAGGATTCCAAGAGACAGACAGTTTTCTCTCCTTTCCTTCTTTCTCTGTTCCCTTCAGTCTAAGTTTATGCGGTTTTCTGCTGTGGTAGTTGCTTAGATCCATCAGTCACAGGCTTAATCTCTTTACCAAAAATCTGTGTAGTAACATGCTTGGTGAACATTCTAAGATAAGTGTTCTTAGTTTGTACAACAGAATTTTCCATATCTTTCAGTTCCATTTTCATTTTGCACAGTTCATTTTTAAGTTCATCTCTTTCCTCCCACATTGTACTATAAGCGGCAAGGAAAAACCATGAAGCCCCTTTAAGATCTGGCTTAGAAATCTCATCAGCCAGATATTCAAGTCAATCTCTTACAAGTTCTACTTTCCACCAAATATTTGAATATAATTCAGGGAGGTTCTTTACCACTGTATAAAAAGCATTGCCCTTCCTCCATTGTCCAATCATACGTTCATCATTTTCTTTTCAAGCCTCACCAGAAGTACATTTAACGTACCCATTTCTAGCAATGTTCTGTTGCTAGCACTATGTGTATTCTCTAAGATTTTCTCTATAGCTCTCTTCACTTCCTTGTGAGTCCTTACCAGAGTTGCCTTTGATGTCTTTAATTCTACCAATAGTCTCTTAAAGGCAATGTAGGCTTTTAATATTAGGTAACTTTAAATTCTTCCAGCCTCTACCAAATTACCCAATTCCAAAACCTCTTACACATTTTAGGTATCTGTTAGAGTAGCACCGTACTCTTCCATTATAAAATTCTGTGTTAGTTATCTAGTACTGCTACAACAAAAATATCAAAAGTGGATGGCTTAAACAAACAGAAATTTATTCTCTTTCTCTCTCTGTTGGCTCTGGGGGAAGAATCTTGTCCCCTTTCAACATCTGTGGGCCCATTGTTCCTTTGAGATCTTAATGTGTCTTGGCATCAATCTTCCCCTGGGTCTAGGAGATTTTCAGCACAGGTCCAAATGACATGCTCCATTCTTGGTTCTTCTTTTTTGGTGGTAATGAGGTCCCTCCCACTCTACTACCTACTTTCTCCTTTTATCTCTTATAAGATAAAAGGTGTGACTCAGGCAAAGGTGTGACTTGAATAAATATTCGACTTGAGTAAAGGGTGTGACTTAAGTACGGGTATGACTTCAGTTAGGAATGGTGATGTCAGTCACACCCTCTTGTACGGCTATGATTCAAGATGTACTCCACACTGAGTCCTGCCTCATTAACATATAGAGGTTAGGATTTACAACACATCACAAAATGGAGGAAAATTACATCAGATCACAAAATGGAGAACAACCACGCAATACTGGGACTCATGGCCTAGCCAAGTCAATATATTTTGGGAGGACATAATTCAATCCATAATACCCGTTGTAATTTGGGAACTAGACGTAATATTAAATGTTGACTGTGTACTAGAATCCCACATATTTCATGTTATTTAAACTTTTAAAAAACTCTAAGAAACAAAATTTATTATTATCTTCTCTACGTAAGACCTTGAGTATATCCCACTTAAATTTAGAGGTCATCTCTATCATAGATTTGACACATTGAACACTAATGAGCAATTACCAAGTGAGTTGTGGAATGACATCAAGGGAATCATACATGAAGAAAGCAAGAGGCCTTTAAAAAGACAGGGAAGAAAGGAAAGATCAAAACGGATATCAGAAGAGACTCTGAAAGTTGCTCCTGAATGTCGAGTAACTAAAGCAAATGGAAGAAATGATGAAGTAAAAGAGCTGAACTGAAGATTTCAAAGGGCAGCTCAAGAAGACAATGTATTATGATGAAATGTACAAAGACTTGGTGTTAGAAAACCAAAATGGAAAAAACGCTTGGCATTTATCAAGATGAAAAAACTAAACAAAAAATTAAAGCCTTAATTGTAATATTGAAGAATTCCAGGGGGAAAATATTAAATGAAACAGGAAGCATCAAAAGAAGATGGAAGAAATACAAAGAGTCACAGTATCAAAAAGAATTGGTTGATGTTCATCCATTTCAGGAGGTAGCATATGATCAGGAACCAATGGTACTGAAGGAAGAAATCCAGCTACACTGAAGGCATTGGAGAAAAACAAGGCTCCAGGAAGTGATGGAATATCAACTGAGATTTTTCAACAAATGGCAGTGCTAGAAGTACTCACTCGCCAGTGCCAAGAAATTTGGAAAACAGCTACCTGGCCAACGGACTGGAAGAGATCCTTATTTAAGCTTATTCCAAAGAAAGGTGATCCAACTGAATGCAGAAATTATCAAACAATATCATTAATATCACAGACAAGTAAAATTTTGCTGAAGATCTTTCAAAATTGGTTGCAGCAGTACATCAACAGGAAACTGCCAGAAATTCAGGCCAGATTCAGAAGAGAAAGTGGAACTAGGAATATTATTGCTGATGTCATCTGTAACCTGGCTGAAAGCAGAGAATACCAGAAAGATGTTTATCTGTTTTTTATTGGCTATGCAAAGGCCTTTGACTTTGTGGATCATAACAATTATGGATAACATTGCAAAGAATAGAAATCCAAGAAAACTTAATTATGTCATGAATAACCTGTACATAAATCAAGAGGCAGTAGTTCGAACAGAACAACGGGATACTTCATGGTTTAAAATCAGGAAAGGTGTTCATCAGGGTTGAATACTTTCACCATACTTATTCAATCTGCATGCTGAGCAAATAATCCAAAAAGCTGGACTATATAAAGAACAACAGTGCATCAGGATTGGAGGAAGACTCATTAACAACCTGTGTTATGCAGATGACACAGCCTTGCTTACTGAAAGTGAAGATGATGAAGCACTTGCCGGTGAAGATCAAAGACTACAACCTTCAGTATGGATTACACGTCAACATAAAGAAAACAAACACTCTTAAAACTTGACCAGGAAGCAATGCCATGATAAATGGTGAAAAAATTGAAGTTGTCAACTATTTCATTTTACTTGGATCCACAATTAACACCCATGGATGTAGCGGTTAAGAACTCAAACCATGTATTGCATTGCATTGGGCAAATCTGCTGCAAAAGACCTCTTTAAAATGTTAAAAATCAAGATGTCACCTTAAAGACTAAAGTGTGCCTGACCCAAGCCATGGTGTTTTCAATAGCCTAATATGCATGTGAAAGCTGGACAATGAATAAGGGAGACTACAGAAGAATTAATGCCTTTGAATTATGGTGTTGGGGAAGAATATTAAATATGCCATGCACTGCCAGAAGAACAAACCAATCTGTCTTGGAAGAAGTACAGCCAGAATGCTCCTTAGAAGCAAGGATGGTGAGACTTCATCCATATACATTGGACGTGTTATCAGGAGGGACCAGTCCCAGGAAAAGAACATCATGCTAGTTAATGTAGAGGGTCAGAGAAAGAGAGGAAGACCCTCAATGAAATTGATTGAAACAATAGGCTCAAACATGACAATGATTGTGAAGATGGCACAGGACCAGGCAGTGTTTTGTTCTGTTGTACAGAAGGTTGCTATGAGTTGGAGCCTACTCAAAGGCACCTGACAACAACGACAATGAGTGCACGTAAAGAATATAAGTAAATTACATGAAAGCAACTGTGACAAACCTTTATTTCTAAAAATGGCAGTCCAGTGTTTGAAATAAAACAGTTGTAGAATTTTCAGAAGTCAGTATCCTAGGTGTGGGATATGCATGAATGTAATTAAGCAGCATTTTGAGTTAATTATGAATGCAATCAAGCTATATCATGGAGTTATTACAATTTTGGTGTGAATTTGACCAAGGATATGCCCTGAGAAAATGAACATGATGCTAAGATTTTGTTATTGGATAGCAAGTATTTGGCAACCTTACCATAACTAAAAGTTTAGGAAGACAGATAGTTCAGAAATTAAAGCAGTAATGTTTTGTGAGAAAAGTACAATTGAATAAATATGAACAAGCAAAAACAAGGAGTAGAGAAGGGGACATATTGGGTGCTTAATTTGTTCTAGGCAATATTGACATTTTAATATATCTATTTTTAATAGTTAAAATGAATCATGTTAGTTAGACTGATATTTATAGACATAAAATATAAAGAATCTCCAAGTCAGACACCAAGGTGAATATTTATGAATATTCTTTTCTATGAATCTTTCCATCATCTTGACTTAAATAAAACTAGCATCTTTGTAGTTATCCTTGCAGCCTTTTCAAGTTGAGATTGTTCCCTCCCCTACACCTCATGTATCTCCAGAAGTGTAAACGAGTAGAGATCTTCTTTATTCCCCAATACCCTTTCCATAAAATGTCTCCTTCCTCTTTTTTTAAAATCTTTGTCATTTTGGAAGTATATGTCATCAGATTTTATACACTCTTATGCTCCTTTTCCAATTGTTAGAAAAGAAAGTCATGTTTGGTAGAGATTGAGTAAAAATGAGGGAAACCCTCACAACATCTGCAACAATGGGCTCAGACACAACAATTGGGAGGATGGTGCAGGACCAGGCAATGTTTGATTGTTATACATAAGGTGACCATGAATCAGAATAAGCCCGACAGAAACTAACACCACCACCTTGCTTTTCATGTGCTTAATGAGCACCTTCTTTCCCTCATAATTTTATAACATGGATGACTGTTGTCTTTTATACTTTTTCTGTTATTAGTCTTGTTAAATTCAAGATAAAATAGATAATCATTCCAATTAAAATTCCTCTAAAATTGTAGTCAGCTCAATTTCTTGACCATGCTACATTTAGAGATAATTTCATCTTCCCCACTCCATCCACTTACACACAAGAGCATATTCTAAATTTTGTCATGACCAATACATGCTCTACTTCCCAATATTTTATGTGATGCTTCTGCTCTCTGACCATGATTTACAATAATTCCTGCACATTTTACATCATATTCTGCTACATCATTAACACTGTATGTTTGTCCATTTATTTTGATCTTCAATTTCTCTCAACAGATTATGTAGTTTCAGTATAAAGGTCTTTCACGTATTTGTCAGGTGTATCTTCAAGTATTGATGGTTTTTATCCTATTGTAAGTGATATAGTTTTGTTAATTTCCATTTCCTTGCTTGCTTGCTGCTAACGTATACTTGTGGGATGACATTAAGGACATCATGCATGAAGAAAGCAAAAGATTATTAGAAAGACAGGAAAGAAAAGACCAAAATGGAAGTCAGAAGAGTTCTGAAACTTTCTAAAGCAAACAGAAGAAATGATGACATAAAAGAGCTAAAGATTTCAAAGGCAGCTCGAGAAGATAAAGTAAAATATTATAGTAAAATGTGCAAAGACATAGAGTTAGAAGACCAAAAGAGAATAAAATTATTCAGCAGTTCTCAAGCTGAAAGAATTGAAGGAAAAATTCAAGCCTCCATTTGCAGTACTGAAGGTTTCTATGGGCAAAAAACTGAACGACAGAGAAAGCCTGAAAAGAAGTTGGTTCATCCACGTTGTTAGAAGTTTCACAGATTCACCATTGTTCTTATCGTTGCATAGTATTCCATTGTCTGTATGTACCATAGTTGGTTTATCCATTTATCTGCTGATGGGCACTTAGGTTGTTTCTATATTTTTGATATTGTGAATAATGTTGCAATGAACATGGGTGAACATTTGTGTTATGGCTCTTATTTTTTTAGGGTATATTCCTAAGAGTGAGATTGCTGGATCAAATGTTACTTCAATTCCTAACTTTTTAAGGAAGCATCATATTGTTTTCCCACCAGGAATGCATAAGAGTACCAATCTCCCCGAAACCTCTCCAGTGTTTGCTATTTTCTGGTTTTTTGACTCCTGCCAGTAATGTCGGGTTGAGATGGTATCACATTGTAGTTTTGATTTTTATTTCTCTAATGGCTAGTAATAGCAAGCATTTCCTCGTGTGTCTGTTAGCCTCCTGAATGTTCTTTGGTGAAGTGTCTGTTCATATTCTTTGCCTATTTTTTAATTGGATTATCTGTCTTTTTATTGTAGAGATGCTGGATTTTCCTATAGATTTTAGAGATTAGAACTTTGTCGGACATGTCATAGCCCAAAATTTTTTTTCAGTCTATAGGTTTCCTTATCACTCTTTTGGTGAAGTCTTTTGATGAGCATAAGTATTTAATTTTGGGGAGATCTCATTTATCTAGCTTATCTTCTGGTGTTTGTGTATTGTTACTTATAGTTTGTATGCTGTTTATGCCATATATTAAGGAACCTAGTGTTGACCCTATTTTTTTTTTCCATGATCTTTATAATCTTTAGTTTTATATTTAGATATTTGATCCATTTTTAATTAGTTTTTGTGTATGGTGTGAGGTATGGGTCTTGTTTCATTTTTTTACAGACGGGCATCCAGTTTTGCCAGTACCATTTGTTAAAAAAGACTTTTTCCCATTTAATGGACTTTGGGCCTTTGTCAAAGATCAGGTGGCTGTAGTAGATGGATTTACATCTGGGTTCTCAATTTTGTCCCGTTGGTCAATGTGTCTTGTTGTACCAGTACCAGGCAGTTTAGACTACTGTAGTTTTGTAGTAGCCTCTGAGATCAGGTAGCGCAAGGCCTCTTACTTCCTTCTTTTTCTTTAATAATGCTTTACTTATCTGGTTCCTCTTTTCTTTTCATATAAAATTAATGATCAGTTTTTCCATCTTGTTAAAGAATAGTGTTGATATTCGGACCTAGGGATTGCATTGTATTTGTAGATCGCTTTGGGTAAAATTGATATTTTCACAATGTTGAGTCTACTTATCCATGAGCACGGTATCTTTTTTCCATTTATGTAGGTCTTATTTGATTTCTTGCAGTAGTGTTTTGTAGTTTTCTCTGTATAGGTCAGATATACCTACTATTGTGAGGATGGCACAGGACCAAGCAAAGTTCTGTTCTGTTATACATAAGGTCTCTATGACTCAGAACTGACTTGACAGCACTTAACAACAACAACAATAGTTTATAGAAATGTAATTTTCTTTTGGATTTTGAACTTACATTCTGCAACTTGTTAAATTCATAATTTTGAGTAGTTTTTTTTTTTTTTTAACTGTCGATTCCATCAAATTTTCTACATAGACAATCCTGTTTTCTCCAAATACAGTTTTATTCTTCCTGTGTAATTTGTAAAATTTATTTCTTTCTCTTGACATATTTTAAGTATAATATTGAATAAAAGTAGTGACAGTGGATGTGCTTGTCTTGTTCCTAATCCATGGGGTCAATCATTTAGTCTTTCACAATTAACTATGATGCTAGTTGTAGATTTTTCACAGCAGCCTTTTATTAGGTTTAGAATATTTTCTTATATTCAAAATTCACTGAGGATTTTGATCAGGAATGGATATTGGATTTTGTCTGATAGTTTTTTTTTGTTGTTGTTGTTTGATATTATCATACATTTTCTTGTTCATTTGTTAATATGGTGAATTTTATCGATTGTTTTCTGAATGTTAAAACAGCCTAAAAAATGTTTGCCCATTATTTCTTTAAATAAGTTTTCATTCTCTACCTTTTTCTTTTCTCTTTTTTGGAATCTAGTTATACATGTATTATCCTGCTTGAAATTGTCTCACAGTTCACTGAGGCTTCATGCATTTATGTTTAACTCTTTTTTTTTTTTTTTTTTAATGTGTGTTTTGTTTTGGATATTTCCTACTGCTATATCTTCAAGTTTACTAATCTTTTGTTCTGCCATGACTAATCTGATGTTAATCTCATCTAGTGGGTTGCTCTTCCTTTTAAATCTTAGGCAATGTAGTTTTCATCTCTGGAATGTAACGTGGGGTCTTTTCTTTTATCTCCCATGTTGTTACTTAACTCTTTAAACATTTGGAATATAATTGTAACTGTTCTTTTTTGTTTTTATGTCCCTGTGTGCTAATTCTTAAAACTTTATCAGTTCTAGGTTGACTTTGATTGATTTATCTCTTCATTAAGAATCTTGTTTTCTTGCTTCTTTTCATATTTGATAGTTTATTATTGGATACCAGACACTATACATTTTATTTGCTGAGTCATGAATAATTTTTTATTCCTATACATAATTTTTAAGTTATGTTATTTGGAAGCAGTTGATTCTTTTCAGGTCTTGATTTTAAGTTTTTTGTTCGTTTGTTTTTATATGAGACCAAAGAAATGTTCAGTCTAGTCTTGCTCCACTACTGTGAAAAAGAATCCACTAGTATTTTGCCCAGTGTCTCATACATCATGAGATTTTCCTGTCTGGCTGGTGGGAACAGCCACAATTTCCAGTCCTGTGTGAGCAATGGACACTGTTGAATCTATTCCTTCCAATGGTTCTTTCTTGACCTCCAGTAGTTTTCTCACTTACATTCATTAATTTTTACCTATATTAATACTAGACGCTGATGCAAAAAATATATTCAGAGTTACTGTCTGTGCAGCTATTTTCTCTCCAGTACTCTGCCTTGTAAACTCCTGGCTTCCCCAGACTGTCAGGTTCATCCCATCAAGTTATAGAATACTCTGGCCTCTACCATTATCTCCCCTCCTTGAGCCATAGTCTAGAATCTCTCAAGGAAGAAAGCCCTAATAATTCTAAGTTGTAAGGCTCACCTAGTTTGTTTCTCATTTCTCAAGGGTCACTATCCTTGGTTATCCGATATCTAGGGCCTTGCAAAGCTTTTCTTTCTGTTGTTTGCCTATTTTTGTTTGTTTGTTTGTTTTAAGCGGAAGGGTCAATCCAACCCTTATTTTCTATCTTGGACAAAAGCAGAGTCTCCAAGTTCCCCTGTTTCATCTTTGTACCATCAAATACACAATATTTTCTAAATCTATACTTTTGCACTCTGGTTATTTTAAATTGGAAAAACCAAAAACCCATTGTCTTCAAGTTGATTCCAACCCAGAGTGACCCTATAAGGACAGAGTAGCACTGCTCCATTGTGTTTTCAAGGCAGTAATCTTTATAGGAGCAGACTGACACATTTTTCTCCAGTGGAAAAAATAGATTCTTAATTCTATTTGAAGTCAAACCTCTCACTCATGCCCTAAATTCAATGTCCTCTCAATTTCTTAAGGAACATTCTCTTGCAATTATCCCCTTCACAGTTAGTGTTACCAATTTAATCCTGTATGTCAAGTGTCAGCAAATTGTTCTGTATAGGACTAGGTAATAATTTTTTAGACTTTACAGTTCATATGACATCTGTTGTAATTATTCAATTCTGCTATGATACCGCAAAAACAGCTATGCATAATACGTAAATTAATAAGCATGGCTGTGCTTAAATAAACTTATAAAACAAAAGAAAAAACTGGTAGTGATATGGATTTGGACTTGGGCCATAATTTTTTAATATCTACTAAGCTTGATTATTTTCATGCCATAATGCTCCTCAGCATCATGCTTCCAAATAACTGCAGCAGCATCCATCCATGCTGTTTGTCTTTTCCTTCTCATTTTCTATTTTTCCTAAAAGGTATCCCAATGGAGCTTTAATCTCCAAAACTCCTTGGAAATAACTTCATTCAAAACAGTGAATGGCTACAATTGTTATGGAAAACTATATGGTATTCTCCTTAAAAAGCTAGAAATAGCAATACCATACATTGCAACAATCTCACTACTAGAAATATATCCTAGAGAAATATGAGCTATCACAAGAATAGACATGTGTGCATCCATGTTCATTTTAGCATTATTTACAATAGCAAAAAGATGGAAACAACCTAAATACTCATCAACAGATGAATGGACAAATTATGGTATATAGAAACAATGGAAAACTATGCAACAATAAAGAAAAATGATGACTCTGCAGAACAATCACAACATGGATGAATCTAGAGAGCATTATACTGAGTGAAATAAGTCAATGACAAAAGGGCAAATATTGTATGATACCACTATTATAAAAACCCCAGAAAAGGTTTACATACAGAAAAAAAAAAAAAAAAAAAAAACAGTCTTTGAAGGTTACAAGGGAGGGGAGGACTGGGGAAGGGAAATCACTAACTAGATAGTAGACAAGTATTAACTTTGGTGAAGGGAAAGATAACACAAAATATAGAAGAAGTTAGTACAACTTGATGAAGGCAAAGTCATAGAAGCTTCCTAGACACATCTAAACATCTTGAAGGACCAAGTTACTGGGGCTGAGGGCTGGGGACCATGGCCCTAGGGGACATATAGGTCATTTGGCATTACATGGTTAATAAAGAAAAGTTCGACACACTAATTTGGTGAGTAGCATCTGCCATCTAAAAAGCCTACCAGCAGCCATCTAAGATACATCTATTGGTCCCATCCCATTTGGAACAAAGAAGAATGAAGAAAATTAAAGACACAATGAAAGTATTAGTCCAAAGGACTAATGGACCACATGAACCACAGCCTCCACCAGACTGAGCCCAGAAGAACTAGATGGTGCCCAGTTATCTCCACCCACTGCTCTGACAGGGATCACGATAGAGGGTTCCAGACAGAGTGGGAGAAAAATGTAGAATGAAATTCAAATTCACACACACAAAAAAGCCCAGACTTCTAACCTTACAGAGACTGGGGGGACCCCTGAGAGTGTAGCCCCCTGGACACCCTGATAACTCAGAACTGAAGCCACTCCCGAAGTCCAAGTTTCAGCCAAAGATTTGACAGACCTATAAAACAAACAATAAGACATGTGAAGAACATGCTTCTTAGTTCGATCAAGTATATGAGACCAAATGGACAACACCTGCCCCAAAGCAAAGACAGGCAAGAAGGGACAGGAAAACTGTAAGAATGGACATAGGGAACATGGAGTAGAAAGGGAAAGGGGGAGAGTGTTGACACAATGTGGAGATTGCAACCAATGTCACAAAACAATTTGTGTATAAAGTTTTGGATGAGGGAAAAAAAAAAAAAAAACAGCCATCAGTGTGAGAGCAAAGGGTCAACAACTTCTCAAAACCATAGATGATTAGATAAGGCAATAGGGAAACTAGAGTACTGGAAAGGGAAAAACAGAACACAATTAGAACATCGACACACTGTGATAAATGTAACTAATATCACTGAACATTTTGTGTGGAAATTGGCAAATGGAAACCTAACTTGCTGTGTAAACTTTCACCAAAAGTTCAATAAAATATTATTTAAAAAAAATAGCAAATGACATACAACTTTACTCATCTTATACTCTCTGGTACCTTCTTAATGAACCATTTTATGCTCGTGGTTACAAACACACTGACCTGTTTTTGTTTCTTTATCATATTTGTTTTTTCTTATCGATTTTATTTTCTCATCACTTCATGTCTTCATGTCACAGATGTGTAAATGTTAAAACCCCTTGGGTCACTATTTTTTTTGCTTTCTATCTTATCTCTCCCTTATCTGAGCCCATAATGTTGTATAACTTTAAAAACTACCTATATGATAAAGCATTCTACATTTAAAGCCCTAATCTTTAACACTTCCCAGAGCTCAAGACTTGTATATTAAACTTCCTATTTGACCTTGCCATATTTGTATTTGATAGCCAGTTCCAACTAAACTTATCATAACCAAAACATAATTCTTAATATATCCTCCTAAATTTGTTACTCCTCAAGTATTCTCCCTGTAAACGGAACAAATAGCATTATTGCTTAAATCTACTGCTAAGAGTCATTACAGATTTCATTTTCCTTCATACCTAACAAGCAATCTATAAATCCTATTGGCTCTGCCATCAAAATATATCCTGCATTTCATCAACTATACTGAATCTGACATCTTTCATCCCTTTCCTGCTAACACTCCTGTCTAAGCCACTGACATATTTCACAAGTCAATCCTCTCTGACTTCCCCGCTGCACATTGCCACAGCAGTCAGGCATACCTTTTTAAATCATGAATTAGATTATTTGACTCCCACCTTCTAAACACTACAGTGTCTTTCAACCACATTTAAATAAACATCCAATTTCCTTCTCAAGACCCCAAATACTACATGGTCTGGCCCCAAGCAACTCCTTCCACATCATTTCTTACTACTATCTAAGCAGCTCACAGTGGGACATCCATTTGGCCTTCTTACTATTCTTTCAACATGCCAAGCATACTCTTGCTTTAGGGAATTTACACTTGCTGGTCTCTGTGCCTGTCATTACACCAGGTGCAAGGCCTCAATTCATTCAGCCATTATCCCAAAACTCATCTCCTCTGAGAGGTGTTCATTTTCTCCACCGTTATTGTCTATGCTACATTACTATGCTTTGATATATTCATAAAATAAATAAGAATTATCTTATTTAAAGATCCCTGAGTAGTACAAGAGGTTTGTGATATGTTGCTATCCTAAAGGTTGGAGGACAAAACCCACCAAGTGGTGACATTTAAGTAAGGCCTAGTGAATAGTTTCTGTAAAGATTACAACAGTTTTACTCTGAAATCCATATCTGTGCCCATTCCAAAGAAAGGTGATCCAACAGAATGTGTACATTATCAAACAGCATCATTAATATCACATGCAAGTAAACTTTTGCTGAAGATAGTTCAGAAACACTTGCAGCAGTACATTGACAGGGAACTGCCAGAAATTCAAGCTGGATTCAGAAGAGGACATTGGAACAAGAGATATCATTGTTGATGTCAGAGGGATATTGGTTGAAGGTAAAGAATGTCAGAAAGCTGTTTATCCATATTTTATTGACTATGCAAAGATATTTGACTATGTGGATCATAATAAATTATGGGTAGCATTGCAAAGAATGGGAATTCCAGCACACTTAGTTGTGCTCATGTGGAAACTGTACATAAACCAAGAGGCAGTCCTTAGAACAAGAGGATTCTGCATGATTTAAAATCAGGAAAGGTGTATGTCAGGATTACATCCTTTCACCATACTTATTCAATCAGTATGCTGAGCAAATATTCCAAGAAGCTGGACTATATGAAGAAGAATGCAACATCAGGATTGGAGGAAGACTCTTTAACAACCTGTGATATGCAGATGACACAACCTTGCTTGCTGAAAGCGAAAATGACTTGAAGCACTTACTGATGAAGATCAAAGACTACTGCCTTCAGTACGTATTATACCTCAACATAAAGGAAATAAAAATCCTCACGACTGGACCAATAAGCAACACTATAATAAAACAGAGAAAAGACTGACGTTGTCAAGGATTTCATTTTAATTGGATCTGCAATCAACAGCCACAGAAACAGCAATCAAGATATCAAATGACTTATTGCATTGGGCAAATCTCCTGCAAAAGACCTCTTTAAAGTGTTGAAAAGCAAAGATGTCACTTTGAAGACTAACATGCACCTGGCCCAAACCATGATATTTTCAATTGCCTTATATGCATGTGAAAGCTGGACAATGAATAGGGAAGATTGAAGAACAACTGATGCCTAAGAATTATGGTGTTGGCAAAGAATATTGAATATGCCTTGGACTGCTAGGAGAATGAACAAATCTGTCTTGGAAGAAGTACAGCCAGAGTGCTCCTTGGAAGTGAGAATGGCAAGACTTCTTCTCAGGTACTTTGGATGTGTTATCAGGAGACACCAGTCCCTGGACAAGGACATGATGCTTGGTAAGATAGAGGGACAGAGAAAAAGAGGAAGAACCTTGATAAGATGGATTTGCACAGTGACTGCAACAGCAGGCTCAAACATGGCAATGATTGTGAGGATGGTGCAGGACCAGGCATTGTTTTATTCTGTTGTACGTAGGGTTGCTATGAGTCAGATTTGACTTGATGGCACCTAACAACAGCAACAACTGCAACATATGGGGTTACTATGAATCTAAATTGACTCAAAGGCAAGCAGTTTGTTTTTATTTTTTATCTTATTTATGCATTTGGTTTTGTGCATATGATTATCTCCACCATGGATACCCTTCCACTACAATGTAAGTTCCATAAAGGCAAGAATTTAAAAACCTTATTCACTTCTGTATCACAGGAGTCTGTAAATTGTTTGGAACATATTAGAAACTGAATATATATTTGTTGAGTGCTTGACAATGCCAATCAAGTCTCTAATTGTCAACAACATCATAGTAATGAGGTAATAAAAAATAAAATTATACCTAATATCCTCAAGAGGGAAAGGTTATAATCAAATGTAAGGTAAAATATAAAGGGACATCTAAAATTAGGTAAAATTAGTATCTGAAAAAATAAACAAGTCAATAAACTATTTCTATGTGTTTAAAAAAACTATAAGAAAAATGAGATAAAATAGTGATGAACTTATTTAAAAAGAATTTTCATAAGGCAGTCCATTACTGCTACATATGAATTAAGAGGCATGTTTCCAGCAGAGTAAGAAAACAAGAAGGCAAAGGACATGTTAGAGAAATAGAAACATAGACTAGTAAGAAAACCCAGATGTCAAATGAGTTGAAACAGGAAAACACACTTAAAAAAAAAAAAAGAAAATAAACGAAAACACCTTGAAAATAATTTAGATACGTTCTTTCATCACTGACGTACATTAATGTTTGTACTAAAATGATAGTGTCTAAGATTTTAAAATATCATGTTTGTTCTTCTCCTAAAAATGGTTACTATTGTGGAAGTTAATATTAACATTAATCTAATATTTTCTCTACACATATCAATGAATAAAGAAAAACAGAAAATGTCACATAGTCTTCAAAAATGTTCTGTAACCAAGAATTGGAATAAATGATAGGTACAGTGCATCTCCAGTATGACTCTGTCGATAATTCATTTTCCACACACCTCTGGGTGCTACAGCAGCTTTTAATAGACTGTCTAGTGCATAGTCTGTAGTGTGTTTTACAATAAAACACTGACACAGTGGAATAATGCTGAGGGGAAAATAGTCCAACTCAGCCCTTTGGTGAATGATTAGAAGAACGATTGAATCTTTTTTTTTTTTTTTTTCTTTCTAGGATGGAAATCAATTTTGTTGGTACTATTCCACATTTTTATTATTATAAGAGAGGCTTGCATTTTCTGTGGAAGAGTTTCTCTCATTCTGACAAATACCCGCTGAAAATTTACAGGCAAGGAGAGGAAAAGATATAGTCATCTTACAGACGGGGAAAAAAAAAACTGCAATGGATATGACTTATGTTCCTTCAGCAGATATCTAATCCCTAAGAGTATCATTCAAACTGTTTGGTCCTGCCGAAAAACCTGTGGTCTTCATAAATGTTCCCTGTTTTAAGGGACTATTCCACTTTTTTTATCATACTTAAAAGAGTTGTTAAATTACTACTCATCAATTCTTAGTCCTTAGAGATGAAAATTATGCAGAGTTAGTGGATTTTATACAAGCGCTTTTATTGTTTTCTAGGTCAAGTGAGGATAATTTTTGTTTCTACTCTCTGGACAATGCCTTTTGTTTGCCTCCTTTGACCTTTTCTTACCCTCCTTTCAAATATTGATATTTGGTTCTTGAGGTTATGAAAGCAAAGTCAGTAAATATAGAAAAAGAGAGGGGTACAGAATGCATGGAAGGATTATGTAAAGAAATTTGATATGGGAGAATAGAGTAAGGGAGGAGTGATTTTTAGTTTCAGAACCCAAGCCACCAATTGACATCAGAGACTGGGGGTAAAAGGCCTGGCACTGAGTTCCTAAGAAGACTTTAAAAATATCAAAACTTTAACCAAGCTGTTTGAAATTGAGTATTTTCTATAACATGGAAATGAGAACTGGTGTTTCAACTTGTGAAGATTTCTTTTTACTCTTCGTAAGTGTAACGAAGTGTGGCTCTTGAAGTAGAGATCAAAGAGAGCCACCGATTGTGGGGGTGGGGGTGGTACATAATTTGTCTGCTTATCCTGTGGATGGAGCTAATTTTCTTTTTTTCAATGAGTCAGCTACTACTTCTCAACTTTTCTTTTCTTTATTGTTAGACAGAGATAAAATAAAGAAGCAGATATTACTCTGGCATTAGATTTGATTTTTTGGCTCAGAAGAAGTCTCCAAAATCCTTGTAAGGCAAAGCCAGGAGGCAGTGAGAAGCTTTGCATAAAGAGCAAAAGATTCTTTTAGGAAGGGACCTATATTCTAAGTGCTTCATGAGTGTTTTCCTTTTTTTTTTTTTTTTTTAATTGTACTTTAGGTGAAGGTTTACAGAACAAATATTTTCTCATTAAATAGTCAGTACACATATTGTTTTATGAAGTTGGTTAACAACCCCATGACATGTCAACACGCTCCCTTCTTGGCTTTGGAGGATCTTTTTTTTTTTTTTTTTGGTGAAAAGATACATAACCAAAGATACACCATTTCAAAAATTTCTACATGTACAATTCAGTGGTGTCAGTTGCATTCTTCCAGTTGTGTTGCTATTCTCACTTTAGATGAAGGTTTACAGAACAACATAGTTTCTCATTAAACAGTTAGTACACATATTGCCCTATGACAATGGTTAAGAATCCCCCTATATGTCAACACTGTCCTTATTCAACCTTGGGTTCCCTATCACCAGCTTTCCTGTCCCCTTCTGCCTTCTAGTCCTTGTCCTTGGACTGCTGTGCCTCATTAGTCCTGTTTTGTTTTATGGGGCTGTCCAATCCCCAGCTGAATAGTGAACCTCGAGAGTGACTTCACACTGAGTTAAAAGGGTGTCTGGGGGCCATACTCTCAGGGTTTCTCCAGTCTCTTTCAGGCCAGTAAATCTGGTCTTTTTTGTGGGTGTTAGAATTTTGTTCTACATCTTCTCCAGCTCTGTCCAGAATCCTCTGTTGTGATCTTGGTCAGAGCAGTCAGTGGTGGTAGCCAGGCACCATCTGGCTGTACTGTGCTCAGTCTAGTGGCGGCCTTGGTAGCTGTGGTCCATTAGTCTTTTGGACTAATCTTTTCCTTGTTTCCTGTTCTCTTCATTCTCCTTTGGGATGAGACCGAAGGGATGAGACTAGTGGAGTATATTAGATGGCTGCTCACAGGCTTCTAAGACCCCAGACTCTACTCACCAAGCTAGAATGTAGAACAATGTCTTTATAAACTGTGTTATGCCAGTTGAGCTAGATGTTCCCCAAGACCATGGTCCCCACAGCCCTCCACCCAGCAATTCAGTCCATCAGGGAGTTTGGATGTGTCTATAGAGCTTCCATGACCTTTCCATGTACAAGTTGGCTTTGTGAGTTTTAAGTCAAGGAGACAGGAGGCTGTGGATGGAAAATTCTCTAAAGCCCTATTCTAAATAACACAGAAGGGAAAAGAAAATGACTCTAAGGATAGGAAAAATTGGGGTAAGTGGCTTGATTTCAAGAAAAACAGGCATGAGAATTTTTGGTTCAGGCTGACATCATGGGAGTTCACTGCTAACTCTGGTTAGCCCCCATGGCCCAAACATTTTACTGTATGATGTCGTGTGGACTAATAGAACTTTCACTTTGCAGTCCCTCAGGTTGGCAGTGCACAGAACTGGAGTTGGCATGATTATCGAGTGCATGGATATCCCTAGCTGTGAAAGACCAAAACAGATGCAAAGAAAGTGGAAGAAGACTATGCCCTTCTGGACAGAAATGTTCTCTAAGAATTTAATCTTCTTCACTCCCAAGCACTTTGGTATAAATATGTACCTGAGTTTCTTGGATAAATCAAGACTGGTTTTTGGAGGAGAACCCTAGCAAAGTAGTACTTTTTGAACTCATATGACTAATTAGAAACAAAAGAATAAAATAAGTGTGACTAGGTTTTAGCCTGATTTCATGGGGGAAGTTCAGATTTGTAAAATACAGTAAAGTTCTTAAAATTTATTAATTTATTACATTTAAATTTATGCTTAATGCGTATGCATTTTTTCTTTCTACTTTGGGAGTGTCCATCACTTATTCATCTTTGTACCCTTTATACCTAACTCAGTGACTAACATGTATAAGGTCTTTACTTAAAATATGGTAAATGGACTCAAAAGTCACAGCTCTTTGTTTCTCACTTCCACTCAGCTACTGGTGTCCAGAGAATAGCATTTACAAGAAAGACTGCCTCTAAGGGATTTAAAGAAGCAACCACATGCTGTGCTAGAATTAGACTTCTCCAGCAATTGATTAGAAATTGAATTAATAAATAAATTAATAAATAAATGGATTTCTAAGTTTATAAAACAGAAGTAAACATGTTTTTGTTACAACCTGTAACTTGGCACTAGAACTTGAAAACTATTAATAGATGAAAACATTTATGCCCAGCAGGTAGCTGACATATATTTTATTAGAAATTTCATGAACATACTGCTTAGCTCAAGTTTTTCAACTATTATTTTTATTGTTAAATGGATGATTAAAGCTTATAATAAATTAAAGGGATTTATGTCTATAAAAGGGAATAAAGTCACTTTCTCTCCTTTAGAAATTATTTGTAATTATTGCAGTGAGTGAAGAATTGTTGTTCCTATTACAAAACACACATCAGCAGCCCGAGAGGCTTTCATTGAGCTTGTGAATAAGCTCTAAAATTGGTGAGTTAAAAAAAAATGAATAGGTTAGAGTCAATATTCCACTGATGCACAGGCACAATGGAGAGCACATTCCTGTATCCAGTGGTCTGCTGTACTCCATAGAACACAGGAGTCATTTGCTCCCTTAGTTTAACATTTTATCAAGGAGGTGCAAGCTGAGTGTACTTCTCTTGGACTAAAAGGTAAAATTGAACAAACTTCTTCTTGACCAAAAAAAGAATCCGTATTCATCTAAGTAGTTTCATAGTTGTCATATACAAAAGTGACTGATTTACTTAAATTAAAACCACCGGTTGCCTTCAAGTTGCCTTTTCCAACTCATGGCAACCTAGTGTATGTCAGAGTAGAACTGTGCTCCAGAGGGTTTTAATGGAAGCAGATCACAATGTCTTTTTTCTGAGGCACCTCAGGGTGGACTTGAACTGCCAACTTTTCAATCAGCAGACAAGTGGTATACCCATTAACACAACCCAGGGACTCCTTGTTTAAATTACCCAGGGTGATATTAATATTTTGGTTCAAAATTATTTGGTTCACTTAAGATTTTGTATGTACATACATGTGTGTATACTGGAGATTGAGGAGTTATAAGGATACTGACCAAATTCAAAGGGTCTTTCATGAAACTATGTATAAGATCAATAATGAAAAGGAGAAGAATTTTATAAATATAGACTATAAACTGGGATAATTGAGGAAAGAAAAGGGATGATACAGATAATGTATAATCTATGATATGTAATATCTACTGCTCTTCTGTCAGTTTGTCGTACTGTGGTGGCTTGTGTTTCTATGATGCTGGAAGCCATGCTACTGTTGTTTTAACCTACCATCAGAGTCAAACATGGTGGACAAGTTTCAGAGGTGCTTCCATACTAAAACAGACTAGGAAGAAAAGCCTGGTGATCTACTTCCCAAAATAAGCCAATTAAAACCTCATGTATCATGACACAACATTGTATGACTCATTTGCTTTGTATATGTCTTTAGGAGGAATCAATTATCAGGGGAGGGCAACATGTTTAGTGAAGTAGAGAACCAACAAGGGTCAGGAGACCTTGGGTGAGATGAATAGGCACAGTGTCCACAACAATGAACTCGAACATGTTGGAGACTGTGAGGATGATGGAGGACTGGGCAGCATTTCCTTCTGTTGTACGTGGGGGCACCATGAGACAGAGATGACTCAACAGCAGCTAACAATAATAACTACATGTCATATAGAATATAGTACATATCTACCAAACTTTCAAAGAAGAGTTAACACCACTACTACTAAAAGTATTTCAGAGCATAGAAAAGTATGGAATACTCTCAAATTCATTCTATGAAGCCATCATAACCCTGATACCAAAACCAGGTAAAGACATTCCAAAAAAAAGAACATTACAGACAAATATCCCTCATGAAAGTTGATGAAAAAATCCTCAACAAAATTCTAGCCAATAGAATTTAGCAACATATCAAAAAAGTAACTCACCATGATCAAGTGGGATTTGTAGCAGGTATGCAGGGATGGTACAACATTAGAAAAACAATCAATGTAATCCATCACATTAATAAAACAAAAGAACCACATGATTTTATCAATTGATGCAGAAAAGGCATTTGACAAAGTCCAACACCACCCATGATAAAAACTCTCAACAAAGTAGGAATAGAAGGGAAATTCCTCAATACAATTAAGGGCATTTGTATAAAGCCAACCACCAGCATCATCCTAAATGAAGAGACTTTGAAAGCATTCCCCTAGAGAATGGGAACCAGATAAAGATGCCCTTTATCCCCACTGTTATTCAACATTGGGCTGGAGGTCCTAGCCAAGGCAATTAGGCTAGAAAAAGAAATAAAGTTCATCCAGATTGGTAGGGAAGAAGTAAAAGTATCTGTATTTGCAGATGATATGCTCTTATACACAGAAAACCCCAAAGAATCCACAAGAAAACTGCTGGAAGGAATAGAAGGTTTCAACAAAGTTTCAGGATACACGATAAACATACAAAAATCAGTTGAATTCCTTTACACCAACAAAGAGAACCTCCAAGAGGAAATCACCAAATCAATACTATTTACAATAGCTCCCAAGAAAATAAAATACTTAGGAATAAATCTAACCAGAGATGTAAAAGACCTAAACAAAGAAAACTACAAGACACTACTGCAAAAAACCAAAAGAGACCTACATAAGTGGAAAAGCATACCTTGCTCATGGATAGGAGGACTCAACATTGTGAAAATATCAATTCTATCCAAACTGATCTACAGATAAAATGCAATCCTGATCGAAATCCCAAAGGCATTTTTTAACGAGATGGAGAAACAAATCATCAACTTCATATGGAAAGGGAAGAGGCCCTGGATAAGTAAAGCATTACTGAAGAAGAACAAAGTGGGAGGCCTCACACTACCTGATTTTAGAACCTATTATACCACCACAATAGTCAAAACAGCCTGGTACTGGTACAAAAACAGATACATACAGCAATGGAACAGAATTGAGAATCCCGACATAAATTCATCCACCTATGAGCATCTGATATTTGACAAAGGCCAAAAGTCATTAACTGGGGAAAAGACAGTCTCTTTAACAAATGGTGCCGGCATAACTGGATATCCATCTGCAAAAAACTGAAATAAGACCCATATCTCACACCATGCACAAAAACTAACTCAAAACGGATCAAATACCTAAGTATAAAATTGAAAAACGTTAAAGATCACGGAAGAAAAAATAGAGACAATGCTAGGGATCCTATTACATAGCATAAACAGAATAGGAACCGTAAGTAACAATGCATAAGCACCAGAAGAGAGACTCGATAACTGGGAGCTCCTAAAAATCAAACGCTTATGCTCATCAAAAGAGTAAAAAGACAACCTACAGACTGGGAAAAAAATTTTGGCTACAATAAATCCAAGCAGCGTCTAATCTCTAAAATCTACAAGATTATTGCAAAACCTCAACAACAAAAGACAAATAATCCAATTAAAAAATGGGCAAAGGATATGAACAGGCACTTCACCAAAGAAGATGTTCAGGCAGCTAACAGATACATGAAGAAATGCTCACGATCATTAGCTGTTAGAGAAAGGCAAATCAAAACTACAATAAAATATCATCTCACCCCAACAAGACTAGCATGAATACAAAAAACACAAAATAATAAATGCTAGAGAGGTTGTGGAGAGACTGGAACACTTATACACTGTTGGTGGGAATGTAAAATACTACAACCACTTTGGAAATTCATTTGGCACCTCCTTAAAAAGCTAGAAATAGAAGTACCATATAATCCAGCTATCCTGCTCTTTGGAATATATCCTAGAGAAATAAGAGCCATCACACAAATAGATATATGCACACCCATGTTCATTGCAGCACTGTTCACAATGGCAAAAATGATGGAAACAACCTAGGTGCCCATCAACGGGTGAATGGATAAACAAATTATGGTATATCCACACAATGGAATACTATGCAAGGATAAAGAACAATGATGAAACCGTGAAACATCTTATAACATGGAGGAATCTGGAGGGCATTATGCTGAGTGAATTTAGTCAGTCACAGAAGGGCAAATACTGCATAAGACCACTGTTATAAGAACTCAAGAAAAGGTTTAAACACAGAAGAAGACATTCTTTGATGGTTACGAGGGTGGGGAGAGAGGGTGAGGGTAATTCACTAACTAGATATTAGACAAGAATTATCTTAGGTGAAGTGAAGGATAGCACACACTACAGGGGAAGTCAGCACAACTGGGCAAAACCAAAGCTAAGAAGTTTCCTGAATACAAACACTTCAAGGGACAGAGTAGCAGGGGTGGCGGTATGAGGACCAGCCTTTCAGGGCACATCTAGGTCAATTGGCATAACAAAGCTTATTAAGAAAATGTTCTGCATCCTACTTTGATGAGTGGTGTCTGGGGTCTTAAAAGCTTTCAAGTGGCCATGTAAGATGCATCAATTGGTTCCAACCACCTGGAGTAAAGGAAAATGAAGAACACCAAAGACACAAGGAAAGTAGGAGCCCAAGAGACAGAAAGGGCCACATAAACCAGAGACTTCATCAGCCTGAGACCAGAAGAACTAGATAGTGCCCAGCTACCACCAATGACTGCCCAGAAAGGGAACACAACAGAGAGTCCCTGATGGAGCAAGAGAAAGGTGGGGTGCAGAACTCAAATTCTAGTAAAAAGATCAGACTTAATGGTCTGACTGAGACCGGAGGAACCCTGGAAAGTATGGCCTCTGGATTCTCTATCAGCCCAGAACTAAAACAATTTCTGAGGCCAACTCTTCAGACAAAGTTTGGACTGGACTGTGGGACATAAAATGATACTCATGAAGAGTACGCTTCTTAGCTCAGGTAGATACATGAGACTAAACAGGCAGCTTATTTTCGGAGATGAGATGAGAAGGCAGAGAAGGTTAGGAGCTGGTTGAATGGACATGACAAATCAGGGGTGGAAAGGAGGAGCGTCCTGTCACAGTACGCGGAGAGCAATTACGGTCACATAACAGTGTATGTATAAATTTTTGTGTAAGAGACTAACTTGAAATGTAAACTTTCACTTCAACTACAACGATAAACAAATACATATATATATATATAGGATATAGTATTCCATATAATATTAAACCAATCCTACCATGGTCTAACTCATAGTGACCCTGTAGGACAGAGTAGAACTGACCCATAGGGTTTCCAAGGCTGTAATCTTCATGGAAGCAGATTGCTCTACATACTTTTTGTTCTCCCAACTTTTCATACTGTGTTAGATATTATTGCATGTCAAAAACAGTTTTGTTATATTCATTTGTGTTTTAATAAAATGAAAGTGCATCCATTTTACTTCAAAATATGTTGAATTTTGAATTATACACAGCTAAATATAAGTGTAGATATATTTATAAGTGTAGATATATTTATATAAATTCATATATACAATTATATATACAAACAGAATAATTTATTTACATTAGTAAGAGACTGGCTTTAAAAAAAATCACTATTTAACAAACTTTTTACTGTCTAAACAGTAACTATTAGAGAAGTGCCATTAATCATATTAACACTATTTATGGGAAAACATTACTCATCTTGTTTGACGAAAGTGTAGAGTTTTCAACAATCTCAGGAGTGCCATCTGATTATGATCATCATCACTCAAAACTGACAGATATTGACATCCGTGTTTCAGAAACATACATGTCCTACTGACTAATACATCCTTTATTATTTTAACAGAAACTTAAGAGAGAACACTGTATCTTAGCTGTCTATAACAAAAAGGCGATCATTTTAGAAATAGATCGGCAACATTTTTTTTTTCAAAAACAATGCATTCTTGTCTTAGTTAAGAAAAAAGTGTTTTGGACTTCTACTTTATAAATTGTTCCCCTATGGGAAAAACGATAGCAAAAATGTTCCTTGCATTGGTTGAAGCAGAAATCATGGAGAAATTCTTAGGGGCAAATCAATTCATTTATAAATGTTACCCAGAGAAATAGTAACGCTAATTTTAAAGAGGGAAAAGATAAAGGTTTTAGCAATAGTTTTTATTGAATTCAACCTATAATTTTGCTTTTATTGACATATCAAAAATTAAAAGATTTCTTTTTCTAAAACACTCCAATATGGAGAATGGGTGTCAATAAATGTCTAAAAATGTCTTGGAGTATATGTATGAAGAACTCATACGAGGGTGAAATAGTTGATTTTGATGTTTCAGACAGATCTCCCATCCTACAGTTTGTTACTCTATAACAGAATGAGTGTCTTTATTGAATTCTTGTGTCAAATATAGTGTTATGTGGTATTATTTACCTAAGGGCAACAATCGACTCGACGGCAACAAGTTTAAGGGCAACAAAATGTATGTGCACCCTTGTCAATGCTGCATACTTTATAATTTCTTCAGTCTTTACTTTTCCAAATATATGCATATATACATATATGTAAATATTGATACAATTATGTTTTATATATTTATTTATAATATCTATTATATACAGTTACATATAATATGAAATTCATTCTTCCTAGATCACTAGATTGTTCATTTATAATTCCACCTCGAATACATTTCAGAAAGTTTTCTAAGAGCCAAGCTTCTTTTGAAAATGATCTAAATATGGAGGGTTTTTTTTTTTTTTTTTTTTTGAGTATTCTGAAGAGACCTCCCTGATGTATTTAACTGAGTTCCAAGTGGTCATGAGCTGGGTCTAATTGTTCTTTACAGCATTTAGTGCATTGTGGATGTTCAAAGCATGTATAAATGATGACAATAGTTACAAAGTCCCCTGGCCTTCTGATAAAATTTTCTCTCCCTTGCTATTTTCTCTCTGCTGCTTTCATTACAAGACCTAGTCTCACAGTCCAAATTGCTTGGATTATTGCTCACTGTTTCCATGCTTTGGCATTGTTCTTACCATATATTTGCTGGCATTTTGGCATTTCTTCCACTCAGGAACTGGCTTGTCTCTATGTCATCCTTAACCTCTAAAAAATACCGCAGTATACCCATCCAAAAAGTTCTTAATTTCTCTTATTTTGATCAGGAAATCCTTAGTTTGAAGAACATTTAAGTTTTCCTTTCCTCAAAGGAGGATAAAAAGGTACCAAATTAAACCTGGAGTTTTTACTCAGCTTCAGTGTCTCGAGGTGTTATTCAATTCCTTTGCCCAGCGTTAAAAATCACAGAGACATTTATCTTTCCATTCCAACAGATCAGCAAAAAGCTGAAGGGTAGCTTTTGCATTATTGCACATTCCCAATTGTTTAACTGTAATAAACCTTTGCCCACTAAAAATCTCTGTTGCTTTCTTCCACAATTTTAACATGGTTACATTATGCAATAGGAATTCACATAATGGCCCTTGAGATTTGAGTGGTTGGCCCTAATAATTTTATTTAAGGATAATATAATGGCTAACATTCCTAGAAAGCTTATTCTTATTTTCAAAAGCTCATTCTTATTTTCAAAATTCAAATATATTTACCTTTCATTTCATGTATTATGAAACATAAACAGAACTTTTGAAAAACATAATACAAATATAGAATGGCAGATAAACAGGCATACTTACCCCTCAAGAGTCCTATCAATAAACTAAAAGTTTTCTAGTACTTCCATACTGATGTGATGCAATTCAGATTTTTATCCTATTAGAATGCAAATTTACTTCAAACCCAGATTGCAGGTGTGTAACAAGTCCTATATGTGGATTAAGAAAAATGAAGCCTTCTCTCATTCTGAATGGATGGTTGAATAATGTACTTTATACTATTCAAAGTTTTGAGTTGTTAGTATTTAATTCAGTCTCAGGATTCACAAACACACAAATCTTGTCCTCATTCAGTCTCCTGCCATCTTTTTCAGTAGTGAGAAAAAATAACATACACTGAATACGTTTAGTGAAATGAAACGATTATTGTTGGCAGGTACTTAATCTGCCAAAACTCAGTGTAATCCTTTGGTGATATAAGATGAAGCAGGTTGTCTAAGTTATCTAGTGCAGTTATTAGCAGAAATACCACAAGTGAATGGCTTTAACAAACAGAAATTTAATTTACCACAGTTTAGGAGGCAAGAAGTCTGAATTCACAGCACCAAATCTGGTGAAAGGCTTTCTCTCTTTGTGGGCTCTTTAGGAAGGTCCTTGTCTCTTTTGAGCCTCTCCTCCTGGGCAATCTTCATGTGACTTGGCATCTCTCTTCCCCCCATCTCTGCTTCTTTTGCTTTCTTATTTTATCTATTTTATATCTAAAAAGAGATTGACCTAAAAGGCACTCTACATTAATCCTGTCTCATTAACAAAACAAAGACTACTCATTACCAAATGAGATTAAAACCACTGACATAGAGGTTGGAGCCCTGGTGGTGCAGTGGTTGAGACTGAGGATCCCATAGAATGAAATCCTTGACAACTTCAATCTTTTCTTCTTTTATCATGATGTTGCTTATTGGTCCACTTGTGAGGATTTTTGTTTTATTTACTTTGAGGTAATCCGTACTGAGGGCCGTAGTCTTTTATCTTCATCAGTAAGTGCTTCAGGTCCTCTTCACTTTCATCAAGCAAGGTTGTGTCATCTGCATATTGCAGGTTGTTAATGAGTTTTCCTCCAAACTTGATATCTGGTTCTCCTTCATGTAGTCCACCTTCTTGCATTATTTGCTCAGCATACAGATTGAATAAACATGGTGTTTTGTCCCTCAAAATTCACGTCCTTGACACAGGCAAAACACATCCACACCATCACATCATCCCAAAAGTCTTAAATCAACTCCAAGTCCAAAATCTCATCTTCTGAATCACCTAAATCAAATATGGATTAGACTTTCGGTATATTTCATCTGGGTAAAATTCGTTCTCATTTGTAAACCTGTTAACTGTTTCCAAAGTACTAAGGTGGAACAGGCACATTATAAATGGGAGAAATTGAAAGGAAAAAAAGGATAACAGGCACCAAGCAAGTCCATAACCCAGCAGAATAAATAAAACAAATTCTCAAAGCTTGAAAATAATCCTATCTTCTCAGAAACCATCAGGGCAATAGCCGTGCCCTCGAGACTCAGGATGTTGGCCATGCCCTCTGGAATCTGGGTGGAGGCCCCTCAGCCTTGGATTTCAGTTCTGCCTTCCAGGACCTTTGGGATGGCAACTTTGCTCCCTCACTTCAGACAATCCCTTTTTCCTAGTCTGAGTGTTGACCCATCACCTCAACCCTGGTAGTCCCCTTTCTTCTGCCCCTTGGACATGGAAGCCCCTTCAGCTTTGGGAGGCGCTTCTATCCCCCGGCACACTTTAACAGCAGCCCCATGCTTCAGAACTAAGTTGGTGAAGATCCAACTCCTTGAACTTTAGAGGCTGTGGCCCCACCCTTTGAAACCCCAGAGGCCATGGCCCTACCCTTTGAGACAACGACAGCTCTGCTTCCCATGTTCCTTCCAACAGTTCTACTGATCTCTGAGCTGCTCCAGGGATGGTTCTTTTCTATTCTTGGAGGACAAAAGATATAGTTCCTTTGGCCTGTTTCCTGCCTGTAGAATTCCAAGAAGCCGCAAGTATTCTCTCCTTTGACTATTTTCTGTCTTTTTCAGTCTAAGCTGCTGGATTTTCTGCTGTGGTAGTTTGTTAGATCCATCAGACACAGGCTAAATATCTTTAATAAAAGATTGTGTACTCATGTCCTAGGTGAATATTTTTGGATATGTGTCCATAGTTTGTACTACATAATTTTCCAAATCTTTCAGTTCTGTTTTCATTTTACACATTTCATTTTTTAAGTCCATCTCTTCTCGCATTTTACTATATGTGGCAAGGAGAAACCATGAGGCCCCTTTAAGATCTTGCTTAGAAATCTCCTCAGCTAAGTATCCAATTTCATCACTCACAAGTTCTACCTTCCACCAAACATTTGAACAAAATTCAGGCAAGTTCTTTGTCACTAAATTAAAAGCATCGCTCTTCCTCCATTGTCAAATCACATGCTCATCATTTTCTATTAAAGCCTCACCAGAAGGACAGAATGTTGCTGGGACTATATGTATTTTCTAACATGATCAAGGCTTTCTCTATAGCTCTCCTCACTTCTTTCTGAACTCTCACCAGAATTTCCTTTGGCATCCATAATCCTGCAAACAATCTGTTCAAGGCAATATAGGCTTTTACTATTAGGCACCTTAAAATTCATCCAGCCTCTACCCATTGCCCAATTCCAAAACTGTTTCCACATTTTAGGTATCTGTTAGAGCAGCACCCCACTCTCGGCAACAAATTCTGTCTTAGTTATCTAATGCTGCTATATCAGAAATACCACAGGTAGGTGACTTTAACAAATACAGAAATTGCTTTTTTTCACAGTTTAGGGGGCTAAAAATCAGAATTTATGGTGCCAGATAAAGCAGAAGACTTTCTTTCTGTAGGCTTTGGAGGAAGCTCCTTGTCTCCTTTCGACATCTGTGGTCCTGGTGTTCATTGGAAATCCTGTGTGTCTTGGCATAAATCTTCCATGGGGTCTAAGAGGTTCTAAGCACAGGGACCCTGGGTTCAGAAAGACATGCTCCACTGGGGTCTTCTTTCTTGGTTGTAGTGAAGACCCTCCCCCTCTACTTGATTCTGTCTCATTTTATCTATTCTAGGACAAAATGTGTGATTCAAACAAAGTGTGAATTAAGGAAGGGAAGAGTGACTTGAGTAAGGTGGTGTGATACAAGATACACCCCACCATAATCCTGCCTCATAGAAGTTTCAGGATTTACAAAAAATAAAATGGAGGATAGTTACATACTATCACAAAATGGAGGATAATTACATACTACCTAGCCAAGTAGACACATATTTTGGGGGACACAATTCAATCCATGACATTCCACCCTTTGCCCCCCCCCCAAAAAATTTATATCATAGCCACATGCAAAACACATTCACCTCACCATATCTTCCCAAAAGACTTATATCAACTCCAAGTCCAAAATCTCATCTTCTGAATTATGTAATTCAACTAAGTATGATACTTTAGGTATATTCCATCCTGAGCCAAAATTTGTATTTGCCTGTGAATCTATGAAACCTAGATTACAAGTTATTTGTTTCCAAAATACAATGGTAGAACATGTACAAGGTAGAAATTTGCATTACAAATGGGAGAAATTGAAGGTAAAGAAGGGATAACAGGCACCAAGCAAGTACAAAATCCAGCAAAACAAATTACATTAGGTCTCAAGACTTGAAAATAACCCTCTGTTCTCTGAGACCATATGGTCAATGGCCCTGCCTCAAGATTCTGGCCATGTCCTCTAGATTCTGGGTGGAGGCCCCTGAACCCAGGGCTTCAATTTTGCATTTTAGACCCACTGGAAGGGTAATTCTATTCCTTTGGCTTTGGGGGGGGGCATCCCCCTGTTACAACTTAACTGTAGCACCACACTCTAGAACCAAAATAGTTGGAGAAGATCAGACTCTTTTAAACCTAGGAGAGTGTGGCCCCTACCCTTTGAGACCAAGGCAACTCTGCTTCCCATGCTCCTTCCAACAGTACTACTGATCTCCGAGCTGCTCCAGGGATGGTTTTTTTTCTTTTCTTGGAGGACAACAGATGTAGCTTATTTGGTCTATTTTCTGCCTGCAAAATTCCAGGAAGCAGAAAATATTCTCTCCTTTGATTATTTTCTGTCCCCTTCAGTCTAAGCTGCTAAGGTTTCTGCTGTGCTAGTTGGTTAGATCCATCAGTCACAGGCTTAATCTCTTTAACAAAAGATTGTGGAACTTCATCTGTCATGGATTGAATTGTGTCCCAAAAAATGTGTCAAGTTTATTGGGCCACAATTTCCAGTATAGTGTGGTTGTCCTCCATTTTGTGATTGTAATTTTATGTTAAAAAGGATTAGGGTGTGTCATGAATTGAATTATGCCCTCCCTAAAAAAGATATGTGTATCAATTTGGCTGGGCCATGATTCTCAGTATTGTGTGGTTGTCCTCAATTTTGTGATTGTAATTTTATGTTAAAGAGGACGAGGTGGGATTGTAACACCCTTAGTAAGATCACATCCCTGATCCAAGGTAAAGGGAGTTTCCCTAGAGAGTGGCATGCACCACTTTTTATCTTACAAGAGATAAAAGGAAAGGGAAGCAAGCAGAGAGTGGGGACCTCATACCACCAAGAAGGAAGCACTGGGAGAAGAGCATGTCCTTTGGACCTGGGGTTCCTGCATGGAGAAGATCCTACTCCAGGGGAGGATTGATGAGAAGGACCCTTTTCCCCTGGAGCTGATGCCCTGAATTTGGACTTCTAGCCTACTAGATTGTGAGAAAATAAATTTCTCTTTGTTAAAGCCATCCACTTGTGGTATTTCTGTTATAGCAGCACTAGGTAACAAAGACAACATCCTTGGTGAAGATTCTAGGGCACATGTCCTTAATTTTTACAATAGAATTTTCCATATCTGTAAGTTCTGTTTACATTTTGCACAGTTTATTTTTAAATCCATCTCTTTCCTCTCTCTTTTTACTATATGTGGCAAGGAGAAACCATGAGGCCCCTTTAAGATCTTGCTTAGAAATCTCCTCAGCTAAATATCCACTTTCATCACTCACAAGTTCTATCTTCTGCCAGACATTTGAACAAAATTCACACACGTTCTTTGCCACTACATAAAAATCATCGCCCTTCCTCCACCGTCTAATCACATGTTCATCATTTTCTTTTAAAGCCTCACCAGAAGCACATTTAACACCCACAATTCTAGCAACATTCTGTTGCTGTTGCATAACGATTCTCTAAGACCAAAGATAATTCCTTCTGAGCCCACACCACAATTACCTTTGGCGACCGTTGTTCTACTGATAGTCTCTTCCGCACAATCTTGGGTTATTATTAGGCAACTTAAAACTCTTCCCACCTCCCCTTATTACCAAATTCCAAAACTGCTTCCATATTTTAAGTATCTGTGAGAGCAGCACCCTACTCTTCTGGTACCATATTCTGTCTTAGTTCTAGTGCTGCTATAACATAAATACCACAAGTACGTGGCTCTAACAAACAGAAATTGATTTTCTTGCAGTTCAGGAGACTAAATTTTGAATTCAGAATGCCAGCTACAGGGGACGACTTTCTCTCTCCGTCAGCTCTTGAGGAAGGTCTTTGTCTTTTCTGAGCTTATACTCCTGGGCATTCTTCAGATGGCTTGTCATCTGTCTTCCTCCTTCTCTTCTTCTTTAGCTTGTTTGTTTAATCTCTTTTGTATATCAAAATAGATGTATTTAAAACACATCCCACACTAATCCTGTCTCATTAACATAACAAAGACAACCC
This sequence comes from Dugong dugon, assembly GCA_030035585.1. Lineage (NCBI taxonomy): Eukaryota > Metazoa > Chordata > Mammalia > Sirenia > Dugongidae > Dugong > Dugong dugon. The sequence continues at coordinate 98,977,976 of CM057463.1, read as the reverse complement.
ATTCCCAATGGGATTATAACCACAGGTGTAGAGGTTAGGATTTACAAAACATACTTTTTTGGGGACACAATTTAATCCATAACACAGGTGAAAAACTATGTTGGATTAGTTATAATAAAAATATCTATTGAGTGTTATGTTCCAGGAACTGTGCTAAGACATTTTATATCATATTTAATCTTACAGCAATGATATGCACTGTTAATTTTACTATTTATAGATAAGGAAACTGAGCCTATAGAAATGAGTTGACAAGGTCACTTTGATGATAGGTATTAAATTCAAGCTTATAAATCAGGTTGCCAGATTCCATGGCCCTTCAGATAATGCAAAGAAATTGCTTAAGCAGTCTCCAATACGTAAAAATGCCTTTGCAGCTTTCTTTGACTCCTCTGCAACAAGTATGTATTAATGTCTGTGTCCTCCTTGTTTTACCCTTCTGATGGCAAGATGGATTCCAGGTAACTCAGAGTAATGACAAGTCAGCTAAAAGCCATTTCCTCTAAAAAAGATTGAGACAGAATGATCCTCATTCTTTTAATACTCTTGTCCTAATAATAGCTTTGCTTTGGGCACACTCATATTTTATATTATTCTCACTTAGATGTGGAGTTAGAAAACGAAAAATGCCAGATAACGGGCTGGGAGAGAAAGTGATGAGTTTATCTTAATCTGCCCCATGTGGCCTATGAATATTACAAATGGTATACATTGATTACTTGATTATTTGAATCAAGGAAATCAGAGATATCGTGAGCTCAGTTCCAAACCATCACAATAAAGTGAGTCATATGAATTTTTTTCTATTCCCAGTGTGTATGAAGGTTATGTTTACACTATACTGTAGTCTGTTAAGTGTGCAATAGCATTATGTCAAAAAAAAATGTGTATGTCTTAGGCTCAGTTCTCTAGAGAAGCAAAACTAGTAAAGCATATAAATATATATATAGAGAGATTTATATCAAGGAAACCACTCATGCAATAGTAGAGTCTGGAAAGAACCAAGTCCGTGGATCAGGATAGAGGCTTCTCTTGATTCATGAAGCCACAGGGGCTGGTGAACCCAAGATCGGCAGGTCAGAGAGCAGGGCTCTTGCTCACAGGCTGTGGGCTGTGAAGATCGATGAATCCCAAGATGGGCAGGTAAGCTGCTAGCTCAAGTCCCAAGAACTGGAGACTACCAGGAGGCATCTGCAGGATCCAGAGAAGGCAAAAGCCAGAATGTCCACTTATATTCGGACACAGGCCACACTCCCAAGGAAACTCCCTTTCAAATGATTGGCTACTCACAGCAGATCCCAATGTGGGGGTGATCACATATAAACACTGAGAATCATGGCCTAGCCAAATTGACACACAATCTCAACCATCCCAGTACATATCTTAATTAAAGAATATTTTATTGCTAAAAAATGCTAACCATCATCTGAGCCTTCAGCAAGTAATAATCTTTTTGCTGGTGGAGGGTCTTTCCTTAATGTTGATATCTGCTGATTGATCAGGGTGGTGGTTGCTGAAGACTGGGGTGGCTATGACAATTTCTTAAAATAAGAGAACAATGAAGTTTGCCACATTGATTGACTCTTGCTTTCATCAAAGATTTCTCTGTAGTATGCAATGCTCTTTGATAGCATTTTACCCACAGTGGAAGTTCTTTCAAAATTGTAGTTAATCCTTTCAAACCCTGCCACTGCTTTATCAACTAAGTTTATGTAGTATTTTAAATCCTTTGTTGTCATTTCAACAACGTTCATTGCATCTTCACCAGGAGTAGATTCATCTCAAGAAACCACTTTCTTTGCTCATCTATAAGAAACAACTCCACATCCGTTAAAATTTTATCATTAGATTGCAGCAATTCAGTCACATCTTCAGGCTCCACTTCTAATTCTAGTTCTCTTGCTACTTCCACCACATGTGCAGTTACTTCCTCCACTGAAGTCTTGAGCCCCTCAAAGTCATCCATGAGAGTTGGAATCAACTTTTTCCAAACTTCTGTTAATGTTGATATTTTGACCTCCTCGAATGAATCGCGAATGTTCTTAATAGCATCTAGAATGGTGAATCCTTTCCAGAAGGTTTTCCATAGACTTTGCCCAGATACATCAGAAGAATCACTAGCTATGGCTACTATCACTTTACAAAATGTATTTGCTAAATTATAAGACTTGAAAGTTGAAACTACTCCTTGATCCATGGGCTGCAGAATGAATATTGTGTTAACAGGCACGAAAATAACGTTAATGTCCCTGCACATCTCTATCAGATCTCGACGGTGACCAAGTGCATTGTCAAAGAGCAGTAGTATTTTGGAAGGAATCTTTTTTTCTGAGCCATAGGTCTCAACAGTGGGCTTAAAATATTCACTAAACCATGTTGTAAATAGAGGTGCTGTCATTCAGTATTTATTGTTCCATTTTAGAACACAGGCAGAGTAGATTTAGCATAATTCTTAAGAGCCCTAGTATTTTCAGAATGGTAAATGAGCATTGGCTTCAACTTAAGGTCATCAGCTACATTAGCCACTAACAAGAGAGTCAGCTGGTCCTTTGAAGATTTGAAACCAGGCATAGACTTCTCAACTCTAGCTATGAAAGTCCTAGATGGCAGCCTCTTCCAATACTATTTCATCTACACTGAAAATCTGTTGTTTACTGTAGTCACCTTCATCAATTATCTTAGCTAGATCTTCTGGATAACTTGCTGCTGCTTCTACATCAGCACTTGCTGCTTCACTTTGCACTTTTACGTTATGGAGATGGCTTCTTTCCTTAAACCCATGAACCAAACTCCGCTGGCTTCAAACTTTTTTTTCTGCAGCTTCCTCACCTCTCTCAGCCTTCACAGAACTGAGGAGAGTTTGGGCCTTGCTCTGGATTAGGCTTTAGCTTAACTGAATTTTGTTGCTGGTTTGATCTTCTATCTAGACCATTAAACCTTTCTCCATACCAGGGATAAGGCTGTTTCACTTTCTTATCATTTGTGTGTTCACTGGAGTAGCACTTTTAATTTCCTTCAAGAACTTTTACTTTACATTCAAAACTTGGTTAACTGTTTGGAGCAAGAGGGCTAGCTTTGGGTCTACCTTGGCTTTTGATATGCCTTCCTCACCAAACTTAACCATTTCTAACTTTTGGTATAAAGTAAAAGATGTGCGACACTTCCTTTCACTTGAACACTTAGAGGGTATTGTAGGGATACTAACTGGCCTAATTTCAATATTGCCCTGTCTAGAACAATAGGGAGGAATAGGGAGGCCCAAGGAGAGAGAGAGAGACGGGGGAATGGCTGGTCAGCGTAGCAGTCAAAACACACACAGCATTTATCAGTAAAGTTTGTCTTCATATATCGGTACCCTCCAAAATTACAATAGTAATATCAAAGATCACCGATCACAGTTTACCATAACAGATATTATAATAATGAAAAAAAGTTTGAAATATTGCAAGAATTACCAAAATGTGACACAGAGACACTAAGTGAGCACATGCTGTTAGAGAAATGGCTTTGATAGAATTGCTGGATGCAGGGTTGCCACAAACCTTCAATTTGTGAAAAACATAGTATCTGGGAAGTGCAATAAAGAGCAAAGCACAATAAAATAAGGTATGCCTGTATTGAGTTTCAAGTATGAATTGAGGCCTGGGAAAAATATTATGCATATGAGAAATGTATAGGAGAAATCATTGAACAAAATTTAAGCAGTTATGCTACACAATGATACCTTACACATCAAAATTATCATACATTCACCTTTTGAGATATTATTTTTTAACAAAAGAAAGTAAATACCTTTAAGTTCTGGTTCCCCAAAGCAGTAGAAACATTTTTAAGTTCTTCTTTCATTATTTTTTCTTACGGTTGTTATATTATTTAAACCATGTATTTAATTGTGGGAAGTGAATATTGTCCAGTTATTCTGATTTATGGAGCCTGGTGACACGGTGGTTAAGAGCCCAGATGCTAACCAAAAGATCAGCAGTTAAATCCATCAGCTACTCCTGGGAAATCCTATGAAGCAGTCCTACACTGTCCTTTAGGGTTTCCATGAGTCGGAATCAACACAAAGGCAACAGGTTTAGTTTTTTTCTTTTACTTTGATATACAGTAAAATATCCTACAAAAGCACGCTCATACAAATTCAGGGAGTGGTTTCAGTGATTCAGTATTAACAACAAAAGCTGGAAAACCTGGTATGAGTATTTGGCTGCATAACTATTTGGATCTCTCCACAGAAACATTGCACTGCAGTCTTACTAAAGGTTTCATTTGAATAACTGAGAAAGAGAATTAATGGGCTCTGGAGACTATAGTTAAGTGTAAGATATCAATACTTCTTTCCATGGCAGTGGTCCAATATTAAGTCTAATTGCAAAGGAGAAAATTAGAAGTGGTCAGAGGAACACCATAGGAGAGAAGTAGATGAGCCAAGGGATTTTAATGACAATCACTGTCTAATTTGGGAGATTATGTTGTTGCTAGGTGCTGTCAAGTTGATGTTTGACTAATAGTGACCCCATGTGACAGAGTAGAACTGCCTCATAAGGTTTCTTGGCTGTAATCTTTACAGAAGCAGATCATCAGGACTTCCTTCCACAGGGTCACTGGGTGGGTTTGAACCACTAACTTTTAGGTTAGCAGCTGAGCATTTAAACATTGTATCACCAGGACTCCTTAATTTGGGAGATAGGAAAACACAGAGAAAAAGAAAGAAAGACGTACTTTTACATTTTTGGAAGAATCACATTTCTAGTGTACTGGTTCATTCAGTCTCTGCCATTATGTTGTTCTCCTCATATTTACAAGGCTCTCAGAGAAATAGAACTGGATGAGAATTTTCTGAGATGCAATGTTATTTTATATTTTCTTTGCAAAGGTAAAATTAAAACACACAATGCAGAGAATGAATTTTTATAGTTTCTATATCTCTCAGGAGCCCTGGTGTTTAAGTGGTTAAAGCATTTGGCTGCTAACCAAAAGGTCAGAAGTTTGAACCCACCAGCAGATCCCAGAGAGAAAGATGTGGCAGTCTGGTTTGTGTTTTTTGTTTTTTTGGCGGGGGGTGGAGGGGCACAAATCTGCTGCAGGAGATCTCTTTATTTTATTTATTTTTATTTTTTATTGTACTTCAGGGGAAGGCTTACAGAACAAATAGTTTCTCATGAAACAGTAGTACACATATTGTTTTATGACATTGGTTAACAACCCCACAAAATGTCAACCCTTTCCCTTCTCGACCATTTTTTTTTTTTTGGTGAAAATATACATAGCCAAAGATACACCATTTCAAAAATTTCTACATGCACAGTTCAGTGACATCAACTACGCTCTTCCGATTGTGTTGCTATTCTCAATTAAGACGAAGGCTTACAGAACAAAATAGTTTCTCATTTAAGAGTTACTACAGATGTTGCCCTATGACAATGGTTAACAACCTCACAACACATCAACACTATCCTTACTCAACCTTGGGTTCCCTATCACCAGCTTTCCTGTCCCCTTCTGCCTTCTGGCCCTTGTCCCTGGACTGCTGTACCTCATTAGTCCAATTTGGTTTTATGGGGCTGTCCAATCCCCAGCTGAATGGTGAACCTCAGAAATGACTTCACCACTGAGCTAAAACGGTGTCTGGGGGCCATGCTCTTGGGGTTTCTCTAGTCTCCTTTAGGCCAGTAAATCTGGTCTTTTTTTTGTGAGTTAGAATTTTGTTCTACATCCTTCTCCAGCTCTGTCCAGAACCCTCTGTTGTGATCCTGGTCAGAGCAGTCAGTGGTGGTAGCCGGGCACCATCTAGCTGTACTGGACTCAGTCTGGTGGAGGCCTTGGTAGCTGTGGTCCATTACTCCTTTGGACTAATCTTTTCCTTGTACCTTGTTCTCTTCATTCTCCCTTGCTCCCGAAGGGATGAGACCAGTGGAGTATCTTAGATGGCTGCTGACAGGCTTTTAAGACCCCAGACACTACTCACCAAGGTAGAACGTAGAACATTGTCTTTATAAACTGTGTTATGCCAATTGAGCTAGATGTTCCCTGAGACCATGATCCCCACAGCCCTCTACCCAGCAATTCAGTCCCTCAAGGAGTTTGGATGTGTCTATAGAGCTTCCATGACCTTTCCTTGTACAAGTTGTGCTGGTTTCCCCTGTATTGTGTACTGTCTCACCCCTCACCCAAGATACCACTTATCTATTACCTATTTAGTATTTCCCCCCCAACCCCTCCCATCCCTGGTAACCAACAAAGATTGTTACATATTGTGTGTGAACTTTTTCCTGGGTTTTTACAATAGAGGTCTCATACAATATTTGTCCTTTTGTTATTGACTTATTTCACTCAGCATAATGTCCTCCAGTTTCATCCATGTTATGAGATGCTTCACAGATTCACTGTTGTTCTTTCTCGTTGCATAGGACTCCATTGTGTGTATGTGCCATAGTTTGTTTATCCATTCATCTATTGATGGGCACCTACGTTGTTTCCATCGTTTTGCTATTGTGAACAATGCTGCCATGAACATAGGTGTGCACATGTCTATTCAAGTGACGACTCTTATTTCTCTAGGATATATTCCTAGGAGTGGGATTGCTTGATCGAATGGTATGTCTATTTCTGGCTTTCTGAGGAAGCACCATATCATTTTCCAAAATGGTTGTATCATTTTGCATTCCCACCAGCAGTGCATAAGAGTTGGGATCTCCCCGCAGTCCCTCCAACATTTGTTATTTCCAGTGTTTTTGATTCGTGCCAGTAATGCCGTGGTGAGATGGTATCTCATTGTGGTTTTAATTTGCATTTCTCTAATGGCTAGTGAACGCGAGCATTTCCTCATGTGTATGTTGGCCATTTGAATGTCTTCTTTGGTGAAGTGTCTGTTCATTTCCTTTGCCCATTTTTTGATAGGATTGTTTGTCCTTTTGTTGTAGAGGTGTTGGATTTTCTTGTAGATTATGGAGATTAGACCTTTGTCTGACTTGTACTGTCCAAAAATTTTTTCCCAGTCTGTAGGTTCTCTTTTGACTCTTTTGGTGAAGTCTTTTGAAGAGCATAGGTGTTTGATTCTTAGAAGGTCCCAGTTATCTAGCTTATCGTTTGGGGTTTGTGCATTGATGGTTATAGTTTGTATCCTGTTAATGCCATGTATTAAGGTCTGTAGTGTTGGTCCTATTTTTTCTTCTATGAACTTTATAGTTCAGGCTTTATATTCAGGTCTTTGATCCATTTTGAAGTAGTTTTTCTATACGGCGTGAGGTATGGGTCCTGTTTCATTTTTTTTGCAGATGGATATTGAGTTTTGCCAGCACCATTTGTTAAAAAGGGATGTCTGTTTTTCTTTTTTTTTTTTTTTTTCTCTAAAGATTTATAGCCTTGGAAACCCTACAAGGTTGTTCTACCCTGTCCTATAGTATCACTATGAGCTGGAATCAACTCCACAGCAGTGGTTTTATATCTCTCAGATCCATCATCTCTCCCAAAACAAATTTGTCAGGAGCTTATTCAATGTTTGACATTTAATATGATTTGAGAGACAGTTGGAAAGAACAGATAAAAAAAAGTGTTAGACTGAGGAACTTTCATTGCCTGGAAGGCTTAGTTTTCTTCTATACTTACATGAGAAGAGAACCAAGGCCTCATATTTGTGGTAAGGTCTGAGGGAAGGTGTATCTTGTTAGTTTCTATCGAATTCATCACTGTTGAAACATAATAAAATATTTTGTTGGAACGTTAAATGGAGATGATAAACTAAAATTTTAATTTTGATCCTAAATTACAAATAAAAATCATTAATAGCAATGCAGCATTCAGAGACTTAGTAAGAAATACGTGAATTGAATAAAGGAGTTAAATATAATCATGCAGTTTCCCATTGAAAGACCATGTGATTTGCCCAGATGTCAGGACATATACTAAGGGAAGTGAATACTCTAGGGATGGCAAAGTATGGAGGCACATGAGAGTGTGAACCTCATGGTTGAACTCACAGCAAAAGAATTGAGCAAAATATGTCCAGGAGTGGTCATGGGACATTTTGTATGGAAAGTTTAAACAAAATCCAGTAATGTTCTTCAATGGCATTGTCTTCAAAGGATTAAGACTACATAGCAGTCTTTGCCTTTAGAAATTGTCTCAAAACATTTCATATCATTAGAATGTATATACTGTTTCAATATATTTATATAAAAATGTATGCCAAGATATTAATTTGCTATGCTAGAAAACATCAACAATAAAGAAACCAATTTTTAGTGCCAGCTTAGCCTAAATGACTGAGCTGTGTGTAAAACTATAAAATTACTTCCAATGATAGTGGCCTTTCTTTAAAATATTATATTCAAGTTCTATAAAATGTAGTGGCAGAAAAATAAAAAAAGAATCATCTACCTATTGCTTAATGTCATGACAAGAATAACTCCTATTGTTTATAACAACACATCACCTTTTAAGCTTTCCACAGAGTATACAGGCTGTCTGTTTAACAACTGGTAGAAACAGAAAAGGTAAAAGAACGGGTTTCTCTTTGTATGAGATGGTAGTAATCTCTCGTTTTAATTTCTTATGTATTATCTGGAGAAAGATGAATCCTCACAGGATTAATATAAATTTTCTGAAGCCATTCTTTGTTTATACTTTATTCTCTCATATAAGTCTACTGACCTACTTTTTTTTTTTTGTCATGCAAAGATAATTGCTGTTTAGTAAAGAAAACATACCTTATTTTTACATAAATAATGTGTAACTTCTATGTTTGTTAGCCAACCATGCCCTCCCCCGTGAGGTGTTTTTGTAAGCATGCTGTTCTATTTTTTTTTTACAGCGACATGTAAAAACAAAATTGGCATAGTGGAGTTTATGAAAATACATCTCAGGAGTAGAGTGTGGCTGGCAAACAAGCATAGAAAGTGCACATTATTTGCATAAAAATATGGTAAATCAGTATAAAATTTTATTATCATCTCCTTCCCAGCCTTCTACCTAGAATTAACTACTGTTAATATTTTGGATGAAGAACTTGGGCCCAAGAGTCAGGAACCTCTAGGTTGATTCTTTATTCTCTGAATGTAAAGTGTGTCTTTGGGCAGATGACATGGCCACTTTATCTCTCTATTTACTTGCATGTAAAATGTGTGTAACAATAAAAATAATTGTATGATATCCATCTCATAAATTTGTTATAGTAAGTTAAATAATATATACAAAGTGTCTTGCACAAATGCTGGTATATAGTAAGCATTTTAAAATGTAAGCTTTTATTATATTTCTCATTATAACTTCTTTCATTCAATATAACAAGATTTCAGTAGAAAAAATATGGTACTAAGCATCCCATGTGTGATGGTTAATTTTATGAGTCAACTTGAGTAGGCTATGATTGGTTTGATGAGATACTGGACTGGTTGCTGTTCCATAGTGCAATATAATGTAATGTAAGGGAAGAGAAGGTAATGTAATGTAATGTGATCACCTTCCATGATGTGATCTGAAGTGATCAGTCAATCAGTTGAAAGGAGTGTTTCCTTGAAACTATGGTTTACCTCCAGAATATAAATGGATATTGGGGCACAGCTTACTTTGTTCTCTCTTTCCCTCCCTCCCTCCTTCCCTCTCTCTCAATCCTGCAGTCTTTGAGTCCTTGACCAATGGATCTTAGGATGTAAGCTTGTAGTCCCTGGTTTGTGCCAGACCTACGGAGTTTTTGAACCTACCAGCCCCACAAATGCATGAGCCAGTCCCTTAAAGTCCCTTAAAGTAAATATCTCTAGGTAGATAAATAGATAGGTAGACAGATGATAGAGAGAGAGACAGAAAGAGAGAGAGATCAATACAGATATCTAGATATATATACCTCTATCACTGGTTTTGATCCTTTAGACAACCCAAAACAAATTATTGTGTATTCTTTTTAAAGCATTCTACTCTATGGTGAAACAGTAATTTAACCACACCTCTGTTGAAGATTGAGGAGCCCTGGTGATGAAGTGGTTAAGTGCTTGGCTAACGGAAAGTTCAGCAGTTCAAACCCACCAGAAACTCTGCTGGAGAAAGAGGTGGCAGTCTGCTTCTGTAAAGATTACATTTACAGTCTTTCAAATTCTATGGGGCAATTCAACTCTGTCCTACAGGGTCACAGTGAGTCAGAATTGAATTGATGACAGTGGGTTTGGTTTTGGAGTTTTTCTGTTGAAGTATAAGGAGCCCTGGTGGTGCAGTGGTTAAGCACTCAGCTGTGAACTGAATGGTCAGTAGTTTGAACCTACCAGACACTCTGAGGGAGAAGGATGTGGGAGTTTGCTTCTGTAAAGAGTACAGCCTAAGGAACCTTATGGGGCAGTTCTACTCTGTCCTATAGGATCACTATGAGTCACAATTGACAGCAACAGATTTTGGTTTGGTTGAAGAATAATTAGATTTTGTTGTTGTTGTTCTTGTTATTGCAATTAAAAATATTATTGTTGAGATAAAACCATTTAGCAATATATTTATACACTTCTGAGGGTATTTGCCAAATGTAGAATTTCAGAAATAGAATAACAAGAAAAAAATGTAAACAAAATATTGCTAAGTACTTCCAAATTTTTCTGCATAAAGTTTTGTAACTATTTATGCTTTTGCTAATGGCGCTTGAGTATGCTTGATTCCCTGGATCCTCGTTATCATTTCTTTAAGGTATGTAAATTCGCCAGGTGAAAAATTACATCAGATTTTAAATTGTCATAGCCTTAATTAGTTAACCTGAAGGTTTTTCCCCATGATCATTGGTCATTCATTTTTTTTTTTGTTTCTGTAAATTGTTCTAGGGCTTACTTAAACCCACCTAATCCTTCAAGGTTCATATAAAATTCAAGGAACTTCATAAATCTTTCAGTTTCACTCCAGTCTGAGTCTTCAATGCAATTGCTGCTTCTTGTCTGCATCATCCAGAGTGACATATGACATAATCATGTAATTCTATACTAATTTTTTTCAGTATTAGCATATTTTAAAATAATATTTTATTGTGTTTTTGGTGAAAGTTTACACAGTTATGTTCCCCTTTGACAATTTCCACACAAATTGATAAATGACATTAGTTACTTTTTTCACATTGTGACAATATTCTGATTAATTGTTTTCTGGTTGTTCCATTTTTAGTATTCTAGTTTCCCTGCCCCCTTATTCTCTCATCTTTGCTTTGGATTAAATGTTGACCTTTTGGACACTTACAGATTTTATTTTATTTTTTAAGTAGAGCACAAATCTAACAAGTAATATTCTTTGTTTTGTGTGTCACTCTGCTTTTCTGTTAAAAGGTGATCTCAGGGGATAGTTTGGGTACAAGGTTTAAAGAGGGTCTCAGGGCAATAGTCTCAGGGAATCCTCAGATCTCAGTGGTCCAGTTAGTCTGGCTATTTTTAAAAACTTGAGTTTTGGTCTGAATTTTTCTCCAATTCTAATCAGGATCACCTATTGTGTCCCTAGTCAGATCAGTCAGTGGTGGTAGCTGGGTACCATCTAGTTCTTCTGGTCTCAGGGTAGATGAGGTCTAGGTTTGTGTAGGCTATCAGCCTTGTAGACTTGTTTCTTCTTCGTAATTTTTGTTACCTTCTTACTCTTTACTCCTGGTAAGTAAACACCAATAGTTGTATCTCAGATGGCCACTTGCAAGCCTTCAGGCCCCAGACACTACTAATTTCGCTAGGATGCACAACATGAACTTTGTGAGCTATATTATGCCAACTGACTGAGTTGTCCCATGAGACTATGGTCTGACGCTTTCAAACCCAGAAAACCGATCTTAGAAGGTGTTTGGTTATGTCTGAGGAGTATCTGTAGTTGTGGCTTCAATGACTATATGTGTTTGCCTGCATATATCTGTATTTGTACCAACATGTAAATACTTCTATATGTTCTCACATATGTGTACGCCTGTACCTACCTGTATATGTATATGCCTATATCCATCCTTATGTGATCCTAGACTCATTTATTCTTTGTTGGATTTGTTACTGTCTCATAAATGTCAAATTCTTTGGTACAGGCAAACTTTTCTCATGAGTGCTTCTCAGAGGCATCATTTACTTTGGTCATGATGAGTTCATTATACCCATATTCAATGCCACTTTTCCCATTGCCAAAAATAACAAGTATTTACAATCTAGAGCATGCTTTCCCCTCTCTTCCCTCCTCTCCTGGGTAACCACCATTGAACATTGGTCTGTTTTTGTTTGTCTATTTTTGTCTCTCATAGAAGAAGACTTATACAATATTTGTCCGTATAAGCTTGACTTATTTCACTTAACATTATGTCCTTCAGGTTCATCTATGTTATAATATGTTTCTGAGACTCATCATTGTTCTTTATGGCTGAGTATTATCCATTCATTCACTGATGGGCACTTCGGTTGTTTCCATTTTTTCTATTGTAAAGAAAGCTTTAATGCACATAGGAGTGCACTTATCCTTTTAAGTCACTATTTTTACATCTCTAGAGTAGATCCCTAGAAGTGGGATTGCTGGATCATAGTGTAGTTCTATTTCTAGTTGTTTGAGGATGCACCGTATCATTTTCGGTAGTGGTTGTATCATTTTACATTCCCACTAGCAATGGATGAGGGTACTAATCTCCCCACATCTCCACCAACATTTGTTGTTATCTGTTTTTTTTTTTTTTTTTTTCAGTGCCATTTTAGCTGGGAGTGAGATGGTATCTCATTGTAGATTTGATTTGCAACTCTCTATTGGTTGGGAACGACTTAAAGCCAACTTTTTTTTTAATGGCTAATGATTGAGAGCATCTTTTCATGTGTTTGTTGGCTTCTTCGATGTCTTCTTTGCTGAAGGTTCTGTTCATGTCCTTTGCCCATTTTGTGATTGGGCTGTTTGTATTTTTGTTGTTGAGTTGTTGAAATCTGTAAATTTTGGAGATTAGACCCTTATCTGATATGTCATTTTCAAAGTTTTTTTTTTTATTTTATGGTGTGTAGATTATTTCTACTCCTTTGATGAACATAAGTTTTTAATTTTTATGAGGTCCCAATTATCATTTTGTCTTCTTCTATTCATTGTACATTTGTTGTTATGTTTGTTATCTTATTTTTACAAAAGATTAGGTCTCATAATTTTCTACTTATGTTTTCTTCCAGAAATTTTGAAGTTTTAGGTTTAACATTTAAGACTTTGAAGTATTTTGAGTTAATTTTTGTCTGTGATGTGAGGTATGGCCCCTGTTTCATTTTTCTGCAAGTGGATATCTAGTTTTGCAAGCACAATTTATTAAAGAGACTGTTATTTTTCCCCATACAATGGAATTTGACCTCTTATTGAAAATCATTTGTCCATAGATGACTGCTTTTAATTCTGAGTTCTCAATTCTATGCCACTGGTCTATGTGTCTATTGTTGAAAAAATATCAGGCTGTTTTGATTACTGTGGCTGGATAGTATGCTTTGATATCAAGGAGTATGAGTCCTCCTGCTTTATTCTTTTCTTCAATATTACTTCGGTTATTCAAGGTTTCTTTCCATTCCTTAAAGTTGGTTATTATTATTTTTTTTCCATTTCAATAAAGAATGTTGTTGGAATTTGTGTCAGGATTGCATTTTATCTATAGATTGCTTTAGGTAGAACTGATATTTTCACTATATTAAGTCTTCCAATTCATGAGCACAGGATGTCTTTTCATTTTCCTAGGTCTCTTTTAGTGTCTTGTAGTGATGTTTTATAATTTTCATCATATAAGTCTTTTATGTCCCTGGTTGGGTTAACTCTGAGGTATTTTATCACTTGGGGTTCAACTGAAAATGGTATGGTTTTCTTGATTTTTGGAATACTCTTTGTTATTGTAAAGGATTCCAACTTATTTTGTGTGTTGATCTTGTTACTGAATTATTCAATTAGTGTTAACAGTTTTCTTGTGGAAACTTTTATGTCTTCTATGCATAGGATCATGTCATCTGCAAATATAGTTTTACTTCTTCCTTTCTAGTTTGAATATCTTTTATTTCTCTTTTTTTCCTTATTGCTCTGACTAGAACTTCCATCACAATGTAGAATAAGAATGGTGATAATGGGCATCCTTTTCTCATTCCCATTCTCAGAAGAAAGGCTCTCAGCCATTCTCATTGACTATAATATTGACTGTTTGTTTTGCATATAAGCCCTGGAATTTTGCTGAAAATTTTTGTATCTGTGTTCTTGAGGAATATGGGTCTGTAATTTTCTTTTTTTGTGTTGTCTTTGCCTGGTTTAGGTATCAGGATTATGCTGGCAACATGAAAGAGTTTAGTACTATTCCTTCTTCTTCCATGCTTTTGAAGAGACTGAATAGAATTGCTGTCAACTCTTCTCTGAATATTTGGTAGAATTCCCTAGTGCAGTCTTCTGGTACTGGGATTGTTGTTGTTGTTGTCAGTTTTTTGATGATAGTTTCAATCTCTTCTTTTGTAATGAGTCTGTTTAGACTTTTCTACATCTGTTTGGGTTAATTTAGGTATGTAGTGTGTTTCTAGGAATTTGTCCATTTGATCTAGGTTTTCAAATTTGTTGAAGCACAATTTTTCATAGTAATCTGTTATAGTCCTCCTTATTTCAGTTGGATTGGTTTTAATGATGCTAGTTTCATTTCTTTGTTCGGTTGTTTGCCTCTATTCATTTTTTTCTTTTGTCAGTCTAGTAAGTGTTTTGTCTATTTTATTAATCCTTTCAAAAAACCAACTTCTGGTTTTGTTGATTTTTCAATTGTTTTTCTATTTTGTTTATTTCTGCCCTCATCTTTATTATTTCCTTTTTTCAGGTAGCTTTTGGTTTCTTTTGCTCTTCCTTTTCCATTTGTTCAAGTTGTCAGTTTAAGTTATTGATTTTGGATCTTCCTTCTTTTTCAATGCAGGCATTTATTGCAATGAATTTCTCTCTGAGTACTGCTTTGGCTATTTCCAAATATTTTGATCTGTTATGTTTTCATTCTTGTTTGATTTTAAGAATGTTTTAATTTCACTTTTGATTTCATCTATGACCCAGTAGTTTTTTAGTAGTCTATTTTTTTTTTCCATGTATTCAGTATTTTCCCTTATTTTTCCTGTTGTTGATTCCTAGATTCATACGGTTATGGCCCGTAAAGATGCTTTGTATAATTTCAGTTGTTTTAAATTTGTTGAGACTTGTTTTGTGCCCTAGCATATAGTCTAATCTGGAAAACAATCCATGTACACTGGAGAAAAATGTGTATTGTTCTGTTGATGGATGGAGTGTTCTATAAATATTCATTAGGTCAAATTGGCTTATGATTTTATTTTATGTCCTTAGTGATCTTCTTTTTAGATGTTCTGTCTAGGATTAAAAGTAGCGTGTTGAAGTCCCCTACTATTGTAGAGTCTTCTATTCTCCTTTCATATTAGTCAGTATTTGTTTCATGTATTTTGGAGCATTGCTGTTAGGTGCACATATATTTCTAATTGTTATGTCTTCTTGCTGGATTGACCAATTTATTATTAGGTAATATCCTTTTTTATCTCTTGCAGTAGATTTTTATTTAAACTTTAATTTATCTAATATTAGTATTGCCACCCCTGATCTTTTTTTTTTACTGATTGCATGGAGTATTTTTTCCTGTGCTTTCATTTCCAGTCTGTGTCCTTATGTCTAAGGTGTGTTTCTTGTAGACAATACAAGGATAGATCATGGGTTTTTTTATCCATTCTACTACTCTCCATCTTTTGCATGGGGAGTTTAGATCATTTACATTTAATGTTATTACTGAGAACGAAGTTTCGACCTCATTGATTTTGCTTTTTTTTTATTTATTTTTTTGAGTGTTTGGTATCTTCTTTGTTTTGTTCATTCTCACTTTTCTGTTATTTGTATTTGGCTGCTTTCTTGTGATAAGACTTTTTGCTTTCTTCCTTCGTTTCATCTGCTTATTTTTTTCTGGGTGAATTCTTAGTGGTTACTACACACATTACACAACTTACAACTGCAACAAAGTTTGACATATAAACAACACATAATATAAAACCTTAACATATTAAACATATTACTCATATGCTCTCCCTTCCCCCATTTCTGTTGGTGAGTCTCCATTAATATCACTGCACATCCTATATCTGATAGATTTGCTTCGTACCTATTTCTTACAGTGTTGATTCTGTATTGTTTGTGGGATGATATTACTGAGTTTATTCCCTGAAAGTATCATGTACTTGGTTCTTATGATTGCTTATGTTGTTACATTTTTTGGAGGTCTTTCTCTTTTATTTTTCCCCATGTATAGATTCAAATATTTGTTTTATGTTCTTCCCTTTCCATTTGGAGAACTCCCTTGTGTAATACTTGCAGAGTTGCTCTGGTAGTGATAAATTCCTAAAGCTTCTATTTATTTGGGAATGTCTTAATTTCCCCCTTAATTTTGAATGACAACTTTCTGGGTAAAGAATTCTTGGCTGACAATAGTTTTTGTTCAATATTTTAAAGCATCCTCACTGATTCTTATGAGGGACTCTTGGTATGTTATATTATGTTTTTCTCTAGCTGCTTTCAGAATTCTCTCCTTGTCTCTGGTTTTGAGAAATTTTATTAGAATGTAGTGTGGAGTTGATCTTTTTGTGCTTCTTCTAATTGAGGTTTGTGTAGCTTCCTGTATTTGCAAGCTCAGTCCTGTGTGCATTTCTGGTAAATTTTCTATGATTATCTCTCGGAAAATCCTTTCAATGCTTTTACTGTTGTCACAGTGCTCTGGAATTCCAATAATTTTAATGTTAGATTTCCTAATTGAATTGCATATTTCTATTTGGCTTTGTTCACATTTCTTTGTTCTTTTCTCTTATTTTTCTTAAGATTTCATAAGTTCAGTTACTCTGTCTTCTAGTTCACTTAGTCTGTCTTCTGTCTGTTCAACTCTATTGTTGAGTGTTTCTCTAGCTTTTTCTAATTCAGTTGCTTCATTCTTCACTCCCATTAGTTTCTTTTTTTTTTTTTTATATTTTCAGTTTTATTGTTAGTCTTTCATTTTATCCCTCCATTTGTTTTCTATCTCTGTTATCTTGTTTTCTGTGTGCTTTTTGCTGTCTTTAAACATATTTAGCACCATTGTCTGAAAATTTTCTATTTTTTGCATTAACCTGTCCTCAATAGGAGAAATTTCTTTTTCTTCATATTTTCCTTTTGATTTGTCCTTCTTCTCTTGTGATTTTGTATGTTTTACTATTTTTTATTAAACTTTGATCATTTTGATATCTTTTTTTTAATAGTTTAAATTCTGATATCTAATTTTCGTTGAAATTTTTCTGGTTATACTTGGTTGATTTGCCTCTGCTATAGTCTACTAAGAACTACTAAAGGGCAAACATCATTATGTTTTTTTGTTTATTTGTTTGTTTTTAGCACTGCTTAAGAAGTTCTGTGTGCTCGGCCTCTGAAGTTCAATATGCATGTATGAAGGATTTTAGCTGACCACTGATGTTGACATAAGCTGCAGTATTAGGCTTTCCTGTGGCAAAGGTGGGCACTCTTTCATTCATGGGTGCCCCTGCACAGGCTCCCCCATGGTGTACCACTGTAGGCAGGGAGCCAGCTGTTTCCCTCTGTGTTGCCCCTCTGTAGTAGCCCCCTCCTCTTTGTGCCTTTTCAGCTTCTCCAGGACCTAACGCCTGTCTGTCTTTGGTCTCATCAAGATTCAACAGCACTCTTTCACAGTTCCAGGTTTCCCTTCACCCCTACTGAAGTGTGCAGCCCACAACACCCACTGCCAATTTGTGTACCTTTGAAATCAGGATACAGCTTCCTCAGTTTAGCTTCCATTCTGTGTTTTTTGTTCAGGGTGTTGCCCAAGTCCATCCCAAAATGGGCACTGTAAGCAAATGCTCCATATGCTAGCAGGTAGGTTTTCCCAGCTTCTGTGCTGCTCCTGCTCTTTCTCTCTCCTGTTTCTGGACTCACCATGACTCTCCAATATCTCAGCTGCTGTCTGAAGTTCTGAGATCTCAGTCTGTGTTTGTTTGTATTCATCATTCAGTGGATTAGTTGCTGGGTGTTACGTAGGAGAAATCACTCATTTCACAATCTTACCCCTCCCTCATGCCATCAATATATATCTTGCTCTTCAAAGAGATTTTTTTCGCATCTTTTTAAAATTGTGGTAAAATATATATCACAAAAAATTAGCTGTTTTAACCAGTCTTAAGTGTACAATTCAGTGGCATTAATCATATTTATGATGTTGTACAATATCACTTACCCATTTTCAAAAAGATTTTATCACTTCAAACAGAAACTCAGTACTCTTTAAGCAGTTACCCTTTCCCTAACTATCCCCTCCCTTAGTAACCAGCAATAAATTTTTGTTTCTATTCATTTGCTTTTCTAGATATTTCAAGTAAGTAGAAGCATATGGTATTTGTCCTTTTGAGTCTGATTTATTTCACATATCATAATGTTTTCAAGCTTAGTCCATACTGTAGTATGTATCAGAACTCCCTGTACTTTTATAGCTGAATTTTATGTATCTATCACAGTATGTTAATCCATTTATCTGTTGATGGGCATTTGAAATTATTCCACTTCTGGCTGTTGTAAATAATACTACAGTGAACATTGGTGTACAAGTATCAATCTGTTTGAGTCACTGTTTTAAAATATTTTGGGTATATAACTAGGGGTCAAATCACTGTCATATGATAATATTTTCCAACTCTTGTTTTCCATGTTTTTTATAATAACCATTCTAGCATAAGTGGTATCTCACTGTGGTTTAGATTTGCATTTATCTAATGAATGCTAACAAAAAGGTCAATGGTTTGAACCCACCAGCTGCCACATGGGAGAAATATGTGGCAATCTGCTTTGATAAAGTTTATAGCCTTGAAAACCCTATGGGGCAGTTCTACTCTGTCCTGTTGGGTTGCTGTGAGTAGGAATAGACTCGACAGCAACACATTTTGTTTGCATGTTGGCTTGTTTGTTTTGTCAGATATATGGGTACATAATTTTTTTCCCAAATTATAGACTGTGTCTTCACTTTGTTGATGAAGTCTTTTCATGAACAAAAGTTTTTAATTTTGATGAAGTCCAAGTTATCTATCTTGAAAAGTCTTTCAGTACACAAATTCCCTAATTTTTTCTATTTTGTTTTTAGCTGCTTGTGCCTTTGGGGTCATACTTAAGAATCCATTGTAAAATACTAGCTCCCAGGACATTACTCCTATGTTTTCTTCTAATAGTTTTAAGATTTTATTTCTTATATTTACATCCTTAATGCATTTTGAGTTTTAATACATGTCACATTTGGGTCCAAATTCATTCCTTTGCATGTGGAGATCCAAATGTCCTGGCACCATTTATTGAAGAGATAATTCTTTTTTAAAAATTTTATTATGCTTTAGATGTAAGTTTACAGCTAAAGTTAATTTTTCATTCAAAAATTAATACACATATTGTTATGTGACATTAGTTGCAATCCCCACAATGTGACATCACACTCCCTGTTTCACCCCGGTTACCTGTGTCCATTCATCCAATTCCTGTCTCTTCTTGCTTTTGGACAGCAGTTACACATTTGGTCTTGTATATTTGATTGAACTATGAAGCACTTTCCTCATGTGTCCTATTTTTTGTTTTATAGGCTTGTTTAATCTTTGTTTGTGAAGTATGCTTCAGGGATGGTTTCATTTCTGGGTTAGCAGAGTGTCTGGGGACCACAGTGTAAGAGATTCCTCCAATCTCTGTCAGACCAGTAAGTCTGGTCTTTTTTCATGAATTTTAATGTTGTTCTACCTTTTTCTCCTGCTCTGTCTGGAACTTTCTGTTGTGGTCCCTAACAGAGCAGTCATTGATGGTAGCCGGGCACCTTCTAGTTCTTCTGGACTCAGGCTGGTAGAGTCTTTGGTTCATGTGGTCGTTTAGTCCTTTTGGCTAATATTTTCCTTGTCTTTGGTTTTCGTCATTCTCCTTTGCTTCACATGAGATGGGACCAATAGATGTATCTTAGATGGCCACTCACAAGCTTTTAAGACATCAGACACTACTCACCAAAATGGGATGTAGATATTTTTCTTTATGAACTATGTTATGCCAATTGGCCTAGATGTCCCCAGAGACTGTGATCCCCAGCCCCTAGACCCAGCTACTTGGTCCCGCAAAGTGTTTGGATGTGTCTTCCACTATATTGTGTGTTGTCCTTCCCTTCACTGAAGTAGACACTTGTCTACTGTCTAGTTAGTGATTCCCGCCCCATAACCATCAATTTTTTTTTCTGTGTGTAAACCTTTTCTTGAGTTTGTACAATAGTGATCTCATACAATATTCGTCCTTTTGTGACTGACTTATTTCACTCAACATAATGCCTTCCAGATTCATTCATGTTGTGAGATGTTTCGTGGATTCAACATTGTTCTTTATTGTTGCATAGTGTTCCATTTGTGTATGTGCCATAATTCATAGGTTCATTCAGCTGTTGATGGACATTTAGGTTTTTTCCACCTTTTTGCTACTGTGAATAGTGCTGCAATGAACATAGGTGTGCATATGTCTATTCAGTGACGGCTCTTATTTCTCTAGGGTATATTCTTAGGAGTGAGATTGTTGGATCATATGGTATTTCTATTTCTAGCTTTTTAAGGAAGTGCTGTATCATTGTCCAAAGTGGTTATAACATTTTGGGAACCATCAACAGTGCATAAGAGTTCCAATCTCCCAACAAGCTCTCCAACATTTGTTATTTTGTGCTTTTTGGATTAGTGCAAGTATTGTTGGGGTGGGATGGTATCTCATAGTAGTTTCGATTTGCATTTCTCTAATAGCTAATGATCGTGAGCATTTCCTCATGTGTTTGTTAGCTGCCTAAATGTCTTCTTTGGTGAAGTGCTTGTTCATATCTTTTGCCCATTTTTTAATTGGATTATTTGTCTTTTTGTTGAGTGTTACAGTATTTTGTACATTTTAGAGATTAGATCCTTGTTGGATATGTTGAAGCCAAAAATTTTTTCCCACTCTGTAGCTTCTCTTTTTACTCTTTTGGTGAAGTATTTTGATGAGCATAAGTGTTTAATTTTAGGAGCTTCCAGTTATATAGTTTCTCTTATGGTGTTTGTGCATTGTTAGTTATAGTTTGTATGCTATTTATGCCATGTATTAGGGCCCCTAGCATTGTCCTTATTTTTTATTTCATGATTTAGATTTTATATTTAGGTCTTTGATCCATTTTGAGTTATTTTTTGTGTATGGTGTGAGGTATAGATCTTGTTTCATTTTTTTTTTTTTTTACAGATGGAAATACCAGCACTATTTTTAAAAAGTCTGTCATTTCCTCATTTAAGGGACTTTGTCCCTTTGTCAAATAACTGCTCATAGATGGATGGATTTATGTCTGGGTTCTCAATTCTGTTCCATTGGACTATGTATTTGTTGTTTTACCAGTACTGGACTATGTATTTGTTGTTTTACCAGTACTAGGCTGTTTTTACTATCCTGGTGGTATAATAGATTCTAAAATCAGGTAGTGTGAGGCCTCCCACTTTGTTCTTCTTCTTCAGTAATGCTTTACTTATCTGGGGCCTCATCACTTTCCATACAAAGTTGGTTATTTGTTTCTTCATCTTGTTAAAGAATACTGTTGAAATTTGGATCTGGATTGCATTGTATCTGTAAATCGCTTTGGATAAAATTGACATTTTCACAATACTGGGTCTTCCTATCTGTGACTATAAAATATTTTTCCACTTATGTTAGTCTCTTTTGGTTTCTTCTGGTAGTATTTTGTAGTTTCCTTTTTGTATGTCTTTTATGTCCCTGGTTAGATTTATTCCTAAGTACTTTATCTTCTTGGGGGCTTATTTTAAATGGTATTGATTTGATGATTTTGTTTTTGAAGTTTTCTTTGTTAGTGTAGAGGAATCCAACTGATTTTTGCAAGTTAAGCTTGTATCCTGCTACTTGGCTGAAATCTTGCATTAGCTCCAGTAACTTTTTTGTGGATTCTCTGGGGTTTTCTATGTATAAGATCATACCGTCTGAGAATAGGGATACTTTCACCTCTTCCTTATCAATTTGCATGCCCTTTATTTCTTTTTCTTGCCTTATTTCTCTAGCTAGGACTTCCAGCACAAAGATGAATAAAAGTGGTGATAAAGGGCATTCTAGTCAGGTTCCCATTCTCTAGAGGAATGTTTTCAGTCTCTCTTGATTTAGAGTGATGTTGGCTGTTGGTTTTGAGTAAATGTCGTTTGTTATGTTGAGGAATTTCCCTGCTTTTCCTATGTTACTAACAATTTTTATCAGGATTGGGTGTTGGACTTGGTCAAATACCTTTTGTGCATCACTTTATATGATCGTGTGATTCTTTTATTTTGTTTTATTTTTGTGTTGGATTACACTGATTGATTTTCTAATGTGGAACCATTCCTACATACCTGGTATGAATCACACCGGGTCATGACTTTTGTTTTTGTTTTTTTGATGTTATTGAATTCTATTGGTTAGAAATTTGCTGAGAATGTATCTGTTTTTGAGGGGTATTGGGCTGTAGTTTTCTCTTTTCTTTATAGTGTCTTTGCCTGGCTTTGTTATGAGGGTTATGCTGGTTTCATAGAGTGAGTTTGGGAATATTCCTTCCTTATCTATGCTGTGAAATAGCTTGAGTAGTATTGGTGTTAGCTCTTCGCTGAAAGTCTGGTAGAATACTCCAGTGACATCGTCCAGGCCCGGTTTGTTTGTTTTTTTCTTCTTTTTTTGGTTGGGAGATTTTTTCATTACCTTTTCAATCTCTTCTTTTGTTATATGTCTTTTTAGTTTTTTTTTTTTTTTTTTAACCTCAGTTTGTGTTAGTTTAGGTGGGAAGTGTTTTCCACAAATTTGTCCATTTACCCTAGATTTTCAAACTTATTGGAGTACAATTTTTCATAGTATTCTGGTATGGTCCTTTTTATTTCAGTTGAGTCTCACTTCTTATTTGAGTTATTTGCTTCCTCTCCTGTTTTTCTTTTGTCAGTTTGGCCAGTGGTTTGTAGATTTTGTTAATCTTTTCAAAAAACCAGCTTTTTGTCTTGTTGATTCTTTCCATCGTCCATTGTTTTTCTATTGACTATTTCATTTGTTTCTGGACTAATCTTTGTTATACCCTTTCTTCTAGTGACTGAAGGCTTCTTTTGTTGTTCTCTTTCTATTTG
Organism: Dugong dugon; assembly: GCA_030035585.1. NCBI lineage: Eukaryota > Metazoa > Chordata > Mammalia > Sirenia > Dugongidae > Dugong > Dugong dugon. The sequence continues at coordinate 98,954,850 of CM057463.1, read as the reverse complement.
TTCAAGGTGTAGGTTTAGGGTATAGATTTTGGCCTTTCTTTTTTGATGTATGTATTTATTGCTATAAATTGACATCTTAGTGCTGCTTTTGCTGTGTCCCAAAGGTTTTGGTAAGATTTGTTTTCATTTTTATTTGATTCTAGGAATGTTATCATTCCATCCTTGATTTCTTCTATTACCCAGTAGTTTTTAAGCAAGGTATTGCTCAGTTTCCATGTATTTGATTTTTTTTCTTGCTATTTCTTTTATTGATTTCTACTGTTATGGTGTTATGATCAGAGAAGATACTTTGTAATATTTAGATATTTTGGATTTTGTTAAGGCTTGCTTTATGGCCTAAAATGTGGTCTGTTCTGGAGAATGTTCCATGTGCATTGGAAAAGAATGTATACTTTGCTCCTGTTGAGTGGACTGTTCTGTATGTCTATGAGGATGAGCTGGTTGATTGTGGCATTTATACTGTCTGCATCTTTATTGTTTCTAGATATTCTATCCTTCACCAAAAATGGTGTGTTGAAGTCTCCTACTATTATTGTGGAGCTATCTGTTTCTCTTTTTCAGTGCTGTTAAAGTTTGTTTTATGTATTTTGGAACTCTTTCTTTGGGTGCATATATGTTTATTATGGTTATATCCTCCTGCTGTATTGACCCTTTAATCATTGCATAGTGTCCTTCTTTATCCTTTACGGTGGATTTTGCTTAGAAGTCTATTTTATTAGTGATTAGTATTGCCACTTCTGCTCTTTTATAGCTATTATTTCCTTAATATATTTTTTCTATCCTTTGAATTTTAATTTGTTATGTCTTTGTTTCTAAGGTGTGTCTCTAGTAGAAAGCATGTAAATGAATCATGGTTTTTTTTTTTTAATCTATTCTGCCACTCTCTATCTCTTTACTGGTGCATTTAGTCTATTTATGTTCAGTGTAATTATTGATAGGTATGAGTTTTCTGCTGTTATTTTGATGTATTTTGTGTATGTGTGTGTGTGTGTGTGTGTGTGTGTGTGTGGTGTTGACAGTTTCTTTGTTCCATTTAGTTTTCTGTGCTGAGTTCTTTTTGTTCATGTATTTTCTTTTCATCTCTTTCATTATTATTGATTTTGTATTTGCTGAGTCATTACGTTTTTCTTCTTTATTTTGATGAGTATATTTGTTAGCTTCCTTTGTGGTTACCTCAAAATTTGCCTTTATTTTTCTAAGTTTAAACCAGTTTTTTATTTCTTGATATTGCCTTGACTTCCTCTCCATATGGAAGTTCTATTACTACACCTTTTTTTCCTTCTTTTTTGTTTTGATGTTGTCATCATTTACATATTCATGTCTCTGGTTCACCATTTTCACTCTCTTAGCTTTGATTTCTTTTTATGAATTCCCTATCTGGTTGATATCTGGTTGATCTGTTCTGTGTCCTAGTCTTGGATTGTTGTCTGATGTTGTTGCTTCTCTAACCAGAGGACCCCGTTTAATATATCTTGTGATTTTTGCTCTGACTTTTACAAATTCTCTAATTTATATTCATATAGAAATGACCTAATTCCCCCTTCATCTTTCAGAGACAATTCTGCTGTCTATATAATTCTTGGTTGGCGAATCTTTTCCTTCAAGGCTTTATATATGTCATCCTATTGTCTTCTTGCTTGCATGGTTCCTGCTGGGTAATCAGAGTTTAGTCTTATTGATTCTCCTTTGTAGGTAACTTTTCATTTATCCCTAGCTACTCACAGGATTCTTTCTTTGTCTTTGGTTTTGGTGAATTTGAATATAATCTGTCTTGGTGTCTTTCTTTTGGGGTCTGTCCTATATGGGATTCATTGAGTTTCTTGGATATCTTCTCATCTCTCATGATGTTAGGGAAGTTTTCTGCCAGCAAATCTTCAACAATTCTCTGTGTGTTTTCTATTATCCCCCTGGTTCTGTTACTCCGATCACTCGTAGATTTTTCCTCTTGATAGTAGCCCACATAATTCTCATGCATTCTTCTTCTTTTTTTTTTTTTTTTCTGATTTTTCCTCAAGCAAATTTGTGTCAAGGCATTTATCTTCAGTCTCACTAATTCTGTCTCAATTCTCCTCCTATGACCTTCTATTGAATTGTCTAATTCTGAAATTTTATTGTTTATCTCTTGGATTTCTAGTTGTGATTTCTGTACTGTTTCTAGCAACCTGATTATTCTGTCATTTTGCTCTTGAATTTTTTTTCTGAATTCTTCTATTGTTTTGTCTATGTGTTCCTTAGTTTGGTCTGTCTTTTGCCTGATCTCCTTGATCTCTTGAAGAGCTCTGTATATTAGTCTTTCACCTCCTGTCTCCAGGTGGTCAGAGAAGCTACTAATTGTATGAGCCCAGGAGTCTGTTCACTGTTCTTGCAGGGATGGTGTAGATGTAGGTAAATATTTTTCGTGAGGTGATGGATCTGTCTTTCTGGTGACCTGTTCAATGGTGCAGGGGGTATTCCCCCTGGTGATTGGGTTGGTTGTTGTTTATGTGTTCTGCATTTACCAGTCACTCAGGGTGCAGGTGCCCCTGTCATCAGTCACTAAGTGTGTGGATTGGAGACTCTCACCTACAATCCTAGGAGGGCAGGGCTGAGTGAGGATGTTTAGAGCTAGCACAGGTCTCTGGTTGCAGAGCTTCCCCTGGGTGATCGGATAGAGGGTATGCGCCTGTGTGCTAGAGTGTATAGTGGGATGGGGTAGTACAGCTGGTCCTTGGGTGCCTGGTGCATTTGGCTGGAGGGATTGGGAAGCACCACTAATTCTCAGGCCCCTGTTGTGAGTGCTGGTTGAAGTGGGTAGTACAGCTGGCCCTCAGGCCCCGAGTGTGTGTAGGTGAGGCCCCTTCTTAGGGGGCAGGGTGAAATTGAATGTCACAAATCTGCAGTTTCCTCTTGGCTGCTGCAGGTAAAAATGGGCTTCAGGTGGATGCCCTGCCAGTTTTGTCTTAATGGAAGCGTGTAGAGTCAGATCAGCCTTCAAGGCCTGGTGTGAAGGTGAAGGGCAGGGTTGAAGGCCACTGCAAGTCTGTGGATACCCTACACCAGTGACTGGGCAAAGAAGCAAGTGCCTTGCTTAGGGGGTGTGACTTTGTTAAATGCTGCGGGACTGGTGTCAGAGCTGAGATAGGTGAGGGGAAATGAGTACTCCTCATCTGTGGAGCTCTGTGTGGGGAGGGGTTATGGTACATTCACAGTGGTTTGGGAGCTTGTGCTTAACTTTCGCAGGTCTGGTGTTGCACTCATTTGGTTCTGGAGATGCGTGCAGATTTGTTGCTGCTTGGCTGCACCAGATTGGGTGGATTTCAGCTTGGGATGTTGCTGCTTGCCTCAACCTGTGTGTGCTGTATGGATTCAGCTAGTAGGACACTGGCAAACCTGCCATCCATAATTCCCATTTCTGCTGTTTTTGAGTTGACTCTCCTTCCACCTGTTACTCAGTCTGATTCTTCAGCTTTGTCTTTAATGATTAGGGTTCCAGTATTGTCATATATATCTGATTCACTTGTGTTTTTTCTGGTCTTTGTTGTAAAAGGAATGACACAAAGCATCTGACTATTCTGCCATCTTGGCTCTGCCTCCAAAGAGACAATTCTTTCCTCATTGAATGGACTTGGTATCCTTGTCAAAAATCAATTGACCATAGATATATGGGTTTATTTCTGGGTTCTCAATTGTATTCTATTGATCTATATGTCTGTTATTATACAAGTACCACATTGTTTTGATATATATAGATTTATAGTTTATTTTGAAATTGGAATGTTAGAGTCCCTCTACATTATTCTTCCTTTTCAAGATTTTTGGATGGTTTTGGACCTTTTGAAATTTCATGTGAATTTGAAGACTGGCTTTTCCATATCTCAAAGAAGGTACTTGGAATTTTGATATGGATTGCATTGAATCTGTAGATTACTTTGGGTAATATTGACATGTTAACAATATTAAATCTTCCAATTCATGAACACAGGATGTCTTTCCACTTATTTAAATTGTCTTTAATTTCTTTCAGCAATGTTTTATAGCTTTCAGTGTACAAGTCCTTCACTTCCTTTGTGTAAACAGTTATCTGATGTTTCCTCATGATTTAATTTAGGTTACGTATCTCTGGAAGGAATATCATGGAAGTTATACTTTTTCTTCTCATTGCATTTTATCACACAGTATATCTAATTCTCTTGCACATATTCACTTCATCAATGATAATGGTGGTGTCTACAAGTTTCACTATTGAAAATATATATTGTGGGATCAGATAGGATACCTGTACACAACTATTTGAATAAATAAAATAAAAAATAAATGATATCATATATGTTAATTTTTATGAAGTCCAGTTTGTCACATTTGTAGTAATTTTCTAAATTGTTTAAGAAATATTTGCCTAACCCAGGTAATGAGGAAATTATCTCACATTTTCTCCTAGAAGCTTTATTATTTCAACTTTAACATAGGGTTAATGGTTATATATATTTCCATAAAAGTATCCATTTTTTCCAAAGTCATTTATTAAAAATGATTTCCTTTTCCAATGAAATTGAACTGGAAACTTTGTTTAAACTGAAGATGTGTAAGTGTGTGTCTATTTCTAGAATATTTGCTATAGACTATTGATCTATATCTCTTTCCTTATAGCCTTTTACTAGATGTTAGTTCTTTTATTTTCTCCTCTTACTAATACTTGTCCTAAGTATTTAAAGTTCTTTATGTTTCCATATAAATTTTATGATCAGTCCATCATAACAAAATAATAAAAGAAAATTCTTCATTTAAGGACAAATGACAGCTGAACAAAAATGGTATGCTTCCCAATATATTTAGGTCTTCTTTCATTTCTCTCATAATTTTTAATGTTTTCAGGGTATAGGCATTACGCAGCTTTTATTTATCTGTATACTTTTTCAAGTGCTTTGATGTTACTTAAAATTTCATATTTTTTAAATTTTTATTTCTAAGTATTTATTATCAGTATATAGAAGTGCAACTGAATCTCACAACCTTTGTTATTTGTAATAGTTCACTTGTGCATTGCTTTGCATTTTCTATATATTTAATCCTGTCTTTGAAGAATAACTACAATTTTACCTATTTGTTTAACCTAATTGCTCCTTTTATTTAATTTTCCTTCTTTATTGCTCTGGATAAAAATTCTAGCATAATATTAGTGAAACTGTAAAACTGGTGAGAATATCTTCATCCTAATCTGGGGATGAGGGGTGGAAATTTATTATTTCACCTCTAATAAAAATGTTTGCTGTAGGGCTTTTTAGTTACCGTTTATCTATTGAGAAAATGTCCTTTTCATTCAATTTTCATAGTTTCTATTACACACAAATGTTCAATTTATCACTTTTGTTCTGCTTTTATTGAGGTGATTATATTTTTATTTTCTTCTTTATTTTTGGTTAATTACGTTTATTAATTTTCAGATATTAGTCCAAATTTGCATTAGTAGGATAAACCTCACTTAGACATGATGCATTGTCCTGTTTATATATTTGGATATAATTTACTGCTATTTTGTGTTTGTTCTTGTGATGTATCATGATATGTATAGGCTTTTCATGTTTTGACCTCTTCAAAAATTTTTTTTTTATGTTGGCCTCATAAAACAACTTAGGAGATGTCTTTTTTCCTTTATTCTCAGAAAGAGATTTCATAAGTTTGTATGCAAGTTTATACTATTTCCCACTTAAATGTTTCCTATAATTTCCCATTGAAACCACCTGGTCCTGGAGTATTTTGACAGGAAGATTTTTAATGACAGAGTCATTTTCACAGATATGGGAGTCTTGAGATTTTTCTATTTCTTTCTGTGTTTTCTTTAGAAAATTATATTTTTCAAATAATTTGTCTACTTCCTTCAAATTGGCAAATTTATTAGCATAAAATTATTCACAATATCATCCTATTCTTTTTAATATTTATAGGATCTGTTGTGATGTCCTTTTTTAAATATTCCTGATATTGATAATTTATTTTTTGTTTATTTTTTCCTCTCTTTTTGTTCTTGCTCAACCTTGGGCTAATAGATATTATTAATCTTTGGAGAGATCCAACTTTTGGCATTGATGATTTTTTCACCTTTTTGTCTGTTTGTTTTGTTTTCTATTTCATTGATTTTTATTTATACATTAATCATTTCCTTTTATCTACTTCTTTTGAATTAATTTGCTCTTCTTTAAAAATCTCCTTGAGGTTGAAGTTTAAGTTTGAGATTTTTCATCCTTTTCTTTCTAATATATGCATTTAAATCTATACATTTGGCTCCCAACACTGCTTTAGCTGCACCAAATTTGCTATGGTGTTGTTGTTTTTTCCCATTATCAATCTGTTCAAAAAATTGTTTTTCATTTCTTGTTTTTTTCTTTGACCTATAAATTCCTTAGAGGTGTTTTGATTCACTTCCAAATATTTGTGGATGTATTTCTAGTTTTGTTTTTGTTATTTACTTCTAATTGAATTACATGCTGTGAAAACACATACTCTGTGATTTCAACCCTTTGAAATATAGTAAGACTTGCTTTATGCCCCAGAATAGAATCTATTTTGGTAAATAGATTATATGGGTACTTATAACTACTATGAGTACTCAGGGGAAAAAAAAAAAAAAGATGCATTCTACAGTTGTTGGTTTTAATGTTGGATAAATGTCTGCAATCTGAATTGTTTAATAGTGTTGTCAAACTCTGCTATATCCTTGCTGTTTCTTGCCTACTTTTTCTGCTAATAATTGAGAGAGGTGCATTTACATCTTTACGTATGATTATCATTTTTATATTTTTTATGTGAATTTTTAAATTATATTTTATGAATTTTCATTAGCTGCATAGAGATTTAGAAATAAGATTTTAAATCAATTGACCCTTTTATCATTTTAAAATTATTTATTTTTATTGCTTTAAAACTCACCAGTTCTTCATTTAAATCAAACCTGTGTAGTATCAATATAGTCACACTGGACTTTTTTTTATTAGTAGATTTGCATTGTATATTTTTACCATATATTTATTTTTACTGTCTCTTTTCTTATATATAAAATATATTTATTTTAAACAGAATATAGTTTTATTTTACTTATTTAATCTTACAGTCACTATCTTTTAATTTTTATATTTAATTTGTTTACAGTTAGTGAAATTACTGATATGGCAGCTATTGGTTTTTAGTTCTTCACACAAATTTTTTGATCCTTTGTTATTCCTTCCTTGTAGTCTTTTCTATTATTTAATTACAATTGTGTACATTTTTATAAGCTCCATTGATTCTTTAGCCATACATCTTATATTATTTTTAGTGGTTATTCTAGGTTAAAGTATGCATCTTTAATTTATGAGAGCCTATTCTATCACTTCATGAAAAAATAAGAATCTTTCAACATTATAATTATATCTACACACTCACATTGTTTGTGCTCTTGTTGTCAAACATTTTACATTTTACAAATTTTTAACTCTAGAGTATATTGTTATTATATTTGTTTTAAAGAGTCAACTGTCTTTAAATAAATTTTAAAATGTAACCTTGTATATTTACTCACAATTTTTCTCCCTTCCTCTCCCCTTTTTTTTTCTGAGTTTGCAGTTTTTTTCTTTTATTGCTGCAAGTATGCAGTCTGATGGATCACTTTTGTATGATCTTTCTAGCCATGGTCTTGTAACTCCCACACAAGTGATTGGGTAGGATAGTGTGATAGGGTGATTGTGGCCCACCAAAGGAATTGGTAGCTTTTGTCATCCTGCTGGGCTTGAAACAAACCAACCCAGAGGTGGGAAAGAGAAGATCTTACCACCACCAAGGAATAACAGAAGAGGAGAGTGTGTCCTTTAGACCAGGAATTTCTATACTGAGAAGCTCCCGGAACCAGGAGACAGAGAGAGAGAGAACTGTAACACTAAAGGTAAAAAAAAGCGGCACAGCCTCTGCAGAGGAGATGGTGTGGTGTGTTTCCCAGCCTGTGGAGAGAGAAAGCTGGCTGCCTTTAGGCAGAGGCCAAGGGCCAGGGAGAGGCGTGCCTGTGAGCATGGCTGGGAAGAGGCTGTCCTTATGGAAGAATTGTATCCTGAAAGTTCCTGACCCTGAATTGTAGCTGTTACTTCCCTAATAAACCCCATAACCATGAGTATTGTCTGTCAGTTCTGTGTGGCCATTACAATGAATTATCAAACCCAGCAGAGATGTAGAGAGTGCTGTAGGAGGGATGGTGGATGTCAGAATTGGTATAGAAGGAGGAGAGAAGAAGCATGTCTGACCTCCACCTCACAGGAGTCAGCCATGGGCTGTTGATCTTGATTCTCCTTCCCCCTTGTGAAATGAGAGGAGGTCAGACACTGCCTCCACACCATTTTTACAATGCACCTACAGAATTACTTCAATTCAATAAGAACTTTATTTAGCATTTCTTGCAAGTCACTTAGCCACGGATTTATTAAGCTGTCACTTGTTGGAAAATGTCATCATATTTCCTTCATTTTTGATGATATTTTTATTGGGTATAGAATTCAAGATTGCCTTTGTTTTTGTTGATGTGTTTGTATGTTTCTAACTTTTCCCCAGAAATTTAGGGAAATAATTTCCTTACCTTCTGGTGTCTGTTGATTTTTGAAAAAAACTCCATTATTATTGTTATTATTATTATTGTCATTTTTCTACATCTGATTATAAATGCATTCTTGGAAGTTACTGAGATATTGGAATCAGTGGTTATATGTATTATATTATTTATATACAATTTTCATCCATTATCTCTTTATATATTTCTTCTGCCTCATTTTATCCTCCTCTCTTTCTTTCATTCCAATTATGCATATTTTATATTTTGATATGTTTTTAATATCTATAATGCTTTATTAATTTTTTGTTTTTTTCCTCTGTGCTTTAGCTAGTATAATTGCATTTACTAATACTTTCTTCTGCAATGTTCAGCCCATTTTACAACCATCATAGAAATTTTATTTTAGAAAGTCATTTTTGAATTCTAGAAATTTATTTTGCTTGTTTTTAAAGTTTCTTTTCTATGTAGATGTCCTCTATGTTTTTTGTCATGTGTTCCTCTAAATACTTTAACTTATATAGAATAACTATTCTAAAATCTGTCTGCTAATTTTAACATCTGTGCTACTAACGACTGTTTCTATTCTCTTGATATGGATCACATTTTACTTCTTCAAATTTCTAATAAATAATGATGAATGATGAGTATTAGTAAGGACACTTTGAGATACGCTAAATTATTTTAACTAGTTATATTTTCCTCTGAAAGTGTGGCATTTTGTTCTGAACTAATATTAAAGTATTTTGTTCCTGAGAAGTCTTGGTTTTAATTTGTTGGGGAGAGTCAATTTCAGTTTCACCATTATTCCTAAAGTAGGCCATAATTCTACATATAGTTTATACACTATGTACCTGGCCTTTTTGAAGTATCAACTAATAAAATTCAGTATTTTTACCAGTGTTCTTCTCTTTTTCTGACTAAAATTTCAATCTCTCCCCAGTATTGTGAGGTTCTGAAATGTCTGTTTATCTAAAAGGCCTCCAGCTGCTCTTTTCTGCTATACTTTCCCGATTTTTGCTTTCCTTGTGTAAAGTTTAGGATTTGGCCAATATCTGAGGGAAAATTTTATGCAACATAAATATTCATGTTTTCCTGGAACTTGAACAATTTTTGTGGTCTTTTGCTGGAGATATTGACTTTAGCTTGTGGTGGATGCGATTTACATTTCATATAAAATTAAATTCCATTAGTAAAAATATATCAAAATAGAATTATCTTATTTTTAAGAATATAAAATCATTTTTATTTAGACAATAAAATATAACATTTTCGACAACATATTACTGGTAAAAAGTGTATAAAACTGGTGAAAATAATGGAACTCATGTTCAATGGAGGTCAAAAATGAAAACTCACTAAACAGTTAACTTCATTATCATTATATTTCAATAAAATATTTTGGATCCATAGCCAGAAGTTTAATAACTGAAACAATGAAAACTTTCATTTAGGTTTCAGAATAAATTTATTATAAATTTTCATTGACTTGACTTAAAAAAAACAAAAAACAAAAACACTTTATCTATCCATACCAATGACTAACTCTTAGCTAAGATTTCTTATCTCGTGAGAGTATATGTGTAATAAAAACTGGACCCCTGGTGCAGAAGAGTTCCTGAAGTTGCTCTGTGAACAGGCAAGGAAAAAATATTGAATAAAATATAACATCAAATAAGAAACTGAGGTCTTTATCTCACTCTCGGAAAATCATAAAGCAATACTTTCTCTAGTTTAAAATATACAAAGTGAAATTTGCCTGTACAGTTTTTTTTTTCTTTTTTCATTTGATCTGTAACAATAAGAGTGCTCACAGAAGAGGAATGAGAAGAGACTAAAGGGTAGAAATGTGTCCTGAGACATAAATTATTGAGACTACTTTTTTTGTATTTCTAAATTCTCTTGTATTTTTTATGCAGCAAGACAGTGCATTCTACTATAAAATTTGTGAAGAATTAAGAAGCGTTATGTAAAAACATTGTAAAACTTATCTATTTTGATTCATTATGCCAGTATCTGTTTTCTATTATCTACCTAGTATTTTTTTTTTTTTTAATTATTCTGTTAGTTCAGGAAGATTCTCTATTTTCCCAAACAGATTGAGTTGAAGGAATTTAATGAGTGTATGTAAAAATTACAATGTGATTTAAAACCAAAACATTTTAACTTCAATCTCCTATAATTTGGTATAATTTGTAGTACCCCAAAGCATTGCATAAACTTTAATAAAGAACAAGTCTTATGATTCGTTTCAGTTGATTGTTTTTAAGCAGGCAAAAATAAGGCATCATTATATGCACTGGTGGAAGCATACTTTTAAGCTGCAGTTTTGTTTAATTTCTGTCACCCTACTCATGACAGTTACAACAAATAAACTGAGAATGGATTCATAGGGATAATTAAGCAGTGTTGATCTTAGGACAGCTGTCTTTTCAATGAAACACTGATTGCATTGTTCCTAACAAAACTATCTCTGCATGACAGAACTAATTAGTGACCATCTGAACTTACTTAGTCTAACGAAAAAAGCAATTAAAAACGTCATCATCACTGGATCTACCATTGAACAGCTGGTTATACTGATAAGCAATCCAGCAAGTTAAAGCTACTTTAGAACACAATGGAACATAATCTGCTTCCTAAGTAGTAATTAGAAAGCAGTAAGAGAATATGAGATTACTGTTGAGAAACTGTAATTGTGAGGCAAGCAACTTTTAAAATACGTTTTTTTCCTCCTGAATTGGCATGAAAATTATGGGTGAAAACATTTTATATTTTCTGCAACACTTTATATACCTGTGGGTTGTATAAATCATCTTGAAGGACTTATCAACAATTAAGCATCTCTTAGAGACAGGATACGTTTGTATCACATTACAGTTAGATTTATCAGAGCAGATGAAGATGCCCTTTACATAGGAACCATTGTAGCATTTACAAAATTGGAGAAGGGGTTACATGATATTGGGTTATAAATACCTAGAGGATATTTATCACAGCCTGTAAGTGACAAAAAACTCTGATTGTGTGTGTGTGTTATTTAATGTTGCTGTTGCTAATTATATGTGCTTTAAAATGGTCAGAAATAAGAAAATATTTTTTCAACTCTTAGGAAGTTGAAAAATAAGATCACATTCCAGCCAATCATATTTGGTAGGGGTTCCATGTAAAAAAATCCAATTAAAAAACAAAAAATGTTAATACTACGTCAAACTCAGCTAACCTATGGACAGTTAATTAAGCCAATTTGAAATAATACTTGCTACTTCTGTGTTGCTTGTGTCCCTTTTGTCTTTAAAGCCATCTAAATAAATAATTTTTTATTCCAAGAATGGATGACTGTATAATGTTCAGGCATATGGATTTTGGAAACAGGGAAAAAAGGGGTAAATCCAAATTCTGTATAATTGCCACCCAAAAATATCAGCTCCTAATCCCTGGCATCTGTAACTGTTACTTTATGAAAAAAAAAAGGGGGGCCTTTGCAGATGTGATTAAATTAAGGATTTTAAAATGAGATTGTCCTGGACTAGCTGGGTAGGCCATAAACCCATACAAGGAAAGGGAAATATGACACACACACACACACACACACACACACACACACACACACACACACGGCCATGAAGGCAAACACTACAGTGATGCAACCACAAGCTAAGGAGTACCAGCAGCCTCCAGAAGCTAGAAGCAAGGAATGGATTTTCCCCTAAAGCTTTTGGAAGAAGTGCAGCCATGCCGATAACTGGAATTTGGCCCAGTGTTACTGATTTTGGACATCCAGCCTCCAGAAGAAATTGCTGTTGTTTTAAGCTACCCAGTTTGTGGTAATATTTCACAGCAGCCACAGGGAGGGGGATATAGATAGTCCCTGAGTGACACAAGTGGTCAGTGATGGACAACAGTTAAAATGGCTTGAGGGCATTGTCTGACCTCTTCACAAGGAGGAGGCAGAATCATTATCAGCATCAACCACCCAAGGCTGATTTCTGTGAGGTGAAAGTCAGACATACCTCCTCCACACAACCTTTTTACCATTTCTGACACCAACTGTCCCTCCCAAGGCACTCTCTATTTTTCTGTTGGGTTGGATAATTTGTTGCAATGGCCACACAGAACTCACAGACCATACTAAAAGTTATGGAGTTTATTAGGGAAGTAACAAGTTACAATTCAGGTTCTAGAACACTCAGAATACTGTTCTTCAACTGGGACAGCCTCTTCTCAGCCATGCTGCAGGTAGTCCTCTCTCTGGCTTTGGCCCCGAGGGGCCTCTTGGGCTGGCTTGTCCTGTGTCCTTCTCAGGTTAGTGTTATAAAGCTCTTTTAGCTCCACCAATAAGTGCCTGGAGGCACCCCACTTCACCAGTAAGACTCAGCCGAAGGCGATCATCTCTAGCTCTGTGGGTTGGCAAACCTAGCTCCACTGACATTTGCTTAGAAGCACCCCACTCTTCCAGCAAGCCTCTTGCCTGAGGGTGCTCAGATTTCTTGCACAGTGGGTTTGCACACCCACCATACTGGTCTCCTGGTTCTGCTGCCTCTGCTGCTACCATTTCTTGCCATCTCTTGTTGTCTCTCCGGTGTTATAGTTCTGTTTATCTCCTGGGTCTAGGAATCTCCCAGCACAGGGACCTCAGGTCCAAAGGACACTCTACTCCCAGCTCTTCTTTCTTAATAGCCATGAGCTCTCCTCTCTGCTCTGGAATTCGCTCTTTTTAAGCCTATCGGGATGGCAAAACTGACCAGTCCCCTTGTTAGGGTTCCATATACCTTATTTGCTTGGTACCACCCCAACAAGGGTGCCATGCACCTTTTTCGCATTGTTAAGAACGCTGTCCAATTACCTTGGTGGACCACAAGCACCTCATTTACATAATCCCACCCAATCATTGCATGAGAGTCACAAAGACTATGGCTAGAAGAGCCATATTAAATAATTTACTGCATCACAACTACTAACCTAAAAGTTGGTAGTTCAAACTCACCCAGTGGTGCCAAGGAAGAAAGGCCCGGCAATTTGCCTCCATAAAGGTTATTTCCAAGAAAACCGTATGTATCAGTTCTACTTTGTAACATATGGGATCGCCATGAGTCAGAATCAACTCAACGGTGATGGGTTTGATAATGGTTTTATATATATATGGTTTATCTATTTATCTATCTGAGATATATATATATATATATATATATATATATACTTGGTTTTTAGATCTATCTGGTTTATGTATATACATACATATATATATACACAGTAGTATGTTGAATGACACATATGGAAATTACGATTATTTCCAGACAATTCATTTTATCATTTATTTGGATACTAACTTCATTTTCTTTCTTGGCTTCTGTTATTTTTCTTTCTTTTGTTTTGCTTTGTTCATGATAAATAGATTTTTTAAAAATGATGCATTTGTCAGTCAGTTGGAAATAACAATAGGTGGATGACAAATTCTTAATCTTCAAAACAGTACTTTTTTAATCAGTAATACAGGACTTAATATTAATTCTTCATTACTGCCTTATTACTTACAATAAAGTTCCCTACCAAGGAAGCAACACTTCTGAGGACTATCCTGTGGCAGTTACTAATCTAAGCACTTTTTATCCCTGGATTAATTTAACTCTCAGATTAAATATGGCAGGCTATTTTGTTATCCCCATGTCACAGATGAGGTAATGGAAGTTAAAAAACCTTAAGTAACTTGTTCAAGATCAAGATCAAGTTAGTCTGTAATGCAGCTGAGATTCTAGAAGTAACTCTAATGAATATTAAGGCAGAAAAGTCGCTCATTTATTCTTTCAACAAATGTGTATTGAGCACTTACTTTATGCCAGAGCTATATCAGGTAATAGGAATATACGAGTCAAAAATATAGACACATTTGCTGCCCTTATGGAGTTTTCTTTTTATTAGTATAGATTAATAAAAAGATCAGCTACCTTTTCCTGTAACGGGTCAGATAGTAAATATTTTAGGCTTTCCAGTTAATGTGGCCTCTGCCATAACTACCCTGCCTTTGCCTCTGATATACAAAAATAGCCACAGACCCACATAAGTAAATGTGCATACTGTGCTCAAATAAATGTTTATTTAAAAAAAATAGATGGAGTGTTAGACTGAGCCTTTGGACTATAACATTCCCACCTCTGGTATAAACCAAAAGACCAGTTGCCATCAAGTTGATTCTGACTCATGGTGACCTCATATGTTTTCAGAGCAGAACTGAACTCCATCGAGTTTTCATGGCTGTGACCTTTTGGAAGCAGATGGCCAGGACTTTTAACCAAGGTGACTCTGAGTGGCTTTGAGCCTCCAACCTTTTAGTTAGTAGACAAGTGCTTAACGATTTGCACCAGAGATTACTATCATGGTATAGAAAGACAATAAACGAGGTAAATACATAGTAACACAATATAAATCATATTAGTCCATATGATTGCTGAAGAAAAATAAAGCAGAGAAGAGAGACAAAGAATATTAGAATGACAGAGTTTATAATTAGTTTATAGCAGGTGGAGTGAAGAGCGGGTGCAAAATCCATGAGTTAGGAGCATGCTGACTGTGACAAATGAACAGTGAAAACTGTAGTTCATGCAGTGTACAGGGCTGCGGGGGAGGTCAGAGAAATGATAGGAAGCCAGACCACATGGTGTGTGCTCCATAGGAAAGGTCTTGCTCCAAGTCACATGAGAGGCATTGGAGGATGTACATCAGGGCAAGCATGGTATGATGTGTTTTTGACTTTAAAAGGAACACTTTAGCATCTATGACAAGAAATGATTTGGGGTTGGGCTTGGCAGAAGCAGAAAAATCAGTGAGATCTCTTTAAACTTCTTAAATAAATTTTCTTCTAATGTAATTCTTTTGGTTAAAATTTTCTCATTAGTCACACAGTGAACAAACTCAACAAAATGTATATAGTACTTCTTTGTGCCAGGCACTCTCCTATGTCCTCTTGTTACAGTCGCACAGGAAACTACTTTTTTCCTATGTATATGTTTTTGGCTACTAAGTATTTAGTGGCCTCTTTTAGAAAATATATAGTCCCTTTTTTCTGAGTTTCCTTAAAACAAGAAAGATTTATTATTCTTCAACAAAGAAATACTATGAGAGCAGGAATTCTATATGCATCAGCATAATATCTCATATTCCAGTGACTTCACCACCATCTCTTTGCCAATAACTGCACAACTGTTGATGGTCTGGTATATATCAATCAGAGAGAAGAAAAGAAAGGAGTCCAGAAGTTAGTTTCCTGATAACAAAGTGATAAAGATTTATAGTACCTGACTCCTGGCAATGCCAACAGTTTCTTGATTTGGGAAATTTTATGTTTTCAGCTGAGTTGCAAGGCCATCACACAAAAAGGCCCAGCCATTATAGTTAGTATAAGTATGGGATAAAAGCTCCTTCAGTTGCCTGCAGGGCCTTGAAACGGTTCGAATTTGTTCAGTCGTGGCAGACAAAGGCAAAATCCAAATAAACTCACATTTTTAAAATTTGGGTGAAGGGTTACAATAAGAGGAATGGGAAAAAAAATATATGGGTCTAAGCCCTGGAATGGAAGTCTCAGAAGAGGCATAGTGAGTACTTTCAGGAGCCTTATGAGATATATTGGACATTGTGCAGTTGGCCCCATCTTTGAGTGGGGGCACTGCTGTTTCTGACTCTGCAGGTCAAGAGATTTGGTTGCTATGCAACACACAGGCTGCCCTTGTTTTCTACGAGGGAGATTTTTCTAGTAGGGCTTCAACTGCAATGTTTCCCATTCTGATTGTTGTTCTGCTTCACCTACATTTTAAAAATTTGGTTCTGCTTGGGTTTTGCTTCTTCGGTCATGACTGAACTGGGCATAACCGGTTCAAAACCCAGGTTGTAGGCAAACCAGAAGGGATTAGGGACATTAGCTTTAGGATGAACTTCGGATAGATTGTCTGCATCACTGATTGGCATCATAAGCTGATAAAAAGAGGATGCTTTCACACTGCCAAGTAAGAGAATATATAGGGAACAAATAAAGTCCTGTATTTTCATCTATTTCCCAAGATATTGTCTCAGTATCTCTTTGGATTAAAAATACATGGCCATTTCCCTTGGAAATTGAGGGTAATTGTGTCATCTAGGGAAATTAAGTGGAAGAAGGTAAGGTTTTGTAAGCCTTTGAAGTCATTCCTTGTGGATTGCTTTAGTCTCCAAGCACTTACCGTCTAATAATAATATTTCTTTCCCTAAAAAAACCTAACAAATCACATTGATATTTAGTTTTTATTAGAGTATGTAAGTTTTATTACAGATGTTATCATTAAATTATTGTTTTCCTATTAAAGATGTGCTTTCTTAACAATCAAGTTTTACTGAGTCTTAACCCCAATATCTATCTTAAAGTAGAGTGCTGTCAGTGATAGGATGATATCCAAACACCTATAAGGAAGACCAGTTAACACGATTATTATTCAAATTTACACACCAACAACTAATGCCAAAAATGAAGAAATTAAAGAGTTTTACCAACTTCCGTAGTCTGAAATTGACCAAACATGCAATCAAGATGCATTGATAATAACTGGTGATTGGAACGCTAAAGTTGGAAACTAGAAAGATTGGTAGTTGGAAAATATGACCTAGGTGATAGAGAAAACACCAGAGATCAAGTGATAGAATTTTGCAAGACCGATAACTTATTCATTGAAAATACCTTTTTTTTTGACAACGTAAATGGTGACTATACATGTGAACCTTGCTGGATGGAATACACAGGAATCAAATTGACTACATCTGTGGAGACAATGCTCAATATCATCAGTCAGAACAAGGCCAAAGGCCGACTGCAGAACAGACCATCAATCGCTGGTGGGCAAGTTCAAGTTGAAGCTGAAGAAAGTTAAACTAAGTCTATGAGATCCAAATTACGACCTTAAGTATATCCCACCTGAATGTAGAGAAAATCTCAAGAATAGATTTGATGCATTCAACACTAATGACTGAAGACCAGAAGGTTTGTGGGATGACATCAAGGACATCATGTATGAAGGAAGCAAGAGATCATTAAAAAGACAGGAAAGAAAGTCCAAAATGTATTTCAGAAGAGACTCTGAAAACAGAGCAGCTAAAAAAAAAACAGAAGAAATGATGAAATAATAGTTGAACAGAAAGTTTCAAGGGCAGCTCAAGAAGACAAAATAAAGTATTATAACGATATGTGCAAAGACCTGAAGTAAGAAAACCAAAGGGGAAAAACAAGCTTGACATTTCTCAAGCTGAAAAAGCTGATGAAAAAATCCAAGCCTCCAGTGGCAATATGAAGGACTCTATGGGCAAAATACTGAATGACGCGGGAAGCATCAAAAGAAGATGAAAGGAATACTACACAGTTACTATACCAAAAAAAATTAGTCAACGTTCAACCATTTCAGGAGGTAGCATATGATTAAGAACCAATGATACTGAAGGAAGACGTTCACGCTGCACTGAAAGCATTGGTGAAAAACAAGGCTCCAGGAATTGACAAAACACCAATTGAGGTGTTTCAACAAATGGATATAGCACTGGAAGTGCTTGTTCATCTATGCCAAGAGGTTTGGTAGACAGCTACCTGGCTAACCAACAGTAAGAGCTCCATATTTGTGCCCATTCAAAAGAAATGTTAACCCACAGAATGCAGAAATTATCAAACAATATCATTAATATCACACACAAATAAAATTTTTCTGAAGATGATTCAAAAATGATTACAACAACACGTCTACTGGGAACTGCCAGAAATTCAAGCTGGATTCAGAAAAGGACTGGAAAGAGGAATATCATTGCTGATGTCAGGTGGATCCTGGCTGCAAGCAGAGAATACCAGAAAGATAGTAACCTATGTTTTCTTAACTATGCAAAGACATTCAACTGTGTGGATCATAACAAATTATGGATAGCCTTTCAAAGAATGGGAATTCCAGAACACTTAAATGTGCTCTTGCGTTACCTGTGCATAGACCAAGAGGCAGTCATTTGAACAGAAGAAGGAGATACTGTATGGTTTCAAATCATGAAAGATTTGCGTCAGGGTTGTATCCTGTCACCATACATATTCAATCTGTTTACTGACTAAATAATCTGGGAAGCTGAATTGTATGAAGAAGAACTGGGCATAAGAAATGGAGGAAGATTCAGTAACAATCTGTGATATGCAGATGACACAACTTTGCTTGCTAAAAGCGAAGAGGACTTGAAGCACTTACTGATGAAGATCAAAGGCTACAGCCTTCAGCATGGATTATACCTCAACATAAAGAAAACAAAAATCCTTGCAATTGGACCAGTAAGCAACATCATGATAAACGGAGAAAAGATTGACGATGTCAAAAATTTCACTTTACTTTGATCCACAATCAACACCCATGGAAGCAGCAGTCAAGAAATCAAGATGTGTTGCATTGGGCAAATCTGCTGCAAAAGACCTATTTAAAGTGCTGAAAAGCAAAGATGATTACCTTGAGGAATAAGATGAGCCTTGCCTGAGCCATGGTATTTTCAATTGTCTCATATGCATGCGGAAGCTGGACAATGTTAAAGGAAGACCAAAGAAGAACCAATGCCTTTGAATTATGATATTGGCTAAGAACATTGATTATACCATGATCTGCCAACAGAAGGAATAAATCTGTCTTGGAATAAGTACAGCCAGAATACTGCTTAGAATTGAGGATGGTGAGATTTTGTCTCACTTACTTTGAACATTGCCTTAGTTATCTAGTGCTGCTATAACAGAAATACCACAAGTGGATGGCTTTATCAAAGAGAAATTTATTCTCTCACAGTTTAGTAAGCTAGAAGTCCGAATTCAGGACGTCCGCTCCAGGGGAAGGCTTTCTCTCTCTGTCAGCCCTGGAAGAAGGTCCTTGTCATAGATACTCCCCTGCTCTAAGAGCTTCTCTATGTAGGAACCCCAGGTCCAAAGAATGCACTCTGCACTGCTTTCTTTGTGGTATGAGGGCCTGTCTTAGTCATCTAGTGCTGCTATAACAGAAATATCACAAGTGGATGTCTTTAACAAAGAGAAGTTTATTATCTAATAGTCTAGTAGGCTACAAGTCCAAATTCAGGGCATCAGCTCCAGAAGGAGGCTTTCTCTCTCTGTCGGCTCTGGAGGAAGGTCCTTGTGATGCATCAGTCTTCCCTTGGTCTGGGAGAATCTCAGCACAGAAACCTCAGGTCAAAAGGATGTGCTCTGCTCCCAGCACTGCTTTCTTGGTGGTGTGAAGTTCCCATGTCTCTCTGCTCGCTTCTCTCTTTTATATCTCAGAAAAGATTGGCTTAAGACACTCTCCAATCTTGTATACCTCATCAGTACAACTGCTGCTAATCCATTTTATTGCATCATAGTTATAGAGTTTACAACACATAAGGAAATCACCTCAGATTACAAAATGATACACAATCATACAATACTGGGAATCATGACCCAGCCAAACTGATAACACATATTTTTTGGAGGAAGTAATTCAATCCATGACAGGGCCCCATCTCTCTGCCTACTTCTCTCTTTTATATCTCAAAAGAGATTGACTTAAGACACAAGCTAATCTTATAGATTGAGTTTTGCCTCGCTAACGTAACTGCTGCTAATCTCACCTCATTGACATCACAGAGGTAGGATTTACAACACATGGGAAAACCACATCAGATGACAAAATGTTAGACAATCACACAATATGGGGAACCATGGACTAGCCAAGTTGACAAATATTTTTGGGGGACACCGTTCAACGCAAAACAGACATGTTATCAGGAGCGACCAGTCCTGGAGAAGGACATCATACTTGGTAGTGTAGAGGGTCAGTGAAAAAGACGAGCCTCTCAAGGAAATGAATTGACACAGTGGCTGCAACAATAGTATCAAACATGGCAACAATTGTGAGGATGGCACAGGACCCGGCAGTTTTTCATTTTGTTTTACGTTGGGTTGCTATGAATCAGAACCAACTCAATGGCACCTAACAACAACAGTGTAATTAAAAGTTCTGAAGAAGTTTTAGTTGATTTATATACTCATTTGCACTTGTACCTCTATTTTTTACCTAACAGTTCCTGAATATCTTAAGTATTTTAATCATTTTTAAGACTCTTGAGTGTTGTATATAATTTCAATTTTATAGCATATTAAATTTAAATCTTAGCAATGAAACAGATTTAAGTACCCAAATGTCAGACAGACAAATGTATTATTTAATAGCCTATTCTTGATTCTGAAATAAAACTTTTCTTATATTCTAAAATTTTTTGTTAAGTACAGTTATTGGGACATTTTTGTTTGTCTGTTTTCAATTACATGTTTTTAACCATACAGATTTATAGAAATTAAATGACTTTATATTATTTATTATTTTCACTATTTGGCAGTTACATGAATTTTTTTTTCTCTTTAAAATGCTAATGCGTATGTATGTCTGTGTGTGTATATACAGATTAAATGTGCACTAGTGCATGGTAACTCTATTATTGTGATTTTACTGTATTCTACTCCTATTGAGTGGTTTAAATTTTTGTTTGTTGCCATGATCTCAGTCTTTTAGGTGGATTGACGTAATAGTCACGACCATGTACTCCAACATACCGAAGACCTTGAAGATGGCACAGGACTGAGAAATGTTTTATTCTATTATACATAAAGTAGCCCTGAGTTGGAGTCAACTGAACAGTAACTAACTACAACTAACAGCAACAACAATCTCAACCTTTGCCAGCTCACCCAGTTCTACTCTTTGCTGTGCTCTCTTTCTATGCCCACCCTTTCTCCCCACTGCACAGCTGTACCGCGCAGGCACACATCTACCTTCAAGGTACTCAAAGATTCAGAACACAGTTATGGAGATGAAAGTGTACCAAGCAAAGAAATAAATAAGCAGCAATAAAACAAAGAGTAAGCTGCAACAAATTTCATGTAAAATTGGTAAAGAAAAATATTTTATTTAACTATCATTTTTTTTAATTCTCGTAAGAATTAAATATATATATATTTTTTCCTTCTAACCTCCCACTTTCACCATCTCTTATGTAAAGGCTACTGAATTTTATGTTCTGAGACTTGAACTTCTTTGACTCAAGGTATTAACAGTATTTATGTTGGAAGTATAGCTCTTGGTACACTGAGCTGGAGTAACATAAGTGACCTCTGAAGTAGAGGAAATGAAACTCATATCTTTGAGTTAAAGAGGTGTAAATGTTTCAACACAGGAGAGAAAAGGTTTGTTGAGGGAAAAAGAGCCGTCTTTAAGAGTAGAAAATGATATATTATTGCAGTAATTAGAGTGTATTTACAAATTGATGGCATTTTTTAATTTTCTTGATTGTTCTCATGTTTTTTAAGCCCACCAAACCAAGTAGTTGGAAAAGTTGATGAGAAGATACTAACCAAAGAATGCTGTTTTGGAGACATTTTTAAAATAAACCCTGTATACCGTGCTATCTCTTGGCCATTAGAACTCAAACGCAATGTAATTTGTTACGTTTAACTTTAAATTGTCAATGTAATATTTTTGGGATTTCTTTCCTTTTTTTTTTTTTTTTTTTTTTTTTGAGAATTATCCATTTCTTTCTTTTCTCATATTGTTGTGTCCTATCAAACAGAAAGAATGATTAGAAATTAAATTTCTTTCCCTGACATGTCAAATGAAACATCCAGTTCAAAGAGGGCTTGAATTTTCCTTCAAATAACATTGCCTTTTGCTTCAATCACTTCCAGTTGACCTGCCATTACATAAATAGTTAATGTCCCTCTGACCTTTGCAGATGATTTGGTTACCTCCTGTGCTGACATAGGTGTCAAAGTGAATGTCAATGCTTTCTAAATTGATGCATAAAATTTATTTTTTATGCTTTTCTCTTCTTGAACTGTGAGATATTTGACTTGAAACATAATTTCCTTTGGATAGATGACTCTGAATATTTTTTAAAGAAACCTTATGGTGATAAAAACTTAGCTTATGGTATCTGAATACAAATCAAAGAACGTTGATGTGGTTCATACTCTGATTCTCCAAGTGGGTTTTCTGATTTGCCCCTGCCTACCCTAATATTGGAGCCCTGGTGCCACAGTGGTTAAACACTCAGCTGCTAACTGAAAGGGCAGTGGTCTGAACCTACCAGCTGCCCCGTGGGAAAAAGATGTAACAAACCACTTCTGTAAAGATTACAACTTTGGAAGCTTTATGGGGCAGTTATACTCTGTCCTATAGGGTCGCTATGATTCGGAGTCAACTTGATGGCAATGGGTTACCCTAACGTCTGGTTCAAAACTGGCAAAATATGTGGCAGGATTGTGTTGTTTCACCTTATTCAATCGGTATGTGCAAGCTGGACAAGGAAAAATAAAGAAGAATTGATGCATTCAAACTGAGATGTTAGCAAAGAATATTGAATATACCAGAGAAAGGAACAAATTGGTCTTAGAAGAAATATAAGCAGAATGCTTCTTAGAAACAAGGAATTCTCTCTTACTTTGGACACAACATCGGGAAAGATCAATTGCTAAAAAAGGACATCATGGTTGGTAAAATATACGGTCGGTGAAAATGAGAGAAACCCTCAATGAAATAGACTGACAAAAAAAAGCTACAACAATGGACTCAAACATAGCAACCATCATGAACATGGCACCGAACTGGGCAACATTTCTTTCTGTTATACATAAAGTTGCCATCGAGTGAGAGCTAACTTAATGGCAACTAACAAACAACAACAATCCTTATATCTCTCCCTGCCTGTCTCCATAGCAATTACAGTATAACTTATGCTTTCAAATCTGCCTAATTTCCATTCTGTACTTTATATTACTCTTGATTATGTTTTTAATTTAATTATAAAACAATCTTATGTACAAATTTTATGTCTACAAGCAGATTCTCATAATCTGTATGAAAGTTCTAATCATCTCACATGACTACTTACGGACTTCGGTGGTTCACTGATGTAATAGAAAAACCATAAATTTTAGACTCTGTCTTACTAAACTTCAAATACTAGCTCCTCCACTTTTTAACTATTCTTCATCTCTATATCCACATCTGTCAAATGACAACATGGATACCAAGATTACAAGCTTATGAGAATTAAATATGATAAAACATGTGAAGTGCTTGGCTCATAGTATGTGCTCAAAAATTGTTGTTGTTTTTCATATTGACTATTTAAATAAATGATCATTAGATTTCGATTGTTATGTCAACATTTAATGTTAGCAAATAATACATATTACCTATGAACTGATGGTGTATCATGAAAAATTTTGTTTGTTGGTATGGCTTTTTGAGATAAAAGCAATTAAATTAAGTATTGGTTTTAAAGCTATGTAGTTTGCAACTTTTTCCTAGAGTAAAAAATTCTACACCTTCTTTAAAACCTAACTGAAAGCCTTTAATTGGTTGCTCTTATGTGCAGGAACTCCTGACTTTTCAGAGCATAACAGTCCACTGACAATTCTAATTGTTAGAATTTTCTCTTTTATTTTGCACTGGAGGAAGTCTTTTCTTCCCTTTACCTTCAAACACTAGTTTGTTATTCTGCTTTCTTAAGGTAAATGATAGGCTTCAGTGAAATTATAAGAGAAATATCATGTCAACTATCTGAGCTTCTGTTAAGGATAATGGAAAAATTTGGAAAAAGTGGTGATGGTTGCACAACATGGTGAACGTATTTAATGTGACTGAATTGTATATGTAAAAAATGTTGAAATGGCATGTATATGTATATATATGTATGTACACATATATATCATAATGAAAAATCTAATTACTGTTGTTTTATACAATTTTTATTTTATAATTTTCATTTACTTTTTGCTTGTTGATTCTCTTTTTCTTCTTCCAGTCAATGTTGGTCAGACAAACGAGAATTTCCATTTTATTCCAGTTTCAGGGACTCCCATATCACTGTCCATATTTTTTTTTTTTGCTAGAATTGCTGAATCATATGGTAATTGTATGTTTAATGTTTTGAGAAACCACCAAACTGTAGTTTTCCACAGTGGCTGTACCAATCCCACCAGAAATGTATGAGGGTTCCAATTTCTCCACACCCTTGCCAACACTTGTTGCTTTTCTTTTCTTTATTTCTTTCTGTCATGGCCATTTTAGTGGGGTTGAAGCGATATCTCATGGTGGTTTTTATATTCATTTTCCTAACGAGTAATGATGTTGAACATCTTTTCATGTGTTTGTTGAGCATTTGTGTTTCTTCTTTGATTTTACTTTCTCCTCCTTAGACTTTTTGTTTTATGCAAATTGATACACTTTCAATTTATGATATTTTTATTCTCTATATTTTAATTTAAAAAAAGTTACTGTCCAGTCAATTCCTACTCATAGCAACCCTGTAGGACAGATTAGAACTGTCCCATAGGGTTTCTAAGGAGTGGCTGATGGGTTCGAACTGCTGACATTTTGGTTAGCAGCCGAGCTCTTAACCACTGTACCACCAGGGCTCCATATACTAGATTTTAGGCTCTGGAGCAATAAGGATGTTGTCTCAAACTTCTTGATATATATAACAGAGTCAGCTATAATGGTTGCATTTTTTGTTTGGTTTATTTTGTGTTTGTGTTTAGAAAAAGGAGCTCTCATGGCTCAGTGGTTAAAACAGTTGGCTGCTAACCAAAAAAGGTCAGCAGTTGGAACCCACCAGCTGCACCATGGGAGAAAGATGTGGCAGTCTGCTTCCATAAAGAGTTACAGCCTTGGAAACTCTATAAGGTCACTATGAGTTGGGATCAACTAGAAGACTATGGGTTTTTTGGTTTGTATTTAGAAATAGGAGATTAATTTATATGTTACTGATTAATTACTAAAATGTTTTGTTTGCTTGATATTTTTTATTTTTTCATCCCAGATGTTTATATGGGATTTTTAATTTTGTTTATCTTTTTTCTGTCTCTACTTCAAATGGGACTTGACTACTGTCTTTTATAGCTAATATAGGTTAGAATTAAAATAGTTATTAAATGAATTTTTTCTCTCTATTTCATCTTTGTTACCAATACACCTGCAGGATTTTATGTTAAGTTACATTAATCAGACTCCTGATATCTGGTAAAAAAAAAAAAAAAAGTCTATTTTACATAGCTGGTGCTCAATAAAAGTTTATTTCATTGGACTGATATTTGATGCTGTATGTTCAGTAGATATAACAGCTGTTGAAAGATGTGGCTCATTATTTTATTATTTACTTTATGAATAAAATGAAAAATTCCTAATCTACTTTATTTAATTCAACAATATTTATTATCTACTCTTTGTCTGGGACTGCGTTAAACATTATTGTGGATATTTAACCCAGCAAGATATAATTTGTGCTACCTCTAGTCAAAGAATTTACTATGTCCAGGAAAACTATGTTGGTCAAAATTTTCTTTTGGGTTTCCTGCACTGACAATGAGCCATCATCCTTAGGATAGAGTATCCAATGACTTCCTTCCAGTGATGCCCCCTCCTCACCCTAAGGTTTCTAGATTTTTTTCAGAATCCCTTTTACCCAAGTTCACTTCACCTGACTAAATCCTACCAATGGACTGTAGCTTTCATGTCATTCTCCCCAGGAAGCTCTCCTATTTTCTGGAGACTAGGTTGACATCTTTGTTACATATTTTCAACTCATTGTGGTGTTTGATAACTTAACTATTTTTATGTGTATTTGTTTAATATCTGTCTAGCCTGCTAGAGTGTATGCCACAGAAGGGAAAGATCCATTCTTATTTATCTCCATATTCCAAGTGTCTAGCAGAATGCCTGACCAAATGATAATTAATTATACAAATTAAGAATTGGTTAAGGCATGTAACTATTACTATTTTTGCCAACTCTACACTTTGAAATAATTTATAATTTTAAAAAAAGTTGTAGTGTGTCTTTTCCCTAAATTCACCAATTATTAACATTTTACCATATTTATTTTTTTCTTTGTCCCTCTGTCGCCTTTATATGTAATGTAAGCATGTAACTTCTAAATGAGAATAGCTTTCTCCCAAACCACAATATAATTATTTTCAAGAAAATTAAAACTGACAAAATAATATAATCTTAATATGGTCCATATTCTAATTTTCCTCAATTGTCCCTGTAATTCCCTCTTTTGTTTAATTCATGATCCAATGAAGAATCATAGATGCATTTAGCTGTCAAGCTGTTTTAATATATTGCTGTTGTTAGGTGCTGTTGAGTAGTTTCCAATTCATAGCAACCCTATGTACAATAGAATGAAACTCTGCCAGATCCTGCGCCAAACTCACAATCCTTGCTATGCCTGAGCCCATTGTTGCAGCCATTGTGTCAATTCATCTTGAAGGTATTCCTCTTTTTTGCTGGCCCTCTGCTTTACTGAACATTATGTCCTTCTCCAGGGACTGGTCGCTCCTGAAACATTTTGAAAGTATGTGAGATGAAGTCCTGCCATCTTTGCATCTAAGGAGAATTCTGGCTGTACTTCTTCCAAGACAGATTTGTTCATTCTTCTAGTAGTCTATGGTATATTCAAAATTCTTCACCAACACTGTGATTCAAAGGCATCAATTCTTCTTCGTCTTCCTTTAACATTGTCCAGCTGTCGCAATCACATGAGGAGATTGAAAATACCATGGCCTAGGTCAAGCGAACTTCAGTTGTCAATGTGACATCTCTGTTTTTTAACACTTTAAACAGGTCTTTTGCAGCAGACTTGACCATCGCCCTACATCATTTGATTTCTTGACTGCTGCTTCCGTGGGTGTTGATTATGGATCCAAGTAAAATGAAATCCTTGACAATTACAATCTTTCCTCCATTTATCATGATGTTGCTTATTGGTCCAGTTGTGAGGATTTTTGTTTTCTTTATGTTGAGGTATAATCCGTACTGAAGACTGTGGTCTTGATCTTCATCAGTAAGTACATCGATTCCTCTTCGCTTTTATCAAACAGTGCTGTGTCATTTGCATATTACAGGTTGTTAATTAGGCTTCCTTCAATCCTGATTTCATGATCTTCTTCATATAGTCCAACTTCTTGGATTACTTGCTCAGCATGCAGATTGAATAAGTATGGTGAAAGGATATAACCCTGACACACACCTTTCCTGATTTTAAATCACACATTATCCCCTTGTTCTTCTCAAACAACTGCCTCTTTGTCTATATACACGTTCCTCATGAGCACCATTTGGTGTTCTGGATTCCCATTTTTCACAATGTTATCTTTAATATGTAATGATCCACACAGTCAAATGTCTTTGCAGAATCAATAAAACACAGGTAAACATATTTCTGGCATTCTCTTCTTTCAGTCAAGATCTATCTGACATTAGCAATGGTATCCCTCATTCTGTGTCCTCTTCTGAATCTAGCTTGAATTTCTGGCAGTTTCCTGTTGATGTACTGCTGTAACCATTTTGGATTATTTTCTGCAAAATTTTACTTGTATATGGTATGAATGATAATAGTCAATAATTTTCACATTTTGTTGGATCGACTTTCTTTGGAATGGGCACAAATATGGATTTCTTCCAGTAGGTTGGCTAGGTAGCTTTCTTTCAAATTCATTGGAATAGACTAGTGAGTGCTTCTTGTGCTGCATCCATTTGTTGAAACATCTCAGTCGGAATTCCATCAATTCCTGGAGCCTTGTATTTTGCCAATGCCTTCAGTACAGCTTGAACTTCTTCCTTCAATACCATGGGTTCTTCATCATAAGCTACTGCCTGAAATGGTTGAACATCAACCAATTACTTTTGGTACAGTGACCCTGTTTAGTCTTTCTGTCTTCTTTTGATGCTTCCTGTGTCAATCAATGTTTTGCCCTTAGAGTTCTTCAATATTGCTACTTGAGGCTTGACTTTTTTCTTCAGTTTTTTCAGCTTGAGAAATGCCTTGTGTGTACTTCCCTATTGGTTTTTTTAACTCCAAGCCTTTGCACATTTCATTATAACCTTTCTTCCAAGTCTGTCTTAGTCTGGAAGCTCCCCTGAAAACTGTCTACCAATGGTGACCCTACTGGTTTTTGAAATACTGGTGGCATAGCTTCCAGCATCACAGTAACATGCAAGCCACCCACCACAACACGGCAAACTGACAGACAAGTGACGATGTTTTAATATAAGCATCATTATTTAATATAATATTAATTTTATTTTTTGAAATACTTTTTTTTGAGAAGTAAAGCTTACTTTAAGTTTACTTTATTTTGAAAGATAAGGCTGATGGAAAACTTTTGACCATGTTAACATTTCAATTGCTTAAAAAACTGAATGAATCTGTGGCCAAAGGCAAAGTTTACATATGTCTTTATGCATCCTACATAAGTGTCTTAGTCATCTAGTGCTGCTATAACAGAAATACCACAAGTGGATGACTTTAACAAAGAAAAAATTAATTTCTCACAGTCTAGTAGGCTAGAAGTCCAAATTCAGGATTTCAGCTCCAGGGGAAGGTTTTCTCTTTCTGTCGGCTCTGGAGGAAGGTCCTTCTCATCAATCTTCCCCTGGACTAGGAGCTTCTTCTCGTAGGAACGCTGGGTCCAAAGGACAAAGGTACAATGGCAGAACAGGCACAAGCTACACATTTCCATTACAAATGGGAGAAATTGGAGGGAAAGAAGGCATAACAGGCACTAAGGAAGTCAGTGGAACACATTACATTAGCCCTTAAGGCTTTGTAAATAATCCCATATTCTCAGAGACTATTTACACAATGGCCCTGCCCTCCAGACTCTAGGTATTGGCCACACTGTCTGGATTCTTAGTGGAAGCCTCTCAGCTCTGGACTTCAGCTCTGCCTTCCAGACCCACTGGGACAGCAACTCTGCTCCCTTGGCTTTAGGTGCACCATTCTCCTAGTCCATCTGAGTGGCAACTCCACCCTTAGAAACACCAGAGGACATGGCTCCACCTTTTGGAAGCCCAGTGGTCGTGGCCATACCTTTTGAGACTGAGGCAGCTCTGCTTCCTGTGTTCCTTGGCCTTTCAGCTCCTTGGGCCTCACGTCCACATCTGCCCTGCTGGGGCATGTGTTCCAAAGCTCTGTAGCTCCACCGATAAGTGCCTGGAGGCACCCTACTCCACCAGGAAGCCTCCTGCACACAGGCATTCAGCTCTCTGGTGCTGGTCTCCTGGTTCTGCTGCTGCCAGTTTGTTGCTGCTTCCGGTCCTCTGCTGCTGTTTCTCACCATCTGTGCCTTCTCTAATGTTAACAGTTCTCCTCATTTCCTTCTGAGTCTTCTATCCATTCATAATTTCAAATACATTTCCACATTTTAGGTATCTGTTAGAGCCACACCCCACTCTTTCAGTACCAAATTCTGTCTTAGTTATCTATTGCTGCTATAACAGAAATACCTCAAGTGGAGGGCTTTAACAAAGACAAATTATTTTCTCACAGTCTAGCAGGCTAGAAGTCCAAATTCAGAGTATCAGCTCCAGGGGAAGGCTTTCTCTCTCTGTCGACTCTGGAGGAACTTCTCCATGCAGGAACCCCAGGTCCAAAATATGCACTCCACTCCTGGCACTGCTTTCTTGGTGGTATGAGGTCCCCCACTCTCTGCTCACTTCCCTTTTCTTTTATCTCTTGTAAGATAGAAGGAGGTGCAGGCCACAATCCAGAGACACTCCCTTTACATTGGATCAGGGATGTGATCTTATTAAGGGTGTTACAATCCCACTCTAATCTTCTTTAACGCAAAACGACAATCACAAAATGGAGGACAACCACACAATACGGGAAAATCATGGCCTAACCAAGTTGACACATATTTTGGGGGGACACAATTCAATCCATAACAATGAGTAAGAATATTTTTAAATCTAGGTTTTTTAAAGGTCATTACTAGTGGTACAGCCTACTGATATTACATACATGAATTCAAAGAACAGAACTTACAATGATGTAAATTTACATAGTTCTGAAGAACAAAGTATAAAATTTTCCAATTTCTTTATTTTTCTCCTATTATCTTCTTCTTGAATATAAGTTTACACAAGGCCTTATAGAAAGTGAAAGATGCTTGTTATAAACATACAAGCCTACAGAAGTATCATTTATTCTTATTTTTTAAATATTTTTTAACTGTTTTACACCACGACATTTTCTGAGAAAAGTTAACATAGAGGAGAGAAATAAAAGGAACTGTCCAAAGAAATGCTATTTCAACTCAGCACCATCTTTTTAAGACCCACAAGAAGAAACATCGGTGCGTTGAAGAAGTATTGTAAGAAGTGAGAATAGATGTTTTAGTCTTGGCCCATTTTACATATACTGTGAACAGTTGGATATTATTGAACAAACTTTTGCCCTTTGATAGTAAATCCTGCAGCTAATCTTATTAAGAATCAATGGAAATGAAAGTTATATAGAAATCTGAAGTCAGTTCTACAGTAGATGGTTTAAAGAGGTTTTCTTTTTGTTAAGTGATTTTTCTGTGGTGGTTTATGGAAGTTATAGAATTAATTATATTTCATACATTTGAAAACATAATAGATAGATTACACATTGCAGTTCCTCCACATCAACATATTCATACATTCAGTTTTGTGAAACACAGATCAATTTGCTTTGAACATGTTTCTAATATTAAGGCACTTTGAAGTTTCTTTGAAGAATAGAGAGTATTTCCTTAAAGCGATTTTCTTTTCTTTTTAAATAACTCTTTTAGAAGATAAAAGAGAACTGAGACTTTAGATTCTTAATAAACCTAGTCCCCTAAAATATTATACCTAAAAGACATGGTCATTATGGTTTTTTATTAAGTAACTCAATGGCCGGTGGACTGATGGTTGAAGATAATGTGTTCTTGACTATATTCTACTTATGACTGCCAAAGGCCAACATTGTGACTGTGCTAGCTGCCATGGAGTCTGCTTCCAACTCATGGTAATCCCATGTACAATGAAACAAAATGCTGCTCGGTCCTGCATCATCCCCATGACTGGTTGCAGATGGGAACATTGTGATCCACCAAGTTTTCATTGGCTGATTTTTAGAAGTAGACCATCAGGCCTTTGTTCCTAGTTTATCTTAGCCTGTAAGTTCTGCTGAAACCTATTTAGCATCATAGCAAGTGGTGACTGTGCATGAGGTGCACTGGCCAGGAATCAAACCCAGGTCTCCCACATGGAAAGTGAGAATTCTACAATTGAACCACCTACTAGTTGCTGTCAAATAGATCCCCATATGTGTCAGAGTAGAACTGTATTCTACAAGGTTTATAATGGCTGATTTATTGGAAGCAGATCATCAGGCCTTTTGTCTGAGGCTCCTCCAACCTTTCAATTAACATCCAAGTGCATTATCCATTAATACCCCAAAGACTCCACTGAACCACGTAAAAATCAGGTGCACTGGGATCAATTCCAACTCATGGCGACCCCACGTGTTTCAGAGTAGAACTGTGCTACATAAGGTTTTCAATTACTGTTGTCTTTTGGAAGTAAATCACCAGGCCTTTGTTTGAGATGTCTCTGGTTAGATTTGAACGACCAGACTTTGAGTTAGTAGCCGAGCTCTTAACCATTTTTGCCACCCAAGGACTCCTCACGAATCAACTAGGACCCATTGATTGTTAAATTTTCCGAGACTTGCTTATATGTTAGGAATAAGCCAGAATGATTCTGTACAGTCAGAAGTTAGATCATGTCATTCTTATACTCCTGACCCTTCAAAGTTTCCCCATTTCCCTCAGAATAAAATACATTTTTCTTAAAATGGTTCTCAAGGCCTTTTGTGTTCTGTCCATATTTATTTGTTTAAAGTCATCTCCATCTGCTTTCCTCTACTTGCTACCACCACTCTTGTTTTTAGCTTCCTACACTCTGGCAAGACTATGCTTAAATGTTACATTCACATTGAAGCATACCTAGATGGGGATATTTCTTTAATAAAACAGTTGCCACAATACACCCTATATTTTTCCCCAGAGCATTCATTGTCTTCTATGATATAAGATCAAAAGTAAAGAGAAAGGTAAATGACTTAGTTAATTAACTTAATCATAACTCTTCTATCTTATTTTACAGGCATCATACATAAGCAAGAAAGTTGGAAAATTTGCTATTTGATATTCAAAGGGACAACAATTTGAGAAAGAAATATCACTTGATAAAGTGGTAGAGTGGCAAACAGTATAGTATAAAAAAAAGATATGATTTCAAATAAATATAATTTAATTTTTAACTTTAGGAAAATAATTGGGTTTATGTATTCTGCTTTCAAATGCACATGCATATCACTAAAAATTAACTTAATACAAAGCAAAAATTTCTCAATAAATTTGACATAAATGTCTTTGCCTACAAAGTCTCACTCATCATTTGAGTGAAATATTCTCCTTATTTATATGTGGATGTTCTAATAATTTCTTTGGCAAACTAATTTAAGGAATTAATGGGTCTAGGGATAAATTATTTAACTGATAGCTATAAAAATGAAACTAGGCTCTCAGAAAAGAGCTTTTATTGTTATTGCAAATTTGTCCCTGGGAATGGTTAAAAGAATAATGCAATGATAGGCTTCATTTTTAAAAGCATTAAAACTAAAACTAGATATATTATCTTATCTTCTTTTGAAATATAGATTATTTGTCCCTAAACTATTATGTCATACAGTGTGCTAGAAACAAAGAAATATAGCCAAAATTATTAAAATTTTGGGAGGTAAAAGTGAACTTTGTGGAACATTTTAGGAGAAAAATTAAGATATGAGAGATGAAGTATGATAAATTTATAAACCCATGAATATTACTAACTCAAATGAAAGGAATAAGTGATTAAAATTAAAGCTAAACTTAGTGGAAAAATCCAAAAATTCTGGAAAAACTGAAGAATCCTTAAATCTAGTAAAGCTAAACTTAGAGAAATAAAGGAAAAAAGGAAGGAAGGAAAGAAGAACGTAAGGAAGAAAGAAAGAAAAAGAAAAGCAACTTCATTCATTTATTCATTTTGTGGTTTCTTCACATTTGTGAATGGAAGCTCCATAAATATCTATTAAAAGGAACATTCTGAGAACTTGTGTGCGTGTGTTTATGGAAGGTATAGTTAAAGAGGATTCTACAGGGAGCTAGCCTTAAGATTTCATAGAGGATCTCTGTCTTGTATTGCTGCAAGAATACCTAAAGAAGAGACTAAAAATAGGGTGGAGTCTACAAATATGAGCATAAACACCTGAAGGAGCATTATAATTTGTTAAATACCTAAAGGTAAAAGGACTTCTAAGAGTATGTTTTTAAAAATTAGATTTATATTTTGAATGTTCTCCATCTTGTTTAATATGAAAACTGCCATATTCCCCTGCTTCATTTTGTAAACCTAAAATCAACCCATATTATAAGCTATTGAGTTTTAAATAAGAATCTTGATGTTGTTATTATATTTATTGTCCAAATTACAATAATAGTATATCCATTCCTTCCACTCAGGGGCTTATCTTAGTTGCTAAACACACACACGCACACACCCACACACAGTTTATTTGAGATGTTTCACGGTACCTCAGTTGCTCAGGTTTGCCTATATTTTTCTGTCACAATCTTCTTGTTAAAACTTTCTATCAATTTGTGAAAAAGTACTCGTCCCAAGCATTCACTAGCAAATACCAAAAGACTAGGCTCTGGTTCTTAACAAGATTTTATAGAAGGTATAGTTGTGCCGTGATTAAAAGTTCAGCTGCTAACCAAAAGTCGGCAGCTTGAATCCACCTGCTGCTCCTTGGAAACCCTATGGGACAGTTCTTCTCAGTCCTATACGGTCAGTGTCATGGATTGAATTGTGTGCCTAAAAATATCTGTCAACTTGGCTGGGTTGTGTTTCCCAGTATTGTATGATTGTGTAATCTGATGTGATTTCCTTAAGTGTTGTAAACTCTATCACTATGATGAGGTTATATGTGATCTCCTTATGTGTTGTAAATTCTATCACTGTGATGAGGTTATACTGATGAGGTTTACAAGATTAGATTATGTCTTAATCCAATCTCTTTTGAGATATAAAAGAGAGAAGCTAGCAGAGACACTTGGGAACCTTATACCACCAGAAAGCAGTGCCGGGAGCAGAGCGCATCCTTTGGACCTGAGGTTCCTGCCCTGAGATGCTCCCAGACCAAGGGAAGACTGATGACAAGGACCTTCCTCCAGAGCTGACAGAGAGAGAGAGAAAGCCTCCTGGAGCTGATGTCTTGAATTTAGACTTGTAGCCTACTGGAGTGTGAGAGAATAAACTTCTCTTGCTAAAACTATCCACTTGTGGTATTTCTGTTAGAACAGCACTAGATGACCAAGACAGTCAGTATGAGTCGGAATCAACTTGACATCAATGGGTATAGTTAAATAATATGGCAAATACAAGAAAGTATCTATATCTTTATATAAAACCAAAACAAGCAAACAAATAATACAAAACAAAAAACCAAGCCGATTACTGTTAAGTTGATTCCTACTCATGGCAACCCCATGTATGCAGAGTAGAACTTCTCCATGGGGTTTACAAGGTTATGACCTTTTGGAATTAGATCACTAGGACTTTCTTCTGAGGTGCCTCTGAATGGGTTTGAACCACCAGATTTTCAGTTAGTAGCCTAGTGCTTAATCATTTGTTCTATCCAGGGATATCTCTGTATACCGAAAAACCAAACCAAACCCTTTGCCATCTAGTGGATTCCAACTCATAGCGACCCTAAAGAACAGAGTACAACTGCCCCCTAGGGTCTCCAAGGAGCAGCTGTTGGATTTGAACTGCCAACCTTTTGGTTAGCAGTTAAGCTTTTAACCACTGCACCACCAGTATCTCTATGTAGACATCACATATTCCTGTTGTGCCTTTTAGTATCTTTCCTGCCTTACTCAACTTGACCTTGACAGTCAGGGTTAAATCCACTCTCTCCCACTAAGAGATGAACAGTTCAAGTTCAAGTTCAGCTGCCCTAAAAAGGGAAGAGTTATTTCTATTAGCATAAATCATTGTTTCTATCCTTATTTCCTTCCTCAAAATGAACATCTTTGAAGATAATTGATGGTAGGAATATCCATCCCTTCATGAAAAACAAAATGCCCTAGGGGTTAGATTGTATTTTTTATATATAGCTCTAGACAGGTCAATTATATCACAATATAAAGTTCGACATCACTCTAAATTGTGCAAGTTATAGGTCAATAAGAGGCCAGTCCAAGTTGAAAAACACTATGTCTACCCTTCTGTTTTGGTTGAGATGAGACCCTCTCAACTTGAGATTACTAGGGTACCTGCTGGCCCATCCAGTAATCTTTTGTTTCAACTCATCTCCCTTGAGTAGCTATTCAAACACACACACACAAACACACACAGATCTACAAGAACATAAAATTGTTTACAGTCATTGGAAAGAACTAAATACATAGAAAAGAAACCTTCTTCCCTTTCTCACTACATTGTCTAACAGAGACTCAGAGATGTAGCTTATGTTCAAATAAATTATGTGAATGAATAGTAACTTAAGTTCTTTCTCTAAAACATCTCTATTCATGTTTTTGTAAATAACTACCCTATTTTGATTAAAAAAAATCTTTCCCCAAACCAAAGGAAACTTATGGATCTTATATTCATGATGTTATTACTAGGATTCCAAAATTACTTCTCCAAAATAGATTTCCTTATTCTTTATATTTCTTTGTATCATTTATTTTTTTAATTATTCATTATTATAAAGGGGCAATCATATATATGTGTTCATATGTGTGTGAATGAATGAAGAAAAATTTGTATACCTAAAATAATGTGTAACAGAACTCAGATTCCTATTACAAAGAGCTAAGATTAACATTTATAATATACACCTATACTCTTTTTCCATAATATATACTTTCTTTTTTCTTTAAGCACAGGTATATAGTGATCATATTAGATAGTTTTGTAACCTGCTGTTATTCACTTAATAAATGATGACCAATATTATCTATTATCTATATAATTTACTATGTATATTACTTAGATGTGATTTTTGAAGATTGTACAAAATTTCATGATTTTTATTTTGTTAAAAATTGGTTGCAAGTATGAATTAAACTTATAACACTTTTTATGTAAATTCACATAAGTTCCACCAGTTAAATGACTAAAAAAATTGACCAGTTTAAAAAATACACATTGAAGTTCTAGTTTCTTTAAAGCTGTGTAAAATTGAAGCTCTATCAGCCAAACATGGCTATATACATTTTCCCGTAACAGCTCCCATGGAGCTGATGCCCTGAATTTGGACTTCTAGCCTACTAGACTGTGAGAGAATAAGCTTCCTTTTGTTGAAGCCATCCACTTGTGGTATTTCTGTTATAGCAGCACTAGATAACTAAGACAACATCTAAGGATAAATATGGAAGAAAAGTTTCAATATCAAAAAATATAATAATCAAGGAAATTCAAAAGATAATATTAGTGGAATTATTTAATATGAAGCACAAACATCTATATTAAAATATTAATGAGGGGAACATTCACTAACATTTTAAGTACTATATAAAGAATTTTAGGAAAATCACGTTAAGATACACCTTGATATATTAAATTATTTATTCAACTACATACTATGTGGCAGACAATCTGTTATTTACTGGGATAAACAAGTAAATTAAACAAAAGAAAGTCCTGTCCTCATGAAACGTATAGTCTATTGGGATGAAAGGGAGGATAAACACAATAATAAGACAAATACAAAATTGGTAGGATTTCTATGATTTGGCGAGTTTTCATTATAGAATAATTACGATATAAATAAATCTGGAAGTTTGAGAGACTAGTAAAAATTCTAAGAAAATGTAGTGTTTAAAGAGAAGATTGTTGTTGTTGTTAGGTGCTGTTCAGTCTGTTCTGAATCATAGCAACCCTATGTAAAATAGAAAGAAACATTGCCCAGTCCTATGTCATTCTGACAATCATTGCTATGTTTGAGCTTATTGTTGAAGCCACTGTGTCAGTCTATCTCAGTGAGGGTCTTCCTCTTTTTCAATGACCCTCTACTTCACTAAACATGATGTGCTCCTCCAGGGACTGATCCCTCCTGATAACATGTCCAAAGTATATGAGAAAAAGTCTCTCCATCCTTGCTTCTAAGGAGCATTCTGGCTGTACTTCTTCCAAGACAGATTTGTTCATTCTTCTGGCAGCCCATAGAATATTCAATATGCTTTGTCAGCACTACAACTGAAAGCAATCAATTCTTCTTCTGTCTTCCTTAGTCTTTGTCCAGCTTTGGCATGCATATGAGGCAATGGAAAATACCATGGCTTCGGTCAGGCAAACTTTAGTCCTTAAAGTGACAACTTTGCTTTTTAACACTTTAAAGAGGTCTTTTGCAGCAGATTTGCCCAATGCAATACGCTGTTTGATTAGTTGCCTGCTTCTTCCATGGGCATAGATTGTGGATGCAAGTAAAATGAAATCTTTGACAACTTCGATATTTTCTCCTTTTATCATGATGTTGCTTATCGGTCCAGTTATGAGGACTTTTGTTTTCTTTATGTTGAGGTATAATCCATACTGAGGACAGTAGTCTTTGATCTTCATCAGTAAGTGCTTTAAGTCCTCTTCACTTTCAGCAAGCAAGCTGTGTCATCTGCATATCCCAGGTTGTTAATGAGTCTTCCTTCAATGCTGAAGCTACCGTCTTCTTCATATAGTCCAAATTCTTGGACTATTTGCTCAGAATACAGATTGAATAAGTATGGTGAAAGGATGCAACCCTGATGCACACATTTCCAGATTTTAAACCACGAAGTATCCCCTTGTTCTGTTCCCATGACTGCCCCTTGATCTGTATCTGGTTCCTCATGAGCACAATTAAGTGTTACAGAATTCCTATTCTTTTCAATGTTATCATAATTTGTTATGATTCACACAGTCAAATGCCTTTGCATAGTCAATAAAACACAGGTAAACATATTTCTGGTGTTCTTTGCTTTCAGCCAAGATCCATCTGATATCAGCAATGATAACCATGGTTCTGTGTCCTCTTCCAAATCTGGCTTGAATTTCTGTTGATTTACTGCTGCAACCTCTTTTGAATGATCTTCAGCACAATTTTACTTGTGTGTGATATTAATGATATTGTTTGATAATTTCTGCCTTCTGTTGAATCACCTTTCTTTGGAATGTGCACAAGTATGGATCTCTTCCAGTCGGTTGGCCAGGAAGCTGTCTTCCAAATTTTTTGACTTAGACTTCTGAGCACCTCCAGTGCTGCATCCATTTGTTGAAATATTTCAATTGGTACTCTGTTAATTTCTGGAGCCCTGTTTTAGCCATTCCCTTCAGCGCAGTTTTGACTTCTTTCTTCAGTATCATACATTCTTGATCATATGCTGCCTTTTGAAAGGGTTGAATGTCAACCAGTTCTGTTTGTACAGTGACTCTGTGTATTCCTTCCATCTTCTTTTGATGCTTCCTGCATCATTCCGTATTTTCCCCATAGAATCCTTCAATATTGCAACTCAAGGCTTGAATTTTCTCTTCATTTCTTTCAGCTTAAGAAATGGCAAGTGTTTTTCCCTTTTGGTTTTCTAACTCCAGGTCTTTGCACATTTCATTACACTGTTTTACTTTGGCTTTTCAAGCTGCCCTTTGCAATCTTCTGTTCAGCTCTTTTACTTCATCATTTCTTCTGTTCATTGTAGCTACTTGACATTCAAGAAAAAGTTTCAGAGTCTCTTCTGACATCCACTTTGGTCTTTTCTTTCTTTCCTGTCTTTTTAATGACCTTTTACTTTCTTCATGTATTATGTCCTTGATATCATTCCACAACTCGTCTGGTCGTTGGTCATTAGTGTTCAATACTTCAAAACTATTTTGGGGATGGTCTCTAAATTCAGGTGTGATATACTCAAGGTTGTATTTTGGCTCTTGTGGACTTGCTCTTATTTTATTCAGTTTCAACTTGAATTTGAATATGGTCATTTTATAATCTGTTCTGCAGTTGACCCCCAGCCTTGTTCCAGCTAATGATACTGAGTTTCTCCATTGTCTCTTTCCGCAGATGCAGTCTATTTGATTCCTGTGTTATCCCTCTGGTGAGGTCCACATGTATAGTCACTGTTAATGTTGAAAAATGGTATTTGCAGTGAAGAAGTCATTGGTCTTGAAAAAGTCTATAATGTGATCTCCAGCACCATTTCTGTCCCCAAGGCCATATTTTTCAACTACAATCCTTCTTGGTTTCCAGCTTTGCATTCCGATCACCGGTAATTATCAATGTATCTTGATTGCATGGTTCATCAATTTCATACTGCAGAAGTTTGTAACAATCTTCAATTTTCTCTTTGACATTAGTGGTTGGTGTGTAAATTACAATAATAGTTGTATTAATTTGTCTTGCTTGTAGGCATATTTATATTATCCTATCACTGACAGTGCTGAAATGTTCCTTTTGACAATGAAGGCAAAATAATTCCTTTTCAAATTGCCATTCCTGGCATAGTAGACTGTATGATTGTCTGATTCAAAAAGGCTAATACCAGTCCAGTTCATTAGTGAATACCTAGGATTTTGATACTTATGCATTCCATTTCATTTTTGATCATTTCTAATTTTCCTAGATTCATACTTCTTCTGTTCCATGTTCTGATTATTCATGGATGTATGCAGCTTTTTCCTCTCATTTTGAGTCGTGGCTTCTCAGCAAATGAAGGTCCTGAAAGCTTGACTCCATAGACATCATTAAGGTTGACTCTACTTTGAGGAGGCAGATCTTACCCAATCGTATTTTGAGTATCTTTCAAACTGAGGGTTTCATTTCCCAGCACTATACCAGACAATGTTCTGCTGCTTTTCACAACGTTTTCACTGGCCAGTTTTTTCAGAATTAGACTGACAGGTCCTTCTTCCTAGTCTGTCTTAGTCTAGAAGCTACGCTGAAATCTGTCCACATGAGTGACCCTGCTGGTATTTGAAGGACCAGTGGCATAGCTTCCAGCATCATATAAAAATACAAGCCACCATAGTGTGAATAACTGACAGAGAAGTAGGGAAATAGGAAATTAGTGGCAATTAAATTGCAAATATTGCTATGGGCCGGACTTTGTTGTGCATTCGGTATTGGTCTCTGCAGTTTGGATTATGTGTAATAGGTAATATGCGACCACTGAAAAGTCCAGTCAAGTGATCAACATATTTAGTGATTTTCTTTGAAAACAAAGTAGTATCAATCTCTTCCCTTTTTCAGGCACTAAACAATCAACTCTTAAGTCACCAGTTCCTGAAGTTTAAATATAGGAAAAATTATTTGATAGTACTCTGAGGACCTGAGGCTAATTTCTATTTATCAAAGGCCAACAAAGAAGGGATAGAAATTTGTGCAAATTACCAAACTCCAGCTATCAAGAATAAGTTGCATATCAATGCACAGCTTAGCTAAAGATCTTGTGCTGCTTAACCTTATTGGGATGCTCCTCAAAATTTGTAACAGAAAAAGAACTTGTTCTTATTGGTCCCAAGTGTTGCAGGAGTGTTTGCAGTACAAGCAGGAGTGTAAAAATCACCTACTTATTCATTCATTGCACTCATTCATTCATTTATATATGTACACACAAAATCCTTTTTTAATCCCTGTAATGTGCCAGAAATATAGTGAATGGTAAGAGTCCATGATTATTAAGATATAAAGCCAGTGTAATAAAGACAAGTATAGAAATATGTAAAGAAACAAAAGAGGCAGGAAGAAGAGGATGATTCACTGTGCCTAGGGCATGGGAAGGAGATTTAGAACTTTACCACCAAGGAATTAATGATTAAGCCGATCCTTAAATATAGTAAAATAGTTACAAATGGTAAGAAATGGCACACTGGGGGGAAAGTAATTATGCAGATAGAAGAACAAGACAATTAGGAGGAGACATTCAAGGCAGAGAGAACATCAATAGCAAAGGTTTATAATTCAGATGTGAACCAATGAAAGATTTGTCTAGAACAGTTGTTGAGGAAATAGAAAATAGAGCTTTTCTAAGGAATTATCAATAATGGATAGTGATGAACTCTTCTATAGCAAATCCAAATAAAATGAAACAGAATTGTTGGAACATTTAAGTGAAGACCTTCAGTCTACAGTTGAAGTAAAAAGAATGGATCATGGAAGAGGAATCAGTCATGGGAACTTAAATTTTAGAATTAAGCTGGCAGGAAAAGAACAGAAGGTAGAAGAATTTTCTTTACGTTTAGTATTAAGTATTTTAAAATTGTTTCATTCCTACCACTATCTAAGGAGCCCTAGTGAGCCAGTGGTTAAGAGCTCGGCTGCTAACCAAAAGGTCAGCAGTTCAAATCCACCAGCTGCTCCTTGGAAACCCTATGGTGCAGTTCTACACTGTCCTATAGGATTGCTATGAGTTAGAATCGACTTGACAGCAATGGGTCTTGGTCACCACTATCTAAAGTATTGTAATTAAATTAAGTGAAAATCCAATCCAGAGTTGAAAATCAGGTAAATAAGCTGTATCTCATTTTTTCAATATTATAGCATGTTTTAATTTTTTTTAAGTCACTGAAAAATTTGTTCAAATTCTATTGCTATCTTTTAGCTTATAAATTTACTCACTTTAAACTCAATATTCAGAATATTCTATGACTGAGGTAACCAAAATGGAGCTTCTTTCCTAGGTATTTTTAACTTAAATACATATATTTTTATAATAGATATATATAATAATTATATGTAAAAATATATATAATTTATGTAATTTTTCCCTTGGTATAATCCTTTCACATTGAACAAAATTATTATCGTATGAAATACGAAAGGGGACTCTTAAAGATGTTTATACCGGAAGAAAACTTAGGCAGTTTCTAGTTTAGGATCCTTAGTTTATGGATTGTTAAATTGTCCAGAAATCATTTTATGGGTTAGATCTGCTCAAAAGCAGAACTGGACTTCTTCAGGAGGTAATGATTTATTTGGCAGAGAATAAGAAGATGGATTTAAAACATACGGTGACATTTAAAGGTGTAGAACTATAAGTGAAATTTTTGCCTAGTATTACTTGATTGATTGTGACCTAGATCTTTTAACTACCTGAACTCTGCTTCTCTATTATATTCTTTTTTTTTATATTCATCAAAGATAAAATTTTTAATGTAATTTTAAAATAATATTTAACAAGCAAAAGAGAAGTTGTCTCCAAATAAACAAATAATCTTCATTCTCTGTGAATAAATGTATGAGGTGTAAGATAATACACAATTGTTGACTTACCATTTTATTTATCTTTATGCCAGAATCTGTTTTGGGTCTGGGGGTATAAGTCCTTTAATCAAAATATCTAGCCCAAGTCTAGATTATAGTTTTCTAGTCTATTGAATGGACCTATTTATTCTTTCACAATTTGAAAATCCTGGAGCAAAAATTATTGAAACTGACCTAATTAGAGATGTCCTTGTGTTGACCTAAATCTCCTAAGGCTGGTGTAATGGGAATGTATCTGCCTTGGGAGTGATAAAAGAATCTCTTCCAGCTGATCTCTTTTATTGGTCAGCTCCCAGCCTCAGAGCAAAGTACAAAGCAGATACCTATAAATTGTTTATTTACTTATTGTAATATGCAATGAGATTTTGAAGCATGCTAGATCAGTTGATAACTATGGAAGCAGTCTTGGCATATCGTTTTTCGACTGTATTCATAGTATATATATTTTTTCTATTTATTCAGTTAACAAATATTTACATGCACTTTTTCCCAGCACAAGGAATATGGTGGTGAAGCATGACATTGTAGTAGTGAGAAACACCCAAAAGTATAGAAACAAAAAATTAATCGTATGTAATATGAAGAGGCTAAAATAGGGTAATGTGAGAGAGAAAATTGAGTACTGTGTTAGCTGGACTGTCAGAGAAAGCCTTCTTGATGTTTGAGTTCAGACCTGAGTGACGAGAAGAAAGCAGGTGTGCAAAGATCTGAGGGAGAAGAGTGGGGGTTTTCTAAGAAGCAGACACATGAAATACAAAGGTTATAATACGAAAATGTGCTTGGCCTCCTTCAGAGACAGAATAAAGTCTAGCTGGGTTTAAGAGAGAATGGAGGAATAGTTACTGGAGGATCTTATATGACATGAGAGATAATTTCGATTTTATTCATATTATAATCAGAACTATTGGATTATTTTTTAAATTGAGAAGTGAAATATATAGCTTATATGATTTT
Source organism: Dugong dugon (assembly GCA_030035585.1). Lineage (NCBI taxonomy): Eukaryota > Metazoa > Chordata > Mammalia > Sirenia > Dugongidae > Dugong > Dugong dugon. Next base: position 98,911,166 of record CM057463.1, on the reverse strand, counting down.
GTGGCAGTTAAACTGGGTAGGGCAAAAGTGGAGTCAAGGATTTCAGTATAGAGCTCCTTGCTGTAGTTCAGGTAAGAGCTGATTGTGGCTTGGAGAAGGTTGTAGCATTAAATTGGCTATGAGATCTGATTCAGGATCTATTTTGGACACTTAGTCAAGAGAACTTTAATAATAGATATTGAAAATAAAGAAAAAAAAATGCAGAATGACTCCTAGATTCGTGACCTGAATAATTATGTGGTGCCTATTTGAGAGTAAGTTATGGGTGAGAGGAAAGAATTTATAACTGAAATCGTGAGATGCTTATTGGAAGTCCCAATAGTAAAAGTCGACTAATGGCCATGCTATTCTAGAACTCAAGGGAAAGTCTAAACTAGGTCATCTGAAAGTTATCCAGAAGCAAAGGGCACTTCAATATTTACATGTGTGATAGTGGAATAAGTGACAATAATGAAACAAGTGTACTAGACAGTAAGTAAGAAGAAACTGGGCAATTGTGGCAGTTTTTTAAAGGACTAGAGAATATATTGTTTCATGAAAGAGTGATCAGTTATTTCAAATGCATTTGAGAACTTGACTAAGAAGTGGTCAAATAAGTAACTATTGGTTTTGCAAGATGTAATCATTGGTGAGATGAATCACTCATCTTAATAACTTATTTATACCAACTATGTATCTTGGAGTGCAAAGCTTTGCTTGACACCCTTTATTAGTAGTAGTAATGAAGTAATAGTAATTCAATTGGGAGAATACTTTCAAAAATCTCTTTTGAAGTGGCACAAATATTAGGAGAAAAGGATGGACAAAAGGGATGGATTTGTTCCCGTGTTAAGGCACTGACACCTATAATCACAGACATCATTTCACTCCATCACCAATTGACTTTATTTTATTGTGCAAAGCTAGCAATCTCCACGAGCACACCTAACAGTGGAGTTTCTTCATGAACACCAGACATCATATTCAATTCGATTCATGTGGGTAAACTTTTGAAAATTGAAACCTATAACAGAGACTGGATCTTCTAAAATGAGCTTACAACATAAAGAAGGGAAATACTGTGGTTATTATGCATTTGACTTTATTTCTCTATTCATGTTCTGTCTTTTATTATTTCCTATGTTTATTGGAAACTGCAAAAAATAAATTTACTGTCTACTTAGGACTACGTAAATGTGTGAGAGTATATTCAAAACTGCCCATTCTGAATATCAATAATACATTCTCTGACAGAGTAAACCCCATTCAGCAAATACAGGTATTTCTAACTTGAAAAGATATAGTGCCTATCTAATCCTATGTTAAATTATAACTAAAGAGATTAACTCCTTTTGCTGACCTGGTGATCACATGTTCTTATAGTTTATAAGTTGTAAAGTATACATACTGGAGACCTCTAAAAAAATGCGACATAAATAAATGTCTTGGCAGTTTGATAAAGTTTTAGGTTTTTTTTTTTTTTTTTTTTTCTTTTTAGTTGCTTAGTTTTACTTTCTAGTATAGGCTTTAGTTTTCTTAAGGAAGCCACAATAAATTTATAATATTGCTCCTGGAGCTAAAAAGTAAAGTTGAGGAGCAGATGGAGTTTGTAGCACACCTGCTGTGTGCACAGGGTTGAAGTACAGGCTGAAAGATAGGTGATCAGGAATACCTGCTCTAATTTTGAATTTGGCCTGATCCCTAAAATGTCTCCTAACCTCACTAAGAGTCCCTATATGAAGTGGTGAAGTCAAGAGGGATAGGTATTGGTTTTCTGTCTCTTAGAGTCAGGGAGAGAACTAATAATTGAGTTTTTTTGAATGGAAATAGAAGAGTCTGTTTCTTTACGAGAAAAGAAAGTAACTTGTCTATGAGGTTGAGGCTGAAATATTAACGCAGCTATGGAAACTAAAGCCTTTATTTTCTCCTCATAACGTTTGCAGTTCTATCCCACTGCAATTAATGTGACAAGCACACATTTCTTAAGAAACCATTAAAAAAAATAAACTTTAGATTGAATGTTCAAAATAGAATAAACTTCAGAGTTAGCGGTTTTCTAGTGTATTTTGGTGCATATGCCTTTTCTAAAATAAAAATTTTACCTTTAATTTATGTTCAGTACATGTAAAATAAAAGAACTTCAACATGCCTAGAGGACAAAATTCAATCTGTAACAAGTGATAATAATAATAATTAATGATATACAACATTTCATCTTGATGCATAGGCCTATTAGGTCCAGATTGTCAAAAATTGGGAAATAAGACAAAAATAGCAATTAGTATGATTCATTTCTATTCTGTCTGTTTTCTTCATTCCAAAAATTCTTCACAGCAATGCTATCACTTGTCACAGAAGCAGAAGACTCAGATCCCTTGATTTCTGCTTTAGGCTCAGCCCTGAGACAGAATTATAGTTCTTGGAAGGACAGTACATAAGAGTATTATATTTACTCAATATGTGTGTTTTTTTTTTTAAACATGTGTCATAACACAAAAATGTGAAGAGTTGACTCCTTCCAAACATTATAACTATAGGAAAGAGAGAGAGATGTAGGCACAGGCAATATTTGATAACCTTTAAATTCTATATTTCATTTTTGATGGACCATTGTGTTTTTAGGTGTGACCAGTACTATTTTGGAGGGCAATCCTTTTACTAAGTGGTCACTGTACAGCTTAAAGAGAGAAAAATTATCTGCTTATTGAAAGGTCATGCAATAAAAATCACCAGCAGTAAAAAAAAAAAAAAAAAAAAGAAAAAGCAAATCTTTAAATAGCTGACATTCCAAGGCAAAAGATTATTTGCATAGCACACTGTGGGCATGGTTGATCACACATAATCTTTTCAGTCACGTCTAAATACTCCAATCATGACAACATTTAGCATATAATGGAATATGGTCAAATAAAAAAAAAAGTCAAAGTGACAAAGAAGAGTAAATCAGGACCTAATAATCTTCATTTTAGTGTAGAAGGCAACCATCTTATCGACATTTCCATTATACAGTGCAAGCTAAAAAATAAAATAAAACAACAGATAAGCAGATTATCTTTTCAACGTTTCCTCTGTACAAATCAAGTCACATAGCCTGTAGAATAACTGAGTCTATACATGGAACAATCAAGGAAACCAGTGTGTGACAAAAACCTTACTCTAGGATACCATGGTGCTAAATATTGGCATCACAAAATTTAGTATAAGGAGAATATTTTTTGTGCTTAATGAGTTTTGAAGTTTATCTTATAAATAATATACTTCATTAATTAATGTTAACATTAAAGAAATACTAGTCTTTCCACAAAAAAGAAATAGTATAGGTATATACGTATATCTGTAAGCTTTCTTTATTTTTCCATTTTATACCTTATACTGTTATACAGTTATTCTTACTTTAGTGTACTCTAGACTTTCCTTCGAAAGATTAGGGTTTATGACTTAATCATTTGTTGTATTTTATGAATCGGTTCATATTTTAAATCATCATAAAAATGCCTTGTTTCTGAGCCTTGAAAGCTTGTTCCAGTTTATAGAACAAAGCTGTCTTCATGCCTCTAGAACACTGTATTACTTTGCATTATTATGCAACATTTAGAAATTTTACCCAAAATTTTCAGTGAATGATTTGAAAATGTTCCACCGCATGGTTATCTGTCCCATAACATAACTAGCCAAATGAAAGCTTAGATTTGGTTTCTTATAAATTAGAGAAGTAACTCCTGCTGAACATATGACAAATAAAACTGACTCTCTGTTAAGTAATAGAGTAAGACACCTATAAAAAGAGGGAAAAGTTTTTAATATAAGAAAAAAATTCTTATATTTGGGTGTATTTTCTACCAAACAAACTATTACCATATTTTTCATATAGTAGTATTTTTTTCACCAGATCCCAATCTCTGTGGTATACTACTTTATTTGAATTCATAAGTGGTGCAGACTAGGCCATTCCTGCATGTTGTTGAATAGGAACTGGGCATTTTTGATGCTGTAGCTTCACCATGATAGGAACCATAAAGGATATGCCAAGGTTCTAGCACTCGTATTAAAGACAGTCAAGGTAACCAAGGCGCTATAAGATGAGGCAACAGAAATGATAGCCAGGTGTAGTCAACAACAGCCAATGAGGACGAACAGGGTTTAGCAAATCTAGGATGTAACATACATTGGTCTTGATATACCAATATGTCTGCTAAGAGGCATGAAAATTGCTTGGCTCTTAATATACACTGACAAATACTTTGAAAAATATAAGCTCCTCTTTATATCTACAAGTAGTAATAAAAATATTAAGTATGTAGTGCAATGGGTTTCTCTTACACAGACTTTCTGCCCCTGGGTTTATAATTCTCCCAAAATGATTCGTCGAGCAAAGGTTTGGTCTGTTTACTATCTGCATAAACAGTTTGCAGGGGATTGGTTAGTTTATTACACGCATAAGTGACTTTCAGAAATTGGTTGGTTTACTATCTGCACATGTGGCTTACAGAGGTGTCTGAGTTATCTAGTGCTACTATAACAAATATCACAAGTGAGTGGCTTTAACAGACAGAAGTTTATTCTCTCACAGTCTAGTAGGCTAGAAGTCTGAATTCAGGTTGCCAGCTCCAGGAGATGGCTTTCTCTCTGTGTCAGGTCTAGGGGAAGATCCTGTCATCAATCTTCCCCAGTCTGAGGAGATTCTCAGCACAGGGACCCCACGTCCAAAGGACACGCTATTCCCCTGGCTCTTGTTTCTTGGTGGTATGAGATCTCCCTGTCTTCTTGCTTGCTTCTCTCTTTTATATCTCAAAAGAGATTGACTTAAGACAAAACCTAGAGTTGTAGATTGAGCCCTGCCTCGTTAACACAACTCCCTCTAATTCTGCCTCATTAACATCATAGAGGTAGAATTTATAACACTTAGGAAAATCACATCAGATGACGAAATGGTAGGCAATCTCACAATACTGGGAACCATGGCCTAGCCAAGTTGACATACATTTTTAGGGGAAAAAAATCAATCCATAGCAAAAGGGTTGTTTGGTTTTCTTTCTGCATAAGCAGCTTGAAAGGAGTGGTCAGTTTACGATCCACCCTGTAGTTGACATTTACCTGGATTGGCCGGGAAGCTCTGCCCAGTAGTTAACCTTTAATTGGATTGGTTTGAGACCTCATCTTGTAATGGAGTACCTGGGATAGTCTACGAAAACCCTGGGATTATAGGGCAGAACTATCCTGATCAAGAAGAGAGCTGCCTGGGAGTCACCATGAAAGAGATTTGTTCCAGCAGGCTGACCTGGTTGACAAAGGGAGGGATGCAGTCTCTGTTTTGGGACCATCCCAGATCTCACTCATATACCCTTCACTGAGTTATATCGTGAGTTTCCTGATATTTACCCTGGGTTCCATCCCAAATTGTATTCTGCAACTTCTGCATTCTTAATCTAACCAACCATGTAACCATGAGTTTAATCTGAGGGTTCTGTGTGACTGTTGCTGTGAATTTATGAACCCATTAGAGAATTAATGGAGAAGTTAAGATGGAGGTGTATTTGACCTCTGCCTTGTAGGAACCACACTTATGCTAATTCTGGTCTATGATGTTGTCTTTACAAACTATCTTTATCAAATTAACTGATTTAAAAAACTTTATTAGTTAATATTCTTTAATAAATTTTCACTTCAATTAACATAAAATTTAAAAATATTAATATTTATTCACCTGTAGCTTCAAATTCTTGATATTTATATACATATTTCCTCAAAATATTTACTGTTGTATATAATCCAGCTGATTCTATATGTTGAACTTGTATCCTGCTACTCTGCTGAATCTACTGGTTTCAGCAGTTTTCTTGTGGAATCATTAAGGTTCTCTATGTATAGGATCATATCTTCTGTGAATAGGGACAGTTTTACTTCTTCCTTTCCAACTTGGATGCCCTTATTTCTTTTTCTTATTTTATTGCTCTAGCTGGACTTCTAGCACAATATTAAATAGGAGTGGCGATAAAGGACATCCTTGTCTTGTTCCCATTCTCAGGGGGGAAAGCTTTCAGCTTCTCTCCATTGAGAATGATGTTGGTTGTTGGTTTTGTACAGATGCCCTTTATTATGTTGAGGAATTTCCCTTCTATTCCTATTGTATCGAGAGTTCTTATTAGAAATGGGTGTTGGACTTTATCAGATGCCTTTTCTCTAATGAGATGATCATGTGATTCTTTTCTTCTGTTCTATTTATATGGTGGATTACTTGACTGATTTTCTAATATTGAACCATCTTTGCATACCTGATATGAATCCCACTTGGTTGTGGTATATTATTTTTTTGTTATGATACTGAATTCTATTGACTAGAATTTTAGCATTTATATTCTTGAGAGATATTGATCTGTAATTTTCTTTCTTTTTTTTTTTTTTTTTTTGTGGTATCTTTGCCTGTCTTTGGTATTAGGGTTGTGCTGTCTTCATAGAATGAGTTTGAGAGTATTTCTTCTTTTTGTATGCTCTGAAATAGTTTGAGTAGTACCAGTATGAGCTCTTCTCTGAATGTTTGGTAAAATTCTCTGTGAAGCTTTCTGGGCTAGGGTTTTTTTGTTGTTGCTGGGAGTTTTTTTAATTACCTCTTCAATCCCTTGTCTTGTTATGGGTCTGTTCAGATTTTTTATCTCAAGCTTATGTTAGTTTAGGTAGGTAGTATCTATAAATTTGTCCATTTCCTCTAGGTTCTCAAATTGGTTGGAGTACCAGTTTTCATAGTGTTCTCTTATGATTCTTTTTATTTCATTTGGGTCTGTTGTAATGCCTCCCATCTCATTTCTTATTTGTTTTACTTGCTTCTTCTCCTGTTTTTCTTTTGTCAGTTTGGCCAAAGGTTTGTCAATTTTATTGATCTTTTCAAAGAACCAGTTTTTGGTATTGTTGATTCTTTCTATTGTTTTCTATTTTCTATTTCATTTATTTCTGCTCTAATCCTTATTATTTCCATTCTTCTTGTGGCTATGGGTTTCTTTTGCTGTTCTCTTCCCATTTGTTTAAGTTGCAGGGCTGATTATTGGATTTTGGCCCTTCTTCTTTTTTGATGTGTGTTTACTGCTATAAATTGAGCTCTGAGTACTGCCTTTACTATTTCCCAAAGGTTTTAATATGATGTGCTTTTATTCTCATTTAATTCTAGGAAATTTTATTCTCTCTTTGATTTCTGCTATTGCCCAGTTGTTTTTAAGCAAGGTATTATTTAGTTTGCAAGTATTTGATTTTTCCCCCTTACTCTTTCTGTTATTGGTTTCTACTTTTATTGTGTTGTGCTCAGAGAGAACGTTTTGTAGCATTTCAATGTTTTGGATTTTATTGAGGATTGCTTTGTGGTCTATTCTGGAGAAAGTTCCATGTGCACTGGGAAACAATATATACTTTGCTGCTGTTGGGTAGAGTGTTCTATATATGTCTATGAGGTCAAGTTGGTTAATTTTGGCTTTTAGATCTTCTGTATCTTTGTTGTGTTTCTTTTTAGATGTTCTGTCCTTTACCAAGAGTGGTGTGTTGAAGTCCCCCACTATTACTGTGTAACTGTCTATTTCTTTTTTTAATGTTGTTAGAATTTGTTTTATGTATTTTGGAGCCCTGTCATTTGGTGCATAGATGTTTTTTAAGGTTAGTCTTCTTGATGGAGTGTTCTTTAATCATTATTTCATGTCCTTTCTTTTCTTTTAGGTTGATTTTGCATTAAAGTCTATTTTATCTGAGATTAGTATTGCCACTCCTGCCCTTTTCTGGTTACTGTTTGTTTGATATATATTTTTCCATCCTTTGATTTTAATATACTTGTGTATTTATGTCTAAGGTGTGTCTCTTGTAGACAGCATTTTGATGAATCATGCTTTTTAATCCATTCTGCCACTCTCTGTCTCTTTAGATGTGCATTTAACCCATTTACACTAGGTGTGGTTATCAATAGGCATGAGTTTATTGCTGTCATGTTGTTGTGCTTTCTTTCTTTTCTTTTCTTTTTTTTTTTTTTTTTTTGGTGCTGACATTTTCTTTGTTCCTGTCACTTTCCTGTGCTGAGTTCTTTTTGTCTGGAGATTTTCATTTCTTATCTTTTGTTATAGATTTTGTGTTTACTGAGAATTTATGTTTTACATTTTTTATTCTGGTAAATAGGTTTGTTAACTTTCTTTGCAGTTACTTTGAAATTTACACTTATCTTCCTAAGTTTAAACCAGTCTCTTATAGCTTGATGTCACCTTGACTTCCTCTCCTTTTGAAAGTTCTATACCTACACTGTTTATTCCATCTTTTATTGTTTTGACTTTGCCATCATTTACAAATTGATGTCTCAGTCTACCTATTTTAAGTATTTTAGCTTTGTTTTATTACTGAAAGTTCTTTACAAAGCTTGGAATCTAGCTGATGCTGTCCTGTGTTCTAGACTCTAGTTTTTGTCTGATGTTGTTGGTTCTCTAACCAAAGGATTCCCTTTAATATTTCTTGTAAGTTTGGTTTGTTTTTTATAAGTTTCCTTAATTTCTGTTTATCTGGAGATGTCAGTGACGTGCCATGTTAGTTGGCAGGAGACCTCTACTCCTATCTCTCCTTGTTCTCTGTTTTCCTTCAGTTTCTTCTTCCATCTGGTGTTTTATACACTTCTTTATCCTTTCATTTGATGCTTGAGGTTCCAAGATTGATATATGTATCTGTTTTACTTAGTTTTTTGGGTCTTTGCTGTAGAGGAACAGCCTACTGCATCTGTTCAGGATGTCATGTTGGCTCCACCTCCTTCTCAAAGTATTTAAACATGCTTTAATCACTATTCATTATAATAATACAATTAAAACCAAAAGAATCAAACTTGCATACATAAAAAGCACTGCAGAACTCAACTTTCTTCTCCTTTCAGCACCAGGTTTCATTTAAATAGTTTTCTATAAGTGTCAATGACAATATTAATCAGCAATGTTAAAAGCCTAGAAATATTCTTTTTAAAAATGTACAAGAACAACATGAAAAAAATTAATTACTTCTGAGACACTCAAAAGTAAACAAGAACAAACGGTAAGGCCAGCTATATTCTTATATTGAGAAACTCAACATTATAAAGTTGTCAGTTGTTTTCTAAGATAGTCTATAAATATAACATGATCCAAATGTCCAAGGGATAATTTTTAAGTTAATAAGATTTTTAAAAATTGTAATAAAATGTAGATAGCCAGAAATTGCTATGCTAAAGATGCATAGGAAACAACCTCCAAATCTCAGTGGCTTCCAATAAGAATCATTTGTTTTACACTCATGGATCTGTACGTTGGTTATGATAGGTTGACGCGGTTGGCCTTCAGTGGCAAGGCTGAACTTAGATCAAGATAATATCCAGATATCTTCATTCCAGACCTGGGCTAAAATAACCATGGCTACCTAGAATATGTCTTCACAAAGCAGACATCAGAAGCTCAAGAGGGATCTCTTAAGACCTTAGATAAGCACTAGTTCTCTGTCACTTCCACACACATTTCATTGACTAAAACAAGTCATGCATCCAAGATTAGTGATGGTAAGAGTTTTACACCACTCATAGTGAATCATGGCAAAGGCAGAGAGGAAAGAAAGAACTCTAAGCAAATAATACTTTCTACCACATATAACTTCTTCATGATTTGTGTTCTGCTTATCCTTTCAGCCTCATCTTAATCTCTTGATATATTTTCCTTTACTTCTAAAGTTTATCAAGCTATTTCTCACCTCAGAAACTGCACATGTGTGTCTTCTATATCTTTTCTATATACTTCTTCTATATCAATTGCATTTGGTATAGATTTTGGTCACTGTCTTAGGCTGGGTTCTCTAGAGAAGCAAAACCAGTAAAGTGAATAAATATATATAGAGAGAGATATTTATATCAAGGAAACAACTCACGTGATTGTAGAAGCTAGAACATTCCAAGTACATGGATCAAGGTAGACGCCTCTCCCAAGTCACTCAGCCACAGAAGCTGGCAAGCCCAAGATTGGCAGTTTGGAGAGCAGGGCTCCCGCTCACAGGCTGTGCATATCAACAAATCCCAAGTTCAGCAGGTAAGCTGACAGCTCAAGTCCCAAGAACTGGAGGTGAGGTGACAAGAGGAAGCCACAGGATCCAGAGAGAGCAAAAAGCCAGAACGTCAGCTTATATACGGATGTGGACCACACCCCCAAGGAGACTCTCTTTCATCTTATTGGTTACTCATAGAATATTCAATAATGGGAGTGATTACATTAAAACACTGACAATCATGGCCCAGCCAAGTTGACACACAATCTTAACCATCACAGTCCACCCCTTGTCAACTTGGCAAAAGTAAAAATCTCCTTAAACCATATATAATCTCTGAATAAAGACAATTAGAAAATCATACTTACGCCTAACATGATACAACTAACACATATACAATCAAAAACGCACTAGCCCCGTTTACAGCTTATATTTTATAACTGAAGGAAACAAAAGTATTTGATGCACACGTACAAAGCAGAAACACTCATAACAATTACAGTCCCTGTTTCTGCAACTGGTCACGTGGCTGTAACTGGTATTTAGAACTACCTTCTTCCACCACCCATTCTGTATTCCCCTTGCCCTCAGCAAGCACCTCTGCTGATAGTGGTTCTTTGCCTAGTGGGGTGACCCAAACCTTCATTCCTGAAGGATCTGGGTAATTAGTAGTCATGTTGGAATTAGGTTGCTATAGTTTCCCATTGACTTTAATCACAGGGCATGGTAGTACTAAGAGATGCCCTAAGGAATCTCCTGCATTCCAGACATACTCTTCTTTACCTCCATTATGTAATAGCAATCTGATTTCTTCTTGGAAATCAGGATCAATCACACCACCCAGTATGGTAACTCCCTTCTTTGCCTGTTGATCCAGAGGCATAAGGAGCCCAAAGTGGCCAGGTGACATTCTGAACTTCCAGTTCAATGGAATCAGTGATGTGTCTCCAGATGGGAGCATTCCTCCCTTTGGAACTAAGACCTCTAGGCCTGCAGAGCATAAGATTGAGGGGACAGGAAACAAAAACCTTGTAAGTGAGTCACTAGGGGTAATAATGAGGGGTGCCACTCCCATTTCCACCCCTTGATTCCTGGACCCGTGAATCCTGGCTATGGGAGAAACTGCATCATATATCGGACGCTGGTTTAAAGCGTATACAGCCTCCTGGAGAACACTGCCCAAACCCTGCAAGGTATTGCCACCTAGCTGGTGCCGTAATTGTGTCTTTAGAAGGCCATTCCATCATTCTATCAAGCCAGCTGCTTCAGGATGATGGGGAACATGGTAAGACCAGTGAATTCCATGAGCACTGGCCCACTGCCACACTTCATTTGCTGTGAAGTGAGTCCCTTGATCTGAGGTAATGCTGTGTGGGATACCATGACGCTGGCTAAGACATTCTGTAATCCACAAATGGTAGTTTTGGCAGAAGCATTGCATTCAGGGAAGGCAAATCCATATCCAGAGTGTTTATTTCAGTAAGGACAAAACACTGCCCTTTCCATGATGGAAGTGGTCCAGTGTAATCAACTTGCCACCAGGTTGCTGGCTGATCACCTCGAGGGATGGTGGCATATCAGGGACTCAGTGTTGGTCTCTGCTGCTGGCAGAGTAGGCACTCAGCAGTGGCTGTAGCCAAGTCAGCCTTGGTAAGTGGAAGTCCATGCTGCTGGACCCATGCATAACCTCCATCCTTGCCACCATGGCCACTTTGTTCATGAGCCCATTGAGCAATGATGGGAGTAGCTGGGGAAAGAGGATGACTGGTTTCCACAGAGCGCATCATCCTATCCACTTGATTGTTAAAATCATTCTTTGCTGAGGTTATCCTTTGGTGAGCATTCACATGAGACACAAATATCTTCACTTCTTTGGCCCATTCGGTGAGGTCTATCTACATACCCCTTCCCCATAAATCCTTGTCTCCAATTTTCCAATCATGTTCCTTCCAAGTCCTTGACCATCCAGCCAAACCATTGGCCACAGCCCATGAATCAGTATATTATCACACATCTGGCCATTTCTCCTTCCAAGAAAAGTGAACAACCAGGTGCACTGCTCGAAGTTCTGCCCATTGAGAGGATTCCCCTTCACCACTGTCCTTCTGAGAGGTCCCAGAAAGGGGCTGTAGTGCTACCGCAGTCCACTTTCAAGTGGCACCTGCGTATTGCGCAGAACCATCTGTAAACCGGGCACGATTTTTCTCTTCCTCAGTCAACTGATCATAAGGAACTCCCCATGAGGCCATAGGTGCAGAATGGGAGATGGAAGGTAATGTGACAGGAGTGGACACTGTGGGCATTTGGGTCACTTCCTCACGCAACTTACTTGTGCCTTCGGGTCCTGCTCAAGCCCGATCTCGAATATACCACTTCCATTTAATGATGGAGTGCTGCTGTGCACGTCCAACTTTATAGTTCTGTGAGTCAGACAATACCCAGTTCATGATGGGCAGCTCAGGCCTCATGGTGACTTGGTGTCCCATGGTTAAGCGTTCAGTCTCTACTAAGGCCCAGTAACAAGCCAAAGTTTGCTTCTCAAAAGGAGAGTAGTTATCTGCAGAGGATGGCTTTGCTCCAAACTCCTAAGGGTCTGTGCTACGATTCATCGATAGGGGCCTGACAAAGACTCCAAACAGCATCTCTATCTGCCACTGCCACTTCAAGCTCCATTGGATCAGCTGGATCATATGGTCCAAGAGGCAGAGTGGCTTGCACGGCAGCCTGAACCTATTGCAGAGCCTTCTCTCCTTCTGGTCCCCACTCAAAACTAGCAGCTTTTGGAGTCACTTGATAAATAGGCCAGAGTAGCACACCCAAATGAGGAATATTTTGCCTCCAAAATCCAAAGAGGCCCACTAGGCATTGTGCCTCCTTTTTAGTTGTGGGAGCAGCAAGATGCAGTAACTTATCCTTCACTTTAGAAGGAATGTCTCGACATGCCCCACACCACTGGCCCCCTAGAAATTTCACTGAAGTGGAAGGTGCCTGAATTTTTGTGGGATTAATCTCCCACCCCCTAACACGCAAATGTTTTTCCAATAAGTCCAGAGTCATTGACCCTTCTTCCTTACTAGGTCCAATCAGCATAATGTCATCAATGTAATGGACCAGTGTGATGTCTTGTGGAAGGGAAAGGCGATCAAGGTCCTTGTGGACTAAATTATAACCTAGGGCTGGAGAGTTAATGTAGGTCTGAGGTAGGCAAGTTAAGGTGTATTGTTGGCCTTGCCAGCTGAAGGCAAACTGTTTCTGGTGGTCCTTTGAAACAGGTATGGAGAAAAAGGCTTTAGCCAGATCAATAGCTGCATACCAGGTACCAGGAGATGTATTAATTTGCTCAAGCAGTGAAATTACATCTGGAACAGCAGCTGCAATTGGAGTCACCACCTGGTTAAGTTTTCAATAATCTACTGTCATTCTCCAAGATCCATCTGTTTTTTGCACAAGCCAAATGGGCGAGTTGAATGGGGATGTGGTGGGAATCACCACCCCTGCATCTTTCAAGTCCTTGATGGCAGTAATCTCTGCAATCCCTCCAGGAATGCAGTATGGCTTTTAGTTTACTATTTTCCTAGGTAGGTGCAGTTCTAATGGCTTCCATTTGGCTTTTCCTACCATAATAACCCTTACTCTCTTTTTCAGGGATCCAACGTAAGGTTTCTGCCAGTTGCTGAGTATATCTATTCCAATTATGCATTCTGGAACTGGGAAAATCACTAAAGGATGAGTTCGGGGACCCACTGGACCTACTGTGAGATGGACTTGAGCCAAGACTCCATTAATATCCTGACGTCCATATGCCCCCACTCTGACTGGTGGGCCACAGTGATGTTTTGGGTCTCCTGGAATTAGTGTCAGCTCAAAGCCAGTATCCAATAATCCCCAAAAATTCTGATTATTTCGTTTTCCCCAGTGAACAGTCACTCTTGTAAAAGGCCATAGATCCCTTTTAGGAAGGCTGGGAGAAAGATTAACAGTAAAAATTTTTGGCAGCGTACTGGAGTCGTTCCTCAAGGAGACTTGGCCTCCCCTACATTCAAGGGGTTGTGGGTCTTTAAACTCTCTCAAATCTGGGAATTGATTGAGGGACTGTGACTCTCTATTCTGGCGATTCAAGTTAGACTGCTGTTCACCTGACCTAGAATTCATCCATTTGTATAGATCAAGAAAATATTTAGTAGATTTCCTATCTATTTCACTTCTAGGGATACCATGACTAAGTAGCCAATGCCATGAGTTCATACGAGTCAGACTATTCTGATTACTACTTCGACTCCTCTGTCCATTACTGTAACCACCTTCACCTTGCGTTTGTCGATTGAGTGCAGCCACTCGGTCCCTACTACCACGGGGTCCAATCAGCCCCATTGTAGTTAGGTGTCTTGATTCAGTTATGGCAGTTCCCACTGTAAAATCTGACTTACATAAAATAGCAATCACAGCAGTCTTCAAGGGTACTGGAGCTCCCTTCACAAACTTGTTCCTCATAGTTGAGGTAAAAGGTGTGTCCTCTGGGCACTCCATGTGTGGGTCTGTGGGTCAAACTTGATAAATCCACTCTAGCATGCCAATTTCCCTGAGCCTTTGAATACCTTCTTCTACAGTATACCACAGCATTTCTGGTACTTCAACTTGATTTAGTGTCAGCCACCTCGTAATCCATGCTTCAGCAATCCAACCAAATAGACTATTAGATCCTTTCCTAACTCCTCTAGCTGAAACATTGAATGAACAATCTGTGTTTAGTGGACCCATATAAATAAACTCAGACTGATCCGTTTTTATGTTCCTTGCACCATTATCCCACACCCTTAATAGCCATTCCCACATGTATTCCTCAGGTTTCTGTTTGTACATATTAGAAAAGTAAAGTAGTTCTTTTGGAGTGTAGCGTATCCTCTTCCTGGGTCACAATTTGTACTTCACCTTTTGGGGCTCACTGGGACTTAAGCTTAGTTATAGGTCTAGAAGCTAGAATCAGTAGTGTGGAATTGTTTTGAGAACATTCTGCATTATCTTGTGAAGCATCTGCCTCAGGCAATGCTCCAGGCAATGACTCAGGCAAGGGCTCTTTAGAAGCAGCTGAGCTAGGGCTAACCTCCTCAGATGGGAGTGGAGGGGTTAATGGTTTTTCTGGGCAGGGTGGTTTAGCAGACAAACATGAAGTAATCTCTTCAGATGGGACTGGTTCTTCTAGCAGCGGTGATTCAAAGGAATTTACTGGGCTCAGGGTCCCCAGCTTCCTGATTATCTGCCCATATGTCCCCATCCCAAGTCTCAGGATCCCATATCTTCCCAATTTATGCCCTTACCTTAACTTCAGACACCTCTCGAGGTTTGCAATTGAACTGGCGTTGTAATTCAGCCACTCTTACAATAAGACTCTAGGGTTGGTTTCAGCAATTTCAGCTCTGTTACTACAAGAAATAAGGCTTTCTTTCAAGCACAAGTGGAAGCCTTGATTTCATGTATGCAGCACTTGAGCCTTGACTCTGAAGCCCTGAACACATCTCTTTCCTTCACCAGTTTGTCTAGTGAAAGTAGGATAAACTAACCATCTTCCTTATACTTCTAATTCTGACAAAGCTGTAGAAAGATATATCACACATGTGATCACCTTGAGCCTTGCCTTTCACCGGTACCTGATCTACTGGTGGTGATATTTTGTGTGTTTGTATCGCCACCTCGCTCCATGGACTAGCAATGGCCTCTTCACTGCTGGAAGCAGAGTCATCAACGTCTTTAAGACTAATCAGACTTGAGAACTGATTTAGAAAACTCATCCTTACAATTTTGTTTCTCTAGAACCACTCTCAGTACCAAAATGTCTTAGGAAGTGTTCTCTAGAGAAGCAAAACCAGTAAAGTGTATAAATACATATATATAGAGAGATTTATATCAAGGAAACAGCTCACACGATTGTAGAGGCTAGAAAATCCCAAGTCTGTGGATCAGGGTAGAGGCCTCTCCCAAGTCATGCAGCTGCAGAAGCTGGCAAGGCCAAGATAGACAGGTTGGAGAGCAGGGCCACTGCTCACGGGCTGTGCAGATTGACAAATCGCAGGTTCCACAGGTAAGCTGACAGCTCAAGTCCCAAGAACTGGAGGTGAGGCGACAAGAGGCAGCCACAGGATCCAGAGAGAGCAAAAAGCCAGAACATCCACTTATATTCAGATGTGGGCCCCACCCCCAAGGAGACTCCCTTTCATCTAATTGGCTACTCACAGTCTATTCAGTCATGAGAGTGACTACATAAGAACACTGAGAATCATGGCACAGCCAAGCTGACACACAATCTTAACCATCACAGTCATTTTTCAGGTTTCTACTTAGAATAGCTTATTTAGGATCACCTTCATTAATGGCCAATATTCTTGTAGGATCCTATTGTCTTATTTCATAGTTCATGTCATATGACATTTAGACACTTTAATGGTTATTTGTTTAATATTGTTATTACTGTTAAACCATGAGATTCATAAAAACTGGGATTCTGTTTGCATTATTCATCACTATCTCCCTACAGCCTAGCTCTAAATCTGTCATAAGGTGAGCACTCAATATGTTTATGTTGAAATAATTTATATTTCCTCTTTGAGGAATTGTCTTTGGAGATATATTTTTCAATTATGTATTGAATATTCCTATTTTCTTATCAATCATTGTACATTACTTATATATACTCTATTATCTTTCTTCAATATATATTTTTTCATCCCATCCACTTCAATTTGTTTTCTTTTAATTTTGTTGTTTTATATTGCTTTACTTTTGATAATTAAGTAAACACTATATGGAAGAAATTTTGAGGAGATATAATAATTAAAATTTCAAATACAAAGAAAATAAAAAGAAATAAAGAATCTTTAAAAGCAAATATTTTTTAGAGGAAAACCAGATATCACAGGATCTCATAGTTCAAGAAGGCAAAAATAGTGAAGAGTAATTAAAAATATAGAGTCATTAACTGGAAATTAATTCCAAATGGATATGGAGTGAAGAATAGTAAATGTGTCAGGTTTACAGAAAACTGATACCACTAGGCTGTAATACAAATCAAAAGCAAACCTAATATTCAAACAGAATAGAAGGAAATTTGGGAAGAGAGAAAATTTGTGATTGTGTATCTATTGCTATTCTATATGGCCAAATAACTCTTTAATGATTTCCCTTTTCCTCTTTTCATATGGCTACAAACACTGTTCCAGAGAATTTATATTATTTTTCATGCTTATTACTTAGAAAAGCAGACATTCTTATCCTATTTAGGGCAATGTAGATCTTGATGCTGAGAAGTCTTTCCATGAAGCAAACCCCTTAGGTATAATAGGTATCAAAAGCATGTACTCCTATCACTTTTGTTATATTTTGCTTCATGCCTTTGTGCCTGGTGGGAATAAAGACTGGGAAGAGAGTAGAAGATAGTACTGGAGTTCACATAATCTTTGGGAAAATATAACTTTTTAAATAAAGTTTGAACAAGAATTTATTAATTTCCAAAGAGTAGTGGCCATCATGTTGCCAGTAAATTCTCCTGATGATTACAGTTATTCCAATTTGTTTACTTTTTCAAAATTACTCCAGGACACTAAGGAGACAAGTATACTTTGGCACTTGGGAGATGAGCACCAATTGCCTTCCCCAAGGCAATATTTGCATTATATGCAAACAATATTTTTTTTCATGAAACAGATCACAGCTATGGATTTTGCTGATATTTTAAATGCCTATTTAGAATCTAAATGTATCCATATATATTTTTTTTTTAGGTGGTGGTGGGGAATCATCCTATACATATTTATTTAGATTAAGTTTTACAGAATATGATAACTTCTCATTAAACAATTATTACACATATTGTTTTTTGACATTAGTAACCAACCCCACGACATGTCAACACTCTCCCTTCTCAACCTTGAGTTCCCTATTACAAGTTTTCCTGTCCCCTCCTGCCTTCACACCCTGGGCTGGTGTGCCCCTTTAATCATGTTTTGTTTTATGGGTCTGTCTAATCTTTGGGTGAAAGATAAACCTCAGGAGTGACTTCATTACTGAGCTAAAAGGATGTCTGGGGGCCATGCTCTCTGACTTTCTCCAGTATCTGTCAGACCAGTAAGTCTGGTCTTTTTTTGTGAGTTAGAATTTCTTTCTACATTTTTCTCCAGCTCTGTCTAAGACTCTCTATTGTGATCCCTGTCAGAGCAGTCGGTGGTAGTAGCTAGGCACCATCTAGTTGTACTGGACTCAGTCTGATGGCTGTTGTGGTAATTGCGGTCCATTATACCTTTGGAAAAATCTTTCCATTTTGTCTTTGGTTTTCTTCATCTCCCTTGCTCCTGTTGGGGTGAGACCAGTGAAGTATCTTAAATGGTTGCTCACAAGCTTATAAGACCCCAGACACTACTCACCAAAGTAGAATGTATAACATTGTCTTTATAAACTGTGTTATGCCAGTTGAGCTAGATGTTCCCCAAGACCATGGTCCCCAGAGCCCTCAGCCCAGTAATTTGATCCCTGAGGGAGCTTGGATGTGTCTATGAAGCATCCATGACCTTGCCTTGTACAAGTTGTGCTGGCTTCCCCAGTATTGTGTACTGTCTTACTCTCCACCAAAGTTACCACTTATCTATTGTCTATTAACTGTTTTTCCATTCCCACCCCTCCCCTCTCTCATAACCATTAAAGATTTTTTTTGTGTGTGTGTGTGTGTAAACATTTTCATAAGTTTTTATAGTAGTGGTCTCATACAATACTTGTCCTTTGGTAACTGACTTATTTCATTCAGTGTAATGCCCTCCAGATTCATCCATGTCCAGATTCATCCATGTTGTGAGATGCTTCACAGATTCATCATTGTTCTTTATTGTTGCATAGTACTCCATTGTGTGTATGTACCATAGTTTTTTTATCCATTCATCTGTTGATGGGCACCTAGGTTGTTTCTATCTTTTTGCTATTGTGAACAATGATGCAATGAACATGGGTGTGCATATGTCTGTTAGTGTGATGGCTCTTATTTCTCTAGGATATATTCCTAGGTGTGGGATTGCTGGATCATATGGAATTTCTATTTCTACTATTTTGCATTCTCCTCAGCAGTACATAAGACTGCCAATACCCAGACAGCGCCTCCAACCCCATATCATTTTTCACTTTTTCCTCTAATTTTGCATATGAGTTTCTGAAGTATAAATCTAATTAAGTCTGATTAATCTACTGAAATATTTAAATAATTACTTATTTCCTTCAAAACAAATAATAAAATAAAACATTGGGATAATATATGAAGTCCTTTATGATCTAAAGAAACTCTCAACTTTCCTCTCTTATTGGGGAGTCCCTGGGTGGTGCAAATGATTAAGTACTTGTCTGCTAACTAAAAGGTTGGAGATTCCAGTCCACTCATAGGAAGAAAGACCTGCTGATTTATTTCTGAAAAATCAGTCATTCAATACCCTATACAGCACAGTTCTACTCTGACACACGTGTGGTGGCCCTAGAGTTGCCCCTCTCATAGCTTAATGTGACCAGTGTGCATAAATATTTACAGTTCCCAGTACATACTTCATTCTCTCACAAAAAATAAAGAAGACCTGAAGCAGCTGTGTGCTTCATTAATAATACACTCTCCTGGCCCCCACACCTCCATTAGAAGGAGTGTTGAGGTTCTCTTGAAAAAATTACATTGTACCTTTTCCAAGAAACGTAGCCTCACTAACTTGACAATCAACAGAACTAATCAGTGCTGTGCTAGAAAACCTATTCTCAAGAGGCAGAAAAACAAAACAAAAAAAACTTTGATATGTACTTTTGATAATTTTCATAGTATAAATACTCTCATTGTGGCTGATTTCAAGCTATCAACCTGATATCACTTACTGCAGAATTGGGAAGACATGTGCACAATTAGCTCTTGCAATCTGGTACAAGTTAGATCTGGTACACTACTGAGACAAATTCAAATATAACCTTTATTTTCATTTACTTTTGTTACTATTAAAAGTATGAGAATTCCTAGTCTTTTCTCATTCCCTAGATTCTGATTTCAAATTCTTGGATGACGTCTCTTCACTTCTTTTCCTTCCTTAAATTTCTACTCCCTATCTCCTCATCCTTACTTTCAGCTCATGACTTTGCCTCTCATTTCACTAAGTATATAGAAACAGTGAAAAGGGACTCTTACATCTATCTATCTACTTGTTTTTCTGTATATATTTTGATTTCCTTCTGCTGTCACACAATAGTTCTCTGTGCTTCTTTAGGCCAATCTCTTTGCTTTGACATTAGATCACATTCTTTTTCATCAGACTAAGAAACTTGTTACAGCAATTAACCCCTCTTTATCCTAAAACAACTTTCTCTTCATTTGATCATTCTAAATAGCATCCAAAAATTCTGTATTTTTCCTGTATTACAGAAAAAGAATGGTTTCCTTTAACTCATGTGTCCCACCAGTCATTAATCTCAGTTTTTTTCCTTAATAGTAAAACTCTTCAATAGAGCTGTCTATATTTGTATTCAATTTCTCTTCTCTATTTCTCTCTTGACTTCCCTCCAAAAATATGTTTTTACATCAAAATAGCTTCTGTCTGCTTCTGTCAATATCATCAGTAATACCCAGGTTAAATGTGTGGGTTGATTTGCAGTCCTCATCATATTGTCCTGTTAGCAACATTTGAAACAGTTGGTCATTCTCTCCATCTTGAAGTACTTTTATTATTTTTACTTCAGAGACAACACTGCTTCTTGCTTCTCCTCTTCCTGTAATCACTTACTTTCCTTTTTAACTCTTCTTTGCTAGTTAGTTCTCAGTTCCTCAAACTCTAAAGTTTGGAAGTTTCAACAAATTAATTATCACATTTCTCCTTTTCTTCCCCACTCATTCTTCAGGAAATCTTACACAATTACATGATTTCACATACAATTTAGAAGATATTGACTCCCAGGTTTAAATCACCTGATCCCTGCAATCAATCCCCAGAAATAAAAAGTCTATATCCAATGGACAACTTGACACCTTTGTTTGATCTCTAACATATATCTTAAAATCAAACTATTTATCTCCCAACTACATCTTTCAACCCTAATACCCCTCAAAAAATAAATAAATGAAAGAATTGATCTATATACAGTCCTTCCCACATCAAAAAGTTGTCTTACTCCAATTGGGAGTAGTTATTCTTGACTTAACTTCCACATTAAATGTCCAATCCAATCATAAAGACTTATGGCTTCACCTCAAAATATATCCAGAAAATCTATAATGTGGCTACTTAGTGATACCTCATCTGCTATTACCCTTTGTCAAGTATCCATTGTTGCTGTTGTTAGGTGCTTTTGAGTCAGTTCCTGCTCATAGCGACTCTATGTACAACAGTGTGAAATGCTGCCTGGTCCAGCATCATCCTCAGTATCATTGCTATGTTTGAGCCCCTAGTTGCAGCCACTGTGTCAATCCATTTCATTAAGGGTCCTCCTCTTTTTCGCTCACCCTTTGCTTTACCAATCACGATGTCCTTCTCCAGGGGCTGATCCCTCCTGATAACACGTCCAAAGTTTGTGAGACAAAGTCTTGCCATCCTTGCTTCTAAGGAGCGCTCTGGCTGTACTTCTTCCAAGACAGATTCGTTCATTCTTCTGGCAGTCCATGGTATATTCAATATTCTTCTCCAACGCCATAATTCAGTTGCATTCGTTCTTCCTTGGTCTTCCTTATTCATTGTCCAGCTTTCTCATGCATATGAGGTGATCGAAAATATCAATGGCTTTTGTTATATCCACCTCAGTGCTCAAAGTGACATCTTTGCTTTTTAACCTGTTAAAGATGTCTTTTGCAGCAGTTTTTCCTGGTGTCGTTTAATTTCTTGACTGCTGCTTCCATGGGCATTGACTGTGGATCCAAATAAAATGAAATCCTCAACAATGCCAATATTTTTCTCCATTTATCATGATGTTGCTTACTGGTCCAGTTGTGAGGATTTTTTTAAACACTTTAAGGCGTAATCCGTACTAAAGGCTGTAGTCTTCGATCTTCATCAGTAAGTAATTCAAGTCCTCATCACTTTCAGCAAGCCAGGTTGTGTTATCTGCATATTGCAGGTAATCCTTATGCTGCGTTCTTCTTCATTTAATCCAGATTCTCAGATTATTTGCTCATCCTACAGGCTGAGTAAGTATGATGAAAGGATTAAACCCTGAATCACATCTTTCCTGATTTTAATCCATGCAGTATCTTCTTGTTCTGTTTGAATGAATGCTTCTTGGTCTATGTACAGGTTCCTCATAAGCACAATTAAGTGTTCTGGAATCCTTATTCTTTGCAATCTTATCCATAATTTGTTATGATCTACACTGTATAATGTCTTTGTGAAGTCACTAAAACACATGTACACATCTTTTTGGTATTATCTGCTTTCATCCAAGATACATCTGACATCAACAATGATATCCCTTATTCTATTCCCTCTTCTGAATCCAGCTTGAACTTCTGGCAGTTCACTGTCAATGTACTGCTGAAACAGTTTTTGAATTATCTTCAGCAAAATTTTACTTGCATGTGATATTAATGATATTGTTGGATAATTTCCGCAATCCATTTTATCTCTTTTGTTTGGGATGGGAACGTATATAAATCTCTTGCAGTAAGTTGAACAGGTAGCTCCCTTCCAAATTTTTTGGAGTAGACAAGTAAGCACTTCCAGAGTTGCACCTGTTTGGTGAAACATCTCAGTTGTTTTTCTGTCAATTCCTGGAAATTTGTTTTCTTGCTAATGTGTTCATTGCAGCTTGGACTTCCTCCGTAAGTTACCATAGGTTTTTGCTCATACGCTGCTTCCTGAAACAGTTAAATGTCAACTAATTCTTTTTGGTACAGTGACTCTGTGTATTCCTTCTATCTGCTTTTGATTCTTTAAGTGTTATGGTGGAGTGTCCATTACTTAGATTATTACATCAGCCTCCACTGTAGTCACTAGCTTCCACTGCCATTCAATGTAAAATCTATTTTCAATAAAACTGCAAGAATGATCCTGTTGAAATATGTCTGATAATATCATATCTCTGCTTAATGCACCTCTCCTTTCCTCCTTTTATTCTTTTCTCATTCAGAGAAAAAGTCATTGCCCTTGCCATGCCTAATAAAGTGCTATACATTATGTCTTCTCTTCCACTGACACACTGAACTTAACTCCTAGTAATCACTCTGCTTCAGCCATAAGGGTTTTCTTGCTGTTCCTCCAAAATGCCAAGATGGATCCCTGTTCATGACCTTTCTGTTATCTTTTCCCTTTGCTTGGAATGATCTTCCCCCAGATCAGTACATGTCTAACTCCTTTTCTTTCTTCGTACTGCCTTTCAAATTTCACCTTATCTTTGAGGCTCTTTTTTACTACCCATTATAAAATACTAACACTCACTACACCAAATAACCTTTTCTACTCCCCATACCCTCCTTTATGCATCTTCTTAGAATTTATCATTGTGTATATTAATTCATTTGTTCTCTTCCTTCCTTATTTATTTTTAGTTCCATTAAGCTGAGGAGTTTATCTATTTTGCTCACTGATGTGAGTCCAGTAAGTAGAATTAACCTTGGAACCTAGAAGATGCTAACAAATATTTATTATATGAATGAATGCCCATTGGAGAGCTAAGCTTTCTCTGGAAATCAGCCTTTACTAGGGCCTTCTCTATGTGCTCCCAGTTCAGTTGCTGCTGTAGTCCTTAATTATGCTCATCATGTGTTTTCTTTTAAGTAGTCTATTTCCACCAACTTTTTCCCCAGGGATTGCAAATATGTTACTTATTCACCATCAGACTCTACTAACACTTTGTATAATTTTACATGATATTCTTTCTACCTGAAATTCGTATAAGCATCTCAACTCCCTAGTAATTCTCTATTCTTGCTTCAGTACTTCCTCAATTATCTCCTCTTTGGTGTAGCATTTCTGATTTTTCTTGTCAACTAGTCTTTTCTTGCCATGTGAGACATAGCATTTTCATGGTGTTATTCTAATATTTATGTGATGTGGTGATGGGTTTCTCTTCCTTACAGCTTAGAAATTCCTCTTTTGTTTCTCATTGAGCTTTGTATAAATTTTCCCTCAGTCACCAAACCAGACACAGCATCAATGGAATGAGCAAAAGAGTAAAAAAATGAATAAATGAATGATACCAAACTGTGTAGAAAAAATCCTAATTAATTACTCTAGTTTGAATTTGTAAGATAAATATAAGAATCCTATGGAATTGTTTTGAAAAAGAATTCATGAGAATATTAAAATTAAGTGGCATGTATTGCACTGAATAACTGCTTAACTATTTAATTTTCTGTGACCTTTTTCAACACTATCAGCAAACTCTTTTCCTTTTTGACTTTATATACATTAATGTATTTTTTCCTCACCATTCTTTCAGCATGACCCTTTTGCATGAAAATCTGGCTTTAAAATAATTCCTTCCTCAGTCATTACCTACTGTCCAGTTTCCTATATCAAATTTTCTATGTAAATTTCTGTAAAAAATGTGCAACACTTCAGTATGTTCGAATCGATTAAATCTATTGTCTCTCTTCAGCATATATGAATTTTCTTTTGCCAAAAGATCAAAGTGTAGGATAATGCCTTCTAAATAATTTTCTTTATACTCTCTAATTTTAGGAAGAACTGAAGATTTTGTGCTGATTTCCCTTTGCATTTAAGAAGGAAGTGGAAGAGTTTCTAAAGGGATTAAGAACAAACGTTATTCAGAAATAAAATCAAAGCACATGCTAGACTGAGACACTTCTAGAGAGGAGAAAACAGATATTAAATAGAACTGTTCTATGCTGGATTTATCTTAGGCTACAATGGATAACTTTTTAGAATGTTGCTCTTTGTAGGAATACGTGCAACATTATTTTCAGGAGAAGCATCCTAGTCATTACAGATCATCAAAAAAAAAAAAAAAAAAGTCAGGTGGCACTTAGATATAGCAGCAAACAAGCTGATTACTTCAGACTAACAGCAGACTAGAGTGACGATATCCCCATGTCTTATAAATCCCATTTTACCCAGTAAGATGTTACATAAGACATTGAAGTCAGATCCCTGGATAGTCATAGCAAGTATATTTGCTTGGCAAGTCTGACAAAAATGCATTTGGAATACTTAGCAACTGTAGAAAACTGATAGAGTGTGAGGGTTGTGAAGAACATGGTCATTTTCATTTATTTCCCATCAAAGAGACATTGCTAGCAGATGATATCTGGATTTAAAACTTTAGTATGGGCTCAGTGTACTGCCTCTGGTGACCCTGCTTAGTTCATTTTACAATTTCAGACTCATGAATTGTGTGGCAACTGGTATTGGTGTCAATTTGCTTCTATTTTTATCATGGGTTTCTAAATCAAGAAATACAATTTTGATCACAACAGGAACACACAATAGAAAGTTTGGGATGTTTTAATATAATAATCTTTTAGAGAATTTATATTTTGATGGAACATAAAACAAGTTCAGCTGAATTTTAAGAAATATCCTTTTCATAAATCTTATAATTATTAGTCACTGGAGAATTATATTTCTTATATAAATCTATTTCTTAAGTTAACTGAAAAGTCATATGAAAAAAGCATATATTAAGGAAGTAAAAATTATTAGTTATTTCTTCTTATCTACATAGTTATCATGTTACAAATACGGCATAGAGATTACTGAGTTTCCTCTTTGTTTTTTGTATCCTATACCAACACATGATTTCAGATTTTTTTTTCTTTTAAATCAAACATCTTAACCTATGTGCTTCTTCAAAGGTGGTTTTGAAATATAGCTAGGGACAAAATGCAGCTCTAAGATAGTGAGCAGGATTCTATTAAATGGTAATCAAAACTGTAATAATATGTAAAAACAAAACAGTACTGGGAAGATCATCCAATGCCTAGACAACAGTTATTTAAAAAGATAGCACTAGTCTATTGTTTGTCCTCATACAATGTTACAAAATACCAATAACATCTGTAGAAAGAAGCAACATTTCATGCTGTGCTAAGCTACATATATCCTTTTTTCCTCAAAAAAAAAAAAAGCTGATAGCATACAAAATAGACTCCAAGAGTAAAAAATATGCTCCCACACAAGTAAGATACACTTGTCCCAGAGGATGGTCTGGTTATACCAATTGTAGTGCAAGACTTGCATAGCTACCCGGACGGAACACTTACTTACTTGGCACCCATTTCCTAGTGGAACAGGCTCACTGACTTGTAAATAGGCAATGTGCCATCCTAACAGATGGTGGTGAGTATTTGCAGCCAAGAGACCATGAATGCACATCAAATGTGTTTGCTGAAGGCAAGATTCCCAATCCAAAACGCCCAAACAGCTGTCTGTCCTAAGGTTGTGAACCCAAGGTTGAAGGCATCTGCCACTCCTAATCCATCTCTTCGTGAGATTAAGTTCTCCCAAACCCACAAGTTGTTCTTTCCTTTGATAGCATATAATCCATCAGTAATATTCTTTATACACTGGACTGTGTGTGTTTATGTTTTCAAAGCAGTGTTTTACTTGTAAATATGCTAATTACAGTTAAACATCTTGAATGTATGCCCAAAGGAGGTAGAATATACACACTCAAATCTGACACTGGTTAATATGCATTACCATCATTGTCATGCTTATTATTTATAGTCTCAAACCTCTTTCTGACCATAAAAGACATAATGTTAGGAGGCCTATAGGATAGGAACAGCCTCTATACTCCCTGAATTGGCAAACGGGGAATTAATCTGTTCCTGTCTAGATACAATTCTCCTTAGCTTGTGGAGAATGCAACACAATGGAATCTGAGAATAGTAATCATGATCTTATTCTCTAGAGGCCCTTTCATGCATTGTAGTTGCCATATGTTGTTCAGAAAATTCCACTGAAGAAAAACACAGCAGTCCACATCTAGTTTTTTTTTTAAATTTTCCTGGTGTGGAATTACCCTATAATAGCCCCCTAAGGAAAAAGATGGCCCTTTTCAAAGGGTTTTCAAAGGATATTCTCATACTATTTACAACTAAAGATACTACTACAAAGAAACTAAGGTAAATTGTCAATAGGCAAAGACATCAAATACATTAATGTCTTTAAATACAATTTAACAATCATGTAGGAAGGATTTAAATTACACAATATTTAAAACAGAATAGATGATGTTTTTATCAGATACCAAATTTTCATTAAAATTATGAACTTATTTTGTGAGGGGACTCTGAAGCTAGAGTTGGATCAGATTCAATAGTGAAATATTAAACTATATTAGAAGCATTCTGAAGACAATGATGTAAAGTAAAATATACATTATTTTGAAATACTGTTACGGTTTTCATATTATAATTAGCAAACTAACATTACATGAATAAATTTTTTAAGTTATTATTTTATTATTGTATGGAAATCATATGATTCTATTACTTAAAAATTCATGAAAATAATTTACATTTGCAATCAGTGAGCAAATTATCACACAACTAATGTACAAATTTTTACACAAAATTAATTTATCCCCTATGTTAAAATAAGGACCAAATCAAAAATAGCATAGAAAAACATAAACACTTGAACATCAAAAAAATTGAAACTATTATAATATAATTGAGAAGAAATATGCAGTGCCTAAACATACTGATAGGTTAACAGATGATTAAATGAAGACAGGCAGATGAGGCTCAACTTTGTAAAGATGTCAATTCTCTCTAACTTTATCTGTACAAATAATGCAATCCCAATCATAGCCTTAATGATTTTTAAATTAAAAATATGATTAAAAAACTTATCTGAAAAATAAAAATGTTAGAATAAGTAGAAAATATTCTGAAAAATGAAGAATAATGAGAAGATACACATTGTACCAGATATTCAAATATGTTGTAAAGCCAGAATAATTTAAAATTTATAATACTGGCATAGAAATTGGCTATCCAATCAATATGTGTGCAGGCAAAAATAAATAAAATCAAGTATATAAGGAATTCTAGATGGTGATAAAAAACATGTATCAAATTTTGGGGGATATCCATCATTTATTCAATAAATTGAATAATTAAATAACTGTTTAAGAAAAGGAAAAAAAATAAAATACCAAGCTTACTTCTTTTACAAAAACACATGTATACAAATTCCAGTTGAATTAACTATTTACATGTGAAATGTGACAGCTTAAAATATCACAGAAAAAAATGTATTTCTAACATAAGAATGGGAATGGCCTTTTTACAAATGACATGGACACCACCAGGAACCATAGATGAAATGGAAGCATATAAAAATTTAAAACCCTTTTATGAAGTAGGTTAATGCTAGTATCTGTAAATACCGAACATAAAATTTTCTTTGACTTAACAGAATTAAAATATATTGGTAGCTGGGTGGATAGACTTCCATGTTGTGATTCAGAAGCAGAAAGTGGTTAAGGCTGATCAGCTTCATAACTATCCAGGCCTGGAAGAACCCACATCAATTCTTACATTATATTGTTAGAACCACTCACATGCCTCAATTACCTCCCCACTGATTCAAAAACTGTGGAGGGTAAGGTAATTTCTACTGGACAACTGTTTTAATCAACTACTCTGCTCAGTGGAATGGGTGACACGTACAACTGGTGCAAAGTTAGTCATCTTTGCCATACTTTCGTGTGGCAAAAAGGTAAAAAAAATTCACACACATAAAAAATATTCAAAAAACAAATATCAAACATAGAAAATCAGAGCAATAAATATGACATATCAATCAAAAAGAAAAGATTCCTTAGGAAAATAGAGAAATAACTAAAAACAAGCAATGCCAGGATAAATTGCAAATGGTCAATAAACACATAAAAATATATTCAAGTGTATTTTTAATAAAAACACAAATTTAAAACACACTGATAAGTTATTTTTGATCCATTTGGCAAACAATCTAAATATTAGTCATCAAGAATTAAAAAAAATTTAAAAAATTTTAATCACTCTTCAAAGGATCATAAAATTTATAGCCTCTGTGGATGGTAAAATAGAAAAAGACACTTACACATAGAAAAAAAGAGATCTTCTGAAAGGACATTATCTAATCATTTGACAGTGGCTTGATTGCAACTAACAACAAATCTAGAGACTAGTGGGGACAATTCTACAGAACTTCATAGATGTTTATACTTCTGTGAGTTTTTTGTTTGTTTATTAGTTAGTGTGTTTGCTTTTGTAAAACATTGTTTTGCAAAACGTGTGTATTGATCCATCAGTCTTCTGTCAGTTTGTCATACTTTGGTGGCTTGCATATTGCTGTGAGGTTGGAAACTGTTGTTGTGTTGTTGTTATTGTTGTTAGGTGCCTTCCAGTTGGTTCCAACTCATAGTGACCCTAAGTACAACAGAACAAAACTCTGCCCAGTCCTGCACCATCCTCACAATTGTTGTGCTTGGGTGCATTGTTACAGCCACTGGGTCAATCCATCTCCTTGAAGGTCTTCCCTTTATCTGCTGACCTTCTACTTTACCAAGCATGATGTCCTTTTCCAGGGTCTGGTCCTTCCTGATAACATGTCCAAAGTATGTGAGACAATCTCGTCATCCTTGCTTCCAAGGAGCATTTTGGCTGTACTTCTTTCAAGACAGATTTGTCTGTTATTTTGGCAGTCCAAGATATATTCAGTATCCTTGGCCAACACCACAATTCAAAGGCATCAATTTTACTTCAGTCTTCCTTATTTATATGCTTTTGCATGCATATGAGGCAATCAAAAACTCCATGGCTTGAATCAGATGCACCTTAGTATTCAAGTTACATCCTTGCTTTTTAAAACTTTAAAGAGATCTTTTGCAGCAGATTTGCCCAGTGCAATGCATCTTTTGATTTCTTGACTGCTTCATCCATGGGTGTTGATTGTAGATCCAAGTAAACTGAAATCCTTGACAACTTCAATCTTTTTTCCATTTATCATGATGTTGTTCATTGGTCCAGTTGTAAGGATTTTTGTTTTCTTTATGTTGATGTGTAATCTATACTGAAGGCTGTAGTCTTTGATCTCCATCAGTAACAGCTTCAAGTCCTTTTCACTTTCAGCAAGCAAGATTGTGTCATCTGCATAATGTAGGTTGTTAATGAGTCTTCCTCCAATCCTGATGCCCCGTTCTTGTTCATAGAGTTCAGATTCTTGGATTATTTGTTCATCATACAGACTGAATAGGTATGGTGAAAGGATACAACCCTGACACACACCATTCCTGACTTTAAACCAGGCAGTATCCCCTTGTTCTGTTCGAACGACTGCCTCTTGATCTACATACAGGTTCCTCATGAGCACAATTAAGTGTTCTGGAATTCCCATTCTTCTCAAAGTTATCTATAATTTGTTATGATCCACACAGTCGAATGCCTTTGTATAGTCAACAAAACAGAGATAAACATCTTTCTGGTGTTCTCTGCTTTCGGCCATGAGCCATCTACATTAGCAATGATATCCCTGATTCCATATCGTCTTCTGAATCCTGCTTGAATTTCTGGCAGTTTCTTCTCGATACAGTGTTGCAGCTGCTTTTAAATGATCTTCAGCAAAATTTTACTTGGGTGTGATGTTAACGATATTGTTCAATAATTTTCCCATTCAGTTGCGTCACTTTTCTTGGGAATAGACATAAATATGTGTCTCTTCCAGTTGGTCGGTCAGGTAGCTGTCTTTCAAATTTCTTGGCATAGATGAGTGAACACTTCCAACACTGCATCCATCGGCTGTGACATTTCAGTTGATATACTGTCAATTCCTGGAGGCTTGTTTTTCGCCAGTGTCATCAGTGCAGCTTGGACTTCTTCCTTCAGTACCATCGGTTCCTGATCATATGCTGCCTCCTGAAATGGTTTAACGTCAACCAATTCTTTTTTCTTACAGTGACTCTGTGTATTCCTTCCATCTTCTTTTGATGCTTCCTGGGATGTTCGATGGAAACACTGGTGGCGTAGTGGTTAAGTGCTATGGTTGCTAACCAAAATGTCTGCAGTTCAAATCTAGCAGAGGCATCTTGGAAACTCTATGGGGCAGCTCTATTCTGTCTTATAGAGTCGTTATGAATCAGAATAGACCCAATGGCAATGAGTTTGTTTTTTTAGTTTGGAACTTTTAATATTTTCCCTTTAGAATCCTTCACTAATGCAACTCTAGGCTTGAATTTTCTCTTAAGTTCTTTCTGCTTGAGAAATTCTCAGCATATTCTTCTCTTTTGGTTTTCTATCTCCAGGTGTTTGCACATGTCATTATAATATTGTACTTTGTCTTCCTGAGCCATCTTTTGAAATCTTCTGTTTGGCTCTTTTACTTCATCATTTCTTCCTTTTCTTTAGCTACATCGATGTTCAAGAGCAAGTTTCAGTTTCTTCTGACATCCTTTATGGTCTTTTCTCTCTTTTTGATTACCTCTTGATTTCTTCATTTATGATGTCCTTGATGTCATTCCACAACTCGTCTGGTCTTCAGTCATTAGAGTTCAACCCATCAAATCTATTCTTGAGATGGTCTCTAAATTCAGGCGAGATATATTCAAGGTCATACTTTGGCTCTGATAGACTTGTTCTAATTTTCTTCAATTTCAACTTGAACTTGCATATGAGCAACTGATGGTCTGTTCTGCTGTCAGCCACTGGCCCTGTTCTCACTGATGATATTGAGCTTTTCCAGTGTCTCTTTCCACGGATGTAGTCAACTTGATTTCTGTGTATTCCATCTGGCAAGGTCCACGTTTATCGTTGCCATTTATGTTGGTGAAAAAAGGTATTTGCAATGAAGAAGTCCTTTGTCTTGCAAAAATCTATCATGCCATCTCCAGGGTCATTTCTATCACCAAGCCCATATTTTACAACTACTGATCCTTCATACAATCATCAGTAATTACCAGTGCATCTTGATTGCATGTTTGATCAATTTCAGACTGCGGAAGCTGGTAAAAATCTTCAGTTTCTTCATCTTTGGCCCTAGTGGTTGGTGCATACATTTGACTAATAGTCGTTTTAACTGATCTTCCTTGTAGGTCTATGGTATTATCCTGTCACTAACAGTGTTGTGCTTCAGGATAGATCTTGAAATGTTCTTTTTGACAGTGAATGCAACCCCATTCCTCTTCAATTTTTCATTCCCAGAATAGTAGACCATATAATTGTTGAATTCAAAATGGCCAATACCAGTCCATTTCAGCTCACTAATGCATTCCATTTCATTTTTGATGATTTCCAATTTTTCTAGATTCATATTTCGTACATTCCACTTTCTGATTATTAATGGATGTTTGCAGCAGTTTCTTCTCATTTTGAATTATGCCGCATCAGCAAATGAAAGTCCCGAAAGCTTGACTCTATCCACGTCATTAAGGTCAACTCTACTCTGAGGAGGGAACTATTCCCCAGTTGTATTTTGAGTGCTATCCAACCTGGGGGACCCACCTTCCCCACTATATCAGAAAATGTTCGATTGTTAGTCATACGGTTTTCAATGACTAATTTTTTTTTTTTTTTTCTTCTTCTCAGGAATAGACTGCCATCCTTCTTTTGAGTCTATCTTAGTCTGGAGGTACAATTGAAACCTGTTCACCATAGGTGACCCTGATGGTGTTTGAATACCGGTGGCATAGCTTCCAGCATCACAGCAACACTCAAGCTCCCACTGTGTGACAAACTGATAGGGGCGTGAAGTGCTGGAAGCTATGTCACCAGTATTTCAAAGACCAGCAGAGTCACCCACAGTGGACAGGTCTCAATGAATCTTCCACATTAAGAAAAACTAGGAAAAAGGATCGACAATCTACTTCCAAAACAGATGGCTAATTAGAACCTTCTGAATAGCAGTGGCGCATTCTCTGATATAGTGCTGGAAGATGAGCCTCTCAGATTGAAAGGCACTCAAAATACGACTGGAGAAGAACTGCCTCTGCAAAGCAGAGTCAACTTCAATGACATGAAAAGGGTAAAGTTTTCAGGTCCTTTATTTGCTGATGTGGCACAACTCAGAATGAGAAGAAACAGCGGCAAGTTTCCATCAACAATAGGAATGTGGAATGTACCAATATGAATCTAGGAAAATTAGAAGTCGTCAAAAATGAAATGGAACTAATAAGGATTGATATTCTAGGCATTAGTGAACTGAAATGGACTGAATTGGCCATTTTTGAATCAATCACATGGTCTACTATGCCAAGAACCACATATTGAAGAGGAACGGCATTGCATTCATCGTCAAAAAGAACATTTCAAGATTTATCCTGAAGTACAACGCTGTTAGTGACAGGATAATACCCATATGCCTACAAGGAAGACCAGTTAATACTACTATTATTCAAATTTACACGCCAGCCACTAATGCAAAAAATGAAGAATTGAAGGCTTTTCCAACTTCTATAATCTGAAATTGATCAAACGTGCAATCAAAAAAAATCTATTGGAATGCAAAAGTTGGAAACAAATAGTATCATTATTGGGAAAATATGGCCTTGGTGATAGAAAAGATGTTGGAGATCACATGGCAGAATTTTGCAAGACCAAAGACTTCTTCATTGCAAATATCTTTTTTCAAAAGCATAAACAGCTACTATACATGTGGATCTCACAGAATGGAATACACAGTAATCAAATTGACTACATCTGTGGAAAGAGACAATAGAGATGTTCAATAACATCAGTCACAACAAAGCCAGGGTTCAAATGTGAAACAGACAATCATTTACTCATACGCAAGTTCGAGTTCAAGCTGAAGAAAATTAAAGCAGGCCCATGAGAACCAAAGTATGACCTTGAGTATATCTCACCTAAATTTAGGGAACACCTAAGAATACTTTTCATGCTTTAAGCATTAATGATCAAAGACGAGATGACTTGTTGGATGACATCAAGGACATCATACATGAAAAAAACAAAAAGTCATTAAAAAGACAAAAATGTATATTGGAAGAGAGACAATGTATAAAGTATATAAGGACATGTGCAAAGATCTGGAGTTAGAAAACCAAAAGGGGAAAACACACTTGGCATCTCTCAAAATGAGAGAAATGAAGAAAAAATCCAAGCCTTGAGTTGCAATATTGAAGGATTCTATGAGCAAGATATTGAATGATGCAGGAAGCATCAAAAGAAGATGGAAGGAATACACACAGTCACTGAACTGAAAAGAATTGGTTGATGTCCAAACATTTCAGGAGGTAACGTATGATCAAGAAGTGATGGTATTCAAGCAAGAAGTCCAAATTACTCTGAAGTCATTGGTAAAAAACAAGGCTCCAGGAATCGATAGAATACTAATTTAGATGTTTCAATAAATGGATGCAATGCTGGAAGCACACACTTGTCTATGCCAAGAAATCTGGAAGACAATTACCTTGAGAATCTACAGGAAGAGATCCATATTAGTGCCAGTACCAAAGAAAGGTGACCCAACAAAATGCAGAACTAATTGAACAATATCATTAACTTCACACATAAGTAAAATTTTGCTGAAGCTAAATCAAAAGTGGTTACTGCAGTACATCAATAGGGAACTTCCAGAAATTCAAGCTGGATTCTGAAGAGGACATGAAATGAGGGTGATCACTGCTGAAGTCAAATGGATCTTGGCTGAAAGCACAGACCAGAAAGATGTTTACCTGTATTTTACTGAGGCATGCTTTATAAAGATATTCAAATGTGTGGATCATAACAAATTATGGATAACATTGCACAGAATGGGAATTTCAGAACACTTAATTGTGCTCATGTAGAACCTGTACATAGACCAAGAGGCAATCATTTGTGCAAAACAAAGGGATAGTGCGTGGTTTAAAATTGGAGAAGGTGTGTATCAGGGTTGTATCCTTTCAACATACTTATTCAAGCTTTTGTTTTAGATCCATTGATGCCCTGTCTTCTTATTCTTTCAATAAGTTGTTTTAGGCACTTTTGCTCTAGGTATATGCTTACCCTCAGGGATTTTAAGACGTGTGTGGGGGGTGAGACCGGGAAAGGGTAAACAAATAAACAAGTAAATAAATAAATATGTAACAAAATTTCATATGTGATGTGAAAGATACATTGATTACAATTAACAGATGATGTGCATCTTCTCTGTAGAAATCCATTTTTCATATTTTAAATTTAGTTTTCAATTAGTTTGTGTGTATGTGTGAGAGAGATTGTGTATATTTGCTGTCTCTTTGTAATCATCTCCCTTATTGTGATTTCATAGTAAATATAAACCTAGTGCAACAGCCAGGAATAAAGTGCCTCTGTAAATACAAAAATAAATTAATTAATTTAATTAAATTGCAAATACAGATATATTAGAATGTAAAACTCCAAACAGATCAAATACGGACTGGCCCCATCTTCACTGTTATCATATAGGTAGGAAAGGTCATTTGTTAAGTTGAGAAAGTATGTTCCTTCCAATTATTAACCAAAAAACAAACAACAATAAAAAACTATAACTAAAACAAACAACAGCAACAAGAAAAAGCTCATTTCTCTCATAACTCCCACATTAACTCTTAAAGTACCTGTACAAACTCAAAGCTTCTGGGTGGAGTCTTTCAGAAGCAACACCTTCTGCATCACCTCACCTCACTGTCTAAGGTGCTACTACCAATGCTTGCACTTCTACCCTTGTTGAAATGGGTCAGGAACAGAGGAGGAGAAGAAAGGATGTGGATAAGATAACACTCCCTGACACATAAGCAACATTCTCAGGTGTTAGAAATTAAAATAACTCATTTGTTTGTTTATTTTAAGTAGTAACTGAGTTGCGGAAACCCAAAGTGCCAATACAAGGTGAAGTAAAAAGAAGTAAACAAACAAGAGAGATATACAAGGGAACTAAACATTTTATTTCTGATGTGCATATCACATGTTCCAATGAGAAAACCAAGCAGGAGTAGAAAATTTTCTTTCATTTTTAGTCTTTTGTCTTTATTTCATGTAGGTGTTTATATGTTAATGATTTTTCAAAATACAAGTATTCACAATATGGGACGCATTCCTTGGAAGAGTGACTATTCAAACAGAAATAAAGAGACCTGTACGGCCTACAAACTGAAATTGTAATTTACTACTTGTAATATAAGCAACATCATGATAAAAGGAAAAAAGGTCGAAGTCGTCAAGGATTTCATTTTACTTGGAAATCAATACCCATGTAAGCAGCAGTCAAGAAATCAGAAGATTCATTGTATTAGGCAAATCTGCTGCAAGAGACCTCTTTAAAGTGTTAAGAAGTAAAGATGTCACTTTGAGGACTAAGGTATGCCTGACCCAAACCATGTCGTTTTCAATCGCCTCATATGCATATGAAAGCTGGAAAATGAATAAGGAAGACCTAAGAAGAATTGACAGCTTTGAGTTGTGGTGTTGGAGAAGAATATTGAATATACCATGGACTACCAAAAGAACGAACAAGTCTGTCTTAGAAGAAGTACAGCCAGAATGCTCCTTAGAAGCGAGGATGACAAGACTTCCTCTCATATACTTTGGGCATGTTATCAGGAGGGACCAGTCTCTGGAGAAAGACATCATGCTTGGTAAAGTGGAGGGTCAGCAAAAAATAGGAAGACCCTCAATGAGATAGAGTGACACCATGGCTGCAACAACTGTCTCAAGCATAGCAATGATTGTGAGGATGGCACAGGACCCAGCAGTGTTTTGTTCTGTTGTACATGAGGTCACTATGAGCTGGCACCAACTCGATGGCATCTAACAGCAGTATTGGTTGCATACACTTTTTTCAGGGATGTCTCCTTAGAGATAATTGGTGAAGACAAGAGAAAATTTAAAGTGATACTAAAGTGAGTATATATATATATATATGTATACAATATATGTATATATATATATATATATATATATATATATATATATATATATATGTATACAATATATGTATATATATATATATATATATATATATATATATATATATATGTATACAATATATGTATATATATATATATAGGAGCCACCATATTCACACACATACATATACATATATTTAAGTTCCATATAATGTGACTTTTTTAACAGTTCTTCCTTGATTATTAGTTAATTATTTAATGTTTAGTGTATACACTTGCCTATTATTATTCCAAATTATCTTCTGTTTTTTCTGGTTCAGTTACTCTGATTAGTTTTCTAGGTCTCTAGTTTTTATTTTGTGCCAATATCACATACATTCAGGCTAGTCAGGAAATATCTGTTTGAAAGCATTATGATAAATTTGCTGAGTTCTCCATATGTCTGTTCGGTTACTCAGAGTTTCCTCTATACATACATCATTTCTTGAAAGAGCTCAATAGCATGTTTAAATAAACCCTAATTTATCTTATTAATTGCACAGATATGTGCAGTGCTAACATTTTCTGAAATGTGACTTTCATGTGGCAGTCTCTTCAAATGCAAATCCTTGCATTGGCATTAGAAAAAATTTGCTAAAATGTAGTGTAATGTTGCTAGAAGGCTCCTTTGATTCTTCTCCTCTCTCTGTGGGGATCCATCAAATGAGTCTACTCTGCTCTAAATAATACTGACCACTCAGGCTTTGTTTTCTATCAGGATCATGAACATTTATTTTGGTTCATCAGCAGTTGTAATAAATTGTCATTCATCTATGTATCATCTTGCTCAATAAAAATTGTGATTAATAGGTAGCATATCTGACATTGCTAGCTGGAAATAAATTAACAATCTAAGGTCAGAGAACTGAGCAAAGAATTGGCATAAAAAATCTCTTGAAAGAAAATAAATGCTTCAGTAATAACAAGTTAGTTATTATTTGACACCTTTCAATGTGTTTTCTTCTCGATCTTTAGAATAGGAAGGTTATGACCGCATGACATTATATGTTTTATCTCAACTAAGTGTTCTCTAAATATCATTTCTCATTCATTGAGTATTTACTATGTACCATGTACTAGGTGGTGTGGTTCTGTTCTGTGTTATGTATGCGTGCGTGTGTGTGTGAAGTTATTAATCTCCATGTCCACCCTGTGAATATGATACTATTGTTACCTCCATGTTATGGATAAGGATTCTGAACCACAGCCCAAGGTCTTATAGCCAGCATGTGGTAAAGTTAAATTTCAAATCCATGTATCTGTCTATATGCCACACTAACAAACAAGTATTCAGCACTGAAAGTCCCTACGTATTAAAGACTCTATCTATAAAGCTTTTTAATGATTCTTCATATGCAACATGACTAATAAAACTTGATGGCTTTTCTTGACAAGAATCCCTAAGAAAGATGAGAGCAAAACTCTCGTTAACTAATCACAAAACAGTTTATAAAAGCATAGCAACAGAGTAATAGATTAGATGAGTGCTTTATAATTGGGTAAAGGAAGGAGGAATTTACACATTTAAAATATAATTTAAGGAAGCAGAATTTATAGTACTAAATGAAGAGTAATTTTTAAATGTTAAATATTTTAATACTTCCAATTTATATTTAATTTAAAAAGAGAAATGACCATCAAGATTAATTTCACTAGCAAAGTGGTAGCTTCTTATTTCATTATTAAACTAGTAAAAATGATACTAGAACTTGACTCTTTTATTCATTCAACGAATATTTATTGCATTCCTACTATACGTCAGTCACTATCCAAAAATCTGTTATTTCAATAGTGAACAAGACAGAAAATACTTTTGCGTGTGTGGATTTTCATTTTAACTAGGCAGCAGGCAGAGAACAGACTCTAAAAAATGTATTTTCAATGAAGCTATTATAGTAATAACTAACTTTTATGGTTATTTATTCTATGACAGACATTTTTCTATATTACCTGTATTAATCCATTTGATCTGTGCAACCACATTGTCAGGTAGAAAGTATTGTTGCTACCAAATACAATGGCTTTGCTGCTTGTACTCTCGTTAAGGATAATTAAGAGTCAAAAGGATTTAAAGCAAGGCATAGTTTATTACTCACAGAGAGTAACGTGAAGGGGGGGATCCTCCCCAAAAGCACTCTTCTCTGAGCAAAGTGCTGGGGGTGCAGTTTTATACCATGCGGGAAAGGGGAAGTCATACATACCCATTAACTTCATATGTATTCAAAAAAGAGATTGGGATAGGATTCTGTAACAAAAGTGGCTAACAGACTTCTTGCTTTGGAAACGGACTTGCTCACTGCTCAATGACGTATGTCCAGTGATTTTGGTTCCTAGGCAACACTTATGGGATGAGGCCATCTGACAGTTGACCTGGTCTCTTACTGCACATGCCTAGGATTCTAGTTCTAATTGGCTGATCTGAAAGACAGCTACAAGCAGATAGATTAGGAGGAAGCAAACAACGTTTGTAACATTCTTGTAGAAAAAAGTTTTAACCAACATAACTTGTAGTTTAAGGCCTTTTCTGTCCCTAGCTGGTCTCAACTCCCCCCTGAGAAATTCACACTCCTCATTCTTGAGGGTTTAAGGGATGGAGGTCTCTTCTTCTGAAGCTACTTTCTGCTGATAAGGCATGCAGGATTCTATTGATTAAAGGAGTGGAATTCTCTTGCTGCCTGAGCTAAACTATTGTATTTTCTATGCATCTCAAAAGGCTCTTCATAGGGCAGCTATGTTTCCTCTTGATCTTGGCATGGAATTGGTTGGAATCCTTGAGCAACCATCAACTAAAGGTGAAACTTTTGAAGTCTGGAAGTAATGAATTTGACCAACACATTGAATAAACAGGGACTGAAGAGGAGCAATAGTAAAATAGCACATAAGCGTCCTAGGAGAGGTAGGAACTATTGGACAGAGGGCAGCACATATTTTACTGCTTGCCATATGTGTTGGGCTCCTGATCCCTGTTTAAACTTATGAAGCCACTCAGCCTGGTCAAGTAGAGTTTTTTCTTTATTTTCTATCTGTCCTGTAGTATTGACATAGGTACAGCAGCTAGTGTTGATGGCTGTGCAGACTCCCCCCTGCTCGGCCAGAAGGCAGTCCAGAGTGATTTGATGATCTAAGACTACTTTGGCCAGTGAATTTAGGGCTAGGTTGAAGGCTGTAATTCCTTCCCCTGAATCTTAGGCTACTGTCTCTGTGACTGCAGTGATGTTTGATATTACTGATCCCTGATACAGGAACACAGCTGTGGTTCCTGTGATGGTTCCAATGAGGCTTACTATCCCTATTATTAGCCCTATTCCTCTTTCTACCCCATTAGGGGCTCTGTATATTTGAATGAGGTCTGGGTTGGTATGAGCAAACCCAATGGTACATATTCCATTTTCATGTAATGGCTTGATGCATGCTAGCACTGTGTTGCCACAAAGGAACATCAATTCTTCTTGGAGACACATGTAGATAATACCTGTTGAACTGTTAAACAAACTAGTATGATTAAGGATCAGTTTTAGCCAGGACTCTTGAAGTGGTGATAGTGTAACATTGACTGCATTCAGTGGGTTGCAACGAGGGTAGGTTCCTAATGGGTATATTTTATTGACCTTATTCCTGAAATTAGTAAAATTATTTATCCTTTGGAGGCACTGGGTTGTTGCCTCTTGGGGGCTGTTAATCATCATGTGAAGGGAAAGGCATTCCCAGGACACTCAGGGGGCCTGTACTAGTTCGGGAACAAAATTGGCCCACTTTAGCAAGTCCCAAATTTGGAAGCAAGAGTTACTATCACGAAGTACATGTATGGGAGATACTTGAAATGGAGATAAAGGAAGGGGTTGCTTTGTCCCAAAATCTGTTCCAAAGGCTGTCAGGTTAATATTGTGTATGGGGGTGGACAGTACCCAAGGGATCTGGGGTCCCTGTTCAACAGTTGTTGGGGTCTGATAACAGATCCAGTGATGTGTTAAATTGTTTCCTGAAGCAATAGCTTGGAAAGCATTAATTAAGTAGTTGGCATTACTGGATGTTAAAGCTGAATAAGTTAACTGAACAGCTAAGCTTGCTGTGGCCATGTTAAGAAGGATAAAGAATTTCCAACTAGGACTTACCACATTAATAGTAGGTGGTGATTTCTACCACACCTAGTGTCAGCACCAACTCATTAAAGCATATACTAAGGTGCATAAGTTGGTCCAAAACGGGAATCACACAGGTTGCAGCTAAAATAAAGATTAATAGAATGGCCAGGGTGAAGACAACTCCCAGTATTTCTTCTACACTTATTTTCATGATACTTATCTATGGATCCTTGTTCTGTCTTTTAAACAGCCACTTGAGGCCTTCAACTGGTTCACAGGTGTAGGCGTCCTGGCTTGTAGGGAGTTAGGCTGTCTGGTGGAGAAAAAGGCTTGACCCAGGAGTGATGGACCCATGGAGTGACTCCTTCTAATCTGAGGACAGAGATGGTTGTTAACAATACTTGGTATAGGTCCACACATTTTTTAGTCAGTTGGTCACCTGGGCTCCCTTCTTGCCAAGTCTTTAAAAGTACTAATTCTCCTCCTGGAAATTGAGCAAGTCAGTTTTTGTAGGTTTGGGGAGTATCCGGTTGTTATATTCTTGGAGTGCTTTCTGTACTTTTCCCAGATTAATGATATATTTTAATGTTTGTTGTGTATTTTGATCTAAAAGATCATTTACCTTGAGAAAAAGTCTTCCATCAGTCTATTCAAATGGGCTTAGCTTTAGAGCTTCTCTGGAGGCAGCTTGTACCCTAATCAGAGCAATGGGTAATATTTTAATCCAGGTTTCTTGAATTTCTTGGAATAATTTTGCAAGGGTCCTTTTTAGAGTTTCGTTCATTCTCTCAACCCTTTCCTGAGAACTGAGGTCCCCATGCTGAATGGAGCTTATATGTGAAGTTTAAGGATTGGGATAAACTCTGAGTTATCTTAGCCATAAAGTCAGGGCCATTGTCTCTCTGGAGGGACCAAGGCAGGCCGAACCTGGGTATGATTTCTTTTAGAAGCCATTTGCATACTTCGGTAACCTTCTCAGTCCTGGCAGGAAAGGCCTCTACCCATCCTGTGAAGGTGTCTACAAAAACCAACAGGTATTTGAATCCTTTACATGGAGACATCACCTTAAAATCTATTTGCCAGTCCTCCCCTGGGTATGTTCCCCGATGCTGTACAGGTTTTATCAAGGGAGGAGGTATGGGGTGAGTATTTGGATTGTTTCTTAAACATATCTTGCAGCTTTTAGAAACCTGTTGTATTACCTTTTCCAAGTTCCTTCCCTGTATTAGCATTTTAAGCTGAAGATGTAATGTCTCTTGGCCATAATGACTGGCCTAATGGGCCGCCTTAACCACTTTCCAGAGTTGGTCGCCAGGGACGTAGACCTGTTTATTTTCATTCTGATACAAACCACCGATCTGTTTCTCAAATT
This sequence comes from Dugong dugon, assembly GCA_030035585.1. NCBI lineage: Eukaryota > Metazoa > Chordata > Mammalia > Sirenia > Dugongidae > Dugong > Dugong dugon. The sequence continues at coordinate 98,868,887 of CM057463.1, read as the reverse complement.
CCTGAGTTTCTGCATTCTGAATATCTTCTGAGCTGTACTGGGGTTTAAGGGTCGAAAGGCTAGTGTCAGGAATGAGAGCCATCTGAGTTACTGGGGACTGTACCTGAGCTGCTTTCTTAGCCACAGCATCTGCTTTGCTGTTACCCCTTGAATCTCGGGTGTTCTCTTTTTGATGTCCCCTACAGTGTGTAACAGCCACTTCAGCAGGTTGTTGTATTGCCTCTAGAAGTTCCAGAACGAGACTACCATACTTAATGGGCGAGTCCTTTGAGTTTAAAGGCCCTCTTTCTTTCCAAATAGCCCCTTGAGCGCGGATGATGGAGAAAGAGTATTTAGAAATCTGTATATATGTTAATTGTCTTGTCTTGCTAATTTTAGTGCTCGAGTGAGGGCGACAAGCAGAGGTTTGGGGAGGTAAAGGCCAGGCTTCTATAATGTCATGGAAACTCACTATGGCATATCTTGCTTTGCAAATACCTCGTTCTACAAAACTACTTCCATCAGTGAACCAGTCCTCATTTGCATTCTCTAAAGGACTGTCTTTCAGATCAGACCTGCTGGAATAAACTTAGACTATTGTTTCAGTACAGATATGGGCTAGCTCGTGGTCTTTGGAGGTCATAACAGGTAAGAGTAGTGTGGCAGGATCTAAAACTTTACAAACCTTTAAAGTGACTTCAGGAGAATCTAATAATATGGCCTGGTATTGGGTTATCCTGCCTCCAGAAAGCCAACTCCCTCCTTTAACTTCTAAAACAGTTTGAACCTCATGGGGTATCAGCACCTCCATAGGTTGTTCTAAAGTAAATTTGGATGCTTCTTTAACCAGGATTGCAGTGGCCGCAACTACTTGCAAGCAGGCAGGCCAACCTCATGCTATTGGGTCTAATTGTTTAGAGAAACAGGCAACTGGCCTAGTAAGAGGGCCAGTCTGTTGGGCAAGTACTCCCAAGGCCTGTCCCTGTCTCTCATGAACATATAGGTTCGGTCACCACTCGATGACGTGTGACCGGTGATTTTGGTTCCTAGGCAACACTTATGGGATGAGGCCATCTGACAGTCAACCTGGTCTCTTACCTTGCATGACCAGGGTTCTAGTTCTAATTGGCTGATCTGAAAGACAGCTACAAGAGGACAGATTAGAAGGAAGCAAACAATTTTTGGACCATTCTTCTAGAAAAAATTTTTAACTGACATAACTTGTCCTTTAAGGCCTTTTCTGTCCCTAGCTGGTCTCATTGTTATTCCTATTTTTCAGATGATGAAACTGATGCAATACACATTAAGTAGCTACTGAGGTTCAAGCCAAGAAATTTTTTTTTTTTTAATAAATGGATATTGTACTTTAATTTTAGGTTTACGGAAAATTGAGTAGATAGTACAGAGAATTCCTAGTCACCTCTATCTCCCCTAATGACAGTTTTCCCTATTACTAACCTCTTCCATTAGTGTGGTACAATAGTTAATGATTAATGAATCAATATTAAAACATTATTATTAACTGATATGTTAGTAACTAAAGTCAATACATTTCATTCCCTTATATTTCATTGTATTAGGTTGGTTCTTTGTGTTGTACAGTTATATGGGTTTGACAAATGCGTAATGTCATGTAGCCACAATTACAATATTATACAAAACAGTTTCTTTGTTATAAAAATCCCCTGTGTTCCATTTATTTATCCCTCATCTCCCTAACCCCAAACCCCTTACTACCACTGATCTCTTTACTGTCTCTATAGTTTTACTTTCCCACAGTGTCATATGGTTGGAATCATATGCATGTAACATTTCCATACTGGTTTCTTTCACTTAAAAGTATGCATTTAAAGTGAATTCATGTCTTTCCACGGCTTGATAGCTTTTTAAAAAAAAAAAAATCTCTAATATTCATTTATAGGAATGTGTGTAGTTTATCCATCTACCTTTGAAGGACATCTTAGTTACTTTCAGTTTTGGGAAATTATGAATAAAGCTGCTATAAAACATTTGTGTGCATATTTTTGTGTGGGCCTAGCTTTTCAACACATTTTGGTAAATACCTAGGCACATGGTTTCTAGATATTATGTTCAAACTATGTTTACCTTAGAAAGAAACTGCCAAATTGTCTTCCAAAGTGGTTGTACCGCTCTGCATTCCAACCAGCAATGAATAAGGATTCTTGTTGCTCCACTACTTTGCCAGTGTTTGGTACTGTCATTTTTTTGGATTTTAGCCATTCTAATGGGTATATAGTGGTATCTCATTGTTGCAGTTCTCTAATGACATATGGTTTTGTGCATCTTTTCAAATGTTTAATTTGCCATCTTCTTGTACTTGTAGTCATCTATTTGTATATTTTCTTTGTTGAGGTGTCTGTTGAGATCTTTTGTCCATTTTTCTATTGCATTGTTTTCTAATTTGTTTCTTGAGGCAAACTTTTAACCATTACATTGTCTTGTAGGTTGCTATGCAGACAATGGAACAGGGTAAGAGAATAGAAGTTATTTGGAGGAGGAAGAGTCTGCTTTATATTTTATGTGGAAAATTCAGGGAAGACAATTCTGAGGAGGTAACCTTTGAGTAGAGGTCTAAATAAGGAAAAAGATCTAGACTTCAAAATACTGTGGAAGTTGATGGGGGGGTGTCATTAAACACTCTGAGTTGCAGTTTCTTAAATTGTGAAAGGAAGACATATTTGTTAAGGTATATACTCAGTTTGCTTGTATTTATGTGATGAACAGAATCAATCATTAATTATCTTTAAATGGAGAGTCTAATATGGGGACCATTCATAACCTTATTTCTTCTTCCTTAGCATATGGACTTTTGTTACCTGACATCCTTGTAGATATATCATTTTTGGAATATGCAGAAATGATTTATATCTTAATGTCTTTCTATTTTCAATTAGTATTGATTAAGTGCCAATAGAAAATTAAATGCTATTGTTTTTTAAAATTATATACAGACCATTAGCAAATTTCTGATTAATTTGCACAGCAGTCTCATTACACGCATTTTTCTAGATTTTGGTTGCAAACCATTGTGATGGTTAAGATTGTATGTCAACTTGGCTAGGCCATGATTCTCAGTGTTTTAGCAGTTGTATAATGTTGTGATCACTTCCCTGTTGAAATTTGGTATGTGATCACCCCCATGATGGAATCTGCTGGGTGGTACTGGTGGAGGTGGGGCCTGTGGCAGCTCACCACCCCCTCAGCTTCATCTTTCTGCCTTCCATTGGTTACTTTCTGCCTGCTTGCTTTGCCAAAGTTTTTGGCTTGTTCCAGACCCAGCAGCTGCCTCTTGTTTGTCTTACTTCCAGTTCTTAGGACTTGAGCTAGCAGCTTACCTGTCAGTCTTGGAATTTGTAGATCTTCACATCCTGCAAGCAAGAATCCTGTTCCCCAACCTGCTGATCTTGGATTTGCCAGCCCCTGTAGCTATGTGAATCAGGAGAAACCTTGCCGTCTTCTCTGCTGATCTTGGAATTCATTGACCTTCATAGCCTGTGAGAGGGAGCCCTGCTCTCCAACCTGCTTACCTTGGGTTTGCCAGCTTCTGTGGCTGCGTGAATTGGGAGAGGTCTCTACCCTGATCCATGGACTTGGGATGTTTTAGCCTCTAGAATCGCATGAACTGTTTCCTTGATATAAATCTCTCTACATATATACTTATACGCTTTATGGTTTTGTTTCTGTAGAGAACCCAACCTAAGACAACCTCTGAAACTGACATGGGCTAATTTAAGCACAAAGGAAAAAATAACCGGTATATATTAAATATATCATACATTTTTCAGAAAGCATAGAAAACCAGATATAGAGGCTGTGTAGCCTGAATATTTTCCCCAATTCCTACCACCTCCCTGGTTCTGTGAAGACTACTGCCACCACACTGGTGACACTGGTAGTAAAATCTTTTAGGCTGTTGTTCGTAGAAATAGGCTGTAGCTGCTGTAGCTGTTGCTCTTCTTCTTTTTTTTCTGCACCATCTCTCTTGCTTTCTATTCCTTGCTTCATACTGAGAGATACGTCTCAAAGTGGAGCTTGGCCAGGTGTCTACATTCTAGCTGCAAGAGAAACTCAGGGAGTAAGTCTATCATCTGGTACTCTCAGCTTTTTTGTGTGACATGAATGCAAATAAGACAGAACATATTCAAAACTTTGAAAGATGACCTTAAAGAAAATAACAGTTTTATATAATATGTTATATCTTTAAGAATGCATTTTTTTCCTGAAACATATGCTCTATTGTTTATTCTGTAATAGTCTTTTGTCACCTAGGTTGCACAGTGGTTAAGAGATTGGCTATTAGCAAAAAAGGTCGGCAGTTGGAATCCACCAGCTGCTCCCTGGAAACCCTATGGGGCAGTTCTGCTCTGTCCTACACGGTCACTATGAGTTGGAATTGACTCAATTGCAACAGGTTAGATACAGAGAAATTTCTGCAAATTCTTTCTATCCTTGTATATATGTCATTCTGTAATGTGGCTTTTTAGCTCTTGGCATCAAGCATCTATTTCTCCATTCCTTGAATCTGGGCTTGGCCACTTTACTTGCTTTAGTTGATAGGACCTTAGCAAATGTTACAGACAGAGATTTTAAAAGTGCCTGTGTACTCGGGCTTACTCTCTTGATAATCTTGGGAACCCTGTGGTGAAAATAATGTGAACAAACCTAGAGAACCAGCTAGTTAAATACACATCACAGTCACCTCACTGACTACTAGATGACAGGAAATGCATGAATTAGACTAGTTGATACGATGACAGGGAGCAGAAACAAACCTTTCCAGTGGAGACTAACCCAAATTATTCAGCATTTCAATGAAGAACAAATAGAGTATGTGTCATTTAAAGACACCAAATTTTAGGGGAGTTTATTCTCAGCAAAGACTATCTGATATATTTGTCATTACTCCTTTACCAATATCACAGAGCAGAATTTTTTCCTTTTTAAAATTAATACTCATCTGATACCTTGAAAACAGCTAAAAATTAACAAATTAATATTTTCACTGTACATGACACATATTGGAAATTGTTTATAAGTTAGCTTCATGAAAGAATATATATATTTCTACAATATGGGACACAATTTAAAACTTTTTCTGTTACATATTTTTTGAATAGCTTGTTATTTTGGCATAACACTTTTCATCCTAGATGATGGTGTGAAGAATTTTCATGTCTGCTCTGCTATTCACATACCAGTTGGTTTCAAAAATCAAAGTCTATTATAGTAAAGAGAAAATAAGTGACTATTTTGTATCACAATTAAGTTGATTTTTCCTAACCAACTGCTTGACAGATTAGTTTTTCAAAGCTTTCATTGCATTAATTACTAAAGAGATTGAGGTGTATATAACACTTAAGAGGATGGGTTGTATATTTTTACCAGGAAATACTGATCTTCTCATTTGTTGTCAGTGTTAAAATTACTTTCAACTTTAATGAACTCAATTTTTTTGGTATTGTTCATAGAATATTCCAGTGAGTCAGTTTCTAAACTGAATTTATATATGGTTTATACATGACTTTTTCAATTCTATTGTTGTCATGGAAAGCTAACACATTTTTCAGTAAGGATTTTTTTCCAAATTATACATTTTGAACAAAATTTGTTCATTATGCCAAATGTTCAATCAATCATTTCTAACATATATGGAAGTGATTTTCTTAAAGTAGATTTTCTTATACGAATGTGTTTCTAAATTTGTTATTGCAATTAAAAAAAAACTAATTTTAAATAAGCAGACAGATTTTTTGTGATTTTTTTTCTATCATGTTATTGATCCTGTATCCTCATATTTGATTATACTTATAGTCTTTTAATTGAGTCATTGTACAGTATTTAATTTTAAGTGGATTATGAAACTTTGTTGAGGTATTATAGTTTATACACACATATCACTACACATAACATAAAGTAAGTTTTATAGATAGTACATTCACATTTGAGTCAATAAAAATACTTACGTACTTAGTATGTATAGTCTGATACATACTTGTGCAAATTGAAAAAAAAAGTTTTGTATTAAACCAATGAATTGAATGAAGAAAAGTATCAATTTAAATTGTCACTGGGGGAAAAAAATGTAAGAATATTATTTTAAATATTTTCAGCAGGTGACAGTATTTCATCTTCTTTATATAGTAACACAACAGTAGAGAACAAATGGAATCTAAACTGGGAAAGACCAATTAAGTTAATTCTGCCCAAGAAATGTAGCAATGACAAACAGGGCATTTGAAAAAAAACTGATTACTAATAAACAGAACCTCAAAGAACAAGAGAGCTAACAAAAAATCATAACATTTGTCAATCATTTATGGCAAAATTATGAAATTTTTTTTCCATTCAAAATACTAACCATTTGATAATATTTAATCTCCAAACACAGGGTTATAAAGATTTGATACTTAACATAAATCACTTGTGTTGGATTTTTAATTGAGTTTTGAACACATTTTCCAGTTTCAGTTCTATCACACTATGGTCTTAAACGATTTATTAAATGGATACTAACATAATAGCCCTTCATATACATGAAGACATAAATGATACATCCCTTTAGATTTTCCTATATATATCTTCCTCTAAAAATATGGTCATTTGTTTTCTGTCTTTGAATTTTTTGTTTTGTTGTTAATTAAAAAGTCTAGTTCTTGACAGGGGGGCAAGATGGCGCTCTAGGCAGAAACACCACGCCGTCCCTCCACAGCAAAGATCCGAAAAACTAAGCCTAACAGAGAATCAACAATCCTGAAACCCTAGAACACCAAATGAAGAGATAAAGAACTCAGCCAAACACCAAACGGAGTGAGAATACTAAAAGAGAACGGAGAGCGAGGAGAGACTCAGGCAGAGATTCCTTACCAGCTAACGCAGCGCGGATCCACCATCTTGGATTCCTATCGGAGACCAGCAAACGGGAGAGCAGCCTTGCAGAGCATCTGGCCGGAGACAGAACGACCGCTTAGCTTCACACATAACCATCTTCCCGCTGCACCCTACCTACCTGCACCGTGCACTAGACATCACATCACCAAGCGGTGCAGGCACGCCCTATTGGAACCTGCCCAGCACTGACTACCGACCGTCCTGGTGGCTGCGGTGAGTGCCACAAGCAACCCATCCCAGTGGCTCCTCCTCAACTAGATCTGCCCAGCTGTACCACAAGAACGAAAAAAAAAAAAAAATCTACAATCAATAAACGAGAGAAATATCTACTGAATGCCCCGAAAACAGCAAACAATATCAAAACATTTACAAAAACAAGACAAGATGGCTCCAATAGGCGTCCAAATTAAAACACCAGATAACTCTCCTGTGGAAGAAAATGCACTAGAAGTACCTGATACGGAACTCAAATCACTAATACTCGGAATTTTCCAAGAACTGAGGCAAAAAGCTGACAAACATGAGGAAAAAATAGACAAATTTATGGAAAATACAGATAAAAAATTGGAAGAATTCAGGAAGATGATGCAAGAACAAAATGCCAAAATAAATTCACAACTCGAAATTATACAAAAACAACAATTAGAAATCCAAAAGATAAACAACAAGATTTCAGAAATGGACGGTGTCATAGAAGGGCTGAGAAGTAGATTTGAAACCATGGAAGACAGGATCAGTGGAACTGAAGACAAACACTTGGATACAACTCTGTTTCAGGAAAACTCAGAAAAAAGAACAAAGAAAAATGAAGAGACCCTGAGAGTTATGTGGGACACAATTAAAAGCAAAAACTTACGAGTGATTGGCATACCAGAACAGGGGGAGAAAACAGAAAACACAGAGAGGATCATTGAGGAACTGCTGACAGAAAACTTTCCCAATATCATGAAAGATGAAAAGCTGGTCATCCAAGAAGCTCAACGAACCCCATATAGAAGAGACCCCAAAAGAAAATCACCAAGACATATCATATTCACACTCGCTAAAACTAAAGACAAACAAAGAATCCTGAGAGCAGCTCATGAAAAACAAGAAGTCACATACAGAGGAGAAACAATAAGACTAAGCTCAGATTATTCAGCAGAAACCATGCAGGCAAGAAGGCAATAGGATGACATATATAAAATCTTGAAAGAAAAAAATTGTCAGCCAAGAATAATATATCCTGCAAAACTCTCTTTCAAATTTAATGGTGAAATTAGGTCATTTCCAGATAAACAGAAACTAAAGGAATATGCAAAAGTCAAACCAAACTTACAAGAATTATTAAAGGGAGTTCTTCGATCTGAGGACAAACAGCTTAAGCCCTCAGGCAGGACCTAGGACCTAGGACGCAGGTTAACATGAACCAGATACCATTCTAGGAACTGAACTACAGACGACTTTCCAAAAACAAAAGATATACAACAGGGAATCAGAGAAATCAATCAAAGGATGACAACAACATCAAAACAATGAAAGAGGGAACAAACGGCATAGGTATAGAACCTTCTAAAGGAGAAGAAGGCAAGGCGATACCAAGTAAGGGTAGACTGCTTCAAAATTATAAAGATAAGGGTAAAATTCATGGTAACCACAAAAAAAGTTAACAAACCAACTCATAAAAATAAAGACGAAAAACATAAAGTCTCAACAAAACCAAAACCTACAAAAACAAAAGAAATGAACACAAAATCCACAAACAAAAGGAACTCAGCACAAGAGAGTAAGAAGAACAAAGAAAAATTCAGCATCACAAAAAAAAGCACTACAAAATGACAGCAACAAATTCACATCTATCAATAATTACACTGAACGTAAATGGACTCAATGCACCCATAAAGCGACGGAGAGTGGCAGAATGGATAAGAAAACAGGATCCATATATTTGCTGTCTACAAGAGACACATCTTAGAAACAAAGATGTGAATTTATTAAAAATCAAAGGTTGGAAAAAAATATATCAAGCTAACAACTATCAAAAAAGAGCAGGAGTGGCAATTCTAATCTCAGATAAAATAGACTTTAAAACAAAATCTACCATAAAAGACAAAGAAGGACACTATATAATGATTAAGGGGATGACCCATCATGAAGACATAACCATAATAAATATCTATGCACCCAATGACAGGGCTCCAAAATACATAAAAAAAACTCTAACAGCACTGAAAAGAGAAATTGACAGTTCCACAATAATAGTAGGAGACTTCAACACACCACTCTCAGTAAAGGACAGAACAACTAAAAACAAACTCAGCAAAGATACAGAAGACCTAAAGGACACAATCAGCCAACTGGACCTCATAGACATATATAGAACAATCCATCCAACCGCTGCAAAGTACACATTCTTTTCCAATGCACATGGAACGTTCTCCAGAATAGACCACATCTTAGGCCACAGAGCAATCCTCAACAAGATCCAAAATGCTGAGATAATTCACAGTATCTTCTCTGACCACAATGCCATCAAGGTAGAAATTAACACTAGAAAGAGCAAGGAAAAAAAATCAAACACATGGAAACTGAATAATAATCTGCTTACACATCAATGGGTAATAGAAGAAATCAGAGATGGGATTAAAAAATTCCTAGAATCAAATGAAAATGAAAACACATCATACCAAAACCTTTGGGACACAGCAAAGGCAGTCCTCAGAGGACAATTTATAGCAATAGATGCACATATCAAAAAAGAAGAAAGGGACAAAATCAAAACATTAACTACAGAACTCAAACAAATAGAAAGAGAACAACAAAAAAAGCCTACAACCACCGGAAGAAAGGAAATAGTAAAGATCAGAGCAGAAATCAATGAAATAGAGAACAGAAAAACAATAGAAAGAATCAACAAAACCAAAAGTTGGTTCTTTGAAAGAATCAACAAAATCGACAAACCACTGGCCAGACTGACAAAAGAAAAACAGCAGAGGGCACAAATAACCCAAATAAGAAATGAAATGGGGAACATTACAACAGACCCAACCGAAATAAAAGGATTATAACAGAATACTATGAAAAACTATATTCCAACAAATTTGAAAACCTAGAGGAAATGGATAAATTTCTAGAAACATACGGCCTACCCAAACTACAACAAAGTGATATTGAAAATCTGAACAGACCCATAACAAGAGAAGAGATTGAAAAGGTAATAAAAAAACTCCCAACCAAAAAAAGCCCTGGCCCAGATGGCTTCACTGGAGAATTCTACAAAACATTTACAGAAGAGCTCGTACCAGTTCTACTCAAGTTATTTCAGAGCATAGAAGAGGAAGCAACACTTCCAAATTCATTCTATGAAGCCAGCATAACGCTGATACCAAAACCAGGCAAAGACATCACAAAAAAAGAAAATTACAGACCAATATCTCTCATGAATATAGATGCAAAAAATTCTGAACAAAATTCTAGCCAATAGAATTCAGTATCATATCAAAAAACTAATACACCACGACCAAGTAGGATTCATACCAGGTATGCAAGGATGGTTTAACATTAGAAAATCCATCAACGTAATCCACCACATAAATAAAAGGAAAGAAAAAAATCACATGATTATCTCAATTGATGCAGAAAAGGCATTTGACAAAGTCCAACACCCATTCCTGATAAAAGCTCTCAATAAAATAGGTATAGAAGGGAAATTTCTCAACATAATAAAGGGCATCTATGCAAAACCAACAGCCAACATCATTCTTAATGGAGAAAGGCTGAAAACATTCCCCATGAAAACAGGAAAAAGACAAGGATGCCCTTTATCACCACTCCTATTTAACATTGTGCTGGAAGTTCTAGCTAGAGCAGTAAGGCAAGAGAAAGAAATAAAGGGCATCCAAATTGGTAATGAAGAAGTTAAACTCTCCCTGTTTGCAGATGATATGATACTATACATAGAAAACCCTAAAGACTCCACGAGAAATTTACTGGAAGTAATAGAAAGATTCAGCAGAGTAGCAGGATACAAGATAAACATTCAAAAATCAGTTGGATTCCTATACACCGGTAAAGAGAACGATGAAAAGGAGATCAGGAAATCAATACCATTTTCAATAGCCCCTAAAAAGATAAAATACTTAGGAATAAATCTGACCAGGAATATAAAAGACCTATACAAAGAAAACTACAAAACACTGCTGCATGAAACCCAAAGGGATCTACATAAATGGAAAAACATACCATGCTCATGGATAGGCAGACTCAACATTGTGAAAATGGCAATTCTACCTAAAGCAATCTACAAATACAATGCAATTCCGATACAAATACCAACAACATTCTTCAAAGAGATGGAAAAACTAATTATTAACTTTATATGGAAAGGGAAGAAACCTCGAATAAGTAAAGCACTACTGAAGAAGAAGAATAAAGTTGGAGGACTCACACTACCTGACTTGAGAACCTACTATACAGCTACAGTACTCAAAACAGCCTGGTACTGGTACAACAACAGAGACATTGACCAATGGAACAGAATTGAGAACTCAGATGTAAATCCATCCACCTACGGTCACCTGATTTTTGACAAGGGCCCAAAATACGTCAAATGGGGAAAAGACAGTCTTTTTAACAAATGGTGCTGGCAAAACTGGATATCCATTTGTAGAAAAATGAAACAGGACCCATACCTCACACCATATACAAAAACTACTTCAAAATGGATCAAAGACCTGAATATAAAGCCTCAAACTATAAAATTCATAGAAGAAAAAATAGGACCAACACTTCAGGCCTTAACACATGGCATTAAGAGGATACAAACCATAAACATCAACACAAAAAACCCAACAGATAAACTAGATAATTGGGATCTTCTAAAAATCAAACATCTATGCTCTTCAAAAGATTTCACCAAAAGAGTTAAAAGAGAACCTACAGACTGGGAAAAAATTTTTGGACAGTACAAGTCAGACAAAGGTCTAATCTCCATAATCTACAAGAAAATCCAACACCTCTACAACAAAAAGACAACCAATCCTATCAAAAAATGGGCAAAGGAAATGAACAGACACTTCACCAAGGAAGACATTCAAATGGCCAACAGACACATGAGGAAATGCTCGCGATCACTAGCCATTAGAGAAATGCAAATTAAAACCACAATGAGATACCATCTCACCCCGGCATTACTGGCACGAATCAAAAACACTGGAAATAACAAATGTTGGAGGGGCTGCGGGGAGACGGGAACTCTTATACACTGCTGGTGGGAATGCAAAATGATACAGCCATTTTGGAAAATGATATGGCGTTTCCTCAGAAAGCTAGAAATAGACGTACCATTCGATCCAGCAATCCCACTCCTAGGAATATATCCTAGAGAAATAAGAGTCATCACTCGAATAGACATATGCACACCTATGTTCATGGCAGCATTATTCACAATAGCAAAACGATGGAAACAACCTCGATGTCCATCAACAGACGAATGGATACACAAACTATGGTACATACACACAATGGAGTACTATGCAACGAGAAAGAACAATGAATCGGTGAACCATCTCATAACATGGATGAAACTGGAGGACATCATGCTGAGTGAAATAAGTCAATCACAAAAGGACAAATATTGTATGAGACCTCTATTGTAAAAACCCATGAAGAAATTCACATGCAAAATGTAACAATCCTTGTTGGTTACCAGGGATGGGGGGGGGGGATACTAAATAGGTAATAGGTAAGTGGTAACTTGGGTGAGAGATGAGATAGTACATAGTACAGCGGAAACTAACACAACCTACACAAGGAAAGGTCATGAAGGCCCTATAGACACATCCAAACCCCCCGAGGGACTGAGTTGTTGGACGGAGGGCTCTGGGGACCATGATCTCGGGGAACATCTAGCTCAATTGGCATGACACTACTTATAAAGATAATGCTCTACATTCTACCTTGGTGAGTAGTGTCTGGGGTCTTAAAAGCCTATGAGCGGCCATCTAAGATACTCCACTGATCTCATCCCTTCGGGAACAAGGGAGAATGAAGAGAACAGGATACAAGGAAAAGATTAGTCCGAAGGACTAATGGTCCACAGCTACCAAGGCCTCCACGGGACTGAGCCCAGTACAGCTGGATGGTGCCCGGCTACCACCAATGACTCCTTTGACCAGGATCACAACAGAGGGTTCTGGGCAGAGCTGGAGTAGGATGTAGAGCATAATTTTAACTCCCCCCCAAAAAAAAAAAAAAAAAAGAAGACCAGATATACTGGCCTAAAGAATACTAGAGAAACCTCGAGAGTGTGGCCCCCAGACACCCTTTCAGCTCAGAGGGGAAGTTACCTTCAAGGTTCGATGTTAAGCCTGGGAATGGACACCCCAGTAAAACTAAATGGGACTAACGATGTACAGGAGTCCGGTGACAAGGGCCAGAAGGCAGAGGGAGAGTAGGAAACTGATGATAAGGAACACAAATTGAATAAGGACACTGTCGATGTATTGTGAGACTGTTGACCACTGCTATAGGGCAACATTTGTAGTAACTATTAAATGGGAGGCTGTTTTGTCCTGTAAGCCTTCATCTTGGGCGAGAATGGCAGCACAATTGGAAGAGCATAGTCAATATCACTTAAATGTGTAAGTAAAAAGTTTTGAAATGGTGTTTAAATAAAATAAAAATAAATAAATAAATAAACAAACAAAGGAGACTAAAGAGGTACAATAGTCCACTGACAGGGTCCAGAAGACAGAAGGGGACAAGGAAGCCCCCTGGTGATAGGGAACACAAGGTGGAGTAAGGATATTCTTGATGTGCTGTGAGATTGTTAACCATTGTCATAGGGCAACATGTGTAGTAACTGTTAAATGAAAAACTATTTTGTTCTGCAAGCCTTCATCTTAAGTGAGAATAACAGCACAGTTGGAAGAGCGTAGTCAATGTCACTGAACTGTGAATGTTAAAAATTTTGAAACGGTGTATCTTTGGCCATCTGTAATTTTCATCAAAAAAAAAGGTTGAGAATTTAGAGGCTTAATACGTTGTGGGGTTGTTAACCAATGTCAAAAAAAACAACATGTGTACTACTATTTCATGAGAAACTATTTGCTCTGTAAGCTTTCACCTGAAGTACAATAAAATATATATTAAAAAAAAAAAAAAAAAAAAAAAGTCTAGTTCTTGATATAACTTCGTATAATTACGTGTGCCAAGGTCACTCACAAAATTTTGAAGAACAACTTAAATTTGAAATTTGAAAACTATGATTTGGTTGACATAATTAGGTACAACGTACTAAGTGGATCAATGACCAATAATCCCATTAGGAATTTGTAGTGCGATTTCTACAGATGACTAAGTTGATATCCAGAATTATCAAAATGCTTATCATGTAAAGGACATGAATCAGTAACCTACTTCTTTTGACAAAATTCATTTTTTTAATATTGTAAGTTAATACAGATATTTTCTAATATTTTTATGTTAATTTAAAAATTTTCCACTCCAATGAATTACTGAACCAAAAAATTGAAATATAGTATTGTATATTAATAAATGGTGGAATCATACAAAAAAATTTTTGTATGATTTTTGGTCAATCATAAGTCAGTAACTTTGATGACTAAAATGTCTCCCAAAGATAAGGAATTCTTCCAGTCATAAACTGGCTCTGGGAAAATTATGTAAGGATAATGCAAGGTAGCATTAAAAGAAAGCAAAACAAAGCATGACAAATAAAATAGCTAGGCCTAGCTTATGCACAAAGGCGATTGCCTGTGAAGCAAATCAAACAGGCCTCTCATATGTAAATTAAATGAAATATAATAAATTTATTCAGAGAGATTCAAAATCTTAGTTTCAAAATGCTTGCATACATTAAATAAATTTCCAGATCATTTAAAGAATACCTTCTTTATATGTAATGACTACTATGCACTACAGATATGTAATAAAACTCACAATGTGTTAAGCTGAAAGAGATCTTAGGGATAAAGCAACATGGAGAAAAATTAAGTACATATGCCACTGTTTTCAAAGAACAATTGTCAATGGCTTCCTTATAACTAAGCAGTAAATATTTTAAAAATATTATCTAAGGTGCCTCTGATCATAATCCATAAATTGTGCTGTGCTTTTTATTCCACCAGAAATCCATGATATTTATGTTTTCTCTCGGAATTCATTGATTGCCACGACCTGAATTGGAATGTATATATAATTTGCATACTAAGAGTTAGTTTTATGTGTAAACTTTGCTAATCCAGTTATTTAGTCAAACAGAAATATAAGTAATACTGTATAAGTATTTTATAGATGTGGTTAATAACTAGAATTAGTTGACTTTAAATAAAGGAGATTACCCTCAATAATCTCCTGAAGTACAGCACTGTCAGTGATAGGATCATATTCACACGCCTACAAGGAATACCAGTTAACACAACTATTATTCAAATTTATACACCAACCACTAAGGCCAAAGAGAAGAAACTGAAAATTTTTTTCCAACTCCTGCAGCCTTAAATTGATCAAACATGCAATCAACATGCATTGATAATTACTGGTCACTGGAATGTAAAAGTTGGAAACAAAGAAAAAAGATCAATGGTTGGAAAATATGGCCTTGGTGATAGAGTGAACCCAGAGATGGCATGATAGAATTTTGCAATACCAACTACTTATTCTCTGCAAATACCTTTTTTCAACAACGTAAGTGGTGACTATATACTTTTACCTCACCGGATGGAATACACAGGAATCAAATCGATGACATCTGTGGAAAGAGACAATGGAAAAGCTCAAAATCATCAGTCAGAATAAGGCCAGGGGCCAGCTGTAGAACAGACCATCAATTGTTCGTACACAAGTTGAAGCTGAAGAAAATTAAAACAAGTTCACAACAGCCAAAGTACAGTTTTGAGTATTTCCCACCTGAATTTAGAGACTATCTCAAGAATGAATTTGACACATTAAACACTAATGACTGAAGATCAGACAAGTTGTGGAATGACAATAAGATATCATACATGAAGAAAGCAAGAAGTCATTGAAAAGAGAGGAAAGAAAGAAAAGACCAAAATAGATGTCAGAGGAATCTCTGCACTCAGCATTTCTCAAGATGAAAGAACTGAAGGAAAAATTCAAGCATTGATTTGCAATATTAAAGCTTTCTGAGGCAAAATACTGAACAACACAGGAAACATCAAAAAAAAAAAAAAAAAAAAAAAGAAGAAGAAGAAGAAGGAATATACAGAGTCACTGTACCAAAGAGAAATTGTCAATGTTCAGTAATTTCAGAAGTAGCATACGATCAAGAACCTATGGTACTGTAGGAAGACATCCAAGCTGCACTGAAAACACTGCCAAAAAACAAGTCTCCAGGAATTGATGGAATACCAGTTGAGATGTTTCAACAAACAGATACAGTGCTGGAAGTACTCACTCATCTATGCCAAGAAATTTGGAAGACAGCTATATGACCAATCGACTGGAAAAGATCCATATTTATACCTGTTCCAAAGAAAGGTGATCCAACAGAATGTGGAAATTATCAGACAATGTCACTAATATCCCATGCAAGTAAAATTTTGCTGAAGATCATTCAAAAGCAATTTCAGCAGTACATCCACAGGGAACTGCCAGAAAATCAAGTCGGATTCAGAAGAGGGTGTGGAACAAGGGTTATCACTGCTGATGTCAGATGGATGCTGGCTGACAACAGAGGATACCAGAAAGATGTTTATCTGTGTTTTACTGACTATGCAAAGACATTTGACTGTGTGGATCATATCAAATTATGGATAACTTTGCAAAGAATGAGCATTCCAGAATGTTTCACTGCGCTCGTTAGGAATCTGTATACATACAAAGAGGCAGCCATTTGAACAGAACAAGGGGATACTGCATGGTTTAAAGTCAGAATAGATGTGTGTCAATGTTATATCCTTTCACCATACTTATTCAATCTGTATGCTGAGCAAATAATCAGAGAATCTGGACTATATGAAAAAGAAAAGAGCATCGGGACTGGAAGAAGACTCATTAACAACCTGCATTATGCAGATGAAACAACCTTGCTTGCTGAAAGTGAAGAGAACTTGAAGGACTTACTGATGAAGATCAAACATTACAGCCTTCAGTACGGATTACACTTCAACGTAAAGAAAACAAAAATCTTTGCAACTGGATAAATACGCATCATGATAAATGGAGAAAAGACTGAGTTTGTCAAAGATATCATTTTACTTGGATGCACAATCAACGTCATGGAAGTAGCAGTCAAGAAATCAAAGAACACATTGCGTTGCACAAATTTGCTGCAAAAGTCCTCTTTAAAGTGTTCAGAAGCAAAGATGTCACTTTAAGGACTAAGGTGTGCTTGACTCAAGCCATGGTATTTTCAACTGCCACACGTGCGTGTAAAACCTGGATGATGAAGAGTTCCGGCAAAATGGCCCTCTAGGCAGAAGCACCACGCCATCTCTCTGCAGCAAAGATCTGAAAAACTAAGCTGAAGAGAGAAAACAACAATCCTGAAACCCTAAGACATCAAATGAAGAGAGAAAGAAATCAGCCAAGCACCAAATGGAGTGAGAAAACTGACAGAGAATGGAGAGTAAGCAGAGATTCATGCAGAGGTCCCCTACCAGTTAACGCAGCATGGATCTGCCATTTTGGACTCCTATCAGAGACCAGCAAACAGGGGATACAAAAAAGCAGCTTCAAGGAGCTTCCAGCGGGAGACAAAACAACCGGTAATTTGTGATATATGCTTTCCCACCCCCCACTATTCTTCACCCCCACTCGGCCCCCTCCGCTTCCCGTGGCCACAATCTCTTGTCCAGGAAACACCGGCTGCCTGATTTCCACACACCTGAATGGGCCGGCTCTCTGAGTGCCATTTGTTGGCTGCTGGTGTTTCTTTTTTCCTCTTCTTTTGATTTCTTTCTTACCTCTCACCACCTCCCCCTCCTTTTGCTCAAATACCTGGCTCTGTGTGCCATCTTTGCTTCTTCCTGAGGGGCTGCAGAGCTCCGGTAATTTGTGATCACGCTTTCCCACTCCCTACCCTTCTTCGTCCACACTTGGCTCCCTCTGCTTCCCACGGACACAGTCTCTTGTCCAAGAAACACTGGCTGCTTGGATTCCACCAGCCCTCACAAGCTGGCTCCCTGAGTTCCATTTGTTGTCTGCTGGTGTTCCTTTTTTTATTCTGCTTCTTTTGATTACTTCCTTACCTCTCACCAACTCCCCCTCCTTTCGCTCAAATACCTGGCTCCATGCGCCATCTTTGCTTCTGCCAGAGGGGCTGTGGAGGTCCGTTCGAGTGTGGAGCTGCTTTCCGGTCTGGGCTGCCGCACTCGTGGGATCCCTGGTCTTTTGTTCGTTTGTTTGTTTTGAATTTTTGTTTGTTTTCTTTTCCTTTTCTTGAGTTGGGAACCCTTTCTGGCCAGGCGGTGCTGCGTAGCAAGGAGACTGCCCTCTTAGCTTGCACAGACGTGCAGAGGGATTCCTGAGGGGATTTTTTTTTTTGCTGTTTTTTTTTTTTTTCTTATTCTCATTTTTTCTATTTTTTGGGGTTTTTTTCCTTGTTATTTGGTTTTTTTTTTTAATTTGTTTTATTTTCTTTTCCCTCTTTTTCCCTTTTCGTCTTTCTTCATTACTCAGTTCCTCGTATCTGTATATCTTCCTTCTCTTTCTGTTCCCTGAAAACCTGGCATTGTATACCTCTACACCTTCTAGCCAGGCTGTATTGCAACACCTGAGAGCGACTTCCCCAGACCTCATAGCTACATCTGGGGGATCTCTGGGAACTTTGCGGTTCTTTAAACTTTCTGATTTTTATTTATTCATTCTTTTCTATTCTTTTCTTCCTCTTCCCCTTTTTGTTTTTCTCCATTTCATAGTCTCTCATCTCGCCACTCCAACGGCAAACTCCCCTAGTATTCTTTGTTTGTTTGTATGTTTTTGGCTCCTGTTCCTCTCTCCTCTCTCCCATATCCATCTTAGCTCCACACATAACAATCTCTCCGCTACATCCTGCCTACCTGCATGGTGCCCTTAACATCACACCACCAAGCAGCACAGGCATGGCCTACTGGAACCTGCCCTGCACTGATTACTGACCCGCACTGGTGGTTGTAGTAAGTGCCACAAACAACCCGTCTCAGTAACTCATCTTCAGCTAGACCTGCCCTGTGGTGACATATCTGATTGACTGACCCTGCCAATTGGAAAAGGAGGCAAAAAGTATTGTCCCCTCAGACAAGCAAACAACAAAGAAAACACAGTCCACCTGCTCAGAGACCATCAAATTAAAAAAAAAAACATGGACAAAACAAACAAATCTACAATCAATAAATGAGAAAAATTACTACTGAATGCCCCGAAGACAGCAGACAATATCAAAACATTTACAAAAACAAGACAGGACTGTTCCAGCAGGGGTCCAAAATAAAACACCAGATGAATTTCCAGTGGATGAAAAGGCACTAGAACTACCGGATAGGGAATTCACATCTCTGCTACTCAAAATTCTCCAAGAGCTGAGGGAAAAAAACTGACAAACATGAGGAAAAAATAAACAAATTCACTGAAAATACAGACAAAAAATTGGGAGAAACAAAATGCCAAAATAAATTCACAACTAGAAGTTATACAAAAACAACAATTACAAATCCAAAAGATAAACAAAAAGATTTCAGAAATGGACAGAAGCCCTGAGAAGCAGATTTGAAAAGGTGGAAGACAGGAGCAGTGGAATTGAAGACAAACACTTGGATACAACTCTGTTTCAGGAAAACTCAGAAAAAAAGAACAAACAAAAATGAAGAGACCCTAAGAGTTATGTGGGATACAATCAAAAGCAAAAATTTAAGACTGATTGGAATTCCAGAACAGCGGGAGAAAAGAGAAAACACAGACCGGATCATTAATCTGATGACAGAAAACTTCCCCAATACCATGAAAGATGAAAAGCTGGCCATCCAAGAAGCTCAATAAACCCCAAATACGAGAGAACCCAAAAGAAAATCACCAAGGCACATCATAATCACACTCGCCAAAACCAAAGACAAACAAAGAATCCTGAGAGCAGCTCATGAAAAAAAAAAGTCACATACAGAGGAGAAACAATAAGACTAAGCTCAGATTATTTGACAGAAACCATCCAGGCAAGAAGGCAATGTGATGACGTATATAAAATCTTGAAATAAACAAATTGCCAGGCAAGAATAATATAGCCTGCAAAACTCTCGTTCAAATCTGATAGTGAAATTACTTCATTTCCAGATAAACAGAAATTAACGAAATATGTAAAAGTCAAACCAAACTTACAAGAATTATTAAAGGCGGTTCTTTGATCTGAGGACAAACAACATCAGCTCACAGGCAGAATCTAGGATGCAGGATCATACCAGCCAGATAACAATCTAAGAAATGAACTCTCAAGGACTATCCAAAACCAAAAGAAATACAACAGGGAATCAGAGCAGTTAATCAGTAACTGACAACAACATCAAAACAATAAAAGAGGGAATAAACAGCATAGGTACAGAAGCTTCTAATGGAGAGGAAGGCAAGGGGTTACTTAGTAATGGTAGACTGCTTCAAACTTAGAAAGATAAGGGTAAAATTCATGGTAACCACAAAGAAAGTTAACAAACATACTCATAAAAAAAGAGGAAAAACATAAAGTCTCAGCAAAAACAAAACCTACAATAACAAAAGAAATGAAAGAAAAAATCCACAAACAAAAGTAACTCAGCAGAAGAGAATAAGAAGAACAAAGAAAACTTCAGCACCAGAAAAAAAGCACAACAAAATGACAGCCACAAACTCACATCTATCAATGATTACAGTGAATGTAAATGGACTCATTGCACCCATAAAGAGAGGGAGACTGACAGAATGGATAAGAAAACAGGATCCATCAATATGCTGTCTACAAGAGGCACACCTTAGAAACAAAGATGTGAATTTATTAAAAGGCAAAGGTTGCAAAAAAAATATATCAAGCTAACAACTACCAAAAAATAGCAGGAGTGGCAATTCTAATCTCAGATAAAATAGACTTTAAAACAAAATCTACCATAAAAGACAAAGAACGACACTATATAATGATTAAGGCGACGATCCATCAGGAAGACAAAACCATAATAAACAACTACACACCCAATGACAGTGCTCCAAAATACGTAAAACAAACTCTAACAACACTGAAAAGAGAAATTGACAGTTCTATAATAATAGGAGACTTCAACACACCACACTCAGTAAAGGACAGAACAACTAAGAAGAAGTTCAGCAAAGATAAAGAAGACCTAAGGGGCACAATCAGCCAACTTGACCTCATAGACATATATAGAACACTCCATCCAACCACTGCAAAGTACATATTCTTTTCAAATGCACATGGAATTTTCTCCAGAATAGACCACATCTTAGGCCACAGAGCAATTCTCAACAAGATCCAAAATGTTGAGACAATTCAAAGTATCTTCTCTGACCGCAATGACATCAAGGTAGAAATTAACAACAGAAAGAGCAAGGAAAAAAAATCAAACACACGGAAACTGAATAATAATCTGCTTACACATCAATGGGTAATAGAAGAAATCAGAGATGGAATTAAAAAATTCCTAGAATCAAATGAAAATGAAAACACATCATACCAAAACCTTTGGGACACAGCAAAGGCAGTCCTCAGAGGACAATTTATAGCAATAGATGCACATATCAAAAAAGAAGAAAGGGATAAATGAAAACGTTAACTACAGAACTCAAACAAATAGAAAGAGAACAACAAAAAAAGCCTACAACCGCCTGAAGAAAGGAGATAGTAAAGATCAGAGGAGAAATCAATGAAATAGAGAACAGAAAAACAATAGAAAGAATCAACAAAACCCAAAGTTGGTTATTTGAAAGAATCAACAAAATCGACAAACCACTGGCCAGACTAACAAAAGAAAAACGGCAGAGAGCACAAATAACCCAAATAAGAAATGAAATGGGGGACATTACAACAGACCCAACCAAAAAATCCTTTTTATAACAGAATATTATGAAAAAATATATTCCAACAAATTTGAAAACCTAGAGGAAATGGAAAAATTTCTCGAAACATACGGCCTACCCAAACTACAACAAAGTGATATTGAAAATCTGAACAGACCCATAACAGGAGAAGAGATTGAAAAGGTAATAAAAAAACTCCCAACCAAAAAAAGCCCTGGCCCAGATGGCGTCACTGGAGAATTCTACAAAACATTTACAGATGAGCTTGTACCAGTATGGCTCAAGCTATTTCAGAGCATAGAAGAGGACACAACACTTCCAAATTCATTCTATGAAGCCAGCATAACACTGATACCAAAACCAGGCAAAAACGTCACAAAAAAAAAAAAAAAAAAATTACAGACCAATATCTCTCATGGATATAGATGTAAAAATTCTTGAAAAAATTCAATCCAATAGAATTCAGCATCATATAAAAAATATAATATACCACGACCAAGTAGGATTCGTACCAGGTATGCAAGGACAGTTCAACATTAGAAAATCAATCAACGTAATCCACCACATAAATAAAAGGAAAGAAAAGAATTACATGATCATCTCAATTGACACAGAAAAGGCATTTGACAAAGTCCAACACCCATTCCTGATAAAAACTCTCAATAAAATAGGTATAGAAGGGAAATTTCTCAGCATAATAAAGGGCATCTATGCAAAAGTAATGGCCAACGTCATTCTTAATGGAGAGAAGCTGAAAACATTCCCCTTGAGAACAGGAACAAGGCAAGGATGCCCTTTATCACCACTCCTATTGAACATTGTGCTGGAAGTACTAGCTAGAGCAATAAGACAAGAAAAAGAAATAAAGGTCATCCAAATTGGTAATGAAGAAGTTAAACTGTCCCTGGTTGCAGATGATATGACATTATACATAGAAAACCCTAAAGACTCCACGAGAAATCTACTGGAACTAATAGAAAGATTCAGCAGAGTAGCTGGATGCAAGATAAACATTCAAAAATCAGTTGGATTCCTATACACTAATAAAGAGAACAATGAAAAGGAAAACAATACCATTTTCAATAGCCACTAAAAAGATAAAATACTTAGCAATAAATCTGACCAGGGATGTAAAAGACCTATACAAAGAAAACTACAAAACACTACTGCATGAAACCCAAAGGGATCTACATAAATGGAAAAACATACCATGCTCATGGATAGGCAGACTCAACACTGTGAAAATGACAATTCTACCCAAAGCAATTTACAAATACAATGCAATTACGATCCAAATACCAACAACATTTTTCAAAGCGGTGGAAAAACTAATCATTAACTTTATATGGAAAGGGAAGAAGCCCCGAATAAGTAAAGCACTACTGAATAAGAAGAATAAAGTTGGAGGAATCACACTACCTGACTTCAGAACCTACTATAGAGCTACAGTAGTCAAAACAGCCTGGTACTGTTACAATGACAGATACATTGACCAATGGAACATATTTGAGAACCCAGATGTAAATCCATCCACCTACGGTCACCTGACCTTCAACAAGGGCCCAAAGTCTTTCAAATGGGGAAAAGACAGTCTTTTTAACAAATGCTGCTGGCAAAACTGGATATCCATCTGCAAAAAAATTAAACAGGACCCATACCGCTCACTGTATACAAAAACTACTTCAAAATGGATCAAAGACCTGAATATAAAACCTAAAACTATAAAGTTAACAGAAGAAAAAATAGGACAAATACTACAGGCCATAATATACGGCATTAACAGGAATCAAACCATAACCATCAATGCACAAACCCCAAAAGATAAGCATGATAACTGGGATCTTCTAAAAATCAAACACCTATGCTCTTCAAAAGACTTCACCAAAAGACTAAAAAGAGAACCTACAGACTGGGAAGAAATTTTTGGACAGTACAACTCAGACAAAAGTCTAATCTCCATAATCTACAAGAAAATCCAACACCTCTACAACAAAAAGACAAATAATCCTATGAAAAAATGGGCAAAGGAAATGAACAGACACTTCACCAAAGAAGACATTCAAATGGCCAACAGACACATGAGGAAATGCTCGGGATCACTAGCCATTAGAGAAATGCAAATTAAAACCACAATGAGATACCATCTCACCCCGACATTACTGGCACGAATCAAAAACACTGGAAATAACAAATGTGGAGGGGCTGCAGGGAGATCAGAACTCTCATGCACTGCTGGTGGGAATGCAGAATGATACAACCATTTTGGAAAATGATATGGCGCTTCCTCAGAAAGCTAGAAATAGGCATACTATTTGATCCAGCAATCCCACTCCTACGAATATATCCTAGAGAAATAAGAGTTGTCACTCGAATAGACATATGCACACCTATGTTCATGGCAGCATTGTTCAGAATAGCAAAACGATGGAAACCACCTAGATGCCCATCAACAGATGAATGGATAAACAAACTATGATACACACACACAATGGAGTAGTATGCAACGAGAAAGAACAATAATGAATCTGTGAACCATCTCATAACATGGATGAAACTAGAGGACATTATGCTGAGTGACATAAGTCAATCACAAAAGGACAAATATTGTATGAGACCTCTATTGTAAAAACCCAGGAAAAAGTTCACACACAAAATGTAACAATCTTTGTTGGTTACCAGGGATGGGAGGGGTTGGGGGGAAATACTACATAGGCAATAGGTAATTGATATCTTGGGTGAAGGGTGAGACAATAGACAATACAGGGGAAACTAGCACATCTTGTACAAGGAAAGGTAATGGAGGCCCCATAGACACACCCAAACTTCCTGAGGGACTGAATTGCTGGGCAGAGGGCTGTGGGGATCATGGTTTCGGGGAACATCTAGCTCAATTGACATAACACAGTTTATAAAGACAATGTTCTACATTCTACCTTGGTGAGTAGTGTCTGGGGTCTTAAAAGCCTGTGAGAGGTCATCTAAGATACTCCACTGGTCTCATCCCTTTGGGAGCAAGGGAGAATGAAGAGAACAGGATACAAGGAAAATATTAGTCTGAAGGACTAATTGTCTACAGCTACCAAGGCCTTCACCAGACTGAGTGCAGCACAGCTAGATGGTGCCCGGCTACCATCACTGACTGATCTGACCAGGATCACAACAGAGGGTTCTGGACAGAGCTGGAGAAGGATGTAAAACATAATTCTAACTCACAGAAAAAAGACCAGATTTACTGGCCTAAAAGTGTCTGGAGGAACCCTGAGAGTATGGCCCCCAGACACCGTTTTAGCTCAGTGGTAAAGTTATGTCCGAGGTTCACCATTCAGCCTGGGAGTGGACAGCCCCATAAAACGAAATGGGACTAATGAGGTACTCTAGTCCCGTGACAAGGGCCAGAAGGCAGAAAGGGACAAGGAAGCTGGTGATAGGGAACCCAAGGTTTAGTATGGATACTGTTGATGTGTTGTGAGATTGTGAACCATTGTCATAGGGCTACACGTGTAGTAACTGTTAAATGAGAAACTATTTTGTTCTGTAAGCCTTAGTCTTAAATGTGAATAGCAGCACAATTGGAAGAGCGTAGTCAGTGTCATTGTACTGTGCATGTAGAATTTTTTGAAATGCTGTATCTTTGGCTATGTGTATTTTCACCAAAAAAAAATAAAAAGGTTGAGAAGTTAGAGGGTTGACATGTTGTGGGGTTGTTAACCAGTGTCATAAAACAATATGTGTACTACTGTTTCAGGAGAAACTATTTGTTCTGTAAGCCTTCACCTGAAGTACAATAAAGAAAAAAAAAAAAAAAAGCTGGATGATGAATAAGGAAGACGAAAGAAGAATTCATGCCTTTGAATTACAGTGTTGGTGAAGAATATCAAATATACCATGGACTGCCAGAAGAATGAACAAATCTGTCTTGGAAGAAGTACAGCCAGAGTGCTCCTTTGAAGCAAGGATTATGAAACTTCATCTCACATAATCTGGACATGTTATCAGGAGTGACGAGTCCCTGGAGAAGGACATCATGCTTGGTAAAGTAGCGGTCAGCCAAAACAGGAAGACCCTCAAGAAGATGGATTGACACAGTGACCACAACAATGAGCTCAAACATAACAATGTTTATGAGGATGGTGCAGGACCGGGCAGTGTTTCATTCTGTTGTACGTAGGGTCACTATGAGTCGGAACCGACTAGAAGGCACCTAATAACAATGCCCTCAATTATATGAGTGGTCCTCATACAATCAGTTGGAAAGCTTTATGAGCACAAATTGAGATTTCATAGGGAAGAAATTCCACTTCAAGACTTCGAGTCAATTCCTGCTGAATTCGCAGCCCAATGAATAGCCATACAGATCTCAGAATCAAGACAGTAACATCAACTCCTGCCTGAGTTTCCAGCCTGGTTGCTCGTCCTACGGATTTTGAATTTTTCAGCTCCCACAATTGAGTGAGCCAATTTCTTAAAATAAATATATTAGTAAAATATAGTTATAAATGTAGAAACATATATAGATATGTCCTATTGTTTCTATTTTTTGGAGTACCCTGACTGATACACACTAATAAGAATTTGCTAACCTCTAAGTAACCCCAAACCACTATTAACCACAATTAACTATTAAAACATTTTAGCTTCAAGAACTCAACTAAACTGGAAGGCTAAAAGGTATTCAAGACAAAGCAAGATTCTGTACTGTTGCCTGAATCTTAACAACAATTTAAGAAAGTCATCATTTCATTATAGCCAGGGTAGTTCTTAATTAACTCAATTAATGAAATCAATGGCATATCCTATTTCTCAAAAATCCAAAACATGCATTATACTATATAAAATAAGAACAATAAACCATATTTCCCTTGGAAGTTTTATATAAAAGTTGATTTATTTTAATATTAGAAATTAATATCATACATACATCATGCTTGGTAAAGTAGAGGGTCAGCGAAAAAGAGGAAGATCCTCAACAAGACGGATTGACACAGTAGCTGCAACAGTGGGTTCAAACATAAAAATGATTGTGGGGATGGCAAAGGACTGGGCAGTGTTTCGTTCTGTTTTTCATAGAGTTGCTATGAGTCAGAACTGACTCAAAGGTGTCTAACAACAACTAATCAGCAAGTGAAGACTTATTTGTCTTTAGTCATTTTTTCTTAACTGTTGGAATTATTATCCTGAGTCCCATAACAGCAATGTGACTAACTATCCTGGTAAGCACAAAAGCAGTCTGGAAGGTGTTCATGGGTACTTATAACCCTCTTCCTAAGACCAGGAATGATAAGAATTTACCACTCAGACTCCCAAAGGTAATTTTCAAGATTAGTATCAAGTGCAAGATGGTTATAAAGTAATTTCTCCAACACTTTTATTTTTGGAAATAATCTGGATAAATTCAGTCAGCTAAAATTGCACTTGAGCCTATTTAATTTCCTATGATTTGGTTACATTAGCAAAAGGATTTTTGTTTGGTTTTGGGGGTTATGCTTGAATATGACTCAAGTTAATCATTTAGGTACTTAAATGTTCTTAACTTTAAGGATTTCCCATGACAACCATTCCAAGAACAGCTTCACAGTCTTCATCTATTCTAAAAGAAATAAATGCAAGGAAATTCTATTGTGTTCACATTTTTATGTCTTGTCACCAAAATGCATTTCTAAGGGCAATTTTCATTTATAAAAGTCTACATGCTGCGTGGATTTAAGTACCTATGTTTCTCAGCTAAATGTCAAAGAGTGTTAATCACAGCTCCATGATTGTTCTCAAACTTCATTAAAAGATACCATATTAAACTGATGGAAAGCTCTACTTAATCGCATTTTGCTAAAATTACTCAGGTAAGTTATCAGGATATGAGAGCAGGGAAACTAGAAATGTGCCTGAAGGAGAATGCACTCTGATGTTATCTTTCTGGCACCAAAACCTAGTGAACACTGACAGATCTTTGGGAAGAGAAAGTTCAGGCTTACTATTAGATTTTATTTTTAAGCATTAGAGTTTGATAGTTTCAATTATTGAAGCTAAATGAAAGCACTATCTGTTGTAAAATGATTTCAACAAGGGTGTTCTTTCTTCTTATATAGTTAAAAACTTTCCTATATTTGAAATGTCTCATGCCATTTAGATTTATGTAGAACATATTTTCTTGGTATTAATCACACACACACACACACACACACACACAGAGATATACAAAATAGATTTGTGAGCTATAGTAAAACACTTATATTTGTCTAGTCCACATTGTGTTAACAGGAGTTATGTTCTAGTCACTCTTTCCATATTATGAAACAAAAAGAAGAAAGTTCTAAAATTTCAAGTACCTTATATCGGACATAAGGTATAAGTATACCTGATTGATTTGACATTTCTTAAAAAGAGATTAAGATCAAGGAAAGTTATACACATACACAGACAATCTTAGGGTAAATTTATTGTATAAATTAATATTCATTCAATCATGTAAAAAAACCCTCTTTATTGGAGTACTATAAAAATGACTAAGCTAAAGGCTAGGAGGCTATAAAAATATATTAACACACATTTCTCTTAAATTGCTTATATTTGAGCACACATAAACATATAGTATAAAAGCAGGCAGAATATGAAGCATTATTTTAGTGATATAAACTTTTATGGAATTGCAGAGAAATTAGTAGTCCATTTTTGCTAGAAAGCCATTAACTCTTAGTATTTTTTCATTAAGGAAGTAATATTTGAATCAAATCTTAAAAAAAAAAAAAAAAAAGGAGAAGAAGAAGATTAAAAATCCTTACTGATGGCTGTGGGTGGAAACATTTTTTTTTTTTCCCAATCAGTAAAGAAGTAACATGGACATAGATAGCTGGCATGTGTGAACAATGTTCAGTAAGAAGATGTATGTGAAAGCCCTTTGTAAAACACCAGAGCAGTGTTGATTCTCAATAAATAGGGAACAGAAGGAAAATTCCAAACTAAGAGAAATGTAGAATGCAGTTGGCATTTCAATGAGGAGAGAAGAACTGGAATTCGGTAGCTCAAATATAAGTTTTTCATCAGGAGATTTATTAGGTAACATTGAAGTATTTTAACTTGCTTGCTGAAAGTGAAGAGGACTTGAAACACTTACTGATGAAGATTAAAGACTACAGGCTTCACTATGGATTGCATCTCAATATAAAGAAAACAAAAATCCTCACAACTGGATCAATAAGCAATATCATGATAAATGGAGAAAATACTGAAGTTGTCAAGGATTTCATTTTACTTGAATACACAATCAATGCCCATGGAAGCAACACTCCAGAAATCAAATGACACATTGCATTGGGCAAATCTGCCGCAAAAGACCTCTTTAAAGTGTTAAAAAAACAAAGATGACTGAGGACTAAGGTGCATCTGACCTGAACCATGTATTTTCAATTGCCTCATATGCATGTGAAAGTTAGACAATGAATAAAGAAGATTGAAGAAGAACTGACACTTTTGAATTATGGTGATGGTGGTAGAGAATATTGAATATACCATGGACTGGCCAGAAGAATGAATAAATCTGTCTTGGAAGAAGTACAGCCCCAGAATGATCCTTCAAAGCAAAGACGGCGAGACTTTGTCTCACTTATTTTGGACATGTTATGAGAAGGGACCAGTCCCTGAAGAAGGACCTCATGCTTGATAAAGTACAGGGCCAGCGAAAAACAGGAAGACCTTCAACAAGATAGATTGACACAGTGGCTGCAACAATAGGATCAAGCATAACAAGCACTGTGAGAATGGAACAGGACCGGTCAGTGTTTCACTCTTTTGTACGTAGATTCTCTATGACTTGGAACCAAGTTGATGGCACCTAACAATAAGTTGGGGAGTGGCATGAGCACATTTGAGTTCCTGAATAATCACCATGGTTGCAGTTTAGAGTGTGTATTGGATGGATGTGCAAGTGAAGATTAGAAGAAAAACTGAATGTTGTTGCTGTATGCAGTTGAAAAATAAATGTAGCCAAATCTAAGGTAATGGCAAAGGGAATTGACAAATATGTACTGACGATAATAAGGATTCAGGAAAGATGGGACTTATTGATTAGATGAATGGTCACAAGTATAGGAAAGGACTCATTCTACTTTATCATGCTCTATTATTTGGAGTCCTGGTGGCTCAGTGGTTAAGAGTTCAGCTACTAAGCAAAAGGCAGTTCGAATCCACTAGCCACTCCTTAGAAACCATACAGGGTAGCTTTACGCTGTCCTATTGGGTTGCTATGAGTCAGAATCCACTTGATGTCAACGGGTTTTTATTATTTGTTGATCATTTTATTTCTTGCATTCTTCTAGCCTTTATTTTACCATAATTCTAATTTTATATTTCTAAAGTAGAAATCTCATTATATAAAATGACAAGCTGAGAATTAAAGAAAAAAAAAGTAAGACAGTAAGACTGGATTCTTACTACTGCAATCATGAGAATAGAGTTTTAAAAACTTTTTTCCAGCAGGAAACCATTACATCACGGCCCAGGCCACGCTCTCTGGCTGCTGCCGCCTCCCCCACCTTTGCCACTGGTGCACTTTGAAGATCCAAAACCATGACTGACTCCAAGTACTTCACAACCAATAAAAAAGGAGAAATCTTTGAATTAAAGGCTGAGCTCAACAATGAAAAGAAAGAAAAGAGGAAGGAGACTGTGAAGAAAGTGATTGCTGCTATGACCGTGGGAAAGCATGTTAGCTCTCTCTTTCCAGATGTAGTGAACTGTATGCAGACTGACATCCTGGAACTAAAGAAACTCGTGTATCTTTACTTGATGAACTATGCCAAGAGTCAGCCAGACATGGCCATCATGGCTGTCAACAGCTTTGTGAAGGACTGTGAAGATCCCAATCCATTGATTTGAGCCTTGGCAGTCAGAACCATGGGCTGCATCCGGGTGGACAAGATTACAGAATATCTCTGTGATCCCCTCTGCAAGTGCTTGAAGGATGAAGACCCCTAAATGCGGAAAACTGCCGCAGTCTGCATGGCAAAGCTCCATGATATCAATGCCCAAATGATGGAAGGTTAGGGATTCCTGGATTCTCTGTGAGATCTCATAGCAGATTTAAATCCGATGGTGGTGGCCAATGCTGTAGCAGCATTATCTGAAATCAGTGAATCTCACCTGAACAGCAATCTACTTGATCTGAACCCACAGAACATTAAGAAGCTGCTGACAGCCCTGAATGAGTGCACTGAATGGGGTCAGATTTTCATCCTGGACTGCCTATCTAACTACAACCCTAAAGATGACCGGGAGGCTCAGAGCATCTGTGAGTGGGTAACTCCCCGGCTATCCCATGCCAACTCAGCAGTGTTGCTCTCAGCAGTAAAAGTCCTAATGAAATTTCTAGAGTTGTTACCCAAGGACTCTGACTACTACAATATGCTGCTGAAGAAATTAGCTCCTCTACTTGTCACTTTGCTGTCTGGGGAGCCAGAGGTGCAGTACGTCACCTTGAGGAACATCAACCTAATTGTCCAGAAAAGGCCTGAAATCTTGAAGCAGGAAATCAAAGTCTTCTTCATGAAGTACAACGATCCCATCTATGTTAAACTAGAGAAGTTGGACATCATGATTCGTTTGGCATCCCAAACCAACATTGCACAGGTTCTGGCAGAACTGAAGGAATATGCCACAGAGGTGGATGTTGACTTTGTTTGCAAAGCTGTGCGAGCCATTGGACAGTGTGCCATCAAGGCGGAGCAATCTGCAGAGCTCTGTGTAAGCACATTGCTCGATCTCATCCAGACTAAAGTAAATTATGTGGTCCAAGAGGCAATTGTTGTCATCTGGGACATCTTCCAAAGTATCCCCATAAGTATGAAAGTATCATTGCTACTCTGTGTGAGAACTTAGACTCGCTTGAGGAGCCAGGTGCTCGAGCAGCTATGATTTGGATCGTGGGAGAATATGCTGAAAGAATTGACAATGCAGATGAGTTACTAGAGAGCTTCTTGGAGAGTTTTCATGATGAAAGCACCCAGGTTCAGCTCACTCTGCTTACTGCCATAGTGAAGCCGTTTCTTAAGAAACCGTCAGAAACACAGGAGCTAGTCCAGCAGGTCTTGAGTTTGGCAACCCAGGATTCTGATAACCCTGACCTTCGAGACCAGGGCTATATTTATTGGTGCCTTCTCTCAACGGACCCTGTCACAGCCAAAGAAGTTGTCTTGTCTGAGAAACCACTAATCTCTGAGGAGACAGACCTTATTGAACCAACTCTGCTGGATGAAATAATCTGCCACATTGGTTCTTTGGCCTCTGTGTACCATAAGCCTCCCAATGCTTCTGTAGAAGGAAGTCATGGAATCCAACACAAACACTTGCCAATTCATCATGGGAGCACTGATGCAGGTGACAGCCCTGTTGGCACCACCACGGCAACCAACCTGGAACAGCCTCAGGTTATACCTTCTCAAGGTGACCTTCTAGGGGACCTTTTGAATCTTGACCTTGGTCCCCCAGTCAATGTGCCACAGCTATCCTCCATGCAGATGGGAGCAGTGGACCTCTTGGGAGGAGGACTGGATAGTCTGACTGGGCAGTCCTTCATCCCATCATCAGTGCCTGCGACCTTTCCTCCTTCACCTACTCCTGCTGTGGTCAGCAATGGTCTGAATGGCCTTTTTGAACTCTCTGAAGGAATAGGCATGGCACCTGGTGGATATGTGGCTCCTAAGGCTGTTTGGCTGCCTGCAGTAAAGGCTAAAGGCTTAGAGATTTCAGGAACTTTCACTCACCGCCAAGGGCATATCTACATGGAAATGAACTTCACCAACAAAGCTCTACAGCACATGACAGACTTTACCATCCAGTTTAACAAGAATAGCTTTGGTGTCATCCCCAGCACTCCCTTGGCCATCCATACACCACTGATGCCAAACCAGAGCATTGATGTCTCCCTGCCTCTCAACACCTTAGGCCCAGTCATGAAGATGGAACCTCTGAATAACCTGCAGGTGGCTGTGAAAAACAATATTGATGTCTTCTACTTCAGCTGCCTCATCCCACTCAATGTGCTTTTTGTAGAAGATGGCGAAATGGAGTGCCAGGTCTTCCTTGCAACATGGAAGGATATTCCCAATGAAAAGGAACTTCAATTTCAGACTAAAGAATGTCACTTAAATGCTGACACTGTTTCCAGCAAATTACAAAACAACAATGTTTATACTATTGCTAAGAGGAATGTGGAAGGGCAGGACATGTTGTACCAATCCCTGAAGCTCACTAATGGCATTTGGATTATGGTGGAGCTACGTATCCAGCCAGGAAACCCCAATTATACGCTGTCTCTGAAGTGTAGAACTCCTAAAGTCTCTCTGTACATCTATCAGATTTATGACAGCATTTTGGAAAACTAATGGACTGGTCCAGTGTCCTCCAGCCACCCTGTGATCGGTGCAAGCCAAGAGCTCTTAAATGGAAGAAGTTGTATTGATGTGTAGAATCTGAACCCAAACACACTGAGGCCACCCACCAAGGTAGTGACTAGTCTAACCTGTGCTAACATTAGGGCACAACCTGTTGGATATTTTTAGCTTCCTGTGAACATTTGTAACCACTGCTTCAATCACTTCCCACTTCTTGCCACCTGCTGCTGCTGTCCGTCCTTAACTTGTGGGCTTCTCCATGCTGTGCCAATGGCTGGCGTTTTCTACACCTGCTTTTGAATGTAGTTTGATATTTTGTAATCGAGAGCTCATTTTAAAAACAGAAAAAGGAAAAAAATATTAAAGCAAGGAAAAGTGTCAATGAAACATAAAAAAAAAAAATCACTTTTTCCTACCCTTTTAATTGTCATGTGGACACATTAATGTTTATGAGAATTATGTAAATGGAGGTGAAAATTAAAACAATAAATTACTCTAATTCACAATTATTTATTTTCCTGCATATTTGAATGTTCACATACCAGAAATGACACAATATTACAGGTTTGCCTTTAAACTATAATATGATGTTAATTCATCATGAATACATTCATCAGCCTTCCCTTACCAGTTAACCTTGTAGAAGCCATTCAGTATCTGAACTAATAGAGTTGTTGTTTTTTTTTTAATCCCATGAAAATTGCCTGTGAAATTCATAGGAAAATATTCTTTGTCACAAAGTTGAATGTGCAAGGATAAGTTTTAATATGGTGTCGATGTATCAAAATAACACATTTCGTGCTGTGAGATAAAATTTTCCCCACTGTCAAATTCAGAGAAAAATAATATTTTAACAGGTTTACAAGAAGGCAAAACATGTTTCATTATCACTTTGAATATTTCATGAGATCAGAGGAAGTATTTTTCCCCCGAGGGAAAAATCTGTTCTGTTACTGAGAAAAAACTTGTGTAGGTTTGAAAAGGTCAACATTATTGAGATAAATGTTACATTTTCACTTTAAAAAAATAAGACTTTCCAAATTTTATATGAATAAAAATCCACAATAGTTGCAATAAAATTGCATTTGTAGATACTTCGTTCTGAATATACTGCACTGAAACAATTGAAGCCTGATATATTTCTATTTGAATACAAGACTCCCTCTTCTGACTGCATAATCTTAGACACATTTTATCTTTACTAGTCCCTAGTTTGTTCAGAATTAAAAGTAGCTGGGCATGATATTAAAAATCACATTAATATGAACACTGAACAAAAATACATTTAACTATTCAGCCCAACTTGACAACTGATAAAATTAAATCAGACTTTAACATAACTACAAGAAAAATTGTTGATCAAAGACAATTTACAATGGCCATAAAAGCACTACTTAATTAACTCCAAAGATAAGCAAATCTATTCATACCAACATAATATTGAAACAAATTTTCAACATCAAATAACAGCCAAATGAACAAGAAAATACTTGTGTCTTAGAAGTATAAATCTCCACTTATTTTGTAGTTGATCAACATTTGGTTAATTCTTTACTTTCGTCTGTAAACCTGTTCCTGTAAACCCCATTTTATTAATAATGTGTATGTTACTTTGGGAAGGATAGTAGCTATTTTAGGGCCTGTAATAAATGAAATTTTAGGAGCACATACTTTTTTAAAATGTCATGTTATAAAGGGGGAAGAAAAAGACACTTCCTTGAAATGTTGTAGATAACCCATCTCAAGCTGATTAAAGGCATAGTATTAAATGATAAATTACATATTTCACTGTATCAGCAAATGCATTGCTAAAATCTTGGAATAAAATTAATCCCCTTGTAAGTGAAAAATGAATAAATAAATTAAAATGGCATTACCTACATTACACTCCCCTTTTTTATTTCAAATATAATGGATATGATAAACTCAACATTGCAGAGAAATTTATTCCACCATCAAAATTAAAAGAAATATGTGTGTAATAAAATAAACATGTAATAAATATGCATATCCACAGGCATTCACACACTGGTATACAAGGTTTTATTGTGACCCATCATAATTATATTTTATTTATAATTAGAAGTTCTAATTATACTTTTTTTTTGTAGAAAAGCTATCAATGTATCAGATGTACCTGTAGGAAAAACCAAACAAAACATAATTTGCCTTCTGATGTGTGGCCATGCTGATAAGAAACTGGTAAGAATACAGAAATGCAATGGGATGGTTTTTATGTACTTACGAATGTGAGGCTGAATTTATTAAAGGGATTGAAGATATCTATTTTCAGTTATTTTTCTGTTAACAAACAAATGCTATTTCAATATGTTGTTTCTCTGCTACATATTTAGTACAGTAAAATGTAATCTAATGGCAACTACTGACCTTTGTGTCTTATTAAAAAGAACTGTATTAAAAATAATGAATTCAGGTTTTTAATAAATGCTTTTATTTTTAATTTCTCTTGTAAAAAAACCCGGTTAACATTAAAATTTAAATGCAGGTGAAAAATTAGCAGAATTTTCTTTTACTTTCTAAGTTCAAGTGCTGTCATTTTTCATCCTAGGTACCTTTCTTATCCTACCTGTGACTCAATATTTCAAGGGGATTCATGAATATTTATTTGAGTGTAATGAGGGGCAAGTTGAGGCAACATAACCGACCAGTACTCCTTTGTTCTCTCTCCTTTCTGTAGGAATGGACCATTTCTTAATGTGGCATTTTACATAACATATGAAGAGCAAGGCGCCTTATGCATCCCACTCACCCTCCTCTGGAGGTGCAAAGGCAGAATGCTGCCTTATCAAAACCATTTCTGTCTGAAAGCACTTCATATTACATCTTCACAAGCAGTAACAGCTACTATCATAGATGTGCATGATAAAACATTTTTCTTATGCACAAAGTGATATTTGGGATCACTCAGGTCACATCTGGCATTTAGCAGTGAGATAACAGATCACTCTTTTCATGGAGAACTGTGTAAACAAATTGTTTTTTATTTTCTGGAAATTTCTATGGTTTATCTTTTGAATATAATTATTTCTCTTAATGAACAAGTGCATGCCACCAAGGAAAGGAGCTATCTGTCCATATTCTTTGGTTAGGACTCAGTTCAACTATACCCTGAAAGGTTTATTTAGATGCTTTAGTTGGAACTAGTTCATTCTCTATAGGAGGACACACATCAAGGGCTTTCACAAAGAACTTCCAAAACAAGTCTTCAGCAACCCACGGACACCCAATACATCAATGAATAAATAAAATAAGCTGCTAATTACTTCAAAAACTAGAAGAAATTGGAGAGTCTGGCAAGATGGCACTCTAGGCAGAAGCACCACGCCATCCCTCCACAGCAAAGATCCAAAAAACTAAGCCAAACAGAGAATCAACAATCCTGAAACCCTAGAACATCAAATGAAGAGATAAAGAACTCAGCCAAACAGCAAACGGAGTGAGAATACTGAAAGAGAATGGAGAGCGAGGAGAGATTCATGCAGAGGTCCCCTACCAGCTAACGCAGCGCGGATCCACCATCTTGGACTCCTATCCGAGACCAGCAAATGGGAGTACGGGAGAGCAGCCTTGCAGAGCATCCAGTGGGAGACAAAATAGCCAGTAATTTGCGGTGTGCACTTTCCCACCCCCCACCCCTCTTTGCCCAGGCTGGGGCTCCCCTGCTTTCTGTGGCCAAGGTCTCTTGGCTGGGGGGCGCCGGTTGCTTGGATTCCCTGTGCCCGGGCGGGCGGCTCTCTGGATGCCATTTGTTGGCTGCTGGTGTTGCTTTTTCTGCTTCTTTTGGTTTCTCGCTTGCCTCTCGCTGCCTCCGCCTCCTTTTGCTCGGGTGCCTGACTCCGAGCGCTGTCTTTGCCCTTTCCTGCAGGGCTGTGGGGCTACGTTTGGGCGTACAGCTGCTTCCAGGTCTGGGCTACTGTGTTGGTGAGATCCTGGGGCCTTTGTTCGTTTGCTCCTCTGCTTCCCGTGGCCTCAGTCTCTTGACCCGGGGCCGCTAGCTGCTTGGATTCCACGCACCCGGGCGGGCGGCCCTCTGGGTGCCGTTTGTTGGCTGCTGGTGTTGCTTTTTTTTTTTCTTCTCCTGCTTCTTTTGGTTTCTCGCTTGCCTCTCGTCACCTCCCCTTCCTTTCACTCTGGTGATTGGCTCCGTGCGCCCTCTTTGCTCCTTCCTGAGGGTCCCCAGAGCACAGGCAATTTGTGATATACGCTTTCCCACTCACCACCCTTCTTCACTCACACTCGGCCTCCTCTGTTTCCCACGGACACAGTCTCTTGTCCAGAAACACAAGCCCACACTGGCTGGCTCCCTGAGTGCCATTTGTTGACTGCTGGTGTTGCTTTTTTTATTTTATTTTATGATTAGTTTTGTTTTCTTTTCCCTCTTTTTCCCTTTTGTCTTTCTTCATTGCTCAATTTCCCATCTCTCTATCTCTTCCTTCTCTTTCTGATCCCTGAATACCAGGCGTTGTATGCCTCTGCACCTTCTGGCTAGGCTGTGCTGTGAAACCTGAGACCGACTTCCCCAGACCTCATAGCTGCATTGGTGGGAACCCTGGGAACTTTGAAGTTCTTTAACTTTTCTGATTTTTATTTGTTCATTCTTTTCTTTTCTTTCTCTTCCCCCTTCTGTTTTTCTCCATTCCATAGTCTCTCATCTGTCCATTTCAACGGCAAGCTACCCTAGCATTCTTTTTTGTTTGTATGTTTTTTCACTCCTGCTCCTCTCTCCTCTCTCCCATATCCAGCTTAGCTTCACACATAACCATCTCCCTGCTGCATCCTGGCTACCGGCACCATGCACTTGACATCACACCACCAAACTGAGCAGGCGCAGCCTATTGGAACCTGCCCAGCACTGACTACCGACCATCCTGGTGGCTGCGGTGGGTGCCACAAACAACCCGTCCCAGTGGCTCCTCTTCAGCTAAACCTGCCCAGCTGTACCACATGTGAGTGACTGAAATGGCCAGTTGGAGAAGGAGGCAAAAATTGTTAAGTCTACAGACGAGCGAACAACAAGGGGCACGCAGTCCGCCTGCTCAGATATACTCATTTTTTTTTTTTTATTAAAAAGGGACAAAACAAAAAATCTACAATCAATAAACTAGAGAAATATCGACTGAATGTCCCGAAAACAGCAAACAATATCAAAACATTTGCAAAAACAAGACAGGACGGCTTCAATAGGCGTCCAAATAAAAAAACCAGATAACTCTCCTCTGGAAGAAAATGCACTAGAAATACCTGATAGGGAACTCAAATCACTAATAGTCAGAATTTTCCAAGAACTGAGGCAAAATCTGACAAACATGAGTAAAAAATAGACAAATTTATGTAAAATACAGACAAAAAATTGGAAGAATTCAGGAAGATGATGCAGGAACAAAATGCCAAAATTAATTCACAACTAGAAATTATACAAAAACAACAATTAGAAATCCAAAAGATAAACAACAAGATTTCAGAAATGGATGATGTCATAGAAGGGCTGAGAAGTAGATTTGAAACCGTGGAAGACAGGATCAGTGGAACGGAAGACAAACACTTGGATACAACTCTGTTTCAGGAAAACTCAGAAAAAAGAACAAAGAAAAATGCAGAGACACTGAGAGTTATGTGGGACACAATTAAAAGCAAAAATTTGCAAGTGATTGGCATCCCAGAATAGGGGGAGAAAACAGAAAACACAGAGAGGATCATTGAGGAATTGCTGACAGAAAATTTTCCCAATATCATCAAAGATGAAAAGCTGGCCATCCAAGAAGCTCAACAAACCCCATATAGAAGAGACCCCAAAAGAAAATCACCAAGACATATCATATTCACACTCGCCAAAACTAAAGACAAACAAAGAATCCTGAGAGCAGCTCGTGAAAAACAAGAAGCCACATACAGAGGAGAAAAAGTAAGACTAAGCTCAGATTATTCGGCAGAAACCATGCAGGGAAGCAAGCAGTGGGATGACATATATAAAATCTTGAAAGAAAAAAATTGTCAGCCAAGAATAATATATCCTGCAAAACTCTTGTTCAAATTTGATGGTGAAATTAGGTCATATCCAGATACACAGAAACTAAGGGAATATGCAAAAGTCAAACCAAACTTACAAGAATTATTAAAGGGAGTTCTTCGATCTGAGGACAAACAGGTTCAGCCCTCAGGCAAGACCTAGGACGCAGGATCATACGAACCAGGTACCATTCTAGGAAATGAACTCTCGAGGACTATCCAAAACCAAAAGAAATACAACAGGGAATCAGAGCAGTCAATCAATGGATGACAACAACATCAAAACAATGAAAGAGGGAATAAACGGCATATGTATAGAACCTTCTAATGGAGAGGAAGGCAAGGCTATACCAAGTAAGGGTAGACTGCTTCAAACTTAGAAAGATAAGGGTAAAATTCATGGTAACCAGAAAGAAAGTTAACAAACCAACTCATAAAAATAAAGACAAAAAACATAAAGTCTCAGCAAAAACAAAACCTACAAAAACAAAAGAATGAGAAACAAAATCCACAAACAAAAGTAACTCAGCACAAGAGAGTAAAAAGAACAAAGAAAACTTCAGCATCACAAAAAAAAGCACTACAAAATGACAGCAACAAACTTACATCTATCAATAATTCCACTGAATGTAAATGGACTCAATGCACCCATAAAGAGACGGAGAGTGGCAGAATGGATAAGAAAACAGGATCCATCAATATCCTGTCTACAAGAGACACAGCTTAGAAATAAAGATGTAAATTTATTAAAAATCAAAGGTTGGAAAAAACTATATCAAGCTAACAACTACCAAAAAAGAGCAGGAGTGGCAATCTAATCTCAGATAAAATTGACTTTAAAACAAAATCAACCATAAAAGACAAAGAAGGACACTATATAATGATTAGGGGATGATACATCATGAAGACATAACCATAATAAACATCTATGCACCCAAAGACAGGGCTCCAAAATACATAAAAATAACTCTAACAGTACTGAAAAGAGAAATTGACAGTTCCACAATAATAGTAGGAGACTTCAACACACCACTCTCAGTAAAGGACAGAACAACTAAGAAGGAACTCAGCAAAGATACAGAAGACCTAAAGGACACAATCAGCCAACTGGGCCTCATAGACATATATAGAACAATCCATCCAACCGCTGCAAAGTACACATTCTTTTCCAATGCACATGGAACGTTCTCCAGAATAGACCACATCTTAGGCCACAGAGCAATCCTCAACAAGATCCAAAATGTTGAGATAATTCAAAGTATCTTCTCTGACCACAATGCCATCAAGGTAGAAATTAACACTAGAAAGAGCAAGGAACAAAAATCAACTAAATGGAAACTGAATAATACTCTGCTTACACATCAATGGGTAATAGAAGAAATCAGAGATGGAATTAAAAATTTCCTAAAATCAAATGAGAATGAAAACACATCATACCAAAACCTTTGGGACACAGCAAAGGCAGTCCTCAGAGGACAATTTATAGCAATAGATGTACATATCAAAAAAGAAGAAAGGGAAAAAATCAAAACATTAACTACAGAACTCAAACAAATAGAAAGAGAACAGCAAAAAAAGCCTACAACCACCGGAAGATAGGAAATAGTAAAGATCAGAGCAGAAATAAATGAAATAGAGAACAGAAAAACAATAGAAAGAATCAACAAAACCAAAAGTTGGTTCTTTGAAAGAATCAACACAATCGACAAACCACTGGCCAGACTGACAAAAGAAAAACAGGAGAAGAACAAATAACCCAAATAAGAAATGAAATGGGGGACATTACAACAGACCCAACCAAAATAAAAAGGATTATAACAGAATATTATGAAAAACTATATTCCAACAAATTTGAAAACCTAGTGGAAATGGACAAATTTCTAGAAACACACGGCCTACCCAAACTACAACAAAGTGATATTGAAAATCTGAACAAACTCATAACAGGAGAAGAGATCGAAAAGGTAAAAAAAACGCCCACCAAAAAAAAGCTCTGGCCCAGATGGCTTCACTGGAGATTTCAACAAAACATTTACGGAAGAGATTTTACCAGTTCTACTCAAGCTATTTCACAGCATAGAAGAGGAAGCAACACTTCCAAATTCATTCTATGAAGCCAGCATAACACTGATACCAAAACCAGGCAAAGACATCACAAAAAAAGAAAATTACAGACCAATATCTCTCATGAATATAGATGCAAAAATTCTGAACAAAATTCTAGCCAATAGAATTCAGTATCATATCAAAAAAATAATACACCACAACCAAGTAGGATTCATACCAGGTATGCAAGGATGATTTAACACCAGAAAATCCATCAATGTAATTCACCACATAAATAAAAGAAAGAAAAAAAAATCACATGGTCATCTCAATTAACGCAGAAAATGCATTTGACAAAGTCCAACACCCATTCCTGATAAAAGCTCTCAATAAAATAGGCATAGAAGGGAAATTTCTCAACATAATAAAGGGCATCTATGCAAAACCAGCAGCCAACATCATTCTTAATGGAGAGAGGCTCAAAACATTCCCCTTGAAAACAGGAACAAGACAAGGATGTCCTTTATCACCACTCCTATTTAATATTGTGCTGGACGTTCTAGCTAGAGCAATAAGGCAAGAAAAAGAAATAAAGGGAATCCAAATTGGTAATGAAGAAGTTAAACTGTCCCTGTTTGCAGATGATATCATACTATACATAGAAAACCCTAAAGACTCCACGAGAAATCTACTGGAACTAATAGAAAGATTCAGTAGAGTAGCATGATACAAGATAAACGTTCAAAAATCAGTTGGATTTCTATACACCAATAAGGAGAACAATGAAAAGGAAATCAGGAAATCAATACCATTTTCAACAGCCCCTAAAAAGATAAAATACTTAGGAATAAATCTGACCAGGGATGTAAAAGACCTATACAAAGAAAACTATAAAACACTACTGCATGAAACCCAAAGGGATCTACATAAATGGAAAAACATACCATGCTCATGGATAGGCAGGATCAACATTGTGAAAATGGCAATTCTACCCAAAACAATTTACAAATACAATGCAATCCCGATCCAAATACCAGCAACATTCTTCAAAGAGATGGAAAAACTAATTATTAACTTTATATGGAAAGGGAAGAAGCCCCGAATAAGTAAAGCACTACTGAAGAAGATGAATAAAGTTGGAGGAATCACACTACCTGACTTCAGAACCTACTATACAGCTACAGTAGTCAAAACAGCCTGGTACTGGTACAACAACAGATACATTGACCAATGGAATAGAATTGAAAACCCAGATGTAAATCCATCCATCTACGGTCACCTGATCTTCAACAAGAGCCCAAAGTCCATCAAATGGGGAAAAGACAGTCTTTTTAACAAATGGTGCTGGCAAAACTGGATATCCATTTGCATAAAAATGAAAAAGGACCCATACCTCACACCGTATACAAAAACTACTTCAAAATGGATCAAAGACCTGAATAGAAGGCCTAAAATTATAAAGTTCATAGAAGAAAAAATAGGACCAACACCTCAGGCCTTAATACACGGCATTAACAGGATACATACCATAACCATCAACACACATAACCCAACAGATAAACTAGATAACTGGGATCTTCTAAAAATCAAACACCTATGCTCTTCAAAGGACTTCACCAAAAGAGTCAAAAGAGAACCTACAGACTAGAAAAAATTTTTGGAGAGTACAAGTCAGACAAAGGTCTAATCTCGATAATCTACAAGAAAAACCTCTACAACAAAAAGACAAATAATCCTATTAAAAAATGGGCAAAGGAATGAACAGACACTTCACTAAAGAAGACATTCAAGGGGCCAACAGACACATGAAGAAATGCTTAGGATCACTATCCATTAGAGAAATGCAAATTAAAACCACAGTGAGATACCATCTCACCCCAGCATTACTGGCATGAATCAGGAACATGGGAAATAACAAATGTTGGAGAGGCTGCAGGGAGATTGGAACTCTTATGCAC
The DNA here is from genome assembly GCA_030035585.1 of Dugong dugon. Lineage (NCBI taxonomy): Eukaryota > Metazoa > Chordata > Mammalia > Sirenia > Dugongidae > Dugong > Dugong dugon. Next base: position 98,825,593 of record CM057463.1, on the reverse strand, counting down.
TGCTGGTGAGAATGTATAATGATACAACCATTTTGGGAAATGATATGGCTCTTCCTTAGAAAAGCTAGAAATAGAAATACCATAGGATCCAGCAATCCCCCTCCTAGAAGTATATCCTAGAGAAATAAAAGCCATCGCACAAAGAGACATATGCACACCCATGTTCACTGCAGTATTGTTCACAATAGCAAAAAGACGGAAACAACCTAGGTGCCCACCAACAGATAAATGGATAAACAAACTATGGTACATACACACAATGGAGTATTACGCAACGATAAAGAACGATGATGAATCTGTGAAGCATCTCATAACATGGATGAAATTGGAGGACATTACTCTGAGTGAAATGTCAATCAGAAAAGAACAAATATTGTAGGAGACCTGTACTGTAAAAACTCATGTAAAAGTTTACACACAAAAAGAAACAATCTTTATTGGTTAAGATGGATGGGAGGGGTGGAGGGAAGTACTAAACAGAAAATAGATAAATGATAACTTTGGTGAAGGGTGAGACAGTACACAATGCTGGGGACACCAGCAAAACTTGCACAAGGAAAAGTCATGGAAGCTCCATAGACACATCCAAACTCTCCGAAGGACTGAATTGCTGGGTGGAGGGCTATAGAGACCGTGGTCTCGGGGAACATCTAGCTCAGTTGGCATAACACAGTTTATAAAGCCAACGTTCTACATTCTACCTTGGTGAGTAGGGTCTGGGGTCTTAAAAGCCGTGACCAACCATCTAAGATACTCCACTGGTCTCACCCTTTTGGGAACAATGGACAATGAAGAGAACAGGGTACAAGGAATAAATTAGTTCAAAGGAATAATGCTCCACAGCTACCACGGCCTCCATCAGACTGAGTCTGGTTTAGCTAGAAGGTGCCCAGCTACCACCACTGACTGCTCTGACCGTGATCACAACAGAGGTTCCTGGACAGAACTGGAGAAATATGTAGAACAAAATTCTAACTCACAAAAAAGACCAGATTTACTGGCCTGACAGAGACTGCAGAAACCCCGAGAATATGAACCCCGGACACCCTTTAACTCAGTGGTGAAATCACTCCCAAAGTTCACCATTCAGCCAGGGATTGGACAGCTGCATAAAATAAAACAGGACTAATGACACACAGCAGTCCAGGAACTAGGACTAGAAAGCAGGAGGGGACAGGAAAACTGGTGATAGGGAACCCAAGGTTGAGAAGGGACAGTGGTGATGTCGTGGGGTTGTCAACCATTGTCAAAGGACAATTTGTGTACTAACTGTTTAATGAGAAACTATTTGTTCTGTAAACCTTCATCTAAAGTACAATAAAAAAATATTAAGAAAGAGAAGGAAAATGTTTTGCATCCCACTTTGCTGAGTGGTGTCTGGGGTCTTAAAAGCTTGTGAGTGGCCATCTAAGATGCATCAGTTGGTCCCAACCCACCTGTAGCAAAGGAGTATGAAGAACACCAAAGAGATAAGGAAAATATTAGCCCTAGAAACATAAGGGCACATAAACCAGAGACTCCATCAGCCTGAGACCAGAAGAACTAGATGGTGCCTAGCTACCACCAATGACCGTCCTGACAGGGAACACAACAGAGAGTCCCTGACGGAGCAGGAGAAAAGTATGGTGCAGAACTCAAATTCTAGTAAAAAGACCAGACTTTAATGGTTTGACTGAGATGGGAGGGACCATGGAAGACATGACCCCAGGACTCTCTGTTGGCCCAGAGCTGAAACCATTCTTGAGGCCAACTCTTCAGACAAAGATTAGACTGGACTATTGGACATAAAGTGATACTCGTGAGGAGCGTGCTTCTTAGCTCAAGTAGGTACATGGGACTAAATGGGCAGCTCCTCCCTGGAGGAAAGATGAGAAGGCAGAAAGGGTCAGGAACTGGTTGAATGCAGTCGTGAAATCCAGGGTGCAAATGAGGTGTGCGCTGTCACATATAGGGAGAGCAACTAGGATCACATAGCAATGTGTATATAAATTTTTGCATGAGAAACTGTCTTGAATAGTAAACTTTTACTGAAAGCACAATAAAACAAAACAAACAATAATGTCCTTGTCTCTTGAGGTAAAGCTAGAAAGAGAATGGTATAAAATACGGATACTAACCTCTAGATACCCGTATTTGTTTCATTCTAGATGTCACGCTTAATTCCTAAGTGGCACTGTCCAGTGTCAAATTCCAATATTCTTTCCCACTCACATCCTGTGTTTTGTCATTTTATATTTCATCAAGTGTAGAGAAATAGACACAAATATATAGAATACAATGCAGAATGTTTTCCATTGATATAGATTTCATGAGATTGTAACTTTTTAAAGCTATCATAGATTTATTTAATACACAATTTATGCATAGGTAAATGAGTCTGAAACTCCTCGTATTAACCATTTTTTAGAATATGGCAAGTTTGTTAAAAATAATAAATAATTAATGATGTGGTACAATAATAAATTCATTGATATGAAAGTCATAAGAAGTGAGCTCCACAGCATGCCTAATCCAATATAGCTATAAAATCCTTCACATTTATCTTTCTTTTTTTGCTCCCTATATTTGAGGGATTACAAAGTCCTTCTAAGTTTTTAGTTTGATATTTTTTTTTCAAACTATGTATTTGTCCCTGTAACCTCTATTCCCATTCATTTGCCATTGAGTCAATCCTGACTCATGATAACACTTGTTATGGAGTAGAACTGCTCTATAAGTAATCCCTGCTAGTAATTCCTTAATCCAGATTCTCATTACATATCAATCTGATTACTATAATAGCTTCCTAGAAATTTCCTTCCTCCATAATGGTCTTTCTAAGATTCACATCTTAATGTGTTGTCTCATACTTATAAATATCCAATACACACCATTCACAGAGGAATTGCAAGGTTTATAGTCTGGCATGAAAAAGGCTTCCTTAACCTTAATAAAGTCTAACTGACCATCCATATACCACTCCATCTTGTGTATGGCACCCCAGAAATATTAACCTATCTTCTATTCCATCTTCCTGGAAGCAAAAAGCTTAGAGTTTTCTTCGTCTGGATAGCTCCTACTCAGTAAATTTGATTTGAACACCGGCCAATTCTAAATTACATGTTTTCTTACATATTCCTCATAACACTATAGAGTACATATTATTATTTTACAGATTAGGAAAATGAACCACAGAGATAATGTTATGACCCCTAAGTTATACTATCCACTGTTGTTGTTGTTGTTGTTAGCTGCTGTCAAGTCAGTTCTGCCTCACAGGAACCCTATGCACAACAGAATGCAACACTGCCTGGTCCTGCACCACCCTAACGATCATTTCTATGTTTGAGCCCATTGACAAAGCTACTCTGTAAATTCATCTCATTGACAATTTTTCTCCTTTTTGCTGACCCTCTGCTTTACCAGGCATGATGTTCTTCTACAGGGACTGGTCCCTCTTGATAACATGTCCAAGGTACATGAGGCCAAGTCTCACCAACCTTGCTTTTAAGGAGCATTCTGGCTGTACTTCTTCCAAGACAGATTTGTTCATTCTTCTGGCAGTCCATGGTATGTATACTCAATATTCTTTGCCAACACCATAATTCAAAGGTATCAATTCTTCTTTCGTCTTCCTTATTCATGATTCAACTTTCCCATGAGTATGAGGCTATTGAAAAAGCCATGGTTTGGGTTAGGCTCACTGTAGTCCTCAGAGTGACATCTTTGCTTACGAACACTTTAAAGACCTCTTTTGCAGAAGATTTGCCCAGTGCAATAAGTCATTTGATTTCTTCATTTCTGCTTCCATGGGCATTGATCATAGAATTAAATAAAATGAAATGACAACTTCAGTATTTTCTCCATTTATCATGATGGTGGTCCAGTTGTCAGGATTTTTGTTTTCTTTCTATTGAGTACAGTCCATACTGAAGGCTGTAGTCTTTGATCTTTTTCAGCCAGCAAAGTTGTGTCATCTGCTTAATGCAGGTTGTTGATGAGTCTTCCTCCAATCTTGATGCTCCACTCTTCATATAATCCAGCTTCTTGCATTATTTGCTCAGCATGCAGGTTGAATAAGTACGGTGAAAGGATATAACCCTGACATACTTTTTCCAATTTGAGACTATGCAGTATCTCTTTCCTCTCTTCAAACGACAGCCTCTTGGCCTGTGCATAGGTTCTGCATGAGCACAGTTAATTGTTCTGGAATTACCATTCTTCACAATGTTAACCATAATTTGTTATGATCTACACAGTCGAATGCCTTTACATAGTCAATAAAACCCAGGTAAATGTCTTCCTGGTATTTTCTGCTTTAAGCAAAGATCCATCTGATATCAGCAATGCTATCTCTGTTGCAAGTCCTCTTCTGAATCTGGCTTGAATTTCTGGCAGCTCCTTGTCGGTGTACTATTGCAATCGTTTTTGAATTATCTGCAGCAAAATTTTATTTGTGTGTGATATTGATGATAGTGTTTGATAATTTCTGCATTCCTTTGGAAATTAGAAGTTTAATTTGAAATCTCATGTCTTGTGCACTACATTTAATTGCCCAAAAAATTTTTAAAGGAGCTAGCAATATAACCTATTTCATTTGCAGTGACTTTGAACTTCACTTGGTCCTACCTCATCACAGAAAAAATCACCTACAATGACTATCTGATAACACTATCACCTTTGTAAGAGATGGCAGGAGACATTTTAACAAGTATTTGTGACTCCCACAAATAGTGGTGAAACCAAAAGTAGACATTTTTCCTAAGTTGTTTTTTATGTTAAACACACGCACACACACGCACAGACGACCTAAAATGACTACCTGATAACACTATAGCCTTTGATAGCAATGACAGGAGACACCTTTTTTTGACTGTTTGTTACTCCCACAGACAGTGGTGAAACCAAAAGTAGACATTTTTCCTAAGTCCATTAATATATCAAACATACACACACATGCACATATATTAAAATAATTTCTAAAACAGAAAGTTTGTAAGAAAGAATGCTAATTTCTTTATCTTTTAAGTGTTTTCACCACATTTGTAAGTTTTCTGTTTTATTTTTTCTTCCACTCTGTTTACATTCACTCTTCTCACCCTAAATATTGTGTAGCAAAAAATAAACGCAAGATTTCCTCTTTTTGCCTTCAAAAGATGGGTCCTTCCTTCCTCCCTTCCTTCCTTCTCTCTCTTTCCCATTTTAAAAACATGGACCAATAGTTATCTCACTGTTTTTAAAAGTTTCATTTATCAGCTGATCCACAAAAGGAAATACATTGTATATCAAATGTATAAAGCAAGTCAGCTATCAGCATTATCAGGCTGAATAAAATCCTACTCCAAGTAGATACAAAGAAAAATGCATAAGACTGAGACAGAATGAAGTAAATGTGGTCAGTAAAAAAGCAGCTTTTGTTTCTTCCATTGTTACTCTTTGTTCTTGCTTTTATGTTATAACTTGAAGTCTTCCCAAATGAAAATATAGTAGAAATCTAGGAGATTCAGTTCACTTTTATTTTATTTCTCTAGCTTAAAGGGAGAAAATACTGTACTGTGCTTTCAGTTGATATGCATGTAGGCATCATTCAAGTCCCAGTAGGAAATCCGTTTTCATTTTGCTTATCACTAAAATCAGCTCATGTGTTCAAAGCTGCCAGCTCTTTTACTTTTCTTCAGTTGCCATAGTCCACCAGTTGCCTGATTACCTATTACTTCTTATATGTGGAAGCCGTCCCATACAACACTGAATCATCCTATAAGCTATTGTCCTGACTCCATGGATGTCACAGGTCATTAAATGAGGGTGGTGTTATTGTGATAATTCTCAATAGAAAGTATAGCCCCAGTTTTTCCTGGGGACTTTCAAGAAACTAACACAGCCCATTAGAATGCTCATCTGTGCCATTAACATTAATTCTTTAATTCAGATTGTACCACCTATAATTGTTTAATTATTTTAACCCAGAATGTTAGCTTGGGGTAGGAAATAATGTTAGATGAAAAACATAAAATGTCCTTCGAGGATTAAAGAGAGAAAAAAAAATACTGTTCATTATGTTTACACTACAGGCTTATTTAAACACTTTTTCAATTTACCAAGTTTGAAATAGCACAAAAGTAGTAAGCATTTGCTAAGGTTTTTTCTTTTTTCCTTCTCCATAACCCTTTAAAATAACAGTTATATGATTAAATATGTGAAGCTTCTCAGCATGCATTTTGTTTCTCAGTTTGTTTAGATGTATCCAGAACATGACCTATTAACATTAAGGAACCTTGTTTGATTATGAAAAAAAAAAAAAAGCCACCTTCCATCTTTAATGCTAATGTAGATGAACTTATTGAAAAATATTTATTTTCCCATAAATGCCATGCTATTACATGACCTTATACAAGTATCAAAACAATAGTAGGTCAGAATTATGTGCACTTATTCATTCAGAGAAACAATGATATTTAAATGGATTAAAAAGAAAAACAGACAGGCCTTTGTATATAATCCCAAGGAGACAAAGCTCAAAACTCAAAACAAAAGAACTTCATGCTAAAATCTTGAAAAATATACTTCAAAATAAGTTTGTCTATAACACCAAGGACATAGCTTGTCAAGGCCAATTCTTTCAATAAGACGAGAAGGAGAAAGGTAAAAGATGGGGAGTGGATAGGAAAGACTTTTTCTTATATCAAGGTTCCATAATAATTTTATTACAGTAATTAAGGTCTGGTCTTTAATGGGTCATAGAATCGATTGACTGGAAGGTAGATGCAGAGGTCTATTGGTCTCTTCTGGCATTTTCCTGAGGGTCAAATTTAAGCATATTACAGCGTAAGGAAGGACAAAATGGTGCTAATGTGAAATTATATTCACAAATAATTTGTAAAGTCTATCTATACTGACCTATCTTTTCTAAATCATCATTAACATTACAAAGAAGACTATAATTGCTTTTCAACTCCTCCGTATTAGTTTCATAGGACTGCAGTAACAAAATACTACAAACTAGGTAGTTTAAAAGAACCAGAATTTTATTCACTCACAGTTCAGGAGGCTAAAAGTCCAGAATAAGGTTTCAGCAGGGCCATGCTCTCTCTGAAGGCTCTAGGGGAAGATCTTTCCCTGACTCTTCCTGACTTCAGGTAGTTTGCAAGCAATCCTTGGTATTGCTCCAATGTCTGCCTTCTCCTCTGTGTGTGTCTGTGTTCAAACTTCCCGCTTCTTATAAGGAAACTAGTTATTGGATTAGTGCCCAACCTAATAGAGTATGACCTCATCTGAAACTTGATTACATATGCAAATACCCTATTTCCAAATAAAGTCACATTCACAGGTACTGATGATAAGGATTTGAACTTACTTGTTTGGGGACACAATTCCACACCCAACACCCTCTCTTTTATTTTCATGTAAGCAATATACTAATGCTGGATGTATTAAAATGGTATATAACCCTTGAATGACACTTTAAAAATAAACATTTCATTGTTATTCATCTATATGGTGAGTTTGCAGCACATCTAATTTGTTTTAATCTAAGTAGTTCAGTTTTATTTATATGTTTGATCTTAAGAACTATATAAAATGCACATGCTCTCTGATACCTTATTGTCCTACTAATAACTTAGAAAACGTCTTATCTCTCCCAACAGTATCATTGTTGAAATTATTAGATATTATGCAATGAATACATTTACTTTGAATTTTTTTACATAGCTTTGTGCCTGACCTATATCTGCTATTTAACATATTTCTTTACAGTAAATTAAATATAAGTAAATTAAAAATTTGGTATTAAAATTAACCTAATTTCACTGACTTCATTGGATTGATTTACTTATTATTGATGACTTTTTAGAGTGATTAAAAGCTTGAGCATGAACTTATAGAAAGCATACAACTTCTTTATTACCTTTGTAAGTCAACATTAGGTAAACAAAACTTACCTTATAAAATATGTCAAGATAGTTATGAGTAATATTTCAAGGCCATTGATCTCTCACAGACATTTTTGTCATGATATTGTTATTTGTATTCCTTATAGTGCCTAAGTGTATGCATGCTATTAAGTTTCTTCATTTTTTATAACAGGGGAAATGTTAATGCAGATAGCGAAGGGTCAACATCAACCAATAAAATGATTCAAATGTGGAAATATTTTAATTAATGTTTTATAGTACACAAACTAAATTTGTATTTTAAAATAAACATTAAGTGCTTAAGTTCTTGAAAATCTACCTGTAGACCTTATATTGATATTCAGTACATTAGAAGAAAGGAAATATAGGAAAATCTTGCAAATGTATGTTTTCTGATCTAAATTGAATTTAAAAAATGTTTATGTAAAGGATAAGCCTATTTAACAAATATTTTTATGCCTACATATTTTGTCATTCATCTCTAAAATAATATATATTCCTTGTAAATATAGGTAGCACATCTATAGAAAAGGAATTAATAAATCATAAAAGAGGATTGGAATAAAATTTAATATTTCATCCATTTGCAAGTTATACCATATGCTTTGAAAAAAAGTATTTTTCTCAAATAATTTTTTTTCAAGATTCATTAAAAAAAAAATCAACTCAGAAATAGTTAACCTACATCACCTTGGAGTACCTGAATCCTTCAGCAGAAATGAAACTTCTTGGAGAGGAAGAAAAATATTTCAGGTGCCAATCAAGGGCTGTTCCCAGATCCTCCCACAAGGTTGAAGTCCTGCTGTCAGGAACATATTGCAAAGTTGTTGATTCACTTGAGGTGACAGATACAGATTGTGACAAGCCTCATATTGGCACTCCAGCCAAAGGGAGTAACACAGAATGAACTGAGGAATGCAGAATTAAGGAAGGAAAATGTCACTTGCCAATCTCCCTACTTACAACTTGTTTCTCTTTACCCTACAGTTTCACAGGATTATTTGGTAACAGAAAATAGGCATATGTGAAATTATATTTTACTACTTATATTTTAATTTTTAAGAAATAATGTTTTATGCAATAATTAGAGGCTCAAGTACAATTTTTGTTTTCTGGTTTTTTTTTAGTATTACAATTAATTACAATGTTGTTGTTTTTTTTTTTCTTTTCGTTTACTAAAAGTCAGAATTTAGTTATTCATGGTAAACTTAAATTGGGAAGATTTGAAAAGAGATATGTATCTCAGCTTTAGACCCCTATTTGACTGATATCTGAATATGCCACTTCTTTGGCAGATATACGTTCATCTCTGTGCCTACCAGTTTCATTTTTTATTAGGACAATATGCACTTAATACTACATGGCTCCTTACTTCTTTTGAAGTATTTAAACATACATCATCCTACAAAATTTATAATCGGGGAAATATTAAGTCAAAGAGCAACCTTTTTAGAACTTGAATCTTCTGAATTCCTAGTGCACTACTTCTCCCATCCTAGTGTGAGAACTTTCTAAGGCTTTTGCACAACATATGAATAGAGATGAAATTTAGATGGAAACAGTAATCATTAAACATAGCTAAGTGAGACCTTTACAACAGAACATTCCTTAAATTAAAATTCAGCTTTGCTCTGTACCAGAAATGTTGTTGTTGTTAGGTGCTGTTGAGTTAATTTTGACTCATAGTGACCCCATGTGACATAGTAGAACTGTCCCCATAGGGGTTTTCTGGGCTGTAACCGTTATAGGTGTAGATCACCAGGTCTTCCTCCTGCAGAGCAGCGGGTGGATTTGAACCGCGCCAAACGTTATGTTAGTAGCAAAGTGCTTAACTGTTGTGTCACCAAGGCTCCTTGTACTAGATTTTGGAGTTCAATTTTCCAACCATTCTACTAAGAATTTTGTAGTGTTGGCTCTTTGCTTGTTAATAGGTAAAGCACTTGTAATCTAGAGATTAAATATCCACCCAAGCACACACTTACCCACACATGTTAACTCCATTAATTTTGGGGAAAAAGATAACAACCAAAAGTGATAGGGAAAGTAATAAAAAAAATAGTCTGAAATATTAATACAACTAATTTTATGTTCTGCAAATAGAGAACATATTTCATACCTCAAACAAAACTTACTGAATAATAGTAACACTAATAAAAACCAGTGATCATAGAACAGAACGCAGAGATTTTCAGTAAATTTCTAAAATCCTAAGCTGTACCTGTGTCAAATATTTACCTTAATTCGATATACCTAGAAATTAATAACATAAACTATGAATCCTCAAATATGACAATTTTTAAATGCCTTATAATATATTGGTTCAAGCAAGAAAGCAAACAAAACAAACCAGTTTACCTGAAATATAAATTAAATATTAAATTGTAATGTGCTACAATGGAAAAATCTATAAAAAGAAATAATTTCATACACAAACAATAAATTTAATTAACTAGCATTTATCCTTGAATTAGAAAATAGTATTTTAATATTAATAAAACAGGGAAAGAGGTGGTAATAAAAATAAAAGTAAAAATTATAAAAGAATATTTAACTAAAAGAATAAAATAATAAGATATGTCTAATAAGACAAAATTATATAAAACATATTTATTCTGTTTTAGTCAGCTCTTTAAAATAAATTTTTAATTTGTCCTTTGTAAATATGTGCCTCATAAATATCTTTCTTCCCCCATGGATTATTTAGCCAAGTCAGCATAATAAGGTCCCAAATAAAAATTAAATATCAACAAATCCTTTATGGTGTTGACAGTTGATGAACAACTACAAAATTATGAGAACCTATAATAATTTTTTTGAATAACTGTGTGTTTTGATTTCATATTCACTGATCTTCTGTTAATGAGACCTATGCCAAATGCAGATTTCCCTGTTACTTTTTGTATGACGTCTGTTATTAAAATATTAATAATAATATTTTTACATCTCTAGGAACACTAGGTATGTGAATTTTCTCAAGTTACTAAGCAAGATTATTTTTCTCCCTCTCTCTCTCCCTCCCTCACTCCCTCCTTCCATCCCTCCGTTCCTTCTTTCCTTCCTTTCTTTTTTTTTTCCCGTGGAAATGGATTCTATAGACTTCTGTTCTGGAAGCTTTTATACTGCTATAAACAGTCTTACTGCTCCACTATAATAAAAGAAACTTTGCATGAAAGTAAGTTAACACCTTTTTGCACTTTTTTTCCTGAGTTACTTTAAACACCTAGTGCTCAGGAAACTTCTACATGGTAGAAGTAATAGCTGATGAGAGAAGGAAAGTCAAAGTGGGTATAAGGACAGTGAAATAATTCTGATATCACTATTCCAAAAATATTGTATTTACTTATTTATTTACACTTCTGGTTTGTGTTCTCCATTACCCACTATATGCCTTCTTTTCCCAAGAAAAGTATTTGAGGCATCTTATGAAATACTACATAGTAGATTGTAAATTCCAGTTATTTTTTTCTGAAATATTTCTTGAAAGTTGTTATGTTAAAGACAGGCATTAGTTTCTCAAAGATCATGGGTAACTTGATGTATCATCTTATGTATAGATATACATATATGATGTAATGAAAAGTTGTTGTTGGGTGCTGTCAAGTCAATTCTGACTCATAGAGAGACCATGTGACAGAATAGAACCGTCCCATAGGATTTTCTTGGCTATAATCTTTAAGGAAGCAGATCACCAGGTCTTTTCCCCTGACGAGCCACTGGGTGGGTTACAATTGCCGACCTTTAGGTTAACAGTTAACCACTTAACCCACTGTCCCATCAGAGCTCCTTGTGATGAAAGGAGAGGGATGGTAATTCAATGAATACCTTTGCACCCAAGAGACAGTAAGTATTTAATCATTCTAGAGAAGAATAAAATAATTTAAAAATTATTGCAAATGAGTATGTTATAGGAAGAAGATCCGTATTCAAATATAAAAATTAGTGTATATCAGTCTTTAGAATTTTCCTCAATGAGCAGTTGAGTTAATCACATGTGAGATATTAATAAAGGTTATCAACTGATAACATACTATTTAGTTTTCTTTGAATGTAAGTCCTGATACAATTTTGTAGAACTAAATGAATTGTAGAATAAATCAATATCCAGATGAAGTTTCTTATATAAATTGTTTAAACTGATTGAGTTGCAGAAGGATTAATTTTACTGTAAGTTGAGAGTAAGTGATGAATACAGAATTGATCAGATTCAAGAGGCATCAGTTTTAATTGAACCAGTTAGCTATGCGATAATAAAAAAATGCACATACATATATACCTTATATACATACACACATATAAACATCTATATGTACAGACACAGTGTTAACTTCAAAGAGAAATACAAATTTAAGATACCATAAATTTAAAAAAATATATCTTTCAACTAATGTTTAAATAATCACCAGATAAAATTAATGATATTCTTATAACACGTCTTAGGAAAAATAGTACATTAAAAACACATTAGCAAATTGACTGATGCAAGATGTAAATTTGCAATTAGGAGAGAACTAGGAAAGGATGCTAAGGGAAAATCAGTAATAAAACATGTGGCAAATTCTCTGAGATTGTAAAAAAAATAAATAAATTTAAGAATATGTACAGGATTGAAAATCTGTATTGTTTGCTGATACAATTTCCTTAAGAAGCATCTGAAAAGTAGACTCAAGGAGGAGTAAAGATTGATAGTCACAAAACCTCTTGTTATTTCCAGGTTTTTATGCATTTTCTTATGCATAAAAACCTCTGTTTTTCCAACTATGGAAATCTTACAATTTATTAAATATGTGATTTTATAAAGTATCTCAGAAGAGCATCAATTAAAATAGCCTTTAGAAGAATTATACCAATTAAAGATGCTTGTCTTATGTAAATTATTTATTGTGATTAAAATATTAACAGAAGCCCTATTGATGAAATATTATTGGTTACTTCTGAGGAAAAAAAATAAAGTAGATGACTTCCAGCAAAATGGTGCTCTAGGCAGAAGCACCATGCTGTCTCTCTACAGCAAAGATCTGAAAAACTAAGCCGAACAGAAAAAACAACAATCCTGAAACCCTAAAACATCAAATGAAGAGATAAAGAACTCAGCCAAGCACCAAATGGAGTGAGAAAACTGACAGAGAACGCAGAGCGAGGAGAGATTCTGGCAGAGGTCCCCTACCAGCTAACGCAGCGTGGATCCGGAGACCAGCAAACAGGGGGTACGAGAAAGCAGCTTCACAAAGCTTCCAGTGGGAGAAAAAACAACCGGTAATTTGCAATATACCCTTTCCCACCTCCCACCCTTCTTCACCCCCACTTAGCCTCTTCTGCTTCCAGGGCCACAATCTCTTCTCCGGGAAACACTGGCTGCTTGTATTCCACACACCCGAACGGATCTGCTCTCTGAGTGCCATTTGTTGGCTGCTGGTGTTGCTTTTTTCCTCTTCTTTTGATTTCTTCCTTACCTCTCACCACATCACCCTCCTTTTGCTCAAATACCTGGCTCGTGTGCCATCTTTGCTTCTTCCTGAGGGGTTGCAGAGCTCCGGTAATTTGTGATATATGCTTTCCCACTCCCTACACTTCTTCACCCACATTCGGCCCCCTCTTCTTCCCATGGACACAGTCTTTTGTCTGAGAAACACTGGCTGCTTGGATTCCACCAGCCCACACTAGCTAGCTCTCTGAATGCCATTTGTTGGCTGCTGGTGTTGCTTTTTTTTCAGCTTTTTTGATTTCTTCCTTACCTCTCACCAACTCCCCCTCCTTTTGCTCAAACCCCTAGCTCCATACGCCATCTTTGCTTCTTCCTGAGGGGTTGTGGAGCTCCATTCAAGTTTGGAGCTGTTTCCCAGTCTGAGCTGCAGTGCTGGTGGGATCCCTGGGCTTTTCTTTGTTTGTTTTGAATTGTTCGTTTATTTTCTTTTCCTTTTCTTGATTCGGGAGCCATTTCTGGCCAGGCAGTGCTGAGTGGCAAGAAGACTACCCCCTCAGCTTCCACAGACATGCAGAGGGATCCCTAAGGGAATTTCTTTTTTTGTTTTTTTTTATTTTATTTTATTCTTTTTCCTGTTTTTTGGGGGACTTTTCTTGTTCTTTCTTTATTTTTTTAAAATATGTTTTCTTTTGTTTTCCCTCTTATCCCCTTTTTGTCTTTCTTCTTTAATCAGTTTCTCATCTCTTTATATCTTCCTTCTCTTTCTGTTCCCTGAATACCTGGCATTGTATACCTCTACACCTTTTAGCCAGGCTGTACTGCAACACCTAAGAGTGACTTCCCCAGACCTCATAGCTTCTCTGGTGGGATCCCTGGGAACTTTGCAGTTCTTTAACCTTTCTGATTTTTATTTATTCATTCTTTTCTTTTCTTCCTCTTCCCCTTTATGTTTTTCTTCATTTCATAGTCTCTCATCTCTCCACTCCAACGGCAAGCTCCCCTAGCATTCTTTTTTGTTTGTTTGTATGTTTTTGGCTTCTGTCCCTCTCTCTTCTCTCCCATATCCATCTTAGCTCCACACATGACAATCTCCCTGCTACATCCTGCCTACTCTGTGCTTAACATCACATCACCAAGCAGCACAGGCACGGCCTACTGGAACCTGTCCTGCACTGATTACTGACCTGCCCTGGTGGCTGTAGTGAGTGCCATAAACAACCCTTCCAAGTAACTCCTCTTCAGCTAGACCTGCCCTGCCATACCATATCTGAGTGACTGACCCTGCCAATTAGAGAAGGGGGCGAAAAGGATTGTGCCCACAGACGAGCAAACAACAAAGAACACACAATCCGCCTGCTCAGATATAGTCAAATTTAAAAAAAAAAAAGGAACAAAACAAACAAATATACAATCAATAAACGAGAAAAATAACTACTGAATGCCCCAAAGAGAGCAGACAATAACAAAACATTTACAAAAACAGGATAAGACGGTTCCAGTAGGTGTCCAAAATAAAACACCAGATGACTTTGCAGTGGAAGAAAATGCACTAGAACTACCTGATAGGAAATTCAAATGTCTAATACTCAGAATTCTCCAAAAGCTGAGGCAAAAAGGTGACAAACATGAGGAAAAAATAGACAAATTCATGGAAAATACAGACAAAAATTTGGAAGAATTCAGGAAAATAATGCAGGAACAAAATGACAAAATAAAATCACAACTAGAAATTATACAAAGACAAGAATTAGAAATCCAGAAGATACACAACAAGATTTCAGAAATGGCCGGTGTCACGGAAGGGCTGAGAAGCAGATTTGATATGGTGGAAGATAGGATCAGTGGAATTGAAGTGAAACACTTGGCTACAACTCTGTTTGAGGAAAACTCAGAAAAAGAACAAAAACAAAAAAAATGAAGAGACCCTGAGAGTTATGTGGGATACAATCCAAAGAAAAAATTGGCGAGTGATTGGAATTCCAGAACAGGGGGAGAAAAGAGAAAACACAGAGAGGATCACTGAAGAACTGCTGACAGAAAACTTCAAGAATATCATGAAAGATGAAAAGCTGGCCATCCAAGAAGCTCAATAAACCCCATATAGGAGAGACCACAAAAGAAAATCACCAAGGCATATCATAATCACACTTGCCAAAACCAAAGACAAAGAATCCAGAGAGAAGCTCGTGAAAAACAAGAAGTCACATACAGAGGAGAAACAATAAGACTAAGCTCAGATTATTCAGCAGAAACCATGCAGGCAAGAAGGCAATGGGATGACATACATAAAATCTTGAAAGAAATAAATTGTCAGCCAAGAATAATAGATCCTGTAAAACTCTCGTTCAGATTTGATGGTGAAATTCAGTAATTTCCAGATAAACAGAAACTAAGGGAATATGTAAAAGCCAAACCAAAACTACAAGAATTATTAAAGAGAGTTCTTCGATCTGAGGACAAACAACTTCAGCTCTCAGGCAGAATCTAGGACATAGGATTGTACCAGCCAGATACCGATCTAGGAAATGAACTCTCGAGGACTATCAAAAATCAAAAGAAATACAACAGGGAATCAGAGCAGTTAATCAGTAAATGACAATAACATCAAAACAATACAAGAGGGAATAAATGGCTTAGGTATACAACATTCTAATGGAGAGGAAGGCAAGGTGTTACAAAGTAATGGTATACTGCTTCAAACTTCGAAAGATAAGGGTAAAATTCCTGGTAACCACAAAGAAATTTAGCAAACATACTCAGTAAAAAAAGAGGAAAAACATAAAGTCTCAGCAAAAACAAAACCTACAAAAAAAAAGAAATGAAAAAAAAAAAAATCCCACAAACAAAAGTAACTCAGCACAAGAGAGTAAGAAGAACAAAGAAAACTTCAGCACCACAAAGAAAAGCACTACAAAATGACAGCAACAAACTCACATCTATCAATAATTACATTGAATGTAAATGGACTCAATGCACCGATAAAGAGACAGAGAGTGACAGAATGGATAAGAAAACAGCATCCATCAATATGCTGTCTACAAGAGACACACCTTAGAAACAAAGATGTGAATTTATTAAAAGTCAAAGGTTGGAAAAAAAATATATCAAGCTAACAACTACCAAAAAAGAGCAGGAGTAGCAATTCTAATCTCAGATAAAATAGACTTTAAAATGAAATCTACCATAAAAGTTAAAGAAGGACACTATATAATGATTAAGGGTACGATCCATGAAGACATAGCCATAATAAACATCTACGCAACCAAAAACATAAATACAGAAAACAAACTCTAAATACATAAAACAAACTCTAACAACACTGAAAAGAGAAATTGACAGTTCCACAATAATAGTAGAAGACTTCAAATACGTAAAACAAATACATAAAACAAACTCTAACAACTCTGAAAAGAGAAATTGACAGTTCCACAATAATAGTAGGAGACATCAACACCCCACTGTCAATAAAGGACAGAACAACTAAGACGAAACTCAGCAAAGATACAGAAGAACTAAAGGGCACAATCAGCCAACTTGTCCTCATAGACTTATATAGAACACTCTATCCAACTGCTGCAAAGTACACATTCTTTTCCAATGCACATGGAATTTTCTCCAGAATAGACCACATCTTAGGCCACAGAGCAATCCTCAACAAGATCCAAAACGGTGAGATAATACAAAGTATCTTCTCTGACCACAATGCCATCAGGGTAGAAATTAACAATAGAAACAGCAAGGAAAAAAAATCAATTGCATGGAAACTGAATAATACTGTGCTAACACATCACTGAGTAATAGATGAAATCAGAGATGGAATCCAAAAATTCCTAGAATTAAATGAGAATGAAAACACATCATAACAAAACCTTTGGGAAACAGCAAAGGCAGTCCTCAGAGGACAATTTATAGCAATAGATGCAAACATCAAAAAAGAAGAAAGGGACAAAATGAAAACATTAACTACAGAACTCAAACAAATAGAAAGAGAACAGCAAAAAAAGCCAACAACCACCAGAAGAAAGGAAATGGTAAAGAGCAGAGCAGAAATAAATGAAATAGAGAACAAAAAAACAAAAGAAAGAATCAACAAAACCAAAAGTTGGTTTTTTGAAAGAATCAACAAAATCGACAAACCACTGGCCAGACTGACAAAAGAAAAACAGCAGAGGACACAAATAACCCAAATAAGAAATGAAATGGGGGACATTAAAACAGATCTAACTGAAATAAGAAAGATTATAACAGAATATTATGAAAAACTATACTCCAACAAATTTGAAAACCTAGAGGAAATGGAGAAATTTCTAGAAACACACGGCCTACCCAAACTACAACAAAGTGATGTTGAAAATGTGAAGAGACCCATAAGAAGAGAAGAGATTGAAAAGGTAATAAAAAAACTCCCAACCAAATAAAGCCCTGGCCCAGATGGCTTCACTGGAGAATTCTACAAAACATTTACAGAAGAGCTCGTACCAGTAGTACTCAAGCTATTTCAGAGCATAGAAGAGGAAGCAACACTTTCAAATTCATTCTATGTAGCCAGAATAACGATGATACCAAAACCAAGCAAAAACGTCACAAAAAAGGAAAATTACAGTCCAATATCTCTCATGAGTATAGATGCAAAAATTCTGAAGAAAATTATAGCCAATAGACTTCAGCATCATATCAAAAAAATAATACACCACGACCAAGTAGGATTCATACCAGCTTTGCAAGGATAGTTCAACATTAGAAAATCAATCAACGTAATCCACCACATAAATAAAAGGAAAGAAAGAATCACATGATCATCTCAATTGACACAGAAAAGGCATTTGACAAAGTCCAACACCCATTCCTGATAAAAGCTCTCAATAAAATAGGGATAGAAGGGAAAATTCTCAACATAATAAAGGGCATCTATGCAAAATCAACGGCCAACATCATTCTTAATGGAGAGAGGCTGAAAACATTCCCCTTGAAAACAGGAACAAGACAAGGATGCCCTTTATCACCACTCCTATTTAACATCGTCCTGGAAGTTTTAGCTAGAGCAGTAAGGCAAGAAAAAGAAATAAAGGGCATCCAAATTGGTAATGAAGAAGTTAAACTGTCCCTGTTTGCAGATGATATGATACTATACATAGAAAACCCTAAAGACTCCACGAGAAATCTACCGGAACTAATAGGAAGATTCAACAGAGTAGCAGGATACAAGATAAACATTCAAAAATCAATTGGATTCCTATACACCAGTAAGGAGAATGATGAAAAGGAAATCAGGAAAACAATACCATTTTCAATGGCCCCAAAAAAGATAAAATACTGAGGAATAAATCTGACCAAGGATGTAAAAGACCTATACAAAGAAAACTATAAAACACTATTGCATGAAACCCAAGGGGATCTACATAAATGGAAAAACATACCATGCTCATGGATAGGCAGACTCAACATTGTGAAAATGTCAATTCTACCCAAAGCAATTTACAAATACAACACAATCCCGATCTAAATACCAGCAACATTTTTCAAAGAGATGGAAAAACTAATCATTAATTTTATATGGAAAGAGAAGAAGCCCTGAATAAGTAAAGCACTACTGAAGAAGAAGTATAAAGTTGGAGCACTCACACTACCTGACTTCAGAACCTACTATACAGCTACAGTAGTCAGAACAGCCTGGTACTGGTACAACGACAGATACATTGACCAATGGAACAGAATTGAGAACCCAGATGTAAATGCATCCACCTATGGTCATCTGATCTTCGACAAGGGCCCAAAGTCCATCAGATGGGGAAAGACAGTCTTTTTAACAAATGGTGCTGGCAAAACTGGATATCCATTTGCAAAAAACTGAAACAGGACCCATACCTCACACTGTATACAAAAACTATTTCAAAATGGATCAAAGACCTGAATATAAAGCCTAAAACTATAAAGTTCATAGAAGAAAAAATAGGACCAACACTGCAGGTCTTAATACATGGCATTAACAGGATACAAACCATAACCATCAACACACAAAACCCAACAGATAAGCTAGATAACTGGGATCTTCTAAAAATCAAATACCTATGCTCTTCAAAAAACTTCACCAAAAGAGTAAAAAGAGAGCCTACAGACTGGGAAGAAATTTTTGGACAGTACAAGTCAGACAAAGGTCTAATCTCCATAATCTACAAGAAAATCCAACACCTCTACAACAAAAAGACAAATAATCCTATGAAAAAATGGGCAAAGGAAATGAACAGACACTTCACCAAAGAAGACATTCAAATGGCCAACAGACACATGAGGAAATGCTCGCGATCACTAGACATTAGAGAAATGCAAATTAAAACCACAGTGAGATACCATCCACCCTGGCATTACTGGCTCTAATCAAAAACACTGGAAGTAACAAATGTTGGAGGGGCTGCGGGGAGATGGGAACTCTTATGCACTGCTGGTGGGAATGCAAAATGATGCATCCATTTTGGAAAATGATATGGCGCTTCCTCAGAAAGCTAGAAATAGACATACCATTCAATCCAGCAATACCACTCCTAGGAATATATCCTAGAGAAATAAGAGTCGTCACTCGAATAGACATATGCACACCTATGTTCATGGCAGCATTGTTCACTATATCAAAAAGATGGAAACAACATAGGTGCCCATCAACAGACGAATGGATAAACAAACTATGGTACATACACACAATGGAGTACTATGCAACATGAAAGAACAACAATGATTCTGTGAAGCATGTCATAACATGGATGAAACTCGAGGACATTATGCTGAGTGAAATAAGTCAATCACAAACGGACAAATATTGTATGAGACCTCTATTTTAAAAACCCATGAAAAAGTTCACACACAAAATGTAACAATCTTTGTTGGTTACCAGAGATGGGAGGGGTGGGGGTGGGATACTAAATAGACAATAGATAAGTGGTATCTTGGGTGAAGGGTGAGGCAGTACACAATACAGGTGAAACTTTCACAACCTGTACAAGGAAAGGTCATGGAAGCCCCATAGACACATCCAAACTCCTTGAGGGACTGAGTTGCTGGGCGGAGGGCTCTGGGGACCATGGTCTTGGGGAACATATAGCTCAATTGGTATGACAGAGCTTATAAAGACAATGCTCTACATTCTACCTTGGTGAGTAGTGTCTGGGGTCTTAAAAGCCTGTGAGCAGCCATCTAAGATACTCCACTGGTCTCATACCTTCGGGAGCAAGGGAGAATGAAGAAAACAGGATACAAGGAAAAGATTAGTCCAAACGACTAATTGTCCACAGCTACCAAGGCCTCCACCGGACTGAGTCCAGTACAGCTAGATAGTGCCCGGCTACCACCACTGACTCCTCTGACCAGGATCACAACAGAGGGTTCTGGACAGAGCTGGAGAATGATGTAGAACATAATTCTAACTCACAAAAAAAAAAAAAAAAAAAAAAAAAAAAGGCCAGATTTACTGGCCTAAAGGAGACTGGAGAAACCTCGAGAGTATGGCCCTCAGACACCCTTTTAGCTCAGTGGTGAAGTTACCTCCAAGGTTCACTATTCAGCCTCGGAGTGGACAGCCCCGTAAAACCAAATGAGAGTAACGAGGTACAGGAGTCCAGTGACAAGGGCTAGAAGGCAGAAGGAGACAAGGAAGCTGGTGATAGGGAACACAAGACTGAGTATGGATAGTGTTGATGTGTTGTGTTGTGAGATTGTTAACCATTGTCATAGGGCAACATTTGTAGTAACTGTTAAATGAGAAACTATTTTGTTCTGTAAGCCTTCATCTTAAGTGAGAATAACAGCACAATTGGAAGAGCGTAGTCAATGTCACTGAACTGTGTATGTAGAAATTTTTGAAACGGTGTATCTTTGGCTATGTGCAATTTCACAAAAAAAAAAGGTTTAGAATTTAGAGGCTTAATATGTTGTGGGGTTGTTAACCAATGTCATAAAACAACATGTGTACTACTGTTTCATGAGAAACTATTTGTTCTGTAAGCCTTCACCTGAAGTACAATAAAATAAAAAAAAAATTCTCTCTTTATCTTTGGTTTTGGCAAGTTTGATTATAATTTGTCTTGGTGAATTTCTTTTGGGATCTACGTTATGTGGGGTTCAACGAGCATCTTGAAGAGATGTCTTATCTTTTACTATATTAGGGAAGTTTTCTGCCAGAAAATCTGCAACAATTCTGTTTGTATATTCTGTTATCCCCCCCTGTTCTGGTACTCCAATCACTCGTGGGTTATTCCTCTTGATAGAATATCACATAATTCTTAGGATTTATTCTTTTTTTTTTTTAATCCTTTTTTCTTATTCTTCCTAAAATAAATTGGTATCAAGAGCTTTATCTTCAATCTCACTAATTCTGACTTACATTGCATCAATTCTGCTCCTATGACTTTCTATTGAGTTGTCTAATTCAGAAATTTTATTGTTAATCTTCTGGATTTCTAATTGCTGTCTCTCTATGGATTCTTGCAGCCTGTTAAATTTGTCATTATGCTCTTCTCTAATCTTTTTGATTTCCTCTATTGCATGTTCTGCATTTTGATTAATTTCCTTCCTAATCTCTTGAAGTGTTCTGTATATTAATCTTTTGTATTCTGCCACAGGTAATTCCAGGAAATTTTCTTCCTCTGGAAAATTTCTAGATTCTTTATTTTGGGAGCTTGTTCAAGCTATCATGGACTGCCTCTTTATGTGATTTGATATTGACTGTTATCACTGAGCCATCAATAAGTTATTATATTTATTTTAAGTTTGCTTACTGTGTCCTAGTTGCTTGTTTTTATATGCCCAAATAGGCTGCTCATGTGAGATAACCCAGTCACCAGCACCCTTGAAGCTCCAATGTCCTGAACCCAGGTGGCCTGACCTGCCTTTAGGTATGTGAGCCCAAGAGTCTGCCCACTCCTGCTGTGTGAATTCAGCTCAGGTGTCCAAGCAATCAGCCACCAAGTGTGTGATGCAGGCTCTCACCTACAGTTCTAGACAGGCATGGGGATTGGTGTAAGCACAGGCATCCAGCTGCAACAGGGTGACTCAGGCTCAGCAAGGCTGGGGGCCAACAGCCACCCCCGCATGTCCAGGAGTAAAGCATGTTCCTGTTCCCTAGAGCACATACATGGGTGGGTTTTGCAGCCAAACTATCAGCACCCAATGCTGTTGTCTGTAAGTACTGGGGGGCACCTCTTATTCTTGTGCCCCTGTAGCAGGTGGCTAGGTGGCATGGATGGAACCACCAGTTCTCAGGTGCCTGATGTGGGTAGGTGAATACCTTGCTTGATGCGCAATGCAGTATGAAATATCACAAAC
Organism: Dugong dugon; assembly: GCA_030035585.1. Taxonomy (NCBI): domain Eukaryota; kingdom Metazoa; phylum Chordata; class Mammalia; order Sirenia; family Dugongidae; genus Dugong; species Dugong dugon. The sequence goes on along the minus strand of CM057463.1, from coordinate 98,802,967 downwards.
CTGCCACTTCACAGCTGAAACAGTTGAAGTTAGACTTCAAGTATACACCCTGTTGTACTGTAGTAATGAGGGGCTATGCTGTTGAAATGGGCCCACACAAGTCTATGCAGGGGGAAAAGCATTCAAAGTCTGTAGATCCCTTATGCCTGTGCCTAGGCAAAGGAGCTGTGCCTACCCTGTGTTCCTGGCTTAGGGGAGCTGACAGATGATTTTTTTCCCGATTGTTACTTTTTCACTCTCCAAGGCTCAGAGAATGGCTCAGGGCGTGTGATGGGTCCTACTTCCGGCCTAGGGGACTCGGCAATTTCTGAAGCCGGTCTGGGACCCAGTGCCGAGCAGGGAGCAGGGAGGTAAATGGGAGAGAGTTTTTTCCCTAAGGGGTGTGTTTTTGATCCATGCAGTAAACTGGACTCAAGTACTTACTTATCTTTTGCCGATCGAGGGCTGCTTCTCACTGGTTCTGGACGGGCTAGTAGACTCTCTGCCACTGGGTCTCTCCTGGTGTGGAAAACGTCTCCTGAGCCCTGCTGCTTGCCTGCCTCACTGCTCACTCCAGAGCTGATCTGGGCTGAAAGCCTCAGGCTCTCGCTAGGTAAGGTCTGCCAACTCCTCGCTGCTTCTGAACCATCTCTCGCACTCCCTGCCACTCAGTCTGGTTCCTCAACTTTGCTCTTGATGTTCTGGGCTCCTAGATTGTCATATATAACTGATCTATTTGTTTTTTCGGGTCTTTGTTGTAAGAGGGAACACCGGAAGCATCTGACTACTCCACTGTCTTGGCCCCGCTCCGTCTTTTGATTTCTTAACTGCTGTTTCCATGGGTGTTGATTGTGTACCCAAGTAAAATGAAATACTTTACAGCTTCAATCTTTTCTGTGTTAATCATGATGTTGCTCTTTGGTCAGTTGCGAGGATTTTTGTTTTCTTTATTTTGAGGTATAATCCATACTGAAGCCTATGGTCTTTGCTTCTCATCAATGAGTGCTTCAAATACTCTTCACTTTCAGCAAACAAGATTGTGTTATCTACATATAACAGGTTGTTAATGAGTTTTTCTCTAATCCTGATGCCCGTTTCTTCTTCATATAGTCCAGCTTCTCAGATTATTTGCTCAGCATACAGATTGAATAAGTATGGTGAAAGGGTATAGCCGTGACACACAGCTTTCCTGACTTTAAAGTCTCTTGGTCTATGTACAGCTTCCTCATGATCACAATCAAGTGTTCTGGAATCCCATTCTGTGTAATATTATTCATAGCTTGTTATGATCTACACAGTCAAAAGCCTTTGTATAGTCAATAAAACACAGGTGAACATCTTTCTGGTATTCTCTGATTTCAGCCAAGATCCATCTGACATCAGCAATGATATCTATCATTCCACATCCTTTTCTGAATCCACCTTGAATTTCTGACAGTTTCCTGTCGATGTTCTGATGCAACTGCTTTTGAATGAACCTCAGCAAAATTTTTCCTGTGTGTGATAATAATGATATTTTTCGATAATTTCAGCAATCTGTTGGATCACCTTTCTTTGGAACGGGTGCAAATATGGATCTCTTCCAGTCGTTTGGCCAGGTAGCTGTGTTCCAAATTTCTTGGCAGAGAGGAGTGAGCACTTACAGCTCTGCGTTAGTTTGTTGAAACATCCCAATCTGTATTGCATCAGTTCCTGGAGACTTCTTTTTCACCAATGCATTCAGAGGAGCTTGGACTTCTTCCTTCAGTACTATCAGTTTCTGATCATATGCTACCTTCTGAAATCATTGAACATCAACCAATTCTTCGTACAGTGACTCTGTGTATTCAGTCTACCTGCTTTTGATGCTTTCTGCATCATTCAATATTTTGCCCATGTTGATGCTGCTGTTAGGTGCCATTGAATGGGTTCTCCTTCACAGAGACCCTATGTACAGCAGAAGGAAACATGCCCGGTCCTGCACTATCCTCGCAATCTTTGTTATGCTTGAGACCATTGTTGCAGCACTGTGACAATTCATCTCGGTGAGGGTCTTCCTCTTTTTCACTGACCCTCTAATTTACCAAGCATGGTATCCTACTCCAGGGACTGATACCTCTTCACAACATGTCTAAAGTATGTGAGACATAGTCTAATCATCCTTGCTTCTTAGGAACATTCTGGTTGTACTTCTTTCAAGACAGATTTGTTCATTCTTTTGGCAGTCCATGGTATATTTGATATACTTTGCCAATACCACAATTCAAAGCCATCAGTTCTTCTTTGGTCTTCCTTATTCATTGTCCAGCTTTCACATGCATATAAGACAATTGTAAACACTATGCTTGGGTCAGTCCCACCTTAATTTTCAAGGTGACATCTATGCTTTTTAACACTTTATTTTTTTATTGTTGTAGTTTAAATGAAGTTTACATTTCAAATTAGTCTCGCATACAAAAATTTATACGTACATTGTTATGTGACCCTAATTGCTCTTCCCATACTGTGACAGCACACTCCTTCTTCCCACTGCTGATTCCCCATGTCCATTCAACCAGCTCCTAAACCTCTCTGCCTTCCCATCTCACCTCTGGACAGAAGCTGCCCATTTAGTCTCTTGTATCTACTTGAGCTAAGAGGTAGACTCCTCATGAGTATCATTTTACATCCCACAGTCTAGTCCAACCTCTGTCTGAAGAGTTGGTCTTGGAAATTGTTTTAGTTCTGGGCTGTTACAGAATCCAGGGGCCATGCTTTCTGGGGTTCCTCAAGTCTCAGTCAGGCCATTAAGTCTGGTCTTCTTACTAGAATTTGAGTTCTGCACCCTGGCTTTCTCCTGTTTCTGTTGTGTTCCCTGTCAGGGCGGTCTTTGGTGGTAGCCAGGCACCCTCTAGTTCTTCTGGGTCAGGCTGATGAAGTCTCTGGTTTAGGTGGCCCTTTCTGTCTCTTGGGCTAATACTTTTCTTGTGTCTTTATTGTTCTTCATTCTCCTTTACTCCAGGTGGTTGGGACCAATTGTTGCATCTTAGATGGCCGCTTGCAAGCTTTTGAGAGCCCAGATACCACTCACCAAAGTAGGATGCAGAACATTTTCTTAATAAGCTTTGTTATGCCAATTGACCCAGATGTCCCCTGAAAGCATGATCCCCAGACCCCTACCCCTGCTACTCTGTCTCTGAAAGTGTTTGATTATTCAGGAAACTTCTTAACTTTGGTTTAGTCCAGTTGTGCTGGTTTCCCCTGTAGTGTGTGCTGTTCTTCCCTTCACCTAAGATAATTATTGACTACCATCTGGTTAGTGAATAACCCTCACCCTCCCTCCCCACCCTCGTAACCGTCAAATAATGTTTTCTTCTGTGTTTAAACCTTTTCTTGAGTTCTTATAATAGTGGTCTTATACAATATTTGTCCTGTGACTGACTAAATTCACTCAGCATAATGACCACCACCTTCCTCCTTGTTATAAGATGTTTCACGGATTCATTGCTGTTCTTTATCTTTGTGTAGTATTCCATTGTGTGGATATACCATAATTTGTTTATCCATTCATCCGTTGATGGGCACCTAAGTTGTTTCCATCTTTTTGCTATTGTGAACAGTACTGCAATGAAGATGGGTGTGCATATATTGCTTTTTAACACTTTAAAGTGTTCTTTTGCAACAGATTTGCCCAATGCATTGTGTCATTTGATTTCTTGACTGCTGCTTCCATGGGTGCTGATTGTGGCTGCAAGCAAAATAAAATGCTTGGCAACTTCAGTCTTTCCTCCATTTATTATGATGTTGCTTATTGGTCCAGTTGTGAGTATTTTTGTTTTCCTTAAGTTGAAGTGTAATCCATACTGAAGGCTGTGGTCTTTGATTCTTCTCAATGAGTGCTTCAAGTTCTCTTCACTTTCAAAGCAAACAATATTGTGTCATCTACAGATCACAGGTTGTTAATGAGTCTTCCTCCAATCCTGATGCCCCTTTCTTCTTCATATAGTCCAGCTTCTCTGATTATTTGCTGAGCATACAGATTGAATAGGTATGGTGAAATGATACTACCCTGACACACAGCTTTCCTGAAATTAAACCATGTGGTGTCCCCTGGTTCTGTTCAAATGACTGCCTATTGATATATGTATAAGTTTCTCATGATCACAATTAAATGTTCTGGAATACCCATTCTTTGCAACGTTATCCATAATTTGTTATGATCCACACAGTCAAATGACTTTGCACAGAAAATAAAACAAAGGTAGGCATCTTTCTGGTATTCTTTGCTTTCAGCCAGGATCCATCTGACATCAGTAATGATATCCATCATTCCACATCTTCTTCTGAATCCGGCTTGAATTTCTGGCAGTTTCTTGTCAATGTACTGCTGCAGCTGCTTTAGAATGATCTTCAGCAAAATTTTACTTGAGTGTGATATTAAAGATATTTTTCGATCATTTCTGCACTCGATTTTATCACCCTTCTTTGCATAAGTATGGATCTCTTCCATTCGGTTGTCCAGTTATCTGTCTTTCAAATGTGTTGGCATAGAATTTTTCCCATAGTATCCTTCAGTATTGCAATTTGCAGCTTGAATTTTCTCTTCAGTTCTGTCTGCTTTAGGAATGCCGAGTGTGCTTCCCTTTTGGTTTTCTAAATCCATTTGCACATTTCATTATAATACTTTACTTTGTCTTCTTGAGCCGCTGTTTGAAATCTTCTGTTCAGCTTTTTTGCTTCATCATTCCTTCCTTTCACTTTAGCTAGTCTACTTTCAAGAGCAAGTTTCAGAGTCTCTTCTGACACCGATTTTGGTCTTTTCTCTCTTTTTATTGACCTATTGCTTTCTTCACGTCCTTGATGTCATTCAACAACTTGTCTTCTGTCATTAGTGTTCAATATGTCAAATCTATTCTTGAGATCTTCTCTAAATTCAGGTGGTATGTATTCAAGATCACACATGTGCTCTCATGGTCTTAACCAGGCTATTAAAAGTTCTACTAATCCTTCAACATCCCATGGTGCATCACTCTCCTCCCCTCTTCTAGAATGCTTACTCTTACTTTCTTATCTCACCTCAAATCTCCAATAGTATGTCCCCCATTCTTACTCTCAGTTGATGTCTTTGCTTTCTGACTCTCTAATGGAGTAGAGTAAATAAAGAGAAAAATTCCAAAAGCTACCATGAACACAACTGAACACCTACCTGGAACTAGGTCTATACACTCTGAGTTCCCTTATTGCTACAGATGGACTATATGAATTTCTATCAAAGATGAAACACTATAGTAGTTGATTATATATCATCCATATTTGTTATTAAAGAGATGATGTCAGCAGTTACCCTTTTCCAGTCCTGCTTCATCTACATTTCCCTCTCTTCTAGATTAATCCCATAAGCTTCAAGAATTCTTTCATTTATTTAACCTTAAACACAAAAACAATCCTTTCTGACCCAACTTCTCTCTCAGGCTATCTCTTACTACCTGTTCTTGGTCAGTGGTACATATTAGTAACATTTACATTTTATGCCTCCGTAGGTTTATTGGCAGGCATTTGTATCAGTCATAGTAAATGATGGCATCAGGGTGGGGACTTGTGTAATTGTGCAAAACAGAAAGGAGTTGGTCAACACCACATTTGAGTGTAGAGAGGTATTAGCGTGAGGCGATACGTTGTAAAAGAGTGACTGTGTGAAACTTTTGTGTCTTTGGGCTTCTGTACAGTGAGACAAGACTTGTAAGTATATTGACTGCTTCCTGTGTGTTTTTGGCAAGGTGCTGTTTTGGGGATTAGTTAATATTCAAGTACATTCATTATTTTCAGGCACAATAAAGTTTAAACACACGGGCTTGACTTCATGACAGTTATTATAAATAAGTGTCACTTACATTTTCGCCTCTCCAACTTCTGAACAGCGAGATAAGCCTTGCAAATATATTTACAGTTTTCTTTGTGTTATTGGGAAGGTGCGGTTTTGGGGATTAGGTAATATTCAAGTGCATAAGTTATTTTCAGGTGCAAAACAGAGTAAGCACACGTTCTTGACATACTTCAAGCCCCCTGGTACAGATAAGTACCATTTACATTGTATGAATGCATTGTAGTGTCCTTGGCATGCTGCCTCATTCTACCTGTCCTGTCTCTGGAGTCCACTGGGACATATGTTTTCCCACATAATATTTATAAAAATTTATCATACATAACAAAATATTACCAACACTCAGTGATTCAGCATGCATTCCATTAGTGAAAAAACATTACATCACCAAAAAATTCCAAACATAATTCGGTCTTGAAAGAGTTAGTGGATGTTTCCAATTCTGCACATTCTCTCATTTTATTTTGAATATAACCTAGTTATGTTCATGTCTGATTTCTCTACTATATCCTCTGATCAAGGTTATCATTATCCCAATGTTACTGAATCCAATGAATATTGCTTCATGAAGCACTTTCTTTACTGGGCATTCAGTATATCAAACTTACAGTTTTTGTTGTAATCTTATTGGATGCTCAGTCTTAGTTTTATTTGCTGATTACATCTCAGAAGGACAAACTGTAAGTGCTACAGTGCTTCAAGTCTTAGTCCTATTTTTTTTTCCCTGTTTTCACTCACCCCCATATTGTTCCACTCCCATGTCATCAAATTCTTTATATACAAGTGATTATATGTAACATTCAGGTAAAATCCTTAAATATGGTGGGCCTTCCTTCACCAATGAGAAATGAGAGTGATTAGATATATGCTCTATCTTTTTCACCATTTAATGGGTGAAGCTTAGATACGTCTCACAAAGTTTTTCAGAGGATTGAACCTGGATTGAACCAATTATTAATGCATACTTTATTGTCTTTTTTTTTCTTCTCTCTTTTCACACTTCCCTTTTTTTTTTTTTTTTTTTTTTGAGGTTGTAGGCGGTCTTCTCCAAATAAACTGCCCGCCTCCAAGTTCTTTATTCAATATCTGCTATGGGAGGAAACCGAAACTAAGACAGTCAGTGAAAGTCTCTGAGAAAAAAAGAAAAAGTGACATTTATCCAATTATGTGAAGGACAGCAAGGAGTCTACAAGTTGAGAAATGGGGTCTAAAGTATTCCAGATAAAGGAAACAGTATATAACAAATTGTTGTTGTTGTTAGTTGCCTTTAAGTTGACTCAAATTTTCCTGGTCCTGCACTATCTTCATGATAATTATTATGTTTGAGTTCTTTGATGCAGCTATTGTGTAGTGCCTTCCAACCTAAGGAATCCATTTTCTGGGACTGATTTTGACAAAATTCTGTGGGGATCCATAAGATTTTCATTGGCTACTTTTCAGTAGTAGATAGACAGACTGTTGTTCCTAGCCTGTCTTTGTCTGGAAACTCCACTGAAACCTATGCACCATGGATAACCCTGCTGTTTTTTAAATACCAGAACATAGCTTCTAACATCATAGAAATATGCAAGCCACCACAGTACAACAAACTAACATACAGGTGGTGGCAATTAAGAGAGTTGTTTTTTAAAAAAAAGAATATTCCAGGGACTGATGGAAGACTAGGGTGGCTTTTTTGTAGTGATTGAAAAGGAGAATGATGGATAATTTTAGAGAAATAGGCATAGCAACTATTTTGTATTTTGAATGAAGTTAATAAGAAATCATTACAGAAATATAAGCGGAAGAAATGAATAAGAAAATATAATTTTTGATGCTTCATTGCAATAGACCAGGAAATATTAGAACAGTGGGATACGCAAGCATAACAGCTAGGTCATTAAAGAGTCTTAGAAGCATGAAAAAAGTGGCTTTAAGCTTAAATCAACAACAGTTGTGGATTAAATGTGAGTACCCAGGTAAAAAATGTGGTGTCCTAAAAGAGGAGAGGAAAAACAGATAATTCTCAATATATTGATAATGTGAGTAAAAATTAGACAATCTCTTGGGAAGGAAATAGAATAATATATTTAAATTTTTAAAAGTACACATATCCATTAATTCTACTAATAATTTTTCGTATATTTATATAAATATATGTTTTACATATATCACATTTGTAAATATATACATATATTTCTCACTTGCATATTTATATTTATTGAAAGTTTATTTTAATGAGTGTAAGAATAGAAATGACCAATGTGTTCAACTTGTATGAATTATGAGATGTTTATAAAATGAGATATTATTCAGTCACTACAAAGGAAAAGAAAGATGCTAGTATGGTAAGACTGACAAAAATACATTACATGTAAAATGCAAGGTAGAAAATTTTGTGTAGCTTGCCGCCAATCATCTGATATCCCTGTATTGTCTTGCACACAGACAGTGCATGTAAGAATGAATTTACTGAGCTTTTCTCTTTATGAGAACAATTCTAAGATTAAGAAATAGAGTCGTGAAAAGGATAACAAACCATAGTGTACTGCTTATTACTGGTATAAATGCTATAGGTGACAAAATTTTTGAGTCTTGATTTCACCCCCTTTTAACTTTAAAGTGACTTGTGAGATTGTCAAGAAGACATAATATTGACTCTAATACTCCTTTTTTTTTCTGTTTTTTTTTTTTTTTTTTAACTCTGGATTTTGATGATAACTGTTCCTCTGTTTTCTCATGTTTCTTTTCATAGTACAGTTCCTGTCACCTGTGATGTTGTTGTTAGGTGTCACCTGGTTGGTTCTGACTCACAGTGACCCTGTGTACAACAGAAGGAAACACTGTCTGGTCCTATGCCATCCTTACAATCATTTGCTATGTTTGAGCCCATTGTTGCAGCCATGGTGTCAATCCATCTCATTGAGGGTATTCTTCTTTTTCACTGACCCTCTACTTTACCAAGCATGATGTCCTTCTCCAGGGACTGGTTCCTCCTCATAACATGTCCAAAGTACACATTGTGGATTGAATTGTGTCCCCCAAAATTGTGTGTCAATTTGGTTAGTCCATTATTCCCAGTATTGTGTGATTGTCCACCATTTTGTCATCTGATGTGATTTTCCTGTGTTGTAAATCCCACCTCTATGATGTTAATGAGGTGAGATTAGTGGCTATTATGTTAATGAGCAGGACTCACTCTACAAGGTTAGGTTGCATTTTAAGTCAATCTCTTTGAAAATATAAAAGAGAAAAGTGAGCAGAGAGATATGGGGACCTCATAACACCAAGAAAGTAGTGCAAGGAGAAGAGTGTGTCCTTTGGACCTGGGATCCCTGTGCTGAGAAGCTTCTAGTCCAGAGGAAGTTTGATGTCAAGGACCTTCCTCAAGAGCTGACAGAGAGAGAAAGCCTTCCCCTGGAGATGAGACCCTGAATTCAGACATCTAGCCTCCTAGACTATGAGAGAATAAATTTCTCTTTTTAAAACCATCCACTTGTGGTATTTCTGTTATAGCAGCACTAGAAGACTAAGACAGAATTTGGTACTAAGAGTGGGGTGCTGCTCTGACAGACACCTGAAATGTGGGAGCAGCTTTGAAACTGTGAATGGATAGAGGATTGGCAGCAGCAGAGAACAGGCAGCAGCAGAGAAGTGGCAGAGGCAAAGAACTGGCAGCAGCAGAACCAGGAGACCAGTGCCAGACAGGGCTAGAGCCAACCCACAGAGCAAGAGAGCTGAGTGCCTGTGAGCAGGAGGCTTCCTGGAGGAGTGGGGTGCCTCTGGGCACTTATCAGTGGAGCTAGACTTGCTGACCCACAGAATGAGAGAGCTGTGTGCCTTCTGGCCAAAGTTTACTGACGGAGTTGGATGCCTCCAGGCACTTATCAGTGGAGCTAAAGAGCTTTGGTACAGTTGTCCCAGCAGGGCAGATGCAGGCATGGGACCTGAGGGTAGAGAGATTAAGGAACCAGGAAGCAAAAGCTGAAGAGACAAGGAACACAGGAAGCCATACTTCCTTGGTCTTAAAAGGTATAGCCAGGACCTCTGGGGTTTCAAAGGGTGGAGTCATGCCCTCTGGTGTTTCTAAGGGTAAAGTTGCCACTCAAATGGACTAGGAGAATTGTGCACCTAAAGCCAAGGGAGCAGTTTCCGTCCCAGTAGGCCTGGAAGGTAGAGGTAAAGCCCAGAGCCAAGGGGCCTCCATTCAGAATCTGGAGAGTGTGGCCAATACCTAGAGTCTGGTGGGTATGGATATTGTGTGAATGGTCTCAGAGAACAGAGGATTATTTTCAAGCCTTGAGGACTAATGTAATATGTTCTGCTGACTTCCTTGGTGCCTATTATGCCTTCTTCACCTCCAATTTCTCCCGTTTGTAATGGAAATATCTACCTTGTGGCTGTTGCACCATTGTCCTTCGGAAGTAGATAACTTGTGTTCTAGATTTCACAAATGAAGAAGAATTTTTGAATTTTGGACTTGGAGTTCATTTAAGGCTTTTTCTACGATACGATGGGGTGAATATGTTTTACACGTGGCAAGGACATGAATTCTTGGAGGCCATAGGGTGGAATATCATGGATTGAATTGTGCCCCCCAAAAATATCTTTCAACTTGGCTGAGTCATGATTCCCAGTATTATAAGACTGTCTACCATTTTGTCATCTGATGTGATTTCCCTATGTGTTGTAAATCCTATCACTATGATGTAATGAGATCTACAAGATTAGTGTCTTAAGCTAATCTCTTTTGATATATAAAAGAGAGAAGTGAGCAGAGAGATGTGGTGACCTCACACCACCAAGAATGAAGAGCAGGAGCGTGCATCCTTTGGACTCAGGGTCCCTGCACCAAGAAACTCCTCAACCAAGGGAAGACTGATGAGAAGGACCTCCCTCCAGAGCCGACAGAGAAAGCCTTCCCCTGGAGCTGAAGCCCTGAATTTGGGCTTGTAGCCTAACAGACTGTGAGAAGATGAACTCCTCTTTGTTAAAGCCATCCACTTGTAGTATTTCTGTTACAGCAGCACTAGATGACTAAGACACTCCCCTGTTCTGGGATTTATTTTTGTACTTTGCTGTGGGTTGTAGTTATTTGTTTTGTTTTGTTTTTGTTTTTTTTTCAGTAACTTTTCTAAACTATTTTTGCATAGGCTATTTTTTCTTCAGTCTCTGAAACCTCTGTTCTTTTAGTTATTAACCAGTTAGTTGTTTCATAGCTATTTCCTTAAATGCATGAAAAAGAAAGAAGAAAGAAAGGAAGGATGGAAGGAAGGAAGAAAGAAAGAAAGAAAAAGAGAGGACAGGAAAGAATATAAAAAAAGAGAAAAGAAACAAACACTGTCTTGGTTCTTGGCTTTGTGTTGGAGCTCACCATCAATGCTTAGCAAGGCTATTTACAATTCTGCTTTAATCTTTATTTCCTGACTGTGTTCAGTCTAAATATCAGACAGAGTTGGAAGCTTATGGCCTTCTCAAGTTTTTTCTAAGCATCTACCCTGCCCTTGTCATGTACTTGACTTTCCTTTATCAAATACATGACTTGCCCTTATCATGTAGATGACTATCCTGGTATACACAAGAACTTTTCAAAATCCTTATTACCCAAAGATTCTCCCTCTCCAACATTTCCTCCCTAAATTTGCAAACACTCTTTTGCTTCAACTGTTAATTTTTGTTCCAGGCAGCAGTAGCTTTTTCCTTTGGCTTTAAATGTTTCTGAGGAATGTCTTCTGTATAGTCACTTTTCTGTCCTGAGACAGTTCTGAGTTAGGTGAAACAAAGGGAAGCCCCATGCGTTAGTCCTTCATAGAACCTACAGACAGGTCAAAACAAACAAAGATTTGTGAACAATCATAGGTAGTAGCAGAAAAATATTGCAAGCAACTTGAATATTTATAAATATAGCAATAATTGAATTAATTGAAGTCTACTGATACTTTAGTATATTTTCCATTAAATGAAAAGAGTGAGACAGATAAATATTTTTGGATTTGAAGAGAAGACCATGATGTTAAATTTTAAGTGCTGACAATAAGGTTTGAAGGATTTGTATAAAGTCATCCCATTGTTGTAAGAATAAACAAAAATAATTGTGCATTTCATTGATTCAAAATCATATTTTTAAAAATTCATCATTATAGGCTTGCATCATATAATTGATAAGAAAGCATTATGTTAAAATGTTATCTTTTTTCTTTATTAGTGTTATAATAAAAACATATCTCTTATAATAAGTGGAGCCCTGGTGGTACTGTGGTTAAGAGGTATGTTTGCAAGCCAAAAGGTCAGCAGTTCAAATTCATCTGCTGCCCCTAGGAAAACCTATGCCCAATAGGGTTGCTATGAGTCAGTATCAACTAGTCAGCAACGGATTTGTTTGTTTTTTAATAATAAGTATCTTCTTAGATTCAGTGCATATGGCAATAATGACTATCATTTTTTGAATACTTACTACATGTATTGTTTTGTTCATATGACATTTTTGCAGAGAAAAAATTATAGAGACAGAAAACAGATCAATGATTGCCAAGGTTTTTGAATGTGGGGAGGGGCTGACTACTAAAGAACATTAAGAATATCTTGGGAAGTAATGGAACTGTTCTACATCTAGGTTGTGATAGCAGTGACACGCCAGTATGTATTTGTCAAAATTGTAGAACACTACACTAAAAACAAAAAACCAGACCTGTTGCAGTCGAGTCCCTCCAATTCATAGCGACCCTATTAGACAGAGTAGAGCTGCACCATAGGGTTTCCAAGGAGCGTCTGGTGGATTCCAACTGCTGACTTTTTGGTTAGCAGCCAAGTTCTTAAGACACTGCACCACCAGTGTGAATTCCCTGTATGTAAATTTGACCTTAATTCAAAAATGCAAATGCAAAAATCTTAAGTTTTCTCAATGGTGAAAATAGTCATTTTAAGAAGGTATATATACATACATAAATATATATATACGTATTTTTTTTTTCCCTTTGCTCTCCAGTTGATTCTGACTCATGGCCATCCTATGTGTGTCAGAGTAGAACTGTGCTCCATAGGGCTTTCTGTGGCTGATTTTTCAGAAGTAGATCGCCAGGTCTTTCTTCTAAGGTGCCACTGGACAGACTCTATCTTCAAATCTTTTGGTTAGCAGCTGAGAGTGTTAACCTTTTGTACCACCCAGGGATTCCTATAGATATAGATACAGATACAGACATAAACATGATTACATATGATATGAGGGTTTATAAACATGAGGAAAGTATGTAAGGATCTACATATAAAGCTCTTAATATTCGTTACCTGTGCATAGAAGGAGGTTGAGAACGGAAGTGTAGAAGAAGCTGGTAAGCTTTCACTTTTATATACATCTAAGTGTTTACTCACTCTTTTCAGTCAATGCATGTTAAAGATTTGTAATATCTGAAGATAAATTAAATTTCCCATCAGAATTGTCATCTCAAAGGTGGCTGGGATTTTTGTCTGCTTTGTTCACTGTGATTCCCAGAACACACATAGAACAGTGCTCAGTACATAGTATGTGCTTAATAAATAGTTGTTAAATGAAAACATCATTTAATTGACATAAATTTTTAAGTCAGCAATTCATGTAATAAATATATACTCTCATTTGTAGGGATTTTACCGCTAATGGGTAGTATTTTATGCTTATTTCTTCCTTGATAGTTAGAAATGAGAGTGGTGAACAAGTTGATTATCAATATTTTTGATGAGGAAGAAAAATATATGATCCAACATACATGACTCTTAGCCCTCATCATTTACTAAGTAAGTGTCTACAGGAATCACATAAGTACTTTTAGACTCATTTTTCTAGGAAAGTAGGTTTATCTGTTAAGAATAAGAATTTGGCAGTTGCCATACTGATTGTATAATTTACATAATTCCATTTTATCAAAATACAGGTAAATTTTACTGCCTCATATTCTATTTGTATAGGAAACATATGGACAATGTGCACATTTTGGAGCTGAGGAAAATAGATTAATTTTAAGATTCTTTTCAGCTTTATTAGTCTGCAATTTTTTTCCTCCTCCCTGCTGTCCTTTCTCCCTTTCTACATTTTTTCTCCTTTCTTTTTTTTTTTTCATTCTTTCATTCATTCAACTATATTCCAAGAACAATGTCAGTTGATGGGCATATCTTATCAAACAAATTAAACAAAGTCCTCATCCTTATAGAGTTTAAGATCAAGTAGATTTTTTTCATTCATCCATTTAACAAATACTGATTGAATTCCTACTGTGTGCCTGACATGTTGCTAGATATTAGAAGTTTACCTGCATTAAACAAGAATGGCAGTGATTCTGACCTTTCCAAGATTACTCTCATGTGGCAGGGTGTAGAGAAGAATATTAAGTAAACAAATACAGAGACACATCCATATATGTTTCAAAACTGGGATGAATGTTAAGAAGGATAAATACAAGGAGCTGGAGTTATAAGATGCTTAATGCCAAGCCATAACATAGGTTTGAGGGAATTTAGATTGTGATAGTAATAATAAGAAATGACTGCTTGTTTTTGTTTTAGCAAAGACATAATGATTATATTTTTAATACATATCCTCCTTAAATGCAAAGAAAAGATCTGTTTAATTTGTGTCCTAAAGCTTTCTAGCATCATATTACTGTGCACATTAGGGCAGTTAACAAATAATCTGGAGAGGATAAAGATATTACATATCAACAAGTTACAACATGCATTTCATCATTGTGACTGTAATATTATTTAAAATTCCCAGTGGGGTCAGACTTTTTATGACAGATTTAGTGTTCCTTCTTTTTTTGTTTAATCATCTTGCTGTTTTGTGAGGCTAAGAAAATATACAAACAAATTTTGGAGAGTGACATAAACAAAATTCAATAAAAAATGACCCTGACTCAAAGGTGAAAGACCATAGACTCGGGGGATATCGACCTCAATTGGTACAACACAAGTCATAAACACAATGTTCTGCATCCTACTTTGGTGAGTAGCATCTGAGGTCTTAGAAGCTTGCAAGCAGCTATCTAAGATACAACTATTGGTCTCTTCCTGTCTGGAGCAAAGAAGAGTGAAGAAAACCAATGACTCAAGGGAACAATTAGTCCAAAGGACTAATGGACCACATGAACTACAAACTACATGAACCTGACACCAGAACTAGATGGTGCCTGGCTACCATGACCAACTGCTCTGACTGGGATCACAACAGAGGGTCCCAGACAAAAATGTAGAACACAAAAATCAAGTTCACAAAAAATACCAGACATACTATTCTGACAGAGACTGGAGGAATCCCTGAGGTTATGGCTCTAAGACACCCTTCTGATCTGAAACTGAAGCCATTCCCAGAGACCACCTAAACAATAGACAGGCCCATAATATAAATAATAACACCCCAGAGGTATATGCTCCTTAGAACAATCAATTATACAAGATCAAAAGAGCGGCATTTGTCCAAAACCAAAGATGAGAAGGCAGGAAGGGGTAGAAAATCCAGATGAAAGGAAATGGGGAAACCAGGGTGGAAATGGTGAGAGTGCTGACACACTGAGGGGAATGCAACCAATGTCACGGAACACTTTATGTACAATCTGTCAGATAGGAGACTAATTTGCTCTGTAAACTTTCACCTAAAGCACGTAATTCTTCTTCTTCTTATTTTTTTTTTTAATGACACCGAGAGTTAAAATTGTAGTACATTCTAGATCAGTAGGTGATATTCACTTGGGTCACTTAAAAAAAAAAAAAAAACAACTTTCAGTCAAGTTGATTCCAACTCACGATGATGCTATAGGACAGAGTAGAACTACCCCATGGGCTTTCCAAGGAGCGGCTGGTGGATTCCAACTGCTAACTTTTTGGTTACCACCTGAGCTCTTCAGTAAATTACTCTTTTCTATTTCAATAAATGCCAGCTTATTTTTCTTAGCAATGGTTTTGATGGCAATGGTCCCTTAAATGCTTCCTGCGATAGTGAGGGGAAACATCACATATCACACATTTACACAAAGAAATGCTAAGCAATGATCATATTATCTTTTTGATGAATGCTTTAAAAGAAAATTAAACCCACTAAGAATTTATCTAGAACACGGTGGTTTTACTCTGTGATGAGCTAAAAATCGGCAATACTGTTTCTAGATCTCCTTATCATCCTCAGGAAAGGCAATGTCAAAGGGATAGTTTTTTTTTTTTTTTTTTTCCTGGAAAGTGCACAGATTGACAATGTTTTTAGAAATTAGAGCAAAAGAGAAATTCTTGAGAGAATTAAAATGTTGATTCTAGAAAAGGGAATATACATTCATTGATACACAGTAGAATATCATACACTTACTTCCTGATTTAGTGTGAAAGGTAAAATGGATTACAAATATCCTATGTGAAACAAAAGATCTTCCTTATAATGAACGAAGAAACAAAATCAGGAACATAAAGTGCCTTTTATTTAATCACTACAAACGTCCCATGAAGTAGATGATGGCATCCAATTAATACCCAGGAAAATGGATTTTAGTCAAATCATTTAAGATTTTTATGACAACTTATTTTTCTTATACATAAATGCTATTATTAATTTGATGAAGGTGTAGATATGTAAATGTTAACTGATTTTGTTTCTTTACAAATGAACTGAGTTAAGCTCGTGCAAATATATTTTTGTTTTATATGATACCTATTGTCTAAAATGGTTATTTTTTCATCTGTAAGCTCCATCTTAAACAGTCCTTGATATTAAATAATAGTAATATCTCATTGTACATGCGATAGTTTTTCTTTGAGTATTCTCATCCACTGTTGACGTTGATACTAAATTTTTAAGTTTTTAACAAATATCAAAAATAATCTAGAGGGAAAGATCAAATATAAACTTTATAAATGATATTACTGTAGATAAACATAAAAGTTGCAAATGATCTTCTTTTAAAACTAAATTCCAACTCATGACAAAAGGGATCTTTTATTATATTCTAATAATATATTTCCAAGTAAATCTATAGTACCACAATATAAACTTAGTGATTTAAAATTTCAGATTAGGCATTTTCAGATTGTACCAGTGTATTATAAAGATAATTTTTTTTGCGTATTTTTTGGTTTGTTTAACTGAGAGCCATTGTTTTCAAACTGTTAAATAGTTTATTTATAATTCAAAGAAAAAGTTATCTCGTAAATGTGAATAATTCATCAAATACTGTGTTTAGTAGCCTGGTTGCATATTAAAATAACAGAGACTGTATATTATGCAAATTGTATTAATACCTCAAAAGTACAATTTACAAAATGAAAAGAATAAGACACTAGTTTTTTGAAAAAGAGCCTCATAGCACAGCCATCTTGAAGCCTTGTTACAGGATTAATTAGAAATAATGAGCTTTGTGCGGAAACTCTTTTTACTGCATCTCAAAGGGATTGTAAATAATAGCAATCTGAAGAGCTAATAAGAAATGACAAATATATTATGTAGAGAAACACTAAAGAACAGTTTTTTCCCCTCAATTGTGTACCAGCACTAAAAAGAAAGTCACTGTCGCCAATTCTCTTTCAATTACTGTAATGTAAAACACAACAGTTTAGTTAGTTAATTGCTGTCATGTCTTAAAGAGAAATTGCTTAACATAAATCAGCATGGTCTTTTCACAAAATAACAACAACAAATGTTCCTGATATCTGGCCACCGCTTATTAACTCACGTCCACAGGTGTGAATCTTAAAGATGGAAAAGTAATTTCACAAGCATATCAACGCCAGAGGTCATGTTTTGAAGATTCCAGTTACAGGTTACTGTTAAAATAATCAAAGGTGAAAGAAAATAATGTAGTTTATTTTTTATGAAAATAAGTCTTCAAAGAAGATATGTGCTGTTTTAGCTTATAGGAAATAAAAACAATGTCTTTCACTCACATTCTACAGCAGTCAGACAATTAAACTAGATGCATGGTAATTTCCTTCCTTTCCAGGAAGATCCCTGCTCTGGAGTTGTATATCGATGTTCTAATTTTCTGTCTTAAAGGTTTTTCAGAAAACCTAAGTGTAGAACACAATTTTAAGTTTATATATTTATGTGTATATATATATATATATATATATTTAAATTTACCCCACAAAATCATAACAGTGGAGAGGTCAGTATGGTGGAAAAAGATGTTGAGATAGCTGTGGCCAGGTATACGTTTTACAACAATACAGGTTTAGGATATTAAGAGAAATCAAAACAAATAAAACAAATTGTCAAAAATAACTTGGAAAATCTGATTTAATTAAGCTAAGGAAAGTTTCTTCAAGACTTCTCAGATACTTTGGTGTGCAAGCTTTGCCATAAAATTTCAAAAAGAGAAATATAGTGGGCAGTACTTTCAAAACTTTTGACATTCTGACTTGAGATGCTGACAAAAGTTTATTTTAAATCTCTAATATTTATCCAAATAATATGTTATTTTTATTACTATACTTACAACACCCTCAAATTTCTTAAAAACTTACTTAAATGTATATTAGCCACTTCATCCAAGAATATTCATTTAAATATTCATTCTTTGAATCATTGCACATACAATACAACCTAGAGATTGTGTATAATACATGAGGCTTATGTAGGTTTACTCACTGAGGTTATAGCAATGCCTAAGAAGCTTGTAGTCTCTACCTTTAGGCGGCAAACATTCTAGTGAGAACAGACATTAAATAAGGAAAAAATATAGGAACAAGATAATTTCAGATTATCAAAGAAGTGCAAATGATGATGTGTTAAGTGAAAATTGAAGTTGGGTTTTAGGAGGGGCTCTGTTAAATGCAGTTATTGGGAAAGTTCTCTCTGAGAAGCAAAGAATGAGAAGCATTTTGGTCTGAGAGTTCAGGGGGCATGTCCATGATATTGGAAGCTTGCATCCATTAAAGTATGCAGGTGCCATGTTTTTGCAAGGCCAACATCTAGTACATTATTTAAGCATACTTGAGAGACACAAACTCAGTACAAAGAGATTCAAATTAAACTACCTGTTGAGTTCGGTGATAGAGTTCTCACCTTCCATCTGGGAGATCTGGGTTTGATTCCTGGCCAATGCACCCTACACACAGACATAGTTCATCTGTCAGTGAAGGCTTGTGTATTGCTGTGATGCTCAGCAGGTTTAAGTGAAGCTTTCAGACTAGGACAGACTAGGAAGAAAGAGCTATAGATCTATTTCCAAAAATCAGCCAACAAAAATCCCCTGGACTGCGAGTTTGTCAACTATTCATGGGAATAGTGTGGGATGATGCAGGACCAGGCAGCATTCTGTGCTGTTGTGCCTGGTGTCCCATGATTTGGGAGCTGGCTCTGTGACAGCTAACAACAACAAAAGAAGTCAAAGTTTCCTTGCTGAACTCACTACTTTTTATCAGTTTTCTATCAGTTAAATGCTGTTCATTTAAAACTCACTCATATACGAAATACTGATGTTGGGAATGACTCTTGAGAAAATTTAATTTTTCTTTTTTTGGTTGTTTCCATTTTTAGTGATCAACATGCAGACAAGTGGTCAAATATCTCCCCCTGAACCCCTTACAGGACCATAAAACTATTCATATTTCACAAAATGTCATTTATGTTCTATGGCCTTAAAGTCATTCAGTAGGGTTGATTTGGCCCACCTCATTCAATTCATGCAGGGCCTGGTTTTCTCAAAATGTGAACTCCTAACTATGTGCATAGGAAAACCTTGGTGAGCTTTTAGAAAAATGCAGTTTCTGCATCCTTATTCCAGAATAAATTAATGAGATTTTCCAAGGTTGAAGCATGAAGAACTGGCATGTTAACAGACTCCCCTAGTGGGATTTGTGCACGTTAAATTTGACAACCCTGGTGACACAGTGTTTAAGCACTTAGCTGCTAACTGAAAGTTTAATGGTTCGAACCCACCAGCTGCTCCAGGGGAGAAAGATGTGGCAACCTGCTTCCGTAAAGATTACAGCCTAGGAAACCCTGTGGGGCAGTTCTACTCTGTCCTATACAGTCACTATGAGTGGGAATCGATGCTATGGCAACTGGTCTGTCTTCTGTACGATATTTTTGCAAGATCTACCCTTCTATTTGCTGCTACGAATGAAAGGTGATTTTAGGTAATGATATACATGTTATTTGATTCGCTTTTCTTCCAAATAGGATTAACTGAAAGTAAAATCTGAAGCACTTGCTTCCTCATGTCAGTATGATTTTTAGGTTTGTTCTTTTCAAAAACTTTTTAAAAGTAATCATATCATAGAATAAAAATACACTTCTAAAGACATTAAACATTAAAAATGGAACAATGTATAAAAATATATAACATTTAAAATATTGTCAGTCTTTTAGTAAGATTCCTGACAAACTTTCATACTGAAGACAACATTCTTCAAGACAATGCTCTATGCACTGATTCTTTTCCTACACCTCTCCTGTGCTTAACATTTGTAGAGAAAATATCCGGAATATGACTGTCATAACTAGGGTATGGCAAGTACAGGAGCAGCCCTGGGTACGTGGTGACACTGAGCAGTTTCTACTAACCCAGTAAGGCTGGTGGCGTATCTAATGAAAATGGCATCTATGGCAAGCGCTGAAATTGCACCTTGTCCAAAAATCTGACATTCCTCTTCTAGATAAATTTACTGTAATATCAGCTCAAAAATACAAATCAAGCTCATTGATATTTAATTAACATATTTTCTTGTTTGAGGAAGGAAATTAGGCTATACTGAGTTAATAGAAACTGCCAAGTGATGCCACACGCCCAGGGTCCACGAAGTACCCTAGATAACTAATAAGATGAGGACATAGTGTACATTATTCTCCTGGAAAAATTATTTCAATAAGTAATTAATTTAGACCAGTGCTACTTAATTGCAGTCTATACATTGGTTCTACTTTATGAGTGGTTTGTTACTGATAAGCTAGAAGATAAGAACTTGTACTAAAATGTATATCATCAAATGTTTTTTTTTTTTTTTCCATCAAGAAAGTCATGTTAAAAAAAATAAATAAGTGAAACTAACCAGTGAGTATACGTACAGCTGGAGTTGATTTACCATCTGTCTCAAGCTTCTTATCTCCTTGGGACCAGTAACTGTTGTGTGCCAGCCTCTTTGAACAACCTTGATTTAGACAATCATGGGTATGTAACATTCAATACACTCCTTTGCCTTTTGACACTTTTGAATTGAGCTTTTCAATTTTGGAGAAATTTTAAATTCACTTTTTCTTGTATATTTCTGGAATTTTCTGGGACATGCTTTTTTTTTTCTATTTAGTGCGTTCAGCTCAAAATAAAAAATAAAATTGTTTTAATTATGTTGCAATTTTTTTTTGCAGATAGCAAATTTGCCTCCATAATCCTTCATTGTTAAATAACTTGTATAAATATGTAAAGGAAATTTTAAAGGAATGAATGACTTTGTTTCAAGTATAAGATAAAATAATTATTGACTTATAATTAAGAAAAATGAAGTTTAGCCTTTTTTTTTTTCCCCCCAATGATGTCATGGATTGAATTGTGTTCCCCAAACATATCTGTCAACTTGGCTGGGTCATGATTCCCAGTATAGTATGATTGTGTACCATTTTGTAATTTTATGTGATTTCTTTATCTGTTGTAAACTCTATCACTATGATATAATAAGATGGAGTAGCGACAGTTATACTGATGAGGTCTACAAGATTGGATAGTGTCTTAAGCAAATCTCTTTTAAGATATAAAAGAGAGAAGCAAGCAGAGACACAGGGGGACCTCACACTACCAAGAAAGCAGTGCCGGGAGCAGAGCGTGTCCTTTGGACCTGAGGTTCCTGCTCAGAGAAGCTCCCAGACCAAAGGAAGATTGATGACACGGACCTTCCTCCAGAGCCAACAGAGAAAGGTTTCCCCTGGAGCTGACACCCTGAATTTGGATTTGTAGCCTACTGGACTGTGAGAGAATAAACTTCTCTTTGTTAAAGCCATCCACTTGTGGTATTTCTGTTATAGCAGCACTAGATGACTAAGACAAGTGATGATTATTAATTTATACTCATTCATTCACAGTAGTTTTTAGTCAAGAAATACTCTACACTAATCCTGTCTTATTAACATAACTAAACAACACACTCCCAAATGTGATTATAACCACAGGCACAGAGGTTAGGATTCACAATACATAAGTTTAGGGAACACAATTCAATTCATAACATTCCACCCTTTGGCCCCCCAAAATTCATGTCCTAACAACATGCAAAACACATTCACCCCATCACATCATCCCAAATATCTTAAAACAACTCCAAGTTCAAAGTCTCATCTTCTGAACTATCTAAATCAAATATGGGTAAGACTTTAGACATATTCCATCCTGGGGCAAAATTCCTCTTTATCTGTGAACCTGTGAAATCTAGAATACAAATAATCTGCTTCCAAAGTACAATGGTGGAACAGACATAAGGTAGATATTTTCATTACAAACGGGAGAAATTGGAGGGAAAGAAGAGACAAAGAGAACCAAGCAAGTCCAAAACCCAACAGAACAATTTATATTAGCTCTCACTGGAATGTTGGGAATGGTATAAACCTGGTTTATATAATGAAAAAAGAAAAATAATAGTAGCAACAAGATCTAAATAAAAAGACATTATTAACCACTGATGGAGAAAATACAATTATATTTTCAAAGTGGTTTAGAAATTGACATTTAATAATTAATTATTTGATTTGTTTAATTCTTTAACCCATAGCATATTGATAATCACTAGGAAATGTTGGTTTAAGTCCTAATTCTTTCATATATTGGCTATTTTATTTGAGTAAGTCATATCTCAGATCAAATATTTAATTTCTTTAAAAGAGAAGTAAAAACACTAACAGATAGTGTTCTTGAAACTGAGGCCTGCCTCAGTCACCCCAGTGTATTTCCTTTTCTTATCTAACCTCCCCCACGCCTATTACTTAACCACTTTGTTAGCTTGTTTTGCAGAAAAATACGAGGTGTTTCCAGAAACCAAGGACAGAATGGTAATCAAGGGCCTGAACCAGATCTGGCCGGTGGAACATGTCCTGTCCAGCCAAGCTATATGTGAATTAACTGTATGTGAGATTTCCCAGAAAATTGATGAATATGTATACCTTCCTAGATTAGAATCCCAATAAAGTCTGTAACATAACCCCTGCTTGGGGAGTCAGATCCGAGCAAGTCCCCTGGCTCCTTGCATTGCAGCTCTGCAATAAACTGTCCAGCAACATTTTTGGGAGGATCTGATATAAAGAGTGAAAATTACTAAATCAGGTAGTGACACATATTAGATGTTAGATAAAGTGTCATTATATATATCTTTTTATCAATTTGTATACGTACACACAGAAAATGATACATTTTACCAATCTTTCACTGAACACATATTTTATTAAATGTACCAGGAAAATCTAGGCACTGAAGATACGATAAAAGAGACAGAACACTTGTCATCGAGAAGCCTGAATTCTGAGACGGGTACAATTTCCCACTTAAATCCTGAAAAATAACAGAAATAGTAACCCTAGGATTATTAAAAGAAGCAGAACAATTTGATTTACTAAAGTAAAAATGCATCTTAAGTGTCAAGGCCTTTATTTTATCACCCATGGCAAATAGCCATGTCATTTAGATGTTACTATTATTGAAAACTGTGAACATGATTATCAAAGCTCTCAAAATAAATAAAAAATTACTATCCATGTGTGCCAGACAAAACAGAAATTCAACCTTGAGGCATCAATTGATGATTATTATTTCCCTGAGACAGCAGTGCAAATCTCAGGGTTTTTTGGAATTTATCTCTCTTTAGCTCCCTTTGGCACAAACTATTTGCACACCACTGTTAGCCTAAAGGTTAGCGGTTGGATTACCATGGAAGAAAAGTCCTGGTGATCTGTTTCTGTTAAGATTTAAAAAAGAAAGAAAGAAAACCCTATGGTGCATTTCTACTCTGTAAAACATGGGATCTCCATGAATCAGAATGAACTCTAAGGCAACTAACAACAGCATTTCTAGAAATTCTAAATGTTCTTGCCAGTTAATTGCATGGATATTTTAAGCTTTAACTGTACCATCTCAAGGGTTTCCAGCAATGATAACAACGAACTTCTCTGAAAAAAAAAGTCAAACAAAGAAAAAGAGGATGTTGTTGTTGTTAGGTGCCTTTGAGTCAGTTCCAACTCATAGCAACCCTATGCACAACAGAATGAAGAAACACTGCCTGGTCTTGCACTATCCTCACAATCATGGTTAACCTTAAGCCCATTGTTGCAGCCACTGTGTCAATCCATCTCCTTGAGGGACTTCCTCTCTTTTGCTGACCTTCTACTGTACCAAGCACTATGTCCTTCTCCAGGGACTGATGTCTCCTGATAACGTGACCAAAGTATGTGAGAAGTAGTCTCGCCATCCTTACTTTTAAGGAGCATTCTGGTCGTACTTCTTCCTAGACAGATTTGTTCATTCTTTTCGCCATCCCTGGTACATTCAATATTCTTCTCCAACACCACAATTTAAAGGCATCAATTCTTCTTCAGTCTTCTTTATTCATCCTTCAGCTTTTGTATGCATATGAGGCGATTGAAAACACCCTGGCTTGGGTAAGCATACCTTAGTCTTCAAAGTGACATCTTTGCTTTTCAACACTTTAAAGAGATCTTTTGCAGCCAGTTTGCAGAATGCAATGCATCATTTGAATTCTTGACTGCTGCTTCCATGGCAGTTGATTGTGAATCCAAGTAAAATGAAATCTTTGACAACTTCAATCTTTTCTCCATGTATCATGATGTTGCTTACTAGTCCAGTTGTGAGGACTTTTGTTTTCTTTATTTTGAGGTGTAATCCATACTGAAGGCTGTGGTCTTTGATCTTCATCAGTAAGTGTTTCAAGTCCTCTTCACTTTCAGCAAGAAGGTTGTGTCATGTGCACAATCCTGACTCTCTGTTCTTCTTGATATAGTCCAGCTTCTTAGATTATTTGCTCAAGCATACAGATTGAATAGGTTTGCTGAAAAGATACAACCCTGACACACACATTTCCTGACTTTAAACCACGCAGTATCCCTTTGTTCTGTTTAAACGATTGCCTCTTGATCTATGTACAGGTTCCTCATGAGCACAATTAAGTGTCCTGGAATTCCCATTCTTCTCAATGTTATCCATAATTTGTTACGATCCACACAATCGAATGCCTTTGCATAGTTACTAAAATACAGATAAACATCTTTCTGGTATCCTCTGCTGTCAGCCAGGATACATCTGACATCAGAAATTACATCCCTTGTTCCTCTTCTGAATCTGGCTTGAATATCTGACAATTCCCTGTCGATACACTGCTGCAGCCACTTTTGAATGACCTTCAGCAAAATTTTACTTGTGTGTGATATTAATGTTATTGTTAAATAATTTCCACATTCGGTTGGATCACCTTTCTTTTGAATGGACATAAATATGGATCTCTTCCAGTCGGTTGGACAGGGAGCTGTCTTCCAAATTTCTTGGCATAGACAAGTGAACACTTCTAGTGCTGCCTCCATTTGTTGAAACATCTCAATTGGTATTTCATCAATTCCTGTAGCCTTGCTTTTCACCAAAGACTTTAGTGCAGCTTGGACTTCTTCCTTCAGTAACATCAGTTCCTGATCATATGCTACCTCCTAAAATGGTTGAATGTTGTACAATTCTTTTTCTTACAGTGACTGTGTATTCCTTCCATCTTCTTTTAATGCTTCCTGGGTCGTTTAATATTTTCTCCATAGAATCCTTCAATATTGCAACTCGAGGCTTGAAGTTTTTCTTCAGTTCTTTCAGTTTGAGAAATGCCGAATGTGTTCTTCCTTCTTGGTTTTCTATCTCCAGGTCTTTGCACAGGTCATTATAATACTTTATCTTCTTGAGCCGCCCTTTGAAATCATCTGTTCAGTTCTTTTACTTCATCATTTCTTCCTTTTGCCTTAGCTACTTGAGTTCAGGAGCAAGTTTCAGAGTCTCTTTTGACATTCATTTAAGTCTTTTCTTTCTTTCCTGTCTTTTTAATGACTTCTTGATTTCTTCACGTAGGATGTCCCTGATGTCATTCCACAGCCCGTCTGGTCTGTGATCATTAGTGTTTAACAAGTCAAATATATTCTTGAGATGCTCTCTAAATTCAGATGGGATATAGTCAAGGTTGTACTTTGGCTCTCTTGGACTTGTTCTAATTTTCTTCAGTTTCAGCTTGAACTTGCATATGAGCAATTGATGGTCTGTTCCATAGTCGGCCCCTGGCCTTGTTCTGACTGATGATATTGAGCTTTTCCATCATCTTTTTCCAGAGATATAGTCAATTTGAATCCTGTGTATTCCATCCAAGTGTATAATCACCATTTATGTTGGCAAAAAAAGGTAGATCATGTGATCTCCGGAATCATTTTTATCATCAAGGCCATATTTTGCAACTACTGATCCTTCTTTGTTTCCAACTTTTGAAATACAATCTCTAGTAATTACCAATGCATCCTGATTGCATGTTCGATCAATTTCAGGCCGCAGAAGCTAGTAAAAACTTCAATTTCTTTATCTTTGCCCTGGTTGGTTGGTTGCATAGATTTGAATAATAGTCATATTAACTGGTCTTCCACGTAGGTCTATGGGTATTATACTATCACTGACAGCATTGTACTTCAGGATAGACCTTGAAATATTCTTTTTGTCAGTGAATGCAATACCATTCTTCTTCATGTTGTCATTCCTGGCATAGTAGACCATATGATCATCCGATTCAAAATGGCCAATTCCGCACCATTTCAGCTCATTAATGTCTAAGCTATTGACATTTATGTGTTCCATTTCATTTTTATGATTTCCAAATTTCCTAGATTCATTCTTGGTACATTCTATGTTCCAATTATTAATGGATGTTTGCAGCTATTTCTTGTTATTTTGAGCCGTGCCACATCTGAAAATGAAGGTCCCAAAAGCTTGACTCCATCCACGTCATTAAAGTTGACTCTACTTTCAGGAGGTTACTCTTCCCCAGTCGTCTTTTGAGTGCCTTCCAACCTCAGGGGCTAATCTTCCTGCACTATATGAGACAATGTACCTCTGCTATTCATAAGGTTTTCCCTGGCTAACTCTTTTCAGAAGTAGACTGCCAAGTCCTTCTTCCTAGTCTGTCTTAGTCTGAAAGCTCAGCTTAAATCTGTCATCCATGGGTGACCCTGCTGGTATTTGAATACTGGTGGCATAGCTTCCAGCATCACAGCAATGCACAAGCCCCACAGTATGACAAACTGACAAACACTATTAAATGTCTTAAGAGTTTTCCAGCACCATTCCATGTACTAGGTTGTTTTCTTCAAATTTAACTTGGCTGAACATTTTTGTTAAGACATATATGTGTTTATTTTTGTGTATAAGTCCTTCCCAAAATATTTTGAAGAGATTGGCAAACCTATCAAGCATTTGAAGGAGCACTGGTGACACAGTGTTTGAACACTTGACTGCTAAAGGAAAAGCCAGCAGTTGGAACCCACCAGCCCCTTGCAGGAGAATGTTGTGGAAGTCTGCTTCTGTAGAGATTATAGCCTTAGAAAACCTACGGCTTCTACTTTGTCCTATAGGGTTGCTATCAGTTGGAATTGACTCAAAGGCAATGGGCCATGGCAGGATAACTGGTAAACAAAGTAGGCAGCACTTTACAATAAGCAAGGTGTACACAAGTGTTTATTTACCAATCCGTAGTGAACAATTTAACATGTGGTTCACACATCTTTGACATGGTGAAAGACAGGTGAAATTGTGCACTACAGATTAGTAAGTAAGTGCAAATAAGCCCACGTGTATCGTACTTACTGGTTTATCCCTCCCTGGAAATGGCTTAGATCTGGTTTGATATCAAGCATTTAGGGTTTCCCTTCATCTCCTTGTGAATATGTAGTGTGTTTCTTGTTGATGTTGCTGATTAGTAATTAAAGAAATCTGAACTAACACTCAAACACCCAAAGGGATGAAAATGAAAGACTGCACATAAGTTTAGGCAGAGGTTTGAGGATGTAATTTATTTATGAACTAATGAATTAATTCATGACAATCTGGATGTGGTTAAGGGATTAAGGTTCTTTACTCTATGATCTTTGTTTGGGAAATGTATAGTTGAAAGGTTTTAGCCAGTTGGCAATAAAGACTATTAGACTAAACCCAGGCTGGTTTACTTTTTTTAATCACAATCACCTTGAAGCCAAATGTGAGAACTACTTTCTACCTGTCAAAATAGATATATTTCCAAGGACAAATATATGTCATAGAAAATACTTCACGCTTATTCCACCTAACCTTCTTGTTGACTTGTCAGGTCAAGCATTTTATTCATTAAGTAGGTAATAGTGTAAATATGAATTTGTGGTAAGAGAATAAATGCACGAGAAAAATCAATTAATAAAAAAGTGGTGCAAAACATCAAACTTTAGGAAACTGATAGTTACGTATAATCACACACCCAGGAATATAAGCATTTGAATAAGACTCTTGCTGTTTCACAGATATTCAATAGAAAACCTTATTTATTTTACTGAAAATAGTAATTAGGGTCACAAATGGTCAAAATTCCACAGGTGTGTAACTTTAAAGAGTTGTGCTGAACATCCTTTATCTGTATATGTATGTACATATAGTAGTTGTTGAGAATATACACAACATAACAAACACCAGTTCAACAGTTTCTCCATGAACAATTTAGTGACATTAATTATATTCCTCAAGTTGTGCAACAATTCTAACCCTCATTTTATGAGTTGTTCCTTGGTTGGTATATACCAGAGAAAATAGTTATAAGATTGAAAATTGGAGGCCAAGATGGCAGAGTAGTCAGACGCTTCTTGTAGTCCCGCTTGCAACAAAGACCTGAAAAAACAAGTGAACTGATTACATGTGACAATCTAGGAGCCATAAACATCAAAGGCAAAGTTGAGGAATTGTACTGGGTGGCAGGCAGAAGGAGAGATGGTTTCGAAGCAGCGAGGAGTTGCCAGACCCGAACTGATGGGAGCTGGTGCCCTTCAGGCCAGATTGGCTCATGTGCACAGTGAAGCAAACATTGGCCCTAGGGAGGCATTTTCCACATCGGAAGAGACCCAGTGGCAGAGAGTCTACTTGGGCATCCAGAACCAGTGAAAAGCATTGCTCAGTTGGCAAAAGATAAGTACTAGAATCTGGCCTACCCCACAGATCAAAAAAAACACCCCCTTTGAGAAAAACCTCTCTCCCATTTACCTCTTCCTTCACCTCTCTGCTCCAGGTCCTGGGCTCGCTGCAGCGACTACCTAATACCCTGGGCCAGAAGTAGGACTCATCACATGTCCTGAGCCATTCTTCCAGCCTTGAAGAAGGAACAAATTAACAAACAGGAAAAGAATAATCTGCCAGCTCCCCTAAGCCAAGAACTAAGGGTAGGCACAGCTCCTTTGCCTTAGCATAAGCATAAGTTGTCCACGAACTTTGAATGCCTTTCATCCCTGCACAGACTTATGTGGGCTCATTTCAACAGTGCAGGCCTTCATTACCACAGTACTACAGGGTATATATCTGAAGTCTAATTTCCTCAGTTTCAGCTATATGGTGAAGTGGCAGGTTTGTGACATTTGACACTTCTCTGCCCATTAAGCATAGTCCTTACCTACCCGAATCAGGGTCATGAGGACTGCTGGCTCTACCTATGCCACCTAGCCACCTGTGATGGGATCCAGGAATAACTGGTGCCACCCAGTCCTTACAACCAAGAGAATTAGGTTCTTATAATCTGACTACAAAACCAATTTACCTATGCACTCTAGGGAACAGAAACATGCTTTCTTCCCAGACACTCAGGGGCTGCTGTCATTTCCCCTCCTTGCTCATCATATGACCCCCTACTGCAGCCAGATGCCTGTGTCTACACCAATCACCCTTGCCTTTCTAGGACTGTAGGTGAGAACCTGCACCACACACTTGGTGAAAAACTACCTGGAAAGCTGAGCTGAATGCATACAAGAAAAGTAAAAGACTCCTGGGCTCACATAACAAGTAACAGCTCTAATCACCTGGTAACAGGACATTAGAGCTTCAAAGGCATGAATAATCAAACTAGATCACTTGAACAGCCTATTTGGGCATATCAAAACAAAACAAAACAAGAAGCTAAGACACAGTAAGCAAACATAAAGTAAATAAATATAACGTATTTATGGTTCGAAGACAATAGTCAATATCAAATCACATAAAGAGGCAGACCATGATGGCTTCAGCAAGCTCCCAAAATATAGAATCAAGAAATCCAGAGGAAGAGAATTTCTTGGAATTACTGGAGGTAGAATACAAAAGGTTAATATATAGAACTCTTCAAAACACCAGGAGATTATGAAAAACAAAGAACAAGCTAAGGAACACACATACAAAGCAATAGAGGATCTTAAAAAGGCTATTCAAGGACATAATAACAACTAATAGGCCACAAGGATCCACAGAGTGATAGTAATTAGGAATCCAGAAGATTAACAATAAAATTTCAGAATTAGACAACCCAATAGAAAATCACAGGAGCAGAACTGAGGCAATAGAAGTCAGAATTAGTGAGATTGATGATAAAGCACTTAATACCAACTTGTCTGAGGAAAAATCACATAAAAGAATTGAAAAAAACCAAAGAACCTCTATGAATTATATGGGACTCTACAAGAGGAATAACCTTCGAGTAATTGGAGTACCAGAACAGGGGGGATAAAAAATACACAGAGAATTGCTGAAGATTTGTTGGCAGAAACCTTCCCTGATACCACAGAAGATGAGAAAATACCTATATAAGATGCTCATCGAACTGCACATAAGGTAGATCTGAAAAGAAAGTCACCAAGATATATTACGATCAAACTTGCCAAAACCAAAGATAGAGAATTTTAACAGCAGCTAGGGATAAACAAAAAGTCATCTACAAAGGAGACTACATAAGACTAAACTCAGACTACTCAGCAGAAACCATGCAGGCAAGAAGAATATGGGATGATATATACAAAGCCTTGAAGGGAAAAAATTGCCAGTCAATAATTATATATCCAGCATAACTGTCTCTCAAATATGGTGAAATTAGGGCATTTCCAGATAAACAGAAGTTTAGCGAATTTGCAAAAACAAAACCAAAGCTACAAGAAATACTAAAGGTAGTCCTCTGGTTAGAAAATCAATAAAGTCAGATAACAACCCAAGACTAGAACACAGGAAAGAGCAATCAGTTATCAACCCAGATAGGGAAGTCACAAAAATAAAAACTAACATTCTGAAACTAGAGAAACAGAAATGTCAATATGTAAAAGATGACAACATTAAACAAAAAAGGGATCAAAAAATGTAGTCATAGATTTTTTTCTATGGAGAAGAAGTCAAGGCAATATAAAGAAATAAAAGACTGGTTTAAACTTAGAAAAATAGGGGTAAGTATTAAGGTAACCACAAAAGAAACTAACAATCCTGCACATCAAAACAAAAAACTTAAAGACTCTGCAAATACAAAATCAACTATGAAAAGAAAATACATAAAAACGACTCAACACAGATTAAGTGGAACAAAGAAACTCAACAACACACAAAAAAAGACATCCAAATGACAGCACTAAACTCATACCTATCAATAATTACGCTGACTGTAAATGGACTAAATACACCAATAAAGAGGCAGAGAGTGGCAGAATGGATAAAAAAAAAAAAAATCCTTCTATAAGCAGCCTACAAAAGACACACCTTAAACTTAAAGAGACAAACTAAAATTCAAAGGATGGAAAAATATATCTATCAAGCAAACAACACTCAAAAAAAGCAGCAGTAGTAATATTAATCTCTGGAAAAAAAAAGACTTTAAAGTAAAATCCACCACAAAGGATAAGCAAAGACACTATGTAATAATTAAAGGTCAATGCAGCAGGAGGACACAACTATAATAAATATTTAAGCACCCGATGACAGGGCTCCAAAATACATAAAACAAACTCTGACCACATCAAAAAGAGAGATAGATAGCTACACAATACTAGTGGGAGACTTCAACAAACCACTTTCAGTGAAGGGTAGAACATCCAGAAAGATGCTCAATAAAGATATGGAAGATCTAAATGTTACAATCAACCAACTTGATCTCATGGACATGTATGGAACACTCCACCAAACAGCAGCCAAATATACATTCTTTTCCAATGCACATGGAACATTCCCCAGAATATGCCACATGTTAAGCCATAAAGCAAGCCTTAACAGAATCCAAGGCATCAAAATATTACAAAGTATCTTTTCTGACCATAAAGCCATAAAAGTAGAAATCAATAACAGAGAAAGCAAGGGAAAAAAATCAATTACATGGAAACTGAACACCTTGCTCAAAAGCTACTAGGTTATAGAGGAAATTAAGGATGGAATAAAGAAATCCATAGAATCCAACAAAAGCAATAACACATCTTACTAGAACCTTTAGTACAGAGCAAAAGCAGTGCTCAGAGGTCAGTTTATAGCAATAAATGCACACATCCAAAAGGAAGAAATGGCTAAAATCAAAACATTAACCCTACAACTTGAATAAGTAGAAAGTGAGCAGGAAAGAAGCTCTTTGGCACCAAAAGAAAGGAAATAATAACAATTAGAGTAGAATCAAATGAGACAGAGAAGAGAAAAAAAAATTGAAAGGGTTGACAACACCAAAAGCTGGTTCTTTGAAAAGATCAACAAAATTGATAAACCATTGGCCAAACTGAAAAAAGAAAAACAACACAAAAAGCAAATAACCAGAATAGGAAATGAGATGGGTGATATCACATCACACCTAACTGAAATTGAAAGAATAAAAACAATTACTATGAAAAATTATACTCTAACAAATTTGAAAACCTAGAGGAAATGGACAAATTTCTAGAAACTACCTACCTAAACTAATACAAACAGAGGTAGAAAAACTAAAGAAACCTATAACAAAAGAAGAGATTGAAAAGGTAATCTAAAAAATCTGAACAAGAAAAAGCCCTGACCCGGATGGCTTCACTGGAGAGTTCTACCAAACTTTCAGAGAAGACTTAACACTATTACTAGTAAAGGTATTTCAGAGCATAGAAAAGGATGAAATATTCCCAAACTCGTTCTATGAAGCCAGCATAACCCTGATACGAAAACCAGGTAAAGACACCATAAAAACAGAAAATTACAAACAATATCCCTCATGAATATTGACGCAAAAATCCTCAACAAAAATCTAGCCAATAGAATTAAACAAACATATCAAAAAAATAATTCACCATGATCAAATGGAATTTATAAAGGTATACAGGGATGGTTCAACATTATAAAAATAACCAATGTAATCCATCACATTAATAAAACAAAGGACAAGAACCACATGATCTTATCAATTGATACAGAAAAGGCATTTGACAAAGTCCAACACCCATTCATGATAAAAACTCTCAACAAAATAAGAATAGAAGGGAAATTCGTCAACATAATTAAGGGCATTTACACAAAGCAAACAACAAACATCATCCTAAACGGAGAGAGTTTGAAAGTATTCCCCTTGAGAATGGGAAGCAGCCAAGGATGCCCTTTATCACCACTCTTTTCAACAATTTGCTGGAGGTTCTAGCTAGAGCAATTAGCCAAAAAAAGAAATAAAGGGCATCCAAATTGGTAAGGAAGAAGTAAAAGTATTCCTATTTGCAGATGATATGATCTTATACACAGAAAACCCCAAAGAATCCACTCTGAAACTACTGGAACTAATAGAAGATTTCAGCAAAGTATCAGGATACAAGATAAACACAAAATTGTTGGACTCTTCTACACCAACAAAGAGAACTTCAGAGAGGATATCACCAAATCAATACCGTTTACAATAGCCCCCAAGAAGATAAAATACTTAGGAATAAATCTAACTGGAGACGTAAAAGCCCTATACAAGGTAAACTACAAGAAACACTGCAAGAAACCAAAAGAGACCTGCATAAATGGAAAAAAAAAAAAATACCTTGCTCATTGATAGCAAGACTCAACATTGTGAAAATGTCAATTTTACCCAAAGCGATCTACAGATATAAAGCAATCCCAACCCAAATTCCAATGACATTTTTTAATGAAATGGAGAAAAAAATCACCAACATCATACAGAAAGGAAAGAGGTAAGAGGAAGAAGAACAAAGTGGGAGGCCTCATAGTACCTGATTTTAGAACTTACTATACCACCATGGTAGTCAACACAGCCTGCTACTGGTACAACAACAGATACATAGACCAATGGAACAGAATTGAGAATCCAGACAAATTCATCCACCTATGAACAACTGATATTTGACAAGGCCCGAAGTCAGTTAATTGGGGAAAAGATAGTCTCTTTAACAAATGGTGTTGGCATAACTGAACATCCATCTGCAAAAAAATGAAACAAGACAGAGACCTACCACCATGCACAAAAGTAACTCAAAAAGGATCAAAGACCTAAATATAAAATTGAAAACTATAAAGATCATCGAAGAAAAAATAAGGACAACACTGGTACCCCTAAAACATGGCATAAACAGAATACAAACAGTAAGTAATAAAGCACAAGTACCAGAAGAGAAACTAGATAACTGGGAGCTCCTAAAAATCAAACTCTTAAGTTCATCCAAAGATTTCACCAGGACTTCCGGGCAACATGGCACTACAGTCAGAAGCACCACGCCATCCCTCCATAGCAAAGATCCGAAAAACTAACTCAAACAGAGTCACACGTCAGTCCTGAAACCCTAAGAATCAAATGAAGAGATAAAGAACTCAGCCAAGCACCAAATGGAGTGAGAAAACTGACAAAACAGAGAGCTAGGAGAGGTTCATGCAGAGGTCCCCTATCAGCTAACGCAGCACAGATCCACTATCTTGGACTCCTATCAGAGATCGGCGAACAGGAGGTACAATAAAGCAGTTTCATGGAGCTTCCAGCAGGAGACAGAACAACCGATAACCAATGATATAAGCTTTCCCACCCCCCACCCTTCTTCAGCCCCACTTGGCCTCCTCTGATTCCTGTGGGCACCGTCTCTTGGCTGGCAAGCACTGGCTTCACCCCGATATCACTTGGATTCCACCTACCTGCACTGGCCAGCTCCTTGAGTGCCCTTTGTTGGCTGCTGGTGTTGCTTTTTTCCGCTTCATTAGATTTCTTCCTTACCTCTCACCACCACCCCCCTTCTCTCAAATACCTGGCTCTGTGGTCATCTTCACTTCTTCCTGGAGGGCTGTGAAGCACTGCTTACTGTGGAAGTGCTTCCTGACCCATGCCACTGTGCTGGTGGGACCCTCGGCGCTTTTTTTACGTCTGTTTATTTGTTTGTTTCTTCTGATTTGTTCTGTTTTGATTTGTTTGTTTGATTGCTTTCCTTTTCTTTTCTCTGCTTGGGAGCCCCTTCTGGCAGGGCAGTGCCATGCAGCTTGGGAGATAATCCCTTACTCTGCACGGATGCACAGTGAAATCCCTGGGGGCATTTCTTTTTTCTTTTTTTTTCTTTTGGTTTTGAGGTTTTTTGTTCTTGTTTTTTTTTGTTGTTGTTGTTGTTGTTTCTTTGTTTTGTTTACTTCTCTTTATTTTTCCCTGTCTTTCTTCAATTCCAGTTTTTTGATTTATTCATTTTTTTCTTTTACCCTTTTTCTTTTTTTATCTTTGTTTGTCTCCATTTCTTAGTCTCTTGTCTCTGAACTCCAATAGCAAGCTCCCTCAGTACTCTTTTTTGTTTGTGTGTATGTTTTTGGCTCCTATTCTCACTGGTCTCCCTCCTCTTTCCCATACCCATCTTAGTTCCACACATCTAAATGTCCCTTCTCCTTCCTGCCTACCAGCACTGTGCATTGAAAATCACTCTCCCAAGCAGCACATGCAAGGCCTACCAGAACCTGCCCTGCACTGATTCCCACTCCACCCTGTTGGGCCCTAGTACGTACCACAAACAACCCATCCCAGCAACATCCCTTCAGCTGGACCTGCCCTCCTGTATCATACCTAAGGGATTGGCCCAGCACTCTGGAGAAGGAGGTGAAAAGTATCATGCCCACAGATGAGCAAACCACAAAGATTGCACAGCCCACCTGCTTAGACATAACAAAATAAAACAAAAAAGCAGGACAAAACAAACAAATCTAAAATCAATAAATGATGAAAATAACTACTGAATGCCCCAAAGACAGCAGACAATTTCAAAACATACACAAAAACAGGACAGGATGGTTCCAGTAGGTGTTCAAAATAAAGAACCAGATGACTTTCCAGTAGAAGAAAAGGCTCTAGAACTACCTGATAGAGAATTCAAATCTCTAATATTCAGAGGTATCCAAGAGTTGAAGTAAAAAACAGACAAAAATGAGGAAAAAGTAGAAAAACTCATGGAGAAGGGAGACAAATTCATGGAAAATACAGACAAAAAAATGGAAGAATTCAAGAAAATACAGGAATAAAATGCTAAAATAAATTCACAACTAGATATCATACAAAAACAACAAATAGAAATCTAAAATATAAGCAACAAAATTTCACAAATAAGCAGTGCCATAGAAGGGCTGAGGAGCATGTTTGAAATGGTGGAAGACAGGATCAGCAAATTGAAGACAAACACGTGGATACAACACTGTTTGAAGAAAAAATCAGAAAAAAGAAAGGAGAAAAATGAAGAAACCGTGAGAATTAAGTGGGATAAAATAAAAAGCAAAAATCTGCAAGTGCTCGGAGTTCCAGAACAGGGGGAGAAAACAGAAAACAAAGAGAGGATCATTGAAGAATTGCTGACAGAAAACTTTCCCAATATCATAAAAGATGAAAAGCTAACCATTCAAGAAGTTCAACAAACCCCATATAGGATAGACCCCAAGAGAAAATTACCAAGGCATATCATAATCACACTTGCTAACACCAAAGACAAAGAATCCTGAGAGCAGCACGAGAAAAACAAAAAAGTCACATACAGAAGAGAAACAATAAGACTAAGCTAAGAATATTCAGCAGAAACCATGCAGGCAAGAAGGCAACAGGATGACATATACAAAACCTTGAAAAAAAAAAAATTGTCAGCCAAGAATAACATATCCCGCAAACCTCTCATTCAAATATGACAATGAAATTAGGACATTTCCAGATGAACAGAAATTAAGGGACTATGTAAAAACCAAATCAAAATTACAAGAATTATTAAAGGGAGCCCTTCGATCTGAGAACAAACAACATCAGACCACAGGCTGACTCTATGACACAGGATTGTACCAACCAGATACCAGCCTAGGAAATGAACTCTTAAGGACTATGCAAAATTGAAAGAATTAAAACAGGGAATCAGAGAGGTTAATCTGTAAATGACAACAACATCAGAACAATAAAAGAAGGAATAAACGCATAGGTATAGAACCTTCTAATGGAGAGGAAGCCAAGGCAATACCAAGTAATAATAGACTGGTTCAAACCTAGGAACATAAGGGTAAATATCAAGGTAACCACAAAGAAAGTTAACAAACTTACTCATCAAAATAAAGAAGAAAAACATGAAGTCTCAGTAAAAACAAAACCTACAAAAACAAAATAAATGAAAAAAAAACTCCACAAACAAAAGGAATTCAGCACAGGAGAGTGAGAGGAACAAAGAAAATGTCAGCACCATGAAAAAAAAGCACTACAAAATGACAGCAAAAAACTCACACCTATCAGTAATTACACCTAAAGGAAATGGCCTAAATACACCCATAAACAGATGGAGAGTGACAGAATGCATAAAAAGCCATGATCCATCAATACGCTGTCTACAAGACACACACCTTAGAAACAAAGACATAAATTTATTAAAAATCAAAGGATGGAAAAAAATATATCAAGCAAACAACTACCAAAAAAGAGAAGAAGTGGCTATACTAATCTCAGATAAAATAAACTTTAAAACAAAATCCACCATAAAAGACAAAGAAGGACATTATATAATGATTAAGGGGATGAACCATCATGAAGACATAACCATAATAAACATCTACCCACCCTATGACAGGGCTACTAAATACATAAAACAATCTCTAACAGCACTGAAAAGAGAAACTGACGGTTCCACAAAAATAGTAGGAGACTTCAACACAGCACTCTTGGTAAAGGGCAGAACACCTAGAAAGAAACTCAACAAACATACAGAAGACCTAAAGGGCACAATCAGCCAACTTGACCTCATAGACATATATAGAACACTATACCCAACAGCTGCTAACTGCACACTCTTTTCCAATGCACATGGAGTGTTCTCCAGAATAGATCATATTTTAGACCACAGAGAAATCCTCAGCAAGATCCAAAATGTTAGGATAATACAAAGTATCTTCTCTGACCACAATGTCATCAAGGTAGAAACTAATAACAGGAACAGTGAGGGAAAAAAAATCAATTAGATGGAATTTTGATGAATAACACCCTTCTCACACATCACTGGGTAATAGAAGAAGTCAGAGACTGAATGAAAAAATTCCTAGCTCAAACGAGAATGAAAAAACATCATACCAAAACCTTTGGGACACAGCAAAGGCAGTCCTCAGAGGACCATTTATAGCAATAGATGCACATATCAAAAAAGAAGAAAGGGACAAAATCAAAACATTAACTACAGAACTCCAACAAATAGAAAGAGAACAGCAAAAAAAAGCCCACAACCACCGGAAGAAAGGAAATAGTAAAGACTGGAGCAGAAATAAATGGAATAGAGAATAGAAAAAAATAGAAATAATCAACAAAACCCAAAGCTGGTTGTTTGAAAGGATAAACAAAATCGACAAACCCCTGGCCAGACTGACAAAAGAAAAACAGGAGGGGACACAAATAACCAAAATAAGAAGTGAAATGGGAGACATTACAACAGACCACAATGAAATAAAAAGGATTATAACAGAGTATTATGAAAAACTATACTCCAACAAATTTGAAAACCTAGAAGACATGGATAAATTTCTAGAAACACACTACCTACACAAACTACAACAAAGTGATGTTGAAAATCTGAACAGACTCATAACAAGAGAAGAGATTGTAAAGGTAATAAAAAAAAATTCCCAACAAAAAAAAAGCTCTGGTTCAGATGGCTTCACTGGAGAATTCTACCAAAAATTCAGAGAAGACCTTATACAAGTACTGTTCAAACTATTTCAGAACATAGAAAAGGAAGGGATACTTCTGAATTCATTCTGTGAAGCCAGCATAGCTCTGATACCAAAACCAGGCAAAGACCCCACAAAAAAGAAAATCACAAACCGATATCTCTCATGAATATAGATACAAAAATTCTCAACAAAATTCTAGCCAATAGAAGTCAGCATCATATCAAAAAAATAATACACCATGATCAAGTAGGATTCATACTAAGTATGCAAAGATGATTCAACATTAGAAAATTAATCAACGTAATCCACCACGTAAATAAAAGGAAAGAAAAGAATCACGTGATCATCTCCAATGACGCAAAAAAGGCATTCAAAAAAGTCCAACACCCATTCCTGATAAAAACTCTCAATAAAATAGGTATAGAAGGGAAATTTCTTGACATAATAAAGGGCATCTATACAAATCCAATGGCCTACATCATTCTTAATAGACAGAGACTGAAAACATTCCCCTTGAGAACACGAACAAGACAAGGATGCCCTTTATCACCACTCCTATTTAACATTGTGCTGGAAGTACTAGCTAGAGCAATAAGGCAAGGAAAAGAAATAAAGGGCATCCAAATTGGTAATGAAGAAGTTAAACTGTCCCTGTTTGCAGATGATATCATACTATCCATAGAAAACCCTAAAGATTCCACGAGAAAACTACTGGAACTAATAGAAAGATTCAGCAGAGTAGCAGGATACAAGATAAACATACAAAAATCGGTTGGATTCTTATACACCAATAAAGAGAACGATGAAAACGAAATCATGAAAGCAATATTATTTATAATAGCCTGTAAAAAGTAAAATACTTAGGAATAAATCTAACCAGGGATGTACAAGACCTTTGCAAAGAAAACTACAAAACACTACAGTAAGAAACTCAAAGGGATCTACGTAAACGGAGAAACATACCATGTTGGTGGATAGGTAGACTCAACATTGTGAAAATGACAATTCTATCCAAAGCAATTTACAAATACAAGGCAAGCCCAATCCAAATACCAACAACATTCTTTAAAGAGATGGAAAACTAATCATTAACTTTATATGGAAAGGGGCGAAGCCCCAGATAAGTAAAGCTCTATTGAAGAAGAAGAATTAAGTAGGAGGACTCGCA
Organism: Dugong dugon; assembly: GCA_030035585.1. NCBI lineage: Eukaryota > Metazoa > Chordata > Mammalia > Sirenia > Dugongidae > Dugong > Dugong dugon. Next base: position 98,762,901 of record CM057463.1, on the reverse strand, counting down.
CTACCTGACTTCAGAACCTGCTGTAGAGCTATGGTAGTCAAAACAGCCTGGTAGTTGTACAATGACATAAGCACTGACCAATGCAACAGAATTGAGAACCCAAAGGTAAATCCATCCACCTATGGTCACCTGATCTTTGACAAGTGTCCAAAGCGCATCAAATGGGGAAAAGACAGTCTTTTTAGCAAATGATGCTGGCAAAACTGGATGTCCATCTGCACAAAAAATGAAACAAGACCCATACCTAACACAGTATACAAAAATTAATTCAAAATGGATCAAAGATCTAAATATAAAGCCCAAAACTATAAAGTTCATAGAAGAAAATATAGGATCAACGCTAGAGGCCCTAATGCATGGCATTAACAGTATACAGACCATAACCAACAACACACAAACCCCAGAAGATAAGCTAGGCTACTGGGATCTTCTAAAAATGAAACACTTATGCTCATCAAAAGACTTCACCAAAAGAGTAAAAAGAGAATCTACAGACTGGGAAAAAATTTTTGGACAGTACAAGTCAGACAAAGGTCTAATCTCCATAATCTACAAGAAAATCCAACACCTCTACAACAAAATGACAAATAGTCCTATTAAAAAATGGGCAAAGGAAATAAACAGACACTTCATCAAAGAAGTCATTCAAGTGGCCAACAGACACATGAGGAAATGCTCTCGATCAATAGCCATTAGAGACATGCAAATTAAAACCACAGTGAGAAACCATCTCACTCTGGCATTACTGGCACGAATCAAAAACACTGGAAATAACAAATGTTGGAGAGGCTGCGGGGAGATTGGAACTCTTATGCACTGCTGGTGGAAATGCTAAATGATACAACCATTTTGGAAAACGATATACCGCTTCCTTAGAAAGCTAGAAATAGAAACACCATAGATCCAGCAATCCCACTCCTAGGAATATATCCTAGAGAGATAAGAGCCATCACATGAGTAGACATATGCACACCAATATTCATTGTAGCACTCTCCACAATAGCAAAAAGATGGAAACAACCTAGATGCCCATCAACAGATAAATGGATAAACAAACTATGGTGCATACACACAATGGAGTATTATGCAACGATAAAGAACAATGATGACTCTATGAAGCATTTCATAACATGGATGAAACTGGAGGACATTATGCTGAGTGAAATAAGTCAATCACAAAAGGACAAATACTACATGAGACTTCTACTGTAGAAACTCATGTAAAGTTTAACACAAAAAAAATCTTTGTTTGTTAGGAGGGATAGGAGGCATGTGGGAGAAACTAAATAGACAATAGATAAGTGGTAACTTTGGTGAAGGGTAAGACAGTACAGTACATTGGGGAAGCCAGCACAACTAGTACAAGGAAAGGTCATGGAAGCTCCATAGACACATTCAAACTCCCTGAGGGACTGAATTGCTGGGCAGGGGGCTGTGGCGACCATGGTCTTGGGGAACATCTAGCTCCACTGGTATAACACAGTTTATAAAGACTATGTTCTATGTTCTACCTTGGTGAGTAGCGTCTGAGGTCTTAAAAGCCTGTGAGCAGCCATCTAAGATACTCCACTGGTCTAACCCTTTTGGGAGCAAGGGAGAATGACGAGAACAGGATACAAGGAAAAGTTTAGTCCAAAGGACTAATGGACCACAGCTACCACGGCCTCCACCAGACTGAGTCCAGTACAGCTAGATGGTGCCTGGCTACCACCACTGACTGCTCTGATCAAGATCACAATAGACGGTCCGGGACAAAGCTGTAGAAGGATGTAGAACAAAATTCTAACTCACACACACACAAAAAAAAGCCCAGATTTACTGGCCCGACAGACTGGAGAAACCCCAAGAGTATGGTCCCTGGACAGCCTTTTAGCTCAGAGGTGAAGTCCCCGTTCAGCTGGGGATTGGACAGCCCCATAAAACAAAATGGGACTAATGAGGCACAACAGTCCAGGGACAAGGACTAGAAGGCCGGAAGGGACAAGAAAGCTGGTGATAGGGAACCCAAAGTTGGGAAGGGACAGTGTTGACATGTCGTGAGGTTGTTAACCATAGTCATAAGGCAATAAGAGTACTAACTGTTTAATGAGAAACTATTTGTTCTGTAAACCTTCATCTAAGGTACAAAAAAAGAAAAGTGTTATCTATGTGAGATCAGATTGACAACAGGATCTCAAAAGGTTTGATGGGAAGCCTAGGGGACAGTGAGTTGAAGATAATGGCGATGGAATAATTTGGAAAAGGGTAGTGAGAATAGCAGCACAACTGGAAGAATGTAATTGATGTCAGTAAATTGTACATGTAGAAATTTCTGAAATGGTCTATCTTTGGCCAAGTTTGTTTTCACCAAAAAAAACACAAAGCTCCTCCAAAGTCCAGAAGGGAGATTGTTGACATGTCTTGGGGTTGTTGACCAGTGTCATAAAACAATATGTGTACTGACTGTTTAATGAGAAACGATTTGTTCTCTAAATCTTCACCTAAAGTACAATATAAATAAATAAATAAATAAATAAGACTTCACCAAAAGATTAAAAAGACAACCTACAGACTAATCTCTAAAATCTACAAGATACTGCAAAACCTCAACAACAAAAAGACAAAGAATCCAAATAAAAAATGGGCAAAGGATATGAACAGACACTTTGCCAAAGAAGACATTCAGGCACCTATCAGACACATGAGGAAAGTCTCACGATCATTAGCCATTACAGAAATGCGAATCAAAACTACAAAGAGATACCATCTCAGCCCAACAAGGCTAGCATTAATCTAAAAAACACAAAACAATAAATGTTAGAGAGGTTGTGGAGAGACTGGGACACGTATACACTGTTGGTGGGAATGTAAAATGGTAGAACCACTTTGTAAATCAATTTAGTGTGTCCTCAAAAAGCTAGAAATAGAAGTACCATATGATTCAGCAATCTCACTCCTGGGAATGTATACTAGAGAAATAAGAGCCATCACACGAAAACATATATGCACACCCATATTCGTTGTAGCAATGTTCACAATAGCAAAAAGATGGAAACAACCTAGGTGGCCATCAACAGATGAATGGATAAACAAATTGTGGTATATTCACACAACGGAATACAGTGCAAGGATAAAGAAAAATGATGAATCCGTGAAACACAACATGGAGGAATCTGGAGGGCATTAAGCTGAGTGAATTTAGTCAGTTGCAAAAGGACAAATATTGTATAAGACCACTATTATAAGAACTCAAGAAAAGGTTTAAACACAGAAGGAAACATTCTTTGATGGTTATGAGTATGTGGAGGGAGGCAGAGGGATATTCACTAACTAGATAGCAGACAAGAATTATCTTAGGTGAAGCGAAGGACAACACACACTACAGAGGAAATCAGTATAACTGGACTAAACCAAAGCTAAGAAGTTTCCTGAATACAACCAAACACTTCAAGGGACAGAGTAGCAGGGGCGGGGGTCTGGGGATCATGGTTTGAGGGACCATCCATGTCAATTGGTATAACAAAGTTTGTTAAGAAAACGTTCTGCATCCCACTTTGGTGATTGGTGTCTGGGGTCTTAAAAGCTAGTGAGCAGCCATCTAAGATGCATCAATTTGTCCCCACCCACCTGGATCAAAGGAGAATGAAGACTACCAAAGACACAAGGAAAGCATTAGCCCAAGAGACAGAAAGGGCCACATAAACCAGAGACTCTTTCAGCCTGAGCCCAGAAGAACTAGATGGTGCCCACCTACCACCAATAACCCCCCTGACAGGGAACACAACAGAGTCCCTGATGGAGCAGGAGAAAAGTGTGGTGAAGAACTCAAATTCCAGTAAAAAGACCAGACTTAATGGTTTGACTGAAACTGGAGGGTCCCCGGAAGACTTGGCCCCCAGAATTTCTGTTAGCACAAAATTAAAACCATTCCTGAGACCAATTCTTCAGACAAAGATTAGACTGGTCTATGGGACATAAAATGATACTCATGAAGATTTTGCTTCTTAGCTCAAGTACATACATGAGACTAAATGGACAGCTCCTGTCCGGAGGTGAGATGAGAAAGCAGAGATGGTTAGGAGCTGGTTGAATGGAAGTGGGAAATCCACAGTGGAAAGGAGGAGTGTGCTGTCACAGTATAGGGAGAGCAACTAGGGTCACCTAACAATGTATGTATACATTTTTGTATGAGAGATTAACTTGAATTGTAAACTTTCATTTAAAGCACAACAATTAAAAAAAATACGGGGAAAAAAAAAAGATTGAAAATTGCCATCCCTTGTGTCCTTTGGGTTATTTCATCCTAAAGTCTTAACCCGAGAACATGGTCTTGTAGGTGATATTGTTAACCAAACAGGCACAAAACAGTTCAGCTGATGTATGGTTTTAAAGGATGAGGGGTGGGGGAAGAGGAGAAAGAAAATATATAAATAAACGCCAAGCAATTAGGATTAAAATAATTGTTCTGACCTTATATCTTCTAAAGACCGCCTATTACAATACCCCAAAATTCACAAGTAATCTGTTTCTTTCTTCTCAATTAGAACTTCACCTGAACTTTTACAGTGACATCTTTACCACAGTTTTGTTAGTGTCGGTTATTTATTTGAATATATGTTACATATATTCAATAAGTCAGAGAGTTCCTTGAGGGATTGGGCCAGTTCAATATCTCTCCCACAGTTCTTTGCACAGGGGAATTACTAAACATTTTCTGATGAAAAAATAAGTGAATGGCACAACACATTAACATAATAATGCAGCTGAGCTACATGATTACTGTCATTAAAATGATAATAGGTTCTTGATAAAGATTCGATTTGTTTTAGTGAAGAGAGAACTTGACAAGTGGCTGCTTGGGAGCATTTCAACTCTAGAGGCTAGAGCTGGTGAAAGGCAGAATGAAGGCTCTAACTGCCTGGGGCGGGTGGGTGGTGAACACTGGAAAGAAGAACAGAAGAGTGGGAAGGCAATGAAACTACTTTGCCTATTTTACAGTTTTGCTTAGAGTTGGCCCCGAAAATGGCTATCAAAAATGGCTAAATTTCCTGATAAATATATTTATAACAATAAAAATAATAGTGATATTTATTGTCTCTTAAGCATTGAACATTCTTGCCTCTTAAGAAAACACTTTAGATAGAGTCTTCCTTTTTTGTTTATGTTAAAATGAGTAAGGGACTGATTATTTCCATTAACTTTGGGGTTTTCATCCTGCTGTATTCTGCATGTGCAGTCTGTTATGCTAGAGAGAAACATAGCATAGAGATTAAGTTGAATCTAGCTTAAAACTGCCTGGATTCCATTATTAGCTTTGTGACATGGCCAACATTCAAACATCTGTTTGCTTCAGTTTTCTTACAAGTAAAATGGTGCTAATGGTTTTATCTATAACATACCAAAAAAAAAAAAAAGAAAAGAAAACCCATTGCCCTCAAGTTGATTCTGGCTCATAGTGACCTATAGCAAACCTATAGGACACAGTAGAACTGTGTCATAGGGTTTCCAACACTGAAATCTTTATGGAAGCAGACTGCTGCATCTTTATCCCACAGAGAAGCTAGTAGAGAAGAACCACTGAACTTTCTGTTAGCAGTGGCACTCTCACCCACTGTGCCACCAGGGCTTCCATCAACTGCATAAAGCTCAACAATTGAGATAATATATGTAGAAAAGTGAAGGTTAGATTTGGGGTTGGAGAGAGTAGTCAGCTTCCGCAAGGCCATATGGATGAGTGGAGAAAGGATACGTGCAAAATACTAAGAAGAGGAAAGAGAGAAACGTATGTTGATAAGGCAACCAGGAGTGTGCTCTACATTCTGACTCTGACTTTCAGCAGGGCAGGACACTGGTCATAACACAAATTAGTCACTCACTAACCCAATAGAAATCCCTACCTTCAGTCTCTCCACTCTCCATTTTCTTGCTCCTCATAAGCAATAGATATTTACTCTCTCTTTTATTAGACTGTAAAGCTCTATATACCCAATAGCAAACTTGGTAGAAGGATAAATGTTCACTTTATTTCTAATAGACTATTGCATTCGTCTGAATTATACATTAAACCTGTTGCTGGTGAGTCAGTTCTGACTCATGGAAACCCCATGTGTTACAGAATAGAACAGCACCATAGAATTTTCTTCCATGTAATCTTTCACGAAGCAGATCACCAGGCCTTTCTTCCATGGAGCCATTGAGTATGTTCAAACTGCCAATCTTTAGGTTTAGAACTCAAGTGCAAACCATTTGCATCCCCCAGGAACCTTAATTATACATTACAGTGGCCAAAATGAACTTGTTTATTTTCGTGATCCAGGTTGTCATTTTATAGGAATGTATTGATAATCTTTGCTATTTCCGTTTACAAGGTATGGCATATTCTCATCTCATAAACTATCAAGCCATTGATCTTAATTATGCAATACCTCAAGTCACAGTTTTGGAGAGATCTTATCAAATATTTCTCTTTAACCAAATCATCTTTAAAACACATATACACACGCAATTGGTTCAATGTATCTTTGTAAAATAATGACAGTGCTTTTTATAAGAGTATCCTCCATATTGAACATTTCACTGTTTTTTTCTTCTGATATTTTGACATAAACTTTATTCTCTTTATTTTCTCGACTTTATTCTAAAATGTTATTTTATTCTTACGTATGAATAAAAAACAAAACCAATGATTATTGTAAAACTCTTCTCCTCTGTACTTTGTTTGATCCATGTTAGTTTATTGAAATGTCACCTTTAACTATGTTAAATATGCTATGTATTTCCTTTCTTAGGCAGGTTCAATATATATTTAATATATATATTAAAATCCCCATCACTAATCTGTTAGTTTGTTGTAATGTGCTGGCTTGAGTATGGCTGTGATGCTGGAAGCTATGCCACCAGTATTTCAAATAACAACAGGGTCACCCTTGGGGAACAGGTTTCAGTGGAGCTTCCAGACTAAAACAGACTAAGAAGAAGGACCTGGCAATCTACTTCTAAAAAAATTGGCCAATGAAAACCTTATGAATAGCAATGGAACATTGTCTGATATAATGCCAGAAGATGAGCACCTCAGCTTGGAAGGCGCTCCAAATATGACTAAGGAAGAGATGCCTCCTCAAAGTAGTCTTGACCTCAATGACATGGATGAAGTAATGCTTTGGGACCTACATTTGCTGTTGTGGCACAACTGAATATGAGAAGAAACAGCTGCAAATATCCATTTACAATCAGAACTTGCAATATACGAAGTATGAATATAGGAAAAGTGGAAGTCATCAAAAATTAAATGGAAAGTTTGAAGATCGAAATGATAGGCATTAGTGAGCCAAAATGGACTGGTATTGGCCATTTTGAATCAGACAATAGTATGGTCTAATATACTAGGAATGGCAAATTAAAGAGGAATGGTGTTGCATTCATTGTGAAAAAGAACACTTAGATATGTATCCTGAAGTATAACCCTGTCAGGAATAGGATAATATTCATATGCCTACAAGGAAGACCATTTAATACGACTATTATTCAAATTTATGCAAAAACCATTTATATGAAAGATGAACAAATTGAAGATTTTTACCAACTTTTGCAATCTGAAATTGATAAAACATGCAATCAAGATGCACTGAAATTACTGTTGATTGGAATGCAAAAGTTAGAAAAAAAGAAGGATCAGTAGTTGGAAAATATGACCTTGGTGATAGAAACAACCTCAGAGATCACATGATAGAATTTTGCAAGACTATATGTTCATTAAAAATACCTTTTTTCACCAACATAAATAGCGACTATACATGTGGACCTGGCCAGATGGAACACACAGGAATCAGAACAACTATATCTGTGGAAAGATACAATGGAAAAGCTCAACATCACTAGTCAGAGCAAGGCCAGGATCCTACTGTAGAACAGACCATCCATTGCTCATATGCAAGTTCAAATTGAAGAATATTAAAACAAGTCCACAAGAGCCAAAGTACTACTTTGAGTATATCCCACCTGAACTTAGAGAGCATTTGAAGAATAGATTTGACCTAAAATCAGATAAGTAGTGAGATGGTATCAAGAACACCATACATGAAGAAAGCAAAAGGTCATTAAAAAGACAGGAAAGAAAGGAAAGATCAAAATGGATGTCAGAAAAGACTCTGCAACATCCTCTTGAATGTAGAGTAGCTAAAGCAAATCTAAGAAATGATGACGTATAAGAGTTGAACAGAAGAGTTCAAAGAGTGGTTAGAAAAGACAAAGTACTACAATGAAATGTGCAAAAACCTGGAGTTAGAAAATCAAAAGGAAAGTACATGCTCGACATTTCTAAAGCTGAAAGAACAGAATAAAAAATTCAAGCCTCGAGTTGTAATACTGAGGATTTCTATGGGTAAAATATTGAATGACAAGAGAAGCATTAAAAGAAGATGGAAGAAATACTCAAAGTCACTGTACCAAAAAAAAAAAAAAAAAAAAAACTGATCCATGTTCAACCATTTCAGGAGTCAGCATATGATCAAGAACCCATGTTTCTGAAGGAAGAAATCCAAGGTGCACTGAAGCTATTGGTAAACAACAAGACCCTAAGAATTGACAGAATACCAGCTGAGGTGTTTCAACAAGTGGATGCAGCACTGGAAGCACTCACTCATCTATGGCAAGAAAAGTAGAAGACAGCTACCTGGCTACCCACTGGAAGAGATCTATATTTGTGCCCATTCCAAAGAAAGGTGATCCAACGGAATGCAGAAATTATCAAACAATATCATTAATATCACATGCAAGTAAAATTTTGCTGAAGATAATTGAAAAATTGCAGCAGTACATCAACAGGGAACTACAAGAACTCAAGCAGGATTCAGAAGAAGAAGGAGAACAAGGGATATCATTGCCTATGTCAGATGGATCCTGGCTGAAAGCAGAGAATACAAGAAAGATGTTTACCTGTGTTTATTTGACTGTGCAAAGGCATTCGACTGTGTGGATCATAACAAATTATGGACACTATTGCAAACAATAGTAATTCCAGAACACTTAATAGTGCTCATGGGGAACAGTCGTTCGAACAGAACAAGGGAATAAATGTGTGGTTTAAAATCACTAAAGGTGTGCGTCAGGGTTGTATCCATTCACCATAGTTGTTCAGTCTCTGTGCTGAGCAAATAATCCAAAAAACTGAAGAAGAATGCGGCATTAGGATTGAAAGAAGATTCATTAACAATCTGCGATATGCTGATGACACAACCTTGCTGGCTGAAATTAAAGAGGACTTGAGGGCTTACTGATGAAGACCAAAGACTGCAGACTTCAGTATGGATTCCACTGCAGCATAAAACAAATATCCTCACAAATGAACAAAAAGCAACACCATGATAAATGGAGAAAATATTGACGTTGTCAAGGATTTCATTTTACTAGGATCCACAGTCAACACCAATGGAAGCAACAGTCAATAAATCAAATGTCATATTGCATTGGCAAATCTGCTGCAAAAGACCTCTTTAAAGTTTTAAAAAGCAAAGATGTCACTTTGAGGACTAGGGTGAGCCTGCCCAAGCCATGTATTTTCTGTAACCTCATATGTACTCAAATGCTGGACAATGAATAACAAAGACCAAAGAAGAATCGATGCCTTTGAGTTATTGAATATACCATGGAGTTCCAGAAGAATGAACAAATTTGTCTTGGAGGAAGTAGAGCCATAGTGCTCTTACAAGCAAGGATGGTGAAACTTTGTCTCACGTACTTTGGATGTATGCTTGGTAAAGTAGAGGGTTAGCAAAAAAGAGGAAGTCCCTCAAGGAGATGGACTGACACAGTGGCTAGAACAATGGGCTCAAATACAATGATTGTGAGGATGGCCCAGGACTGAGCAGTGTTTCATTTTTTTGTACATAGGGTCACTATGAGTTGGAATCTACTCAGGAGCATCTAACAAGAGGAAAGACATATTAAAATCCAGTATGATAGAAAAAAAAAATACTGTTCAACATAATTTTTAAAGTAGGAATTTTAGTGACCATTTATTCTAAATGCAGAAAACATAAGATTAAGTAGCAGAGAAGTAAAAACATAAAAAAATAAACATAGCCATATAATTTTTATATTAAAAACGCTCTTTCAGGATTCCCTGTATACCTCATTATTTCTCTCAATACTCTTGTACAGCAATTGACATTATCATCCTCATTTTACACTTGAAAGAACTAATGTCTTTAGAGATTAGGTGACTCAGAGCATCTGCCTAATTGATGAAGTCCAGAGACTGGGGACATATATCAAGACTAATGTAGACCTGACCTTTTATTCTCCTATTTTATCTCATAGTGAACAGGAGAGTCATGTTTGTCTATAAGACCAGAACTAAGTGAAGGACACCACTCTGTGTTAAATGGATATACATACAAAATTTGCCCAGTTAATGCAGATACTAATCTTGAATTCAGAGTGGTGTTGTTGTCAGGTGCCATCGAGTCAGTTCCGACTCATAGGGAGCCTGTGTACTACAGAATGAAACCCTGCCTGGTCCTGAGCCATCCTCATTGTTGCAGCCCCAGTGTCAGTCCATCTCCTTGAAGGTCTTCCTCTTTTTTGCTGACTCTCTACTTTACCAAGCATATGTCCAAAGTACGTGAGACAAAGTTTCGCCATCCTTGCTTGTAAGAACACTATGGCTGTCCTTCTCCAGGGACTGATCCCTCCTGATAAGATGTCCAAACTATGTGAGACATAGTCTCGCCATCCTTGCTTCTAAGAAATATTCTTGTTGTACTTCTTCCAAGACAGATTTGTTCATTATTTTGGCAGTCCATGGTATAGTCAATATTCTTCACCAACACTACAATTCAAAGATGTCATTTCTTCTGTCTTCCTTATTTATCATCCAGCTTTCGCGTGTATATGATGCAGTTGAAAATACCATGGCTTTGGTCAGGTACACCTTAGTCTACAAGGTGACATCTTTGCTTTTCAACAATTTAAAGAGGTCTTTTGCAGCAGATTTGTCCAACACAATGCATCTTTTGACTTCTTGACTGCTGCTTCCATGGGCGTTGATTGTGGATCCAAGGAAAATGAAATCCTTGACAACTTCAATTTTTTCTTTATCATGATGTTGCTTACTGGTCCAGTTGTGAGGATTTTTGTTTTCTTTATGTTGAGGTGTAATCCATACTGAAGGCTGTGGTCTTTGATCTTCATCAGTAAGTGCTTCAAGTCCTCTTCCCTTTCAGCAAGCAAGGTTGTATCATCTGCATATTGCAGGTTGTTAATAAGTCTTCCTCCAATCTTGATGTCCCATTCTTCTTCATATAGTCCAGCTTCTCAGATTATTTGCTCAACATATAGACTAAATAGGTATGGTGAAAGGATACAACCCTGATGCACACCTTTCCTGACTTTAAACCACTTGATCTATGTACAGGTACCTCATGAGCACTATTAAGTGTTCTGGAATTCCCATTCTTCAAAATGTTATCCATAATTTGTTGTGATCCACACAGTCGAATGCCTTTGCACTGTCAAGAAAACACCAGTAAATATTTTTCTGGTATTCTACGATTTCAGCCAGGATCCATCTGACGTAAGCAATGATATCCCTGGTTCCACGTCCTCTTCTGAATCCGGCCTGAATTTCTGGAAGTTCCCTGTTGATATACTGCTGCAGCCACTTTTGAATGATCTTCAGCAAAATGTTATTTGCATGTGTTATTAATGGTATTGTTTGATAACTTCTGCATTCTGTTGGATGATCTTTCTTGGGAATAGGCATACATATGAATCTCTTCCAGTCAGTTGGCCAGGAAGCTGTCTTCCACATTTCTTGGCATAGACGAGTAAGTACTTCCAGCCCTGCACCTTTTATTGAAACATCTCAGTTGATACTCCCTCAATTCCTGGAGCCTTGTTTTTCTAGAATGCCTTCAGTGCAGCTTGGACTTCTTCCTTCAGTACAATTGGTTCCTGATCATATGCTACCTCTTGAAATGGTTGAACGTAGACCAATTCTTTTTGGTATAATTAATCTGTGTATTCCTTCCATCTTTTTTGATGCTTCCTGCGTCATTTAATATTTTCCCCATAGAATCCTTCACTATTGCAACTCGAGGCTTGAAATTTTTCTTCAGTTCTTTCAGTTTGAGAAATATAGAATGTGTTCTTCCCTTTTGGTTTTCTATCTCTAGCTCTTTGCACACATGTCATATAATAATTTACTTTCTCTTCTTGAGCTGCCTTTTGAAATTTTTGGTTCTTTTACTTCATTAATTCTTCCTTTTGCTTTAGCTACTTGACGTTCAAGAGAAAGTTTCAGTCTCTTCTGACATCCATTTTGGTCTTTTCTTTCTTTCCTGTCTTTTTAATGACCTCTTGCTTTCTTCATGTATGATGTCCTTGATGTCATCTCACAACTTGTCTGGTCTTTGGTCTTTAGTGTTTAAAGCATCAAATCTATTCTTGAGATGGTCTTTAAATTCAGGTAGGATATACTCAAGGTCATACTTTGGCTCTCTTGGACTTGTTCTAATTTTCTTCAGTTCCAGCTTGAACTTGCATATGAGTAATTGATGGTCTGTTGCAATTCAGACCCTGTCTTTGTTCTGACTAATGATATTGAGCTTTTCTATCATCTCTTTCCACAGATGTAGTCGATTTTATTTCTGTATATTGCATCTGGAGAGGTTCACGTGTACAGTCACCATTTATGTTGGTGAAAAAATGTATTTGCAGTGAAGAAGTTGTTGGTCTTGCAAAATTCTATCATTTGATTGCTGGCATCATTTCTATCACCAAGACCATATTTTCCAACTACCAATCCTTCTTCAGAGTAGTCTCTGGAAAATATAATTATGTGTCCTTAAGAATAAATAATTATCTAACTCTACATTTTACTGTGTCGTTAGACTAGGTTTCATTTTCTCACTGTTTAAATCTCTACTCTGACACTCTTCTTCATACTCTTTACTCTTAATCATATAAAATATAATGATAAAATTTACTCTATATGGTACCTTGAAAAAGAAAAATCAATAGTAGGAACAGAAAACAATTTTATTCTCTGTCTCTCTTGCTCATTCAAGTCTGATTTCATTGGAAAGAGTGGAGAGCTACTTTTCCACTGCTTAAAAAAAGGAAGATTTTCATAACTTGTCTGATCACTCCGAGGTAATAAAAATTCCCCTGGTCACTTAAACTCAAAAGTCTCATTTAAATGAATAAAGTGTCAGTCCCAAGTAATAGTCAGAATTCTGACTTCTACTTAACATTTCTGTCTGTCATGAACATTGGCTTTTCCCTGCTGAGAAGCCCATAGTTCCAAAGAGAGGTTTGGTCAGACTTTCCTTTCTAGTCTCAAATACCCAATCTCACACAGCACGAGACCAGGTGTGGCCTCTTTCCCCAAAGGGAGGCTTTGCTTCTCTAAAATGTGGAGGGTGGAAGGAAGGAATAGTATGTGTATATTCTGCAGCGAAAGAGTTTTTTTTTTCCCCCCGTTTTTTCCAAAATCTTAAAATCTTATAAAGTACAAATTATTCCTTAGGGGTGTAATGAGTGAAGTAGAAAGAGACTAAGAGTATTGTGATAGTAATTTTGCCTTCCAATAGAAAGGAACATAAGTAATGATGAAGAAATATTTCAGTTTTATAGTATGCAGAATCCCAGATACCCAAGAGTTCTGCAGAGTTCACAACCTAGCACATAGGAAATACACACCTTTGACCAATGTTTGACTCTAGTCCATTCACTTACCATCATAGCTCTCTCTCTTCTCTACTGTCCCCTCATACCTTCCTGACATTTTAGACAATGGTCAGATGCAGTGCAAATTGGCAAAGTATTTCAAGTTCCCCATGTTTACTATAGAAGTTTTTCTCAACCTTCTTTTACAGGTTGAGGAAATGGTCAGCTAATGAAAGGAAAAAAGGTGCTCATTTTCCAGCTTTGAAATTTTTGCTCTGGTGTCTTAGTTCCATTTTTTGGAAAATGGGAGTAATTAGGGTACAAATAAAATATCAGTTCCCAGGTAATTTTAATAAGTAGTCAAGTTAATGACCATGGTCTGTAGTCCATCTGAATAAAAATCTGAAGCCAAATAAGTGTGATCACAACCCTCCTCCTCTTTCTTTAGAGAAAAACTCAGAAAGTGTGAATTGACTTGCCCATGTCTATAGCAGAGCCAGAAGCACAAACTAAATTTGTGTTTCCCTAACATCAAGGAATTTCCGTTACACCATGACTTCAGATCATAGAAATCTAGAACATAAAATCCCAAAGAGATCTGGTGGAATCTGAACAGTAATATTTATTTCATGTCATGCCTTTTCATTCATAATTTTAATATGTCTTGTGTGTAAGGGATAGAGTCCCTGGGTGGCACAAATGGTTAAGTGCTCAACTAGTACTCGACAGGTTGGAGGTTTGAGCTCACACAGAACTACTTTGAAAGATGGGCCCGGTAATTTGCTTCCAAAAGGTCACAGTCTTGAAAAACCTATGGAGCACAGTTGTATTTTGCACATGTGGGGCTATCGTGAGTCTGAACTGAATAGACAGCAACTAAAAATAACAACATTTGTAAGGAATAGAAAGAGATATTTGTCCCCAATGTCCTCTACTTGTTCGCTCTGGCTGAAACATTTTTGTAGATATCTGCATGGCTCCATTCATAGTTTTTTGAAATCTCTGTTGAAATGTTCCTTATCAGTAAGACACTGCATGTCTGGACTACCCTAAATAAAATAGTAAGACTCCTGAAAACAGATCATCCAGTTCATTTCACTGGGCTTCATTTTTATCCATAGAACTTATCCACACATTATACAGTCTACATTTTTTTTCTTGTCATTCTATCCTGACTAGAATGTCCTTTCCTCCAGGATAGATTTTGTCAGATTGTCTCATTGCTGTGTCCCCAGCAGCTAGAACAGTGCAGTGCACAGAGTAGATGTTCAAGTTACATTTGCTGATTGAATGAATGAATGAATAAGTGAAGATTACAATCTAGTATTAAGAAAAACATCACACATAAGTTACCACAATATAAGGCAGAATGATACAAGTGGGAGAAGCTTAGTTACAGACTAAGTTATGGGGTATTGAGAGAAGGAAGCAGCATTATTGTCTAGGGTGACCTGGTTAGTATTTATATCCCAAATAAACAACAAAAGTGTAGATTATATGGAAGTTAATGAAGTAATAGTCAAATTCAGACTAAAATTAGGAAATGAGGGCACTTATTTGCAAAGCAGTAATATGCAGAAATTAAAAGCACAGGCTTGGACCACTGACTCTCTGAGATTCAGATATTGGATCTTCCTTTGATTAATTATATGACTTCTTTATACCCATTGTTTTCTTTTTCCTGTGAAACGAGTATATTACCAGTTACTGCATGAAGTGGTCATAAAAATTAAATGAGATAATCCAGGTGGAATGCCTGCCACATAATAAATGTGTAATAAATGTAGAATATTTATTGTAATTTCATATAAAATCATTTCCTCTTGGCCTGGCTCTGGAAAGGCATCTATTTAGAAAAATTTATTTGTGAGTATATCTCGATAATATCAGAGGTGTAAAATGATAGATTCCATTATAACAAACAACTTGTGTTGTTGTGAACAAAGTGCCATTCATAGTCCAGTTGTGAAATTCATGAATGTTAATGAAGTCAATGTGATTTTATTTGACTGGAATAGGTGTTTAATTTTTATATAAACATATGACTCTCAGATAATATTTGGATATTAAAATAGGTATATGAAATCATGTTCTACCACATTACAGCAGTTAGCAAATCCTCTTGCACTTGTTAAACCTTGAAAATATTAATGCCAGTTTAAGTGTCAGCAAACTATGAACATGGCTAAAATTTAAGAGGAATATTTGCATGATGGTTTTCATAAGAAACATGTTTATATTTAACTTACGAGCAGGCCTGATAGTTAGCTGGTATGCACTGATATGACCTTAACAATTGTTTATGGTTGACTTCTGTTCTGAATGGTTGGTGTCATTATATACCCTCCTTATGAATACCATGTTCTAACTTCAAATACAGCACTCAAAATTCCAGATCATTTTGTAACAAAATACCTGACACAAGTGTTAACATAACAGTATGACTGATTTTACTCTTTTATTTCATTTTATAATAGTAAGTTCTTCCCTAAAAGTTGTACTCATTGAGGGCCTTTAGACATTGCTTTTTCTTCAGATAGGATATACTTCTGCTAAAGTATGACGTGATAATTTAAATAATTTTAAATGATACTGTAAGTCCATATTTGATTTTGCATTGGAATATTTGAAACTATTTAAAAACTTAAACTCTAATTTACGTTAGAATTACATTAAAGTTGTACATTAAAATTTATTTTTACTAGATTTTATTAGTTTTAAAATGATGTTTTAACATATTAACAGCCAAGAAAATATTCTGAAAAATAGCACCACCTAAAACCACCTAATGAGTATTGTGCAAATTTTACCTCCTTAAAAATGGAACCAAATGATTTTTATCATCCTACTTGTTTTCAGCTTGCAAAAACAAAATGTTTTATTTAATATTTGTTTTATATACAGGTACGAATAAAATTAGATTTATACTTGTCAAATATTTAGTGGTAACATAACAGGACTTCTCATTTTTCTCTCATATCTTTTGCAAGTCTAATTCATTATCAAATTTCTTTTTTGAGTATTGTTTTCAACCTTAAAATATATTTAAATATGGGAAACTTAGGTGATAAACAGCTCAAACATATAATAGGAACTAAAATAATAAAATATTGTGATGACTCAGAATTACTAACACTGGTAAAAGTCTAATATTAAAAATAAAACATAATAATAGCTTTTGGCACCCAATGTATGCGAGACCTCATCATGTTAAGCATGTAACTTATTTAATCCATGCAATATGCCTATTATACAAATAACCTATCCATTTCCCATTTAGAATGGAAGATACTAGGATTTGGAGAGGATATGTTGCCTAGGATTGCCCAGTTAATCACATAATGCGGTGGGTGGACTCTTGTTTGCTACTAAATTTAATATGATTTTCTTGTCTTGAAATCTTGGGCTTATTTATCTGATTAAAAATAAATACAAGCACTTTTTTTTTTTTTTTTTTTTTTGTAAAGACCAATGTAGTCCTTCCTAGTCAATGATATGCCTATAAATCTATAAATATTTAAGAGCTACAGACAGTGTCAAATTTAACATGAGGAATTCATAAAATTGAATTCACCAGACAGCACAAGTTGAAGAGGCAATCTCCAAAATTTCATATTAGCACACTGGATTTAATTTTAAGCGAATTTTTATTAGATATATCTTTTTAAATATTAAAACAGTTTGAAGAAACCAAATTATGCTTGCATCAAACAAGTATACAGAAGTGAAATTCCTTTAGACAAACCTTGCTTACAATATTTAAGAGACAATTTCGTTGTAATACTAACGCTGCTGTCTGTTTTTGATATCAACTTTTCCTGAATGTAGTTAGACGAAGCAATTCAACTTTACAAAACTGATGCTTTACTTAGTTTTACATCTTCAGTGGTTTGTTGATGCCATAATTTTCTTCATTGAAAGAACAATAGATTCAGTCATAATACTATCATTGTATTTTTATCAAAAACTATTGAATCAGAAATACTTTGAGATCACCTTGTTGACTATATTCTTTAGGAATACTTGAGTCACAGGACCATTGAAACTCATTTAATAATACATGATTTAATTTTATCTAGGGGATGTAAAAAAGACAACTTATTTTTAACCTGGAATAATATAAGTAAGAATAAATATCTGACAAAAAAAAAACTTTATCAACTGTTTATTTACTTTTCCAGGTGTAAAACCTGGCATATTTTTATGAGTTATGCATGATAGGTGATGATTCTGCTCATACAGAGTTTTGAATCGTGTCTGAATCTACTAGAGGTGTTGAACCTCCTAGGCCTGCTCTAAATACTCTCTCAGTTCTAGAACATGCACTTCGTCTGCCCCAGGAGTTTGCTTTTTATTGTTTCTTCTGGTTGCCTGTGTGGTGGTGTCATACCAAGATGTCTTTGTTTATTGCCACTGAATTGCCCCCAACTCATGGCAACCCTAAACACAATGGAATTGGACTAATAAGATCCATAAGGTTTTCATTTGCTATTTTTTTGGAATTATATTACCAGGCCTTTCTTCTTACTCTGTCTTAGTCTGGATGCTCCACTGAAATCTGTTCAGCACTATAGCAACATGAAAGCCTCCACTGACAGACATGAGGTAGTTACTCTTGAGATGCATAGGCTGAGAACAGAACCAGGGTTTCCCACATGGAAGGCAATAATTATACCACTGAACGGCCACTGTTCCCATTGTACCGTGGAGGGTCTTCAAATATTTATTCAAAGGGAATTGGGGGATATTGTCAATGCACCTTAACCAAAACCCGTTTTCACTGAGCTGATTGCAACTCATAGTGACCCTATAGGACAGAGAAGAACTGCCCTACAGGGTTTCCAAGGAGTGTCTGGTGGATTCGAACTGCTGACCTTTTGGTTAGCAGCCATAGCTCTTAACCACTGTGCCACCAGGGCTCCAGTCAATACACCTTATCATGGAAAATTCGTTGAGCTAGAACTTGCTGTAGAGAACCTTATAAAAATGTTTGAATTCATTCTCATTCCACTAGAGAACCATACTAATGGTCATAAACGCTCACTTAAATCATCTAAAGATTTATCGTATCTGAATTAAATCCCGTTAGCAAAATATTTTAAAAAGAAGAAATAATGCCAAAGTGACTATATTTTCATTGTGGATACATTTTCCTATTTTTCTATAGTCTGAGAGTTTTCCTTAAACCCTCAGGATAAATGAAGAATCAAAACTTTAACTGATGTAACACTTTCAGACAAGCTTTTTTTTTATTGTGTACCATAAGTTTTAATTATTTACAGAGTTCTTGCATGAGAAAAAAAAAAATAGGTGAATGATTGTCTTAGTTATCTAGTACTGCTATAACAGAAATAACACAAATGAATGGCTTTAACAAAAAGAAATTTATTCTCTCACAGTCTTTGAGGCTAGAAATCCAAATTCAGTGTGCCAGCTCCAGGGGAAGGCTTTCTCTCTCTGTCGTCTCTGGAGGAACGTCCTTGTTATCAATCTTCCCTGGTCAAAGAGGTTCTCAGGGGACCTTGGGTCCAAAGGACGCGCTATTCTCCTGGCTCTTATTTCTTGGTAATATGAGGTTCCTTTGTCTCTCTGCTTGCTTTTCTCTTTTACATCTCAAAATAAATTGGCTTAAGACATGACCTAATCTTGTAGATTGAGCCCTGCCTCATTAACATCACAGACGTAGGATTTACAACACATAGGAAAATTATATCAGATCACAAAATGGTGGACAATCACACAATACTGGGAATCATGGCCAGGCCAATTAGACACACATTTTTGGGGGGCACAATTCAATCCATGACAATGATCTTCTTGGTAGTAAAATGTCAGGAATGCAACTTAACCTGCCTTTAGAATAAAATAATTATTATTTCAAATAGTAAAACCATGGGAAAAACAATAGTAAAAATAGTTCTCAAGAAAAAAAGTAGAAGTCAGATTAAAATACCTCAATAATAAATTATTCTTATCTATGTGCTAGCTTTATTCTTCCAGATTTTTCTACACTGCTGGAAACATGGTCACCTGTAGTACCTAGACTTGCATCTGCTACCACAGAGTAGCACATTAGAAATAATGGTGGGTTATACCTATTGGCCTAGTGTGGACCAAAGACCTATTCTTGAATTAATCAACTATATTCAATGGAGTGGGGTAATATATTTAACCCATTGTCCACTAGATCATAGTCAAACCTCTATGCTCGGATATTCTGAGTATGGAAGAAGATGGCAGCTCACAATGAGATCACAGTAGTATATAAGACACATTATATAGAAGAAACAGGATGCTAGTGTGTATGAACCCCAACATAGATGTACACTTGACAATGTTTCATTGAAATTTGGTACTTATGAGCAATGTATTTTTTATTAGAATTTGAGTTCTGGTTCATATTTTAATCATCTTTGAAACATAACATCTAGAACATCTACTAGAGGACCTGGCACATATATAAATAAATGCTCAATAAATAGAACATAACTTAACAGAGTATTTAGACTACATAAGCTGTTTGTTCCTGTAGTTATGCCTTAAATTTTTATTTGATATTGGGCACAATAGTTTTAGTGTGCTTTTTATTTCTTAGTTCTGGATAATGTGAATTACTTGATTTATGTTACATTTTAGTATTTCCCTTGTTATCAGTCATTCTAATACAACTTAGGCTTCTATGAATCAGTGATAAATTTACATTTCCATTTAATTTAGTTAAAGTCTAATCCTTTTTTGTCCCCATCTAGTCTGTCAGTTTGCTATACTGTGGTGGCTTATGTGTTGCTGTGATGATGGACTCTGCCACCGGTATTTCTAATACCAGCAGGGTCACCCATGGTTAACAGGTTTCAGTGGAGCTTCCAGACTAAAACAGACAAAGAGGAAGGACCTGGCAGTCTACATCTGAAAAACAATGGCTACTGAAAACCTCATGAATAACAGAGGACCATTGCCTGATACAGTGCCAGAAGATGACGTCCTCAGGTTAGAAGGCAATCAAAATATGATTGGGGGAGAGCAGTTGCCTCAAAGTAGAGTAGACCTCAATGGTGTAGATGGAGTAAAGCTTTCACAACTTTCATATGCTGACGAGGCACAACTCAAAATGAGAAGAAACAGCTGCAAACATCCATTAATAATCAGGAAGTAGAATGAAAAAGTAGAAATCTAGGAAAATTGGAATTTGTCAAAAATTAGATGTAACATATAAAGATCGATATCCTAGGCAATAGTGAGCTGAAATGGATTGGTATAGACCATTTTGAATTGGACAATCATATGGTCTACTATGACTGAGAATGACAAAATGAAGAGGAATGATGCCTCGTTCTTTGTCAAAAAGAACATTTCAAGATCTATCTTAAAGTACAATGCTGTCAGTGATAGGATAATATCCATATGCCTAAAAGGAAGACGAGTTAATACAACTTTTATTCCAATTTATGTACCAACAACTAATGCCACAGATTAAGAAACTGAAGATTTTTACCAGTTTCTGTGGTTTGAAATTGATCGAACATGCAATCAGTATGCATTGATAATTACTGGTGATTGGAATTTGAAAGGTGGAAACAAAGAAAAATGATCGGTAGTTGGAAAATATAACCTTGGTGATAGAAATGATGCTGGAGATTGCATGATAGAATTTTGCAAGACCAACGACTTCTTCATTGCAAATAACTTTTTTCACCAACATAAATGGCAACTATACATCCTCCCTGGATGGAATATACAGGACACAAATCAACTATATCTGTGGAAAGTGATAGTGGAGAGGCTTAATATCATCATGCAGAACAAGACCAGGGCCTGACTGCAGAACAAACCATCAATTGCTCATATTCAAGTTCAAGTTGAAGCTCAATAAAATTAAAATAAGTGCATGAGAGCCAAAATATGACCTTTAGTGTATCCCACCTGAATTTAGAGACCAACTCAAGAATGAGTTTGACACATTGAACGCTAATGATTGAAGACCACACAAGTTGTGGTACGACATCAAGGAAACCATTAAAAAGACTGGAAAGAAAGAAAAGACCAAAATGGTTGTCAGAAGAGACTCTGAAACTTGCTCTTAAATGTAAAGTAGCTAACGCGAATAGAGAAAATGAATAAGTAAAAAAGCTGAACAGAAGATTTCAAAAGTAGCTCAAGAAGACAAACTGAAGTATTATAATGAAATGTTCAAAGACCTGGAGTTAGAAACCAAGAGAAGAACTTGCTCAGCATTTCTCAAGCTAAAGAACTAAAGAAAAAATTCAAGATCAAGTTTCAATATTGAAGAATTGTATGGGCAAATACTGAATGATACAGGAAGTATCAAAAGAAGATGGAAGGAATACACAGAGTCTCTGTACCAAAATGAATTGGTCAACATTCAGCCATTTCAGAAAGTAGCATATGATCAAGAACTGATGGTACTGAAGGAAGAAAGCCAAGCTGCACTGAAGGCATTAGTGAAAAACAAGGCTCCAGGAATTGCCAGAATATCAATTGAGTTGTTTCAACAAATGAATGCAGAGCAAAAATGGATGATATGCTCACTTGTCTATGCCAAAATATTTGGAAGACAGCTTCCAGGCCCACTGACTGGAAGAGATCTATATTTGTGCTCATTCCAAAGAAAGATTATCTAACAATATGTGAAAATTATCCAACAATATCATTAAAAGCACATGCAAGTAAAAGTTTGCTGAAGATCATTCAAAAGCCGCTGTAGCAGTATATCCACAGAGAACTGCCAAAAATTCAAGCCGGATTCAGAAGAGGATGTGGAACAAGGAAGATCATTGCTGATGTCAGATGAATCTTGGTTGAAAGCAGAGGATGTCAGAAAGATGTTTACTTGTGTTTTATCGACAATGCAAAGACATTTACCTGTGTGGATCACAACAAATTATGGATAACATTGTGAAGAAGAATGGGAATTCCAGAACACTTAATTGTGCTCATGAGGAACCTGTACATAGACCAAGAGGCAGTCATTCTAAAAGAACAAGCTAATACTACATGGTTTAAAATCAGAAAATGTGTGCATCAAGGTCATATCCTTTCATCGTAGTTATACAATGTGTGTGCGGAGCAAATTTGACTATATGAAGAAGAAGGAGGCATCAGGACTGGTGGAAGATTCACTAACAAACTGCATTGTGCAGATGACACAACCTTGCTTGCTGAAAGTGAAGAAGATTTGAAGCATTTACTGATGAAGATCAAAGACCACAGCTTTCAGTATGGAATACACCTCAGCATAAAGAAAACAAAAATCCTCACAAATGGACCAATAAGCAACATCATGATAAACTGAGAAAATATTGAAGTTGTCAAGGATTTCATTTTGCTTGGATCCACAATCAATGCCCATGAAAGAAGCAATTAAGAATCAAATGATATATCACATTGGGCAAGTCTCCTGAAGTTTAAAATGCAAAGATGTCACTTTGAGGACGAAAGTGTGCCTGACCCAAACCATGGTATTTTCAATTGCCTCGTATGCACACTAAATCTGGACAATGAACATGGAAGACCAAAGAAGAATTAATACATTTGAATTATGGTGTTGGCAAAGGATATGGAATATAACCTGAACTGCCAGAAGAATGAACAAATCTGTCTTGGTAGAAGTACAGCCAGAATGCTCCTCAGAAGTGAAGATGACGAGACTTCAACTTAAGTACTTTAGACTTGCTATCCGGAGGGACCAGTCCCTGGAGAAGGTCATCATGCTTTATAAAGCAGAGGATCAGCATGAAAGAGGAAGTCCGATTGACACAGTGGTTACAACATTGGGCTCAAACATAGCAAAGTTTGTGAGGATGCCACAGGAACGGATAGTGTTTGTTCTGCTGTACATAGGATCACTACAAGTTGCAACCAAATGGAAGGCACCTAACAACAACAACAGTCTCTTTGCCCTCTCCAGATTTATCTTTTATTAGTAACAATATTAAAATGACAACAGTCATCTTTTATACAAGCTTCCTTTATCCAGTCAATAGAGTTTGTAAACAAGAACACCTTCCAAGAGTGATTTTGGCTCCAAAAATATTTTCAGGCACATTAAAAAATGATGATTCTTAGCAGTGGGGAAACATCACCAACATATATGCATTGTTAGTGCTTAATGATAATTAAATGTTCGCTAGAGCAGGTTACATTATGAAGTGATTAAAAACTTTCACCAAGGAGTAGTCAGATTTTGCCTTGTTAGTTTCTTTTTCTAATCCCTGAAGAAAGGATTAGCATTATGTTTCTAAATAGCTTTGTAATTGCAGAACATTCTTCTCTTCTAAGGCTTGAATAGTTTTAAAGGCTACAGATGTTATTCTGCTTTTTCATCCTTGTCATTTTATTGCTTTATCAAGTGACACATAGAGCAAGTCTGAATTATATATCTTGGAGACATTTTATTTACTCTATTTGACTTTACTTTTATTTTTTTATCAGGCTTTAATATAAAATTCATTACTAAATTAATTATCAAAACA
Organism: Dugong dugon; assembly: GCA_030035585.1. NCBI lineage: Eukaryota > Metazoa > Chordata > Mammalia > Sirenia > Dugongidae > Dugong > Dugong dugon. The sequence continues at coordinate 98,738,764 of CM057463.1, read as the reverse complement.
TGATATCAGATATTTTTATATTATGTTGTACTGTGGCAAACGCCCCTCTAGGTATTTCTTAGCCTTCTCCTCCCCTTACAGATGTAGAAACAAAGGATCTAGGCATGAATAACCTTACTCAAGATCACACAGCAAGTGCAGCAGGAAAGCAGTGCCTAAACTTTGTACACAATGCAGTATATAGCATAATACAAAACAATCTTTCGTATAAGGATCCCTTGTGGTACATTGGTTAAGCCCTCAGGTTAACCTAAGTTTGGCGATTTGAACCCACCACCTTCTCTGTGGGAAAAAGGTGTGGCAATATGCTTCCATAAAGATTAGAACCTTGAAAAACCTACTCTGTCCTATTGGGTTGCTATGAGTTGGAATTGACTTGATGGCACACAACCACATCTTACTTATAATGACCTACTTTATGCAATACCCTGCTCTAGGTTCTAAAGATATAGAGATGAATATTATCTAAGACATTCAGGTAAATTTTTCATGAACAAAAGATGTAGAATCTAGAGTATGGAAAGGTCATTAGAAGGTCCTTACACACATCTTGTGTTACCAATGTAACTCTGTAAATTTTTTTTATTTTTTTTCTGTAAAATATCTAAAAATCTTTTTATTTCTAATAAGCTGGGTTATATTATTTTGAGGAAAATATCCTTTTTATTGTTTGGATCATTTATTTAGGTCTTCTCATTAACTATTTTAAAAATTTAAACGAATTGTATTTAGCCAGATCATTTGAATTTTGACATCACTGTTCCTCCATTTTTCTCTTTCAGCATTTTTTCCTACATGCAAGAGTGAGAAGAAATCATAAAATTAGAAACCACTGAGGAAATTATTTATCTACCTATTATTTATGTGTTGATTTATTTATTTTGGAAATAGTCCTTGTAAATAGTCTGGCAAAAAAAAAAAAAGAAGTCCTTTCTATTTGAGACTGGGATTTCTGGTAGCAGTGCTAGTCAGGAAGTAGCTTGTGAAATAAAATTTCTGGACAGGACTGGCCCTCTGCATGTTATTACAGAGAGCAAAATGATCCTCTCCTTGGCACATTTGCAAGAGGCAGCTCTTAGAAAGTAAACTCTGTCCGCAGGCTATTGAAATGAAGCACAGTGATCTCATGCAAAGAACTGTGCAGCTGGTGCCATGGGATGAAGACAGTTGGATCCTTTCTAATGGAAAAATGAAGTCAGACCAGGCTTGCCTCCTTTCTTTTACAAAATGTAATTATGTAAACTACAAAGCTCCATTATAGACAATGTTTATAATTAGCACCATTTTCCCCTTAATTTTAAATAAAGCATGTTAGTTGTGAATGTCATGCCAACATATTTTCTACAGATGCTATGAACAATGAACAATCAGAAATCCATTTGGGTTGTTTTTGTGGTTATTATTTGAAATTGTGAAAACTCATAATAAAAATCAATGTAATGAATAAACACCATTATATGTCGATAAACATCATACTCCTTCAATTTCAGACAGAGCCAATGAATTTCAGTCAGATCTTTGGCTCAAAAAGGATGACATCAAATGGGATTTCCAATACCTATTAGGTTTCCCTCAGAGTTCAGTTCTTAAAAAGACCTCTAAAATGATATGTATTGTATTTATATTTCAAAATTTTTCATAATGATATTATCATATTTATAAAATACTAGTTTGGTAGTAATGAAACTTGATTACAAGACCTGGCTAGCCCATAAGCAAACGGCTTAATCTTCAGCGGTCTCATTACATAAGGTTCTAAGTTTCCTTTTACTTCTGAGTATACATAAACTATGGCTTAAGGAGCCCTGGTAGAGCGGTGGTTAAGTGCTGGGCTGTTAACTGAAAGGTCAGACGTTGGAACCCACCAGCAGCTCCCCTTGAGAAAGATGTGGCAGTCTGCGTCTGTAAAGATTTCAACCTTGGAAACTCTATGGGGCAGTTCTACTCTGTCCTATAGGGTCACTATGAGTCAGAATTCACTGAATGTCGATAGATTTTTTTGGTTTAAACTATGACTTATATGACTTATAGAAAGTGATAATATAATTTATTAAGGAAGCATGTTAATTGTAGACCTGTAAGGTCGAAATGGGTCAGAGCTGACTTGGCAGTACCTAACAGCAACAAAGTGCTGATTTACATTTCAGATTCTAAATAACAGCAAATATTATTTTGATCTTAGAAGCAGTCAGTAAGTTCTGACAGAAGTGAGTTTCCATTAGTTAGACTTGGCTGTGTTACTCACTGTATAATCATGAATTAGTAATTCACTATCTTTGCTCCCTTGTTTCCTCATCTGTAAAATGATAGGCATTCAATAGTCTCAACAACGGCTTCTTGCTACACCATTCTATCATCTGTGCATTGGGGTAACACAAGTAACCCTAGGAAGTTTGACTATGGCTATATTTACATTAAAATATCATCTCCTTAACTTCAAACTTACTGATTCATCTTATTTGCTGTACCGTTAATAACAGGGTTTACATACAGAGTTATACGAGATGACTGTATAATTGTAACAGAGATGCGTTACAATATTACACAAGTTCAAGAATTTTTTAAAATGAATAATACAGTCTTTTTAACCTGTATATAAATCCTCTTTAATATAGACAATTAAAATTATTCATACATTGGTTCATTTGGTTGCATTTAGCCAATTGAATACTACCATATTAAAATTATCTTTTTAAAAATTGATCAAAATTTTGCATGAACTCAATGTTTAAAAAATGTTTGTGTACAGATACAACATGATTTTATATAATTTATGGATTGCTATTCTGTAAGAAGTAGCCCCTTAATTATCTTATTTCTTTTAGTTTGTGTCTGCTTTTTGACTATTTTACTTCTTAGCATCTTCACCAGCAGATGAGCTGGGACAGATAGAAAAAGTGAAAATTAAATCTGTCAAAGTTGGTTCTTGTATTAGCAACACTGATAAAAAAAAAAAAAAGTTTGAAACAACTGTCAAAAATGAAAGCTTTGAGCATCTATGACTTGCAACTATGTCAAATTTTCCATGTCTTTCTTTACTGTAGAGATAAAAACAAAACAAAACAAAAAAACAGTTGCATCGAGTCATTTCCAATTCATGGCTACCCCAAAGTGTGTCAGGAGAACTGTGCTTCATAGGGTTTGACCTTTTGGTAGTAGATCATCTGGCTGTTCTTCTGAGGTGCCTCTGGGTGGATTTAAATCACCAACATTTTGGTTAATAGCTGAGCCCTTAACTATTTACCCCGCCCAGGGACTCTAGCTAATTTGTGATGACTTCCACATGTTTACTTGGATAGAAGACATATAAGAACATGAGGGTGATTTTCATCTGTCTACTTCATAAAAAATTATGTATGATAATAGTAACTACTATATATCCAAACAAGGAGCCCTGGTAGTGCAGTCTTAAAGCACTTAGCAGCTAACCGAAGGGTCAGTGGTTCAAACCTACCAGCCACTCTGTAGGAGAAAGATGCCAAAGTGGGCTTCCGTAAAGATTTACAGCATTGGAAACTGTACAGGGGTGTTCTACTCAGTCCTGTAGGGTTGCTATGAGTTGGTATCAACTCGATGGGAGTGGGTATATTATATATATCCAAAACTTATTATGGAGTATAGTTTCCTATGTATTTTGCATTTATTTTTTAACTCACCTTAGCCTTTGCATAATTTGAGTATTTGAACACCATTTCCTGTCTTTCTATGGTGCTTTTTAATTATTTATGCAATAGCAAAGACTGTACAGCAAAATGGGCTAAATAGAGGAGGCTGCTCCCTGCAGAGGATAACCAGCCACTGTTCTGCAATGCAAATGGTGACACGCTGCTTAGGAAGCTATAAAGGGTAATCAACAGAAAATAGACATCATGCTCTCTTTTGTCAATATTTTTACCATTCCACCGACGCTATAATTTTTGTTTTCCATTCCCCAGAATAGCTGCATAATACATTAATTCTTGGAAGTCCTACCGATCTCTTATTAGACGAGCCAAAAAAACAAAACAAAACAAAAAAAAAAGCTAAGTCTTTCTCTGGAATTTGGACGAGAGCCTTAAGCTATCCCTAGGGACAGGTCTAGCAGTAAAATGTTCGGTTCTTGAGTTTTACCGTCACTGATCCAGTCACCCCAAACGGAATAATTTACTATTCTTATATTCAATTCTAAATCCTTGGGTAAAGTACTAATTGACATATCCTGGGTTTTACTCACCCCAGTTCTACAACTCAAGATTAGCTATTCAGGCATTTTATTATATCAAGGAAATGACTCCCTGTAGCTGTCCAATAACCATGTGTGTAAAGAGAACACTTCCTAGAATGGATAAACTGGCAAGCTTCTCATCGGTTCCACTAGGCATGGCAAGGCTCTGTGCTGTACTATCTTATTAGATTCATTCTGAAAATTTGTGGTAGCCTCCCTCATTTCTCACATTCAATTGAGTGGCAAATAGGTTTTTGTGACATCACAATAAATTTACTCTATTTCTCAACTTCTGTACAAGAGTCTAGATGACTTTAGCTAAGCTCCATATCAGACCCTATTCATGTAAAAAGCAAAACTTCTGTCACTTTTCATTTGTGGTGTATTTGTGACCTGACAGTCCTCCCATCCCTCTGGATGATATACTTTATTGAAAGAGTAAAAAAGCTGGAAGGTGAAATACAGTGCAGACCATCCCATAGCTGTCAATGTCATTTTAGTTCCTGCTGGGATTTCCAGTTTGTCAGAAATTGCCAGAAGTCAAGAGAACTATTTAAACTATGTATACAGCTCACACACCAAGTAGGGTCACTGAGTACCACCGATAAACCTCTAACAACAGTGTCACATGTTTTCATGCTAAACAATATCTACTGCCAGAATGTTAGCACTGTGCAAGGAGAGCGACCTAAAAGGAATTGTGCTCCTGGAGTCTATCTGTATGGAAAACATGGCCTTTGTGAACCTGAATTTCATCAGTTTACGTACAAATTCAGATTACACACTTCTCTAGTATATGTTCTCAGGATTTGCAATAAAAGCTGGGTGTTTTGTGATGGAGTTTTGGAGTATAGTGCTGAAGTTTTTGACAGAAATATTGTGTCTTCAAAGTTTTGTACCACGCATTTCTATTTTGTAGTGTTAAGTGAGTATATTCTTCATCATTTCATCTTCTTCATTTACGTATTTTTTTGAAAAGCAAAGACTTCAATACTTTTGTGTAATGTTTTTAATATATAGTCTTGATTCGGGAAAATTGTGTTCCCTTATAACATGATTTTTAGAGAATCCTATTTCCTTATTTATTGCTGATTCTTGATTAACTAAGTTATTTTATATTCTCAGAAACAAGAAAAAGTCTATTAGGCCAAGAACGAACTAAAGATTAATAAAAACTATTACAATAACCAAAAATAGCCCCCTTTACAAATTAAGATGAGAAAATATCCAGAATCCAGATCTGGTAAATGAAATTTTCTTTGATCACACATTTTTATTTCCACTCTAAAACTATTGAGAAGAAATTTTAAGTAAAGATTTTAAAAAAATTGAAAAGTTTGCTTCAGGTGAACACATTTAATTAACTTTAGGATAAGCCAATCAACAAAGAGACAGTAATTAAAAGACCAAAAATAACTTATGATTTAATGTTGGATAGGCTTGGGTGCAAATTCCAGTTCTTTCACCTTCTTATTGTTTTCCATCGAATAAATTCCTTGCTCTCTGAGTTTCTTCATTAGCAAAGTGGAGGTAAGTGGATAGTATCTACCCTGAGTGGAGATCAGATGAGATTGAGGTCTGACATTTATCTCATGCACACTGTTGTGCACGCAAGTTATTTACAGACACCTTCTTTTCTCATTTATTGTGTCCGTTCTGTATCGATTGTGAAACATTTTGAATATATGTAAGTGTCCATAGCAATAACTTGGCATACCTCAGATATTCAACATTGCCTGGTCCTGCACCATCCTCACAATCATTGCTATGTTTGAGTCCATTGTTGGAGCCACTATGTCAATCTATCTCATTGAGGGTCTTCCTCTTTTTCACTGACCCTCTACTTTGCCAAGCATGATAGCTTCTCCAGGGACTGGTCCCCTCTGATAATATGAAAGACACAAGATTTCAATGAGTAATTTTTATATTAATTTATATGGTGCCAGTGATCTGCCATATAGTGATATTTACTGAATATTTTTATTCTATTGGGCATCATTTCAGACAAATGATAAGGAACTGGTGGTCTGAAAAGTTAAAAGCATTCATTTTAAGATGAAACAATAATACCAGTAACCCCTATAAATATCTGTTTGGCCTTATTATATATTAAGTTAAAGCAGAATGAGGGACAAGTACAATTGCTTTATCTTCCATTGGTTGGAAGGAGGGTAAGAGGAGGAATATTTTAAGTTGGAACTGAAAATTGTTAGTATTTTATCATGATTATATTTGTGATGATTAAAATAATGGTGTTATTTAGAACTTAATGACTGCTCACCCTATATATTAAGCCCTGCCAAGCACTGTACTATGCATTGCATATGTGTATTGTGCTCTTCATTTAATTTTCAAACAATTGTTTAATTAATTTTCCTGATGCTCATATATAAGAAAACTTATGTTTAAAAAATTTATTAAACTTGGCCAGAGATCAATGATTATTAGAAGGGAAACAGAAATTTGAATCCAGGTTTTCCTGGCCTCAAAAAAGTGCAATTATGTGCTATGCCTTATTGCTTCCCAGTGTAATATATATGGTATTGCTTTTAAATATTTAATTTTTACTTTCTAAAATAGTAATTACATTGGAGATATATTTTATGTGTTTTTAAAATGGGCAAATTGTATCAATTTCTCAAATTGTGAAAAGCAAACTTATGAACCTTTCAGTAAAAATGTAAACTGCGTCCATCTTTTTGTCAAAACTCCTTCTGGAGAATCCAGTAAGATGAAAGTGAAAATATATAAGCTCAAAATGATAAAGAGGAAGGCAACAGAGACCATCAGAAAACAGACAACGTCAACACACTTCTTTTAGGAGGTTAAGTAGATGAGAAGCTTTTACTGATGAAATTTAGGAAGTTTCATCACTATCAGAAGCAACTCCATTGTTCTAGTTGTCAGGCCCAAATCATGGGAACGTCTTGGACTCGTCTCTTTCTCTAACACTACATATCCAGTTCCTCGTTAAATCCTATTGACTTTAACTGTAAATATATCCTAAATCCACACATTTACCACCACCTCCTAACTGCCACTCTGCCATCTTTTGCTTAGGTGACTGCAATAGCTTCCTAGCTGATCTTCCAGCTTCCACCAACTTTTCCCCCTAGAATCACTCTATTCTGAAGACATCCACCAGAAGAATTGTTAAAACTTTTTCCATGTGACATCATTTCTCTGCTCAAAACTCTCCAGTCACTCCGCATTTCTCTCAGAGTAATTGGCAATATAGTCTTACAGTGGTCTACAAAGGCCTTCAAAATATCATCACCTGTTACCTCTATTACAAAATCTGCTACAATGTACCCATCCAACGTTCATTCATTACCAGCCACATTGCCCTTCCACTGTTTTTCAAAAATAATAAAATGATCTAGACCCACAGATTTTTCACTTAAGCTTTTCTCTGCATGGTCATCTGTCCTTTCCTCACTGCCATTATTGCTTTCTTATAGAGTCCTTCACTGAACAATCTACTTTAAAATACATTTCTACCCCACCTGCTGAATTCCAATTTTCCCTTCTTTTCTTTATAAATTTGGGTGGAACTAAGATATCTTAACAGTCTATGTCATTTTTATTTCATTTATTGTTTATCCATCTCCATCCCCACCCCCGTGAAACTGTAAGTTCATATGAGCAAAAATTTTGTCTGGTATGTTCCTTGCTCTATTCCAGGACATTAAAATCATGTTAATTATTCAGTAAATATTTCTTGAATTAATAAGCTAACAGGAAGCCGTGCATGTATGTGTAAAATATTACAGCTGAAATAATGTTTGTATAGAAGGCAAAAACTTAAGCATTTACAGATAATTGAAAAAGGGCAAGCCATACCATAAAATTCCAGTCTTCGAGGTTAAAGAGAAAATCAGAATACCTTAAAAGGATAGAAAACAAATTAACTAACAAAGCAAGGATGGGAAATTAGTTTTGCATTAATTTTCTATTAACCCCTGATATTACAAGATGAGTAGTCCATTCCTTCAAACTTCTTGAAGCAAATTATTTTTTAACCTAGTTTTTTTTTTTTTTTTTTTTTTTTTTTAACCAGGAAAAACTATCAATCAAGTGTGAGGATTTGCTTTTCAAATATGTAAGAGTCAGAAATTTAAATTTAATTTTGAAACTCAGAAATTTCAATTTCTATGCACCCTTTTATATAATTAAATTGATAATATACTAAAAGCAGAGGAAAATGAAAGTGGAGAGACAAATAGAAATAGTAGACTACGAAATATTACTTCACAATATATTATGCTAAAACATAGCAAATTGTCCAAATAATATAAAAAAGTCAATGGACTTAAAAAAAATCAAAACTTCATTTAGTAAAGCAAATAGATTTATAAATAATATTGAATATATGGGTGATATGGTGGTGGCGTAGTGGTTAAGAGCTACGGCTGCTAACCAAAAGCTTGGCAGTTCAAATCCACCAGGTGTTTCTTAGAAACTCTATAGGGCAGTTCTTTTCTATCCTATAGGATCCCTACGAATCAGAATCAACTTGATGGCAATGGGTTTCGGATGGTGAAGAAGACATATAGGCTTTGTTCCCAAAAATAGATATATAAAGATGATGAATATTTTCAGGGGGGAAAATAAGTAAATAATAAAAGATACAAATGGCCAATTAGGAGCCAAACTTCCAAGATATATATTCCACTTTTACCTCCACTAGTTATGTGACCTTGAGCGTACACTTAGCCTTTCAATGCCTCAGTATCCTCATTATAAAATGGTGATGATAATAACTGTACCTAGGTCATAGGATTGCTGTGAGGCTTGCAGATTTATTACACACTGTCTTTCAGAGTAAGCTTTCAGTCAGGGATGGTGTCTGCTGCTGTTGTTTATTAGAAAGTATTAGTCGTGTGAAAACAGAAAAAAAGATTTTGAGCTTTTGTTGGTTAATAAGAAACATTCTAATTTATCATTCCTGTTAATTCTACAGCATCTATGAATTTTGAATGTGACAAATTATAATCATAGCACATCACATAGCTCTTCTGGGAACAGTATTGTTTTAAATCATAATAACAAAATTGCAACTTCTTGATTTTCAACTTATATACTCAACCTGAAGAAAAAGCAGTAAAGTTTTAATTACGATTGTAATATCCTGGCAATGTATAAGAAACTCAAATCACAAAATACAACACTGAAAGAAGAAGAGGATAGGTGAAGAGGAGACCCACATAGTACAGACACAAGTGATACTCTCGGTAGCTTATGTAACAAAATATACAGATTTAAGAATATTACTTAAAGTTGCAGAAGTAACTGTCTTAGTCTGAGTTCTCTAGAGGAGCAAAACCAGTGGTATACACACACACACACATACATGTATACATATACATGTGTATATATATATATATACATATGCATATATATATACATATATATATGTATATGTATATATATATATATAAGCACAAGTATATACATATATATGTAGAGAGAAAGGTTTACTTTAAGAAAAACGCTCACACAATTGTGAGGGCTGGCAAGTTCCAAATCCATAAGCCAGACTGCAAGCTGGAGGCCTCTGTTGGCTCACAGAATACAGGGTTATGTTGTTGTTGGGTGCCTTTGAGTCGGTGCCAACTTACAGCAACCCTATATACAACAGAAAGAAACACTGCCCAGCCCTGCTCCATCATCACAATCATTTTCATGCTTGAGCTGATTGTTGCAGCCACTGTTTCGATCCATCTCATTGAGGTTCTTCCTCTTTTTCAATGACACTCTACTTTACCAAGCATGATGTTCTTCTACAGGGATTGATCCCTCTTGATAACATGTTCAAAGTCTGAGAGACTTAATCTCACCATCCTTGCTTCTAAGGAGAATTCTGGTTCTTCTTCTTCAAAGACAGCTTTGTTCATTCTTTTGGCAGTCCATAGTATATTCAATATTCTTCTCCAACAACACAATTCAAAGGCGTTAATTCTTCTTCAGTCTTCCTTATTCTTCATCCAGCTTTCACATGCATATGAGGTGATTGAAACACCACGGCTTGAGTCAGGCCCACCTTAGTCCTCAAGGTGATATCTTTGCTTTTTAACACTTTAAACAGGTCTTTTGAAGCAAATTTGCCCAATGCAATGCGTCTTTTGATTTTTTGACTGCTGCTTCCATGGGTGTTGATTGTGGATCCAAGTAAAATGAAATCCTTGACACCATCAATCTTTTCTCCATTTATCATGATGTTGCTTATTGGTCTGGTTGTGAGGATTTGTGTTTTCATTGTGTTGAGGTGTAATCCATACTGAAGGCTGTGGTCTTTGATCTTCATCAGTAAGTGCTTCAAGTCCTCTTCACTTTCAGCAAGCAAGGTTGTGTCATCTGTGTATCAGAGGTTTTAATTGAGTCTTTCTTGAATCTTGATGCCTCATTCTTCTTCACATAGTCCAGATTTTCAAACTGTTTGCTCAGCATACAGACTGAATAGGCATGGTGAAAGAATACAACCCTGATGCATACCTTTCCTGACTTTAAACCTTGCAGTATCCCCTTGTTCTACTCGAAAGACTGCCTTGTGATCTATGTACAAGTTCCTCATGAGCACAATTAAGTGTTCTGTAATTCCCATTCTTTGAAATGTTATCCGTAATTTGTTGAGATCCACACAGTCAAATGCCTTTGCATAGTCAATAAAACACAAGTAAAAATCTTTCTAATATCCTCTGCTTTTAGCTAAGATCCATCTGACATCAGCTAGGATATCCCTGGTTCTGCATCCTCTTCTGAATCCAGCTTGACTTTCTAAAGTTCCTTGTCCGTATATTGCTATAGGTATTTGTCTTAGGCTGGGTTCTCTAGAGAAGCAAAACCAGTAAAGCATATAAATATATATAGAGAGAGATTTATATCAAGGAAATAGCTCACGCAATTGTAGAGATTAAAATGTCCCAAGTCCACGGATCAGAGTAGAAGCCTCTCCCAGTTCACGGAGCCACAGAAGCTGGTGAACCCAAGATCTGCAGGTCGGAGAGGGGCTCCTGTTCACAGGCTGTAAAGGTCAAGATCATCAGACAAGATCGCAAGTTTTCTTCTGATTCATGTAGCTGCATGGGCTGGCGAACCCAAGGTCAGCAGGTCGGGGAACCAGACTCTTGCTCCCAGGCTGAGAAGTTCAACAAATTCCACGATCAGCAGGTAAGCTGCTAGCTCAAGTCCGAAGAACCAGAAGTGAGACAACGAGAGGCAGCTGCTGATTCTGGAACAAGCCAAAAAACCTTGGCAAGGCAAGCAGGCAGAAAGTAACTGGTGGAAGGCAGAGAGATGAACTGAGGGGGCAGTGAGCTGCCACAGGCCCTGCCTCCACCAGTACCACTCAGCAGATTCCATCACGGGGGTGATCACAACATTATACAACTGCTAACACTCTGAGAATAATGGCCTAGCCAAGCTGACATACAATCTTAACCATCACACCATTTTTGAATGATCTAGAGCAAAATTTTACTTGTGTGTGATATTAATGATATTGCTTGATAATTTCTGCATTCAGTTGGATCACCTTTCTTGGGAATAGGCGTAAATATGGATCTCTTCCTGTTGGTCATCCAAGTAGCTGTCTTCCAAATTCTTGGCATAGATGAGTGAGTATGCATCCATTTGTTGAAACATCTCAACTGGTATTCCATTAATTCCTGGAGCCTGGTTTTTCACCATTGCCTTCAGTGCAGCTTGGACTTCTTCCTTCAGTACCATCAGTTCCAGATCTTATGTTACCTCCTGAAATGGTTGAACATCGACCAATTCTTTTTGGTATAGTGAATCTGTGTATTCCTTCCATCTTCTTTTGATGCTTCCTGCATCTTTTAATATTTTCCCTGTAGAATCCTTCAATATTGCAACTCAAGGCTTGAATTTTTTCTTCAGTTCTTTCAGCTTGAGAAATGCTGAGCGTGTTTTTCTCTTTTGGTTTTCTATCTCCAGGTCTTTGCACATGTGATTATAACAATTTACTTTGTCTTCTTGAGATGCCCTGTGAAATCATCTGTTCAGCTCTTTTACTTAACATCTACTCGATGTTCAAGAGCAAGTTTCAGAGTTTCTTCTGACATTCGTTTTGGTCTTTCTTCACTGTGTTTTTAATGACCTCTTGCTTTCTTGATATATAATGTCCTTGATATCATTCCATGACTTGTCTGGTCTTTGGTCATTAGTGTTCAATGCATCAAATCTGTTTGATTATGGGGACTGGAAAATCAAAATCTGCAGCTCCAGCAGCAGTTCGAAGGCTTCTGTAGGGTTATGTCTACAGATTCAGAGTTCAGACAACGAGAAGAGTACTGTTTTGCCAGATCATCCATTTATGTTCTGGAGGCAGACTATACTCCCAAAGAAATTCCCTTTCCACTGATTGGCTGATCATCTCAGATCACATCTTGGGTGGTGATTGTATTACATTGCACTACTTTAAATTACATTATGGAAGAGCAATCAGTCTAGTGTCTGCCAAAACACTGAGAATTATAGCCTAACCAAGTTGACATGTAAAATTAAACTTCACAGTAACCAAATGAAGAAATAAAAATTAATGATGCAACAATATCAGGTCATGCAGTTGGAGATCACATGAGCTAACTCGTTGTCTTTCATACTTGAAAGTCAATAGAAAAATGCCTAAAGTTAATAAATAGTACTATAAATTGTTGTCACTAGGTGTCTCAAGTTTTTTCCAACTCATAGTGACCCTATGTACAACAGAACAAAGCATGGCTTGGTCCTGTACCTACCTCAAAATTCTTGCTATGTTTGAACCTGTTATTGCAGCCACTGTGTCAATCCATCTCATTCAGGGTCCTCCTGTTTCTTGCTGACCTTCCATTTTACCAAGCATGATATCCTTCTCCAGGGATTTGTCCCTCCTGATAACATATCCAAAATATGTGAGACTAAGTCTCACCATTCTCACTTCTAATAAGCTTTCTGTCTGCACTTTTCCAAGAAAGATTTATTCATTCTTCTGACAGTCCTAAGTATATTCAATATTCTTTCCCAACATCATAATTCAAAGGCATCAGTTCTCCTTCAGTCTTTCTTATTCAATGTCTACTTACAATGTCCATATGCCAGCATGGAAGACCAGTTATACAACTGTCTTAGTCATGCAGTGTTGCTATAACAGCAATACCTCAAGTAGACGGTTTTAACAAAGAGAAATTTTTTCTCTCACAGTCCAGGAGGCTAGAAGTTCAATTTCAGGGGGTCGGCCCCAGGGGAAGATTTTCTCTCTCTGTCGGCTCCAGAGGAAGGTCCTTGTCATCAGTCGTCCCCTGGACTAGGGGATTCCCAGTGCAGGGACCCCAGGTACAAAGGACGAGCTATTCTCCTGGCTGTTGTTTCTTGATAGTATGAGGTCCCTATATATCTCTACTCACTTCTCTCTTTTATATCTTAAAAGAGATTGGCTTAAAACATAACCTAATACTGTAGATTGAGTCCTGCCTCATTAACATAACTGCTTCTACTCCTGCCTCATTAACATCATAGAGTGGGATTTACAACACATAGGAAAATCACATCAGATGAAAAAATAGTGGACAATCACATAATACTGGGAATCACAGCCTAGCCAGGATGACAGATATTTCTGAGGAGCACAATTCAATCCATAACAACAACTATTATTTAAATTTATGTACTAACAACTAATGACAAATGAGGACTTGAAGATTTTTACCAACTTCTGTGGTCTGAAATTGATCAAACATGCAATCAAGATGCATTGATAATTATTGGTGATTGAAACGTGAATGTTGGAAACAAAGAGGAAGTATTTGTAGTTGGAAAATGTAGCCTTGGTGATAGAAATGACCCAGAGATAACATGATACAATTTTGCAAGGCCAGTGACTTATTCATTGTAAACACTTTTTTCCAACAATGTAAATGGAGACTATACACATGGACCTCCCTGGACAGAATGCATAGGAATCAAATTGACTATGTTTGTGGAAATAGATGATGAGAAGCTCAATAACATCAGTCGGAACAAGGCAAGTTTAAATTGAAGTTGAAGAAAATTAAAATACATCCACAAGAGCCAAAGTACAAGCTTGAGTATATCCCATCTGAATTTAGAGACCGTCTGAGATTAGATTTGACTCACTGAACACAAATGACCAAAGACCAGACACATTGTGAGATGACATCAAAGACATCATACATGAAGAAAGCCAGAGGTCATTAAAAAAAGAGTAAATAAAGAACAAAATGGGTATCTGAAGAGACTCTGAAACATGCTCTTGAACATAGAGTAGCTAAGCGAATGGAAGTAATGATGAAGTAAAAGAGCTGAACAGAAGATTTCAAAGGATGGCTCGAGAAGCCAAAGTAGTATAAATACGTCATGTAAAATATGGAGATAACCACCAAAGGAATAAGAAACTGGAAACGTTTAAATATGTAGTCACTGAAGGCAAAAATGATTGACAGACAATCTGGGAGTCAGCACTTAGAAAGGGTACCACTTTTGCTATTACTTAGCAGTGAACATTTTTGAGAAACGTTTATAGTCTCTGGATCTTAGTTTCATTATCTGTGAATTTGTAATATTCTATATTTTCTACTGATCTTTCTTTTTCTATATGTTTGCTCTTTTCTTTTTGGAAAATTATCTCTGGTTTGCTAATTCTTACATTTTCCTCTGAAAAGTAGTCATAAAATTAAAATATTATTACATAATTAAAAACCTTAAATTTCCATATTATCTGCAGAGAAACATTATATTCTATGGTTATCATTGATATCAAAGATATCTTAACCTTATTATCCTCTCCCAGTTTTTTTCTAGGCGTTTCGGATAATCGTTAGAGCATCTATCCATTTTTTATTCCTTTCATCCAAAATATAACCCAACTGTTAGTAATTCCAAATTGCCATCTAGACATTTGCAATCTAAATTGTTCATTGACATTTTAGCCTTAATGTGTCAAAAACTAGACTCTTTTGTCTACCTCTACCTTAAACCAGCACTTTCTCCTGATGTTGCTCTATCAATAACATCACTGTTTTCTGAGTCACTCAAAAGCTTCTTGTTTAACTTTTGGATTTATTGTTATCCTTCTTTCTTTACACAATTATTTGTTTATGAGTACCTACCTACTGTGAACCTAGCATACCACTCACTGGTCTAAACATTTGCAAGTGAAAGGCAAAATCTCTACCCACTAAAAATTCTCAGTTTATTCTGGAGACCAACGTATACACAATTACAATATAATAAACTGAGTATCAAATAAATCAGTTTGTCACACAGCAGCATTTGAACAGAAAAGAAGGTAGAATTTAGTGATCATCTCCATCTGTATGGGAGAATCTCATACATTATCTCATTTAATCTCCCATGTCACCATCAGAGTAGATTTTCTGCAATAGTATCCCTAGATCAACAAGTCTGCCCTTAAAATTTCAAAGGTTTCACTTTACAAAGGCAGTTCAATAAAATTGTACACTGGACATACAAGATACCTAGAGTCTGGTTTTAATTTTTTCCCCAGCCTGATGTCCCACTATTCCACCAGTAAAAAACTAGATATAAATTTTATTGAAATAGTTGCTTTTTTCCAAAACTCATGCTTTCCTTTATCCATGCATTTGCTCACTCCATTCAGTTATACATAGTTTCATCTTTCAAGAAGCTATTCAAAATCAAACACCTCTTGAAGCCTTGCTTTCTTACTGCAATAATAAAATATCTGTCTCTTTTTTCAACTTGCATGGTGGTAATATGCATCATTCCTAAGATGCCTAACACATCACCTTCTGGCAAATTTGATCACATACTGTTTCTGACCTACAGGATAATATGCTCACTGAGAGGTATCATTCCCCCTACCTTCTGGACTAATATTCTTAATCATTCTTGATCAAAACCCCCCTTTTAAGCTTAAAGCACATTTACACTCACTATGATATGATTATTCTTCTGCCTATCTTTGTTAAAATGTGGAAATAACAAAATGTGACTTTTAACTATTGTTCTCAATTAAATCAAACCACAAGCTGGGTGCAGCCTTCTTAAAAGGAAATTTCACATTATTGAAACAAATTAAAACATCTAATGTTTACAAAGTCCTTGTGGGAAATATTTATACAAAAATTGTGCTCCTTTGCTATTTCTTTCACTCCATGAAAAGAGAGAATAACCTTCTTATAAACCCTATTTCACTCCAATGAGCCAATGGGGTTAAAATTGGGCATTATCACAGTCAATAATTTCTTCCAAGAAAGGGGATAAAAACAGGCAGCACACTTTCACTCTCAATGAATGTCCAGTTTGTGGACAAAGTCCTCAGGTAAGGAAATTTGGAAACTCCAGAAGGCACTGGTATGGGAAGAGATGAATATATCACCCAGGAGAAATTGGAGCCACATTAGTAAGGAGTGAAACCTGAATATAATTTAATTATTTGAGGCAGATTAAATGGGTACAGAATAATAATTCTTGGATACAACTAAGTCTCTTAACATCATTATCTTCTTTTTCTTATTTAATAGATCAAAATTAAACCTACTTTATTTTTTCAATCATCCAAACTAAGTACCAGCATAAAAAAGCAAAACCAAATCTGTCGCCATCAAGTCGATTCCCACTCATAGCAACCCTATCGGACAGAGTAGAACACCCCACAGTGTTTCCAAGATACAACTGGTGGATTCGAAGTGCTGACCTTTTGGTCAGCAGCCGAGCTCCTAACCACTGCCCTCCCTGCACCTTGGAAACTGAGGGAACACACATCGATTGTTTGCTGATGGGAATTAATTTGGTAGTTAGAGTCCAAAAATAAGTTTAGTTTTTGGTTTCATATTTATTTATTCTACTTACTATATTTGGAGTGATAAAATGCTATTTGTCTCTTACACTATTACCTCTTTAATTTGTTTTAACCTTTTATTGATCAACAATAATGGAGCACTTTAGTCACAGAATTTTAAGGTTTTAGAGAACAGATGCGAAAAGTGTAAAGGCTTAAATTAGGGGCTTTAAAATATATATTAATACTTAATATGTATTTATATTTACACTTATACATATATTTATATGTAAAACAAAAACACAAAGACAGAGTAACCATGCAAAAAGCAAGAAACAAAGACACAGAGAGAAACACAGAAGAAATTACATGTGATAAATATTAGAAAGAAAGAGAAACATTGGTGGATCCTTATGTGGGAGTCAAAGTTGCGTAAAAGTTGCTTTGGTCAGACCTTGACTGAACACTTGAGTTGTGATCCTAGCAGGGCCTCAGCCCTTGTTTTGTGTGCTTTTGAAATGCTAATTTTATCTTTAGCATCATTAGTCCATTTGGAAATAGAATTGGTTTTAAAGCTTTCATTTTCAAACTTTACAGTTCATTTCTGAATAAAAATTTATTCTCTGTGGAATTAAGGAGGCTTTGTACTGGTAGGTAACGTGACAGATATTTTTTAATCTGCTTTGGATCCACATGTATGTTGGTCAATATGCCAGCTATGCCAGAAATGCAAAGCTGTCTGATTACCTTATTTTTATTTAGAGATTAGGGAGGTCTCCTTTTATAATGTTTGAAATCTATATTGAAAGTGACATTAATTTCATTATTATGAGCTATTTTTCAAAACCAGGCCAATTATTTTCATCCAGTAGGGATAATGGGCAGTATGATCTAAGAATAACTGAGTAAACTAAAGCCCTGCAGGAATAAACCAGTGTTTTACAAAAGGAAAAAAAAAAAAAGACTAATTGCTGCTTTTAGTTCTTTAAGAGCCATATTTAATCTTCTAGATAATAAATGGAATGTCACAGATACTAGGGTGAGGTGTCTGTGTGAGTGTCTATGTGCCTGTGTGTGTGCCTGCTTCCACACATAATGTGAATTTTTATCTCTTACGATGCACTGCTGTTTTTTTGACCTCAGTTTTAAGAGAAATACATTTCCTTCCAGTAGTTCGTTCATTCATTCATGCAAATAGCACATTTGTTGTTGTTGTTAGGTGCTGTTGAGTCAGCTCCAACTCATAGAGACCCTATATACAACAGAACAAAGCACTGCCCGGTCCTGCAACATTCTCGCAATCATTGTTATGATTCAGCCCATTGTTACAGCCACTGTGTCAATCCACCTCCTTGAGGGTCTTCCTCTTTTTCGCTGACCCTCTACTTTACCAAGTATGATGACCTTCTCCAGGGACTGATCCCTCCTTATAATATGTCCAAAATATATGAGATCTATTGTGATAGAAATCAGGACAGTGGTTCCTTCTAGCGGGCACCAGGAAACTTTCTGGGGTCAGAAAAATGTTTTATATCTTGATAGAGGTAAGGTGCACACAAACATATTATGTACCTATTAAAACTGTTCAAACTATGTAATTTAGATCTATATATTTCATTATAATTATACTTCAAGAAAAAACAAGGTTGTACTGTGAGAAAAAAGGCATATAGCAGAACCATATTTCAGTGATTATTAGTAAATAAAAAGAAAGTCACAAGCAAAACAATTTGAAATGGATTCCTAAAGACTATGTATATGCATATGTATAGAACAAACCGTAAAATACAATGAACTCCAATGAATTCACAGTCTCCGATTCTATCATTACTTTGGTGTTTTGATATCAACTGCTGGGTCCTGCTTTTAGTGGAGATCATTGCTAGTTTTTATGGTGGTGCCTTAAATGAGAAAGATATATTGGCAAAATTTTCTGTTAAACATTATTTTTGTCAACTTTGTAATTGCATTTTAACTTTAGATATTATGCATGTTTCTTAAAGTTCATAGAGTATTTTAAATATTTGAATTTATTTCTGTATATTTGCCTATTCTTTTCCTTTTATATAAGTAAGATCATATAGTACTTGTCTTTTTTTGATTCACTAATTTCAGTAAGCATAATGTCTTCAAGTTATAGCATTATCAGGGCTTCATTTCTCTTTCTGGCTGCATAATAAAGTTTATTGATGGTTACCAGTGGCAGGAGGGAGGGGAAGGGGAGACATTGTTTGGGAAGTAGTGAGTTTCTGTTTGCGGTGATGGGAAACTTGGCACAGATTAAGAATAAGAATTTCACAACCTATTAATGTAATTGATATCACTAAGTTGCTCATCTGAAAAATGCTGTATTGACAAGTTTTGCGTAACACACATTAAAAAAGAAAAAAGAGAGAGAGCAGCTCCTAATGTTGCTCATGTACAACCAAATATCTCCCAGAATTTGTTTTCTTGGTTTGGAGGTTTAGCATCATAATCTCATAAGACATCTCAGTCAATTGGTCTAACACTGTTTTTCAGTGCTTCTGGTCTGTTTCCTAGTTCTAGGTGTAGTGCCTGGGGTCTTAAAAGTTTGCAAGTGGCAAGTGGCCATCCAAGCTATAACAATAGATTTCTGTTCACCTGGAGTTGCATAGGAAGAAAGAGAGCTAGAAATACAAGGATGAAATGATGGCATCATGAATATCTGCCTCCTGTGCCGTGAGACCAGAACAAATGGATGGTGTCCAGCTACCTTTACTGAATGTTTTGATCTAAGATTCTATGCTGTTGTTGTTGTTTGTTCCCAATTTTGACTCAGAAGAATCCTAACTTAATGGGGGAAAAAAATAACAGAACCTCAATTTCTCAGTGGAATACAGACTTTCTAGAGCCATTGAAGCTTTATGAACCCCTCATATTATTACCCTGACACAATCTTCAAACCTTAAATCTCAAACCGAAAAACTTTCTCTAGGAGTCTGCTCTGAACCAAACAACTGTTTAGCTTAATTAGTAAAGTATGCCTGCTTTGAACATTGAACTCTTTCAAAAATTTATCGATGCGGGATCAAACTGACAACAGCATTTCAAAAAGTTAGATGAGAAGCTTAGGGAGTAGTGAGTTTATATTAATGGTGGTAGAATAAGTTGAAACAGGGTAGGGAGAACAGTAATACAACCTGAAGAATATAAACAATGTCATTGAATTGTACTTGTAAAACTTGTTGAAATTGTGTATCTTTTGCTGAGCATATTTTCACCATTTTTTTAAATTTATAATATATTAGAAATGAATCTGGATTGGGTTCTGTCTGTTATGCAGAAAGAAGTAAGTTTTTAAATTTTTGTCTACAGTAATTATTTTGCAAGTCTGTGTGTGACAGTTCAAAAAAATCTGTTTTTTTTTTTTTTAAGTCTATTTTTTAAGCAATATATTTGAACTAACTATAGTTCACCGTGGTAGTGTTGCAGTGATTAAGAGCTTGGCTGCTAACCAAATTTGACAGTTCGAATCAACCAGCTGCTCCTTGGAAACCCTGTGGGGCAGTTCTAATCTGTCTTATAGGGTCGCTATGAGTCAGAATCAACTCAACAGCAACCGGTTTTGTTTTGTTTTTTATAATTCACCACAGGCCTAACAGCTCTATAAATCTTACCTTCTGTGCTCTACTTTCCCTCTATTAAGCATGTGTATTTTACACAGAATAACTTTTACTTAATTTTTGGTGAAATATAAATGTGTTTTTTAAAATAAGAACAAAGGTAGACATAACATTCAGGGTAATGCAAACATAAAAATCGTTCAATGTATCTCTGATGTTCTCAGTTAAGACTAAGTACAAATAACAATATGGAATATTATATTGAATGCTTATTCTGTGCCAGCAACTCTTCCATGTCCTTTAAAAATATTATTTCACCAAATCTTCACAAGTCCTTGAGGAAGAAACTAATATCATGCCCATTTTTGACTGAGAATCCTACAAAGGTTAAGGAATGTGTCCAAGGTCACACAACTAGTAAGTAAAAATGTTCAAAGTCAACTCCTACTACCTGACCCTAGAGGTCATTTACAAGATACCATCTAGTTAACTCTGTATTAAAAAAAAAAAATTTAAAATAACTGTAAACATAGTTATATTTCCCAAAGAAATGAAATTAAAGCATAGATAGAAACTGAAGTAGGCATTAGCAGTACACACTAAGAAAATCAAGCATACACCCTAGGTAAGATATCAAATAGCTCAGTTATAAAGGAAACAAAGAAGAAGAAGAAGTAGGTCTTTCATCTGCAATCACATACTGGTATAGATTTTGGAACTTTATGCCAGATTTCATTTATTTAGCAGATCAAAAATGGGGGTTGGGAGGACTAGCAAAATTTCATTTAAAAAATTAAGGATAAGAAAGTACCTTGGGAAGATAACATCTGTTAGATGTAGAGAAGACAAAAGAATCTGATATTACAGAGCAAATGGATGGTTAAGCATAGGGAAAAATATTTCAATGGCACTGAATTTTCAGAGGTCAGATATGCAAACTGAGCCTCAGAAAAAGTCACAATTTCATGTTAAAATTGTTATTGCTTTTGGTTTGTTTATATCATTCTAATCAACTATAATTTTTTGCAGTTCCAGGCATTTCATCTTGGCAGTTTTCCAGAATTACCTTAACTATATTGACATGGTCTCTCTCACGCCCATTGTATAAGTGAAGTATCTAGTTTATTCCTGTAGCTGATTTTGTAAAACTTTGGCTTATTAGAGAAAAATATTTAGCACGAGGATAAAGCAAGTTGAATAAGTTGATAACTGACATATGCTTACATCATTTCTGCAATGAAGAACATTTATTTTTTCTTTTCTCTCATCTAGAAATCTGAGATTTTCCTTATCCTCAAATTATACATAATATATATTTTTTTTAATAAGAGCTAAATTTGTTGTATATATGATCAAGAGACTGATAGTCTTTTGAAGTGGTTTGGGGGAACGCTGAAGGGTCTGGCGCCAAGGCTGAGAGGGCGACAGATGCTAACTTTTCATAATCAGGGTGTACTTGCTGATTATTTTTCTCAGCAAACTTTCAAATGGGAAGCTATGGCAAGAAAGCAGCTATACCTACCAGCTTTTAGAGGCCTAAGCCATCTTGGACAGAACATATGGTGACCTGTGTAGGTCAAAGGCAAGAATCAAGAGAATCAAAATCTCAAGTCCCTGCATCTTAATATGACCAGAGGAGAAACTGGAGAGAAAGCCATAACAAAGAAATTGTTTTTCATGAAAATTGTTCTCAAAGCAATGGGAGCATAGACTTAGCTTTAGTTTGTTTTATAAAAATTAAATAGTATTATACATATGTATTGACAAACAATATGTGTCATTACAGGAAGTAAAATATAATGGTTTTGTGTTTTAAAATTAATTCTCACACACTAATAAGTTGAAAAAAATAATAGTGTGATTTAAAATATGAAGATCCCTTCATCCTCCATCTCTGTCCCCCTGAGACTTACAGAACTACAGTTCTGTTTAATTTCAGTACTCTTCACCTTAATTGACAATAACGTACAAAAGGCATTTGCTGTCAAATGCTCTAAGGAAATGAAATGGAGTTTTCTATTGATGTTTTCAAAAATTTATTGCATGGATTAATAAAACATTTTGACTTGGCTTGATGCTTTAGAGGTGTGATGTTGCTCTTTAATTTATTTCTGTCATCACAACACATAATTTTTCACATCTGATAAATAAGATTTTGAAAAAATAGCTGTATTCTGAGAAAATTTATATGATCTATTTCTACTTATGAATACAGAGGATAAAAATAAAGTATATATAATTCTTACATTGAATATAAAGTATGGTAAAACATTTTGGAATGTCTATAAGAGGAAGATCCTTGATGAGATGGATTGAGACAGTGGCTGCAACAATGGGCTTAAACAGAGAAATGACTTTAAGGATGGTGCAGTACTGGGCAGTGTTTTGCTCTGTTGTACATAGGTCACTGTGAGTCAGAACCAACTCAACGGCACCTAACAACAACAATATGGAATCATTAAGTCAATAAATTAAGATTAAAATCTTCATTAAAATATTATTGTCTTAAGGAAATCTCTCAAAGCTATGTTTAGTTGGATATGTTATCAGAGGCTAACAAGTTCCTGAGATTTACATCTAAAAGTGAAATGATGTTGACTTGTTCCACTGTTTTGCCAATTTTAACTGAGTTCGCCAGTCATTTCAATATCATTTCTTTTTGTATATAAAAATTAAACCGAGATATGTATTTTCGTTACACTAAATAGTGTTTGACGTGTATCACTGGAACTATTTATATCTATTTCTACTAATGTATACATCCTAATATAATTCTGGAGCCATAGTGGCATAGTGGTTAAGAGCTCAACTGCTAACCAAACAGTCAGCAGTTCAAATCTATCCTACAGTGTCACTATGAGTCAGAACTGACTCAATGGCACATAAGAACAACAACAATATAATTTGTTGCTGTCGAGTTGATTCCGACTCACAGCAACCCTATAGGGCAGAGTAGAACTTCCCCACAGGGTTTCCAAGGAGCAGCTGGTGGACTCACACCGCCACTGAGCCACCAGGGCCCTACCTCCTAACATATATATATGTGTATACATAGGTGTGTTCGTGTTTATAGTGGTAACATGCTGAGGATAATAACCCAGATTTTACACTTTACTTTAAATAGTATCCGTCATGACATATTTTGTCTTGTAATGGAAATATGACAAGTCACATTCATATGGGTCATTTGTCTTTTCCAATATAAATCTTCTTATTATGGTCTTTTAAAACTTGGTTTTGGTTAAGTAGAGTCTGGAAGGAAAATCTGTCTAGGAAAAAACCAGACAAGATGTTTCATATGTAATTGAAAAGATCAAAATGACAGTGAATTATTTTTAATGATATTTAATATTTTTAAGTATAAGACTTTGGATTGGGCTAAACTTTCATTTAGGCCAAAAAAAAAAAAGTAATACAGATTACATATAATCCATGGTAGTTGATGATTACCTATCTTACCTGTCTCCTATTTTAAAAAAAGAAAAAGAAAGATCTGGAACTTTTGAAAAAAATGTAGTATATAGAAGAGGATAATGTTGTATATAAGATTCAGTAGCTTAGTCTTATCTAATTTTTTTTTCCCAGTGCATTGTTTAATATATGCCATCTAGTAGGCTCCAAATAAATTTTGAATTAACATATAAACAGTTAACATCATAATATATATCATTACAGTTGTACTGACACCTACATACTAGCAAATTATCTGTGGTAGACATCTAGCTTAAATGCTGACAAGTGAGTGATAATTGCATTTAAGTAGAATGTGAAGGATATTGCAAACATCTTGTTTACTAGGAAACACAAATGTTGCATTATACTGGACTCATTCAATTAAGTAGAAAGAGGCATTTAAATGGAAAGGAAGAATTTACTTAAAAATAAATAAGCCAAGTGTCAGAACCAGGTTTTAAAAAGCTTTTACTTTAAAATCTAAAGAAAATCTGAATTCTATGCATTGCAGTCTAAGGCAAGATAGTAAGACGAAAGATACAAAGAGAGCCGTCAGAGTTAATGTTAGAATGTAGGAATGAAAAGCTATAAAAGAATATCAAGTATTATAATCAGCAAATAGAACAACAGAAAGAAAATTCACATTAAAACAAGAAGGAACTATTGAGTACACTTGCCCATAAGGCAGAAAAAAAATGAAAGAAAATGACAATTAGGAGAAAGAGCAAAGTTGTAAAAAACTGATGTTACTTAAGAAGGAATCTAAACAGAAGGTGAATAGGCAATAGTCAAAAACACAATAAAGACATTTCTGAAGTTAAGAAAGACTACATTATCTGTAGTTTAAAATGGTTACTCAATCATATTTTGGTGAATTATTTTAAGGATAAAGTATTTCTAGGATAAATAAAAAATGTTTAATGAATACTCATTTATTACTGCAATTTTTTAACATTTTGCAAGAAATTATAACCAATATATTTTTTTCAAAAAAAGAATCAATACATTGATTAGAAATTTTAAAATAACCTTCCTGAAAATCTCAAGAGGATAAATGGAAATAATTCAGTACTGATAAGAAAATGTTTAAAATGCCTGGATACAAAACATATTAAAAATAATATAGCTACATTTTTACCATAAACAAATGGCTAGAAATTATAACAACATCAAAATCTCATACACCATACCAGCAAAAAATATGAAATGCCAATGAATATTCTAACATGAAATGTGTATATCCATTGTTTTACTTTCCTATGGTTGTTGTAAGAAATTATCACAAACTTGGTGGCTTAAAATAATACACATCTGTGCTTTTACAGTTCTGGAGGTCAGAATCAGAAATTAAGGTGTCAACAGGGGCATGCTCCCTCCAGAGGCTTTAGAAGATAATCCATTTCCTTGCATTTTTCCAGCTTCTACAGCTACCTTCCTTGTACTCCTTGGCTAATGGCCCTGTCTTCCATCCTCAAAACCAGCAGAATAGCATCTTGCTTCAGGGCTCACATTACCTTCTGTCTCTGTAGTCACCTCTCCCTTTACCTCCTTCTTTTAAGAATTTTGATTACATCGGGCTTATCCGGGATATTCTCATTTCCAAATCCTTAATCACA
This sequence comes from Dugong dugon, assembly GCA_030035585.1. Classification (NCBI taxonomy): domain Eukaryota; kingdom Metazoa; phylum Chordata; class Mammalia; order Sirenia; family Dugongidae; genus Dugong; species Dugong dugon. The sequence continues at coordinate 98,713,126 of CM057463.1, read as the reverse complement.
ACTGAAAATCTCTTTTACCATATAAAGTAACATACACAGATTCAGGGCTTAGGGTTAAATATATTTTGGGGAAATTTTTCAGCCTTGTTGTTGTTGTTAGGTGCTGTCGAGTCAGATCTGACTCACAGGGACCCTATGTACAGCAGAACGAAACACTGACCAGTCCTGCGCCATCCTCACAACCGTTGTTATGCTTAAGCTCATTGTTGCAGCCACTATGTCAATCCTTCTCGCTGAGGGTCTTTCTCTTTTCTCTGACCCTCTCCTTTACCAAGTATGGTGTCTTTCTCCAGGAACTGGTCCCTCCTGATAACATGTCCAAAGTATGTGATAGTCTTGCCATCCTTGCTTCTAAGGAGCATTCTGGTTGTACTTCTTCCAAGACAAATTTGTTCGTTCTTTTGGCAGTCAATGATGTTTTCAATATTCTTCTCCAACACCACAATTCAAAGGCATCAATTCTTCGGTCTTCCTTATTGATTGGCCAGCTTTCACATGCACATGAGACGATTGACAACATCATGGCTTGGGTCAGGAGCACCTTAGTCTTCAAGGTGACATCTTTCCTTTTCAACACTTTAAATAAGTCTATTGAAGCAGATTTGCCCAGTGCAATGTTTTTCAACCTATCACGTTCATATTCCAAAAAAAAAAACTTTTAAATCCATACAGATTTTTATACAGTAAAACCTGGGAAAGCTGGAAACGTTACAAGGTAGAAACCTGTCAGAGGAGGAAAATTCAAATATTTGCCACAGATAGAGAGGATAGAAAAGTGGTAAGACTGCACCCTGTCAAAGGTGGAAAACTTGCAAAACCCCGGAAAAACAAGGTAGTCCCATCGAGTTCCAGCTCTCACAGATTTTACTGTATTTAATGAGTGTTTTTTTTAAATACAAGTCATGAAACTAAAGTTTTATAGACAATATACACTTCAATAACAAATATATGACAAAGAAACTTTTATTTTCTCCATTTTACATGTAAGGAAGTTGAGGCTCAGCAAGATTTAAAAACTAGAAATGTTACATGTCTATTAAACAGAATTAAAGAGTATTAAGATTTGATAGCAAGCAGATCACTCTGAAATCCATGCTTTTAAATATTACACAAAACCTTATGTGTTGTAAATTTTGCATTTCTGAAATATTAAATGGAATAATAATAGGTTGAAATGTATAACATGGTTATGAGAATCAAATGAGATAGTGGTGGAAGGAACCGCACAGGGCCTAGCATATAATAAGTGCACAAAAAGTTACTATTAAGATTGTTACTAATATTATCCTAGCTCCTTCCTGGTCAATGTGAGCTCCTTTCCAAATGACCAATGAATACATAAAAAATTATAAACTCAATTGTTCTTACTCCGATGTGAAGTACAAACTCAAATATTATCACTTCTATTTGAATGGAATAACAATAATATCCATTCCAAGGATATGGTGACTTTATCCCAAATTTAACTGGCGGCCAGCATTCTGTAAAATAGAGCAATGCACTATGTTGCAAGAGGGGTTTCAATTAAGAGAGGGACAGTAAGACATGGCAGCCAAAAATCATTTTGATATGTCTAGTACAAGGCTTACACATTTCCAGTAAAATTGTCTGTCTTATTTTCTTCCACTTTGAAGAAGTAAATCTGAAGTTTATCCGAAGTTATACCCCTACCAATAACAACAGCATAGTAAGAAAGCAAAAGCAACTAAAAAAAAAAAAATGCCCGACAAGATTTAGAAAAAATAGAGCAAATAAGCTTTGAAAAATTTAACTTATATTATTAGGTCCAAGAGTCCTGGTGGCATAACGGTGAAGCAATTGGCTGTTAACCGAAAGGTTGGTGATTGGAACCCACCCAGCCGCTCTACTGGAGCGAGGTCCTTCTTTCTAATCGGTGTTGGTCTGGAAGCTCCACTGAAACCTGTCTACCATGAGTGACCCTGCTGGTATTTGAAATACCAGTGACATAGCTTCCAGCATCACAGCAATAAGCAAGCCACCACAGTAAAACAAACTGACAGACAACATATATGTTCTGGTTTTATTTGCAAGAATTTGTGTAAGCTATGTATCTAGGTGTAAAATATTAGTGTTATAAGCTAATATTAGCTCATTTATCTTAAATAGTTAACTCGAATTGCAAAGCCTTTATTTTTATTTTTTAATTTATCAAAGAAATGTGTATAATCTTAGTCTCTTTGTAAGGTGATTTCCCTAGAGCAATTTATTTTATTCTTAAAAATAACAAATAGCTTCTAGAAAAAAGTAGCCAAATAAGCAAATATGTCTTGTAAAAAACATTTAACTTTAATATACACTGTAATACAAAATAGATTATATATGCATTCTGGGAATATATTGGTTTCACCTCCTTTCTCAATATCATGAACAATGTAGATTTAATTTTGTATTTCAGAAAACCTATTGTGATAATTCCTTAAATTGCACAAAATTATATAATGTTTTCACTTGCTTCATACTTGGACTTTCTAAATAGCTGTTGTTCACCATACATTTTAAATTGTTTTTATTATTTTTTTTTCTGTTTAATGAGAAGCTTATGTCTTCTTTCACAAATAGAGTATTTTAAAACATTTTATAGATTGTTTTAATTTATTTTTCTCAGCAACATTTTTTTCAATGGACCATTGCCTTTTGTTCTGAATTAGACTGATTAATTTTAATCCTGCTAATTAGCTATCACGATGCCACTTTTTTTCGTTTGGGCTACTTCTACTGTTTCCCTACCGCTCTTTCATGAATACTTTGTTTGCGATTTTTTTTTTCATTTCTTTTCTTTTGAGTGTGTGTGTGTGTGTGTGTATGTGTGTGTGTGTGTGTGTTTAAGAAAGACAGAGAGAGAGATTTGTTTTGTTCTTATAGTCTACATATGTGGGTGATTTTTATCAGGAGGCTGTGTGGAAGGTAAACATTCCATGTCCTTGGAAATTCTATATGACACATTTTATGACCAATGAGTTATAAGTAGTAATCCTGTGATTTCTCTGAAATGTTTACTTTCAGTGCCTACCTGCCTTGCACCCACAGCCATCTTGGGACTGATTTGGTGGTGGGGGTTGGGGGCAAGAGCTACTCAGGAACCTTGCAGCAGACGTCTTTAAGCTGATGTGCCTGCTCTGAGCTGCCAACACCTGAACTTCCTCTTATAGAAAACGAAAATACACTACTACTTATTTTTAGCCACTATTATTTTTTCTATTGCTTTTCACTCAATCTGATTCTAAATGAGATGGTGTGTGTGTAAGTGTATGCATGAGTATGTATGAGTATATACATTATATGTATATGTGTGGCCATGTATGTATAGGACTACAAGTGTATGAAGATACATGTTCAGTTGGTGACACAGATTGCTTTGGGCCAGGGGAGGTGTGATGTCAGCTGGAGAGAACTTCAGAGAGGAAGTGATGCATGATGCAAATCTTTACGAATGTGTAGGAGTCAGTCAACTAATAGCAGAAAGTGTGACAAATAAATATCAACAAGCACATGGAGCAGTGGAACAGATGGGCAAAGATATTAGGTTCTTAGATTAATTTACTAGTGGCTTCAAAAATGGAAAACCAGTGGAACAGATCATTGAGTTGTCACCTTAACTACCAAAAACAAATCTGAGAAAAATTATAAGGTTAATTGCTTTATAAGTTTTCTTCAGATATGATCATGTTGTTCAAAATTTTTAAACAGGACCCAAAGGAGAATGTCACTTTCCTGTTGTTGTACAAGCCTACTTCTTCTCTCCCCTCAAGATATATCCCTGAAACATGTTAATATTCAGATAAATAATAAGACCTTCAGAATTAATACTGAATCTAAATGGGACAATAAACTAAAACCCAAGTGCTGCGTAGTCTACCTCGTGGCAACCCCATGTGTGTCAAAGTAGAACTGTGCTCCATATGATTTTCAGTGACTGATTTTTTTTGGAAGTAGATCACCAGGCCTTTCTTCCAAGGCATCTCTACGTAGACTTGAATCACCAACCTTTTTGGTTAGCAGCCAAGCACTTAACCATTTGCACCACCCAAGGACTCCCGAAATGGACAATACATAGTTTAAAATGTTGCTCTAACGTGAAAAAAACAAAAAAGGAGGGAAGAAAAGAAGGAAGAAAGTGAGGAAAGAAAGGAGGAAGGGAGGAAGATAGGTTGGTTGCGAGATGTGATTTAGCTGAAAACACCTAAACATAATTTATTTACTATAACTTGAAACAATGGCACTTTCAACATGAATGATTACTTTAGCCTTAATGAATTCAGCTACTCAACCTCCCACTCCCCCATCCCCAGTGCATTTCTACCAATTTAAAATCATAAAGGCCAAGGACGTGATTAAATATATTGACTTTCATTTTTACTTACAATTACGTGAATAACCTCTAAAACTGACAAGTAAATTGGGCTAAAGTTTCCTCCTACAAGAAAGTGCACGCGAAAATGGCAAAGCAAATAGAAAACAGAAAACAGCTTTGATAACATCTCGGTCTCTCTGCAGGGTTGCTTAGCCTCAGAACATTTGCTAATTCACATAAATTATCTTTGAAGTATTCCAACCATTGAAATAAAAAGAAAATAGCTACCAGCTTTATTTATACGACATGATTGGGTTTCTTCTAACACGTAAAATAACAACTGGAAAAAAGAACTATATCTGAAAATAAAAACACTTACTGGAATCTCAGTCTATGCATTAAACTATATTTTGCTTTGCATCTTTGTACATGCCGTCTTTTGGCCAAAGTTCAAAATAAGTGAAGTGTACATCTTTTAGATTCTGTTATGTCACTAAAAACTAGTCAAGCATATAGAGACTTAAGTGACTTTAGTTGAATAATAATGCAGAACCTGCATAGTCTACTACAGGAACATTTTTTACCCTTCATTTTCAAAAAGGAGGATGATATTTAACTTGTTTGAAAATGAGAAGATCATTCAGTGCACCTCACACAATCTGTTCTACTTTTGTGTGTTTCACGTTTGTTCTTTGGTCAGTTGCTGCTATTTCGATGAGTATTGCATAGTTTTGTAATACAAGTCAGGTTAAGCCTCTCTTGCTTTTTTAATTTTTTTTTTATGCTTTATCATAACTGCTCAATAAACTGAGAAGTTTGAACTGTTAGTTTTCAATGACATATATTTGGGGCATTGTAAAATGCTATACGTCTCCTTATAACCCCTATGCCACCCCAAGTCTTAAGAGTTCCACTTGCTAGATTTCAGGTATTTGACTCTCTGGATGATGGATATTCTTCATGCACATCCTATACAACATTTTGTTTTCCATTTGGAAGCTCATTGTAAGGTTGTTGGTAAAACAACCATGATTCAAGCCTTTAGTCATCGTGCTCTAAGACAGTATTTACTAGCACTCATAGATGATAGTAATGGAAATACACAAAAAAGTTTTTTGTGATGTATCTCATAGGTATGCAGGGAGTTAATGTTGTGTAGTAGAAAAAACAGTGAACTTTGACTCAGGAGTCCCTGTTGATAATTAGACAGTATTTTTAAACTTGCAGAGCCTTTATTTCTGTATCTGCAAATGGATATTGCAATGCAAGCTCTATTTCACAAGTTTATTATTATTAAGAGTTAGTTGGCTAATATACGTAAAAAATTCAGAAAATTATAAGGGGCTTTATAAATTCAAGCAGTCATCTTTATTAATCATTTCCAGTGCTATTCATACCCATACCGTTGTTGGCCATTAGCTTGAAGCCATTTTCTCTCTTTGATAGTCTCTCATATATGTTAATAATCTAAATTTTTATTGTTGTTGTTATTTGCAATCGAGTCAGCTCCAGCTCGTGGCAACCCTATATACATCAGAATGAAGTGTTGTCCAGTCTTGCACCATCTTCACGATTGTTTGCATCCTTGAATCCATTGCTGTGGCCACTGTGTATTTCTAGTGCTTACCAACATAGGGAGCTCATCTTCTAGCACTTTATCAGACAATATTCTTTTATAATCCACAATGTTTTCACTAGCTAATTTTCAAAAGTAGATTGCTGGGCCTTTCTTTCTAGTCAGTCTTAATCTGAAAGCTCCACTAAAACCTGTCTACCATGGATGCCTCAGCTGTTATTTGAAATAACAGTGACATAGCTTCAAGCATCATCACCACAGACAAGCCACCACAGCACAGTAAACTTACAGACCGGTGGTAGAATCTTAATAATTGTTACATTTAATAATACATTTATCGGGGTACTGTATACTAAATATTAAGATTTAGGGATGTCTAAGTTATATATAAGGAGCCCTGGTGGTGCAATGGTTAAGCGCTCATCTGCTAACCAAAAAGTTGGTAGTTCGAACCCACCAGCCACTCTGCAGGAGAAAAGACCTGGCGACCTGCTTCGGTAAAGATTACATACAGCCTAAAAACTCTACGGGGCAGTTCTGTTCTGTCACATAGGGTCGTTATGAGGTCAGAACAGACTTGACGGCATACAACAACGTCATATATGTATATATATATATAGAGAGAGAGAGAGATTCTGGGTGGTGCCAACAGTTAAGAGTTTGGCTTACTAATCAAAAAGTTGGTGATTTGAATCTACCCAGAGGCATCTCGGAAGAAAGTTCTGATGATCTGTTTCTCAAAGGTCAAAGCCACTGAACACCCTATGGAGTGCAGTTCTGCTCTAAAATGCATGGGGTTGCAATGAGTTAGAATGGACTTGACGGCAACTGGTTTGTTATTTCTTGGTTTAAGTCAGCATTGTAAGATTGATGGAAATCTCTGTTTGACTATTTAATTTTTTTTGCCATTGTTACCTAAAGCTCAGCTATATCTGCAATGAGGTCCTTGGCTTACCCCCCCTCCACCTACCTTGAAGAAGTCTTTGGACATAATATATGGAACCATGGCACTGCTCTGAACATCAACCATTGACTTAAATCAATTTTCAAAAGCATTAAATAAGTAAAGGTCTTTTTTGTTTTCATGCTACAATATCATGAAATTTATTGAACTACTTGATCTTAAAAAAATATAATCAGATAAAATAACATCAAAATGAAGGGCTGAAAAATACAGGGATGATTACTAACCTGATGAAAACTATTCCTCAGGCTCTCTGAAAAGATTTTAAAATTGCTAAATTGCTAAAGCAAAGACGGCAGAAGTTACAACTATCTGCGGTATAATGAAATGTCTTTGAGGCACTAAATACATTAATAAAGAAAATGTGTATTTTAAATTTGTTAAGCAGTAGGATATTTGCATATTTAAACTGTTGCATTATTATTTCATTTGGGAGAGTCCTGGCTTATATAAAAAATACATGATTATATAAATTATGCTATATATTGTGCAGCAAGAAAGGTTAATTTTCCGTGTTTTTTTAAATCAACTCTTGGAATGATAATAATAATGGCACAATATTGATACATTTTAAACCAGGAAGCAATAGTAAAAATAAAAACACATTAAGTTCTTATTCAGTAGCCTAAGGAGTTAGGTGTTACTAATGCCCAGAGGAAGGAGGGATACATTATGAGCACATTAAAGTCGTTAAAGAATAGCTTAACTTCTATGAAGTTAAAACAAATAAATCCTATCACCCCAAGACAAGCGTCAGTAGCCATACTGTGTGTTGCAGACCTCTTCTTAACTATTTTTTCCTCTCACACCTCCTCCTTGACTCATACCATGCTCAGTTCCACGCTCCTTCCTTCCTCCTGCCTTCCATCCCTCCGTCCCATCTTCCTTCTCTCTGTCTCCCTCCCTCCTTTTCTTTATTTTCTAGGCTCTTATCTTCATCTGATATTGCAGTATTTCTAATGCACTGGTTTTCTATTTCTGCTTTAACAAACTACCACAAATTTAGCGACTTAACACAGATTTGTTCTTTGACAGTTCTTGAGGTCAGAAGTCCGAAATAAGTTTCATGGGACTACAGTCAAAGTGTCAGAAGGGCCGCATTCCCGCAGAAACTCTAAGGGAGTATCTGGTTGTCTTTTCCAGTTTCTAGAGGCTAGCTGTTTTCCTTGGCTTGTGACCTTCAGCCAGCAATTGCATCACTCCAAACTTTACTTCTAGTCATCACAACTGTTTCCCTGACTCTCACCTCCTGTCTCTCTCTTTCATTTACAAGAATTCCTGTGATTATACTGAACTCATTCAGATAATCCAGCGTAATCTCTCCATCTCAGGATCTATAATTTAATTGAATCTGCAAGTCCCTTTTGCCATATTAACAAATTCTGGGGATTAGGACATGGATATATTATTCTGCCTACCACACCCAGAAAAGTTCCTTTTCCAACAATTATTTCTGCAGACCTCCACATGTATTGCTGTTATTAGGTGTCATTAAGTTGGCCTTGACTCATAGTGACACTGTGTATAACAGAACAAAACACTGCCAGGTCCTGTGCCATCCTCATAACTGTTGCTATGTTTGAGCACAGTGTTGCATCCACTGTGTCAGTCCATCTTAGTGATGTTTGCCCTCGTGTTTGCTGAGCCTCTACTTTACCAACTATGATGTCTTCCTTTTGTAGTGATTGGTCCCTTCTGATGACTTGTCCAAAGTGAACAATATGAAGTATTGCCATCGTCCCTTCTAAGGAGCATTCTATCCATAAGGTTTCCATTGACTGATTTTCAGGAGCAAATTGTCAGGACTTTCTTCCTAGTCTGTCTTAGTCTGGAAACTCTGCTGAAACCTGTCCAATATGGGAGACCCTGCCGGCATTTGAAATGCTGGTGGCATAGCTTCCAGCATCATAGCAAGCACCAACCATCCTGTCAGCTACTGCATGTAAGCTAACCACTATTGTCATCTTCTTCTATAGTAGCACTACCTGGAGAAGTAAGCTGCCTGGTTTACATAAATAAGCCATTGCTTCTGAATAATACTGTCTACCATGGGCCAATATTTGAGGTGGTCCCAAGTTGTAGTGCTCCCTGGAGTACTTTTACCCCTAAATCCACATTGTGTCATCCACTCAAGAGGGGAAAAAACTTTATTCTTTCACTCAGAGAAGTATCTATGGAAAATTGCACCTATGGCAGCACTGAAATTGTGCCCCTGTCCAAACATCTGACACCTGTCTTTTATATAACTGTACCATAATATCAGCTGAAAAATACAAGACAAACTCATTAACATTTTACTTAACACTTTATACCTCTGTGAAAATTATAACTGCACCTTCCTTGCTTTCACTGAAGAAAATTTGTCTATGATGTGCTCAAGTTATTTTTTTCAGTTTTTTCTCTTTGTACACTCAGCAGGACAAGTTTGCACAGACTGTCTTGACCCACGGAGGCTCTCAAATACGAAATTATTAGTTTTAACTTGCTGAATGACTGCTCTTAGTTGGTGATGGAGATGGCAATGGTTAATAGAAATTGCTCAGTGGTGCCACCCCCACCCCACCACCCTTCAAATGGCACCCAGGGCACGTGCCATACATGTCATGCCTTAGATACATCTCTGCTGCCATTTGCAGACATGTATTAAAGTAGTTGATGCTACAGCATCTTACAGAGTGTTAATTGAAAAACAGCCCATTTCATTTTTTCACTTGTGCCTCCCCTTTTCCTAATAAGACTCAGAAAAGAGTTCATGGGTGGTTAAGTTCAAAGACAAATATGAGTGATGAACATCGTGTTGTACTCAGAATTGCTTCTCTAGGCTGATAATGAAAGCTTTTTTTACTAAGCCAAGCTTGACTGCCTGGCTCTCCCTTTATGATGAGCTCTCTCCCAGGACGCTCCTCAGGGGTTTATTACAATAGACTCTAGAGCAGGCTGCCAGACATATAGAGACATGTCTGAATCCCACATATGGACTGAAAGCAGACTAAAGCTATGACACGTCTTCCTCTTCTGAGTCCCTCCCAAGCTGATTTTGTCCTCTGAAAGACCTTGCAAAATGTAAAATGAACTCTGTTTTGTTTGAATCACAGCTTGTTAGAGAAATAAAAGAATGATTCTAGTGCTACTGCTTGATAATACAGAAAAAAAAATGTAGATGCAGAGATGTGAAATAGTTATATCCTCTAAAATGGACAAATAAAGTAAGTAGGTATTGGAATTCCTTGTTATCATCCAAGAAAGTACATTAGCAACAAAAAGCAGGAGCCTTTAATAGAACAACTTTAGGACAGTTCATGAATCTCTTTAATTTCACACTGTTTGTTATCTGGCTGTATTGCTGATTCTCTACTATAATTAATATCAAAGTTCTAACAAGAAAAAAAAAAAGGATGAAGACAGTGACTTACCTGCAGCCAATTTGGAGGAAAGAGAAATATCCCAAGAACAGTAAGTTGTGGCAAATTTGTAAAAGAAAAGACAGTCTGAATTCATGGTCTTAAAGAAGGAGAGTACATCTGTGTCCAATATGGAGAAACAGGAACTTTAGTATCAAGGGACCTACGCGTGGTTGCCTGACATTTCTCTCTGAAGGTTTGTGTATGGAAAGCTCTGTTTGCCAGCATGAGAAATTATAGGTCATTTTCAATTATTTTAATATTACTGTCTACAAATCATTGGTAATAAAATAATGGAAAGTTTCTGACATATTTCTGGGTTTTGCTAAATGTATCCTGTTAACTAGTTTTATGAAAAAAAATAAGTCAGTCTAGAAAACAACCATCTGTGGTGAAATGAATTTCTTTATGTGGCCTTTTGCCTTGGTTCTTTGGGAAAACAGCTGGAGAGAATTTTTTTGCCCCCCGCAGCCCTGAGGAGTTACCTTTGCCCTAGTTTTCTACCCCAGAGCATTTGTCACTTTTGTCCAGGCTGATTGGCATTTCCTGAGTAAGCTGTAAACGACAGGACTTTTTGTCTGGCCCTGGGCTGCAGTCTGCCCTGTGATTGTTATACACCTTGCAGGAACTGGTTAATATACCCACACAAATGAAGCGACCATGGGCTATGCAAATGAAGTGACTATATCCTATTATGCAAATGAAATGTCTGTGGCCTACCAAGAAGGGATTGGTCAGTTTGTGGCCCTGCTGGGAAGGGCCATGTCTTGAAATTGACAAGGAGTTGTGTATATGCAGCCAGCCCCACAGAGGTTTTTCAGACACAGTAGGAAGAAGCAGAAGGAAGAAAGAAGCAGAGAGAGAGAGAAGGCAAGGAAACTTCTAAAAGAGCTGGAACACAGGTCAAGAGCTGAAACACTGATGATAAGAGGTCCAGAAGGGGCTAAGCAGCAGAGCTGGCAGTGACAGGCCCAGAGGATGGGGGGAGGGCCCTGCTGCAGAGTTGGTGGTGGCAGAAGGCAGGGCCAAAAGGACTCTGTCCTGAGGGGGCCTGAGAGGAGACTGTCCTGAGGGTGCTTAGAGGACACCTGTCCTGAGGGTGCTGAGAGGAGGCCTATATGGTCAAGACAGTCAAGAGAAGCTGAGAGAGCTGTCCTGCACTGAAGAAGGGAGATTTTCCCTACATGCTTCCTGATCCTGATCCTGAGTTGTAGTCTGTTGATCCTGATCCCGAGTTGTACCTTCTTCCTTAATAAACCACTTAACTGTAAGTATGATCTGTGAGTTCTGTATGGCCATTGCAATAGATTATCAAACCCTGAAGATAAGTACAGAGTTCCATGGGAGGGACGACTGTTCTCAGAATTGGTAGAAAGGTTGGAGAGCGGAGATATGTCTGACCTCCACCTCATAGGTTTCAGCTTTGGGCTGATCTTGATTCGTATTCTCCCCCCTGCAATTAGGCAAGTTCTGACATTAATACCACTACTAGTCCCATTTTACACCATCTAAAAAACTTCCCCTACTATGTGTGCCCATTTCTGTCACTTAATGGTTTCACATTATTGATGAATTGCCTCATAGATAAACTGCTCCAGTTTCTCAGTCGTAGGTTGGGAAAATAAGATGTAGTTGCTGTGAAGCACTTTCATTTGCCATAGTTTTCTCAAAGATTCATCTTCCCACATCCTCAGAAATACCTAATTAACTCTAATTTGAACACATGTAGAATATAAATAAAGTGAATTACTACTCACTGAAACTTAAAAACTTCCATCTATTCATCTATTAAATATTGAATTGTTTGAAACTGTTTTATGTGAGCACTTAGAAACTATGCATCTAGTACCCACTATTTGTAAGGAACATTACCAATATTAGCTAGCTGATTGATTGAAAATCTTATTGATGTGGCAAGTTACAGTATTAGTTAGGTTACCAACTTTCTTGTTGACTTTCTTGTATTTTACATAATGACAGAAGACTTATTTGAATGCAATTTAACAACCTAAGTAATATATTATAATTGATAAACAAGATGTAAATATATCATTGTTACCATTGTATATATCTACCTATATCAGAGAGGTAGATTAGTAAAGTAAAGAACATCATGGTCTCAAGAATAAAATGAGCTGGGTTCAAGATTTGCCTTTCCATCTCCTGAATAACCATGAACAAATTACTTCATTTCTCAAAACCTCAATTTTCCTGATTATAAAATGCAGATAATAATAGCATCCTTGTGATAATTATAATGAATCAAATGGCATAATACATGGAATATGCTTATTACAAGTAAAAACTCAAAAGGTGTTAACTGCCATTTGTAATAGCATCACCTATAAATGTGAGGAGGCAGTCATTCAGACAAGCGCGTGTCTTCCCCCTTCCTCTCACTGTTAGCATCTTAGCATTTTTGGGCTTCAGGAACAAACCAACACACCTTTCCCTCTCAAGCCTAATGGTTTGTCTGAATGTCAGCAGGGTTAAGGAAATCCAATCCTACATGAGATGCCAAGATGTCTGACCGCCCCCTCTTCGTGTGGGCAGACAGGTGTGTGATGGGTCACAAAGGCTTTGTGATATAAAAATGGCTAGGGGAGGGATTTTCTTTGTCCCTCAGCTATAGTGTTAGTGGAAAGCATTCAGAGTAAAAGTTTTCAGCCCAGCTAATTAAGCCTACCTGGCAAGGAACGATTGGCAGAAGGTAAGCCCCCTTTTTTGTGTCCCCAGACAGGTGGAGGCATGCATGGAATGACTCTCTATCTCCACCAAGACAGCTTTCAAAAGCTAGGGTGTACAGGCAGGTCATGTAACTGTCCATATGAGTCCCTTGTCTATAGTGCATAGCAGGGCATCATAGAAGTTTTCCATCTTCCCCAGGACGGTTTTTGATCTAGAGCGGACCACTTGCCTGCTGCGTTCTGTCATCTGCTTCTTTTTATAAATAATATTAGCTGCTTTCTGTATGCTAACGTGTTTAGGCTCCGATCAGAAGGACATGATATGCATGGAAGAATCACATTTAGTGATTCGTCACCTTTTTCTGACAGCCTCTTGGACATTTATTTAGAAATATGGGACTACCTATGAGTACCTTGTAGATATGGCATGGTGTCTTGCAATAAGTAAGTCTTGAACTGTCTGATTGGGAAGTATGGCTTGGTGGATATTACAAATAGTTGAAGCAACAACTGCACCTCACCTCTTACCTTCTCACCTTCTCTGTATCTCCTCAATTATTGTGTATTATTGTTAAGGATGTGTTCTTAGAGACTATATTTTGGTCCCTTCCCCCTGGACCCCACATTCAGGAGTTTCAAATCAATTTACCACCACTTACAAATCTCAAGGATTTGCAGAAGTGAAGAGTAATAGACAAAAAGAAAACGAAAGGCTTGGACATACTGACTTTAGCATATACATACCACACATACAAACACACTCTCACTCACTTAAGGCTGATCTCTTCAGATTAGATATGCAGTTCCATTAAAACAATTGAATTTGCATTATTGAGGGAGCTCAAGGTTTCACATCTATTTTTACACAGCTTTTATGACCACCAGGCCCTCCATACACATCCCTTTTTTGAATCCTGGACAGTTTTTATTGTTCATTAACATTACCAGTTAGATGACAGTTCTCGATTTTAAATAATTTTATGCAAATGTTGCCTACATATGTAGGTTTATTAATAAACAATATATGTTTCATTTTCAGTTGCATTAATATTTTACACCTAAAATTGCAGTTATAGCGAGTTTACTGAAAAGATTTTGTGGCTGGAATTTAAATGAAATAACAAAGAAAGCCATTTAGCATATTGACTTTAGAAGGTTTCAGAAAGGATTATTTGTTTAGACTAGATATGGAAAATGTGGAAAACAAGTTCTTATCTGGAACAACATCTTACAATCATTTGTGTGTGTATGTTACTTCAAAAATGACTAAATAAAGAGCTCTATTTATTCCTAAAAAGAAAGCAAATTCACCCCATGCTCAAACAGATAAAATAATGGGATTTACATAAAAATTAACATGATACATCTAAGAAAATTCTGAATCAATACTTTGAATAACATCAATAATACTTTCCTCAATTTAAAAAAAGACTTCAAAATTGAATCTGCTATAAATCTACCAAAATATTGTTTGGAATTTATTATCAATTTTTTTTATCTATTTAGCAATGTAACATATTGACAATAATTTTACATTACACCTGTACAGTTCTTAAAAATTCCAGTATTTTTACCTGATCTCTAATAATTGCAATAAATAATGGTTAAGCATCTACGTACAAAGCAAGACAACAAAAAACTGTATTCTGGGAGGTCACAGTAAAGTGTTTCAACTCAGATATATCATTTTCATTCCAGGTCAGACCTAGAATCTCAGTCCAAATCCCTGCCTTATGTCACTTTAACACAGTCCCTGTGTCTTTGTATCTCTGAGTGCAAAGTGCAGTGGGAAGTAGTAGCAAATAAAAATAAAGGCAATTTTATAAATGATTGAAACTTCCAAATAATTTTACAGTAATAGTCTTTAATCGACACATGATATTTGATCTCTAGCTTCCACAAAAATGTCACTGAGCAGCAATTCGTGAATGAGAGAAAATCCTTCTCATCGGATTAATGGAAGTACAGCTAATTTGGGATTTTAGAGCTGATTAAAACTTACAGATCATTTATTAAATCAGCAAAATATAATATTAAATAAATATTATTGTGCTCTTACTATGTGCTAGGCAGTGCTTTAAATGCTTTACATGTCTTCATAGCGTACTAATAGACATGTGCTATTATTGTTCAAAGATATCTGGCTACTAAGACTGGAGCTTGGATCTACAGTGAGAGGGTTCCAAACTGAGCTCTTGATCATGATATTTTAGAGCTATGGCTGCTAACCAGAAGGTTGGCAGTTTGATCCCACTAATTGCTCCTTGGAAACCCTAAGGGCAGTTCTATTCTGTCCTATAGTTGCTATGAGTCAGAATCAACTCGACGGCAGCTGGTGTTTTAGTTTTTTGTACCTTAATTATGTCCATGTTATTGGCAAAGTCCTCTTCTAGACACAGTAGTAGGCACAAAAATTAATATCTTGCAGTTCCTTTTCTCAAAACACAACTATTAAGCAATTAATTAAGATATAAGGTAAAATGATCCATCACTGATCAAATTCAAAGTGCATCAGAAGACTAGAGAGTAGGAAATTTTTTCCCTAAAAAGTTTGTATTTTAGCTATGTCTTGAAGAATGTATTGGGTTCCAAGGTACACTGGATTGTTTCTCCCAATTTATCACTTCCCTCTCTCTTATAGAATTATATATCCACACCCTTTAACAAATGACTTGAAAGGAACTTCCTCTAGAGTAGGTGGAGTATCTGCCCGATCCACTGATGTTAGGTTTGACCATGTATCAGCTTTGGCTTGTGGGATGCCAGTGGATATTATGTGGTATGAATATGTTTCACCTTTTGGGCTTCTCCATTGCCATGAGAATCCATGCCCAAGTAGTTGCTGGTTCCAGGAGGAAACAAGTGAGGCAGTCCTGAGCCCAACCTGCAGTGTGGAATGAAGATCACCTGAACCACACTCACCCCAAACTCATGAGGAAGAAAAACTAAAAGTTTCTTGCAGTAAGCTACTAAGCTTTTGAAGTTGATGTTATATTAGAAAAGTTAAATAATATATATTTTAAAGATAATATGGGAAGAGAGAGGTAGAGCCTCAAAGTGGAGAGTACATTATAAGCAAAGACACAGAGGCCCAGTAAAGTCTTAGAGAACAAATACTGAATGCAATACCAAATGACTGATGTGAAATTTTCATAGAAAAGTATAATGGGAAGTAAAGCTGGATTAGGCCATCAAGTGTGAGTTCCGTCAAGGCAGCAGTTTTGTTTACTTTGTCACTTTGTATCCCCAGTATATAGAACAGTGCCTGGCACATAATAAAATCAAAACCATATTAGCTGTTGTTAGTCAATTCCAACTCATGGCGACCTCACGTATGTGTTACAGAGTAGAACTGGGCACCATAGGGTTTTCTGACCGTAGTCTTTACAGAAACAGATTGCGAGGAGTTTATTCCATGGTACCACTGGGTGGTTTCAAACTGCCAACCTTTAGTTAGCAGAAGAACTCAAATTGTTTGTGCTGCCCAGGGACCTCCTTGGCACATGATAGGTACTTGAAAAATATTTGTTGATTAAATGGGATATCTAAATGTAATTAGAGTTTTTTTTTTTTTTTTTTTTTTTTTAATTCAAATCAGGAAACTACCAAATGTTTTCCACAAGAGGAATTTCATAAATTATTTTAGGTTCAATGCTTTTTTTGGAGGGGTGAGGGCAAGGGGAGAGTTCAGTTTCCAGTAATACTTCTGCTTTCATTTGCAAGGATCTCCAATAGAGCATGAGAAATAAGCAGAGTCAATTAGAATCCCTTTGGGGAATTTATTAAACTCATTGTGAATGAGAGTCTAGCCCTTATCTTTGGGATCCTTGTTATATATTTTATGTGTTCTTAGTGTTACGATTAACATCTTTGCTTCCATATGGGGGAAACCTGCCTGCGAATTAAGATAATGAAGAGGAAAGCATAGATGAGAGATCAAAACAAAGACAGAGTTCTTGTGACAGTTTTGGTATCTGGATTCAGCCCTGCCTGAATTAAAATCCAGCTCTTAGAATTTTCTGTTACGTAATCCAATTAATTTTGTTTCCTCCCTTGAGTTGGATTTCAAATGGTTTGGGTTTGATTCCTTATAGCTTGTAGTTGGAAGAGTTGTGACAAATACATAAAAAATAAAAATAAAAAAATAAAAAAACACCAAACCTGTAGCCATCCAGTCGATTCCAACTCATAGTGACCCTATAGGAGAGAGTAGAATTGCTCCATAGGGTTTCCAAGGAGCGCATGGTGGGTTCAAACTGCTGACCTTTTGGTTAGCAGCTATAGCTCTTAACCACTACGCCACCAGGGTTTCTGACAAATACATAAGATGAGGTTAATAGCAGTACAAATGGAAGGGAGGATAATAAAAGAAGAAACAGTATGGAGCTAGAAGAGTCAAAGACAATTTACTGAATACGGGGAAAGTATAAATAAGAAATAGTTAATGATGACTAAAGTTTCAATTCTGGGGATCTGAGAGAATGGTGGCATCACAAAACTGAAATAGGAAACCAAAAATGAGAGCAGATTTCTGGAATTTTATGTTATTTTTGATGGACTTGAGGAATCATTTGGCAGTTGTGTTGTGATGAGTAGACTAGAAGATAGTTAAAATTTGTAATTATAGTTCAAATGAGAGGTTTCTCTGGTGCTATCTACCTACAAACAATCATCAGAGTTATAACGAAATAATGACAAATGACAAAAAGAGTTTTTCCCAGGAGAATAGCCCGTGAGCTGGGGAAATATTTGTACTTATGGGATGAGTAGACAAAGATAAAGCACTGATAGGACATATTGGAAACCGCAGAAAGGCACAAAAAGAACCAGAGAGAGGGAAATTAGCATTTATTGCAGACTAAATATGATGTTTCCAAGCATTTCCATGTTATCTCATTTCATCCTTAAAATCCCATGAGGAAGACATTACTATCATCATTTTACTGTTGAGTGAACTGAAACTTGGCAGAATTTAAAAAATTGGCAAAGATCCCATAGTCAGGAAGAGCAAACATGGGAATCAAACATAAGTCAGGCTGCCGCCAAAACCCATGCTCTTTATGCCACCTCTTGCTGCTTCCCTCACCAGAGGAGTGCACTGTTAGCAGAGCCAACAGAAAGCTGACTGCCAGAGAGACTGCAGGCCAAATGCTGGAGAAAGCATGAACAGGATACAAACTAATTTGAGATCAACAAGTTCTCTTTTCTATTTTGCAGATGGGGAAAGGGAAGTTAAATGATTTTCCCATAATCACATAGTTGGGTAGAATCAGAGCTGGAAACAGTACTGAGGTTTCCTGATAGCTACTACAGCGCCTACTGTCCATCACCAAATTCTGCTTTCAATGTATAACATGAATCATAATACATTAAATAATGATTATTCTGGAGATTAAGACTCAGCTCTCTGTTTTATTAGTTAGCCTTAGACTATCGGGCATATGTACATTATCTCTACTCCTAGTTCGTCTTACATTAAGCCCTTAAAAAAATTGCATTAAATTAAGAATATTTCATCCAATTAAGAATTAAAAATATGCAGAACAACAAAACATGAATGACGCTGGTAAGCTCATGCAAAATCTATTTAGCTTTGATAGTCCAGTTTATGTACATCTACTTCTTACATACTTTGGACATGTTCTCAGGAGGGATCAGTCCCTGGAGAAGGACATCATACTTGGTAAAGCACAGGGTCAGTGAAAAAGAGGAAGACCCTCAACGAGATGGATTGACACAGTGGCTGTAACAATGGACTCAAGCATAAAAATGATTGTGAGGATGGACAAGGACCAGGCAGTGTTCTGTTCTGTAGTACATAGGGTCGCTATGAGTTGGAACTGACTCAACGGCACCTAACAACAACAACATGCACATCTAGCAGAAGATGGTAAGACTTATTAACTAATAATAAATGGAACAAGCTTTCCCAGATGTATGTTGCATTTTTTGTTTATATGTTCTCCTCAAAAATATATATGTACACATATGTATAATCCACAAATATATATGTATTATTCACAAATATATATCCTTATAAATATATATGCATATTTATACATATATACACATGTATAAATATATATATATACACATGTGTGTATATATATATTTGTTAGTTGCCATTAAATTGATTCTAACTCATGGCTACTCCATGTGTGCAGACTAGAACTGCCACATAGGGTTTTCAAGGCAGTGACCTTTTGAAGCAGATCATTAGGTCTGTTATCCAAGGTGCATCAGGCATCTGGGTAGATTCGAACCACCAACCTTTTGGCTGGTAGTTGATTGAGTGTTAAATTGTTTGCTTCATCCAGGGACATATATATATATATATAATTTATACATGTATAAAACCCCATTAAAATGTTGCCGTCGATTCGATTCCGACTCATAGCGATCCTATAAGGCAGAGTAGAACTGCCCCATAGGATTTCCAGGGAGCGCCTGGTAGATTCGAACTGCTGACCTTTTGATTAGCAGCCATATACATATATATGTGTGAGTGTGTGTGTATGTAGATAGATATGTATATGTAGATCTGTACGTATAGAGAGATAGAGGTAGATATTGGTGCCCAATTTAATGATGAATATGCTGTAAATATGATCATCCTTTCAATGCTAATGACTCTGAGGAAATAAAAATAAGTGATTGAAAAGAGAGAGATGTGTGGTTATGGTGGAAAGAATGGGCAGAGATTCCTCTACAGGGAGGTCAGGGAAGAGAGCTCCCAGGACTTGATGATGAGAAGAATCCAGCCCTGAGAAGATTTCCTGGCAACAGGAAGATCAAGGAAAAATACACTGAGGTGGAATTTGAGAAATAGAAAAATTGGTAGCAAAGACAATTCTTTCCTGGTTTAATGAGTGTTTGCTTGGGCTTTTTTCACTAACTTTTCTGCAGAAAGGAGTTGGTGGCAGTCTTGGGGACCTGATTAAGTGCATCCATGTCCTTTATTCACCTTAACCAAGAAGATAGAACAGACTACTCAGCACATTGCCAGTTGGCATTTTTTCAAGAAAAGTATTTCATGGCCATCACCACTACGATCCTCTGCCTTTTCATCTGATATCCCACACAACCAGCATCAACAGATTAGGAAAATAAATGATGCTTTTAAAGATGACTAAATCATCACATAAAGCTTCCTTGGTTCTCTTTATTCTTAGACTAAGATAGTGAGGAAATGTTAAATCATTCTAGAAACAGTTCCTTGTAGTTAATTATACAATATGTATAAATCAGTAAGTCTTAATATTTAGAGCAAACCACATCACCCTTACAGAAAACATTTGTTCTCTACAAGTGATTTTGTAGGTTGGGGGGAGGGATCTGAGTATCTGTATGTTTAACTTTTCTAGATGATTCTGATACATATTAATATTTGATAATCCTTAATTTGTGGTACTTATCAGGTTCCCTGGGTGGTGCAAATGGTTAAACACCTCAGGAGACATGCCTGGTTATCTGTTTCTGGAAGGTCACAACCTTGAAAACCCTATGGAACAATTCACCTCTGCACATATTAGGTTGCCATGAGTTGGAATCAATAGCAACTAACAACAACAACAGATAGTACTTGTCTTTGGTACTGTCTTAGTTATCTAGTGCTACTATAACAGAAATACCACTGGTGGATGGCTTTATCAAAGAGAAATTTATTTTCTCACAGTCTAATAGACTAGAAGTCCAAATTCAGGGCATCAGCTCCACAGGGAGGCTTTCTGTCTCTGTTGGCTCTGGAGGAAGGTCCTTGTCATCAATCTTCCCCTGGACTAGGAGCTTCTCCACATAAGAATCCCAGGTCCAAGAGATGCACCCTGCTCTCGGCACTGCTTTCTTGGTGGTATGAGGTCCCCAACTCTCTGCTTGTTTCCCTTTCCTTTTATCTCTTATAAGATAAAAAGTGGTGCAGGCCACTCCCGAGGGAAACTCCCTTTACCTTGGATCATGGATATGACCTGAGCGAGGGTGTTGCATCCCACTCTAATCCTCTTTAACCACAGGCAGAGATTATGATTTATAACACATAGAAAAATCACAAAATGGACGACAACCACACAATACTGGGAATCATGGCCTAACAAAGTTGACACATGTTTTTGGGGGACACAATTCAATCCATGACAGGTACCTTACCTAAATGTCCACTGTATCACTTTTTCCTTGCAAATAATGCTTTACACCAAACTGGCTAAAACTCGGTGGCTTAAAACAGAAAGTTCTTATTTAGCTCATAAGTTTTAGGGTTGGTGAGTTCAGCTGGGCTTAAATGAGTGGTTCTGTTTGTCACTTAACTTTTCTGTGGCAATGGGGTTGACTGGACCATGTGTCTCTCATTCTTCAGGAGGTTAGTCTAGGCAAGTGGTGAAGGCACAGAAACAAAACGGTGGCCAGAAACATAAAACTACTTCTTCGAACCTCCACCTGCATTATGTTTGCTAGTATCTCACTGACCAAATCAAGTCACATGTCCAAGCCCAGGATGGAAGGTCACTCTTAGGTTACAGAGTGAAGGACATGTTGGAGGGATGAGAGAAGAAATGGGACATTAGCGCAGTCTATCTCATCACTTCTTCCTTGACCATCTCTTTTCGTTTGATATCCAAATCAAAATTTTTCCCTTCTGCTGATTCAAAGTTTTGAAAACCTTTGTCTTACAGGTTGATTTTTGTCTTTAATGTCATCATGTCTTTCATAATTTCCAAAAGATAAATTATAGACCTTTTATACTGCTGTCAGAATGTTTCAAGTAAAAAGTGACAATCATATAGTTTTTAAATTTTTTTATACTTTAGATGAAGGTTCACAGAGCAAGTTATTTTCTCATTAAACAATACACACATTGTTTTGTGACATTGGTTGCTCACCCCACAACATGTCAACACTCTTCCCTTCTCAGTCTTAGGTTCCCCATTACCAGCTTTCCTGTCCCCTCCTGCTTCTTGTCCTTGCCCCTGGGCTGGTGTGCACATTTAGTATTTTGTTTTATGGGCCTGTCTAATCTTTGGCTGAAGGGTGAACCTCAGGAATGACTTCATCACTGAGCTAAAAGGGTGGCCAGGGACCATACTCTCAGTGTTTCTCCAGTCTCTTTCAGGCCAGTAAATCTGGTCTTTTTTGTGTGTGCTAGAATTTTGTTCTACATCCTTCTCCAGCTCTGTCCAGAACCCTCTGTTGTGATCTCTGTCAGAGCAGTCAGTGGTGGTAGCCGGGCACCATCTAGTTGTGCTGGACTCAGTCTAGTGGAGGCTGTGGTAGTTGTGGTCCATTAGTCCTTTGGACGAATCTTTCTCTTATGTTTTTGGTTTTCTTCATTCTCTCTTGCTCAGATGGGGTGAGACCAGTGCAATATCTTGGATGGCCACTCATAAGCTTTTAAGACCCCACACACTACTCGATAAAGTAGAATGTAGAACATTTTCTTTATAAACTAGGGGCCATGGGTTGAATTGTGTCCCTCAAAAATATGTGTATCAATTTGGCTAGACTATGATTCCCAGTATCGTGTAATTGTCCACCATTTTGTCATCTGATATGATTTTCCTATGTGTTGTAAATCCTCTCTATGATGTTGATGGGATGGAGTTAGTGGCAGTTATGTTAATGAGACAGGACTCAATCTACAAGATTGGATTGTATCTTTAGCCAATCTCTTTTGAACTATAAAAGGCAGAAGTGAGCAGAGAGACATGGGGACCTCATACCAACAAGAAATCAGTGCAGGGAGCAAAGTGTGTCCTTTGGACCCAAGGTTCCTGTGTGGAGAAGCTCCTAGACTAGGGGAAGATTGATGACAAAGACCTTCCTCCAGAGCCAACAGAAAGAGAAATCCAGCACCATTTTTAAAAAGACTGTCTTTTGTCCATTTGATGGACTTTGGGCCTTTGTGAAGGATCAAGTGACTCTAGGTGGATGGATTTACATCTAGGTTCTCAATTCTGTTCCATTGGTCAATGTGTCAGTCTTTGTACCTCTACCAGGCTGCTTTGACTACCGTAACTGTATAGTAGGTTCTGAGGTCAGGTAGCTCGGGTCCTCATACTTTATTCTTCTTCTTCAATAGTACTCTACTTATCCAGGGCCTCTTTCCTTTCCATATAAAGTTAATGATTAGTTTTTCCATCTCTTTAAAGAGTGTTGTTGTGATTGGGATTGGGATTGCATTGTATTTGTAGATTGCTTTGGGTAGAATTGACATTTTCACAATGTTAAGTCTACCTATCCATGAGCATGGCATGTTTTTCATTTAATGTAAGTCTCTTTTGTTTTCTTGCAGTAGTGTTTTGTAGTTTTCTTTGTATAGGTTTTTACATCCCTGGGTAGATTTATTCCTAAGTATTTTATTTTTTACAGGCTATTATAAATGATATTGTTTTCATGATTTCCTTTTTGTAGTTGTCTTTATTGGTGTATAGGAATCCAACTGATTTTTGTATGTTTGTCATGTATCCCCCTACTCAGCTGAATCTTTCTATTAGTTCCAGTAGTTTTCTCTTGGAGTGTTTTGGGTTTTCTATGTATAGTATCATATCATCACAAATAGGGACAGCTTTACTTCTTCCTTAGCAGTTTGGGTGCCCTTTGTTTCTTTTTCTTGCCTTATTGTTCTAGCTAGGACTTCCAGCACACTGTTAAATAGGAGTGAAGACAAAGGACATCCTTGTCTTGTTCTGTTGTCAAGGGAGTGTTTTTAGCCTCTCTTTATTAAGAATGATGTTGGCTGCTGGTTTTATATCGATACCCTTTATTATGTTGAAGAATTTCCCCTCTGTATCTATTTTATGGAGAGTTTTTATCAGGAATGGGTGTTGGACTTTGTTGAATGCCTTTACTGTGTGGGTTGAGATGATCATGTGATTCATTTCTTTTATTTACGTGGTGGATTACATTGATTGATTTTCTACTGTTGAGCCATCCTTGCATATCTAGTATGAATCCCATTTGGTCATGGAATATTATTTTTTGATAAGAATTCTATTGGCTAGAATTTTGTTGATATTTTTTGCATCTATATTCATGGGAGATATTGATCTGTAATTTTCTTTTTTTGTGGTGTCTTTGCCCGGTTTTGTTGTCAGAGTTATGCTGGCTTCATAAAATGAATTTGGAAGTATCCCTTCCATTTCTATGTTCTGAAATAGTTTGAGTAGTACTGGTGTAAGCTGTTTTCTGAATGTTTGGTAGCATTCTACAGTGAAGCCATCTGGGTCAGGGCTTTTTTTTTGCTTGGAATTTTCTTTTATTACCTTTTCAGTCTCTTCTCTTATTATGGGTCTGTTCATAGTTACAACTTCAGTTCATGTTAGTTTGGGTAGGTAGTGTGTTTCTAGAAATTTGTGCATTTCCTCTAGGTTTTCATATTTGTTAGAGTATAATTTTTCATACTACTCTGTTATGATCCTTTTTATTTCAGTTGGGTCTGTTGTAATGTCTCTGATTTCATTTCTTATTTGGGTTATTTGTGTTCTCTCCTGTTTTTCTTTTGTCAGTTTGGCCAGTGGTTTGTTGATTTTATTAATCCTTTCAAAGAACCAACTTTTAGTTTTGTTGATTCTATTGTTTTTCTATTCTCTATTTCATTTATTTCTGTTCTGATCTTTATTATTTCCTTTCTTCTGTTGGATGTGGGCTTCTTTTTGCTGTTCTCTTTTCTATTTGTTTGAGTTGTGTAGTTAATGTTCTGATTTTGTCCCTTTCTTCTTGTTTGGTGTGTGCATCTATTGCTATAAATTGTCCTCTGAGGACAGCCTTTGCTGTGTCCCAAATGTTTTGGTATGATGTTTTTGCATTCTTGTTTGATTCTAGGAATTTTTTTATTCCATCTTTGAATTCTTCTATCACCCAATGGTTTTTAAGGAGGTTATTATTCAGTTTCATGAATTTGTTTTCTTTTTTTCCTTGCTCTTGCACTTTAATGACATTGTGATTAGAGAAGATACTTTGTATTACCTCAGTTTTTGATTTTGTTGAGGGTTGCTTTGTGGTCTAAGATGTGGTCTATTCTGGAGTACATTCCACGTGCATTGGAGAAGAATTTGTACTTTGCTGCTGTTGGGTGGAGTGTTCTACATATGTCTATGAGGTCAAGTTGGTTGAATGTGGCCTTTAAATCTTCTGTCTCTTTGTTGAGTTTCTTTCTAGATGTTTTGTCTTTTACTGACAGTGGTGTGTTGAAGTCTCCTACTATTATTGTGGAACTATCAATTTCTCTTTTTTGTGCAGTTAGAGTTTGTTTTATGTATTTTGGAGCCTGGTCATTGCTGTGTAAATATTTGTTATGGTTATGTCTTCATGGTGGATTATCCCCTTAATCATTATATAGTGCCCTTCTTTGTCTTTTATGGTGGATTTTGTTTTAAAGTCTGTTTTATCTTAGGTTGGTATTGCCACTCCTGCGCTTTTTTGGTAGCTGTTTGCTTGATACAATTTTTTTATCCTTCAATTTTTCATAAATTTATGTCTTTGATTCTAAGGTGTGTCTCCTGTAGACAGCATACTGATGGGTCCTGTTTTTTATTCATTCTGTCACTCTCTGTCTCTCTGTGGGTGCATTTATGCCATTTGCTTTCAGTGTGATTATTATTAGATGTGAGTTTATTGCTGTTATTTTGTAGTTTTTTTTTTTTTGTGATGCTGACATTTTCTTTGTCCCTCTTACTCTTTTGTGCTTAATTCCTTTTGTTTGTATATTTCTTTTTTCATTTCTTTCATGTTTGTAGATTTTGTATTTACTGAGACTATGTTTTTCTTCTTTATTTTGATTAGTAGGTTTGTTAACTTTCTTTTTGGTTACCTTGAAATTTACCCCTATCTTCCTGAGTTTAAACCAGTCTTTTATTACTTGATAACACCTTTTCTTCCTCTCCATTTGCAAGTTCTGTACCTAAACCTTTTATTCCATCTTTTATTGTTCTGATGTTGTTGTCATTTACAGGTTGATGTCTCTGGTTCTGTGTTGTAAAATTTTTAGTTTTGTTTTCTCCTTGGGAGTTCATTATCTAAGTTAGTATCTTGCTGAAGTTGTATTATGTGCTAGGTTCAGGTTGTTGTTGGTTCTCTAACCGAAGGACTCCCTTTAACAATTCTTGTAAGTTTGGTTTGGTTTTTACATATTCCCTTAATTTCTGTTTATCTGGAAATGGCTTAATTTCATCATCATATTTGGGTGAGAGTTTTGCAGGATATATTATTCTTGGTTTTCAGTTTTTTTCCTTCAAGACTTTACATGTCATCCCATTGCCTTCTTGCCTGTATGATTTCTGCTGAGTAATCACAGCTTAGTCTTATTGTTTCCTCTTTGTACGTGACTTTTTGTTAGTCTCAAGCTGCTCTCAGTATTATTTCTTTGTCTTTGGTTTTAGCAAGAGTGATTATGATGTCTTGGTGTTTTTCTTTTGGGGTCTATCCTATTCGGGATTTGTTGAGCTCCTTGGATAGTCGACTTTTCATCTTTCATGATATTAGGGAAGTTTCAGCAAATCTTCAATGATCTTCTCTGTTTTCCTTTTTCTCCCCCATTCTTGAGCCACAATCATACACAAAAATGTTTGCTTTTGATTATATCCCATATCATTCTAAAGGTTTCTTCATTTTTCTTACCAGATGCTGTGTCTCCTGTTGGGAGGTCCATGAAGTTGCCTTCTCATACTCGTCTGAGCTTTTTGGTGGCTGTAGCCCAAGATGATTAATCCAGTCACATTAGCTGGTACAGGACCTCAACTCCATAGCTTACCATGTTCTCTGTCCTCTGCCACTTTCTTATCCATTATGTGCTTAATCAAGTTCTTGATTCCTTCATTGGTACTCAGGGTACCAGAATTAATATTTGTATCTATTTTACTTAGTTTTTTGGGTCTTTGTTGCAGAGGGATAGCATGGTGCTTCTGTCTATAGTGCCATGTTGGCCTCATTGCCTGACTGTCATATAGCTTTGTTTTGGTTTTTTTCAAGGTAGTAAGTTGTATGTTAAAAGTTCAGAGACCTATATGATGGCATGGTGATGAACTTGGAGAAGGGAGATGAGGGCAGCGTATTTGTGCTGTGAATTTTTGTTTCCCTAACGTTATATGTGGAATATAGTTAATACTCAAAATTCACCTTCATTTTTAATAGAAAAGCTATTTTCACATTAGAATGTTATGCAATTCATTATTCCCTATAGATTTAACTAGCTACTGTACTTAAGTATATTTTTCTGTATGAAAACTTGAAGATTAATGTGACTGGTGTAATGATACAAGTACCACTTAC
Source organism: Dugong dugon (assembly GCA_030035585.1). Taxonomy (NCBI): domain Eukaryota; kingdom Metazoa; phylum Chordata; class Mammalia; order Sirenia; family Dugongidae; genus Dugong; species Dugong dugon. The sequence goes on along the minus strand of CM057463.1, from coordinate 98,685,930 downwards.
CCACTTTAAAATTAAAGAAATAAATTTCCTATTCAAATGCTTTGAGGTTTCAATATTTTTACATTAGCTTGTGCAGTTCAGTGTTTCTGTCTATAAGATTTCTTTAGAAATCTCTGATTAACTGCATTATCCTCATAAGGCTTAAGCAATTTTTTATTTGCTTTTATTTTAACAATACTCAAGAGTGTTAGGAATTGTTTTTAAGGTTAAAAATGAATGTGTTTACACCTTTTCATTGGAGACCTAATTAGCTCAGTAATTTAAATAATAGAAGTTGAGGGCTTTATAAAATACAAGAAGAGTGACTACTTTGTAATAGTTTCCACAACAAAAATACTGTTGAAATAGTGCTTGATTTTAAAATAATCTCTTTCAAAATGTGTAGAGTATAAATGGGAACTTTGGTACATTTTCTGAGGATCAAGTAAAACTAGCTTTATGGATGGGGTGAGAAACAATAGCCTATGACTTTTTATGCCACCCAGAGCCCCTCAGAAGACAAGCCTGGCAATCAGCTTCCAAAAGGTCACAGCCTTGAAAACCCTATGGAGCAGTTCTACTCTGCACACATGAGGTTGCCATGAGTTGGAATCAACTTGATGGCAACTAATAACAACAACAATATATATTCTGTAATTCAATTGTTTATTCCATTTGGTACCTATGAAATGATTTCTATGACACTAGTCATCTTATTCATAATATGTCTGAACTTATGCAAGCCAGTTTCTCCTTGAGTGTGTGCCAAAGAATACAGTGAACTTTTAGGGTAATATAACTTTAATTCCAGATCCACAATATCCCCTACTCAATGTCTTTACCGTCACCAAATGAGAAATTTGGCTTATACTATGGCTATTCATATATGGAAGGTACACAAATCATCCTCAATTAGATTATGTTCAAGTAGTCTTTCATGTTTCAGTGAGAAATTTCAAATAGAAAGCCTGTGATCTCATTTTTGGCCTCTAACTCCTTTAATTCAATAGATAGAGCCATGTTGAGACAACTCGGTTTCCCCCTAGTTATTCTCTCCGAGTAGAGATAAGAATCACTAGATACCAAAATTATAATATTCCATAATATTTTGGATTTATAGACCCCAGAAGAACACCTCTTGACTACCAAGCCAAGTAGGAACAACTGAGAAATAGATGCAGGAAATAGAAAGATGGAGAGCAAAATATCGTCTTTACTACTGACAAAGATGTATGGAGAATATGGCTAAGTGCAGCCAAATGGGCTTGTTAATTTGCACTCCAAATGTATTTCCCCACCAATCCTTACAAACAAAGGTAGAGCTTATCATGACAAACGCACCACAATTTGAAAAATAAGAACCAAATTGTATAGTCTCTGCTGGCTGCCGGATGATAAAATGTGAATACCAAAGTAAGGGAGCCATATTGCATATTAACCAGTTGAATAAATTATTCTTCCCTCCCTGGGAAGGAATGCTTTGGGAAGAAAAGTTTGGGTTATGACTCTAACGAATGTTCCTCTACATGGAGACATGACGAATGAGGGATAATTGATATCTTTGATAACTACTCAGGATTTGGTGTGCAATGTCATGTGAACATATATATTTCTCTACTTCAATATTGTTTTATGTTAATAAAATGACATTAAGGGAAATAAAATATTACTTTCTGCTCAAAATTTAAAAAATTATTATAGATATAAAGTAAATAATTATCTGAACAATCATTAGGTTTTTAGCACCATTTTGTGACATTATATAAAGCATCAGGTATAGAAGGCCAAATTTAAGGGCAAGAGAGTTCTACTACTTCACTGCCCTTTTAATCTTTGGCATCTTGAGTAGATAGGCTGGAAAATTATTCCTGTAATTTAAATTATGGACATGACTTTTTATGGTGTCGGCTGAGGCCATCATGTTGTTTTACATAAAGCACCAAACAGCTATTAGAAGTTAATGAACTTTCTTTATTAGCACATCAGGAATACTTAAACCAGTCATCTAGAGAAAAATCACTCTTCATGTCTGATCATAAATTTTGAGCTTCCCATCACCTTGATAAATACTGCCTTCAAATTTGGAAGAATGGTATTCAAATGGACATTTATATTAGTTGTGTGTGTGTGTGTGTGTGTGTGTATGGCTTGCTTCTTTATTCTTTTAGAAAGGGAGCCATATAATTTTATTCACCGTTGCTTATAAAATGACTTAAAGTCATTTTGGTTCTACATACTACACAATACTTTAAACAATACATGTGATAAAATGTACCAGTTTTCAGGACAAATGTTTAAACAGTAGTCATATAATGTTAATCAACACCAGATCACAATTTGTACTTACCAATGTCCAGAAGTCTCTTCAGTCCCTTCCTAATTATTAATCTCCCAAAATAAAAATTATCTTGAGTTTTATCTCTATAGATTTCTTTTCCTGTTTTTGAGCTTATATAAATAGAATCATATAGTATATAATACTTTGTCTTTTATTTTTCTTTTCAACAGTTTGTCTGTAAAACTTTTCCATGCAGCTGTGCTTACTAGTAATTATTTTTTCTTTTATGTATACTCTTCCATTGTATCACTAGCCCACAACACATTTATTCCTTCCACTTTTGATGGACACACATTTGGATTGTTTCCAGTTTTGGGCCATATTATGTGCTTCTGTCAATATTGTGCTTATGGTGAATATATGTACAAATTTTTGAATATACCTAGCAGTTCATTTGGTAAGCATATGTATGAATTTCTGCTAGCTATATACCTAAGAGTGGAATCGCTGGACCTTAGGTTCTGCTTTAGAAAATCATACCAAAGAGTTTTCCAAGTGATTTTCCCACCAACAGGATATGAGAGATCCATTCATTTCACCTACTTGCCAGTACTTGCCATTGTTAGCTTTTTATTTCTTTTTTTTTTTCATTTCAGTCATCTGGTGGCATATTGCAGTTCACTGAGGTATTGGCTTGCTTGTCCCTAGTGACAAGTGACCTCAAATGTTTGTAGGTTTTCTTCTTTATCTATTCTCTTGCACTGATGCAAGTGCCCATTTTTGTTTCACTCCAGTTTAACTTCTGTAGCTTTGTAATAATTCTTGATGTGTGGTGGTAATGTAAGCCCTCCAACTTTGCTCTTATTTAAATTTATTTTTGTGGGTATTGATTTTTAAATATGTTTATAAATCATCTCAATTTACACACACACACACACACTGGTTGTTTCGACTTAATTTGCATTGAATCTATGAATCGATCTGCAGAAAATTGTTATCTTTATAATACTGAACAGAGTTTAATTAGCTATTTTTATTATTATGTATTGCTTTATAGTGTTAGTAATACATATTATTTTAAAGATTGCATTTTCTGAAGTCAGTTCAGCTACATCAACCATTTTATGTTATTCCTCACATGCTTTGTATTTTTTTCTTGTTCCATTATTTCTATTTTCTGTCTTCTTATATTTCAGGCCTTTATATTTCTTGTGTCTGAAGAGCATTAATTTTTTAATTTAGTCTGACAAATTTACACAAGAACAAATTTTACAAACTTGTATTACAGAGATTTCCACTGCAAATTATGCAGGAGAAACAGTTATCAGACTAACCATTTAACAACAACATTTTAAAAACCTGGAGCAACCATATATTTGTATGAAGGGACTGGAAAACACTAAATAAACTTTCCCAGGAGTTGAGACACCATTGTCATTGTTTCTATGTGTGTATATATGTGTTCTTCATATAATTCAGCTTCTTGGATTATTTGCTCAGCACACAGATTGAATAAGTATGGTGAAAGGATACAACCATGACACATACTTCCTTGACTTTAAACCACGCGGTATCTCCTTGTTCTGTTCGAATGACTGCGTCTTGGTCTAAGTACATGTTCCATTTGAACACAATAAATATTCTGGAATTCCCATTCTTTTCAATATTATCCATAATTTGTTATGATCCACACAGTCTAACGCCTTTGCATAGTAAGTAAAACACAGGTAAACATCCTTCTGGTATTCTCTGCTTTCAGCCAAGATCCATCTGACATCAGCAATGATATCTCTCGTTCCATATCCTCTTCTGAATCCGGCTTGAATTTCTAGCAGTTTCCTGTCTTTGTACTGCTGCAGCCATTTTTGAATTATCGTCAGCAAAATTTTGCTTGTATATGATATTTTATAAAATAATAATTTATTGTGTTTCTCACAAAATTTACAACAGCAAGGTAGGTTCCCATTTGACAATTTTGACACAAATTGATCAACGACATTAGTTACATTTTTCACAATGCGTCAATATTCTCTTTAATTGTGTTCTGGTTGTTCCATTTCTAGTACTCTAGTTTCCCTGATCCGCTTTCTTCTCATCTTTCTTTAAATTAAATGTTGAACTTTTGGACTCATAACTCATTATTGTCTGATCTATTCCAACTTGTAGGTACCCTATAGGACAGAGCAGAACTGCCCCATAGGGTTTCCAAGGACCTGCTGTTGGATTCGAACTGCCAACCTTTTGGTTAGCATCCAAACTCTTTACCACTGAACCACCAGGGCTCCGTTGGACTCATACAGAATTTTTTTTTATTAGAGCACTGATCTAATGGGTAATATCCTCTATTTTGTGTGTCTCTCTGCTTTTCTGCTAAAGGGTGATCTCAGTGGATAGTTTTGGTTGAACGTATAAAGAATGCCTAAAGGCAATAGTCTCAGGAATTCCACTGGTCTCAGGTGGTCCAGTAAGTCTGTATTTTATAAAAATTTGAGTTTTGTTCTACATTTTTCTCCCATTCTATCCAGGATCATCTATTGTGACCCTGATCAGATCGCTTGATGGTGGTAGCAGGGCATCATCTGTTTCTTCTGGTTTTAGGGTGGTTGAAGTCATGACTTGCGTAGGATATCAGACTTTTTTCTTTTCTGTTATTTTGGTTACCTTATTACTCTTTTGCTCCTTATGAGTAAAGATCAATAGTTGTATATTAGATGGCCGATTGCAAGCTTTTAAGACCCCAAATGCTACTCACCTCATTAGGATGCAGAGTATGAACTTTGTGAACTTTATTATGCCAATTATATGTCAAATTATATGTTAAACTCTCTAGTACAGGCTCCTTTTCTTATGAGTACTTCTCAGCAACATCATTTACTTTGGTTATGCTGTGCTCATTACACTCACATTCAGTACCACTTTTCCCATCACTAAAAATAACTAACATCTACAATCTAAAGTGTGCTTCTCCCTCCTGTGACTCCTCCACCTGGTAACCACCAGTGACTGTTGGTCTTTGTATATATGTCTATTCTTATGTTCTTATACAAGAGGGATCCAATATTTGTCCTTATGTGCTTCACTTATTTCACATAGCATTATGCCCTCCAGGTCCATTCATTTTATAATACGTTTCGTGGAATCATCATTGTTCTTTATGGTTGCATCCTATTTCATTGTACTTATGCATCACATTTTGCTTATTCATTCATCTGTTGATGGGCACTTAGGTTATTTCCATTTTTTTTGCTATTGTGAATAAAACGGCAGTGAACATAGTTGTGCATATGTCTGTTAATCTGATTGTGTTACCACCTCTGGATTTCTAGGGTACACATCTAGGATTGGGATTACTGGATCATAGGGTAGTTTTATTTCTATTTTTTTTTTGAGGAAATGCTATACCGTTTTCCATAGTGGTTGTGTCACTTTGCAGTCGCACCAGTAATGGATAAGGGTTCCAAACTCCCCATGTCCTCACCAAGATTTGTTGTTATCTGTTTTTCTTTTTTTTTTTTTTATTGTACTTTAGGTAAAGGTTTACAGAACAAAAGTTTCTCATTAATCTGTTAGTACACATATTACCCTATGACAGTGGTTAACAACCCCACGACATGGCAACACTGTCCTTTCTCAACCTTGGGTTTCCTATCACCAGCTTTCTTGTCCTCTCCTGCTTTCTAGTCCATGTCCCTGGACTGCTGTGACTCATTAGTCCCATTTGGTTTTATGGGGCTGTCCACTCCCCGGCTGAACAGAGAACCTTGGAAATGACTTCACCACTGAGCTAAAAGGGTGTCTGGGGGCCATACTCTCGGGGTTTCTCCAGTCTCCTATAGGCCAGTAAATCTGGTCTTTTTTGTGTGAGTTAGAATTATGTTCTACATCCTTCTCCAGCTCTGTCCAGAACCCTCTGTTGTGATCCCACTCAGAGCAGTCAATGGTGGTAGCCGGGCACCATCTAGTTGTGCTGGACTCAGTCTAGTGGAGGCCTTGGTAGCTGTGGTCCACTAGTCCTTTGGACCAATCTTTTCCTTGTATCCTGTTTTCTTCATTCTCCCTTGCTCTTGAAGGGGTGAGACCAGTGCAGTATCTTAAACGGCAGCCCACAGGCTTTTAAGACCCTCAGACGCTATTCACCAAGACAGAATGTAGAACATTGTCTTTATAAACTGTGTTATACCAATTGAGCTAGATGTTCCCCGAGACCATAGTCCCCACAGCCCTCCACCCAGAAATTCAGTCCCACAGCAAGTTTGGATACGACAATGGAGATTCCATAATCATTCTTTGTACAAGTTCTGCTGGCTTCCCCAGTATTGTGTACTGTCTTACCCTTCATCAAAATTACCACTTAATCTACTGTCTATTTAATATTCCCCCCCACCCCTTCCATCCTTCGTAAGCAGCAAAGATTGTTAGTTTTTGTGTGTAAAATTTTTCATGAGTTTTTACAGTAGAGGTCTCATATAATATTTGTCCATTTGTGATTTATTTCACTCAGCATAATGTCCTCCAGTTTCATCCATGTTATGAGATGCTTCACAGATTCATCATTGTTCTTTATCATTGCATAATACTCCATTGTGTGTACGTACTATAGTTTGTTTATATATAGTTTGTTTTTGCCCTCCATCTATTGATGAGCATCTAGGTTATTTCCATCTTTTTGCTATTGTGAACAATGCTGCAATGAACATCGGTGTGCATATGTCTAATTGTATGATGTCTCTTATTTCTCTCAGATATATTCCTAGGAGTGGGATTGCTGGATCATACGGTATTTCTATCTCTAGCTTTCTAAGGAAGCGTCATATCATTTTCCAAAATGGTTGTATCATTATGCATTCCCACCAGCACTGCATAAGAGTTCCGTTCTCCCAGCAGCCTCTCCACCATTTGTTATTTCCAGTGTTTTTGTTTCGTGCCAGTAATGCTGGTGTGAGATGGTATCTCATTTTGGTTTTAATTTGCGTTTCTCTAATGGCTAGTGATCCTGACATTTCCTCATGTGTCTGTTGGCCGTGTGAATGTCTTCTTTGGTGAAGTGTCTGTTCATTTCCTCTACTCATTTTTTAATTGGATTATTTGTCTTTTTGTTGTAGAGGTGTTGAATTTTTCTTACAGATTTTAGAGATTAGGCTTTGTCTGACTTGTAATACCCAAAAATTTTTTCCCAGTCTGTAGGTTCTCTTTCTACTCTTTTGCTGAAGTCTTTTGAAGAGCATAGGTGTTTGATTTTTAGAAGATACCATTTATCTACTTATATTCTGGAGTATGTGTGTTGTAGGTTATAGTTTGTATCCTGTTAATGCTGTGTATGAGGGCCTCTAGCATTGATCTTATTTTTTCTTCTATGAACTTTATTTATAGTTTTTGGCTTTTTATTTAGGTCTTTGATCCATTTTGAATTAGTTTTTGTATATGGTGTGAGATATGGGTCCTGTTTCACTTTTTTGCAGATGGATATCCAGTTTTGCCAGCACCATTTGTTAAAAAGACTGTCTTTTCCCCATTTGATGGACTTTGGACCCTTGTCGAAGATCAGGTGAATATAGGTGGATGGGTGTAAATCTGGGTTCTCAATTCTATTCCATTGGTCAATGTATCTGTTGTTGTACCAGTACCAGGCTGTTTTGACTACCGTAGCTGTATAGTAGGTTTTGAGGTCAGGTAGAGCAAGTCCTCCTACTTTATTTTTCTTCTTCAGTAGTGCTTTACTTATTTGGGGCTTCTTCCCTTTCCATATAAACTTAATGATTACTTTTTCCATCTCTTTAAAGAATGTTGTTGGTATTTGGATCCAGATTGCATTGTATTTGTAAATTGCTTTGGGTAGATTTGTCATTTTCTCTATGTTGAATCTACCTATCCATAAGCATGGTATGTTTTTCCATTTATGGAGATCCCTTTGGGTTTCTTGCAGTAGTGTCTTGTAGTTTTCTTTGCATAGGTTTTTACATCCCTAGTTAGGGTATTATAAATGGTATTGTTTTCCTGACTTCCATTTCATCATTCTCTTTCTTGGCATGTAGCAATCCAACTGATTTTTGTATGTTTATCTTGTATCCTGCTACTCTGCTGAATCTTTCTATTAGTTCCAGTAGTTTTCTCGTGGAGTCTTTAGGGTTTTCTATGTATAGTATTATATCATCCACAAACAGGGACAGTTTAACTTCTTCATTACCAGTTTGGACGCACTTTATTAATTTTTCTTGCCTTATTGGACTTTCAGCATAATGATAAATAGGAGTGGAGATAAAGGGCATCCTTGTCTAGTTCCTGTTCTCAAGGGTAATGTTTTCAACCTCTCTCCATTAAGAATGATATTGGCAGTGGGTTTAGCATAGATGCCCTTTATTATGTTGAGAAATTTCTCTTCTATACCTATTTTGTTGAGAGTTTTTATCAGGAATGGGTGTTGGACTTTGTTGAATGCTTTTTCTGTGTCAATTGTGATGATCATGTGATTCTTTTCATTCCTTTTATTTACGTGGTGGATTACTTTGATTGATTTTCTAATGTTGAACCATCCTTACATACCTGGTATGAATCCTACTTGGTCGGGGTGTATTATTTTTTTGATATGATACTGAATTCTATTGGCTAGAATTTTGTTGAGATTTTTGCATCTATATTCATAAGAGATATTGGTCTGTAATTTTCTTTTTTTGTTTCTTCTTTGCCTGATTTTGGTATCAGGGTTATGCTGGCTTCATAGATGAATTCAGAAGTGTCACTTCCTTTTCTATGTTTGGAAATAGTTTCTGTAGTACTGGTACAAGCTCTTCTCTGAATATTTGGTAAAATTCTCCAGTGAGGCTACCTGGGACAGGGTTTTTTTTTTTTTTTTTTTGGGAGTTTTTTTTATTAACTTTTCAATTTTTTCTCTTTCTATGACTCTGTTCAGATTTTCAGCATCACTTTGTGATAGTTTTTGTAAGTAGGGTTTCTAGAAATTTATCCATTTCCTCTATGTTTTCATTTGTTGGAGTCTAGTTTATCATATCACTCTGTTACGATCCTTTTTATTTCAGGTGGGAATGCTGTAATGTCCCCCTTTTCATTTCTTATTTGGGTTATTTGCATCCTCTCCTGTTTTTATTTTGTCAGTCTGACCAGTGTTTTGTTGATTTTGTTGATTCTTTCAAAGAACTCTCTTTTGGTTTTGTTGATTCTTTGTATTGTTTTTCTATTATCTATTTCATTTATTTCTGCTCTGATCTTTGTTTTTCCTTTCTTCTGGTGTCTGTGGGATTTTTTTTTTTTTTTTTTTTGCTGCTATCTTTCTATTTGTTTGAGTAGTATACTTAACATTTTGATTTTGTGCCTTTCTTCTTTTTTGATGTGTGCATCTATTGCTATAAATTGTCCTCTGAGGACTGCCTTTGCTGTGTCCCAAAGATTGTGGTATGGTGTGTTTTCATTCTAGTTTGATTCTAGAAATTTTTTTATTCCATCTCTGATTTCTTCTATTACCCAGTGGTTTTGTAAGCAGGGTGTTAGTCAGCTTCCATGTAATTGATTTTTTTTCCTTGCTCTTCCTCTTGTTAATTTCTACCTTGATTGTGTTGTGGTCAGAGAAGATATTTTGTGTTATCTCAATGTTTTGGGTCTTGTTGAGGATTGCTCTGGGTCCTAAGATGTCGTCTATTTTGGAGAACATTCCATGTGAGTTGGAAAAGAATGTGTACTTTGCAGCTGTAGGGTGCAGTGTCCTATATATGTCTGTGCGGTCAAGTTGGCTGATTCTGTCCTTTAAGTCTTCTGTGTCTTTTCTGAGTTTCTTTTCAGATGTTCTGTCCTTTACTGAGTGTGGTGTTTCAAAGTCTCCTACTATTATTGTGGAACTGTCAGTTTCTGTTTTCAGTGCTTTTAGAGTTTGTTTTATGCATTTTGGAGCTCGCTCATTGGGTGCGTAGATGCTTATTATGGTTATGTCTTCATGATGGATCATCCCCTTAATCATTAGTGTCCTTCTTTGTCTTTTATGGTGGATTTTGTTTTAAAGTCTATTTGATCTGAGATTAGGATTGCCACTCCTGATTTTTTTGGTAGTTGTTAGCTTGATATATTTTTTTCCAACCTTTGACTTTTTCTAAATTCACATCTTTGTTTCTAAAGTGTGTCTCTTGTAGACAGCATATTGATGGATCCTGTTTTTTTTATTCATTATGTCACTCTCCATCACTTTATGGGTGCATTGAGGCTGATTACATTCAGGATAATTATTGATAAGTGTGAATTTATTGCTGTCATTTTGTAGTGCTTTTTTTTTTTTTTTTTTTTGTGGAACTGGTATTTACTTTGTTCCTCTTACTCTCCTGTGCTGAATTCCTTTTTTTATGGATTTTTTTTTCATTTCTTTTGTTTTTGTAGGTTTTGTTTTTACTTAAAATTTATGTTTTTCCTCTTTATTTTTATGAGTATGTTTGTTAACTTTCTTTGTCATTACCATGAAATTTACCCTTATCTTTCTAAGTTTAAAGCAGTCCATTATTACTTGGTATCACCTTGACTTCCTTTCCATTAGAAGCTTCTATACCTCCTCATTTATTCCCTCTTTTATTGTTCTGATGTTGTTGTCATTTACAGATTAACTGCTCTGATTCCCTGTTGTATTTCTTTTGGTTTTTGATAGTCCTTGAGAGTTCATTTCCTAGATTGGTATCTGGCTGGTATGATCCTACATCCAAGATTCAGCCTGTGAGCTGATGTTGTTTGTTCTCGGATCGAAGGACTCCCTTTAATAATTCTTGTAAGTTTGGTTTGGTTTTTATATAGTCCCTTAATTTCTGTTTATCTGGAAATGATCCAATTTTACCATCATATTTGAATGAGAGTTTTGCAGAATATATTATTCTTGGCTGACAGTTTTTTTCTTTCATGGTTTTATATATGTCATCCCATTACCTTCTTGCCTGTATGGCTTCTGCCAAATAATCTGAGCTTAGTCTTATTGTTTCTCCACTGTATGTGACTTTTTGTTTTTCTCGGGCTGCTCTCAGGATTCTTTGTTTCTCTTTGGTTTTGGCGAGTGTGATTATGATATGCCTTGGTGATTTTCTTTTGGGGTCTATCTTATATGGTGTTTGTTGGGCTTCTTGGATGGCCAGCTTTTCATTTTTCTTGACATTGGGGAAGTTTTCTGTCAGCATTTCTTCAATGTTCTCTTTGTGTTTTCTATTTTCTCCCCCTGTTCTGGAACTCCAATCACTCGAAAATTTTTACTCTTGATTGTATCCCACATAATTCTCAGGGTGTCTTCATTTTTCTTCATTCTTTTTTCTGATTTTTCCTCAAATAGAGTTGTATCCAAGTGTTGGTCTTCAATTTCGCTCATCCTGTCTTCCATCATTTCAAACCTGCTCCTCAGCCTTTCTATGACACTATTTCTGAAATCTAATTGTTTTTGTATAATTTCTAGTTGTGAATTTATTTTGGCATTTTGTTCCTGCATTGTTTTCCTGAATTCTTCTATTTTTTTTTTGTCTGTATTTGCCTTGAATTTGTCTGCCTTTTCCATGAATTTGTCTATGTTTTCTCATTTTTGTCTCCTTTTTGCTTCAACTCATGCATAACTCTGATATTAGAGTTTTGATTTCCCTATCAGGTAGTTGTAGTGCTTTTTCTTCTACTGGAAAATCATCTGGTGTTTTATTTTGGACATGACTGGAACCATCCTTTCCTGTTTTTGTAATTATTTTGATATTGTCTTCTATCTTTGAGGCTTTCAGTAGTTATTCCTCATTTATTGATTGTAGATTTGTTTGTTTCTTCCTGCTTTTTTGTTTTTGTTTTTGTTTTTGTTTTAGCTATGTCTGAGTAGGCGGGTTGTATGTTCTTTGTTGTTTGCTCATCTGTGGGCACAATACTTTTTGCCTCCTCCAAATGGCAGGGTCAGTCACTCAGATATGGTACAGCAGGGCAGGTCTAGTTGAAGAGGAGTTGCTAGGATGAGTTCTTTGTGGCACTTACTACAGCCATCAGGGTGGACCAGTAATCAGTGCAGGACAGGTTACAGTAGGCCATGCCTGTGCTGCTTGGTAGTGTGATGTTCACTGCACAGTGCAGTTAGGCAGGATGGAGGGGGGAGATGGTGATGTGTGGAGCTAAGATGGGTATGGGAGAGAGGAGGGAGGAACAGGAGCCAAAAACATACAAACAAAGAAAAAAGAGTGCTAGGGAAGCTTACCATTGGAGTGGAGAGATGAGAGACTATGAAAAGGAGAAGAAAATAAAAAGAAGAAGAAGAAAAAAGGAAGAGAAAAAAGTGAGTAGATAAAAATTAGAAAGAAAAAAGAAAAGTAAAGCTCCCAGGGTTCCCACTGGTGCTGCTGCGATGTCTGGCAAAGCTCTTCCCAGGCCGTGAAGTACAGTCTGGCTAGAAGGGGTAGAGGTATCACTCAGCACAAAGTATCCAGGGGATGGGAAGAGAAGGAAAGTATAGAGAGAAGAAAAACTGAGTAATGAAGAAAGATAAAAAGGGAAAATAATACAAAACAATTAAAAAAGAAGAACAAGAAAACCCCCCAAAAAAAACAGAGGAAAAAAAACCTCCCCCAAAAAAAACAAGAAAAAAGAAATGCCCTCAAGATCCCTCTGTGCATCTGCTCAAACTGAGGGGGTAGGTCCCAAGGTGTGCAGTACTGCCCAGCTAGAACGGGTTTCTCAATTCAAGAAAAGAAAAAGTAAACAAACAATTCAAAACATTAAAATTAAAAAAAATTAAAAAAAAACACAGGATCCCACTAGTATGGCAGCAAGAGCTAGGAAGTAGTTTCACTTTCAAGTGGCGTTTCACAGCCTTTCAGGAAGAAGCAAAGATGCCACGTGGAGCCAGGAATTTGAGAGAAAGGAGGGGGAGGTGGCGAGAGATAAGGAAGAAATCTAAAGAAGTGGAAAAAGTCAACAGCAGCAGCCAACAAATGACACTTAAGAAGCTGGCTAGTGCAGGCAGATGGAATCCAAGTGACACCAGGGTGAAGCTGGTGCTTCCCGGCCAAGATACTGCAACAGCTTGAAGCCGATGAGGCCAAATGGGGATGAAGAAGGGTGGTGGGTGGGAAAGCGTATATCGCTGCTTACCAGTTGTTCTGTCTCCTGCTGGAAGCTCCTTGAAGCTGCTTCCTCGTACCCCTTGTTCACTGATCTCTGATAGGAGTCCAAGATGGTGGACCTGTGCTGCATTAGCTGATAGGGGACCTCTGTATGCATCTCTCCTCGCTCTCTGTTCTCTGTCAGTTTCTTATTCCATTCAGTGCTTGTCTGAGTTCTTTATCTCATTTGATGCTTAGGGTTTCAGGATTGCTGTTTTCTCCCTTTGACTTAGTTTTTCAGATCTTTGCTATGGAGGTACAGCATGGTGCTTCTGCCTATATTGCTATATTGAGAGAAAGTCCTTCTCTTTTTTGTTTTATAGTTCCATTTTAGCAGGGATGAGATGATATCTCGTAGTTTTGATTTGCATCTCTCTATGAGCTAATGATCTCGTGAGCATCTTTTCATGTGGTGAAAGTTCTGTTCCTGTCCTTTGTCCATTTTATAATTGAGTTATTTGCTTTTTGGTTGTTGAGTTGTTAGAAGTTGTCTATAAATTTTAGAGATTAGACCCTTATTAGCTATGTCATTTCCAAAGTTTTTTCCCAGTCTGGGTACTTTCTTTTTACTCTTTTGATAGTCTTTTGATGAACGTAAGTTTTTATTTTTTATTACGTCCCATTTATCTATTTCTTCTTCTTCTACTTGTACACTTGTTATTATGTTTGTTATCCCATTTTTATAAAAGAGTACGTCCCATAGTTTTCTCCCTATATTTTCTTCCAGGAATTTTAATGTTTTGGGTTTAACATTTAGGTCTTCGATCCATTTTTGAGCTAGTTTTTGTGTACTTTGTGAGATATGTGTCTTGTTTCATGTTTCTACAAGAAAATATCCAGTTTTGCCATCACTGTTTATTCAAGAGACTGTTTCTGCCACTCTGAATGGACTTTGACCCCTTGTGAAAAATTAGTTGTCTATAGATGGCTAGATATATTTCTGAATTCTCAATTATATTCTACTGGTGTTTGTGTCTATCATTAAAACAATACTAGGCTGCTTTTATTACAATGGAAATATAGTATGTTTTGATATTAGGGAGTACAAGACCTCAAAATCTGATTTTCCTCTTCAGTATTTCTTTGGCTATTTGGAGTTTCTTTCCTTTCCACATGAAGATGGTCATTAATCTCTCCATTTCAGTAAATAATGTTGGGATTTATATTGGGATTGTATTATAGCTGTACATCACTTTAGGTAGAATTGACATTTTCACTATATTAAGTCTTCAATCCATGAGTATAGAATATCCTTCCATTTATATAGGTCTCTTTTAGTCTCTTGTAGTAGTATTTTGTAATTTTCATTGTATAAGCCTTTTATGTCCCTTGTTAGGTAAATTCCTAGGTAATTGTTTTGGGGGATATTGTAAATGGCATTGTTTTCTTGATTTCTTTTTCAGAATCCTCCTTGTTGGTATAAAGAGCCCAGCTTCTTTTTGTGTGTTGATCTTTATCCTGCAACATTGCTGATTTCTTATATTAGTTCCAGAAATTTTCTTGTGGATTCTTTAGGGTCTTCTATGTATAAAAGCATGTCATTGGTGAATAACTTATTGAGTTTATTCCTGAAAATATTGTATATTTTTTCCTTATGATTGCCTACGTTGTGATTTCTTTTTTTTTTTTTTTTTTTGGATATGGCTCTCTCTCTCATTTCTCCCCCTGCTCTCCCATATAGATTCAAATATTTGTGTAATGTTCTCACCTTTCCATTTGGACAACTTCCTCTTGTAATACTTGCAGAGCTGCTCTGGTAGTGACAAATCCCTAGAGCTTCTATTTTATTGGGAATGTCTTGATTTCTCCTTCATTTTTGAATTACAACTTTGCTTGGTAAGGATCCTTGGTTTGTCAATTATTTTCATTCAGTATTTTATATACGTTTCTCCATTGCCTTCTGGCCTTTAGAGTTTCTGAGGAGAAATCCACACTGATTTGTATGAAGGACCCTTGCTATGTTATATTGTGTTTTTCTCTTGATGTTTTCAAAATTCTCTCCTTGTCTTTGGTTTTGAGGAATTTTAGTAGAATAAGGTATGGGGTTGCTCTTTTTGTGTTTCCTCTAATTGGGTTTTGTGTAGCTTCTTGTATTTGTAGGCTTGATTCTGTGTGCAATTCTGGGAAATTCTCTATGATTATCTCTAGAAAAATTATTTCTATGCCTTTATTATTGTCATGATGCTCTGGAATACCAATAATTCTAATAATTGCTTTCTTACTTGAATCTCATATGACCTTTTGGATTTGTTTGCTTTTCTTTTTTCTTTTCTCTTGTTTCTTTTGAGACTTGATAAGTTCAGTTACTCTGTCTTCTAGTTCACTTATTCTATCTTCTGTCTATTTGACTCTTGTCGAGAGTTTCTCTTGCATTTTCTAATTCAGTTGCTTTATTCTTCAGTTCTAGTAATTCTCTTTTTTTTTTTTAGTGTTCAATTTCCTTGTTAAATATCTTGTTTTGTTCCTCAGTTTGTCTCCTGATTGCTGTTAGTTTTTTTTTTTTTTTTAATGAGTGCTTTTTGCTTTCTTTAAACTTGTTTAGCACCATTATCTGAAAATTATCTATTCTTTCCATTATCCTGATCTCCACAAAAGAAATTTTCTCTTCTTCATGTATTCCTTTTGATTGGTCCTTCTTCTCTTGTGATTTTTGTGTGTTTTATTATTTTTTGTTGAACTTGGGCCATTTAGATATATATAGGTATATCTATATATATATATTTTAAATTCCAAGTTTCTTGATTTTCCTAATAATGGCTAGAGGGCACTCTTGTCTTTGATTTTTTCAGCACTGAGTGAGGAATTCTAAGTGAGTTTTTATGTGGGTGCTTAAGTTTCTGGGTTCTTACTGAGGTGACTGACTTTGCTTGTGTGTTAAGTCTCTCTGTCTTCTGAGGTTTTCAGTGTGGCCCTAGGTGTATCCCTGGGCTTGGTATATGTCTTGGTCATCTAGTGCTGCTATAACAGAAATATCACAAGTGAATGGCATTAACAAAGAAAAATTTATTCTCTCTCAGTCTCAGAATGCAGGGTGCCAGCTCCAGGGTCAGGCTTTCTCTCTGTGTCAGCTCTACAGGAAGGTCCTTGTCATCCATCTTCCCTGGTCCAGGAGCTTCTCAGCACAGGGACACTGGGTCCAAAGCATGCACTATTCTTGTTCTTGTTTCTTGGTGATATGAGGTGCCCATGTCTCTCTGCTCATTTCTCTCTTTTATGTCTCAAAAGAAATGGGATTAAGACACAACCTAATCTTGTAGATTGAGTCTTTCTTCATTAACATAACTGCTGCTAATCCTACCTCATTAATATCATAGAGATAGAATTTACAACACATAGGAAAATCACATTAGATGACAAAATGGTGAACAATCACACAATACTGGGAATCATGGCCTAGTCAAGTAGACACACATTTTTGGAAGACACAGTTCAACACATAATAGTATCTTTTTCCTCTTTACACTGAGTTTGGGATGTTTAAGCCTCTGTAGCTCAATGTATATGAATTTTGTTTTTTTCCATTGACCACAGACACTGGCATAAGAAGTAGAGCTCAGCTATCCTGAAATGAAAATGGGGAGAGCTTTATTTCTTTCCCTTATAAGCACATCTCTACAGCTTCTCTCATGGTGTCCTTCTGTGGGCAGAAAGTCAGTTGTTTCCCTCTGTATTCTTTACTTGTAGGTAGCCCTAGGTGTTCCATGATTCCTTGGCATACTTTGGCTTATAGATGATTCTCACATTGTGACTGTCTTCCTCCTCGTGTCTCTGCATCTATTTTGGTATTTTTATAAATGGCAAGTGATTAGGTTTAAGATTCACCCTACACTGGTATGACCTCATCACTATAACTAAAGAAAAACCTAATTTCCAAACAGGATCCAATCCATAGGTACAAAGGCCAGGAATTCAACATATGTTCTGCTGGGACACAATTCAATAAATAACAAGTATCAAACTTACCTTTGTTCCATAATCACCTATGAAACTAGACAAAATACGTAGAACATCTCTTCTGAGACATAGGACAACAGAAAGCTAAACATTTTTATTCTTAAGGGCAAATACACAAAACTAATGCCATAAAACAATATATGTGCTGTTTAATGAGAAGCTAGTTTGTTCTGTAAAGCTTCATCTAAAGTTCAATTAAAACAAAAAATTTAAGTCTCTTTCTATTACCCAATCCAAAGCCATGTCCACATTTTTAGGTGTTTGTTACAGCAGCTCTCACTTATACTAATGTACTAACAAGAAACCAAACCTGCTGCAGTGGAGTTGACCCTGACCCATGGCGATCCCATGTGTTACAGAGTAGAACTGGTCCCCGAGTGTTATTGAGTGGAACTGGTTTTCTTGGTTGTAATCTTTACAGATTGACAGGCCTTTCTTTTGTGGTGCCACTGAGCGGATTAGAACCACCGACCTTTAGGTTA
This sequence comes from Dugong dugon, assembly GCA_030035585.1. Taxonomy (NCBI): domain Eukaryota; kingdom Metazoa; phylum Chordata; class Mammalia; order Sirenia; family Dugongidae; genus Dugong; species Dugong dugon. Next base: position 98,668,141 of record CM057463.1, on the reverse strand, counting down.
GTAGATGTAGGCAAACCATTTGTGCCACTCAGGGACCTCACAAAAAACTTAAAGCCAAAACCAAACCATTGTCATCCAGTCAATTCCAACAATATAGGACAGAGTAGAACTGCCTCAAGGGGTTTCCAAGGCTGTAATCTTTACGAAAGCAGACAGCCACATCTTTCTCCCTTGGAGAGGCTGATGGGTTAGAACCACTTACCTTTTGGTTAGCAGCAGAGCACTTTAAGCACTGTGCTACTAGAGCTCCTTCACTAAAATACTTAGCAGTACCTAAATCTGCATTAGTTTACTGGTGCTATTTCAACAAATTACCACAAACTTGGTGGTTTAAAACAACAGAATTTTATTCTCTCACAGCTCTGGAGGCTAAAGGTTTGAAATCAATGTTGGCAGACCATTCTCCCTCTGAAGCTCTAAAGAAGATTCCTTTCATTGTCTCTTTCATCTTCTCGTGGCCCCAGGCATTACTTGGCTTGTGACATTTTAACTCCAATCTTTGCCTTCGTCTTCACATGGAATTCTCTGTGTTTTTGTGTGTCCTTTTCTGCCTCTGGAGCCCTGGTAGTGCAGTGGCTAAGAGTTTGGCTGCTAACCAAAAAAGGTCAGTAGTTTGAATACACCAGCCACTCATTGGAAACCCTATGGGGCAGTTCTAATCTGTAGGGATGCTAATTCAGAAACAACTCGACAGCAAAGGGTTTTTTTTTTTGTTGTTGTTGCTTCTAATGAGGACACTCTCATTGGATTTAGGGTCCAACTTAATCCAGTATGATCTCGTCTCCATCCATAACTTGATTACATCTGCATAGACCTTTATTGCAAATAATGTTACATTCCAAGCTTCTGGGTAGACATATCTTTTAGGGGCTACTATTCAAACCATTACATAGGAGTTGCTCTTTTTTTTTTTTTTTTTTTTTTGTAGTTAGTACCACATAGTGATAGCTGGAAGTCATCTCCATAACTGCCTTAACTATCCAGACATTCTCTTTTGTCCTAGAAGACACTCTGGGAGACATCCTTACAGAATAGAGTGAACATTTGTGATATTGACAAATATGATTTCTTCCAAATGGTCGTCTACTATGGACATCTGGTAAGATAGAGTGAAATTCTCGTTGGAGTGAAGTCATGGTGGCTAATTGATGTGCTTAGGTAATATGAAGCTTCCCTTCACATAATTGATACATGCAGGTAATATAAAGTTTACTATAACATAAAACTTGAATGGACATCCTGGAGGACTATGATCGGTTTAGGTTTTAAGCATTCAAACATCATCCTTCACATTGCCCTTATTTTGTGGCCCACTCTTTTCTTCCCCCACAGTAGCCTCACTTATGGAGTATATTGTTAGCCCTTGGTGTTTGAAATCTCCCCAGTGTCTTCCTTTATTTCCCAGTTTCCTGCCTTTACCTAATTTATCTCCTGTATCAAAACTCTTTTCTCTTGTCTTAAAAAAAATCGTTCTCGATGGATGCTCAGAAAAAATAACATCTGGATAAAAAATTTTAACAACAAGGAATAAAAACGTTTTTGTCTTCCCTTTTCCTTGTTAGGGTAATCTCTGTCTTACAAAGATTTGATTGGAACAAGCAAGAGGACAAAGCGTGAAATAAGAGAATGAGGAGTGTTACAAGAAAATTACTTGAAAAATAGACATGAAAGATGAAAGGGATTATTATTTGAGGAAAGAAGGGAAAAAATTTAAATTTCTCTTCACCAGAAGAATCTTGGTATATTTAAGAGAATGCTAGTGTGGTTGTAGCCTAATAAGAAAGACACAGAATTACAAAAGGTGAGATACGAAGAGGCAAGAAGAGGTAAGAGACACATAAGTTAGAGACACATAATGCAGAAGACCATAGGCCTTATTAGTTATTGTGAATTTTACCCTAAGAGCAATTGAAGTCAGTAATTAAGAGTTTGTATTCATTTCTTGGAAACCCTGGTAGCGTAATTGTGAAGAGCTATGGCTGCTAGCCAGAAAGTTTCTTGTTGCTGCCGGGAAAAAACAACAAACTGGGTAGCTATCTCAGTTATTTAGTGCTACTATAACAGAAATTCCACAAGCAGATGGCTTCAACAAACAGAAATTTATTCTTTCATCGTCTAGGAGGCTCGAAGTCCGAATTAAGGGTGCTAGCTCCAGGGGAAGACATTCTCTCACTGTTAGCTCTGGCGGAAGGTCCTTGTCATCAATCTTCCCCTGATTGAAGAGCTTCTCAGCACAGCGACCCCAGGTCCGAAGGACATGCTATGCTCCCGGTGCTTCTTTCTTGGTGGTATGAGGTCCTCAAGTCTCTCTACTTGATTCTCTCTTTTACATCTCAAAAGAGATTGGGTTAAAACACAACCAATCTTATAGACTGAGTCCTGCCTCATTAACATAACTACTGCTTAACCCACCTCATCAACATCACAGAGATAAGATTTACAACACACAGGAAAATTACATCAGATGACAAAATGGTGGACAATCACACAATTCTGGGAATCATGACCTAGCCAAACTGACAGATATTTTTGGGGGACACAGTCCATGACAGTAGCTTAAAACAAAAATTTATCTCATATTTCTGGAGGTCAGAAGTCTGAAATCAAGACGTCAGCAGAACTTCACATCCTATGGAAATTCTAGAGGAGAATCCTTTCCTTGTCTTTTCCAGATTCTGGTGGCTCTTGGCATTCCTTGGCTTGTGGTCATATCTCTATCTCACATCACTTTCTCCTTTCTGTGTCTGTCTTTGCCTAGCTTTTACAAGGACACTTGTCATCAGATTCAGGGCCCTCCCAGATAATGCAAGATGATTTCCTTATCTTACGATCTTAATGTAATTATATCTGCAAAGATCCTTTTCCAAATAACTTAACACTCACAGGTTCCAGGGATTAAGACATGGGCATATCTTTTTGGGGTCATCATGCAGTCCAATAAGGGCTAGGCTCTTTTTTTTTTTTTTTTTTTTTTTGATGTTTCACTGTTACAAAGATTTTAAGTTTCAACCTTCCCTGTTCACTTTTTGTCCCCCAGCAGGGAAAGGTGATTAGGACTCTCAGGTCCTCCCTCCATTGGCATTGGTGGGAGAACAAAAGCCCTTGCACTGGTGCAGGAACCTTCACTGTAACCCAAACCCATATCCACAATGGAAACCCCAGGCCAGTCTCCTTTCACTGCTCTCTCAAGCCATTTTTGTACAAGCAAGAAAGGTATGCCCAGCTCTCCCCAGAAAGACTCATGATGTGAGTAATAAACCTTTTTAAGCCCTCTTGATGTGTGTGTATGTGTGTGCGTGCATGCGTGTGCATGCATGTGTGTGTGTGTGGTCATCAATCTTGACATCCAAACCAAATCTTGGGTCTATCTTGTCTCTGAAAGTGGTCACAAAAAATTCAAGGACCAGTTTATATAGAAAACAGATGTGCTATTTCATGTGCTATTAAAATAATATTTAAGATTTTGTAAAGAAAAAATTGTAGAAAGCGGGGCAAGGATGACAAGGTAGAGAGATCATAGTAGCTTAGACTAGGGTTATTTTTGTGTATTAGAGAGAATTAGTTGGGCTAAATTATTCTAGAGATAGAATCAAAATACGTAATTATCATTGAAGTACACTACATAGTATCTGTAAAAAAACAACAATGAAAACAAGGAGGTAAGAAAATTTGACTGTGGCTTGGAATTGTGAGAAATGAGGCTGGAAAGATGGGTGAGGATACTGGTGAAGACTTTAGTATGCCGCACTGGGCAAGCAGTGTGATTTTTGTTTAGTCTGGAGACTATGCCAATCAACTGAAATTATCTGAGCAGAAGATTCACAATGTGTTCTTCATTTAAGAAAGAATATCTGAATATTGTCAGTATATGAATGGATTCTAGTGGGATTTGGCTGGACACAGCAAGGGATCCAGATAAAAGACAAAGTCATTAGCCAGCAGAACCATCTCATCTTCAATAGTACTTATTTTTTAATCTCGTCATAGCCTGCCTTCTATTTCCATGTAATTGAATGAGGTGTCTAAATCACGTTTTTCCAATGAGTTTATAAGCTCCTTGAAGTCAGGGACCTCAGTTTATGTTTTTTTTATATGGGCAAAACACAGAGCAAGCCATATTAAATTCTCAATGAACACTAGTAAAATTGAATTAAAACAGCTCAGTAAAGCCCTTGCTAAAAGGATAATAAGCTTCAATTCCAAACCTTTTAGGTATTTACTTACCTATCAGGGTTAAAGTTCTAATCTGCATCAAAAAGAAAAAGAAAAAAAAAGTCATTTCCTTGTTATAGTAATTAAAGATTTCTTCTAAGAAATCAAAAGCAATCTGGCCACAGAATTATAAAAATTGTAGCTGTATAATGAAATTGTATATCAATCTAAAAAATCAAGGTCACATGTATATCATATTTCATAGTTATTTAAACATCCATGATACTACTTGCTTATACAATATATTAAAACATTTTAGAAGCCTAATTATCTTAAAATATGAAAAGATTTTTCACCTGTCCTCATTACATTTAGAATGAATGCTGAATCAAAGATGTTTTCTAAATATGTGGCTTAGTTATTTTATATATTTTACACATTCTAGACGATTTTATAAGTCCGTGCATAAAATGATTCTGGACTCTATTTTATAAGAAATATGCAATAGTTTGTGAACAGTTGAGTGATTTTTGCATCCACTTACACTGTACCCACAGTTAGCTGCTAATTAAGCCAAATATTAATGAGAAAATTAGAATTCCAGAAGCTTTTGTGTTTTGTCTCATTAAACATAGAAGTATCTATTGGATTAATATAAATGCATGGCCATATCAAAAATAGTAGATGGAATGTTTTCACACAGGTGTGCTAAAAACAAATGAGTTCATGCAAAGGAAATTGAACAGTTAACTATTAGAGAAAAGTAAGTAAAAACAAAAACAATTTCTTCTTGGAAGAATTTATCAAATGTATTATAATGCATGTAATCTCATGAGAAGTTATTTTAAAACATTTGAACCTTCATCAGTTATGTTAAATTGGGCTGGTTTTATCCAAATTTTTGTATCAGGTGTATATATATATATATATATTTAATTGTGCTTAAGGTGAAAGTTCACAGCTCAAGTTAGTTTCTCATACAAAAATTTATACACACATTGTTATGTGACCCTAGTTGCTACCCGTATAATGTGACCTGGATTTCCCATGTCCATTCAACTAGCTCCTATCCCTTTCTGCCTTCTCATCTTGCCTCTGGACAGGAGTTGCCCATTTAGTCTCATGTATCTCCTTGAACTAAGAAACACACTCTTCACGAGTATCATTTTATGCCTTATAGTCCAGTCTATTCTTTGTCTGCAGAGTTGGCTTTGGGAATGGTTTTAGTTCTGGGTTAACAGAGAGTCCAGGGGTCATGTCTTCTGGGCTCCTCTGGTCTCAGTCAGACCATTAAGTCTGGTCTTTTTAGTAGAATTTGAGTTCTGCACCCCACTTTTGTCCTGCTCCATCAGGGACTCTCTGTTGTGTTCCCTGTCACGGCGGTCATTGGTGGTAGCTGGACACCATCCAGTTCTTCTGGTCTCAGCCTGATGTAGTCTCTGGTTTATGTGACATCTTTTGTCTTGGGCTAATATTTTCCTTGTGTCTTTGGTGTTGTTTATTCTTCTTTGCTCCAGGTGAGTTGGGACAAATTGATGCATCTTAGATGGTTGCTCACTAGCTTTTAAGACCCCAGACACCACTCACCAAAGTGGGATGCAGAACATTTTTTTAATAAACGTTGTTATGCCAATTAACCTAGATGTCCCCTGAAGCCATGGTCCCCAGACCCCCACCCCTGCTGCACTGTCTTTCAAAGTGTTTGGCTGTGTTCAGGAAACTTCTTAGATTTTGGTTTAAGCCAGTTGTGCTGACTTCCCTTGCATTGTGTGTTGTTCTTCCTTTCACCTAAGATAGTTCTTGTCTACTATCTAGTTAGTGAATTTTATTCTCCCTCCCTCCCCACCTTCGTACCATGCAAGAATGTTCTCTTCTGTGTTTAAATCATTTCTTGAGTTCTTATAATAGTGGCCTCATACAAGATTTGTCCTTTTGAGACTGATTAATTTCACTCAGCATAATGCCTTCCAGATTCATCCACATTATGAGATGCTTCGCGGATTCATTGTTGTTCTTTCTCATTGTGTAGTATTCTATTGTGTGAAAATACTGTAATTTGTTTATCCATTTATCCGTTGATGGGCACCTAGTTTGTTTCTATCTTTTCGCTATTGTGAACAGTACTGCAATAAACATGAGTGTGCAGTTATCTATTTGTGTGACTGCTCTTATTTCTCTAGGATATATTCCAAGGAGTGGGACTGCTGGATCGTATCGTACTTCTATTTCTAGCTTTTTAAGGAAACCCCAAATCAGTTTCCAAAGTGGTTGTACCATTTTACATTCCCACCAACAGTGTATAAGTGTTCCAGTCTCTCCACAACCTCTCCAGCATTTATTATTTTGTGTTTTTTGGATTAATGCTAGCCTTGTTGGGCTGAGATGGTATCTCATTGTAGTTTTGATTTGCATTTCTCTAATGGCTAATGATCGTGAGAATTTCCTCAAGTGTTTGTTAGCCACCTGAATGTCTTCTTTGGTGAAGTGCCTGTTCATATCCTTTGCCCATTTTTTGATTGGGTTATTTGTCTTTTTGTGGTTGAAGTTTGCTGCATGTTTTAGGTTTTAGAGATTAGAAGTTGATTGGATATGTCATAGCCAAAATTTTTTTCCCAGTCTGTAGGTTGTCTTTTTACACTTTTGATGAAATCTTTTGATTAGCATAACTGTTTGATTTTTAGGAGCTCCCAGTTATCTAGTTTCTCTTCTGGAATTTGTGCATTGTTAGTTATGTTTTGTATTCTGTTTATGCCATGTATTAGGGCTCCTAGCATTGTCCCTAATTTTTCTCCCATGATCTTTATCATTTTAGATTTTATATTTAGGTCTTTGATTGATTTTGACTTAGCTTTTGTGCATGGTTTGAGGTAAGGTCTTATTTCATTTTTTTGCAGATGAATATCCAGTTATACCAGCATCATTTGTTAAAGAGACTATCTTTTCCCCAATTAAATGGACTTTGGGCATTTGTCAAATATCAGCTGCTCATACATGGATGAATTTACAACTGGTTTCTCAATTCTGTTCCATTGGTCTATGTATCTGTTGTTGTACCAGTACCAGGCTGTTTTGACTACTGTAGTGGTATAATAGTTTCTAAAATCAGGTAGTGTGAGGCCTCTCCCTTTGTTCTTCTTCTTCAGTAATGCTTTACTTATCCAAGGCCTCTTCCCTTTCCATATGAAGTTTGTGATTTGTTTCTCCATCTCCTTAAAAATGCCATTGGAATTTAGATCAGGATTGCATTGTATCTGTAGATATCTTTGGGTAGAATGGACATTTTCACAATGTTAAGTTTTCCTATCCCTGAACACAGTGTGTTTTTCCACTTATATATTTATTTATCCACTTATATATTTCTTTTGGTTTCTTGCAGTAGTGTCTTGTAGTTTTCTTTGTACAGGTCTTTTACGTCTCTGGTTAGATTTATTCCTAAGTATTTTACCTTCTTGGGGGCTATTGTAAATGATATTGATTTCATGATTTCTTCTCTGAAGCTCTCTTTTTTGGTGTAGAGGAATCCAACTGATTTTTCTGTGTTTATTTTGTATCCTGATACTTTGCTGAAATCTTCTATTTAGTTCCAATAGTTTTCTTGTGGATTTCTTGGGGTTGCCTGTGTATAAGATCATATCATCTGCAAACAGGAATACTTTTATTTCTTCCTGACCAATTTGGATGCCCTTTATTTCTTTTTCTAGCCTAATTGCTCTGGCTAGGACCTCCAGCACAATGTTGAATAAGAGTGGTGATAAAGGACATCCTTTTCTGTTTCCTGTTCTCAAGGGGAATGCTTTCAGACTCTTTCCATTTAGGATGATGTTGGCTGTTGGCTTTGTATAAATGTCCTTAATTATGTTGAGGAATTTCCCTTCTATTCCTATTTTGCTGTGAGTTTTTATCATGAATGGGTGTTGGATTTTGTCAAATGTCTTTTCAGTATCAATTGATAAGATCATGAGTTTCTTGTCTTTCGTTTTATTTATGTGATCGATTACATTGATTGTTTTTCTAATGTTGAACCATCCCTGAATACCTGGTATGAATCCCACTTGGTCATGGTGAATTATTTTTTTAATATGTTGTTGAATTCTGTTGGCTAGAATTTGTTGAGGATTTTTCCATCTATGTTCATGAGGGATATTGGTCTGTAATTTTCTTTTTTTGTGTGGTGTCTTTACCTGAGTTTGTTATCAGGGTTATACTGGCTTTGTAGAATGAGTTTGGTAGTATTCCATCCTTTTCTAAGGTCTGACATACTTTTAGTAGTAATGGTGTTAACTCCTCTGAAAATTTGGTAGAATTTTCTGGTGAGCCATCAGGGCCTGGGCTTTATTTTGTTGGGAGTTTTAAATTACCTTTTCAATCTCTTCTTTGTTATAGGCTTTTTTAGTTGTTCCACCTCTGCTTGTGTTCATTTAGGTAGGTAGTGTGTTTCTAGAAATTTGTCCATTTCCTCTAGGTTTTCAAATTTGTTGGAGTAAAATTTTTCATAATATTCTTTAATAAGTCTTTTAATTTAAGTTGGGTCTGTTGTGATATCACCCATCTCGTTTCTTTTCTGGGTTATTTGCTTCCTCTCTTGTTTTTCTTTTAACAGTTTGGTCAATGGTTTATCGATTTTGTTGATCTTTTCAAAGAACCAGCTTTTGGTCTTGCTAACTCTTTAATTGTTTTTCCATTTTCTATTTCATTTAATTCTGCTCTTATTTGTATTATTTCCTTTCTTCTTGTGCCCAAGGGCTTCTTTTGTCACTATCTTTCTATTTGTTTGAGATGTAGGGTTAATATTTTCATTTTGGCCCTTTCTTCTTTTTGGATGTGTGCATTTATTGCTGTAAATTGACCTCCGAGCACTGCTTTTGCTGTGTCCCAAAGGTTCTGGTAGAATGTGTTTTCATTCTTATTTGATTCTGTGAATTTCTTTATTCTGTCCTTAATTTCTTCTGCAGCCCAGTAGTTTTCGAGCAAGGTATTGTTCAGTGTCCATGTATTTGATTTTTTTTTCCTTGTTTTTTCTGTTATTGATTTCTACTTTTATGGCTTTATAGTCAGAAAAGATGTTTTGTAATATTTAGATGCTTTGGATTCCATTAATGCTTTCTTTGTGGCCCAATATGTGGTCTATTCTGGAGAATGTTCCATGTGCATTGGAAAAGAAAGTATACTTGGATGCTGTTGAATGTAGTGTTCTGTACTTGTCTCTGAGGTCAATTTAGTTGATTATGGCATTTAGATCTTCTGTGCCTTTATTGAGCTTCTTTCTGGCTGTTCTGTCCTTCATGCAAAGTGGTGTGTTAAAGTTTCCTACTATTACTGTGTAGCTGTCTATCTCTCTTTTCAATGCTGTTAGAGTTTGCTTTATGTATTTTGGAGCCCTGCTGTTGAGAGTGTAAATATTTGTTATGGTTATGTCCTCCTGGTGTACTGACCCTTTAATAATTATTTAGTGTTCTTCCTTATCCTTTGTGGTGGATTTTGCTTTAAAGTCTATTTTTCAGAAATTAATATTGCCACTCCTGCTCTTGTTTTATTGTTGTTTGCTTGATATATTTTTTTCTGTCCTTTGAATTCTAGTTTGTTTGTGTCTTAAGTCTAAGATGCATCCCTTGTAGACGGCATATAGACTGATCATGTTTTTTATCCATTCTGCCACTGTCTGTCTCTTTATTGGTGCATTTAGTCCATTTACATTCAGTGTAATTATTGATAGATAAGAGTTTAGTGCTGTCTTTTTGATGGGTTTTTTTTTTTTTGTGTGTTGTTGACAGATTCGTTGTTGCACTTAACTTTCTGTGCTGAGTCATTTTTCTTTATGTATTTTCATCATTGTCAAATTTTGTATTTGCTGAGTCTTTATGTTTTTCTTGTTTTTTTATTTTTTTATTTTTATGTGCAAGATTGTTATTTTCCTTTGTGGTTACCTTAATACTATTTTTCTAAGTTTAAACCAATGGTTTTTTTTTTTTTTCTGCATATCACCTTGACTTCCTGTCCATATGAAAGATCTATGACTATCTTATTTAGTCCTTCTTTTTTGTTTTGACATTGTCATCCTTTACATATTGACGTCTCTGTTTCCCTATTTTCAGTGTTTTAACTTTGATTTATTTTTATGACTTCCCTATCTGGGTTGATATCTGGTTCTTCTGTCCTGTGTTCTAGTCTTGGATTGTTATCTGTTGTTATTGATTTTTTAACTGGAGAACTCCTTTTAGTATTGTCTTAGTTATCTAGTGCTGCTACAACAGAAGTACCACAAGTGGATGGTTTTAAGGAAGAGAAGTTTATTTCCTCACAGTCAAAGTAAGCTAAAAGTCCAAATTCAGGGCATCAGCTCCAGGGGAAGGCTTTTTCTCTCTGTTGGCCTTCTTCTCTTTGGTGTTACCCTGGACTAGGAGCTTCACTATGCAGGGACCCCAGTCCAAAGGATGTGCTCTGCTCCTGGCACTGCTTTCTTGATGGTATGAGGTCCCCCTGTCTCTCTACTCACTTCTGACTTTTATATCTCAAGGCATTGTCTCAGGATACAATCCAATCTTGTAGACTGAGTCCTGCCTTACTAACACAACTGCCACCCATCCTCCCTTATTAACATCATAGAGGCAGGATTTACAACATATAGGAAAACCACACAATACCAGGAATCATAGCCCGGCCAAATTGATACACACATTTTTTGGGGGGGACATAATTCAAACCATGACAAGTATTTCCTGTGATTTTTTTTTTTTAAATTCCCTAAACTTCTGTTTATCTGGCAATGCCCTAATTTTGCCGTAATATTTGAGAGACTGTTTTGCTGGATATATAATTCTTGGCCAGCATATTTTTTTCCTTCAATGCTTTATATATGTCGTCCCATTGCCTTCTTGACTGCGTGGTTTCTGCTGAATAGTCTGAGCTTAGTCATACTGACTCTCCTTTGTAGATGACTTCTCATTTATCCCTAGCTGCTCTTAAAATTTTCTCTTTATCTTTGATTTTGGCAAGTTTGAGTATAATATATCTTAGTGACTTTCTTTTGGGATCTACCCTGTGTGGGGTTCAATAAACTTCTTGGATAGATATCTTCTCATTTTCATAATATTAGGAAAGTGTTCTGCCAACAAATCTTCAACAATTCTGTCTGTATTTTCTGTTATCCCCTCCTTGTTCTGCTACTCCAATTGCTCATAGGTTATTCTTCTTGATAGAGTCCCATATAATTCTTAGAGTTTCTTCATTTTTTAAAAATTCTTTTATCTGACTTTTCCTGTAATAAGTTAGTTTTAAGTGCTTTATCTTCAGTCTCACTAATCTGACTTCCATTGCCTCCATTTTGCTCATATGACTTTCTATTGAATTATCTAATTCTGAAATTTTATTGTTAATCTTTTGGTTTTCTGTTTGCTGTCTCTCTATGGATTCTTGCAGCTTGTTAAATTTGTCATTATGCCTTTGTATAATCTTCTTAAATTCCTCTATTGCCTTGTCTGTGTGTTCCATGGCTTGTTTTGCATTTTGCCCGATCTCCATCCTCATAGCTTGAAGAATTTTGTATACTAATCTTTTGAATTCTACCTCTGGTAATTCCAAGAAGTTCTCTTCCTCTGGAAGGGTTCTTGATTTTTTGTTTTTGTGGCTTGTTGAAGCCATCATGATCTGCCTCTTTATGTGATTTGGTATTGACTGTTGTCTTGGAGCCATCAATAAGTTATTATATTTATTTATTTTATGTTTGTTTACTGTGTCCTAGCTTCTTGTTTTGTTTTGTTTTGATATGCTCAGACAGGCTGTTTGTGTGAGCTAGTTTGATTATTGTTGTCTTTGAAGCTCTCACATCCTATCTCCAGGTGGTTAGAGCTGTTACTAGTTATCTGAGCCCAGGGTCTATTTACATTTCTTGTGTGTATTCAGCTCATGAGTCCAGGTCATCAGTAATCAAATGTGTGATGTAGGCTCTCACCTACAGTCTTAGACCAGCAGGGATGTTTGGAGTAGGCACAGGTGTCTGGCTGAAGTCAGGGGTCATGTGATGATCAAGGCAGGGAGCTGACTGGTGTCCCTGAGTGGCTGGGTGGAAGGCGTATCACTGTTCCCTAGAGCATGTACATAGGTGGGTTTTGCAGCCAGACTATGGGCACTCAATATTATTGGCTGTAAAGACTGGGAGTCACTAGTTATTCTTGGACTCCTGTTGCAGGCAGCTTGGTGGAGTAGGTGGAGCCACCAGTCCTCAGGCCCCTGATGTGGGTAGGTGAGGATCCTCCTTAATGGGTAAGGTAATGTCAAATGTCAAGAATCCATCACGCTCCCTTATAGCTGATGCAGATAAAAGTAGGCTTCAGGTATATACCCTTGTACTGTGCTAATTATGGCCACCATGTTGAAAAGGGCCCACACAGGTATATGCAGGGGTGAAAGGCATTCAAAGTCCATGGACCCCTTATACTTGTGCCTAAGCAAAGGTGTTGTGCCTATCTTGAGTTCTTGGCTTAGGGGAGCTTGCAGATTATTTTTTCCTGTTTGTTAATTTGTTCCATCTCCAAACCCAGGAGAATGAGTCAGAGTGCATGACAGGTACTACTTCTGTCCCAGGGGCTCAGCATTAGCTGAAGCTGGACCAGGATACAGGGCAGAGTGGGGAGAGGCCGGTATCTGGGACTGAAGTACTTCCCAAAAATGGGGGTCTTGTTCTGATCCACGCAGTATGTTAGACAATTGTACTTATCTTTCGCCAACTGAGTGCTGTATCTTGCTGGTTCTGGAGGCTTGAGAAGACTCTTCACTGCTCGGTCTCTCCCAATGTGGAAAACGCGTCCCAAGCACCACTGTTTGCCTCACCCCTCAAGCACTAGCCAATTCAGCCTGCAGGATACCAGTGCTGGCCAGGTCAGGTCTGGCAACTCCTCACTGCTTCTGAACAGTCTCTCCCTCCCTCTGCCTCTCAGTCTTATTCCTCAACTTTGTTTTTGATGTTCAGGGCTCCTAGATTGTCATGTATAATCGATTCACTTGTTCCTTCAGATCTTTGTTGTAAGAGGGACCACAGGAAGCATCTGACTACTCTGCCATCTTGACCCCACTCCTATATATATATATATTTTTTTTTTTTTCTCATAATCTCATTGCATGATTGCATGGGTAACTAGTAATTTTATCTCCTGTTTCTCCTGGAAATCAAGTAAGATAAATCACTCTTTCAGTCTACTGTTTAGTCATTTTCTATCTTTGTTATTTCATTTTATCTTTGAGCAAAGTGAGAAAGAGGAAATTGATGAGCTAATGTTACAGTATAATATAGAAGCTTTAAGAATTACTTCTCTTTACTTACTAATTTATTCAATACATGAAGGAGGATCTAAATTACCTGAAAGTCATTATTCAAGTAGTAATATTAGTATTAATTCAGGCTAAGTATATAACCCCACAAAGGAGTCCTGGTGACACAGTGGTTAAATACTCAGCTACTTACCAAAAGGTTGGTGGTTTGAACCCACCAGCCACTCTGTGGGAGAAAGAAGTGGCAGTCTGCTTTCATAAAGATTACAGCCTTAGAACCCTATGGAGCAGTTCTGTTCTGTCCCATGGGGTCACTATGAATCGGGATCAACACAACGGCAATGTGTTATATAATCCCACAAGGAGGAATATGATGACATTTTATTCAATGCCAAGCACAAGTCAAGTTCTTTAAAAAACAATTATGAATTAGGATAAGCATCTCAATTTCATAAATGAGAAAACTGGGGTTATATAACTTTCATAGGGTGAGAGTCACATTTCATAAATGCCACAGAGACAAACTTTGAAATCTGGTTGCACTGAAAGGTCTTTTCTTTATAACATATTGCCTCTTGCATGAAAAATAAATAAATAAACATTGTGATCACTCATCCTCTAAGCTAGTGGTTCTCAACTTAGTTTTGGGAGTGGGATCCCACTGGTTAAACTATGGATCCTCACCTCAGAAAAAATGCATCAAAACAATTCCATAGACTTTTGATACAATATCAAGAGGTTCCCAGTTTCTCCACAGTCTTCTGAACCCTTAAAGTCTAGGAAAACTCATTAAAATGTAACTGGAGGTTCTCAAATACAGTGATTATATTTTTTAAAATAAAAACAAAGACATATATTTTGATGCCTTAGCGACTCATGGTCTAAAAGCAGGACAAACTGTTTACAATTTGAAGTGCTCTGGAAAATTATTTGTTACCAAGTTTCTATATAACTTTTTGTAAGCAAATCCGTGGTTACACTCATTGCAGAGAGATCAATTCCAACTTAGTTTGATTCAGATCAATTTCAGCTAAGAAAAATTAGTGTCTATTGAGGCTAAACTATTCAGTATAACTTCTTACATAAAATAAAGATACCAGCACCCGTAAGCCAAAAAAGTCAATATTAAATGTCTCCCAAACCTAATGATTAAGAAAAGACTGAATATAAAGTTGACATTTAAATATAATTTGATGTAGAAGAAATAAAGTTATATAAAATTCAGGACCAAGATATATTTCTCTCCACAAAACAAGCTTAGAATTAGGATAACCAGAGGGAAGTAGGTGATTATAATAATGCCTTTGTTTATATGCAGCTTTTAACTTTCTATAGAATTTTTGAAAAAAGATCATTTATCATTTTGTACAATATTTAGAGGCAATATTATGTTAAATTTATCTATGATAAAACTGATAATTAGAGCTATTAAAAGCTCCATGTCACAAAGCTAGTAAGGTTTAGTTTTAAAACTGTACTAAAAGTTATGCTTTCCTTTATCTATACCTGGATCTGTTGCACTTCAGCATGCTACCCCCTCTAGCATATAGAAGATACAAGATTTACAAAGTTAACCAAATAAACTATATAATGAGTTTCAATGTACATTGTAAAATAACCTACACTCTACATTATGCCTCACAAGCTTTGGAAATGTTATCAGGAGGGATCAGTCTCTGGTTGGTAAAGTAGAGGGTCAGTAAAAAAGAGGAATTCCCTCAATAAGATGGACTGATAAAGTGGCTGCAACAATGGTCTTCAGTATAACGATGATTGTGAGGATGGCGCAGGACCGGGCAGTGTTTTGTTCTGTTGTACATAGGGTCTCTATGAGTCAGAATCTACTGGATGGCAACATTACAATTGTAATCAACATAGAGGATGATCACTGTCAGTATCTTCTAAGTTGATTGTATTACCTGACTAATTTCCGGTTACCGTTTCTTTACTTTGGGCTCCCAATCACTGTACTAAAACAAAACAAGATTTTTTTTTTTTCTTCATAGTAACTCCTTGGTGACTCTAAATCACAGCAGTGACTGTCTCCTGAAATACATAAACTATGTAACTCTAATAGTTTCCAGAGATCCCTTCTAGTTGGAAAGTTTATGATTCTAAGTGTTTTTTGGTAATGATCTGAAATTATAGAAAGTATTATTATTTTGTCAACCTACTTTTAAGGATAATGATAAGGACTGGTAAAAGGATTTAATAGAAATGGAAACAAAATCTCATTATCATTGAATGCTCAAAGCTTGCCCTAAGAGAACACTGCATTATTCTATTTTCTGAATAGTCACCATGTGTGAAACTAGTAGAGTCAATGTGGTTTGAACTAATACATTAAACACAGCTTGATTTTACAAAACTCTCTTTTAGACAGACTGTATTTAATAAGAAAACAAAAACTTCTTTCTCCATCAAAATAAGTGTCAGTGGAGTTAATAGCTCAGAGAAACTAAATGTTCTTTTAAATCTGTGAATTAGGCACAAACCATTTATCTGCTCAAACACTGACATTATAAGCCCTGTTCTTGCTGTTAGTTGCCCTCAAGCCAATTCTGACTCATAGTGCCCCATGTGTGCAGTGTAGAACTGCACCATAGTGTTTTAAAGGCTGTAACCTTTCAGAAGCAGATCACTGGGCCTGTCTTGCAAGGCACCTTTAGATGGGTTTAAACTACCAGACTTTTGTCTAGTAGTCGAGCACTTAACTCTTTGTTCCACCCAGTGAGTCCCTATAAGTACTACAAGTACCATATTATCTAGGTGTGTTTCTTTTTTTTTTTTTTTTTTTTTTTTTTTAGTTTTTTTAATTGTACTTTAGATGAAGGTTTACAGAACAAATAGTTTCTCATTAAACAGTCAGTACACATATTCTTTTATAACATTTGTTAACAACCCCACGACATGTCAACACTCTCCCTTCCAGACCTTGAGGAACTTTTTTTGGAGAAAACATACACAGCCAAAGTTACACCGTTTTGAAAGTTTCTACATGTACAATTCAGTGACATAGATTGCATTCTTCCTGTTGTGCTGTTATTCTCACTATCCTTTTCCAAATTATTCCATCACCATTATCTTCAACTCACTCTTCCCTAGGCTTCCCATCAAACCTTTTGAGTTGTTGTTGTCAATTTGATCTCACATAGATAATTCTTTCTTTTTTTTTGTACCTTAAATGTAGGTTTGCAGAACAAATAGTTTCTCATTAAACAGTTAGCACACATATTGCCCTATGATAAGGGTTGACAATCCCATGACATGTCAACACTGTCCCTTCTCAACCTTGAGTTCCTTATCATCAGCTTTCCTGTCCCCTTCTGCCTTCTAATCCTTGTCCCTGGACTGCTGTGCCTCATTAGTCCTGTTTTGTTTTATGAGGCTGTCCAATACTAGGCTGAATGGTGAACTTTGGGAAGGGCTTCACCACTGAGCTAAAAGGGTGTCCGGGGGCCATATTCTCAGGGTTTCTCCAGTCTGTCAGGCCAGTAAATCTGGTCTTTTTTTGTGTGTGTGTGAGTTAGAATTCTGTTCTACATCCTTTTCCAGCTCTGTCCAGGACCTCTATTGTGATCCCAGTCAGAGCAGTCAGTGGTGGTAGCCAGGCACCATTTAGCTGTACTGGACTCAGTCTGGTGGAGGCAGTGGTAGCTGTGGTCCATTAGTCCTTTGGACTAATCTTTTCCTTGTATCTTGTTCTCTTCATTCTCCCTTGCTCCCGAACGGATAAGACCAGTGTATTATCTTAGATGGCTGCTCACAGGCTTTTAAGACCCCAGATGCTACTCACTAAGGTAGAATATAGAACATTGTCTTTACAAACTGTGTTATGCCAGTTGAGCTAGATGTTCCCTGAGACCATGGTCCCCACAGCCCTCTGCCCAACAATTCAGTCCCTCAGCGAGTCTGGAAGTGTCTATGGAGCTTCCATGACCTTTCCTTATACAAGTTGTGCTGGCTTCCCCAGTAATGTTAACTGTCTTACCCTTCACCAAAGCTACCACTTATCTATTTAGTTCCCCCCCACTCCTCCCATCCCTCGTAACCAACAAAGATTGTTTCTTTTTGTACGTGAACTTTTACATAAGTTATACAGTAGAGGCCTCATAGAAAATTTTTCCTTTTGTGATTGACTTAGTTCACTCAGCATAATGTCCTCCAGTTTCATCCATGTTATGAGATGTTTCATAGATTCATCATTTGTTCTTTATCTTTGTATAATGCTCCATTGTGTGTATGTACCATAGTTTGTTTATCCATTCATCTGTTTATGGGCATCTAGGTTGTTTCCATCTTTTTGCTATTGTGAACAGTGCTTCAACGAATATGGGTGTGCATATGTTTATTAGTGTGATGGCTCTTATTTCTCTAGGATATATTCCTAGGAGGGGGATTGCATTTTGTAGTGCTTTTTTTTTTTTTTTTTGTGATGTTGATGTTTTCTTTGTTCCTGTTACTCTCCTGTGCTGAGTTCCTTTTCTTTGTGGATTTTTCTTTTTTTGTTTCTTTTGTTTTTACTGAGACTTTATTTTTTCTTCCTTATTTTGATGAGTAGGTTTGTTAACTCTCTTTCTGGTTACCTTGAAATTTACCTTTACCTTTCTAAATTTGAACCAGTCTATTATTACTTGGTATCACTTGACTTCCTCTCCATTAGAAGGTTCTATACCTAACTGTTTATTCCCTCTTTTATTGTTCTGATGCTGTTGTCATTTACAGATTAACCTCTCTGGTTCCATTTTTTAACTCTTTTGGTTTTGCATAGTCCTTAAGAGTTCATTTCCTAGGTTGGCATCTGGCTAGTACAATCCTGTGTCCTATATTCAGCCTGTGGTCTGAAGTTGTTTGTTCTCAGATCAAAGGACTCCCTTTAATAAATCTTGTAAGTTTGGTTTGATTTTTACACAGTCCCTTAATTTGTGTTTATCTGGAAATGACCTAATTTCACCAAGAACAAGAGTTTTGCAGGATATATTATTCTTGGATGGCAATTTTTTTCTTTCAAGTTTTTATATATGTCATCCTATTGCCTTCTTTCCTGCATGGTTTCTGCCAAATAATCCAAGCTTGTCTTATTGTTTCTCCTCTGAATATGACTTCTTGTTTTTCTCGAGCTGCTCTCAGGGTTCTTCGTTTGTCTTTGTTTTTAGCAAGTCTGATTACAATATGCCTTGGTGATTTTCTCTTGAGGTCTATCCTGTATGGGGTTCATTGAGCTTCTTGGATGGTCAGCTTTTCATCTTTCATGATATAGAGAAAGTTTTCTGTCAGCAATTCTTCAATGATCCTCTCTGTGTTTTCTGTTTTCTCCCCCTGCTCTGGAACTCCAATCACTCTCAGATTTTTGCTTTTAATTGTATCCCACATAATTCTCAGGGTTTCTTCATTTTTCTTCATTCTTTTTTCTGATTTTCCCTCAGAGTTGTAGCCAAGTGTTTGTCTTCAATTTTGCTGATCCTATCTTCCATTGTTTCAAACCTGTCCTTCAGCCCTTCTATGACACTGTTCATTTCTGAAATCTTGTTTATCTTTTGGATTTCTAATTGTTTTTTTTGTAAGATTTCTAGTTGTGAATTTATTTTAGCATTTTGTTCCTGTATTACTTTCTTGAATTATTCCATTTTTTTGTCTGTATTTTTCATGAATTAGTCTGCCTTTTCCATGAATTTGTCTGCCTTTTCCATGAATTTGTCTATTTTTTTCCTCATTTTTGTTGTTTTTTGCTTCAACTGTTGGAGAATTCTGAATACTAGAGATTTGAATTCCCCATCAGTTAGGTCTAGTGCCTTTTCTTGTACTGGAAGGTCATCTGGTGTTTTATTTTGGATGCCTACTGGAACCATCCTGTCCTGTTTTTGTAAATGTTTTTATATTGTCTGCTGTCTTCTTGGCATTCAGTGGTTATTTTCTTCATTTATTGATTGTAGATTTGTTTCATCCTGCTTTTTGTTTTATTTGGTTATGTCTGAGCAGGTGGGCTGTGCATTCTTTGTTGTTTCCTTGTCTGTTGGCACAATACTTTTCACCTCCTTGTCCAATGGGCAGGGTCAGTCACTCAGGTATGGTACATCTGGGCAAGTCCAGTTGAAGGGGAGTTGCTGGGATCAGTTTTTTGTGGCATGTACTAGGGCTGATAGTGCAGACCAAGAATTAGTGCAGGGCAGGTTCCAGTAGGCCGTGCCTGTGCTTCTTGGGAGTGTAATGTTCAGTGCATGGTGCAGGTAGGCAGGAAGGGAGGGGTAGATTTTGTTGTGTGGAGCTAAGATGGGTATGGAAAGATGAGCGAGAGGAGAGAGGAACAGGATCCAAAAACATACACACAAACAAAAAAGAGTGCTAAGCAAGTTTGCTATTGGAGGGGAGAGATGAGAGACTGAGAAATGGGGAAAAACAAAAATGAAAAAAGAAAGAAAAAGAGTAAAAGAAGAAAAAGAATAAACCAAGAAACTGGAAATGAAGAAAGACAAAAGGGGAATAAGAGAGAGAAGAAAACTAAACAAAAAAATGAAAGAAAAAAAAACCCAAAAAAAAAAAAAAAGAAGAAAAAAGAAATGCCTCCAGGGATGTCCCTGTGTGTCTGCACAGAGTAAGGGACAAGTTCCAAGCCGTGTAGTACTGCCTAGCTACAAGGGGCTCCCATGCTAGGAAAAGAAAAAACAAACAAATCAAAATAGTACAAATTAGGGCAAACAAAAAAAAACCCTGGGGGTCCCACCAGCATGGCGGCACAGGCCAGGAAGCAAGCAGTATTTTGCAGCCTTTCAGGAAGAAGCAAAGATGGCGCACAGTGCCAAGTATTTGAGAGAAAAGAGGGGAAGGTGGTGAGAGGTAAGGAAAAAACCTAAAGATGCAGAAAAAAGCAACACCAGCAGCCAACAAATGGCACTCTGGGAGCTGGCCACTGCAGGCTGGTGGAATCCAAGTGGCACTGGGGGGAAGCTCGTGCTTCCTGGCCAATAGACTGTGGCTGCAGGAAGCAGAGGAGGTTACATAGGGATGAAGAAGGGTGGAGGGTGGGAAAGCCTGTATCATGGTTTACCAGTTGTTCTGTCTCCTGCTGGAAGCTCTGTGAAGCTGCTTTCTTGTACCTCTTGTTCACTGATCTCCGATAGGAGTCCAAGATGGCAGATCCGTGCTGTGGTAGCTGATAGGGGACCTCTGCATGTATCTCTCCTTGTGTTCAGTTCTCAGTTTCTTATTCCATTCGGTGCTTGACTGAGTTCTTTACCTCTTCATTTGATGGTTAGGGTTTCAGGATTGACATGTGACTCCTTTTGACTTAGTTTTTCTTATCTTTGCTGCAGAGGGACGGCGTGGTGCTTCTGACTATAGCGCCATGGTGCCCGGAAGTCCTCTAAGTGTATTTATTTTGCTGATTGTTTGGCTATAACCTAATCATTAGCATACATTGTTTAGGCAAGTATTGCGTATAGAACAGTAAACTAAATAATCTATTTCATGGAAATGGAAGTATGTAGATTGGCATACTATTTCTATTCTATTAACTGAAAAAAAAAGAAAGAAAGTTAATGTAAATAAGTCTTTGTTCCAGCTAATTGCATTCCCTGAGTAATGCATTTTCATCTCAAAATTAAGGATTTAGCTCATCTTTGAGAACTGGCTCTAATAGTTTTAATAGTCCATGGATAAATTTTCTAAAGTTTGAAGAACAGTAACAACTCAGTTTATTGATCCATCTCTATATCCATATCCTAAATTTTGGAACCTATACATTGGAAACCCTGCTGGCATAGTGGTTAAGTTTGGCTGCTAACCAAAATGTTGGCAGTTTGAAACCACCAGGTGCTCTTTGGAAACCCTGTAGGGGTAGTTCTACTCTGTCAGATAGGAATTGACTCTACTGCAATGAGTTTGTTTTTTTGGGGGGAGTTTATACATAGAAAATGTACAATACAAAGAGTTAACCTGATCAGATATATAGATAGTCATTAAATAGATTACCAATATACTAAGCAAAGTTCTTACAATCTTTCTAATTGAAAACAGAAGTAGCTCTGCCAGAGTTATCTATATTGATCAATTTAACCACCTCTTGCCTGCCTGGCTTTCAGAAGAGAAAGTCTTATTCTCAGAGAGGAAAGCATAAGGGAAGAGTAGGGCTATAGCAGAGGCAATGTGATACCCACAGGGATGAGAGTGATCAGTTCTTCTAAAGAAGGAATTTAGCTGTCAAGATTGATAAATTAGAGAGAATGAGACCTGATAGAATGTTGGACCGGGATATAAAAGGGACTGAAGGGAAAAATATCCAAAGTGTGGATTTGCTCTTTGTATAAAATACCTCAGAGACGCTAGGAGTTGTCTAGATGTAAAAAGTTTCAGATTCACACAATTTTCTACCTGGAAGTTTTCATCAAATCCTACGGCTATTCCTGACATTTTTACCTATGTGAACAATAAGACCCACAGCGGCAGAGGCTGCCTGGGTCAAAATGCAGATATCTTGCCTTCTAATTCTGAGTTTCTTTGACAATGAAAATCTCATTTGTAAATTTTAAAGTACTATGTAAATGACGTTGTT
This sequence comes from Dugong dugon, assembly GCA_030035585.1. Lineage (NCBI taxonomy): Eukaryota > Metazoa > Chordata > Mammalia > Sirenia > Dugongidae > Dugong > Dugong dugon. Next base: position 98,646,177 of record CM057463.1, on the reverse strand, counting down.
AGTCGACTCATGATGACCTTGTGTATAACAGAATCAAACATTGCCCAGTCTTGTGCCATCCTTACCATCACTGGTATGTAATGTTAGGTGTTAATGATAACTAGTCTGGAGTAATTGTCATTTCTTATAATCAGCATATTATGAGTAGTATAGGGTCTTTATGTAACTTGAGCCTCAGCTAGTCACTGTATGATGACATTCTTTGTCTTTACAAATCTGGTATAATTTCTCATTTTAGTATACACTATAAGTTATAACAGACCTTTAAAAAAGAAAAACTGGGACTCAGATAAACTTTAAATTTATCGTATGAAAAGGTAGCAGGAATAGACAATTTGTTCTCTTATCTAAGCAAAAATAAGTAACTTCACTACTTCTGTGAAATGTCAAAACTAGTATTGTACTGAACCTGGGGCAAAAGGAAATTAATATATACTGTCTATCTCTTGGGAAAAATGTGGTTTTCAGTAGAAGAACATTTAGTTATTTATGCTTATCTATCAATTTCTTTTAGAAAGTGTCTATGTTGTATCTACACACCGTGGTGTGCAATATATATGGTAAGGCATGGTAAGTTGTACCAACATTCATTATGAATTTAATAAAAATTTATTAGGTACTTTCTATATGTGCCACACACTATGCTAAACAATAAATTTACACTTTCTGGGGGGGGAGGTCAAGTATAAAGTAATAAATAATTACAGTCCAATATAGAGAGCTCGAAAATTCAGATATGTAATAGTGATTCTCCCTCTAAGATTTACGGAACGTCTAGAAATATGACAGTTGAGCTAAAGCTTTTTGCTTTTTAAATTAATAGTAGTTTAGAGAAAAAGGCTACAGTTTTGCACCAATATTTTACGGAGGCACCAATATTTGAGAAAGACTAGCTTCTTTAGGGAACCAAGAAGAGGCTTTTGGTGTGCTAGTGTTTAAATTTCCCAGAAGGAAGTAATGGTTGCAGATAAAAAGGCATCCAAAAACAGATGTGATGAACACTGAAAGTTTTGTGTAGAGAAACTTCTAAAGATTTTAAACACACTGTTGTCAGGATATTCCAAAAGGCCATACTTTAAAGTAGCATTTCAAGACATGTGATTCCAACTTGCTCCTTTATTTTGCAATGAACTCGTATTTTAGTTTATCTCTTTCTTTCTCACAAGTGGACACACTGTGGCGACCGTTGCTGTAGCCGTGCTGCTGCTGCTGCTGCTTGTTTGTCTTCCTCTCCGTCTTTACTTTTCTTCTTTTTCCTTTTCCTCTTCCTCCTCTTCCTTCTCTTGTTTCCCTCTTCATCCTTCTTCCTTTCTTGTTCTTCTCAATAAACCCCTAGCATATCTTCAAAATAACTGGTACCTTAGGTCGCAAAATTCTGTGAAGCTAATTAAAACCTAAAAAAGTGTCATACTGAGTTAACAAATTTTATAACACGTTGAGAAAATTTTAATTATTGCTTCAAACACTCTGAGCAAAATTCAAAATTTGTGGAAGGTAATTTTGATGCTCATAAATGATGGATGACTTCAATTTAATCACCATTATTAAGTTGGAAGACAATAGTAATAATAATAATTTATTATATGTATAATATGAGCTAAACTGCATTCATTTTCTGTTAAGTGTAACAAATTACAACAAATTTAGTGGTATAAAACAACACCCATTTATTAACTGACAGATCTGTAGGTCAAAAGTCCAGAAATATGGGACTGGGTTCTTAGACCATGGTTTTAACAGAATAAAATTCAGAAGTCAGTCAGGTTGAGTTCCTTTCTGAAGCTTGGCGTTCTCTTTCAAGCTAACATGGCAGTTGGTACAGTTCAGTTTCTTACAGTTGTAGTACTAAAGAACCTGGTCTTTTGCTAGCTGTCAAATAAGGTCCATTCTCAGATTCTAAAGGCAGCTCAAAATCCTCATGTTTTCACTTTCTCTGACTTCTTGCAGGGCTTTCCTGATTTTAAGGCCTCACCTGATTAGCTCAGGCCCACCAAGATACTCAATTATTTATTTAACTCAACTGATTATGTATCTTGATTACCTTGGAAAATATCTTGATAAAATCTTTTTACTATATAATGTAACATAATCAGGGGAGTGATATTTTACCATACTGACAGGTTTCCCTTTATACTCAATGGCAGGGGATCATACAAGGTTGAGTAAAGGTAATAGGAGCCCATCTTCGAAATCTGTGTACCATATAAGCAACCTCTTCAGTGAGTTACATGCATTATTAATATAACCTGATTATCCCAGATTTGTAGATGAGTAAAGGTAGTCTTTGAGAGGATGAGAAACTTGCTCAAGGTCATAGTTTGGACGTAATCGAGCTAGAATCTAAAATCCAAAGCCATAATTTTCAATAGTATGTGACATTGCCCAGTTATCAATTACTTAAAGAAAAAGTAACTTGTTTTTAGCAAAATTTAAAATTTAACTTTACAATCAAAATAATAAGTGATGGGTCTAATTCATTTCTTGTTTTCCATTGTTATGCTGGTGCATATGAAGAATACATATCAATATAAAATTAGACCTTGACAATTTTTTAAATTTTATTAATACCTCTAAGATGTGTGTGTGTGTGTGTGTATGTGTGTGTGGACCCTGCATGCATGTGTTAAGAAGTGGTGAGTGAGAAATGCTTCTTTAGTAGCATTCACATTATAGGATTACTCATTTTATCCATTTTATATACAGCTCTTGTTTCTTATGAGTTCCTTTTGTGTTTCTCTTCTATGAAGTAATACAAATGGATTGAAACTAAACACATATTCATAGAGATAATAGTTCCACACGTGTGATACACAGAATTCTCAGTTTTCCCCCAGATTGCCCACCCATGGTGTATGTGTCCTGAGACTATGAGTACAATGCATTTTACACTCATGATTATCCTACATTGTATGGCACAGTTGATGCTAAATTAGTGAACTTTACAAAGTGGACTTGACCTAATGACACAAAGTCATTAAAAACAGAAAGTTTTCTCTGGCTGGTCACAGAGGGGGAAGTAAGAGAGATTTGAAGTGTGAAAGGGAGGCTCTCTGTTGCAGAGAAGGAGGAGGCCATAGGGCAATGATCTGTGAGGGGCCACTAGGAGCTAAGAGTGATCCCTGACCAGCAGCTAGCAAAACAACAGGAACCTCCTACAATTACAAGGAAAAAAATTCTGCTAACTACCTGAGTGATCTTGGAAGCAGATCCTTCCCTACTTGAGCTTCTAGATAAGAATGTAGCCCATCAAAAACTTACTTTCCTCTGGAGAGGCCCTGAGCAGAAGATCCAGACTAAATGCATGGGATTCTTGACCCATAGAAGCAGTAAGATAATAAATTTATCTTGTTTAAACAACTAAATGTGGGGTAATTTCTAATGCAGCAATGGAGAACTAATATAACACATGAAAGAAGGTTCTTAATATTATAGCTTCTTCAAATACATGTGTGGATTTCAAAACCCTCACTGTATTCCTTAAGAAAATCCTATAGGTCTGCTCAGACATGAATACTAGTTCCTTAATAGCCAAACTAGATTGTCTTGTCATGATGTTTCAAGGGAATGTACACTTAAAATCCATCTGTTCAATAGCTATAAGGTGAGATTTCCAACTGACACATTTGATTGCTTTCATATAGGCTATCCAAAGTTTGGACTGGAGAATTGACACACTTGACTGGTTATTTGGAATTACAGACTAGGTTAGACTTATAAGCACTCACAAATCAGATTAGAGACAGAATTCTCTTTAAAACCTTCAGTTAAAATAAGATTAATACAATTATTTTCAAAATGATAAAATAATGAAACAAAGGAGAATGTTAAGAAAGGCAGTAGAAAAATGACATCCCAATATTATGAGCAGGGACCTTGATGGTGTTAGATGGAGAACAACTGAACCCAGATTGAGACCTGTAACCTGGAATTAATTTGGAACCAATTTTTGTGTCTCACATATATGGAAATACATACATGTACAAAGCTTTTAGACACTTGCTCTTGTTATTTTCTCTACATAGTGGGCACTAAAAATTATCACAACATGTAGGTTTTACAAAGAACTGCTTTCTAAACCTAGAATTTTTTTCCAGAGAAAACATTACCCAAAAGAGATATCTTCCTCTTTTAAACAGATGGTGTTTTGAAATAATAGCACTGTCCTTTATATACACATGCTAAGCTTTTCCCTTGCCTATAAATTAGTTATTATGAAGTATTGGCATTACCCTTACGTGCACATGCTGATGAGCACAGGTGTGTAAGATCCATATGGTCACACTTGCTAATTAATCTTTTTCATTAAGGACACATTACATTTTATTACAGAGCTTCAGTAAAGTTACTTTTTATGTTTACATTAGTCTCTGTTTCATAAAAATTTTAAAAACAATGCCAAAACTCTATTCTATTTCTTAGTATAAACAGGCAGTGAAACTTAAATCAATAAGCACTTTGGTCCTAATGCATGCTGCTTCGGATAAGGGAAAATGTGGCACGAATTAGCTTCCTACCTTTAGATGAAGAGACTCATTCATTAATGAAGAAGTTCATATGCTGAGACATCATAATATACTGGAAGCACTCTAATAAAAAACCTGATCACTTACATTTTCATAGCATCGTAATTCTCATGAAGAAGGAGCATGGAGTCAGAAAGCAGGTTTTAACAAAAGTGTTTATTAATAGTGAAAAATACTGATTGAACCATTCCCTACTTCCTGACAATTACTGCCACTTAGAAGGAACATACTAAAAGAAATTCAAAGGAGCAAAGAAATACTAAGATTGGAACATATATTCTCTGGCATTCTTAGTTAATATAGTCTTTGTTGTTTTTCTTCTCCTTCCCCATTATCATCCTGCAGGGATATCTTGATTACAATTAAATAAACATCCCCAAATGTCTTTAATCCTTTCAAACTTCATTTTAAATGTCTAGCTCACAAGTGGGTGGGTGGTTGATACTAGATGTGAGTTGGAAAAACTGCCTACCTTTCTAGCTTCTGATCATATCACAGAATAGCTAGAAAAAGATTAGATGGCATCTTCCTGCAATTCCTGACACTTGTCTGACACCTCTCATTCCATTTTCAGAAGAAATAAAAGTTTCTATCTAAATGTGCAGGAATGAGTGAGAGTGATGCATAGAAAATAAATAGGAGGTAGAGATAGAAATTGAGAGAGATAGATTCACATAAATATCAAATAAACTCTAAAATGCAAAGAAAGGGGTTGATATTAGTGAAAAGGGGACAGGGCTTGGAACTTATTTGCGTGCACTAGAATAACACTGGTGGATATTCACTTCTGCTGTTGAATAGAGATTGTTGATGTATTTGTAAAGAGATTCAGGCAATTCTCAATGTTGGATTAACTTTCTTTATTTCCCTCTAGAGCTGCATAGGATTTGGAAGAAATGAGTTCCACTACTACCCATTGTATTTTCATTCTTGCTGTTGTTACACCTGTGTTATAAAGTAAATAAAACTGTATTTCATCTCTTTAGTCTATGCTTTGAACAATTTCTTAGATCTTACCTTTGGAACTCTAAAGGCTGATTGTTAATGTAGGTAACAAAGTGAATTCAAGTTAAAATACAGATGGGCTTATAGAGTATCAACACTATCTGCCCCCAAGTGATATTTCTCTCATTTAATTGCACAGGAAAGCAGGTAAGTAACTGATGTCTGAATCATGGTAAATGCTGAAGCACCCAATCTGCATTAGTGAAACATGGAATGAAGGTACCATCTTATTTTGTCTTGAGCAACAGGGTCTCATCTTTATACAACTGGCTTTTCTTATACTAGCTTCTGCCATTTTCTGCATCTCCCATTTATGGTGAAGCTTTTAGCATTTTGTGTGTGTTCCATTCTTCCTAGGGATATGAGAGGATATAATCCTGAATTTATTTTCTTTTGGATCTTTGTGGCATTAATCAGGTTCTGGTAGATGATGAAGGTGTTTTTCCTTGCTGCAGTTCCAGTTTGAGGATCATATTTAGCTTTGAGACCTGACTGCAGAATTGCCATCTAGCTCACTAGTATTTTTTAAGTGTTAGACTTTCTCTTTCCTATGCTACTGGTTCTAAGTCTCTGGCTTCAATTTGAGTGTAGATACCACTGCAGACTTTACCAGTAGGTTATTAATGGTGTTAGGCCTGAGGTCCCCGTCTATGAGTGGATCTGCATTGCTTGCCTAATTGATTTTTTGTTTGTTTGTTAGTTTGCTCAGAAACATTTCATTTGGGAATATTTTTAGATTTATAATAAAGTTGAGAAGATGGTGTACATATCTCACAACCAATTTCTCCAATTGCTCCCATCTTACATTAGTATGGTGCCTTTGTCAAAACTAATAAACCTATATAGATACATGATTTTTAATTAAAGTTAATACTTTATTCAGATTTCCTTAGTTTTTATCTAATGACCTTTTTCTGTTCCAGAATCTCATCCAGGATAGTGCATTACATTTAGTTGTCACATTTCCTTAAGCTTCTCTTGGCTCTGACAATTTCTCAGACTTTCCTTGTTTTTGATGACCTTGACAATTTTGAGTACTGGTCAGATATTTTATAGAATATTCTTCAACTGAGGTTTGTCTGATGCTTTTCTCATGATTAGACCAGAGTTATGAGTTTTTTGGGAGGATGTCCACAGAGATAAAGTGCCATTCTCATTACATGATGTCAAGAGTACATGATCCCAAATGTCTTATCTGTATTGATATTAACCTTGATCACCTGGCTGAGATAATCTTTGCCAAGTTTCTCTTCTGTAAAGCTACTCTCTCCCTCCTTTTCAATACTGTACTTTTTTTTTAACATTGATTTTTCTTTTTTATTGTACTTTAGGTGAAGGCTTACAGAACAAATAGTCTCTCATTAAACAGTCAGTACACATATTGTTTTATGACATTGGTTAACAATCCCGCGACATGTCAACCCACTCCCTTCTCTACCTTTTTTTTTTTGGTGAAAATATGCATAGCCAAAGATACACCATTTCAAAAACTTCTACATGCACATATCAGTGACATTGACTACTTTCTTCCAGTTGTGCTGCTATTTTCACTTTAGATGAAGGTTTACAGAACAAAATAGTTTCTCTTTAAACAGTTAGTACACATGTTGCCCTATGACAATGGTTAACAACCCCACTATATGTCAACACTGTTCTTACTCAACCTTGGGTTCCCTATCACCAGCTTTCCTGTCCCCTTCTGCCTTCTAGTCCTTGTCCCTGGACTGCTGTGCCTCGTTAGTCCTGTTTTCTTTTATGGGGCTGTCCAATCCCCAGCTGAACAGTGAACCTCGGAAATGACTTCACCACTGAGCTAAAAGGGTGTCTGGGGGCCATACTCTCAGGGTTTCTCCAGTCTCTTTCAGGCCAGTAAATGTGGTCTTTTTTGTGTGTGTTAGAATTTTGTTCTACAACTTTCTCCAGTTCTGTCCAGAACCCTCTGTTGTGATCCCAGTCAGAGCAGTCAGTGGTGGTAGCCAGGCACCATCTAGCTGTACTGGACTTAGTCTGGTGGAGGCTATGGTAGCTGTGGTCTGTTAGTCCTTTGGACTAATGTTTTCCTTGTATCCTGTTCTCTTCATTCTCCCTTGCTCCCGAACGGGTGAGACTAGTGGAGTATCTTAGATGGTTGCTCACAGGTTTTTAAGACCCCAGATGTTACTCACCAAGGTAGAATGTAGAACAAAGTCTTTATAAACTGTGTTATGGCAGTTGACCTAGGTGTTCCCGAAGACCATGGCCCCCACAGCCCTCTGCCCAGCAATTCAGTCCCTCAGGGAGTTTGGATGTGTCTAGGGAGATTCCATGATCTTTCCCTGTACAATTTGTGCTGGTTTCCCCAGTATTGTATACTGCCTCACCCTTCAACAAAGATACCACTTATCTATTGCCTATTTAGTATTTCCCCCACCCCTCCCATCCCTCGTAACCAACAAAGATTGTTACTTTTTGTGTGTAAACTTTTTCATGAGTTTTTACAATAAAGGTCTCATACTTTATGTTTTTCCTCTTTATTTTTATGAGTATGTTTGTTAACTTTCTTTGTGGTTTCCGTGAAATTTACCCATATCTTTCTAAGTTTGAAGCAGTCTATTATTACTTGGTATCGCCTTGCCTTCCTCTCCATTAGAAGGTTCTATACCTACACCATTCAATCCCTCTTTTATTATTCTGAAGTTGTTGTCATTTACTGGTTAACTGCTCTTATTCCCTGTTGCATTTCTTTTGGTTTTGGATAGTCCTTGCGAGTTCATTTCCCAGACTGGTACCTGGCTGGTACGATCCTACGTCCTAGATTCAGCCTGTGAGCTGAAGTTGTTTGTTCTCAGATCAAAGGACTCCCTTTAATAAGTCTTGTAAGTGTGGTTTGGTTTTTACATATTCCCTTAATTTCTCTTTATCTGGAAATGTCCTAATTTCACCATCATATCTGAATGAAAATTTTGCAGGATATATTATTCTTGGATGGTGATTTTTTTCTTTTCAAGGTTTTGTACGTGTCATCCCATTGCCTTCTTGCCTGCATGGTTTCTGCCGAATTATCTGAGCTTAGTCTTATTGTTTCTCCTCTGTATGTGACTTTTTGTTTTTCATGAGCTGCTTTCCGGATTCTTTGTTTGTCTTTGGTTTTAGGCAAGTGTGATTATGATATGCCTTGGTAATTTTCCTTTGGGATCTATCCTATATGGGGTTCATTGAGCTTCTTGGATGGCCAGCTCCTCATCATTCATGATATTGGGGAAGTTTTCTGTCAGCAGTTCTTCAGTGATTCTCTCTGTGTTTTCTGTTTTCTCTCCATGTTCTGGAACTCCGATAACTCGTAAATTTTTGCTTTTGATTGTATCCCACGTAATTCTCAGGTCTTTTCATTCTTCATTGTTCTTTTTTCTGAGGTTTCCTCGAATAGAGTTGTATCGAAGTGTTTGTCTTCAATTCCACTGATACTGTCTTCCACCTTTTCACGTCTGCTCCTCAGCCCTTCTATGACACTGTCCATTTCTGAAATCTTGTTTTTCACCTTTTGGATTTCTAATTGCTGTTTTTGTATAATTTTTAGTTGTGAATTTATTTTGGCATTTTGTTCCTGCATTATTTTCCTGAATTCTTCCATTTTTTTGTCTGTATTTTCCATGAATTTGTCTGCCTTTTCCATGAATTTGTTTATTGTTTCCTCATTTTTTTGCTTTTTGCTTCAACTCTTGGATAATTCTGAGTATTAAAGATTTGAATTCCATTTCAGGTAGTTCTAGTGCCTTTTCTTCTACTGGAAAGTCATCTGGTGTTTTATTTTGGACACCTACTGAAACCATCGTGTCCTGTTTTTTAAATGTTTTGATATTGTCTGCTGTCCTCAGGGAATTCAGTAGTTATTTTTCTCATTTATTGATCGTAGATATTAGTTTGTTTCATCCTGTTTCTTTTTTTTTGACTATGCCTGAGCAGGCAGGCTGTGTGTTCTTTGTTTTTTGCTTGTCTGTGGGCAGGATACTTTTCACCTCTTTGTTCAATGGGCAGGGTCAGTCACTCAGGTCTGGTACAGCAGGGCAGGCCTAGCTGAAGAGGAGTTGCTGATGTGGGTTTTTTGTGGCACTTACTACAGCCACGAGGGTGGGTTGGTAATCAGTGCAGGGAAGTTTCTGGTGGGCAGTGCCTGTGCTGCTTGGTGGTGTGATGTTAAGTGCACAGTGCAGGTAGACAGGATGGAGTGGGGAGATTGTGATGTGTGGAGTTAAGATGGGTATGGGAGAGAGGAGTGAGGAACAGGGGCCAAAAACATACAAACAAACAAAAAAGAGTGCTAGGGGAGCTTGCAGTTGGAGTGTAGAGATGAGAGACTATGAAATGGAGAAAAACAAAAAGGGGAAGAAGAAGAAAAAAGAAAAGAAAAGAAAGAATAAATAAAAATTAGAAAGAAAAAAGAACAACAAAGTTCCCAAGGATCCCACCGATGTGGCTAGGAGGTCTGGGGAAGTTATTCCCAGGTGTTGAAGTACAGCCTGGCTAGGAGGCATAGAGGTATTCAGTACAACGTATTCAGGGGACAGGAAGAAAAGGAAGGTACAGAGAGACAAGAAACTGAGTAATGAAGAAAGACAAAAAGGGAAAAAGTGGGAAAAGAAAGCAAAACAAATTAAAAAAAAAAAGAACAATAAAAACCTCCCAAAAAACAGGAAAAAATAAAAAACTCATGAAAAAAAGAAATGCTGTCAGAAATCCTTCTGCATGTCTGTGCAAGCTGAGGGGGTAGGTCCCAAGCCGTTCAGAACTGCCGAGCCAGAAAGGGCTCCCAGCTCGAGAAAAGAAAAATAAAAGAAACAAACAACTGAAAACACCAGCATGTCAACATGGACCAGGAAGCAGTTCCACACTCGAACGGAGCTCTACATCCCTCAGGAAGAAGCAAAGATGGTGCATGGAGCCAGGTATGTGAGCAAAAGGAGGGGGAGGTGGTGAGAGGTAAGGAAGAATTCAAAAGAAATGGAAAAAAGCAACACCAGCTGCCAACAAATGTCATTCAGGGAGCTGGCCAGTGCGGGCAGGTGGGATCCAAGTAGCAGGTGCTTCCCAGCCCAGAGACAGTGGCCGCTGGAAGCAGAGGAGGCTGAGTGGGGGTGAAGAAGGGTGGGGGGTGGGAAAGTGTATATTGCCAGTTACCAGTTGTTCTGTCTCCTTCTGGAAGCTCCGTGAGGCTGCTTTCTTGTACCCGCTATTTGCTGGTATCTGATAAGAGTCCAAGATGGTGGATCTGTGTTGTGTTAGCTGATAGGGGACCTCTCCATGTATGTCTCCTCACACTCCATTCCCTGTCAGTTTCTTATTCCATTTGGTGCTTGGCTGAGTTCTTTATCTCTTCATTTGATGTCTAGGGTTTCAGGATTGCTGTTTTCTCTGTTTGGCTTAGTTTTTTGGATCTTTGCTGTGGAAGGACGGCATGGTACTTCTGCCTAGAGCACCCTGTTGCCAGAAGTCTTCAATACTGTACTTTTTGAAAGGAAGTTACTACATGCATCTCACTCTTAAAGGATGGAGAATTACCTTCCATCTCCTTGAGAGGGGAGTATTTACATAAATTATTTGGAATTCTTCCATGTGGATGAATTGTTTGTCTATTTTACTGCAAATGTTATTTGTTTGTAGCAGAATGGACACATGGATATGTATTTTATATTTGGGGATAAAATTAAATACTTATTTCTTTCTTCCTTTTCTCTTTTTCTTTTTATTCAAACTGTTCCAGCGTTGGCCACTGGGAGCAGTTTCGTTGGATCAGACTCCCATCAATGTAGGGTTTTTGTTTTGTTTTGTTTTTTGCCTCTGTCTTACTTTTTGACATTATGACATTCTCCAGGGTCACCTGGTAAATTCTCTGGCTGAGTCCTTGAATCAGCCATTTTTCCAAGGAGCTTTGTTTTTTCTTTTTCTTTTTTTTAAATTGTAGAATGTTATTAGGAATCAAGATTTCAGGGCAGGTTGAGGTTATTGAAACTGGATATAATTGTTTCTAGGACAGATTTGAAAACGTAAGTGTATATACTGAACTTATTTAATGTTATTAGGCTACTTTTACTATGTACAGCTCAAACTCAATGTGAGTATTGTCACCAAGAATTGGGCAGTTTACAGACTGAACAGTTTTATCTTGCAATCATTATAAAGTAAATACTACTATGATAAGCAAAATCAAAGCATACGAAAATAGTAGAGATGGCCCATCTACTAGTAATATAGGCTTCTTACACTATTGTTGTTGTTAGATGCCTTCAAGTCGGTTCTGACTCAGCAACACTATGTACGACAGAACAAAACACTGCCTGGCCCTGTGCCATCCTCACAATCATTGCTATGTTTGAACCCATTGTTGTAGCTGCTGTGTCAATTCATCTCATTGAGAGTCTTCCTCTCTTTCACTGACCCTCTACCTTACCGAGCATGATGTCCTTCTCCAAAGACTAGTTCCTCTTGATAACAAGTTCAAAGTACTTTTTTGAATTATCTTTAGCAAAATTTTACTTGCATGTAATATTAATAATATTGTTTGACAATATCCATATTCTGTCAGATCAACTTTCTTTTGAATAGGCACAAATATAGATCTCTTCCAGTTGGTTGGCCAGGTCCTTGACTTCCAAATTTCTTGGCCAAGAGAAGTGAACACCTCTATCTCTGCATCCGTTTTTTGAAACATCTCGATTGGCATTCCATCAGTTCCTGGAGCCTTGTTTTTCACCGATGTCTTCAGTGTAGCTTGGACTTCTTCCTTCAGTACCATTGGTTCCTAATCATATGCTCCTGAAATGTTTGAACGTCAACCAGTTCTTTTTGATACAGTGACTCTGTCTATTCCTTCTGTCTTCTTTTTGTGCTTCCTGTGTTGGTTAATACTTTCCCTGTAGAATTCTTAAATATTGCAACTCGAGGCTTGAAGTTTTTTTCTTCAGTTCTTTCAGCTTGAGAAATGTTGAGGGTTTCTTCTCTTTTGGTTTTCTAACTCCAGGTCTTTGCACATTTCATTATTATACTTTACTTTGTCTTCTCGAGTGCTGTTTGAAATCTTCTGTTTAGCAATTTTACTTCATCATTTCTTTCATTTGCTTTAGCTACTCTATGTTCAAGAGCAAGTTTCAGAGTCTCTGTTGACATTCATTTTGTTTGTTTTTCTTTCTTTCCTATCTTTTTAATGAGGTTTTGCTTTCTTTAGACTTCTTATAAGCCACAATAATATTTTTTTGAATTGCACAGTGGAATATCAATATAATTAATTAAAGTAATTATGTAATATTTGAAAGTATTTTCCCATTTAATCAAATTAAAATAGTGTATATTGTTTATAATGCTTTAGAACAGCAGCACCTGAATGTATCTTATGAATATATAAAATATTTAAATAAATGAGGAACTTCTGCTTTGGGACAAGATGGAGTAATAGGGACCAACTGAAACAACCCCTTTCACCCACGACCAAAAAAGGAACAAAGTATATATATGATCCAATAGTTTTTAAGACATAGGCCATCAGGCAAAATCTTTGTGATACTGAGAGATGGGGTGGGGGTGGGGGGGACAGAGTGTTAGCTGGGGAGGAGAAAGGAGAATATTTGCCTCAGTTTCTGCCACTAAGGTTTTTTCAAATATGAGACAACGATAAGTGTACATCAGAGTAGAAAACTTTGTCTTCACAGAAAACTTTCGTTGTATTTAAGACAAAGGAGGCTGAAAGAGAGAGTGTGTATTGCTTGAGTAGTAGCAGGAATCAGGGTGATTTTTTTCAAGTACATATTTGGCTTCTTGAATTGCACAGTGGAAGTTTATGGAAAGCTGGATATAGATGATTGACCAGGGGAAAGGAATGGTGAAACAGTAAGATGCTTAGTATACAGTGAAGAATGTATAACTCAAGTGCGTACATTTTGCGACGTGAGTCAAAATAACAGCGAGATGAAGCTTAGTGGAATTAACTCACTCAGAACTGTACAAATAGAACAGGTTATTGTAAATATGAAGACAAAATCCCCCCTGTATTGTTACATGTTTATGTTTTTTATAAAATGACCTCATCAGCTTCTATAGACTGCAAGGGAAGAGTTCCTCTTAGTTGTCCAAGAACCAAATGCATTTTATTTTTATGAAGATTTAAAACCCTGATTGGTGTTTATGTATATACCATTTTTGCCATTAGAAGCCCTATTCTTCTAATTTAGTCCATTACCTTATCCTCTAAGCCCAGTTTTCTTACCTGTAATTTGGAGATAACATGGAGTTATTGTGAGTATTAAATGAATTCATATATGCAGAGTGCTTAGAACACTGTCTAATACAGTAAATATTCTATAAGTATCCATTATTATTATCATCATTATTAATCCCAGAGAAGGTAAATCAGCAGGTATGAGACAGAAGAATTTTACAGTAGCTTTTGTCTTGGCAATTGGAAAACAATAAAATAAGGAATTTTGCACCCTTGACTCCACCTCATTCATCACTTCTAATCTTTGCATAATGTTTCTAAATCAAAACTCTTCTATAAAATTTTACTCACCTATTTAATGTTTAATAGGTAAATGGCCCATTTTATTTATAAACTGGATAAAAATAATCTATTTCATGTGCATTACAGAGAAAAAAATGCTTAACGTTTCCCTTTTTTTTTTGACTATGGTACATTGAAATCTGGAACGAATAAAATTTGTAATTCTGAAAGCATTAAACACTCAGGATGGCTGTTTATATTCAAATAAAAAGAAAGCTGGTAAATCTTTATGAATCATGATGCTGAAAGATAGAATATATTTACAAAAATGAGGCTTCATTTATTTTTTCTCAAATAAATTACTGTTAGTTATATGTTTGTTGTACGTTGATGTCGTCTTTGTACTTCATCTCTAGTCTATGTAGCATTTTACATTAAATCAAAAAAACAGACAGGCTTTTCTTTGATGTGTTGTTATTTTGTGTAATGAAAAAAATCTAGCAAAAATAATCCAACTAATAATATAGCTTTAATTTTGATTCACTATAAACCTATTGTTTCTAGAATTCTCAGTGATCAAGAGAAAGGATGGTATTTGAATTATTAAAGATAAGCTGCTCTGGGTCTCTGATCCATTTTTATATGTCAAAAAATAATCAATTGTTTAAACATGAACCACCTGGTATCTCCCACAGTGTCAGTAAATATGTTTATTATGAGAGCATAAGAAAACTGTTTTTATAAATCCAGCATCACCATATAAGCTATACAAGCTTACTGGTCTCTGAGGTAAGGTTGTAAAACAGAAAACAAATAAAATGATATTTCTAAAATCTTATGGGCTTTTGCCTTGCTGCACCATTTAAAGTAGTTGAATTTACGTGCTCTGAGTACATTCAAAGATCACTACAATTCTTTCAGCTACAATTAAGTTCTTATTTTGGGTTCTGATGTCTTTTATATTTTTTTAACTTTTCAAAAAATATTTGAAGGAAGAATTACTGCAAACTACAAATTACTTCGTTCCTGATTCAACTGAAGAATCAGCAGGTAATGATCATTTCAATCCAATAAAAAAAAGTATGTGATGTGTGTGTGTGAGTATGTGTGTGTGAGTGTGTGATGTGTTTGCATGCCATTGTACCTGTGTTCAGGGCATGTGACCTGGAAGAACTTAATTTGAGAAATTCTCTAAAGCCATTTTTAAAAGCAATAATTATAGTAATATAAATCTTTAGAAATATGCCTAAATAGATATATAGCCCCATTACAGTTAAAGCTTCATATTAACGCTTTAAATAATAAGTATACTTATTTTCAGATTTAAGGTCAAAAGGTGTTTCTAAGTATAGAGATTAAAATAATATTTTCCATTTTAATTATTTTTTGTTTACTCTTTTTATAGTTGTTTGCTTAGATTGTATCCCATCCCCACACCTCCCTCCCTCAAACACACACACACACACACACACACACACACACACACACACACACACACAAACACAATTCTCAACCATTGTTGTTGGGATTCCTTATTCTTTTTTCCAATTGATTAGTTAATCCTCACCAGTGGCATTTTTCATAGCCTTAATCCCTGTTATCTGAAGCATAACCTCATTTCTAAGTTGTCATCCTGAGTGTTTATTCTGACTAGAGCATTCAACACTCAACATACTGACGTCAAAAAGAAGGTAATTTATATATGCCTTCAATCAAATAGGATGAGACTAATTTTTAAATTGATTATTCTGTAAATTGCTGATATTTAGTCCATAACAGTATTATCAACTAGGCACAAGGGATTTTTATTTCATTTGAAGAAAAGCAGATAGTTAGCATAATTTATACATAGTCAACACTTACATACTCTCTTAATTTCCTTAATAAGAAAAAATAAATAAATACAAAAGGGATAAACAAAATGGTTCTTGAGATATGAATGTATTTCTTACTTCACTAACTAGGCTGAAGAAAATAACTTATATTTATACAATAATCAAAATCTGCTCAAACGTTCATTCCTCAATCTTTCATTTCCACAATGTTACCATTTTTGCCGAATAGGGTTCCTTCTCTGACTCAGGTCACTAAAGAATTCCTGACTGCATGGGATTTGCTTCAGATGCCCCCCACAACAAACAAGTGATCCTTAGGAATTCAACTGTTTCAGATGAACTGCCTTAGGGATGGGAACACTGCTGGGTCCATTTTTATTGGCTTTCTTCACCACTACCTAAATCCTACAAATAAGCCCCGTTTCCAAGCCACTCCATTGTCTATTCTACCTGTCTAGAGTGAGTTTTCAAGGCACTTTGGTCACATATTCAATCTTTTTTGGGAATTTCTTGTTTCCCTTTTAGGGGGATCTGAATACTGAGAAATTATATTCATATAAGCCTGCCTCCTCCTTGTCGTTTTTGGCTTCCATGGTCGGCTTGGGAACGAGGAGTGAACAGCTTTGTTTAAGTCAGTCTTGCCAAATATATTTCCTCATCTCTTCAGTTACTCCTTTCGAGATGACTTGGTCCTGATCATACTCACCTGGAGACAAGAGTACATAGTCTGGCTGTAAGCTTGGGTACACCTATAATCCTTTCCAAAACTCTTGGTGCCAAAACTTCTGATAATTCTAAACTTACTTTGATTATCCCTCTTTCCAATATAATAACTTTTCTCTCTGCCTTTTTTAAATTTAATATTATTAATTTTCCACAATTTGGTAAAGGAATGGTGTAAGTACTGTTTTTGCACCCTTCCTAATTAAACTCTTAGCTTACAAGCCACAGAAACCATGGACAGAGTCAAGATATCAAAATTTTACTAACATATACATCTATGCTTTATGAATAACCAGGAGACCCTGGGTGGTGCAAGTGGTTAACAAATTTGGCTAGTAAAGGTTGCAATACATGGGAATCAAATGAACTACATCTGTGAAGAGATGATGGAAAAGCACAATATAATCAGTCAGAACAATTGCTCACATGCAAGCTCAAGTTGAAGCTGATGAAAATTGAAACTAGTCCGCAGGAGTCAAAAAACGATCTTGAGTGTATCCAAGCTTAAGTTAGAGAACATCTTAAGTATAGATGTGTTGCGTTGAACAATAAAGACAGAGAACCAGATGAGTTGTGGGATGACATCAAAGATATCATACATGAAGAAAGGAAAAGGTTATTAAAAAGAAAGAAAAGACCAAAATGGATGTCAGAAGAGACTCTGAAACATGCTGTTAAAGGTGCAGTAGCAGGAGGCGTGGTCAACATGGCAGACTAGTTAGATGCTTCCTATATCCTTCTTACAACAAAGACCTGGAAAAACAAGTGATTTGATTCTATGTGAACATCTGGCAGCCCTGAACAAGGCAAGGTTAAGAAATCCATCTGAGTCATACCAGAGAGGAAGACCATTTGGAAGAGGTTGAGGAGTGCTAGAGCTGCAGCAGCGATACTACAAAGACACATCCACACCGGGCCGCAGTGAAGCAGGCAAACAGCTGTGCTGTGTGCATGCTCAAGAAGCAGTTTCCACATCAAGAGAGGCCCAGAAGCAGAGATTCTGCTTGGACACTTCGAACCAGTGAACAGCAGCTCCCCAGAGGCTAGGATAAGTGCATGCGAGCACCCTTTCGAGGCGTTTTTTTTTTTTTTTTAAAGAAAAAGCCCATTTGGGAGAAACCTCTCTCCCTTTTACCTCCTACCTCTGCACTCTGCACCAGATTTGGGAAAAACCTCTCTTCATTTTACCTCTTCCCTCCCCGCTCTGCACCAGGACTGCACTGGGCCAGAAGTAGATCCCAAAAGGTGCCCTGACCCATGCTCCTGGCCTTGGAGAGGGAACAAATAAGCTGCTGGCCGCCCTAGGCCAGGAACACAGGTTCGGCACAGCTCCTTTGCTGGCCATAGAAATCAGGGATCCACAGACTCTGAGTGCCATGCACCCCTGTATAGACTTGTGGGGACCCATCTCAACAGCATTAGCCCTCACTACCACAGTACAACAGGGCAAACATCTGAAGTTTAACTTTAACTGCTTCAGCTGTGAATGGGCAGATTTGTGATCCTTGAAACAGCCCTGCCCCTCAAGTAGGCACTTTTATCAATATGCAGCAGGATCTTGAGGACTGGTGGTAGCTCCTAAAGTGCCTAGTCACCTACTACAGGAGTTCAAGAAAAAGTGGTGCCCTTGAGTATTTGCAGCCAACATAGTGGGATACTCTTAGCCTGGCTGCAAAACTCACCTACCTATTCACCATAGAGAATAGGGAAATGCTTTTCTTTCAGAATCTCAGAGGCAGCCATCAGCCACCTGCTTGGCTCAGCACGTGATCCCCTACCACAGCCAGAGTCCAGTGCCTGCACCAATCACCCATGCCTCTCTAGGACTCGGGGTGAGAGCCTGCATCACACACTTCATGACTGACTGCCTGCACCCCTGAGCTGATCCCATAGAGGAAATTTTAACAGACTCTGGCATGCACATACTTAGTTACAGAACTAAATACCTGGAGATAGGACATTAGAGATCAAAAGATGTCAAAAATCAAAATATTGCACATGAGCAGCCTATTTGGGCATACCAAAACAAAACAAAATAAGAAGCTAGGTCTCACTAAGCAAACACAAAATCAAATTATAATAAATTATTGATGGCTCGGAGACAACAGTCAATATCAAGTCACATAAAGGGGCAGTCCATGATGGCTACAGCAAGCTCCCAAAATAAAGAATCAATAAATTCTCTGGAGGAAGAGAACTTCTTGGAATTACCAGAGACAGAATACAAAAGATAATATACAGAACTCTTCTAGAAAAAAGAAAGGAAATTCAACATAACCCAGAAACAGCCAGGCAAGATACAGACACAGTAGTAGCGGAACTTAAAAAAGTTATTCAAGAACAAGCCAAATTTAATGGGCTGCAAGAATCCACAGAGAGACAGCAATCAGAAATCCAGAAGATTCACAATAAAATTTCAGAATTAGACAACTCAATAGAAAGTCATAGGAGCAGAATTGAGGCAGTAGAAGTTAAAATTAGTGACATTGAAGATAAAGCTCCTGACGCCAACTTATCTGAGAAAAAATCAGATAAAAGAATTAAAAAGAATGAAGAAACTCTAAGAGTCATGTGGGACTCTATCAAGAGAAATAACCTATGAGTGACTGGAGTACCAGAAGGGGGGGGAATAACAGAAAATACAGAGAAAATTTGTGGATTTCTTGACAGAAAACTTCCCTGCTATCATGAAAGATGAGAAGATATCTATCCAAGATGTTCATCGAACCCCACATAAGGTGGATCTCAAAAGAAAGTCACCAAGACATATTGTAATCAAACTTACCAAAACCAAAGATAAAGAGAGACTTTTAAGAGCAGCTAGGGATAAAAGAAAAGTCATCTACAAAGGAAAGTCAATTAGAATAAGCTCAGACTACTCAGCAGAAACCAAGCAGGCTAGAAGGCAACAGGATGACATATTTAAAGCCTTGAAGGAAAATAACTGTCAGCCAAGAGTTATATATCCAGCAAAACTGTCTCTCAAATATGATGGTGAAATTAGGGCATTTCCAGATCAAAAGAAGTTCAGGGAATTTGCAAAAACCAAGCCAAAATTACAAGTAATACTAAAGGGAGTCCTACGGTTAGATAATCAATAACACCAGCTAACAACACAAGACTAGAACACAGGACAGAGAAACCAGATATGGACTCAGATATGGAAATTACATCAAAGCTAAAACACTGAAAATAGGGAAACAGATATAAATATGTAAAAAAAAAAAGGATAATATTAAAAGAAAAGGAGGGACTTAAAAAACGGAGACATTGATTTTCTATATGGACGGGAAGTTAAGGCGATCTGAAGTAATAAAAGACTGGTATAAACTTAGAAAATTAGGAGTAAATATTAAGGTAACCACAAAGGAATCTAACAATCCTACAAATCAAAATAAAAAAGTAGAAAAACATAAAGACCCAGCAAACACAAAATCTACAACAAAAAAAAGATGAAAAAAAAATACATAAAGAAAAACGACTCAGCACAGACAACTGAGGAGAACAAAGAAACTGTGAACAACACACAAAAAGAGATATCAGGATCGCAGCACTAAACTCATGCCTATCAATAATTACACTGAACATAAATGGACTTAATGTACCAATAAAGAGACGGAGAGTGGTAGATTGGATAAAAAAGCATGATCCATCTTATGCTGCCTACTAGAGATGCACCTTAGACTTAAAGACACAAACAGGCTAAAACTCAAAGGATGGAAAAAAATATAGCAAGCAAACAACACTCAAAAAAGAGCAGGAGTGGCAATATTAATTTCTGACAAAATAGACTTTAAAGTAAAATCCACCACAAAAGATAAGGAAGGGCACTATATAATGATTAAAGGGTCAACACACCAGGAAGACAGAACTATAATAAATATTTAAACACCCAACAACAGGGCTCCAAAATGCATAAAACAAACTCTAACAGCTCTGAAGAGAGAGATAGACAGCTCCACAATAGTAGTAGGAGACTTCAACACACCACTTTCGGTGAAGGACAGAACATCCAGAAAGAAGCTTAACAAAGACACAGAAGAGCTAAATGCTACAATCAACCAACTTGATCTCATGGACATATACCGAACTCTGCATCCAACAGCAGCCAATTATACTTTCTTTTCCAATGCACATGGAACATTTTCCAGAATAGACCACACATTAGGCCATAAAGCAAGCCTTAACAAAATCCAAAACATCGAAATACTACAAAGCATCTTTTCTGACCATAAAGCCATAAAAGTAGGTATCAGTAACAGAAAAAGCAAGGAAGAAAAATCAAACACATGGAAACTGAACAACACCTTGCTCAAAAACTACTGGGTTATAGAAGAAATTAAGGATGGAATAAAGAAATTCATAGAATCAAATGAGAATGAAAACACATCCTACCAGAACCTTTGGGACACAGCAAAAGCAGTGCTCAGACGTCAGTTTATAGCAATAAATGCACACATCCAAAATCAAGAAAGGCTCATAATCAAAGCACTAATCCTACAACTGGAACAAGTAGGAAGAGAGTAGCAAAAGAAGCCTACAGGTGCAAGAAGGCAAGAAATAATAATTAGAGTAAATTTAAATGAAATAGAGAACAGAAAAACAATTGAAAGAGTTAACAAGTCCAAAAGCTGGTTCTTTGAAAAGATCTACAAAATTGATAAACCACTGGCCAAACTGATAAAAGAAAAACTGGAGAGGAAGCAGATAACCTGTATAAGAAATGAGATGGGTGATATCACAACAGACTCAACTGAAATTAAAAGAATCATAACAATACTATGAAAAATTATACTCGGACAAATTTGAAAACTAGAGGAAGTGGACAAATTTCTAGAAACTCACTACCTACCTAAATTAACACAAACAGAGGTAGAACAACTAAATAAACCCATAACAAAAGAAGAGATTGAAAAGGTTATTAAAAAACTGCCAACGAAAACACCCTGGCCCAGATGGCTTCACTGGAGAATTTTATCAAACTTTCAGAGAAGAGATAACACCACTTCTACTAAAGGTATTTCAGAGCATACAAAAGGATGGAATACTCCCAAACTCATTCTATGAAGCCAGCATAACCCTGATACCAAAACCAAGTAAAGGCACCACAAAAATAGAAAATTACAGACTGATATCCCTCATGAACGTTGACGAAAAAATCCTCAGCAAAATTTTAGCCAATAGACTTCACCAACATATCAAAAAAATAATTCACCATGACCAAGTGGGATTTATACCAGGTATGCAGCGATGGTTCAACATTAGAAAAACAATCGATGCAATCCATCACATAAATCAAACAAAAGACAAGAACCACATGATCTTATCAATCGATGCAGAAAAGGAATTCGACAAAGTCCAACACCCATTCATGGTAAAAACTCTGAAAAAAATAGGAATAGAAGGGAAATTCTTCAGTATAATTAAGGGCATTTATACAAAACCAATAGCCAACATCATCTTGAATGGAGAGACTTTGAAAGCATTCCCCTTGAGAACAGGAACCAGACAAGGGTGACCTTTATCACCACTATTATTCAACATTGTGCTCGAGGTCCTAGCCAGAGCAGTTAGGCTAGAAAAAGAAATAAAAGGCATCCAAATTATTAGGGAAGAAGTCACAGTGTCTCTATTCGCAGATGATATGATCTTATACACGGAAAACCGCAAGGAATCCACAAGAAAGCTACTGGAACTAATAGAAGATTTCAGAAAAGTTTCAGCATACAAGCTAAACATGCAAAAATCAATTGGACTCCTTTACACCAACAAAGAGAACCTTGAAGAGGAAATCACCAAATCAATACCATTTACA
This sequence comes from Dugong dugon, assembly GCA_030035585.1. Taxonomy (NCBI): domain Eukaryota; kingdom Metazoa; phylum Chordata; class Mammalia; order Sirenia; family Dugongidae; genus Dugong; species Dugong dugon. Next base: position 98,623,809 of record CM057463.1, on the reverse strand, counting down.
ATACCCCCCCAAAAGATAAAATACTTAGGAATAAATCTAACCAGAGACATAAAAGATCTTTACAGAGAAAACTACAAGACACTACTGAAAGAACCTAAAAGAGACCTGCATAAGTGGAAAAATATACCTTGCTCGTGGATAGGTAGACTCAACACAGTGAAACTATCAATTCTACCCAAAGCAATCTACAGATACAATGCAATCCCGATCCAAATTCCAGCAACGTTTTTTAATGAGATGGAGAAACAAATCACCAACTTCATATGGAAAGGGAAGAGGCCCTGGATAAATAAAGCACTACTCAAGAAGAACAAAGTGGGAGGCCTTACCCTACCTGATTTTAGGACCTATTATACTGCCACGGTAGTCAAGACAGCCTGGTACTGGTACAATAACAGATACATAGACCAATGGAACAGAGTTGAGAATCCAGATATAAGCTCATCCACCTATGAGCAGCTAATATTTGACAAAGGCCCAAAAGTCCATTAATTGGGGGAAAAGACAGTCTCTTTAACAAATGGTGCTGGCATAATTGGATGTCTATATGCAAGAAACTGAAACAAGACCCATATCTCACACCATGAACAAAAACTAACTCAAAATGGATCAAAGAGTTAAATATAAAATCAAAAATGATAAAGATCATGGAAGAAAAAACAGGGACAATGCTAGGAGACCCAATACATTACATAAACACAATACAAACCATAGGTAACAATGCACAAGCACCAGAAGAGAGATTAGATAAATGGGAGTTCCTAAAAATCAAACACTTATGCTCATTCAAAGACTTCACCAAGAGAGTGAAAAGACAACCTACAGACTGGGAAAAAATTTTTGTCTACGACAAATCCGATCAGTGTTTAATCTCTAAAATGTACAAGATACTCCAAAACCTCAACAACAAAAAGACAACCCAATTTAAAAAATGGGCGAAGGATATGAACAGGTACTTCACCAAAGAAGATATTCAGGCAGCTAACAGACACATGAAGAAATGCTCACAATCATTAGCTATCAGAGAAATGCAGATCAAACTACAATGAGATATCATCTCACCCCAACAAGGCTAGCATTAATCCATAAAACACAAAATAACAAATGCTGCAAAGGTCGTGGAGAGACTGGAATATTTATGCGCTGTTGGTGGAAATGTAAAATGGTACAACCACTTTGGAAATCAATTTGACACTTCCTTAAAAAGCTAGAAATAGAAGTACCATATGATCCAGCTATCCCGCTCCTTGGAATATATCCTAGAGAAACAAGAGCCATCACAAGAATAGATATATGCACACCCGTGTTCATCGCAGCACTGCTCACAATAGTCAAAAGATGGAAGCAACCTAAGTGCCCATCGATGGATAAATGGATAAACAAACTATGGTATACCCACACAGTGGAATATTATGCAATGATAAAGAACAATGATGAAGCTGTGAAACATCGTATAACTTGGTGGAAGCTAGAACTTATTATGCAGAGTGAATTTAGTCAGGCACAGAAGGACAAATACTGTATAAGACCACTATTATAAGAACTCAAGAAAAGGTTTAAACACAGAAGAAAACATTCTTTGATGGTTACGGGGGTGGGGAGGGAGGGTGAGGGTTATTCACTAAATAGATAGTAGATAAGAATGATCTTAGATGAGGGGAAGGACAGCACACACTACAGGGGAAGCCAGCACAACTGGACTAAACCAAAGCTAAGAAGTTTCCTCAATACAATCAAATACTTTGAGAGACAGAGTAGCAGGGATGTGGGGTCTAGGGCCCATGCTTTCAGGCGACATCTATGTCAACTGGCATAACAAACCTTATTAAGAAAATGTTCTGCATCCTCCTTTGGTGAGTGGCTTCTGGGGTCTTAAAAGCTTGCAAGCAGCCATCTAAGATGCATCAATTGGTCCCAACCACTTGGAGTAAAGGAGAACAAAGAACACCAAAGACACAAGGGAAGTACTGGCCCAAGAGACAGAATGGGCCACATAAACCAGAGACTTCATCAGCCTGAGACCAGAAGAACTAGATGGTGCCTGGCTATCACCAGTGAACATCCTGACAGGGAACACAACAGAGGGTCCCTGATGGAGCAGTAGAATGATGGGATGCAGAACTCAAATTCTAGTAAGAAGACCAGACTTAATGGTCTAAGACTGGAGGTGCCCCAGAAGGCATGGCCCCTGGTCTCTCCATCACCCCAGAACTAAAACCATTTCCGAGGCCAACTCTTCAAACAAGGATTGGACTGGACTGTGGGACATAAAGTGATACTTGTGAAGAATGTGCCTCTTAGACAAGTAGATATAAGAGACCAAAGGGGCGGCTTCTGTCCAGAGGTGAGATGGGAAAGCAGAGAGAGTTAGGAGCTGGTTGAATGTTCATGGGGAATCAGGGGCGGAGGGGAGGAGTGTGCTGTTGCTGAACGGGTTGAGCGGTTGGGGTCTCATAACAATGTATGTTAAAAAAAAAAATTCTGTATGGGAGACTAACTTGAAATGTAAACCTCATTTAATTACAACAATAAAAAAAATAGAGTAGCTAAATCAAATGGAAGAAATAATAAAGTAAAAGAGCTGAAAAGAAGATTTCAAATGGCAGCTCAAGAAGACAAAGTAAAGTATTATAATGAAATGTACAAAGAGCTGCAGTTAGAAAAGCAAAAGGGAAGAACATGCTGGGCATTTCTCAAGCTGAAAGAACTGCAGAAGAAACTCAAGTGTCAAGTTGCAATATTGAATGATTCTATTGGCAAAATATTGAATGATCAGGAAGAACCAAAAGAAGATGGAAGAAATACACAGAGTCACTGCATCAAAAAAAGTTGGTATCATTCAACCATTTCAGGAGGTAGCAAGTGATCAAGAACCAATGGTATGGAAGGAATAAATCCAAGTTGTACTGAAGGAAGTGGTGAAAAACCAGGCTTCAGGAATTCACGGAATACCAATTGAGATGTTCCAACAAATGGGTGCAACCCTGGAAATGCCCACTCTCTTGGTCAAGAAATTTGGAAGACAGCTACCTGGCGAACCAACTGGAAGAGAGTCATTCCAATAGAATGTGGAAATTATTGAACACTAGCGTTAATATTACATACAAGTAAAATTTTGCTGAAGATCATTCAAAAGCAATTGCAGCAGTACATAAACATGGAAGTGCCAGAAGGTCAAGCTGGATTCAGAAGAGGCCATGGAATGAAAGTTTTCATTGCTGATATCAGATGGATTTCGGCTGATGCAGAGAATCCCAGAAAGCTGTTTACCTGTGTTTAATTGACTACCCAAAATCGTTTGACTATGTGGATCATAACAAATTATGGATAATATTACAAAGAATTGGAATTCCAGAACATTTAATTGTACTCATGAGGAAACTGCACATAGACAAAGAGGCAGTTGTTCAAACAGAACAAGAGGATATTGTGTGGTTTAAAATCACAAAATGTGTGCATCAAGGTTGCATCCTTTCACCACGCTTATTCAGTCTGTATACTGAGTGAATAATCCAAGGAGATGCACTATATGAAGAAGAACGGGGCATCAGGATTGGAGGAAGACTCATTAACAATCTGCAATATGCAAATGACACAACCTTGTATGCTGTAAGTGAAGAGAGCTTGGAGCACTTACTGATGAAGATCAGAGACTACAGCCTTCAGTATGGATTACACTTCAACATAAAGAAAACAGAAATCCTCACAACTGAACCAATAAAACAACATCATATTAAATGGAGAAAGTATTGAAGTTGTCAAGGATTTCATTTTACTTGGATCCACGATCAATGCCCATGGAAGCAGCAGTCAAGAAGTCAAATAATGTATTACATCAGGCAAATCTGCTGCCAAAGACCTCTTTACAGTGTTAAAAAACAAAGATGTCACTTTGAAGACTAAGGTGAGCGTGACCCAAGCCATGATATTTTCAATCACCTCATATGCACTCAAAAGCTGGACAGTGAATAAGGAAGACTGAAGAAGGAGTGAGATCTTTGAATTATGGTGTTGGTGAAGAATGTTGAATATACCATGGACTGCCTGAAGAAGGAACAAATATGTCTTGGAAAAAGTACAGCCAGAATGCTCTTTAGAAGCAAGGATGGCGAGACCTCATCTCACACACTTTGGGAACATTATCAGGAAGGACCAGTCCCTAGAGAAGGACCTCATGCTTGGTAAATTAGAGGGTCAGCAAAAAAGAAGAAGACCCTCAACAAGACGGACTGACACAGTGGCTTCAACAATGAGCTCATACACTGCAATGATTGTGAGGGTGGAGCAGGACTGGGCAACATTTTGTTGTTTTACATAGGATTATTTTGAGTTGGAACCTATTCAATGTCACCTAACAACAACATGAGGTGAACTGTCACCCTTTTCCACTTACAGCACAATCATGGGAATCATATATATATGATTTTTATTGTACTTTAGATGAAGATTTACAGAACAAATAGTGTCTTACTAAACAGTACACATATTGTTTTATGACAATAGTTAACCTTACGACATGTCAACACAGTCCTTTCTCAACCTTGGGTTGCCTATTACCAGCTTTCCTGTCCCCTCCTGCCTTCTAGTCCTTCCTCCTGGACTGTTGTTCCCCATATGTCTCGTTTTGTTTTATGGGGTCGTCTAATCTTTGGCTGAACGGTGAACCTCGCGAGTGACTTCATTACTGAGCTAAAAGAATGTTCGGGGCCATACTCTCAGGTTTTCTCCGGTCTCTTTCAGGCCAGTAAATCTGGTCTTTTTTCATGAGTTAGAATTTTGTTCCACATTTTTCTTCAGCTCTGTCTGGGATCCTCTGTTGTGATCCCAGTCAGAGTAGTCATTGGTGGTAGTTGGGCACCTTCTAGCTATACTGGACTCAGTCTGGTGGAGGCCGTGGTAGTTGTGGTCCATTAGTCCTTTGAACTAATCTTTTCCTTGTATCTTGTTTTCTTCATTCTCCCTTGCTCCCGAAGGGATGAGACCAATGGAGTATCTTAGATGACTGCTCACATGCTTTTAAGACCCCAGACACTAACCACAAAAGTAGAATGTAGAACATTGTCTTTATAAACTGTGTTATGCCAACTGAGCTAGATGTTCCCCGAGACCAAGGTCCCCATAGCCCTCTGCCCAGTAATTCAGTCCCTCAGGGAGTTTGGATGTGTCTATGGAGCTTCCATGACCTTTTGTTGTACAAGATGTGCTGGTTTCCCCAGTATTGTGTACTGTCTTATTCTTCACCAAAGTTACCACTTACCTATTGTCTATTTAGTTCCCACCCTGCCCGTCCCTTGTAACTAACAAAGATAGTTTCTTCTAGTGTGTAAACTTTTTCATGAGTTTTTACAGTATTGGTCTCATGCAATATTTGTCCCCTCGTGACTGACTTATTTCTCTCTGCATAATGTCCTCCAGCTATTTGGCTATTTAACATACTAGGTGTATTTTTCAGTGTTAGTACCTGAGAATTAAAGATGATCCTGGAAATGCAGAAATACACAGCTCTTTATATTTTTACATATCTTGTACAAATATCCAGCAATTCCATTACACCAGACCTCATTAAAACACATATTTCAAGCCAAAATGTCTCAAGGAAATTACTTGCTATTTAACTAGTAGAAATATTATGTTACTTAAGTAAACTTTAGGATATCTCAATAAAAATTTTAACCAAAATCATTTCTAGTGCTATTGCAAAAATCAGAGTCCAAGGCCAAATCCTTGGTACATAAGACAAAATATTTATCACTTACATTTTAGAACAGGATTTTAGCAGTAAAACATTAACTTGGAATCATTTTATTCTTCAATTTTCTGAAGGAAATCGATAAAAAATAAAGTGTTTTTTTTTTTTTTTAACTCCAGTCGCCCTATTCCATATCTTAATATTTAACATTTATGCATTCTTTTACTCTATGGAGTCCCTTTATAGCTGATAACTTTCAGAGATTTGTCCCTGCTTTTCATGAAGGCAAAATCCTGAGCAAAAGTGGCAGGCCATTTCTGCAGCTTCATTTTGCATCTTTAGTCAAGGAGAGGTAGCCACAAGCCCGGGAATCAGGATTTTGACAATCTATCAGAGAGTCTGATATTTAAATTGACATACTAGCTTCCTACTGTAAGTGAACTTAACCTTCCTGACATACGTGTTTTCATCTTCCAACTCCCTTAGTCTTCACATTGGCAAAGGTATCCACTTTCCTAGATCTTTGGTTTCTATCTTTTTCTCCCAAACCTTATTATACCAAAAACCAAACCAGTTGCCGTTAGTCAGTTCTGACCCATGGCAAACCCATGAGTGCAGAGTACAGCTGTTCTACCAGGTTTTCATGGCTGTGACCCTTTGGAAGCAGACTACCAAGACTTTCTTTGGAGGTGCCTCTGGGTGGGTTCGAACAGCCAGCCGTTTAGTAGTCGAGTACTTAACTTTCTGTGCTACCCAGAGACTCTATAACCTTGTTATAGTGCCAAGATTTTTACAAGGATTCCTCTCTCATGAGCCACAAGTTTCTGAAATTACTCTTTTTTATCTTCTAGAATAACTCCTTTCATTTCACCATTTGCATTATCTACCCAAGGACTATTTCAAACATTCAAAAAGTTCTAAATATCTATCGTCTATCTATCCATCTATCTATCTATCTATCATCTGTCTGTCTGTCTGTCTATCTACGTATCTACTTATCTATGGATCTATCTATCCATCTAGTCTGTCTCTATTAAAGAATGAACCATGTAGTGAAATAAAATTTTACAGTATGGTGAGCTCTTCCAAAAATTCCTTCCCAACACTTCTTTCTCAACAGCACTTTTAGTCTACCTGGATCTCCTTGTCATCAAAGTCCAGAGAGATCCTTGACTCTCTGTCTGTGTTACCATTTTGCAGAGAGCTCAGCCCTGCAAGGTGATCATAATGAGAGAAAACCAAAGCCAAACCCATTGCCATTGAGTTGATCCCCATGTAAATAGCAGATACCTAGATTGTTGTGAACCCCAACACAGATTCTCTAGGAGAGGAGTATCTATTGTCTTCCTGTTTGGGTCTCTGAATTCTAGGCTTTCTTTCCAAGCACTGGTGCCTATTAAAGTAGCCGATGCAATGTGTATGAATGCACCTACATCACTTATATACAACTACCTGATCTATTACTCAGCACTGACCCAGAACAAAGAGATGAGCTGTACGGGGCGGAGGCTGGGGTAAAGTCTCTTTCTTTAATATTCAAGCTCAAGTTTATTCTTTAATATATTGTACTGTTTAGACACGACCTTTAGTAGAAAATCATGCCAAATTTCTCTCCAGACCATTCCTCAAGTAAGAACTAAGCAACCTAATATGACTCCACTTGTTATTTACTTCATTTGCCTGTGCTTTTATCATCATAGTTTTACTAGCATAAGGTGGTGATTCTTCTGTCAAGGCAACTCCACTTGTTGTAAGCCCTAGTGAGTTCTTGGCTGTTCTCACTTTTTTTGATTAAAAGAGTGAAATCCATTCCTTGAGTATATGTACTTTCTTTGTTGATTATCTCTTGGCCAAGGTGTCTTTCTCACTCTTGTTTAAGTCTGAATGAACCATAAAGTTTCTTCTGAATGTACTAATTTATTTACTTCTATTACTAATAGATTACCTTGATGCCTTTTGTCTCCCCATCCCATAGATATTGCCTCTGATCATTATTTTCCACTCATAAAGATCAATAGAGTACTCATATTCAAAGAAGAAGAGCAAATAATCTGGAATGGGAAGAGGTGATTAGTTTTGGAAATCAAATCAAAAAGAAAATGGTGCCCAAAAGACAATAGACGGGGTCAAGAAAAAGGAATGATCAATCTTTTTCTTTTTCCCCTCATTGAAGAGTTTATACATATATTGTTTTGTGATATTGGTTGCAATCTCCACATTGTGACGGCATGCTTCCCCTTCCCACCCCGGGTTCCTTGTGTCCGTTTGTCCAGTTCCTGTCCCTTCCTGCCTTCTAGTCCTGCCTTTGGACAGGAGATGCCCATTTGGTCTCATATATTTGATTGAACTAAGAAGCACTTTCCTCATGTGTATTTTTTTGTTTTATACGCCTGTCTAATCTTTGTCTGAAAAGTGGGCTTCGGGAATGGTTTCAGTTCTGGGTTAGCAGAGCATCTGGGTGCCATAGTTTGGGGGTTTCTCCAGACTCTGTCAGACCATTAAGCCTGGTCTTTTTACATGAATTTGAATTCCGTTATACAACTTTCTCTTGCTCTGTCCAGGACTCTTTGTTGTGTTCTCTGTCAGGGCAGTCACTGGTGGTAGCCAGGCACCATCTAGTTCTTCCAGTCTCAGTCTGTTTCACGTGGTCCTTTAGTCCTTTGGGCTAGTATTTTCCTTGCGTCTTTGGTTTTCTTCATTCTCCCTTGCTCCGGGTGGGATGGGACCAATAGATGTTTAAGCTTTTAAGACCTCAGACACTACTTACCAAAGTGGATGTAGAACATTTTCTTTATAAACCATGTTATGCCAATTGACCTAGAAGTCCAGCTAGACTATGGTCCCCAGGCCCCAGCCCCAGTTACTTGCTCCCTCAAAGTGTTTGGATGTGTCTAGGAAATTTCTATGCTTTTGCTTTGGTCCAGTTGTGCTGACTTCTCCTGTATAGCGTGTTGTCTTTTCCTTCACCGAAGTTGACACTTGTCTACTATCTACTTAGTGATTTGTCCTCCTCCTCTGTCTTCACCCTCATGACCATCAAAGAATGCTTTTTTCTGTGGGTAAACTTTTCTGAGTTCTTATAATAATGGTCTCATACAATATTTGTCCTTTTGTGACTGCTTTACTTCACTCAGCATAATGCCCTCCATATTCATCCATGTTGTGAGAAGTTTCGAGGATTCATCATGGTTCTTTATCCTTGCATATTATTCCATTGTGTGTATAATTTGTTTATCCATTCATCTGTTGATGGGCATTTAAGTTGTTTCCATCTTTTTTACTGTTGTGAATAGTGCTACAGTGAACATGGGTGTGTATCTGTCTATTAGTGTGAAGGCTCTTATTTCTCTAGGGTATATTCCTAGGGGTGGGATTGCTGGATCATATGGTATTTCTATTTGTAGCTTTTTAAGGAAGCACCATATCTTTTTCCAAAGTGATTGTACCATTTTACATTCCCACCAGCAATGAATAAGAGTTCCAATCTTCCCACAGCCTCTCCAACATTTGTTAATTTGTTTTTTGGATTAGTGCCAGCATTGTTGGGGGGAGATGGTATCTCAATGTAGTTTTGATTTGCATTTCTTTAATTGCTAAAGATCATGTGCACTTCCTCATGTGCCTGTTAGCTGCCTGAATGTCTTCCTCTGTGAAGCGTCTGCTCATATACTTTGCTCATTTTTAATTGGATTGTTTGTATTTTTGTTGTTGAGATGTTGCATTATTTTGTAGATTTTAGGGATCAGACTCTTATCAGATATGTCATAGCCAAATTTTTTTCCCCGGTCTGTGGGTTCTCTTTTTACTCTTTTGTTAAGTATTTTGATGAGCATAACTGTTTGATTTTTAGGAGCTCACAGTTATCTAGTTTCTCTTCTGGTGTTTGTGCTGTGTTAGTTATGGTTTGTATACTATTTATGCCATGTGTTAGGGCCCCTATCATTGTCCCTATTTTTAATTCCATCATCTTTATTGTTTCAGATTTTGTATTTAGGTCTTTGAACTATTTTGAGTTAGTTTTTGTGTATGGTGTGACGTATGAGTTCTGTTTCCTTTTTTTTTGCAGATAGGTATCCAGTTATGCCAACACTATTTGTTAAAGAGACTGTCTGTTCCCCACTTAAAGGACTTTGGGCCTTTGTCAAATATCAGCTCCTCATAGATGGATGGATTTACATCTGGGTTCTCAGTTCTGTTCCACTGGTCTAATTCTGTTCCACTGTTTTAGTACCAGTACCAGGCTGTTTTGACTACCATGGTGGTATAATAGGTTCTAAAATCAGGTAGTGTGAGGCCTCCCACTCTGTTCATCTTCAGTAATGGTTTAGTTATCTGGTGCCCTTTCATACAGAGTTGGTGATTTGCTTCTTTCTCTCATTAAAAAATGCTGTTGGAATTTGGATCAGGATTGCATTGTATTTATAGATTGCTTTGGGTAGAACTGACATTTTCACAATGTCAAGTCTTCCTATCCATAAGCATGGAATGCTTTTCCACTTATGTAGGTCTCTTTTGGTTTCTTGCAGTAGTGTTTTGTAGTTTTCTTTGTATAAGCCTTTTAGGTCCCTGGTTAGATTCATTCCTAGGTACTTTATCTTCTTGGAGGCTATTTTCAATGGTATTGATTTGGTGATTTCCTTTTCGAAGTTCTTTTTGCTGGTGTAGAGGAATTCTACTGATTTCTGTATGTTAATCTTGCATCCTGCTACTTTGCTGAAATCTACTAGTTTCAGTAGTTTTCTTGTGGATTCATTGAGGTTTTCTGTGTATAAGACTGTATCATCTGCAAATATGAATAGTTTTACCTTTTCCTTATCAATTTGGATGTCCTTTATTTCTTTTTCTTCCCTTATTGTTTTAGCTAGGACAACCAGCACAATGTTAAATAAGAGTGGTAATAAAGTGCATCCTTGTCTGGTCCCTCTTCTCAAGGGAAATGCTTTCAGTCTCTCTCCATTTAGAATGATTTTGGCTGTTGGCTTTGTACTAATGTGTAGAGGAATTTCCCTTCTATTCCTATTTTGCTGAGAGTTTTTATTAGGAATGAGTGTTGGACTTTGTCAAAGGCCTTTTCTGTGCCAATTGATAAGATCCTGTGGTTCTTTTGTTTTATTTATGTGGTGGATTACCTTAAATGATTTTCTAATGTTCAACTATTCCTGCATACCTGGTATGAAACTCTCTTGGTTATAATGTATTATTTTTTTAGATATGCTATTGAATTCTATTGGCTAGAATTTTGTTGAGGATTTTTATGTCTATGTTCATGAGGGATATTGGTCTGTACTTTTCTTTTTTTGTGGTGACTTTGCCTGGCTTTGGTATCAGGGTTATGCTGGCTTCATAGAATGAGTTTGGGAGTATTCCTTCCTTTTCTGTGCTCTGCAATAGCTTTAATAGTATTGGTGTGTCTTAGTCATCTAGTGCTGCTATAACAGAAACACCACAAGTGGATGGTTTTAATGAAGAGAAGTTTATTTCCTCACAGTCAAAGTAGGCTAAAAGTCCAATTTCAGGGTGTCAGCTCCAGGGGAAGGCTTTTCCTCTCTGTCAGCCTTCTCTTTGGTGTTCCCCCAGACTAGGAGCTTCTTGGCGCAGGGACTCCTGTCCAAAGGATGCGCTCTGTTCCTGGCACTGCTCTCTTGATGCAATGAGGTCCCCCTGTCTCTCTGCTCACCTCTGTCTTTTATATCTCAAGAGATTGTCTCAGGACACAATCCACCCTTGTAGATCAGGTCCTGCCTTACTAACACAACTGCCACCCATCCTCCCTCATTAACATCATAGAAGCAGGTTTACAACATACAGGAAAATCACACAGTACCAGGAATCATGGCCTAGCCAAATTGATACACATATTTTTTAGGGGACATAATGCAAACCATGACATGGTGGTAACTCTTCTCCAAAAGTTTTGTAGAATTCTCCAGTGAAGTCATCTGGGCCAAGATTTTTTTATTTGTTGGGAGTTTTTTTTAATTACCTTTCTGATTTCTTCTTTTGTTATGGGTTTATTTAGTTTTTTCTACCTTGGTTTGTGTTAGTTTAGGTAGGTAGAGTGTTTCTAGAAATTTGTCCATTTCCTCTAGGTTTTCCAGTTTGTCAGAGTACAAGTTTTCATAGTAGTCTGTTATGATACTTTTTATTTCAGTTGGGTCAGTTGTGATACACCCATCTCATTTCTTATTCAAGTTATTTGCTTCTTCTTCTGTTTTTCTTCTGTCAGTTTGACCAATGGTTTGTCGATTTTGTTGACCTTTTCAAAGACCCAGTTTTTCGTCTACTTGACTCTTTCAATTGCTTTTCTAGTCTCTATTTCATTTATTTCTGCTCTAACCTTTATTAGTTCCTTTCTTCTGGTAACTGAGGACTTCTTTTGCTGTTCTCTTTATATTTGTTCAAGTTGCAAGGTTAATTTTTGATTTTGTCCCTTTTTTCTTTTTTGATGTGTGTGTTTATCTCTATAAATTGAGCTGTAAGCACTGCTTTTGCTGTGTCCCAAAGGTTTTGGTAAGATACGTTTTCATTCTCATTTGAATATATGAATATCTTTATTCCATCCTTCATGTCGTCTATAACCCAGTAATTTTTAAACAAGGTGATGTTCAGTTTCCATGTATTTTTTTTTTTTTTCCTTGCTGTGTCTGTTTTTGATTTCTACTTTTATGGCGTTACGATCAGAAAAGATACTTTGTATTTTTTTGATGTTTTTGGATTCTGTTAAGGTTTGCTTTGTGGCATAAAATGTGGTCTATCCTGGAGAATGTTCCATGTGTATTGGAAAAAAATGTATACTTTGCTGTTGTTGGGTGGAGTGTTCTGTATGTGTCTATGAGGCCAAGTAGATTGATTGTGGCATTAAGATCTTCCATATCTTTATAGAGTTAGTTTCTACATGTTCTGTCCTTCACCAAAAGTGGCATGTTGATGTCTCCTACTGTTATTGTGAAGCTGTCTATTTCTCTTTTCAATGCTGTTAAATTTGTTTTATATATTTTGGAGCCGTGTCATTAGGAGTATATATATTTATTATGATTCTGTCCTCCTGGCGTATTCATCCTTTAACCAATATATAGCATCCTTTCTTATCCTTTATGGTGGATTTTCCTTTAAAGTCTTTTTTGTGGGATGTAAATATTGCCACTCCTGCTTTTTTTTGTGGTTGTGTTTGCTTTACATATATTTTTTTCCATCCTTTGAGCTTTAGTTTATGTCTTTGTGCCTAAGTTGTGTTTCTTATAGACAGCATATAGATTTTTTTTTTAAATCCATTCTGCCACTCTCTGTCTCTTTATTGGTGCATTTAGTCCATTTACATTCCTTGTAATTATTGATAGATATGAGTTTACTGCTGTCATTTTGATTTTTTTTCTTTTGTAGTGTTGACAGTTTCTTTGTTCTGCTTAATTTTCTGAGCTGACTTCTTTTTATTTATGTATTTTCTTTTCATCTTTCTCATTATTGTTTATTTTGTGTTTGCTGAGTCTTTAAGTTTTCATTTTGATAGGTTGGTTTGTTAGCTTCCTTTGTGGTTAACTTGAAATTTACCTTTTTTTTTAAGTTTAAATCAATCTTTAATTTCTTGATATTGCCTTAACTTCCTCTCCGTATGGAAGTTCTATGACTATATTGTTTAGTCCCTCTTTTTTTGTTTTGTCATTGTCATCATTTGAATGTTGCTATCTCTGGTTCCCTATTTTCAGTATTTTAGCTTTGATTTGTTTTTGTGAATTCCCTATCTGAGTTGATAACTGGTTGATCTGTTCTGTGTCCTAATCTTGGATTGTCATCTGATGTTGTTGGTTCTCTAACCAGAGGACTCCCTTTAATATTTCTTATAATTTTAGTTTGGTATTTACAAATTCCCTTAATTTCTGTTTATCTGGAGATGACTTAATTTCACCACTGTATTTGAGACAATTTTGCTGGATAATTAATTCTTTGCTGGCAGGTTTTTTTTTTTTTTTCCTTCAAAGCCTTATATATGTCATCCTATTGCCTTCTTGCTTGCATGGTTTCTGCTTAGTATTCAGATCTTAGTCTTATTGGTTCTCATTTGTAGGTGACTTTTCATTCATCCCTAGCTGCTCTCAAGATTCTATCTTTGTCTTTGGTTTTGGGAAGTTTGATTATGATGTCTTGGTGACTTTCTTTTGAGGTATACCCTGTATGAGGTTCGTTGAGCTACTTGGTTAGGTATCTTCTCACTTTTCATGATACTAGGAAGTTTTTTGCCAGAAAATCTTCAGCAATTCTCTCTGTGTTTACTGTTATTCCCTACCTCCATTTCTGTTTCTTCGATCACTTGTAGGTTTTTCCTCTTGATAGTATTCCACGTAATTCTTAGGCTTTTTAAAATTTTTTTCATTCCTTTTTCTGATTTGTCCTCAAGCAAATTGAGGTCAAGGGGTTTATCTTCAGTCTCACTAATTCTGACTTCTAATGTCTCAATTCTGCTCCTATGACTTTTTATTGAGTTGTCTAATTCTGAAATTTTATTGTTAATCTTTTGGATTTTTAGCTCCTGTATCTGTATGGTTTGCAGCAGCCTGTTTATTCTATCATTTTGTTCTTGTATTTTTTTTCTGAATTCTTCTATTGTTTTGTGTGTTCCTTGGATTGGTCTGAGTTTTGCATGATCTCCTTCCTGATATTTTGGAGATCTCTGTATATCAGTCTTTTGAATTCTTTCTCAGGTAGTTCCATTACCTTATCTTCCTCTGGAAGATTGTATGGTTCTTTATTTTGGTTGCTTGCTGGAACCATCTTGATCTACTTCTTTATGTGATTTGATATTGACTGTTGTCTGCAAAGGAAACCCTGGTGGCATAGTTGTTAAGAGCTACAGCTGCTAACCAAAAGGTCAGAAGTTCAAATCCACCAGGTCCTCCTTGGAAACTCTATGGGGCAGTTCTACTCTGTCCTATACGGTCGCTATGAGTCATAATTTACTCGATGGCATTGAGTTTGGTTTTTAGTTTTGGGATAGTCTCCAAGGCATCAATAAGTTATTATATATACATACATATATATATATACACATAGCATTTTTGTTTAATGTGTCCAATAATTTTTGTTTTGTTTTGTTTTGATATGACCATGCAGGCTGGTCTTGTGAGCTAAGTTAGCTACTGACGTCTTTGAAGCTCTCATGTCCTCTCTCCAGGTGCTCAGAGCAGCGACTAGGTGTGTGAGCTCAGGAATCTGTTCACTTTTCTAGTGGAGGTGTGCTTATTCAAGACACAGGTGTCCAAGTTGTCAGTCATGGAGTGTGTGTTGCAAACTGTCTCCTACAGTCCTAGACAGGCATGGCTGCGTGGGGGTATTCGGAGCAGGCACAGGTCTCTGGCTGCAGTGGCGGGCTATGTGTAGGGAAAGTAGGGGGCTGAGGACTGCCTCCAGGTGCCTGGATGTGGGGCATGTCCCTGTCCCCTAAAGGGTGTAGTGAGGGAGGAGGTAACGCAGCCAATCCTTGGGCACCTGGTGGTGTTGCCTGGAGGGACTAGGAGGCTCCACTAATTCTCAGACCCCTGTTGTAGATGGCCAGATGGAGTGGGTGGTACTGCCAGCCCTCAGTCTCCAGGTGTGGGTCGGTGAGGCCCCTGTTTAGGGGGCAGGGTTGTGTCAAATGTCATGAATCTGCAGCTCCCCCTTGGCTGCTGCAGGTGAAAATGGGTGTCAGATGTATGCCCTGCTGTTTTAAGCTAATGAGACCATGCGGTGTTGAATTGGCCCACAAGGGGCTGGGCAGGGGTGAAGGATGCTGCAAATCTGTGGACCCCTTATGCCAGTGGCTGGGTGAAGGGACAGGTCCTCCCAACTGGCCTAGAGTTCCTGGATTAGAGGGTGTGGCATTGTTGGATGTCATGAAGCAGAGCAGGGTTGGAGGTGGGTTAGGAAAAGTAAGTGCTTCTCTACTGTGAAGCTTGGCGGGAATGGGTTATTTTGTCCCCAGGCAAGGAGGTTAGAAGCTTGCACTTAACTTTTGCAGGCCTGATGTCTCTCCTGCTTGATTCTGGAGGTGCATGCAGATTCACTGCTGCTTGGCTGCACCTGGTGTGTTGGTCCTTGAGTTTGTACGTTGCTGCTTGCCTCAGCCTGTGTGCACTGTGCAGACTCAGCTAGTAAGGCACTGGCCATCCTGTGATCTAAACTTCCCAATTTCCACTGCTTTTGAATTGTCTCTCCCTCTACCTGCCTCTCATTTCAATTCTTCGGCTTTGTCTTTCATGATTAGGATCCCTAGATGTTCATATATATTCAACTCACTTGTTTTTTTGGGTCTTTGTTGTAAGAGGGACAGCAGGAAACCTCTAAATATTCTGCCATCTTGGCCCCACCTCTCAGAATTATCAATATTGTCAAATAATAAAAACAACCAAACAGTATGCCTAAAAAAGAGTGGGAATTATTGTAAAAAAATTTAAATCTGATATTCTATATTTTTCAAACGTCTATTTCAGATTGAATGTAATCCTACACCAACCCTAACCCACGGCCATTGAGTAGATTGTAACTCTTAACGACACCATAGGGTTTTAGAGGCTATAAATCTCTTTGGAAGCAGACAGTTACATCTTTCTCCTGAGAAGCTGCTGGTGGTTTAGAATCATGGACATTTCTGTTAGCAGCCCATCGCTTTTACTGCTGTACCAAGGCTCCTCACACCAACTCTAGTACATGGTTATTTCATAACTGACAGTAACTATACTAGTATCTGCTTCACTTAAAAATCAAAACAAACCAAACAAAAGCTATATTATGGGTACAGTGCTAGTTGTCTTAATTTTCTTGATGGCATTTGATCATTAAAATATCAATTAATTAAAAATGAAGAAAGGAAGGGGATAGAAAAGGAAATAGAAATCCATCAGGAAGCAATATCAAAGAACCCTTGAAGCTTCTGCCTAGGTTACTTGGAATTTTCCATCTTGAGACACAAACTTTGGAATCCAGCCACCATTTTCTGGGAACATAAGTTCACATAGAAAATTTATATTCAGGCTCTCCAGTTGATGGCCCTGGTTGAGTAGCCAGTTCATAGCCAGCATCAACTACCAGCCAAGTGAGGGAGCCTCCTTGGCCTCTCAGCATAGTCAAGGTATCAGATGGCAGTAGTATCATCTGACAACTGATTATAACTGCTTAGAAGACTCCAAGGAAGAAATACTCAGCTAAGCTGAGCAATCTGCTCACCTGCAAGAGATAATAATGAATTGCTGTTTTAAGCCTCTAAGTTTTTTATTGTTTTGTTATGCTGCAATAGATAACCAGAGCACAGATCTTAAGCAGAAGATGATTTACTGGAGAACACAGTCTGTCTGTAGCCTCCAATTGCATACCACATTCTTCAGGGCAAGTGGGGGAAGGGTAACAAACCAAAACTGAAAGACTGGAGAAGACTTACAGGAAGCAGACCCTCCAGACTCCACAATTAAACTACTAACTACTTCAATGGAGAAACAAGCTGCTATTTTATCAAAGTTAACCTTGGTCAAACTGTGTTGGCTTATTTGAAAACACACTGGGAGCTATAATAAATCAACTGAACTATGATGAAATTGAAAATGGATAGAATGGGTAGTTAGTTTTAAGCATTATATTATGCTAAGGTTCCCATTGCTTGTCTAAAAATAACAAAACTTGTCTTTTTTATCCTTATCTTACTGTTAAATAGATTAATTCTGAGTAAATTTTCTTCTGACATTTTATGGAAACATGACTTCAAGAAGTTTGTTTTATGTTTTAAAAATGGATTTTTAAAACAAGATTGTGTTTGTTTTTTCAGTTTCTGTCTACATAAAAGTAACATATCTTCATGGAAGAGAGTAGAGATATTCAAAATTACATTACAAGTACTGGCCATAATTTTATTTTCTAGCAGCAAATAATTATATTTTGAGTCAGAGTGTAAGATAGAGGTCCCCAGGCTGTGGAAATTCCACTGCCTCAAGCAGCTTGCTTGACATGCCCTGTAGCTTTACATTAACATCCTTTCTCCCCTTTCCTTAACTGCTGCCCAGAGAAAATCAATGGAAAGTGGTTTAGGTGCCATGTTGACATTCTGGGTAACCTTTGAGCTCATTAAGTACCTCATACATAGTAACTTCCCCACCTATGGGTGGAGTTTAACCACCATTTTCTGATCATGCAATGCATGAAGTTATATGTAAACCCCATTGTGCCTGAGTAATATGACTAAGAATGTTGCTGATGTAACCTACCATGAACTTCCTGCTTGTACACCCCATAAAAGTAACCTGTCCTCTCATCCTCTCTGACCAGTCTTGGTGACAGAAGCCTAAACTGTTCCTTTCCTTGTGCAATGGAATAAAAGTGCATTTCTGATCTCCTGCCATGGTTTCTCATTTATTGGCTGAGACGAGTTGCACCAAGCAATACCTGGGCTTTCCACTCAGCAACAAATGTATTACATATTTTCACATAAAATTTGATTATGCTGACATTTTGTTCTGTATTTTTTATGCATAATAATAACTGTGAACATTTTTCTTAAATATGCTACCGTATACTGATTTTAATGGATTTGTTTTATTTTATGCATATATAAGAATATATTTTACAATTCCTAAATAAGATATTTTCATCATTGTGAAATAGGTTTGGATTTATCAAACTTCACATTTTAAAACCATTTGCAAACACAAATTTAAATAATTAGCTAGAATACTTAGACTCAGAATAGTTATTCTGAGACTAATCAGCCCCATCCTCATTTTTTAAAAGTCCTAGAATATATACCTGTTAATTTAGAAATCAATGCATTTATTGCCTTTTGTCTATTCTGAGAACATTTATTCTATTGATGAATGCATGAATTACAAAGACGTATTCTGCTTACGTATTCAATCAAAACAGGGAAGAAATGTATTTATTCAATTGAAATAAATGGCAGAGAAGAAAACGATGAGTGAATTGGTCTATTGCAAAGTCTTTTAGAATAAGAAATTAACATTGAATTGCATATGCATTTTACTTTTAGCTTGCCAGAGAAATAACTGAATTGAAATTTATATCTAGAAAGATCTATAGGAACAGAAATTGAGTCATTTACTAAATTATTAAATTGTACTCCAAGAGTCTTAGCTTAAAAGTTTATTATTAGATTAATCTATGCTATCACAGGATTCTTTCTCTATTTAATATTATTTTTAGACTCTTCCATACAGTTCCTGAAGGTTATAAAGGGCATAAGAATGACGTCACAAGAGGACACTTTTTGTTTTCTAACAGACACTTTCTGATTTCTTACAGGTTACTTTAGTAATAAGGAGCCTTGGTAGCACAGTGGTTAAATGCTTGACTGCTAACCAAAAGATCTGTGGTTGGAACCCACCAGCTGTTCTGTGGGAGAATCATGTGGCAGTCAGCTTCCTTAAAGATTACAGCCTTGAAAATCCTGTGAGGAAGTTCTACTCTGTCTTCTAGGGTTATTATGAGAAAGAATCGACTCGATGGCAACAGATTTGGTTTTTGTTTTAGTTTAGTCATGCCACAAGCCAGAATTATGTGCAAAGCAGGAGAAATACATAAACATTTTACTTATCTACATTGCACTAACTTCTTCCTTATAATTCCCTCAGTTAAACGAGGTAGAGGGAACTTTAGTTCTAATTTCAACTAAGTTAGTAAAATCAGAAGGTGCCTAGTTTGTTTATTCCTTTTGTTATTTTATCTTATTTATTTAAAGATTTACTTACTTAACCTATTTTCTATGGTGCTTTGGTTTGTGGTATTGATAGTGAATAGGCAAGATTTCTCATCACTTTATTGACATCTTCTACATACAAAGGTTGTCAGTGAATGAAATAGATGCAAAGCCCATTTCTATACTGAATAATGTTACAAATAAATATTTGATATAAGTATTTTTAGAAAAGATTTATCTATACATTTTCTATACATAATGAAATTCTGAACATAATGGGGGAAAAATAAGCTTCTAATGCGGACAATTAAAAACAAATGTTTTCTGTACTAGTTAATGATACAAAAAATAATACAGTATTAATTAATAATGCAGGATTTTGTAGTCAGTCTGGGTAATCTCCTGGATTTCTTCCTAATACTCTTATTTCTCTCTTACCTACCTCATTACCAGAGACTTCAGTCATTGTTTGCCCCGTAAGATATTCTCATTTACAAAACCACTACTAATTTTGCAAAATATTCGCCTTGAATCAGAATTTTATATTGAACTATATACTGGAGAGCACTTTTTGAATGTCCCATAGGTACTCACTTTCAAAGGACCTAAAACTCAACTCATCATTATTTTCCAAAAGTTGCCTTTCCCCTTTACTTCCTGTCTTGATACATGATACTAGTCACTGAAAGAAAGACTTGGAGTCTTCCTAGATAAATTTACCTGTACCCATGGCCATCAAGTTGATTCTGACTCATAGTGAGTACAGTAGAACTGCCCCATAGGGTTTCCAAAACTGTGATCTTTATGGAAGCAGGCTGCTACATCTTTCTTTCACAGAGTTACCATGTTGGTCAAACTGTTGACCTTGCAGTTAGCAGCCAAGAAAGAGCTTAACCACTGTTTCACCATGGCTACTTCTAGATAACTTTAGATTACTTAAATGGTTTTTAAGCTGGTTTTCCTTTTTCCAGTCTGGATGCATTCTAATTCATTCTCTATATTATTACATAATATTTTGGATATTACATAAAATTAAAAATTAATTCATAATTTTCTTTTAAAAGTAATTAATGATGCCTTGCTATTAAGAAGATACAGTTCAAAATCTTTAACATATTAGAATCTTCATCATTTAATTGTTTGCTTAAAATGTGCCTCTACTACTCTTCATATACAGTTGCACCAGTTAAAATTATGCTCAACTGATAGCAAAAAAAAATCAAATATAGAGTTTTAAAGTAGACATAACTTTATTTCTCATATAGAAGACCTGCAATTATCACATCTGTATCCCAGGAAGCAGGATGAAGGAGGGGGCCAAGTAGATTATGACCCTTCCCTTAAAGATTATTCCAGAAGTCATAAAATTTATCTCCTGAAAGAATAATTTCATAAATAAGAATCAGCACAAAGCTAGCTCCTAAGGAGTTGGAAATCAAGTATATTTTTCATTTCCAACTTCTACATTGCCCTGGACACAAGCCCTTCCTTTCCCTATGCCAGTCTCTATATCTCTCCAGAGTTTGATAATTAGCTGCAATGTCACACAGAACTCACAAAGTATACTTTTGGTTATGTGGTTTATTAGGGTTAAAGATACAACCCAGGAGTAATTCAGGATTTGAACACGCAGGACTAACAGGATACAACTCATAAGTCACTCATGAGCAATGTGAAGAGGTACTTGGGAATGGTTTGGAAAGGTCCCTGAACCAGAGGGCACTTCCCTCCCCAGGAAGCTCTCCTTCTAGAATTCTCCTCAGAAAGCTTCTTTGAGCCTCATTGTTTTGGACTTTTATCAGCCAGCCCATGCACTCACTGCTGATTACCAGCTGGGCTCGCAGACCAACTTCCAGCCATTAATACAAACCCTCAGGTGTGGCCAATATAGCCCAACACTCTAAGGGTTGTTTTAAAGACCAAACTGCTTGAGGTAAAGTAACTGTTAATCCCACCCTTCAACTTATATGTTTTGGCCAAACCTTTGTTCTATGACCTTACCTAGATTTAAAGAGGAAAGGAATGTTTTGGTGATTAAAGAGAGAAAGAGAGAATGAATATTTGCTAGGCAGCTGAATCTTTGCTCCTAAAACCAAACCCATTGCCATCGAGTCAGTTCTGACTCATAGTGACCCTATAGTTCAGAGTAGAATACTGCTCCATAGGGTTTCCAGGGAGAGGCTGGAGGATTTGAACGGCTGGATAATTTTGGTTAGCAGCGTGAGTTTTAACCACTGTGCCACACAGGGCTCTGGAGTCTTAGCTAAAGCACTTCTAATCAAGATACATGGAATAAACTGATTTCTAAACTTTTCATGCTGTTTCATGGAGACTCATGCTGCTCTGTCTAAAATGTTGCTTTCATTCTTCATGTAGCTGAATCCTACTCCTTCCCTCAGAATCAACATCAGTCTTTCCAAGAAACTTTCTGTGACCACCCTCAATCTTGTCGTTAAGTAACATGTATGTACTACAGAACAAAAACAGTGCCTGGTCCTCCATCATCTTCACAATTCTTGTTATGCTCGAGCCCATTGTTGCAGCCACTGTACCAATCCATCTCGTTGAGGGTCTTCCTCTTTTTTGCTGACTCTACCAAGCATGATGTCCTTCTCCAAGGACTGACTGGTCCCTTCTGATAGTATGTCCAAAGTACGTGAGAAGAAGTCTCGCCATCCTTGCTTCTAATGAGCATTCTGGCTATACTTCTTCCAAGACAGATTTCACTGTTCTGGCATTACATGGTATATTCAATATTAGTCGCCAACACCATAATTCAAAGGAGTTAATTCTTCAGTCTTCCTTATTCATTGTCCAGCTTTCACATGAATATGAGATGATTAAAAACACCATGGATTGGGTCAGGCACACTTTAGTCTTTAAAGAGTCATCTTTGCTTTTGAACACTTCAAAGAGTTCTTTTGTAGTAGATTTGCCCAGTGCAATGCTTTGTTTAATTTCTTGACTGCTGCTTCCATGGACTTTGATTGTGGATCCAAATAAAATGAAATCCTTGACAACTTTAATCTTTTCTCTGTTTGTCATGGTCGAGTTGTGAGGATTTTTGTTTAATTTAAGGTGTAATCCATATCTTATTCATATCCATACTATCATCACTTCTCACTCTGTTTACAGTTGTAAAAATATTTTCCTTTAAATATGTAAGTACAATGAATTTTATTTATTTATTATTGCTCTTTCCTCGTTTTATCAAATTTTATAATCTTCTATATCTAGTCTCAAAATCAAGGCCATATGGGAATCATAATAAATATAGAATATATGTTATACCAGAGAAGCTTATGAGGAAGAAATTTTCACCCTCATTGAATTTGAGGGAAGACGATAATTAGGATTTATCAGACCATAAGTAAATTGATTTAAGCAAATTCTGGAAGTGTTATTTTACATATGTGACCTTTAAGTCTTCCCAGTTTTTATAGGAAAACTTGTAAGGAAAAAAATAAAATGCCTTTAACTATAGTCTGATTATTTTTCTTAGAAAGTAGGAGCTGAACTCCTTTGTGTTTGGCTTTGTTTTTTGGTTCAATAATAGCAATATAAAATTAAAATTCTCTAATGCCTTTTTTCCAAATTAAAATGTATAGAAAACATAAAAACCTCTTGTTAAAGGATAAGTGTTTATAGCCAGCAGACATTTTGTATGATTGCTTTATTTAGTTTCTCAACCCCAGCTGAAGAGAAATACTTGATTATGTGTTATTGCATAGTATATCTTTCTGGAGAAAAAGCTATTATGCTGCCATTGATGGTCATCCATAAAAGGGAGGCTCTGTGTGGACTGTAAGAAGGGTACTCATTGGATATGTACAGCTAACAGACACATAGCAAAGGCATGGTGCTTCTAACAGCATGGGAGATGGGTAGTACTTTAGTACTAGGGAAGAAGAGTGGGACCCTGCCCCAAATTCTGTAATAAAATGAAGCATAATGAAGCATGAACCAAATACACATTAAGAAAGAGAAAAAAATATTATTATGAGTAAGGTAGACAGAAAAATTATCTTCCAAGATAAAAAAGCAATACCATAAAAATACATACCCAATATTACTCAGTTTTAAGAAGAATGATAATAATCGTATTTATAATATTACTTTTTCCTTGAGGAATATTATTGCAATGTTAAATATTGAAACAAATGAAGAATAAATAACACTCATCTCATTGGTAAAATCTCCTGCACTTACACATCCACCAGCAAATGCATTATTTATCATTGGAGGTGTGAGTTTCTCCTAAATCTGAAGTTTTCCGTTTTAGTTATTACCACCTTTCATTCCCATTCTTACTGAACTTAATATAGTCTGAGACGCCTAATTTGTAATAACTTGTCCTCCTGGGCATTTGAGTCTTTTTATATTTACCAGGAACAACAACAAATAACAAAAAACAAGCAAAAGACAAACAAAAAACTAGAATTAGGAATTTCAATATTAAACAACATCATAAGGAAGTGGAAAAATAGCCTTTAGATATTTCTACTGGTGACCAAGTGGAAATAAATAACATGAAAGTAACTGATTCAATTGAAGAAAAATAACTGTAAGTGATAAGTATGATGTACAAAAAAAAATCCTCCTTAGATTTCATCAGTCAAGATTTGGTAAAAAGTTGATGGTAACAGATCAAATGTAAACTTACCTCAATACTGAATTTTTAGTGGAAAAAAAATGTGTATTCAAGACCAAAATAAAATATATCAGGGAGAACAGTCCCATAACGTTAGAGAATAATCAATTTATTTGCTACTTTATAACCATACTTTTATATGAGCAACATCTGGAGAACTGGTCCATGTTAATAATCCTTATTCTGATTAATTATTCTGGATTCCCTAAAACTCTGTCAAGGTGGGCATTGTGGATTGTGGGCTGTGGATTGGACTGCTTTGGCTTAAGGCTAGGATCTAACATTTAGTAGGTATGTGACTTTAAGCAAGTTTTCCAACTCAACATTTTAACTAGAAAAACTTACACTAGTTTTCGTCATTATATGTAACTGAGAATTTTTTTTTATTGTGCTTTAGATGAAGGTTTACAGAACAAATATTTTCTCATTAAACAGTCAGTACACATATTGTTTTATGACATTGGTTAACAACTCCACGACATGTCAACACTCTTCGCTTCTTGACTTTGGAGGATCTTTTTTTTTTGGTGAAAATATACATAGCCAAAATTACATGATTTCAAAATTTCTGTACAATTCAGTGACACCCATTACATTCTTTCAGTTGTACAACTATTCTCACTATCCTTTTCCAAATTATTCCATCACCATTATCTTCAACTCACTGCCCCCTAGGCTTTCCATCAAAACTTTTGAGTTGCTGTTGTCAATTTGATCTCACATAGATAATTTTTATTTTTTTTGCACCTTAGATGAAGGTTTGCAGAACAAATAGTACCTCATTAAAGAGTTAGAACACATATTGCCCTATGACAATGGTTAACAACACCACGACATGTCAAAACTGTCCCTTCTCAACCTTGGGTTCCCTATCACCAGCTTTCTTGTCCTCTCCTGCCTTCTAGTCCTTGTCCCGGGACTGCTGTGCCTCATTAGTCCCGTTTTGTTTTATGTGGCTGTCCAATCTCCGGCTGAACGGTGAACCTCGGAAGTGACTTCACCACGGAGCTAAAAGGGTGTCTGGGGGCCGTACTCTCAGGGTTTCTCCAGTCTGTCAGGCCAGTAAATCTGGTCTTTTTTTGTGAGTTAGAATTTTGTTCTACATCCTTTTCCAGTTCTGTCCAGGAATCTGTGTTGTGATCCCAGTCAGAGCAGTCAGTGGTGGTAGCCAGGCACCATCTAACGCTACTGGACTCAGTCTGATGCAGGCCATGGTAGCTGTGGTTTACTAGTCCTTCGGACTAATTTTTTCCTTGAATCCTGTCCTCTACATTCTCCCTTGCTCCGGAAGGTGAGACCAGTGGAGTATCTTAGATGGCTGCTCACAGGTTTTAAGACCCCAGATGCTACTCACAAATGTAAAATGTAGTACATTGTCTTTAGAAACTGTTTAATGCCACTTGAGCTAGATGTTCCCCAAGACCATAGCCCCCAAAGCCCCCCGCCCAGCAATTCAGCCCCTCAGGGAGTTTGGATGTGTCTATGGAGCTTCTATGACCTTTCCTTGTACAAATCTGCTGGCTTCCCCAGCATTCTGTGCTGTCTCACCCTTCACCAAAGTTACCACTTATCTATTCTGTATTTAGTTTTCCCCCCAGCCTCTCCTATCCCTCGTAACCAACAAAGATTGTTTCTTTTTGTCTGTAAATTTTTACATGAGTTTTTACGGTAGAGGTCTTATACAATATTTGTCCTTTTGTGATTGACTTATTTCACTCAGCATAATGTCCTCCAGTTTCATCCATGTTATGAGATGCTTCACAGATTTCATCATTGTTCTTTGCATAACACCCCACTGTGTGTATGTACCGTAGTTTGCTTATCCATTCATCTATTGATGGGCATCTAGGTTGTTTTCATCTTTTTGTTATTGTGAACAGTGCTGCAATGAATATGGGTATGCATATGTCTATTCATGTGACAGCTCTTGTTTATCTAGGATATATTCCTAGGAGTGGGAGTGCTGGATCATATGGTATTTATATTTCTAGCTTTCTAAGGAATTGCCATATTATTTTCAAAAATGGTTGTGTCATTAATCATTCCCACCAACCGTGCATGAGATTTCTGATCTTCCCACAGCCTCTACAACATTTGCTATTTCCAGTGTTTTTGATTCATTGCCAGTAACGCTGGTGTGAGATGGTATCTCATTGTGGTTTTGATTTGCATTTCTCTAATGGCTAGTGATCCCGAGCATTTCCTCATGTGTCTGTTTGCCATTTGAATGTCTTCTTTAGTGAAGTATCTGTTCATTTCCTTTGCCCATTTTTGATTGGATTATTTGTCTTTTTTTTGTAGGAGTGTTGGATTTTCTTGTAGCTTTCAGAGATTAGACCTTTGTCTGTCTTGTACTGTCCAAAAATTTTTTCACAGTCTGTAGGTTCTCTTTTACTCTTTTGGTGAAGTCTTTTGATGAGCATAAGTGTTTAATTTTTAGAAGATCCCAGTAATCTAGCTTATCTTCTGGGGATTGTGTGTTGTTGGTTATGGTTCATATCCTGTTAATGCCTTGCATTAGGGTCTCTAACATTGATCCTATTTTTTCTTCTATGAACTTTATAGTTTTTGGCTTTATATTCAGGTCTTTGTTCCATTTTGAATTAGTTTTTGTGTATTGTGTGAGGTATGGGTCTTGTTTCATTTTTTTGCAGAGGGACATCCAATTTTGCTAGCACCATTTGTTAAGACTATTTTTTTCCCCATTTGATGGACTTTGGGCCCTTGTCGAAGATCAGGTGACCGTAGGTGGATGGATTTACATCTGGGTTCTCAGTTCTCTTCCATTGGTCAATGTATCTGTCATTGTACCAGTACCAGGCTGTTTTGATTACTCTAGCTGTAGTAGGTTCTGAGGTCAGGTAGTGTGAGTCCTTCTACTTTATTCTTCTTCTTCAATAGAGCTTTACTCATCCAGGGCTTCTTCTCTTTCAATATAAAGTTAATGATTATTTTTTCCACCTCATTAAATAATGTTGTTGGTATTTGGATAGGGATTGCATTGTATTTCTAAATTGCTTTGAAGAACTGTCATTATCACTATGTTGAGTCTACCTATCCATCAGCATGGTATGTTTTTCCATTTATGTAGATCCCTTTGGGTTTCTTGCAGTAGTGTTTTGTAGTTTTCTTTGCATAGGTCTTTTACATCTCTGGTTAGATTTATTCCTAAGTATTTTATTTTTTTAGGGGCTATTATAAATGGTATTGCTTTCTTGATTTCCGTTTCATCGTTCTATTTATTGGTGTGTAGGAATCCAATGGATTTTTCTACATTTATCTTGAATCCTGCTACTGTGCTGAATCTTTCTGTTAGTTCTAGTAGTTTTCTTATGGAGTCTTTAGGGTTTTCTATGTATAGCATCATATCATCCGCTAACAGGGACAGTTTAACTTCATCATTACCAATTTGGATGTCCTTTATTTCTTTTTCTTGCCTTATTGCTCTTGCTAGAACTTCCAGCACAATGTTAAATAGTAGTGGAGATAAAGGGAATACTTGTATTGTTCCTGTTCTCAAGGGAAATGCTTTCAGCCTCTCTACTTTAAGAATGATGTTGGCTGTTGCTTTTGCTTAGATGCTGTTTATTATGTTGTGAAATTTCTATACCTATTTTGTTGAGAGTTTATATCAGGAATGGGTATTGGACTTTGTTGAATGTCTTTACTGCATCAATTGAGATGATCATGTTATTCTTTTCTTTCCTTTTATCTATGTTGCGGATTACATTGACTGATTTTCTAATGTTGAAGCATCCTTGCAAACCTGGTATGAATTATACTTGGTTGTGGTGTATTATTTTTTTGATATGATGCTGAATTCTATTGGCTAGAATTTTGTTCAGAATTTTTGCATCTATGTTCATGAGAGATATTGGTGTGTAATTTTCTTTTTTTCTGGCATCTTTGCCTGGTTTTTGTATCAGGGCTATGCTGCCTTCACAGAATAAATCCAGAAGTATCCCTTCCTTTTCTATGTTCTGAAATAGTTTGAATAGTACTGGTGTAAGCTCTTCTCTGAATGTTTGGTAGAATTCTCCAGTGAAGCCATCTGGGCCAGGGCTTTTTTTGTTGACAGTTTTTTATTACATTTTCAATCTCCTCTCTTGTTATGGGTCTGTTCAGATTTTCAACATCAGTTTGTGTTGGTTTGGGTAGGTAGTGTGTTTCTAGAAATTTATCCATTTCCTCTAGGTTTTCAAATTTGTTGGAATATAGTTTTTCATAGCACTCTGTTATGATCCTTTTTATTTCAGTTGGGTCTGTTTTAATGCCCCCCCAATTTCATTTCTTAATTGTGTTATTTGCATCCTCTCCTGTTTTTCTTTTGTCATTCTGACCAGTGGTTTGTCAATTTTGTTGATCCTTTCAAAGAATCAACTTTTGGTTTTGTTGATTCTTTCTATTGTCTATTTCATTTATTTCTGCTCTGATCTTTATTATTTCCTTCCTTCCGGTGGTCGCAGGCTTTTTTTGCTGTTCTCTTTCTGTTTGTTTGAGATGTGTAGTTAAAGTTTTGATTTCGTCCCTTTCTTCTTTTTTGATGTGCGCATCTGTTGCTATAAATTGTCCTCTGAGGAGTGTCTTTGCTGTGTCCCAAAGGTTTTGGTATGATGTGTTTTCATTCTCGTTTGATTCTAGCAATTTTTTGATTCCATCCTGATTTCTTCTATTACCCAGTGATGTGTAAGCACGGTGTTATTCAGTTTCCATATACTTGATTTCTTTAACTTGGTCTTCCTGTAGTTAATTTCTACCCTGATGGCATTGTGGTCAGAGAAGATACTTTGTATTATCTCACCATTTTGGATCTTGTTGAGAATTGCTCTGTGGCCTAAGATGTGGTCTATTCTGGGGAATGTTCCATGTGCATTGGAAAAGAATGTATACTTTGTAGGTGTTGGGTGGAGTGTTCTATATGTATCTATGAGGTCAAGTTGGCTGATTGTGCCCTTTAGGTCTTCTGTATCTTTGTTGACTTTCTTTCTAGATGTTCTAGCCTTTACCAAGAGTGGTGTGTTGAAGTCTCCTACTATTATTGTGGAACAGTCAATTTTTTCTTTTCAGTACTGTTAGAGTTTGTTTTATGTATTTTGGAGCCCTTTCACTGGGTGCATAGATGTTTATTATGGTTATTTCTTCATGTTGGATCATCCCCTTAATCACTATATAGTGTCCTTCTTTGTCTTTTATGGTGGATTTTGTTTTAAAGCCTATTTTATCAGAGATTAGTATTGCCACTCGTGCTCTTTTTTGGTAGCTGTTTGCTTAATATATTTTTTTTCAATCCTTTGATTTGTAATAAATTTGCGTCTTTGTTTCTAAGGTGTGTCTCTTGTAGACAGCATATTGATGGATCCTGTTTTTAAATCCATTCTGTCACTCTCCATCTCTTTATGGGTGCATTTAGGCCATTTACATTCAGTGTAACTTTTTTTTTAAATTGTACTTCATGTGAAGTCTTACAGAATGAAACAGTAGTACACATATTGTTTTATGACATTGGTTAACAACCCCACAACATGTCAACCCTCTAACTTCTCAACCTTTTTTTTTTGGTGAAAATACACATAGCCAAAGATACACCATTTCAAAAATGTCTACATGCACAGTTCAGTGACACTGACTACGCTGTTCGAATTGTGCTGTTATTCTCATTTAAGATGAAGGCTTACAGAACAAAATAGTTTCTCATTTAACAGTTACTACAAATGTTGTCCTATGACAATAGTTAACAATCTCACAGCACATTAACAATATCCTTACTCAACCTTGGGTTCCCTATCACCAGCTTCTTGTCCCCTTCTGCTTTCTGGCCCTTGTCACAGGACTCCTGTACCTCATTAGTCTCATTTGGTTTTACGGGGCTGTCCACTCCCAGGCTGAACAGTGAACCTCAGAGGTAACTTCACCACAGAGCTAAAAGGGTATTTGGGGGTCATACTCTCGAGGTTTTTCCAGTCTCCTTTAGGCCAGTAAATCTGGTCTTTTTGTGTGTGAGTTAGAATTATGTTCTACATCCTTCTCCAGCTCTGTCCAGAACCCTCTGGTGTGATCCTGGTCAGAGCAGTCAGTGGTGGTAGCCGGGCACCATCTAGCTGTACTGGACTCAGTCTGGTCAAGGCCTTGGTAGCTGTGGTCCTTTAGTCCTTTGGACCAGTGTATTTTTTGATAGGTGTCAGCTTATTGATGTCATTTTGCAGTTCTTTTTTTTTTTTGGTGCTGACATTTTCTTTGTTCCTCTTACTCTCCTGTGCTGAATTCCTTGTTTTGTGTTTTTTTTCTTTTTTCATTTCTTTTGTTTTTCTAGGTTTTGTTTTTACTACAACTTTATGTTTTTCTTCTTTATTTTGGTGAGTAGGTTTGTTAAGTTTCTTTGAAATTACTCTTATCTTCCTAGGTTTGAATCAGTCTATTATTACTTGGTTTTGCCTTGCCTTTCTCTCCATTTGAAGGTTCTATCCTACACTGTTTATTCCCTCTTATATTGTTCTGATGCTGTTGTCATTTACTGATTAACCTCTCTGGTTCCCTCTTGTAATTCTTTTGGTTTTGGATACTCCTTAAGAGTTCATTTCCTAGGTTTGTATCTGGCTGGTACAATCCTGTGTCCTAGATTCAACCTGTGGTCTGATGTTGTTTTTTCTCAGATCAAAGGACTCCCTTTAATAATTCTTGTAAGTTTTTTTTTGTTTGTTTTTTACATATTCCCTTAATTTCTGTTTATCTGGAAATGACCTAATTTCACCATCATATTTGAATGAGAGTTTTGCAGGATATATTATTCTTGGCTGGCAATTTTTTTCTTTCAATGTTTTATATATGTCATCCCATTGCCTTCTTTTCTGAATGGTTTCTGCTGAATAATCCGAGCTTAGTCTTATCATTTCTCCTCTGTATGTGCTTTCTGTTTTTCTCGAGCTGCTCTCAGGATTCTTTGTCTTTGGTTTTAGCAGGTGTGATTGTGATATGCCTTGGTGATTTTCTTTTGGGGTCTATCCTATATAGGGTTCATTGAACTTCTTGGATAGTCAGCTTTTCATCTTTCATGATATTGGGGAAGTTTTCTGTCAGCAATTATTCGATGATAGTCTCTGTGTTTTCTATTTTCTCCCCCTGTTCTGGAACTCTGATCACCTGCAAATTTTTGCTTTTGATTGTCTCACAAGTATTTCTCAGGGATTTTTCATTTTTCTTCTTTCTTTTTTTCTGATTTTTCTTCAAAAGGAGTTGTGTCCAAGTGTTTGTCTTCAATTTCACTGATCCTTTCTTTCATTCCTCGACCTTTCTATGACACTGTCCATTTCTGATACCTTGTTGTTTATCTTTTTGATTTCCAAGTGTTTTTTTTTTTTGTATGACTTCTAGTTGTGAATTTATTTTAGCAGTTTGTTCCCTTATTATTTTCTTGAATTCTTCCATTTTTTTGTCTGTATTTTCCATGAATTTGTCCACCTTTTCCATGAATTTGAATTTTTTCCTCATTTTTGTCTGCATTTTGCTTCAAATCCTGGATACTTCTGAATATTAGAGATTTGAATTCCCTATCAGGTGGTTCTAGGGCCTCTTCTTCTACTGGAACGTCATCTGTTGTTTTATTTTGTACACCTTCTGGAACCATCCAGTCCCGTTTTTGTATATGTTTTGATATTGTCTCCTGTCTTCATGGAATTCAGTAGTTATTTTCCTCATTTATTGATTATAGATTTGTTTGTTTTGTCCTGATTTTTTGTTTTATTTGGTTATGTCTGACGAGGCAAGCTCTGCATTCTTTGTTGTTTGCTTGTCTGTGGGCATGATACTTTTCACCTCCTTCTACAATGGGTAGGGTCAATCACTGAGGTCTGGTACAGCAGGGCAGGCCCAGCTGAAGGGTTATTGCTGGGATGGGTTGTCTGTGGCACATACTAAGGCCGACAGGGTGGACCAAGAATCATTGCAGTGCAGGTTCCCATATACCATGCCTGTGCTTCTTGGGTGTTTGATGTTCACTGCACACTGTAGATAGGCAGGAAAGATGAGGAGACTGTGATGTGTGGAGCCAAGATAAGTATGGGAAAAAGGAAAGAGAGAAGAGATGAACAGGAGCCAAAAACATAGACACAGGCAAAAAAGAGTGCTCACGGAGCTTGCTATTGGAGTGAATAGATGAGAGACTGAGAAATGGAGAAAAACAAAAATGAAAAAAAAAAAGAAAATGAGTAAAAGAAGAAAAATGAATAAATTGAAAAACTGGAAATGAAGAAAGACAAAAGGGGAAAAAGAAAGAAGAAAACAAAACAAAGAAAGAAAAAAATAAAAACCCCAAAACAAAAACAAAACAAGAAAAAAGAAATGCCCCCAGCTGTCCCACTGTGCAGCTGCACAGAGTAAGGGAGTATCTCCTAAACCCCACAGTGATGTCCAGCTAGAAGTGGCTCCCAAGCCAAGAAAAGGAAAAGAAAACAAACAAACAGAACAAATCTGGGGTCCCTCCAGAGTGGTGGCACAGGCTGGAAAGCAGTTTCAAAGTTGAGCAGTGTTTCACAGCCTTTCAGAAAGAAGCAAAGATGGCACACAGAGCCAGATATTTGACAGAAAGTAGGGGCCGTTTGTGAGAGGTAAGAAAGAAATATAATGAAACGGAAAAAAGCAACACCAGCAGCCAACAAAAGGCACTCAGTAAGCCGGCCAGTGCGGGTGGGTGGAATCCAAGTGACATCGGGGTGAAGCTGGTGCTTCCTGGCCAGGAGACTGTGGCTGCAGATAGCCAAGGAGGCTGAGTGTGGGTGAAGAAGGGTAGGGGGTGGAAAAGTGTATATTGCTGGTTATTGGAAGTTGCTTTCTCATAACCCCTGTTCACTGATCTTTGATAGGAGTCCAAGACGGCAGATCTGTGCTGTGGTAGCTGATAGGGGACCTCTGCATGTATCTCTCCTCACTCTCCATTCTTGGTAAGTTTCTTATTCCATTTGGTGCTTGGCTGAGTTCTTTATCTCTTCATTTGATGCTTAGGGGTTCAGGACTGCTGTGTGACTCTGTTTGACTTAGTTTTTTGGATCTTTGCTGTGGAGGGGCGGCATGGGGCTTCTAACTATAGCGCCATGTTGCCCGAAAGTCCATAACTAAGAATATTTATCTATATACATTTTGCAAGATTTTCCTTGATTTAGGTTTCCCTTAGTCTAGTAGTGAAAAATTGTGAGATATGTCTATGCTATATATTCCTATCCTCCCTTTCTTTTTAAAACATAGCTTACCATGTAGTTTCGAAAAAGGGCAGTGTTTGTGAATTTATCAGAATTTGACCTAAATTTGAATGATTTCAGGGGCAAGTTTCATAAAGCATTGATAGAAATGTTTCTAATTTGACAACTATTTCCACTAACATTTCAAGCAGCATATAATTGCTGCATTGAAAATCATCATAATATAGTCCCAAGATTTTAAGAATCTTGGAAAAACCAAACTAACTTCTAAAATTAAAACAATACAAACCAAAGCATCTTAGATGAGATTCCTCTAAAATTAAAACAATACAAACTAATGCATCTTAGATGAGATAAGATGTTTGACAAAAAATATACTATGGTTTCCTTACCCACTACCCGCAACTTTGCAAAAAATCTCTATATTAAACTAGTCTCAGATTATCTTAATTTGATTCAATCACCAGCTATCTGCTGTGACCCTGACTGATACAGTAATTGGTACCAGAAAGTGCCCCCCATGTAACAGACCATCAAAATGGGAGTCTGGATTGGTGTCTCAGTCATCTAGTGCTACTATAACAGGAGTACCACAAGTTCATGGCTTTAACAAAGAGAAATTTATTCTCTCACAGTCCAGTAGGCTATAAGTCCAAATTCAGGGCTTCAGCTCCAGGGGAATGCTTTATAGGTCAGCTCTGGAGGAAGGTCCGTGTCATCAATCTTCCCTTGTTCTGGGAGCTTCTCTGCACAGGAACCTCAGGTCCAAAGGACGCGCTCTGCTCCCAGCACTGTTTTCTTGGTGGTACGAGGTTCCCCAACTCTCTACTTGCTTCCCTTTCATCTATCAAGAGATAAAAGGTGGTGCATACCTCACCCCAGGGAAACTCCCTTTACATTGGATCAGGGATGTGACCTGGGTAAGGGTGGTGTTACAATCCCACCCTAATCCTCTTTAACATAAACTTACAATCACAAAATAGAGGACAACACCCAACACTCGGAATTATCACCTAGCCAAATTGATACACACATTTTTAGGAGGACACAATTCAATCCATGACATTCCACCTTTTGGCACCCCAAAAATCACATCCTTGCAACATGCAAAACATATTCATCCCATCATATCATAGCAAGTCTTAACTCAAAGTCCAAAATCCAAAAATTCCTCTTCATCTGTGAAATCTAGAATATAAGTTATCTGCTTCCAAATGTAGAATGGCAGAACAGGCACAAGCTATACATTTCCATTGCAAATGGGAGAAACTGGAGGAAAAGAAGGGATAACAGGCACCAAGCAAGTCAGCAGAACACATTACATTAGCCCTCAAAGCTTTGAAAATAATATTCTGTTCTCTGAGACAATTTACACAATAGCCCTGCCCTCCAGACTCTAGGTATTGGCCGCAGTCTCTGGATTCTAAGTGGAGTCCCCTCAGCCCCGGGCTTCAGCTCCGCCTTCCAGGCCCACTGGGACAGAAACTCTGCTTCCTTGGCTTTAGGTGTACCATTCTCCTAGTCCATTGGAGTGACATCTCCACCCTTAGGAACACCAGAGGCCATACTCCATCCTTTGAAACCCCTGAGGCCATGGCCATAACTTTTGAGACTGAGGCAGCTCAGCTTCTTGTGTCCCTTATCTCTTCAGCTTGTTTCCTGGTTTCTTAGCCTCTTGGCTCCTCTGGCCTCAAGCCTGCATCTGTCCTGCTGGCGCAAGTGTTCCAAAGCTCTGTAGCTCCACCAGTAAGTGCCCAGAGGTACAGCACTCAGCCAGGAAGCCTCCTGCACACAGGCACTCAGCTCTCTCACTCTTTGGGTCAGGAAGCCTAGCTCCACCAATAAGTACCTGGAAGCACCCCACTCTGCCAGGAAGTCTCCTATGCACTGGCACTCAGCTCTCTCACTCCGTAGGTCAGCTCCAGCACCGACTCACACTGATTTCCTGGTGCTGCTGCTATTGGTTCTCTGCTGCTGCTGTTTCTCTGCCACTGCAGATTCTCTGCTGTTGCTGGTCCTCTGCCACTGCCGCTCCTCTATCCATTCACAGTTTCAAAACCGCTTCCACATTTTAGGTATCTGTTAGAGCAGCACCCAACTCCCAGTACCAAATGTCTTTGGCTGGGTTCTCTAGAGAAGCAAAACCAGTAAAGCATATAAATATATAGAGAGACAGATTTATATCAAGGAAATACCTCACGCAATTGTAGAGGCTAAAACGTCCCAAGTCCACAGATCAGGGTAGAGGCCTCTCCCAGTTCACGTAGCCACAGAAGCTGGTGAACCCAAAGTCGGAAGGTCAGAGAGGGGCTCCGGCTCACAGGCTGTGAAGGTCAATGAATTCCAAGATCAGCAGACAAGACTGCAAGGTTTGTCCTGATTCATGTAGCTGTGGGGGCTGGCGAATCCAAGGTCAGCAGGTCAGGGAACCAGACTCTTGCTCACAGGCTGAGAAGTTCGACGAATTCCAAGATCAACAGGGAAGCTGCTAGCTCAAGTCCCACGAACCAGAGGTGAGACAACAAGAGGCAGCTGCTGAGTCTGAAACAAGCCAAAAACCTTGGCAAGGTGAGCAGGCAGAAAGTAACCTGCGGAAGGCAGAGAGATGAAACTGAGAGGGCAGTGAGCTGCCACAGGCCCTGCCTCTGCCAGTACCACTCAGCCGATTCCATCTTGGGGGTGATCGCAACAGTATACCACTGCTAAAACACTGAGAATAATGGTCTAGACAAGTTGACGTACAATCTTAACCATCCCAATTGGTTTTCTTATATATTCAATCAACAGTAAGGGCAGTCTCATTGCTTGGGGAAATGAGACACATACAATCCCTGGGATGCAGTTAAATCAGTATTATTCAAATCATTCCTAGTGTTATATAGAATGAAATGTAGAAGAAAGTTAAGGTGCTGAAAATTCTGGTGACTGTGACAATTAGGTACTATGGTAACAAAGATAAATATAAAATTTGTGTAGGCACATGACTTTTTCTGAGCACATACATGAGAACAAAGAAAAAAATAATAGTTATAAAGATACAAATTGAACACAATGTGGAGAGCCAGAAGACCTCCATTACAGCTTTGAGTGAGTTTCTGTTAACCAATTGTAGCAGAGATGATATAACTGTGGACCAAGCCTGCATCTAATTGTAAAGGTAGAAGAGTGGCAGTTCCATTTAAAGTTTCAGGCCTGCCAAATCTCTTATGCTAAGGCAAGGTTTCACAAACTATTGTTCTCAGGCCACTGCCTGTTTTAGTAACAAAGTGTTATTGGAACATAGTCACAATACTCATTTACACAGTGTCTATAACTGCATTTGTGCTAGAACAGCAGAGTTGATTCATATTAGCAGAGACTATAAGTCCCACAGTACATACAGTATTTATCTTGCTTTCTAAAGGAAGCATTTATGAACCCCTGTGTCATAGAAATGGCACTTACACGAGACAGGGGATAGAGTCTTTGAGCTAATCTAGCAGAGTCTGAGAAATGCTAATCTTTAATATCTAAGAATCGCCCTTGTCTGTAAAGGCAACACCATGCCCTCTTTTCAGAAAACTATCCCATTTACACATAAACATTCAATGACTCCAATTTTAGTAACAAAGTCATTGCTTTATAACCAGCTGTAGATATTTATAGGTCCATAACAAGACTTATATATCCCAAAAGAGAAGTACTAAGAGACAATGGCCTAAATCTAAAAGAAAACCCTAAAATCCTGAATATCCTGAAGAGCAGATGAGTAGCAGACAAAACAGAAATGAAATATAAGGTTCATTTGAAATACAAATTCACTGATGTGGTTGCACTTACCTATTCAAATGTTGAAATTTCATGTGTTACCCTGATCTACTGGGATGGCATTAACAGGCCGTTAGGTTGACTAATTGAAGTTTGGACTCAATGGTGATGAATAATCAATAAAATCTGGCATATTATAGAAAAGGAGTTTCAAGGCTCAAGGAATGAAAATCTTGGGAGTATTTTATATTGAGCCATATAATCAGCCACCTGCTATCCATATTCCCCTGGAAGGGGAATATAAAAAAAATATTGACTAGGGAGTTCCAGGACAACGGTTTTCTTGAAGAACTCTAGTGTCTGTTCTCTGTAGGATGGAGAATGATGTGGTAATTGAAGAGATTAATGCAACCATAGAGAAAGACAGTGATTTCTAACAAATTCCTATTTAACTTGTTGACTTAGCCAGTGAAACTAAAGAACAGAAAAGTAAAGTAATTTTCCCAAAGTTACCCAGCAGAGGGAGGATTCTAATCCAGGCAGTTTGACACCAGTATCCCTGTTCCTAGAAAACACACAATATTGCCCTTCAGACAGCAAGGAAGTTGGTCAATGAAAGCAAAAAGTGAATGTCTACAGCCCAGGGAAGTGCAGAAGAAATAGTAGTCAGTGTGAAAATGGTCAAATTTGCTGCTGACAGAATCATGAATAGTAATCCACTTTCAATTGCTAAAGGAAAAAAACAGATATGAAGATATAATTTGGAATTTCAGACAGCTGGCATACTATTTAGAAGAAAAAAGATAATAAGCTTGTAAAGCATTTTTCTGTTTGTCTTTTAAAAAGGGGCAAGACAATTTTCTGAGTTTCATCAAGGGTTCATATCAAGAACCCTATGTGATTGCCTGGGCATTTTCAGTAGAATATTTTTATTGAAAATTTTGTTTCTTTGAGTCATATTAGTTCCCTTGGAATATCAGTTACATCTTGCATATGTAAATATTGAGGGTACTGATGATCATTATGAAAAAAAGAAATAAGATTATTTAGCGTAAGAAATAATTGGGAAACTCAGCTATAAAATTAAGTCACCAACTATAGTGGACTCTAGTCATGAAATGTCATGAATAGTGTAAAGAAGATTTTTTATCTGTTTATAACCTAGTTAATGAGGCTTGCTAAACTAGGGTGAGAAGAAATGCTGTAAAAGAAAAGTTCTGAAGTTTTCCTTTATAATCCCCAGTACTAATGGTATAAAAGCAGACCAGATAAGGCATATGGCCTCTTTTTTCTCCAGTTAAAAGGAAGAAAAAAAATAAAATAAAAGTTGTCATTGAGTGGACTCCAGCTCATGAAGACCCCATATGCATCAGAGTAGAACTGTGCTCAATAAGGTATTCATAGCCGATTTTTCTAAAGTAGATCTCCAGGCCTTTCTTGAAAAGGTGCCTGTGGGTAGACTCAAACTTCCAACCTTTATGTTAGTATAGCACTTTAACAGTTTGTACCACCCAGGGACAGTGTTAGATGAATTGAGGGGAAATAGCCTAGGTTAAGTGGTTTTTGGCTCAATCTTAGAAGAATGTCAGTAGGATTTTGGACTACCAATCATTGGAGGCAGGGCAGGGCATGAATGCACAGAATCTTTAAATTAATTTAAAAAGCAACATTTCATTTAATCTGTTCTGAACAATTTAATACCTGAAAATAGAAATTGTATGCTAAAATTTGGAAGTGACCAGAAAAGTTATGGATCAAGTATTCACCAAAACAGGGAAAAATGATACAACTAATCTACTGTAAAAGGACAATATCATTGTGTTTAAAAGGACAAAAAAAATGTGTTGCTCTTTATATCAACCTTTAGTAATTCAGTTCCTTAATACACAATAAAGGTCTTAATTATCAGATGAAAAGCTTCAGACGCATGATTGCATTAAACTCCTGTACTAAGTTCCTGAGTTATTACATTTCATGCTTAGAATAAGTATTTGTCTCAAGAAACTGGGACTCATCAAAGTTAGTTTTCTCCCAATAAGTGACAGACTGTATCAGGTATAAAGTAAGAATTCCTTTTCAGGTTTCTATGATTCCAAAAGTCATTTCTCTACCTTTTGCTCCTGTCTGATTAACATAATAAATAGTCAATACAGATTCTTGAATCCAACTAACCACTTGGATACCTTAATTGTCAGTGGAATCAACTGAAATAAGAGACCAACGAACAACACACTGTTACTTCAGTATGAATTTAGAGTCATCCTAAATTAGCTAAAAATGGCAGTACAACACAAAACTTTGTCCTAGATTGCTTTCAACCTTTTGAAACAGTTACTATGCAGTATGTATCTGACCATATTACCTATAATGTATTTATTCTTAACATTTTAAACCTTGTGCTTTTCGTAAGTAAATTTTTATACAGAATCAATTGTATTGGATACAGGGGCCTCAGGGAAAAAACGTGTTGGTAATCTAAGAAAACATCATATTTAGAGTAAAGAGATGATGTTGAATTACTATGCCTATATGAACACCATAAAGATGGCTTGTATATAACAACTGTTGTCTTATTTTTAGCACGTGAATCACAAAATAACCAATTTCTCAATGTGCGAATAAAGAGATTCATTTTGTTATCTGTAGCAATTTATGCCAATAAGTCATATATGCTACAGTATATAGTAAACAACTATTTTCCTGTCTTTTTAGCTACTTTATCTCAATTTTATGTTTTGGTAAATTTACTATGCACAATATGCAAATACTTTCTTGACTTTATAACTGGTTACATCATGCTAAATCATTCAGAGTACTGTATTATGCATAATATTAATTACCTATGTTGCAGTGTTTATATATCTCACTGTGCATCTTAGTTAGCAGCAAAGGTTATTTAAAGAGGAGTATTTTTAAAGGGGAGTCTGTTTATATAGCAATATAAACAGGATGAATGAAGAACAATATTATTTTGGCTTTTCATGTAAAGATGACGAGAAACCATGATCATTAAACTGGTTTCCCACAAAATGTGAAATGGAGAAAACATGAACAGGAAATCAGGGTTATTAATAACCTATTTTCATCTGAAATTAGAAGTCCAAGCCCAATGGTGGGCATTTTCAATTGTGGAAAATGTACCAGAGACAGAGAGGGAATCTGAGCAAAATAATAATGTGATAGATACATGCCTTGAAAGATTTCCTTTTGTAGGAATCCTGTAAGAAGAAATGGAGGAAGAAGGACTTGATTTTGATACTCAAAGTCTTACAGAGAATTTAAAAAAAAATAACCATTTTTCATCTACTGATTTACCCTGCCAAATAATCTTGAACAGAGACATACGGAAATTCAGGAGTCAGAAGTTTAAACTAATAAAAGAAATAATTGCTTTATGTTTAGTTATCCAATTTTCCTAAAAACAAACTTTTCTTGATCACTGAAGCATATATTGAGATTTGTTCTCCCCTTACAAAGATGTACAGTGGGATGGAAGAAAAATAATTTCAGCATATTACTGGAATTAAAATGATGGGAGAGGAACTTTCCCTTTGGGAGGAAAATACAAGAGAAAGAAAAGAGAATACGGTAGTAGAAGACATCAAGCAATATAGAATTGTTACAAATTTCATGGGTCTCCAGAATCTCAGGGCTAACGCAAATCTATCTGTACCTTTGTATGAATTAGAAAAAGGCATCTCTTCTGGAACAACATACTCCCACATGAGCACAACTATTAAAGCAGAGACAAGGCTGGATATGTGTCCTGACTCACCTCTTGGAAGACAACAAGCTGCAAAACAACAGAATGTGGCAGAATTAGAACAACTCCAGGACCTCATATTTTTCTCTTGAACCAAGCATGTCATTTATTTGTTAACATTTATATTTGGATGTATGTTCCTTTTTCATTTAGATTGAAACGTTATAAAGAAAGGAATACTATGTTTCCTGGGCAGCAGTAAAAAGTGAATGACAATGTTTTTTAATTACTTTATTATTGTTATTTTTAAAATCTTCCAATAAAAAAAAAAAAAAAACTACTTCAGGAAATCAAAACAATTGCTCCTCACAGACATCATATTACACCATCTTTAGCCTACATAGGATAATTGTATTTTCAGATTTGGTAGCTTTTTCCAATGCCCAATTGAAAGTTCTTTACCTACAATGTTCAGTAAATATTCTTGATAAAGACAAACTATTTCATAATATAAGAAAGTGTGAGTCTAAATCGGTTTTTGAATGTTGGCATATGCCAGTTTGATGATTAAGTTCCTTAAGAAATCCATATTTGACATGTGTGAGTATTCTAATGCAATATTCACAGTTTTTTAATCAGTTTGACTTGGTTTCTATAATGACTGACAAAAATATGAAGTTAAAAGTTACAAGAACATTTTAATCCAATTCAACAAGAGTTCAATTTCCCAAAATTTCCTTTACAACCTGACTAAATTTATTGATTGAGTTCCTACCATGTATAATTACTGGACCAATAGGCAATATCATGATAAATGAAGAAAATATTGAAGTTTTCAAGGATTTCATTTTAGTTGGATCCACAATCAACGCTCATGGAAACAGCAGTCAAGAAATTAAACGGTGTATTGCATTGGGCAAATCTGCTGCAAAAGACCTCTTTATAGTGTTAAAAAACAAAAATGTCACTTTGAGGACTAAAGAGGGCCTGACCCAAGCTATGGAATTTTCAATTGCCTCATATGCATGTGAAATCTCAACAATGAATAAGGAAGACAGATGAATTGCCGCATTCAAATTATGGTGTTGGTGAAGAATATGGAATATACCATGGACTGCAGAAAATGGACAGGTCTGTCTTGGAAGAAGCACAACCAGTATGC
Organism: Dugong dugon; assembly: GCA_030035585.1. NCBI lineage: Eukaryota > Metazoa > Chordata > Mammalia > Sirenia > Dugongidae > Dugong > Dugong dugon. Next base: position 98,582,000 of record CM057463.1, on the reverse strand, counting down.
TCCTTAGAAGCCAGGATGGTGAGACTTTGTCTCATGTATTTTGGATATGTTATCAGGGGGGACCAGTCTCTGGAGACAGACATCATGCTTGGTAAAGTAGAGGGTCAGCAAAAGAGGAGGACTCCCAGCAAGATGGATTGACACAGTGGCTGAAACAGTGGGCTCAAACATAGCAGTGATTGAGAGGATGGCACAGGACCAGGCAGGGTTTCATTCCGTTGTACAATAAGAACGCTATGAATGGGAACCAACTCTAAGGCACGTAACAACAACCATGTATCAGGCACCAGGTTTGGCTTTTGGTGTTAGGAATTTAGATAGTGAATAAAAGTTAATCTCTGACCTAAGGAACTCATAATTAACTCTTGGTAACATAAAAACTAATTTTTACCATAATGAGTTCTTGAGAGGAGTAATGATGATCTTTGTCTTAATGCTTCTCATAATAAATTGGATACTCACTGTGTGTCCCTATCTAATTCAAATACTCAGCTTCAGAAGTACATGAAACTAAATTAGAAGTCAGTTTATACAGTTCTCCTGGTTTCTGCATTCTTACTACTATAATACAATTGCTCTATTTTTCTCTGTTATCTACCATGATAGTTAAAAGCTTACATGAATATTTTGGTTGAAAAAAAACAAAACAAAACAAACCAAAGAATTTAGCAACAAAAAAACCTAAAAGTCTTTCTAACACTACTATTTAAAATAAAAATGGTTGAAACAATCCCTGTCATCACAAAAAAAAAAAAAAAATACATCTAGCAGATGTATATTTTTTTCTTGAATATTATACCATCAAAATCAAATAAATGATATTCACAGGGGTTCTAAAATTATATGGCCTTATATTATGTAAAGCCATCAACTGCTAACCAAAATGTAGGCAGTTCGAAACCATCAGCAGCTACCCCAGAGAAGTATGTGGCAGTTAGTTTCTGTAGAGATTTATAGCCTTGGAAACACTATGGGATCACTATAAGTCAGAATCCACTCCACGGGCAGTGAGTTTTTTTTTTCAATACTAATTTTTTAAAAATTGTGCTTTAGATGAAGGTTTACAGAGCAAATTAGTTTCTTATTAGACAATTAATACACATATTATTTTGTGACATTTGTTACTAACCCCACGACATGTCAGCGCTCTCGCCTTCACGATCTTGGGTTCCCCATTGCCAGTTTTCCTCTTCCTCCCGCCTTCTCATCTTTGCCCCTGGGCTGGTGTGTCCCTCTGGTCTCGTTTTGTTTTATGGTCCTGTCTAATCTTTGGCTGAAGGGTGAACCTTGGGAGTGACTTCAGTACTGAGTTAAAAGGGTGTCCGGTGGCTGTACTCTCTGGGTTTCACACTATGTAAATTTTGTAGAAAATTAGCTCTAAGTGATAAAATGTCAATTTAAATAGATTTATAAATATAAAACAAACATTTATTTCTTTTTACAAATGTGCCACGGAAAGATACATATACCGATAACATATAAATGATGACGAAGGAATGATGAAGGATAAAGACAGGAGCTGAGGGCCCTGAACAACAGCACTAACAAGTCTTCAAGGAACTATTCCAAGTGGGTAAACTTCAGGAATTCTAAAACTTGTTGTTTTACCCAAAGCCCCAAATGGCCTCAGCAATCTCTGGAGTGATTCAGACCATCCTTCCAAAAACCTTAGATTTCAGAGCCACCTCCAAGTTTTGCTCCGAGTGATTGGATAATATTTGTGTAATTTCACCCTGGGCAAAACACTGGTTTGTGGGGTGCCTAAAGCTTATAACTCCAGAATGATACCAAATCACGATGCTGAATTGTCCTTGAATGAAATCTCATAGTGTGTGCAATTATTACATCATTCTACATCTCTTTTCATATTCTCTTTTTCTAAACTAAAATAAAACCCACTGAATACCTTTTGTCTAACTTTCTTTACATTTATAAAGTGTCAGTGGATAAAACTTGTTATATATCTACAATAATGACTAGTGTAAGGGCTTCTGAACCTCCAAGAATAAGTAGCTCCTGCTGGATTGTCAGATCCTGCCCAGTATACTTTAAGTCATTCCAGATTGATACCTCCTTGCACTTCCACAGCTGACCATAATCCTGGAAGTTTCAGTATGGAGTGTGTCATTTTGTAGAAAATTTAAAGTAGCTGATGAAACAGAAGTGAGAGTCTATTTCATATCTGAACTCTCAAAATGAAAGGGAAAACATAATTTCAAAACCGCATTTTGGATGATTCTAACATAATTAGAAATTCTTGTCTCGTTTGTAGGACTCTAATACTTGAGAACTAGCAAATCACATTTAGTAATGACCTAAAAAAAAATGCACATTTCTACTGTACAAATGTAGAAATACCAGAAGCAATATCTTCTCTAAAATTATATCAAAGATTTACTCTACATCTCTTGGGAACCTATTCTGTAATTTGTCAAGTTTTAATTACCTTCTGTATTTTGTTTTGTAGGTTGAACCTGTCTTCTTAACTTTGCTCCATGGTAAGTTATTCTTTATTTTATGGCAATTTTTTTTCCAAATTGTGTTCCAGAAATTAAAAATTGTTTATAACCTATCCTAATCAATTATGATTAGATTTCTATATTACCCTTACAAAGACTTTGTGAATGTACCTACTCACTTCTCGTGAACTATTAGAATCTTCCACAACTGTTATACTGTAACTTTTGACTGAGAAGTACAGTGAATATTTCAGAGTGATTTTTCTAGTTGTGGATAGAGGAAGAATTATCACATTCTTTTTCCTGTACATGATTTCTGCTTTTAGGGATCCCAAAGTAGCTTGGTTGTTTCTGTTGCCATATTGTTTTGCAAGCTCCAGTATAATCTGCCTTCTATTATCACCCGTGGGTCCCTTTTGGCACTGCACTCAAGTTTTACCTGTCCCTTGAACGTGCCAGGCTACTTTTCCCTAGATGCCTTATGTGGTTTGCATTTTTACAAGCTGACTGTGAGTTTGTACAACCTTCTCCATATTTCTAACTTGTTTTCCTGCAGCTGTTATTATTTTTTTCTTTTTGTTTTGTTAACCTATCTTGATTTAGAATAATCTAAAAAAATAATACTCATACCCTGATCTAGCTATTCTCCCAGACTTCTAACAATTGTATAATGCAGAATAAAATTTTAAGTGAACATCTGGAATAAACCAACCACAAGTATAACCTTATACCTTTAAAGTGAGAAGTTGATTTTTAGTGTCATGACTATGTAATTATTGAAAATGTACTTCTTTAAACATTTTTTACAATATTTGTGAATATTTTACATGATGTAGTGAGTATGCAAGCCATAAATTATAAATCTTAACTATTTCTTTGCAATTGAGAGTGTTCTATTGTTGAATTTAGGAAAATGATCTTTTCCAAGTTAGACAATCTTTTTTTGTCAATTGTAAAACTTTATGCTTATGCAAATTATTTTTAGAACCATTACTACCGTAACTTCATGCAGATGACATGGTTGATACCAGTTTAAATCTATCACAAGGTGCTTATAATTTGAAGCAGTTTTTAAAGCCCTATCAGTGCTTTACAGCAAGATAACTTGGTAACTTTATTAGGAGAATCTATATTTAGAAAGATACCAACGATCATGAAGATGGCACGGGACTGGGCAATATTTCGTTCTGTTATGCATGGGGTTGGCATGAGTCAGAGATGACTTGACAGCAAATTGCTAAGACTATTTAGAAATATTGTTCACATATGTATTATTTGGCCATAGTTTTGATATTGCTTTGTTAAAGACTTATTTGGAGAATAAAAGAATGGAAAAAATTACAATATTAAAAATCATACAACTGTTTATTTGCTCAGGAAACATGTCAAGATAAGACTTTGATTATAATTACAGTTGTCTGATTCAATCTTGTGAATCACTTCCCTGAACTACTGGGTCTTCCAAAAGTCTGTGCCTGTAAGTTTATTTTCTAATGACACCCCTTTCAAATCTTTTCTCGTCATCTCTCTTTGTCCTCGATTTCATTAGACTCCGCAAACCTAAGTGTCGGCCTCCCATAAATAGGTTTAAACTTCCCCACAGAGCTTCCCATTAAAATAGAACCAGAACAAAAATAAGTGTTCAGGAAAGATATTACATTTCTCATTAGACCCTCTGTGTTAGTTTCATCAGACCTCCCTTGACTTCCTTTCAGGAGTCAGGCTCATGGAGCACTGTGTGTTTTCATGGCTGGCTTAACGGACTTGGCTGATCCCTGGAATTTCCTTGTAGTGAACGAAAGAGCTTGAAGTAGATGCTAATGCATTTAGATAGTCTCCATTCTCTGAACTCTGATTTCTTCAATTTCTTTAATAAATAAATACTGACAAAAACAAAGCAAGACAAAAACAAAGCAAAACAAAAACAAAACTTCATCTCATTTTAACTACTGTTTTCAATTTTCCATGCTTATCATAGAAAGTCCACATTTTAAAAACAAATATTTTATGAGTGCTTACATATGCATAAAGCTCAACAAAATAAAAAGAAAGTATTTTTTTTTAAACTTTTAATTATGTCCTAGGTCACACCACCTCTCCTCTTGTCTTCAGATTAAATTATCTGTCTTCTGTTCTCAGCCCTCTTGGAACATTTCTTGAATTGCATTTGTTCCTGCCACATTTATAAAATGAAACTACCATGTTACTTTCTGACCCTTAACATCCACCAATGAGATTTACAGTACTTTTTTTTTTTTTTTACATTTCTAAGCTTTATTGTCCAAATAGACCACTTTTACATTTTAAATTATAAGAAAATAATTTTTTCTCTAAGCACACAGGAAAAAAGAAAGATATTATTTTGAGGGCTATCCCAGAGCTCTTTTCTGACATACTGTTGCCTTAGAGTAGCAACAACGCTAAGATTTTAGGAAAGCAGAACTTGAAATCATTTTACTCCCTGAAACCCCCTGTTGGAGTCATTGCATTATAATCACTAACTTCTGACAGTGAGCTTAAAGAGGAATGAATTCCTGATCTTAATGTAATTCTATCAGTGGTAGAAAATAATTATGTTTACATAAAGAAACGTATTCTTTCTTAGAGACTTCAAAAATTGTCTGTCCAGGGAATCATTTGTTTTCTTTTGTTTAAGTGTTTTGTGCCCAAGGTCAAGAGTATACTACATTAATTCAATAAGTCCTTATTGAGTGCTTCTTTCATGCCAGGTAAAACACTTTCTTGGTGGTGTGGATACAAGGTTATGTTTGGATTTTTTTTTTCTCTATACACAAATTCTGGGAATCCCATTGCTCTATATTATCCTTTCCTGTATCCTGAAGTTTTAACTAGCAGAATCGGTCGCTCAGTATGATGAGAATTTTGTCTCATTTTAACTTTTTCTTTTTTTTTTTCATAATAGTTTCATGCTTATCATTGAAGGTGCACGTTTTAAAAATAACTTTATATGAGAACTTATAGGTGCATAAAACTGAAATTAATATATTAAAAATACAGTATTGTAAAACCTTTTTATTATGTTCTAGATTCTACCACCTCTTGTCTTTCCTCTGTTTTCAGCTCTCTTGGCAGAGTACGTTAGTAGTGTGCTATGGTTTGTTTATAGACAACATTTATGCTTTTTAACAGTGACTGGTGAGGATATAGTTGTGCCATTTTTTATTATTCCTGGATCAGGGAATGAGAGTACCAAGCTTAGAAAAGTTAAACTGAAGAAGAAGGTAGTAGAGCACAGATATTTTTAAGGAGGAAAGGCTGTTTGGATTTTCCCTAATAAACTACAGGGTCAGCCACAAATTTGTTGTTGCCCATCTTTCATCTCAAGCAGCCATTTTTATTTTTTTGTCAGACTGTTGTTGTTGTTGCAAGCTGTCATTGGGTCAGCTTCAACTCACGGCAAACTTAAGTTTAACAGAACAAAATGTTGCCTAGTCCTGTGCCATCTTCATAATAGTTGGTATGTTGGAGACCTTTGCCGTGGTTATTGTGTCAGTCTGCTTCTTTGAGGATTTCCCTCATTTTCACTGGCCTTCTTACTTTACCAAACAAGATGTACTTTTCTAGTGATTAGTCTTTCTTGATGACATGTCATAGTCACATCACTTTTACTTCTAAAAAATATTGTTTTTTTTTTTCCCCCTGAGACTGATCTGTTTGTTCTTTTGGCAGTGGTTTAGTTATCTAGAGCTGCTGTAACAGAAATACCACAAGTGTGGGGTTTTAACAAATATAAATTTATTTTCTCAAAGTTTAGGAGGCTGGAAGTGTGAATTCAGGGTGCCGGCTGTACAGGAAGACACTCTCTCTCTGTTGGCTGTGATGGAAGGTCCTTGTCTCATCCCAGCATCTGTTTCGTAGTTCCTTAAAGGTCTCATATGTCATGGCAGCTATATTCCCCGTCTGTGCTTGCTTGCTTAATCAGCCGTTATATCTCAAAAGAGATTGACTTAAAACACACCTTCCTAACATAACAGAGAAAGCCCATTCCCAAATGGAATTATAACACAGGTATAGGAGTTAGAATTTACAACACATATTTTTGGGGGATTCGGTTCAATCCATAACAGGCAGTCCAGATTCAATATTTGCCAACATATCAATTCTTTTTCTATCTTCCTTTTTCTTTATTCAACTTTAACATGCATATGAGGCAAATGAAAAGACCATGGCTTGGGTCAGAAGTATCTTAGTCATTAAAGTGACATCTTTTTTAAAACTTTAAAGAGGTATTTTGCAGTGAATTTGTCCAGTGCAATACGTCTTTTGATTTCTTGACTGCTGCTTCCATGGACGATTGTTGATCCAAATAGAATGAAATCATTGACAAATTCAATTTCTTTTCCATTTATTATGATGTTGTTTATTAGTCCAGATGTAAGGATTTTCATTTTCCTCACATTGAGGTGTAATTCATACTAAAGGCTATGGTCTTCGACCTTCATCAGTAAGTGCTTCAAGTCATCTTCATTTTTGGCAAGCAAGGTTGTGTCATCTGCATATGTTGGTGAGTCATCCTCCAATCTTGATGCTGCATTCTTCTTCAAATAGTCCAGCTTTTCAAATTATTTGTTCAGCATATAGATCGAATATGGAAGATAAAAGGATACAACCCTGCTGCATGCCTTTTCCAATTTTGAACCACACAGTATTCCCTCGTTCTGTAAGGATGACTGCCTATTGAGACTGTTAATTAGGGCAAATTGTTCCAAGCTCAAGACTCTTATTTTATGTGTCAGTTGAATGAATACAAAAAGCTGTCTGAAAGACTCTACAAGTTCAGTACATTTAAAACTGAACTCATTACCCCATTTTCTATGAAGCTAATGCATACATGTGCAGGCAGACACACACAAATACAAACACACAGACACACACACACACACACAGACACACACACACACTCCAAACTAAACTTACCTTCTTAGTCATCTAGTGCTGCTATAACAGAAATACCACAAGTGGGTGGCTTTAACAAAGAGAAATTTATTTCTTCACAGTGAAATAGGCTAAAATCCAAATTCAGGGCATCAGCTCCAGGGGAAGCCTTTGTCTCTCTGTCGGCCTTCTCATCAATGTTCCCCCGGACTAGGAGCTTCTCTGCCCAGGAACCTCAGGTCCAAATGACAAGCTCTGCTCCCAGCACTACTTTCTTGGTGGTATGAGGTCCTGGTATGAGGTCCCCAACTCTCTGTTTGCTTCCCTTTCGTTTTATCTCTTGAGAGATAAAAGGTGGTGCAGGCCACACCCCAGGGAAACTCCCTTTACATTGGATCAGGGATGTGACCTGGGTAAGGGTGGTGTTACAATCCCACCTTAATCCTCTTTAACATAAAATTACAATCACAAAATGGAGGACAGCCACAGAATACTGGGAATCATGGCCTAGCCTAATTGATACTCACATTTTGGGGGTGACATAATTCAATCCATGACTTGTTCAATTAAAAAAAAAAAACAGCATTTAAATTCAGTTATTTCTGATCTTGGTTAATGGTTTCAACTCAGTACTGAAGTTTAGAACCTATGAATTCATGCTTTCTTGTTACTGAACCATCCTCTATCAAACTCTTAAGGCAGGAATTACACCTCAGAAATATGTATAGAATCTGATTTCTTCCCATTTTCCTTGGCATGAGTTTAGTTTAACTTTTCTTTTTTACCTGACAGCCAGGCATTCTTCTTAGTTTTCCTTCTCTTGTCCATATTTCACATTGTCCCTGTAGTTAACCTTCATAAAATTATGTCTGTAGATAGTACCGTTATCTATGGACGAATGTCCAAATTCCTTACTCAAGTATATGTGAACTTCTCAATCTTGCCCTAATTTATTATCTCTTTATTCTCATCTTTTGCCAGTTAACTCCACTATACTCACCTACATCTGGCCAAAGTGAAATTCTCTGCATATGATATTCTTTCTGTTGGAAGTGCCCATATCAGTCCCCCATCTGAAAAGCATTTCTTCAAATGTTTCTCAAATTACCACTCAGGTGAAATCTTTCTATATGTCTCTATATAGTAATATACATTTGTTTATTTAGAGATTGAAATGTTAAGTTAAAGCCATCAAAGTATTCAAAGCTGTCCTCATTCTTATCTCTATTTTATGTCCATTTTTTCTCACTCTTCCCTTGCCCAGTTTTGTTTCATGCTGTCTTATTGTATGTATCCTTCTAAACTGAATTTAATACTTACTTATTTGAAAAAGATGGGATATACAGATGTTGCTAAATATTAAGTGCCATTCTCAAGGAGTTTATGGTAATAACAAAGCAATTTTACATACCTTTATTATAGAATAGTCTATGTTGTATTTTAATTTAACTAAGTACATTTCTATTTCTCTAACTGGACAGTAATGACAAATATCAGGAACTTTTATTATCCATCTTTACGTCCCCAGGAACTAGCACAATTCCTGGAATAATAAATATTTGTTTAATAAAGGAAAGAAGGCATGATGAAAATGAGATACAGAATTTTCCTCCACAGAAAAGATCAACAGGATAATTTACACATGTAAATGACAGCCCTCTGGTGGACCAGAATAAAAGATTAAATTAGTTTAGTGTATGGCCTTTAAAATTACAGAATCTCAGCTGTTCTGATAGTGGCTAATTTTATGTCTGATAGCAATCACACTCTGCTTTTTTAAAAAAATGTTGAAATCTTCTCTCCATCTCCATTGCCTTCCTCCATTCCTGTCAAGAGAAAAAAAGCTTACAAATGTAAACCATTATACCCCAGATACATATTCAAAAGGTCATTCTACCCCTTATATACATTATGTAACTGTATCAAACTTTGCAGAGAATTGTCAGTACTTAATCACTGTCATTTGGTCTCACAATATGTCAATTTATCTTGCTCATTCAATTTCACTTTGACAAGGGAGAGGATGATTATCCAAGATCATGCCTTCAGCCATATTTCAGTAATGTGGCGAATAGGGAAGATGAATTAGCTTCCTGGTACTGCATTGTGTTGTTGTTCTTTTTAGATGCCATCAAGGTTTTAATTTAGTCTCTCTTTCTCTTTATATTCTATGAATTCTCTCTGGACACTCTCATCTCCTCTCTTGACTTCAATTATCTATACACTAATTATCCCCATATCTATATCTATAGCTAACACCATCCATTTCAGATTCTGATCTATAAATTTCAATTTCTTATCACACAGTTTCTCCTGGATGTCTTACCAAACTTAAAAAAAAAACCAAACCCACTGCTGTCGAGTCAATTCTGACTCATGGGACTGTGATGGTTAAGATTGTGTGTCAACTTGGCTGGGCCATGATTCTCAGTGTTCTGATGTAATCACTCCCATGATTGAATATACTGAGTAGCCAATCAGATGAAAGGGAGTCTCCCTGGGGGTATGGCCCACATGTGAATATAAGCAGATGTTCTGGCTTTTTGCTCTCTCTGGATCTTGTGGCTTCCTCCTGTCGTCTCATCTCCCGTTCCTGGGACTTGAGCTGTCAGTTTATCTGTCGAACCTGGGATTGGTCGATCTGCATAGCCTGTGAGAAGGAGCCCTGCTCTCCTACCTGTCAATCTTGGCCTTGCCAGCTTCTGTGGCTGTGTGACTTGGGAGAGGCGTCTACCCTGATCCACAGACTTGGGACATTCTAGCCTCTGCAATCTCATGAGTTGTTTCCTTAATATAATCTCTCTATATATATATATTTATACACTTTATTGCTTTGGCTTCTCTAGAGAACCCAGCCTAAGACATTTGGTACCAGGAGTGGTTTTAGAGAAACTAAATCGTAAGGATGAGTTTTCTAAATTGGTTTTCAAGTCTGGTTAGTCATAAAGACTTTGATGACTCTGCTTCTAGCAGTAAAGAGGTCACTGCTAGTCCCTGGAGCAAGATGGCGATACAAATACGTGAAATATTACCACTGGTAGATCAGGTATTGGTTAAAGGTGAGGTTCAGGGTGAACACATGTGCGATATCTTTCTACAGCTTTGTCAGAATGAGAAGTATAAGGAAGTTGATTGGTTTGTCCTACCTTCGCTAGACAAACTGATGAAGGAAAGAGATGCACTCAAGACTTCAGAGTCAAGGCTCAAGTGCCGCATACATGACGACAAGGCTTCCATTTGTGCTTTGAAAGAAAGCCTTATTTCTTGTAGTAACAGAGCTGAAATTGCTGAAAACCAAACCCAGAGTCTTATTGTAAGAGTGGCTGAATTACAACATCAGCTAAATTGCAAACCTCGAGAAGTATCTGAAGTTAAAGTAAGGGCATTTATCGGGAAGAGATGGGATCCTGAGTCTTGGGATGGGGACATACGGGCAGATAATCAGGAAGCTGGAGAGACTGAGCCCCTAAATTCCATTGAATCACTCCTGCCAGCAGAACCAGTCCCATCTGAAGCGATTACATCATGTTTGTCTGCTAAACCACCCTGCCCAGAAAAACCTTTAGCCCCTCCACTCCTGTCTGAAGAGATTAGCCCTAGCCTAGCTGTCTCTAAATAGCACTTTCCTGAGTCATTGCCTGGAGCATTGCCTGAAGCAGATGCTTTACAAGATAATGTGGAATGTTCTCAAAACAATTCCACACGGCCAATTCTGGCTTCTAGACCTATAACTAGGCTTAAGTCCCAGCAATCCCCAAAGGCAAAGTGCAGAGTGTGACCCAGGAGGAGGTACACTACACTCCAAAAGAACAACTTGAGTTTTCTAATATGTACAAACAGAAACCTGGGGAATATGTGTGGGAATGGCTATTAAGGGTATGGGATAATGGTGCAAGGAACATAAAGATGGATCAGTCTGAGTTTATTGATATGGGTCCACCAAGCACAGACGGTTCATTCCATGTTTCAGCTAGAGAAGTTAGGAAAATATCTAGTAGTTTATTTGTTTGGGTTGCTGAAGCATGGATTATGAGGTGGCTGACACTAAATCAAGTTAAAGTACCAGACTTGCCTTAGTATACTGCAGAAGAAGGTATCCAAAGGCTTAGGGAAATTGGCATACTAGAGTGGGTTTATCAAGTTAGACCCACAGACCCACACATGGAGTGTCCAGAGGACACACCTTTTACCATAACTGTGAGGGACAAATTTGTGAAGGGAGCTCTAGTATCTTTGAAGACTGCTGTGATTGTTATTTTATGCAAGTCAGATTTGACAGTGGGGACTGCCCTAACTGAATTAAGACAGCTAACTACAATGGGGCTGATTGGACCCCGTGGTAGTAGGGGCCAAGTGGCTGCACTCAATCGACAAAGACAAGGTGAGGATGGTTACAGTAATGGACAGAGGAGTCAAAGCAGTAATCAGAATAGTCTGACTCATGTAGACTTATGGCATTGGCTACTGAGTCATGGTGTTCCTAGAAGTGAAATAGATAGGAAATCTACTAAATATTTACTTGATCTATACAAACGGATGAATTCTAGGTCAGGTGAACAGCAGTCTAACTCAAATTGCCAGAATAGAGAGTCATGGTCCCTCAATCAATTCCCAGATTTGAGCGAATTTAAAGACCCACAAACCTTGAATGAAGGGGAGGTCGAGTCTTCTTGAGGAACGACTCCAATACACTGCCAAAAATTTTTGCTGTTAATCTTTCTCCCAGCCTTCCACAAAGGGATCTATGGCCTTTTGCAACAGTGATTGTTCACTGGGGAAAAGGAAATACTCAGACTTTTGGGGGATTACTGGATACTGGCTCTGAGCTGACATTAATTCCAGGAGACCCAAAACGTCACTGTAGCCCACCAGTCAGAGTGGGGGCATATGGAGGTCAGGTTATTAATGGAGTCTTGGATCATGTCCATCTCACAGTAGGTCCAGTGGGTCACCAAACCCATCCTGTAGTGATTTCCCCAGTTCCAGAATGCATAATTGGAATAGATACACTCAGCAACTGGCAGAACCATTACATTAGATCCCTGACAAATAGAGTAGGGGCTATTATGGTAGGAAAAGCCAAGTGGAAGCCATTAGAACTGCCCCTACCTGGGAAAACAGTAAACCAAAAGCAATACCACATTTCTGGAGGGATTGCAGAGATTACTGCCACCATCAAGCACTTGAAGGAAGCAGGGGTGGTGATTCCCACAACATCCCCATTCAACTTGCCTATTTGGTCTGTGCAAAAAACAGATGGATCTTGGAGAATGACAGTAGATTATTGAAAACTTAACCAGGTGGTGACTCCAATTGCAGCTGCTGTTCCAGATGTAATTTCACTGCTTGAGCAAATTAATACATCTCCTGGTACCTGGTATGCAGCTATTGATCTGGCTAATGCCTTTTTCTCCATACCTGTTTCAAAGGACCACCAGAAGCAGTTTGCCTTCAGCTGGCCAGACCAACAATACACCTTCACTTGCCTACCTCAGGCCTACATTAACTCTCCAGCCCTATGTCATAATTTAGTCTGCAGGGAACTTGATCACCTTTCCCTTCCACAAGATATCACACTAGTCCATTACACTGATGACATTATGCTGATTGGACCTAGTAAGGAAGAAGTGTCAATGACTCTGGACTTATTGGTAAAACATATGTGTGCTAGAGGGTAGGAGATTAATCTCACAAAAATTCAGACACCTTCCACTTCAGTGAAATTTCTAAGGGTCCAGTGGTGTGGGGCATCTCGAGACATTCCTTCTAAAGTGAAGGATAAGTTATTGCATCTTGATTCTCGAGACTTCTGGCAAAATGGTGCTCTAGGCAGAGGCACCACACCATCCCTCCACAGCAAAGATCCAAAAAACTAAGCCGAACAAAGAAAACAACAATCCTGAAACCCTAAAACATCAAACGAAGAAATAAGGAACTCAGCCAAACACCAAATGGAGTGAGAAAACTGACAGAGAATGGAGAGCGAGCAGAGATTCATGGAAACGTCCCCTACCAGCTAACGCAGTGCGGATCCACCATCTTGGACTCCTATCAGAGACCAGCAAACAGGGGGTATGAGAAAGCAGCTTCACAGAGCTTCCAGCAGGAGAAAAACCAACAGGTAATTTGCGATATATGCTTTCCTACCCCCCATACTTCTTCACCCCTACTCGGCCTCCTCTGCTTCCCGCGGCCACAATCTCTTATCCGGGAAACACCGGCTGCTTGGATTCCACACACCAGAATGGGCCGGCTCTCTGAGTGACATTTGTTGGCTGCTGGTGTTGCTTTTTTCCGCTTCTTTGGATTTCTTCCTTTCCTCTCACCACCTCTGCCTCCTTTCGCTCAAATACCTAGCTCCGTGTGCCATCTTCATTTCTTCCTGAGGGGCTGTGGAGCTTTGTTCAAGTAGGGAGCTGCTTCCTGATCTTGGCTGCTGCACTGGTGGGATCCCAGGGCTTTTGTTTGTTTGTTCTGAATTGTTTGTTTTTTTTTTCCTTTTCTTGAGTTGGAAGCCCATTCTCGCGGGGTGGTGCTGCGTGGCAAGGAGACTACCCCTCAGCTTGCACAGACATACAGAGGATTCTTGAGGGCATTGCTTTCTTCGTTGCTTTTTTTTTTTTTTTTTTCCTGTATTTTGGGGGCTTTTCTTGTTCTTTTTTTTTTTTTTAACTTGTTTTGTTTTCTTTTCCCTTTTTGTCTTTCTTCATTACCCAGTTTCTTGTCTCTCTCTATATCTTCCTTCTCTTTCTATTCCCTGAATACTTGGCATTGTAGACCTCTACAACTTCTAGCCAGGCTATACTGCAGCACCTGAGAGCGACATCTGCAGACCTCATAGCTGCACCGGTGGGATCCCTGGGGAGTTTGTGGTTCTTTAACCTTTCTGATTTTTATTTATTCATTCTTTTCTATTCTTTTCTTCCTCTTCCCCTTTTTGTTTTTCTCCATTTCATAGTCTCTCATCTCTACACTCCAATGGCAAGCTCCCCTAACATTCTTTTTTGTTTGTTTGTATGTTTTTGGCTCCTGTTCCTCTCTCCTCTCTCCCATATCCATCTTAGCTCCACACATAACAATCTCCCCGCTGCATCCTGCCTACCTGCACCTTGTGCTTGACATCACACCACCAAGCAGCACAGGCACGGCCTACAGGAACCTGCCCTGCATTGATTACCGACCAGCTCTGGTGGCTGTAGTAAGTGCCACAAACAACCTGTCCCAGTAACTCCTCTTTAGCTAGACCTGCCCTGCTGTACCATATCTGAGTGACTGACCCTGCCAGTTGAAGAAGGAGGTGAAAAGTATTATACCCAAAGACGAGCAAACAACAAACAACACACAGTCTGCCTGCTCAGACATAGTAAAATTAAAAAAAAGAAAGGGCCAAAAAACCAAATCTACAATCAATAAATGAGGAAAATAACAACTGAATGCCTCGAAGAGAGCAGACAATATCAAAACATTTACAAAAACAGGACAGGATGGTTCCAGTAAGCATCCAAAATAAAACACAAAATGACTTTCCAGTGGAAGAAAATGCACTAGAACTACATGATAAGGAATTCAAATCTTTAATACTCAAAATTCTCCAAGAACTGAGGCAAAAAGCTGACAAACATTAGGAAAAAATAAACAAATTCATGGAAAATACAGACAAAAAATTGGAAGAATTCAGGAAAATAATGCAGGAACAAAATGCCGAAATAAATTCACAACTAGAAATTATGCAAAGACAACATTTAGAAATCCAAAAGATAAACAACAAGATTTCAGAAATGGACGGTGTCATAGAAGTGTTGAGAAGCAGATTTGAAAATGTGGAAGACAGAATCAGTGGAACTGAAGACAAACACTTGGATACAACTCTGTTTCAGTAAAACTCAGAAAAAAGAATAAAGAAAAAAGAAGAGACCCTGAGAGTTATGTGGGATACAATCAAAAGCAAAAATTTTCGAGTGATTGGAATTCCAAAACAGAGGGAAAAAACAGAAAGCACAGAGAGGGTCATTGAAGAACTGCTGACAGAAAACTTCCAGAATATCATGAAGGATGAAAAGCTGCCATCCAAGGAGCTCAACAAACCCCATATAGGAGAGACCCCAAAAGAAAATCACCAAGGCATATCATAATCACACTTGCCAAAGAATCCTGAGAGCAGCTCGTGAAAAACAAGAAGTCACATACAGAGGAGAGACAATAAGACTCAGCTCAGATTATTCGGCAGAAACCATGCAAGCAAGAAGGCAATGGGATGACACATACAAAACCTTGAAAAGAAAAAAATTGCCAGCCAAGAATAATATATCCTACAAAACTCTTGCTCAGATTTGATGGTGAAATTAGGACATTTCCAGATAAACAGAAATTAAGGGAATATGTAAAAACCAAACCAAACTTACAAGAATAATTAAAGGGAGTTCTTCATTCTGAGGACTAACAATCTCTGCTCAGAGGAAGAATCTAGCAGCCAGATACCAATCTAGGAAGTGAACTCTCGAAGACTATCCAAAAACAAAAGAAATACAACAGGGAATCAGAGCAGTTAATCAGTAAATGACAACAAAATTAAAAGAATAAAAGAGGGAATAAACGGCATAGGTATAGAACCTTCTAATGGAGAGGAAGGTAAGGCAATACAAAGTAATCGTAGACTGCTTCAAACTTAGAAAGAGAAGGGTAAAATTCATGGTAACCACAAAGAAAGTTAACAAACCAACTCATAAAAATAAAGATGAAAAACATAAAGTCTCAGCAAAAACAAAACCTGCAAAAACAAAAGAAAAGAACACAAAATCCACAAACAAAAGTAACTCAGCACAAGAGAGTAAGAAGAACAAAGAAAACTTCAGCACCACAAGAAAAAGCACTACAAAATGACAGCAACAAACTCACATCTATCAATAAGTCCACTGAATGTAAATGGACTCAATGCACCCATAAAGCGATGGAGAGTGACAGAATGGATAAGAAAACAGGATCCATCAATTTGCTGTCTACAAGAGACACACCTTAGAAACAAAGATGGCAATTTATGAAAAGTCAAAGGTTGGAAAAAAATATATCAAGCTAACAACTACCACAAAAGAGCAGGAGTGGCAATTCTAATCTCAGATAAAAACGACTTTAAAACGAAATCTACCATAAAAGACAAAGAAGGACACTATATAATGATTAAGGGGACAATCCATCATGAAGACATAAACATAATAAACATATATGCACCAAACGAAAGGGCTCCAAAATGCATAAAACAAACTCTAACAACACTGAAAAGAGAAATTGACAGTTCCACAATAATAGTAGGAGACTTCCACACCCCACTCAAGGACAGAACAACTAAAACAAACTCAGCAAAGATACACAAGACCTAAAGGGCACAATCAGCCAACTTGACCTCATAGGCATATATAGAACACTCCATCCAACTGCTACAAAGTACACATTCTTTTCCAATGCACATGGAATGTTCTCCAGAGTAGACCACACCATAGGCCAAAGAGAAATCTTCAACAAGATCCAAAACTTTCAGATAATTCACAGTATCTTCTCTGACCACAATGCCATCAAGGTAGAAATTAACAGTAGAAAGAGCAAGGAAAAACATCAATTACATTGAAACTGAATAATACCCTGCTTACACATCACTGGGTAATAGATGAAATCAGAGATGGAATCCAAAAATTCCTAGAATTAAATGAGAATGAAAACACATCATACCAAAACCTTTGGGACACAGCAAAGGCAGTCCTCAGAGGACAATTTATAGCAATAGATGCAAACATCAAAAAAGAAGAAAGGGACAAAATGAAAACATTAACTACAGAATTCAAACAAATAGAAAGAGAACAGCAAAAAAGGCCCACAACCACCGGAAGAAAGGAAATAGTAAAGATCAGAGCAGAAATAAATGAAATAGAGAACAGACAAAAAATAGAAAGAAAGAACAAAACCAAAAGTTGGTTCTTTGAAAGAATCAGCAAAAGACAAAAGAAAAACAGGAGAGGACAGAAATAACCCAAATAAGAAATGAAATGGGGGACATTACAACAGACCCAACTGAAATAAAAAAGATTATAACAGAATATTATGAAAAACTATAATCCAACAAATTTGAAAACCTAGAGGAAATGGATAAATTTCTAGAAACACACGGCCTACCCAAACTACAACAAAGTGATGTTGAAAATCGGAACAGACCCATAAGAAGAGAAGAGATTGAAAAGGTAATAAAAAATCTCCCAACAAAAAAAAGTCCTGGCCCAGATGGTTTCACTGGATAATTCTACAAAACATTTGCAGAAGAGCTCATACAAGTACTACTCAAGCTATTTCAGAGCATAGAAGAGGAAGCAACACTTCCAAATTCATTCTATGAAGCCAGCATAATGCTGATACCAAAACCAGACAAAGACGTAAAAAAAATAACTGACCAATATCTCTCATGAATATAGATGCAAAAATTCTTAACAAAATTCTAGCCAATAGAATTCAGCAACATATCAAAAAAATAATACATCACAACCAAGTGAGATTCATATCAGATATGCAAGGATGGTTCAACATTAGAAAATCAATCAACATAATCCACCACATAAATCAAAGGAAAGAAAAGAATCACATGATCATCTCAATTGACACAGAAAAGGCATTTGACAAAGTCCAACACCCATTCCTGATAAAAACTCTCAATCAAATAGATATAGAAGGGAAATTTCTCAACATACTAAAGGGCATCTATGCAAAACCAACGGCCAACATCATTCTTAATGGAGAGAGGCTGAAAACATTCCCCTTGAAAACAGGAACAAGACAAGGATGCCCTTTGTCACCACTCCTATTTAACATTGTGCTGGAAATTCTAGCTAGAGCAATAAGGCAAGAAAAAGAAATAAATGGCATCCAAATTGGTAATGAAGAAGTTAAACTGTCTCTGTTTGCAGATGATATGATACTTTACATAGAAAACCCTAAAGATGCCACAAGAAATCTACTGGAACTAATAGAAAGATTCAGCAGAGTAGCAGGATACAAGATAAACATTCAAAAATCAGTTGGATTCCTATACACCAGTAAGGAGAACGATGAAAAGGAAATCAGGAAAACAATACCATTTTCAATAGCCCTTAAAAAGATAAAATACTTAGGAATAAATCTGACCAGGGATGTAAAAGACCTATACAAACAAAACTAAAAAACACTACTGCAAGAGGCCCAAAGGGATCTACATAAATGGAAAAACATACCGTGCTCATGGATAGGCGGACTTAACATTGTGAAAATGACAAGTCTACCCAAAGCAATTTACAAATACAATGCAATCCTGATCCAAATACCTACAACATTCTTCAAAGAGATGGAAAAACTAATCATTGACTTTATACGGAAAGGGAAGAAGCCCAAAATAAGTAAAGCACTACTGAAGAAGAAGAAGAAGAAAGTTGGAGGACTCACACTACCTGACTTTAGAACCTACTCTACAGCCACAGTAGTCAAAACAGCCTGGTACTGGTACAACGACAGATACATTTACGAATGGAACAGAATTGAGATCCCAGATGTAAATCCATCCACCTATGGTCACCTGATCTTCAACAAGGGCCCAAAGTCCATCAAATGGGGAAAAGACAGTCTTTTTTACAAACGGTGCTGGCTAAACTGGATATCCATCTGCAAAAAAATGAAACAGGACCCATACCTCATGCCGTATACAAAAACTACTTCAAAATGGATCAAAGACTTGAATATAAAGCCTAAAACTATAAAGTTCATTGAAGAAAAAATAGGACCAACACTTCAGGCCTTAATACATGGCATTAACAGGATACAAACCTTAACCATCAAAGCACAAAACCCAATAGATAAGCTAGATAACTGGGATCTTCTAAAAATTAAACACATATGCTCTTCAAAAGACTTCACCAAAAGACTAAAAAGAGAACCTACAGACTGGGAAAAAATCTTTGGACTGTACAAGTCAGACAAAGGTCTAATCTCCATAATCTACACGAAAATCCAATACCTCTACAACAAAAAGACAAATAATCCTATTAAGAAATGGGCAAAGGAAATGAACAGTCACTTCACCAAAGAAGGCATTCAAATGGCCAACAGACACATGAGGAAGTGCTTGCAATCACTCGCCATTAGAGAAATGAAAATTAAACCCACAATGAGATACCATCTCACCCGGGCATTACTGGCAAGAATCAAATACACTTGAAATAACAAATGTTGGAGGGGCTGCGGGGAGATCGGAACTCTTATGCACTGCTGGTGGGAATGCAAAATGATACATCCATTTTGGAAAATGATATGGGGCTTCCTCAGAAAGCTAGAAATAGACATACCATTTGATGCAGCAATCCCACTCCTAGGAATATATCCTAGAGAAATTAGAGTCATCACTCGAATAGACATATGCACACCTATGTTCATGGCAGCATTGTTCACAATAGAAAAACGATGGAAAGAACCTAGATGCCCATCAACAGATGAATGGATAAAGAAACTATGATACATACACACAATGGAGTACTATGCAACAAGAAAGAACAACAATGAATCTGTGAAGCATCTCATAACATGGATGAAACTGGAGGACATTATGCCGAGGGAAATAAGTCAATCACAAAAGGACAAATATTGTATGAGACCTCTATTGTAAAAACCCATGAAAAAATTCACATGCAAAATGTAACAATCCTTGTTGGTTACCAGGGATGGGGGGGGGGGGGATACTAAATAGGTAATAGGTAAGTGGTATCTTGGGTGAAGGGTGAGACGGTACAGAATACAGGGGAAACTAGCACAACTTGTTCAAGGAAAGGTCATGGAAGCCCCATAGACACATCCAAAGTACCTGAGGGACTGAATTGCTGGGCAGAGGGCTGTGGGGACCATGGTCTCAGGAAACATCTAGCTCAATTGGCATAACACAGTTTACAAAGACAATGTTCTACATTCTACCTTGGTGAGTAGTGTCTGGGGTCTTAAAAGCCTGTGAGTGGCCATCTAAAATACTTCACTGGTCTCATCCCTTCGGGAGCAAGAGAGAATGAAGAGAACAGGATACAAGGAAAAGATTAGTCCAAAGGACTAATTGTCCACTGCTACCGAGTCCTCCACCAGCCTGAATCCAGTACAGCTAGATGGTGCCCGGCTACCACCACTGACTGCTCTGACCAGGATCACAACAGAGGGTTCTGGACAGAGCTGGAGAAGGATGTAGAACATAACTGTAACTCACAAAAAAGAGACCAGATTTACTGGCCTAAAGGAGACTGGAGAAACCCTGATAGCATGGCCCCCAGACACCCTTTTAGCTCAGTGGTGAAGTTATCTCCGAGGTTCACGGTTCAGCCTGGGAGTGGACAGCCCCGTAAAACCAAATGGGACTATTGAGGTACAGTAGTCCAGTGACAAGGGCCAGAAGGCAGAAGGGGACAAGGAAGCTGGTGATAGGGAACCCAAGTTTGAGTAAGGATATTGCTGATGTGTTGTGAGATTGTTAACCATTGTTATAGGGCAACATGTGTAGTAACTGTTAAATGAGAAACTATTTTGTTCTGTAAGCCTTCATCTTAAGTGAGAATAGCAGCACAACCGGAAGAGTTTAGTCAAAGTCACTAAACTGTGCATGTAGAAATTTTTGAAATGGTTTATCTTTGGCTATGTGTATTTTCACCAAAAAAAAAAAAGGTTGAGAAGTTAGAGGATTGACATGTTGGGGGGTTGCTAACCAGTGTCAGAAAACAATATGTGTACTACTGTTTCATGAGAAACTATTTGTTCTGTAAGCCTTCTCCTGAAGTACAATTAAAAAAAAAAAAAAAAAAGTTATTGCATCTTGCTGCTCCCGCAACTAAAAAGGAGGCACAATGCCTTGTGAGCCTATTTAAATTTTGGAGGCAACATATTCCTAATTTGTGTGTGCTACTCCAGCCTATTTATCAAGTGACTTGAAAAGCTGCCAGTTTTGAGTGGAGACCAGAGGAGAGAAGGCTCTGCAACAGGTTCTGGCTGCTGTGCAAGCTGCTCTGCCACTTGGACCATATGATCCAGCCGATCCAATGGTGCTTGAAGTGTCAGTGGCAGATAGAGATGCTGTTTGGAGTCTTTGGCAGGCCCCTATTGGTGAATCACAGCTCAGACCCTTAGGAGTTTGGAGCAAAGCTCTACCATCCTCTGCAGATAACTACTCTCCTTTTGAGAACCAACTTTTGGCTTGTTACTGGGCCTTAGTAGAGACTGAACGCGTAACCATGGGACACCAAGTCACCATGAGGCCTGAGCTGCCCGTCATGACCTGGGTGTTGTCTGACCCACAGAACTATGAAGTTGAATGTGCACAGCAGCACTCCATCATTAAATGGAAGTGGTATATTCGAGATTGGGCCTGAGCAGGACCCGAAGGCACAAGTAAGTTGTGTGAAGAAGTGGCGCAAATGCGCATGGCATCCACTTCTGTCACATTACCTTCCATCTCTCAGTCTGCACCTATGACCTCATGGGAAGTTCCTTTTGATCGGTTGACTGAGGAAGAGAAAACTCGTGCCTGGTTTATAGATGGTTCTGTGCAATATGCAGATGCCACTCGAAAGTGGACTGCAGCAGCACTACAGCCCATTTCTGGGACCTCCCAGAAGGACAGTGGTGAAGGGAAATTCTCTCAATGGGCAGAACTTTGAGCAGTGCACCTGGTTGTTAACTTTGCTTGGAAAGATAAATGGCCAAATGTGCGATTATATACTGATTCGTGGGCTGTGGCCGATGGTTTGGCTGGATGGTCAGGTACTTGGAAGGAACATGATTGGAAAATTGGAGAAAAGGATTTATGGGGAAGAGGTATGTGGAAAGACCTCTCTGAATGGGCTAAAGAAGTGAAGATGTTTGTGTCTCATATGAATGCTCACCAAAGGGTGAACTCAGCAGAGGATGATTTTAACAATCAAGTGGATAGGATGACGCGTTCTGTGGAAACCAGTCATCCTCTTTCCCCAGCTACTCCCGTCATTGCTCAGTGAGCTCATGAACAATGAGGCCATGGTGGCAGGGATGGAGGTTATGCATGGGCCCAGCAGCATGGACTTCCACTCACCAAGGCTGACATGGCCACGGCCTCTGCTGAGTGCCTAATCTGCCAGCAGCGGAGACCAACACTGAGTCCCCGATATGGCACCATCCCTCGAGGTGATCAGCCAGCAACCTGGTGGCAAGTTGATTACACTGGACCACCTCCATCACGGAAATGGCAGCATTTTGTCCTTACTGGAATAGACACTTACTCTGGATATGGATTTGCCTTACTTGCACGCAATGCTTCTGCCAAAACTACCATCCATGGACTTACAAAATGCCTTATCCACCATCATGGTATCCCACACAGCATTGCCTCAGATCAAGGGACGCACTTCACAGCAAATGAATTGTGGCAGTGGGCCCATGCTCATGGAATTCACTGGTCTTACCATGTTCCCCATCGTCCAGGAATCAAGGGGTGTAAATGGAAGTGGCACCCCTCACTATTACCCCTAGTGACCCACTAGCAAGATTTTAGCTTCCTGTCCCCTCGACCTTATGCTCTGCAGGCCTAGAGGTCTTAGTTCCAAAAGGAGGAATGTTCACACCTGGAGACACATCACTGATTCCATTGAACTGGAAGTTAAGAATGCCACCTGGCCACTTTGGGCTCCTTATGCCTCTGGAGCAACGGGCAAAGCAGGGAGTTACCATACCGGCTGGTGTGATTGATCCTGATTACCAAGAGGAAATCAGATTGATATTACATAATGGAGGTAAAGAAGAGTAATGTCTGGAATGCAGGAGATTCATTGGGGCATCTCTTAGTACTACCATGCCCTGTGATTAAAGTCAATGGAAAACTACAGCGACCTAATTCTGACGTGACTACTAATGACCCAGACCCTTAAGGAATGAAGGTTTGGTTCACCCCAACAGGCAAAGAACCACGACTAGCTGAGGTGCTTGCTGAGGGCAAAGGGAATACAGAATGGATGGTGGCAGAAGGTAGTTCTAAATACCAATTACGGCCTTGTGACCAGTTGCAGAAAAGGGGACTGTAATTGTTATGAGTATTTCTACTTTGTATGTGTGCATCAAATATTTTTGTTTCCTTCACTTATAAAATATAAGCTGTAAATGTGGCTAGTGCGTTTTTGATTGTATGTGTGTTAGTTGTATCATGCTAGGTGGAAGTATGACTTTCTAATTGTCTTTATTCAGAGATTATGTATGGTTTAAGGCGATGTGTACATGTGCCAAGTCAACAAGGGGTGGACTGTGATGGTTAAGATTGTGTGTCATCTTGGCTGGGCCATAATTCTCAGTGTTTTAATGTAATGACTTCTATGATTGAATATACTGTGAGTAGCCAATCAGATGAAAGGGAGTCTCCTTGGGGGGTGTGGCCCACATATGAATATAAGCAAACGTTCTGGCTTTTTGCTCTCTCTGGATCCTGCGGCTGCCTCCTGTCATCTCATCTCCCATTCCTGGGACTTGAGCTGTCAGCTTATCTGCCGAACCTGGGATTCGTCGATCTGCACAGCCTGTGAGCAGGAGCCCTGCTCTTCTACCTGCTGATCTTGGGCTTGCCAGCTTCTGTGGTTGTGTGACTTGGGAGAGGCCTTTACCCTGATCCATGGACTTGGGACGTTCTAGCCTCTACAATCACGTGAGCTGTTTCCTTGATATAATCTCTCTCTGTATATATATTTATACACTTCACTGGTTTTGCTTCTCTAGAGAACCCAGCCTAAGACAGGGACTCTATAGGACAAAGTAGAACTGCTCCATAGGGCTTTCAAGGAGACCCTGGTGGATTCAAACTGCCAACCTTTTGGTTAGCAGCCGAGCTCTTGACCACTGTGCTACCAGGGCTCCAGACGTCTGACAGGTGATAACAATATCTCTAAAATCAAGCTCGTCTTCTTTGGCCTCTAGCAATCTGCTCATTTTCCTTGTCACCTGTTTCATTAAATGTTACCACTATCTTCTCAAACTTGAATGTCTATAGTCACTATTTTTCCCTAATCCTTTACCCAACATATAACATAACCTATCCTGTCAATTTTTAATCCTTGTGTCTCTTGATTATGTCAATTTTACTTTATTCCCACTGCTGCTACCTGATTCTAAGATTCATCATCTCTCAGCTGTAGTTTTGTAATAGCTGACTAAACTGTTCTCCCTCTTTCAAGCCCTGCTTAAATCCCATTCATTCTCCTCTTTGGAACATTACAAAAATATGCAAAACAAAGCATTTCACTCTTCTGCTTAAAACCCTTTTGATGGATTCTTATTGATCTTAGAGTAAAGTCTAAATTACATAACTTACTTCACCCAACAAATTTGGCCACTGCTTACTTCTCCACCCTTTCCTCTTACACTCATACCTCACACACTCTTCTCTTATCCTCATTGCCATTGCAAACACACACAACAAAGCCCTAGGACTAGGAGATTCTTTCAGTTCAGTGAAGGAGTCATGCTGTCTTTTTCTGTCTTCACAAGGCTATTCATTTTGCTTAGAAGTCTCAAACTCTTATATAGCTAGCTTCTACTTATTTTCAGTTTTGATGTTAGACAAGCCTTCCTCTGGCAGTTGATTGTTAAGCTGCTCATTCTAAGTGAGATACCTTTTAATCCTCTTAAAATATGATTCCATGCAATGCAAACGAATCTGCTTTTACGCTGTATTGATATATCATGTTTGCCATTATGGCAAGTTTTATTTCTGTTTTAGTGGACATTATACTTCGAATATTTAGTATAGTGATATTCAAATATGATGCAATGGATACTTAATCTTTGTTGAATGGATGTCAAATGAAGGCAATATGTCTTATATTTCTGATTTAGTACAGAAGTAGTTAAATATGGCAGATCTTACTTTTTTCAACCAACAGTCACCCAATCCTCTTCTTGTTGCTAAGAGGTAATCATATTTGTTTAAAAATATATATTACCATCCCCAAGTCTAACCAATTATGAAAATCATGTTTATTTTCAACAGATACTCACTTTCTATCTTTCTTTATAACTTTGCTTGGCCATGTGACTCAGTTCTGGTTAATGAGACATTAGTAGAATTTTGTTTTGGGAATACTCCTTTTTTTATTTTTTACCTAATAAAAAGCACAAATGTAAGAAGAAAATTTGCCCCTGTAATCCTTTCCATCTGCTTTTTTTTTAATCCAAGCCACACGTTTCTTGGTGATATGGCATTCGTGTTACATATCTGAGGTGACACTAATGAGGACAAAAGCAAATATGCTAAAAATAAAAAGGGAAGAAAAAGGCCTTTTTTGATTTTTTTTTTTTTATGACATTATTCAGCTACCAGCATAAGAACTATCAGCCTTGAGCTTTTTACCAGCTAAACTACAAATAACCTCATGGTATACACCATTGCCCATCCATGTTGGATTTGCACCTACTGTAGTACCTGACCCATTGTAGTTGTTAATTGCCTTTGAGTTGACTCAGACTCACGTATAACAGGAAGAAAAAAAAAAATTCCTGCTCTTGTACCATCTTCATGATCTTTGATATGTTTCAATCTATTGTTGTGGCTACTGTGTCCATCCATCACATTTTGGGTTTCACTTGTTTTCACTGACCCTCTACATAACCAAACATGATATCCTTTTCTAGCAATTGGTCTTTCCTGACAATGTGTTCAAAATAAGCAAGATGAAGTCTCACTATCTTCACTTCTAAGGAGCATTCCATTTGTATTTCTTCTAAGACCCCTGACCCACAGCCAGTATCAAACAGAATGTATTGAAAAAAAGTACAAGAAATAATACTTTTCAGAGTTCTGCATATGATTGAACATATTTCCCCCAAAGTCAAATTGACATAATTTTAAATAACAGTATGTCCTTGAAAAATCTAAAATATAATGATATAGACACATGATTCTAATCCAGTCATTTAATTGCCAGTTAATAATTTAGATATCAGATAATAAATAAAATGAACTGATTAGCTAGGTAATAATTACTCAATAGTACAGTTGCATTCAATGAGAGATAGAGTGAATCAAACTGTATCTATAATAAATAGGTGATTATATATTAAATTCATATTGATGATGATGAGTGACAATGATAACTATTGTAGTTACACATTATTCAGTACTAATATTTGTGTCATAATTTGTGTAAAATAAACATTTTACATCTATAAGACTATATTCCCTCCTAGGAGTGTTACTAGGAAACACAACAATGTTACAAATAGCACTTTGTTTTTAAGCTTATCCTTGTAAAGATAGATGCCTTTAGCTTTTGACATAGTTTAAGAAAGTGATTTTATTCACTTACACTTTGAAATTAACTTGAAATTAAACACCACTTTTTAACCACCTCTTCTAAAAGATAAATTGTCAACAGTAACAACTATGAGTACCAAGAGCCTATTCCCATTAGTAAATTGCCATTCCTTTAGGAGTATTATATATATTATGATATATAATATATATAGTATATATAAAGTATATAGTATGTATTAGATATGCATACATAGTATATGCATATATAAATATATATATCATATACAGATCACACATATACATCTCATATCACATACACACATATACATATTACACACACACACACACACATATTGTCTTAGTGTGGGTTCTGTAGAGGAGTAAAACCAGAGAAGCATATATAGGTATACATAGAGAGAAATTTATTTCAAGGAAATGGCTCACTCAACTGAGAGGAAATAACTCATGCAATTGTGAGGGCTGGCAAGTCCCAAATCCATGGGTCTGATGACAGGCTGAAGACATTTGCTGGTTCACGTGGTTGCTGGAGTAATGAACCCAAAATCTCCAAGTCAGGACAAGCTGGAAACTGCTGCTGGCTTACAGGGTTGTGGGGTTTGGTGAATTAAAAATCTGCAGGTCATGCAATAGGCTGGAGGCCTTTGCTGGCTTACATCCCAAGAACCAGAGGTCAGACAAGAGAAGATTACGGGGTGGAGAAAGAGCACACTTTGCCAGAACACCCATTTATATACTGGATGCAGGCCATAACCCAAGGAAACTCTCCATCCAACTGACTGCTCACATAGGATCACAAAATGGAAGATGATTACATAATGTCTCCCAAACCACTGAGAATCATAGCCTTGCCAATTGATAACATTAACCATCATACCTCTATCCCTATTTCTAGTAAATATGTGTAGATTTCCTTAAAGGTAGGAGTAAGTTAAGAAGAGAAACTATATTTGATAGGATCAAGCATTGTTTTGTATTCTCTGGTCTGTAAAGGCGCTCTTTAAACTTTTTAATTCTTTTAGGAAAAGACGGACGCTCAATGTAAAACAGAATCTCTCTGTTCTAGAAGTGCCTATTTCCTCCTTTCATTACAATTCTGATTTTGTTTATGTGGTAGAATTCAGAAGATGGAGAAACAGCATATTCATTGTCACAGCTGAGGGTATTGAGTGCAATGGGTGAAGATTCCGTGGACTCAAATAGAGCAGCTGAAAAGACATCTCCTGTATCAACAATCTTCTATGGTAGTGTGTCCATTGTGGGAACAATTAAGGTTAGGTTTAGGAGGCTTATTTCAAGAGGATTAGAAGAATGTTAGACATATTGCAAGCCCAGTGTAAATATTGATGTCTTTAGGAATGAAAAGATGGGAATAATGCACACGTTTGCCTTTTTATTTTTAAAGGACAATTTTTAAAAACAACTGTATTGCTGTCTCCTTCTACTGAATTATTTCAGTCTGATTTTATACATGCACAATATTGTTGAGGAGCCTTGGTGGTGCAGTGGTTAACAGCTGTACGGTAATGATGGTAATGATGATGATGATGGAGATGACAATGATTATACTTGTAACTAACCCTTATCGAGTACATAATATGTACACTAGCCAATGTTCTGAATGCTTTAGAAATCTTAGCACTTTAAGCTTCAAAAATTCTGTGAAGTAGGTACTATTTTTAGAGTAGTAAATGGAGACACAGACAAGTCTGCTAATTTGTTCAAAGTCACACAGCAAGAACACCAAAGAGTTAATTTCAAATCTGGATCTTCAGAGTATTTGCTCTTACCTACACATAATCCTATCTCTTACATGTAGGCTGTTCTTAAAGTAAAAATGATGATAATAATAATAAAATAACAATGACATTTGAAATTCCTATATCAAGATACTGGTGCTATAGACAAATAGCAAATCTAAAGTCATTCTTAATTACACTACATCTGTATTCTACTTCCTGGGCAATTTAGCTAACCTCTTACCTCTGTCCTAAAGCCTCAGTCATATATGTTACACAGGGCTAATAAAAAATATCCATACTGCAGAACTCTTTCAATAGTTATTGATAATGCTAATGTGGCAAATTATGAGTAAATGTCTATATTTTTATGTATTTTCCAAATTTTCTGAAATGATCATGTATTCCTTACATAATTACATAAAAACGTGTATGTGTGATTAAATTAGGCCTAGTATTTGGCACATTGGAGAAGCTCAAAAATCTAGCAATTATGTGAAAGAATAATAAAGATTATGAGACTTTGTGTTTTCTGAAAGAATTATTACCGTATTAACCAGCTAATATCAATGACAATCCAGAACCACATATTACCATACACATAATATCATTAACTGAAAATACTAAGTACAAATTGTAGATGCAGTGTTCTACCCCATATAGTCAGTCATTCCCTCTACCCCATTAGTGCAACTAAAACACAATAGGATTTATCTTTACAGTGAATATTAATCTGGTCATTTTTTTTGACAGGCTTCTTTCCCATCATTAATAATGATTTGATCTAGTGAGTTTCTCATTTATTTTCCAAATTATGCAGAAAACTATAACCTCTAGACATTTGCAACAAGTTAGACAGCCAGTTAGATTGGTAATTAGAAGGCTAATTCCAAACTGTCCAGCCAATAACAGACTACCAAAACATGCTTTACAATTAAAGAATGTAAATGCAAACCAAGGGTAACTACTGTCAATTCTACTTCTTTATCTCTGTGGATACAAGTGAATAAGATAAAAAATACATCTATATACATGTATATGGGGCCCTGTCCTGTAAGGTAGCTATGAGTTTTGTATACTTGTTTTATCCATTGGCGAGTGGATTCTAACTCATAACGACCCTACAAGACAGAGCAGAACTGCTCCATAGGGTTTCCAAGGAGCACCTGGTGGCTTTGAACTGCTGACCTTTTGGTTAGCAGCCAAACTCTTAACCACTGCGCCATAAGGGTTTTCAGGTTTTATATATATATCATGAAGATGGATGCTTTTAAGGAGATAAAATGCTGTATATTATTTTCATATTGTAACCAAATATAGATTTAACTATATATACTTATAGATAGGTATATAATTTAAGAATATTTAGCAATATTATATGTTACTATATTAATAATAATAAACATCCATACATTAGCTTATCATGAAATAAAATGAAAGTATATTTAGTAGTGTAGTATATCAGCTACAATAATTTGGATTGTCAGCTATAGAAAGCTCAAAATTAAAATGTGGAAAATTTTAAATACACATTTAAAAATGTATTTTTCATGAAGAGAAATCTACAGTGTGATTACAGCTGATTCAAACATGAAGAAAAGTGAAATAATGTATTAGTAGTTGTTGATAACACTGCATGAAGACCCCAAACAGGTTTTGTGAACTGCTTTTGTCCATTTCAACTAATTTTTTTGCCTACACTTAAAATTCTGCAGCACATCTATAAACATGTCTTTCCAAGTGATATGATTTTTTTTCTTCAGTAAGCATGATACATCACTTAATTTAAAAGATAAATGTAAGGCATTATTCTATAAAAGACAAAACAAAAGAGATTTCAATGCAAATGTCAAGTTGCCTGGGTCTAGGATGTGAGGAGCTTGTAGATTTGCATTTTCTTTTCTTTTCACAGATCCATTAATTAAAGATAATGTTTAATCTGTTACCAAAATCATATCTGACTTTTTGAACAGTTCCATCAGTGGCACCTACAAGCCATACTTAACATTAAGTAGAATAATAGAATCATCGATTACAAGCTCTTGGAAAGGAGCCAGTCTGCAAACTCAGTGGTGATTTTGCACATACAGCTGTAACAGGCTGGACACATGTCAGTTAGATAACAGTAGCATAGTTAATGAAGAAATGCTGCGAATTGAGGTGGGTGGGCTTATCAGGAAGCACTTGTATTTGTCCTCTTGGCTTAAGAAAATTTCATAAATTCCAGGTAAAACACTAAATTTTCGCCCATCTGCATTTTTTCTTCAGAAGTCTTTAAACAGCCAGATGTTACCACTATCCAGATATCTGTTGCAAGCATATATGACTTAGGATAATTTGTCAGCATTTCACTTTCAGAAGTTTAAATAGAAAGAATTCATATGGTGTGGGATCCGCTACAGAGAGCTGCCATTTTCTTAATATTTACTCTTGTTTTTACTGCTATATTTTATCAGAAACACCAATATTCAAAACTAATGCTCACATTTTAATATGAAAGAGAAATTAATATTTGAAAGAAGCATTAAAATCTCCTGCTCAAAATGGAGCAGCAATAGCTGTAGTACATTAACTTGTTGTTTATATTATTCATGTTGTTCTTGCATGCATTTATATTACTTTTTTTTCTCCTTTTTGGAGCAGCAAAGGTGTTTTGCCACACACTATCTTTTATGAAATAATGACTCTTTGCTGAGAGACTGAGTACTCTAAACAGTGGTCCTTGCTCTCATTCAATCCTTGTTCTCTCTCTCTCAATCTCTCTCTCATCTTTCTTATCTCTCTCAAGAGAAGGTCAGAGAAGTTAAATAAATTACTCAAGACTGCACAGTTAATAAGTGGGAAACAGAAGATTGGGACCGAAGCATTCGTAATTATTGAGTAAACATTGTGGTTGTCTCTCTAAGCATACAATTCACTTCAGTCTCCCTATGTACTTGTCCCATAGCCTGAATGGGAGTGATTGATCCCAAGCTCTGTGTTGCAGAGCATTAAGCCTGAAAAATATGGCAGGGATCTATGTGTTCCCTGCCATGTAAATTGGGCTGTCCTGCTCTCCCTCTCTCTTTTTTTTTTTTCCTCCCCAGTATATTTGGGTAGCTTTTAAAACATTTTAATCAAAAGAAGGCCATAATCAGTTTCTTATCTTGGTGATAAGAGCCTGGTGGTGGCATATAAGATAGGTTAGACTGACAGTTAGAGTACTAGGACATAGACTGTGTGGCAGGATTATAGGCAAAGATGATCAGAATTTAATAAAACCAAAGGAAGAAAAGAAACAGATTGAAGAAATATTTAATAGAAAAACAATAGAATTGGTGATACGATGCAGAAGCACCAAGGACTTTCACTTATTAGACAGTCATGATCTCAACATCTTTCAACTCATTTATCTGTTTTTTGTGGACATGAAACAAATCCTCATGTGCTCTACAGAAAAACTTTTGTGACATTCACGATGTTACTTGAATGAAAAAGAATATCACACTTAAAAATAAGTTGGTATACGTTTTTTGATTCACTGGTTAGTAAGGCTAAATTTTAAAATCCACCACTAATCTGTCAGTTGGTCACGCTGTGGCTGCTTGCATGTTGGTATGATGCTGCAGGTATTTCAAATACTACCAAGGTCACCTGTGGTGGACAGATTTCAGAGAAACTTCCCAATTAAGACGGACCAGGAAGAAAGATCTGATAATCTACTTCTGAAAATTATCCATTGAAAACTCTCTGCATTATAAGATATTGTCTGAGACTTTGACTCCCTTACTTTGGACATGTTGTTGGGAGGGATCAGTCACTGAAGAAGGACATTAAAAAACAACAACAACAAAAAAAAAACACACCGTTGCTGTCGAGTTGATTCCAACTCACAGCCACCCTATAGAATAGGATAGAACTGCCCCATAGGGTTTCCAAGGAGTGGCTGGAGGATTCAAACTGCTGACATTTTGATTAGTAGGCAAATGCTAAACCACTGCACCACCAGAGAAGGACATCAGTCTTGGTAAAGTGGAGAGCTAGCAAAGGAGAGGGAAACCCTCAGTGACACGGACCAACACAATGGCAGCACCGATGGACTAAAATATACCAATGATTATGAAGATGGCACAGGACTGGACAATATTTTGTTCTGTTATATATAGAGTCACCATGAGTCAGAGCCACCTTGATGGCCACTAACAACTGCAATTTTCAAAATGGTCTTCATTCCTTAATCCAAAGAAAGGGATAACATTTTCTGAGTGAGTCAAACAGAATTAGGTGTGTTTTTTCTTTTTTTCTTTTTAATAGTGCCTCTTGTGTTTGACAAATAAAGAGACAATGTTTTCAGAAAAAGAAGAGAAATCAAGATACAGAATTGTATGATGGCCGAAAAAGTCCAGGTAAACAATAGTATACAATTTTATATCCATGCCTAATAAAGAGGAGAAATCTGTTGGTGTGTGTTTAGCATTGTACCAAGATTTACAATGTCTCTGATGGAAGTGATTAGCTTTCAGCATCCTCTGTTTTCTTCTATAACAAGGCTATTCAAAGCAGCACTATTCACAATAAAAAAAAAAAATCTAGAAAATAACAAACGTACAGCCACAGGAGAGTGGATATGTATGCTTGGTATAGTCACATAAAGCAGTGCTGTAGAACAGACAAAAACAAACGCACTAAAGCAGTAGTGCTGTATTTCTATGGTCAGAATTGGTGGAAAAGCTGTCATGTTTTCATCAGCGTGCAGCAATATGGATGACTCTCCACAACGTAATACTAAATTAAAAAGAAAAAAAGTCTCCAAAAGTTTGCTCTAAATCTTTTTATTAGTTATATACCCACCTCTCACTTATGGACATGATTAAATTCCAGAGTTAGTCATGGTGATTTTGGTTTTCCCATCCAAGAAATGTAAGCCCTGTTGGAGCAATGGTTAAGCCATTGGCTGCTAACCCATACGGTGGTGGTTAGGACCTACCAACCACTCCGTAGGAGAAAAGACCTGGCAATCTGACCCTTAAAGATTACAGCCTAGGAAATCCTATGGAACAGTTCTACTCTGTTCTATAGTGTCACTAAGAGTTAGAATGGACTCCGTGGCACACAACAATAGGTTCCAAAAATTAGGTTGTTATGTGAAATCTGCATTATTCAAAACTGGAGGATGACGGGGATGCGGGGATGCACCGCGTTACCTCAAGTTCTTCCACTTGCCTCAGAAATGGGAAGTGATGCACCAGCTCCCGCTGGTCAGCTCCAACCCCCTCAGCCTCGTCCTCCTTTTCATTCTAGTTCTCCTCCTTCTTTCTTCTGGCTCCCAATTCCTCCCTGCCGCCTCTCCTTCCTTCCTTCTACTCCCCCATCTCCTCCTCCCTCCTCTCCCCAGCACACCTGGTGGGGAGCTAATTGGAATGTGGGAGCTGGTGCCAGAGTACAGCTTCTGAGGGTCCGCGGCACTGGAGGGATCAGAGCATGCTGGGCACAGGCCCGGGGTGGAACTGGACTGGAATGCCAAGCTGGGGGCCGGGGGCCATTCCTGGGCAGGTGCCCCATTCCCAGATGGACCACCAGCCCTCCTGGCTCACCCTGCCACTCTGTATTGCCTGGAGCCAGGAGCCACTGCAAGCCCCTGGGAGCTGGGCACCTGTGACTGCCACCAGCAGGTATTTTCTAGAAACCCAGGACTCTTTCTCTGCATAGGCTGGGGCTCATACAGAAGGAGGTCTATGTGGAGGGTGGGGTGACACCATGAGTTACTACTTTGGTGACACCAACCCTAGTGATTCCACTGCAGCCAGCGTTACTCTCTCCTCACACCTCTGAATTGGTTACTGCCAGCCATACATACATTTTTGAAGTGCAAAATAATTGGATAGTAGATTTTTTACTATTGTCGTGAATGCGAAATATTGGATAACGCGATAGTAAGTGAGCAGTAGGTGCACATAGAGATATGATTCTGAAGAGGAAAGCAATGGTGAGCATGAGATTGAAGCTGAAGGCTGCCTACTTAGGGTTGGAAGTAGGACAATGGAATGGGGAGGTCATGTGTATACAATTTTGTGTAGGAGTTCTAATGTTTGTTTTGGGTAGAGATTCACAGGTTATTATATTATTAAAAGATAAATAAAAGTAAAAATGGAAAAAAAAGGGAGATGTCAGCTTCACTGGTTAAAAGTTTTCAAATTATTTATAAGGATAAAAAAAAATCTAGTTGTTGTTAGAAGTTCCTTAAGTGTTTCATGGTTTGTCGTACACATTTATGCCTAGAGCAAGGTATATTAAATTGTATAAATGTATCCAATGTATTTCAGAGGTCATATTCAGTTATTATTCTTAAATTATGTTGCTATCTTTATGAAGTTCTAAGTTGAAAAAACCTCATTTTCCTCTATATCCACATCATATTATTTAAAATAGGTACTTGAACTTATGAACCCATTTTAACTACTAAATTATAATTACAATGTCCAAAATAAGAAAACCAAATATATACCACTTCTCACAATCACACAAGAATAATAATAATAAACAGTTTATTTCTGATCATCAGGTGTGTTGACTATGCATATGTAATAGATTTATGTCCACATAATCCACAGATTGTATTTTTTTAGTATAGATAATTACATGCATATAATATATAACATCTGATTGTCTTGACTGTGAAAATTGAACAACATTAACTTTATATTGCCACTCTAAAATAATGTCAAAAATTGTTTTATTCATTTAAGTCACACTAGTACTTTCATGGAGCCCTGGTGGCACAGTGGTTAAGAGCTCAGCTTCTAACCAAAGGTTGACAGTTTGAATCCACCAGCCACTCCTTGGCCAACACTATCCGGCAGTTCTACTCTGTCCTGTAGGGTGCTTATGAGTCAGAATCAACTCGATGGCAACGGGTTTTGGTTAATTAGTACTTTCAATAAGAAAAACAACCAAATTTCTTTTCAATTTTGAACCATTTATTTTAGAATTTGTCCATATTGGTGCTAAGAATGGAAATGTGAATCTCAAAATAAGAATCCTGTTAACCGTTGCCGTCGAGTCGATTTGACTCATAGCGACCCTATAGGACAGAGGAGAACTGCCCCATAGAGTTTTCAAGGAGCGCCTGGTGGATTCAAACTGCCAAGTTTTTGGTTAGCAGGCATAGCACTTGACCACTACACCACCAGGGTTTCCCAAAATAAGAATATACATGGGAAAATACCATGGAGATTTTTAAATATATACTTTTCTGTTTGGGTAATTTATTTACAGTATTGTTTACAAAACATACAACCTCACCCACCAACCTTTTATCTAATATTGAAAATAGTTACATAGTACCTATTATGAGCAAGGGCACTGCAGGTGCTGTGTGGAAAAGAGACAGAGATGATACACAGTCTCAATTCCCAAAGAGCTCACCAGTGGGAAAGAAAGGAAAATGGCAAACCAAGGAAGCATGTGTCAGTTCCATTTGAAGAACAAGCAAATTGTTATGAGAGCGTTTTAGAAAGACTAATACAAATATGGATTGTTTCACTGATTTCCTTGTCTTTCTTTTACTAATGCATTTATTTTGGGGCTTTAATAATAGAATATGCTCTATAAAAATTTGAAACCCATCAAGACCCAGTATATTCATGAAAGCAAAACTTACTTCTTTTACAATGTAGTGTCTTTTCCTAGGTATTTTTGTCTTTGCCCTTTGACCTGGGGGTGTCATTCGACAGAGAATTGTGGAGTGTATGAAAATAGGTTTGACACACTATCATTCTAATAGGAGTCCCCGGGTGACACAAATGGCTAAATGTTCAACTACTAGCCAAAAAGACTGGCTGCTCTAACCCACCCAGAGACACCTCGGACGACAGGCCTGGCAATCTGCTTCCAAAAGGTCACAGCCTTGAATACCCCATGGAGCACAGTTCTACTCTGCACACAGGGGGTTGCCATGAGTCAGAATCAACTGGACAGCAGCTAACATCACTAAAAACATCGTTTTAATGTACATTCATCTTCTTTTTATGCAAAAGATAGCAGCATAACATTTGAATCCAGTAAATAGCCCTTTAGAAAGGTCAATATTTCCTGTTAATTAGAAGGAGATTAATAATCCCCTGGGTTTTCTTGTCAAGACATATTTTCTAGAACAGAATTTTGAAAGCAATTTCCTCATATACATTTAGGGAAAAAATATCATTCTAATTTTTCACCTCCCTTCTTTTTGAGGAAACAAGGGAGAAGGTTATGGTAACAGGACCCTGGACAATTAATAAATTGATAACTAAACTTCATCACTATATTTCTATGGTTAAAATTGAGGAAAAAGCTGTCCTGTTTTCATAAGAATCACATGATGCATGAGTTGTGACTGAGTTCCATCCGGATGAGCAGCCAGCTTATAAAAATCTTGGAAAAGCTTGCAGCTTTCTCAAAAAAAGCCTCAGGTACTTTTTTTGCAAAACCCATGGCTTTTCTAAGATTTGTTTTCACAAGTTGGTTTGTCTCAAATTTCATTTTTTCTGAGACTGTTACAAGACTTATGGGGTGTCAGAGAATCAGAATTAAGTTTGTTTTTGCCAGGTAACTTAGAAAAACCTGATGTTAACTAATAGATATTTATTTCAGTGGAGCACTATACACTTCCATAAAATTATGGCAAGCTTTTTAAAAGTTTTTACACACGTATTTCTAAAAAAAAATGACTTCTCCTTTTGAATTGACTTTCAATGTAAAAGAGACTGGAAACAATTTACTAAGTGAATATTATTTTATAATTAATTATTATTATTATATTAGAAATATTTTTGGTTAGAAAAATAATGGCCTCTAACTCTGTATGTAATAGAAATTAAACTTAATGCAAAAAATCTAAATTATATAAAGTCAAAGCTAGTAATGTTCTGATTTAAACAAAATTGATTAAAATAAGTAAAATTATAGCGTTTTCTTAAAAATATTGGGAAAATTTACCTGGGCTTTTGTCAACGTCAAATAGTATGGCCTATTTGAAACATGCAGTTTTTAATTTTTAAGATGCACAGAGAGAATACTAAAACCGCACTAACACTTACAAATTTGTATTCATAATTACGTGTATGTTTTCAAGCATATCCTCTCCAATATATAACACACACATGCACACAGAGGCACAGTATAATTACTTGAATTTGTTGGTCTTTCTTTATACGTCTTAACCTTGTAAAACTCTCGCAATTAGCTTCAGTCCATTTTCAGCACAATCATAAAATTAAAATTCCCAGGTTTGAATATTGACTACACCATTTATTAGCAATGTGAACTTGATTGAATTCCTTAACCTTCCTGGGCCTCATGTATGCCATCTACAAAAAAGGATATAATAAAACCTATTTCGTAGATATGCATAAGTCAAACAATATTATTACTTTATGGTAATGTGCTTTATATACTGTAGCATCCTATGTAACTATAAGGTATAGTGTTTTTTATATGTAAAATATGTTGTTAATTATGTGCGTAGTATGATATTAAACTCTAAAGAAAATGGAAAATGAATTTAGAGTAATATAAAATATAATAAACCTTTATTGGGGATAGTAATCTCTCTGAGAGAGAGCAGTAATAACGTTATAAAGCACTCAAGTTGTGACACAAATTAAAACAAACAGCATAAGGTTGTCCTGCTTAACAATGGTTCATGCACTACAATATTACCAAAGTCGCAAGACATGGGAACTCAGTTTGACATGGAACTATATGGAAGTACACAAGAAAGGTGTAGATCCTGAATTGGACAGCTAGAAAGACCATTATGATTGAAGCAGAAGCACTTCGGTGGTGAATAGTAACAAATGAATTTGATGAGTTAACAATTCATAGTCCTGAAAACTGAGAAGCTAGGCTCTTATTCAGAAGGGGCCAAAGTCTCAGTGGGATTCTGAGCAGTTAAATGACATAATGCAATTAGGCTCATCTATGGTAAATAAAATGGCATAAGAATGTCAGGTGGATTGATAAAGAGATGTGGTGGGAAGAAGAGAGAATACGAGTCTAGAATCTAATTTCAGTGACTTTGGAGATCCAGCCCAAATTTCCGTATTCAAAATTAACTAATAATTTTTTGCCTGCATTTCACCAAATAAATTCAAATTCACATAAAAGCTAACCAAATTGAAACTAGTAGTTATCCTGCTATAAGGAACTATTTACCTGAGGAGCAGTCAACAAGTGCCTTTGCTTTTTACCTCATAGGTCATTGAGGTAAAACACATAGAATGTGTTCAGAATTTTGTACTTTATTTCTTTAATTTAATTTTATTGTTGTAAGCTAGGTTGTCTAGATTG
Source organism: Dugong dugon (assembly GCA_030035585.1). Classification (NCBI taxonomy): domain Eukaryota; kingdom Metazoa; phylum Chordata; class Mammalia; order Sirenia; family Dugongidae; genus Dugong; species Dugong dugon. Next base: position 98,543,280 of record CM057463.1, on the reverse strand, counting down.
TTCATTTCCAGTGGCAGGAAGCTACAAATCAAATTTTATTTTGAAATTGGAACAGAAACTTTAAAATGATGCTTTCACTTGGAATATCATTAGCATGGCAAATGAATGGTTATCCTAGATTAATTCACACAGAGAAAAGCAATTAAAGAAGTGAGTTAAGTGATTTTTCATAGAACTCTCAAATAGTCCAAACTCTGCTTACAAGGAATAGAAAGAGGAAAAGAGGGAGAAAGAGGAACAAATGTTTAGGGGGAAATAATGAGCAGCTATGACTATTTAGTCATTCCATTTAAATGGGGAACTCAAAATACAGCTTATAGGTACCTGGATTCTAGAATATCTAGTCAAATATATAATCTTTCTTTATTGTACACTATTTTGTAATCTCTGATAAGCAAGATACTATCTTGAGTACGTGTAGTGTTCACTGAAATGTTAATGTTTTAACATTAAACTGAACCTGGCAATATTATTTCAGTTTTGTTATATGTTAGATATACTTGTCAGCTGTTGATCATGTGTATGTTTTCAAGCATATCCTCTCCAAATACCACAGATGTATATACATACAGAGAATTCTCTGAGTAGATCATTGCTGTGTATAATCTTACAATAGGATGGTTAAAAATGTATATCTAATTTTGGAATGCAGAGCATGTGATACATTTGTTCAAGCCCTATCTTCCTAACAGTACTCAGTGTAGGCTCATATTTAATTAGCTTGGGAAGTCTGAACACATTGAATCAAATCAAAAAGGAAAAGACCCAGGTCATATTGACCATTAAGATAAAATAGGTTTGACATGAAAACATTCTGAAGATATTATACAAAATGGAATACCCACACACAGAATATTGAGTTTATAATCTTCTGGAAGGTGACACTTCAGCTACTCAGTAGAAACATACCCAGAATTGAAAATTTATTCATTATAGTTCTATGATGTTTTATATTACTATATTTTCCACTTTCTAGCTATGGTTGGTAATGAAAAACAGGAATTGTAGTTGAGGAAATTTATGATAATACTCTTATAAAGAATTTTAATCAGAAAATAGCAAATTAACTGATCCTAGGGTTAGAGTATAATACAATGCAGTGCAAGTCATGTTGCATCTTCTTTAAAACTGTAATACGCAAATTTTAATGTAGTTGGTTGGGGCAAGGACCTCTGAAATTTTGCATTTATGTCAAAATTTCTGGCTACTACACTTTGTTTGGTCAGGTTATTATTTAAATATTTTTTAAGGATGTCCTTTTTTATGGAAAGAAATAATTTCCTAAGTTGCAATTGTCAAATGAAGTATAAACCCCTTGAAAATAGAAGCAGTTGTATATCTGTATGCATCCCTAATCCTGTTTGGAAGATGCTCAATAAATACTTATCCATAATAGTCATTATGATAACTTCTGTACAAATTCTTTGAAGTCCAAGACTAAAAAGCTTGCATTAATTGCTAGGGTGCAATGTTCAAAAACATTTTTGAGAGTAATAGTTTATGTGCCATATTTTGAGTCTGAAAGTTAGTATCCAAATCCTGGTTTGGCCACTTACTGGTCTTGTGATGTCAGAAAGTTGTTCAATCACTCTGTATTTTTTTTTTTCTCATTTAAATGAAGACAGAAATTGTGCCTGCTAATGATTGTTTTAAGAATTGCGTGAAATAATATGTCACATGCTAAGGAATATGTATCTTGCATATACCAAGTTCTCAACAAATACCAATTATTATGATTCAGAAATGAAGTCTACAGCACACAACAATAGCAGCAACATATTTTATAGGTGATAACCCATTGCCGTTGAGTTGATTCTCCATGGGGTTTCCAAGGAGTGACTGGTGAATTTGAACTGCAGATGTTTTGGTTAACAGCCAGGCTCTTAACCACTGCGCCACCAAAACAAACCAAAAAATCAAACCCGTTGCCATTGAGTTGATTCTGACTCATAGTGATCCTATAGGACAGAGTGGAACTGCCCCATAGGGTTTCCAAGGAGCTGCTGGTGGATTTGAACTGACCTTTTGGTTAGCAGCTAAGCTCTTAACCACTGAGCCACCAGGGCTCCCTATACAAATATATATATATAGATATGTGTGTGTGTGTGTGTGTGTGTGTGTGTGTGTGTGTATACGTATGTACATATGTATTTGTATGTATAAATGTATGTTATACATTATATGTAAGAAGATATCACTAATTTTTATATCTATAAAATGCTGATATATATTGTTTAAAATCTATTAATATAAACCTACACTAATTTTCATAACAGGTCAAATGATACTTTAACTTTGTATTCTCTTGTTTAAAAATATATAATACTTATACAAATACAATGAAATATAATACTTAAGTCATAATGCAGTACTTGGTATGCTATTCAGGAACAGCAGTGCTGACATTTCATTGCTCATAATATCAGCTGAATATTTCCATGAGTTATACCCTTTATTTAGTTGAACAGTATGTACTCACTCACCAATAAAATAGAGCTACCTCATGATTAAATTTATATACAGTACAGCACTCACATCTCACATCTTCACAACCATTATTCTTTATATAATTATAACTATTCAGTATATAAATAATGTTGCTGTTACATTACCCCTACAAAGAAAAGTATCAGGTTAAAACCTTTAGAATTAAAAAAAAAAAAAGACAAAAGAAGATATTTCCTCCCAAGTTCCCTTCATTCTTTTACAATGTGCACTTAAAGGAACAATGAAGCAAATTGGTACTTAGGAAAGGCAGAGAACTCTTCCTTGAAATACAGGATTGAAAAGTTTAGATAATCCAACTGTGCAGTTAACTATAGCCTGTTAACTAAAGGTATCCATTCTTTTGAAATATATTCACTCAACAAATAATTATTTAGTGCCTATAAGGAGCTTTGGTGGTACAATAGTTAAGCTCTCAGCTGCTAACCAAAAGTTTGGTGGTTCTCACCTACCAGAGACTCCGCAAGAGAAAAAACCTGGTGATCTGCTTGCATAAAGATTGTTGTCGTTGTTAGGTGCCACTGAGTCAGTTTAGAGTCAAAGTGACCCTATGTACAACAGAAGGAAACAGTGCCCAGTCCTGTGCCATCTTCACAAGCGTTGTTATGCTTGAGCCCATTGTTCTAGCCACTGTGTCAATCCACCTCGTCAAGGGGCTTCCTCTTTTTCGCTGACCCTGTACCAAGCATGATGTCCTCCAGAGAGAGATCCCTCCTAATAACCTGACCAAAGTATGTGAGATGTAATTTTGCCATCCTTACTTCTAAGGAGCGTTCTAGTTGTACTTCTTTCAAGACAGATTTATGCATTCTTTTGGCAGTCCATGGCATATTCAATATTCTTTGTCAACACCACAGTTCAAAAGCATCGATTCTTCTTTGGTCTTCCTAATTCATCGTCCAGCTTTCACTTGCATATGAGGCGATTGAAAACATCATGGCTTGGGTCAGGTGCATCTTAGTCTTCAAGGTGGCATCTTTGCTTTTCAACACTTTAAAGAGGTTTTTTGCACCAGAATACAGCCTAGAAAATCCTATAGGGCAGTTCTACTCTGTCATATAGTGTCTCTATGACTCGGAATTCACTTGACAGCACACAACAGCAACATTCTTAGAGCAGACTGTGAACCAAACAATAGCAGTGAACAGAATAAAAACTCTGCAATATATAGACACACTCTAAGAGCATGTATGAGTGCTCTTAATCCAGCCTTGAAAATCTATGATGCCTTCCTGGAGAAGGCAAATCTTAACAAGATCCTGGTCAAGTGATAAAAATCTAAAACTTACCCCTTATCAAAACGTTTACACTTATAGAAACTATAAAGGACAGGTTAGATTTCGTTTCTTTTAAAAAAAAAATGTTAATTTTAATTTTTCACCTAGTTTCTATATTATTTTATGTGTCTGTGTGTATGTTGTCAAAGCAATTGGTATCAAAAATGTGTTCACTCCTCATAATCACGTAAAATAAGAAAATTGAATAAAACTACTTTATATCCATTAATTACCAAGTAAAGTTAGGCTAAGGAGCCCTCATTTCACAGTAGTTAAACTCTTGGTTGCTAACTAAAAGGTCAGCAGTTAGAACCCATGAGGTGCTAAGCAGGAGAAAGATGTGGCAGTCTGCTTCCATAAATATTATAGCCTTGCAAACCCTAATGGGCAGTTCTACGCTGTCCTATAGGGTCACTATGAGTAAGAATTGACCCGATGGCAATGGGTTTTAAAGATAGGCTAAATTTTTATTCTAGGAAGATCATCCTGCCTGAAGTCATAAAATGAGGTTCTCAGATAAAGAAGTATGTATAATATTTCATCCCTTAGAGGCACAGCTGAGGGAAAAAAATGTATCAAGTGTATGTTAACAAAATATTTTTAATTTTTTAAAATTTATTTAAAAACATACAATTTTGAAGTTCGGAAGTTAAAATTATATGTTGCAGATTCAGTTCCTGAGCAGGCAAATTCTAAGATAGAGATTACTGTGCAAGAAGTTATTTGGAGACTGCTCTCAGATCAAGACTGTTAGGAAAGAGGAGGAAGCAAGACTGGTCAGAAGACATTGGGCTCTAGTACAGTCTCTTCAAATGGCTCAGCTGATGCTACACAGAATTCTGGAACGGGGATGCCCCTTCAGAGTTTTCCCATGTGGGGTCAGGGAGCCAGGCCTTTTTATCCCTGTTTCAAGCTTTCTTAGGATTAGGCTGCCCCAGAAAGGGGGCTGTTATGGATTAAAATGTGTCCTCCAAAATAAGTGTTGGAATCCTAACCTCCATAACAGGGGATGCAAGTTTATTTAAAAAATAAGGTTTTATTTGTTATGTTAATTAGATCATACCCCATAGGTATGATCACTTCTGATTTATAAAAACAACAGATTAGGCACAGAGGCAGTGGGGGGTACGGACTACATCAGGTGACACTGTCAAAGGGAGTGATACTAAAATGACTGTCTATAAAATTTTTATGCAGTGTTTCAGCAAAAATTTATTTTGTATAAAAATATCCCTGTCGTTTGTTATAACAACAAAAACAGTTTTTGTAAGCATAGCTTACATGTATCAATATACCTACAAGGCTAAAAACTCTATGCTAATTTACTTTTTAAACCTTCTAATGGACTCCTGTCAGAGCTGTCATTACCATCCAGCTACAGTGATGCTTTGAATCCCGTGGTTTCATCTGCATGAGCTATAAGCAAACTCTGTTTTTGTTGCTGCTGGTATTTTTATAATCATTGATTTTGTTAAATCTTCTGGTGTTTCAGCTACGATAGTGTGGTAATTAGTATTTGTGAACTTATATCAATAACTTTTTTGAAAATGAAGTAGTAATTAAATGAAAAGGAGAAAAATCAAAGAAGACTTGCACTCACTTACTAATAATATTGTAACTAATAATGTTGTATTTCAATGCAGAAAGATTTTACAAAACAATTTTGTTGTTAGTATTCATATAATCTAAGAAATATTATATTTAAACAATTTATAACTATATATATTTATGACATATTATTCTATTTTTAAATTTGATAATAAGCATTCCTAAGGATTCTGCATGGTCAGACAACATGAGTTACTGCACTGGGCCAACCCTAGTGACGCCACTGCACAGAGATATGCACACACTAGTTGGGGGAGTGAGGGAGATACCATGTGAAGATCATCTGCAAACTAAGGAACCAAGGAATGCCCTAGGCTACTTACAAGGAAGGAATCCAGTGGCCGAGATCCGGATTTGGACTTTTAGCCCCCAGAAAATAATTTTCTGTTCTTTAAATTCACCTGCTTGTGGTATTTCTGTTATAGCAGCACTAGGAAACTAAGACAGAGATGTTACTAAGGTTGTTGTTGTTGTTAGGTGCCGTTGAGTCAGTTTCGACTCTGAGCAACCTCATTTACAACAGTGCAAAACACTGCCAGGTCCTGTGCCATCCTCACGATTGTTGTTACACTTAAGACTATTGTTGCAGCCACTGTGTTGTCATATTTTAAGTTCCTTAAACCTGAGAGGCTCATCTTCTGACACTATACCAGACAATGTTCCTCTGCTATTCATAAGGTTTTCACTGGCTAATTCTTTTCAGAAGTGGACTGCCGAGTCCTTTTTCCTAGTCCGTCTTAGTCTGAAAGCTCAGTTGAAACCTGTCAGCCATGAGTGACCCTGCTGGTATTTGAATACTGGTGACAACTTCCAGCATCACAGCAACACACAAGCCTCCACAGTACCCTAAACTGACAGACGCATGGGGGATTACTACAGTGAGGCAGCAATTTTCTCAGAGAAGGCTCACCGTTGAGATATGTAAACTGACAACTGGAGCAAGAAGTGGCTCAATTTTAAAGGATGGCTTGGAGTGATTAGAGCATCCTCCACAATATCTGATACTTAGTGGGTACTGTGTTATAGCCCTGTGCTAAGTGCTTCACATGTATACTTCATTTTATCCTCAAGACTTACCTGAACCTCTTATATAAGGGGGCACAGAAAATTAAAAAAAAAAAAAAATTGCCCAGTATAGCTCGAATATTGGTGTTTCAATGAAGTGCCAAAACTCAGCTACTTTGCTACATTGCCTTTATCAGTAATTTCGGAAAACGTTTTTCCCCCATCAGGATCTGATTTCTATCATTTCTGTTGAACCCTGGAAGAACTTTCTCATGGATTGTAAGCTCATGGAAAAACAGAAATTTTTGCAAAGCAAAAGCCGCTCATGGTATATATTGTTGTTTTGTGCCGTCCATTCTATGCTGACTCACAAAGAACTATAGAATAGAGTAGAACTGCCCCCATAGGTTTCTCTAGGCTAATCTTTATGGGAGCAGATCACCCCATCTTTTCTCCCGTGGACCCACTGGTGGGTTCAAACCCCTGTCCTTTCAGTCAGCAGCCAAGCACTTAACCGTTGTGCCACCAGGGCTCCTTATGATATATATAAAAGGAAGCAATTAAAATATATGTTCTGATGGTTTTAATATTAGTGAGGCTCCTCAGGCAAAAAGAAGTGGAAACTATGTATTCCCTGCTCCCATTTCATTATTTCCTTCCAAATAAGCTTACAGTTTCTGATTGCTGCACACCAGGTGGGTCCATCTGCTCCAGCTGATTTCTGGCTTTATAAAGGTAGGCTATACCACTTGAAGCTGTTCTTTAATGTGTCACTCATGATTTTCATTTTTTGTTTTCACTCATGTGCATATACATTTTCCCAGCCTATAATACTTACAATCATTTCATTGTTGCATCTTCCATGGTATCTTCTTGTATCTCATTCTATCCACATATCCAATTTTTCCATCCCAATGTTCTGCCAGTACCCAATGCCATCCAGTCAATTATGACTCACAGTGACCCCCTCTGTGTTAGAGTAGAACTGAGCTCCATAAGATTTTCAAAGGTTGATTTTTCAGAAGTATATTGCCAGGCCTTACTTTCAAAGTAGCTGTGGGTGGACTTGAACCTCCAAACTTTTGGTTAGTAACCAAATACCTTAACCATCTGCACCATCCAGGGACTTCGTACCAATGTCTTAAAATCTACTAAAGGGAAGTATGTCTATTTATTTTAAAGGGGCTGAAGTTTAAACAACAATGGCAGTTTGTTATTATTATTAATATTATTGCATATATCAAGCCTAGAAATATTTGTACAATTCTCTGCCCAAACCAAGGAACATTGAGTGATAGATTGTTTATAACTAGGTAAGTCAGGTGACTTTGATTTGAATCCCAGGCCTGACTGATCAAGCCATTTAAGTTAATTTAATTTCTTTTACTGTAATCTGACAATAATATTATTTTCTTTCTGATGTCACATTTTGCTCCAAAGCAAAAATAAGATGTGAAAATGTACAGAAGCTGTTAATTATTTAAAGACAATAAATTAGGGTTATTATTATTACAGTCATTTTGTTTAAATATTTATTTACCTATTTATCGATCGATCGATTGATTGATTGTCCAAGCTTTTTCTGAAGACTGACCAGGTCATATCAGCACAAATTATGTAGAGTTAAGTTGCTACTACCCTCTGTATGTAAACTTGTGCTCTCTCCAAGTCCCCTTAGTTTTTGCCACTCACATAGTGCTTACTCGTACACCTAATCATTTCACATATTGTTACCTTCCTGTTCTCTATGAGCATTTGTGTTTACAACTTCTGCCTTAGATTCACTAATTATACACAGTTATATCTTAGATTCCAGAAAATGTTATATCTACTATGTTAGTTATCCAGTGCTGCTATAATAGAAATACCACAAGTGGGTGGATGTAAGGAACAGAAATTCATTTTCTCAAAGTTAGGGTGCTAGAAACTTGAATTTAGTGCACCTGCTCTAGAAGTCTTTCTCTGTCTGGCTTTGGGGGAAGATCCTTGTCCGTTTTCAGCTTCTATTCCTTGCTTCCTTGACGATCTGCATGTGGCGTCAATCTTTCCTAAGTTTTTTTTTTTTTTCCTTGTTTCTATGTCTAATCTTATCCTTTTATATGTCAAACATGATTGGCTTAAAATATGCCTACGCTGATACAGTCTCATTAACATAACAAAGACAACCCCGTTCCCAGATGGGATTATTTCCATATGTTACAGGGGTTAGGTTTTACAAAGTATATTTCTTGGGGACACAATTCAGTTCATAACACCTACCCAATATTATGCATGGCAATATAAAATTACATTCACAAACTATAATTTAAAACTTGGCTCTAGGTTTTTCACTGAGTTGATATGCTTATTTAAAAATGTGTTCTGAAATAATTAAATTGCAATTGTAGATAATTCTTTTCAATCTTTTGTTGTTATTCTCAAACTTTATATTAAGATAGTTTTGATAATCTCTCTTATTGAGTTATAGAGATAAAACAATAATTAACATATGATTATTCAAAATGTTTCCTTTTAGTAATGGAAGCTGTGTAATTTTTAAAACACCCACTCTGGCTTTCAATACAAGAAAGTTCAGTGCTCTTTTTTTTTTTTTTTAATTAAAAATCTGTGCTGTACGATGTCTAAACTTAGAAGACATTTTTGACAAAATTATCCATATGATTTTTTCTGCTACATGAATCTAGACTTATATATCTGTCTTAGAGTGTGGTCTTATAACTTTTACATTTTATTTTATTTTTCTTAATTATCCAATTCAGAGAGGAAGAATGAAAGAAACAGAGAAAGAGAGAGAAGAAAAGAAGGAAGAGGAGTAGCGGAAGAAAGTACGGAAAAGAAAGAAGTAGAGAAAAGGGGATAAAGGAGGAAAGAAATGAATCTTTTGCTTTAATTTAAAATATATGGTCTTTTCAGTAATACACTTAATCATCTTCTAAAAAAAACCCACTTTCTTTACTTTGGATGTTTAATTCTAATTGAGTCTACAGATTTCAAAAGAATTAAAAAATTATTAATATTGTAAGGAAATCTAAAAATTATTGCCTCTAACCTTCCCATTTTACCCAGAAAGTTCTAGTAACTTTTTTCAAGACCACTAACATTACTGACTAATATTTAAGCGAGAAATAAACCTAAGTCCAACATCCTTAGGTTCCTAGGTGAGTTTTCTTTTTGTTCTCCGATGAAAGAATCTTCAAGCTTACACAGCTTTGAGCAAACTCTCTATTCTCATTTATACCCCGAATGATCACAGTATTTTAAGATTTTATGATTACTCTGATTATCACAATACTTTGTTAAGTGAAAAGGCAAAGTCAAATTAATAATTTTTTACCATTTCACTACTTTCACAAGAGAAGTGAAAATGTCTTTGCCATCTCCTTTGGAATTATTTTATTTGCCTAAGCAACATGTTTCCATGCACAAAGACAAAAAATTTATCCTGAAGTTGCATCTTTCTACTGAGTGTACGGATGCTAATCATCTGTGGTATACTAATTCGTTATCATAAGAAATAAATTTAAACATATAATACATAATGATACCATCTATAACTTATTCTAGAGGAAGAGAAATATAATATGTATGGTTTTGTTGTTGTTGTTGTATGCCTTGTTAATCTTATTACCATCAAGTCGATTCCAATTCATAGTAACACCATAGGACAGAGTAGAACTGCTCCATAGTTTCCAAAGCTGTAATCTTAATGGAAACCAACTGCCACAACCTTTGCCCACGGAGCAGCCTGTGGGTTTGTACTAGCAATCTTTCAGTCAGCAGCTGAGCACTTAATCATTGTGCCATCAGGGATATATATATATCCATATTTATTTCAGTACAAACACATACATGTTATCAGAGCAAAAATATCAAGTTATTTACAGATTTTCTTTTTGAAAACGTGATTTTCTGTTTCTTATAATTTTTGGTCAACAGTTATTACTAATTGATATAATAAAGTCCTCTGCCCATATATACTAAAAACCCATTGCCATTGAGTCAATTCCAACTCATAGAGACCCTATAGGACAGAGTAGAACTGCCCCCATAGGTTTTCCAAGGAGTGGCTGGTGGATTCAAACTGCCAACCTTTTGGTTAGCAGATGAGCTCTTAATCACTATAACACCAGGGATAAAATAGAAAGTTAAAGTCTTGTTCCAACATAACATATAATCTCTGTACAAAATGTATTAAATATATTTGGACTTGTTATGTAGTCCTAGGTGAAACCTAAGCCTAAAGTTATGTTGTTGTTATTAGGTGCTGTCGAGGCTGTTCCCACTCATAGCAACCCAATGTACAACAGAATGAAACACAACCCGGCCCTAAGCCATCCTCACAATTGTTGTTATGCTTGAGCTCATTGTTGCAGCCACTGTGTCAATCCATCTTGTTGAGGGTCTTCCTCTTTTTTGCTGACCGCTTCATTTACTAAGCATAATGTCCTTCTCCAGGGACTGGTCCCTCCTGACAACATGTGCAAAGTGTGAGACAAAGTCTTGCCATCCTCATTTCTAAGGAGCATTCTGGCTGTAGTTCTTCCAAGACAGATTTTTTTGTTCTTCAAGCAGTACATGGTATATTCAATATTCTTCACCAACACCATAATTCAAAGGCATCAATTCATCTTCTGTCCTCTTTATTCATTGTCCAGCTTTTGCATGCATATGAGGTGATTGAAAACACCATGGCTTTCGTCAGGCTCACCTTAGTCCTTAAAGCGACATTTTTGCTTTTTAAGACTTTAAAGAGATCTTTTGCAGCAGATTTTCCCAATGCAATGTGTTGTTTGATTTCTTGATTACTGCTTCCATGGGTCTTGATTGTGGATTCAAGTAAAATATGGTCCCTAACAAAGTCAATTTACATCAGTATTTTCTCCATTTATCAGGATGTTGCCTATTGGTCCAGATGTGAGGATTTTTGTTTTCTTTATGTTGAGGTGTAATCCATACAGAAGGCTGTGGCCTTTGATGTTCATCAGTAAGTGCTTCAAGTCCTCTTCACTTCCCACAAGCAAGGTTTTGTAATTTGCATATCACAGGTTGTTAATGAGTCTTCCTCCAATCCTGATGCCACTTTCTTCTTCATATAGTCCAGCTTCTCCGATTATTTTCGCAGAGTACAGTGAAGAAGGATGGTGAAACGCTGTAACCCTGACACACACCTCTCCTGATTTTAGACCATGGAGTATCCCCTTGTTCTGTTTGAACAACTGCCTCTTGGTCTGTATAGAGGTTCCTCATGAGCACAGTTAAGTGTTCTGGAATTGCCATTCTTTACAATGTTATCCATAACTTGTTATGATCTACACAGACAAATACTTTTGCATAGTTAATAAAACACAGGTAAAAATCTTTCTGGCATTCTCTGCTTTCAGCCAAGATCCAAACTGACATCAACAATGATATCCCTTGCTCCACTTCCTCTTCTGAATTCGATTTGACTTTCTGGCAATTCCCTTTCCTTGTATTGCTACGGCCACTTTTGAATGATTTTACTTGAGTGTGACATTAATGATATTGTTCAATAATTTCCACATTCTGTTGGATCACCTTTGTTTGAAATGGGTACAAATATGTATCTCTATCAGTCAGTTGGCCAGGTAGTTGTCTTCCCAATTTCTTGGCATAAGCAAGTGAGCACTTCCAGTGCTGCATCCGTTTACTGAACGTCTCCTTTGGTATTCTGTCAATTCCTGAAGCCTTGCTTTTTGCAATGCTTTCAGCATAGCTTGGACTTCTTCCTTTAGTACCATCGGTTCTTGATCATATGCTATCTCCTAAAATGGCTGAACATCAATTATTTTTGGTACAGTGACTCTGTGTATTTCTTTCATCTGCTTTTGATGTTTCCTGTGTCATTTTTTCCCTGTAAAATACTTCAATATTGCAAATCAAGGCTTGAATTTTTTCTTCAGATCTTTCAGTTTGAGAAATGTGGGTGCGTTCTTCTCTTTTGGTTTTCTAACTCTAGGTCTTCGTGCATATCATTATAATGCTTTACTTTGTCTTCTAAATCCTCCCTTTGAAATCTTCTATTCAGCTCTTTTACCTCATCATGTCTTTGTTTTGCTTTAGCTACTCGACGTTCAAGAGCAAGTTTCAGAGTCTCTTCTGACATCCACTTTTGTCTGTGCTCTCTTCCTGTCTTCTTAATGACCTCTTGCTTTCTTCATGTATCGTGTTGTGATGTCATTACACTACTCGCCTGGTCTTTGTTCATTAGTGTTTAATGAGTTAAATCAAATCAAAATCTACAGCTATAGTTACTTAACAATGTTTATTAAACAAGTATAAACACAGGAGATACAGATGACTATTAAGAAACCTATCTCTTATTTAAGAAATCACACATTCTAGGAGAGAAGACATAATTAAACAGATAATTTCAGTTTGACCCTTATAACACAATGAAGAAGAGGAAGCTACAGGGGAATCATGAAAGAGAGTGGTCAACTCTGTTAAAAAATGCAGTAAATTTTACCAAGGAGAACATATTTGAACTTTCATCTGGGTGAGTGAGTAAAATGTGCCAGATGGATAGGCACTGGAAGGGAGTAAATTCATGCAAAAATAAAAACAAGAGAACCCAACCCTGTAAGAGCGTGAAATGATTGAGAAGATTGTGAGAAATGTAAAGACTGCAAGAAAGGATATGTGACGGGAGTGGTTATACGTGAGTATGGAGAGCAAGTTTTGTCAAGATTTTGAAGAACTTACTTGTTATATTAATGAAAAAGGACACTTCATTTGGGCCAGTAGATCAATGATGAGATTTAAACTGAAAATTGGCATGATAAAACTCTGATTTTAGGAAGATAGTTACTGGAATAGAATAGAAAAAAGGTCAATGTGAGGGGAAAAAAATAGAAGCACAGAAAGATCAGATTGTGGGGTATTTTACTTAATCCATGTGAAAAATAATAAGGATCTGTATTAAGTAAACAGAATTAAGCATGAAGAGGAGACAATGGTTCAATAAAAAAAGGCCAGAAGCCTTGTTCAGAAACTTGTTCTTATTGACATTTTGCTATTGATCTACACAGTAATAAATAGATCAAAAATTAAATAGTTAATTTATTCAACAAAATGTGCTATAATGAAGTCTAGGAGAACATCAAATGTGATATAGAATCAAAAGTCAACTAAAACTTAACAAAAAACAACAGCCAAGTCAAAAAATAGGCAAAGGAATAGACATTTCACCAAAGAGCTCATGAAGAGATGCTTAAAGTCATTAGCCATTAAAAAAAAAAAAAATTACCATCAAGTCGATTTGAACTCATAGTGATCCTACAGGACATAGTAGAACTGCCCCATAGGGTTTCCAAGGAGCAGCTGGTGGATTCGAACTGCTGACGTTTTGATTAGCAGCTGAATGCTTAACCACTGTGCCACCAGGGCTCCCATTAGCTATTAGGGAGATGCAGATCAAAATCACAAGGAGATATCACCTCACTCCTATTAAAATGGCTACGATTGGGAAAAAAAAAAGTAAACCAAGATGAGCTGGCGAGGATGTGGAGAAATCAGAACCATCATCCATTACTGGTGGGAATGCAAAATCGTATAGCTACTGTTGAAAAGACTTTGGAAGTTTCTCAGAAGTTGAACATAGAATTACCACACGATCCAGCAATCCCAATCTATGTATTTATCCAAATGAAATGAAAGCAGAAACCTGTACACCGATGTCCATAGCAGCACTATTCACAATACCCAAAAGGTGAAAATAATCTAAATGTTCATGAACAGAAGAATGGATAAACAAAATGTGGTATATACATACAATGAATTATACAGCCATAAAAGGAAATGAAGTCTTGATATACGCCACAACATGGATAAACCTTGAACATTAACCTGAGTGAAATAAGGCAGAAACAAAAGGGCAAATACTATGTGGTCTCACTTACATGAAATAGGCAAACGCACAGGACTGAAAGTAATTAGTGGTTACTGAGGGTAAGAGAAGGATAACTGGTTGCGCAGTGGTTAAAGCACTCGGCTGCTAACCAAAAGGTCTGTGGTTGGAACACACCAGCCACTCCGAGGAAGAAAGATGTGGCAGTTTGCTTCCATAGAGATTTACAGCCTTGGAAACACTATGGGACAGTTCTACTTTGTTCTATAGGGTCACTATGAGTGAACTCAAAAGCAGTGGGTAGGTTTAGGAGGGAGGGAGGGAGGGACAAAGGGGAAATTATTGCTCAGAGGACACTAAATTTCTGTAAACAGTAACTGAATAATTGGTAAAAGGATAATAATACTGGTAGCACAGCTTGGATGGCATGCTGAGGGACAGAGGCCAGGCAGCGCCACCTTGTGAAGACTCTTCCTGCGGCCCAAAGTCACCTAGTATGCGCCCTCCCCACCACTAAGATGCCCAAGAAGAGGTGAAGGAGGAGCCCAAGAGGAAGTCAACAAGCACATCAGCTAGACCTACTCCTGCAAAGTACAAACTAAGCCAAAAAAGGCAGCAGGAAAGGATAAATCTTCAGCGAAAAAATGCAAACAGAAAGGAAAAGGGGAGCAAAGGGAAAACAGGCTGAAGTGGCTAACTAAGAAGCTAAAGATTTACCTACAGAAAATGGAGAAGCTAAAAACGAGAGTCCAGCCTCTGATGAAGCAGGCAAGAAAGAAACCAAGCCTGATTAATGTTTGTCTACTGTGTCTATCAGTGGTCCCTGTATCTCCCTTCTTGTACAATCCAGAGGAATATTTTAATCAACTATTTTGTAAATGCAAGTTTTTTGTAGCTCTAGAAACATTTTTAAGAAGGAGAAGATCCATCTCATCCCATTTTTTAATGTAAATAGTTTTTTTTTTTTTTAAGAGGTGAAATTATTAGCTGGTTGTTCATTTTTTGGTACAACCAGAAAATTGTAGGATGTTGAATTATGGGAGGCTTTGACTGTCTTGGAGCCCTGGTCGTGCAGTGGTTAAGAGTTAACGGCTGCTAATGAAAAAGGTCAGCAGTTTGAATCCAACTGCCACTCCTTGGAAATTCTATCAGGCAGTTTTACTCTCTCCAAAAGGCTGACTATCAGTCAGAAGCGACTCGATGGCAAGGAGTTTGGTTTGGATTTTGGTTGACTGTCGTGGGTGTCAACATAGCGTTACGTAGGTGGAGGGGGTACGTTTTTATATCCCATAAAACAAAGCATACTTAATGGCAATTTGCAGTCATGGTCATGCATTTATATGTCTTCAGCATGTTGTTTTCTAGTAGCATTGTTTCTTAAAATCACATCATCATCACAGCTCTCCCTGTCAGAACTGCGTGTATCCTGTAACATTTTTGGTTGTGATAGTTCAGTTTTCCTAGTATCTTTTGTTATGTCCTGTGAAAGGTTGAAAATTGTAGTGTTTAATGTGTGTGATATTAAACTCTGAGTTAGTGGGACTTATGATGTAATAGTTATCAATAGTTGAAGAATTGGTACTTGATATCCTGTTAAGGAAAATTTGCCTCCAAATTTGATGCTGGAAAGTCACTGGAATTTGGAAAAGAATTCTAACTACATGGCTTTTCAGATGTTTGGTATGTACATTATAAATTGTGTACAAATTGTTTACAATGTCTCTATGTTAACCCTTAACATAACCAATAAAATACCAATTATGAAAAAAAGGTAGCAAAACATAATGAATGTAATCAATGTCACTGAGTTAAAAATATAAAAATTGTTGAATTGCCAAATGTTTGTTATGCATATTTTTACTACAGTAAGAAAAAGCAAAAAAAAAAAAAAAGAAAGAAAAAAGAAAAAAGCCAACGAAACTATCTAATGTGAAAAAGTCATCTTTTATATTAATGGGTAACTGTGGTAATCACAATAATGATTCCCAAAGACATCCTCGCACTACTCCCAGGAATCTGTGAATATGCAGATGTGATTAAGGGTACTGACCAGGAGATAGGGCTGTTATCCTGGATTATTCAGGTTAGTACAATATAATCACATGAGTCCTTAAAAGCAGAGAACATTTCCCAGCTGAGTTAGAAAGATGAGACAGAAAAATAAAAAATGAAAAAGGAGGAGAGATTCAAAGTGTGAGAGAACTCAACCCACTCAACCCACAGTTATTGGTTTTGAACTTGGGGGAAAGGGGGCATGAGCCAAGGAAAGCAGGAAACAGATTCTTCCCTAGGACCTCCAGAAAGGAATGCAACCTTTTTGACATCTAGTTACAGTCAATGAATGACTCAGTCCCCACTGGCCAGCAATGCTCATAAGCATATCTGCATCCCTAGCTCAGGTGCAAATAAATGTCTGTGTGTGTGTGAATGTTTGTTTATGTGGTGTATGTATAAAGAGGAAGTTTTAATCTATATTATGACATGTTTCACTATAGATTTTAGACTTAATAAAACTGAAAATACTTTTAAGATACAATATTTAATGTTACATTACTGACATCTCATATAAGTTCACTAATATGTTGCATATACTTTTTGAACACAAGAGTATGAAGCTTAAATTTAGTAATTTTTAACTTTGTGTGGATTGCTGATTACGTTTCTGAAAATTTAAATTTATTTCCTCTAAGGTGTAAACTAAAAGATAACATACACATAAATGTAGAACTTTATGTATGCTGGGATATTTTAAAGTAAATGACAAAAGAATATAACAACAAATAACTAGGAAAAGTAAATATATTTAAGATTGTTTATAACTAATATTAAGTAACTGTCTTAGTTATCTAGTGTTTCTATAACAGAAAAACCACAAGTGGATGGCTTTAACAAAGAGTTCATTCTCTCACAGTCTAGTAGGCTAGAAGTCTGAATTCAAGGCGCCAGCTCCAGGGGAAAGCTTTCTCTTTCTGTCAGCTCTGGAGGAAGGTCCTTGTCATCAATCGTCCCCTGGTTGAGGGGCTTCTCAACACAGGGACCCCAGGTCCAAAGGACGCACTGTTCTCCTGGCTCTTGTTTCTTGGTGGTATGAAGTCCGCCACTCTTTGCTCCTTTCCCTTTCCTTTTATCTCTTGTAAGATAAAAGGTGATGCAGGCCATACCCCAGGGAAACTCCCTTTACATTGGATCAGGGATATGACCTAAGTAAGGGTGTTACATCCCACCCTAATCCTCTTTTAACATAATCTGATCTTGTCTCATTAACCACAGGCAGAGATTAGAATTTACAACACATAGGAAAATTACATCCATCACAAAATGAAGGACACTCACACAATACTGTTAATCGTGGCCTAACCAAGTTGAAACACATATTTGGGGACACAATTCAAATCCATGACAGTAACTAAAAAGAATTAGGAGTTTACTTTAAGAGTTTAGCACAGGCACAGATGTGGTAGTAATGGTAGTTCAAATATTAGTTGTTCTGCTGATCTCCTTAGAAATATTTTTATAGAAACAAAATAATAGACAAGAAAACTCAACAGAGCTTGAAAAGCTCAAATAACAGTGATAACTGCAGTGAAATTAAACCATTGAATTCTCACCTGAACAGTGTGAAATATGCATGAGGAGGGATTGCTGTTCTCAATTTAAACAACAACAAAAAAATTAATTCATATCCATTTCTGATTGATGGAACAACATTCATATCAATTGATAGTTGTATGTGTTCCTCTTTAAAAATGTAGTTAAAATTTGAAGTAAAATATAAGTCTAAAAATGCTATGAGTACATTAGCTTTTACTGCCAGACAATACATCACAGGGAAAAAAATCAACCGAGTGACTTTTCAGTGAAGACAGCAAAAAGCTTTTATCAACACATTAATGACAGAAATAGTATTTTTCACTCAGTATGTACTGAAGCATAATGAAGTTAGGTCACCAAACCAAAATATATTTTCCCTCAGGGGAAAACAATCATTTAACCAGCCATTGATTTGTTACCTAATGCCTTGACACTTTATGATGAGTTTCTTCAGAGCATGCTGATCTTACTTATCTGATAATAAATAATGCATATAGAAAAAGAAAAACACACACACATATATATAGGTATATGTGTATATATATACGTATACCTATATTGCCTTCCCAGGAAATATTTTCCCTATCAAGCACTGCAGTTGTTTGGGTATTCAAATATGCTCACAAATCAAAACATCATTGCATTACAAATGTTAAAATACTCTTAAATTTGTTTTAATCATGTTCACTGAGAAATAGTGTTTATGAGACATATTATGGACTATATTATTTCTCCAAACTCCCAATTATGATATTTGCTATTCTCTTACCATAAAATACTTTGAAAATTTCATAGAAATGTTGACATGTTAGAATAATCAATGTCTATATGTTGAAGATAGTTATTGTAAATGATTTTGTTTTCTTTCTAGAACATAAAATAAGAAGCAAAGAACACAGAGATAGACTGAAATATTTATTTTACCAAAATACAAACTAATTTGTACTTCATTCTAAAGGAGATTTACTCATGAACCAATGAGAAAAAATATACAACATCTTGAAACTATATAATAAATTGTAAATCGAAAATAAATGGTCACAAATTTTTAAAAAAATGTAAATTAAATGCCCAAACAATTAAAAAAATCAAAGTTGAACATTAAATTACTCATAAATTATGATATGCAGACATTATTTTTTTTTCTTAAAAATGGTTAGTACTCTGCAAAAGATTGGCAGTCTCTTAAAGTCTCATAAAGATTCTTAAAAGATATATTTTACAACTGAGAAAGGTGGAGATAGTTTATATTGTAATTTGATTTATTGTGATTTCCACTAATTTATTTTTCAAAATTTTGGAATTAACTTGCCAATACATCAACCTGGCATTTTTAAATAAATTGCAGTTTTGAACGTTCAAACAGTGTCTGAGAAACAAGAAATTCATCTGCTTATTGGAAAAAGCGCTGGACAGATTTACTAGTTATTTAGGCTGAATTCTTTCTCTAGAAAAGGTTACATGTTGAACTATAACCAAATCGACAAATGAAAAAATATTAGACTGGTGGTTCTTCTAGGTACAGTTTGAATCTATGAATCTTTCCAATACCTGCTATAGCAATTCTCTGACACTTGGGCCATCTGCTAATTTTTTCATATTCTTTGGGTCTGTTATTTTTGTCTATGTGTGGGTCACTTTAAAATAATTCTGAGTATATCAGCTTCAATTTACACATTAGGGAAATTAGCATTAGCATTCTAATCAGGACTATACAATTCAGGAATGGTTAGATAGTTTTTGAAAGACTTAATCAGGAACCTATAATCCAAGAGTGAATAGACAAAAATTTATGGTCTAAATTTGTACCAGGAGATTTACTAACTGGCATAATATATGTTTAAAAACTATGTTCCACTGATGGGATGAGTTGTATTGAAGCCATGGGATTTACCAGAAAAATAATACAGGTCTCAGTCTATAAAGGAGGTATAGCAATTCAGAAAGCCCAGTGATAGCCTCCTGAATGATGTTCTAGGCCCTGAGTTTCATTTGACCTAGTGCTCTAGAACTTCACTTGCATGAAAGTTGCTTGTCAGAGGGCTTGAGGGCAAAGAGTAGGGACTTCACTTAGCTTACATCGTTGGGTGAAACAACCGTTTTAAGGCTTGCTTGCTAATGTTTGTCATTTTGCCCGAATTAGTGTGTCTTGTTTTCAATGCAGAATTACACTTCCTAGAAAGGTTATGCAAAGGAAGTAAAACCTCTACTTAGTTCTGATTCTGAGGGCTACTGACTTTCCTCAAAACAGCTTGACAATTCAAAGCCTAGGATAAAGCAATTTTCAACAGGCCCTAAAGCAGTACCAGTGTAAGAATTTTGTATATGATGAAGCTCGTAAGACCTAAAAAAAGATAATTCATGAGTAGAACGAGTTTGCTAAAGGAGAAGTGAAAATAACTTTTACCTCCTTGTTTGGGATGTATTATCAGATTATTGAATAAATCACTGGGCTAAATTAGTATGAATTAATGCTCAGTGGAGCCTGAGAATTTTAAGGGCTAAGGGAAGCAGGAGATTTCATTGGGTGGAGCTGTGAGCCTATCACCCCTATTTCAACCAAAGAAGCTTTCAGTACAAGAAACTTACATCAAAACAGGCATTAAGCTTACTCAAATTAAATTTCAGATAGTGAGCATATGTCCAGAGTAAGATAGGACATATCAATAGGTTGTTTTTATTAATTTCTGTGCATTGTTTATTTTCTGAGCATTGCACAGCACTGAGTGTGAC
The DNA here is from genome assembly GCA_030035585.1 of Dugong dugon. Lineage (NCBI taxonomy): Eukaryota > Metazoa > Chordata > Mammalia > Sirenia > Dugongidae > Dugong > Dugong dugon. The sequence goes on along the minus strand of CM057463.1, from coordinate 98,522,694 downwards.
CCCTGGATTTGAAGAAATATATTTTTTACGTGGCTTTTCAATTCAATTAAACCACTAGCGTGCAACAAAGAAATAGCCAACTGTTCAATGCAATGTAGGAAAAACTGGCTCTGATGCTTATTAAGAAATGGTATGTTGTGGGGAGTGGGGCTCATCTATCAAATTGCCTGATCTCTGAAACCAGGGAAATCTGAAGCCTCAACAGAGACTGAAACTTGGAAGTTTGATAGACCACTTGGAAAAAATCCAACCAATGAATGAACAAGGATTTTAGGAGTCAGGTAGTCCTGGATTCAAATCCCAGATTGAGCTGTCCCAATCTGAGCCTCAGTTTCCATAAATCATCCCTCAGTTTGCCCCTGCTGTCCCATTGGTCTACTCAGGGCAGCGATGAAACTTTTGTAGGCCCTAAGTACTTTTGCCTCCATGGTCTCTTACTCCACAAAAAATAGTAACAATTATATTTTACAGCTGTTTTGGTATAAACCAAAAACCAAACCAAACTCACTGCTGTCAAGTTGATTCTGACTCATAGTGACTCTATAGGACAGAGTAGAACTGCCCCAAAGGGTTTCCAAGGAGAAAGGTGGATTTGAACTGCCAAACTTTTAGTTAACAGCTGAGCTCTTAACCACTGCACCACCAGGGCTCCGTATTGGTATAAAGATGAGTATAATCCGGAGTGGACTCCATTAATTTTTTTTTTCTTACGATTTTGCAAGAAATTAGAACATTTTCAGAGGCCCCTAAAAGAATGGTGTTCCAGGCACTGTGCCTACAGTTGCAAGTGCTTGTTGACAAGTCTGCTCTGTTGTTGTAGCTCCAGTTCATGGCAACCCTACGTATAACAGAATGAAAGCTTGCTCATTCCTGCGCCATTTCATGATCTTGGTATGTTCTGAGTCTGCTGTTGCAGCTGTTGGGTCAGTCCATCCCATTGATGGTTCCCCTCATTTTCACTAGCCCTCTACTATACCAGATATGATGTCCTTTTCTAGTGACTGGACTTCCCTGTTGTCCAAAGTCCATCCTGAGTCCCATGATATTTCTAACCCTTAATTATGAATTTTCACATTAACTATGGAATCAAGTCTGACAGAGAAAACCTTTCTCCTTCTGGACATTTTTGGGGAAAACATGTTGGGATTAGAGCTTTCCACAGCAGAATGGAGATTCGAGGCTGGGAAGCTCTGGGACTATGGATGGGGCTGAACTACATCAGGCAAGACAGGTGTCTGCTGATTTTCAGCCCAGTCACATATGACGGGTCGGGAAATTTGAGTTCCAGAAAACTGAGTATCTGACTCACGCACATGTGGAGATGGATCCAGGGTCTGGGACACGCACAAGTTGGAGTTGACAGGTGTCCATAGGCCAGGTCTATACCACAGCATGCCTTCATTTAGTGAGGGCAGAATTAATATCCCAATTTCCAGGCATGGAAACTGAGGCTCATAAAGGGCTTACCTTAACTCTCCTTCCAGCTTTATCTCCCTTGCTTCTCCTTTGGTCTGACAGACCTGTTCACTGGTCCCTGAAATGTCCTGACATTCCCACCTCTGGGCCTTTGCATATACCATTCCCTCTGCTGGATTTCCCTCTGTGTCCCTTCCATCCTTCTTCAAGGCCCAGGTTGCCTTGAACACTTATGACCATCCTTTCCTTTGAACTTCCTGGACACTTGCCATCTGTATATTTATTTAAAAAAAAAAAAAAGAAGAAGATGATGATGAAGAAATGGTGTGTTGATCTGAAAAAACAGACTTTTGTCAAGGATTTTTAAGATAATTTTATTTATTCAAAATTTATCTTTTTTTTTTTTTTTTTTTGCTGAAATGGAATCTAAAGCTCACATATGATCAGCCTCCATTGTTTTATGCCCTGCTATCCAATATTAACTATTTCTTGCAAGGATTTTGAAACAATTTCAAAAACCACCGGACCAGGCCAAATTTGAGGCTGCGTGCGATCTTAAGATTATTTGACATTACTTTTTACCTTGTCAAATTAAAAAAAAAAAAAATTCACAGTTGGTAATGAGAAAATTTATTCAAAAAGATTAGGGGAGGTAGGAGAGGGAGTACGGCAATAGGGAAAATGCTCTGACCAAGAGAAGAGTAAGGATTTCAATGGATAAGCAGAAAAAGGCTTTTATTTTATATGGAGGAGTAATCAAGGCTAGAAACAACCAGTGGAATGAGGGAGCATGGTGTGATGGAATATTAGATCAGATGTTTTACCCTGAGCTCAGTCTGTTTTCAGGAAGGGCTTGTAAGGAGGGTTAATACACAAGTTCAGAATCTCTGGGTGGTGCAAATTGTTACCGCACTCAAATCCTAACTGAAAGGTGGGAAGTTTGAGTCCACCCAGAGAGGCCTCAGAAGGAAGGCCTGGCAATCCACTTCTGAAAAATTAGCCATTGAAAACCCTATGAAATACAGTTTTTCTGGCACACATGGGGTTGCCATGATTCAGAATGGACTCAGTAGCAACTGGCTGGTTGAGGTTGAGGATGGGTCAAAGTTCAGGGGGAAGAGAGAAACTTAACCAAAATTTGATTAACAAGCATTTTGTACTGATTGATCAGTGGGGAAAAAAACAGTTCAGCTATTCATTTATGACATAATGGGAATTTGGAGTGTCTGATCTGTGTCTGACGTTGTCATAAGCAAACAAAAAGGATAACTGTAGAGTTTTATCTCAATTATATAGGAAGGATGTTTCTTTGCAGTAAGTTATTTCTGAAACACAAAATGATGGGAAAATGTCTTTAACCTTCACTGGTCCAATTTTTTATTCAACATGGGCAGAAATAAGACCAATACAATTTAATATAACAGGAAATGTTGAAGATTTGGGACAGATTGGTACATATCTGTACACTATAGGCAAAGGATGGCCATGACCAAACCAATTGTCTGTGTCCTCCTTTTGTGTTTTAATAATAATCATAGATCTGGAAAGGTAAATTACGTATAGCAAAGAGCACTTCTCTCTAGAGGGATCTTGGCTTTTTAGTTAATCTTTATTACAGAAAAAGGGAGCATACTAATAAGGGGAGTATTTAGAATAAACAAATTTCCATCTTTATATATTATTTAATTCTTTTAAATAAAAAAAATTTCAGATACTTTTTTCTTGCATTCTCAACTAACTGAAAGTTACGTGTTGATTTATTATACAATATCAAGTATGATTCTTTCAGGGTATCAGTGTTAACTGAAAAGATATTGGTTTGATTTGTTTGACTCTTCTTAATAAGATTAGTGTAACCCTTGCATTTTTCCATAAGAAAAAGGTCTGTCACCTGGATGATTGCAAAGGTTTCCGCTGCACAGTAATATTGTATATTTCAAGGAAAATCAATGATCAAATTTCCAAATATGCCAAATTCTCCAGATCTTTCTCTGTCTCTCTCGCAACACCAAATCCTAGCAAGAAAATTTAGGCGTTCCATTCGGCACAAGTTTCCTAAGCATCTTCTATCTGTCAAGCATTGTTGTTGACTCCAATTCATGGTGACCTTATGTACAACAGTTGCTGTATCATCCTCACAATCACCTGCACATTCAAGTCTGTCATTACAGCTATTGTGCCAATCCACCTTACCAAGTGTCTCCCATGCCCTTGCTGGTCCTCTACTTCCCCAAACACGATGCCCTCCTCTAGCAATTGATCCCTCCTGATGACATGTCCAAAGCAAGTGTCTTAGATTTCAAGTGAGTCAGACAATGTTCTGTTATGATTCATACGATTTTCATTGGCTAGCTTTTGGGAATAGATAACCAGGCCTTTCTTCCTGGTCAGTCTTAAATAAAGATAAGATGTGATAAAAAGGGCCTGATGTCCAGTAGTTTGCAGTCTAATCAGTAGCATTGTGTCTCTTGTACTTGATTTTCTCAAAGTATCTGCCTTTCCCACAACCAGGAAATTCATCAGCAAGAAAGCTATTTATTCTTCTATTTTTGTTTGTGCGAAATATGTATTTTTAGGATAATACTATTTGACCAGCCTTTGTAATCTTTTGTAAAAAATGTGACTTGACACACATTTTTTTAGGGGAGTTGAAAGCCAAAATAAATGTTAGAAAGAGCAGAAATAGCCTAAAGTATCCTGATCTATTTCATGCCTGAGGAAATGATACTCAGGTTCCTCTTCCCACGTTTTCTGGCAGCTGAAGAAAAAAAAAAAAAAAGCACTGTACTGCTTGTCTACCACCTGCTGGAGAACAGAAGGAATCAACAGAGGGGACTAGGAATATGATTCCAAAGCACACCCAGGAGACACTGGAGCTACTGCTGTCATACACACAAGCTCTACTCTACTGGAGAGATTGGGCCTTAAGCAGAAGGTTATTTAAACCCCGAAGCATAAATGAAATAGCTGGAAATGGAGCAGTTCAATAAGCCAAAAGGCTGAGTTAACCTGCCTGGTGGAGTGCAGAATGGAACCAGTCCTAACAGAAGCAGTGAATTTTGAGCTTTATGTCAGTGTTATAAATTTTACTTCCCTTTAAAAATCTCAATCAAAATCTTGCCCCAGATAAATTGTAAATGAATTGACCAAGGTAATTTACTTATTCTGGGTCTGATGTTTGTGTATGGTAATTTTGCCTCCAGAAAAAGAAACAGCTTGCTTGTGGCTTCCTAACCACTTGGCAGGCAAGAGTAAAACACTAGGTCACTGGCCAATAAGGCAGTTGCAACAGGAAATGTGGGGCAGCAATTTAGAAGACGCAGAAAAAAGGAAAAGGAGCTTTACCATCCCTGTGGGAAAGGAGTATTGCTGGATTGGCAGGAAGTCTTTAAGGATTAATAGAATTTGTTCGGATGACAAACAGGTCACAATAATTATTCTCACCTCTTTCTACTTTTTCAACTGCCATTACCCTCTTGTGGCAAATTATGGAGAAAAGTTGGCATAAAAATTCAGGGTACTGATTATTATAATTAGATAAATATAGGGATAACAATTTTATTCAATTAAAGGCCTTGGCAACATGGCCTAAAATAAATCACAAGAGAATCTACACACCAAGCCATGTTATACAATATCTGAATTTGCATTCAGAAAGATGGAAAATGATCATTTTGGCCAAATCAGAACTCTACAGAGGCAAAGTGAGAACCAGTGCCCAAGAAGTTAAGGTTAACGGAAGATGACAATTTTAGACGGCAAGCAAACAGATCTGAACTTCCAGATTATTATTTTGCATTTTCTTATTTAGTTTGATATCTTTTTAGTTAGAAAAGAAAGTAAATTCTGTGATGGTAGGGATTGAACAATTATGTTTACTGACATATCCCTGGCATCTGACATTATTTCTGCTTCAAAAGTTCTCATAAAATATACTTTCATGAATTGATTAATTGTATAACAATAAATGAATGAATGAATAAATGTAAGCAATAGGCAATAGAGCTGTGAAACATCCACTTGTAAAGCCCAGAATATCAGTAGAGGATACCATCAAACAATGCCTATAAATCAAAATTTTGAGAGTTATTTTTCTAATGATTTACTGTTAATAACAACCAAAACATTAAGACATAGTCACTATATAAAACATATGATTACACCATTCGTTTATCTAAATTGCAGAAAATGTCTCATCAAAGCATAAAAGATGTTTTTTTTATCACCTATACATCTGTCCAAATCTTCTTTTCCTTGTATCTTATTTCTCTTCTTTCCCACTAGTATAAATTCTAGCTTACTTTCATTTCTATTTTAGTCTATCTTTCCTTCTTTCATGTCTTCTTTTTTCCATTCTCTTCTCTCTCCCTCCCCATTCATATTTCTTCTCTCCCCATTTCATTCAGAACTTCTTGAAAACTCTTCCCAGGCAAGAAAGCATATCATTTTATTCACTCTTCTTCCAAATAATTAAGACTTCTAAACCATTCCTCATGATGTCTCCTTGGTCTGGTGACTCTTCCTGCCTTTCTTCTTTTCTCTTTTCCTGGTCATTCCTACTCATATTAGAAGTCATGACAAAACTTTCATTTTTTTATAAAACACTTTGCCAAGCCCCAACCATAAGAACTGATCATTTTCTTAATTTGAGCCTCCGCCATACCGTGCAAATGTCTTTTCTAGAATCCACCACTAATATTTTTCCCAGGCATCTTTTCAGCTTGTTAGATCACTAGAGTAATAATCATATCATATTCATCTCAGTATGTTCAGTACGTGACACATAGTAGGTACCATTATTTCAATAGTTGAGTGGAAACATGAGGGAGTTGGGAGAGTTGAGATTTAGTGGACAGACATACTTTACATTAATATTTACTTATTCAGAATTGTAAAACAGTCACTCTTTTATAATATTAGCTATTTCTTGAATGCATTATTTAAATCTTAAAGAAAGAGTTACAAGGAGTATTTGCTAAAATTCAAATTAGACTAAAATCCAAAGATGACAACTCTTTATCTTTTACTTTTACTAACTTGCACAACTTGTTCATTGAAATATATCCCTGTATATACATGTGCTGTAATCTACATACGAAAGGCTTCATAGAAACTGAAATAATGCTTTCAAACTATTAACTGTGAATACGTGCTTGTAATGGGATCGGTTAACTTGAACCCTGGCTGGAATTTCTTTCACTATATAGCATTATCCAATTTTTGTATTCATTTCAGCCTTCCTTATATTTTCTGGACTCATTTCATTCAATGCCAGTACATCTGATTGGGCTGAAAAACATAAAATATGTGGCTTCAAAACACAGCTGGAGCCAATGTCATTTTGTAGCCAGCTGGCATGAGCCATCGCTGTAGAAAGCAGCTGACTTATGTTTTGGTAGAGTAAGCATTCCAGCGTGTGCTGCTTGTAATTCCCTCACCATCCTACAAATAAAATAGTCCAGAAAAGAAATGCATCAGCCATTGAGAGAAATGGGAGTGACTGATAAAAGAGATTCTCATTCCCTCCTGCTTATGATACATAATGTACTTCTGACGCTTTTAGCAATGTGGTCTATACCTCTTGCAATATTTTATCTGTAAGACATGAGTATGTTAAACACTTAAAATTCTTATTTCAAAAAAGAAGATGGTAAGGAAGAACTTGAATAATCTACTTATTTGTGTATTTATATCTATGTATGTCTAGCCATCCATCCATCCATCTAACCATCTATCTATCTAATTTTTTCCTTCCTGAATTATTGGGGGCAAATGTTCACTCAATCTTTGCTCAAATTCTACAATTAATAGCCAATTCTGAAACTGTTCAGTCCCAGTACTTACAGGTTAACTGTGCTTTTCTGATCTCCATTTATTAGTCTTGGCTTTACTCTCCAGAGCAGAACAAAATGAGACTACTACCTCTTACACCTGAAAAAGCTTCATATTTTTGAAGAGAGATAATGTGTTTTTTGCAAGTCTCCATTTTTTTGCTAGTCTAAATGAACCGTATTTCTCACAGGATGTAGTTTCCTAATGCTGCATTATCAGTTTCCTCTCCTGCACACCCACCAGGCTTATCACTGTCTCTTTTATATAAATTACATTGCTAGATTTAGAAACAAGGAAATCTTAAAACCATGGCTTATATGGGATTTATACCCTAAATGTTGTGGCTAATATGCTATGACTAACAAACTTGAAAACATTCCTTTTTGTGTTATATTATTTGTTGATGCATAATAAATTATCACAACTTCAGTCTAACTTATAACGGCAAGCATTTATTATCTCACAGTTTCCGTGGGTCTGGAATCTGGGAACAGCTAATCTGGATCCTTTGCTTAAGGTCTCACAAGACTTCAGTGAAGGACTTGTCCAAACTGTCTTCTTAACTGAAAGCTCACCTGGGAATAATCTACTTCCAGACTTACTCAGGTTGTTGGCAGAATTAATTTCTTTGTGGATGTAGAATTGCCCAGGCTTCTGCAGGCTAATGGCAGGGGGTGCCCTTAAGTCCTAGAGGCTGTCCTCAGTAACTTACCCTGTGAGCTTCTTAAAATGGCCACATACTTCTTAAAAACCAACAAAGGAGAATATCTTCAGAGTGAGTCCACTAGCAAGGCAGAGTCTCTATAGCATAGCATAATCAAGGGAATGACATCACATTTGTCATATTCTGTTACTTAGAAACAAGTTAACAAGCTTCACCCATATTCAAGGGAAAGGGATATAAGGAAAAAAAAAAAAAAAAAAAACCATGGTCAGGGATCCACTTTAGAGTCTTCCCACTACATATAATGAATCAAATATTAAGAGATTTAGTATCTGAGTATATGATAGTAGTTTATTCTTAATGTTCTGTAGAACTACTTAGAAACTAGAAGTGCCATAAAGCATCTCCATTTCATCGTGAATGGAGGCTGAGTTCTGATAGATGTGGTGGATTGAGCCAATCACCTCAAATTTTCAAATATCCCTGTATCCGGCCCTTGGCCTTGCAACTTTAGGGCCCTTTCACTATGAACAAGACTTATTTTCCTAACTATTTTAACCTGAGTTCTAATATGTAACCTGTTTTGACAAATGAGAGGCTAGCAGATGTGACGTGACACAAGCACTTCAGACATTGAACTTCTCTTGCACTTCTGCCATTTCCATGAAAAGTACCTGCTTGAGCTAGGCACCTGGTCACATCAAGAGATGGAGAAACCTGTTGATGTCCCAGATAGAGTGTGTCAGCCAAGCCTAGCTTAGAACAGAACACCTAGATTACTTGTAAATGCAAGTTAAGGTCCAACTAAGCTCAACATAACCACCCAACCAGGCCCAGGCAAGATCACCTGAACTTCACAATTGTGTGAGAAATAAATATTTTCTATTACACTTCAACATAAAGAAAAAAAAAATCCTCACAATTGGATTAATAATCAAAATTATGACACCAAACCCTTTGCTGTTAAGTAGATTCTGACTCATAGTGACCCTATAGGACAGAGTAGAAACCATAGGGTTTCCAGGGAACAGCTGGTGGATTCAAACTGCCAGCCTTTTGGTTAGCAGCCTTACTTACCTCTTAACCACTGCACCACTACAGAGAAAATACTGATATTGTCAAGGATTTCATTTTACTTAGATCTACAATCAACACCCATGTAAGCAGTAGCCAAGAAGTCAAATGATGTATTGCTTTGGGCAAATCTGCTGCAAAAGACCTCTTAAAGTGTTAAAAAACAAAGATGTCATTTTGAGAGTTAAGATTTTCCTGACCCAAGCTATGGTATTTTCATTTGCCTCATATATGTGTGAAAGCTGGACAATGACTAAGAAAGACTGAAGAAGAACTGAGGGTTTTGAATTATGGTGTTGGCAAAGAATATTGAATATACCATGGACTGCCAAAAGAACAAATAAATCTGTCTTGGAAGAAGTATAGCCAGAATACTCCTTGGAAGCAAGGATGGCGAGACTTTGGCTCATGTACTTTGAACATGTTATCAGGAGGGACCAGTACCTGGGGAACATCATGCTTGGTAAAGCAGAGGGTCAGCAAAAAAGAGAAAGACCCTGGATAAGATGGATTGAGACGATGGCTGCAACAATGGGTTCAAACGCTAATGATTTTGAGGATTGCACAGGACCAGGAAGTGTTTCATTCTGTAGTACACAGGGTTGCTATGAGTCAGAACCAACTTGAGTGTACCTAACAACAATGGCAACATTATATGTCAGTGTAGTTTTATGGCTGGTTGCTTGTTCGACATAACAATTGAGCCTATATATATATATATATATATATATATATATATATAAATGAAGATTGACTGTATATATAAATATGTATAAACTTTTGGTTAGCAGCCATAGCTCTTAACCACTATTCCACCAGGATTTCCATATACATATATATTTATGTATACAGTCAATCTTCATTTTTGACAGATTCATATTTGAGAATGTATGTACCCGCTGAAATTTATTTGTAACCCCCAAATCAATATTGTGTCACTTTTGTTTTCATTAACAAATATTCACAGAGCAGCAAAAATTTGAGTCACTGATACGCACATTCACAACTGAGGTCAGACAGGGTGATGCTCTACCTTCTTATTTCAGCTCTCCTACTGTAAACAAGTGTCCTTTTCCTGACCTATTTAGTGCCACTTTTTTTTTTTGCATTTTTGTGCTTTTTGTTGGTGAATTTGCTGTATAATGTGGCCCCCAAGAATAGTGAGGAACTGCTGTCTAGTATTCCTAAGTGTTAGAAGGCTGTGGCGTACCTTCTGGAAAACATACATGTGTTAGATAAGCTTTGCTTATGCATGAGGTACAGTGAGGTTGGCCATGAGTTCTATGCTAATGAGTGAACACTATATAATAAATAAGGTGTCATTAAACAGAAACACATGTAAAACAAAGTTATATATTGATCAGTTAATAAAAATGTTGTGACCAGAGGCTCATAGGAACCTAATCCCATATTTCCCCTTGGAGCAATGGTTCAATATTTATTAAATCAGTGTTCATGTGACTTTATTGTACCAACTACCACCTACCACAAATTACAAGAATAGTCTGTGTGTGTGTGTGTGTACACACATGTATGTACATGTGCATGTATGTATGTAGACATATGTATGTATATACATATAATGCCTTTATATATTTTTAATTATATATGTATATAACTATGTATATACATATATAATATGTATATATATAATTAAAAACACATAAATATATGCGTTTTTTAATCCCTTTTAGCATCATTAGGGTCATTCTGTGCTGTGTGTTTCTCTAATCTCCCCTAACTTCAGGAATTAAAGGTCTCACTTCTGACTTTTTTTATTTTCTCCCATCAAACTTGCTCCCAGAAAATTACCTACAATAATGCATTCATATGAAAATGCAAATTGAAATCATTTAAACTTGTCTCAGGGTTATTTAATTGTCCATTAAATAGGTAATAGCTATGGGGCAGATACTATTACCATGTTAGTTTTAATCCCTGAGAAAACTGAGGCAGGAGATGGTTCAGGTAAATTGCCCAGAGTCACACAGTTAGTAAGCAGTGCTGCTTGATTTCATCCAGACAACCTAAGCTTCAGCCACTGTTCTTATCCATTGCTCTCTCACACCTGTGGTGATAGAATAAAACCCTGGTCCTCTCCTCAAAGAATACCAGGCATTAGTGACAGATGGCAGCCCCAGGAAGGCTATTTTGGTCAGAGGTCCCTGAAATTCAGAATTTGAAAATGCTTTTATAAGGCCTTTGGGAAATCTGGGAGACTATATTTTTGCTATGGTTCTTAACTAGTTCAGCTCTATAAATACTAATGCAATAATTTGCCTTTTATTATTAGCTACATACCTCATGATTTCCCACAGAATATGCTTAGAATTCAGGATCCTTCTTTTTTTTTTTAAATTTATAGTCCATTTTAGGTTTTTCCGCTGGGGTGTAGCTATGGTGCAAATATTACTTAATCTTCCCTTGTAGACTGCATAGTATATCATTGGAACTTACTGATTTTTCCATTTTCATAAGTCCACAATGCACACAAATACAAACTTAACACTAATGAACAGCCTATCATTTCTTGCACTGTATGTAGTATAGAATTTTAATAAGTAAATTAAAACTTATAATTCAAAGCATACATTGTATATAGAATAGAAATATTGGGCAATTCTGATGTGTTATGATACAATTATTATGTAATATAAGAATAAAAAGAGGGGGGCTCGGACATACATCCTTTAATTATTTAATGTTGGCTCCACTCTTTCCTGGCTGTGGAACTTTGAGCTTGTTACTTCTTTTAACTGCATTTTTTCTTTTATGTATAATACATATAATCTCATATTAATATTGATAAATATAAATTATTGTAGTCATCTGAAACAAAGGGTTATCATTTTAACAAAATTTCTTTCATACCGTTAGACTCTATTTTCTCTAGAATAACTCCGCCATATTTACTGTCGATATGTTGGTGGCTATGAGAAGATGTTATTCAACTGCCTTTCTTATCTCTAAGTTAAAATAAAATCAATAGTTACTAATGTTAGTATCATATTTATTAACTGCTTCTCAACTCTTAACTATGAGGCATTTTCTTAGACTGAGTAAGTCTTCACTCCCATGTATATTGCAACATTTTTTGGTTATTTTTCATTTTTGTATAAATGTTATCTTTCTATAAAACTGAGATGAATTTTGTTCATTGTAAAATCCTTTATCTTGATATATAGTAAGTACTGATGTCAGTCAGGAACTTGTTAAGAAACAAAATTCTATTCAGATTGTTTAATTCAATGGTCCTCAAAATTTTTGCCCTCAGGAACTCTTTTCATACTTAAAAGCTTTGAGGACCACAAAGAACGTTTCTTTATGTGTGTTAAATCTACCAATATTTAGTTATTAAAAATTAAAATTGAATGTTACAATTTATTCATTAATTTAAAACAAGCAATAAATGCCCATTGCATATAAATATACATAACAAATTTTCATGAGAAATAATCATATTTTTCAAAAGAAATAATTAAAAGAATGGCATCATTTTACAATTTTTCAAGTCTCTTGAATGTCTGTCTTAATAGAAGACAGCTGTTATTCATATATTTGCTTCTGCATTCAATCTCTTACAATATTTTGTTTTGATTGAAATATAGGGGAAAAAGAATCCAGACTCACATGCAAAAATCATTTGTACCATTCCACATTTATCTTGCCTTCTGCCACTACCTTGGCTTGATCAGGTTCTATACTTTATGAGGTAACACAAATTTCCATTTCTACAACAAGATCTACTTCTTATCGATTGCATTTTTATTGAGTTACTTCTTGTTTTCCACCCTGCATAGCAGCAATCTAATTTCTCCTTGATAATCAAGATCACTCACCCTATGGAGAAATTTAATTTTCTCATCTGCATTTTTAAACCACGAAAAGTCCAATGTGCTCAGAAAGCAGTTTTAGCAACCAGTTTAATAAAAGTATGGTTTTATTTCCTATTGGAAGTATTTTTCTTCTGGGAACTAGAACTTCAAATTCACCAAGTTATGTGGAAGGGAAACAGAAAAAAAAAAAAAAGATATATTTAAGAGTACTCCCACTTTCACTTCTTTGTAACCTTACCTCTCAATTCTGACTAAGAAAAAATGATATACATTGGTTACTGGCTTAAGACATATATCGTATTCTATAGCATAGTGCTCTGCACTCTCAAAATGATGTATCTCAACTTTCAGTAGGCCATTTCACTCTTCTGTCAGGTTGGCTGCTTCTATGTGTGAGGTACGTGGTGAGAACAATTATATGGCTGCCAGCCTATTGCCTTACTCATGTCATGGTAAAACAAGTTCCTAGGTCAGAGCCAATGGCGTATGTGGTTAACATAATAATGAATGAAACTATCTGTAAGCATACAAATGATAGTACTGGCAGGATTGTTTAAAAAATGGAAAGCAAAACAATATTTAGATTATTCATGAGGATGAATGCCTGCCTCTTCCATGAATAAAGGGATCTAATGTAATCATCCTTTATTAGGTGCTTAACAGGTCCATCTAAGTAGTCGTGCCAAATAAAGAGTTCAGTATTGCTCTCTGCTGTTTGCAAGTTGGTCACGCAGCAAGGGTGGTTGTCAGATCAGTTTTGGTTAGGTGAAATAAAACTTGTTGAAATCATGCTTAGTCTCTATCCTTGTTGCTATGACTGCTTTGTACCTGAGTGAATTTAGCAAGCACCAGGGTAGATGGGCATAAAAGATTGGCATCCAGAGGATTAGTCATTTTTTCTGATTACTAAGAGTGGTAGACCTCAGTTGTTGCCAACTCAAAGAGGTCCATCCTATTTTCAGACTTCTTTGTCATACATCTTTTAAGTTTATTCTAAACATGTCACAGAATGGCTAGGTATTCTATTTATCATTACCTGTGAAATATTGCAGATAAATTCCTCTGGCCATATTTTTTTCTAAAGTGGAAAACAAGCTGTTTTGTGGTCAAAAATTTTCCCTCTGGGAAATTTTCTGTTTACTACTGCCTTTCATTGCATACCCTGAGAGGGGCATGCTGGCTAGTGCTAGCATACCATGCAGAAACATCTGTAATCCCATGCTTTTTTATTTTTCTGTTAAAAGTAAAGAAGCTGTAAGTGTTGATTTAGAAGGAGATGGTAAAACATTAGGACTAGTTACAGCAGTAGGCTGAAGCATCAGTTTATGACTCTTAGTTGTGAATTTTGAGCTGCTTGAGCCTGCTGTCATATAATCATTTTCTTTTGATAATATAATGCTTCAGCATAACCCCAACTTAATGATTTGGTGCGTCATATAGCACCTAGTTTACATCAAGCAGTACAAGTATTAAAGCCCATCATGTCCCAGAGCAAGCACTGGATTTCTACCAGAACAGTTTTAAGCCAAGATATGCTTCCAGATACATGGCTTTGCTTCTACAGTCTAGGAGTCTGTACTGTGATTTTTCCAGGGGAGTTTCAAAGGGGCTCCATACAGCATCCATATCTGCCATAGATTCATCCAGTACCATCTTGTCTTCTGAAAGGGGCAGAACAGCTTGCATTGAAGCTTGGACCTGCTGCAGAGCCCCTCTTTCCCCTTATTCAAAACTGCCTTCCTCATGTATTACTTAGTAGAAAAGTCAGAGAAGCCTATCAAGATGTGGGACATGTTACTTTCTTCTCACACAAATAGGCATATCAAGGTAACTGAAATCTCTCCACACTGTGTTATAACAAAGGGCAGGAGATTTGACATAGTAAAGTTTAAGAATGAAAGTGTAAAGTTATCCATGCTAGGTGAAGAATAATCAGCTGTTATGGATTGAATTGTGCTCTCTAAAACTATGTTTGAAATTCTAAATCTTGTACCTGTAAATGACCCTGTTGGGAAATAAGGATTTTTATTTTATTATGTTTTAATGAGGCCAGACCAGTATAGTATGGATCTGAGTTACAAAAAGCCCAGAATAGCCACAGAGACACAAAGAAGGGGAAGAAGAAGACAGACAATGAAGACAGATGAGTCAACAAGCTCAGGGAAGCTAAGAATTGCTGGTTGTTACTAGAAGCTGAAATACACTGAGGGAAGTCCCCCTAGAGCCGTGCCCTAAACTCAGGCTTCTAACCTCCTTAACTCTGAGGAAATAAATTTCTGTTCTGTAAACCTTTCATGACCAGGGGTACATACAGTATAAACAAAACCAAAATAACCTGTTGCCACTGAGTCAATTCTGACGCATAGTGACCCTATAGGACAAAGTAGAACGGCCCCATATGGTTTCTAAGGAGTGGCTGGTGAATTCAAACTGCTCACCTTTTGATTAGCAGCCAATCTCTTAACCACTGAGCCACCAGGGCTCCTCAGGTGGTATACCACCCAATTGTTCTGTCTCAGGTTCTTTGGGAGTATACTTTTACTGCTGAAAGTATTTGCTACCTTCCAGTGGGGACTTGAGTACCCACAAAGGGTGAAAGAAACAAAAGTTGAAGAAAAAAAGCTGGGGTATGAGGCTTACAAGTAAGGTAGTGCAACCAGAAAGTGTAATTGCATAAAAAAAAAATTATCTTTTTTGGCTTTTGTACCCCTAGATAAGTCTTGTAAGCGTATTTATAGTTCCCTGTGGTGTTTGTGTTATGGCATCACTAGGTAACTGAGACTGTAGCTTTATATCAGGTACCAGAGAATGTGTTAATTTTTCCAGTAAAGATTAAGCACCTGGACCTTCAGAAATGAGTAGTACCATCTTATTAAGTTTATGGTAAAATACAGTTATTCTCCAAGAGCCATCAAACATAGATAAGATAACCAATGATATAAGTGAAATTACCAACTTTAATCCTTTCATTATGTTAAAAGTCTTAGTGGAATCTGCAATTTCCTATTAGATGTAGATTGATTTTATTTTGGCTTAGTATTTTGGTGGATATAAGAGATAATATAAGGATGTTCTAACAGCTTCCATTTGATCTTTTCTACCTTAAGAAGGGTCAAACAACAATTGTGAAGATCCTTCTAGTTGCATAGTGTGTTACTTACAACAACACATTCGGGAATAAGATTCTAACCAAAGGATGGGCCACTGAACCACTTATCATCTGATTTCCATCAGTTCCATTCTAAACGGTGGTTCACAACATCATGGCATCTGTTCTGAGTGAATATCTAATAACTTTACTAGGTCTTTGTTTTTCAAGCTTCCGAGTGTCTAGTCATTCTATAAATGGTCATAAGACCCTCTGGAGAAAATTTGGAGGAAATGTCAATGTATATCTTTGTGGCCAAGATTTTGAGTTGTTACTAAAATGAACCCCGTGCCTCTTCCTCAAAGTGTCCCATGTCTGTAAACTGACTTAGGTCTGAAAGTTGTGTTAGAAGCTGTGAATCATTCCTATGTTGACTCAGGTTTTGTGTATGCCACCAGATATAAATTTACCACTTATAAATGTAAAGTATCACATCGATAGTTTGTCTGTCTATTTTATTTCTAGAAACCCTGTGATAAATTAGACCTCTTTGCAGAGCCATCTTGGTCAAACAATCTGATTGAAAATTTGTCCATGAATTTTATTATGGTAATTATTCCCACTTGGTTTGTGACTGTTATACACTGCCAACTGGTCAACATTATCCAGGGATGCCATTATTTTTGCTGAAATCAGTGATCCAAATTCCATATCATCACCTACTTTCATCTTCAAACTACAGAGGACACCCACCACAGAGCTTTTTATGGATGCTGGTGTTCTTGGGTGGCACAAATGGTTAAATGCATTGCTGCTAACCAAAAGGTTTGAACAAATCCAGAGATGCCTTTGAAGAAAGGACTGGTGATCTGCTTCACAAAACATCACAGCCATTAAAATTCTATGGAGCGCATTTCTACTCTGCAACACATGGGATCACTATGATTCGGCATTGACTTGATGGCGACTGGTTTGTATTTTTGGTTTTTGTGTCCGTCACCAAAACAAAAAGTATTTCTTAATGTTTTGGGGAAGGAGGTGCTATTTTCCAGGACTTCTCAAGAGGAATGGACAGAGGATGACTAATACTCAGATAAATTACAACACACCCATCTCACTAAGTCTTCAAACTCCATCTTATATATTATGCCAAGAAGTTCTTACATCTTAGCCTCACTGACTCTTTTGTTGCTGTGTGCATTGAGTCAATTTCAACCCCTAGCAACACTATATGATGGAGTAAAAGTGCCCCATAGGGTTTCGTAGCTGAATTTTTTACAAGAGCAGATCACCAGGTCTTTTCTCCCACAGAGCTACTAATGGGTTTGAACCTCTGACCTTTTAGTTAGCAGCCAAGAGCTTAACCATTGAGATACCGCGGCTATGCCATTGTATATTTCAGGATTCAATTTGCTGAACAATCAGACTCTTAAAGCCACCTTCGAGTGTTTGCGACAACATATTAAACACCAAATCCTAGATTAAAAATACTGTTCTGATAAATTTTATCCCATCCAGTTTGTAGGTCATGTTATTTGATTTAACGTCTTTTCAACTGAGAAGATCTTGTAGATTCTTTGATATATAGGCTACCTCTTCTTTAGATACCTTGAATTTCTCAGGATGGGGTCTGGAATCAGAGGCAATAAGGAATTATCTTGAAGAAAATAGGCAATCTGTGCAAAGCAAGTGCCCCAGGTCAAGTCATGAAAAAGTTTTTATAAAAAGGAATGATAGTTTCGTCAGACAGCAAAAGATGGTCTTGTTCTACTGGAAACAGAGTTCAGGAATATTTTGGGTAAAGTTTCCCAGCTTAGTTTGTATGTACCAAAATGTCCCAAAAGCAAGTCTCCAAGACCCACTTCTTTCCAACTACTGTTCTTCTAGGACTAATAGATTCGGACATTGCAATTTAGTTGGTATTGAAACTCTTAACCTGCACAGATTGATTTGGAGCCTGGTCCTCAGTCATGCCTTTCTTGCAGCTATAAGAGATATGAGATTGTTTTAAGACCATCATGGAAACTTTATGCTTCTTTACTCATATCTCTAATTTAGAATTAAAGGTTCTTATGTTATTTTTTTTGGAAACCCTATGGTGCAGTTCTACTCTGTCCTATAGGGTTGCTATAAGTTGGAATCAACTCGATGGCAACGAGTTTTTATATTATTTTTTATTCTTTTTGTAAACTGCCCAGCATAGTTAGAGGCAGACATTTCACTCCACAGTTTTTGGAATCACAAAAGAAAAAAAAAGAACTTGTTGGTGTTGAGTTGATTCTGACTCATGGTGACCCCATGCATTACAGAGTAGACGTGCTTAACAGGATTTTCTTGGCAGCAATCTTAATGGAAGCAGCTTACCAGACCTTTCTTCTGTGGTACCCATGGGTGGGTTCAAACTGCCAACCTTTGTGCTAGTAGTTAAGCACAAAACATTTGCACCATCTAAGGATGTTAGTTGGCCACCAATAGTGATAATTTGAGTGATTATGTTTCCACTGAATAACAGATTATCATGTTCCACTTTCCCCAGCAAAGATATCATCTATGTGTTTAGCTAATATGTGAACAATCTGGTTCCAGAATCTCATCTGAGCTTCTGTTTTGTGATGCTACAATTGCAACCAACTGCTGTATCTGTCAGGGTCTTGGAGAAAACAAAGTTCGACTCAGGTGGTTCAACCAAAAATATTTCAATGAAGGTATTACTTATAGATGTTTTGAGCAGGCTTTAGGAAAACAAAAAAGAAGTATTCAGTTTTCTAGAGACTAGTAATAGTGAGAAAGGTGTTTCCTCAAGGAATTATAGTCATAGAGGACACAGACAATTTGAGAACCACAGTTGAAACAAGGTGGGATTAGAGAATTAACGGCCCAATTTCTTCTCATAGTGAAGCCCATCTGTAAGCTGACCCGCAAAAGAATCCAGAAAATGCCTTTCATAGTAGATAGACACTTGAATTGGAAGTAAGTGCAGAGTAGGATGGAGAATGTACCTGGTGATCAACAGCAGTACAAAAACTATGTGAAATAAAACTTTATATTAATGCTCTCCAAAATTCTTGTATGCTATCAAAATTCAGAAACTAACACAGTAAAACTTGCAAATGATGGAATCTGTATAAGGCAGAAACCTGTCAGAGAAGGAAAACTCAAACATTTTCCACTAAAACGAGACAAAGAAAAATGGTAAACTGCACCCTGTCAAAGGTGGAAAACCTGTGAGACCCCGAAAAACAAGCCATTCCAATCAAATTCTGGCTCTCACTGGTTTCACTGTAGCATGGAAATTCTATTTCACTTGGAAGAGATACAAGGAATATAGTGAGGAGACATAAAAATTTTAACTGCCCAGTCATTCCTGAGTTACAACGAATGTCTACTCATCTTCCTCTTATCTTAACTGGAATAATGATGAGAGCTAAAAATTAATCTCCTTTGCCCCTAATCCTATTTTAGCGTACATAATTGAATACCTATTGTGAGTAAAAGAAGTAGTTCATATAATTTATTTATGGCGGCTTTTAAGTTTATTGGACTGTCATGTACTTCTTGGTGGGTATAAAATAATTATTTGCTTTTTTTTTTTTACCTCATACTTATACTTAAAATGAATTTATATTTTTGATGTATTCTTGTCATGGAAAATTGGTTTAATTCTTTCTGTGTTGTTTTATTTTAGCAACTCTATATTCTTCACAGTGGAGCCCTGGTTGCACAGTGGTTAAGAGCTTGGCTGCTAACTAGAGGGTTGGTAGTTCGAATCCACCACTCCTTGGAAATATGAGTCAGAACTGACTTGATGGCAATGGGTTTTTGGTTTTGGTATATTCTTTACAAGCATATTAGTTACACAGTTGTTGAACTGTCTTAGAATTTAGGTTCCACAAAGACCTTCATTGTAAATTTTCTGGAAAGCTTCTATCATTGCAACAAAAACAGTATAACACATGTTTTTTACTGTAATGGAGAATAAACTGGAAATTTCAATTAGAATCTTGACACAAACTGTATAGGGGCAAGTGATTGAGGTATCTTTCTTATCTTTGGACTTCCTATACTAATATGCTATTGTTTCTTAGAAATATGTTCACAAAAAGATATAAAAAGAAGGATGACTAAGTTTTTATATTTATTATTTTTTTTTTTTGAAGTGGTTAATACCATGAATGGATTATAACCATAGGATAGATGTTCTGGTGATTTTATTAAAATGTAGATAATTTTCTAGAGAAAACAACTCTTCAAGTCTTAGGCAGATGGACATGAGAGTAGGCATGAAGTTTCCAGTTTTCTGAAGAACTGAACATATATGTAAACCAAAAATATTCTAAGGTTTAGACATTAACAAAATAATCTAACCCCAAATGCCCTCAAACAAAGGTTACAATTTTCTATAATGCAGTTACCATTAATGAACTAAGCAGTACAACTTACAATATGAAATCCTACAAATAAAGTGGTATCCCCCTATCGCTTAGATTTATTACAACTGAAAGCTTATAAAATTAGAGAAAATTGGAGATTAATTAGTATAAATGAAAACCAACCATATTATGAAATTAATTTAAAAACTAATTCTGTAGAGGGAAGCCCAGAGAATATGCAAATTTACTGAGCTCCATTATAGTCTTATTTTAAAAAGTTCTCCTAGAATTTATTAGGCTCTTTTCTCCCCAGTGTTCAAGTCAGTCACAAATGAGAATCTTATGAAAGAATATGAATTCTGTCAGGCTATCAGATCCTCAAAAAAATAAGGGATGCTTTTAATAAAAATATGGTACCTAGTGCTCATCTTTCCTCTCCATACACTCACTAAAAGCATGGTAGGAAGAGTTGATGACAACAAATTTATGAAGAGCAATGGAACAATTACTATCCCCCTGGTGGTGCAGTGGTTAAGTGTTCGGCTGCTAACCAAAAGGTCGCAGCTTGAATCCACCAGCTGCTCCTTGGAAACATTATGGGGCAGTTCTACTCTGTCCTATATGGTCGCTGTGAATCGGAATTGACTTGATGGCAATGGATTAACTTGACTACCTCTGTAGAAAGAGACAATGGAAAAGCTCGATATCATCAGTCGGAACAAGAAGAGGGGCCAAATCCAGAACAGGCCATCAATTGCTCGTATGCAAGTTGAAGTTGAAGTTTAAGAACATTAAAACAAATCTATGAGAACCAAAATACGACATCGAGTATATCTCACCTGAATTTGGAGACCATCTCAAGAACAGATTTGAAGTGTTGAACACTAATGACCCAAGACCAGATGAGTTGTGGAATAACATCAAGGACCACAAACATGAAGAAAGAATAGGTCATTAAAAAGATAGAAAATAAAGAAAAGACCAAAATGATGTCAGAAGAGACTCTGAAACTTACTCTTAAATGTAGAGTAGCTAAAGTGAAAGAAGGAAGTGATGAAGTAAAAGAGCTAAACAGAAGATTGCAAAGCGTGGCTTTCGAAGACAAAGCAAAGTATTATAATAAAATGTGCAAAGATCTGGAGTTAGAAAACCAAAAGGGAAGAACACATTTGACATTTCTCAGGCTGAAAGAAGTGAAGAAAAAAAATCAAGCCTCGAGTTGCAATTCTGAAGGATTCTATGGGCCAAATATTGCTTCCATCAAAAGAAGATGAAAGGAATATTTATAGTCGCTATACCAAAAATATTCGGTCTATGTTCTAACATTTCAGGAGATAACATATGATTAAGAACTGGTGGTATTGAAGGAAGAAGTACATGCTGCACTGAAGGCACTGGCAAAAAACAAGGCTCCAGAAATTGATGAACAGCAATTAATATGTTTCAATGAACAGATGCGACACTGGAGGTATTCACTTGTCTATGCCAAGAAATTTGGCAAACAGCTACCGGGCCAACCAACTGGAAGAGATCCATATTTGCGTACATTCCAAAGAAAGGTGATCCAACAGAATGTAGAAATTATCAAAGTTATCATTAATATTGCACACAAATAAAATTTTGCTGAAGATAATTCAAAAAAAAATTTGCATCAGTACATCGTTGACAGCGAACTGCCAAAAATTCAAGCTGGATTCAGAAGAGGATGTGGAACAAGGGATATCATTGCTGATGTCAGATGGCTCTTGGCTGAAAGCAGAGAATACCAGAAAGATGTTTACTTGTGTTTTACTGACTATGCAAAAGCATTTGACTGTGTGGATCATAACAAATTATGGATAATATTGGAAAGAATGAGAACTCCAGAACACTTCATTGTGCTGGTGCAGAACCTGTACATAGACCAAGAGGCACTCATTTGAACAGAACAAGGAGATGCTGCGTGGTTTACAATTAGGAAGGGTGTGGGTCAGGGTTATATCCTTTCACCATAATTATTCAATCTGTATGCTGAGCAAATAATCTGAGTACCTGAACTATATGAAGAACACAGCACCAAGATTGGTGGAAGACTCATTGACAACCTGTGCTATGCAGATGGCACAATCTTGCTTGCTGAAAGCGAAGAGGACTTGAAGCACTTACTGATGAAGATCAAAGACTATAGCCTTCAGTATGGATTACACCTCAACATAAAGAAAACAAAAATCTTCACAACTGGAACAATAAGCAACATCACGATAAACAGAAAAGATTGAAGTTGTTAAGGATTTCATTTTACTTGGATACACAATCAACACTCATGGAAGCAGCAGTCGAGAAATCAAACGATGTGTTGCACTGGGGAAATCTACTGCAAAAGATCTCTTTAAAGTGTTGAAAAGCAAAGATGTCACTTTGAGGACTAAGGTGTGACTGACTCAAGCCACGATATTTCCAGTTGCCTCATACGCATGCAAAAGCTGGACAATGAAAAAGGAAGACCAAAGACCAAAGAAGAATTGATGCCTTTGGATTATAGTGTTGACAAAAATATTGAATATAGCATGAACTGCCAAAACAAAAAAAAGAACAACTGCCTTCAAAGAAGTGTACCAAAATTCTCCTTAGAAGTGTGGATGACAAAACTTCATCATAGGTACTTTGGACATGTTATCAGCAGGGACAAATCCCTGGATAGGGACATCATGCTTGGTAAGACACAGGGCCAGAAAAAAAAGAGGAAGACCCTCTATGAGTTTATTGACACTGTGGCTATAACTATGGGCTCAAACAGCAACAATTGTGAGGATGGCACAGGACCAGGCAGTGTTTTGTTCTGTTGTACATAGGGTCACTGTGAGTCAGAACTGACTCAATGGCACCTACTAACAGCAAGAACAGTTATTTTAGAAAGAAAGAGAAAGTTATGAGCAGGTAACTACTTTAGAATTTAGAAGGGTAGAGGTAAACAAGAACTGACATATCAGAATTAAAAGTTATGTTGGTCCCAAGGATAAAATTTGCTTCATGGCACAGTGTTACTGGTTTTGTATTGTTGGAATGATAATAAAAGGCCCTAGCTGTTGTATGCTAAAGTTTGTCCAAGTACTAGTAAATCTTTTTGTCAAGTTACTCACATTCCATAGTGTTTCACTTCATTTATTTATTAATTCATTTGATAACTAGTAACAATCTAGCCATTCACTTAGGATCCAAGAATAAAACAAGTATAAAAAAAGAAAATAAATGATAGGTGGCTGCCCTCAGAGACCTTAGGATAAGTTCAGAAAAATAAAGAATATAGTTTAGCATAGATACCAAATTAAAATGAATTACTAAATTGTTTTAAAGTATTTTAACAATAGCAAGGAATGGTTCAGAATACAGTGCTGGCTTTGATGAACTGAAGGCTTGATTTCGATATTTTTCTTACCTTAATAATTAAGGCAGTAGCTCTGGTTTCTTTCTTTTCTATAAATTGATTCAGTTCCCTCTTGAGCTGATTTATACCACTTTGCTTTACTGTTGACTTTGGCACTTTGATACTTATTTCAGCTACTCTTTTGTGTAATCATTTTTTTTTTTTTTTGAATCACCTATAGGCTAGTCTTGTACTTAATTTCATTGCATGAGCTTGTGTTTTTAAATGAGTTACTCCTTTAAGCAACAGATCTCGTTTTCTTTTCTTCAGATTTGTGTGTGTATTTATGTGTGTGTGTGTGTGTGTGTGTGTTTCTGCAAGATGTCACATATTGACCTCCTTTTTTTTGTAAGACACTGTAGGCTTTCAAAGAGTGAAGCTTAAGCACGCAGTTAGGAGCAATGAAGCATAAAATTGCTCATGCAAGAAATATCA
Organism: Dugong dugon; assembly: GCA_030035585.1. Taxonomy (NCBI): domain Eukaryota; kingdom Metazoa; phylum Chordata; class Mammalia; order Sirenia; family Dugongidae; genus Dugong; species Dugong dugon. The sequence continues at coordinate 98,498,576 of CM057463.1, read as the reverse complement.
TCATTTTCCTTGTGCATCTGAAAATAAAGTATTTATGCTGTCCAATCATGAGCTAACCAGTAGGATGAGGGCACACAATCATGCACAACCTATCATTACATTTTAACAAATCCATCTAAAAGTTTGGTACCCACAATTATAAACTGATAAACACAGTCTTGCTTATATGCTTATCTCCTTGATACACACACTTTTATTTGTTTTATACTGTGTGCTTTTCCCATCGACATTCTATGTGTTACAGAACCTTTTCAACAGAGATAAATAACATTTGAGAGCAGACTTCCAGTTTTTCGAAAGTGCAGCTTGTAAACATGCTAAGTTAAACACCAAGGCCTATGGAGGAAGAAAATGGGCAAGAAGACAGTATATCCTTTCCAGTTCCTAGTCTCTTGCAATCTGTTTAAAGTCTGTCAGATTCAATAGTTGAACCAGGAGGAGATCCCAGCTCTGGTACACTAGACCAAAATGTTTCCCATATTAAACAGCTGTATCCTTAGTTGGTCTTCATTTAACTAGGCAATTGAATATATTCTAGTCCTCTATACCCAAAATCTTCTGTACATGTTTTGTTATTACAAGGTTAATGCCAAAATTATGGCAAATCAATGCCCACCTCTTGTTATCTCTTCCCTCAAGATCTTTACTCTGGCTCATATTAACTTCTATTCCTGACTCTTCCATTTTTTTTCCAGGAATTCTTCATTTTTCTTTTTCAGACTCAAAAGTACTGTGAAATTATTTTCCCAGTTTTTCTCAGTATTATCTCCTGAGGAGCCCCGGTGGCACAGTGGTTAAGCAGTTGGCTGCTAAATGAAAGGTTGATTGTTCGAACCCTCCAGCTGCTCCATGGGAGAAAGATGTGACAGTCAGCCTCCATAAAGATTTACAGCCTTGGAAGCCCTATGGGGCAGTTCTACTCTTTCTTATAGGGTTGCTATGAGTCCGAATCGACACAACAGCAACAGGTTTGGTTGTTTTTATTTTTATTTATTTACTTTTTAATACTGTCTTTTGCTTCTAGAGAAGTAAGGCTACAGAGTTGAAAGAGCACTGGATTTGGAGTTATAAAAAGTAGTTGTTGTTTTTTTTTCCCTTATCAATAAAGTTGTGTCATTTTGGATAAATACTGGATTCTGTCCAACTCTATTTCTTTATGATTAAAGAATAATCATAACTCTTCCACTTATCAAAAAGAATTGTTTATATGAATAAAGATCAAATGGCAAGCATACAAAGTGTTGTGCACAACATAAATCAATAAATAGTTGTATGTTTTTATGACTGTGATGTGTATTTCAGTCACAGTTTTAATTGATTGGCATATTGATAAGATTCCTTGTCCCTCCCTTTGTATAGTTTCCACACCACAATAATTTGTCCTTCCCCTACCTCTCTAGCCCAAAAAAATATTGCAAGGTTTATTTCAAATTCTACCTTTTCCATAAAGTTCTCCAGAGAATTCCAATCAATTTTGATCCTTCCAAATGCTGATTACCAATAGTACTAATTATAATACTCATGTTGGTTAATTTTCCAAAACAATTAATTTATCATTTTAAAAATATATTCCACTGACTATTTCAGAACATTTCAGGGTATAGTTTTGCACTGGAAAAGTATGAGTTGAAAGAGCAATGCTATCTAAGGTTTTGAAATAAAATGTTCTTCATAAGTAGGCTGGAAGAGCCTTGGACAGTCTTGAGCAATGCCAGTAATTCCAGTTAAATTATTAACAGCTGTCTTTCTATTACAGAAGTGTCCTAATTTGGATGGTAAAATATATGTTAACTTTATGAATGATTCAATTTCACACAGTAGTTACAGAGGCAGTGGGGAACACCCACAGCCTGTTTGTTGGAACTGGAGCTGGATCCTGCAATTATTGGACAAGTTCCAGGTGGTCCACCGTAAGAGCACCAGAGTTGATAAAAGCACGTTATAAGAGTATGTAACAAAGGGGAAATATAAAAAGGTTTTGCTTTCTGACTTCAAATATTCCTATATAAAAGAAATATGAAACAGCCCCTGATAAAGTGATAGAAGTAATAGGGTAATATTTTTAGCCTACTCTGTAGGAGTATTGTTGTTAGGTGTCATCGAGTTGGTTCCAACTCATAACGACCCTATGTACAACAGAAGGAAACACTGCCCAGTCCTGCACCATCCTCACAATTGTTATGCTTGAGCCCATCATTGCAGCCACTGTGTCATTCCATCTCTTTGAGGGTTTTCCGCTGTAGGAGTAGGTCTTAATATTTCCTTCATTTCACTCAATTTCTTGTATCTTCCTGCCCTACTCACTTTATGGCTAGGACAGTTTCATGAAGCAAAGTTATATAATTCACTTCAAGCACATTTTAGGCAGTAGCTACAATATCTCAGGTTTAGTAATTCTGTTTACGTTTATGGAGGCAGCTCTTTTGTTGTCTGTTTTGAGAAGTTCAATGTTCCTGAATGTTTAGTATCATTCAGAACAATTTTTAACTTAGTGATTACACATATGGGGTAGTTCTTTAATTTTTCTCTTTCTTTTCTTGGGTTTTAAATAGCTCACTATTATAGAGTTTTTGGTTTTGAAATTATTCCATGATTTGTGGCATTGCGGTCTGGTCCAATATGTACCCCTTATTCAGCTTCAATTACTGAATTTCTGCTATAAACATTAGTAGTACAGGACAAGAAACTACAATAGTATTTGGAAATGGTCTGGTGATTTAGGAAGATTGTATTGACATTGAAATCCCTTACCTGATCTCTCCAAGCTTTTCTTAGGCATCTATATCTGTTAAGATATATTCAGCTGCAAAAAACAGAAGATAAAATTATAATAAGCTTTAAAAGAAAAGTTGATGAAATAAGTCTATATAAGGCAGAACCAGCTCATCAAGAATTAGGCTCTTTCTGCTCTGTCATTAAATGCAAGTTAATGTTCTCAATGCTCTCATGATTGCAAAAGGCAGATCCAGTTATGTCTTTCATAGCCCAGTTGGCAGAGTGAACAGAAATGTTTTTTTTTTTTTTAATCCTTGTTTCTTTATATCACAAAGAAAATACCCAGAACCTCTAATAGAAAGCTTCATCTTTTTTCTCATTAGTCATAACTATATTATATGACAGTGCCTGAGCCAATTATTGGCAAGGAAAAGGGATGATTATTATGAGCATAGCTTAATCAGCATTCCCTATAGGAGCTGGAGTAGGGACCACTTTTCCTGTGTACGTTGGCCACCAATTCCTGAACATAAACTCACTTCCATTAGAAAGGAATAAGGATAATTCCTACTGGTAGGAGTGCTAAAGTATCTATCACACCTTCCAATGTGCTTCTAGAGCATTTACCATAATGTTTAATTATTGCCTGCTTGTTATCTGTTTTCTGTTTGTGACTGTGCATCCCAAAAGAGTAGAGATAGGCTTGTGTTCATTATGTATCTGTAAAATTGCATATATAATAAGTGATCTTGCTAAATGAACAAATAATATTAGATGTTACTTTGTAGTGTAAATGGTAACTATGTCTTCGGAATACATCAAAAGAGTATCTGTGAAGTTCTGTAGGCCATAGGAAACCTGTAAGTTCCTTTATAAATAGGACCAATAAATCACAGAAGGATAGGACCAAACCTAATCTTTCTCTCTGTTTTGCTTTTCTTGATGTTTTATTAAAGTTCACCATAGTATTCCTTCATTGCATGTGTCACCTTCAGTAATATATGTAGGAAGCTTTGAGAAAAAGGAAGTAAATACAGGTGTGGGGAGTAAAGAAGATTGTTCTACTTTGTCATTTTATTGTTGCTAAACTAAGAATAAGGCTATGTTTCATTCTTATTACCATATGTATAGTAGAGGAAATGGTCCCTACTTACAGCTTATAAAAGAAAGATCAGCGTAGGAAAAAAAGCACTAATTAATTTTTATTCATGTAATATTATAATAACATCTCTGAGAGACAGCTTAAGGCATAATGCATTTTTCCTCCTTTGAAATAAATGAGCTCATCCTGGATGCTAATTTCCAAGTTAATTTCTTAAAATAAAGTTTAGTCTTTATAAAAGTAATACACAAATATTAAGAAAAAAGCACTGGGAGATATACGTATATATATATGTCATATACATTTAGAAAATTAAAGATGAAAGACTGTACTGAAAATTATGTTTTAATTATCCTTTGATAAATAAAATGGAACTTTTATTCTTGCAACTACATAAAAATAGCATGGAATGAAAAGCTCATATGTGTATTTAAATACCAAAAGAAATAAATTAAAATATTCTATTTATATATTGCTTTTAGTGTGATGTATCCTTCACTCTAAAGCAGAGTTTCTCAGCAATGGTGCTATTACATTTTAGGCCAGATAATTCTTTGTTGTGTAGAGCTGTCCTGTCCATCGGAAGATGTTTAGCACTGCAGGATGTATAGCAGCTTATACCTGGCATTAATCACTATATACTAGTAGCATACTCCCAGTTGCAACAATTAAAAATTTCTCCAGACATTGCTGCATATGCCAAAGGGGGAAAAACCACCCCAGTTGAGAACCAATACTGGAGAGCATAATTATAAAACTTCACATTTTGAAATATGAGGTTAAAACGAATAGAATTGATAAGGCTGGTATCTTTGAATTAGGTGTTGGTCATGTTCTATGGGAACGTGAAGAAAGATCATTGATTTGTTTATAATATATCATCATCCTTGCTTTCCATTCCATAAGACTATTTATCAGGTCTATTGCTTTTCACTTCTGTAGTAGAAGAAAGAAATAAAACTCACTAATTTAACAAGTATTCACTAAGCTAGTACTCTGTATTGAAAGCCTTACTAACTGATCAAGAGTCAAAAACAACAGCCCATTTGCTAATGAGAGCAACTGTCTAGAAGTAAGGAAGTAAACAAATAACTAGGATATTAAAATGTTGTTGTCAGTTTCTAATAGAAAAATGAAAAATGTAGATTAGGAAATCAGAAATAAATAACTTTCTGTAGACTGTTCAGGAAAGTTTTACCAGAGGAGTCAGTAATGGGAGATGAACTCAGAGAGGCAACACATGGGTAAGGCTTTACAGATCATAATAATGACTTCGGCTTTTATTCTGAGACAGGGTGAAATTAATTACTAAGAACTGAATTTTAAAGGAGAATAAAATTCTAGAAATATGGAAGAGTCTGTAAAACTTATGGTGCATACATGTGAACTCCAAGTAGTTTACAAGACTGGAACATGTGTGTGACAGGAGTAACTGAGTGATGTAGAAACCAGAATGAAAAACAAAACTGGACTATTGGAGGTTCAAATATCATACCAAAACAATTAGATTCTTTATTGTAGATTTTAAACAGTCTAAAGATGTGGTTAGAATTTTAATTTAGAAATGCTACTCTGGTGTTATATGAAGATTTAAACATAAAATGAGGCAGATTGGAGGCAAGGAAAAACTAAGTTACAAGAGAAATGATAAAGCCTTGAAATAAATCGGTCAAGGAAAAGCACCTAAAAGTAAAATGTTCAGATATGTTAAAGTGTTATAAATAAAATTTTTGTAGATAAATCAAGGATGGGATAGATACAAAAGAATCAAGACAAAATGACTTTCATGTTTTTGGTATGAGTGATTTGTAGCATCTTGATGCCATTAAGCAATGGTGGCATATAAAGTAGGAAAAAATAATATTTGGGGGGTCCATAACATTATAATCATTATATATGAACATACATAAAGAAATGCTCCATCGGTGCAAAACAATTCGAACACTCATCAAAGATGAAGCCACAAATGTGAAGATAGGAGCCCAGGGAAGAGCTCAACTTCTAGAATTCTGAAGAAGCTTCACATTTTAGGACAGGATTTTTCAACAGGGATCTGAAAAGAAAAATGAAAAAAATCCTTCAGTAGGGTAACGAAAAAAAAAAAAAAAAAACAGGAAAGACTATTTCCTAGAAACCTAGGTAGGAGAGAGTTCAAGAAGGGCATTAAAAAAAAAAAAAAAAAAAAAAGGTTTTCTTATGCTACAAGTTTCATATGCTGCAGATGCATAAAACAGTATGGGGGCAGAAGAGTGTCTTTTGAAAGTATTAGCTGGAAAGTCGTTGGTGGCCTTAGTGCAGTGCTTTCAGTGGAAAGGATAGCTAAAGCAAGGCCTTCAAGGATGGTAGATGAGGCGAAAGATTCAAAAGCACTTATAGAAAGGAATCGTGGTAGGCAGAATAATGGTCCCCAAAAGATATCCATGTTCTAAACCTCATAACCTGTGGCTATGTTAGGTTGCAAATGGAATTAAGGTTGCTAATCAGCTGACCTTAAAATAGGGTGGTTAACCTGAATCATCTAGGTGGTCCTAATGTAATCACAAAAGTTCTTAAAATTGAAAGAAGGAGGCAAAAGCAGTCAGAGTCAAGGGGAAATGTTGACTAGTGAAGAATGGTTTCAGATACAACACGGCCAGGTTTGAAGATAGATGAAGGGTGCCAGTCTGAAGCTGGATGAAGGTGGACAGCCTCCGGAAGATTGAAAGGCAAGGAAAAAGATTTGTCCTTAAAATCTGCATAAAAGTACATAGACATGCTGACACCTTAATTTTAGGTCAGTGAAACACATGTTACAGAATTGTAAGCTAATAAATACATATTATTCTAAGCCTCCAAGTTTGTGGGAATTTCTTACAGCAGCAATACAAGACTAATACAGGAGCTTTAGGAGAAAGAAAAACACTTCTTTCCTTGTGACATTCATTTATCCATTCACTAGTATTGTTCATCTGTGAACAAAACAGACTATAATCTGTCGACTTCACATTCAATAAGCAAATCTGAAAAGCAGATAACATATTAGATGTTGATAAGTGCTATGGAGAAGAAACGATAAAACAGGCATAGGGGACTAGAAGTTATGGTGGTGAGAAAGTTGTAATTTTAAGTGAAGTGAATTTTAAGTGAAGATAAATTTTTATTGAAAACAGGATATTTGAGAAAAGACCTAAAGCATGTGATGATGAAGGTGATGGGGGGGGGGGCACAAATCAAGAGGAAACTACAAGCATAAAAACACATCAGCAAAATCATGCCTGGCTTGTTCTAGGGACAGCAAGGAGCCAGAGTAGTTGGAGTGCAGTCAGTAATGGGAGATGAACTCAGAGAGGCAACACATGGGTAAGGCTTTACAGATCATAATAATGACTTCGGCTTTTATTCTGAGACAGGGTGAAATTAATTACTAAGCTTTAAGCATAGGGCATGATTTACCTTACATTGGAAAGGCCCTGTCTGTTCTTCCCTCCACACCCTACTCTCCCTAGTAACCATCATAGATTATTTTTTTCTGTGCGTAAACCTTTCCATGAGCTTTTGTAACAGTAGTCTCATACAGTATTTGTCATTTTGTGATTGACTTGATCTTGGGGAACATCTAGATCAATTGGCATAACATATTTATAAAGAAAATGTTCTACCTCCTACTTTGGTGAGTAGTGTCTGGGGTCTTAAAAGCCTGTGAGCAGCCATCTAAGATACTCCGCTGGTCCCACCACATCTGGAGCAAGGGAGAACGAAGAAAACCAAAAACACAAGGGAAAGATTAGTACAAAGGACTAGTGGACCACAGCTACCACAGTGTCTACCAGACTGAGTCCAGCACAACTAGATGGTGCCCGGCTACCACTACTGACTGCTCTGACAGGCATCACAACAGAGGGTCCAGGACAGAGCTGGAGAAAAATGTAAAACAAAATTCTAACTGACAAAAAAAGACTAGACTTACTGGTTTGACAGAGACTGGACAAATTCCTAGGGTATGACCACCAGACATCCTTATAATTTAGTACTGAAGTCCCTCCTGAGGTTTACCCTTCAGCCAAAGATTAGACAGGCCCATAAAAGAAAATAAGACTAAGTGGGCACACCTGCTCGGGAGCAAGGATGAGAAGGCAGGAGTGGACAGAAAACCTGGTAATGGGGAACCCAAGGTCAAGAAGGGGAGAACATATTGACATGTTGTGTGGTTGGCAACCAATGTCACAAAACAATGTGTATTAATTGCTTAAGGAGAAACTAATTTGTTCTGTAAACTTTCATCTAAAGTACAATAAAAAAAAAAAACAGATTAAAAAGGTTCACTTACGAATATCCTTAATGAAGTAATAAAAATGAATTATTAGTCAAAAATAAGTAAATAAAAAGCCCTCTCTGGATTAAAAAAAAACAAAAACAGAAAACTGCTGACTCATAGCAACCCTATCTCTGGATATGGTGTCGTAAACAAACTATAAAGAATTAAGAGTGAGGCAAGTATACCAGTTGGCAACCAATTGCAATAATCTAGGCAAGAAATCATTGTCTTTGGATCCAGAATTTAGCAATGGTCACAGGGAGAAGATGGATGTTAGAAAATTTGAAAATAGGGTCTCCTGGATTGGAAGAGGGAAATTATGAGAGGAAAATAAGAGTCAAGGATGAATCCACAGGACATAGGTGTTTAGGTGAGGGGACCTTGTGGTACTTGCTCCATCTCTAGTAGAAGATGAGAAGATGACTGGAGCCTTGCAAATATACTGTCAGACTGTATCAATAATAATAATCACAGTGAGTTACATTATTATAGGCCTCAAACACTAAATTTCATATGATAATTATAATAAATCTGTTGTATTACTTAGAATTACTATTCCCATTGTACACCTAAAAAAACTTGAAAACAAGGGAGGTTAATTGACTTGCTTACTACTACCATTATTGAGTGAAAGAGCCAGAACTCAAAGATCTGACTCCATGCTCCCGGTAAACCTCGTTCATAAAGCAGTGATTATGCATTAAGAGTATTTGTTTTTTAACCCTTTCCTCCAAGCTTACCACTCAGAGACCAAGTGCCACAATAAGAGTGAAATGAAAAAGCATAACGTTTTAGGTAAAAATTACTTTGAGAGTATTTTCAAATCTGTGTGGATATATGGAAACTTGCAGTCACAAGAACAGCATATTGTAGAAAACTTAAGAAAACGTTAATCAATTTATTACTTCAGATAGAATTACATTTAAATATTTTCAAACATGTGAGAATATTTTATTTTTCAATAGGCCTCCAGTAGAGAGGAAGAATAAGTCCCAAAATGCTTATGGGTTTTGAGCTGCAAAATTCCAAATGTCATTTTCTAATTGGAAATAGCATATTTTGTCTTCTTAATGGAATTTTTATAATGCAAAGTATAACATTTTACATGAAACAGGAAATTTTCCTAACGTAAAGGCAAGCTGAGACTGTGTTTGAGATTATGATTGTGATGATTTCAGGTGACTGGACAAAAGTAGCATCTCATTCTCTCTCCAAATTTCTATGAAATGGTACAAGGAAAGGTTATGGAAGCCTCATAGACACACCCAAACTCCCTGAGGGACTGAATTGCTGGGCAGAGGGCTGTGGGGACCATGGTCTCTGAGAACATCTAGCTCAATTGGCATGACACAGCTTATAAAGACAATGCTCTACATTCTACTTTGGTGAGCAGTGTCTGTGGTGTTAAAAGTCTGTGAGCGGTCATCTAAGATACTCCACTGGTCTCATCCCTTTCGGAGCAAGGGAGAATGAACAGAACAGGATACAAGGAAAAGATTAGTCCAAAGGACTAATTGTCCACAGCTACCAAGGCCTCCACCGGACTGAGTCCGGTACAGCTAGATGGTGCCCAGCTACCACCACTGACTGCTCTGACCAGGATCACAACAGAGGGTTCTGGACAGAGCTGGAGAAGGATGTAGAGCATAATTCTAACTCACAAAAAAAGACCAGAATTACTGGCCTAAAGGAGACTGGAGAAACCCCGAGAGTATGGCCCCCAGACACCCTTTTAGCTCAGTGGTGAAGTTATCTCTGAGGTTCACCGTTCGGCCTGGGAGTGGACAGCCCCGTCAAACCAAATGGGACTAATGAGGTACAGTAGTCCAGTGACAAAGGCCAGAAGGTGAAGGGGACAAGGAAGCTGGTGATAGGGAACCCAAGGTTGAGTAAGGATATTGTTGATGTGTTGTGAGATTGTTAACCATTGTCATAGGGCAACATGTGTAGCAACTGTTAAATGAGAAACTATTTTGTACTGCAAGCCTTCATCTTAAGTGAGAATAGCAGCAGAATTGGAAGAGCGTAGTCAATGTCACTGAACTGTGCGTGTAGAAATTTTTGAAATGGTGTACCTTTGGCTATGTGTATTTTCACCAAAAAAAAAAAAAGATTGAGAATTTAGAGGGTTGACATGTTGTAGGGTTTTTAACCAATGTCATAAAACAATATGTGTAACAAAAAAAAAAATTTCTATGAAATGATGAAAAACAGGGTCTAGAAATGAAAAAAAAATTAAGATATGACATTCCCAATTTGTATATCAAGAAACCCTATTACTGAAAGGTTCTGGCAAGATGGCACTCTAGGCAGAAGCAGCATGCTGTCCCTCCACAGCAAAGACCTGAAAAACTAAGCCAAACAGAGAATGCAACAATCCTGAAACCCTAGAACATCAAATGAAGAGATAAAGAACTCAGCCGAGCACCAAATGGAGTGAGAATACTGAAAGAGAATGGAGAGCAAGGAGAGATTCATGCAGAGGTTCCCTACCAGCTAACGCAGCACGGATCCACCATCTTGGACTCCTATCGGAGACCAGCAAAAGGGGGTATGAGAAAGCAGCCTCATGGAGAGTCCAGTGGGAGACAAAACAGCTGCTTAGCTCCACACATAACCATCTCCCCACTGCATTCTGCCTACCTACACCGTGGGCTTGACATTTCCCCACCAAGCAGTGCAGGCACGGCCTACTGGAACCTGCCCAGCACTGATTACAGACCCGCCCTGGTGGCTGTAGTGAGTGCCACAAACAACCCGTCCCAGTGGCTCCTCTTCAGCTAAACCTGCCCTGCTGTACCATATCTGAGTGACTGAACCAGCCAGTTGGAGAAGGAGGTGAAAAGTATTGAGTGCACAGAAGACCAAACAACAAACAGCAAGCAGTCCGCCTGCTCAGACATACTCAATATTTTTTTTTTAAAGGGATGAAACAAACAAATCTACAATCAATAAATGAGAGAAATCTCTACTGAATGCCCCGAAAACAGCAAACAATATCAAAACATTTACAAAAACAGGACAGGATGGTTCCAGTAGGTGTCCAAATTAAAACACCAGATGACTCTCCTGTGGAAGAAAATGCACTACAAGTACATGATAGGGAATTCAAATCTCTAATACTCGGAATTCTCCAAGAACTGAGGCAAAAAGCTGACAAACATGAGGAAAAAATAGACAAATTTATGGAAAATACAGACAAAAACTTGGAAGAATTCAGGAAGATGATGCAGCAACAAAATGCCAAAATAAATTCACAACTCGAAATTATACAAAAACAACAATTAGAAATCGAAAGATAAACAACAAGATTTCTGAAACGGATGATATCATAGAAGGGCTGAGAAGCAGATTTGAAACTGTGGAAGACAGGATCAGTGGAACTGAGGACAAAAACTTCAATACAACACTGTTGCAGGAAAACTAAGAAAAAATAACAAAGAAAAATGAAGAGACCCTGAGAGTTATGTGGGACACAATTAAAAGCAAAAATTTTTGAGTGATTGGCATTCCAGAACAGGGGAGAAAACAGAAAACACAGAAAGGATCATTGAGGAACTGCTGAACGAAAACTTCCCCAATATCATGAAAGATGAAAAGCTGGCCATCCAAGAAGCTCAACTAATCCCATATAGAAGAGACCACAAAAGAAAATCACCAAGGCATATCATATTCACACTCGCCAAAACCAAAGACAAACAAAGAATCCTGAGAGCAGCTCGTGAAAAACAAGAAGTCACATACAGAGGAGAAACAATAAGACTAAGCTCAGATTATTCGGCAGAAACTGTGCTGGCAAGAAGGCAGTGGGATGACATATATAAAATCTTGAAAGGAAAAAATTGTCAGTCAAAAATAATATATCCTGCAAAAGTCTCATTAAAATTTGATGGTGAAATTAGGTCATTTCCAGATAAACAGAAACTAAGGGACTATGTAAAAGTCAAACCAAATTTACAAGAATTATTAAAGGGAGTTCTTCAATCTGAGGACAAACAGCTTCAGCCCTCAGACAGGACCTAGGACGCAGAATCACATGAACCAGATACCAATCTAGGAAACGAACTCTCGAGGACTATCCAAAACCAAAAGAAATACAACAGGGAATCAGAGCAGTCAATCGATGGATGACAAAAACATCAAAACAATGAAAGAGGGAATAAACGGCATAGGTACAGAACCTTCTAATGGAAAGGAAGGCAAGGCAATACCAAGTAAGGGTAGACTGCTTCAAATTATAAAGATAAGGGTAAAATTCATGGTAACCACAAAGAAAGTTAACAAACCAACTCATAAAAATAAAGATGAAAAACATAAAGTCTCAGCAAAAACAAAACCTACAAAAACAAAAGAAATGAAAAAAATAATCCACAAACAAAAGTAACTCAGCACAAGAGAGTAAGAAGAACAAAGAAAACTTCAGCACCACAAAAAAAAAAAACACTACAAAATGACAGCAACAAACTCACATCTATCAATACTACACTGAATGTAAATGGACTACATGCACCCATAACGAGATGGAGAGTGACAGAATGGATAAGAAAACAGGATCCATCAATATGCTTCTTACAAGAGACACACCTTAGAAACAAAGATGTGAATTTATTAAAAGTGAAAGGTTGGAAAAAATATATCAGGCTAACCACTACCAAAAAAGAGCAGGAGTGGCAATTCGAATCTCAGATAAAATAGACTTTAAGACAAAATCTATCATAAAAGAAAAAGAAGGAAACTATATAATGATTAAGGGGACGGTCCATCATGAAGACATAACCATAATAAACATCTACGCACTCAATGATAGGGCTCCAAAATACATAAAACAAACTCTAACAACACTGGAAAGAGAAATTGACAGTTCCACATTAATAGTAGGAGACTTCAACACACCACTCGCAGTAAAGCACAGAACAACTAAGAAGAAACTCGACAAAGATACAGAAGACCTAAAGGTCATAATCAGCTAACTTGACCTCATACAAATATATAGAATACTCCAACCAACCGCTGCAAAGTACACATTCTTTTCCAATGCACATGGAACGTTCTCCAGAACAGACCACATCTTAGGCCACAGAGCAATCCTCAGAAAGATCCAAAACTTGAGATAATTCAAAGTATCTTCTCTGACCACAACGCCATCAAGGTAGAAATTAACACTAGAAAGAGCAAGGAAAAAAAATCAACTACATGCAAACTGAATAATACCATGCTTACATATCAGTGGGTAATAGGAGAAATCAGAGATGGAATCAAAAAATTCCTAGAATCCAATGAGAATGAAAACACATCATACCAAAACCTTTTGGACACAGCAAAGGCAGTCCTCAGAGGACAATTTATAGCAAAAGATGCACATATCAAAAAAGAAAAAAGGGAAAAAATCAAAACGTTAACTACAGAACTCAAACAAATAGAAAGAGAACAGCAAAAAAAGCCCACAACCTCCAGAAGAAAGGAAATAGTAAAGATCAAAGCAGAAATAAATGAAATAGAGAACAGAAAAACAATAGAAAGAATCAACAAAACCAAAAGTTGGTTCTTTGAAAGAATCAACAAAATCGACAAACCACTGGCCAGACTGACAAAAGAAAGACACGAGAGGACACAAATAACCCAAATAAGAAATGAAATGGGGGACATTACAACAGACCCAACTGAAATAAAAAGGATTATAACACAATAATATGAAAAACTATACTCCAACAAATTTGAAAACCTAGAGGAAATGGATAAATTTCTAGAAACACACAGCCTACCCAAACTACAACAAAGTGATGTTGTAAATCTGAACAGACCCACAACAAGAGAAGAGATTGAAAAGGTAATAAAAAAAACTCCCAACCAAATAAAGCCCTGGCCCAGATGGCTTCACTGGAGAATTCTACAAAACATTTACAGAAGAGCTCATACAAGTACTACTCAAGCTATTTCAGAGCATAGAAGAGGAAGCAACACTTCCAAATTTATTGTATGAAGCCAGCGTAACGCTGATACCAAAAGCAGGCAAAGACGTCACAAAAAAAGAAAATTAAAGACCAATATCTCTCATGAATATAGATGCAAAAGTTCTGAACAAAATTCTAGTCAATAGAATTCAGCATTATATCAAAAAAATAATACACCGCAACCAAGTAGGATTCATACCAGGTATTCAAGGATGGTTCAACATTAGAAAATCAATCAACGTAATCCACCACATAAATAAAACAAAAGAAAAGAATCACATGATCATCTAAATTGACGCAGAAAAGGCATTTGACAAAGTCCAACACCCATTCCTGATAAAAGCTCTCAATAAAATAGGTATAGAAGGGAAATTTCTCAACATAATAAAGGGCATCTATGCAAAACCAATGGCCAACATCATTCTTAATGGAGAGAGGTTGAAAACATTCCCCTTGAAAACAGGAATAAGTCAAGTATGCCCTTTATCACAACTCCTATTTAACATTGTGCTGGAAGTTCTACCTAGAGCAATAAGGCAAGAAAAAGAAATAAAGGGCATCCAAATTGGTAATGAAGAAGTTAAACTGTTCCTGTTTGCAGATGATATGATACTATACACAGAAAACCCTAAAGACTCCACGAGAAATCTACTGGAACTAATAGAAAGATTCAGCAGAGTAGCAGGATACAAGACAAACATTCAAAAATCAGTTGGATGCCTATACACCAGTAAGGGGAACGATGAAAAGGAAATCAGGAAATCAATACCATTTTCAATAGCCCCTAAAAAGATAAAATACTTAGGAATAAATCTGACCAGGGATGTAAAAGACCTATACAAAGAAAACTACAAAACACTGCTGCATTAAACCCAAAGGGATCTACATAAATGGAAAAACATACTATGCTGATGGATAGGCAGACTCAACATTGTGAAAATGGCAATTCTATCCAAAGCAATTTACAAATACAATGCAATCCTGATCCAAATACCAGCAACATTCTTCAAAGAGATGGAAAAACTAATCATTAACTTTATATGGAAAGGGAAGAAGCCCCAAATAAGTAAAGCAGTACTGAAGAAGAAGAATAAAGTTGGAGGTACTCACACTACCTGACTTCAGAACCTACTATACAGCGACAGTAGTCAAAACAGCCTGGTACTGGTACAAAGACAGATACATTGACCAATGGAACAGAATTGAGAACTGAGATGTAAATCCATCCACCTACAGTTACCTAATCTTCAACAAGGGCCCAAAGTCCATCAAATGGGGAAAAGACATTCTCTTTAACAAATGCTGCTGGCAAAACTGGATATCCATTTGCAAAAAATGGAACAGGATCCATACCTCACACCGTATACAAAAACTACTTCAAAATGGATCAAAGACCTGAATATAAAGCCTAAAACTATAAAATTCATAGAAGAAAAAATAGGACCAACACTTCAGGCCTTAATACATGGCATTAACAAGATACAAACCATAACAGTCAATGCACAAAACCCAACAGATATGCTAGATAACTGGGATCTTCTAAAAATCAAACACCTATGCTCTTCAAAAGACTTCACCAAAAGAGTCAAAAGAGAACCTACAGACTAGGAAAAAAATTTTGGACAGTACAAGTCAGACAAAGTTTTAATCTCCATAATCTACAAGAAAATCCAACATCTCTACAACAAAAAGACAAATAATCCTATTAAAAAATTTGCAAAGGAAATGAACAGACATTTCAAAGAACACATTCAAATGGCCAACAGACACATGAGGAAATGCTCTCGATCACTAGCCATTAGAGAAATGCAAATTAAAGTCACAATGAGATACCATCTCACCCCGGCATTACTGGCATGAATCAAAAACACTGGAAATAACAAATGTTGGAGGGGCTGCGGGGAGATCGGAACTCTTATGCACTGCTGGTGGGAATGCAAAATGATACAACCATTTTGCAAAATGATATGGCACTTCCTCAGAATGCTAGAAATAGACATACCATTCGATCCAGCAATCCCACTCCTAGGAATATATCCTAGAGAAATAAGAGTCATCACTCAAATAGACATATGCACACCTATGTTCATGGCAGCATTGTTCACAATAGCAAAACGATGGATACAACCTAGATGCCCATCAACAGATGAATGGATCAACAAACCATGACACACACACACAATGGAGTATTATGCAACGAGAAAGAACAACGATGAATCTGTGAAGCATCTCATAACGGATGAAACTAGCGGACATTATGCTAAGGAAAATAAGTCAATCACAAAAGGACAAATATTGTATGAGACCTCTATTGTAAAATCCCATGAAAAAGTTCACACGGAAAATGTAACAATCTTTGTTGGTTACCAGGGATGGGAAGGGTGGGGGGGGGTAATACTAAATAGGCAATAGATAAGTGGTATCTTGGGTGAAGGGTGAGACAGTACACAATACAGGGGAAACTAGCACAACCTGTCCAAGGAAAGGTCATGGAAGCCCCATAGACACATCCAGACTCCCTGAGGGACTGAGTTGCTGGGCGGAGGGCTCTGGGGACCATGGTCTCCGAGAACATCTAGCTTAATTGGCATGACACAGCTTATAAAGACAATGCTGTACATTCTACCTTGGTGAGTAGTGTCTGGGGTCTTAGAAGCCTGTGAGCAGCCATCTAAGATACTCCACTGGTCTCATGCCTTTGGGAGCAAGGGAGAATGAACAGAACAGGATACAAGGAAAAGATGAGTCCAAAGGACTAATTGTCCACAGCTACCAAGGCCTTCACCAGACTGAGTCCAGTACAGCTAGATGGTGCCCGGCTACCACCGACTGCTCTGACCAGGATCACAACAGAGGGTTCTGGACAGAGCTGGAGAAGGATGTAGAGCATAATTAACTCACAAAAAAAAAAAAAAAAAAAAAAGACCAGATTTACTGGCCTAAAGGAGACTTGAGAAACCCCAGAGTATGGCCCCCAGACACCCTTTTAGCTCAGTGGTGAAGTTACCTCCGAGGTTCACTGTTCAGCCTGGGGGTGGACAGCCCCGTAAAACCAAATGAGACTAACGAGGTACAGGAGTCCAGTGACAAGGGCCAGAAGGCAGAAGGGGTCAAGGAAGCTGGTGATAGGGAACAGAAGATTAAGGATATTGCTGATGTGTTGTGAGATTGTTAACCTTGTCATAGGGCAACATGTGTAGTAACTGTTAAATGAGAAACTATTTTGTTCTGTAAGCCTTCATCTTAAGTGAGAATAACAGCACAATTCGAAGAGCATAGTCAGTGTCACTGGACTGTGTATGTAGAAATTTTTGAAACGGTGTAACTTTGGCTATGTGTATTTTCACCAAAAAAAAAAAGTTGAGAATTTAGAGGGTTAATAAGTTGTGGGGTTGTTAACCAATGTCATAAAACAACATGTGTACTACTGTTTGATGAGAAACTATTTGTTCTGTAAGCCTTCACCTGAAGTACAATAAAATATTAAAGAAAAAAAAACGCTATTACTAAATTTTAAAACTGTTTTCTTATGAATGCTTCTTTGCATTCTGACCATTCTTTTTTTGTTTTATTTATTTAACTTATGGTTTGTGTTCATTTCCCAGATTGGCCAGCTGATTGATTTTACATCTTATTGATAGTCTTACACATTGTCTACACAGCAAGTTGCTTATAGAGAACAACTGACGTGAGATTGTCACACATTGGATTGATCAGTCTACAGTGTTTGTTTCCCATGGTCCAAGCCTCTGCAATATCTTTTGGCATGTCTTCTGTCTTCTCCTTTGTCTTATCTCTCATATCTATTTCACAGTACTACTATAACAAGATTGCATTGCTATAAACATCTCCTTGTTCCTGTAAGACTGGTTGTGTTGTTTCTGGGCTGTATTGTCACTGTCTTATCTCCAGAGGTGGATTTACAGTGAAGTTAATCAAGACTAAGCTTCAGGACCTATCACTTAGATGGGCCCAGTCTAAGAATGAATCCAATGTTCTATTTACAATCTTGTCTTCTTTTCTTAAACAAGGATACCAAAGTTGTTTAAGACTCGGGGCCCATAAAACCTGGTTCTACCCCTGCAGTTATCTCAGATAGAAATCATATAGCACAAGTTAAAATAGCTGTCACCAGTATTTTAATCAATTCCTGAATTTGCCTTGTGGGTTCTCATTATCACCATTTGGTGGACTCCTAAAATTCGGTGTGATTTTGACCCATATTTTATTTTATTTTTTTTATTGTTGTAGTTTAGATGAAGTTTACATTTCAAGTTTGTCTCCCATACAAAAATTTATACATACATTATGTGACTCTAATTGCTCTCCCATACTGTGACCACACACTCCTCCTTTCCACCCCTGATTCCGCGTGTCCATTCAATGAGCTCCTAACCCTCTCTGCCTTCCCATCTTACCTCCGGACAGAAGCTGCCCGTTTGGTCTCTTCTATCTACTCAAGCTAAGGGGCATACTCGTCACGAGTATCACTTTATGTCCCACGGTCCAGTCCAATTCCTGTCGGAAGAGTTGGTCTCGGATTTGTTTTAGTTCTGGGCTGATGAAGAATCCAGGGGTCATGCTTTCCAGGACATTTTGACCATTGAATTGTATTGACAAAATGATTTATGTAAATTGTAGACATTAATTCTACGTGGTATAATTCATCTTATGGCAAATTCATTATTAGTATATTTCATTAACATGGAACTTACGAACACTAACAATGAATGAAAAATACTCCTCAGTTCATCAAAGTTAAATTTAGGAAATAACCACTGAACGTATTTTAGAAGAAGTTCTAAATTTCAAATAATTTGTAAGGGAATGATAAGTTTTTCAATAACCAGTGTTTGTTTACATGGAGCCTAGGTGGCTCAGTGGTTAAGAGGTTGGGTGCTAACCGAAAGGTTCGTAGCTCAAATCCATCAGCCATTCCTTGGAAACCATATACAGCAGTTCTACTCTGTCCTTTAGTGTTGCTATGAGTCAGAATCGACTCAACTGGCAAGATGTTTTGGTAGGTTTACATGGTAAAAAAGTAATTCTTGAGTCCAAGAAATTAATTAATGTGTGGCTTATTTGCTTTTTGTGTTAGAATTTCTGCTTTTGCAAAAGTTTTTTTTAATATAATTATAGCTGTTAGATGTATTGATCTTTATATATACATTTATATATATATATATATTTATATATATATAAAGCTTAAATGGTTCTAAACAGGCTCCAGGAAAAACATACATACATGTGTTTTTCCTGGAGCCTGTTTAGAACCATTTAAGCTAAAGGAACCTGCAGGTTTATGAAGAAATCATACAAAACAGGATCTCTTACCACTCTTAGGGGAGGCTCCAGGGTTGGGAATATTTATCAAGGTTTAAGAAAACTTAGTAGTTTATGGATAGATGAAAATTTAATGAAAAAGAAATCCAATCAACTTTTGCATGCCCAAGCACAACAAGGTGCAAAACTGTACACTATGCTGTTCACACATTGTTCAGTAGTGTGTTTTAATTTCTTAGGAATCATATAGTTTTGAAATAGGTGAGGAGATGCCCATTTTCCTTAGTGTATATTTGAAATGTACTTCCAAAGCATTTTTTTCTCTCTCTCTTTTTTTTTTTTTTCTGATTCTATACTTGCTGCTCTCCATGGTTTCAAAGCAGAGCTAGATGTGGGACCTGCTAGATGCAGCAGTCTGTTTCTGTAAAGGTTACAGCCATAGAAATCCTATGGGGCAGTTTTATTCTGTCCTATTGGAAACCCTGGTGGCATAGTGGTTAAGAGCTACAGCTGTTGACCAAAATGTCAGCAGTTCAAATCCACCAGGCACTCCTTGGAAACCGTATGGGGCAGTTCTACTCTGTCCTATCGGGTTGCTATGAGTCAGAATCGACTCAACAGCAACAGGTTTGGTTTTAATTCTAAATGCCGTTTGGCTCATTTCTAATGTAATTTACCTTAAAGTGCAAGAGTTGCTCTTTATTTAATGGCTAATTATTTGCATCATCTTGACTTGAGCTTGTAAATATAGTTAAACAGAGAAAAAGCACAGCTTATTTTAGATAATTAATAAAACAGGCAGCTGGCGTTGATTATGGTATATTGGAGGAAGAAATAAACTAAGGAATAATCTATGTGCAAGTGAATACATTGAAACTGAATATATAGATCTTGAAACAAGTTAACAAAAACTCATTGCAGACTAGTATGGGCTAATCAAAATGATGGAAATGACTAATCTATGAGCAAAAGAAAAGATCAAAACTCAAAGTTGCCAATATAAAAATATTGAAATATTGATTGACAATGATATTAATAACAAACAATAATGCTCCAGGTCTGATCTTAGAGTGTGTGTGTATATGTGTGAGTGTGTAGATATTTCAACAGCTATATCTGCGTGTCTATCTACAGGTATCATTATATATAATTACATGTTAGAAATTTTATATGTAATAAATGTAGTATCCAAAAAAAAACAACCTATTCTGAATCAAGTCGATTCCGACTCATAGTGACTTGTGTATATAAATAATATATACATATGCACACATATAGATTATATATACACATACTTATAAATGTACATTTAAATGTGCTTCATTTATATGTACATACAGAATATATGATATCCAGATATATACTTTCAGTTGTGCTTGCTGTTGTTGCTAGTTGTCTTTGAGTCAACTCTAACTCACTGCAATGTCATGTATAATGGAATGAAACATTTCCTGACTCTGTGCCATCTCCACAATTATTGGTATGCTCAAGTTCATTGTTATGCCACTGTGTATTTTAAATGTTTTCCATCCCAGAGGGATCATCTTCCAGCACTACATAAGACAATATTTTTTTTTAATCCATAGAGTTTTCATTGCCTAATTTTTGGAAGTAGATCTCAAGGCCTTTGTTTCTGGTTTTTTTAGTTTGGAAGCTCTGTTGAATCCCGTCCACCATGGGTAATCTTGCTGGTATTTGAAATACTGATGGCATAGTTTCTAGCATCATAGAAACACACAAGTCACCACAGTACAACAAACTGGTGGATGGTGGATGGTCATTTGTACTCTCTTCACTATTAAGAGAATAAACTGTATTCAGTTGTTAGAGCATAGTTTATGCACAGAAATCGCTGTTGAGTTTAGAAACATGCATTTTGTTCACATCATTCAATGCCTTAAGCTCTGTAAAAAAAATGCCTGTATTTTTAACCAGTACAATATAGTGAAACAGCTGAGAAACTTATTAGGGAAATCATAATATTAGCACATCTGAATATTATAGAGAGAACTTTGGTGGAAGTATTGTATATGTTTATGTCCATATTCATATAGGTTAGATCGTATATAGGTCTCCACTGATCACGTAGGTAGCAAATCAGGTAATTTTTGAGTTGTTATTTTTTAAAGTCACATACACACAGAAAAAAAATTATCGTTAACATTAGACTAAATTATGGAGGATGTATTAGAAAGTTAAGTGGAAAGATGTCCTTTATTTGTCCATGACTTCCATTCATATTAAGTACCAGTTCTACCCGTATTAATACCGGTTGTCAGGTGGACTATAACTCATTGTGACCTCGTATGTATCAGAGTAGAACTGAGCTCCACAGGGTTTTCAATAGCAGATTTTTTGTAAGTAGATCACCAGACCTTTCCTCCAAGGAGCTTCTGGGTGGACTTGAATTACCAACCTTTCAGTTAGGAACCTAGTGCATTAACTGTTTTCTAACACGCAGGGACTTTGTTCCTATTAAAGTAGATATCCACATTTCATACCTCACTTCTCTCTACTTTCCACTTTGATAGAAAGTTAGTTGTTTGGTTTGTTTGTTTTGCTTTGCAGTTGCCATTAAGTCGATTCTGTCTCATGGTACTCCACGTGTGTGTCAGAGTAGAACTGTGCTCCACAGGGTTATCTTTTATTATTGACCACATTTCATATCAACTTGTGTTCTTTGGTGTTCTGCAGTTTAACCATGATGGGAAAGAATGCAAAGTAATGTGTTTTTCTTTTTATTTCACATTGAATTCTTTAAAATTTCTAGGTCTAATGTTTGGTGTATTCAACAATTCTGGAAAATTTTCAGCCATTATCTCTTTTAATATAAAGTCTTTACCATTCCCATTCTCTATAATTTCTCTTTCTGGAACTGTGATTAAGGATATGTTAAAACTCTTCACTCTAACTTCCATATACTGGTTTGGCTTGACTTAATCAGAGGAGCCCTTTTAAAAGAGGATCTAGAGAGCCTAAATGGAAGAAGGGTCAGAGAGATTTGAAGGCACAGAGACATTTTACCGTTGGCCTTGAAGAAAGAGCCCTTGTAGGAAGGGCTACATGGCAGGGAATAGCAAGAAATTCACAGCAGTTGAGAGCCTCAGCCTTACTAAAACAGAGAACTGAATATTGCCAATAAACAGTGAGAGTGCAAGCCAACCTCAAGCCCCAGATGAGACCAGAGCCTGAGCCTATACTTTGATTACAGCCTTGTGAGACCCTGAACAGAGGATCCAGCTCAGGTGTACCAGACTCCTGACCCATGGAAGCTATGAGATAATAAATGTGTGTTGTTTTAAGCTGCTAAGCTTGTTTTAATTGTCATATAGAAACAGAAGACCAATAGATTCCTTAATAAATGAGGGAACCAATAAGATGCTACAACTGGTTCAAAAAAGAATTAAAAAAACTCAAATATATAACCAATCAGAAACAAGAAATGCATATTAAAACACATGCAAAAATGGTCAATATCCACAGGGCAAAGATCAATTGCCTTCACTGGATGAGTTATTTGCATTTCTAAGGACAAGTATCACCGCCAGGTCTGTTTTTTATACAAATTAAAGAGTTTTAAACAGCTCAAAGACAATGAAATACATAGTCTCTTACAGAAACAAGTAACTCTGAAGGGGTACACTAGGTAGAACCTTCAGTAGTTTCTTTTTGCCTATTCCAAAGCTTTTTTCAGGAGTTTTCCTGACAAAGAAAAATAAGATTGTAATATTTGGCAACAATGGGCTCAAACATAGCAACGATTGTAAGGATGGCACAGGACTGGGTCATGTTTTCATTCTGTTGTGCATGGGGTCACTGAGTCAGAACTGATTTGACGGCACCTAACAACTACAACAACTTCAAAGGTTGCTTAAAATCTCTAATGAAATTTTGTATTTGGGAGTACTATATTACTTACATGACAGATGTAATTATTATTAAAAACATTTATACAAGAGCTGCTTGAAGCTCTACTAGGAATGCGAACAGGAGCATCCTTAAAGAGGTAATAGCAATACTTCTGTCAAAGAAAGCTCTGCACTGTTTGCAATGCAGCAATGTTCTATCATATATAGAAAATATCTCCCAAACTTTATTCATTTGATTATCTATTGTCTGGAACTTCTCTTTGAGAAGCTCAACAAATATCTTACAGTAAAAAAACAATAGAAACGTGCTTTTCATGGAAAGAGGAATTTACATGGCACAAGCTCAGCTTAGAGTATTTGCCAATAAATGTCAAATGCTGATAACTTGCTCAGTAATTAGTGTAAAAATAAGTAACCCTAATTAGGCATTTTTAAGAGTATCAACTAAAAGGTGTGTTGCAACTTTTAAACTGAAAACTGTTTTAAGTTTAAGAATTGCTCATTTTCTCAATAAAACTCTGTTTTTCTGAGGATTCTTTGTTCAAACAGTTGATTTCTGTGTTACAAGAAAGCTCTTCAGGTTTTTTTTTTTTTTTTTTTTTTTAATGACAAAATTTACTCACGGAAAGGTCCATGGTTTTCAGGAAGTGTGTGGGAAGATTGTATTTTTGCATGCTCTGGAGCCTGGCAAAAGATGTTTACCATGTGGGATGCACGCCATCACGTGTTTTCTCTCATGTTTTCGTTCAGTTTGAGCCAAAAGGAAGCTCAGTGCTGGCAGTAGGGTATTTTCTGTTTAGGCTGAGAAATGCAAATAGCTGTTCTCAGAAGTTGAATCTAGGATTTTTAGTTAAGATATACGGGAAAGTTCCATTTAAACTTTGCTAAATCCAAGTGGCTAATTATTACTTGTGTTTTAAAGCAAGAGCGAACAAATAAACTATTTTGAAACTTCTCTATTCATTGGCTCTGGTATTCAAGACTCAATACTCCCTCTAGGAGGCCTGGTGGCATAGTGGTTAAGAGCTCAGCTGCTAACCAAAAGGTCAGCAGTTCAAATCCACCAGCTGCTCCTTGAAAACCCTGTAGGGCAGTTCTCCTCTGTCCTGTGGAGTCGCTATGAGTCAGAACCAACTCAGCATCACCTAAAAACAACAGCAGTGTTCCCATATCTAGCTGTGATTCCCCCGGGATTCAGTGATGGGACCACGTGGGACAAAATTAGGGTCTGTGTTGACATATGGAGATGACCTCATTTTTAATCTGAGAAGCTTTGCTTTCATAAATTTTGCATACTGACTTTCTACAAAGGTTTTCATTTGGAAAACAGGATCTATTTGAAGATAATCAACTTAGATTTTTTTTTAACATGCATACATATATTATAACTGTTTTGATGCGCAGAATTCTTAGTAGATTTAGGAAATGACAGATGTTTTGAGTGCCTTATTACTTATCTCCATTATTTCTGAAGTTAATTTTGAGAAGTAAGAAAGGGACAGGAAGGATTCGATTAGCTAAATGTGAAGAGGTTTAAAATTTAACAATAAAAAAAATTATATTAGTGATGAAGTATCTTAGAAGGAGCATCATTTCAGGGGTTAATGGATAATGGTAGATAATGGTAATTATATTGATAATACACTTTATCATTTGGAAACTCTTTGAAGTAAAAAGGAAATAGTTTAGTTGTCAAATCAGATGCAGAGTGGAATGAACTGATCCATGAAATGATGGGTTATTTTTTAGTATCTAGTTCTGAATTTTTAATAGAGAAAGACATTCAATCTGATCTTAAAAGATTATACTGTAATTAAGGTACTAGTGGCACATGGTAATTTTTTCTATTTTTTAATGTTTTCACATTCACTTTCTTTTACTGATTTTGAAGATGGATATTTTAAAAATACCAGTAACCAGTTGCCATCAAGTCGATTTTAACTCATGGCAAACATATGTGTGTCCGAGTGGAATTACCTTCCACACGGCTTTTAAGATGTGACCTTTTAGATTCAGACCTCCAGAGCTTTCTTCTGAGGCACCTCTGGTGGGTTCATACCACTAACTTTTCAGTTAGCAGGCGAGTATCTAACCATTTGCACTACCCATGTTCTCCTTTAAATACCCTTTATTTTCTAGTATTCTATAATAAGTTTTTGTTAGTATTGGCATTGATAATCTCACTTTAATGCTATCTGCATTCTCTCTCTTACTTTACTTCTCATTAAAAAAAAAAAGTTATTAAGATTTATCTAGCAACATTCCAAAGAAAGATGATCCAACTGAATGCAGAAATTACCAAACAATATCATTGATATTACACACAAGAAAAATTTTACTGAAGATCATTCAAAAACAGTTGCAGCAGAACATTAACAGAGAACTGCCAGAAATTCAAACTGGATTCAGAAGAGTATGTGGAACCAGGAACACCATTGCTGATGTCAGATGGGTCTTGGCTAAAAGCGAGAATACCAGAAAGATGTTTACCTGTGTTTTATTGACTATGCAAAGGCATTCGACTGTGTGGGTCATAACAAATTATGCTTAACATGTTGAAAAATGGGACTTCCAGAGCACTTAATTGTGCTTCTGAGGAAACTGAATTTAGAACAAGAGCAAGTCATTCGAACAGAGCAAGGGGATACTGTGTGGTTTAAAATTAGGAAAGGTGTGTGTCAAGGTTGCATCATTTCACCACACTTATTCAGGCTGTATGCTGAGCAAATAATCCGAGTACCTGAACTATATGAAGAACACAGCATCAAGATTGGTAGAAGACTCATTAACAACCTTGCTTGCTGACAGAGAAGAGGACTTGAAGCATTTGCTGATGAAGATCAAAGACTACAGCTTTCAGTATGGATTACACCTCAACATAAAGAAAATAAAACTCATTACAACTGGACCAATAAGCAACATCATGATAAACAGAGAAAAGATTGAAGTTGTCAAAGATTTCATTTTACTTGGATCCATAATCAACACCCATGGAAGCAGCAGTCGATAAATCAAAGGATGTATTACATTGGGTAAATCTGCTGCAAAACACTTTAAACTGTTTAAAAGCAAAGACGTCACTTTAAGGACTAAGGTGCACCTGACTCAGGTCATGATATTTTCAATTATCTCATATGCATGCAAAAGCTAGATTATGAATAAGGAAGACAGAAGAATAATTGATGCTTTTGAATTATGATGTTGGTGACGAATATTGAATATACCATGGACTACCAGAAGAATGATAACTCTGTCTTGGAAGAAGTACAGCCAGAGTGCTCCTTGGAAGTGAGGGTGACAAGAACTACTTTAGACATGTAATCAGAAGGGACCAGTTCTTGAACAGGGACATCATGATTGTTAAGTAGAAGGTCAAAAACAGGAAGACTCTCTACATGATGGATTGACACAGTGGCTGCAACAATAGGCTCCAGCATAGCAAAGATTGTGAGGAGAGTGCAGAACTGGGCAGTGTTTCCTTCTGTTCCATAGAAGGTTGCTATGAGTCAGAACCAACTTGATGGCACCTAACAACAACAACGTCTAACACCTTTTATATGCCAAGCACTGTGCTCTCCAATTAATCTACTTCATTTTATGCAATCCTTATACGATTTTATTTGGTGTTATTTTCATGCAACTCTAAAAAATCCATTGCCATCAAGTTGATTCTGACTCAGAGTGACCCTATAAGACAGACTATAACTGCCCCATAGGATTTCCAAAGAGCAGCTGGTGGATTTGAACTGCCGACCTTTTGGTTAGTAGCCTGAGCTCTTAACTACTGCACCACCAGGACCCTCATGCAACTCTAGTTCCTAGGTATTAATTTAATCATTGCAAAAATGAGAAAATTGAGGTTCAGGAAAATAATGTAATTTGACCAAAGTCACATATATAGTCAGTGTTGGTACCAATATTCAACACAGGTATGCACATGTATTTAGAGACCATCTAACACAATTATTTTACGTGATGTGTTAGTTCACTGACATCTGGTAAATAGTTCCTTTTCTTTTTTTTCAAGAGTGCATTTCAAGGTGTTGACTTCAATCAACATTAAATCAAATCTTTGTGTGGTTTTATCTCTTAGTTGCCTTGGAGATTGTCTATCTCTCCATATGCTGTTTGACAAGTAAGTGGAATGGCCTGCTACCAGTCCCCAGGTTTGACTCCTCTTGATTTAATTTTAGTTTGGGGATTGATGTACTCACAGTGAGTGCAGTTTAGTGAATTTAATAGATGATTAAAAACACAAAGTAAAAAAGTGATCTAATGTGCTATCGTATTATATTATTAACTCTTTAGGAAACATAGGTAAATTACAGAGAGTCAATAATGAAACAACATTTCAGGAAAATAAATAATTCATTGTCAGGAAAAAGCAGTGATTCCAAAATTTGGATTACAATATAATACTATTCTAATTTGTTATTTGACTTTAGGTTTTGGCATAATTTTCAGACCTTACTAAGAGGAAAAACTTTCTCTCTCTATCTCTCTCTCTATATATACGTATATATGCACACACATACACACACGTATATATTTATTTAATTTTGAACTCTATAGAAGTGTTTGGAATGCTAATGTAGTGAAGTAGTAATGCTTTTAATAGAAAGTATTATTAGATCATTCTCCATCTTTGCTGGATGTTAGAAGTCCCCAGGATTCTTTTTAAAATACTAATGTTTGCACCACGCCCTTAGAGTTTCTAAGATCTAGGACGGGGCCCAATGAAAGGCATTTAAAATATTTCTTATTTGATTCCAATACACAGAGGAGCTAAAAATCATTTGGCCATATAAGTAAATGCCTGTTGAACATAACATAATAGAAACAGCATACTCTCCCAAGTCAGAAAAAAAAAAGAATGGGGGAAAATTTAAAAAAATATATTCCATTCAGCTCCTGATTACCAATAGCCCTGCTGAAGCCCCAGAAACAATCCCTAGACAGCTGTTGAAAGTCCCAGAACTACCAAAAGCAGAGAGAGAATATTTCATGAGCTGATTTTTTCTTGCTATAGTAAAGCAGTTTTGTCCACATTAACTAATAACAAGTATTGAATACTTACTATGCACTCATGCTTTATATACATTAGACCTTTTAATCTTCACAGCAGTGTTAATAGTATCATCATATCTCTTTGAAATGATAAAGGCTAAGATAAGCTGTGTCATGTGTGATTTTGTTGGTTTTTAATTTACTTTAAAATACCTAGACATCGACTGTGTGTGTATATGCGTGTGTGTGTATAGATTTTAATTTATAATGTAGGGATGGTTAGTTTCTCTAAGAGAGAATATATATCCAAGGGCTGTTCCACCACCAACTGAAGATTCTAATTTAAGGTACATACACGAGAGATGACTCTAAAAATACTTCAGTAATCTTAATCTCTGGCAACACTAGAGACTCTGTTAACTTACATAACTAATGTTGGACATACTTTACCTTAGTATGAGCAGTAGCAAAGAATCTAGATCACCCAGGAGTCAATTCCTTTCAGAATATAATATTTGATTCTGATCAGATCTTCTGCCCAGAGAATTTTGCTCTTCTGTACAGATTATTAAGGTATAATTTGACATACAACAAAATGCACATTTTAGAAGTATACAATTTAAAGTGTACAAATAAGATAATGAATATATGCATCACTCAGAAATACGTCCTGATGCCGTTTGTAATTTCTCCTTCCATAACCTCCCGTACCCTCCTCTCCCATCTTCAGAAAATCACTGGTCTACTTTCTGTCACTGTAGATTAGCTTGAATTTTCTAGAATTTGTACTCTTTTCTTGTGTGTCTTTTTTCACTCTGTATAATTAGTTTGAGAGCCATCCACGATGGTGTATGTATAAATAGATGATTCATTTTTCTTGCTGAGTAGTATTCCACTGAAGTCTCTGGGTGGCACAAACGGTTAAAGTGCTTGGCTGCTAACTGAAAGAATGGAGGTTCGAGTCTACCAAGAGGTACCTCAGAAAAAAGACCTGGTGATCTACTTTTGAAAAATCAGTCACTGAAAATCCTATGGAGCACAGTTTTACTCTGAAACACATAGAGTCACCATGTGTCTTCAAGCTTTTTTTTTTTTTTTTGTCTTCTCAGAGTGTTCCTCCTCCTGCCTGATTTTAATTATATTGTGGGCTGAATCCTGCCACTGAAATAACATTACTATTTTTTTTTAATTTACTTTTCATACAAGGTACTGTTGAGGAAAAAAAAATGTAAGGAAGGAGATCTAGAAATTTATAAAACATATTGTACAACGTTTGTGACTCTTTATGTACCAGTTTGCGAATAAATACGTATTTGAAGGATAGAATTAAGTCTGATAATTGCTTTTACCATAAACTATATGAAAAATTACTTTGGAAACCTGTAGTTCTTAATATAGCCTTCTGATATTTATAAAATATCAAATTATTGTAGTTGATCAGCTTCCCCAGATCACATATCTACTAACTGGCATTGAAACCACTCCATTAGAAACAGAGTTCAGGAAGTACAAATCTTTCTCTTTCCCCATTTGTCAAGAAGTGCACTTCTAGGAACATTGCCTTTCAAAACTTGATTTAATTTAGAAAACGTCAGGACAAATCTCTAATTTTATGATGTGGAAAATTTGAGACTTGATAAGTTTAAGTAAATTGTTCTTATTTAAAGAGATATTGATTACAAATACTGAAGTAAAATCTAGGCCCCAGTCTGCGAAAACTGAAAAGTTCGAGATTTAACCTGCCTACAAGTTATTAAGTAGGTCTGCCACAGTTACATGAATGCTGGCCAAAGAACTGAGACTTCTGGATCAGAGGCAAAGGATAGCTTATTACTCAAGGGTATAGGGATAGTTGGAGTATCAGCATTTTTGCTTGTTTCCTGAGTTCCAGTTTGCACAGGGTGACATGAAGAAGGCCAGACGATAGCTGATCATGCAGTGTATTTTGTTATAGTCCTGAGTTTAGGGAAGCCAAATATTTTATAAAGGGCAGTAAGCCTGCCTGACTTTCCCTTAGAGTGAGGCTTTATCTTTATTACATTGGAGAGTAAAGCAAAAAAATAATTTCCTTGCTCCAGAGGAAGTCATCTCTATCTTCTGAGTTTGTGACATAAACATCCTGGAAAAGATTCTCTGGAAAAAAATAGAATCAGTGTCTCCACTCACAAGAGCTGCAAAAACATAAAAGACTCATAGAGAATTATCTCCCAACGCAGTCCAGAGCTCCTTCCACTGTAATTCTAAGGTCTTTCTCTCCTGATACCTTCTAGATTCTTACTAAACTCATCATATTTTTCAGTTGTAATATTTAATTGTGTATTTTCTCTTTGTAATATTACAACTGAAACTTTAAGTTAGGTATTCAGCATTATATGTATTTTACAGAATAGATAAATAAGGCACATTGATATAACATAGCATTCTCAAGTTCTGATAAATATTTTCAGTGGAAGTATGTTCAGGGTTTTTTGGTTACTAATTTGCTCTTCCTATTCTTGACTGCCTCCATACAGAAACCTGGCAACTATCTGATTTTTGGGTTCTACATATTGGTGATCTGAAATGCACAGCTACAGACAGGAAGAATAGAGAAAACTCCTTAAGAGACTAACTACACAGTAAAAATTGGACATCTGTAGGCTAGTGTCTTAGGCTTGATTCTCTAGAGAAGCAAAACCGGTAAAGCATATAAGTGTATATATAGAGAGATTTATACCAAGGAAATAGCTCACGCAATTGTAGAGGCTAAAATGTCCCAAGTCCACAGATCAGGGTAGAGGTGTCTCCCAGTTTGCGTAGCTGCAGAAGATGGTGAACCCAAGGTCAGCAGGTCGGAGAGGGGCTCCCACTCACAGGCTGTGAAGGTCAATGAATTCCAACATCAGCAGACAAGACCACAAGGTTTCTCCTGATTCACGTAGCTGCAGGGGCTGGCAACCCAAGGTCAGCAGGTCAGGGAACCAGACTCTTGCTCACAGGCTGAGAAGTGCAACGAATTCCAAGATCAACAGGTAAGCTGCTAGCTCAAGTCCCACGAACCGGAAGTGAGACAACAAGAGGCAACTGCTGAGTCTGGAGCAAGCCAAAAACCTTGGCAAGGCAAGCAGGCAGAAAGTAACCAGCAGAAGGCAGAGAGATGAAACTGAGAGGGCCGTGAGCTGCCACAGGCCCCACCTCCACCAGTACCACTCAGCAGATTCCATTATGGGGGTGATCACAGCATTATACAACTGCTAAAATACTGAGAATAATGGTCTAGCCAAGTTGACATACAATCTTAACCATCACAGTCCACCCCTTGTCAACTTGGCACCTGTACACATTCTCCTGAAACCATACATAATCTCTGAATAAAGATGATTACAAAGTCATACTTACGCCTAACATGATACAACTAGCACGCATACAATTGAAAACGCACCAGCCCTGTTTACATCTTATATTTTATAAGTGAAGGAAACAAAAATATTAGATGCACACATACAAAACAGAAATACTCATAGCAATTACAGTACACGTGGCCATAACTGGTATTTAGAACTACCTTCTTCCACCACCCATTCTGTATTCCCTCTGCCCTCAGAAAGCACCTCAGCTGGTCATGGTTCTTTGCCTGGTGGGGTGACCCAAACCTTCATTCCTGAAGGGTCTGGGTCATTAGTAGTCATGTTGGAATTAGGTTGCCGTAGTTTTCCATTGACTGGGGCATCACCTGAGGCAGAAAAGCCTTTAGCCCCTCCACTCCCATCTAATGAGATTAACCCTAGCCCAGCTGCTTCTAAAGAGCCCTTGCTTGAGTCATTGCCTGGGTCATCGCCTGAAGCAGATGCTTTAGGAGACAATGCTGAATGTTCTCAAAAGAATTCCACATTCTAGCTTCTAGACCTATAACTAGACTTAAGTCCCAGTGAGCCCCAAAAGGTGAAGTACCGAGTGTGACCCAGGAGGAGGTACGCTATACTCCAAAAGAACTACTTGAGTTTTCTAATATGTACAAACAGAAACCTGGGGAATATGTGTGGGAACGGCTATTAAGGGTGTGGGATAATGCTGCAAGGAACATAAAGATGGATCAGTCTGAGTTTATTGATATGGGTCCACTAAGCACAGATTCTTCATTCAATGTTTCAGCTCAGGAAGTTAGGAAAGAATCTAATAGTTTGTTTGGCTGGGTTGCTGAAGCATGGACTACGAGGGGCCTCCACTCAAAATCTGGAGAGTGTGGCCAATACCTAGAGTCTGGAGGGAGGACCATTGTGTAAATTGTCTCAGAGAACAGAAGATTATTTCCAAAGCCTTGAGGGCTAATGTAATGTGTTCTGCTTACTTGCTTGGTGCCTGTTATTCCTTCTTTCCCTGCAGTTTCTCCTATTTGTAATGGAAATTTCTAGCTTGTGCCTGTTCTGCCATTGTACCTTTGGAAACAGATAACTTGTATTTTAGATTTCACAGATGAAGAGGAATTTTTGGATTTTGGACTTAGAGTTAAGACTTTGGCTGTGATATGATGGAGTGAATATGTTTTGCATGTTGCAAGGATGTGATTTTTTTTGGAGGCCAAAGGGTGGAATGTCATGGATTGAATCATGTCCCCCAAAAAATGTGTGTATCAGTTTGGCTGGGCCATGATTCCTGGTACTGTGTGATTTTCCTATACGTTGTAAATCCTGCCTCTATGATGTTAATGAGGGCGGATGGGCTGCAGTCGTGTTAGTGAGGCAGGACTCAATCTACAAGATTGGATTGTGTCCTGAGGCAATCTCTTGAGATATAAAAGAGAGAAGTGAGCAGAGAGAAGAGGGACCTCATTCCATCAAGAAAGCAGTGCCAGGAGCAGAGTGTGTCCTTTGGACATGGGGTCACTGTGCGGAGAAGCTCCTACTCTGGGGGAACAATGATGAGAAGGCTGAGAGAGAGAAAAAGCCTTCCCCTGGAGCTGACACCCTGAATTTGGACTTTTAGCCTACTTTACTGTAAGGAAATAAACTTCTCTTTGTTAAAACCATCCACTTGTGGTATTTCTGTTATAGCAGCACTAGATAACTAAGACAGCTAGCAAATAGGATGCAAGCTTATATGTCTATGGCAGAATAATCTAAATAAGGAGACTTATCAACAAAAGTACTGGGTAGACTACAAACTGAAGAGGCAGCAAGAGCCTAGGCCAGACTCTACAAATAGTGATTGCCATTGCAAACACAGGTTGCATCTGATCTACGGATAATGTTGAAAATAGTGAATAGTAACTGTTCCTTTTCACGTACACACACACACACAGACACACACACACACATTGACAGGTACCCACAAAATCATCTCTACTAGTACCATCTCGGCACAAGAAATGGAACCATACATTCACGACAAAAAAAAAATTTAATCCATGAAAAAAGTGAGATTGTAGTTCAGAAGTAAAATTTTGACTGGTATGTTTTGCACAGACCAGTTTGTTTAAAAGAAAGTGAGGCTCTGGCCCCCTGTCTCACACACGCACACAGATACTTACACACTCCTTGAAGATCCTCCAGTCCTGACAGAAGTCACAGCCTCTAGTGAAGGGAAAACAAGAGTGTCCCAGTGCAACAGCACATAGTGGATGATTTTGTTTGAGTTTGATACTTAACTGAGGAGATATTCAGGCTAGTGGATTTATTTCATCCAAGTATAGAGAGGTTGCTCTGAATAGAGTGCTTTGGAAAAGAATATATTTGACCACAGTCCTAGGAAAAAAAAAAACAATGACTAATCTTCCAACTTCATTCTTTTAGTAGTAAGAAGGGTAACTGTACAATATTAATCTGGAGAATGTAGGTCAGTTAGAATATTGCTGTACCAACACTTGTAAGGAAAGTGGCAGCAATGGATTCTAAAAATTCAAAGGAGTCTTTAAATATCCACTAATAAAATATGCCAAAATGCTGTTAGTAGCAGATTTAAAGAGACTTATTGCTTGTGCTGATTAAACCCCGCAGGCTTGCTTGTTTTACAAACACTATCCAGCCGTCCAGTGTGTAGTTCACATAGTTAATGTAGTCATTCACAAAATATATAGATATATACATATCTGTATATGTAACATACATATGTGTATATGCATGCGTATACCAAAACAAAACCATTGCTGTCAAGCAGATTCCGACTCATAGCAACCTTATAGGACAGAGTAGAACTGCCCCATGGGGTTTTCAAGGAGCAGCTGGTGGATTCGAACTGCTGACTTAACCACTATGCAACTGGGGCTCCAT
Source organism: Dugong dugon (assembly GCA_030035585.1). Classification (NCBI taxonomy): domain Eukaryota; kingdom Metazoa; phylum Chordata; class Mammalia; order Sirenia; family Dugongidae; genus Dugong; species Dugong dugon. The sequence continues at coordinate 98,464,110 of CM057463.1, read as the reverse complement.
AGATACTTATACATACATGTATGTATATGGGAAAGTCAATGTCTTAAGCACCACAAAACGTCATATAAAATATCTAAAGGCCTTTATATGATCAGCACTATGTTTTGGTATTCCTTTTTCTTGTATGTGTGTGTTTTAACTGATGTTATGGCTGTTTCTCTTTCCTCTTACCTACAATGTATTTTGTTATAAATGCAGAGTTTGACCTCTATGTGTCCACTAGTTAAACCCTTTAGAAGAAAATGAGAAAAAAATACATGCCTCCTGACTGTGCAGGTTTTGTACTCTGATAGTATTTTGTTTGTTTTCTTTTTCTTTTTCTTCCTGTTTTTATTCATTATGAGCCCCTGTTGGTTAATATCAACATACTGTACATAAAGAACACAAACTGGAAAAGCACAGTTTAAACCAGGTTCCATTTAGGCTCTTGCAGCTTAAATATTGTAGGGAAGCTCATGGAAAATCAGGTTACCTGAATGAGGATGCAAAGTAGGTCAGTATTTCTCCATAGTCCGTTCTGGGTTGCTTGCTCTCTGCTATTATACAATAGGACACAAGATATGTATTTATGCTTCTGAGCACTACACTACATTAACTCAGTTGAAAGGGAAATATATAACTGGCTCATTTTCTGGATGAGAAGCTTTACTGATAGCTAGAAAATGTTGAAGAAGGGTTCCCAGAGACATCAACTCAAATGCTGAATCCTTTTAGCAAGTACTAATCCAGGAGGGCCGCAGTCCTGGTGACACAGTGGTTAAGAGCTCAGCTGCTAACCAAAAAGTCAGTGGTTCAAACACTCCAGCTGCTCCACAGGAGAAAGATATGGCAGTCTGCTTCCGTAAAGATTACAGCCTTGGAATCCCCATGGGGCAGTTCTATTCTGTTCTATAGGGTTGCTGTGAATTGGAAGCAACTTGATGCCAGTGAGTTTGGTTTGTTTTTTAATACAGAAATTTTAAGTGAATGTATTGATACGCAAAATTTTTAAAAACTAAAAAAGAAGGAAATACAGAAAGAAAAAAAGGAGGAAGAAAAGAAAGAGAGAAAGAAAACTACCATCAATAAGTAATTATCAGCCTTTGTACCTCCTATGAAGCCCTGGTAGCATAGTGGTTAAGAGCTCAGCTGCTAATCAAAAGGTTGGCAGTTGAAATCCACCAGCCACTCCTTGGAAATTTTATAGGGTAGTTCTACTCTGTCCTATGGGGCAGTTCTACTCTGTTCTATATGGTCACTGTGAATCAGAATCAACTCAATAGCAACAGGTTTGTTAGTTTGTTTGTTTAATACCTCCTCTGGAGTCCTTGGGTGATACAAATGTTTAATGAGCTTAACTACTAACCAAGAGACTGGAGGTTTGAGTTTACTCAGAGATGCCTCAGGAGAAATGTTCTTTGTTCTACTCCAGAAAATCAGCCATTGAAAATCCTATGGAACACAGTTCTATTCTGACACCCAAAATCATCATGACTTGGAATCAACTTGAAGGCAATTGGTTTACTGGTTACCTTTCATCTATTGGATACAAACAAAATATTATTTAGCTTAGGTGACTTCTCCACACACATGCCCCATTCTTTCTTCGAGAAGAGTATTAGAGGGATTGCTGAACTATTAAAAACTATAATATGAAATTTGATGGAAAGAGATAAGACCAGAAAAACTAAGAATGAGTTACTGGAGAAAGGAGAAGAGAAGGGAGCACTTGGTTCAGATTCAGATAATTGAGGTGGAATGCTGGCCATGGAGAATGAGTCTTGCATAGTGTGAATTGGGAGAGGACTGAAGAATATAAAAAAAATGTGTTACTGGGAAAAGTTTGAATTAGATCTTTTGAAATATTTAATTTATTAGTTTCCCAGGTCTGTGGTAACAAAATATCACCAAGTAGTTAGTTGGTTTCAAACAACAGAATGTACCATCTCACAGTTCTGGAAGCTAGTTGTTTGAATTTTGAGGGCTGGCAGGGCCATGTTCTCACTGAAGTCTTTGGTAGGAGATCTTTTCTTGTCTCTCTCAGCTTCAGGTAGCCTCACGTGTTCCTTGGCTTGTGGATGGATGTTCACATGGCATTTTTCCTCATCTCTCTCTGTCTCTATTACTTTTCCTCTTTTATAAGGACACCGCTCTGATTGATTGGTCCTGGAGTAGGACACACCTACTCCACTATGACCTCATGTTAACTGATAATATGTTCAAAGACCCTATTTCTTTAAAAAAATTACATTAACAGGTACAAGGAGTTAGGACTTCAATATACATTTTTTAGAGAAGACAATTTAGTATATAACATTTAATGAACAATTCAAGTAAGAAATGAGAATTTCTTTTCCCACTTTGCCTCTTTCCGCTTTTAATTACTTTTAGTTACTTACATTCTACTTCTTTGCATGAGACCATATAAACTGGAAAATATGAGTCTGGATTCATCACTATTACAACAACAACAGTAGCAACAAAAGTAATTTAAAACATCTAAATCAAGCATGTCTCATGAGACGCTAATACTGAAATGAATAACTCTTGAAAAGTTAACTATTCAGAAAATAAAACTACACAAGTTTAAATAGGACTAAACAATCACAAGAAACATCACAGAAAGGCAACAAATGTACAAAAATACTCATACACTTTTTTCTGCCATGATTAACCCCTAGCAGAGGCAGGAACTACAAGCTTGTCTGTGATGGCAGCTACATAGAATCCTGGGAAAAGAGCTTGATTGATTCTTGAGGGGTTCTTTTTTTTTTTTTCCCCCTGCTTTCTAGTCATTGCCCCTGGACTGGTGTGTCCCTTTAGTCTTGTTTTGTTTTATGGACCTGTCTAATCTTTGGCTGAAGGGTGAACCTCGGGAGTGACTTCATTACTGAGCTAAAAGGGTGTTGGGGGCCATACTCTCAGGGTTTCTCCAGTCTCTGTCAGGCCAGTAAGTCTGGTCTCTTTTTATGACTTAGAATTTTGTTCTACATTTTTCTTCAGCTCTGTCCAGGACCCTCTATTGTGATCCCTGTCAGAACAGTCAGTGGTGGTAGCTAGGCATCATCTAGTACTGAACTCAGTCTGGTGGAGGCCGTGGTAGTCGTGGTCTATTAGTCTTTTGAACTGATCTTTCCTTTGCGTATTTAGTTTTCTTCATTTTCCTTTGCTCATGAAGGGGTGAGACCAACGGAGTATCTTAGATGGCTGCTCACAGGCTTTTAAGACCCCAGATGCTACTCACCAAAGTAGAATGTGAAACATTTTCTTCATAAACTATATTATGCAAATTGAGCTAGATGTTCCCCGAGATCATGGTCCCCACAGCCCTCAGCCTAGCAATTTGTTCCCTCAGGGAGTTTGGATGTGTCTTTGGAGCTTCCATGACCTTGCCTTGTACAAGTTGTGCTGGCTTCCCCAGTATTGTGTACTGACTTATCATTCACCAACGTTACCACTTATTTATTGTCTATTTAGTGTTTTTCCATCCCCAGCTCTTGGAAGGAGAGGTTCTTTAATAAAATCAAAATGTGAGAGAAATAAGCAATTTTATGGCCCCTAGGGAGAGTGGCTAACAGTCTGACACTAGTCAACTGAGATTCCAGAGAGGGCTGGTCCTCAAAGGACAATTAACTTGTGGGGTTTGGTAGGGAATAACCAAAGACAATCGCGATGAGCTGAGAATGTGTGGCTTGCCAGAAGTCTGAAGGGACTGCTGATAGGAAAGGAAACAAGGTGTGTCTTTGTCTTTTGGGTTTTAGGCAGAGAACAGCATTATTCTCTTCTATTGCCACATAACAAATTACCATAAACTCAGTGGCTAAAAACAACATACATTTATTATTTTCCAGTTTATGTTGAGGGGAAGCCTGGGCACAACTGAATTGCATCCTCTGTTCTGGGCTTCATGAAGCTGCAATCAAGGTGTCAGCCAGGCTGCTTTCCTTTCTACAGCTCAGGGGTCTTCTATTAAGCTTAGTGGTTACTGGAAAAATTTAATTCCTTGTGACTGTAGGACTGATGCCCTATTGTCTTCTAGCTTTTATCTGGGACCACTCCCAGAATTTCAGAGGCCACTCAGATTTTCTTGCCATTTGACCCTTTCTATAGGCCCTATATTATGATCATAAATTGATCATAACAAATTATGGATAACATTGCAAAGAATGGGAACTCCAGGACATTTAATTGTACTCATAAGGAACCAGTACATAGTTCAAGAGGCAGTCCTTCGAACAGAACAAGGGGATACTGCATGGTTTAAAGTCAGGAAAGATGTGCGTAATGGTTGTATCTTTTCACCATATTTATTCAATTTATATGCTGAGCAAATAATCCAAGAAGCTGGACTATATGAAGAAGAACACAGCATCAAGACTGGTGGAAGACTCATTGACAACCTGTGCTATGCAGATGACACCATCTTGCTTGCTGAAAGTGAAGAGGATTTGAAGCACTTACTGATGAAGATCAAAGACCATAGCCTTCAGTGTGGTTTACACCTGAACATAAAGAAAACAAAAATCTGCACAACTGGACCAATAAGCAACATCATGATAAACGGAGAAAAGATTCAAGTTGTCAGCAAAGATAGCCCTCATTCTATGTCCTGTACTGAATTCAGCTTGAATTTCTGGCAGTTCCCTGTTGATGACCAATAAGCAAAGTCATGATAAGTGAAGAAAAGATTGAAGTTGTCAACAATTTTATTTTACTTGGATCCACAATCAGCAGCACGAAAGCAGCAGTCAATAAATCAAATTACACACTGCATTTGACAAATCTGCTGCAAAAGACCTCTTTAAAGTGTTAAAAAGCAAAAACTTCACCTTGAAGAGTAAGGTGCTCCTGATCCAATCCATGGTGTTTTCAATTGCCTCATTATGCATGCCAAATCTGGATAATGGATATGGAAGACTGAAGAAGAATTGACACCTTTGAATTATGATGTTGGTGAAGAATATTGAATATGCCATGGACTGCCAGAAGAATGAACAAATCTGTCTTGGAAGAAGGACAGCCAGAATGCTCCTTACAAGCAAGGACGGCGAGAATATGTCTCACATACTTTGTACATGTTATCAGGAGGGACCAGTCCCTGGAGAAGGGCATCATGCTTGGTAAAGTAGAGTGTTAGCAAAAAAGAGGAAGACCCTCAAAGAGATGGATTGACACAGTGGCTGCAACAATGGGCTCAAGCATAACAATTGTGAGGATGCAGCAGGACTGGACACGGTTTCGTTCTGTTGTATATAAGGTTACCATGAATTGAAAATGACTTGATGGCACCTAACAACAACAAGCCCGTTGATGTACTACTGCAACTATTTTTGAATTATCTTTGGTAAACTTTACTTCTGTGAGATATTGATGATATTTTTCAATAATTTCTGCATTCTGTTGGATCACCTTTCTTTGGAATGGGCACGAATATGGATCTTTTCCATTCAGTTGGCCAGCTTAATTTTGTTGTTGCTAGGTGCAGTTGAGTTGGTTCTGACTTATAGCAACTCTATGTACAACAGAACAAAATACTGCCTGCTCCTGTGCCACCCTCATAGTGGCTGTTATGCTTCAACCCATTGTTGCTTAAGTAGCTTAATATTAAGAATGCATAAATATCTGCCAAATTAATAATTATAATATAATTAATACTGTTAATTAGTACTTTTTATAGCCCTATTAGATTTATCTGGTTTATTTACATGACTTGTCAGAAGACACATATACCTGTTAATAGTGTACACATCATGGTATATACTCATAAAACTTTGTCTACACACAAAACATTAATTATTATTCTGCAGAGAACACTTATAAGAATATCGTGGGCAAAAATTATACATATACATGGATGAGGTATGAATTTTTTTTTATTGCCACTTTGATTTTCCTACAATAGTGCTAACTGCTCTCCTCCCTCCCCCTCCACCCCATGATTATTTTAGCATTTTTTTGTTGCTACATATATTCATCTGAAGCTTGTGGCAGCACCAAATTCTTTGTTTAGGAGTAATTTAAGTCCAACAACATGTCCTCAATAATTCTTTCATAATTTCATCATGGACTAATAGTTGTTTCTTACCCATCTCTAATCTTCCTAGCAGTCTTGGTTATTGTGGCAAAATACTACAGGAAACAATTGGGAAGTTGTCATAAGGTACTTACTATAACTGGGCAAAAGATTCAATGTACAAGTAATAAAACATGTATTTTTTAATTCTGTTTCTTTGAACTTGGACTATGATAAATTATTAAGATTTCCATTGCTCTGAAAATGCTACATAGCAAATAAAAATGTCCATATTTTATTTCAGGGAGATTACACATGAACCTCATCCCCTACATTCATATTATTACATATCTATTTATTTATTAAAATTCTATATTCCCCTTCTGTTCTTCTTAATGAATATTACTCTCGGGTATTCACTTTTGGATAATGAGGGGAAATTAAGTCTCTGTGGACCTAAATTAACATAATAAAACTCTCTCTGCCTCTAGAGGCTTTGAAACAAATTCAGAACTTAGCCTGCCCAACAGTTACTGCAGTCAGCAATTATTTCAAAGCACTAACTCTAATGCAGAACCTGTTCAACCAGACTGCTTGAAATCTGTATAGTTTTTTAACTTCTCAACTTAAATTGGAAATGGAGAACTCAGTTGACAAAACTCATTTTCCCCTTGTGTGTACCTCATCAAAATAGTTCCTTCATCACTTTTTTTCCCACAAATAATTCACCATTTCCAAGTAGAGAGCAGCATAACTTCCATTTTTAAAACATGATGAAATCCATGTGTAATTTCAGGGAATAATTAGCACTTTGTACCTTTTTCTTCTCCCCAGTATTCTTGGGTTTAAACTTGTCTGAAAATTTTGTTTGAATTATTCAAGAGAAGATAGTTACTTTGACCTAGTTTAGTCTACCAGGGAAAGAAGTAGCCAGGGTTTGTAATGCACTCAGTTTTCCGTGAATAATGGAGAATAGTGATTGAGTGAATAAAACGAACTGAGTTACAGTACTGGTTGATTTGACACTGAACGATAAGTACGCCTTCTCTCACTTATACTACTTCATAACCCATACAATCAGGACCAAATACTACCATAACCAACAAGTCCCTTGCCTGATCTGGGCTAATCCAGTTCTTCAGGCTCATACTTTGCTTCTTTTTTCTGGTTTCTCTGCACTTGAGCCACATCTATGTGCTTTCAGTTCTTGAGGTTACTATGTTCCTTCCAAATTTAGGCACTTTTGATCCGTGTGCTTGGAATGTTCTCCACTTCCAATGTCATTTGTCTATTAAACTTCTGCTCATGTTTCACATCTCAGGACAAATTTAATTTCCTCAGGAAGAGCCTTCCAGACCACCAAAGACTAGTTAAGGACTGGTTGCACTTACTTAGCTCTAAATTATTTATTTTTGTTGTTATTTGTTTGTAATCTGACTTTTCTCGTTATAGTATGTGTTCCATGTTGGCAGCATCCAGATGTTTTCATAAAATTTTACCTTTGATATTGTTGTGGGTTGAATGGTGCCCCACCAAAAGAAATGTTGAACTCCTAAACAAAGTAACTGTGAACATGACCTTGTTTGGAAATAGAGTTTTTGAAGATGCTGCTTAGGTTAATATGAGGTCATACCAGAGCAATCCAAATACAATCTGTGTACTATCCTTATAAAAAAAAAAAAAAACACAAAAAGAAGCACAGGGAGAAGACAGCCGTGTGAAAATATATCTGAAAGCCAAGGAATGCCAAGAAATACCTTAAACTACCAGACATTGGAGGAGACAAGGAAGGATCTCCCCATAGAGGGAACAGAGAACATGACCCTGCCATAACCCTGAATTTGGACTCCTAGCCTCTAGATCTGTTAGACAAAAAAATAACCTACATTGTGATATTTTGTTACAGCAGACATAAAAAACCAACAGACACTTCCCATGTAAACTTAATCCTCATAGAAAACCTGTAAGGTGAGTGTTGGGAGATACTTCTCTGTAAGTCTCTCACATTTTTGCTTATCTTGTGAGTGAGACACCAACTGCCCATTGTTCCAGATTATATTTCAAGGATGTTTGTGTAAAGTCCAGCCTTGGAAAATAGAGATAGTGTTTCCTTACAGAGCAAGGGACAGCCTTGCAGAGTGTCCAGTATAATAAAGAGAAGTCTCCTTTCAGAGCAAAAGGGAAGGCATGCTTATGGCTCATTATAAAAGATTCAGGTTACCTAAAATCAAGAGATAAAAAGGAAAGGGAAGTGAGCAGAGAGGGGGGACCTCATACCACCAAGAAAGCAGTGGCCAGAGCAGAGAGCATCCTTTGGACCCCGGGCCCTGCGCTGAAAAGCTCCTAGTCCAGGGGAAGATTGATGAGAAGGCTGACAGAGATAAAGCCTTCCCCTGGAGCTGATGCCCTGAATTTGGACTTATAGCCTACTTTACTGTGAAGAAATCAATTTCTCGTTGTCAAAGTCATCCACTTGTCATATTTCTGTTATAGCAGCACTAGATGACTAAGACAGATGTCATCCTACCATCTTTGCATAGTCCTGTGGGAACTGAGGCTCAGGGAACCAGCATAAAAATACTGACAACCCTAGTTACTGTTATTGCTTCATCTCTGACCCCGGAGTCTTATGTCTTCTACCAAGATCCATGAAAGTAGGGCAGGATAACCAGTTAGCTTTCAAGGAGGGCAAAAATCTCAAAACTTTTATGGTTCATGGCAGTGGACATTATTACTATGTTTTACATAAAAGTGATCTAAAGCAAGAGGCGGGGCAAGATGGCGCTCTAGGCAGAAGCACCACGCCGCCCCTCCACAGCAAAGATCCAAAAAACTAAGCCTAACAGAGAATCAACAATCCTGAAACCCTAGAACACCAAATGAAGAGATAAAGAACTCAGCCAAACACCAAATGGAGTGAGAATACTAAAACAGAACAGAGAGCGAGGAAAGACTCATGCAGAGATTCCTTACCAGCTAACGCAGCGCGGATCCACCATCTTGGATTCCTATCGGAAACCAGCGAACGGGAGAGCAGCCTCGCAGAGCGTCCAGTGGGAGACAGAACGACCGGTAAACTGTGGTGCGCGCTTTCCCACCCCCCACCCCTCTCCGCCTCGGCTGGGGCTCCCCTGCTTTCCGTGGCCAGGGTCCCTGGGCTGGGGGGCGCCGGTGCTTGGATTCTGTGCGCCCGGGCCGGCGGCTTTCTGAGAGCTGTCTGTTGGCTGCTGGGGAAGCTTTTTCTGCCACCTCCCCCTCCTTTTGCCTGGGTGCCTGGTTCCGAGCGCCGTCTTTGCTCTCTCCTGCGGGGCTGTGGGGCTGCGTTTGGGCGTGTGGCTGCTTCCAGGTCTGGGCTGCCATGCTGGTGAGATCCCAGGGCCTTTGTTCGTTGGCCCCTCTGCTTCCCGTGGCCACGGTCTCTTAACCACAAGACTGCCGGCTGCTTGGAATTCACGTCCCTGAGTGGGGGCTCTCTGGGTCGCATTTGTTGGCACTGACTGCTGGTGTTGCTATTTTTTTTTTTTTTAATTATTTTTTTAATTTTATTTTTCTTCTTTTTTGATTAGTTTTGTCATCTTTTCCCTCTCTTTCCCTTTTGTTTTTCTTCATTGCTTAATTTCTCATCTCTCTGTCTCTTCCTTCTCTTTCTGATCCCTGAATACCAGGCGATGTATGCCTCTGTACCTTCTGGCCAGGCTGTGCTGTGAAAACTGAGACTGACTCCCCCAGACCTCATAGCTGCAATGGTGGGATCCCTGGGAACTTTGCAGTTCTTTAACTTTTCTGATTTTTATTTGTTCATTCTTTCCTTTTCTTTCTCTTCCCCCTTCTGGTTTCCTTCATCCCATAGTCTCTCATCTGTACATTCCAACGACAAGCTCCCCTAGCATTCTTTTATGTTTGTATGCTTTTTGCTCCTGCTCTTCTCTCCTCTCTCCCATATCCAGCTTAGCTTCACACATAACCATCTTCCTGCTGCACACTACCTACCTGCACCATGCACTTGACATCACACCACCAAGCTGTGCAGGCACGCCCTATTGGAACCTGCCCAGCACTGACTACCGACCGTCCTGGTGGCTGCGGTGAGTGCCACAAACAACCCGTCCCAGTGGCTCCTCTTCAGCTAAATCTTCCCAGCTGTACCACAAGGACGAAACAAAAAACAAAAAATCTACAATCAATAAACGAGAGAAATATCTACTGAATGCCCCGAAAACAGCAAACAATATCAAAACATTTACAAAAACAAGACAAGAAGGCTCCAATAGGCGTCCAAATTAAAACACCAGATAACTCTCCTGGGGAAGAAAATGCACTAGAAGTACCTGACAGGGAACTCAAATCACTAATACTCAGAATTTTCCAAGAACTGAGGCAAAAAGCTGACAAACATGAGGAAAAAATAGACAAATTTATGGAAAATACAGACAAAAAATTGGAAGAATTCAGAAAGATGATGCAGGAACAAAATGCCAAAATAAATTCACAACTCGAAATTATACAAAAACAACAATTAGAAATCCAAAAGATAAACAACAAGATTTCAGAAATGGATGGTGTCATAGAAAGGCTGAGAAGTAGATTTGAAACCATGGAAGACAGGATCAGTGGAACTGAAGACAAACACTTGGATACAACTCTGTTTCAGGAAAACTCAGAAAAAAAGAACAAACAAAAATGAAGAGACCCTGAGAGTTATGTGGGACACAATTAAAAGCAAAAACTTTACGAGTGATTGGCATACAAGAACAGGGGGAGAAAACAGAAAACACAGAGAGGATCATTGACGAACTGCTGACAGAAAACTTTCCCAATATCATGAAAAATGAAAAGCTGGCCATCCAAGAAGCTCAACAAACCCCATATAGAAGAGACCCCAAAAGAAAATCACCAAGACATATCATATTCACACTCGCTAAAACTAAAGACAAAGAATCCTGAGAGCAGCTCGTGAAAAACAAGAAGTCACATACAGAGGAGAAACAAGACTAAGCTCAGATTATTCGACAGAAACCATGCAGGCAAGAAGGCAATGGGATGACATATAAAATCTTGAAAGAAAAAAATTGTCAGCCAAGAATAATATATCCTGCAAAACTCTCATTCAAATTTGATGGTGAAATTAGGTCATTTCCAGATAAACAGAAACTAAAGGAATATGCAAAAGTCAAACCAAACTTACAAGAATTATTAAAGGGAGTTCTTCGATCTGAGGACAAACAGCTTCAGCCCTCAGGCAGGACCTAGGACCTAGGATGCAGGTTCACATGAACCAGATACCATTCTAGGAACTGAACGACAGAGGTCTTTCCAAAAACAAAAGAAATACAACAGGGAATCAGAGAAATCAATCAAAGGATGACAACAACATCAAAACAATGAAAGAGGGAACAAACGGCATAGGTATAGAACCTTCCAAAGGAGAGGAAGGCAAGGCAATACCAAGTAAGTGTAGACTGCTTCAAAATTATAAAGATAAGGGTAAAATTCATGGTAACCACAAAGAAAGTTAACAAACCAACTCATAAAAATAAAGACAAAAAACAAAGTCTCAACAAAAACAAAACCTACAAAAACAAAAGAAATGAACACAAAATCCACAAACAAAAGTAACTCAGCAGAAGAGAGTAAGAAGAACAAAGAAAACTTCAACACCACAAAAAAAAAGCACTACAAAATGACAACAACAAACTTCCATCTATCAATAATTACACTGAATGTAAATGGACTCAATGCAGCCATAAAGAGATGGAGAGTGGCAGAATGGATAAGAAAACAGGATCCATCAATTTGCTGTCTACAAGAGACACACCTTAGAAACAAAGATGTGAATTTATTAAAAATCAAAGGTTGGAAAAAAATATATCAAGCTAACAACTATCAAAAAAGAGCAGGAGTAGCAATTCTAATCTCAGATAAAATAGACTTTAAAACAAAATCTGCCATAAAAGACAAAGAAGGACACTATATAATGATTAAGGGGATGATCCATCATGAAGACATAACCATAATAAATATCTATGCACCCAATGACAGGGCTCCAAAATACATACAAAAAAATCTAACAGCACTGAAAAGAGAAATTGACAGTTCCACAATAATAGTAGGAGACTTCAACACACCACTCTCAGTAAAGGACAGAACAACTAAAAAGAAACTCAGCAAAGATACAGAAGACCTAAAGGACACAATCAGTCAACTGGACCTCATAGACATATATAGAACAATCCATCCAACAGCTGCAAAGTACACATTCTTTTCCAATGCACATGGAACGTTCTCCAGAATAGACCACATCTTAGGCCACAGAGCAATCCTCAACAAGATCCAAAACGCTGAGATAATTCACAGTATCTTCTCTGACCACAATGCCATCAAGGTAGAAATTAACACTAGAAAGAGCAAGGAAAAAAAATCAAACACATGGAAACTGAATAATAATCTGCTTCAAATCAATGGGTAATAGAAGAAATCAGAGATGGAATTAAAAAATTCCTAGAATCAAATGAAAATGAAAACACATCATACCAAAACGTTTGGGACACAGCAAAGGCAGTCCTCAGAGGACAATTTACAGCAATAGATGCACATATCATAAAAGAAGAAAGGGACAAAATCAAAACATTAACTACAGAAGTCAAACAAATAGAAAGAGAGCAACCAAAAAAGCCTACAACCACCGGAAGAAAGGAAATAGTAAAGATCAGAGCAGAAATCAATGAAATAGAGAACAGAAAAACAATAGAAAGAATCAACAAAACCAAAAGTTGGTTCTTTGAAAGTATCAACAAAATCGACAAACCACTGGCCAGACTGACAAAAGAAAAACAGCAGAGGGCACAAATAACCCAAATAAGAAATGAAATGGGGGACGTTACAACAGACCCAACCGAAATAAAAAGGATTATAACAGAATATTATGAAAAACTATATTCCAACAAATTTGAAAACCTAGAGGAAATGGATAAATTTCTAGAAACATAAGGCCTACCCAAACTACAACAAAGTGATATTGAAAATCTGAACAGACCCATAACGGGAGAAGAGATTGAAAAGGTAATAAAAAAACTCCCAACCAAAAAACGCCCTGGCCCAGATGGCTTCACTGGAGAATTCTACAAAACATTTACAGAAGAGCTTGTACCAGTTCTACTCAAGCTATTTCAGAGCATAGAAGAGGAAGCAACACTTCCAAATTCATTCTATGAAGCCAGCATAACGCTGATACCAAAACCAGGCAAAGACATCACAAAAAAAGAAAATTACAGACCAATATCTCTCATGAATATAGATGCAAAAATTCTGAACAAAATTCTAGCCAAAAGAATTCAGTATCATATCAAAAAAATAATACACCACGACCAAGTAGGATTCATACCAGGTATGCAAGGATGGTTTAACATTAGAAAATCCATCAATGTAATCCACCACATAAATAAAAGGAAAGAAAAAAATCACATGATCATCTCAATTGATGCAGAAAAGGCATTTGACAAAGTCCAACACCCATTCCTGATAAAAGCTCTCAATAAAATAGGTATAGAAGGGAAATTTATCAACATAATAAAGGGCATCTATGCAAAACCAACAGCCAACATCATTCTTAATGGAGAGAGGCTGAAAACATTCCCCTTGAAAACAGGAACAAGACAAGGATGCCTTCATCACCACTCCTATTTAACATTGTGCTGGAAGTTCTCGCTAGAGCAATAAGGCAAGAGAAAGAAATAAAGGCATCCAAATTGGTAATGAAGAAGTTAAACTCTCCCTGTTTGCAGATGATATGATACTATACATAGAAAACCCTAAAGACTCCATGAGAGATCTACTGGAACTAATAGAAAGATTCAGCAGAGTAGCAGGATACAAGATAAACATTCAAAAATCAGTTGGATTCCTATACACCAGTAAAGAGAACTATGAAAACGAGATCAGGAAATCAATACCATTTTCAATAGCCCCTAAAAAGATAAAATACTTAGGAATAAATCTGACCAGGAATGTAAAAGACCTATACAAAGAAAACTACAAAACACTGCTGCATGAAACCCAAAGGGATCTACATAAATGGAAAAACATACCATGCTCATGAATAGGCAGACTCAACATTGTGAAAATGGCAATTCTACCTAAAGCAATCTATAAATACAATGCAATCCCGATACGAATACCAACAACATTCTTCAAGGAGATGGAAAAGCTAATTATTAACTTTATATGGAAAGGGAAGAAACCCCGAATAAGTAAAGCTCTACTGAAGAAGAAGAATAAAGTTGGAGGACTCACACTACCTGACTTGAGAACCTACTATACAGCTACAGTACTCAAAACAGCCTGGTACAGGTACAACAACAGAGACATTGACCAATGGAACAGAATTGAGAACCCAGATGTAAACCCATCCACCTACAGCCACCTGATTCTCGACAAGGGCCCAAAGTCCATCAAATGGGGAAAAGACACTCTTTTTAACAAATGGTGCTGGCAAAACTGGATATCCATTTGCAGAAAAATGAAATAGGACCCATACCTCTCACTGTATACAAAAACTACTTCAAAATGGATCAAAGACCTGAATATAAAGCCTCAAACTATAAAATTCATAGAAGAAAAAATAGGACCAACACTTCAGGCCTTAATACATGGCATTAACAGGATACAAACCATAAACATCAACACAAAAAACCCAACAGATAAACTAGATAACTGGGATCTTCTAAAAATCAAACATCTATGCTCTTCAAAAGACTTCACCAAAAGAGTCAAAAGAGAACCTACAGATTGGGAAAAAAATTTTGGACAGTACAAGTCAGACAAAGGTCTAATCTCCATAATCTACAAGAAAATCCAACGCCTCTACAACAAAAAGACAAACAATCCTATCAAAAAATGGGCAAAGGAAATGAACAGACACTTCACCAAGCAAGACATTCTAATGGCCAACAGACACATGAGGAAATGCTCGCGATCACTAGCCATTAGAGAAATGCAAATTAAAACCACAATGAGATACCATCTCACCCCGGCATTACTGGCACGAATCAAAAATACTGGAAACAACAAATGTTGGAGGGGCTGCGGGGAGATGGGAACTCTTATACAGTGCTGGTGGGAATGCAAAATGATACAACCATTTTGGAAAATGATATGGCGTTTCCTCAGAAAGCTAGAAATAGACATACCATTCGATCCAGCAATCCCACTCCTAGGAATATATCCTAGAGAAATAAGAGTCATCACTCAAATAGACATATGCACACCTATGTTCATGGCAGCATTGTTCACAATAGCAAAACGATGGAAACAACCTCGATGTCCATCAACAGATGAATGGATACACAAACTATGGTACATACACACAATGGAGTACTATGCAACGAGAAAGAACAACAATGAATCTGTGAAGCATCTCATAACATGGATGAAACTGGAGGACATTATGCTGAGTGAAATAAGTCAATCACAAAAGGACAAATATTGTATGAGACCTCTATTGTAAAAACCCATGAAGAAATTCACATGCAAAATGTAACAATCCTTGTTGGTTACCAGGGAGGGGGGGGAGGAATACTAAATAGGCAATAGATAAGTGGTACCTTGGGTGAGAGGTGAGATAGTACACAGTACAGGGGAAACTAACACAATCTGCACAAGGAAAGGTCATGGAGGCCCTATAGACACATCCAAACCCCCCAAGGACTGAGTTGTGAGACGGAGGGCTCTGGGGACCATGGTCTCGGGGAACATCTAGCTCAATTGGCATGACACTACTTATAAAGACAATGCTCTACATTCTACCTTGGTGAGTAGTGTCTGGGGTCTTAAAAGCCTGTGAGCGGCCATGTAAGATACTCCACTGGTCTCATCCCTTCGGGAGCAAGGGAGAATGAAGAGAACAGGATACAACGAAAAGATTAGTCCAAAGGACTAATTGTCCACAGCTACCAAGGCCTCCACCGGCCTGAGTCCAGTACAGCTAGATGGTGCCCGGCTACCACCACTGACTGCTCTGACCAGGATCACAACAGAGGGTTCTGGACAGAGCTGGAGAAGGATATAGAGCATAATTTTAACTCCCCCCCCCCAAAAAAAAAAGACCAGATGTACTGGCCTAAAGAATACTGGAGAAACCTCAAGAGTGTGGCCCCCAGACACCCTTTCAGCTCAGAGGTGAAGTTACCTTCGAGGTTCGATGTTAAGCCTGGGAGTGGACAGCCCAGTAAAACTAAATGGGACTAATGAGGTACAGGAGTCCGGTGACAAGGGCCAGAAGGCAGAGGGGGAGTAGGAAACTGATGATAAGGAACACAAGTTGAGTAAGGACACTGTCGATGTGTTGTGAGATTGTTGACCACTGTTATAGGGCAACATTTGTAGTAACTATTAAATTGGAGGCTGTTTTGTCCTGTAAGCCTTCATCTTGGGCGAGAATGGCAGCACAATTGGAAGAGCATAGTCAATATTACTTAAATGTGTAAGTAAAAAGTTTTGAAATGGTGTTAAAAAAAAAAAATGAGACTAATGAGGTACAGTAGTCCAGTGACAAGGGCCAGAAGACAGAAGGGGACAAGGAAGTCCCCTGGTGATAGGGAACACAAGGTGGAGTAAGGATATTCTTGATGTGTTATGAGATTTTTAACCATTGTCATAGGGCAACATGTGTAGTAACTGTTAAATGAGAAACTATTTTGTTCTGTAAGCCTTCATCTTAAGTGAGAATAACAGCACAGTTGGAAGAGCGTAGTCAATGTCACTGAACTGTGTATGTAGAAATTTTTGAAACGGTGTATCTTTGGCTATTTGAATTTTCATCAAAAAAAAAAAAAAAGAGGTTGAGAATTTAGAGGCTTAATATGTTGTGGGGTTGTTAACCAATGTCATAGAACAACATGTGTACTACTGTTTCATGAGAAACTATTTGTTCTGTAAGCCTTCACCTGAAGTACACTAAATTATTTTAAAAAAAAAGAAAAAGTGATCTAAAGCACAGCAATTGAATTAATGTAGAAAGGCTTTAAACAGTGGCTGTCATATTTAAGTGTGAAATGAGTCTCATTATTATTATAGTTATTGTTATTATACAATTTATTCAATGGTTAATCTCTGAATTTCTCTATAATGCAAGGTAAAATAATAGCACCAATGAGAAAATATTATCAAAATGGATCTGGACACTACCTCCATGAAAGACATTCTACAATGATGAAACTCAAGTTTTAGTTAGGTAACCACATAACTAAATAATTTAGAACTGGTTAAGGACAACCAATACTGAGTTTATATTTCAAGAATAATGACCTAGTCTCTGTTGGTGAAGAGGAGCAGTTATACATTTGAGCCCAGTCATAAACTTGAGCAGGTTCATAAAGCAATACTAGTGTGTTTCAATTTCTTTTGATGTCTTGCTTAGTTTCTCCAAATCAGATAGTTACATTTGTTCATTTTAGGAAGTAGATTGAAGCAGAAAGTAATAGCAGCTTAACACTTACATAACACTATGTGCCAGATTCTGTTCTGAATGCTTGAATTAATACATATTAAATTCTCACATCAACTCTGTGACGTAGCCCCATTTAACTCATGAGAAGACTGAGGTATAGACAGATTTTAATAACTTATCCACATCTTGGTGGAGCCATGATTTGAACCTACAGATTCTAGCTCTAGAGAACATGTTTCTGATCACTCTGCTCTACCGTTGTATTATATTTTATTTATCTAATCAAAAGCATAGATGAAATGTAATGCTTCTTTGTATCACATAGCATGGTTGAATAATGCATGCTCCTATGTTAAAATTGTTAGTAAGTTACGTTTTAGGGAATTGTTTACAATTTTGAATATGTGGAATATTCAAATCTAGAGCTAGATATATCGGATAGTTACAACCAAACCATCTTATAATTTTGAATGTAAAAAGTCTCTCAAATCTACTGTCTTAACAACTTTTGATTTTTTTTGCCAATTTACTTCCCCCTCTCTAAAGAAAATAAAGGGCCACTTGCTATCTTGCATTTTATACAACCAGATTTTTTCTCTTGTCCAAATTTGCTAAATTTCAAAATGCTATCTTGGAGAATAAAACAACTGTTGCTTTGACTTACAATCTTTCAGCCCAAACTCAACCTATGGAAAATTACCCATGAGATTAAAAAAAGACCTCCCTAACTTCCTGGTGTATTAACATTGTAATGTATTTAAGAAGAAGAGTTTCTCTGAGTGTTTTAATATAAAAAAGCAAACATTGACAAGAACTAAAAGAATTTTTAAAATGTACCCAGGTAACAATTTTTTCTTTCTATGAATTTCACTAGTGTCTTTTATGCTATGCAATCCTTTCTGAGAAGACAACTACAGTGGAATTGGAAATTGAGATTATGAGAAAAAGACAACATAAAGTCCTGAGCAAAGAATGTGTGACTTAGTGGTCATACTGTGCTCCAGGGGAATTTTGAACAAATCTTAATTTCTAGTGCCTTTCTAGATGAAGGGCAAGGTTGGAGAAAATAAAGAAGCTACACATATTCAAGAAAGTTCTACTACTTCTATGATATGATGAATTTGTATAATATCCCTTAACAAAACTATACAATCCAGTGCAAACAACAGTAGCTTAACTCCCCAAAGTTCTGCCATTCTGCAAGTCATTCATGGTGATTCTGGATAAGACAAAGAGAAAGAAGAAAGGGAGCAAAAAACAAGGCTGGAATGGAAGAAGGACAGTCACAATAGTTTTGAATACGGGAAACAAATGCAAAAAAAGCCTCAGTGTTTAGAAAATGGTGAAGAAATCATCAAGTCTTTGCTCTGTCCTATACAGAGACTCTAGAAAAAACTGTTTACATATATATACATTTATATATATCTTTGTGTATGTGTGTGTGTGTGTGTGTGTGTGTGTGTGTGTGTGTGTGTAGGCTGCAGAATAAGTAGAAAAAGTAATGTGTATACTTTTACAAGTGTTCCCAATGTTTTCTATAATATCATTACCACCAAAATTATAAGTCTTTACTGAGTACAATTACATAACAGCAAATTTTCCACCTCCAAATAATTTAGAGTCTATCAGTATACACACTCACATACACACATATGCACACACTCACACATATAGACAGATAATTTAATGGTGTAATATTACCTACTGCCTAAGAATATCTTCTCTTGGATTTTTTTCCCCATTAGCACAAGTTATCTGAGAAGCTTATTTAAGTGGCTGAAACTTCACAATTACGTGCTAACACATTTTTCAGGATTAATTAGTAGTTTTAATATATGGTAAGTATATTTTAGTAGCTTGCTGAGAAGCATATTATCCCAATTAAGAAATGTTTAAAATAGAAATGAGTTTTTTTTTTTTTAATGTATATTTTAATCTGTTTTGGTCACTGAGGCTATAATTCTAAAGCTCCTCTGGTGATATCCTTTTGGAGATTCTGCCAAAGGAAGAGAGTTAGGGTAGGAAAGTAGATGTTATGTTATCTAAGGTTGTCTCTAAGAAGCCAACCACTGGAGGAAAATAAAAGTAGAAGATGAAAAACTGGGATAAACATGTACTTTTTGAACGTTTGTTTGGCTTCTTAATACGTACAGTATTTGAATTTCTCTTCATAAATTGTGTCTGTAGTAAAATGTTAAATATGGTAGTTTCAGCTGGTACCCTGAAACATACACACCACATGTCCCTTCATTTTTGCATATACCACTCTTCACATCTAAATTAAATAAAGTCCCAATCCGTTGCATCGGATCCATCCTTCAGAATTTTTCTGAGAATTCCTAGGCAGTGCTTACATATCTTAGTTGTTACTTGTTATACCTTCCCTTGAATTTTTGGCTCAAGCTGTTTTTCATTATTTCTGGACATTTCCTTTCTCTCCAAATATGCCTATGTGGTTTGTTTGCCCATCCTTTGCTGGTAAAAATGGGCATACGCTCTTTCTTCATTCTCTAAGGCAATGATAACAAAAAACTACTCGAAGATATCATTGGGAAATTAATACCATAGAAAAGAAACGTAAAATTGGATACCAGGCATCATTGTCTCTGAAAGTTAATTGGCCATACCTGGTCCCAGCACTATCTATATGACCCCCTATTCTCTGTTTCCTGACACCCTCCTATCTCTCTTTCACTTGAGCCAGCATCCTGTTGCCATATTTTAAAGCAGACTTTTCTTAGATCTAAGGACCAAGGCTTGATACCTTCTGAAATTTTCAATGTATTTCCTCTCCTCTGTTCAACCAACACAATTATTTTTAATATTAAAATGATCTCACTCAGAAACACTCATTCTGCCTCCCCTCTCCGAGGCAGCCTTTGTTTAATCAAAAGCTGCATAGTAATCAATATCATAATTTGATGTACTTTACTACTATGGACTGAGTTATCCAAGAATCATGAGTGAATGGTATCCTTAAACAAACAAATTAAAGACTTATTCTGGACACTTCCCACAAAGAAAAAAAGAGTGTCCACTGTAAATTGACTTGCTTTCTCATTACTTCAACTAACAACTTTGAATATCAATTTTCCTACTAAAATAAAATTTAGAGTTTTGCTTTTTTTTTTCAGGAGCAGAGCACGTGAACTACTGCTTCCTGGAATCACAATTCAAGCACTGGGTGGAGTCAATCTGGGAGATTTCAGTTCTAGTGTACTAATGTCTATGGCATACCTGAAATGTGTAAAGAAATGGTAGACACTAAAGAAATATTTAACCCCTGTCCCTACAATCTCTTACTCTACAATGTGACTTGATGGACGATACAGCTGATAATAACACTTCAGCTAATTATACACAGGATGAGTGGTTCAGAGGCTATTCAAAACGCAAGTCTGAGGTGTTTTGGTAAACTACGAAGTACTTCAGAACAGTTTTCTTTTTCTTGCTTTTAAGAAGTATCTGATATCCTCTTTCTAAATTCTAAATATTTTTTGTCTGTGGAAGAAGTCCAAGCTGCATTGAAGCCACTGGCAAAAAATAAGGCTCGGAATTGCCAATTGAGATGATTAAAGAAACAGATACAATGCTGGAAACACTCACTCACTTATGCCAAGAAATTTGGAAGATGGCTACCTTATCAATCAACCGGAAGAGATCCATATTTTGCCCATTCCAAAGAAAGATGATCCAATGAAATACAGAAATTATTGAACAATATCATTAATATCACAAACAAGTAAATTTTTACTGAAGATAATTCAAAAATGGTTGCAGCACTACATTGACAGGGGACTCTCAGAAATTCAGTCAGGATTCAGAAGAGGACATGGAACAAGGGATATCATTGCTGATGTCAGAGGGATCTGGGCTAAAAGCAGAGAATATCAGAAAGATGTTTGTTGCGTGTTGTTAGCTGCTGTCTAGTCAGTTTCAATTCATAGAGACCCCATGTACAACAGAGACACTGCCTGGTTTATCCCATCATCACAATTGTTATGTTTGAACTCATTGTTGCAGCCACTGTGTAAATCCATCTCATCAAGGGTCTTCCTCTTTTTCACTGACCGTCTACTTTACCAAGCATGGTATCCTTTTCCAAGGACTGATCCCTTCTGATCACATGTCCAAAGTACATAAGACGAAATCTCGCTATCCTTCCTTCTAAGGAGCAATCTGGTTGTACTTCTTCCCAGAGAGATTTGTTCGTTCTTCTGGAAGTCCATGGTATACTCAATGTTCTTTGCCAACACCGTAATTCTTAGGCATCAATTCTTCTTCAGTCTGTCTTATTCATTGTCCTGTTTTCTCATGCATATGAGGCAACTGAAAATATCATGACTTGGGTCAGGCACACCTTAGTCCTCAAGCTGGCATCTTTGCTTTTTAACACCTTAAAGAGATCTTTTGCAGCAGATTTGCCTAGAGCAATACATCCTTTGATTTCCTGACTGCTGCTTCAATAGACATTGATTGTGGATCCAAGTAAAATGAAATCCTTGACAACTTCAGTCTTTTCTCCATTTATCATGATGTTGCTTATTGGTCTAGTTGTGAGGTGGGTTTTTTTGTTTGTTCTTGTTTTTTGTTTTTTTGTTTTTTTATGTTGAGGTGTAATCCATACTGAAGGCTGTAGTCTTTGATCTTCATCAGTAAGTGCTTCAAGTCCTCTTTGCTTTCAGCAAGCAAGGTTGTATCATTAGCATATTGCAGGTTGTTATAGAGTCTTCCTCCAATCTCGATGCCCCATTCATCTTCATATAGTCCAGCTTCTCAGATTATTTGCTCAACATACGGATTGAATAAGTATGGCAAAAGATGCAACACTGATGCACACCTTTCTTGATTTTAAACCATGCAGTATCCCCTTGCTCTGTTTGAATGACTCTGTCTTGGTCTAAGTACAGGTTCCTCATGAGCACAGTTAAGTGTTCTGGAATTCCCATTCTTTGCAATGTTATCCATAATTTTTTAGGATCCACACAGTCAAAACCTTTGCATAGTCAATAAAACACAGGGAAACATCTTTCTGGTATTCTCTCTTTCAGCCAAGACCCATCTGACATCAGTAGTGATATCCCTCATTCCATGTACTCTTCTAAATCTGGCTTGAATTTCTGGCAGTTCCCTGTCAATGTACTGCAGCAAACTTTTTTGAATGATTTTCTGCAAAATTTTACTTGTATGTGATATTAATGATATTGATTGATAATTTCTGCATTCGGTTGGATCGCCTTACTTTGGAACGGGCACGAATGCGGATCTCTTCCAGTCGGCTGGTCAGGTAGCTATCTTCCACATTTCTTGGCATAGACAAGTGAGTGCCTCCAGAATTGCAGCATTTTTTGAAATATCTCAATTGGTATTCCATCAATTACTGGTGGCTTGCTTTTGCCAATGCCTTCAGTGCAGCTTGGACTTCTTAAGTATCATTGGTTTTTGGTCATATGGTACCTCCTGAAATAGTTAAATATAGACCAATTGTTTTTGGTACAGTGACTCTATAGTCCTTCCATCTACTTTTGATGCTTCCTGCATCATTCAATAATTGCCCATAGAATCATTCAAAATTAAAAATCAAGGCTTGAATTTTTTCTTCAGTCCTTTCAGCTTGAGAAATACCAAGTGTATTCTTCCTTTTTGGTTTTCTAACTCTAGCTCTTTGCACATTTCATTATAATATATTACTTTGTCTTCTCAAGGTGCCCTTTGAAATATTCTGCTAAGCTCTTTTACTTCATCATTTGTTCCCATTCACTTTAACTACTCTACGTTCAAGAGGAAGTTTCAAGGTCTCTTCTGACATCCATTTTATTTACATCCAAGAAATTTACTTGTGTTTTATTGACTATGAAAAGGCATTTGACTGTATGGATCTTAACAAACTATGGATAACATTGCAAAGAATGGTAATCTCAGACCACTTAATTGTGCTCATTAGAAATTTGTGCATAGACCAAAAAGAAGTCATTTGAGCAGAACAAGGGGATATTGTCTGGTTTAAATTAGGAAAAGTGTACATCAGGATTGTATCCTTTCACCATACTTATTCAATCTATATGCTGAGCAAATAATCCTAGAAGATGGACTATATGAAGAAGAATGGGGCATAGGGATTGGAGGAAGACTCTTTAACAACCTGTATTATGCAGATGACACAACCTCGTTTGCTGAAAGTGAAGAGGACTTAAAGCACTTACTGATGAAGATCAAAGACTACAACCTTCAGTATGGATTACACCTCAACATAAAGAAAACAAAAATCCTCACAACTGGACCAATAAGTAACATCATGATAAATGGAGAAAAGATTGACGTTGTCATGGACTTCATTTTACTTGGATCCACAATCAATGTCCACTGAAGCAGCAGTCAAGAAATCAAACAGTGTATTACATTGGGAAAATCTGCTGCAAAAGATCTCTTTAAAGTGTTAAAAAGCAAAGATGTCATTTTGAGGACTAAGGTGTGCCTGACCCAAGCCATGGTGTTTTCAATCACCTCATATGCATGTGAAAGCCAGACAATGAATAAGAAGACCAAAGAAGAATTGATGTCTTTCAATTATGATATTTGCAAAAATATTGAATATATCATGTACTGCCAGAAGAGCAAACAGATCTGTCTTGGAAGACGTACAGCCAGAACGCTCCTTGGAAGCAGAGACAGAGTCTTCCTACATCTCATGAACTTTGGACATGTTATCAGGATGGATCAGTTCCTGGAGAAGGACATCATGCTTGGCAATACCTCTTTTACGTATGCTGGTATATACGTATATGCCCATCATATTTTCTGCCTCTGAGATTTATGAGTATGCTTCTGTAGCATTTGTAATATCGTGTCAAGGCAAGAAACTTGTAATTTTATAAATCAGAAGGAAATTTGTCAGTGCCATGTGGTGGTGAGAGGTTATTACAGGAGGTGCTGCAGCCAGGAGGAGTGACTGTGAATAACTTTTGTCTCTTTTTTCCTTCTATACAGCGAAATAAGTCTTGAAGGTACATTTACTGTTTCCTTTGTGTTATTTTCCATGCACAGTATTCAATGTCAGGCAATATTGAAGTGCATAAGTTATTTTCAGGGGAAAAACACTGTAAACATGCATCCTTGGTGTACTCTGTGTACCAGGTACAAATAAGTACACTTCTGTTTTCTGGCCACTTGTAATTCAAAACAGTGAGATTAGCCTTGTAACAATATTTACAGTTTTGTTTGTGTTACTGGGTAGATGCAGTTTTCGGGATTAGGTAATATGCATATGAAAAACTTATTTTTAAGAGACACACAGTGTAAGCACACATTGTAGCATCCTTGATGTACTGCATGTAAGTTTCGTGCACTTGTCAGGTACTGATCTTCAGGTTTCTGAGCTGTAAGTACTTGTTTTGCAATGAGAGGTCATATATTGCAGTGGTAATATTCCCACGGCAGCACTTCCTTTGGGGGCTTTACAGGAGACTGGAATTATGCAATGTCTCCCCTTGTGTATTCTCATATTGGTTTGGAGGTATGGCATTTGTATTATTCTATTGTGATGGTTCAGGTTGTGTGTCCACCTTGCTGAATTATGATTCATAGTGGTTTTGACAGTTATGCAATGATGTGGTTTGGCAGTTATACAATAAAGTAATCATTCTCCATCATGTGATCTGATATAATTAGCCAATCAGTGGTAAGGGCAGTTATACAATGATGCTTTTGTGTGTTACCTAATGTTTTCAAAAGTTCTACTCAACAACAATAACAAAAAAAGATAAGAAAAAATAATTTTTACCTGCCTCATTCCAACTATTTGTTTTCAAAAGATCCACTCAATGAAAAAAGTTGATAAGAAAAAATAATTTTCCCTGCCTCATTCCAAATATTTTACTTCCAGAGTTTACTGGTATATATGTGTAGCTCATAATATTAATAAAAAAACATATCACATAACAAAAGATTAACAACAGTGATTCAGCATGCATTCTATTAGTGAAAAAACATTACATCACCAAAAAATTGCAAACATAAAATATTTTGTTCATAAAAGGTGTAAGGTAGAGAGTCAGTGAAAAAGAGGAAGACCCTCAATGAGATGGATTGACATAGTGGCTGCAACAATGGGCTCAAACAGCAATGATTGTGAGGATGGCACAGGACCAGGCAGTGCTTTGTTCTGTTGTTCCTAGGGTTCCTATGAGTCAGAACAACTCAACAGCACCTAACAACGATTTGCCAAAATGATTATGAAGCACAGCAAAGTTTATAAACCACCTATTTAAAGACAAACTTTCTTATGGATTGAATTGGGTTTACCCAAAATATGAGTTGGAATCCTAACCCTTATACCTGTGGATGTAATCTTGTTTGGGAATAGGGCTTTTTTTGTTATGTTAATAAGGTCATATCAGTATAGGTTTTGTCCTAAACCTAATCACTACTGAACTGTAAAGAGCAGCACAGACACAGAGACAAACAAGCACAAATGCTATCTGGAGAAGACAGACAAGGGAGGGAGATGAATCTACAAACCCAGGTACT
Organism: Dugong dugon; assembly: GCA_030035585.1. NCBI lineage: Eukaryota > Metazoa > Chordata > Mammalia > Sirenia > Dugongidae > Dugong > Dugong dugon. The sequence goes on along the minus strand of CM057463.1, from coordinate 98,438,149 downwards.
CCAAGGATTGCAAGCTGCTTGAAACTGAAATAGACAAAGAAGGACCTTCTCCTTGAGTCACACTCTGTACTCAGACTTCTAGCCTCCTAAATTGTGAAAAAATAAATTTTTGTTCTTTATAGGCACCCACTTGTCCACTGCTGACCGGAAGGTTGACAGCTTGAACCTACCAGCCCCTCCAGGGTAGAAAGATGTGACAGTCTGCTTCCATAAAGATTTACTGCCTTGGAAACCCTATGGGGGAATTTCTACTCCGGTCTATAGCATCACTATAGGTCAGAATTGACTTGACGGCAAGAAGTTGGGGTTATACGTGGTTTTTTTGTTACAGTAGCAATAGCAGATTAAGCCCTACTCCAACATTTTCTTAATAATTTTAACAACTGACTTGAATGTTCTTCCTTCTTATTTTCTCTTCATCACCCTTAGCTATTCTGAAAGCTTTTTACTGATGGACAGGCTGTATCTTGATTTTTCATTCACATCAATTATGTGATTGTCCTAAAGTTTATAGCATTCCCTAACTGATGTACTTAAATATTGTATTTTTTCATCAATCAAAATATCTCCATTTTAAAAATGGCAATTTAGTACATTTTGTCTTCCTTTTCATTTGACAAGTCAATTGCTATCCCTCATGACCTCTGTCTTCTTCGCCTCACTATTTAGTCTACATTGCACAAGTATTTTTTTTCCTAATATAACCTTCTCTATTCTTCAAGAAAGTAACAAAAAACAGCAAAATTAAGTCATTTGTAAGTTCCTCATATGAAATTTCAACTAGCTCCTACTATTTTACACCTATATTTTCATATATTTCTCACTAAATTGGAAACACATTCCCCACAACAGCAATTCCAAATTTTCTTTACACTTTAGGCCCTTCTTTTCCTTATACCATTTCTGTCTTTATGTTCTTCTTTCAGTACTTCCTTACTCATCAATGAAAAATTTGTTTAGGTAGTTTGTCTGCTGAAAAAGCTGTACTTATTTCAATCATATCTCTTACTACTACTAAAGATATTATTCTAAATATTTTGACATATATCATTTCTTCATTTCATTGTCATATTTTTCAAAGGAGAACCTATATTTATTGACTCCACAACCTCACGATAGACTCATTCTGAACTTTGTGCAATGATGTTTACTTCTTCTTTCACTTAACTAAATTGTTTTCTCAAAGCTCCTAAAGATAAATTAATGTCTGTCTTGGTCATCTAGTGCTGCTGTAACACAAATATAATGCATGGATGGCTTTAACAAAGAGAAATTTATTCTCTCACAGTGTAGTAGGCTACAAGTCCAAATTCAGGGCATCGGCTCCAGTGGAAATCTTTATCTGTTAACTGTGGAGAAAGGTCCATATCATCAATCTTCCTTGGTCTAGGAGTTTCTCTGGGCAGGAGTCTCAGGTCCAAAGGACACGCTCTGCTCCCGCATTGCTTTCTTGGTGACATTAGGTTCCCACGTTTCTCTGCATATTTCTCTCTTTTATATCTCAAAAGAGATTGGCTTAAGACACAATCTAATACTGTAGCTCTCATCAATATAACTGCTGCTAATCCATCTTATTACATCATCGTGATAGGATTTACAATACATAGGGAAATCAATAATACTATACTGGGAATCATGACCCAGTCAAGTTGACAAATATTTTGGGGGGCACAATTCAATCCACCACAATGTCCAGATCCTTTTCACATCTTTAATTTGCCAGACTTCTCTGTAGAATCTCACTCTGGTGATTACAAATTACTATCCTCTTGAAATTTTCTCTTTGAAATTTTAGTTCAATCAACAATATTACTAGGAGCCCTAATACATGGAATAAACACAAAACAAACCATAAGTAACAATACACAAGCACCAGGAGAGAGACTAGATAAATGGGAGCTTCTAAAAATCAAACACTTATGCTCATCAAAAGACTTCACCAAAAGAGTAAAAAGACAATCTATAGACTGGGAAAAAATTTTTGGCTACAACAAATCCAATCAGTGTCTAATCTCTAAAATCTACAAGATACTGCAAAACTTCAACAACAAAAAGACAAATAACCCAATTAAAAAATGGGCAAAAGATATCAACAGGCACTTCACCAAAGAAGACATTCAGGCACATAACAAATACATGAGGAAATGCTCATGATCATTAGCCATTAGAGAAATGCAGATCAAAACTACAATGAGATATCATCTCACCCCAACAAAGCTAGCATTAATCCAAAAAACACACAATAATAAATGCTGGAGAAGTTGTGGAGAGACTGGAACACTTATACACTGTTGGTGGGAATGTAAGATGGTACAACCACTTTGGAAATCGATCTGGTGCTTCCTTAAAAAGCTAGTTATAGAAGAACCCTAGGATCCAGCTATCCCATTCCTTGGAATATATCCTAGAGAAATAAGAGCCATCACACGAATAGATATATGCACACCCATGTCCATTGCAGCACTGTTAACAATAGCAAAAAGATGGAAGCAACCTAGGTGCCCATCAATGGACTAATAGATAAACAAATTATGGTATATCCACACAATGGAATATTACACAATGATAAACAACAACAGTGAAGCTGTGAAACATCGTATAACATGGTGGAAGCTGGAACTTATTATGCTGAGTGAATTTAGTCAGTCGCAGAAGGACAAATACTGTATAAGACCACCATTATAAGAACTCACAAAAGGTTTAAACACAGAAGAAAACATTCTTTGATGGTTATGGGTGTGGGGAGGGAGGGTGAGGGTTATTCACTAACCAGATAGTAGATAAAAATCATCTTAGGTGAAGGGAAGGACAGCACACACTGCAGGGGAAGTCAGCACAACTGGACTAAACCAAAGCTAAGAAGTTTCCTGAATACAATCAAATACTTTGAGAGACACTGTAGCAGGGGTAGGGGTCTGGGGACCATGCTTTCAGGGGACATCTAGGTCAATTGGCATAACAAAGCTTATCACAATCGTTGGTATGCTTGGGCCCGTTGTTGCAGACACTGTGTCAATCCATCTCATTGAGAGTCTTCCTTTTCTTCACTGACCCTCTATTTTACCAAGCATGATGTCCTTCTCTAGGCACTCATCCCTCCTGATAATATGTACAAAGTATGTGAGATGCAGTCTCTGCCATTCTTGCTTCCAAGGAGCATTCTGGTTGTACTTCTTCCAAGTACATAACATAAACGGCAACCATACACATGCAACAAAGTGAGGGGCTGACTGTGGAACAGACCATCAATTGTTCATATGCAAGTTCAAGTTGAAACTGAAAAAAATTAGAACAAGCCCATGAGAGCCAAAGTATGGCCTTGAGTATATTCCACTTCAATTTAGAGACTATCTCAAAAATAGATTTGATGCATTGAACACTAATGACCAAAGACCAGACAAGTTGTGGAACGACATCAAGGACATCATACATGAAGAAAGCAAGAGGTCATTAAAAAGACAGGAAATAAAGAAAAGGCCAAAATTAATGTCAGAAGAGACTTGCTCTTGAATGTTGAGTAACTAAAGCGAAAGTAAGAAATGATGAAGTAAAACAGCTGACCAGAAGATTTCAAAGGGGGACTAGAGAAGACAAAGTATTATAATGACATGTGCAAAGACCTAGAACCAAAAGGGAAGAACACACTCAGTATTTCTCAAGCTGAAAGAACTGAAGGAAAAATTCAAGCTTCGAGTTGTAATATTGAAGGATTAAATGGGGAAAATATTAAATGATGCAGGAAGCATCAAGAAGATGGACGCAATGCACAGGGTCACTATACCAAAAAGAATTGGTAGATGTTCAATCATTTGAGGAGGTAGCATACGATCAGGAACTGATGGTACTGAAGGAAGAAGTCCAAGCTGCACTGAAGGTATTGGCAAAAAAAACAAGTCTCCAGGAATTGATGGACTACCAACTGAGATGTTTCAACAAAACGATGCAGCACTGTAGGTGTTCACTCATCGAAGCCAAGAAATGTGGAATACAGCTACCTGGCCAATAGACTGAAGAGATTCATATTTATGCCTATTCTCAAGACAGATGATAGAGCCAAATGTGGAAATTATTGAACAATATCATTAATATCACAAGCAAGTAAAATTTTGCTGAAGATCATTCAAAAGCAACTGCAGCACTATATATCAACAGGGAACTAGCAGAATCTACTATACCATCCTCAAACACCAATTTTATGTAGGTGGATGAAAATTTCTTCCCCTTATCTTTGTTTTTCTGTGTCTAAATATACATTTCCAACTGTTTTACTTATGAAGAGATTACTCTTTTTAGCTGCTGTTGAGTTGGCCACAAAGGGGTTACTCGACCAGACATTTATCTGAACTCTGTATTTCTTTCTTCACTGACTGAGTCATAGGGCATTTGACTAGGTTTCCTATTGGTTCAAACAAAAGTGGTATACCCCATTATTGATCGCAAGCCCAATATTATCACATCTCCGTAGTTTCTTTCAGAAAATGCCCATTATATCAGTGAGTGAAATACTTATTTTCAATATACATTTCATCAGAAGAAAGAGGAGTAAGGATGAATTCTCCACTTTTTCTACTAAATCATCTTACAAAGAAGTTATTGAAGTGAGAATCCAGACAGGTGAGTTTAATATTAATAGGGTTAAGCCACACAGAAATCATAAGAAAAGCCATTCGCCTGTCTCTCTGTATACAAAAAAAAAAAAGCATAGAAAATGCTGAGAACTTAGTTTACATAAATTATTTTCTTTTACAATATATCAAAACAAAGAGTTGGCTTGCATTTTCAAAGAATGCCAACATTAGATCTTTTTTGAGTCAGACTGCATCTCATTTCCAGGCAGCAAAATAAAAGCATTCAGTATTTGTTTCTTTTTGCTATGTTGAGCTGAGATTTGAAAACTTATTTGGAATGCCTTTTTTTATTGTACTTTAGATGAAAGTTTACAGAACAAACTAGCTTCTCATTAAACAGTTTTACAACATTGGTTAATAACACCATGGCATGTCAGTATTCTCTCTTCTTGACCTTGTGCTCCCTATTACCAGCTTTCCTGACCCCCTCATGTCTTCTAGTCCTTGTCCCTGGGCTGGTGTGGCCCTTTAGTTTCTTTTTTTTCCTATGGGTGTCTCTAATCTTTGACTGAAAGGTGAACCTCCAGAGTGACTTCATTACTGAACTAAAAGGGTATCTGGGAGCGATACTCTTGAGGCTTCTCCAGTCTCTGTCATGCCACTAAGTCTGGTCTTGTTTTGAGATAGAACTGTGCTCTACTTTTTTCTCCAGCTCTGTCCAAGACCATCTATTGTGATCCCTGTCAGAGCAGTCAATAGTGTTTGCCAGGCACCATCTGGTTGTACTGGACTCAGTCTAGTGGAGACCGTGGTAGTTGTGGTCTATTACTCCTTTGGACTAAATTTTCCTTTGTGTCTTTAGTTTTCTTCATTTTCCTTGCTCCTGAAGGAGTGAGACCAGTGGAGTATCTTAGATGGCCGCTCACAGTCTTTTAAGAATCCAGACACTACTCACAAAAGTAGAATATAGAACATTTTCTTTATAAACTGTTATGCCAACTGAGCTAGATGTTCCCTGAGACCATGGTCACCACAGCCCCCAGCCTAGTAATTTGGTCCCTCAGGGAGTTTGGATTTGTCTGTGGAACCTCCATGACCTTGACTTGTACAAGTTGTGCTGGCTTCCACAGTATTGTGTATTGTCTTACCCTTCACCAAAGTTACCATTTATCTATTGTCTATTTAGTGTTTTTCCACCTCCACCTCTCCCCTCCCTCATAACCAAAAAAGATTGTTTCTTTTTCCATGTAAAACTTTTCAGGAATTTTTACCATAGTGGGCTCATACAGTGTTTGTCCTTTTGTGATGGACTTCTTTCGCTCAGCATAAGGCCCTACAGATTCATCCATGTTGTGAGATGATTCACAGATTCGTCATTGTTCTTTATTGTTGCATAGTACTCCATTGTGTGTATGTACCATAGTTTGTTTATCCATTCATCTGTTGATGGACATCTAGGTTGTTTCCATCATTTTGCTATTGTGAACAATGCTGCAATGAACATGGATGTGCATGTCTATTCGTGTGACTGCTCTTATTTCTCTAGGATATATTCTGAGGAGTGGGATTGCTGGACCATATGGTATTTCTATTTCTAACTTTCTAAGGAAGTACCATATCATTTTACAAAATGGTTGTACCATTTTGCATTCCCACCAGCAGTGCATAAGAGTTCCAGTCTCTCCGTGGACTCTCCAACATTTGTTATTTCCAGTTTGTTAGATTTGTGCCAGTAATGCAGGGTAAGATGGTATCACATTGTGGTTTTGATTTGGATTTCTCTAAAGGTTAGTGATCCCTAGCATTTCCTAATGTGTCTGTTAGCTGCTTCAATGTCTTCTTTGGTGAAGTGTTTGTTCATTTCCTTTGCCAGTTTTTTAATTGGATTATTTCTCTTTTTGTTGTAGAAGTGTTGGATTTTCTGTAGATTTTAGAGATTAGAACTTTGACAGATTTATACTAGCCATTTTTTTTCCCAGTTTGTAGTTCCTCTTTTTATTCTTCTGGTGAAATCTTTTGATGGGCATAAGTGTTTAATTTTTAGAAGAGTCCAGTAATCTAGCTTATCTTCTGGAGTTTGTATGTTGTTAATTATGGTTTGTATCCTATTAATGCTGTGTATTAGGGTCTCTAGCATTGATCCTATTTTTTCTTCTATGATCTTTATAGTTTTTCATTTTATATTTAGGTTTTTGATCCATTTTGAATTAGTTTTTGTGTATGGTGTGAAGTATGGGTCCTGTTTCTTTTTTTTGCAGATAGGCATCAAATTTTGCCAGCACCATTTGTTAAAAAGACTGTCTTTTCCCTCATTTGATGGACTTTGGGCACTTGTCGAAGATCAGGTGACTGTAGTGGAGTAGGTGGATGGATTTACATTTGGGGTCTCAACTCTGTTCCATTGGTCAATGTATATGTACCAGCTGTTTTGACTACCTTAGTGGTATAGCAGGTTCTGAGGTCAGATAGTGCTAGTCCTCCTCCTACTTTATTCTTCTTCTTCAATAATGCTTTACTTAACAAGGGCCTCTTCCCTTTTCATATGAAGTTGGTGATTGTTTTTCCATCTCTTTAAAGAATTGTTGGTATGTGGGTCAGGATTGCATTGTGTTTGTAGATTGCTTTGGGTAGAATTGTCGTTTTCACTATGCTGAGTCTACCTATCCATAAGCATGGTATGTTTTTCCATTTATGTAGTTCCCTTTCGGTTTTTTGTAGTAGTCTTTTGTACTTTACTTTGTATAGGTCTTTTGCATCCCTGGTTAGATATATTCCTAAGTATTTCACTTTTTTAGGGGCTATTATAAATGATATTGTTTTCCTGATTTCCTTTTCATCGTTCTCTTTATTGGTGTATAGGAGTCTAACCGATTTTTGTATGTTTATCTTGTATCCTGCTACTCTGCTGAATCTTTCTATTAGTTCTAGTAGTTTTCTCATGGAGTCTTTAGGGTTTTCTATGTATAGTATCATATCATCCGCTAACAGGGACAGTTTAACTTCTTCATTACCAATTTGGATGCCTTTTATTTATTTATTTATTTTTCTAGCCTTGTTTCTCTAGCTAGGACTTCCAGCAGAATATTAAATAGGACTAGAGACAAAATGCATCCTTTTCTTGTTCCTGTTCTCAAGGGAAATGTTTTCAGCCTTTCTCCATTAAGAATGAAGATGGCTGTTGGTTTTATATAAATGCCCTTTATTGTGTTGAGAAATTTCTCTTCTATACCTATTTTATTGACAGTTTTTATCAGGAATGGGTGTTGGACTTTGTCAAATGCCTTTTCTGCATCAATTGAGATGATCATATGATTCTTTTCTTTCCTTTTATTTACGTTGTAGATTACGTTGATTACTTTTCTAATGTTGAACCATCCTTGCATACCTGGTATGAATCCTACTTGGTTATGGTGTATTATTTTTTTGATATGATGCTGAATTCTATTGGCTAGAATTTTGTTCAGAATTTTTGCATCTATATTCATGAGAGATACCGGTGTGTAAGTTTCGTTTTGTGGCATCTTTGCCTGGTTTTGGTATCAGGGCTATGCTGCCTTCACTGAATGAATTCAGAAGTGTTGCTTCCTTTTCTACATTCTGAAATAATTTGAGTAGTACTGCTATATGCTCTCTTCTGAATGTTTGGTAGAATTCTCCAGTGAAGGCATCTGGGTCAGTATTTTTTTTGGTGGGGGGTTTAATTACCTTTTCAATCTTTTCTCTTGTTATGGGTCTGTTCAGATTTTCAATGTTACTTTGTGTTAGTTTGGGTAGGTAGTGTGTTTCTAGAAATTTATCTATTTTTCTAGGTTTTCAAATTTGTTGGAGTACAGTTTTTCATAATACTCTGTTATGATTGTTTTTGTTTCAGTTGGGTCTGTTGTAATGTCCCCCATTTCATTTCTTATCTGGGTTATTTTTGTCCTCTCCTGTTTTTCTTTTGTCAGTCTAGCCAGTGGTTTGTTGATTTTTTTTGACCCTTTCAAAGAACCAACTTTTGGTTTTTTGATTCTTTCTATTGTTTTTATGTTCTCTACTTCATTTATTTCTGCTCTACTCTTTATCTTTTCCTTTCTTCTAGTGGCTATGGGCTTTTTTTTTTTTTTTTTTTTTTTTTTTTGCTGCTCTGTTTCTATTTGTTCCAGTTCTGTAGTTAATGTTTTGATTTTGTCCCTTTCTTTTTTTCTGATGTGTGCATCTATTGCTGTAAATTGTCCTCTGAGGACTGCCTTTGTTGTGTCCCAAAGGTTTTTGTACGAAGTGTTTTCATTCTCATTTGATTCTAGGAATTTTTTGATTCCATCTCTGATTTCTTCTATTACCCAGTGGTTTGTAAGCAGGGTGTTATTCAGTTTCCATGTAAGTAATTTTTTTTCCTTGCTCTTTCTGTTGTTAATTTCTACCTTGTTGGCATTGTGATCAAAGAAGATACTTTGTATTATCTCAGTGGTTTGGATCTTGTTGAGGATACCTTTGTGGCCTAAGATGCAGTGTATTCTGGAGAACGTTCCATGTGCATTGGAAAAGAATGTGTACCTTGCAGCTGTTTGGTGGGGTGTTCTGTATATGTCTATGAGGACAAGTTGGCTGATTGTGCCCTTTAGGTCTTCTGTATCTTTGCTGAGTTTCTTTCTAGATGTTCTGTCCTTTACCGAGAGAGGCATGCTGAACTCTCCTACTATTAGTACAGAACTGAGAATTTATCTTTTCATTGTCGTTAGAGTTTGTTTTATGTATTTTGGAGCACTATCATTGGTTGCATAGATGTTTATTATGGTTATGTCTTCATGATGGATTATTCTCTTAATCATTATATAGTGCCCTTCTTTGTCTTTCATGGTGAATTTTGTTTTAAAGTCTATTTTATCTGAGATTAGAATTGCCACTCCTGCTCTTTTTGGTAGCTGTTTGCTTGATATTTTTTTTCCATCTTTTGATTTTTAATAAATTTACATCTTTGTTTCTAAGTTGTGTCTTTGTAGACAGCATATTGATGGATCCTGTTTTGATATCCGTTCTGTCACTCTCTCTTTATGGGTGCATTTGGGCCATTTACATTCAGTGTAATTATTGATAGGTGTGATTTTATTGCTGTCATTTTGTAGTGCTTTTGTTTTGGTGCTGATGTTTTCTTTGTTCCTCTTACTCTCCTGTGCTAAATTCCTTTTGTCTGTGGATTTTTTTTTTTTCATTTTTTTTGTTTTTGTAGGTTTTATTTTTACTGAGACTATATTTTCTTCTTTATTTTGATGAGTAGGTTTGTTGACTTTCTTTGCGGTTACCTTGAAATTTACCCTTATCTTCCTAGGTTTGAACCAGTCTATTATTACTAGGTATCACCTTGTCTTCCTCTCCATTAAAAGGTTCTATACCTACACCATTTATTCCCTCTTTTATTTTTCTGATGTTGTTGTCATTTACAGATTAACCTCTCTGGTTCCCTGTTATAACTTTTTTGGTTTTGGATAGTCCTCAAGAGTTCATTTCCTAAGTTGGTGTCTTTCTGGTGTGATCCTGTGTCCTAGATACAGCCCGTGGTCCAATGTTGTTTGCTCTTAGGTCAAAGGGCTTCCTTTAATCATTCTTGTAAGTTTGGTTTGGTTTTTACTTAGTCCCTTAATTTCTGTTTATCTGGAAATGTCTTAATATCACCATCATTTTTGAATGGGTGTTTTGAAGGATATATTATTCTTGGTTGGCAATTTTTTTCTTTCAAGGTTTTATATATGTCATCCCATTGTCTTTTTGCCTGCATGGTTTCTGCTGAATAATCCAAGCTTAGCCTTATTTTTTCTCCTTTGTATGTGACTTTTTGTTTTTCTCGAGCTTCTCTCAGGATTCTTTGTTTGTCTTTGGTTTTAGTGAGTGTGATTATGATTTGCCTTGATGATCTTCTTTTGGGGTCTATCATATGTGGTGTTCATTGAGCTTCTTGAATGTCAGCCTTTCTTCTTTTATGATATTGGGGAAGTTTTCTTTCAGCAGTTCTTCAGTGATCCTTTCTGTGTTTTCTGTTTTCTCCCCCTGTTCTGGAAATCTGATCACTTGCAGATTTTTGCTTTTATCTGTATCCCACATAGTTTTCATGACTTCTTCATTTTTTCTTCGTTCTTTTTCTGATTTTTCCACAAATAGAGTTGTATCCAAGTTTTTGTCTTCAGTTTCGCTGATCCTGTCTTCCATCATTTAAAAACCTGCTCCTCAACCCTTCTATGACACTTTCCATTTCTGAAATCTTGTTTATCTTTTGGATTTCTATTTTTTGTTTTTCCATGATTTCTAGTTGTGAATTTACTTTTGCATTTTGTTCCTGTATAATTTTTCTGAATTTGTCCATTTTTTGTCTGTATTTTCCATGAATTTATCTATGTTTTCCTCATTTTTGTCTGCTTTTTGGTTCAACTCTTAGATAGCTCTGAATATTAGAGATTTGAATTCCCTATCAGGTAGTTCCAGTGCCTTTTCTTCTACTGGAAAGTCATCTGGTGTTTTATTTTGGATGCCTACTAGAACCATCTTATCTTGTTTTTGTAAATGTTTTGATATAGTCTGCTGTCTTCAGGACATTCAGTACTTATTTTCCTCATTTATTGACTGTAGATTTAGTTTTGCTTTTTTGGTTTATTTGGTTATGTCTGAGCAGGTGGGCTGTGCATTCTTTGTTGTTTGCTCATCTGTGGACATGATGTTTTTCACCTTTCTTGTCCAATGGGCGTGGTCAGTAGGTTAGATACAGTGCAGTAGGGCAGGTCCAGCTGAAGCCGAGGGGTGGGATGGATTGTTTTTTGTATATACTGAAGCTGACAAGGTGAGCTGGTGGTCAAGGCATAGCAGGTTCCAGTAGGTCATACCTGTACTGCTTGGGAGTGCAACATTTATCAAATGATGCAGATAGGCAGGAGGGAGGGGGAGGGAGAAGTTATGAAGTATGGAGCTATGTTGGGTATGGAAAAGAAGAGAGGAGAGAGAAACAGGAGCAAAAACTAAAAAATGCTGAGGGAGCTTGCTGTTGGAGTAGAGAGACAAGAAACTGAAAAATGAAGAAAAACAAAAAGGAAAAAATAAAATAAAAATAAATAAAAAGAAAAAAAAAATGTCCCCAGGGATCCCACTGTGCAGAATGAGGAAGCAGCTCCCATGTCAGGCAGTACAGCCCTGCTGGAAGGGGTACTTAGGAGACAGGAAAATAAGGTAAGCAGAAAGAGTTGAGGAACTGAGAAATGAAGAAAAATAAAAAGGAAGAGAAAACAAACAACAACAGCGAAAAAATTTCCCAAGGATAACACCAGTACAACCTCACGGACCAGGGAAGCAGTTCCCCCAGCTAAAAGGTGCTTCACAGCCTGTCAAGAAGAAGCAAAGATAGCACATGGAATCAGGTGTTAGAGAGAAAGGAGGGAGAAGAGGTGAGAGGCAGGGAATAAACAAAAAAGGCCAGAAAAAGCAATACCATCAACAAAGATGTGTCAGTGAAGAAGATAGCCAGTCAGAGCATGGGGAATCCAAGTGGCATGGAACTGGTGCCTCCTGTGCCGCAGTCTCTGCCTACTGGGAAGTGGTGGATCAGCTTGCCAGGAGGCAGTGGTTCGGCTCTCCAAGAAGCTGGGAATTGGCCCACCAGGAAGTGACAAAGGTAAAGCAGGGGGAGGCAGGGTGGGGAATGAGAAAGCGTGTCTCACTGGTTACCAGGTGCTCTGTCTCCTACTGGGAGCTCCAGGAATCTGCTTTCCTTTACTCCCTGTCCGCTGATCTTGGACAGGAGTCCAAGATTGTGAGTCCATGCTGCATTAGCTGATAGGGGCCTTCTGCTCATAACTCTCCTCACTCTCTGTTCTCTATCAGTTTCTTATTCCATTCGGTGCTTGGTTGAGTTCTTTATCTCATCATTTGACTCTTAGGGTTCCAGGGTTGACATTTCTCTCTATTTTACTTATTTTTTGGGGTCTTTCCTGTGGAGGGACAGAGTGGTGCTTCAGTCTATGGCACCATGTTGGCTTCACTCACTTTTTCTATTTTTGATTTTTCTTGTTTTATTTTTCTTTCCACCATTTGTTGTTGTTGTTATTGTTGTTGTCCTTCTTAAGTTCACTCCTAATCAAATATGTGTAGTTCAGAGGCAAATGGGTTTTTGTTGAAGCCATCAGGCTTGACAAAAGGTAGATGATGACATAGTAGGATTAGGGTAAGGTTTTTCTGAATATAATGATATAAACAGGCATTGCATTCATGAACATTCCCAGCTACCCATACCCGTTGCCTTCTAATGGATTCCAGCTCATAGTGACCCTATAAGACAGAGTAGAACTGCTCCATAGAGTCTCCAAGGCTATAATTTTATGGAAGCAGATTGCCACATCTCTCTCCTATAAAGCGGCTCATGATTCAAACTGTCAAATTTTCATTTAGCAGCCAAGCACTTTAATCACTGCATCACTAGGGTTCCTTCAGCTGGCTCTAACAAGGAAATATTAGAAATGCATTCTTATAATAATGTACTTTATTATATAATGTAATGTTATATAGTTATTGCCATCTCTGATAAAAATAATCAATATCTTTGTCAAATGTACTGTTTTCTTTTCACCTGGTAAACTAAACATTTCTTTATGTGTAAGAAGTTGACAATAGTGAACAGGGCTCCTTTTTATTAGTTAATCAAAGGAGTCTTGGTAACACAGTGGTTAAGCACTCGGCTGCTAACCAAAAGATGGGAACTTCAAACTCACCAGCCACTCCACTGAAGAAAGATGTGAGCTAAATATTTTTTTATGAGTAAGAAGTTGACATTGGTGAATAAGGGCTCTTTTCAAGTTTATCAGACCTGTGATCACCTCAGCTCTGCTTCATATCACATATCACTTTCAGTTGTGCGCTCTTGGCTTTTTTTTCTTTCCTCTCAAATGGGGATTATAAACTTTGAGAAAAATTGTTGGGAACATTTTATGAGAGACAACATAGGAAAATAAGAAGTGTCTGACATATAGTAAGAACAGGATAATCCATGACTACTAATATTATGGAGCCTTTGTGGTGCAGTGGTCAAGAGCTACAGCTGCTAACCAAACAGTCTGCAGTTTGAATCCACCAGTTGCTCCTTGGAAATTCTATGGGGGCAGTTCTACTCTGTCCTATAGTATCGCTAGGAGTCATAATCGACTTGACAGCAATTTTTTTTTTTTTGGTTTATTATTATTATAGGCCTGATCACTAAAACAAAATACTCTATAGTGTGGGTTTATAATGACTATTTATTAATGATGGCTTATTTTCAAACTGTATTTTTCCATTTATGTACAATGAAATGACAACCAGTTACCCAAAGATCTCATCCCTAAAATTGCTCTCCACACTTATCAGTGAGGCACTGCATAAAGCCACCATAAATCTTGGCTAATTGGCAGTGGGGTGATGGGTTGAGAATATGTATGCATTCACTCATTATTTACTCCACATATGTGTTCCCTGCTGGGTTCTAGAGTTAGTGCAGTGAACAAAAGAGAAAAAGTCCTGCTTTAATGGAACTTATATTTAAGTGACTAAAAATATTATGCAGTCAATTATATTACTGTTTGAAATTTTTCATCCTTTTCTTCCTTTTAAGAGGATTATAAATCTCCACTTATTACCACGTGACTAGTACATGTTCCTCTACAGAAGGAATATGTATTCTCACCTTACTGACTTTAGTCTTTGCCATGTGACTTGTTCTGGACAATAGAATGCAAATAGACATGTTATACACCATGTCCAATCAGAAGATTCAAGGGATGTAGTAAATCTCCCCCTCTGTTACAAGGATATACATATCTGCACAAGAAGTACTATTTCAACTTGGGTCCTGAAATGAAAAAACTTGTAAAACAGAGCAATAGCCTACCCAGAGAATGACACAGAGCCAAAACCTGGAACAGCACTGCAGTATCCAGCATCATGACCGTGACGTGATGGAGAAATAAACCTTTGTTGTTAGAAGCTGTTGTGACTGGAGATTGTTTGTTACCACATCAAAGCTGACTAATACAGACAATAAACAAGCATTTAATAAAGCTTCCAAGAATAGTAATCTTCATACAGAGAATTAAAATGAGAAAATGGCATAAAGATATATGAGTGATACTTTAGATGGACCAATCAGCAAATGCCTCTCTGAAGATGTGACATTCAAGCTGAGATTTGGCTGACAGGAAGTCATTGGTTAAAGACAGAAATCAAAAGGAATACCATTAAAAATAAAAATTAAAAAAAAAAAACAGCCATTGCAAATGCCCTAGGGCAAGAAAGAGTTTGATGTGAATGAGTGTAATGAATTCAAGGTCATTAAGGTCAGTTTGGCCTTCTGAACATAGAGGACAGAAAAGGCAGTGACAAGAGGTATATTTGTGGAGGTAAGTGAAAACCAGTTCATGTAAAGGCTTTATAAATTAAATTAAATAGTTTGAGTTTTATAAGAAAATGTGGGAAACTTTGAAGAAAAAGACAGATATGATCTGATTTCCATTTTTAATATATCACTTTGATAGCTATTTTCACAACTAGTTTTAAGAGAGAGAGTAGAAGCTAGGACTTTTGAATTATTCCAGGGAAGGTATGATGATGGCTTGGTTGTGCATAGTGAATAATTTCATTTTCTCTCCTGTATATTCAAGTCATTATTCCCTACAGAATCCTGGGGCCATTATTCTTTCTCCCAGCTAAGAAGATTTCATGGAAGCTTTCTGAGAGTGGCATGATCTGCTTCATTAAAAATTTGCTGTTGTTTGATTAGTTCTTGGGTCAACTTTTACCCTCCCTATGCATGATTATGCAGAGAAAGGGAGGATGTCTTATTAATGGGGCAAAGCCATTTTACTTTATGCTCTCTGTTCATGACTGTAAAACAACATTTCAATAGCTGCGGCTGCCACCAGGACGTCCTTTTCTGGGTCACATTGTAGTTTGCACTACATCTCATCATGAGCATGGTGATCTTCTTCAGCATTCCCCTTATGATAAAACAGAAAAACAATATTTTTATGACAACTTTAAATTTGTTCTTTTACATTCTTTTTGTTATTGTACTTTAGATGAAGGTTTATGGAACAAATAATTTCTCATTAAACAGTCAGTACACATATTGTTTTATGACATTGGTTAACAACTCCATGACATGTCAACACTCTCCCTTCTCGACCTTGGAGGACCTTTTTTTTTTTGGTGAAAATATAAATAGCCTAAGTTACACCATTTCAAAAGTTTCTACATGTACAATTCAGTGACATCAATTACATTCTTCCAACTGTGCTGTTATTCTCAGTATCCTTTTCCAAATTATTCCATCATCATTATCTTCAACTCACTGCCCCCTAGGCTTCTCATCAAACCTTTTGAGTTGCTGTTGTCAATTTGATCTTACATGGATAATTCTTTTTTTTTTTTTTTTTGGTACCTTAGATGAAGGTTTACAGAACAAATACTTTCTCATTAAACAGTTAGTACACATATTGCCCTATAACAATGGTTAACAACCCCACGACATGTCAACACTGTCCCTTTTCAACCTTGGGTTCCCTATCATCAGCTTTCTTGTCCCCTCTTGCCTACTAGTCCTTGTTCCTGGACTGCTGTGCCTCATTAGTCTCATTCTGTTTTATGAGGCTGTCCAATCCCCAGCTGAACTGTGAACCGCTGGAGTGAATTCACCACAAAGCTAAAAGGGTGTCTGGGAGCCATAGTCTCAGGGTTTCTCCAGTCTGTCAGGCCAGTAAATCTGGTCTTTTTTGTGAGTTAGAATTTTGTTCTACATCCTTTTCCAGCTCTGTCCAGGACCCTGTGTTGTGAACTCAGATAGAGCAGTCAGTGGTGGTAGCCGGGTACATCTAGCTGTACTGGACTCAGTCTGGTGGAAGCTGTGGTAGCTGTGGTCTACTAGTCCTTGACAACTTTAAATTTTTGTATACTTAAAATAACAGATTGTAAAGCCAAATTGAAAAAGATCAAACTGACTGGCAAGTTTGGTTTTCTCTAAATACTCTTTCTTCTTATAGCTCATCATCCAAGTAAAACTAAATAGTTTCTGATTTTCTCATTTATCAGAAAGTTTTATGGCAAAAACGGAGGAATGTGTGTGCCAAACAATATCAAGTCATCTGATGCAATTCCAAGGTTCTCTGTCTTCTCATTACTTAATGGTTTTAACTAAATTTCCATTGTCCTAGGATATGATAATCATAGTTGCAATTTCTTTATATGCCCTCCACCAAAAAACACAAAAAAAGCCACTGATCGTTGAATTAATTATTTTTATTGTTGTTTAACATTTTTAATTGCAACTGTACTGTATTTGTAATACTTTTAGAGAACTTTAAAATAAATTTTAGCTGTACAACTTACTGATGGCAATTAAAATAATCAGTTGTGAACCCTACCCTTAATCAATGTGATATTTCCATCACAGTTAACCCTTCTTTTTCCTCTCCCTCCCACCTCTAGTAAACACTAATAACCTTTGTTCTCTATACATTTGCTTTTTCTTGTCTTTTTATATAAGTTAGGTTATACAACATTTGTCCCTTTGTGGTTGACTTATTTCACTCAGCATAGTGTTTTCCAGCTCCATCCATCTTGTAGCATGTGTCAAGACTTTATTTCTCTTACTGGCTGAATAGTGTTCCATTGTATGTATGTAGCACATTTTGTTTACCCATTCGTCTGTTGATGGGCATTTAGGTTGTTTCCACCTTTCGGCTATTGTGAATAATGAATGCTGCAATGAATGTTGGTGGACAAGCCTTTGTTTGAGTCCTTGCTTTCATGTCTTTTGTGAATATACCTAGAAGTGGAATTGCTGGGTCATAATCTAGGAAACTCTGGTGGCACAGTAGTTAGTTAAGAGTTTGGCTTCTAACCAAAAGGTTGGCAGTTCAAATCCACCAGATACTCCTTGGAAACTCTATGGGGCAGTTCTACTGTGTCCTATAGGGTCACTATGAGTTAGAATTTTTGTTGTTAGGTGCCTTTATGGAATAAATTGTGTCCCCTAAAAATATGTGTCAACTTGGTTGTGCCATGATTCCCAGAACCGTGTGGTTGTCATTTGTCTCGTGATTGACGTAATTTTCCTGTCTGTTGTAAACCCTAATTTCTGCCTGTGGTTAATGAGGCAAGATTGAGTTATGTTAAAGAGGATTAGGGTGGAATGTAACACCATTACTCAGGTCACGTCTTTGATTCAATGTAAAGGGAGTTTCCCTGAGGTGTGTCCTGCATTACCTTTTATCTTACAAGAGATAAAAGGAAAGGGAATCCAGCAGAGAGTTGGGGACCTCACACCACCAAGAAAGCAGCAGTGCCAGGAGCAGAGTGCATCATTTGGACCAGAGTTTCCTGCTCAGAGAAGCTTCTAGACCAGGGGAAGACTGATGACAAGGACCTTCCTCCAGAGCCTACAGAGAGAGAAAGCCATCCCCTGGAGCTGGCACTCACGTTCAGACTTTTAACCTACTAGACTGTGACAGAATAAATTTCTCTTTGTTAAAGCCATCCACTTGTGGTATTTCTGTTATAGCAGCACTAGATAACTAAGACAGGTGCTATCAAGTTGATTCTGACTCATTGAAACCTTATGTATGACAGAACAAAACACTGCCTGGTCCTGCACCTTCCTCACAATCACTGCTGTGTTTGAGCTCATTGTTGCAGCCACTGTGTTAATCCATCACGTTGAGGGTCATACTCTTTTTCACTGAAGGTCTACTTTATGAAGCATGATGCCATAAAAGTGGGAGTGAAATGGTATTTCACTGTGATTTTAATTTGCATCTCTCTTATGGCTAATGACATTGAGTATCTTTTCATGTGTTTGGTGGCCATTTGAATGTCTTTTTTGGTGAAATATCTATCCAAGTACTTTGCCTATTTTACGATTGGTTTGTTTGTCTTTTTGTTGTTAAGTTTTTGACATTTCATAAATATTTTGGTTATTAGTTTCTTGTTGAATATATGATTTCTGAAGTTATTCTCCCAGTTGGTAGCTTGTCTTTTTTACTTTTTGGTAAAGTCTTTTGATGAACCAAAGTTTTTAATTTTTATAAGGTCCTATTTATTTATTTTATCTTTTGCTCTTCATGCTTTTGCCATTATATTATATAATCCATTGTTAAAACTAGGCTTGACAGTGTTGCCACTGCTTTTTCTTCTAAGAATTTTATGGTTTTAGTTCACACATTTAGGTCCTTAATCAATTGTGAATTTTGTGTGTGTGTGTTTGGTGTAACTGATCCTGTTTCATTTTTCTGCATGTGGAAATCCAATTTTCCCAGCACCATTTACTGGAGAGACTCTTCTTTCACCATCAAATGTATTTAACACCCTTGTGAAAAATCAGTTGACCACAGATGTGTGGATTTAATTTTGGACTCTCAATTCTATTCTTTTGGTCTATGTGTCTATTTACAACAAAGACAAAAAAAAAAAAAAAATGTAGTTACTGAGGCTGTGTACATACAACCAAAATCGCATGGGATTTTTTTTCTTAGTTTGGAGGTTTAGGGTCATGGTTTCATGAGGCATCCCAGTTAACTGGCCTAATGACATGTTTAGTGCTTCTTCTGCCTCCTTGTTCATTGCATAGTGCCTGGGGTTTTAAAAGCTTGCAAATGGTCATCCACAGCACAACAATTGGTATTGACTCACCTGAAGCAACAGAGGAAGAAGGAGATTTTGGAATAGGAGGAGGATATGGAATGTGTAGCTAACTGCCTCCATGAACAACTGCCTCCTTTGCCACGAGACCAGAAGAGGTGGATGGTGCCTGCATATCATTACTGAACATTTGTTTAAAGATTCTATAGCTGAATCCTGATCAAAAGGGGGAAATTGATGCACAGAATTTACAATTCACATGGATTCCAGACTTCCTGGAACCATGAATTTTGGATAAACACCTGAAACTATTGCCCTGAGATAATCTTTAGACCTTAAACCAAAAATATCCCTGTAATCTTCTTAAAACCAAACAATAATTTAGCTTAACTAGTAAAGAATGTCTGTCTTGAGCATTATGCTCTTTTAAGAACTTTTTTAATATGGGCTTGAACTGATAGCAGAAACTCAAAATATTAGGTAGGAACCTTAGGGGAGCAGTGAATTTATGTTAATGGGGGAGGAATAACTCAGGAAAGAGGATGAGAATGATTGCACAACTCGAAGAATGTAATCAATGCCACTAAATGGTATATGTAGAAACTGTTGAATTGGTGTATATTTTGGTGTGTATATTCTCAATAACAACAACAAAATTTAAAAAATTAAATAAAGTTTAGAATTAAAAAATTATTATGGAATATTTTAGTCAAGACTAAATTAGAATTTGTCTTTAATTTTTAGCTAATATATGCTTATTTGATAATATATCATAATTTCTTCATTTTAAACCCTTACTTTTCTTTTTTTTTTCCTATTCTTTTTGCATTTATATCACCATGCATCTTAGGCTGGGTTCTCTAGAGAAGCAAAACCAGTAAAGCATATAAATATATATATAGAGAGGAATTTATATAAAGGAAACAGCTCTTGTGGTTGTAGAGTCCCTGGATCAGGATAGAGGCTTCTCCTGATTCATGTAGTCGCAGGGGCTGGTGAACCCAAGATTGGCAAGTCAGAGAGCAGGACTCTAGATCGCAGGATGTGAAGATCCACAAATCCCAAGATTGGCTGCTAGCTCATGTCCCAAGAACCAGAGGTCAGATGAACAGGAGACAGCTGCAGGCTCCGGAGAGGGCAAAAGCCAGAACATTCACTTATATTCTGATGCAGGCTACATGCCCAAGGAAACTCCCTTTCAACTGCTTAGCTACTCATAGCAGATCCTATTGTGGGGGTGATCACATATAAACCCTGAAAATCATGACCCAGCCAAGTTGACACACAGTCTTAACCATTTCACCATGTTACATTAGTTTTGAATGAAGAGAATTCTGCCTTCTTTGTGAGCTTTGTGAATGGATATCATGAAATCTCCTCTACAAAAAATTTTGTAATGTTAACTTAGATTTAATGAATGTTAATTGAGTTTTCCATAATATTTTTAAATTAAATTCATCCAGCTTAAGTTATAGATTCTCTTAAAGGTAGTAAATTACTTTTAGAAGTGGATTACCTAAGTATTAGTTCTCAGCATAATGTCTCTATAATATTTCTTAATTCAGTATTATTTTCCCTGAGTTATATTTCCTGCTTCTAAAATTCTTTCTTGCTCTTTAGACTGGAAACAACTTTACATTAACATACATTTGTTTCTTTTCTATATTCCCTTTTTTTGTTACCATAAATATAACAAACTCTTTTTACAATCTTATCCAACCAAATGTGGAAATTATCGAACAATATCATTAATATTACACACAAGTAAAATTTTGCTGAAGATCATTCAAAAGCGGTTGCAGAGGTACATCAACAGGGAACTGCAAGAAATTCAAGCCAGAATAAGGAGAGGACATGGAAGGAGGGATATTATTGCTGGTGTTAGATGGATCTTGGCTGAAAGCAGAGAATACCAGAAAGATGTTTACCTGTGTTTTATTGACTATGCAAAGACATTCGCCTGTGTGGATCATAACAAATTATGTACAACATTGTAAAGAACCAGAATTCAAGACTTAATTGTGCTCATGAGGAACCTGTATATAGATCAAAAAGCAGTCATTCGGACAGAACAAGGGTATACTGTGTTGTTTGAAGTCAGGGAAGTTACGTATCAGGGTTGCATCTTCTCACTGTACTTATTCAGTCTGTATGCTGAGCAAATAATCCAAGAAGCTGGACTCTTTGAAGAAGAACATGGCATCAGAATTGGAGGAAGACTCATTAACAACCTGAGTTATACAGATGACACAACCTTGCTTGCTCAGAGTGAGGAGAACTGGAAGCACTTACTGATGTAATAAAAGACTACAGCCTTCAGGATGGATTATGCCTCAAAATAAAGAAAACAAAGAACTGAACCAATAAGCAACATCATGATAAATGGTGAAAAGATTGAATTTGTAAAGGATTTCATTTTACTTGGATCCATAATCAACACCCATGGAAGCAGCAGTCAAGAAATCAAAAGACATTGCATTGGGCAAATCTGCTGCAAAAGACCTCTTTAAAGTGTTAAAAAGCAAAGATGTCACCTTGAAGACTAAAGTGTGCCTGACCCAGGTCATGGTGTTTTCAATTGCCTCATGTGCATGTGAAAGCTGGACAATGAATAAGGAAGACCAAAGAAGAACTGATGCCTTTGAATTATGGTGTCAACAAAGAGTATTGAATATGCTGTGGACTGCCAAGAGAACAAACAAATCTGTCTTGGAAGAAGTACACACAGAATGCTTCTTACAAGCAAGGATGGTGAGACTTCGTCTCCCATACTTTGGACATGTTATCAGGAAGGACCATTCCCTGGAGAAGGACATCATGCTTGGTAAATTAAACCGTCAATGAGATGGATTAACACACTGGCTGCTATAATGGGCTCAAGCAGAACAATAATTGTAAGAATGGCTCTGGACCGGGCAGTGTTTTATTCTGTTGTACTAAGGCTCTCTATGAGTCAGAACCAACTTGATGGCACTTAAGAAATCTACAAAAACAGGCTTGCCCCCATCTTTTATTTATTTTCTTCATCAGTGTTAATATGTCTTCTTCTGTTACTACCATTATTTGTTCTTAAACTGATAATATATCATTAGATTAATATAATAACTCCAAAAACAGTTGGAAATAGGACATTTGAGATCGCCCATTCATCATTGAGCATGTACAGTTCATAGCTTTATCTGTAAAAGTAACTCATTGGTTAATTTATCAGTATAGCTATTTTTTTTTCTAAATATGTAAAGACCCATCTACTCCCATTTCCAGAAAATTCCTTAAACAAGCATCAAATGAATTGAGTAGAATTTCCCAAATTATCTGATACTAGAACGGATATTCCTTCTACAACTTCATGCTGCTTTGCATATATCTACTAAATTCATCATAAACCTTCAGGGTTGTAAGGACTAAATGAGTTAATGCATATAATTAACTTAGAACAGGAACTGAACCATAGTAAATGCACATAGATGGCAACGATTATTATTGCCTCTGTCACATAAATGATGACAATTATTATCTCTACCACAATGTGAGTAGAGTGCCACCCACATGGTAGGTGGTGAATAACTCCTGTTGAATTGATTTTTATCATGTGTTTCAGAAAACATTTTACTGTTTGGTTTTACCTTATAAGTAAGAAATTTTGTTTCAAATTTGGCTTATTTCTACCTGATTTAAAGGCCACCTGACGAGCATTTTTTTTTTCCTTCATTTTAAAAATATATATACAGTTAATTCTGTTAGGTATCTTCTCACCCAAGACATCATTTGACTTAATGGAAAGAATTCTATTGATCTGAAATTGAACCGAACATATTTCTCAAGACATCATTCAACATACACCCTCAAGGTAAAGAAAAAGATGGGTAGAGAAACTAATTAACCAAAAGATATAAGCCTGAAAACCCTGACAAACCATGTCAAGGAGTATCTCCTTAATGCTTTCGCATTTCCATATACTTCTATATCACTTTGGCTACCCTGCTTCATTTAGGTAAAATCACATCAAACTCATATAAACAGGAAGTATTGGAGGTGTAAATGTCCTTAAAAACTGTGTAATTTCACCAGTTTCTTTTTATCAGCAAACTGATACTAAGAGATTTACCCTGTTTCTGTCAGCTAACGTCCTGGCACAACCAGGACTAGAACCCAGAACTCCTGATTCCTGGGTTAGCGCTATTTGCTGGAGAGTATATTATCTCATTAATACTGTCATGTCAGTAGCCGATCGAGGAGCTTGATTGCACAGTGGAGAATTCAGTTAAACTGGTATATTAAATTAGAGCATGTACTAAAGAAGCCAGATACTGCTTAATTAAGTCTAGAGTTTCTTTCTTTGGTATAAAGGAGTGCCATCGTTTATCTTCTCCTCCACATTTTACTTCCTACCTAGCATAGTGTCTGGTCCATAGATATTGCTCAAAAATATTTACTGAATGAATAAATAAGTGAATGAATCAGCAAATTAAATACGATCAGTTGGCTGTGTGACCCATATTTCATAGAGGTGCTCTGAGAAGGTATAGAAAGCATAGCACCTTAATGAGAACCTATGTCATTTGTATGTTTTCCTTGTTCAGTACCCACACCACTGCAATCTGCAGAAATAGGACAAACTTTGAATAAAACAAAAATGCAAGTAATGAATGCTCTCTATATGTCTTTGTATTTTTTTCAGCCAGCCTACAAACATATATGTTTCCATCTGGGGCTGTATGCTAGTAGGCCCTAATAATTTCCTCTCTTCCTCATGTGTTCTTTACTTATTAGGAAAAATGAAGCTGCTAGTTCTTTCTAGCTGTTGCAATTACTCCGATTCTCATATGCTATACTTCTAATTAAACTCCTTGATGCTAATTAAAAATGAGAATAGAATGAGTGCCACTAGCAGAATTTAGACTCTGTTCTGTCAGCCTTAGTGAGCTCTTCAGGGCTAGGCTTTTGAAATTTTCCCCGAATTAGAATTTCTTTGGCACTCACACCCTGTCATGTGTACTTTATCTTCAGTTCCATAAAAATAATTCCAGAGAGTAGATCAGAAAATACCTGTCTTCTCTAAAGTACTCAGAATCATAAGGTATTTTTCACTGCAGTGCTGCGGCTTCCTGAGAAATCTGTGGGTTGGCAGATGGTGTGATGTAAGCGTGTAATTTGGCATGCCATGTCTATCAGCCTGTGGCAACCCTTAGGTATTTTCTTTCTACAGAAAACGATGATGACGCCAAGGACAACATGTGGTGACCCACAGGAACATAATCATTTTATGTCCTGACTCTGCAAAATCTGAACACGTGGCATTGTTATTAGCATTTTCCAAGGAACTAGTATCTCTCAAACAGACATTTGCTTGGCTGTGTTAGATTGCTTCTGGTTGGTTTGTTCTTTCTTCCATTAAATTTACCAAACAATGTACTGCAGTGGTGTGAAATTGGAGGTCTGTCAGCCAATCAACATCACCTCTGTGCTTCGTGTACTAATCATGTCAAGGCATTTTTGCTAGTCTTTCTGTTCTCCTGTGCAATTAGAAAACTAAAATTTTCCTGATATTTTCTAGTAACTCTCTATAGTATTATATTTTATTTTAAATGAAGTCAGAAATATTAAGAAAAGAAACATAAAGGCTTCTATTTATAGCAAGGATGACATACACAATAGGATTAGAGTTGTATAAGAATGTGAATGTCCTGAATAAGGAAACATTGAGTATTCCTTTTCTATTTTGAAAAACAAGCAATATTTTAAGGTGACTGAAACTTATGTTTACAAAAATATAAGTCTTACATGTAAAGACACAATTTAACATTGTTGTTCCATCCTTTTTTTTACAGGAAAGGAGTGAGGATCCATGTAACATAAGATCAACTATGAATTATAAGATCTTTACAATAAAAGACAAAAAAAAAAAAAAAGTGTAAGTACATGATTAACCTGCATGTTACCCCTTCTTGCTGGTGAGGTGATTATCTATTGTTTTTCTCCCCCCGCCCCGGGGAAATACATACAACAACATCTTAGAGAAGACACCACTTCAAAATGTTTTTTTCTCCGACTCTTCTTCCAGCTGACAAAATCGAAGACTGAATAAATCAATTGAAATGATTTTTATTCCTTGGGCTGATCTTTGTCAAATTCATGGGGGGATAAGCGAACATTGTTAAAATTGAGCAAGAATACCAGACATTTGTAATTACACGGGCAAAGTAAGCCCTCTGAATCTGAAGCTCTGGAAAGTGATGGTAAAGCCCTACCGCATTCTTCAGGGTGTTTGTGGAAGACTTTGACTTTCAGAACTCATTAAGTCTAATTTGTGAAGAATCTGTATAATTTATATAGGTATAAAATGCACTTTTCACCATTTTATTCTGTTGTACGTGAGTCAGAGCCAACTCGACAGCAACTAGCAACAACAAAATACACTTTAATACTAAAGATCTGCTTATAAAATGAAAATATTTGTAAGCAATTATCTACAAATAAATATGTTGTTAAATACTATATAAAAAATAGCCCATCAAAATGTTTATGTTATATGGCAAAGCTTTATCAAATAAATGGGCTTAAGAAAAGAAAATGTTTGAAATTGTATTCCAGATTCACTTTCTTCTTATGATCTATGCCTCATTCTTCAATATATAGTGGTTTTAAGACTATTCAAATATTTGTCAAAGGAGAAACATGTCTTTTCACTCTGCCTTTCAGCAATGTAGGTTTGGGCACAATCACAATAGTTGCAGTTCTGGCCACAGATTCAGGGTGTGAAAACTCGAAGCAGCCTTCAAAAGTCTCAGAAGTGAGATAAAGTTCTCTTCTAAATTATATTAATTCCAGTATTGACTTTGATGTCTACGCCATGGTGGATACTTGTTACGGAAGACTAAAAAGCAAATTACAGATTAAGTCTTAATTAGTTTTTATTCAGAATCCCAATGGTAAATAAGTATACCTCTTAATCTTACATATGAAGGACCTAGTCATTCAACATTCTCTTGTCAGGTAGGAGGTGACTGAGCAGGAGATTTAGCCTGACAGCCACAAGGTTGTCAAAAAATCATTTTATTTCTTCATACTCTTATATTAAGTAATCCCTTACTTATTTTATATTCTATTCCTTACTATATCTTAGCAGTAGGGGACATTTGGAAATATGTGTCATAGAGACATAGTAGCTCAGGCTTATCTTATGCACATCTAAAAAAAAATTAGGAGATGTCTTTTACATTTACTATTCGTATGGCCTAAGGATAGTCAAGCATGGGCTCCAACTCAGGGCATTATATTTTTAGAGAATACTAAAGAAGTAGGGGCCTTTAGAGAATATTTGGGGTGACTACAGTGCTTTTAAGTCTGGTAGAATAGCAAAGAGCCCAGCTATGGCCTGAAAGACAGTATAGAGCTTCAGGGCCAGTAGCAGTGCCCCAAGAAGACTCTTGATGTGCTTTGTTCCTCACTGTGACTATCCTTTTCTAGTTCCCACAATGGTCATCTTCTTCAGCCTTCTTATTGATCTATGATCTTCACTTTGTCTTTCAATAAATTATGTTCCTGCTTAAGTTAACTAGAGAATATTTCTTCAGTTTACAGTTAGGAATCCTGATGTGTTGATGTGAAACAACTCACAGAGAAACTATGAAAATGCCTGTGATGGTTAACTTTATGTGTCAACTTGGCTAGGCTATGATGCTCAGTTATTTGGGCAAACACTAGTCTAGAGGTTGTTATGAAGTAGTTACATATAATTAAATCCGTTGGCCTTAAGTAAATCATATTACCCTCCATAATGTGGGTGGGCCTCCATCAATCAATTGAAGACTTTAAGAGTGAAAAGGGAGCTCTCTCGAAGGAGTATTCTGCCTCCAGACTATAAATAGACATCTTTCCAGAACTCCTACAGTCGTCTTATTCTGCCCTACAGATTTAGGGACACAAAACTGCAGGAATATCTTCCTTTCACCTGAACTGTGGATGTTGGAACCAAGACTACAGGAACTTCCAGCCTGTTGTCTGACCTACCTACAAATTTTGGATTTGCCAATCTCCACAATCACCTGAGCCTTTTTTTTAAAAAAAAAAAAACAAATCTCATTCTCCCTCTGTATACATGCATAGATAGATAGATAGCTGTGTGTGTTTGTGTGTACTTATGTATATATCTATATTTTTGTTATTAGCCGCTATCAACTCAGCCCCTGACTTGTGGTGACTCATGAGTTACACAGTAGAAGAACGGCTCCGTATGGTTTTCTTGGCTGTAATCTCAGAAGCAGATGACCAGGCCTTTCTTCTGTGGAGCTGCTGGGTTGGTTTGAACTGCCAACTTTTTGGTTAGCAGCCAATCACAAACCACTTGCACCACTTAGGCATTCTATCTTTCTTTATGTATAAACTTATTAATTCTGTTTCTGTAGAGAACTCCCACTAAGGTATCTTTTTATGAAATCCCCAAAAATAGTTTTGTTGCAACCAGGAATGGAATGGTAAGAAGAGATGCTCTATAGCTCAACAGAGAGAAAGCAAATAATCAAAAATAATAGATTCTTTACATATATGTGTAGAAAAAGATGAGTTGTAACATTTAGTAGACTTACTCAGTGCCTCTATGTTCCAGGGACAGTTATTCCTGGATAAAAACCATGATGCTGTAATTAATACCAGATTTCAAACTTGTCTCTTTCATATATTCTCTGTGTAACTGCAGAAAATTTTTCTAATTGATAAGTGAAGTTGATTTTAATACTGACCTACCAACTTCACAAAGGTTAGTACAGATAAATTAAAAAAAAAAAATTCCCAGACTGTAATGTGTTCTGAATGTATAAGACTTGTTTTTATTTTGCTGCTTTAGTCCTATTACATAAGGAAGAAGTCTGGGAATCTACTCTCAAGAAGCTTCAGTAGCCAAAGCCAAACACACTATGAAAGGCAAGAAGTATGAAATGGCAAAATAAATAAATAAACTCATAGTGTAATTAGAATTCATAGGGCAAGAAATTTAGTCCTGATATCTGGACTAGGTCTTGATGACTGGTGGAATTTAAACTTCCTAAGTATGGGAGTTAAGATTGCATGTACTTTATCTGTGGTTTCCATATTTCTTTTACTCACCATGCACTATCCCATTGCTGAAACTCAGTCCAGTAGGTCGGATATATTGGATTCCAAAACTGTTGGTAGTTTATTTAGTTTATTTCCCAACTCTTTCCTTTACAACTTCTGAAATAAAGTGATATACTGGATAAACAAAGTGATAACAGAATTCACGGCAGACTATGAAGTATATATTTCATTTAATATACAATAATTTTAAATACTCTTGTTTTCATAATAATCAAAGATAAGGTTTGCCTTGTCCATTGCAAAAAAAAAAAAAATCTAAACTCTAAATGAAAAATCAAATAAGGCATCAGTAGAAGGAAATTTGTTCTGTTGTTTTGATAATAAGGGTCTTAAAGTCAACAGATTATTAAAATTCTCAGAAAGCTTTTTTTTAATTAATTAATTTATTTATTTTTTTGTCTTATTTAGTCTATTTATCAGTGCTTTGAGGTCTTAGTTCTACAGCGACATCTTACGGAGTTGGTGAGCTTGCACAATCATTTAATAGTGTCTGGCAGAAGTGATCATTGTTCTAACAGATTTGATGCAAATAAAATCCTTACCTGTGCTTTGAATATGAAAATAATTAAACTGATGCCACAAGGATAATATTTTTTTCCTTCTTTGCTGTTGCTTATCCAAAATGTCCTTATTATGCTAACTATGATTTTTAAGACGCAATAAAATATGTACCAAGATCTGAAATTTTCACTATATATTTCAAGCTAGGAGAAAAGAAGCTGTTGAACAGTGAAATGAGACAGCAGTAAACGATCACAGTACAGCTGGTGTTTGTTGGCAAGGGTTTCTAGTTAAAAATTTGCAGCAGTGCAAATGCTTCTGTTATTGGCACTTTTCACTGATCATGATCACCAGGATTAAAAAAGGAAATTGAAGTCTT
This sequence comes from Dugong dugon, assembly GCA_030035585.1. Classification (NCBI taxonomy): domain Eukaryota; kingdom Metazoa; phylum Chordata; class Mammalia; order Sirenia; family Dugongidae; genus Dugong; species Dugong dugon. The sequence goes on along the minus strand of CM057463.1, from coordinate 98,408,965 downwards.
TGAAACTCAGTGACATAAACTGTGAAATTCCCTTTAGTGCATACATTCAGCCATTTCTTCTTTCAAATGTATTCTTTTGACAGAACAACACACTGTATTAAACTGCAGAAGGGGAAAAGTGGTTCCTGTTTCAGATTTTTATGAGTGGATTCATATTCTCAAGAGAGTCCTACATTTGTAATGTAGATTATATCATCTTTTCACAATCTGCTAGAGGAAAAATAATTAACCTATGGCTCCGAAGTCATCTCTAAATTAATCTTCCATTTTCATTTTTGTTTTACTATTATAGAATATGTGAATGGGAAAAAATCATATTTATTTGGAATCAGAAGCCTTAAATATAGTAAAAATTATGTAAGAAAAAAAAAAGTGAGGTTCAATGGAGAAGTAAAAACTACTGCTAAACAATTGCCATGTCCAGACAAACAGGACATCAAGAAGAAAAAATTATCAAATACATAACACTAAAAATCTAATTAAATCCTTGATTAGTCAATGAATTAAGCACTAATTGCCTCAAACACTACATTCTACTTTGACAAGAGAAAGAAATTGCATTGTATATCTAAGAGCACAAGTAGCTCTTCTATGCAATTATGATTACTGAGGAATAAGGATCTTGGCAAATCACTGTCTAATAGACTGTGATATTGCTCACAAAGGAAAATATTCAGTGCACCTGGTTAATGATGATTGTATCTTAATAAATCTGAGCATTTTCATGTGTACCACAAGTACTCTTAGGAAATAATTGGACTTTTCAAGGATCATATGTACAGTGACAAAACTTCTGAGACTATATTCCAGAGATCCTCTGGAGACTAAGAATTAAATGCCTTTCAAGGTCATGGAAGCTCCATAGGCACATCAAAACTCCCTGAGGGAATGAATTGCTGGGCTGGGGGCTGTGGAGATCATGGTCTTGGGGAATATCTAGCTCAACTGGAGTAACATAGTTCATAAAGAAAATGTCCTACATTCTACTTTGGTGAGTAGTGTCTGGAGTCTTAAAAGCCTGTGAGTGGCCATGTAAGATACTCCACTGGTCTCACCACTTCAAGAGCAAGGGAGAATGAAGAAAACTAAGACACAAGGGAAGGATTAGTCCAAAGGACTGATGGACCACAACTACCACAGCCTCCACCAGACTGAGTCCAGTACAACTAGATGGTGCCTGGCTACCACCACTGACTGCTCTGACAGGGATCACAATAGAGGGTCCCAGACTGAGCTGGAGAAATATGTAGAACAAAATTCTAACTCACAAAAAAAAACTAGACTTACTGGCCTGACAGAGACTGGAGAAACCCTGAGAGTATGGCCCTCAGATACCCTTTTAGCTCAGTAATGAAGTCACTCTTGAGGTTCACCCTTCAGTCAAAGATTAGACAGGCCCATAAAACAAAAAGAGACCAAAGGTGCACAAGAGTCCAGAGGCAAGGACGAGAAGGCAGAAGGGGACAGGAAAGCTGGTAATAAGGTCAAAAAGGGTGTGTGTTGACATGTCGTGGGGTTGTTAACCAATGTCATAAAACAATAGGTGTACTAACTATTTAGTGAGAAGCTGAGAAGCTAGTTTGTTCTGTAAATCTTCATCTAAGGTACAATTTAAAAAAAAAAAAGAATAAAATGCCTCTATTTTCCAGGCCTATCAACTAGAAAAATGCTGATTCTATGACTTAAAATTGTATGCTGCAAGATGAGAATCAGAGAGCACATTTGTTTAAAGCATGATTTTTTTTTTTTTTTAGTTTAATTACTTGTTGTTGTTATTGTTAGGTGGTATCAAGGCAGTTTTACTCATACTGACCCTATGTACAACTGAACGAAACACTGCCCAATCCTGCACCATCCTCACAAACCGTTGCTATGTTTGAGCCCATTGTTATTGGCAACGTGTCAATTCATCTCATTTAGAGTCTTCCTCTTTTTCAATTGCTAGAAACAATAAATTTAGAAATGGAATCATGTTTGTTGGTGGAAATTATGTAATCTTGATGTAGCAATGGCTCATTCAAATGGACAAGTGTAGAAACAGTTAAGGATGTCAGATAGAAGTTAGGAGAAATATGAAAACATAGTTGTACAGATTTGAGAATAACACACACAAAAAAAGGAGTGTTAGATAAAGTTATTTGCTGTAGTGAATTCTCTAAAAGGATATTGTTATTGAAAGAGGTGATTAAAATGCCTATTGCCCAAATAATGGACTATTATACACATGAAATATTTGTGTAAAGATGTCTTATATACCTTCTTTTCAAAAGTTCAGTACCGTTATTTCCTTGGTTTGATGATAGTTTTCTCATACTTGAGTTATATTAATTAAATTACCATGAGGAAAACAGACCCAACTCTGAAATGCAAGGGTAACTACTGTCAGGAACAGAAGCTTATAAACGTTTGTTGGGCAAAATGACTTCTCAGTATACAGAAAATAAAACAGCTCTACACATAGAAGATAACTGATACCAACATGAACATATGATACCAAACGGGCATATGTCACCAATGTGCTACCAATATGAGCGTACTGACCTCAAAGACTTGTACCAAACCAAAAAACCCAAACCCATTGCCATTTAGTTGATTCTGACTCATAGTGACCAGCAGGACAGAGTAGAATTGCCCCACAGTGTTTCCAAGGCTGTAAATCTTTATGGAACAGACTGCTACATCATTCTCCCGTGGAGCCACTGGTGGGTTCCAACTGCCAACCTTTTGGTTAACAGCCAAGCACTTAACCACTGCACTACCAGGGCTCCTCAAAGGTCTGTAATTTTTTAAATTTTGGATTTTAATATTTGGAGTAATTTATTCCATTAAGTTTATAATTATGAATACCGAGAAGAAATTGAATATATACCATTATAGAAATTATAAGAAAAAATGAATTTGCTTAAGATGGAAGATAGGAAATAAGTAAAGGATATATATCATAACTTGAAGAAAATCAAGGCTTTACCACTAGGTTCTTTTTTAGGGGATAGGTAGGTTGGGTGATTTAGCTTTATCTGCTTTTTGAGAAGTAATATACAGATTAAAGCAAGTGGAGGAAAATGACAGCTTTTTCTATGCCAAAATATTTTTTTAAACAAATAGGAAGGCAACTGGAAGCAACACACACGAACTGATGGGTTCCAACATTCTGTTTCTAATTAGCTAATTTTATATTAGCAGTTTTACATCTTTTCTTCTGATGTGAATCATCATGGGGAAAGAAAACAAGGTAAATGATTTCCTTGCTGAGAAAAATATCTTGCTTCATTACATAATTTTAATTTGCTCTGGTTTCTATTCTGAATACTGAAAACTCAATCGAGAAAGTGTTGCTTTTTAACACATAACTATGCATTTACATAACTATGTACATTTAAAATGTTAAAAAGCCCAGTTCTACCCCATCCCACTTGTCAGATCCTGCTTTCCCCTAGCCTTTAAAAGTTGAAATCTGTGATGCCTGTCACATGCTAACTCAGTTCTATCAATTACTGAGATAATCTTTTTCTGGGCTGTAATGTATCAATGGAGCCTAGCAATAGTCTTCCAGCCAAAGTTAGAATATGTATCTAGTTAGGTAGGCATAAGGCATAAGTACTTGTGAAGTGTCTGGTAAGTAATAGTAACATAACCTCTAATAAAGAGCTGCCATTTAATGTCTACAATTTATGGGAACTTAGTAACAGAGCACTTGTCTTACTGTCAGGGCTGCAAGATTGAAGTACAGATTCTGTTATGGTAACAACTCAAATTTTAAGTTGGTCTCAGAAGCTCTTGACTGGGAATGAGGAAAAACTGGAAACAGATCAGTACTCAAGGGACTAAATCTCCAGTTTCAGTTACTTAATCCTTTGTTTGCTTAAAGTGATTATTGTCCTTAGGCTAACAGTCTGGCAAGAGCAAATTTAATTAAACATTTTAAAAAGATAACATCACACAGAACCACAAATTTTCTCTACAGCTTTACATCTACAACAATCAATACTAAATAAAAAAACAAACCAAGTGTATGAGGAAACAAGACCACATGACCACAAAGAAAAATCTCAAAAAACAGAAAGTGTCCCACAAGCAAGTAGATGATAGCAGTAAGAGTCATGAACTTTAAAACTACACTCAATGATTTCAAAAATCTAAGACACACAAGATTGAAAATTTTGACCCAGAACTGAAATGAATAAAAACAAAAAGAACTAAATGAAAACCCAACACTAAATATATACACATATATACACACATAGGTAGGGGTTAAGAGCTACGGCTGCTAATCAAAAGGTTGGCAGTTTGAATCCTCCAGCCTCTCCTTGGAAACCCTATGGGGCAGTTCTACTCTGTCCTATAGAGTCACTATGAGTAAGAATTGACAGCAAAGGGTTTGGTTTTGGTTTATATATGTATGTGTGTGTGTGTATATATATATATACACACACACACATACATATAGATGAACTTCAATTATATATAAGAGCTCAAAAAAATGATATAACAACAAACTACACACAGTTAAAGAGAGAATTAGTGAATTGTCCTTAAGTCAGAAGAAAATATTCAGATTGAATCACAGAAATTTTTTAAAAAGAGGATGAAAAATACTGAAATAATGTAAGATTCAACAAAAATCAAGTCATAGGCAGACCTATGTTTTCACTAAAGTTTCTAGGGGAGGATCTGTTCTACGCCTTTCTACTAGCATTTGGTGATGCTGGCGTTCCTTGACTTTTAGTGGCATCATTCCAATCTCTGCCTGCATTTGTCATATGGCATTCTTCCTGTGTTTCTGTCCCTTTTCTTCTTATAAGGATATCAGTCATACTGGATTAGGGTTATATGTTTTTCTGGTTTGGGTTTTATGGCAAAATTGGTCTCCTAGAATGAAGTTGGGAAGTGTTCTTTTTACTTTTATTTTTTGGAAAGTATTTTGAAGAATCTGAGCTTTCTTTTGTGGATTTTTAAAAATTACTACCATCCCTTTAATTGTTATGGGTCTCTTTCTACTTATTCTTAAATCAGTAACAGTGGTTGTGTGTTTTTCTAGGAACTTGTTCATTTTATCTAGGTTATTTAATTTTCTGATTTTATTAATTTGAGTTTTCTCTCTTCTTTTTCTTGCTCAGTCTAGTTAATGTCTGTTAGCTTTGTTGTTCTAAGACCCAGCTTTTGGTTGCATTGATTTTCTCTATTGTTTTTCTATTATCAATTTTATTTATTTCTTCTTTGATCTTTACTACTACTTCTTTCTGCTTGACCTAATTTTGGTTGCTTTTCTTTTTCTTGTTTCTTAAAGTGGATGTTTAGGCTATTGATTTAAGGTATATATTCTTTTTAATATATATGTGCTTCCAGTTACACATTACCCTCTAAGCTCTTTTTAGCTGAATGTTATGTTTTAGCATGCTGTGTTTTCATTTTACCTGAAACTACTTTCTGATTTTCCTTGTGATTCCTACTTTGATTCACCTGTACGTTAGGAGCATGTTGTTAATCTCCACATAGTTGAGATTTTCCCTAATTCATTCTTTTTGTGATTTCCAGTTCACTTCATTGTGGTCAGATAACATACTTAGTTTGGCTTCAATATTTTATTTATTTATTTTATTGTACATTAGATGAGGTTTACAGAGCAAATTAATTTCTCATTAAACAATTAATGCACATACTGTTTCGTGACATTGCTTTCCAACCCCACGACATGTCAATGCTCTCCTCTTCTCAACTTTGAGTTTCGCGTTACCAACTTTCCTGTCCCCTACTGCCTTCTCGTCCTTGCCCCTAGGCTAATGTGCTCATTTAGTCTCATTTTGTTTTATGGACCTGTCTAATATTTGGCTGAAGAATGAACCTCAGGAGTGACTTCAGTACTAAATTGAAAGGGTGTCCAGGGGCCATGCTCTCAGGGTTAATATTTTATTTTTTAGTTTTCAATTATTTTAGTTTTGCTTTATGCTCAAACATGAGTTCTCTCCTGCAGAATTGTCCATGTTTACTTAAGGAGGATATGTGTTCTTTTTTTGTTGGATAGAATGTTCTGTAAATGTCTCCTGGGTCTAGTTGCTGTACAGTTTTGTTCAAGTTTTTTGTTGTTGTTGTTGTTGTTGTACTCCAAGTGAAAGTTTACAATTTAAGTTAGTCTCTCATAAAAAAATTTATGCATACATTACTATGTGACCCTAATTGCTCTCCCTATACAGTGACACTACACTCCTCCTTTCCTCCCCTGATTTCCCATGTCCATTGAATCAGCCCCTGACCCTCTCTGCCTTCTTGTCTCACCTCCAGACAGGAGCTGTGCATTTAGTCTCATGTGTATACTTGAGCTAAGAAGCACACACTTCATGAGTATCATTTTATGTCTCATAGTCCAGTCTAATCTTTTTCTGAAGAGTGGGCCTCAGGAATGGTTTTAGTTCTGGGTTGACAGAGAGTCTGGGGGCCACATCTTCCAAGGTCCCTTAAGTCTCAGTAAGGCCATTAAATCTGGTCTTTTTACTAGAATTTGAGTTCTGAACCCCACTTTTCTCCTACTCCATCAGGGACTCTCTGTTGTGTTCCCTGTCAGGGTGGTCATCGGTGGTAGCCTGGCACCATCTACTTCTTCTGGTCTCAGGCTGATGTAGTCTCTGGTTTATGTGGCCCTTTCTGTCTCTTGGGCTAATACTTTCCTTGTGACTTTGGTGTTCTTCATTCTCATTTCCTCCAGGCGAGTTGGGACCAATTGATGCATCTTAGATGTCCACTTGCTAGCTTTTAAGACCCCAGACACCACTCACCAAAGTAGGATGCAGAAGATTTTCCTAATACACTTTGTTATGCCAATTGACTTAGATGTCCCCTGAAAGCATGGTCACCAGACCCCACCCCTGGTACTCTGTCCCTCAAAGTGTTTGGTTGTATTAAGGAAACTTCTTAACTTAGGTTTAGTCCAGTTGTGCTGACTTCCCCAGTAGTGTGTGTGCAGGCCTTCTCTTCAAGTAAGATAATTCTTGTCTACTATCTAGTTAGTGAATATGCCCTTCCTCTCTCCCCACACTCATAACCATCAAAGAATGTTTCCTTCTGTGTTTAAACCTTTTCTTGAGTTCTTACAATAGTGGTCTTATACACTATTTGTCCTTCTGTGACTGACTAAATTGACTTAGCATAATGAGTTCCAGCTTCCTCCATGTTATTTTTCATGGCTCCATCGTTGTTCTTTATTGTTGTGTAGTATTCCATTGTGCGGGTATACCATAATTTGTTTATCTATTCATCTCTTGATGGGCATCTAGGTTGTTTCCATCTTTTTGCTATTGTGAACAGTGCTGCAATGAACATGGGTGTGCATGTATCTATTCTTCTGATGGCTCTTATTTCTCTAGGATATATTCCAAGGAACAGGATAGCTGGATCATATGGTACTTCTACTTCTAGATTTTTAAGGAAGCACCAAATTGATTTCCAAAGTGTTTGGACCATTTTACATTCCCACCAACAGTGTATAAGTGTTCCAGTCTCTCCATAAACTCTCCAGCATTTATTATTTTGTGTTTTTTGGATTAATGCTAGCCTTGTTGGGGTCAGATGATATCTCGTTGTAGTTTTGATCTGCATTTCTCTAATGGTTAATGATTTTGAGCATTTCTTCATGTGTCTGTTAGCTGTCTGAATATCTTCTTTGGTGAAGTGTCTGTTCATATCCTTTGCCCATTTTTTAATTGGGTTATTTGTCTTTTTGTTGTTGAGGTTTTGCAGTATCTTGTAGATTTTAGAGATTAGATGCTGATCATATTTGTTGTAGCCAAAATTTTTTTCCAATCTGTAGGCTGTCTTTTGACTGTTTCAGTGAAGTCTTCTGGTGAGCATGAGTGTTTGATTTTTAGGAGCTCCCATTTATCTAGTCTGTCTTCTGGTGCTTGTGCATTGTTACTTATGGTTCGTATTGTAAAACAGTATTCTTAAGAGTATTTCATAAAATCTTCTCCAATGTCATCAGATGCTCTCTAATATGGGCACTGAAGGCATTTTAAAATTCAATTATTATTATTTTTTTACATCTTATCCTTCAGTTTACACTTTTTCTCCATTATACTGTAAGGGCTTTTGCTACGTCTTCTAGTATTTACCTTTATAGCTTCCACATCTCCTAAAAAATTGGCTGGCAGTTTACAGTGGACTAGTAATTATTTGTTGAATTACAGTCACCGTTGGCCTATATGGGTCTTACTTTTTGGACAACTGAGTTAGAGTGATATGTGTACAGTCCTAGTATTACACATGTATATTACACGAATGCCATTTTTGTAATAAATATGCTCTTCACATAATAAATATGTTCTTTAGTTCTTTCAGTTTGCTAATATTCTGGTTATTTGGAAGAAATATAAAATGATCATAATACTGGCAGTCACCAACTCGGTGGTGTTATGTCAGTACATATTTTGGCTTTCACTAAAATGTCAAGTACTTCATTTTATTTAATATGCAATGTATAAAAGACCTTCCTGACTGTACCAATCAACAAATAAAAAGGAAATAATTGCAGAAATATAAAAAGGTAGCAAAGATTATTGATATATTTGACTATTCAGAAAGATATGTCAATTATCAGACGTGTATGACATGTTTTTTAAAAAAAGTGATAGCTTTCTAGCCAATATAAACTCCCCCAAATTTTTCTCAAAACATCCATGCATACCTTTAAGAAGACAAAAGAATAAGAGGTAGGATGGTTAGAGTTAGGATGATTTTACAATATATAAAATAGTGATGGGATTACATTTAGAAACATAGTTATGTTATATGTACATGTCACCATCTGAGCTAGCATGGCTATCCAGAAAAGAAAGAAAAAAGACACTTTTACCAACTAGTTTGGGGATTCACTGTCTACACTAAGGATTTAACCTGGTGAAATCATTAAGTCCTCTGAGAAGAAGATATCAAGAAGAAATTAAATAGTCGATTTATTACGGGAAATGTCGGAGAAGAGAAAAAGAGAGAGGGAGCAGGAGTAAGGACAGTCTTCTGACTCAGGTGTGTCACCTGTGAAAGGAAAATTGGAAGCAAAGAGAATTGAGTGGGAGGAGCCTATGACTACAGCTCTTAGAAAGTCTCATCCACTCTGATGGACACTTCAGAACCAAGGTTGCCTGTTAATAGAGTCTCACATTTGGCAGGAATGGCCAGGCTCTACATAGCCCTGTGGTGCCCAGTCATTAACTAAAATGACTTGGACATGGCCTTGACATAAGATCCTACGATGCAGTTGTTGGAGATCTGTGCAACGGACTAGAAGATTCTCTTGAATGGTGATCTCGAGACTGCACCTTCAGGATAGCCACACTAGAAACCGCCAATCTAATATGTGGCAAATTAGTTCCATCTGTTTGTAATCATGTCCATCTCTGTCCACAACAATTTTCTTTCTGCATGAATTCATAAAATAAACTGAATCTTCAAGGATACAATGAAAAATGAAAATAGATGGCAATTACTGTTAGTATAATGCAGTCTGGGTTTTTCAATAACAGATAAATTGCTATATGACCAAGAATAAAGCCAAGAAATCCTGCAAGATCTTCTGGTCATGTGACTTAATCTTGAATGTACTGTACTTGTCAGAGAAGAACAAACTTGTATAAGAGTTCTTATAACACAAGAGAATTTTTTATTCCTACAGAGAGATAATCATAGCTCAGAGTAAAGAAGAGGTCAAGTAAAAGAAAGACCTCGGATACACAAAGCACTTAGAATAAAATCCAAACTCTTCACCTCAGCCTAAACTTGGTTTTATTTTGCCTATTTTTCTGAGCTGATCATATTCCATTCGTCCTCTGTTATAGATTGAGTTGTGCCCCCCACAATATATGTTGGAATCCTAATTGCTATACCTGTGATGTAATCCTGTTTAGGAACAAGTTTTTCTTTGTTAATTCTAATCACTTCTGAGTTATAAAATAGAGGAGAATGGACACAGACACACACATGCACTCACACGGGAGAAGAGAGATGCCATGTGAGGATTTTCTACAAGCCAGGTAATGCCAAGAAACAAAGGAACACCCAGGGCTACCAACAAGGAAGGAATTGGCATATCCATGACGCCGATTCGAACTTTTAGTCTCCAGAAATGTAAGAAAGAAAATACATTTCTGATCTTTAAAGCCATCCACTTGTGGTAATTCCGTTATTCTAACACTAGTAAACAAAGGCAGAATTTGTTACCAGAAATAGAGGCAGAGGTTGCTCCATCAAATACTAAAACGTGGAAGTGGATTTGGAATTGGATAATGGTCAAAAGCTGGTGGAACTTTGATGTACTTGATAGTAAAAGCCTAGATTGCCTTGAGGAGGCATTTGGTAGAATTATAGCCATTATAAATATTTTTCTGATGAGGGCTCAGAAAGAACTGAGAGCTGTGGGGAAAACATGTATTATTATGAACATAATACTACTATAAATGTAGATGTTAAGTGTGCTTCTGGTGAGGCCTTAATTCAAAGGAAATTATGAATATGTTGCTGGACACTGGAGGAAAAACAAATCTTTGTTATAAAGCGGCAAAGACCTTGTCTGACTGATGTTTGAATGTCTAGTGGAGCACTGCTCAGATTGACCTTCAACAAAACTTTCTGTTCCCTTCCATAGATCTCCAACTACTGCATTTTAGGATCTCATATCAAGACCATGCCCAGGCAGTTTTAATCAATGACTATGCATCATAGGGAGTACTTAGAGCCTGGCCATTCCTGCAAAATGGACACTTCTTTGTAAGTGGTGAACTTACATATTTAGCTGAGGATATTTCTAAGCAAGATCTTAAAAGGACTGTGGATTTCTCTTTGCTGCTTGTAGTAAATTTCAGGAAGAAAAAGATAGATTTAGAAATGAATTGTGGGAAAAACTAAACTTTGAAATTTGGGAACTTCTCTTGAAAAAACAGAGAGAGAGAGTGCCCTGAAAAGGACACCAGTGGGGTGGCTACAATATATTTTGCTAAAGAGATTAGGCCTGTGATTAATGTGTCTAATCAACCATTTCAGTAGAAATTCTGTCAACTTAGACTGAGAGGAGCAGAGACAGGACCCAATAAAGAATTCCTCTTGGAATTCTTTTGCAGGAAATGGGCCAGTAGAACTAGTTGGTAGCAGTTGGAAGCAGTTTTGAAATCAGCGGGACTGTCAGAAGGATCATGGAGGTCAGGGCCATCACTAGCTTAGTTTTGAAAGGTGGAATTACTGCTCCTAGGTTTGAAAGAGTGGGGTCTCTTCCACTTTGGTTCCAGAGGGTAGGACTGCGATTCTTGTGGGCTAAGTGAATAAGGCTGCAGCCTAAAGTTGAGGGGGCAGGGCAGCTGTGCCAGTGAGCCACGGAAATGGTACTGCTGCACAAAGTTGAGGGGGTGAAGCTGCAATGTCTGGGGGCTAGAATAACAGGACCACCCATGGTTAAGTGGAGGGTGTCACTATCCCAATGGGCCTGGAACGTAAGGGTGATACCCAGGGCCAAGAAGCCTTGGTCCAGGATCCAGAATGCTTGTACAATACCCAGAGTTTGAAGGGTAGAGCCCTTGCCCAGATGTTCCTGGAGAACAAAGGATCATTTTCAAGACTTTAGAGCTAGTGAGATTTTCCCTGCCAGGTTTTGGACTTGCTTAGTATCATGATGCTCTTTTTCGTTCCCTCCAATTTATCTCATTTGGAATGGGAATGTCTGTCTTGTGCCTGTTCTACCACTGCATTTAAGAAGCAGGTAACTTGTATTCTAAGTTTACAGGCCCATGGATGGAAAAAAATTTTGTCCCAAGAAGGAACACACCCATAATCTCACACATACTTGATTTCAGTATTTCTGAAGATGAGATTTTAGATTTAGAGTTGATACTGGAATGGGTTAAGACCTTTGGGATGATGTGATAGGATAAATGTGTTTTGCATGTGGGAATGATATAAATTTTTTGGGGGGGAGTAAATGGTGAAATATAGATTGAATTTTGTCCCCCCAAAATATGTATTGGAATCCTAACCTTTATACCTGTGCATTTAAAATTCTGTTTGGAAATAGTGCTTTCTTTGTTATGTTAATGAGATCAACCCAGTTAGGGTGGGTTATAAATCTAACCACTTCTGAGTTATAAAAAAGAGCAGGTTAGACAAAAAGATACACACACATGGGTGAAGACAAATGCTATGTGAGGGTCCTCAGGGAGCCAAGGAATGGCTGGTTCTACCCTCAGGAAGGAACTGACAGAGCCTATACTCTGATTTCAACTTTTAGCCTACAGAACCATGAGAACATAAATTTCTGTTCTTTAAAGTCATCCACTTGTGATATTTATGCTGTGGAAGCAGTATGTAACTAAGACATCCTCTCACTAAGGAGTTGCAATCACTCTGTTTTACCTTGGTTTGGCTTTCAGTTTCTCAAAAACTAGATGCTCCTTTCAGCCCTAGAGACTTTGCAGCAGTGTCTCCGCTGTTCAGGAAGTTTCACCAAGGCTTTACACCTTAGCTGGTTCCTTCCCATCTTACTTGTCTCAGAGAGTTATCTTAAATGACAGCTGTCTTAAATAATCTCTGGAAAGAAATACTTTCATTCTCCATTTCTCCATCAAAACAACACGTGAGCATCTTATGCTGTGTATTTATATAAATATGTGTACACATATTTTTACACAAGTCTTTAAAATCCATTAGGACAGTAACTATATTGCTTTGTACACTATTTATACAAAATCATAGCACAGCAATGCATATTTTTTGAGGAATTATCTAAGGGATTAATAAACGGTTATATATATCTTAAATTTTTTAATATGTATCACAAAATTCACAACACTGCCCTCAGGAAAGGCTGTAAAATGTCATTTTCCTAGAACCAGTTAATGAGAGAACGTGCTCTCTTCTTCTTCTTTAACAATTGATCATATGGCTTAAAAAAAAAAAAAAAAAAACTTCAAATATGTGAGAATAGCGTCATTGTTTTGATTTACATTTTATTGAATTCCAGTCAGGTTGAATGTTATCTCTTGCTTACAGGAAATTGGATTTATTTATCTTATAATGTTCTATGCTAATGTTCTTTTCTATCTTTGGATATATATAGAGAGAGACAGAGTAGATAATTTAGACAAAACACAATATGTATATAAAATAAAATTTTATGTAACGATAAGAAAGACTGATGTAGACCATTCAGTGACATGGAGAACTAGCCATGATATATTTAAATTCCACATAGTTATAGTCAGGCAGGAATAGATAAAAGAGACTCATCAGCCTAGTCATCCCATGAGAGGATGTTCTTCTGAAATCTTTGAATATCTGGGTATATTTGACAGATGCTTAAATTTCAGTAGTCTAAATTTTATTTAAATTATTAACCTCAAATGATTTCATAAATTGTGCTGGAAAACAAAATAAAATAAAGCAAATTTTTTTTTTTATAAAGTGATTTGGCAAGTAAATGATAATAACTAGTTACCAAAAGTAATATTGTGAAAAGTGCTTAGAATTTTTGGGCCTTGATGTCTTTTTTCAATTTTTTAAATTAGTTTTGTTAGGTGTCGTTGAGTCAGTTTAAACTCATAGCAACCCTATGTACAACAGGCCCAGTACTGAGCCATCCTCACAATTCTTGCTATGTTTGGGCCTGTTGTTACAGCCACTGTGTCAACCCATTTCACTGAAGGTCTTCCTCTTTTTTTCCTGACCCTCTACCGTACCAAACATGATGTCCTGCTCCAGGGACTGGTCCCTCCTGATAACATGTCCAAAGTACTTGATACAAAGTTCCACCAACCTCACTTCCAAGGAACACCCTGATTGTACTTCTTCCAAGACAGACTTGTTAGTTCTTCTGGCAGTCCATGGTATATTCAATATTTTCCAATGACTCCATGATTCAAAGATACCAATTCTCCTTCAGTCTTCCTTATTCATTGTCCAGCTTTCACATGCATATGAGGCAATTGAAAATACAATAGCTTGGGTCACATACAAATTAGCCCTCAAAGTGACATCTTTGCTTTTTGTTTTGTCCTTTTTGTATTGTTTTTATTTTTTTATTGTGCTTTAGATGAAGGTTTACAGAGTAAATTAGTTTCTTATTAAACAATTAATACACATTTAGTTTTGTGACATTGGTTACCAACCTCACGATGTGTCAACACTCTCCCCTTCTTGGCCTTGGGTTCCCCATTACTAGTTTTCCTGTTCCCTCCTGACTTCTTGTCCTTGCTCCTGGGTTAGTGTTCCCATTTAGTCTTGTTTTGTTTTATCTGATCTTTAGCTGAAGGGTGAACCTCAGGAGTGACTTCATTACTATGCTAAAAGTGTGTCTGGGGGCCTTACTCTCAGGGTTTCTCCAGTCTCTGTCAGACCAGTAAGTCTGTTTTTTTTTTTTTTTGTGAGTTAGAATTTTGTTCTACATTTTTTTCCAGCTCTGTTCAAGACCCTCTAGTGTGATCCCTGTCAGAGTAGTCGGTGGTGGTGGTATCCAGGCACCATCCAGTTGTGCTGGACTCAGTCTGGTGGAGGCTGTGGTAGTTGTGGTCTATTAGTCCTTTGGATTAATCTTTCCCTTATGTCTTTGGTTTTCTTCATTCTCTCTTGCTCCAGATGGAGTGGGACCAATGGAGTATCTTAGATAGCCACTAATAAGCTTTTAAGACCCCAGACGCTACTCATCAAAGTAGGATTCTTTTTAAACTATATTATGCCAATTGAGCTAGAACATCTTTGCTTTTCAACAGTTTAAAGTTGTCTTTTGCAGCAAATTTGCGAAATACAATACATCATTTGGTTTCTTGACTACTGCTTCCATGAGTGTTGATCATGGATCCAACTAAAATGAAATCCTTGACAATGTCAATATTTTCTCCATTCATCATTATGTTGTTTAATGGTCCGGTTTTGATGGCTTTGTTTTCTTTATGTTCAAATATAATCCATACTGAAGGCTCTGGTCTTTGATCTTCATCAGTAAGTGTTTCAAATCCACTTTGCTTTCACCAAGCAATGTTGTGTTATCTGCATATTGCAAGTCATTAATGAGTCTTCCACCAATCCTGATGCTGCCTTCTTCTTCATATAATCCAGATTATCAGACTATTTGCTCAGCATACAGATTGAATAACTATGGTGAAAGGATGCAACTCTGATGCACATCTTTCTTGATTTTAAACCAAGCAGTATGCCCTTGTTCTGTTTGAGTGCCTCTTGGTCTATGTACAGGTTCCACATGAACAAAATTAAGTGAACATCCCATTTTTTCCCAATGTTATCCATAATTTTCTATGATCCACACATTCAAAGGCCTTTGCATCGTCAATCAAACAGAGGTAAACATCATTCTGGTCTTCTCTCCTTTTAGCCAAGATCCATCTGATGTCAGCAATGTTATACCTCCTTCCATGTCCTCTTCTGAATCCTGCTTGAATTTCTGGCAGTTCCCCGTCAATGTACTATTGCAACCCCTTTGAATTATCTTCAGCAAACTTCACTTGCATGTGATATTAGTGCTATTGTTCGATAATTTCTGCATTCTGTTGGATCATCTTTTTTGGGGATGGACAAAAAAGTATGGATCTCTTCCAGTTAGTTGGCCAGGTAGCTGTCTTCCAAATTTCTTAGCATAGATGAGTGAGCGCCTCCAGTGCTGCATCCATTTGTTGAAACATCTCAATTGGTATTCCATCAGTTCCTGGAGCCTTGTTTTTTTGCCAATGCCTTCAGTGCAGCTTGGACTTCTTCCTTCAGTACCATTGGTTATTGATTCCATGCTACTTCCTGAAACATATGAACTTTGACCAATTCTCTGTGAGACAGTGACTCTGTGTATTCCTTCCATTATCTTTTGATGATTCCTGCATGATTCAATATTTTGCCAATACAGTCCTCAATATTGCAACTAACGGCTTGAATTTTTTCTTCAGTTCTTTCAGCTTGGAAATGCCAGGCATGTTCTTCCCTGTTGGTTTTCTTAGTCCAGGTCTTTGTGCATTTTATTATAATGTTTTACTTTGTCTTCTCTAGCCACTCTTTGAAATCTTCTGTTTAGCTCTTTTGCGTCATTATTTCTTCAGTTAGCTTTAGCTACTCTATGTTTAAGAGCAAGTTTCAAAGCCTCTTCTGACATTTGTTTCAGTCTTTTCTTTCTTTCCTGTCCTTTTAATGACCTTTTGCTTTCTTCATGTATGATGTCCTTGATGTCATCCCACAGCTCCTCTGTTCTTTGGTCATTAGTGTTCAATGCATCAAATTTATTCTTGAGATGGTTTCCGAATTCATGTGGGATATATTCAAGGTCACATTTTGGTTCCCATGGACTTGTTTTAGTTTTTTTCCACTTCAGCTTAAACTTGCATAAAAGCAATTGATGGTCTGTTCCACAGTCGGCCCTTGGCCTTGTTCTGACTGATAATATTGTGCTACTCTATTGTCTCTTTCCACAAATGTAGTCCATTTGATTCCTGTGTTTCCCATCTTGTGAGATCTACATGTATAGTTGCCATTTTTGGTTATTCAGAAAAGGTATTTGCAATGAATAAACCCTTGGTCTTGCAAATTCTATCATGCTATCTCTGGCATCATTTCTATCACCAAGGGTATATTTTCCAACTACAGATTGTTCTTTGTTTCCAACTTTCTCATTCCAATCACCAGTAAATTTCAATGCATCTTGATTGCATGTTTGATTAATTTCAGACTGCAGAAGTTGGTAAAAAATCTTCAATTTCCTCGTCTCTAGCTCTAGTGGTTGGTGTGTAAATATTAACTGATCTTCCTCATAGGCGTAGGAATATTATCCTATCATTGACAGCATTGTACCTCAGGATCTTGAAATGTTCTTTTTGGCTATGAATGTTAAGTTTCTCCCTTCAATTTGTCATACTCAGCATAAATATATATGATTGTCTGATTCAAAATGGCCAATACCAGTCCATTTCAGTTCACTAATGCATAGGACATCAGTATTCTTGTGTTTCATTTCATTTTTTATGGCTTCCAATTTTCCTGGGACAATACTTCATACATTCCATGTTCCTGTTATTATTGGATCTTTGCAGTGTTTTCTTCTCATTTTGAGTTGTGCCCCATCAGCAAACGAAGGTCTGAAAGCTTGACTCCATCCATGTCATTGAAGTAGATTCTCCTTTTAAAAGGTAGCACTTCTCCAGTCATATTTTGAGTACCTTCCAACCTGAGGATCTCATCTTCTGGCACTATGTCAGACAATGGTTTGCCGTTCGTTATTCATGAGGTTTTCACCAGGCAATTGTTTTCAGAAGTTGACTGCCAGGTCCTTCTTCTTAATCCATTTTGGTCTGGAAGCTCTGCAGAAACCTGTCCACTACCATGGGTAACCCTGCTGGTGTTTGAAATACTGGTGGCATAGCTTTCAGCATCGCAGCAACATGACAGCCACCACAGTATGATAAACTAACAGATACTTTTTTTTTTAATTAAGCAGATTAAGTCAGTGGTTCTTCTAGCTTAACCCACCAATTTCCAGATAAACTTAATCCTCAAATTTTCATTGACTCACCTTTTCAAAATTGGTTAACTTTCTCATTCTTAATCTCAAAATTTGTTGAACTCTTGATGAATGAGATTAACAGTGAAGCTATTTAATAGATTCTACCTTGAAATTTTATTTTACCTTGAGACAGTTTGTCTTTTTTTACAAAGCTACCATCAATAAATACTATATAGCAGAGGTTTTCAAAGTGTGGTCTGTGGATCCAGGGGATTCCTGGAGAAAATTTCAGAAGGTCTTGTGTTAAAACCTTTATATAACTATACCAAGAACTTATTTACTTTATTTATTTAATTATTTTTGCTATGTTGCCATTTGCACTGATGGAGCAAAATCAATGATGTGTAAAACTATTGGCATTTCAGTATAAATCATGGCACAGTTATCAAAGTGTACTTGTAGTGATTGTGTTCGTCACCACTATGTACTCCCACAATAAAATGCCAGTTTCACTTAAGAATACTCTTGATGAGGATTAAAATCTATTAATTTGAATAAATCTTGACTCTTGAGTACACATCAATGTTCAGGGTGGTGAAATGGGAAATATGCTACTGCACACTGCAGTAGAAGGGTTACCTCAAAGAAAAACACTGGTGCAATTATTTGAGTTGTGTGTTAAGCTAACTGCTTCTTTTATGACATAAAATTATTTCTTGAATGAACGATTTCTGAGGCTTTGGTATTGGACAGACGTTTTATCAAAAATGAAAGATAGGAGTCTCTTATATCAAGCAAACAACTGAGTATTTGTTGGCAGTGATAAAATTCAAACTTTATATTAGCCAGCATGAGCTTGGCATCCTCCTGCACATAAAGAATTTTCTGATGAGGTCATTGATGATACTAGTAAATGTAATGTTTTGAAAAAACACAATAAAATGTGTCAACATTTGAAAGATCTGCGTAACTCACTAAACCAATAGTTTCTAAACAACCAATGATCATAATTGATAAAAGGTCCATTTAAAGTGCAAGCTAGATCTATGGATCTTAAAATATCAAAATATGAAACATTAATTAATATGGTTGGTAGGGTTGAGTTATTTTATCTCAAGCAGTTTGGAATTTTTCCCTGACCTCCGTGAAATAACACATACAGTAGTTGGACTACATTGGCCACACCTAGGGTTCGTATTAATGAGTAGGAGCTGGTCTGTGAGCCCACCTGTTAAACAATGACAGAGTGAACTGGCTGATAAAAGGCCAAAATACTAAGGCTAGAAGAAGCTTCCTCACAGAGAGAATCATGGAAGGAGAGCTTCCTGAGGAGGGACATGCCTTCCACCTCAAGGACTTTTCCAAACCTCTCCCAAGTATCTCTTGATCTTGCTCCTGAGTTACTTCTGAGTTGTATCATGTTATTCCTGCCATGTGCCTGTCAGTTTGTCGTACTGTGGGGGCTTGTGTGTTGCTGTGATGCTGAAAGCTATGCCATCTGTATTCAGATACCAGCAGGGTCATTCATAGTGGACAGATTTCACTGAGCTTCCAGACTAAGACAGACTAGGAAGAAGGACCCAGTGGTCTACTTCTGAAAAGAATTAGCCAGTGAAAACCTTATGAATAACAGTGGAACTTTGTCTGATATAGGGCTGGAAGATGAGCCCCCCAGGCTGGAAAGCACTCAAAAGACAACTGGGGAAGAGCTGCCTCCTTAAATTAGAGTAGACCTTAATGACATGGATGGAGTCAAGCTTTCATGACCTTCATTTGCTGATGTGGCATAACTCAAAATGAGAATAAACAGCAGCAAACATCCATTAATAATTGGAAGGTGGAATGTATGAATTATGAATCTAGAAAAATTGGAAATCATCAAAAAGGAAATGGAACACATAAACATGGATATCCTAGGCATTAGTGAGCTGAAATGTACTAGTATTACCCATTTTTAATCCTGCAATCATAAGGTCTACTATGCCAGGAATGACAACTTGAAAAAGAATGGCATTACATTCTTCATCTAAAAGAACATTTTGAGATCTATCCTGAAGTAAAATGCTGTCAGTGATAGGGTAATATCCATACACCTAGAAAGAAGACCAGTTAATATGACTATTATGTAAATTTACACATCAACCACTGAGGCCAAAGATGAAGAAACTGAAGATTTTTACCAGCATCTGCAGCCTGAAATTGAATGAACATGCAGTTAGGATGCATTGATAATTACTGGTGATCAGAATACAAAAATTAGAAACAAAAAAGAAGGATCAGTAGTTGGAAAATATGGCCTTGGTGATAGAAATGGTGCTGGAGATGACATGATAGAATTTTGCAAGGCTATTGACTTCTTCATTACACGTACATTTTTTCACCAGCATAAACTGTGACTATACACGTGGACCTCACCAGATGGAATACACAGGAATCAAATCAACTACATCTGTGGAAAGACACCATGGAAAACTAAATACCATCAGTTAGAACAAGGCCAGGGGCTGACTGCAGAACAGACTATCAATTGCTCATATGCAAGTTCAAGTTGAAACTGAAGAAAATTAGAACAAGTCCACAAGAGCCAAAGTACGACCTTGAGTACATCCCACCTGAGCTTAGAGACCATCTCAAGAATAGATTTGATTCGTTGAACGCTAATGACTGAAGACCAAACGAGTTGTGGAATGACATCAAGGACATCATACGTGAAGAAAGCAAGAGGTCATTAAAAAGACAAGAAAGAAAGAAAAGGCCAAAATAGATGTCAGAAGAGATGCTGAAATTTCCTCTTGAAAGCTGAGTAGCTAAAACAAAAGGAAGAAATGATGAGATAGAAGAACTGAACAGAAGATTTCAAAAGGTGATCGAGAAGACAAAGTATTATAATGACATGTGCAAATAGCTGGAGATAGAAAACCAAAAGGGAAGAATACACTCAGCATTTCTCAAGCTGAAAGAACTGAAGGAAAAATTCAAGCCTAGAGTTGTAATGCTGAAGGCTTCTATGCGGAAAACATTAAACAACACAGGAAGCATCAAAAGAAGATGGAAGACTATACAAAGTCATTATGCCAAAAGAATTGGCAGATGTTCAACCATTCAGGAGGTAGCATATGATCAGGAACTGATGGTACTGAAGGAAGAAGACCAAGCTGCACTGAAGGAACTGGCAAAAAAACAAGACTCCAGGAATTGATGGAATATCTATTGAGATGTTTCAACAAATAGATGCAGCACTGGAAGTGCTCACTTGTCCAAGCCAAGAAATTTGGAAGACAGCTACCTGGCCAACTGAAAGGAAGAGATCCATATTTATGCCTATTCCCAAGAAAGGTGATCCAACAGAATGTGGAAGTTATAGAACAATATTATTACTATCACACACAAGTAAAATTGTGCTAAAGATCACTCAAAAGCACTGCCAGAAATTCAGGCCAGATTCAGAAGAGGACTTGGAACCAAGGATATCATTGCTGATGTCAGATGGATTTTGGCTGAAAACAGAGAATACCGAAAGATATTAACCTGTCCTTTACTGACTATAAAAAGACATTCTGCTGTGTGGATCATAACAAATTATGGATAACATTGTGAAGAACGGGAATTCCAGAACACTTACTTGTGCTCATGAGGAACCTGTACATAGATCAAGAGGTAGTTATTCGAACAGAACAAGGGGATACTGTGTGGTTTAAAGTCAGGAAAGGTGTGCGTCAAGGTTGTATCTTTTCACTATACCTATTAAATCTGTATGCTGAGCACATAGTCCCAGAAGCTTGACTATATGAAAAAGAATGGGGCATAAGGTTGGAGGAAGACTCATTAACAACCTGTGTTATGCAGATGACACAACCTTGCTTCTGAAAGTAAAGAGGACTTGAAGCACTTACTGATGAAGACCAAAGACCACAGCCTTCAGTATGGATTACACCTCAACATAAAGAAAACAAAAATCCTCACAACTGGATCAATAAGCAACATCATGATAAACAGAGAAAAGATTGATGGTGTCAAGAATTTCATTTTACTTGGATCCACAATCAACACCCACGGAAGCAGTGGTCAAAAAATCACACAATGCATTGCATTGAGCAAATCTGCTGTATAAGACTTCTTTAAAGTGTTGAAAAGCAGAGAAGTCACTTTGAAGACTAAAGTGCACCTGACCCAAGCCATGGTATTTTCAATCGCATTTTATGCATGTGAAAGTTGTACAATAAATAAGGAAGACCAAAGAAGAAATGACACCTTTGAATTGTGGTATTGACGAAGGATATTGAATATAACATCACTGCCAAAAAAATTAACAGATCTGTCTTGGAAAGAAGTACAACCAGAAAGCAACTTAGAACTAAGGGTGGCGAGACTATGTCTTACATACTTTGAACATGTTGTCAGGAGGCATCAGTCCTTGGAGAAGGACATCATGCTTGGTAGAGGGTGAGAGAAAAAGAGGAAGATCCTCAATGAGATGGACTGACACAGTGGCTGCAATAATGGGCTCAGACATAACAACTATTGTGAGGATGGCGCAGGACTGGGCAGTGTTTCATTCTGTAGTACATAAGGTCGCTATGAGTTGGAACCAACTTGATGGCACCTAACAACAACACAATATTCCTGCCTGTTTGTATCCTGTTCTCTTCATATGTAGCCTAGTAATTCTGCCTGTTCATATCATGTTACTTCCAAGTTACATCCTTCACCCTAATAAACCACATAAATGTAAGTGTAGTCTGTAAGTCCTGTGTGACTTTGCAGAGAGTTACTAAACTCAACAGGGAAAGAAAAAGAGAGAGAATGTCTTGAGGAAGGGAGTGACTGGTGTCAGAGACAATGAAGAAGATAGAAAGTGGAGATATACTTGACCTCTACTGTTTAGGAACCAAATTTGTTCTGATTATTCAAGAAATTATCTGTTTATGTTCTAGGTACTACATTAAATCTAAACTTTGTTAATATGTAGTATAGTAACAAAAAAGAATATCCCTTATCTAAAAATCACAATATCTCTTCCATTTACAAGTATATATCTGTGACGTTTTTTAAGCTATACTTCAACCTAAACAACTTATTGGCATACATAATAGCTGTGTAAAACAATAACACTCTTCCCCTTTTTGAAGGGTAAATATATGTATTTTTCCATGTATGTTATGCAGAAAGGGTACCTGGTGATGCAGTGGTTAAGCTCTCTGCCTGCTGCTAACAAAAAGGTGATCAGTTCAAACCTACTAACTACTTCACAGAAGAAAGATATGACAGTCTCCCTCCATAAAGATTACAGCCTTGGAAGCCCTATGTGGCAGTTCTACTCTGTCCTAAGGGTTCTCTATGAGTCAGAATTGACTTGACAGCAGTGGGTTTTGAGTTATGTTACTATAATGGATTGATTTTCGTTTTTCAGTCAGCAAAAAGATAATGGAGAAATTCAGATCATCGGTCAGAATAAGTCCAGGGGCTGAATGCAGAACAGATCATCAATTGCTCATATGCAAGTTCTAGTTGAAGCTGAAGAAAATGAAAACAAGTCCACAAGAGCCAAAATATGACCTTGAGTATAATCCACATGACTTTGGAGACCATCTCAAGAATAGATTTTTCCTACTGAAGATTAATGGCCGAAGACCAGACAAGTTCTGGGATGACATCAAGGAACTCATACTTGAAGAAAACAAAAGGTCATTAAAAAGACAGGAAAGAAAGACACCAAAATGAATTTCAGAAGAGACTCTGAAACTTGCTCTTGAACATGTAGCTAAAGCGAACCTAAGAAAAGATAAACAGCTGAACAGAAGATTTCAAAGGGTGACTGAAGAAGACAAAGTAAAATATTATAATGAAATGTGCAGAGACCTGGAGTTAGAATACCGAAAGGGAAGAACATGTGCTGCATTTCTCAAGTTGAAAGAACTGAAGAAAAATTCAAGCCTGGAGTTGCAATACTGAAGGATTTTATGGGCAAAATATTGAACGATGCAAGAAGCATCAAAAAAAGATGGAAGGAACACACAGAGTCAGTGTAACAAAAATAATAGGTTAATGTTAAACCATTTCAGGAGGTAGCACATGATCAAGAACCAATTATATTGAAAGAAGAAGTCTAAGCTGCACTGAAGACACTGGAGGAAAACAAGGATTCAGGAATTGATGGAATACCAAGAGAGATGTTTCAACAAACAGATGCAGCGCTGGAGGTGCTCACCTGTCTATGACAACAAATTTGGAAGGCAGCTACCTGGCCAACTGACTGGAAGATGTCTATACTTGTGCCCATTGCAAAGAAAGGTGATCCAACAAACTGCAGTAATTATCAAACAATATTATTATCACAGGCAAGAAAGATTTTGCTGAAGATAATTGAGAAATGGTCACAGCAGTACATCAACCTGGAATTGCCAGAAATTCAAGCAGGATTCTGAAGAGGATATATAATGAGGAACACCACTGCTGATGTCAGATGGATCTTGGCTTAAAGCAGAGATTACCAGAAAGATATTTACCTGTATTTTATTGACTATGCAAAGACATTTGACTGTATGGATCATAACAAATTATGAATAACATTTCAAATAATTTGAATTCCAGCGCACTTAATTTTGCTCATGTGGAATCTGTACATAGACGAATAGGCAATATTCCATTAGAACAAGGGGATACTGCATAATTTCAAATCAGTAAACGTGTGCATCAGGGATGTATCCTTTCACCATACTTACCCAAACTATATGTTGAGCAACTAATTGGAGAAGCTGTATTATATGAAGAAGAATGCTGTATCAGAATTGGAGGAAGACTCATTAACAACCTTCAATATGCAGACGATACAATCTTGCTTGGGAAAAGCAAAGCGTACTTGAAACACCGATGAAGATCAAAGACTACAGATATCAGTATGGATTACGCCTCAATATAATTAAAACAAAAATCCTCACAACTGGGCCAAGAAGCAGCGAAGAAAAATTGATGGCTTTGAATTATGGTGTTGTTGAAGAATACTGAATATACCACAGACTGCCAGAAGAACCAACAAATCTGTCTTGGAAGCAGTGCAGTCAGAATGTTCCTTAGAAGCAAGGCTGGTGAGGCTTCATCTTACATACTTTGGATATGTTATCAGTAGGGACCAGTCCCTGGAGAAGAACATCATGCTTTGTAAAGTAGAGGGTCAGTGTCAGTGAAAGAGAGGATGACCCTCAAGGAGATGGACTGACACAGTGGGTGCAACATTGGACTCAAGCATAGCAACGGTTGTGAGGATGGAGCAGGACTGGGAAGTGTTTCATCCTCTTGTACACAGGGTCGCTATGAGTTGAAATGGACTTGATGACACCTAACAAGAACAACAACATGCGGTGTTGTTAGGTGCCAACAAGTCATTTTTGACTCAGTGGTCATACATGACAGAGTAGAACTGCCATAGGGTTTTCTTGACTGCAATCTTTATGTAAGCAGATAACCAGTTTTCTCTCTCTCCGAGAGCCTGCGTGGGTTTCAACTGCCAGTCTTTTTGTTAGCAGTGAGCCCTTAACCATTTGCACTGCCAGGACTCCTTAAATGTAGTCCAAGTAAGTCTTTTACCTGGGTGATCTGTAAGTTTTTATGTTATGCAATATGATTGTTTATTACTTTTAACTTTTGAGGCTTCAGTAAGTGGGTTTAAGCCTTAATTATATGGGATTTACTTGAGAGCTTGCTGCCACTTGTATTCCCCAGGTTATGCCTGTTTTAATATGGACCCTGTGGACTGTAAGCAAGTATGCTGACATCAACAAATACATAAGCTTCATGCAAAGCTTGAGGTATAGCAAAATCTGGCCTCACAATGCAGAATGCTGCAGCTAGACCTTAGCAAGACAAACGTTGGCCGTGCAAGCTGTGTCTATTGTAGAGAGAGACACACGCTCCTGGAAAGCTTCAGTAAGGCATCACTCTGTAACCCGATGAGGATGGTTCCTGCCTGGCATGACCCCTTGAGTCAATTGAGAGACATCAGACCATTGAGAAGAGAAAGTAGACTGCATTGCAAGCTGGTCAAGCAAAGAGCTCAGAGACTAAAGTCTCAAATCAAGCTTCCCGAGGTTGTGAGACCAAATCTTCACAGTGCTGTATTTTTTACCTGGCTTCCTCCCCTATAGAGTTATATTGCAAAATCATTTCCTTTGCTGGGCTCCCCTCACCCCCTCAGCTTTGCATCTGAATGCTGCTTTTGCTTGGAGGTTATATGGAAACCCCCTTGAGCCTGCATAGTATGATTAAGAATGTTGCTGATGTAACTTGTATGAACTCCCTACTTGTAAACTCCTTTAAAAATAATCTGCCTGCCCACCCTTGGTGAGCAGTCTTGCCAGCAGTAAGCACTGACTGACTCCATTTCCTTGTACAACAGAATAGAGGTGCCTTTTTGTTCTCCCACCTCAGTCTCTTGTTTATTGCCCAATATAAGTCATGCCGAGTAAGAACCTCAGGATTCCACCAGGCAGCAGTTGGGGATTCTTGGGATAGGGAACTTATGCGTGGTTCATGAAGTTTCTGGGAATAAGTGGGCAATTTCAGGAACTAATTAACATGTATGGAGGTGCAGTGGGGGGGGTGCAATATGGCAGCTGGAGGCATGTGGTTTTTGAGGGTATGACGCATGAAATTTATCTAAGGACAGTTTTGTGGCTTATTGCTCATGTCCAAATGGAGGCAGGTGGGAGGGATGGCTGGTGATTAGTGAAGCAGCTTTGAGCAGAGAAGCAGTAAAAGGACCTTGGGCTGTGTCTTAGGCTGGGTTCTCTAGAGAAGCAAAACCAGTAAAGCATATAAACATATATATATATAGAGAGATTTATAGCAAGGAAATGGCTCACTCAATTGTAAAGGCTGGAACATCCCAAGTCTGTGGATCAGGATAGAGGCTTCTCTTGATTCATAAAGCTGCAGGGGCTGGAGGACCTAAGATTGGTAGGTCAGAGAGAAGGGCTTTTGCTCACAGGCTGTGAACATTGATGAATCCCAAGATTGGCAGGCAAGACCACAAGGCTTCTCCTGATTCACGTACCTGCAGGGACTGGCGAACCCAAGATCAGCAGGTCAGAGAGCAGGGCTCCCACTTACAGGCTGCAAAGATTGATGAATCCCAAGATCAGCAGATAAGCTGATAGCTCAAGTCCCAAGAACCAAAGGTCAGACGAACAGGAGGCAGCTGCAGGATCCAGAGCGAGCAAAAAAGCCAGAACATCTGCTTATATTTGAATGAAGTCTACACCCCCAAGGAAATACCCTTTCAACTGATTGGCTATTCACAGCAAATTCCATCAGAGTGATCACATGTAAACCTTGAGAATCATGGCCCAGCCAAGCTGACACACAATCTTAACCATTACAGGCTATTAATGCAGAATGCCTTATCAGGAACTCACAGGCCTGGGTGTGATGGGAGGAGGGGGAACAGTTTGACCCTATCGGTTACATTTCAGGAGGGGGAATAGTTTAACCCTGTTGATTATAACTCCATGAGCCTTTACAGATGAATTCAGGGTACAGGCTGCTGAAACTTGACTTTGAACTTAATACTCTAAGCTTTTCCTGGCCAAGACAATGATTCCCTTGTAAAGAAAAGTATGTCTTTCCATTTACAGGCCTTGTAGACATGAGAAAAGCAGAACAAATATTTATTGCTTTTACTGTGTTTTACAGCTAGGTCCCAGCCTGGAATTTTTTTTTTTTTTTTTTTAATTGCGGTGAATATATACAGAACAAAACATTAGTCAATTCAACAATTTCAACATGTATACTTCAGTGACATGGATCACATTCTTCATATTGTGCTGCCATCATCTTTATCTTTTTGCAATTGTTCTACCACATTAACATAAATTCAATATCCTCTAAGCAAAAAATCCCCCTTTCCCCTCCACTCTCACCTCTTATAACTGCTAATAATTTTTTGTTCCTATACGTTTGCTTATTTTATAGAAGTGAGATCATACAGTATTTGTCCCTTTGCAACTGACTTATTTCACTCAGTGTAATGTTGTCAAGGTTCATTCATGTTGTGGCATGCAACAGGACTTTATTTCTCTTTCTGGATGAGTAATATTCCATTTTATGGATATACTGCATTTTGTTTATCCACTCATCCGTTGATGGACATTTTGGTCATTCCCTCTTTCAGCTACTGTGAAAAGTGCTAGAACAAGCATTGGTGTACAGATTTTTGTTTGTATTCTGATGTCACTTCTTCTTGGCATATACCTAGGATTGCATTGTTAGGTCATATGGTAGTTCTATGTTCAATTTTTTGAGGAACCCCCAAACTGTTTTCCACAGCAACTAAACTATTTTGCATTTCCACCAGTAATGGAGTAGAATTCAAGTTTCTTCACAATCTCATTAACACTTGTTTTCTGTTTTGTGGTTTTTGTTTATTTGTTTTATCATTGCCATTCTAATGGGGGTGAGGTAGTATCTCATTGCTGGCCTGTATTTTGAACTGAACTAAGTTATACACATGCTACAAAGCTTTTAACTTCAATTTTTTTATATCATATTTAGGTGGGAAGTGTTAGATCAGCTACTCAGATTATGTTTCTTTTTTTAAAATGTCATTTTGAAGAGTTTGAAGTGTCAACAGAGAGATTTTAGAGAGATGAAAGTGTCTTATTTTCCAACTCAAGGGACCATCTTATTATAATCTGAAGTTGTTTGTGTATTTAATTACTTATGCCTTCCCAATGGCTTTGTATTTTTGTAATACACAATGGTTCCATGGATGGAAGGACACCATCATTATTTAATTAATTAACTAACTAATTAATGGAGTTGCTATGGTAAAGAATGTATACCCGTTCTTGTGTAAATGTACAGAAACAACTCAGTAACTTTTATTTCAAACTCAAAGGCAGTTCTGAAGGCCTGTAACAACATTAACTCTTTCTCTAGGAAACAGCCTTGAGAGAAGGGTCTATGCTTACAGACCCTTCTGAGGAAAAGAGGTAGAGTAGCATCAATCTGAAAGATGTCAGTTTTAAGATGAAAGAAGATGACTTGAAGGGAAATGAACAGGGGCTTTTGATAACTGTAGTTATTTATTACAGCATACTCAGGGCTCACTGCTGTGTTGGGAAACTAACCATCCAACTTCCAAGGTGCACCTTCCCTTGGGCTCATAATACTCTCAAATTGCTTACAAAAAAAATTCATACATAAATATATACATGCATACATTCATACATACACACATAAACGCTCTCATTTAAAAATGCTCTGATCTTCTCTGAAAATGCTGGCACTAAGAAAAATGAAGTATTGGAAAGCCCATCATCCTTATAATATACTAGTTTATAATAATTTTCAGCTTTATGGCATTTAATTTCCAACCTAAGGGAAACCTATAGTGAACCTACTATGTGACAAACAATGTGTAAGTCCCAGACGTGTAAAAGAACACAAACACGAGTAACTCATCTTACTTCTCAAAAAGCTAAGAGTATGATGAGCAGGCAAAAAGTTGACACAAAATTTTTAACACTTTGGCAAATGTAATAGAGGTCAACAGAGGATGCTATGGTGGGAAATCTTGATCTGATGTGTTGTATTTTCCAAATTATTGTGGTTACAAGCAGATGTTATAGTCAAAGTATTTAGTAGTAGGTATGTCACAGGTATTGGCCTATCGAAATGGACTCTGTAAACAACTACTAGGGGCTTCTTGGGGGCAAATCTGATGAAGTCAGCCCTGACAGTGAGCCATGGACTACCATACACAAATTTTACCAGAAAAAAACAAGGTCTTAATTGTCTAATTAAGACCCAGTGCTTGGGCTCGGGCAGACATGGCTGTGGCAGCATGCTTGTCAGTTTTCCCATTCTTGTCTCTTCTGCAATATTCTTTGGATTCAGGCAGACATTCTAGCTCTGGCAGAATGGTTGTCCGCTTCCCACTTTTGTCCTTTTGAATATATGCCAAATAAAACTTTCTTTTTACTTTACTAAACTTCATGATGTTTTTTCCCTACAACAGTTAATGGCGCTGTGAGCAGGATCTGAAGCTGCAAATCCAGTCAACTTCGAAGAGACCTGGACTGCAGAGCAGAAGCCCGCAAAGAAAGGTCCTATCTTCTGAACCCACGTGTTCCCACTCCATGTCCCTTCGACATTGATAGGGTGAGTGCTCTCGGAAGACGAACCTTTGCTTTTTCTTTGTTGTTCTCTTTCTCACGTTTTCTTAACTTTTGTTTGGCATATTTGTTTGTAAAAGCGGTTGATTGATTAAGGAGAATCTTTCTTAGATTTTAGCTTGATCTTTTGGTTAAGAGTGACATTTAGTAACTCTTTAAGTGAACTGCAGTTTAGGCCTGGATTCGGGCGTTTGAAGAGGTAATTCTATTTTCAAAGAGCTTTGCGTCACTATAAGCCGCAAAAAATTCAGGCACAGGTCGACCAGTAAAAGCCATTAGGGCGGTCGCTGGCGCTCATCACGAGCATTAAAGTCTCCTGTGACAGGATAAGGTGGTCACCAGACAGGCTAGAGCACTAGGCTGCCTGCCACCCACAAGAAAGATCTCGTGCAACGAAGGTACACATTGGTCTAAGCAAAACACTGTCCAAACCCTGCGACGTTCCTCATTAGGTTTCTTTTTTGTGGCTCAGAGAAAACCTGGAAAATAGTTCTCTGTTTTGCCAAATTCTCAGGGGGAGGTGGCAGCTCCTGACCTGTGTTTTGATATTTAAGGGAGAAGTGGTAGTTCTGTACCTGTTTTTTCCAATGAATTGAGTCGATCTTACCAAAAATTGTTATATACACTTTTAGAAACTATGATCCCCATATCTTTGTTTTGTGTGGTATTGTCTGGTGAGTTTATATGGTCTTTCTGTCTCCTTTTGTTCTAAGAGCTTGCTTCTGATCTGGAGCATTGTGTCTAAGGTTGTCTTGTATTAGATTAGTGGCCATGGCTAAGAATTGCTGTTTATTGTAAGACTGGTCATAGAACCTCAGTTCCTTCTTCGTTCAGAAAAACTGTGTTTTGTGTCTGTCTTATGATTTAGATTTTTAATAGCTACTTGGAGAAACTTTAGTATAAATTGGTCTATTTGAAAAGTACACTAAGATCTTTATGCTTTATGCTATATCAGTCTTAAAAGCAAAACCTTTCTAAGTAACTTAAGCTAGATATGAAATGTGTTTTATTTAAGGAAAAAGGATAGTTTTGTCTTAAAGTAAAAGTAGCAGTTCCAGGACAGTAAAAAAGAAATAAATAAGCTATCTTTTGTCTTTCAAAATGCCTCCATCAATTTAAACATATGTAAATGTATTCCGTGAGTCAAGAGAGTGAGGGCGGGGCACGATCAGGCCTCCCCACCTCCCAGTCTCCAAGGTCCTGTAGCTCCAGGGATGCTTTTGAAAGACCCCTTTCCAGCTAGGTGGAGACTCTTTTAAGACAAAAGATTAAAAAAAAAATTGCTGCTTTGCTATAGTTATCAGAAATTGGGTAGATCCTAATCATAGAACTGTAAACAAGTTCTCTCTATTATAGGGGAACTTTAAGAAGTAAAAATATAGAAATTACAATGAGACACACCTGAAGTGGCCTGGAAAAAATGTTTCCAGCAGTAGCCAGACACTTAAGGTTATATCGATATCAGTGAATTGGTCAATTGAGCAGAGACTTTGTGATTTCCAAAGCCAGTTGATAAAATCTTTAAGGGCTAAAATTAGATTGGGGAAAATATGTGAAGTAGTAAAAGTTGAACGAAATCTTAGAATGTGTAAATAGACTTTTCTTTCAACAACAGTTATGTTTTGTGGTATACAGTCTTAAAATAATTCCAAAGGTATTTTAGGTAGCTTATTGATGTTATTAAGTTAATAGATATTTGTCGTAATTTAAGTTCATATACTTTGTCTTTTTATGCCACAAGAGGATATATGTATGTAAGTCTGCTAATGAGTGTGCTCATTTTTGCCATTTAAAGGGATGCACTATAAGAGATATGCAACAAAGGCAACGTTTAAGAGGTTTATTGAAAAAGAAATTTATTTGATATGGTCAAGTTTCATCTGTCTGACAAAAGTTTAATGGTTTAATTTATGAGGTTTTTAGGAGTTTTAATGTTAAATAACATATAAAAAAAGATTGGGTTTCTTGCAGTTAAAATAACAAAGTTTTCTTTAATTTCTGAGTTAAAGGGTTAATTTATTTTTTGTGTAATCTGCCTGGAAGACAAAGGTTTGGCGTCTCATTAGAATTAAGATTCCAGAGTCTGAATACCAAGCCTCATGGCTTTTAGAAAAGAAAGCTAAGGGTTTTACTTTAAGATCGTTGGTTAAATAACTTAAGTATTGTTTCACAGAGGCCTATATTATTATCTATTTATTGCTAACTTGATCACAACTTTATCTTTTTAAATCTAGCATTATCAAAGCCAATGGTTTGATTAGAGAATTCACATCATTTACCTATAAAGTTTTTTTTAATTACTATTCACATATTTAGAGATTTGATAATCTTGCTATATTCTTAGTATATCCTGACTATATGGTATTTTGTCTCAAAATTATTCTGCATTATATCTGAAGCTCTTTGAATATGGTTAATGGCTATATTTAGAAATATTTTTATCTAAAGTTTTTTTTAACTGATTTTATTTGGCCTTTATGTTATGCTTATAATTAATTTATATCATGTCTTTCACTATTAAGAATATCATGTTTATCAATTAATCATGGCCATATTAAGTTTTGTTATCTGCAGATAAGTTTGCTGAAAAAGTTTGACCAAAATATCTCAACAAAAAGATGGACTATGTTGGACTTGCCAAAAGGACTGTGACTAGACTGAATAAAATTTCCAGAACTCCTATGCAGAAGCTGATGGGTTCACAGACTGAGGCAGATCCAGAATCACATGGAACAGAAATTAACTGCATAAGACTCAGTAAACTAAAGGAAACTATGTTTGTTTGTTTGTTTGTTTTTAATATTGCTGATATTTTAGGTCCCAATTTTGGATATTCTCCTTTCTCCTAAATTATCTAACTAATGGGTTTAGATATTGTAACCCTTGAATTAGAAGTTCCTGTCGGTAAACTTAGCCAAGTTGTAGATATCATAACCAGAGAACTGTCTGAAATTTGGGCTGATTTTACAAAATAGAACAGCATTAGATTTCCTGTTAGTCTCTTAAGAAACAGTTTGTGCCTCAATAAATAAATGTTGCTGTATTTATATTTAATACTCAATCTGAGGTTTTGCAGAATGCAGTTGCTGTTGAGGCACATGAAAAGCAGTTACTGATGCTGCTTATGTAGAGACAAACACCTCATGAGATTTGTTTCCTTGGTTCAAAGACCTTAGGGTCATGGTTTCATTGGTTATTTCAGAGATTGTCGTAATATAATTGTTAGTGTTTCTGTTTTATTTCCTAGTTTGCTGTATGGTGCCTGGGATCTTAAAAACCAGATGATGTCCAATTACCATTTATTGAGCATTTTTGATAAAAGATTCTGTAACAAGATCCTGATCCAAAGGAAAGAATGATGAGAGAGTTGTATTTAATTTTCCTGGAATCCAGATTTCTGGCTTTCAGGGAAGTTGAGGTCACCCACACGGGATATTTGCCTTTGGGTGTCCTCTTGAACCTTGAGCTTTGAGAAGAAAAACTGGTCCCTGAAGATACTTTGAGTCAAACAATGGTCCAGATAAACTAGTAAGACCATTTTGCTCTGAGTATTGAGCTTTTTTTTGAAGAATTCAGTCTATTTCAGGAAATTAACTACAAAGATCAGACTGAGAGTTATGTTCAGAGTAAATTAGTAATTAGTTTAATCAGTCTTTAAGACAATGTCATATGAAATACCTGTCTAATGTTTGTAATCAAACTGTCACCCTCTTAGGATGTGGAAAATTATGTATCTTAAAGAAACCAGCTTCTCAGGGGAGATTGACCTCATGGCTCAGACTCCATTTTATATTTGGTTTCATTTCTGCTTCTGAGAAAGTGACCCATGACTGTTAATAGGTAAACCAAGGAGGGACAGCTTGCCCTCAGGGAGAACACTTAGTATGTTTTAAACAGACTAACTGAAGACCTCCTACAGGAAAGGTCCATCCGGTATTATCTTGCTAATCATTAGTTCTTTAATGAAACTTGTCACATGTAAATTTTTCTATATTTTCTGTTTCTTCTAGACAAACTTTGTGTGCTTCTTATGGATATGTTTCTGTGTAGTAGATCTAATTCCAACTGATAGTGAATTTGTGTGGGCAATCTCTTGTTTAGATTCCTGATGAATGTGTGGACAACGCACTCGGAGAACTTTAGAATTATCTTTAAGTATTCATAGTAACAATGCTAGCAAATATTGGAAAGGTCGTGTTAATTTGTTATCCACTGTAAAACAAGAGTCAGAAGAAAGCCCATTGGTCCAACATTCATGGTGGGGTTGGTCATTTCTAAGAGCTTTAATTCCTAGTTATGGTATATTTGAATTGGAGAAATCTTTAAGAAATTTATTAATTACTATGGGACAAATAGAAGATGAAGTTGCTAGAGGGATGGAAGCACAAAAACAATCTCTGACCTCATTGGCCAAAGTCATTAGACAACAGAATAGCCTAGGACTTTTTATTAGCCCAAGAAGGTAGAGTCTGTGCTGTAGCAAATACCTCTTGTTGCATTTGGGTAAATAACACAGGAGAAGTAGAACAGGATGTACATTAGACAACAAGCTACTTGGTTACACACTCTTATAACACCCTTACAAACACTAGATCTATTTGGTTGGTTGCTGTCAGGAATAAGTACATGGGCTAGATCACTACTGCAAGAGATAGTAATATTCTTGGTCTGCATCCTGATAGTATTAGGCATAATATAATTTATCCTCTATTGTCTTACACACTTAAAAGGCAAAAGAAGACCTCAGGCTAAAATGTTGATGTACATTGAGTCTGCTCACTGTGGCAATGCCATTGATGGGAACATTGCTCTTACTTAAGATCCTGGTGAAGAACCAGATGGTATCTGGTGGAAAACCAGCACCATGAGTTTAAAGAGCCTTCAATAGCCACCATCTAGGAGCTCGATTAAGTCCAGGTATTGATCATCAACATGTTATCTCCAATCTCCGATCAAAAGGAGGGAATGATTTAGGAAATAATATTGGAGTTATTATTCCCTGCCCTTGAGCATAGAGAATGTGATCCAACTGGAGCTGGGCACACAAGGACTCACAAGGACACATCAACTGGGCCCTGATGTGTAAAGACAATAGCTAAGATAATCTTGGAAAATATCTTTTGGGGAAACTTTCACATAAAGCCAATCAAACACAACACAAAAGAATTTCCACTCTTATCTTTTTCTATTAGCATTTAGTGAATAGGAATTTGTTGGACTAGTGAAGACCCTCCTGACTTTCATTACTGAAACCCCTACCAATGATTGTTAAGAAAGATGATTCACAATGTAAGATAACAATTTCTAGCCAATCAGTGAAAAAGCGACGCTTTCAATGATTCTACCCATTTTGTGATGTTGATATACACTGATGATTCTGTAACCTTGCTTGGACTCGGGCAGACATGGCTGTGGCAGCATGCTTGTCTGTTTTCCCATTCTTGCCTATTCTGTAATATTCTTTGGTGTTGGGTAGACATGGCTGTAGCAGCATGCTTGTCCGTTTTCCCACTCTTGTCTCTTGTGTAATATTCTTTGGATTCGGGTAGACATTCTAGCTCTGGCAGCATAGTTGTCTGCTTCCCATTTTTGTCCTTTTGGATATATGCCAAATTAAACTTACTTTTTACTTTAAAAAAAAAAAAAAAGACCCAGTGCTAGTGAGTCCATTAACTATTTATTAGGGATGGAATTGTGTCTCCCCAAAATATATGTTGGAATCCTAATGCCTAAATCTCTGGATGTAATCTCACTTGAGAATAGGGTTCTTTGTTATGTTGATGAGGCCATTATCAGTGTAGGGTATGTCCTAAACCTAATCACTTCTGAGTGATATGAACAGTAGCCTAGACACAGAAACAGGGAAGCACAAATGGGGAGAAGATAGATGCCACATGGAGATGGCAAGTAACTGAGGAACACCGGGGCTACAGAAGCTGAGGCAAAGAACTTCCCCTAGAGCTGACAGAGACAGCCTTCCCTCCTAGAGCCGATGCCTGAATTCAGACTGCTAGGCTTCTGAACTGTAAGAAAATAAATTTCTGTTTTTTAAAGTCACCCACTTGTGGTATTTCTGTTACAGCAGCACTAGGAATCTAAGACACTATTCTGTATACTTTAATTGACAGACATTGTTCAGCACAAAGAAAGTGATAGGCAAATGTCTGTTAACTGTGAATGATATGTGTAAAATTGGTAATATTGACACCACCAAATGGCAGTGCTATCAATGTTGTGTGAAGCTAAGAACTGCATTGTGTTTAGCTTCAAAAAATGTTGCCAAAACATAATTTTCACCATTTTGACCTCTTTTTAATGCACTATTAGTTTTCCAGAGATATGTTATTAATTATGATAATTATCAATTGTAGTATTTTACTTGTTTTCATTACATGACTTTTTCACTAAAAGTGATTTTTTTTTTTTTTTAATGTCTACAATCTGATTTGGTCATTATTTATGGACTTCAAAGGGAATAAAATCTCAGATAATTTCAGCCACAAACTAATCACCAGAAACAAGCATTTTAAAGATCTAATCACTAATGCCTCTTAAGTTACTGTTTTATTTTCTCTCTCCCAAAAGCTTTGCTGATTTGTTTGTTTGTTTTGCTTGGGAGACCATATGCTTAGAAATTGATGACATGAACATTGAGTTTTAACCAACAGAACTTGGATTCATAACATGATTCCATCACTATTTACTGAGTAACCTTGAGAATATTGCTTGACCCTACGTGCCTCAGTTTCTCTGTCAACAAAATAAGGGTAGTGGCATCAAAAATTAGAAATGTTAAACTGCTAAGAGAGATAACACAAGGAAAAGTCCCTGTATGTGCATGGCCCATAGTAAGCACCAAATACATAGCAGCTAAAAACTGTAACTGAGGTTTTTTGTTTGTTTGTTTGTTTGTTTTAAAGGTCTTTTTGCAAGGATTTGAAGTATAGGGCTTACCAAAATTATTTGCATTTGTTAACATTTAGTATTTTTTAGGTTTAATTTATTTCTCTTACATAAACAATTGTTGTCATGAGAAAAATAAAATCCCTCAGAGGTTATTTCTTGAAAGCTTGTTGTGAATGCAAAAAAATTAACTCCCTTACCTTAGGAGAGCTTGTGAAGATTAATGAGTTGTTTCTTTCAGTTCAAGTTTTCTACCTGCACTGAGTCCATTCTAGTGATGTAATTAATTTCACAACACTAGGGTCTTGCCATCCAACATTGCTGTGCCATGCAGCTATAATAAGTATTCTTTAATTAAACCTCAAAATTTGCCACTGTTGTTACATAGTGAGCTGGAGCACAGACTTACATCTGAGAACCACAAAGGTTTTAATATGCAACTGGGGAAGCTTAATAATAGAAAGTTTACATTAAAGACTTCTGAATTGACGTCTAAAGTTCTTAAAACATTTAGTAAATATTTATGTCTATAGAAACACAAATAACAAAGGAAATATTTTTGTATAAAGGTTACTTTCCAAATTAACCTTCTCTAGGAAAAAAAAAAAAAAAGAAGGGAGGGACTTGTGCTTTTGGTTTTAACTTACAGAGGGCAAGAAGGTATGCTCCCAAGCCAATGAAGTGAGAAGAACCTTCTTTCATGATTCTTCTTGACTCCCAGCTTTAGAACTGGGAATTATTTTCTTGTGAATACTTCTGAGGACAAGCTTTCTCTCAGGAATTTGTTTTTTGGTTTTTTTTGTTTTGTTTTGTTTTTTTGTTTTTTTTAAAATATATTTTATTATGGAATCGCTAGGTAGTTCAAATGGTTAATGTGCTTGATTTGGCTGTTAACCGAAAGGTTGGAGGTTCAAGTCTACTCAGGTGCCTCAGAAGAAAGGCCTGGTGATCTACTTATGTAAAATCAGCCATTGAAAACGCTATGGAGCACAGTCCTACTCTGACACATATGGGGTCACCAGGAGTCAGAATAGACTCGATGGCAACTAATTTTTTTTTTTTTTAAAACCATTTCAAAACTTTTTACTTACACAATTAAGTGATATTGACTATGTTCTTCCAATTGTGCTGCCATTCTCGCCCAAGATGAAGGCTTACAGGACAAAACAGCCTCCCATTTAATAGTTACTACAAATGTTGCCCTATAGCAGTGGTCAACAATCTCACAATACATCGACAGTGTCCTTATTCAATTTGTGTTCCTTATCATCAGTTTCCTACTCCCCCTCTGCCTTCTGGCCCTTGTCACCAGACTCCTGTACCTGGTTAGTCCCATTTAGTTTTACTGGGCTGTCCATTCCCAGGCTTAACATCGAACCTCGAAGGTAACTTCACCTCTGAGCTGAAAGGGTGTCTGGGGGCCACACTCTTGAGGTTTCTCCAGTATTCTTTAGGCCAGTAAATCTCGTCTTTTTTGGGGGGGGGAGGGGGGGGAGTTAAAATTATGCTCTATATCCTTCTCCAGCTCTGTACAGAACCCTCTGTTGTGATCCTGGTCAGAGCAGTCAGTGGTGGTAGCCAGGCACCATCTAGCTGTACTGGACTCAGGCCGGTGGAGGCCTTGGTAGCTGTGGACAATTAGTCCTTTGGACTAATCTTTTCGTTGAATCCTGTTCTCTTCATTCTCCCTTGCTCCCGAAGGGATGAGACCAGTGGAATATCTTAGATGGCCAGTCATAGGCTTTTAAGACCCCAGACACTACTCACCAAGGTAGAATGTAGAGCATTATCTTTATAAGTAGTGTCATGCCAATTGAGCTAGATGTTCCACGAGACCATGGTCCCCAGAGCCCTCCGTCCAACAACTCAGTCCCTTGGGGGGTTTGGATGTGTCTATAGGGCCTCCATGACCTTTCCTTGTGCAGGTTGTGTTAGTTTCCCCTGTACTGTGTACTATCTCACCTCTCACCCAAGTTACCACTTATCTATTACCTATTTAGTATTTTCACCCCCTCCCCTCCAATCCCTGGTAACCAACAAGGATTGTTACATTTTGCATGTGAATTTTTTCATGGGTTTTTACAATAGAGGTCTCATACAATATTTGTCCTTTTGTGATTGACTTATTTCACTCAGCATAATGTCCTCCACTTTCATCCATGTTATGAGATGGTTCACAGATTCATTGTTGTTCTTTCTCGTTGCATAGTACTCCATTGTGTGTATGTACCATAGTTTGTGTATCCATTCATCTGTTGATGGACATCGAGGTTGTTTCCATCATTTTGCTATTGTGAACAATGCTGCCATGAACATAGGTGTGCATATGTCTATTCGAGTGATGACTCTTATTTCTCTAGGATATATTCCTAGGAGTGGGATTGCTGGATCGAATGGTATGTCTATTTCTAGCTTTCTGAGGAAACGCCATATCATTTTCCAAAATGGTTGTATCATTTTGCATTCCCACCAGCACTGTATAAGAGTTCCCATCTCCCCGCAGCCCCTCCAACATTTGTTATTTCCAGTATTTTTGATTCTTGTCAGTAATGCCGGGGTGAGATGGTATCTCATCGTGGTCTTAATTTGCATTTCTCTAATGGCCAGTGATCATGAGCATTTCCTCATGTGTCTGTTGGCCATTTGAATGTCTTCCTTGGTGAAGTGTCTGTTCATTTCCTTTGCCCACTTTTGGATAGGATTGTTTGTCTTTTTGTTGTAGAGGTGTTGGATTTTCTTGTAGATTATGGAGATTAGAACTTTGTCTGACTTGTACTGTCCAAAAATTTTTTCCCAGTCTGTAGGTTCTCTTTTGACGCTTTTGGTGAAGTCTTTTGAAGAGCATAGATGTTTGATTTTTAGAAGATCCCAATTATCTAGTTTATCTGTTGGGTTTTATGTGTTGATGTTTATGGTTTGTATCCTGTTAATGCCATGTATTAAGGCCTGAAGTGTTGGTCCTATTTTTTCTTCTATGAATTTTATAGTTTGAGGCTTTATATTCAGGTCTTTGATCCATTTTGAAGTAGTTTTTGTATATGGTGTGAGGTATGGGTCCTGTTTCATTTTTCTACAAATGGATATCCAGTTTTGCCAGCACCATTTGTTAAAAAGAGTGTCTTTTCCCCATTTGATGTATTTTCGGCCCTTGTCGAAGATCAGGTGACCGTAGGGGGATGGATTTACATCTGGGTTCTCAATTCTGTTCCATTGGTCAATGTCTCTGTTGTTGTACCAGTACCAGGCTGTTTTGAGTACTGTAACTGTATAGTAGGTTCTGAAGTCAGGTAGTGTGAGTCCTCCAACTTTATTCTTCTTCTTCAGTAGTGATTTACTTATTCGGGGCTTCTTCCCTTTCCATATAAAGTTAATAATTAGTTTTTCCATCTCTTTGAAGAATGTTGTTGGTATTTGTATCGGGATTGCATTGTATTTGTAGATTGCTTTAGGTAGAATTGCCATTTTCACAATGTTGAGTCTGCCTATTCATGAGCATGGTATGTTTTTCCATTTATGTAGATCCCTTTGGGTTTAATGCAGCAGTGTTTTGTAGTTTTCTTTGTATAGGTCTTTTACATTCCTGGTCAGATTTATTCCGAAGTATTTTATCTTTTTAGGGGCTATTGAAAATGTTATTGATTTCTTGATCTCCTTTTCATCGTTCTCTTTACTGGTGTATAGGAATCCAACTGATTTTTGAATGTTTATCTTGTATCCTGCTACTCTGCTGAATCTTTCTATTAGTTCCAGTAGAACTCTCGTGGAGTCGTTAGGGTTTTCTATGTATAGTATCATATCATCTGCAAACAGGGAGAGTTTAACTTCTTCATTACCAATTTGGATGCCATTTATTTCTTTCTCTTGCCTTACTGCTCTAGCTAGAACTTCCAGCACAATGTTAAATAGGAGTGGTGATAAAGGGCATCCTTGTCTTGTTCCTGTTTTCAAGGGGAATGTTTTCAGCCTCTCTCCATTAAGAATGATGTTGGCCATTGGTTTTGCATAGATGCCCTTTATTATGTTGATAAATTTCCCTTCTATACCTATTTTATTGAGAGCTTTTATCAGGAATGGGTGTTGGACTTTGTCAAACGCCTTTTCTGCATCAGTTGAGATGATCATGTGATTTTTTTCTTTTCTTTTATTTATGTGGTGGATTACGTTGATGGATTTTCTAATGTTAAACCATCCTTGCATACCTGGTATGAATCCTACTGGGTCATGGTGTATTATTTTTTTGATATGATACTGAATTCTCTTGGCTAGAATTTTGTTAAGAATTTTTGCATCTATATTCATGAGAGATATTGGTCTGTAATTTTCTTTTTTTGTGATGTCTTTGCCTGGTTTTGGTATCAGCGTTATGCTGGCTTCATAGAATGAATTTGGAAGTGTTGCTTCCTCTTCTATACTCTGAAATAGCTTGAGTAGAACTGGTACAAGCTCTTCTGTAAATGTTTTCTAGAATTCTCCAGTGAAGCCATCTGGGCCAGGGCGTTTTTTGGTTGGGAGTTTTTTTATTACCTTTTCAATCTCTTCTCCCGTTATGGGTCTGTTCAGATTTTCAATATTACTTTGTTGTACTTTGGGTAGGCCGTGTGTTTCTAGAAATTTATCCATTTCCTCTAGGTTTTCAAATTTGTTGGAATATAGTTTTTCATAATATTCTGTTATAATCCTTTTTATTTCGGTTGGGTCTGTTGTAACGTCCCCCATTTCATTTCTTATTTGGGTTATTTGTGCCCTCTGCTGTTTTTCTTTTGTCAGTCTGGCCAGTGGTTTGTCAATTTTGTTGATACTTTCAAAGAACCAACTTTTGCTTTTGTTGATTCTTTCTATTGTTTTTCTGTTCTCTATTTCATTTATTTCTGCTCTGATCTTTACTATTTCCTTTCTTCCAGTGGTTGTAGGCTTTTTTTGTTGTTCTCTTTCTATTTGTTTGAGTTCTATAGTTAATGTTTCGATTTTGTCCCTTTCTTCTTTTTTGATATGTGCATCTATTGCTATAAATTGTCCTCTGAGGACTGCCTTTGCTGTGTCCCAAAGGTTTTGGTATGATGTGTTTTCATTTTCATTTGATTCTTGGAATTTTTTAATTCCATCTCTGATTTCTTCTATTACCCATTGATGTGTAAGCAGATTATTATTCAGTTTCCATGTGTTTGATTTTTTTTCCTTGCTCTTTCTAGTGTTAATTTCTACCTTGATGGCATTGTGGTCAGAGAAGATACTGTGAATTATCTCAGCATTTTGGATCTTGTTGAGGATTGCTCTGTGGCCTAAGATGTGGTCTATTCTGGAGAACATTCCATGTGCATTGGAAAAGAGTGTGTACTTTGCAGTGGTTGGATGGATTGTTCTATATATGTCTATGAGGTCCAGTTGACTGATTGTGTCCTTTAGGTCTTCTGTATCTTTGCTGAGTTTCTTTTTAGTTGTTCTGTCCTTTCCTGAGAGTGGTGTGTTGAAGTCTCCTACTATTATTGTGGAATTGTCAATTTCTCTTTTCAGTGCTGTTAGAGCTTTTTTTATGTATTTTAGAGCCCTGTCATTGGGTGCATAGATATTTATTATGGTTATGTCTTTATGGTGGATCATCCCCTTAATCATTATATAGTGTCCTTCTTTGTCTTTTATGGTAGATTTTGTTTTAAAGTCTATTTTATCTGAGATTAGAATTGCCACTCCTGCTCTTTTTTGATAGTTGTTAGCTTGATATATTTTTTTCCAACCTTTGATTTTTAATAATT
Organism: Dugong dugon; assembly: GCA_030035585.1. Taxonomy (NCBI): domain Eukaryota; kingdom Metazoa; phylum Chordata; class Mammalia; order Sirenia; family Dugongidae; genus Dugong; species Dugong dugon. The sequence goes on along the minus strand of CM057463.1, from coordinate 98,366,684 downwards.
CACATCTTTGTTTCTAAGGTGTGTCTCTTGTAGACAGCAAATTGATGGATCCTGTTTTCTTATCCATTCTGCCACTCTCCGTCTCTTTATGGCTGCATTGAGTCCATTTACATTCAGTGTAATTATTAATAGATGGAAGTTTGTTGCTGTCATTTTGTAGTGCTTTTTTTTTTGTGATGCTGAAGTTTTCTTTGTTCTTCTTACTCTCTTCTGCTGAGTTACTTTTGTTTGTGGATTTTGTGTTCATTTCTTTTGTTTTTGTAGGTTTTGTTTTTGTGGAGATTTTATGTTTTTCGTCTTTATTTTTATGAGTTGGTTTGTTAACTTTTTTTGTGGTTACCATGAATTTTACCCTTATCTTTATGATTTTGAAGCAGTCTACCGTTACTTGGTATCGCCTTGCCTTCCTCTCCTTTAGAAGGTTCTATACCTATGCCGTTTGTTCCCTCTTTCATTGTTTTGATGTTGTTGTCATCCTTTGATTGATTTCTCTGATTCGCTGTTGTATTTCTTTTGTTTTTGGAAAGTCGTCTGTAGTTCAGTTCCTAGAATGGCATCTGGTTCATGTGAACCTGCGTCCTAGGTCCTAGGTCCTGCCTGAGGGCTGAAGCTGTTTGTCCACAGATCGAAGAACTCCCTTTAATAATTCTTGTAAGTTTGGTTTGACTTTTGCATATTCCTTTAGTTTCTGTTTATCTGGAAATGACCTAATCTCACCATCAAATTTGAATGAGAGTTTTGCAGGATATATTATTCTTGGCTGACAATTTTTTTCTTTCAAGATTTTATATATGTCATCCCATTGCCTTCTTGCCTGCATGGTTTCTGCTGAATAATCTGAGTTTAGTCTTATTGTTTCTCCTCTGTATTTGACTTCTTGTTTTTCACGAGCTGCTCTCAGGATTCTTTGTTTGTCTTTAGTTTTAGCGAGTGTGAATATGAGATGTCTTGGTGATTTTCTTTTGGGGTCTCTTCTATATGGGGTTCGTTGAGCTTCTTGGATGGCCAGCTTTTCATTTTTCATGATATTGGGAGTTTTCTGTCAGCAGTTCGTCAATGATCCTCTCTGTGTTTTCTGTTTTCTCCCCCTGTTCTGGTATGCCAATCACTCGTAAGTTTTTGCTTTTAATTGTGTCCCACATAACTCTCAGGGTCTCTTCATTTTTCTTTGTTCTTTTTTCTGAGTTTTCCTGAAACAGAGTTGTATCCAAGTGTTTGTCTTCAGTTCCACTGATCCTGTCTTCCATGGTTTCAAATCTACTTCTCAGCCCTTCTATGACACCGTCCATTTCTGAAATCTTGTTGTTTATCTTTTGGATTTCTAATTGTTGTTTTTGTATAATTTCGAGTTGTGAATTTATTTTGGCATTTTGTTCCTGCATCATCTTCCTGAATTCTTCCAATTTTTTGTCTGTATTTTCCATAAATTTGTCTATTTTTTCCTCATGTTTGTCAGCCTTTTGCTTCAGTTCTTGGAAAATTCTGAGTATTAGTGATTTGAGTTCCGTGTCAGGTACTTCTAGTGCATTTTCTTCCACAGGAGAGTTATCTGGTGTTTTAATTTGGATGCCTATTGGAGCCATCTTGTGTTGTTTTTGTAAATGTTTTGATATTGTTTGCTGTTTTCGGGGCATTCAGTAGATATTTCTCTTGTTTATTGATTGTAGATTTTTTTTTTTTTTTGTTTCGTTCTTGTGGTACAGCTGGGCAGATCTAGTTGAGGAGGAGCCACTGGGACGGGTTGCTTGTGGCACTCACCGCAGCCACCAGGACGGTCAGTAGTCAGTGCTGGGCAGGTTCCAATAGGGCGTGCCTGCACAGCTTGGTGATGTGATGTCTAGTGCACGGTGCAGGTAGGTAGGGTGCAGCGGTAAGATGGTTATGTGTGAAGCTAATCTGGATATGGGGGAGAGGAGAGAGGAGGAGGAGCAAAAAGTGTACAAACATAAAAGAATGCTAGGGGAGCTTGTCGTTGGAATGTACAGATGAGAGACTATGGGATGAAGGAAACCAGAAGGGGGAAGAGAAAGAAAAGGAAAGAATGAACAAATAAAAATCAGAAAAGTTAAAGAACTGCAAAGTTCCCAGGGATCCCACCGATGCAGCTATGAGGTCTGGGGGAGTCGGTCTCAGTTTTCACAGCACAGCCTGGCCAGAAGGTACAGAGGCATACATCACCTGGTATTCAGGGATCAGAAAGAGAAGGAAGAGATAGAGAGACGAGAAATTAAGCAATGAAGAAAGACAAAAGGGAAAAAGAGGGAAAAGATGACAAAACTAATCAAAAAAAGAAGAAAAATAAAATTAAAAAAAAAAAAGCAACACCAGCTGTCAGTGCCAAGTAATGGGACCCAGAGAGCCCCCACTCAGGGGCACGAATTCCAAGCAGCCGGCAGTCTCAGGGTTAAGAGACCGTGGCCTCAGGAAGCAGAGGGGCAAACGAACAAAGGCCCCGGGATCTCACCAGCGCAGCAGTCCAGACCTGGAAGCAGCCACACGCCCGAACGTAGCCCCACAGCCCCACAGGACAGAGCAAAGACGGCACTCGGAACCAGGCACCCAGGGAAAAGGAGGGTGAGCCGGCAGAATAAGGTTCGCCAGCTGCCAGCCAACGGCTTCCAGAAAGCCGCCAGTCCGGGCACGCGGAATCCAAGCACCGGCGCCCCCCAGCCCAGGGACCCCGGCTGCAGAAAGCAGAGGGGTGAACGAACAAAGGCCCCGGATCCCACCAGCACGGCAGCCTAGACCTGGAAAGAGCCACACGCCCGAACGCAGCCCCACAGCCCCGCAGGAGAAAGCAGAGACGGCACTCGGAACCAGGCACCCAGGCAAAAGGAGGAGGAGGCGGCAGAAAAAGCCCCGCCAACGGCCAGCAAATGGCTCTCAGAAAGCCGCCGGCCCGGGCGTGCGGAATCCAAGCACCAGCGTCCCCCAGCCCAGGGACCCTGGCCACGGATAGCAGGGGATCCCCAGCTGAGGCAGAGAGGGGTGGGGGGTGGGAGAGCGCGCACCGCAGTTTACCGGTCGTTCTGTCTCCCACCGGATGCTCTGCAAGGTTGCTCTCCCGTTCGCTGGTCTCCGATAGGAATCCAAGATGGTGGATCCACGCTGCGTTAGTTGGTAAGGAATCTCTGCATGAGTCTCTCCTCGCTCTCCGTTCTCTTTTAGTATTCTCACTCCGTTTGGTGTTTGGCTGAGTTCTTTATCTCTTCATTTGGTGTTCTAGGGTTTCAGGATTGTTGATTCTCTGTTAGGCTTAGTTTTTTGGATCTTTGCTGTGGAGGGAAGGCGTGGTGCTTCTGCCTAGAGCGCCATCTTGCCCCGCCTCCTGGTTTTTTCTTTAATTGTAATAAAATGAAATTTACATTTCAAGTTAGTCTCCCATACAGAATTTTTTTTTTTTTTTTTTACATACATTGTAGGAATTTGTGTATAAAGAAACAGATCAGATAGGGTTCAGTAGGGAGAGTAATATGATGCTCATTGTTCCAGCTCCAAAAAATTAGTAAGTATTTAATCTACATCTGGCTTGAAGTGCTCAGTGAGTGTTTTAATGGTTCGGAAACAAAATAAATGAGTATTCTAATCTGGAGGTTCAAAGTAATAAGTATGATTTGTCCTGCTCTTTAATTCAAGATTTTGTGCAAATCTTTACTAGCGACTTAAAAAATTAGGGAGCATTAATGCAATGTGGTACAATGGTTAAGCACACAATCTCTCATTCCCATCACTTATTAGTTATGAAATTTTAGATAAATTAGTAAGATTCTTTGGTCTTTTTTTTTCTTTATTGTAGGAATAACAGTCATATTTATCTCATAGAGTTGTTACGGTGATAAAAGGAGATAACAAAATGCTTAGTAAGGTCACAGGTACATAATAAGCATTCTATTAATAGTAACTAGGAGCTTCTAACCAAAATGTTGGTAGGTTAAATCCACCAGCTGCTCCTTGGAAACCGTATGGGGCAGCTCTACTCTGTCCTATAAGGTGGCTATGAGTTGGAGTGGACTTAGCAACAACGGGTTGGTTTTGGTTTATGAACAGTTAACAGATAACTAGTGATAGGTGAGGTGAGTGTGGATAGAATTAATGTGAGCTACAGGAAATATCTGTAGCAATCCAATGTGGTAATAAAATGGGACTACCTGTTCTATATTGTATTCCCATATCAGGTACCCAGGAGAAAGACAATTAGTCATTTTCTTTCCCCTAGCCTCTATGTTTCCTTGCCTCAGAGCATTATCAACAGATTGATTTATTGAATTCTAGGCTCTCTGAGGGTAGATGAGATTTTGGCAGTCCCCTGGAATGGCAGAGATCCATGGTACCATTTCTGGAGGCTGAAAACTAGGTGCTGAGTCTTCTATGGTGTTATTGGTGTTGTTAGCTTCCATGGAGTCAATTCCAGCTCATGGCAACCCCATGTGTGCAGAGTAGAACAAATCCATAGACTTTTCAAAGTTCTGACCTTTTGGAAGTAGATCGGTAGGCCTGTCCTCGAGATGCCTCTGGATGGTTCAAACCACAAACCTTATGGCTAATAGTCAAATACTTAGCTGTTTATGCCACTCAGGGGCTCTGAGTCTTCTATATAAGATAAAAATACTTATGTCCAAACTTGAAATGTGCACAACAGAACTGCTGCCTGCAAGGACTGGGACAGTTTGGACATGGAACCTAACAGTGAATACCACTGTGAAATAAAGACAAGTTTGTCTTCTTAAAATGTTCTGGATTTCATATTTACGTAGCCATAAAGAGATTTCTAAAATAACTGCAAATGCCTTGCAAAGTCAAAGTGAGGAGAAAGAAATGGAGCTCACCCTGGTCCCAAAGTAGATCAGGCTTAGATTCTAACTATTTCTTCTCTCCCATAAAACAGTCAAGATTTTAGAAAGCAAAGATAAAGACTTTACACTGAGAATGGCATCAAAAATGGTAATTGCCAATTGGACTGGACTGTGGGACATAAAGTGATTCTCATGTAGAATGTGCCTCTTAGACAAGTAGATATAAGAGACCAAAGGGGCAGCTTCTGTCCTGAGCTGAGAGGGGAAGGCAGAGAGAGTTAGGAACTGGTTGAATGTTCATGGGGAAGCAGGGGCAGAGGGGAGGAGTGTGCTGTCGCAGAATGGGGTGAGCAGTTGGGGTCTCATAACAATGTATGTTAAAAAAAAAAAATTCTGTATGGGAGACTAACTTGAAATGTAAACTTCATTTAATTACATCAATTAAGAAAAAAATGGTAACTGCCTATTTTTCCTGCTCACGTTGCTTCCTGAGACCTTGGGGTGGTTCAATGACTTCAACGATGAGAAAAACATACATGACATTTTGGGTCAAAGGATAAGCTCAGAACTTTGGCAAGAATGAGTCTTTATTTAGCTAACATTAAACCAAAGATCCACCACCCATCTGTCAGTTTGTTGTACTGTGGTGGCCTGTGTGTTGCTGTGATGCTGAGAGCTATACCATCGGTATTTCACATACCAGCAGGCTCACCCATGGTGGATAGGTTTCAGCTGTGCTTCCAGAGCTTCCAGAATAAGACAGACTAGGAAGAAAGGCAGGGCAATCTACTTCTGAAAATTAGCCTATGAGTACCTTATGGATCACAGCAGAACATTGTCTGACTCGTTTGTTTTAGGCACATCATCAGGGGAGATCAATCTCTAGAGGAGAACATCATGTTTGGTGAAGTAGAAGGCCAAGGAGGATGTAGGAGACCCCCGGTGAGAAGATTTGGCACACTAGCCACAATGATAGTTTCAAACATGCTAGTAATCTGGAGCCTGACTCAGGCAGTGTTTTGTTCTATTGTACATAAACTTGCCACGAGTCAGAATTTATTTGATGGTAGCTAACAATAATAACAAGCCAAAAATAACTGTTCTACTTCCAAGTAGTTAAGGCCACTTAAGGGCTCCTCAAGATTCAAAAACTATTTCCTTCTACATTGAACATTCTAGATTTGAAGGAACTATTTTTGAATAAAGATCATTTCCCAAATAAACTTTCTCTTTAAAAAAAAAGTGAAAATTTGTTCATGCCTGTAGATAGTGTTCTTGGGAGAATATCATTCACACAGACATATCTGATTTGGGGTAGAAATTATTGTCTTGAAATCTGGTCCAGGAAAAGATTGAACCTGGTTGGGAGAGGGAGTAATGAAACAGAAACTGGGATGGAGGTAATTTTTTTTACAAGTCCAAATTGTTCAACAAGAGAAGATTACGGTAGAGCAATCTGTTGAGATATTAAGTCACTTTGTGTGCTTCGTGATTATAGGAGCCTGGAATACATGAGGGATGTACCCAATACCATATAACTCAGCTTCTGTACTCCTTTGCTCCAAGACACTAGTGCCAGGATATAATTTTTCAGTATTGGGTTCACTGAGGAAAATAATTCTCTGCCCTTGTGGGATGGATGGTGATATATAGAAGTATTCACTGGAGGTATAAATGACAGAAGGAAACATTTGGGGTTGGGCTAGAAAAGGAGATGTGCAGCTTAGATCACCTTTCAATGAAGGACTTGTTGCTCAGGTGTGGGAAGTGCAGTCAGCAGATAGCCTTCATCTGTTAGTCCTTTCAGAGTCTGTGTCAGTTTCAGAGAAATACTTCCTACAACAAAGCTATGCCCTTCCCAGAGAACCCATTATCCAGTGCAAGTGAGAGACGACATAAGTAAGCAGCCCATTTATTGTAAGTAAGCAGCCCATTTATTGTTTCTTGCTGTGAAACTATTCTGAAGGGTAATAGTTACTCCAGAGCTTCCTTTCCCAGTTGGCTGAGGTATATTGGACCTGAGCTGGAGTTCACCTTCTCCTTTTCTCCAATTATGTTTTTCCCCTTTCCTTGCACATGGGTTTATCTCTAAAATACACATTTTAACCCAAACTCTGCTTAGTGACTGCCTCTAGAGAATCTTACCTGTATTTGTTGGTATTGGGAGTATTGTAATGAAGCAAATCATGGTGGAATTTGAGAGCTGTATTACTCACCACTGAGATAGCAATGAGGTCCATACTGCTGGGTGTCCCCATATTATTTTTGCTAAATTCACCAGGCTGGCCCCAGCAGAGACTGGGTGAATCCTCAGGGATTATTTACATATATGAAATGTCAAGCGAGTAGTAGCATTAACGGCAGCAAACGTGTTAAGATGTCTTTGAAAGAGCAGATTAATATGATTTCAGGTAGATTATAAGATTATATGTGGCCACTGACTTCTTTTCCACTCCGAATAGAAAATGGATAACAGAAAAAGTTTACATTCACACAGAACAGACAAAAGGTTGTATATATACATACACACACACACACATACATACACATGTGTATATACACATAAACACATAAATATACATATATATGGAGCCCTGACAGCCCAGTGATTGAGCACTCTGCTGCTAACTGAAAAGTTGGTTGTTTGAACCCAACAGTGGCTCCATGGGGAAAGATGTGGCAATCAGCTTCCATAAAGATGACAGCCTTGGAAACCATATGGGACAGTTCTATTCTGTCCTGTAAGGTTGCTATGAGTCAGAATAGACTCGACAGCACAAAAAAAACAACAATACATATATTGTTGTTATTGTTAGGTGTCATCGAGTTGGTTTTGACTTATAGTGACCCTATGTACAACAGAACAAAACACTCCTCAGTCCTGTGTCATCCTCATAATCACTGTTATGCTTGAACCCATTGTTGCAGTCACTATGTCAATTCATCTTGTTGAGGGTTTTCCTCTTTTTTGCTGACTATCTACTTTACCAAACATGATGCCTTTCTCCAGGGACTGGTCACTCCTGATAACACATCCAAAGTATGTGAGATCAAGTCTCATTATCCAAGCTTCTAAGGAGTATTCTGACTGTACTTCTTCAAAGACAGGTTTGTTCATTCTTCTGGGAGTCCCTGGTATATTCATTATTCTTCACCAACACCATAATTCAAAGACATCAATTCTTCTTCAGTCTTCCTTATCCATTGTCCAACTTTCATGCATATGAGGAGATTGAAAATACCACAGATTGGGTCAGGTGCACCTTAATCCTCAAAGTGACATCTTTGTTTTTTAACACTTTAAAGATGTCTTTTACAGCAGATTTGGCCAATGCAATAAGTCATTTAATTTCTTGACTGCTGCTTCTATGGGTGTTGATTATGGATCCAATTAAAATGAAATCCTTAACAACTTCAGTATTTTCTCTGTTTACCATGATGCAGTTTATTCATCCGGTTGTGAGGATTAGTGCTTTATTTTTATTTATTTATTTTTATTGTGCTTTAAGTGAAAGTTTACTGCTCAAGTTAATTTCTCACACAAAAATTTATACACAAATTGTTATGTGACCCTAGTTGCAGCCCCACAATGTGACAGCACACCTCCCCTTTCCACCCTGGGTTTCCCGTGCCCATTCAACTAGCTGCTATCCCTTTCTGCCCTCCCACCCAACCTCTGGACAGGAGCCCCCCATTTAGTCTCGTGTATCCACTTGAACTAAGAAGCACCCTCCTCTGAGTATTATTTTATGTTTTATAGTCCAGTCTAATCTTTGTCTGAGGAGTTGATGTTGGGAATAATCTTGGTTCTGGATTAACAGAGAGTCCAGTGGCCATGTCTTCTGGGGTTCCTCTAGTCTCAGTTAGACCATTAAATCTGGTCTTTTATGTGAAATTGAGTTCTGCATCACATTTTTCTTCTACTTTGTCAGGGACTTTCTGTTGCGTTCCCTGTCAGGGCGGTCACTGGTAGTAGCAAGGCACCATCTTGTTCTTCTGGTCTCAGGCAAATGGAGTCTCTGGTTTACGTGGCCCTTTTGCCCCTTGGGTTAATATTTTCCTTGTGTCCTTTGTGTTCTTCATTCTCCTTTGCTCCAGGTTGCTTGGGACCAATTCAAGAATTTGTGTTTTCTTTATGTTGAGCAGAAATCCATACCAAAAGCTGTAGTCGTTGATCTTCATAAGTAAGTGCTTCAAATTCTCTTCATTTTCAGCAAGAAAGTTTGTGTCATCTGCATAATGCAGGTTGTTAATGAGTCTTCCTCAATCCTATTGTCGAGTTCTTCTTCATATAGTCCAGCTTCTCAGATTATTTTGCTCAGCATATAGATTGAATAGGTATAGTGAACGGATACAACCCTAACACACACCTTTCCTGACTTTAAACCATGCAGTATCCCCTTGTTCTCTTCCAACAACTGCCTCTTGGTCTGAAGTGTAAGGGATTGCTTTTGTGTGTCCTTTCTCACTGTCTTAGCCTTCATTCTTTAGAGAAGCAAAACCAATAAAGCATATAAATATCTATATACAGAGATTGACATCAAGTAAATGGCTCACATGGTTACAGAAGCTGGAAGGTCTTAAATCCGTAGATCAGGCTGGAGGTGTTTCTTGATTCACGTAGCTGCCAGGGCTGTTAAACCCAAGATCAGCAAGCAGAACAGCAGGTAAGCTTCTAGCTCAAGTCCCAAGAACCTGAGGTCAGATGAACAGGAGCCAGCGGCAGGATTCAGAGAGAGCAAAAGCCTGTGAGCCTTACCGGAGAGTCTACTTATATTCAGTGAAGGCCACAACCCCTAGGAAACTCCCTTTCAACTAATTGGCTACTCACAGCAGATCATATCATGGAGGTGATGACATTATATCAAATCTCATCATGGAAGTGATCACATCATCATATGACTGCCAAACTACATCGTAACTGCCAAACTACTGAGAATCATGGCCCAGCCAAGTAGACACACAACAATCACACTCACAATGGTCTTCTAACTCCCACCCAAGTGATTGGGTGGGACTGTACAGATATGGTAATTGTGGCCCACCAAAGGGGTTGGTCACTTTTACCGTCCTGCTAGGCTTGAAATAAGCCACCCCAGAGGTGGGAAAAAGAGGATCCCACCACCACCAAGAAAGAAGAGATGGCACATACTTTGGACCCAAGATCCCTGTGCTGAGAGACTTCTGGAACCAGGGGACAGAAAGAGAGAGAGCTCAAGAAGTGGCAGCAGCAGAGACTGGTAGCAGGAGATGGCATGGTGGGCTTCCTGGCCCACACAGAAAGAAAGCTAAGTGCCTTTGAGCAGAGGCCTAGGACCAGGGAGAGGCATGCCTCTGAGAACAGCTGGGAAAAGGCTGTCCTGATGGAAGAACTGAATCCTGAGTGTTCCTGAGCCTAAACTGTAATCTGTTACTTCCTTAATAAAGCCTATAATGATGAGTATGTTCTATGAGTTCTGTGTGACCATTGCAATGAATTATTGAACCCAGCAGGGAAGTAGAGAGTGCTGTGGGAGGGACAGTTGGTGTCAAAGCTGGTAAAGATGGCGGACAGAGGAGGCATAACTGACTTCCATCTCATATGAATCAGCCTTGGGCTGTTGATCTTGATTCTCCTTCTACCTTGTGAATTTAGAGGAGGTCAGACACTGCCTCCATGCCATTTTCACATGGTTCTATGTACAGGTTCTGCATGGCCATAATTAAGTGTTCTGAAATTCTCATTCTTTAAAGTGTTATCCATAATTTGTCAGGATCCATACAGTCGAATGCCTTTGCATAGTCAATAAAACACAGGTAAGTATCTTTCTGGTATTCTCTGCTTTCAGCCAAGACCCATCTGATATCAGCAATATTCCTCTTTCTACATCTTTTTCTGAATCCAACTTGAATTTCTGGCAGCTCCCTGTCAATGTACTGTTGCAACTTCTTTTGAATGATCTTCAGCAAAATTTTCTCACATGTGATATTAATGATATTGTTCGATACTTTCTGCATTCTGTTGGATCTCATTTCTTTGGAACAGGTACAATTATGGATCAGATAGCTGTCTTCCAAATTTCTTGGTATACAAGATTGAGCACCTTCAGTCTGTATCTGTTTGTTCAAACATCTCAACTGATATTCCGTCAATTCCTGGAGTCTTGTTTTTCACCAATGTCTTCACGGAAGCTTGGACTTCTTCCTTCAGTACCATTGGTTCTTAATCATATGCTACCTCCTGAAATGGTTGAACATCAGCCAATTCTTTTTGATACAGTGACTGCGTATTCCTTCCATCTTCTTTTGATGCTTCCTGCATCGTTCAATATTTTTCCCGTGGAATCATCAATAGTGCAACTCAAGCTTGATTTTTTTCTTCAGTTGTTTCAGGTTGAGAAATGCTGAGTATGTTCTTCCCTTTTGGTTTTCTAACTCAAGTCTTTGCACATGTCATTATAATAATTTCTTTGTCTTCTCAAGCTTCTTCTGTTTAGCTCTTTTGCTTCATCATTTCTTCCATTCACTTTAGCTACTCATTTATCTAGTGTTACTGTAACAGAAATATCACAACTAGATGGCTTTAACAAAGAGAAATGTATTCTCTCACAATCTAGGAGGCTAGAATTCTGAATTCAAGGTGCCAGCTCCTGGAGAAAGCTTTCTTTGTCTGTCAACTCTGGAGGAAAGTCCTTTTCATCAATGTTTCCCAATCGAGGAACTTCTCAGCACAGGGACCTCGAGTCCAAATGACTCACTATTTTCCTGGCTCTTGTTTCTTGGTGGTATGAGGTCTCCCTGTCTCTCTGCTTGCTTCTCTCTTTTATATCTCAAAAGAGATTGATTTATGACACAACCTAATCTTGTAGATTGAGTCCTTCCTTATTAACATAACTGCCAAAAATCCCACTTCATTAATATTGCAGAGGCAGGATTTACAACAACTGGGAAAATCACATCATATGACAAAATGCTGGACAATCACACAATGCTCAGAATCACTGTTGTCTTAGTCGTCTAGTGCTGCTATAACAGAAATACTACAAGTGGATAGCTTTTAACAAAGAGAAATTTATTCGCTCACAGTCTAGTAGGCTACAAGTCCAAATTCAAGGTGTTAGCTCCAGGGGAAGGCTTTCTCTCTCTGTCAGCTGTGGAGGAAGGTCCTTGTGATGCATCAGTCTTCCACTGGTCTGGGAGCATCTCATGGCAGGAACATCAGGTCCAAAGCATGAGCTCTGCTCCCAGCACTGCTTCCTTGGTGGTATGAGGTCCCCATGTGTCTCTACTTGCTTCTCTGTTTTGTATCTCAAAAGAGGTTGGCTTAAGACACTATCTAATCTTATAGATCTCATCAGTATAACTGCCACTAATCCATCTTACTACATCATAGTGATAGAGTTTACAACACATAAAAAATCACATCAGATTACAAAATGGTACACAATCATACAATACTAGGAATCATGACCCAGCCAAGCTGACAGATATTTTCTGGGGACACAATTCAATCCATGACAATGGCCTAGCCAAGTTGACAGATATTTTTGGAGGACACAATTTAATCCATGACTATCTATTTATCTATTGTCTATCTATCTATATTTACTATGTTCAAAGAATAAGAGATAAAATTTAAAACTTTTTACAAAAACTCAGAATAATAAAAAAGTACAAAATGGAAATGCTAGACCCAACGAAAATGTAATAAAAATCTTTAAGGACTCAGTTGTTGGATTTGTCTGCAGGCTAAATATGTCTGAAACATGAATTAGAATACTGAGGAAAAAAAGATAGACAATATCTAAAGTAAAGAAAGGAGAAATAGAAAAATGGTACCAATGAATAAGACTAAGTGACGAAGAGGTAGTGTGAAATAGTGTAACATATGAAGAATTAGGGTTCTAGATCAAAACTTGCAAATAATAAAAGTTCAAAAATTAAATGATAATTGAATGAATGAAAGAAATGAAAAAGATATACAGTGAATGGTCATTCAATAAATATTTGTTAAATATTTTAATTTGCTCAATGAGGGATTCAAAGGCATATGATACATTTCTATAATCACTTATAATTTAAAATAGAACAAAAGTAAATGTTATGATACTCAGAATGTTTGAGCACTATCGTGAGTACTAAAGGAAGTCAAGCCAAGGTCTGATTCCCACACTGTTTACATATTCTTTTATTTTATGCCAATATACTGCCTATTAGTAGCATTTTATCAAGCCTAAAAATAGGGCATTGAAAACATCATACAGTAGGTATAAAAAAAATATTATCTCAATAGGTAATAGAATCTTGAATTCCTTCAGGAGAGCTTTAAAGTAAGTATTATTTAAATGCCTTCAATAAAATTATTGGCTTTGCTATAGAAATATTTATTTCTCCTATTAAGACAGCCTCTAAAGATTTAGGATTATTTGAAATTGAATGCCTGAATGGTAATCATGACTGGTGGGTTTAATCCAGAATTTAATTATTTTCCCATGAAACACATGATTTTCCCCCATTTATTGATCAATAGGGAAATGTGTCACTTCCAAACATTACTTAATTTGCAGTTAGGGTTCATTTCATGTTGGCGGTAAAACTTCCCTTGAATAATTCATGCCTTTTTCCTACTCCCATTACTTTTCCAAAGTATTGTATGCAGGAAGAGGTATGCTCAGCTGGTTTCCTCAAATCCAAAGCCCCAGGTAGAAAGAAAAAGTAAGTTGGACTAATTTTTTTTTTTTTCCTCTTCTTACCTCACTCTCTTACCTGCCTGAAAATAAATCAGAGAGTGTAGTAAATTAACTTGAGCTATTTTATTTCTGGCTCCTACAGGAAATGAATTATCAACCCTGCAATAAACTTACCTGTTTCCTCTTCTTTCTTCTATATTCTTTAGGAAAACCTCCATGAAATATTGCTTCAGATGGAAGGGCTTTAAATTATACCCTTGACTTTAAACTTAATTACAGAGTGAGCACTGATGATCAGATGAATGTGTTTGGTTCATTTGTTAGGAACATTTTCAACTACCACAATTTATTGAAGACTCAACACGTAACAGGCGCTAATTGCTAATTTTTTAGATCTATTCATTTACATACATTTCCACTGTTATGCCTCATAAAACATTTTAGTGGTCTTTAAAATATTTTGCCACCAGAAGAGCTGGAGAGTCTCAGAATCACAACATTTAACATGGTGGGTAAAAGAATTAGAAAATAAAATATAGTGCTGAGAGCTTAGTTTTTGGTATAATTCCCTCACCTTTACAGAGAAAAAAATAGGGCTCTGAAAGTATAAAAATAATTTAAAGATTTAAAGGGAAAAAGTTTCTCTGTGATCAATCCAGGATAGTATTGATACTATCCTTGATAGTGTTAATTATCATGTCCATTGGGTTCTCTCTGTGTCTGATACATATTTTAAAAATTTATTTAATTCATTCACTCTCTTAGCCAATATTTATGAAAGTCCCTTCTGTGCCAGGTACTGTACTAGCCTCTGAGAATACAAAAGTAGAAAAGGAAAAAAACAAAAACAAAAAAAAGGGAATATGCTTTACCATCTAACTCTTGGAGCCTTGGTGGCACAGTGCTTAAGAGCTTGGCTGCTAACCAAAAGTCAGCAGTTCAGATCCACCAGCTGCTCCTTGGAAACCCTATGGGACAGTTCTACTCTGTCCTATAGGGTCACTGTGAGTTGGAATTGACTGGGTGGCAGTGGATTTTTGGTATCTGGCGCTTATATTCTGGTAGGTGAACTAGACAGTAACAAACCAAATAAGTAAACTGGATAGCAGAAGAAGCTGAATAACCATGAAGCTAATACAGCATAATCTTCAAGACTGCTCACTTTCATTGACTCTATCCAATGATGAGAAAGGGAACTAGCAATATTTCCCATGGTCATATTATTTTGTAAAATTTGAAAATTAAGCCATATTAAGCACAATCGTTTTATTATGTTTATTGACTATTCAAATGTATTTGACTGTGTGGATCATAACAAATTATGGGTAACATTGTGAAGAACAGGAATTCCAGAATACTTAACTGTATTCATGAGGAACCTGTACATAGACCAAGAGGCAGTCGTTCCAACATAACAAGGGAATACTGTGTAGTTTAAAATCAGGAAAGGTGTGTTTCAGGGTTGTATCCTTTCACCATAATTATTCAATTTGTATCCTGAGCAAATAATCCTAGAAGATGAACTATATGAAGAGGAACATGGCATTAGGATACGAGAAAGACTCATTAACAACTTGCAATATGCAGATGACACTACCTTGTTTGCTGAAAGTAAAGAAGACTTGAAGCACTTACTGATGAAGATCAAAGACTACAGCCTTCAGTGTGGATTACACCTCCACATAAAGAAAACAAAAATCCCCACAACTGGACTAATAAGCAACAACATGATAAACAGATAAAAAATTGAAGTTGTCAAGGATTTCATTTTATTTGAATCTGCAATCAATGCCCATTGAAGCAGCAGTCAAGAAATCAAAAGATGCATTGCACTGGGCAAATCTGCTGTGAAAGATCTCTTTGAAGTGTTAAAAAGCAAAGATGTCACTCTGAGGACGAAAGTGGGCCAGACTCAAGCCATGGTAGTTTCAATTGCCTCATATGCTTGTGCAAGCTGGACAATGAATAAGGAAGACTCAAGAAGAATTGATGCCTTTGAATTATGATGCTGATGAAGAATATTGAATATACCATTAACTGCCAGAAAAAGGAAAACATCTATCTTGGAAGAGGTACAGCCAGAATGCTCCTTGGAAACAAGGATGGTGAGACTCTGTCTCATGAACTTTGGACATGTTATCAGGAGGCA
This sequence comes from Dugong dugon, assembly GCA_030035585.1. Classification (NCBI taxonomy): domain Eukaryota; kingdom Metazoa; phylum Chordata; class Mammalia; order Sirenia; family Dugongidae; genus Dugong; species Dugong dugon. The sequence continues at coordinate 98,351,073 of CM057463.1, read as the reverse complement.
CCAGCCCATGGTGATGAACACCATGTTCGGTAAAGTAGAAGGTCACTGAAAAAGATGAAGACCCTCAATGAGATGGACTGACACAGTGGCTGCAATAACGGGCTCAAATATAGCAATGATTGCGAGAATGGTGCAGGACCAGGCAGTGTTTTATTCTGTTCTACATAGGGTCGTTATGAATTGGAAACAACTCCAGGGCACCTAAATGCAACAATAACTACAATTGTTTAAGAATGCTTCTTCTTCCTACTCCAACTTTTCTTCCCCTCACACTTTTTCTTGTCTTGTATAGAGACAGAGTAGCCACAAGCATTTTTTGCTTTCAACTAAGCGGAAGTGGAGCAAAAGAGACAATGGGTTAGATTATATGACAATTAAAAACTTCTATTTATCAAATGACTCATTTTAAAGAATATAATATAAGCAACAGCATGGCATAAGATAATTGTAGTGCAAGTGACTAGAAAAGGGCTAATATTTAAAATTATCTTATAAATATGTAGGCATAGATATGGATATGAATACAGATACGTAATATATAGAATAAAAAAGAAAAAAGGAGACATCAAATAGGAAAATAGCTAAGATATTTGAATGAGAATTTTATAAGCATACTAACCATATGTAAAAACCTTATGAAATGAGGATAATTCTCTGTAGTAATCATGAAAATCCAAGTTACAGCATAATTGAGTATTCTTACATACATACAAGAATGACTAACATTTTCTTAAAAACTATTAAAAATACCAAATTTGAAAAGGATGCATCACAGCAGATAATTTCATACACAATATGAGAGTGAAAATTGATATAGCCACTTTAAAAACATTAAAATTGAATATATACATAATCATGATCCAACAATTTCTCTCTTATGTATAGTCCCAACAGAAATGCACCCATGTACTTCTGCACCAAAAGACAAGTATAGGAACGTTTAGAGAATATTATTTTTAGAATGAGAAGTAGAAAAGACCCACTTCTCTGAACTACTGCCCTGATATAATCGTTAAAACTTAAACCAAAAATGCCTTCTGAAGTCTTCTTTAAAGTAAACAATGCTTTACCTTAACTAGTAAAGAATGTCTGCCTTGAGCATTGTGCTCTTTTAAGAACTATTTATATGGGATCAATTGACAACAGCAGCTTGAAAAATTAGGTCGAAAACTTAAGGGGCAGTGAGTTTATGTTATTGGGGGAGAACAATTCAGAAAAGGAGGGTGAGAATGGTTGTACAACTTGAAGAATGTAATCAATGTCATTGAATTGTTGAATTGGTATATGTTCTGCTGTGTATATTCTCAAGAACAACAAAAATAAATTATTTAAAAAAAGATGAAGAAAAAAATGCATAAAATATCTCAATAAAATACCATGTAGCATTACAAACACTAACATGGATACATCTCCTGAACATGAGATTTAGCAGTGAAGCCATACTCAGTGGAATTGTTTCTTTTCCATAAAGATCAAAAACAAGGAATAAACAAATTCTGTCATTAAAATCAAGGTAGTTGTTGTGAGTTGCCATGGAGTTCATTGTGTATGAAATTACTTGATGTGACACATCCTTTTCAAAATTTGGTATTTTTAATAGTTTTTAAGAAAATGTTAGTCATTCTTGTATGTATGTAAGGATACTCAATTATGCTGTAACTTGGATTTTCATGATTACTACAGAGAATTATCATCATTTCATAAGGTTTTTACATATGGTTAGTATGCTTATAAAATTCTCATTCAAATATCTTAGCTATTTTCCTATTTGATGTCTCCTTTTTTCTTTTTTATTCTATATATTACATATCTGTATTCATATCCATATCTATACCTATATATTTATAAAATAATTTTAAATATTAGCCCTTTTCCAGTTACTTGTACTACAATTATTTTATGCCATGCTGTTGCTTATATTATATTCTCTAAAATGAGTCATTTGATAAATAGAAGTTTTTAATTGTCATATAATCTAACCCAATGTATCTTTTGCTCCACTTCCGCTTAGTTGAAAGCAAAAAATGCTTGTGGCTACTCTGTCTCTATACAAGACAAGAAAAAGTGTGAGGGGAAGAAAAGTTGGAGTAGGAAGAAGAAGCATTCTTAAACAATTGTAGTTATTGTTGCATTTAGGTGCCCTGGAGTTGTTTCCAATTCATAACGACCCTATGTAGAACAGAATAAAACACTGCCTGGTCCTGCACCATCCTCGCAATCATTGCTATATTTGAACCCATTATTGCAGCCACTGTGTCAGTCCATCTCATTGAGGGTCTTCATCTTTTTCAGCGACCTTCTGCTTTACCGAACATGGTGTTCATCACCATGGGCTGGTGCCTCCTGATAACGTGTCCAAAGTTCATGAGACAAAGACTCACCATCCTTGTTTCCAAGGAGCAATCTGGCTGTATCACTTCCAAGATAGATGTTTTCCTTTTTCTGGCAGTTAATGACATATTCAATATTCTTCACCAACACCGTAATTCAAAGGCATCAATTCTTCTTGAGTCTTCCTTGTTCATTGACCCCATGTGTGCAGAGTAGATTTGCTCCATAGGATTTTTAAGGTTGTGAGTTTTTGGAAACAGATCACCAGACCTGTCCTCTGAGGTGCCTCTGGTGGGTTTGTATCACCAATTTTTTGACCAGTAGTGAAAGAATTAGCCATTTGTGCCACCCAAGAACTTCTAATGTTCATCTTTGGAAAAGAAAAGGACAGGAAAGCAATGGTTTCCTAACTGGATATTTTGAATGCTGTACATTGTTGCCAGTCAGGTAGGTAAAAATATCATATATTAGTTTTAATTGAAATTTCCAAAGTTATTAGTAAATAAGAAGATATTTTCATATGACTACTGGCCATTTAAATTTCTTGTGAGGGTTTGTCCATTTTCCCATTTTTGAAAAGTAAAATTTGTTGTGTTTTTCTATTATCAGAATCCTTGTGTATAACTATTGTTAAACATTTCTTCAGCAACTATTTAGAAACCTTTTCTTGTAGTTTGTTAAATTTGTTATATTTATTTAAGATTTGGTCAAGTTGTTTTTCTATTGCTTATCTCTATATTTATTTTACTCTGTTTTGACATTAATGCCTTTAAAACATATGATTACATTAATTAAATCATACATATGGCTCCAAAGTTTCCAACATGCCTAAAATGTCCTACCAGTTATAAGATGACCAAACCAAGCTTCTAAATTTTTAGTATGTATCCTTTTTTTTAATGTCTAAATTTATAAACTGAATTAAAAACTGGCCAGTTAAAAGTGTGTGCATGTCATAAACATTTAATTAGATACACACAATATAATGAAAACTTCATGGATGAGAAGCTACATATAGCCAATTCTCAGAATACGGAGATGAATCATAGCCCCACTTTCCCACTTTCTCCATCATTTCTGTCACCAGCCTCCCACGTAGCATTTTGTCTATCACAACTAGCAAGGGCTAGGTCAGTCCTTATAAAAGAGGACACCATCCCTGGGTTCATTAATTTGCTGGAACAATTCACAGAACTCAGAAAGATCTTATACTTACTACTACCAGTTTTATTATAGTAAATGGATATAAATCAAGATTATCATAGGGAAGAGGCCATTGGTGGCACAAATGGTTAAGCATTTGACTACTAGCCAAATGGTTGGCATTTCTAACCCACCCATAGTGCCTTAGAAGACAGGTCTGAAAATCTGCTTCTGAAAGGTCACAGTCTTGAAAACCTTATGGAGCGGTTCTACTCTGGACACAGGGCATCGCCATGAGTCAAAATGGACTCAATGGCAACTAACAACACATCATAAGGAAGACAAGCACAGGTCAGAGAAAGTAACCAATGTGGAGGTGCCATGTTTCAGACAGGGAATTTCACTATCACTTTGCCTGCCAGGAAGCTCTGTGCTCAGGTATTTTATCAGCCAGTCATGCATGATAGGCTAAATCATGCCTCCTGAGGCTTGATTAAATTTGCAAATTAAGCTGTATTTACTACAATTGTCTTATTGTTTTTTTTACTGATGATACAAAAGCATTTGTTTGTGTGGATTATAACAAATTATAGATAATATTGTGAAGAACCGGAATTCCAGAACACTTAATTATGCTCATGAGAAATCTATACATTGACCAACAGGCAGTTGTTCAAACAGAACAAGGGGATACTGGGTGATTCAAAATCAAGAAAGGTGTGCACAAAGGTTGCATTCTTTCACCATACTTATTCAGTCTGTATGCTGAGCAAGTAATTAGAGAAGCTGTACAAATTAAGAAGAACCTGGCATCAGAATAGGTGGAAGACTCATAAACAAACCCAGATCTGTCTGATTTCACAGTTATAAGCATTTTGCTGGGCCAGGTTGCCTTCAAACTTTTCCCAAACACTGTAAGATTTTTTTTTTTTTTTTGTCCTTTGAAACATTTATATTAAGATTTTGATTTTAGTTCCTGGTACAATTTTGTCTTCAAGATGCAAATAAAGTCAAGGTGATTTGCAGTGTTTGTTTGTTTTCTCCAAAAAAAAAAAAAAGATACAATATATCCTCTAGTTTAGGGGAAATTTCAGGTGTAGAATACATTATGCCACTGGAAACAGACTCTTTTTTGTAGTTTTCTCTAATTATCACTTGAAATTATAGCCTTTGAAAGCATAGAATATATTAGTTCTTTTCTTCCTGAATGTTCTCACCAATCACCTATTCTACATTCACCACCACACAGCCATGTGGAGCTGCTCAGTCTTTTATTGAGACTCTTGATTAAGGTGTCTCATGAGACTGTGAACAGCCAAGGAAAGAGAAAAGGAGTAGTAATAATAATAGTAAGATTGGACTAGAAAAGCTGATTCAGCAGATATGTGAGCCATAATTTCACTTTCTACCACCACAGCAGCAAAGGAACTAATTACATGGTGCACACCATGGATTCTGGGTACATTTTTCATTCCACTTCTGTTGAAGTCAAGTCTTCTAAAGAATTTGATAAATAAAACAATGTGTTTGCTGCCAAGATGAACTAAAATGTCTATGAGAAAATTGTCATATCAAGCTCTCCATGTAATACAAGTTCCCAAAGCTATGGAATTATTGCAATGCACTGATTAAGGAGGCATGATCTTAATAAGTGCATTGCAATATCTTTGGTCACTGTGATGCTTTATGTTACAACACAACAGATTTCAGTGCTTTCCAGTGAAACATATCTTCTCAACATCAGGATGTAGAAGTATATTGAATTTATGTTGTATAATGCAGCTTTTGCATTTTTTTATGTCTTAGAAAGAAATGTTTTTTTCCAAGAGATAATAAAGTAAGCTAACAGCATTAATAACTGCATTGAACTGACATTTTCTTATTCATTAACTGTTTACGCTAAGGAAGCGTGAATTTAATCTTACTTTTTAATTTATTTTGCCATTTAAAAATTTATTTTTGAATTCTCGGTCAACAGAAGGTGTTCTCTGTGTATGCACTATATCCAGAGATCTATAATAGCTCTTACAAGGGTGATAGTTTTTAAATTATTTTTAATACCCTCAAAAGATGTTAACAATATATTGGAAGAAATTATACAAACCAATGAAAACAGATAAGAACAAATGCATCACAAATATAAGTAGCTATTAGTAGTCACATAGAACTCTATATGCAAGTAAATTAAATAGATTTTTGTTTCCTTTTAACACTGATACCTGTTCATAACCTTCTTCTTCTCATGAGCATATATTCTCATCCAGGTAAATTTTTCATTCTAGGTATATGATCTATCCATCTACATATTTTCAATGATGTCTTTAGTCCCCAGATCCCTCCATTCCCACTGAGCTCTGATGCACTCCATTGTTCCTTTCAAACAGCTACTTTTCTAATGGCTCTTCAGTAATAACCATTTTAACAGACACCTATATCCAACTACTGAATAATAATTAATTCAGTAAATTAATATTAATAATATTTTATAGCACATGTTAAATGATAGGATTATACTTAAGTTAAAGTCCGGCATGATTTTTGACTTCCTAGAAATTACGTTTGTATGCCTACCACATAATCTTTGAATGATTTTCATATTGAAGGCTGATTTTATCAGTGGAGAAATAAAAAAAAAAAATAGAGATGAGCTTCTCATTAGGTATAAGCTAAGTGGTTAGCTATAGAACCTCAGAACCTCAGTGATTAATGTGTAATTAAATGTTCATACTTTAACATGTTTGCAACATATTAAAAGGCATCCATTCTTTGAATTTTACTAAAGATAGGCCACAGAATATAAGAAAAAACATACTATTACTACCAAAGATGCTATGGTCAAAGTAGGGGAAAAAATGACATAGAGAACCTTTAAGGAGACAAATCAGAAATCCAACCATACTGAGAATCCGTAAAGAAACTAGATTAAACTGAAAAGTCCTAGGTTTCCAAATTCATTTTAAGTGATGCCGCAATCCACAATTCTAATGCTCACAAAGGTACAGTTACAGTGTTAGGAATCTGCCTATTTGCAATGACCCAAAGGTTTTCAGTGCATTTTGGTCTATCTGCTAAATGGCAAAGATGTAGGATTCAATGATGAAGATACAATAGCATTGCCTTTTATCTTCTCAACCATATGTCCTGACCTGCATAGTGCCTGTGAATAGGACTCAACATCCTCATCCAATACCTTCCTTGGAAAATATAGTTTTACTGCTTACTAAACTTGCTTTATGCTGCTTATAGAGTAAGAGAAAGCACATTAGCTTGCCCGGTCTAAGAAATTAAAATGACAGATAAAAAGATTTTGGTATGAACTACAGTACCACTAAAGGCAAACAGAATGCTTACAAAGTTGCCTAAGTAATAACATTTCATTTTGATAATGTTCATTTAGAGCTGAAGACAAGGGCTTGTGTTCATTTCAATAAATGGAGTTAGTAAGAGCAGTTCAATTAAAGGCTGCTTCTCAGAAACAAGTTTCAATAATTCCTAGTCTCTAAGGGCTTGTTTTCTAGCTTGGTAAGGCACTGAGATTTTCTGGCATCCTGAGGACAGAGTATTTCCCTTATTTTGAATTCTATGACACTTCTTTTTTTTTTTTTTTTTTTTATCATACTGTGCGTATTTCTAAACTCTTTCTTACATAAAAGTAAGTACTTTTTAAAGGACAAGTAGAAATATTGAGGGAGATTATTTATTTGAAGAAGACATTGGGAGTTTTTTAAAGATAAAATCCCTGGTTCTATAAATGCTTAAGCTTTGAAAGCATGTGACATTTGCACAACATTAAAACAGAAATCAATTTGTTTTGTCCTTGGAGTTTAAAGGATATGGTTGGTATTGTCGTTGCTGTTGTTAGGTGCTGTTGAGTCGGTTCCGACTCATAGCGACCCTATGTATAACAGAACAAAACACTGCCCAGTCTTGCATCATCCTCATAATCGTGTTTTTGCTTGAGATCATTGTTACAGACACTGTGGTGTGTAGTATTAAAAAAAAAAAAATCCAAACCCATTGCCTTTGAGTTGATTCTGACTCATAGCCACCCTATAGGTTAGAGTACAGCTGCCCTGTAGAGTTTCCAAAGAGCGTCTGGTGGATTCGAACTACCAACGTTTTGGTTAGCAGCCATAGCTCTTAACTACTGTGTAGAGGGGAATAAAAGGTGCAAGCTTTGTCCTCTAGAAAACTCTAGTCAATTTGGCATAATGGTAACAAAAGAAACCAGAAGATTTAAGTTTTGATTTACTATTGATGAACTATTTTTTTACATTTTTTATCCTTAACTGAGTCACTTATGCATTCTTGACTTCAAATTAATTTATTTGACTTATTTATACAGTCAATTAAATGTATGTGATACTAACAGTCAAGTCAAATCACCTGTAAAGATTTTCCTTCCATCCTTTCTAGAATAACAGCCAAAGTTTTGAAAACAACCACCTCTCCTACTTCTCTCTCTTTACTATCTTCCAGTTTCACTGCCCCCCTGCTAATCCTTCACTAAGGCTCACCAACTACAGGGGCAGATTAACTAATAGCATTCTATTCTATTCTATGCTATGAATCCATCCCTGTTCCCCTCAACTGCCATGACCATTGATTGTACTCACTTGCTGTTCTCTCTCTGTCTGGAATGCTTGCCTCCAGTATCTTTTTGGCTTGCTCACTGGCCATGTTTATTTATTCAAATATCACTTTCTCAGAAAAGCCTTTACTTACGACTCTATCTTAAATTCAGTGCCTCACACCGTCTCACTTATGTTCATTCTCTCCTCTATTTTTCTACTTAAAATGTCTCATTATTTAGTACCTTATGTCTTGTATTCATTCATTTCCTTGTTTTTGCTCTTGCCAACCAAAATTTAAGGTTTAGCATGCTAGATTTTTTTTATCTTCCTTTCTGTTTTGTTGTATGTGCTATCCCCAGAAACTATGGCAGTGACACTGGCATATAGCAGGCATTCCATACATATTTTTATGAACAAAGGGACTTAATGAGAACACATAATGTTCCAGAGAATGTATCCTGCACTGAGAATAAAGCAATAAACCATATAGACAAACTTTGTGTCATTTGTGCTTACATTTTAGTGAGGAACACAGGTGAGATAATCTAATACTAGGTGGGTTTCATAGTGCTTTCTAAATGAATAGATATTAGTAAAAGAAATCTAGGAACAAATGACTCTTGCCAAAAAGCAGAACTATAAGCCCAGTTTAAAAATAATCAAGCTCAATTAAATTACATAATTATATATATACATATGTATATATGAGTCCTGATGGTTAAGCCATTGGCTGCTAACCAAAAGATTGGCAGTTTGAACCCACCCAGAAATTCCATGGAAGAAAAGACCTGGTGACCTGCTCTTGTAAAGATTACAGGCTAGAAAACACCATGGAGCAGTTCTACTCTGGTCACATAGGGTCACCATGAGTTGAAAATCCATCGATGGCAGCTAGAAACAACAACAGCATGCTCATATGCAAGTTCAAGTTGAAACTTCAGAAAATTAAAACAAGTCCAAGGGAGCCAAAGTATGACCTTGAGTATATCCCACCTGAATTTAGAGACCATCTCAAGAATAGATTCGATTCGTTGAACACTAATGACCGAAGACCAGACTAGTTGTTGAATGACATCAAGGACATCATACATGAAGAAAGTAAGAGGTCATTAAAGAGACAGGAAAGAAAGAAAAGACCAAAATGGATGTCAGAAGAGACTCTAAAACTTGCTCTTGAAAGTCGAGTAGCTAAAGCAAAAGGAAGAAATGATGAAGTAGAAGAACTCAAAAGAAGATTTCAAAAGATGATTTGAGAAGACAAATTAAAGTATTGTAATGACATATGCAAAGAGCTGGAGATAGAAAACCAAAAGGAAAGAACACACTTGGCATTGCTCAAGCTCAAAGAAGCGAAGAAAAAACTCGAGCCTCAAGTTGCAATAGTGAAGGATTCTATGGGAAAAATATTCAACGACGCAGGAAGCATCAAAAGAAGAAGGAAGGAATACACAGAGTCATTATATCAAAAAGAATTGGTTGATATTTAGTCTTTTCAAGAGGTAGCATAAAATCAGGAACTGATGGTACTGAAGGAAGAAGTCCAAGCTGAACTGAAGGCATTGGCTAAAAACAAGGCCCCAGAAATTGATGGAATATCCATTGAGATGTTTCAACAAATGATGCAGTGCTGGAAGTGCTCACTCGTCTATGCCAGAAAATTGTAAGACAGCTACTGGCCAACCGGCTGGAAGAGATCCATATTTATGCCTATTCCCAAGAAAGGTGATCCAACTGAATGTGGGAATTATCAAACAATATCATTAATATCACACGTAAGTAAAATTTTGCTGAAGATCATTCAAAATGACTGCAGCAGTATATTGACAGGGAGCTGCCAGAAAGTCAAGCCAGATTCAGAAGAGGACATGGAACCAGGAATATCATTGCTGATGCCAGATGGATCCTGGCTGAAAGCAGAGAATACCAGAGAGAGGTTTACCTGTGTTTCACTTACTATGCAAAAGTATTCAACTGTGTGAATCATAACAAATTATGGATAACATTATGAAGAATAGGAATTCCAGACACTTAATTGTGTTCATGCGGAACCTGTACATAGATCAAGGGCAGTTGTTCAGACAGAACAAGTGGATACTGGATGATTTAAATTCAGGAAAAGTGTGCGTCAGGGTTATATCCTTTCACTATACCTATTCAATCTGTATACTGAGCAAATAATCCAAGAAGATAGACTATATGAAGAAGAACATGGCATCAGGATTGGAGGAAGATTAACAACTGAGTTATGCAGATGACACAATCTTGCTTGCTGAAAATAAAGAGGCCTTGAAGCACTTACTGATGAAGATCAAAGACTACAGCCTTCAGTATGGATTACACATCAACATAAAGAAAACAAAAATCCCCACAAATGGACCAATAAGCAACATCATGATAAACAGAAAAAAGATTGAAGTTGTCAAGGATTTCATTTTGCTTGGATTCACAATCAATGCCCATGGAAACAGCAGTCGGGAAATGAAAAGACGAGTTGCATTGGGCAAATCTTCTGCAAAAGACCTCTTTAAAGTGTTGAAAGCAAAGATGTCACCTTGAAGATTAAGGTGCACCTGACCCAAGCCATGGCATTTTCAATCACATCGTATGCATGTGAAAGTTATACAATGAGTAAGGAAGACCGAAGAATTGATGCCTTTGAATTGTGGTGGTGGCCAAGAATATTGAAGATACCATGGACTACCAAAAGAAGGAACAAATCTGTCTTTGAAGAAGTAGAACCGAATGCTTCTTAGAAGCAAGGATGGTAAGATTATGTTTCACATACTCAGAACTTGTTGTCAGTGCTTAGTAAAGAAGAGGGTCAGTGAAAAAGAAGATCCTCAACGAGATGGATTGACACAGTGGCTGCAATAATAAGCTCAAGCATAACAACAGTTATGAGGATGGCTTAGGACCGGGCAGTGTTTCGTTCCCTGAGTGTCTGAACCAACTTGATGGCACCTAACAACAACACAACAATATATAGACACAGGACACAGGTGTGTGTGTATTTGTTTGTGTGTGTATTTCTGTATATTTAAGAACATGACAATGGAAAGATAAAGGAAAGTAAGCTAATAAAGTACCTATAAGGTCTTTTGGGTTGCTAAGAGATGTAATCTATTTGATGGCAACGGGTTTGGTTTTTTTGGAGGAGGTGGGACTGTAAAATATTTGAAAGAGATGCCAAGTGGAAAGTAGTTTCATATTTTGTATAAATCTATTAAATAGGACCTCAATGTGCCTATAGTTTTCCCAGCACTAACAACCACTGAAAATAAATCCATATCAGCAAATTCATATTACTTCAATTGTCATTCCTATGTGCTCAAATTCCAGGATGTAAAGCTAATTCTTTGGGTGGGAAAAAGGGGTCAGAATTGTGAGTGGTATGGAAGTGAGCTAACTCATCTGTGCTCTCTGTACCAATTGGCCTCCAAGTCATTGCAACCCCACGCTCAATTGGATTGGATTGTTTTAATCCACAGGGTTTTCATTGACAGTTTTCTACAAGTAGATCTCTAGGTCTTTTTTCCTAGTCTGTCTTCCTAGTCTTTCTTCCTAATTTGACAGATGGTGGTGGCTGTGCTTAAGATTCATTGGCTGAAAATTGAAACTAACTCTACTACATGGAAGGCAAGAATACTACCACTGAACCAACACTGAACCCTCCAATTGTGTGGTTTAGGGAAAGCTAGTTAAAATTTGTGTCTCAGTTTCTTTACTGACAGTAATCAGGCTAATAATATCTTCCTTAAGTTGTGGTTATGAAGAATATATATGTAAAATGAATTATCAAAAAGATATATATATATATATATATGAAAAAGACTCTGTTTTGTCCTTAACTAGCAGTCTAAAAGGCGCTGGTGGCACAGTGGTTAAGCGTTCAGCTGCTGTCATGGATTGAATTGTGTCCCCATAAAAATGTGTGTGTCAGTTTGGCTGGGCCATGATTCCTGGTACTGTGTGATTTTCCTATGTGTTGTAAATCCTGCCTCTATGATGTTAATGAGGGAGAAAGGGTGGCAGTTGTGTTAGTAAAGCAGGACTCAATCTACAAGATTGGATTGTGTCCTGAGGCAATCTCTTGAGATACAAAAGACAGAAGTGAGCAGAGAGACAGGGGGACCTCATACCATCCAGAAAGCAGTACCCAGAGTAGATTGTGTCCTTTGGACCAGGGTCCCTGCACAGAGAGGCTCCTAGTCTGGAGAAACTCCGAAGAGAAAAAGGCCGACAGAGAGAGAAAGCCTTTCCCTGGAGCTAATGCCCTGAATTTGGACTTTTAGCCTACTTTACTGTGAGGAAATAAATATCTCTCTGTTAAAGCCATCCACTTGTGGTATTTCTGTTGTAGCAGCACTAGATGACTAAGACAGCTGCTAACCAAATTTTGGCAGTTCGATGGCAATGGGTTTGGTTTTGTTTTAGCACTCTAAATAAGCTACTTTTCTTTCCTTTTTAATTATTAACACTCTTCTCTAACAGATTAATTTATTACCTTGATCAAAATAAAAAACTTTATGAATAATTAAGTCAAGTCTAATGTTCATGGAAAACTCTGACTGAAATCCCACACTATCAAAATTGAAATCCTGCCACAACGGGCTCATTAAGGCCATTTCAATTTGATGTGGAATGAATACTACACTGTTTACAAGTCAAAAAAAAACTATTAAGACTCATGATCTGGCCTTAAATATACCCTTTGTGAGAGTGCTAATTTGAGAAAAAGCCTAAAACACTCATTAGAAATTAAATATATATATATATACATATATATGCACAAATATATTTATATAAATATATGTTTAATATAATGTATATGTGCCTTAAAATGTATACTGTAGAGTTAACAGGGTATCTTGATTATTGTTTTATTTTCTTTTTGTATTTTAGTTTTAGTTTTTAGTGACTTTATGCTAGGAATGTAATAATATAATAATTTATGGATAGGATCACTAGGATGCAATTGCATTTCTGGTTTTATTAGCTAGGTAATTTTGAACAAATTAATTATTATTTCTTAGTTTCACAGTCCTCATTCATTAAATGCAGAACTAATAATACCAAGTCTGTCTCATAGGTTTTTAAATAGCATTAAGTGTGCTAATTTTCTTGTGTGGTTCTTAGCCTTGCACCTGGAATAAAGAATTGTTATTATTATTACTATTAATTTTCTATTATTTTCATGTGTTAGAAAATCCAGTAAACATATTATTTGAGATCCCTAAAAAGAGACCAGGAACCAATATGGAAAAAATTTTTTAGGCCAAAAAGAAACCGGATCAAGAAAACCAATAGTTTTATCTTCATAAAAAAAAAAGAAGTTTAATTAATGTTAAAATATACCTTAAACATATATCCATAACTAAAGGTGCAATTCAGATTAAATGAAATAATATATGCATAAGATCTTTCTAAACTGTAAATTTCTGTATAAATATGAGAGATGATTCCTAATATTACCAGGCTCTTTTACAAGATTTGAAATTAGTATTCAACTTAGCAAACATCCTTTGCAGAATAATAAAGGACTTCAAGAGTTAGTGTCTTCAAAAAAAAAACCATACATTTTATTTCCTAGGATTTATTTATGAACTTTAAAATTTTAGCTGGATTTGGATTATTAACCATTTTAAGAGATAAATCCAACGGACATCATAATTTTAAGTCCTTACTGTTATGCTGTAATCTTGTATTGGTTTGTTGATTTGAAATAGTATAGCTTCTAATACTGAATTAGATTTTGAATTAGGTTAATTGCCTTGTGCCGCTTTTTTTTTTTTTCTTTTTCCTAAATGCGCCTTTTCCTGGACAAATAGCCGTATGGAGTTAGATATCAGTTTCAACTTGGAGTACACGATGATATTGGATAAAGATTGTGAGAGTCTACTTACCAATTCAAAGCAATATGAACATTGGTGCAGTGAATACAAATTAACTCTCCAAGGAAGGTTTTTAGACAGTACTGCTTATATGACACATACTATCTCTTGATCCATGAAATACGCTGTACACTATCAATTTGCTACTTGAGTTGTCCTAAGAGGATAAGGTTATCATTCACTCACTGATGATAAAATAATTTTATTTGCTACGTTATTAATATTTTATTATTTATACAAATAAAAAGATAACTTCCTCCTATTTTTGCAATGAAATACTATTGGAGATTTATACAAGCAATTTTATTAAAGCACTTAAAAAGACTAAAGAGACACTATATCTTTGTCACATTGTAACCTTAAAATTTTGCTGGGTAACTGATTAAGAAATTTTAAATCACTCTGATGGGTCAAACCTTACAAGAGAAACGAATCCATTTTCTTCTGCTCTGCCTTCCTCTACTATATTATGAGCTGTTCATGATTCTGGTCTCCTCAGACTAAGGCTAATAAAAATACAAAGTAAGCATAGTATCATACTCGACAGTTTACAAAGTACTTTCACGTTTATTTGGAGTAGACCATGAATTTTCTGGGTAATCTTCATCATAAATTAACTCAGGATGCAAGTTTCCAGGGCAGAAAGGGAGCAATTGACACTTTTTCCTCAGATTAAATTGAAAGTTACCATGGAAAAATGAACTGAGTATATAAAATATTTTGAATCATCAAAATCTCAGAATCTATTCATCAAAAGCTCCTAGTAGGTTATATATACTAAAGAAATTAACATGAATTTTGAGTAAATTAAATTTGAATTTGGCCGTATTTACATTTGAACTAGTGTTTTTTTTTTTTAAATAAACTTTTCTCTGTTTGAATTTCTTAGGTAAAATGAATATGTCTCACCCCTTGAGATTATTGGAAAAACGAAAGAATGAGATAATACATGAATGCATCCAATTCTGAAACAGTTGCCCTATAGAACCCTGTTCATATCCCTATCATGGACCTTCAAGTATTTTATTGTAATTACAAATTTACTTTCTGTCTCCCCCATTGATCGTGAGCTATTTAAATATAAGTCCTATACATTTTTCTGTTTTTCTAGTGTACAGTATATAAATTATACATTCATTCATTTTCTCATTAATTTCTTCATTCAACAAATACTTGAACATCTACTGTATGTATGATGAAGCATATTGCTTAGTGTTAGCATTATCCAGAACTGAATTCAAATCCGAGTTCTGTAAAGTACTAATTTTGTGACCTTTGGCACATCATGTTATCTAAGACTTATTTTCTGGTATATAACATAAATCATATTTTTGTGAAGATTAAACAGTACACAGACCTCCACAAATGTAATCTAAGTGTTCCTAAAAATTATGAGTTAAAAGTGTGGGTTGTTATTTATCAAAGGACTTTATCAAAAATGAAAATACAACCTACAGGTCTAAAGATTGGGAGAAAAATTTCAAGAAACATGTATTTGACAAGGGTCTAAAATACTAAATATATATATATACATAAACTTCTACAACTTAACAACAAAAAGACAAACAACCCAATAAATTAAAAAAAAAAAAAAAGGGCAAAGAGTTTATGTTAATAGTGGTAGAATGTTTTGGAAAAGGCTAGCAAGAATGGTTGCGTAACTTGAGAAGTGTAATCAATGTCACTGAAATGCACATGTGGAAATTGTTGAGATGGTGTTTGTTTTGTGATGTATACTTTTACCATGCAAAAAAAAAAAGTATGGGTTAGTATGCGGCAGTAAAAATCCAATAGGAACTTCAAATGATAACTTAATGCTTAATAAATCTATCAGTCAGAATTGGTTAAATTAGCTGCAGTAACAAACTGTCTTAGAATCTCAGAGCATTACAACCACAAAAGTTAAATTCACTTACATCATATGTCCCTGTGGGAAAGCTGTGGCTTTACTCCATGCATCCTTCATTCCAGGTTCTAGACTGCAAAGGCAGACCATATCTGAACATACTAGCATTAGTGTATGAAGAAGAAAAGAGCAAGGATGAAAACATACAATGGCTCTTAACTCTTTTGACATCTGTCACTTCCATTCTCATTTCATTAGTCAAAACAAGACTGGTTTCAGTGAAGCAGTGAAATATAATCATTTTATAAATGGGGAAAAATATCATTCATTACAATCAGCAAGTGATATTTGGATAGAGGAGAAACTGGAAAAGAATCAAATCTTAGGGAACAAAGTGGTTAAGGCACCCTTTGTGTGGAGTAATATTTATACTAAGTTTTTTGAACCAAAAGATATATGGGTGGAAGGAAGAGAGTACCTGGATAAGAAAATGATAGCTGGGGCCCACCATGTGATGGAGATATCTGGTAGATGATGTTTACTGTTAGAATAATCACTAACCAGAGCTGCCTAAGTTGCCTAACCAGGGAAATAAACTCAATATTTGAAATTCAGCAAAGGCACTCAGAAGCCTTCAGATTTAGGAAAACCTCATATTTGTTTTAGTCTCATACACATGGCCATTTTGCTGTAAATATATTTCTAGAACTTGCCTATATGACTGAATCTCTACTTCATTCCTCTGCATAGAAAATGTCATTGTAGGATGATAGTGTTTTCACAGACTTCATGTTTTGCTACCTCTTTAATCCCTAAATGATTGGTGGTTCAGTGGTAGAGTTCTCATCTTCCATGCGGGAGACCTGATTTGATTTCTGGTCAATATACTCATGTACAGCCACCACCTATCTATCAGTGGAGGCTTACAAGTTGCTATGATGCTGAACAGGTTTCAGCAGAGCTTCTAAACTAAGACATATTAGGAAGAAAAGACTGGCAATCTACTTCCAAAAATCAGCCAGTGAAAACCCTATGGATTACAGGGGTCCAATCCATAATTGACCGTGGGGATGGTGCAGGACTGGGCAGCATTTTGTTCCATTGTGCACAGGATCCCTATGAGTTGGGGGCTGACTCGAGCGTAGCTAACAACAACTACAATCTTACATCCTAAATTTCTCTCTCTCTTGCCAGAAAAAGACAATCTCTGTGGCACAGGGACATGAAAACAGTTGGCCTTTAAACTCATATCCAAGCAAGTGCTGGGATCTCTCTGACCCTACAGGAGTGTCTTGAAATCCCATGTCAGAGAGATGGAAATCTATTAAGCTGAGAATTTTGAGCAAGGAGCTACTGAAGAGCTCAAGGAAACAGTAATTTAACAAGATAGAATTGACAATGATGTCTTTAAGGTCTCGAGTGGGAGTCTGAAAGTAGAGATTTTGGCAACGTTTCCTTTTGTTATATGTAAGGTTGCTATGGGTCAGAATCTACTCAAAGACAACTAACAACAACAACAATAACCACAATTAAGGTGACACATTCTTTCATTTAGTTGTGGCAACTATATTATGGTGAAAAATTTCCAAGAGACTTCATCTGCCAAGGCCAGTTACTACCTGCCAATGTTGTTACCATCACTGGCTTAATAGAAAATTGAACATTTTAAAATGAGATGAGGATAATAATTATAATAGCTAGTGTTATTCATAAATGGTACCACTGTCACATAAATGCCTTTAAAAATGTATAAACTATAACCTGTATCATTAAATAAACAAATAGTCATACATCATAAAGGACTTTGTTTAAAAATGTCATTTAAAAAATACTTCATGCGAAGAGTGATGAACAGAATAGTCTCCTACTTGCTCTGTCAAGGTTCTAAGTAATATTGATGCTTTAAAACATAATTCCTAAGTTGTATTTCTCGTTTAGTTTAAAGTACGTGAAGGCACTCAAAAGGCCTAAAATCATTATACAATTAAGGGTATTAATCATAAAAAGGTAGAAAAATAGAACTTTTAAATACCTGAACTTTCAGGCAAATGGAAATGTCATTTCAGTCAAAAGAATTACTTCAAGAATTACCTCAGAGAAGTCTTCTCATCTAGCCATTCCAAAGATTAAAAACAGATCGGGTGCTTTTAGGAAATAACTCTGCATTACATTTGGAGACCCAAAATAGAGACAATTATTTTCACTTTTTCATAAAATACTAAAGGAAGAATAATTATTTCTGTTTTCCAAAAATGTCAGCAAGGAAGCCAAGCATATAATAGTGTATATTTGGAAAAAAAAATTCAATGACATAAATTTGTTTCCCAGCCAAAAATTATACAGAATTTTAGTCAAACGTACTTATTTTGAAAAGAGTTCCGGAATGATGAATCTTAATAAGGTCAATCAGCATGCATTTTCAAAATACAAATTCAACTGCAAGTAAAAATCATAATTTTTTTTAAAGACTGGAACTATTTCAATAGATAAAAATTTGTCATGAAAATTTAAGCAGGATATTGTTTCAATGGATAACTGATTTCCTAAGAATCAGTAATAAGTATTCTCATAAAATTATGAAGAGCTAGGGGGACCTCATATCATCAAGAAAGCAGTGCCGGGAGCAGAGCGCGTCCTTTGGAATGGGGTCCCTGCGCAGAGAAGCTCCTAGTCTGGGGGAACACTGAAGAGAAGAAGGCCAACAAAGAGAAAAAGCCTTCCCCTGGAGCTGATGCCCTGAATTTGGACTTTTAGCCTACTTTACTGTAAGGAAATAAATTTCTCTTTGTTAAAGCCAAAAAAAAAAAAAAAAAAAAAACATTATGGAGAGCTAACATCATTCCTGGTATAACCTTTCTGATTAATTTCATGAGACAAGAACTTGAGTTAGCCTTCTAAACATCAAGAGGTGCTAGCAAACCAAGCTCTAGTAGTATAGCCCAGCAAATCAGGCTTGGAATTTTAAATTTCCACGTGGACTTCTTCCTTTCATGCCTTGGATAGTGTATCTACTTTATTGTGCTATATGTTACAAAATATTTTATAATTTTGATTGACTTGATAAATGAAAGGTGGAAAACAGATGTCCTTTGGAAAATACTCTCTTATCCAAATACTCTATTATCCTTGAATAACATATGTCTTTATTTGCCATATTGATAACTCAGAAGAATTATACTGAATAACTATTATTGCCATGAAGTTCTCAGGAAAATAAATGTGTTTTAATGTAGATGATAATTTTAGCAAGGACTTGACTATCTGTTCTGAATTATGTTAAGAAAATAAAGATTTCAAAAATTTTAATTCATCTGCGTGTATATCAATTCATACAATCATGTCAAACCAATTTTCATTTCTGCTTCTGATAAAGAAATCAATGACTCTGTACATATGATGATGATAGGTCTATGAAAGAGGAATCTGGGCTCAGAATGTTAGAATTTAAAATCCTACCTTAGCTCTTCAGGTGGCGCTCTGGTGGTTCAGTGGTTAAGAGCTAGGCTGCAAACCGAAAGGTTGGTAGTTCAAATCCACCTTGGAAACCCTACGGGGCATTTCTGCTCTGTCCTATAGGGTCTCTATGAGTCAGAATTGAATTGACAGCAATAGGTTTTTGGTTTTAGCTCTTTACCAGCTATGCGTTTTTGTTTGGACAATCAGTTCAACCTCTCTAAGCCTCAGTTGTTTTGTTCTTTCATCTGTAAAACGGGAAAGGCAACAAAGCCTTTTTTCTTTGGTGCATGTAAGATAGATGAGATAATGAATGTAAAACATTTATACAATACCTGCCATATGTTCACCATTCAGAAAATGAAGATTACTGTAATTTAGTATAGTAGCTACCCTGATAAGTGGATTAGCCAGGTTTCACACCTGGGCCTACTTGTTGCTAAACTCCATGATCTCCCTGTTCTACAACACTGCCTCTTAATAACACGTATCTCATCAGTGAAAGAGTCCTTTAAAAGAGACTTGGGGATTTGGTAATACTGAAATTGAAAATAAAATTTAACTAGGCCACAAAAGTGAACGATTGTTTTCCTAGTAATGGAATTTGTTAACAAAGTTTCCATGCAGGCTGCTTCCTCTGTGGCCAGGGCCGGTGGATTTCTGGAGAAAAGAAGTGCTGAAGAGACCATTTGCTGACCCACTTTGTCTCCCTGCAGACTGTCCCAGCGGGCAGAGTGTGTACTTATTGTTCAGATAAGACTATTTTATTTATTTATTTTTTTACTTTTCATTATGTCCCTCCTAGGAAATAGAAATTTAAATGTTATTGTGTTATCTGCAGGGGGGGAAGAAAAGCCGGACTTGTATTTGAAAGAGCTAAATCCCATATGAAATCATTCGCAAACTAAAATAGAAGCAATGGTTTAATATAAACCAGGTGTCTGTCATCATTTTTATTCTAATCTCCTCACAGACACAAGAAACTTTGAAGATTATCTTAAATGTATGAAACTAGAAAAAGATCTCAAATCTATTTGTATAGATACTGACACGATTCCAAGAATATCCGACAAAGAGAACAAGTGACAGAATAAGAGAGACAGAGGCAGAGAAAGACAGAGAAGCTGTTTGTCTTCTTGATGCTGATAATATGTTAAAAATTCTGAGATTTCAGAAACGAAAAGCTATGTTGTGCTTAGAAACAGAAGCAGGGAGGCTTGTGCATAGCCACAGAGCTGTCTTGAGGGAAGCACCTGTGAAACCCAGGAGTATTTCAATACATACAGTTGAAAACTTGATCAACAATTGAGTAAAAATTAATAGAATTTTACAACTAAACAAAATAGTGTCTTCTCATCAATAATATAAACTTTAACATGGTGAGTTCATATAACCTTTGATAAGCTTAAAGATCTCAGCATATAGTGATGTAAGGTAGATGGCTGGGAGAAATCTTGAGTAGGGGATCCGAAACTCAATACCCCATTGTAGTTACTTTAACTCAACTGTCCAGGCATTGAAAAGAAGGTAAAGCAATGAGGCATAAATATAATGATTTCAGTACAAATTTGACTCTGAAATGAAAAGAAAAAAAATGAGGTAGAAGAAAGATGTGTCATAACCTATTCTTGTGTACAGAGAAAGGATCTCAGCTTACTTTCATACCTAAAACCTTAAACCAGTATATTTATTCTTGCATAAAGCTGGCTCTTTCTGAGACAATGCAAATTGACTCAAATAGTTTAATGACATTAAAACAACAAGTCAGTTGAACAACAGATGCCCTTCTATATTCTGTTCCATTCATTTATATTTAGATCATATAAAATAGGGAAACTATCACCAACACCAGTACATTTAGAGGGGCAGTGCACAGAAGTGAAGCCCATACAGATAATTTTTGAGATCATATAATCAACAAAAGTTTTGTAGAAAATTACAAAAAAGGAAATAGCAGTAAATATCATAAAAAAGCGAGTGTCTCATTGGATAAAGAACACAATTAAAACAATGTTAATGTTTTATTCATTCCTTAAAACTTTCACTCATTATTATTTTTTAACCCATTACTGACTAATTGTCTCAAAACTAGGCTTTGTAGAACAGACTTGGGTTTTAACACTTACTCTGTGGTTTACTACAGCCCTATACTTGATCTTAGTTAAAAGACTGAGGACACATGGTTATGTGGCTTTAGGAAACTCGAATAAACACGCTAAGGCTCAATTTTTTTTATTGGAAAATTGAGCATAATTGTATTTTTCTTGCAAGATTTTTATGAGCATTAGAGGTAGTGCATGTAAAAGACTAGTTCAATCATACATTGAACATTCAATTACTGTTTTATGATGATGATGATGGTAGTGTTGCTGATGATGATCACAATATATCAATCTCTATTACTCGGACACTTATATATCTGTACAAGATGAACTTCCTAACCTCAGCAATCTCATAATTCATGATGAAATGGATGACACACATCAAAGACACACAATTAAATACAAAATGCAGTCTTACAGATTTATGTGCAAATTGCTGGAGGCAAATAGAAAATGAACTTTCTAACTCCCTCAAACTGAAATTGGACAATCTGATTAACAGATTGAAGCCATGAGCAATGGACAGAAAGATAAATACCTTTACAGATTTGTTGCATTTCTTATAACTCCTCAGGAATTTTTTTCTTCATTTTACATATCCTATTTCTTCAGTTATTCCCTGCATAGAAAAGGTTTAAGTTTTTTTTCAAATCTTGTCAATTTCCTCTAAATATGTTAGAATTAGATTACTTTCAAAGTATTGTCCTTATAATGAATTGCAATAGTTAAAGTTTGTCCTAAAGAAATGAAGACCAAAAAAAAAAAAAAGCCAAATTCTTCTATACAACACACTTCCATTACTGTGCCCCCTAAAATTAACATATGCGAAATGTGATGGAAATTCAAGTACAATTTAGACGAGGACATGGAATGAAGGATATCATTGCTGATGGCAGACGGATCTTGACTGAAAGCAGAGAATACCAGAAAGATGTTTACCTGTGTTTTATTGACTGTGCAAAGGCATTTGACTTTACAGATCACAACAAATTATGTATAACATTGTGAAGAATGGGAATTCCAGGACACTTACCTGTGTTCAGGCAAAATCTGTACATTGGCAGTCACTCGAATAGAACAAGGAGATACTGTGTGGTTTAAAATCAAGAAAGGTGTGCATTAGGGTTTTATCCTTTAACTATACTTGTTAAATCTGTACTTTGAACAAATAATCTGAGAAGCTGGACTATATGAAGAGTATAATAAAGGAATATCCCAATAAAGAAAGTCACATGATTGTTTTGGTTTCCTAGTGAATATAAAAGTTATGTTCACACTATAAAAACCAAAAAAACAAAACAAACAACAACAACAAAAAAAAAAACCCGTTGCCATCGAGTTGATTCCAACTCATAGGGACCCTGAAGGACAGTGTAGAACTATCCCATAGGGATTCCAAGAAGTGGCTGGTGGATTCTAACTGCTAACCTTTTGGTTAGCAGCTGAGCTCTTAACCACTGTAAACTAGGACACCTGTTTACACTATACTGTAGTCTATTAAGAGTACAATAGAATTATGTCTAAAAAAAGTACATACTTTAATTAAAAAATACTTTATTGCTAAAAAAAATGCTATCATCTGACTCTTCAGCGAGTTATAATGTTTTTGCTGGTGGAGGGACTTGCCTTGATGTTGATGGCTGCTGGCTGATCACGGTGGTGATTGCTGAAGGTTGGAGTGGCTGTGGCGAATAATACAACACTTAAGTCTGCTTTATTGGTTGACTATGCCTTTCAGGAAAGATTTCTTTGTAGCATACAATGCTGTTCGATAGCATTTTACCCACAGCAGAACTTCTTTCAAAGTTGGAGTCAATAGCCTCAAATTCTGCTGCTGCTTGATCAAGTTTATGTAATGCCCTAAATCCTTTCTTGTCATTTCAACAATATTCACAGCATCTTCACCAGGAGTATATTCCATCTCAATAAACCACTTTTTTTGCTCATTTATAAGAAGTAACTCCTCATCCATTAAAGTTTTATCATGAGATTTCAGCGATTCAGTCATATCTTCAGGCTCCACTTCTAATTCTAGTTCTCTTACTATTTCCACCACATCTGTGGTTACTTCCTCCACTGAAATCTTGAGCCCTTCAAAGTCATCCATGAGGGTTGGAATCAACTTCTTCCAAACTCCTATTAATGTTGATACTTTGACCTCCTCTCATGAATCACAAATGTCCTTAATGGCATCTGGGAACAATGAATCCTTTCTAGAAGGCTTTCAATTTACTTTTTCCAGATCCACCCGAGGAATCACTATCTATGGCAGCTATAGCCTTATGAAGTGTATTTCTTAAATAATAAGACTTGAAAGTCGAACTTACTCCTGGATCCATGGGTTACAGAATGGATGTTGTGTTAGCAGACATGGAAAAAAAAAAAAACAAAAATAAAAACAAACAAACAAAAACCTTTAATCTCCTTGTATATCTACATCAGAGCTCTTGGGTGACCAGATGCATTGTCAACAAGCAGTAATATTTTTCTGAGCATCAGGTCTCAGCAACAGGCTTAAAATATTCAGTAAACCATGTTGTAGACAGATATGCTGTCATCCAGAATTTGTTATCCTATTTATAGAGAACAGGCAGAGTAGCTTTAGCATAATTCTTAAGGGCCCTAGGATTTTCAAAATTGTAAAATAACATTGGCTTCAACTTAAAGTCACCAGCTGCATTAGCCCCTAACAAGAGAGTCAGCCTGTCATTCATGCTCTGAAGCCAGGCATTGACTTCTCCTTTCTAGCTATGAAAATCCTAGCTGGCATCTGTCTTAATCATCTAGTGCTGCTATAACAGAAATACCAGGAGTGAATGGCTTTAACAAAGAGAAGTTTATTCTCTCACACTCCACTAGGCTACAAGCCAAAATTCAGGGCATCAGCTCCAGGGGAACGCTTTCTCTGTCTGCTCTGGAGGAAGGTCCATGTCATCAATCTTCCCTTGGTCTGGCAGCTTCTCTGTGCAGGCACCTCAGGTCCAAAGGATGTGCTCTGCTCCTGGCACTGCTTTCTTGGTGGTATGAAGTTCCCATGTGTCTCTACTCGCTTCTCTCTTTTATATCTCAAAAGATATTGACTTAACACACTATCCAACCTTGTACACCTCATCAGCATAACTGCCGCTAATCCATTTTATTACATCATAATGATTGAATTTACAACACATAAGGAAATCACCTCAGATTACAACAGGGTACACAGTTATACAGTACTGGCAATCATGACCCAGCCAATTTGACAGATATTTTCTGGGGACATAATTCAATCCATGACAGCATCTTATTCCAATATAAGGATGTTTCATCTATATTGAAAATTTTCTGTTTAGTGTAGCCACCTTAATTATCTTAGCTAGATCTTCTGGATAACTTGTTACAGCTTCTACACCAACACTTGCTACTTCATCTTGCACTTTTATGTTATGGAGATGGCTTCTTTCCTTAAACCTCATGAATCAACTTCTACTATCTTCAAACTTTTCTTCTGCAGCTTCCTCACCTCTCTCAGCCTTCATAGAATTGAGCAGAGTTTGGGCCTTGCTCTGGATTAGGCTTTGACTTAAGGGAATGTTGTGGCAGATTTAATCTTCTATCCATACCACTAAAACTTTCTCCATATCAGCAATAAGGATGTTTTGCTTTCTTGTCATTCCTGTGTTCACTGGAGTAGCACTTTTAATTTCCTTCAGGAACTTTTCCTTTGCATTCACAAATTGGCTAACTTTGGTGCAAGAGGCCTAGCTTTTAGCCTATCTCAGCTTTCTACATGTCTTCCTCACTAAGCTTAATCAACTTACAGCTTTTGATTTAAAGTGAGAGACATGTGACTCTTCCTTTCACTTGAACTCTTAGAGGCTATTGTAGGTTATGAATTGACCTAATTTCAATATTTTCGTGTCTCAGGCAATAGGGAAGCCCAAGGAGAGAGAGGGAGAGAGACGGGGGAATGACCAATCAGTGTACTAGTCTGAACACACACATTTACCAATTATGTTTACCACTTATATAGGCGTGGTTCATGGCGTCACAAAACAATTACAATAGTAACATCAAAGATCATTGATCACAGATCACAGTAAAAGATATAATAACAATGAAAAAGTTTGAAATATTGTGAGAATTACCCAAATACGACACAGAGACACAAAATGAGCCTGTGCTGTTGTAAAAATTGTGCCAACAGACTTGCCTGACCCAGGGTTGCCACAAAACTTCAATTTGTAAAAAACATAGTATCTGCAAAGCTCAATAAAGTGAAGCACAACAAAACGAGGTATGCTTGTGCAGTGAAATTCACCATTTTTACTGTACAGTTCTGAGTTTGGAAAAATACAAACAGACATGTAACCACCATTACAATCATGATATAGAAAGGTTTCATTATCCCAAAATATTTCCTTTTGCCTCTTCCACCACCACTAGCACCTAACAATTTCTCATCCATTTCTCTGTATATAATTTTCCCTTTTCAGATTGTCATACAAGTATCATACAATATGTATCATGTTGAATCTGGTTTCTTTTTTTTGGCATAACGCATTTGCCATGCATCCATGTTGTTGCATGTATCGGTGTTTTGTTCCTTTTTAAGGATGAAAATTACTGCACTTTATGAATGTGCCACAGCTAGTTTAATCATTCAATAGAGATTTTATGTAATGTTGCTATAAACAGGTCAAACTGGATACTTTTCAAATATTTGTGTATTATTTATTAAGAATTTACGTCTTTGTCATATAAAGCAAAATTAACAATGGTTCATTCTGAAAGAGGCAGGGATTGTAAACAGATCATACAACCTAAGGACACATTCCTCAAAATATGTGGATTGTATCCAAGAAAAAGGGCCCTGGTAGTGCAGTGGTTTAGAGCTCAACTGCTAACCAAAATGTCAACAGTTCCAATCTACCAGCCACTCCTTGGAAGCTCTATGGGGCAGTTCTACTCTGTCCTATAGGGTCACTATGAGTTGGAATCAACTCCACGGCAAGGGTTTGGTTTTTGGTTTTATGGTATTCAAGAAAACAATATTTATGAAAGTCCAATTACAGGCAAAAACATACATAGGCACATGATAAAAAGGTGTTGCAAAATAATACTTACCTTTACCAATACACGAGGATATTTTCTTTTCTACTCTAT
This sequence comes from Dugong dugon, assembly GCA_030035585.1. NCBI lineage: Eukaryota > Metazoa > Chordata > Mammalia > Sirenia > Dugongidae > Dugong > Dugong dugon. The sequence continues at coordinate 98,324,588 of CM057463.1, read as the reverse complement.
CCTATTCTATTGTACTTATTTATGTTTTAATACTAGGAATAACCTATTAAATTTATCTCAAGCCCACTGACATACTCAGATTCAGAATAAGAACATCACAGATGTATGGTTGTCTCATTCAGTAACTATCAAGCAGCCAATCAAATATTTATAGTGCTTGTAATTTTGTAACCAACACTTTTTTGGTCAGTGTCATGGAGGTATTAAATATTTCATTTTCTATGATTTCTTAAATTGTTCTATTAATGATCACTAGTGATGTAGTAACAGTAAAAGTATTTCAATATAGCTATCAATTCATGTTAAAGGCAAAAATTTTCCCATCATTTTAGATAATCAAAAACTTGGAGAGACATGATAATACTTTTACTTCAGACAATCAGTATTTTGGTGCAATGAAAATATTGTTACTTTTCCACCATTTAGCATTAACTTCTTGATGGTGTGATAAAAGATCTTTCAATTATCTATAATTATTTTAATGAATTTTAACTAAATTCAATACGCATTCCATTAGCTTTAAAAAAATCTGCAAATTCTGTAGGAAGTTAATGAGCAAATGTCATTAAATCATTAGGGATTTTATGCATACTGAACCCAATAGAGCATCAAATATAACCTAATGAACTGTTTTGAAAATGAAGGTTATATTGATTGAAAATATGTAGATATTTATTCAAGGCATACATCCTAAGTATAGATATATTCAGAAGTTGAATAATCAGGAATTCATACTAAAAAAATCAAAACTCTATGGTTGTATATGAATATCCATTCAGTGTTAATGTAAGGTTTGATAATAAAATAAGTCCAAAGAACATCAAATACAACAAAGCTTAGATTAATTTATGAGTCTGATGATTTGGTTCCTGGGTGTAATGTTTCTAGCATTTTCATTCTGTGTTTAATTTAGATGAGTCTTACTTGAAATCAGATTCAGGCTTTCAGAATACTAAATATCAATTCCCCATGTCTCTAGTATTTCAGTAAATTGCTTAGACAATGCATCTAATTGAATTTAATTTGATTACTAGGCAGACTTGAGGTAATTCTAAAAAAAAAAAAAAAAAAAAGACAGAAATACACCTAAAGCAAAGGAAAGCAGTTAGTAATACCACTCTCTGTTGCTCATAAACTACCTCCTCTGAATCTCTGCATATGGGCAGCAGTTCCTAGGCCTTGGAGAGATATTTTCCCACTTTTCTTTTCTTTTCAAGATCACAGAATCATTACAAGCCTGGTTGGTGAGATGTGTAAGGAGAGGACATTTCAGGAAGAGAGAAGACTATGAGAAAAGCGTAAGAAATGAGACAGCCCACGGTTTCAAGAGGTCATTGCACTTAACATGAACATAGCATGCAAGAAAGGGAATCTTTATGTTTTTCACCAGCTGTAGCAAATGAAACCTTATGTAGTTCACAGAGTATATCTAATCTCCATTACTAGCTTCCTTTGTGGCAGTAAATTATCCCTAATCCCTATACAATGATCATTAGCTAATCCAATTCCTGACAATACTGTTGCCTACCGTCCTCCATCTCCCACTCTTTCACATGAAGTACATCATTCTTATTTTACATTGAAAATATATATATATATATATATATTTATATAATCAATCCTTTCTTCATGATTTAGACAATGGTTAGAGACAGAGAGATGGAAAAAAAGAAGACAAACCTAGCAACAGAGGTTTATATGAAACTACATAAAAAACAGAAAAATTGGTTGGGAAGAAAAAGGAAGCAAAAAGTCCAGGTACTGGGGCTGAAAGGAGATTTTGCGGTTTTGACATATGGAACCTTCTGAGCTTTGCAGCACATTAGAGAAATGGGGAGCAAGGGAAAGGAATTTTGAAAAATGTGGCCTTGAATCAAGGATTTCAAGTTCTTTAATGTTCTTTTAGGAGTTCAGAGACATTTTGGAATTGATTCTTGTCACTAAATTGTAGATGGACTGTGAGTCATTGATTGTGAATTATTAAACAGTTGGGAAACATGGGGTCTAGGCTATTATTTGGGTAATTTATGCTGTTATATAGATGAATAAATACTTTTAATAATTTTTATTAAGCTATTAAAAATATGAAGAAATTGTAATGAAAGATTGCGCATTGAGACCAGGAAGTGTTCAGGTGAGGATAATTTGTTAGCTGTGAAGAATACTCACAAGAGACATTTACTTGCATGAGTTTAGCTTGGCCCAAGTTTGACATTCAGCTATGTAAACTAAGAGTATGATCTCTTCAATGTCCCAGACTTAGTAACTCTCAAGGATGCTGACTCGTGCTAACAAAACTCACAAGAACCTTAAACATAAAATTGTGAATTACCATTTTTACTTAATTTTAAGAAATATAATTTCCTAAAAGATGTTTTCCTGATAGGTTCTCTCACACATTCTCTTCCTATAGACAAAATTTTTGGAAGGTTGATTGAAGAACATAAAATGAATAAAAGACAAATATGTTTTTTGCTGTTTGATGGCCTCAAAGTGAAATGGTCTAATGTATTCATCTTCATAAAAGGAATATGAATGCCTGGCAGTCAGCTGACTTATTGTCTATAAAACCTATTCAAGAGGACCATGTTTAGGTGGGCACAGCCATTATTTGCCAAGCCACTATTTGGGAGTGGGAAACGAAGTATGCTTTTGATGTCAAATTATTTCTGTAGGTAGAAAGAATCCACCACATTTTTTTCTTCCTCTCTTCTTTTTAACTTCCTTTCCTCTTTCTGTCTGTTCTTTCTTCCTTAATTTTCTCTTGTCCTCCCTCCTTATTTTCTTCCTTGCTTGCTTTCTTTCACCCTTTGTTTCTTTCTAACCACCGTCTTCTTTTGTCCCACAAATTGTAACAGCTCCTTTACAGATCTCCATATTTACACTCATTTTCTGCTTGAATACAATCTCTCTTTGGATTTTGTTTTATGTATGTTGTTTGCAAAAAGGAGAAACTTAAGATGACTGTTATACTTTTGGCCTGATAAACTGGTTAAATAATAGCATCATTTACTGACATGAAAAAGCCAAAGAGAAACATTCTGGTGGGACTGAGCATCAATAATGTTCTTTTGAACATGTTAAGTTTAAAATGTTCTAGTAGACATCCAGATGGAAATTTTAAGTAGGCAGTTATTACTCACGTATGAGACTCAGACATACAAATATGAGTTATAAAAATATAAATGGTTTTTAGTTCAAAGGATTTAATAAGATTATATTTTGGGTTACTAAAGATAGAGAAGAGAACTTACAGATAACCCCAGAGCTTTCCAATAATAAAGCCAGTGAGAAGACAAGCATACAAAAAGGATTTGCAAGTAGGTGCCAATTATATAGAAAAATATGGAATCCTAAAGGACCAGTTGGAGCCCTGGTGGTGCAGTAGCTAAGAGCTCGGCTGCTAACCAAAAAAGAGATCAGCAGTTTGAATCCACCAGCCTTGGAAACCTATTGGGCAATTCTACTCTGTCCTACAGGGTTGCTGTGAGTTGGAATAGACTCAACAGCAACTGGTAAAGCACCAGTTATGAAAATGAATCAAGAAGTAACCATGTGATCAAATGTATTAACTGCTGATAATTCAAGTAAGATGAGAGTTGAGAATAAAGTATTTAATTTGGTGTTAAGCAGTTTCAGTAGAGTAATTGGCTTGAGAATATGCTTGCAGTTTGTTAAATAAAAGATTGGGAATGAAGAAGTGGAGAAAGCTAATTTAGACAACTTTTTCTAGGCATGTTTCTGAAAAGGAAGCAGAGATAACGAGAATAAAGTTGTAATCTGGACTTTGGCACATATTCACAGTGCTTAGTACCTAAAGATAAGTATGTTTATTATGTGTATTTAAGGAGCCCTGGTGGCAAGGTGGTTAAAACACTCAACTGCTAACGAAAATGTCATGATTCAAACCCACCAGCCACTCTGCAGGAGAAAGATGTGGCAGTCTGCTTTTGTAAAGATTTACAGGCTTGGAAACCCTATGAGACAGTTCTACTCTGCCTTATAGGGTCGCTATGAGTCAGTCAGAATTGACTCGACAGCAGTGTTTTTTTTTTTTTTTTTTTAAGTATATTTACAAGAGTTGACAAAATTTAGCAAATAGTAAATTAGAGATTCTAAAAACCTGTTTTATTTAGTTGATAATCTGTGATGGTTTCTTCAGAGCTGTTATATACTATTATGTAAATACCTAATCACTGACATGCTGTGCATTACTTACTCTATCCTATGTAAAGACTCCATTGGAGTCATTATGGATTGTTGTGGAAATGCCTAATTGCAGGCAATTTAAGATGGTTATTATTTACTTGATAGTTTGTAATGGATTTCTCAAGGTAGGTACATAGCAGAGCTATGCATGCCTTTTAACGTTTAAGACCCGACTATAAAAAGAATATATGCATGTGAATGTCTAACACACATATTCCCAAATCCACATTGCGTTAAAATATTTTATTGAGCTTTAATAATGTTTTATTTCATCAAGTATAAATAGATGTTCTCTTGGAGTCACACAGATATGGAAATAACTATGATTCTCCTACTTACCAGCTGGTTTTTGCTTTTTAAATCTCACTTTCTATTACATTCTAAAACTGGAAAGAATTTTACAGTTGAAATGCTCTTATTTTCTTGCTGCTTCTTGTAGATGTGTCTCATTGCCTTGTGGAGAGAGTAGATTATGAATGGGAGAAGTATTCCTATGAATCTTTCTGGGTTGCAGTGAAGAGCTTTCTGGTTTGTGTCCCTCTCTACATCATCCCATCTTTATCACACTTGGTATATGTTTCAGTTGATTAAACTGTAATTTTTCTCCAGAGCAATGCTTTTGCATGTGTTGCTATGAGACAGAACTGACTTGATGACACCTAACAACAACAATGTGGGAGATCCAGGTTCTAATCCCAGCCAATGCACCTCAAGTGCGGCCACCAACTACTGTCTGTCAGTGAGGTTTGCATGTTGCTATGATACCGAACAGTTTTAAGTGGCTTCCAGACTAAGAAACTTTGGTGCTCTACTTCCAAAAATTAGCCAATGAAAATCCTACTGATCACAATGATCTGCGACCATTCTTGGGGATGGCGCATAATTAAGCAGCATTTTGTTCTGTTTTGCACGGGGCCATCATGTATCAGGCTTATTTGACAGCGGCTAACAAGAAGCCAATGCTGATCTTAACAAGACCAGTCACTGTGATAATTTATGGTGGTGGTTTTGAGTCACACAGTATAAGCTCTATGTCTGGAGGTGCTGGAGACTGAGGTCAGCCACATGTACAATAAACCATGGAGTCCCAATAAAGACTGTAGATAACAAGGCTCGGGTGAGCTTTCCTGGTTGTCAATATTCTGTGCATATTGTCATACATTATTACCAGGAGGAATTAATGCTGCCTGTAATTTCATCAGAAGAGGATAACTGGGAACTCTACTTTTGGAACTCTCCTGGAAGCTGATTCATGCAGCACTTTCCTTGTTTGAATTTAATACATAGCCTTTGCTAGTAATAAAATGTAACCGTAAGTATAAAAGCTTTCAGTCAAGTCTGTGAATCATTTAGCAAATTATCAAATCAAGGGTGGTCTTAAAAACTCCCAAACTCTGCATTTGGAGTCATAAGTCAGGACATTCCTAGGGACTGTACTTTCCAGCTTCTTTGGTGCCTATCTGCTGGTTTCCATTGCATACCTCTGTATGTGCCCTGAGCATTAAATAGTGGATTCACCGATAACAGTGCAGAGAAGGCATCTCATTCCAATTATAGCACTACTGAAGTACTCAATATATAAAACAAGAAGAATATAGATTCAACATTTGTAAGGTTTTGTTTGTTTGATTTTTTTGTTTTCTTCAGGAGCCTGCATGGATTTCTTTTCCCTAAAAGCACTTGAATTTCCTTTTGGAGGATTTTCTCTCCAATATTGTGTGCAGTCTTGGTAGAACACTAAATGAAGTGGTTCTATCCCATCATTTCAGAAACCTAAAAGATTCTGAAGCTTACTTTGGACAGCAATCTCCTCTTATCATCCTGGTATAGACTCTGAGAGAAAATGCGATTCAAGCTCGCCTAACTGGACTCTTTTTTTTTCCCTAGAACATACCTCACAATGTAACTCCAATAAATTCTTTTTTTTTTTCCCTGAAGTTTTACAGAGTTAATTTATTGTTACTTAAAACCAAGTGACCCTAACTGATTGACTAATTTCAATGAACTTATACTTAAGTCCTACAGAAATAGGGCATAAAATCAGAAAATGTCTAAATGAGCAGCTCTGTGAGTAGGTGCTTGCTAGCAGTCAGTCAAAATAAATTTGAGCTGGCCCTGAGGCAAGGTAGAACTGAATTATTTTGAGAGGACATAGGTGAGCATTACAAGTGTGGGCAACAGGGACCCACAGTAGGAATTTGGAATGGCATTCTTTAGGGTCAGAGAGAAAAGATTGGATGAATCAGAGGATTTCCTTTGAGAAATGGTCAAGGCAGTTTCAAAGATGACCTTTGGATGCCAAAAAAGACTGTGGCTAGAACTATGCCTAGGTTTAAATCTTTGGCTCAGTATAGATGCCAACAGCAATGTAGCTCTTTAGACTTACAATAAATATTAGATATGAAATATATCTAAATATGTTTAAATAGATGGTGTGTGATTTTGTGTGTCTGTGGGTGTATGAGAAGAGAGAGGCAGAGAGAAAGAGAGAGAGAGAAATTGATTCTAGCCCAAATTTCTTGTTTTTAACAAAAGAGAACTGGCCTCCAAGAGAAGAAAATAGTGGAGAGGAAATTTATCAACCAGAGAAACAAATGAGGTGTTTTAATTATTTCTCTTATTTAATAATTTCATTAATCCTATAATGTAAATAAACATTATTCATTTTGTATTGAAGAGGAAAACAAAACACAGAAAGGTTAAGTAACTTGCTAAGTTCATGTGTTCGGTAAGTGGAATAGCTGATTTTTCCAAGGTTGGACATTGATTAAAATGGTTAATTATATTCTATTGTTGGAAAATTTGAAGGGCATGTGCATAGCGGCACATAATCTTGTGTTGGACCAAAGACTCAGGAACAAAATTGTAGTATGATTTTGTGTGTTTTCTAATCCTTTTGCCTCAAGTATTCCTTAGTGTAAAATGCAAGGATAATCAAGGCTAATACTGTAGCATAAGATTACTAGATCCATCAGTAAATTAATTAGGCATGAACTAAAAATAAACAATCATGTATATTTCAATAAAGAACTTCCCATAATATGCACCAAATATCAAATGGATGTTTTATCCACAGGTAAGCAATATCCCTGATTTCTTCTTGTTTAACTTAACCTGCAGCTTATTTTCCTAAAGGCATATGTGGGTTATTATTCACTGTGATGTTTAATTAATTTCAAACTCTTCTCTACTGATATTTCTTTATGGTGTCACTTGAAGGACACTATGAGGTTTTGATTTTAATTAAGTCATGATTCTGTCGCAGCCCTAAACTTAGATATTCCCATTCAATTAATCTTGATTTTGTTCCCCAGATGAAATACTACATTATTTTTAAAAAAAAAAAAAAGAGGCTTGTGTTACAGGATTTCCTGTGGTAATACTTTATATAGAAATAATGTTTATGATTAATTTCTTCTGCACTACATTGGATGTTGTTTTGTCTTTCATTGAAATACCCATAATATAATTCTATTCAGTGAGATATACAAACCAGCATTTTTGGTATTTGAAAGGAAACATTCATTCTTGAATAAAGGCTACAGATTTAATTAAATAATTTTAAAAGTTTAAAAAGGTTGTATATGTTATTGCTGATACTGATGAAATGTTCTTGCTTATTATTTACAGTAAAAAAAAAATTCTTTGAAAAATTGGTATTAAGAATATATGTGTTCTCCACATGGTGATATTTAGAAAAATGATATATATACATATATCTAGATTGACTAATTAAAAAATAACACTTCTTTCTGGACCTATTTCTTTCAAGTGCCTTTGTTGGGTGGTGAGCCCTTTAGGTAAAAAATTCAGTGTCACTTACTCCCTCTAAGTTCAGAAAGATAATCATACGAACCATTGACACTGTTCTTCAGTGAATGCCAAAATAATTCAACTAAACTAATTTTATATAAATTTATTTATTTAATTACATTGTATCTACTAGTTGGCAAACTCCATGATGACAGAAATCATGTCTATAATGTTCACCACTCTATCTCCGGTTCTTACTACCTAGTTTCACACACATGATAGATACAAATAAATGTTTACAATTTATGTAAAATATTTCCAGATGTGAATGAATTAGCTTCTGGAAAATTATGGTAGGGTGTTAGCCCTGCTGCTATAACAACTATAGCAAACAAAAATATGAAGCAGCTGTTTTTAGTTATTGAACAATAGGGAGCATAGGACTTTCGCTCCCAAATGAAAGGAGTCTCATGAAGTATACCCTGCACTTGTCTGCCTCTCTGCCTGAGGATATTTTCTCAACTTAAGTGCAGCGAGTTGGAGCCCAGTAGAGCAAGGAGGATCCACTGACTTAAGAGGCAGATCTCAGCCTTCATGGCTGCTGAAGTGCTGGGAAACTGAGGGGCATGGCACTGGAGAGAACGGTGGTGACACAAAAAAATTCTGGTGGTGGGAGGGAGGATGTTCCCTACAGTTCTCTGGCTAAAGGCTGGGCTGAGTATTCACAAGCCTTAGCAGAGAGTGACTGCTATAACTGATGAGCCCATGAAAGTGAGTTGAACTCTCGCCATTCTTGTTTCTAAGGAGCATTCTTGTTGTATTTCTTCTAAGACTGATTTGTTGGTTCTTTTGACTGTCCACAGTATATTCAATTTTCTTTGCCAGCACCACAAGTTTAATGCATCAAATCTTCTGTCTTTTTTTTTCATATATAATGCCCCCTAAAAATACAAACCATTTGCCTTCAAGTTGATTCAGACTCATGGTGACCCCATGTGTTGTAAAGCAGAACTGTGTGCCATAGGGTTTTCAAAGCTGTGGCTTTTTGGAATCAGGTCACCCCGACTTTCTTCTGAGGTGCCTTCAGGTGGGTTCAAACTCTGAATGTTTCCATTAGTAGTCAAGTACTTAACCATTTGTGCCAGCCAGGGGCTCCTTTTCTCATGTATAGGGGAAGGTTAAAAGTGTGTGCAGACCACAGTGGTATCAGACAGTGGTTTTATTTTGCATACATCTTTCCTCTGAGTATAGTATAACCCCAGGAACATGAACATTATTATTCCTGTTTTTATAGCTCTCTCATTAAAAATACACCCGCCCCCCAAATACTCCAGACATACAGAACACATACATGAAGAATTCTGATCGATAGCCGTTAACATTACTGAACTAAAAAAAGGACTTGTAGCCCAGTGGCACCAAGGATCCTCATAGGACAATAAAATAAAAAGGAATGAATAAATATTTATACTTTAAATGTATTATTTATCCTTCTCATAGCAGTTTGGATATACACAGAAATGAATAAACATGTATGTGTGTGTACATGTTATCTGGTATATTAATTTTTAAAATGTGGTATTTCCAAAGAAGCAAGCCGAATGCAAGAGAGGGTTGGGATATACTCTTTTATATTTTTAAATAATTCAGTTTATGCTTCTTTATTGCCTTTGCCTAAAGCAAGGAAGCATGTAAAAAACTGAAAAATATTGTCAATAACAAAATTCCATCAGCAGAATCAGGTTTTAGAGAAAAGGAGATTAAAAAAAAAAGGGAAAATAAAGTTATGTGCACAATATGAAGTGGTTAAATCATGACCTAAATGGAAAACCCATGAAAACTACATGAAGTCCAGAAAGTTTGTTATATCTCCACCCTACCACCTAGAAGAAGACTGAGATTACCTTAGACACTCAATAAATATATGAAAATTAATTGATTCTTATATTCTTTAAAAAGAATAAGATTATTGTATTAATAGTGTTAGATATTATAATAATTTCCTACTGATGCCATAATAAAATACCAAAAAGTAAGAGTTTTTAAACATCAGAAACTTATTCTCTCAGTTTTGGAGACTAGAAGTCCAAAATCAAGGTGTTGCCTATGTGGATTCTTTCTGAATCTTTGAGAAAGAATCTGTTCCATCCCTCTCTCTCTCAGATTCTGGTAGATCTGTTCGTTCCTTGACTTGGAGTTGCAGCATCATAAGTTCATCTTTACTGTTTCTCTGTCTCTGTGTATCTTCTCCTTTTTTTATAACGACACCAGTCATGTAGGATTAAGACTCATCCTACTCCAAAATGACTTCTTGTTAACTTAGATGATAACATCTTCAAAGATCCTATTTACAAACAATTTCACATTCACAGGTTCAGGAATTAGAACTTTAACATACCTTTTTTTGGGGGGGACACAATTCAATCTCTAGCATATATTAATGTCTTGAATTAAAAAAAAAAAAAAAAACCCTTTAAGTTATCTTCTATGTTTAAAAAGTAAAAGGTACAAAATAAAAAAAAAAAATGTAATACTCACAATTATTAGCTGTTTTGTACCTACAGATCAATGTTTGTTTACATAAAAATACTTTTCCGTTTACATTTTGACCAAGAACCATTATAAAAATTAAATCACTTCTGTCTTAGTTGTTTAGGGCTACTGTAACAGAAATATCACAAGTGGATGGCTTTAACAAACAGAAATTGATTTTCTCACAGTTTAAGACACTGGCCAGAGAAGGCTTTCTCTTTCTGTCAACCCTGGAGGAAGGTCCTTGTCTCTTTTTAACTTCTGCTCCTTAGTGATCTTCATGTGACTTAGCATCTCTCTTTCCTCGTCTCCGCTTGCTAGCTTGAGTTAAATCTCTTTAATATCTCAAAAGGGATTGATTCAAGATACACCCTACACTAATTCTGTTTTATTAACATAACAAAGACAACAATTCCCAAATGGGAGACACAATTCAATACTAACATTCCACACTTGGTCCCCCAAAGTTCGTTCATGTCCTTGCTACATGCAAAACATATTCACCCCATCAAGTCATCCCAGAAGTCTTAAATCAACTCCAAGTCCCAAATCTCATCTTCTGAATTATCTAAATGAACTATGGTTGAGATGTTAGGTGTAGTCTATATTGGGCAAAATTCCTCTTCACCTGTGAACCTGTGAAATCTAGATTACAAGTTATTTATTTCCAAAGTACAGTGGTAGAACAGGCACAAGGTAAAGATTTCCATTACAAATGGGAGAAATTGGAGGGAAAGAAGGGATAACAGATACCAAGGAAGAACAAAACCCAGTAGAACAATTTACATTAGCTCTCAAGGCTTGAACATAATCCTCTTTTTCTAAGACCATGTAGGCAATGGCCCTACTCTCCAGAAGCCTCCAGCCTGATGTCTGACCCATGGATTTGGGACTTATCAGCCTCCACAACTTCGTGAACTATTTCCTTGAAATCTCTCTCTCTCTCTCTCTCTCTCTCTATATATATATATATATATGTATATATATATATATATATATATATATATATATACATTTCACTGGTTATGCTCCTCTAGAGAATCTAGCCTAAGACAAGGTACTACTGGGAAATAAGTTGTTTAAAAAAAAAAGGTCAAAATATATGTTTTTATTGAATTTCTCATGATAAAATGACCTCTCCCCTCCAAAAAAAATCGAACTCATTGTCATAGAGTTGATTCTGACTCATAACAACACTGGGGACAAAGTAGAACAGCCCCAGAGGGTTTTCAAAGCTGTAACCTTTAGAGAAGCAGACTGTCCCATCTTTCTCCCATGGAATGGCTAGTGGGTTGAGACTGTGGAACTATTGGCTTCAGCTGAGCACTTTGACCACTGCACAACCAGATCATAGAAAAAAAAATAATTAAACCTCTCCCACTCTCCAGCCACTCAGTTTTGAAATACTGCAATGTGCTGTATTCACAAGTTTGTAGTGAAAACTGTCTGGAACAGGGCACAGACCAGACACTTCAGGAGAGTAGCTAGGAGATGATAAGAGATTACTGCATATCCATGCACCCAGCAAAAACTAGGTTATTCAATTAAGACTTTTTAGTTCTATAATCTGTATGAAAATTAATAAGAACTGAACTTTGAATATTTCAGAGGACAAACCCTTTTAAACACACTGGATGTGTGGCTTGGTAGGAGGTAGGAAAAAGTGTTGACACAGCAGTGTATTGTTAAATGTGAACAATGGCTTTCCAGAAATACAAGCTCTCATTTGTAGTGCTTGCCAGTTTCCAAGCTGTAAATATTCCCACGTTTTCTTTCAAGCTACCAGTGTGTCATCTCTGAACATACAGTTGGGAAGAGATATGCTCAGTGAGCTCTCATGAACCTGTATGAGCCATCGCCAGCACATCATGTGCTGCCTCTAGACTAATAGGGGAAGAAGCAAGGGGTATGCTAAGAGCTGTACATGCAAGAACATGTTGACTACTTGCTAGCTACATCTGAGTTAAATGTCATTCCAGGCAACAGAAGTAGAAGAAGTTTCTTTGTGTGCTATCATTATAGAAATGTGACATTAGATGAATGCCTGCCAGACACTGGAAACAGTAGTGAAGCTCTACAAATCCCTCTACTCTCTAGACTGGTACCTAAAATGGAGAATTTTAGAAGTTCCTAGTGCATCATGAATAAAGATAAGTCATCCTCATCTTGTCTCATGAAAAACTTCATGTTTAGACAAAACTCTTCAATAAAGGATAAACAAATAGGAAATAAACCATAAATGAAACCAGTTACCCTCCAGTCAATTCTGACTCATGGCGACCCCATGTGTGTTAGAATAGAACAGTGCTCTATACAGCTTTCAATTGCTGGTTTTTTGAAAGTAGACTGCCAAGTCTTTCGTCCAACGGACTTCAGGGTGGACTCAAACTACCAACCTTTCAATTAGCAGTCATTTACAACACTCAGGGACTCCAAACAGAACATAGAGTATATAAAATGTACTAAACACAAGAAGAAGAAAAAAAATACTGAAAAGAGACCTATGCCTAGGATTATGACTGCCAATTAAAAAAAAAAAAGGAATATAATAAAAATATCTTCTGGGACTTTTTAGTAGTGATAAGAATCCATGACCCTCATTTAGACAGAATCAAACACCATTGGAAAAGAATAGAATATGATACAATGACAAACATTTCATTCTTATAGAAGCTAGAGTTGATGTAAGAAGTTCTACAAGGTAGTCTACAATATAATAAAAGGAAAAACAAACAAAAAAACAAAAAACAAAAAACACTGCAGTTGAGTTGATTCCGACTCACAGGGACGCTATAGGACAGAGTAGAATTGCCCCATAGGATTTCCAAGGCTGTAAATTTTTACAGAAGTAGACTGCCATATCTTTCTCCAGCAAAGTAGCTGGTGGGTTTGAACTGTCAACATTTTGTTTAGCAGCCAATCTCTTAACAACTGAGTAACCAGGCCTATACAATACACACATAAAAAATACAAAAATCATAAAAATGTACTCCAGTGATGAAGAAGAGTTGGACAACATTGGCATTTTGTCAGTTACGGTAATAACTCCACTTGTGAAAGGTTTTGGATTATCCCTGAGAAAGAAGGAGGATGGCATTTCTAGTCAGAAAATTAGTGAACATTGTCTGTATAGCCCTTTTCTTTTTTTTTTTTCATATATTTTGAGGTAACACCTCATTGCTTCCCACATCTGCATATCAGTTTTAGCAAAGCATTAGCTTTTGGGTTCATGTTTTTGAGCAACTGAAGCCCCTCATTTAGGTTAGAAAAAACTCTAGCTAATCCTTTCACTCTATAATTTTTGTCAACTTCTCTCCTTCCTCTTCCTCATTATTTCTTTCTTCTTCAGCATTTCTTTCCTCTTCAAATCCATTAAGTCCTGACCCGTCAATTCCCCTTCTTCATGATCTGTGAGCTGTTCCACATCAGTGATATCAAGTTCTAAATTCAGCCTTCTTGCCATATGAAAGATTTTTCCACCGAACTCTTTCATCAAATTGGCCTGATAAAATGCTTAGAGCATGTTCAAATAACTCAGCACTTTTTTTTTCTATATCTCCTGCATGCATTTTCCATAACTTCCTCCTAGGAAGATGTAATGTTCCAAATACACTGATGGTCCTAAGTTCAGTTTGAAGTAAACTGAACATGTCATAAGTCAGGGACTACCTGTATCATAAATACTGAAATTTATGCCGGGTGGTGGCTTCCCGTTCTTCTTCACCTTCTCCTATCCCTTGACCAGGCTGAGAAATTAGCAGGCATTGTTCTTGTATCTGATGAGGTACATGGGACCGGGCCCTGATTGGGGTGGAAACTGTCACAGTCAGTGTCACTGGGGCTAGGACTAAGGAATTGGCACTTGTTAGAATATTGGTTGTATACAGAATGATTGAGAAAATAAATAACTAATTTGATGGAAATGGGAGCTAGGTTTCTCAGTGTAGGAGAAAAGAGTTACAGATATGCAAAGATGGAAGGCTAGAATGAATCGTGGTGATGGAGCAGAATTTTAGAGGTTATCCATATAAGTTTTATAGACAGATAGACAGACAGATAGGTGGGTAGGTAGGTAGGTAGGTAGTTGAAATAATACCTACCTCATGAGGTGATGGTAAGAATTTAAAATACATAAGTGTACTCCAATATCCTTTTAATACTACTCTTAATGTCTGTTTCTCATAATCTCACATATATAGTTATCTGGTCAATGGCTAAAATTTGAGCTTTTGGTGAAATAATTCCTTCATAATACTAAATGTTCTATTTTTGGAAAATCACAAACATTCAAAATACCTTCCTTATTCTGAGCCAAACTCATCTTTCTTTATTACTTTCAGCCATGGTTCCTAGTATGTTACTTTGAAGTAAGAGAATGGATTCACTGTCTCTTCTATTGAAAGGCAATTCAAATATTTGAGTACAGCTATTATATGACACTTAAGTGTTGCCTTTTTCAAGGTTAATATTCCCAACCTAGTAAGTCATTTGTTTTATGTCTTATCTTCCAGACACTTCAACATCCTATTTTTTTTAATCAGACAAATTCTAATTCATCAATGTGCTTCTTAATTTTTTTTAGTCCAAGAACCAAACTTATATATCAGATATTGTTTGACTGACAGAAAGTTTGGTGAGACCACTACTTCACTTGATAAAATTACTGAAGTTCTCTTAACTGTAGAACATGTCCATACACTTTTTCAGTCTTCACCACCGATTTCTAAATAATGTTAGGTGAGATAGTTTACAAATGCCTGGATGCAGGAGAGCAAGTTACTAACTAGTTATGCAGGAGAGCAGAATGAGATTTTGAATGGGAATGCAGGGCTGGGCAGGCGAATTACGGTTGTGGAATTGTCAGGGAAATGATCACAAGATGCCAGTAATTGCTCATCAGCCTCCCAGACCTTAGGACTCCTAATAGGAATTTTTAAAGATCCTTGGGGATGATTGTATTTTGTCAGAACAATCAAAGCAATATTCCAGTTTTGAAAGTGCAAAGGAAAGGCGCATCTCATATGGTCCGCCACATTCACCTTGGTTCTTAGGGTCATCTATGTAATCAACTCCCCTGGACTTCAAATATTCTTTCTGTGCTCTGCAAACATCACTTTCTCGCTTGTCAAACTCAATTGGCACTGTGCAAATACACCCAGCTCCATTCAATTTAGGAATTTTGTCAATGCCTATCTTTAAATATGGTGCCCAAAATTGAACAAAAGACTCTGGATAATCTTACTAGGACAGACTACCTACAGTGAAGCAGAGTTATTTTTCATATTTAGTAAACTCTGATTCTTTTAATATAACCTTGTTTTGTTCTGTTGTATACTATATGATTACACTGAAAGGCCCCATCTATTTTTTGGCAAGATTCTGTTTTGTCACCTCTCACTTGTGTTCTCATTGCTTTTCTGTAATATATTTTGGATCCGCCTGTTTTTCTTTTTTTTCTACCACATACAAACACCTATTTTTCTGAACATTTTATTGTGGTTTAGGTGAGAATCTACAGAGCAAATTAACTTTTCCATTCAACAATTCATATACGTTTTGTTTTGTGACATTAGTTGCAATACCCTGAAATGTAACAGCACTCTACCCATTTCTTCTCTGAGTTACCTGTTTCCATTTGCCCATCTTTCCTACAAATATCAAATTGAAAGCACAAAGGAAAACAATTTATGGTGAGAGAACAACAAAACTACAAAGAAGATGGGAACAAACCACTATGGTCAAAGTTACCCTCATCTCGCTCTTAAAATATGACAATATTCTCCTAATTGGTTTCCTTATTCTTACACTCCTACACGTACTCACGTATGATCTATTCTCCCTTCACCTTAAATATTGCAGTAACTTCCCATCATGCTTATAAAAAAATCCAAAATCATCACCAGGGCTACCTGTATGATTGGACTTGCCCTCTTTTTCAAGCTCATCTTAAACTACTTTCCCTTTATTCACTAGGCTTTTTTAGAAATGCTAGCTTCAGGATAATCAGCACAAACTTTTAAAAATAATGTTAACTTTTATATTTTGTTTCTTTTGTTTGACCATCAGCTATTTCTACCTTCTTCCTTAATTTATATAGGCTCGCTTTCATTTGAGTAGCAAGATTCTCAGGATATGAATCATAATAAGCCAAGTCTGTCAATGTTTTATAAATTTATTTCACTTGTGATGGTTTTGTGGCGGGTAAGTGAATCAATTTTGGCCAATAAGGTGTAAGAAGTATGCTGAAAGACTACTAGATAGGATTTTATCTCCCTGAATAAAAGGAGACTGGAGGAAAAGACCTGTCCTTTATTTCTGCTTTGAGGGCATTTATATAAAGAAATGATGTTTTGAAATGTAGCAGTCATCTTGTAAGTGTAAGACTATGAGGCTAAGCATAAAAAAAAAAAATCCAATAACAAAACAATATGCTGAAGCTGGCACAACAGAAAAATTCTGAGTCTTTGAAGATATTGTTAAGCATCTGAACCAACTTAAAATTTCTTGCAATTTGAAACTGAATTATTTTGTTGCTTAAGGTATTTTATCAACTTTATTTTACCAGATAATAAATCACTGTGTCAGCTGTTTATCTATGTGCATTGCACACGCAGACAGGCTGTGCCTCAAACTTCCAGGCAGTCATAAGACTACTAGGAATGAGGCACCTACACTCACTGGCGTCAACTATTCCATGGGTGCTACGTCTATGTGTGATTGAGCCAGACACAAGAGACACTTACACAGTGTTGGCATTGTAAAAGCCATTATTATAATTTATGGAAAGCAAACAGTAAACAGTAACAACAGATTCTCAAAAACTTTCACCCTTCTCCAAATTGCCCATGTCCATTCTTACGTCACTGGGTAGGCACACCGTGGTTCAGGTCAGATGCTGTCATGTCAATGCTGCCTCCGGCTACCCTTATGCATTGGGGTGCTGTATGGCTCCCTGAGATTCTGCTCATTGGGACTTGCCTTGCTGGCAGGAAGTCCCCTGCATAGGATCTCCTGAGCCTCTGCTGCCAGGCTGTTCTAGACCTCTGCCCCTGGATCCCACCACACTACCCAGGTTTGAGTAGTTCTCTCTCTTGACCCCACACTACCCAGGCCTGCACAGCTAGATGGCCTGAGTGGCCCCCACCACACTTCCTGGGGGGTAGGGGGAGGGATGTTACAGCTCTTTGGTAGCAGGCAAGCCTCCTGCACAGAGGCACTCTTTCATGGGTGACCACCTGCAGGAAGGCACAAGCCCACCACAACTGATTCTCTTTCCATGGGCCAAGCAACCCACCATGTCTTCATCTTCAGTGTTAAAGCTCTCTCTTCTGGGTTTAGTCTGTTCTCAGCACAGGGGCCCTGAGTCAAAAGGATGTACTCCGTTTCAGACTTTTCTTGAAGGTAGTGAGATCCCCCTGAAACTCAGTGAGACTGGCCCTTATATAAGCCTAGCAGGATGACAAAGCTAACCAATCCTCTAGCTAGACTGCAAGGAGCTCAATCCTTTTGGGTGGATTTTCAAGCTACTACTTGGCACAGTGGCTACAACAATGGGCTCAGGCATAACAATGATTGTGAGGATGGTGCAGGACCAGGCAGTGTTTTGTTAGGTTGTACATAGTATCACTATGGGTAGGAACCCACTAGATGGCACCTAACAACAACAATAACAACAACACTTGCATAGCAAAACTGACCAATCCCCTAGCTGGTTCACAAGGTGTTCAATCTCATTGGGTAGCTTTTCAAGCCACTATTTGTATAATAAATTAACCAATCTCTTGAAAGATAGCTACCCAGCCAATCATTT
Source organism: Dugong dugon (assembly GCA_030035585.1). Lineage (NCBI taxonomy): Eukaryota > Metazoa > Chordata > Mammalia > Sirenia > Dugongidae > Dugong > Dugong dugon. Next base: position 98,306,284 of record CM057463.1, on the reverse strand, counting down.
TGTGGGAGTTACAATACCATGGCTAGAAAGGCCATATAAAAGCAATTCATTGCACTATAATCATGCTATAACAATTACAATTTATTGTCCCTCTGGATTCTCAGATTGACTGTATGGTTCTGGTGATCTGGTCCAGGTTTGCTTGATCTTGGCTGTGCTCAAACATGTATTCATGGTCAGCTAACAGTTTATTTAGCTGCCGTTTGACTTGGTTTATCTTAGCACAGTTCTCTAAAATATTTGCACCCTTGGATGGATCAGTCAACCTGAATGAGCTCTCTTCCACATAGTTTTTTATCCTACAACAAGCTAGCTCAGGTTGGTTCTTGTGACAGTGGCAGGAGTCCTAAGAACATGAGTTGTGCCAAAGGCCTAGGCTCAGAACTAGCACACTGTCACTTCCACCATATCCTGTCGGTCAAAGAAAGCCACAACAGCACCCCAGGTTAAAGTAGAGGGGAAATAGACCCTACCACTTGATGGGAAGAATTGCAGTATAGCATCACAAAATGAATGGTTAGAAAAGACTAGAGAATCAGAAAGATTTTTGTAATCAATCTACCAGAGTTACTCTTGCCTGTGACTTGCTTTAAAATATGTAGTCACACTGGTGACTTTGTATTTGCTTCCCTGTTTCTGGACTAGTTTTAGCTCGGATCTTCCAATAGCTGATATTTTTGCATTTTTAAGATTACAGGGCAATGAGGGGACAAAAACACTATAAATCTCAATCTATTTTATCAGGCTTATGTTATATTATTTCCTTACATACACCTCATTATTTTAACAAACAGGAACACATTCCCACAAATACATGTTGTGCTCTTCTACTTCTGGAACTTTAGTTACATATATATTTTGCTTGACTAGAATATGTATCCTTTAGGTCTAATTTTCATTATTTTATTCTTTTATTGTCCGTATCAAATTCCATATCTTCCAAGGAAAACCTTTTGGGTCCCTATTGGGTATATTGGGGCCCTGGTGGTGCAGTGCTTGACAGCTCATCTTGGCTGCTAACCAAATGTCAGCAGTTTGAATCCACCAGCCGCTCCTTGGAAACCCTATGGAGCATTTCTACTCCATCCTATAGGGTTGCTGTAAGTTGGAATAAACCAGATGTCAACAGATGAATGGATAGATTGGATATTTTGGCTTACTCCATTGGATATCTCTATTGTTTTCTTTGTATCTTCTTTATGGCACCTAACATAACCCATTTTTTATTCAAGTAATCTGTAATTTATGTTCTCAGAAATTGGAATGTAAGTTCCTGAAAGTCGGAGTCTATGTCTTAAGTTATTCCTTCATTTACTATAAATTACCACTTCTATATAAGTTAATAATAATTATTTCTTAATTTGAGTTAAAGTATGTAATATATTCTACCTTATGATATTATAAAAATGACATGGCAGCAGCATCACAACTCTTCACCTAACTTCACAAAGAGGGAGGAGAAATGTTATCAGCATTTGCCCAAGGTTGATTCCTATGAGGGAGAGGTCAGATATACATTCTCTCTCCAACCTTTTTGCCAGTTCTAACACCAACCATCCCTCTCACAACACTCTCTACTTCACTGCTGGATTCAATAATTTGTTGCAATGTCCACACAGAACTCACAGACAGTATTCATGGTTATAGGGTATTGGGAAAGTAACAGGTTACAATTCAGGATCAGAAGTACTCAGGATATAGTTCTTCAATCAGAACAGCCTCTTCTCAGCAGTGCCCTCAGGCAGCCCACTCTGTGGCCCTTGGCCTCTCGGCCCCTTGGCCTGCCCTCTGCCCTGCTCCTGCAAGTGTTACAAAGCTCTTTAGCTTTGCCAATAAGTGCCTGGAGACACCCTACTCTGCCAGTAAGACTCGACTCAAAGGCACTCAGCTCACTGGCTCTGTGGGTTGGTGAGCCTAGCTCCTCTGACAAGTGACCAGAGGCATCTAACCCCACCAGCAAGCCTCTTGCCTGGAGGCACTAAGCTTTCTCACTCTACGGGCTGGGAAGCCCACCATGTCACCTCCTGCTGGTCTCCTGGTTCTGTTGCCTCTGCTGCCATCATTTCTCCCTGTCTCTTGTGTTACAACTTTCTCTCTTTCTGTCTTCTGCGTCTAGGATGTTCTCAGCGCAGGGATCCCAGGTCCAAAGGACTCACTCCACTCCTAACTCTTCTTCTTTGTGGTAGCTAGGTACCCCCTTTCCACCTCTAGGATGGCTCATTTTAAGCCTAGCAGTATGGCTAAACTGACCAATCCCCGTGTTAGGGTTGCATACTCATTATTTGCATGATCCTACCCCCACATGGGTGCCATGTACATGTACCTTATTTGCATTATTAGCAAGCTATCCAATCCCCTTGGTGGGCCACAAGCACCTCATTTGCATAGTCCCACCCAGTCATTTAGTGGGAGTTACAAGACCATGGAGAGAAAGGCCATAAAATAGCCATCCATTACACCGTAGTTACAGGATAGGTTTCAGATTAAATCTTGAAGCTTAATTGTAAGAAACAATGCAATTTTTATTTTTTCCTTCTTGAAACTGATTCTGTTGCTTACCACTTGAAGTCACTGAGTGCTCTTTAAGTTAGCTGCCTGCCTTTTGTAATTTGGCAAACTACGACAACATTGCCTAGGCACAACAGTACAACAGCATTATCTTGCTCTCTCCTAGCAATTGTTCAAAGCTTGTTCCATGTCCCTACTTCTGTTGGCTTTGTATTCTTCATTATATCTTATTTCCCATTAAGCTATCTTCCAATCACTGTATTCCATTCCCACTGGCTCAGTGCTGGTACCTCTTTTTTCCCAAATTCCCAGAACCTTCTAAGATAAACACCTTCAATTACAATCACTCCTCCTCTCTTCTTCACAGACCCCTAACAATAAACAACATACTTAATTGACAGTTGAAGAATGATTCTCAGGTGAGTTCTGTGTAGCAGGAAACTAGGATGCAATAGCTATTTACTCTTTGAACTTCCTTCAGTCTCCACATTGTAAAGGAGTATGTTGCTCCCTAGCTTTATGTCATCAGAGTGATGTCTAGCATAGAAATATTCTATAATATTAAATATATCACATAATATACTTAGGAACTACTTCAACAGCATATATAAAGCAATAAATGAAACAGCCATCATGGCAATAAAAAAAATAAATAAAAAAGCAAACAAATAAACAACAAAACCCAAACATTTAAAATATTAGAGAAACAACCATGCAAATTACGAGTTTTGTTTTGAGTATTTATACAACTGATTTAGAAAAATTTCCCCTTAAATTTTAAGTGGTTTTGGATAATGAGAAACTGAAAAGTAGGTTTCAAATATAAATAACTCCACAAACAAAGAAATTTAGGAATTTCTATGTGTAAACACACTTCAATTCCAAGCAAAAGGGTGAAATTGAAGAAGAAATGTCAATTTTCCCTTTCCTGTCTGTTGAATTCTTCAGAGAGTGTTAATGATCTTTCAAAATCCCTACTTATGCTCTCCGGAAGGAGCTGCTTATCCATTGTTCTCCACAGCTCTTGAGTGTAAACTATGGAAGGTTTTCCCTTATGATCCTTAAAAATCTAAATGACCATACCTCATACCATATACAAAAGCTAATTCGAAATGGGTCAAAGGCCTAAATAGAAAGCCAAAAACTATAAAGTTCATAGAAGAAAAAATAGGACCAACACTACGGGCCCTAATGCACAGCATTAACAGGATACGAACCATAACCATCAACACACAGACTCCAGAAGATAAGCTAGATAACTGGGATCTTCTAAAAATCATACACCTATGCTCTTCAAAAGACTTCAGCAAAAGAGTAAAAGGAATCTACAGAATGGGAAAAAATTTTTGGACATTACAAGTCAGACAAAGGTCTAATCTCCATAATCTACAAGAAAATCCAACACCTCTACAACAAAAAGACAAATAGTCCTATTAAAAAATGGGCAAAGGAAATGAATAGATACTTCACCAAAGAAGATATTCAAGCGGCCAACAGACACATGAGGAAATGCTCGCGATCACTAGCCATTAGAGAAATGCAAACTAAAACCACAATGAGATAGCATTTCACCCCGGCATTACTGGCATGAATCAAAAACACTGGAAATAACAAATGTTGGAGAGGCTGCGGGGAGATTGGAATTCTTATGCATTGCTGGTGGGAATGCATAATGATACAACCATTTTGGAAAATGATATGGCACTTCCTTAGAAAGCTAGAAATAGAAATAACATACGATCTAGCAATCCCACTCCTAGGAATATATCCTAGAGAGATAAGAACTGTCACAAGAATAGACATATACACACCCATGTTCATGGCAGCATTTTTCACAATAGCAAAAAGATGGAAAAAACCTAGATGCCAATCAACACATGAATGGATAAACAAACTATGGTACATACACACAATGGAGTATTATTCAATGATAAAGAACAATGATGAATTTGTGAAGCATCTCATAACATGGATGAAACTGGAGGACATTATGCTGAGTGAAAGAAGTCAATCACAAAAGGACAAATATTGTATGAGAACTCTATTATAAAAACCCATGAAAAAGTTTACACATAAAAAGTAACAATCTTTGCTGGTTATCAGGGATGGGAGGCTTGGGGAGGAAATACTAAATAGGCAATAGGTAAGTGGTACCCTTGATGAAGGGTGAGACACAATCCTGGGAAAACCAGCACAACTTGTACAAGGAAAGGTCATGGAAGCTCCGTAGACACATCCAAACTCCCGGAGGGACTGAATTGCTGGGCAGAGGGCTGTGGGGACCATGGTCTCAAGGAACATCTAGCTCAATTGGCACAACACAGTTTATAAAGACAATGTTCTACATTCTACCTTGGTGAGTAGTGTCTGAGGTCTTAAAAGCCTGTGAGCAGCCATCTAAGATACTCCACTGGTCTCACCCCTTCGGGAGCAAGGGAGAATGAAGAGAACAGGATACAAGGAAAAGATTAGTCTAAAGGACTAATAGACCACAGCTACCAAGGCCTCCACCAGACTAAGTCAAGTACAGCTAGATGGCGCCCAGCTATCACCACTCACTGGTCTGACCAGGATCACAACAGAGGGTTCTGGACAGAGCTGGAGAAGGATGTAGAACAAAATTCTAACACACAAAAAGACCAGATTTACTGGCCTGACAGAGACAGGAGAAACCCCGAGAGTATGGCCCCCAGACACCCTTTTAGCTCAGTGGTGAAGTCACTCCCGAGGTTCACCATTCAGCCGGGGACTGGACAGCCCCATAAAACAAGATGGGACTAATGAGGCTAAGCAGTCCAGGGATGAGGACTAGAAGGCAGAAGGGGACAAGAAAGCTGGTTATAGGGAGCCCAAGTTTGAGTAAGGACAGTGTTGACATGTAGTGAGGTTCTTAACCATTGTCATAGGGCAATATGAGTACTGTTCATGAGAAACTATTTTGTTCTGTAAACCTTCATCTAAAGTGAGAATAGCAGCACAACTGGAAGTATATAATCCATGTCACTGAATTGTACACATAGAAATTTTTGAAATGGTGTATCTTTGGCTATGTATATTTTCACCAAAAAAAAAAAAAGTTCCTCCAAGGTCGAAAGGGATTGTGTTGACATGTCATGGGGCTGTTAACCAATGTCATAAAACAATATGTGCACTGACTGTTTAATGAGAAAATATTTGTTCTGTAAACCTTCACCTAAAGTACAATTAAAAAAATTTTTTAAGAAAAATCTAAATGTGTCATTGAGGAATTTATTCTCCATGGGTGTTAGAGCACCTTTTATAGCCTCTATTCTGTCCATCGAATATTAGGGACCCAGCAGGCATTTAAAATATCAAATTGTCACAGTCTCTTTTAATCCAAAATGGTGGCCTTATTGGAAGCACAATTCTCTAAAACTTTAGTGAAATTTTAAAAATTAATTTTATTTCAGTCAGTTTAACATACCAGTAGTCACATCCATAAACCTTTTCCACAACCAAATCTCTCTCTAAATTTAATTATACGTACCTTAAATTATCAGGCTCTCATGGAAGAGCTATGTCCTTAGCCTCTTTTCTCTGAGCCCTTTTGTTTAGCCCAAGGGAATTCATGCGTGTTGCTTAATTAATTGATTGATTTCAACAAGGTAGTGAAGGCTACATTCTTGATTTTCCTCAGCAAAGGGTATCTTAAGCTGAGTTTTAATTGGCCTTTGACACTAAAAACATTTTTTAAATTTATCTTTCACAAATTGGACATGAGAAAGACGTATCTTTGAATCTTGCAAGTCCCAGAATTTCTGAATTGTCTCTCTTCTCTTTCACTTCTGCTTGTTAATTGTCAGCACATTATGGGCACATTGACCTCATGGTGGTGAGAAGAGAGATATGAGAGAACCAAGAATTGGTTCTTGGATCTTTTACTCAGAATTTGCATATAATACGTTTTGTACTTTCTCTCCATTAGTCCAAGTAGATCCCATAACTAAATTTGACATCAGTGGTGTGGGGAAGTATATTAAGAGATATAGTAAAGATTACATATGCAGGAATATATGAACCAGTTCTATGGAAAGAAACAATAATTTTGAACAATAATGCTTTCTAGCCAGGTATTTTGCTGGCTAGTAGTGAACAAAGAAGAAAATTTTAAACATAGTTCTAGCTTTTATTTGATCTATTATTTTAATTCTGACCAGTCTTTTTTATCCAGATTGGCCTAATATACTCCCAGAATTCTAGCATCATTGAGGTTTTTAATGAAATAGAAAAGATTAAAACAAAACAAAAACAAAAAAGATTCTAAAACATGAAACCTAAAATATATATACTTGTAAAAGCAAACATAGTAGTAATATTTTTCAAATGTGTATTTATTGATATGGGACCTTAGCTGTGAAAATTTAATTTGTAAAAGCACTAATGTTTGTTTGGCCTGATATTTAAAAAATATTTAAAAATTATTAAATATGAAACATTAAAAAATCTCATATACTGCATTCACTTTATGATATGTAGTATTTATTGTGTTTAAGTTAACATAAATATACAAACATCAGTCAGTCTCTCAGTGTCCTTCAGGGAACAGTTAATCTTGAAGGAGAGACAAAGGTGGAAGAAAACACTTCCAATTAAGAGGATTGAATAATACAAACAGACCTTTGAAAGATAAGTTAAGATAGACATTTTCAGACATAGTAGAAATGGGCATTTCAAGAAGAAAAAGAATAATGAAAACTAAAATAAACGAAATAAACTAAAATCTTACCAGTAAAATCAGTTGCCCTTGAGTAGATTCAAACTACGACTATGCTTCATAGGAATTCCAATGGCTAATTTTTCAGATTTAGATTGCCAGACCTTTCTTCCCAGGAACCTCTGGATAAATTGAAACCTCCAACCTTTAGGTTAGCAGCCTAGTGTGTTAACCGTTCGCAACACCCAGGAATTGAGCCCTGCAACACTTTGAAGAATGAGTGTTGCTTCCTTCTCTCTCTCCCTCACTCACTTAAGAAAACAGAGTTGTTGCTGTGTGTTCCGCTAATCGATTCCTACTCATAGAGACCCTATAGGACAGAGTACAACTGCCTCATAGAGTTTCCTAGGCTGTAACATTTATGGGAGGAGATTGCCAGGCCTTTTCTCCTACAGAGAGTCTGGTGGGTTCAAACTGCCAGTCTTTGGGTTAGCAGCCAAGCACTTAACCATTGTGCCATCAGGGTTCCTTCCTTTCTTTTCTGTTGGCCTTGCTGGTATCTTGTGGTGTTTTGACAGTAGCTGGTTTGGGGCACAGGGCATAAAGGGGCACAGCTGTTTTTAGGTGCTGTCTAGTCACTTCCAACTCATAGCATTCCTATGTACAACAGAAGGAAACACTGCCAGGTCCCGCACCACCCTCACAATCATTGAAGGTCTTCTGGGGGCACTATTGGTCTATAGTTACATGGTCTGAACAACAATATTCTTTCATATATAAAGGTAAGAATGTACTCTGATCATACTGTTTTGCTTCTTCAAAATTTGCATGTAGAATTTAGGACCATGGTTTTAAAACAATTTATCAGAGCAGAAAGGATTTCATGAAACCATTTCAGTATCTCTGAGGTTTCATGGAAGCTCCAGATTACCTAGATCTTCTCCAACATCTGTGTTTATCTGATGTCCATATTTAAACTCTTCTAAAGCTTTCTTTTGAAGGAAGTTTTCTATATCTAAAATGTAATAGGAAACTATTTAGCCTAACATACAAGATCTGCATATTCGGTTCCTTCCTTCTTTCTGCTTGTTGTTGTTGTTAGGTACCTTCGATTCAGTTCCGACTCATAGCAACCCTATGCACAACAGAACCAAACACTGCCCAGTCCTGCACCATCCTCACAATTGTGGCTATGCTTGAGCCCATTGTTGCAGCCACTGTATCAATCCATCTCATTGAGGATCTTCCTCTCCTTCGCTGACCCTCTACCAAGCATGTAAATTTCTTGCTCAATTCCCCAAATTCTTTCATAATCCTCTACGTATTATAGGAAATAAAATTTAATGAGTTGCATGGTTTTCTGACTTGCAATCTTGTTAGAAATTAGCAGACAAATCTCTCCTTCAGGTCTCTCATTTAAGTCTAAGTATTTCTAGCTTCAGTGAAGAAAACTGTTCACCTTCCTTAAACCCACCATACATTGAACAACTCTACTAAACAGTCCTTCATGTCTCTACCTTGAGCCAGTATTTGATTATTTTTTATTATTATTTTAGAATTGGCATTTTTCTGTGCAATTAACCTCTTTTTTCATAATAATGTCATATTTCTCTTTACAAGGAGTTTTGTAAGTCAAGACATAAGCCGGTGCAACATGAAGATGAATTGCTACAAGTAGGGAAAACAATAGCAAAAAATGGGATTGACGAATAGGGAAGAACAACGGTCAGATTAGCTAATAAGCCAAGAAAGAGAGAAAATATATTTACAGGTGTTTTTTTTTCCCCTCACATTTTTATAAAGTATCTCCATTAAGCAATCTCTTGGGCTTGCTAATATATAACAAGAAAAAATTCTAAGGCGTTATTTTGCTTTCCTTAATTACCAAATTTACCCTGGCAACCATCTACTAAAACTAATAATAAAAAAGAGCTTGATTTATTTCTCCTACAGTTGGCTGAATTTAGTTAAATTAAAAATAAAGTGTTATTGACATTAGCTTCAGAAGATAAAGATCCCAAGCTGACTGAAGCAGTGATTTAACCAGAAAGTGATTAAATTCTCTAAATAAATATGATGAGTCCTGTCTGAAAGATTTTTATATTGACTCTTCTTATGGACCTTGTTCTAAAAGCTCCCTGAATAAATCACTAACAGTGATCTAAAGGCAATGGTTAATGAAGATGTTACTTTCACAGCTCAAGGGTAAAATATTTGTTTAAGAAATAGGTGTGCTAGACTTTCCCAAGACTCTTTTTCCATAATTAATGAGTTGATTAATTGTATGTGTACTATGAACGATGGTGTCTGGATAACGATTACTGACCCACATGCAGCTCCCAAGCCACAGCGAACTTCAAAAATTCAATTACAAGGTCCAGATGTTGTGTATTTCATATGTAAACTGTTTCAGGCAGGAAGATTGCGTATTAATAACATCATCTACGTGGGTTATCTCTGCAGCCTACTGAACATTTTGCAAAAATTAGTTCTTGGGGAAAGAAAAAGGTATTCAGAAACTAGACTGTTTCAAGTTTATTTCAACCTTCAGGTACATTACACCTTACCCATATATTATCATTAGTATTTTTATTTTGATAATTAAAATATCTTTGAAAATTTGGTTCGAGAATACTGATGTGATTATTATCTTTCAAAAGTAAAAACAGGTCTCAAACTATATATTCATGATTTTCTAGAAATATTGTGTCATTTTTATCTGTTAAAAAATATTTCCTGAGTCTATAAAGCACAGAATGAAAAAACTAAAACAAAAGAAAACCTGTTGCCATCGAGTTTATTCTTACTCATAGAGACACTGTAGGACAGAGTAGAACTGCCCTATAGGGTTTCCAAGAAGCTGATGGTGGATTCAAACTGCGGATCTTTTGTTTAGCAGCTGAACTCTTAACCACTGCGCCACCAGGGCTCCGAAGCACAGAATAGCAAGTGGTAATTTCAGAAAAATGCAAAATCCAGCCGTTTGGTAAACAAAAAACAACAACAAAAGTATTCATGTCCAGTAGTTAAAAAATCCAAACCCGTTGCCGTCGAGTGGATTATGACTCATAGCGACCCTATGATCCAGTGGTTAGGTATGTAAATCGTTTTGGTAAACACTGAAATTCAGAAAGTTTCACTGTTTGTCATTATTTATTCCATATAATCCTTTACCCAGTACATCATTCAATTTGATCCGTTACCCAGGGTCTGCAGTAGGTAACTCGGATACAAAGAAAAACAGCATCCCTGCACTCAAGGGGACATATACACAAGTGACATAGTGAAGCATCACAGTGGGGAACTCCATAGGTGGCACAGTTAAGCACTTAACTACTATCCAAAATGTTAGCAGTTCAAACTTAACCAGAGGCATTTGGAGGACAAGTTTGGTGATCTGATTCAGAGAGGTCACAGCCATGAAAACCCTATGGAACACAGTTTTACTCTGTAACACATGGGGTTACCATCAATCGAAATCAAATCATTGGCAAATGTATTGGTATCCATAGAGATTCTGATTCAGCTGAATGAAGAGATACAGGGAACAAGCATGTTTAATAACTGGTCTAGCAATTTTGATGTAAAAGTCTCTTAGACACGTTTGAGATATACTTGGCCAAAGAATGGAGAAATATCTGACTTTGACATAGACACAACCATCCCTCTTTACAAGGTTGCTGAGGGTGATATATGATAAGGGAAAACTATCAAAGGCAAGTTCTCCTACATTTTTTGCTTTTACTGTTACATACCTCTTCAATTTACTGTCTTTTCTACTTTTTTTTTTTCTTTTTAACTGTTACTCATATTAGGCAAGGAATCAGAAAATTTAGGCACTCTATTCCAGAACAAATAAATCGGAACCTCCAAGTGAATCAAAGAGGTAAAGTCTACCTTTTATTATTTTTATTTTTATTTCTTCTTTTAATTCTGGTTAGAAAAAAACTTGAATTTACATAGCAATGTGATTTTAGTAAAGTCCATTAAACTTTTTAAGCTTTTTTCTGCCCCCACCTGTATAAACAGATTTTTACTAAGGTTTTCCAAGGTCTCCTGGGCACCAATGTTTTATTACTGATTTTAATTTCATTTCAGATTTATTAATTTTCTTTCTGATTCATATACCTTTTATGTGAATTCTTTTAAACAAAAATTTGGAGTTTTTTTTCAAATTTAATTTGACAATTAAAAAAACTCTTAATCTGTCATGTCAGAACAAGGCCAGGATCCAGCTGAGGAACAGACCATCAATTGCTCATGTGCAAGTTCAATTTAAAGCTGAAAAAAATGAAAACAAGTCCATGAGAGCCAAAGTATGACCTTGAGTGTATCCCACCTAAATTTATAGACTACAATCTCAAGAATACATTTGATACATTGAAAATTAATGGCCAAAGACCAGATAAGTAGTGGAATGATGACATGAAGGACATGATATATGAAGAAAGCAAGAGGTCATTAAAAGACAGGAAAGAAAGAAAAGACCAAAATGGATGTCAGAAGAGACTCTGATACTTGCTCTTGAAGAGTAGCTAAAACAAATGGAAGAAATTATGAAGTAAAAGACCTGAATTGAAGATTTCAAAGGGTGGCTGGAAAAGACAAAGTGAAGTATTATAATGAAATGTACAAAAACATGAAGTTAGAAAACCAAAAGGGAAGAACACACTTGACCTTCCTCAAGCCGAAAGACTGAAGAAAAAATTCAAGTCCTGAGTTGCAATTTTGAAGGAGTCTGTGGGCAAAATATTGAATAACGTTTGAAGCATCAAAAGAAGATGAAAGGACTGCACAGAGACACTGTACCAAAAAGAAGTGGTCAATATTCAACCATGTCAGGAGATAGCATATGATTAAAAACCAATGGTATTGAAAGAAGAAATCCAAGCTACACTGAAGGCATTGGTGAAAAACAAGATGCTTCAACAAATGGATGCAGCGCTGGAGGTGCTCACTCCTCTATACCAAGAAATTGGAAGACAGCTACCTGGTCAACTGACTAGAAGAGATCCATATTTGTGCCCATTCTAAAGAAATGTACTGCAACAGAATGTGGAAATTATTGAACAATATCATTAATATCACATGCAAGTAAAATTTTGCTGAAGATAATTCAAAAATGGTTGCAGTAATACATCAACAGGAAACTGCCAGAAATTCAAGCAGGATTCGGAATAGAATGTGGAACATGGGATATTATTGCTGATAACAGATAGATCTTGGCTGACATCAAGAAAGAGGTCTGCCAGTGTTTTATTGACTATACAAAGGCTGTGTGGATCATAACAAACTATGGATAACATTGGGAAGAATGGGAATTCCAGAACACTTAATTGTGCTAATGAAGAACCTAACCAAAAAGCAGTCTTTCGAGCAGAACAAGGTGATACTGCAGGGATTAAAATGAGGAAATTTGTGTGTCAGGGTTGTAACCTTTCACCATAATTACTCAATCTGTAAACTGAGCAAATAATCAGAGAAGCTGGAGTACATGACAAAGAACGTGACATCAGGATGGGGGAAGACTCATTAACAACCTGCGATACGCAGAGGATACAACCTCACTTGCTCAGAGTGAAGAAAACTTGAAGCACTTACTGATGAAGATGGAAGACTACAACCTTTGGTATGGATTGCACCTCAACATAAAGAAAATGAAAATCCTCACAATTGGACCAATAAGGAACATCATTACAAACAGAGAAAACATTTAAATTGTCAAGGATTTCATCTTAATTAAATCCACAATCAATGCCCATAGAAGCAGCAGACAAGAAATCAAACAACATGCTGCATTGGGCAAATCTGCTTCCAAAGACCTCTTTAAAGTGTTAAAAAGCAAAGACGTCACTTGAAGACATGTTACTTGAAGACAGGTTCACCAGACCCAAGCCATGCTATTTTCAATCATCTCCTAAGCATGTGAAAGGTGGAAATGAACAAGGAAGAGTGGAAAAAAATTTATACCTTTGAATTATGGTGTTGACAAAGAATATTGAATATGGACTGCCAAAGGAGTGAAAAAAAAATCCGTCTTGAAGGAAATACAGCCATAGTTCTCCTTAGAAGTGAGGATGACAAGACTTTGTCTCACATATTTTGGACATGTTACCAGGAGGGACCAGTCCCTGGAGAAGGACATCATGCTTGATAAAGTAGAGGGTCAGGGAAAGGAAGAAAGACCTTCAAGGAGATTGACTGACACAGTGGCTGCAAGATGGGCTCAAGTATAGCAATGATTGTGAGGGTGGCACAGGATCTGGCTGTGTTTTGTTCTGTTGTACATAGTGTTGCTGTGAGTCGGAACTGACTTTGTGACACCTAGAAACAACAACAACAATCTCTCATAACTTCTTTTCTATGTTATTTGCTAATTTTGCGTTTTTAACTTATTGCTCCCTCATGTCTTGAAATCAGCTAAGATTGGAAAATACTTTAAAAGTCCAATTCTTTTTTCTTTCTTGTTTGCATTTGATCTTTTTTATAAAAGCCTAGAAAATTAATAAGTAATACAATACTTTTTAATATTTATTTTACATTCTGATTCGAGGCTTTCTGATTATTTTTATTTTATTGGAGAAGATTGCTAAAAATATAATTATGTATTAATTCAAAAGAATAATACAATATTTGATTGCTGCATGATTAATAAATAATTAACAAATTGGAGAAATGTTCCCTCATGCAAGTGGAAACCACTTCCAGAGAACGGTGAATTCAGACTTAAATAACTTTTTCTTAATGAATACAGACTTCCATGGTGATGAAGTAGTTAATGGCTACTGAGTTAACATTAAAAAATAACGTCACAGAAGATTGATTCTCCCCTACACCCAGCTGTCGTCCTGAAACCTCTAGAAATTTAAATTAAAGAAGCCTAAGTCTTTCTCATAATCATAGGTTAATGGTTTTGTTATGCTCTGCTGTTTAGAACAGGAAAAAAAAGTCCATTAGCCACTTTGTGAGAGAAAAAAACAAACACTGGTGGATTAATTTTGAGTTATACATTTTTAAGTTCATGGATAATAAAAGTCCTCTTGAAATAAAATTAAAGTATCTCCACCTACTTCTCATTTATCAACTATCTTGTTACCGGACATCTCATGTTTAAGACAATAGTACAAAATATATTATCTGACTATTTTGTGCATTAACAACAAATGTCTGGCAGTAACCATTTCATGACTGTTGGGACATATAGCATCCACCCACATTTTCTGCCTCTTGAGTCCAGAGGGACATTCTGTCCCACATGATATATTGTGATCTGATGTGTCATCTTCCATTTTTGCATAATGCTGATTTTTGCATTAATTACCTGGTCTTTCGAACCTAACTATGTCTATTAAGTGGGGAGTGGGGGTATTTTTAATATAAATTTGATTCCACAAGATATTTCCAAATATACTCACCTTTGTAAATAATGAGGATGAAATTTTAATGGGAAGAATGAAACAGTTATAATGCTGTATCCAGAGAAGCCTGAGGATCATTTAAACTTTAAAGATCTCTTAAGAATCCTAGGACGGAATTGAGGTAACTAATTTTAGGACCTATTTTTAAACATGAGGTCACAGAAACCCTACTGGATAAATAAATACAGGTAATACATAGACACTCACCTTATTTAAGGTAAATAAAATCTCAATTAGATAGATTAATATGAGAATTAAGATAATGCTAATCAATGATATTTCTTGGATCATTTTAGATCCAAAAGAAATAAATAAATACTAACAGCAACCCAAAATGCTAGTAGCACACAATCCATCCCACTAGGTAAAGAGAAGATCTCTCTAGGTGGTGCAAATGGTTAAGTTCTGAACTGCTAACTGAAAGTTGGTACTTCAACCCTACCCAGATGTGCCTTGGAAAATAACCATGGCTATCTGATTCCAAAAGGTCCCTATGAGTCAAAATCGTCTCAAAGGCAACTAACAACAACATGAGGAGATTGCCCTAAAAACATCTGATTTCCAGAATACCCTTGCCTCCAAGAAATTCTAGGCCCTCAAGTGGCCTAAGGTTAACGTAATGCCATTAAGCAAATGAACTTTGCTTGAATAAATAGACTGTTTTTTTACAACCAAAACATAGTAAGATTCCAGGAACGTTTACTTGGTCAATAATTAAGTCCATTCACAACCCAGGACCAGCACAACCTAGAAAGTTAGCACTTTCCAGGAATAAGTTGCTGTTCATCAAAGGTTAAGTGTATAAATGACTCTTCCAAAACTTTTAACAGATGTCACAATTTTCTGTTATTTTTTTCTTCCTTCTCCTTCTGCTTGTCTCTTAAACTTTCCTTACTTTATTCCTCAGGAACAGCTTTCATCTGCTCTTATCTCCTTTAAATATGCAGTGGTTTTTGTTCAGCTACTCAATTTTCCAAAAATATGGCAGTTCTTATTAATTTTACCTAAGTGTGTATTACAAACTTGGGAAATTAATATGGATCTTACATAATAATATTTCATAAAGTAAAATGTAATCAGCCTTCTTATTTATATAAATTCCTAAGGTCACTGTAAAGTAGGTGGCAATATGCCTTTGTCATTCAAGGGGCTCATCTGAATGATAAACAAAAAAGAGAAGAAATTAGTTCTGATATAGGATCCAAACACAATAAAGTATTTTAAGTTATGCATGTAACAATTGCTTTGTCTCAGTCAACTGCTGCTCTTCTATGATGCACAATGAATTTTCTTCTTTCAATTATTTTCCAAGAAACATTCTAATTTTGGCATACAATATTGATTTTCTTAAACAAAAATTCATGAAGATACATCCTAAGCATGTTTAAAACTTTATATTGAATTGTTGTTTTTGAGCAGAAGCTATTATTTTGGCTGACTTTGAGAGAAAACTTGACTAACATTAGCTGGTTTTAAACTGGTAGAAACTAAGTTATCATATAAATATGTATATGTATGTGTGTATTCTTTTAAGTAAATAAAAAACAGCATCTTGGGTCTTAAAAGCCTGTGAGCAGCCATCTAAGATACTCCACTGGTCTCACCCCTTCGGGAGCAAAGGAGAATGAAGAGAACAGGATACAAGGAAAAGATTAGTCCGAAGGACTAATGCACCACAGCTACCAAGGCTTCCACCAGACTGAGTCCAGTACAGATAGATGGTGCCTGGCTACCACCACTTACTGCTCTGACTGGGATCACAACAGAGGGTTCCGGACAGAGCTGGACAAGGATGTAGAACAAAATGCTAACACACAAAAAAGACCAGATTTACCGGCCTGACAGAGACTGGAGAAACCCCGAGAGTATGGCCCCCAGACACCCTTTTAGCTCAGTGGTGAAGTCACTTCAGAGGTTCATCGTTCAGCCGGGGATTGCACAGCCCCATAAAATGAAACTGGACTAATGAGGCACAGCAGTCGAGGGACAAGGACTAGAAGGCAGAAGGGGACAGGAAAGCAGGTGATAGGGCACCCGAGGTTGAGTAAGGACAGTGTTGACATGTAGTGGGGTTGTTAACCATTGTCATAGAGCAGCAACATGTATACTAACTGTTTAATGAGGAACTGTTTTGTTCTGTAAACCTTCATCTAAAGTGAGAATAGCAGCACAACTGGAAGAACGTAATCGATGTCACCGAATTGTGCATATAGAAATTTTTGAAATGGTGTATCTTTGGCTGTATGTATGTTCTCCAAAAAAAAAGCAAGAAGGGAGAGTGTTGACATTTTGTGGGGTTGTTAACCAATAGCATAAAACAATATGTGTACTGACTGTTTAATGAGAAACTATTTGTTCTCTAAACCTTCACCTAAAGTACAATTTAAAAAAAAAAAAAAAAAAAGCTGCCAGCAGATGTCAACAGCTGCTCATGGTGACCCTATGTGTGTCAGGGTAGAACTTAGCTACACAGGGTTTTCAATGGCTGATCTTTCTAAAGAACATCATCAGACATTTCTTCAGAGGCACCTCTGGATGGAATCGAACTTCCAACCTTTCAGTTAACAGCCAAGTGTTTAAATTGTTTGCACCCCCAGGTATTCCATTTCTTCTTCTTCTTTTTTTTTTTTTTAAGAGAGAAAACGGGGCTTCACAAGTAGAAAAACTGACCTTATAGAAATTAAAGAAAAAAATAATAAGTTTGTATAATATTTGAATTATAGTCTATGAATGCACAACCTGTTAAATGTGCAATTTAATGTTTAATGTGATAAGTAATTATTCATGTAAGAAATATGTTTCCCAAAATCCTTCATATTAATTAATTTTCTCCTACAGGTGCAGCTATAGCACTCTGTATTTTTCCTGTGAAAGTTCTATCAGCATATGTTGTATTGTTTCTTTACTCGAGTACATTTTACTTTAGCCAACTCTATATAACATCATGGACTTCATCTCTATTTTTCGTTCTTCCATCTCTAACACCTAGTCTAGTGTATGAGTTTAATAATAGCTTAATAAAAAACCATGCTGAAATGGATAAATGAGAGACATAATGGTTGGTCATGGTAGCCTAGCATGATCATGCTCATTGCCAGCAAATCTGTGATTTCTTTGTGCTTTTTGTTTCAGGGAGATAAGTATTTCAGAAATTTTGTATGGTCTAGTTTATCGACCTTGCCACCTGTGTTGGATATGAGAACACCATGTATTATGTGTATATTACTGCAGAGAAAAGGTTAATCCACTCCCTTAGAAAGTCCTTTGTGTACCAGTTACAGCAATTATGAATGAAGTGATATACTTTGGGAAATTTCCGTTTTCCTTTTGTAAAGTAATTTTGTTATTTAAGTCCTGGCTCCGTTGACGGGCACACTGCCTCCCAAACTACTCACTAGCCCCTTTGTTTCTAACTCTATAGTCTCCAAGTCTTTGAAATTTGGCAGCACTTCAGAACATTATATGATTTCCTTTTGCTTTATATTTGATCTGCTTCGATCTTGAGTATTTGCTATACATCCTCATGCCTACCTGATCAAATCTATCATATTGGAACTCAGACAGTGGCATAATACTGGCTTTGAGAGATTTAACTTCTAAAATGGATAATAAAAATATTTTGTAAACTTTTAAAAAGTATTGTTAATATTTACATGTATATAATTTTGATTTCACTTAATATACTGAACAAAATGCCTTTTACATGATCATTATGAGAGTAAGTTAATTATTTTTAACCAGTTGCTTAAAAAATAAAGAATTATCTCTAAATATGTTATTCTCTTCCAGGAGAATTAAGACAAAGTATTTTCTGTTGAAAACAAAGTCATAAACTTGTTATCTCCAAACTTACCGTTGTTTTTGTGGGGTATGTATGTTAAAATGTGCTTCAGATATACTGGAGGATAAACATCATAGCTCCTTCAAGACACAGGAATCCCTGGGTGATGCAAACAGTTAAAGGTCTCTGCTGCTATCGAAAAGGTTGAATGAAGGTTTGAGTCTACCCAGAAGTGCCCCAGAAGAAAGGCCTGTCACTCTACTTTTGAAAAACCAGCCATTGAAAACTGTCTGTAGCACAGTTATACTCTAACACACCTGGGGTCACCATGAGTCAAAATCGACTTGATAACAATCTTTTGTTGTTGTTGTTTTTTAAGAAACGTTTTGCACCTGACAGAAAGCCAGATGGAAAACAGGCAGTTAAAGTAATGAGCATTCCTAATCAAATTCCTGTTTATGAGTAAAAGGTTCAGGAGAAATATACCGGTATCTGCTACCTATATCTATATATACAACAGAACAAATGATATTACACAGTGTAATTGTGACTGACTTTTACCAACAGTGACATATCGTTAAGAAGCAGTTGTTTACTTATAAAGCTTTTGTCATTGTTTGTATTCAATGACACTTGCGATCTTTAAGGACAGTGATCATATCTGTATCCTCAATATCAGTCACACATCCCAATAGCTGTTTGTTGCAGGCTCGTTGCTTTAAATGAGAGACTTTGGCCAAGAAAGTTGAGAAAATTACAGGATTGTTAGAAGAGAAATAGAATGAAGCGCAGGAATTATGATGAGTGAGGGATGTTTTACAGAATCAAGTTTTTTACATACATTTAATATTTATTTAATTTTAGTAACAAAGATATATTTTCTCAGCGCTAATTTATAGATTAAAGCCAGTTCTGTTTAGCCAGTTTTCATAGCATTCCACATTTTACACTGTGGTGCTACTGTCTCCATATTTCTTTTATCTTTTAACACCTTTTGTCTGTTTCCTTTATCATTTATGGAACTCCTTGAATGAAGTGACCAGATTTAGGCATTTTTTAATGATCAACTCCTATCACTTTACCTTGCACAATGTGGTCACCCCACAAACATTTCTTGAACTTACATATTTATTTTATTTATTACAAAGTTTAATTAGAATAAAAATAAATGCTTCTGGTATAATCACTTATCTTTATTTGGGGCAGAACCGAAAGTTAGAAGTCTTCTATTATTTTAACCAGGACTTCAGTCACTAACTTGAAATAGCGGGAAATTTTCTGGGAAGAGAACGTCACACATTTACATCAAAAAAATCACAAGAGAATTAATTGGGTTATTAAAATGTTTTAATCCACTAGCTTATATTTTATTTTCATTCAGTTTTCTTATCTTCATGCAAATGACAGAGAATACAAGACAAAGTTTAGAAATCTTTTTCTAAATATTTACTTAAGTCAGAGTAAAGGGCATTCATCTAGCTTATACATGCATTTTGGTTGGTCTCATTTCTAGAAACTTACTCCTCATTCAGAGCCCTGGTGACACAATGGTTAAGTGCATGGTCAGCAGTTCGAATTCACCAGCCACTCCTTGGAAACCCTATGGGGCAGTTCTACTCTGTCCTCTAGGGTTGCTATGAGTCGGAATTGACTCGACGGCAACAGGTTTGGTTTTATTCCTCATTCAGAGCAGTCTAAAACAAACCCGTTGCTGTCGAGTCGATTCCAACACATGGCAATCCCATGTGTTATAGAGTAGAACTACTCCATGGGGTTTTCTTTATGGAAGCAGATCACTAGACCTTTCTTCTGCAGAGTAGCTGTGTGGGTTCAGACCATCAACCTTTTGATTAATAGTTGAGTGCAAACCTCTTGCACCATTCAAGGACCCCGTTTTCTTTTTCTTCGCCTATCACTTATGTCAAGTGTCTTCCTCGCTGCTCTCATTTATCTATAAGCACTTGGCAATTATTACTCACATCGTTCTGTACCTGGTCATACAATTTCATGTTTCTGTACCTTGATTTCATTAATAATACCAGAAATTGAATAGTAAATGCCAAAGTGCTTAATCCTGACCCATAGTAAGTACTCAGTAAGTATTACTTATTTTTTTTAATTGTACTTCAGGTGAAGGTTTACAGAACAAATAGTTTCTCATTAAACAGTAGTATACATATTGTTTTATGACATTAGTTAACAACCCCACAACATGTCAACCCTCTACCTTCTCGACCTTTTTTTTTTTTTTGGTGAAAATATACATAGCCAAAGATACACCATTTCAAAAATTTCTACATGCACAGTTCAGTGACATCGACTACACTCTTCCAGCTGTGCTGCTATTCCCACTTTAAGTGAAGGTTGACAGAACAAAATAGTTTCTCATTAAACAGTTAGTACACATGTTGCCATCCATACTTCCTTGGCATTTTTCAAAGTTTTAAATGATTATTTTTTAACAGAGTCAATAAACTTTGAAATTGGATGTAATAAATAAATTGTCTTATTCCCAGGTGTCTACCTGAAATAAGTCTTAACTGTTTTACCTAAAGGAAAATAACTACTAACATTTTTGTCTCTCAGGGCTTTGGATACAGCCTCAAATTCCAAAATCAAAAGCCAACCAGAAACTGCAATCAAAATGTAGAAACACAGTATGAAGACATTTTGTTAGGAATTTTGCAGAAATATCTCAGTGGAGGAGTGTAAGACAAGAAATCAGTCACAACATGAAAACATTGGTGAATACATAATAATAGATCAAATACAAATATTCAATTTAGAGAACAAAAACAAAAATTACTTTACCAGAGATGGGGGCGGGGAGGAGCAGTGCGTATACATGAATTGATTTAATCTATTTTTCCCTTAGAGACTAATGACTAGTTTCCCACAGCATAGTCAGTCAAGGTCAAAAGCTTAGACTGCTGCAAATTAGTGATAGGACACACCTTAAAAATGCTGTGCAAATTAAACTCTCTTAAATGTTGCATTAATAAATATGTCTAAATACATCTCCACATGTATGGACATGTACGGGCATGATGTTCTAAGGATTTAGCTCTTGTGCCAATGATTTTTAAAATACAATATAATTTCTTGTGTATTTCTTAATCTAGAAGGAAAAGAAGAAAAAAATTATGAAAAAGTGAAATAAAATATTTTATACTATAAAGTAAAATCAGGTACTATATCACAATTGATGTATTATGGGACTGGTATACCTAGTTTCATTGGATGTCCTCTTTTGCTTCACTGCCAACATGTTACTATAATTAGAGGTGACAGTTTGGAACAATTTAAGTCTTAAAAGACTCAAATGGAAGTCAATTCTTTATAATATCAAGCAGGAAATTCTAAAAAATGTGGCTTCGACTATCAAATACAAGTGAAATATCCTAAGTACATTAGAAAAAGAGAGCACTTCTATTCAAAAGTTGTGCTATTGGAGTATTTTAATTATGTCAGCAAATTAAAAGTGGAAGAAGACCAAAAGTTTATATAAATATGTATATATAATCAAGTTCAAGGAATTATTTTAAACCTAACAAGCTTGTATAGGTCCTGCTGCATGATCTGACTTGGAAATGATAAACTGTAGATTTTGTTGTGATGTTGATATTCTGTTCTTTCCCTCAAGGCATTCTTTGTGACTTTTCTTGCTGGATAATTTTCACCATATATAGTCAAGTAAGCATTTAGGTGATTTTCACTTGGAATAATTTATTCTTATAGTCAAACTTAGTTATGTGTGCAAGAATTGCCTATCTAGTCTGACATTATCAGAAGTGGAGAAATGTTTTTATTAGCCAGGGGCTAAGCTTCACAAAATTTTTCTTTCACATTATGAGTCATTATGCATTTCTTAACTACTTCTAAATTAAAATTACTATACTGTTGGAAACCCTGGTAGTGTAGTAGTTAAGAGCTATGGCTGCTAACCAAAAGGTCAGCAGTTTGAATCCATCAGGCACTCCTTGGAAACCCTATGGGACAGCTCTACTCTGTCCTATAGGGTCACTATGAGTCAGAATCAACTCAATGGCAAGGGGTTTAGTTTGTTTGTTTTTTTTTTGGTATTGTACTGTTGGTGAAGTAGTGTAAAAAAACATCTACCATCTAAGAACTCAGGCAAAATATTGTTAGAAATCAAAACAGAGAATTAGCGGTAGGTTGATCTGTTGAACTATCTGCCAGTGACAGATTTCTATATCCAGACTTATTTCACAGATTGAAAAATACAATTTTACAATCCTTTCTTCTAGAAGGCGTTTTAAAAATAAATTTAACCTATATGCCATTGTTCGAAAAAATAATTACCAGATGTTAAAAATTAGATCTGGAAGAAGTATAGAATATCAGAACTAGAGAAGATTTTAAATAGCATTGCATACATTATATCATTTTATCTATTAATTTTATATTAGAGCAAATAAACACTTTGGTATGGACAAGGAGAGAAAAATTCCTAAACTGGAAATTGAAAAGATAGCTGTGGGAATCTCCATTGGATAGATGTAATCTGAGCAGACTCATAAGACTCTTACCATGAATTTTAATATCTGAGTTTCCAATTAAAAGAAGAAATTGTTGGAAAGAGATAGTAACCTTTACTACCTTTAGCCTCTCTTCTGTTGTCCTACTATTTCATCACTCTAACCTTGGAAAGAGTATCTTTGATTTTTTTTTTCAAACTTTTCCTTTTAGGTACTTTTCACCTCCATCTGATTTCTTTTCACAATATAGTATGTTTTGAAATATATTGTTAGCTACATTTCATGCAGGACAATATATAGCTAAAGACACCCAGTGACCTCAGAATATATAATTATTATTGGTAAACCAGGACAATAATGCAAGCATCCTAATTTCCAGCTCCAAGCTTTTCTTTTAGATAATATCAAACATTGTATTAAATAAAAATTGGAGATACTAGTGAATAGAGAAAAGACTTCGAGATCAGTCCAAGGGCTACATGTTACAGCGTCACAATTGAGAATGTTAGGGAGAGACTTTTGTGCTCCTAATAGCTTGTGGCCCTGTTGTTTAACAGTGATTATCCCACTGATCCTCGGAGATGCAAACTGTTTAAGCACTAAACTACTAGCCAAAATGCTGGCTATTTGAATCCACCAAAAGCATTTCAGGATCCCTGATGGCACAGTGGTTGCTTGCTCATCTGATAACTGAAAGTTCTGCAGTTCGAACACAGCAGCCACTCTGTGGGAGAAAGGTGTGACAGTCTGCTTCCATAAAGATTTACAGCCTTGGAAACCCTCTGAGGCACTTCTACTCTAACCTCTAGGGTCACTATAAGTTGGAATCAACTAGACAGCAACAGGTTTGGATTTTCATTTTTAGAAGCACCTCAGAAGACAAGTCTGATGATTTGCTTTCAAAAGGTCACAGCCTTGAAAACCCTATGGAGCTTTTGTACTCTGCACACATATTGTCATCATGAATAAAAAGCCACTGGATAGAAACAACAGACAGAAATTCAGGTGATTTTTTTAAATCAATTGACTTCATTTATTTATTAATTTTGCTTGTGATTATTGAATTACTTTTACTGTCCTGCACTTGTCGTGTTGTTGTTAGGGGCAGTTGATTCGCTTCCAACTTACAGCAATCCTGTGTACAACAGAATGAAACATTGCCCGGTCTTGAGCTAGCCTCATGATCATTGTTATTCTTGAGCCCATTGTTGCAGCCACTGTGTCAATCCATCTCTTTGAGGCTGTTCCTCTTTTTCGCTGACCCTCTACTTTACCGAGCATTATGTCCTCCAGGGACTGGTCCCTCTTGGCAACATGTCTGAACTACTGGAGACAAAGTCTCACCATGTTCGCATCTAATGAGCACTCTGGTTGTACTCATTCCAAAACAGATTTGTTTTTTCTTCTGGAAGTCCACAATATATACAATAATCTTCCACAACACCATAATTCAAAGGCATCAATTCTTGTTCCATCTTCCTTATTCATTGTCCAGCTTTCCCATGCATATGAAGCAATTAAGAATATCATGGCTTAGGTCAGGTACACCTTAGTCTTCAAAGCTTCCAAGTGACATGTTTGCTTTTTAACACTTTAAAGAGATCTTTGGCAGCAGATTTGCCCAAGGCAATACGTCCTCTGATAGATTGACTGCTGGTTCCATGGGTTGTAATTGTGGATCCAAGTAAAATGAAATCACTGACAACTTCAATGTTTTCTCCATTTATCATGATGTTGTTTACTGGCTCAGTTGTGAGGATTTTTGTCTTCTTTATGTTGAGGTGTAATTCATACTGAAGGCTGTGGTCTATGATCTTCATCAGTAAGTGCTTCAAGTCCTCTTCACTTTCAGCAAGCAAGATTGTGTCATCTGCATATGGCAGGTTGTTAATAAGTCTTCTGAAAATCCTGATACAGTGTTCTTCTTTATATAGTCCAGCTTCTCAGATTATTTTCTCAACATACAGATTGAATAAGAATGATGAAAGGATACATCCATGATGCACACCTTTTCTAAATTTAAACCACACAGTATCCCCTTGTTCTATTCCAACGACTGACTCTTGGTCTATGTACATGTTCCTCATGAGCACAATTAAGTGTTCTGGAGTTCCCATTCTTCACAGTGTTATCCATAATTTGTTATGATCCACACAGTCGACTGTCTTTGCATAGTCAATAAAACACAGGTAAACATCTTTCTGGTATTCTTTGCTTTCAGCCAAGATCCATCTGACATCAGCAGTGATATCCCGCATTCCAAGTCCTCTTCTGAATCTAACTTGACTTTCTGGCAGTCCCCTGTCAATGTACTGCTGCAACTGCTTTTGAATGATCTTCAGCAACATTTTACTTGCATATGATATTAATGATATTGTTCAATAATTTCTGCATTCTGTTGGATCACCTTTCTTTGGAATGGGCACAAATATAGATCTCTTTCTGTCAGTTGGCCAGGTATCTGTCTTCCAAACTTCTTGGCATAGACAAGTGAGCACCTCCAGCTCGACATCCACTTGTGGAAACATCTCATCTGGTATTTCTATCAATTCCTGGAGCCTTGTTTTTGCTAATTCATTCAGTGCAGGTAAGACTTCTTCCTTCAGTACCCTTGGTTCCTGATCATATGCAACCTACTGATATGGTTGAAAATCGACCAGTTCTTTTTGGTACAATGACTGTGTATTCTTCCCATCATCTTTTGATGCTTCCTGCAACATTCAGTATTTTGTCCATAAAATCCTTCACTCTTGCAACTCGAGGGTTGAATTTTTCTTTAGTTCTTTCAGATTGCGAAGCGCTGAGCATGTTCTTCCCTTTTGGTTTTCTAACTTTAGGTCTTTGCACATGTCATTATAATACTTTACTTTGCCTTCTTGAGCTTCCCCTTGAAATCTTCTGTTCAGCTCTTTTACGTCATCATTTCTTCTGTTCACTTTAGTTACTCTACATTCAAGAGTGAGTTTCAAAGTTTCTTTTGACATCTGTTTTGGTCTTTTCTTTCTTTCCTGTCTTTTTAATGACCTTTTCCTTTTTTCATGTTAGATGTCCCTGATGTTGTTCCACAACTCACCCAGTCTTTGGTCATTTATGTTTATTGCATTAAATCTACTCTTGAGACTGTCTCTAAATTCAGGTGGAATGTAGTCAAGGTCATACTTTGGATCTTATGGACTTGTTCTAATTTTCTTCAGCTTCAGCTTGAACTTTCATATGATCAATTGATGGTCTGTCCCACTTTCGGCCCCTGGCCTTGTTCTGTCTGATGATACTGAGCTTCTCCATTGCTTCCTTCAACAGATGTAGTCGATTTGATTCCTGTGTGTTCCATCTGGTGAGTTCCACCTGTACAGTCACCATTCATAATGGTGAAAAAAGATATTTCCAATGAATAATTTGTTGGTCTTGCAAAATTTTATTGTGCGATCTCCGGCATTGTTTCTATCAACAAGGCCATATTTTACAACTATTGATGTCTGTTCTTTGCTTCCAACTTTCACATTCCAATCACCAGTAATTATCAATGCATCTTGATTGTATGTTTAATCAATTTCAGACTGCAGAAGTTGGTAAAAATTTTCAATTTCTTCATCTTTAGCCTCAGTGTTTGGTGCGTAAATTTGAATAATAGTACTACTAACTGGTCTTCCTTTTATGCATATAGATAATATCCTATCACTGACAGAGTTTTACATCAGGATATATCTTGAATGATTATTATTATTATTTTTTACAACAAATGCAATGCTGTTGCTCTTCAGTTTGTCATTTCCTGCATAGTAGACCATGTGACTGTCCAACTCAGAATGACTTATACCAGTCCATCTCAGCTCACTAATGTCTAAAATATTGATCTTTATGTACTCCATTTAATTTTTGACAATTTTTAATTTTCCTAGATTCATACTTTGTGCATTCCACATTCTGATTATTGATGGATATTAGTAGCTGTTTCTTCTCATTTTAAGTTGTGCCACATGAGCAAATGAAGGTCCCTAAAGCTTGATTCCATCCATGTCATTAAGGTGGACTTTACTTTGAGGAAGTAGCTCCTCCCCAGTCATAGTCTGTGTGCCTTCCAATCTGAGAGGCTCTTCTTCTGGCACTATACCAGACTATGTTCTGCTTTTATTCATAAAGTTTTCACTGGTCAATTCTTTAAGAAGTAGACCACCAAGTCCTTCTTCCTAGTCTGTGTTAGTCTGGAAGCTCTGTTGAAATCTGTCTACCATGGCTGCTCCTGCTGGTATTTTAAATTCTAGTGGCATGGCTTCTAGCATCACAGCAATACATAAGCCACTACAGTAGGACAAACTGACAGACAAGCGGTGGGTACTTGTCTTATATATATAAATATGAAAAGTATTTTAAAAATATCGAAGGGCACTCTAACAGAATACTGGGATTCCAAAGGATACCTAGAGTAACAGAGCAATTCCTAAAGATAGATTCTAAAATATCAGAAGAAAATCAAAGCAGTTCACTCTGTCTACATGGAGTATATGGACTTGGGAAGAAAAGGTTACATGTTGCTGTTAAACAAGCAAAGTTAGCATAGAGTACTTACTAAAATAACTGGGGGAGCAGGGAGAGGCTCAGTTGGCCAAAAAGAAAAAAAAATTGTAAAACACGTGTTATTGGGGTACAGTAATCAAGGCAGATATCCCTAAAATAGAAAAATAGAAATGTATCTTTTTTTTCAGTTCCTCCTTCAAGTTTTTGTGTACTCTTTGCATGTGTCGCCAGCCTGAGACATTGCTTCCAATGTGCAGCTCTAGCCTTCTCTTCTGTGTTTCGCTGTCCAAACGTAGTCATTGACAGGTTATTTAGTTAATTAATATTTATTGCCTAGAGTCATTTCCTTGTTCAGAATTCCTTCTGCTTTAGGACCACTTTCTACTTCTTTTTATTCTATGTTGACAGTGCCTCCCACCTGCTCCATGTTCAAGGCAGTTGGCATCCTTATCCTACAGGTAAAAAGTCTATGTTATCCTGAACAAAGTAATGGGGAAATCATCCATTTTAAACAAACGATTGCATAAGGATATCCAGAGAGGATGTAGACACAGCAAAAAAAATTTGGAGGGACTTCCGGCAAAATGGCGCTCTAGGCAGAAGCACCACGCCGTCCCTACATAGCAAAGATCCAAAAAACTAAGCCAGAGAAAACAGCAATCCTGAAACCCTTAAACATCAAATGAAGAGATAAAGAACTCAGCCAAGCACCAAATGGAGTGATAAAACTGACAGAGAATGGAGAGCGAGGAGAGATTCATGCAGAGGTCCCCTATCAGCTAACACAGTGTGGATCAGCCATCTTGGACTCCTATTGGAGACCAGCAAATAGGGGATACGAAAAAGTAGCTTCACGGAGCTTCCAGTAGGAGACAAAACAACCCATAATTTGTGATATACGCTTTCCCACCCCCCACCCTTCTTCATCCCTACTCGGCCTCCTTTGCTTCCCGCAGCCAGAGTCTTTTCCGGGAAGCACTGGCTGCTTGGATTCCACCAGCCCACACTGTCTAACTCTCAGAGTGCCATTTGTTGGCTGCTGGTGTTTTTTTCTGCTTCTTTTGATATCTTCCTTACCTCTCACCACCTCCCCCTCCTTTTGCTCAAATACCTGGCTCCATGCGCCATCTTTGCTTCTTCCTGAGGGGATGCGGAGCTCCATTCAAGCATGGAACTGCCCCTTGTCTGGGCTGCCATGCTGGTTGGATCCTGGCATTTTTGTTTGTTTGTTTGTTTTGAATTGTTTGTTTGTTTTCTTTTCCTTTTCTTGAGTTGGGAGCCCTTTCTGGCCGGGCTGTGCTGTGCGGCTTGGAATCTACCCTCTTGGCTTGCACAGAAGCACAGAGGGATCCCTGAGGGCATTTCTTTTTTCATGGGTTTTTTTTTTTTTTTCTGTTTTTTGGGGGCTTTTCTTGTTTTTTTTTTTTAAATCTGTTTTGTTTTCTTTTCCCTCTTTTTCCCTTTTTGTCTTTCTTCATCATGTGGTTTCTTGTTTCTCTATACTTTCCTTATCTTTCTGTTTCCTGAATACCTGGAGCTGAATACCTCTACACCTTCAAGCCAGGCTATACTGCAACACCTGAAAACAACTTCCCCAGACCTCATAGCCTCACCAGTGGGATCCCTGGCAGCTTTGCTGTTCTTTTCCTTTCTGATTTTTATTTATTCATTCTTTCCTTTTCTTTCTTTTTTTCTTCTTCTTCCCCTTTTTGTTCTTCTCCATTTAATAGTCTCTCATCTCTCCACTCCAATGGCAAGCTCCCCTAGCATTCTTTTTTGTTTGTTTGTATGTTTTTGGCTCCTGTTCCTCTCTCTTCTCTCCCATATCCATCTTAGCTCCACACATAAGAATCTCCCCCCTCCATCCTGCCTACCTGCACCGTGTGCTTAACTATCACACCACCAAGCAGCACAGGCATGGCATACTGGAACCTGCCCTGCACTGATTACTGACCAGCCCTGGTGGCTGTAGTAAGTGCTACAAACAACCCCGCCCAGTAACTCCTCTTCAGCTAGACCTGCCCTGCTGTACCATATCTGACCAATGACCCTGCCAATTGGAGAAGGAGGTGAAAAGTATCGTGCCCACAGATGAGCAAACAACAATGAACACACAGCCCGCCTGATCAAACATAGCCAAATTTTTCAAAAAGGACAAAGCAAACAAATCTACAATCAACAAATGAGAAAAATAACTACTGAATGCCCCGAAGACAACAGAAAATATCAAAACATTTACAAAAACAGGACAGGATAGTTCCAGTAGACATCCAAAATAAAACACCAGATGACTTTCCAGTGGAAGAAAAGGGACTAGAACTAACTGATAGGGAATTCAAATCTCTAATACTCAGAATTATCCAAGAGTTGAAGCAAAAAGCAGACAAAAATGAGGAAAAAATAGACAAATTCATGGAAAAGGCAGAAAAATTCATGGAAAATACAGACAAAAAATTGGAAAAATTCAAGAAAATAATGCAGGAACAAAATGCCAAAATAAATCCACAACTAGAAATTATACAAAAACAATTAGAAATCCAAAAGATAAACAACAAGATTCCAGAAATGGACGGTGTCAGAAAAGGGCTGAGGAGCAGATTTGAAATGGTGGAAGACAGGATCAGTGGAATTGAAGACAAACACTTGGATACAACTCTGTTCAAGGAAAACTCAGAAAAAAGAACAAAGAAAAATGAAGAGACCCTGAGAGTTATGTGGGATACAATCAAAAGCAAAAATTTGTGAATGATTGGAGTTCCAGAACAGGGGCAAAAAACAGAAAACACAGAGAGGATCATCGAAGAACTGCTGACAGAAAACTTCCCCAATATCATGAAAGATGAAAAGCTGGCCATCCAGGAAGCTCAACGAACCCCATCTAGGAGAGACCCCAAAAGAAAATTACCAAGGCATATCATAATCACACTCACCAAAACCAAAGACAAATGAAGAATCCTGAGAGCAGCTTGTGAAAAATAAGAGGTCACATACAGAGGAGAAACAATTAGACTAACTTCAGATTATTTGGCAGAAACCATGCAGGCAAGAAGGCAATGTGATGACATATATAAAACCTTGAAAGAAAAAAATTGCCAGCCAAGAGTAATATATCCTGAAAAATGCTCATTCCAATATGATGGTGAAATTAGCACATTTCCAGATAAACAGAAATTAAGGGAATACGTAAAAACCAAACCAAACTTACAAGAATTATTAAAGGGAGTTCTTCAGTCTGAGAACAAACAACTTTAGCTCACAGGCTGAATCTAGGAGGCAGGATCATAATAGTCAGATACCAATCCAGGAAATGAACTCTCAAGGACTATCCAAAACCAAAAGAAATACAACAGGGAATTAGAGCAGTTAATCAGTAAATGACAATAACAGCAGAACAATAAAAGAGGTAATAAACAGTGTAGTTATACAACCTTCTAATGGAGAGAAAGGCAAGGTGATACCAAGTAATAATAGACTGCTTCAAACTTAGACAGATAAGGGTAAATTTCATGGTAACCATAAAGAAAGTTAACAAACATAACAATAAAGAGGAAAAACATAAAGCCTCGGCAAAAACAAAACCTACAAAAACAAAACAAATGAAAAAAAAATCCACAAACAAAAGTAATTCAGCACAGTAAAGTAAGAAGAACAAAGAACATGTCAGCACCACAAAAAAAAAAAAACCACTACAAAATGACAGCAACAAACTCACATCAATAATTACACTAAACGTAAATGGACTCAATGCACTCATAAAGAGATGGAGAGTGACAGAATGGATTAAAAAACAGGATCCATCAATATGCTGTCTACAAGAGACACACCTCAGAAACAAGATGTGAATTTATTAAAAGTCAAAGGTTGGAAAAAAATATATCAAGCTAACAGCTACCAAACAAGAGCAGGAGTGGCAATACTAATCTCAGATAAAATAGACTTTAAAACAAAATTCACCATAAAAGGCAAAGAAGGACAGTATATAATGATTAAGGGGATGATTCATCATGAAGACATATCCATAATAAACATCTACGCACCTAATGACAGGGCTCCAAAATACATAAAACAAACTCTAACAACACTGAGAAGAGAAATTGACAGTTCCACAATAATAGTAGGAGACTTCAACACACCACTCTCAGTAAAGGACGGAACAACTAAAAAGAAACTCAGCAAAGATACAGAAGACCAAAAGGGCACAATCAGTCAACTTGACCTCATAGACATATATAGAACACTCCATCCAACAGCTGCAAAGTACACATTCTTTTCCAATGCACATGGAACATTCTCCAGAATAGACCACATCTTAGGCCACAGAGCAATCCTCAACAAGATCCAAAACCCTGAGATAATTCAAAGTATCTTCTCTGACCATAATACCATCAAGGAAAAATTTAGCAACAGAAAGAGCAAGGAAAAAAAAATCAAATACACGGAACCTGAAAAATATCCTGTTTGCACATTACTGGGTAATAGAAGAAATCAGAGATGGAATCAAAAAATTCCTAGAATCAAATGAGAATGAAAGCATATCGTACCAAAGCCTTTGGGACACAGCAAAGGTAGTTCTCAGAGGACAATTTATAGCAATAGATGCACACATCAAAAAACAAGAAAGGGACAAAATGAAAACATTAACTACACAACTCAAATAGAAAGAGAACAGCAAAAAACACCCAAAGCCACCAGAAGAAAGGAAATAATAAATATCAGAGCAGAAATAAATGAAATAGAGAACAGAAAAACAATAGAAAGAATCAACAAAACCAAGAGTTGGTTCTTTAAAAATTCAACAAAATCCACAAACCACTGGCCAGACTGACAAAAGAAAAACAGTAGAGGATGCAAATAACCCAAATAAGAATTGAAATGAGTGACATTACAACAGACCCAACTGAAATAAAAAGGATCATAAGAGAATATTATGAAAAACTATACTCCAACAAATTTGAAAACCTAGAGGAAATGGATAAATTTCTAGAAACACAACACCTACCCAAACTACAACGAAGTGATGTTGAAAATCTGAACATACCCATAACAAGAGAAGAGATTGAAAAGGTAATAAAAAAACTCCCAACAAAAAAAAAGCACTGGCCCAGATGGCTTCACTGGAGATTTCTACAAAACATTCACCGAAGAGCTTCTACCAGTACTACTCAAGCTATTTCTGAGCATAGAAAAAGGAGCAACACTTCCAAATTCATTCTATGAAGCCAGCATAACCCTGATACCAAAACCAGGCAAAGACACCACAAAAAAAGAAAATTGCAGACAAATATCTCTCATGAATATACATGCAAAAATTCTAGCCAATAGAATTCAGCATCATATCAAAAAAAAAAAATACATCACGCCCAAGTAGGATTCATACCAGTTATGCAAGGATGGTTCAACATTAGAAAATCAATCAACATAATCCACCACATAAATAAAAGGAAAGAAAAGAAGCACATGATCATCTCCATTGATGCAAAAAAGGCATCTGACAAAGTCCAACACCCATTCCTGATAAAAACTCTCAATAAAATAGGTATAGAAGGGAAATTTCTTAACATAATTAAGGGCATCTATGCAAGACCAATGGCCAACATCATTCTTAATGGAGAGAGGCTGAAAACATTCCCCTTGAGAACAGGAACAAGACAAGGATGCCCTTTATCACCACTCCTATTTAACATTGTGCTGGAAGTTCTAGCTAGAGCAATAAGGCAAAAAAAGAAATAAAGGGCATCCAAATTGGTAACAAAGAAGTTAAACTGTCCCTGTTTGCGGATGATATGATACTATACATAGAAAACCCTAAAGACTCCACGAGAAATCTACTGGAACTAATAGAAAGATTCAGCAGAGTAGCAGGATACAAGATAAACATTCAAAAATCAGTTGGATTCCTATACACCAATAAGGAGAACGATGAAAAGGAAACAGGAAAACAATACCATTTATAATAGCCCCTAAAAAAATAAAATACTTAGGAATAAATCTAACCAGGGATGTAAAAGACCTATACAAAAAAACAAATTTGGAAGGTTGAGAAATTCGGTCCTCCTCTCCATTACTAGTTTATTCTGGTAAGTTTACACTTATTCCTGACAAAAAGGCAGCTACTAAAAGTTTAAGGGGGCAGTTTCTTGGATGTAGCATAGAGGCAAGGGGACAGACTAGTCATTTCTCCCCCTCTGGCCTAATATTTCACATTGCTCCATAACAAAGCAAAATTAAGATCACATAAATGAAGGCTAGTGAAATTCACTGAATGCTTGGTTCTTTTCTGAAGAGACATTAACCCTCAGGATGGGGTTTAGATTCAGGAACCATCACTCAATAAAATTTTTATTGGCCTATAGAGCAAACAGAAATCAAATGGAAGCAGAAGTACCTCTAAATTTTAAGGAGTTCTATTTTAAGAGAAACCACCAACCTGGTCAACAAAAACCTATTATTGTTCAACTTCAAATAAAATTTCCAGGACTAGATGCTTCTGCTGCCCCCACAAAGACAAATGGGAGGAGAAAATCTTGTGATTCCAGTGTCAAGTTTTCTGAATTTAGGAAAAGATGTTTAATGATAGTGAGACTATTTAATGATCATTTAAAGATATTTAATGATAATGAGGTTTTTTTATATTTAATTTTTTTTTAATTGTACTTCAGGTGAAGGCTTACAGAACAAATAGTTTCTCGTGAAACAGTAGTACACATGTTGTTTTATGACATTGGTTAACAACTCCACAACACATATTAACCCTCTAACTTCTCAACTTTTTTTTTTTTTTTGGTGAAAATACACATAGCCAAAGATACACCATTTCAAAAATTTCTACGTGCGTAGTTCAGTGACATTGACTACGCTCTTCCAATTGTGCTGTTATTCTCACTTAAGATGAAGGCTTACAGAACAAAATAGTTTCTCATTTAACAGTTACGACAAATGCTGCCCTATGACAATGGTTAACAATCTCACAACATTTCAACAATATCCTTACTCAACCTTGGGTTGCCTATCACCAGCTTCCTTGTCCCCTTCTGCCTTCTGGCCCTTGTCACTGGACTCCTGTACCTCGTTAGTCTCATTTGGTTTTACGGGGCTATCCACTCCCAGGCTGAACAGTGAACCTCGGAGGTAACTTCACCACTGAGCTGAAAGGGTGTCTGGGGGCCATACTCTCGAGGTTTCTCCAGTCTCCTTTAAGCCAGTAAATCTGGTCTTTTTTTTGTGAACTAGAATTATGCTCTACATCCTTCTACAGCTCTGTCCAGAACCCTCTATTGCGATCCTGGTCAGAGCAGTCAGTGGTGGTAGGGATTTTTTTTTTTTTTTTAACTCTCTAGTATCTTTTCTCAAAGTGTGTGTGTGTGTGTGTGTGTGTGCAAATATATGTGTGTATACTCAAGGTATATATATACTGGGAATTTGAGCATTCTCTGTAATGAATTCTCCAAACTGTCGGATTCTTTGTAGGTAGAGACACAGAGAGAGACAGAGACAGATAATAGTTACCATCCAGCCAATTCCATCTTATGGTGACCTTTTGTACAACAGAAATAAACTTTTCCTTGTCTTGTATTATCCTCACGATTGCTGAGAATCCGAGTCCATTTTCACAGATATTGCATGCACTATCTTAGTGAGGATCTTCCTTGCCTTAGACGGCCCTCTACTTCACCAAACATGATATCCTCTCCAGAGATTAATCCCTCCTGATAATGTGCATCTAATTTTTTTTTTTTGGGGGGGGGCTTAAATTTTTTTATGTTTCCTGGTGTTTCATATACCCCTTTCCTTGGATTTCAGATCAAAGTTGTTTTTGTTTTGTTCTGTTTCCCAATGTTGAGAAGTTTTGGCAAGGCAAATGATGACAATGTTTGGTTTCTACACTGTCCCATGTCATCATTTTCACCACCTAATAGCCAATAGTTGCTCTATCATCTCTGCTGAAACTTCTCCTGTCTAATGGCATTGAAAATGAGATAATCAATTTTATTAATTCCAAAGTCAAATAAAATCTTCTAACAATTAAATTAAAATGATGATCTTAACATAGAGTGCTTTTTTCATTTTCCCCAGGAAAGGTCAAAAATGTCTAAGAAACTCCTGATGCCTTGAAGAAAAATCTATACTGATGTTTTTTGTGTGTGTGCTTTAGAGATACATAAAGAAGAGTTGTATAAGACTAATTTATCAGAAATTTTAGCATCCACACTCATAAAATTGTACGTAAATGGGAACGGTAGGTTAGTGTATAAAGATAGATTTTCCTACCTGAAATTATCAGACAGAATTAAAATTACATTAAGGTAACATCTTCAGCCAAGGACAGCTTCATTGCAAAGTCTGCTTATCTCAAAGCAATATAAACGCATCTTATACAAAATAGCACACTCCAAATGTATCTAATAGCTTCAACACTGATGGTAATTACTTTAAAAGAAAAATAAAAGACACCCTCAAATATTTATGTGATGATGTACCATAACATCTGACTTTCCTGTATTAAATACACATTTCATCTTTTTTTCATTATCATCAATAAACATTTAGAACCTCAATTTGTTTTAGTTGCCATTTTGTTTGCCAGCAGAATTTTTCTGGAAAGATATTGGGCAATGAAGAACAATTTTTGGTACTGACAAGGAAAGAAAAAAAAGACATTATTAAGAGAAAATGACAAGGAAACAGTAGCAATAATCAATCTGAAACTATTTTTGAGTATTAAAATACAAAGAAATAATTAAATGGATTCATGGGATTTGTCACGTAGCAAAATTTGTGGCTAAGAGCAAGAAGTGTTCTTGTTTTTGCTTTTGTTTTTTAATTTCTCTACCTATTTGCAACTTCTTTTGCTTCCTACAAAATGTTGCTTTAAGGATCTGCCTTCAAGGAAAGGTTTTGGGTAGAATTTAGATGGATATCTGTAGAATTTCGTATTTCATCTTAAAGGAGATGATGCCAGTGACCAAAGGAGGTATATTACTGAGATAATCTGATTGGATCAAATAGAGAACTTCAGAGTTCCAACAGTATTTGCAATCAGCCACCTGTATGTGTCTTAAGTCTTGTACAGGTAGATGATGAAGATGGTCTGAAAATTTAGTGGGCAGGGAGTAATCCAATTACCATCAGTATTTGGTGAGTGCCAATTAAATAAAGCATTACATTATTTTTTACTGTGCATATGTTTGTGAAAAGTTTGTTTCTGCTTTTAAAATTAAAAAAAATCAATTTCCAAAACATACTGTGCAAAAGGAGGTATTAGTGGGCATAATGTTCTGCAACTCATACTTAAAAGATATGTTAGACTTCACAATCGCACACAGCTCAGTAAGATTACAAAATGTGTGGGAATAAGCTGAAAATGGTTAGGTGAATATATTGGCAACCTGGAGATTATGGAAAAACATCTCATCACTTCTTCCTGCAGTTCTCCATCATTCCACCTCAGATAGCAAAGGCAGAATTAGGCACAGAACAAAATTGGTATAAGACAAAGAAAAGCAGGAAAATGGGATCTCTCATTTTCTGGTATGGATCTCTGCATGATCCCTGAAATAAAAATATAAAACATTGGCCTTTAGCAGGAGGATACTTGGGGAAATATAGTCTAACTTGTTTGTAAATAGAAAAAGTTATCCTCATCATTAGAATTATGTTCAATCTAAAAAAATACCATTTAAGGAATTTTTTTAGTTTCTTTGATGTATCAGAATTAATCTGTACATAATTATGGCACAAATATTATATCTATCAGAGAGGCAAATTCAGCTTGAACAGACATGTAAGAAAAGAGTTTTGATGTCTTCTTTTCTTGATTTTCAGCTCATTCTTTCTTTTCAGAACGGACATCTCATATCTAGAAAAAAATAAATTTCAACACGCTTTATAATTTAAAAATAAGTCATGTAGTTCTGCCCTGTTTTGAAAGCCTTACATGTTTGAGGGAAAAAGAAATATATATACATAGATATATATTAATTTCTGTCAACACAGCATTTTCTTCTTTAAATAGTAGTTAAATTCTCATATTCATATATCTTTTGGTTT
The DNA here is from genome assembly GCA_030035585.1 of Dugong dugon. Taxonomy (NCBI): domain Eukaryota; kingdom Metazoa; phylum Chordata; class Mammalia; order Sirenia; family Dugongidae; genus Dugong; species Dugong dugon. Next base: position 98,268,841 of record CM057463.1, on the reverse strand, counting down.
GTCCTGATATATCTAAAACTGAGGCATTTAACATTTCTCACTTTGCATATTTAACTGTTTTCTTTTTTTAAAATTAATGTCCCTTATTAACACCTAAAAGTCATTGCTTAGTGAATTCTTAATGGAGCCAAATACATAATGCATGACTATGTTCCCTGTAGAAGGCAATATCACCTTTTTGATTGATAAAATAAAAGAATGAAAAGTATTAAGTAAAACATTAGTTGAAATATAAATATTTTAGATTATTATATAACCATCATTAAAATTATTCATATATGATATTGAAACACTTTCAGACCTCACATTTTACAGATCACAGAATTTGCAATGCATTTTCTATCCTGTGAAGAAAAAAGTTATTATCTTCCCAGGACATCACATATGTCATTGTGGATCTCATTTCGTATAATATGCTGCCTGAGAAGAGGTAAGATCACCCGACATCGTTAAACATTGGCAAAGACAGAAACAACAGCTTGTGCTAATGCAAATTGCCCGGAAGTTTGTTGATATAGATGAACATGGACAGATGGTTTTCAGTAAGCAGTATCATCATTGGTTTCCTGTTTAACAAAAATGAAGGACTTCATGTTTTTGGTGACATACAAGAAATCACAAGAATGAAGTTGTTCCATTTTTTTCTAAAACACTATCTCCACTAAGACATTATGTAGAGTGACTATTGGGTACTTGCATTACACAAGTTTTCCCTTCTGACCCTACGGTCTTGCCCACAATCATTGTCCACTGTAATCTTTCATCCTTATAATGAAGATTAGTTTCCTTTAGTTTTCAAAAGTCTTAAATCGCCACCATTTTTGGGAGATGGGGACAGAGGAGGGAGCTGTGTTGTTTGCAGTTTATGGGTGCATGGTAAGGAAAATTAGTATATGGTAGTGTTTTACAGTTGTCTGGATGGTTACTAAATTAAGCAAGGCTATTAAGGAATGAGAAATATTTGATGGGAATAAAATCCAGTAAAGCATTAGAACACAACTGCAAAGAAAGGAAAAGAAAGAAATACGAAGAATTATAGTTAAAAATCCAGATTAGATACAAAAGAGAAGAAAAAGGGACATAGAAACAGGAGCATACGCATGATGACATTGCAGAGGAAGGCTGTTTTATATCAAACTGGTTTTTAAGAACAATCAATCATATCTTTTGTGGACTCTGTATCTACAAATTTGCATAGGCCCTAAAATTTATTTCGCATTATACTTTCAGAGATTTTGCAGTCATTCATGGGCATGTGCAGAACAACAAAAAATTAGAGTTGTCCTAAACACATGATTTCAACTGAGGTCAAGCAAGGGGATGCTCTGCTTTCTTCAGTTCTCATACTGCAAACAAATGTCCTTTTTCATGGTCTACTTTGTGCTATATTTTTTGTTTTTTGTGATTTTTGTTGATGATTTTGCTGTTTAAAATGGCCTCAAGTGTACTGCTGAAATGCCGTCTAGTGTTCCTAAGCACAAGAAGAGTGTGATGATATGCCTTACAGAGACAATATGAGTGTTAGATAAGCTTTATTCAGGCATGAGTTACAGTGCATTTGGCAGTGAATTCAATGTAAATAAATCAAAAATACAATTAAATAAGACATCTTTAAAAAGAAACGAACATAAAACAAAGTTATGTGTTAATTAGGTTGATGAAAATGTGACCAGAGACTCAAAGGAAACTAACCCTGTTTTTGTTCTACGAAAAATGGTTCAGTATTTGCTAATTCAGTGTTTGTGACAACTTTGTAGAATGTAAATACCAAGAATAATGAAAATTAACTGTATTTCCTTGCATCAAAATACCAGACATTGTCAGGAGTGAATGTAATATAAAAGACATGGGAAAACAAACAATTATCATTCTTCAGATAACTATTTTTAACCAATTCCAATATAAAGTAAAAACATCCAGACATCACAGAGTATTTTAGAGATCATTACCGTGCACAAACATTCATGAAAACAGTTGACTCAAGCTTGTAATTTCCAATAACTAACTGGAAGTGTTTTTTCTGCAGATTAGTTGGGTCAGTTCCAAAAAGAGACAATATTGTGATACAGAGGAACTTTTTTTTTAATTTTTTTTATTGTTCTTTAGATGAAGGTTTACAGAACAATGGTTTCTCATTAAACAGTCAGTATACATATTGTTTTATGACATTGGTAAACAACCTCATGACATGTCAACACTCTCCCTTCTTGACCTTGAGGAACTTTTTTTTTTTTTGGTGAAAATATACATAGCCAAAGTTACACCATTTTGAAAGTTTCTACATGTACAATTCAGTGACATCAATTACATTCTTCTAGTTGTGCTGCTATTCTCACTATCCTTTTCCAAATTATTCCATCACCATCATCTTCAACTCACTGTCGCCTAGGCTTCCCATCAAACCTTTTGAGTTGCTGTTGTCAATTTGATCTCACATAGATAATTTTTTCTTATCCTTTAGATGAAGTTTTGCAGAACAAATAGTTTCTCATTAAACAATTAGTACACATATTGCCCTATGACAATGGTTAACAACCCCCACGACATGTCAACACTGTCCCTTCTCAACCTTGGGTTCCCTATCATCAGCTTTCCTGTCCCCTATTGCCTTCTAGTCCTTGTCCCTGAACTGCCGTGCCTCTTTAGCCCTGCTTTTTTTTATGAGGCTGTCCAATCCCCGGCTGAATGGTGAACTTTGGGAGGGGCTTCATCACTGAGTTAAAAGGATGTCTGGGGGCCGTACTCTCAGGGTTTCTCCAGTCTGTCAGGCCAGTAAATCTGGTCTTCTTTTTTTTTTGTGAGTTAGAATTCTGTTCTACATCGTTTTCCAGCCCCGTCTAGGACCTTCTATGGTGATCCAGGTCAGAGCAGTCAGTGGTGGTAGCCGGGCACCATCTAGCTGTACTAAACTCAGTCTGGTGGAGGCCGTGGTAGCTGTGGTCCATTAGTCCTTTGGACTAATCTTTTTCTTGTATCTTGTTCTCTTCATTCTTACTTGCTCCTGAAGGCATGAGACCAGTGGAGAATCTTAGATGGCTGCTCACAGGCTTTTAAGACCCCAGATGCTACTCAACAAGGTAGAATGTAGAACACCGTCTTTATAAACTGTGTTATGCCAATAGAACTAAATGTTCCCTGAGACCATGGTCCCCACAGCCCTCAGCCCAGCAATTCAGTCCCTCAGGGAGTTTGGAAGTGTCTATGGAGTTTCCATGACCTTTCCTTATACAAGTTGTGCTGGCTTCCTCAGTAATGTGTACTGTCTTACCCTTCACCAAAGTTACCACTTATCTATTTAGTTTCCCCCTCACCCCTCCCATCCCTCATAATCAACAAAGATTGTTTCTTTTTGTGTGTCAACTTTTACATGAGTTATACAGTAGAGGTCTCACACAATATTTGCCCTTTTGTGATTGACTTATTTCACTCAGCGTAATGTCTTCCAGTAACTTCCATGCTATGAGATGCTTCACAGATTCTTCATTGTTCTTTATACTCCATTGTGTGTATGTACCATAGTTTGTTTATCCATTCATCTGTTGATGGGCATCTAGGTTGTTTCCATCTTTTTGCTGTTGTGAACAGTGCTGCAATGAATATGGGTGTGCATATGTCTATTAGTGTGATGGCTCTTATTTCTCCAGGATATATTCCTAGGAGTGGGATTGTATTTTGTAGTGCTGTTTTTTGTGGTGCTGACATTTTCTTTGTTCCTCTTATTCTCCTGTGCTGAGTTCCTTTTGTTTGTGGATTTTTTTTTTTTTTCATTTCTTTTGTTTTTGTAGGTTTTGTTTTTACTGAGACTTTAGGTTTTTCTTCTTTATTTTGATGCGTAGGTTTGCTAACTTTCTTTGTGGTTACCTTGAAATTTACCCTTATCTTCCTAGATTTCAATCAGTCTATTACTACTTGGTATCACTTGATTTCCTCTCCATTAGAAGGTTCTATAACTACATTGTTTATTCCCTCCTTTATTGTTCTGATGCTGTTGTCATTTACACATTTTGTAATTTGTAATTTTTGTAATTCTTTTGTAATTCTTTTAGTTTTGCATAGTCCTTAAGAGTTCATTTCCTAGGTTGGTGTCTGGCTAGTACAATCCTGCGTCTTATTTTTAGCTTGTGGTCTGATATTGTTTGTTCTCAGATCATAGGACTTCCTTTAATAAGTCTTGTAAATTTGGTTTGGTTTTTACATAGTCCCTTAATTTCATACAGAGACACTTTTACTGATACTATTTTAAATACATTTCATTATATTGGTATATTCTCAGAAATAATAAAAGAGGAAATCAAACTCCTAGCCTATAGTATAAAATAGGTGCATGTAGGTGTTATTTCTTCTCCTCAAGGGTAATCACAATAAAATAAACTGATACTTAACCCAAAGAAATGAGAGTAGATTATCAGGATCGGATTACATTTCTTTTATGATTTTAATGAAGATATAACTACACTGCTGAGGGTAACTAAAATTACTTTAAATTACAATTTACTTAAAGAACTTCAAGGGTCTTCATATTTTCAAAATATAAATATAAACTAACTTAAAATTAAAGCTTGATTTTCAACGGAAAGTATGACTTTATCCTGCTCCATTCAGATAATTTTCTGGACCAGGAACACATAACATCTCTGCCTATAATATTTTTATAAGAGCATTTTATGTATGCCATATTTAAAATCTTTAAATATTTTCTTGTTATCAATTGACTAGTGAAATTAGAAATTTGAACAATATCCTCACATTTCAAGTAGTGAAACATCTGTTTAATAGTAGTTAGCTTTAAGATTGTTCTACCATCCATTTCCCCAATCTCGCTCTCTCTCTCTTTTTCTGTCTCTCTGAAATTCAAATTAATCTCATAGATGGCTATATCTTCTATGGGAGTAGACCAAAGAGGAAATTTAATGGGTGATAAGGGGACAATTTTTCTGATTCTTTTATAAAGTTAGATGACTTATTTTTTTAAAACAATTGCTCCAAATCATATTCATGTTAAATATCTTATTCACATCTGGGGACACGAAAGCTTACTACATTTTTTTTCTGCTTTCTACAAACAAATTTTAAGTTTCCTGCATGTGTAAAAAAATTTGAGTGTTTATTAATGGGAAAAAAAAAGGTTATGTTAGATATCACAGGGAATTTAAAGATGAGCAAATGAGTAAAACAGAATTCTCACCCTTTTCATATTTCTCAGAGAGTATAATAGCATCGAAGAACAATACATATGCAACATTAACAAGCTGTTCAAATCCTAATTCTACTCTTGACAATAAGCATGAATTTTGGTATATTTTTTGAGAGGAAGACACCTGAGACAGGTTTTATATATGGTTACAAACATTTTGAAAGTCCTCACATGAAGAGGTGGGTCTTGTGTCTCTTTCTCTTGAAGTCAGATAGGCTTGTGAGTGCAGAATCTGTGGTTAAACATGAACATATTGGCTAGAGGAGTTAAATGAAAGTTAAATATATTCACCTCTATAAATACTGGCATATAATATAGCATCTGAGATCACAGTCTTAAGGGATATTTAAAATATTTACTTTCGATATGCGAGAGCTAGTTTTGAAAATGCAACTCTTTACCCCATAAAAATAATATTTTACCCAAAATTTTCAAGTTATTTTCTCAAAAGATCTCTTATTATCATCATGCAATTTGTATATCAAGAGAAATTTGATTATCTCATATTTTAGACAAGAACATTAAACCTGTTGCTGTTGAGTTGATTCTGACTCATAATAACCCTATAGGAAAGAGTAGAACTGGCCCATAGGGTTTCCAAGGAGCGTCTGGTAACTATGAACTGCCAACCTTTCGGTTAGCGGTCGAGCTCTTAACCACTGTGCCACTACCCATACTGGCACCCGTTGCCGTTGAGTGGATTCCGACTCCTAGCGACCCTATAGGACAGTGTAGAACTGCCCCATATGGTTTCCAAGGATTGTCTGGTGGATTTGAACTGCTGACCTCTGATATTTTGTCCATGGAGTCATATTTCTGTTTGAACAGAACAGACAGGAGGAATGAAGTATTTAAGTCTAGATATAAATCTGGAAGAGAAGACAGAAAGTCAAGTTAGCACTTTAGAGTTTTACATAATAAAGTCTGCTTATTCTTTTTCATAAAGCTATTTTGCTTTTAAAGTTTGCTTTATAATCAAGTAATTGTTGCTGTGTTCTGGGTCATTTCATGCTTAATGAAAAAAAATGTGATTTCCATACGCTAAGATTTTAGAAGAGACTAATGACACATCAGAAATTTTGTAAAGAGAAAAAAAATTCACCATAGTAATATTGCATTTTTTACGGATTGTGATTTGTGAATACATATTCAATATATGATAGAACAAAGAGTATTCAACATACAAATAATAACAAAATTACTAATACAAAAATATGAATGAATATGCAAATAAAGTGACAACTGGTCTGCAGTCATTTGCTTGAATACGAAAGTCAAATGGTGAAAGTTTAGGAAAACAAAAAGGCATGTGTCTAAAGAGACTGATTATTCAATCCACTACTTTTAAAAGATTTATGTGCACTCAGATATATCTTGACCTTTCTTGGCTAAAAGAAAATTTTCATAAAATGAATGTCATGATTCCTGTAGATCTTCATATTGCTTACTTTTTAAAAATTCAAGCAACTTTAAAATATAACAACAAAGCACAGAAAAATAGTATCTAGCAGACTTCTCTTGGGGAGCTAAATACCATGAGAAGCTGATTTAATCTAGAGGGTGAAGCTCTGAAGGCAAAATTTGGTAGGAGAGAGCAAAACAAAACAGAAGCTGAATTTCTCCGCATAAGAAATAAACATAGGCATTCTAATTATGGAATGGCAATGTGAGGAGCTCTGGAGACCACTCTTCCATGAAAATGATCTAAAAAATTATAAAAACAACCCCTTAAAGTCTCTGAACATGATCCTAAAAGTATAAAGCAAATGAAGAAACATTTATTCAAGTAAATCTGTTAAAACTTGGTTGGAACTGCTAGAGTCTGTGGCATTTGAATCACAACTCACCCCACCCATCCACCCACTAGTGTGATAGAAATTCCATTTGAGGCAAGTGCAGTCAAGAATGCAGGGCTCTCTCTCCCTCCAACCCCCGGTCAACGCCTATAGTATCATCCTAGGAGGGGCAGGGCATTACCATTTGTCCTTCAGTCCCCCTGATGCTTGTTGCAAAGAATAAGAGAGTGTGGAAAAGTGGTGGGGACTCTTTCCTCTTCCCACCTCCCACTCATGTGACAGAAACTCTACCATCAGTGCAGCACAATAAGAACACTGTGCCCCAGTTGCCTTCACTCTGGCTTGTACTTAAGGCAGACAATCAAGTTAAGAAGTCCAGAGGCTGCTGTCCTCCACTTCCTTGCCAAATGCCCATCTCCTAAAGTATTGTATCACTCAGAAAGAAGCGTGCCACTGTCTCTACCTCCAGCTCCAGAACTGAGGGTCAGAGATTTGAGGAGAGCAAGCCATAAAACACAGAGCTCTAAAGCTCTTCCCAAAGAAGGAACTGGGAAACTTCAAGTCTAAGGGGATCCTAAAAACAATGGAGGTTTTGGTGAAAAACAATGAATAAGAGACTGGTAGCTTCATTAGAGATATAAGATAAACATTAGGTCAGTTAGTTTGCCAGAAAAAACAGAAAAGTAAAATCACTAAGAAGAGCCCTTTTGGAGTCATAACAAATATCAAACACTGACCTCAAACACTATCCCTGCAAAAGAAAAGACAGAATTTAACTGAATCAACCTGTGGAACAATTTATGCCTCTGGGAATTGTAGAAAATAATAATCAATTATCAATTAGTAGAATTTATCAAATGGGTATGGTAAGAGAAAAAGACAGCCAAAGAAAGCCATACTAAAACCACTTATCTCACAGTGACTTGTGTGTGCTTAAGACTATACCCTCTGAGGAGGAATATCAGAGAATTCACACCCCTAGGGAAATACACTTCCGTAAAATAATCCAGCCAGTGAACAAGCAAACAGCAAACAACAATAACAATTCCTGGAAGAGGACCAGTACCCCGAGCTTCTCTAATACATTGTCTAAAGTACCAATTTTCCAACAATAAAATATGAGATAGGCAAAGAAACATGAAAATGTGAGATATGCAGAGAAACATGAAAATGTGACCCACACAGAGAAAAAGATAGGCAACAGAACATGACCAGATGTTAGAATAAACAGATAAAGACTTTAAAGTGTCTACTATAAATATGTTCAAAGAACTAAAGGAAACCATGTTTATAGAGTAAAAACAAAAGGCATGAAGTCCACATTTCATCAAATAGAAAATATCAATAAAGAGATAGAAATAATAATCAAGGACCAAGTGGAAATTCTGGAGTTGAAAAGCAACATAACTGAAATTAAAGAGCCATTAGGAGTGCTCTTTGCTGCATCTACTGTGATAATGAAGGCCATTCTTAGCAACTAGACTGTTGGTATTTCAGAAAACGTCAACCTCTCTTTGAAGGGATGCACAGTTATTGTAAAGGGCCCCAGAGGAAACTTGCAGAGGGACTTCAATCACATCAATGTAGAACCCAGTCTCCTTGGAAATAAAAAGAAGAGTCCTCGAGTTGACAAATGGTAGAGAAATAGAAAAGAACTGACTACAGTTTGCACTATTTGTTGTCATGTAGAGAACACGATCAAAGACGTTATACTATCTCTGTTACAAAATGAGGTCTGTGTATGCTCAGTTCCCCCATCAATGTCATTATCAGGAGAGTGGGTCTTTTGTTGAAATCAGAAACTTCTTTGTTGAAAAATACATCTGTAGGGTTCAGATGAAGCCAGGTGTTGCTTGTTCAGTATCTCAAGCCCATAAAGGTGAGTTAATTCTTGAAGGAAATGACATTGAACTTGTATCCATTCAGTTGCTTTAATTTAGTAAGACACAAAAGTTAAAAAAAAAAAAAAAAAAGGAACGGTTCAACAGGCTGATGAGTAAGATCTAAGAGTTGTCCAGCTATGGAAATGACGCTGGATGATTCCTAAAACTTATGGGTGATATTTTTAAGATGCAATAAAATTCATCTATTCATTTTGTTGCTTTTATTTAAAAAAATGAATTAGAGGGGCTCAATAGAAAATTTGAACTGGCAAAAAAAAAAGAATTGGTAAACTTGAAGATAGATGAAGATGCTGCTGTTTGAAAAACAGAGAAAAAGAATGAAAAAGAAAAAATTAACAGATCCTCAGAGAAATAAGGGACACCATTTAACCAACAAATATATGTGTTATGGGTGTTCCAGAAGGAGAAGAGAAAGAGAAAGGAGGAGAACAAAATATATTCAAAGAAATAGTGCCTGAAAATTCCTAAATTTGATGAAAAATATTAAACTACACATCCAAGAAGCTTAATGAGCTCCAAATAGGATAAACATAAAGAGATGCACACACAAACACATCATACAAAAAATATTGAAAGCCAAAGACAAGAAAAAAAAAATCTTCAAAGCAACAAGAAAAGATGGCTGGTCAATTACAAGGAAACCTCAATGTGATTAACAGTTGACTTTTCATCACATACAGTGGAGGTCAGAAGGCGGCATGATAACATTCAAAGTGTCCAAATAATAAAATGGTTAGCTAACAATCCTATATCCTCCCAAACTGTTATTCAAAAATGAAAGTGAAATAAATACTTTATTAGAAAATAAAAACTGACAGATGGCCTAAAGGAGACTGGAGAAACCCTGATAGTATGGCCCCCAGACACCCTTTTAGCTCAGTGGTGAAGTCACTTCCGAGGTTCACCGTTCAGCCAGGGATTGGACAGCCCCATAAAACAAAATGGTACTAATGAGGCATAGCAGTCCAGGGACAAGGGCTAGAAGGCAGAAGGGGACAGGAAAGCTGGTGATAGGGAACCCAAGGTAGAATAAGGACAGTGTCAATGTGTAACCATTGTCATAGGGCAATATGTGTACTAACTGTTAAATGAGAAACTATTTTGTTCTGTAAACCTTCATCTAAAGTGAGAACAGCAGCACAATTGGAAGAGTGTAGTCGATGTCACTGAACTGTGCATGTAGAAATTTTTGTAATGGTGTATCTTTGGCTATGTATATTTTCACCAAAAAAAAGGTCGAGAAGGGAGAGGGTTGACATGTCGTGGGGTTGTTAACCAATGCCATAAAACAATAAGTTTACACTGTTTAATGAAAAACTATTTGTTCTGTAAACCTTCATCTGAACTACAATTCAAAAAAAAAAAAAAAAAACTGACAGAATTTGTTGGTAGCAGACCTGCTGTGTAGGAAGTACTAAAGAAAGTTCAATAGTGAGAATTCACTCCCACAAAAAAAAGCGAAAGCATTGGTAAAGATAAGTACGTAATTATAAAAGACCGTATGAGTAAATATTTATTCTTTTATCTCTTAAGGTATTTAAAAAAGCAATTGTATAAAACAATATGCATACAAGTGTATCATTGGATCTAAAATGTAGAAATTTAATGTATTTGCCAATAACAGCACCGTAGGTGAGTGTGAGTAAACCCAAACTGGGCTAAGAGAATGAAAAAAGATCATAGCACAAATCCACAGGCAAAAATGAAAAGAACCAGAAATGATAAATAAGAAAGTTAATACAACAAAAGCTATAAATATATAAGTGCTCTCTTTTCATCTTTCAGCTTCTGTAAAATCATATCAAGTAATAATTATAACAATGAATTGTTGGATTTGTAACATATATAGATATAATATGTATAACAAAAACACCACAAAAAAGGGGAACAAGAATAGAGATATACAGGGGTAACACATACCAGTCACTGTAATTAAATTAGTATAAATATGAAGAACATTCTGATAACTTAAAATACATATAGTAAGCCCTAAAGCAGCCACTAAGGAAATAACTCAGAAAAATATAGTAAAAATATCAGTAAAGAAATTAGAAGTTTACATTAGACAATATTAATTTAGTTCAAAAGAAAGGAATGAAGGAAGAATCGAGAAGTGAAAAAGACATGAGAAAATGGTAGCTGCACATCTACCTATAGCAATAATAACATTAAATGTAAATTAATTAAACAATGTAATCAAAAGAAAATGTCAGACAGGGTTTAAAAAAAGATCTAACTGTACTATCTACAGGAGACACACTTTAGAATCAAAGACATAAATAGATTAAAACTCAAATGATAGAGAAAAATATATTATGTGAACAGCAAGCAAGCATAAGAAATCTGGAGGGACTATACAGTAGTCCCCCTTATCTGCAGGGCATACTTCCAAGACCCCCAGTGGATGCCTCAAATGGCAATAATACTGAACCCTATATATACTATGTTTTGTCCTATATATACACCAAATCAAAACCAAACTCACTGCCATGAAGTCAATTCCTACTCATAATGACCCTGTAGGATGGCGTAGAGCTGCCCCATAGGAGTGCCTGGTAGATTCGAACTGCCAGTCTTTTGGTTAGCAGCTGTAGCTCTTAACCATTACACCAACAGGGTCTCCTACACATATGTAACTATGATAAAGTTTGATCTCAAAATTAGGCACAGTAAGAGATTAATGACAATACCTGATAATAAAATAGAGCAATTATAATATACTGTAATAAAAGTTATGTGAATGAAGGATTTTGTCATGCTACTCATTTATCATTTTCGGATTGCAGTTGACCTCGAGTAACTGAAACTGAGGACAGCCAAACTGCTGATAAGGGAGAAACTACTGTACTAACATCAGTCAAAATAGACTTTAAAACAAAAACTGTTCATAGAGATAAAGAGAGACACTGTATAATAATAAAAGGAGGGGTGATGGGAAGACTAGGAGATAAAATTTTCAAAGAAGTAGTGTCTGAAACTTCCCTAAATTTGATAAACAACATTAAACTACACATCCAAGAAGCTCGATGAGCTCCAACTAAGATAAACATAAAGAGAAGCACACACAAACAAAATAGACTTTAAAACAAAAATCTATATATATATATAAAAGCTGATATATAAAGGGTGTCTTTTCAGGGTAATAAAAATGTTCCAAAATTTGTTGTGGTGATGGTTGTACAACTCTGAGCATACTGAAACTACTAAGTTGTTCACTTTAAATGGGTTAATCAGTGACCTCACAAACAATTCTGGGGCAGGAATTAAACACAGTTTTATTTAAATATCAGCTAGGATAAGCTCATCGTGATATGTGTATTTTATCTCAATAAATCTATTTTTAAAAAGAAACACAAGCTCTGGGAAAAGAAGATACAGAAAGGAGAGAGATAGAAAGTCACAGACACAGAGGTTGTTGTTGCTGTTGTCATCAGGTGCCTTTGAGTCGGTTCCAACTCATATGACCCTATGCACCACAGAACAAAACACTGCCCGGTCCCATGCTATGTCCATAATCGTTGTTATGCTTGAGCCCATTGTTGCAGCCACTGTGTCAATCCATCTCATTGAGGGTCCTCCTCTTTTTCACTGACCCTCTACTCTACAAAGCATGATATCCTTCTCCAGGGACTGATCCCTCCTGACAATATGCCCAAAGTATGTAAGATGTACTGTCACCATCCTTGCTTCTAACGAGCATTCTGGCTGTACTTCTTCCAAGACAGATTTGTTCGTTCTTTTGGCAGTCCATGGTATATTCAGTAATTTTCACCAACACCACAACTCAACGGTGTCAATTCTTCTTCGGTCTTCCTTATTCATTGTTCCAGCTTTTGCATACATATGGTGTGATTGAAAATACCATGATTTGGGTCAGGCACACCTTAGTCTTTGATGTGACATCTTCGCTTTTCAACACTTTAAAGAGGCCTTTTGCAGCAGATTTCCCCAATGCAATGCATCTTGTGATTTCTTGACTCCTGCTCCCATGGGTGTTGATTGTGGATTCAAGTAAAATGAAATCCTTGACAACTTCAATCTTTTCTCTGTTTATCATGATGTCGTTTATTGGTCCAGTTGTGAGGATGTTTGTTTTCTTTATGTTGAGGTGTAATCCATATTGAAGGCTGTGGTCTTTGATCTTCATCAGTAAGTGCTTCAAGTCTGCTTTACTTTCAGCAAACCAGGTTGTGTCACCTGCATAACGCAGGTTGTTAATGAATCTTCCTCCAATCCTCATGCTCAGTTCTTCTTCATATAGTCCAGTTTCTCAGATTATTTGATCAGCATACAAATTGAATAGGTATGGTGAAAGGATACAAGCCTGATAGCACACCTTTCCTGAATTTAGACCACGCAGCATCCCCTTGTTCTGTTCAAACAACTGCCTCTTGATCTATGTACAGGTTTCTCACTGAGCACAATTAAGTGTTCTGGAATTCCCATTCTTCTCATTATTATTCATAATTTGTTATGATCCATACAGCCAAATTCCTTTGCATAGTCAATAAAACACAGGTAAACATCTTTCTGGCATTCTTTGCTTTTAGCCAAGATCCATATTACATCAGCAATGATATCCTTGGTTCCATGTCCTCTTCTGAATCTGGCCTGAATTTCTGGCAGTTCTCTGTTGGTATAGTGCTGCAGCCGCTTTTGAATGATCTTCAGCAAAATTTGACTTGCATGTGGCATTAATGATATTGTTCAATCATTTTCACACTCAGTTGGATCATCTTTCTTGGGAATAAGCATAAATATGGACCTCTTTCAGTAGGTTGGCCAGGTAGCTGTCTTCCAAATTTCTTGGCATAGATGAGTGAACACTTCCAGAGCTGCATCTGTTTGTTGAAACATCTCAATTGATATTCCGTCAATTCCTGGAGCCTTGTTTTTTACCAATGCCTTCAGTGCAGCTTGGACTTCTTCCTTCAGTATCATTGGTTCCTGATCTTATGCTATCTCTTGAAATGATTGAACATCGACCAATTCTTTTTGGTATAATGACACTGTGTACTCCTTCCATCTTCTTTTTATGCTTTCTGAGTCTTTTAATATTTTCCCCATAGAATCCTTCAGTATTGCAACTTGGGGCTTGAATTTTTCTTCAGTTCTTTCAGCTTGAGAAATGCCAAGCGTGTTCTTCCCTTTCGGTTTTCTATCTCCAGCTCTTTGCGCATGTCATTATAATACTTTACTTTGTCTTCAGGAGCAGCCCTTTGAAATCTTCACTTCCTTTACTTCATCATTTCTTCCTTTTGCTTTAGCTACTCAGAGTTCAAGAGCAAGTTTCAGAGTCTCTTCTGATGTCTACTTTGGTCTTTTCTTTCTTTCCTGTCTTTTTAATGATCTCTTACTTTCTTCATGTATGATGTCCTTGATGTCATTCCACAACTCATCTGGTCTTCGGTCATTAGCATTCAACACATCAAATCTATTCTTGAGATGGTCTCTAAATTCAGGTGAAATATACTCAAGGTCATACTTTGGGTTTGGTGGACTTGTTCTAATTTTCTTCAGTTTCAGCTTGAACTTGCTTATGAGCAGTTGATGGTCTGTTCTGCAGTTGGACCCTGGCCTTGTTCTGACTGATAATATTGAGCTTTTCCATCATCTCTTTCGAAAGAGGTAGTCAATTTGATTCCTGTGTATTCCATCTGGTGAGGTCCATGTGTATAGCCATCATTTATGTTGGTGAAAAAAGGTTATTTGCAATGAAGAAGTTGTTGGTCTTGCAAAATTCTATCATGTGATCTCCAGCGTGGTTTCTATCACCAAGGCCATATTTTCCAACTACCAATCCTCCTTGTTTCCAACTTTTGCATTCCAATCACCAGTAATTATCAATGCATTCTGATTGCATGTTCGATAAATTTCAGACTGCAGAAGCTGATAAAAATCTTTAATTTCTTCATTTTTGGCCTTAGTGGTTAGTGTGTGAATTTGAATAATAGTCATATTAACTGGTCTTCCTTGTAGACATATAGATATTATCTTATCACTGACAGCTTTGTAAGTCAGGATAGATCTTGAAATGTTCTTTTTGATGGTGAATGCAATGCCATTCCTCTTCAAGTTATCATTCCCAGCATAGAAGACCATATGATTGTCTGATTCAAAATGGCCACTATCAGTCCATTTCAGCTCATTAATGCCTAGGATATTGATGTTTATGTATTCCATTTCATTTTTGACAATTTCCAATTTTCCTAGATTCATACTTCCTACATTCCACATTCCAAATATTAATGGATGTTTGCAGCTGTTTCTTCTCATTATGAGTCGTGCAACATCTGCAAATGAAGTTCCCGAAAGCTTGACTCCACCCATATCATTAAGGCCAACTCTACTTTGAGGAGGCAGCTCTTCCCCAGTAGTCTTTTAAGTGCTTTCTAACCTGGGGTGCTCATTTTTGGCACTATATCAGACAATGTTCCACTACTATTCATAAGGTTTTCACTGGCTAATTCTTTTCAGAAGTAGACTCCTGGGTCTTTCTTCCTAGTCTAGCTTAGTCTGGAAGCTCAGCTGAAACCTGTCTGCCATGAGTGACCCTGCTCGTGTTTGAATACTGGTGGCATAGCTTTCAGCATCACAGCAACACGCAAGCTCCCACAGTGCAACAAACTGACAGACACAGAGGTTTGTGTGGCACAAAAAAAAAAAAAAACAAAATGTGGAGAATGGAAATTTTTTTGTGGGATGATGGCCAATTGACTTTAAGAAAAAGGATATCTAATATTCAATTTTATTTGACCTCTATGATATTAACTCCCTCTGTAGCTTCAAAACTTTTTTTAAGTCTCTTGTACACATACCAAAACCAAACCAAACCCATTGCCATCTAGTCCACTCTGTCTCATAGTGATAAGATCGAACCTCTCTATCTCGCTCTTTCTCTCTCTGAAGGTCTGAATGTATTTTTAATATTTGACTCCTGACGGCTTTTAATCCCCACTCTTCCCTTTTATCCACTTCCGCCACATCTGGGCAAGCCAAAAAGAAACCTTAGCACTCCTTACCTTGGCACTGAAGGGGAGTTCAAACTATACAATCCCTGAAGGGACACTCACGCAAGCCTCAACTCCTATCTATAATAAAACCCCAAATCAGTTCCCAAGCCATTTTCAGACCTACTTGAAAGTCTTCCTTACTCTATTCAGAAAGGTTTATGATTTGAGTTCTTAGCGTGCTTTCTTGTGGTGTGTGTGTTTGTGAGTGTGTGTGTGTGTCTGTGTGTAGTCATCCGTCTTGGCATTCAAACTAAATTTTAGGCATGGTATCCATCACTCTTCGGCGGAGTGACCACAACAGTGTTTTTTAGGAAGGTGTGTTAATCAATGAAAATTGGCAGATAATCATTTCTGAGTCAACATGAAGCAAATATAAAATAAAAATATTCTCAGTTGAGAGGGAATTGAGCACATGAACTGAGTTCCAGAAGGAACTATGAGACTAGAGCACACAAGGCTCAGTAGAAAATCTGGAAAAGGCACTTGACTTTCCAAAGAATCAACAGTTTTATTTAATATTACTCAACAGAACCTAACAACAACAGAATAAGCTTAGGTGACAATGGCCTTATCTCAGTTTACATTGGATGGTAAACCATAAATTCAATGTGGTCATTTATACATATTTGGTTGTGTCCCCAAAATATATGTTGAAATTCTAAACCCCTTGCCTGTAAATATAATCCTGTTTGGAAATAGAGGTTTTCTTTTATTATGTTAAATTAGATCATACCAGAGTAAGGTGGTTCTAAAACTAATAACTTCTGAGAGTTGTGAAAATATCAGAATAGACTAAGACATACACGAGGGGAGCTAGACACCAACGAATGCCAAAGAGCTCAAGAAACAACAAAGGAACTCCTGGGGCTACCAACAAAGAAGGACTCTCCCTTAGAGACAATGCTGTAATTTGGACTTTTAGCTTTCAAAACTGTGAAGCAATACATTGCTGTTTTTTAAAGCCACCTACTTGTGGTATCTCATCATGGCAGCACTAGATGACTAAGGCACTGTATATTTTCCAGTTCCATTTAGAAAATTTTCAAAATAATCTAGAATATCAAGATTGTTTCGAGTAAAATTTTTCATTCCATTTATTTAAAATGAGGTAGAGCCATAAATTAGTTAAGAAAGAAAAAAAGAAATGAAGGTTGGATAAGGGACTGGGAGGAAGAGAGGAAGAAATTGATGGAAGGAAGAAAGGAACAAAATTATGAAAGCAATTAACTGAACTAATGTGAAAATACATCTGCTGTTCCCTTCAAACAGCAAGATCTTTAAAATCACTAATTAACATGAAGTGCTGCAGGCTATTGAATAACTATTGATTTAATGAATTAAATTGATTGGATTAAAAATAAGAAATAGAATTGCCAGCATTGAAGGAAGTTTAAAAAGCATAGAGTTCAGCTCCCAGACCTTGGGCAAAAATACTGCAGTCACTCCAAAACAGAACTTACCTCACTTTTAAAGTGTCCAGAGAAGGAAAGAGCACTTTCTTGGCCAGTGCTACTTTTACTTAGATAACTCATAAGACATTATGAGTTAAAATGTAAGATACTCTGGTTTTGAGATACGTGTATGTTTACGAATGGATTTTGAAAAGGAGAATTAAGAGGCGACTGGGCTTGGAGGTTGTTAAAGACAACTAGTGTCATTTTTTTTAAATGGAAAAAATTAGTATTATAAATGAATTAATAAGATGAAAATTTTACCCCTCTATTAAAAGAAACTAGAATTTCAAATGGAACACATGTAAATATTTATTTCCTTGACTAAGTCTAACCAAAACAATCGCTATTTAATGGAATAATAATAAAAGACATACAAGTAAATTTTTCAAAAGTATCTGTAAATTCTAAATTTTTACCCTAAGTACAAAACCTAAATATTTTCTAAAATCTTTGGATGATTTGACTATGATTTTGTTGTTACAAGGTGCCCTCAAGTTGGTTCTGACTCATACAAGCCCTATGTACAATAGAAGGAAACACTGCCCAGTCTTGCACTAACCTCACAATCATACTTTTGCTTGAGTCCATTGTTCTAGCCACTGTGTCAATTTATCTCATTGAGGGTCTTCCTCTTTTGAGGTGACCTTTTACCTTACCAAGCATGATGTCGTTCTCCAGGTACTGGTCCCTCCTGATAACATGTGCAAAGTATGTGAGACGAAGTCTTCCCATTCTTTCTTCTAAGGATAATTTTGGCTGTACTTCTTCCAATATAGACTTGTTTGTTCTTCTGGCAGTCCATGGTATAGTCAATGTTATTCACCAACATCATAATTCAAAACATCTTTTCTTCTTCAAGCTTCCTTATTCATTGTCCAGGTTTCAAATGCATATGAAGCAATTGAAAATATCATGGCCTGAGTCAGGCATACCTTAGTCCCTAAAGTGACATCTTTGCTTTTCAACACTTTAAAGAGGTCTTTTGCAGCAGATTTGCCCAGTGCAATACATCATTTGATTTCTTGCCTGCTGCTTCCCTGGGCCTTGACTGTTGCTCCATGTAAAATGAAATCCTTAAAAACTTCAATCGTTTCTTCATTTATCATGATGTTGGTTATTGGCCAAGTTGTGAGGATTTTTGTTTACTTTAGATTGAGGTGTAATCCATAGTAAAGGCTTTAATCTTTGATCTTTATCATTAAGTGCTTCAAACCTTCTTCCCTTTCAGCAAGCAAAGTTGTAATATCCGGATATCGCAGGTTGTTAATGAGTCTTCCACCAATCCTGATGCCACATTCTTCTTCACACAGTCCAGCTTCTCCAATTATTTGCTCATCATATAGATCGAATAAGTATGGTGAAAAGATACAACCCTGACACACGCCTTTCCTGATTTTTGAACAATGAAGAATCCTCTTATTCTGTTCAAAAGACTGCCTCTTGGTCTATGTAGAAATTCCACATAAGTACAATTAAGTGTTTTGGAATTCCCATTCTTCCCACTGTTATCCATAATTTGTTATGATCCACACAGTGGGATGCCTTTGCATAGTCAATAAAACACTAGTATTCTATGCTTTCAGCTAAGATTCGTCTGACATCAGCAATGATATCCCTCCTTCCACGACCTCTTCCGAATCTGGCTTGAATTTCTGGCAGTTCCCTTTCAATGTATTGCTACAACCGTATTTGAATTATCTGCAGCAAAGTTTTACTTGTGTGTGATATTAATGATATCATATGATAATGTCCACATCTGTTGGATCACCATTCTTTGGAATGGGCACAAATATAGATCTATTCCAATTGGTTGGCCAGGCAGCTGTCTTTCAAATTTTTTTGCTTAGAAGGGAGTACTTTCAGCACTACATCTGTTTGTTGAAACATCTCAGTTGGTATTTCGTCAATTGCTAGAGCCTTGTTTCTCACCAATGACTTCAGTGCAGCTTAGACATCTTCCTTCAATGCCATCAGTTCTTGATAATATGCTACCTTCTGAAATGTTTGATGTTGACCAACTCCTTTTGGTGCAGTGACTCTGTGTATTCCCTCCATCTTCTTTTGATGCTTCCTGAATCCTTCAATATTTTGCCCAGAGAATCTTTCAAAATTGCCACTCAAGGCTTGAATTTTTAGTTCAGTTCTTTCAACTTGAGAAATGCCAAGCATGTTCTTCCCTTTTGTTTTTCTTTCCCTTTTGTTTTTCTTCCCCTTTGGTTTTCCAACTCCAGGTCTTTGCACATGTCATTATAATACTTGATTTTGTCTTTTTTTTTTTTTTTTTTTGTAATACATCATTTTGTCATTCAGTCTCCCTTTGAAATCTTCCATTCAGCTTTTTTACTTCATTACTTCTTCCATTCCCTTTAGCTATTTTATGTTCAAGAGCAAGTTTTAGAGTCTCTTCTGACATACATTTTCACCTTTTCTTTCTTTCCTTGTCTTTTTAATGATCTTTTGCTTTCTTCATTTATGATTTCCTTTATGTCATTCCACAACTCATCCAGTCTTTGATTGTTAATGTTCCATGCATAAAATTTATTCTTGAAAAGGTCTCCAAATTCAAGTGGAATATACTCAAGGTCATATTTTGGCTCTCCTGGACTTGTTTTAATTTTCTTCATCTTCATCTTGCATATGATCTATTCATAGTCTGTTCCTCAGTTGGGCTCTGGCCTTGTTCTGACTGAAAATATTGAGCTTCTCCATTAACTCTTTCCAAAAATGTAGTTGATTTGATTCCTGTGTTTTCCCTCTAGTGAGGTCCACATGTATAGTAATAGTAGCAGTTGTTGCTGAAAAAAGGTATTTGCAATGAATAAGGCGTTGGTCTTGCAAAATTCTATCATGCCATCTCTGGAGTCGTTTCTATCACCAAGGCCATATTTTTCACCTACAGGTCCTTCTTCTTTCCAACTTTTGCATTCCAATCACCAGTAATTATCAATGCAACTCAATTGCATGTTTGATCAATTTTGGACTGCATAAGTTAGTAAAAATCTTCAGTTTCTTCATCTTTGGCATTAATAGTTGGTGTGTAAATTTTAATAATATTTGAATTAACTGGTTTTCCTTATAGGCGTATGGATGTTATCCTATCACTGACAGCACTGTACTTCAGGATAGATCTTGAAATGGTATTTTTTACTAAGAATATGATGACATTCCTCTTCAATTTGTCAATTTGTAGATCATAAGATTGTCTGACTCCAAATGGCCAATACCTGTGCATTTCAGTTCACTAATGCCTAGGTTATTGATCTTTATGAGTTCCATTTCATTTTTGATGACTTCCAATTTTTTTAGAGTCATACTTCCTACATTCCACATTCCAATTATTAATTGATGCTTGCAATTGTTTCTTTTTATTTTAAGTCATGCCACATCAGCAAATGAAGGCCCCCAAAACTTTACTCCATCTGTGTCATTACGGTCGAATCTACTTTGAGGAGGAAACACTGGTGGTGTAGTGGTTAAGAGCTACAGCTGCTAACCAAAAGGTTGGCAGTTCAAATCCACCAGGTGCTCCTTGGAAACTCTAAGGGGCAGTTCTACTCTGTCCTACAGTGTCACTATGAGTAGGAATTTACTCCATGGCAACTAGTTTTTTGTTTTTTTTTAGTTTGAAAAAGCAGCTCTTCCTCAATCGCATTTTGAGTGCCTTCCAACCTGAGGGGCTCATCTTTCGGCACTTTTTCAGACAACATTCCACTGCTATTTATAATGTTCTCACTGGCCAATTTTTTCAAGAAGTAGAGTACAGGGTCTTTCTTCTTAGTCAGTCTTACTCTGGAAGCTCCACTGATTACTGTCCATCATGGGTGACTCTTCTGGTATTTGAAATGCCAGTTGCTAGCTCCCAGCATCACGGTAACATGCAAGTCATCACATTTGGAAAAAATGACCAACGCGCAATGGCATTTACTATTAGGCACTTGAAAACTCTTCCAGCCTCTATCCATTACTCAGTTCTAAAACTGCTTCCACTTTGTAGGTATCTGTTAGAACAGCACTCCCCTGATTTGACTATACAAATACATGTATGAAGTGTTTAAGAGTGAGTGGCCAAAGTGCTGCAATTTCTTGTTATAATTCAGGTAGCTGGTATAGTTTCCTATCAAGTAAATTTAGGTCTATTTTGATGCTAACATGTGGTCATTATCACCTTGCAGGCAGAGAAAAAGGAAAAGTAAATAAATAATATAAAATCTATACTAATAATACTTTCTATTCTGTACCAAATTTGAAATGCTAATTCAAGTGAGAGAAGCCTGATTCATCCTAATTTATGAAAAATAATAATTCTGTGTCACTATTAAAAACAAGCCTTTACCCTATGTTTTTACTTTCCCTTTCAGGTTGTCAACCGTATTACTTTCATAGCGATCTTAATTAAAAGACAGCCTGAAATTTGTCCTCTTTCACATTATATTTTCAACAACTTGGTATTGTAATAAATTTTTAATGTGACAAATACTTTAATTTTTCAAGAGAAATTTCAGTATGAGCTACAGGTTTAATATTAAAACAGAGGTACAGTTAAATGGATACTTAATGATTAAATAATATGGTTCCTTGTAAGAACTTCTCTTTTTTAACTAAATAATTTTAAATGTGAATTTCTAGTATTCAAGTACTCTGGACTATATAGAAGCAGAAGAGAATTAATATTTAGAGCTGTGGTATTATGAAATAATAATAACGTACATAATTGTGTCATAGCATAAGTCATTAGCAAGTGCATTTCAAGAAAATTGACGGGCTATTTTATTTTACAATTGACACTAATGCTTTTTAATAACCAGCTGGATTATCATTCATATATTTCGTCATTTAGTTACAAGTCTCCTTTTAAAAGGTGAATATTATATTCTAACATATCAGTATTATTGTTTTGCTGATTCAATATACTTTTATATTTACCTACATAGTTACACTTTCCATCATTCTTTATTCTTTTCTGAAATAAAATCTCTTATTTTGTGTGAAAATGTATTTATTATACCATTATTTTCAAGAATATTTACACTAGAGGCGACGCCAAGATGACAGAGTTTTCAGACTCTTCCTGTGGTCCCTCTTGCAATGAAGACCTGAAAAAACAAGTGAATCAATTGTATATGACTATCTAGGAACCCTGAACATCAAAGGCAAAGTTGAAGAATTGGACTGAGTGGCAGGGGGAGGGAGAGACGGTTCAGAAGCAGTGAGGAGTTGCTAGACCTGATCCTGTGGGAACCTGAAATCTTCAGGCCTGATCAGCTCCTGTGAGTAGTGAGGCTAGCAGTGGCACTCGGGAGGCATTTTCCACATCAGGAGTGGCCCAGTGGTAGAGACTTTACTTGGCTATCCAGAACCAGTGAAAAGCAGCACTTGAGCGGCTAAAGATAAGCACTTGTGTGTGGCCTACCACAGGGATTAAAAAATAAAACCCATTTGAGAAAAACCTCTCTCCCATTTACCTACCCCCTTCCCACTCTGCATTGGATCCTGGGCCGGCTTCAGGGAATGCTGAGTCCCCTGGGCCAGAAGTAGGACCCTTAACACGCCCTGAGCCATCCTCCTGGCCTTGGAGAGGAAACAAATTAACAAACAGGGAAAAAATAAGCTGCCAGCTGTCCTAAGCCAGGAACTCGGGGTTGGCACAGTTCTTTTGCCTAGGCACAGTCATAAGGGATCCACAGACTTGGAATGCCTTTCACTGCTGTATAGACTTGTGTGGGTCCATTTCAACAGCATAAGTCCTCATTACCACAGTACAACAGGGTATATACCTGAAGTCTAACTTCAACTGTTTTTCAGCAGTGAAGTGGCAGGTTGGTGACCTTTGACACTGCTCTGCCCATTAAGCAGACTCCTCATCTGCCCACATCAGGGGCTTGAGGACTGGTGGCTCCAGCTGTGCCACCTAGCCACCTGCAACAGGGGTCCAAGAATTAGTGGTGCTCCCCAGGCCTTACAGCCAACAGCACAGGGTTCTCATAATTCAGCTGCAAAACTAACCTACCTCTTCATTCTAGGGAACAGGGACATGCTTTCCTTCCAGACACTCAGGGCAACCATCAGCCCCATGTCTTGCTCAGTGCATGACCTGCTACTATAGCCAGATACTAGTGCCTACACCAATCACCCATGCCTATCTAGGACTGTAGATGAAAGCCTGCACCACACAGTTGTTGAACAACTACCTGGACACCTGAGCTGAATCCATACAAGAAAATTTAACAGATTCCTGGGCTCACATGCTTAGTCATAGATCTAACCAGCTGGTGACAGGACGTTAGAGCTTCAAAGGCATCAATAATCAAACTAGTGCATGTGAGTAGCCTATCTGGGCATAAAACAAGAAACTAGGACACAGTAAGCAAATATAAAATAAAAAAAATATAATAACTTATTGATGGTTCAGAGAGAACAGACAATAGCAAATCACATAAAGAGGCAGACCATGAGGTTTCAGCAAGCTTGCAAAATAATCAATAAATTTTCTGGAGGAAGAGAATTTCTTGGAATTGCCAGAGCCAAGTGCAAAAGATTAATATACAGAACTCTTCAAGAAGTTAAGAAGGAAACCTTAAAAAATGCAGAGAATGCCAAAGAAAACACAGACAAAGCAGTAGCAGAACTTAAAAAGGTTATTCAAGAGCATAAAGACAAATTTAATAGGCTGCAAGAATCCACAGAGAGACAGCAATCAGAAATTCAGAAGATTAACAATAAAATTTCAGAATTAGACAACTCAATAGAAAGTCATAGGAGTAGAATAGAGGCAGTAGAAGCCAGAATTAGTGAGACTGAAGATAAAGCACTTAACAAACTTATTTGAGGGAAAATCAGATAAAATAAGTTAAAAACATGAAGAAACTCTAAGAGTTATTTGAGACTGTATCAAGAGAAATAACCTATGAGTGATTGGAGTATCAGAACCAGGGGGTGGGGCAGATAACAGAAAATACAGAAAAAATTGTTGAAGATTTGTTGACAGAAATCTTCCCTGATATGAAAAAAGATGAGAAGATATCTATTCAAGATGCTCATCGAACGCCACATAAGGTAAATCCCAAAAGAAAGTCACCAAGACATATTAGAATCAAACTTGCCAAAACCAAAGACACCGAGAGAATTTTAAGAGTGACTAGGGATAAACGAAAAGTCATCTACAAAGGAGAGTCAATAAGAATAAACTCTGACTGCTCAGCAGAAACCATGCAGGCAAGAAGACAAAGGGATGACATACATAAAGCCTTGAAGGAAAAAAAAATTATCAGCCAAGTATTATATATCCAGCAAAACTGCCTCTGAAATATGATGGCGAAACTAGGGCACTTACAAAAAACAGAAGTTTAAGGAATTTGCAAAAACCAAATCAAAATTACAAGAAAGGGAGTCCTCCAGTTAGAAAATCAATAACATCAGATAACAACCCAAGACTAGAACATAGGACAGAGCAACAAGATATCAGCTCAGATACGGAAGTCACAAGAATAAATCAAAGCTAAAACACTGAAAACAAGGAAACAGAGATATCAATCTGTAAAAGATGACAACATTAAAACAAAAAAGAGGGATTTAAAAAATGTAGACATAGATTTTTCATACGGAGAGGAAGTCAAGGTGATATAAAGAAATAAAAGACTGGTTTAAACTTAGAAAAATAGGGTTAAATATTAAGGTAACCACAAAGGAAACTAACAATCCTAAATTAAAATATATATATATACATAAAAGCTCAGCAAATACAAAATCAACAATAATGAAAAAAATGAAAAGAAAATACATAAAAATAATTTAGCATAGAAAATTAAACGGAACAAAGAAACTGTCAGCAACACACAAAAAAGACATCAAAATCACAGCATTAAATTCATACCTAACAATAATTACGCTGAATGTAAATGGACTAAATGCACAAATAAAGAGGAAGAGAGTGGCAGATTGGATAAAAAAACATGATCCATCTATATGCTGCCTAAAAGAGACACACCTTGGACTTAAAGACACAAACAAACTAAAACTCTAAGGATGGAAAAAATTATATCAAACAAACAACATTCAAAAAAGAGCAGGAATGGCAATGCTAATCTCTGACAAAATAGACTTTAAAGTAAAATCCACCACAAAGAATAAGGAAGGACACTATTAAAAGATTAAAGGATCAGTATGCCAGAAGAACATAACCGTAATAAATATTTATGCACCCAATGAGAGGACTCCAAAATATATAAAACAAACTCTAACAGCATTGGAGAGAGACAGGCAGCTCCACAATAATACTAGGAGACTTCAACAATCTATTTTTGGTGAAGGACAGAATATCCAGAAAGAAGCTCAATAAAGACACTGAAGATCTAACTGCTACAATCAACCAACTTGATCTCATGGACATATACCCAACACTCCACCCAACAGCAGCTAAGTATACTTTCTTTTCCAATGCACATGGAACATTCTCCAGAATAGACCACATATTAGGCCATAAATCAAGCCTTAACAGAATCCAAACATTATAAAGCATCTTTTCTGACTATAAAGCCATAAAGTAGAAATCAACAACAGAAAAAGCAAGGGAAAAAAAATCAAACACATGGAAACTGAACAGCACCTTGCTCAAAAAGAACTGCATTAAAGAAGAAATAAAGGATGGAATAAAGAAATTCATAGAATTGAATGAGAATGAAAACACATCTTTCCAGAACCTTTGGGACACAGCAAAAGCAGTGCTCAGAGGTCAGTTTATAGCATAAATGCACAAATCCAAAAGGAAGAAAGGGTCAAAATCAAAACATAACCCAACTACAGTAACAAGTAGAAAGAGCTGCAAAAGAAGCCGTCAGGCACCAAAAGAAAAGAAAATAATAAGAATTAGAGCAGAATTAAATGAAAGAGAGAATAGAAAAAAAATTGAAAGAGTTAACAACACCAAAATATGGTTCTTTGAAAAGATCAACAAAATCTATAAACCATTGGCCAAGGTGACAACAGAAAAACAAGAGAGGAAGCAAATAACCCATATGAGAAATGAGATGGGTGATATCACAACAGACCTAACTGAAATTAAAAGAATGATAACAAAATACTATGAAAAATTGTACTCTAACAAATTTGAAAACCTAGAGTTAATAGACAAATTTCTAGAAACTTACTAACTACCTAAACTAAGACAATCAGAGGTAGAACAATTAAATAAACTCACAACAAAAGAAGAGATTGAAAAGGTAATTAAAAAACTCTCAACCAAAAAAAGCCCTGGCCCAGATGGCTTATCTGGAGAATTCTACCAAACTTTCAGAGAAGAGTTAACACCACTACTACTAAAGGTATTTCAGAGCATAGAAAAGGATGACATACTCCCAAACTCATTCTATGAAGCCAGCATAACCGTGATACCGAAACCAGGTAAGGACACCACAAAAAAAAAAAGAAAATTACATAACAATATCCCTCATGAACATTGACACAAAAATTCTTAACAAAATTCTAGCCAATAGAATTCAGCAACATATCAAAAAAATAATTTACCGTGATCAAGTGGGATTTATACCAAGTATGCAGAGATGTTTCAACATTACAAAAACAATCAATGTAATCCATCACATAAATAAAACAAAAGGCAGGAACCACATGATCTTATCAGTTGATGCAGAAAAGGCATTTGAAAAAGTCCAACACCCATTCGTGGTAAAAACTTTCAACAAAATAGGAATAGAAGGGAAATTACTCAAAATAATTAAGTGCATTTATACAAAGCCAACTTCCAACATATCCTAAATGGAGGGAGTTTGAAAGTACTCCCCTTGAGAGCAGGAACCAGACAAGGATGCCCTGTATCACTACTCTTATTCATCATTGCACTGGAGGTCCTAGCCAGAGCAATTAGGCTAGAAAAAGAAATAAAGGGCATCCAGCTGGTAAAGAAGGAGTCAAGGTATCTCTGTTTGCAGGTGATATGTTCTTTTACACAGAAAACCCCAAAGAATCCACAAGAAAACTACTGGAACTAATAGAAGACTTCAGCAAAGTATCTGGATACAAGATAAATGTACAAAAATCATTTGAATTCCTCTATACTAACAAAGAGAACCTCGAAGAGGAAATCACCAAATCAGTATCATTTACAATAGCCCCCAAGAAGATAAAATACTTACGAATAAATCTAACCAGAGATGTAAAAGACCTATACAATGAACACTCTAAGACACTACTGCAAGAAACCAAAAGAGCCCTACATTAAGTGGAAAAACTTACCTTAATCATGGATAGGAAGACTGAACATTGTGAACATGTCAATTCTACCCAAAGCGATCTACAGATACAATGCAATCGCAATCCAAATTCCAAAGACATTTTTTAATGAGATGGAAAAACAAATCACCAACTTCATATAGAAAGGGAAGAGGCCCTGGATAAGAAAAGCATTACTGAAGAAGAGGAACAAAGTGGGAGGCCTCACGCTACCTGATTTTAGAAACTATTATACCGCCACAGTAGTCAAAACAGCCTGGTACTGGTATAACAATACATAGACCAATGGAACAGAATTGAAAATCCAGATGTAAATTCATCCACCTATGAGCAGCTGATATTTGACAAAGGCCAAAAGTCCATTAATTGGGCAAAAGACAGTCTCTTTAATAAATCGTGCTGGCATAACTGGATATCCATCTGCAAAAAAATGAAACAAGACCCATACCTCAAACCATGCACAAAAACTAACTTAAAATAGATCGAAGACCTAAATATAAAATCAAAAACTATAAATATCATGGAAGAAAAAATAGGGACAACTCTAGGAGCCCTAATACATGGCATAAACAGAATACAAGCCATAAGTAACAATGCACAAGCACCAGAAGAGAGACTAGATAACTGGTAGCTCCTAAAAATCAAACACTTATGCTCATCAAAAGAATTCACCAAAAGAGTAAAAAGACAACCTACAGACTGGGATAAAATTTTTGGCTACGACAAATCCGATCAGCGTCTAATCTCTAAAATCTACAAGATACTGCAAAATCTCAACAACAAAAAGACAAATAACCCAGTTAAAAAATGGGAAAAGGATTTAAACAGGCACTTTGCCAAAGAAGATATTCAGGCAGCTAACAGACACATGAAGAAATGCTCACGATCATTAGCCATCAGAGAAATGCAGATCAAAACTACAATGAGATATCATCTCACCCCAACAAGGCTAGCATTAATCCAAAAAACACAAAATAATAAATGCTGGAGAGGTTGTGGAGAGACTGGAACACTTATACACTATTGGTGGGAATGTAAAATGGTACAACCACTTTGGAAATCTATTTGGCGCTTCCTTAAAAAGTTAGAAACGTAAGTACCATAGATACAGCAATCCCACTCCTTGGAATATACCCTATAGAAATAAGAGTCGTCACAGGCATAGACATATGCACACCCATGTTCATTGCAGCACTGTTCACAATAGCAAAAAGATGGAGACAACTGAGGTGCCCATCAAGGGATGAATGGATAAACAAATTATGGTATATTCACACAAAGGAATACTACACAACGGTAAAGAGCAACAATGAATCTATGAAACATCTTATAACATGGAGGCATCTGGAAGATATTATGCTGAGTGAACTTAGTCATTCGAAAAAGGACAAATATTGTATAAGACCACTATTATAAAAACGCAAGAAAATGTTTAAAGACAGAAGACAACATACTTTGATGGTTACATGGGGGGGAAGGGAGGGAGAGGAATATTTATACCTATTATTTTGCATAAACTCATTTTTTAAATTTCATCAAATATAATCAATGTTATAAGAAATCATACCAAATTTTTTGAAAAATTGAAATACACTGTTATTAATTCATAAGTATGCCATTTTAAGCATGTTTAGCATATATTCTAACTACCTTCTGCTGTGTGAAAATGATGATGACATTAGATTTTGCTGTGAAAATATTCTATTTAAAACCCTCAAAACTTTTCACACATTACATTTATTAAAAGCATTTTTGTTATTTTAGAGGAAAAATCAATCTACATTTCCTCTTATTACAAAAACCCACACAATGATAAGGTAAAATTGGGTTTTGTCACTTTTCAAAGCTTTTAACTAGAAAGCAATATTGCTTCATGATTCTTTACCTAATCCCAGAGAGTTATATTTACTTGCCTTTCAAATAGCATACAAATTTAACTAAGATTACTGAGAATCAGTTTCTTTACCCCCAATCACACTTTGCAATAAATTGCAACACATGCAGGAATTACTTTGGGTCCCAATACATATTAATCGCATTTTGAAGACTTAGTCCATTCCCCTGCAATAGCATAACAAAATTGAATTTAACTTATGAATATTAGACATGTATGCCTGATATAATCAAATATACTACATAGACATAAATATAGATATAGATAACGTTTACTGAGTACTTTTTATGTGCCTCGGAATTTAAAGTACTATTCAAATCCCAATTTGCAATATGAAGGAACTAATAGAAATTATGTAAGTAAGTTGTCTAAATTCTAAGATCTAGTAAGTTGTAGGATTTGGACCTGGCCATCTGAATTTACTAGCCATATTCCCAGCCACTACTGAAGAACTCAATCTATATACATATTCTTCCAGAATATGAAATCCATTGAGAAAAAGACTCAGAAGGTATGCAAGTAAAGATCAAAATACTGTGTCAAATTTCTTATTTGTTGAGACCATGATTTAGCTATTTGGCAATCATGGACATCCTACTACTAAACCACAGAGTTAAGGAAGTTTTCCTATTCATTTACAGCAGAGCTGGCTAAATGCTGAACTGGCTGTGTAACACATATATAATGAAGATGAAGTTCAGAATTCCTTCTGGAGATCTTCAAATGCCAATTCAGTCTTCCTTCCCAGAGCTGGAATGAGTGAGGGGACAGACAAAGACTAAGAGTGTTGAAATATTCATTCCCCTTACCCTGCAAATTTAAATGAGGACCAAGATTGCCTGCCCCCAAATTCACTATTATGTTATCCTGTTATACATATGTATAGCTATATATGGATAAAAATGCTAACTTTATTTAAAAAGTTAGGACATTTCCTAGAAATTTCTTTGTTAATTTATTCCTTCTTTAATTTAGGGTGCTAAGTGTCTTAGTTATCTAGTGCTGCTGTAACAGAAATACCACAAGTGGGTGGCATTAAAGAACAGAAATCTGTTTTCTCATAGTTTAAAATGCTAGAAGTCTGAATTCTGGGTACTGGCTATAGGGGAAGGCTCTTTCTCTGTCGGCTCTAGAGGAAAGTCCTGGTCTCAATTTCTGTAGCTGCAGTTTTCCTCGGTTCCTTGGCAATCTTCACATGGCACCTGTCTTCATCCCATTTGTGCTTGCTTGATTGTATGTCATGCTGCTTTTTATTACTTAAAAGTGATTAAGTTTACACACTCTAGACTGATATGGCCTCATTAACGTAACCAAGAACACGCAGTTCCCAAAAGGGATTACAGCTGCAGGTATAGGGGTTAAGATTCCACCACCTATTTTGGGGAGATGGGCATCACTCAATCCATAATACCAAGAGAACATCTTTTGGAAAATTAAGTTTGTTTTTTGAAATTCTTAACGTGATTTTGTAATTTTTCTACAAACTGATAATCTTATAAATTAAAAAGTAAGGTATCATGTCCCCTGGAGTCTCCCTCCACCTTTATGAACTAAATAGTCAAACAATTTTTTAAAAACATTAGCTCAAAATAACAATTTCTCTTTCATTGTTCTGCTAACAACTCTGTAGTTGCTTTTATTTCCTTGTCTCAATTGATGAAATCACAACCCCAAGCCCAGATACCAGTATGCTAGAGGACCACTGACAATACAAATGTTTAATGCATTTCCTAGAGCGTTGTCTTGTGATATTCCATATATTTTACCCTATCTATCAATCAAAAATACATTTTAATTGATTAATTTATTGCTAATTTAAATAATAGCATTGTACTGAAGTCAATACACATAAAATATTTGCTCAGTAAATTAACGTTATTTTATTTGCAAGTTGTGACCATCAAGTGACCTGGATTTCAAAATACTTGACTTATAATGTAGCAGAATTATGGCTCAGTTAACCATGAACCTTAATTATAATTTCAAACTATAACCATCAAAATGCCATGGACCTATTTTTGTGATTCACAGTATAATTTTATAGGTCACCCATTCTCCAAAGGCAAGTTAAATCTATGGATAAATTTAAGTAACTCATATATAGATGCAATCCTGAAAAGTTACAGTTCATCATTAATATTGAATTTTCACATGAGGGAAGAATTAGTGTAGTCGGATGCTAAAACAAACACAAAAATAAAAGCAAGCTATCAGTTATCATCCAAACTTAGGTCTCTGTGTTTTCTATCACGAGTGAGATTCATCAACACTTCAAACGCTGGTAAGCACAGAGAATTTAGTCTTTAACTTGAATTTTCTGGTTCTCTGTTCATTTTACGTTATTTCCTGTTAATTGAATTTCTTTACTGAAACACACATGAGGAAGTTGCTAGTAAAAGGATTGACAGGCATGCCTTTCACCTAATGTCAGGAGTACTGGAAGAGAATGATATACCAACTAGGAAATATTCCATGGAACTAATTATCTTGAGAACTCACGGAAGAATACACTGACATGGGCATGGCATGCAAATTCCTAACATACAAGTATATTTTGAAGAATTCTGAATCTATACATTATTACTACTACTGTTGTTTTTTGACAAGAAAATACTTTTGCCAGCAAAAGAAAGGGCAAAAAATAGGAACTGAACTTGTTTCAATAAAATATTTGCCTTTAATTGAAAATATATACTTCACTTTCCACCACCTTATCACTCTCTTTTACTCAGCATCTAATCTATTAGTGATACCTGTTTAATATTTAAACCTTAAACGTCTATTCTCACAGTTTCTATCTATACAGTTACATTGCTCTGCTCCAAGCTACATTTTTATTCTCATGTGGACTCTTACAAGGAGACCTGGTAGCACAGTGGTTAAGAGCTTGGCTGCTAACTAAAAGGCCAGCAGTTTGAATCCAAAAGCCCCTTTTTGGAAACCCGATAGGGCAGTTCTACCCTGTCTTGTAGGGTCACTATGAGCTGGAATCAACTGTAAGGCAATGAGTTTGGTTTCTGGTTTTTGGGTTTGGGGTGTTTTTTTTTTTTGGACTATGACAATAGCCTTCTAACTGATCTCCCACTGTCTCTACCACTCCTTCTTCATTTTTTTCCTTCC
Organism: Dugong dugon; assembly: GCA_030035585.1. Classification (NCBI taxonomy): domain Eukaryota; kingdom Metazoa; phylum Chordata; class Mammalia; order Sirenia; family Dugongidae; genus Dugong; species Dugong dugon. The sequence goes on along the minus strand of CM057463.1, from coordinate 98,236,224 downwards.
TTCAAAAATGAATCTGTGAAGACATGAGTTTTGGAGTTTTCATAACCACCCTTTGTCCATCTATGCTATTGCAGGTTGGATTCATTGGGAAGCAGACTGATATAAAGATTTACATTCAGAAAAAATACATATATATTGGGAAATGACATGAATAATAGTACCTCAGGGAAGGGAAGAAAAAGAATTAGGTAGATGAAATGTTACACAAAAGCCTCAGCTTTGAAGCTGAGATGGCACTTTAGAGTTGTTTGTAATTGGGACAAAGAAGCTGACCCTTAATAACCCTGCATTGACCAGTCATTGGATTCAGGATACTCTTTGGAAGGGCATTTGACCTTGGGAGAGACTTTCTTCAGCATACACAGTGCCTCCATCATCTGTTACCTGTTCTAGATTCTCTACAGTCTCAACACATTGGCTGATCCGGATGGCTTACCTAGTGGGATGATCAAGCACTTCATCCTGAGATGTCTGATCTGCTGGTTTCCCTGACATACTCAGTCTGTGGCAACTAAACTTGCGGAATTATATCAAAATTGTTATAATTTGGGCCCAAGAGATACTCAAGTAGATCATCTAGTTTTCAGATACATTCTTCCCTATCTGCATTGTCTAACAACATCCTTATATCCCCCTGATAATCAGGGTTAATTATTCTAGCTAGGGTTAGAACTTTTTGTCTTGTGTGCCAGTCCCTTGTTATGTGTCAGACAGAATGTTCAGCTGGCTGCTATAGCTTACACTTCAAAAGGACTATTGCTGTTTCCCATGGTGTAGCTTTTGCACTTTGAGAATGAGTAGTCGAAACTAACAAAACCTAGATCTTTAGGAAAGGGAAGAACAAATTCTCCAAGTAGATCACTGGGAGTGATAGGGAGTAAAATCAACCCTGTTTCCATCTCTTGGTGCCTGGATACTTGTAGTCTACGTATTGGAGAGACAAAGCCATATAACTGTTGTTGATTTACAGTATCTACTGTATCTTGGAATATGGCACTCCATCTTTGCCTAGCATCTCTCCAAGTTGTTGCCTTTTAGCTTCTGTCAGGTCTTTCCAATTCTCTTTCAGACCAGCTTCTTCTGGTTGGAGTGATATATGATTAGACCAGCGAACCAAATAGTCATGTGTTCACTTGTTCACCTCCTTTGCACTAAAGTGAACTCTTTCAGGGTCATGATGCTATGTTATATTGCATCCCATGCTGGTAAATTAAACAACCAGTGAAGTTCTCAGAGAGTGGTGTTGCCCAAGGTCCTGCAAACAAGAAAGGAGAACTCACACCGGAAATATATGAACATTCCCTTCAAAATAAATTAATATCTCTTCCAGAATAGAAAGTGTGAAATGTAGTCAAATTACCACCAAATGTAGTCAAATTACCACCAAAACTATCCTCAAGAGATAGTGCTGTAGCTGAAGCTCAGCAGTGTCTCAGTTGCTGGCATGTCACACATTCATTAGCTACTGTAGCTAGATCAGCACTGAGAAGTAGAAGCCAACATCATGGGACCCATAAACATCCTTTTACCCTACCATCATGACTACTCTGTTTATACTGCTATTGTGCTAGTAGTGTAGTAAGCAAAGACCAAGATTTTCTGTCATCAACTGCATGAGTCATTCTGATTGCTTAATTGTTTAGTATCTATTCCTTTGAGGATGATCTTTGGTGCAATACAAAAATCTTTGCTCTTCTTGCCCATTCACATAAATCCATTCAAATTCCTCTACTCCCACAAAATATTGCAGTGCAATGAATCTCTGTTATATGAACTTTCTAGCCATGGTCTTGTCAATTCCATAAAATGATTGACTGGGACTATGCAAATTGAGTGACTTATGGTCTACTGAGGATATTTGTCAGTTCGTGGTCCAGAGAGAGGGTCATGCCTTGAAATCGATAAGGACTTTGCTTATATAAGGGCTAATCCTGCAGAGGTTCAGGGGGACCTCACTATCATCAAGAAAAGTCTGGAGCATCCTTTGGTTCCTAGGCCTCTGCACTGAGAACCTCCTAGATTCAGAATGGAGATTGGTAACACTAAAGATAAGGCAAGACAGCCAGAGACAGCAGCACTGGGCTTTCGGGCCCATGGAGCAAAATGATTTTGGTGGACCTACTGGCCCACAGTGTGAGAGTTGAGCTCCTTCCGGCAAGAGGCTTGCCAGTGGAGCTAAAAGAGCTGCAACACTGCCCGTGCAGGGCAGAGGCCTGAGTGTGTCCAATGCAAGGGTTGCCTCGGAGGATCTTAGACAAGGGTCTTCCTACAGCAGGGCGGAGCCAGATGCCTCTGTGCAGGAGCCTTGCTAGCAGAGTTAAAAGAGCTGTAATACTTGCTTGTGCAGGTCAGGAGAGGCCTGAATGTGCCCCGTGCAGGGGTTGCACAACCTCCCATCTCCCAGGCAGCATGAGCCAAGTAGCTTGACGGCAAGATTGCCCCATGGGCCTGGGTAGAGTGTTGAGAGTCAGCAGCAGAGGTGAGTGAAGCCCAGTGGCAGAGTAGAAGCTTTGAGCAGCATGGTGATAGCCTGAGGTAGTAGTGACATGAACACAGCCTCTGACCTGAACCACAGCGTGCCTGCCCAGCAAAGTAAGAATGAACATGGATAATTTGGAGAAGGGTGTTTCTCCTTTTTGAATCTGTTATTATTGTTTACTGTTTGCTTTCTATAAATAATCAAAATGGCTTTCACTTTGCCAACACTGTGTAAGTGTCTCATGTGCCCAGCTTGATTACAGATGAATGTAGTATCCACAGAATGGTTGATGCTAGTAGGTGTATGTGTCTCATTCCTAGTAGTCCTATGGTTGTTTGGAAGTTTGAGGCACAACCTGTTTCATGTGCAATGCAGATAGACAGACGCATGCATACAAACATAGTCCCTTGATCTTTCAACCTTTCCACTTCCAGGCCTTTGACCAAATACCCAAACCATTTGTTTGTATATATTTTAACCTCAGCTCATTTTCCTTTTCATACAAATTGGAGAAGCAGTTACATTGTCCAAGGATCTGACCATTGGGAAGAATTCCCCAAGGGCTTTCTTTGAAGATTACTCCTGAGGGATTTATAATGCTTCACACTCCATTTTCAGTTTGTACCCACGTACCAAGACAGCCAATCCCTGAAATAAGCTCAGTATATCTCTTCTTCTACCAGCTGGCCTAATGCGACTCCCCATATGGCCATAGTTCTGAGCTGATGGGGAAGAATTAGTGCAAATATGCTAGATAACACAGGGATGTGGGCTGCCTGCTTTTTGAGCTTACTCATGGCCCTTGCCCTACTTGTCCCAAACCTGAATTTACCACTTTTACAATTTAATGTATTGCTTCTGGGATTGACTGACCTTATAGCTTAGTGGGTTTGGCAAAATCAAACTTATGATGGGCACTTCTGGCCATATGGGCACGTGCTGCCATATGGTTAGATGTTATGTTTCTACCAATGTCCAGGACCATGAAAGGAGCTTTCTTAAAAAACAAGTAATTCTTGCCATAGATGTTAATGGCCTTATGCTAGAAACCGTAGGCATCAATATTGTGATTTTTCTGTTGAAGTTTGCCATAAACCCCACAGGACAACTTATTCCATACTGGTATTGCTAATACCATAGTGTCTGCTATGTCACATGGTCTAAGTGATAGGGCTGCTTATACTGGAGGCTCCTCTTAATGAGAACACTCCTCCTGATAGGAGCCCCACTTAATCTTGGCACTTTTCGTGTAACTTGGTGTATGGGTCAGAGCATTATTCCCATTGTATAATATGTGGTCACATATGTGGAATATGTAACCAAACCACAAAGAAATCTACTAGACATTGCATATCTTTCTTCTTGGTAAGAGCCGCAAGGTACAACTTATATGTTCTCTACCTTTTTACTAATTCCCAAATCACTTGACTCCTTAAAATTTTCACAGACAATTTTTTTACCCCTGAGTCTTTGCAGAATTTATTTCCTACCCTGTTAAATGCATGTGCCTTTCTAAAGCCTGGGTTACTTCTTTTTTAGCTGGTATGATTAGTATGATATCATCAGTATAACAGACAAGTATTATATTCGCTAGTATGCTCAGATAACCTAGGTCTTTTCAGATTGTTTTGATGACAGTCGGACAGAGAGCAAACATAGTTGTAGCAAACAAAATGTATACTTTTGAATATTCCAAGTAAATACAATATATTTTTTATACTTCCTTCTGATAAGGATAAAAAGAATTAATTTGACAAGACAATGGCTACAGACCATGTATAGGAGCTGTTGGTAATCTGCTTAGAAAAAAATGAAACATCTGGCATAGCAGCTGCAATTGGACTACTATTAAGTTGAGTTTGAGGTAGTTCAATGTTTTCATTTATGTTTTGTATTGTTTTTGTTTTTTTTGTTTTGTTTTTATTTTTTGTTTTTTAGGGACCAGACTAGTGAATTAAATGGCGATATAATGAGGACCACCATCACTGCATCCATTAGATTTTCAAGGGTGGTATTAATCTCTGCCATTCACCCAGAAATGTCCTATTGTCTTTTTTTTACTACCTTAGCCAGGGGAGGTATGGCAATTTCAGAGGCTTCTACTTGTCCTTCCTCATTACAATAGCTCCAAGAGGTCAAAAAGTCAAAGACTCCTTTACCAAATGTACTTGTTTCATCTACATATTAACCTGTTGTCCTCAAGTCAATTCCAACTCATATTAAAAAGTCATGGAAAGGACTACTGTGTGAGTGAGTGAACCCATTGGACCCAAACCAAAGCAACCAAACCCACTGCCGTCAAGTAGATTCTGACTCATAGCAAACTTATACCCACCCTGAACAAAATTTGGGCATTACTCTATTTCCTTGTTCCCAAATACTCCCACTCTAACATATGGGTGATGTTGACAATTTGGATCTCTAGATAATAATGTAAACTTGGATCCTATGTGTAGTAGTACTATAAATGTTTGGATATCCCCTCTCCCTCAGTGTGTAGTTACCCAGGAAAATGTATTTGTCTTTTTATTTATTTATTCTTTTTGGAGAGGAAGTCCATGGGATCATTACTGTATGTACTTGCCATAGTGTTTCAGGGTTTTTCTTCTTTAGTCAGTAAGTACTGTGTGTCTGAAAATAGGCTTGGATTCAGAAACTGGGTACAGATTATGAATTTTTTATAGTGCCCTCAGCCTCCTTGTTTTCTTTTCGATGAAGAGAGTGAGCAGCACTCTTACTACTCATTTGTCTTGCTTCTAAGTTTACCACGTTCTATTAACTATCTCTCTACTTCTCTGATAGTCAACAACCTTACTGCTCACTAGGATATTCCCATGTTTTGCTGACTTCTGACAATTAAGTACCACTTCCCTGCCTCCTTTTTTTTTTTTTTTTCTTTTTTCCTGGAATCCTCATATGTGTTGCTATCATGGAGCCCAGTTTTGTCACAGCATTGCCTACCATCAGCACTGGCTTAGAGAAGAGAGTTACAGCTAAGATTCTCAGTGATGCTGGTGTTCCTTTATTCCTTTGGTAAAGGGGTTTCCTCCAGGCCCACCAGTGAATTATATTTTTGTAAATTTTCCAGTCTTACCTACTATACACCATCTAGCATGCTCATTTCTCTGAGTTTTTGTTTTCTTCTTTAACCTTATGCCACAGCAGTTCTGGCCTCTCTATTTCACTTGTTTAGCCCATACAAATTTTCAAGCTTCTAGGAACCATCTGAACACCATGCTTGCCCCTTTTGATATCGTATTTGCTAAATATTCTTGCCAGAGTAGGTTTCCAGGAAAGTGTTCATATTGATAAATTCTGAGTTCCAGGAAAATGCTCTTATTGATAAGCTCTCCCTTATCCAATCTTATCTTCTACTCCTTTTCTCGCACTTGATCCAGCATCCTCAGAATATAGTTGCATATGTGCTCTTCTGTATTCTTATGGTACGTGCTACCTGTATATTGTGCATCCTTCAAAATACAGTAACCTTTTTCCATTTCCTCTCTTAATAGTCTCAGTGCTCCCTTAACTGTGGATTCACCTTAGTTATAAGGACAATACGGGTGATGGAGTATCGGGAGGGCACTTATTGCCTTGAATCTTCTTCGGCTAAAGGGGTACCACCAGCTCTTAGTAGATATTGTTAGAACATTTTTTCTGGCTTAGGAGAATCTGCGTATTCAGGGTTTTTAAGCTCCTCAACTCACATGTCCTAATCCCATATCCCAGTGTCTAATTTTTCCCAGTTAGGATCCTGACTTTGGCATAGCATGCCTGTCCAAGAGCTCTACCACTCTTATGATTTAAATGTTCAGCTCTTTCTTTTCTGAGGAGACAAGTGTCTCTTAATAAGCTTCTAAGGAGGTCCTCAGGCTTCCCCACTTAATTTTTAATTGATGATTTATCACAGTCAGTCCTTCATTATATTTATCCAGAGCATCAAGTGCTCTGAGCCTAAAGCATCCAATTCTGTTGTCCTTATAATTGCTATCTCACTCACTTTTCTTTAACACTAGATACGCTATACTTGCTAATATAATTCCCTTAACCAATATAACATCCTAGTTCGTGACTGTTGAATATTTTAACAATTGCACCTTTACCTTATGCCCAGTACTATGGTCTTCGTTGCCAGCCAGCTGTCGGACAATCCAGGTCTGAAATTCCATTTTAGCATCTTCTTTCTGGGATTTCTCCTGCTTGTTAGAAGAAATTCTCCAGTGATAGCCTTCGTTTCAGTTCTATTTTCTACAATGCTTGTACAGATAATAACCCTGGAAGAGAAATAGCGTCTTCCTACGAAGCAAAGCGTAAGTTTATTAACTATCCAGTATGATGAAGATACCATAGTATCTCTCTCTGGCATAGCTTAGCCAGGCTAATTGCCCATTATAAGATTTGGGTACCCTAATCCTGGGATCTTTTTTTGTAGTGTAGATATCATCTGACCTTCATCATATTGTTTTGTGAGAATTGAGCTCTGGAAATTAGCACAAATGTTGATCCTCTTGCTACTGTTATCACCTTTCCCTTTGTTTCTGATCTAGTAGTCATATGTCTTCTGCCAATATCTACGAAACTTTGGCGGACCTACTTGTTGGCTTGTAGATGGGTTAAAAATCTCAGAACCTTCACAGTCCTTGACACTGGAAATACTGCTGCAGCAGAGGGTCCCAGGAAAATAGATTCTGAGATGGAAATAAGCAGGCAGGAGTTTTATTGGGATTCTTCTAAGGATCTGCACTTGTGACGGAAGGGATGAAAGTAGAATTGGGCAGAGAGAGAAGTTGGGTGTGGTGCAGTCACAGTTATACCTCAGCCAACCCCACTGGAAGCTCTGAAGCTAAGCTGGCCATGTAAAGTTTTCCCTTTTGGAAAGAAGAGGCCAGGGCTTTATGCCTATGTATGACCGGTCGTTAGTTGTAGGCTGCCCCAGGAAGGTGTTGTGACCTTAAGAATGTAACTTTCTTCAGCCCATCACTATTTACAGAGAGGAAAGACAACTAAGCTGATGGAGAAATAAGTTTTTTAGTCTTATAGGGGGTGATGGATGGCACAGCACAACCTCCAATGTAAGGGAAAATCCAAGAGAAATGGAAATGTGTCAGTCCAGAACTCTGACATTACTGAGCTTCTAAATATTTCAGCCCTCAAATCTTTACTGGTTATGCTAAATTTTGATGGATATTGTTATCTGTAATCAATACACTGAACTCATGCATCTGTTTAAAATTCTTCTATGTTATTTAAAATAAAATCTTAACTATTTACCTTTGTATTTAATATTTTACATAGCTTATTGCCTTATCACTCACACGGCTTATCTCTTATTCCCATTCAATAACTCCTGCTACTTCTTTTCATGCTGTAGATTTCAAATTAAATGCCACTTTTTAGGGTTATTAGCTAACTTAAGAACTTCTCCATTTCTATTCCAAAAATTAACATTTTTATTTAGCTTAGTAGTACTTATGATAATTTGGAATTACAGATTTGACTGCCATATTTGTAATTGTAAAATTCAGGAAGATAAAGATCTAACCAGTTCTGTTCTCTCCTACTGTAGTAATCATGAGTGCCGTTTACCCAAATATTCACAGCTCTCTGCCTTCCAAGCACACAGTAATATTGCACTTTCTGGTCCCTTTGTGGTCTTTGTGGCCATGTGATTAATCAGAACCAATGTCTTGTGAGTATAAGTGATATGTGTCACATCTGTGAGGGAGCACTTAATTGCCAAGGTGAAACTCTAGAGCGCTTCTCCCTCTAGCATAACAATGAGCAACATTTGAGATGAAAGCTACTCAGTCAGCCCAATTTGTTGCATCACTATGAAGAGTAGGCCGCCTCTGGCTACTTCTGATGGACACCTGTGGAAGTAAGCAGTAAACTAAAGTTGCTTTAAGCCACTGAGACTGTTTGCATGTTTGATAACACAACTAACCTAGACTATCCTGGGAGACATATTCTGCTTAATACCGCAGTAAGTCCAGAGCATTACGTGTAGTGTAGGCTAAATAAATAACTTTTGAAAGAAAGAATAATACTATGTTTATTTAGCAGATATGCGATTTTCTTGGATTTGTGGGTAATTTATTAAATAAAAAATTACTCAATAGTTCTCTCACCAGGAATACCAAAAAACCTAATGGTACTATAACAATATAATGGAAGGAAAAGAAAAGCAACCAATGTTTGACATCCAAAGGAGTAATCTTCTATGGCAGGGGTGAGCATAGTTGCAATGCATGATTTCTTCATTGGCTGAAACATCAGTGGATTGGAGAAGAATAAAATGTTCCCAGCAATTTAATGGATGTTATGCCTTTAAAACCAATTTGTGCAACTGCAGGCGGAAGTATTCTATTTGGCTCAGCTCTAAAGAATAAAAGTCCACTAAAGAATCAGTGCAAGTTGGTTACAGAGGAGAGATTGCACTAATACTGTGCCAAGACCTAAGATGTAATGTTTTTTTAATTGTAATTCAGGTATCTAGAATGTTTCAAGATTAATATGTCACCTTGCACCAACTTTGGTTCTTCTTATTCACCTGACATACTTGCAAAGTTCAGACACTGGTTTTCTATCTCCGTAACCCTTTGCAGTGAGGTAATTCTGTGGATGTGCTAATTGTTGCTAGGTGCTGTTGAGTTGATTTTGACTCGTGGGGACCCAATGTGACAGAGTAGAACTTTCTCATGGGGTTTCCTAGGCTGTGATCTTTAAGGTTGCAGATTGTCAGGTCTTTTCTCTACTGACCTTTCTGTTAGCAGCTTCGTGTTTACCCATCATGCAAACAGGACTCCTTTGGATGTGCTGAATGAAAGCTGCTTCAGTCTCAGCTCAAGGCCTGACACCCTACCTAGCGCTCGCCATCCCTTTTCTACTCATTGTTAAGTTGACTGCAACATGCACGATCTGTCCTCGTGGTAAATCAGTACTATTTATTTTCTATCACTGACATTTTCAAGTTGCTATCACGTTTGGTTTCTAGAGGATAGTGCACATAAATTTCAAATTATCTTATTTTATTGAATTTATTACAAAGTGTTCTTTCTATTTTAGTATTGTTGCTAAATATGTGGTCTTTCACTCAGTTGCATTTGTCATTTTTTAAAAACTCATGGAAATAGACATTTCTAGACTCTTAAAATTACAAGTCTTTTTTTTTTTATTATGTTTCTAGACTTGAGCCTAGTTTCTGAACATCACTGATTTTCTTCTTTATTTTATTTATTTCATCATAAATCTAAATCCAAATTTCTCATTTTCAATTTTTTTTTTCTTTCTGTTGTGTTGGTGCCGGTTGGTGATGATGAAAGGATGGAGATGATGGCTTCACTTCAGCTGCTTTTTCTCCTTTCTTTTTCTAAATATTTGTATCTAGCCCTCTTGGTCATCACAAACTGTCCTCAATAATCCATACTTGTTTCAAAGTTCTTCAAAAGTCAAATCAGATTTGTGAAGCAGGTGGTTTTGTTGATTTAGCACTTTGCACTGGATTCGGGTAGGATGGTGTCCTTGAATGCTGAGAATCATTTCATATAACACACTGTTGTCAGCGATATAGACTTGGCTGGATAATTTGATAAATGTAGTTTTTACGTATAGCCTATTTTTTAAATAGATATCAGCTCAATATTGCTATGCACATTTAAAGATATTGCCACTTTAGTTATGCAGATATCTGCTAAAAACAACAACAACAACAGCAAAACAAACCAATTGCCTTCAAGTGGTTTTGGACTTATAGGTACCCTATAGGACAGAGTAGAACTGCCGCATAGGGTTTCCAAGGAGTGGCTGGTGGATTCTAACTGCCGACTTTTTAGTTAACAGACAAGCTCTTACCCACTGTGCCACCAGGGCTCCAGATATCTCCTAACAGAAGAGAAAACCATTTTATTATAAGGGACATGAAGGCCTAGGGGAGAATTGTAACTAATAAGTGGCTTATTGCAGAAATTACAACTAAGGGATAACTTATTGCACAAACAGATTTGTTAAGTTATAATTTTTGATACTTCCATTGAAGATATCATGATTTCATGAAAATCTAATTGTATGATATCAATGTCACTCTCCAGATCGCTCGCTTATACTTGATTGTAGTGTGGCTAATGGTGGTATTGGTTCAAAATTATAAAATTATAGGTTGTAGGGTGGCAGATGGATATAATGGGAAAAAATATATTCTGCAATTATATCTGAAGGCAAAGACATCAAATATTAATAAAGACGTCTTTGGAAAAAAATATTGTGCTTCATTTTAGTTATTAATAAATAATTATCATCACATCATACTTTTATTCTCACATTTGGAATGTAGGTCAAAGAAAACATCATTAAACATAATTCACAATGATATAATGTTTTGAATTCTTATAGATGATCAATGTACTTTCAACAAGAGTAAAACACTACTTACTAATCTATTTTACTAAAAACTTGAATGAATTCCAGAGCCCAAATATCTCAAATTTCAAGAAGTGTTATGACAAAAACTGTTGGATATAGCAAACATTCAGAAGATTATTTACTAAAACTGACATGTTCTGTATAAACCATGATTCCTTCATTATTATACTCATGAGTTAAATACGTGTGTTAATATTAACTCCGAATGGATTGTATTTGATAGCTAGTTTCACAGCTTTCATGTTTGACAGTAGAGGTTTACTCCAATAGTTGTGGATAGAATAATATTTGCGTATACATTTTTAAACAAATTTGTATTTTATTGATCTTTAACATGAGTCCAGCGTTTTTTAAATGCTAAACTAAGTTTAATAAGTTAATTCCATCTTGCAATACTATTTTTTCTAACTAGCTAAGGAACTTGACAATTCTGTAGTCAAATTTAGATTGACAATTATTGCCAGAAGTTAGATCTAGGTTGCTGTTGGTGGATCTGCCTTTCACAGTATAAGCTCTGTTGCAATATATAATTTTCTCTTCCAGTAGGATTTGGCTGTAATTTCCTATTTACCTTAAAATGATAAAATGCAATATTTGCATAACATTCATAGCAGCTTCCACAACTCTTCATAATCTGTATTTCTGAGCAATTATATTTTACCTCCTCTGTTCTGTAAGGTTAATATTAACTCCTTTTGGAAAAACAGAGTGCCATAATAACTGTCCCCCACCTACCCATAAAGAGAAAAAGAATCAAGTTTCAACAACAACACAACACAGTTTAGTTGGGAATATTATTATTTGTTTATGTTCAGATTGCATCATCAAAGCCAAGCCTCTGATGGTAAACACACGTATTATATATATTATTTATATATTATTTTCCCCTTCCTATTCTTTACTAAACTCTTGTAAGATCATTTTACTAAAGGTGCTGCACTATCCTTCAGACATGGATATGAAAGATAAAAGGAATATGAGGTGCTAGGTTCAATGATATCTCACCCAACCAGAGAAAATGATAATTGTCAGCTGTGATACAAGCAGGCGGCTGGTCCTGGCCTTGAGGATATCACTCTCCCAGAAGAAAACCCTAAGGCAAACCTTGTCATTAGATACACAGACAAAAATAGAAACACTGAAAAGTCACTTCCTTTGCTCTTTTCTTGTGATCAGTCATTTCAGGGTTTTTGTCATGATTGGTAAAATCATGGCGTGAAATGGCATCTACAAGAACCCCCAACAGGAAGGGAACCTTGCATTTATCTCACTCATTTTAAGAATATGCAAATATTTGGATCTTCTAGTATTTTCTAGGACTATAGACTGCTTATACTGTTGCGCTCAGGTGAGTCTTTTTTTTTGTTGTTTTTGAGTCATTTGATTTTTTTTAATCTTTATATCTCCTATGAATACGGAACAAAAGTGCAACATGATGAAAACTAGAAATAAAAAACACACAAAGAAACAAAAATCTGTAACATGAGTTCTTTTGTATTTTTCTCTTCTCATTTAACACATTTTGGTAAATTAAAATGTCTTCAATCTACACCCCTAGCCCCTGAAGTGGTGGAATTTAAATGCAGGTTAGAGTTCTTCAGAGTACACTAGGGAGGAGCATATCGATCAAAAATGTGGTTGCAGGCAAGACTTGGCATTCCTTTGGTGCTTATAAATGCATTTACCTCTGTTGCCACATGGCTTCTGTCTTCCGCTAGTGTGTGACTCTATTTCTGTGTCTATCTTCCTCTTGTATGAAATACAGTTAAGTATCTCTATCTGCAGTTCTGTTTTCCATGAAGTTGCCTTCCTGAGCTCTTTGCTCAGGGATGTTGTTTGCTGCCATCTGACAATGGTCATGATGTGTCAGGCCAGCCTGCCAGCGTGGACACTCCAAGAATCTCTGAGTTCCTGCTAATTTCATTCTCTCTTTCCAATCAGAGCTCAGTCCAATTCTTCAAACTTTCCTTGATGTTCAGGTGTCCAGTGTCATTGTTTGTATCTGTTTCACTTAGTTTCTTGAGTCTTTGTTGCAGGGAGATGTTAATGTGGGTCTCTCTAAGCTGCCATTTTAACTGGAAGTCTACCACTGAATTTTAAGCAGCTAAACGTCAGAGACTAATTTTTACTTATATCTGATCGCCCAGTACCTAGTGTAGGACCTGGCATACTGAAGAATTCACTAGATTTAATGAAATTAAAATGATGAGTTATCTATATGTAGCATGGATATTATATCCAACAGAGGTTCAAAAGAACAAGGGTGAGGAGAAAAAACAATGTTAATCTGTAGGAGAACTGCTTTTATTGTTCTCTTTAGTTTAGCTATAAGCCTAAGGAACAAATTTAGTGTTTTCTCTTTTTTCTGCCTAAAACCCAGGCAAGAAAATCTATGTATGTTTTTCAGTCTAGCTTTATAGTTCTACATTGGAATTTGAGGCTAACAGCATATCTAATTATGATCTTTTGGTTCTTCTCTCCACTCTGATGTGGTTGAGACGACAGTCTCAGGTGTAGCTGTGAAATAGCCATTCCTTACCTCAAAAATATCTGGAGTAAGTGGTCTAAACTAGTTATGCTGAAGACATTTGGACCAACTCTCTCATTTCTCCTTGACTCTTCCTTTTCATTCTCATTTTTCTCATGCCATGTCTTATCTCGGATTGGTAAAATGCAATATTCTCTTTGAGGCTTGAATTAGAATTAGGCAAATGTAACTTTTCTGCTAGATTTGGTCCTAGTCTATTTGAGCTTTAGGGTTCAAGTAGAAAAGGCTCTCTGATGTAGCTCAACCGGGATCACCAAACATCTGTATTGCGTTTGGATTCAAAACCTTGGGGTGATGAACAATTTCTTTGTACTGGTTTACCTTGTTTCTAAACAGAATTTCTTCAGGTAACTCAGGATGTTAGAGGTCAGAAACTGAAAATTCTTAAATTTGGTCTAATACATACGACTTCATTTAGACACAGTTTACAAAACCTCAAGTTTGTTAATAACTGAATTATTAGTTAATAAAAGCTAGTTTTAGGATAATGGTAATTGGAATGAAAATGCAAAAGATGTTTTAGAGGTAGAATCAAAATGATTTTTCAAAATATTTGATGTGAGTGAGAGAGTTAATGGACCATTTGTTCCTTCTCTAAAGAATACTAGAAGACAGTTGTGGAAACAGGAAAAATAAATGTTTAAATGTTAATGGATGAGATATAAGATTAAAAATGACCAGTGGTAGAATATCCCTTTTTAATAAAAAGATAATATATTTTGTATTTAGAAATGCTAGAGGTTATCAGAAGTTGACCATTTGAGCTTGGTAGGTTAGGTAAAACCATAGGAAAAAGGATGGATTCATTTTGGTTTAGGGCAAAGAGCAGGAATTAGATAGAGTATTACCAATGCTGTAAATATTAGGGACAAAACTGATGTGAATAAGGGGAATAATAAATAGAACATTATGGCTGCAGCAAGTCTACAGCTATAAGAAGCAGCAGTCAAAGTAAAGTAGGAGAATGTTGAAGAAGGAAAGGAATTGAAGAGGAGCAAATTTAAGAGTTAAAGTAGTCAGAGGGATGAAGATATCATTCTCTTGGTACCACAGCAAATAATGACTTCCCCAGACAACTTAAGAGAGCAAATTTATTGTACTTATTCTCCAATAGGTTTCATTCAGGGTGCACCACTGGTTCAATATAAAGTCATAAAATGTCATCATACATTCTTATTTATGATACAGTTCTTTTTAAACTTTCAATTTTTTTTTCTATTTTTAATTTTTATGTATTTTATGAGCCTATAATATTTTATCTAAGAATAAATTGGCAGTTGTGTCAAAGGCCGGTTTTTAAGAAGGATAGAGGAGATTTCTGAAAATAAGTTTCTAGAGTAGATGTGACACACTTTCCCCTTCTCTTCTACCCCACTCACGAGAAACTGAGAGATTTTTCTGGGACTTCTGGAGCACATTGCTGGGGGAGGATCAGGACTTTTGAAGGGTTGGCGATAGAGGAGCCATAAAAATATTATCTTGTGGTTATTTATATTATCCTAGTCTTACCTCCAGACTTGGATAGCCTGTGAAACAAAATTCATCTGGTTTTTCTGTTTATTTTAATAAAAAGATATAAAAAACTGATTCAAATAGCCATTCCTTCATTTTGGTGATTATTCTTTTAATCATAGTTCTAAATAGTGAACAGGATTTTCAATATATACTAGTATTAAAAAATAAAATACATTTCATGATTGTGTTCCCTGAAGTTTTTCTTCAATACTACATCAATTTCAGAAAATACGTGAGGTCCAAATCTTGACTTTTGAAGAATTCGTGATTGTAACTATCAAAATCAGGTTATGACCCAAGACAGCCACCATCAGAGAACGCTCACATAATGGCGTCCTAAGGCTCAATGCCACAATGATCTGGGAAGGGCAACTAGCTATAGGTGCTGCTATTTGGTTCAAAGAAGCACCAATTAATTTGTCTTCTTTCTGAACCACTTGAAGAACTCAGCTGGAAATCAAACAAAGCTAGCTTTAAAAAATCTGACATTTGAGGTATGTATGTGTTCTTTCATGTAGACTATATTTTAGACTCTAGAACTAAGGGTCATAACTCTTGTATCTCTGTCACTTCATGAAATTACAGTTTGTCAAAAATGTTAAAAATAAAATAAATGTGTAATGCCCTACGGGGTTTATGAAAAGGGTAAGAAAAAATAAAATAGGACTAATGAGTAATAATAACAGTAACAATAAAAACATTCTTCTTCATTTTCTTCTTTGTATGTAACTTACATTTGTAAAAGAATGGCTATTAAAAAAAATTAACATTCCTATTTTGACTAAAGAATGACTGAGTAAATAATTCATTTAAGAACTGATTTAAAATTTTGACCAAAATCCCAGTAGGGTAAGCTTTTATAGTAAGATTAAACTATCCAAGAGTAAAAGTTACTTTGAACCCTCCAAAACAAGCCTCAAAAAAAATTTAAAAAGGCTTTAAAATACTCAGACTGATCCACAAGTAACTTAACTGTCAAAACAGAAGACAACACATTTTAAATGAATACAATACAATCCAGAGATTTAAAAACATAACATTTTCTAAGTCTAGCATCCAATAAACTTCTAAAATATATCTGGAAAATCTCTCACTATTTAGAAATTTAATGTGCAATTCGTCTTCATTATTTGTGATTTCTGTATTTGCAAATTAATCTCTTTGTTAAAATCACTCTCAGCATTTTTGTGATTATTCACACTCATGCACATGTGCAGAGTAATAAAAAATTTCCAGCTATGCTCAAAAGGATAGTTCAGTATTTGATAATCTAGTGAGTGCAGGGATTTTATGGAATATAACTACAGTGAACAATGTGAATTAACTCTATTTTGAACAACCCATTAATGCTGAAATATCTTAACAAATAAGGAATATAAGGGAACATTCTTAACTTGATAAAGGCATCTACTGAAAACTTACTACTAACATCATATGTAATCAAGGGCTTAACACTTTCCCCATAAATCCAGGACAAAGCCAAGTATATTCCCTCTTACAACTTCCATTAAACATTAGAGTAGAGGTTCTAGCCTGTGCAATAAATCAAGAAAAAGAAATACAAGGCACAGAGCTTGGAAATGAAGAAAAAAAATATTTTCATTTGTAGAAAGCAAGAACCTTTGTCACAAATTGGGTTCCCATGGAAGCTGACTATGAGATGGGATTTAGCAGTCAGGATTTTTTAATTTTTTTTTAGGCTTGCCTTTGGAATCAACATCTGTGGAGGAGAGGATAAGGAAGTAGTACTAGGTAGAGAGAGAAACCATACTGTGATGCAAGATCAGCAATAGCCTCAAGTAACCCATGGAATTTCTGGAGTCAGAATGGCATTTCAAGGTTGGGACAAGGTAACCCTTTTACCATATTAATCAGTCTTTGGGTATGGGTAGCCCAAAAGAGGAGTTAACTTTGGGAAAGTTGGTTGTCTACAGCTGAGGTAACCCTTAAAGGGGCTGACAGCTGCGGACTGACTGCTGAGAGCTCTACCACAGGTTAGGCAGAAACTCTTTCACTGAAGGAGGACATGGGCCACAATACACAGAGTACTAAGGAATTAAATGAATACAACATCAAAAAGAATCTATAAAAAATTACTAGAACTGATAAATGGGAATTTTTCTAGGTCAAGGGATACTTAGTCAATATATAATAATTAATTGTATCACTATATGCCCGCAATGAACAATTAGAAAGTAAAATTAAAATATAATTTATTAAGTCATCCAAAATAAGAAAATACTTAGGCATTAGTTTAGCAAAATATGTATAAAGTCTACACTGAGAACTACACATCTTTGCTGAGAAAAATTAAAGAAGACCTAATAAATGGAGAAATCACTTGCATTGATTAGAAGATTCAAAATCATTAAGTTGTCAGTTATCCCCCATATGATCTATACAAGCAGCATAATTCAAATCAGAGTTCCAGAAGAAATTTTCTTTTTTTGTAGAATTTGACAAAAGATTCTGAAATTTATGTAATAATGCAAATAATATTGAATTAAAAAAAATAATTCTGGAAAAAAAATAATTTGGGAGACTTCTGCTGCCTGATTTAAAGACTTAGCATAAATCTCAATAATGAAGAGATTCTGGTATTGGCATAGGAATAGACATAGAAAAATGGAGTAAAACAGAGTTCTAAAATATAACTACACATATATGGTAATTGATATTTGGCAAAGATGCCAACATAAGAAATGATAGTCATTTCTGTAAGTGGTGCTGGAAAATTGGATATATGTATGAAGAAAAAATGAATCTTTATTTTTAAAATATCTCACAAAAGTTAAATTGAAATGAATTTTAGCCCTAAATACAAATCTAAACTACAAAATTTATATATGAAAACATAAGCAAAGTTTCTTGGTCTCCAGTTAGGCAAAACTTTCTTAGGGCACAAAATATAAAAACCTAAAATAAAAACTTGATAAATTGGACTTCATCAAAATTAAAAACTTCTTCTCTGTTAAAGACACTATTAAGATAGTTAAAAGACAAGACACAGACAGGGAAAAAATATTTACAACATATGTATCTGACATAGTACTTGTAGCCAGCATATAGAAATAACTTTTACAACTTAACAATAATGAGACAAACAGCCAAACTTAAAATAACAATGGGCAAACAATTTAAATAAACACTTCAATATAAGATATACAGATGTCTAATAAGTGCATGACAAGATACTTAACAATATATGTCGTCAGAAAAACACAAATTCCAACCACAATGAGATACCACTACTCACCCAATAAACTGTTGCCATTGAGTCGATTCTGACTCACAGCGACCCTATAGGACACAGTAGAACTGCCCCATAGGGACTCCAAGGAGTGGCCCGTGGATTCAAACTGCCAACATTTTGGTTAGCAGCCCTACCTCTTAACCACTATGCCACCATGACTCCGATAGTTGAAGTAAGTGACCAAATTAAGAGTAAGCATTTAGAAATTTCTAGAGCAATGTCAAGGAATAGTTTCCTATTTGTTGAATATAATATTAACAAAATGGGGTTTGTATTTTGTACGTCTTTGTGTGTGTGTGCGTGTGTTTTTCCTTATATTTAGTAATTTACTTTTATTGTAATTTACAAACATTTCTGTTTCGGAGAGCTTGAATTTCTTTTTAATAGTCCTTTACCCCAGCTACTTTGAAAAGCACTGTCCTGAGGAATTGAGAAACGAGGTGTTTGGGCCATAACAGCACATCAGCAAACGAATCTCGTGAAAATAATCAGCATGCTAAAGAAATTTATGCTACATGGTTTTGGCTCAGTCTTTAATGTTTCACTCGCCATTCAATTGCACATGAAGACAGAAGCCACAAATAATTGCTTTGACTATCATGTTTCCCCACCCCTATATGTTATTCCACTATATGAATAGCATGAGAGGTGAAAAGATTACAGAAAATGTGTATATCAAATTCCCTGTGAGAAGAAGTTTAGAAACAGAAAATATGGCTAGCCTTTGCAATGATGCAAATATGGAGACCAAATTTCATGCTGATACTCCAGATGGCCGCAACTTTCCAAAGCCTAATGTGCAGCCTTTCTTCCCTTATAAACTGCTAAGTTACTACATCAGTTTCTTAGTTTTAAATTAGCATAATGCCTTCTTTCTGGGCTGTGATGATCAGATCTTCAATAACTGAAGAAAGAGCAACAAAAAAACAAAAATAAAGCATTGATTGTGAAGTTTGGGCTTTTTAGCCAAGCAGGACTGTGAATTGAGAATCATCCTTTTTTTTTCCTTCTATTTAAAGCTAAAATATAGTAGTGCTGCACTTGTTGAACCATAATTTCATTTGCTAGATACTTTTTAGTAAAGGAGGGCATCAATTTTCCCCACAAAAATTGACTTCTGTGTGCTCTGCTAGCAAATTTAGTGGCAAACATGATAAAGGTTATTTACATATTTTTCTTTCTATTGTGTATGGACTACAATGACACAGAAAATAATCACGCATAAAGGATTATCATATCTCCAACTGGTTCTTTTAAAAATGATCAATATCCAGTATGCTAATGAGGTCAAATAATTGATTAGAATAAATAACTTCACATAAAGGTTTAGCCTTTAAATTGTCTCTGTGATCTAAATTCTTAGCACAGAAAGATGTGAAAGAACCTATATTAGTTCCGCTTCTAGAAGAGATCCATCAGAGCTAGGAGGATATGTTTATAGAGATATCTTGAAATCTTCCCATCTATCATGGAAATCTTACAGCTATATCAAAATGCTTTTTTGAACCTTGCTTTGCTAATAGAATCTATGTGAACTGCAGAAAATAAACCAGTGTATAATAGGTTAGCATCCTTGGGTGGTGCAAATGGTTAACATCCTCAGCTGCTAACTAAAAGTTTGGAGGCTCAAGTCCACCGAGAAGACCTCAGAAAAAAGGCCTGGCAATCTACTGTTGAAAAATTAGCCACTGGAAACTCTAGGAATCTAGGAAGCACAGTTCTGCTGTGACACACATGAAGTTGCCATGAGTTGGAGCTGACTTGATGGCAACTGTGTTTTATGTAATAGGTTGCTCTGGAAAACCATTGTGGTTCCCCCCACTACCACCACCGCAGGAATTGATCCTGTTAATCAGTCTAGTAGTTTAAATTTTCTCAGGATTCCGATGTATGTGTTGACTTTAAAACAGAGGTTTTTTTTTTTTTCCTCTTCTATGCCAGTCAATGACTAATTTCCCTATAAATCAATGAATAAAGAATCTAATATTTCTCCCAAACATTTGACTGAAAATTCATATTCATGAAGTGGTAAAATGTTTGTATAAAGTTCAACTTTCTAAAAAGATCTAAACCAGTATATATGGGTAAGGACACTATTTTTCTGCATTTATTTGTTCTTGCTACTTTGCAATGAGAGTTGTATTTAACCATTACACTGATTTATTACTTTTTGAACAAAAATTCAAGCTTTAAATCACTATAGCTGATCTTATTTAATTAAAGTATTTTTTGGTTTCTTTCATAAAGACCTTGTGTAATACTGAAGTTGCTGAATTACATCAGTAGCTCAATTATTTTTGCTTGATTATATACAATATTTCACTCTGTGAAAGATTTCAGTGTGGTTGGTAACTGTCAGCCATCCATGTTTCCCCTCTCTGTTGCCCTATTGTCTTATCTAGAGATATTCACAGTACTTGTTATACAGAATTGATAAAAAATTAAATGAGTTAAAAAATAAGGAAAGAAAAAAATACCTGGAATACAGTAAGTGCTATAGGGTCACTATGAATCAGAATTGAATCGGTGGCAACAGGTTTGGGTTTTTTTTGGTATGTAAGTGTCTATCGATATTATTATCATTCTGCTCGTGAGAAAAGAACCATGGATTATCTTCCTATTTGCTTTTTTTTCTTTTCTTTTCATATTTCAACTTAACTCCACGTCCTCGTTCTCTGAAATATTGTGGCTTTTTTGAACCCAGTTTCCTAGTTTAGTGTCAGCTCAGCTTGCTCTTTTGTTTTAACTCCTCTGTTTTTACTATCTTGAGTTCTGGAGTAAGAAGCTCCTTTTCCTAGTATATAGGAACTCACTTGCTAGGACAATTATGTACAGAATAATACATAATGTTGGCCTCTATGTATATTCCATTTTCAAAACAAAACACAAAAATCTGAGATATACAGAGAGCTAAACACACACACACACACACACACACACACACACACACAGAGCCATATTTCTGATTAAATATGATTGCTGAGTAGGTCTTATGTGCCAGAAACATATACTAGTAAATCTTAATGTATATCCAGATTTAAATAAGTTGCTTATTATTGTCTAAGCCTCTTTCTTCCTCTGTAGATAATGAGATGATAAAAACAGCACCTACCTCAAGAGACATCTGTGAAAATTAAATGAGGTAGTGTGTGTGATGAGGACTGAGCCTGGGGGACAGGTAAATACTAGACCTGCCCTCAGGGAATTTAGAGACTAGTGAGAGACAGATATTAAACATGTAAATGTTTATTACTAAAGTGAAACAAGTATCTTTTATACTCATGTATAGTCAGGAAAATAAATCAAAGAAAGCCTTGAACCCTAAATATTCTTACCAATCTGAACCTAGCTTGGATCAAAATTGTTTCATAAGTGGATTAAAATAGTAAAAATTCCAAATCTGTCAATAATAAAATTTAACACATCAAAATTTCTGACTGCTAAAAATAAAACATTTATTACCTTCATTTAAGTTGTACACAAGTCAAAACAACTTACACTTGTTCTGGTATTAAGTTAAAATTACATTCTATTCATTATTATTTGATTTGATATGAGTAACTTTCTTTATGTGGTGGCTGGTGGTGCACTGGATAAGAGCTTGGCTGGTAACCAAAAGACTGGCAGTTGGAATCCACCAGCCACTCCTTGGAAACTCTATAGGCAGTTCTACTCTGTCCTATAGGTTCACTATAAGTAGTAACTGTCTGGATGACAATGGGTTTAACTTACTTTATAAAAAATAATGTTTACATTATTATAAATAGAATCAATGCAAATATTTTTTAAACTTATAGAAAACATTAACAATTTTTAAATCATTGGCATACATATGAAAGGCATAGTTCTCCAGTGGCAAAAACAGTTAAGCGCTAACTACTAGCCAAACAGCTGGCAATTCAAACTCACCAACAGGTGCTCAGAAGACAGGCCTGGCAATCTGTTTCTGAAAGACCACAGTCTAGGAAACCCTATGGAGCAGTTCCACTCTGCACACATGGGGTTGACATGAGTTGGAATCAACTTGATGGCAACTAACAACAACCTATGAAATGTATAGTTTTTATAAGAGCTCTTGTTAAATTCATTCAGCATTCATTAAATAGTTGCTAACTCCTATATGACAGACACTGAGGAAAAATGATCAGCAAGAGAGACAAGGTCTCTTATCACACTGTGCTTACCTCTGTTTGGGGAGAAAAAGAGCACACAAGCAAGAGAGTTGTAGAAGACTATGGAGGAAATGCACAGGGTGATGTTTATTGTAGTGAATTTAAACAGAGAGGCCCAGAAAACCTTCTCAGTAGGTGACATATGAGCTAAGATGTCAAGAATAAGAGAAAACCGGCACTACACAGATTTAAGAGATGCTCATTCCAGGCAATGTGAACACGAGAGCCAAGCTTTGGGGCATAAAAGAACTTGACCCATTCTAAGAACCAAAAGAACTGAAAAACCTCTTAGTTTTGCTGGAAATTAAAGAGCAAGTTAGAGATTTGCTTGAAATCAGAGAGGAAGCAAGGCAAAAGCTATTTTTTTCAGAATCTCACAGGTTATGGTGGGCAGTTTGAATTTTATCTGCTGGGAAATGAGAGGACATTGGGATCCTCTAAATGAAAAATTTCAGTGCAGAATATATTAGCTCAGAAATCATGAGTAATTGTAAATCAGCTATTCTGAATCAATCAAATATATAACATTCAATATTCAAGCACAGAGAAAATTGGGTTATCAATTTTACTGTAACCAATCTTATTTTGTTATACAGTAGTAAAATGGAATTATTCTGGGTTCAATTTCTACTACTTAAATTCTACTACTAAATGATTAAGTCTCACAGGCAGAAAAATAAACATTACTAGATACTGAAACACTAAACTGGAAACTGTATAGTGTGATACAATGTTGCTTTAGCATAAAAGTAAGGCATTCAATACCACTGTTCATAAGAATCAGTAATACTCCAATTTTGTGCCTCATGGGGCACGAAGTACTACATTGAATATACACCCTCTACTCCTGGCTTAATGTGTAATGTCAAACACTACTAAAGAAAAAGAAGGAATGGGACTTTTATTTTGTGAAGTTTATATACATTATCAATTGTTATTGCTGCTGTTAGGTGCCATTGAGTCAATTCTGATTCATAGTGACCCTATGCACAGAAGAACGGAACACTGTCTGGTCCTGCGCCTTCCTCATAATCTTTGTAATGCTTGAGCCCATTATTGCAGCCACTGTGTCAATGTATCTTGTTGAGGGTCTTCCTCTTTTTCACTGACCCTCTACTTTATCAAGGATAATATTCTTCTACAGGGATTGGTCCTTCCTGCTAACATGATCCAAAGGATGTGAGACGAAGTCTCGCCCTCCTTGCTTCTAAGGAGCATTTTGGCTGTACTTCATCCAAAACAGATTTGTGCATTTTTTTGGCAGTCCATGGTATATCTAATATTCTCTGCCAACACAATTCAAAGGCATCAATTCTTCCTTATTGGTTGTCCAGCTTTCAAATGCATATGAGGCAATTGAAAGAAAACACTATGGCTTGCATCAGGTTCAGGCACCTTAGTCCTTAAAGTGACATCTTTGCTTTTTAACACTTCAAACAGGTCTCTTGCAGCAGATTTGCCCAATGCAATGTGTCTTTTGATTTCTTGACTGCTGCTTCCATGGGCGTTGATGGTGGGTCCAAGAAAAATGAAATCCTTGACAAATTCAGTCTTTTCTCGTTTATCGTGATGTTTCTTACTGGTCTAGTTGTGAGGATTTTTTGTTTTCTTTATGTTGAGGTGCAATATATACTGAAGGCTGTGGTCTTTGATCTTCATCAGTAAGTGCTTCAAGTTCTCTTCACTTTCAGTAGGCAAAGTTCTGCCATCTGCATACTGTAGGCTGTTAATGAGTGTTCCTCCAATCTTGATGCCCCTTTCTGCTTCAGATACTCCAGCTTCCAAGATTATTTGCTCAACATACAGATTGAATAAATATGGTGAAAAGGTACAACTCTGAGACACACCTTTCCTGACTTTAAACCACGCAGTATTCCTTTGTTCTGTTCCAACGTCTCCCTCTTGGTCTACATGCGGGTTCCTCATGAGCACAATGAAATATTCTGGAATTCCTATTCTTCACAATGTTATCCATAATTTGTTATGGTCCACACAGTCGAATGCCTCTGCATAATCAATAAAACACATGTAAACATCTTTCTGGTATTCTCTGCTTTCAGCCGTGGTGCATCTGACACCAGCAATAACATCCCTTGTTCCAAGCCCTCTTCTGAATTTAGCTTAAATTTCTGGAAGTTCCCTGTGGATGTATTGCTGCAACTGCTTTTGAATGATCTTTGCAAAATTTTACTTGTGTGTGATGGTAATGATATTAATGATATTGTGCTTTAATATCCACATTCCATTGGATCACCTTTCTTTAGAATGGATACCAATAGAATCTCTTCCAGTCGATTGGCGAGGTAGCTGTGTTCCAAATTTCTTAGCATAAACAAATGAGCACTTCCAGTGTCGCACATTATCAGTAAAATATATCAACTATGTATGTGTGTGAAAGGAATCTAAACATGTTCAAATAAAAATGTATTACAGAAGTTCTCAAATTATGTATAAACATCTACATTAAATAAAATTTATTTTACTCATGTACATTCATTGCAATAGCACTAAAACCAGAGAACTGTAGCCAAAGGGAAAAACAACACATTAATTTAGTCATTAAATCCAAAGATTAGTATAGCAGAACATTTGATGTATTTCCTTTCATTCTTCAAATCTACATATAGATAATTGTTTTGTTTATGTGTTTGTTTTTACTAAAATATCAAAGACTAACCCAATTTAATTCAAAAGGGAGACTAGATAATTTTGACAGTTATGTGAAAACATGTGCTAAATTTTCAACTAATATTTATGCTGACAAGAATTCTACCTATATGTTATTATCACTTGCCAAAGTAACATAGAACTTCAGTTTAGACAGTATTTCTCATCAAACTTTCTATACAAATATACAAATCTAGTTCACATATTTTACAGCTGTTATTTCCAAATTCCATATGATGGCTCAAAGTTTATTTTCAGCATATCCGAACAAAAATACATATTTGAACTCATTTTTATACCCTCTAGGTAAATTTGACTTCAGTTTACTTTTTATTACATATTAACATCTTTTTTATCTGGAAATATAACTTTTACATCTAGCTAAGTTGTTGGGGAATAATATTGTATATACCATGGACTGCCAAAAGAAAGAACAGATGTGTCTTGAGAGAAGTACCGCCAGAATGCTCCTTAGAAGTAAGGATGGCGAGAACTTCGTCTCACGTATTTTGGACATGTTATCAGTAGGGACCAGTCCCTGGAAAAGGACATCATGGTTGGTAAAACAGAGAGTCAGCATAAAAGATGGAGACCATCAAGGAGATGAACTGACACGGTGGCTGTAACAATGTATAGATTTCAGATAAAAATAAAATCTATACAATAGTAATCATCATATCACTAGTTAGGTTGATATTTACATTTTTATTTCTAAATCAGAACTTTTCATGGAAATATGTCTTTTATCTGGAAACACATAGTTCTAGTAACCAACTTAAAAAATTGTTACTAAAATACCTATTAATTTGAATCAGTTGGCATGATTATAAATCTTTGCTACTTATTCCAGTATTTACTTTTTTCCTTGACAGGTTAAATCTTTCAACTGCAGCAGTAATGGATATTACTATGGGCATTATTATGGAACTAGATCTTCAGGTCCATTCTCATTAACTTTGGGGTAGAGATGGAATATGTTCATAATGTCTTTATTATCCTAGCCTTGTTAAAAGAAAATAGCTTAATAATTTTAAATTATTTCTCTGCATTTGAACTATTTTCTTCATCTTTCCTTTAATATTGTGTGAATAATTATTTTAAATCGAAGAAAGCTTTAAATATCACTTGAATTAAGTCTTTAGTAATTAGATTTTTACTGATAATATATTGATCATTGATAGCCATAACTGATCATAACAACTTCATAGCAACCCTGTAGGACAGAGTAGAACTATCCCATAAGGTTTTCAAGGAGTAGCTGGAGGATTTGAACTGCCAACAGTTTGGTTAGCAGCCAAACGCTTAACCACTGCCTCACCAGGGCTCCCAGTTAAATGTTTTTTCTAAAATCAACCAACCACATTTAAGTTAGTTTATGTATTTCACCTAATTCTTTTACCGAATTTACCACAAACTCAAAGGCATTTATCTTATTGAAAATTTTATTGAACAAAATAGCAAGTGCATTATTACCCTTATCCGCATATATTATCCTGAGTAAATGAAAATACTGTTAGCTTATTATGATTCATTTGTACTAAGCCCATGCTAATTCTTATTCATTACCATTTACTTAAGTCACTTCAATTCAATTTTCCCCAAAATGCATTAAAAGATATTAAATGCATGAGTTAGGAGTAAAAGTAAGTTTTGTAACTCTAAATTTCAGTGGTAATCCCGACCCCCACCAATACAAATGGCATTAATAAAGTCTCCATTTATGGGAGAGAGGCAGCATGGTTGACTATGACATGAGGTAAAAATTTGATAGTCTTGTGTTCAAATCGGTACTGAGGTACTATTTAGCTTTGCTGCTTGGGGGAATTTTCTTTGAGTGTCAAGTTTCTCATTTGAAAAATGGAGGTCATATCTACCTTATAGATTTCCTAGAATGCATAAATGAGACAGCATCTGTAATGGGTTAAAATGAATGGAGTACATTCACAGTATGCACTCAGTAAACATTCATATTATCATTATATTTGTTGGGAAAAGTGTGACTCTGGGACCATAAATGCTTAAAACCTGTTGCCTTCGAGAAGACTCATGGCAACTCTATGTGCTTGGAGCGTGCACAAACTCTCTCAAGGAAATTTAACAAAGAAAAGGATGTCTATAACCTCTGCCTTGAATCAGATGAGTTGGCTCCTTCATGTTAGAGCCACTGGGTACATTGCTTTTACCTACATTTTCTCCCCTTGTCAACAAGTTTCAACAGAAAATAGGTGACGTTCTTGAAGACAGAGTTCAAATATAGTGTCAAAACAAAAATTATATTAAGCCAATATTAGTAATTGATTAAAGCTTATTTAATATATGATTTGAAAATTAAGGTAACATTTCTCCTGAGGAGTCAAAAATGTTCCTTAAAGGAAAGAAATTCCAAAGATTTGTGCACACCATCTTCTTGATGTTGCCATGGAAATGGGTCCATAATTAAAAAAAAAAAAAAAAAATCAATGCTAAAGCAAAATGGTCTTTACTAAGCTATTTTCTAGGCTATTTTTTGACTTTTTTTTTCTTTTTATTGTTGTGCTTTAAGTGCAAGTTAGTGTCTCATACATACATTTATACATACATTGTTTTGTGAACCTACTTCCTATCCCTATGCTGTGACAGCACACTCTTCCTCTCCACCCCGGATTTCCTGTGTTCATTCAACCACCTCCTGACCCTCTCCGCCTTCTCATCTCGCCTCCAGACAGGAGCTGCTCACTTAATCTCATGTACCTACTTGAGCTAAGAAGCACACTCTTCACAAGTATCATTTTATGTCCCAGAGTCCCGTCTAATCTTTGTCTGAAGAGTTGGCCTCAGGAACGGTTTTAGTTTTGGGCCAACAGAGAGCCTGGGGTCTTCCAGGGTCCCTCCAGTCTCATTGAAACCATTAAGTCTGGTCTTTTTACTAGAATTTGAGTTCTGCACCCCACTTTTCTCTTGCTCCATCAGAGACTCTCTGTTGTGTTCATTTTGGTAGCTGGGCACCATCCAGTTCTTCCAGTTCCAGGCTGATGAAGTCTCTGACCCTTTCTATCTCTTGGGCTAATACTTTCCTTGTGTCCACCGTATTCCTTATTCTCCTTTACTCCAGGTGGGTTGGGACAAGTTGATGCATCTTAGGTGGCCACTTGCTAGCTTTTAAGACCCCAAACACCACTCATCAAAGTAGGATGCAGAACATCTTCTTAAAAAACTTCGTTATGCCAATTGACCTAGAAGTCCCCTGAAGGCATGGTCCGCAGACCCCCACCCCTGCTACTCTGTCCCTTGATGTGTTTGGTTGTATTCAGGAAATTTCTTAGCTTTGGTTCAGTCTAGTTGTGCTGAATTCCCCTAATGTGTGTGCTGTACTTCCCTTCAACAAAGATAATTCTTGTCTACTTTCTAGTTAGTGAATATCCCTCCCCACCCTCGTAACCATCAAAGAATATTGTCTTCTGTGTTTAAACCTTTTCTTGGTATTTATAATAGTGGTCTTATAGAATATTTGTCCTTTTGTGACTAAGTTCACTCAGTATAATACCTTCCAGATTCCTCCATGTTATGTTTCACAGATTGATTATTGTTCTTTAACATTGCATAATATTCCATTGTGTGAATATAGCATAATTTGTTTATCCATTCTTCAGTTGATGGGCACCTAGGTTGTTTCCATCTTTTTGCTATAGTGAACAACGCTGCAAAGAACATGGGCATGCATACATCTATTAATGTGATGGCTCTTAATTCTCTAGGATATATTCTAAGGCGTGGAATTGCTGGTACTTCTATTTCTAGATTTTTAAGGAAGTGACAAATAGATTTCCAAAGTGGTTGTAGCATTTTACCTTCCCACCAACAGTGTATAAGTGTTCCAGGCTCTCTACAACGTCTTCAACACTTATTATTTTATGCTTTTGGATTCATGCTAGCTTTGTTGGGGTGGGATGGTATCTCATTGTAGTTTTGATTTGCATTTCTCTAATGGCTAATAATCGTGAGCATTTCTTCCTGTGTCTGTTAGCAGTGTGAATATCTTCTTTGGCAAAGTGCCTGTTCACATCCGTTGCCCATTTTTTAATTGGGTTGTTTGTCCTTTTTTTTGTTGAAATTTTGCAGTATCTTGTAGATTTCAGAGGTTAGATGCTGATTGGATTTGTCGTAGCCAAAATTTTTTTCCCCGTCTGTAGGTTGTCTTTTTACTCTTTTGGTGAAGTCTTTTGATGAGCATAAGTGTCTGATTTTTAGGAGTTCCCAGTTATCTAGATACTCATCTGGTGTCTGAGCATTGTTACTTACAGTTCATATTCTGTTTATGCAATGTATTAGAGCTCCTAGCATTGTCCCTATTTTTTCTTCCATGATCTTTATTGTTTTTGATTTTATATTTAGGTATTTAATCCATTTTGAGTTAGTTTTGGTGCATGGTGTGAGGTATGGGTCTTGTTTCAGTTTTTTGCAGGTGGATATCCAGTTATGCCAGTACAATTTGTTAAAGAGACTGTCTTTTCCCCAATTAATGGACTTCGGAGTTTTGTCAAATATCAGCTGCTCATAGGTGGATAAATTTAGGTCTGGATTCTCAATTCTGTTCCATTGGTCTATGTATCTGTTGTTATACCAGTACCAGGCTGTTTGACTACTGTGGTGGTATAATAGGCTCTAAAATCAGGTAGTGTGAGGCCTCCTACTTTGTTTTTCTTCTTCTGTAATGCTTTACTTATCCGAGGCCTCGTCCTTTTCCACATGAACTTGGTGATTGTTTCTCCATCTCATTAAAAAACGTCCTTGGAATTTGGATTCAGATTGCGTTGTATCTGTAGATCTCTTTGGGTAGAATTAACATTTTCACAATGTTGAATCTTCCAATCCATGAGCAAGGTATGTTTTTCCACTTATGCAGGTCTTTTTTGGTTTCTTGCAGTAGTGTCTTGTAGTTTTCATAGTATAGATATTTTGTGTCTCTGGTTAGATTTATTCCTAAGTATTTTATCTTCCTGGGGACTATTGTAAATGGTATTGATTTGGTGACTTCCTCTTTGAAGTTCTCTTTTTTGGTGTAGAGGAATCCAGCTGATTTATGTATGTTTATCTTGTATCCTGATACTATGTTGAAATCTTCTATTATTTCCAGTAGTTTTCTTGTGGATTCTTTGGGGTTTTCTGTGTATAAGATCATATCATATGCAAATAGAGATACTTTGACATCTTTCTTACCAATTTGGATGCCCTTTATTTCTTTTTCTAGCCATTTGCTCTGGCTAGAACCTCCAGCACAGTGTTGAACAAGAGTGGTGGTAAAGGACATCCTTGTCTGGTTCCCATTCTCAAGGGGAATGCTTTCAAACTCTCTCCATTTAGGATGATGTTAGCTGTTGGCTTTGTATAAATGTACTTAATTATATTGAGGAATTTCACTTGTATTCCTATTTTGCTGAAAGTTTTTATCATGAATGGGTGTTGGACTTTGTCAAATGCCTTTTCTGCATCAATTGATAAGATCGTGTTTCTTGTCTTTTGTTTTATTTATGTGATGGATTACATTGATTGTTTTCCTAATGTTGGACCATCCTGCATACCTGGTATAAATCCCACTTGATCATGCTGAATTATTTTTTTGATATGTTGCTGAATTGTATTGGCTAGAATTTTGTGGAGGATTTTTGTGTCAATGTTTGTGAGGAATACTAGTCTTTAATTTTCTTTTTTTGTGGTGTCTTTAACTGGTCACCAGTGTTATTCTGGCCTCATAGAATGAGTTTGGGAGGATGTCATCCTTTTCTATGCTCTGAAAATACCTTTAGTAATAGTGGTGTAACTCTTCTCTGAAAGTTTGGTAGAATTCCCCAGTGAAACCATCTGGGCCAGGGCTTTTTTTTGTTGGGAGATTTTTAATTACCTTTTCTATCTCTTCTTTTGTTATAGATTTATTTTTTGTTCTACCTCTGATTGTGTTAGTTTAGGTAGGTAGTGAGTTTCTAGAAATTTGTCCATTTCCTCCAGGTTTTCAAATTTCTTAGAGTAAAAATTTTCATAGTATTCTGTTATAGTTCTTTTAATTTCATTTGGGTCTGTTGTGGTATCACCCATCTCATTTCTTATATGGGTTATTTGCTTCCTGTCCTGTTTTTCTTTTGTTAGCTTGGTCAGTGGTTTACAGATTTTGTTGATCCTTTCAAAGAACCAGCTTTTGGTCTTGTTAACTCTTTCAATTGTTTTTCTATTCTTTATTTCATTTAATTCTGCTCTAATTCTTATTATTGCTTTTCTGCTGGTGCCCGTGGGCTTCTTTTGTCGCTCTCTTTCTACTTGTTCTAGTAGTTGGGTTATTGTTTTGATTTTGGCCTTTTCTTCTATTTGGATGAGTGCATTTATACTGTAAACTGATCTCTGAGCACTGCCTTTACTGTGTCCCAAAGGTTCTGGTAAGATGTGTTTTCATTCTTATTTGATTCTATGAATTTCTTTATTCCATTCTTGATTTCTTTTGTAACTCAGTAGTTTCTGAGCAAGGTGTTGTTCATTTTCCATGTATTTGATTTTTTTTTTTTCCTTTGCTTTTTCTGTTACTGATTTCTACTTTTATGGCCTTATGGTCAGAAATGATGCTTTGTAATACTTTGATGCTTTGGATTCTGTTAAGGCTTGATTTATGGCCTAGTATGTGGTCTATTCTGGAGAATGTTCCATGTGCATTGGAAAAGAAAGTATACTTAGCTGCTGTTGGGTGTAGAGTTCAGTATATTTCCATGAGATCAAGTTGGTTGATTGTAGCACTTAGATCTTCCGTGTCTTTACTGAGCTTCTTTCTGGATGTTCTGTCCTTCACCAAAAGTGGAGAGTTGAAGTCTCCTACTGTTAATGTGGAGCCGTCTATCTCTCTTTCAAATGCTGTTAGAGTTTGTTTTATATATTTTTGAGCCCTGTCGTTTGGGGTATAAATATTTATTATACTTATGTCTTCCTGGTTTACTGATCCTTTAATCATTATATAGTGTCTTTCCTTATCCTTTGTGGAGGATTTTCTTTAAAGTCTATTTTGTCGGAGAGTAGTATTGCCACTCCTGCTCTTTTTTGAATGTTGTTTGCTTGATATATATTTTCCATCCTTTGAGTTTTAGTTTGTTTGTTTCTTTAAGTCTAAGGTGTGTCTCTTGTGGGCAGCATACAGAAAGATCATGTATTTTTATCCATTCTGCCACTCTCTGTCTCTTTATTGCTGCATTTAGTACATTTACATTCAGTGTAATTAATGATAAGTATGACTTTAATGCTGTCATTTTGATGTCTTTTTGTGTGTGCTGCTGACTGTTTCTTTGTTCCATTTAATTTTCTCTACTGAGTCATTTTTCTTTATGTATTTTCTTTCATCTTTTTCATTGTTGTTGATTTTGTATTTACTGAGCCTATATTTTTTTTTCTTTTTTTTTAATTTTGTTGTGTAGGATTGTTAGTTTCCTTTGTGGTTACCTTAATATTTAACCCTATTTTTCTAAGTTTAAACCAGTCTTTTATTTCTTTATATCACCTTGACTTCCTCTCTGTATGAAAAATCTATGTCTACATTTTTTAGTCCCTCTTTTTTGTTTTAATGTTGTCATCTTTTACAGATTGGTATCTCTGTTTCCCTATTTTCAGTGTTTTAGCTTTGATTTATTCTTGTGACTTCCCTATCTGAGTTGATATCTGGTTGCTCTGTCCTATGTTCTAGTCTTGGGTTGTTATCTGATGTTATTGATTTTCTAACTGGAGGACTCCCTTTGGTATTTCTTGTAATTTTGATTTGGTTTTTGCAAATTCTCTAAACTTCTGTTTATCTGGAAATGCCCTGATTTCACCATCATATTTGAGAGATGCTTTTGCTGGACATATAATTCTCGGCTGGCAATTTTTTTCCTTCAAGGCTTTATATATGTCATCCCATTGCCTGCTTGCCTGCATGGTTTCTGCTGCATAGTCTGAGATTATTCTTATTGTCTCTCCTTTGTAGATGACTTTTCATTTATCCTTAGCTGCTCTTAAAATTCTCTCTTTATCTTTGGTTTTGGTAAGTTTGATTCTAATATGTCTTGGTGACTTTCTTTTGGGATCTACCTTATCTGGGGTTTGATGAGCAGCTTGGATAGATATCTTCTCATCTTTCATGATATCAGGGAAGATGTCTGTCAACAAATCTTCAACAATTTTCTCTGTATTTTCTGTTATCCACCCCTGTTTGGTCCTCCAATCACTTGTAGGTTATTCCTCTTTATAGAGTACCACATAATTCTCAGGGTTTCTTCAGTTTTTTTTTCAATCCTTTTATCTGATTTTTCCTCAGATAAGTTGGTGTCAAGTGCTTTATCTTCAGTCTCACTAATCCTGACTTTTACTGCTTCAATTCTGCTCCTATGACTTTCTACTGAGTTGTCTAATTCTGAAATTTTATTGTTAATCTTCTGAATTTCTGATTGCTGTCTCTCGATGGACTCTTGCAGCCTATTAAATTTGTCGTTATGCTCTTGAATAACCTTTTTAAGTTCTGCTACTGCTTTGTCTGTGTCTTCTTTGGATTTTCTGGGGTTTGCTGGATTTCCTTCCTAATCTCTTGAAGAATTCTGTATATTAATCTTTCGTATTCTGCCTCTGGTAATTCCAAGAAATTCTCTTCCTCCAGAAAATGTATTGATTATTTTGCAAGCTTGCTGAACCATCATGGTCTGCCTCTTTATGTGATTTGATATTGTCTGTTCTCTCTGAACCATCAATAAGTTATTATATTTATTTATTTTATGTTTGCTTACTTTGTCATAGCTTCTTGTTTTGTTTTGTTTTGACATGCCCCAATAGGCTGCTCGTGTGCGCTAGTTTGATTATTGGCATCTTTGAAGCTCTAATGTCCTGTCACCAGGTGGTTAGATTTGTTACTGAGTGTGTAAGTCCAAGAGTCCTTTAAATTTTCTTGTATGGATTCATCTTAGGTGTCCAGGTAGTTGGTCACCAAGTGTGTGGGGTAGGCTATCACCTACAGTCCTAGACAGGCACGGGTGATTGGTGTTGGCACAGGTATCTGGGTGCAGTAGGGAGTCAAGCACTGAGCCAGGCAGGGGACTGACTGCTGCCCATGAGTGTCTGAAAGGAAAGTGCATCCCTGTTCCCTAGAGCAAGTAGGTAGGTGAGTTTTCCAGCCAGACTATGAGCTCCCACTGCTGCTGGCTGTAAGGACTGGAGGGCACCACTTATTCTTGGACCCGTGTTGCAGGTGGCTAGGTGGCATGGGT
Organism: Dugong dugon; assembly: GCA_030035585.1. Lineage (NCBI taxonomy): Eukaryota > Metazoa > Chordata > Mammalia > Sirenia > Dugongidae > Dugong > Dugong dugon. The sequence continues at coordinate 98,201,933 of CM057463.1, read as the reverse complement.
GGAGCCACCAGTCCTCAAGCCCCTGATATGGACAGGTGAGGAGTCTGCTTAATGGCCAGAGCAGTGTCAAGTGTCACAAATCTGCCACTTCACAGCTGAAACACTTGAAGTTAGTCTTGAGGTATACACCCTGTTGTACTGTGGTAGTGAGGGCTTATGCTGTTGAAATGGGCCCACACAAGTCTATGCATGGGTGAAAGGCATTTGAAGTCTGTGGACTCCTTATGCCTGTGCCTAGGCAAAGGAGCTGTGCCAACCCTGAGGTCCTGGCTTAGGGGAGCCGGCAGCTTATTTTTTTCCCGTTTGTTAATTTGTTCTGTTTGCAAGGCCAGGAGAATGGCTCAGGGTGAGTGATAGGTCCTACTTCTGGCCTAGGGGACTCAGCAATTGCTTAAGCCAGCCTGGGACCCAATGCAGAGTGTGGAGGGGGGAGGTAAATGGGAGAGAGGTTTTTTGAGAATTTTTTTTTTTTTTTTAAATCCCTGTGGTATGTCAGATGCAAATACTTATCTTTAGCAGCTTGAGTGCTGCTTTTCACTGGTTCTGGATGGCCTAGTAGACACTCTGCCTCTGGGCCTCTCTCGATGTGGAAAATACCTCCCGAGTGACACTGCTAGCCTCACTGAGCACAGGAGCTGATCTTCCCTAAAGGTTTCAGGCACTCACCCGGTCAGGTGTGGCAACTCCTTGCTGCTTCTGAACCGTCTCTTCCTCCCCCTGCCACTCAGTATGATTCCTCAACTTTGTCTTTGATGTTCAGGGCTCCTAGATAGTCATATACAATCGATTCACTTGTTTTTTTCAGGTATTTGTTGTAAGAGGGACCACAGGATGTGTCTGACTACTCTGCTGTCTTGGCCTCACCTATTATTTGACTTTTTGGTATTCTCTGCTTTCAGCCAAGGTCTATCTGACATCAGAAATGATTTCCTTGTTTGCCTTCCTCTTCTGTATCTGGCTTAACTTTCTGGCAGTTAGCTGTCCATGTACTGCTGCAACTGTTTTTGAATTATCTTCAGCAAAATTTTACTTGGTTGTCATATTAATGATATTGTTATATAATTTCCACATTCCATCGGATCACTTTTCTTTGAAATTGGAAAAAATATGGATTTCTTCCAGTTGGTTGGTCAGGTAGCTGTCTTCCAAATTTCCTGGCATAGACAAGTGAGTGCTTCCAGTGTTGCATCCATTTGTTGAAACATCTCAGTTGGTATTCCATCCACTCCTGGGGTCTTGTTTTTCACCAACGCCTTCAGTGCAGCTTGGACTTCTTCATTTAATACCATCAGTTCATGATCATATGCTGCCTCCTGAAATGGTTGAACATCGACCAGTTCTTTTTGGTATAGTGACTCTGTGTGTTCTTTCCATCTTCTTTTGATGCTTCCTGCATCATTCACCATTTTGTCCCTAGAACCCTTCAATATTGCAACTTGAGGGTTGAATTTTTTCTTCAGTTCTTTCAGCTTGAGGAATGCTGAGTGTATCCTTCCCTTTTGGTTTTCTGACTCCAGATCTTTACACATTTCATTATAATATTTAATTTGTCTTCTCTAACTGCTCTTTGAAATTTTCTGTTCAGTTTTTTTTACTTTATTATTTCTTCTGTTCAGTTTAGCCACTCTACTTTGAAGAGCAAATTTCAGAGTTTCTTTTGAAATTCATTTTGGCCTTTTCTTTATTTCCAAACTTTTGAAAGACCTTTTGATTTCTTCATGTATGAGTCCTTGATGTCTTCCCACAGTTAGTCTGGTCTTCTGTCATTAGAGTTCAATGTGTCAAATCTATTCTTGAGATGTTCTCTAAATTCAGGTGGGATATACTCAAGGTTGTTGTTTGACTCTTGTGGACTTGTTTCAATTTTCTTCAGCTTTAATTTGAACTTTCACATGAGCAATTGATGATCTGTTCAGCACTTGGCACCCTGGCTTTGTTCTGATTTATGATATTGATCGTCTCCATTGTCTCCACGGAAGTAGTCGATTTGATTCCTGTGTATTCCGTCCAGCAAGGTCCAAGTGTATTGCAGCCTTCATGTTGTTGAAAAACAGATATGTCCAGTGAATAAGTTGTTGAGATGCAAAATTCTATCATGTGATCTCTGATGTCATTTCTATCACCAAAGTCATATTTTTCCAACTACTGATCCTTCTTCTTTGTTCTAGCTTTAGCATTCCAATCACCTGTAATTATCAATGCATGTTGATTGCATATTTGATATTTATTAGACTGTAGAAGTTGGTGAAAATCTTCAATTTCTATATCTTTGGCATTAGTGGTTGGTGGGTAAATTTGAATAATTATATTAAACACTTTAGTTGAGCCACAGTCAACTTCCATGGACGCAACAGTCAAAAAATCAAAGGCTGTGTTACACTGGGTAAATCTGCTACCAAAAAAAAAAAAAAAAATGCCATCAAATCAATTACTACTCATAGCAACCCTATAGGACAGAGTAAAACTGCCTCATAGGGTTTCCAGGGAGTGGCTGGTGGATTCAAACTGCTGATGGTTTAGGTTAGCAGTTGTAATTCTTAAACACTGCACTACAAAAGACCTCTGTAAAGTGTTATAAAGTGAAGATGTCACTTTGAACACTAAGGTGTGCCTGACCCAAATCATGGTATTTTCAACTGCTTCATATGCATGTGGGTACAAAGTAAATACCTATGAAATCTTGCTTTGAAGGCCTATAGCTGATATTACTTACACAAAATAAAAATCACAGTCTTCACTCAGCTTTCCAAAGAAACCTGTGAAAAATAAATATCTTTGGAAACACAAACCCTAAATCATCTTTGAAATGAGTGAGTGAAAAGTAGGCTTTTTTCCTTTCATAATCCTCCATTTGCCAGTTACTTAGGAAGAAATGAGTCTCTGTAAAATAGGTTTTACTCCCAGACAAAGTGGGTTACTCCCTTTGTTTTTTTGAAATTCAAGCATTAAAAATACCTTTCCTTCAATTTCCTCTGCTTTAATTTCCTCCTCTTGACACTAAATCTATCTTTTACACATTGGTTAATTCCCCAAGCATTCTTTAATAAATGCTTTATTTCTTTGGGTTTGATTGGCCTATTATAATGCAAATGTATTTGGAAAAGGTAACATCATGAGTCAATAATTCATTAATTGCTGCATTTATCTATTCATTTCATCAAGGAACTTTTGTTAAGCTACTCCTCTATCCTAAACATTGCTTTAAAAGTTGAGAATATAAACATGAACAAAACAGACCCAAATACCAACTTTTGTGTTTAAATAACTAACAATCCAAGGCCAGGTTAAGACAGACAAGACAGTTAATAGACCTTAAAGAGCTAGAAATTGAGGGAAGCAGGCACCCAGAGGGTTGTTGTTGCTAGTTGCCATCAGGTTGGCTAGACTCATGGCAGCCTTACGAAAAACAGAATGAAATGTTGCCAGCTCTTCTCCATCTTCATGTTCTTTGGTATATCTGAGTCCATTGCTGAGGTTATTGTGTCAACACATCTTATTGAGAGTTTCCCTCATTTTTTGCTGACCCTCTACTTTACTAAACACGATGCTGTTTTCCAGCAACTGGTCTTTCCTGATGACTTGCCCAAAGTAAGCAAGACGAAGTCTCATCATCTTTGCTTCTAAAGAGCATTCTGGTTGTATTTCTTCTAAGATTAATTTGTTCATTCTTTGGCAGTTCATGGTTTACTCACACCCATAGAGTGCAGGCCACTAAATGCTCACATCTAACTTCATCCACCTAAAAACGTTTTGAGTTAGCCATGCTTGGTACATGTGTCCTAACTTTATGTTTTTGTTAGTTGTCATTCAGTCCTGGCAATCTTATGTATTACGGAAGGAAATGTTGTGCATTCCATGTCATCTTCAAGATCTTTGATATGTTTGAGCCCATGGTTGTGGCTATTGGGTCAATCCCTTTCAGTGAGGGTTTCTCTCGTTTTCCCTGCCCCTCCGAATTATATGCTCATCTATAGTTTTGCTTTTCTTCTGGAAATTGAGGTGTTTAGAACCTCTCACATCTAAAATTCTATAGAGTATGTAAACGTAAATAAACTATTTGGTGTCCCTACAATGCCACAACCATATTACAGAGACACATTCTGAAAGGAAGACATGTTTTCTTTTAAAATGTGGGCATTTCCTCCTACAATCTATAATTTCACACTGGAAGTCCACTTCACAATATCTATTTGAAGGTCTTCTCACCTAAGCAAAAAGGGCAATTTAGGACAGCAAGACTCAGTTCATTCATGTTCCACTTGTTCTTGTTTATGGAAAAGTTGTGCTTTTTACTTTTGATTTTTAGAGGCTCTTAAAAATCTCTTGGTTGTGCAGGTAAGCATCTTTCAGAAAACATATCTTCCCCCGAGATGCTTGCAAATATCACATCTGTTGTAGAACACACAGAAGACAGTACTCTGTGCTCTAATTAGAGAGGAAATTACTTGAAATGTATCAGTGGATCACTAAGAGTGACTGGTACAAATGGCTGGAGGAAAACAGCACTTTCTGTTTTAAAGTAATACTTTCTACACCACTTGTGTGCCCAGAATAGGTAAATGGAATTATGTCTTTTTCCTCCATGACTATAAATTAACTGTGGGTAAATGGTAAGATGTTAGAATTTTACTTTTCCATAAGCAAAAGTGTAAATGTTAATCTGAATCTCCTGAGTTTGCAAAATTTGGCTGGAGCTACTATTAAAACATACTTTCTCAAGAGAATTTTCTTTGCTTCCTGCCTCCAAAAAACCTGCAAAAACAACAGCAACAGATTTTCATTAGAGCATTTTGGAACCATCTCCTCCCAGCAGGAAGTGAGATATACGCACGGCTCTGCGAAACTTAAAAAAAAAAAAAAAAAGCTTACTGTTTGAAAATAAAATTCACTAAACTTTGGCAAAGGTCTATCAAGATTAGTTTAAATTTCAGGTCAAGAGGCAGCTTGCTTCTTATTTGATCTGCAGCAATTGAAGCATACCTAATAGAAGCACTATTTTAAACACAAAGGTTAAACACTGTTGCTTTTTGACAAAGGTTAAATGCCTATTTACCAAAGTTAATTACTTAATAGCATTTTGAATACCATTCTTTATTTAAAGGTTAATCTCATATTTTTGACTTCATGTTTCCTTTCTTAAGAGGAAATACTCATTAAGATCCAAACAATTATCTAATTGTTAATTTGTTTTTATCTTATTTATAGTTCTTTAGCAGGAGTATTATCTGTTTTGATTGCAAGATCAATTTTTTCAAAAGCCACTGGCGAAGGAAATGTTTGAAAAGAGGACTACTACTATTAGAGAATTATTATTTTCAGAGTCAAAAAAGAGAGAGATAAAGTTTAGCAAGATAGCTAAAACAGAGATATAATTTATAGTGGAATCATACACTTAACAAAAATGTACATGAGATCAATCCACCCATTTCCATTAGTTGTAAGAACAATTGTTTTTGTTTACTCAATTGAAAAAATTATATGATTATCATACATAAATCTGAAAATATTAAAAATAATTGGTACATAAGAAGAAGGCATATGTTCAATTTCACATTTAGTTTTGTTGTTTTTAGTTAAGGTAATTGCAATAATTTACTGCAGGTAGTACATTAAATACAAAAAAATGCCAAAATGTGTCATACATCTTATTTTCAATATGTCTAAATGAATAAAATCACCTCACCTCAGTTTTTTATCAGAAGTTAAATGGGTAGTCCAGACATTACAAAATAATGCTGACTTTTGAAAGAGTATACATTTGGGGAAAATACTCGTATTTGTGATATCCTCAATTCATTGTTTTACAGGTAGATATGATACTTTAAGAAACATTGCAAATTCAAGGGCATGTACTATTAAGAGTGGCATAATTGTGGCAAGGTTTATAAGGGTTACATGTTATTTATTTTGAGGTTATGGTATAAATGACAGAAAGTGAAGAAATGCAACCAAAGAAAAAACAGTAGTGACAATGCCTCTCTTTTAAGGAGAGAGCTCATTTGGGCAGAGGAGTGCCATCTTATCTGTCAGAAGATGAAGATCAATGAGGAGTGAAAGCCAAATTTCACTTTTGTATGAAGTACACAGATAGCATTTACTTTTTTCCTTGACAGGTTGATTCTTTCAACTGAAGCAGTAATGAATATTATTATGGAGCTGGTATTTTCAGATCTGAAAATGATCAAAATTGGGGATTGCAAAGCAAAAGTTGGAAACAAAGAAGAAAATATGGCCTTGGTGAAAGGAAACACCAGAGACAGCATATAGAATCTTCAAAGACCAATGACTTATTTTATTGCAAATACATTTCTCAAAAACATAAACAGCGACTATACACCTGGACCTCGCCTGAGGGAATAAATATGAATCAAATCTACTCCATCTGTGAAAAGACACAATGGAGAAGTTCAATATCAGGCAGAACAAAGGCAAAGGTCGACTATCAAACAGGCCATCAATTGCTCATACCCAAGTTCCAGTTGAAGCTGAAGAAAGTTAAAACAAGTCCACGAGGGCCAAAATACAACCTTTAGTATATGTCACCTGAATTAAGAGATCATCTCAAGACGAGACTTCAGACATTGAACATTAATGACCAAAGACCCGACGAGTTGTGGGATGACATCAAGGACATCATACATGAAGAAAGCAAAAGGTAATTAAAAAGAGTGGAAAAAAAGAAAAGATGAAAATGGATGTCAGAAAAGACTCTGGAACTTGCTCTCAAATGTAGAGCAGCTAAAGTAAATGGATGAAGTATTGAAGTAAAAAGGCTGAACAGAAGATTTCAAAGTGTGGCTTGAAAGGAAAAAGTAAAGTATTATAACGAAATGTGCAAAGACCTGGAGTTAGAAAACCAAAAGGGAAGAACACACTTGGCATTTCTCAAACTGAAAGAACTGAAGGAAAAAAATTAAGGCTCAAGATGTTAAATTAAAGGATTGTATGGGCAAAATATTGACCAATGTAGTAAGCATCAAAAGATGAAAGGAATTCAGAGTTACTGCATCAAAAAGAATTGGTCAACATTCAACCATTTCAGGAGGTAGCATCCATCAAGAACCAATTGCAGTGAAGGAAGAATTCCAAGCCGCACTGAAGGCATTGATGAAAAACAAGGATCCAGAAATTGACAGAATGTGGAATGCCAGTTGAAATGCTTCAACAAATGGGTGCAACTCCAGAAGCACTCACTTGTCCAGGCTAAGAAATTTGGAAGGCAGCTACCTGGCTATCTTAGGCATCCAGTACCTCTCTAATAGGAATACCACAAGTGGATGGTTTTACAAAGAGAAATGTATTTTCTCACAGTCTAGTAGGCTACAAGTCCAAATTCAGGGTGTCAGCTTCAGGGGAAGGCTTTCTTTCTCCGTCAGCTCTGGAGGAAGGTCCTTCTCATCAATCTTCCCCTGGACTACGAGCTTCTCTGTGCAGGAACCCCGTGTCCAAAGGACGCATTCTGCTTCTGGCACTGCTTTCTTGGTGGTATGAGGTCCCCAACTCTCTACATGCTTCCTTTTCCTTTTATCTCTTCAGAGATAAAAGGTGGTGTAGGCCACACCCTAGGGAAACTCTCTTTACATTGGATCAGGGATGTGACCTGGGTAAGGGTGATGTTACAATCCCACCCTAACTTTCTGTAATGTAAAATTACAATCATAAAATGGAGGACAACCACATAATACTGGGAATAATGGTCTAGCTAAATTGATACACACATTTTTGTGGAGACATAATTCAATCCATGACATTCTACCCCTTGGCCCCCAAAAATCACATCCTTGCAACATGCAAAACATATTCATCCCATCATATCATAGCAAAAGTCTTAACTCCAAGCCCAAAATCCAAAAATTCCTCTTCATTTGTGAAATCTAGACTACACATTGTCTGCTTCCAAAGGTACAATGGCAGAACAGGCACAAGCTAGACATATCCATTACAAATGGGAGAAACTGGAGGAAAAGAAGGGATAACAGGCACCAAGCAAGTCAGCAGAACACATTACATTAGCCCTCAAGGCTTTGAAAATAATCCTCTGTTCTCCGAGACAATTTACACAATAGCCTTGCCCTCCAGACTCTCAGTATTGGCCCCACTCACCAGATTCTGAGTGGAAGCCCCTCAGCCCTGGGCTTCAGCTCTGCCTTCCAGGCCCACTGGGACAGCAACTCTGCTCCCTTGGCTTTAGGCGCACCATTCGCCCAGTCCATCTGAATGGCAACTCCACCCTTAGAAACACCAGAGGCTATGGCTTCACCCTTTGAAACCCCTGAGGTCATGGTCATACCTTTTGAGACTGAGGCAGCTTGGCTTCTTGTCCTCTTGTCTCTTCAGCTTCTTTTTCTTGGTTCCTTGGCCTCTTGGCTCCTTAGGCCTCACACTTGCATCTGCCCTGCTGGGGCAAGTGTTCCAAAGCTCTGTAACTCCACCGGTAAGTGCCCAGAGGCACCCTACTCTTCCAGGAAGCCTCCTGCACACAGACACTCAGCTCTCTTGCTCTGTGGGTTGGCTCCAGCACTGTCTTGCACTGGTCTCCCGGTTCTGCTGCTGCTGGTTCTCTGCCACTGCCTTCTCTGTCGCTGCAGGTTCTCTGTTGATGCCACTCCTCTATGCATTCATAGTTTCAAAACCGCTTCCACATTTTAGGTATCTGTTACAGCAGCACCCCACTCTCTCAGACCAAATTCTGTCTTGGTCATCCAGTGCTGCTATAACAGAAATACCACAAGTGGATTGCTTTAACAAAAAGAAATTTATTTATTCACAGTAAAATAGGCTAAAAGTCCCAATTCAGGGCTTCAGCTCCAGGGAAAGGCTTTGTCTCTCTGTTGGCCTTCTCATCAATGTTCCCCTGGACTAGGAGTTTCTCTGCACAGGGACCCTGGGTCCTAAGGATGTGCCCTGCTCCTGGCACTGCTTTTTTGGTGGTATGAGGTCCACGATTCTCTGCTTGCTTCCCTTTCCTTTTATCTCTTGTAAGACAAAAGTTTATGCAGGTCACACCCTAGAGAAACTCCCTTTACATTGGATCAAGTTTGTGACCTTAGTAAGGGTGTTACACAATCTCATCCTAATCCTCTTTAACATAAAATTAGAATCACAAAATGGAGGACAACCACACAATACTGAGAGTCATGGCTCAGCCAAATTGATACACACATTTTTGGGGGGCATAGATCAATCCATGACACTAATGATAATAAAAACAATTATTATCATTTAAAAATATGAAAGCAATTTAAAAAAATGTTGCTGTCAGGTTGATTCTGACACATGGTAGATGTAAGCTAACAAACTAATTCTCAGGAATGTTGTCCTGCAACACTAGCTAAAAATCATATTATATAGTAATAAAATTATTTTAAAAATAAAATAAAATTTCCTTTCAGTATTTTTTATTAAACTAGTGATATTTTGATTATTATTAATACATTAGAAAAATAGAAATTCATGCAGAATATGTAAGTGTGTTACTTGAATTGAAAAATAAAAGTGGAAACTGAGTCATAAAAGTTATCTGTAAATATAGGATTTCCACTCACACATGTAAATATTTATGAAGCTCGTAGTTTCAGATCTCAACTAGTAAAACAGTTTTTGAGTAACTGTCATATATTCACATGGAATTTATCTAAAAAATGAATGCTTAATCTCTGCTTAACTAGGATGGTATTAGTTTAAAGAAATAATAATGATTTCAACTGAACATTTAAAGGCAAAATGGATCTGTATAATAATGATTTACAGAAGCTAGACTTTCCATTCCAGCAAATGCAAGGCTCAACTGAGTCAGCTTTTGGTATCTCATCAAATTCCCTCACGCTTTATAATTTATTGTCAAAACTTGCTGAGGATTATTTGGATGAAAAACATCAGTCATTGATATTCAGTTCAAGAAACAAAGTCATTCAAGGAGTAATCATAAAATTTGTAGCACACAAACCAAAATAAACTTCCCATTTTCTCACTAATTATTTTCTGTTGATATAGGAAATGCTCCCTGAGTAGGTGACATTTACATTAAGACCTGAAGGACTCTAATGAGATAAAAGAGCAATTGCACATTAGAAGTAGAAAAGCTCTTGGTGCTGTAGAACAGAGAGAAAGCAGTTATGAATGAAGGATATCCAGCGAGGCACAGTCTTCAAAAGTTATCCGGCAAATTGATCAGTTGGTTATGTGAGGAGGAGGGTTTTCAGTTTTATCTTAAATCCAATGGGAATCCAAGTCATTTATTTATTTATTTATTTTTATAAAAGAGTAACAAAGTTACAAGCAGATAGAGGCTAAGAGGAAACAAAGTAGACCCAGGTGTTACAGAAGTTTCACATTTAGTTGCCAATAAAAACTTAGGCAATGGACTATCCAGACTAATTCATTTATTAGAGGAAAGCTTGAACCACAAAACTATAAAGTTTTGGTGTAGAAAGGGATGACTTTTATATACAGATACACATAGTATTCTATAACTGAAAGAAATCATATACCATAATAATTTAATTCGACCCTTTCATCTATAAATAAGGAAACTGAGGCATGGAGGTAGTAAATGTGTGTTTTCCTTTGATATTTTATTGTTTTTATTCCAGGTGAGAATTTGCCCTAGATTAAATTATGTAAACATCTAATGCATATCATCACTGAATTTGTTTAAAGGAGTTAAATTTTTTTTTAGTGTAATGGAGAAGAAGTTTGGATGATAAATAATACGTATGGCTTCCATTTAAGAGTTTTCACATAGTATAGTTTAATTTTTTCCCATATCCCATTTGCTACTGTCATTCAGTAATATTTATAATAATTACATTGAAGGAAAGAAGATATAATCTCTTAAAGGACTAGATTATGTTTTGAGGTACTGTGGGAAAATTTCGGGAGACATATAGTTAAAAGGTGTGTTGATCTATGCTTAGATTTTTGGAGAAAATGCATCTAAAAAAAGATTAAAAGGGACACATGAAAGGTTATTAGAAATTAAAGAAAAAAAAAGTAGAATAGAGTTTGAAGAACACAGGGTGCAAAGTTTTCTAAATAGTAGAAATGATCAAGGAAAACTTTAATTAAAAAATTGGAAGTTGGGAGGACCTATGTCAGCCGTAGAGATCCCTATGCTGTAAACATCTTTGTAATTTCAAAGAAAAAAACAGATAAACAAAGCCCTAAGTAAATCCACTTGTGACTGTTCTTATGGATAAACGGCCTAACTATTTGATGTTGTTGTTGTTGTTAGGTGCCATTGAGTTGATTCTGACTCATCGCGACTCTATGTACAACAGAATGAAACACCAGCTTGTCCTGCGTCATCCTCACAATTGTTGTTATGTTTGAGCCCATTGTTGCAGCCACTGTGTCAATCCATCTCATTGTGGATCTTCCTCTTTTTCGCTGACCCTCCACTTTACCAAGCATGATGTCCTTCTCCAAGGACTGTTTCTTCCTGATAACATGTCCAAAGTATGTGAGATGTAGTCTCACCATCCTTGCTTCTAAGGATCGTTCCAGTAGTACTTCTTCCAAGACAGATCCGTACGTTCTTTTGCAGTCCATGGTATATTCAATATTCTTTGCCAACACCATAATTCAAAGGTGTCAATTCTTCTTTGGTCTTCCTTATTCATTGTCCAGCTCTTGCATACATATGAGGCAATTGAAAACTATTTGATAGATTTTATGTAATGATACTCATCTGTGATTGCACACAAAAGTTTTTTAATACTTATTTTTATTTTAGATTATGTTCATCAATGGGAATCAATGAAATGAGAATTTTACCTTTCTTCTAAGTATTTTTTTTAGTAATTCAATGCATAGTTTATTTTCATTAATAAATAGATCCAGTTATTTACTCATTTACTCTATATTACTATAAAAAACAAAAACACTACTATCAAGTCGATAGGTCTATTGACTATCAGGTACTGCAGGTTCTAGGCAGACATGAACACTATCCTTATGGAAGTTACATACTAGTGAAAGAAACAAGATATAAATAAAAATTACAAAATTAACAGTTAAATTGTGACCAAGGCTACAAACATTAGTATGGAGTGCGATGGAGGGTTTAGCAGTGGACATCATCTAGTCTGAAGGGGGCGCGGTATATGTTGTGTAAGGCTCCTCAGTTTTTAATGACTCTACATTCAGATTTTTATCAAACAAACTTGCCAACTAGTGCATGATTTCTTAATAACTGATAAAACAAATAAGTTTGTATATTGGATTTGCAGTTCTGTGGAAAAAGCCTTATAAACAAAGTTAATTACAAAAACAGGTGTACATATACATGATATAACCTGAAGGGCACAGAAAACTGTCCAATTCACAACTCGACATCAATTGTTCACTTAATTATTTTATAATATTTTATGATACGATATACAATAAAGTATAATAATATTTTACTATGTTATGTAACAAAACATACAGAATGTAACATAACACTTGTGAAAATGGCATGGGGGGAGGTGTCTGACCTCCTCCAACCCCAAAAGGCGGATTCCTATGAGGTGGAGGTCAGACATGCCCCCTCTCTCTGCCATGGCTACCAATTCTAATATCAACTGTCCCTCTCACTGCACTTTCTACAATGCTGGGTTTAATTATTCATTGCAATGGCCACACAGAACTCACAGACCACACTCAGGATTATGGGGTTTATTAGGGAAGTAACACAATTCAGACTCAGGATACAGTTCTTCCGTCGGGACAGTCTGTTCCCAGCCATCCTGGCAGGCATGCTTCTCTCTGGCCCTCAGTCTCTGTCCAAAGACACTCACCTTTCTCTTTCCTTGGGCCAGGAAGCCCAATGAGCCGTCTCCTGCTGCCAGGTTTCTCCTGCTGGTCTCTCTTTCCTTGGTGGTGATGGGCTCTTTCTCCCTGCTCTGGAATTGGCTCTCTTTTTAGGTAAAACTGACCAATCCCCTTGGTAGGCCACAAATACCCTATCACACAACCACCTGGATGGGAGTTACAAGACCATGGCTAGAAATGCCACACACAAAAGCAATAAATTGCATCACATTATTTATAAGATTCATGCTGTGATTTTGCTTTTTCTTATTAATTATAGGATGAATTTGCTATTTGGAACAAGCCTATGCAGGGTGGAATCAATGTCTTGCCACATTCAGAACAGTGTATATATATATGTATATATATCATATATATACACACATATATATACACCTACTCCTCACTTATCACCTATCTCACTGACATTTTGCATTTATATCAATAGTAAAAACTCTACTATCCAACTATTTTTTACAGTAATGATGGCTGTCTAGCAGTAAAGAATGCCTCGGTGCTAGGCAGGAGTAACCCTGGTTGTGATGGTTAAAGTTATGTGTCAGCTTGGCTGGTCCATGGTTCTTAGTGGTTTGGCAGTTATATAATGATGTCATGTGGCAGTTATGTAGAGATGTAATTTGGCAGCTATGTAATAATGTAGTCATCCTCTATTTTGTGATCTCATACGGTTGGCCTCAATTTTCACATAACACCAATTTTCATATAAAAACCTGGTCTTTGGAACCTAACCATGTTGATAGTGAGGAGTGGCTGTATATATATTTTAAAAATCAAACCAAGCTCATTTTTGTTGAGTCAATTCTGACTCATAGTGACCCTATAAGATAGACTAGAACTTCCCCATAGGTTTTCCAAGGAGTGGCTGGTGAATTTGAACTGCTGACCTTTTGGTTAGTAGCTGAGCTGTTAACCACTGTGCCCCCAGGGCTCCATATATAGGTATAGTGTGCCACTGAGTCAATTCTGACTCATAGAGATCCTATAGGACAGAGTAGAGCTGCCCCATAGAGTTTCCAAGGAGCGGCTGGTGGACTTGAACTACCAAATTTTGGTTAGCAGCCTGAGCTCTCAATGATATACATACATATATATATATACTGTAAAAACACTCATAGACACGTACTGTATAAATACACATAGGCACTTCCATGCCTCATTTATTAGGCCTATCACTGTCAGACAAGAGTATACTAGTGTTTTGACTGCTATTTTACTACTTCGTGTCAGTAGTTACCCAATAGCTTGATTTCTTAAGGTTTTACAAATTGCCATAGGGGATTTTCTTCCAAGTATTAGTCTAAGCATCTAAACGTTAAAGATAAAATTACAATAAGTTTTACTCCAATCCTCTATTGGGTCAGTGGGAATTGGTGCTGAGCTATGATTTTGGAAAATGATTCAAATACAAATTTTGAAAGTATTTAGCTGGGTGGATAATTAAGTATGCCATTTAATGTCTCTAACCCTCATATTAAAATCTGAAAAGTGAGATGGAACTCTATAACCTTTCGAATTCCCTTGCAGTATTAAAAGTTAAAGGAACATTGGAGGTGCAATGGTTAAGCAATCAGGTGTCACCCAAAAGGTCGTGGTTCGAACTCTCCAGCTGCTCCGAAGGAGAAAGATGTGTGAGTCATCTTTGGAAAAGATTACAACCTAGGAAACTTTATGGGGCATTTTTACTCTGTCCTGTAGGGTTTCTATGAGCCAGAATCAACTTGATGGCACCTAACAACAACAATAACATTAAATGTTTACTTTTTTTTTTTTTTTCCTCATCTTAACTCTTTCCTTCCATTCTCCACAAATGTTTCAAAACTGATCAGAGGGAGGTCTTGCTCTGACACCAAACAATACTTATTCTGGAGCAAGGGGATCTTTAGACAGAGGATGTATTGGAGATTCTGTTGACTCAATCCCTGAATTCAGCTAAAATACATTAAACATGTATACTATGTTCTTAATCTTCCTTAAAGGCAAGCTAGCAGGCAAAAAGTACATCTAAATATTATCAGTTTAGCCAAAAATGTAGGAAGCAAGATACTCTATTCTAAATAAGCATTTGGTGTACAAATGAATATGATACGTTTACGATAAGGGGAAAAAATGTGCCCGCGAGGAACTGAAACTGGTTCCATGGGCAACTACAGGTTGTGGTCTGTGGTGCAATACAACTAAATTAAATAGAAAGCAAACAAAGTGGTAAGTTCCTTAGACATCAGTGTGCTAGGTAATGACATTTCTAGTCTTATTGGGACTTTATTTTGAGAAAATGGAAACTAAAATATTGCTATTTTATAGAATATATTGAGTCTATGGGAGGCTTGTAAATTTCAAGCATCTTTTTTAACTGAAGAAAAGGTTGAATAATAGAAACCAAACTGGACTTTTCCATTTTTAGGTGGAATGAGACTTTGTAAGTACATATAAATTATAAATGGAGAAGTCATAAACATTGGAAGGTCAGCAACATGCTTCAATGTTAACGTAAAAATGGTGTAGGGTTGGTGTCTGACCTCCTCTAAATTCACAAGAGGAAAGGAGAATCAAGATTAACAGCCCAAGGCTGATTCCATGAGGTGAGGTCAGACAAGGCTCCTCTCTCCGTCATCTTTACCAATTCTGACACCAACCATCCCTCCCACGGCACTCTCTACTTCTCTGCTGGGTTCAATAATTCATTGCAGTGGCCACACAGAACTCAAAGACCATACTCATGATTACGGAGTTTATTATAAAGGAAGTAACAGTTACAATTCAGGCTCAGAAACACTCAGGATGCATTTCTTCCATAAAGACAGCCTCTTCCCAGCCATGCTCCCAGGCACGTTTCTCTCTGGTCTTAGACTTCTGCCAGAAGACACTCAGCTTTCTCTCTCTGTGAGCCGGGAAGCCCACTGTGCCATCTCCTGCTGCTGGGTCTCTACTGCTGGTCTCTCCTGCGACCTCTTCTCATCGTCTTTAGGGTTACAGCTTACTCTCTGTCTCTCAGTCTCCTGCTTTCGGGAGCGTCTCAGCACAGGGATCCTGGGTCCAAAAGACATGCTCTCTACTCCTGGATGTTCTTCCTTGATGGTGGTGGGATCCTCCTCTCTGCTCTGAAATTGGCTCTCTTTCAAGGCAAAACTGACCAATCCCCTTGGTGAGCCACAATTTCCCTATCACACAGTCCCACCCAATCACATAGGTAGGAGTTATAAGACCATGGCCAGAAAGGCCACACACAAGTAATCAACTGCACCGCAGCTAATTTACATGACTGAAAATTAGGCATAACATATTTATAAACACTTATTTCAGTTCTGAAATATGACTTTGAATGGTTTTACTAGATTTTCCTTCTACTCAGATGAGTTGTTCCCAACTGGGAGTAATGTGGTCATACAGGGATCATTCAGCAATGTTTGAGGGTATTTTTAATAGCTATTGTTGGAGTGGCAGGAAGATGCTAATGGTCAGGAAAGTATGGGCCAGGAATGCTGCTAAATATTCTGTAGTGCTCTGGACGGCCTCCCTACAACAAAAAATTATCCACCCCAAATGTTAAAACTGCCTAGGTTGAAACACCTTGACTTACTTTAAGAAAATATTGTCCCACTATCCATTTCATTTAAAGTATTTTTTGTAATATACTATATATAATATACTATAATTTTGTAATATACTATAAAGAAAAGAAGAAAAGATAATCAACTGTGATTTTTGAAATATGATAGAAATTTATATACATGAAACAAAGATCTCATCAATGACAGGAACCAATTACATAACCATACTATTCACAGATTGCATTGAATCTTTTTTGCTTTACTGTAACTCTGACTCTACTTTGTAACTCTCCCTGAAATAGAATCAGGACTGTCAATGTCGTATGCTAAATTACAGATACTCTTCCAAATCTAGAGTTGCATAGAGTACACTTCTAAAATTAACTAAGAAATATTGGAAAATAACACAGTTAAAATTTTATTATTTACAATCAAACTATAAATAATAAAATTGAGCATAATATATAAAGGAGAATAAGATATACTTTGCTCTGTTTTACTTAAAGAACTATAAGAAAATATCCTATTTTTGCAGTATACAAGTTATCAAATGTTAAGTTGCCTGATACTGCAACAAGATTCTGTTTATTAATGTTGAAACAATTTTTTTAGAATAATTTAGTAGTATGAAATATATACATATTAAAACAAAATTAATCTATTTTTATTAAAAAATTGAAAAATACAACCAACACAAACTGTATTTTTATAATAGAGATCATAATATACCATATTGATACTATTTCCTGGCCATTTCCAACAAGCACTTTGATAAAAATTGCATTGTATTCCTTCACATATATAACCACTTCAGGAGGTAGCATATGATCAAGAAACAACGATGCTGAAGGAAGAGGTCCAAGCTGCATTGAAGGCACTGATGAAAAACAAGTCTCCAGGAACTGGCGGAACACCAACTGAGATGTTTCTACAAATGGATGCAGCCCTGGAAGCGTTCACTCATCTATACCAAGGAATTTGGAAGACAGCTACTTACTGGCCAACTAACTGGAAGAGATCCATATTTGTACCCATTCCAAAGAAGGTGATCCAATAGAATGTAGAAATTGTGAAACAGTATCATTTATATCACACACAAGTAAAATTTGCTGAGGAGCATTTGAAAGTGGAACATCTACAGGGAACTTCCAGAAATTCAAGCCAGGTTAGAAGAGGATATGAAACAAGGGATATCATTGCTGATGTCAGATGGATCATGGCGGAAAGCAGAGAATACCAGAAAGATGTCTATCTGAGTTTTATTGACTATGCAAAGGCATTTGGCTGTGTGGATCATAACACATTATGGATAACACTGCAAAGAATGGGAATTCCAAAACACTTAATTGTGCTCATGAGGAACCTGTACTTAGACCAAGAGGCAGTCATTCAAACAGAAAAAGGGGATACTGCATGGTTTAAAGTCAGGAAAGGTGTGTGTTAGGGTTGTATCCTTTCACCATACTTATTCAATCTGTATCCCAAGCAAATAATCGGAGAAGCTGGACTGTATGAAGAACAGAGCATCAGGATTGGAGGAAGACTCATTAACATCCTGAGTTATATAGATGACACAATTTTGCTTGCTGAAAGTGAAGAGGACTTGGAACACTTAAACTGATGGAGATCAAAGACCGCAGCCTTCAGTATGAATTATATCTCAACATAAAGAAAACAAAATCTTCACACCTGGAGCCATAAGCAATATCATGATAAATAGAGAAAAGATTGAAGTTGTCAACAATTTCATTTTACTTGGAGTCATGGTCAACATCCACTCTTGGAAACAACAGTCAAGAAATCAAAAGACACATTGCATTGGGCAAATTTGCTACAAATCATCTCCTTAAAGTGTTAAAAGCAAAGATGTCATTTTAAGGACTAAGGGCCACCTGAACAAAAAAAAAAAAAACTGTTGCTATTGAGTCAGTTTGGACTCACAGTGACCCTATAGCACAGAGCAGACTTGCCCCATAGGGTTTCCAAGGAGCGGCTGGTGGATTTGAACTGCTGACCTTTTGGCTAGCAGCCAATCTCTTAACCACTGCACCACCAGCCCTCTTTGAGAACTAAGGTGCGCCTGACCCAAGCCATAGGGTTTTCAATTGTCGCATATGCATTTGAAAGCTGGACAATGAATAAGGAAGATCAAAGAAGAATTGATGCCTTTGAATTATGGTGTTGGCCAAGAGTATAGAATATAACATGGACTGCCAGAAGAAAGAACACGTCTGTCTCAGAAGAAGTACAGCCATGGTAGTCCTTGGAAGCGGGAATGGAGACACTTCTTCTCATGTACTTTGGAAGTGTTATCAGGAGAGATCAGTCCCTGCAGAAGCACATCATTCTTAGTAAAGCAGAGGGCCAGTAAAAGAGAGGAAGACCCTCAACAAGATGGATTGACACAGTGGCTACAACAATGGGCTCAAGCATAACAATGATTGTGAGGATGGTGCAGGACCAGGCAGTCATTCCTTCCGCTGTAGGTGGGGTTGCAGTGAGTCGGAACCAACTCGGTGGCATCTAGCAGAAATAACAATTCCTTCACATAAATTTTCTTTAATATAAGTAACTGTGTCCTCATTCATTAATATGTTCATTCAGTCAACAAATATCTGAACTCTTCCAGTCTTCCAGGAACTGACTATAGATGGATTAGAGAGCAAAAGAAATACATTTTCTACCTTTATATTTTGTACTTATATTTTACTGCTGAAGCAGATGTGTATATAAGTGTATCAAAAGCAATAAATGCTATGAGTAAAATGAATAAATGTTAAGTGAATCAAAGGTTACAGACAAGGGTGGACAGCTACTGTCACAGGATGGCAGGGAAACTCTGAGGAGACACTACTTGAGCAGAGACTTGAGTAAAAGTATCTCTTCAAGTGGTAACAATTTCTCTCAGATACAAAAATACCAAATCCTTGAAATGGAACCATAATTGACATCATCAAAGAAAGCTAAGAAGGCCAGAGTTGACTGGGGTAGAGTGAGGAAACCATGCTTAATCAGATAAGGGCAAGTGGGCTATGGTTGGAAGACTGGAATTAAGGAAAGCCACAAGAAGGAACAAAATGACCCAGTTACATAACAGTGCTTGCTACGTGGAAAGAAAAGGGAGAGGGGATAAGAGGAGATCCGGGGAACCAATAAAAAAGTCAGTGCCATAGTCTCACTAGTGATCTGCACTAGTGTAATACAGAGTAAAAGAACAGTAGAATCTAGGCCATGATTCGAAGTGCAGCCATTAGGCATTGCTCACGGCTTGGCTGTTTGGAAAGGGATACTGTGAGAAAGAGAGACAAGTTAAAAAACAACTTTGGGCCTGGTTTTAATTATTTGGCTTTTAATAGCATGAAGATCTTTAATCATTTGGCAGGAGCCCTGGTAGCACAAAGTTTAAAGTGCTCAGCTTCTAACCAAAAGGTCAGCAGTTCAAACCTACCAGAGTCTCCGTGGGAGAAAAGACCTGACAAACTGCTCCTGTAAACATTTCAGCCCAGGAAACCCTATGAGGAAGTTCTATCTTTTAGCATTCTATGAGTTAGAATCTTTAAGTGGAGAAAAGGTTGAAGTTGTCAAGGATTTCATTTTGCTTGGATCCACAATCAACACCCATGGAAGCAGCAGTCAAGAAATCAAAAGACGCATCACATTGGGTAAATCTGCTGCAAAAGACTTTTTTAGAGTGTTAAAAAGCAAAGATGTCACCTTGAAGACTAAGGTGCATCTGACCCAAGCCATGGTCTTTTCAATCACCTCATACGCATGGGAAAGCTAGATAATGAATAAGGTAGACTGAAGAAGAATTGACACCTTTCAACTGTGGTGTTGGCGAAAAATATTGCATATACCATGGACTGCCAAAAGAAAGAACAAATCTGTTTTGGAAGAAGTACAACTGGAATGATCCTTAGAGGCAAGGACAGCGAGACTATGTCTCACATACTTTGGACATGTTATCAGGAGGAATCAGTCCCTGGAGAAAGACATCATGCTTGCTAAAGTAGAGGGTCAGTGAAAAAACGGGAGAGCTTCAAGGAGATGAATTGACACAGTGGCTGCAACAATGGGCTCATGCATAACAACGAAGGTGAGGATGGCACAGGACCAGGCAGTATCTCATTCTGTCGTACATAGGGCCTCATGAGTGCTAATTTTGAAATAATGCAAAAGAGGCACCAATTTCTATATATATGTATATATATATATATATATGTGTGTGTGTGTATATATATATACGTGTGTGTATATATATATATATATATTGCATTGTATTACATTGGGCAAATCTGCTGCAAAAGACTTCTTTAAAGTATTTAAAAGCAAAGATGTAACTGTCATGGATTGAATTGTGTCCCCCAAAAATGTATATCAACTTGGCTAGTCCATGATTCCCAGTATTGTATGATTGTCTACCATTTTGTTATCTGATGTGATTTTCCTGTGCACTGTAAATCCTACCTCTATGATGTTAAGGAGATGGAATTAGCAGAAGTTATGTTAATGAGGCAGGATTCAAACTACAAGATTAGATGGTGTCTTAAGGCAATCTCTTTGGAGATATAAAAGAGAGAAGTGAGCAGAGAGACTTGGGGGACCTCATACCACCAAGAAAGTAATGCCAGGAGCAGAGCATATCCTTTGGACCCAAGGTTCCTGCACTGAAAGCTCCTAGGCCAGGAAAAGATTGATGGCAAGGACTTTCTCCCAAAGCTGACAGAGAGAGAAAACCTTCCCCTAGAGCTGGAACCCTGAATTGGGGCTTCTAGCCTCCTAGACCGTGAGAGAATAAATTTCTCTTTGTTAAACCATCCACTTGCGGTATTTCTGTTGTAGCCATGCTGTGTGACTAAGACAGTCACTTTGAGGACTAATGTGCACCTGACCCAAGTCATGGTATTTTCAATTGCCTCATATGCATACGAAAGTTGGACAATGAATAAAGAAGACCAAAGAAGAACTGATGCCTTTCAATTATGGTGTCGACGAAGAATACTGAATATACCACGGACTTCCAGAAGAATGAACAAGTCTGTCTTGGAAGAAATACACCCAGAATGTTCCTTAGAACTGATCATGGTGAGACTTTCTCTCAAGTAATTTGGACATGTTATCAGGAGGGGACCAGACCTTGGAGAAAGACATCATGCTTGGTAGAGGGTCAGGGAAAAAGAGAAAGACCCTCAACAAGATGGATTGGCACAGTAGCTGCATGAATAAGCTCAAACACAGGAACAATTCTGAGGATGACACAGGACTGGGCAGTGTTTCATTCTGTTGTACATAGGGTTGCTATGAATTGGAACTGACTTGAAGGCACCTAATAAAACAACAACATATATTTTTTTCATATCAACAATTGTTTATTCCTTGGTATCAGATGATTGAATCTTTAGCCACTTCATGTTATATAGCATGTCCTAAAATATTTTGAAACTGTGGAAACTAAGAAAGTATATAACAAAAACAAAGACACACATGCTATTTTGTGAATAACTATCTCAAATGAAGCCTTGATTTTGTATGTATTGAAACAATAATTATAATAAAAATAACAAAAGCAATTACCTTTTGAGTGCTTGCTCACTAAGATCTACTGGTTAAAAGCATTACATGTATATCTTTCAATCTTTACAAACCCAACAAAAGACAGGCATTATTTCCCCCATATTACTGATAAGAAAATTTAGTCTTAGTGACAATTCCATAGTCACACACAATTAATAAGTGTTGAATCAAAGATTTCAGTCCAAGGCCACTCTTAGTTCAAAATCCATATGATTATACTAATGCTGAGTAAGACTTTTTGTTTCCAAAGACTGTATTACAGTTGGGGGTTGAATTGGGGTTGAAGGATGATCAAGTTAAATCTCTAAATTTCCCCAAATTCCTTAGTGTATTGATAAATTTTACGCCTCTAAGCCATATAATTTATGTTAAAAAGAACATCTGTGCTGATTATTGATGAATTATAAATATTAACCCCCAAACATTTCAATGTGCTAGATAAAGACTAAGTTCTGAATTGTTTGATTAACTTGGCCTAGATGCATAAACATATCATATTCAGAATTATATCTGGCAAAGCAAGCGAAGTGATTACTAATCTCAGCTTCTTGAATTGTGTTCGTATAGTGAACAGCATTTCTGATGATCATATTATTCCTTTAGGCATAGATTTTTTTTCTAGAGGTCCAAGGTGAAATTGTAGGAATCTGGGATTACATTTCCCAAGAAGAGCCACTTATGTATACTTGACTATACTGTTTCCCTTTAATGCTTAGAACAATTTTAGTCTAAATTTTAACTTTCGAACTAAAATAAGTTGTGTTTAGTACTAAAAATTTCTGCAAATGGATACTATCTCATAACAAATACATATATGGAATTACTGGATTTTAATACCTCACAAGAAAATGGTTGCAGCAGAGAAGGCTGTATAATTTAAGATCCCTCAGGGGTGAATAATTTTGAATCCATGACATCAGATATTATGCTTCTGAAATACAGCCTCTCACAGGAGTTTCCCAGCAACACTGGTAAACATTATACCATCTGTATAATTGCTTTATGTAGTTTTCATTCTTTTAAACTTAAAAGGCAGAAGTAAAGGGGGAAAAAAAAAAAAAAGAAAGAAACCAAGGAGAATATTAGAAAACAGAAACCGAGGAGAATATTAGAAAACAGGTAACTCTGAATAAAATTGACAAAATTTATCTGCAACATGTATATTAGATTAAAATTAGAACCTAAATTTTTAGCAGCCAAAATACATTAGACTTGATTTTCTGCTCATGTTCCTGGGTAGAGCCCCTTCAGGAAGTAATCCAAATACCAAGTCTTCTTTGGTCTAGTGACTCCACTATTCATTTGATCACCAGTGCAATCTGCATTCTCCTTGAAGCAAATCCTTTGGTGTCATGCCCTTTCATGGCATCAAGCTCTCATTTCATCAGCCAATAGATATAATGGCTGTTGAGGGTTCAAAGCTTAGTGTGTCCTGGGAATTGCCCTTGTCTTTCCGAAACTTACTCTCTCCAGAGGTTGTCAACAACCAATGACTAGACAATAGGGCACATCTCACTGCCTCAGGGTTGCTATCTCCCCTTGTCTGGCAGGATCCAGTGGGTCTCCTAATTGAAACCAAGGCAGCAACCAGCTTAAGGTGCTTCTACGTTGAGAATTAGAAACTGAGGTATGATGTCCACTAGGTGAGTGCCTTAAGAATTTCTCTTGTTAAGTGTAAGTGCTTGGGATTGGAGGTGGAGAGGTATCTGGAGGATTGAAGTAGGACTAAGACATCCCCACTAGGGGGTATTGAAACCCTACTAAGATCATCCTTGTTATCTTGCCCACCACTCCCCCTAGCCAATGGCAGAGAACTGACAGCCTAGTTTATGGTTGTTGACTTTGGTTAAGTTCAGGTTCTGGTTCTGTTTCTGAGTGAATATTTGTGTGAGTGAAATATGGGAAACCAACCTAGTGTACCTTTACTGATGCTGTTTATCCTTCCATGGGGATTCTAATTATTGTTTGGGATCATTTAACTATGACAAAAGAGATGCAAAATGGGATGAAATCCCCTACATATAAAGCCTTTATGTCTCTCTGGCAAAATAAAAACCTACAAAAACAGTGTAAGCTAATGGTGCAGGGGGAAAATGAAAGGGAGAAATCTCACCTGGAGATGCCTGGGGCCAAAGCCAGGCCAAGTAAAGGGACTGGGGGCCAGGGTCTTCTGGTTCCACTCAGCCAGAGGTCTGAGAATATATGCATACAAATGGGAAGATAGGGTATGAAGAGAAGACAAATCTGGAATGTTTTTAAAAGGGTTATGTGTTTAGGATTACGCGGTTATCTGAATGTACTACAGGGAGCATGTAACTCCACCTTCAGCCAGTACTTAACTAGATATGCTAAAAGGGGAACTAGGATTTGCCCAGGAGAAACACTGGCTTTTTGTTTCATTTATCCATACCTTTCCACCCAGAGGTCTAGGCCTGGATCACAGTTCAGCCCCTGCCCAAAGCCTGAGGCCCACCACTGCAATGCCTCACTGGCCCTTTGGCAGAACCCTCTCCCACCCCTCTGGGGGATTGCTCTCTGGCCCTTCATGAGTCAGAAGCTCCAGGTCCTGACCAGGGAATAGTCTCCTCAGCACACACCGGTAGTGGAGTGCAATTTGGCCGGGGATCCACTCAAGTTTCCTCAGAGCAATTTCTGCTGAGACAAATGCCTACCAGACTGGACCATGATGGCCAGTCTAGAGGGTTTATCTGGGTCCATACACCATTCTCCAACTCTGACCTGTATATTTGGAATATTCTTTTAACTCTGGAGGAATGGAAGATGGTCTTAGAAAAGGGACGCCAAGAGGCCCACAGTTTGCATAACCTCAACACTAAAAATGGTATTAGACTAAAAATGGTATAGTTGGTTTACAACAAGGGGCCCCAAAACAGAAGAGCCTTAGGATGTACAAGAAGGCCCCAAGGAAAAACCCTCCAGCTTCCTAGAATGGGTATACGAAGCATATTGATATAAACCTTGAAGACCCAGAGAATACCAGGTTAATAAATACGACTCTCATCAGTCAGAATGCCCCCAACATCAAGCAGAAACTTCAAAAGGTAGAAGGAGGTCTAGGAAAGAATACTTCACAACTTGTTGAGATTGCCTTTAAGGTCTTCAATAATCGGGACCAGGTACAAGGAAAAAGGCAGCGCTCCTGGCAGCAGCTCTCAGAGGTAGCCCACCACCCAGGCAGACCTCTTGTGGGGGTAAGTCCTCATGGGCCCCAAAAGGGCCAGCGGGCAACCCAAGGTCCCCTAAAACTAGGCCCCAGACGGTGTGCCCCCAAGGAGGCCCAGGCTGCAATAACAGTGGGAGGATGACTTACTGACACAGCAGACTAGAGAGCTGGAGAACATGGCCTCTGCTGCTGTCTCAGGCACACAAGAGACCCTCCAGCCACCCCTAGGCAGGGACAAGTCTGCAGTGCCAGACCTCAGCAGGCTTCATTGGCAGGGTGGAAAGCTGCCAAAGACAGGCAGAGGCAGCACACAGCTTCAGGGACTGATGAGATAGTCGCCATCCTTACCTAGCTCCAAACCCTAGCAGGCCCGTGACAGCACAGAGCATCTTGGGTGGTGGGGCTGGAGGAAAGAAAGCGTGCTAGAGATGTCTTTTTTGAATAATGTAATCTGGTCAACAGAGGTGGCAGTTATATACTGCCCCGGGCGCCAGAACCAGAAGGGAGAGTCTCTTCAGCTACCAGAAAACTCCCAGTGATAAATGGAGCTTGTGAATGGGGCTTCTATCTTATTAACAGAGCAGAAGATGGGTACGATTTAATAAAAGCAGCTCATGAGAGCACACATTACATTCGTGATGCTATGTTTTCACTGGCTAGACAAACTAATTAAAGAGCCTAATCTACAAATAACTATTCAGAAAGTAGTGAACAGTGCTCGCTTTGGCAGGACATATACTAAAATTGGAACTATACAGAGAAGATTAGCATGGCCCCTGTGCAAGGATGACACGCAAATTCGTGAAGCATTCTGTATTTTTGTGGTTGGGGTCTTAGAACAATGTATGTAAAAAAAAAAAAAAAAAAATTCGGTATGGGAGACTAACTTGAAATGTAAACTTCATTTAATGACAATAATAAAATAAAAAAAAAGAAAGAAAAGGAAAAAAAGAAAGTAGTGAACAATCCAAAAACAGGCCCACCATCTCCTATGCCTGGGGGTACTAGCCCACGGGACCTGACCTGGAACTTCCCTCCCAGACGGAAAGGGCATCAGAGGTAAGCAAAATTTTTCTCAATGAAACCATCCCTAGGTTTGGTCTCAATTCAAAGCTTTTGTATCCAAGGTTACCCAAGAAGTTTCAGGACGTTTAGGAATTCAGTGGAATCTACGTGCTCTCTGGAGATCACAGTGCCGACCTGCCTTGGATCAAGCTGCTACATTGCCCTGTTGAGAGTCTGGGTGGCTCCTAGAAGCAAGCTCCAATTCAGTCCCTATGAAATGCTGTATGAGAGACCTTTCCTTAGCAGTTTGGGGATGTGGTGCTACAGATGATCCTTAAGTAGTCCAGGAACTTAGTGTTTCCAGGTATCTTAGGTCATTATATGTAACTCTGGAAGCTATTGACCTTTATGCTTCCAGTCCTGTGTTCCAGATTTATCTGCTACAGGACTAATAGTGCTCCCTGTTTCTTGCTCCATTTACAGTGTTTATGGGGAGTTTGTTAACTGGATTGAAGGGAAAACCTCTGAGTGTATGAAAGGGCCTGGCAGCAGGGGGAAGCCAATAAAGCTTCTGGTGGCAGTATAACAGAAGGGTCCTGGAGACTATGCGCCTGGGTGCTAAATCTCGACTCTGCTAGCTTTTGGTTTTTGGGTCAAGGGGCTTCACTTCCAGATGGCTCAGTTTCCTTATCTGCAAAATATCAGTAAACAACAGTGGCCGTTTTATAGGGTTATTGTGAAGATAATAAATAAGATAAGCTGAAAACCACTTAGCTTATAGCCTGGCATATATTCTTTATAAACTATGTTATGCCAATTGAGTAAGATGCTCCCTGAGACCATGGTCCCCAAGGCCCTGAGCCTGGTGATTTTGTCCCTCAGGAAGTTTGGATGTGTCTATGGAGCTTCCATGACCTTGCCTAGGACAAGTTGTGCTGGCTTCCCAAGTATTGTGTAGCACTTATCTACTGTCTCTTATTTTGTTTTACTAATCTTTCCCTTGTGTCTTTGATTTTAAGTCTTTGCCTGCTACTCCCAGGAGCTAATCATTCCTTGCCTATGCCTAGGTCCCTAAAACTCCACCCCATGTCAGCAGGAAGTAGCCAGATGAGTCACCGACCCTTATCCCTTAAGATTAAGGAATTGCTACAACTCAAGGGAAGATTGTAACCTAGCCCTACAAATGCCAATAAATTTTCATTAGTCCTTAAACTAGCCCAAGCCAGATTTGGCCTGCCCCATGTGTGCAGAAGGGCCAGCTGGGATCGCAAACTGATCTCAACAGAGGATGCAGCAACAATAGGACAAATGAATCAGAAGGAAATTCATCACCTGGACCCTATTCCGAAGCGAGAGGTCCAACAAGAACCACGTCACCTCCTGTTCTTGACCACCTTCTAGAATTTTCCCTCCTCAGTACGCCTGTGCGGCTGCCATCTTACTCCCCAAATCACATATAAGTACAGGAAGACAGATCGAGGAACTTCCTCCTGGCTCCTTGCTCTGATTATTGCAATAAAGTTACTTTCTCTTTCTCAAAACTGGTGTCCAGATAACTGGCAAGATTGAGTGTACTGGATAAGGACCCACCTTCTAGGGTTTGGTAAAACTCATTGATGTGTTGAAATTTCCTATGTGGGAATTCCTATGTGTGACTAGCTGGAGAATAGCTCTTTGTTGTGAGGGAGAAACTAGGGGAATTTTCTTGAAATTGTCTTTATATATCATGAACAACAATTTTACTTAGATTAATTGAAATGGCGTGGGAGTGAATGAGTGAAAGGGATGTAAGAGTGCCAAATCTTTCCTCTAGCAGTCACCCTTTGGCAGTGCCATTTTCCTAGATGCATAAATCAAATGGGACAATGTGGGATGCATTTACAATCACAAGATGACCAAAAAAAGAAGAGTGGCCTCTGTTTCTTAGGAGTTTAGCAACTATGGGTGAAATAGAGAGTTTCAAAACAACATTGAAATTACTAAATTGCAAGAGTACATAAAGCACAGTAGCATCAAGCCAGATAGTCCTGGAATATTAGGGGAGTTTTTGTTTTTACTATCTGTTTTATATTTTTTTCCTCTGTTACTCATTTCTCTGTTTCTTTTTCCTTACTTTTTCCTGGTTACTCAAGCACTGTTTGGATTCCATCTTGATTTGCATATAGTTGTTTTTAGTATAGTGCTTTTTATAGTTTTCTTAGTAGTTGCACTACATATTACATATATGCAGTTTCTCATATCTAATGGCCACTTCTTGTGAAGTGTAAAAATCTTACTTCTATTTAGCACTCTTTACCCTCCCCACTTTGTTATTGTCTCAAGTATTTCTTCGATTTACATTGAATACCATATTGGATGATGTTATAATTTTTGCTTTAACCCTCAAATATAATTTGGGGAGCTCATAAGAAGTAGAATGTTTACTATATTTACCTCTATTTTTATTCATTCTGATGTTCTTTCCTGTATGGCATTCCAAGCATTTTTCTGTTTTCATTTTCTTTCTGATTAGAAAACTTTCTTTAGTCATTCTTTTCTTATTTTTATTTTTATTGTACTTTAAGTTTACAATTCAAGTTAGTCTCTCATACAAAAATTTATACATACATTGTTATGTGACCCTAATTGCTCTCCCTGTACTGGGACGGCACACTCCTCCTTTCCACCCCTGATTTACTGGGTATTTAGTCATTCTTAAGGGTGGGTTTAATATCACCAAATTCTCTTAGTTTTCCTTTGCCTGAGAATGTCTTTATTTCCCCTTCATTCCTTCAGGATATTTTTTTTCTGGATATAAAATAGAATTTACAATTGAAAATTCTTTTCTTTCACTAGGTGAAAAATTGAAAATATTATCCTGTTTCCTTCTGTCTGCTGTCATTCAAATTGGTGTTACCGTATTAGTAATGTGTTGTTTCTCTCTGGTGCTTTCAAAATTTTTCTTTGTGTGAGATTTCAAAAGTTTAGTTATGGTATGTCTTGATGTTGCTTTCTTTTGTAGTTTTGTGTCTTTTGCCATCATTCTTCAAATATTTTTTCAATCCACTCTCTC
Source organism: Dugong dugon (assembly GCA_030035585.1). NCBI lineage: Eukaryota > Metazoa > Chordata > Mammalia > Sirenia > Dugongidae > Dugong > Dugong dugon. The sequence goes on along the minus strand of CM057463.1, from coordinate 98,172,757 downwards.
TGTCTCCTCTTCTTCTGGGACTTTGAAGATAGAAAGTTTAGCTCTTTTGTTACAGTTCTCTAGAACTGCTATTTTTCAGTTGTGTAATTTCCGTTTGTTCTTTTTTTATTAATTCTTGTTATTTGCTGAGGTTTTCTATTTTTTTCACTTGTTTCAGGAGAATTTCTATTTGAATTTACTGAAGCATTTTTATAATAGCTGTGTTAATTCTGTGTCAGGTAATTCCAACGTCTGATTCATCTCACTTTGGACATTTTTTTTATTGTTTTCCTTTTCATGTTGTGCTTTTCCTGGTTCTTAGTAAAATGTGTTTTTTTTTTTTATTAAAAGCCAAATACTTACTCACACTACTTCATTGCAGATGGGTGGTTTGAGAGTTTAACTCCCTTTAAGCCTTGCTGCCACCTTCCCAGTGAAAAGTGCTGCTTTGTGGCCCATTCCCTATATTTGTCACTCTTATACTGTTCTTTCAGAAAGCTAACTATTTTTCATCCTTGGGGCCTATAATACACATGATTTTTTTCAGGAAGGTTTTCCTTGATGCCGTATATGCTTATTAATCAAAGTATGGTCTATACATCAGTAGTGTTGACATTAAATGAAAACTTGTTAGAAATCCAAAATCTTGAGTAATACTTCAGGTCTGCTGACTCAGAATCTGCACTTATTCAAATTCAGGACCAGTGATATTTGAGGTAGTGTAAATGGTTAACACATTTGGCTACTGATCAAAATACTGGAGGTGTGAATCCATACAGAGTTTCCTCTGACGGAAGGCCAGGCTATCAACTTCAGGCCTTTGAAACAATGGCCAATGAAATCCCGATGGAGCACAGTTCTACTCTGACACACATTGGGTCTCCTTGAGTTGGGTCAGCTTGATAGCAACTGATTGGAATGTTTGAGAAACATGGCCTTAAATTATTAGCTACCTCCTTTTGTCTTATTGTCAGTTTGTCGTACTGTGGTGGCTTGTGTGTTGCTGAGATGCTGGAAGGTATGCCACCAGTATTTCATACCAGCATGATCCCCCATAGTGGACAGATTTCAGCTGAATTTCCAGACTAGGACAGACTGGGAAGAAGGACATAGAGATCTACTTCTGAAAATATTAGCCAGTGAATATCTGATGGATAGCAGCAGAACATTGTCTGATATAGTGTGGAAAGTTGAGTTCCTCAGGTTGGAAGGCACTCATAATACAACTAGGGAAGAGATGCTGCCTTAAAGTAGAACTGCCATCAATGACCTGGCTGGAATAAAACTTTGGGGATCTTCATTTTTTCATGAGGCATGACTCAAAAAGAGTAGAAAGAGCTGCAAACACCCATTAATAATTGGAATATGGAATGCATGAATTATGAACCAAGGAAAATTTGAAGTTGTCGAAAATGAATTGGAACATTGAAGATCGATATCTTAGGCAATGGTAAGCTGAAGTGGACAGGTATTGGTCATTTTGAATCAGACCATTATATAGTCTACTATGCTAGGAATGACAAAATGAAGAGGAATAACATCATATTCATTCTCAATAAAGATCATTTCAAGATCAGTTATGAAATACAATGCTGTCAGTGATAGGAAAATATCCATATATCTACGAGGATGACAAGTTAATATGATTATTATTCAAATTTACGCATCAACCACTAATGGCAAAGATGAAAAAGCTGAACTTTTTTACCAACTTCTGTAGTCTGAAATTGATCAAACATACAGTCAAGATGCATTGATAATGACTAGTGATTGGAATGTGAAAGTTGGAAACAAAAAAGAAGGACTAGTAGTTGGTAAATATGGCCTTGGTGACAGAAACAACACAGGAGATTGCATAATAGAATTTTGCAAGACCAATAACTTATTCATTAGAAATACCTTTTTCAACAACATAACAGGCAACTATACACAAGGACCTTCCTGGGTGTAATACACAGGAATATAATCTACCACGTCTGTGGAAAGAGACCATGGAGATACTCAGTATCCTCAGAACAAGGCCAGGGACTGACTTCAGAACAGACCATGAATTTCTCATATGCAAGTTTAAGCTGAAGCTGAAGAAAATTAAAACAAGTCCATGAGAGCCAAAGTATGACCTTGAGTATATCCCACCTGAATTTAGGGATAATCTCAGGAATAGATCTGATGCATTGATCACTAATAACAAAAGTTATTACTTAAGTTAATAACTGAATTGTGGAATAGGTCATTAAAAGAGAGACAGGGAAAAAAATAGATGTCAGAAGAGACTCTGAAACTTGCTCTTGAATGTGGAGTAGCTAAAGGGAAAGGAAGAAGTGATGAAGTAAAAGAGCTGAACAGAATATTTCAAAGGGTGGCTCAAGAAGACAAGTAAAGTATTATAATGAAATATGCAAGCCTGGCGTAAGAAAATAGAAAGGAAATAACATTCTCGGCATTTCTCAAGCTGAAAGAATTGAAGAAAAAATTCAAGCCTCGAGTTACAATATTGAAAGAGTCTATGGGCAAAAAATTGAACAAGGCAGGAAGCATCAAAAGAAGATAGAAGGGATATACACAGTCACTATATAAAAATAAGAGTTGGTCGATGTTCAACCATTTCAAGAGGCAGAATATGATCAAGAACCGAGGGTACTGAAGGAAAAAAAGTCCAAGCTGCGCTGAAGGCATTGGCAAAATCAAGCCTCCAGGAACTGACAGAATATCAATTGAGATGTTTCAACAAATGGATGCAATGGCGGAAGTGCTCACTTCTCTATGCCAAGAAATGTGGAAGACAGCTAGGTGGCCAACCAACTGAAAGAAGTCCTTCTTTGTACCCATTCCAAAGAAAGGTGACCCAACGTAATAAGGAAATTATCAAACAATATCATTAATATCACACACAAGTAAAATTTTGCTGAAGATCATTCAAAACGGTTGCATTGTACATCAACAGGGAACTGCCAGAAATTTAAGCCGGATTCAGAAGAGGATGTGTAACAAGTGATATTGCTTGTAACATTGCTGAAGTCAGCTGGACCTTGGCCGAAAGCAGAAAATACCAGAAAGATGTTTACCTGGATTTTACTGACTATGTAAAAGCATTTGTCTGTGGGAATCATAACAAATTATGGATAACTTTGCTAAGAATGGGAATTAAAGAACACTTGACTGTGCTCATGAGGAACCTGTACATTGGCCAAGAGGCAGTTGTTGGAACAGTGCAAGGGGATACTGCACGGTTTAAAATCAGTAAAAATGTCTGTCAGGGATGTATCCTTTCACCAAATTTATTCAACCTGTATGCTGACAAAATAATCTGAGAAGGTGGACTATATGAAGAAGAATGCAGCACCAGGATTAGAAGAAGACTCCTTAACAACCTGCAATATGCAGATGACACAAACTTGCTTGCTGAAGGGGAAGAGGACTTGAAGTACTTACAGATGAAGATCAAAGACTACGGTCTTCCATATAGATTACACCTTAACATATAGAAAACATAAATCCTCACAACTGGACCAATAGGCAACACCATGATAAATGGAGAAAATATTGTTGTCAAGGATTTCACTTTGCTTGGATACATAGTCTATGCTCATGGAAGCAGCAGTCAATAAATCAAATGACATATTGCATTAGGCAAATCTGGTTCAAAAGACATCTCTAAAGTGTTTAAAAGCAAAGATGTCACCTTGAGAACTAAGGTGCTCCTGACGCAAGGTGTGGTATTTTCAATCACCTCATATGTATGTGATATCTGGACAATGAATGAGGAAGACCAAAGAAGAATTGATGCCTTTGAATTATGGTGTTTAAATATATCTTGGACTGTTAGAAGAACGAACAAATCTGTCTTGGGAGAAGGACAGCCAAAATACTCCTTGGAAGTGAGGATGGCAAGACTTTGTCTCAAGCACTTTGGACATGTTATTAGGAGGGACCAGTCCCTGGAGAAAGACATCTTGCTGGGTAAAGTAGAGGTTCAGCAAATAAAAGGAAAACTCTCAACGAGATGGATTGACACAATGGCTGCAACCATGGACTCAAACATAGCAACAAATGTGAGAATGGTGAAGGACCTGGCTATGTTTCATTCTTTTGTACGTAACGTTGTTTTGAGTTGGAACTGCCTTGATGCCACATAACAACGAGTATGTTACTTTTTGCTGCCATCCACTTTTCCAGTGGACTTAAAGTTCCATAAGAGCAGTCGCGTCTTTTTTCATCAGCACACTCTCCTTAGTGCCTAGTGCAGTACCATGCACTAAAATTTTAATATTAAATAAATGCATGGCTATATGAGCTGCAATGGAATAGTTTGTTTTCAGCTTTAAAAAATAAATGCAAGCTTCTTTTTCTGCTATATTTTATTACTCATGAAAGAAAACATCATCTATAGATAAAGAAACGCATATGTCATGTAATTTAACTAAATTTCATATATCTGCAGCATGTCTTTGAGCTTCTTAGTACTTTACATATATTCACAAAATTTCATTAAATTTAGAAAATATCAAAATTAAAATTATACAGAGATTACAATTCTCTGTTTATGCAGGTTAAATAATGCCTGTTTATTGTGTTTTTGGTTTGTCATTGATGAGAATTTTTAGTTTAAAGCGCAATTTACTTTTCCAACCTCTATAGCAGCAACCACAGATTGACAAGTCATATCTTTTTTCCTCTGTACTTCATCTCACCCACACATTTTTTAAATTCCTGAAAAATGTAGGTCTGGATTTATTCATCTTCCATCTTCTGTATTACTTCTAGTCCTCCCACCCTTATCTAACCCCCATTACCTCTTTCATGATCTCTTAGAATCACTTCTTATCTATTCTCTCTGTGTAGATTCTCATCATCCTGGTACTGCAGAGTAAGCTTTCTAAAGGAGACACTGGATCACTTTCCTTTCCTGAACATATATTTTCAATAGGTTCCCAAAATACACAGAATATAGTATACATTTATTATTCTAGCTGATTTTAACATCTATTCACTATCGGAAAAAAAAATTGAACAATGCACATCAAGCTGCTGACATTAGTTTCTTAGCATGGAAGGACATGAAAGAGGTGGAGGGAGGCCAAGAGAATTCATGCTGTCTTTGATTTTTTTCCCCACATGTTACAAGGGGCAAGTATTAATTTTGTAATGAAATTATAAAGGAATTTAAAAAATTAAAAATGTGTTGACTTGTATCAGCTATCTGTTGCCATTATAGTGTTGGGAAAAAAACAAACCTCAGTAACATAACAGTGAACATTTATTGAGCACTTGAGTCTGTAGGTCATCAGCTAAGCTCAGTTGGGCAGTTCTTTTCTTGGCTGGGTTGACTCATGTTGGGCAGAAGCCTTGGGTCACTTAACTTAGAATGGTCTCAGCTAAAATAATGGAAAAAGGTCATTTCTGCTCCATGCATCTTATATTTTATCAGGTTAGCTCATGTTAGTCTGCTCTCATAACAAAATCTGAGGAGCAAAAGCACCAACTGAAATAGGCGAGTGATTTTCTGCCTCTGTTTGTCATGTTTGTTAACATCCCATTGGCCAGGGAAGTCCAAGGCTTACTCCATGTCGTATAATGAGTTAGAATGTCCCACACAGTTTCAGAGTTACAAGGCAAAGGGAATGATGGATACAGGGAGGGGTGAAGAATTATAGTCATGAATGCAATCAGTCTTAAGAACTTTTTAACTATACTGTATTCTCACTCCTCTATTTTATCCATCTACCTCATGAATATTTATTCAGACTTAGTTTTAGAGGCTGTGAATTCAGCAGGGTTTAAGATGACATCACTGACCTTAAGACAACGTCCCTGTTAGAGTGAAGGAGAAGTATTGTAAACAAGTAAAAATAAAATAAAATAAATTCCAATTTTAGGGAGTTGTGATGGTTAAGATTGTGTGTCAACTTGGCCGGGCCATGATTCTCAGTGTTTATATATGATCACTCCCATAACTGAATCTGCTGTGAGTAACCAATCAGTTGAAAAGGAGTTTCCTTGGGGGAGTGGCCTGCATCTGAATATAAGCAGAGGTTCTGGCTTTTTGCTTGCTCTGGATCTTGCAGCTGGCTCCTGTTTGTCTGACCTCCAGTTCTTGGAACTTGAGTTAGCAGCCTACATGCAGTCTTGCCTGCCGATCTTGGGATTCATACATCTTCACAGCCTGTGAGTGGAGCCCTGCTCTCCATCCTACCGATCTTCGGTTCACCAGCCCCTGCAGCTACATCAGTCAGGAGAAGCCTCTATTCTGATCCACAGACTTGGAACTTTCCAGCCTCTACAATCTCGTGAGCTTCTTCTTTGATATAAATCAGATGTGTACATTTTACTGGTTTTGATTCTCTAGAGAACCCAGCCTAATATAGGAGTTGCATAAGCAAGAAGGAAAAATAAACCTGGAACAGAAAGGTGGTTAGGATAAGATTCTAGGGGGAGCAAAATAATGAAAAAAACTAAAGTAAAGGAATAAGTAGAGTAAAAGAATGCAAAGGTTTGGGAACGGAGTCTTCCAGACAGATAGAACAACATGTGTAAGACCTATGGATTGGAATGATGTTAGTATTTTCCAGTCTCAGCAAGTCGACCTGACTGTAGGGAGGTTAGTAAGGAAGACAGTTGGATGAGAGGAGGCCAGAGGGTTGTTGAGGCCACATTGAGGCTCTTGAGGCTTGGGTATAGAGAATGGAGTTATTTGGGGTATGATAAGAAGTCATTTGTATATTCAAAGTAAGACAAATTTATCATTTAATTTGAATTTTTATAACTCTAGGGATTCATAGTATCCATCCTTCTCCACATATATATATATGCCTGTCAAATAATATTTGTTGAATAGTTACTACATGCCAGTCACTGTGCTAAGCACTTTAAATCTTCAGCTTCATCTCTCATAGTGGGTATATACTTGTATTCGTTTTACATATGAAGAAACTGAGGCCCAACTATGCTAATATAATTTCTTTATTAGAGCAGTTATCACAGTCTTCGTTGAATTAGCAATTAAAGCATGTGTTGAAAGAACACATTTTGAAATAAATAATTAAAATATTCTTAATGATTTATAAAGAATGCCATTATTGGATTGAATAGAGTATAGGTGGAATTTTTACAGTAATATGTACAACAATGTATCTGAGAACTGAAACACTAGAGCTCATGAGTTGAACATTTATTTAATCAAAATGCACTGAATATAGAGTTCACTGGGTACTTCAGGGCTGTTGACAAGACACAAAAGATACTTCCATGATTTCTGTAAGTGAACAGGTTTACTTGACAGAAATATAAACTATGTGTCCTCCAAAGATGGTGACAAAGATTAAGTGATTTGACAGTGGAGTAAAAGAATACATCCATTCTTTCGAAAGACTCACAAATCTAAGAATACATTTTAAATAATCCAGATACAGGTGACAAAAAAGAAGAGGCAGGAAATAAATGGGAAGCAAATAATAAATTATCTTTATTAAAAGGGGAGGTGGCCATGGGACACCCTACTTCTTATAAAAGATTATGAAATATTAAGGCTATACTGAATCCTGATACATAATATGATCAATTTTTCCTGTTTCTTAAAGGAATCTAAAACAATCCAGATTAATTAACAGAATACACCTCTTCTGCTAGCACTAACGAATTCTGACTCAATACTGATCTTTGCACTAGGCAAAAACTGACCTTTGGCCAATGATCGTTTTGCTAGTAGCTTAGAATATGCTTCGCTGACTCTGACACTCTGAAACTAAGACCTTAATATTCTCATAATTCCATTCCTACAGTTTAAAATGAACTATATGTTTTATTATTTAGTAAACGGGGACTTTTTTAAGACTCCTTCACTTCATACCATGTCCAGTCTATTGAAGTTCTGAGAATCGGGAGCAGTTTCCAAAACTTCATTTCTTCCAAACAAAAATCTTCAGAATTTTTGTCGTATTTATTAAACCTCCCCCTTGGGTTATTTGGGTACCAAACTACTCCCATCAACACAGTGGTTTTAAAGAAAAAGCATCTGTTTCCCAGAGTTTTGTGGTTTAACTGGATTCAACTTAGTGATTCTTTTGCTTGTTTCACTTGAAGTATCCAGGCAAACGCAATCAGTTTTTGGCAGGCCTAGCTACCTAATTTGTGAAGCCCATGGCAAAATAAAAATGCATGTCAGTTGCTTCAAAAATTGTTCATAATTTCAAGACAGTGACAGCAGAAAATTTAACCAACTGCAGGGCCCTTCTGAACTTGGGGCTTTTTAAAGCATGGAACCTTGTCCAAATGCACGAGTCATACCAGTCATGAGCTGGCCCTGGGTGTTGGCAGGGGCTGGAATCATCCTTAGGCTTGACTGGGACACTGGGACAATTAAACTTCACCTACTCCTCCTTCGTGTAGGCTCAGGGTTTCTCTTCTCCACAAGGCCTTGCCACATGGTCTTTCCACATGATCTTTTGAGCAAGGTGGATGGAATTTTCACATGGAAGCTTAGGGCTTCCAAAGACATGTGTTCCAAGAGATAGCAAGGGGAAACTGCTGTGTTTCTTAAAATCTAGTGCCAGAATCATCATTGCCACTGTGTTCAATTGGTTTACACACTCACAAGCCAGCACAGATTCAATTTAAGGGCATACATACAGGGAGGCATGGTTCATTGGGGCCATCTTTAGGAGACAAGCTATGAAACTCCTGTATCCTTGTTTACTATATCCCACATGCAACAATATTATGCATTTATATATTTATTTGTTTGCTTGACTACCATCTGTCTGTCCCACTAGAACATCTTTTCCATGAGAAAAGAAGCTTTGTCTAGTTCACTGCTATATACTCAGTCTAATGGATGAATCTGATTTTGCATGAATATAGAAAAAATTGGTCTTAGAAGAAATACAACCAGAATATTCCTTAGAAGTGAAGACGGTGAGATTTCAGCTCACCTACTTTGGACACGTCATCAGGAAAGACCAATTACTAAGAAAAGAACATCATGTTTGGTAAAGCAGAGAGACAACAAAACAGAGGAAAACTATCGATGACATGGATTGAGACAACAGCTGCAACAATGGCTCAAACATACCAGTGATAATGAAGATGGCACAGACGTGGGCAATGTTGTATTCTGTTATTTGTAGGGTTGCCATGAGTCAGAGCCAACTCCAGGGCAACTAACAACAACAACAACATAGGTCAGTGCAGTGGTTTACATTTTGGATAGCTATATCAATCATTGGAGCCCTAGAGGCGAAGTGGTTAAGAGCTCAGGCTGCTAACCAAAAGGTCGGCAGTTCAAATCCAGTAGCTGCTCCTTGGAAACCCTATGGGGAAGTTCTACTCTGTCCTGTAGGGTCACTATGAGTTGGAATCAACTTGACGACACACAACAACAACAACAACATATCAATCATCTATAAAGAGATGGATTTCTGATTCAATACATTGTCATACGCATAGGTAGGCTGTTACTCACTTTCACTTAGAAATGAGCTGGTTTCTCTGTTTATTCCCCTGTAGTTGTCAGAAGATTGACTCTTATTGAAGGAAAGACACCAGCAAACAGAATTAAAGGTAACAAGTGCCTTTGATGAAGTTAAGAGATGGAAGAACTTAATTACACGAAGAGTAAGAATTGTAGTTGTTCTTGTAGTTGGAGGAGGCTTCCCAGAAACTTTATTTTCCATGAAGGCACTCAGCTTACACTGATAACTGTTTAACAATGGTGATGTTATGCCACTCTAATGATATGTTATTATTCTTTTCCCCCCTTCATGGTATCTGTTCTGGAGTTTCTCACTAAGAGATTGAATCTAATTGCTAGATACATATACATGACAACGTGGGGTCCTTACTTCTACATTGGATGAACTACATTACATTATCCTAATAGCAGGATATACCCATTATCCCATTATCTTAATAGCAGGCCCTGGCTTAAGTCTTCTCTTCATTTACTTCTGTTGGTCACTGCAGAATGATTTGTCACCCTGCAGTGTAGATATCTACCTAATCATGAGAATAAATCATCAGCATCATATTTACCAGAGAAGTAGAGCACTGACCCAGCTAATAGGAACAGCACAAAAATAATAGAACTGAGAAGTCTAGACAGTTGCTGTCATGCTCCTAATAAACACTGTGGCAAAGTTCTCAACTGTTTAGAGTAGGCTCCTGGGTATGGATCTTCTAGGTGTTCTCCTTGTATTATTTCGTTTAATGCTCAGAAAAGTTATGTACAATTATTCTCTCAATTTACAGATAAAGAAACTGAAGCTGGCAAGAAGTAGGGGTTCAATCATATTCATTGATTCAAATAATAAATTAACTTGCTTATGTTCGTACAGTGGTTTAGAGCATGGCTGCTAACCAAAAGGTGGGCAGTTTGAATCCACCAGCCACTCCTTGGAAACCCTATGGGACAGTTCTGCTCTGTCTTGTAGGGTCACTATCAGACGTAATCCACTTGATGACAGTGGGTTTGGGTTTTATTTATGATAGTATAGCTAAGTAAGAGATATAGGGTCAAAACAGTCTTGGCATGACTCCAAAACATGCACACTTGATTCACCTGTGAAAATATGGAATTTTTTCGAAGAGTAGAAGAGATATTATAAAGTACACATATTTGTATGAGTTTTCTTGTTCATAGCTTATCTCCAAGCTTAAATGTCACTTCCTCAAGAAAGCCTACCCTGACTCTGAGGATAGGTTATGTCCCCAGTTTCATACCATCCTACCGTTATATCAAAACATACACATCTTATTGGATTTATTGATCTCATTTTACTCTCCCCTGCTAGACTTCACTGTATTATGATCAACACTCTCTCCCAGTACCTAGCATAGTTTGTAGTACATAGTAAACACTCAATAAATACTGGTGGAATGCATGCATAAATGAATGAAATAATTATTTTTTCATAATCTTCCTATTCTGCAGACCAGTAGTATAAAGTAGATGTCAATAAACAAACTTATTTATAAAGATATGAGAAAATCAGGGTAGAGAAGAAGAGAGCATTGCTTTCCCTATATGCTAGGGAGAATGAGTAAGTAGAAAAACTACGGAGAAAAAGCAAAGCACTCACATGAGTGAATGTTTATGCAGTTAGCATATGTGTCTCTATCCTAAAGATATCTACAGACATGAGTGTATTCCTGGACCTAGCATTACTCATGGAAGTACACTTCCTAAGAGTCAGAGCTAATTAATATACTACATTTGCCTCTTCGCATTCATTTATCTGCTTAGCCTAACTCTTAGATTAACAAGACTAACTCTTCACTAATGAGCAAGCAGCTGTTTGATTGTACCATGTCTTTAAGTGAACGTTTAATTGTAGAGTGTCTTGGCACAGATTCTGAAATATACTGGTATTTAAAAAAAAAAAAATTGAACGTAAATATCTTCCTGAATGAGGTGCCCTGGTGGTCCAGTGTTTAAAGAGCTCAGCTGCTAACCAAAAATTTGGCAGTTCGAACCCACCAGCCACTCTGCGGGAGAAAGAATGTGGCAGTCTGCTTCCATAAAGATTTACAGCCTTGGAAACCCACTGGGGCAGTTCTACTCTGTCCTATAGGGTCACTATAAATTAGAATCAGTTTGACGGCAGTTGGGTATCTTCCTGAAAGACAACAATTCCTAACATAATGCTTATTAGAGAATTTGTATCTTTTCCTTGTAGAGGCTGATTAAGCTCTGAAGTGAGCATGACTTCTGGCAGGTGCTGTTATTTCCAGAAGTTCCAATCTTAATTAGCTGAGGCAGCTCAGTTGATTTTCGCTATTTTTCCACCATTCCTTTAACACAGAGGGAATTTGGATGATGACGAAAAATAAGATAAAGCTAACTGAAATATAAACATATATTAACATCAAATTATGAGTATTTTAATAAATATCCTTGGCTATTGTTCGATGCCATTGTGTCAATTTCGACTCATAGCGACTCCAAGTGACAGAGTAGAACTGTCTCATAGGGTTTTCTAGCCTGTAAACTTTATGGGAGCAGATACCCAGGTATTTCTCCCTCGGAGCCACTGAGTGGGTTCGAGTCACCAACTTTTTTGTTGGCAGCCGAGAACTTAACAATTTGCATCACCTGGGCTTCTAGGAAGTAATAAAGGAAGTGTTTTTCTATATGGTTGGTGGAAGTAAAAGTTGGTATAGTATCTCTGGAAGGCAATTTGAAAGAAAATCTCAAAATTTGAAGTGTCCAATAACACTGCATTTCTATGTCTAGATATAGTACTTAAAAAAAAAATTAAACACACATGTTCCCAAATCTGTAGGTAAAGGACAAAACAAACAACTAGCAATAATGTTCTCACTATGTCCCGGGCACTATTCTAAGCATTTGTCCTTAAGTAACTCATTCAATTATTGTAACAATCTCAAGATTTGGGTACTGTTATCATTATCACATGACTGATGAGGAATCTGAGGCATGGTATTACTAAATAAAAAGAGCATTGTTATATGTTTAGTAGTGAGATTGAAACCTAGGGATGCTTCATTCAGAGTCTGGACTTTCAGTAGCAATACTGATGATTATTGCAGCATAATTTCCCCAAATATCCACCATATTTGGTAACTGTTAAAACAAAATGTTGGTATAGATTGATGTGTGTATGAAAATGCATAGAAACATGGGTTATAAGGAAAAAAACATACTGGAGAGGTGAAAGAGAGGAGGACATTTATATTTCACTCTACGTACAGATGAATGCTTGACTCATTACTACAGAAATATATTCTTTATCTTACAGGGAGTTTAGAAAAAAAATATAGCTTGTGTCTCTGCATATAAACACAGAGTCAAAGCAAGTGTGAAGTAGCCAGACAGACAGAAGCATCCTCCGACTGCTGTCGGCTGGGAGCTGGCCTTGGCCTAACAGCCAGGAAATAGTATTCTCCTGTAAAAATCAACAATTTCACAGAACATCAACACTATTTAAGAGCACTCTTTGATCTTGACAGAGCAAGACATAAAGAATCCACTTCATAATCATGTGTAAGCATAGACGAAAATAGAAACACTATACAAACCTTAAAAATGAGCCTCTTTCAGCTAATGGAGTTCATCTTCTTGCAGTCTGTTGTATATTTAATATTCTCTGTCAACACCATAACTGATGTGTCAATTCTTCTTGGGTCTAAATTTTTCATTGTTCAGCCTTCACATGCAAGTGAGTCAATTGAAAATACCATAGCATGGGTCACTCCTTAGTCATCAATGTGACATCTTTGCTTTTTAATATTTTAAAGAGGTCTTTTGCAGATTGGCCCAATGAAATATGCCCTTTGATTTCTTTATTGCTGTTTCCATGGGAATTGATTGTTGATTCAAGTAAAATGAAATCTTTAAAGGCTTCAATTTTTTGCCATTTATCATGATGTTGTTCGTTGGTCCAGTTGTAAGGCTTTTCATTTTCTTTATGTTGAGATATAATCCATACTGAACTCTGTAGTCTTTGATAATCATCAGTGTTTCAAGGCATCTTCACTTTTGCAAACAAAGTTGTGTTATCTCCATATAGAATGTTGCTAATGAGTTTTCCACCAAGACATATACACAGACCTATAAATACATTTCTGTAAGTTAGGAAATATTTATAGTAATTCATCATTTTACCTTAAAAATATTGTCCTTACATGTCCTGGGGTTGTTAACCATTGCCATAAAACAGTATGTGTACTAACTATTTAATGAGAAACTATTTGTTCTGTAAACCTTCATATAAAGTACAACAAAAAAAAGAAAAAAAATTGTCCTTAATAACATTCCCTGAATTGAATAAAGATTTAGTTATAATATTGACACTCATTATACTTCTACTTAGGATTTAAATATGTTTTAACTGTTTACGTGTATGTATATAATATCTAATATTAATACCTTTTTATACAAGGGCATATTAATTGTATTTCCCATAATATTTCCATATTTTTAAAGCTACATATCCTATAATGAAAGACAACATGAAAACAAGAACAGGATAAGCCCTATTAACCTCATTGACTAAATAAATTAATAAAGCTGTATTTTAAAATTATTTCAACTATCTTAAACTGTTAAATGCTTATAGAACTTTTTTTTATTGTGCTTTAGATGAAGGTTTATAGAGCATATTACTTTCTTATTAAACACTCAACACACAAACATATTATTTTGTGACATTGGTTGCCAACACCACAACATGTCAACATTCTCCCCTTCTCGAACTTGGGTTTCCGCTTACCAGCTTTCCTGTCCCCTCCTGCCTTCTTGTCCTTGCCCCTGGGCTGGTGTGCTCATTTAGTTTCCTTCTGTTTATTAGCCTGTCTAATCTTTGGTTGATACACACATTAGAAACTTTAAGGCAATCATGAGAAATGCTTACGGCAACTCAACTACCAAGTCACAAACTTCAATAAATGATCTTGTTTTTATTGGTTTTGTTTTTTATGAAATGAAGATTTGTTCTCATGGGATAAGTGAGTTTGAGATATTCTTGCCTTTATGGAAATTGCAACCATTTTATCATAGCTCTTCAAGACAGTATTTCTTTCCTTCATATTTATCTTTGATGTTAAAGATCTTTCCAAGTTTGTAAGTGATAGATAAGAATCTTTCCAAATTTAATCAGTGAAATTCTCAATACTGTATTAGAATGTACCTTACTGCATCATTTTGATGTATTGCCTAAGAAAAGAAAAGTTATACACCCTGGTTTGGTTTAATATGCGTTTTCAGAAGAACCTTTGAATTGGCTAGAAACAGTTTTGACATGTACTTGAAGACGATAAATGTTGCAAATGACAGCTTTTAATCAGAGTGATAAATAGCAAAGGTCTCTAAACGATATCAAATAATTTCTAAAAATGAAAACTAATTTTCTACTCCTACTGCTAGCAAATTTGTCAACTACGGTTTGGTAGAACTAAAACATCTGCTCTTAGAAGCTGTGTAAACTCAGTAAAATGATGCATTATTTTGTTTTCAGATATACATTCATCTCATTTCTAATTTAGTATGTTCATGAAGTACTAAGATAAGCTCCTGATTGAAAATGTAGTGCAGTTAGATTAAAGACAGAAGTTTTTTGATTAAAGTTTTAGCTTTGGTATGGCTCTGTTTCTTATTTTTGCATTTCTTTCCTACTGTGCTACGAACAAAAAAGTATCTTTTCTTCTTCCTTTTCATTTCATTTGTTTTATTTGGAGATTTAAAAATTGAAAACACAAATAATATAAACAATGTTAAAATATAATAAGTATTCAGAAACTCTTAGATATCATTATAAAGACTTTCATTAAATATCAAAATGTTTTCAATTTTATAATTTAAAAATACATAGTTTTTGACAAGTCATGATTTTGAATATAATTTTGATATATTGAATATCTACTGTGTGCCAGCTGTCATGTCTATGCAAGGCACCATAGTGAACCATAGGTGTACTATGGATGTAAAGATGAATAAAACACACTTGTACATCTTAAGGGACTTATTGTTTATTAAAGGATATAAATATCTAAATAGTATTTTTAATATTATTATCTTGTTTAAATTCTAAAAAATTTTCCTGGAGAAAAAAGTTTTGAGAAGAGATGGGAAGACCATTCCAGGTAAGAAAAAAAATCTGAAAATAAGATTTGCCCAGGGGCAAAGACATGCCCAAGGGTAATAATACAATCTTTAATATTCATGGAACATGCAGTATACAGTGTGATATGATGGGCTTAATAAAAATTATGTTGAATCAGTCTAGCAAGGTCTTGCATGCTATATTTAGGAACTTAATTACTATATTCAATAGATAACAGGTACACATTAAAAGTGTTGAGCTATTAAACGCCACAGTCTATTTACATTTTTAAACAGATCAATGTGCTGAAGTGTGGAAGGTGAATTTGAGAGCAGTAAGACAAATCAAGTATAACACTATGGTCCTTCATGATCTAGTTGCCATCTACCTCTCTGACCTCATCTTTCATTGCTCTTCTGTCACTTATTGCCACCCAGCCATTCAGATTTTCTCAATGTGTCCAGCATGGTTCTGCTAAAGGCCTTTGTAATTACTGTTTCAATTTACTGGAATATTCCTGACCCATCTATTCTTCAGTTTCTTCAGATTTCTGATCCTTTATCACCTTTTTAGAAAGATTTTTCCCTGATCACCTTATATAACATTGAAAACCTTTTCTCCTCCTTTTTTCCTGCATTATCTTAAAGGCTCTTACAACTGTCAAGCATACTATGTGTTTGCAAGTTTACATTTTGTTTCCATGTTTTATTGCCTATATCACTAATTTAGGATGAATGTTCTATTAGGGAAGTAACTTTGTTTTGTTTATTGCAGTAATCTCAGTATTTAGTGTGTGGGAGATAACAGACACTCAATAAAATTTTTTGTTGAATTAGTGATTTTACTCAATTATTCATTAGTCACAATTTAAATCTGTAAGCATAATGAACTATTTGAATGACATTTCTTCCCCTAGACATTTCCCTTTTTAATGATCTGATTTCCCTTCACTAACTTATAGGTTATTAGAGCACAAAGATCTTACATTTTTCACTGTGGAATTCTCAGCATGTAAATGGGACATACCAATAGCTGTCAAGTAATTTCTGACTATGGTGACCCCACATGTGTCAGGGTAAACTGTATTCCATATGGTTTTCAATGGGTGATATTTCTGCAGTAGATCACGAGGCCCTTCTGCCAAAGAGCCTCTGGGTGGACTCCAACTGCCATCCTTTCAGTTAGCAGCTGAATTAATTAACCACAGCACCACCAAGAGACTGCCATATATTTGTTATAAATATTATATCACACACACACACATATATATAGGCATATTATCATTTGGTATTTATAGACCAATAATACCAATTTTAAAATTTGTTCTAATTGGAGGAAGTGGCAACTGTGTGAAAATATAAAGCACCTTAATTTTCGTATTAAAGTGTGCTGTGTAATCTATGCTTTCTTTAAGTCTGTGAATATGAAACACTTTTTTTTTTCTCTGTCCCTGACCCTACCAGCCCACTTTGGATCCCCCCCTTTTCAAAAATACCTTCCCTGTATTGAGAAAATATTTACTTATTTCTCCTATTGATTTCTCTCTTTTCTCTTCTATAGAAATTTTATTCACATCTGCAGTTTCAAAGTAAAATTTTGTAATGTGTTAGCCCCATTATCTGGAGCCTTCTACACTTGTGTTCCAGGTGCTATTGTAAACACTTCATAGATATTAACTTCTATCCTCACAACCTTATGTGGTTATAACAGATAAGGAAACAGAGGCAAGAAAAATTATATAACTTCTTAGCATCACATAAGCTACTAAGTAGAGTCAGTTCAAAACCAGGCCATTTGCTTTTGACTCCAAAATCTGAGTCTGATCTCCACAGCAAACTGCCTTTCCATGTGTCACGTACTCTCCATATAATTTTGACTTTTGCTACTAAGAATCTCAGTGTTTATTACTATATAATTTAACTGGTTCCTGAAATACAGACCAAAAATAACCTGTCTATGAGATTGCAGAGCTGAGCATAGAGAGATGTGGCTGCTCCTTGGATTAAATGGAAAATGCTAGTCTCAGGAGGTTAATTATTGCAAATTAGGAGCTTTCAGTAGTCTGGAAGCATCTGGGAAGAAATAGTAGATTAGTACTGATAAAGTCTCATGGGCTCTAATGGGAAGCAGTTTATATTCACACTAATGAAAATATCAGAAGAAACCATGCTTAAGATGCTTAGAAACTTCAGGTTTCAGCATATTAAGAATTCAGTCAAATAAGGCTCAAAAGAGCTTTAGGATTACAGTAATTTAGTGAAAGGATGACTCTTCAATATGGAACACAAGTTTAGGGAAATCATTGTTTTAACGCATTTTCTGAGAATCATGCATTTATACCTAAGTAGAGCATATATATATTTATTGTTTTAAAAATTAAAGTTTGATTAGAAAAGAATATTCCATCTCAGTAGATATGGATATTTTATACACCTATGCATTGTTCCTATGTCAGGCCCTTTTTGCTAATAAAATAAGAGAGTAAGTATGATTCCTAGAATCCAGGAAGCTTTTGTTCCCCTGTCCCTATCAATCCTCTCTTCCACACAAACAAAATAAAAACAAACTAAACTTTTTTCACAAATTGCTTTATGAAAAATTACCAGCATTAGAACTTTATTTCTACAATATGAAGTTTTACTGTTATGATTTAAATAAAGCTATGGCTTTAAACTATAAACTTTACTCATTTTGGATTGGTACAAATTCAGACATAAATTATAGTGATGATGTTGTTAGTCTAAATACTACTAGAAATGGAAAAACACTAACACATTCATGGTGATAATCACTTTTTAAAAAACCTTTTTCTTCTTGCCTTACTTAAAAAATGTTTATTGTGATAAATTATAAAGTACTACATGATTATAGAGTATACAGAATCCATATAGAATAGTAGCATACAGAGAAAATACTGCTGAACTGTTGGTTAGCAGCCGAGCTCTTAACCACTGCATCACCAGGGCTCCAGATTAGACACAAAGGCACACAAAAAAAAGGAAAGAAGGCTCCATGTGAAGATTGTCTGCAAGCCAAGTAACCAAAGAATGTTCTAGGCTACCTATAAGGAAGAAATTCACACGGCCAAGACCCTCATTTGAAATTTTGGCCTCCATAACTATGAGAAAATAAATTTCTGTTTTTTAAAACCATCCACGTGTGTTATTTGTGTTATAGCAGCACTAGCTAACTAAGACCAGGGTCAAGTTTTTAAAAAGAAATATATCTTCCTTCTTTACCCAATCTGCATGTTGAAATGCTAGAGTAATGGTGAGTTATCTTTCATAATTTGGGCAAAGATAAACCCCAAAGATGAAGAGCAATCTGAAGGAAAGCTCTTCAGTTCTCGAAATCTCTAACCTGACATGTAGCCCTAAAGCAAACTGTTATATGTGTGCCCACACGTGCATGTGTGTGTGTGTGTGTATGGCTGGCCACTATATTTTATGTATTCTTATTGTAGGGATGCAGCCTATATACATGCATATGCACACACACAAACACACTATATATATGTTTGTGGATTTGCATACAATCACTCCTCTTGTTCTAATTAGTCTGTATGGCATCTGTTTATCCGATTATCCAAGTGTATTTGATGACACAAAATTTTCATTTTTGAATTGCTTGTTTCTGCATCTTTCTTTTCAAACTTTTATCCCTCTAATTTACTGCAAAAAAAAAAAAATACTCTACCTTCTCTGTTTTCAATTGCCTCATATGCACGTGAAAGCTGGACAATGAATAAGGAAGACTGAAGAATTAACACCTTTGAATCGTGGTGTTGGAGAAGAATATTGAACATACCATGGACTTCCAAAAGAATGAACAAATCTGTCTTGGAAGAAGTACAACAAGAATGCTTCTTAGAAGTAAGGATGGTGAGACTATGTCTCACATACTTTGAACATGTTGTCAGAAAGGATCAGTCCCTGGAGAAGGATATCATGCTTGGTAAGGTACAGAGTCAGCAAAAAAGAGGAAGACCCTCAATGAGATAGACTGACACAGTAGCTACACCAATGGGCTTAAGCATAACAGCGATTGTGAGGATGGCACAAGACTGGGTAGTGTTTTATTCTCTTGTATATAGGGTCGCTGTCATGGATTGAATTGTGTCCCCCCAAAAATATGTGTATCAATTTGGCTAGGCCATGAGAGAAAGTTCAGAAGTGGCAAGGAGTTGCCAGACCTGACCTAGTGAGAGCCTGAGCCCTTCAGCCCAGGTCAGTTCTGGGGTGAATGGTAAGGCAGGCAAGCAGCAGCACTCGGGAGACGTTTTCCACACCAAGAGAGACTCATTGGCAGAGTCTACTCAGCCATCCAGAACCAGTGAGAAGCAGCCCTCAATTAGTGAAAGGTGAGTACTTGCGTCCGGCCTACCACAGACGTCAAAAATACTCCCCTTAGGGAAAAACTTCTCTCCCATTTACCTCCCCACTTCCTGCTCTGTGCTGGGTCCTGGACCGGCTTCAGCAAATGCCAAGTCCCTTGGGCCGGAAGTAGGACCTGTCATGCACCCTGAGCCATTCTCCTTACCTTAGAGAGTGAACAAATTAACAAACAGGGGAAAAAAATAATCTGCCAGCTGCCCTAAGCCAGGAACTCAGGGTAGGCACAACTCCTTTGCCTAGGCACAGGTATAAGGGATCCACTGACTTTGAGTGCCTTTCCCCCTACGTAGACTTGTGTGGTCCCATTTCAACAATGTAGGCCCTCATTGTCACAGTACAACAGGGTATATGCCTGAAGTCTAACTTCAACTGTTTCAGCAGTGAAGTGGCAGGTTCGTGACAGTTGGCACGGCTCTGCCCAGCAAGCAGGGTCTTCACCTACCCACATCAGGGGCCTGAGGACTGGTGGCTCTGCCCACACCACCTAGCCACCTGCTACAGGGGCCCAAGAATAAGAGGTGCCCCACAGTCCTTACAGCCAAAAGCATTGGGTGCCCATAGTTTGGCTGCAAAACCCACCCATCTATGCACTCTAGGGAACAGGGGCATGTTTTCCTCCTGGACACTTGGAGGTGGCCGTCAGCCTCCTGCCTTGCTCAGCTTGTGTCCTCCTGCTGCAGCCGGATGCCTGTGCCTACACCAATCACCCATGCTTGTATGGAACTGTAGGTGACAGTCTGCTCCACACACTTGGTGGCTGACTACCTGGACTCCTGAGCTGAATCCATACAAGAAGAGTGGGCAGGCTCCTGGGCTCACATATTTAGTGGTAGGTCTGGCCACCTGGAGGTGGAACATTGAAGCTTCAAAGGTGCTGGTGACTGGGCTAGCCCACACAAGCAACCTATTTGGGCATATCAAAACAAAACAAAACAAAACAAGAAGCTAGTACACAGTAAGCAAGCATAAAATAAATAAATATAATAACTTAGTGATGGCTCAGAGACAACAGTCAATATCAAATCACATAAAGAGGCGGTCCATGATGGCTTCAGCAAGCTCCCAAAATAAAGAATCTAGAAATTTTCCACAAGAAGAGAATTTCTTGGAATTACTGGAGACAGAATACAAAAGATTAATATACAGAACTCTTCAAGAGATTAGGAAGGAAATTAAGCAAAACGCATAACATGTAATAGAGGAAATTCAAAAGATTAGAGAAGAGCATAATGACAAATTTAGCAGGCTGCAAGAATCCATAGAGAGACAGCAATCAGAAATCCAGAAGATTAACAATAAAATTTCAGAATTAGACAACTCAATAGAAAGTCATAGGAGCAGAATAGAGGCAATAGAAGTCAGAATTAGTGAGATTGAAGACAAAGCAGTTCACGCCAACTTATCTGAGGAAAAATCAGATAAAAGCGTGTAAAAAAATGAAGAAACCCTAAGAGTTATATGGGATTGTATCAAGAGGAATAACCTACGAGTGATTGGCATACCATAACGGGGGGGACAACAGAAAATACAGAGAGAATTGTTGAAGAATTATTGGCAGAAAACCTCCCTGATATCATGAAAGATGAGAAGATACTCATCCAAGATGCTCACCAAAACCCACGTAAGGTAGATCCCAAAAGAAAGTCACTAAGACATAATTAAAAATAAAGGAAACTGAACCTGAGCATACACATTTAGGCTTTTGATTAGTAAGAAGTGACCTAAGCTATTTCTCAATTTTAGCTGTCCACATATATATCTTGATTTTATAGTGGTTTTCAGAATTATATATTTTTCTGATGAGCAATCATAGAATAACAGGGGAAAAAACTTTCATTTTCAAGGAAAGAGACAGACAGCATGCCATATTTGAATTATTTAGATATTATGTGTTAATTGTATCAATTTGGACTTATTAGAGGTCTAACAAGTCTGATTATCATCATCAAATTAGCAGTACAAATATGACAGAATATAGGATTATTGCTAGTATCAAATACAATCATGTTGGTAGGAACCAAAAAATAAAAATAAATATTTTTTTTAATTTCCATGTTTGAAATAAAAGTCTTTGTGAAATTGTGAATGTGTGTCTATGTGTGTTTCAGCCTTTGATGTCAAAATAAATGATACATAGTTAGCTTCCTCATATTATGTTGTTGCTTTCATGTAACAAAAATGATTCATGATCTTATATGGACAACTAGCTGACTACTTTCTTCATTTAGGTAGCCAAAAACTGTCTATAAATATCTTTGGGTTTTATTTCTGTAATAGTAATATTCATATAGGTCTACTTTTGAATTAAATAGTAGGCATTTTAACTCTACTTTGTATGTATGAGTTAATGAGGAAAAGACAAGAAAATAGAATACAACTAAAGTTGTTCGGCCTTGGATATTAATTAAAAAAAAAAAAAAATCCTTTGCCATTGAGTTGATTCTGACTCACAGTGACCCTGTAGGACAGAGTAAAACTGCCCCGTAGAGTTTCCAAGGAGCACCTAGTGGATTTGAACTGCTGACCTTTTGGTTAGCAGCTGTAGCCTTTAACCACTATACCACCAGGGTTTCCATAGAGGCAACAATATTCTTACATATAGACAGAAATTGAAATATTTTATTTCTAAGAGCGGGCATAGAAGATGAAAGAACCCCCAAGTCTCAGACATTTATGAGAGTTGAATGGGGAAACATACACCTTAGGCAGCAAAGTTAACCTTATGTTACTGTCTTCCTTCTATCCTATCTAGGCTCCCTAAATCAGCTAAATCTGATTGATGTTCTCACCCATCCCTGACAAAGGTATTATAAACTGTTGAAACTGTGAGTGACCACATGGTCCAGGCTCACAGTGATTGTGTAGTACAAAAAGCAGTCCAGCAACCAAAAGGTAGTCCTAATTTAGCTCATTTGTCGTTGTTGCTGTTTACATACTTGTCAACTATTCTAAAAGGGACATAGCAAAAACACTTTTAATATTCTTTTTTAATTGACTTTATCTCATCCCTCAGATGCTTCTCTACAGATCTCCCTCACAATGCATCAAAAGGTACCCATAGCATCACCTGCATGTTTTTCTCATCTTCCATTTTATTTTCTCTCCATTTCTGTTTCCCTCTACCCAATGTTCCAAGTATCCATCACAAAACTCAAAGAAAGTACTTGACTTAGGGAGAAGGAACAAACAAATGAACAAGAAAACCTATGCTGGAGGAAAGACAGATGTTCTTTAATGGATAGGGAAAATATCTGGTGTGTCTCATATGCTAATTTTTGTCCTGACACAGTGATTACATAAATTAATATCTATGAACAGTAGGCGATTACTGTCTGAAGCAGCATTTACTCTTATTTTAATCAATTCCATATGTTTAAAATTTATAACCATATATAGCTTCCTCACATTCCATTATTGTTTCCATGTAACAAAAATGATGCATGATCTTATGTGGACTACTAGTGACTATTTTTTTTATTTGGTATGCCTAATAGAATAAATATAATTTAAAAATTCTATTTCTTAGTCCTCTTAAGTACAATATATAAATGTATATTAGCCATATATTTAAGTAATTTATATATAAAAATTTAATCACTTTTTAGCATGATTGATGATTATTATTCAATTAATAGATAAATATATAAAATTTCATTAAATATCTAACCTTATCTATATGTTTAATGTATCAAATTATTTTAAATCTTTCAGACTAGCTCCTATCCCTTTCTGCCTTCTCATCCTGCCTCCGGACAGGAGCTGCTCCTTTGGTCTCTCGTATCTGCTTGAACTAAGAAGCACACTCTTCATGAGTATTATTTTATGTTTTATAGTCCAGTGTAATCTTTGTCTGAAGAGTGGGCTTTGGGAATGGTTTCAGTTCTGGGCTACCAGACCGTCTGGGGGCCATGCCTTCTGGGGTTCCTCCAGTCTCAGTCAGACCATTAAGTTTGGTCTTTTTACGTGAATTTGAGTTCTGCACCACACTTTTCCCACTTCATCAGGGACTCTAAGTAGTGTTCCCAGTCAGGGAGGTCACTGATGGTAGCCAGGCACCATCTAGTTCTTATGATATCAGGCTGATGGAGTCTCTTGTTTATGTGGCCCTTTTGTCTCTTGGGCTAATATTTTCCTTGTGTCTTTGGTGTTCTTCATTCTCCTTGCTCCAGGTGGGTTGGGACTAATTGATGCATCTTAGATGGCTGCTAACAAGCTCTTAAGACCCCAGACACCACTCACCAAAGTGTGATGCAGAACATTTTCTTAGTAAACTTCATTATGCCAATTGACCTAGATATCTCTTGAAACCATGGTCCCCAGCCCCAACCCCAGCTACTCTGTCCCTCAAAGTGTTTGGTTGTGTTCAGGAAACTTCTTAGCTTTTGTTTTAGTCCAGTTGTGCTGACTTCCTCTGTATTGTGTGTTGTCCTTCCTATCACCTAAGATGATTCTTGTCTACTATCTAGTTAGTGAATTCCCCTCATCCTTCCTCCTCACCCTTGTAGTCATCAAAGTATGTTTTCTTCTGTGCTTAAACCTTTTCTTGAGTTCTTATAATAGTGATCACATTCAATATTTGTCCTTTTTCAACTGATTAGATTCACTCAGCATAACGCCTTACAGATTCATCCATGCTGTGAGATGCTTCTCAAATTCATCATTATTCTTTTCTGCTGCGTAGTACTCCATAATTTGTTTTTCCATTTATCTATTGATGGCCCTCTAGGTTGTTTTCATCTTTTTGCTGCAATGAACATGGGTGTGCATATATCTATTCATGTGATAGTTCTTATTTCTCTGGTATACATTCCAAGGAGTGCAATTTCTGGAGAGTATGTAACTTCCATTTCTAGCTTTTTAAGAAAGTGCCAAATCGATTTCCAAAGTGGTTGGACCATTTTACATTCCCACCAGCAGTGAATAAGTGTTTCCAGTCTCTTCACAACCTCTCCAACATTTATTATTTTGTGTTTTTTGAATTAATGCTAGCCTTGTTAGGGTAAGACAGTATTTCATTGTAGTTTTGATGGGCATTTCTCTAATGGCTAATGATTGTGAGCATTTCTTCATGTGTCTGTTAGCCACCTGAATGTCTTCTTTGGTGAAATGTCTGTTCATATCCTTTGCCCATTTTTTAATTGGGTTATTAGTCTTTTTATTTTTGAGGTGTAACAGTATCTTGTAGATTTTAGAGATTCGACCCTTATCAGATGTGTGGTAACCAAAATTTTTTCCCTAGTCTGTAGGTTCTGTTTTTACTCTTTTGGTGAAGTCTTTTGATGAGCATAGTGTTTGATTTTTTAGGAGCTCCACTTCTCTTCTGGTGTTTGCAAATTGTTAGTTATGGTTTATATTCTGTGTATGCCATATATTAGGGCTCCTATCATAGTCCCTATTTTTTCTTCCATGATATTTATTATTTTAGATTTAGATTTAGGTCTTTGATCCATTTTCAGTTAGTTTTTGTGCATGGTGTGAGGTATGGATCTTGTTTCATTTTTTTGCAGATGGATTTCCAGTTATGCCAGCACCATTTGTTAAAGAGAGTGTCTTTTCCCCCAATTAATGGACTTTGGGCCTTTGTCAAATATCAGCTGCTTATAGGTGGATGAACTTAGGTCTGGATTCTCAGTTCTGTTCCATTGGCCTATGTATCTGTTGTTGTACCTGTACCAGGCTGTTTTGACTACCATGGTGGAATAATAGTTTCTAAAATCAGGTAGTGTGAGGCCTCCCACTTTGTTCTTCTTCTTCAGGAATGCTTTAATTATTTGGGAACTCTTCCTTTCAACATGAAGTTGGTGATTTGTTTATCTCCTTAAAAAATGTTGTTGGTATTTGGATTGGGTTTGCATTATATCTGTAGATCGCTTTGGGTAAAATTAACATTTTCACAATGTTGAGTCTTCCTATCCATAAGCATGGTATGTTTTTCCACTTCTGTAGGTGTCTTTTGGTTTCTTGCAGCAGTGTCTTGTAGTTTTCTTTGCATAGGTCTTTTACATCTCTGGTTAGGTTTATTCCTAGGTATTTTATCTTCTTAGGGGCTGTTGTAAATGGTATTGATTTGGTGATTTCTTTTTTGAAGTTCTCTTTGGTGATGTAGAAGAATCCAACTAATTTTTGTATGTTTATCTTGTATCCTGATACTTTGCTGAAATCTTCTATTAGTTCCAGTAGTTTATAGTATTTAAACTGTTAGTTTCTTCTATAGCATATATATTATCATTCTTAAAGTGTTGTACATGAGGTACAGGAGGCAAAACCACAAAAGGTACATACTGCTCAACAAGTATAAGATGATGATGATGATAATGATTTAGTGCCTAATGTAGTGTCTGATAAAAGAAGAACTAAGTAACAGTTCATTGAATGGACAAATAAATGGATTATTATTTTCTGGGTAGGACTCAAACACAAGACAAACAACATATTAATCAGCCAATTGTTTGCAATAAGCAATAGAAAACCTGAATTGCCTTATGTTATCAGAGGTAATTATGAAAAAGTGCACTCCATCACTGATGAGGGAATATAGATATCCATTCATATTCTGCTGAAAAGGTTGCAAACCTCAAAATGTAATACAGAATGACTACCTGATGACCTATGAACATAACAATACTTCTAGTCTTGCAAATATTATTTTTCAAACCCAAATGTACTTTTTCTCTGTTAAAGGATTCTAAATTATTGAAAAGTACCAGTATGTTCCCGATTTCTAATAAATTAAATTATGGAGGAAGATAGTTGATTGTAAACTCGGAAAATGTGTTTGTTTGAATTGAAATTAAATTTATAACCAAACATAAAAATATCTTATAGCAAACCCAACAGGAAAAAGTGAATGAATAATATACACAACTAATAATACATAATAATGGATAATGGACAATATTTTTAGCAAATGTAGTTGATATTTAAAAGAAACAGTCTCATCTATATCTGATCTACTAGCATGTACTTTGTATAAATAACAAATAAGTTAGTCTTGTAATATGTTTTTAACTTAGACATTTATTTCTTATTCATTTATTCAAAATAGTATGTCCAAAAAAATTGCTAGATCTCTCCTTATAAATCCATTTATCTCATGTATTTTCATGGTATGTTTGGGAGGAAAGACTGAAAAGAAAACATATGCCAAAAACTATTTGGTAGATTATATATTTGACTTAGATACATGTATGAATAATATTTCCAGTGAATTTCAATATATCTTAAGTTCAGAGAAAAGTGTTCCAATTTTGAAAATAAATAGCTGCTGGTCTCAACATAATTTAATATAAGCTTGTGCTTCTTTTCAATTTTATTTTAATTCTTTCCTTGATGTTTCCAGACAACCTTTAACAAGTAACTCAATTTTCTGTGCAGGTTCTACTTTATTCTATTATTTTCTACTTTTCATGACAGCAAGCAAATAATGTGACAATTTTTTTCATTCATTTACTCATTTATTAAGCTAATATATACTGAAAGCCTATTCAGGTTCCCACATTGTCCTTCATACATTCACATCTTTAACTTGATGTGATAGTTAAGGTTGTGTGCTAACTTGGTTGGGCAATAATTTCAGAGGTTTGACAGTTATGATGTAGTTTGGCAGTCATATAATGATGTAATCACCTCCATGATGAGATCTAAAATAATGTGATTACCTACATGATGGAATCTATTGTGAGTAGTCAATCAGTTGAAAGGGAGTTTCCTTGGGGGATGTGGCCTGCATCCAATATGGGTGGACTTTCTGACGGGGCTTGAGGACTTTTCTTTCTCTGGGTCCTGTAGCTGGTTCCTATTCATCTGACCCTTAGTTCTTGGGACTTGAGCTAGCAGCTTACCTGCGGATATTGGGATTTGTCAACCTCTGCAGTCTGTGGGCCAGCAGTCTGTTGTCTGACCTGTGGATCTTGTATTTGCCAGTCCCTGCAGTTCCCTGAGTCGGGAGAAGCCTGCAGCTTGATCCATGGACTTGGGACTTTCCAGCCTCTACAACCGTGTGAGCCATTTCCTTGATACAAATCTCTCTATATATGTATATGTACATGTATAGATGCTTCACTGGCTTTGCTTCTTAGCGAACGCAAACTAATAGCATCTTGATATGTAATTAGTATCTAAAATTTAAAATATCTAAAATTTACTGCAAACCTGCACCTTCAGTAACATTTCTTTTAGAGTGAAAAATTGCCCCTGGTTTATTGAATGATACTTCCAGGCACCTAGTTTTCAGATCTAGAAACTTTACGTCATAATTCCTACCTTTCTTTCTTCACAGCTTATATTCTGTGCATTTTCAAGTTCCGCTTATTTTAATTACTAAATAATTTTGAATATCTAAGCTTTTCTATATCTCCACTGATACCAACCTACCCTGTTCTACCTAGCTTCTCCCTAAACAGATGTATTCTTTAATAGATTTTTCCCTAAATGCACCCTTCTCTCATTCAATTTGTTTTCCACACTGCAGACAAGGTAGTATTTATACAATGGGAATGCAAATGTCCCCTACCAATGCACAGCTTCAAAATTTTAACAGCTTTCCATTCTAAAGGATAAAGAGTGCTATTTTTAACATGGCTTAACAAATATGCATTATTTGACTCTTGCTTTTTTTTTTTTAATTTTATCGTCATCTATTTGTTCTCTGTTATTGTTATTGTTAGTTGCCATCAAGTGGGATCCAACTCATGGCAACCTTATATATAGTAGAATGAAGAAATTTTACCAGGTCCTGCAGCATCTCTGGGATCTTTGTTATGTCTGAGTCCATTGTTTATGTTATTTTGTCAATCCATCTCACTGAGTGTTTTCCTCATTTTCACTGGTCCTCTACTTTACCAAACATGATGTCCCTCTGTAGTGGTTAATTTTTCCAATGATGTGTTCAAACTAAGAAAGACGAAGCCTCCCCATCCTAACTTCTAAGAAGGATCCCAACTGTATTTCTTCTAAGACTTATTTGTTTGTTCTTCTGGCAGTCCGCGTTATAGTCAATATTCTTTGCCAACATCACAATACAAATGCATCAATTCTTCTTCTGTCTTCTTTTTTTCATTGCCTAGCATTTGAATGAATTTGAGGCTATTGAAAAGGTTAGGGTTTTGGTCAGTTGCACCTTAGCCACCAAAGTAACATAATTGCTTTTTAAGATTTTAAAGAAATCTTCTGCATCGGATTTGTCGAATGAAATGTGTCATTTGATTTCTTGACTCCTTCCATGGGCCTTTGTTGTTGATCCAGGTAAATTAAATCCTTGACGACTTCAATTTTGTCTACATTTATCATGTTGTATATTTATCCAGCTGTGAGAATTGTTGTTTTTTTTACACTCAAGCATAACCCATACTGAAGGCTGTGGTTTTTCACCCTCTTCAGTGAGTGCTTCAAGTCATCTTTATTTTTGGCAAGCAAAGTTGTGTCACCTGTGTATCACAGGTTGCGTATGAATCTTCCTCCAATCCTAAAGCCATGTTCTTCTTCTATAATCTGGCTTCTTGATTATTGTTCAGCATAATAGACTGAATCAACAAGCTGAAAGCTTACAACCCTTCACACATCTTTACCAATCCTGAGCCATGCTGTCTCCTCTTGCTCTGTTTGAATGACTGCCTCTTAATCCAAGTACATTTAGTTACCTCAAGCTGCCAAAAAAGTACTACAAAACTGGTAGTTTCAAACAACAAAAATTTATTCCCTCAGGGTTTTGGAGGCTAGAAATCCAAAATCAAGGTGTCAGTCGGATTGATTTCTTCTTAGTTCTCTGAAGGAGAATCTGTTCCATTTTTCTCTGTTTGGTTATTGGGAATCCTTGGCACTCCTTTGCTTGTAGATGCATTACTCTACTGTCTGTCTCTATCTTCATGTGGATTTCTCCTTGTATGTCTCTGTGTCTTTTTATAAAGACACCAGTCATACCAGACTGAAAGCCCACCATAATCTAGCATGACATCATTCAAACTTGATTACATCTTCAAAGACCCTATTTTAAAATAGGGTCATATCCTCAGGTCACAGGGGTTAGTACTTCAACATATCTTTTTGGGGACACAGTTCAATCTATAATGCTCATATACTGTCCTCATCCCATTATGTACCTCATAGTGATTGTCTTAGTCACCTAGCGTTGCCTTAACAGAAAAATTTCACAAGTAGGTGGCCGTAAAGAAAAGAAATTTATTTTCTCACAGGTCTGGAGGCTAGAAGTTTTAATGCAGGGAGTTGGCAGAGCTAGGCTTTCTCTCAGTCTGCTTTAAGTGAAGATTTTGTTCCCTTCAGTATGTTTTATTCTTGGCTTTTCTTGGTATTCCTTGGCTTATAGATAAATCCTCACATGATATCTTACTCTTGTCCATGTTGCATCTATTCTGCTCTTTTTCTAAGAAACCACTCAGAAAAGTTTAGGTTTAGGACCTACCCTACTCTAGTAAGACCTTATTAACATAACAAAGAAACTCTCTTTGTGCAAATATGGTACAATTTATAGGCATAAGGATTAGGACTTCAAAAGATGTTTTTAGGGAACACGATTCAATTCATAACAGTTTATATCCATATTTTTCCCAGTTACTCGAATGTTCATATCTCCTTCCTCTTAAGTACTACACTCTGCCAAGATGTTTCCTCTTTTTGGAAATGAATTTTTCCCTTTCTTTACAGTTACCTAATTGTCACAAATTCTTCTTAGTTCAATTCATTCAAAATCTCATTGACAAAGCTGTATCCAAATAGTTAAACTTTGGTATACCCCATGGAATATGCTCTCAGAGCAACTTACAATTTTCTTAAACATTCTTCTTGACATTTTAATAAAAATAATTAATTGTGCAATTGGTTCTTTGATATTTATCTCTTCTATATTCTAAGCTCATAAAAGTACTTCTCTTTCTTGTTCAGAGCTGGAAACTCAGTGACAAGCTTAGTGTCTTGCAAATAGTAGGAACTCAGTAAATGTGTGACAAATAAATATATAATATAATATTTAATATTATCTTCATTTGGAGTCATAAACCTGCACAGTATTATTCCTTATACCTTAAATAAATGTGCTGAGGAATATAGACAGGAGAAACACATAAATAAAACAGTAATGTTTTTGTCAATTGTTTTAGGCTTTATTTCTTTGAATTTAAAAACTTGCTACAATCTCTCCTGCCCCTCCCACTTCCAGCAATACTTACATTTATGATGCACGGTCTCAGGAATACAAAAGGTAATATGATCAAGAGAATGAAAACTGAAGTTTTCACCTCTATTTGAGCAATTAAATGAGTGATCTAATCTGTTCTAATTATATAGCTGAATTTACAGATAGTAATTGGTTAATTTTATATTCTGAATTGAGTTATTTATTTTACTAAGTAAACCATGTGATAGTTTTAACTGATCAATGAAGTCAAAATATTTAAACAACTTTTTAAGTAGACAGAATCTAATACAAATTAAGGCTTTCCCATCCCACCTGGGAAAAGTTGGGCCAAATATTGAAATAGGTTGTTCACCCAATAAAGCTGCTTCAAAGTTTTTTCAAAGTCAGATAATAATAAGCGTGTGTAATGTGACCATCTTGTAATTTAAAACTGCCAAATTTTTGTGATGGGCAAAATGTGTAAGCTTAACTTCTGCCAAGATAATTTTCTTTTTATATAAGGAGCAATGCCCTGCTACCTCGCACTGGGAAGATTTTAAAGAGTTCTGGAGATGATTGATGGAGTAGTGCTATTTCATTTCTCTGAACATCCTTGGTGCATCAAGAGGTAGAACAAAAGAGTGAAAAATCAAGAGAGGGATGGAAGTCAGCTAGGATGTGTACCCACTAACAGATCTCTTGCCTTTTATTCTGTAACCCCCGTTGTTTCTCCCTTGGCTCTATGACTTTAAACAACTTTTTTTTTTTTTTTTTTTAAATGTGAATACACAGAGGCCTCTAAAATAGTAAGAAGATAATCCAGGCCTGCCTTCCTAGCTGCCTTTGGGTGGGTTCGAACCATATAACTTTTGGCTAGTAGTTGAGTGCTTAACTGTTTATACCACTAAAGCAATCAAATAATAAACACATCTTTTCGAAAAGTGTCTAAAACAAACACATATTTTGAAAAGTAATTATTACTGATCCAATTAGAAAGCAAAGGTTTGCTTGTGTAGGCAGCTGACTGCCTGAATATGACCAAAGACTAAAGCCGCGTACTTTATTAAGTGCTCTTCTTTTTCTCACTCTACATTCTTAATGTCTGTCTGTTTGCATGTTTGTTTTAATTAGCTCATCTATCTTCATTTGCCCCTTACATATAAATATTTTGTTTTCTTTCTCCTTTCTTTCTAAAGATTTTCTCAAGAACGTATAAGTCATCTGTATAGTTTGACCATCTCCTTTTTACTTGATTTATGTCTAAAGTGTATCTTCAGAAATGATTTCCCTTCTGTTCCAAACATTAGATTTTTATCTGCCTAATAAATCTCTTTTCTTGGGTATTATATAGACAACTCAAACTCAGCCTATTCAAGTAGCACCCAATATTTCTTTATGCGAGTAAATTATGTGACATGACTGAATAATTTCTAACCTCGGCTGGGTAATCCTTGGGTAAGAATAGGTTGAGGGATTTATTGCAAAAATTTAGATCAGGTTTTCTCAACCTCAGTACTGTTAACATTTTGGACATGACAATTGTTTGTTGTGGGAGTTACTCATGTGCATTATAGGATACCTCACATCATCTTTGGTCTCTATCCAGGAGATTCCAGTAGTTTCTCCCCATCCTCCTTCAAGAGGACTCCTGGTGGCACAGTGGTTAAAGTGCTCAGCTGCTAACTAAAAGATCAGCAGTTTGAACTCACCAGCTGCTCCATGGAAGAAAGATGTGGTGGTCTGATTCCGTAAAGATTTACAGCTTTGGGAACCCTATGGGGGCAGTTCTACTCTGTCCTTTAATGTTTCTATGAGTCAGAATCCACTCAAGCAGCAACAGGTAATGTGTATTCTCCTATACATCCCATTGTGCATTGTGTGCCTAGACATTGCCCCATATCCCCTTGGGGTTAAAAATCACCCCAGGTTGAGAACTACTATCGGCTTAACAAAGGTCTGTATTAGAACAGCAACAGTGAAAATGGAGAAAATTAATAAAATCAAAAGACGTTTTGGAGGTAGAGTCAATGAGGTTAATAACTGAGTATATGCAGTAGGAGTGAATAAAGAATATTAAGCTGTCTTCTAATCCATCACTCATCTGTCAGTTTGTCATACTGTGGTGGCCTGTGTGTTGTCGTGATGCTGGAAGCTATGCCACTGGTATATCAAATACCAACAGGGTCACTCATTGTGGACAGGTTTCAGCAAAGCTTTCAGACTAAGACAGACTAGGAAATAGACTTCTAAAAATATTGGCCAGTGAAAACCTTATGAATAGCAGTGGAACATAGCCTGATATAATGCCCGGGATGAGCCCCTCAGCTTGGAAGTCACTCATCATATGACTGGGGAGGAGCCGCCTCCTCAATGTAGAGTGACTCCTGATGACATGGATGGAATCAAGCTTTTGGGACCTCTATTTTCTGTGTGCAATGACTCAAAATAAGAGGAAACAGCTGCAAACTTCTATTAATAATCAAAGTGTACTAAGTGTAAATCTAGGAAAATTAGAAGTCAAAAATGAAATGGAACTCATAAAGTGGATACCCTAGGCACTGGTGAGCTGAAATGGACTGGTATTGGCCATTTTGAATCAGACAATTATATGGTCTACTATGCCAGGAATGACAACTTGAAGAAGAACGGCATCACATTCATTGTCAAAAAGAATATTTCAAGATCTATCTTGATGTACAACATTGTCAGTGACAGGATAATATCATACGCCTGTCTACAAGGAAGACCAGTTAATATGACCATTACTCAAAATTATGCAACAACCACTAATGCTAAAGATAAGAGAAAATTTTAAAAAATACATAATATGTATATGTTATTTGTAACATGAATAAACTTTATTTCAGTGCTGTTATTTTAACCTCATCTACTTGTCACTTTGTATACTTAAATCTTACTGAAAAGGGGATATCCTGAAGTTTATAATTTGTACAAAAAATATTTTATATCAAAAGACCTATACAAAGAAAACTACAAAACACTGCTGCATGAAACCCAAAGGGATCTACATAAATGGAAAAACATACCATGCTCATGGATAGGCAGACTCAACATTGTGAAAATGGCAATTCTACCTAAAGCAATCTACAAATACAATGCAATTCCGATACAAATACCAACAACATTCTTCAAAGAGATGGAAAAACTAATTATTAACTTTATATGGAAAGGGAAGAAACCTCGAATAAGTAAAGCACTACTGAAGAAGAAGAATAAAGTTGGAGGACTCACACTACCTGACTTGAGAACCTACTATACAGCTACAGTACTCAAAACAGCCTGGTACTGGTACAACAACAGAGACATTGACCAATGGAACAGAATTGAGAACTCAGATGTAAATCCATCCACCTACGGTCACCTGATTTTTGACAAGGACCCAAAATACATCAAATGGGGAAAAGACAGTCTTTTTAACAAATGGTGCTGGCAAAACTGGATATCCATTTGTAGAAAAATGAAACAGGACCCATACCTCACACCATATACAAAAACTACTTCAAAATGGATCAAAGACCTGAATATAAAGCCTCAAACTATAAAATTCATAGAAGAAAAAATAGGACCAACACTTCAGGCCTTAATACATGGCATTAACAGGATACAAACCATAAACATCAACACAAAAAACCCAACAGATAAACTAGATAATTGGGATCTTCTAAAAATCAAACATCTATGCTCTTCAAAAGATTTCACCAAAAGAGTTAAAAGAGAACCTACAGACTGGGAAAAAATTTTTGGACAGTACAAGTCAGACAAAGGTCTAATCTCCATAATCTACAAGAAAATCCAACACCTCTACAACAAAAAGACAGCCAATCCTATCAAAAAATGGGCAAAGGAAATGAACAGACACTTCACCAAGGAAGACATTCAAATGGCCAACAGACACATGAGGAAATGCTCGCGATCACTAGCCATTAGAGAAATGCAAATTAAAACCACAATGAGATACCATCTCACCCCGGCATTACTGGCACGAATCAAAAACACTGGAAATAACAAATGTTGGAGGGGCTGCGGGGAGACGGGAACTCTTATACACTGCTGGTGGGAATGCAAAATGATACAGCCATTTTGGAAAATGATATGGCGTTTCCTCAGAAAGCTAGAAATAGACGTACCATTCGATCCAGCAATCCCACTCCTAGGAATATATCCTAGAGAAATAAGAGTCATCACTCGAATAGACATATGCACACCTATGTTCATGGCAGCATTATTCACAATAGCAAAACGATGGAAACAACCTCGATGTCCATCAACAGACGAATGGATACACAAACTATGGTACATACACACAATGGAGTACTATGCAACGAGAAAGAACAATGAATCGGTGAACCATCTCATAACATGGATGAAACTGGAGGACATCATGCTGAGTGAAATAAGTCAATCACAAAAGGACAAATATTGTATGAGACCTCTATTGTAAAAACCCATGAAAAAATTCACATGCAAAATGTAACAATCCTTGTTGGTTACCAGGGATGGGAGGGGGGGGGATACTAAATAGGTAATAGGTAAGTGGTAACTTGGGTGAGAGATGAGATAGTACATAGTACAGCGGAAACTAACACAACCTGCACAAGGAAAGGTCATGAAGGCCCTATAGACACATCCAAACCCCCCGAGGGACTGAGCTGTTGGACGGAGGGCTCTGGGGACCATGATCTCGGGGAACATCTAGCTCAATTGGCATGACACTACTTATAAAGATAATGCTCTACATTCTACCTTGGTGAGTAGTGTCTGGGGTCTTAAAAGCCTATGAGCGGCCATCTAAGATACTCCACTGATCTCATCCCTTCGGGAACAAGGGAGAATGAAGAGAACAGGATACAAGGAAAAGATTAGCCCGAAGGACTAATGGTCCACAGCTACAAAGGCCTCCACGGGACTGAGCCCAGTACAGCTGGATGGTGCCCGGCTACCACCAATGACTCCTTTGACCAGGATCACAACAGAGGGTTCTGGGCAGAGCTGGAGTAGGATGTAGAGCATAATTTTAACTCCCAAAAAAAAAAAAAAAAAAAAAAGAAGACCAGATATACTGGCCTAAAGAATACTAGAGAAACCTCGAGAGTGTGGCCCCCAGACACCCTTTCAGCTCAGAGGGGAAGTTACCTTCAAGGTTCGATGTTAAGCCTGGGAATGGACACCCCAGTAAAACTAAATGGGACTAACGATGTACAGGAGTCCGGTGACAAGGGCCAGAAGGCAGAGGGAGAGTAGGAAACTGATGATAAGGAACACAAATTGAATAAGGACACTGTCGATGTATTGTGAGATTGTTGACCACTGCTATGGGGCAACATTTGTAGTAACTATTAAATGGGAGGCTGTTTTGTCCTGTAAGCCTTCATCTTGGGCGAGAATGGCAGCACAATTGGAAGAGCATAGTCAATATCACTTAAATGTGTAAGTAAAAAGTTTTGAAATGGTGTTTAAATAAAATAAAAATAAATAAATAAATAAACAAACAAAGGAGACTAAATAGGTACAATAGTCCACTGACAAGGTCCAGAAGACAGAAGGGGACAAGGAAGCCCCCTGGTGATAGGGAACACAAGGTGGAGTAAGGATATTCTTGATGTGCTGTGAGATTGTTAACCATTGTCATAGGGCAACATGTGTAGTAACTGTTAAATGAAAAACTATTTTGTTCTGTAAGCCTTCATCTTAAGTGAGAATAACAGCACAGTTGGAAGAGCGTAGTCAATGTCACTGAACTGTGAATGTAGAAAATTTTGAAACGGTGTATCTTTGGCCATCTGTAATTTTCATCAAAAAAAAAGGTTGAGAATTTAGAGGCTTAATACGTTGTGGGGTTGTTAACCAATGTCAAAAAAAACAACATGTGTACTACTATTTCATGAGAAACTATTTGCTCTGTAAGCTTTCACCTGAAGTACAATAAAATATATATAAAAAAAAAAAAAATATTTTATATCATTCCCAGAGCCTCAGATTCTCTGAGTCAGCATCCCCTGGCCTGAGCAAGTTTTGCCTCTGAATTATACTAGAATTCTTCTGAATTAACCTACATTATCTTCTTACAACTAACGTCACCAACACTTGTTGCATCTATTCAATATTTTTTGTTTGATTTTGTTTTGACTTTGACCAGTCTCATCATTCCTACACTCTTGCCATATTTTATACTTTCTCCTAAAATACTAAATATACTACTATCTATCCTCCTACATTAGTCTGTACTCTCTCCAAACTATTCTCTGCACTGCTCCTAGGAAATTTTTTTTTTTTAAGAAACGCTAATAAAAAATCACCCCACTTACAATGCTTCAGTTTGTCTTTAAGTACTAGAATAAATTTCAAACTTAGTAAATTAACACAAAAGGTTCATCAAGAACCTGTGTTTTTAAATGTAAGTATACACTGTTGTTAGGTGACGTTTTGTATATCAGAACAAAATTTTGCTTGGTCCTGCACCATCCTCATAATCGTTGCTATGTTTGATCTCACAGTTGTAGCCACTGTGTCAATCCATCTCCTTGAGGGTTTCCTTCTTTTCTTCTTCAGGTATTACTCCCTCTAGAGAAGAGGTCAAAAATAAACCAGACAAAGTCTTGTCATTCTCACTTCTAAGGAGCGTTATGGCTGTACTTCTTCCAAGACAGATTTGTTTGTTCTTCTGGCAGTCTATGGTGTATTCAGTATTCTTCACCAACACCGTAATTCATATGTGTTAATTCTTCTATCTCTTATATACGTGTGTATGTTGATAGACAAATGATAGATAGATAGAGAAATAGATGATAGATAGATGCCTTTTAGTTAACTTAGATTCATGGCGATCTTACATTCAACAGAACAAAATATTTCCATTATTCTCAAAATCATCAGCATGTTCAAGTTCATTTTTGCAGCTATTGTGCTAATACATCTCACTGAGGGTCTCATTGGGTCTCCATTTACCAAACATGATGCTCTTCTACAGCAGTTAATACTTCCTGATAACATGCCCAAAGCAAGTGAATCAGACAATGTTCAGTCGTAATCCATAAGGCTTTTATTGGCTTATTATGGAAGTACATCATCAGGTCTTTTTCCTAGTCTGTCTTAGTCTGGAAGCTCTGCCGGAACCTCTCTACTGTGGGTGACTTTCCTGGTATTTGAAATACCAGTGGCATAGCTTCCAGTATCACAGCAACATGCAAATCACCACAGTACGACTGACTGGTGGGTGGTTGATATGTATAAATACATATAGGTAACTATATTCTACAGAGACCTGTGTTTTTCTCCCTACCAATGCACCTCATGCACTGCCACCACCAGACTGTCAGTGGAGGCATGTGAGTTGCTATGTTGCTGAGCAGGTTTCAGTGAGCTTCTAGACTAAGACTAATTAGGAAGAAAGGCCTGGTTATCTACTTCTGAAAATCAGCCATTGAAATCCCTATGGATCATAATGGTCCCATCATCCACTGGTCCTGGGGATGGTGCAGGATTGGGCAGCTTTTCATTCCTTTGTGCAATGTGTTGCCATGAGTCAGGGGCTAACTCAATGGCACTAACAATAACAACAACAAATACATACAGATAGACTGAGGTAGTACTCCTATTTGTATACACACGCACACATACACACATGTGCTCACTCACATATATATACACATTAAAGGTCAAACTTTGTTAATCAACACACAAGATTTTTTAAGAACTTATATATAGAGAATGGAGCCCTGGTGGCACAGTGGTTAAGAGCTATATACATATAAATAAAAATAAATAAATACATAATATAAATATATATACATATATATAATTTTTTCTTCTGACCATGCTATCCTTTATACAAAGCATTCTCTTTACCTGGAATATCCTTTCACCCTACTTTCTTCATGTGGTTAGAAGTTAGCCCAGTGAGGCCATTCTTGACTCTAACAGTCTGATTTAGTTGATCCTCTTTGAATTCAATGCATCCCTCATTTACCACAATATGCGGTAAATACTGTACTACAATTGAAGAATGGTGTGATTTGATCACCTAATAGACTATGAAGCTCATCAAGGGCAGGCAATATGACGATGTATTTTCAGGAATCAGCATGGTGTCATGCATATTTCTGACACTCTGTAAGCTTTTGTTGACTTTAATGAATAAATGAATAAGTAAAGAACAAAAAGATGGAATCATGTCTTGTGAAATGGGTGGGGTTCAGCTTAGCTGGATCATAGTGTGTATGAAGGGTAGGAAGTTGAGATAATGCTGCAGAGGCAAGCTGAGATCACATGATAAAGGATCTTGCACATCAGGGATAGAGAATTTTAATTCTCTGTGCAAGTGATGGAGTGTAATTGATGGTGTTTTTAACAGAACTATGGATTAGGGAGTGCAATCAGGGAGCAATGATTAAAATGAAATGGGAGAGAGAGAAATTGGAAATAAGAGCAGTCAGGAGATAGTAGCATTAGCCTATTCGAGCTGTTGTACACTTGACCTGGAAAAATAGAAATTTGAAAGGTGATCAATGGGCTCTTTAATTTTATTTTGCTTTTTCTTGCATGGGTGAATTTTTTTTTTTTTTTCCCTCACCACTTCTATGTCCTCTTTATGACCTAGAAAGTATGTTCTAATGGTCAATACTTCAGAACAGGAATTGTTTTCCCTATGCTATAAAATTGAACTTTCCTATTAACCTCACTGCCATGGGGTCGATTCTGACTCATAGTGACCCTATAGGGCAGAGTAGAACTGCCCCATAGGGTTTCCAAGGCTGTAAAACTATATGGAAGCAGACTGCCACATCTTTCTCCCACAGAGCAGCTGGTGGGTTTGAATTGATGACCTTTAAAAAAAAGGACCAGACTTAATGGTCTGACTGAGACTAGAGGAACCCTCAAAGACATGGCCCTTGGACTCTCTGTTAACCCAGAAATAAAACCATTCCTGAACCCGACTCTTCAGAGGAAAATTGGATTCGAATATAAAACATAAATTAATGCTCACGAAGAGTGTGCTTCTTAGTTCAAGTAGATATATGAGACTAAGTGGGCAGCTCCTGTCTGGAGGCAGGCTGAGATGGCAGAAACAGACAGGAGCTGGTTGAATGGACACGGGAAACCCCACGTGGAAAGTGGGGGTGTGCTGTCACATTATAGGGATTGCAACTAGTGTCACATAATATTATGTGTATAAATTTTTGTATGAGAAATTAACTTGAGCTGTAAACTTTCACCTAAAGCACAATTAAAAAAAAATTACAGTTTCCTTTTCTTGGAAGACCCTAACTCCTTTTCCATCATATATTTATCTGGTGCACATATTTTCAGATTCCTAATCCCAAATCTGGCTGCTTACTAATCTTAGAATTTTCTTTGTTGGACTTTAAATTTTGACTAGAATCACAAAATTACAGGCTTTGGAAGATTTTATAACCTCAAAGTTAGCTGTGCCAGTAATCTAATGATGATCACTGATAATTATTTGAGGTTTACTAAGAGCCAATCATTCCGCTAAGGACTTAAATGCAGTATCTCTTTTATTCTTCCTAGTAGCACTGAATTATAAGTCACATTGTCAAAGATGATGACATTTATGCATAGGTAATTTAAATTGTCCAAACTATATAAATGAAAATCAGTAGAGAATGAATTCAAACATAAGTCGAACAATAAATCTAAAGATATTAATTAAAAAAGTAACCAACAACTGATGAGTCCCATATGCCAGAGTCTAGATATATGCATTAATTATGTGGTAAAGTGAACCATAAGAGTCAGAAGAAGTATGAAAGTAGGTGAAGTGTTTACATTTGCTGTGGCTGAGATGAAAATAATATGAATGATTTTAAAATCTTTATGATGTTGATCTACTAAATTTTATGTGAAGGCAGATAAACAGAAAAAAATAATTGCATTTACATATAGGGTCACTATCAGTTGGAATCAACTCAACAGCAATGAGGTTTTTTTTTTTTTTTTTTTTTTTGGAATACCAGTTCTGTTTAAGTGCCTAAAGGAATTTATTTCCTAACAATTAATACAGATATGTAGCTTCTTTTTTCTGATTACCTTAATAATGTACCTAGGTAGGAAATAGAAAGCATTTTTCTACAAAAGATTAATGTAAAATTTTGGTTTCTTCAATTAACTCAAAAGGAATTAGGAAGCTAGTTTTTGAGGTCTCATAGACAAAATACACATTTAAGTCTAAACTTTCATTTTTGTGAAACTATTTTTGCATCTTGATATCTCAACGATGTAAAACAGTGTCCCACTTAATATATATTGATGAAGTAATTCAAAAATTTGTTAGATGACATGATCTAACGCTAGCATTTTCTTTACATGTTAAATTTCAAAAATATAAGAGCTATTTTAAAACTAAAAAATTAAAGTCTCTGTAATTGCATAACCTCAAAATATCATTATGTTCCACTTTAACCAGAAAAGCATATATATTTTTTCACATTAAAGGAAGTCAAGTTGCAGTTCTCTTAGCGAAATAATTTGCAATATCACAGTGGGACTTCTGTAATTAGAGGGCATGTGAAGGAAGACGATTCACTGGGCTCAAACACTTGGATGCAAAGCTTTGTAAAAGCTGCTTTTAAATAGGTTGGCTCCCAAAGTTTGTTTCAATCCTTTAGTCTGAGTTTAATGAATTGATTATATTGTTTTACTAGATTTTATAAAGATTTTTTTTTTTCCAGTAGAGTGAGTATGACCACTCATATATGTCATGGACAATTTAGCAGATTATTTAATGAGTGAAATTTCAGACTCCTTCTTTGAAGATGTGGAAAATAGATACATATTATTTCTGCATAATTCTGAGACCCTTTCTATATGTCTCCTTTTCTTTTTTCTGATGCCATTCCCACATTTTAAGATTAAACACAAGACAGCTTTAAATAAACGATGTTAACTCATGTCAAAAAGATTTATATCTCTTAGAGAAACATTTAACTTCCTCTCAGTCATTTTGACCATATATTCTGTGGTCATATATGAAATAGTTATCAGGTTACTCTATAAACGTTTAGTTTTGATATGAGTAAGTTTCATTGTTTTATATTTCCATACTTTATATATCTGAAAAACACTTAATATTTTTATTTTAGCTACTCTAGTCAAACAGATATTTGAAAATAAACACACATAAACTTCAGAGTTAGGCTATTATTTTATAATCTATTGATCAATAATAATGCAAAGTTATGTTGGATATGCACATCAAAAATTAAACAGTCGAAAGATATTATTGTTCTATATCTTATTTATTACATAATCAAGATTCATTCAACATATGAAACACTTATATATGATGCAATATGATGAGTTGTGAAAAAGTATAAAATGATCTAAGGTTCTACCTTTACAAACATATGGGAAATTGACTCAGTACAAAATTATTAGCGATAACTAGTGGTTCAAATGAGGAGGAAAATATTCTGTCATTAGAATGGAAGTGTAGAGACATAATTATAATGGTTATAACTGGTATTTAAGTTAGTCCTTGAAGGATGAATAGAACATTATTAAATATAGATAGGGAGCTCAAAGAGAAATCTGGGTAAAGGGAACAGTACCAAGAAAGGCATAGAAGGTAAAAGTACAAGTAAACTGTGAAACTTAGGAATATCCTTTAGTGAGCGGTCTAGAAGACAACTTGTGGTGGTTGTTAGGTGCCATCCAGTCAGTTCTGACTCACAGTGACCCTATGTACAACAGAATGAAACACTGCCTGGTCCTGTGCCATTCTCACAATCATTGTTAAGCTTGAGCCCATTGTTGCAGCCACTGTGTGAATCCATCTCATTGAGGGTTTTCATCTTTTTTGCTGACCTTTTACTTTACAAAGCATGATGTCCGTCTCCAGGGACTGGTCCCTCCTGATAACATGTCCAAAGTATGTGAGATGAGGTCTCTCTATCCTTGCTTCTAAGGAGCATCCTGGCTGTACATCTTCCAAAACAGATCTGTTCATTCTTCTGGTAGTCCATACTATATTCAATTATTTTTCACCAACACCATAATTCAAAGGCATTAATTCTTCTTTTGTCTATCTTATTCATTGTCCAGCTTTCACATGCATATGAGGTGACTGAAAACACCATAGCTTGGGTTAGGCACTCCTTAGTGCTTAAAGTTACATCTTTGCTTTTTAAAACTTTAAAGAGGTCTTTTGCAGCAGATTTGCCCAATGCAATATTTCCTTTGGTTTTTTAACTGCTGCTTCCATAAGCGTTGATTTTGGATCCAAGTAAAAATGGAATCCTTGACAACTTCTATCTTTTCTCCTTTTCTCACGATATTGTATATTCTTCCAGCTGTAAGGATTTTTGTTTTCTTTTTGTTGAGGTTTAATACATATTGAAGGCTTTGATCTTCATCAGTAAATTTTACCCATAAAATCCTTCAGTATTGCAACTCAAGGCTTGAATTTTTTCTTCAGATCTTCCAGCATGAGAAATGCTAAGCACGTTTTTCTCTTTTGGTTTTCTAACTCCAGGACTTTACGCATTTCATTATAATACTTTACTTTATCCTCTCCATTTGCCCTTTGAAATCTTCTGTTCAGCTGTTTTATCATTTCTTCTGTTTGCTTTAGCTACTCTACCCTCAAGAGCAAGTTTCAGAGTCTCTTCTGATATCTATTTTGGTCTTTCCTTTCTTTCTTGTCTTTTTAATGACCTTTTGCTTTCTTCGTGTATGATGGGCTTTATATCATCCCACAATTCATCTGGTCTTTGTTCATCAGTGTTCATTATGTCAAATCTGTTTTTGAGATGGTCTCTAAATTCAGGTGGGATATACTTATGCTCATATTTTGGCTCTTGTGGTCTTGTTTTAATTTTCTTCAGCTTCAACTTGAACTTGCATAGGAGCAATTGATGGTCATTTCTGCAGTTGGCCCCTGGCCTTGTTCTGACTGATGATATTAAGCTTTTCCATTATCTCTTTCTATAGAAGTTGTCGATTTGATTCCCATGTTTTCCATCAGGCAAGGTCCACATGTATAGTCACAATTCATGTTGTTGA
The DNA here is from genome assembly GCA_030035585.1 of Dugong dugon. Classification (NCBI taxonomy): domain Eukaryota; kingdom Metazoa; phylum Chordata; class Mammalia; order Sirenia; family Dugongidae; genus Dugong; species Dugong dugon. The sequence continues at coordinate 98,128,661 of CM057463.1, read as the reverse complement.
AAAAACATATTTCCAATGAATAAGTCACTGGTCTTGCAAAATACTCTCATGCGATCTCCAGTATTGTTTCTATCACCATGGCCATATTTTCCGACTACTGAGCTTTTGTCTTTGTTTCTAACCTTCACATTCCAATCACCACCAATTATCAATGCATCTTGATTGCATGTTTGATCAATTTCAGAACTCAGAAGTTGGTAAAAATCTTTAATTTCTTCATTCAAATCCACATTATTTTCTCTAGTCTTCCTCAATAGTTTCTATAAATTTGATTTTTAAATACATTATTTTTTCTCATTTTTGATCATGTTTAAAATATAAACACAGTGTTTTAAAAACTTGTGGAGAATACCTTGAGTGAAAAGGCATTTCTTAATTTCTTTTAAGGTACTCTCTTAAATAAAATAAAAATGTCTTTCCATTAAAGAAGTGGTGGGCAAAACTAAGACCTGTGACCAAAACCAGTCATTCCATTCATTTACCAATTGTGTGCAGGTACTTTTGTGTTACAACAGCACAGGTGAGTAGTGGAAAAGATCATGTGCACCCAAAGCCTAAAATATTTACTACTTGACTCTTTACAGAAAACGTTTGCTAATCCCTGCAATATAGCATTATAAAAGTTCTCACTTGTATATAGATGAATATTCCTGTGGGAGTTATGTTTCTTGTAGGACCCTTACAGACCAGGGAAAGTCAATTTTAGGATTAACAATTTTAACTGATATTTAGTGTACTAAATCACTTTGATCAAATGATTAAGCATGCTTAAACCATTGAAATTGTTTTCTAACACTTAACTGGTCTAAAGTAGAAGACTAGTGGTTATTAATATTATAGCAGAAGCCCAGTACTCTGAATAGGCTTGCAACATGTGACAATTTCACAAAATAAGTAAATACTTCATTCCCTTTTTATAACAATACATTGTATTGAGCTTTAAGTTTCAATTATGACTTAGTGGGTCAACATATTTCTCCAGAGATGCTGTTATTGCTTTTAGGTGTCTTCCAGTCAGTTCCAACTCACAGCAACCCTATGTACAACAGAAGGAAACACTATCTGGTCCTGTGCCATCCTTATGATTGTTGTTATGCTTGAGCCCATTGTAGCCACTGTGTCAGTCCATCTTGTTGAGGATCTTCCTCTTTTTCACTGACCCTCCACTTTACCAAGCATGATGTCCTTCTCCAGGGATTGAGCCCTCCTGATAACGTGTCCAACGTATGTGAGACAAAGTCTCATCATCCTTGCCTCGAAGAGGCAGTCTGGTCGTACTTCCAAGTATATCTCCAAAGATAAGATTGGTTATATAAATGTATGTCTTAATGTTCATTTAATAAAAGACCAATCATTTTTATGATTCTTAAGGGCATGCAAATTAAAGTTAAGATGAAAAACTTAGCTTAATTTCTTCCTTTTTTACTTATCTGTTATTTTTATAACTATTAAATTCTGTAAAGCAATTATTGCCAATCATTACAGCCCAAGAGCAATAACTACTTTATTTGTTAATTAAATACTTATCTAGGACACTTCATTTCAAGTGTTAACAAATATTTACCAATTTCTTACTCTGAAAAAAAGAAACTTATTTATAATTCAGGAGAGCTGTCTAGATACCTAAGCTATTGGGGAATTAGGAAAAAAAACAGTTTTAACAAAATTAAATAATCAAAGAAAGTACATGGTAACTTGGGTAACTAAGAGTGGCTTAATAGCAATTTATCATCTTTATTTAATAACAATATTCCTGCTACATTCCAGAATATTCTACATATTTTATTGTTTTCAGGTACCACTGACTGTATGCTGCCACATTTATCACTATGTAATTTGTAGATCCCAGTGCCGTTTTCAGAACTCCAAATAACATTTATTAAATTTGCCAAGTAATTATATTTACTCATGATAATTTCAATTCCACAGTGCAAATCAGCACAGGTGTGACTAGCAGTTATATTTCTTCATCCACAGAGTCCCTGCTGTACATAAAGCATTCACTAGTAATTTTCTTCAATTCACTTAATTGCTTGGGGCAGCCTGAGCCACTCTTTTCCCCTAATTTGAAGCTTTCCGTTGTATTCCATAGCAAACAAAGTCGTCTGAAGAGGGGCCACTTGTAATTAGCAGGATTGAAATACAAGCACACTTGTGACTAATATAGACTTGGAGTCAACCCTGCCACCTTCACACAAGTATCTCTGTGATATAAACAATTTGAGAAACTTCAAAAGACCAGAAACTGGCAAAGAGAAACAATAAGAGGAAATAAATGCAAAACAAAACAAATGACTGCTCTTTTAAAAAGATTATAAAGTTTACTTTTAATATGATCATACCAAAATTCCAAGAAACCTTGTAACAATCTTTTTCTTGTTTCAAGGCTTAATAAGTATGTTCATTTGCTTTCCATTTGTGTTCCAAAGATTCAGTTATAAATGTCTATTCTAGTGTTGTTGAACTTCTTTGAACTCATCAGACGTGTTTTCTTACTAACCTTGCCTCTGTGTGTTCTGTTTCATCAGACTGAATTGCAGAGAGCAAGATCTACCTTTAGCTTTTAAATATGCTCAGCCTCTGGTACATTTGTTTCAAATGAATGATTTGGTGGATGATTATTGCTTTTAATACCTTTAAAAAGTTAAACAGTTGATCACTAATAGTTATTACAAATTAATCGTTTTTCACAATTAAATAAGAATTATTTGATAAGTTCCTCTTATTGCATTCTTGTACTGTCTATGAAAAAAAAAGTAAGGTAATGTGTTAAGAGTTTTAAAGGAAAAGAACGCTTAATATGGTCAGCAGAAATTTTGCCAAAGGAAACAATAGAAGAAGTTTGCTTCTGGAGAGCTCCATTACCATAGAAAGTAAAATGCTGTGACTGAAGAAACAGTTTCCCCTAGAAGAAAGCAAATGAGTACATAATTTGAAATCCAGTTCGCACCTGCATAAGTGAGCGATAACTTTTGATTCCATTAATCTCTGCCACTCTTAGCAACTTGTGGGGATTATGGAAGACTAAGTGAGGAAAGCAACATTGGCTGATGGAATGATGAACACCTGTTTAATAAATTCGTTTTTCTCGTTTCCATTTACAATTTTAACTGATGATATTTAAACCATGGGGCTACATTTACTAGGAAGCTGTGCACGCACAGAAGAATGGCTAAAAATACTACCTACATCATTTTTGGGGAAGCTGAAAAATCACCTAATACCAGAGATGTTCTTCTATTAATTCTGATGTGCTTGTTCTTAAATTTTTGCTGATTTATCGAATCCTTAGAAAACTTGATTAAATCTAAGAACCCTTTGCTCAGAAAAAAGGCATGTAGATTTAAAAACAATCTACACACTATTTCAGGAGGGCACAGACTTCCAAGCTCCTACTTGAGAGTTGATGTATTCCAGGTAAGAGGCTTTATTCAAACGGCTAAAACTCATTGTCAATGAGTCAATTCCAACTCATAGCAACCCTATAGGACAGAGTAGAATTGCCCCATAGGGTTTCCAGGGAGTGGTTGGTAGATTTGAACTGCCAACCTTTTGGTTAGCAGCCAAGCTCTTAACCACTGTACCACCAGCTATTTCCTGGAAACAAAGCTATTCATTACTATGTCTAGTTCACTGATATATCATAGCCAGGTCTCTCTCTTTTTGATCCTTCAAAATCATTTTCTACTTACATAATTTCTTTAGACATGGTTAGCATGTGGTCATAACAAATCTCTTTCTACTCCAGTTTGGCCCTACAAACGGATAATGAGGGCGTGCCATTAAATATTTTTTGCCAATATTATTTAATATCTGTCTAATAATTGATTCTTCTGGATATACCATACTTTACTTAACCTTTATTTGTTTAACCTTTATGAATACTCTTGGAAATAAATGCACAAATCTCTGATTATTCTCTTAGAATAAATTTTAGAACATGAATTACCTGGTCAAAAGGTGTGAACTTGTCAAGGTTCTTGAGACTTATTGCCAAATCACTCCCCAGAAAATAGTATCACTTAAACTCTTACCAGTGACTTGAGATAAAGTCCATCTCAATATATTCTCAGTAACTCAACAATATTCCATATTTCCACTGGAAAAAATAGTAATAATAAACAAACACATTTTGAAAACAGAAACCTTACTGTCACTGCTGTATGAAAGACATTTTCCTTGTGGGGACCTACCTCGAGGTCACTGAATAATAAAACAACAGATTTTGTGACAGTTACAGGGAAAATGCAAACCCAGTTTCACATGACTGCTTTTTCTGATGATCTTCAATGATAGTTAGGACAAAATATCAAGGCAGTTTTTAAAGGAATTAAGCCAAAATAGTCAATCAAGTAGCCTTACAATTAAAGAATGCAATAGGTTTTTAAAACTCAGAGTAGTCAAGGGTGTAGACATTCTTCCATAAACATCACTTTTATCACGCTGCAGGATAGCATAGAGACTAAATTTTTTGCTGAGACTAAAATTTTTTGTTTGAATGAAGATCATTAGGCTTTGGGACCCAGATATCTGAATCTAGAGGAACATGGGGGAAGAAGTATGGAATCCTTTCCCATCTGGGTCTTTACTTTCAGAAAACTTCTAAGTGACAACTGAGAAAAGAAGACTGAGGCTTAGTTCAGGAAACATTCACAGACACCTCACATTTGTGGGATCTGGATGTCCAGACAGACTCTAGTTACACAATGAGCAGTCTCTTGTCCAACCAACATATTTCTGAGCTCCTAGCTCTGGGCTAGGCATTCTAATAGGAGACGTATGTAATTTTAAATTGAAAATGTCACAGATTCTGTAGCAGTGATAAGACATGTACATAACGAAGGGCGTATAACTAAGAAAAGAAGTGCTGTATGACAGAATATGCTTAATTCTGCCATGTTCATATGATTTACAGATTTTATTTATACATATGTATTTGTTTATCATTTTACCATTTTAGCAATCTATTTTTATTTTTCGCCTTTTCCCCTTTTCTTTTTAGTTCATCAACTTGTCTTTCACTTTTTCTCCATACATCACTAAGTTTCGTAGTAATTACTTTTCTGTGAATATTCTATTGCTCCTCTCCTCAAGGGAAAACATGCTGTTGTCTATTCATATATTTTTGTCCTCTGCTTCATTTAATTTACTCAGCTCCAGCTACTATTCACTCCCAAGGTGAACTCTCTACATTCAGAATATTTACTTTTTATTACAAAGTGACATTGTACAAGTGTTCTACCTCTCCGGGTTATGAAAGACACAGATATTGTGCTGTTATGAGGCAAATGAACTATGCCTTTTGGAAAAAGCACATGCTTTCTTTCTTCCAAAAGATTGCTGCCGATTTTTTTTTTAACTTATTTGCTGCATCCAGTCCATATTGAAATGTGCAAAGGGATAAGTTCTGATATCATGCTTTGCTTGCTTTATGTTTCCCTATGAATTTATGATAACATTTCTTAGCAATCTTATTAATTTACTCTTAAGCAAAAAAATTGGCCCCATGACTATTTTTCAATCATCTCAGCACTGATACGCTTCTGAAATTTATTGCAATACACGTAGCATTAAAATATTCTATTATAAACATAAAGCCTGGTTAAAACTATAGGTCACTTGCTAGGTTATGTGAGACATCATGGATTCTAAAGGCAAAGAGGAGACTTTAGCAGTGGTTAGATATGATGAAGGTCCCTGGGTGACACAAATGGTTTATGTTCAGCTACTAACCAAAGGGTTTGATGGTTTGAACCCACCCAGTGGCAATGCAAAAGAAAGACCTGGCAATCGGCATCCATAAAAATTACAGCCAAGAAAACCTGATGGAGCAGTTCTACTCTTTAACAAGTGGGGTCTCCATGAGTTGGAAGAGACTGGATGGTACTTTTTTTGTTTTATTTATTTATTTTTTTTTAAGATATAATGAGATGCAAAGTGGATTTGGAGAGAGAAGCACCAACAAGAGTCGGCTTGCATCTTTCTGTGCTGAGTGGGTGAAATTGGCTGTCACTGTGCTAGACATATGCCTGGCTAAAACGAAACCATGGAAATGTGTGATGGAGGTGATTTTTTTCTTTTTCTTGCCAAGTCAAAAATGTTATCAACTCCCTCCAAACATGAAAGGAAGAGTCAAACTGAAAGCACCAGATAAAACCTTGTTAGTGTTTGCAAGTCAAGAACTCCTTTACAAAGCTCTCCTACCGGGAAAAATAAACAAAAGAACACACAGTAATAATGCTTCTATCATTTTAGGAGCTTAGCAGACCTCTACTCAGAAGCCCATTCATGGACCCCAAGTTAACAATTTCCAAATATAAGAAAATAAAATGATAAAAAGGAAGACCTTGCATTTTCTTCCCCAGATCTAGATATCCACTGAAACCAAAACAAAAGATTGAAAGATAAAAAAAAGCTGAGATTTTTAATGAAAAGACCACAAAACCTTTCTTGGAGGGGACTGTTCTCACTGAGTCACAGTCATTTGCTGTATTTGACACATATATTACCTCATCAATTCTTTTAAAATGTCCTTAATTCACTTGTTCATAAAATAATTCAGCAAAAGTACAATTTAAAGTAAGAAAGTTATTTTATGACACCTTGGCTTTCAAATATTATGCTTCTTAGAATTTAGGAATTTAGTGTGCAAACCCCTTTCCACCCACCTCAGCTAGGATTTAGGCCACTCTTAGCGGCTATCCAAACTGCCTTTCTGCATGAGAGGAATTAAATTACAAATCCCCTAAACATGCCTCATGCATACATTAGGCAGAGAAACTGCCTGCTTTTTCCATACAATGTGTCCAGAAAAACATTCTTTTTCTTTAAGCTTGTTTACAATCCATTATTGATGTGATAGTACCAAAACCCATTTCCATCTGATTCCAACTTGAACTGACTCTATAGGACAGAGAAGAACTGGCCCATAGGGTTTCCAAGACTGTAAATCTTTACAGAAGCAGACTGCTACATCTTTCTTCCCCGGAAGGGCTGACTGGTGGGTTTGAACCTCCAACTATTTGGCTACCTGCTGAATGCTTAACCACTGCACCACCAGGGCTCCTCTGATAGTAACAAAGGGGAAGAAATTATATGATTACAAATTTCTTCACTGCTTTTGCATGTAGAATTCGTATGTGCTATTAAAATATATATCTAAAGTTTGACATACAATTTAAAAAGTTTCTCTAAAATAGACAGAAAATCAGATCAAATGTGCATAAACCCCAAAAAAGAACATTTCAAATACAACCCATTTGGACAGTGACGTTAAGCAGAAAAATAGTAAATTAAGTGAAAGCATTAGAAGGAGAAAAGAAGCGCCCACATTTGGAGTGATTTTTGATGGACGCCATTAATGGTTTTCCAGCAAATAACACTAACTATTTTGGTATTAAGTTCCTGACTTGCTCAAAAAATAAAAGCTTATGGTTCCTCAGGGGCATGAACTAAGCAGAGAGCCGTTCAACCCCAACGCCGCTGAGCAGGCAGAATATGTCAAAATGTCACTCTGTGAAATTGGAGAAAGAAAGTAAGAGAAGATTGCCGGTCTCTGCGATTTTGTGGACATTGAATTATTCTTGGTATGAGAATTGACATTCAAGTGTGTACAAATCACATGTGACCCTCAGAGATATCTTCATAAAATCATGGAAGACACCACCCTCTATCAGCCCAGTGTTTCTCAATCTTTTTTTTTTTTAATTGCCCTTGCCCTACCCTCAGTTCAGAAGACTTTTTACACATATTTCTCCAAAGCAATATCCTACATGAAATTTTAATGATGCAGATATAGTATATATCTGTTCATGTACTGTCTATATATTTCTGTTTTATACATAAAAATAGTAAGTTTTTTTACATACTGTCCACATAGCCAATTTTGTCCCTTTGGGTCAATATTGCCCCCACTAAGAATCAAAGTGTTCCTTGACAGAAGAAAAAATAGTGCCCAGAAGAGTTTCCCTCCCGCTTGGATTCTAGATTATCACCCGCTCATTTATTTTTTCATTGCTAAACATAACTTTCATTGAAAATCTATTTCTCTGAAAAATCATTTCTGGTTCATTGCATAACGTGCACTCCACTGTGAAGCTATTGATTAACATATGTCCTGAAGTGTATTTTTTTAACACATTCCTACTCCTAATTTTAGTATACCAAGTGTACAATATACCCCTCTACTAGAATAAAATTGCATTACTACCTATGCATTGACAATTGTTAATTCTATACCGATAGCCTGGAATCTTTCCAGGGTTGTATGTTCAACTGAACATCTCCAACTGAAGAACCCAGAGGTACATAAGCTAAAGCTATATACATTGCAATTCTCCTTTGATAGAATATTGTCATTTATCAAAATTGTTTCCTTTACCTTATCTGCCATTTCCTTTTGCTCACAAATGTCTATGGTTGCAATATTATAATCTTTCATATTTATTATTTTTTTCATCACTTACACAATTCCTGTATTAGATCAGCTCTCATCATCCTGTATCTACACTGTTGAATTATTCTAACTTTGTCTCTCTGCCTCCACTTTTGCCTACACCAACTCAGTCATGCTTAACGTTATTACTAGGATTATTTTACTAAAATAGAATTCTATTAATATGATTTATATTCTTAAAAACCACCAATGACTCCCATTCCTCAAGAGATAATGTTAAACCTCTTTAGCTGGACATATAGATCTGACACTGGTTCCCACTGCTATCCAATTTTAAAACCGTATTAAATTCATTAATTGTGCCAATTTCTGCAAATTCTCCATGCAGTTTCACATTTCTAATGCTTTGTGCATGCCTTCTCAACCCTCCTGATCTTCCTAAAGACAGCTTTTTCAACCATAGAAATCCAATTCGTATCTTCTTTGGAAAGTCTTTTTCCATTCTCTAAGTAGAGCTTATGACTCAAGTCCAATTAGTGTCACTTTAGTATTTAGCAATAACTCCCATGATCCAATTATGACATTTATAGAATGATTTTATAAGTCGGCCAACTGAATTACTTTTGATAACAAGAATTTTTTTTTCATTTTTGAATCTTCTTCTAATTCAACGCATAAATATAAATGAATGAATGAATGGATAGATAGATCATCACTAAATTAATGAAAAATCAAAAGGGGTGGCTATAATGAAAGAACTTATCCAAATAATGCAAATATCACAATTCACTAAGAGTTTCCAATAAAATTTTCATATACTGATAAGATTCAAAGTGATATTATTTTCCCTCTGTAGGTTAGTACATATTCTTGACTTTCAAAAGAAAAGAAAATGTGGAAGTATTCTAGTCAGTGAAGAACTATTCATGTTTTCCTAATGAGGGACGTGGTAACCTTGTGAATGTTTCAATCCATAAGCCAATAAGTCACTTCACAAATTTTAAGAGGTTACTGGGTTTTGTATCCTTTTATCATATGCCTAACATTCATCAAAACAAGTTTCTTAAAAAATGAAATGCCCCAAAGATGTATTTAAGTAAATTATTTAAGTAAAATCAAAGTATTTTCAATTTTCTAGAGCTAATTCTAACATCTCATATCATCCAAGAGATAAATGACCCAATTTTCTGTAAAATCTATTATTAATCCCACCAATTATACACACAATACCAAAATGTCTGCTATCATGCATTATCTATTTAAATTAGGGTAAGTAACTCAGTCAACAGAAGGAGCTTACTTTTTTATTTGAAATTTGTCACTGGAGTATTTGCACCAGATTATTATTTTTTTCTTTATTCTTTTTACATAAAGTCTATCTTAATAATATTCTCTACCTAAACTTTGTTTTATTTTTATGAGATATTTTGATTCTTCTTTTGAAAGTAAAAAATTATCCAATGCTTGTCCAGTCTCTAAAACTTTAGTCTAATGTGAGTTTTAGAAAAGAACAGAATCTTTAGGTGTACAGATGATTAATGTGATAAGTCTGAACACAGAAGCCAAGAGGAGAAAGCAGTTAGTGGCTTGCATATGCTTAACTGGAGTATTATAGAGGAACGGGAAAATGTCACATATTAAGCAGATATCAGATTAATTCTGATTTCCCTGACAATTATTCATATCGCACCTCTTATATAATTAAAGAAGACAGAAGTATAAATTTAAAACAAAGAGATAAAATTTATAAATAACTTAGAAAAAGGAAAATGGAAAAATGTATATCTCAGTAGCATAAATTAAAAGAGCCCTAGTGGCACAGTGGTTAAAGCAATTGACTGCTAACTGAAAGGTCAGTGGTTCTCCTGCGGGAGAAAGATGTGGCAATCTGCTTCGGTAGAGATTTACAGCCTTGGAAAGCCCATGGGGTTGCTATGAGTCAGACTCAACTTGATGACAGTGGGTTTAGTATAAATTAGTAACTTTACCTACCTGGAAAATGTAAGTGGCCATCTCTTATTTGTACCACATTTTCTTCTGTTAGCTTTGAATTCACAAAAACAGAAATTTAGAAGAAAAGTAAAATAATTACATAAGCACAACTGTAAAGTTTTTGTTGTCTAATTGGTTTATTAAGTTCTTTTTAGTCATTCTGAAGGTTAAAATCTTTTATTCCACCAAATCTTTAGTTTACTTGCAAGCACTGGTCTCATCATCCCCTCTGCAGCTATCCCCTGAAAAACCCTGCTCTGAGAAGTTGAATCATGAGAAGATAAAAAGCAAGGTGGAAATGAACGTCAGGTTTTGGTCCAAATTAGAGATTAAATATTTTGGTGAGATTTAATATTTTTATGCCCAAGTCCTCCTCACATTTTGTGCTTCTCTACTTTTGCAATGAATTCTATTCTCTAAATTCACGTCTTATATTTTGTTGTTGTCCCCTTGCCCCTTCTTTTCGTAGAAGTGAATCAAATAGAAGTGAATTGGTTAAGATCAATTTTTAAAACAGAAAAATATTGAGATGTATAAGCAATTGATCAAGATGAATATAAATTCAATTTTTCATATAAATCTCTACTCTTTCTTCCCATTTTCTGTTATGACTACATGTAAAAGTTTCAAGCTATACTTTATTTTTTAAATGCAGAATCAAATGTATTTTCTTTTTGAACACCAGGGCTTACTTAATCCGCTTTCAACATAAAAATAGTTTGACTTAATGTATATCAGACTGTGATGGGAAGTACAGTTGAATAGTATGCAAAGAGGGTTAAAAAATCCTTGTGCATGTAAGGATGAAAATGTATCCAAAGGAAATGCAGGGAGATTGCAAGTAATTAGGGAGCCCAGGGTTGATTTCCTTCCTGTGCCAAACAATCTAGATGATTTCTAAAATCTCCACAGCAAACGTGAACAAAATTATGAAGCAGGAAAGAAAAAAAGACGAGAAATAATTAGACAAATACATCTGCTAGGCAGTGCAACTCAAAGTACCTTAAAAAAATTTGGAAGAACTGTAATCAAAAGAAAGTGGAAGATGACTGAAATAAGATAATGGATTTCACATTAATAATTAACCACAGATATCATGTGTATACTTAACTTTAAAACTTTAAAATATAATAAACACTTATGTGAAAATATAAAATAAAATGCATTACTACATTAACTAGTCAGAACAAATTATGTTGAGATTCATTTTCTCTATTGATGACCTAATGAGTTATAATGCCTTCAACCAACTATTTGGTACCAAAATTCCTTGAATAATACCTGGAGTTGTTACATGGTGTTGATGTTGAGGAACGTAGAAGGGTGATCTTTCAAACAGAGAAATAATATAGTCCATTGAATTTTAGGTCAGATAATAAACATATGGTCAAAAGTCATTTTTTGATACGTAGATTCCAGGCCAACATGAGTAAAATTACATTATTAGTCAGAGGGATAGATGGATTGGGGGAACAAGTATTGGAAAATAGAATTATTGACACCATTTTTGGATTTGTAATGAAGGAGGTCAACGAATTCAATTCTCCTTTTGTAGTGTTATCTTACTTATGACACGTGTCCTTAAACTGTTGCTAACAAAATACTAAATTTATATAATTCAGTTTCCTTCTATTGATCCTCAAGTAGCTTTCCCTATATAAAGAGATCATTTTTGACAATTTCAAGTGAATACTTCATTTCTTATGGTAATTATCCTCATTTGAAACATCTAGTTTTGGGAGGGCAGTGGTGATTCAGTGACAGAATTATCACCTTCCCTATGGGAAACCTAGGTTCAATTCCTGGCCAATGCATTTCAAGTACAGCTGTCACCTGTCTGTCAGTGGAAGCTGGTCTGTCAGTACCGTGCTGAATTATGGAGCTTTTGGACTAAGACAAACTCAGAAGAAAGGCCTGGCGAGGCACTTCCAAAAATTAGCCAATGAAAATTCTATGACTCACAGTGGTCTGATCCCCAATCAATCATGGGATGGTTCAGGACCCAGCAGGATTTTGTTCCCTTGCGCTTGGGGTTCCCATGAATTGGAGGCTAACTGGATGGAAGCTAACAACAACAACAGTAACAGTTTGTCCCTAATAAAATCTAGATTAATGCTCAGTTGTCTGAACAAGAAAAGCTGAGAGTCATGATCTACTAGTAGTAAAATAACTAAGGGAATTATACCTTATGTCTCTGAGTAGCCAAGCATTTACAACTCCTCTTTCGCATAATCCTAGCTTTCAAGATTTTAGAATTAAAGATCATCGGAGAAAGGCTAGATTTATGTGCACAGATATTAAATATAAAATGTCAGGATTTTCAGTCCTGTTATTTTTTCTGTCATGATCACATGTCTAATTAAATACGTTTCAAAAATGTGAATATACAAATAAAAGAAATATAAAAGTGATGTAAATTTTCATTCACAGATTGCCTTCTTTTTATCAAATTGGTTTGATGCCATATAAATGTTTTTTTTAGGTATGCAGTGTTCCTTTGTATTCAGAGCATCATCACTCAAGATTCTAATTATTATGGCTGGCATTTGTGTCATTAGAGTGGCTTAGAATTTTACAGATTACTATAAAATTAAACCTTATCCATAAGCTCCAATGTCTGTATGACTCCGATAATCTTTAAAAAGGCAGTCACCATTGTCCCTAACTCCAGGAAATGAATAAATGGCTATTTGCAATCCTGGCATTGTTTGTACTTTCATATTGCTGAGAGCATGGCTTTAAAACAAATTCATAGAATTTGTCAAAGACTAATTGCGAAGTGTTTGTCTATAAGGTGACTTGTATGTTCCTGATTAGACAACATTTGTATGTAAGATAATCAGCTATATTTTCAATTATGATTTTGTCTATAAGTACTTGCTATTTAATAATGACTTTATATGCTGATATAATTTTGAGCTATTCTCTTATATTTATTTTGTATATTGAAAAAGGATAATCATTACTTAAAAGTTATTGCCTTTTTTTACTTATTAACTTATTAAAGTTTGCTATTAAAGTTCACTAATGCATATGCTGCATAGTCATTTCACAATTTTAAAAGTTCCCAATAGTAAAGATCATTCATGTGGAAATTCTTCCTAAAAAGTGGCAGTACTTGTTCACTTAAATGAAATATTTTTACTACAATTTTCATTGAAAAGCCATACATACATATATTACATATGATTCTATATATGCATGAATTTGTTTATTTTTCAAAGTAGAGGAGAGTAGAGATGTAGGTGACTTGAAGTCAAGTTTGCATAGCTCAAAAAAAAATCCATGAAAGTATCATAATCTGTGATATCAGCTCACTGGGGAACTGCTCTTTCCTCACTCCAACCTTGAAAATCTAATGCTGTTAGAGAAGATTATATAGTCTCTGCTTCCATGTGCAACAGTTTTTGAACCAAAAAATAGACTCATGATCTGAGAAATGTCAATCAAAATGCATCTCTTAGATTTTTCAAAGGAGTGGGTGAGTGAAAAGATTTTATTCCTGATGGTAAAGATGGGAAGAATGGGCCTATATTTGCCAGTGCCTCATGAAATAACCTGGAGTGTGAATGAAGCTGATGCTTAGAGAGGGGAAGAGATCAGAGTTCCAGATACTATCGACTACCTTAGAGTACTTGTTTAAAATCTTTCCTGAGGTCAAATTCACAAATGCCTTGTTTGCTATTTGATTAACTGAAGTGATAAAACTCTCCTTTTTTGCTTCGTTAGTTCAAAATAAGCTTCTGCACGTTGAACTGAAATAACAGGTGCAAAAAGAAAAAGTGTTAAATAGAGATGAAACAATATAATTAAATAGAGTTTAATAGAAGAGTCACACACTAATCCCCCTTATCCTTGCAAAGGTATTGATCTGAAGCTAGACTGATATTTGGAATACCAGAAGTCAACTTAAAATGGTGTCATCTTACCATGTCTCCTTTTTTATATATTTTGCCCAGTTGGAACAAGTGACAAAAGTATTCAATCTGAAGGTGTTACCTTTTTGAGATTGCTTTTAGTCTTGATAGATATCTGTGGGGCATAGGAATGGGCAGAGAGAGGACATGTTCAAAAAAACTGAAAAAAGTATGATTCAGTATATATATATAGAAAAACACAATACTGCCAAAAATATATTATCAGTTAAATTATGACAATAATTTAACAACTATTGCCCCAATTACAAAGAGTCAGCAAATTGAAAGGACTCAAAAGACTGCAGTATAGACTCACGTTGTTGTTTAATGAAGTTTACGATGTAGAAGAACAGGAGAAAATACAGAAAATTATTGAGGGTCTAAATCTTCCTACAACAGAGTTTGCCTCCCCTTGCCCTCCAGGGTCCTATCGCAGTCTAGCAGGAAACACTTTCTCTTTGAATTATGAAATCCCAAGATTTCTCACCTTCCATGCAGGAGAACTGGGTTCCGTTCTCAGCCAATGCACCTCATGCACAGCCACCATCCGTCAGTTGCTATGACACTTATCAGGTTTCCTCAGGGCTTCCAGACTGAGAAGGACTAAGAAGAAAGCCCTGGAGATCTACTTCTGAAAATCTGACAGTGAAAACCCTGAGGATCACAAAGATCCAATCTGCAACTGATCACAGGGATGGCACAAGACTGGGCAATGTTTGGTTTCTTTGTGCCTGAGGTCACTGTTAGACGGGAGTCAACTCATCAGCAGCTAACAACAATCATGATTTTGGGCAATTCCAGGCAAAAATTTACAAGGGGGTCTTTTAAACACTGCTGACCATATAACTCAAGCCAAGTTGTGTAAAACCTCAAACTAACTATCCCAAAACAATGTAAACAAGTTGACATTGTCTTCTGGGGAGTTTCAAACTATGAACCATTTATTATGAATCGACAACTAGCTGATGCCCTTCTTATCTTTGCCTAGGGTCAGAACCACACTTCCAAAGCTTCTTCAAAGGTAAGCACAAAGTTTATAATCCAAGTGTAAGATATCCGTAACTTATATAAACATACATTAAAGTACATAAGAATATAAGACATGTGAAGGAAGAAATAGAAAAGAAATGAAACATTTATACAAATTAAAAAATAATGAAAAGAAGGTGAGACCAAACCTGATTTGATCAAAGACAATTCGCATGCATTGATATTATTTTCTCTTTCCTTGTGTTTTTCTTTCCATTTCTTTTGACTGCTTCTCTCCTATCCAACTATTTTTAATAAGTTTTATTGAGGGATAATTTGCATTACAACAAATACATGTATTTTAAGTGTTTGAAAGTTTTAACAAATTTAAAAACCTAGGTAACCACCTACATAATCAACATAAAGTATTTCCTTCACCTATAAACTTCTTCATTTCCTTTTCCCAAAAATTCCACCCCAGACAAGTACTGATACATTCTATCTCTACAGAATTCTGAATTTTACATACACGACAGCATACTTTATTTATTCTTTGAAAAATGACATCTTTCACTCAGCATAATCTCTCAATCAAACGTTCAAAATTTTAATATTTTCTAACCAAACTTTTCATATAGAACAATGGCAAATATCCAGTTGTGAAATTAAAAAGAGCACACCCATCAAAGATTTATATACTACAGCTTAGAATATATTTCTGAAAAATTAAATAAATACTATTAAAAGTCAAAGGACATGACTTTGAAATATGTCAAGATATTTTTGGACTGAAAAAATACATAAAAGTAATTCATTTTCCAGTCTCCTGGCTCAATTCCCTGAGTCCATATCTCCCTCAATAATTATCAGAATAATTACAAGGAAATAGTATGACTTACTAGCTTATAGTAATTACATAATTCTCATATCAGAATTTGAGGTAGAAATAGAAAAAAGCCCATACAAATTTGGCATATAAAAGATATGTAAAAGTAGTATAATTTAGTAAATTATAATCTTCCTATTCCATTGTCCTCAGTAACAAGCTGACTCATAGTTAGCATTCTTTATTTTTATTCAATGAGCTTAGAGTTATGGAAAATAGACAAATATTATGATTGTCTCTCTCCCTTACACATAATTGACTATAGACTTGATAAGGGGCCCTGGTAGTGCAATGGTTAAGTTCTATGTCTCTTACTGAAGGGTTGGT
Source organism: Dugong dugon (assembly GCA_030035585.1). Taxonomy (NCBI): domain Eukaryota; kingdom Metazoa; phylum Chordata; class Mammalia; order Sirenia; family Dugongidae; genus Dugong; species Dugong dugon. Next base: position 98,112,175 of record CM057463.1, on the reverse strand, counting down.
GGTTCCAACCCGCGCAGCAGCTCTGTGGGAGAAAAGAACTGGTAATATGCTTCCATAAAGATTACACCTTAGAAAACCCTATGAGGCAGTTCTACTCTGTCATATGGGGTTGCTATGTGTCAAAATCACCTCAAGGACACCTAACAACAACCTAGACCTTTGACATAGTGTTTTATATGTTGTATTTCCCATGTTTTATCTTTATATTGATTATCTTTCTTTATATGGCTCCAGCTAAACAAAGGCACTGATCATTTAAATTCTTTATTTAAATTATTGAAATCTAACTTATCTGAAACCTTGTAATTCTCCTCTTACTACTCTTATTTCCTTTAATGTGTGTTGATTCTCACTATTTCACTGTTTTCAGACATCAGGATATTATAATAAAGTATTCTCAGTGCCTAATAGTTCTTGAATTATGTTATTTCTATTATGTTCTTGAATAGTTCTTTTAATTATGATGTTGGCAAAGAATAGTGAATATACCATGCACTGCCAGAAGAACGAATAAATCTGTCTTGGAAGAAATCCAGCCGAATGCTCCTTGGAAGCAAGAATGGCAAGACTTCATCTCATGCACTTTGGACATGTTATCTGGAGAGACAAGTCCCTGGAGAGGGACATCATGCTTGGCAAAGTGGAGGGTCAGGAAAAAGAGGAAGACCCTCAACAAAATGGATTGGCACAGTAGCTGCAACAATGGTCTCAAGCGTAACGATGACTGTGAGGATGGTGCAGGACAAGGCAGTGTTTCGTTCTGTTGTGCATTGTGTCGCTATGGGTCAGAACCAACTAGACAGCACCTAACAACAATAACAATAGTTTTTAATTTTAAACCCTAAATTCTAGGTGGAATATTAAAGGGAATTCAAACATATTTAAAGTTATAACTCAATTCTTAATGGGAAAATGATTGGTTAGAATGATTCAAAACAAAACAAAACAAAAATCTGCTTTTGGATGTGCACTCATTGTCTCTGAGCTGTCCATGATCAAATGAATGAAAAAGAAAAAAAGAGAACCCTTGAATATTTGGTTATTAAATCAGTAGCTTAATTGCATTTCCATAAATAGTTTCATGGGGTTTTATTACCCTACAATATTGCCAATACTAACGAAGCTGTGATAGAAGCATTTCCTCAGAACCATCAAAAAGGCACTATAGGAAGTAGGTACACATAATATCATGAAATCTTCTACATTAAAGATGATTTTTTTTCTCATAAAATGCCCTAAATGGATGTGGCACAGTGATAAAGAAATTAAGTTTCCCTATAATATTGTAAAATTTATTCTTTGCCTGTTTGACACTTCAACAAATAATGCATGGAAATGATCGATAGGACACTTTCAGACACTCCCTGGAAATTTCTGATACATACTAGGGGTGAATTCTGGTACTAAAATGCAGCAAAACCTGATTATCACTAACTGTGATTGGAACTTCTTGTCCTATTTTCTCTCATTTAGTGAAAATCTACATTAGCAGTATAAAATGTAACTTAAATAGTCATAAACTATAATGTATTTCACATTTAGGCTAAATGCACATTTAAGTATAATGACCTAGAAGAACCAGTCAAGTGTTACATAATTTTTTAAGTATTGTAATTGTTTTCCAATAAATGGACTCTGAAAGACACCAGTATTAGCAATATCTTATATTTGTAAGTATCTTATAAACAGATTTCCCATAAACAAAATAAAGCAGTTTCAGAAATGTATTTGTATCCACAAAATTGGGAAGTAGAGAGGCTCCTCTGCCTCGATAAAATTTGTTTTTATATTATATATGATAATGCATATTAATATTTTCAGAGGACATTTAACATAAGCTATCAACATTTTTAGAAAAGCAGCAATATTATGTGTCATAAAATAATCATGATATAGATAAATTATGTTTTTAAAAACATATAAGTAAAAGTAAAAATAAGTATGACAAGAAAGCCTTGTATTTTTACACCATACAGAACTAACTTTCAAAGACATACCTTTCATAGATTCTTGTGGGTTTTTTTTTTTTTCATATTCAGTCTACTTAATGCATCTCATATGGAATCTAATAATGAAAAAGTTGAATTATATTTTTAAAGATCTTTGTTGAAAGAGACGTTTCTTTTAAAGCTTGATTTTCTATGAATGATTGCTATTATAAGTATGGGCATTATTTATGCCCTTTGTGCAAAGGAATCCACTTTCTGTGTGATCTTAGGTTTAATTTATTTTTACAATGTTAGTACTGCACATAGAAAAATTTTTGTCTGTATCTTACTCCTTCCATTGATAAGAATTTTCTGGATAGAAGAAACCACACCTTATTAACTTTTATTTCCCACCAAAGATTATCATAATGCCCAGCATTTAACGTACAATAAATGACTGAATTTAATTGTTAAAAAATACAAGAAAAAATAGAGGGGAGAAAATTACATTATGAACCAGGTATTTATACTTGGAACGAATGGCTCTATCTATTGGACAGAGTAATCCAACAATCTCACATAGTTTGAAATTTCTAAATGTGTATTTTTTATCTTACTTTTTTTCAGAACATTGGTCTTATTAACAAGATAAAGAATAAGACAAATGTCTGCATGATGTATGTCTCTCTGGAAGACTCATAATAATCATTGATATATTAATGCTTTGAGAAGTCCTGTCAAAAATTTGGTTCCGTCTAGTGTTTTTCATACTTAAGTTGACCCCAGCTTAAACATTTACCCTTCATAGTGTGTAAAATGTGACGAATACAATACAAAGACTTTGAATACAAATTATTTTCATATACTACTCATATTTGTTAAAGAACATGAGCAAATAAGTATTAAATGAGTGAATAATGATTTGTTACTTACAATGTCATTTATCTTTGACAACGATGTCAAGTGTTTTTTTATTCTTAATCATAGGGCTAGATATTGAGGGCTTAAGAGGTTTAAGAAGTGCCTTAATCATATCATCAACGTTGGTTAGTAATTTTTCAAGTAGTAAATTAGAAAACACATCTGTATATGTATATATCAATTGCATATTTAAAAGAAATATACTGACAATTATCACTGAAATTTAACAGGTTTATTTTCTGCCTTATTTTAAGTATTAATTACAATGTGGGAAGCTGAAGAAAATGTGATAATTTTCAAGGTATCTTTATTTTTTTTCAGTAAAATTACAGAGTACTGTTGTGGAATTTGCACAGGCTGATGTGTTTTCTTCTGAACAACACTGATACACAGGATTGTCACTTTATTTTCCATTAATGGGTTTCCGCAGTCCACATAGCACCTTATTGGAGTGGCTTTAAACCTGAATTTAATTAGGAGGTAGAATTTTGACAACCGTGTAACTTGTGGTCTTTGAGGCTCTGTGAAAAGTAGCATTTTCTACCATATAACATTCTGTTTTCTATCTCATTTTTCAATTCACATATTTTCAAAGATTATTCAAAAATTATTAAAATCTCCCAGACATCTTTATTACACAGAAATATATGAAAAGGAGCTGCTGTACAGTCAGGTTTATTAAGACTGTTTGGAAATAAGCAGCATTGATGATCAGAGGATCTTTTTTTTCTCTCTATAACACTGTATAGAAGAGATACTACTGCATGTAACTTTTCCATTTGCAAACTTTCCTCTATCTTTATAAGCCTTTACAAACCAGCCTCTGTTAGATAATGACAATTATAAAGAATCACTTCTCTGATCTAGGCTTAGCTTTCAAATCTTTACAGAGTCATGGTTCTTAGGGAATAGGTTTGATAAAGTTGAACCAATGGGAATAGTTTTTCTAGAATGTGTGATGTATTTTTCCTGATCCACTGATAAGCTGTCTTCCAGTATTTCTGCATGGCCAAGGGTGCTAGCCTCGTCAGGCAGGGTGGGGGAGTGAGGTGTAAGCCATTTCTGATGCACTGACCAGAGAGAAGCAAGAATGGCGAGACTATCTAACTTACTTTGGACGTGTCATCAGGAAGGACCAATATCTGAAGAAGGACATCATGCTTGACAAAGTAGAAGGTCAGTGAAAAAAAGGAAGACCTTCAACATGATGGACTGACACAGTGGCTGCAACAGTGCTGTCAAACACAGCAATAATTGTGAGGATGGTGCAGGATTGGGCAATGTTTCATTTTGCTGTACATAAGGTCTCTGTGAATTGGATGCAAGTTGATGGCACCTAACAACAAAACAAATCCTTTAAGAAACTGACAGATGTGATGAACAAGTATTTATTGAACATCTTCATATATCAGTACTTGGCTGAGCACAGGAGTGCTTATCCTTATAGTAAAGAAAGAACAGGGAAGCAAAATGTAAAATGAAAGCTAATATGCAGTAATGTTGTTGGTTGCTGTACAGTAGATTGTGACTCGTGGACGCTCTATATATGCAGAGTATAACTGTTTAAGAGTAGAGCTGTTTTCAAGGCTGTGATCTTTTGAAAATAGATCACCAGACTTTTCTGCCACAGTAATTCTGGGTGAGTTTGAACCACAAACCTTTTGACTTGTAATTGAACATGAAAATATTTGTGCCATCCACTAGTCCAAGATGTCCAATAATAAAACTTCATAAAAGTATAGAGAAGAGAAGTGTTAACTCTACCTTGGGATAGGCATATGGAAATGAAAGGTTTAGAAAAATGGCAATGCTATGGTACTGTTCTCAAATTAATTTTTCATGTGGGCAGATGTGTGGTAGGGATTTTAAGTAGAATGAATGACACAGGCTAGAAGAAACAAAAAAGTAGTTAACAGTTGGGTATTGTTAGAGAAGCAGTTGAAGATTACACTGTCAGAGAAGCGAGCTGGGGCAAAAACATGGCAGGTGTATTGAGAAGTTTGAGCTTTTCGCTCATTGTAACAAGAGTTGTTAGCATGTTTCAATCAGTAGAAAACTTGAGTAAATATACCTTTATATAGGTAGTTCTAAGGGTAAAGAAGAAGTTACCTACAATATATGAGACAAGGAATTTACGTAGACAGCTGATGCAAGAATACAAATCACATTATTACCTACTTCTGGCTCCTAAAGATCAACTTTGAAGCATCAAGTTTTTCAATAAAGTATACTTAGTAAAAGCAGAGTCATTTCACTAGCAAATGAATGATAACATGCATTCTACAGAGCCTCACTATGTGAGTATGCTATGTAGACAACTTGTGACAAGAAATTTTCTTAATCATAGCTTACATGTATTGATCAACAGCAATGAGCCAGCCCTACTATAAACTTTTTCCATGTATTGACTAATTTAACACTCAAATAAGGCAGATACTATGATTATCTCCATTATACAGATGAGGAAACTGAGGCCTAGAGTTAGAGGTTAAATTACCTGTGCAAATTCAGAGCCTAGTAAGTAATAAAACAAGATTTTAACAGGTCAAGTTCTTAACAACCATGCACACTATCCTTCACATGTTCTATTACAGACCGAAAGTTGAAGAACACAAATTGTACTCTTCCATCAGATTTTTAGGACACATGACATAAGACTTTGATGAATAATTATTTGCGTATCTTCAATGAAATCTTCCTTGAGTATTATTTATTCATTTATCATGCTTTTTAAGAATCTATAATGTTACTGAAAAGTAGTGTCATGAGATTTGTTGACATAAATAGTGTAAAATTTTGAAGGAAGTAATGAGTTATTTACACTGGAGGAGATATAAAAAATTCAGGATGTAGGACATTTTAGCACAGGCTTAAATGATGAGTAAGGAGGTGAGGCCAAGACGGCTGAGTAGTCAGACACTTCTGGTTGTCCCTCTTACAACAAAGACCTGAAAAAACAAGTGAATAGATTATATATGACAATCTAGGAGCCCTGAACATCAAAGGCAAAATTAAGGAAACAGACTGAGTGGCAGAGGGAGGGAGAAATGGTTCAGAAGCAGCCAGGAGTTTCCAGACCTGACCCAGTGGGAACTGGCACACTGCAAACTGGATCGGCTAGAGTGTGTGGTGAGGCAAGCAGTGGCATTTAGGACACGTTTTCCACATTGGGAGAGACTGAGAAGTGGAGAGTCTACTCAAGCGGCACTGAATCAACAAAAAATAAGTACTTGTGTCTAACCTACCATATGGATCAAAAGACACCCCATTTGGGAAGAATCTCTCTCCCATTTACCTGCACCCTCCCCACTCTGCACCTGGTCCTAGGCCGTCTTCAGTGATTGCCACATCCCATGGGCCAGAAGTAAGACCCGTCATTGGCCCTGAGCCATTCTCCTGGCCTTGGAGAGGGAATAAATTAATAAACAGGAAAAAATAATCTGCCAGCTCCCTTAAGCTGGGAACTCAGGGTAGACACAGCTCCGTAGAGACAGGCATAAGGGGTCCATGGACTTTGAATGTCTTTCACCCCTGCATAGACCTGTGTGGGCCGATTTCAGAAGCATAGGCCCTCATTAGCACAGTACAGCAGGATGTATACTTGAAGCCTAACTTCAATTATATCAACTGTATGGTAGAGTAGCAGGTTTGTGACACCTACCACAACTCTGCACATTAAGCAGGGTCCTCACCTACCCCCATCAGGGGCCTGAGGACTGGTGGCTCCACCCACGCCACCTAGCCACCTAGCCACCTATGACAGAGGTCCAAGAATAAGCGATGCCTCTCAGTCCTTATGGAAACCCTGGTGGTATAGTGACTAAGACCTACAGCTGCTAAACAAAGGAATAGCAGTTCGAATACACCAAGCACTCCTTGGAAACCCTATAGGGCAGTTCTACTCTGTCCTATAGGGTCACTATGAATCGGAGTTGACTTGACGGCAATGGGTTTGGTTTTGGGTTTTTTTCCAGTCCTTACAAACAACAGCATTGGTTGCCTATATTCCGGCTGCAAAACTCACCCACCTATTCACTCTGGGGAACAGGGACACGATTTCCTCCCAGACACTATGGGGCAATCGTCAGCCCCCTGCTTTGCTCAGCACATGACCACATACTACAGACAGATACCTGTGCCTATTCCAAATACCCCTGCCCTCCTAGGACAGTAGGTGAGAGCTTGTACCACACACTTGGTGACCAACTACCTGGACACCTGAGCTGAATCCATACAAGAGAAATAAAAGGACCCTCTCCTGGGCTCACATACCTAGTAAAAGATCTAACCACCTGGTAACAGGAAGTTGGAGCTTCAAAGGCACAAGTAATCAAACTAACTCACACGAGCAGCCTGTTTGGGCATATCAAAACAAAACAAGAAGCTAGGACACAGTAAGCAAACATAAAATACATAATATAATAACTTCTGGATGGCCCAGAGACAGCAGTCAATATCAAATCACATAAAGAGGCAGACCATGATGGCTTCAGCAAGCTCCCAAAACAAAGAATCAAGAAATCTTCTGGAAGAAGAGAACTTCTTGGAATTACTGGAGGGAGAATACAAAAGATTAATAAACAGAACTCTTCAAGAGATCAGGAAGGAGATGAGTCAAAGTGCAAAACAAGTCCAGGAACACACAAAGTGATAGAGGAACTTAAGAATATTATAAAAGAGCACAATGACAAATTTAGCAGGTTGCAAGAATCCAGAAGATTAACTATAAAATTTCAGAATTAGACTACCAAATAGAATGTCATAGGAGCAGAACTGAGGCAATGGAACTCAGAATTAGTAAGACTGAAGATAAAGCACTTGATGTCAACTTATTGGAGGAACAATCAGATAAAAGAATTTTAAAAAATGAAGAAACCCTAAAAATTATGTAGGACTCTATCAAGAGGATTAGAGTACCAGAAAGGGGGTGGGGGGGATAACAGAAAATACAGAGAGAATTGTTGAAGATTTGTTGGCAGAAAACTTCCCTGATATCGTGAAAGATGTGAAGATATCTATCCAAGAAGCTGATCGAACCCCACACAAGTTAGCTCCCAAAAGAACGTCACCAAGACATAATCAAACTTGCCAAAACCAGAGATAAAGAGAGAATTTTAAGAGCCACTAGGGATAAATGAAAAGTCATCTACAAAGGAGATTCAATAACACTAAGCTCAGACTACTCAGTAGAAACCATGCAGGCAAGAAGGCAATGCGTTGACATATATAAAGTCTTGAAGGAAAAAAAAATTGTCAGCCAAGAATTATATATCCAGCAAAATTGTCTCTCAAATATGATGGTGAAATTAGGACATTTCCAGATAAACAGAAGTTTAGGGAATTTGCAAAAACCAAACCAAAAGTACAAAAAATACTAGAAGGCATTCTCCAGTTAGAAAATCAATAACATCCAGTAACTACCCAAGACTAGAACACAGGACAGAGCAACCAGATATCAACCCAGAGACGGAAGCCATAAAAATAAATCAAAGCTAAAACACTAAAAATATGGAAAAAGAGACATAAATATGTAAAAGATGACAACATTAAAACAAAATATAAGGACAAAAAATGTCATAGAACTTTCATATGGAGAGGAAATCAAGGCAATATAAAGAAATAAAAGAGTGGTTTACACTTAGAAAAATAGGGGTAAATATTAAGGCAACCACAAGGGAAACTAACAATCCTACAAATCAAAATAAAAAACAAGAAAAACACAAAGACTGATAAAATACAAAATCAACAGCAATGAAAATAAAATACATAAAACAAAAATAACTCATCACAGAAAATTAAGTGGAATAAAGAAACTGTCAACAACACACACACACACAAAGACATCAAAATGAGATCACTAAACGTATTCCTATTAATAATTACGCTGAATGTAAATGGGCTAAATGAACCAATAAAGAGACAGAGAGTGGCACAATGGATAAAAGAACACAATCTGTCTATAAGCTGTCTACAAGAGACACACTTTAGACTTAAAGACACCAACAAACTAAAACTCAAAGGATAAAAAATATATATATCAAGCAAACAACAATCAAAAAAGAACAGGAGTGGCAATTAATCTCTGACAAAATAGACTTTAAAGTAAAATCCACCACAAAGGATAAAGAAGGACACTATATAACGATTAAAGGGTCAATAAACCCAAGAGGATATAATCGTAATAAATATTTACACATCCAGCTACAGGGCTCAAAAATACATGAAACAAACTCTGACATCACTGGAAAGAGAGATAGACAGCTCCACAGTAATAGTAGGAGATTTTAACATACCAGTTTCAGTGAAGGACAGAACATCCAGAAAGGTTGATAAAGATACAGAGGATAGAAATGCCACAATCAACCAGCTTGATCTCACAGACATACACAGAACACTGCACCCAACAGCAGCCAATTATATTATCTTTTCTAATGAAAAATTCTCCATATTATGCCACATATTAGGCCATAAATCTAGCCTTAATAGAATCCAAAGTATTGAAATATTACAAAGTATCTTTTCTGACCATAAAGCAATAAAAGTAGAAATCAATAACAGAGAAAGAAAGGAAAAAAAAAAAAATTAAGCACGTGGAAACTGAGCAACACCATGCTCAAAAATTACTGAGTTATAGAAGAAATTAAGGATGGAATAAAGGAATTCACAGAAGCAAATGAGAATGAAAACACATCCCACTAAACCTTTGGGACACAGCAAGAGCAATGTTCAGAGGTCAATTTATAGCAATAAATGCACACATCCAAAAAGAAGAAAGGACCAAAATCAAAACATTAACTCTACAACTAGAACAAATAGAAAGAAAGCAGCAAAAGAAGCCCTTGGACACCAGAAGAAAGCAAATAATAAAAATTAGAGGAGAATTAAATGAAATAGAAAATCGAAAATCAATTGAAAGAGTTAACAAGACCAAAAGCTGGTTCTTTGAAAAGATCAACACATTTCATAAACCACTGGTGAAACTGACAAAACAAAACAGGAGAGGAAGTAGACAACCTGTATAAGAAATGAGATGGGTAATATCACAACAGGTCCAACTGAAATTAAGAAAATCATAACAGAATTCTATGAAAAATTGTACGTTAACAAATTTGAAAACCTAGATGAAATGGACAAATTTCTAGAAACTCACTACCCACCTAAACTAACACAAACAGAGATAGAACAACTAAATAAACCTATAACAAAAAAAGAGTTTGTAAAGGTAATATAAAAACTAACAAAAAAATCCCCGTCCCTGACAGTTTCATTGGCGAATTCTACCAAACTTCAGAAGAGTTCATACCACTACTACTAAAGGTATTTCTGAATATAGAAAAGGATGGAATACTGCCAAACTCATTTTATGAAGCCAGCATAACCCTGATACCAAAACCAGGTAAAGACACCACAAAAAAACAAAATTACAGACGACTGTCCCTCACAAACATAGAGGCAAAAATCCTCAACAAAATTCTAGCCAATAGAATTCAACCACATATCCAAAAAATAATTCACTGTGACCACGTGGGATTCATACCAGGTGTGCAGGAATGGTTCCATATCAGAAAAACCACCAATGTAATCCATCACATAAATAAAACAAAAGACAAGAAACACATGATCTTATCAATTGATGCAGAAAAGGCATTTAATAAAGTCTAACACCCATTCATGATAAAACCTTTCAGTAAACTAGGAATAGAAGAGAAATTTCTCCACATAATAAAGGGCATTTATACAAAGCTGACAACCAACATCATCCTAAATGAAGAGAGTCTGAAAGCATTCTCCTTGAGAACAGGAAACAGAAAAGGATGCCCTTTATCACCACTCTTATTCAACACTGTGCTAGAGGTCCTGGCCAGAGCAATTAGGCTAGAAAAAGAAATAAAGAGCATCTAAATTGGTAAGGAATAAGTAAAATACCTCTAATTGCAGATGATATTATCTTATACACAGAAAATCCCAAAAAATCCACAAGATAACTACTGGAACTAATAGAAGATTTCAGCAAAGTATCAGGATGCAAGATAAGCATGCAAAAATTAGTTTGATTCCTCTACATCAACAAAGAGAACTTCAAAGAGGAAATCACCAAATCAATACCATTTACAATACCCCCTAAGAAGATAAAATACTTAGGAATAAATCTAACCAGAGACGTAAAAGAGCTATACAAAGAAAACTACAAGACACTACTGCAAAAAAGCAAAAGAGACTTGCATAAGTGGAAAAACATACATTGCTCATGGATAGGAAGACTCAACATTGTGAAAATGTCTATTCTACCCAAAGTGATCTACAGATACAAAGCAATGACAATCCAAATTCCAATGGCATTTTTTAAGAAGATGGAGAAAAAAATTACCAACTTTATATGGAAAGGAAAGAGGTCCCAGATAAATAAAGCATTACTGAAGAAGAACGAAGTGGGAGGCCTCACACTACCTGATTTTAGAACCTATTATACCACAACGGTAGTCAAAACAGCCTGGTACTGGTACAACAACAGACACATACAGCAACGGATCAAAACTGAGAATCCCAACATAAATTCATCCACCTATGAGCAACTGATATTTGACAAAGTCCCAAATTCCATTCATTGGGGAAGAGACAGTCTCTAACAAATGGTACTGACATAACTGGATATCCATCTGCAAAAAAATGAAACAAGACCCATACTTCATAACATACACAAAAACCACTCAAAATGGATCAAATACCTAAATATAAAATCTAAAAAGATAAAGATCATGAAAGAAAAAACAGAGACAATGCTAGGAGCCCTAATACATGGCATAAACAGAATGCAAACTGTAAGTAAGAATGCACAACCACCAGAAGAGAAACTAGATAACTGAGACCTCCTAAAAATCAAACACTTATGCTCATCAAAAGACTTCATCAAAATACCTACAGACTGGAAAAAAACTTTGGGCTACAACAAATCTGATCAGCATCTAATCTCTAAAATCTACAAGATACTGCAAACCCTTAACAACAAAAAGACAAATAACCCAATTAAAAAATAGGCAAAGGATATGAACAAGCACTTCTCCAAAGAAGACATTCAGACGGCTAACAGATACATGAGGAAATGCTCATGATCATTAACTATTAGAGAAATGCAAATCAAAACTATGATGAGATACCATCTCTCCTCAGGAAAGCTAGCATTAATCCAAAAAACACAAAATAATAAATGTTGGAGAGGTTGTGGAGGGACTGGAACACTTATACACTGTTCATGGGAACGTAAAATGGTATGACCACTTTAGAAATCGATTTGGCACTTCCTTAAAAAGCTGTAAATAAAGTACCATATGATCCAGCAATCCCATTCCTTGGAATATACCCTAGAGAAATAAGAGTCATCACACAAATACATATATGCACACCCATATTCATTGCAGCACTGTTCACAATAGCAAAAAAGCTGGAAACAACCTAGGTGCCCATCAATGGACAAATGGATAAACAAATTATGGTATATTCACAAGGGAGAATACTATGCAACGATAAAGAACGATGATGAATCTGCAAAACATCTCATAACATGGATGAATCTGGAAGGCATTATAATGAGTAAAATTAGTCAGACAGAAAAGGACAATTACTATAAGAACTCAAGAAAAGCTTTAAACACAGAAGAAAACATTCTTTGATGATTACAAGGGTGGGAGGGAGAGCAGTATTCACTACCTAGATAGTAGATAAGAATTATCTTAAGTGAAGGGAAGGATATTACACAATACTAGGGAAGTCAGCACAACCGGACTAAACCAAAAGCTAAGAAATTTCCCAAATACAACCAAACACTTTGAGGGACAGAGTAGCAGGGGCTGGGGACCATGGTTTCAGGAAACGTCTAGGTCAACTGGCATAACAAAGTTTATTAAGAAAATGTTCTGCATCCCATTTTGGTGAGTGATGTCTGGGGCCTTAAAAGCTAGTAAGTGGCCATCTAAGATGCATCAATTGTTCCCAACCTACCTGGAGTAAAGGGAAATGAAGACTACCAAAGACATAAGAAAAATATTAGCCCAAGAGACAAAAAGGGCCACATAAGCCAGAGACTCCATCAGCCTGAGACCAGAAGAACTAGATGGTGCCCAGGTGCCACCAATGACCATCCAAACAGGGAACGTAACAGAGAGTTCCTGATGGAGCAGGAGAAAAGTAGGGTGCAGAACTCAAATTCCCCTAAAAAGACCAGACTTAATGGTCTGACTGAGACTGGAAGTACCCTGGAAGACATGGCCCCCTAACTCTCAATTTGCCCAGAACTGAAATCATTCCTGAAGCCAAGTCTTCAGACAAAGATTAGACTGTACTATAAGATATAAAATGATCCTCGTGAAAAGAGTGCTTCTTAGCTCAAGTAGGTATGTAAGACTAAATGGGCAGCTCCTGTTTGGAGAGGAGATGAGACAGCAAAAAGGGACAGGAGTTGGTTGAATGGACACGGAAAAGCGGGGTGGATAGGAGTGTGTTGTCACATTATAGGGTAAGGAGAGCAACTAGGGTCACATAACAATGTTTGTATAAATTTTTGTATGAGAAACTAACTTTAACTGTAGCTTTTCACTTATAGCTAAAAAAAAAAAAAAAAGTAGGGATTAGAAAGAAAAGTGGAAAAAGAAATGCTAGGTTTAGGCTTAGGGGTTAATATGACAAAGGCATAGAAATTTGTTGAAACTTCAGTTCATGTTCAGTGTAGTAGAAACGAGGGGGAATATGGATGAATGTAGGTATAGAAAATATTGGAGAGGAATTTTGGAGTCAAATCATGGAGAGTTTACATCACTTGGAAACAATTTTGAACTTTATTCTGTAGATAAAAGTAAGCCTAGTAAGAAGTATGTTCTTCAAATCAATGCAACGTTTATTGAGTACACCCACTCCTTACTTATTATCATGGACTGAATTGTATCCCCCAAGAGTATCCGTCGGCTTGGCTGGGTCATGGTTCCCAGTATTGTGTGATTGTACACATTTTGTGATCTGATGTGATTTCTTTTTGTGTTGTAAACTCTGTCACTATGATGTAATAAGATGGATTAGCGGAAGTTATACTGACAAGGTCTACAAGGTTGGACAGTGTCTTAAGCCAATCTCTTTTGAGATATAAAAGAGAGAAGCAACCAGAGACACATGGAGACCTCATACCACCAAGAAAGCACTGCCGGGAGCAGAGCACGTCCTTTGGACCTGAGATTCCTGAGCTGAGATGCTCCCAGACCAAGAGAAGACTGATGCATCACAAGGACCTTTCTCCAGAACCAACAGAGAAAGCCTTCTCCTGGAGCTGATGCCCTGAATTTGGAGTTGTAGCCTATGGGTCTGTGAGAGAATAAATTTCTCTTTGTTAAATCCATCCAGTTGTAGTATTTCTGTTATAGCAGCACTAGATGACCAAGACACTTATCTACACTGTTAAGTTCCAAAGACCAAGTTGTTATGTGAAAATCGACATGCGAAAATGGAGGATGACCACATCAGATCACAAAATGGAAGATGATTTCATTATTATATAGCAGCCAAATTACATCATTACATAACTGTCAAACCACTGAGAATCATGACCCAGCCAAGATGACACATAACCTTAACCGTCACAGCCAGCATAATTCTCACCTTGCATCTTGGCATTCGTCACAGCCAAATGTATGTCATTAATGAGCAAAATAGTTGGATAGATTTTTTACTATTGTCATAAATGCAAAATGTTGGATAACAAGACAGTCAATAAGTGAGGAGTAGGTGTAATTTGTATGGCCCAAGGTTAATAGGTATAGCAAATAAACAAATCATAATGTTACCAGAAAACTGGTTGTAGACTCAAGGATAATGTCCTGGATTTCCATACAAATCTGTCTAATCCGTCATGAATCTGGACAAAAACTCATGAATACCATAATTTATTCAAGGGATTGGCAAGCTTTTTTTTTTTTTTTTCCCTGTAAGAGGCCAGATAGTACACATTTTAGGTTTGCAGGCCTTGAGTTCTCCATAATCACTACTCTGCCATTGTAGTGTGAAAGAAGCCATAGAATGTATGTTGACTGTATTCCAACAAAATTTTATTTACAAAAACAGTTGTTTGGCCTTATTAGATCCATAGGCCATAATTTGCTGATCCCTGATTTAGCCCAGTGAAAAGATGCTCTCTAATTTTTCCTCAGAAAAAGTCAGCATAATATAGTTTCTACCCCTAGAGTTTGAGAAGTCCCGAAGTCCACTCTCACCTCTGACACAATTGCAAGTTATGGGGTCCCCAAGACCACCCTTGGATTCCATAATTCTCTAGAAGGACTCACAGAAATAACTGAAAGCTATAATACGCATAAGTGTGGTGTTTTATATTGAGAGGATATATCTTTCAATCAGCCGAAGGTATGGAGGACTATGTTCAGGAGAGTTTCAAGTGTAAAGTTTCCGGTTGTCCTCACCCAGTGGAGTCATGAATAGCACTAACTCCACCCACAAATGATGTTGTAGCATGGAGTATGCCAACCACAGAAGCTCGTTCAGTGGTCCAGAGATCTTACTGAGCCTTGGTCATGTATACATGGCTGACTGTATGGTTAATGTTAGTTTCTAGCCCCTCTGGAGATCAATTGAGTCTGTGTGGCCCAAAGCCACCACCAAAAATCATACCATTAGCACAGATTGTTTGGTGTAGTCAAAGGCCTCCAGGAAAACAATGACACTCTTACAAGGCAGAACATTAAAAGAGCTTTGAGATCACCTCACGGTGAGGGGAGCACAAAAGCCAAATCTTTTTTTGGGCAAGGTTAGTTCTTTACCACATACTACATTATTGAATTTTTTTTTTCTTTTTGTTGGGGGGAGAGGATTATGTATATATGTATATGATGCAAAATAGATTACCTGGCGAATAGGCAACAATCTATAAAATAATATCTTGGAATTAGAACCAATCCAAGAGTATCTGAGGCCTAAAATGTGTTTGCCTGTCACAGAACTGAGTAGAATGTAGATTAAGATAATAATCATTCCCATGGATGTACATGGAAAGCCTGGTAGCATAGTGGTTAAGAGCTATGGCTGTTAACCAAAAGGTCAGCAGTTTGAATCCACCAGGTGCTCTTTGGAAACCCTATGAGGTAGTTCTACTCTGTCCTCTAGGGTCACTATGAGTCGGAATTGACTCGACAGCAACGGGTTTTGGTTTGGATGGACATACACATCACTTAGCAGAAAGTCATGGATTGGTGAAGTAAATTATAATAATTATTTCCATCTTTGAAGATGGTACAAGTGGCCTAAAAATCCCATGAATGCTAATAAGGATAAGAAAGGTGTGTTATAGATGATGTTGACTTAAATAACCCCAGTTGTGTTTCTGTGGCACTGATAGTTACGAGACATTTATCACACTTTGTTATAATGTCTTATTTCTTTCCCCTGGCTAAACTATGTCCTCATAAGCATCAAGAACTAGATCTGTCTTGGCAAATGTTGTATGCCCAGTTCCTGGCACATGGGAATCACTCGATTTTGGTTTTTTTAGAAGAAATAATTGCTTAAATATATGATGACCATAGAGTCATGGGAATGGAAATGTTTAATATGGACAATAATTACTTCTCGTATTTTGTAAATTAAGAGTTAAAAAGTATTAATCCCTAAAGGAAAATATGTTAAGGGAAAATGTATAAAGGACGAAACATCCTTCTGTCAAAACATGGAAGTGGATAGATGTTTGTAGAAAAAGTCATGAAGTTAAAAAACTGTAAACATACAAAGAGAATTTTTCTCTGTCCCCTAGGTCAACTTATTTACTTTACAGATGCTGAAATTTAAAAGAGTGGATTTAAGAAATTTGCCCGTGTTTATGTAACTAGTTGGAGGTCTCAGGATTCCCTGCCCAGTTTCAAAAAATGGAAATTTCTAAACGAGGAAAATGCATGCAAACATAGTTTATTTTTACTTCCTGCTTTGTATCTTCTATTTAATTTTGACCATATGCTTTGTTTACATGGATTATAATCATCATTTTAGTTGAGTTGCTTGCTTGAAGCAAGATTTCCTGTGATAATTATCTTTTGGTCTATAACTCTAAAATCAAGATTGCTAAAACGAGTCAGTCAATATTCATTAAGTTTCAGTTAAGTGCTAAGCTACCTGATGAGATAACCAGAGGAACCACAACAACAACAACAAAAAGCCAAAGCCAACCCCTCACTTACAGAAATTTAAAGTTGTTGTGATTAAAAACCAAAACCAAACCCACTGCCATCGAGTCGATTCCTATTCATAGTGACCTTGTGGAACAGAGTAGAACTGTCCCATAGGGTTTCCAAGTCTGTAAATCTTTATAGAAGCAGATTGCCACATCTTTCTCCCACAGAGTGGCTGGTGGGTTTGAAGCGCCAAACTTTCAGTTAGCAACTAAGTTGATTAAACACTACACCACCAGGACTCCTTTGTTGTGGTTAGTTGCTGTCAAATAGATTCTGACTCATGATGACTCCATGTGTGCACATTAGAAGTGCTCCGTAGGGTTTTTAAAAATGTGATCTTTCAGAAGATCGCCATGCCTGTCTTCCTAGGCAGCTCTGGGTAGGTTCGAACCATCAACCTTTTGGCTAGTAGTTGAGCACTCAATCTTTAGAAACTAACATATAGATATCTCTTGTTTCCAGAGGCTCTCTTGTAGATACTACTTTAATATTGTGTGTGTGTGTGTTGTAGATAGAATCAAGGAGCAGGCAAGTTCAGTTATTCTTGTTATATAAATTCTAGAACTTGATCCCCAGATCTCAGCCCCCAAAGTAGATGAATTATCTAGTGTCTGTGAAAAGTGAACGAGAGCCAGTATATGCTTTTGAATATGTGCCCAAATCCCCAAAGATCATATGATTCCAGACTTTATTCCAGCATCATGAATGATATACAATCTAGACTTTAAAATCTAGATTCTACAGCCCAGAATTCCTGATTTCTCTGCCTCAGCCTCCAATTATAGTAGTCTCTTCAACTTCTAAAGTAAAGTGAACAATGGTTCATTATACAAGAAACAATATGCATATGGTAGGATCAGACAAGGAAGATTTCAAGAAGAAAACAATACAAGGACTTTTCTAACTCTAGCTTTTAATATAGGTAATTAATTGAGTTTTAGCATTTTTTTTTCACAGTGGTTAAGCATTCGGCTGCTAACCAAAAGGTCAATAGTTCGAATCAGTCACTCCTTGGAAACCCTACGGGGAAGTTCTACTCTGTTCTATAGGGTGGTTATGAGTCGGAATCAACTCAACAGCAAAGGGTTAGTTACATGATCAATCATCTACCTGTCAGTTTGTCATACTATGGTGTCTTGCATATTGCTGTAACGATGGAAGCTATGCTGCAATTACTTGAAATACTGACAGTGTCACCCGTGGTAGCTAGGTGTCAGTGGAGCTTCCTAGGCAGATTTGCAAGAAAAGCCTAGTGATATACTTCTGAAAATTAGCCAATGAAAAACTCGTGATTCACAGCAGAATATTGTCCAATATAGTGCTAGAAGATGAGCTCTGTAGGTCAAAAGGCACTACACAATAGCTGTTAACAATAGACTCAAACATACCAATGATCATGAAGATGGGGCAGACCCAGGAAGTATTTTGCTCTGTTATACATAAAGTTGCCACAAGTTTGAGCCAACTTGATGGCAACTAGCAACAAGAGTTACATGATATCCCAAGCAAGGGTCTTCACACTCAAACTAGAGCATATATATTCCTGTGAATACTTGAAGACTCTCTAGCAGAAACAAAGACATAAATAATTTTAAGAAAATTATTTTTCAGTTATTCAACTTTATCCCTCAGAAAAGAGACTGTGTCTCTTAGTTCTCCTTTTTTAATATTTCTTTTTGAGGATTAAGGCAAAAACAGACCACTTGACAGTATCTTGCATTCGACCGAGGGCCTAATAAGAGCAAAACAAAACATAATTGCAGGAGTCAGTGCCTTATTTTATCCTCCAAACCAGAAACTCTTAGCAAATGTCCAGCCTAATCAATCTCTCAAATATTCTGAGAAGTGCATTCAGTAGACATGAGATGGTTGTCATGGGATCATGTATTAACATGTTCTTTATAAATAAATAAGGAGGTCAGTTTTTTCTGAAAGAAAATAAGTTTGATTTGACTGAGTGACCTTAAGAACTGGCTTTACTAATTAGGTAATAATGAGCATTGTCTGTTAAAAACCTAGCTGGATCTACAGTTCCAAGTTTTTGATGAAAATATTATTAAATCATATAA
The DNA here is from genome assembly GCA_030035585.1 of Dugong dugon. NCBI lineage: Eukaryota > Metazoa > Chordata > Mammalia > Sirenia > Dugongidae > Dugong > Dugong dugon. Next base: position 98,093,044 of record CM057463.1, on the reverse strand, counting down.
AAATGTACACTCCACTTTTTGCAAATATTAAGGTTTATAATGAAGTATTTATATTTTAACTTAAAATTTCCTAGGGCTACATATTTAACTAAAGTTATTTTAAGTGATAGACAAACAAAAATTCTTGAAAACTACAACTTCCATTTCCTTCTAATTTTAAGATACTGCTATTGCATTAGGCAGGGAGGAAGTGGATAAGGACATCCTAAACTCTTGTGCTCTGGAAAGAGAAGACTGAAATGTAGCAAACATTTTGAACCCTAAGACAGTGCTTTATCTCCCTCAAGGCATATGACCTTTTTCAAGTTTAGTAAACACAGTAAAATGCTAATTCACTGGGAACTTTTATATTTTATGTATTTTTCTTTATATTTCTCCTTCATCAGAATATTAAAACTAGCTCTCAACATGAACATGCTCGGTGAGCACAGGTTTGTCAGTTAATCCACTTATAATTTATAATCAAGCATATCAATGAGGATCAAGAAACATCAGCTAGAAACCTTCCCTTGCAGAAAGGAGAATGATTCAAAAAGTTTTTGTGAAATCAGACCAGACCAATTCACCTTTTAAGAGAGCCAGTCTAAATGAACCCTTCTATTTCATTTTGAGGAAACCCTGGTAGCTTAATGGTTAAGAGCTATGGCTGCTAACCTAACGGTCAACAATTCGAATCTACCAGACGCTCCTTGGAAACCCTATGGCACAGCTCTACTATGTCCTATAGGGTCACTAGAGTAGGAATGACTCCAGGGGAACGGGTTTATTTCATTTTGAAATGTGCTGGCAATATTCATTCAGTGATGTCTTAAAGATGATAAAGAATTTTTCTTTACGTTTATCTTCCCCTTTTCGAAAGTTCGCCTTACGCCATTTCACTTTTACAAAAGACCTACATTAATATGTTTTTGATAACCGAAAGAAATCCAAGGAGGATTTTCGCTTTTATGGAAAAAGGCGAAAAGTGAAACTAGCATTTAGAGTTTATTTTGCATGGAACTTTGAAGCGACAGTGTGCACTCTAAGCAGCTAGAGTGGAGTCGGCAGGCTCCTTTCCCGGGAACTCCACTCAGCATCTCAGCATCAAACTGCTATAGTATTGAACTGTGTCTGGAAATACTATGTGTTAGTGTTATTTTAGGTTTTATGTGTTATTTGGTATGATTTGGTAGGTTATCTTTTGGGTCTGGGAACGCTGAAACTTTTTTCCTATATAAATTAATGGTAATTGCTTCTTTGCTTTGAACCATTTTGGCTTACAAAAGTTTTCACAGGAGGGCTCTACTTTTGGACAGTGTGGGAAACCTGTATTTTGAATTATGCCATGCAGGCTATGTTAATAATGAAGCTGTAGCTACCATGGTGAACTCATCTTATATGAGAGCCTTATAGTAAACAGCCTACCGAAAGAAATACAGAGATATGCAAATATTTTAGGGGAATTTATTACATTCTCTATGGGAAAGCACATTAAAGTAGAAGAAAATGTACATAAGCCTTTCAACAGAGAAAAAATATTAACTAAAAAAAAAAAAAAGCCGTCAAAAACCATATTCCTAAAAAGTTGGAGGATGATTGCAGGTTCTCAGAGCTATAAAGTGAATCAAATAAATTTCATTTTGTTACTTAGTTTAGTTTCTGAGAGTGAAGTCTTAGAAGAGTGGGAAATATTTCCTTCTCTTTGTGTTACTTTCATTTTATTTATTTGAAGCAGCTGTTGGGAAACAATGAAACTTGGAGCGTAGTTAAAGATAATAGATTTTATTAGCCACAAATTTATTTGCATATACTTTTATAACAGACCCACAAGGGAATTAGTGAACTAGAAAAACTTGAACAAAAGAAGTGATTGTACAGACCAGAAGTCCCTGAGAAGGTTTAATTCTTGGAATGGCACTTGGCTACGTCATTATTAATCTTTCTTGCTAATATAATGATCCAGTTTAATTTAGAATTTTCAAATTATATGGCTAATTTAACTGAGCTGGCTATTCCTCTCATTACTCTGCTTGTGGTGGTCAGTTCAGCTACCTTTTCTTAAATTCACATTTTCATGCAACATCTGAATCTAAGATGTCTGTACCAGTTTGATCATTCCAGGACAATAGACAATATTTCATTGCTAAGTAAAACAGATTTAATTGCTAAACAAGATTTCAAAGAACTGAGCTTCATTTGAATCACAAACAAGCTGCAAAGCAATTTTCAATTACAGCAAGCTTTTTATTTTTCTCCAGCTGTGAGTCCCTGCTGATTCCTGAAATTACGTGTAAGTTGTCCCAGATTTTGAAATGGTGTACCTACTGAGGTGTTTTTTTTTTTTTTTTCTCAGTTGATGAAGTATCTGTGATTAGAACCTAAATAAATTGGCATTTATAAGATGCATTACCCCACCCTGTACATTTCAGGACATAATGATTGAGTATGAAGAAGGTATGAGATATCCCCTAGTGACAAAAGTGTTCTTAATTAGGTTGCTGGTGTTGCAAGTACTCACATCTTCCACAGCAACATCAAAAGATAAGGTGGGAACTAAGCCCTAGAAACTGAAATCTCTTGGGTATTAGACAATCAGGTCAATAGTGCACTGTATTTTTAAAATTCTACAAAGTTTCAGCTTTTAGAGAAGTTTGCTATGTGAGGCCAGAAGTTTGTATCACATAATAATTGTCTTCCTACAAAGCTGGAGTATGAAGAATTTTGAGACAGATGTACTTAAACTTGGAGGGTCCAAAGAATTTCTGTCTTGTAAGAGATATAAGAAATAGCATATTTTGAAGGTACAAAGTAACAATTCTGACAGAATACCCAAACAAAAAATGTTTTATTTCTACTTTGAGGATTGATTTACTTTCTTTACTAACATAATTACTATTTTTCCATTGCTTCTTGCTTGTTTATTTATTCAATAATCATTCACTAAATATCCAATTGGCAGCTATTATATAAAAGGTTTTGTACTAATACTTGTGAAATCCAGAACCTGGATAAGGTGGATATCTGTCAGAGAAGGAAAACTCAAATATTTTCCAGTAATAGAGATTGAGAGAAAAGTGGTAAGACTGCATCCTGTTAAAGATGGAAAACTTGTGAAACCTGGAAGAGCAAAGTGGTCCGTTCGAGTTCCAGTTCTCACAGGTTTCACTGTACTACTTTTGCTAAGTGCTAATCCACACAATGATACTTACAGAGTTGTAGGGGAATCTTAGTAGAAGGTGAGATGATCAAGGATACCCAGAAAAGACAAGGATCAAAAGATCTCAATTAGAAATAGAAAAAATAAATTGCATTAATCCAAGTCAAAGTTATGTAAATGTCTGAACAAATTTGGGGGGCAGGTGGCTTCTCCTAGGATTTGGGGAATAGCATAAAAGGAAAAAAAGAAAAGAAACACCAATTGGGTTTCAGGATTATAAGCAGTAACTTTTGGAAGCATTTTAAACTGATGGCCCTTGTACCATTGTGAAACACTATTCTATAGGCAATGAGAGTCATTGGAAAGGTTTAACAAGAGCACTGAATTAAAAAAAAAAATGAAGAAAATTAATTTGGATCCGGTATCTGGAATATTAAAGGAGTTAGAAAGCGGGAGCTATAATTCAGTGTTATTTTGTGGCTGATGTAGGTGTTGACCATGACACTCAACGACTGATTTAGGTGTTGACTCTGAGACTTAATGGCTGATGTAGGTGTTGACTGGGAGACTGGAGAATGAGGGCTGAAAATTTGACAGTGTGTAAGGAAATAATGAACAGGAAAGATGTGTTGATGGGTTAGAGGACAATGTGACTTAAATTAAATTAGGTATGACATTAGCTTGAATCTAAAAATCCAAAAGCCTTAATTATTTCTATTGCAATAGATGTTTTTAAATTTTTTTTTTGTACTGTAGGTGAAGGTTTACAAAACAAATAGTTTTGCATTAAACAGTCAGTACACATATTGTTTTATGACATTGCGTACGACATATCGACACTCTCCCTTCTCGACCTTGGAGGGCCTTCTTTTTTTTTGGTGAAAATATACATAGCCAAAGATACGGCATTTCAAAAATTTCTACATGTACAATTCAGTGACATTGATTATGTTCTTCCAGTTGTGCTGCTATTCTCACTATCCTTTTCCAAATTATTCCATCACCATTATCTTCAACTCACTGTCCCCTAGGCTTCACATCAAATCTTTTGGGTTGCTGTTGTCAATTTGATCACACATAGATAATTCTTTGTGTGTGTGTGTGTGTGTTTTAGATGAAGGTTTACAGAACAAAATAATTTCTCATTAAACAGTTAGTACGCATATTGCCCTACGACAATGGTTAACAACCCCACAACCTGTCAACACAGTCCTTACTCAACCTTGGGTTCCCTACCACCAGCTTTCCTGTCCCCTCCTGCCTTTAGTCCTTGTCCCTGGATTGCTGTGCCTCATTAGTGAATGTTTTGTTTTATGAGGCTGTCCAATCCCCGGCTCAATGGTGAATCTCGGAAGTGATTTCACCACTGAGCTAAAAGGGTGTCCGGGGGCCATACTCTCAGGGTTTCTCCAGTCTTTTTCAGGCCAGTAAATCTGGTCTTTTTGTGTGTGGTGGAGGCCTTGGTAGCTGTGGTCCATTAGTCCTTTGGACTAATCTTTCCCCTGTATCCTATTCTCTTCATTCTCCCTTGCTCCCAAAGGCATGAGACCAGTGGAGTATCTTAGATGGCTGCTCACAGGCTTTTAAGACCCCAGACGCTACTCACCAAGGTAGAATGTAGCACATTGTCTTCATAAACTGTGTTATGCCAATTGAGCTAGCTGTTTCCCGAGACCATGATCCCCACAGCCCTCAGCCCAGCAATTCAGATCCACAGGGAGTTTGGATGTGGCAATAGACTTTTTTTGATTGAAGGTTATGATTAGGAATTAAATTTAAAAAAAAAATACTAAGAGTTATACAACACGTATGATATTTTACAAATTACGAACTTAGAGATAAAAACAACAACAAAAATCCCATTATTTTTCCTATAACCTAACTTTTTTCTCAGTCAAGTCTTCCTACTCATTAACGCACCAGTACTATCACCACCATTAAATACTTAAGAGCTCTTACTGGGAACACTGATACCAAGACTATGTTAAGATTTACACACTCAAAACAAGACTTCTTAACATTTGACTCCAGATCAGCTAACTTTGTAGAAATGCTGGACAGGTCTGTAAATGTTAATTTTACCTAATTTTCAGACTTTAAAATGAATCCAAAATCTTCTTGCATAATTGTTACATTGTATAAGTTTGTTTTTAATTTAAAATAATTCTAAATCCTATCGATAACTACTCATGAATTTGCGGCATAGTATCATATATAATTATTGAATGTCTATGTCTTAATCACTATTTCTAATTTCATTTGTCAATCTTATGGCTAAATTGTATGAGAATTACACTTTTAGAAATGAATACAGTCATGCACCTCATAACAGCCATTCAGGCAACATCCCATGGCATGTAAGTCAGTGGTCCCTTGAGATTATAATGGAGTTTGGAAATTCCAGTTGGAGAATGGGACATAGCAGACGTATCCAATGTCAGTTAGTCGAATATTTGTCTTAGTATATAGTATATAATGTGAGTCAGAGTTAACTCAAGGGCAACGGGTTTTGGGTATCTTTCTATGCATAAACAATATTAAAGAAACACTTCTACATACACTAAAACATCTTTAACATGATAATACAGTAATAATAATAATAATGTTTTGATGTTAGTCAGAAAGTAGCACCTGTTTGTTATTAAAAAGCATTGTATGTACCTCAGATTTTTAGTATAATAGGCTTTATGGGAGTTGGTGCATAACTAGGGGTTGTGTGTAAGTCTGATGTTCATAACCCAGGGACTACCTGTATAAAATATGGTGTTTGAAAAACGTCTAAATTATGCATCCTATTTCACAGAACATATAGAAGATGTTAAGAGACTAATGACTGTATATAGATGCCCAATGAAACAGGTATGGGGGCAGTGGTGGTGCAGGGGTAGAATTCCTGCCTTCCATACCGGAGACCCAAGTTTGATTCTGGCCAATGTACCACATGTGTAACCACTACCATCTATCAGTGGTGATTTATGTGTTGCTATGTTGTTGAACAGGTTACAGTGGAACTTCCACACTAAAATGGACTAGGAAGAAAGGCCTGGCAATCTACTTTTGAAAATCAGACAATTAAAACCCTATGGGTTGCAACTGTACGAAGAGCAACATATCATAGGAATGGCATTTAGTTCCACTGTGTATGGGGTTACTGTGAATCAGACCAACTTGATAGCAGCTAACAACACCAGCAATGATATAGGCATACATATGTAGTTATTCTTAAAAATGCATTGTGTGTTTATGTATGGATGTGTGTGCCCTTAAAATCAAAGTGGGATTAAATAGGAACGTCTAAAAAAATGAAAAAAATCACTGATCGCATGGTACTTATTTGAATGCTTTCGTTTAGCTAACAGATATCTATATAAAAATTTTTATCTTATCTATGAGAAAATTTTTTTTTCATTATATCCCAGGTAATTCCCCATTGTCTTCTTAGACCTTTTAAAGTAGCATGCATTAATGTGAATTAACTCACAGGCAAATTTAAGCTGAGAGTAAACCTAATAATAAATTGCAATTTATAGAATAGTGTTAATGGATATTCTACTTTAAAAACACTTCCTTTTGACATTAATTAGTGAGTATTATTTCTTTATTTAATGATAAATATCACTATGTGTTTAATACATTTTTCTGTTCATCCAGATTATAAAACTTAAGAAAAATATTTTAAAACTTCAACATAATAAATGTGCTTCAACTAGAGAGCAGGGACTTTTATTCAAAATGTTTTCTTTCCTCACTGTCATGGTTTGAATTATGTCCCCCCAAAAATCGTATATCACTTTGTCTAGGCCAAGATTCCTGGTACAGTGTGATTTTCCTGAATGTTGTAAACCTGCCTCTGTGATGTTAATGAGGGAGGATGGGTGGCAGTTGTGTTAGTAAGGCAGGGCCTGATCTACAAGACTGGATTGTGTCCTGAGGCAATGTCTTGATATATAAAAGACAGAAGTGAGCAGTGAGACAGGGGGACCTCATACCATCAAGAAAGCAGTGCCAGGAGCGGAGCACATCCTTTTGACAGGGGTCCCTGCACCGAGAAGCTCCTAGTCTGGGGGAACACTGACGAGAAGGCTGACAGAGAGAAGAAGACTTCCTTTGGAGCTGACACCCTGAATTTGGACTTTTCGCCTACTTTGACTGTGAGGAAATAAACTTCTCTTTGTTAAAGCCATCCACTTGTGGTATTTCTGTTATAGCAGCACTAGATGACTAAGATACTCACTAATTTTCACTTTCTGCAAAACCATCAATTAGGTATTTTACATCTATATATTGTATATAGGAAAGTCATTCTTTGTGTATCTATGTGTATATGAAACTAATCTCAAGAGAAATAGCTTTAGAGTGAAATGAATATCAATTTACTATATTTTAGAAGTTCATATTTCACTGGCAGATCTATCAGTGAATACTTCAATAATGCATTTTAATAACTAATTCTAGTTATAACTGCCAGTATAGTACTTCTCTTTGGCATTAAAAAACTTTCTTATTAGAGACACTGTGAATAATGAATAACCTACATTGTAAGTTAAATTCTGTTAGGTCATAGTATGTAGTAGATTATAAAGTATTCAATAAATATTAGATTTTGAGTATATTATTTATATTATTCCTACCAGAAAAGTAAAATAAAAAGTAAAAAGAAATAACTTTTGATATTATGTTGAAGATATTATTATGGGCCTTATTTTTTCAATGCATAGTTAAATAGATAGCTGTCGTCAACTTGACTCTAACTCATGGTGACCCCAGGTACAGCAGAGGGAAACGTTGCCTGGTCCTGCATCATTCCCAGGATCACTGGCATCTTTGAGTATATTGTTGCTCTACTTTGCCAATTCGTCTTATTGATGGTCTTTCTTGCCGTCGTTGGCCCTCTACTTTACCAACATGATGTCTTCCTCCAGCAATTGATTACTTCTGATGACATGTCCAAAGCAAACAAATTGGACAATATTCTGTTGGAATCCATAAGGTTTTCATTGGCTTTTTTTCAGAAGTAGATCCTCAAGCTATTCTTCCTTTTCTGTTTTAGTCTGGAAGCTCCACTGAAAGCTTTCCACCATGGGTGGCCCTGCTAGTGTTTGAAACACTGGTGGCATGACTTTCAGCATCATAACAACATGCAAGCCACCACAGTACAACAAACTGATAGACAAATGGTCGATGATTTCAACAGATAAAATAAATAATCTTACTCTTTTGAATACAAGTCTTCTGTGTCAGTCAGTTTTTATGGTTATATGCAAAAAAAACTAACTCTGGTTAATAGGCAGGGACTAAAGAAGAGTTGGTTGTGGTAAAACAAAACCAAAAAAAAAAAAAAAAACCTCATTAGCAACCCTGTAAGACAGAGTAGAACTTCCCCATAGAATGTCCACGGAGCAGCTGGTGGATTTGAACTGCCGACCTTTTGTTTAGCAGCCAAAGTTTTGACCACTGCACTATCAGGGCCCTGTGAAATAAAATAAAGAAGAGGTCAAATCAAATAACTGGTAAGATCTTTGCCTGATGGCATGGCTACCAGTAACTGCTTTCCAATTTAGTCAAAATTGGATCCTTATTCTTGGGTATTTGAACCATGTTCTCAAGATTCATAGTACCTAACAGGATCATCTTATTGGTCAAGCCTAGGACATATACCTGTGGCCTAGCTAACAACGGAGAGAAAATATTTGTCCTTTTCTCTTTTGGTAGTAGAAACATGAGCTCTACATTCCATCAATATTCAAACAATTAAGGATTCCTATAAAGATTTCTTGGAGCCCTGGTGGGCTCCAAAGTTTGGCAGTTCGAATCTACCTGCTACTCCTTGGAAACCCTATGGGGCAGTTCTACTGTGTCCTATAGGGTCGCTATGAGTTCAATCGACTCCATGGCAACAGGTTAGTTAGTATAAAGATTCCTTATACATTTCCTAATCCTCTTTTTCCTTTGGGAGGAAAAGCTATACTTCCATAACATAACATACTTCCATAACAGTGTCATGGTTTGAATTATGTCCCCCAAAAAATGTGTTTATCAATTTGGCTGGGCCATGATTCCCAGAATTGTGTGGTTGGCCTCCATTTTGTGATTGCAATTTTATGTTAAAGAGGATTAGGGTGGGATTGTAACACCAGCTTTACCCAGGTCCCATCCCTGAACCAAAGTAAAGGGAGTTTCCCTGGGGTGTGGCCTGCACCACCTTTTATCTCTTAAGAGATAAAAGGAAAGGGAAGCAAGCAGAGAGTTGGGGACCTCATACCATCAAGAAAGCAGTGCCGGGAGCAGAGCACTTCCTTTGGACCGGGGTCCCTGCGCCGAGAAGCTCCTAGTCCGGGGGGAACACCGAAGAGAAGAAGGCCGACAGAGAAAGAAAACCTTCCCCTGGAGCTGACGCCCTGAATTTGGACTTTTAGCCTACCTTAACTGTGAGGAAATAAACTTCTCTTTGTTAAAACCATCCACTTCTGGTATTTCTGTTATAGCAGCACTTGGTGACTAAGACAAACTGTCTAAAACTAGCTGTGCAAGTAGACTATCTATAGGTCTGAATAAAGGGACAGATTCTTGAGCATTAGTGTATCTTTATCATTGATACAGACTCTTGACACTCTTCAAAGCTGATAGCAACATGTAGTGGAGTTCTTCTCCATACGTGCTACCCATAATCTTCTATTAGAAATGATCTGGTCTAGAAAAGCACTATATCTGAAAAACATATGCCTAGTTGGTATACTAGAATTTCACATAATGGGAAAATTATGAGTGTAAAGATGATGAGTATAATTACAACAAAAAAAGGCACATCACTCCAGATCTTAATCAGAGCATAGTTTATTATTAAAAGAGTATGAAAAGATTTCTAATTTCAGATATGACCTGTAAAGAGTTTACTAGTCATCATGCCCTTCCCACCACTGATAAAGGCTGAACAAAGTAAAACTTCCAGACTTTTCTTGAACTCTTCAGGGAAAAGTTCACAGAACAAAACACCACCCTAAAAGCTGGAGAGATAGGTCAATCCAGATAGTCACAGATGAGATCTGCTAAGCTGGAGCAAAAACTGGTAATGCTATAAATTGTTAGGAACAATCAAATATTTGATGAATTGCTGGAAGCTGATAAGATGATAAAAGGAACCAAAGGAATACAGAATAGGAAGAAAGAAAGAAAACTATCTTTCCTCCCAGTTGACATGACTGTCAATGTAGAAAATCTCAAACAATGAACAACAGCAAAGATTGTTGGAAGTAATAAGCCAGTACAGAAAATTTACAGAATATAAGGCCAAATGTTTTCCTATTTATCAGCAATGCAATTGGAATTTGAAATAAAAAACCTATTTACAGTAGCACCAAAACAAATGAAATAGGCATGAACTTAACAAAATATGTACAGAATCTGTATGCTGAAAACTGAAAACCCCATAGAACAGAGTAGGCTGGTGGATTTTAATAGTATATCTGTTCTAGCATGCTTACTTATTTGAGCTTGTTGAGCACTACTTCTACCATCTGTCGTGCATTTCTGGCATATCAGTTTAACTGTAGAATATTGCTTCCTTCAAGTTTCCAAGAGTCATCTAAGCAGCATGTTAGCACATCACCTGAAATTTTTGTAAGAGTGCTAAATCCTGCGTTCTGGAAGAGTACTTTCATATGAAAAAATGTACCCAACTTTACATTAATCCTCTTGAAACTCTGGATCCCATCTTACAAATGCTCCTCCAGATCTTGCCAGAAAATGTGGGCTAGGTCCTGTAGCTTCTTCATCAGTTAGTCTCTTCCTTCCTTTATCAGGCTATGCCCTTACGAATCTGAACTCTGTTGTGTATTGACCCCACTTATTTTTCTGGTGGCCAAGAGGTTGGGTAGGAATAGGGGAGTTCATATTTTATTGTGAAATAGAGACTTCATACTGTGTTCAAGTAAGGAGGGAACACCAGCCATTAACATGGAGAAGTTGTCTACTTCGGTAGTCCCAAAGTATTAAGAGCAATCTGGGAATAGATGAATTTTCCAGTGCATCAATTCTTGTTCCCCTCTCCTAATTCTCAGAGTTCCATTTTTCCCTGTAAGACAACTGATCTTGGTATAACCAACTTGCTAGAGTTGAAAATTTAAATTGCTTCGGGGCTCTGTAAACTTTTTTAAAAAAACGCTGGGGTTGATCCTCATTTTCTTTCTGTCATCTTCCTAAAGAGGTAGTTGTCTCTTCATATTTTTCCAGCTAGTCCCTCTAGTTTTCACATTTTTCCTTAAATTGGTGATTACTCTCAGCTTTTTATTGTCTTTCTCTAATGAGTCTATTAGTCACAGCCGTATTATTAAAAAGCAAAAGCCAGTTGCCAAGTCAGCTTCGACTCATGGTGATCCCATGTGTTTCAGAGTAGGACTGCGCTTCATAGGGTTTACAATTGCCAACTTTGTGGAAGATCACCAGGCTTTTATTTCGAGGCAACTCTGAATGAACTGGAACCTCCGATCCTTCAGTTAGCAGCCAAATGTGTAACTATTTGCACCACCCAGGCACTCTGCTATATTATTACATAGTCCTTGTTATTGCCACTTCTTTTGTGCTTCTCAATGTCCTGAAACACTACATCTGATAATGCCTATTTTTCCATTGGTGTCTCATCCCGGTTCCTCCCTGGGAAGAGTTTTAACATTTGCATGATTATAGTATACCTGAAGCTATCTGTGTTCTACCTTCTATCAATGATAAGGTCCTCATGGCCAGCCTGCTCTGAAGTTCCCTTTTAAAATCTGCTTCTTCAAACAGCTCAAGGCACTAAGTTTTTTAGTTTGAAACTGAGTAAATATACTGAGAGAGATTTGCATTTAATAAGTTTATTTGGGAATGCTCTTGGGAACAACATCTCTAAAAGAGTGAGGGAAGCAGATTTGGGTGGAGAGGTTGAATAGTGATGCTGCTGAATAGAGGCCTTAGCAAATTCTGCATGTAGTTGTGGAGCAGGGATAACTTTGTACAGCTGAGTGAAAGGCTAGAAGCCAGGTCTTGGAATATATCCCACTTTCCAGTCATTGCATGGGGGTTATATTCATAATGTAATGGCTAAAGACATGACACTCTTTTAAGTTTGTTCTGCATTACCTCAATCATTTTTCTTGAGTTTAGACAATCAAGAAAACAATAATAAAGCCCTGATTTGTAACATTTGTAGGTTTCTGTGGCATAAATACTCTTATCATAACCCATTTCAAGCTTCCAAGGCAATGTCACTAAACACAGAGTTGGGAAAAGCACTCAGGGATGTAAGGGATGCAAGGGATGTAAGTCAAAGCACAGATAAGAATAAAATGTAGTAAAATACTGAGGAAGTGATTAATTTTCAGTGCTAAATACACTTCTAAAATACAATTTATTTAATTATAGCTATATAATTTAAAATTTTTAAAAAGCTGTGTTTGAAATTTGGATCACAAATTATCTGAATATTTAAAAATTGGCTCTTGAGGAAACTACAGCTTTCCACTATTCTATTCAATGAATATGTGAACCACATTAAACTTAGATGGAATACATGAACTTGCTCTTTCTTTAAGTAGCCACTGGTGTTGGAAAAGTAATGAGCTATAAAGCCATGCCAAAGACACTTTTTAAACTTCTCAGTGTAAATCAGTCCCTTTTCTGTTTCCTCTAGAAAAAAGCTGGTCTGGAAGGAGTCTAGTCTGAATGCTAAAGCTTTTGTTAAAAAATGAATTATTTATTGCCTTTTCTTCCTATTTTGAGGTAACACTCACATGATTATTGATTTTTTTTTTTTTTTTTTTACTTTATACAGTTTCTATCTATATCTTAGCAGTAGGAGGACACTTGTATCCTGTGGGATATGGAGCCATGCAGCCAGGAATATGACCTGTGAAGTGGGCACAAAAAATAAATAAATGTTGGTCCTCTTGTAAGACCTCACATCAATTAAGCAACTATCAAGTATTGCACAAAGCACATTATAAGCATTATCTTAATGAATGCTATTGTCATCCATATATACGGATGGGATGAAGAAATACAGGCACCAAAATTTTAAGTAAATTGCCCACACACACATAATTCTTGTTGGACGGTGGAAAAAAGATTAAGCCCAAGTTATTGGAATTCAAAGGCTTATCAATTTCAGGTATTAATTATTTTAAGTGAATATATTGTTTACACAGGTGTAAATCACAGAAATAAATGCTTCTAAAAAAATTAGGTGGCATAATTAACCATAGTACTAAGTTTAGTGGTTATGCTGGAAATAGAAACCACTGTTAGTGTATTACAGCTGCTTTAACATGTGGCTTAGTGACACAGTTGTTAAGAGCTTGGCTGATAACCAAAAGGTCAGAAGTTTGAATCCACCTGCTGCTCCTTGGAAATCCTATGGGTCAGTTCTACTGTGTCCTATGGGTTGCTATGAGTAAGAATTGACTTGAAGGTAACGCATTTGGTTTGGTTTGGTTTTAACATATGGCTTAAAAAAACAGTAGGCAATGTAGTGATCAACTGTGCTTTTAAGTACTTAGAAATAACAAAGGCAAGTGGAATTCACAGCATTCCAGTAGCTACTATAGTGGGAACTGAAGAGGAAACATCAAAGTTAGGACTAGTAAGCTATGTACTAAACAATGTCTGGGGCATTTTAACTAGGTAGCCTCAATAAATTCTGGTTGCTTCAGTAGTTTAGGTAATTTTCTTGAAAACTTGGATCAATATCACTGCTGATTTGCTCAACTGTGTGAATTGTGGTGATTAATCTTGTTTAAAAAAAAAAAATGTTCTGGGGCCGGTTGGGAAGGGTACACCTTGAGAAGATGAACAAGTCAGACAACAATTATCTAATAAGAAATTGCTAAGAATTCATTCTGTCCTTGATAGTGTATTTGTGTACCTATTTTCAGGTATTCATAGAAGTGTAAACCTTAATTTAAAAAGCAATAATTTATCTTTAGGCACATAAAACACCACCATTTCATCATAGTGACTGATCATTGTGGTGATGTCTTTTGAAACAAGTTAGTAAATAAACTACATTAAATCACACCCTAAGGGGAGAAAAAAGTAACCTCAAGTACAACTTTCCAAGAACTCTTTTGAAGATACTTAGATATAACTGAGTATAGAAAATTAAACAATACATGGAAAAAATAAAAACTGTTGTTTTTATCCCTTATTTCTTCTTTTCTGTCCCACTACTCTCTCTCTATACATATATATGCATATATTTATATGCTATAAAATGTATTTATGTAACCAATTCTCACTATATAAAATAAAAACTAAATAAATGGCCAGATATACACACACACATTATATTTATATATACACATTTCTATTTAAGTATGTTCACGAGTATATTTTAAATGTAATTACAAGCAATTTTCTTTTTAAAAATAGATTTTGTGTGAGTAATGTATAGTTGATGACCTTATGAAATCTTGCTACATCCTCAACTCCCTTTGGAGACAAGCTTCCAGATGCAGTTTCTTATATTTGAGTTGCCTTGGGTCTTATGACTTGAAAAATTTCTCCAGACCTGATTAGACTACATATTGTCACCTAACCAGAAGTTACATTAAATATTAAGAAGCACATTTGCTTTATGAGAAGTCTGACTTAAAATCTCTGCTAACCTGCCAGATCAAAATTTTCTTTTGCGGAGTTGGTTAACATGAGACATACAGATAATTTTTGCAGACTGTTGAGTAAAGTAAAATCCAAGTGATACAAAAAGAAAGCATTCAGAATAAACCATCTCACCAGAAGAGCAAAAAATAGAGGAAGTATAAAGATAGAGAGAAGGTAAAAAGCAAAAGCTGGTAAGACGATATAGACACCATAGCGACTAAGGCACATAGATTCGAATCATGAGTTATTTTGGTGGTTTTATATAAGCTCTAGTATCTTAAAAAAATTTCATTGAATTAATATTTTCATTTTATTTTTTGAGACATACCTTTGCATTTCATTTTTTTCTGCATAGTTCTATAATTATAAAAAAACAATAGAAGTAGGATTTGCTTGAAATTTGAGTAAAATTAACACAGTATGAATGTAAATGCAGAAGTATACGTATATGTTGGTATATTTTTATCCAAAAATTAAATGAACAATTTTCTTTTCATCTAAAAATGATTGTAGAGTCCTTATTATGTGATCATCATAGCTTCTGTTTCTGGAAAGACTCTTCTGAGAGGTTCTATAGACACTAGTTATTTTTGTTGTTGTTTGCTTGTGTGTTTGTTTTTATTTCCAGGAAGGAGTGAACATTTATCATTTTCACATCACCAGATTCATAGACAAAATGTAGAACATTATACCGATTGTAGAATGGGTGTCCTGGTCACCAAGAATGACAAACCTCACAAAGCACTGTACAGTACAGCGTTTGCTTACGTGGAATAGAAGCCGAGTAAGGTCAGCTTCGATAGTGGGCGTCGGTCCCCCACAGCCAGTGCAACATTCTCCACAGCCTACATCGAATCTGGGCTACACCCTCTTCTTGTGCTGCAGGTGAAGGGCCTGTTTCCTCCCTACCATGAACAGATATAGCAGTGGAGTTGTCTAGGTGCCATGTCACACACATACGTAAGCAGAACAAAGAACTACTAATCAGGCCTGTAATAGGGAGATATCACCAAATAAGGCAGAACGCCCAGTATAAACTAATCTATCTTCCCACAAGAAGATGTTCTTGGCTGGAAGCCAGGAAAGGGACAGACAGCTGTGAGTGGGTTGTTCCTTCAACACCCATCATTCAATACAGACAACACTTAGAAACTTGATATTCTGTAGAAATTCAGGGATTGTCTTTCTTGAAGACAGAAACTATATGGAGAGGCAATATCAGAGAATGTTTTGGAAGCTCATATTTTCTTCACGGCAGAAAAGAAGACTAGCTCTTCACGTGAGTGAAACAAACAGCATATGAAAATACAGAATGGAACTTACCAGTGTGAGTGTTCCAGGGTACTGAGAGATGTATTAATACTCTGAGGAGTTTGCAGGAGACCTAATTTACTGTCTGTTTTCTAATCCATCCGTAAGCTACGCACACACTTTCTGGCTTCATGGGATCAATACACTACTGCTACTACATTGAGTGAAATCATAGGCAGATGATCCAAGAACAGTGTTTACAAAGCCGAGAATGATTTCTTTTTCTTTTTATTCCACTTCTCATGTTTTCTCCACCATTGCATAGACGGATTCAACCATTTCTACAAGACGATACAAATCTTCAGTTAATGTCCACAGTATTTATATTTGTACTTAATTTAAAACTTGACTCCCAAGACCGATTGCATAGTAAAGCTTTTATTTAATGAACACTATGTTTCAGCTATAAATCCTATGATATAATACACTGGTTTACATAATCTTGAAAAGAAAATAAAAACAAGCTAATGAACAAACCAACAAATCCAAAGGGGCAAGTACTATAAATTACCCCATTTTAGAGTGGAGGGAACTGAGTTGTATGGAATTTAAATAAATTTCTCCTTAGCAACACAGTTAGCAGATGAATAATTGAGGTTCATATAGCTATATGATTTCTGAGAACGATCTTACTTTATAATCACTTTCAGTTAAGTCTACATTTTTTATACAATCCAATTTCACTTACTTGCACTCTACATTTTGCCATCTTAGTGGATTGGCCATTATTCCTTATTCTAAATGTTTTTGTCATTTATACCTTTATAATCTTTCATTCCCTGACACTGAAGATAAATTAGAGCTATGGGACAATGGGAAGTCTCCATTAGACCAGTAATTTATCAGTTTGGAGTTTTAGTATGCCTCAGTGTGATCTTTACTTCTGCCATGGAAAATCTGGGCAACAGTAGTGTTGATGAGGCTATATACCCATTGCCATCGAGTCAATTCCGACTCATAATGATCCTATAGGACAGAGAAGAACTTCCCCATAGGGTTTCCATGGCTGTAATCTTTAAGGAAGCAGACTGCCATATCTTCCTCCTGCAGAGCAGCTGATAGGTTTGACCACTGACCACGGCTCCTTGATGAGGCTACAGATTCTTTTATGTATTCATTGGTAGGTCTTCCTAGAATATTTACAGAGTTTAGAAGTACACAATAGATACAGAGTTTAGAAGTTCACACAATATGCTGGGATAGTGGGGCGGGAAACTGCAAATCTTCTAAGGCATAAATCCTCCAACAAAACTGAAGGATTAAACTTGTGATTTAAAGAAGAAAAGTTTTCTCATTTTAGAGTTTACAGTATTGCTTTTCCCTGTCTGCAATAACAGGAGCTCTGGTGGCACAATGCTTAAGCACTCATCTACTAAATGAAAGTTCAGCAGTTCTATTTCAGTTGCTTTACAGGAGAAAGATGTGGCAGCTGTCCCTAAACATCACAGCCTTGGAAACCCTATGGGGTGGTTCTACTTTCCTTTAGGGTCCCTATGAGTCAGAATTGACTTCACAGCAGTGGTATCTGCAATAAATAAACAAATAAACAAAATAAATTTTATAAAGCAATGAAGGAAAACTTGGCAAAGTCATTCACAACTATTTTGTTTGCTCAGTTCTTCATTCAGTGAGTGTTTTCTGGGCTCCAATAAATAAATGGGGATAGGCTGGGTGTTGTAGAGTATCTGAGGCATTGGTGTTCTATGAAAATAAATTAAGAATTATAAAAATGAATTGTGGCACAGATAACAGTAATAAGTGTACATTATTGCTACCCACCAGAGAAACACTACTTTAGATAGAGCAGATAGTCAACTATTATGATCAGTCACAATTTATGATCAGTATTCTTTAATAGCATACATAGACTTTGAAAGTCCATAGGTAAAGATCATTAAAAAGGAGAACAGAGTATGAAGTTATATATGTCCATTATTTCTAACAATTTTCATAAGATTTTTTCCCTTTGTTTTCTGCTATTTTACTTTCTCAGTGATGCATTTTAAAATGAATACCACCTAATAATAACTAAAGAACTATTAAGTATGCTTTGGTAACATTGCAGTTAAAAATGTTAGATTTTCTAGTTTATTCATGAGCTTATGATTTGTGCGGCCTATAGCATTGAGATGATTCACACAACTGCACTACAAATAAAACAATATTCAGAAGTACTTACAGACATAGATAATTTAGTAAAAAATTTGATTACTACACATTTTTCCCCCACATGTCTGTAATTTTGTCATACTCTGGGGGCTTGTGTGTTGCTGTGATGCTGAAAGTTATGTAACTGGTATTCAGATATCAGCAAGGTCACCCAGGGCAGACAGGTTTCATCCGGGCTTCTAGACTAACACAGATTAGGAAGAAGGACCCGGCAGTCTACTTCTGAAAAGAACTGGCCGGTGAAAACCTGATGAATAGCAGTGCAACATTGTCTGATATTGTGCCAGAAGATGAGCCCCCCAGGTTGGAAGGCCTCCTCAAAGCAGAGTCAACCTTAATAACATGGATGGAGTCAAGCTTTCGGGACCTTCATTTGCTGGTGTGGCACAACTCAAAATGAGAAGAGACGGCTGCAAACACCCATTAATAATCGGAACGTGGGATGTAAGAAGTATAATATTAGGAAAATTGGAAATCGTCAAAAATGAAATGAAACACATAAACTTCAGTATCCTAGGCATTAGTGGTCTGAAATGCACTGGTATTGGCGATTTTGAATCAGACAATCATATGGTCTACCATGCTGGGAATGACCACTTGAAGAGGAATGGTGTTGCATTCATCATCAAAAAGAGCATTTGAAGATCTATTCTGAAGTACAACGCTGTCAGTGATATGATAATATCCATACATCCACAAGGAAGATGAGTTAATACGGCTGTTATTCAAATTTATGTACCAACCACTAAGGCCAAAGATGAAGAAATTGAAGACTTTCACCAGCTTCTGCAGTCTGAAATTGATCGAGCATGCAATCAGGATGCATTGATAATTACTGGTGACTGGAGCGCGAAAGTTGGACACAAAGAAGGATAGAAATGACGCTGGAGACAGCGTGATAGAATTTCACAAGACCAATGACTTCTGCATTGCACATACCTTTTTCGCCAACATAAACAGTGACTATACACCTGGACCTCACCAGATGGAATACACAGGAATCAAATCAACTACATCTTTGGAAAGAAACAATGGAAAAGCTCAATATCATCAGTCAGAACAAGGCGAGGGGCTGAATGTGGAACACACCATCAACTGCTCATACACAAGTTCAAGTTGAAACTGAAGAAAATTCAAACAAGTCCACAAGAGTGAAAGTACAACATTGAGTGTATCCCACCCGAATTTAGAGACCATCTCAAGAATAGATTTGATGCATTGAACACTAATGATCAAAGACCAGGCAAGCTGAGGAATGACATCAAGGACATCATACATGAAGAAAGCAAGAGGTCATTAAAAAGACAGGAAAGAGAGAAAAGACCAAAATAGATGTCAGAAGAGGCTCTGAAACTTGCTTTTGAATGTTGAGTAAGCCAAAGCAAAAAGAAGAAATGATGAAGTAAAAGATCTGAACTGAAGATTTCAAAGGGCAGCTCAAGAAGACAAAGTATTATAATGACATTTGCAAAGAGCTGGAGATAGAAAACCAAAAGTGAAGAACATGCCCAGCATTTCTTAAGCTGAAAGAACTGAAGAAAAAGTTCAAGCCTAGAGTTGCAGTAGTGAAGGATTCTCCTGGGAAAATATTAAACGTTGCAGGAAGCATCAAAAGAAAATGGAAGGAATACATAAAGTCACTATACCAAAAAGAATCGGTCGATGTTCAACCATTTCAAGAGGTAGCATATGATCAGGAACTGATGATACTGAAGGAAGAAGTCCAAGCTGCACTGAAGGCATTGTCAAAAAACAAGCCTCCGGGAACTGACAGAATATTAGTTGAGATGTTTCAGCAAACGGATGCAGTGCTGAATTGCTCATTCATCTATGCCAAGAAATTTGGAAGACAGTTACCTGTCAACCGACTGGAAGAGATCCATACTGATGCCTATTCCGAAGAAAGATGACCCAATCGAATGTGAAAATTATCACACGATTTCATTAATACCACACACAAGTAAAATTTTGCTGAAGATCATTCAAAAGCTGCTGCAGCAGTGTGTCAACAGAAAACTGCCAGAAATTCAGGCCAGATTCAGAAGAGAACATAGAACCAGGGATATCATTGCTGATGTCAGATGGATCATGGAGGAAAGCAGAGAATACCAGAAGGATGTTTACCTGTGTTTTATTGACTATGCAAAGGCATTCGACTGTGTGGATCATAACAAACTATGGATAACATTGAGAAGACTGGGAATTCCAGAACATTTAATTGTGCTCATGATGAACCTGTACATAGATCAAAAGGCAGTTGTTCGGACAGAACAATGGGATACTGCATGGTTTAAAGTTAGGAAAGGTGTGCATCAGAGTTGCATCCTTTCACCATACCTATTCAATCTCTATGATGAGTAAATAATCCGAGAAGCTGGACTATATGAAGAAGAACAGGGCATGAGGATTGGAGGAAGGCTCATTAACAACCTGTGTAATGCAGATAACACAACCTTGCTTGCTGAAAGTGAAGAGGACTTGAAGCACTTATTGATGAAGATCAAAGACCACAACCTTCAATATGGATTACACCTCAACATAAAGAAGACAAAAATCCTCACAGCTGGGCCAATAAGCAACATCAAGATAAATGGAGAAAAAACTAAAGTTGTCAAGGATTTCATTTTACTTGGACACACAATAACACCCTTGGAAGCAGCAGTCAAGAAACCAAAAAATGCATTATATTGGGCAAATCTGCTGCTAAAGACCTTATAAAGTGTTGAAAAGGAAAAACGTCACCTTGAAGACTAAGGTGTGCCTGACCCAAGCCATGGTATTTTCAACTGCATCATATGCATGCAAAAGCTAGACAGTGAATAAGGAAGACCTAAGAAGAATTGATGCTTTTGAATTGTGGTGTTGGCAAAGAATATTGAATATACCATGAACTGCCTAAAGAATGAACAAATCTTTCTTGGAATAAGTATAACCAGAATGCTCTGCTCCTTATAAGCAAGGATGGCAAGACTAGGTCTTACATACTTTGGACATGTTGTCAGGAGAGATCCATCTCTGGAAAAGGACATCATGCTTGGTAAAGTACAGGGTCAGCAGAAAAGAGGAAGAACATCAACAAGATGGATTAGCACAGTGGCTACAACAATGGGCTCAAGCATAACGACGATTGTGATCATGACGCAGGACCGGGCAGTGTTTCGTTCTGTGGTACGTAGGGTAGCTATGAGTAGGAACTGACTAGACAGCACCTAACAACAAATAACGACATGCGTTTCTATCTCCCATCTGAAGATATTTCTAGATATCCATTAAATACAAAAAACAAGCACCATAATTCCCAGAAATGGAAGAAGTAAGCTACTTGTATATTTACTAGAATTATTTTTAAAATATCACACAATTTATTGTTCTTAGGTGTCATCATGTTGGTTCCAACTCATAGGGAACCCATGTACAACCGAATGAAACGCTGTCGGGTGTTGCACCATCTTCATAATTGTTACTATGTTTGAGCCCATTGTTGCATCCACTGTATTGATCCATCTTGTCTAGGATCTTCCTTTTTTTAGTTGACCCTTTACTTTACCAACCATGATGTCCTTCGCTGTGGATTGGTCCCTCCTGATAACCTGTCCAAAGTATGTGACACAAAATCTCATTATCCTCGCTTCTAAGGTGCATTCTGGCTATACTTCTTCCAAGACAGATTTCTTTGCTCTTCTGGCAGTCCATAATACATTCTATAATCTTCACCAACACCATAATTCAAAGGCATCAGTTCTCCTTTGGTCTTCCTTATTCATTGTCCAGCTTTTGCATGTATATGAGGTGATTGAAAATAGCATGGTTTTTGTCAGGTGCACCTTAGTCATCAAAGTGACATCTTTGCTTCTGAACACTTTAAAGGGTTCTTTTGCAGCAGATTTTTCCAATGCAATACGCTGTCCGATTTCTTGACTGCTGCTTCCATGGGCATTGTGGATCACCACAAAATGAAATCCTTGACAACTTCAGTATTTTCTCCGTTTATCATTATATTGCTTGTTGGTCCAGTTGTAAGGATTTTTGTTTTCTTTATGTTCAGATGTAATGCATACTGAAGGCTGTAGTCTTTGTTCTTCTTCAGTAAGTACTCAGTAAGTACTTCAAGCCTTCTTTGCTTTCAGCAAGCCAGGTTGTGTAATCTGCAAATTGCAGGTTTTTATTGATTCTTCGTCCAATCCTGAAGCTTCATTCTTCTTATATAGTCAGCTTATATTTATAAAGTTAGAATAAATTAATAGATTTTGTCTACATGGGCTACTGATTCAGATATTTTGTTCAGAATGGTCTATGCAGTAATGAACATATTCAGTCAAAATTTATGTGGGTGAGCTTTACTAAACTATTTCTAATTTTCTGATTTCATTACAAATCATAGTTTTGTTGATATTTTCTGCATTTATTTTTCATTTCTTGTCATTTGGTTAGCAAGTAGAGTTCTCTAAATTAAGGAATAATGATAGTCAAATCAATGATAATATATTAACTTGACTTCAAATGCATTCTATGTGTTCTATTAACCATGACTCATCAAATGATTTTTGCTTTCTCATTTCCAAATACTTTTCACTTGGCAGTTTGTCTCAGATAAAATTTCTTCTATCAAACAGTAATATGCTATTTCTCATAGGACCCTCTCCAGGATTATAATTAAAGGAGCTATTGGAATAGCAACATATATCAGAACCACACACATATTCAGAGTTCAAACCATTGAATAAGGAACACTGAGCAGACAATTGGACATAATAATATCTGTGTTCATGACACAGTAAGAAATATGAAAAGTAAGACAGTTGTTTATTGAGTTCTTTTTTTTAGACCAACTATCAAAGTAAATAGAATTATTTAATGTAATTAATTTTTTAAAATACTTTGAATTTGGATATCAGTGTAGTCCCTTAAAGATAGATTTGTAGAAATCAATGAAAACCCAGAATATTTTAGAGTTTGCTCAACATAATTTTGAATAACAATTTATTCATTCTTTTATTGACTCAATCTGTCAATATTTAAGTATATAATTCATGGGAAAACATTATGCTAGTGTTTTAGGAATGAATGGATACTAAGAAATAAATATGACATGACCACTGAAACCATGTAAGACCATTATAACAAAAAATATCTTATATAAAGGCTACAGAAGTGGACATTACTTCCAATATTTTTTGTTAATGCTTTATACTTTGGCCCTGAATTAATTGGACTATTTTATTGTGTTAAATGCTAGATTTAATATGTTGTAACATCTTGTATTTGGAATGCCAGATGATCATTTACATTTAGGTATAGTTAATAATCCCTTTGAAGAGAAAATCTACTTCTCACCAGAAATAACACCAGTAAGTCACATAAATAGTTTGGACCTCAGTTTGCTCCCCTACCAAAGATAAAATACTGGCAAGTGGTTTTAAATGATATGATGACTTATTTTAACAGAAGATGGGATAACTTTCAAATATCCTTCCCCAAATATAACATTAATAGGGAGAGCAATAGGAACGAATACCCTGTGATTCAGGCTGAATGCTTTGAGAAGGATGTGTAATTTTTGGAATACCTTGAATGATGGAAGAAAATTTAATGCACTTGGAAAAATTTTAAAGTTTTGTATGGATTGTTGGAAAAGGAGGATAATGGAATAAAAGGGGATTAGTCAGCTTTGACAAGGGTGGTCCATATGAAGAAGCAGAAGATGGCTAAAGTGGGCTAGAAAGTTCTGAAGATGAATGTTGATCCTTACTGAAGAACAATTGACAAAGATTCAATGAAGTCTATAAGAACAATAAGAACGTTAATTAAGTCAATAGCAAAGAGCAACACACATGATAATGGTTTAATAATAAAAACAAACTGTATTTAATTTCAGTATTTAAAAAAATAGAATAGTTGCTCAACTGAAAAAACCAATATGAAAAAATCACAAAGGTAAAAAATAAAAATTCGTTGTAATCTCATCTCTGAAATATAACATCCTTTAAGATTTTGATGTTTGCTCCTTCATGGATATTTCTACTCACCTCAAAAACACGAGCACATGTTTTTTTTTAAACTTGCCCAAGGTTTTATTTCATATTGATAAGAATAATCATGGGTCATGGCATGAGGGCAACCTATGTTGAGCAGTTTCTTATTTTTTTTATTTTTGTAATTACTGAAAGATCTTATTTCTGATTTTCATTTATTTATTTTTCTTATTTTATTGTACTTTAGATGAAGGTTTACAAAACAAACTAGCTTCTCTTTAAACAGATAGTACACATATTGTTTTATGACTTTAGTTAACAACCCCACAACATGTCAACACTCTCATTTCTCTACCTTGGGTTCCCTATTACCAGCTTTCCTGTTCCCTCTTGCCTCCTTGTCCTTGCCTCTGGGCTAGTGTGCCCCTTTAGTCTCATTGTGTTTCATGGGCCTGTCTAATCTTTGGCTGAAGGGTGAAGTCAGGAGTGACTTCATTAATAAGCTAAAACCGTGTGCAGGGGCCATACTCTCAGGGTTTCTCCAGTCTCTATCTGGTCTTTTTTTGTGAGTTAGAATTTTGTTCTACATTTTTTTTCCTGCTCTGTCCGGGACCCTTTTTTGTGATTCCTGTCAGAGCAGTCAGTGGTGGTAACCAGTCGCCATCTAGTTGTGCTGGACTCAGTATGGTGGAGACTGTGGTAGTTGTGGTCCATTAGTCCTTTGGACAAGTCTTACCTTTGTATCTTTAGTTTTCTTCTTTCTCCCTTGCTTCCACAGGGGTGAGACTAGTGGAGAACCCAGGTGCTACTCACCAAAGTAGAATGTAGAACATTTTCATTATAACTTTGTTATGCCAATTGAGCTAAATGTTCCCTGAGACCATGGTCCCCAATAACTGTTTATATTTTTTTATTTTTTTTTATAGTACTTTCGATGAAGGTTTACATAACAGTTTCTCATTAAACAGTCAGTACATATATTGTTTTATGACATTCATTAACAACCCCAAGACATGTCAACACTCTTCCTTCTCAACTTTGGAGGACATTTTTTTTTTTGGTAAAAATATGCATAGCCAAAGTTACATCATTTCAGAAGTTTCTACATGTACAATTCAGTGATATCAATTACATTCTTCCAGTTGTGCTGCTACTCTCACTATCCTTTTCCAAATTATTCCATCACCGTTATCATCAACTCACTGCCCCCTAGGCTTTCCATCAAACATTTTGAGTTGCTGTTGTCAATTTGATCTCACATAGATAATTCTTTTTTTTTAGTACCTTAGATGAAGATTTACAGAATAGTTTCTCATTAAACAATTAGTACACATATTGCCCTATGACAATGGTTAATAACCCCACGACATGTCAACACTGTCACTTCTCAACCTTGGGTTCCCTATCACCAGCTTTCTTGTCCTCTCCTGCCTTCTAGTCCTTGTTCCTGGACTGCTGTGCCTTATTAGTCGCGTTTTGTTTTATGGGGCTCTCCAATCCCCGGCTGAACAGTGAACACCACTGGGCTGAAAGGGTTTTTCCAGTCTCTGTCCGGCCAGTAAATCTAGTCTTTTTTTGTGTGTGTTAGGATTTTGTTCTACATCCTTCTCCAGCTCTGTACAGGACCCTCTGTTGTGATCCTGATCAGAACAGTCAGTTTTGGTAGCCAGACAGCATCTAGCTGTACTGGACTCAGTCTGGTGAAGGCCTTGATAGCTGTGGTCCAGTGGTCCTTTGGACTAATCTTTTCCTTGTATCCTATTCTCTTCATTCTCACTTGCTACCTAAGTGCTGAGACCAGTGGAGTATCTTAGATGGCTGCTCACAGGTTTTAAGACCCCAGATGCTACCCATGAAGGTAGAATGTAGAACAATGTCTTTATAAATTGTGTTATGCCAATTGAGCTAGATGTTCCCTGAGACCATGGTCCCCCAGCCCTCTGCCCAGCAGTTCAGTCCCTCAGGGAGTTTGAATGTGTCTATGGAGCTTCCATAACCTTTCCTTGTACAAGTTGTGCTGGATTCCCCAGTATGGTGTACTGTCTTACCCTTCACCAAAATTACCACTTATCTATTGCCTATTTAGTTTCCCCCCCACACCCCTGCCATCTCTCGTAACCAACAAAGATTGTTTCTTTTTGTGTTTTTTACATGAGTTCATACAGTAGAAGTTTCATACAATAGTTGTTCTTTTGTGATTGACTTATTTCACTCAGCATAATGTCCTCCAGTTTCATCCATGTTATGAGATGCTTCACAGATGCATGATTGTACTTTATCCTTGCATTATACTCTGTTATGTGTATGTACCATAGTTTGTTTATCCATTCATCTGTTGATGGGCATCTAGGTTGTTTCCATCTTTTTGCTATTGTGAACAGTGCTGCAATAAATACGGGTATACAAATGTCTATTCATGTGACGGGTATTATTTCTCTAGGATATATTTCTAGGAGTGGGATTGCTGAATCATTTGGTGTTTCTATTTCTAGCTTTCTAAGGAAGCGCCATATCATTTTCCAAAATGGTTGTATCATTTTGCATTCCCAGCAGCAGTGCATAAGAGTTCCCATCTCACCGCGGCCTCTCCAACATTTGTTATTTCCAGTTTTTTCTTGATTCTTGCCGGTAATGCCTGGGTGAGATGGTATCTCATTGTGGTTTTAATTTGCATTTCTCTAAAGGCTAGTGATAGCGAGCATTTCCTCGTGTGTCTGTTGGCCACTTGAATGTCTTCTTCAGTGAAGTGTCTGTTCATTTCCTTTGCCCATTTTTTTATTGGATTATTTGCCTTTTTCTTGTAGAAGTGTTGGATTTTCTTGTAGATTTTAGAGATTAAACTTTGTCTGACTTGTAATGTCCAAAAATTTTTTCCCAGTCTGTAGGTTCTCTTTTTACTCTTTTGGTGAAGTGTTTTGATGAGCATAAGTGTTTCATTTTTAGAAGATCCCAGTAATCTAGCTTATCTTCTGGGGTTTGTGTATTGTTGGTTATGGTTTGTATCCTGTTAATGCTGTGCATTAGGGCCTCTAGAATTGATCCTATTTTTTCTTCTATGAACTTTTTAGTTTTTGGCTTTATATTTAGGTCCTTGATCCATTTTGATTTAGTTTTTGTGTATGGTGTGAGGTATGGGTCCTATTTCATTTTTTTTTGCAGATGGACATCCAGTTTTGCCACCACCAGTTGTTAAAAAGATTGTCTTTTCCCCATTTGATGGACTTTGGGCCCTTGTCAAAGATCAGGTGACTGTGGGTGGATGAATTTACATCCGTGATCTCAATTCTGTTCCATTGGTCAATGTATCAGTCATTGTACCAGTACTGGCTGTTTTGACTACCATAGCTGTATGGTAGGTTCTGAGATCAGGTAGTGCAAGTTCTCCTACTTTATTCTCCTTCTTCAATAGTGCTTTACTTATTTGGGGCTTCTTCCCTTTCCATATAAAGTTAATGATTAGTTTTTCCATCTCTTTGAAGAAAGCTGTTGGTATTTGGATTGGGATTGCATTGTATGCATAAATTGCTTTGAGTAGAATTGTCACTTTCACAATGTTGAGTCTACCTATCCATGAGCATGGTATGTTTTTATTTTATGTAGATCCCTTTGGATTTCTTCCAGTAGTGTTTTGTAGTTTTCTTTGTATAGGTCTTTTACATCCTTGGTTAGATTTATTCCTAGGTATTTTATTCTTTTAGGGGCTATTATAAACAGTATTGCTTTCCTGATTTCCTTTTCATCATTCTCTTTATTGGTGTATAGGAAGGAATCCAACTGATTTTTGTATGTTTATCTTGTATCCTGCTTCTCTGCTGAATCTATCTGTTAGTTCCAGTAGTTTTCTCGTGGCGTCTTTAGGGTTTTCTATGTATAGTGTCATATCATTCGCAAATAGGGACAGTTTAACTTCTTTATTACCAATTTGAATGCCATTTATTTCTTTTTCTTGATTTATTGCTCAAGCAAGGACTTCCAGCACAATGTTAACTAGGAATGGAGATAAAGGGCATCCTTGTCTTGTTCCTGTTCTCAAGGGGAAGGTTTTCAGCCTCTCCACATTAAGAATGATGCTGGCCTTTGGTTTTGGATAGACGCCCTTTATTATGTTGAGAAATTTCCCTTCTATACCTATTTTATTGAGAGTTTTGATCAGGAATGGGTGCTGGACTTTGTCAAATGCCATTTCTGCATTGATTGAGATGATCGTGTGATTATTTTCTTTCCTTTTATTCATGTGGTGGATTACGTTGATTAATTTTCTAATGTTGAACTATCCTTGCATAACTGGTATGAATCTGACTTGGTCATGGTGTATTATTATTATTTTTTTTTTTTGATATGATGCTGAAATCTATTGGCTAGATTTTGTTGAGAATTTTTGCATCTATATTCATGAGAGTTATTGGTCTGTAATTTTTTTTTTTTTTTTTTTTTTTTTGTGGTGTCTTTGCCTGGTTTTGGTATCAGGGTTATGCTGGCTTAATAAATTGAATTTGGAAGTGTCTTTTAATTTTATATGTTCTGAAATAGTTTGACTAGTACTGGTATAAACTCTTCTCTGAATGCTTGGTAGAATTCTCCACTGAAGCCATCTCGCCCAGGGCTTATTTTTGGGGGAGTTTTTTTTTTATTACCTTTTCAATCTCTTGCTATGAGTCTGTTAAGATTTTCAACATCACTTTGTGTTAGTTTGGGTAGGTAGTGTGTTTCTAGAAATTTATCCATTTCCTCTAGGTTTTCAAATTTGTTGGAGTATAGTTTTTCATAATACTCTGTTATGATCCTTTTTATTTCAGTTTGTTCTGTTGTTATGTCCCCCATTTCATTTCTTATTTGGGTTGTTAGCATCTTTTCCTGTTTTTCTTTTGTCAGTCTGGCCTGTGATTTTGCTGATCTTTTCAAGGAACCAACTTTTGGTTTTGTTGATTCTTTCTACTGTTTTACTATATTCTATTTCATTTATTTCTGCTCTGATCTTTATTGTTTCCTTTCTTCTAGTGGCTGTGGGCTTTTTTTGCTGTTCTCTTTCTATTTGTTCAAGTTCTGTAGTTAAAGTTTTAATTTTGTCCCTTTCTTCTTTTTTGATGTTTGCATTTATTGCTATAAATTATCCTCTGAGGACTACCTTTGCTGCGTCCCAAAGGTTTTGGTATGATGTGTTTCCAGTTTCATTTGATTCTTGGAATTTTTTATTCTATTTCTGATTTCTTCTATTACTCAGTGATGTGTAAGCAGGTGTTATTCAGTTTCCATGTACTTGATTTTTTTTCCTTGTTCTTTCTGTTGTTAATTTCTACCTTGATGGCATTGTGATCAGAGAAGATACTTTGTATTACCTCAACGTTTTGGATCTTGTTGAGGATTGCTCTGTGGCCTAAGATGTGGTCTATTCTGGAGAACATTCCATGTGAATTGGAAAAGAATGTGTACCTTGCAGCTGTTGGGTGAAGGGTTCTATATATGCCTATAAGATCAATTTGGCTGACTGTGCCCTTTTGGTCTTCTGTACCTTTGCTGAGTTTCTTTCTAGATGTTCTGTCCTTTATCGAGAGTGGTATGTTGAAGTCTCCTACTGTTATTGTGGAACTGATAATTTCTCTTTCAGTGCTGTTATACTTTGTTGTTTGTATTTTGGAGACCTGTCATTGGGTGTGTAGATGTTTATTATGGTTATGTCTTCATGCTGGATCATCCTTTTAATCATTATATAGTGTTCTTCTTTGTCTTTTATGGTGGATTTTTTTTTAAACTCTATTTTATCTGAAATTAGTATTGCCACTCTTGCTCTTTTTTGGTAGCTGTTTGCTTGATATACTTTTTTCCATCCTCTGATTTTTAATAAATTCATGTCTTTGTTTCTAAGGTGTGTCTCTTGTAGACAGCATATTGATGGAGACTGGTTTTTTTATCCATTCCATCACTCTCCATCTCTTTATGGGTGCATTGAGGCCATTTACATTCAGTGTAATTATTGACAGGTGTGAGTTTATTGCTGTCATTTTGTAGTGCTTTTTTCTTTGTGGTGCTGACGTTTACTTTCTTCCTCTTACTATTTTGTGCTGAATTCCTTTTTTTTGTGGATTTTTTTTTTCCGTTTCTTTTGTGTTTGTAGGTTTTATTTTGACTGAGACTTTATGTTTTTCTTCTTTGTTTTGATGAGTAGGTTTGTTAAGTTTTTTTGTGGTTACCTTGAAATTTACCTTTATCTTCCTAAGTTTGAACCAGTCTATTATTACTTGGTGTCAACTTGCCTTCGTCTCTACTGGAAAGTTCTATACCTACACTGTTTATTCTCTCTTTTATTTTGTCATTTACAGATTAAGCTCGCTGGTTCCCTGTTGTAATTTTTTGGATAGTCCTTAAGAGTTCATTTCCTAGGTTGGTATCTGGCTAGTACAATCCTGTGTCCTATATTCAGCCTGTGGTATGATGTTGTTTGTTCTCAGATTGAAGGACTACCTTTAATAATTCTTGTAAATTTGGTTTGGTTTTTACATAGTCCTTTAAGTTCTGTTTACCTGGAAACGACCTAATTTCACCATCATATTTGAATGAGAGTTTTGCAGGATATATTATTCTTGGCTCGAAATCTTTTCTTTCAAGGTTTTATATATGTCATCCCATTTCCTTCTTGCCTGCATGGTTTCTGCTGAATAATCTAAGCTTAGTCTTGTTGTTTCTCCATTGTATGTGACTTTTTTTTTTCTCTATCTGCTCTCAGGATTCTTTGTTTGTCTTTGGTTTTAGCAAGTGTGATTATGATATGCCTTAGTAATTTTCTCTTGGGGTCTATCTTATATGGGGTTCATTGAGCTTCTTGGATGGTCAGCTTTTCATCTTTCATGATAATGGGGAAGTTTTCTGTCAGCAATTCTGCAATGATCCTCTCTGTGTTTTCTGTTTTCTCCCCCTGTTCTGGAACTCCTATCACTCATAGATTTTTGCTTTCGATTGTATTCCACGTAGTTGTCAGGGTTTCTTCATTTTTCTTATTTCTTTTTTTGAGTTTTCCTCAAACAGAGTTGTATCCAAGTATTTGTCTTCAATTTCGCTGATCCTGTCTTCCATCATTTCGATCCTGCTCCTGCCCACTTCTATGACACTGTCCATTTCTGAAATCTTGTTGTTTATCTTTTGGATTTCTAATTGTTGTTTTTATATGACTTCTGGTTGTGAACTTATTTTGACATTTTGTTCATGTATTATTTTCTTGAATTCTTCCATTTTTTTGTCTGTATTTTCCATGAATCTGTCTGCCTTTTCTATGAATTTGTCTATTTTTTCCTCATTTTTCTCTGCATTTTGCTTCAACTCTTGGATAATTTTGAACATTAGAGATTTTAATTCCTTATCAGGTAGTTCTAGTGCCTTTTATTCTACTGGAAAGTCATCTGGTGTTTTATTTTGGACACCTGCTGGGACCATCCTGACCTGTTTTTGTATACGTTTTGATATTGTCTGCTGTCTTCAGAGCATTCAGTCATTATTTTATTTGTTCATTGATTGTAGATTTGTTTATTTCATCCTGATTGTTTGTTTTATTTCGTTATGTCTGAGCTGGTGAGCTGTACATTCTTTGTTAATTGCTCATTTGTGGGCACAATACTTTTCACCTCCTTCTCCAATGGGCAGGGTCAGTCACTCACGTATTGTACAGCAGGGCAGGTCCAGCTAAAGGGGAGTTCCTGGGAGTTACTAGGGTCAAGAGGGAGGGCCGGGAATCAGAGCAGGACTTGTTCTGGTAAGAAGAGCCTGTGCTTTTTGGGAGTGTAATGTTCAGCACACAGTGAAGGTAAACAGGAAGAAGGGTTGAGACTGTGATGCATGGAGTGAAGATGAGTATGGGAAAGAGGAGATAGGAACAGGAGCCAAAAACACACACAAGCAAAAAAGAGTGCTAATAGAGCTTGCTATTACTGAGAAATGGAGAAAAACAAAAAAGAAAAAGGGTAAAAGAAAAAAACATAATAAATCAAGAAACTGGAAATGAAGAATGAAAAAAGGGAAAAAGAGAGAGAAGAAAACAAAATAAAATAACAACAACAACCAAAAAAAAACAAGAAAAAATAAATCCCCCAGGGATGTCACTGTGCAACTGCACAGAGCAAGGGAGTAGCTCCTAAGCCACATGGAACTGCCTGGATGGAAGGGGCTCCCAAGCCAAGAAAAGAAAAAGAAAACAAACAAACAAAAAAATCAAAACAGAACTAACAAACAAAAAAAAGGCCCAGGGTTCCCAACAGTGTGGTTGCACAGGCCTGGAAGCAGTTTCACAGTCTAGCAGTGTTTCTCAGCCTTTCAGGAAGAAGCAATAATGGCATACTGAGCCAAGTATTTGAGAGAAAGGAGCAGGAGGTGGTGAGAGGTAAGGAAGAAATCTAATGATCAGAAAAAAGCAACACCAGCAGCCACAAACAGCACTCAGGGAGCCGGTCAGTGCTGGCGGGTGAAATCCAAGTGACATGGGGGTGAAGCTGGTACTTCCAGCCAAGAGACTGGGGCCGTGGAAAACAGAGGAGGCTGAGCTGGGCTGAAGAAGGGTAGGGGCTGGGAAAGCATATATCGTTGGTTACTGGTTGTTCTGTCTCCGGCTGGAAGCTCCGGGAAGCTGCTTTCTCCCTGTTTATTTTTGATTCATTAGTTTAACTGTCAATATTACTGAAAATTTTCAATTATTTGTGTACAAAATTAAGGTGGTTCTATTCCTTATCTATTTTCAATGTGTCTGCTGTTAACCTGCGATAAGAGAAATTCTACAGTATAGGATTTACCTAGAGAACTATCTTCTTATATCTACACTGTGATTGCACATTGTACAGTGTGCCCAGATTCCTATTCAAAAACTTTTACCCAACTGCTGGCTATATTCTTGGTGGATAACCCTCAATTCTCAGTCGCTTCAAGAATTGCTCAATGAAGAGAGCTGCCTTGAACAATGCCAAGCTGTCTTCTTGGGGATGCCACATTTAATAAACATGGGTTTATAAATATCTGGCCATCTTTCCTCTCCTTGGGAATACTCTGAAGGGCCATTTTAGCTCCAGCACTCAGTGTTGTATTGGCCAAGTCTGTTATTGGAACTTTGTTGCTGCTTGACTTCTCCCTTTATCCAATCTTACCTCCTTCTCCCTTCCACAGGTATTGGAAGATAATTCCATAGGTGATCCCTAACATCTGACCTCCATAGTAAACTCTATCTCATATTTTGCTTCACAGGGAATCTAACATATGGCCTACTCTGTAGCCATCATCCATCTATCCATATGATTGATACACTTTGACTCCCAGAGTTAAAGCGTCTTAGTTATCACTTACAAAGTCTCAGCTTCTAATTTCCCTGTCTGTTTCCATGTCTTTCTACTGAGGTCAGCTACAAAGTTTTTTGTTTGTGGTTTCTTTTTTTAATTTTATTTTGCCATAGGTGAAAGTTTACAGCTCAAGTTAATTTTTCTTTCAAAAATTTATATACGTATTGCTTTGTGACATTGGTTGCAATCACCAGAACGTGGCAGTAGGCTCCCCGTTTCCACCCTGGGTTCCCTATGTCTATTTGTTCAGGTTCTGTCCCTTCCTGCATTCTCATCTTGCTTTTGGGCAGGAGTTGCCCATTTAGTTTCTTCTATTTGATCCAACTAAGAAGTACATTCCTCACGTGCGTTATTGTTTGCTTTACAGGCCTGTCTAATCTTTGTTTGAAAAGTGAACTACAAACTTTTGAAAGCTGTGGTGACATCATTTTATCCAGCATCTGATGGTTTAACACAAGCCTCCTTATTGGTTATAGGCAGGTATACATTTTATCATTCAATTCTAACATTCCTGTTAGTCTTTCTATTTTCTTTTTACTTCCTTTTTTTTCTTTCTTTCTATTTTTGGGACCCAGAGAGGTTAAATACTTTCACTCAGGTCATCCAATCAGTAAGTATCTGACCTAGAATAAACGCTATACTATATGGTGGAATCAAGGTGGAGGCAGAGTAAAATTTGGATTTTTCTTTCTTAACAAGCAATACACATATAAATGCTTAAATATTTGTTGAATAAACTAAAGTTTCTCTATGTTCTTAAAACACAACTTCCTCTTAAACACCAAAAGAGACTACCAATCTTGAAAGGTATAAAAATTTCTGTTTTTAATTTAAAATATTATCTGTATGTCTGTCCTTCTCTTTAACGTATGTCACCCTTAACAGAATTAAAGGACTGAATATTTTAAATAAACAAAGAGAAGGATATTTTAGCTGATAATACAACTTTATATTTATTTAGTTAGAATTTCCAGCAAAACTATTTTGTTTGATTTTGGGTTCTCACAGCAAAAGTATTCTGCTATAGTTCATGTCCCGTTGGGACAGGATCTTGACATGTTTAATCTATTGAACAGGGCAATGTATTTTTATAGTGATATGTTAATAATATATCAAAAAACTCCAAGAATTATACCTAGAAAGAACAGCTAAAGCTGAATTTTCCCAAGCAGAATAGACCTTAGAAGAAGAACTTGAAATCTCATCTGGGACCAATCCAAGAGAACAGAGCGAATCTGATAGAAAGCTCAGGAAGGAAGAATCAAATTGGGCAAACTGTCTAAGCATCCACTACAGTTCCTCTGGGACCAGTTAGAAAATTAAGCTATAAGGTATTAATGAGAAAATTTGAAATCAAATTAAATAACTAACATTGATACCAAATAGTTTAAGCAATAAAAATCCCTGAAGAAAGCAGAAGAAAATATCCTAGGATTAAAAAAAAAAAGTCACTTAAGCTTTTAATTTCCATAATAAATTATAAAACCAAGGGGGAGATATTTTAACTATGTGTAAAGTATCACATCATGATTAAAAATAATGAAATCCGTTCAAAGTGTTTTTTACGTATCACGAGCACACACACACACGTATTCCAGATACTAGGTGTTTGCAAATTTCACCCTCTTTTCCACTTTTCTCCTTTTTGGAATCAGTTGAGGGTGGCATGCAAATGTATGACAAAGGAGATCAAATTATCAGCCTTATTTATTACCGGTCAAAGTTTGACCAAAAGACATGACTCAGGTTACTGCTAAATGGATTTGCTAACCCATTAATAAGTGGTGAAGAGCAGACCAGAGTGTCCGTTTCATACAAGAAGACTTTTCTTGGAGTCCCTGTGTGGTGTAAACAGTTAAAATATTTGGCTGATAACTGAAAAGCTGGAGATTCTAGTTCATGAAGAGGCATCTTGGAAGAAAGGCCTGGAAATCTACTCTGGAAAATCAGCCCTTGAAAACCCTATGTAGCACATCTCTACTCTGACACACAAGTGGTTGCCATGAGTCAGAGTCAACTCAACAGCAACTGGTTAGCATGCCTATCGTCTTAATCTAGCTACATAATTCAGGTAGTTCACACCTCCTCCAGCGGAAGAATAGAAACTGAAAAGATAAAGCCCAATAATTCACCAGGCAGTTTTAGCACCATATTTATTCCTCAACAAATATTCATTGAGTTTATTATATGCCTGATCATATGTTTGTTACTAAGAGTAATAAAAAAAGAAATAATAGAATAAGTTACATAAATAAAGTGGCAAAATGAATTGACAAATGCTTCAAGGAATGCTAATTTTCTTCCCACATTATAAAAAATGTATGTAATCTGGTTCGTTGTCCACAAGGGATTTTTTAGAATGAACATCATCATACACTTTCCACCTCCTTAGTCAACCACATAATAGAAAGTTTACTAATTTGACTGATCAGTTTCTAGGATGTTTACTGGGACACATGTTTATCAGGAGATAGGGTAAATGATTTGTAATGTCACTGTCTGCTACATTAACTCTTCTGCCAGAAGCTGTACACTAATCAAGCTTCTGTCAGAAACTGTATACTGTTAGTGGTTTAAGGAGTTGTACTGGACTTAGTCTAAGTCAACAGATCCAATTGCCTCCACTTTTCATGGGGTATATTCAGGCCTGCAGTAAGGGGCTTTATCAGATTATGGTTTTTGACCTGTTCTATGAAAGAGCACTTGGTATTAGAGATTAGTACAAACTTGCCTATATTACTAAAGCCAATAGTTTGTGTCTTATTGGGCATTATGCTTTTTCTCTCTCTATTTTCTTGATTACAAGAGGAGCATGAGTGATTTATATCACAAAGCACAACATATTAGGGAAGACATTTGAGAGGGCAAATGTAAAATTGAATGAGTGTGTGTGTTTTATTTTAAGAAAGGTTTTTGACTGCAGAGTTTTAACTTTGAGAACCAGAAGTATGTGGAAATAGTCACTGACCTTGAGTGTCAGGCAAGATATTGTTAATTATGATGATAAGAAGAATTAATACTCAGAGTGCTTACTATAGGCCAGGTCCTATGTTGAACGCTTTACATGGGTTGTCTCATTTACTTCTCACAACTTTTGAATAAGGATACTAATATTGAGGGCAACATTTTTGCTGGGTGCTTCTGATGTGCTAGAACTGCTTTAAGTGATTTACATAAACTTTCATATTTAGTTCTCAGAAGAACCATATGAAGCAAACACTATTATTATCTCCATTTAGCAGGTGGGGCACTGAGGCATAGAAAATTAATTAAATTGCCAAAGATCACACAGCTATTACTTCTAAGATGTTTTCATGTCATAACTTCCCCTATTGGATATTATTCTTTACTGAATCTTATAAACAGTGGACTGTTGCACAACATATAATCTAGATTTAGAAATGATACTGAGAAAACCAGAAAATAACAGAGAATGGAGGAAAACCAAGAGCTACTTTAAGATCTTGGAGGCCAAATTATGTTATATGAAAGGAAAGAGAAACGCACCCAGAAAGATATACCTGAAAAGAACCGCTTTAAAATGTGGAGCTAGGACAGAGGAAAATATTTTATTCATGACAAAATCAGTGAGGATTACTAGGTCTCAGAGAACTCTAACAGATGAAAAAACGAGGATCCCAGAGAGTAAACAAAATGTTTCCCTAGAGGAAAACCATACCAAAAAGCTATTGAGATGCAGTTTCTTAAAGCTAAGATAGGAAGTCAATAACAGAACAAACGAGCAGAGAAATTCTATTACATGCCTGGGATGGTTACTGTTGGTAATTTTATCAGATTTAGACAGATCTGTGAAGGGAAGATTGGGAATTCCAGTTAGAACATCTGACAAAAATTAGTGAAGCTAAAAGTTTTAAAATGGAACTCAGATTGAAAAACAAAAGGGGAGGAGAGGAGAATAGGCAACTCTTTAACAAGCGAGTACAAAACTAAGTTCTTTGTATAGAAATATCCTACAAAAGCAGGTTAAAACATCAGGCTTTGTTTAAACAATAAGAATTTTGTGCTAGCATACAACTATTTGGCTGCATATTTTATATTTCAGAAGAAATCATTAGGCTGTTTGTGAAATAGTATCCTAACAAAACTTGTATGTGTATGTGTGTTCCTCTTAAAGTAGAAAAAAAAAAAAAAAAGCATCTTCGTCTGCAGTTTTGTACAAGAAACAAATACGCAAACTAAAAAGGTTTAAGGGAAAGAAGAAGGCAGTACTCAAAGAGAAGGAATAGATCAAATGAAACCGACAAACCTATATAATGATAATGAACCGAAATCTATAGATATAATTGTACCGAGTCAAGGCATGTATTAGTCAGTGATTGCCACAGTGTCTCATAACAAACCACCCCGAACCTCAATGGCTTACAGTACATACATTTATTCTTCTGCTCACAGGTTTTCAGGTCGACTGTGGTTTAGTTGATCTAGGAACACTTCGAATGAGTGACCCTGCTTTAGATTGTGGATGGTTGATTACCTTGTCCTAGAATGCAGTTGGTTTTACTCTGAGTTTTAGATTGAAGGGGAAGTGGTTACCTGGAGAATTCTCTTCTCATAACATAAAACCAAACGAAAAGACTATTTAAGACTCTCTTTGAAAACCTGTATAACAAAGTGCATTAACCAAAGGAAGTCAAATATCCAAACCCAACATGGATAGAGTTATATTCTCAGTGAAAGAGGATCAGTAAGTATTTGCAAAGCAATAATAAAGACTATTAAAAAGAACTCTAAAGGCTGATTAAATTTCAAGGAATTTAAGAACATGATTTTTTCAGATTGAGTAGATGTTCTTGCTTAAGGAACCCCTTTTTTAGAAGACAGAGCCTATGGAGCTAGTATGAGCTTCTTTAGTTTGGAAAATAAAGTAGCATTTAGGAGCAACACAAGGCCTGTTGATATATTAAGAACTGGATGTTCTAATAACTAGTAAATCCTGAATTTCTTGGCTCTGTACATCCCTGATGATGCAGCAGTTAATTGCACAGTCGGTTTGAACCCACCAGCAGCTCTGCAGGAGAATGATGTGGCAATCCCCTTCCGGAAAGATTACAACTTGGAAACCCTATGGGACAGTGCTACTCTGTCCTCTAGGGCCACTATGGGTCGGAATTGACTCAATGGCAGCAGGGATTTATTGGTTATACATCCCAGAACCATGGAGACCAGCCTATATTGAGGGGTTGTTAATAATCTAGCTCCCTGGGATTTTAAATTTTATCCAAGTGCTTTAGTTAGCATGACTGAGCATACCCTGCAGAAACTGAGAATGTTGGGTGAATGAGAAGAGTGAGAGACATAGGGAACAAATGAGAAAGGTAAAAAAAAACAAAGAGAGAGAGAGAGAATTATCAAGGGAAAGATTGTAGTCCAACATCAGCATGTCAGCCATTTTGATTCCTTTCGAGGCTTTGAAGGAGAATCTGTTCCATGACTCTCTTATCTTCTAATAGATTCAGGCATTCCTTGGCTTATACCTGCAGCATCACATGGCATTGTTCTGCTCTCCATCTCCTTTGTGTCTTCTTCTCTTTTTTAAGGACATCAGTCGTATAGTATTAGGACTCAACTTCCTCCGGTATGACCTCATGTTATCCTATCTGCTAACATCTTCAAAGACCCTATTTTCAAACAGAGTATCACTGACAGATACAGGGTTTAAGACTTCAATACAGCATTTTGGGGGCACACAACTGAGTCCATAACATCCAAGAGTATTATTAAGTCTTGGAAGGATAATGCCAGTGGGTATAAAAAATAATGATTGAGTATAAGAAATATCATGAGGGAAGAATTAACGGAACTTGGATGTTTATGGAATATGGGAGCTAATATAAACCCAGAGACACCTAGATACCTACATGCACAAGTATGTGCATGCGCATACACACGTACACAGAGAGAGAGAATGAGTATGAGAGAGATCAATATTTTTCTAACTTTTCCAGGCTTTGAACATATATGAGTATTTTTTTCACCATTAAATATTTGGGGACATGTCATGTGACAACCATATTTGGGATGGAGATGAAGGGAGAAATGAGACAGTTTTATTTGGATGTATTATATTTGAGGAAAAAGTAGGATACTCAAGTAAAAATATCCATTAGGCAGCTGTAAAATTTAAGTGGGAAATCATGGAAAATGGTTTGGGCTGAAATAATAGACTTAAGGTCGGCCATGTAGGGATAACAGTTGAAGCTGTGAGATTAGGTGAGAGCCTTAAGAACTAGGCTATAGGGAGAACAGAACATAAAATGTAATAAAAAGAGAATGAAAAACAAATCTTCTCTAATAGACTTGTCTTAGCCTGCCCAAAGAAATGGACTCCATGTGTATTCAGCGCACCAGCACCATAGGTTTCTCATGGTGCAGTGGAATAAATGGATCTAAATTTCCATTTCTTTTGAAAAAAACAAAAACCCAGCATAAAGTCTCTCCAAATACAGCTCTTACATATTTTAGAGAAGAAATAACTTCTACTTTTTTAAATGTTCACCAAAACTTTAGTTGTTTAAATAAGCCTCTAGTATCCACAGTCCCTTGGCCAAATTAAGGTACAGGGATACCTGTTTCTTTTCATTTTCTAATTCTTCTTTTCAGCAATGATCACAGACCAGAATTATAAATTTACAGTATGCATGTGGTTGCCTGATTATGGTTGCTTCCTTGATTAAATTCTACTAGGGCAAGAAATATATCTTTTTAACTCATCAATTTATCTCCAGTTTGTACTCAGGAGGCACAAAATACAATTTGTTGACTGACTGACTGAATATAATGAAGGAATTAATTAGAACCTTGACCCTTTGCAAGTGGATATAGCTCTGTGCATGATTCTTTCAGTTATGTGTTGACTCCTGGATAAAATAAAAGTGTATAAAGGAAGAACAGGGATGGAATATAGTGTACCCTTCTTTGGCTTCTGAGGTTTTTCTGGGTATATTCCCTAAAAGTATACATATGCACATAAAAATCTTCCTTCTACATGACATTAATATGGGGATGTGAATTTTTTAAAAAAAGGATCAATTCTAAGTAAAAGTGTAAAATATCGGTAAGTTGTATTTAGCAACACTTGTCTCCTATTTTGTGAGTTCTCTCCACATTTCAGAGCGCTAGTGCTCAGCTTATAGGTTTCATTAATTCATTCCATCAATTTGATGGTGGCTTCCATAAAAATTTTATTGGTGCCTTTAAGTATATCTAAAGGCATTTTATGTAATGTCTTTAATTGTGGAATGAATAGTATTAACATAATCAGACATCTACAATAAGTAGACTTTAGGTTCACAGGATGGTTTCCTAGGAATGAGAGCTCATAGATTATTTTCTCTATGAAGAGGGAAAGACATTTATAAAATACTGTAGATATTTTTGAATTCATCCATTATTTTGTGGGTCTGGATTTTAAAAACAAAGGACACTAGTCTTAGAATTTTGGAAATGTTCTTCATTTTTTCTTCCCTTTATATTTTCACATTAAATGTTAATTTTTGTTCTACATGCTAATCATTAAAAGTTTACAAATTAAATATGAGGATTAGGCATTTACCAATCCCAGATTTAAACATTAATCCAGGATATACACAAATTGCAATTGGCATATATATGCTTTCAGCTGGACCAGATGTTCTGAGATATCTTTGGAAACATAGGGATTACCACCAGCATATTGATTTGTTGGAACCTCCCTGGCTAGATATGTCAAAATGAATAGATTTGTTTGGTATCATTAGACATAAAGAAATTTAGAAATAGTCATAATTAAATCATGCTGCATATCTTTTTAGGCATTTTGAATTCAATTCTTTCTCTGACCTGATAGTTTTGAGTAGTACGTTTCTGACCTTAATTTTGATCAAATTGTACAGTTTTCTGAAGTTTTTTTTTTTCCTTTGAGGTTATATAAATTCAACTTAAAAAAATTAATAACTCTATTACCAAGTTGATAGAAAGACATACAAATTTTTGTAAAGGTCTGATTTGGATAAAAGTTGAATGGACAGACTTCTTTGGAGCTATATTCTGGATTCCTACAAATTCTAATCAATGCTGACAATTGGGAATTTCAGATCAAATTGATTAATTAAAAAGTCAGTTAGGTTATGTAAATAGAAAACATTTGAGACAGAATACTCAATTGTTTTATTTGTTTGTTATGAAATTAGAGAAGAATGTCTGGCATTTTCTTAAACATTGGATGACAATGAAGCTGAATTATGCTTTGCAGTTTTGTCTCTTAAGGAAGAATTATATCAAAATTGTCAACCAGTGGCATGGAAAATTTGCTTCTAAGAGCCCTGGTTTAAATTACTGGATCAAATTTTAGATCCTTTTAAATACTGAAATCTCTCATTTGTTGGTTACCAATGGCAACAGAAAATTACAAGAGACCCAGATACAGGTTTTCTTACCAAGTACTTAGACACTTTATCACAGGTAATTCTCTCTGACCTAATGAGTTAGTATGCCAGAAATAGAAATGAATGTAATAATATTGGACTTTCTGATAATCCTTCTGTTTAATAACTGCTTTTTTGTTTTGCCTGTTTATTTTTTTAATAAATTACCTTCTTATTTATTTCTGAAAATGATTCCAAGCAACTTAAGTGAAAAAAATAAAAAAATAAAAACTTTGCAAAACAATAAGTCTCAAGGAGAAAATAGGAAAATGCATTAGAAGGTTTATTCTGAGCTTTCTGATGACAATAAAAACATATTTATCTAACATAAGGAAGTATATCAGCTTCTCAGATGAGATAATTCTTTTCCAGCTATGGTAAAGAGAAAACGTTAGGTAAATCTTTTGTCTGCAAAAATTTTGAGTAACAGTATGCATTGAATAGTGCTGTTATAGGAGATTCAATTGTTTAGATGGTTACAAGCTGTGAAAATTCAGTGAAACAAATTTGTTCAATTATTTAGTCTTATTGAAGATTTCTCTATGCATATTGGCAATGCCTTTTTCATTGTCACTTAGGCAGGGTTAGGAAAATATCTATCCTCTTCTTTTATTCTGCCTTCATACTTCAAAGCATTTGAGAGAATGGTAGGTGTGCACCTACAGTCTAGAATTACGCAGTTGAGGGAGATGATAACATGCTTGTGGTACTTATTTCCCTATTATACTAGATGAGGGAAACTCCTTACAAAATAGTTGGGATTGATTCCCTATGGATATGTTAATTATTGGCTATATAGTTTTTTATGAAAAAAAATTTAGGAAATTTTCTTTTAGTCTACCAGGAGATGCCTATTATCAGAAGGGAAGCCATGGTAGTTCAGGAATTGGGTTAAATAATAGTAACCTTTCTTATTTTCATTGATAGAAAGTAATAAAGAGAAAAGATCAATTTGGAATTATTAATAACAGCTTCCAGATACTTCTTAAAATTTCAAATAAATCTTTTTTTTTTTTTAAAGGGGATTAACTCACCTGGGACCCTTATTAATTTATTTCTCTTAGGTACTTCTTATATTAATTTCTTATATGAATATAGCTTTCTTAGTCATTTTTTCATATTAATTGAATTTGTGTTTTAGAATATTTTCAGATTTACAGAAAAATTGAGCACATACTATACAGAGTTT
This sequence comes from Dugong dugon, assembly GCA_030035585.1. Lineage (NCBI taxonomy): Eukaryota > Metazoa > Chordata > Mammalia > Sirenia > Dugongidae > Dugong > Dugong dugon. The sequence continues at coordinate 98,049,905 of CM057463.1, read as the reverse complement.
CCATATACCTTCCCCCAACCATATTCAGTTTCCCCTATTATTAACATCTTACATTAGTATACCACATTAGTTACAAATAATGAACAAATATCGATATATTATTATTAAATACATACAGTATAAATATCCATCATAGTTTATTGATATCTTTAGTTTTTTTCTCCCCCTAATGTCATTTTTCTGTTCCAGAATCCCATTCATGGTATCTCATTACATTTATTCATTATGTCTTCGAGACGGTTCTTGACCGTGACAGTTTCTCAGACTTTCCTTCTTCTTGATGACTTTAACAGTTTTTGAGGACCACTGGACAGGTATATTGGAGCCCTGCTGGTGCAGTGGTTAACAGCTTGGCTGCTAACCAAAACGTTGGCAGTTCGAATCCACCAGCTGCTCCTTGAATACCCTATGAGGCAGTTCTACTCTGTCCTATAGGGTCACCATGAGTTGGAATCGACTCCATCTCAGTGGGTTTTTTAATTGGAAAATTATGTTATAGGCTGCTACTATACTGAAATTCGGCTGATGTTTTAGTTATGATTAGACTGAAGTTATAAGTTTTTGGGAAGATCATAGAGGTAAAGCGCTATTTCTATCCTATTATATCAAGGGTGGAGCCCTGGTGGAACAGTGGTTAAGCTGTCGGCTTATAACCAAAAGATCAAATCCACCATCTGCTCCTTGGAAACCCTACGGGGCGGTTCTACTCTGTCCTATATGGTCTCTGTGAGTCAGAATCAACTCGATGGCAGCGGGTTGGTTGGTTTGTTTGTTCTTCTGTAACCATCTATATCTACATCAGGTTAGCCATAAATTCTAACTGATGTCATCGACTCTAATCCATTACCACATGGAATATTCTAGTCTCCTTCCCTTGCTGGTCTGTAAATTACCACACCAACAGTGAAACACTTGCCCTGCCTAACCATCATCCTTTTACTTAATTGCTCAATTACAGTTGACAAGTGTAACAGTAACTGAATTGTTAACACATACCCTCATAGGAAACAACTGTATCGACTAGAATACAGTACTTATCTACAGATCCTTTTACCTTTAGTCTCACAGACTAAATTTCTTTCTAAAGTTGTTTAAGACAGCACCTTTCTCTCCATGCCCTATATTGAGCTTGTTAGTACATCTGTAATACAGTTAGATTCTCTTGTCATTGCATTCCTTCTCAGGATCACTGAACCACCTAAATATATATGTATTTTCTAATTTGCACACATTCAGTTTTACACTCTGTGTTGTAACATCTTATAGTTTTTCACAAATGGAAAATATCATGTATCCACCATCACAGTTTCATACAAAAAACTATCACCACCCTAAAAATCTCATTTCACCTGTTCCTTCTCTCCTCCCCTTCCTAATCACTGATCATTTTGTTGTCTCTATAGCTTTCCCTTTTATAGAATGTCATTTAAGTGGAAATGTACAGTATGTATCATTTTCAGACTGGCTTCTCTCACTTGTTGTTGTTGTTGTTACCTGCTATCAAGCTGATTCCAACTCATGGCCACCTTATGTACAACAGAATGAAACACTGCCAGGTCCTGTGCTATCCTTACAATTGTTATGCCTGAGCCCAATGCTGCAGCCACTGTGTCAATCCATCTTGTTGAGGGTCTTTTTCTTTTTCATTGACCATCTACTTTACCAAGTATGATGTCCTTCTCCAGAGACTGATCCCTCCTGATAGCATGTCCAAAACATGTGAGCCATAGTCTTGCTATCCTTGCTTCTAAGGAGCATTCTAGCTGTATTTCTTCCAGGAGAAATGTGTTCGTTCTTTTGCAGTCCATGGTGTATTCAACATTCTTTGTCAACACAAAAATTCAAAGGTGTCAATTCTTTTTCGATCATCGTTACTCATTGTCCAGCTTTCTCATACATATGAGGCAATTAAAAACCCCATGGCCTGGGTCAGGCGCACTTTAATCTTCAAGGTACATCCTTGCTTTTTAACACTTTAAAGAAGTCTTTTTGTAGCAGATTTGCCCAGTGCAATGTGTTTTTTGATTTCTTAACTGCCGCTTCCATGAGTGTTGATTGTGGATCCAACTAAAATGAAATCCTTGACAACTTCAATGTTTTCTCCGTTTATCATGATGTTACTTATCAGTCCAGTTGTGAGGATTTTTGTTTTCTTTATGTTAAGGTGTAATCCATACTGAAGGCTGTGGCCTTTGATCTTCATCAATAAGTGCTTCAGGTCCTCTTCACTGTCAGCACACAAGGTTTTGTTGTCTGCATAATGCAGGTTGTTAAAGAGTCTTCCTCCAATCCTTATGCCCTTTTCTTCTTCATATAGTCCAGCTTCTCAGATTATTTGCTATCATACATATTGAAGAAGTACGGTGAAAGGAAACAACCCTGATACACACCTTTCCTGACTTTAAACCACAAAGTATCCCTTGTCCTTTTCAAATGACTGCCTCTTGATCTATGTACAGATTCCTCATGAACACAATTAAGTGTTCTGAAATTCCCATTATTTGCAATGTTATTCATAATTTATTATGATTGACACTGTTTAATGCCTCTGCATAGTCAATAGAATGCAGGTAAACTTCTTTCTGGTATTCTCTGCTTTCAGCCAGGATCCATCGGACACCAGCAATGATAACATTGGTTCCACGTCCTCTTCTGAATCAGGCTTGAATTTCTAGTAGTTCCCTGTGAATGTATTGCTGCAGCCACTTTTGAATGATCTTCAGCAAAATATTACTTGTGTGTGATATTAATGATATTGTTCAATAATTTCTGCATTTAGTTAGATCACATTTCTTTGAAATAGGTATAAATATGGAACTCTTCCAGGCATTTGGCCAGGTAGCTGTCTTCCAAATTTCTTGGCATAGACAAGTGAACACTTCCAGCACTGCATCCGTTTTTTGAAAAATCTCGATTGGTATTCCATCGGTTCCTGGAGCCTTGTTTTTCATCAATTCCTTCAGTGCCACTTGGACCTTCTCTTTCAGTACCATCGATTCCTAATCATAAGCTACCTCTTGAAATGTCTGAACATTGACCAATTCTTTTTGGTATAAAGGCTGTGTATTCCTTCCATCTTCTTTTGATGCTTCCTGTATTATTTAATATTTTCCCTGTAGAAGTCTTCAATATTGTAACTCAAGACTTGAATTTTTTCTTCAGTTCTTTCAGCTTGAGAAATACTGAGTGTGTTCTTCCCTTTTGGTTTTATAACTCCAGGTCTTTTCACATGTCATTATAGTACTTCACTTTGTCTTCTCAAATAGCCCTTTGAAATCTTCTGTTCAGCTCTTTTAGTTCATAATTTCTTCCTTTTGCTTTAGTGACTCGAAGTTCAAGAGTAAGTATCAGAGCCTCTTCTGAAATCCATTTTGGTATTTTCTTTCTTTCCTGTCTTTTTAATGACCTCTTGCTTTCTTCATGTATGATGTCCCTGATATCATTCCACAACTTGTCTCGTCTTTGGTTATTAGTGTTCAACTCGTCAAATCTATTCTTGAGATCATCTCTAAATTCAGGTGGGATATACTCAGACTTGGCTTTCATATACTTGTTCTAATTTTCTTCAGCTTCAACTTGAACTTGCGTACGAGCAATTGATGGTCTGTTCTGAAGTCAACCTCTGGTCTTATTCTGACTGATGATATTGAGCTTTTCCAATGTCTCTTTCCACAGATGTAGTCGATTTGATTCTGGTTTATTCCATCTTACACAGTTGAAGGAGATGATAACATGATCGTGGTACTTATTTCCTTATTATACTAGCTGTGGTAAAGTCCTCACAAAATATTTAGGACTGATTCAGTATGGATATGTTAATTATTGGCTATATAGTTTTCTATGAAAACAAATGCATGAAATTTTCTTTTAGTCTATCAGGAGACGCTTATTATCAGAAGGGAAAACATAGTAGTTCAGGAATTGGGTGAAATAATAGTAACCTTTCTTATTTTCATTACTAGGAATTAATAAAGATAAAAGATCAACGGAATTATTAATAGCAAGTTCCAGATACATCTTAAAGTTTCACATGTATATTTGCCTTTAATGTTGTTTAAAAAAGGTATTTGCAATGAAGAAGTCATTGGTCTTGCAATATTTGATCATGCGATCTCCAGCATCATTTTTCTATCATGAAGGCCATATTTTCTTTGTTTCCAACTTTCATATTCCAACCACAAGTAATTATCAATGTATCCTGATTGCATGTTCCATCAATTTCAGACTGCAGAAGCTGTTAAAAATCTTCAGTTTCTTCATCTTTGGCCTTAGTGGTTGGTACGTAAATTTGAATAATAGTTGTATTAACCGGTCTTCTTTGTGAGCGTATGGATATTATCCTATCACTGACAGCCTTGTACTTCAGGATAGATCTTATAATGTTCTTTTTGACAATGAATGCAATGCCATTCCTCTTCAAGTTGTCATTCCCAGCATAGCAGATCATATGATTGTCTGATTCAAAGTGACAAATGCCAGTCCATTTCAGCTCACTAATGCCTAGGATATTGATATTTATGCATCCATTTCATTTTTGACGATTTCCAATTTTCCTAGATTCATACTTCATACATTCCACGTTTCAATAATTAATGGATGTTTGCAGCTATTTCTTCTCCTTTTGAGTCCTGCCACATCAGCAAACGAAGGTCCCAAAAGTTTGACTCCATCCATGTCATTAAGCTCAACTCTACTTTGAGGATACAGCTCTTCTCCAGTTTTCTTTTCTGCCTTCCAAGCTGAAGGGCTCATCTTCTGGCACAAAATCAGACATTGTTCCACTGTTATTCATAAGGTTTTCCCTGGCTAATTCTTTTCAGAAGTAGACCACCAGGTCTTTCTTTCTAGTCTGTCTTAGTCTGAAAGCTCAGCTGAAATTTGTCTACCATAGGTGACTCTGCTGGTATTTGAATACAGGTGGCATAGCTTCCAGCATCATAGCAACATGCAAGTCCCCACAGTAAGACAAACTGACAGATGCATGGGGGTCTTTCACTTAGCAGTGTACATTTAAAGTTCCTGGAGTGCTTTTGTAGCTAGGTAGCTTGTTTTATTTTAATGTTGAATAATGTAACTATCTACGGTTGTATGGCAGTTTGTCTATTCATTCATCCACTGAACGATGTCAAGGTTAATTCCTGTTTTCATAGGATCAATAGTGATGATGCCTTTTTAATTTATGAAATTATTAATTTGTAACTTTTCTCTTTTTTTCTTGGTTCATCTGACCAGAAGTTTATCGGTGTTATTGATATTTTCAAAGAAGGATCTTTTGGTTTCTTTGGTTTTCTGTATTGATTTCTGCTCTAATTTTTAGTATTTCTTTTTTTTTTTTTCTGCTTGATTTCTTTGACCTATATGTTATTTTGAAGTGTGTTGTTTAATATAAATGTTTGGGGATTTTAATCTATTTTTTAAATTTATTTCTATTTTAAAATCAATGTGGTCTAAGATCCTACTATGTATAATTTTATTATTTTAAATTTGTTTAGGCATGTTTTATGGCCAAGAATGTGGCCTGTCTTAGTAAATGTTCCATGTCAGCTTGAGAAGAATGTTTATTCTGCTATTATTGAATGAATTATTCTATAAATGTCCATTAGATTCAGTTAATTGATGGTGCTGTTCAGTTCAAATATATCCTTACTGAGCTGCTAGACCTATCCATTACTAAAAGAGGGTATTGAATTCTTTAACTATTATAGTAGATTAGTCTACTTCTCCTTGCATTTCTGTCAGTTTTTGTCCCACTGTTGTTAGATGCATGTATGTTAAGGGTTGTCTTGTTTTCTTGGAGAACTGACTTCTTTGTATGTAATGCTTCTCTCTTCCTTGATAATTTTCTTTTTCTGAAGTCTACTTTGTCTGAAATTTATATAGCTACTTCTATTTTCTTCTCATTGGTATAACCATTATATATTTCTTTATCCCTGTACTGTTAACCTACCTGTGCCTTTGTATTTAAAGTGGGTTTCTTGTAAACAACATATGGTTGGTCTTGATTGTTTATCCGTTGTAAAGACAGTCTCCATCTTTTAACTAGTATAATCAAACCCTTTGGATTTAAAGTAATATTGATATAGTTGGATTACTATTCAGGTTTGTAATTGTTTTCTTGTCACTGCACTTACTCTTTTTTTCTTTTTTATCTCCCCCCTTTTTTGCCTTCTCTCATTTTAGTTGAACATTTCATGTGATTTTCTCTCCTCTTATAGCATATCAATTATGCCCCTTTAAAAAGTTTTCAGTGGTTTCCTTACAGTTTGTAATATGCAGTTTTACCTAATCTAAATTCACTTTCAAATAATACTTTACCCATTCATGGGTAGTGCAAGTATCTTATAATAAAGTATTCCCATTATCTTTCTCCCATCTTGTTTTATATTGGTGTCATTCATTTCATTTGTTTATATACTTTTTTTTTACATATATTTTATTGTACTTCAGGTGAAGGCCTACAGAACAAATAGTTTCTCATGAAACAGTAGTACACATGTTGTTTTATGACATTGGTTAACAACCCAACAACATATTAACCCTCTAACTTCTCAACTTTTTTTTTTGGTGAAAATACAAATAGCCAAAGATAAGTTTATATACTATTATCACCCAATACATTGCTACTATTATTACTTTGAACACAGATTTGTATTATATCAACTAAGAATGAGAAAATTAAATGATTTTATTTAACTTTAATTTACTCTGTATTTCTTTCTTTACATCTGAATTTATTATCAGTTTCATTTTCTTTCTCTCTAAAGAAACTTTTTAAACATTTCTTGCAGGGAAGATCTATTTTAAAAAAACAAAAAAAAAAAAAACCCTCTTGCTGTGGAGTAGATTCCAACTTACAGCGATCCTACAGGACACAGTAGAACTGTCCCATAGGGTTTCCAAGGCTGTAATATTTTATGAAAGCAGACTGCGACATCTTTCTCCCTAGGGAAGATCTACTAGAGACATCTTCCCTTATTTTCTGTTTGTCTGAGAAAATATTTATTTCTTACTTTTGAATTATAATTGTGCTTGATAGTCTATGTTGATGCTTGTTTTTGTTTTCTTAACACTTTAATTACATCCTTCCATTCTGTTATTTGCATAGCTTCTGATGAGAATCACATTTTGATTCTTACCCTGTTCCTCTAGAGGTAAAATGATTTTCCCCTCTGGCTTCTTTTAAGCTTTTCTCTTGTCTCTGGTTTTTTGCAGTTTGAATATGATATGCTTAGGTGCATATTTTTTGGTACTTATCCTTCTTGCTGTTCACTGACCTTCTGGGAATTGTGGTTTGGTGTTTGTCATTAATTTTGAAATTATCTCACATTTCTTGGATGTTTTGTTCTTTGTGTTTGTCTGTTGTTGTTGTTTCTCTTTGTATTTCAATTTGTGTTGTTTCTATTGACCTGTCTACAAGATCATTGCTTCTTTCCTTGACTATGTCCATTGAGTCCCCTGTCCATTCAGCAAAGCATTCTTCATTTCTGTTCTTTTTTTTTATTTCTCTTATTTTTTTCATTATTTTTTAGAGTTTCTTTCTCTCTGCTTACTTTATTCATCTATTCCTGCTTGTTCTCTCCTTTTCCATTAGAATCCTTAACATATTGATCATACCAAAAACCCATTACCATAAAGTCGATTCCGACTCGCAGTATAGGACAGAGTAGAGCTGCTCTGTCGGGTTTCCAACGCTATAGATCTATATGGAAGCACACTGCCACATCTTTCTCCTGCAAAGCAGGCTGGTGGGTTTGAACTAATGACCTTTTGGATAGCAGCAGAGGGCTTAACCACTGTGTCACCAGGGCTGCTTATATGGATCATAATTATGTTTAATTCACTATTTGATAATTCCAAAATCTGTACCACATGTAAGTCTGTTTCTGAGATGTTTACTTTGTCAATTCTGTGTTTTTTCTGGTCGTTAAGTAGGACTTACAATATTGTTTTTAAATACTCAACTGATCTATCAGGTAATAGCAACTATGGTAAATATGCGTGAGTGTGTGGTTTTATGTTAATCTGGCTAGGACTTAGCTGTGTTAAATGATTGCTGTAGCTATAGATGCCAGAGGCTTTAGTTTGCTTTGGTGTCTTTTTCCCCCTGCCCCTGTTATCTGTGGTTTCGCTAAGAAATTCAACTTCAGATGAGACTGTGCCTTGTAGTTCTTTCAGTTGTATTCCACAGTTATTATACTGGAGACTTGTAATTTGGTTGTAAAGTGTGTGGAATGGAGGAAAGTGTTCTAGAATCTTATGATTGTATGTCAATGTTTAACTGTTCTTGAATACCAGGATTGTGAGCAGCCATAAAAACTTAACTTCCTGTAGTGTTGTTTAGGCTTTTTTTTTTTTAACCTCTTCATGTGAAACAGGAAGGCTAGAGGGAGTGGGAGTAGGCTAATCACCCTTCCTTTAGATATATAATTGTGCTCATGAGAAACCTGTACATAGCCCAAGAGGCAGTCATTCGAACAGAACAAGAGGATATTGTATGGTTTAAAGTCAGGAAAGGTGTGCATCAGGGTTGTATCCTTTCACGATACTTATTCAGTCTGTATGCTGAGCAAATGATCTGAGAAGATAGACCATATGAAGAAGAATGGGGCATCAGGATTGGAGGAAGACTCCTTAAAACCTGTGTTATACAGATGACACAACTTTGTTTGCTGGAAGTGAAGAGGACTTAAAGCACTTACTGATGTAGATCAAAGACTACAGCCTTCAGTATGGATTACCTCAACATAAAGAAAACAAAAATCCTCACAACTGGACAAATAAGCAACATCATGATAAATGGAGAAAAGATTGAAGTAGCCAAGAATTTTGTTTTACTTAGGTCCACAATCAATGCCCATGGAAGCAGCAGTCAAAATATAGAAAGATGTATTTCACTGAGCAAATCTGCTCCAAAAAAAGCCCTTTAAAGGGTTAAAAAGAAAAGACACCACTTTGACGACAGAGATGTGCCTAACCCAAGCCGTATTATTTCCAGTTGCCTCATATGCATGCAAAAGCTGGACAATGAATAGAATAGTCTGAAAAAGAATTGATGCGTTTGAATTATGGTGTGGTGAAGAATACTGAAGAATACTGAATATACCATGGACTGTCAGAAGAATGAACAAATCTGTCTTGGAAGAAGCACAGCCAGAGTGCTCCTTGAAAACGAGGATGACGAGACTTCATCTCATGTACCTTGGACATGTTATCAGGAGGGAATAGTCCCTGGAGAAGGACTTCATGCTTGGTAAAGCAGAGGGTCAATGAAAAAGAGGAAGACCCTCAAGAAGATGGATTGACAGAGGCTGCAATAATGGGCTTAAACGTAGCAAAGACTGTGAGGATGACACAAGATGGGGCAGTGTTTTGTTCTGTTGTATGTGGGGTCACTATGAGTCGGGATTGACTCGACAGCACCTAACAACAATAATCAGTATGATAATTAATATTCTTTGTCCAAAGCAGTGTGTGTCCCTATGTTATTTTAAATTTATACACTTTAGGCACCTACTTCTCAAAAGGAAATGGTAGACCTTACATAGTACATTTCAAGCTCAGCAATAAACCCTTAACTTCCTGTAATAGAATTTCAGACAGGATAGCTACAGGCACTTTTAGATGTACTACACATTATTAACTGTAAAACAAATTCTAGCACCTAAAATAAGGGAGAAGGAACAGCATTTACTTTTAATGTTGGAAAGAAACGATGTATTAACATTGATAGAGAATTTTTCTAATGAATGTCAACTTATTAAATGTAATTTAAGGAAAATATAGTACTGCCACTCCTCACTTATCGACATAGTTAGGTTCCAACGACCATGTAGTTATGCAAGAGTCTTTGGCACCGGTGTCCCCACCCCTAGTCTCTCACCACCCACTGGACACCTCTGGCACTTTCTGGGATACGGGTGGCACAGCAGGCCCCCCTTCCTCACCAGCCTTCCCTATCACCACGGAGCCTGTGTAGGTTGGTGAAGCTAGTGGTGGTGGTCAGGGGTTGCCCACCACCTCCAAAGCAGTAGGGGCCCACCATCACCTGGACACACCCCAGGCCTCCATGTGGACCCCTGCGCCAGGCTTCTCCACCTTCCCTCTCAGCGGGTCCCAGGAAGGCCACTAGCAGTGGATGGCTCCTGGGCCTGTGGGCAGGTGAGGCCCATCCACGTGGGCTCAGCAGAGGATGAGTTCTTGGCAGAGTCCTTTTTGGAAGAAGTGATTTCTGCACACCCCACTCAGCTTCTACAGCCCCGGTTCCCCATGCCTCCTTGTGGTCCAGTGAATCCTGCCTTCTGCACACCACTCGCTCGCACCACACGCTCACAGCAGCCTCGGCCAGCTCCTCCTCCCACCCTGGGTAATGTGAACTCGCAGCGGCCCTCACAACCTTGCTCTCTCTAATAAACCTGTCCCTCTTCCTCGTCCTCCCCCTCATGCCTCGGCTCCTCGTTAATTCTCAAAATATTCAGGTAGCACATTTTTTTTTAATTGATGTAAATTCAAAATGTCGTTTAACAACATAGTCAATGAGGAGTAGGTGTATATTGTCTTTTGCGTGTAAATTTTATGTCATAAATATTACATCTTTAAAAAGTCACAAAAATTAAGACCAGGAAATTATAAGCCTTTTAAAATATGACTTTTAAAATAATATTAACCTGATTATTATTACCTGGAATAATTATATCATTATTAGTAATAAGAATATAATAATAATAATAAATTGTCCCTTTTAATTACTCAGCTGTGTAGAGCTATAGACTAAACTGCAATTAATGTATCTATTAGAATGGTTAAGAAACAGATTCAAACATAGAAGACTAAAAAACTCTTTCCTTCACACTGTTTTGATTTACTCTTTATTTCAAATATACATTTCCTAGAAAAACACTTTGTATAGACTCGTTAAAGTCTTTGGCAGAATTCTGAAGTAGGTGACTTTGTTCATGGTGCACACCCTTCTTCCATTTTACGGCTTCATTTTACCTATAGGTGTTAGAAACCCATCACTTTATATACATTATATCCATTGCTTAACCCAGAAATATAGGCAAACTGGATGACATTAATTATTTGGGCACTTAACAAAGAGCAATAAGTTCTTAACTTACGAAAAGAAAGATGCGCATTTAGGTCGTTCTAGCTTAGATGTTTTTACACCCAATCGTTATGGAACTACATGCACAACAATCTATGACACATTGTCAAGAGTGTGTCTCCTTAAAGCACAGAGAAGTACAAAAGTTCTCTTTTCTGCCTATTTTTGCACTTGGGAAATAGTAGGTAAGACAATTATTTGCATTTGGCTTTTATAATCTATGACTCTGGAATAACTGAGATTGTAATTACTTTTTTTTTCTCTTTTTATTATTGTTCAAAGATCAATAGTTAGCAGATTTTATTTGATCTGTAGGGTCTTGTTAATGAAACGTTTTTGGCTGATGCCCATTTTGACATTTATGACAAGCCAAATCAAACCAGAGTTTTATTAAAGCCTTCACACTCACTGCCTTTATTTCATTCATTTGCTCCATTTTTATAATTTTGATATTTACAAAAGTCTTCTGTTCAGTAGAGTTTCTTGACCCGTATCTAAACTGTTCAGTTGGATTTTTTTAAAATTCTGACTTTATGTATTTTACGATCTAGGCTCAGGTGACAAATTATAAGGAGTTGTGTAACTTCCACCAGGATTTTTCAATTTTTATGTGATTTTGATAAACTGAAATTACTTTATGTCATTCTGAAAATGCCCAGCCAGTCAGCCCCCTAGGGATTTTGCCAAGGAACAACAGCCACACTGCAGCTTTGTGATCATGATGCAACCGAGGGAGAATGACTCTAACACAAAAGGAAACTGCCATTATTGTGTGTACTTTCAACCCAGTTCCTGCGAATCATTTCTCTCTCTCTCTCCCCTTTCTTCCCTCCTCTCTCTTCTCTTCCTCTCCCTCCCTCCCTCTCTCTTTCTTTCTCCTTTCCTTGAATTATAATTACACATCTGTAGCACGTTAGAGATTTATACCTCAATACCCTACACAACTGGCACAGTTTAATCCAAACAACTCAAATTGAAATTCATTTTATTAAACATATAAGAGTTAAATAAACATTTGTGTGTTTTTGTTGATGGAAGCAATGCCTCTGGGTGAAAACATCAAAACTAACCTTGATTTCTTCCTTTACAGAGACTTCTAAAATCATCTCTGCTCTTATCTCCCACCATCTTCCTTTTCAGCACATGTGTTTTGCCAAATTTAACCCTACTACTTTTGATATGGAGGAGTCCTGGTGGCACAGTGGTTCAGCTTTTGGCTGTTAACCAAAAGGTCGGCAGTTCGAATCCACCAGCTGCTGCTTGGAAACCCTATAGTGCAGTTGTACTCTGTCCTATAGGGTCACTATGAGTCAGAATCGACTCAAGGCAACGGGTTTCATTTGGTATGGGTGTACTAGCATAGAGAAAGTTGTGGATTTGGGGGTAATACACAAGTAAGTTTTAATATTAATTTCATCATTTATCATTATCTCGATACAAACAAATTTATCTTCACTCCATGAGGAAAACTTTACACATTTATTTTATTTGTTCATGTAATAAATGTATATTTAATAGCCTACTATGTACCAGAAATTATGCTTTCTTCTGAAACCTTCAATGAAGAGCAAAACAGACCACCATATTACTTTCATGAATATTATAGACAATAGGTTGAGATATTAAAAATATCCACCAACTTAAATAATTAAAAAGAGAAGTAATTACTATGAAGGTGAAGCATAGAATGTAACAAATGCACGTGACATTTAGATTAGTCACCAGTTTGGGGTAAGTATTTAAAGTAAGTCATGGTTGACTATATGGTAGTAGTTACCCGGTATAACAGCATATAAAAAGGCTCAGGGGCAGAGAAAATACTTGGTACCTTTGAGGACTGACATGTCCTGTGCCTGCAAATGGAGTAGAATGCACTTATTTTTTTCCTGGATGTTTGACGTATCCTGTGATGAGTATAAATCCTCTTGGATAATCGCTTTCTAAAGAGAAATTTTAGCCTGCCACAACAAAGCACTAATTAATATTAAAAAAAAATTTCTTAACAATATGTATGTAAATTGTACTTCTTTCTATTTTAAAATCACATTAAATACTTCAAAGTTATTTTATAAATGTTCTTACTGAGTTTATACCTATCTGAGTACTTGGTGCTGTTCGAGAGAGTCTTTAAGAGTGAAACCACCTGTAGCTCCATGGGAGAAAAGATCTAGCAATCTTCTCTTGTAAAGATTACAGCCTAGTAAACCCTACAGGGCAGTTCTACTCTGAATTGACTTGAAGGCACACAACAACAAAAATATATATATTAGAATAGTTTGCCAACACACAAAAAATATTTTATAAAAATGAAAATTAAAAAAGGTAATTTATCCATCTGTAATTCCAATATAACTAGTTCTATGTGTTTATGTTTGTAAAGCAACTCACTGGTGCTAAGTATAAATCTCAGATTATTCGAACCTAGAAGTCAAAATAACCAGCGCAATGATCCACTAAATACAATTATTGACACACACACAAAAATTCAAAACATTGTACACTTACACTGCTAAGGACTACGTTTATTTATCAGTGGGATCATAACAATTGATTATTTTGACTTATAGCCTAGGAAACAAAATTGTTCAAGAGTATCATCATCTTCTCTGCATTATAAAAATCAGATTGAGACAAATAAAATCTTGAGTCTTTCACTTTAGTTTTCCTGTTTTCTTAAATCATTGTTGAGACAATGAATCTCAAACTTCTGTAAATTTGACGTGATTATATGTATGATTGATTTGCTTTGAAATTTCTAGTTCTATGGAAAGTCAATACGATTCACATTTTCTTTATAAATATCTACACACTATTTTTGAGTTACATGAGTTTCAGTTGAAATTCCATCATTTTTAAATTTTTATTTTTTTAATTACTTTCCAAAAAAAAAAAAACTTTAAAACCAACTAATTTATCTTCCAATCTGTATCATCAATTTCAGATTTATATCTTTGTTTATAAAAATTTATAATACATTAAATAAGATTGTACTTTACAAACAGTATATGTAAAAATAAAATAGATAACTGCATTGAGCAAAATTTTATCTTCAAATTGTCTTCTCTTAGTATAATATAAGAGCATGTACCTCTCCATTAGATGTCAACTAGAATTGAATGCAAAGAGCAACAAAGACATACACAACAACTTCTAAAAAAACACACATATTTATGTATATACATGTGTGTGTACTTTTATTATTTTCTAATAGGCAAATATTTTAATTAATTACCTACCAGATTTATATATATATATATATATATATTGCACTTTAGATGAAGGTTTACAGAACAAATAGTTTCTTATTAAACAGTCAGTACACATGTTGTTTTATGACTTTGGTTAACAACCCCACGAAATGTCAATACTCTCCCTTCTTGGCCTTGGAGGACTTTTTTTTTGGTGAAAATATACATAGCCAAAGTTACAACATTTCAAAAGTTTCTACGTGTACAATTCAGAGCAATCGATTACATTCTTCCAGTTGTGTTGCTGTTCTCACTATCCTTTTCCAAATTATTCCATCACCATTGTCTTCAACTCACTGCCCCCAGACTTCTCATCAAACCTATTGAGTTGCTGTTGTCAGTTTGATCTCACGTAGATAATTCTTTTTTTTTTTTTTTTTCTTTTGTATCTTAGATGAAGGTTTGCGGAACAAATAGTTTCTCATTAAACAGTACACATATTGCCCTATGACAATGGTTAACAACCCCATGACATGTCAACACTGTCCCTTCTCAACCTTGGGCTCCCTACCACCAGCTTTCCTGTCCTCTCCTGCCTTCTAGTCCTTCTCCCTGGACTGCTGTGCCTCATTAGTCCCATTTTGTTTTATGAGGCTCTGTCCAGTCTCCAGCTGAATGGTGAACTTCGGGAGTGACTTTACCACTGAGCTAAAAGGGTGTTCAGGGGCCATACTTTTGGGGTTTTTCAATCTGTCAGGCCAGTAACTCTGGTCTTTTTTTTGTGAGATAGAATTTTGTTCTACATCCTTTTCCAGCTCTGTCCAGGACCCTCTGTTTGATCCCAGTCAGAGTAGTCAGTGGTGGTAGCCAGGCACCATCTAGCTGTACTGGACTCAGCCTGGTGGAGGCCGTGGTAGCTGTGGTCCATTAGTCCTTCGGAATAATCTTTTCCTTGTATCTTATTTTCTGCATTCTCCCTTGGTCCCGAAGAGGTAAGACCAGTGGAGTATCTTAGATGGCCACTCACAGGCTTTTAAGACCCCAGACGCTACTCACCAAGGTAGAATGTAGAACATTGTCTTTATAAACTGTGTTATTCCAATTGAGCTAGATGTTCCCCGAGACCATGGTCCCCACAGCCCTCTGCCCAGCAATTCAGTACCTCAGGGAGTTTGGATGTGTCTATGGAGCTTCCATGACCCTCCCTTGTACATGTTGTGCTGGCTTCCCCAGCACTGTGTACTGTCTTACTCTTCACCAAAGTTACCATGTATCTATTGTCTATTTAGCTTCCCCCCCCCACCCCTCCCATCCCTCGTAACCAACAAAGATTGTTTCTCTTTGTGTGTGAACTTTTATATGATTTTTCACAGTAGAGGTCTCATACAATATTTGTCCTTTTTGATTGACTTATTTCCCTCAGCATAATGTCCTCCAGTTTCATCCATGTTATGAGATGGTTCACAGATTCATCATTGTTCTTTATCCTTGCATAATACTCCATTATTTGTATGTACCATAGTTTATTTATCCATTCATCTGTTGATGGGCATCTAGGTTGTTTCCATCTTTTTGCTGCTGTGAACAGTGCTGCAGTGAATATGGATGTGCATATGTCTATTTGTGTGACG
The DNA here is from genome assembly GCA_030035585.1 of Dugong dugon. Classification (NCBI taxonomy): domain Eukaryota; kingdom Metazoa; phylum Chordata; class Mammalia; order Sirenia; family Dugongidae; genus Dugong; species Dugong dugon. Next base: position 98,033,982 of record CM057463.1, on the reverse strand, counting down.
GGTCTTTTTTCTCTAGGATATACTCCTAGGAGTGGGATTGCTGGATAGTATGGTACTTCTATTTCTAGCTTTCTAAGGGAGCACCATATCATTCTCCAAAATGGTTGTACCATTTTGCATTCCCACCAGCAGTGCATAAGAGTTGCAATCTCCCCGCAGCCTTTCCAACATTTGTTATTTCCTGGTTTTTTGATTCCTGCCAGTAATGCTGGGGTGAGATGGGATCTCATTATGGTTTTAATTTGCATTTCGCTAAAGGCTAGTGATTGCGAGCATTTCCTCATATGTCTGTTGGCTGCTTGAATGTCTTCTTCGGTGAAGTGTCTGTTCATTTCCTTTGCCCATTTTTTAATTGGATTATTTGTCTTTTTGTTGTAGAGATGTTGGATTTTCTTCTAGATTTTAGAGATTAGACCTTTGTCTGACTTGTAATGTCCAAAAATTTTTCCCCAGTCTGTAGGTTCCCTTTTTACCCATTTGGTGAAGTCCTTTGATGAGCATAAGTGTTTCATTTTTAGAAGATCCTGGTAATCTAGCTTATGTTCTTGGGTTTGTGTGTTGTTGGTTATGGTTTGTATCCTGTTAATGCCATGCATTAGGGCCTCTAGCGTTGATCCTATTTTTTCTTCTATGAACTTTATAGTTTTTGGCTTTATATTTAGGTCTTTGATTGATTTTGAATTAGTGTTTATATATGGTGTGAGGTATGGGTGCTGTTTCATTTTTTTTGGAGATGGACATCCAGTTTTGCCAGCTCTGTTTGTTAAAAAGACTGTCTTTTTCCCATTTGATGGGCTTTGGGCCCTTGTCGAAGATCAGGTGACCATAGGTGGATGGATTTACATCTCGGTTCTCAATTCTGTTCCATTGGTCAATGTATCTGTTGTTGCACCAGTACCAGACTATTTTGACTACTGTAGCTGTGTAGTAGGTTCTGAAGTCAGGTAGTGCGAGTCCTCCTATTTTATTCTTCTTCAATAGAGCTTTACTTATCCGAGGCTTCTTCCCTTTCCATATACAGTTAATGATAACTTTTTCCATCTCTTTAAAGTATGTTGTTGGTATTTGGATCAGGATTGCATTGTATTTGTAAATTGCTTTGGGTAGAATTGTCATTTTCACTATGTTGAGTCTACCTATCCATGAGTATGCTATGTTTTTCCGTTTACGTAGAACCCTTTGGGTTTCTTGCAGTAGTGTTTTGCAGTTTTCTTTGTATAGGTCTTTACATCCCTGGTTAGATTTATTCCTAAGTTGTTTATTTTTTTAGGGGCTATTGTTAATGGTGTTTCTTTCCTGATTTCCTTTTCATAGTTCTCTTTATTAGAGTATAGGAATTGAACCAATTTTTATATGTTTATCTTGTATCCTGCTACTTTGCTGAATCTTTCTATTAGTTCCAGTAGTTTTCTCCTGAACTCTTTTGGGTTTTCTATGTATAGTATACATATAGTATCATATCATCTGCAAACAGGGACAGTTTAACTTCTTCATTACCAGTTTGGATGTCTTTTTTTTTTTCTTGCCTTATTGCTCTAGCTAAGACTTCCACCACAATCTTAGATAGGAGTGGAGATGAAGGACATCCTTGTAGTGTTCCTGTTCTCAAGGGTTAATGTTTTCAGCCTCTCTCCATTAAGAATGATGTTGGCTGTTGGTTTTGTATAGATGCCATTTATTATGTTGAGAAATTTCCTTTCTATACCTATTTTATTGAGAGTTTTTATCAGGAATGGGTGTTAGACTTTGTCAAATATCTTTTCGGCGTCAGTTGAGATGATCATGTGATTTTTTTCTTTCCTTTTATTTATCTGGTGGATTACATTGATTGATTTTGTAATGTTAAACCATCCTTGCATACCTGGTATGAAGCCTACTTGGTTATGGTGTACTGTTTGTTTGATATGATGCTGAATTCTATTGGCTACAATTTTGTTGAGAATTTTTGCATGTATTTTCATGAGAGATATTGGTCTGTAATTTTCTTTTTTTGTGGCGTCTTTGCCTGGTTTTGGTATCAGGGTCATGCTCGCTTTATAAAATGAATTTGGAAGTATCCCTTCCTTTTCTATGCTCTGAAATAGTTTGAGTAGTACTGGTACAAGCTCTTCTGTAAATGTTTTGTAGAATTCTCCAGTGAAGCCATCTCGGCCAGGGCTTTTTTTTCTTGGGAGTTTTTTTTTATTACCTTTTCTATCTTTTCTCTTGTTATGGTTCTGTTCAGATTTTCAACATCACTTTGTGTTAGTTTGGGTAGGTAGTGTGTTTCTAGAAATTTATCCATTTCCTCTAGGTTTTCAAATTTGTTGGAGTAGAGTTTTTCATAATATTCTGTTATAATCCTTTTTATTTCATTTGGGTCTGTTGTAATGCCCCCCATTTCAATTCTTATTTGGGTTATTTGTGTCCTCTCCTGTTTTTTTTTTTTTTTCGTCAGTCTGGCCAGTGGTTTGTTGATTTTGTTGATCCTTTCAAAGAACCAAATTTTGGTTTTGTTGATTCTTTCTATTGTTTTTCTGTTCTCTATTTCATTTAGTTCTGCTCTGATCTTTACTATTTCCTTTCTTCCCGTGATTGTGGGCTTTTTTTGCTGTTCTCTTTCTATTTGTTTGAGTCCTGTAGTTAATGTTTTGATTTTGTCCCTTTCTTCTTTTTTGATAGGCGCATCTATTGTTATAAATTGTTCTCTGAGGACTGCCTTTGATGTGTCCCAAAGGTTTTGGTATGATGTGTTTTCATTCTCATTTGATTCTAGGAATTGGCACTCCTACTCTTTTTTAGTAGCTGTTTGATTGATACATTTTTTTTCCATCCTTTTTCTTTAAATAAATTTACATCTTTGTTTCTAAGGTGTGTCTCTTGTAGACAGCATATGCACGGATCCTGCTTTTTTATCCATTCCGTCACTCTCCATCTCTTTATGGGTGCATTTTGGCCATTTACATTCAGTGTAATTATTGACAGGTGTGAGTTTTTTGCTGTCGTTTTGTGGGGCTTTTTTTGTAGTGCTGACATCTTCTTTGTTCCTCTTACTCTCCTGTGCTGAATTACTTTTGTTTGTGGATTTTTTTTACTTCTTTTGTTTTTGTAGGTTTTGTTTTTACTGAGACTTTATGTTTTTCTTCATTTTGATGAACAGGTTTGTTAACGTTCTTTGAAGTTACCTTGAAATTTACCCTTATCTTCCTAGGTTTGAACCAGTCTATTATTACTTGGTATTTCCTTGGCTTCCTCTCCATTAGAAGGTTCTATACCTACACCGTTTATTCCCTTTTATTGTTCTGTTGCTGTTGTCATTTACAGATTAACCTCTCTGGTTCCCTATTGTAATTCTTTTGGTTTTGGGTAGTCCTTAAGAGTTCATTTCCTAGTCTGGTATCTGGCTAGTAGAATCCTGTGTCCTAGGTTCAGCCTGTGGTTTGATGTTGTTTGTTCTCAGATCAAAGGACTCCCTTTAATAAGTCTTGTAAGTTTGGTTTGGTTTTTACATAGTCCCTTAATTTCTGTTTATCTGGAAATGACCTAATTTCACCATCATATTTGAACCAGAGTTTTGTAGGATATATCATTTTTGGCTGGCAATTTTTTTCTTTCAAGGTTTTATATGTGTCATCCCATTGCCTTCTTGTCTGCATGGTTTCTGCCGAATAATCTAAGCTTAGTCGTATTGTTTCTCCACTGTATGTGACTTTTTGTTTTTCTCGAGCTGCTCTCTGGATTCTGTTTGTCTTTGGTTTTAGTGAATGTGATTATGATATGCCTTCGTGATTTTCTTTTGGGGTCTACCCTATACAGGGTTCATTGAGCTTCTTGGATGATCTACTTTGCATCTTTCATGATACTGGTGAGGTTTTCTGTCAGCAATTCTTCAGTGATCCTCTCTGTGATTTCTGTTTCCTCTTCCTGTTCTGGAACTCCAGTCGCTTGCAGATTTTTGGTTTTGATTGTATCCCACATAATTCTCAGCATTTCTTCATTTTTCTTCATTCTTTTTTCTGAGTTTGCCTCAAACAGAGTTGTACCCTAGTGTTTGTATTCAATTTGTTGATACTATCTTCCATCATTTCAAACCTGCTCCTCAGTCCTTCTATAACACTGTCCATTTATGAAATCTTGTTGTTTATCTTTTGGATTTCTAATTTTTTTGGATGATTTTTAGTTGTGAATTTCTTTTGGCATTTTGTTTCTGTATTATTTTCTTGAATTCTTCCATTTTTTGGTCTGTATTTTCCATGAATTTGTCTATTTTTTCCTCATGTTTGTCTGCTTTTTTGCTTCAACTCTTGGATAATTCTGAATATTAGAGGTTTGAATTCCCTACCAGGTATCTAGTGCCTTTTCTTCTACTGGAAAGTCATCTGGTGTTTTGCTTTTTATGCCTACTGGAATCACCCAGTCCTGTTTTTGTATACGTTTTGATATTGTCTCCTGTCTTTTGTGTATTCAGTAGTTATTTTCATTGTTTGTTGATTGTAGATTTGTTTATTTCTTCCTGCCTTTTGTTTTATTTGGTTATGTCTGAGCAGGCAGGCTGTGTGTTCTTTGTTGTTTGTTCATCTGTAGACACAATAATTTTCACTTCCTTCTCCAATGGACAGGGTCAGTCACTCAGGTATGGTACAGCAGGGCAGGCCCAGCTAGGATGAGATGTTTGTAGCATGTACAAGGGCTGATAGTGCAGTCCTGGAATCAGTGCAGGGCAGATTCCAGTAGGCTGTGCCTGTGCTACTTGGGAGTGTGATGTTCTGCATACAGTGCAGGTTGCTAGGAAGGAGAAGGGAGATTGTGATGTGTGGAGCTAAGATGGGTATGGGAAAGATAAGAGAGAGGAGAGAGGAACAGGAGTCAAAAACGGACACACAAATAACAAAAAGAGTGCTAAGGGAGCTTGCTATTGGAGTGGAAAGATGATTGACTGAGAAATGTGGAAAAACAAAACTAAAAAAAAAGGGTAAAAGAAAAAGTGCATAAATCTAGAAACTGGAAATGAAGAAAGACAAAGAGGGAATAAGACAGAAAAGAAAACAAAACAAAGAAACAAACAAACAAAAACCAAGAAAAAAGAAATGCCCCCAGGGAAATCCTTGTGTGTTTGTACAGAGTAAGAGAGTAGCTTCCAAGTGGCACAGTACTGGCCAGCTAGAAGGTGTTCCCAAACTGAGAAAAGGAAAAGAAAAGAAACAAATCAAAACAGAGCAAACACACAAACAAAAAAGCCCTGGGGGCCCCAAGAGCATGGTGGCAAGGGCCTGGAAGCAGTTTTACAGTTGAGCGGTGTTTTGCAACCTTTCAGGAAGAAGCAACGTATTTGAGAGAAAGGAGGAGGAGGTGGTGAGAGGTAAGGAAGAAATCAAAAGAAGTGGAAAAAAGCAACACCAGTAGCTGACAAATTGTACTCAGGGAGAGAGCCAGTGTGGGCAGATGGAATCCAAGCAACACTGGGGTGAAGCCAGTGCTTCCCGGCCAAGAGACTGCGGCTGTAGGAAGCAGAGGAGGCCGAGTGGGGGTGAACAAGGGTGGGGGATAGGAAGGCATAAATCGCTGGTTACTGGTTGTTCTGTCTCCTGCTGGAAGCTCTGTGAAGCTGCTTTCTCATACGACAGTTCGCTGATCTCAGATAGGAGTCCAAGATGATGGATCCGTGCTGTGGTAGCTGATAGGGGACCTCTGCATGTATCTCTCCTTGCTCTCTGTTCTCAGTCAGGTTCTTATTCCATTCGGTGCTTGACTGAGTTCTTTATCTCTTCACTTGATGCTTAAGGTTTCAGGATTCACGTGTGACCCTCTATGACTTAGTTTTTCAGATCATTGCTGTGGAGGGACACTGTGGTGCTTCTGACTATAGTGCCATGTTGCCCGGAAGTCCAATCTAGCAGATTTTTAAAATGCAATGATTTAATGACCTGTTTATTTGAATTTATAATCTCATTTTCAAAAGTAAGCTTTAAAAATGAAGTCCTTTAATAGTATCTTATTTTTATTTATCAAAAGACTGATTTTTTTTTTCTTTTGATGCTTATGGGGATTAATGGAGTGAAAAGAAAGCTATGCCTTTTTCTCATGCAATTATCCAAGATAATTCAATGCCCAAAGATCTGCAGAGTGCTGAGCCATCAGTATTTTTGTCTTTTATGCCAGCTCAATTACATAAACTAGCATAACATAAGCTCTCATGGAATTAGCCAAATTCTTCAAAGGTCCAATGATTCACTATACAGGGTAGCGGATTAAGTTTGAAACTGCTCTGGCCTTTGCCTGGGATTTGTCATTCTTGCTCTTTGTGTGATCCAAGTCAAATCACAACTTATACTTCTATGAAAAATCTATTCTTATGGATGCTTTATATACTATATGAACATTTCAAGATAAATTAAAGTCAACGCATTGTTTTTTTTAATATTTTATTGTACTTCAGGTGAAGGCTTACAGAACAAATAGTTTCTCATGAAACAGTAGTACACATGTTGTTTTATGACATTGGTTAACAACCCCACAACATATTAACCCTCTACTTCTCAACATTTTTTTTTTTTTTTTTTTGGTGAAAATACACATAGCCAAAGATACACCGTTTCAAAAATTTCTACATACACAGTTCAGTGACATAGACTATGCTCTTCCAATTGTGCTGTTATTCCACTTAAGATGAAGCCTTACAAAACAAAATAGTTTCTCATTTAACAGTTAGTACACATGTTGCCCTATGACAATGGTTAACAATATCACAACACATCAACAATGTCCTTTCTCAACCTTGGGTTCCCTATCACCAGCTTCCTTCTACATTCTGCCTTCTGGCCCTTGTCACTGGAATCCTGTACCTCCTTAGTCTCATTTGGTTTTACGGGGCTGTCCACTCCCAGGCTGAACAGTGAACCTGAGAGGTAACTTCACCACTGAACTAAAAGGGTGTATGGGGGCCATACTCTCGAGGTTTCTCCAGTCTCCTTTAGGCCAGTAAATCTGGTCTTTTTTGTGTGAGTTACAATTATGCTCTACATCCTTCTCCAGCTCTGTCCAGAACCCTCTGTTGTGATCCTGGTCAGAGCAGTCAGTGGTGGTAGCCAGGCACCATCTAGCTGTACTGGACTCAGTCTGGTGGAGGCCTTGGTAGCTGTGAACAATTAGTCCTTTGGACTAATCTTTTCCTTGTATCCTGTTCTCTTCATTCTCCCTTGCTCCCGAAGGGATGAGACCAGTGGAGTATCTTAGATGGCCGCTCATAGGCTTTTAAGACCCCAGACACTACTCACCAAGGTAGAATGTAGAGCATTGTCTTTCTAGGCTGTGTCATGACAATTGAGCTAGATGTTCCCTGAGACCGTGGTTCCCAGAGCCCTCCGCCCAGCAATTCAGCCCCTCAGGGAGTTTGGATGTGTCTATGGGGCTTCCATGACCTCTCCTTGTACAGGTTGTTCTAGTTTCCCCTGTATTGTGTACTGTCTCACCCTTCACTCAAGATACCACTTATCTATTGCCTATTTAGTATTTCCACCCCCCCAACCCTCCCGTCCCTGGTAACCAACAAAGATTGTTACATTTTGTGTGTGAACTTTTTCATGGGTTTTTACAATAGAGGTCTCATACAATATTTGTCCTTTTGTGATTGACTTATTTCACTCAGCATAATGTCCTCCAGTTTTATCCATGTTATGAGATGCTTCACAGATTCATCATTGTTCTTTCTCATTGCATAGTACTCCATTGTGTGTATGTACCATAGTTTGTTTATCCATTCATCTGTTGATGGGCACCTAGGTTGTTTCCATCGTTTTGCTATTGTGAACTGTCACAGCGAGCGGCGGAGACAGTAACCATGCCACAATTCTTACAGAGAAGTGGGACCAAGAGGGTCACTCTGAGGAGTTGACCCCGCTTCAGTCCCAGGAGTTTATTTTATAGTCAATACAGCAAGCAATAAAGCAATTAACAAAACAATGGACTTTGGGTGCGGGCAAGGGAGAAAGAATTCAGGTAAACAAGTCAATCAGTAAAGGGACAATAGGTTTGGGAAAACACATAGTGACAAATCTCAATATGTTGGAGACAAGTCTCAACATGTTGGGGACAAGTCTCAACATGCTGTGCAGCATAGAGGCATGTGGGGGCTGCAGTTGTCAATTGTGCAGCCATTTTTAAATGGCACATATCCCCACGGTGAGCAATGCTGCCATGAACATAGGTGTGCATATGTCTATTCGAGTGATGACTCTTATTTCTCTAGGATATATTCCTAGGAGTGGGATTGCTGGATCGAATGGTATGTCTATTTGTAGCTTTCTGAGGAAGCACCATATCATTTCCAAAATGGTTGTAACATTTTGCATTCCCACCAGCAGTGCATAAGAGTTCCCATCTCCCCGCAGCCCCTCCAAAGTTTGTTATTTCCCCGGTTTTTGATTCGTGCCAGTAATGCTGGGGTGAGATGATATCTCATTGTGGTTTTAATTTGCATTTCTCTAATGGCTAGTGATCGCAAGCATTTCCTCATGTGTCTGTTGGCCATTTGAATGTCTTCTTTGCTGAAGTGTCTGTTCATTTCCTTTGCCCATTTTTTAATAGGATTATTTGTCTTTTTGTTGTAGCAGTGTTGGATTTTCTTGTAGATTACGGAGATTAGACCTTTGTCTGACTTGTAGTGTCCAAAAATTTTTTCCCAGTCTGTAGGTTCTCTTTTGACTCTTTTGGTGAAGTCTTTTGAAGAGCATAGGTGTTTGATTATTAGAAGATCCCAGTTATCTAGCTTATCTGTTGGGGTTTGTGCATTGATCGTTATGGTTTGTATCCTGTTAATGCCATGTATTAAGGCCTGAAGTGTTGGTCTTATTTTTTCTTCTATGAACTTTATAGTTTTAGGCTTTATATTCATGTCTTTGATCCATTTTCAAGTAGTTTTTGTATGCGGTGTGAGGTATCGGTTCTGTTTCATTTTTTTGCAAATGGTTATCCAGTTTTGCCAGCACCATTTGTTAAAAAGCCTGTCTTTTCCCTATTTGATGGACTTTGGGCCCTTGTCGAAGATCAGGTGACTGTAGGTGAATGGATTTACATTTGGATTCTCAACTGTATTCCATTGGTCAATGTATCTGTCGTTGTACCAGTACCAGGCTGTTTTGACTACTGTAGCTGTATACTAGGTTCTGAAGTCAGGTAGTGTGAGTCCTCCAACTTTCTTCTTCTTCTTCAGTGGTGCTTTACTTATTTGGGGCTTCTTCCTTTTCCATATAAAGTTAATGATTAGTTTTTCCATCTCTTTGAAGAATGTTGTTGGTATTTGGATCGGAATTGCGTTGTATTTGTAAATTGCTTTGGGTAGAATTGACATTTTCACAATGTTGAGTCTGCCTATCCATGAGCATGGTATGTCTTTCCATTTATGTAGATCCATTTGTAGTAGTCTTTTGTAGTTTTCTTTGTATAGGTCTTTTACATCCCTGGTTGGATTTATTCCTAAGTATTTTATCTTTTTAGGGGCTACTGAATATGGTATTGTTTTCCTGATTTCCTTTTCATCGTTCTCCTTACTGGTGTATAGAAATCCAACTGATTTTTGAATGTTTATCTTGTATCTTGCTACTCTGCTGAATCTTTCTATTAGGTCCAGTAGATTTCTCGTGGAGTCTTTAGGGTTTTCTATGTATGGTATCATATCATCTGCAAAAAGGGACAGTTTAACTTCTTCATTACAAATTTGGATGCCCTTTATTTCTTTTTCTTGGCTTATTGCTCTACCTAGAATTTCCACCACAATGTTAAATAGGAGTGGTGATAAAGGGCATCCTTGTCTTGTTCCTGTTTTCAAGGGGAATGTTTTCAGCCTCTCTCCATTGAGAATGATGTTGGTCATTGGTTTTTCATAGATGCCCTTTATTATCTTGAGAAATTTCTTTTCTGTACCTATTTTATTGAGAGTTTTTATCAGGAATGGGTGTTGGACTTTGTCAAATGCCTTTTCTGTGTCAATTGAGATGATCTTGTGATTCTTTTCTTTCCTTTTATTTATATGGTGGATTATGTTGATTGATTTTCTAATGTTGAACTGTCCTTGCATAGCTGGTATGAATCCTACTTGGTCGTGGTGTATTATATTTTGTATATGATGCTGAATTCTGTTGGCTAGAATTTTGTTCAGAATTTTTGCATCTATATTCATGAGAGATATTGGTCTGTAATTTTCTTTTTTTGTGACGTCTTTGCCTAGTTTTGGTTTTAGCGTTATGGTGGCTTCAAAGAATGAATTTGGAAGTGTTGCTTCCTCTTCTATGTTCTGAAATAGCTTGAGTAGTACTGGTACAAGGTCTTCTGTAAATGTTTTGTAGAATTCTCCAGTGAATCCATCTGGGCCAGGCCTGTTTTTCGTTGGGATTTTTTTTTTTACCTTTTCAATCTCTTCTCTTGTTATGGGTCTGTTCAGATTTTCAACATCACTTTCCTGTAGTTTGGGTAGGCCGCGTGTTTCTAGAAATTTATCCATTTCCTCTAGGTTTTCAAATTTGTTGGAGTATAGTTTTTCATAATATTCTTTTATAATCATTTTTATTTCAGTTGGGTCTGTTGTAATGCCCCCATTTCTTTTTTTTATTTGGGTGATTTCTGTCCTCTCCTGTTTTTCTTTTGTCAGTCTGGCCAGTGGGTTGTTGATTTTGTTGATTCTTTCAAAGAACCAACTTTTGGTCTTGTTGATTCTTTCTATTGTTTTTCTGTTCTCTATTTCATTGATTTCTGCTCTGATCTTTACTATTTCCTTTCTTCCCGTGGTTGTGGGCTTTTTTTGCTGTTCTCTTTCTAGTTGTTTGAGTTCTATAGTTAATGTTTTGATTTTTTTCCCTTTCTTCTTTTTTGATATGTGCATCTATTGCTTTAAATTGTCCTCTGAGGACTGCCTTTGCTGTGTCTCACAGGTTTTCGTAGGATGTGTTTTCACTCTCATTTGATTCTAGGAATTTTTTTATTCCATCTCTGATTTCTTCTATTATCCACTGATGTGTAAACAGGTGTTATTGAGTTTCCGTGTAGTTGATTTTTTTTCCTTGCTCTTTCTATTGTTAATTTCTACCTTGATGGCATTGTTGTCAGAGAAGATACTTTGAATTATCTCAACGTTTTGGATCTTGTTGAGGATTGTTCTGTGGCCTAATATGTGGTCTATTCTGGAGAATGTTCCATGTGCATCAGAAAAGAATATGTACTTTGTAGTGGTTGAATGTACTGTTCTATATATGTCTATGAGGTCAAGTTGGCTGATTGTGGCCTTTAGGTCTTCTGTATCTTTGCTGAGTTTCTTCTTAGTTGTTCTGTCCTTTATTGAGAGTGGTGTGTTGAAGTATCCTACTATTATTGTGGAACTTTTAATTTCTCTTTTCAGTGTAGTTAGAGTTTGTTTTGTGTATTGTGGATCCCTGTCATTGGGTGCGTAGAAGTTTATTATGGTTATGTCTTCATGATGGATCATCCCCTTAATCATTATATACTGTCCTTCTTTGTCTTTTATGGTAGATTTTGTTTTAAAGTCTATTTTATTTGAGATTAGAATTGCCACTCCTGCTCTTTTTTGGTAGTTGTTAGCTTGATATATTTTTTTCAACCTTTGACTTTTAATAAATTCACATCTTTGTTTCTAAGGTGTGTCTCTTGTAGACAGCATATTGATGGATCCTGTTTTCTTATCCATTCTGTCACTCTCTGTCTCTTTATGGGCTCATTGAGTCTATTTACATTCAGTGTAATTATTGATAGATGTGAGTTGTTGCTGTTGTTTTGTAGTACTTTTTTTTTTTTTTTTTTGTGGTGCTGACGTTTTCTTTGTTCTTCTTACTCTCTTGTGCTGAGTTACTTTTGTTTGTGGATTTTTTTTCCCTTTCTTTTGTTTTTGCCAAGACTTTATGTTTTTCGTCTTTATTTTTATGAGTTGGTTTGTTAACTTTCTTTGTGGTTACCATGAATTTTACCCTTATCTTTCTAAGTTTGAAGCAGTCTACCATTACTTGGTATCGCCTTGCCTTCTTCTCCATTACAAGGTTCTATACCTATGCCATTTATTCCCTTTTTTATTGTTTTGATGTTGTTGCCATTTATTGATTATCTGCTCTAATTCCCTGTTGTATTTCTTTTGGTTTTGGATAGTCCTTGAGAGTTCATTTAGTAGATTGGTATCTGGCACGTACAATCCTGCATCATATGTTCTGCCTGTGAGCTAAAGCTATTTGTCCTCATATCGAAGAACTCCCTTTAATAATTTTTGTTAAGTTTGATTTGACTTTTACATATTCCCTTCATTTCTGTTTATCTGGAAATGACCTAATTTCACCATGATATTTAAACAAGAGTTTTGCAGGATATATTATTCTTGGCTGACAATTTTTTTCTTGCAAGATTTTATATATGTCATCCCATTGCCTTCTTGCCTGCATGGGTTCTGCTGAATAATCTTAGCTTAATCTTATTGTTTCTCCTCTGTATGTGACTTCTTGTTTTTCACGAGCTGCTCTCAGGATTCTTTGTCTGTCTTTGGTTTTGGCGAGTGTGAATATGATATGCCTTGGTGATTTTCTTTTGGGGGTCTCTTCTATATGGGGTTCATTGAGCTTTTTGGATGGCCAGCTTTTCATCTTTCATGATATTGGGAAAGTTTTCTGTCAGCAGTTCCTCAATGATCCTCTCTGTGTTTTCTGTTTTCTCCCCCTGTTCTGGAATTCCAATCACTCACAAATTTTTGCTTTTAATTGTGTCCCACATAACTCTCAGGATCTCTTCATTTTTCTTTGTTCTTTTTTCTGAGTTTATCTGAAACAGAGTTGTATCCAAGTGTTTGTCTTCAGTTCCACTTATCCTGTCTTCCACAGTTTCAAATCTGCTTCTCAGCCCTTCTATGACATCATCCATTTCGGAAATCTTGTTGTTTATCTTTTGGATTTCTAATTGTTGTTTTTGTGTAATTTCTAGTTGTGAATTTATTTTGGCATTTTGTTCTTGCATCATCTTCCTGAATTATTCCAATTTTTTGTTTGTATTTTCCATGAATTTTTGTATTTTTTCCTCATGTTTGTCAGCTTTTTGCCTCAGTTCTTGGAGAATTCCGAGTATTAGAGATTTGAATTCCCTATTAGGTAGTTCCAGTGCATTTTCTTCCACAGGAGAGTCATCTGGTGTTTTATTTTGGATGCCTACTGGAACCATCCTGTCCTGTTTTTGTAAATGTTTTGATATAGTCTGCTCTTTTTGGGGCATTCAGTAGTTATTTTTCTTGTTTATTGATTGTAGATTTGTCTGTTTCATCCCTTTTCTAAAAAAAGCTTTGACTATTTCTGAGCAGACAGACTGTGTGTTCTTTATTGTTTGCTCCTCTGTGAGCTCAATACTTTTTGCCTCCTTCTCCAACTGGCAGAGTCAGTCACTCAGATATGATATAGCAGGACAGGTCTAGCAGAAGAGGAGTTACTGGGATGGGTTGTTTGTGGCACTTACTACAGCCACCAGTGCCGGTCGGTGCTGGGGAGGTTCCAGTAGTCCTTGTCTGCCCTGCTTGGTGGTGTGATGTCAAGCGCAAGGTGCAGGTAGGCAGAATGTAGTGGAAAGATTGTTATGTGTGGAGCTAAGATGGATATGGGAGAGAGGAGAGAGGAACAGGAGCCAAAAACATACAAACAAAAAAGAATGCTAGGGGAGCTTGCTGTTGGAATGGAGCGATGGGAGACTATGAAATGGAGAAAAACAGAAAGAGGAAGAAAAGAAAAGAATGAATAAATAAAAATCAGAAAGGTTAAAGAACTGAAAAGTTCCCAGGGATCCCACCGATGCACCTATTAGGTCTGGGGAAGTCACTCTCAGGTGTTGCAGTACAGCCTGGTTAGAAGGCGTAGAGGTATACAACGCCTGGTATTCAGGGATCAGAAAGAGAAGGAAGATATAGAGAGATGAGAAACTAAGCAATAAAGAAAGACAAAAAGGGAAAAAGAGGGTAAAGAAAACAAAACAAATTAAAAATTAAAAATTAAAAAAAAAAAAAAAAACAAGAAAGCCCCCCCCCAGAAAAACAGAGGAGGAAAAAAAAACAACTAAAAAAGAAATGCCCCAGGGATCCCTCTGCACGTCTGTGAAAGCTGAAGGGGAGTTCCTTGCCACCCAGCTCCGCCTGGCCAGAAAGGGCTCCCAACTCAAGAAAAGGAAAAGAAAACAAACAAACTATTCAAAACAAACAAATGAACAAAAGCCCTTGGATCCCACCAGTGCTGTAGCCCAGACCGGGAAGCAGCTCCACACTTGAATGGAGCTCTGCAGCCTCTCAGGAAGAAGCAAAGATGGCGCACAGAGCCAGGAACTCGAGCGAAAGGAGGGGGAGGTGGCTAAAGGCAAGCAAGAAATCCAAAGAAGCAGGAAAAAAAAAAAAGCAACACTAGCAGCCAACAAATAGCTAGTGCAGGCTGGTGTTTCTGGCCAAGAGACTGTGTCCGCAGGAAGCAGAGGAGGCCGAGTATGGGTGAAGAAGGGTAGAGAGTGGGAAAGCATATATCACAAATTGCCGGCGCTCTAGAGCTCCTCAGGCAGAAGCAAAGATGGTGCACGGAGCCAGGCACTCGAGTGAAAAGGGGGGGAGGTGGCGAGAGGCAAGTGAGAAAATCAAAAGAAGCAGGAAAAAAAAAGCAACACTAGCAGCCAACAAATGGCACCCAGAGAGCTGCCCACTTGGGTGCGTGGAATCCAAGCAGCCGGTGCTTCCCAGTCAAGAGAACGTGGCCACGGGAAGCAGAGGAACAAACGAACAAAAGCTCCAGGATCCCACCAGCGTGGTAGCCCAGACCAGGAAGCAGCTCCATAATCGAATGGAGCTCTGCAGCCCCTCAGGAAGAAGCAAAGATGGTGCATGGAGCCAGGCACTCGAGCAAAAGGAGGGGGAGGTGGCGGGAGGCAAGCAAGAAATCCAAAGGAGTAGGGAAAAAAAAAAAAAGCAACACCAGCAACCAAAAAATGGCACTCAGAGAGCCAGCTAGTGTGAGCTGGTGTTTCTGGACAAGAGACTGTGTCCGTGGGAAGCAGAGGAGGCCGAGTGTGGGTGAAGAAGGGTGGAGAGTGGGAAAACGTATATCACAAATTGCCTGTGCTCTGCAACCCCTCAGGAAGAAGCAAAGGTGGTGCACAGAGCCAGGCACTCAAGTGAAAGGAGGGGGAGGTGGCGAGAGGCAAGTGAGAAATCAAAAGAAGCAGAAAAATAAAAGCAACACTAGCAGCCAACAAATGGCACTCAGAGAGCCGCCCGCTTGGGTGCGTGGAATCCAAGCAGCCGGCGCTTCCTGGTCAAGAGACCGTGGCTGTGGGAAGCAGAGGAGGCCAAGCCAGGGCAAAGAGGGGTGGGGGGTGGAAAAGCGCACACCGCAATTTACCGGTTGTTTTGTCTCCCGCGGGACGCTTCGTGAGGCTGCTTTCTCATACCCCCGTTTGCTAATAGGAGTCCAAGATGGTGAATCCGCACTGCGTTAGCTGGTAGGGGACCTCTGCATGAATCTCTCCTCGCTCTCCTTTCTCTGTCAGTTTTCTCACTCCATTTGGTGCTTGGCTGAGTTCTTTATCTCCTCATTTGATGTTTTAGGGTTTCAGGATTGTTGTATTCTCTGTTTGGCTTAGTTTTTCAGATCTTTGCTGCGGAGGGATGGCGTGGTGCTTCTGCCTAGAGCGCCATTTTGCCGGAACTCTCAACACATCATTTTTGCATTATAATGTTTTTCGCTGATGTAATACTTTTGATCAACATTATTTATATAAACTATATTTAGATAGATCAGGTAATAAGGAGAAGCTTGTTTATTAAATATAAATTTATGAGGCTATAAGTGATTTCTTTTGAAATATAATAACCTTATTAAACAGATAAATAGGTTTTTAAGTATTGTTTTGATAGTTGGATGAATATTCATAGTATCGATTACTATTTTTTGCCAAATATGGTACTAACAGTTTCAGTATTGAATACCGTATTTCCCTATGTTACTTATAAAGTAAGCAGTCAGTTAGGAAAACTTAGAAGTTTTCCTGTGGTTTCATAAGTGGCAAAGGAAGAATTGAAATACAACACTCTTGAATCGAGATCCTGTGGGATGACCACTTCTCAAATAAATTATTAGTTTGAGTTGGTTTCAGTTAGTCAGACTGTCTTCCTTCTCCGCTTAATGACATTATTCATTCCTACATTATTCTTTGGTACATAGCCTACTTCTTGTAGATTTGCAAGGTCTAACTAGCACATTAGTTATTATACTTATTTTGTACTTTTCAATAGTAGTTTAATTTTTATGATCCTAAACATACATCTAAATGCCACAGGTTAAATTTTTACACTTTCTTCTCTCTCAATCTAGTCTGTTTATTTTCATTATCATCATATGGCATGTTGTTATTGTTGTTGTTAGGTGCAATCGAGTCTTTTCTGATGCATAGAAACCATGTGTACAACAGAACGAAACACTGCCGGGTCCTAGGCCATCCTCACAATGTTTGTAGTGCTTGAACCCATTGTTGCAGCCACTGTGTCAATCCATCTCTTTGAAGGTCTTCCTCTTTTTCACTAACCTTCTACTTTACCAAGACTGATGTCCTTCTCCAGGGACTGATCCCTCCTGATAACATGTCCAAAGTATGTGAGATGTAGTCTCCACATCCTTATGTCTAAGGAGCATCCTGGCTGTACTTCTTCCAGGACAGATTTGTTAACTCTTTTGGTAGTCCATGGTATATTCAATATTCTTCGCCAACACCACAATTCAAAGGTGTCAATTCTTTATCGGTCTTCCTTATTCATTGTTCAACATTAGCATGTATATGAGGCGATTGAAAACACCATGGCTTAGGTCAGGCACATCTTAGTCTTCAAGGTGACATTTTTGCTTTTCAAGTCTTTAAAGAGGTCTTTTGCAGAAGATTTGCCAATGCAATGCGTCGTTTAATTTATCGACTGCCGCATCCATGGGTGTTTATTGTGGATACAAGTAAAATGAAATCCTTGACAACTTCAATCTTTTCTCTGTTTATTATGATGTTGCCTATTGGTCCAGTTGTGAGGGTTTGTTTATTTGTTTTTTGTTTTTTTTTTTTATATTGAGGTGTAATCTGTACTGGAGGCTGTGGTCTTTGATCTTCATTAGTAAATGCTTCAAGTCCTCTTCACTTTCAGCACACAATGCCCAGTGCAGTTTGTTAATGAGTCTTCCTCCAATCCTAATGCTCTGTTCTTCTTCATATAGTCCAGTTTCTTGGATTATTTGTTCAGCATACAGTTTGAATAAGTATGGTGAAAGGAAACAACCCTGAGGCACACCTTTCCTAACTTTAAACCACGCAGTATCTCTTTGTTCTGTTTGAATGACTGCCTTTTGATCTATGTACAGGTTTCTAATGAGCACAATTAAGTATTCTGGAATTCCCAGTCTTCGCAATGTTATCCATAATTTATTACAATCTACACATTTGAATGCCTTTGTATAGTCAAAAACACAAGTAAACATATTTCTGGTATTCTCTGCTTTCAGCCAGGATCCATTTGCCATCAGTCATGATGTCCCTGGTTCCATGTACTGTTTTGAATTTGGCTTGAATTTCTGGCAGTTCCCTGTCGCTATACTACTGCAGCCGCTTTTGAATGATCTTCAGCAAAATTTTACTTGGGTATAATAATAATGAAATTGTGTGATAATTTCCACATTCAGTTGTATCACCTTTCTTAGGAATAAGCATAGATATGGATTTCTTCCAGTAGTTTGGCCAAATTTCCATATTTCTTGGCATAGACGAATGAGCACTTTCAGCACTGCATCCATTTGTTGAAACATCTCAGTTGGTATTCCTTCAGTTCCTGGAGCCTTGTTTTTCACCAATGCTTTCATTGCAGCTTGGACTTCTTCCTTTAATACCATTGGTTCCTGATCATATGCTACCTCTTGAAATGGTCAAACGTCAAACAATTTTTTTTGGTACAGTGACTCTATGTATTTCTTCCATCTTCTTTTGATGCTTCCTGCATCATTTAATATTTTCCCTGTAGAATCTTTCAATATTGCAACTCAAGACTTGAATTTTTTCTTTAGTTCTTAGAGCTTGAGAAATACTGAGCATGTTCTTCCCTTTTGGTTTTCTACCTACAGGTCTTTGCACGTGTCATTAATACTATACTTTGTCTTCTCCAGCTGTTCTTTGAAATCTTTTGTTCAGCTCTTTTACTTCAAAATTTCTTCCTTTTTCTTTAGGTACTTGACGTTCAAGAGCAAGTTTCAAAGTTGCTTCTGACATCCATTTTGGTCTTTTCTTTCTTTCCTATCTTTTTAATGCTCTCTTGTTTTCTTCATGTATGATGTCCTTAATGTCATTCCACAACTCGTCTGGTCTTCTGTCATTAGTGTTCAACACATCAAATCTATTCTTTTTATTTTCTTTTAACTTTTTTTATTGTACTTTAGGTGAAGGTTTCCAGAACAAATAGTTTCTCATTAAACAGTCAGTACGCATATTGTTTCATGACATTGGTTAACAACCCCACAACATATCAACCCTTTACCTTCTCGACATTTTTTTTTGGGGGGTGGGAATATACACAGCCAAAGACAAACCCTTTCAAAAATTTCTACATGCAGAGTTCAGTGACATCAGTTACATTCTTCCGGTTGTGCTGCTATTCTCACTTTAGATGAAGGTTTGCAGAACAAAATAGTTTTTCCTTAAACAGTTAGTACACATGTTGTCCTATGACAATGGTTAACAACCCCACTACACGTCAACACTGTCCTTACTCAACCTTGGGTTCCCTATCACCAGCTTTCCTGTCCCCTTCTGCCTTCTAGTCCTTGTCCCTGGACTGCTGTGCCTTATTTGCCCCATTTTGTTTTATGGGGCTGTCCTCTCCCTGGCTGAACAGTAAACCTCAGAAGTGACTTCACCACTGAGCTAAAAGGGTGTCTGGGGGGGCCACACTCTCCAGGTTTCTCCAGTCTCTTTCATGCCAGTAAATCTGGTCTTTTTTTGTATGTGTTAGAATTTTGTTCTACATCTTTCTCCATCTCTCTCCAGAACCCTCTGTTGTGATCCCAGTCAGAGCAGTCAGTGGTGGTAGCTGGGCACCATCTAGCTGTATTGGACTTAGTCTGGTGGAGGTCTTGGTAGCTGTGGTCCATTAGTCCTTTGGACTAATCTTTTCCTTGTATCCTGTTGTCTTCGTTCTCCCTCAAATCTATTCTTGAGATGATCTCTAAACTCAGGTGGGATATACTCAAGGTCGTACTTTGGTTTTCATGGAATTGTTATAATTCTCTTCAGTTTCAGCTTGAACTTGCATATGAGCAATTGATGGTCTGTTCCACAGTCAGCCCCAGGCCTTGTTCTGACTGATGATATTGAGCTTTTCTATCGTCTCTTTCCACAGATGTAGTCTATTTGATTCTTGTGTATTCCATCTGGTGAGATCCATCTTGTAGTCACTGTTTATGTTAGTGAGAAAAGGTCTTTGCAGTGATGAAGTCATTGGTCTTGCAAAATTCTATCATGAGATCTCCAGCATCATTTCTGTTACCAAGGCCATATTTTCCAACTACCAATCCTTCTTTGTTTCAAACTTTTGTATTCTAATCACCAGTAATTATCAGTGCATCCTGACTACATGTTTGATCAATTTAGACTGCAGAAGTTGGTAAAAATCTTCAATTTCTTCATCTTTGGCCTTAGTGGTTGGTACATAAATTTGAATAATGGCCGTATTAGCTCATCTTCCTTGTAGACGTATGGATATTATCATATCACTGACAGCGTTGTACTTCAGAATAGATCTTGAAATGTTCTTTTTGAGGGTGAATGCAAAGCCATTCCTCTTGAAGTTTTTATTCCTGGCATAGTAGACCATATGATTGTCCAATTCAAAATGGCCAATATCAATCCATTTCAGCTCACTAATGCCTAGGATATCGTTGTTTATGTGTTCCATTTCATTTTTTGTCAATTTCTAATTTTCCTATATTCATACTTTGTACATTGCACGTTCCAATTATTAATGGATGTCTGCAGCTGTTTCTTCTTATTTTGAGTCATCCCACATCAGCAAATGAATGTCCCAAAAGCTTGACTCCACCCTCATCATTAAGGTCAACTCTAGTTTCAGCAAGTAGACTTCCCCAGTGGTATTTTTTGTACCTTACAACCTGAGGGGCTTATCTTCCAGCACTATGTCAGGCAATATTCTGCTGCTATGCATAAGGTTTCACTGGATAATTCTTCTAAGAAGTAGACCACTGGGTCCTTCTTCCTTGACTCTGTTAGTCTGGAAGCTCAGCTGAAACCTGTCTACCGTGGTTGACCCTGCTGGTATTTGAATACTGATGGCATAGTTCCCAGCATCACAGCAACATGTAAGGCCCCACAGTATGACAGACTAACAGACATGTGGGAGATATATTATATAGGTTGCCAAAAAATGCCTTTTAGTATCAACTAGAAGCAGTAGTAACGGTTAATATAAAGTATAAACAAGATTCCTTACTATGCTCTCCTCTAGTGCTATTTCATGTGCCTCAATCTATTCCTATTGACTGCAGAATAAAATCCTCCTTCTTTAGTATGACATAGAAGAACACCATTACCTAGCCTCTGATCTTCCTTTCCATCCTTGTCTTTAACACCTTCTTCCTTAGCCCTTTTGTTACTACATTTTTTCTCCTTATTTTTATTATTATTATTTTTTTCTTGATGGCATGTGCTTTCATACTGGAATTCATGCTTACTAATTGATTGTGTTTAAATTTTAGGTTGGTAATATGAATTTTTAGAAATGTTATCTAGTAATACAAGCCAACAATGAGGTGAATGACACTGTGGTGCCACCAATCTGTGGTATGACAACATACCAATGAAAGCTATATAAGTAATTTATTATGGGAGCCTGTCCATTAGGTTACATGGGGAATCTCTGGTATTCCAAATATGACACAAAAACTAAAACAAACTCATCAAGGTTCACTAATGGTCACATAAGAAAGCCATAATTATACTGACAAGACTTATCTCATAGAAATAAAGGGGAAAAAAGGCAAACGTTAACCAAACTAATGTATTCAGGAAGCATCACCTGATAGAATGGTCAACCTACACAATAATGAGGCTCCAACTCAAGTTGGCTGAGCTTCATACATTTCAAAAGGGAGCCAACTTGATGCTAAACGCATTAGAACTGGAATAACGTCTTACCTGTAAGATCTAGAGACATAAAAAGTAGCTGGTTTACCATTAACCCCATGGTAACAAAAAGGTTACATTATAATAAAACTGAACTGTATACATTTTCCCAAAAATCTCATTCTGTTTCCTGTTTTTTCATCTGTTTTTCTCTCACTGGAATGCCCTTCCCCACTGTCGTTTTTCCCTTATCCCTTATCATGATCTCCTCCAGGATTTTTATTTGACCTCTTATGTTGGGGCAAGTGTCCTTCCTTTAATCTTCTTTATAATAGCTTTTGCCACGTTAAATTACATTCTTCTCTTTGTGTGTCTCTAGTACTGGAATAGATGTTTCAATTGCATGGAAAACATTCCTTATTCATTTTGTTATAGCTTTGCACAAAGTAGTATTTAATAAGTGACTATGAATAGAAATGAATTGACTGGTTATTGAGACAATAGTCAAATACATGCCTTTTCAGCATATGAAATGGAAATAGATGGATTGTAACAAAACTATGATTAGCCAAAATATATGGACTATTCTGATTAATTGAATCTCTGGTAAATTAACATTAACTGGAAGACTTATTGTCTCAAAACTTTTAATGAAAATATTTCTAAAATACACATAATTTATTTGGATGTTTTAGTGTGAATGTAATCTGGACATAATAACTTTCAAGTGATTTACTATTGCTATTTTGTCACTCAGTATATACATGTTCGATAGTATTTTATTAAATGCCAGGTTGAACTGTTTGTTTTAGTCTTATTTTTGTCTGCCCAGCAGTTTGTAAGATCTTTAAGGAAATAAAATGCTTCCTCTATTAAATCCTCCATTGAGACTGGTAGTCCTAGTCAAGGATGGTGTCATGCATTGAATTGTGTACCCCCAAAAATACATGTATTGATTTGGCCAGGCCATGATTCCTGGTATTGTGTGGTTTTCCTATATGTTGTAAATCTTGCCTCTATGATGTTAATGAGGGAGGATGGGTGGCAGTTGTGTTAGTAAGGCAGGACCTGATCTACAAGACTGGATTGTGTCCTGAGGCAATCTTTTGACATATAAAAGACAGAAGTGAGCAGTGAGACAGGGGGACCTCATACCATCAAGAAAGCCGTGCCGGGAGCAGAGTGTGTCCTTTGGACTGGGGTCCTGTGCAGAGAAGCGCCTAGTCCAGGGGAACACCAAAGAGAAGAAGGTCGACAGAGAGAAAAAGCCTTCCCCTGAAGCTGACGCCCTGAATTTGGACTTTTAGCCTACTTTGTGAGGAAATAAATTTATCTTCGTTAAAACCATCCACTTGTGGTATTTCTGTTATGGTGGCACTAGATGACTAAGACAGATGGCCCAACATAATGGTCATATTCCAGGGAAGAGGAAAAAAAGACAATGTCCCTTCTCCTAAAAGACATGATACCGGAGGCGGGGCCAAGATGGTAGAGTAGTCAGACGCTTCCGGTGGACCCTCTTACAATAAAAATCCAAAAAAAAAAAAGCGATTCAATCATATATGACAATCTGGGAGCCCTGAACATCAAAGGTAGACTTGAGGAAGTGGACTGAGTGGCAGGGGGAGGGAGAGATGGTGCAGAAGCAGCAAGGAGTTGCCAAACCTGACCTGGCAAGAGCCTGAGCCTTTCAGGCCTGATCAGTTCGGGGGTGTGTGGTGAAACAGGCAAGCAGTTGTGCTCGGGAAGCACGTTTTCCGTGCTGGGAGAGACCCAGCACCAGAGACTCCACAAAGATAGCCAGAACCAGTGAGAAGTGGCCTTCATCTGCGAAAGATAAGTACTCGCTTACAGCTTACCAAGTGGATCAAAAACACACCCACTTAGGGAAAAACCTCTCTCCCATTTACTCCCCGCTCCCTGCTCTGCACTGGGTCCTGGACCTGCTTCAGCAATTGCTGAGTCTCCTGGGCCATAAGTAGGATCCGTCATCACACATCCGGAGCCATTCTCCTTACATTGCAGAGTGAACAAATTAACAAACAGGGGAAAAAAAATAAACTGGTAGCTCCCCTAACCCAAGAACCCAGGGTAGGCACAACTCCTTTGACTAGGCACAGGCATAAGGGATCCATAGACTTTGAGTGACTTTCTCCCTGCATAAACTTGTGTGGGCCCATCTCAACAGCATAGGCCTTCATTACTGCAATACAACAGCGTATATACCAGAACTCTAACTTCAATTGTTCCAGCTGTGAAGTGGCAGGATCCTGACAGTTGACGCTGTTCTGCCCATTAAGCAGGGTCTTCACCTACCCACATCAGGGGCCTGAGGACTGGTAGCTCCACCCAAGCCACCTAGCCACCTGCTACAGGGGCCCAAGAATAAGAGGTCCCCACAATCCTTACAGCCAACAGCATTAGGTGCTCATAATCTGGCTGCAAAACCCACTCACATGTGCTCTCTAGGGAACAGGGACACTCCTTTGTCCTGGATACTCGGGGGTGGCTGTCAGCCCTCTGACTTGCTCAGAGCATGTCCCCCTGCTGCAGCCAGATACCTGTGCCTACACCAGTCACCCATGCCTGTCTAGGACTGTAAGCGAGAGCCTACACTTCACACTTGGTGGATATCTGCCTGGGCACTTGAGCTGAACCCATGCAGGAGGAGTGGGCAGACTCCTGAGATCACACACCTACTAACAGATCTAACCACCTACTGACAGGACATTAGAGCTTCAAACTTGCCAATAATCAAACTAGCTCATATGAGCATCCTATTTGGGCATATCAAACAAAACAAGAAGCTAGGATACAATAAGCAAACATAAAATAACTACATATAATAACTTATTGATGGCTCAGAGACAGCAGTCAATATAAAAAGGCAATCCATGATGGTTTCAGGAAGCTCCCAAAATAAAGAATCTAGAAATTTTCCAGAGGAGGAAAATTTCCTGGAATTACCAGAAGCAGAATACAAAAGATTAATCTACAGAACTTTCGAAGAAATTAGGAAGGAAATTAAGCAAAATGAAGAACACACAATAGAGGAAATTAAAAAGATTAGAGAAGAGCATAATGACAAATTTAACAGGCTGCAAGAATCCCCAGAGAGACAGCAATCAGAAATCCACAAGATTAAGAATAAAATGTCAGAATTAGACAACTCAGTAGAAAGTCAGAGGAGCAGAATTGAGGCAATAGAAGTCAGAATTTGTGAGACTGAAGATAAAACACTTGACACCAACTTATTTGAGGAAAAATCTGATAAAAGGATTAAAAAAAAAAATGAAGAAACCCTAAGAATTATGTGGGACTCTATCAAGAGGAATAACCTATGAGTGATTGGAGTAACAGAACAAGAGAAATAACAGAAAATACAGAGAGAATTGTTGAAGATTTGTTGGCAGAAAAATTCCCTGATATCGTGAAAGATGAGAAGATATCTATCCAAGATGCTCATTATAACCCCCATAAGGTAGATCCCAAAAGAAAGTCACCAAGACATGTTATAATCAAACTTGCCAAAACCAAAGATAAAGAGAGAATTTTAAGAGAAGCTAGGGATAAACTAAAACTCATCTACAAAAGAAAGTCAATAAGACTAAGCTTAGACTACTCAGCAGAAACCATGCAAGCAAGAAGGTAATGGGATGACATATATAAAGCCTTGAAGTAAAAAAAACTGCCAGCCAAGAATTACCTATCCAGCAAAACTGTCTCTCAAATATGATGGGGAAAATCAGGGATTTCCAGATAAATAGATGTTTAGGGAATTTGCAAAAACCAAACCAAAATTACAAGAAATAACTACAGGGGGTCCTCCAGTTAGAAAACCAGTAACATCAGATAACAACCCAAGACTAGAACATAGGACAAAGCAGCCAGATATCAGCCCAGATAGGGAAGTCACAAAAGTAAATCAAAGCTAAAACACTGAAAATAGGGAAACAGATGTCAATAGGTAAAAGATGACAACATTAAAACAAAAAAGAAGGACTTAAAAAATGTAGACATAGAGTTTTCATATGGAGAGGAAGTCAAAGTGTTATAAAAAAATGAAAGACTGGTATAAACTTAGAAAAATATGGGTAAATATTAAGGTAACCACAAAGGAAACTAACAATCCTACAAGTCAAAATAAAAACTAGAAAAATATAAAGACTCAGCAAATACAAAATAAACAACAATGAAAAAGATGAAAAGAAGTACATAAAGAAAAACGACTTAGCACAGAAAATTAAGTGGAACAAAGAAACTGTGAACAATGCACAAAAAAGACTTCAAAATGACAGCACTAAACTCATACCTATCAATAAGTGCACTGCATGTAAATGGACTAAAAACACCAATAAAGAGACAGAGAGTGGCAGATTGGATAAAAAACAAAATCCAACTATATGCTGCCAACAAGAGACACACCTTAGACTTAAAGACACAAACAAACTAAAACTCAAAGGATGGAAAAAAATATATCAAGCAAACAACACTCAAAAAAAGAGCAGGAGTGGCAATATTAATCTCTGACAAAATTGACTTTAAAGTAAAATGCACCACAAAGGATAAGGAAGGACATTATATAGTGATTAAAGAGTCAATACACCAAGAGGACATAACTGTAATAACCATTTATGCACCCAACAACAGGGCTCCAAAATGCATAAAACAAACTCTAACAGCACTGAAAAGAGAGATAGACAGCTCCACAATAGTAGCAGGAGACTTCAACAAACCACTTTCTGTGAAGGACAGAACATCCAGAAAGAAGCTCAACAAAGACATGGAAGAGCTAAATGCTACAATCAACCAACTTGATCTCATAGACATATACCGAACACTACACCCAACAGCAGCCAAGTATACTTTATTTTCCAATGCACATGGAACATTCTCCAGAATAGACCACATATTAGGCCATAAAGCAAACCTTAACAAAATCCAAAGCATTAAAATATTACAAAGCATCTTTTCTGAACAAAAAGCCATTAAAGTAGAAATCAACAACAGAAAAAGCAAGGAAAAAAATAAAATACGTGGAAACTGAACAAAACCTTGCTCAGAAACTACTGGGTTATAGAAGAAATTAAGGATGGAATTAAGAAATTTGTAGAATCAAACGAGAATGAAAACGCATCCTAACAGAACCTTTGGTCACAGCAAAAGCAATGCTCAGAGGTCAGTTAATAGCAATAAAGGCACATATCCAAAAAAAAGAAAGCTCCATAATCAAAACGTTAACCCTACAACTGGAACAAGTAGAAAGAGAGCAGCAAAGGAGTCCTCAGGAGCCAGAAGAAAGGAAATAATAAGAATTAGAGCAGAATTAAGTGAAATAGAGAATAGAAAAACAATTGAAAGAGTTAACAAGACCAACAGGTGTTTCTTTGAAAAGATCAAGAAAATCTATACACCACTGGCCAAGCTGACAAAAGAAAAACAGGAGAGGAAGCAAATAACCCGTATAAGAAATGAGATGGGTGATATCACAACAGACCCAACTGAAATTAAAAGAATCATAACAGAATACTACTAAAAATTGTACTCTAACAAATTTGAAAAGCTAGAGAAAATGGACAAATTTCTAGAAACTCATTACCTACCTAAACTAACACAAACAGAGGTAGAACAACTAAATAAACCCATAACAAATGAAGAGATTGAAAAGGTAATATAAAAACTCCTGACCAAAAAAAAGCCCTGGCCTGGATGGCTTCACTGGAGAATTCTACCAAACTTTCAGAGAAGAGGTAACACCACTACTACTAAAGGTATTCCAGGGTATAGAAAATGACGGAATACTCGCAAACACATTCTGTGAAGCCAGCATAACCCTGATACCAATACCAGGTAAAGACACCACAAAAAAGAAAATTAAAGACCAATATCCCTCATAACCATTGACACAAAAATCCTCAGCAAAATTCTAGTGAATGAAATTCAGCAACATATCAAAAAAATAATTCACCATGTTCAAGTGGGATTTATACCAGGTATGCAGGGATGGTTCAACATTAGAAAAACAATCAATGTAATCCATCACATAAATAAAACAAAAGACATGAACCACATGATCTTCTCAATCAATGCGGAAAAGGCATTTGACAAAGTCCAACACCCATTCATCATAAAAACTCTCAACAAAATAGGAATAGAAGGGAAATTCCTCTATATAATTAAAGGCATTTATACAAAGTCAACAGCCACATCATACTAAATGGAGAGACTTTGAAAGCATCCCCCTTGAGAATAGGAACCAGACAAGGATGCCCTTTATTACCACCTCTTATTCAACATTCTGCTGGAGGGCTTAGTCAGAGCAATTAGGCTAGAAAATGAAATAAGGGACATCCAGATTGGTAGGGAAGAAGTCAAAGTATCTCTATTTGCAGATGATAGGATCTTATACATAGAAAACCCCAAAGAATCCACAAGAAAACTACTGCAACTAATAGAAGGGTTCAGCAAAGTTACAGGATAGAAGATAAATGTACAAATCTCTAAATCAACAAACAGAACCTCAAAGAGGAAATCACCAAATCTATACTATTTATAATAGACCCCAAGAAGATAAAATACTTAGGAATAAATCTAACCAGAGACAGAAAAGATCTATGCAATGAAAACTACAAGGCACTACTTCAAGAAACCAAAAGAGACCTGCATAAGTGGAAAAACATACCTTGCTCATGGAGAGGTAGACTCAACATTGTGAAAATGTCAATTCTACCCAAAGTGATCTATAGATAAAATGCAATCCCTATCCAAATTCAACTTGCATTTTTTATTGAGATGGAGAAACAAATCACCAACTTCATACAGAAAGGGAAGATGCCCCAAATAAATAAAGTATTACTCAAGAAGAAGTACAAAGTGGGAGGCCCACACTACTTGATTTTAGAACCTATTATACCACCATGGCAATGAAAAAAGCCTGGTACTGGTACAACAACAGATACATAGACCAATGGAACAGAATTGAGAATCCAGGCATAAATTTATCCATCTATGAGTAGCTGATATTTGACAAAGGCCCAAAGTCCACTAATTGGGAAAAATGCAGCCTCTTTGACAAATGGTGCTAGCAGAACTGGATATCCATCTGCAAAAAACTGAAACAAGACCAATACCTCACACTATGCACAAAAACTGACTCAAAATGGATGAAAGACTTAAATATAAAATCGAAAACGATAAAGATCATGGAAGAAAAAATAGGTACAACGCTAGAAGCCCTAATACATGGCATAAACAGAATACGAGCCATAAGTAACAATGCACAAACACCAGAAGAGAGACTAAATAACTGGGAGCTCCTAAAAATCAAACACTTATGCTCATCAAAAGACTTCACCAAAAGAGTAAAAAGACAACCTACAGACTGGGAAAAAATTTTTGGCTACGACAAATCCGATCAGCGTCTAATCTCTAAAATCTACAAGATACTGCAAATATCAACAACAAAAAGACAAATAACCCAATTAAAAAATGGGAAAAGGATTTGAACATGCACTTTGCCAAAGAAGATATTCAGGCTGCTAACAGACACATGAAGAAATGCTCACGATCATTAGCCATTAGAGAAATGCATATCAAAACTACAATGAGATATCATCTCACCCCAACAAGGCTAGCATTAATCCAAAAAAGACAAAATAGTAAATGCTGGAGAGGTTGTGGAGAGACTGGAACACTGTTGGTGGGAATGTAAAATGGTATAACCACTTTGGAAATCGATTTGGCACTTCCTTAAAAAGCTAGAAATAGAAGTACCATAGATCCAGCTATCCCACTCCTTGGAATATATCCTAGAGAAATAAGAGCAGTCACACGAATACATATATGCACACCCATGTTCACTGCAGCACTGTTCACAATAGCAAAAAGATGGAAACAACGACGTACCCATCAACAGCAAAGGTATAAACAAATTATGATATATCCACACAATGGAGTACTACGCAATGATAAAGAACAACTATGAGGCTGTGAAACATCTTATAACATGGAGGAAGCTGGAACTCGTTATGCTGAGTGAATTTAGTCAGTCACAGAAGGACAAATATTGTATAAGACCACTATTATAAGAACTCAAGGAAAGGTTTAAACACAGAAGAAAACATTCTTTCATGGTTACAGGCATGGGGAGGGAGGGTGAGGGTTATTTACTAAGTATATAGTAGATAAGAATTATCCTAGGTGAGGGAAGGACAGCACTCAGTACAGGGTACATCAGCACAGATGGACTAAACCAAAGCTAAGAAGTTTCCTGAGTACAGTCAAACACTTTGAGGGACAGAGTAACAGGGGTAGGGGTCTGGGGACCATGATTTCAGGGGACATCTAGGTCATTTGGCATAACAAAGCTTATTAAGAAAATGTTCTGCATCCTACATTGGTGAGTGGTGGCTGGGGTCTTAAAAGCTTGCAAGAGGCTATCTAAGATGCATCAATTGGTTCCAACCACCTGGCGTAAAGGAGAATGAAAGAACACCAAAGACGCGAGAAAAGTAGTAGCCCAAGAGACAGAAAGGGCCACATAAACCAGAGCCTTCATCAGCCTGAGACCAGAAGAACTAAATGGTGCCCAGCTACAACCAATGACCGCCCTGACAGGGAACACAACAGAGTGTCCCTTATGGAGCAGCAGAAAGATGGGGTGCAGAACTCAAATTCTAGCAAAAAGACCAGACTTAATGGTCTGACTGAGACTGGAGGTACCCCGGAAAGCATGGCCCCTGGATTCTCTATCAGCCCAGAACTAAAAAATTTCTGAGGCCAACTCTTCAGATGGGGATTGGACTGGACTGTGGGAGATAATGTGATACTTGTGAGGTGAGTGCCTTTTAGCTCAGGTAGATACAAGAGACTAAATGGGCAGCTTCTGTCCGGAGGTGAGATGGGAAGGCAGAGAGGGTTAGGAGCTGATTGAATGGACATGGGGAATCAGGTGTGGAAAGGAGGAGTGTGCTGTCACAGTATGGAGAGAGCAATTAGAGCCGCATAACAATGTATGTATGAATTTTTGTATAGGAAAAAATAAAAATAAATAAAAGACATGATACCAAAGTTGCACATTTCATGTCCACTTATAGTTTATTGCCCAGGATTTGGTCACACTAATTTTCAAATGAAGCTTGGAAATGTTATGTTTACCGGGATAATAATTCTTAAGTCATGAATTGAGGGATAACAGATGTCAGGCATCTGCTTGTAATCTATCTCACAGTATGCGATAAATACTAAGTGTCTGATCTTGTCACCATCAATATCAATATGACATTTTGTATTCGTTTTCTACTGATGCAATAAAAATTACAATGTTAAGGGATTAAAACAGCCTAAATTTTTTTACTTCATAATTTCTGTGAGTCAAGAATCTGACTCAAATTAGCTGGCCCCTTTGCTCAGGATTTTACAAGGCTAAAATCAAGCTGTTGCCAACTGAGTCCTCATCTGGAGGCTCAGGGAAAGATTGATTTCCAAAATCCCTCAGGTTGTTAGTACTGAATTTCTTTCCTTATTGCTATGCGACCGAAGCCCCATTGTCTTGTAGCTGTTGGTTTTGGGAATCTCAGCTCCTATGGGTTATTTTGGGACCTTCCCACTTGATACTCTTCACAATATGACAGTTTTCTTCTTCAAGACCGGGATAGGATTTTCTACTGCTACTTCTTATAGTTTATAAAAGCTTACTTAATTAGGTTAGGTCCATTGATAATAATCTTCCTTTTGATTAAATGTCTCTTGGTTAGGAATCTTAATTACATCTGCAAAATCCATTTGTCATGTAAGGTAACAAAATCACCCATAGCGACCCAATAGGACAGAGTAGAGCTGCCCCCTAAGGTTTCCAAGGAGGGACTGGTGGATTCAAACTGCCGACCTTTTGGTTAGCGGCTGAGCTCTTAACCACTGCACAACCAGAGCTCCAACACAATCACACTGAAGTGATATCCCATAATAAATACTAATGTGTCACACTACAGAGGAGGATATTTTACAAGGCTTATACACCATTGTTGCTATGAGTCGGAATCAACTCAACCGCAACAGGTATTTTGGTTGGTACTCCATGAGTTGGGAATCTTGACAGTCATCTTAGAATACTGTCTACCACAAGTTTTTTAAATCATTACCATAACTATAGACAATATAGGAGATGAACCAAAATATTTATTCAACATAAGGAGAAGTCGTATTTTTCTTTTTAATGCATTCCTATGAAGCTAGATATTTTTTGTCATGGTCGGATTTCTTTTAAATTGGTATCTCATCTATAAATTCAATCATTAATTAAAAAAAAAATTATTTACAGAGCACTTACATGTCTAATCATTGACATTTTCTAAAAAAGAACTTAGGGTACTAGTGAATTTGGTGACATTTAATTTAATATTGAAAGAAAGATTCATTGTTTTAATATCTAAAGGAAAGGGGATAATTTCATTCAAAATAGCAGAAATTTCCTAAGAAATATCTAATTTCCAATTCAAAAATATAATTTTTACCAACAAGTCTTGAAATTTCAGTGGGTAGGATGTTTTATATAATCACCTGAGTCATTAATAAAATTTCACCAAGAACTGACAGTCTCCTTTTATGTGTTATTCTCAAATAATACACTTCTTTTCAAGTACTTTTAATGATTCTGAAGTTAATAATCATGTAGAATACCCTCCTCTTTCAACATAAAAAAGTTTTTTCAAAAGGCATAACCCAGGTCAGGCACCTTTAAATCTTTCTTTGTGCATGTATGTTTCCTAAGACTAAAGCAAATCATTTTATTTATTTTGTTATATGCCCTCAATGTTTGTAACACACCAATCTCTGACTTCAAAAGTCAAATGGAAACTTTTAGTGAACATTTTAAGATTTGAACCTCTATATATGTTATAAATTCTATATACAGTTTTATCTTTTTTTTTCCTGCAGAAATCTTCAAAAGATATAGTTGTGATAAAATATAAAGTCCAACTTATCATTCATGAGTTTACCTAGGTAAAAAAAGAACCCCTTTGAAATAAGAATTACAACAATTTTACCTCATATATGGGCAAGAGTTTTAACACCAGATGTGAACATAAATCAAGCACTACAGTCTGTGCTTTAGAAAGAGCAGCCATTGATATCTAACTGTGTCTTGTATCAATACACCTTACTGTATACTATTGAGGGGAAAGTAACATTAATGTTTCCTAAGGAAAGGGATTTAATGGTCATAAGAATATTTCCATTCTCTTCAGCTACTCTATGTGCAAGAACAAGTTTCAGAGTCTCTTCTGACATCCATTTTGGTCTTTTCTTTCTTTCCTGTCTTCTTAATGACCCTTTGCTTTCTTCATGTATGATGTCCTTGATGTCATCCCACAATTTGTCTGGTCTTCGGTCACTAATATTTAATGCATCAAATCTATTCTTGAGATAGTCTCTAAATTAAGGTGGGATATACTTAAGGACATACTTTGGCTCTTGTGGACTTGTTTTAATTTTCTTCAGCTTCAGCCTGAACTTGCATATGAGCAACTGATGGTCTGTTTGACAGTCGGCTCCTGGCCTTGTTCTAACTGATGATATTGAGCTTTTCCACCTTCTCTTTCCACAAAAGAATTGATTTGATTCCTGTGTATTGCATCTAGTGAGGTCCACATGAAGAGTCACCATTTATATTGTTGAACGAAGGTATTTCCAATGAATGAGTCATTGGTATCGCAGTAGTATATCATGCGACCTCTGGAGTCAATTCTATCACCAAGGTCATATTTTTCAACTACTGATCTTTCTTCTTTGTTTTCAACTTTCACATTCCAATCACCAGTAATTATCATTGCATTTTGATCACGTTTGATCAATTTCGGACTGCACAAGTTGGTAAAAATCTTCAGTTTCTTCATATTTGGTATTAGTAGTTGGTATGTAAATTTGAGTAATAGTCATATTAACTGGTCTTACTTGGAGGCGTATGGATATTATCCTATCACTGGCCTAAACGAAACTGAGGGTGAAAATTGGAGAAAAGTGTGATACGTGGTTTGACAAATATGTTAGAACCAGTTTATACTGATCTGTGAGATTCAAGTGCATATGAACTTTGAAAAAGTTTTTTTTTTTATATTAGAGAATTTAACTTCACATTACTATGCAGGAGGTTTTGATGTGGGGAAAAAAATCTCTCTGCTGTGCATAAACAGCAGATATGAACATAAATCAAGCACTGCAATCTGACTTGAGAAAGAGCAACCACTGTGAGTATAAGCAATACAGAATACTTAATAATACCTATGTTATATTGCAGAAAATATAAGAAAGCATCATAAATTCAAACTAATTGGAGATGAGTTCCATTACAAAATAGGGGCATGTCATAACTGTAGACTGTATCAATTTTATTAACTTTAAATTTATCTACTAACTTAAATTAGCTTCTAATAAATAATTTTATATCAAAGCCTTGTAGGGAATGACTTTGATATACATCTAATTTTAAATTAATATAAATAATTAATATGCTAAAATTATTATACATTTCTCCTACTAGGTATTTTTTAATTGTGTCTATTAGAATATTTATCTTATTAAATTTACTTAACCTTTTTTTTAGAAGAATATAAGGAACTCTTCAACAAAGCCAAATGAACTGATCAAAAATATTGATCTGGTCATTTTGATATTGCATTTTATAGTACTAGAGATGACAACACCATATTCACTTATATTCTGTCTTTCATCATTTTTTTCTCTCCATCTTCTGTTGGAACAATGGAACATCCAAAGATGTTAGGCCAGGGGAGAAAAGAGAGACATGAAGATTATAAATAATGAACAAAATGTACAATCACTCCTAGATAATTGGGAGTGAACTATATGTCACTGTTAAAGTAAGAGGCAACAACATTATCCCTATACTCCTGAAAAAATATGTGTGGCTCACTTAGAGGTATTACCACCCTTACTTATTAAAGCTTAGACTCCTTGTCTCTAGAAGAGCATAGCTCAGTTTGGGAGTTTAACGATGGTTTAAATGGGAATGAAACTTACCAAACATTCCATGGGAAAATTCACTTGACCCAGATACGTTAGTCCTGATTCTGCAAAGTCAGCGGAAGGCGTGGAAGGGTGAGGAATGCATTACTAAAACATAATTTGGTCCATTATTCTTTGCATTTTTTTTTTTTTTTTTGCTTTCTTATTTCAATCTTCATTTTACATTAGATGTGAGGTGAAAAGCACTGCTACTTAAATGATATGGTGGTGGCCATATTCCAAAAATGAACCACCATAAAGTTAGCAGAAAAAAAATCTAATAGAATTGCACATACCTATTATAATACAACCAGTGTGGTTTTTGTCAAAAAGCATGTTTTTCTATTTCAAAATGGTACAGGACTCAGCAACATTTCCTTCTATTACACATAGGTCACCATGAGTAGGAACGGACTTGAGAATAACTAACAACAACAACAAAATATGGTTTTGATGTCTTAAGTGGCATGACACCTGTAATGGGTCCAAGTCCTAGTCTCTTATTTTCACTCTATAGTTGCCTTCAGAAAAATGAGATTGACCATATTCCACAGTTCCAACCATGAATGCAAACGCAAAGTAAAAAAGATCTGTTCTTTTTGTCATTTTCATAATTACTTAATTCTGAACACATTGTCATCTGTGTGTATGTGTGAGTGTATGTGCGTCTGGGTGTGTGTATGTGAGTATCTAAAGCTAATATATTTTATATAAAATACTAGCTCAATACAGATATGCTTCCTCTTTTAGGTAAGATTTTGTGTCATTTTTAATAAGAAAAATTCAAAAATTATCTGAACTGTGAATGTATTTTGAAAGGGGGTCATTAGAGATACAGGGTGAAATTTGCATAAGGCTGTGCTAAGCTATTGAACAAAACAATGGATATGATTTTGAAGTCCTGTTGAAAATTCAGTTTTGGAAAATTAATTTTGATAGGTTAGGCAGAGAGTGACGTAACATTTATACTTGCAAAGGAGTTTACTTTGCTATTTATCTTAAGCCGTTTCCTGAGATCCAACTATTTTTGGAAGATTCTGCTAGATTCACACACCCTACACCATCCCAACCCAACTCAACTCACCTTCTACAGGTGGCCCAGATGCTGGGCTAGGTTTGAGAATACCAAGGCAATAAATAAGACCCTCCTTAGGCAGTGTTTCCTTCTGTTGGGTATGCGATTGCCAAGAGTTGGGGGCCAACTTAGCAGCTAACAACAACAAAAAAAACAATCTTTTAAAGTTTTGAATTAATTTCTTAGTACTGTCATAACAACATACCACAAACTGGGTGGCTTAAAACAGCAGAAATATATACTTTCACAGTTCTGGAGACCAGAAGTTCAAATTCATCGCCAAGGTCTCTACAGGCTCTAGGAGACTCTAGTCTCTTTCTTGTCTCTTCCATCTTCTGGTAGACTCAGGCATTCCATACTTTGTGGAAAAATAACTCTAATTTCTGCCTCTATCTTCATATGGTTGTTGTGTCTTTGGTCTCTCTGTGTATGTGTCTCTTTTCCTCTTCATATAAGGATACTAGTCATATTAAAGCCACCCTAATCCAGTGTGACTTCCTTTTAACTAATTACATTGGCAAAGGTGCTATTTCCAAATAAGATCACTTTCACAGGTACTGATTTCAACATATCTTTTTGAGGGATACAACTGAACCCATAACAGTAACTCTCTAGCCCTCCCAAATTTCATATCCTTGCCACATGTAAAATATATTCACTTCATCTCAACATCCTCAAAATCTTAACCCTTTCCAGGATCATCTCCAAGTCCCAAATCTCATCTTCTACATCATCTAAGTCAGGTATGTGTGAGATTCTGAGTATGATCTATCCTGTAGCAAAATTTCTCTCCATCCACACACCTGTTGTCATGGTTTGAATTATGTCCCCCCAAAAATGTGTGTATCAATTTGGCTAGGCCATGATTCCTGGTACTGTGTGATTTTCCTGTATGTTGTAAACCTGCCTCTATGATGTTAATGAGGGAGGATGGGTGGCAGTTGTGTTAGCAAGGCAGGACCTGATCTACAAGACTGGATTGTGTCCTGAGGCAATCTCTTGAGATATAAAAGACAGAAGTGAGCAGTGAGACAGGGGGACCTCATACCATCAAGAAAGCAGTGCCAGGAGCAGAGCGCATCCTTTGGACCGGGGTCCCTGTGCAGAGAAGCTCCTAGTCTGGGGAGACACTGAAGAGAAGAAGGTCGACAGAGAGAAAAAGCCTTCCCCTGGAGCTGATGCCCTGAATTTGAACTTTTAGCCTACTTTGACTGTGAGGAAATAAACTTCTCTTCGTTAAAACCATCCACTTGTGGTATTTCTGTTATAGCAGCACTAGATGACTAAGACACCTGTAAAACCTAGAAAACAGTTATCTGCTTCCAAATGCTATGATGGGACAGGCATAGGACAGATTTTCCGATTCCAAAACAGAGAAATTGGAAGGAAAGTGGTCATGAGTCACAAGCAGATCTGAAATCAAGCAGGGCAAATCCTATTAGATTTCAAACCTTAAGAGTAATCCTGTTTGTCTCAATGTTCTGTCTTCTCGGCCCACAGAGGCCCCATCAGCTCAGCCTCTGGGCCTATGCACATCCTGTAGGCCTTTGAACATCCTTGGCTGAGGTGGTATCTAACTTCTTGGCCCACAGCAGGAGCCCTGCCTCTCTGGAGCCAAGGAGGCAGTGATTCTGCCCCTGGATTCTCAAAAGAATAGGTTAATCAGCCAGTTTCTTACCTGTAGAGTCCCAGCAGTTTGACAGCTTTCCTTCATTTTGTCTTATCTTTGTCTCCTTCATTCTAAGGTGGCAATTTTTCTGCTGAGATGTTTGATTAGATCCGTGTACTATACACCTAATCTCTACAGTAAAAATTTGTCTAACCACAAGCTAGCTTGGTGTTCTCTCCAGAGTATATTTTCTTATTTTTGCAATATGAATAGCTGAGAATTTTTTTAATCTTAAGATTGATTCCTTTTTGCTTAACAATTCCTTCCTCAATTTATCTTTTTTTCTTGTATTTTACTATAAATAGCAAAGAGAAACCAGGCCACACTTCCCACATTCTGTTAGGAAATTTATCCAGTGAAATATTCAAGTTAATCACTTACAAGTTCTACTTTCCCACCAATTGTAGAACATAATCCAGTCTAGTCCCTTACTACTTTATATCAAGAAGCACCTTTCTTTCCTCCAGTGTCCAATAACATGTGTCCATTTTCACGTGCACCAGAAACACCTTTCATGTTCACATTTCTATTGTTATTCTGTTCATCATGATCTGTGTATTTTTTAAGGTGATAGAAGTTTTCTCTACAGATCTCCTCACTTCTTTCTAAGCCCTCACCAGAATCAACCTCAATGCCCATAATTCTACCAATAGTCTCCTTGAAGCAATAGGCTTTTTCTAAAATATGTCTCAAAATTCTTCTTGCCTCTGCCCATTACCCAATTCCAAAGTCACTTCCAAAGATTTAGGTATTTGTTACAGCAGCACCTCACTTGCTTCCCAATTCCAAAATTTGTTTCAGTCAGGTTTCTCCAGAGAAACAGAACCAATAGGATATATATATATATATATGCATATATATATATGCATTGACTCTCACATGATTATGGGGGCTGACAAGTCTAAATCTGGACTAGAAACAGACTGTCTGTAAACTCAGGCAAGAGTTGATGTTGTCGTCTTGATTCCAAAATCTGTAAGGCAAGCTAGTAGGTTAGAAATTCAGGCATGATTTCTGTTATAGTCTTGAGGTATTACTCCTTCTTCTCTTAAAAAACCTCAGTGTTTGCTTTTAAGGCCTTCAACTGATTGGATAAGGCCCACACATATCATCTAGGGCAACCTTTACTTAAAGTTAGCTGGTTATAAATATAAACGATATCCACAAAACATCTTCACAGCAACATGTAGACTAATGTTTGAACAAACAACTTGGTACCATAGCCTAGCCCAGTTGACATAAAATTAATCATTATAAGTCTTCTGAAAAAGAAACAGGTAATTACAAAGAAGTAGGATAAATGTGATATTATTAGGTACAGGATGTCACAGGAGCACTGGGGCAGTGTGTGGCACTAACTGGGCATGCTATAGAAAACTTCAGTGTGAAAGGAAAGACTGAAGCTTGATGGGGAAAGTGAAAGTGAAAAGAAGGGAGAGAGGCAGGGAAGGACTATAGGCCAAACAGCCTGTGTGTGAAATATTTGGGACAAAATAAAGCATGATATATTGATGACATTTAAAATTGTTTTTCTCAGTTAGAGGATAGAGTGTTTTCATGTTTATTATATGGATTTCCAAATAACCTCACTAGGTAAGATGAGTGTGTGTGTTTGTGTTTTTTCTATTTTTTTCATGTGATATAGGAATAATTTTAGATGATTTGAATAAGTCGCATTACTCTTCAATGGTAAAGAGATTTGAACTCAGTTTCTCTGATTGCAATAAAAAACATGTTAAATACTATAATGGACACTGAATCATGTGAAAGAGGACTCTAAAGCATAGGACATAAGAGGCACATAGGCAATAAGAGCTGATACTTGCATGGTGCTTGTAATTTTTCAGATGTTGATAAGGGCTTTCTTTCTATTATTAAGCTCATGTAACCTTCACAACATATGAAGTAAATACTATTATTATTCCATTTTGTGGATTAGGAAACCAAGGTATAGAAAGATAAACCTTCACTAATTTCTTATTACTAATAATAATTGGTAGAGCTAAGACATGAATCCGAACACTTTAGCTCCAAAGCCCACAGTCTTAACCACTCAACTACTGTGTCTCTACTGTATTATTTATGGTAGAAGACAATGAATAGAATACAGATTAAAATAATCACAATAAAGGGGGGCATTTCTTACACATTCTGTTTATTTTTAGATTTGTATGGTTTAGAGAGGTGGAGCTTGTCTTAGTTATTTAGTGCTGTCATAATACCACAAGCGGATGGCTTCAGCAAAGAGAAGTTTATTCTATCATGGTCTAGTAGGCTGCAAGTCCAAATTCAGGATGTCACCTCCAGGAGAAGGCTTTCCCTGTTGGCTCTGGAGGAAGGTCCTTGTCATCAATCTTCCCCTGGTCAAGGAGCTTCTCAGCACAGTGATCCAGGGTCCAAAGGATGCACTATTCTCCTGGGTCTCATTTCTTTGTGGTATGAAGTCCTCATGTCTCTCTGCTTGCTTCTCTGCTCTATATCTCAAAAGAGATTGGCCCAAGACAAAATTCAAGTCTGTAGATCTCATCAACATGACTGCTACTAATCCATCTCATTAACATCATAGTGATAGGATTTATAACACAGGAAAATCACATCAGATGAAAAAATGGTGGACAATCACACAATACTGGGAATCAAGGCCCTGCCAAACTGATACACATATTTTTGGGGGACACAATTCAATCCATGACAGGGATTATTATTTTAGGTTGAAGTATTTGGTGTTGAAAATAGATAGGAACTACCAAAACATTCGATTTGATGTGTTACTGTTAAGGGGACAGTCCTGGATGCTGTGGTGTTCTGCTTTCTAAACCAAAACTACAAAAAACTCATTGTCATCAAGTAGATTCCAACTCACAGTCACCTTATAGGACAGAGTAGAACTTCCCTAAAGGGTTTTCAAGCAGTGCTGGTGGATTGCAAGTGCTGACCTTTTTATTAGCAGCCATAGCTCTAAATCACTGCACCGCCAGGGCTCCTCTTTCTGAACAGAGGTACTTATTTCCCTTCTGACAGCTGGGAGTGCAGCCTGCTAAAGACTGAGAGCTAACTCCCTCCTCAGAAATTACCCTAATCTGAAGAAAGTGGTCTCTCTCCAAGTTTTACCTCTTCCTTGGGGGAGTTCATATACAATGACTAGTTCATGAGAGGTAAAGACAGGTTAAGTAAATAAATTATTCAAGGACACAAATTTCCAACTGGAAGAATTTGATCACATACTTGTCTAATTCAAAGTCCAAACAATTTTATTTTTACCATGTTGCCTCTCATCTCTAAATTTACCAAAGTAGGTATGTTACAAAGACTGCCAAACTCATCTGTATTCATTCCATACTTTCCCTTGGCCACTGTTATTTCATTGTTCTATCATGAACAGTTTTGCTTTAATATCTTTAACATAGACCACAGATATAATAAAGACAAGGCTTGATAGGAGCAAATGATTTAACAGTGAAACGTGATTATAAATATCTTGCGTTGTATATTAAATATATGCACACAAAGTGTACAAGTATTTTGTAGCTATAGCATAAGAATAAGATATTTTTGGAATTGAATATAACATTATAAATCTGTGTGTCACAGAGATAAGAAGAATCATTCTTATTGAACATCTAAGCTACACTTTGTAAATAGGCACTGCAATCTAGGTTTTTATGTACCATTGGACCTTTTATGATTGTTGAAAGAACTAGTATGTCTATTATTAGAAATACCGTATGTAACAAAGTTTATCGGTTGTGCTTCAACTGACTCTAATAGAAAATCTTTATAACATTCTTAGGCCTTTAAGATAAGCTTTTTTTTTCAGATTTTTGTCTGTAGTTGATTCAAGACACTTCCTTGTTACAGTCAACAACGACTAGTTAGGCTTAATAAGGTAATAACTTGAGCAATTGAAACCCCATGTGGTGTGTTTCTTGCTGACAGCATGAATTCTTGGATTGGGGGCACTGATCTATTCAACCACGTGTTAGGATCAATGCCCTGGCAATCATGATGGGAGTCCCTGTTTATGGAATCACAGCCTGTGCAGTACTTGCATGTTAAAAATAATTAAAAGAGCTAATGTCAATGAAGTTTACCTTTCCAGACCCACTAAGTAAAACTGCCTGCAGCAGTTCTTTGTTCCTCCATCAGGGGCACTGCAACCCTGAGCTCCAAGTCTGTGGCAAGATGTGTTTCAGTCAAAATAGCCGATTTCTCAGATCCAAGTTCAGCTGCAAAGGAGCACTAACAACTAAGATATTCATGAACTACCTCTAGAATTAGCCAGTTTGGGAAATTTATAAGTCACAAATTTATTTGTTATATTCATTATGTTTAAACATTGAATAAACTTAACTAAACCAAAACACCAAACCACTTGCTGTTGAGTTGATTCTGACTCATGGTGACCTGATGTGACTCAGAGTAGAGTGGCTCTCCATAGAATTTTCAATGGCTGATTTTTCAGAAGTAGGTTGCCAGGGTGCCTTCTTCCAAGGTGCCTCTGGGTGGAACTGAACCATCAGCCTTTTGCTTAGCAGAGAATATAAATAACTTACTCAAGGACACAAATTTTCAACTGGAAGAATTTGATCACGCACTTGTCTAACTCAAAGTCCAAACAATTTTATTTTTACCATGTTTCCTCTCATCTCTAAATTTACCAAAGTAGGTATTTTACAAAGACCATCTGGGAACTTCAAATAAATGAAAAACTCTCCCCCTCACCAAATTAATTTTTAAAAAATTCTTATAACCTTTAAAAACTCCCTAAATAGTAAAAACTGTGTTTTAAAATCATATTTAGCCATATTACTTATAAAAATATTGCCTGTATTGTTGGTGTTGTGTGCCACTGAGTTGATTCCAAACCACAGCTATCTCATGTGACAGAACAGAACTACTCCGTACTCTTTTCTTGGTTGCAATCTTTACAGAAGGAGATTGCCAAGTCTTTCTCCCACAGGAATGTTGGGTGGGTTGGAACCTACAGTCTTTCAGTTAATAGTCAAGCACTTCACCATTGAACCAACAAGGCTCCTTGTATTGTTCCTGAAATAAAATCATGCTGCTGAAAGCTTTACTCTTTCTGTTTGTGGAGAAATTAGAATATATGACTGCATTATCCTTGTCCTTATAGGCACTACATACCTAAGTAATTGTCTTCTTTTAATGCAACATTTGATTCTGATGACAGGTCTTCCTTAGAGATGTTGCTATTGTTGTTGTTAGGTGCCATAAAGTCAGTTCTGACTCACAACAACCACATGTACAACAGAACAAAACTCTGTCCAGTCCTGTGCATCCATCGTCACAATCTTTGCTATGTTTCAGTTCATTGTTGCAGCCACTGTGTCATTCCATCTAATTGAGGGTATTCCTCTTTTTTGCTGACCCTTTACTTACCAAGCATGATGTCCTTCTCCAAGGACTGGTCCCTCCTGATAACATGTCCAAAGTACATGAGACAAAGACTCGTCATCCTTGCTTCCTAGGAGAACTCTGGCTGTACTTCTTCCAAGACAGACTTGTTTGTTCTTCTGGCAGTCCATGGTATATTCAATATTCTTCGTCAACACCATAATTCAAAGACATCAAGTTTTCTTTTATCTTCCTTATTCATTGTCCAGTTTTCACATGTATATGGGGCAGTTGAAAATACATGGCTTGGGTCAGGCACCTCTTAGTCCTAAAAGTGACATATTTGCTTTTTAACAGCAGCAGCTTTTCCCAATGCAATGCATCATTTGATAGCTTAACTGCTGCTTTCATGGGCGTTGATTGTGGATGCAATTATAACGAAATCCTTGACAACTTCAATATTTTCTCTGTTTATCATGATGTTGCTTATTGGTCCAGGTGTGAGGATTTTTGTTTTGCTTATGTTAAATCGTAATCCATCCTGAATGCTGCAGTCTTTGATCTTCATCAGTAAGTGATTCATGTACCCTTCACTTTCTGCAAGCAAGGTTGTGTCTTCTGCATAACACAGGTTGTTAATGAGTCTTCCACAGATCCTGATGCTGTGTTCTTCATATAGTCCAGATTCTCAGA
The DNA here is from genome assembly GCA_030035585.1 of Dugong dugon. Taxonomy (NCBI): domain Eukaryota; kingdom Metazoa; phylum Chordata; class Mammalia; order Sirenia; family Dugongidae; genus Dugong; species Dugong dugon. The sequence continues at coordinate 97,991,029 of CM057463.1, read as the reverse complement.
TTATTTGGTCAGCATACAGTTTCAAGTAAGTATGGTGAAATGATACAACCCTGATTCACATCTTTCCTGATTATAAAACACACAGTATAACCTCACTCTATTCAAATGACTGTTTTCTTTTCTCTTTACAGAATATACATGAGCACAATTAAATGTTCTAGAATTTACATTCTTTGCAATGTTATTCATAATTTGTTACGATCCACACACTTGAATGTCTTTGCATAGTCAATAAAATACAGGTATACATCTTTCTGGTATTCTCTGGTTTCAGCCAAGATCCATCTGACATCAGCAATGATATCCCTGAGTGCCTTCCAACCCGAAGGGTTCATTTTCCAGCATTATAGCAAACAATGTTGCACTGCTATTCATAAGATTTTCACTGGCAAATTTTTTCAGAAGTAGACCACCAGGTCCTTCTTCCTAGTCTGTCTTGGTCTGGAAGCTCTGTTGTTACCTGTCCACCATGGGTGACCCTGCTGGTATTGGAAGTACTGGTGGCATAGATTCCAGTATCACAGCAACATGCAAGCCACCACAGTAAGGCAAACTGACAGACGTGGTGGAATATATATATACACACATATGTGTACATACGTATACATATATATATATATATATATATATATATATATATATAAACATACATATATAGTTGTAGAGTACAAAACTTACAGTCTAAATTAAATTAAAATAAAGAGGTTTATTAAAGATTCAGGATTCAATAATCTGATTGGCCTACTAGTAATTTATAAAAGTCAAAGACCGGTTAACAAAAGCAGGATCTTTATAATGATTGGTTCAAAGAGTTTTTGTTGACTAGTTACCACTTGATGATATGTGCTTTGTTGATTAGTTACTGTTTAATGACCATAGGGAGTTTACAGGAAGGGAATTTACAGGACTTTTGCCGGACATTCATTCCTGGAAATGTAGAGGTTACATGAAGGATTCTTGAGAACAAACTAACAATATTCATTCTTGATTTGGTTAAAAAGAAAACATTTCCTTAGATACTGGATTAAGTCTGTTTAAAGTTTAACTTCTTAGAGTAAAGTAGGCTGTTTCAAAATGGGGTTTAAGTTCATACCTACAGGTGACCTTCTTTTAGTCATGTCAAGTGGCCCAAGAAATTAATTTTAGGGTTCTCTCTCTATATATCTATATGTATATACACTTTTAAATATATATCTTTAATTTAAGTATTCATTCATGTTTCTTTCCATCACTTCAAATAACTCATTAAGTTATATTTTCCTGGCAAACAAGATATTCTATTTCCTTGTGAAATAGCATAAGATCAAATACTGTGTATAAGTTCTTCACAACTAAATAAGATTGCTTGGATCATAACTGCTCTTTTTGAGGGTTTTCTTCAGCCTATAAAGTTGAAATATTTTTTTAAAGCTGCTTCTCTTTGAAATGACTTTTTTTGTTGTTCAATTTGAAGTTCTAGGCAGTAAAAAGGCTTTACTTTAGAACAAATATTTTAAAAGATTCTTGAGATGAGAGAACAGATTTAGAAAAGTTAAGTGACATGTCTAAATTAAATGACACAGTAAGTATTAAAGGCAACAAAATAGACAAAACATTTAATAGCTGTGTAATGTGATTCATTGTTGATTAGTATAAAATGATCTTAATACCTGACAGTAACTATATTTAGAAAACCCCTTGGTAGAAATGATTGAACAATAATAAACTGAAAATGTCTATTGGAGAGGTTCAAATATCCCTTTGTGGCTGGGTTTTTCTGAGGACCTTAGGGAGAATGCATTGTAGGGCATTCCATTGAAGCAGCATTTAGAGAAACTGTATTTTCCCTTAAGGACTGCCAGAAACCTAGTCTAAATTAGGCATCAGGCATTACTGGAGCAAGTGTGAGTTGGGTAATTATTCCATCTGACTGGACAAAAAAAATGACAAATTCTTGATTTTCTAAGAATAATGAGGTAAAATTGAGTATAACATTTTCTAAAATTTGGTCAACTGAATTTAAAAAATTGAAAAGGTCATAGCATTCAAATTGTATTCAGAAGATTGCTGACATAAAAGTTCACCTACAGGTCAAACTGTGGGTCGATCTACTATCAAATATTTATCTCACAGAACTAATCTGTGGGACAAATTTTGCCAAATCTCCATTTTTGCTTTTCCAATTATCATTATCTGTCAGGTGTCAGAGGCAGAGTAGGCATTAAAATCATCCTAAAAAAGGGAAACCACAGAGAGGTAGATGATACTTACAGTAAAGTATTTGACATAGAATTAGGATCACAAATATATAAAGAACATTTAAAATCAATTTAAAAAAAGGCAAAAACAACAGAAAAATAATATAAGCAATTTACAGGAGTAGAAGTGTTGGTGACAAATGAAGAAAAAGATGCTGGATCTCACTACTGTTCAGAGAAATGCAAATAAAAATAGCCATAATTTTAGCTAAAACTAATGTCTTTTAAGTTCCAATAATCCAGTAACTGAACTTCTGGAGAAACTAACACAAAAGTTCAGGAAGAATGTTTATAGCAGGACTATTGGAAATATTTTAAAAGTGGAAAAATTATTGTTACTCAGTATAGAAATAGATGAAGAAATTTGTCATTCACTCAGATGATGGAAAATTACATAGTAGTTAAATGAACAAAGTAGAGCTATAGGCCTCAGAATTTATTAATTTTCAAATTTAAAAGTTAAACACAAATTTCCAAAAGAATATATACTGTAGGAAAATATATAAATTTTTAAAAAGTAAAATATTATATATTATTTACATTGATACACATAGAAAGTAAATATTCTAAAACTTGAAAGGGAGGGTTTCCCTCATTTTTACTGACCTGATTTACCATAGCTTGGCTAGAAGTTTATTAGTTGTATTTATCTTTTCAATGTGTTTGGTGTCATTGATTTTCTCTATTGCTTTCCTTATTTCAATTTCATTTATTTAGGCTTGAATTTTTATTATTTCTTTTCTTCTGCTTGCTTTAGGTTTAATTTGATCTTCTTTGTCTATTTTCCTAAGGTAGAAATATAAGGTTACTGATTTTAGATTTTTCTTCTTTTATGATACATGTATTTAATGCTATAAATTTCTCTGTAAACAGTGCTTTACCTGCATCCCACGAATGCTGATAAGTTATTTTTACAGATGTATATGCCATTAAACCATCACAGCAATCAAGAAAATGAACGCTATCTACCAACTCCAAAGTTTTCTTGTGCTACTCTTTAATTTTCAATATTAAACCATTTTTAAAATACATTGCCATATTTATTTGATAAACTGTTGTTCAGAATTTTTGCATCTACATTCATGAAAGATATTGTTCTGTAGGTTTTTTTTATTTGCTTGTAGTGTCTTTTTTTTCATATTCTAGTATCAGGATAATGCTGATAATGCTGGTCAAATAGAATGAATTGGGACATACTCCCTATTCTTTATTATTTGGAATGATTTTTGTACAATTGTTATTATTTCTTCTTTGTTTGTAACTATATAGTTCACCAGTGAGAACATCAGGGACTGGAGTTTTCTTTCTGCTTAGGTTTTTCACTGCAAATTCAATTTTTTAAACAAATACTTGTATATTCAGGTTATATATTCTTGAATGAGCTTTGGTAGTTTGTATGTTTCAAGAAATCTGTCCATTTCATTTAAGTTGTTGTACTTTCTGGCATGTGGTTATTCATAATATTCCTTTAGTTCTACTATTTTATAAGCTATAAAATCTGTAGTGACTTCAGGGAACAAAAGTTAAAAATCAAAGAGACCAATCGGAGAATCATATCCAGTCAAAAGTCAGTGATGGATTCAACTACTAAGCTAGCACTACCTTTGATGCTGTACTCTAATTAATCATAGAGAAGAGTTATTAATATAGCAATAAGTATTTTCTTTTGAAGACAGCAGAACACTCATTCAACTAATATTTATTACCATCCATAATGTGCTAAGTATTACATTCATTCTTTTTTTTTCCCTAATAAAATTGCTCAAAATTTCATAAAATATTTGGGTTCTTCAGACTTAACTTTAGCTGACTTTGTAGAAAATTCATTTAAGATTTTGTTATACATCTTACGCTTGTCATTTGGGTCCTCCAAGAAGCATACACAAATATGTACTTAGAAGTAAAATCTATTGATGTCGAGTCAATTCTGACTCATAGATACCCTATAGGATAGAGTAGAACTGCTTTGTAGGGTTTCCAAGGCTGCAATCTTTAAGGAAGCAGACTGCCACATCTTACTCCCATGCAGTGGCTGGTGAGTTTGGACCATCAAACTTTTGGTTAGCAGCCAAGCACTTTAACCACTGCACCACCAGGGCTCCTTAGAAGAACAGGAGATTTATTGGGGACAGTGTCTGTGAAAGATAAAGGGGAAAGGGTAGGAGTAGGAAGAGACTTCTTCCTGCAGTACAGGTCTGACTGCTGTGAAAGGAGAGTAGAAAGGAAAGAAGATTGAATAGGGAGAGTTTCAGACAGTAGTGTAGCTTTGAGAAAATTCTAGCTAGCCTAACAGGGAGCTACAGGGCTAAGTCTTTTTACAAGACTCCCACGAGGCTAGAAATGATGAACCCTTGTATTTTCATAATACAGTTACTGGATGGGGGCAACCATTCTGTTGTGTACCATGGCTCAAAAGCTGAGGTAGATACTGAAAGCATCTGCAGCTGGAGGCTGTTACCTAACTGTGCCTCCTGTGGCATATTCCGTCTTGAACAGAGTTTAAGAGTGACACATAACAAAGTGGCTGCCACATGAAGTGTTCTAATGTTATGATACAAAATCATTACTAGAAATATACCAAATCATATTTTCTAAGCAAATACAATGAAATATATTATCTGAAGAATGTCACACTAAAAATCATGTCAGTTTTAAAGTTTACTAAACATGAGCATGGACTCAAATATTAGTCCTTAGTACCTATTTATCCTGAATTTTTTCTACTATTTTCCTCTGTACTTATAGAAAACATAAGCGCTCCATAGCTGTAGTATTACTAGAAGTAGCAAACACAGATTATTCCTGGACTCTTACTTATCAAACTTATTTTTCTTTAGAAGGGCAATTTTGAAGAATATACTGTAAGCATTATAAGTGAAATATTTTACATGATTATTCACTATGCTAACTAAAATTCTAGATATGTTTATCATTATCAGACCCTTAGAATTTTGTAATGTTGCTGGATATGAGAATTAAACTTTTGATTCATCAAAATAATTTATCAGTACTGAATTAAAAAATGATGAATTGCAACAACCCCCAAATTCTATATTTAACAAAAGTAGTGTGAAAAACTGCCTGGTACTGTAGCATCCTCACAGCATTTGCTATTTTTGAGTTCGCTATTGGAGCCACCGTGTCAATTCATCTCATTGAAGATCTTTCTCTCTTTCACTGACTCTACTTTACCATGCATGACACCCTTCTCCCTCCTGATAACATATCCAAAGTATGTGAGACAAAGTCTCATTATCCTCACTTCTAAGGAGCATTCTGGCTGTACTTCTTCCAAAACTGATTTGTTTGTTCTTCTGGCAATCCAAGATATATTCAATATTCTTTGCCAACACTGTAATTCAAAGGCATCAATTCTTCTCTGGTCTTCCTTATACACATTGACCAGCTTTCATATGCTTATGAGGTGATTGAAAATACTATAGCTTAGGTCAGGCACACCTTAGCCCTCAAGGTGACATCTTTGCTTTTTAACACCTTAAAGAGGTCTTCTGCAACAGATTTGCCCAATGCAATATGTCATTTGATTTCTTGACTGCTGCTTCCATGGGTGTTGATTGTGGATCCAAGTAAAATGAAATCTTTGACAACTTCAATCTTTTCTCAGTTTATCATGCTGTTGCTTATTGGTCCAGTTGTGAGGATTTTTGTTTTCTTTATGTTAAGGTGTCATCCATACAGAGGGCTGCAGTCTTTATCTTCATCAGTAAGCGCTTCAAGTCCTCTTCACTTTCAGCAAAGTTGTATCATCTGCCTATTATAGGATGTTAATGAATCTTCCTCCAATCCTGATGTCATGTTCTTCTTCATATAGTTCTGCTTCTAGAATTATTTGCTCAGCACACAGATTGAATAAATATGATGAAAGGGTACAAACCTGATGCACCCCTTTCCTGATTTTAAATCACACAGTATCCCCTTGTTCTGGTACTCCTTTTCTTCTCAATGTTATCTATAATTTGTTATGATCCACACAGCCAAATGCCTTTGCATAACCAATAAAACACAGGTAAACAACTTTATAGTATTCTCTGCTTTCAGCTAAGAGCCATCTGACATCAACATATATGTGTATATATATATATATGTACACATATATATGTGACTTGCATATATATAAATACATATAAACTTACACATTATGTATCTCATGCTCCATCCCTGAAAAATGAGACTCTCTTAAAGCTGTTCATGTATGTTAAAATAACTGCTAAAGTTCTTTTTTCTCCCTATATTCTAGGGAAAAAAGCATGTAAATTAGATTTTTAAAAATCATATATCTCCTCTCATATTTGTCTTACTTTGAAAAATCGTTTATTTTCTTGCATGATTGTTCTTAAATTGTTGATGTCTCTTTATATTTTGATTAAAGTATCTAGGATCCCTAGCTACTAATTAATGGACTCTTGAACAGAAACACAAGGCAATTTTTCTTTCATCCCTGGCTGATGTCAAGTAGTAACTGATCTTTAAATAAACAATGAAGTGCTCTGGGGGGACGGCAGTGGAAATTTAGAGAGGAAAACCACTTAAATTTTTTTTTTTAAGTGTGAGTTTTATATATCAGTATTTTTATTAACTGTTACATTCTGAATCGTCTTTTTAATATTTGCAATAAAACAACAGCTTTATACTAATTTCTGCTATTAAAGTTATTCCAAAATTTTTCAAAGACGCAGAAAGGAAACTACACAAAATAGCCCAAAACACACTTAATATTTTGACCACACAGCCTTTGAAGTTATTAACTCTTAGTCTTATTACTTTTTATTTGAAAGAATGCCAAATGACAGTTAACGTCCAAATCCCCATAACTTACTTCTCCCACCCTCTTATGGGTAACCTCCAGGTGATATGAATATTTATATACTTATATATACAGACTGAATAAATCTTATATATAAATATTTTCTAACTGTTCACATATGCATATATTAACAATACATAGGATTGGTTTTATGTGTTTGCAAAGGTCAAATAATGGTAAATCTTTACTATTAAACATTCTTTTTTCACCCCTTATCATGTTGTTTTTGAGAATTATTAATTCTAGCTCATTAATTCGGTATAGTGTAGTATTCCCTTGTATGAATTAGCTAGGTTTATGTTTCTATTACCATTAAACTGAATTTTTTGTAATGTAAATAAAGCACTTAATAAAAGATATTTATTGCACCATTTGTTAAACTCAGGTGATATAATAATTAAATTATATTGCAATTAAAATTAGTGGCAGCCAATCAACTTCCAATGCAGAGTCTATATGATGACAGTCTCTGGACTATTGTTTGTAAGCTAAAAATAGTAATGTAGGAATTATTACAGGCTATTTCAGAAGTAAAAATTATGGTGGCTTACCTTGTACCAAAAAAAAAAATGTCAACTTAAAAATTGATCGTTATCAAAAAGGGCAATAGAAAGAAGAATAAATTAACTTACTCTTGAATAATAACATAGTGTGGGCACGTGTAGAATACTGTATATAATCCTGGTCACAATATTTCAAAAGTATATGACAAAAGTAGTTATAATTCAATAAAAAGTAACTATATTTTTGGAAAACATGTTAGAAAGCAGTCCTAAGGAAATCATGATAAAATGGTCAAAATCCTTAAGCATGAAAGAAAAAGCCTAAGAGGCACAATAGTCAGTCTATAAAACCAAGAGAACTATGAATAAGTAAAACAATCGTGAGTTCACTAGATCTCAAAATGTAGCATAAAGAATACAACTTTATAGCTGACAGGTTATAGTTGGGTGAAGCAGGTAATAAGTTAAATGTAACTAACCAAAACCAAATCTAAACCTTTGCTGTCGAGTTGATTCCGACTCATAGCGACCCTATAGGAAGAAGTAGAGCTCTCCGACAGAGTTTCCAAGGAGCTGCTGGTGGATTGGAACTACCAATCTTTTTGGTTAGCAGCCAAGTGCTTAATCACTGTGCCACCAGGGCTCCTAAATATGACTAGTTGCTGTCAATTCAATTCTGACTCATGGTGACCACGTGTGTCAGAGTAGTGCACCACAGGGTTTTCAGTGGCTGATTTTTCAAAAGTAGATCATCAAGTCTTTCTTCTTAGGCACCTCTAGATGGACTCAAACTGCCAACCTTTATGTAGGCAGCCAAGATGTTTACACCATCCAGGGACAAGTTAAATACTGTAGGAGAAATTTCATGGATTTCTTTGATGTAACTTATGGCTAAAAAGCATTTAAATGTTTCAAGCCTTTTGTTAGTAATGATTAAAAAAAGGAATTGAAGAAAATATGATCTTAAATTGTATAGGATTGAAATTTCAGAATAGAATAACTTTGATATTTATTTAGCCTCTTAGTCTCATTGTGAACAATACAGTTCTAAGCTTGATGGTTTATAATTATGGCTTTCTATGACCAACTTAAGCAGCCCTGATGACGCACTGCTTAAGTCCTAGGCTGCTGATCAAAAAGGTCGGCAATTTGAATGTACCGGCTGCTTCATGGGACAAAGATATGGCAGTCTGCTTCCATAAAGATTACAGCCTCGGAAACACTGTGAGGCAGTTTTACTCTGTCCTACAGGGTCACTATGAGTCAGAATCCCCTGGACGGCAGTGAGTTTGGTTTGGTTTGGCTTTACGGTCATTTTGGAGCCCTGGTGGCAGCGTGGTGTGCAGCTCGGCTGCTCACCGAAAGATTAGCAGTTGGAACTCAACAGCTGCCTGTGACAGAAAGATGCTACAGTCTGCCTCCTTAAAGATTACATCTTTGGAAACCCTCTAAAAAAAGTCTCACTCTATCCTATAGGGTCACTATGAGTCAGAATCGACTTGGGCAGCAACATTTTTTTTAAGGCCATTTTGAAATTTTAATATACGTATATGTAAGATAATATGTGAAGAAAGTATTTTCTGTAGGCACAGCCCCTTAGGAAGAAATAATACATCCATGTCATAAGCAGTTATATAGAACAGAAATTTATCTATGAAAGAAACAATTTTTTACTTCTTGGGAAACAAAGTGGTATGCTGGAGTGAAGGGTCTTTTTTTGAGTTTATAATCCCCTGATTGACAGGCTCTGGAATTTGGCTTGTTATTTTAGGATACTAACATTTTAAGAAAGAAATCTCAGGAATATTGCAAAGATGAATGGTGGCTATCAAGAAAGGGAGAGACTTATTATTTTTCAGTCGTATTACCTGACTGTATTTTTTTTTTTTGATCCCAAATAACAGATTTAAACTGAAGACCTATTTGAGAGATTATATAGCTTGCATCCAGCAGTGCGAGTGTGATATTAGCATGCCTGAAAAGGATAACATTATTTGCACAATGTTGGGCAAAGACTCCCCCACCTGAGAATGTATTTAGAGAGAACATTTAAACAAATATTCCATTTTAATTGGCAACTGAAGAATAATTGAAAGAGTAGTATTTCTCTGTTCTCTTTGCTTGGCATATTTGATGTGTTCCACTTGCACTTTAGATCAAATACCGAAAAGATAAAAATAGGCATTATGATGCTAATAGTTATATTCCAAAAAGTTAACAGTAAGAAATAATAATCCTAGCTATTAAAAAATATAATTATACTGCTTTGAAAATCACAAATGTATTGAAATAATATCATAAAGATTATGGGAGAAGAAATAATAAATGCAATTATCAGATAGAAAATGTTCGTGTTTATATGCAAGTATATAAATATTAACACAGATTTTTCTTGGTATTTTAATTATGATATCATGAATTGCTTATATGTAATTTGTTCTTGAAAGTTGCATACTTTTATAATTAAAATACTTTAATGAGAGGTTTTCTTACTGCTTTATGTTAAACATAATACGAAATACAAAAATGGACATAATAGAAAGCATTTTTAGATTACCACTCTGTTAGCTAATGGAACCCTAAGATATATTCCTTTAATTAAAATATTAAAAAGCACAACACCGTGTGAACTTCCATATAATCAACACATATTTGTGGGAAATGAGGCCTGCTTATCTGGCTTTGAATTCTCTACTGAAATGAACAGTATGATACTTTTAATAAAATATTTACAGTAATTATTATATTTAATAAAATGATTGACAATTACAAATATATATATATACCAGATTTAGAGTATCTTTCTTTTGTACAATTTGGCAAATTTGATGTGGCTTACAAAAGAAAAGATAACAACATAAATATTCTTGATACAACAGTTCAGTCTGAAGCAGGAAATGGTTTGAACAGCCTCAGCCCAAATGAAGCCCTTATTTCTAATTAAGACCATGTCTCAAAATACTCAAAGAGACAATGTTAATATACTCAACTACCCTTTAGCCTCTTAGTCCTTACCATTCCCGGAATGAGTTTGATTAGCTTTCTGTGATTGCCATTTAGTCCCTTATAAAATTCCTTATAGAGGCCATGTGATGATGAGTTCTTCATTGCCATATCAGATTCTGGTTTTCAAATATTTCTTTGTAGTAAGAGTGAAACTAAGTAAGCTCTTCTTATTCTGTACTCATGCAGAGTCTAGCCTGGGGGTAAATTAAAAGTTTAAGTTGGGCCTGTAAGAATCACCAAGTTGAATATATTAGTTTTGGATTGAATTTTCTGGGAGGGAGTTTGGATTAAAATATTTACAGATTTTTTTTGTTTCCCTATTTACCCTTATACCTTGAACTTGATGTACACTGGTTGCTTAAAGAAGAAGAACCTGACAGAACAAATAAACAGATTATCATTTTGTTTCCTGACAATAAGTTATGAGTCAAAAAATGAAGGCAAATTACCAAAAAGAATCACCTGCAAAATAAAAAAAAAATTAGTTTTTAGAGCACGGAATATTGGAATAAACCACTGAAGGCAAAGAAAATGCAATGGTAATTATAATAGTCATGAAAAACAATAAAAACATATAGCTATGAAATACTATAAGATTTTCCTGACCTGTTTTCCAATCTTTACATTTTCAGACCCTTCTAGTGCTGTTTTAAATAAATAAATCTCATAGTGTTAAGTTAATCAAGGAAAGGAAGTCACAAACTGAGAGATCACAGTGTAGGGGAAAAAGTACGTAACCTTTAAAATCACAGAAACCTGGGTTTTATTTCCTGGGTTTTAGTTTCTTATGAGTGATGATTTTGGTAAAGTCATTTATGTTCTAGTCTCTTTCTCTTTTTTCATTTATAATAATATTTACTTTCTAGAATTGTAAATATTAGGTAAAATATACATTACGTTTTTGTCATTTGCATTAACTGTGCTTCCTCAATGATAGCTATTTTAGTACAAATTATAAGAGATTATAATAACTATACAAATTCTAAAATGTATTTTCAAATCCCCAGTGACTGAAGTAAACTTTTTCAATTCTATACTCCTAAACACCTAAGCAAACAATTTATTTTCCACATATCTTCCTGAAAAATTTTTTTTACTGTTTTAGAACTCCAAATTTTAAATTGCTTGTTTAATTTTACTTTCCTCTCTTTATTCATTGTCTTCTAAAATTTTAAAATCCATAAAAACAACCTATACATTCATATTTGTCTAAAAATAATCAGTTAATTCTCTTCACTGATATCATATAAATTAGTTGTATATTTCTAATGTTTTCATAGTGCAGTATTTCAGATGTTAAATGATCATTTGGCCAGAGAAACTTGTAAAATTAATAACTTTTGATCATTTGTCTTTGGGTGATATTGCTTAAACTGAAAATAATGAGCTCTAAAAGAGAAAGTACTGAAGGGAAAACCAACCACTTCACATTTATGGAAAAAAATGAAAGCAAAATATGGATGAAAATAAAATGCAAGCTAGTTTTATAGTGTCGTCAATACTGAATTGCTGACAATCTTATATTATGTAATAACTGTTTTCTATTAACGCACAATAAAATATTTAGTTCAAAATCATATGCTAATTTTTTTCTTTACTACTGTAACTTCTTTGCAGGAGTTTAAATTATGTTTTACATATCCTTAGTGAATGATTTTCTTTCATTTTGAATCTCTGCAACAGAGCAAACATGCATTTTCTGAGAACACTAAAGACATTTTGGAATTTTTTATTAGGATATAGAAATTTTCTGCTGTCTTGAAAATAGTCAAAATTAAAAATTACTGTCAGTTACCAAATATTGATGATTTATTATTTTTCAGCGAAGTGCTAAGTCATTGTATTTTCTGTTTTACAAAATCATGACTTTTATGATAGATTTCCAAGGAGATAAATGCGGCCTGCCTATTGGAAATACGTTTCTTTTGATGAAGAGTAGTTTAAAATGGAAAAAAAACAGTGCATACCACAGTAAATTAAGTAAATGCAATATAAATTAAATGATAAAGCCATTTAACAGTGATGTGAACCAGATTAGTTTATAGGTTGATAAACTCATGGGGAGACACTATCTGGATTTATATATGAATAGGTATATACTTGATTACATATCTCATATATTAGCGTAAGGGTCTGACTTCAGTTGTGCTTCTCCTCATTATTAACTCTCCCTTAAATTATCTCACTTACATGCCTTAAATTTTTCCCTTTAACTATGTTTCATAAAAATTTTATTGCATATTCCCCCATCTGCTGCTTATCTGTCAGTTTGTTGCACTGTGTTGGTTTGAATGTTGCTGTGAAATTGGAATATATGCCACTGGTATTTTAAATACCAGCAGGGTCACCCATGCTGGGCAGGGTTTAGTAGACATTCCAGACTAAGACAAACAAGAAAGAAGGACCTGGAGATCCACTTCTGGAAGAAAAAAAAAAAAAACTAGCCAATGAAAACTTTATGGATAATAGCAGAACATTAACTTATACAGTGCTAGAAGATGACCCTTCAGGTTGGAAGGCACTCAGAATACAACTGGGGAAGAACTGCCTTCTCAAAGTAGAATTGACCTTAATGACAAGGATGGAATAGAGCTTCTGGGACCTGAATTTGATGATGTGACATGAATGAAAATGAGATCGGAATTGGAATGTACGAAGTATTAATCAAGAAAAACTGGAGGAAGAGAAAAGAGTGTTCACAGCTTCGGTATCTGTCAGCAGGTGGGACCAAGATGGCAGAGTAGTCAGATGCTTCCAGTGGACCCTCTTACAACAAAGAGTCAAAAAAACAAGTGGTTCACATATATATGGCAATCTGGGAGCCCTGAACATCAAAGGCAGACCTGAGGAACTGGACTGAGTGGTGGGGGAGGGAGAGATGGTTTGGAAGCAGCAAGGAGTTGCCAGACCTGACCCAGTGAGACCCTGAGCCCTTCAGGCGTGAGCAGCTTGTTGTTGAGCAGTGAGGCAGGCAAGCAACGGTGCTCAGGAGGTGATTTTTCCACACCAGGAGAGACCCAGAACCAGAAAGTCTACACAGTGACCCAGAACCAGTGAGAAGCAGCCCTCATCCATGAAAGATAAGTGCTTGCATATGGCTTACCGTGTGGATAAAAAACACCCCATTAGGGAAAAAAATTTCTCCCATTTACCTCCCCACTCCCTGCTCTGCACTGGGTCCCAGACTGGCTTCAGCAATTGTTGAGTCCGCTGGGCCAGAAGTAGGATCCGTCACATGCCCGAAGCCATTCTCCCTGCCTTGGAGAGTGAACAAATTAACAAACAGGGAGAAGAAATAAACTGCCGGCTCCCCTAAGCCAGGAACCCAGGGTCGGCACAGCTCCTTTGCCTAGGCACAGGCATAGGGGATCAATGGACTTTGAGTGCCTTTCTCCCTGCATAGAGTTGTGTGGGCCCATCTCAACAGCGTAGGCCCTCATTACCACAGTACAACAGGGTGTATATCAGAACTCTAACTTCAACTGTTTCAGCTGCGAACTGGCAGGTTCTGGACATTTGACACTGTTCTGCCCATTAAGCAGTGTCTTCACCTACCCACATCAGGGACCTGAGGACTTGTGGCTCCACCCATGCCACCTAGTCACCTGCAATAGGGGCCCATGAATAAGAGGTGACCCCCAGTCCTTACAGCCAACAGCACTGGGTGCTCATAATCCGGCTGCAAAACCCACCCACCTACGTGTTCCAGGGATCAGAGACACACATTCCTCCTGGACGCTCAGGGGTGGCTGTTAGCCCCCTGACTTGCTCAGAGAGTGTCCCCCTGCTACATCCATATGCCTGTGCCTCTACCAATCACCCATACCTGTCTAGGACTGTAAGTGAGAGCCTATACTTCACACTTGGTGGATATCTACCTGGGCACCTGAGCTGAATCCATACACAGGAAGTGGGTGGACTCCTGAGCTGACATACTTAGTAACAGATCTAACCACCTCGTGACAGGACATTAGAGCTTCAAAGTTGCCAATAATAAAACTAGCTCATATGAGCAGCCTATTTGGGCATATCAAAACAGAACAAGAAGCTAGGACACAGTAAGCAAACAAAACATAAATAAATATAATAACTTATTGATGGCTCAGAGACAGCAGTCAATATTAAATCACATAAAGAGGCAATCCATGATGGCTTCAGCAAGCTCCCAAAAAAAAGAATCTAGAAATTTTCCAGAGGAGGAAAATTTCTTGGAATTACTGGAGGCACAATACAAAAAATCACTATACAGAACTCTTCAAGAAATTAGAAAGAAAATTAATCAAAACGTAGAACACACAATAGAGGAAATTTAAAAAGATTAGAGAAGAGCATAATGACAAATTTAACAGGTTGAAAGAATCCAAAGAGAGACAGCAATCAGAAATCCAGAAGATTAACAATAAAATTTCAGAATTATACAACTCAATAGATAGTCAGAGGAGCAGAATTGAGGCAATGGAAGTCAGAATTCGTGAGACTGAAGATAAAGCACTTGACACCAAGTTATTTGAGGAAAATTCAGATAAAAGGATTAAAAAAAAATAAAGAAACCCTAAGAATTATGTGGGACTCTATCAAGAGGAATAAACTACGAGTAATTGGAGTACCACAATGAGGGAATAACAGAAAATACAGAGAGAATTGTTGAAGATTAGTTGTCAGAAAACTTCCCTGATATCGTGAAAGATGACGAGATATCTATCCAAGATGCTCATCGAACCCCACATAAGGTAGATCCCAAAAGAAAGTCACCAAGACATATTAGACTCAAACTTGCCAAAACCAAAGATAGAGAATCTTAAGTGTGGCTAGTGATAAATGAAAAGTTATCTACAAAGGAGAGTCAATAAGAATAATCTCGGACTATTCAGCAGAAACCATGCAGGCAAGAAGCAAGGCAATGGGATGACATACATAAAGCCTTGAAGGAAAAAAAAAACATGCGAACCAAGAATTATATATCCAGCAAAACTGCCTCTCAAATGTGATGGGGAAATTAGGACATTTCCAGATAAACAGAAGTTTAGGGAATTTGCAAAAACCAAACCAAAATTACAAGGAATACGAAAGGGAGTCCTCTGGTTAGAAAATCAGTAACATTAGATAAAAACCCAAGACTAGAACACAGGACAGCAACCAGATATCAACCCAGATAGGAAAGTCACAAAAATAAATCAAAACTTAAACACTGATAATAGGGGAACAGATGTCAATGTGTAAAAGATGACAACACTAAAACAAAAAAGAGGCACTTAAAAAATTGTAGACATAGACTTTGCATATGGAAAGGAAGTCAAAGTGATATAAAGAAATAAAAGACTGGTATAAACTTAGAATAATAGGAGCAAATATTCAGGTAACCACAAAGGAAACTAACAATCCTATAAGTCAAAATAAAAAAACTAGAAAAATATGAAGACTCAGCAAACACAAAATCAACAATGAAAAAGAAGAAAAGAAAATACATAAAGAAAAACAACTCAGCACAGAAAATTAAGTGGAACAAAGAAACTGTGAATAACACACAAAAAAAAGACATCAAACTGACAGCACTAAACTCAAACCTATCAATAATTATGCTGAATGTAAATGGACTAAATGCACCAATAAAGAGACAACTACAAAACACGATCCGTCTATATGCTCCCTACAAGAGACACACCTTAGACTTAAAGACACAAACAAGCTAAAACTCAAAGGATGGAAAAAAATATATCAAGCAAACAACCCTCAAAAAACAACAGGAGTGGCAATATTTATCTCTGACAAAATAGACTTTAAGGTAAAATCCACCACAAAGGATAAGGAAGGACACTATATAATGATTAAGGGGTTAATACACCAGGAGGACATAACTATAATAAATACTTACGCACCCAATGAAAGGGCTCCAAAATACATAAAACAAACTCTAACAGCACTGAAAAGAGAGATAGACAGCTCCACAATAGTAGCAGGAGACTTCAACAAACCACTTTCTGTGAAGGACAGAACATCCAGAAAGAAGCTCAACAAAGACATGGAAGATGTAAATGCTACAATCAACCAACTTGATCTCATAGACATATACTGAACACTTCACTCAACACAAGCCAAGTATACTTTCTTTTCCAATGCACATGGAACATTCTCCAGAATAGAACACATATTAGGCCATAAAGCAAGCCTTAACAAAATCCAAAGCATTGAAATATTACTAAGCATCTTTTCTGATCATAAAGCCATTAAAGCAGAAATCAACAACAGAAAAAGCAAGGAAAAAAAATGGAACACATGGAAACTGAACAACACCTTGCTCAAAAACTACTGTGTTATAGAAGAAATTAAGGATGGAATAAAGAAATTGATAGAATCAAGCGAGAATGAAAACACATCCTACCAGAACCTTTGGGACACAGCAAAAGCAGTGCTCAGAGGTCAGTTTATAACAATAAATGCATACATCCAAAAAGAACAAAGGGCCATATTCAAAACATTAACCCTACAACTGAAACAAGTAGAAAGAGAGCAGCAAAAGAAGCCTGCGGGTGCCAGAAGAAAGGAAATAATAAGAATTAGAGCAGAATTAAATGAAATAGAGAATAGAAAAACAATTGAAAGAGTTAACAAGACCAAAAGCTGGTTCTTTGAAAAGATTTACAAAATTGATAAACAATTGGCCAAACTGACAAAAGAAAAACAGGAGAAGAAGCAGATAACCCATATAAGAAATGAGATGGGTGATATCACAACAGACCTAACTGAAATTAAAAGAATCATAACGGAATACCATAAAAAATTGTATTTTAACAAATTTGAAAACCTAGAGGAGATGGACAACTTTCTAGAAACTCACTACCTACCTAAACTAACACAAACAGAGGTAGAACAACTAAATAAACCCATAACAAAGAAGAGATTGAAAAGGTAATTAAGAAACTCCCAACAAAAAAAGCCCTGGCCTGGATGGCTTCACTGGAGAATTCTACCAAACTTTCAGAGTAGAGTTAACACCACTACTACTAAAGGTATTTCAGAGCATAGAGAAAGATGGAATACTCCCAGACTCATTCTATGAAGCCAGCATAACCTAAACCAGGTAAAGACACCACAAAAAAAGAAAATTACAGGCCAATATCCCTCAGGAACATTGACACAAAAATGCTGAACAAAATTCTAGCCGATAGAATTTAGCTACATATCAAAAAAATAATTCATCATGATCAAGTGGGATTTATACCAGGTATGCAGGTGTCATGGATTGAATTATGTCCCCCCAAAAATGTGTGTATCAGTTTGGCTGGGGCATGATTCCTGGTATTGTGTGGTTTTCCTGTAAGTTGTAAATCCTGCCTCTATGATGTTAATGAGGGAGGATGGGCTGCAGTTGTGTTAGTAAGGCAGGACCCAGTCTGTAAGATTGGATCTTACCCTGAGGCAATGTCTTGAGATATAAAAGACAGAAGCGAGCAGTGAGACAGGGCGACCTCTTACCATCAAGAAAGCAGTGCCCGGAGCAGAGCGCTTCCTTTGGACCGGGGTCCCTGCTCCAAGAAGCTCCTAGTCCGGGGGAACATTGATGAGAAGGCCAACAGAGAGAAAAAGCCTTCCCCTGGAGCAGACACCATGAATTTGGACTTTTAGCCTACTTTGACAGTGAGGAAATAAACTTCTCTTCATTAAAACCTCCACTTGTGGTATTTCTGTTATGGCAGCACTAGCTAAGACAACAGGGATGGTTCAACATTAGAAAAACAATCAATGTAATCCATCACATTAATAAAATAAAACAGAAGATGAGAAACACATGATCTTATCAACGGATGCAGAAAAGGCATCTGACAAAGTGCAACATCCATTCATGATAAAAACTCTCAACAAAATAGGAATAGAAGGGAAATTCCTCAGTATAATTAAGGGCATTTATACAAAGCCAACAACCAACATCATCCTAAATGGAGAGACTTTGAAAGCATTCCCCTTGAGAATGGGAACCAGACAAGGATACCCTTTATCATCACTCTTATTCAACATTGTGCTGGAGGTCCTAGCCAGAGCAATTATGCTAGAAAAAGAAACAAAGGGCATCCAAACTGGTAGGGAAGAAGTCAAAGTATCTCTATTTGCAGATGATATGATCTCATACACAGAAAACCCCAAAGAATCCACAAGAAAACTACTGGAACTAATAGAAGATTTCAGCAAAGTTTCAGGATACAAGATAAATGTACAAAAATCAGTTGGATTCCTTTATACCAACAAGGAGAACCTTGAAGAGGAAATCACCAAATCAATATCATTTACAATAGCCCCCAAGAAGATAAAACTTAGGAATAAATCTAACCAGAGACGTAAAAGACCTATACAATGAAAACTACAAGACAGTACTGCAAGAAACCAGAAGAGACCTGCATAAGTGGAAAAACATACTTTGCTCATGGATAGGTAGACTCAACATTGTGAAAATGTCAATTCTACCCAAAGAGATCTACAGATACAATGCAATCCAGATCCAAATTCCACCGCATTTTTTTATGAGATGGAGAAACAAATCATCAACTTTGTATGGAAAGGGAAGATACCCCGAATAAATAAAGCATTACTCAAGAAAAAGAACAAAGTGGGAGGCCTCACACTACCTGATTTTAGAACCTATTATACTGCCACAGTAGTCAAAATGGCCTGGTACTGGTACAATAACAGACACAAAGAGCAGTGGAACAGAATTGAGAATTCTGACATAAATTCATCCACCTATGAGCAGCTGATATTTGACGAAGTCCCAAAGTCCATTAATTGGGGTAAAAGACAGTCTCTTTAAAAAATGGCACAGGCAGGACTGAATATCTATCTGCAAAAACTGAAACAAGACCCGTACCTTACACCATGCACAAAAACTAACTCAAAATGGATCAAAGACCTAAATGTAAAATCTAAAATGCTAAAGATGACGGAAGAAAAAATAGAGACAATGCTATGAGCCCTAATACATGGCATATACAGAATGGAAATCATTACCAAAAATGCACAAACTCCAGAAGAGAAACTACATAACTGGGAGGTCCTAAAAATCAAACACTTATGCTCTTCCAAAGACTTCATCAAAAGAGTAAAAGGACTACCTACAGACTGGTAAAAAAATTTTGGCTAAAACAATCTGATCAGTATCTAATCTCTAAAATCTACAAGATACTGCAAAACCTCAACAATAAAAAGACAAATAACCCAATTAAAAATGGGCAAAGGATATAAACAGGTACTTCACCAAAAAGACATTCAGGCGGCTACCAGATACATGAAGAAATGCTCACAATCATTAGCCCTTAGAGAAATGAAAATCAAAAGTACAATGAGATACCATCTCACCCCAATGAGGCTAGCATTAATCCGAAAAACAGAAGATAATAAATGTCAGAGAGGTTGTGGAGAGACTGGAACACTTATACACTGCTGGTGGGAATGTAAAATGGTACAACCACTTTGGAAATTGATTGGCGTTTCCTTAAAAAGCTAGAAATAGAAGCACCATACGATCAAGCAGTCCCACTCCTTGGAATATATCCTAGAGAAATAGGAGCCATCAAACAAATAGATATATGCACACCCATGTTCATTGCACCACTGTTCACAATAGGAAAAAGATGGAAACAAATTAGGTGCCCATTAACGGATGAATGGATAAACAAATTATGGTATATTCACACAATGGAATACTACCCAATGATAAAGAACAATGGTGACTCTGCAAAACATCTCATGACATGGATGTGTCTGGAAGGTGTTATGCTGAGTGAAATTAGTCAGTTGCAAAAGGACAAAGACTGTATGAGACTACTATTATAAGAACTCAAGAAAAGGTTTAAACACAGAAGAAAACATTCTTTGATGTTATGAGGGTGGGGAGGAGGGAGAGAGGGTTATTCACTAACTACACAGTAGACAAGAATTATCTTAGGTGAAGGGAAGGACAGCATACACTACAGGGGAAGTCAGCATAACTGGACTAAACCAAAGCTAAGAAGTCTCCTGAATACAACCGAACACTTCAAGAGACAGAGTAGCAGCAACGGTGGTCTGGGAACCATGGTTTCAGGAAACATCTAGGTCAATTGGCATAACAGAGTTTAGTAAGAAAATATTCTGCATCCCAGTTTGGTGAGTGTTGTCTGGGGTCTTAAAAGCTAGTGAGCAGCCATTTATGATTCATCAACTTGTCCCAGCCCACCTGGAGCAAAGGAGAATGAAGAACACCAAAGACACAAGGAAATATGAGCCCAAGAGACAGAAAAGTCCACGTAAACCTGAGACTCCATCAGCCTGAGACCAGAAAAGCTAGATGGTGCCTGGCTACCACCAACAACCACCCTGACAGGGAATACAATGGAGAGTCCCTGATGAAGCAGGAGAAAAGTGGGGTGCAGAACTCAAATTCTAGTAAAAAGACCAGACTTAATGATCTGACTGAGAATGGAGGGACCCCAGAAGACACATTCCCCGGACTCTCTGTTGGCCTAGAACTGAAACCATTCCTGAAGCCAACCCTTTAGACAAACCTTAGACTGGACTATAAGACACAAAATGCTACCCATGAAGAGAGTGCTTCTTAGCTCAAGTAGATACATGATACTAAATGCACAGCTCCTGACCAGAGGTGAAATGAAAAGGGAAAAAGGGACAGGAGCCTGTTTAATGGACACAGGAAATGCAGGGTGTAAAAGAGGAGTGTGCTGTCACATTATAAGGAGAACAACTAGGGTCGCCTAACAACGTGTGTATATTTTTTTGTACGAAAAACTAACTTGAACTGTAAACTTTCACTTAAAGTACAATAAAAAAAAAAAAAAAACTCTGAGAAAAATCATACACACACTGAAGTATACGAGCCTACTTGTGCTTCCACATGATGACATATAAAAGACTTATAAAAAAATTATAAAACACAGTATTTTGCTTCTATATACCTAGTAAGATAGATCCTAAAGAAAAAAAGGAGAGAAAATGTCTTGACTTTTCAGTTTGTCTTGTTAATTGTGATATATATGTGGTATATATGTATGTGGTACGTGGTATATATGTATGAAATGGTGATACATACCGTACTGCCTATAAGGAAAATGATACCTGCCTAGGATTTGTATTAAAACATTCAGCAGAAATAACAATAACTACTACAAAGATGTGTGGGGTGAGACAAAACTAATGGCAAAATATCGACAGTTATTCAATCTGAGGGACACGTTTATGAAACTTCCTAATACAGTTAGATATACATTTATGTCTGCATGAAAATGTTCTTATTAAAATAAATAAAGAAGACAAGAAAGTTTACCTGCCTTTCCGGAATGAACTCCATTGTGGATGAAAGTTGTTTTCTCTTTTTAGAGTATATATGCAAAACATTTTAGAACATAGTCAATACTTACAGTAGATAAAGTAGTCAAAGATTTTAAGCTAACTAAATGAAGGATAAGTAAGGGTTTTAAAATGACAATAAGAAAAGCAAATTAAAGGCACATGATATGATTTTAGGACTTAATGATGACCTAATAGCAAAGTTATCTTAGTTACAACGGCCCTTAGATTGTCTAATGAAACAAAGATTCCGGAAGTTTACTAATGTAAATTAGTAGGAAATATGTGATCAACAGGTCGCGTGATGTGCTCCACCCTCCAGTGAAGACGTATATAAAAGGCCCTGTGCAGTTGGTGACATTCAAACTGAGAAAATCAATTCCCTGCTACTCAAGCAAACTTTCTACTCCTAACACCATGTGCTACTATGGCAACTACTACAGAGGTGTGGTTATGGTTATGGTGGCCTGGGCTGTGGCTGTGGCTATGGGTATGGCAGATACGGATACGGCTGCGGCCGCGCATCTTGCTGTGGCAGATACTGGTCCTATGGGTTCTACTGAGCATCTTCCAAAGAAACTCAACCTATTCCACTCCTCCACCTATGCATCCTGAATCTGTCTCCAGGCTTCTTCCAATGAATAAATGTTTTTTCTATTGCAAAATGTCAACATGTTTCTAAGGTGTCTGAAATTAAAAGACAGGTCAGCTTCAGTAAGCCTCCACCTAGATTCACTTTTAAAATCACCTGGAATATTTCACAATTTTTTTGAAAAGCTTTCCTTTGATATTGTATTTCTATTAGAATTTCTTACATTTTTCATTAACAATTTTCATGTGAAAAATTTTTAAATTCATGATAATAATATTTTTTTTTATTGTACTTTAGGTGAGGGTTTACATAACAAATAGTTTCTCATTAAACAGTCAGTACACATATTGTTTTATGACATTGGTTAACAACACCACGACATGTCAACATTCTCCCTTCTTGACCTTGGAGGATCTTTTCTTTTTTTTTTCGGTGAAAATATACATAGCCGAAGATACACCATTTCAAAAATTTCTACAGATACAATTCAGTGACATTGATTACATTCTCCCAGTTCTGCTGCTATTCTCACTATCCTTTTCCAAATTATTCCAACACCATTGTCTTCAACTCACTGTCCCCTAGGCTTCCCATCAAACCTTTTGAGTTGCTGTTGCCAAGTTGATCTCACATAGATAATTCTTTTTTTTTTTTTTTTTTTTGTACTTTAGATGAAGGTTTACAGATCACGGTAATAAAAATTTTGCACATTGAAAATATTGAAAAAAAAAGCAAACAACATACACTTTGATCTCAATATATCCTTGAAACTTTCATGTATTCCTAATAAGTTCCATTTTCCCACAACAACTGTTTTAGCCTTCATCCTGCTCCTCACAATCCAACAAAACACTCTCTTATAACATATATTAATATTTTCTTTATCTTGGAAATTATTACATTGAGAAACTATATATCACTTCCCAGTAAACCGCAAAATGCTATCTATGTCTATAGACATGCTACCTTGCTGACAGTTAAGTGGAAGCAGAACTCCTGTTCTTGCTGAAAGTCTATTACTATATTTATTCTCTGACCTTTTGCTTCTATTTCCTCAGGGGATTTCTTTATCTAGTATCTCATCTTTTCTTCTCTTTTGGACAAGAAATAGTGATAGTAGAAATAATAATAGCCACAACAAGTGTTTATTGTTCATTAACTCTAGTTCTAAATATCTAGCTACTACCTACATCCACCTTCAATTCATAGCTGAGTTTCCAAATGAGTTGTCCACATTCAGTGTATCTACTAGTTCGTCTCCACTTAGCCATCCCAGGGGTCCTCTGAAACCAATCTGTGTTGTTCCTCAACAGCATGTTATTAGCCAAAGTTTTTCAGTCATTACTTAACATATATAGCAAGTGATGCTGTTGACTTTTCCAAGGTTCTTGAAAATTTTTGTTTCCTTGGGTGGCTTCATTCTCTTTGTGACTCACTATCAGTTGCCTTTGCAAAATCATTTTCATGTGTATGTTCAGTGCTGGAGCTTCGCAGAATTTCAAAAGACCCT
This sequence comes from Dugong dugon, assembly GCA_030035585.1. NCBI lineage: Eukaryota > Metazoa > Chordata > Mammalia > Sirenia > Dugongidae > Dugong > Dugong dugon. The sequence continues at coordinate 97,967,025 of CM057463.1, read as the reverse complement.
GAATGGTTAAATAGGGTAAGAGATGAGAATTGTTCACAGGATTTGATATAAGAATGATGCTAATGGTTTTGTTTTCACTGGTAGTGAGTGGGAAACGATATGGAAATCAGCTGAGGGGTGAATACAAGGTAGGAAATGTAGATATATTTAATAAATTTGTTAATCGGAAGAGAAAAACATGACTGTGGATAAATGGGTGTTTAGTGTCAACAAAAGCTTTTTTCTTTCTTTTTCTTTTTGTCCTTATTGTTTTATGATGGGGAGTCAATTTGGAATTTAAATCTTAAGGAAGAAACAAGGAGGAGATTGCAATGCAGAAGGACATGAAGAATCTTGGTCTTCCTACTCTCTGTTACCACACGCTGTCTTTCATTTTTTAATACTTACAATCAGCTCAAATATTTCCAGTCTTTTATATACTTGCTACCTTAGGATCTTTCTAAAACACAAAGCTTAACAAGTTGTAAAATACAGTATTAACTTCTCATCGACTTTAGAATAAAATCCAATTTATTTAGCATGGAATAAAAGGTCGTTCATTAATGAGCCTCTAACTTCCACTCTGGACCTACTTTTTACCATTTCTCCTTTCAGACATGCCTTCTGGAATCCATCTGCAGATTCATGGATGGGCATGTTTCAGAAACTTTGACATAAGCTCTTGCTTCTCCCTGGAACACCCCTCCTCCCATTTTACTCCAGACTAGTTCATTCTTTCGAATTCAACTCATGCACTTATTCAATAAATACATCTTCATCTCACTTGTTGACTATCTCATTATCTGATATTTCACATTTATGACAATAGTGAAAAATCTACTATCCAACTATTCTGTGCATTAATGATACCTGTCTGGCAGTAACGAATGCCGAAGTGTAAAGTGAGAGTAACACTGACTTTGATGGTTGTTATGTGTCAACTTGGCTGGGCCATGATTCTCAGTTGTTTGGCAGTTATGTAATATGTATTTTGGCAGTTATATAATAATGTAATTTGGTAGTTATGTAATGATGTAATTTCACAGCTATGTAATGGTGTAGCCATCTTTCATTTTGTGATCTGATGTGTCATCCTCCATTCTTGAATAACACTGATTTCACATGATGACTTGGTCTTTGGAACCTAACCATGTGAATAAGTGAGTAGAGGGTCTATGTGTGTGCAGCACCATGCCAGGTGTGGTGACAGAATGAAGAAAAGAGAGTTAATATCCATTCTTTTACGTTGCTGATAATCTACTGAATGAGAAATTTATAGATTAATAACTATAGAAATAAAATGAACATTATTATAAAGGGGGGAAATTACATGGTACCATAAAAGCAAAATGCATCAGCACTTTGGGAAGATTCAACAAAGGTATCTAGGAAGAAATGACATTTAATATGAGACTTATGGATTGAATAGATGCTGGCAACACCAAAGTGGAAAGGGTTTAGGGAAAAAACATTCCAAGAGAAGAATCTGCTCACCATAATAATCAAACTGAAATTTTAAGCATCAGAGAAGAATACTGAAGCTCAGAGTAGTTGGAAATAAATTTAATAAGGAGAAAAAGTGACATGAGTTTAGACTAGAGATATAACCCAGGGTATAATTATGCAGGAGGTTATAGGTCATGATAAAAAAAAAAAAAAAAGTAAAATAAACATGGCCATTACTCTGAGATCAGAAGAAATCTTTGCTATATACCTTTAAGAAATATGTGACATGAACAGACATGAATTTTAAAAACATATTTTGAGACGTTGCCTGTAAAACAGACAGCTTTCCAATATGCAAACATGAAAATAGGGAGATTGATTAGGAGATTATTATGTCCTCCGTGTAAGAAATGATGATAACAGTGGAGATGAAAAGAATGTGTTGATTAAATAATTTTGATAGAACTTGATAATTTATTGGAAATTGGAGATAAGAGAGAACAAATCAGATGGCATTTCCTCCAGAAAACTCAAGGGAGCTCTTTCTTCTAGGTTAGTGCCTATGTATACACAGTCTGGGCTTAACTCAGTCTTAGAATTGACCATAGGTTATTGACATTATTCATTTATCTTTCTTCACCTGAGACTCTAAATTATTGAGAGTAAAAATAAATCTTTCTTTTATTTCTGTATTTTCAGTGTCAGCCACAATGCCTATATTTTTTTGTTAAATAAATATAAACAGTTTCTGAGGGAAAAGCATTTTGGAAACTCCAGGTAAACTTTGATGTTCTGGGTGCTCCTAAAATGTACCTTGTTCCTTGTTCTGCCCATTATCCATGACAACTCTGTGTAACTGTACAGGAAATGAGAACCTATGGTTATAACCACAGACATGAACATCTTAAGTTGACTCAGAAAGTCATGGGCTCATGTTTGGAGGTTTTACCCAAATAATAGTAATGATGATGATTAACGGAAATGCCTTTAGGTAATGAGATTGTTGTATGTTAGAAAGAACAGTAGATTCATAATCTGTAAGCCTCAGTCTGATATTAACTAGTTGTGAGTGATTGGCTAAAATGAAAGGACTGCCTGACATTTGCATAGAAAATTGTCCCTTTCCTTGTACTTTCCCATACGTATGCAACTGCTCTGCCTCTCTCATTACCTCTCTCATGCAATTCCTCTGGCTACGTTCCACAGAGAGTTGCTAGCATCACCCAGACAAGAATGAAAGAATCAATTTCCATAAATGATACAGCCAGAAGAGTAAATTTGAAAACTTGGAAAGCAGCCAGTTTGCCATGTTTGTAATGCTTCCTGCGTTGGAAATCTGCTGTGCTGGGGGCATGTTAAGAAGTGAAAACAGCAGGCCCCTTAGTCATCTACAGACTGCAGGGCTGTAGTGAGCCCACCACAGGCAGGGTAGCTAGAGGACAGGTTTTAAAAGGCGCTGATGTGCTCCTAACCATATGGCAAAGCTGTGGAATGCTGGGAAACAGGAGCAACTGCAAAGCAACACGTAGTGCCCCCTTTAGAAATCCCATGATTTCTGCATTATCTAAAAGGCCCAGGATAAACAGTATTGAGCTAAGGGGGAAGAAAAAGTTACTATTTATTGAGAACTGTTAACGTGCTACTTATTTTAACTTTGATTTCTCATGTATTGTAATGTATTTTAACTTAAAAAGGTCTGTAATGATATCTGTGGCCAAAGAACAATCCTTTATATAACCAGTATATGGAGGTGAAAGGACAGTTATTGATCTACTATATGATGTTACCATCGCAGCTGTTAATGACAGAAAACTATGGATATAGGAAAAGACTGTTCATACTTACTCATTTTACCAGATTTTTATTTTGGTTGCTCTTTTTTGTTTTGTTTTAATTCTTCCTGCAATCTGATTAGATTTACCATCAGCAAGAGGTTAGGCTGTGCCTTGGAGAGATGATGAAGAAAAACTCAAGCATTTTTCGGTAACATTTAAATTTATATTGTCACAAAATCTAAGTTTAACTACATCTGACTCAGTTACGGTCTCATTCGATAAATCCTTGGTTGATAGTACATCACAGAAGATTTTTTCAGTAGAAACGCCATGATATTTCTGTGCAAGCAGCTTATGAATTCAGTAGACTCTCATCCAAGAGAGATAGGAAATCCTTACAGAGACACATCGGACTTTATGGATTTGAGCGAATCAACATGAGGGCCAGATCTTGTACACGCTCATGTAAAAGTTCATTCGTTTTTATTGCTGAAAAATACTCCCCTTTGCAGTGGCATCACTAGGTCGGATGAGCCCCAGGTGACACTGACAGGGGGGTGACACTAAAATGAATATGTATAAAATTTTTGGGCAGTTTCAGCAGAAATTTATTATTTTTTAATAAAAATATTCTTGTAGTTAGTTATAACAACAAAAACATTTTTTGTAATCCCAGCTTACATGTATCAATATACCTACAAGGCTAAAACTTTATGCTAATTTACTTTTTGAACCTTCTAATTGGAGCCCTAGTGACAGAGTGGCTAAGTGCTTCGCTGCTAACAAAAAGGTCAGCATTTCAAATCCACCAGCCTCTCCTTGGAAACCCTCTGGGGGCAGTTCTATTCTGTCCTATAGGGTCTCTATGACTCAGAATAGACACAATGGCAACAGGTAGCGTCTTGGTTATCTAACATTGCTATAACAGAAATCCCACTAGTGGATGGCTTTAACAAATAGAAGTTTATTCTCTTACAGCCCAGTAGGCTAGAAGTCTAATATTCAGGGTAGCAGCTCCACAGGAAGACTTTCTCTGTTGGCTCCGGAGGAAGGTCCTTGTCATCAATCTTCCCCTGGACTAAAAGCTTCTCCCCGCAGGGACCCTGGGTCCAAAGGATGCACTCTGCTCCTGGCATCGCTTTCTTGGTGGTATGACGTCCCCCGGTTTCTCTGTTAGCTTCTCTCTTTTACATCCCAAAAGAAATTGGCTCAAGACACAATCCAATCTTGTAGAATGAGTCCTGCCTCATTAACATAGCTGCTGCCTATCCCCTCTCATTAACATCACAGAGGCAGGATTTACAACACATAAGAAAATCACATCAAAAATGATGGAAATCACACGATATTGGGAATCATGGCCTAGCCAAATTGATACACGTATTTTTGGGGGACACAATTCAATCCATGACAGTTAAGTAGGTAGGTAATGCCTCTGGCCAGAGCTATCAATATTACCCAATTACTATGAGACTTTGAATCTTGTGGTTTCATCTGCAGGCACTGTAAGCAAGTGCTATTGTTTTCCTTGCTGCAAGTGCTTTTATAGTCATTGATCTTGTTAATTTTTATGATGTTTTAGCTACTACGTTCTGGTAATTATTATTTGTGAAACTATATCAGTAACTGTTTCGAGAATGAAGCAGTAATTAAAGGAAAAGAAGAACTGATGTGCAGGAATTACTATTTACGAGTAACATTAGTACAAAAAGCATGACTAAGTGTTCTATATGGTCTGGTACTGGAGGAGGTTCATGGGAGTGGCAGGGTGACACCATGAATTACTGCATTGGGTGACACCAGTCCTAGTGATGCCACTGCCGCTTTGTGAATATACCATAATTTACTTATCTATTTACCGGTTTATGGAAATGTGGTTGGTTTACAGTTTTTGGTTTTTTTCTTATAATTAATACAGCTGGACTACAGTACTTTATTTTTTAAAACACTGAGGTATAATCTATATACTATAAAATTCAATTTATTAAATGAACAGACTTTATTCATATAAGATATACATAGAAGATAGATAAATGTCCCCAGGGGGCATAAGTGGTTTTCCATCAGGTGCTAACTTAAAGGCTGGTGGTTTGAGCACATCCAGCAGTGCCATGGAAAAAAGTCCTAGTGATCTGCTTCTGTAAAGACTACAGCCAAAAAAACCTTATGAAGCAATTTTATTCTGTAACACATGTGATCGCATGAATTGATAGCAATGGGTTTTATTTTTTTTTAAGTATATGGAAGTTATATAGATACAAGATGTATAGAACACCCCACCAAAGCCCATAAATATTTTCTGAATGTAAAATAACAGATGTTTTCTCCTACATTTTCCATTTATTTTATATTTAGTTCTGTAGTCCATTTTAAGTTAAATACTACAGTGTGAGGTTTTGATCAAGGTCATTTTTTTTTCTTTGCATTTAGATGTCCAGCAGTTTCAGCATCATTTTTTCTGGAAAGAATCGTTCCAGCACTATTTGTCCTTTCTCAATACAAATGTCATTTTACCCTCGTTGAAAATCAATTGACTATATGTGCATCTATTTGATACTCTATTGTTCAGTTCGTATTTGTGTCATTTTGCTGTTGTCTTGATTATTGTAGTCACATAAGTCTTACAAGCTGATAGCGTGAACCCTTAAACTTTGTTCTTCTTTGTCCAAAAGTATTTTGATCACTCTAGATCCTGTTCCCTGTACATATACATTTCAGAATCTGAATGCAACAATATAAAAAAATTCTGCTGGAATTTTGACTAGCATTGCATTGAATTTATAAACCAGCTTCAGAGAATTGCTAGCTTAAGAATATTGAGTTTTCCAATCCATGAACACAATATTTCTCACAATTTATTTAGGTTTTCTTTGAGTCCATTCATCCAAATCTTGTAGATTATAGCATAAGATATTTCATGTAGTTTGTCCTTGCTAGTATTGTAAATGATACTTTTGTATTTTTAATTACAATTTACTGTTTCTTTCCTGGTATATAAAAATAAAAAATCAATTTTTATATTTTAATCATATATCCTACCAGCTCACCAAACTCTCTTATTAATTTTAGTTGCAGTCTTATAGTTTTTTTTTTTTTTTGGTTTATTTTTATTATGGAAAAGCATGTTATCTATGAATAGACATGGCTTTATTTCTTCCTTTCCAATGCATATATTGTTTTCTTGCCTTGTTGCACTGACTAGGACTTCCAGAATCTCACCGAATAGGAGTGGTGAGAGAGGACTTCCTTTCCTTATTCCCGAGTTAAGAACGGAAACATTCTCTCTTTCAACATTAAGCACACTGGTGTTTGTAGAATTTGTGTAGATGCCCTTTATCCTTTTGAGGAAGTGCCCTTCTATCCCTGGTTTCCTGACAGCTTTTATCCTGAATGGAGACTGAATATTGTAATGTTTTTCCTGTACCTATTATAATCTCTTTATTTGAATTATATGATAAAGCACATTATTTGATTTTTGAATGTTGCACTGCTATGTGTACAGAAATAAAACCCACTAGACATGATGTATTATCTTTTTTAAATCATGTTTTTTTGCTTAAACTTTATTGGGGAATTTTGCAACGATTTCCATGAGGGGTATTGGTCTCCAATTTTCCTTTCTTGCAATGTCTTTGTCTAGTTTTGTGAATATCAGTACTTTCAATACCTCCTTTCTCATCTACATCTGTCAAACACTGCATGTCCTCTATTCATTATTAGTAAATGCATATTGAATATATACTATGTACCAGGTACTGTTTTAATCAGTAAAAATACTGTGGTAAAGAAAATATGGAGCTCCTTTTCAAACAGAGCATAGAACCTCTTGTAATCAAACAGGTCATAACAAGTAAATAATTAAGATGATTTCTAATAACGGTAAGCTACATTACAAAAACAAAACAATACTGGGACAGGAGAGGATTGGTGGTGAGTGATTTAAGAGGATCTGCTCTGAGGAATTAATATTTGTTCTGAGAGTGTCCTAACCTTATAAATATGTGGAGGAAGGAAATCCCAAGAAAAGCAGTTAGCGGTCGTAATGCCACTAATGTTAGAAGAAACTATCATTCCAGTTACCCTTAGAATACAAAAAGCTGCAAGAGTTGTTCCCACTTTAATCAACCAACAAGAAAAACCTAGAAAATCTACTAAATCCTTTTTTCTTTAAGCTAATTAAAAAGCCAAGGTCACAAGGGAACAGCTGAATTCCAAATGGTAACACTTTTCTGAGGATAGACATAAGAATTTCTTCAGCATGCTTATGAGCAGACTATACAAAGCAGAAAAAAGAATCAGTATACTTGAAAATAAGTCAGTAGAAATTATCCAAAATAAAATACAAAGAAAAATAAGGGTGAAAAAAGAGAAAGAGTAGTGCAACCAAAAGATGTGGGACAATATAAGTTTTTAAAAAAGTTGATTGCCAGAAGGACAATAGTAACACAGTAGGTCAGAAGCTACATTTGAAGAGCTAATAAGATATAAGACAAATAATATATGAGGTAAAAGTTAAGCAATGTGAAAATAAATTAAGAATGTCCAACATTACTTAGTGGAGCTCTAAAGAAAACAGAGAAAATGGAGGAAATAAATAAAAAATAAAATAAAATATTCCTTTTTCTCTGTTTAGCATGTACAGTTTTAGAGAGTAAGCAATCACCATCTTTTGATGAGGATTTTTAACAAGATGAAAAAAAAAGAAAAAAAACCCCAGACATAAACCTTCCAAAACATAGGAAAAAATCATCACAAATGTTTTTTAGAGATATTCTCCAAAGACAGGAAAGAAAGTAATCATATAAAATAGACATGGGCTCGGAGAGAGTAGTGGAGAAAGAAATATATTAAGAGGTTCAATAAACAAGAGATTAGGAAGTGGTGGTAGCAAGGGTAAATGAAACTTTCAGCCCATTTGTAAATGAAGGGAATGAAAAATAGTAATAAGGTGATATGACGTTTTGAATTTTATTTTTTTAAATTTTGATTTTTTCTCCCAGGTGTATGATGTGTTATTATTAGTTGTGGAAATATCCTCTAGCATAAAATTAAAAATGTAAGATGAGTTAAGACAAAGGGTTGAACTGTCAAATCAAACTCCCATGAATTGTAGATTTTAGCAAGTATCAAATATTACTAATGATTCAAAGGATACGGTCAACACATAGGCACAGATTCTTACCTTGGAAAACTTCAAAACTATCTACATAGCATGTTGCGAGTCCTTCCTCCCCTGCATTAGGATGCATTCTGGGTAGATATAACATGTGAGGATTATTCTAAGAAATGCCTGTGGGGCACTGCATTGGGTCATTTCAGTTCTGGTACATTTCCATTTTATACCCTATTAATTACACAATTTCTAGCTAGTAGTTTTTGCTGTGGAGTTGGCTCCTACTCTTGGTGACTTTATGCATAATAGAATGAAACTTTGTTTGATCCTGTGCCATCATAGTGATCTTTGGCATCTTTGAGTCCATTGCTGTGGCTATTGTGAGTGCCTTCCAAACTGATGGACTCATCTTCTAGCACCATATATAGCCCGTCATGTCCACGTAAATCTATAAATTCCAAGTTTATTTTAAAAATCAATGTAGATACATCAAGTATATCTAGTTAAAAGTATTTCAGAATTAAGGACTGTGTGTTGTCCTTTTGCTACTAACTATCATTAATGTATTTAACAAGAAATCTTGTTAGAAAGGGATTTCACTGGGGTCATTCTTTTCCTCCCACCATTCCCAAGAGAAAGAGATAATAGGTTACAGGACAGCTTTCACCTTTTCTACCCAATAAGATCCCTGAAGAGGCAGAAATTAGTTAAAGAGAGTAGGGAATGCAATTTAACAGTGAGAAAGGAATAAAGAAGACAAGGATGAGTGTAGAAAAAAATTTAAAGATTGTCTCACAATGGGTGCAATATGAGTAATTTAATACTGTGTGATGACAATCAGTGATATTTCACACAGAATCAGGTATATTCACACTTCTCATTGGATTATTAAAATAAAATTTATTACATTAGCCTCAGACATAGAATATGTCATCAGTGTCAAAATTTGGATATTGACATAATCTTAGAAAATACTACAGAAGATAATATTTTTAATATACAAAATTTTATTTTATAAAGTTATTTCTTAGGTGTTTCCTAGAGAACTTGTGTATTATATATGTATATACATGAATACATATATGTACACATAAATAATATTGATTTATTCATTCCAGCATTAATATGGATAACTTCTTATATTAGTATGACAGAACTATTTAATTCAAAGAACACTGTGGTGACAGGCATGGCAGTGTTCTAGGTGTTGAAGAATTTGGGCTGGTAACATCAGTGTACAGGTGAAGAAGCAACATCACAAAGCCAAGTGCCCTCTTACTCCCTCAGACATAAGATTGTATTTGGGCCTTAAATTTCCTCTGATGGTTAAGATTGTGTGTCAGCTTGACTGAGCCATGATTCTCAGTGTTTATATGTGATCACTCCCATGACTGAATATGCTGTGAGTAGCCAATCAGATGAAACGGAGTTTCCTTGGGGATGTGGTCTGCAACTGAATATAAGCAGACTTTCTGGCATTTCACTCACTCTGGACCCTGCAGCTGCCTCGAGTTGTCTCACCTCCAGTTCTTGGGACTTGAGCTGTCAGCTCATCTGCTAAACTTGGGATTCGTCTATCTTCACAGCCTGTGAGCAGAGCCCTTCTCTCTGACCTGCTGATCTTGTGTTTGCCAGCCCTGCAGCTATGTGAATCAGGAGAAATCTTGCAGTCTTACCTGCCGATCTTGGAATTCGTCAACCTTCACAGCCTGTGAGCGGGAGCCCTGCTCTCCATCCTGCCGATCTTCGGCTTGCCAGCTTCTAGGGCTGTGTGAATTGAGAGAGGCCTTTACCCTGATCCACGGACTTGGGATGTTCTAGCCTCTACAATCACATGAGCTGTTTCCTTGATATAAATCTCTCTCTATACATATATTTATATGCTTTACTGTTTTTGCCTCTCTAGAGAACCCAGCCTAAGACAGTTCCCCTCAGATTCCAATACTCCCTTTCCGAGCTTAAGGAGTAGCATCAGTCCAGGAATATGTTTAGTAGTCGTGGCCATAGGAGTGAGGACTTTGCAATTACACTCTGATTTTCTATACAGGAAGATCATTGCAAAAAAAGAAAGTCAAAGGGTTGAATGAGGAGAGGAAGGTGGAAGCTGTGAGATATTGTTAATAATGTCACTTCTCATTTGATCCAGAGGATGGAGTTGCTGTTCTGACAATCCAAGCAGTGAAGTCATGGAAATAGCATGATTTTTCCACACCAAATATATCCTTAAACTTTTGTAACTTCTGGAAATATATATTCCATATATTCCCACATTGAAAGTGAAGTTAATGGTGGCACTTCTATATGCAAATGAATTTATAATTTATAATATATGCTATCGGGATATGTAAATGAAATTCACTTTGATTTCTTCATCATTACCCAAGACTTGATTTTTTTTCTGTTATTAATTGTCACAATATACAAGATACATATTTTAATGCATTGTTAGCTCTGTATTCACTCATTTAAAAAATAATCTATGCATTTTTATTGAGCACCAACTATATTAGTGATGATATTCTATAAAAGTAAAAAGATCAAGAACACCTAGCCTTTGTTTTCACATGACTTATAGTCTAAACAAAACAAAAATCAAGAAGGAACTCAGGGACATCAGGATGAAATGGAATTGCATTTTTAAGAGAGTTTATACCTAACACAGCATTAAGATAAGAATCTCATAAAGTGAAAATTACTTTTAGAAATCTGTTAGAAAGACACAATGTTAGATCTTGAATATCAATTCATAACCAAAGAACACAGTCACTTTCATCACTATTTTTTCAGTTGAACACCAAATGATGTAGTTGACTTTCAGGTGTTTGAAGGCCAAGAAGTAGAAGAAGATTTAGTTTATCTTCAAACATTTCCCCAGTCCGTGCTGACTAGGGAAATTGGGTGCTGAAACTGGCTGAGGGAATAGCAGGTTTACTTAACTCATATCATGTTCCTTAGGGGATGAATACTTTATTGAGTAGAATGGCAATTAGCCTGCACTATTTAAATTGCTATTTTATGCTTAGTGACTCATCTTTCTCTTCTTCTTTGTTGTTCTTTCTTCTGGTTTATCATAATTGATTTCCAATAAGTTAAAATATGTACATGCTGCTTCTTCAGCGCTATTTAAAAAATAGGTCTAAGGCATTCATGTAAACAACCCTCTATGCACCATTATGGTGACATATGTAAAATTTTGTTATATGTGGATTAAGTATAAATGATGTTTGTGGAGAATGTAGATGATCTCCAGCAATCTTCCTAAAACCCTAACCAAGTATGCTTGGCATATATTTTCTCTAGATAATTTCTCTTATCCTCTGTACTCTTAAATGATTAATAATTATTTCATGAAGGATTTCTATTCTAACAACAGTATGAGGTTTCAGAAAGTATAAATACAAAACAAAGAGATCTTATAGAAAGATAAATGTATTATCAAAACGTACTTTCAAAAGGTTTTCTTATTTTTATTTGGCAATTGATATTTGTTATGGACTGAATGGTGCCCCCCAAAATATGCCTGTTGTTATAATACCATTTTGGAATAGGTTATCTTTGTTACGTTAATGAGGCAGGATCAGGGTAGGGTGTATCTTGAGTCAAACTCTTGAGAAATAAAAGACATTAAACAAGGAAGCTGAAGGGAGACAGGGGAATAGAGATGCCAAGCACATGAAGATTGCCCAGGAGTAGAAGCTCAGAAGAGGAAGGACCTTCCTCCAGAGATGATAGAAAGAGAAAGTCTTCCTCTAGAGCTCGCACCTTGAATTTGGACTTAAGCCTCCAAAACTGTGAGAAAACATATTTCTGTTTGTTAAAGCCATCTATTTACGGTATTTCTGTTATACCAGCACTAGATAACTAAGACAATATTCTTCAAAGAACTCACATATTTTTTGACATTGTGCCATGATATCTCAGGACTGATAGTGATCTGTGAAGGTTATTTCTTCAATTCCCTCCTATTAGCAGGACTCCTCAATCAGACAAGGATATCCCGATACAATGATACAGTATAAGCAAGGAGACAAAGTGGTAGATGGATGGAAAGGAGAAAGGAGCATAGAGAGAGAAGAGATGAGCCAACAGGAGGCAATCAATAAGAATCAAAGTTCATTGCCTTGTAAACATCAACAGATGCCACACAACCTCCCAAAGCAGTTATTCATACTGTGGGCTCGCAGTTTGTTAAAATGAAGGAAGACATTGATGACTGTATTGTATGTTATCGAGTAGATTATGGTGGCAGCACCACCTGAGTTCATTTTTCTGCTTCCAGCACTCCACAATAGCCCACGGTTCTTATGAAACACCAATTATTGATAAGAGAGGGTGGTAGGCATAGTTTGTATAAATAGCGTTCATCTGTCTGGCCCAAATACAAAGCACATTGTGACCCAAGAGAGAAGCAAAACAAACCAGAGCCCCCATTATTAGAAGAATAGTGATTTCAATAACTGCAATTAGGTTATTTCCCAAGCAGAAAACTCTCTTCAAAAGAGAAGGCAAGTGACTACATTATAAACCACCAATATGTATGTATATAATGGGTCATTCACTACAGGAAGAATAGCTCTCAATTGTTTCTGTGCTAAGTTTCCAAGGCCGGATAAATAATAGTTAACGAGCTGAGCGAAGATGATGCAGTTGTGATAAGTTTAATATGGTACACTCATCAAAATACTTTCCCACTCTCAGTAATACAAGTTTTTTTCTTTCAAGCCCTGAGTCACATAAAAATATTCACTTAGGTGTAAGTGCTTCAAATTTTTTTTTTTTATTGTACTTTGGGTGAAGGCTTACAGAACAAATAGTTTCTCATGAAACACTAGTACACATATTGTTTTATGACATTGGGTTAACAACCCCACAACATGTCAACCCTCTAACTTCTCAACCATTTTTTTTTTTTTTTGGTGAAAATATACATAGCCAAAGATACACTATTTCAAAAATTTCTACATGTACAGTTCAGTGACATCGACTACGCTCTTCCGATTTGCTGCTATTCTCATTTAAGATGAAGGCTTACAGAACAAAATAGTTTCTCATTTAACAGTACACATGTTGCCCTATGACAATGCTTAACAATCTCACAGCACATCAATAATATCCTTACTCAACCTTGGGTTCCCTATCACCAGCTTCCTTGTCCCCGTCTACCTTCTGGCCCTTGTCCCTGGACTACTGTACCTCATTAGTCCCATTTGGTTTTACGGGGCTGTCCACTCCCTGGCTGAACGGTGAGCCTCGAAGGTAACTTCACCACTAAGCTAAAAGGGTGCCTGGGGGCCATACTCTTAGGGTTTCTCCAGTCTCCTTTAGGCCAGTAAATCTGGTCTTTTTTGTGTGTGTGAGTTAGAATTTTGTTCCACATCCTTCTCCAGCTCAGTCCAGAACCCTCTGTTGTGATCCTGGTCAGAGCAGTCAGTGGTGGTAGCCAGGCACCATCTAGCTGTACTGGACTCAGTCCGGTGGAGGCCTTGGTAGCTGTGGTCCATTAGTCCTTTGGACTAATCTTTTCCTTCTATCTTGTTCTCTTCATTCTCCCTTGCTCCCAAAGGGATGAGACCAGTGGAGTATCTTAGATGGCTGCTCACAGGCTTTTAAGACCCCAGACACTACTCACCAAGGTAGAATGTAGAACACTGTCTTTATAAACTATGCTATGCCAATTGAGCTAGATGTTCCCTGAGACCATGGTCCCAACAGCCCTCCACCCAGCAATTCAGTCCCTCAGGGAGTCTGGATGTGTCTATGGAGCTTCCATGACCTTTCCTTGTACAAGTTGTGTTTTTAATCCCATATATACAATATATCAAGAGATATAAGCACGTCTATGTTGTAGCTTAAGAATTCATGATCTGTACAATTAAATAGCACATGGGAAACAAAGCAAGACTTTTATAGCTATCGGTATTCTCTTCGTGGTATCAAAAAATCCAAGAGCAAGGATTTAAAGGATATAATTTCATGTTTTAGATACAACACTTATTAAAATTTGAATCTTAGGTGAGTCACTCTACCTTTAATAGCATCAGTTTCCTTTTCATAAAATGGGATACACACAGGGCCATTATGTGTGAATGTGTATTCAGAAACAACTAAGAGCCATTGGGATATGTATTATTTATAGCATTTTTTAGTTATAAGTTTGAAATTCAGGTAAATATATTGTTATATGTAAAACACTAGGCAGTAATGATATGAACAATATTCTTCTATTCCCAAAATAGAGCTAGATTGTTTTGATTTTGCCATGATAGTGATCTGGGTGCTTGGAAGTATTAAAGATTGTTGGTAATGAAATTGAGTGGCAATTCCATTTATCTCCTTAGATTCTTGTGTATGTGACTCAATGATTTCAGCTTCACTTTTCAAGTGCAGAGACCTAGTCTATTAATAGACCATTGTGTACTTGCACTTATTCTATTGCCTGGTATACAATGTTGTCCAGAAAATAGTTTTTTAATATTGCAATAGAAGAAAGAAAAAAAAATCTGGGTTTGGATTATTTTTAAGGAAACTCATTTCTATTGTTGTTAAATTACAATGGAAACAATCTCTGAGGGCTGATTAAATAAAAAAGTAGAAAACATATCTGGATCCAAATCATCAGATCATCCCTTGGAATGTCTCTCCATCAACAGAATCTGGTTATAGCTACCTGCTCTTCAGTTTATCTAGTAGCAAGCAAGATGAGTGTTCTCATGATCAGCACCTCATCAAGTAAAATAAGATGTTAAGAGATCAGGAAAATCCAGTACGTCACTACCAGTACCAGCACCAGTTGCCATTGCATCAGTTCCAACTCATAGTGACCCCATACGAGTCAGAGTAAAATTGTGTTCCATAGTGTTTTCAGTGGATGATTTTTTTAAGAAGTACAATGTCAGAACTTCCTTCTGAGGCATCTCTTGGTGGACTTAAACCACTAACTTTTCTGTTAGCAGGCAAGCACATGAACCGTTTGTACCACCCAGGGACTCCGCCAAGGCATTAGAATACCACCAGGGGCAGATTAATCGGTAAGCCCTGTGTACTCCAGTTAACAGTAAGCAAGGTACACGTGGGCTTAACTGTGTTTGCTTACTAATCTGTAGTGCACAATTTCACATGGGTTTCATATGGTGAAAACAGGTGGAATTATGCACTACAGATAAGTAAGTGAACACGATTAAGCCTGTGCATGCCTTGCTTATTGGGTAATTCCTCCCTGGATACTACAATTTAGCAAATTCAAGTGGCAGCATCGATGATGTAACAAATAGAACATTTTTTGTAACTGATTAAAGGCACATTTGCCTTATAATTAAAACAATATTCTGAGGCAAGAAATTAAATTCCACAACGCTTCACTTATCAGCAGGTATGAATTATCATAAAATTCTCTTTAGCCCCAAACTAATACATTTAATGTAATTTCACAGAAATCTTAACAAACTCATGGCAAACACTTAGAACTGAATGTCATCTTTTTTTGTTTGTTTTCTTTTTACCTTTGGCATTTCAATTCTTTCAATATTTAGTTTGGCTATAAATGATCTAAAAAGGGCCTCTCTGCACACCTAACTTATAATCAAAGTGGCAAAGCAATGGTATTATGATGCAAACACTTCAAATTATTCCTATAATGAATTAAATTCCACCCTACTTGGGAATTCACACACACACCATATATAAAATCTATGAGCTGCAAATAAGTAAAGCTAGATAGAATTTAGCATCTGCTTCAAAACAGTATTAAAAAAATTCTGCACAACATGCATAACAGATCCATGAACTTAATGAATAAATTTGTTTTATTTCTAATTCCAAATTAATATTTGTGTGCGTATTATGTATACAATCATTTTGTAAACCTACTACCTCCTGAATATTCAATTTTATTGTTTTAATGGTCTGAATATTAAACAATTAATTACATCTAATACATACAGGCAAGCAAGTATTTGCAACTATGGGAAACTGAACTTTTTTATAAAGTATATACACCATGTGATAGGCTTATGACTTTTTGTATTATGAAGTGTTTAAATCTAATATATCCCCTGTCCCAACTCAAGTACAGTAATAAAATCAATTCCTTTTTGTGTGTTGAGTTTAAACGAAGGAAAAAGACTGAAGACCTGTCATTTTTTCCTCAGAAGTATCAGTGAAGTTTTTTTTTTTTTTTTAATTCTTAATATTGTATACATTTATTGTATTTGTATTAAGGAAAAGGGACTTAATAACCGATCAAAATTTACGTAAAGCTCTTTTCAGAAAAGTAATAATGTCATACTTTTGACAGCTCCATGATTTCCTTTTGGGTGACCCTGAATTGATAATGATATCTTACGATTAAGAAGGATCATCAGTCTTGGAGCATCCCAGTGACAACCTCAGTGTCAATTTCTTTATCACACTAGATATATATCTGAGAGACTTGCACTTACGCTGAGTTAGGAGATCCTGGTAGATTATGCAAATAATCACTAACACAGAAGAACATCTTCCATTCTTTAAAGAAAGAATATTTATCTCAATCCATATAAGAAAGTGGTTGAAACTAGTGAAACAAATAACGAAACCAAAATGATGATACTTTTTTTTTTAATCATGGAAAGCTGGAATATTTGTTACTCCATAACCTAATCCAGAAATAAATTTGCTTGAAATTACCTACAAATAAAACATTTCTCAAAAGCCAGTACTTACAATTTCCATAAATATAAGAGCTATTATTTCTACCAATGTTTTAAATTTTAAATTGTGTTGTCAAAACGTAATTACAACTAAGGAAAATGACCATAGATTGTGATATTATTAAATAGTTTATAATATTAAGTACTATAAATTTATTCCTAAATATATCAATAGTTTTCCATTTACAGAAATTTTGAAGAATATAATCCATGACAATGATTCAGATTATATTGTATAATGATATTAAAAAACAGGCAACCTACATGATTAACTAAAATACATTTTAAAAAATCTCAGAAATATCGTTTCCTATTTTTCATTAGATAGCATGGTGTATTGCATAGAGAAAGTGCCTCAGAATCAGCAAAGAAGGGATCAAGTAATAGTTTTAATGCTCTATAAACTGAGGGCCTTGACAAAAATTACTTAACTTCTCTCAGTCTCAATTTCCTCATGGTTAAAATGGGGATATAATCTCTTCTTCCTTCCTTCCTTTCTTCTTTCCTCCCTCTCTCTCTCCCTATTTCTTTTTTTTTTTTTTCTTTCTTTCTGTATTTATTTTCAACTGAAAAATGGAACTATGAACAACATCTTAGGAGAACAGGTGATTTAGACCAGTTATCCAAAGTCTTTTCTAAGCAATGTAATACTATATATGTGTGTGTGTGTGTGTGTGTGTGTGTGTGTGTGTGTGTGTGTGTATTTAGTCATGGGGGAAAAAAATTGACCCTTTCCAGATAAAAATACATTATAAATTGCATTAGTTCTAGTTGAAACCACTCGATACATGTTCACTGAGACAGGATTAGATGTCAAGAGATCAGTATGTTTTGTGATATGTCCAAGAAGTTCAGATTCTTTAATCCATATGATGACAGACATCTAGAAAGTTAATATGATTAAGGCAAAACTGGAACAAATATTTTTGTTCATATAACATGGATGCAAGCTATTTCCTACCTTTTTTTAAATAATAGAATGGAGAAGGAAATATTTTCTAAATAAATTTTTGCATAATAAGAAAGACATTTGGCACAGCTAAAATCATGCCTAAGACATCATTGAGTTGTTGGTAGTACAGAGTTATTCTCCAGGATCGATCTGAGTTTTTTAGCTGTCAAAATGGTAAGATAAATCAAAATATGGTAGGGAGAATCACCCCTGCATCTATTAGGATTTTAGTGGTGTCATTAATCGCTGAAATCAACCATACAGTGTAATATCATTTTTTATTTGTTGTCATGGCTGGGGAAACAGTACATTTCTGAGGTTTCTATTTGGCGTCCCTAATTATAAGGAGGCAATGCTCAGGTTACATCAATGTCTTTATATATCGGATCCAATTATACAACTCAGGTCCACTGGGTGTGTCTGCAGGACAAGTAAGCTCACTTTAAACTAGACTATGGAAAAGAATCCATTTATTTTATTATCCTGGCTCCCATAGTCCCCATTATAACGGAAGATATAAGAATACCGTAGGTCTTAGGTTATCAATTTCAACCTTGACTCTGTGTACATACTCTGTGAAATATCTGGGTATTTCCCTCCCCTTGGTGTTCAAATACTAATGCGAATGAATTAAGTCATTTTTTTTTTTTATTGTACTTCAGGTGAAGGCTTACAGAACAAATAGTTTTTCATGAAACAGTAGTACACATGTTGTTTTATGACATTCGTTAACAACCCCACGACATATTAACCCTATAAATTGTCAACCTTTTTTTTTTTTTTTGGTGAAAATACACTCAGCCAAAGATACACCGTTTCAAAAATTTCTACATACACAGTTCAGTGACATTCACTACGCTCTTCCAATTGTGCTGTTATTCTCACTTAAGATGAAGGCTTACAGAACAAAATAGTTTCTCATTTTAACAGTTACTACAAATGTTGCCATATGACAATGGTTAACAATCTCACAACACATCAACAATATCCTTACTCAATCTTGTGTTCCCTATCACCAGCTTCCTTGACCCCTTCTGCCTTCTGGCCCTTGTCACTGGACTCCTGTACCTCGTTAGTCTCGTTTGGTTTTACGAGGCTGTCCACTCAGAGGCTGAACAGTGAACCTCAGAAGTGACTTCACCACTGAGCTAAAAGGGTGTCTGGGAGCCATACTCTCGAGGTTTCTCCAGTCTCCTTTAGGCCAGTAAATCTAGTCTTTTTTTTCTGAGTTAGAATTATGCTCTACGTCCTTCTCCAGCTCTGTCCAGAACCCTCTGTTGTGATCCTGGTCAGAGAAGTCAGTGGTGGTAGCCGGGCACCATCTAGCTGTACTGGACTCTGCCCGGTGGAAGCCTTGGTAGCTGTGGACCGTTAGTCCTTCGGACTAATCTTTTCCTCGTACCCTGTTCTCTTCATTCTCCCTTGCTCCTGAAGGCATGAGACCAGTGGAGTATCTTAGATGACCACTCACAGGCTTTTAAGACCCCAGACACTACTCACCAAGGTAGAATGTAGAGCATAATCTTTATAAGCTGTGTCATGCCAATTGAGCTAGGTGATCCCCGAGACCATGGTCCTCAGAACCCTCCACCCAGCAACTCAGTCCCTCGGTGAGTTTGGATGTGTCTATGGGGCTTCCATGACCTTTCCTTGTACAGGTTGTGCTAGTTTCCCCTGTATTGTGTACTGTCTCACCCTTCACCCAAGATACCACTTATCTATCGCCTATTTAGTATTCCCCCCCCCCCACCCTTCCCATCCCTGGTAACCAACAAAGATTGTTACATTTTGCATGTGAACTTTTTAATGGGTTTTTACAATAGAGGTCTCATACAATATTTGTCCTTTTGTGATTGACTTATTTCACTCAGCATGATGTCCTCCAGTTTCATCCATGTTATGAGATGGTTCACAGATTCATTGTTGTTCTTTCTCGTTGCGTAGTACTCCATTGTGTGTATGTACCATAGTTTGTGTATCCATTCATCTGTTGATGGACATCGAGGTTGTTTCCATCGTTTTGCTTTTGTGAATAATGCTGCCATGAACATAGGTGTGCATATGTCTATTCGAGTGATGACTCTTATTTCTCTAGGATATATTCCTAGGAGTGGGATTGCTGGATCGAATGGTATGTCTATTTCTAGCTTTCTGAGGAAGTGCCATATCATTTTGCAAAATGGTTGTATCATTTTGCATTCCCACCAGCAGTGCATAAGAGTTCCCATCTCCCTGCAGCCCCTCCAACATTTGTTATTTCCAGTATTTTTGATTCGTGCCAGTAATGCCGGGGTGAGATGGTATCTCATTGTGGTTTTAATTTGCATTTCTCTAATGGCTAGTGATCACGAGCATTTCCTCATGTGTCTGTTGGCCATTTGAATGTCTTCCTTGGTGAAGTGTCTGTTCATTTCCTTTGCCCATTTTTTGGTAGGATTGGTTGTCTTTTTGTTGTAGAGGTGTTGGATTTTCTTGTAGATTATGGAGATTAGACCTTTGTCTGACTTGTACTGTCCAAAAATTTTTTCCCCGTCTGTAGGTTCTCTTTTAACTCTTTTGGTGAAATCTTTTGAAGAGCATAGATGTTTGATTTTTACAAGATCCCAATTATCTAGTTTATCTGTTGGGTTTTTTGTGTTGATGTTTATGGTTTGTATCCTGTTAATGCCATGTATTAAGGCCTGAAGTGTTGGTCCTATTTTTTCTTCTATGAATTTTATAGTTTGAAGCTTTATATTCAGGTCTTTGATCCATTTTGAAGTTGTTTTTGTATATGGTGTGAGGTATGGGTCCTGTTTCATTTTTCTACAAATGGATATCCAGTTTTGCCAGCACCATTTGTTAAAAAGACTGTCTTTACCCCATTTGATGTATTTTGGGCCCTTGTCAAATATCAGGTGACCATAGGTGGATGGATTTACATATGGGTTCTCAATTCTGTTCCATTGGTCAATGTCTCTGTTGTTGTACCAGTACCAGGCTGTTTTGAGTACTGTAGCTGTATAGTAGGTTCTCAAGTCAGGTGGTGTGAGTCCTCCAACTTTATTCTTCTTCTTCAGTAGTGCTTTACTTATTCGGGGTTTCTTCCCTTTCCATATAAAGTTAATAATTAGTTTTTCCATCTCTTTGAAGAATGTTGTTGGTATTTGTATCGGGATTGCATTGTATTTGTAGATTGCTTTAGGTAGAATTGCCATTTTCACAATGTTGAGTCTGCCTATCCATGAGCATGGTATGTTTT
Source organism: Dugong dugon (assembly GCA_030035585.1). Classification (NCBI taxonomy): domain Eukaryota; kingdom Metazoa; phylum Chordata; class Mammalia; order Sirenia; family Dugongidae; genus Dugong; species Dugong dugon. The sequence goes on along the minus strand of CM057463.1, from coordinate 97,945,832 downwards.
TCCATTTATGTAGATCCCTTTGGATTTCATGCAGCAGTGTTTTGTAGTTTTCTTTGTATAGGTCTTTTATATTCCTGGTCAGATTTATTCCTAAGTATTTTATCTTTTTAGGGGCTATTGAAAATGGTATTGATTTCTTGATCTCCTTTTCATCGTTCTCTTTACTGGTGTATAGGAATCGAACTGGTTTTTGAATGTTTATCTTGTATCCTGCTACTCTGCTGAATCTTTCTATTAGTTCCAGTAAATCTCTCATGGAGTCTTTAGGGTTTTCTATGTATAGTATCATATCATCTGCAAACAGGTACAGTGTAACTTCTTCATTACCAATTTGGATGCCCTTTATTTCTTTCTCTTGCCTTACTGCTCTAGCTAGAACTTCCAGCACAATGTTAAATAGGAGTGGTGATAAAGGGCATCCTTGTCTTGTTCCTGTTTTCAAGGGGAATGTTTTCAGCCTCTCTCCATTAAGAATGATGTTGGCTGTTGGTTTTGCATAGATGCCCTTTATTATGTTGAGAAATTTCCCTTCTATACCTATTTTATTGAGAGCTTTTATCAGGAATGGGTGTTGGACTTTGTCAAATGCCTTTTCTGCATCAATTGAGATAATCATGTGATTTTTTTCTTTCCTTTTATTTATGTGGTGGATTACGTTGATGGATTTTCTAATGTTAAACCATCCTTGCATACCTGGTATGAATCCTACTTGGTCGTGGTGTATTATTTTTTTGATATGATACTGAATTCTATTGGCTAGAATTTTGTTCAGAATTTTTGCATCTATATTCATGAGAGATATTGGTCTGTAATTTTCTTTTTTTGTGATGTCTTTGCCTGGTTTTGGTATCAGCGTTATGCTGGCTTCATAGAATGAATTTGGAAGTGTTGCTTCCTCTTCTATGCTCTGAAATAACTTGAGTAGAACTGGTACGAGCTCTTCTGTAAATGTTTTGTAGAATTCTCCAATGAAGCCATCTGGGCCAGGGCTTTTTTTGGTTGGGAGTTTTTTTATTACCTTTTCAATCTCTTCTCTTGTTATGGGTCTGTTCAGATTTTCAATATTACTTTGTTGTAGTTTGGGTAGGCCGTATGTTTCTAGAAATTTATCCATTTCTTCTAGGTTTTCAAATTTGTTGGAATATAGTTTTTCATAATATTCTGTTATAATCCTTTTTATTTAGGTTGGGTCTGTTGTAATGTCCCCCATTTCATTTCTTATTTGAGTTATTTGTGCCCTCTGCTGTTTTTCTTTTGTCAGTCTGGCCAGTGGTTTGTCGATTTTGTTGATTCTTTCAAAGAACCAACTTTTGGTTTTGTTGATTCTTTCTGTTGTTTTTCTGTTCTCTATTTCATTTATTTCTGCTCTGATCTTTACTATTTCCTTTCTTCCGGTGGTTGTAGGCTTTTTTTGTTGTTCTCTTTCTATTTGTTTGAGTTGTATAGTTAATGTTTTGATTTTGTCCCTTTCTTCTTTTTTGATATGTGCATCTATTGCTATAAATTGTCCTCTGAGGACTGCCTTTGCTGTGTCCCAAAGGTTTTGGTTTGATGTGTTTTCATTTTCATTTGATTCTAGGAATTTTTTAATTCCATCTCTGATTTCTTCTATTAGCCGTTGATGTGTAAGCAGATTATTATTCAGTTTCCATGTGTTTGATTTTTTTTCCTTGCTCTTTCTAGTGTTAATTTCTACCTTGATGGCATTGTGGTCAGAGAAGATACTGTGAATTATCTCAGCATTTTGGATCTTGTTGAGGATTGCTCTGTGGCCTAAGATGTGGTCTATTCTGGAGAACGTTCCATGTGCATTGGAAAAGAATGTGTACTTTGCACCAGTTGGATGGATTGTTCTATATATATATATGAGGTCCAGTTGGCTGATTGTGTCCTTTAGGTGTTCTGTATCTTTGCTGAGTTTCTTTTTAGTAGTTCTGTCCTTTACTGAGAGTGGTGTGTTGAAGTCTCCTACTATTATTGTGGAACTGTCAATTTCTCTTGTCACTGTTGTTAGAGTTTTTTTTATGTATTTTGGAGCCCTGTCATTGGGTGCATAGATATTTATTATGGTTATGTTTTCATGATGGATCTTCCCCTTAATCATTATATAGTGTCCTTCTTTGTCTTTTATGGTAGATTTTGTTTTAAAGTCTATTTTATCTGAGATTAGAATTGCCACTCCTGCTCTTTTTTGATAGTTGTTAACTTGATATATTTTTTTCCAACCTTTGATTTTTAATAAATTCACATCTTTGTTTCTAAGGTGTGTCTCTTGTAGACAGCATATTGATGGATCCTGCTTTCTTATCCATTCTGCCACTCTCCGTCTCTTTATGAGTGCATTGAGTCCATTTACGTTCAGTGTAATTATTGATAGATGTGAGTTTGTTGCTGTCATTTTGTAGTGCTTTTTTTTGTTATGCTGAAGTTTTCTTTCTTCTTCTTACTTTCTTGTGCTGAGTTACTTTTGTTTGTGGATTTTGTGTTCATTTCTTTTGTTTTTGTAGGTTTTGTTTTTGTTGAGACTTTATGTTTTTCGTCTTTATTTTTATGAGTTGGTTTGTTAACTTTTTTTGTGGTTACCATGAATTTTACCCTTATCTTTATAATTTTGAAGCAGTCTACCGTTACTTGGTATCGCCTTGCCTTCCTTTCCTTTAGAAGGTTCTATACCTATGCCGTTTGTTCCCTCTTTCATTGTTTTGATGTTGTTGTCATCCTTTGATTGATTCCTCTGATTCCCTGTTGTATATCTTTTGTTTTTGGAAAGTCCTCTGTAGTTCAGTTCCTAGAATGGTATCTGGTTCATGTGAACCTGCATCCTAGGTCCTAGGTCCTGCCTGAGGGCTGAAGCTGTTTGTCCTCAGATCGAAGAACTCCCTTTAATAATTCTTGTAAGTTTGGTTTGACGTTTGCATATTCCTTTAGTTTCTGTTTATCTGGAAATGACCTAATTTCACCATCAAATCTGAATGAGAGTTTTGCAGGATATATTATTCTTGGCTGACAATTTTTTTCTTTCAAGATTTTATATATGTCATCCCATTGCCTTCTTGCCTGCATGGTTTCTGCTGAATAATCTGAGCTTAGTCTTATTGTTTCTCCTCTGTATGTGACTTCTTGTTTTTCACGAGCTGCTCTCAGGATTCTTTGTTTGTCTTTAGTTTTAGCGAGTGTGAATATGATATGTCTTGGTGATTTTCTTTTGGGGTCTCTTCTATATGGGGTTCGTTGAGCTTCTTGGATGGCCAGCTTTTCATTTTTCATGATATTGGGAAAGTTTTCTGTCAGCAGTTCGTCAATGATCCTCTCTGTGTTTTCTGTTTTCTCCCCCTGTTCTGGTATGCCAATCACTCGTAAGTTTTTGCTTTTAATTGTGTCCCACATAACTCTCAGGGACTCTTCATTTTTCTTTGTTCTTTTTTCTGAGTTTTCCTGAAACAGAGTTGTATCCAAGTGTTTGTCTTCAGTTCTACTGATCCTGTCTTCCATGGTTTCAAATCTACTTCTCAGCCCTTCTATGACACCGTCCATTTCTGAAATCTTGTTGTTTATCTTTTGGATTTCTAATTGTTGTTTTTGTATAATTTCGAGTTGTGAATTTATTTTGGCATTTTGTTCCTGCATCATCTTCCTGAATTCTTCCAATTTTTTGTCTGTATTTTCCATAAATTTGTCTATTTTTCCTCATGTTTGTCAGCTTTTTGCCTCAGTTCTTAGAAAATTCCGAGTATTAGTGATTTGAGTTCCGTATCAGTTACTTCTAGTGCATTTTCTTCCACAGGAGTGTTATCTGGTGTTTTAATTTGGACACCTATTGGAGCCATCTTGTCTTGTTTTTGTAAATGTTTTTATATTGTTTGCTGTTTTTGGGGCATTCAGTAGATATTTCTCTCATTTATTCATTGTAGTTTTTTTTTTGTTTGTTTCGTTCTTGTGGTACAGCTGGGCAGATCTAGCTGAGGAGGAGCCACTGGGACGGGTTGCTAGTGGTACTCACCGCAGCCACCAGGACGGTCGGTAGTCAGTGCTGGGCAGGTTCCAATAGGGCGTGCCTGCACCGCTTGGTGGTGTGATGTCTAGTGCACCGTTCAGGTAGGTAGGGTGCAGCGGGAAGATGGTTATGTGTGAAGCTAAGCTGGATATGGGCAAGAGGAGAGAGGAGGAGGATCAAAAAGTGTACAAACATAAAAGAATGATGGGGAGCTTGTCGTTGGAATGTAGAGATGAGAGACTATGGGATGGCGGAAACCAGAAGGGGGAAGAGAAAGAAAAGGAAAGAATGACCAAATAAAAATCAGAAAAGTTAAAGAACTGCAAAGTTCCCAGGGATCCCACCTATGCAGCTATCAGGTCTGGGGGAGTCGGTCTCAATTTTCACATCTCAGCCTGGCCAGAAGGTACAGAGGCATACATCGCCTGGTATTCAGGGATCAGAAAGAGAAGGAAGAGATAGAGAGACGAGAAATTAAGCAATGAAGAAAGACAAAAGGGAAAAAGAGGTAAAAGATGACAAAACTAATCAAAAAAGGAAGAAAAATAAAATTGAAAAAAAAAAAAGGGCAACACCAGCATTCAGTGCCTACAAATGGAACCCAGAGAGCCCCCACTCAGGGGCGCGAATTCCAAGAAGCCGGTAGTCTCGGGGTTAAGAGACCGTGGCCACGGGAAGCAGAGGGGCCAACGAACAAAGGCCCCAGGATCCCACCCGCACGGGAGCCCAGACCTAGTAACAGCCACATGCCTGAATGCACCCCTACAGCCCCGCAGGAGAGAGCAGAGACGGCACTCGGAACCAGGCACCCAGGCAAAAGGAGGGGGAGGCGGCAGAAAAAGGTTCGCTAGCTGCCAGCAAACGGCTCCCAGAAAGCCGCCAGCCCGGGCGCGCGGAGTCCAAGCACCAGCGCCCCCCTGCTCAGGGACTCCGGCCATGGAAAGCAGAGGGGCGAACGAACAAAGGCCCCGGGATCCCACCCGCGCGGGAGCCCAGACCTAGAAACAGCCACACGCCCGAACACAGACCTACAGCCCCGCAGGAGAGAGCAGAGACGGCACTCGGAACCAGGCACCCAGGCAAAAGGAGGGGGAGGCGGCAGAAAAAGGTTCGCTAGCTGCCAGCAAACGGCCCCCAGAAAGCCGCCAGCCTGGGCTCGCGGAATCCAAGCACCGGCGCCCCCCAGCTCAGGGACTCCGGCCACGGAAAGCAGAAGGGCGAACGAACAAAGGCCCCGGGATCCCACCCACACGGGATCCCAGACCTAGAAACAGCCACACGCCCGAACGCAGACCTACAGCCCCGCAGGAGAGAGCAGAGATGGCACTCTGAACCAGGCACCCTGGCAAAAGGAGGGGGAGGCGTCAGAAAAAGGTTCGCTAGCTGCCAGCAAATGGCTCCCAGAAAGCCACCAGCCCAGGTGCGCCGAATCCAAGCACCGGCGCCCCCCACCCCAGGGACCCTGGCCACGGAAAGCAGGGGATCCCCAGCTGAGGCGGAGAGGGGTAGGTGGTGGGAGAGCGCACACCGCAGTTTACCGGTCGTTCTGTCTCCGACCAGATGCTCTGCAAGGCTGCTCTCCCGTTCGCTGGTCTCCGATAGGAATCCAAGATGGTGGATCCGCGCTGCGTTAGCTGGTAAGGAATCTCTGCCTGAGTCTCTCCTCGCTCTCCGTTCTCTTTTAGTATTCTCACTCCGTTTGGTGTTTGGCTGAGTTCTTTATCTCTTCATTTGGTGTTCTAGGGTTTCAGGATTGTTGATTCTCTGTTAGGCTTAGTTTTTCGGATCTTTGCTGTGGAGGGACGGCGTGGTGTTTCTGCCTAGAGCGCCATCTTATAACGGATCCCATTTCATTTCTTATTTGGGTTATTTGTGTCCTCTGCTGTTTTTCGTTTGTGAGTCTGGCCAGTGGTTTGTCGATTTTGTTGATTCTTTCAAAGAACGAACTTTTTGTTTTCTTGATTCGTTCTATTGTTTTTCTGTTCTCTATTTCATTTATTTCTGCTCTGATCTTTACTATTTCCTTTCTTCTGGTGGTTCTGGGCTTTTTTTTCTGTTCTCTATTTGTTTGAGTTCTGTAGTTAATGTTTTGATTTTGTCCCTTTCTTCTTTTTTGATATGTGCATCTATTGCTATAAATTGTCCTCTGAGGACTGCCTTTGCTGTGTCTCAAACGTTTTGGTATGATGTGTTTTCATTCTCATTTGATTCTAGGAATTTTTTGATTCCATCTCTGATTTCTTCTATTACCCAGTGATGTGTAAGCAGGTTATTATTCAGTTTCCATGTAGTTGATTTTTGTTCCTTGCTCTTTCTAGTGTTAATTTCTACCTTGATGGCATTGTTGTCAGAGAAGATACTGTGAATTATCTCAACGTTTTGGATCTTGTTAAGGGTTGCTCTGTGGCCTAGGATGTGGTCTATTCTGGAGAACGTTCCATGTGCATTGAAAAAGAATGTGTACTTTGCAGCGGTTGGATGGAGTGTTCTATATATGTCTATGAGGTCAAGCTGGCTAATTTGGCCGAATAGGTCTTCTGTATCTTTGCTGAGTTTGTTCTTAGTTGTTCTGTCCTTAACTGAGAGTGGTGTGTTGACGTCTCCTACCATCATTGTGGAACTGTCAATTTCTCTTTTCAGTGTTGTTAGAGTTTGTTTTATGTATTTTGGAGCCCTGTCATTGGGTGCGTAGATGTTTATTATGGTTATGTCTTCATGATGGATCATCCCTTTAATCATTATATAGTGTCCTTCTTTGTCTTTTATGGTAGATTTTGTTTTAAAGTCTATTTTATCTGAGATTAGAATTGCCACTCCTGCTCAAGTTGTTATATATAGTTTTTAGCTTGATGTATTTTTTCCCAACCTTTGACTTTTAATAAATTCACATCTTTGTTTCTAAGGTGTGTCTCTTGTAGACAGCATATTGATGGATCCTGTTTTCTTATCCATTCTGTCACTGTCCATCTCTTTATGGGTGCATTGAGTCCGTTTACCTTCAGTGGAATTATTGATAGATGTGAGTTTGTTGCTGTCATTTTGTAGTGCTTTTTCTTGTGGTGCTGAAGTTTTCTTTGTTCTTCTTACTCTCTTGTGCTGAGTTACTTTTGTTTGTGGATTTTGTGTTCATTTCTTTTGTTTTTGCAGGTTTTGTTTTTCCTGAGACTATGTTTTTCATCTTTATTTGTATGAGTTGGTTTGTTAACTTTCTTTGTGGTTACCATGAATTTTACCCTTCTATTTCTAAGTTTGAAGCAGTCTACCCTTACTTGGTATCGCCTTGTCTTCTTTTCCATTAGAAGGTTCTATACCTATGCCGTTTATTCCCCCTTTCATTGTTTTGATGTTGTTGTCATCCATCGATTGACTGCTGTGATTCCCTGTTGTATTTCTTTTGGTTTTGGGTGTCCTCGAGGGTTCATTTCCTAGATTGGTATCTGGCTTGTAGGATCCTGCATCCTAGGTCCTGCCTGAGGGCTGAAGCTGTTTGTCCTCAGATCGAAGAACTCCCTTTAATAATTCTTGTAAGTTTGGTTTGACTTTTACATATTCCCTTAGTTTCTGTTTATCTGGAAATGACCTAATTTCACCATCAAATTTGAACGAGAGTTTTGCAGGATATATTTTTCTTGGCTGACAATTTTTTTCTTTCAAGATTTTATATATGCCATCCCATTGCCTTCTTGCCTGCTTGGTTTCTGCCGAATAATCTGAGCTTAGTCTTATTGTTTCTCCTCTGTATGTGACTTCTTGTTTTTCACAAGCTGCTCTCAGGATTCTTTGTTTGTCTTTGGTTTTGGTGAGTGTGAATATGATATGCCTTGGTGATTTTCTTTTGGGGTCTCTTCTATATCGGGTTCATTGAGCTTCTTGGATGGCCAGCTTTTCATCTTTCATGATACTGGGGAAGTTTTCTGTTAGCAGTTCCTCAGTGATCCACTCTGTGTTTTCTGTTTTCTCCCCCTGTTCTGGAATGCCAATTTCTTGTAAATTTTTGCTTTTAATTGTGTCCCACATAACTCTCGGGGTCTCTTCATTTTTCTTTGTTCTTTTTTCTGAGTTTTCCTGAAACAGAGTTGTATCCAAGTGTTTGTCTTCAGTTCCACTTATCTTGTCTTCCACAGTTTCAAATCTGCTTCTCAGCCCTTCTATGACATCATCCATTTCGGAAATCTTGTTGTTTATATTTTGGATTGCTAATTGTTGTTTTTGTATAATTTCTAGTTGTTAATTTATTTTGGCATTTTGTTCCTGCATCATCTTCCTGAATTCTTCCAATTTTTTGTTTTTATTTTCCATGAAGATGTCTATATATTTCTCATGTTTTTTGCCTCAGTTCTTGGAAAATTCCTGGTACTAGTAATTTAAATTCCCTGTCAGGTACTTGTAGTGCATTTTCTTCCACAGGAGAGTCATCTGGTGTTTTAATTTGGACGCCTACTGGAACCATCCTGTCCTCTTTTTGTAAATGTTTTGATATTGTTTGCTGTTTTGGGGGCATTCAGTAGATATTTCTCTTGAATATTGATTGTAGATTTGTTTGTTTTGTCCCTTTTTTAAAAAAAAGAAAAAATTTGAGTATGTCTGAGCAGGCGGACTGCGTGCTCTTTGTTGTGTGCTCGTCTGTGCACTCAATACTTTTTGCCTCCTTCTCCAACTGGCAGGTTCAGTCACTAAGATGTTGTACGGCAGGGCAGGTCTAGCTGAAGAGGAGCCACTGGGATGGGTTGTTTGTGGCACTCACTACAGCCACCAGGGTGGGTCGGTAATCAGTGCTGGGCAGGTTCCAGTAGGCTGTGCCTGCACTGCTTGGTGGTGTGATGTCAAGTGCATGGTTCAGGTAGGCAGGATGCAGTGGGGAGATGGTTATGTGTGGAGCTAGGCTGGATATGGGAGAGAGGAGAGAGCAACAAGAGCCAAAAAAATGGCTGTTTTGTCTCCCACTGGACACTCCGTGAGGCTGCTTACTCATACCCCCGTTTGCTAGTCTCCGATAACAGTCCAAGATGGTGGATCTGCGCCGTGTTAGCTGGTAGGAGACTTCTGCATGAATCTCTCCTAGCTCTCTGTTCTGTTTCAGTATTCGTATTCCATCTGGTGCTCAGCTGAGTTCTTTATCTCTTCATTTGATGTTCTAGGGTTTCAGGTATGTTGCATTCTCTGTTTGGCTTAGTTTTTCGGATCTTTGCTGTGGAGGGATGGTGTGGTGCTTCTGCCTAGAGCGCCATCTTGCTGGAACTCCAATGAATGAAGTCATTTTCTCTACATATTGGTTGTGGTGTTGCAGAGCCCTGCCTTATAGGGATTCAGAAACCTCTACAGTCATTGGGTTCCATATCTGAAAATGACTCATGTCAGAAACTGAGCAAAATATTATGACTTTTTATCCATGTAATTGCCCTTAGCCTCCTTTTTTCTTCATTCTCTCCTTCATTTGATCATAAATGCTAAATAGCACCCTTGTTGATCATCCATCTATTTTGTCTCAAAGGATGAAATACTTTAATAACTACCTCCACAACTCCCCCTGTGTCTATTTTTCTTTTTTTACCCCCCAATTTGGCTGTTCGTTATGGTAATTGTGGCCTTCCCATCTTCTAGAGGTTAAGTGATACCATCTGACCTCTATTATCTCAAGGCTCATCATCACAATGGATATTAATGGGCCCCATTTTGTGACTGTTTCTCTTACTTTCCTTCATACCTTGCCTGTAGAGGACAGCAACCGGTGAACTTCTTAGTCATATTAGTGCCCTTCTCACCAGAACATTCCTGATGGCCTTAGTGAAGTGTTTGCCCTCTGGGCCATCCTATAAAGCATAATTATATGGTGGATCTTCATGCCTTAAATAATATACAACTCCATCATGCCCACATTTCTTCACTTGTTTATTCCTATATATCCTGTTAGCCAGAACACCTTGGGCATTTCCACTTAACATCGATCAACATTTTCTTCCAGCTTGGTGAGTTTGCCCTAACCCCTGGAGTTCCTGTCTTCAAAAAGTACCCTCAAGTTGATGAATTTTTGTTGATTCAATTTTATGTTCTGGTCCCCATGATCAAGCACTCTAAAAACTCAATTACTTTTATATATAATTTCTTTCTTCCCTCATCTGCTCAGTATGTATTTAGCCAGGTTACGCTCTGATTAACCCCAGTTATAGGTAGGTGCAGTTTCTTAGAGGGACATCTGTTTTCCAGTGGCAGAGAAGTCTCTGAAGCATCTTCCAGCACAGTTAAACGTTAAGGTTATCCCAACCCACCTGGCGTAAAGGAGACTGAAGAATACAAAAGTCAGAAGGAAAGTATTAGCCCAAGAGACAGAAAGGGCCACATAAACCAGAGACTCCATCAGCCTGAGACTAGAAGAACTAGATGATGCCTGGCTACCACCAACGCCCACCCTGTCAGGGAACACTACAGAGAGTCCTTGATGGATCAGGAGAAAAGCGGGGTGCAGAACTCAAATTCTAGTAAAAAGTCCAGAGTTAATGGTCTGACTGAGACTGGAGGAACCCCTGAAATCATGGCCTCTGCACTCTCTGTCAACCTGGAAGTAAAACCATTCCCAAGGCCAACTCTTCAGATAAAGATTAGACTGGACTATGGGACATAAAATGACACTCATGAAGAGTGTGCTTCTTAGATCAAGTAGATAAGTGAGACATGGGCAGCTCCTGTCTGGAGGTGCGATGAGAAAGCTGATAAGGTCAGGAGCTGGTTGAATGAACACGGGAAATCAGGGGTGGAAGGGAAGAGTGTGCTTTCACAGTATAGGGAGAGCAATTAGGATCACATAACAATGTATGTATATGTTTTTGCATGAGAGACTAACTTGAATTGTAAACTTTCACTTAAAGTACAACAATTAAGAAAACAAATAAATAAAATAAATAAGTGTTAAGGTTAATAGAGCAGGATGGGCTACATCTGCAAGCTCTGTGGATTGGAGAGATGCTGCAGAGTCAATATACTCTGGGGTTCCAAGCAGATGTCCCCATCCCACATGGTAGGGTTCCAGATTTTTCCATCCAGGACCCTGACTTGAGCATAACAGAGCTGCTTTGGCTAAGTACTAAAATATCTCTGGAACTCTGAGCTCAGGATTTTAGAATCTATGATTTTCAGTTTGATACTCTGGAATTTCTGCTCTCAACAAAGAGACCCTTTTACTTTCACACTTAGCCTTGAACTGCTTGTTAACTACCCTCAGTGTCTCATTATTCTTCTTCAATGGGTCAATTCAAATTACAGTAACCAGCCAATTTTGCTATTTTATCAGCACACCACCCCTCAATATTTCAAATGTAAGAGTGAGGCCTTCAGCTGGAACATTCCCCCCAGAGAACCATAAGAGAGATATTTAACAGTTGAGCTGCCATCTTATGTCACATTCAGTTGGCGCCTCTCCTGCTATTCAGTATGATGTCATTGTCCACCAGGCATTGCATGATAAAGTCCCAAAACTTCATTTTGCTACCTGTTTTCCTAAACATCTTAGTACCATTTGCATTAGTTTAAAACCATTGAGTGGCAGATGCCAACATAGAATTAAACTTTCAAGATTTTATTTTATTTATTTATTTTTTGTGGTGGAGCAGGAAAAGGAGGGCAGTCTTAATACCACAAACCTGAGAACAGGGGAAGGAATACGGGAAAGGAGGGCTGGGGAGAAAAATTCTCAGACTTGAGCATGGTTGCAGCGAACTGTCAGCCAAGCTGAAAGGGAGTCTTTGAGCCAAAGTTGCCCTTTGGAAATGAGCCTGCCCAAGTATCCTTGTTGTGCTCTGTCAGTGGCTGAGTGAAGCCTAACGGGAAATATGACCTCAGTGTAAATACGATATTGGATCCAAAGGTGCAGCAGCTGGAGCTTCAGTATAATATACTTCCCACAGCAGACATGAGTAGCACATTTCCACAGCTGTTACATATGTACGGATGCACAAGCTTTCACATTTAGTATTTAATTTTATGGTCTCCCCATAAAGTGGGATATTAAGGATAGGAAGGATTTCCTTGAAGATATTAACTTGCGCATTAAGACTGAGGCAGCAGAATTGCTGTTAGGGCTCCATGGGTCAGGAGGAAATGAAAACATGTAGAGGAAGAGTTTAGGAAGAAAAGACAAGAAGATGTCCCAATCACATTTCTCTTATATCACAGTAGTACCTAGAATCAAACTTGCCTGTATCTGATAGTCATGCACCTATTTAAAATGTGACTCAAAAGAGCAATTCATCATCCTGAAATATTTTATGAGAGAATTGGGACAGAAAGACAAACACTGACTGAGAAAATCATCGAATTCAATCTCTGTGTGAAATAGAAATATATTCATTTTTCCCTTAGGAACCAGGGAGCTCTTAGTCTTTCATACTTTATCTTTGCTCATCTTATTTCACTCTTCCAGGGCCACCCATTTATTTTCACCTTCTACTTGCTTCCTCTTTACTTTTTATTTATTTTTTTCTGCATATCTGCCTTCTTATTACTACATGATATTGGAGTATTAGCAAGAGCAGTAAAATGTGTTAATCCTGGTAAATAGATTTAAAATTTTACATTTTACATTTAAAGATTTGCTCTGATGTTGATAAAATGCTGAGCTGCGACTGGTTAATGACCTTTGGGATCGTGTCTATGTTCACATATTCGGTGTATAAGTGACTGTGGAGATGAGTCTTTTGAGACTAGTTTTTGTATTCTGTGTAAAAAAGAAAAAAAATTCTTGGTACCAAAAGGTGCATAATGCAAATATTCTTCTGACTGTCACTGTGAAATGCGAACATCACTTAGTAGAGAATAATTTTTTACTTTGGTGGAAAGCAAATTTTGGCTTATGTCACTGTCTGGAATTCTTAGGAGAAAATACCACCAAGATCAAAATTTGTACCTATATTAAAAAATATTTCAATTGAAGCTCAAATTGTACTTCTTCATAGAAAAATAGAATTTTAGTGTATAGATATTAAAATGAAGTTTGTCGTTTTTAGAGTTAGTCAACTTTATTGGTAGGAGTTAAATAACAACAGCAAAAAGCTTAGTTGTAATACATAGTATGCCCTGGACAATCATAGGATCAGAGAAGGTTAGTCAGCTGTATTACAACCTACTTTTTCCTGCAAGTAAACTTATTGTAAGTCCAGATATAGAAGTGGACTTGACTGGCCTCTAGCTGGTGGATTCAGCCCAGAGGTGCAGGTAAGAACAGATCTGGATATAAAGGTTATCTGGAACTTAATACGCAAAGAACAGCACTGAGAACAACAAGAACAGTTTTTATTGTTAGTAGGGAAAAGATCCTAAATGAAAACAGGCAAAATGATGAATCAGGATTAAGAAAAGTAACACTAAAAATATCTCTAGAGGTTATGATGATTATAAGAGCAATATACTTTCATTTACAGCATAGTAAAATACAAAATACAAAGAAGGAAGTAAAATTATGACTATAACTATCACCAAGAGATATCCATTGCTAAAATTTTGGTTTATGTATGTTTAGACATATACATCTATGTGTGCTATATTCCCTTTAATTTGATTACTATAATGCCTTTGCAATTTTATTTCCTAATGAGTTACAAGATGAATGGTTTTTGTTCATTTTAAAAATAGAAAAATTAAGAACTTCTGGCAACATAGCGCTCTAGGCAGAAGCACCACTCCATCCCTCCGCAGAAAAGATCCGAGAAACTAAGCCAAACAGAGAAAACAGCAATCCTGAAACCCTAAAAAATCAAATGAAGTGATGAAGAACTCAGCCAAGCACAAAATGGAGTGAAAAAACTGACAGAGAACAGAGAACAAGGAGAGGTTCATGCAGAGGTCTCCTAACAGATAAGGCAGCATGGATCCACCATCATGGGCTCCTATCAGAGACCAGCAAATGGGGGTACAAGAAAGCAGCTTCAAGTATCTTCCAGCAGGAGACAGAACAACCGATATACGCTTTCCCATTCCCCACCCTTCTTCCCCCCCACTAGGCCTCCTCTGCCTTCCGCAGCCACAGTCTCTTGGCCAGGAAGCACCGGCTGCTTGGATTCGACCTGCCTGCACTGGCCGATTCCCTGTGTGCCATTTGTGGGCTGCTGGTGTTGCTTTTCCACTTATTTTGATTTCTTCCTTACCTCTCACCACCTCCCCCTCCTTTCATTCAAATACCTGGCTCCCTGTGCCATCTTTGCTTCTTCCTGGGGGGCTGTGGAGCTCCGTTTGAGTGTGGAACCGCTTCATGGTCTGTGCTGCCATGCTGGTGGGATCTTTGGGTTTTTTGTTTGTTAGTTTGTTTTGAATTGTTTGTTTGTTTTCTTTTTCTTTTCTCAAGTTGGGAGCCCATTCTGGCCAAACAGTGCTATGAGGCTTGGGACCTACCCCCTCAGCTTATGCAGATGCACAGAGGGATCACTGAGACATTTTTTTTTTTTTCTGTTTTTTGGGGGCTTTTCTTGTTCTTTTTTTTTTTAAATTTGTTTTGTTTTCTTTTCCCTCTTTTTCGATTTTTGTCTTTCTCCATTACTCAGTTTCTCCTCTCTCTATACCTTCCTTATCTTCCTGTCCTGTGTACACCTGGTGCTGAATTCTTCCACGCCTTCTAGCCAGGCTGTACGGCAACACCTGGGAACAACTTCCCCAGACCTTGTACCACACCAGTGGGATCCCTAGGAGCTTTGCTGTTCTTCTTTCTTTCTAATTTTTATTTATTAATTATTTTCTTTTTTTTCTTCTTCTTCCCCTTTTTGTTTTTCTCCATTTCATAGTCTCTCATCTCTCCACTCCAACAGGAAGCTCCCCTAGCACTCTTTTTTGTTTGTTTGTATGTTTCTGGCTCCTGTTCCTCCTCCTCTCTCTCATATCCATCTTAACTCCACACATCACAATCTCCTCCCTCCATCCTGCCTCCCTGCACTGTGTGCTTAACATCACACCACCAAGCAGCACAGGCACGGCCAACCGGAATCTGACCTGCACGGATTACTGACCCACCCTGCAGTAAGTGCCACAAACAAGCCATCCAAGCAACTCCTCTTCAGCTAGACCTGCCCTGCTATACCATATCTGAGCGACTGACCCTGCCAATTGGCGAAAGAGGCGAAAAGTGTCGTACCAACAGACAAGCAAACAACAAAGAACACATAGCCCACCTACTCAGACGTAGCCAAATTTAAAAAAAAAGAGGGGGCAAAACAAACAAATCTACAATCAATAAATGAGAAAAATAACTGCTGAATGCCCTGAAGACAGCAGACAATAATATTTACAAAAACAGGACAGAATGGTACCAATAGGCATCCAAAATAAAACACCAGATGACTTTCCAGTAGAAGAAAAGGCACTAGAACTACCTTACAGGGAATTCAAATCTCTGATACTCAGAATTATCCAAGAGATGAATCAAAAGGCAAACAAAAATGAGGAAAAAATAGACAAACTCATTGAAAAGGCAGAAAAATTCATGGAAAATACAGACAAAAAACTGGAAGAATTCAGGAAAACAATGCAGGAACAAAATGCCAAAATAAATTCACAACTAGAAATTATACAAAAGCAACAATTAGAAATCCAAAAGACAAACAACAAGATTTCAGAACTGGACAGTATCAGAGAAGGGCTGAGAAGCAGATTTGAAACGGTGGAAGACAGGATCAGAGGAATTGAAGACAAACACTTGGATACAACTTGGTTTGAGGAAAAGTCAGAAAAAAGAATGAAGAAAAATGAAGAGACCCTGAGAATTATGTGGGATACAATCAAAAGCAAAAATTTGCAAGTGATCAGAGTTCCAGAACAGGGGGAGAAAACAGAAGACACAGAGAGGATCTTTGAAGAATTGCTGACAGAAAACTCCCCCAATATCATGAAAGATGAAAAGCTAACCATCCAAGAAGCTCAACGAAGCCCATGTAGGAGAGACCCCAAAAGAAAATCACCAAGGCATATCATAATCACACTTGCTAAAACCAAAGGCAGACAAAGTATCCTGAGAGCAGCTCAAGAAAAACAAAAAGTCACATACAGAGGAGAAACTGTAAGACTAAGCTCGGATTATTCAGCAGAAACCATGCAGGCAAGAAGGCAATGGGATGGCATATATAAAATCTTGAAAGAAAAAAATTGCCATCCAAGAATAATATATCCTGCAAAACTCTTGTTCAAATGTGATGGTGAAATTAGGTCATTTCCAGATAAACAGAAATTAAGGGACTATGTAAAAACCAAACCAAAATTACAAGACTTATTAAAGGAAGTCCTTTGATCTGAGAACAAACAATATCAGACCACAAGCTGAATACAGGACACAGGATTGTACTAGCCAAACACCAACCTGGGAAATAAACTGTTAAGGACTATGAAAAACCAAAAGAATTACAACAGGGAACCAGAGAGGTTAATCTGTAAATGACAACAGCATCAGAACAATAAAAGAGGGAATAAATGGTGTAGATATAGCACCTTCTAATGGAGAGGAAGTCAAGCGATACTGAGTAATAATAGACTGGTTCAAACCTAGGAAGATAAGAGTAAATTTCACGGTAACCACAAAGAAAGTTAACAAACTTACTCATCAAAATAAAGAAGAAAAACATAAAGTTTCAGTAAAAACAAAACCTACAAAAAACAAAAGAAGTGAAAAAAAATCCACAAAAAATATAAGGAACTCAGCGCAGGAGAGTAAGAGGAACAAAACTGGAGGACATTATGCTGAGTGAAATAAGTCAATCACAAAAGGACAAATATTGTATGAGACCTCTACTGTATAACTCACATAAAAGTTTACACACAAAAATAAACAATCTTTGTTGGTTATGAGGGATGGGAGGAGTGGGGGGGAGCTAAATAGACAAGTGATAACTTTGGTGAAGGGTAAGACAGTACACTACTGGGGAAGCCAGCACAACTTGTACAAAGAAAGGTCATGGAAGCTCCATAGACACTTCCAAACTCCCTGAGGGACTGAATTGCTGGGCGGAGACCTGTGGGGACCATGTCTCTGGGAACATCTAGATCAATTGGCAGAATGCAGTTTATAAAGACAATGTTCTATATTCTACCTTGGTGAGTAGTGTCTGAGGTCTTAAAAGCCTGTGAGCAGCCATCTAAGATATTCCACTGGTCTCACCCCTTCAGAAGCAAGGGAGAATAAAAAGAACAAGATATAAGGAAAAGGTTAGTCCAAAGGACCAATGGACCACTGCTGCCATGGCCTCCACCAGACTGAGTCCAATACAGCTAGATGGTGCCCAGCTACCACCACTGACTGCTCTGACCAGGATCACAAGAGAGGTTCCTGGACAGAGCTGGAAAAGGATGTAGAACAGAATTCTAACTCACAAAAAAAGACCAGATTTACTGGCCTGGCAGACTGGAGAAACCCCGATAATACGGCCCCTGGACACCCTTTTAGCTCAGAGGTGAACGCACTCTAGAGGTTCACTGTTCAGCTGGGGATTGGACAGCCCCATAAAACAAAATGGGACTAATGAGGCATAGCAGTCAAGGGACAAGGACTAGAAAGAAGGAGGGGACAGGAAAGCTGGTGATAGGGAACCCAAGGTTGAGAAGGGACAGTGTTGACATGTCATGGGGTTGTTAACCATTGTCATAGGGCAGTATGTATACTAACTCTTTAATGAGAAACTATTTGTTCTGCAAACCTTCCTTTAAGGTAAAAAAAAAAAAAAAAAAAAAAGAATTATCTATGTGAGATCAAATTGACATCAGCAACTCAAAATGTTTGATGGGAAGCCTAGAGGACAGTGAGTTGAAGATAATCGTGATGGAATAATTTGGAAAAGGTTAGTGAGAATAGCAGCACAACTGGAAGAATGTAATTGATGTCACTGAATTGTACATGTAAAAACTTTCAAAATGGTGTAACTTTGGCTATGTATATTTTCAACACAAAAAAGGTCCTGAAGGTCAAGAAGGAAGAGTGTTGACATGTCATGGAGTTGTTAACCAATGTCATAAAACAATATGTGTACTGACTGTTTAATGAGAAACTATTTATTCTGCAAACCTTCATCTAAAGTACAATAAAAAAATTTAAAAAAATAGCTAAATTAGATTATTAACTATCATATGTGATTTATATTCCTTCAGTTATTAAAGTCGTGCAAGAAATGGTATATGTTGATTCCTGTCAAAGTAAATAGAGAAATAGAAACTTTGAGTTTCTTCCCTTTACTATACTGTATGTCTCAGGTTTTATAGATTTGATTTGGGATTTTGGATCCAGATTGTTAATATTATTTCTAACTTCATTAATTTTCTATATTAAGATATATATGTATAATTTTATGTTCACACATTGGCAGTAACTATTAAGATTTTATTTTTATTTATTTTTATGCATTTCTCAGTTGGCTCATGCTTGTCTTTAAGATTTTTTTTTTTCTTAATCCTTTTTTAGTAAATTGTTTTTTTAGAATCCTCTCTAGGTAGTGTATTCAGTAAGGCTGTGTAATTTCCAAGGGTTAGTTTTTGTTTCTTTGCATTTGACTGAGCTTGCACTTCCTGAGTCACGATTCTTTCCCAAAATGAATGGATACAGCTCCCTAAACTTTTCACACTAATTCTGAGGGTAGTAAAATCTATGACCATCTGTAGTTTTGCTTCTTTGCTAATGATAAATCCATGTAGAATAAGTACCCTTAGAATTTTGTATTTAACATTAAAAGCTTAAAAATTACTCAGTATATATCTCCGTATTGATATATTTTAAAGTATTCACCCCAATATGTAGTGAGATGCTTGAATTACATACTCAAAACATCTTTAATGTGAGGAAGGATTACATCTATAAATTTTTAGTTTTATGGAATCCTATTATATCTATTTCTTGTAAGGAGCCCTGGTGGCTCAAACATTTAAGCACTTATCTGCTAATGAGAAGTTTGGCAGTTAGAACTAACCCAGCAGCACCATGGGAGAAAGACCTTGCAATATGCTTGTAGAAAGATTACAGCCAAGAAAACCCTATAGGACAGTTCGACTCTGTCACTCAAGGTCCTTATGAGTCAGAATTTACTTGATGGCACCCAGTGACATACTTCTTGTATATATTATATATTTCCATGTATATTCTGTGATATTTTAAAGTCTGAAATCAAACTTCACTTACTCAAAGAAGACTTCCATACCCTGCCTCAATTATATCGGCCCCCTTTTTCTCTCACTCTCTGAATTCTGACACTGCTTTATTTTTATTTCTAGCATTTGTCACCATCTAAGGTATTGTATTTGTTCTGTTTCTTTTTTTATTTTATTATTTTCCCCAAAAAAATTATATAAATTACGTGAGATTAGAAAAAATAATGTTGATTTTTTAAAAAAAATTTCACTCTTCTAGAACAGTATCTAGTACATAGTAGGCTCTTAATAAATATTTTTTGAATGAATAAATATTTATATTTGGAGTTTCGTACATACACCAGCTACATTCAAATCTTGATTCTGGAATTTACAAATGGTAAAATTTTGAAAAAAGCAACTTATCATCTTCATTCTCCAGGTTCTTCATCTGTGAAATTGAAAAATATCATACCAATGATCATGAAGATGGCACAGGACAAAGCATCATTTTGTTCTGTTATACATAACATCATCATGAGTAAAAGCCAACTCAACAAGCAATAACAACAATTTCACACGGTGGCAGTGAGTGTCAAGCAAAATAGTTATGCAAAATATTTGTCCAGTGCTCAATAAATGTAGCTATGATCATTATTACACATAGGAACTCTTGATGCTGTTCTTCACAGATTATTTTTCTTTCAAGATTTCTCTTTTTTTGTCTTTTTCTCCTTAGCTGCAGTAGAAATTCCTAAACATACTTTAATTACCAGGTTATGTTTTCAAAAATAGTTAACCTAGTGTTCCTTTCTGCATTAGAGTCAATGCTTTACTCATACACTTTATTTTCATATTTCACTGCTCAAGTATTAAGGGAAGAGTTTCTTCTTGAATCATGTTAAGAAAATTATGCTATGAATTTTGTAAAATATTCTCTAGTCCTGAAAAACTGTTTCTCATCAGAGACAATATTATAAAGTTGAACCCTATTTTTTGAACTAATTTTTTTTCAAGTTTTGTTCACATGATTCCTTTCTACAGAAAGCTTTGGCCTATGATTCTTTAACAGAGAAATTGTAATGGATTCTATCAGATATCATGGTATTCTGAACCTTTGAGGCCCAAAGAAAAGCTAAATGGAAAGTTTACTATAGTTTTATTTTGCAGTTCAGCAAGTTAGAATCCTGAGGGGTTACTGAAAGGAGGCCAGAGATAGAGGAAGCAGTAGCAGAAAATTTGTCTCTGAGCTGAAAATCCCTTTCCTTTGTTTGAAGTGGCAGCAGCGTTAGCTGGGGCATACTGGGCTTTTTGTCTTAGATATATTTCTCATGAGAAGGAAGCTGCTATCAAGCTTAGTCTACCCCTCTTCTTTCTAGGGTCCCCTTAAACCAAGGTTATGTACCCTGAGCAACATGCTTGGTATGGTTGCCAAAGGAGCTAGATGGATGCAGAGATTTGATCAACTGCAACATATTGGTCTTACATTTATTCTTTAGTCTAATGAAGGGTCCTAAATGGGTTTCTTCTGGAATTTCTTCCACTTTCCATGTCAAGCATTTCTTCTAAATTTAGCAAAGGCACATCACTGATTCCTTGTATCTATTCTAGTCTGATTTAGTAAAAATTAACATGACCAAAACATAGTTCTTGATTGTTCCTCTCATAAATCTATTCTTCCTTTAATTGTTATTTTTTCTTTTCTTTCTACAAACAGCACCATCACATACACAATTAATAAGTTTTTATTTTCTATCCCTATATCAGCAGGTCCTGTGGCTCTACCGTGAAAACATATTTTAAAATTATCACTCCACCACTACCATTCTAATTCCACCATTATTTCTCACTTGTCCGAAGCAGTAGCATCCTAGCTTGTTTTTGTACTTCTGTTCTTGCCCTCTTTCAATCTGTTCTTCAAATAGCAGCCAGCTGTTTAAAATGTTGATCAGATCACATAACTTCCTTAATTAAATCCTTCAATTAGTTTTCAATTACTCTTAGAATTCTTAACTCTATTATGGCCAAAATGAACTTGCATGATATTCTTCTGCTTAAGATTCTGACCTTATCTGCTTAAGATTCTGACTTTATCTCCTTCAGTTTTCCCCCTTCCTAAGCTTTTGCCTCTCTGGTCTTGTAATTGCTCCCATCAAATCCCAGGTTATTAATTAAATATTTGGAAAACATTTGTCAATCCTTCTGCCTGGAATACTCTTGCCTCAGAATTTCTAATGGCTCATTCCTTCTCAGAAGTTAGCATTCTTTCTATATGTCACCTTCTCAGAAAGACTTTCCTTGACCACCTCATCTAGAATAAGTCTCACCTAACTCAGTTACTGTTTATCCATTTATCCTTCCTTCTGAAATGTTACTTAGTTCATTTACCCAAGTCTACCATTCAGCAGACTAAGTTGAGACTAATCTACCGAGGCTACCATTTTTCTTAAACTGTCTTATATCAGTCAAGGTCCTGGGAGACAGTGACAAATTCAAAGTGGAAAATTTGGTGATAGTTTCAATTTAATGGAACCAACATAGTTCAGGGTAGTATTCCAGGACATTTGGTGGTAGAGCACTTACTGCCCCTAAATCTCAAGGAGCAAAGATTAGAATAGAAATGGTTATCATAAAAGAACAAGCCACCTGAGAGGAATTGTGGTTTTGATGGATAGAATCAGTAACCTTGCCTGGCCTGAAAATGTGGAGCCAGGGTAATGAAAACTTCAGCATTTCTTATTTCCATATTCTTTTTCATTCTCAGAGTATACCCTAAACTCATAATTTTTGCTTAGAAAATAGAAGCATCATTCACTACCAACATACCTGATTTTTTTCTACACAAACCAGTTGAATATACTGTAACAGCTATCGGTAGAATATCAGATTTCCATGTTGCTAAATCTAACAGTTACCTTTCTATTCTCAACCTTTCAGCAACATTAGCTATTGAATAAGAATGGAAGTATGGGGAACTGTTAGAAATGCATTTTAATAACCCAATAAAGATTTAATAGTTTAGGATAGTATTAAATGTTTGTACTGAATGATGGATAGAGTGTCTGGATGTGGGGCTGCATTAAATACATGAGCAGTGACTAATGAAATAAGAATTGTGAGGCGAGCCATATTCCTGGTGATAGGAAATCTATGGAGTCTTGCAATATGTCAGTCACTGATCTAAATGTTTTACATGTATTAACTAATTTAATGTTCACAATAACCATATGAAATAGCTACTTTTAGCATCTTCTCTTTCTCTCTCTCTTTTTTCTTCCAATTTTGGAAGAAAAAAAAAGAAAAACTGACACAGAGAAATTAAGGAACTCCATCAATATTATCAATGGTTTTCAAAATGAATACATTAATAGTCACCATTTGCCCAAATGTAGTATTAGAAATATCACCTAAAGGAATCACTGTATCAAATTCTCTACTAAGAATTTCTGTCCATCACCCCAGAACTGAAACAATTTCCGAGGCCATCTCTTCAGACAGGGATTGGACTGGACCGTGGGACAAAAAGTGATACTCATGAAGAATGTGCCCCTTAGACAAGTAGATATAAGAGACCAAAGGGGTGGCTTCTGTCCAGAGGTGAGGGGGAAGGCAGAGAGAGTTAGGAGCTGGTTGAATGTTCATGGGGAATCAGGGCAGAGGGGAGGAGTGCGCTGTCACAGAATGGGGTGAGCGGTTGGGGTCTCATAACAATGTATGTTAAAAAAAAAATTCTGTATGGAGACTAATTTGAAATGTAAACTTCATTTAATTACATCAATAAAAAAATAATTAAATAATGAAAAAAAAGAGAATTTCTTTAAGAAAATCTACACATGTTGTTGTTGTTACTGTCATGCACCCTTGAGTCATTTCCAACTGATAGCAACCACACGCACAACAGAACGAAACTGCCTGATCCTGCATCCTCCTCACAATTGTTATGTTTGAGCCCAATGTTGGAGCCACTGTCAATGCATCTCATTGAGGGTCTTCCTCTATTGCATTGACCCTCTACTTTATTAAGTATAATGTCCTTCTACAGGGACTGGTCCTTCTTGATAACATGTCCAAATTATGTGAGACAAGTCGTGCCATCCTCGCTTCTAAGGAGCATTCTTACTGTATTCTTCCAAGAAAGATTTGTTCTTTCTTCTGGCAGTATACAGTATATTCTTCGCTAATACCATAATTTAAAGGCATCAATTCTTCTTCAGTTTTCCTTATTCATTGTCCAGCTTTCACATGCATAAGAGGCGATTGAAAATACTATGGCTTAGGTCAGGCACACCTTAGCCCTCAAAGTGACATCTTTGCTTTTTAACACTTTAAGGAGGTCTTTTGTAGAAGATTTGCCCAGTGAAATGGGTCCTTTGATTTCTTGACTGTTGCTTCCATAGGCAGTTGATTGTGAATACAAGTAAAAAGAAATCCTTGATAACTTCATTTATCCCTTTATCATGATGTTGCTTTTTGGTCCAGGTGTGAGGATTTTTATTTTCTCTATATTAGGAGGTAATCCATACTGAAGGCTATAGTCTTTGATCTTCACCATAAGTGCTTCAAATCCCCTTCATTTTCAGCAAGTTAGGTTGTGTCATCTGGATATGGCAGGTTGTTAATGAGTCTTCCTCCAAGCCTGATGCTGCATTCTTCTTCATATAGTCCAGTTTCGTGGATTATTTGCTCAGCATACAGATTGAATATGTATGGTGGAAGAATACAACCTTGATGCATACAACTTTCCTGATTTTAAACCGCATACTGTCGCCTTGTTCTGTTCGAACGGCTACCTCTTGGACAGTATACAACTTCCTTATGAGCACAATTAAGTGTTCTGGGATTCCCATTCTTTGCAATGTTATCCATAAGTAAAATGCCTTTGCTTAATCAATAAATCAATAAAACACAGGTAAACATTTTTCTCGTATTCTCTACTTTCAGCCAAGATCCATCTGACATGGGCAATCATATCCCTTTTCCATGTCCTCTTCTAATTTCAGCTTGAATTTCTAGCAGTTCCTGGGCATGTACTGCTGCAACTGTTTTTAAATTATCTTCATCAATATTTTACTTGGATGTGATAGTAATGATGTTGTTTGTTAATTCCTGCATTCTGTTGGGTCACCTTCTTTGGAATAGACACAAATATTGATCTCTTCCAGTTGGTTGGCCAGGTAGCTGTCTTCCAAATTTCTTGACATAGACGAGGTAGTACTTCCAGCATTGCATCTATTTGTTGAAACCTCTTAATTTACTTTCTTTAATTTACTTTACTTAATTTACTTTCACTCAATTCCTGAAGGCTTGCTTTTTGCCAGTGACTTCAGTGCAGCTTGGACTTCTTCCTTCAATACCATGGGTTCTGGGTCATATGCTATCTTCTGAAATGGTTGAAAGTCTACCATTTCTTTTTGGTATAGTCAATCTGTGTATTCCTTCCATCTTCTTTTGACGCTTACTGTATTATTCAATATTCTGCCCATAAACCAATACCCATTGCCCTCAAGTGGATTCCAACTCATAGTGACCCTATAGGACAGAGTAGATCTGTCCCATAGGGTTTCTAAGGAGTGGTTGGTGAATTTGAACTGCCAATCTTTCAGTTAGCAGCCTGAGATGTTAACCACCATCAGGGCTCCATTTTACCCACAGAATCCTTCAAAATTGCAACTCCACACATGAATGTTTCTACAGTTCTTTCAGTTTGAGAAATGCCAAGCATATTCTTCCCTTTCAGTTTTCTAACTCTAGGTCTTTGTACAACTCATTATAATACTTTGTCTTCTTGATCTGCTCTTTGAAATCTTCTATTTCAGCTCCTTTACTTCATTCTTTTGTCTATTCACCTTATCTACTCTACATTCAAGGGCAGGTTTCAGATTCTCTTTGGTATCCGTTTTGGTCTTGTCTTTCTCTTCTGTGTTTTAATGATCTTTTCCTTTCTTCAGAGCCCTGGTGGTGGAATGGTTAACAGTTTGGCTGCTAACCGAAGGGTTGACAGTTCAAATCCACCAGCTGCTCCTTGGAAACTCTATGGGGCAGTTCTATTATGTCCTGTAGGATCCCTGTAAGTCAGAATTGACTTGATGGCAAGGGTTTGGGTTTTGGTTTGCTTTCTTTATGTACCACGTCCTTGATATCATATCACGGCTTGACTGGTCTTCAGACATTAGAGTCCAGTGCAACAAATCTATTCTTGAGATGGCCTCTAAATTCATGTGAGGTCTATTCAAGGTTGTATTTTTGCCTGTCAACTTTTATTAATTTTCTTCAGCTTCAGTTTACACTTGGAAAGGAGCAAGTGATAGTATATTCAGCAGTCAGCCACTGGCCTTCTTCTGACTGATGATATTGAACTTTTCCATCATCTCTTTGCACAGATATAGTTGATATGATTTCTGTGTTTTTCATCTGGTGAGGTCCACGTGTATAGTCGCAGTTTATGTTGCTGAAAAAAAGGTATTTACAATGAATAAGTTGTTGATCTTGCAAAATTCTATTGTGTGATCTCCTGCATTATTTCTGTCACCAAGGCTGTATTTTCCAACTACCAATCCTTCTTCTTCGTTTCCAACTTTCTCCTTCCAATCACCAGTAACTATCAATGCTTCTTGATTACAAGTTTGATCAATTTAAGACTGCAGAAATATAGTTAAAATCTTTAATTTCTTCATCTTTGGCATTAGTGGTTGATGTGGAAATTTGAATAATAGCTGCATTAACTGGTTTTCCTTATAGGAATATGGATATTATCCTATCACTGACAGTGTTGTACCTCAGAATAGATCTTGAAATGTTCTTTTTGACAATGAATGTGACGTCATTCCTCTTCAATTTATCATTCACAGAATAGTAGACCATATATGACTGATTCAAAATGGCCAATACTGGTCCATTTCAGGTCACTAATGTCTAATATATTGATCTTTATGTGGTTAATTTCATTTTTGAGGACTTCCAGTTTTGCTAGATTAACACTTTGAACATTCTATGTTCCGATTATCAGTGAATATTTGCAGCTGTTTCTTCTAATTTTGAGTCATGGATTATCAGCAAATGAAGATCCCAAAAGCTTTATTCCAACCAAGTCATTAAGGTTAACTGTACTCAGAGGAGGCAGCTCTTCCCCAGTCATATTTTGAGTGTCTTCCAGCCTGAGAGACTCATCTTCTGGCACTATATCAGACAATGTTCTGCTGCTATTCATAGGTTTTCACTGGCCAATTTTTTCAGAAGTAAACTGCCAGGTCTTTCTTCCTAGTCTATATTAGTCTGGAAGCTCCTCTGAAGCCTGTGCGTAGGTATGACAAACAGAGATGCACGGTGTGAGTGGAGCTAGAGAGTAAAATAAAGCCAAGGACTTAGACATTCAAAGTTAAGAGAAACAAAGGAACCCAAGTTACTAAAAAGGAAAGATGAAAATTAGGAAGGTATGGCTTTAATAACCACGTTAACAATTTAGTGCATATCTTTCCAAATTTGTTCATGCTCAGCTAATACTATACAAATACAGGCCTATGTGTACATGTATATAGATTTATACATACTCACATACACATGTGCTTACATGAGTGTGTATCATTGTCTTATAAAAATGGGATGCATTAGTGAATGCAAGGAACTTCTCATGTTTTTTGGTTATTTGATTTGTTGTAAATTACTTGTTTTTATTCTGTTATACTTGTCTATCTTTTTCTTGTCAATCTGTATGAGTTCTATATGCATTACAAATTTTAAGCCTTTTTCTGTGTTTCCAACCATATAAACAAATGAGTATATTGTCAACTTTGATAGTTTATTGACTTGTTAACAGAAACTTTTGGCATTAAAATACCTTTAAATTATTCTATGGTCAAAATATTTACATTTCATAGTTTTATTGTTATAATTATTTTAACCTCTCTAGTATCTGCTACCTATTCTTATAAATTACATTTTATGTTTTATTATTTATCTTTCTTTGATATATTTTATTTATAAGTAACTTATTCTTTTATGTCAGGATGTTTACAATATAGTGTGGAATTTAGGTAATTTTTTAAGCTATGTCTAGTTTTGTGATTTGTTTCATAAATTCTGCCTTGAACCTGGTATACTATACTATTTCAATCTGTAGATTTAGGTCTTTCTTCAGCTCATAGATACTACATTATTTATATTTAATTATTCTTTTTTATTATTTCTTATTATTGTTTTTATTTTTGAATTATTCATTAAAACCTTTTCTTTCCTTACAGATACTAATTTTTGTGCCAACAGTAACAATTGTATGTTACTCGATGTATGAACAATTTCCATCTAGTAAATTTTAGTAAGATTTTAATGATCTTTATTTTAAAATCATAATCTTAGCTGAAGAAAGTGCTATGCAACATTTGAAACTCTTAAAGTATTTCTACTGTCTTCATTGAAGAGTTCTAATACAAACCCATACAAACACAGACACGTGCATACACACACATACTACTTTGCTATGCAATAGTTCTTTTTGTTCTAACTCACCTGTCTCTCATTGGCTACTATCCCCACCCCCCAAAAATAAAGGTTATACTTTTTAGCTTGTCAATTCTCTGGGGATTAACTTACTTTTGAAGTAAAGAAGGAAAAACTCTTTGTAGCCTAGGAAGCAAATTGTCACTAACTTTGTGGACCAGTTTTTAAGAGCAGATAATCTTCCTTTATTCTTTTAACTCACTCAGCTGAAGTTTGTTATCTATTCCGTAATACAATTCCATCTTCAGGAGAAGGTAAGTCTCCGCTTGCCCTATCATCTTTTTTATATGCCTTGTGATTAAGTGGTGTCACGTATACTTGCGCGGTTTTTTATGCCTACATTTGTTAAGTGACTCACACATCTCAGTGTCAACATTTTCCTAGGGTATATTAATTACTATTCTTCTTTCTGAGTTTTCGTTACTGTTTTGCTATAATTAGTCCAGCCCCTGATGGAGTAGGCCCTCTAGCAGTTCTCTATACTGAGGCTTCCATTAAAATTTACTCAGAAGCACCCAGCTGCCTATTCCCATTTATCTCATAAAACATATAATCTTAGAATGGGTGTAGAAGTCAAGGGAACCCATTCAATTAACTGTGTTCTTAGAACATACCTCCCATATTTTTGTCTTAAGGCAATATTGTATATATCTGTATGAACCCATAATTTAATTCAATTAACTCAGACATAATGATTGTGAGGATGGCACAGAACCAGGCAGTGTTTCGTTCTGTTATACATAGGGTCTCTATGAGTTGGAATTGAATAGATGGCACCTAACAACAACAGGTATTTGTATTTCCAAGTTAAGGAACCTGTTGGTGCAGTGGTTAAGTGCTTGGCTGCTAACCAAAAGGTCTGTGGTTCAAACCCACTGGCCACTCTTGGGGAGAAAGATGTGGCAATCTGCTTCCAAAAAGATTGCAGCCTTGGAAACCCTAAGGGCAGTTCTACTCTGTCCTGTAGGGTTGCTATGAATTGGAATCAACTCAACAGCAACTGGTTTGGTTTTATTTCCAAATTATTTGTAGTGAGCTTTACAGCACTCCCCATGCAGTAACCAGTTGCTGTCAAGTTCACTCTGACTCACGGTGACCCCATGTGTTTCAGAGTAGAACTGTGCACCATGGGGTTTTCAATGGTTGATTTTTTTGAAGTAGATCACTAGGCCTTTCTTCCAAGGTGCCTTTGGTAGCAGCTGAGCACATTAACCATTTGTACCACCCAGGGAATTCCCTCATATTATACATACTAAGCATTTAAAGTGTCCTGTAACTTTGTTAAACTCTCCTCTATATCTTAAAGATACTTAATATATTTCATTTACAAACACTAATTATTTTATCATGTTTCAGGGTACTATAGATAAGCTATTATAGGGAACTCTTATTAGAACAGAATGTTGATGAAAATGTTTGAGATTTGAAATTGAATAAATCTAAAATTAAAATCTAAACTTGACCTTTCCATGTGAAAAATAGTTGACTTTTCTGATGCTCAGTTTCTCCATTTGACAAAATAATAGTTACTTGTGAAAGTACCATACAATTGAATAAGAAGATACAATTTGTGAATTAGTCTAAATAAAAGCCTATAATAGGAACTCAAATAATGATACCATAATTATTATTAATAAAAATGTTTAATTATCTGTTTTTATTGCTTAAAAACTAACTAATTAGATGCTCTGAATAAAAGAAAAGAGAACCTAAGGGTAATATAATAATTGAGGTCAGAACTTATATATATAAATTGATTTGCAATGTTTCAGAATCAATAAAGAATCATTCAACATATTAAACAAAGTTTTGAATTCTTCAGCTTATCTAAACTACTTTATTAGAGTTTTAATTTTTACTATTTTAATTAAAAGATAACAGTTACTTCACATATTTAAATGATTCTTGCATGTGCATTATTGTTACCTATTAATCGTCATTCCTCTGTCATGCCTCTTATCATTAGAGGCAAAGGGGTTCAACTATTCTTAGTCTGATTGTTTTGTAACTATTAATTTAGGAAACTTTGAACCATTCCACCCCCTTTTAATTTATTTCCAATGAGTCAAGCTATCACTACTTTATCTAAATCCTCATAATATTTGTAGCAAATATTTCACAAGTTAATCAATAATTACTGCATTTAAGATAGTTCTTAATTACTTCATTTAGTTCAATGATTACTTCATTTAAGAAAGTTTTATGTCTCCTTACATGATTGTGCATTCCTATCACAGAACCTAATACATAGCAGTTCATATAATTGATATTGGATTTATGATCCGATTAGGAATATATAGAATCAAATCTTAAGCTCTTACTTCCTAGTTGGAGCCCTGGTAGCACAGTGGTTAAGAGCTCAGCTGCTAACCAAAAGGTCAGCGGTTGGAATCCACCAGCCTCTCCTTGGAAATCCTATGGGGCAGTTCTACTCTGTCCTATAGGGTCTCTCTGAGTCAGAATCGACTTGATGGCAATGGGTCTGGAGTTTGTTTGTTTCCTAGTTATGTGGAATTAGAAAGGAAAAAAAAGCCATTGTGAAAATCATATTAGTAATTTACCGATTTTTTTTTATTTATTGATATCAATTTCTGCAATCCAACTACATAAAGTAGTTCTCAGTGGGTGGATGCAGCAGTGAGGAAACATTTCCCAACAGAGGGATATCTTACACTGTGTCCTAGAGAATAGAGTCTGAAGAAAAAGTTCATGAGCTACCAATTTATTAGAAGTGCAATTCCATGGAAGCTACAGTTAAAGCGAAAGGAACATGAGGCATGGAGGTAGGGAGAACACATATAAGAAAGTTATGGGGCTAGTCACAGCTTGGCAACACATACAACTGGGGGATGTATCTTAAGAGATCACGTTAGAGATTAAAAGAAAACTAATCTATCTTGAGACAGTGCACAGGGAGAAGAAAAGTGGAACAGTCTATCTGGTAGCTCCTTCCTGACTCCCATCTGTCTTAAGCAGTACCTCCCCACATTTCTGGGTTTGTATCTTTCTCTCCAGGCACCACTGGAGGACCTACAGCTTTGACAGGTGCAATATTGTCATTATACAGATTTACCAGTCCATCTTTGCCAGTTTTTTTTTTTTTTTTTTTTTTGAGTATGAGTCTTCTTGTATATATAAAATGGTGGTCAGGACTTTCTGAAGGGGAAACAGCTTCTGTTAGTGTGTGAACTATCACTAGGGTCATTCCAACCAGGAAACAGGAAAATAGAGAATTGGGGGCACTGAGCGGATCTGAGGCGTTACATACTGTGTATCTGACAGAAGGGATATGCTTATAATTTCTGAGAACATACATACTTTGAAAATCATTATCCAATATAATTGTTTTAAAAATAAAAAGTAACATTCATTTAAATCTTACCTAAAAACAATGTAGACAATAAGAAAAAAATAAGGTTGGGAAAATTTCCATAAATAATTACCTGATTTAATTGACATTTAATTCATTATATCATGAAATTAAAAAGGTGTATGATAATCATAAAATACATTTTATTTTATTTTTTACATTTTTTAAAAATTGTACTTCAGGTGAAGGTTTACAGAACAAATAGTTTCTCAGAAAACAATAGTACGCATATTGTTTTATGACATTGGTTAACAAACCCCACGACATGTCAATTCTCTCCCTTCTTGACCTTTTTTTTTTTTTTTGATGAAAATATACATAGCCAAAGATACACCCTTTCAAAAATTTCTACATGCGCAGTTCAGAGACATTAACTACACTCTTCCAATTGTGCTGCTATTCTCACTTTAGATGAAGATTTACAAAACAGAATAGTTTCTCCTTAAACAGTTAGTACACATGTTGCCCTATAATGGTTAACGACCTCACAACACATCAGCACTGTCCTTACTCAACTTTGGGTTCCCTATCACCAGCTTTCCTGTTCCTTCTGCCTTCTAGCCCTTGTCCCTGGACTACTGTGCCTCATTAGTCTCCTTTTGTTTTATGGGGCTCTCCAATCCCCAGCTGAACATTGAACCTCGGAAGTGACTTTACCACTAAGCAAAAGGGTGTCTGGAGGCCATACTCTCGGGATTTCTCCAGTCTCCTTTAGGCCAGTAAATCTGGTCTTTTTTCTGTGTGTTAGAATTTTGTTCTACATCCTTCTCCAGCTCTGTCCAGAACCCTGTTGTGATCCCGGTCAGAGCAGTCAGTGGTGGTAGCCAGGCACCATCTAGCTGTACTGGACTCAGTCTGGTGAAGGCCTTAGTAGCTGTGGTCCATTAGTCCTTTGGACTAATCTTTTCCTTGTATCCTAGTCACTTCATTCTTCCTTGCTCCCAAAGGGATGAGACCAGTGGAGTATCTCAGATGGCTACTCACGGGCTTTTAAGACCCCACACGCTACTCACCAAGGTAGAATGTAGAACATTGTCTTTATAAACTGTGTTATGCCAATTGAGCTAGATGCTCCCTGAGACCATGGTCCCCATAGCCCTCCGCCCAGCAATTCAGTCCCTCAGGGAGTTTCGATGTGTCTTTGGAGCTTCCATGACCTTTCCTTCTACAAGTTGTGCTGGTTTCCCCAGTATTGTATTCTGTCTCAGCCTTCATCAAAGATACCACTTATCTATTGCCTATTATTTCCCCCCCATCCCACCCATCCCTGGTAACCAACAAAGATTGCTACTTTTTGTTTTGTGTGTAAACTTTTTCATGGGTGTTTACAATAGAGGTCTCATACAATATTTGTCCTTTTGTGATTGACTTATTTCACTCAGTATAATGTCCTCCAGTTTCATCCATGTTATGAGATGTTTCACAGAGTCATCATTGTTCTTTCTCGTTCCATAGTACTCCACTGTGCATATGCAGCATAGTTTGTTTATCCATTCATCTGTTGATGGGCATCTAGGTTGTTTCCATCGTTCTGATATTGTGAACAATGCTGCCATGAACATAGGTGTGCATATGTCTATTCGAGTGATGACTCTTTATTTCTCTAGGATATATTCCTAGGAGTGGGATTGCTGGAACGAATGGTATTTCTATATCTAGCTTTCTAAAGAAGCGCCATATCATTTCCAAAATGGTTGTATCATTTTGCATTCCCACCAGCAATGCATAAGAGTTCTGATCTCCCCCCAGCCCCTCCAACATCTGTTATTTCCAGTGTTTTTGATTCATGCCAGTAATGCTGGTGTGGATGGTATATCATTGTGGTTTTAATTTGCATTTCTCTAATGGCTAGTGATCACGAGCATTTCCTCATGTGTCTGTTGGCCGCTTGAATGTCTTCTTGGTGAAGTGTCTGTTCATTTCCTTTGCCCATTTTTTAATAGGATTATTTGTCTTTTTGTTGTAGAGGTGTTGGATTTTCTTGTAGATTATGAAGATTAGACCTTTGTCTGACTTGTACTGTCTGAAAATTTTGTCCCAGTCTGCAGTTTCTCTTTTTACTCTTTTGGTGAATTCTTTTGAAGAGCATAAGTGTTTGATTTTTAGAAGATCCCAGTTATCTAGCTTATCTTCTGGGGTTTTTGTGTTGATGGTTATGGTTTGTATCCTGTTAATGCTGTGTATTAGGGCCTGTAGCATTAGTCCTATTTTTTCTTCTATGAACTTCATACTTTTTGGCTTTATATTTAGGTCTTTGATCCATTTTTAATTAGTTTTGGTATATGGTGTGAGGTATGGGTCCTGTTTCATTTTTTTGGCAATGGATACCCAATTTTGCCAGCACCATTTGTTAAAAAGACTGTCTTTTATGCATTTGATGGACTTTGGGCCCTTGTTGAAGATCAGGTGAACTTAGGTGGATGGATTTACATCTGGGTTCTCAATTATGTTCCATTGGTCAAAGTATCAGTCATTGTACCAGTACCAGGCTGTTTTGACTACCGTAGCTGTATAGTAGATTCTGAAGTCAGGTAGTGTGAGTCCTCCTTTATTCTTCTTCTTCAGTAGAGCTTTACCTGTTCGGGGCTTCTTCCCTTTCCATATAACTTAATGATTAGTTTTTCCATCTATTTGAAGAATGTTGTTGGTATTTGGATTGGGATTGCCTTGTATTTGTAAATTGCTTTGGGTAGAATTGTCATTTTTCACAGTGTTGAGTCTACCCATCCATGAGCATGGTATGTTTTTCCATTTATGTAGATCCCTTTGGGTTTCATGCAGTAGTGTTTTGTAGTTTTCTTTGTATATGACTTTTATATCCCTGGTTAGCTTTATTCCTAC
Organism: Dugong dugon; assembly: GCA_030035585.1. Lineage (NCBI taxonomy): Eukaryota > Metazoa > Chordata > Mammalia > Sirenia > Dugongidae > Dugong > Dugong dugon. The sequence goes on along the minus strand of CM057463.1, from coordinate 97,912,059 downwards.
TTTATTTTATTAGGGGCTATTATAAATGGTATTGTTTTCCTGATTTCCTTTCCATGGTTCTCTTTATTGGTGTATAGGAATCCAGCTGATTTTTATATGTTTTTCTTGTATCCTGCTACTCTGCTGAATCTTTCTATTAGTTCCAGTAGATTTCTCGTGGACTCTTTAGGGTTTTCTATGTATAGTATCATATCATCTGTGAACAGGGACAGTTTAACTTCTTCATTACCAATTTGGATGCCCTTGATTTCTTTTTATTGCCTTATAGCTCTAGCTAGAACTTCCAGCACGATGTTAAATAGGAGTGGTGATAAAGGTCATCCTTGTCTTGTTCCTGTTTTCAGCCTCTCTCCATTAAGAATGATGTTGGCTGTCGGTTTTGCATAGATGCCCTTTATTATGTTGAGAAATTTCCCTTCTATACCTATTTTATTGAGAGCTTTTATCAGGAACGGGTGTTGGACTTTGTCAAATGCCTTTTCTGCGTCAATTGAGATGATCGTGTGATTTTTTTCTTTCCTTTTATTTATGTGGTGGATTACATTGATGGATTTTCTAATGTTAAATCATCCTTGCTTACCTGGTATGAATCCTACTTGGTCATGGCGTATTATTTTTTTTGATATGATGCTGAATTCTATTGGCTAGAATTTTGTTGAGAATTTTTGCATTTATATTCATGAGAGATATTGGTCTGTAATTTTCTTTTTTTGTGATGTCTTTGCCTGGTTTTGGTATCAGCGTTATGGTGGCTTCATAGAATGAATTTGGAAGTGTCGCTTCCTTTTCTATGCTCTGAAATATCTTGAGTAGTACTGGTAGAAGCTCTTCTGTGAATGTTTTGTAAAATTCTCCAGTGAAGTCATCTGGGCCAGTGCTTTTTTTTTGGTTGGGAGTTTTTTTTTTTTGGTTATCTTTTCAATTTCTTCTCTTGTTATGGGTCTGTTCAGATTTTCAACATCACTTTGTTGTAGTTTGGTTAGGTAGTGTGTTTCTAGAAATTAATCCATTTCCTCTAGGTTTTCAAATTTGTTGGAGTATAGTTTTTCATAATATTCTGTTATAATCCTCTTTATTTCAGTTGGGTCTGTTGTAATGTCACCAGTTTCATTTCTTATTTGGGTTATTTGCATGCTCTCCCTGTTTTTTTTTTTTTTGTTTTTGTTTTTTTTTTTTTTTTTTTGTCAGTCTGGCCAGTGGTTTGTTAATTTTGTTGATTCTTTCAAAGAGCCAACTTTTGGTTTTGTTGATTCTTTCTATTGTTGTTCTGTTCTCTACTTCATTTATTTCTGCTCTGATCTTAGTCCTTCCTTTCTTCCGGTGGCTTTGGGCTTTTTTTGCTGTTTTCTTTCTATTTGTTTGAGTTGTGTAGTTAATGTTTTCATTTTGTCCCTTTCTTCTTTTTTGATGTGTGCACCTATTGCTATAAATTGTTCTGTGAAGACTGCCTTTGCTGTGTCCCAAAGGTTTTGATATGATGTGTTTTCATTGTCATTTGATTCTAGGAATCTTTTTATTCCATCTCTAATTTCTTCTATTACCCAGTGATGTGTAAGCAGGGTATTATTCAGTTTCCATGTATTTGACATTTTTTTTCCTTGCTCTTTCTGTTGTTAATTTCTACCTTGATGGCATTGTGGTCATAGAAGATACTTTGAATTATCTCAATGTTTTGGATCTTGTTGAGGGTTGCTCTGTGGTCTAAGATGTGGTCTATTCTGGAGAACATTCCATGTGCATTGGAGAAGAATGTGTACTTTGCAGCTGTTGGATGGAGTATTCTATATATGTCTATGAGGTCAAGTTGACTGATTGTGCCCTTTAGGTCTTCTGTATCTTTGCTGAGTTTCTTTTTCAGTTGTTCTGTCCTTTACTGAGAGTGGTGTGTTGAAATCTTCTACTATTATTGTGGAACTGTCAGTTTCTCTTTTCAGTGTTGTTCGAGTTTGTTTTATGTATTTTGGAGCCCTGTCATTGGGTGCGTAGATGTTGATTATGGTTATGTCTTCATGATGGATCATCCTCTTAATCATTATGTAGTGTCCTTCTTTGTCTTTTATGGTGGATGTTGTTTTAAAGTCTATTTTATCTGAGATTAGTATTGCCACTCCTGCGCTTTTTTGGTAGTTGTTAGCTTGATATATGTTTTTCCAACTTTTGACTTTTAATAAATTCACATCTTTGTTTCTAAGGTGTGTCTCTTGTAGACAGCATATTGATGGATCCTGTTTTTTAATCCATTTTGTCACTCTCCTTCTCTTTATAGGTGCATTGAGTCAATTTACATTTAGTGCAATTATTGATAGATGTGAGTTTGTTGCTGTCATTTTGTAGTGCTTTTTTTCGTGGTGCTGACGTTTTCTTTGTTCTTCATACTCTCCTGTGCTTAGTTACTTTTGTTTGTGGATTTTTTTTTTCCATTTCTTTTGTTTTTGTAGGTTTTGTTTTTGGTGAGACTATGCTTCTCCTCTTTATTTTTATGTTTGTTAACTTTCTTTATGGTTACCATGAAATTTACTGTTATCTTTCTATGTTTGAAGCAGTCTATTATTACTTGGTATTGCCTTGCCTTTCTCTCCATTAGAAGGTTGTATAACTACACTGTTTATTGCCTCTTTTATTGTTCTGATGTTGTTGTCATTTACTGATTAACTGCTCTGATTCCCTGTTGCATTTGTTTTGGTTTTGGATAGTCCTTGAGAGTTCATTTCCTAGATTTGTATCTGACTATTACAGTCCTGCATCCTAGATTCAACCTGTGAGCTGAAGTTGTTTATTCTCAGATCAAAGAACTCCCTTGAATAATTCTTGTAAGTTTGGTTTGGTTTTTATGTATTCTTTTAATTTCTGTTTATCTAGAAATGTCCTAATTTCACCATCATATTTGTACGAGCGTTTTGCAAGATATATTATTCTTGGCTGGCAATTTTTTTCTTTCAGGGTTTTATGTATGTTATCCCATTGCCTTCTTGCCTGCATGGTTTCTGCCAAATAATCTGTGCTTAGTCTAATTTTTTTAATTTGCTGTTTCTCCACTGTATGTGACTTCTTGTTTCTCACGAGCTGCTCTCAGGGTTCTTTGTTTGTCTTTGGTTTTGGCGAGTGTGAATATGATATGCCTTGGTGATTTTCTTTTGGGGTCTATCCTATATTTGGGTTTGTTGAGCTTATTGGGGAAGTTTTCTGTCAGGAATTCTTCAATGATCCTCTCTGTGTCTTCTGTTTTCTCCCCGTGTTCTGGAACTCCAATCACTCTCAGATTTTTACTTTGGATTGTATCCCACATAACTCTCAGGGTCTCTTCATTTTTCTTTGTTCTTTTCTCTGAGTTTTCCTGAACAAATTTGTGTCCAAGTGTTTGTCTTCAATTCCATTGATCCTGTCTTCCACCATTTCAAATCTGCTCCTCAGCCCTTCTATGACACCGTCCGTTTCTGAAATCTTGTTGTTTATCTTTTGGATTTCTAATTGTTGGTTTTGTATGATTTCTAGTTGTGAATTTATTTTGATATTTTTTTCCTGCATTATTTTCCTGAATTCTTCCATTTTTTTGGTCTGTATTTTCCATGAATTTGTCTGCCTTTTCCATGAATTTGTCTATTTTCCCTCATTTTTGTCTGCTTTTTGCTTCTACTCTTGGATAATTCTGAGTATTAGAGATTTGAATTTCCTATCAGGTAGTTCTAGTGCCTTTTCTTCCACTGGAAAGTCACCTGGTGTTTTATTTTGCACATCTACTGGAACCATTCTGTCCTGTTTTTGTAAATGTTTTGATATTGTCTGCTGTCTTTGGGGTGTTCAGTAGTTATTTTTCTCATTTATTGATTGTAGATTTGTTTGTTTCATCCTTTTTTTTTGTTTTATTTGGCTATATCTGAGCAGGCGGGTTATGTGTACTTTGGTGTTTGCTCCTCTGTGAGCATGATACTTTTCACCTCCTTCTCCAATTGGCAGGGTCAGTCTCTCAGATATGGTACAGCAGGGCAGGTCTAGCTGAAGAGGAGTTGGTGATATGGGTTGTTTTGTGACACTTACTACAGCCACCAGGGTGGGTCAGTAATCAGTGCGGGGCATGTTCCGGTAGGCCGTGCCTGTGCTGCTTGGTGGTGTGATGTTAAGTGCATGGTGCAGTTAGGCAGGATGAGGGGGGAGATTGTTATGTGTTGATCTAATATGGATATCAGAGAGAGGGGAGAGGAATATGAGCCAAAAACATACAAACAAAAAAGTTCTAGGGGAGCTTGCTATTGGAGTGGAGAGATGAGAGACTATGAAATGGAGAAAAACAAAAAGAGGAAGAAGAAGGAAAAAGAAAAGAATGAATAAATAAAATATTAGAAAGGAAAAAGAACAGCAAAGCTCCCAGGGATCCCACCTGTGTGGCTATGAGGTCTGGGGAAGTTGTTCTCAGTTGTTGCAATACAGCCTATCTAGAAGGCGTAGAGGTATTCAGTGCAAGGTATTCAGGAAACAGGAAGAGAAGGAAGGTAAAAAGGGATGAGAAACTGAGTGATGAGGAAAGACAGAAAGGGAAAGAAAACAAAACAAATTAAAAAAAAAAAAAGAACAAAAAATCCCCCCCCCCCCCCCCATAAAACAGAAAAACCCTGTGAAAAAAGAAATGCCCTCAGGGATCCCTCCTGTGCTTCTGCGCAAGCTACGAGGGTAGGTCTCAAGCCATGCAGCGCCACCCAGCCAGAATAGGCTCCCACCTCTGGAAAAGAAAAGAAAACAAACGAACAATTCAAAACCATCAAAAGCCCCAGGATCTCACCAGCGTGTCAGCCCAGACCGGGAAGCAGTTCCACACTCTAATGGAGCTCCGCAGCCCCTCAGGAAGGGGCAAAGATGGCGCACAGAGCCAGGTATTTGAGCAAAAGAAGGGGGAGGTGGTGAGAGGTAAGGAAGCGATCAAAAGAAGCAGAAAAAAGCAACACCAGTAGCCAACAAATGGCACTTAAGGAGCCAGCCAGTATGGGTGGGTAGAAACCAAGCAGTCAGTACTTCCCGGCCAAGAGACTGTGGCAGAGGAAAGCAGAGGAAACCGAGTCTGGTTGAAGAAGGGTGGGAGGTGGGAAAGCATATATTGCAAATTACCGTTTTTTTTGTCTCCTGCTGGAAGCTCTGTTAAGCTGCTTTCTCATACCCCCTATTTACTGGTCTCTGATAGGAGTCCAAGATGGCAGATCCATGCTACGTTAGCTGATAGGGGACCTCTGCATGAATCTCTCCTCACTCTCTGTTCTCCGTCAGTTTTCTCACTCCATTTGGTGCTTGACTGAGTTCTTCATCTCTTCATTTGATGTTTTAGGGTTTCAGAATTGCTGTTTTCTCTGTTTGGGTTAGTTTTTTGGATCTTTGCTATGGAGGGATGGCGTGGTGCTTCTGCCTAGAATGCCATTTTGCTGGAAGTCCCTCATAAAATACATTTTAAATTTTGTATATTTAGGTCACATATCTTTCATATAGAGTTTTATATCTTTAATAGTTTTTCCATCATGGTCATCAAAATTTAGAAGTATCATATAGTTGGATATTAGTTTATTTTCTTGAAAAAAATACACAAAACCCAGGATATTTAATTCCAATGATCATGCTCTGTTTTATTTTTCTTCATGACTAGTGAATATTCTATTCTGGTAAACATAGATATATTATAAATTAATATTTATGTGCATATCAGCAAAATTCACTATATATCTGGCTAATGGCAGTCTATGATTTAGATGTGCTTCATGGAAGCTGTGGTTGGCAGTTCACCAATACAAAGTATAACATATAAGAAGCAGCCTTATTAATAATTTGGCCTGCTTCACTTCAGTGGCCTCTAACTTTTGTATTTTATCAATAAAATGTAAATTAAATTAGATCTGTCTCTGACACAGTTCAACTTTCTCTTCTCTGCTGAAGTTGTGCCAAAATTTTTTGTTCTTGTTTTTATGTTTAGTACAATTATATGGTTAACTATGGTTAACTGAACTAATTCTGATTGAGAAGAAAGAGGAGATAGATACTTAATCCACCACTTATAGAAAACTTTAAAAACATTTATCTCATCTTCCAAAAGCAGCAATATTAGCTAGTTTCGGATTTACTTTCTTTTTATTTATGCCCTTTCTTCATGTTGAAGATAATAATGACTGTAAAGTGGCTCAAAGGTAAGAGATAAGGATGAAAACAAAGCATCAAATATCATGAATACTTAGCAAACCAAATAATATATTATTAAATTTTAATTTAAATCTTGAAGAAACATTGTGCAATGCTCTTTGGTTTTCTTTGTGTGGAAGTTTTAATTAAGCATATAGTTTTTGTTTGTTTTGTTTTCCTAATGAAAACCCAGAACTTCCTATATTTTAATTTTCTCAAGCTATGATACTTAACAGTTGTCGTAGAGGGAAAATGTACACTCTGTAAAAGTAAACTCAAAGAAATTTATCGAAAGTCCAGAGATGGTCTGGACTTGGAAGAAGTCCAAAATCACAAAGTGAAAATGGCTGTTCAGAAGAGCAACAAACAGGCAAATATTCTTATACAGTCAAAGCAGGAACTAAAACTACAATATTATGGTTGACTGAAAGGCAATTGACATTGTTAAAGGCATTTTAAAGGGGGGCTTTTCCTAGGATTGGTAGATAACATATATGTAGGGTGATATGATTGTTAAGGATACATAATTGGAAGCATATTAGCTTTTCAGATGATGACAGGTTGGTCACAAGACAATCGCAGGACATGCTTTTCTGGGAACATGTTATTAAAACAGCTTTCTCAAGCATATCTTTTCCTGGAGGTTTATTGTAAAGGAGATTTTCTGATAATGTTATGTGTCAACACTCTCTGGGAACAGGATGTGGCTTTCCGCATCTACTTAACTATAGCAAACTCTCTGGGAACAGCTATCAATATTTTGCATCACAGAGAAAAACATTTCCTTTAGGGTATATCATTAAGGGTAACTAAAGGTTAAGCACAGGAAAGAAAAAATGCTGTTAGAAAAGGCAAATTCAGAATTCAGTATAGATTCCAGACTCATGTCAAGACTTAAGATTGAGTTAAGGCTCTGCTTTCAAGCTGCTCTGCTTACACACACCAAGTGCCTCACATACATTCCTTCCTCTTCATCAAGGGTTTTCGTGAAAGTGTTTGATCACACACAGGATAGCGTACTTTTTTCTGCATGAACTCCTTCATTCCAATTACCTTTTGGACAGCCACTTTCCTTTAGTGTAAATTTTTAAGATCCTGGGCACCATCTTCCTTGAATGGCCAGGCACCATCCACTGTCTTACCATGCCTTGATTTAGCGCACAGTCTGCAGTGATCTTTTGGGGGAAGCTAGTATGAAGCTGTTCTAGTATGGAGTAGTATTGTTCTGTTGCACGTAGGGTCACTCTAAGTGGGAACTGATTCAATGGCACCTAACAACAACTGCATGGAGCAGAGCCACATGAGGAACTAACTGGTTGCTATATAAACAGGAAGGCTTTAGAATGAGAGCTCAAGTCCATTGATGGAATAGGTTTTGTCAATGTACATGAGTCACTTCACCGGTAGCATGTTGGTTCTCTGGGTCAAAGCATTTGCAGTAACTTTCATACATTATCTAATTGTTCTAATTATAATAACAATAAATATGTTTCATTAGACCATTTAACAGTATTGGTCTGATCTACAATCCAATCCCTGCAGGTAGTCAGGTGAGAATATCTAGAAAAGGGGATTTGATGTGGGAGGTACTTGAAGCAAAGTAGCCCTTTGGTGGACCTGTCTGACATCTTGTTCTACTTATGCTGAAGTATTTGTCCAAGTGCGGTAGGAAGTATTGGCAACTGCACAGACTCCTCTTTGTTGGGCTAGAAGAAAATCAGGGCAATTCTATTATCCAGTACTAAACTAAAGAACTTAGGAACTTCTGTTGGGCTTCTATGCTATCAGCAAGCTTATCAGTTATTTGAAGCATAGTAGTGGATAAATTGCAAATAGATTTTTCAAGTTCATGAATACCAACAAGGGGTAGGAGGCCTTGAAAAAAAGCCTACCTATTTCTGGGTCTGTAGCTAATAACCTGGGAAAAATGCCACAATTTCACTTGTATGGCTCACCAAACGTTATATTAAGGTTGATGGTAGCAAAGGGGACAAAACTATAACCCATTATGTGAAGCTAATGGATCTGAATTCACAAGACCAGATTTTTTAATTTGATGGCAAATAGAGCAGTCAGGCAGGTTACATGCTTTCGTCACTGCTTGACCTAGTTTAACAAAAGCATTTTTATGCCAGGCTTCAGTGGGAATTGTGAACATGAGAAAGAGAAACCCTAAAATAATCTTTATAATGTAGGAGGACTCCCCAAAAATAATATATAAGAGCAAAAAGTATACAAATGATAGCAAAGACAAATATGTTCCTTCCATTGTTGGCATAAATGAGGATACAACAGTTGACAAAAGGTAAAGAAGAAAAATAGTTAAAATACTAAAAGCAAAAAGGGTATATGAGAACTCCAATAGTGACACTTGACATAAGGATTTTATAAAGAAATAAAATACAATGGAGTTACTAAGGCAATTAATGACTAGCATTAAAGGCAAGGGTTTTAGGTTCACAGGGAAAGAACAAAACCTTAAAGCAAGGAACAACATTACCAATATGCAATAGTCCAATCACAATGGTAACAGTAACAACCAAATCCAAACATTTCAGTAAATTGCACTGGAGTCTTGATCCGCGTTCTTGGGCCAGCTGTCTAGTTCTCATGCAGTCGTCTGCTTCTGAGTGTTGAAACACCTGAATTCCAATTTCAGTCCCTCAGTAGGTGGGATAGTCCAGTCAGGAGCTACAGTCTTTTTTAACTGAGAGAGGTGAATCCAAGTCTTAACTCCTTATAATTCAGGGGTACAATGATTAGTAAGGAAAACTACATACAGTCCTTTCCAATGAAGCTCCAAGGAATCTTTTAGCTGACGTCTTTTTTCTTTTTTTCATATCGTACACAAGTAAAATTTTGCTAAAGATAATTCAAAAACATTTCCAGCAGTGCATTGACAGGGAACTGCCAGAAATTCATGCCAGATTCAGAAGAGGACATGGAATGAGGGATATAATTGCTGATCTCAGATGGACCTTCGCTGAAAGCAGAGAATACCAGAAAGTTGTTTACCTTGTTTTATTGACTATGCAAAGGTATTCGACTGGGTGGATCATAACAAAATATGGATAACATTGTGAGGAATGGGAATTAAGGAACACTTAATTAAGCTCAGCAGACCATGTACATAGACCAAGAGGCAGTCATTCGAACAGAATAAGGGTATACTGTGTGGTCTGAAATCAGGGAAGGTGTGCATCAGGGATGTATCCTTTCAACATACTTATTCAATCTGTATGCTGAGCAAATAATCTGAGAAGATGAACTATATGAAGAAGAATGTGGCAAACAATATTGAGTATACCATGGACTATCAGAAGAACAAACAAATCTGTCTTGAAAGAAGTACAGCTAGAAAGCTTCTTAGAAGCGAGGATGGCAAGATTTTGTCTTACGTATTTTTGACATGTTATCAGGAGGGACAAATCCTGGACGAAGACATCATGATTGGTAAAGTAAAGGATCAGCAAAAAAGAGGAAGACCCTCAAGGAGATGGATGGACACAGTGCCTGCAACAATGGGCTCAAACATAGCAATGATTGTGAATATTACCCAGGACTGGGCAGTGTTTCCTTCTTTTGCACAAGTGTCACTATGAGTGGGAACCAACCGGGCTGTACCTGACAATAACATAACAACAACAACATTAGGTAGGCTGATATGTCCTAAATACTTTTGTTTTCATTTGGAGGAGATAGTTTATACCTTTACCTTGCTGCCTTAGACATACATGAACTCTCTGTCCCTCTACCGTAATTTAGTTTAGAGAGACCTTAAATACTTCTCCATTTTAAAACATATCATATTGGTCCACTGCATCAATGTCATACTACTAACATTGCCTATTAAGAGTATGAAGTGACAGATACACTGCTTGCTGTGGTAAGACATATACATGCCAGTGAGTCGGAAATCAATTACATAGAACTGTAGAAGCCAACTACCAGTGAAACTTCTGGATAGGATTGTGGCTTGTTTGATTGAGTAATTTAGTGTCTGATCCAGTTAAAATAAGCTTGACTGATATAGTCATACAGTTGTGCTTCTGGGAGTTTTATTAGGTAAAGTAACTTTGGAAAACAATTTGAATATTTTTATTCAAATCTGAAATTTATACACCCTATGACCCACTAATTCTACATTGTGATATATACTTTGGACAAGGATTTACACATATTAATAAGCAAGGACATACAATAATATTATATGGAAATTTAATTGTGTACAAAAATAAAAGCAAAGCTAAGCAAAATGCTAAAGATCCCAAATGCTACCAGTAAGAAAATGTGTAAATTGAAAACCTGTATTTTATCCACATTAAAACACATTATATAGCAGTAAAGAAAAAAAGTGATTTCATTGGACAAATAGAAAAATTGAGAAGTGTATTATTGGATGAAAAATCAAATTGTAAATAAGATGTATGCTCACTTGCTCTATATGAAGAGCATGCTAGGATACTACAAAAAAAAAGAAAGAAAGAAAGAGAGAGTTGCTTTCAAGTTGACTCCAACTCATGATGACCCAGTGTGTGTCAGAATAGAACTGTTCTCCAGAGGGTTTTCAATGGTTGATTATTTTAAGGACTAGATTGCCAGGACTTTCACCCAAGGTGCTTCTGGGTGTACTTGAACCTCCAATTTTTTGGTCAAGTGTCAAGTGCATTAACAGTTTGCACCACCCAGAGACTTCCTGGTAGTACACATTTATATATATATATAAAATGTATAATTACTAAATTACAGAAATGAGTATGCACATATATATATAGAGAGAGAGAGAGACAGAGAGAGAGAGACATGGATGAATATAGACCAAACAAATGACTGTGATGAGCTGAACAGATGATTTCAAAGGATGACTCCAGAAGAAAAAGTAAAGTATTATAATGAATTGTGCAAAGATCTGGAGTTAGAAAACCAAAAGTGAAGGACAAGTACAGCATTCTTTAAGCTAAAAGAACTGAAGAAAAAATTCAAACCTTAAGTGGCCATATTAAAGGACTCTAAAAACAAGCCTCCAGGAATTCATGGAATACCCTTTTGTTACCAAATTTTTATTTTTATTTTAAAATGTTTTGATGGCATGTGTTTTCAGTAGGGGAATGCATGCTTAATAATTGAGTGTGTTTAAATTTTTGGTTGATAACATGGATTTTGAGAAATATGATCTGGTAATGCAAGCCACAAATAGGGCAAGTAGCACACTGGCACCATCGATCTGTGGTATGACAATATATCAATAAGAACTAAAGAGAGAATTTATTGTGAGCACCTTTCCATTAGGTTACATGGAGAATCTCTGGTTTTCCAAATATGACAAATAAAAACCAAAACAAACCCATCAGTTCTCCGTATCACACAGGAAAACCATAATTATGCTGACAAGCCTGATCTCACAGAAATAAAGGGAAAAAAGGCAAAAGTTTACAAAACTAACACATCCAGGAATCATCAGTTAATAGAGTGCTCAACCTACACAACAATGTGTCTCCAACTCAGGTCAGCTGAACTTCACGCATTTGAAAACGGACCTATTTTGATGCTAAATGCATTAGAACAGGAATAACCTACTACATAAGAGACCCAAAGGCATAAAAACTGGCTAGTATACTGCTAAAACAATAGTAACTAAAGAGATACCAGTTGAGATGTTTCAACAAACAGATGCATCGCTGGAGATACTCACAAGTCTATGCCAAGAGATTTGTAAGACAGCTACCTGGCCAACCAGCTGGAAGTGATCCATATTTATGCCCATTCTAAAGAAAAGTGATCCATCAGAATACAGAAATTATCAAACAACATCGTTAATATCACACACGAGAAAAAATTTGCTGCAGATAATTCAAAAGAGGTTGCAGCAGTACATCTGTAGGAAACTGCTGAAAATTCAAGCTAAATTCAGAAGAGGAAATGGAAAGAGGGATATCATTGTTAATGTCAGAGGGAACTTGGCTGAAAGCAGAAAACACAAGAAAGATGTTTGCCTGTGTTTTATTGACTATGCAAAGACACTTGACTGTGTGGATCATAACAAATTATGGGTAACATTGTGAAGAATGGGAATTACAAAACACTTAATTGTGCTCATGCAGAATCTGTTCTTAGTACAAGAGGCAGTCCTTCGAACAGAACCAGGGGAAAATATGTGGTTTAAAATCTGGAAAGGTGTGCCTCACGTTTGTATCCTTCCACCATACTTATCAATCTGTGTGCTGAACAAATAATCCAAAAGCTGGACTATATGAAGAAGAACACAGAATCAGGATTGGAAGAAGACTCATTAACAACTTGCGACATGCAGATGACACAATCTTGCTTGCTGAAAGAAAGAGGACTTGAAGCACTTACTGATAAAGATCAAAGACCACAGCCTTCAGTATGGATTACACCTCAACATAAAGAAAACAAAAATCCTCACAACTGGACCAATAAGCAACATCATGATAAATGTAGACAATACTGACATTGGCAAGGACTTCCTTATACTTGGATCCACAATCAATGCCCATGGAAGAAGCAGTCAAAAAATCAAGTGACATATTGCATTGGGCAAATCTGCTGCAAAAGACCTCTTTAAGGTGTCAAAAAGCAAAGATATCACTTTGAGGACTAAGGTGCACCTGAACCAGAGCGCAGTGTTTTCAATTGCCCTGTATGCATGCGAAAACTGGACAATGAATAGGGAAGACGGAAGAAGAATTGATAACTTTGAATTACGATGTTGGCAAAGAAAGTTGAATATACCATGGACTGCCAGAAGAAGGAATAAATTTGTCTTGGAGGAAGTACAGCCAGGATGCTCCTTAAAAGCGAGGATGGGGAGACTTCCTCTCATGTACTTTGAACATGTTATCAGGTGAGACCACTCCCTGGAGAAGGACATCATGCTTGGTTAAGTAGAGGGTCAGCGAAAAAGAGGAAGACCCTCAACGAGATGGATTGACACAGTTCTTGCAATGATAGGCTCAAGCATTGCAATGATTGTGAGGAAGGTGCAGGCCTGAGCAGGGTTTCTTTCTATTATACATAGTCACTATGTGTCATAACAACGTGGAGGGCACCTAACAAGAACAGCAATAACTGTGGTTAACACTAGAATAGGAACTGAAATTGAGGGTGGTTGTCAAAGGGTAATGTAGCTTTATAAATAATATTTGAATTTTCCTTTTTAAGAAGATAACATATTAATGTATGATTTATATATTCAAAATTAATTTTTAAGCAAGAGAAAAATTTGAGTGAATTGCCCAAGGTGAAAATGCTAATTAGTGTCCAAGTCAAGATTAAACTGGGACTTCTTACACTTCTGATATTCGCTAGTTTTCTTATGCTACATTCTAGCAAATGATCTATTTTCATTAGGCATTTTAGGCAGGAAAAAGAAAAGTTAAATATTAATTACATCCACGTTAAAGTGGGAGAAAACACAGTCTTCCATCTATGCATATTTTGTATTAATTTAATGATTTTGCTTGTATTAAAACTGGTTTTAAGAAGGAGGTTAATGAGGCTTTTCCACAGATTTGTAATGAGTACAGGACAGGTAGCTTCATTCTTTCTCTAGGCTAGTGGTTTTCAAACATTAATATGTTAAGAATCACTTGAATTGTTTGCTAAAATTAGAGTCCCAAATCTAATCCCAATAAGGCCTTAAGTAGATGATCTAGGCAGTGCCAAGGAGGCTATAAGATTATCAAACACCTGAGATGATTCAGATTTCGTTCCATACGCAATCAAAAGTTTCATGGGCCAATGGCTGTTCTCAAGCTCCATCTGCTCTTGCAGATATTTATGTTAGTCAGTTCCATCAACTTCAAAATCTGTTTGAGGGCTTCTCAAGGTCCCCACAGCCAGATAAGCTAAGAACTCTAAATTATTGCCACCAGAATAAAAGGGAAAAAACATTGCTTCTCAGTAAAAACCAAACAGTATTAAAAAATTAAATTGCTAGAGAGGACACAGAAAGTAAAATTTCCTAACAATGGGCAGATCCTGCTGATCCAAAGTGATTTTTCAGGGACTGGTATCTATGTAAGGCAATCTGCCCTCTTTTTGTTTTAAATTGGGAACTTTAAATTTTAAATTGGGAACTTCTTACATTAAAGCTTTTGCAGAGGCATTTAATTATTTTTTGTCCTTTGTTATTTGGACTTTTCTCCTTGTTTGGTAAGAAGTTTTGTTTTGTTTTTTAGGTTTATTTAACAATTCTTAGGCACCCTAAAGGAAAAAACAAATTAAAATAAAATGTAAGAGCTACACATTTAGTACGACTATAGTAAGACATGTCCCATTCCATTTCTTTAAAATAAAATATGAGTCAAAAGATATTGCAAAGGGACATTTCCTTTGGCATTCACTGAGTATGCACAATGATTATCTCTTCCAAAAGGTAGTCTTTGAAGAACTCCTTCTTGCTCCTGCTTTCTCTATGTGAATTACAGTTTAAAATTACTTTTATTTCAGATCATTTTTTCTTCTTTGGAGTGGAGGTTGACTCCAGTTATTAATTCTTTGAAAGTGTAATCATATTGAAAGATACTAAAAGACTAGTCAAATTGTCCTAATTTGTTTGAAGAGGAAGAGTAGAAGGAAAGTATTTCTTTGATTTTTGCATGTTAAGTGTAACATTTTCATGAGTCATTGTAATTCTATAGACATCTTGTACTCAGATTTTGTGCAATGGAATTACAGCCATTCTTTATAAATCCATTAAAATCAATCATCTGGATGAATACGTTTTATTGTACTACAGATTACCATATTCCTCCCAAAGACGTATTGATTCCTCTTCTTAAAAAACGAAACAAAAACCAAAAAGCAAGTCGCTTTCCCAAAGCACTTGGCTATAGTAATGGCAATGCTGACTTAATTACATGCAATAAAGCTCTATTGGCCACAGTCTGTTGTCGGCTTTTGTAAGCTCTGCATGTATTTGTCTGGAAGGCAAATGCAGAAGGGCCATTTTTATCACTGTCTGATTATGTTGCCATTATATGCAGTTAAATTTACTATAGTAATCCCAACCAAAATAATACAAAAATATACAATAGATTTCAGTAGGATGTGAAATCAGCGGCATACTTGACCAAGAGATCATACTAATGCATTTATGTACTTAGAAATATAAATATTAATATACTAAAAATATTTTCATATTAGTTTATCTAAACATGTAAGTATTATCAATGGACAGCAATTACAAATCTTTTCTTATTAGTTGTTTTCTGATACGATGTTTTTAAAGGTTGTTAGTTCCTTGTGGCCCTGCATCTTAACTTGATGTCTAATTCTTCATGCAAAATGCCTCACGGTATTTCCAGTTTTAGACAGATTTTTCATCTTTTTTTTTTGCTTTAAGATACACATACATGCACATATATCTTGTACACATAAAATACACATGCATATAGATTATATATATTATATATGGAGCTCTGGTGGTGCATTGGTTAAGAGCTTGGGTGCTAACCAAAAGTTTGGTAGTTCGAATCCAGCAGCCACTCCTTGGAAACCCTATAGGACAGTTCGACTCTGTCCTATAGGGTAGCTATGAGTCGAATACATTCGATGGCAATGGGTTTGGGTTTTTTATATTCTATATACTGAATATATATGTGAGTATATATGTATGTGTGTGGGGTGCCGAATCTTACTGACTTTCAATTGGTAGCTTGAAATTAGCAATATTGGAAGTACTTATATCATGGAATATGGCAAACACTTCAAATCAAGGTATGTGTCTTTCTGTTTTTTTCCTCATACAACTTGTTGTTAAACATTACTAGCATATCACTGTAGATATCAAGTGTGTCTCTGTATATGTGTGTGTGTGTGGTTCTGATTTAACTTTTTTTCCTAATGTTCATATGAAATGATTAGAGAAATCAGGCCCTTTCTGATTTCAAACTTCTAGGAAGTAACGGCTCATGGACCTGGACTCAAATCTTGTGTTTCAGTGGGTAGTGGGTAGTGCACTTTCTCCTACGTTATCTTGCCTCTTATTGCAAAGTACCATTACACCTCCCTGACTCACCTGCCAGAGCATATTGGTCTTTTATTAGGCATTGCTTTAGAAGAGTTGATTATTTTTTTTTAGCATATTTAGAACCTCATAGAAACTATTCAGGGCATTAACTATCTTTTTATAATTAAGGCATTTGGTTGCCCACTGGTTATTTCTAATGTGAAATATTACCTCATTTGCACGTGGTTTTCTAATTTTTTTTTTTTTAATTATTCCACTAAATGCAAAATGCAGCTTCAACCATAGACAGTATCTTTCCACAGTTTTGGTAGACAGAAGTATCTAGACAACTGTCATATTTATGTTTTCTGCCTATTTTTCTTTCCTCAATCTTATGAGAATGAACTCAACTTGGAATTACTCATCACAAAATTCTGTTCAAGGGGTAAAAACATCAACTTGTCTGCCTTTTGAACCTCGCAATCAGTTACAGGTTTACATAAGGTATCAGATTTATTTGATGTCCCTTGATGTAGGAATTGAAGAGTATCAATTTAACTCTTTTGTGTATGTCAAATAAAAGCAAACATTTAGGGGACACTGAACTTCTGTTAAGTATGATAGAAATATTTGGGAACAAATAAAAATGATGATTGAACAACATGAATGTAATTAACGTCACTAAGCTGTCCATGTAAAGATTGTTGTAATGCAAACATTTGTTATGTATATATTTACCAAAATAATAATAACTAAAAAAAACTAAAAATTTAGACTTAATTAAGGAGGAACTTTACTCAAAAAGACAACTGCAATAGGAGAAATGTACTATTGCACTAGGGAGACTACTTCAAACTACTGAAAGATCTACAGACTTCTCAAAGATCAGACAGAAAAGGGCTTTTCTATTCTGACGAGATGTAAGGAAAGCTAGAATGAATGGGGTATGGGGGAGTGAGATGAGGAGGTGACTTGATTTGGACAGCTGCTCTGGGGACATTTTTCCCTGAGTTCAGTTGATTCTCAGGAAGGGCCAATAAGGAGGGGCTGTTAAACAATCCATTGCTCAAGAAAGAAAACTAAACCAAAGTCATTGCGGTTGAGTTGATTTTGACTCATAGTGACCTACAGGACAGAGCAGAACTGCCCCATAGGGTTTCCAAAGAGAGGTTGGTGAATTTGAACTGCTGACCTTTTGGTTAGCTGCCATATCTCACAGTAGCTCTTAACCACTCAAGAATGGACCAAAATTCAGAGGCCTGAGGGAAGGAGAGAAGCTTGACTAAAGTCTGGTCAAATGAACTTAATGGACAATTGATCTAGATTGGTCACTGGAGACAAACAGTTCAGCTAATCATGTCTGAGACAAAGAATAGGCATTTGGAGGGTTTTGTCTCATGGCATCATGGGTAAACAAAGAGGTCATCTGCAAGTCTCATGTAAGTTATACAGAGGAAGGTGGTTCTTTTCAGTAAGCCCTTTCCTGGAAAATAAAATGGTGAAGTATTCTTGATCATCAGTGTTTCCTGTAACATAGGGCTCGGATAAAGGTCAACTTTGTCAGTTCCTTTTTTTTTTTTTTTTTCAAATTCTGGTCAAGCTCAAAATCTTTATTTTTTGCCATACAGAGTGTGATTGTTTATACTTGATGTAAAACTCCTCACATAGCTCTTTATCTCACGTATCAACTGCCTAGACGGTGGATTGTTCAGGATAATTTATGGGAAATGAGCAGATCCCTCATATAAGTTTGAAATTTAATGCGCTGATAGGGGGATTCAAGCCATCTTCTGAATTTATTTCTAAGCCTTTATTTGTGTGTCTTGTTTGCAAAATATTCTTTTTCTCACTTCAAATGCCCTGGAAATCTATTGCTAAAAACAAGCCACCTCAATACTTAGCACCTTAAAACAACAATTAATTTGTTCACAGATCTGTAATTTGGACACAGAATAGGTGGGGAGATTTGTATACTGCATGCAGTGTCCATTGAGGTAGCTTAGCTGAGGGCTGGAAGATCCAGTTCCACAGTGGCCTGCTCATGGTGCTAGCAAGTTGGTGTTGGCTATCAGCTGGAATCTCAGCTTGGGATGAAGGTTTGGGACTTTGGTTCTTCAGGTAGACTGGACTTCCTCACAGTATGGTGGCTTGAGTCTAAGGACAAGTATTCCAGGATGAAGAGAAAATTAAGTGGGGATATATTGATTTTAATGACCTATCCTTGGAAGCCAGTCTGCTTCCTTAGAGATTTACAGCCTTGGAAACCGTGTGAGGGTGCTATGAGTCGCAATCAACTTGACAGCAGTGGGTTTGGTTTTGTCAGTGGGCATCCTTGGAAGTTATATAACTTTATTTCTGTGATATTCTCATTGAAGCAATCACAATGGTCAGCCTGTTCAAGGGGAAGGGGCATACACTGCATCTCTTGATCAAGGAGTAACAAAGTTCTAAAACATCATATGAAACCAAAAATATTGTGGCTAGTTTTTCAAGTTATAAATTACACATATACAATTTTGTTCAGAACAAAAAAAAAAAACTTGATAGGAGAAAATGTGGTTAAGGAAATAGAACCTATGATCAAAATAAGCTTAGATATTATTATGGATTGAATTATGTCTCCCAAAATTCTGTGTTTTAAATCCTAACTCCTATACCTGTCGGCAATATTAGTGTAAGATGTGTCAAAAGTCAATCTTTTCCGAGGTATAAAAGCAGATTAATCCATCAGTATGGATTACACCTCCACATAAAGGAAACAAAAATCATTACAACTGGACCAATAAGCAACATTATGATAAATGGAGAAAATATTGAAGTTGTCAAGGATTTCATTTTACTTGGATCTACAATCAACGCCCATGGAAGTGGGAGTCAAGAAATCAAAGGACATATTGCATTGGGCATATCTGCTGCAAAAGACTACTTTAAAGTGTTAAAAAGCAAAGCTGTCACTTAGAGAACTAAGATGTGTTTGACCTGAGGCATAATATTTCCAATTGCCTCAAATGCTTGCAAAAGCTGGACAATGAATAAGGAAGACTGAAGAAGAATCGATATCTTTGAATTATGGTGTTGGCAAAGAATATTGAATATACCATGGGCAGCCAGGAGAATGAAAAATTTTGTCTTGGAATAAGTATAGCCTGAATGCTCCTTAGAAGCTAGAATGGCAAAACTTTGTCTCATTTACTTTGGACACGTTATCAGGAGGGACCAATCCCTGGAGAAGGACACCATGCTTGGTAAAGTAGAGGTTCAGCAAAAAAGAGGAAGAACCTCAAGGAGATGGACTGACACAGTGGCTGCAATAATAGACTCAAACATAGTAATGAATGTGAGGATGGCACTGGAGACCAGGTTGTGTGTCTTTCTGTTGTACATAGGGTAGCTATGAGTCAGAAATTACTTGATGGCTTGTAACAACAACAAAAAAGATTAAACAAGCAAGCAGAGATGGGATAAGACAGATGTAATGTCACATGAGATCTACAAGGAACCAGGAAACAGAAGCTGAAAAGAGACAAGGATCTTCCTCCAGATTCAACAGAGACAAAAATCCTTCCTCTAGAAGTCCATGAATTTGGACTTCTATCCTCCTAAACTGTGGGAAAATAAATTTCTGTTTGTTAAAGCCTCCCACTTATGGTAGTTCTATTACAGGACCATGAGATAACTAAGATAGAACTTGATACTAAAGAGTAGGGTGCTATTTTAATAGATGCCTGAAATGTGGAAGTTGTTTTACAATTGAGTAATGGGTAGAATCTGGAGGAACTTTGATATGCTCCATAGTAAAGCCCTAGATTGCCTTGAAGAGACAGTTGGTAAAATTTTGGATGTCAAAGGCAATTCTGGTGAGAGCTCAGAGAGAAGTGAGGAGAGCTATAGAGAAAGTCTCTATTGTCTTAGAGAACACGTATGGTGTATAATGTCTACATTTCTAGCAACAGAATTAAATGTGCATTAAATGTGCTTTTGATGAGGTTTTAAAAGAAAATGATAAACATGTGATTGAACAATGGAGGAAGGGCGATGTGTTTATGCAGTGGAAAAGAACTTGTCTAAATTATGTTCAAATATTTGGTGGAAGGTAGAACTGGTAAGTGATGAACTTGGATATTTGGCTGAAGATATTTCTAAGCAAGATCTTAAAGGAGCTGCGTGTTTTCTCTTTTCCACTTATAGAAAAATGTGAGAGGAAAGACATGGACTTAAAAATGAACCGTCCAAAAGGAAAACAGAACTTAAAGATTTGGAAAATTCTGTCTTACAAACTGAGGACATATGTCCTAAACTCTCACCAAGAACTTGGTGATTCAATCTTTTGTTAAACAGATTAAGCCGATGACCGATAGATCTAACCAACTACCATAGCATAAAACCCATCAGTGTAAACTAAAGGGGAGAGACAGGAAAAATGGAAGGAAAGCTGTCTGCTCTTGGAATTCTACAGACATGAAACAGGCCATAGAAGTTACATCTTTTGTCCTCCAAAAAAAAAAAAGAAAACGAGCATGCCTGGAGCAGCACAGAGATCAACAGAACTGTTGGAAGGAGTACTAGAAGCAGGGTTGATTCTGTTTCAAAAGGTGGAGCCAAGGTCTCCTAGGTCTGAAAGGGTAGAGCCACAGCCTCCTGGGTTTCAAAGGGTGGACCATAGAGCCACAGCCTCCTAGGGTTTAATAAAGTGTCAGATCTCCACCAATTCAGTTCTGAAGTGTGTGGCTGCCGTTTAGGTTGGCCAAAGATTAGAGCTGCTTCCCAAAGCTGAAGGGGAGAGGCTGCAATGCCCAAGGGGCAGGAGAACAGGAGCTCTGGGGCTGAGTGGGTGAGGTAACCACTCTGATGGACGAAGAGAATGGAGCCACCTAAAGCCGAGGGACTGAGTTTTCCATAGCACTGGGCCTGAAGGTGAGGCTTCCTCCCGGGGCCAAGTGGCCTACACTCAGAATCCGGAAATCATGGCCAACACCCAGAGTCTGGAGGGAAG
The DNA here is from genome assembly GCA_030035585.1 of Dugong dugon. Classification (NCBI taxonomy): domain Eukaryota; kingdom Metazoa; phylum Chordata; class Mammalia; order Sirenia; family Dugongidae; genus Dugong; species Dugong dugon. Next base: position 97,890,943 of record CM057463.1, on the reverse strand, counting down.
GGCCATTGCCCAGATGGTCTCAGAGAACAGAAGATTGTTTTCAAGCCTTGAGAGCTAAAGTGATTTATTCCGTTGTGTTTTGAACTTGCTTGGTTCCAGTTGCCATTCTTTTCACCCAATTTCTCCCATTAGTAATGTAAATGTCTACCTTGTGCCTGTTCCACCATTGTAATTTGAAAGCAGATAACTTGTCTTCTAGATTTCACAGATGAAGAGGAATTTTGCCCCAGCATGGAATACACCTAAAGTCTTATCCATATTTGATGTAGATGATTCAGAAGATGAGATTTTAGACTTGGAGTTGATTTAAAACTTTTGGGATGATGTGTTGGGGTGAATGTGTTTTACATGTGCAAGGACATAAATTTTAAGGGGGAAAGGGTGGAATGCTATGGATTGAATTATGTCCCTCAAAAATACATGCTGTAAATCCTAACACCTATGTGATGCAGTGATTAAGAACTCAGCTGCTAACCAAAAGGTCAAAAGTTCAAATCCACCAGCCATTCCTTGGAAACTCTGTGGGGCAGATCTACTCTGTTCAGTAGGGTCGGTATAAGTCAGAATTGACTTGACAGCAATGGGTTTTGGGTCTTATACCTATGGTTAGAATTCCATTTGGGAATGGGTTTTCTTTGTTATGTTAACTAAACATTATTAGTGTAGGGTGTGTCTTAAGTCAATCTCTTTTGACATATAAAAAGAGGAGCTTGAACAAGCAATCAAGCAAGCAAGTAGAGATGGGGGAAGATAGATGACATGCCACATGAAATCTCAAAGGAACCAAGAAACACAAGCTGAAAACAAACAAGAACCTTCCCCCAGAACCAAAAGAGAGAGAAGGCCTTCTCTTACAGCCAACACCTTGAATTCAGACTTCTGGCCTCCTAAAATATAACCACTGGTGGTGCAGTGGTTAAGAGCTCAGACCACTAACCAAAGGGCCAGGAAGTTCAAATCCACCAGCCACTCCTTGGAAACTCTGTGGGACAATTCTACTCTGTCCTACAGGGTTGCTATGTGTCAGAATCGACTTGATGGCAACAAGTTTTTGATAACCAAGACAGAAATCAAGGGCACAAAGTAGATTTATCTTTATAAGTGTATGATTTCTATTACATATTTTCCTTCTGGAGGATAATATACCTAGGTTTTGATGTTTGATTATTGAATCTGTGTATTTATTGCTATTTTGACTTATTAATCTACAATGACATACAAACCATTCTTAGTTGTTACAAAATATATAAAGTTGCAAAAAATATATGTACAGCTACAGGAACCCACATATCTTTGAACTTTTTAGTTGGAGATGGTTGTTAAATTACTTAATTTCAAGTTGGTAATTTGCATGACAGAAGGTCATGATTGATAACCTTTGTTATTGTTTCTATCTTAAAATTCCATTTCATCAGGGGTAAAACAAATTTTCTCTTATCATTATCTTCAGGGAGCATGAACAAAATGTTTCTTATCCTTGAAGTTGGAGATTTTACTTACTTTCTACTTATCTCATCATCTTCCCTACAATTTCATAAGCTGAGAAATGAAACCCTTCCAGAAATAAATCACAGCTGTGGTGATTTTATTCAGAAAGTCCAAAATAGATATTACCACATTTATTTACTGTAAAGTCTTCGTAATGCTTCCAAGCAAGCTGTGGGTAAAGAAGAGAAAAGGAAATAGTGCAGAATGATGAAAAGTCTGAATTACAGTATATATTTTGCAAAAGAAAAAATTATTGAAGTATATGGATTAATTAGCCAAAATGCTAACAATGTGTTTCTGGCTTTGTATTAAGAATAATGTGCTAATGAATTTTACTGAAATAATTATTGACTAGACCATTAATTTATTATATTAATTTATTACTGGGCACTTATTGTGTCTAAGCAAGTCATGGTTGATTTTTTGACTTTTTAAATAAAAATTTAGAAAATATTCTTTAGACAACTGCAAATATAGTTTAAAAGATAACAAAGAAACCATTTAAAGGAAGGTGAGTACTTTCAAACCTTCCAGAGGCTATTTCTCAAGGCTTTTAGACAGTTTTAAAACATAAAAGGAAGGACAACTTTCCTGTTTATCCAATTAGTAGAATTCTAGTATCAAAACTTATTAAAAATAATGAAAAAAAGAAACTATAGACTGATAAAACTTAGATAAGTAAACTATTTACAGATGGAATCCAGCTGCATATCAAAAGAATTTTCTGCCATGAACAACCAGGGCTCATTTGATAAACTCAAAATTGATTAATTACTGAGACATCCATAATTAATCATCTAAATATGTAAAAGCAGAGAAGTGCAAAATGATTGTCAGAGATGCTGAGGCAGATCTTCTAGAAAAATACATTCAATTCAATATAGATGCAGAATTGTTTTCGTTCTTGTTTTTTTTTGTTTTGCTAATTAAAGTATTAAACACAAACTTAAGTGTGGATCATTTGGAATAAAATTATTATGTAGAAGTACTTATTAGGCACAATATTAAAGTTTGATGCCATAAAGAAAACTATTTACATTTGGAAAACACAAGCATGATATTTGATTGGAAAAAATATGTATACTGTATGTCTTAGTTATCTAGTGCTGCTCTAACAGAAATAACATGAGTGGATGGCTTTAACAAAGAGAAAGTTATTGTCTCACAGTCCACTAGGCTACAAGTCCAAATTCAGGGCATCAGCTCCAGGAGAAGGCTTTCTCTCTCTGTCAGCCTTCCTCTCATCAGTGTTCCCCCGGACTTGGAGTTTCTCTGCTCATGGACCCCAGGTCCAAAGGACGCGCTCTGCTCCTGGCACTGCTTTCTTGGTGGTATGAGATCCCCAATTCTCTGCTTGCTTCCCTTTCCTTTTATCTCTTGTAAGGTTAAAGGTGGTGCAGGCCACACCCTAGGGAAACTCCTTTTACATTGGATCAGGGATGTGACGTGGGTAAGGGTAGTGTTACAATCCCACCCTAATCCTCTTTAACATAAAATTACAATAACAAAATGGAGGCCAACCACACAGTTCTGGGAATCATGGCCCAGCCAAATTGATACACACATTTTTTGGGGGACATAATTCAAACCATGACACTGTACACTAGAGCAAAAATAAAATGTGTATATATATACACATATATAAATAAACAACAAAAAACTGGGAAAACTACTGCAGCATAGAGGACAGACTGCATTCTAATATACTGATATTTTTAAATGATCTTAGAAATACTGTTTCTAAAAAGCCAAACAAATACAGAGGAACAATGAGAAGAAATATGAAGAGAAATTTACAAAAGAAGAAACACAGATTTCCAGTGAATTTTACTACTCTTCTTACTACTGATAACAATAGGAACCAGCATTTAGCCAGCTAGGAGCCAGTTACACTTATAATATTTTAAGATTATTCTTTTATTTTTCCTTATAAAGATGATTTTATCTTTTTTTCTATTATTGACATCATGAAAATAAGGCATAGGGTAAAAATATTACCCAAAATTGCACAGCCAGTAAATAGAACAGAGATTTAAACCAAGGCAAGCTGACTCCAGGGCTGCACTCTTAAATCAGCATATCAAAAATGATATCCAGCCTGACATAATTAAACAACTGAAATTTAAACCAATGAGAAATTAGTTTTGAACTTTCAGATTAAACAATAAATAAAAAATGCATGTAGTCTGTAATTTATGCAAAAACTCAGTATGTGTGAAAGAGATAGGATTAAAAATTAGTGTAAGGTTTAAACAAAAGTATATTTACATTTTAAATGCACATCTCATTTGAGCAACAAAGGCCACTTCTATAAATTGATTCTGTAAAAATACAGACATTACTGAGATGTGTTTGATATATATAGGTATTTATGTTGCTGTTAGTTGAGTTTGAGTAGATTCTAATTCATGGTGACCCCATGTGTGCAGAGTAGAACTGCTCCATAGGGTTTTCATGGCTGTGTGCTTTGGAAGCTGATTGCCAGGTCTGTCTTCTGAGGAGCTTCTGGGTGAGTTTGAACCACCAATCTTTAGGCTAATAGCAGTGACACCGTTTATGCCATCCGGGGACTCCTATGGGTATTGATAAGGAACAGTTTAATATGGCATTGGTGTAACAACATCATAGGTATCTATGCTGTCTGAAATTTTCTGTCATCTATTTTCCACATGGCTCCCTTCTTCTCATCCTTCAGGTTTCTATTTAACTCACTTTCTTGGATAAGACTTTCCTGGTTAGTTTTCTACCACCATACTCATGGTGTTTCCTACTCTGTACCCATCTCCAGATTAATGTTTTATTCAGGGAATTTTTTACAATCTGACTTTATTATTATATATCTATTTGTTTTCAGTCTGTCTCCTCTCACAAATATGTATACTCAATGAGCGTTACAACTTTATGTTATATTCCTAAAAGTAAGAACAGTCATCACATAGTAGACACTCAAGACACATTTATTATATGAATGAGTAAATAAACAAATGGATAGTTATCAGTATATGAATATCTGAATGGAAAAATTATGAATACCAGCAAAGTATGTTAAATGTGATTATCTCTAAGTTTTGAAGTAAATGGTATTTTAATCTTTCTTCTCTCTCCCTTTCTGCAGTATTTAATGTCTGTTTCTTTGCATTTCCATACAATAGTTTCATCAACAGAAAAACAAATGTAAAACTACTTGTAACTTGAGAATGAATAAGTAAATCAGAACTGACTTGGAAAAATCAGAATAGTTTAGGACTTAAACAATGAAGGACACTGTCATTTAGGGCAAGCAACAGTTTAATATGTGATATGGAGAAGTTTAAAATGCATTATTTTATATATTGATTTTATTTATACCATATTATAAAATTTTGTTTTTATTTTTTCAGTGGTTAAACTTTCTACCTATATTACTTACATTTCAGTTAATTTTTCCCAAATTCACAGTTTGAAAAAAAAGCAGAATATGGTTATGTAGTTCTTTTTGCATTGAATTAAAATATACTAATAGAAGATTTCAAAGCATGGCTCGAGAAGACAAAATAAAGTATTATAATGAAATGTGCAGATACCTGGAGATAGAAAACTGAAAGGGAGGAACGCACTTAGCATTTCTCGTAATGAAAGAATTGAAGGAAAAAATCAAGCCTCGAGTTGCAATATTGGAGGATTCTATACACAAAATATTGAACACTGCAAGAAGCATCAAAAGAAGATGGGAGGAATACACAGTCATGGTACCAAAAAGAAGTAGTCAACAATCTACCATTTCAGGAGGTAGCATGTGATCAAGAACCAATGGTACTGAAGGAAGATGTCCAAGCTACACTGAAGGCCTGGATGAAAACAAGGCTCCAGGAATTGACAGAATACCAATTAAGATGTTTCAACAGAGATGAAGCCCTGGAGGTGCTCATTGGCCTAAACCAATAAATTTGGAAGACAGCCACCGGGCCAATCAACTGGAAGAGATCCATATTTATGCATATTTCGAAAAATGGACCCAACAGAATACAAAATTATTGAGCAATACCATTAATATCACACACAAGTAAAATTTTGCTGAAGATCTCTCAAAAGAGTTTGCACATAAAATGATATTTGTGAAGAGTGTGCTTCCTAGCACAAGTAAATACGTGAGACTAAATGGGCAGCTCCTGTCCAGATGTGAGATGAGAAGGCGGAGAGGGTCTGGAGCTGGTTGAGTGAAAATGGAAATTCTGGGTGGAAAGGAGGCGTATACAGTCTCAAAATAGGGAGAGCAGTTAGGGTCACATAACAATGTACGTATAAATTTTGCATGAGAGACTGACTTGAATTGTAAACTTTCACTTAAAGTACAACAATAAAAAATAAAATAAAAAAAGAGGTTGCAGCAGTACAACGACAGGGAACTGACAGAAATTCAAACTAGGTGCAGAAGACATGGAAGGAAGGATATCATTACTGTTGTCAGATGGATTTTGGCTGAGAGCAGAGAATACCACAAAGAGGTTTACCTGTGTTTTACTGACTATGCAAAGGCATTCAACAGTGGAAATCATGACAAATTATGGATAATATTGCAAAGAATGGTGTCTTAGCTATCTAGTGTTCCTATAACAGAAATACCACAAATGGATGTCTTTAATAAACAGATATGTATTCTCTCACAGTCTAGTAGGCTAGAAGTGTGAATTCAGGGTGCCAGCTATAGGGGAATGCTTTGTCTCCTTGTCGGCTCTTGGGGAAGGTCCTTGTCATCAATCTTCCCTTGGTCTAGGAGCTTCTCCGTGCAGGAGCCCCAGGTCCAAAGGACATGCTTTTGCTGCCAGCACTGCTTTCTTGGTGGTATGAGGTCCCCATGTCTCTCTACTCTCTTCTCTCTTTTATATTTCAAAAGATATTGGCTTAAGACGCAATCTGATCTGGTAAATTGAGTCCTGCCTCATCAGTGTAACTGTCACTAATCCCATCTCATTAACATGATAGAGATAGGATTTATAATACATGAGAAAATCACATCAGATGTCAAAATGGTGGACAGTCACACAATACTGGGAATCATGGCCTAGCCAAATTGACAGTTATTTTGGGGGGACACAATTCAATCCATGGCAAATGGGAATTCCAGAACACTTAATTGTGCTTATGTGGAACCTGTACATAGACCAAGAGGCAGTCATTCAAAGACAACAAGGGGATACTGCATGGTTTAAAATCAGGAAAGGTGTGCATTAGGGTTGTATCCTTTCACCAAACTTATTCAATCTGTATTCTGAGCAAATAATCTGAGGACATGGACTAAATGAAGAAGAATGTGGCATCAGGATTGGAGAAAGACTCATTAACAAGATGTAATATGCTAAAAGGGTGTCCGGGGGCCATACTCAGAGTGTTTCTCCAGTCTGTCAGGATAGTAAATCTGGTCTTTTTTTTTGTGGTTTAGAATTTTGTTCTACATCCTTCTCCAGCTCTGTCCAGAACCCTCTGTTGTGATCCTGGTCAGAGCAGTCAGTGGTGGTAGCTAGGCACCATCTAGCTGTACTGGACTCAGTCTGGTGGAGGTTGTGGTAGCTGTGGTCCATTTGTCCTTTGGACTAATCTTTCCTTGTATCCTGTTCTCTTCATTCTCCCTTGCTTCCAAAGGGGTGAGACCAGTGGAGTATCTTAGATGGTTGCTCACAGGCTTTTAAGACCCCAGACGCTACTCACCAAGGTAGAATGTAGAACATTGTCTTTATAAACTGTGTTATGCCAATTGAGCTAGATGTACCCCAAGACCATGGTCCCCAGAGCCCTCAGCCCAGCAATTCTCTCCCTTAGGGAGTTTTGAAGAGTCTGTGGAGCTTCCATGACCTTTCTTTGTACAAGTTGTGCTGGCTTCCCCAGTAATGTGTACTGTCTTACCCTTCATCAAGTTACCACTTATCTATTTAGTTCCTCTGCCATCCCTCCCATCCCTAGTAACCAACAAAGATTGTTTCCTTTTGTGTGTAAACTTTTACATGAGTTACACAGTAGAGGTCTCATACAATATTTGTCCTTTTGTGATTAACTTATTTCACTCAGCATAATGTCCTCCACTTTCATCCATGTTATGAGATGTTTCAAAGATTCATCATTGTTATTTCTCATTCCATAGTACTCCATTGTGTGTATGTACCATAGTTTGTTTAACCATTCATCTGTTGATGGGCATCTAGGTTGTTTCCATCTTTTTCCTATTGTAAACAGTGCTGCAATGAATATGGGTGTGCATATGTCTATTCATGTGATGGCTTTTATTTCCCCAGGATATATTCCTAGGAATGGGGTTGCATTTTGTAGTGCTTTTTTCCGTGGTGCTGACATTTTCTTTGTTCCTCTTACTCTCCTATGCTGAGTTCCTTTTGTTTGTGGATTTTTTTTTTTCATTTCTTTTGTTTTTGTAGGTTTTGTTTTTACTGAGACTTTATGTTTTTCTTCTTTATTTTGATGAGTAGGTTTGTTAACTTTCTTTGTGGTTACCTTGAAATTTACCCTTATCTTTCTAAGTTTGAACCAATCTATTATTACTTGTTATTGCCTTGCCTTCCTCTCCATTAGAAGGTTCTATACCTACACTGTTTATCTCCTCTTTTATTGTTCTGATGCTGTTGTCATTTACAGATTAACCTCTCTGGTTCCCTGTTGTAATTCTTTGGTTTTGCACATTCCTTAAGAGTTCATTTACTAGGTAGTTATCTGGCTAGTGCAATCCTGTGTCCTATACTCAGCCTGTGGTCTGATGTTATTTGTTCTTAGATTAAAGGACTCCCTTTAATAAGTCTTGTAAGTTTTATTTGGTTTTTACATAGTCCCTTAATTTCTGTTTATCTGGAAATGACCTAATTTCACCATCATATTTGAATGAGAGTTTTGCAGGATATATTATTCTTGGCTGGCAGTTTTTATCTTTTAACGTTCCATGTATGTCATCCCATTGCCTTCTTGCCTGAATGGTTTCTGGCGAATAATCCAAGCTTAGTCTTATTGTTTCTCCACTGTATGTGACTTTTTGTTTTTCTCGAGCTACTCTCAGGATTCTTTGTCCTTGATTTTAGCTAGTGTGATTACGATATACCTTGTTGATTTTCTTTTGGGGTCTATCCTATATGGGGTCTCTTGAGCTTCTTGGATGGTCAGCTTTTCATGTTTCATGATATTGGGAAATTTTCTGTCAGCAATTCTGTAATGATCATCTCTGTGTTTTCTGTTTTCTCCCTCTGTTCTAGAACTCTGATCATGTGCAGATTTTTGCTTTTAATTGTATCCCACATAACTCTCAGTTTTTCTTCATTTTTCTTCATTCTTTTTTCTGGTTTTTCTTCAAACAGTTTTCTATCGAAGTGTTTGTCTTCAGTTTCACTGATCCTGTCTTCCATCATTTCAAACCTGCTGCTTAGTCCTTCTATGACACTGTCCATTTCTGAAATCTTCTTGTTTATCTTTTGGATTTCTAATTGTTGTTTTTGTATGATTTCTAATTGTGAATTTATTTTAGCATTTTGTTCTTGTATTATTTTCTTGAATTCTTCAATTTTTTGTCTGTATTTTCCACGAATTTGTCTATTTTTCCCTCATTTTTCTCTGTTTTTTCTTCAAATCTTGGATAATTCTGAATATTAGACATTTGAATTTCCTATCAGTTAGGTCGAGTGCCTTTTCTTCTACTGGAAGATCAGCCGGTGTTTTACTTTGGATGCCTACTGGAACCGTCCTGTCCTGTTCTTGTAAATGTTTTGATATTGTCTGCTGTCTTCAGGGCATTCAGTAGTTACTTCTTCATTTATTGATTGTAGAGTTTTTTGTTTCATACTGCTTTTTAGTTTTATTTGGTTATGTCTGACAGGCGGGTTATGCTTTCTTTGTTATTTGCTCATCTGTGGGCATGATACTTTTCACCTCCTTCTCCAGTGGGCAGGGTCAGTCACTCAGGTATGGTACAGCAGGGCAGCTCTAGCTGAAGGATAGTTGCTGGGATGGGTAAAAGAAAAAAATGAATAAATTGACAGACCGGAAATGAAGAAAGACAAAAATGGAATAAAAGAGAGAAGAAAACAAAACAAAGAATCAAAAAAAAAAAAAAAAAAAAAAAACCAAAACCAAACAAAAAAAGAAAAAAACTCCAAAAACAAGAAAAAGGAAATGCCCCCAGGGATGTCCCTGTGAGTCCGTGCAGAGTAAGGGAGTAGCTTCCAGGCCGCACAGTACAGCTAGAAGGGGCTCCCAAGCCAAGAAAAGAAAAAGAAGACAAACAAATCAAAACAGAATAAATCAGAGCAAACAAACAAACAACAAAAAAGCCCCAGGTGTCCCACCACGATGGCAGCACAGGCGGGGAAGCAGTATCACAGTCAAGCATTGTTTCACAGCCTTTCAGGAAGAAGCAAAGATGGCATGCGGAGCCAGGTATTTGAGAGAAAGGAAAGGGAGGCAGTGAGAGGTAAGGAAGAAATCCGTAGAAGCAGAAAAAAGTAATATCAGCAGCCAATAAAAGGCACTCAGGGAGCCAACCAGTGAGGGAGGGTGGAATCCAAGCAACACTGGGGTGAAGCTGGTGCCTCCAGGCCAAGAGACTGTGGCTGCAGGAAGCAGATGAGGCTAAGTTGGGGTAAAGAAGGGTGGGGGGTGGGAAAGCCTATATCACTGGTTACCGTTGTTCTGTTTCCTGCTGGAAGCTCCATGAAGCTGCTTTCTCATACCTCCTGTTCACTGATCTCTGATAGGAGTCCAAGATGGTGAATCCTTGCTGCTTTAGTTGATAGGGGACCTCTGCATGTATCTCTCCTCGCTCTCTGTTCTTGGTCAGTTTCTTATTCTGTTTCTTGCTTGGCTGAGTTCTTTATCTCCTCATTTGGTGCTTAGAGTTTCAGAATTGACCTGTGACTCTGTTTGACTTAGTTTTCCGGATGTTTGCTGCAGAGGGATGGCGTGGTGCTTTTGACTATAGCGCCATATTTCCAGGAAGTCTGGGAAGAACATTTTGATGATCTACTTCCAAAAAATTAGCTATTGAAAACTCTATGGGGTACACTTCTAATCTGGGGTTGCCAGGAGTCAGAGTTGACTTAATGGCAACTGGTTTACTGGTTTATATTGCACACAGTGATAAAATATTAATTTAAGATAGATTTTCTAAGTTAAGAATGCATATTATAATTCTTAGCACAAACATAAAACATGCAATACTAAGTTATATTTAAAAATCTCATAAAAGAGATATAATTGAATACAATAAATAAATAGCTAGTTGATTAATCCCAACAAAGGGAAGAAAGGAAAAAGTTATACAGCAGACATATAAAAAAAATGAATTGCTAAATCATAGACTTAATACCAATCATATCAGTTCCTACATTAAATTAAAATGCCCTAAACAGTATCATTCAAAAACAGATTGATAGACTGGATAGAAACATAACATGCAATTATATTGGTTACAAGAGAGAAAATTTATTTATAAGAACACAGAGAAATTGAGAGTTAAATTACGCAAACAATAATGATAAGAAAGCTATAAAGTCTATTCTATATTAATTTCAAATCAAGTAGACTAACCAGAGAAAGAGATGTTTTATAATGACAGAAGGGTCAATTCATCAGGAAGGCTTAACATCCTAAATGTGATGCATCCCACAGGATAACTTTAAAATACATGAAATAAAAATTAAATGGGCTAAAAAAATAAATTGAGGATTTTAACACTAACTTCTCAGTAACTGACTTAACAAGTAGACAAAAAATTACTAAGGATGTAGAAGATTTGAATGAACCAATTGATATTTATGAAGTACTACATTCAATGACTACAGAAAACACATTCTTTTCAAATGCACAGGGAATATTCACCAAAGTAAACTATTGGATGGGTTATAAAATGAGTTTCAATACATTTGAAAAGATTAGAATCATATAAAGATTGTGATCTATACATACTAATAATAAACCAGAACATATAATAATTAAACAATCTTCAAATACCTGGAAATAAACAAGCTATTCTAAATACTTTTATGTTGAATGTTGGTGAAAACAAACAAAAAAAACCTACCAAAGTTTCTGGATACAATTAAAGTAGTAGAGGAAATTTTTAGGCCATAAAATGCATAAGTTGGGAAAAAAATACAATTTTAAAAACAGTTTTTTATGTCTCTGCCAAAAGAAGCTGGAAAATGAGAAGTCAATTAAAACAACATGAAGTAGAAAGAAAGACAAAGGTAAAAAGAGAAACCAAGAAAATAAGATTTAAAAAGAACAATAAATTTAAAACAGAAAGAAAAAAAAATATTATTAAATGTAATAATTTCATAATATAACTAACAAAGAAAAGAGAGAATATTTAAATTACTAATTTCAGGAATTCAGATGAAATATTACTTCAGATTTCTATAAAATTCTATAGGACAATAAGATGATATTATAAATAAGTTTATGTCAAAAATTTTGACAAATAAAAGAAACTATGTATTTTACTAACAATATAACCTTATATATTTGACACAATAAGAAATCATAATTAAAAAAATGAGTAGTCTTATAATTATGAAATAAGTTAAATTTATCAAAATGCCTTTCAACAAATAAATCCATAGCCTCAGACTATTTTACAGGTAAATTTTAATTTATATTTAAAGAAAAAGTATTATAAATTTTATATTAAACATTTCAGAGAATAAAGGAAAATAAATTTTAAGAGACCAGCATAACTTGTACCAAAATATTAAAAAAAGAATACAAGAAAAGCAAATTTCAGATAATTTTTTTCCCATAAAGTAGAAAGGGAAAATCTAAAAAGTAAAAATTTAGAAAATCATATCCAATAATACATAAAAAGATTAGCATATTATGAAGAAACCAAGTGAAATTTATTCCAGTAATTATAGTTGGCCTAATATTCAACAATGTCATTGTAATTCACCATATGAACAAAACAAATAACATATATGACCATGTGAATAGATGAGCAGAAAACCTTTGGTAAAATTTAATGTTCACTTATGAGAAAAAACTGTCACAACCTAGATATAGAAAGGAATGTCCTCAATCTGTTATTGAGTATACACATAATTCCTCTGGTAAATTATATTTCATGATAAAATATTTTATGTTTATCCCAATTTTGGATAATAAATCAAGGATTATTTTCTCTCACTATTTCTATATAACCCTGTGCTAGCATCTTAGCTAGTAAAATAAGAAAAGAAAAAAGAAATAAAAGTAGGAAAAGAATTTAAATTCTCTTTATCCACCATAGTCATAACTATGAATATAAAAATAAAAATAAATACTCAAATAGAAATAGTAGATAAATTTATCAGAATTCAAGTAAATATATAAAAGTCAACTTTTTTATATACTGTCAACAAATAGCTAGAAAATATAATTTAAATGTTTTATATAGACTCAAAAACATAAAATTATAAAAAAAATAGATATAATGAAAGGTGTGTGCCACCTTTGCACTAAAAACTAAAAGTAACTGCTGAGTTAAAACCTTGAAGACTTAGATAAATGGAGAGGTATACCATGTTTATGGGTAGGAATGCTCAATATTGTCAATCTGTCTTTTTTTTTTTCCCTAAACTACAGATTCAACACATTTCTTCTCAAATTTTTTTTTTAAAATGATTAACAACTCAAATCTAGATGATAATAAAATACCAAGAGTTTAGGATAGTTATTTCAGAAGAATATCAAATATACCGTGGACTGCCTGAAGAACTAATAAGTCTGTCTTGGAAGAAATACAGCTTGGAAGTGAGGATGGTGAGACTTCATCTCAGGTACTTTGGACATGTTATCAGGAGGGACCAGTCCCTGGAGAAGGACATCATACTTGGTAAGGTAGAGGGTAAGCTCAGCAAAAAAGGGGAAGACCTTCGACAAGATGAATTGACACAGTGGCTGCAACAGTGGGCTCAAACATAGCAAGGATTATGAGGATGGTTTAGGACCAGGCAGTGTTTCATTCTGTTGCACACAGGGTCACTATGAGTCAGAATCGACTAGTTAGAACCTCACAACAACAACAACAAGGATAGTCAAGGCAATCTTGAATAAGAATGTTGATGTCCATATTTACTAGAAAAGTTATAGTAATGTAGACAGTGTGATAGTCATATAAGAATCGACAAACAGATCTCAGGGATTAGAACTAGAAACACACATTGATGGTCAATAATTTTTAAATAAGAGTGTCAATGCAATTTGATGGGAAAAGAATATCTTTTCAAAATACGATGCTTAACTAAATGAGTATGTTTATATAAGTGAAAATAAACTTGTCCTCCTTGTCACCTTGTACAAAAATTTTAACTTGATATGGATCATAGGCATAATTTCTAAAGCTAAACCTACATTACTTCTGGTAGATAATATAAAATAATATCTTTAGGATCTCAATTTGCAAAGATGTCTTATACGTGACTCAAAAGACACTTAGCATAAAGCATAAAAAATGATAGTAAAGATTTCATCAAAAGTAAAATTTTCTACTCACCAAAAACACCATTAAGAAAATGAAAAGTCTCATCATATATTGGGCAAAAATATTAGCAATAGCTATTCTACCAAAAGACTCACATCTTAAATATAAAAAGAAGTTTTCCACATTATTACTGAAATAACAAATATTTTCATTAAAATTTAGATAAATTATTTGAACTTGCATATCACAAAATAAGATACTGAATGGCATAAACATGTAAAGTTGGTAAACACTAATTTTTAACAAAATGCAAATTAAAATCACAACGTATCAGTACAGAACCTTAGAATTGTCAAAATTATTAATAATAATACATATTAGCAAGATATATATCTGTCCCTGGAGAAGTACATCATGTTTGCTAAAGTAGAAGGTCAGTGAGAAAGAGGGAGACCCGCAACGAGATGGATTGACACAGTGGCTGTAACAATGGGCTCAAGCATAGCAATGACTGTGAGGATGGTACAGGACCAGGCGGTGCTTCGTTCTGTTGTACATAGTGGTCGCTATGAGTTGGAACCAACTGGATGACAACGGGTTTGGTTTTTGTTTTGTTTTTGGTTTTTGGTTTTAGTGGAAATGAAAAATGAGATAACCAGTACATGTACGTTAGTACATCTCTTTGGTATTTTCTAAAAAATTATACATATATCAACACTGTTGTTGTTAACTTCCAGAGAATTCACATCCACACATAGTGAATTTATGTGTAACAGAATGAAACTATGCCCAGGTCTGTTTCATCTTCATGATCATTGCTATGTTTGAGTCCATTATGTCGGCCACTTTGTCAGTCTATCTCATGTAGGGCTTCTCATGCTTTTGCTGATCCTCCACATTACCAACCATGATGCTCAATTTTAGTGATTGATCTATTTTAATGACATGAACAAAGTAAGTAGACCAAAGTCTCATCATCCTCATCTCTAAGAATTCTAGTTGTATTTCTTCTAAGACTGATGTGTTCATTCTTTTGTCAGTTCATGATATATTTAATATTCTTTGTCAACATCACAATTTGAATGCATCAGTTCTTCTTCTGTCTTCCTTTTTCATTTTTCAGCTTTCACATGCATATAAAGCAACTGAAAATACCGTGGCTTGGGTAAGGCACACCTTAGTCATCAAACTGGCATCTTTGTTTTTTATGTCAACACTATGTCTGACCAATTCTATTCCTATTTACACCTGTCAAAGAGAAAAATTAATAACAGACATCTTACTTTGATTTTAAGGTTTTCTTGCCCACAAAACCAAAATATTCTATAAAGAAAATCTTGACCAAAATTAATCCTGCCAGTGGCTTTTCTTTCCTGTTCAAAGTCAAAAACCCATTGCCAATGAGTCTATTCCAACTCATAGCACCAATGTAGGACAGAGTAGAACTGCCTCATAATGGCTGATGGATTCAAACACTGGATCTTTTGATTAGCAGTGGGGCTCTTTACTACTGCACCACTGGGGCTCCTGTTGGAAGACAGGTTTACTAAATTTGAATTTCAAATGGTGTGGTTGCAGGTAGGGAGTGGGCCCGAGAGTACCTTGTGACCTGATATCTGTTGATCTCAGTAAAAGAGGGAGGGCAGGGTTCGATCAATCATGTTAAGATTAGCTAATGGTTGATTTTCTGTGCTTCTCTCTTCTCTTTATAAGCCTCATTGTAACTAGTTTATTTCGAGTCATTTGCTTTTTTCTGGAATCAGAATGGTGTCCCTATATGCATATAGAATACCTACTCGAATAAACCTTATGTTTCAATTTCACTGAGTTTTGATTATTTATAACATACCTAAGAGAGAAAAAAACAAACAAATTCGTGTCCACAAAAAAACATGTAATAACAGCTGTATTGGTAATAGAAACTGGAAAAATCAAAATATCTATGAAAAAGTAAATGAACAGGCTGTGATATATGCGTACAATAAAATACTTTCTAGCAATTGAAAAGAAAAAAAACTACTGATGCACATCACAATATGTATGAATTTTAAAAACATTATGTTGAGAAAGAGAACCAACTATGAAATACTACATTTCATATTTTTGTGATTGCAATCATAAGGAGCTAAAAAAACAAACAAAAACATTGCCATCGAGTCCATTCTGACTTATAGTGACCCTATAGGACAGAGTAGAACTGCCCCCAGGTTTTCCAAGTAGCAGCTAGTAGATTCCAAATGCCAACCTTTTTGTTAGCAGCCTGAGTTCTTAACTATTGTGTGACCAGAGCCCTACAGGATAAACAAAACTAATTCATGTTGATAGAAATCAGATAAATAGATGCCTATGGTGGTGTGAATTGCTTAGAGAGAGACAAAAAAAGCGTTCTTTTTTTGCCATGGAAATATTACTTACCTTGTTCTGTGTGATTTTTTAAGGTGCCCGGCTGGCAAAACATTTTGTGCTCAACTAATAGCCTAATGCTAGTTCAAAATAACGCACTGACACCGTGGAAATAAAGGGCTGGTCATCTGTTTCTGTAAAGATTACCAGCCAAGAAAACTCCATGGAGTAATTCTACTCTGTAATATATGGGGTCACAATGATTCAGAATCAACTCAATTTGATTCCATGGGTTTGTTTTGGTCCTGATTTTTTTGGTTTGCTATGATTATTACAAGTTTTTTTATAATTATCGATTTTTTTGAAGTTCACCCTTAGGATCTGTGCATGTAAAATATGTAAATTATACCTCAATAAAATAATGCTAGCATCAAAATAAAACTTAATAAGAAAAGTACTAGTAATTTTAAGTGATAGTGATAGAAAGAAAATAGAATTGGAATATACGGAAAAGAAGAAATTGAAAGATTGGAGATTGTCACCTTAGGCTTCTTGGAGGAAATAACAAATGATTTAAGAACTGGAGGGTAAAAAAAAAGGAGTCAGCAGAAAAAATCTGAAAGAAAAACAGATACAGAAATCTGATGGTACTCACAAGTAAACCAACTCATAAAGTAAGAAGAAGAGACCCTAAATATGTTTGTGATCACAAATTCTTAAGCGTCTGTGATCTCCAGAATAACATTTGCTAGAGATCTCCTGCCCCTTCTGTATAGGTTCCATCATAGATCACAGGTAAGTAGACTTCAATCTGACTTGAAACCTGCAACCAAGCCCAGATGACCCATATCTTGAAGTGAATCTAACCCATACAGGTGTACACATATGAGCAAATGAAAAATAAAGGATTATTTTGGTAACCCACTAAACAGTGAGGTAATTTGTTATGCAACATTATTGCAGAAATAAATGTCCAATACAAATGAAAACTATCCATTGTAGTGATTTGTAATTGAGAGTAAGAATTTAATTAGAAATATATAATATCAAATGATTTGTTGTTAGGTGCCAATGAGTTGATTTCTACTCATAGCAACCCAATGTTAACAAAGTTGAACTGCCCCATCAGGTTTTCTAGGCTATAATCTTAATGGAAGAAGATTGCCAGGATTTTCCCCAGTTGAGCCGCTGAGTGTTTGAACTCCCAACCTTTACATCAGCAGAGAGCATACCTGTTGTGTCACCAAAGCTCCAGTGATAATGGATACATATTATAATGTAGACAGTGCTTCTTAGACCTTGATGAGCATGAGAATCTCCTTAAAAACTTACTTAAATGTAGGTTTGATGGCCTATCCTCCCAGAGAATATAATCCATTTGGTCTGGTTTGGGGATCCAGAATCTTTTTTTTTTTTTTTAATATTATTCACTTTGATCCTGATGCAATTTTTTGGTGAAACCAAGTTGTACTAAGTAGAGTGTTAAAGTGTATTTAAAAAAGCATACCATTTGTCCTGATAATCTTAAAACATTTTATTTCTTCAGCCAATATATGCTAGAAGTGAATGCACACTTGACTTCCTTCTTATTTTTATTTGGGTGAGCATTTGGTTTCACAAAGATGCACCCGGTATATTTTGATTAAGTTAGGACAACTATGGGTAGCTTTGTTTAGAAAATTGCTTATATTTACTCACTTGTCTCTGATCCTACTTGTTTTATAATGTTTTCGTAACTGAAATTTAGACTTTAACTGATGCTCTACCAGATGTTCTTCTCTTTTGTTCTATTAAGACTACATTAAGTACAACAGATTAACTTCATTTATATCATGGGTTTGAAAGCTTTATCATTTATTCTTACATTATCTGTGTCCTTAATTATGGAAACAGGCTTCTGCCCAAAATGTGTTCTTGAAATTTTAACTGGCACGATGGTTAAGAGCTCAGCTGCTAACCGAAAGGTCGGCAGTTCAAATCCACCAGCAACTCCTTGGAAACCCTATGGGGCAGTTCTACTCTGTTCTATAGTGTCACTATGAGTCCGAATCAACTGAACAGCAACGAGTTTTAATGGATATAGAGAGGGAGAAATCTGCCATTTCTTTCTGTCTTCTCATATTTAATAAATAAATAAAAGCCCCTAATATTGTATGATGACTTTTAAGAAATATTTTTATTCCTCCATTTCCTAATGGCAGATGACTTGGTTACTAAGTTCTTTAAATAAAAGCCCTCAACTTTCAAACTAGAAATTTAGCAAGTTAGTCTCAGCTAGAGAGATTTTTATTTTCTATTTTACTTTTCTTTGTTATTATTTGTACCATTCCACAATATATGATGCATATATATTGACTTATGTATTAAAAAGTATACACAACTAGATCATAGTTTTGTTTCATTATCTTCTATTATTAATAAAATTTAGTAATTCTGAGTAATAATAAGCTAACAAAATACCAGTGTCTTACATAAATAATGAATAAAAATCCTGAGATAGGAATAACAGTTTACTTTACAATTACTGTGCTTCTCTTTGTTATTTGACATTTCATTGACTAAAACATTAATCACATCTCTCTTTCTGTCATCCTCAGCAGTGGTAGCAATAACGAATCAGCACGTGAGGGTCAGTCACTTGAATCCACAACATAAAATATAAAGGTGGAAGTATTCTGGGAAATAAAACGAGATCATCAAATTTTTGTGAAAAGGATATCACTGTGATGGAAGTATATTATTTTAGGCTACAAACCATTGTCACAGATACAAGGAAACTTAAGGACATAGACACCTGGGTATATCAATATTCATTTTAATGGACTATTCTTCTAAGCTCAATTTTCTGCAATACTGACACCTGGATCCTTATACTAAGATATACCTCTGTTCATGATGGTTTCCTTGAAAAGTCTGAATATATTTTTACTTTTTTTCCTAAGCAAATTTCCCTTTGGAGGCTGAATTCTAAAAAGCAATGTAGTTCCCAATACACTGTATTTATCACTTTAATAGATACTACCCTGTGAAATTCACTGCCAATACTAAAATTAAGTAGATGCTCATCACTGGAGGGAGAAACTGCTCTTTATTACTATGTCTAAGACAAAAAAAAAAAACAAGAACGCACCCTATTTTTTCCATTATTTAGCAAGTTTTATTAATGTAATTAGGAAAGTGGGTTAATTTAAATAGTTGAAACCAGTACATATTAGTCCAGAATGACGTGCACCGGTAACTTATACTTATTATATGTGCACTTAACACATTAAGAGTTTATTGTGTACTGAGAACAGTTATATGGCAGAGTGACTTTCCCCACATATCTATTTCTTCTGTAGTCTATGGTATTTGAACTACTGATATTTAGTAGGATACATAAACATTCAAACAATGGCCACATTTTCCAGCTTTCTTGCAGCTGAGTGTAACATGTGACTAAATTTTGGACAAGGATGTATGTTTGGGCAGAAATCACACGTCAACTTTTAGGAACCATCTTTCAAAGACAGCAATTGTGGGCTCTTAGTTCCCGTTCTTCATCCTTTACTCTTTCCTATAAGCTAGAATGTAGACACAATGGCCAGAGAAGGAGAAAATATGTTGGATTATGATTTGTTCTTGAAAAAAAGCTTCGGTGTAAAAGTACATTAAGGGTCAGAACTGCCATATTAGCCCTGGACCACCTGATTTCAAATGATTCCAAATGTCTACGTGAAAGATAAATGAACATTATTGTGTGTTTGCTTGTTTAAAAACTGTTACTTTGGATCTTTGCCATGCATTTTTGAACACAATCCTAGGTTATAGCATACACATGCTAATTCAAATAACTCACAAAACACACCAATAAGATGTTGTTGTTAGGTGCCATAGAGTAGGTTCTGAATAATAACAAACTTCTGTACAACAGAACAAAATACTGCCCGGTCCACGCCATCATCATAATCATTGCTATGTTTGAGCACATTGTTGCAGCCACTGTGTCCAAAGTAAGCAAGACAAACTCTCACCATCCTCACTTCTAAGGATCATCCTTCTTCCAAGACGTATTTGTTCGTTCTTCTGGCAGTTTATGGCATATTCAATATTCTTCACCAACACCATAATTCAAAGGGATCAACTCTTCCTAGTTCTTCGTTATGAGACAAGTATAATTATTACGCCTAATCTAGAGTGGAAGAGATGGGAGTATAGTAGATTAATTAACTTTCCCAATATATTATAGCTAGTAAATGGCATAGCTAGGTCTTATGTCCAGGCAGTTTGATTCCTGAGACCATACTCTTAACCAGTACAAAAGATAGTCTTCCTAATTAAACCACACACTTAATTTGTACTGTGAAGTTGTAGGCTTATTCTTTTTATCAATAGATTCTTTGCATCAATAGATTCATGAGAGTCAATATGAGCTTTAAAGAAACAGCATAGATATAGAATTTCTTCCATACTACTGTCTTAGTCATCTAGTGCTGCTATAACAGAAATACTACAAGTGGATGGCTTTAACAAAGAGAATTTTATTCTCTCACAGTCTAGTAGGCTACAAGTCCAAATTCAGGGCATCAGCTCCAGGAGAAGAGTTTCTTTCTCTGTTGGCTCTGGAGGAAGGTCCTTGTGATGCATCAGTCTTCCCTTGGTGAGGGAACATCTCAGTGCAGGAACCTCAGGTCCAAAGGACGCACTCTGCTCCTGGTACTGCTTTCTTGGCGGTATGAAGTTCCCATGTGTCTCTGCTCACTTCTCTCTTTTATATCTCAAAAGAGATTGGATTGAGACTATCTAATCTTGTAGACCTCATCAGTATAACTACTGCTAATCCATCTTATTACATCATAGCGATAGAGTTTACAACACATAAAGAAATCACATCAGATTACAAAATGGTACACAATCATATAAAACTGGGAATCGTGACCCAGCCAAGTTGACAGATATTTAGGGGGGACACAATTCAATCCATGACAGTTACTGAGGTTAAGTTGGTACCAACTTACCCTAGTATGTTATAAATATAATGTAATATTCATGTAATTAAATGTAATATTCATTCTAACCACTAAGAAAATATATTTAAAAAATACAAAAAAGGAAAGGCAAAGGGAACCAAAAAGGTCCGCTACCATAAATAAAAAAAACACAAAAGCAAGCAGTACTAAAGAACATAGACAAAGAAGGCTTAAGACACCAAAAAACAACAAAATGATAGAAGTAAGTCACTTCTTATCAGTAATTAAAGTGAATGTAAATGGACTAAATCTCCAATCAAAGACAGAGAGCAGCAGAATGGATGAAAAACATAATCTAACTACACGCTGTTTACAAGAGACACACGTTAAACCCAAGGACACAAATAGGGTGAAAGTGAAAGGATAAAAAAATATATATATATCCCATGTAAATAATAACCAAAAGAGAGCTGAGGTGGCAATCTTAATATCAAAGTACTTTAAGACAAAATCTGTGAGAAGAGATAAAGATGGGTATTATATAGTGATAAAAGTGTCAATTAATCAAAAAGATTTAACAATCATAAATATATATGCAACCAACATTGGGGCACCTAAATATATAAAGGAAATACCAATAGAATTGAAGGGAGAAATAGATAGTACTAAAATAATTGTTGGAGACTTCAATATACCACTTTCGGTATTAGACAGAACATCTAGAAAGATCAACAAGGAAACAGAGGACCTGAATAACACAATTAACCAGCTAGACTTAACAAACAATATATAGAACACTCCACACAAAAACAGCACAATATACATTCTATTCCAATGCACATGAATCATTCTCCAGGATAGAAAACACTTTAGGTAACAAACCAAGTCTTGATAAATTTAAAAAGATTGAAATCACCAGTATTTTCTCTCACCACAGCAGAGTGAAGCTAGAAATCAATAACACGAAAAAAAAAAAAAAACTGGAAAATACACAAACATATGGAAATTAAACAACACACTATTAAACTACCAATAGGTCAAAGAATAAATCAAAATAGAAATCACAAATTTCTTAGAGTCAAATGAAAATGAAAGTATAACATACAACAACTTATGGGATGTAGCAAAGCATGCTCATTTGTTAAAATAACAAATGACTATATAAAAAAAAGAAGGAAAATCTCAAATTAACAGCCTAACTCGACAATTCCAGAAAGTAGAAAGAGAAAAGCAAACTAAGTTTAAACTTACCAGAAGAAAGGAAATAACAAATATCCAAGCAGAAATAAATAAAATCAAAAACAGAAAAGCAATAGAGACAATCAATAAAACCAGAAGTTGGTTCTTTGAAAAGATAAATAAAATTGACAAACTTTGAGCTACACTGACAAAGAAAAGATGGAAATAAACCCAAATAAAAAATGAAATAGGGGACATTATAACTGACTCAACAGAAATAAAGAGGATTATGACAGAATATTATGAACAAACCTAGATAAAAAGGACACTTTCTTAGAAGCACACAACCTACTCAAATTGACTCAAAGTCCCAACAGACCCATAACAAGTGAAGAGATCAAATCAGTGATCAACCCCCCACCCCCCATAGACACACACACAAAAAAAACCCCTGGACCAGATGGATTCACTGAAGAATTCTACTAAACATTTAGAGAAGAATTGACACCAATACTGCTTAAACTCTCCCAAAGGATAGAGAAGGTAGGACTACTCCCTAATTCATTCTACGAAGCAAACATAACCTTGATACCAAAACCAGACAAAAACACCACAAGAAAATAAAACTACAGGCCAATATCTTTTATGAATATAGATGTAAAAATCCTCAACAAAATACTAGCAATCAGAATCCAAAAGCATATTAAAAGAATCATACACCATGACCAGTGGGATTTATTCCAGGAATGCATGGATGGTTCAACAGTAGAAAATCAAACAACATAATAGGCCAAAGGAGAAGAACCACATGATCATCTCTATTGATGAAGAAAAAACATTTGATAAAATCCAACAAACACCCTTTCTTGATTAAAATCCTGAAGAAGTTTGGAATAGAAGGGAAATTCCTCCATATCATTCAGGACATATATGAAAAGCTAGCAGACAACATTATACTTAATGGACAAAGACTGAGAGCTTTCCCCTTGAAATAGGGAACAAAACAAGCATGTCTACTCTCTCTACTTCTGTTCAAGATTGCATTAGAAGTCCTAGCCAGAGCAATAAGACGAGAAAAAGAAATAAAAGATAACCAGATTGGAAAAAAAGAAGTAAAATTTTCTCTATTCACAGATGATATGATCCTATACATAGAAAATCCCAAATAGTCCACAAGGAAACTTCTAGAACTAACAGAGGAATTTAGCCAAGTTGTAGTGTACAAGACAAACAAATATTAGTTGGGTTTCTGTACATCAGCAATGAGAAATTTGAAAGGGAAATTATGGAAACACCTCCACTTATGATAGCATCTAAGAGAATAAAATACATAGGACTAAATCTAACCAGGGATGAGAAGGACTTATACCATAAAAACTATAAAACTCTACTGAAGGAGGTTAAAGAGGACTGAAATAAATCAAAATGTTCCATGTTCATGGACTGGAAGACTTAATATTGTTAAGATAACAATATTACCCAAAGCGATATATAGATTCAATCAAATCCCAATCAAAATTTCAACAGCCTTCTTTACAGAAATAGAAAAACCAACCCTCAACTTTATAGAGAATGGCAAGAGACCCCAAATAGCTGAAACAATGTTCAAAGAGAGGAACAAATTAGAAGCACTCATACTTCCTGATTTTAAAACACACTGTATAGCTACAGTAATCAAAACAGCCTCATACTGGTATAACAATAGACACATAGACCAATGAAATAGAATTGAGAATCCAGAAATAAGCCCACACATCCACGGTCAACTGATTTTTGACAAGGGTGCTAAGTCCATTCAATGGAGAAATAAGAGTCAATGCAATAAATGGTGCTGGGAAACTTGGATTTCCGTATACAGAAAAATGAAACAGGATCGATAGTTTACACCATACACAAAAACAAATTCAGAATGGATTAAGGACGTGAATGTGCAAACTAAAACCATAAAATTCTTAGATGTACATACAGGGGCAACGCTATCATACCTAGCTTTTAACAATAGATTATCTAATATAATAACAAAATAAAAAATAGCAAAAGACAAAATAAATAAACAGGACCTCATAAAAATTAAAAAACTTTTGTTCATCAAAAGACTTTACCAAAAAAAGTGAAAACACAAGTTATGAACTGGGACAATATCTTCAGAAAACACATATCTGACAGGAATCTAATAACCAAAATATATATAAAACTTCAACAAGTTAACAAAAAGACAAATAACCCAAACATAAAATGGGCAAAAGACTTGAATAGACATTTTACCAAAGAGGACATTCAAATGGCCACCAAACACATGGAAAGATGCTCAGTGTCATTAGCCATCAGAGAGGTGCAAATCAAAACCATAATAAGATACCATTTCACTCCAACTAGGATGGCTAAGATTAGAAAAAGAAAGAAAATAACAACTGTTGGTGAGGATCTGGGAAAATTGGAACCCCTGTCTATTCCTAGTGGGAATCAAAAATGGTACAGCTATTGTGGAAAACAGTGTGGCAGTTCCTCAAAAAGCTGAAAATAGAACTACCATATAACCCAGCAATTCTACTCCTAGCTAGATGCTCAAAAGACTTGAAAGCAGAGACTCAAAAGAAACTTGCACATCAATGTTCATTGCAGTGTTATTCACAATAGTGGAAAAAACTTAAATGCCCATCAACAGATGACTGGATAAACAAAATGTGGTACATACACATGATGGAACACTACTCAGCCAGTAAGAAAAATGAAGTCCTGATACATGTTACAGTATGGATGGAGCGTGAAGACATTATGCTTAGTGAAATAAGCCAATCACAAAAGGACAAATATTGTATAACCTCACTTATATAAAAAGACAAGAAAAGGCAAATATATACAGACCAAAGTTTATTAGTGGTTACCAGGGGTGGAAGGGAGAAGGAAAACAGTGGTTAACAGTGATGAAAAAGTCACATTGATTAAGGGTAGAGTTGCACAGCCAATTATTGTAATTGCTCCCAGTAAGTTATACACCTGTAAAAAATTGAATTGGCAAAAGTTATGTAATAGATATATTTACAACAGAAAAGAGTAGCTGCTGAGATTGCTAATATACAACCAAATACTTCATGGGATTTGGTTTATCGGTTTGGAGGTTTAAGGTCATAGTTTCATGGGCTATCCCAGTTAATTGGCCTAATAATGTGTTTAGTTTTCTGTTCTAACTCTTAGTTCGCTGCAAAGTGCCTGGGGTCTTAAAAGCAACCATTCAAGGGTCATCAATTGGTCTCTATTCATCTGGAGCAACACAGGAAGAAGGAAAGTCATGAATAGGAGGAAGATATGGCAAGTGTGGCTAACTGCCTCCATGAGCAACTGCCTCCTTTGCCATGAGATCAGAAGAACTGGATGGTGCCTGGCTACCATTACTGAGCTTTTTGATCAAAGACTTCATGGAAGAATCCTGATCCAAAAGGGGAAAATGCAGAACATAATTTCAAATGCTTATGGACTCAAGACTTTCTGGAGTCTTGGAGGGTGGATGAACCTGAGAAACTATTGCCTGGAGATAATTTTAAACCTTAAACCAAAAATATTCCCTGTCATCTTAAAACTTAACAATAGTTTAGCTTAACTAGAAGGAAGACTACCTTGAGCATATGTTCTTTTAAGTACTATTTATATTGTATCAAACTGACAACAGCAACTCAAAATATTACATAGGAACCTTAGGGGGCAGTAAGTTTATGTTAATGAAGGAGGAATAACTCAGAAAGAGGATGAGAAAGGTTGTACAACTTGAAGAATGTTATCAATGTCACTAAATTATACATGTAGAAACTGTTGAATGGTGTATGTTTTGCTATGTATATTTTCAACAACAAACTAAATGTAATTCAGAAGAAAAAAGAAGGTGGGTGTTGTTCAGAAGCCTACCTTTCCCCTTGAGCTTAGAAATCTTGACACTTACTACCTGACCACCGATTATCATTTACATTTCCTAATACCCTGACCTCAAAAAAGAACAACAAGCAATCAAAATAGTGTGCTTCAGATTTGTTGTTGTTGTTAGGTGCCGTCTATGTACAACTCATACTGACCCTATGTACTACAGAACAAAATGCTGCCTGGTCCTGAGGCATCCTTACAGTTATTGTTATGCTCGAGGCAATTGTTGCAGCCATTGTGTCAATCCATCTCACTGAGAGTCTTTCTCTTTTACATGACCCTCTATTTAGCAAGCATGGTGTCCTTCTTCAGGGACTGGTCACTCCTGATCACATGTCCAAAGAACATGAGACCAAGTTACATCCTTCTTCTTTTTTAAAAAATTTTTTTATTGTACTTTAGATGAAGGTTTACAGAACTAATAGTTTCCCACTAAACAGTTAGTACACATATTGTTTTATGACATTGGTTAACAACCCCACAACATGTCAACAACACTATCCCTTCTCAACCTTGGGTTTCCTATTACCAGCTTTGCTGTCCCCTTCTGCCTTCTAATCCTTGCCATGGGCCGTTGTACTCCATTAATCTCATTTTGTTTTATAGGCCTGTCTAATCTTTGCCTGAAGGGTGAACCTCGGGAGGGACTTCATTACTGAGCTAAAAGGTGCCCGGGGGCCATACTCTGAGGGTTTCTCCAGTCTCTGTCGGGCCAGTAAGTCTGGTCTTTTTTTGTGAGTTAGAATTTTGTTCTACTTTTTTTCTCCAGCTCCGTCTGGGACCCTCTGTTGTGATCCCTGTTAGAGCAGTCAGTGGTGGTAGCCGAGAACCAACCAGTTGTACTGGACTCAGTCTGGTGGAGGCCGTGGTAGTTGTGGCCCATTAGTCTTTCGGACTCAGCTTTCCCTTGTATCTTGTTTTCTTCATTCTCCCTTGCTCCCGAAGGGGTGAGACCAGTGGAGTATCTTAGATGGCTGCCCACAGGTTTTTAAGACCCCAGACACTACTCACCAAAGTAGAATGTAGAAAGTTTTCTTTAAAAACCATGTTATGGACTTTGGGGGCAAGATGGCGCTCTAGGCAGAAACACCACGCCGTCCCTCCATAGCAAAGATCCGAAAAACTAAGCCTAACAGAGAATCAATCCTGAAACCCTAGAACACCAAATGAAGAGATAAAGAACTCAGCCAAACACCAAACGGAGAGAGAATACTAAAAGAGAAAGGAGAACGAGGAGAGACTCAGGCAGAGATTCCTTAACAGCTAACGCAGCGCGGATCCACCATCTTGGATTCCTATAGGAGACCAGCAAACGGGAGAGCAGCCTTGCAGAGCATCTGGTCGGAGACAGAACGACCGGTAAACTGTGGTGCGCGCTCTCCCACCACCCACCCCTCTCCGCCTCAGCTGGGGATCCCCTGCTCTCCGTGGCCAGGGTCCCTGAGCTGGGGGGTGCCGGTGCTTGGATTCCGCGCACCCGGGCTGGAGGCTTTCTGGGAGCTGTTTGCTGGCACCTAGCGAACCTTTTTCTGCCGCCTCCCGCTCCTTTTGCCTGGGTGCCTGGTTCCGAGTGCTGTCTCTGCTCTCTTCTGCGGGGCTGTAGGGCTGCGTGCGGGCGTGTGGCTGTTTCTAGGTCTGGGCTCCCGCGTGGGTGGGATCCTGGGGCCTTTGTTCGTTCGCCCTCTGCTTTCCGTGGCCGGAGTCCCTGAGCTGGGGGGCGCTGGTGCTTGGAGTCTGTGCGCCCGGGCTGGGGGCTTTCTGGGAGCCGTTTGCTGGCCGCTAGCGAGCCTTTTTCTGCCGCCTCCCCCTCCTTTTGCCTGAGTGCCTGGTTCCGAGTGCCGTCTCTGCTCTCTCCTGCGGGGCTGTAGGGCTGCGTTCGGGCTTGTGGCTGTTTCCAGGTCTGGGCTCCCGCGCGGGTGGGATCCTGGGGCCTTTGTTCGTTGGCCCCTCTGCTCCCTGTGGCCACGGTCACTTAACCCCGAGACTACCGGCTTCTTGGAATTCGCGCCCCTGAGTGGGGGCTCTCTGGGTTCCATTTGTAGGCACTGAATGCTGGTGTTGCCCTTTTTTATTTTTTCTCAATTTTATTTTTCTTCCTTTTTTGATTAGTTTTGTCATCTTTTACCTCTTTTTCCCTTTTGTCTTTCTTCATTGCTTAATTTCTCGTCTCTCTATCTCTTCCTTCTCTTTCTGATCCCTGAATACCAGGCGATGTATGCCTCTGTACCTTCTGGCCAGGCTGAGCTGTGAAAATTGAGACCGACTCCCCCAGACCTCATAGCTGCATCGGTGGGATCCCTGGGAACTTTGCAGTTCTTTAACTTTTCTGATTTTTATCTGGTCATTCTTTCCTTTTCTTTCTCTTCCCCCTTCTGGTTTCCTCCATCCCATAGTCTCTCATCCATACATTCCAACGACAAGCTCCCCTAGCATTCTTTTATGTTTGTACGCTTTTTGCTCCTCCTCCTCTCTCCTCTCTCCCATATCCAGCTTAGCTTCACACATAACCATCTTCCCGCTGCACTCTACCTACCTGCACCGTGCACTAGACATCACATCACCAAGCGGTGCAGGCACGCCCTATTGGAACCTGCCCAGCACTGACTACCAACCGTCCTGGTGGCTGCGGTGAGTGCCACAAGCAACCCATCCCAGTGGCTCCTCCTCAACTAGATCTGCCCAGCTGTACCACAAGAACGAAAAAAAAAAAAAAATCTACAATCAATAAACGAGAGAAATATCTACTGAATGCCCCGAAAACAGCAAACAATATCAAAACATTTACAAAAACAAGACAAGATGGCTCCAATAGGCGTCCAAATTAAAACACCAGATAACTCTCCTGTGGAAGAAAATGCGCTAGAAGTACTTGATACGGAACTCAAATCACTAATACTCAGAATTTTCCAAGAACTGAGGCAAAAAGCTGACAAACATGAGGAAAAAATAGACAAATTTATGGAAAATACAGACAAAAAATTGGAAGAATTCAGGAAGATGATGCAAGAACAAAATGCCAAAATAAATTCACAACTCGAAATTATACAAAAACAACAATTAGAAATCCAAAAGATAAACAACAAGATTTCAGAAATGGACGGTGTCATAGAAGGGCTGAGAAGTAGATTTGAAACCATGGAAGACAGGATCAGTGGAACTGAAGACAAACACTTGGATACAACTCTGTTTCAGGAAAACTCAGAAAAAAGAACAAAGAAAAATGAAGAGACCCTGAGAGTTATGTGGGACACAATTAAAAGCAAAAACTTACGAGTGATTGGCATACCAGAACAGGGGGAGAAAACAGAAAACACAGAGAGGATCATTGAGGAACTGCTGACAGAAAACTTTCCCAATATCATGAAAGATGAAAAGCTGGTCATCGAAGAAGCTCAACGAACCCCATATAGAAGAGACCCCAAAAGAAAATCACCAAGACATATCATATTCACACTCCCTAAAACTAAAGACAAACAAAGAATCCTGAGAGCAGCTCGTGAAAAACAAGAAGTCACATACAGAGGAGAAACAATAAGACTAAGCTCAGATTATTCAGCAGAAACCATGCAGGCAAGAAGGCAATGGGATGACATATATAAAATCTTGAAAGAAAAAAATTGTCAGCCAAGAATAATATATCCTGCAAAACTCTCATTCAGATTTCATGGTGAAATTAGGTCATTTCCAGATAAACAGAAACTAAAGGAATATGCAAAAGTCAAACCAAACTTACAAGAATTATTAAAGGGAGTTCTTCGATCTGAGGACAAACAGCTTCAGCCCTCAGGCAGGACCTAGGACCTAGGATGCAGGTTCACATGAACCAGATACCATTCTGGGAACTGAACTACAGAGGACTTTCCAAAAACAAAAGATATACAACAAGGAATCAGAGGAATCAATCAAAGGATGACAACAACATCAAAACAATGAAAGAGGGAACAAATGGCATAGGTATAGAACCTTCTAAAGGAAAGGAAGGCAAGGCGATACCAAGTAACGGTAGACTGCTTCAAAATTATAAAGATAAGGGTAAAATTCATGGTAACCACAAAAAAAGTTAACAAACCAACTCATAAAAATAAAGACGAAAAACATAAAGTCTCAACAAAAACAAAACCTACAAAAACAAAAGAAATGAACACAAAATCCACAAACAAAAGGAACTCAGCACAAGAGAGTAAGAAGAACAAAGAAAACTTCAGCATCACAAAAAAAAGCACTACAAAATGACAGCAACAAACTCACATCTATCAATAATTACACTGAACGTAAATGGACTCAATGCACCCATAAAGCGACGGACAGTGGCAGAATGGATAAGAAAACAGGATCCATCTATTTGCTGTCTACAAGAGACACATCTTAGAAACAAAGATGTGAATTTATTAAAAATCAAAGGTTGGAAAAAATATATCAAGCTAACAACTATCAAAAAAGAGCAGGAGTGGCAATTCTAATCTCAGATAAAATAGACTTTAAAACAAAATCTACCATAAAAGACAAAGAAGGACACTATATAATGATTAAGGGGATGATCCATCATGAAGACATAACCATAATAAATATCTATGCATCCAATGACAGGGCTCCAAAATACATTAAAAAAACTCTAACAGCACTGAAAAGAGAAATTGACAGTTCCACAATAATAGTAGGAGACTTCAACACACCACTCTCAGTAAAGGACAGAACAACTAAAAAGAAACTCAGCAAAGATACAGAAGACCTAAAGGACACAATCAGCCAACTGGACCTCATAGACATATATAGAACAATCCATCCAACCGCTGCAAAGTACACATTCTTTTCCAATGCACATGGAACGTTCTCCAGAATAGACCACATCTTAGGCCACAGAGCAATCCTCAACAAGATCCAAAATGCTGAGATAATTCACAGTATCTTCTCTGACCACAATGCCATCAAGGTAGAAATTAACACTAGAAAGAGCAAGGAAAAAAAATCAAACACATGGAAACTGAATAATAATCTGCTTACACATCAATGGGTAATAGAAGAAATCAGAGATGGAATTAAAAAATTCCTAGAATCAAATGAAAATGAAAACACATCATACCAAAACCTTTGGGACACAGCAAAGGCAGTCCTCAGAGGACAATTTATAGCAATAGATGCACATATCAAAAAAGAAGAAAGGGACAAAATCAAAACATTAACTACAGAACTCAAACAAATAGAAAGAGAACAACAAAAAAGCCTACAACCACCGGAAGAAAGGAAATAGTAAAGATCAGAGCAGAAATCAATGAAATAGAGAACAGAAAAACAATAGAAAGAATCAACAAAACCAAAAGTTGGTTCTTTGAAAGAATCAACAAAATCGACAAACCACCGGACAGACTGACAAAAGAAAAACAGCAGAGGGCACAAATAACCCAAATAAGAAATGAAATGGGGGACATTACAACAGACCCAACTGAAATAAAAAGGATTGTAACAGAATATTATGAAAAACTATATTCCAACAAATTTGAAAACCTAGAGGAAATGGATAAATTTCAAGAAACATACGGCCTACCCAAACTACAACAAAGTGATATTGAAAATCTGAACAGACCCATAACAAGAGAAGAGATTGAAAAGGTAATAAAAAAACTCCCAACCAAAAAAAGCCCTGGCCCAGATGGCTTCACTGGAGAATTCTACAAAACATTTACAGAAGAGCTCGTACCAGTTCTACTCAAGTTATTTCAGAGCATAGAAGAGGA
This sequence comes from Dugong dugon, assembly GCA_030035585.1. Classification (NCBI taxonomy): domain Eukaryota; kingdom Metazoa; phylum Chordata; class Mammalia; order Sirenia; family Dugongidae; genus Dugong; species Dugong dugon. Next base: position 97,858,919 of record CM057463.1, on the reverse strand, counting down.
AGCAACACTTCCAAATTCATTCTATGAAGCCAGCATAACGCTGATACCAAAACCAGGCAAAGACATCACAAAAAAAGAAAATTACAGACCAATATCTCTCATGAATATAGATGCAAAAATTCTGAACAAAATTCTAGCCAATAGAATTCAGTATCATATCAAAAAAATAATACACCACGACCAAGTAGGATTCATACCAGTTATGCAAGGATGGTTTAACATTAGAAAATCCATCAATGTAATCCACCACATAAATAAAAGGAAAGAAAAAAATCATATGATTATCTCAATTGATGCAGAAAAGGCATTTGACAAAGTCCAACACCCATTCCTGATAAAAGCTCTCAATAAAATAGGTATAGAAGGGGAATTTCTCAACATAATAAAGGGCATCTATGCAAAACCAACAGCCAACATCATTCTTAATGGAGAAAGGCTGAAAACATTCCCCCTGAAAACAGGAACAAGTCAAGGATGCCCTTTATCACCACTCCTATTTAACATTGTGCTGGAAGTTCTAGCTAGAGCAGTAAGGCAAGAGAAAGAAATAAAGGGCATCCAAATTGGTAATGAAGAAGTTAAACTCTCCCTGTTTGCAGATGATATGATACTATACATAGAAAACCCTAAAGACTCCACGAGAAATTTACTGGAAGTAATAGAAAGATTCAGCAGAGTAGCAGGATACAAGATAAACATTCAAAAATCAGTTGGATTCCTATACACCAGTAAAGAGAACGATGAAAAGGAGATCAGGAAATCAATACCATTTTCAATAGCCCCTAAAAAGATAAAATAGTTAGGAATAAATCTGACCAGGAATGTAAAAGACCTATACAAATAAAACTACAAAACACCGCTGCATGAAACCCAAAGGGATCTACATAAATGGAAAAACATACCATGCTCATGGATAGGCAGACTCAACATTGTGAAAATGGCAATTCTACTTAAAGCAATCTACAAATACAATGCAATTCCGATACAAATACCAACAACATTCTTCAAAGAGATGGAAAAACTAATTATTAACTTTATATGGAAAGGGAAGAAACCCCGAATAAGTAAAGCACTACTGAAGAAGAAGAATAAAGTTGGAGGACTCACACTACCTGACTTGAGAACCTACTATACAGCTACAGTACTCAAAACAGCCTGGTACTGGTACAACAACAGAGACATTGACCAATGGAACAGAATTGAGAACCCAGATGTAAACCCATCCACCTACAGTCACCTGTTCCTCGACAAGGGCCCAAAGTCCATCAAATGGGGAAAAGACAGTCTTTTTAACAAATGGTGCTGGCAAAACTGGATATCCATTTGTAGAAAAATGAAACAGGACCCATACCTCACACCATATACAAAAACTACTTCAAAATGGATCAAAGACCTGAATATAAAGCCTCAAACTATAAAATTCATAGAAGAAAAAATAGGACCAACACTTCAGACCTTAATACATGGCATTAACAGGATACAAACCATAAAAATCAACACAAAAAACCCAACAGATAAACTAGATAATTGGGATCTTCTAAAAATCAAACATCTATGCTCTTCAAAAGATTTCACCAAAAGAGTTAAAAGAGAACCTACAGATTGGGAAAAAATTTTTGGACAGTACAAGTCAGACAAAGGTCTAATCTCCATAATCTACAAGAAAATCCAACACCTCTACAACAAAAAGACAACCAATCCTATCAAAAAATGGGCAAAGGAAATGAACAGACACTTCACCAAGGAAGACATTCAAATGGCCAACAGACACATGAGGAAATGCTCGCGATCACTAGCCATTAGAGAAATGCAAATTAAAACCACAATGAGATACCATCTCACCCCGGCATTACTGGCACGAATCAAAAACACTGGAAATAACAAATGTTGGAGGGGCTGTGGGGAGACGGGAACTCTTATACACTGCTGGTGGGAATGCAAAATGATACAGCCATTTTGGAAAATGATATGGCGTTTCCTCAGAAAGCTAGAAATAGACGTACCATTCGATCCAGCAATCCCACTCCTAGGAATATATTCTAGAGAAATAAGAGTCATCACTCGAATAGACATATGCACACCTATGTTCATGGCAGCATTATTCACAATAGCAAAACGATGGAAACAACCTCGATGTCCATCACAGACGAATGGATACACAAACTATGGTACATACACACAATGGAGTACTATGCAACGAGAAAGAACAATGAATCGGTGAACCATCTCATAACATGGATGAAACTGGAGGACATCATGCTGAGTGAAATAAGTCAATCACAAAAGGACAAATATTGTATGAGACCTCTATTGTAAAAACCCATGAAAAAATTCACATGCAAAATGTAACAATCCTTGTTGGTTACCAGGGATGGGGGGGGGGGATACTAAATAGGTAATAGGTAAATAGTAACTTGGGTGAGAGATGAGATAGTACATATTACAGGGGAAACTAACACAACCTGCATAAGGAAAAGTCATGGAGGCCCTATAGACACATCCAAACCCCCCGAGGGACTGAGTTGTTGGACGGAGGGCTCTGGGGACCATGATCTCGGGGAACATCTAGCTCAATTGGCATGACACTACTTATAAAGATAATGCTCTACATTCTACCTTGGTGAGTAGTGTCTGGGGTCTTAAAAGCCTATGAGCGGCCATCTAAGATACTCCACTGATCTCATCCCTTCGGGAACAAGGGAGAACGAAGAGAACAGGATACAAGGAAAAGATTAGTCCGAAGGACTAATGGTCCACAGCTACCAAGGCCTCCACGGGACTGAGCCCAGTACAGCTGGATGGTGCCCGGCTACCACCAATGACTCCTCTGACCAGGATCACAACAGAGGGTTCTGGGCAGAGCTGGAGTAGGATGTAGAGCATAATTTTAACTCCCCCAAAAAAAAAAAAGAAGACCAGATATACTGGCCTAAAGAATACTAGAGAAACCTCGAGAGTGTGGCCCCCACACACCCTTTCAGCTCAGAGGTGAAGTTACCTTCAAGGTTCGATGTTAAACCTGGGAATGGACACCCCAGTAAAACTAAATGGGACTAACGATGTACAGGAGTCCAGTGACAAGGGCCAGAAGGCAGAGGGAGAGTAGGAAACTGATGATAAGGAACACAAATTGAATAAGGACACTGTCAATGTATTGTGAGATTGTTGACCACTGCTATAGGGCAACATTTGTAGTAACTATTAAATGGGAGGCTGTTTTGTCCTGTAAGCCTTCATCTTGGGCGAGAATGGCAGCACAATTGGAAGAGCATAGTCAATATCACTTAAATGTGTAAGTAAAAAGTTTTGAAATGGTGTTTAAATAAAATAAAAATAAATAAATAAATAAATAAACAAATGAGACTAAAGAGGTACAATAGTCCACTGACAAGGTCCAGAAGACAGAAGGGGACAAGGAAGCCCCCTGGTGATAGGGAACACAAGGTGGAGTAAGGATATTCTTGATGTGCTGTGAGATTGTTAACCATGGTCATAGGGCAACATGTGTAGTAACTGTTAAATGAAAAACTATTTTGTTCTGTAAGCCTTCATCTTAAGTGAGAATAACAGCACAGTTGGAAGAGCGTAGTCACTGTCACTGAACTGTGAATGTAGAAATTTTTGAAACGGTGTATCTTTGGCCATCTGTAATTTTCATCAAAAAAAAAGGTTGAGAATTTAGAGGCTTAATACGTTGTGGGGTTGTTAACCAATGTCAAAAAACAACATGTGTACTACTATTTCATGAGAAACTATTTGCTCTGTAAGCTTTCACCTGAAGTACAATAAAATATATATTAAAAAAAAATAAATAAATAAAAAATAAAAAAAATAAAAACCATGTTATGACAATTGAGCTAGTTGTTCCCTGAGACCATGAGCCACACAGCCATTAGCCCAGCAATTTGGTCCCTCAGGGAGTTCGCATGTATCTATGGAGCTTTCATGACCTTGCCTTGTACTAGTTGTGCTGGCTTCCCCAGTATTGTGTACTGTCTTACCCTTCACGAAAGTTACCACTTATCTATTGTCAATTTAGTATTTCCCACCCACCCCTCCTATCCCTCATAACCAAGAAAGATTGTTACTTTTTGTGTGTAAACTTTTTCATGAGTTTTTATGATAGAGGTTTCATACTATATTTGTCATTTTGTGATTGACTTATTTCACTCAGCATAATGTCCTCCAGTTTCATCCATGTTATGAGATGCTTCACAGAGTCATCATTGTTCTTTATCCTTGTGTAGTATTCCATTGTGTGTATGTACCATAGTTTGTTTATCCATTCATCTGTTGATGGGCATCTAGGTTGTTTTCATCTTTTTGCTATTGTGAACAATGCTCCCATGAACATGGGTGTGTGTATGGTTATTCGAGTGACGGCTCTTATTTCTCTAGGGTATATTCCTAGGAGTGGGATTGCTGGATCGAATGGTATTTCTATTTCTAGCTTTCTAAGCAAGCACCATATCATTTTCCAAAATGGTTGTATCATTTTGCATTCCTACCAGCAATGCATAAGAGTTCCGATCTCACCGCAACGTTTCCAACATTTGTTATTTTCAGTTTTTTTGATTTGTGCCGGTAATGCCAGAGTGAGATGGTATCTCATTGTGGTTTTAATTTGCATTTCTCTAATGGCTATTGATTGAGAGCATTTCTTCATGGGTCTGTTGGCAGCTTGAATGTCTTCTTTGGTGAAGTGTTTGTTCATTTCCTTTGCCCATTTTTTAATTGGATTATTTGTCTTTTTCTTGTAGAAGTGTTGGATTTTCTTGTAGATTTTAGAGATTAGAAATTTGTCTGACTTGCAATATCCAAAAATGTTTTCCCAGTCTGTGGGTTCTCTTTTTACCCTTTTGATGGGAGTCTTTTGATGAGAATAAGTGTTTAATTTTTAGAAGATCCCAGTTATCTTGCTTATCTTCTGGATTTTGTGTGTTGTTGGTTATGGTTTGTATACCGTTAATGCTGTGCATGAGGGCCCCTAGCGTTGATCCTATTTTTTCTTCTATGAACTTTATGGTTTTTGGCTTTATATTTAGGTCTTTGATCCATTCTGAATTAGTTTTTGTATATGGTGTGAGGTATGGGTCCTGTCATTTTTGCCAGCACCATTTGTTAAACAGACTCTTTTCCCCATTTGATGGACTTTGGACCCTTGTCAAAGATCAAGTGACTGTAGGTGGATGGATTTACCTCTGGGTTCTCAATTCTGTTCCATTGGTCAATATATCTGTCATTGTACCACTACCAGGCTGTTTTGACTACTGTACCTGTATAGTAGGTTCTGAGTTCAGGTAGTGTGAGTCCTTCTACTTTATTCTTCTTCAGTAGTGTTTTACTTATCTGGGGCTTCTTCCCTTTCCATATACAGTTAATGATTAGTTTTTCCATCTCGTTAAAGAATGCTGTTGGTATTTGAGTTGGGATTGCATTGTATTTGTAAATTGCTTTCGGTAGAATTGTCATTTTCACGGTGTTGTGTCTACATAAGAGCATGGTATGTTTTTCCATTTATGTAGATCTTTTTTGGATTCCTGCAGTAGTGTTTTGTAGATTTCTTTGTATAGGTCTTTTACATCCCTGGTTAGATTTATTCCTAAGTATTTTATTTTTTTAGGGGCTATTATAAATGGTATTGTTTTCCTGATTTCCTTTCATCATTCCCTTTATTGGTGTATAGGAATCCAACTGATTTTTGAATGTTTATCTTGTATCCTGCTACTCTGCTGAATCTTTCTATTAGTTCCCGTAGATTTCTCATGGAGTCTTTAGGGTTTTCTATGTATAGTATCATATCATCCGCAAACAGGGACAGTTTAACTTCTTCGTTACCAATTTGGATGACCTTTATTTCTTTTTTTGCCTTATTGCTCTAGCTAGAACTTCCAGCACAATGTTAAATAGGAGTGGTGATAAAGGGCATCCTTGTCTTGTTCTTGTTCTCAAGGGGAATGTTTTAAGCCTCTCTCCATTAAGAATTATGTTGGCCATTTGTTTTGCATAGATGCCCTTTATTATGTTGAGAATTTTCACTTCTATACTTGTTTTATTGAGAATTTTTATCAGGAATGGGTGTTAGACTTTGTGGAATGCCTTTTCTGCATCAATGGAGATGATCATGTGATTCTTTTCTTTCTTTTTATTTATGGGGTGGATTACTTTGGTTGATTTTCTAATGTTGAACCATGCTTTCATACCTGCTATGAATCCTACTTGGTCATGATGTATTATTATTTTTTTTGATATGATGCTCAATTCTATTGTCTAGAATTTTGTTGAGAATTTTTGCATCTATATTCATGAGAGATAATGGTCTGTAATTTTCTTTTTTTTGTGTTGTCTTTGCCTCATTTTGGTATCAGGGTTATGCTGGCTTCATAGAATGTGTATGTTCTGAAATAGTTTGAGTAGTATTGGTGTAAGTTCTTTTCTGAATGTTTGGTAGAAATATTCAGTGAAGCCATCTGGGCCAGGGTCCTTTGTTTTTTTTTTTTTTTAATTTCCTTTTCAATCTCTTCCTTGTAATGGATCTGTTCAGATTTTCAACATCACTTTGTGGTAGCTTGGGTAGATAGTGTGTTTCTAGAAATTTATCCATTTCCTCTAGGTTTCCAAATTTTTTGAAGTACAGTTTTTCATAATGCTCTGTTGTGAACCTTTTAATTTCAGTTGGTTGGGTCTGTTGTAATGTCCCCTATTTCATTTCTTATTTAGGTTGTTTGCATCCTCTCCTGTTTTTCTTTTGTCAGTTTGGCCAGTGATTTGTTGATTTTGTTGACCCTTTCAAAGAACCAACTTTTGGTTTTGTTGTTCTTTCTATTGTTTTTTAATTTTCTATTTCATTTATTTCTTCTCTGATCTTTATTATTTCCTTTCTTCTGGTGGCTGTGGGCTTTTTTTGCTATTCTCCTTCTATTTGTTTGAGTTTTATATTTGTTTACATTTTGTCCCTTTCTTCTTTTTTGATGTGTTCACCTATTGCTATAAATTGCCCCTGAGGACTTGCTTTGCTGTGTCCCAAAGATTTTGTATGATGTGTTTTCATTCTTGTTTGATTCTAGGAATTTTTTGATTATATCTCTGATTTCTTCTATTAACCCAGTGGTTTGTAAGCAGGGAGTTATTCAGTTTCCATGTAGTTGATTTTTTTCCCCTTGCTCTTCCTGTAGTTAATTTCTACCTTGATGACATTGTGGTCAGAGAAGGTACTTTGTATTTTTTCAACATTTTTATTTTGTTGAGGGTTGCTCTTTGGCCTAAGATGCATTCTATTCTGGAGAACCTTCCATGTGCACTGGAAAAGAATGTGTACTTTGCAGCTGTTGGGTGGAGTGTTCTGTATATGTCTATGAGGTCAAATTGGCTGATTATGCCCTTTAGGTCTTGTGTATCTTTGTTGAGTTTCTTTCTAGTGTTCTGTCCTTTACCCAGAGTGGTGGGTTGAAGTCTCCTACTATTATTACGGAACTGTCAATTTCTCTTTTCAGTGCTGTTATAGTTTGTTTTATGTATTTAGGAGCCCTGTCATTCGGTGCATAGACATTTATTATGGTTATGTCTTCATGCTGGATCATCTCTTTAGTCATGATATAGTGCCAATCTTTGTCTTTTATGATGGATTTTGTTTTAAAGTCTATTTTATCTGAGATTAGTATTGCCACTTCTGTTCTTTTTTGGTAACTGTTTGCTTGATATATTTTTTCTATCCTTTGATTTTTTATAAATTTATGTCTTTGTTTCTAAACTGTGTTTCTAGTAGACAGCATATTGACGGATCCTGTTTTTTTACCCAGTCTGTCACTTTCTGTATCTTTAGGGGTGCATTTAGACCATCTACATTCAGTGTTGTAATTATTGATAGGTGTGAGTTTATTGCCATCGTTTTGTAATTAATTTTTTCTTTTTGTGTTGCTGACATTTTTTTTGTTCCTCTTACTCTCCTGTGCTGAATTCCTTTTGTTTGTGGATTTTTTTTTTTCATTTCTTTTGTTTTTGTAGGTTTTGTTTTTACTGAGACTTTATGTTTTTCTTCCTTATTTTGATGAGTAAGTTTGCTAACTTTCTTTGTGGTTACCTTGAAATTTACCCTTAACTTCCTAGGTTTGAACCAGTCTATTATTAGTTGGTGTCACCTTGCCTTCTTCGCTATTAGAAGGTTCTATACCTACACTGTTTACTCCGTCTTTTATTGTTCTGACATTGTTGTCATTTACAGATTAACCTCTCTAGTTCCCTGTTGTAATTCTTTTAGTTTTGGATAGTCCATGGTAGTTCATTTACTAAGTTGGTATCTGGCTGGCATGATCCTGCATCCTAGATTCAGCCTGTGGTCTAATGTTGTTTGTTCTCAGACCAAAGGACTCCCTTTAATAATTCTCGTAAGATTGGTTTGGTTTTTACATAGTCTCTTAACTTCTGTTTATCTGGAAATGTCCTAATTTCATCATCATATTTGACTGAGAGTTTTGCAGTATATATTCTTCTTGGCTTGCAATTTTTTTCTTTCAAGGTTTTATATATGTCATCCCATTGTCTTCTTGCCTGCATGGTCTCTGCCAAATAATCCGAGCTCAGTCTTATTGTTTCTCCTCTGTATGTGACTTTTTGTTTTTCTTGAGCTGTTCTCAGTGTTCTTTGTTTGTCTCTGGTTTTAGCAAGTGTGATTATTATATGCCTTGGTGATTTTCTTTTGGGTTCTATCCTACATGGGGTTCGTGGAGCTTCCTGGATGGTTAGCTTTTCATCTTTCATGATATTGGGTAAGTTTTCTGTCAGCAGTTCCTCAGTGATCTTCTCTCTGTATTCTGTTTTCTCCCCCTGTTCTGGAACTCTGATCACTGGTAAATTTTTGCTTTTGATTGTATCCCACATGATTCTCAGGTTTTCTTCATTTTTCTTTGTTCTTTTTTCTGATTTTTCCTCAGAGTTGTATCCGAGTGTTCATCTTCAATTTTGCTTATCCTCTCTTCCATCATTTCAAACCTGCTCCTCAGTCCTTCTAGGACACTGTCCATTTCTGAAATCTTGTTTATCTTTTGGATTTCTAATTGTAGTTTTTGTATGATTTCTAATTGTGAATTTATTTTAGCATTTTGTTCCTGTATTATTTTCCTGAATTTTTCCAGTTTTTTGTCTGTATTTTCCATAAATTTTTCTGCCTTCCTGAATTTGTCTATTTTTTACTCATTTTTGTCTGGTTTTTATTTCAGCTCTTGGATAATTCTGAATATTAGAGATTGGAATTCCCTATCAGGTAGTTCTAGTGCCTTTTCTTCTACTGGAAAGTCATCTTGTGTTTTATTTTGGACACCTACTGGAACTATTCTGTCCTCTTTTTTACGTGTTTTAATATTGTCTGCAGTCTTCAGGACATTCGGTAGTTATTTCCTTTGTTTCTTGATTGTAGATTTATTTGTTTCATTCTACTTTTTTGTTTTATTTGGTTATGCCTGAGCAGGTGGACTGTATGTTCTTCGTTGTTTGCTCATCTGTGGGCACTATACTTTTCACCTCTTGTCCAATGGGCACAGTGAGTCCCTCAGCTATGTTGCAACAGGGCAGGTCCAGCTGAAGGGAAGTTGCTAGGATGAGTTGTTTATGGCACGTAATAGGACTGACTTGGCGAGCCTCACCATCCTTCTTTCTAAGGAACAGTGTGGCTTTATTTCTTCCAAGACAAATTTGGTCATTCTTCTGGCAGTCCATGGTATATTCAATATTCTTCCCAACACCGTACTTCAAAGCTGTCAATTCTCCTTCTGTCTTCCTTATTGATTGTATAGTTTTCACATGTGTGTGAGGTGATTGAAAATACAATGGCTTGGGACAGGTGTTTCTTAGTCTCCTAAGTTATATCTTTGCTTTTCAACACCTTAAAGAGTTCTTTTGCATCAGATTTGCACAGTGCAATACATCATTTTATTTCCCGACTACCTCTCCCATGGATGTTGTTTGTGGATCCAAATAAAATGAAATCCTTGGCAACTACAATCTTTTCTCACTTTATCATGATGTTGTTTATTGGTCCAGTTGTGAAGATTTTTGTTTTCTTTATATTGAGGTATAGTCTATACTGAAGGATGTAGTCTTTGATCTTCATTAGTAAGTGCTTCAAGTCCTCTTCACTTTCAGCAAGCAAGGTTGTGTCATCTGCATATCACAGGTTAGTAATGAGTCTTCCTCCAATCTTGACGCTGTATTCCTTTACATATAGTCCAGCTTCTCAGATTATTTGCAGCATAAAGATTGGATAAGTATGGTGAAAATATACAATCCTGACACATACATTTCCTGACATTATACCACACAGTATCCCCTTGTTTTGTCTGAACAGCTGCCTCTTGGTATATGTACAAGTTCCTCATGAGCACAATTAAGTGTTCTGGAATTCTCATTCTTTACAGTGTTATCCATAATTTGTTATGATCCACACAGTCATATGCCTCTTCATGTCAATAAAACACAGATAAACATCTTTCTGGTGTTCTCTACTTTCAGCCAAGATTGATCTGGCATCAGAAATGATATCCTTTGTTCCAAGTTCTCCTCTGAATCCAGCTTGAAGTTCTGGAAGTTCCCTGTTGACATACTGCTGTAAAAACTTTTGAATGCTCTTCACCAAAATTTCACTTGTGTATGATATTAAAGATATTGTTTGATAAATTTTGCATTCTGTTGGATCACCTTTCTTTGGAATGGGCAAAAATATGGATCTCTTCCAGTAGGCTGGACAGGAACCTATCTTACAAATTTCTTGACATAGAAAAGTGAGCACCTCCAGCACTGAATTTGTTTGTTGAAACATCTCAATTGGTATTCCCTCAATTCCTGGAGCCTTGTTTTTCATCATTCCCTTCCTTGCAGGTTGGACCTCTTCCTTCAGTACCATTGGTTCTTGATCATATTATACCTCCTGAAATGTTGGAACGTCAACCAATTCTTTTTGATACAATGACTCTGTATTTGTTCCATCTTCTTTTGATGCTTCCTGAATCGTTCAATATTTTCCCCATAAAAACCCGTTGCAGTCGAGTCAATTCCAACTCATAGTGACCCTACAGGAAAAAGTAGAATTTCCCTGTAGAGTTTCCAAGCAGGGCCTGGTGGATTTGAACTGCCAACCTTCTTGTTAGCAGCCAAACTTTTAACGCCTATGCCGCTAGTGTTTCACCATAGAATCCATCAAAATTGTGACTCTAGACTTGAATTTTTTCTTTAGAACTTTCAGCTTGAGAAATGCTTAGTGTGTTCTTTTTTGGTTTTCTAACTCCAGGTCTTTGCACGTTTCATTATAATACTTTACTTTGACTTCTTGAGCTGCCCTTTGAAATCTTCTGTTCAGCTGTTTTACTTCATCACTTCTTCCTTTCCCTTTTCTACTCCATATTCAACAGCAAGTTTTAGAGTCTCTTCCAACATCCCTTTTCGTCTTTTCTTTATTTCCTGTCTTTTTAATGACCTTTTGCTGTTTTCATGTATAATATCCTTGATGTCATTCCACAACTCATCTGGTCTTCAGTCATAAGTGTTTAATGTGTCAAATCTATTCTTGAGATGGTCTCTAAATTCTTTTGGAGTATACTCAAGATCATACTTTGGCTCTCGTGGACTTGTTCTAATTTTCTTCAGCTTCAACTTGAACTTGTATAGGAGCAGTTTATGGTCTGTTCTGCAGTTAGTCCCTGTCCTTGTTCTGACTGATGATATGGAACTTTTCAATTGTCCCATCCCACGAATTAGTCGATTTGATTCCTGTGTATTCCATCTGGCGAGGTACATGTGTATAGTCTCAGTTTATGTTGTTGAAAAAATGTATTTGCAATGAAGAAGTTGTTGGTCTTGCAAAATTCTATCATGTAATCTACAGTGTTGTTTCTATGACCAATGTCATATTTTCCAACTATCAGTCTTTCTTCTTTGTTTCCAACTTTCACATTCCAATCACCAGCAATTATCAATGCACCTTGATTGCATGTTTGATCAATTTCACACTGTAGAAGTTGGTAAAAAACTTCACTTTCCTCATCTTTGGCATTGGTGGTTGGTACATAAATTTGAATAATGATCATATTACAGGTTTTCTTTGTATGTATATGGATATTAATACTATCCTATCACTGACAGTGTACTTCAGGATAGATCTTGAAATGTTGTTTTTCACTGTGAATGCAACATCGTTGCTTTTCAATTTGTCATTCTCGGCATGGGAAACCATATGATTGTCTGATTCAAAACTGCCATTACCAGGCCATTTCAGCTCACTAATGCCTAGGATATCAATCTTTATATGTTTCATTTCAATTTTGAAGACTTCCAAGTTTCCAAGATTCATACTTTGTACATTCCATGTTCTGATTATTAATGGATAATTTGAGACTGTTTCTTCTCATTTTGAGTCATGCCACATCAGCAAATGAAGATCCAGAAAGCCTGACTCCATCTATGTTATTAAGGTTACTCTACTTTGAGGAGGCAGCTTTTCCCCTGTTGTATTTTGAATGCCTTCCTACCTTAGGGGCTCATTTTCTGGCACTGTACCAGACAATGTTCTGCTACTATTCATAAGGTTTTCACTTGCCAATTTTTTCAAAAGAGATCCCCAGGTTCTTCTTAGTCTGTCTTAGTGTGGAAGCGCTGTTGAAACCTGTCCACCATGGATGACACTCCTAGTACTTGAAATACCACTGACATAGTTTCCAGCATGACAGCAACACACAAGTCAGCAACTAACAGACATGTAGGGGTGCTTGAGACACTGAAATCCAAATATTCTTTTATATCTGCAATAACATGTGGAAATTTAAAATATTTCAAATGGATAAGGACTATTAATTAAGAAAATACTTTATCAGTGGGTTTAGACTGAACTTCTCCACCTCCTTGTCATAGTTTTCATGTTTATTTTAGCATTCTCAAGAGTAAAATAACTTATTATACTATCATGTTTGAAGCTCATATTGGGAGTACTGAAATGGTAATCTGATCAGGAAGTACCATAACTATACTGAAGGAAAAATCTAGAGTGCGAGAACACTTCTTTAGCAATGGTTGCACTGGAGTTGGACATCAACAGTTATCATAATCCAGGAGACTGATATCAATTCAGACTGAGTGCTTTAGACAAACATTCTCTCAATATTTGCAGTAGTCAGGTTTATCTCAGAGATTAAAAAGGACATATACTTGAGAACATGGAAAAAAAGTTTTAAAATTAGTGTGAACAGGAAAGAATCTCTTGGGAAAGGACTGACTAATCAGTAATTTTCCACTCAAGAAGATTAAAAAAAAAAAAGTTGCAGTAGAGTTGATTCCAACTCACAACAACCCTACAGGACGAAATAGAACTATCCTATAGGGATGCCAAGGAGCAGGTGGTGGATTTGAACTTCCAGTCTTTTGGCTAGCAGTGGAGCTCTTTACCACTGCACCACTAGGGCTCCACTTAGGAAGATAAACCAAAAAAACCAAACCCCATGCGGTCGAGTCAATTACAACCCATAGCAAACCTATAGGTTTGCCCCACAGGGTTTCCAAGGAGCAGCTGTTCGATTTGAACTGCAGATCTTTTGGTTAGCAGTCCAACGCTAAAACCATTGTTCCACCACAGCTCCCTTAGGAAGATAGGAGGAGGTAAAAGCTCAAATTTTATATACTAAAAATATGCGCCTTCTACTTTGTAAATTCTTTCTGAAATTTCCAAATTTCTATGTTAAAAGTATTTCCATGACTTGTGCAATATGATGGTATGGTCACAGGGTCAAAGGCCAATGGGAAAAAAAGGAATCATTCTTTTTTTCACCCAGATAATTCTTGTGATTTAACTAAGAAATGTCATGATTTAACTGAACAGGCTGCAATGTAGAGAAACAGGAAGAAAGCATAAAAATACCAAGAATGATAATGATCCTTCACGTTTTACCTCCCTGATCCATGAAACAGAAATACAGTAGACAACCTGAATATCATAATGAGCAAAATCTGTTAATGTCTGTCCTCATAACATTGTAAGTATGAACTAGTAGTTCTGCACAATGACTTTATCTTTTCTGGGCCTAAGAAATTGTTGCCAACATAGCCAGCCATGTTTCCTTGGAGAAGGTAGGGAATAGGTTTGGATTTCAATGCTACAGTTAAGTGGAATATATTCTGAAGTAGGTGGCATTCAAAATATCACACCTAATGTAAGTACATTTTAATGGAGATTCTCATTCATCCTCAATTCTCTTAATGACTTTATTTGTTCTGAACTTGGATGAGGTACTTATTTTCCAAGCCTCTGGTCAGCTGGTTCCAACGGCAGAGAGTCTAGACATACTATCAGTCGTGATTTGCTGTTTCAGTCATTCTCCACGTAAACTACAACATGAGTAGAGATTTTCTGCCTTTCTGGGCCATTAAAACTAGGTTCAGTTTGTACTGAGATCTTTTCTTTCCCAACTGACCAAAAGCACTCCTGAAAACACTAATTATCTCTGCTCTTCTCAAATTTGGCATTGTCAATCCTGAGTATTGAACCTCATTCATTAATAAGACATAGTTTGCTACAGGCTCACAAAAAAAACTGACTCCCTTGGAGATAATCCTTGGCCATGTGCATTTGACTGTTCCTCTTACTGCCCCTTCAGCTCTGGGCCAGTCCACTGGGACTGTTTCTAATCCTCTACTCTAGCTGAAGTGATGATTTCTGAATACACAAGATGTCCTCTCTTGAGAGTAATTTCAAACTTTGTGCCGTACCAGTTAGAGAAATACTTCCTGACCTATTTTTCATCATATATTATGCTGATGTTTTGTGATAAAATAGTTCCCAATACTGCAATGATCCTCGTGAGAAAGGGCAATCAAACTTGTTTTTGAGGCCTGATCTGCAATAAATTTTTAAATTAATGACAGCTAATGTAGTCAGCCACCATTGCCTATCATTTATCTTAGCTCCAGGGAGGGCATGTGTAAATGTTTATTATCTATTCTTATTCAAAAGGCATTTCTTACATGTACTTCAAATCTTGCTGGTATTGACCCATATTTGGAAGAGAATCAGAAATTCAAAATTGTGAGTAAGTGTTGTAGGGAAAATCTTATAACCTTACCAAATGTTTCTGTTTCAGGAAGGGAATTTGCACTTTATGAGGGAAAGTATTTCAGGAGTGAATTATCTGCATGGAAATTTTGGGAGAATAAACAGAGCATGTTGAGTTCAGCATTTCTGGGTTTTCCCATTCACAGTCCATCAGCGCAAAGGGAAATAAAAGGATGATTTTAATTGATTTACTAAAATCCCAACATTGGTTTCTGGAATTCCACTTTAAGATGACTATTGAAAAATATTCTTCTGTATGTAAGAAATGTAAGTAAATTTAACAGAATCAGAAAAGGCTAAGTCAGGAGTTTGCAATTATATGATTTACCAATGCCTCAAATGCTAATCACAGCCCAGAGATTAATTCAGACTGAATGCTTTGGGCCCTGAATGCTTTCTACCAAAACTCCTAATTCTCAAAAAAAGGGACCAATAGACAAAAGTGAGTTTTGTTCATATGCTTAAAGTATTTTATCACCGATCACAAAACTTGACCCTCCTAATCTTGTGGTGATGAGCACCTTAAGACATCATTGATTCTTTCTTCCATAATGTTTTCAGTTATTTTCTCATTATGGAAGGAGTGTGCTATAACAAATATCAAGTTTTGAAGAAGCTTTCATGGAATTTCTCTGCTATTATTCATCACTTTAAATTTGGAAGTCATTCTAGGCACATTCCCAGCTGTAAAATGGAGATGATAATAATGGATTTTTATCTAACAATTCTTATGAACATAAAACTCATTAATATTTTTAAATTCTGATAACATTGCCTGACACATAATATTTGCTCAATAAATATTAACAATTATCATCATCCACTGGAGGGTAATAGTGGTCCCAGAAGTAATTTTGGGCACTCTTTCAAATGAATGGAAACACACAGGATTTATGAAGGCAGTTACCCTTTTGTATATCTGTTATAGGTAGGTTTTTCATAATATCCACTCATTGACTCAATACTGAAGAGAAAAAAAAAAAAACATTGTGCAAATAATTCAAAGCATATTGAAGTTAAGGCTCATCATACCTTTTTTTTTAAACTTTGATTTCTTTATTTTTCTAAATTAGTAGTTTTAATTTTACAGAAGTTTTAGGTTTACAAAAAAATGAGCAAATAGTACAGTTATGGTACACCCCCTCTTTCCACCACTCACTGTTTCCTCTATTACTAACATCTTGCATTGTTTTTGTTGTTAGTTGTGGTTGAGTAGACTCTGACTCATGGGGAACCCATGCATGACAGAAATAAATGTTGCCCAGTCCTGCATCAACCCATGATAGTTGACATGTTTGAGGCCATTGTTGCAGTCGTTGTGCCAGTCCATCTCACTGAGGGTTTCCATTGCCTTAGTTTACCACCACTTTACCAAGCATGATATACTTCTCTAGTAATTAGTACCTCCTATTGGGGGACCCTCATCTCCCCTGCCCCTTATGACATTGCTATCATTCATTTCTCTTGTCCATAAGTTATAATCACTGAATGCATTGTTGGTATAATTATTTTGAACAGTTTATTGGATCAATTTAGAAAAAAAAGGCTTTATTTTGCTTTCATTTTTCTTTAATGCTCTTCTTTCTTTAAGTAGACTGAGTTTCTGACCTATATCGTTTTCCTTTTCTCTAAAGAACTAGTTCTTCTAACATTTCTTGAAAAGTAGGTCTACTGGAAAAAAAAAATACCCTAATTTTTTTTTGTTTATGTAAGAAAGTCTTTATTTCTCTTTCACTTTTAAAGG
Organism: Dugong dugon; assembly: GCA_030035585.1. Lineage (NCBI taxonomy): Eukaryota > Metazoa > Chordata > Mammalia > Sirenia > Dugongidae > Dugong > Dugong dugon. Next base: position 97,842,090 of record CM057463.1, on the reverse strand, counting down.
ATAACTACTGGATGCAGAATTCTAGGTTTTTTGTTTTTTGTTTTTGTTTCTTCCACTACACTTTAAATATTTAATCCCATTCTCTTCTTGATTGCATGGTTTCTAAAGAGATGTGTGATGCAATTCTTACTCTTGTTTCGCTACAGTTAAAGTGCTTCTGCCTGTCACTTTAGTCAAGATTTTCTCTTTGTCTCTCTTTTTTTTTGCAGTTTGAAAATTATATTTGTAGGTGTAGATGTTTTTGTCTTTATCTTGCTGTTATCCGAGCTCCATGGGTCTCTCTTTTGGTGTCTGTCTTTAATTACAGAGAATTATCAGCCATTGTTACTTCAAATATTTGTGGGATCCCTTAAGTGAACTATCGTTCACAGAAGAAATCAGAGATGATATCTGCTCTTATATTCCATTCATATATTTCTGCAATTCATGCACAAAAAAACTATATTTGAGGTTTTTAGTGCCTGCCTGAAGTAAACAGTATTTGGCTACTGCTTGAAAAAGGTGGATATTTCTCCAAACCAGTGTTAACACCCCTGTTATACATGTAATCCCTGGACATTCAATCATCATTGCTATCTCTTCAGTTAGTGGTCCAGTATCGATTGCTTCTCAGTTCCAAATCCATCCTTCATTGCCTGATCTGTAATAATTGAGCTGAACCCACTAATAATTTCACTTTTGCCAGGTTGCATGATGTTACACATTGTGAAAAGAGGGCACTGGGAGGATGTTGTGGATGACAGAGTCTGTTCTTCATGGCTTCTGTATGCTCTTCTCAGCATGCTCCCGTAGTACATAGCAGTTAACAGTATGTGGTGGCCAGCAGCGTAAGGGTACTCAAAATATGTGGCACTTTCCTGTAGATAGTGTCCCCTGGTCCAGCAAAAGACAGCTTCCATGTTCACCACCCCTGAAGGTGACTTCTCCACAAGTTCTATGGTATAGTACCTTCATGTAGATGACTTCCTTTGGCACCCCAGAGATCAGCTTACAAACAATTTCTACTGTGTGGCATCTAAGAGAACTTCTCTGCACTCTGGTAGACCCTAGGTAAGCCTCCTCCAATGAGGTCTGCATCTCACCCTTGCAGGGGAGGGACAGGGGATCTACCTGATCTGTTATTGCTTCAATTCTCTGCCTCAGCAATGACGCCTGTGGTTGCTCCCTACATATATTTTTCCTGAATCAGAGTTTTCCCCATAGTAGCCAATTCTCTGTGAAAGTTAATAATTCCTTATACCAAACTTTCCATGTTTAAATTACTATGTGGTTTCTGCCTCCTAATCAAACCCCGACAGACACAGAGGTGAAATAAGAAAGTAAAGTACTTCCTGGAGATAAATATGAAAAGATAGAATTTGGAGACAGGTTTATTCATGCCCTTGAGTTGAGCACATCAATGATACCTTTGACAAAGGGAAAGAGAGAACCAGTAATTTGTAGAACGTAGTAGCATTACTATCAAGATATCACTTGTGGTTAATTGTGATAAAGTGCCAACTGAATCAAGTTGCTTTGGAGTCCAATGGCTGCTACACTTCAATATGTAATATTGACAAAAATAAAATTTTAATTGTAGGGGTCACCGAATTGCAATATTAATTAAATTTACATTTTTTTCCAGTGAAAATTAAGGCATTAAATTGGTGGGGGGAGCAGAATGGTATCCTGAAACTTGAAAGGGGACGTTTGATTGGACCTAGACAAAACCAACAATTTTGAAACCCCATGTCACACTGAGCATTCCTTGCTCCAGTAGAATTAGCTTGTCTTCCTGTGCCTGATAAATCAGCCTTCCTGTGATTGAAAACCATGTGATAACCTTATCTGAATCATATCTTGGAAGGAGGATGCTCATTATCTTTAACAACCACCCCAATCAGCCTCCTGTTATCTCTATATAAATAACTAGTGTCAAATAGTAGCATGCTTTAAGGGGACAGGAACAGATCGTGATCTGGGAGGAAATAGCTTACATGCCAAAAAATTGCAAAACTTTTGCCAATTTGTGGAACATATGTGGGAGTGGATTTTCAGTGCATTAGACCAAGGAGGGTGGAATAAAAACTTTATTTTGCAAAAAAATTATTGATATAGATGTGTTTAATAGAGACTATAGACTTGATGTGTTAGCTTGTGCACCTAGAAGGGGTTTTAACACACAACTTAGTTATTTGACTGAAAGTTGCCCTCAATAGCAACCTAAATTTAAGCAGGTTGAGATCCAAGAGTGTTCCTAGTATGATGTGGGGGAGAGAATATAAAGTCTTAGGGAGATACAAATATTAGAATGGATCTATCATGTGCCTCCTGCAGACTCAACTCTGAACTGTACTCTGTAAGAAGGCCTATAACATACTCCCTTCATGAAGATATTAAGAAATACATTAGGAAGAGGAGCACCCGCATCCTTGAAGAGCTCTGTGGTTTGTCTCCTTTGTAAACAAAGTATGACTGTGGGAATGGCACCATGGACATGGGCCCCCTGATTTTGATTGGAATGATGGGATCCCTGAGTAACAGACACCAAGAGACAGAGTATAACTGCAGAAGACAATGTAGGTACATTTACCATAAAGTCAGCAGGGCTATAAATGTAATAAGAATGACATACTAGCAGAAATCTTTGATAGTATCTAGTTGATTAGCATCTTTAGAAATGAAATACATGGGCAGCCTACTGGATTACTGCTTACTGTTTATAACAGGGAAAACTCTAGGTTTAGATACCTATGGGGTCACTATGAGTCAAAATCAACTTGATGACAACTGGTTTAGTAGATAAAAACCTGACTTTAGTCACCACAGTGGAGGATCATGGCTCTCTCATCCAGATTCTAGACATGAGTCAATGGATAGACCCAAAGCCCCTTGACTGCATGGGAGGCTGATTTCCCTTGAGGAAAGACCACAAACAATTACTGCAAGTACACATAGTACATCACCTTTCAAGCCATTTACTAGAGTTCTCTACATTGGAGAAAAGGAAAAACCTAGAAATTTACTAGAGTCCTCTGTATTGAACAAAATGAAATATCTAGACTTTTCACATCCAGTTATGCTAATAACTGGAAACTGAAAACATTACTGTAAACCAACAGTCAAAGAGCTGGCTAATGAGAGGCTAATGATAGATAGAGTGTTAGCTAAAGTCCAAATAATACTTATCCCTGTTGGATTATACTACCATCTTGAGGAGCCCTGGTGGTGCAGTGGTTAAGAGTTCGGCTGCTAACCAAAAGGTTGGCTGTTCAAATCCAGCAGCAACTCCTATGGGACAGTTTTCCTCTGTCCTATAGGGTCTCTATGAGTCAGAATAGACTCGATGGCAACAGGTTTGTTTTTGATTTTTGTGGTTATTTGTCTAGCTTCTGAATATTTAATTGGAATTGTTATACTTGGTGTCTTAGTTATCTAGTGCTACTATAATAGAAATACCACAGGCAAATGGCTTTAACAAAGAGAAATTTATTCTCTCATAGTGTAGGAAGCTAGAAGTCCAAATACCAGCTGCTAGCTCCAGGGGAAGGCTTTCTCTCTCTGTTGGCTCTGGGAAAGGTCCCTGTCATCAGTCTTCCCCTGGTCTAGGAGTTTCTCGGCATAGGTACTCTGGGTCTAAAGGACAAACTCCACTCCAGGGGCTTCTTTCTTGGTAGTAAGAGGTGCATCAACTCTCTGCTTACTTCTCTCTTTTATATCTCGAAAGAGATTTAATCAAGATACAACCTAATTGCGCAGATTGAGTCCTGCCTCATTAACATAACTGCCTCTAATCCTGCCTTATTAACATCATAGAAGTAGGATTTACAACACATAGGAAAATCACATCAGATGACAAAATTGTGGACAATCACACAGTACTGGGAATCATGGCCTAGTCAAGTTGACGCACATTTTGGGGGAACACAATTCAATCCATAACCTTGGAAACTGGCAGAATCTCCTCACTGACACTCTGACCTGTAGGTTGAGGGAGCATTATGGATGATATAGGTGAGTGGTAGCACCTGGAATTTCCCCTCCGTATCAAGTTAGTAAACCAGAAACAACGCCTCCCTCAGGGACTTGCCAAGATTAATGACACTATCAAAATCTTGAAAGAAATACAGGCAGGTCCCCAGGTTACAAACAAGATTCATTCCTAAGTGTGTCTTTAAGTCAAATTTGTAGGGAAGTCAGAACAGGTGCATACAGTTCTTATTTAACCTTACTTTAGTGCAAAAAAGGGCTTGAAGCCTTTTCAGTGATTTAAAAGCTGCATGTGCAACAAGTGAAGGTAATGGTGATGAAGAACTTGTTGCAAGTAGGGGTTGGTTCAATCATTCCAAAGTGAGGGCAAATTTACATAACATAAAGAGCAAGTACAAATTTGTAACCAGAGGATTTACTGTATAAGGGTGATGATACCTATCATATCCTTATTTAACTTATCAGTTTGGCTTCTGCAGAGTTTAATGGCTCTTGTTAGAAGGACTGTGTAAATTTAATCAAATACTGTCTCCAATTGCCTGTCAAAGTGGACTTTCTGCTAGTGCACTTCTTCACATTATCACCATCCTTGACTGTCAAATTATAAACTTTGACCCTAAATTAGTGTCTAATTGCAAAAATAAGGAGTGGTTTAGCTAATCTTTTTATTTTTTCTTGTTTTATTTCTACATATTTATAAATATTATTCAACCTTCATTCCTACTATTTTACATAGAATATGTTGATGGCAATTAAAAAAAAATTTATTCCATAGATTAAACAATGTCAAAAAGTGATTGTAGTGGAACTAGAGGAAGAGTGAACACTTAGAAATGGATGCAGTACCTGATGAGAGTTTTGTTGTTCCCTTTTAAGACTGATGAGCATATTGTTTAACTTAGGATAGCTGTGTTGGGTTAAAAAGGAACATTTCTTCTTTGTTGTTGCTGTTTGGAAGTTTAAGACTGGGAAAGAAAACTAGGTGTGAATAATTTATACATGGTATATATGTATATATATATATATGGGTTGGCTTTCTCAACATCTATTCCAATCTGCTTTTTGTGTTCTTTCTTATATTGAAGAGGCTAAAGAGGTAAAAAACATTTTTCCAGATTCCCTTGAAATATCAGATGTGATTTTGCTTTGTCTAGTCAATATCACTTCTGAGAAACATTAGCTGCTTCAGAGAACAGCAGAAATAGTATTACTCTGGGTCTGGCCAGTGTTGTAGCAGCTCTTGGATTGGGCAGGCAATTTCCTGATTTTGGCAGGAGGAGTGATTCTCTTTCTGGCCCATATGTATATTATGGACTTTGGGAGTTATTACTGGAACCTCTGCCTAGGGTATGCTCCTTAGCCATCCCCAATATTTTGAAAGTTCATTAATGTTCTTTTAAAAAATCCTTATTTGCTTAAACAACCTGGGATGAGTGTAGAAGCTATTTTATGGAAATGATCTGAGAGCAATAGATATGACTGTGAATATATGATCAAGTATGTAATCTGGGTCCTCCACCATGTTCTAGGGCACTCTTAGCATACTCTAGGCAGTCTACTGGTGCTTTATTTGCTTGTCGGCATGTGTTCCAAACGCTTCAAGTCAGACCCTCTCTTCTCAAGCCCAATGATTCTCTTTCAAAGTCATGCCGAATCTAAGCTCATATGGACTGCATGGGAGATGGGTTTGAGGAATACACATTTGTTTTTGTTAGCAATCCCATGCACAGCAAAACAAAATGCTGGCCTGTCCTTTGCCATCCCCATGATTGGTTGTGGATGGAACATTGTGATCCATAGGAGTGATCTCTCTCATCTTATTGACTGATTTTCAGAAGTAGATTGCCGAGCCTTTCTTCCTAGTTTGTCTTAGTCTGGAAATTAGGTTGAAAATTGTTCAATACCATAACAACACAAACTTCCACTAACTGACGGGGGGTGGCTGTGCATGTGGGGCTTTGGCCAGAGATGGAATCTGGGTATCCTGCATGGAAGGCAAGAATTCTGCTGTTGAACCATCTCTGCTCCCTTTCCAATACTTTTGTCACTGTGGAATCCACGCCGTTATTACTTTGAATACCTTTGATTCTATCATCAAACCCTTGTATTTGCAAATCAGAATTTTTGCTTTCACAAATACTGTTTACAATGTGGAGCAGTTTACAAATGTGGTGGTGCAGTGGTTAAGAGCTACAGCTGCTTATCAAAAGGTCAGCAGTTCAAATCCACCAGCCACTGCTTGGAAACCCCATGGGGCAGTTCTACTCTGTCCTATAGGGTTGGTATGAGTTGGAATTGACTCGACGGCATTTTTTTTTTTTTTTGGTTTATTATGTAGGCTTCAAAATACTGTTAAAAATGTACACCTTCTCCTCACATATTCACTCTCTTGTTATCCGACATTTCTCATTTATAGCAATATTAAAAAATCCACTATTCAACTATTTTGCACATAAACGACATACGTCTGATAGTAATGAATGCTGTGTTGCAAGGCGAGAGTAATGCAGACTTTGATGTTTAAAGTTGTATGTCACATTGGCTGGGCCATGATTCTCAGTGGTTTACCAGTTATGTAATCATGTAATTTGGCAGTTATGTAATGATGAAATTTGGCAGTTATATCATGATTTAGTCACCCTCCATTTTGTGATGTGGTGTGGTAATCCTCCATTTTTATATAACACCAGTTTTGCATAATGACCTGTTTTGAACCTCACCATGTCAATAAGTGAGGACAGAATGTACAATAAAATGCAGAGATAATAAATGGTCATTTGATGAATTTTTACAATTACATAGACTTATATAACCATCGTAACAAAGATGTAGACATTTTCTCCAGTCCAGCAATTTTCTTCATGCCTATTCTATTCACCACTCCCATCAACTACTTCATCACTGTTATGATTTCTAGCATTATGGTTTGGTTTGTTTATTCCTAAACTTAACATACATGTGATCATACAGTATGATGTAATCTTCATTTTCTGGCTTCATCATCATTATTATACTAGTACACATTACTTTATCATCATTATTATCACATAATTAAAAAAAAAATCTTCCATAACCAGTTATCAATTGTTTATTTCTTTTTTATTGCTGAATAGTGTTCCATAGTACAAAGATAGTACAATTTGTTTATCCAATTCTGTGCTTTATGGATATTTGGATGTTTACAGTTTTGAGATATTATGATTAAAGTTGTGGGCAAAAGTCTAGGATAAATACCTTGAAGAAAAGTTAAATGAGTCACTCAGGTTCTGGGCAGCATGGCACTATAGACAGAAGCACCACGCCTTCCCTCCGCAGCAAAGATCAGGAAAACTATGTCAAACAGAGTCAAATGTCAATCCTGAAGTCCTAAGCACCAAATGAAGAGATAAAGAACTCAGCCAGGCACTGAATGGAATAAGAAACTGACAGAGAACAGAGAGTGAGGAGAGATGCATGCACAAGTCCTCTATCAGCTAATGCAGCACGGATCCGCCATCTTGGACTCCTATTGGAGATTGGCAAACAGTGGGTAAGAGAAAGCAGCTTCATGGAGCTCACAGCAGGAGACAGAACAACTGGTAAGCAGCAATATATGCTTTTCCATTCCCCACCCTTCTTCACATCTACTCAGCCTCCTCTGCTTCCTGTAGCCACAGTCTCTTGCCCAGGAAGCACCAGCTTCACCCTGGTGCCATTTGGATTCCACCCACCCATACTGGCTGGCTCCCTGAGTGCCATTTGTTGGCTACCGGTGTTGCTTTTTTCTTCTTCTTTTGATTTCTTCCTTACCTCTCACCACCTCCCCCTCCTTTCTCTCTAATACCTGGCTCTGTGTGCCATCTTCTCTTCTTCCTGAAAGGCTGTGAAACACTGCTTGACTGTGAAACTGCTTCCCTGTATGTGCAGCAACGCTGGTGGGCTCCCTGGGGCTCTTTGATTGTTTGTTTACTCTGACTTGTTCTGTTTTAATTTGTTTGTTTTATTTTTCTTTTCATGGCTTGGGAGCCACTTCTAGCCGGGCAGTACTGCACAGCTTGGGAGCTACTCCTTTACTCTGCGCAAATGTGCAGTGAAATCCCTGGGGGCATTTCTTTTTTCTTTTTTGTTTCATTGTTTTGTTTTCTTCTCTCTGTTTTTCCCCTTTTGTCTTTCTTCATTTCTGCTTCTAGTCTCTCTATACTTACATTCTATATCTGTCTCCTGAATACCTGGCACAGTATGACACCTCCACCCCTTCTATCACAGCCTGGGAGAAACTTCCCTAGTCCTCGCAGGTGCACCGGTGGGATCCCTGGGGTCTCTGTTTCTTTTTTTTTCTAATTTTTATTTATTCATTCCTTCCTTTTATGCTTTTTCTTTTCTTTTCTTTTTCTTTCTCACCATTTTTTCAGTCTCTCATCTCTACATTCCAAAGGCAACTTCCCTTAGCACTCTTTGTTTGTTTGTATGTTTTTGGCTCCTGTTCCTCTCTCCTATCTCTCCTCTTTCCAATACTCATCTTAGCTCCACACATCACAATCTTCCCTCTCCATATTGCCTACCTGCACCATACACTGAACATCACACCCCCAAGAAGCACAGGCACAGCCTACCAAATCCTGCTCTGCACTGATTCCCAGCCTCCCAGTTGGCCCTAGTACATGCCACAAAAAATCCATCCCAGAAACACCCTTTCAGCTGGATCTGCCATACTGTACCATATCTGACTGACTGACCCTGCCCATTGGAGAAGAAGGCAAAAAGTATCATTTCTACAGATGAGCAAACAGCAAAGAACACACAGCCTGCCTGCTCAGACATAACCAAATAAAACAAAACAGGACAAAACAAACAAATCTACAGTAAATAAATGAGGAAAATAACTACTAAACATCCTGAAGACAGCAGACAGTACCAACACATAGACAAAAACAGGAAAGGATGGTTCCAGTAGGCATCCAAAATAAAACACCCGATTACTTTCCAGTAGAATAAAATGCACTAGAACTACTTGATAGGGAATTCAAATCTCTAATATTCAGAGAGATCCAAGAGTTGAAGCAAACAGCAGACAAAAACAAGGAAAAAACAGATGTATTAATGGAAAATACAGACAAAAAATGGAAGAATTCAGGAAAATAATACAGGAACAAAATTTCAAAATAAATTAACACTAAAAATCATACAAAAAGAACAATTAGAAATCCAAAAACTAAACAACAAGAGTTCAGAAATGAACAGTGCCATAGAAGGGCTGAGGAGCAAGTTTGAAACAATAGAAGACAGGATTAGCGAAATTGAAGACAAACACTTGGCTACAACTCTGTTTGAAGAAAAAAATCAGAAAAAAGAACAAAGAAAAATGAAGAACCACTGAGAATTATGTGGGATACAATCAAAAGCAAAAATTTGTGAGTGATCAGAGTTCCAGAACAGGGTAAGAAAACAGAAAACACAAAGAGGATCACTAAAGAACTGCTGACAGAAAACTTCCCCAGTATCATGAAAGATGAAAAGCTGACCATCCAGGAAGCTTAACTAACCCCATATATGGTAGAACCCAAAAGAAAATTATCAAAACATATCAGAATCATACTCACAAAAAGCAAAGACAAACAAAGAATCCTGAGAGCAGCTTGAGAAAAACAAAAAGTCACATAGAGATGAGAAACAATAAGACTAAGCTCAGATTATTCGGTAGAAAACATGCAGGCAAGAAGGCAATGGGATGACATATATAAAACCTTGAAAGAAAAAAACTTCCAGTCAATAAAAATATATCCTACAAAAATCTCATTCAAATATGATGGTGAAATTAGGACATTTCCAGATAAACAGAAATGAAGAGAATATGTAAAAACAAAACCAAACTAACAAGAATTATTAAAGGAAGTCCTTTGATCTGAGAACAAACAACATCAGACCACAGGCTGAAATCTAGGATGCAAGATCGTACCAGCCAGATACCAACCTAGTAAATGAACTCTCAAGGAGTATTCAAAACCAAAATAATTACAACATGGAACCAGAGAGGTTAATCTGTAAATTACAAGAATGTCAGAGCAATAAAAGACAGAATAAATGGTGTAGGTATAGAACCTTCTAATGGAGAAGAAGGAAAAGCGATAATAAGTAAAAATAGAATGGTTCAAAACTAGGAAGATAAGGGTAAATTTCAAGGTAACCACAAAGATAGTTAACAAACCTACTTATCAAAAGAAAAAAGAAAAACAAAGTCTCAGTAAAAGCAAAACCTACAAAAACAAAAGAAACGAAAAAAAAAAAAATCCACAAACGAAATTCAGTACAGGAGAGTAAGCAGAACAAGAAAATGTCAGCACCACAAAAAAAAGCACCACAAAATGACAGTATAACCCACACCTATCAATAATTACACTCAATGTAAACTGTCTAAATGCACTCATAAAGAGACGGTGAATGACAGAATGGATAAAAAAACAGAATTCATCAATATGCTGTCTATAAGAAACATACCTTAGAAACAAAGACATAAATTTATTAAAAATCGAAGGATGGAAAAGAATATATCAAGCAAACAGCTACCAATAAGGAGCAGAAGTGGCAATACTAATCTCAGATAAAATAGACTATAAAACAAAATCCACCATAAAAGACAAAGAAGGACACTATACAATGATTAAAGGGATGATCCATCATGAAGACATAACCACAACAAACATCTATGCACCCAATGACAGGGTTCCAAAATACATAAAACAAACTCTAACAGCACTGAGAAGAGAAATTGACAGCTCCACAATAATAGTAGGAGACTTTAACACACCACTCTCCATAAAAGACAGAACATCTAGAAAGAAACGCAACAAAGATACAGAAGACCTAAAGGGCACAGTCAGCCAACTTGACCTCATAGACATATATAGAACACTCCATGCAACAGCTACAAAGTACACATTCTTTTCCAGTGCATGTGGAACATTCTCCAGAATAGACCACATCTTAGGCCACAGAGCAATCTTCAACAAGATACAAACTGTTGAGATAATATAAAGTATCTTCTCTGACCACAATGCCATCAAGGTAGAAATTAACAACAGAAAGAGCAAGGAAAAAAAATCAAATACATGGGAACTGAATAACACTTGCTTACACATCACTGGGTAATAGAAGAAATCAGAGATGGAATAAAAAAATTCCCAGAATCAAACAAGATTGAAAACACATCATACCAAAATCTTTGGGACACATAAAAGGCAGTCCTCAGAGGACAGTTTATAGCAATAGATGCACACATCAAAAAAGAACAAAGGGACAAAATCAAAACACTGCCCACAGAACTGGAACAAATAGAAAGAGAACAGCAAAAAAAAAAAAAAAACAAAAAAACTGCACAGCCACTAGAAGAGAGAAAATAATAAAGATCAGAGCAGAAATAAATGAAATAGAGAATAGAAAAACAATAGAAAGAACAACAAACCGAAAGCTGGTTCTTTGAAAGGATCAACAAAATAGACAAACCACTGGCCAGACTGACAAAAGAAAAACAGGAGAGGACCAAATAATCCACATAAGAAATGAAATGGGGGACATTACAACAGACCCAACTGAAATAAAGAGGGTCATAACAGAGTATTATGAAAAGCTATACTCCAACACATTTGAAAACCTAGAGGAAATGGGTAAATTTCTAGAAACTCACTACCCACCCAAAAATCACAAAGTGATGTTGAAAATCTGAACAGACCCATAACAAGAGAAGAGATTGAAAAGGCAATAAAAACACTACCAACAAAAAAAAAAGCACTGGCCCAGATGGCTTTACTGGAGAATTCTACACAACATTCACAGAAGAGCTTATAGTAATACTGCTTAAACTACTTCAGATCATGGAAAAGGAAGAGACGCTTCAGAATTGATTCTATGAAGCCAGCCTGATACCAAAACCAGGCAAAGACATCATAAAAAAAGAAAACTACAGACCAATATGTTTCATGAATACAGATGCAAAAATTCTCAACAAAATTCTAGCCAATAGATGTCAGCATCATATCAAAAAAATAATACACCACGACCAAGTAGGATTCATACCAGGTATGCAAGGATGGTTCAACATTAGCAAATCCATCAATGCAATCCACCACATAAATAAAAGGAAAGGAAAGAATCACATGATCATCTCAGTTGATGCAGAAAAGGCATTCGACAACGTCCAACACCCATTCCTGATAAAAACTCTCAATAAAATAGATATAGAAGGGAAATTGCTCAACATAATAAGAGGCATCTATGCAAAACCAATGGCCAACATAATTCTTAATGGAGAGAGGCTGAAAACATTCCCCTTATGAACAGGAACAAGAGAAGGATGCACTTTATCACCACTCCTATTTAATATTGTGCTGGAAGCCCTAGCTAGAGCAATAAGGCAAGAAAAAGAAATAAAGGGCATCCAAATGGGTAATGAAGAAGTTAAACTGTCCATATTTGTGGATAATGATATTATATATAGAAAACTCTAAAGACTCCATGAGAAAACTACTAGAACTAACAGAAAGATTCAGCAGAGTAGCAGGATGCAAGATAAACATACAATAATTGGTTTGATTCGTATACACCAATAAAGAGAATGATGAAAAGGACATCAGGAAAACAACAGCACTTATAATAGCCCCTAAAAAAAAAAAAAAAACTACTTATGAATAAATCTAACCAGGGATGTAAAAGACATATACAAAGAAAACTACAAAACACTACTGCAAGAAATGCAAAGGGATCTACATAAATGGAAAAACGTACCATGCTAATGGATAGGTAGATTCAACATAGTGAAAACGACAATTCTACACAAAGAAATTTACAAATACAATGCAATCCCTATCCAAATATGAACATCATTCTCTAAAGAGATGGAAAAAGTAATCATTAACTTTATATAGGAAGAGAAGAGGCCCCGGGTACGTAAAGCTCTACTGAAGAAGAAGAATAAAGTACAACATGCACTACCTGACCTCAGAACCTACTATACGGTTATGGTAGTCAAAACAGCCTGGTACTTGTACAACGATAGATACATTGACCAATGGAACAGAATTAATACCCCTCATGTAAATCCATCCACCTACTGTCATCTGCTCTTTGACAAGGGCCCAAAGTCCATCAAATGGGGAAAAGACAGTCTTTTTAACAAATGGTACTGACAAAGTTAGATGTCCATCTGCAAAAAATGAAATAGGACACATACCTCACACCATATACAAAAACTAATTCAGAATGGATCAAAGACCTACATATAAAGCCAAAAACTATAAAGTCCATAGAAGAAAAAATAGGATCAAAGCTAGAGGCCCTAATGCACAGCATTAACAGGATACAAACCATAATTGACAACACAGAAACTCCAGAAGATAAGCTAGATAACTGAGATCTTCTAAAAATTAAACACTTATGCTCATCAAAAGATTTCACCAAAAGAATAAAAGGAGAATCCACAGACTAGGAAAAAATTTTTGGACATTACAAGTCAGACAAAGATCTAATCTCTAAAATCTACAAGAAAATCCAACACCTCTACAACAAAAAGTCAAACTATTGAATTAAAAAATGGGCAAAGGAATGAACAGACACCTACCAAAGAATAGATTCAAGCGGCCAAAAGACACATGAGAAAATGCTCGTGATCACTAACCATTAGAGAAATGCAAATTAAAACCACAATGAGATACCATCTCACCCTGGCATTACTGGCACGAATCAAAAACACTGGAAATAACAAATGTTGGAGAGGCCGCAGGGAGATTGGAACTCTTATGCAGTGCTGGTGGGAATGCAAAATGATACAACCATTTTGGAAAATGATATGGTGCTTCCTCAGAAAGCTAGAAATAGAACTATCATATGATCTAGCAATCCCACTCCTAGGAATATATCCTAGAGAAATAAGAGCCGTCACAGGAATAGACATGCATACCCATGTTCATTGCGGCATTGTTCACAATAGCAAAAAGATGGAAACAAACTAGATGCCTATCAACAGATGAAAGGATAAACAAACTATGGTACATACACACAATAGAGTACCATGCAACGATAAAGAACAATGCTGAATCTGTGAAGCATCTCATAACATGGATGAAACTGGAGGACATTATGCTGAGTGAAATAAGTCAATCACAAAAGGACAAATATTGTATGAGGCTTCTATCGTAAAAACTCATGAAAACGTGTACACACAAAAAGAAACAATCTTTGTTGGTACGAGGGACGGGAGGGGTAGGAGGGGGAAATAGTGAATAGACAATAGATAAGTGGTAACTTTGGTAAAGGGTAAGACAGTACACAATACTGGCGAAGCCAGCGCAACTTGTACAAGGAAAGGTCACGGAAGCTCCCTAGACACATCCAAACTCCCTGAGGAATCAAATTGCTCGGCTGAAGGCTGTGAGGACCATGGTCTCTGGGAACATCTAGCTCAGTTGGCATAACACAGTTTATAAAGAAAATGTTCTACATTCTACCTCGGTGAGTAGCATCTGGGGTCTTAAAAGCCTGTGAGCAGCCAGCTAAGATACTCCACTGGTCTCACCCCTTTGGGTTCAAGGGAGAATGAAGAAAACAAGATACAAGGAAAAGATTAGTCCAAAGGACTAATGGATCACAGCCTCCACCACGGCCTCCACCACAGCCTCCACCAGACTGATTCTAGTACAGCTAGATGGTGTCCAGCTACCATCACTGACTCCTCTGACCGAGATCACAACAGAGAGTCCTGGACAGAGCTGGAGAAAAATGTAGAACAAAATTCTAACTCACAAAAAAAGACTAGACTTACTGCTCTGACAGAGACTGGAGAAATACCGGAGAGTATGTCCCCTGGACACCCTATTAGCTCAGTAACGAAGTCACTCCCAAGGTTCACCATTTAGCCAAAGACTAGAAAGCCCCAAAAAACAAAAAGAGACTAACGGGGCACAACAGTCCAGGGACAAGGACTAGAAGGCAGGAGGGGACAGGAAAGCTGGTAATTGGGAACCCCGGGCTGAGAAGGGATAGTGTTGACATGTCATGAGGTTGTTAAGCATTGTCATAAAATAACGTGTACTGTTTAATGACAAACTATTCTGTAATCCTTCATCTAAAGTACAGTTTAAAAAAAACTAAGAAAAAAAATTAAATAAGTCACTCAGATACTTTGACTTTCATCTAGAGCAAGGTAATGTCTACTGCAGGCTGGGTCGGAGTAACAAGAAAAGAAATACTCCCTGAGGCACCAAAATCTGGGAGTAGAGCAGGAAAGCAAAGAGGACTCCCCAACATGTTGCCTTTGGGATGTAAATCACAACGAGATTTCCAGCATCCTTCCAATGCTCTGGTTCTAAGTTCTGCAGATTTGAAATTTCCAATTCTATCTTTAAAATGTTTCACCAAAATCCAACTGAAAAAACAGTAGAAATAAAAGGAAAGTTCTCTTAGCTGTCCTACACCAAGCCCTAACTTGGAAGGCCACTTCTTTCACTCTATGAAGACCCAGACGACTTGTAGGAATTTCTTTTAGCTCTTGCCTTGCTCCAGGAAACACTGGGGGTGTTGTGGTTAAGTGCTACAGCTGCTAACCAAAGGGTTGGCAGTTCAAATCCACAAGGCGCTCCTTGGAAACTCTATGGGGCAATTCCACTCTGTCCTATGGGGTTGCTACGAGTCAGAATCGACCTGACAGCAACAGGCTTTTTTTTTTTTTTGGCCTTGCTCCAGGTTTGGCAGCTGCTATCTTGTAATGAAGGACCAGAATCTCTCAAAATATTTTTTTTTTTTTTTATGCACCCTCCTGCTTTTCATCCAGCCTTCAGAATGCATTGCCTTGCACTCAGTGAAAGACCATTGTGCTTGAGAAGGCGTTCTTGTCAGCACTGCTAACTTGCTTCCAGCACTTTGCTAGCAGTTGCCTTGCACCTATAAAGGCTTGATTGACTTGGAGAGATTTCTCCTCCCTGCACTAAGCCTTCTACAGCCCTCTGACTTCCTCTTGGGGAGGCCCTGAAAACCTCAAGAGGAATCTATCTCACCTCTTTTTCTCAGCTTCAATGTTCAACATACTACTCCCACACACTTGTGAAGGCCCATGGGAAATTTTCCCTAGAATTCCAGTCTATAACATCAGCCACTTGCAGCTGGGAAAGGTTAGGTAATGGTTTGGCTGGTTTCTTCATCAGGCCATTTATGGTGGGTTCCTCCTCCTTCCACCACTTAACCAGGACTGTTCTGTCTTCTAGTAAGTGTATGTAACTCTCTGGATTTGTGCTTATTTATTATTATTATCATATCTACAGCCCCATTATAGGTTAAAAAAAAACACACAAAACCTTTGACTTTGTACCTATCTTATTGCATTAGTTATATGGTGGAATTATTAATGGTTTCTTGTGACTTTCTACATTCCAACCAGAAGCAGGCATCTTATTATATATCATTTTACTCTCTCTATAATAGTTCATTGTAAATAACAGTAGTTCATTGTAAGTGACTGCCTAAAACAGTGACTACAACCTGGTAGGTATTTAATAAAACTATTTTGAATGTCAAATCAATGTATTAGGCCTATTTTGTTTTCTTGTATTTACATTTTTTTTAATTTCCATTGTTCCATTATTAAAAACAATTGTTGTCCTGAATATAATTTTATCCTTAAGATACATTTTTAAAAGTTGCTTTTTAGATTGAAGAGGATTTCAGAATACTCAACTTTGAAAGAAACAAGAGCTGCATCTCTCTACTTTTCCCTCTATTCTGAATTAAAATAATTTATTTTCCTCTCTAGACTCCTGATTTTTTCCCCATTATCTGCCTTAGTCAGGATTTCTACTCAACTTTGCTGAGGACTGTCATATACTTGATCTTTCCTCTGCCCTCTTCAGAAAACAAAATTAATAATATCATTAATTTTCTTTTCTTCCTCTCTTTCACGAAGGTACTTGTAAAAATAGAAATAATTGAGTGTTATTTAATACATTCTATTAATTTAGGAAAATCTTTAGTGACTTTTCTTATGTCTAGTCTAAGTTTTCCTATCTACTGGGCTCCTATTCCTGTTGAATAGATTTATTATCATTGAATCTCTTTCAGTTAGATTTATTATCATTTAATATGATTGATAATAGAAAGCTTTATTAGAACTTAATATTATTAAATGTGGTTATATGAATAAAGCTAGGAACTTCTGGCATAATAAGTTTGCCAGAATTTTCAAGCTTTACATATATAAACTAATTTAATTCCCACAAACATCTCATGAGATAGATGCTATTATTATTATTCTAATTTTGTCTGAGAATCCTCAGACACAGAAGGTTAATTTTGTTGCCTATGGTTTTACAGTCAGTAAATGGCGGTTAGGACTGGACTAAGGTAGTCTGGTGTTAGGGCCTGTCTTAGTCATCTAGTGCTGCTATAACAGAAATACCACAAGTGGATGGCTTTAACAAAGAGAAGTTTATTTCCTCACAGTAAAGTGAGCTAAAAGTCCAAATTGAGGGTGTCAGCTCCAGGGGAAGGTTTTCTTTCTCTGTCAGCCTTCTCATCCATGTTCCCCCAGACTAGGAGCTTCTTGGCACAGGGACCCTGGGTCCAAATGACCTGCTGTGCTCCTGGCACTGCTTTTTTGGTGGTATGAGGTCCCTAATTCTCTGCTTGCTTCCCTTTCCTTTTATCTTTTGTAAGATAAAAGGTGATGCAGGCCACACCCCAGGGAAACTCCCTTTACATTGGATCAGGAATGTGACCTTAATAAGAGTGTTATACAATCCCACCCTTACCCTCTTTAACATAAAATTACAATCACAAAATGGAGGACAACCACACAATTCTGGGAATCGTGGCCCAGCCAAATTAATGCACACATTTTTGGGGGACATAATTCAAATCATGACAGGGCCCATAATTTTAAATATCATATTATTTTTTCTTTTTTATTAATGATATTCTCTTACACTCTCAAAAGTGAAATTACAAATAACCCATTGTCAAAAACAATGACTTTACTTCAGTCCTCATACAACTTCACTTCTCTACTCACATGATGGTAAACCACACTTTCCTTATGTTGTGCATTTATTATATTCACAACATGAACAAAATCAAGCTCACCACAGTTTCTTTTACACCAGGGTTGGATTTTTTTTCCATAAATAATAAGATAGTAAATATTTTAGGCTTTGTGGTCCCTGCCACCGCTTCTCAACACTACTGTTTTAAGAAAACAGCAGCCATGCAGAATATACAAATGAACAGACAGGGCTGTGCTGCAATAAAACTTTATTTACAAAAATGATCTGTGGCCAGATTCGGCACAGAGGCTGCAGTTTGCCTACCCTTGCTTTTCTCCATACTCAGCTTAAAAACACATGATAGATCAATTTTTTTTGGACTCTTTACTTTCCTATACTTTTCATATCCATTTATACTGTTACATTGATTCTCTACATAAATATTTCCCAAATGTAACAGCTACCAATCTCAGAATGAATAATATGTACCCCTCACATATTTCTTATAGCACAGAGAGAATGAGTCACTGTCACACACATCACACTTGGAATAGCCATGACTTGAACCTGTATCTCACCAAAATCCATGTCTTAGATATTACACTATACTGCCTATCTGATTTTATATTTTATTATTCAGAATTCCACAATGAATTTTAAGGCAATGATTTAAAACATATATTTTTAAGGGACAAGGAGTTCTTTTACTTATTTACATGGATACAGGGTCTATAATGAGAAATTAAAAGCATGTTAAATGAAATAATGATAAAACCTAAGATTTTTTGAGTTCTTACCACATGGCTTTTACTGATGAACATTTCCCTGTATTTTCTCAATTAATAATCACACTGATCTTATCTAGTAGTTGCTGTTATTTTCCTTATTTTACAAAGAAGGAAACAAGGCTTTGAGAAGTCTGGTATTTGAAGAAATGTCACAGCTGTACAAGTGGTACAGCTAGTACTTGTACTTGTTTTTGTTAGGTGCCAGTGAGTCAATTCCAACTCATAACGATGCCATAGGACAGAGTAGAACTGCTCCATAGGGTATGTGAGGAGCGGCTGGTGGATTCAACCTGCTAACCTTCTGGTTAGCAGCTGAGCTCTTAATCACTGCTCCACCAGGGCTGTAATATTTAGAGGAGCAGATTGCCAGATCTTACTCCCACACAGTCTGCTGGGTAGTTTCAAACCACCAACCTTTCACTGAGCAGCTGAGTGCTTAAGTTTGCATTATCAACCAACTTCCGCTGCCACAGAGTTGATTCCCATTCATAGAGACCTTATAGGACAGAGTAGAACTGTCCATAAGGTTTCTAAGGAGTAGCTGGTGAATTTGAACTGCCAGCCTTACAATTAGCAGCCAAGCTCTTAACCACTGTGCCACCTGGGCTCGTGAGCCACCAAAGCTTATGCTATTCTAACACTTTTGCTATATTAAAAACAACAAAATAGCTGTTTTACAAAAAAAAACAAAAGCCAAACCCATTGTTGTCAAATCTATTCTGATTCATAGTGACCCTATAGGACAGAGTATAACTGCTCAATACAGTTCCCAAGGTTGTAATTTTTACAGAAGCAAATCTCCAGGTTTTTCTCCTGCGGAGCTGCTGGGTGGGTTTGAACTGCCAACATTTCAGTTAGCAGCTGAGCACTTAACCACTCCAAGCAAAGCTTGTAGCATTTTCAAAATTTAAAGGAGGTTATATTGTGCAGTACAAGGTACATAACACATTGAGTTTCTTTGTCCATAAGATTCTTAGTTTCTTTCATGTCTATACACTTGCATGTTGCTATGATACTGGAAGCTATGCAACTGGCATTTCAAATACCAGCAGAGTCACCCATAGTAGACATGTTTCAGTGGACCTTTCAGATTAAAATAGACCAAGAAGCAAAGCCTGATGATCCACTTCTAAAAATTAGCCAATGACCAGGATCACAACAGAGGGTTCTGGACAGAGCTGGAGAAGGATGTAGAGCATAATTTTAACTCCCCCCCCCCCCAAAAAAAGACCAGATTTACTGGCCTAAAGAATACTGGAGAAACCTCAAGAGTGTGGCCCCCAGACACCCTTTCAGCTCAGAGGTGAAGTTACCTTCGAGGTTCGATGTTAAGCCTGGGAATGGACAGCCCAGTAAAACTAAATGGGACTAACGAGGTACAGGAGTCCGGTGACAAAGGCCAGAAGGCAGAGGGGGAGTAGGAAACTGATGATAAGGAACACAAATTAAGTAAGGACACTGTCGATGTGTTGTGAGATTGTTGACCACTGTTATAGGGCAACATTTGTAGTAACTATTAAATGGGAGGCTGTTTTGTCCTGTAAGCCTTCATCTTGGGCGAGAATGGCAGCACAATTGGAAGAGCATAGTCAATATCACTTAAATGTGTAAGTAAAAAGTTTTGAAATGGTGTTAAAAAAAACAAAACAAAACAAAATGAGACTAATGAGGTACAGTAGTCCAGTGACAAGGGCCAGAAGACAGAAGGGGACAAGGAAGTCCCCTGGTGATAGGGAACACAAGGTGGAATAAGGATATTCTTGATGTGTTGGGAGATTGTTAACCATTGTCATAGGGCAACATGTGTAGTAACTGTTAAATGAGAAACTATTTTGTTCTGTAAGCCTTCATCTTAAGTGAGAATAACAGCACAGTTGGAAGAGCGTAGTCAATGTCACTGAACTGTGTATGTAGAAATTTTTGAAACGGCGTATCTTTGGCTATCTGTATTTTCATCAAAAAAAAAAAAAAAAGGTTGAGAATTTAGAGGCTTAATATGTTGTGGGGTTGTTAACCAATGTCATAAAACAACATGTGCACTACTGTTTCATGAGAAACTATTAGTTCTATAAGCCTTCACCTGAAGTACAATAAAATATATTTTAAAAAAAAGTATTAGAAATAAGAACTTCATATATAATATTTTATTATATATTGTAGAATATGTAATACATAATATCTTAATATATATGGAAAACTGTGCTTAACAAATGCTTGCTGACTTGAGAGAACAGGATAGGATAGGAGGCCTACAAAGTAAAAATGCAGTCCATCTAAAGTCTTCTATGATTACTTATTGCCTGTGAAATTTAAAACCAACTATATTTGAAGCCCTGCTGGCACAGTGGTTAAGAGCTTGGCTACTAACCAAAGGGTCAGCAGTTGGAATCCACCAGTTGCACAGTGTTTGGATATAACCTCACTCCCCTTTGCACATTATTGTTAGCATCGTATTAACGTCTTGTACTAATGTAGTATATTCGTTACAATTGATGAACAAACATTGATACATTATTATTATTAACTAAAGTCTATAGTTTATATTAGGATTTACTCTTTGTGTAGGATGCATTTGTAACAATGGTACAGCTTCAGAAGTGTACTCTAATATTTCAACAAATATTTAATGGGAAAAAGGAATCTCTTATCATCCTTCCCTATTTCCTGCTCACCAGAAGCAACTACTTTGAGCAATTTAGCTTTTTTTTTTAATCTCTATTTTAGAATAAAACACTTAATTTTTTTTCACTTTTATAAATGGGAAGATAAGGACTTATCAGTCCTTAACTACCCTTATCCCACTCTCGTCACTATTCAATATACTTCTCCTCCACTATTTCCATAAAATAGTTGTATTATAATCTATACTTACATAAATATTTCCTATATTATGACTGAATTGGGATAAAACTTCCTATTTTCCAGTAATAACACTAAATTGCCCCCCCAGTTAATTTTAAGTATAAACAAAACATTCAAAACCATCAAGAATTTATCACCATCCTCATCTTACAGACATTTCTAGAAACTTCTTACCTGCTAGACTAGTTGCTCCCTATGTTTGCTGCCCAACTCTTATCTTCCTAACTCCCTTTACCATCAGCCTGGAGATTAATTTTGTTGCTGTCTTACATATTTCATCTCCTGATTCGATAGCCATGTGGCTTCTTTTTATACTCTCTGATTTTGTTGCACATTTCCTCTTGTACCTTTCTGATAATGAAAAATGTTTCATATTTTAACATGTCTAAAAATGCCTTTATTCTATCTCAATTTAATTGTCAGCTTAGGTGAATATAGCAGTCTAGACTGGAAATCATTTCCCTTGAATTTTGAATTCATTGCTCATCTATCAACTCTTTGCATAATTATCAGTATAACCTCTCGTGATGGTTAATGTTATGCGTCAACTTGGCTAGGCTATGATTCTCAGTGGTTTGGCAGAGACTAAGTAATCACCTTGCATTTTGTTATATGATGTAAGCAGCCAATCAGTTGAAAAAGGAGTTTCCTTGGGGGTGTGGCCTGCTTCTAGTATATAAATGGATGTTCAAGCAAAGCTTACTCTCTTTCTCAAGTTTGTGTTCTTCTGGTCTCCTGAACTCCAGTTCATGAGACACAAGCCTGCAGAAGTCTGGCCTGCTGCCTGACCTGCAGATTTTGGGCTCATCTTCCCCTGAATCCATGTGAGCTAGCAGAGGACTTCAGCTTGTTGCCTGACCCATAGATTTTATACTTGCCAGCCCCAACAAATGTGTGAGCCATTTCCTCCCAATGTTATAAGCCATTTCCTTGAAGTAAATTTCTCTCTGTGCATATACATATATACACTCATATATGTGGGTATATATATGCGCTTCACTGGTCTTGTTTGTCTAGAGAACTCAAACTAAGACACCCTTCCGATATTCCTAGAGTTTCCAATCCAAAAACCTCTCTGAATTAACCATTGTAGCAAGTAAGTTCCGGTCTTCTACAAAGTAGGGGGCAAGACTGATTGTTTAGCTTTCAATAATGGGACTGAATACCTGGCATTCTAACTCCTTAAAAATGCTTTGGCCAGCCCTCTTCCTTTGAGCCCTGCCCTCCTACATATTCAGAGATCAAAGTTCACCATGCGTCATCTGCTGATCCAAAAGCCAAACAACTCTGAAAGCCGCATGTTTTAAAATTTGTTTTCTTTGTGTGATTTTGTGCCTAGGTTGGAGACAAAAATCTGGCCATATCAGACCATATATTATCTTTCTTTTTATGTCATACTGTGAATATGTGTATGTTTCATTGCAAAAATATTGATGTGCATCGCATATTATATAGTATATGCAATATTTTCTCCGTTTATCATGTTGTTTATTGGTCAAGTTGTGAGGATTTTTGTTTTCTTTATGTTGAGGTGTAATCCATACCGAAGGCTGTAGTCTCTGATCTTCATCAATAAGTGCTTCAAGTCCTATTCTCTTTCAGCAAGCAAGATTGTGTCATCTGCAAATTGGTGGTTGCTAATGAGTCTTCCTCCAATCCTCATGCCGTGTTCTTTTCATATAGTCCAGCTTCTTGGATTATTTGCTCAGCATACATATTGAATAATTAATATATATGTCTTTCGAAATCTGATTTTTGAAAGTTCAGAATTTAGGTTATATTCCTGCAGCTTTAATCAATGTTACATTCTAATGATTGATGGAAAGCACATTTAATTAACAGTATTAGTGATCATTTAAATCATATGCTGAACTTTAAAGACGACAAACCAATGTCCAGAGAAGGTGGTGAATGTACTAGTATTCATTTTAAGTTTTAATGACAATTCTGAAAGGAATCTGTACTTATTTGTATTAAAGAATAGGTAGCAGCACTGGTGCTTATTATATATCATTTTAGCATTGTTGGATATGTCTACTAAGTTTTCTAAGAGATGAAAATTTCCTACATAGATTACTGCACATGGTTAGGATTTATTGTGAAGCAACTCAAGACATTAAGTAGACACATATGAAAATCTTGGTAGCCACATATGGAGGGTTTGTGGTGAACTGGACAATCTCAAAAAATGTCTGGGTTTAAGACATCAGCTCATTTAACATACTTAACACTCTTTGAACATACTCTAAGATTAGTGGCAGTATCTAATGCTACCTGTGTTCATGACCTAGATTCTCTCTCTAACCTTCAAAGAAAGTTCTTGTTGTTGTTAGTTGCTGTCAAGTCAACTCCTACTCGTGGTGACCCCATGGACAACTGAATAAAATGTTGCATGGTCCTAAGCCATCTTCATGTCTGTTAGTATGCTGGAGTCCGTCATTGCAACCACTGTGTAGTTTGAGTTGTTTTTAATATTGGGGGGTCATTTTCCAGCATTATATCAGAAAATATTCTGTTGTGATCCACAGGGTTTTCATTGGCTAATTTTTTTTTTTTTGTCATTTCTTTTTTTTTTTTTTTTTTTAATATTTTATTGTACTTCAGGTGAAGGCTTACAGAACAAATAGTTTCTCATGAAACAGTAGTACACATGTTGTTTTATGACATTGGATAACAACCCCACAACATATTAAGCCTCTAAATTCTCAACCTTTTTTTTTTTTTTTGATGAAAATACAGATAGCCAAAGATACGCCGTTTCAAAAATTTCTACATACACAGTTCAGTGACATTGACTACGCTCTTCCAACTGTGCTGTTATTCTCACTTAAGATGAAGGCTTACAGAACAAAATAGTTTCTCATTTAACAGTTACTACACATGTTGCCCTATGACAATGGTTAACAATCTCCCAACACATCAAGAATATCCTTATTCCACCTTGTGTTCCCTATCACCAGGGGACTTCCTTGTCCCCTTCTGTCTTCTGGCCCTTGTCACTGGACTACTGTACCTCATTAGTCTCATTTTGTTTTGTTTTGTTTTTTTTAACACCATTTCAAAACTTTTTACTTACACATTTAAGTGATATTGACTATGCTCTTCCAATTGTGCTGCCATTCTCGCCCAAGATGAAGGCTTACAGGACAAAACAGCCTCCCATTTAATAGTTACTACAAATGTTGCCCTATAACAGTGGTCAACAATCTCACAACACATCGACAGTGTCCTTACTTAATTTGTGTTCCTTATCATCAGTTTCCTACTCCCCCTCTGCCTTCTGGCCCTTGTCACCGGACTCCTGTACCTCGTTAGTCCCATTTAGTTTTACTGGGCTGTCCACTCCCAGGCTTAACATCGAACCTCGAAGGTAACTTCACCTCTGAGCTGAAAGGGTGTCTGGGGGCCACACTCTTGAGGTTTCTCCAGTATTCTTTAGGCCAGTAAATCTGGTCTTTTTTTTTGGGGGGGGGGAGTTACAATTATGCTCTACATCCTTCTCCAGCTCTGTCCAGAACCCTCTGTTGTGATCCTGGTCAGAGAAGTCAGTGGTGGTAGCCGGGCACCATCTAGCTGTACTGGACTCAGTCCGGTGGAGGCCTTGGTAGCTATGGACAATTAGTCCTTTGGACTAATCTTTTCGTTGTATCCTGTTCTCTTCATTCTCCCTTGCTCCCGAAGGGGTGAGACCAGTGGAGTATCTTAGATGGCCGCTCATAGGCTTTTAAGACCCCAGACACTACTCACCAAGGTAATGTAGAGCATTATCTTTATAAGTAGTGTCATGCCAATTGAGCTAGATGTTCCCCGAGACCATGGTCCCCAGAGCCCTCCGTCCAACAACTCAGTCCCTCAGGGGGTTTGGATGTGTCTATAGGGCCTCCATGACCTTTCCTTGTGCAGGTTGTGTTAGTTTCCCCTGTACTGTGTACTATCTCACCTCTCACCCAAGGTACCACTTATCTATTGCCTATTTAGTATTCCCCCCCCCCTTCCCTCCCACCCCTGGTAACCAACAAGGATTGTTACATTTTGCATGTGAATTTTTTCATGGGTTTTTACAATAGAGGTCTCCTACAATATTTGTCCTTTTGTGATTGACTTATTTCACTCAGCATAATGTCCTCCAGTTTCATCCATGTTATGAGATGGTTCACAGATTCATTGTTGTTCTTTCTCATTGCATAGTACTCCATTGTGTGTATGTTTATTTCTAATACTTTTATGTGATAGGTAATCATGGAAGTAAAATAAAATAATTAATAATAAGAAGAAGAGCTATATTTACCTTAAGGCTTTGGAGATTTCTCTCGGGAAGTCCTACTTTCCTTTATACCATGGTGTCTCCACTCAATTCTCTAGTCTTTGATTATGCAAGTACTTAAGTACTGTAAGTGTAGAATCAATTATCAGTCTTTGTTAATTTCTAATGTGTTCTGCAAATTACAGCTGCCTACTTAAATTAACCCCCCCTCTTTGGACCCGGAAAAAAAAAACAAGGCTGAATGATGCCCCTGAATATTCTCTCTTTAGCCAGAAGTTCTCAAACATTAAAGCACATAGAAATAAATTGAGAATCTTTTTTAAAATGCAAATTGCAGAGCCCCATCTCAAGAGACTCTGATTCAGTAATTCTGGCGTAATACCCTGTTTCCTCCTCCTCCTCCCTTCCTCACTCCTTCTCTTTTCCTTCCCTCTCTCCTCCTCCTCCCCCTTCCCAGTTCCCTCTCTAGTTTTTCAGGTGGATTGAGGACAGTATGTTTTTAGGGGGAGGAAAAAAATAAAAAAACTTAAGGACTTTGTTATTCTTTTATACTCTCTTTGGCAGCTAAGTCTTTCCGGCAAATTCTTGCTCTCCTGTAGAGATAATAGGAGGAATATTATTTATATTATTTATATAACATCTTTTGGCAGCAAGACTTTCTATTTTGAATCTAAACTGAAATAAGATACCCTACTGGAGAGAACCACTGCTACAGTAACACTTATTTTCTACATTGTTAACCTCACAGAAGCAGCAGTAAATGGGACATATAACTTAATGATTCTTGCCCAATATTGTCTGGGTTGCAATTACTTACCAAGGTCCTATGTTTAAAGACGTACTCTTAAAATAGGTTTAGAGTTTCTTAGGGAGAGATGGATTCTATGACATCCTATATCATAATGCTCCTTCATGTTATACATTCTTACAGTGTAGCCCTATTAGAGAGTTCATAATTTGTGGAGTTGTTTCATATAGTTTGAACAGTGTCAATAATCCCACCCCTCTAAAAAAAGGACAAAAACATATTGTTTTTCTCTTGCAAAATAATTCACAATTGCACAGCAAATACAGATTTTTTTTAAATGTTTTTTAGCAGAAAATTACTGCTAAGAAGAGATTAAGAGATACACAAGAAAAAAAATCTACGGGGAGCAAAAATAAAAGGGTTTGAAATTCTTTTTATGCAAATACAATGAGACCATTTCTTAATTAAGGAAAAAAAACAGTAAAAAAAAAAAAAAAAAAAAAAAAAAGCAGTCATGAAACAATGCAGAGTTCTCCAGATAATTTTGATCCAGCTAATTCGTTGCGAATTAGTACCATCTTAGGAAATTTCAGTTCCACCTTGGTTTTGTTTCTTAGCAGTTGTCTAAACAGCATCCCAGGAATGACTCATAAATTTCAAGGACGTATTACCCAACAGGCAAGGTATGCTGTTGTTATTAGGTGCTGTGAAGTTGCTATCCGATTCATAGTGACCCTGTGTACAACAAATGGAAACACTGCCCGGTCCTGCACCATCCTCACAATTGTTGTTATGTATGAGACCATTGTGGCAGCCACTGTGTCAATCCATCTTGTTGATGGTCTTCCTCTTTTTCGCTGACACTATACTCTACCAAACATGATGTCCTTTTCCAGGGACAGGTCCCTCCTGATAACATGTCCAAAGTATGTGAGATGAAGTCTCAACATCCTCACTCTAATGAGCATTCTGGCTGTACTTCTTCCAAGACTGTTTGTTCTTCTGGCAGTCCATGGCATATTCAATATTCTGCTGACACCATAAGCAAGGAATGCCCAAGCCTAATTGTTCTTACTTACCAATCTGTAGTACACAATTTCACCTGGGTGATGTGGTGAAAACCAGGTGAAACTGTGCACTACGGATTAGTAAGTAAGCACAGTTAAGCTCCTGTGTACCTTGCATACTGTAAGCCGGTGCTTTCTGTGCTTACTGGTTAATCTGTCCCTGCTAATGTAATACATTTGTTGTTGATAGCTTCCCTCAAAATGGATCCCCAACTCACGGGGACCCTGTGCAAAACATAAGTAAATTCTGTCTGGTCCTAAGTTATCCTTATGATTGGTTGTAGATTGGACTGCTGTTATCTACAGGATTTTCAATGGCTGATTTTTAAAACTAGTGGTGGCTGTGCATGAGGTACATTGGCACATTGGCAGGGTATTGAACCAGGTTCTCCTGCAAAGAAGGTGAGAATTCTAGAACTGAACCCCCAGTCCTGCCTAATGTAATGCATAGCTGTAAGAGAATCTTTTTGTATTTCTTTGTGGTCTTTCAGCTGACAATCTGTAACTGTGCTTTCCGATATGGTAACCACTAACTACATATGGAACCCTGGTGGTGCAGTGGTTAAGAATTCGGCTGCTAACCAAAAGGCTGGCAGTTCAAATCTGCCAACTGCTCCTTGAAAACCCTATGGGGCAGTTCTACTCTGTCCTATAGGGTCACTAGGAGTTGAAATCAACTCAATGGCAATGGGTTTTGTTTTGTTTTTTAGCTACATATGGCTTCCTGAACACAGGAGATGTTACCCACTGCTGTCAAGTCAATTTCTACTCCTAGTGACCCTATAGGACAGAGCAGAACTGCCCCATAGGGTTTCCATATCAGTAGTCTTTAGTGATGCAGATTGCCACATCTTTCTCCCCTAGAGCAGCTGCTAGGTTCCAACCACCAACCTTTCATTTAGCAGCCTAGTGCTTAACCATTGTGCCACCAGAGCTTCTTCTTAATTTAGGGTAGCTACAGTAGATGTGCACCTAGTATAATACACAAAGTGGTTTTGGAAGGCTTATTACAGAAAAAAATAGAATGTAAAATATCTCGTTAATAGTTTTTTTATTGATTACATGCTGAAAAGATAGTATTTTTGGATACATCAGATTAAATAAAATTTATTGAAATTCATTTCTTCTGTTTCTTTTAATTTTTTCAAAATATGACTACTAGAGAGTCATGGATTTAATTGTGTCCCCCCAAAATATCTGTCATCTTGTCTGGGTCATGATTCCCAGTATTGTGTGATTGTGTACCGTTTTGTAAATCCAATGTGATTTCCTTATGTGTTGTAAACTCTATCACTAATGATGAGGTTATGTATGATTTCCTTACGTGTTGGAAACTTTATTACTATGTTGAAGTTATACTGATGAGGTTTACAAGATTAGATAGTGTCTTAATCCAATCTCTTTTGAGATGTAAAAGAGAGAAGCGAGCAGAGACACATGAGAACCTCATACAACCAAGAAAGCAGTGTTGGGAGCAGAGCGCGTCCTTTGGATCTGAGGTTCCTGTGCAGAGAAGCTCCCAGACCAAGGTGTCTTAGTCATCCGGTGCTGCTTCAACAGAAACACCACAAGTGGATGGTTTTAACAAAGAGAAGTTTATTCTCTCACAGTCCAGTAGGCTACAAGTCCGAATTCAGGGCATCAGCTCCAGGAGAAGGCTTTCTCTCTCTGTCAGCTCTGGAGGAAGGTCCTTGTGATGCATCTGTCTTTCCTTGGTCTGGGACCATCTCAGCACAGGAACCTCAGGTCTAAAGGAAGTGCTCCACTCCCAGCACTGCTTTCTTGGTGGTATGAGGTTCCCATGTGTCTCTGCTTGCTTTTCTCTTTTATATCTCAAAAGAGATTGCATTAAGACACTATCTAATCTTGTCAACCTCATCAGTATAACCTCATTGCAGTGACAGAATTTACAACACATAAGGAGATCACGTATAATCTCATCATAGTGATAGAGTTTACAACACATAAAGAAATCACATCAGGTAACACAATCATACAGTACTGGGAATCATGACCTAGCCAAGTTGCTACACACATTTTTGGGGGGACACAATTCAATCCACGACACAAGAGAAGATTGATGACACGGACCTTCCTCCAGAGCCAATGAAGAAAGTGTTCCACTGGAGCTGATGCCCTGAATTTGGACTTGTAGCCTACTGGACTGTGAGAGAATAAACTTCTTTGTTAAAGACATCCACTTGCGGTATTTCTGTTAGAGCAGCACTAGATGACTAAGACATAGAGTATATAAAATTACATATGTGGCTTGCATTATATTTCGATTGGGCAGCAGCTCTGTAAGGATCACAGCAGAAGTTAGCCCCTTATTATAGTTTTAAATGCTAACCTCAGCACCTCCAGTCATGCTTCTTGGTTGATCCTACCATTTGATTATTGACAACGAGGTTTAAAAGACAGCAGCTGAGATAGAGAGGCATGCAGCAGTAGCTGCTTTCTGTTTTACCCTCCATCTGCCTTTCCTGGTCTTCTGCTATTGGTCAGTCCCCTGCTCTGCCCTTCCCTTGAAGGTTAGCCTCTTAGTCTCTGCCCTCTAAAGTGATGGCTTCATCCAGGCTTCTGTTTTCAAATGACTTTTCTTTTTGGAGGTTCTGCAAAAACTACTCCTACCACCTTCAAGTAAAGAAACTGTAGTTTTTCCTCTAAGCAAGTTTCAAATAAAAAGGCAAGAAGGATATCAGCAATTCTTAATCATAATCACAACAAACTGATATTTAGTTTGCATTTCTCTCTTTTGTCTTGAACAGATATCAGGCTTAACTGAATTGGCAGAATATCTGGAACTTCTAATTGTAGGGATGAGGAGTGTAAAAGACTGAGATTCCTCCCTAGGAATAACTGTTTTGCTAACCAAATTAATAATGTAAAAGTGTTTTTCAGAGATAATTACAATTCTTTCTTGCTTGATCATTAAAGCTGTTTCCCTTTGCTAGGCAATATTTTTCTAACCTAGTTTAGCCATAGTACTCAGTAATAAAATTTAATTTTTGTACATATGGTCTATTCTTTTTTTTTCTACTCAGAATGAACATTGCTAGAATTTTACAAAATAAATAGGACTCCTAAAAAACACCTTATTTCCTGCAATGTACTATTTATTTGAAAAAGAATTTCATAAAAAAAAATTGCAGGTTGTAAGTTTTGTTGAATACTTAACCAAATGCAAATATCTTGATTAGGGGTATAGCCTGAGCTTTGGTGAAAATATGTCTTCAAACTACATAGCTGCTCTGAATAATTAAGATTTAAATATACTTTGATGTTAGTAGATAATGTCAACAAATGTTACTCTGGACTAACATTCATTTTCCTGGACTTTCTTTTCATCTATCAACTAGATCAATATGCAAGGTACATATATAAAATATGAAACCATCATATTTCGGGACATAGAATAATTTCTCTTCTGTCCCTATAATTGCTAATCCTTCAATAGTTTTGGCAGCCAGAGTCTCCCAAGAGTTTCTCAAAACTGATCACAATGCAGCCATATGATAATGGAGAGCTACAGAGAGGCGTAAAAAAAATGATCTGAGCATGGAAGTCTCTGGCATGACTCCTGTTGGGCTGGTAATTTAACAGGGAAGATTGGCTGGGAGCTGAAGGAAGATAAGAACAAGCTAGGTGGTATATGGAAGGGAAGATGCTCTTGGGGATATCACAATTTCCAGCCTACATGGTTATAAGGGCATGCAAACTTTACAAACCAATTATAGCAGAGATAGGCAGAAATATGATAAAAGTCATGTGGGGGTGGCCCTGTGGGGAAGAGAAATCAGTGCATCTAGAGTTGGTGAGCTCACTCTTAACAATGCAACAGAATATGACTCAGTCCCCAAGGAGACCTTGATGGCAAATACTATCTAGGTACATCGCTTGAGTACTGACCAAGTGTTCACAATTGCCCATTACTTAGAGCTACAGCTGCTAACCAAAAGGTCGGCAGTTCGAGTCCACCAGCTGCTCCTTGGAAACTCTGTGGGACAGTTGTACTCTGTCCTATAGGGTGGCTATAAGTCAGAACCAGCTCGATGGCAACGGGTTTGCATTTTTGGTTTATTCACTGACTTGCTTGACCAAAATTTAGTCAAGCTTATCTCCTCCCCACAGACCCCTGAACTTTTGCTTGCTCTCAAGTTTAAGCAAGCATTAAGGTGAAGGACATTCTCCCTTTACAACTTAGTCTAAGAACTGGCTGACTGAAGAGAGAAACATTTACTGTTAAATCAGTTCCACCATGCTGTTTGTTCGCTTCCACCTGATTGTCCAATTTCCTCTCTAATTTCCTGCTATCTGTGCTTAACCTTCCCTATAAAAGAAAAGCTCTTTTCTGTTTGATTCTGAGACCTTTTGCAAATCCTGAGT
The DNA here is from genome assembly GCA_030035585.1 of Dugong dugon. NCBI lineage: Eukaryota > Metazoa > Chordata > Mammalia > Sirenia > Dugongidae > Dugong > Dugong dugon. The sequence goes on along the minus strand of CM057463.1, from coordinate 97,810,009 downwards.
ATTCTCCCTATCAAAATAGTACTTTTGAATAAAGTCTCTCCTTACCTATCTGATTAGTTTTTCTTTGACAGTCCCACTAACAGATCTTCCTCATCATTCCTTCCGCTAGTAGTCTCGTCTCCCCTGCCTTCTTGTTGTATTCCATAAACCAGTTGCCACCAACTGATGCTGACTCATGGTGACTCCATGTGTGTCAGAATAGAGCTGTGTTCCATAAGGTTTTCAATGACTGATTTTTCAGAACTTGAATGCCAAGGCACCTCATGGTGAACTCAAACCTCAAACTTTCCAGTTAGCAGCCAATCCTGCTAACCTTTTGCAAAGACCAGAGACTCTTGCCTATCTCATAGCTACCCTGAATCAGTTGCAAATTCAAAAATTAAAATCTCACTTTGAGAGCTGGTCTATTATTGCACATACTTTAACTGTGCCTGGAATGCCCTCTAAATTTATTTCTCCTTTTATTCCTGAAAAATTCCTCTACTCCAGATCTCAGCTTATACACTTTAGAAAGAGAGAGCCTCTGATGCACGCAACTGGATTAAATGTCTTTCATTTTGGTTCCCAAACCTTGTTATGCTCTCCTACTGCTGTAGTTATTCTCACATTGCAATACCTGTTCTCTCAAATCTGCCCTTTTAGTGTCCTTAAGAACCAGACTGGTGGCTCTTTCATTATTATCTCCCAAGCACTTAGCATAGAGCCTACTGCATGGTTGTTGTTCATTAATAATTGCTTAATAAATTAACAAATGAATGAAAGAATAAGTGCTCAGGACCCCACATCCACAAGAGAATTAGCTTGCTCCATTAACCAAAGCAGAAGACTAATGGTACAAGAAAACTTGCCCATCAATGGCCAGGGAATGCCCAAAAAGTAACCCAGATCAGCTGTTTATAAGTCCACGGCAGCAAGACTGCATTAAATGTGGTTTGACTAATTCCATCACTGCAGTCACTACTCAGGTCAATCCTGGCTCAGAAACTGAGCGGAACTTTAAGTCTGCAGGTCACGGTGGTAGCATTAGATGGGCAAGGCTGGGGAAGGCACAAAGAAATGTCTAGTTCTGTTTATTTTTTTTTAAAAAACAGCATTTTGTTTCATGCTCTTTATAACACACCTGAACATCACTCCTGTGATGGCTAAGGTTGTGCATCAACTTGGCTGGCCACGATTCTCAGTGACTTGGAAGTTATGATACAGTTTGGCAGCTATGTAACAACGTAATCACCTCCACAATGAGATCTGATGTAATGTAATCACCTCCGTGATGAGATCTGCTATGAGCAGCCAATCAGCTGAAAGGGAATTTCCTTGGGGGTGGAGCCTGCATCCAATATATATGGATTTTCTGGCAAACTCGCTGGCTTTTGCTCACTCGGGATCCTGCATCTGGCTCATCATCTGACTTTTGGTTCTTGGGACATGAGCTAGCAGCTTACCTGTGGATCTTGGTATTTGTAAGCCTCCACAACATGTGAGCCAGTAGCCTGCCATCTTACCTGCCAATCTTGGGATTTGTTGGCCTCCACAGTCTATGAGCCAGAGGTCTGCCATCTGACTGTTGATCATGGGTCTGTCAGCCCCTGCAGCTTCGTGAGTCAGGAGAAGCCTCCAGCCTTTCCCATGGACTTGGGACTTTCCAGCGTCTACAACCTTGTGAACCATTTCCTTGATATAAATCTGTGTGTGTGTGTGTGTGTGTATATATATATATATATATATATATATGCACACACACAGACTTCACTGGTTTTACTTCTCCACAGAACACAGCCTAAGACACTATTTTATATCTAACACTATTTTATGTTTTTTCATTTTAATTTTATATTTTTATCTATTTAACTCTCCGTCTACCTTTGATCAATTCAAAATTTTGAGAAAATTTCTCAATCCTCACTGTATTCATTTTTTAAAATCTAAATTGAATGCCCAGCTTGTGCCTTTTTTTTTCTTACAATTTAGCATAACAGAGATTTCATTTTGAGAACCAGTCTGAAATTTTAACCTCGTGCGTAAAAAGTTGTTTGCTTTTAATGAACTTCAGCACTCAAGAGACTACTTTTATTACAGTATCAAAATAATGCAGATTGCAAAGCTGGATAATGATAAGATTGGCAAAAGGTTTTAGATGAGTTCTTTAAGCTGATTAAACTGGGCCACCTGTTTTTGGAAATTCATTTAGCATTGGTATGTGTTTCATCTATTTAGTAAGGTAACAATTGCCTCCTTTAATTGCATCAGTGCATGATGCTTCTGAATAGGGCAAACAGAACATGCCTTTGGGGGAAAAAGTCTCTAAATGTTTGTTTATTCACTTCAAGGATATTTAAAGATAGTACATATAAAGTATGAATATAATGACCTTTAAAAGTTATTTCAAGAAGTTAAACCTAGATATATACTCATTATTCCATTTAACAAACTGTCATACATTTTGCTGAAAGTAATATTAAAATATTATTAAAAAATACAAACTATAGAGCAATAATGAAATTCCAGAAGAGAGAGTAATATTAAAACATATTTTTGAATATTGATTCATAAGTTAAATTGCCTAACATGAGCTTTATTTTGTTCTAACAGGCTTTTGCTATATTTTCTTTCTTTTTGTTTTTTGTTATTGTTATCTTGAGATAAAATAATCTTCCCACAAGGAAACGTAATTATTATTTTCATTAGGAAACATTTTTTGTGATCTGGGTTTTCTATAATGCATCATATTATAAATAACAATTTCGGTATTATTAATTCTTTTTTCCTTTTTCGTTTCTAATGTGTGTAGTAGCCATATGGGGATTTTAGTAAAAAAAAAAAATTCCTGTGTGACGTCTGTTTTTCTCTTTTGAAGATACCTGCAGGTGTAAAATAGGGTATGCGTATTTGTGTGTGTATGTGTGTGCGTACACACAGAGAGGATAAAAATGAAGGCAAATCTGCCTCTTTCCTTCCTTAGCTTGTGTCTGGTAGTCAAAGCAAATATGTAAGAACAGCACTGGGCTAGAGAGGTGAGTAACTGTTGTGTCAAGGGAAGCATTCTAGGGGAGGGGAAGGGAGATACTGCTGAGAAGAGGTAACCACTCACTATTGATTGTGTTTTCTACTCCGTTGCTTGTCACTCTAGAAAAGAACAAAGCAGAATCAATTGATGATGCAGTCATATGTCCCTTATTTATTTATTTAACTAATATGTATTGAGTGTGGACCAGGCATTGTTTTAGGACTGGAGGTATATCAAGGAAAAAAATCGTCTTTACAGATATTAGATTTGCCACTCTACTAAAAGAAGTGGAACTAAGCTTTGCTAAGCAGCAATTCCCCCATTCAACTACAAAACTAACCTGTGAGGAGAAACAATAAAAACATATCTTTACACCATGTGCAGTTATAACTTGGCCTTACGTTTCTATTCCATAATGTGCAGTTTATGCGTGGCCAATTAGCATATTTTATGTTTCTGTAATATATTATGAGCATTTATGTTACATAGTCTCTGTAATTCCAAGTTAGAAATCAGGAGAAGGTAACCTGATTTCTGGTCATACTTCTAGCAGTAACTGTAAACCGCTTGACTTAATTGCTCTTTAGTTCCTACGTCTATAAAATGCTAGTGGCAGTACAATAAAATTGAATGTTTTTTTTAATTGTACTTCAGGTGAAGGCTTACAGAACAAATAGTTTCTCATGAAACAGTAGTACACATGTTGTTTTATGACATTGGTTAACAACCCCACAACATGTCAACCCTCTCCCTTCTCAACCTTTTTTTTTTTTTTTTTTGGTGAAAATACACATAGCCAAAGATACACCATTTCAAAAATTTCTACATACACAGTTCAGTGACATCGACTACGCTCTTCCAATTGCACTGCTATTCTCACTTTAGATGAAGGCTTACAGAACAAAATAGTTTCTTATTTAACAGTTAGTACACATGTTGCCCTATGACAATGGTTAACAACCTCACAACACATCAACACTATCCTTACTCAACCTTGGGTTCGCTATCACCAGCTTTCCTGTCCCCTTCTGCCTTCTGGCCCTTGTCCCTGGACTGCTGTGCCTCATTAGTCCCATTTGGTTTTATGGGGCTGTCCACTTCCCGGCTGAACGGTGAACCTCGGAAATGACTTCACCACTGAGCTAAAACGATGTCTGGGGTCCATACTCTCGGGGTTTCTCCAGTCTCCTTTAGGCCAATAAATCTGGTCTTTTATTTTTGTGAGTCAGAGTTTTGTTCTACATCCTTCTCCAGCTCTGTCCAGAACCCTCTGTTGTGATCCTGGTCAGAGCAGTCAGTGGTGGTAGCCAGGCACCATCTAGCTGTACTGGACTCAGTCTGGTGGAGGCCTTGGTAGCTGTGGTCCATTAGTCCTTCAAATTAATTAAAATTCAATTTTTACTGAGTGGTTTATCATGAAGATCATTCCATAAAAATGGATCTTCCCCAGGGGTGGAAATACATACAGGCCATTTAACTAAATAATTATACAAGGAATAAAAGGCTTCTAGTCTATTTTTAAAATAAAAGGGATATTATATGCCCATTTTCTCTTATTTACTTCACCTTTTATGATTGAATTATGATGTACGGCAACTCAATTAAAGCATAGCTAAATTAAAGGCCAACAGTACTCTTAAACATTGCTACCTGGTCACATATATTGTCAAGTCATTATTTCCATTATGAGAGTTGATAGGCATATGCAGACCAGTCTTCCTCCTGTTTGCTCCATCCCTTGCTATTTCTTTCCTACTTATTCTATTTTTATTAATGCTGTAAATACTTGAGAGACCTCAGACTCACTGAGCCAAATTTCATGAGACATCTGTTAAAAGTTTTCTCCTTCACATCTCTCAGAAAAAGAAAAAGCTCCACAGACCAACCATTCATTCATTCTTCTACAACATTAAAATAATTGCAATGCATTGTCTTGCTTTTCACAAATGTATATGCACACATTGATGCATGGATGCATGCATTTGTATAGACACATACATACATACACATACATATTATAATATTACTCTTTAATTTTTTTAAGATAATTTCTCTTCATTTTAATGAAGGAACAATTGCATGCAGTCCAAAATACTTAGATTTTTTCAACTTCATTGAAATTCTACTGTTTCTTATAACTATCATTTCTCTATGCCAAAGAACATTTTTAACTGAGGTTATATGCATCCAGGGTCATTAAAAATCTGCAGATTAATTTCCACCACATGATTGTAAGATGGCTACTTGGGAAAGGTTATAAATTATGTTTAAGCTCTAAACATTAGGCCATTCAAACTAAATTAAAAAAAAGTGGGGGCAGATTAGCTGAGAAACTGAGGGGAAACTGGAAGGAAATTGAAGGCAAGAAATTAAACAATCAGTTAAAACACAATAGTAATTAAAAATGGTAAGTTAAATATTCTCTTTTACCTATTATAATAAACTTACAGCTTTGAACATCTTACTGATATAAAAATCATAGGTCACTCAGTTGACTTTAGAAATGTCTATATATATCAGACACAATGAGTCTACAATGCTCCTTAGAAGCGAGTATGGCGATACTTCATTCATCTCAGGTACTTTGGACATATTATCAGGAAGGACCAGTCCCTGGAGAAGGACATCATGCTTGGTAAAGTAGACGGTCGGCGAAAGAGAGGAAGACTCTTAACGAGATGGATTGACACAGTGGCTGCAACAGAGGGCTCAAACATGATAAGGATTGTAAGGATCGCGCAGGACCGGGAAGTGTTTTGTTCTGTTGTACATAGGGTTCCTATGAGTCAGAATATGCTGGATGGCACCTAACAACAACAACAACATATATTCAGACAGAGTGCTACTGCGGTAGTTTATTCTAAAATTTTTATAAAGTCTTATAGTTTATAAAATGTGCAATCATCTTAACTTCAAATATCAATGAGATAAAAAAATCTGGTATCAGGTTTTTTTTACCATATATGTATAATGGAAAATTATGTTGGTTCTTTTTTTTTAATTAATGATAGTATCTTCAGATATGAAACAGCTACATTATCTGTTATTAAATAAAACTCTCAATGCTATCTTTTATTTCTCTTAGTTACACATTGGTTATAAGTGAAATTTTGTTGTGAAAAGTCTATTTTACCACTTCGGGTACTAACTACCATTGGGTTCACCATATTCCAAGGTCAGATTTACTTGAGTATTAACAACGTGAGCTGCTAAAATTTTCTCCCTGCAGGACATGATCAGAGAAATTGGTTTTCAATACCTGTAGGTCATATGATCATAGGAGTTATACATGGAGTTTCAGAGGTTATAATGTAATGGAAACGATATGATTTTGTATATCCTATTTTCATATGACTTTTAAAGAAGTAGTAATATGATTATGAATATAGTAAATAAAACAAAAAAAAGAGCATAAATATTTTATCTAAAAAGGCTAAAGGACTTTGCCTACAACAGGTTTTATAAGGTACAGAGATAAGGATAGAATTAATAGTAAGGTGCAAGTCGCTAATTCAGTTAATGTAAAATTATTTTTCATACGTGTGCGCACACACACACACATGCATTGAGAGGAGAAAAGGGTAGATAGGTAAAAAGCAGTATAAAACAAAAATAGATCAAATTTTATTTTTAGTAATCATAACAGCATGACATATTTTACAGTTTTATTCATATGTATCTCATATACCAGAAAATTTGATTATTTAAAATTTACAGATCATTGGTTATTACTATATCCACAGAGTTGTGCAACCATCACCATGATCTAATTTTAAAACATTTTCAACATCTCCAAAAGAAAGCTCAGACCCATTAGCAGTCTTTCCCCATTCTTAATCTTCACTCCACCACTCACCCTCATCCCCACCAGCTCTAGGCAAACATAAATCTATTTTCTATTGCTATGGACTTGCCTATTCTAGAAATTTCACACAAATGGAATAACATACGGTAAAACTTGCAAAGGCTGGAAACTGTGTAAGGTGGAAATCTGTCTGAGAAGAAAACTCAAATATTTTGCACTAATAAAGAGTGATAGAAAAGTGGTAGACTACACTCTGTTTAAGGCAGAAAACTTGAGAGACTTGCTAAAACAAGGCAGTCTCATTGAGTCCTGGTTCTCACAGGTTTAACTGTATTAAATGGTCTTTGTGACTGACTTCTTTCACTTGGCATAACGTATTTAAAGTTCACACGTATGGTAGCATCTAACAGTATTTCATTCTTTTTTATTGCCTAATAAGATTCCTTTGTTATTTATACACTATATTTTGTTTATCCATTCATCATTTGTTAGACATTTAGGTTGTCTCCACTTCCTGGCTATTGTGAATAATGCTGTTATGAACATCCATGTACAAATTTTTCTGTGGACATGCGTTTAGTATTTTGAGGAACTGCACAATTGTTTTACAAAGGGCCTGCACCATTAAACATTCCCACCAACAGTTCATGACGTTTCTAAAACATGTTATTGTCTGTATTTTTCATTATAATCCTCCTAGTGGTCAAGAGCTTGACTGCTAACCAAAAGGTTGGCATTTCACATCCACCAGCCGCTCCTTGGAAACCCTATGGAGCAGTTCTACTCTGTCCTGTAAGATCACTATGAGTCGGAATCTACTCCACGGCAACCGATTTGGTTTTGGTTAGTGAGTATGAGTAGTATCTCATTTTCTTATTACCTAGTGTTGCTGTAACACAAATACCACTAATAGTAGGTGGTTTTAAAAGACAGAAATTTATTTTTTCACAATTCCGGAAGCAAAAATTTGAAATCAGGGTCTCGGCCATGTTGATTTTTTCTGTGCCTCTCTCCTAGTTTATGTTATTTACTGGAGATATTTGGTGTGCCTTTGCTACTAGACACTTCTCACATCTCTTCTGTCTTTCTTGTGTGTGTCTTTGTGTCTATTCTGGTGTTTTTATAACTCAGAAGTGATTAGATTTAAAACCTACCATACTCCGGTATGATCTAATGAACATAACAAAGAAAGCCCTGTTTCCAAACAGGATTATAGCAAAAGACATGGGAGTTATGATTCCAGTGCATGTGTGGGGGAGTGGGGTCACAATTTAATCTGTAAGACTCATTATGGTTTTGATTTTAGTTTCCCTAATGGCTAAGGGAAGCCCTGGTGGCACAGTGGTTAACAGCTCAGGCTGCTAACTAAAAGGTAAGTAGTTTGAATCCACCAGCTTCTCCTTGGAAACCCTATGGGGCAGTCCTACTCTATCCTATAGGGTTGCTATGAGTCGGAATCGACTCAATGGCAACAGGTTTTTAATGGGTTAATGGCTAATGATGCTGTGCATCTTTTCACGCACTTACTGGCCATTTACATACCTTATTTGAAGAAATGTCTATTCAAATATATTACTTATTTTTCAAGTTATTATTATTATTATTTTGGCAAGTTACAAAAGTTTTCCATATATTCTCAGTATGAATCATTCGCCAGACATATGATTTGCTATTATTTTCTATAATGTGGGTAGTCTTATTGCTTTCTATTTGTGATACACAAAAGTTTTTACCTGTGATGAAGTTCAATTTATTTTTTTATTCTTTTGTTCCCTGTCCTTCTGCTGTTGTTTCCAAGAAACCGTTGCCTAATTCTAGGTCAGGAAGCCTTACTCTTATGTTTTGCTCCAGGTGTTTTGTAGTTTTAGTATTTATATTTAGGTCTGTGATCCATTTTGAGTTAATTTTTGCATATGGTTTGAAGTAGGGGCCCAAAGCCATTATTTTACATTTGGCTATCTAGTTGTACTAGCACTATTTATTGAAAAGACAATTATTTTCCCAATGAATTGTCTTGGCATCTTTGTCGAAAATCAATTGACCATAAATGTGAGGATGGGTTCACAATTTTATTCCGTTGATTGATATATCTATCTTTATGTCAGAACCACTTTCTCTTGATTATTGTAGCTTTGTAGTAAATTTTGGAACCAGTATGTGTTAGCCCTCCACTTTATTCTGTTCCAAGATTATTTTGGCTCCTCTGGGTTCAGAATATATCATCTTAATTCTGCCACTGAGTGACTGAATATTCTTCAGTTAGGGACTGTACTTTCTTGAGCATCAGTTTTATCATCAGTAAATATGGGGAAACATATATTCTCACACTTCACAGTACATATGTTTGGAAAAAAATAAATGATTTACATGAAAGAAATTTTGAAATAATGGAGTACTAGATAAATATAATTGACTAAGTATTATTAAGAAATAGAACTCTGGTGGTGTAGATGTTAAGTGCTCAGCTGTGAAGCAAAAGGTCAGCGGTTTGAGCCCCCTAGTTACTCTGCTTGAAAAAGATATGGAAGGGTGCCTCTGTAAAGATTTACAGCCTTGGAAACCCTATTAGGAAGTTCTCCTCTGTCCTAGAGGGTCGCTATGAGTTGAAATACACTCATTGGCAGTAGGTTTTATTGTAATAATAATAGTTCATCCTGTTCCCATATTTTCTACATCTATTATAAAATGAATGTAAACGAAGGGAAGTATATATATTTTTTTCATTATATACTCTTTCTTCTTTTGAGTATGTTTAAAAAAAAATTTTTGGGGGCTTTTGTTATTATTATTTTTTTATTGTACTTCTGATGAATGCTTACAGAACAAACAGTTTCTCATGAAACAGTGGTACACATATTGTTTTATGACATTGGTTAACAACCCCACAACATGTTATCCCTCTCCATTCTTGACCTTTTTTTTTTTTTTTTGGTGAAAATATACATGTCCAAAGACACACCATTTCAAAAAATTTCTACATGCACAGTTCCAATTGTGCTGCTATTCTCACTTTAGATGAAGGCTTACAGGACAAAATAGTTTCTCATTTAACAGTTAGTACACATGTTGCCCTATGACAATGGTTAACAACCTCACAACACATCAACACTATCCTTACTCAGCCTTGGGTTCGCTATCACCAGCTTTCCTGTCCCCTTCTGCCTTCTGGCCCTTGTCCCTGGACTGCTGTGCCTCATTAGTCCCATTTGGTTTTATGGGGCTGTCCACTTCCCGGCTGAACGGTGAACCTCGGAAATGACTTCACCACTGAGCTAAAACGGTGTCTGGCGGCCATACTCTTGGGGTTTCTCCAGTCTCCTTTAGACCAGTAAATCTAGTCTTTTATTTTTGTGAGTTAGAATTTTGTTCTACATCCTTCTCCAGCTCTGTCCAGAACCCTCTGTTGTGATCCTGGTCAGACCAGTGAGTGGTGGTAGCTGGGCGCCATCTAGCTGTACTGGACTTAGTCTGGTGGAGGCCTTGGTAGCTGTGGACAGTTAGTCCTTTGGACTAATCTTTTCCTTGTATCCTGTTCTCTTCATTCTCCCTTACTCCCGAAGGGATGAGACCAGTGCAGTATCTTAGATGGCCGCTCACAGGCTTTTAAGACCCCAGACGCTACTCACCAAGGTAGAAGGTAGAACATTGTCTTTATAAACTGTGTTATGCCAATTGAGCTAGAGGTTCCCTGAGACCATGGTCCCCACAGCCCTCCACCCAGCAATTCAGTCTCTCAGGGAGTTTGGATATACCTACGGAGCTTCCATGACCTTTCCTTGTACAAGTTGTGCTGGTTTCCCCTGTATTGTGTACTGTCTCACCCTTCACCCAAGATACCTCTTATCTATTGCCTATTTAGTATTTCCCCCCTCACCCTTCCCATCCCTGGTAACCAACAAAGATTGTTACATTTTGTGTGTGAACTTTTTGGAAAATATATTTTTAAGAAGTTTCCAGAACTGAAGGGCACATGTTGTTGTATTAGTTTCCTAGGTCTGTTGTAGGAAAATACCACAAACGGGAACTATATGTTGGATTTGGTTAGGCTGGAACTCAATTTCCAAAAGTTATCTTCCTAAACGGTACCTGGTGGAACACTGATCTATAGAGAAACTTGTAAGAGTTTTGAGACATAGAAGTGAAGTGGCAGCCACTGCTCACTGAAGTGTACTTGGGGAGTTGTAGTGACAGACAGACTTAAAGCACCATCACTCTATGTCCAGCTCTTCTCCCAGGTAGCTAAATGATTGTGATAACCAAAAGTGGTTCTAGACAAATATTTGACTCTGGATTCATGGGCTTCTCTTAGAGATTTCTCTGCAAGGTTTGTGGCCCCGCTTTTATTTTCTTCTTCATTTGCTTCCATTGGCCTTCTGTCTTACATACTTCTATCCTCTGCTCCACTTCAAACATTTTTAATTGCTTCTTTATTGTATTTTGGTGATCATTTGGATTTCTTAAGTCTGAAATCGCCCCTTTATCTCATCTCTTAAACTATTAATTTATTGAGTTCATATTCTCATTGTTCTATTTCATAAGAGGAAGGAGCCGTGGGGATTTTTTTTTTTTTTTTTTCTGATTCTTAGTTTCTGTTTTCTTTTAGACAAGGTTCTTGGCCTTATTTATGCTGCATTTCTTTCTCTATCACTTTCTTTTGCTTCTTTTTTTATTGTTTAGCAAAATGTGTATGTGTGTACATGTTTTCCCCTATGCTTTATTTTAATAATTTCCACATTTTTGCATTCTATTTTCATTGTTCTTATGCTTGGGAATCTTGGTTCAGATTTTCTATTTGCTCTGATAATAATGGACACATTTATTCCTCCATCATATCTGTAACTTTTCTTTTCTCTCTCAGACTTTCTTTAAGAGTTCTGTAGTTTGCTTTAATAGTTACTGTGTGCTTTTTTATTTTTTATTTTTCCTCATCTTGCTTATGCTCGAGCAGCTCAGTTGAATTTTCTATACGCTTTGTTATAAAATTGGTGTCTGTTTTTGCTCTTTCCAACACTTCTGAGACTGTTTTTCTACCATGCTTTTCTTTCATAGTTATAAATTTTGTGTTCTATTCACTTTTTCTGAAGCCTTAGAGCACTTTAAGGAAGAGGATTGCTCAGATAAATAGGCTATATTGCAGTGCACTTTTGATTTGATTATTGTTGCCTTGCTTTTGATTTTGTGATTTGTTAAATATTTTAAAGCAAAGATCCCTTTAGTTAGGTCTGTTTGTATCTATCTATATATGATATATATATTCACACATAGCAGGGCTTTGGATTTATGACTTAGCTCAGTGTTTATCACCGGATCTTTGTATTACAGGAGAGAGTTATCCTAGTCATTAACTTTCCAAGTTTCACCAGTGTCTATGAAATACTTCAGATTCTTATGCAACTTTTAACAGAGTTTAGATTTTTTTTTTTTCCCTTTCAGAATAGACTATGTTGTTTTGGTAACAAATAACACCAGGATCTCAGTAGCATTGGAACCAAAGTTTACTGCCTGCTGTTGCTGTGCCAACTCAAGTTTGAGTGATTCTCTAGAAGAGCTGGCCTTCATTTTATGGCATAACATTCTGGACTGCTTTAACCTTGTGGCGACACCCTACTACATGGCTGTGGTAAAGTGTAATCTTCTCTTTTGCCTAGAAGGGAGAAGATGATGTGAAGTATTGGTTAGCAGCACTAATTACCACATACATAAGTAAAATTAAAATGTATTCATATTAGTTTCATCTTATAACTGGGGCAACAAAGAAATCACAATAGGATTACCACCCTTAGAAATGTGCACCTCTTCTCTGAAGAGAAAGACTGGGACCATTCAGACTTCTTTCTAACGCATTTCCTTTGCATGAAAAAAAGTTTAAAGTATTGAACTTTATTTTACTACGTTTAAAAAAGACAACACATTTTTCTCAAATGAAAACTGATTAGTAGAAGCTACCTTATTAAGAAACTGACTGATACTGATTGTTCTATTAATTATTTTTTCTTCAAATTAACATTGTTTAGTACAATGCAGGTCAGCAGGCATTAAGGATAGAATTCTTTTTTCTTTTTAACTTTTGAAAAGTTAGCCTTCTCTTTGTTCATAAATCACAAAGGAAAACACAAGTCATGCTTTAAAAATCTTTCTAGTGTTGAACAAAACCTTGAGATGACAGATCTATAATCTGGCGGCTTATTAAAGATGGAGAAGCCTGACAAAATAGGCCAAAATTATAAGTAAATTGAAACCAAAAGACAATTGAATATTAACTTTTTAAGGAGAAACAGTTTTTATATTAACGGATCTTGAGTATGTATGTGTGTGGGTTCTGTCAGTAGTTTTATTACATGACACTCAAATATGAACTGAGGATTTAAGCAACACGCTGAAAAAGAGAATAGACAGAGAGATAAAACAAAAAGGAGGAAGGGAAGAGAAGCAAAGATGATCTCCAGTGTTGCAGAGATTGCCAGATGTCATCCTCACTGTTGTCTTTGAACACTATATCTTTTTGGTTTTCTTTGCTCTTGGAAACGTCCTGTACTATGGGCTGCGGCTTTGCTCTAGTTTTACTGCCTGTCATAGTCACAGTTGACAATGACAGTTTTTTTACCTCCAGTTGAAGTGCAGCTATACTGCTGACTTCCTCACAGAGTGTGGAAAATTTATTGCAAAGCAGGATGCACTTTATGCTTACAGCTACTGCAGCAATGCTGGCGGTAATATACTGACATAACCCCAAACAAACTGCTATACGTGACAGGAGAGAGTAAATTCCTAAAGCACAATGTATCCCATATTATATGTAAGAGTATTGTTTAGGAAGGAGACTTCCATTACTATTTTGAAATCTTCCATTAGCAGCAATAATTCCCAGCGCTCATATTGTTGCAGTACTTAACAACAAAGCAAGCAAATATTTTGTGCATGTATTATTTTTAATGTACAGCTAGATATTAAAAACAAGGTTGAATCAAAGAATTCTTCAGGGCGAAGACTCACACAGAAAATTAAGTTGTATATTTAAGGTCACAATTTTATGAAGAAACAAAAACATTTGCTTCAACAGAGGGAAGTAAACTTGTTTATTTTAATATTTTTGAGTTTTTAATAAAGATTATGGCATTTTAAAATTTCTTCTGCAAGAAGCGAGGGGACGTATTCAAGAGTGCCATGTTTTCAATCAGACTCTTCGTATTCAAATTCCAGCTCTAATACTTACTATCTGTATGATCTTGGACAAGTTGCTCATCAGCTCTGCACTAAACTCCCTAATCTGTAAAAAGGGTGAAATAATAGTACTATACCATAGAGTTGTGGCAAGAATGACAGGAGGTAATATGTGTAAAATAATTAACGGAATGCATGGCTTATAGTAAATGCCAAGAAAGCATAGCTATTGTTGCTATAGGGGTTTGTGTAATGTCTCATTTAATGTTCTCTAAAATCTGACCCTGTATTTCCTATTCAAAGGCATTTGTGACTTAAGTCCTTCATCTGGCACTTAACATCCTCTATGACTTGATCACTGTTAGTTTTGCACATAAGGGAATTACATTATTCTTGGGCTATTTGAGATCAGTTGCAGCCACATCTTCTATCTTGTAACTCCCATCCATAAGGAAAAGAAAGTACCATCTCCCCTTGCCTCCATCTACTATTTACTATCTTAAACTCACCATCTAACTGCACTGACTTGTTTAGCCTTGTTTCATTGACCACTGGTCCTTAATCTCTTCTATCTCCCTGGAAACTTCATGGCATTGTAAACAACAGAAACTACATTCTCAAACCATGCTGTAAAGTGCTTTCCCCACTTCATCTACCTAACTGAAACTTGAATCACCTGAGAACAGACTACCCACGTGTCTTAGGCTGGGTTCTCTAGGGGAGCAAAACCAGTGAAGCATATGTCCATAAATGTATATAGAGAGAGATATTTCAAGGAAATGGCTCATGCAGTTGTGGAGGCTGGCAAGTCCCAAATCCATAGGTCTGGCATCAGGCTGGAGGCTTATTCTGACTCACATGGTGGCAGGAACTGGCAAACCCAAAATCAGCAGGTCAGGCAGAAGGATGCTGGCTCACAGGGCTATGGAAGTTGATGAATCCCAAGATCTACAGGTCAGGCAGCAGGCTGCTGGCTCACGTCTCAAGAACTGGAGGTCAGAATATGATGAGTTCGATACAGGATCCAGTGGGCACGAACTTTGCCAGAACATCCATATATATTACATGCAAGCCACACCACCAGGAAAACTTCCCTTACATCAGATCACAAAATGGAAGATAATTACATAATAATGAGAATCATGGCCTAGCCAAGTTGATATATAACATTAACCATCACACCAGGTATCCCACATCTGTATTGGCTCTCCCTTATCCAGCAAATCCTAAACTAAATGTATCCCTTAATTTGGCACCTGAGGATATCAGTGGTAGGCATCCTACCTTCCTCTCCAGTTTCATCACTGCCAATAACTGCTTCATACACTATATGTTCTCATCAAAGCATTTCTTCAAGTTTCTTGCAGATGCTAATCATTCATTTATTTATCCGTGTAGCCCTCCCATCATTGCACAATAATTGAGTGTCCAATATGTAGCAGACATGCAGCAGATTCTGACTATTTAGCACCAGATTCTTACCCTGGACGAATGTTGCTCCTCTGTGGTGCTATTTCAAACTTTATTCCTTTGTTTACGTTTTCTCTTGAAACCTGGACAAAAATAATGAACATCCTTTAAAATTTAGCTGAGCAATTACTTCAATCAGGAAAACTTTTCTAACACTTTCCCTCACCCCATCTGAGGTAGATACCCCTACTGTGTGTGCAAAGACCATGTCCTATAATAATACATCTATTATTATGTTTATCATATTGTACCGAATTATCTGTTTTTAGATAAAAGATTTCCTGCAGGTAGGGATCATATTCGTATCTCCAGGTCATAGCACAATTGCTTATATATGCTAGAAACACAATCACTGTTTGAATCCAAATTGTATATATCACTTAAGGAGGAACCTAATGCTCATTTTATCATATAGATCCAATTAGACTGTAAGCATTTCATATTTGAATCTCTTTTGTATTTTTCACTGCTTCTAATTTATAGCTCAATACTCAATAAGTCTTGAATAAATAAGTCTCTTATTTTTTCCAGCACAATTGAAACTCATGAGAAAACATCAGTATGAAATGGAGATTTGTCATTGTTAGATACCCCCATGACCTATATCAGGGCTGGTAACAAAATTGGTACTTAAATATTTAATATCTCTCTAGATAAAAAGATAAAATGTAAGGTCTTATGCTTGATGCTTTGCAAATTTCAAATAAAAACTATTTGAAGATACTATTTACTAAAGATGACTGTTTACAGCCATAAATGAACTAAGGCATTACTTGATTAATGTAGAATACAAAGTTAGCTCTCTGAGTGCTGAACATATTTGAAATTTGACAATATATGCTCCTGATCTAATATTATTATCTGAGATCTCAAAATTAAAATCAATACCACTGGGCGATTTCAAGATGAATCTCACCCAGGTATGAAACAACATGCTAATTTATCTTTGAGATATCTTCATGAATATTATGTATGCTAAGTTCTGTTTCTGTAGTGTTACCAGTTCTTTCAATTTAATAATAAATGTTTCTTTTCAAAACCAATGAAAACTTTAGCTTGTGCTTTTTAGTGAAATATGAATCTGCTGTGTTTTTTCTGCCAAGCAAATGGTTTCATTGTGAGATGTTCACTGTAGTACGACTTTATTTTTCATATTCATTCATAAACACAGATATGTTGGTAGTAAAGAACAGAGGATACAGAGTGAGTGAGAACCTGATCTGGGAGCCTGTAGAGGGAAAACTATTATAGGAGATGGCCACAAAATGTATTAAGAGTTACAATAAAATCAAAATGTTAATAGTTCTTTAATTGTGTATATGATTATATGTTTATTTGCATTTTTTGACCTTCCTACACTTCTGCTTACCTAGTCCACCAAAGAGCAAAGGTGAAGCCGTGAGGATCAGTAAACACTTAGTATATTATTTAAGCACACTGTAATTGGGTCTTAGGAGACAGAATACCAGTAGTCCAAGAAATATACAAAATTCTATCACTATTCCTACTTTTTCTAATTTTTATTATCTTACTTCATATTTTCCTAATATGGGATGATTAATATTCAGTCTAAATTCAGTTTCAACTAAAACCTGTGGAACTTTTTTTTTTTTTTTTTACTTCATCATTATTTTAGACCAAGTTTTTTTTTTTTTTTTTTTTTTTTTGATCTTTAAATAAGGCTATGGGAAGCATAAGTTTATCAGGAAATACATAGGAGCACATGCCTGAAGGCAGTTTAAATGAGGAAAGCAATTTGAGTTTCTCAGACTTGACCTAAAATGTGATGCATAAAATACAAATTAGTTAACCCACTTAGAAAAGAACTCATTCAGACACAGACTGAGAGGCATGGATCTGGAAGTGTATGTTGGTGAGGACCGACCTCAGAGAAAGTTGGAGCCAACCAGAGAACCTGCTGTAGGCTAAATTGTTAATTGGTTGAAGCTGACTTCATGCTCTTACTTCAAGATTGTTCCCTTACCTCCTCCTTTTCATGATTTTTGACTGAGGCCTTTCTTCAGGATCTGTCACGTAAACACCTTATCTGAATTTACCTCCTCAGGAAGGCATCACTTTTTATTTTTCCAGGCTTCCCTACTCCAAACTAAGGCTTCAAAAACCAGTTACTATTGAGTTGATTCAGACTCATGGCATCTGGAGATTGACTTAATCCTAAATCACCATACCATCTCAATTTTCCCAGGACAGTTTACAGTCCCAGGTGTCTCAATGTAATTATTAATAATGCAGCACTTTGCTGTCAAAAGTGCTCCAGTTTGGACAAAAAAATTAAACAGCTATCCCATTTAATCCAAAGAAGGGCTCTAGTGATAAGTTTCAGATACAATGGTGTTATTGTGAGAGCTATATAAAGACTGACAGATTCTAGGTCCTTTAAAGTCATAAACTATGACGGATTGTCTGGGATTTCTCACATCTACATGGTTTATGGTAGTGGAGAATCTAATTTCTGGGGATAAACTATCTGAAAGTTATCAGGCCCTAAGCAGCATTACTTGCTACCTGAGATGACTATTCATGCAAAAGAATTTGAGAGGACTTCCCCAAAATATGCAGAAATCCCAAATATGTAGGGCAAGATAAAAGTTAAAACCTGGACACCCAAAAGGAAAATAGTAAGAAATAATAATTGTAATGTTTATTCTATCAGATTTATTCATGTCAGGCATTTTTCTAAATATTTTACTTATACTAATTATTTTAATTACCACAATAACTCTATGACTACAGTATTATCATTCCACCCATTTTATGGATGAGAAAATGGTGTCAAATAAAGGTTGTGTGATATACCCAAAGACATTGAGAAGTGATAAAGCTGGAATAAAAACAGAGGTAGTTTAGTTTTGTTATAAATTTACATGATCCAAAACACAAGTCGGTATATGATAGATAGATAGGTAGGTAGATAGGTAGGTAGGTGTAGACAGACAGATAGATAAATAGATACATAGAGATTGATTCTGCTTTCATCCATAGTATATGTCTTATGCATGCTTCTTGTTTGTCTCCTGATGTCCACCCTGTTGATCTACACCCTCTCCTCTCCCAAACTTGAGATCCACTAGTCTATTCTACTCTGTAACTACCCTATCCCCCACTCACCTAGCTGTAGTTTTCATTTTATCTTGTGCTCATAGAATGGTGCCAGTCTGTCAGTTCCATCAGGTTCCACTGTTTGAGGTTTACAGACTCAGATGCTAAGGAGGAAGGAAGGAATGGGGAGAAAACCATCATCATGATCTGGCCTCAAAGTAGAATACCAGAAGATGATAAGAACATTCCAATTATCACTACTTCC
This sequence comes from Dugong dugon, assembly GCA_030035585.1. NCBI lineage: Eukaryota > Metazoa > Chordata > Mammalia > Sirenia > Dugongidae > Dugong > Dugong dugon. The sequence continues at coordinate 97,791,244 of CM057463.1, read as the reverse complement.
AAGAATAGAGACCCTGTTTAGGAAGTCTTTATAAGGGTTAAATAACATAACAGATTCAACCCAGAGTGATGTTAGTAGTGTTGCTGTAATTACTATGATAGAGTATTTTAATTATTTTAATAAATGCTTTTAAAGTACTAATAAAGTATTATCACTATTGCTATCCAAATATTTAGTCTTCCAGGAACTTTTTCATTCACTTAGCCTCAAGGAAATAATTTATGCTTGTTGTTCTTATTTCTTCCTCCACATCTCTTGAATATATCACATCTTTATTTACACTGCTGTGGTTTCGTACATCTTTATATTGTTCCAAACTAATCTTCGTTAGTAGTTTTCAAACCTATCTCCTTATTCATCACCCAACCCTATCTTGCATCACAAACAATTTCTTCTGTATTTTCCTAAAACAATACTTGTGTTGCTTTTGCCTAAAAGATACTTTTGGTCTACAATTGTGTAAACTGTGCTAGCATTTACTATGCAGCTATTAGTGGTATGTACCCAACATTGTGAAAGAAACTAAAGATAATGTTTCAATTTCATTATGAGAATAATTCGATGAGCTTCATAATAGCATCTCCAATTACATGTGATAATTTACAAGAAACATCATGGCAACAAAGGTCCTCAAAAATCTTTTCCAACCTCTGATTATTTCAGATACTTGTCACTATATTCTTCCTTCTATTATCCCCAAAGTAAGCACTCTTTCTCTGCTCTAACAACATGGAATATCTTGCATTTCCTAGAACCTCGTCTTTGAACGTTACCTTCCTACCATCTCCACTTGCTGTCTTTGGAAGAGTTCACCTTATTTTAGGAGAATGAGGAGAGTTCTCAGTGCATTGTGCAGTATACATTATCTCCTTAACTCTAATGCATATAAATATTGTTTGTTGGTGTGTTTTATCTACCTATTCCTCTAGACTGATATCTTCTCAAATTTAGTAAAAGACCTTGATCTTTTTTGTTTGTTTATTGTTCCTAGCACAGTTCCAGGCACATTACAAATGTTCAAAAAATGACTGTTTAAATTACTGAAAAAAAGAAAAACACTTTATGATGTTAACGTTTGTTATTATGAGGTCAAAAATCCTATGCAAGTTACTGTCTCTAAAAAAGATCCTTTTTGAATTTAGCCATTGTCATGTAGTAACCAAGGGTCTCATTTGTTATTTTAAATGATCAGATGTGTGACAATAAAGAGAATAATGCGGGTTCCGATCTGTGCTTTCTGAATTGAGATTTTCAATTTGATCACCAAATAGTGAAGGAAACATTAAAATAAAAGTTTTTTTTTTTGTTTTTTTTTTAATAAGCTTCAAGTCTCTTTCATACATTACATTTTTGGCAGCTGATCGTTATAGAATAAAAATGATGTGAATCTAATAATAAAATGTAAGTTAGCCAACTCTATTTCCTACAGAATACTCTATAAAATAAATTCTAATTATCCAAACTCTTTTAGACAGTAATGATGGATAATTCCAATTTATCTTATTTCACGAATAAAAATATGCCTATCATAAATCCTTTATTTTAACATAAATGACTACTGTTAAATTTCAGATGATGCTACCTCCCACAAATTATCACCTGAGAACCCATAAAGAGGAGCTGAAATATATTATAGATGATTTCATTCTTGGCATTCATATTGATCATAGGCCACATCTAATTTATTGAAATCATTTGTTCTTTTAAAACATATTTTATTCAATAATCTTGAAACATCATATTAATTCATCATCATTCTTCAAATGCCAAGTACATTTAAATATAAAAGAGCTATATTCATCCTTAAGCAATAAACATCTAGTGGTCTTACCAGTATAGAAAATCATTGTGCGCAAAATACAAAGATTAAGATGAATTTATTTTCAGTTGGCACTAAAAACTGTAATTGCATTTCTCTTCTTTTTCTTTCCCCTCTGTGATACCTTTTCATGCTGTTGTATCTCTTAACTCTCTGGTCCTTTATATCATTTTCTTTATTGTAATTAGTAGAGATATATAAAATAGAAGAAAGGATGAGGGAACTATTATTATTATTATTTCAGTATTTAATGTATGAAAGACACTACTTAACAATTTACATACATTCTTACATTTGTAAGATGGCTGCTATTTCTCCCATTTGTTTCAGATGGGGAAGCTGGGAAAAAAATAACACATGCTCCATGCCTAGCGTGATACCAACAGAAAGTAATGGTAATTTAGAGAAGAAGCCATTTGAAGAGCTGATGTAAGTTGGAGAAGACTTCATGAAAGAAGAAAAGTATTGGAAAAGTCATGACATGTTAGCTTTTGTATAAGATAATACATAGAGATGAGTTAGTTTAAGGGAAAACTTGAGTGTCTTAGAATTCTCTAGAGAAAAAAACCCTGTAAGATATATATATATGCACACACACAAACCTGAGAGATCTGGGAAGCAGATTCTTCCCTAGTGAAGCCTCTGAATAAGAAGCAGTCTGAATGATACTTTGATTACAACCTGTGAGACAGCAGACGATTGAACTAAATCGAGTCTGGAATCTTAACCCATGAAAACTTTGAGATAATAAATGCGTGTTATTTTAAGCCACTAAGTTTGTGGTAATTTGCTATGCAATAATAGAAAAGTAATATACCAAATATGTAATCACACTTGTGAGTTGATTCAAAACCCCCATCCCCACCACCAGCTGAGCCATTGGGTTGTGGCGTAAGGGCTGTCAGAGTGGTGAAAGACAAATGAGAGCCTACGAAACTGCTCCCCTAACCAGCCAAGATAGTTAAATTTAAAAAAAAAAAAAATGGATATTGGGGATGGGGGAGAAGGAGTTTGTGAAAATAAATGCCACATTTAAGAATATAAAGAATGCAAGCTTGCGGATTCCTATCGTACTTCCATTTAACTCACCAGGCTGGCCGCAGCAGTAAAGCTACACATCCTGGAGGATGACAGTAGACTACCACAAACTCAACTTTGTAGCACCAATTTTATTCGCCATGTCAGATGTGATATCTTTACTAGAGCAGATGTGCATGATCTCCAGTACATTGCATGCAAACATTGATTAGACAAATGTATTTTTTTCTATTCCTTTCATTAAAAGGATAAACTTTTTGCCGTCACATGGAAAAGGCAACAATATACATTCTCAGTTTGACCTGAAAACTATGTTAACTCCAAATAGATTTGGACCATCTGGACATCCTGAAGAACATTAAAATGACCCATTATATATCTGACATCATACTAATGGAGCTAGATGAGGAAAAAATGCATAGCTTCTTGGAAGCCTTGGTAGATACATGCACTGTACGAGGTAAGAGATGGATCTTATGACGATTCAGAGGCTTATTGTTAGCTGCTGTCAAGTTAGCTCTCAACTCATGGTGACCCCATGCACAACAGAGTGAAGCGTTTCACTGTCCTACACCATCCCAAAGATCAGTATCAGATCAGATCGTTGTGATCCATAGGGTTTTCAGTGACTAATTTTCAGAAGTAGATCACCAGGCCTTTCTTCCTAGTGCATCTTAGTCTGAAAGCTCCACTGAAGCCTGTTCAGCAAACCTGTTTGTTAACACACAAATCTCCACTGACAAATGGATGGTGGCTGTACGTGAGGTTCATTGACTGGGAATTGAAAATTGGTCCTTCTCACGGAAGGTGAAAATTCTACTACTGAACCACCAATGCCCTAGCCACTTAGAGGCTTACCACATCATTAACATATTTAGGGTTCAGTGGTTAGGGGCATCCTGGAATATGACATACAAAATTAACAACGAATTATTCCATCTTTCCCCATAACTACAAAGGAGGAAGTATAATGCCTTGTAGAATTTTTCACCTTATAAATACAGCATATTCCACTCATGAGACTATTGCTCCAGTACATGTTACGAGTGATATGGAAAGCTGCCAGTTTTGAGTGGGACCCAGAGCAAGAATGGGCTGTGAAGAAAAGTCCAAGCTGTACTGCCAACAGCTCTAACATTTGGGACTTGTGATGTGCCAAAACCTGTAGTAGTAGATGTATCAGTGGTGGGAAAAGATTCTGTGTGGACATTATGGAAATCCCTGGTGAGAGAATAACAATGCAGGACTCTGGGGATCTGGAGTAAGACCAGGTCACCTCACCTTTTGAAAAACAACTCCTGGCATGTTCTGGGTTCTAGAAGAGTTGCAGCCTACAAACATATAGCATCAAAGTGACCTTAATTTTGGAACTTCTTAATATGAATTCTGTCAGATTCATCAAGCCATCAGGTCAGGTAAAGCAAGCAATACTCCACTATAAGATGTAATCAGTACATCTGAGATAGCACCCATAAGACCAGAAGGCACAAGCAACCTGCATGAGCATGTTGTCCGGAGACCCATATTATCCACAATCTTTGCTTCAACACCTCTCCTTCAGCTCTCGTTCATGGGTCAATAGGGAATGACTTATGACCAGCCAAGACAGGAAGAAAAAGCCAAGTATAACTTACTCATGTGTTAGCTTGTATGTCTGTGCAAGGTGAAAATGCGAAGTAGCTGCTATGCATTCTAATTCTGGCTTAGCTTTTAAAGACATTAGTGAGGAACATCTTGCCAAAGGGCAGAGATTTGGGCAGTGCGCTTGATCATCTACTGTGTGTGTACAAGAACGCGGCCAATGTTTGAATATATACAGAATCAGAAAAAAGTGGCAAATGGCCTGTCCAGCTCATTAGGGAGCCTAGAAAAAACAATATTGGAAACTAGGGACAAGAAAGTCCAAGGTAGAGGCATGTGGGTGGATGTATGAAAGTGGGCATGAAGTACGAAGATCTTTGTATCATCTTAATGTCAACTAGAGAGCATCCACTCATAAAGAGGCATCAACAAACCAAGGAAATAGAAGTAATCAGCTAGCTCACTTGAGCTACTCCAGTGCTTGTATGATGGGCACATAAATGAGTTGTCCAAAGTGGCAGCGATGGAGGTTAGGAAAGGATCCAACAGCATAGGAGTCCATTCACCATTCTCCTGCTGATGCGGCATATCTGACCTTCCAGAAAAAAGACTTCTGCTGAGCCCTTGACATGATACCATTCCTGAAGGAGACCAACTGTGCATATGGTATAAGATGACTATTTCTATCTCTGCAATTCTGTACACTTCAGGTTTGAAGGCCTCAGTGCCCAAAGAAGGAATTCCTCTGCCAGAGGAGCAAGCAAGAATCCCATTGAACTATAAGCAGGGGCTACCACTGATATCTATAGATGCTTTGTGTTTAGAAACCAACAGTCATGAAAAGGAGTTATTTCGGCAGGAGTAAGTGACCTTGCTAATCAAGAGAAAGTAAAGGTTGCTGTTACACAGTGAAGAGTAGGAAAGAACATGCTGGCACCCAAGTAATTCTCTTGGATTATTCTGGCTATTCATTTGCCCAACTGCAATGTTAAATGACTAAGTGAAGCAACGCAGAAGGCCATAGTAACCAAGGGCTCAGACACTTTGGTGATTAGGTCAGCATCACATTAACTGGTAGGCTAAGACCAAAGAGGGGAAACTTCAATGGATAGTGGAGAAAGGGAATTCTAATTATCAGTTGTAGTCCAGAAATTAGCTGTAGTGTTGAAAACCATAGTTCATCCTTTTACTCTCCCCTTTCTAAGTTTTTCCACGAAACAGAGGCCTAACAGGATCCTGTAGGAGTTGCTTCCTGCACATATATAAAAAAGTGAATCTGAGTGTCTAAAGAGGTGAACTTATGGGCCAGGAGATTCCTATCCAATGAAGAACTTGTTACTTCAGTTGTTAGTCCTACTGTCACAAGACAACCTTTGGCTCTCAGCCTCTTCAGGGTGCCTCAGGATAAACATCTGCCTTTCCCAAGCTGCCTTCTGAGGTGTCCCACAGATGGAAGCAAGAATACAAAGGGCTAAACATTACAGCCCAATTTAGGACTATTCTGATGGGCCATTTTTGCTCAAGAGCTCTTTCTTGGGTTTACTGAATCTTTTGGTCCTACACTGAAACTCAAATTCTCATCTCCACTCCTGCTCCCTCCCCTTCCCTTCCACTTGTGTACTCTCTAGTAAACTCGCTGCGTTTGGTCTCACAGTCTCTTTTCTAGAGGACCCAAACTGCTACAACTGCCTTCCTGTTACTCATGTAAGTTATCAGAAGTACGGCCACCCCATAAAATGACCATCCAATAGAAAATATTATTTTTCTTTCCTGATAAATGTCATCATTTTGTCTAATATTTTTTCTAAATCAAAATTTTTATCAAATGATTTCTTTGCTTAGAAATTTTAATGGCCAATTCTCCTAGTCACTTCTTCCCAACGCTCTTTATGAAATAAAACTAGCATGGTAGGTAGCTATTGTTAACACTGCCTGCTCTCTAGGAACTAGTACGTCTTGGGTGAGTTATCTAATCTCTCTGGATTTAGTTTTGTTATCTACGAAGTAATGAAAGTGAGACAGCATATTTGAAAATCCTACAAAGACCCCATCCTACACTCCAAACTTCAACATTCTACAATGCAGTTACTTTAGGTTACTTTATGGCACCTTGTAAGAGGAGACTGACGTGACTTAGGTTTACATTTCCTCTCCCAAGGACAGTTAAGGACCATGATAGGAGCTGTAAACACATACTCTAGGCTACCCAGAGTTCTTAAATTCTTCAGAGTTCTTAAATTCTTATTTTAGGACATGCTCAAAGCTAATTTCTTTCTTTAGTCAAATACGGAAACTTAGGTTAGTGGACAGAAAATATTTCAATGTTTCTCAACATGATGTATTGATGTTTATATGAATGAAAGGTATAAAGAACCCTTCCTTGCTCTATCAGTACACCTTGGAATATCGTGTCAAAATAAAGGGTAATTGAAGGTCTACAAGACTGATGCAGCCATTTTTAATTTAAGTCTGTGATTTGGATAAGGCATGAGGATGATTGAATGTCTCAGTTTTACAGCAGTTTTCAAAATCAGAAATTTCTATCCAGTGATCTCAAACAATGAGGCAATTCAGTCACCCACAAAAACACTGAAATTAGCCATAATTATACGCGTTCGTTAAACCCAATTAAACCTTTGCTTTATTCTTACTAGGGTATTCTTTCTTTGTTCAATATAGGTTTGAAAAGCCTCCACATTTTTTGTTTCCTTTTTTATTACAGCCTGCAAAGAGTGATTGTGCTTTCTAAAAATGAAATGAGATTGAGATTATTTAAAGGCTTTTTATGTGAAGTGTAAAAGCTTAAGATACTGTGTGTGCCCTGAAGAAATCCCATCATTAGATGTCTTTGAAAGCCCTTATTTGTGTTTCACTCTGTCTTGATATGCCTTTAGTTTCTTTGATCAATGAACACAACTGCTCCACACAGCCCCTAAGGCAGGAGTTGCCATAAATAGTCAGTTTTCAGTGTAAGAAGAAAGCAAAATGAAAAGGGTGCCCCTGAATATATTCACTAGTATCTCTGATGGGAGTTTTCAGTCACCTTAAGGCCACCACACACTGTGAATGGCAAATGCAGCTTGTCAATAGAATCAATATTATCCATATACTCTGGTGATTAATTTTGGTTGCAATTAGAAAAGTGAATGATTGAAGCTGTCTTCCCTGGTAAGTCAGGCAAGTGTGACAAAATAACTGCTAATGAAAGAGAAGCTTTAAAACGTATTCCCGATTCATGTAGACTTTCTCTCTGTACTAGTTAAATAGCAAAGCTAATACTTGAATAGATTTCTACTTTCTTTAACCTATCAAAAACAAAATCCCAAAAAACAAAACCCTAGGAAGGCTAGAGGAAGAACTTAATCTGGAGGAAATAATCGTACTGAAGAGCAATCTCTATGTATTAATTCATCTATAGCACTATAGCATCTAATTTAAGAATATAGGCTTTTTAATTAGGCAGCTCTGGATAATGTACCACTAATTATGTAACTTGGTTAATTGCGAAGCTCTGCTAAACTTCAGTTATGTCTTATATAAAATGGGAAATTAACAGTACCTGCCTCTCAGAGTTGTTTAAATTATAAGAAAGGTAGTACACCTAAAGCAGTTGGCAAAGGCTTTCTGTGTAACACGTTTTAACTTCTTCTCCCCTTGTTATTATTCTTGGCATTAGGATTTTATGGTAGAATTACAGAACTGCAAATGTAGCATTTTTTAATATCCTTGCATCTCTGTTTCTATACTCAAGTGTCATCTCCACAGAGAAGCCTCCCTGCGCTGCTAATCTAAATCTCATTATCCAATTTTATTTTCTTTGCAGAATTTTCATCATCTTGTTTATTTACTATGTTATAATTACTTTCCAATTCCAGCATATCTCCATGAGATGACAGACTTTGTATTATCACATGCTGTCCACCCCAGTATCTAGTAGGCATGCTGTAAATATGTTTTGAATTAATGAATAAATACCCTAACTCTTCTTGTTTCTTCATCAGAAATGTCAGCTGTTGACTCCCGAAAAGATATAAAGAGAAACCAGTTGATGAACTAATGCTCAGTTTGTTAGTTTTATTGCAACAAAGAAGAGTACTATCATGACAAAGTTCTTAGTAATGTCTCACAATCAGAAATTAGCGCATGGTGTCACTGAGTTGAATGATTTTGAGGTGAGTCTTACAGAAATGGATTATTAGGCACGGCAAGATGAGTGGTTTGAAATGAATCATGATAGGTAAGCTGTTTCGTTTGTTTGGAGTCTTACCTTCTAGGAACAAGTATTTCCTTAAGTAAGCATTTGAGTTATTTTGTTTGCTCTTGGTATTGTTTGGAGACCTGGGTGGTGTAGGGGTTAAGAGATCAGCTGCTAACCAAAATGTTGGCAGTTTGAATCCACCAGCTGCTCCTTGGAAACCCTATGTGGCAGTTCTACTCTGCCCTATAGGGTCGCTATGAGTCAGAATTGACTCGATGGCAATGGGTTTGGTTTTTGGTTTTGGTTTTTTGGTATTGTTTAGCAAAGAAACGGGAGACTATGTTTTATTCAAGAATCATTTAACACAGGACACGGAATTATTTGATTTCAGTTTTCAAAGCTTGATTTGCTTTTGACACATGGGTTCCTTTCTTATTTTCATACTGTCATCACTTTTGTGCAGTTCAGTTTGACTTAATTTTGATTCTTGTTTTTGTGTTTTTTCATTACATTATTCTAGAGCTTCTTTTACCTGCACACCTGTTCTGCCTCCTTTAACCAGTTTAACCAGTTGCCCTCGAGCTGATTCTCATAGGGACCCAAAGTATGTCAAAGTAGAACTGTGCTCCATAGGGTTTTCAATGGCTGCTTTTTGGAAGTACATCTTCAGGTCTTTCTTCCAAGGCACCTCTGGGGAGACTCAAGTCTTTCGGTTAGCAGCCATGTGTGTTAACCGTTTGCACCACCCAGTGACTCCCTGTCTCCTTTATGAGTAAACTTACATATTTACACATATTCAATGTGATTGCATACCAAAATCCAGTCCTAGCATTTGTTGTTTTCAGTCTGCTCTTATTTATTCAGATGCATCTACCGTTGTCATATCTTCAGACATCATCTGGTTGCTGTGGATGACTAAATAATATATTTTATTATGACTTTTCTCTTAAGTTTCAGTCCATTCTTAGATACAGCCAAGTCCACATTTATAAGATAGTTTTCTGTCTTCATAGCCTTATCTACGTATCTAAACATCTACCAGTATGGATCCTCTCATAGAGTTTTTTTAAAAGTTTCGTTAGAGATTTGGTTATTCTAATAGACTTAACTCCCCACCCCACTCCCCAATCTATTATAGTGTTCAGTTGGTTTTAGCAACAATAGTTATTATGACGTCCATAATAACCTTCTATGTCATTCCATGGCCAAGGCTACAGTTTAGTCTCTTATCAACTAAAGCATGACATTCATAAATAGATCGCATTTATGCAATCTCAAAAGTACTTGCTCTTCAACCTCCACATTGACATAGTTACCAAATTAAATTTCCCAAAACTCTGCTTTGACCTTTTTATTTAAAAATCTTCAGTAATATGAAATTGCCTAAAAGTTAACATCTAATCATTTTAGCTTAATATTTATGGTTATAATCAGTCTCTAGTCCAGCTTAGTGAGTTTGTAAGTAGAAGTATTCGTATCATTTATTTATATCACTGAACCAGTTACGCTAGCCCACTTATTAGGCTATGAATATGCTGTGATTTTTTCTCTGTGCCTTATTGCATACATATTCTTCCTGTTAAGAATACATTCTTTCCCATTTCTGCTCATCTTTCAATACCCACTTTGAACTCCTCTTTCATGAAACCTTCCGAAACTCGTACAATCCACAAGGTTGGCTAAATCTTCGAAGGTAATGTATTCAATGACAATGTTCCTTTATAATGCACTGCATATATTGCCTTGACCTTATCGTGTTGAGTGTAATTTCAGTTTTTATTTGTGTTCACGTTTCTCCTCATGTTAGGTATGAAAAATCTTGAATGAGAGTTTGTGACACTCCTTTTTAGATACTCTAGAGTCTCTACTTTGCACTTGTTGTCTTTATTGTGTGCTGTGGAGTTGATTACTAATCCTAGTGACCCTATAGGACAGAGTAGACTGACCTTTAGGGTTTCCTAGGCTGAAATCTTTATGGGATCAGATTGCCAGGTCTTTTCTCTCAAGAAACAGCTGGTAGGTTGAAACTGGCAACCTTTCAGTTTGCTGCCCAGTATTTAACCATTGCACTATCAGGGCTCCTTAGTTTGCACTTACTGTTGTTTAACACACATATTGTGGTAATTGAGGATCATCATTTTAGAGATCTGATATTCAGTCAAGCATCAGTATGACCCACAGAAAGTTCTCTGAAGAGCTTGGTTCCTGAGGTAGAAATGCAAACTGATTTGGTTCACTGGGAGTTAACAGGCAGATGAATGAAATAAACAAGCTAGTGCTTCAGAGAATTGTTCTGAGATGAAACGTACCTCCAGGCAACACTGAAAATACCCGTATTCAATAGGCTTTAGCAATGCTCAGCTTTCTCTTACATAATGTATTGTCTTTGTTTCTATCCTATTAAGTGTGTGAAATATATCGAACTAAATGTGATTCTAGTCTCTTCATGAAAAAAAAAATGTATGTATAGTTTATCATCTTCTAGGAATCTTCAAAGTTATAAAAGACAAAGAAACTACATTTTCAAATATTTGCACATAAAACTGCTTCCAAAGTAAAACTCGGATTATCTTCCATTAGCAACCTGGTTTCCATTAGGGATGGTGTAAGCAAGTTTATTGCTTCAATTGCTGCTCTTTGAATAGAGAGCTGCTTAAGAGTAGAAAGTAGCACATAGACAGTCTTCAGGAGTCCATATTAATTGAATTTCAAGGTATAGGGTAAATCAAATTCAGTTTTTTTCCTCATGATATTTTTTAAATCTTTACTTATTATTTAGATAACTGTCTTCTCTTCTCTCTCCCTCCACCAGTACCTAATTTAAGGAACCTTTGTGGCGCAGTGGCTAAGCATTCAGCTGCTAACCAAAACATCGGCAGTTAGTACCCACCAACCTCTCCAAGGTAGAAAGATGTGGCAGTCTGCTTCCATAAAGATCTACTTTGTCCTATAAGGTCGCTATGAGTTGGAATTGACGGGACAGCACACAACAACAATAATAACAATACTTAATTTACCCCCTTCAAGACAATGAAGTCCTTGCAGAATTTCTGGAAGGTTCTTACTTCATGTTTATGGTCTAACAAAAATGATATTATCCATGCAGCTATAATTATTAAAAGCAACAACAAAAACATAATATCTTTGTCCTGAGGGATCCTAGTCTCATGAAATGAAACCGTGGTCTGTGCTTAAATAACTGGGGGGAAAATGCCAACTCAGCTTTCATTTCATCTTGTGAATTCATACTGCATATTTCCACTGTAAAGGCTCTGAAAAGTCCTGCAGGTAATAAACTTACATCTTTTTATTTAATCTAGAATTTCCCTAGCTTATTTTACATAGACTTGTTTTGTTCAGAGTGGTCCTATTCAAACTATCTATCCGTATGAGATCAATTAGAAAACCACAACTCCAAAGATTAGACAGGAAATTTAGGGGACAGTGAGTTTAAGTTAACAGGGGAGGAGCAACTCAGACAAGGAGAGTGAGAATGGTTATACAACTCAAAAAATATAATCAATGTCACTGAATTGAACATGTAGAAATTGTTGAATTGGTGCATGTTCTGCTGTGTATATGCTCACCAACAACAAAAATGAAGTAAATTATTAAAAAAAGTACTAACCTACTTTTGATACACTTTCTTTCAGATGACATTATTTGAAATGTGAATTATAATTAAAAGGAAATATAAATTTTAGAAAAATCTCTGTTAATAAAAAAGCTTTCTGTTCTTGTTGTTTTTTTCTCCAAGGCAGCATGGTAAATGACTTTTATAAAGTAAAATGAATACTTATCATAAGAAAAAAAATAAGCTCTAATTATTATTTTGAGATTCAACAGACATAAGTTATTTTGTCACATTTCTACAAAATCTCAAATTCTTACAATTTGTTTGTAGACCGTGTTCTAAAAGATTGTTTAGGTTAGTGAAATCATAATTGATAATATGATCTATAAAAAAAAAAACTTTAAACATTTGTAGTAAACTCCACTCACTTGAGATATATCATATTCATTATCTTCCACATTAAGAAGCCAATATAACCTCTGGTCTAGTTTTATACCCTTTGTCCAGTTTTCTCCCTTTTAGGTTGATTTTTCCTATAAGTTTATTTGCGCAAAGTTACAGAGCATCAGCTTTTTGGTTTTGTTATTCCTACTGCAATTTACAGATTGACATTCCACTGAATTACAGTTCACTTAACTTAAATGTCGTTGTAATTCAGTATAGTAAGGTCAATTGGCTCTGACATGAAAGATTAAGGTTCCAACTGGTGAGAGCAGAGGATCAGGGATCAGCTAAGGTAAAGGGTAGAACAGGGACTGTAATAATGTCTGAGCATCCTTTTAAAGGCTTCTGATGTGCACTTAATGACTCATCACATCCTGACTCTGTTAACAAACATATAGTAACACTGAGATCCTAACACTGATCTCACTTTGTGTCGGAATTTCAAGTGTCTTGACAGAAGCTGATTTGAACATGTACTTCTAGCACCCAATCCTTAGCCTTAGCTGGTTCCTTTTTCATGAGCCAGAGGAGTTAGGTGGTCTGCAGCAGTGGTTCCTAAATTCTGAATTGCAGTATGTAACTTTGCTGGTATCTTGATGGAAATGTGATAAAAATAAATAAATTAAAAAATATAGTACAGGCATCACACTAAGACATCTTAATGTAGGAATCAGAGGTAGGTCCCAGAATTCTATGTTAGTACAAATCACCAATGTCATTCTTATGTGAAGCCAGTTAGGGAAACTAATTCACTGTAAGATAAGACTTTTTGATAAATAGGTTTGTATGTCACAGGTCACATTTTTAAAAATAATTTGTTTTATTTTTGTTGTTGTTGTTGAGACACAGTAGAACATACACCATTTCAACACAATTCAGTGACATTGATTACATTCTTTGAGTTGTGCAACCATTCTTACCTGTTTTTTCCCAGTTGTTCCTCCTCCATTAACATCAACTCACTGCCTCCTAAATATCCTATCTAATTGTCTTAGGCTGGGTTCTCTAGAGAAACAAAACCGGTAAAGTGTATAAATAAATATATATAGAGAGATTATATCAAGGAAACAGCTCACGCGATTGCAGAGGCTAGAAAATCCCAAGTCTGTGGATCAGGGTAGAGGCCTCTCCCAAGTCACAAAGCTGCAGAAGCTGGCAAGCCCAAGATCAGAAGGTCGGAGAGCAGGGCTCCCGCTCACAGGCTGTGCAGATCGACGAATCCCAGGTTTGGCAGATGATTTGACAGCTCAAGTCCCAAGAACGGGAGATGAGACGACAGGAAGCAGCGGCAGGATCCAGAGAGAGCAAAAAGCCAGAACGTCTGCTTATATACAGATACAGGCCACACCCCCAAGGAGACTCCCTTTCATCTGATTGGCTACTCACAGTATATTCAATCATGGGAGTGATTACATTAAAACACGGAGAATCATGGCCCAGCCATGATGACACACAGTCTTAACCATCACACTACTCCTTAGAGTTGCTGTTGTCAATTTGATCCCATATAGATAGATTTTAAAAGAGCACAGTGCACAGGGCAGACATTCATTACTAGTTAAGCTAAACTAGGTTTTAAGAAGACTTCAGGAGGTATCTTTGGTTTAAGTTTAAGGTTGAAAGATTATCTCAGGGCAATAGTTGGAGGGGTTCGTCCAGCTTCCATAGATCCAGAGTCTGGATTCTGGGAGAATTTGAAATTCCGTTCTGCATTTTTCCACAGGGCATTTCTCTAAAAATCTAGCACTTATACTTTTTGGGGAGGAGGAACAAATCTAGCAAAACAGTAGTGGCATTTCAATCATTCCGATAGGATTAAATGCATCCAATAGTATGTGAATAATTCCTCAGCGTTTGAGAAACTGCATACGTGTATGCGGCTCCTTTAATAGACTTCCATGAAAGAGTGCATAGATTTTAGAAGGTGTTACTATTAATTAAACATAAAAACTGGTACAAGAATATGTCCAGATCATTGAATGCTTCTGCATATAACTTCCAGATCCTCTATTTCCACATTTATCTGTCTCTGTTTTTTATCTTTGCCTGCTTAGTTATGGTTGCCTCTGATTTATGGAGTTGCCCTTGCCCTTTCTTTTCAAAACTGACCTCTGGAACCCATCACTTTCTGGGCTTCAGCCTAGCATTAGCTTCAATCTACCCTTTTGCTGGCCTTCGTTCTCAGGTGTGCTTTCACAATTGCTTCAGTTTATTGTATCTTTCCTAAGGGTAGGGGCAGATTATCCAGCAGATAACACTTTTTAGCAGGGGCAGATTATCCAATAGGCGGTGTTTACCTTGCTTACCAGATCAGCAAAGATGTGGTGAAACCCATATGAAACTATTCACTAGAGATGAGTAAGCAAGCAAAAGTAAGGCGGTGCTTACCTAGTTTACTGGGTCATCCACCCCTGTTAAGGATTGTAAATTTGAAAAAATGCTTTGATTCTGTAGGAAGGTGCTGTGGGGTTGGGAGAGAGACAGATGCCAGCCATACCAAGAAGCAGAGTCTTTGATGTGGTGAAAAAACGTAAAATTGTTCACTACAGATCGTCTGGTAAGCAAGGTAAGCACTGTGCTTACCTTGCCTGTTAGATAATCTGCCCCTGCTAAAGGTGTATCTCTCTCTAGAATAATAAGGGATTCTCCAAGAAAAAATTGCCACTTTCTTACTATCTGGACAAATGAGTTTGTCATATATTACTCTAAAGATAAAGAGCACTGGTTGCCCAACAGTTAAATGTTTGGCTGCTAACTGGAGAGGTGGCAGTTAGGTCCCACCAGCAGCGAAGCGAGAGAAAAGACCTAGTGATCTACCCCCATAAAGTTCACAGCCTAGGACACCCTATGGGGCAGTTCTACTTTGTCATAAAGGGTCACTATGAGCCACAATTTACTTGAAAGCACACAACAACCAACTAAATATAGAAGTCCCTGGGTGGCACATACACTAGACTACTAGCCAAAAGGTCAGTGGTTTCAACTTACCCAGAAGCACCACAGAAGACAGATTTGGTGATCTGCTTCCAAAAAGTCACAGCCTTAATCCTTTGGTGACCAAATTATTTTCTGCTTTGAATTTTTTATTGATACCATGTGTATTCATTAACGGAAGCATGCCAAATCATTGAGCGTGTCTGAATTTTTGGTAGGTAGTATTAATTTTTTTTCTTGCCCCCTCCCACAAGCCTACCCTTAGTGTCCTGAAGTACATATGTTATACCACTAACTCTACTCCAAAGTCCCCGCAGAATCCACTGGTACATATGTGTAACAAACATTTTCAAAATTTCTATTTTTCCTACCAAAAATTCAGACATCTCATACAATACCCTATAAAACCAGTAATTTGCAGCACATATCCACTTCTTTGATTTCAGTCAGTCACAAAGGCCCCTGCCTTGTGGCGGCACACACTGTCAGTGGTGCAGTAGCTTCCCAGTAAACCCAGAGACTGAAAAAGTAAATGGTCACTATATGTACGACCTGGCACAAAATGGTTAACAACCCTATGTAGCAGTTCTACTCTGCAAGCATGGAGTCATTATGAGTGGGAGTCAAGTCAATGGCAACTAACAACAACAAAACTCAGTATAGAATATAGGGCTTCTAAGACATTCCTCTCCTAACTTGAAAATTTCCAGCTGAATTATTTATTAAATTACTAAATAAAGATGAAGACTTTATTTTCTTTAAAATCATTGCTTATTTCATATTATTGTTATAGTATTTTCTGTTTTATAATATCAGGTTGCCTTGCAGTGGTTAAATAAGTATAAGCATAGTCTTCATATAATTTATACAAAACTATAGGATATTACTTTAAAACTCTAAACCATTTTACTTTTACACGTGATTAAATGTAGTAATTTTCATTCCAGATAAATAGTATTCCAGATTTTTTGCTACACACCTGTCTTCCATTTTAAATGTTCAAGTGTCCAGCTTAATAGTGTATGCCCTGAGTTTTGCCATTTCATATTTGCTATATTTTATCATATTAGTTTTTGTCACATGATTGGTCTGAAATGATGGTCATCGTTTTTCTCTTATGTGCTACAATTTTATAAATGTATCTGGCAATGTCGTTGTTAATAGTTGTGGCCTTATTTGTAAAGACTATTCTGTGGTCCTTGTAGGTTGTCTGGCACATCCTATGATTCAAGTTTTAATGTACTCTCTCCTTTTGGTCATTTACCACTACAAAAACCCATTGATCTTAGGAAAATCACCTTATGTGATTGACAATGCTATAATAAATGTAAAATAATATGATTCAGGAATTCTGTAATAAAAATCAGATAATCAGTCTTAAATTTTTAAAATTTTGACGTCCTCAGAGGTGACTGCATGCCTTAGTTTTGATGTGACGGAGTTTATGTGTTTTGGAAGCTGTTTTTCCCTATTCCCAAAATTCCCTTAATTTTACATTGCCTGATATGCTTTCTTCAGTTGCCTCACCTTGTCTCAACATAGAGTGGAGGGTAAGCATCTCTGGAGCCAGTGGTAGTCCCATTCTTTAAATTAGCTGATTATGGGCTGAGGTAGATGTTACTCTCTCCGAGCTGTGGAATTTCTCTCTCTGAAATGACCAGTCTCTGCAGACCAATTAACAAAAGATTGCTGAGCCGAGTTCTGACAGGTAAAGCTCTCAAAACACACAGCAACTATCAGCCTATGTACCTCTAAGCAATTTCTGAGAGAGAATTTTCTGAAAGGATGAGCTAATGGGTTTGAGTACAGCTGTGCACAATGTTTTGCAAAGCCAGCAAAACCAAGGCAACGTAAGTTTTGACCAGTTTCCTATAACAGCGCTTCTCTGCTGTCATAAGCAAGGCCTCCTAGAAGTGCAAAGGATTCCTTCACCACTAAAGACTGCTTTTCATTTGGGGTAAGCAGCAATTTTGAACTGAGACCACCCTGTGGCTGCCAGCTGGTTAAACATAAAAGGGCAAGTCAAGTTTTATTCAGTAGATTTGGCTAAGCTTGTACTTTCATCCTTGTCCCTAAGCTTTTATCTTCTTTACAGGGGAATTTCTCAGCAACCTTTTCTGCATAATGATATCTGAAGTGCTGACACCACTAATCTATCTCAGACTTGTTTGAAGGTGTATTATATATTCTTGGGAATCAAACTGCATATGTTTCCTTTATTTATCATGAACTTTTTATTACAGTATGGTCTAGTAGAAAGAACCTAGGCTTCAGATTCCAACAGACTTGAATCAGAACCCTGGATTCAACCACCTCATAGTTAAGTGCTCCTGAGTAAATGACTTAACCCTTTCCTGTTAACCTGATTATCCTCAATTCCCACCTCATAGATCGTGGTAAAAATCATCTGCTCACATGCCTATTGTTGTTGGTGGTGTGTGCCACCGAGTTGATTCGGACTCATAGCAACCCTATAGGACAGAGTAGAACTGCCTCATAGCGTTTTCTATGCTGTAATCTTTACGGCAGTAGATCACCGGGTCTTTCCCGTGCTGAGAGACTGGTGGGGTTCAAACCCGCCAACCTTTAGGTTAGCAGCCAAGCTCTTAACTATTGCTCCACTAGGGCTCCTTTCATATGCCTGTAATGTTTCCAAAAAGTGCCTGAAGTGTACATGTTGCATGAGTGTGTCACCGTTATCTTATACTCTGCATAGATATACAGAAAAAATTGACCTTAAATTTTTTTTTAAAAATTAACATTAGTAGTTTTAAAGAAGACTTCACTGAGTTTTTCTGACCATACCCCATGTTCACTAATATCATGATTGCCTTTCACTCAGAAAAGATGTGTGTTTTGGTTATCAGATCCATGGCCTATTTTGTATGATACACAAGCTAGGAATAATTTTTATATATTTCAATGTTGTATAAAAAACAAAAAAAAAATTTGTAACAAGTGAAAATTAATATGAAATGTAAATTTCAGCATCCATTAAAAAAAAAATTTAATTAGAACACAGATATACTCATATGTTTAGCTATTGTCTATGGCTGCTTTAGTGATACAATGGAGTGGCTGAATAGTTACAACAGAGACTACATGACATGAAAAACCTAAAATATTTGCTATTTGGTCCTTTACAGAAAACATTTGAGAGGTCTATAATCTACAAATTGAGCATGATCATGTCATTATTCTAAGAATGAATTCACTGAGTATATTCTATTAAAAAAAAAGTCACCTCAGAAAGTAAAATATTCACATTGACTGTGATATCAGTGTTTTTACTTCTGGGATGTGAGTCACAGAGATGGAGAAATAAGTCTAAACAAGCACTTAATTCCAAGAATACATTCTGGAATTAAGAGGCCCTTAAGTCCTAGTTCTTCTCATCAAATTCCTGCGTAACTTGTGGAAATAATTTTCTTGTCAGAGAAAACAATTTTCTTATTTATGATTAAACAACTGTCAGCCTTCCTGTCATAACTAGGAATTTTAAAAACGTAAGATTTAAAGAACTAAAGGCATTGGCAAAAAATAAGCTTCCAGGAATTGACAGAATACCAACTGAGATGTTTCAAAAAACAGATGCAGAGCTGGAGGCTCACTAGTCTATGCCGAGAAAATATCATTACTATCACACACAAGTACAATTTTGCTGAAAATCACTCAAAAGTGGTAGCAGCGGTACATTGACAGGGAACTATCAGAAATTCAAGCTGGATTTAAGAGGACATGGAATAATGGATATCATTGTTGTTGCAGATGGATCATGACCGAAAGCAGAGAACACCAGAAGGATGTTTACCTGTGCTTTACTGACTATCAAAGACATTGGACTGTGTGGATCATAACAAACCATGGATAACATTTAGAGAAATGGGAATTCCAGAACTCTTAATTGTGTTCAAGAGGAGCCTGTACTTAGACCAAGAGGCAGTATTTTGATCAAAACAAGGGGATACTGTGTGGTTTCATGTCAAGAAAGGTGTACATCAGTGTTGTATCCTTTCACCATACTTATTCAATCTGTATGCTGAGCAGATAATCCGAGAAGCTGGACTATATGAACTAGAATGTGGCATCAGGATTGGAGGAAGACTCATTAACAACCAGCAATATGCAGATGACGCAACCTTGCTTGCTTTAAGTGAAGAGAACTTGCAGCACTTACTGATAAAGATCAAAGACCACAGAATTCATTATGGGTTACACCACAACATAAAGAAAACAAAAATACAACTGGACAAATTAGCAACACCATGATAAACAGAGAAAAGATTGAAGTTGTCAAGGATTTCATTTTACTTGGATCAACAATCAATGTTCATATAAATAGCAGTCAAGAAATTAAATGATGGATTACATCGGGCAAATCTGCAAAAGATCTATGTAAAATGTTAAAAAGGAAAGATGTCGCTTTAAGGACTATCCTGTGCCTGACACAAACTATGGTGTTTCAACCCCTTCATATGCATGTGAAAGAGAGACAATGAATAAGGAAGACTGAAGAAGACTTGATGCCTTTGAATAATGGTGTTGACAAAGACTATTGAATATACCATCTACTGCCAAAGGAATGAACAAACCTGTCTTAGAAGAAGTACAGCCAGAATGCTCATTAGAGGCAAAAATGGCAAGACTTTGTCTTACATGGTTTGAACATATAATTAGGAAGTACCAATCCCTGGAGAAGGACATCATGCTTGGTAAAGTAGAAGGTCAGAGAAAAAAAAGAAAACCCTCAACAAGGTGGATTGACACAGTGGCTGCAACAATGGGCTCAAACATAACGACTGTGGGGATGGCACAGGACCAGGCAGTGTTTTGTTCTGTTGTACACAGGGTGGCTATAGACTAGAGGGCACCGAAAAACAATAACAGGATTTAAAATTAGTAGAGTTTTACTTTCTTTTACCAGAAGTTCTCTTACCACTCTTAAACTTAGTATATTATTTCATGCCAGAATAAAAAAGTATGTTAATATCTGTGTAAATATAGAAAAAAGCCTAATCTTGAGCACTTTAAAGTAGTCTTTATGACTTGTAAAATGAGTTGGCCAGATTTTGCCTCAGGAAGTAATAGAAAACAGAGTGACTTACTTATTTGACACCGTGGCTTCCTTGTCCATAGAATGATTAAAAATTATATCCTTTTTTTCTTGATAGTTCGGAGTTCCCAGTCATATTCTAAATATTTCTAAACTACTGTATTTTATTGAAAACTCTGTATTTCAGTGTGTGTCATTCATTTAGTAAAACTGAGAGACACTGAGGGAAAAAGTAGATGAAATATACACCTTATCTTATGTTTCTTTGTGCCCTTGTAAACATTTCAAGTTCCTTTCAATTTTTGATCCCAAAATAAATTTGTCCATGAGCATCGACATTCAACTGAAGAGATGGATGAAGGACAAAAGGATTCTGATCCCCAGAAACAGAATTGTAAAATAAGCTATTAAAAGTTAGGGCAGCGTGATAGGCAGGAAACAATTAGGGCACTGCAGTTCAGACATAGGGAGACACAGAGGGAAACGAATAACTTAATATGACAGGTAAAGAATGAGCTGGTCTTCACATTATAAAGGAGGATGATGAAGAACTTGGATAGGGAGGGAAAATCAAATGAATATCTGCTGACTCAAAATAAGGTGTCAGCACCCCAAAGATGAGATATGAAACTGAACAGGAAAAGCTGTAGCTAACAGTCTCCAGATTGTTTATGAGAAATTAAAAGAGATTTTATGAAGATGAAAGAGACTTATCTGTTCCTGTAAGAGTGGACATATTTTCTCTTTGGGTGTTTTCTTTTTCATTACGTACCCAGGGTGCTAATTAATTTTGTAAATTTGTAATAGATTTTTAAAAATCTAGTATATTATGCACACTAAATTTTATATCCTAAATGCCATAGCTAATATAAATAAAGCTCTATTTTTGTAAATATTCCAAAAGAAGTTCACACAGCGTCTTATCTGACTAATTACTTTAAAATCTAAGTAATGTATTGACATGGTACCACATAATTAAATATTCAACTATTTGCAATATAATCATGCAAAATTTTCCATATATGAAAATAATACACATAATTATCTGCTGTATTTTTTTCAACTTCACTTCTGATTTGTTTTCTCAAACTAGCATTTCAAACTACATTGTCAAAACTAACCAAACAAACAACAATCACTCCCCTCCTCAAAAAAGGAGGGGAAGAAAAAGGAGGAGAAGGAGGAGGGGAAGCAGGAAGAGGAAGAGGATGAGGAAGAAGAACAACAACAAGGGCCAGTTGCCCTGGATAATGTAAAATGCTTTTTAACAGCACTTTTCAAATCAATACCTGAGCACCACATGAAGAATAGGAGTCTGAAGGAATATATATTTTCTCAGTGTGAGACAAGGATCATTTACAAAAACCTAACTGACTTCATAGAGCTTTAGAAGATAATAGAAACTAGCAAATGATATCCCACCGCCATACCCGGTACCAGCACTGTGTGCCTATGAATGCTGTTATTTATTTAGGAATAGTTTGTGCCCAGACTTCTGTGAACTACCCCACGACAGCAGTAAGGTCATGCTTTCTCCTAGTGCTCCAGAGAGCATGCACCTTTTTTGCTAATTTCTGCATGCTTATTGATAGATGGAGTTTAAATGTGCAAGCCAGCTCCAAAGTATTTAGATCCAATTACACATGCTTGAAGAGTCACTTTTTAAAAAAATAACTAATGACAATTATGGGGATATTATCTTGCTAAGATGAAAGAATAAACTACTGAGTTAGGAAAAAAAAGGAAATAACAAGGAGTTCTTATAATGTCTCTTGTGTAAATGGAAATTCATTCCTTTTTTGTTGTTCAAGGAAAAGCCCAAAGGGGAATTCGTCCGTTTTGTATCCTCTGATGAATTTACAAAATATATTCTGCAAGTAGTAAAAACAAGTTTGTTTTTAAAGTTTGTTAACCACTGTTTTTACCTGTTATTTATTATAAGTCCTCCTTTCCACATTTCCCATAATACTATCCCCTTATTTTTGTATGCCCATTTCTTTGAAACAATTTAGTCTTAAAATTCATTCTTAATTGCTTGTCAAACAGAACCAGCATTCCATAACAGTTTTTAGTCATTGGAGGATTATGGTGTTTGCTCTGTTACTGAAAACTCCCCACAGATTTAGAAGTTAAACTTTTTAAAAGTAAATTCAGTCAATCTTATCATGAATCACTGAACTAGTACACATATTTACAAAGAAAACAAAGAGATTACATTGTAAAAAAATTAATTCTCTTTTTGTCTAGAACTTGAAATGACAGCATTTTTAACCCATATATTGTTTATTATTCATAATCAACTCATATTGAGATTATAGATACCAAGAAACAGTGTATAATTTCTTCAAAAAAGAATATAATTTGTCAAAATGATAAATAAGCCCTTACATTTTAGTTGCTGCCTAAATTTTATGTTATCTCTCCTAAGACTATTCATATCTTTCCATCCCAGGAGTCCCTGCTGTGTTCTAAACCAAGTACCAGAGACAACTACACAAGTCACTTGCTCATTACTACATCCCAGGCTCAGTTATCTTCTCCTTTCCTTGCCAAGCACCTGTAATCCATCTCTTACTCTGACAAGATTTCATATTTTTAGCCATACTCAGAATCACACACTTCTTTTTGGCCCTGAACTAGGTACCGAAGAAAATGTTGGTTGTTGTTTAGTGCTGTGAAGTTGATGCCTACTTACAGTGACTATATAGGACAAAGTAGACTGCCACATAGGGTTTCCAAGGTTATATTCTTTATTGAGCAGAACCCCACGTCTTTTCTCCCAAGAAGCATCTGGTAGATTCCAACCACCAACCTTTTGGTTAGCAGTCGAGTGCTTAACCACTGTACCACCAGGGCTCTTACCAAAGAAACTGTTAAGCAAAATAATTGTATTATTCTTGAAGACTACTTGGGATTTCAATTCGGAATCACGACTTTAGGAAACAAACCAAAACCTTCCATTCTCTCAGCCTATCCTCCCATCTCATCCTTTTGTTTAACCCTCACAACTTGGTTTCTCTGTGATATATCATTATGTGATTTACCCAAATTACTTATATTCATCTCCTGTATAACACTTCCTCCCTAAAATCTAACAAATTCACTCACACAGAAACACAGCTCTGAGGATCATCCTCCTTGCCTTTGGTGTCTGATCCATTAACGATTGCTGAATTAGGTTTTCAGGTCTGATGTCATTCATTTGTTCCTTCATTTTTCACTTAATCAATTGACTTTTTAATTTTTTTTAGTGCCCACTATTATCTGTTTAATATTTGACTTCTGTCAGTAGATTATGAGCAGTTTTACAGCAGAATTTTTGATGAATACTTGTACATCTAACATAATATTATTTAACCAAAAACCCATTGCCTTTGGGTAGATTCTGACTCACAGTGATCCTAAAGGACAGAGTAGAACTGCCCCGTAGGGTTTCCAATGAGCACTTGGTGGATTCAGACTGCCAACCATTTGGTTAGCAGCCTAACTCTTAACCACTATGCCACCAGGTTGTCTATAACATGGTTTAGTGGCTAAGAATTGTCTCTGATTTGCTGTATAACTGTTGATTTAGTAAGTGCTCAGTAGATTTGGCTATTATTATTATAATCATGAAGCCCTGA
Source organism: Dugong dugon (assembly GCA_030035585.1). NCBI lineage: Eukaryota > Metazoa > Chordata > Mammalia > Sirenia > Dugongidae > Dugong > Dugong dugon. Next base: position 97,766,980 of record CM057463.1, on the reverse strand, counting down.
TGGTTAAGAGTTTGGCTGCTAAACAAAAGGTCACAGTTCAAATTCACCAGCCGCTCCTTGGAAACCTGACTCTATATTATAGGGTTGCTATGAGTCTTATAGCCAACAAGCTATTATAATTCCAGGACTATGACTCTGTTTAGCACATACCAAAAATCTATGAGTTGGAATTGACTCACACACAGTGGTTTTTGGTATGTGCTAAATACATGTACTAAATAATAGCTCAGATCTACTGAGCACTTACTAAATGAACTGAGCTAAAAGCTTTACACTTATTTATCATAATAAGACTTGAATAATCATATGAGATATATGCTAATATCATGCCCACTTTAGAGGAAAGCAAACTGAGTCTCAACGATGTGAAATAAACAGTTATACAGCAAATTTAGAGACAGAATTGAATTCAAATCCAAGAATTAGAACTCTGGAGACCACACTCTTAGCCACTAAGCAATATTGTATTAAATGTATAAGTATCTAAGTCAAAAATTCTGCTGTAAAATTCCTCGCAATCTACTGAGAGAAGTCAAGTTAAACAGATAATTGCACTATAATTAGGTTAACCTAAGACTAAGTATAGACTTCTATGGTAAACTATGCCCCCAGAACTCCACTGAAACTGTTTGTGTCTATGTCATTACTGATCTCCCTATTAAAAAGATGGTATTCCTTTGTCTCTCCTCATGTTACATGATCTCTCAGAAGAATTTCAAAAGAAAAATGACCAGGCTTTCTTCTGAAAATACTAAATTCCTTTGACTTCCGTGATAACATATGCTTCTGGTTTTCCTTCTACTTTACTGTCTTCTTCTGATTCAAACTTTAACACTCCTACCCTGTTTCTCCACTTCAAATATTGTTTGCCTCAGGGGTGAATTGTTCCTAAACTCTCTCCTTTTTCTTTGTATACTCTCTGCCATAGTAATCTCATCCTGGACCTGAATATGAATATATATATATATGTGTGTGTGTGTGTGTGTGTGTGTGTGTGTGTGTATATTCCCATGAGTCACGTATCTGTGTCTCCAGCTTTGAATTTTAGTCTGAATTTCAGACTCAGAATTCATCTCCTTTTGATTCATTTATTCATTTATTTTATCATTCTTTCAAATTCATTTTTTATTATTTTTATAGCACTTGGTAGATACAAGGAATTCAAAAGGATAGCTTTGCCAGATACAGAATTCTTGGTTGACAGTTTTTTTCTTCAGCATTTAAATTTGTCATTTCACTGCCTTCTGACATCCATGGCTTCTGCTGGGAAATTAGCTGTTAATCTTATTGCGAATACCTTGAGAAGTTTAATCTTACTGAGGATCCCTTGAGAAATGACAAGTCATTTCTCTCTTGCTGCTTTCAAAATTTTCTCTTTGTCTTTTGCCAATTTGATTATAATGTATTTTAGTGTAAATTTCCTTGAATTTATCCTGCTTGGGGTGTATTGAGCTCTTTAGCTGTATAAATTCACATCTTTATCAAATTTGGGATTTTTTCCATTTTTTCTTCAAATACTGTTTTTTCCCATTCCCTCTTTCTTTGCCTTCTGGGAATTTCATAATGTGTATGTTGATATGCTTGATGTCCTACATATCCCTTAGGCTCTCTTAGTTTTTCTTCATTCTTTTTTCTTCCTGTTTTTCAAACTGGATAACTTCAATTGTCCTATCTTCAGGCTCACTGACTCTTTGTCGCTCCACAAATCTGCTGTTGAATCCCGAGTGAATTATTATTTCAGATATTGTACTTTTCAGCTCCAGAATTTACTTTTGGTTTCTTTTCATAATTTCTATCTCTTTATTGATATTCTCTAATCCTTCATACTATTATTTTGTTTTCTTTTAATTCTTTGTCCATTTTTTCTTTAGCTCTTTGAGAATATTTAAGTTGATTTGAAGTCTTAGAATAATAAGTCCAATGTCTTGGTTTCCTCTGGGATGGTTTCTGTCAATTTCTTTATTTTTCCTGTGAATGAACCATACTTCCTTGTTTGTTTATTTGACTTGTAATTTTTCTTGAAAGCTAGAGATTTTGAATACTGTAACACCGTAATTCTGGAAATCAAATTCTCCCCCTCCCGAGGGTTTTGAATGTTGATTGTTGAGGGTTGCAGTTGTGCATTTGTTGAGTGACTTCTCTAAACATATTTTTGCAAAGACAGTATTCCTTATTTTTTAAGCTCACTGCAGTCTCTGTTCCATCATCTCAGTGTTCTGTCAGTGGATTAAGAAAGATTTACTTAAATACCTAGTACTAAAAAGAAAAATGAAACAAACAAAAAATCACTCTTTTGGTCTTTGAAGATTGGTTCTGACCTGAGCATTCTTTCAATGCTTAGCGAGACTTCTTACAACTAAGCCTTAACCGACACCTTGTTTGTCTAGAAACCAAAGGTCAGCCAAAGGTGCAAGCCTAGTGTCCTTAAGGTCTGTTATGGACATGTGTCCAGGATTCCTCACGCATGTTGCACTTCAGATTTCCCAGTATAAGCAGTAGCCCTTCAATGTCCTATCCTACCAAGATCTTCTGTCTCAGCTTCTTCTTTTCCAGACATTTTTACCTGTCTGCTCTTTGCCTCTTTCACCATTCCTTGCCCCAGTTCACTACAGGTAATATATGTCTTTAAATGCTTTAAACAACACTCTCGTGTAAAGCCATTTCATCCCATGAGGGTCAAAGTAAAGGCAAGACTTATAGCAATCCCTAAGGGAACCACCAGACAGTTCAAAAAAACTGCAATATTTTTTTGAAAACAAAGTCCATATTGTCCACCCTGCCACCAGCAAGTTGTACAAGAAATACAGCCTACTTTCCCCATGAGCTTTGCTGAGCTGGGAGGATGGTGGATGGGTAAGCAAAAATACCACAGAACTCTTTTACTGAAATTTAACAGCCTCTTTCTTCATTATGCAGTTTCCTGATTTCTGTATATATTTTATTACGTTCCAAAGTTCTTAAAAAGTTGATTCTGTCTGTTTTTTGTTGTCTTAATGTCCACTTCAGGGAAGGGACCAGTTTTTGGAATTGCGGAGTCTGCCATTTTGCATGATATCTTTCAATATTTGTTGTTTTAAGTAATTTGTTTTTTGTTTTTTTTCCTGCAAATCAAAAGCTATGTATTTATGATTTTATCATTTGCAACATTTTCTGTATATATTTATTGTATAAAACCAAAACCAACCCAAACCCATTGCTGTCGAGTTGATTCTGACTAATAGCAACCCTATAGGACAGAGCAGAACTTTCCCATAGGGTTTCCAAGGAGGGACTGATTGATTTGAACTGCCAACCCTTTGGTTAGCAGCTGAGCTTTTAACCACTGCACCACCAGGGCTTCTATTCATTGTATAGCCGTATATTATTTACTACATAATAATTCAGTGAATATCTATCAGTGGACTCTACATAGAAAATCTTTTCTTTTTCTGTCTCTTAGTAAGTATATCTAACACATCTGGAAGATTTGAGTGCTTTGAATTGGAGAACAATGGCTTTATTATCTCAGGCTGGATCCTTCTTCACAAGTGGCAGAGGGGAGAGAGAACATGGGGGTTGTCAGAATCTGCTGACTGTTTACAGTAAAGAGAAAATAATCAATGCTGATTCCTTAATGGGTTGAGAAGAACAATAGGATCTTCCATTACTGAGAGAATCAGTACCTATTAATTATTATTTAAGTATCAGACAAAATTATGCCATAATTCATTTCTTTCCTAAAACCTTCCAGTCTGAAAATATATATACATATTTTTTCTATTTGTATAGCTTTTGATCTTATCACCTTAAGAGTACAGAGTCTTCTTTTATTCTGTATTATATTACAAATCTTGCCTCTATCAACGACATTGAAAAACTAAGTGTCTGAAATATTCACTTTATCTTCTGTTTCTCCAATGAATAGTGAGAATGATGACAAATATAATTTTACCCTAACACATAAACATTTATTTTCAGACATGGTTTGTTTAAAAACATTTTACATAACTTCAACATATATGAGAGAAATAGCTATTTCTCTTAGGATGCTTGTGTGTGTGTGTATTTATATGTAAAAATTGACCTTATGTAGGAAAATTGAGGATAATTTTAAGCATCTTATGCAACTGTAATAAGAGATTCATTTAACATAAAATAAGTTTCACAACTAAAATAAGCATTTCATTGTACGTTATTTCAGAGGATGAGTAAAGAAATAGTACAATTCCAAATACTTATCTAAAATCTCAGTTGCCAAATCAGTTAAGAGCAAAGATAATTAAGAGCATGGGTGATGTCTGTTCTGTAAAAGTATATATTTCATATGGGAAGGTATTGTTAAATACTTAAATATAAATCAGAATTAAATATAATCATATACAAAGAAAATGAGGGTTATTTCAGGTGTATGGAAGGAGGAATGATTCATTTTCATTGTGCAGATCAGGCTTTTTATTGAAGATCATGTTTATGTAGGACATAAAATATATGAATAATTTTGGGCGATAGAAAATGTAATGTAGAATATGCTAAGCTTAGAGTACAAATTAAAAAAGAACTTATAAACAAGAAGTTACATTTTAAGAGAGATTTGGATGGGAGGGAATCTACATTCAGAAGTGTATAAAATTAAGACTTGACTCTAAGCATGTTCTTCAATATACACAACATCATAAAATATCATTTACGAAACATTTATATTTGAATAATAAAATTCTATCTTGAGAAATATTAAGTGAATGCAATATCTATAGTTTTATTACTGCTCATTCTTTCCCAAAAAGATGTATAAATCAGAAAAACAAAAAACAAAGAACAAAACAAAACTTTTTGCCTATATTAGCTTGCATTCTGTAGTTTATTTAGACTGGTGTTTTTGATCATTTTCATGTTGACATGATTTTCTTTTAAAAGGCTAATATTATATTCAGGATGTACATTTTTGTTAGGAAAATTAAAATACCACTTTCAAAGATTGTTAGGAAAATAGAAACTGTTTTTTCATTATATATTTTTAATTGTACCGTATATATAATTTTTGCTATATATATATGTATGTATACAGACAGAGACAGAAATTTATATATACATATATATATATATCCACCACCCATCTATCAGTTTGACAGGAGGTAGCATAATGATCAAGAACCAATGGTACTGAAGTAAAAAATCCAAGCCACACTGAAGGCACTGGCAAAAAACAAGGCTCCAGGAATTGACAGAATGCCAACTGAAATGTTTCAACAAACATTTCATCTCGGAAGCGCTCACTTGTCTATACCAAGAAATTTGGAAGACAGCTTCCTGGTCACAACTGGAAGAGTTCCATATCTGTGTCTATTACAAAGAAAGATGACCTAACGGAATGTGGAAATTGTCAAACAATATCATCAATATCAAATGCAAATAAAATTACACTGAAGATTATTCAAAAATGGTTGCAGCTGTACATCCACAAGGAACTGCCAGGAATTCAAGCTGGATTCAGAAGAGGATGTGAAATGAGGAATATCACTGCTGATGTCAGATGGATCTTGGCTGAAAGCAGAGAACACCAGAAAGATGTTTACCTGAGTTTTAGTGAATAAGCAAAGGCATTTGACTGCATGGATCATAACAAATTATGGATAACATTGCAAAGAATGGGAATTCCAGAACACTTTATTGTGCTCCTGTGACACGTGTACATAGTAAAAGAGGCAAGGCAGTCATTTGAACTGAACAAGGGGATGCTGTGTGGTTTAAAATCAGGCAGGGTGTGCATCAGGGCTGTATCCTTTCACCATACTTATTAAATCAATATATGGAGCAAAAAATCTGAGAAGCTGGACTATATTGTGAAGAACACGGCATCAGGATTGGAGGAAGAATCATTAACAACCTTCCATATGCAGATGACACAACCTGGCTTACTGAAAGTGTAGAGGACTTGAAGCACTTACTGATGAAGATCAAAGACTACAGACTTCAGTGTGTATTAAACCTTAACATACAGAAAACAAAACTCTTCGCAATTGTATCGCTAAGCAACATCATGATAAACAGACAAAACACTGAAGTTGTCAAGGATTTCATTTTACTTGGACCCACGTCAATGCCCACAGAAACAGCAGTCAAGAAATAAAATGACACACTGCATTGGGCAAATCTGCTGCAAAAGACCCCTTTAAAGTGTTAAAAAGCAAAGATGTCACCTTGAGGACTAAGGTATGCCTGATCCAAGCCATGATATTTTCAATCACCTCATATGCATGGGAAAGCTCTACAATGAATAAGGAAGAACAAAAAAAGAATTGATGCTTTTGAATTATGGTGTTGGCAAGAAATGTGGAATATACTTTGGACTGCCAAAAGAACCAACAAATCAGTTTTCAGAGAAGTATATTCAGAATGTGCCTTAGAAGAGAGAATGGACTTTGTCTTGCTTACTTTGGACATGTAATCAAGAGGAACCAGTCCCTGAAGAAAGACATCATACTTGGTAAAGTAGAGAGTCAGCAAAAGAGAGGAAGACCTTCAACAAGGTGGATTGACACAGTGGTAGAGACAATGGGCTGAAACATAGCAACAATTGAGAGGATGGCGCAGGACTGGACTGTGTTTCATTCTGTTGTACATAAGGTTACTATGAGTCGAAACTGACTTGATCGCACCTGACAACAAACACTTATATATGTATATATAATATTTTTTTCATAATATGATGTTTCAAATGCACAACCAACATATATATACATACTGAATTTAACTCCTGGAAATAACTAGGATTCTACTGTACTGAATCTCCTGCAGATAAAACTATAAACTCTGGGCATGATATAAAAAGCAGCTACCTGAAAGCACTGGAGAGTGACATAATCAGGCAGATTCTATGGCGAATTTAAGCTTGATTAGAGGAGTTGAATGAATTGAGTTCCATGATTTTTCTGCATTTCAACCTAGGTCATGAGCAGTTTATGGCACAGGGTAGTGGAGGCAGGTTAAAAAAAAGTGCTGACTTCCTGGCCCGAGGAACTTGAGTACTGAATCAAGGACAACAGCAGATGCCAGAGAGACTGAGAGAAATCTACAAAGGAAAATATCCAAAGGGAGTCCTCAAATTTCTGTCTAACCTCACGCAAGAACCATGTATACATGGTAGAGACTCAACGTAGTTCTGCTAAATATTAAAGGTTGGAACTGAAAATGGTCCCACTGCCTAAGGAAAATAATTTGTGGTTTGTGTCTAAATAAGTTAAAAATCTTCTAAAACAAATGGAGAAAAACTCATCAGATAAAATAACAGAATCAAAAATTGTCAAATACAAACATTCATAATGTTCAAGATAAAATCCAAAATACTCAGTATATGAGGAACCAGAAACATTCAAAAGAGTCTCAAGAGAAAAAATAATAATAACTTCACCAATCCCAAGAAGACCCATATCGTGGAATTATCAGATAGTAATATTAAAGCACCTATTATAACTATACTCAGTGATATAAAAGGAAATATGTTTGAAATAAATTTAAGAAAATCCCAGAAGAAAAATTGAAATAATAAAAAAGAACCAAATGGAAATTCTAGAGCTAGAAAATATAATATATGAAGTAAAAAATCCACTGAGAGGAACTAAGGAAGAAGTAAAATTGTCTTTCAGTATAGATGGCATGAATGTGTACCAAGAATATTCTTGGGAGCAACTCTATGATTTAGTAGTGATAGTATAGTATAAACTATTTACTATTTAAAAAAGTGAATTTAGCAATGTCACAGCATACAAAATCAACATATGAACATCTATTTTATTTTTATATGCTAAAAATGAATAATTGGGTAATGAAATTTAAGAAATTTAAAATAGCATCAAAAATAAAATAATTAGGAAAGGATTAAAAAATTTACATCTGTAAAGAAGACTTAAAGAAATGGAAGCATATATTCATGGATCTGAAGACTCAATAGTTGTAAAATGACAATTTTCCCATATTGATTTGTATATTTAATATAATCCCAATGACAACTCTAGTAGGTTTTTTTTTTTTTAAATAAACAAAAAAACTGATTCTAAAATTTATATGGACTAAAAAATATCTAGAACAGCCAAAACTATCTTGGAAGAGAGAAACAAATTTGAAGGTTTGTGGAACTTGATTTCAACACTTTTTCTAGAGCTAGATCATCAAGATGATGTAATATAGATATAAGATTAAACCAGTTGTCTTGGAGTCCACTCTGACTCATGGCAACCCCACGTGCGCCAGAGTAGAACTGTGCTTCATAGGATTTACAATGGCTGATTTATTGGATGTAGATCACCAGGTCTTTCTTCTAAATTGCATCTAGGTGGACTTGAAATTCCAACCTTTTGGTTAACAGCCAAGCACGTTAACTATTTGCACCACTCAAGGATGCCATCTTAAGATTAGATGTATAGATTGATGGAAAAGCCAAAAATAGATTTACATTTATTTGGTCAAGTGATTTTCAAAACAAGTATCAAGGTAATTCAATGGAGGAAGAGAACGTTCAACAAATATGCTGAAAAAATTGGGCATCTCTACAGGAAAGAAAAAACACCTCGACACCCCATCTGTTAAAGATAATTCAACCTGGATCACGGGCCTAAATATAAGCTATAAAAAATAATAAACATCACTAATCATCAGGAAAAAGCAAATTAAAGCCATGATGAGATACCTGTGCATACCAAATGAGAAAAACTAAAATTAAAAAAAAGAAGTTAAAGAAGAGATATAAAAAAAAATGATAATACAAAGTATTGGTGAGAATATGCAGTAACTGAAACTCTTATACATCGTTGTTGGAAATGCAAAATGGTATAAACATTTTGGATAATATTTAGCAAAACTGTTTCAGGTTAAACACTTATTTATTATGTGACGCAGCATTGCAACTTGTAGAACTTTTTCCAGGTGAGATAAAAACCTATTTCAATAAAAATAGTTTTACATAGATGTTCACGGCGGCATTATTCACAAATTGCAAGAACTGGAAATAATGCAATGTTCATCAAATAGTGAATGGATAAACGAATTGTAGCTATTATGGAATACTTCTGCAACAATAACAAGGAATGAACTATTGATACAGCAATAAAATTGCTAAACCTCAAAATATCATGCTACATGAAAGAAGTCAAACACAAAAGTCTGCCTATTTTATTATTCCATTTATATGAAATTTATGAAAAGGTAAAACTATAGTAAAAGAAAACAAATCAGTGGTTTTCTGGAACAAAGGGAGAGAGAAAATACAGATTTCAAAGCAGAACAAGGGAAATCTTTTATTTCGGTATGTTAGAGGTTACACACTTTGATACAGTTGCTAAAACATATCAAACAATTGTCTTAAAGTGAATAAATTTTATTTTATATAAATTATCCCTTAATAAGTTTAGGGTAAGTAAATATCTAACTCTTTTGATCAAAAATGGGAGAGTTAATTAGATGTATACATTGATTATACCAGTTAAGAAATGTTATCTCTGAGACAGTATATGATCTGTAACAATTTTATTAAGAATAAACTGACCTTCCTGAAAAATGGTGCTTTAGGCAGAAGCACCCGCTGTCCTTCCACAGCAAAGATCCGAAAAACTAAGATGAACAGAGAAAACAACAATCCTGAAACCCTAAAACATCAAATAAAGAGATAAAGAACTCAGCCAAGCACCAAATGGAATGAGAAAACTGACAGAGAACGGAGAGAGGGGAGAGATTCTTGCAGAGGTCCCCTACCAGCTAACACAGAGTGGATCTGCCATCTTGGACTCCTATCAGAGACCAGCAAACAGGGGGTATGAGAAAGCAGCTTCAGGGAACTTCCAGCGGGAGACAAAACAACCGGTAATTTATGATATACACTTTCTCACCCCCCACCCTTCTTCACCCCCACTTGGCCTCCTCTGCTTTCTGCGGCCACAATCACTTGTCTGGGTAGCACCGGCTTCTTGGATTCCACCCACCCAAATGGGCCGGCTCTCTGAGTGCCATTTGTTGGCTGCTGGTTTGCTTTTTATCCGCTTCTTTTGATTTCTTCCTTACCTCTCACCACCTCCCACTCCTATTGCTCAAATACCTGGCTCCATGAGCCATCTTTGCTTCTTCTTGAGGGGCTGTGGAGCTCTGTTCAAGTGAGGAGCTGCTTCCCAGTCTGGGCTGCCACACTGGTGGGATCCTGGGGCTTTTGTTTGTTTGTTTGTTTTGAATTGTTTGTTTTCTTTTTCTTTTCTTGAGTTGGGAGCCCGTTCTGGCAAGGCGGTGCTACGCGGCTTGGAACCTAACCCCTAGGCTTGCACAGACAGGCAGAGGGATCCCTAACAGCATTGTTTTCTCTTTGTTTTGTTTTGTTTTCCCTGTCTTTTTGGAGGCTTTACTTGTTCTTTTTTTTTTAATTTGTTTTGTTTTCTTTTCCCTCTTTTTCCCTTTTTGTCTTTCTTCATTATTCAGTTTCTCATCTCTCTATATCTTCTTTCTCATTCTGTTCCCTGAATACCTGGTATTGTATACCTCTGTGTCTTCTAGCCAGGCTGTACTGCAACACCTGAGAACAACTTCCTTAGACCACATAGCCGCACCAGTGGGATACCTGGGAACGTTGCTGTTCTTTTCCCTTTCCAATTTTTATTTATTCATTCTTTTCTTTTCTTTTTTTTCTTCTCTTCCCCTTTTTGTTTTCCACCATTTCATAGTCTCTCATCTCTCCACTCCAATGGCAAGCTCCCCTAGCATTCTTTTTTGTTTGTTTGTATGTTTTTGGCTCCTGTTCCTCTCTCCTCTCTCCCATATCCGTCTTAGCTCCACACATAACAATCTCCCTGCTACATCCTGCCTACCTGCACCATGAGCCAAACATCACACCATGAAGCAGCACAGGCACAGCCTACTGGAACCTGCCCTGCACTGATTACCGACCCACCCCGGTGGCTGTAGTAAGTGCCACAAACAACCAGTAACTGCTCTTCAGTTAGACCTGCCCTGCCATACCATATCTGAGTGACTGACCCTGCCAGTTGGAGAAGAAGGCAAAAAGTATTGGGCCCACAGACAAACAAACAACAAAGAACACACAGCCAGCCTGCTCAGACATAGCCAAATTAAAAAAAAAAAAAAGGAATGAAACAAACTAATCTACAATCAATAAATGATAAAAATAACTACTGAATGCCCCGAAGACAGCAGACAATATCAAAACATTTACAAAAACAGGACAGGATGGCTCCAGTAGGTGTCAAAAATAAAACACCAGATGACTTTCCAGTGGAAGAAAAGACACTAGAACTACCTGATAGGGAATTCAAATCTCTAATACTCAGAATTCTCCAAGAGTTGAAGCAAAAAGCAGACAAAAGTGAGGAATAAATAGAAAAATTCATGGAAAATACAGACAAAAGATTGGAATAATTCAGGAAGATAATGCAGGAACAAAATGCCATAATAAATTCACAACTAGAAATTACATAAAAACAAAAATTAGAAATCCAAAAGATAAACAACAAGATTTCAGAAATGGATGGTGTCATAAAAGGGCTGAGCAGCAGATTTGAAACGGTGGAAGACAGGATCAGTGGAATTGAAGACAAACACTTGGATACAACTCTGTTTTGGGAAAACTCAGAAAAAAGAACAAACAAAAATGAAGAGAGCCTGAGAGTTATGTGATTGGAGTACCAGAACAGGGGGAGAAAACAGAAAACACAGAGAGGATCATTGAAGAACTGCTGACAGAAAACTTCCGCAATATCATGAAAGATGAAAAGCTGGCTATCCAAGAAGCTCAATAAACACCATACAGGATATACCCCAAAAGAAAATCACGGAGGCATATCATAATCACACTTGCCAAAACCAAAGACAAAGAATCCTGACAGAAGCTCTTGAAAAACAAGAAGTCACATACAAAGGAGAAACAATAAGACTAAGCTCAGATTATTCAGCAGAAACCATGCAGACAAGAAGGCAATGGGATGACATATATAAAATCTTGAAAGAAAAAAATTGCCATCCAAGAATAATATATCCTGAAAAACTCTTGTTCAGATATGATGCTGAAATTAGGTCATTTCCAGATAAACAGAAATTAAGGGAATATGTAAAAGCCAAACCAAACTTACAAGAATTATTAAAGGGAGTTCTTCAATCTGAGGACAAACAACTTCAGCTCACAAGCAGAATCTAGGATGCAGGATCATACCAGCCAGATACCAATCTAGGAAATGAACTCTCAAGGACTATCAAAAACCAAAAGATATACAACAGGGAATCAGACCAGTTAATCAGTAAATGACAACAACATCAAAACAATAAAAGAGAGAATAAATGGCATAGGTATAGAACCTTCTAATGGAGAAGAAGTCAAGGCGATACCAAGTAATTGTAGACTGCTTCAAACCTAGAAAGATAAGGGTAAAATTCATGGTAACTACAAAGAAAGTTAAGAAACATACTCATAAAAATAAAGAGGAAAAACGTACACTCTCAGCAAAAACAAAACCTACAAAAACAGAAGAAAAAAAACCCCACAAACAAAAGTAACTCACCACAGGATAGAAAGAAGAACAAAGAAAACGTCAGCACCAGAAAATGACAGCAACAAACTCCCATCTATCAACAATTACACTGAATTTAAATGGACTCAATGTACCCATAATGAGATGGAGAGTGACAGAATGGATAAGAAAACAGGATCCATCAATATGCTGTCTATAAGAGACACACCTTAGAAACAAAGATGTGAATTTATTAAAAGTTAAAGGTTGGAAAAAATATATCAAGCTAACAACTAGCAAAAAAGAGCAGAAGCAGCAATACTAATCTAAGATAAAATAGAGTTTAAAACAAAATCCACCATAAAAGACAAAGAAGGACACTATATAATGATTAAGGGGAGGATCTATCATGAAGACATAACCATAATAAACATCTACGCACCCAATGACAGGGCTCCAAAATACATAAAACAAACTTTAACAACACTGGAAAGAGAAATTGACAGTTCCACAATAATAGTAGGAGACTTCAACACACCACTCTCAGTAAAGGACAGAACAACTAAGAAGAAACTCAGCTAAGATACAGAAGACATAAAGGACACAATCAGCCAACTTGACCTCATAGACATATATAGAACACTCCATCCAACAGCTGCAAAGTATACATTCTTTTCCAATCCACATGGAACGTTCTCCAGAACAGACCACATCTTAGACCACAGAGCAATCCTCAACAAGATCCAAAACGCTGAGATAATTCAAAATATCTTCTCTGACCACAATGCCATCAAGGTAGAAATTAACAACAGAAAGACCAAGGGAAAAAAGTCAATTACATGGAAACTGAATAATACTCTGCTTACACATCACTGGGTAATAGAAGAAATCAGAGATGGAATCAAAAAATTGCTAGAATCAAATAAGAATGAAAACACATCATACCAAAACCTTTGGGACACAGCAAAGGCAGTCCTCAGAGGACAATTTATAGCAAGACATGCACATATCAAAAAAGAAGAAAGGGAAAAAATCAAAACATTAACTATAGAACTGAAACAAATAGAAAGAGAGCAACAAAAAAAGCCCAGGACCAAGAAATAGTAAAGATCAGAGCAGAAATAAATTAAATAGAGAACAGAAAAACACTGGAAAGAATCAACAAAACCAAAAGTTGGTTCTTTGAAAGAATCAACAAAATCGACAAACCACTGGCCAGAGTGACAAAAGAAAAACAGCAGAGGACACAAATAACCCAAATAAGAAATGAAATGGGGGATATTACAGTAGACCCAACTGAAATAAAAAGGATTCTAACAGAATATTGTGAAAAACTATACTCCAACAAATTTGAAAACCTAGAGGAAATGGATAAATTTCTGGAAACACACTACCTACCCAAACTACAACAAAGTGATGTTGAAAATCTGAACAGACCCATAACAAGAGAAGAGATTGAAAAGGTAATAAAAAAAACTCCCAACCAAAAAAAGCCCTGGCCCAGATGGCTTCACTGGAGAATTCTACAAAATATTTACAGAAGAGCTTGTACCAGTTCTACTCAAGGTATTTCAGAGCATAGAAGAGGAAGCAACACTTCCAAATTCATTCTATGAAGCCAGCATAATAACGCTGATACCAAAACCAGGCAAAGACGTCACAAAAAAAGAAAATTACTGACCAATGTCTCTCATGAATATAGATGCAAAAATTGTGAACAAAATTCTAGCCAATAGAATTCAGCATCTTATCAAAATTAATACACCACGACCAAGTAGGGTTCATACCAGGTATGCAAGGATGGTTCAACATTAGAAAATCAATCAATGTAATCCACCACATAAACAAAAGGAAAGTAAAGAATCACATGATCATCTCAAATGACACAGAAAAGGCATTTGACAAAGTCCAACACCCATTCCTGATAAAAAACTCTCAATAAAATAGCTATAGAAGGGAAATTTATCAACATAATAAACAGCATCTATGCAAAACCAATGGCAAGCATCATTCTTAATAGAGAGAGGGTGAAAACATTCCCCTTGAGAACAGGAACAAGACAAGGATGCCCTTTATCACCACTCCTATTTAACATTGTGCTGGAAGTTCAAGCTAGAGCAATAAGGCAAGAAAAAGAAATAAAGGGCATCAAAATTGGTAATGAAGAAGTTAAACTGTCCCTGTGTGCAGATGATATGATACTATACATAGAAAACCCTAAAGACTCCACAAGAAATCTACTGGATCTAATAGAAAGATTCAGCAGAGTAGCAGGATACAAGATAAACATTCAAAAATCGGTTGGATTCCTATACACCAATATGGAGAACGATGAAAATGAAATCAGGAAATCAATACCATTTTCAATAGCCCCTAAAAAGATAAAATACTTAGGAATAAATCTAACCAGGGATGTAAAAGACCTGTACAAAGAAAACTAGAAAACACTACTGCAAGAAACCCAAAGGGATCTACATAAATGGAAAAACATACCATGTTCATGGATAGGTAGACTCAACATTGGGAAAATGACAATTCTACCCCAAAAAATTTACAAATACAACGCAATCCTGATCCAAATACCAACAACTTTCTTCAAAGAAATGGAAAAACTAATCATTAACTTTATATGGAAAGGGAAGAAGCCCCGAATAAGTAAAGCACTACTGAAGAAGAAGAATAATGTTGGAGGACTCACAGTACCTGACTTCAGAACCTACTATACAGCTACAGTAGTCAAAACAGCTTGGTACTGGTACAAAGACAGATACATTGATGAATGGAACAGAATTGAGAATCCAGATGTAAATTCACCCACCTACGGTCACCTGATCTTCGACAAGGGCACAAAGTCCATGAAATGGGTAAAAGACTGTCTTTTTAACAAATGGTGCTGGTAAAATGGGTATCCATCTGCAAAAAAATGAAACAGGACCCATACCTCACACCATATACAAAAACTACTTCAAAATGGATCAAAGACCTAAATATAAAGCCAAAAAGTTTAAAGTTCATAGAAGAAAAAATAGGACCAATGCTACAAGCCCTAATACACGGCATTAACGTGATACAAACCATAACCAACAACACAAAAACCCCAGAAGATAAGCTAGATAACTGGGATCTTCTAAAAATGAAACACTTACGCTTTTCAACAGAATTCACCAAAAGAGTAAAAAAAGAACCTGCAGACTGGGACAAAATTTTTGGATGGTACGAGTCAGACAAAGCTCTAATCTCCATAATCTACAAGAAAATCCAACACTTCTACAACAAAAAGACAAATAATCCTATTAAAAAATGGGCAAAGGAAATGAACAGACACTTCACCAAAGAAGACATTCAAATGGCCAACAGACACATGAGGAAATGTTCGCGATCACTAGGCATTAGAGAAATGCAAATTAAAATCACAGTGAGATACCATCTCACCCCAGTATTACTAGCACAAATCAAAAACACTGGAAATAACAAATGTTGGAGGGGCTGCAGGGAGATCGGAAGTCTTACGCACTGTTGGTGGGAATGCAAAATGATACAACCATTTTGGAAAATGATATGGAGCTTCCTCAGAAAGCTAGAAATAGACATACCATTCGATCCAGCAATCCCACTCCTAGGAATATATCCTAGAGAAATAAGAGTCGTCACTCAAATAGACATATGCACACCTATATTCATGGCAGCATTGTTCCTAATAGCAAAACAATGGAAACAACCTAGATTCCCATCAACAGATGAATGGATAAACAAACTATGGTACATACACACAATGGAATACTATGCAACAAGAAAGAACAACAATGAATCTGTGAAGCATCTCATAACATGGATGAAACTGGAGGACATTATGCTGAGTGAAACAAGTCAATCACAAAAGGAAATATATAGTATGAGACCTCTATTGTAAAAACCCATGAAAAAGTTCACACACAAAATGTAACAACCTTTGTTGGTTACCAGGGATGGGAGGGGTGGGGGGGAAATACTAAATAGGCAATGGATAAGTGGTATCTTGGGTGAAGGGTGAGACAGTACACAATACAGGGGAAACCAGCACAACTTGCACAAGGAAAGGTCATGGAAGCTCCATAGACACATCCAAACTCCCTGAGGGACTGAATTGCTGGGTGGAGGGCTGTGGGGACCATGGTCTCAGGTAACATCTAGCTCAATTGGTGTAATGCAGCTTATAAAGACAATGCTCTACATTCTACCTTGGTGAGTAGTGTCTGGGGCCTTAAAATTCTGTGAGCAGCCATCTGAGATACTCCACTGGTCTCATCCCTTCGGGAGTAAGGGAGAATGAAGAGAACAGGATACAAGGAAAAGATTAGTCCGAAGGATTAATGGACCACAGCTATCAAGGCCTCCACCAGACTGAGTCCAGTACAGCTAGACCGTGCCTAGCTACCACCACTGACTGCTCTAACGAGGATCACAACAGAGGGTTCTGGACAGAGCTGGAGAAGGATGTAGAGCAAAATTCTAAGTCACAAAAAGAAGACCAGATTTACTGGCCTAAAGGAGACTGGAGAAACCCTGGAGTATGGACCACAGACACACTTTTAGCTCAGTGGTGAAGTCATTTCCGAGGTTCACTCTTCAGCCGGGGAGTGGACAGCCCCATAAAACCAAATGGGACTAATGAGGCACAGCAGTCCAGGGACAAGGGCCAGAAGGCAGAAGGGGACAGGAAAGCTGGTGATAGGGAACCCAAGGTTGAGTAAGGATATTATGGATGTGCTGTGAGATTGTTAAGCATTGT
Source organism: Dugong dugon (assembly GCA_030035585.1). NCBI lineage: Eukaryota > Metazoa > Chordata > Mammalia > Sirenia > Dugongidae > Dugong > Dugong dugon. The sequence goes on along the minus strand of CM057463.1, from coordinate 97,749,739 downwards.
CATAGGGCAACATGTGTACTGTTAAATGAGAAACTATTTTGTTCTGTAAGCCTTCATCTAAAGTGAGAATAGCAGCACAACTGGAAGAGCGTAGTCGATGTCACTGAACTGTTCATGTAGAAATTTTTGAAATGGTGTATCTTTTGCTATGTGTATTTTCAACAACAACAACAACAAAAGGTCGAGAAGGGAGAGGGTTGACACGTTGTCAGGTTGTTAACCAATGTCATAAAACAATAGGTGTACTACTGTTTCATGAGAAACTATTTGTTCTGTAAGCCTTCACCTGAAGTACAATACAAAAAAAGAAGAAGAAACTGAAGGAAAACAGAACTATTAAGGAAATGACTTTGCCAGAGGGAAATGCTGATTAGTTTCAAAGATAAATTTTTGTCAAGGATTTCGTTTTACTTGGATCAACAATCCACGCTCATGGAAGCAGTCAAGAAGTTAAAAGACACATAGCATTGGGCAAATCTGCTGCAAAAGACCTCTTTAAAGTGTTAAAAAGCAAAGATATCACTTTAAGGACTAAGATATACCTGACCCAAGACATGGTGTTTTTGATTGCCCCATATGCATGTGACAGCTGGAGAGTGAATAAGGAATACCGAGAATTGATGTCTTTGAATTATGGTGTTGGCGAAGGATACTGAATATACCAGGGACTGCCAAAAGAATAAACAAATCTGTCTTGGAAGAAATCCAACCAGAATACTCCTTAGAAGCAAGGATGCTGAGACTACATCTCACATACTTTGGACATGTTATCAGGAGGCATCAGTCCCTGGAGAAGGATATCATGCTTGGTAAAGTGGAGCATCAACGAAAAAAGAAAGACCCTTAATGATATGGATTGACACAGTGACTGTAACAACGGGCTCAAGCATAACAATTATCGTGAGAATGGCTCAGGACCGGGCAGTGTTTCATTCTGTTGTGCATAGGGTTACTATGAGTTGGAACCAACTAGACAGCACCTAATAACAACAACAACGATGACCTTTTTTGGAGAATTCTCATAAATCTTTGTTCGTTTGTTTTTACATTTTTTTCAAGTTCCCGAGTTTAGCTGTGGTTAAGTGACGTTTTATACATTATGGAGAGATACAGAGGTGCATATTTGTACCTGTAAGATTTATATAATTAGGAATAAGCCTAATGGCAAGAAAGAAATTTATTATTATTCCAAATCCTGTAACATTCGTACCTCCTATAAAGGTTGAAAAACCCTGTAACCTTGTCTTTGTCAACTGAATTACCCAGAACATGCAAAAGTCTTATTCACTGACCATGATGAATTATGTTTTATTTTCCTTATTCCTCAATTTTCTCATTTGTCCTGTAACTAATTAAAAACTGGAAGTATTTAACTAGTATTAATTAAATAATTTCATTATGAACAACCTCCACAGATATTTTTGTGCTTAATAATTTCCCACTCTTCAGTTTATACATACATAAATGCCATGGAATAAAGAAGAGCTTGTTTAAAGACCCTTTTTTCCATTGCTAGATAGGTTCTAAAGTAATACATCATCATCATAATTAATATTCTATCCTCACTATCCAAAAATTAGAATAATTCAGTAAAATCAGTAATTCAAAATACTAAACAACATAGCAATCACTTACATTGATTTTAAATAATTTAGCACATCTTTCTACCATGCATCTGAATATATAACTTAGCAGGAAGTGAAAAGCTACAAAGTTTTGTGTGTCTATATTAATTTTTCATTTTTCCAACTCTCCCTCTGCACTGGGTAGGGGAAAATTTCTCTCTCTTAAACCATTCAAGCTTTGAGACTTGTCAGAATAAAAAAAAAAAAAAAAAAAGTTTTATGATAAAAGTGAAACTAGAGTAGCTAAAGACCTTATACCACGGACTGCCAAAAGAACAAACAAATCTATCCTGGAAGAAGTAAAACCAGAATGTTCTTTAGAAGAAAGGATGGTGAGACTACGTGTCACATACTTTGGACATGTTACCAGGAGGGATCAGTCCCTGGGAAGGACATCATACTTGGTAAAGTAGAGGGTCAGTGAAGAAGAGGAAGACTTTCAATGAGATAGATTGACACAGTTTGTGCAACAATGGCCTCAAACATAACAATGATTGTGAGGATGGTGTGGGACGAGGCAGTGTTTTGTTCTGTTGTACATAGGGTCCCCATGAGTCAGAACTGACTTGATGGGACCTAATAAAAACAAAGACCTTAAGATAGCAACATAATCCGTATTTATATATAGCCAGTGTTATTTATCTTACTTATTATTATTTTGTTTTTATATCAGAACTAAATCTGATATACCAAAGCAATTGATTGGAAAATGATGACATTTTATTATTCAATCTTTGATATCATGTCTCAAAATGACGTTTGAATTTATTTTGCATGTGGAAGATTAAGCTAAATTTGCAGAACTTTGGACTTATACATCAATTATGGTGTTCTTAAGTCACATTTTTTTATAATCCTTGGCATTCAACCCAGCATTGGCTTAGCCACTTTTGTTTAATAAAGACCATTATTTCCCTTTGCTCTCTAGTCTTTTCGTCTAGTTCCTGCCATCTCACTTTTCTTCTCACCCCGCATCACACTGAGCCACTAAAATAAAAAGGTAAAAATTTTCAGGGAGCTATTCATGGATGATTGAATTGAAGAACTTATTGTTAAATGTGGTTAAAAAAAAACAAAAAAACCTCTTATGATTGCTAGACCTAGATTGTGGCCAAAGACTATTTCCACCAGTTTCTATTACCTAGTCACTTAAGTGTGATTCTTCAGTACGTTGGCAGCCAGACTGAAATTGTTTCATAGAATTAGCCATGTCAATGACAACTCTGGTGTTGGGTGCTTATTTAAACACACACACACATAGACAAATACATGCAAAAACAACAAACTGTTTCTTGTTTAATTAAACATCTCATAGAGACACTTTATTATTAAAACAGTCTATTTGTTTTTTTATGATTTCTAGGCTGTGTCCAAATTATTTAAATGCATGTTACTATTAAGATTTTAGAAGAAGGGAACTATTCTTTTGACCATGTCATCTAAGTAATGAGATGGGATAAAATGTTTAGACATTATTTTCTAAGTATCTCTGAAAAGAAAGGAAGAATGCTTGCATTTATTTTACATATATTATAAAGGTATTCATTTTCTGATTCATTTGTTTATTCTTAACCTTACAAAAGGTTATTAGTGTGAATTATGATCATGTACACTATGCAACAGTAAACGCTATATGGAAATATAGGGCACAAATCATAGTGTCTACATACTGTGGATTCACTGTGTCAGGTTGAATTAATTTCAGAAGTATTTACGCCAGTCAAGTCTGATAAATCTTGCAACATAACTGGCACATAATTTCAAAATGACATTTTTGAATGTATATTTCATAAATAATTTGTTAGACATCAATTTTTCTACAATTTCCTATTTGTTATTTAACTTCACATATTTTTCTATTATGTTGAATGACAGAATGAATAATTACAGAGAAATTAAGGAAACAGAGTATAATTTATTTACATTTTTCTTAATCTTCTGTCCTGAGGGGGGAAAAAAACGTTTTGGTGCATTTTAAACATTTCAAGAGCAGACAGAGTAGTATCAAAAATGCCTTTAATCTTAAAAAACACAGTTGTGGATTTATTAGTTGAACGTTCTCTGACTTCTGACAACATTTTCAAAGAAAACATTTTAATGACAAATTATAAACATCAAAGTTAGCATTTTCAAACCGTCACTGACAGACAGATGATAAATCCAATCATAGCAGTTTTATAAGAGAAAAAATTCATTTGTGAATCAGTCAGAAAACCAAACGAGAAAATAATTGTGATGGTGGCTCACCTATCCTGCATTGCATTATAACAGGTCAAAGGTGCTTTTATAAAAATAATTTTTCAAGGTTAGGTCATATAAAGAACCCTGGTGGTACAGTGGTTAAGAGCTTGGCTGCTAACCAAAAGGTTGGCAGTTCAAATTCATCAGCTGCTCCTTGGAAACCCTTTGGGGCAGTTCTACTCTGTCCTACAGAGTTGCTATGACTCAGAATCAACTAAAGGGCAGAGCGTTTGGTTTGGTTTTTGGCAGACACTTAAACCTATATTTTAAATAAACCAATTTTATAATAATAGAAAAGACTTTTATATTGCTTATTAATTTCCAGGCACTATTATAAATGTGGAAACCCTAGTGGCGTAGTGGTTAAAAGCTATGGCTGCTAACCAAAAGGTCGGCAGTTCAATCCACCAGGTGCTCCTTGGTTACCGTATGGAGCAGTTCTACTCTGTTCTAGAGTGTCGCTATGAGTTGGACTTGATGGCAACTTTTTTCTTTTTTTTTAATATTACCTTATAAATAGTAGCTCACTTAGTCCATACCACAACCCTCTGTCAGAATAAGACGTCCAGCCTTGGTGGAGCAGTGGTTAAATCACTCAATTGCTAACTGAAATGTTAGCGGTCAGAACCCATCAGCTGCTCTGTGGGAGAAAGATGTGGCAGTTTGCTTCCATAAAAATTTACCCTTAGAAACCCTATGGGGCAGTTCTACTCTGTCCTGCAGGGTCACTATGAGTCTGAATCAACTGGACTGCGGTGTTTTATCTTTTTTAAATGCCGAGAGTACATGATGCAGCTTAGATTCAGCGGTCTATTTCAGAGGCTTCTTTTTTTTTTTTTTTTTTTTAAAAACTATGCTATGCCTCCTCCCCTATGACTAAAATATTAACTTTAATAATAAGCAGTATAGATGTGCTTCCAGCATTAGCGATTTGAGGTGGCTCTGAGTAACTTCTCCCTGCAAAGGTAGTTTGTCCTGCAGAAAGAAGTCTCCTTGTGTCATCACTGGTCTCACAACTATACGGGTGGTACTCAAGGTTGTGCCCTCTCAGAAAACATGAGCTGCAACCACTGAAGCGGAAACCACGTTTAGATCAAAAGAATTGCTTTTAGGTCAGATGTCAAGAGTAGTGTTGCTCTGTGTACACAGGGTAGGGTGGGAGCAAGGTGAAGACTTTGATCCTAGCGCCTGCACATCAAGTTAGGGAACGAAAGTTGGGCTAAAGGCTTCCTGTAAGGAGCACAGGGAACATTTCTGAGGTGTGTTGTTCCTACTGCTACGCTAGTCCTTTGCCTGTACTGCAGTTACACGACAGACTAAACCTGGAATAATTCAGTACATTGAATGTTTCTTATTGATGTATTTCCTCTCTGTGTGTTTTACTCCATTAAAAAAGAAAGAGGAAAGAAGAAAGATAAAAAAGACTTAAAATAGAAAAGAGGAGAAATTTAAAAAGTCAAAACAAAATTTTAAAGACAAAACATACAACACTTTACAGAGGTTGGTTAAGAAAAAAGAGAGAGAAAGAGAGTAGTAAACTCACCCGCAATATAATAGGAATAAAAACATGTTGGATTCAGAGATTATTTAAGAGATTAAAGCACTATAACCAAATCTTTAGCAATAAGTTAAAAGAAACAAAAAAACCTTAGACAAAATTGTCAAATCCTGGATAAAAATATAAGCTATAGAAATAACTTAAGAAAAGTAGAAAATCTGAAAGGTCCCGTAACTATTAGAATTTCCATATTAAAAAATAATCTATGTTTCTAAAACAGTAGCTCAAAGGTAGCAAATTAGGATTTGAAATAATATATTAGTCACAATAGTAATAAAATTTAAGTTATTGAGAGTAAGTCTGACTATATACGCAAGACCTCTGTGCAGAAATTTATAAAACTATATTTAAAACTTTAAAAAAGGACTGGATAAATGGAGAGCTATCTCGTGTTCATTTATAGAAAGAATGAATCTAATGAAAGTATCAATTCTCTTCAAACTGGTCTATAGGTTTATTAGAAAATCAAACAAAATTTCATTAAGGATGTATGTGAAATGTGTCAAGCTAAATTTAAAACTGAAAATGGAAGAACAAAGGGGACAATTTTCCTACCATGACATTAAATATTATTATAAAGGTATAATAAAACAGAATATCATATAATTACAAGGATAGAAAAAATACATTGACCAAAAAAAAAAAAAAAAAAGCAGAGAGTACAGCAACTTACCCACAGATAATTGAAAATAATATATATAAAATTTACATGTGTGTAAATTTATATATGTATATATACAAGTAGTCCTTGACTTGTGATGGAGTTCTGTTCCTACGGCTCTGTCTTAAGTAGGTTCTGATGTGAGTAAAATAACCCTTTTTTAGAAAATTTTCATTATTATTGCCTTTTATTATCAGTGTCTTAGTTTGTTGGCATCAGAGTCATAACGATGAAGCTGCAATTGTAATGGCTGTCAGGCACGTGTGCTGTCCAGTTGTAGTACGCCGTTAGAGTCAAACATTGCCCAACTTTCTACCCATTAGGACTCGCTACACTGGCACCAATACAGACTACATTTTAGACATGATATGACAGTGTTTTGATCAGGATATCATAACATTGAACATTTGTGAGTGAACATCTAAGAATGATAACATTAGCAAATTATACGATGGCAATAATGTACATAATACATGTTACTAATGATAAGATTTGCAAAAAAAAAAAAAAAAAGTCGTAAGTGAGGTTTGCAGTAACTCAATGCATCCTAAGTCCGTAAGTCAGAAATTTTCCATATCTATATATATATATACATTTATATGTATATATACACACACATATATGTACATGTATGTATCTGTGTATATATATATATGTATGTATTAAAAAAAAATTGCTGTCGAGTTGATTCTAACTCATAGCAACCCTATAGGACAGAGTAGAACTACCCCACAGAGTTTCCAAAGAGTGCCTGGTGGGGTCGTCAATTACTGGAGTCTTGTTTTTCACAAATGCCTTCAGTTCAGCTTGGACCTCTTCCTTCAGTACCATAGGTTTTGATGTCATATGCTACCTCCTGAAATGGTTGAACGTTGACCAGTTCTTTTTGGTACTGTGTATTCCTTCCATCTGCTTTGATGTTTCCTGCGTTGTTTAATATTTTCCCATAGAATCCTTCATATTGCAGCTTGAGGCTTGAATTTCTCTTCAGCTCTTTCAGCTTGAGAAATGCTGAGCAGGTTATTCCCTTCTGGTTTTCTAACTCCAGGTCTTTGCCCATGTCATTATAACACTTTACTTTGTCTTCTCTAGCTGCCATTTGAAATCTTCTGTTCAGCTCTTTGACTTCATCCTTTTTTCCATTTGCTTTAACTACCTGACAATCAAGAGCAAGTTTCACAGTGTCTTCTGATATCCATTTTGGTCTTTTATTTGTATCCTATCTTTTCAATGACATCTTGCTTTCTTCATATATGATGTCCTTCAAGTCATTCCACAGCTCGTCTGGTCTTCAGTCATTGTTGTTCAGTGTGTCAAATCTATTCTTGAGATGATCTCTAAATTCAGGTGGGATACATTCAAAGTCGTACTTTGGCTCTTGAGGATTTGTTCTAATTTTCTTCAGCTTCAACTTGAACTTGCATATAAGCAATTGATGGTCTCTTCTGCTGTTGGTCCCTGGCATTGTTCTAACTGATGGTATTGAGCATTTCCATCATCTCTTTCCATAGATGTATTTGATTTATTCCTGTGCATTCCACCTGACAAGGTCTACATGTATATTCTCCACTTGTGTTGTTGAAAAAAAGATTGGTAGTTGGAAAACATGGGCTGGGTGATAGAAACAAGGCCAGAGATCGCATGATAGAATTTTGCAAGACCAATGACTTCTTCATTGCAAATACCTTTCTTCAACAACGTAAATGGTGACTATACACGTGGACTTCGCCAAATGGAATACACAGGAATCAAATTGACTACATCTGTGGAAGGAGATGATGGAAGACTCATTAACAACCCGTAATATGCAGATGACAAAATCTTGCTTCCTGAAAGCCAAGAGGACTTGAAGCACTTACTGATGAAGATCAAACACTACAGCCTTCATTATGGATTACACCTCAACATAAAGAAAACAAAAATCCTCACAACTGGACCAATAAGCAACATCATGATCAAAGGAGAAAAGATTGAAGTTGTCAAGGATTTCATTTTACTTGGATCCACAATCAACACCCATGGAAGCAGCAGTTAGGCAATCAAAAGATATATTGTAATGGCCAAATCTGCTGCAAAAGACTTCTTAAAAGTGTTGAAAAGCAAAGATGTTACTTTGAGGTATAAGGTCCACCTGACCCAAGCCATGATATTTTCAATTGTCTCATATACATGAGAAAGCTGGACAATGAATAAGGAAGACTGAAAAAAGAATTGATGCATTTGAATTGTGGTGCTGGTGAAGAGTGTTGAATACACCATGGACTGCCAGAAGAGCAAACAAGTCTGTCTAGGAAGAAATACAACCAGAGTTCTACTTGGAAGTGGGGATGGCAAGTCTTCTTCTCATGTCCTTTGGACATGTTATCAGGATGGATCAGTCCCTGGAGAAGGACATCATGCTTGGTAAAGTAGAGGGTCAGTGAAAAAGAGGAAGACCCTCAACAAGATGGATCATCAACAGTGGCTGCAAAAATGGGCTCAAACATAATAAGGTTAGGGCAGGATCGGGCAGTATTTCGTTCTGTTATACATAGTGTTGCTATGAGTAGGAACCAACTGGATGGCACCTAACAACAACAATAACATGTATGTATGTGTATGTGTTTGTATGGTCTTGAAAATTCCTGGAGGAAAAGAGAATATTAAATAAATGTAGCTGAGAAAATTAGCTTTGTAAGTGGAAAATAAAAGGAAAGGGTGATTCTTACATTGTTGGTGTTGTTAGGTGCTGTCCAGTCTATTTCAACTCATAGCAACCGCAAGTTACAGAGTATAACTGCCTCATAGTGCTTTTCTGGCTGTAGTCTTTACTGAAGCCAGTCACCAAGTTTCTGGGTGGATTCAACTGCCAACCTTCTAGTTAGCAGCCAACCGCTAAACCATTTGCACCACCAGGGCTCTTTGATCCTTACATTATACCCTATCAATTAATAATTTCAGGTGAATTCAATATTTAATCGTTAAAAGTAAAATTTTTAAACATGTAAAACTAAAAAGACACTAAGATTTGAACATTGGAAAAGGAAAGAAATTTTCAAGAAAGTACCAGAAAACAATATTAACACATTTCACAACATAAAATTTAAGAATGAACGTTAATTAAAAGGCATCATAATGAAAGTGAAAAGACAAGTCTCATAGGAAAAGATAACAGCAATACAAAAAGCTCAGGATGGATGAGTATACAAGTTAATTCCTAAAAATAAAAATGAAAAAAGTAAAAATTAAAAAAAAAAAAGCAAATAGCCTGTGCGGAAATTTCCCAGACGAGAAAGCACATATGGTCAACAAATATAAAAATATGCTGTTTTCTAAGAAATTAGAAAAATACTAATTAAGAACAAAATGAGAAAGTACATTTTACCTATTAGTTGGCAGAAATGTTGGAGAATGTGGAAAAATGGAAAGTACTATACGTTGCTGTTGGCAGTGTAAATCGATTGAAAAAGTTTGGAAAAACATTTGATAATATCTTTAAGAAATGAACATTAAAATCTTTCATGACCTAGACATTCTTTGTGTTAGTATAACCCCTGGAGAAACTGTTGCACATTGATGCCAGAAGATAGGCACTAGAATATTCATAGTAGTTTGATTTTTTTAAAAAAAATAACAACAACAAAATCAATCTGGAAACAACCCAGCTGTCTATATGCACAATGTATAAATACATTGTGATAAATTCACCATAATATGTAGCAGTTGTAAACAACAGAATTACATCTACACCTAACAACATGGATGGATTTTTTTTAATTATAATATTGGTAATCCCACAAGATAACTTATAAGGTGATATTATTTGTATAAAATTCAAAAATAAAGAAATCTGAACAATATAGCATTTAAAAATACATACATGTATAATAAAAAAATTAAAGCAAGGAAATGATTATCACAGAATTTTAGCTAGTAATTACTTCTTCAGAGAAGGCAAAAGAATGGGAGTGGAGGAAAGGACACACTTTATTATAATGCTTTATTATAATTTCTTTGGTTAGGCAGCAGGTTCATGTCTGAACATTATGTTAATACGCTTCATAACTTGTATAGTTTATTTGTGTATTGAATAGTATATTAAAAAGATAATATAATTAAATGATTTAAATATATATTTTTTCACATTTGTTAGTAAGTAAATATAGAAAGTGTTTGCACATTTTAAATCTTAATACTCTTTTTTTTCTTAACACTAGCCAACATTGACTCTCCACTTTTACTGACATCTGAAGGCTATGTCTTTTAAAATGAATCTGTTCATTTATGTTCTATAATAATAGGTAAATTTTATTCTTTTAAATTGAATAAGCTTTCCTTTGTATTTGACAATGATTTAGTTGAAAACCATATCTAAGTTTTTGTGAATAAAAATAGGTTAAAATATGTTAGCTCATTTTAATTTCTGTAACAAACATTTAAGGTAGATATGTAAATTATTTAAGATTCACTGATGTTCACATTAAATTATAAGAGGAAAACTCAAGTAACTTAACTATAAAAAAGGAAGAGTAATCTATTAGTTGAGATTTGTATACCTCTGGGTGGGTATAAATTCTGGGAAAGTTTATCTCTGTGGTGTTCAAGATCTCCAACAGTAGGTCACAAATTACATGATCTTTATGTCTGGTATTATAGAAATTAAAAATTAAAAAAAAAAAAAAGACTGCTATGTTTCTTGCAACCTTCGTGCTCATTGTTGGTAATGTCTTCCTAGTAGTTTGTGTTCTCTTTACTCAAGAATTGCATTTTTCTGTTTGTTTTATTTAAATGAATTACTTAATTTTATTTATTTTTGCTGTGGATAGGGCTTTGTTACACAGAGATGTGTAAAGTGATGTAGTCTTGACAACTGTATTAGATTTATTGGGGGCTGAGGATGTGTTTGATCAAGGGGGAGTGAGTGGTATTTTCATAGCTAAACTCATAGAAAAATGCCTTCACTGTGTCAGCAGCAATACATCAAACCTGGTGAAAGCCATTGGCCCCAACAGAACATTGCTGAATTACCAAGAACAATTTCTTTAGAAGTAAGGGATTGGAGACAGATCCTTTGCAGATTTAAGAGTGAATAAAAAGACATAAAGACTTGGAGAGACCAGTAGATATTACTGTTTCAAGGAAAGTGAAACAGAAAAAGAAATAATGAATTGACTTCAGAGAGGGTTGTGAGGTTAAGTGCATTGTTGGAAAAAAGAAGGGGAAAGTTTAAAGTTGATATCAGAAATGATATATTTTTTGAGACATCCAACTTCCAAATTCTGTGGATTGTGCCCACAGGTTCTTAGTCACATACAAAGTAAGAGAAAGTGCCCAATATATGATTGATTTAAGGTTGGAATCATAAAGATGTATATGACTAAAAGTCAAAAAGAGAAATTATTTGAGTTTTCTGACCAGATAAGTTTCTGTTATACATCTTAGATTTCCTTATTTTAGGTGCTGAACAAAGAGAAAGGAAAAGTTGAGGAACTGAAAGACAACATGAAGTTTAAGAGATGTTACAGTGATTAATATAAGAGTGAATATTCTAGGATAGACACTTTTTATTTTTACTTGCATGTGTGTTGGAGGATTAATTACTAGGTTCAAGGTAGAAGTGTCAATTATGAATGGCATGACTGTCAAAGAAGGAAGAGAGTGGCATATATAATTAATTCTATACAAAAGGTTAGAAATGTATGTAATGAATTTGTAAATTTGGATGCCTTCTTTCCCTTCTATTAACTATGAGTAGCCCATGTATAAGAATGCTACAGATAAATAGTATTCCCAGGTAAAGTTCCATGTTAAATTACAGAGAAGTTTTTGTGAGGGAGGGAGAAGTTGTTTATGCTGTAAATATTCTCTGATAATTTCTCCAGCATTCTATCCTAATTTTTCTCACTTTATGCATTCACTTCACAGACATCTTTCAATATAGTAGCAATAATTGCAATCTAAATTTATTTCAGTCCATATTCCTCTCTTGAAGTCCAGATTGTTGTTGGAAAGATGCCCTTTCCCCAGGTAATTGCTTTACTGCAACTAATAACAGAGATAAGTCTTTGTTATAGAAAATGCTCTGGATAAATTTCACAATGATTACTCTTCCCCTTCCTCTGCCAGAAACACATGGAGATCATTTTTGGATGTTCAACATGAGAACTTAATGATGTTCCTAAAAGTAAAACCCACAAGAAGTATTTGTAGGCCCCTCCAAGACAGTGCAGCCCAGAAGTTACTCTTCTGTTAGCCCACACTCAGCCTGTAATAGTTTGCCAAAATTACCATTTAAGTATTCTTACAAGTATAGGGCTCCAGTGGCTTCTGCTCCAGGTAATTAGATCCCATTTGTGATTTTCTAGATTCATTTGATGCTACAGATTTTAGAGTGGTGATTGCCCCACAAACAGAGCCCTCTGATGAGTCCATAAAATGTCATTGATTTTTAGGTTTTCAGCTTATTTGTTGTAAGGGTGAATGATGGACAACTCTTTACATGCTGGAGCTAATAACAGAAGTCCAGTGCATGTATTTTGATAAAAGTTTTATATTTGATATTGTGTCTTGGAGGCTAAGCTGGAAACAATAGTCAATAATTATTGCTAAATTAATTCTCAAAAAATGAATTGAAAATAATAAAAGAATGCTTTATATCATCAATGGAGTTGCAATTTAGGGTAGAATGTATTTTTTGAAGATTTATTGTTTCAGATTCATAAACTTCATTTCTTTCAAGATTGTTTTAACTTGCTGTGTTCTTTCTTAATAGTGTCTAAATATTTATTCTAAAAAATTTGGGAAAAAATAACTAATGTTTTAAATGACAAGATTTCAAAATTGAAGTTTTGTTATGCTAGAGTAACATCATTAATACCTTATATTTTATCTCTGCTTTATTCTTTGTTACATGAGCACATCTTAAAAAAAAAAAAATCCACTCTGTCTTAAACATCCATTAAGAAAAACATGATGGTAGTGTTTCACATTTTGTTTGGAACAAAGTGATTCCAGTATACACAAGTTCTTGAAAGGTGATAATTGCAAATATTATTAGATACAAAATAATAACATGTACTCCCCCCAAAAAAAACCATTGCCGTCTAGTTGATTCCAACTTATAGTACAGAATATCATTATTACAATCATAAGTCATATTTACTGCATATATAATATATGTTGTACATTATGCTCACTAATTTCTGGTTTTACTCTACTTACTCCTCACAACTCACAACCCTGTGAGGTAGATAGGCAAAAAGGATAATTAAATGTCCACTGACAAGAAGTGATGGAGTGACAATTTGAACCTGAGTAAACTTACTCTAGAGTTGCTCAAGTAACTACCGGGACAGTAAAAAACCACTTTGGGACTCCATGTCATCTGCATCCTGGTACATTGCCTCCACTCCACCTCAATACCTTCGATACAGTAGACAAAGCAATGATATACCCTCCAAGATGCTAAGTATCCAGGACAAGAACTCATAGTTACCCTACTGGGCAGAGTAAAACTGCCCCACAGTGTTTCTAAAGAAAGGTTGGTGGATTCAAACTGCCGACCTTTTTGGTTTTTGGTTAACAATGAGCTCTTAATCACTGTGCTACCAGGGCTTCTTAGAGATATAAAACATATTAAATTTAAAGAAATAACAGAAATTCCTGTAGAAGAAAATTGTTCAACAACTAGTAAAGCAAAGTGTTTCCATTTTTAAGTGTATGGGATTGTGTTACAGAGTAAAATCCTCAGGAGAGATAGGATAAATTATTGAAAGCTTTATTAAAAATAATGCTTACTAGATTTGGATCAAAGTAAATCTGAGGGTTGAGTTTTAAAATATTTTTCTAAAAAAAATACACATCTAGAGACTATACTTTCAAGGATCATTTTAAAATAAAAAAGGACTAAAAAAAGTGTTGTCATAGATCTTTCAGATGGAGAGCAAGTCAAGGCAATATAAACAAATAAAAGATTGGTTTAAACTTAGAAAAATAGGGGTAAATATTAAGGTAACCACAAAGGAAACTAACAATCCTACACATCAAAATAAAAAACAAGGAATATATGAAGAGTTAGCAAATACAAAATCAACAACAATGAAAAGAGATGAAAAGAAAATACATAAAAAAAACTCAGCACAGAAAATTAAGTGGAACAAAGAAACTGTCAACAACACACACAAAAAGACATTAAAAGGGCAGCACTAAACTCATACCTATCAATAATTACGCTGAATGTAAATGGACTAAACACACCAATAAAGAGACAGAGAGCAGCAGATTGGATAAAAAACATGATACGTCTATATGCTGCCTACAAGAGACACACCTTAGACTTAAATACACAAACAAACAAAAACACAAAGGATGGAAAAAAATATATCAAACTAACAACACTCAAAAAAGAGTAGGAGTGGCAATATTAATCTCTGACAAAATAGACTTTAAAGTAAAATCCACCTCAAAGGATAAGGAGTGACACTGTATAGAGATTAAGGGGTCAATACACCAGGAGGACACAACCATAATAAATATTTACACTCCAAACAACAGGGATACAAAATACATAAAACAAACTCTAACAACACTGAAAAGAGAGAGAGACAGCTCCACAATAATAGTAGGATATTTCAACACACCACTTTCAGTGAAGGACAGAACATCCAGAAAGAAGCTCAACAAAGACATGGAAGATCTAAATGCCACAATCAACCAACCTGAGCTCATAGACATATACTGAACACTCCACTGAACAGCAGACAAGTTTCTGTTTTTTCCAATGCACATGGAACATTCTAAAGAATAGACCACATACCAGGCCATTAAGCAAGCCTTAACAGAATCCAAACATTGAAATATTACAAAGCATCTTTTCTGACCATAAAGCCATTAAAGTAGAAATCAACAACAGAAAAAGCAAGGAAAAAAAATCAAACACATAGTAACTGAACAATACCTTGCTCAAAAACTACTAGATTATAGAGGAAATCAAGGACAGAATAAAAAAATTCACTGAATCAAATAAGAATGAAAACACTTCCTACCAAAACCTTTGGGACACAGCAAAAGCAGTTCTCAGACGTCAATTTATAGCAACAAATGCACACATCCAAAAAGAATAAGGTCAAAATAAAAAACATTAACCCTACGACTGGAACAAACAGAAAGAGAGAAGCAAAAGAAGCCTTTGGGTACCGTAAGAAAGCAAATAATAAATATTACAACAGAATTAAATGAAATAGAAAATAGAAAAACAATTGAATGAGTAATCAAGACCAAAAGCTGGTTCTTTAAAAAGATTAACAAATCAATAAACCACCGGCCAAGCAGAAAAAAGAAAACCAGGAAAGGAAGCAAATAACCCATATAAGAAATGAGATGGGTGATATCACAACAGACCCAACTTAAATTAAAAGAATCATGACAGAATACTATGAAAATCTGTACTCCAACAAATTTGAAAACCCAGAGGAAATGAATAAATTTCTAGAAACAAACTAGCTACCTAAACTAACTCAAACAGAGGTAGAATGACTAGACAAACCTATAACAAAAGAAGATATTGAAAAGGTAATTGGAAAACTCCCAACAACAACAACAACAAAAAAAAAACCCTGGCCCTGATGGTTTCGCTGGAGAATTTTACCAAACTTTCAGAGAAGAGTTAACACAACTACTACTAATGGTATTTTACAGTATAGAAAAGGATGGAGTACTCCCATACTCATTCTATGAAGCAAGTATAATCCTGATACCCAAACCAGGTAAAGACACCACAAGAAAAGAAAATTACAGACCAATATCCCTCATGAACACTGACACAAAAATCATCAACAAAATTCTAGCTAATAGAATTCAACAACATATCAAAAAAATAATTCACCATGACCAAGTGGGATTCATACCAGTTATGCAGGGATGGTTAAACAGTAGAAAAACAATCAGTGTAATCCATCACGTTAATAAAATAAAGGTAAGATTGATGCAGAAAAGGCATTTGACAAAATCCAACACCAACTCATGATAAAAACTCTCAGCAAAAGAGGAATGGAAGGAAAATTCCTCAACATAATAAAGGGCATTTGTACAAAGTCAACAGCCGACATCATCCTAAATTGATAGAGTCTGAAAGCATTCCACTTGAGAACGGGAACCAGACAAGGGTGACCTTTATCACCACTCTTATTCAACATTGTGCTACAGGTCCTAACCAGAGAAATTCGGCTAGAAAAAGAAATAAAGCCCATCCAAACTGGTAAGGAAGAAGTGAAAATATCTCTATTTGCAGATGATATGATCTTATGCACAGAAAACCCCGAAGAATCCACAAGAAAACTACTGGAACTAATAGAAGATTTCAGCAAAGTTTCAGGATACAAGATAAACATACAAAAATTAGTTGGATTCCTCTATACCAATAAAGAGAACTTCTAAGAGGAAATCCCCAAATCAATACCATTTACAATAGCCCCCAAGAAGATCAAATACTTAGGAATAAATCTAACCAGAAACGTAAAAGACCTATACAAAGAAAACTACAAGACACTACTGCAAGAAACCATAAGAGACCTACATAAGTGCAAAAACATACCTTGCTCATGGATAGGAAGACTCAATATTGTGAAAATGTCATCTCTACCCAGAGTGATCTACAGATACAGTGCAATCCCGACCCAAATTCCAAAGGCATTTTTTAATCAGATGGAGAAACAAATCATCAACTTCATATGGTAAGGGAAGAGGCCCTGCATAAGTAAAGCATTACTGAAGAAGAACAAAGTGGGAGGCCTCACACTACCTTACTTTAGAACCTATTATACCACCACAGTAGTCAAAACAACCTGGTACTGGTATAACAACAGACACATAGACCAGTGGAACAGAATTGAGAATCCAGACATAAATCCATCCACCTATGAGCAGCTGGTATTTGACAAAGGCCCAAACTCCGTTAATTGGGAAAAAGACAGTCTCTTTAACAAATAGTGCTGGAATAATTGGATAACCATCTACAAAAAACTGAAACAAGACCCATATCTCACACCATGCAGAAAAACTAACTCAAAATGGATCAAAGACCTGAATATAAAATCTAAAATCGTAAAGATCATGAAATACAAAATAGGGACAATGCTAGGAGCCCTAATACATGGCATAAACAGAATACAAACTACAAGTAACAATGCACAAACATCAGAAGAGAAACTAGATAACTGGGAGATCATAAAAATCAAACACTTATGCTCATCAAAAGACTTCACCAAAAGAGTAAAAAGACAACCTACAGACTGGGAAGAACTTTTTGGCTATGACAAATACAATCAGGGTCCAATCTCTAAAATTTACAAGATACTGCAAAACCTCAACAACAAAAAGACAAATAACCCAATTAAAAAATGGGCAAAGTATATGAACAGGCATTTTGCCAAAGAAGACATTCAGGCAGCTAACAGATACATGAGGAAATGCTCACAGTCATTAGCCATTAGAGAAATGCAACTGAAAACTACAACGAGATATCATCTCACCCCAACAAGGCTAGCATTAATCCAAAAAACAGAAAATAATAAATTTTGGAGGGGTTGTGGAGAGACTGGAACACTTATACACTGTTGGTGGGAATGTAAAATTGTATGACCACTTTGGAAATTAATTTGGTGCTTCCTTTAAAAGCTAGAAATAGAAGTACCATACCATCCAGCAATCCCACTCCTTGGAATATATCCTAGAGAAATAAGAGCCATCACATGAACAGCTATATGCAGACCCATATGCATTGCAGCACTGTTTACAATAGCAAAAAGATGGAAAAAACCTAGGTGTACATCAACAGATGAATGGATAAACAAATTATGGTATAGTCACACAGTTGAATACTATGCAACAGTAAAGAACAATGATGAAGCCCCAAAATATCTCACAACATGGATGAATCTGGAAGGCATTATGGTGAGTGAAATTAGTCAGTTGCAAAAGGACAAATATTGAATGAGACCACTGTTATAATAACTCAAAAAAAGATCTAAACACAGAGGAAACATTCTTTGATGGTTATGAGGGTCGGGGGGGGGCGGTATTCACTAACTAGGTAGTAGATAAGAATTACTTAGGTGAAGGGAAGGACAACACACACTACGGGGGAAGTCAGCACAACTGGGCTAAACCAAAAGCTAAGAAGTTTCCTGAATACAACCAAATACTTTGAGGGACAGAGTAGCAGGGGCAGAGGTCTTGGGACCATGGTTTCAGGGGATATCTAGGTCAATTGGCATAACAAAGTCTATTAAGAAAATATTCTGCATCTCATTTTGGTTAGTGACGTCTGGGGTCTTAAAAACTAGTGAGCAGCCTTCTAAGATGTATCAATTGGTCCCAACCTACCTGGAGCAAAGGAGAATGAAGAACACCAAAGACACAAGGAAAATGCTAGCCCGAGAGACAGAAAGGGCCACATAAACCAGAGACTCCATCAGCCTGAGACCAGAAGAACTAGATGGTACCCAGCTACCACCAATGATCACCCTGACAGGAAACACAACAGAGAGTCCCTGATGGAGCAGAAGAAAAGTGGGGTGCAGAACTCAAAATTTTAGTACAAAGACCAGACTTAATGGTCTGACTGAGACTGGAGGGACCCTGGAAGACATGGCCCTCCTGTCTCTCTATTAGCCCAGAACTGAAACCATTCCTGAACCCAACTCTTCAGACATAGATTAGACTGGACTATAAGACATAACATGATACTTATGAAGAGAGTACTTCTTAGCTCAAGTAGATACATGAGACTAAATGGGCAGCTCCTGTTCAGAAGCTAGATGAGAAGGCAAAAAGAGACAGGAGCTATTTGAATGGTTGTGGGAAAGCCAGGATGGAAAGAAGGAGTGTGCTGTTACATTATAGGGAGAGCAACTAAGGACACATAACAATGTGTGTATACATTTTTTTGTATGAGAAACTAAATTGTACTGTAAACTTTCACTTAAAGTACAATAAAATAAATTAAAAAACATACACATCTATATAAGTGTACCTTTAGTTACCTAAATTAACGACAGAATCAGAGTTATGATTTTACCACTCTTAGATGCGCATTTTTCTTAAATGAATGACTAAATAATTTAGAATATCCATATAAAAGCATTTTCACACATCTTTGAAATTGCTATTTTTATTTTTAAGTTTTGTAGGACTAGTTTGCTAGTTATAAGTTCTTTGAGGGTAATCTGTGTCTTTTTTAACTTTATATCAATAAACTTAACACTATTATTAGGCCAAAATAAGTCTGTAGATAAGTCTACATTGGATAAAAGAGATGTATGAAAAAGTGAAAGCTACATTTACATAAGTACTATAATTTTTTTTTAAATTGTACTTCAGGTGAAGGTCTACAGAACAAACAGTTTCTCATGAAACAGTAGTACACATATTGTTTTATGACATTGGTTAACAACCCCACGACATGTCAACCCTCTCACTTCTCGAACTTTTTTTTTTTTGGTGAAAATATACATAGCCAAAGATAAACCATTTCAAAAATTTCTACATGTGCAGTTCAGTGACATCCACTATGCTCCTCCAATTGTGCTGCTATTCTCACTTTAGATGAAGATTTACAGAACAAAATATTTTCTCATTAAACAGTACACATGTTGCCCTATGACAATGGTTAACAACCTCACAACACATCAACACTATCCTTAACCTTGGTTTCGCTATCACCAGCTTTCCTGTCCCCTTCTGCCTTCTAGCCCTTGTCCCTGGACTGCTGTGCCTCATTAGTCCCATTTGGTTTTATGGGGCTGTCCACTCCCCAGGCTGAATGGTGAACTTCGGAAATGACTTCACCACTGAGATAAAAGGATGTCTGGTGGCCATACTCTTGGGGTTTCTCCAGTCTCCTTTAGGCCAGTAAATCTTGTCTTTTTGTGTGTGTGTGAGTTAGAATTTTGCTCTACATCCTTCTTCAGCTCGGTCCAGAACCCTCTGTTGTGATCCTGGTCAGAGCAGCCAGTGGTGGTAGCTGGGCACCATCTAGCTGTACTGGACTCAGTCTGGTGGAAGCCTTGGTAGCTGTGGTGCATTAGTCCTTCGGACTAATCTTTTCCTTGTATCCTGTTCTCTTCATTCTCCTTTGCTCCCAAAGGGGTAAGACCTGTGGAGTATCTTAGATGGCCGCTTACAGGCTTTTAAGACCCCAGCCACTACTCACCAAGGTAAAATGTAGAACATTGTCTTTATAAACTGTGTTATGTCAATTGAGCTAGATGTTCCCCGAGACCATGGTGTCCACAGCCCTCTGCCCAGCAATTTAGTCCCTCATGGAGTTTGGATGTATCTATGGAGCTTCCACAACCTTTCCTTGTACAAGTTGTTCTGGTTTCCCCTGCATTGTGTACTGTCTCACCCTTCACCCAAGATACCACTTATCTATTGCCTATTTAGTAAGCACTATACTTTTTTGTTAATTCAGGTTGGTGAGAGAAAAACCAAACCCATTGCTGTCAAGTTAATTATGACTCATAGCAACCCTACAGGACAGGGTAGAACCTCCCTAGAGAGTTTCTAAGGCTGTAATCTTTACAGAAGTGGACTGTCACATCTTTCATCTTTCTTCCATAGAGCAGCTGGTGGGTTCAAACTGCTGATCCTTCAGTTAGCAGCTAAGCCCTTAACCACTGCACCAGCAGAGTTCCTGGTGAAAGAAAGCCCCTCCATTATTTGCAAGTCTTAGAAGTTTCTAGCTGCAAGAAAGTTTTTGTAAATTGAGCATTTTGTTAACTTCTTCTAGAGACCTGGAAAATATAAGGGTGGAAAAAAAAAACATAATTAGGGAAAAGGAAGAATTAAAATATTAATTACTTGCTTCCAATATCCTTGTTTATCTAAAAATCTGAGAGAATCAACAAAACGGTTTGAGGTATAATGTTTAATAAGATAGCTAGATACAAAATCAGCAGCTTTCCAAACAGAAATAATATAATAAAAATTAGTCCATTCAAAATTAGAAAATGTAACAAAAAAAAACATTTCATTCATAATTGCTTCTCTAAGAACTCCAGATAAAGCATAAAATATCTGGAAATGAACTTCAGGAAGAATGTGCAAAACAGTTAAAAAACAGCCCAACAAACTGGTAATAGTTACTATTTTTCTGTATGGAGTGCTTAATATTTACTGAATAAATACTTATTCAAAAATGAATAAATAAACATATGTTTCTCAGGAGGAGGAAATCAATGCTTTGTCCAGGCTGTTGGCAGCTGACTTTTGCAGAACCTGAATTCCCTTGTGATCAGGTATGGATATGTAAGAGCAGAATCAGGGGCTGGGTAGTCCATAAAACCCAATTTATTTATAAGGAAGGTTTTTCCACAGAGCTAACCACAGTAGCTTATTGATGGACCATTTCATATTGTTTTGACACTTACTGGATGTTTGGCTTGGGGCAAGCCACAAAGAAGCCTTGATATATATATAACCAAAAAAAAAAAAAAACCAAACCCATTGCCTTTGCATTGATTCTAACTCCTAGAGACCCTATAGGACAGAGTAGAACTTCCTCATAGGGCTTCCAAGGCTGTAATTTTTATGGAAGCAGATTGCCACATCTTTCACCTGTAGAGCGGCTGGTTGGTTCAAAGTGCTGTCCTTTCGGTTAGCAGCCAAGCAGTTTAACTACTGTGTCACCAGAGCTCCCCTGATATATACATCTATCTATCTATATGATATCTATCTATATATAGCTATCTATCTGTCTGTCTGTCTATCTATCTTTCTATCACCTATCTAATCTATGTATGTATCTATGTATCTGTCTAATCTATGTATCTGTGTATCTACCTACCTATCTATCTACCTATGTATCCATCTATCTAAACAAACAAACAAGCCCATTGCCATAGAGTTGATTCCAGCTCATAGTAACCCCACTTGTTACAAAGTAGAACTTCTCCATAAGGTTTCCTTGGCTGTAATTCTTATGGAAGCAGGTACTAGGGCTTTCTTTCACAACATCACTGGGTGGGTTAGAGCTGACAATCTTTAGGTTAGTAGTTGAGTGCAAACCGTACCACCTAGCGATGTATGTATATAGATATAGATAGATAGATAGATGATAGATAGATGCTGTGTGCTGTTAAATTGATTCAGACTCGTAGTGACCCTATAGGACAGGGTAGAACTGCCCCATACTATCACACAGTGAAGTAATGACAAATATTATCATTGGTTAAAAATTGGTGTTGTAAAACACTTCAATTTTCCACACTATGGGAGTATGAGAAGTTTGGTTTTTGTTTTGTTTTTTGTAGCTCTCTTATTTGTAGTTTCCGTTGTGCGGAAGGGACTTAAGGTCGTCCAGATTAACACTGGGTGTTGGTTTTCATTCTTTAAATACTGTAAACATGTGAATAGAAATTTTTAATAATAACTACAACCTCACTATGTACTTAAATGCCCTTGTTCACATACCACAAAATAATAAGTGGAGGAAGTTACTTAATCCCACATTGGTAATCTAAGTAAGAAAAAAAAATCCCCAAAATACTCTCAGTGTAGGGGAAAACTACGTGATTTTTTTTTTATGGGTTGTTAGCCATTTTATTTGAATCAAATATTCCATTATAGACTCGGAATTAGAGGTCAAGAAAAAAATAAAGATGATCTTGCTTTGTCAATGTTGCTTTTACCTTCATTCCTTAATGCTTAAGTGAAATATTGATATGAATGTCATACCAAATTTTTTCTAATAAAAATGAGCATTAACTCAGTTGCATAAATTTTCCTTTAGGAAAAATTCTGAAACTTCATTTATTATGATTGAATGAACATTTCCCTCATCTGTAAAATTATTAGGAATATTTTATTATTATAATATGTGTAATTTCCTCCAACCTGTCAATCATCCTAACTTAAAAAGTTGTTTATCAGAATATTGTTAAGACAAACACAGAAATAAACAAATCCAATGACATCTTCACTGAAGAACAAACTCTAATTATTAAAATGATTGAATTATAACGTCTCTGTTTTTGAAGAGATTTTAGAGATTCTAGGCTTTTTTTTTCCCTTTGGTGATTTTTAAGTAGTGTGCCTCAGTGCATAGTAACTTCAACACTTCAGGATGTGTTGCTGAAATCTGATCAATAATTATTTACTTTGCTACAAATGAGAATGCATTATTTTATGTGATTTTGTCTTAGCAGAAATATTGAGATGAGTGGACTATGGGACAAGCTGTAGATTGGGTACAACTTGATAAAAATATAGGCATTTGGATAAGTTAATAATAAGCTAAATTAAAAATAAAATAGTGAATATATCATTTAAGGTCAATTTAGGAGATAGAAATCATGCCAGTGATTTGAACAGGGAAACTGTAATATAAATAACTATATGTAATATAAATACTATACAAGTAAATATAGTAATATAATAACTATATTAATTGTAATATAATAACTAAGTAATGTAGTCTCCATAATTCAGAATCAACCTGAAGACTTCTGTTTATTTTAATTAGACAGGAGTAAAGAGAGCTATAAAGAAAAGAAAAGAAAAAAAGTAGATATTGGGATTAGTCACCAGGGCAGAGATAGAGAACGTAAGAAAGGAGATGACTTGGGAGAAGCCCTGCCCCCAACCGAGTGTGAGATTCACATTTTGTCAGAAAAGTTGCAACTTTGGTTCTGTGGATAACGGAGACTTCTACAGAGGTGCCACAGTCCAAGGAGCCAATCAGGAAACTGCCCACTGGGGCACTGGTAGGACTTGATGAGAAGCCTTCTGGGATACTGGGGAGACTAAGTGAGAAACTTCTTGCTGATGTGCCAGCAAGACCCATTGAGAAACTGCCCCCGGGCTACCACAGCAAAGCTGCTTGCTGGAGTACCACTGAAAATCACTGATGGATGAGAACAACTAGGATTCCAGCCCTATTCTGGCAGTCATGCACGACAGAATCAAGAAGAAAAAAACACACTGCAACAAGGAGGGAAGCCCCTCCTCCTACAGTGTCCCTCCAATGTCCTCCTCTGACAAATTTAACGTTGTGATAGCTGACAAAGGAGAGATATTTATAGGGTTACTCAGTGAAGTGATAACTGGCACAATGGGACTCATGCAATTTCAAAAACTTTGTCCTATGATTGTAACAGAGAACTCATTTAGGGCAGAAAAAATAACCAGATGAGCACAGAATGAACTTTCATTAGAAGTGTGATACCTAAACTAACATATAAAACACAATTAACCTTTAACAAGTCCTTATATTTGGCAATAAATTGCTGCATACATGATACAATCAGTCAGGAGCCCCACTGGAAGGGTTGGAGTGTTTAGCAGGCTCTTCCACTATGGCAGGTCTTCAACTCCAATATTTATCTGCTCAATACTAAAAGACTATTAGTGACTATGTATACTTTGACCTGGATATCTTACAAATTAATTAAGTCTTTGATGGGAAAGCAGCTCAGATTGCTGGCTTCCTTTTTGCTGGCTTTGCTTCTCTGTAGGATTTTGACTCCTCAAATCTGAATGTCCTGATCATCCTAAATTTCAACGTTTGTTTCCCAGTGCCATAAAAGATCTGCTAAGATTCTTTGCCATTTAGAAGTCATAAGGGTGGGGCGAAGTAAATATTGGGATTAGTCACTAGGGCAGAGATAGAGAACCTAAGAAAGTAGCTGACTTGAGAGAAACCCTGCCCACAACTGAGTGTGATACTCAGATTTCATTGGAAAAGGTGTGACTTTGGTTCATTGGATGATGGAGGCTTTTGTAGAAACACCACAGCACCTCAACATCTTTGCTCATGTCATATATGAATTAATAAATACTTCAATGGAACAATGGCATAGAATGTTACTATCTCCTTTATGAAATTGTTTATGTCTATGCTTTTGGTCCCTAAGTTCCAACTACCTCACTAGCCCTTAAATTCCACTAAAGAGAAGATATGTATATATCTTTGTTTATTTTTTATGTATGTGTATATATATATGTATACACATATGTACATATATTTAGTTATTCTTAGCAGGAGTACTGCTCTATTATATACTAGTTTATCATAGTCAGGAATTGAAGTCTATTGAAATTTTTTAAAAGAAAATTAATTACTTGAATGTTGCATATGATTTGCAATACAAATTCTTTATGAAAAGAGTAAAATTCAACCTCTAAAAAGTATTTGTTTCTTCCTCCTCTTTATCTTTGTTGACAGTAAGGAAGGTTTTTTCATTCATATACTTTTATAATTTCTGTGAGGAAACATGTTGTGGAACATTTCACCCAAAGTCCCAAACTCAAAGATAAATACCATTTATCATTATGTTAACATCTCTTGTGAAGATTTAATTTGTTCATATGCTGAGTCAAAGTGTTAACCTTCACTGAAATGTGGTAGAAGTGACTTAAAGTACTTTTTTTAGTGACCTGAGCCTCAAGAGATTTTAGTAAATCAAGACTTGGAGAAGATTAGAATGTATAATTTTTTCACTTAAATATGATGTTCCAACCATAATATATGATATAAAGGAAATGAACAGCAAATCATGAGCATGTATAAGGAAATCTGATCTAATCTGGAAATTGAGGAAGGCTGTCTTGAATAAGTGCTTTAAACTGAAATACAACTAAGTGTTGTTTATAAATGGGAGGAAGATTGACATGGTGGGAGAATTCCAGACACGAAATAATTACCAGTTCTCTAAAGGATTAAATGCCCTTCTGTAACCATGATTTGAGTTTGCAAAGATGACAGGAATTATATAAACAGGAGTTGCTTTTTTCCAAGGTAAGCAATTTGGCAAAATTTTTGTGAAGTTTTTACAATATATATTTATCTTTTTTGTTTGAAATAAAATATTTCAAATATTATAGTCTCAACTGTCATTAATTCCAGAAAAGTCTAAATATTATAAACTCAAATTCTCTCACGTACATAGTTTTATTTTTTCCATCAATTCTTCCTTCTATAAGCCTAATTCAGCCTTGAATCCTTTGCCCTTTGGCTAATGCAATAAGTTCCTAACTAATACTGAGATCTTTAGGAGCTTCCCATTTCAATGCAACATTTATTCACCACTGCCAAAATGATTTTTATGAAGAACTCTCTATAATAGTCCTTACTCTTTAACCTCCACAATCAACAACCAAATTGTCATTCTAACCCTATTTCCAAATTCTTAACAATAAACCTAGAAACAAATGTTTTATCATATTACAAATTTGGTTTTTCTTCTCAGGAATGATTCCACACATATTTCTGTCAAAAAACTGTCGATAATTCCTGAATAAGCTCAAAGGTCCAACATTTTTAAAGCCAAAGAGTCCTCTCTTTTTATATATTCATCTAGTTCTTGTTTTCTGAAGTAGCTGAGAACTGTAGTTACTTGGGTCCGGAGCTTCTCTTCTCATCCACTTCATAGGTTTTTGTGAGCAGAGAATATCTATCTATTGATCTATCTATTATCTATCTATCTATACGTCTCTCTGCCTATCTGTCTATCTTGTTGTTGTTAGATGCTGTGGAGTCACTTCAGACTATAGTGACACTATGTACAACAGTCCATGGTATATTCAACGCTTTTTGCCATCACCATAATTCAAAGCCATCAATTCTTCGGTTTTCCTTATTCATTGTCCAGCTTTTGCGTGCATATGAGGAGAATGAAAATACCATGGCATGGGTCAGGCACACCTTAGTCCTCAAGGTGACTTTTTAAAAAATTTTTAACACTTTAAGGAGGTCTTTTGCAGCAGATTTGCCCAATGCGATACATCGTTTCATTTCTTAACTGCTGCTTCCATGGGCATTATTGTGGATTCAAGTAAAATGAAATCCTTGTCAACTTCAGTCTTTTCTCCATTTATCATGATGTAGCTTATTGGTCTAGTTGTGAGGATTTTTGTTTTATCTATCTATACTAGCATATATATTAATAGGAAAGAGTGTAGATAACACTTTTCAGAAATTTTGTATAAACCCGTATAAACTCGTTGCAGTCCAGTCTGTTCCAACTCATAGAGACCCTATAGGACAGAGTAAAACTGCCCCATAGGTTTTCCAAGGAGCATCTGGTGGATTTGAATTGTCAACCTTTCGATTAGCAGCCAAATGGCTAACCACTACACCACCAGGGCTCCAGTTTTGTGTAAAAGTTTTTAAGATATGTTCAATGAAAATTTGTTTTGCTTTTATTTACTATGATAAAAAATAGCATCATGTACATATGCTAAAGGATATGATTCAGTTGACAGAAATAGTTGATTACGAAAGGGAAGAGCCTGGAGAACTCTTGGAACAATGTCTTAGATAGGTAAGAAAAGAAGGATTTTAGTGGCCCAGTGGCCAGGAAGCACTCAAATAGGATCATGGAAAGTTGATCCTCAGTATCAGCAATATTCAGCTATAAGTACAAAATGTAGACTATATGGATATAGATTCTGGGAGTGGCTAGATGTATTAGTATGAGCTCATTGTATACTAAAAGTTCTTCTTGTCGCTTCTATATATGCAAATGAAGCAAGGCTATCAGTTGAGACAGGATTAAAAAAACCCATTGCCATCGAGTCGATTCCATCTTATAGCGACCCTATGGAGATGAGATGGGGGATGATGTATTAAAAATTTGAAGAGGAGAAAGTATGGAATACCTTAGGAAAATAAGGAAGTGACTGGAGTAGAGCAGTGTAGTACAATTGCAAGGCAACTCTTTGTGACCATGGGTATGGCAAAGCCTACTTAGGAACAAAATCACAAACAATGAAAGAAAAAATAGATAAATCGGACTTCATGAAAACTGAAAGCTTTTCTACATCAAAGGACATTATCAAGAAAATGAAAAGACAACCTATGGAAATAGAGAAAAAATTTAAAAATCAAATACCTGATAAGAGACTTGTATACAGAATACACAAAAACTCATACAACTAAATACTAAAAAGAAAACAATAACAGTTTAAAAATCGGCAAAGGATCTGAATAGACCTTTCTCCAGAGAAGATATATAAATAACCAATTAGCACATTGAAAAGTACATAAGTATCCCTTGGAATAATGCTAATCAAAACACAATGAGATGCCACTCCATACCCACTAGGATGGCTATACTAAAAAGATTGACACTAGGAAGAATCTAAAACTGTCCTCCCATCCTTTGCCAAGATATAAAATCAAAACCAATATTGTATCTCAGGTGAAATGGTGTTTAATTCTATTTAGTTCATCAAAGTGGCTCTTGCAAAAGCCGAAGGATCCTGGAAGATGTTGCTGTACAATAGACAATTCAACTAAATAGTCGTCTAAATTGTACTTACTGTTCTAGATGTGTTATCTTTTTTAGAGTGTATTAACACACTTTCAGGTACCTGGATTGTAGCTATTGATCCAGCTGTTTTGCTCTTCTTTATTACTTTAAGAAAGGAGTATCAGAGCTAGTTCTTATTCACTTGGAATAGTAACAGTATTTGTCTATGGTCTTGCCATGGGGGTATGTTAATTCTTCTGCTGTTAGATGTAAATTATCTGAAGAAACCTGGAATAGCTAGACATCTCACAGAACACCACACATACTTTCCAGAGGATGTAAATGATATATATCTTCTACTTTTCACCGTGGAGGAGAAAGCAAAGCACCTTGCAGACCTGTTTTATATCTGGAGGCAGCATACTCCATACCGGGGATATTGCTGCAACTCATATACCAGATACCATAAAGGGCTGTCAGCTTTAAGTAATGCCTAGAGAAAGGAAGAGCTCTGTACAGGTACAGGCTGTGTTGTAAGTAGACCTTGCTGACCTATGATATTAGAAGTATTGGTAGTGATAAAAGATGTCATAAACTCTAGAAATAGTAGTAAGCTCTACAGTAATAAGAGAAAGTTTATGGCAAGCCCCAATGGGCAATTACAATGCAGAAACCTAGGGTTCTGGGACTCACCTCCCAAAACACATCTTCTGGTGGGCTTCTGGGCCCTGTTAGAAACTGAGTACCTGACTATGACATGCCTAATTACCACTCTCCCTGAGCAGCTCATCATAAGCTAGGTTCTATCAGAACTACCAAGTCACAAGTTTGAGTTGACCCAGGGACAATGAATTACAGAATGAAACTATTTATTCAAGTTCAAGAGCAAACAGCTGCAGAGGCCACAAACAAGCTTCAGGAGCAAATAGTCCAGCCTTTCATTCCATTCACAATGATTACACCAATGTCTCTCCCTCATCTCACTGCTATGATTCCACGGAGGACCACTTATGATCTCTTGACAATGGAGAGAGAAAATAAAAAAGCTGACTGTAGTTCATGAGTGAGTCAGCTTAGTATAAGTGTGCAAGCTCAAAGTGGATGACGGTTGTATTACACCTCCTCTCAGGGGTAGCCTAGAAAGACAGTGGCGAGGGGAAATATTTCAAAGGACAGAGCTTTGGGTAGTGAATCTGGTATCTACTTTGTGTGGAAGATGAAGTAGTTCAAGATTTAAATATTTCCAGACTCGTGAACAGTTGCAAATGTTTGGCCAGTTGGTCAGAGGCCTGGAAAAATAAAGACGGGAAGGTCAGAGAATCAACCAGTAGTAGTCACAGAATATAAATTTTTTTTTTATCACATACCAGTGCCTACCAGAGTTCATCCACCTTGGATGTTGTTAGCTGCCATTGAGTCAGCTTATATAACAGAACAAAATGCCAGTCTATCTTGGAAGTACTAAATTAGCAAATAGAATGACTCAGCCAGTTGATATCAGCCAGCCTTTGACATCAACCCCTTAGCAGGTACAATATAGGTACAAAAATAGAATACCAAAGGGGGAGAAATGTAGCTATATGTGGGCTTCTACTGAACAAGCCTTCTGAAGCTACTGACATTGTCAAGTGTCCAATCCTCCAGAAAGAGAGATAAACACTGAACCACAGATACTGCATTATTTCTCAAGAAGAACAACCAGTTCATTGGTAACAATTTGATTAAACTGGAAATCTTCCACATTAAAGGTGCAGCAATTTGTTATCACCGGAATCATCATTTGCCCTTCCTTCTCGTAGTGCCTCAACCAAAACCACAAACTGAGGGCTCCTAGACAGTTTGATCCACCAAAACAACATCCCACATATACTACATCAGATCAAGGCACATATTTTACATCAAAGGGATAAAATGGCCATAACCATGGGATTAATGTATCAACCAAATGGAGTGGTGGAAGGACCTGTTGAAGGAACAACTAAGGTGCCAGTTTGGTGACAATGCTCTATGAGAATGGCCACCATTCTTCAGAATGCAGTATACGTGCAAAATCAACTACAATTATCTACTCCTATTTTTCCCAGTAAATAGATACAGATAATTGTCATTATTCATGGATTCTGTATTTCCAAAACTACCTACTGGATAAAACACTTTTGTAACCCCTAAATCAATACTCGCAGTGCTTTTGGGGTCATTCATGCAGATAGGTGATAAACTTGAGTCATCCAAAGCACCCATTCACAGCTGAGATGGAACAAGACTGGTTTGTTATTTGTTAATTCAGTGTTCATGGTGACTTTATAGAACAAAACTATCACAAATAATGAGAATCAACTCTACATGGATCTAGGAACCAAGGAGCAGAAGTAAGAGTGTCCTCACTTACCATCACTTCTCATAAATTACCAGAGGAATTTGTGATTCCATGCCTGTGACTCTCTGCTCTGAGGGATTAGAAGCCCTGTTTCTCAAAACAAGATTTCCACCAAAGCACAGAGCATGAGAGAGTCTCATTAAATATTAAGCTACAGCTGTTGTCTGGGCACTTTGTGCACCTGTGACAAGGAATCAGCAGGCAAGATAAAGAATCATCATGCTGTTGGGAATAAGTAATTCTAATCTTTAGGAGAAGGCACTGTAGGTATGAATATGTTTGGCAATCAAGTAATCAGCTTGGGCTTCCGATAATACTACTACCAGTACCAATTTTGATGATAAATGAAAAAAATAAATTTAAAAAGCACAGCATAAATGGCCTGAGAAGGGTCTGCTAAGTAAAGGATAGAACCTCTCAGGGATAAGTCTTGGTCACCCCACCAGTTGAACTGTCTTGACTTTAGTGGTGCTGCTAGCTCAGATCAGAAGAATTTAGACAGGTAAAGAAGGGATTGACATTGCCTCCAGATCCACGACAGGTACGAAGCTGTAATTTGTTCACTTGCTGTTATGTGCCTTCCAGTCAGTTCCTACACATAACAACCCCATGTACAACAGAACAAAATACTGCCCAGTCCTGTGCCATCCTCACAATTATTGTTATGCTTGAGCTCATTGTTGCAGCCACTGTGTCAATCCATCTCACTGAGGGTCTTCCTCTTGTTCAATGACTCCCTTCTTTACCAAGCATGATGTCCTTCTCCAGGGACTTATCCCTTCTGATTACATGTCCAAAGTGTGTGAGAGGTAGTTTTGCCATCCTTGCTTCTAAGGAGCATTCTGATTGCACTTCTTCCAAGACAGATTTGTTCATTCTTCTGGCTGTCCATGGTATATTCAATATTCTTTGCCAACACCACAATTAAAGGCGTCAATTGTTCTTCAGTTTTCCTTATTCATTGTTGAGCTTTCGCATGTGTATGAGGCAATTGCAAACACCATGGATTGGATATGGTGCACCTTAGTCTTCAAGGTGACCTCTTTGCTTTTTAACACTTTAAAGAGGTCTTTTGCAGCAAATTTGCCCAATGCAATGCGTCGTTTGAGTTCTTGACAGCTGCTTCCATGGGTGTTGATTGTGGATCCAAATAAAATGAAATCCTTGACAACTTCAATCTTTTCTGTTTATCATGATGTTGCTTATTGGTCCAGTTTTGAGGATTTTTGTTTTCTTTATATTGAGGTGTAATCCATAGTGAAGGCTGTGGTCTTTGATTGTCATCAGTAAGTGCTTCAAGTCCTCTTTTTCAGAAAGCAAGGTTGTGTCATCTGCATAATGCAGCTTGTTAACGAGTCTTTCTCCAATCCTGATGCCCGTTCTTGTTCATATAGTTCAGCTTCTCGGATTATTAGCTCAGCATAGAGATTGAGTAGGTATAATGCAAGGATTCAACCTTGATGCACATCTTTCCTGACTTTAAACCACACAGTTTCCCTTTATTATGTTCAAACGAATGCCTCTTGATCTATGACTAGGTTCCTCATGAGCACAATTAAGTGTTCTTGAATTTTCATTCTTCCCAATGTTATCCATAATTTGTTATGATCCACACAGCTAAATGCCTTTGCATACCTAATAAAACACAGATAAACATTTTTCTGGTATTCTCTGCTTTCAGCCAGGATCCATCTGATATCAGCAATGATATCCCTGGTTCCAAGCCCTCTTCTGAATCTGGCTTCAATTTCTGGTGGTTCCCTGCTGCAGTTGCTTTTGAATGATCTTCAGCAAAAATTTACTTGCGTATGATATTAATGATATTGTTTGATAATTTCTACATTCAATTGGATCATCTTTCCTGGGAATAGGCATAAATATGGATCTCCTCCAGTCTGTTGTCAGGTAGTTGTCTTCCAAATTACTTGACATAGATGAGTGAGCACTTCCAGTGCTGCATCTGTTTGCTGAAACATCTCAATTGGTATTCTATCAATTTTTCCAACCTTGTTTTTTTGCCAGTGCCTTCAGTGCAACTTGGACTTCTTCCTTCAGTACCATTGGTTCTTGATCATATGCTACCTTCTGAAATGGTTGAACTTCGACCAATTCTTTTTGGTATAATGACTCTGTGTATTCTTTTCATCTTCTTTAGATGCTTCCTGCGTCATTTAACATTTTCCCCAAAGAATCCTTGAATATTTCAACTCGAGACTTGAATTTTCAATTCAGTTCTGTCAGCTTGAGAAATGCCGAGCATGTTCTCCCCTTTTGGTTTTCTATCTCTAGGTCTTTACACATGTCATTGTGATACTTTACTTTGTCTTCTTGAGCTGCCCTTTGAAATCTTCTCTTCATCTCTTTTACTTCATCATTTCTCCCTTTTGCTTTTGCTAATAGATATTCAAGAGAAAGTTTCAGAGTCTCTTCTTACATCCATTTTAGTCTTTTCTTTCTTTCCTGTCTTTAACGACCTCTTGCTTTCTTCATGTATGATGCCCTTGATGTCATTACACAGCTTGTCTGGTCTTTGGTCATTAGTGTTCAACAAGTCAAATCTATTCTTGAGATGATCTCTAAATTTATGTGAGATATAGTCAGGGTTGTACTTTGGCTCTTGTGGACTTATTCTAATTTTCTTCTGTTTCAACTTGAACTTGCATATGAGCAATTGATGTTCTGTTCCACAGTAGGTCCCTGGCCTTGTTCTGACTGATGATATCGAGCTTTTCCATTGTCTCTTTCCACACGTGTAGTTAGTTATTTGATTTCTGTGTATTCCATCTGGTGAGGTCCACGTGTATAGTCACCGTTTACATTGGTGAAAAAAAGGTATTTGCAATGCAGAAGTCGTTGGTCTTGCAAAATTCTATCATGTTATCTCCAACATTGTTTTTATCACCAAGCCATTATTTTCCAATTACTTATCCTTCTTTGTTTCCAACTTTTGCCTTTTAATCACCAGTAATTATCAATGCATTCTGATTGCATGTTTGATCAATTTCAGACTGCAGAAGTTTGTAAAAATTTTCAATTTTTTCATTATTTGCCTTAGTGGATGGTGGGTAAATTTGAATAATAGATGTATTAACTGGTCTTCCTTGTAGGCATATGGATATTATTGTACACTGACAGCATTTTACCTTGGAATAGATGTCTTAGTCCTACTTTAAATCCTCCAGATACCTCCCCATATCAGGGGCATCAGGATTGGAGGAAGGCTCATTAATAATCTGCAATATGCAGATGACGAAGCCTTGCTTGCTGAAAGTGAAGACGACTTGAAACAATGATAAAGACCAAACACCACAGTCTTCAGTATAGATTACACCTCAATATAAAGAAAACAAAAGTCCTCACAACTGGACCAATAAGCCACATCATGATCAATGGAGAAAAGACTGAAGTTGTCAAAGATTTTGTTTTACAGGGATCCACAATCAACACCCATGGAAGCAGCAGTCAAGAAATCAAACAATTTGAGGTGGGCCAACATGACGGAGAAGTGAGACACTTCCTGTGGTCCCTCTTACAACCCAAAAAAACAAATGAATCGATTATATATGGCAATTTAGGGGCCCTGAACATCAAAGGCAAAGTTGAGGAATCAGACTCAGTGGCAGGAGGAGGGAGAGATGGTTCAGAAGCAGTGAGTTCTTGCCAGACCTGACCTGGCTGAAGAGTCTTTCAGGCCAGATCAGCTCACATGTGTGATGAGGCAAGCAATGGTGCTCAGGAGGTATTTTCCACATGGTGAAAGACCCAGTGTCAGTCTACTGGGGCATCAAGAACCAAATGAAAAGCAGCCCTCAATTGGCAAAAGATAAGTACTTGCGTCTGGCCTACCATGCAGATCAAAAAACACTCCCCTTTAGGAAAAAACCTCTCTCCCATTTACCTCCCCCCTCTCCACTCTGCACCAGGTCCTGGGCCATCTTCAGTGATTGCTGAGTCCCCTGGGCCGAAAATAGGACCTGTCATGTACCCTGAGCCATTTTCCCAGCCTGGGAAAGGGAAAAAAATTAACAAACAGGGTAAAAATAATCTGCCAGATCCCATAAGCCAGGAACGCAGGGTAGGCACAGCTTCTTTGCCTAGGCACAGGCATAAGGGGTCCATGGAATTTGAGTGACTTTCATCCCTGCATAGACCTGTGTAGTCTTATTTCAACAGCGTAGGCCCTCATTACCACAATACAACTGGGTATGTACATTAAATCCAAGTTCAACTGTTTCAGCTGTGAAGAGGCAGATTCGTTACATTCAACACTGCTCCGCCCATTAAGCAGGGTCTTCACCTACCCACATCAGGGGCCTGAGGACAGATGGCTCCACCCATGCCTCCAAAGTCACCTGTGATAGGGGTCCAAGAATAAGTGGTGCCCCTCAGTCCTTACAGCCAACAGGATTGGGTGCTCATAGCCCAGCTGCAAAATCCACCCACTTACACGCTCCAGGGAACAGGGAAAGGCTTTCTTCCCAGACACTCAGGGGCAGCAGTCAGCTCTCTGCTCGCTCAGCACGTGACTGTCTACTGCAGCCAGATACCTGGGCCTACACCAATACCTGTCTAGGACTATAGGTGACAGTCTGCACCACACACTTCATGACCAACTACCTGGACACCTGAGCTGAATCCATACAAGAAAAGTAAATGGATTCCTGGGCTCAAATACTTAGTAACAGAACTAACCACTTCATGATATGACATTAGAGCTTCAAAGGTGCCAATAATCAAACTAGCTTACATGACCAACCTATTTGGGCATATCAAAACAAAAGAAAACAGGAAGCTAGGACACAGTAAGCAAAAATAACTAAATATATAAATTATTGATGGCTCGGAGACAACAATCAATATCAAATCATATAAAAGTCAGACCACAATGGCTTCAGCAAACTCTCAAAATAAAGAAACAATAAATTTTCCAGAGGTAGAGAATTTCTTGAAATTATCAGAGGCAGAATACAAAAGTTTAATATATAGAACTTTTGAAGAGATCAAGAAGGAGATCACGCAAAACACAGACCAAGCTAAGGAACACACAGATAAAGCAACAGAGGATTTTAAGAAGGTTATTCAAGAGCAAAATGAAAAATTTAGTAGGTTGCAAGAATCCATAGAAAGACAGCAATCAGAAATCCTGAAGATTATCCATAAAATTCCAGAATTGGACAACTCAATAGAAAGTCATAGGAGCAGAATTAAGGCAATAGATGTCAGAATTAGTGAAATTGAAGATAAAGCACTTGACAACAATTTATTTGAGGAAAGATCAGATAAAAGGATTAAAAAAAGGAAGAACCCTAAGAATTATGTGGGACTCTATCCAAGGGAATGACCGATGAGAGATTAGAGTACCAGAACATGGGGGATAACAGAGAATACAGAGAGAATTGTTGAAGATTTGTTGGCAGAAAACTTCCCTGATATCATGAAAGATGAGAAGATATCTATCGAAGATGTTCAATGAACCCCACATAGGGTAGATCCCAAAAAGAAGTCACCAAGACATATTATAATCAAACTTTCCAAAAGCAAAGATAAAGAGAGAATTATAAGAGGGGCTAGAGGTAAACGAAAAGTTATCTACAAAGAAGAGTCAATAAGACTAAGCTCAGACTACTCAGTGGAAACCATGCAGGCAAGAAGCAATGGGATAATATATACACACCCTTGAAGGGAAAAAAAAAAACCTGCCAGCCAAGGATTATATATCCAACAAAACTGTCTCTCAAATATGATGGAGAAATTAGGGCATTTCCAGATGAAAAGAAGTTGAGGGAATTTGCAAAAATCTAACCAAAATTACAAGAAATACTAAAGGAAGTCCTCTGGTTAGAAAATCAATAACATCAGATAACAACCAAAGACTAGAACACAGGACAGAGCAACCACATATCAACCTAGATAGGGAAGTTACAAAAATAATCAAAGCTAAAACACTGAAATTAGGGAAATAGAGATGTTAATATGTGAAAGATGACACACTAAAACAAAAAAGGGTCACTAAAAAATGTAGACGTAGATTTTTCATATGGAGAAGAAGTCAAGGCAATATAAAGAAATAAAAGACTGGTTTAAACTTAGAAAAATAGGGGTAAATATTAAGGTAACCACAAAGGAAACTAACAATCTTATACATCAAAATAAAAAACAATAAAAATATACAGACTCAGCAAATACAAAATCAACAACAATGAAAAAGATGAAAAGAAAATACATAAAGAAAAATGACTCAGCACAGAAAATTAAGTGGAATAAAGAAACAGTCAACAAAACACAAAAAAGACATCAAAATTACAACACTAAACTGATACCTATCAATAATTATGCTGAATGTAAATGGACTAAATGCACCAATAAAAAGACAGAGAGTGGCAGAATGGATTAAAAAAACACGATCTGTCTATATGCTGCCTACAAGAGACGCATCTTAGACTTAAAGACACAAACAAACTAAAACTCAAAGGATGGAAAAAATATATCAAGCAAACAACACTCAGAGAAGAGCAGGAGTGGTAATATTAATCTCTGACAAAATAGACTTTAAAGTAAAATCCACCACAAAGGATAAGGAAGGAAACTATATACTGATTAAAGGGTCAATACACCAGGAGGACATAATTATAATAAGTATTTATGCACCCAATGACAGGGCTCCAAAATACATAAAACAAACTTTGACGGCATTGAAAAGAGAGATAGACAGCTGCACAGTAATAGTAGAAGATTTCAACACACCACTTTCAGTGAAGGACAGAACATCCAGAAAGAAGCTCAAGAAAGATTTAGAAGATTTAAATACTGCAATCAACCAACTTGATTTTATACACATATACCAAACACTCCACCCAACACAGCCTACTATACTTTCTTTTCCAATATACATGGAATATTCTCCAGAATAGTCCACATATTAGTCCATAAAGCAAGTCTTCACAGAATTGAAATCATCAAAATATTACAAAGCATCTTTTCTGACAATAAAGCCATAAAAGTAGAAATCAATAACAGAAAAAGCAAGGAAAAAAAATCAAACACATGGAAACTGAACAACACCTTGCTCAAAAATTACAGGTTTATAAAAGAAATCAAGGATAGAATAAGAGACTCACAGAATCAAATGAGAATGAAAACACACCCTACCAGAACCTTTGGGACACAGCAAAACCAGTGCTCAGAGGTCAGTTTATAGCAATAAATGCATACATCCAAAAAGAAGAAAGGGTCAAAATCAAAACATTAACCCTACAACTGGAACAATTAGAAAGAGAACAGCAAAAGAAGCCCTCAGGCACCATAAGAAAGAAATAGTAAGAATTGGAGCAGAATTAAATGAAATAGAGAATAGAAAAACAATTGAAAGAGTTAACAAGACCAAAAGCTGGTTCATCGAAAAGATCGACAAAATCGATAAACCATTGGCCAAGCTGACAAAAGAAAAACAGGAGAGGAAGAAAATAACCTGTATAAGAAATGAGACGTGTGATACTACAACAGACCCAACTGAAATTAAAAGAATCATAACAGAATATTATGAAAAATTGTACTGTAACAAATTTGAAAACCTAGAGGAAATGGACAAATTTCTAGAAACTCACTACCTACCTAAACGAACACAAACAGAGGCAGAACAACTAAATAAAATTATAACAAAAGAAGAGATTGAAAAGGTAATTAAAAAACTGCCAAGAAAAAAAAAAAAAGCCCTGGCCTGGATGGTTTCATTGGAGAATTCTACCAAACTTTCAGAGAAGAGATAACTTCACTAGTACTAAAGGTATTTCAGAGCATAGAAAAGGATGACATACTCCAGAACTTATTCTATAAAGGCAGCATAACCCTGATACCAAAACCAGGTAAAGACACCACAAGAAAAGAAAGTTATAGACCAATATTCCTCATCAATATTGACACAAAAATCCTCGACAAAATTCTAACCAATAGAATTCAGCAATAAATCAAAAAAATAATTCACCATGATCAAGTTGGATTTATACCAGGTATGCAGGGATGGTTCAACATTAGAAAAACAGTCAATGTAATCCATCACATTAATAAAACAAAAGACAAGAACTGCATGATCTTATCAACCAATGCAGAAAATGCATTTGACATAGTCTAACACCCATTCATGATAAAAACTCTCAAGAAAATAGGAATAGAAGGGAAATTCCTCAATATAATTAAGGGCATTTATACAAAACCAACAGACAACATCATCCTGAATGGAGAGACTTTGAAAGCATTCCGCTTCAGAACGGGAATCAGACAAGGGTGTCCTTTATCACCACTTTTATTCAACATAGTGCTGGAGGGCCTAGCCAGAGCAATTAGGCTAGAAAAAGAAATAAAGGGCATCCAAACTGGTAGAGAAGAAGTAAAAGTATCTCTATTTTCAGATAATATGATCTTATACACAGAGAACCCCAAAGAATCCACAAGAAAACTACTGGAACTAATAGAAGATTTCGGCAAAGTATCAGGATACAAGCTAAACATACAAAAATCAATTGGATTCCTTTACACCAACAAAGAGAACTTAGAAAAGGAAATCACCAAATCAATACCATTTACAATAGCCCCCAAGAAGATAAAATACGTAGGAATAAATCTAACCAGAGACAAAAAATACAAATACTACTACAGGACACTACTGAAAGAAACCAAAAGAGACCTGCATAAGTGGAAAAACGTACCTTGCTCACGGATAGGAAGACTTAACACTGTGAAAATGTCAATTCTACCCAAAACGATGCACAGATAAATGCACACCTGAACCAAATTCCTATGGTCTGGGGGCCGTGGTTTCAGGAGACATCTAGGTCAGTTGGCATAACAAAGTTTATTAAGAAAATGTTCTGCATCCTACTTTGGTGCATTACATCTGGGGTCTTAAAAGCTAGTGAGTGGCCATCTAAGATGCATCAGCTGGTCCCAACCCACTCGGAGTAAAGCAGAATGAGGAATACCAGACATAAAGAAAGTACTAGCCCAAGAGACAGAAAGGGCCACATAAACCAGATACTCCATCAGCCTTAGACCAGAAGAACTAGATGGTGCCCGGCTACCATCAATGACTGCCCTGACTGGAAACACAAGAAAGAGTCCCAGACGAAGTGGGGAAAAGTGTGGTGCAAAACTCAAATTCTAGTAAAAAGACCAGATTTAAAGGTTTGATTGAGACTAGAGGGACCCTGGAAGACATGGCCCTTGGACTCTCTGTTATTCCAAAACTAAAACCATTCCCTAAGCCAGCCCTTCAGACAAAGATTAGACTGGACTATGGGACATAAAATGATATTCGTGAAGAGTGTGCTTCTTAGCTCAAGTAGATACATGAGACTAATGGGCAGCTCCTGTCCAGAGGCGAGATGAGAAGGCGGAGAATGTCAGGAGCTGGTTAAATGGACAGAAAAATCCAGGGAGGAAAGGAGGAGTGTGCTTTCACAGTATAGGGAGAGCAACTAGGGTCACATAACAATGTCTGTATAAATTTTTGTATGAGAGACTAACTGAACTGTAAATTTTCACTTAAAGACAACAATAAAATTAAAAAAAGAAAGAAAGAAATCAAACGACACATTGCATTGGACAATCTGCTGCAAAAGACCTTTTTAAAGTGTTGAAAAGCAAAGATGTCACCTTGAAGACTGAGGCGCCCCTTATCCAATCCATGGCATTTGCAATCTCCTTACATGCATGCACAAGCTAGATGATGAATAAGGAAGTACCGAAGAAGAATTGACACCTTTGAATTATGGTGTTGGTGAACAATATTGAATGTACCAGGGACTGCCAGAAAAATGAACAAATCTGTTTTGGAAGAAGTACAGCCAGAATGCTCCTTAGAAGCAAAGACGGCAAGACTATGTCTCACATACTTTGGACATGTTATCGGGAGGGATCAGTCCCTGGAGAAGGACATCATGCAGTAGGTCATTTTATTTCTTGACTGCTACTTCCATAGGTGTTCATTGTGGATCCAAGTAAAATGACATTCTTGACAATTTCAATATTTTCTCTGTTTATCATGATGTTGCTTACTGGTAAAGTTGTGAAGATTTTTGCTTTCTTCATGTTCAGGGGAAATCCATAGTGAAGTCTGTAGTCTTAGATCTTCATCCGTAAATGCTTCAAGTTCTCTTCACTTTCAGCAAGCAAAGCTGTGTCATCTGCATATCACAGGTTGTTAATGAGTCTTCCTCCAATCCTGATGCCTCATTCTTCATATAGTCCAGCTTTGCGAATTAGTTACCTACTATACAGCTTGAATAAGTATGGTGAAAGGTTACAACCCCGATGCACACCTTTCCTGACTTTAAATCATGCAGTATACTTTGTTCTGTTTGAACGACTGCCTCTTGATCTATGTACAGGTTCCACATGAGCACAGTTAAGTGTTCTGGAATTCCCATTCTTTATAATGTTATCCATAACTTGTTATGCTTTTGCATAGTCCATAAAACACAGACAAACATCTTTCTGGCATTCTCTACTTTCACCCAAGATACATTTGACATCAGCCATGGTGTTCTTCCTTCCAAGTCCTCTTCTTGAATCTAGCTTGATTTTCTGACAGTTCCCTGTCAATGGACTGCTGCAACCATGTTTGAATTGTCTTCAGCAAAATTTTACTTGTGTATAGTATTAATGATATTGTTTGATAATTTCTGCATTCCGTTGATCACCTTGCTTTGGAATGGGCATGTATATGGATCTTTTTCAGTCAGTTGGCCAGGTGGCTCTTTCAAATTTGTTAGCATAGACAAGTTAGCACTTGTAGCATTGCATCCATTTGTTGACACATCTCAGTAGGTATTCTGTCAACTCCTGGATCCTTGTTTTTCACCAATGCCCTCAGTGCAGCTTGGACTTCTTACTTCAGTACCATAAGTTCGGGATCATAGGTTATCACCTAAAATGGTCAAATGTTGACCAATTCTTTTTTGTACAGTGACTCTGTGCAATCTTTCCATCTTCTTTTATGCTTATTGCATCTTTCAGTATTTTGTCCATGGAATCCTTCAATATTTCAACTCAAGTCTTGAAATTCTTCTTCAGTTCTTTCAGCTTGAGAAATGCCAAGAAAGTTTTCTCTTTTAATTTTCTAACTCCAGGTTTTGCACGTACATTTTGTTTTAATACTTTGCTTTGTCTTCTTGAGCCGCCCTTTAAAATTTTCCATTTAGCTCTTTTACTTCATTGTTTCTTCAGTTCTTTTTAGCTACTCTGTATTAAAGAGTAAGTTTCAGAGTCTCATTTTACGTCCATTTTGGTCTTTTTTTATTTTCTGTCTTTTTAATGACCTTTTGCTTTTTTCATGTTTGATGTCCTTGATGTCATCTCACAACCTGTCTTGTCTTTGGTCATTAGCGTTCAATGGGTCACATCTATTCTTGAGATGGTCTTTAAATTCAGATGGAATATATTCAAGGTCATAATTTTACTCTCATGGACTTATTCTAATTTTCTTAATCTTTAAATTGAACTTGCATATGAGCAATCGATCATCTGTTCCAGAGTTGGCCCATGGCCTTGTTATGACTGATGACATTGGGCTTCTCCATTGTTTCTTTTGATAGATGTAATTGATTTGATCCCTGTGTATTCCATCTGGTGAGGTCGTCATATATACTCGTCATTTATGTAGTTGAAAAAAATATTTCCAATGAATAAGTCATTGGTCTTGCAAAATTCTATCAAGTGATCCCTTGTGTTGTTTCTATCATCAAGGTCATGTTTTCAAACTACTAAACTTTCTTCTTTGTTATAAATTTC
This sequence comes from Dugong dugon, assembly GCA_030035585.1. Taxonomy (NCBI): domain Eukaryota; kingdom Metazoa; phylum Chordata; class Mammalia; order Sirenia; family Dugongidae; genus Dugong; species Dugong dugon. The sequence goes on along the minus strand of CM057463.1, from coordinate 97,707,264 downwards.
ATATTCCAAATACCTGTAATTATCAAGGTATCTTGATTGCATGTTTGATCAATTTCAGACTGCAGAAGTTGGTAAAAGTCTTCAATGTCTTCATCTTTGACAATAGTGAGAGGTTTGTAAATTGAACAATACTTACATTAACTTGTCTTCCCTGTATGTATATGGATATATCCTATCACTGACAGCATTATTTTCCAGGATAGATCTTGAATTTTTTTAAAATAATAAATGTGAATCCATTCCTCTTCAATTTACCATTCCTGGCAGAGTAGACCATATAATTGTCCAATTCAAAATGGCCAATACCAGTCCATTTCAGCTCACTAATGCCTAGGATATAGATCTTTGTGCATTATGTTTTATTTTATACACATATACATAGATAATGTATAATTGAATGGCTAGAAAAAAATAAATGAGGTTGGTTAGTGAGAAGGAAAGAGAGGATGAAATGGGGGCAAGGAGAGAGAGTGAAGGAGAAACAAAAAAAAATGAAATTACATGAACTAAATTCGGTGGTGAAAGAAGATGGTTTTGAGTGCCTACAAATGACTTGACTCAACTACAATGGGTTTGGTTTAGTTTTTGTCTTATAAATGACTAAAAAGGACACTCTTGAACCAACAATTTGAAATTTTTTCATCATCTGAGTGTATTTTAAAGCATGGAAGGGATGCTGTGGATTAATATTGAACTTTTTTTTTCATCATTTCCAACTATTATGAGCACATATGTTTGCAAGCTATCACAATTCTCCATTATTTTTAGTCGTTGAATTGTGTGCAGTCTTCAGATACTATTTTTGATGTTAGATAATTATAAAAACACACTATCAGAGACTCCGGCAAGATGGCGCTCTAGGCAAAAGCACCACGCCGTCCCACCACAGCAAAGATCTGAAAAACTAAGCCAAACAGAGAATCAACAATCTTGAAAACCTAGAACATCAAATGAAGAGATAAAGAACTCAGCCGAGCACCAAATGGAGTGAGAATACTGAAAGAGAATGGAGAGGGAAGAGAGATTCATACAGAGGTCCCCTACCAGCTAACACAGCACGGATCCACCATCTTGGACTCCTATCGGAGACCAGCAAATGGGAGTACGAGAGAGCAGCCTCACGGAACATCCAGTGGGAGACAAAACAGCCGGGACAAAACAAAAAAAATCTATAATCAATAAACGAGAGAAATATCTACTGAATGCCCCCAAAAACAGCAAACAATATCAAAACATTTACAAAAACAGGACAGGATGGCTCCAGTAAGCATCCAAATTAAAACACCAGATAACTCTCCTGTGGAAGAAAATGCACTAGAAGTACCTGATAGGGAACTCAAATCACTAATACTCGGAATTTTCCAAGAACTAAGACAAAAACCTGACAACCATGAGGAAAAAATAGACAAATTCATGGAAAATACAGACAAAAAACTGAAATAATTCAGGAAGATGATGCAGGAACAAAATGTCAAAATAAATTCACAACTAGAAATTATCCAAAGACAACAATTAGAAATCCAAAAGATAAGCAACAAGATTTCAGAAATGGATGATGTCATAGAAGAGCTGACAAGCAGATTTGAAACCATGGAAGACGGGATCAGTGAAACTGAAGACAAACACTTGCATACAACTCTGTTTCAGGAAAACTCAGAAAAAAGAACAAAGAAAAATGAAGAGACCCAGAAGTTATGTGGGACACAATTAAAAGTAAAAATTTCCGAGTGATTGGCATTCCAGAACAGGGGGAGAAAACAGAAAACACAGAGAGGACCATTGAGGAACTACTGACAGAAAACTTCCCAATATCATGAAAGATGAAAAGCTGGCCATCCAAGAAGCTCAATGAACCCCGTATAGAAGAGACCCCAAAAGAAAATCACCAAGGCATATCATATTCACACTTGCCAAAACCAAAGACAAACAAAGGATCCTGAGAGCAGCTCGTGAAAAACAAGAAGTCACATACAGAGGAGAAACAATAAGACTAAGCTCAGATTATTTGGCAGAAACCATGCAGGCAAGAAGGCAATGAGATGACATATATAAAATCTTGAAAGAAAAAAATTGTCAGCCAAGAATAATATATCCTGCAAAACTCTCGTTCAAATATGATGGTGAAATTAGGTCATTTCCAGATAAACAGAAACTAAGGGAATATGTAAAAGTCAAAACAAACTTACAAGAATTATTAAAGGGAGTTCTTCGATCTGAGGAAAAACATCTTCAGCCCTCAGGCAGGACCTAGGACGCAGGATCATACGAGCCAGAAACCAATCTAGGAAATGAACTACTGAGGACTATCCAAAACCAAAAGAAATACAACGGGGCATCAGAGCAGTCAATCGATGGATGACAACAACATCAAAACAATGAAAGGGGGAATAAACGGCATAGGTATAGAACCTTCAAATGGAGAGGAAGGCAAGGCGATACCAAGTAAGGGTAGACTGCTTCAAACCTAGAAAGATAAGGGTAAAATTCATGGTAAACACAAAGAAAGTTAACAAACCAACTCATAAAAATAAAGATGAAAAAAATAAACTCTCAGCAAAAACAAAACCTACAATAACAAAAGAAATGAAAAAAATTCCACAAACAAAAGTAACTCAGCACAAGACAGTAAGAAGAACAAAGACATCTTCAGCACCACAAAAAAAAGCACTACAAAATGACAGCAACAAACTCACACCTATCAATAATTACACTGAATATAAATGGGCTCAATGCACCCATAAAGAGATGGAAGAGTCACAGAATGGATAAGAAAACAGGATCCATCAATATGCTGTCTAGAAGAGACACACCTTAGAAACAAAGATGTGAATTTATTAAAAACTAAAGGTTGGAAAAAAATATCAAGCTAACAACTACCAAAAAAGAGCAGGAGTGGCAATTCTAATCTCAGATAAAATAGACTTTAAAACAAAATCTACCATAAAAGACAAAGAAGGACACTATATAATGATTAAAGGGATGATCCATCATGAAGACATATCCGTAATAAACATCTACGCACCCAGTGACAGGACTCCAAAATACATAAAACAAAGTATAACAGCACTGAAAAGAGAAATTGACAGTTCCACAATAATAGTAGGAGACTTCAACACACCACTCTCAGTAAAGGACAGAACAACTAAGAAGAAACTCAGCAAAGATACAGAAGACCTAAAGGGCACAATCAGCCAACTTGACCTCATAGACATATATAGAACAATCCATCCAACCACTACAAAGCACACATTCTTTTCCAATGCACATGGAATGTTCTCCAGAATAGACCACATCCTAGGCCACAGAGCAACCCTTAACAAGATCCAAAACATTGAGATAATTCACAGTATCTTATCTGACAACAATGCCATCAAGGTAGAAATTAACACTAGAAAGAGCAAGGAAAAAAAATCAACTACGTGGAAACTGAATAATACCCTGCTTACACATCACTGGGTAATAGAAGAAATCAGAGATGGAATCAAAAAATTCCTAGAATACAATGAGAATAAAAAAAAACATCATACCAAAACCTTTGGGACACAGCAAAGGCAGTCCTCAGAGGACAATTTATAGCAATAGATGCACATATCAAAAAAGAAGAAAGGGACAAAATCAAAACATTAACTACAGAACTCAAACAAATAGAAAGAGAACAGCAAAAAAAAAAAAAAAAAAGCCCACAACCACCGGAAGAAAGGAAATAGTAAAGATCAGAGCAGAAATAAATTAAATAGAGAACAGAAAAACAACAGGAAGAATCAACAAAATCAAAAGTTGGTTCTTTTAAAGAATCAACAAAATTGACAAACCACTGGCCAGACTGACAAAAGCAAAACAGGAGAGGACACAAATAACCCAATTTAGAAATGAAATGGGAGACATTACAACAGACCCAACTGAAATAAAAAGGATTATAACAGAATATTATGAGAAACTATACTGCAACAAATTTGAAAACCTAGAGGAAATGGATAAATTTCTAGAAACACATGCTCTACCGAAACTACAACAAAGTGATGTTGAAAATCTGAACAGACCCATGGAGAAGAGATTGAAAAGGTAATAAAAAAACTCCCAACCAAAAACAGCCCTGGCCCAGATGGCTTCACTGGAGAATTCTTGAAAACATTTACAGAAGAGCTTGTACCAGTTCTACTCAAGCTATTTCAGAGCATAGAAGAGGAAGCAACACTTCCAAATTCATTCTATGAAGCCAGCATAACGCTGATACCAAAACCAGGAAAAGACATCACAAAAAAAAAAATTGCAGACCAATACCTTTCATGAATATAGATTCAAAAATTCTGAACAAAATTCTAGCCAATAGAATTCAGCATCATATTGAAAAAATAATGCACCACGACCAAGTAGGATTCATACCAGGTATGCAAGGATGGTTTAACATTAGAAAATCAATCAATGTATACCACCACATAAATAAAAGGAAAGAAAAGAATCACATGATCATTTCAATTGACGCAGAAAAGGCATTTGACAAAGTCCAACACTCATTCCTGATAAAAGCTCTCAATAAAATAGGTATAGAAGGGAAATTTCTCAACATAATAAAGGACATCTATGCAAAACCAACAGCCAACATCATTCTTAATGGAGAGAGGCTGAAAACATTCCCCTTGAAAACAGGAACAAGACAAGGATGCCCTTTATCACCACTCCTATTTAACATTGTGCTGGAAGTTCTAGCTAGAGCAATAAGGCAAGAAAAAGAAATAAAGGGCATCCAAATTGGTAACGATGAAGTTAGACTGTCCCTGTTTGCAGATGATATGATATTATACATAGAAAACCCTAAAGACTCCACGAGAAATCTACTGGACCTAACAGAAAGATTCAGCAGAGTAGCAGGATACAAGATAAACATTCAAAAACCAGTTGGATTCCTACACACCAGTAAGGAGAATGATGAAAAGGAAATCAATACCATTTCAATAGCCCCTAAAAAGATAAAATACCTAGGAATAAATCTGACCAGGGTTGTAAAAGACCTATACAAAGAAAACTATAAAACACTACTGCATGAAACCCAAAGGGATTTACATAAATGGAAAAACATACCATTCTCATGGATAGGCAGACTCAACATTGTGAAAATGGAAATTCTACCCAAAGCAATTTACAAATACAATGCAATCCCGATCCAAATACCAGCATCATTCTTCAAAGAGATGGAAAAACTAATCATTAATTTTATATGGAAAGGGAAGAAGCCCCGAATACGTAAAGTACTACTGAAGAAGAAGAATAAAGTTGGAGAATTCACACTACCTGACTTCAGAACCTACTATACAGCCACAGTAGTCAAAACAGCCTGGTACTGGTACAATGACAGATCCATCGACCAGTGGAACAGAATTAAGAACCCAGATATAAATCCATCCACCTACGGTCACCTGATCTTCGACAAGGGCCCAAAGTCCATCAAATGGGGAAAAGACAGTCTTTTTAACAAATGGTGCTGGAAAAACTGTATATCCATTTTCAAAAAAATGAAATAGGACCCATACCTCACACCGTATACAAAAACTACTTCAAAATGGATCAAAGACCTGAATATAAATCCTAAAACTACAAAGTTCATAGAAGAAAAAAATAGGATCAACACTTCAGGCCTTAATACATGGCATTAACAGGATACAAACCATAACCATCAACACACAAACCCCAACAGATAAGCTAGATAACTGGGATCTTCTAAAACTCAAACACGAATGCTCTTCAAAAGACTTCACCAAAAGAGTCAAAAGAGAACCTACAGACTGGGAAAAAACTTTTGGACAGTACAAGTCAGACAAAGATCTAATCTCCATAATCTACAAGAAAATCCAACACCTCTACAACAAAAAGACAAATAAACCTATCAAAAAATGGGCAAAGGAAATGAACAGACACTTCACCAAAGAAGACATTCAAATGGCCAACAGACACGTGAGGAAATGCTCGCGATCACTAGCCATTAGAGAAATGCAAATTAAAACCACAATGAGATACCATCCAACCCGGCATTACTGGCACGAATCAAAAACCCTGGAAATAACACATGTTGGAGGGGCTGCGGGGAGACGGGAACTCTTATGCACTGCTGGTGGGAATGCAAAATGATACAACCATTTTGGAAAATTATATGGTGCTTCCTCAGAAAGCTACAAATAGACATACCATTCGATCCAGCAATCCCACTCCTAGGAATATATCCTAGAGAAATAAGAGTCGTCAGTCGAATAGACATATGCACACACATGTTCATGGCAGCATTGTTCACAATAGCAAAACGATGGAAACAACGTAGGTGTCCATCAACAGATGAATGGATAAACAAACTATGGCACATACACACAATGGAGTACTATGCAACGAGAAAGAACAACGTTGAATCTGTGAACCATCTCATAACATGGATGAAACTGGAGGACATTATGGTGAGTGAAATAAGTCAATCACAAAAGGACAAATATTGTATGAGACCTCTATTGTAAAAACACATGAAAAAGTTCACATGCAAAATGTAACAATCTTTGTTGGTTACCAGGGATGGGAGGGGTGGGGGGGGGAATACTAAATAGGCAATAGATAAGTGGTATCTTGGGTGAAAGTTGAGACAGTACACAATACAGGGGAAACTAACACAACCTGTACAGGGAAAGGTCATGGAAGCCCCATAGACACATCCAAACTCCCCGAGGAACTGAGCTGCTGGGCTGAGGGCTCTGGGGACCATGGTCTCGGGGAGCATCTAGCTCAATTGGCATGACACTACTTATAAAGACAATGCTCTACATTCTACCTTGGTGAGTAGTGTCTGGGGTCTTAAAAGCCTGTGAGCAGCCATCTAAGATACTCCACTGGTCTCATCCCTTCGTTAGCAAGGGAGAATGAAGAGAACAGGATACAAGGAAAAGATTAGTCCGAAGGACTAATTGTCCACAGCTACCAAGGCCTCCACCGGACTGAGTCCAGTACAGCTAGATGGTGCCCGGCTACCACCACTGACTGCTCTGACCAGGATCACAACAGAGGGTTCTGGACAGAGCTGGAGAAGGATTAGTAGAGCATAATTCTAACTCACAAAAAAATAAAAAGACCAGATTTACTGGCCTAAAGGAAACTGGATAAACCTCAAGAGTATGGCGCCCAGACACCCTTTTAGCTCAGTGGTGAAGTTACCTCCGAGATTCACTGTTCAGCCTGGGAGTGGACAGCCCTGTAAAACCAAATGAGACTAATGAGGTACAGGAGTCCAGTGACAAGAGCCAGAAGGCAGAAGGGGAGAAGGAAGCTGATGATAGGGAACACAAGGTTGAGTAAGGTTATTGTTGATGTGTTGTGAGATTGTTAACCATTGTCATAGGGCAACATGTGTAGTAACTGTTAAATGAGAAACTATTTTGTTCTGTAAGCCTTCATCTTAAGTGAGAATAACAGCACAAACAGAAGAGCATAGTCAATGTCACTGAACTGTGTATGTAGAAATTTTTGAAATGGTGTATCTTTGGCTATGTGGATTTTCACAAAAAAAAAAAAAAAAAAAGGTTGAGAATTTAGAGGGTTAAAATGTTGTGGGGTTGTTAACCAATGTCATAAAACATCATGTGTACTACTGTTCCATGAGAAACTATTTGTTCTGTAAGCCTTCACCTGAAGTACAATAAAATATAAAAAATAAAAATAAAAACACACTGTCAGAATTGGAGAATCACAAATTGAACCACCTATGTGCTACTGTATTCTTTATCACCTTCTTCCCAAGGGACTCTATAATATTATTTGTATTTTCGTTATGACTCTTGGGAAGTCCTCATTCATGTCATTGCGTATTAAATATTTGAATCCACCTATAATGTTTCACTTGAATATTTCCTTATAGTCTGTTTATGCTTTTAACAATCTTATTTCCAAATATTTCTTTGAGTTTGCAATAAACATAAAACAGAGAGTTAATGCTTACGAAGCTTCTTTGCTGCAATTACAGGCAATGTTGGATAAACTTTTTAGAAATGATATATCTCTTCTCAAGCATATAATACATCATATGGGCTAGTTAAAGCTATTTGTTTTAACAGGAGCTGTACTTGAAAAGTTGTGCTTAAGGAAACGCACTTGACAAGATTTATCTACCCCTAGATCTGATTTCAATGGTGTAATTCTAGACTTTGAAATAGTACCGTAATGGATAAGACATTAAGGTGCTTGAAGGGGAAAGTGTATTTTGACGTTAAAAAAATGTGAACAGTAGGGCTCAGAGGGTAGATTTTGGTAACCAGTCTCCAAGATGGCCCCTAATGATCCATGTTAGTTATTTATATCCTTGAGTAGTATTGTTTCACATTGTCACAAATTTGTTTATGCCAACAATAGAATATTGCAGAAATGATGATATGCAATTTCCAAGCTAGGTAAGAAAAGACATTTTGACTTCTTCAACACTTTCACTTGGACCACTCACCGTGGGGAAGCCAGCTGGCATGCCATGAGGACACTAAAACAAGCTATGGAGAACCCCACATGGAGAGGTGCTAAAGCTTCCTGCCGACAACAAGAATTAAACATCCAGACATGTAAGATAGCCTATCTCACATCCCAGGTAGGTGAGAAAATATATCCTCCGGTCCCAGTTAAACTTTCAAATGACTTCAGCTCTGGTGGACATCTTGGCTGCAACATTCCGAGAGGTCTCAATTCAAAACTACTTAAATAAACCCTCTCAGTTCCTGACCCTCAGAACCATTAGAAATAATAAATGGTTGTGCACCAATAGGTATCTAATACAGTTGTGAAAGGAATAAAGAAAAAGAGGGTGTGCTAGAATGAAAGAGGATTACATGCTACTGAAAGGCCCAAAGGATACACTCTTCACCAACGCCATCAGGAATGCACCGATGAGAGGAGCACCACTTCTTAGCATTACTAAGAAGTTCGACAATGGCTTCCCTATACCCACTAGGGATAACATCATGTGAGGTGGCCACATATCTTGGCACATGCATATCTATGGAGAATGATTCCTCTCTCTGTCCCCCTCACTAGCCTCCTCCACACCACTCCAACCAAGTAATAGCAGCCAAGACAGGTGCTTAAATACCAAAAGGCAGGAAGATACAATGGCCATAAGGACAAGCAAAGCAGAGAGGCAGCCAAAGTTTCTTGATTCACAAGAGGTTTAAAGATGATTACTAAAACATGGCATGTATAGGGGAAAAGGGTGACAGTAAGAGTTATTCTTAACATCTATAAACAGAATAAAAATAAGAATTAAGGATCAGGAGTCTAACAGTGGTCACCCCAATAAAAAATCATGATCCCTTTTTCATTTCCAGGTATGAGTCCATTATCAGGTACAGTACCCACTGGAAAAAAGAAGTAGCCACGTCCCTAGCGGCAGGATCCCCTAACACCGTGGCAAGTATATACTGTCAAATCCCTCAAATCATTTTCCAAATTAGTCTATAGTTATTTATACTGAGGAAAAGGAAATAATCTGGAGATTTTAAGGCTATTGGACATAAGGTCTCTACTGACATTAATACTTAGAGTCCCAAAGTATCATCCTGACTCCTTGACCCTGTTAATGTGGTGACTTACCTGTAATAAATGGATTTGAAGCTAAAATCTAGCCCATAGTGCCTCCATTAGTTTGTAGAACCACCCGTGGTCATTTCCTTATACTTGAGTATATAATTGAGGTTAATATACTTGACAGTTTGAATAACTTCCACATTGAATCTTTATTCTATGAGACAATAGGTATAGTAGCAGGGAAGGCTAAGTGGCAATCTCTGAAACAATCCTTCCCTTCCCAAAATAGAAAATCAAAAACAATATGGCATCCTAGGAGTGTGAGGGTGGGACTGGGAGATATCTCTGCAATTATTAAATATCTAAAGTTGCAGGGGTTATTGCCCCTACCTCATCCCGTTAAGTTTACTAGGATGAACCATGCAGAAACAGAATGAATCCTGGAAAATGACTGTAGACAACCACCATCTCAACCAAATAGTATCCATGATCACAGTTCTTGCACTGAGCATGATATTGTTGTTAGAAGAAATGAATATGGAATCTAGTATATAGTATGTAGCCATTGCTTCTGAGAATGCACTCTTTACTATTTTTATTAGAAAAGCATAAATAGAACCAGTTTTCATTCATGTGGAATGAACAGCAATAATCAGTAATGATTTTGCCACAGAGCTTTGCTTTCCCTCCCATCCTCTGTTACAATATAGTCTGAAGGGATCTAGACCATCTGTACATCCCACAGAACATCATGTTGATCCATTGCATCAGTAACAAATTGCTGATTAAATGGGATGAGCAGCAAGAGATGGCTAATACCCTGAGAACTTTTGCAGGCATCTGTCATGGAAGGGAGAGTGAACAACTAAATAGATAAAATATCGTAGGCAGTGGCATTTACTTGTCTCTTACCACCGGCCACTCTGGAATACACATGATGAATACATGAACAAAATGGCCCAATACCATGAAATTCCACTAACCAAAGGCTTATCAGCTGCAGCTTCTGAATGTTCAACCATCCATCAACAGAGAACAACATATATCCTTCAACATAGCACATTTCGTTTGTAGACCAACTGGTCACTTGGTTAAGTTCACTATGCTGGGATCTTTCTATCCTGGAGGCACCAGCAGTTTATCCTCACAGGAGAGATACCTATGCCTGGCAAGGCTAAACTTGTACACAAAGCCTCATCAGCTACACAACCTAGGCACTTAGAGAATACATAATCTAAAGGCATGAAATTTGACACAATAAAGCATCAGACCATTATACCCTCTTCACAACAGACCCCGGGATTCACTTGTTATATCACATACCGTACCATCCACAAGCCAGTGGATTCATAGAGCGTTGGAATGGTCTTCTAAAGGTACCCCTGAAGTGTCAGCTGGGGAACAACACTCTGAAAGAGTTGGATAACATCCTTCAGGATACAGTCTGCATTAAACAGATACGTGTAGAAGGTGCTGTATCACCAGTGGGAAGAATACATTGTTCCTGGAACAAAAAAGAGAAAGCAAGAGTGGACCCACTTAGAACCTCTCCAAATAGCCCATTATGAGACTTGTGTGCCAGGTCCCTTTAACTCTGGCCTCTGAAGGGTTAGACCTCCTATTCAACAAAAGATCATCCTCTTTCCAGGAGACATAGCAAGGGTCTTACTAAATCACATGGTATGGTGGTCAACACGACACTTTGGAATTCTTGTGATCAGTATCCAGTAGGCAAGATTAGGAGTTACTCTCTTGGCAAGAATAATTAACACTGAGTAGTATGAAGAGGTAAGTCTGCCTTTACATATTTGGGGCAAGGAGGAATGCATGTAACCTTAGGTTATACACTTTTCCATATCTTGATACCCTTTTGTCCTATTTTAACTGTGATTGAAGTGATACAGCTACCCTGACCTAGAAGATTGTTTGTCAAGTCCTCAAAACTGTCAAGAATGAAGGTTTAGTTTGCACTGCCCGATAAGACGCAAACACTTTTGAAGTGATAGCTGGCTGGGGAAAGTAATAGAATAGATAGTGGAGGAGGAGAGTAAATACCAGAGGTGGCTCCAAAAATAGCTACAGTAATGGAGACTAGTTTTTCCCACTAGCTTCATTCGTCTATATTACCCCCTGGAACAGAGGCCTATAGAAACCATTAAAATGCAGCTCCCAAAACTGAATGGAGAAGTAGAACTTCATGGTTTAAGGGGTGGACTATGTCACTCATAAAAATGTGACACTTAGATCTCCTGGTGCATGGAGAATAGTAGACTATAATTCTGAGCTGCCCCACCTCTGGATCCATCACTGCTTTTATGCCAATGCAGCACATCTCCCAGTCCTTTATTAGCTGATGACTAAACATGGCAGAGGTGTTATGCCCATTCCTGGGACATGGAGTTTTCTGATGGGTTGTTTTTATCTGAGCACTCTCCATAGACAGGGATAAAACTTTCTTATAACCTCACTGCAATATGAGACTCTTCCTCTCCTATCCTTTTTCCTTCCCACCCTTCTCCCTTGAGCGTCAGACTAGCATTGCAGTCTAAAGGCTCTATTTGACTTCGCTGGCTCCCTCTGCTTTTAACAAAAATTTTCTCCAATAAGTATTTTGCACATCTAATCCTGTCTTTGTGTCTGCTTCTACAGGCCCTGATCTAACATAACGCATTGCCTGATATTACATATGGGCTCTTTTACTTCCTGCTATAAGACTATAAGCAGGTTACATAATTCTATGCACCTTGAATTTCTTAGTCTTAAAATGCGGATAATAATGATATGTATGTGCTTCATAGTATTTTCATTTTTTTAATGAATCACTGAGTTAATATATTGAAGGTATTTAGAACAGTGCCTGGAATAAAGAAAATATATAATAAAAGTTGGCTATTATTGTTTCTTTAGATATAGTCACAGTTAGCTATATTGTTTTTAAAGTTAAAATGATATATTTATATGTTATATACATTATACAAAGTATATATATCTTGTATATATACAATGACTTCATTATATATATTATACTATATTATATATATTTTATACATTAAAATATTGTGTTTTATTATATGTTACAAGCATAGTATTTTTCAATTGTTATACTTTTTTTTTTGCTTTTTAGTTCAAGGCTCAGCTAATACAGCTAATAATTTACCTTTCAAATAATGTCTTTTACGAGCACATCATTCCTCACTGATCACTATTCTTCCAGTGTATTGCAGGAGAACATGTGTAGATCTCTCCTTTTTGCCCCTATCATTTATTACCTCATAATTGTATATTACCGATTTTCTGTGCAAATATTCTTTCTGCAGCTTGATTATGACCTTGGTGAAGAAAGAAAATATAGTCTTCAAATCAGTTCCCTAGGAATGGTAGCTACTTAATGCTTTTTGAAGTTGTAACTGAATCTACACATCTGAATAAGAATATCCTATATCATTAACTTATTTTCAGCTCTATCAACAGACCTCTTTTATTTATACATAGTTTAAAATACTAAATTTAATAACACACATATGAAGAGTAAAAATGATACATTAGCAAATATGATATATTATTAAATCTCCAAATATCATTCAGAAAGTTCTTGTTAATAAGAGTACGTTATTAGTTATTGAGTAATATGGGAATAGTAAAATTAGATCAAGGAGATATGAGATAATACAAGCATCCACTCATAAAGCCATATTTTATAATGAGTGTTGAGTTATTTAAATATATGTATATTTATGTAAAGCAAAGAAATAAAGAATTTAGAGATGGAAAGCACAAGTACCTTTGTAATAGAATTTCATTTATCTACATTTTGCATATAATATCTATAAAGTTCAAAATATAGCAAGGTCAAAATTTTGATATGCTTCCCAATTTTTATTGTCTCATGGGCTGCCCATTAGACAAGACCAAAATCCGAATGACACGTCAATGACCTCTTTCACAAACTAGTAGTCAGCATCCATAGGTAAATTAATGGAAAGAAGACAGGTTTTTAGTACAGACAGACCTGATCTTTACTACACAGTCATTGGGTGAGGCAAATAATCTCTTTCAGGATCATAGTCACCATTGATAAGATAATGGAAATGCCCATCTTAGACAGCAGGGTGAAGAATAGGTATAATGTATCTGGCATGCAGCAGGCATTTAATAGTTATTATTATTTATCTTTATTGCTCTTGTCAACTCAGCCATGAACAGTAATATATAAATGATGTTTTACAGTCACTTTCAAAAAGTGGTTAACTTAATTAAGTTATACTAACAAGTTATCACCCTTATCTTTAGGTAGTGAGAAGGGATTGAAAAAGATTAAGTCCCATATGGAATATTATAACACTTTGAAACTTTTTTTAAATTAGTATTTCAAAATTATGTTTAAAAGAAGAAAATTCTATAACATTATGTGTCATAGTTCTTTAGGAGAAAGTTTAGCGTAAAATGAACCTTTGTTCATCTATGCACCTCTAGGACTTCCCACAGATTATCAGGGACCTTCTGTTTGTTTTGTTAAGTAGACTTCAACATAGAACTAGCAGCACTTAATCTTTGGGTTTAGCTGTCTTTGACGTTTTTGAGAAGAGTAAGAAAGGTTAATAAAAAGAATTTTTAAATACTAGAAGATGAGAGAAATAATAAATATGCCCCAACTGAATTATGCATGCCACATTTCTTCTTGTTTAAATAAAATAGGTATACAATTTTAAAAATATATGCCTATGAGTAATACATCTAAAACGAGCCAACAATGACTAAAAAGCACTAGAGGATTATTAAAACCACTGGCTTACAAACATACAGCATATGCTCTGTGGTATCCCTTACAAGAATGTTTCAAAGTGTTCTTATTTTATTTGTATATCATCTCTCTTTGGAAAAATAGTACTATTCTGCATACATTTGGCTTTAGTTTAGCAATTTATGATTACAAAATGAATCTTCTGACTTGGAGCAAAAACAATAAGCACAAAGCAGTTTTCTGTATTATACCAGTGTTTTCTTTCATCTCTTCAGAGGCTAGAATGATCTGGACAATAATAAAACGTTTTAATCCTTTGAATATGTTTGAACACAAGAAATTGTGCAGGCAGTAACAATGTGCAAAACACATTGACAATTCAATTATGGTTAGAGACATTTATGATTTCATTATATGACAGTTTTCTCCACGAAATTATGCCAAAATTCACACTTTTATAAGCCACTATTTTACACTTTAATTTTAATGTCACAGAACAGTTGTACATGCAATTTTTCTGATTAGAATATTTAGATTGCTGTTGTAGTGTGTCATTGAGTCGATTTCAACTCATAGTGACCCTGTAGAACAGAAGAGAACTGCCCCATAGAGTTCCCAAAGCAGTAATCTTTTTGTTTGTTTTAATTAAAAAAAAAAAAAAAATTGTTAGAGGTTTATTGACATAAAGTTCACATACCACACAATTCACCCACTTAAAGTGTATAGTTAAATAGTTTTTAAAATATTCACAATTTGGCAACCATTACCACAATCAATTTTAGAACATTTCCATTACCTCAAAAAGGAACCTTGTAACCCTAACCCCTTTTTCAGTTTGTTTTTATTATACTTTAGATGAAGATTTGCAGAACAAATTAGCTTCTCATTAAACAGTTAGTACACATATTGTTTTAAGACATTGGTTAACAACCCCACAATGTGTCAACGCTCTCCCTTCTCGACTTTGGGTTCGTTATTACCAGCTTTCCTGTCCCTTCCTGCCTTCTTGTCCTTGCCCCTGGGCTGGAGTACCCCTTTAATCTCATTTTGTTTTATGTGCCTGTCTAATCTTTGGCTGTAGTAGTGACTTCATTACTGAGCTAAAAGGGTGTCCCAGGACCATACTCTTGGGGTTTCTCCAGTCTCTGTCAGACCCGTAAATCTAGTGTTTTTGGTGAGTTAGAATTTTGTTCTCCATTTTTCTCCAGCTCTGTCCGGGACCCTCTATTGTGATCCTTGTCAGAGCAGTCAGTGGTGGTAGCTGGGCACCATCCAGTTGTACTGGACTCAGTCTTGTGAAGGCCATGGTAGTTGTGTTCCATTAGTTTTTTGGACTAATCTTTCCCTTGTGTCATGGATTCAATTATGTCCGCCCAAAAATGTGTATATCAGTTTGGCTGGGCTATGATTTCAGGTATTGTGTGATTTTCCTATATGTTGTAAATCCTGTCTCTATGATGTTAATGAGGGAGGATGGATGGCAGTTGTGTTTGTAACGCAGGGCTCAGTCTACAAGATTGGATTGTATCCTGAGGCAATCTCTTGAGATATAAAAGAGAGAAGTAAGCAGAGAGACAGGGGGACCTCATACCACCAAGAAAGCAGTGCCAGAAGCAGAGTGTGTCTTTGGACCCAGGGTCCCTGAACGGAGAAGATCCTAGTCCAAGGAAACACTGATGAGAAGGCTGACAAAGAGAGAAAGCCATTCCCTGGAACTGATGCCCTGAATTTGGACTTTTAGCCTACTTTACTGTGAAGAAATAAATTTCTCTTTGTTAAAGCCATCTGCTTGTTCTATTTCTGTTATAGCAGCACTAGATGACTAAGACACCTTGTATCTTTAGTTTTCTTCATTCTCCCTTGCTCCTGAAGGAGTGAGAGTATCTTAGACGGCTGCTCACAGGCTTTTAAGACCCCAGACACTACTCACCAAAGTAGAATGCAGAACATTTTCTTTATATGTCAATTGAGCTAGATGTTCCCTGAGGCCATGGTCCCCACAGCCCTCAGCCTAGCAATTCGATCCCTCAGGGAGTTTGGATGTGTCAATGGAGCTTCCATGACCTTGCCAAAGGCTGTAATCTTTATGGAAGCCGACTACCAAATCTTTCTCCCGAAGCGGCTGATAGGTTCAAACCACTGATCTTTCAGTTAGCAGCCAAGCACTTAACCACTGTGACACTAGGGCTCTTAGATTATTAAATTAGCATTATTTTACATGTGCTACATTACTCATATATTCACTTATACACAAATAATAGAGCTTGACATGTAAAATCAGATACACTGCATTTGAATCCTGGCAATGATATTGAATTTGGGATTGCATGGTTACCTTAGAAATCTACTTATTTTATTACATGTGTTCACAAATATGAATCAAAGTATTCAATTACAGTATTATCTTTTGTTAAGAAATATGAAGTTTCCATATTTATGTACATAAGAAATCAGAATGTAGTACAGTTTAATCAAAATTTATTTTAGATAGTAGTTTTTATATTTGAGTAGGGGACCTAGAAGAGATAAAGACTGTAAAAAAAGCTGGAAGAGTCTGTAAGATGATCTGATAGAATTTGATATTGACCAGTATCTTGATCATTTTAGGGCCCTTACTAAAAGTGAAACTAATACCTTACATGTACAAAAAGCTCCCACCCAACATAGAACATATTTTCAAAATCATGTTTAATTGTATTAAATTTTTGTATTTAACTGAAATATTATTGAAAGATAGTAAATATGTATGTGATTTATTTTTAAGCATTATGTATTTAGTTATTCTTTATAAAATAATATATACTAAAGTTTCGCTTATAAGAACAAGAACAATAAATGCATACAGAACAAATAGATTATCACCTTATGTAGATTGTATACTTAGAAGCTCTAACAGGACTAAGGGAGATAACATTAGATCCAACAGTTGGAAATGTTCACACACCTACTATGCACACAGCCTTAGTTTGATTGGGAAGGAAAATGTAATTATACTGCAACATTAGATAGTTATCCATGTACTAAAAGTTAGAGTCACAAAATTAAAATTTAATAAACTGTATTTGATACTCACTTTAGTTAAACAAACAAGGGGAAAATGAGTTCAAGTTATTAACATTTAAGACCTAAGAAGTATGATTTAATCAAGCTTATGTTTTGAAAGATTCATCTATGATTAATGAGTAGGGAAATGAGCAGAAAGCCATGGATTTTTCATGGCTGTCTGCCCAGAATGGTAAGGGTCATCTTTCACTGTTCTATGACTACCTAGGAAATTATCTATTAGATATCATTTGTTCTGTTCATCATTTTTACTAGATATTTAAAGACAGAAACAAATGAAAAACATACATTATTAATTCCTATAAATCTGAAGAGTAGTATAAGTGATTTGCATATTCCTTAAATATTTTTAAAAAGGTAGATTTTCAAATCTTCAGAATTATTTTCCTTTAAATTTCACAGTTTCTTCTTTTTTAATCCCTTACATATAGCTATCATTAATATGAATCTATTGAGCAGCATCAGGAACTATTTGAATTCTGCAGTGTAAACAATTCTTCAGTGTTAAATTGTATTTATATAATTATGAGCAACAATTGGAATTCTCTCAGAAAGAAAACTTTGTTATAAATATATTCCAACTATAATTTAATGCCTCATAAGTAACTATATTCATAATCTATATATTTATATAAATAATCAGTGACCTAGCCAAAATGTACATTGCATAATTGATCATCTCACTATGTACTATACAACGGAGTAGGAAGTGTTAGTTTGTTTTGATTTAGTGATTTCATTGTAGGAACACCTTATTTATTTTGAATGGAGAACATGGAGAAGATAAAAATTTGATTAATCCAAAAATCATCATTTTTCCTTATCTAACAGCTTATACCTCAGCTTATTTCTCTGCTTTAGAGTGTTTCTCTTATCTCAACATCTAGATAATTGCCTCAATTATTTACCCTATTTTGCACATTTATTCACTGGCATTATCTTTAAATACTTAAGATAATCCCCAGGAAAGCAAATGCTATAATGTTAACTTTTATATTAATGAATGGAGATGAGCATTGTTCTTAAAATCAATCTTCTGCTTGAATTTCAAGAAAATAAAAGATGTTAAGAATTCCATTTTATTTAATATGCTTATGATTTTTACTTTAATAAGCCTTTGAAAAAGTGACCATAAATATATGAATGATGTGTATATTTCTCCTCCAGTCCTGACAACTGAACCCAAAGCATAGACCAAACTATTAGTCAATCAAAATATGGTAGTGTAACATTTCAATTAATATCCAGAACATTTTAGGGATTAAAAAATTACTTTTAAACTCTTGATTAATTTTGGGACTATTGGGTGGTCTAAATAACTACATGTTATTCCAAAGAATTTTACATTAAGAATATATCTTGAATTAACATTAATACTGCTTTAAGTTTTATATAATATGTGACTTCCAACCCTGGATATGGTATATGTAATAACAATTCACATTCTGTAATATTTAATCATAACTGACATATCTTACTTTAACTTCCAATACTCACCGTTAGGAGTAGAGAAGGAAAGATCCTGGGTATAAATTTTAAGATAGTGATTAAGTATTCGGGTGCTAATGTTTGTCTTCCACCATTTACTATTCAAAGATACCTTCCCCGCTTCCTCAGCCCCCATCCCTTGGTAGCGCCTAATGTTTTGGATAAATTCTGGCCAAAGTCCTACAGTTTGTTCAAATATTCTTATAACACTCTTTTGGAAAGTACAGAACCTTAATACTCAGGGAATTGTACAAGTCTGTGTACAAAATGGAAACCCTGGTGGTGTGGTGGTTAAGAGCTACAGCTGCTAACGGAAAGGTTGGCCGTTCGAATCCACCAGGGGCTCCTTGGAAACCCTATGCAGCAGTTCTACTCTGTCCTATGGGGTCTCTATGGGTCGGAATAGACTAGACGGCAAAGGGATTTTTGGGTTGTTGTTGTTGTATAATATACAAAAACATAAAACAAAATCCTTGCACTTTAGGGAATATTTGAAATAAAATAATAGAATAGAGAAAATGAAAGTCACAGAGGACTCATATTGCTCACATTTTTGAGATAACCGAATATTTATTACTGACATAAGACTCTAACAAGGCTGCATATATCCTAGTGACTATACTGTGAATACAAAATGTCAGAGACAGTAGTACATAAAAAGTTGTTTATTCTTTTATCATTGCAATTTTTCAAAACTCCAGAAGATAACATATAGCAATAAAATTTTGGAGAGCATAGACAAATTATGCATTAAACATCATCAAAGAAAATATGCCAAACAAAGTAAAAAAAACTCCACATGGACAGTTTAATCTAAAAAAAAAAAAGTACAAAAATCTCTCCTTGCTCCATCACAACTTTGTTTAGGACCACCACGTCAAACTACAATGGATAGGACCTGCATTATCTACTCATGATTTCAGATCAGCTCAGGTAAACTTATATTTTATAATATATATATACACATGTGTATATAGATATGTATATATATGTTGTTGTTAGTTTCAGTCAGGTTGATTCCAACTCATGGTAATCCCATGTGTGCAGAGCAGAATTACTCCATAGAATTTTCAAGGCTGTGATGTTTGGGAAGTAGTTAAGCAGGCCTGTCTTCTGAGGCACCTCTGAGGGGGTTTGAACTGCCAACCTTAGGCTAATAGTCCAGTAGTTAATTTTTTGCACCACCCAGGGACTCTTGTATATATATTCATAATTCTCAACAATCTTTAACATGACTCTCCATTATTTTGGGCAATGTCCCAAAATTCTCCTCTAAAAATGAACACATTCCTACAGTCACACCCATCTAAAGCTTGGTTATTTACAGCAGACTTGAAGTGAATAGATTCACCTTAGTACATTCTATTGTAGTTTCAATGGATATATCAGCACTTGTGTGGGTAAAAGATAATGTAAAAATAATTTCAGTTTTACATTATTTATTAAATGCACACTATCATGAAAAACAACAAAAAAGTCAAATTTTAGCATTCTAATCATTACCTCCAATTTGCCTAATTCATGTATTAAAAGAAAACCATCATCCATCAGATCAGAACATATGAAAATAAAGATCATAATCAAGTTCATTTATGTGAAGACAGCCTAAATTGTAATCCCAACATTATGTTAACACTGTCTAGTTCTCTAATAAAACTGAATCATTCTTTACCTATTTCACCTTTTTTTGTTGATTAAAAAATATTAAAAAAAAATGTTTGTTATGATTTAGAGACATTTTTACCTAAGGCTGCCATAACAAAACACCACAAAATTTGTGGCTTTAAAGAACAGAAATTTATTTCCTCACAGTTCTGGAGTCTAGAAATTTGAATTCAGGGACTCTGCAGGACTAGGCTGTCTCTCTGTTGACTATAGGAGAAGATCCTTCTCTCTTTCAAAGTCTGTAGCCAGGGTGTTTCTTGGATTTCCTTGGTTACTTGTGGATTATCTTGACATAGTGTCTGTCTTCCCCTTGTTTATGTGTATCTCTGTGGCAGTAGTTTCCTTTATAAGACACTACTCAGAAAGAATTAGGTTTGGACCCACTATACTTTGGTATGACCTCAGTAACATAACAAAAGAAAAACCTTATTTCCAAACAGGAACACATTCACAGGTAAAAGAGTTAAGACTTCAACATGTATTTTGGAAGAAGACAGTTCAATCCACAGTATGACAAACCGACTAATGTACATGCTGCTATAATGCTGGAAGCCATGCCACTGGTATTTCTAATACCAGAAGGGTCAGCCATGGTGAACAGGTTTTCAGCTAAGCTTCGAGAATAGGACAAACTAGGAAGAAGGATCCCGTAATATACTTCCGAAAAAAATTGACCTGTGAAAACTTTGTGGATACCAGCGGAACACTGTCTGATATTGTGCTGGAAGAAGAGCACAACAAACTTTGGAAGGCTGACAAATACAACTACAGAAGAGCTGCTTCCTCAGAGTAGAGTCAACCTTAATGATGTGGATGGAGTAAAGCTTTCAGGACCTTCATTTGCTGATGTGTCATGACTCAAAATGAGAAGAAACAGCTGCAAACATTCGTTTATAATCAGAACATGGAATATACGAACTACGAAACAAGAAAAATAAGTTGTCAAAACTGAAGCAGAACACTTGAAGATCAATATTCTAGGCATTAGCGGGCTTGAATGGACTGGAATTGGCCATTTTGAAGACAATCATATGGTCTACTATGCCAGGAATGAGAAATTGAAGAGGAATGGTGTTGCATTTATTGACAAAAAGAACAT
The DNA here is from genome assembly GCA_030035585.1 of Dugong dugon. Lineage (NCBI taxonomy): Eukaryota > Metazoa > Chordata > Mammalia > Sirenia > Dugongidae > Dugong > Dugong dugon. Next base: position 97,685,674 of record CM057463.1, on the reverse strand, counting down.
TTCAAGATCTATCCTGAAGCACAACACTGTCAGTGACAGTATAATATCCATACTTCTACAAGGAAAATGAGTTAATAAGACTATTATTCTAATTTACCCACCAACCACAAATGTAGAAGATAAATTGAAGATTTTTACCAACTTATGAAGTCTGAAATTGATCAAACATGCAATCAAGATGCATTGATAGTTACTGGTGATTGGAATGTGAAAATTGGAAACAAAGAAGAAGAATCAGTAGTTGGAAAATATGGCCTTGGTAATAGAAATGAAGCTAGGATTGCATGATAAAATTTGACAAAACCAACAAGTTATTTTTTGGAAATACATCTTTTCAACAACAGAATCTGTGACTCTACCTGTGGACAATGCTGGATGGAATGCACAGGAGTCAAATGGACTACGTCAGTAGCTAGAGACTATGGTGAATCTCAATATCATCAGTCAGAACAAGGCCATGGACCAACTACGTAACAGACTATCAAATGCTCATATGAAATTTCAGTTAGAAGCTAAAGGAAATGAAAATAAGGATTCTTAGTTCTAAGAATGAATCAATACATAATTAACAAATTGAAATATATTGTATTTTAGATCAACATAATTCTGTGGAGGAAAATACACCAATAGCCAAGGAATATGGAGTGCTCATGATGAGTTTGCTGGAGGTTTAAACAAGTAACACTAAAAGGTTGCATTGATCATATCTGAGTTTTCAGAAAACTACTTGTCTTAGTTATCTGTTGTTGTTAGGTACTGTTGGGTCGGTTTCATTTCATAGCGACCCTATGTACTGCAGAATAAAACACTGCCCAGTCCTGTGCCATCCTCACAATTGTTGCTGTGCTTGAGCCCCTTGTTGCAGCCACTGTGTCAATCCACCTGATTGAGGGTCTCACACAGTTTTGCTTATCCTCTACCCTACCAAGCATAATGTCCTTTTCTAGGAACTGGTCCCTCCTGATAGCATGTCCAAAGTATGTGAGATGAAGACTTGCCCTCCTCCCTTCTAAGGAGCATTCTGGCTGTATTTCTTCCAAGACAGGTATGTTTGTTCTTCTGGCAGTACAATATTCTTCGCCGTAATTCAAAGGCATCAATTTTTCTTCAGTCTTCCTTATTCATTGTCCAACTTTCACATGCATATGAGGCGATTGAAAATACCATGGCTTGGGTTAGGCTCACCTTAGTCCTTAAAGAGACATCTTTGCTTGTTAACACTTGAAAGAGATCTTTTGCAGCAGATTTGCCCAGTGCAATGTGTCTTTTGACTTCTTGACTGCTGCTTCCATGGGCTTTGATTGTGGATCCAAGTAAAATGAAATCCTTGACAACTTCAATATTTTCTACATTCATCATGATATTGCTTGTTGGTCCATTTGGGAGGGTTTTTGTTTTCTTTATGTTGACGTGTAATCTATATCTAAGGTGGTCTTCAATTTTCATCAGTCAGTGCTTCAAGTTCTTTTTACTTTCAGCAAGCAAGGTTGTGTCATGTGTGTAACACAGGTTGTTAATGAGTCTTCCTCCAATCCTGATGCCCCGGTCTTCTTCATATAGTCCAGCTTCTCAGATTATTTGCTCAGCACACAGACTGAATAAGTACTGGGAAAGGATACAACCCTGATGCACACCTTTCCTGACTTTAAACCATGCAGTATCCCCTTGTTCTGTTCCAATGAGTGCCTCTTTGTCTAAGTACAGGTTCCTCATAAGCACAAGTAAGTGTTCTGGAATTCCCATTCTTCTCAGTGTTATCCATAATTTGTTATGCTCCACAGAGTCGAATGACTTTGCATAGTTGAGAAAACACAGGTGAGCATCTTTCTGGTATTCTCTGCTTTCAGCCAGGGTCCATCTGACATCAGCAATGATAACCTCTGTTTCATGTCCTCGTTTGAATCCAGCTTGAATATCTGGCAGTTCCCTGTCAATGTATTGCTGCAACCACTTTTTAATGATCTTCAGCAAGATCATTGTATGTGATATTAATGCTATTGTTTGATAATTTTCACTTTCTATCGGATCACCTTCTTTAAGATGGGTACAAATATGGATCTCTTCCAGTCGGTTGGCCAGGTAGCTGTCTTCCAAATTTCTTGGCATAGATGACTGAGCACTTTCAGCGCTGCATCTGCTTGTTGAAACGTCTCAATTGGTATCCTGTCAATTCCTGGAGGCTTGTTTTTTGCCATTGTTTTCAATGCAGCATGGACCTCTTCCTTCAGTACCATCAGTTCTTGATCATATGCTGCTTCCAGAAATGGTTGAATATCAATCAGTTCTTTTTGGTGCGGTGACTCTGTGTATTCCTTCCATCTCTTATTGATGCTTCTCACATAATTTAGTATTTTAGCCATAGAATCCTGCAATATTGCAACTTGAAGCTTGAAGTTTTTCTTCAGTTCTTTCAGCTTGAGTAATGCCAAGAGTTTTCTTCCCTTTTGGTTTTCTATCTCCAGTTCTTAGTTATCTAAGGGTGCTATAATAGAAATACCACAAGTGGGTGGCTTTAGCAAACAGAAATTTGTTTTCTCAGTTTAGGAGGCTAGAAGACCAAATTCATGGAGCTGGCTCTTGGGGAAGTCTTTCTCTCTCGTCTGCTCTGGGGGAAGGTCCTTGTCTCTTCAGTTTGTTTTCTGGTTCTTTAGAGATTTCCATGTGACTTGACCTCAGTCTTTCCCCATCTCTGCTTCTCTGACTTGCTTATTTAATCTCTTTTATATCTCAAAAAAGATTGACTCAGTATATACCCTACATTAAATCCTGTCTCATCAACATAACAAAGACAAGCCATTCCCACATGAAATTATAACCACAGGCATAGAAGCTAGGATTTACAGCACATATTTGTGGGGACACAATTCAATCCATAGCACTACTCTATCAGCAATTTATAAAAAGATTCACAGGAGAGAGTTGGAAAGTGATTCAGAGGAGAATGGTTGTATATAGAGGAAATATGTTATGAAAGAGAAAATAAATTTTTTGGATCAGTTTTAAACTAGAAGGAAGCAGTGAGCTGGGGATTTTTCAGAAATTATTATAGACCAGTCAGATCCAATTCAATGGCAATGATTTTCTACTTCTTTAATTTTTGAAAATATAGTTAGGCTTCTCTTCTCATACATAATGCCCCCTGAAAATGTATATAACTGTAAAATGTACAAAATTTGAATAATAAAATTATAAGTTATAGTAATAAGTTATACTTAGAGAAAAGTAGAGAGACTGATTGACTCATAAATCATATGACAACATAAGAGCTCAAAATCTTTACCTATCCATCTTTACATGAATCACCTTTATACAATTTGCCTTATGAATGGGGAAATTATGTGGACTGTATAAGAGTTGAACCTCTGAGTTCAATTATTGATCATATACTGATCAATATTTAGAGTGCTTTACTTTTAACTTTTTAAGTGTTTTTATTTTTGTTACATTCTTTAGATCAATGGGTGTTAACAGCCTACTCAACTGTTTATGAAAAAAAAAAATTCAGTTTTTTAGTGAGTACATCAAACTAAATGACAAGGTGGTTCATTGTTCACAACATTATATCTCTGATACAGGTCCTTCTGACATAAAGATTGCATAATCTTCCTTCACATATTCTGAATAAACTTTAAGTTGCTTATTTATGTTTAAACAGCTAGTAGTATTAAAATTCATGCTATAAACATAAACAAAATTCAATGTCTTTTTTAATTCTTCCTCTCTAAACTTTTATTTATCATCTCAGTTTATAAATCATATATTATTAAAAATAATGTGAAATATTAGTTATATCCAATATTTTTCACAAATTTTGTTCTTGGTTTTGAATAAAAAATGAAAGGAGACCGATCCAAAAGGTGTTTGATTTAAGACACAAGCAAATAACGCAAGTTCTCTTTCTTCAAAAAATTCTTTTCATGTTATTATATATTTTATTGAGGAGCTCTGGTGTCACAGAGGTTAAAGCACTTGGCTGCTACCCAAAATGTCAGCAGCTGGAACCCTTCAGCCACTCCATAGGAGAAAGATGTGGAGGTCTTCTTTCATAAAGATTACAGCCTTGGAAAACTTATGGGACAGTTCTACTCTGTCCCACAGGATCGCTATGAGGTGGAATTGACTTGAGGACAGTAGGTTTGGTTTTGGTGTGTGTTCTATATCTATACACTTTTTATGGGGGGCAATTTGACTAAAGGAATATTATTTAGCACAATCTAAAATGTGGAAATGTAACCTGTAGTATTTAACCTCAGAAAATAATAAAGGATAGGTGAATGTATTTTGTTGCCAGAATGCTCAGCGTTGTGTTATTTTTAGAACTTAAAAAAGATTTGGAAAAACCTACATCATTACAAATGGGTGGTTGTTAAATCAAATGAATGATAACATATTCAAATGCCATGAGACTGTATTGGTTAATAGGAATATATATTTCACAATTAGCCTATTTAGGTTTAAATCCTAGTTTCATACTTTGTATATGTGAGTTATGTATCTTCTCTGTGTTCCAGTTACCTCAAATAAGGAATGTTGTTGTTAGGTGCCATTGAATCAGTTCCCACTCATAGCTACCATACGTACAACAGAAAGAAACATTGCCCAGTTCTGTGCCATGCTCACAACTGTTGCTATGTTTGAGCCCATTGTTGCAGTCACTGTGCCAATTCATCTCTTGTGGGTCTTACACTTTTTCACTGACCCTCACTTTAATGACTAAGGTACACTTGACCAAATAAGGAATAGGGGTCAAAACAGTGCCTACCACAATAATTTTTGTAAACATTAAGTGGATTAAAATGTTAAGATATTAAGATTTCACAACAGAGTCCAGAAAGTAATAATCCTCACATTATTATCAACTCTTATTATACATCCAGCAATAATAATTTTTTACATAAAAATTTTTATATCTGTTATTATTTTCTGAGGTTAAATAGTACAGGTTATATTTCTGCATTTTAGATTGTGTTAAACAATATTCCTTTAGTCAAATTGCCCTCCGTAAAACTTGAATAAATATACTGTCCCATCACTTGTGTATGAAAGATTTCATTCTTTTTCAACTACAGTTATATTTTATATAACCGTCTCTAGAAATAAATAAAGTTAAGCTTTTCTTCAAGCGTGTGGAGATGCTCATTTCTAACAGTTCACATAACTTTAAAACAATTTTGTGGTTAATTTTTACTTCCAGGCTGGTTTTTACCTCATGTGGAGGAGGCAAAATTATGAACAGGGACAGCGCTTTCTAAAATGCTGTTACTAGCAGAGTAGTAAGAACCTCAGAAAAGAACTGATACTTTAAGCTTCATGGAAGGTTTTTATGTTTTTCTCTTCATGGTAAAGTAAGTATAGGACAGATGAAGGGCAAGTGATTTCCATTGTGTGAATGTGTAGGAGGAGATGGCAATACAGCAATTTAAAACTTTTTACTTACTTAAAAAAAAAATATATATATATAGGACATTCTGAAGTTTCTTCAGTGTTGAAGAAGATAAGCAAAAGTTAAAAATATGAGTAGTCATTATCTTGTGTAGGCAAGGACACACACCACCGACTGTCAAGAGTAGAAATTGTAAACTTAAAATAGCTTAGATAATATGATTGCAGATGTATAGAACCATTTTATCATTTCCTTCTGTTTTTAATGTTTTTCACATTCATATTGCTACTATTGTTGAACATTTAGAAAGTTCTCTGAGTGGATTAGATGTAATTCTGCATATGTAAAAAAGTGCACCATCTGCTCTGACACAGTATAACTGTAAGGGTGTCCATGTGAATAACAATTCATGCAAGTTAGCTTTGCTGCTGAATACGTGTTCATTGCCTCAGTGTATAACACTGACTATTCATTTGTCTACTTTATAGATTCTGTGAGGTTGTGGATTTTTTCTTTCTCTTAAAAGTGAATCCATCCCACAGGACCAATATGATTTTTTCAAGTACATATGAGATGATGAATACTTTTTTTTTTAGTTTAAGAAGGATTGATACTGGTTGAATGACTCTGGAAAATCAGGCAAACAGACATTTCAGGAAAACTTACAACATGTTTTATGGTAGAAATGTACACCTGCTTTCTATCTTTTCCAATATTTTATTAGGTTCATGCTATGTACTAGTCGCTATGTCTAGGATAAGGTGGAGTTCCTGCCCTCAAGGATCATGTAGATGCTGTGGAATAAAGAATTTAGCTTTACCCAAAGTAAGGTGGCTTTTGTCCTTGGTTCTGGAGAAATAACTCTCAGAGTAATTGGGATGCCTTGGTCTGGAATTTTCAGGCCACACCTGAGAATTTGTTCTAGTGAGTAGGGTCTGGCCGGACCAGAAAAGACTCACTTGGGATGCCAATATCAGCTAGTATCAGGAGACATGATTTAGCCTATCATGCAGGACTAGTCAGTGAAAGCCCAGAACATGAAGGCTCAAAGGGTTACTGGTTTGCATAGGCAGGGTGGTGTGTCCTCTCTGAGACATGGAAGCTCCACATTGTGAACCTTCCCAGACCTTGCCTGTTCATCTCTTTCTTATGACGAGCTTACTTTATAAATGCTATAATAAAACCAGTAGTTGTTAAGTATAGTATCTTCTGTGAGCTCTGTGGGCTGCTCCAGTGACTTAACTAACCCAAGGATGGTGTCCTCTAACATGTAAGATCTGACCTAGCCCAGGGTAGCTAGTGTCAGAGACAGAAAGTGTCATGTGGGTGGCTAGTATCAGAAATGATAGAAAAATAAGAAAACAGGGATATGAATGATCTCCACCTTCTGGGAATAGGCTGTATGCTGATTCTCATCCATGAAGCTATTGTCCTAAGTGCTTAAAGAGACGATCATACACATGTGTATGTGAAATAGTGTTAGAAAAAAGAAATAATCAAATATGTCAGCAGGTGAGATTTCTAAGTTTGTTAGACCATGGTAGAATGAACATTCCAGATTTCAGGCAGAGGTTAAACATGTGGAAGAAGACAGAAAAATATACTTCTCTGGAGACAGCTAAGTGATTCTAATAAAATTACAGGACTGAGGGAAAAAGGGTAATGAGATTGGATAGAAGAACATCATAAATGTACATTATAAACGTGCATCAGGAAAAATAACTGGAACAAAGGAAGCAAACAAGAATTGCAAATGTACTTTTGCTCTGTGCAAGAAAGAATAAAAAAAATTATATGCATTATAATTCATTGCTTTAATATACATTGATGAATGGTCAAGAGAATGCATACTTATATCTAAGACAGATGAATTTTTAAATAAATAAAACATGTCAGGCATATATAGTATAGCAGACAATTTCTAATGACCAGTTTTATCCTAAGCAGAATAGTTTTTCTTAAATTCTATAAAATTTGTGTGTAACATGGAGCCAATACATAACCTCAAATACATATTTTTTTCTCTCAGATTAATGCAGAAAGTATTACTAGGAACATTACATGGGTATCAAATTTACCCTCAAGATAATAAACTCATGAATACATACTAGATAATAGAGTGCGTGCAGCGAATTTTCTTTTGTGCCAGATAGAATCTTATTGTGACATTTTCCACGTGATAAAAAGGGCAATTATGTAACAGATAAGATCTCTGTGAACCTACAAAAAACTACATTTTAATCCCAATATGTACGTGTTTAAAATTAAAGAATGCACAGATTATTTGGGACCATATTTATAAAAAATAGATTATAATTAGAACTTTTTCTTTGTTTCATATCCATATGAAACTGAATGGAAATTGTTTTAATTATGGGGCAAATTATGCTTTCTGTTTAATTTCAAAAATAGCTTATATGTTTTTTAAAGTTATCCTGTGGTTAAGGCAGGAAGATAGCTTACTAGCGATCTCTCTCTTAGTTTCACATAGATCAGTACCCAGTTTGATCACTGTTGAGGTAAATATTTTCTCCTATAATGTCCTTCCTTGATTTTGGTCTAAATTCTATTGTAATGATATTCATAGCCAGTAGTTTGGATTCGTTGTTGCTTTCTAGTTTCATGATAGAATTTTCTACATGTATATACTACCTCTCATGAATCAAGTAAAAGAACAAGCCCAACCTATGGAGCATAAAGAAGAACAATAGGACAATAACAAACCGCACAGAAACATTCAATATTTGGATTCATTTCCATGAGTTTCAAGAAGAAAAGTGACATGAATATGCACATTATACCATAAGTTTTGCTTCTTAGCCCCAACATTCCCTGTCCAAACCCTCTGGCCACCCCTTTCCTGCTGGGAATGTCTCAGTAGGTATTTCTTAGTCAGGAGTCCCAGGTGACACAAATGATTAAGTGCTTGACTTCTAACTCAAAAGGTTGGTAGTTCAGTTCTCTCCTGCTTCAGCTTTAGACTACATGCAGAAACATCATTTTAATTTTTTTCATTTTAAATTTATCTTTCATCTTTTGTCTGTTTTATACCACTTTGATAAGAAGTATCTCTTTCCATAGACAAAATTACGTATTAGTTTTTTATTTTTGCCAAAAAGTTTTCTCATCTAAAATAAATTCTTTTGTCAACTCTTAGACTATTATTTTTTCTCTTCATCTATTTATTTCTCATTCAAGAAATTTTGTGTGTGTGTGTTCCAACTCTAAGTTCCAAACCTACTGCTATGGAGTCGATTCAGACTCATAGGGACACTACAGGACAGAGTAGAACTGCCCCATAGGGTTTCCGAGGAGGGTCTGGAGGATTCGAACTGCCAATCTTTTGGTTAGAAGCCGAATGCTTAACCACTGTACCACCAGGGCTCCAGCTCTAAATTAGGCTAAACAGTTGCAGAAGGTTGCTAAAAAGAGAGACTTCATATCAGCTTTCATTCAACCTAGAGCCTAGTTATACATTTTTTACCCTGTCATCACTTGACTAAGTATGCTTGTCTTAGTGTTCTTAGCAAAACTGCCATCACTCTGCCACTGCCATGCATTCCGGTGCTTAGGATGCAATATGCACTGACTGCTTCTAGGCAGCACTGTTCTAATAAGTAGCTACTAGCCACACATGGCTGTTTCATTTAAATTAATTAAGATAAATAATATTATTTCCTTTATTACATTAGCCACATTTCAATTGCTTAATAACCTCAAATGATTAGTGGTTAACATTTTGGACCGTGCATATGTACAATGAATTTGGATTCATTGTTGCTTTCTAGTTTCATGGTAGAATTCTCTCTACATCATTGCAAACAGTGTTATTGGACAGTGTTATTATATATGTGCCAAGGAATCAGGATATCATCTTAGAATTCTCTTAAACTTTTTAGAATTTTTTTTTTTTTTAAATAGGAGTTCAGGTTAATGAGCGTTATGAATTGAATTGTGTCCTCCCTTTCCCCACAAAAATAGATGTTGGCCTCTTAACCCCTATACGTGTGGCTATAATCCCCTTTGGGAATAAAGTTTTCTTTGTTATGTTTATGAGGTCATATCAGTGTAAGTTGTGTCCTAAATCTAATCACTTCTGAGTGATATAAATATCAGCATAAACCAAAAAACCCCATCATGCTTGGTAGAGGGTCAGCAAAAAAGAGGAAGACTCTCAAAGAGTTGAACTGTCACTGTGGCTGGAACAATGGACTCAAGCACAGCAATGATTATGAGGATGGAGCAGGTCGAGACAGTGTTTCTTTCTGTTGCACATAGGGCTGCTATGAGTGGGAGCAACTCAACAGCACCTAACAACAACAATAACAACAACATATGCGTGTGAAAGCTGGACCATAAATAAGGACGACCAAAGAAGGATTGATGCTTTTGAATTATGATTTTGGTGAAAATATTGAATATATCATGGACTGCCAGAAGATTGAACACATCTGTCTTGGAATAAATACAAACAGAATGCTCCTTAGAAGAGAGGATGAGTAGACTTTTCTCACGTACTTGGGACATGTTATTCAGAAGACTGGTCCCTGGAGAAGGACATCATGCTTGGTAAAGGAAAGGGTTAACAAAAAGGAGGAAGACCCTCAAGGAAGTTAAAATGTTACTGTGGCCTCAACAGTGGGCTCAAACATAGCAATGTTTGTGAGGATGGTGCAGAACTTGGCAGTGTTTTGTTCTGCTGTATATAAGTTCACTGTGAGTGGGAACCTTCTAGATGGCACCTTACAACAACAACATATTGACAACAATCACATTAATAAGCTGTGCAGCTCTAGCTTAATCAATGTAAGTTTCCATCACCATAAGCTGAAACTCAGTGATGCCCTTCTGTTGCAGTACAAACAATCATTTGCTGATCCAATAGCTTTTTTTTTTAAATTTCCCTCTTAGATGGTCTTCAAAGTGATATTCACGAGTTTTTCAGTGTTCAATTTGACTTCCTTGTATTGTGTTTTTGATTAAAACATATTGTAGATCAATTTATATTGTATATTTATAGGTTCTTTTAATTAAAATTAAGGCTTATAGAAAAATAGAAATAAATCTATTTTTTCACTACTGAATTAGAGATAATTTTATTAAGCTCTATTTTTTCCAGGAAAACTTATTTTGTCTTTATCCCAAGTTCCTCACTTCCAAATCAACGAAAAAAAAGAAAAAAAAAGACAATTTCTGCCTTTGACTGGTTTTGATTATTTCAAAAAAATATTTTAATGTTATTTAAGAAGAGGTCTGAAATTTGGTGTATAACATTGAACTGCTGAGAGATAAAAAATATTTAGCAAATAGATAACAGACATCAAATGAGTAATAATAAAAATTACAATTACTATCAAATTAGCAGACATACATATTAGTCACTATGTGCCAAGTACTTCTCTAAGATCTTTAGGCAAGTAAGACATTTGTTCATGTTAACAACTTTGTGAGGTACATATTATTATTATGATCTGAAGATAAGAAAACGGAGACAGAATTAGAGTAAAATACACTAACCAGACAGTATAGGGATCAGAAAGGAGTGAAATGATTATGGAGTTTGAATTAGAAGGAAATGTTTGAACTCAAAGTCCTCTGCCTCACCACAATTATCACCACTTCACTGGATGTAGTGTTTGGCCAAGATCCAACCTCTGTTTTTCAATTGTTTACGTGGTTGGCTGCTAACCAAAAGGTTGGCAGTTTGAACCTACCTAGCCCCTCCACAGGAGAAAGACCTGGTGTTCTACTCCAATAAAGATTACAGCCTAGAAAATCCTATAGCTGTTCTATTCTGCCACTTGGTATCATGTAACAATAACAAATTATATTGGACAAATATAATTAACAACGTTTTCTAATGAGATAGTTTTAAACCATAAAGGTGAAAAAAAAAAGCATCTTGATTAATCCTTTGTCCACACTCACCAATTTATTATATTGAGAAGCATTCTTAACAATTACTTTCCTACTGTATCTTTAAGCATTCAGTTCTTAGCATGCTCGCTAGTCAATGGGTCTGGTAAGATAGACAGGGAGCTATAATTTACTTTCAGATGACTTCGTTTGTGAACCTCTTACAAATTCAGGGTCACTGTGTATGACGGCACAGGCTGGGGACTGCACAATTCCAGGCAAGGCCATTCATAGAAGACTACAACTGTATGCGGTAGCTGAGGTTTATATAATTATTTGGATGCATTATTTAAATTATCTCCTCTTACAGTTATTACATTTGTGGAAGAGAACATTGGATTCATCGCATGTGTTTAGAAGATATGACTGTGGATATGAATTCAAGAAAAGCATGACTATATAAAATTTAGAACACATTATCTTCTACACTAATCTGGATAATTTTTGTCTTCATTCATTAAGTCCACAGGCATCTGCAAACAACTTCACACTTTAAGTGTTAACATTAAAATTATGCATTAGAACAAAAATGTATACAAAATTATAAGATACTAATCACTTTTATGGAAACAATATGTTTTAGATAAACCAATAAACTAATAAAATTTTGTAATTTCTAAATTTACTTAGCATTTCTATTTAATGTTAGAATATGTTTTTCAGTATCACCCCTTTTTTTCTTAAAATTCCTATTAAGTCTTCCATAACAGCAGTAAAAAAATAAAATATATATGTAAATGATAAAGAAAGAAAAATATAAAAGAAAGAAATGAGAGAAATAGCATAGTAATAATTGATTTTTTAGGTACTAAGCATAAAAATCATAGCAAGAATTGAGTTTTGGAGTTTTATTTATGATAATGGTTAATTTTAAAAAGTTGCTTCTGTCCAAAAACAGGATTTACTCAATAAAATAAGAGCACGTTTCATAACAATATTTCATTAGAGTGAACAGGTCTTCCTGTTTTGATGAACTGTGAAAAACTAAAGAGATAAAATGTCATTTGCACATAAATGGACATAGCCAGGATTCATAGTAATCTATAAAAAAAAATATGCTCTTCTGTGTTTTTTCCATCATCTTAAACACTTAAACCAATGTTTTGGAATATTTAAATTTGAAGGAAACTTGCAGGTGAAATTGTTCATTGCTTTTGTTGTCCAAATAGAGAAATTGGGCTATAAAAAATTTAGGAAAGCTTTTTGTCAGCAGCATGAAGAAATGAGACTCAATATCTCCAAGATCCTGTTCTTGTGCTTTTTACTAAAATATGGTGCCTCCTCTAAAAGGAAATATAAAGCGCCTTAGTTCTGGCCTTTTCTGTAGTTCTGACTTCATTTACAGAGAGGCAAAAGGAACTTTTCTTTAGCTGCATCAGGAAAGCAGAGTAGACTAATTATAATATAATTAATTCTATTTTTCTTCAGGGCATCAACATAATCTAGGGATTAGTTTGAATTTGAAAGAAATATCTACTACCGTATTTCATTGTTGATTTATTGAACCAAGACAATTTTCACCAGAAGATAATTTTGTATGCAATCTACTGTAAAAGAAACTTATGTTTTTAAGAACATCTTTCAATCTCTAAGTATTTCTGCTGTCTTTACTTTCTGGCCGTTATTTAGAAAGCTATAAAATTTCTTACAAAGAAATATATCTTTACTACATATGAAGGTAAACAACTGCTGTTCAAACAATGAAAATTCACTTGTTTCAAATAGTCCATATATAAATTTTGTAAACTAAGGAGTCGGTCTTGTAGATGATAGTCTTTACCACCAGTTTATAATTTTATATTTATAGAATTCAACTATGCCTCATTTTTCCTCTAGAACACCATTTATTATTAGTAGTAGTATTTAAACTAACCTAATTTTTTAAAATATATTTCCAGAGAAGCAATAGACTATGGTGGGTGAGTTTATCAACTATGAAGACCTTTTTTAAAATTCAAATCCTAGCTCCACCACTTACTGTTTGACCTTTGACAAAAAATATAATCTCTATATGCCTCAGTTTCCTCATTGGTTGTATGAGAATAATAATAGTATGCCTAACTTTTTGTTTTCCTGTGAGTGTTAAATGATTAATCTAGATGATGTGCTAAAAAAATTCCAGTGCAGAATATCAGAATGAAACAGTTTGTAAATATTAATTATAATTGTCAGTTATTATTGTTGAGATGGTTGTCACAATAATTAAGTACAAAGCATGCTGCCTGTTTTATGTATTAATTATATTCACAAGTTTTGTTCCGGAGAAGGGACAAGTAGAGAGGGACTGAAAAGTGGCACATCAGAAAGTACCCTGCTGTTTTAAAGCTTCATGTTTAGTCAATAGCACTTGATAGAGACATTGGATACTCGTGTCAAGGGCACTGGTCAAACCTCGCAGAATCTTGACTACTTGCTTTATTATCAAAATCTAAATTTCAACAGAATTTCTCAAATGAAAGACAATGTATTTGGCACTCAAGTTGACACTGCCTCTCCATCCTCCCTGCTAGATCCAGGATAGAGACTTTCTAGGTTTTCTTCATCTGCTGTTAGCTAACAGCTTTGACTAATCTAATAGATCTTTAATTCTATTAGATCCCAAAAGACTCTTCTTAATACTGGCAAGAAGAGAAGAACTCCACTACCTCTTCAGGTCCTTGACCTCAAGTAATAAATTATTGCTTGTCCTCTGTGTTACAAACAGTGGGTGAGGCACTAAGGATGCAAGACATATCCTACCCTTAATGTACTTACAATCAATAGGAAGACCCAAGGTCATATATAATTGGATTTTATATATATCTTAGGAGCACAATACAATACTATGCAGTTAATAATCTCACAGTGTTTCCAAAACCTTTGTAACTAGGTTATTACCAGAAGCAAGTAGGGATCGAAAATGTAACACCCTAACTTACACACTTGAATACTCAACTTTGTGACCACCCATATGACAGAGGTGGAGCTGACAGTGTAGAGCCACCACATTTTTATAACAGACTTTTTGCTAAATAATACTACAAGTGTATAGAAATTTATAGTTTTTATGAGTGATTTCAAACTAAAAACCTTCAATATTTTTGTTCTGGTTGACAGTTACAGAGGGAGAGGGGCAAATGCCAACACACTAGAATCCTTATAAACTGAGATATTTAACGTGACACTTTCAAGTCATCTTACTTTCAACAGAGGCACCAGATGCTAAAATTAATCCAATAGTTACCAAGTATCCCAGATTCTAAAGAGTGCTATTGTGTTACCTATCCATATGTTAAAAGATTGTAGTACTATTTTGTCAGTATTAGCAGTCATCCACCTATAATAATTTGGTGCAGCCAAGGAGATACTATGACTTTGGAGGAACTTGTCAATATATTTTGCACCACTGATTCATTTTAAGTTAAAGGACAGAACAGTGGTTTCAAGGCGAACTCTCAGAGAGATTAGCGTACATCCTATTGAGTTTGGGAACACAAAGACTCTCGGAAGGGTTGAGGATGAATGGTCATTAGATCAGGATGGCACTAGATTAGACAGTCATACAGTCATTGGCTGTCAACTGTGCTTTCCTTTATAATAACAGTGTGAAAATGCTTGTATTCTATGGGTCAAAAGTGGGCCATACTGAAGGAAACTGGCTGGAGATTTCTTAGAATCTACATAAGACGCCTGTCAGGAACCATAAACAGACCCAGCAATGTAGGGACCACGAGAAGCCAAGGTCTGAGTAGTGAAGCCATAAAAGACCACCTGAAGGAGATAGCGCTATCATTTCAAGAATTGAATTTGCAGGTTCCTAGCAAGAGGTAGGGAGTCCTAGTAGTGCAGTGGTTAATAACTACAGCTGTTAACCAAAAGTTCAGCAGTTTGAATCCACCAGCCACTCCTTGGAAACCCTATCGTGAAGTTCTACTCTGTCCTATGTGGTCGCTATGAGTCAGAATCAACTGGATGGCAATGGGTTTGTTTTTTGTTTTTGTTTTTGTTTTGGACTTAGCAAGAGTGGAGAGCAGGAAGAGGGGGGTATCCAATTAATGCGTGAAAGCATACCACCAGACAGAGAGAGTCAAGAATTTTATTTCTAACATGCAATAACAGAGCAAAATACATTCCGGTTTATTATCTTTTCTGTTTATTAACTTTTTTTTTTTTTCTGATGAAATACTTTAAGCATCTCTAAATTTTACAGAGAATAAGAAGGATTAGAAGAGCAGGTGAAGGAAATGAACCAGCTATGCCTACCTCCACCACTGCAGGCTTCCCAGCCTGAAGCTGACTCATGTTTGTGGAGGGGACACAATTTACCTTTGAATTAAGTTTTTAGTATTTTATCATTACAATATCGTGGCTTGAACTTTAATTAATGAAAATGAGATCATTTGTAAACTTAGGAAGAACATGTCTGAAATACCATCCATGGACAGAGAAATAACTATGCCACAGATCAGTTGGAAGGGACAGATGGAGAAAATTCAGCCTGTTCACTGTAACAGTTATATATGAAATATTTAGATACAAATATCAGCAAGACCTTTGAAAGACATGTGATCTGATATCATGGTATTAACAATAAGCTCATTTTCTAGTTTATAAAATTATTTAAACTTTCTACCTTTGAATTTAGTTTGGCTTCCCCATTATCTCAATGAGTAGATAATTAAACTAAGCAGATGCTTGAAATTGGTAAAGGGGAAGAAGAAAAATACTTAGCTTCTTTGACTCTAAAATTGAGATAATAATAGTATTTACTTCACCAAACTATTGTGATGATAAAATGAAATTATATATATATATATATATATATATATATATATATATATAAAGACAGAGAAAGAGAATTTCCAAAAATCTGGAACATAATCAGCATTTACAATTGTTGGTTTTCTTTTTTCATACTAAACAAGCAAAGCAGATTATTTTTAGGGACTGAAAAGTATATAACAGACTAACAGTCTTTTGGAGAAAGACAAAGAATTATTAAATGATCTATCTTTCTGTTATTCAGCCAATTTACATCGAGCAGTGTAATGTTATTCTACTTAGAAAAATTCCCATTTTAACTGATGCAATTTTAATAGAACTACACTTTTTATGAAATAAAAATAATGGATATGAGAAAGTTATTCATGATCCTGTGCTATTATACCCTTCGTTTAACTTTACATGATCTATTGGAAAAAGAGGGAAACAAAGCTATGATTGTTCTCAATTCCATTATTTTCTAAAAGCAGTAGAATGATTTCAACTCTTTGTGTTATTATTACATTTGAATAAACAAGTGAAACAACAATAATACTACTTGATTCTGGCTCAAATAAAAACAAATGAATTGTTACTTTTTGTACTTTGGAGTTAAATTTATATAGCTGATATATACATATCAACCTAATGTTCCTATAAGAATGAAGCCTTGCATATTTTCAGAAAAAAATTTTCCCTATTCACATTTAGAAGAGTATACAGACATATCAAATGGATCCACTACATCAGAGTTAAGTTTTGGAAGTCTTATATTTATTCAGTGTAGATCTGTGAGGGTACAAACTGAATTCACACACACACACACACACTCTAGAAGACTTTTACTTACCATTCCCACGTCTTGCCAAATGTAGCTGGAAAAGAAAAGATAAGTATAAAAGGCCAGGGAACCTGCTACCTTAACTTCTTGGCTATTAATGTTTTTTGCCATCTTATATATCTTCATCCTCCAATAACAGTTGTAATAACACTTTCTGGAAAGAAAATTACCTACTAAAAACAATAGCTATCTGTCATGGATTGAATTGTGTTCCCCAAAAATATGTGTTCAATTTGGCTGGGCCATGATTCCCAGTATTGTGTGATTGTCAACCATTTTGCATCTGATTTGATTTTCCTATGTGTTATAAATCCTATCACTATGATGTTAATGAGAATGATTTATACTGATAAGATATACAAGATTAGATTTTGTCTTAAACAAATCTCTTTTGATATAGAAAAGAGAGAAGTAAGCAGAGAGATATGGGGACCTCGTACCACCAAGACAGCAGCACCGGGGGCAGAGCATGTCATTTGGAACCGAGCTCCTAAACCAAGGGAAAATTGATGACAAGGACCTTCCTCCAGAGGCAACAGAGAGAAAGCCTTTCCCCGGAGCTGATGCCCTGAATTTGGACTTGTAGCCTACTAAACTGTGAGAGAATAAATTTTTCTTTGTTAAAACCATCAACTTGTGGTATTTCTGTTAGAGCAGCACTGGGTAACTAAGATACTGTCTAACCAGGCTTGGTGTAATATTCAGAAATCACAGAGGAGTAGCTTAAAGCATCCTGGACCATTTGAAAATAATGTAAGAAACTGATATTCAGGAATCTATGCTAAAAGCTGATCTAGGCAAACAAGTCTTTCTCTCTGTATTTTTTTTTTTTTTTTTGGTGAGTGGGCATCCTTATGTTCCATTTTATTTTACTTTTGTCAAAGTGAGCAGGCATTTCTACCTGTATATAAGCCATACTCCTTTGTTTCTGTACTTGCCTGGTCTATATCTATAAGTATATCAATATTATTTCTCACTGTGGTTTGTGAACATATTGTGAACATTGCTTTATTAGTGTGGCAACATGTCAGGGCTTCTATAAAAATTAAGTTTAAAAATGAGTATCCACGTATCATTCTTGGTACATGCACGGCAATGTGGCACAACTAGCATGTCATTGTCTCCTGTACAACATGTATCTTCTGAGGGCTTGAACACGTATTATTTATCCAGGTATTCCCAGTGTCTGTCACTATGCCTGCCCCTTTGTAGGTGTTCACTAAATAATGAAAATAATTAACATCACTCAACTGTTCACATGAAGATTGGTAAAATGGCAATTTTTTTTTTACTTACACATTTAAAACAATGAAAAAAAAAGAAATGATCACTTAATAAATGAATGAAATAAACCCAGCCTTGAAGAAAGCATTGTCTTTCTATAAGAATACAACCTCTTAGATTGTAGTTATGTTAATAGGTCTATGTTTATTGACACACATATTTAATTGTATACGAAATTACATTTGTAGTAAAACATTGATAAAAAATTATTTACATATTATTTCTTCATGCTCCTTTCAGTTAATACTAGTCAAAGCGATGTGGACATATTATAGAAAATAAATTCTGTGTAAATTATACCAAAATAATACACAGTGCACACTGTCACTTTTTGCAAACTATCACACACCAGGGAAGGGGGTGGGAAGACATGGGGCTAAAAGAACCATTAAATAAGTTTTTGAGGATTGTTAAAGAATGGGAACATTTCTAGATGGCTGAAAGTTCTATTTCATACAAGGTTTTTTGTTTTGCTTTGGTTTCTTTCCCCCCCACCCAGGAATTACTGTCTTTAGTTACTGATGCAGCATTTTCTCAAGTTCTTCTGCATTGCATATTCAAATATCCCTTGTATTTTATTTTTCATTCATTAATCACAAAGTGAACATAACCTTATAAATCTCATTGACATTTTGTACAAAATGATAATTTATGTAAATGTAGAACAATATTTTTATGCTATCATGATTATACATGTTTGAACCTATCTAGCAACATCATTTCAGATCGAAAGCTTGGAGAGAGTTTGGCATTTCTCAGAAAGAGTTAAAATTTTATAGAACAAGTCATCACTCAGTCACAACTTTCCATCCGGTAATTAGTAATTTCTATTATATAGTAGGTTTTATCAACATTTTTCTAACGAAGAAAAAAGTTGGCAATTGGATTTTAGGAATATCTGTCTTTAGTACAAGCTATTTCAACATCAGCTTCCTGGTCTCAACACATATCATTAGCAGCCATCTCAGTGGATACAGTTAATTATCACTATTTCTTTCAGATAATGAGCACTAAATAGAATACTTGCTCTGTTGTGAGGTTGAACACTGCTTTTGATATGAAAAAGATACCACTGAAAATACAATGAAGTGGTATCTTTATGCTTTGTTAATGCCAGCCTGAAACTTTTTGTTCACTTTAACTGTCTAGGGACTATGTGGTTTTTAGTAATTGTTTCCTTACTACTGATGATTCCAGAAGACATTAGTGGAATTTTAAAATTGGTGCTCTCATTTAAACAAGACAACTTTCAAATACATCTTTTTATGACATGGTGAGATGCAACATTTTAATGGGAAGTTATTGAAGGTTATCTTTCTTTGTTAAAGATATAGTGGCAAAGATGTTTTCATCTTGATTATGTGCCACTGAATGTAGAAACAGGGAGATGAGTTGGCCAAGGCATGATGGAGAAAACTTTAATATATCCTTAGAAAAGAAGGGGGACAGAATCATTCCTTGTTTAAAATAGAGATAGGTCAAAAAATGGGAATTTACTGTGTCACTTAGATGTGCAATCTGATTATCGATGGAAGTATATTGAATGATAGGTTTGGAGGACGTTGCTTTCTATCAAGGGGAATATGGGTAGACATGGCTTTACATATATATATGCATATATAAATCACTACAACAAAATAGAGTCCTTGTCATATTTCATCCAAGGTTATACAAAGGAAATGCATTTTCACATGGCAAATTTGTGTGTTCAGCAAAAAACAAGGCATCGCCTTGTCTTATTGTTTTATAATCCTCATATGGAAATAGAAGTTTAAAAAAAAAAAAAAAGCAACAGTGTGGACTAACTTGACCTCTCCTAAAAAACAGGGGGAAATACACTTTTTATTACAATTGTAACTAGAAAAGGCAATTACTGACTATCACTCTGCTCTAATATTGGTTGGCAAATTACGAACCGAAAAACAGTATCAAAAATATACAGAGATCAATTAAAAGCTGACCAAACATGAAATGTAAGATAATTTTGTGGAGATAATATAGAGGTTACCATAGATATTAAATTTTATTTTATTCTAAAATTATTTTCCACTCACTATTGCTATGAGTCAGAACTGAATCGACAGTAACAGGTATGGATTTTTTTTTTTTTGGGTATACTCTAATGAATAAAATAATAATACCTTATGCTCAGATATGCCTTGGAGTCTTCAAAGCACTTTTACTTATATTACCTCACTTGATCCTCAAAGTAACTCTGTAAAGGCAAGCAAGACTGTTTCCATTACTGTTGTGTTACAAGAAGGGAAACTGAGCTTCACAAGGCTAGCTGATCTTCTTTGGTCACCCATTGCCTTCAAGTGGCTTCCGACTTCCAGTAAATGTTCAAGTCACCACAGAGAATAGAATATTCATCAGATGGTCAGTGAAGACAAGGAGCAATGGAGTTATGAGTAAATGAACAATTTATGATTAATGATAATAAAGAATGAAAGATTGGGGAAAGAGAGGGTGAAAGTGTGAAAGAAAGTGATGAAAGCAGTGGCTGAATTGACGGGAGAGGCTGAGGTTTTGCAGTCCTATGGAGACGACAAGATTCCAATGATGTGACTCTTTACAGAGGTATAAGCAGGAGTAAGGAATGAAAAAGAGAACCAGTAAGAAATATGGAGGTACCCAAGGACTAACAACAGCAGAACAATTACCACCCTCAAGATGGGTGAACTAGGAAGAAGAGATGATGTTATTATTAGAGCCCAATGAGAGCTGGAATCATTAAAAAGGGTCTACTTTGCAGAAGTTGTTTTCTTGGAGGGATTTTTTTTTTTTTTCTTATAACCTCACAAATGAGGCAGGAAGGAAGCAGGGAAAAGTATCTGTACCTTTATTTTTTTCTGCACTTCAATTTCTTACTATTGGTTGAACCTAAACAGACTCAGAAGGCAAGAGGGTCCAATTGACACAGTCCATCAGGTTAGCCTCCTGGTTTATAGAGTAGGGCACATAAACTGAATCAGTCAGGGGCTAGTCTTATGTCAATTTCTTAACAATGTAAGCAAGGTTTTATCTTTTTTTTCCTTCCACCAGCAGGTCTGCTCTCTCGCGATTGGATCCTGGACACTCACTACACTCAATGAAGTCTCTGTTTATCCTCTGAAAGCCCAGTTAATCTGAATGGATTTACAAGTATCTGATGAAGCCACTCTTAATAGAAGACAGGAGCACTGGTGACACAGTGTTAAAGAGTTTGGCGGCTAACCAAAAGATCAGAAGTTCAAATCCACCAGCCATTCCTTGGAAACCTGATGGGCAGTTCTACTCTATCCTATAGAGTTGCTATGAGTTGGAACTAACTGGATGGCAATAGATTTGGATTTTTGGTTAATAGAA
Organism: Dugong dugon; assembly: GCA_030035585.1. Classification (NCBI taxonomy): domain Eukaryota; kingdom Metazoa; phylum Chordata; class Mammalia; order Sirenia; family Dugongidae; genus Dugong; species Dugong dugon. The sequence goes on along the minus strand of CM057463.1, from coordinate 97,664,162 downwards.
GACAATAATTAAACTTAATTCTCTAGGGTACACTAATAAAAGAGAAACTTTTAGAGCAAACACATTTGTTACTGGTAGAGTGTGTTGGAGGAAGAAAAAGAAGTATTAAAAAAGAATACTTCTCTTATACTCCTTGCCTTTGTGCTGCCTTTCTTTAAATGAGATAGCTTATGACCGAGAACAGAATCAGCACTGAGATTTAAATTTATCTCTTTATTTCTGAATGCTCTGGTATTACCTCCATTCTGAATGTTTAAAGGCTCTCATCTGTCCTGCTGAGATGGCTTTGGCTTTCACAAGTAGGTTTTGATTGTGAGGGCAGGCAAAGAGTTCCAGCTGCCCTGCCATTATTTAGTATTTTTATTGTTCACAGACATGTTCTTGCCTTTTATAGCCTCCCTGCTGATTTTCATGATTAATGGATGTGTCTCTCTCTGGCAATTTTTGCATAAATCACAGCCTGAATGGTTGTAATTGTAGGTAGCTCTTCTCACTTACCTTGTCTGCACAAGGGCTAGTGAGAATAAAACAGAATAAGGTATGTGAAAAATCTCTAATTGTAAAATAAAATATTAAACTAATTTTTGAAACTCATTAGGTTTTTTTCAAGTTGGAATATAGATTTGAAATAAATAAATGAGAACACAAATGTGTGACTATCATCCATAGTTATAGAATACTGGAAATCATAAATATTTTTGAATAAGGAACAGAGGACAAGAATGTCATGTGGAGGTTATCTGTTAATAAGAATTATTTTAAAGAAGTCATTTTGGCACATGAGTGCATGCTAATTCAAAATCAATGAAGTTATGGCTTAATGGTTCTGAATAAATCTCCTCATTGAGCCATCTGTCTATAAATTTTTAAATATTGTCTTTTAGATGCCTAACTCTTATAAGCTCTGGAATCAGGAGAATATAAATCATATACGTATGACATCTGAAAAGCTTATATGTGAATTAAGTATCTAGGATGCAGATAAAAAGACTAATAATGACCTGACATAATGAGGCTTTATCATTGTTAAAAATAATCAAAATTTGAACATAAGGTTTATTCTGAGCAGTTATTCTCTATGCATATAGGGAGACCATTTTGATTCCAGAAAAAGCAAATGGCTCAAAGAGGTATAAGGTATATATGTATAAGGAGGCTTATAAAGAGAAGAGGAAGGAGAAATACCTGATCAACCATCGACTAATCTTAACTGATTAATTGAACCCCACCTTCTCCCCTTTACTGAGATCAACCCATATCAGGTTACTTCTGGTCTGGCTGCTAATAATTTGGCCCTCCATCCACCTGCAGCCATGACAGTTTTTTGAGATTTAAATTAGGAGGTAGTGATCTGACAACTATTTCTAGCAGGATAAGACAAATTTAAATTGCTGCAGAGCAATTTCAGGAAAGCTTTTGCAGTTTGGGTCAGGCTTTTTGTGGTTAACATTTGGCTTCATAGATAAGAAAAACCCTAAAATCAAAGTAAAATGTCTATTATTAATTTTTCTATTCAACATAATAATATTAAAAAAACCAAAATTATAAATACGTAAGTGCAATAATATGAGAGATGTTAAAATAAAAGTGTAGTGCCCACAGAAGATGTTAAAAAGAAGACACAACCTTAGATAGCTAACTTACCAAAGTGAAGAGATGGAACGATGGGACATCTTCTCATTAAGCTGAGAGATAAAATACAAATGTCTGTAGTTATGCAGATTATTGGCAAAAAGGGGTAGAAAGTATTCAGAGTTTGGACCAATAAAAAAATTGGGGGGGGGTGGTATAATGAAGTTTTAAAATTCTTAGCTATTTATCAGTAGTTATAATCATTTGTTGTTAATTAAAATTTATTGGTGATAAGTTGTGATTGCCACCAAGGAAATTTTCCAGACCTAAAGAATGGAGAAAAATATGAGATCATATGAAGAAAATATCATAAGCAGTCTGGATAGAAACAGAGAGACCCAGGGTTGCTACTTTAAGAAGTCACAAAAAAGGAAAATCACATCTATAATTAAAAAAAAAAAAAATTTGAAAATTGAAGATTATATCCCAAAGATATTTCCTGATTACTGCCTGACAAAGCTGAGTGCAAGTTCTTTATAAAGTTAGTGCATGCTGCTTTGTATGCTTCACAAAGGGAGAGGACTTGAGGACAACCACTCTAAGTACTGACTTAGAAGGTCGGATATATGGTTCATAAATAAAATGAGAGAATGCTAAGAAACGTGAACCAGGAATAACAAGATGTTAAAGACTTTAAACAGAATCAAAGTATGGATGTCTTTGATTGGAAAGTGAAAAATATCCCAAGTGGAAGATAAAAATCTGCAATACTGGATGGAAAATATCTATGTGGCCCTTCAGTCATGTGACTGTTGTAAAGATTTTGTACAAGTTTCACAATGGAACTGTCATACACTGCTGGGTATGTAAAATGGTACAACCTCTTTGGAAAAGTTGGTCAGGTTTTTAGAAATTTGACATTCACCTACCATATAGCCCAGCTATTCCACTCCTAGGTAATTACTGAAGAGAAAAAAGAAATATACGACCATTTGAAGACTTGTACACAGATGTTCATAACAGCTGTATTTGTAACAGACAAAACTAGAAACTGCTAAAAATGTCTATCTACAGACAAATGGATAAACAATGTGGTATATCCATATTATGGAATACTATTCATCAATAAAAATGAGTGAAATATTGATACATACAAGAAGATGAATGAATCTCAAAAGATTAAAGCTGTGTGAAGCCAGACCAAAAAAGAAGTATATATTGTATGGTTTCACTTATATGCATCTCTAGAAAAAGAAAACTAATATATAGTGACACAATGAATCAGTGGTTGTTTGGGGATGTAGGACAGGGAAGAGTGTTGGGGAGAACTTACCACGAGGCATGAGGAAACTTCTGGGAGTGATGAATATGTTCACCCTCTTGACTGTGGTGATGTTATCTACCATGTATGCATATGTCAAAACTTATCAAATTGTACACTTTATATATATATATATATTAAACATATGTAGTTCATAGAAGATCAATTATACTTCAACAATGCTGTTAAAAATAATTTTGAGGCCCTTCATTTATGTGGCAATTCTGAGATTTTTGGAGAAGCTGCAATGTCCCATTCTCTGTTGTGTGACGATGATGAAGTCAAATAATGACATGTTTACCTTGGTAAACAATGTATTTATTTAATTTCTAGCTCGACTGGCTAAAGATCCTTTCCACTGTACTTTTTCAGATTCGTCTGTTCACTTGTTTATTATTTCATTCATTATATAAAAAACAAGTATTTATTTATATCTCCTCTATATCAGGCTCTCTCTTAGCTACATCAAACCCTTAATTGTCTTAAATTGAACATGTTGTCATTTTCCCATGTTCTTTACAAGTCTACTCCTCAGATTCTTAATCTCAGTTAATTGCACCATTATTTAATGGCTTACCTTAACACAGTTTATTTTTCAGGCAAACCTTAATGAGACGATATGGTATAATGCAAGCCCATGCTCTCAAGGATGTTAAAGGCATGTGATAGAAGATTAATATGTAAATAAACTGTATTAATATGTGTCTTAGTATTTACAGGTGATGAAGCTATCTAACCTATTCTGTCTAAAAAAGTTGAGGAAAGCTTTAAAGAAACATAATATTTGTAACACAACTTAAAGCGTGAGAATGAACTCATTTTTCAGACAAAAGGAAAGGAAAGGCATCTCAGTAATATATTATGAACAAAAGCATGGGAGAAAAAAAAAAGCAGGTGTGTTTGGATGAGTATTAGTCTTTCTGATTATGTAAAAGAAGACAATATGGAAAAGCAAGCCAAAAAAACCAAACCCTTTGCGTCAAGTCAATTCCGACTCATATGGACCCTATGTGACAGAGTAGATTTGCCCCATGGGGTTTCCAAGGAGCTGCTGATGGATTCAAACTGCCGACCTTTTGGTTAGCAGCCATAACTCTTAACCATTGTGTCATCAAGTCTCCAACAATATGGAAGGTTGCTTTATGAAAGGTTGCTTTAATTTCTAGTTGTCATTTTTTAAAAGGCATACAAACAGAAAAATTATGGGGGTGGGGAGGGCTTAAATGAACCATATTTGGAAAAGTTTATGAAACAGGAGTTTTTAGTGCAGTATCTTCTGGGCCCTCAGGTAATAGGTGGGTGATGTTCAAGTCATACATGAAGAAATCACCTCAACCTTCCTATCTCCCAAAATACTGTATTTATTCTTATGTATCATGCCAGGGACATTCTGGCCTCTGTGGTAGATAGATATGAGCTACTTAGATTCCCCCTCAAGAAAGGACTTGCTGTCCTACTAAAGAGAGTATGGTCATCAGGCAGCCTCCAGCTTGTAGCTCCTTCAGGGTATACCTCAACAGTAGGCTACTACCATAACCAGTGTCAAAGTTCAATCATTTCAGGAGGTAGCATATGATCTGGAACCAAGGGTACTGAAGGAAGAAGTCCAAGCTGCACTGAAGGCTTGGCAAAAAACAAGGCTCCAGGAATTGGCAGAATACCAACTGGGATGTTTCAACAAAGGGATGCAGTGCTGGAAGTATTCATTCATCTATGCCAAGAAATTTGTAAGACAGCTACCTGGCCAACCGACTGGAAGAGATCTATATTTATGCCTATTCCCAAGAAAGGTGATCCAACCGAATACGGAAATTATCAAACAATATCATTAATATCACACGCAAGTAAACTTTTGCTGAAGATCATTCAAAAGCAGCTGCAGCAGTATATCAACAGGGAACTGCCAGAAATTCAAGCCAGATTTAAAAGAGGACCTGAAATCAGGGATAGCATAACTGATGTCATATGGGTCCTGGCTGAAAGCAGAAGATACCAGAAAGATGTTTACTTGTGTTTTATTGATTATGCAAAGACATTCGACTGTGTGGATTATAACGAATTATGGATAGCATCGTGAAGAATGGGAATTCCTGCACACTTAATTGTGCTCTTGAGGAACCTGTACGTAGATCAAGAGGTAGTTGTTCAAACAGAATAAAGGGATACTTTGTGGTTTAAAGTCAGAAAAGGTGTGGGCCAGGGTTGTATCCTTTCACCATATTTGTTCAATCTGTATGCTGGGCAAGTAATCTGAGAAACTGGACTGTATGAAGAAGAACAGGTCATCAGGATTGGAGGAAGACTCATTAACAACCTGCATTATACAGATGATATAACCTTGCTTGCTGAAAAGTGAAGAGGACTTGAAGCACTTACTGATGAAGATCAAAGACCACAGTCTTCAGTGTGGATTACATCTCAACATAAAGAAAACAAAAATCCTCACAACTAGACCAATAAGCAACATCATGATAAATGGAGATAAGATTGAAGTTGTCAAGAATTCCATTTTACTTAGATCCATAACCAACACCCATGGAAGCAGCAGTCAAGAAATCAAAAGACACATTGTATTGGGCAAATCTGCTGCAAAAGACCTCTTTAAAGTGTTGAAAAGTAAAGATGTCACCTTGAAGACTAAGGTGCGCCTGACCCAGGACATAGTGTTTTCAATTACCTCATATGCATATGAAAACTGGGCAATGAATAAGGAAGACTGAAGAAGAATTAATTCCTTTGAACTGTGGTGTTGGCAAAGAATATTGAATATACCATGGACTGCCAAAAAACAAACAAATCTGTCTTGGAAGAAGTACAACCAGGATGCTCCTTAGAAGCAAGGACGGTGAGACTTCTCACATACTTTGGACATGTTATCAGGAGGGATCAGCCCCTGGAGAAGGACATCATGCTTGGTAAATTAGAGGGTCAGCAAAAAGGAGGAAGACCCTCAAGGAGATGAATTGCCACAGTGGCTATAACTGGGCTCAAGCATAACAACGATCATGAGGATGGTGCAGGACTGGCAATGTTTTGTTCTGTTGTACATGGGGTCGCTATGAGTTGGAACTGACTTGATGGAACCTAACAACAATAACAACAACAACTATAAACAAGGTCACTTCCTTCCCTAGGCAACCTGCATCCTGCTACTGAGTTAAGAGGGATTATAAAGTTTCAACCATTTCTGCCCAGTCCCGGAAAACTCAGAATGCAATTCTTGTTTCTGAACTCGCTACCACTGATTTGGCTGAGGATTTGCAAGGACATCGTATTTCAGCTCTTTCCTCTGTCCAATCCTTCTTCCTCTTCCTTCCATTCATCAATTGATTCTCAATAAATATTTTGCACTTCAAGTGCCACGTTGGCATTAGCTTGCAGATGACTCAACCTGTAATGCATTCAACCGCCATGAATATTTGACATTTTCAAGGCTAGGTTTCTGTGAACCAACCAAAAGAATCGTTAGAACCACTCCAAGTCGCTGGAGTTAACACATTGAATCAAGGAACTCTTTTAAGTGTCTCCATATTAATATTTCCCCCAGTATAATGATATGTTTTTACTTCCTTGGGTTAACTCCTTTGAATCCTTTCTTTTCCAGGTTTTCTGTTTTTATAAATTAACAAATCTAGTAAATATTTTGGAATATAACTTTCTCCTCCACGTCAAATCTTCCTCCTGTCTCTTTAAAACATGCTAAAATATGATTGTAATTATAAGTTTTGAAAAGTAAAATGTGATCTGGTTGGGTCTTGAGGAGAAAAGGCATCCTCTTCCAAAACAACTGCTTTGAGTAAAGTTATCCACACAGGTGGAGGGGCTGCTTCCATTGGTAAAAGAATCTCAAAGTGATTTGGATATTCAAGCATCTCAACTTCTGTCAAGTAAACACAAATGTCCGAATACCAGTACCAGCATATTATTTTCATGCAAATCCCTTACTTTGACATAACAAATGTGGAAAGTGGAAATTCAACTTGCATGATAAATTTGCATCATGTATAATTAAACTCTAGCGCCCCAGTGGTTCAGTGGTTAACTCCTCAGCTGCTAACCAAAAGGTCAGAAGTTTGAATCTACCAGCTGTTCCTTGGAAGCCCTATAGAGCAGTTCGACTCTGTCCCATAGGGTCAGTATGAGTCGGAATTGACTGGATGGCAACAGGGTTTTTTTTTTATATATATATAATTAAATGCTAGGTATGATTTTCATTTTCATTTCTATCTACTCAGACTCTATCAGATATAAGTGATGCAGCAGTACCTCTCAGATGCTCTGACTGTGACTGACCAAAGAGCTTAATGCCTTGAGCTTGTCGTTTTCTTTCTGCAAGCCTTTCAGACTATGGCTTTCTACCCTTCAGTTTTTGATATCACAATCATTATAATAATGGCCAATTTACCTCAGCCACTACACATCCTGAAGCCTGGTCTTCAATATACAATTTAACTCAAAGAATGACAAGTGTTAATTTAAGTAATTGTGATACCACTGCATGCTACCGACTGCCAGTTTCTAACAACTATTTCCATCGTCAAAACTAATTCCAAAATCACATATTTAAGGACATGATTCCTGATACCATTCCCCATACCACTTACAATATCAGTTAGGATCATGTTAAAAAACAGAAATCATAGTTAGTATTGCACATAGAAATGATTAAATACAGGACATGGGTTACATAGCTTTTGAAAAGCTACCATCCTTAGCCTAGGAAATTTAAGGGGAGAGATGCTGCCCCAAAATCTAAAAGCCAGAGGAGCGTGGCTAAATGTTGTCAGTCTCTAAATGTTCCAAAAGGGGTCCCCTGAGGTTCCTGTTTCATAGTAAGTGCTTGACTTCTGGTTTGGAAAAACACTGTGTAGCTGATATTGATATCTCTGATATGGCTACTCTGTCCTACAGGTTTGCTGTGAGTTGGAATCGACTCGACAGCAGCGGATTTGGTGGAATGGCATAGTTGGTGCTGGGAGTGTTGAAAGGCACTGGAGGCTAAATCATAATTTCCTTTTGTTAGAGGGATTCAAACAGAATCTGAAAAGTGGATAAGGATCTTTTCTTCATTCCTCCCTCTTTGCAAGTTCCCACAAGTGCCTCCCACTGACAGAAATTAAGAGAAAATCATCTGGTAAATGACTTTGGAAAATTTAGTGTGTCATCTCCCAAGCCCAAAATCATAAAGCGGCATAAAGAACAATTAACTTGGGGTTGAAAGAAAATAGATACATATCTTGCTTAATCATGCTTATAAAATAAAGTTTTAAAAAAATGTCAAAAGTAAACTAGAAACACACACACACAAAGTGGAATGATGGCCATGCTAACATCAGGGTACAATGATTAGAAATGCTTGACAGAAGCTAAGGTCCAGGTCAGAATATAATGAGAAATGACCAAGTTACAGGTTATCGATTATTAAATGATATGACCTTTTAGTTTATGTAAAATAAAATGGGCAGCATGGAGAGATAATCAGATGGATCATAACCCCATGCCATTACTGTCCCAATAGGTTTTTTATTGTCATATTTGTGTGCATAGGTAATTTTATCAATCTTTCCTTTTATGACTTCTGCAATTTGAGTTTTAGTTAGCCTTATATAAAGGAATTCAGTCAAGCTTTGTTCTAGAACTTTTTCTGCATTTAAATATTTGATCCATTTGGAGTATCTAGTATATGATGTAAATGATTGACATATGGGAACTATTAACTAATAACATTGATGGGGTGGATCTACAATTCTGGAAGCAGTATGTATCTGATTGCATTTAGGAAATCGCCTTCAGGTTAATGGTCCTACCAATTCAGTCATCAGGTTTTACTTTGAATGAGTCTGTATGCCACATATAAATGGAATTGAGTTTTAATGATGGTTTACACACTTGGTCCACAATTGCTCCTCTATAACAAAAAGCTGGAACCTTATATTAAGAGCTGGATGGGACACACTCGGATTCAGTTCTGAGCTGACTGGCAGCACTGTTACGTTTCACAACTTTAAAATTGACAGTCACATCATTTAGAGCAGAAAAAATAACCCTCATCATGTCTCAACATTGTACATTTAACAAATATGTGTCAGCAAACTTTTCTATGATAATTCGATTTTACCCCCTAGGGAAAGATGATTTTAACAACATTTATAGTGTGATTAATTGAAATTTTAGAAATTTGATTAATGCTTCAACTTCAGAGCTTCTAAAGTACATTATTAAATAAATTTTACTTGAGTTTTAATAATTCTGTGACTACTCCTTTTGAGCCACTGTTATTTGCTTCGGATGGTAAAATCTAGTAAGAAGAAAAATTGCATTCAATAGAACCATGTAGTGCTGGGCCCTTTTAGTCTGGAAATGAATAACAGGGCTGTGCAGAGATGACAATGATTTAAGGCTGTGAGAACAGGTCTTTATTTACCTGCTGCTGAAATCAGACGCACTCTCTCGTCCGGATGCAGTAAATATTTCGTATTTTATTGGAAACTATAACATCCTTGCACTCACAAAAGCTAGTTTTCTATACAGTATTACATGACATCTTCACAGTGATGATAAATTAGATTCAACCTCCAAAATATCCAAACCTAACCATTTATAAAGAAAATGGATACTGAAGCAATCTTACTTCTCAAACCAGCAGTCTTCACAATTTTGGTCTGCTGCCAGATTAATTCGTTTTGGAATATATTAAGTTAGTTTGTAGGAAAAGAAGAAGAAGAAAAAAAATAATAGCTTATTGAAAACCCATTATGTGATTACGCAGTTTAATTTTACTATCTGGTGTAAACCTTACGATAGCCCATGAGTTGGGCCGTGTTACCCTCATGTTGTTCATGCTGATACAGGCTCAGGAAAGGCAATTTTCTAAGTTCACACAACTTGTATGTGGCTTTCCACTAAGATCACATTACTCTCCTACCAACAAGATTACAGTAAAAACACCAGATCATTTCTCCATGGGAATATGCATTTTATTTTTTAAATTTAATATATAAACATATTAAGTTGAGATCACATGTGGGAAGTTTATATATCTTCAAAATCAGTGGATATGTAGTCAACTCCAGCGATTCAAGAAAACCATAATGCATTTAAGGAAATATTTCAGACAAAAGAAGGAAACTGGCATTTTACCTGGACCTTTCAGTTCCCATCATATATATAAAACTACCAAGATTCTTCTTCAATAAACAAGTACTTTATATCAGTTTCCTATAAAACAAAAACCAAATTAAACCCATTGCTGTAGTGTCGATTCCAACTCCTAGTGACACTATCAGACAGACTAGAACTGCCCCATAGGGTTTCCGAGGAGCAGCTGGTGCATTTGAACTGCCTACCTTTTGGTTAGCAGCCGAGCTCTTATTTTACTATATACACTTTGCAATATTTTACCATACACTTTGTAGTTTAAAACAACAGAAATTTATTTTCTCACTGTTCAGGAAGCTAGGGTCCAAAATTAGTACCACTGGTCTGAAACCTATGTATGGGCAGGGTTGAGACTATATTTTTATTCTATATCCTTTGACATCCTTTAATTTTTTTTTAAAATGTATATACTCATTGACTATTCAATATCAATATCTATAGTAAAATTTAAAAATAAGCAAAGAATATGTATGTAGAAGGAGTATGAATATGGGTAAAATAGCTGATATTTTTTATCTTGGTTCACATGCTACTCTACAAATAGCTCTGGATCCCCATCTATAGATAGTGATCCTGTAATATGTAGAACTTGTGATCATTTACTGAAAAATATTTCAAAATGTCTACAATGTTGAACTGTTGTCAGCATTTTAATCTAATTAAAACATTCTCCCCCATATTAAAAATTATTTGATTCTCAAATGATCTATGCTCTTGGTGTTTTTAAGTTAAGAAAATGGAAAGAAAAGACGTAACAAGAGGGAGAAGCAGAACTTGTGAAGATCAGGTCAGACTTCCAGAGAACAAATGATTGATGACAGTAGAGAGGGCAGTGATGATTCTGCTCCCATGGCCAAAGGGGATGGTCTAGATTAATGAAAGACATCCATGCCTGAAGCCATTATCTCTCTCTTTCAACATTTCTTCTGCCCTCTTAAGGACACCTAGGTTAACAAACATAATTGTAAGTGATCAATGATATTTGTGAACATTTGAAAAAAAATAAATGCAGAAGAATCACTAAAGTGAGTTTTTATTGAAAATCGTTATTACATTAAAAGAGTAGCGTAGATCTGCCTTTACTCTGAAATTTGCTGAAGTTATGAAGGCAGAAGTTATAAATCCTGGAACTATATGTCACATGATCCCCCCAAAATAATTACGCAAAACTCTCAAAGATTAAATTTGTATAGATATGACCAACTCTGTAAGAAATTCTGTATAAAAAGCTTATATTTCTTAAATGGTAGTGTGGTCCAGTAGAAACATCACTAGACCTAGAGTCAAGGTGGCTGTATCTTGGTTCCTGACTTAGTCTTATTTTGTACATGAAGGATGGAATTTGAAATTAGACTTAGGTTTTTAATTCTGCCTCCACCATTTACTAGATGTTGCCTGTTTCAGTCAGATTTTCAGGCAAGAAAACAGAAACCACTATAGGTATTACAAGCTGGAAATGATTTAATTCATGGAAAACCAATTTTGTGGAGTTATTTCTGACTCATGGAGACCCCACGTGTGTCATAGTAGAACGGTGCTCCTTAGGGTTTTCAAATGGCTGATTTTTCAGAAGTAGATAGCCAGGCCTTTCTTCTGAGGAACCTCTGGGTGGACTCTAACTTTCAACCTTTTCGTTAGCAGCAGAGTACGTTAACCAATTGCACTACTCAGGGACTCCAATTTAGGGAACTGTGTGTTTATACAACCACCAGAAAGACTGAGAAAATATAGCTCAGCAAAAACTGGTGCTGGTTAATTTCATTGTAATGTCAATAATGTGGGAAAAATTATAATAAACACCATAAAATCAGTTGATAAATAGAATTGCGTACCTCTTTTAAATACCGTTTTTGAAGATGTAAAATAAAAGCTGGTGGTCCTACTCCTGGTAATCTCTCTATGCTCCTTTTTGTAATTTTTTAATGTTCTTGGTATTTAGGAGCATCAGCTAAGCAGTAGGTCTCAGATGTCTCTCATATGGATTTGCTTGTGTCATACAAGTCCTCTAGAGGGACTAACTTTGTTTTAATTTTCTCCCTAAAACAACTTAAGTGAGATGCAACACATTGGATAGGCTCAAAAATCCAAGGTTGTGAGCATCCTCACTGCAACATCCTGATTTTCTGGTGGCCTGAGCAAGATCAGATTATAAACTTATGTAAAGAAACAAAAGATAGTAGTGTCTCTTTTGCTACAGTTTATTAATATTATGTGAATTTACAAGATAGATACTAATTGAAGAAACAAAATTATCTATTAAATGCATTTAGTATAATATAATGCAGTCATAAACGTAAATAAAATAAAACACCTTAAGGTAGTAAATTTATGACATTGGGTTTTACTAAAAGGTGATTAATTAATTTTAAATTATCATCTAAAAATGGGCATCAATTTGTACTAATATCCTGTGGAATGTCTATGAGTTATACGTGATGTCTATATTAATCTGATGATGATTTATCACAATTAAATGTTTCCTCAAATTATAAGAAATTAATCAACATCAAATTAATATTGTATTAAATCATTAGACCAATGTATATGCCATTAGATCAGTAACAAATTCTCACGAAATAAACACACACACATTAAGATACCTATCTACCTTTCTATGTACCTATCTATCTAATCTCTATGTTAGATAACCTGGTAAAACCTTTTAACAGATTGAAACCTGTAATTTGTCTTCAAAGACTTTCTTGAGGAATAAATGGATATGAAACTATTCTGTTAGGGTGTAGACATTACACAATGCTTGTAAATCTGGAATGGGCGTTAGAAACAATGTGGCTCATCTCTCATTTTTACACATATAGCACTGAAATTCACAAAGGTTGGAATTACTGACCCAAGGTCATGTAGTTGTTTTATAGTAGGAGATGACGCAGGTCTCCTGAAACCTGACCCGCTGCTCTTTCAACACCCAATACGAGGAAAAGAAAGATTAAATTTTACTTATGAAATGTGACTAGAATAGAGAATGCTACTCCCTGCTATCCCAAGTATGATTTCAATGTGTACAAAAACAACTTGCTTTACTCAGGTTAAGTATGTGCTGGAATTTTTGTTGTTGTTGTTGCACAATTTGATAGGAATTTTTAAAGAAATTTGATTTGTATTCATTAATGAAATTACTATAAAATATTGAATACTGCTTTTATTCAACAATCATGGCAAGTCATATATTATTACGTAAGAATCACATTTTATTAAGAACATGTTTGGCTACTTATTATATTATAGGGTAAAAGTAATTGTCACTTTTTTGCGTAATGAAATGTGATTAAAATATTCGCTGCATGTAATATTTTAGACTATATCTGAGATGCCAAAGTAAATATGAAATAGAGGTTCTGTCAACTCACTGACTAGCAGGTCTACCTGCCCATGAGGAATTAAACTCTAATCACCAAGTACTGAACTCGAATGTTGATTACGTTTTAAGTATACAAGAGGAAACTAAGGCTACACTTTTACTCATAGATAGGATTTCATCCTGCCTCAAGAATTAGAATATACTAGGATGTTTTGAACTGCAAGATATATTATTTAGGCACTAAAAAAAAAAAAAAAACCGAATTAGGCACTGGTGCAGGAAATTTCTCTATGGTGATAGAAATCAGAACAGAAATTGCCACTGAAGGTAGAGGAACATAAATTGACTGGAAAGGGATATGAAGAAACATGTTTGTGGTATACTGTAAATGAATAAAAAGAGAACAAATAATGGCAAAGTTTACTCTCATTTCTGCATGAATAATACTAATGGAGATCATTCTGGAAAGGTACACCAAAATTATATCAGCAGTAATCTGTATATGCTAAGATTTGCTGTTGTTAGGTGGTATCAAGAGGGTTCCAACTCACAGCAACAACAGAATGAAACACTGTCCAGTCCTGCGTCACCCTCACAATCATTACTATGTTATAAGGCCATCATTGCAGCCACTGTGTCAATCCATCTCACTAAGGACTTGCTCTTTTTCGCTGACCTTCTACTTTACCAAGCATGACGTCCTTCTCCAGGGACTGGTCCCTCCTGATAATATGTCCAAAGTATGTGAGACAAAGTCACACCATCCTGGTTTCTAAGGAGCATTCTGGCTATACTCTTCCAAGACAGGTTTGTTCATTCTTCTGGGAGTCCATGGTATATTCAGTATTCTTCATCAACACCATAATACAAAGGCATCAATTCTTCTTTGGTCTTTCTTATTCATTGTCCAGCTTTTGCATTCATATAAGGTGATTGAAAATACCATGGGTTGGGTCAGGTGCACCTTAGTCCTCAAAGTGACATCCTTGAAAAGCAAGGATGCCAAGATTTAGGGTGATTAAAATCTATACCATTTTTCTTAATTATTCTTTAATGTTTCTGTTATGATAGAATATTTTGTGGAAGATTCATAAAGGAGAAAAAGAAAGAGCCCAGATAAATTTCAAAAATGGTCAAATTTTATTTTATTTTGCTTTTCTGGTATTGAGCAGTTACTTTAAAATATCCACAGACTCTGAGTATAAAACATGATTAGATTTCCACCAGCAGCTCATGTGGCTGAAAATAACACAAGAGGCATAATTGACCTTCAGACTAGAACTGAATGCCAAAAGGAATGCTCATCAAAGAAGAAATCCTATAAAGAGAAATTTCCTCAACGAGTACTCAAAGAAAATCTTACACATGAAAATATTCTAGTCTAGTCTCATTCTAGAGACAGACTAAATCATATATAGAAGTATAGCTGTAGCTTTTTTTTTGGTCGTTAATTAAAACCTTATTAATATGGTCATTGTTATCAAATTAAGATATTTAAATAGGTATAAAAACTACTTAGCTTTTCATGATTCTCTCTCTTTTCCCCTGTGGAGATGTGAATGAAGAAATAAAGATACATAGAGAGAGAGAGATAGGTTAAAAACATCAGAGGGTTTCATTGCTTATTTGTAGCCCCTATTAGACATCAGGAGTCCCCGGGTGACTCAAATGGTTAAGCACTTGGTTACTAATCTAAAGATTGGCAGTTCAAAAACCACCAGAGGTACCTGGGAAGAAAGGCCTGGCTATCTGCTTCTGCAAGTCATAGATATGAAAATCCTACGGAGTATAGTTCTATTCTGCAACCAATGGGGCATCGTAAGTCAAAATCAACTTGATAACAACTGGTTTTGTGTGTGTGTGTGTGTGTGTGTGTGTGTGTGAGACATCACCTTGTGTATGTATATTATGTCATTTTTACTGGCAGCTGCCAATGCAGTCCTCTACTCATAGCCATTGAGGACACTAGACATTGATTAGTGGCAACGAGAACAGAACTGAAACCACATGGTGGAAGGTATACTGAGGAGGGCCGACCTACTGCTTCCAAATTAATTTGTAAAAGGAAAAATTGAGCATGAGATCAGTAAATTGTATTAGTTATCATTGGCTGCATTTGCCAAGTTACTACAAGAATTGTCTGTTTCTAAAGAGGAATGAAATACAATAAAAAACAGAGCAAAAAGAGTCCAGAAATTTGGAAACTTGCACGGTTGAAAGAAGCAAACTGCTTTTCATCTGCAGTCAGAAGAAAAAAATATCTAATTTTGAAGAACTTTGAACAAGAAAGGCCAATTAGACTCATTCTTGTAGCAAGGATCAAGTCAAGGACACAGCTGCCACATTCATTCTTAAAAGCTCTGATTCAATTTAGTTGTTTCAGATCAAAGACTTAACTCAGGTTTAACTCCCAGTAAATTCTCTCAATTGGACATAATGACTAAAAAAAAGTACACTAAAAGTATGTTTCTCCGAAGAAACCTGATATACTAACATACTAGCAATTAAGAAAGGTAAAAAAAGACTGCAAGGCAGAGTCAAAAAAGCAAAGTAATGTGGCAAGTCTAAGAAGTAGCCCTAAAAAATAAGCACGTGTTGCTGACTAAAAGAAATTGATGGAAAGGCTACTCCATTTTGAGCAGACTTTTACTGTCAAAGAAATCACAGCTTGCACTAAAAATACCTGTGGTTGTTCAAGACCAGAAATAACACTTGGATCTATAATCTTCTAAGGACAGGAAGCAGGCTTAGAAAATCTTGCTACATTTTCAAGGAGGGTATATTTCCACCACTCGTTTCGTCTGAGGCTAAGTTAAAAAAAAAAGCAAAAAAAACAAAAAACAGAGAGGAGAGAATTAGCCAGAAAATGGAACCACGAACCACAAAGAACAACTGACTGAGGAGCCCCTCTCAAGGTGCAGAATCGTGACCTAATCAAGGAGTATTCTCCACTCTCAGGGTAGAGGCCCTTGCAATAACTGTCCATGTTGATTTCATAAGTGATAAACAAGCATGTAATCGCCCTGTCCTCTATTTTTGTGTCTTTCTGAATGGGCATGTTTGCTGAGATCATCTAGTTCCCTGTGTATGTGTGATAACTTTTTATAAATTAGTTCATAAAATGTCTGGATTAAGTGAAGCCACATAGAAGATGGTGAAGAGATGGATAGAAACAATACTCTGATGCAGATATCAATAAACAATGCAGAGATCCTTGGCTGTTGAGCTTGATGCTATAAGCAAATAGGAATTCAATGACACTTCCCTTGGAAGAGGCTAAGTGCTTTTGATGTATGGGGTGGAGGATGAACTAATGTTTGGCAACCAGAAAAATTGATGGTTGGAGTGATTCTTCTGTTTACCATTCAACACTCCCATAATCCAGGAACAATGGTATTCTATTTATAGGCCCTTGTACTTGAATAAGACCAAGTGACTAGTTCTGTCCAATGAGTTGTGAACAGAAAACAGGTAAATGTCAATTCCAGGATACGGTAGTTAATTGCCAGGTCAGGACATTTTAGAACTTTTTTTTTCCCCTTAGTACAGTGATCAGCAATATTTGACATAGTCCCATCAGTTTTAGCCTTTAGGTAATTAAAGCAAGCAAAGCACGACAATCCATGATTATTGTCACATAATGTGTGTGAGGAGCAAACTTTTGTGTAGTTAGAGTCACGATAACATTTTTTTAAACTACATTATTACCTTAATAATTTTTACTGAAAGTTTATAGTGCCATTATTTCCCACGTTATGTACAAAGGAGCAAAATGTTAGAAAAGAGACATGATTTACTCAAAATCATTCAGTAATTCAATTATTACACACGGAATTACTAATTCTTATATCCTCTTCTAAAATGCATGCTGTTTTTTTTTTCTCCCTACTACATCTTTAGACATACTTAATCATTTCAGTACCTTAAATGCAATGATCCTGGTAGCATACATCTATTATTTGTTCTGCTCCAATAATATTGTTGTGAAAAACTGTCATTGAGCATAGTTGTTTCATCAATGGGTAGACTTTTAATCTAAGTAAAAGAAATCATGCTTTCCTCCTCCGCACCTTTATTTATTTATTTACTTACTAATCTACTTACTTTTTACTTATTTTAATTAGAATGGTTAAAGTGCCAATGTTCAAAAGCAAAAGCAATGTATAGCCATTTGCAGCCAAACTTCCCTCTTGTTGAGAAAACCTGAATTCAATGAGTGAGAGAGAAGCAAAAGTGGAGACAAAACCAGATATGAGAGTTGGGGAGAAAATCTTGTGGCTGAAGCCCTGGTTTCCAATTCTTCTGGAAGTCCAGGTAACTTCTGACTTTCCTGTGGTTTGAAATCATCTTTGACTTTTATGAAAAATGTGTTCCTTTTTTTTCCCCCCGAAGGTAGTTGCAGTTTTGTTTCTGTCATTTAATACCAAAGAATTACAAAAGTGTATGCACAATTTTCATTTTCAGTCATTTATCTGTTTTCTGTATTTTTTTTTTTAATTCCTACATGTTTAGTTTTTTTGGAGCCCTGGTGGGAAATAGTTAAAGTTCTCAGCTGCAAACCAAAAGGTCAGTGGTTCAAATCTACTAGCCACTCACTCCCAGGGAGAAAGATGGTGGCAGTTTGCTTCCATAAAGACAGCCATGGAAACCCTATGCGGCAGTTCTACTCTGTCTTACAGAATCGCTATGAGTTGGAATTGACTCGACAGCAGTGAGTTTAAGTTGTTAATTCAGTAAGGATATTTTATGTTTTTGTCACTTCCTATTAAATTTAAAGTAGAATACTGTGTGGTCACTCAGAGAAGAGACTCTATTGAAATGTTTGGAAATTTAATCAACATTTAGGTACTCACATGACAAAGGAAAAAGTGGATTACGCAGGTTAATACAATCATGGATCAATTCCCATGACATGCAAGTTCAGAGATATGAACTCTAGAATGTATTTAACTGACATATTTTAGTAAATTGTTGTTGTTGTTGTTGTTGTTGTTAGCTGTTGTTGTATTGGCCCCCCACTCATGATTTGACCTCATGCTCAATCATTGTGATCTTTAGGGTTTTCATTGGTTGATTTTTGTTAAGTAGATCACCAGGCATTTCTTCCTAACTGTATTAAGAGTGAGCCATAAAATAGAGCTTAAGGATCTGCTTTTGAGAATGTATTTAATTGAAATAGAAATCACTGAATTTGAATTTTCCATTTATAAGATTGTCTAACAGGTAGATAAGGTTAAACGAAAAAAACAAAAACAAAACGAAACAGTATTTTAATTATAATTGTATTACAATTTGAGGATAAAATACATAGATCATCTCATAAGAAAATACACTTACTGTGATGGTTAAGATTGTGTGTCAACTTGGCTGGGCCATGATTCTCCGTGTTTTAATGTAATCACTCCAATGATTGAATACACTGTAAGTAGCCAATCAGATGAAAGGGAGTCTCCTTGGGGGTGTGGCCCGCATCTGTATATAAGCAGACGTTCTGGCTTTTTGCTCTCTCTGGATCCCGTGGCTGCTTCCTGTCATCTCATCTCCTGTTCTTGGGACTTGAGCTGTCAGCTTATCTGCCAAACCTGGGATTCGTCGATCTGCACAGCCTGTGAGTGGGAGCCCTGCTCTCCGACCTTCTGATCTGGGGCTTGCCAGCTTCTGCAGCTCTGTGACTTGGGAGAGGCCTCTACCCTGATCCACGGACTTGGGACGTTCTAGCCTCTACAATCATGTGAGCTCTTTCCTTGATATAATCTCTCTCTATATATATATTTATACACTTTACTGGTTTTGCTTCTCTAGAGAACCCAGCCTAAGACCCTTACCACACTTAAAATTGCTATTCAGATTTTAGAGAGTAAAACATCACAAATTCCATGTAGATTTCATCTAAGATTACATGAATAAAAGAATAACTCATTCCCAGATGACTAGGGATTTACTGCTTGAAACTAAAAAATATTAAATAATCTAAGCCTAGTAAATTTGAGTTCAGTTGATTTCCTTCCTTCCTCAGTCTCTTGTGTGGTAAAAACGAAACCATCCAAGAGACACTTTCAACCAAATAGAGGAATTTAATTTTATTTCCCAGAAAGAAAGACAATTTTCTGCTTCAAATGTAATTGTACCTGAGTTAATCTCCAACTGAGGTTTAATTTTGATTTTGGAAGGATAATTTCAAACATGTATGTGTATATACTATACATGGACATTATAAAATAAAACATTTCATTACTTTCAGTTTGAGAGTTTAAACTTAGAATAGATGTTACTTTGATCAAGCCAAGTATATCTTGCATCTGACTGGTAATATATCTCTGGAGATAAATTCAGCTATTAAAAACTTTCACCTTGGTTTTTATTACTATCCTTTATTATATTTTTATTCTCAGACTTAGGAAAATGTACATATATAGAGAGAGAGAGACATATATATGCACAGATCTACTCTGTTTATCGGCTATGTCGTTAACTACTATCTGACTATTTGGTGCATTAACAACATATGTCTGGCAGTAACAAATACCAAGATATGTGACAAGAGTAATACTAGCTGTGATGGTTAAGGTTATGTGTCAACTTGCCTGGGCCATGATTCTCAGTAGTTTGGCACTTATGTAGTGAAGTAAATTGGCAGTTATGTAATGATGTGGTCATTGTCCATTTTGTGATCCGACGTGGTCATCTCCATTTTCACATAATGTTGATTTTGCATAACGATCTGATCTCTGGAACCTAGCCATGTTGATAGGTGAGGGATGGTATATACATATATATATACACACATATATATGTATATATGCCTACATATGTATATATACACATAAGTCTGCAAATATTCCTTAATGCTTTAATCTTGTTATCTTTTACTGAAGAATATCCATTAATTTTGAAAATGTCCCACTCTTGATTGCATATTTACATGATCCATTATAATAGCAAGAGCATTAATGAAATTAATAATGAAAGAGATTGTTCTAATAAGCATATTGCAGGGGTATACCCTAAAAACATTCTGCAAAGGATATATTCAAGGTGCACATGTTTAAATGGTCAGACAATCGGATGCACTAACAGCGGATAAGCATGCTTGGAAAGAGTGATAATAAATTCAGACTTTGCACATCCCAGAAATCTGCACTGGGATATTCTTTGCAGTCTTGAGGATGGAGAAATTATGTAAAGACAGTCAAATGCATGCCAGGTCCCAAGGAATATAAACACGAAAATCTGATTAGGGGTTTCAAATTACATAAGGAATTTGAAAAGTCGGTCCAATTGTACTTTTCTAGCAAATAATCACTGAATGGAAGGTTGCATTCACGCCTCTCTTAAAGGGACATGTTATTAGCTGTAATGGGCACAGTGTGAGCGTCAACAAATCATTAACTACTTGTGGAGCACCTACTTTTCCCCCTGTCTATAAATCCCCTTATTAAACCGTACCGATAATGAATCAAGGAGCTAATTGCTAGCAGCTGTGTTGCAGCTGCAAAGCTACTGGTGTTAGAGGAACAGACAGAGCAAGGACTTCTCAAGGATTCGGAAACATAACTTTTTATCAGTTCTGACACTAGCAAGAGATGGGCAGTCAGCTAGGGATTGCTTCTGGTAATATTCACCTTCAGTTTGTGTTGTGTGGATTTCTTAGACCACTTAGACTTCTTAGACCACAGTTGGTAGTTAAGAACTTCTCATTCACTCTACAGATAGAGAAAATAAGGACAAGAGGAGTTAAGTGGATTTCCCATTATCACACAATTAGTCTTGGCAGACTCGGAAATGGAAATGGCAGTTTCTGAAATTGTCTTTGTAATTCATCTTGCTATCTTTGATAGGTTTTATATATTGATCCTCCTACTCCAGATTTATTGATTCAATATTTACTTATTCAGTATGTGATATTTGAGAATTGGTGCAGTGGTTAAGAGCTCAGCTGCTAACCAAAAGGTCGGCAGTTTGAATCCAACAGCCACTCCTTGGAAACCCTTAGACAAATCAACTCTGTTCTATAGGGTCACTATGAGTCAGAATCGACTCAATGGCATTGGTTTTGGTTTGAGTTTGTGTCTCAGTTCTTTTTCTTTTTTATTTTACTTAAGAAAGTATAAATTGAGATAGGCTCAGGGAAAACAAAAATGTTATTTATTTTTTTCTAACTTACCAAAATATCAAGAAAGTATACAAATGTTCATGAAAGATACAACACATATATAAGTACACATAGATAGATAGTACTACCATGATTGGTAACACTCTTTATTCATGTATTTTGTATGTAATCATTTATTCATTCACTTTGAATGGCTAGTATACTCCTGCATTTTATTAGGGTAGGATGATTGTATAATTATGTATACCAACTGAGCCTTGGTGGCTCAATGGTTAAGTGTTCAGCTGCTAACTGAAAGGTCGGCAGTTCAGACCCATCAGCTGCTGCGCAGGAGAAAAGATGTGGCAATCTGCTGCCATGAAGATTTTAGCCTTAGAAACCTTTTGAGGCAGTTTTACTCTGTCCTGGAGTGTCACTATGAGTCGGAACTGACTTGATGGCATACAACAACATACTAACTGCAGTTTATAGTAAAGTGACTCTGCTCTTAAGACCTTGGAAACATATCAGTGGTAATTTATCAGACACAAATGCACCACACACACACATAAACACACCACTGATATAGTGGAGTAAGGGATAAACAGAAGTATGTAGCAAGTGCTAAAATACCAACCTGTTTAAAATGAGATGCATCAGGAAAAACAAAAAAGATAAAGGTAAACAGAGACACTGAACAGTATATTTTAATAGTATGTTCTCTACTTGCAGACTTTTTTATAACTTATGGAAAGTGTAACCATTTCAATAATTAGAACAATCGGATGACTTCTATTTCAGAACTACAGTTGCAGGGAAAGAAATGAAAGTGCATCATGCCAGTGGGATAGTTCTCTTTAAAACAGAAAGTTTAAAAGGGTACACATGATTCACACACCCTTAATCTCCCCTCCCAAACGAAAGCAATGATTAGACAATTTGGGAATATTTGAACATGGGGCGTAGAGGAAAGAATCTGGATAGTTTGAGTTTGCTAACTGCACCACCATGTAGCAGCAGGGATGCTCCCAGGCTGCTCACAGGGATAATTATCACCTCTGAGGGAGCAGTATTTCCAGAAATGATGTTCTTCATCAGATAAAAGGGGAGGCCCCTCGCAGGAATTCTATTCCAAGCCATAAAGTTGTTTTATTTTTTATTTTTTTTCAGAAGAAGTGGTTATGAATTAAGGCCCACTGCTGTTTAAATAATTAGGATTTGTGGTGTTTAAGAATTACCTCCATTAGAGAAGTAAAATGGTATTAATAGTGCGACTGCAAGCTGTGAAATATAGAAACATTACTTCCTAAGACAGCTGTTCAACTGCTGTTAAAATACGCAAACTTCTCTAGAAAAAAATATTTTTTTTCTAGTCAATCAGTGCCCCCCTAGCAAACAACAACAGAGGAGAAATAATAGCCCCACAGAAATGAAAGTTCTTTTGAGCTATTGAAAAAATTGTGAAACAATCTAAGTCACCGAGGGAACAGAGAATGATTTAGGGGTCAAGGAATCAAACAGAGGACATGAAGTGATCACCCCACAAATGTGTATTAATAGATTGATAAAGAAAACAGTAATCTACAAGGTAAATTCATCTAGGAAGGAAAAGACTTCTGATTTATTATAGAATGCGTAAGTTGAGATACAATTCTTACAGCAATAAATACATGAATAAATGAGAACGAGTTTTCTTTGTTCAATTATTAAAGACATTAATTGGGCTTCTATATAAACCTTTAAGCTTAATAAATAAATATGAAAACATTTTAATCCTTTAAATGGAGAATGGTAATTTGGACATTTGCTTCTCATGATAAGTGGAGGCAATATCGGAGAAAAATATATCTAGAGAGTACAAATTTCAAACTCATGGTTAAACTGCTTACTTTTAACTATTTCGCCATCTTTCAAAATACTGCAGTTACTATGTCATTTCTTAATAAGGATTTCAGTGGCTATAGTATCTAGTTAAAGAGAGTAGAATAAAAACTATATTATAAGATTAAAAGAGAAAATTTAATATGTCAAATTTCAGATCACGTATAAAAATGACTACGAAAAATTTGTATATATTTTTCCAAAAGTACTTCAGTGAAAGATATTGTTAATTTTTTTTAATTGTGGTTGATCTACAAATTTAAACCTATATAAATTTCTTAGAATAAAAAGGACTTTAAAAAAATATGTTCATACCCTGGAAAGATGGAAAAAGGTCTAGTGAGAGGCTGGAAGGTTCTAAAGGGTTGAGGGGAGATTGTAACAGCAAAGAAAAATGGGGACATAAAGACCTTGGCAAAAGCAAGCAAAATGAGGGAAAAAGCAAAATCGAACCTCAAATAATTGGGTAACAGGCTGTGTAATAACATCCCAGAAAGAAGTCCAAGCTATGTTCTGGAGAGACTGTGGAGGGCTGATTGGCATTTATCTACATTTTTAAAGAGAAAGCAAGGCCTTGTTGGCTCTTTAGATGGTCCACTTTGAGTTGTGGCACCATGAGGGTCAACGATGTTCAACCTCTTATTTTTGCAAGTGTAGAACTACTTTCATGATTTTCCACCAAATAATAGAAAAGGGGGTGAACTTAATGTCTTAGGAATGGTTGAGTTGGAATCCCAATGTTGCCACATTTGTAGCATGTTCCCTTAGGTAATTATAAGGTTCAGATTCCTCATCTGTTAATGGGAAATTTGGACCGGATAGCTAAGAAACCGGTAGACTTGCAAATGGATACTTTTATTTCTATTTCCATAAGCAGAGTATTTCTGGCACACAAAATAATAATTTCTTCTCTCAAAATCTGATCTAATTTATTATTATGAATTAGACATATCTATGAATAACATCAGTATATAAATGGATAAAATAAACCAAGCTACAAGTACAGAAATATTTTCAGAAACTGTCACCTTCAGAGAATGTCACCAACAAAGTAACAGAAATGGATGAGATTGAATATCTGCAGTGTTATTTATAAAGAAATGAATGTGTATGAAGCAGGAATCCTTCTTAAATATCTTTTATAAAGCAGGGTATATTCATAATACAACTTCACTGGAAGGTGATATGGTAAATAAGCTCTAAACTACGTTTTGGTATTTGAATATGTCTGAAGTAATCTTTTGCTGATAATAAGATTACTTCCTACATAGTCTAGGAAAATATATAAGCCAAAAATTTAGCATTTGCCATTATTTATTCTATTTTCTTCAGTTCCATGTGACATTGTATTTGACAGATTGTCTTCTTTTTGCCCATAGAATTATACACACTTTGGGATATGACTACTTAAACTCTCATTCCATAATCCTTATAATTTAATGCCCAAATGCAAACCCTTTCTTTCCCTTGGTACTTTCATCTTTTGCAAATGTTTTGTTGTTATTGTTATTGTTATCATTTTAATTTTTCAGAAACCTTAATACTTGGGATAGAGGTTTCTTGGATTACACATCTAAATAAATTTTTTTTAAAAAGACAAACAACAACAACAACAAAAAAACAGTTGCTGTCCAGTAGATTCCGACTCACGGTGACTTCATGTGTGTCACAGAAGAGCTGTGTTCCACAGGGTTTTCAGTGGCTGATTTTTTGAAACCAGGCCTTGCTTTTGAGGAACGTCTGGGAGAATTCAACCTTTTGAACTTCCGGTTATCAGCTAAATCCGTTAACCATTTGCTCCACTCAGGGATTCCACGTATACACATATTCTGGTCAAAAAAAAAAGATGTTTTCTGGTTGTAAATAAATAAGTCAACAGTTATATATATGTATATATCTCAGATTTCTATAAATTTGATTTTGTGGCTTCCTCTGCTAGAGCTACATATGGACAAAAACAAGTAAATTACAAAACAAGTAAATTTCCGGGCCTATAGAGCTGAGGATTAGACTTTAAATGCAAAGACCTTACCAGTCTGCCTGTTTTCCTTTGTTTTGAATATGTGGATACACTCATTCTATTAATTTAGATGTTTATTTTTAAGATACCTCGTTTTAATGTTTAAGTCTTTTTGTTTAAGTCTCAACCATTCTTGCTTCTAATAAGCATTCTGGCTGTACTTGTTCCAAAACAGATATGTTCATACTTCTTGCAATCCACAAGATATTCAGTATTCTATGCAAACACCATAATTCAAAGGCATCAATTCTTCTTTGGTATTCCTTATTCATTGTCCAGCTTTCACATGCATATGAGGAGGTTGAAAACACTATGGATTAGGTCAGGCACACCTTAGTCCTTAAAGTGACTTTGCTTTTTAACACTTTAAAGAGGACTTTAGTAAAAAATTTGCCAATGCAATGCATCCTTTGATTTCTTGACTTGGTGCATTGTGGATTCAAATAAAATGAAATCCTTGACAACTTCAATCTTTTCTTCATTTATCATGGTATTGCTTATTGGTCCAATTGTGAGGATTTTTTGTTTTCCTTATGTTGAGGTGTAATCCATACTGAAGGCTGTGATCTTTGATCTTTATCAGTAAGTGCTTGAAGCCCTCTTCACTTTCAGCAAGCAAGGTTGTGTCATCTGCATAATACAGGTTGTTAATGAGTCTTCCCTCAATCCTGATGCCATGTTCTTCTACATATAGTCCATCTTCTGTGATTATCTGCTCAGCATACAGATTGAATAAATCTGGTGAAAGGATACAACCCTGACACACATCTTCCTTGACTTTAAACCACGTAATATTCCCTTGTTCTGTTTGTACGATTGCCTCTTGGTCAAAGTACGGTTCCTTATGAGCACAATTAAGTGCTCTGGAATTTCTATTCTTTGCAATGTTACCCATGATTTGTTATGATCCGCAAAGTTGAATGCTTTTGCACAGTTAATAAAATACACGTAAATATCTTTCTGGTATAATCTGCTTTCAGCCAGAATCCATCTGACATCAACAATGATAGCTCTGGTTCCACGTCCTCTTCTGAATCTGGCTTAGATTTCTGGCAGTTCCCTGTCGATGTACTGCTGCAACTACTTTTGAATGAACGTCAGCAAAATTTTGTTTGCATGTAATATTAATGATATTCTTTGATAATTTCCACATTCTGTTGGATCACCTTTCTTTGGAATGGGTACATATATGGATCTCTTCCAGTCCATTGGCCAGGTAACTGTCTTCCAAATTTCTTGGCATAGACGAGTGAGCGCTTCCAGAGCTTCATCTGTTTGTTGAAACATCTCAGTTGTTATTCTGTCAACTCCTGGAGCCTTGTTTTTCACCAGTGCCTTCAGTGCAGCTTGGACTTCTTCCTTCAGTACCATCGGTTCTTGATTATATGCTACCTCCTGAAATGTTTAAATGTTGACCAATTCTTTTTGGTACAGTGACTCCGTGTGTTCCTTCTGTCTTCTTTTTATGCTTCCTGTGTCATTTAATATTTTCCCCATAGAATCCTTCAATATTGCAACTCTAAGCTTGAATTATTTCTTCAGTTCTTTCAGCTTGAGAAAGATTGAATATATTCTTCCCTTTTGGTTTTCTATCTCCAGGTCTTTGCACATTTCATTATCATACTTTACTGTGTCTTCTTGAGCAATCCTTTGCAATCTTTTCTTCAGCTCTTTTACTTCATCATTTCTTCCTTTCCCTTTAGCTACTCGACATTCAAGAGCAATTTTCAGAGTCTCTTCTGACATTTATTTTGGTCTTTTCTTTCTTTCCTGTCTTTTTAATGACCTCTTGCTTTCTTCACGTATGAAGTCATTGATATCATTCCACATCTCATCCAGTCTTCAGTCATTAATGTTCAGTATCAAATCTGTTATTGATACGGTCTCTTAATTCATGTGGGATATACTCAAGATCGTACTTTGGCTCTCATGGACTTGCTGTAACTTTCTTCAACTTTAACTTGAACTTGCATAAGAGCAACTGATGATCTGTTCTGCCGTTGGCCCCTGGCCTTTTTCTGACTGATGATACTGACCTTTTCCATAGTCTCTTTCCACAGATGTAATCAATTTGATTCCTGTGTATTCCATCTGGCAAGATCCACGGGTATAGTTGCCAGGTGTATAGTTGCAATCAGGATGCATTGATAATTACTGGCGATTGGAATATGAAAGTTGAAAACAAAGAAGAAGGATCAGTAGTTGGAAAATATGGCCTTCTTCATGGAAATGTCACTAGAGATCACATGATAGAATTTGCAAGATGAACAGCTTCTTCATTGCAAATACCTTTTATCAACAACATGAATGGTGACTATGCATGTGGACTTTGCCAGGTGGAATACACAGAAATCAAACTGACTACATCTGTGGCAAGAGAGGATGGAAAAACTCTATATCTAACAGTGCAGCTCTGTCAAAATGGTACTTTTAGATTGAATGATTATGGAGTGGCCCACAAACATAGTCTAAGGTTGCAATTAGTATGATTCACCATTTAAAAATCACGTTGATCAAGACCAAACTCATTTTCTCTTCCTATTTAATTTGAACTCAATTCTAGGTTTTAGTCTCATGTCTATTCAAATAGTTGGATGCCATTAGAATATACTTAATCTTTAACCTGAGATAGCTTTTGAGATAGCTGTGTGTTTGTGTCTGCATGCATGTGCATACGTAAAAATATACTCATCTCCTCTACTACTTTCTGAGGACACCTGCACATCAGCTTTCATGATGATTTTCCAGTTAATGACATTAGGTTGAAAATTGAATGTTCTAAGGCACACACCTACCACTGCTCTATCATTTTTTTGTACTCTGGTGGTTTGCATGTTGCTATGATGCTGGAAGCTATGTCAACAGTACCATTAGTGTCAGGTTTGGTCAGACCTTCCAGACAAAGATAGAGTAGGAAGAAAGGCCTGGAAATCTACTTCCGAAAATTAAACAATGAAAACCTTACATATCACAATATAAAATTATTTGATATAGTGCTGGAAGATAAGCCAACTAGTTTGGAAGTCACATGAAATACACAATGGCCACAACAATGAACTCAAGCATACTAATGATTGTGAAGATGGTGAGGGATCAGGCAATGTTCCATTCTGATGTATATTGGGTCACCATGAGTTGGAGCCAACTCATTGACAACCATAAGAATAATGAAAGGTATGCACATCAACATTCATAATGTTTCAATTTCTGAATTTGTAGTTTTTTCTTTTTTAAAAGTATCTCATATAGGAGTTCCGGCAAAATGTCGCCGTAGGCAGAAGCACCACACCGTCCCTCCACAGCAAAGATCTGAAAAACTAAGCCAAACAGACAATACAAAAATCCTGAAACCTTAAAACATCAAATGAAGAGATAAAGAACTCAGCCAAGCACCAAATGGAATAAGAAAACTGACAGAGAACGGAGAGCGAGGAGAGATTCATGCAGAGGTCCCCTACCAGCTAACACAGCGTGGTTCCACCATCTTGGACTCCTATCAGAGACCAGCAAACGGGGGTATGAGAAAGCAGCCTCACGGAACGTCCAGTGGGAGACAAAACAACCGGTAATTTGCGGTGTGCGCTTTCCCACCCCCACCCCTCTTCGCCCCGTCTCGCCTTCCTCTGCTTCCTGCAGCCAGGGTCTCTTGAGCGGGAAGTGCCAGCTGCTTGGATTCCACACACCCAAGCGGGAGGCTCTCTGGATGCCATTTGTTGGCTGCTGGTGTTACTTTCTCTTTTTTTCCCTCCTTCTTCTGATTTCTTGCTTGCCTCTCGCCACCTCCCCCTCCTTTCACTCGAGTGCCTGGCTCCGAGCACCATCTTTGCTTCTTCCTGAGGGGCTGCAGAGCTCCATTCGAGTGTGCAGCTGCTTCCCAGTCTGGGCTACCATGCTGGTGGGATCCTGGGGCTTTTGTTCGTTTGTTCCTCTGCTTCCCGTGGCCACAGTCTCTTGACCAGGAAGCACCGGCTGCTTGGATTCCACACACCCAAGCGGGAGGCTCTCTGGGTGCAATTTGTTGGCTGCTAGTGTTGCTTTTTTTTTCTGCTTCTTTTGATTTCTCACTTGCCTCTTGCCACCTCCCCCTCCTTTCACTCAAGTGCCTGGCTCTGTGCACCATCTTTGCTTCTTCCTGAGGGGCTCCAGAGCGCTGGCAATTTGTGATATATGCTTTCCCACTCTCTACCCTTCTTCACCCACACTCAGCCTCCTCTGCTTCCCACGGACACAGTCTCTTGTCCAGATACACCAGCCAGCACTAGCTGGCTCTCTGGATGCCATTTGTTGGCTGCTGGTGTTACTTTCTCTTTTTTTCCCTCCTTCTTCTGATTTCTTGCTTGCCTCTCACCTCCTCCCCCTCCTTTTACTCGAGTGCCTGGCTCCATGCGCCATCGTTGCTTCTTCCTGACAGTCTGTGGAGCTCCATTCGAGTGTGGAGCTGCTTCCCAGTCTGGGCTACTGCACTGGTGGGATCCTGGGGCTTTTATTAGTTTCTTCATTTTGAATTGTTTGTTTGTTTTCTTTACCTTTTTTGAGTTGGGAGCTCTTTCTGGCCAGGCGGAGCTGTGTGGCAAGGAACTCCCCTTCAGCTTCCACAGATGTGCAGAGGGATCCCTGAGAGCATTTCTTTCTTTATTGTTGTTTTTTTTTTTTCCCCTGGTTTTTTTTGGGGGGCCTTTCTTGTTCTTATTTTTTTTTTTAATTTGTTTTGTTTTGTTTTCCCTTTTTGTCTTTCTTCATTGCTCAGTTTCTCGTCTCTCTATATCTTCCTTCTCTTTCAGATCCCTGAATACCAGGATTTATACCTCTACACCTTCTAGCCAGGCTGTACTGCAACAGCTGAGAGTGAC
Organism: Dugong dugon; assembly: GCA_030035585.1. Lineage (NCBI taxonomy): Eukaryota > Metazoa > Chordata > Mammalia > Sirenia > Dugongidae > Dugong > Dugong dugon. The sequence goes on along the minus strand of CM057463.1, from coordinate 97,633,949 downwards.
TTCCCCAGACCTCATAGCTGCATTGGTGGGATCCCTGGGAACTTTGTGGTTGTTTAACCTTTCTTATTTTTATATATTCATGCTTTTCTTTTTGTTTGTATGTTTTTGGCTCCTGTTCCTCTCTCCTCTCTCCCATATCCATCTTAGCTCCAAACATAACAATCTCCGCGCTGCATGCTGCCTACCTGCACCGTGCACTTGACATCAGACGACCAAGCAGTACAGACACGGCCTACTGGAACCTGCCCAGCACTGATTACTGACCCACCCTGGTGGCTGTAGTGAGTGCCACAAACAACCCATCCCAGTAACTCCTCTTCAGCTAGACCCGCCCTGCAGTACCATATCTGAGTGACTGACCCTGACAGTTGGAGAAGGAGGCAAAAAACTATTGAGTGCACAGACAAGCAAACAACAAAGAACACACAGTCCGCCTGCTCAGGCATAGTCATTATTTTTTTTTTAAAGAGATGAAACAAACAAATCTACTATCAATAAAAGAGAAAAATAACTACTGAATGCCCCAAAAACAGCAGACATATCAAAACATTTACAAAAACAGGATAAGATGGTTCCAGTAGGTGTACAAATTAAAACACCAGATGACTCGCCTGTGGAAGAAAATGCACTAGAAGTATCTGATAGGGAATTCAAATCTCTAATACTCAGAATTTTCCAAGCACTGAGGCAAAAAGCTGACAAACATTTGGAAAAAATAGACAAATTCATGGAAAATACAGACAAAAAATTGGAAGAATACAGGAAGATGATGCAGGAAAAAAACGCCAAAATAAATTCACAACTAGAAACTATACAAAAACAACAATTAGGAATCCAAAAGATAAACAACAAGATTTCATAAATGGATGATGTCATAGAAGGGCTGAGAAGCTGATGTGAAACTGTGGAAGACAGGATCAGTGGAACTGAAGACAAACACTTGGATACAACTCTGTTTCAGGAAAACTCAGAAAAAAGAACAAAGAAAAATGAAGGGACCCTGAGAGGTATGTGGGACACAATTAAAAGCAAAAACTTAAAAGTGATACGCATTCCAGAAAAGGGGGCAAAAACAGAAAACACAGAGAGGATCATTGAGGAACTTCTGACAGAAACTTCCCCAACATCATGAAAGATGAAAAGCTGGCCATCCAAGAAGCTCAACTTACCCCATATAGAAGAGACCCCAAAAGAAAATCACCAAGGCATATCATAGTCACACTCGCCAAAACCAAATAGAAACAAAGAATCCTGAGAGCAGCTCGTGAAAAACAAGAAGTCACATACAGAGGAGAAACAATAAGACTAAGCTCAGATTATTCAGCAGAAACCATGCAGGCAAGAAGGCAATGGGATGACATATATAAAATCTTGAAACAAAAAATTGTCAGCCAAGAATTATATATCCCGCAAAACTCGTTCAAATTTGATGGTGAAATTAGGTCATTTCCAGAAAAACAGAAACTAAGGGAGTATGTAAAAGTCAAACCAAACTTACAAGAATTATTAAAGGGAGTTCTTCGATCAGAGGACAAACAGTTTCAGCTCACAGGCAGAACCTAGGATGCAGGATCGTACGAGTCAGATACAATCTAGGAAATGAACTCTCGAGGACTATCCAAAACCAAAAGAAATAAAACAGGGAATCAGAGCAGTTAATCGATGGATGACAGCAACATCAAAACAATGAAAGGGGGAATAAACGGCATAGGTATAGAACCTTCTAACGGAGAGGAAGGCAAGGCGATACCAAGCAAGGGTAGATTGCTTCAAACTTAGAAAGATAAGGGTAAAATTCATGGTAACCACAAAGAAAGTTAACAAACCAACTCATAAAAATAAAGATGAAAAAAATAAACTCTCAGCAAAAACAAAACCTACAATAACAAAAGAAATGGAAAAAATTCCACAAACAAATGTAACTCAGCACAAGACAGTAAGAAGAACAAAGACATCTTCAGCACCACAAAAAAAAGCACTACAAAATGACAGCAACAAACTTACATCTATCAATAATTACACTGAATATAAATGGACTCAATGCACCCACAAAGAGACGGACAGTCACAGAATGGATAAGAAAACAGGATCCATCAATATGCTGTCTACAAGAGACACACCTTAGAAACAAAGATGTGAATTTATTAAAAGTCAAAAGTTGGAAAAAAATATATCAAGCTAACAACTACCAAAAAAGAGCACGAGTGGCAATTCTAATCTCAGATAAAATAGACTTTAAAACAAAATCCACCATAAAAGACAAAGAAGGACACTATATAACGATTAAGGGGACGATTTATCATGAAGACATAACCATAATAAACATCTACGCACTGAATGACAGTGCTCCAAAATACATAAAACAAACTCTAACAACACTGAAAAGAGAAATTGACAGTTCCACAATAATAGTAGGAGACTACAACACACCACACTCAGTAAAGGACAGAACAACTAAGAAGAAACTCAGCAAAGATACTGAAGACCTAAAGGGCACAATCAGCCAACCTGACCTCATAGACATATATAGAACACTCCATCCAACCACTGCAAAGTACACATTCTTTTCCAATGCATGTGGAACGTTCTCCAGAATAGACCACATCTTAGGCCACAGAGAAATCCCCAAAAAGATCCAAAACATTGAGATAATTCAAAGTATCTTCTCTGACCACAATGCCATCAAGGTAGAAATTAACAATAGAAAGAGCAAGGGAAAAAGATCAACTACGTGGAAACTGAATAATACCCTGCTTACTCATCAGTGGGTAATAGAAGAAATCAGAGATGGAATCAAAAAATTCCTAGAATCAAATGAGAATGAAAACACATCATACCAAAACCTTTGGGACACAGCAAAGGCAGTCCTCAGAGGACAATTTATAGCAATAGATGCACATACCAAAAAAGAAGAAAGGAACAAAATCAAAACATTAACTACAGAACTCAAACCAATAGAAAAAGAACAGCAAAAAAAGCCCACAACCAAGGGAAGAAAAGAAATAGTAAAGATCAGAGCAGAAATCAATGAAATAGAGAACAGAAAAACAATAGAAAGAATCAACAAGACCAAAAGTCAGTTCTTTGAAAGCATCAACAAAATCGACAAACCACTGGCCAGACTGACAAAAGAAAAACAGGAGAGGACACAAGTAACCCAAATAAGAAATGAAATGGGGGACATTACAACAGACCCAACTGAAATAAAAAGCATTATAACAGAATATTATGAAAAACTATACTCCAACAAATTTGAAAACCTAGAGGAAATGGATAAATTTCTAGAAACACACGGCCTACCCAAACTACACCAAAGTGATGCTGAAAATCTGAACAGACCCATAACAAGAGAAGAGATTGAAAAGGTAATAAAAAAACTCCCAACCAAAGAAAGCCCTGGCCCAGATGGCTTCACTGGAGAATACTACAAAACATTTGCAGAAGACACTGTACCTGTTATACTCAAGCTATTTCAGAGCATAGAAGAGGAAGCTACACTTCCAAATTCATTCCATGAAGCCAGCATAACGCTGATACCAAAACCAGGCAAAGATGTCACAAAAAAAGAAAATTACACAACAATATCTCTCATGAATATAGATGCAAAAATTCTCAACAAAATTCTAGCCAATAGAATTCAGCATCATACCAAAAAAAATAATACACCACGACCAAGGAGGATTCATACCAGCTATGCAAGGATGGTTCAACATTAGAAAATCAATCAATGTAATCCACCACATAAATAAAAGGAAAGAAAAGAATCACATGATCATCTCAATTGATGCAGAAAAGGCATTTGACAAAGTCCAACACCCATTCCTGATAAAAACTCTCAATCAAATAGGTATAGAAGAGAAATTTCTCAACATAATAAAGGGCATCTATGCAAAACCAAAGGCCAATATCATTCTTAATGGAGAGTGGCTGAAAACATTCCCCTTGAAAACAGGAATAAGACAAGGATGCCCTTTATCACCACTCCTATTTAATATTGTGCTGGAAGTTCTAGCTAGAGCAATCAGGCAAGAAAAAGAAATCAAGGGCATCCAAATTGGTAAAGAAGAAGTTAAACTGTCCCTGTTTGCAGATGATATGATACTAAACATAGAAAACCCTAAAGACTCCACGGGAAATCTACTGGAACTAATAGAAAGATTCAGCAGAGTAGCAGGATACCAGATAAACATTCAAAAATCAGTTGGATTCCTATACACCATTAAGGAGAACGATGAAAAGGAAATCAGGAAAACAATACCATTTTCAATAACTCCTAAAAAGATAAAATAGTTAGGAATAAATCTCACCAGGGAGGTAAAAGACCTATACAAAGAAAACTACAAACCACTACTGCATGAAACCCAAATGGATCTACATAAATGGAAAAACATACCATTCTCATGGATAGGCAGACTCAACATTGTGAAAATGTCAATTCTACCCCAAAGCAATTTACAAATATAACGCAATCCCAATCCAAATACCAAGAACATTCTTCAAAGAGATGGAAAAACTAATCATTAACTTTATATGGAAAGGGAAGAAGCCCCGAATAAGTAAGGCACTAGTGAAGAAGAAGAATCAAGTTGGAGGACTCACACTACCTGACTTCAGAACCTACTATACAGCTACAGTATTCAAAACAGCCTGGTACTTGTACAACGACAGATACATTGACCAATGGAACAGAATTGAGAACCCAGATGGAAATCCATCCACCTACATTCACCTGATCTTTGACAAGGGCCCAAAGTCCATCAAATGGGGAAAAGACAGTCTTTAACAAATGGTGCTGGAAAAACTGGATATCCATTTGCAAAAAAATGAAACAGGACCGATACCTCCCACCATACATAAAAACTACTTCAAAATGGATCAAAGACCTGAATATAAAGCCTTAAACTATAAAGTTCATAGAAGAAAAAATAGGACCAACACTACAGGCCTTAATACATGGCATTAACAGGATACAAACCGTAACCATCAATGCACAAAACCCAACAGATAAGCTAGATAACTGGGATCTTTTAAAAATCAAACGCCTATGCTCTTCAAAAGACTTCACCAAAAGAGTCAAAAGAGAACCTACAGACTGGGAAAAAATTTTTGGACAGTACAAGTCATACAAACGTCTAATCTCCATAATCTACAAGAAAATCCAACACCTCTACAACAAAAAGACAAATAATCCAATTAAAAAATGGGCAAAGGAAATGAACAGACACTTCACCAAAGAAGACATTCAAATGGCCAACAGACACATGAGGAAATGCTCGCGATCACAAGCCATTAGAGAAATGCAAATTGAAACCACAATGAGATACCATCTCACCCCGGCATTACTGGCACGAATCAAAAACACTGGAAATAACAAATGTTGGAGGGGCTGTGGGGAGATGGGAACTCTTATGCACTGCTGGTGGGAATGCAAAATGATACAACCATTTTGGAAAATGATATGGTGCTTCCTCAGAAAGCTACAAATAGACATACCATTCGATCCAGCAATCCCACTCCTAGGAATATATCCTAGAGAAATAAGTGTCTTCACTCGAATAGACATATGCACACCTATGTTCATGACAGCATTGTTCACAATAGCAAAACGATAGAAACAACCTAGATACCCATCAACAGATGAATGGATAAACAAACTATGGTACATACACCCAATGGAGTACTATGCAACGAGAAAGAACAACAATGAATCTGTGAAGCATCTCATAACATAGATGAGACTGGAGGACATTATGCTTTGTGAAATAAGTCAATCACAAAAGGAGAAATATTGTATGAGACCTCTATTGTAAAAACCCATGAAATGTTCACACACAAAATGTAACAATCTTTGTTGGTTACCAGGGGTGGGAGGGGTGGGGGGAAAATACTAAATAGGCAATAGATAAGTGGTATCTTGGGTGAAGGGTGAGACAGTACAAATACAGGGGAAACTAGCACGACCTGTACCAGGAAAGGTTATGGAAGCCCCGTAGACACTTCCAAACTCCCTGAGGGACTGAATTGCTGAGCAGAGGGCTGTGGGGACCATGGTCTCAGGAAACATCTAGCTCAATTGGCATGACACAGCTTATAAAGACAATGCTCTACATTCTACCTTGGTGAGTAGGGTCTTAAAAGCCTGTGAGTGGCCATCTAAGATACTCCACTGGTCTCATCCCTTTGGGAGGAAGGGAGAATGAAGAGAACAGGATACAAGGAAAAGATTAGTCCAAAGGACTAATTATCCACAGCTACCAAGGCCTCCACCGGACTGAGTCCAGTACAGCTAGATGGTGCCTGCCTACCACCACTGACTGCTCTCACCAGGATCACAACAGAGGGTTCTGGACAGAGCTGGAGAAGGATGTAGAGCATAATTCTAACTCACAAAAAAAAGACCAGATTTACTGGCCTAAAGGAGACTGGAGAAACCTCGAGAGTATGGCCCCTAGACACCCTTTTAGCTCAGTGGTGAAGTTCCCTCTGAGGTTCACTGTTCAGCCTGGAAGTGGACAGCCCCATAAAACCAAATGAGACTAATGAGGTACAGGAGTCCAGTGACAAGGGCCAGAAGGCAGAAGAGGAGAAGGAAGCTGGTGATAGGGAATACAAGTTTGAGTAAGGATATTGTTGATGTGTTGTGAGATTGTTAACCATTGTCATAGGGCAACATTTGTAGTAACTGTTAAATGAGAAACTATTTTGTTCTGTAAGCCTTCGTCTTAAGTGAGAATAACAGCATAATTGGAACAGTGTAGTCAATGTCACTGAACTGTGTATGTAGAAATTTTTGAAATGGTGTATCTTTGGCTATGTGTATTTTCACCAAAAAAAAAAAAGGTTGAGAATTTAGAGGGTTAATATGTTGTGGGGTTGTTATCCAATGTCATAAAACATCATGTGTACTACTGTTTCATGAGAAAGTATTTGCTCTGTAAGCCTTCACCTGAAGTACAATAAAATATAAAAAATTAAAAAATAAAAAAATTTTTTTTTAAATTTATTTCTTACTAAAAAAAAAAGTATCTTGTATATGTTTTCAATAAATATTTTAAACAAGATATTGTACTGCTTTTAATTTTGATTTTATATATTAAAATCATTTGGATGTCAAAGTTCTTCAAAGTAGAAACTGATTCTTAGGCAGTAATTTTCAGTCTTTTTTTTTTTTTTTTTTTTTGAGACCCTTGTCCAGAAGCTGCAGATTAATTGGGAATAACAAGTATATGTTATCTGCACCACATTGTGTTCTAAATGTCAGGATATTGTAAGAGTGGATTTTTGTTTTGTATTGTTTTTTCTGATTTTATGCACTTGGTGACAGAGTTAAGGATATCGCTACTCCCTCTATTCTCAACATCATGTACAGTGTATTTTTATATATAGGGCATATCATTTTCCAGTCATAGCTTTCTGTCTCCATTAAAAGAGATTATGTCCTGCTTCTGGTCTCATGACCTGTTGGAATGTTACTCAATTCTGCAAAGCTACAAAAATTTGTTTAGTTTGGAAAACAATTTTTCACAGCAGCACAACATTAATCAGTTTCCTTGGGGATGCCCATATGGATTCCAATATTTGTTACTAAATAATCCTATCTGCATGTTTGGTATTAGCAAAACATGAAATCCTCAATCAAGGAAAATCATCCGAGAACATGTAAAATAGAAAGAAACAAGGAGTGCTAGTAAAGAAAACAAATTCATTTTTCAGACTTTTTTCAAACATCTGTGTGAAGATATTATCAATATTTTATCTAGTCTCATTATATATAAAAACACAATGTGTCTCTTTTCAACAAGAATCATTGGAAACGAAAGTATTTTTTTAATGGAAATCCAGCATGAAAACTCATCTGATGATATTTATGATTTTTCAAGTCCTTTGTTTTCTTTGTGTATAACTTTCAAGAAGTATTTATAAGGATGTGGGGTATTTTCATTTGTAACCTTATATTCTAGTTGTTTTGCTTTTTACTATCGATTTTATTCATAGCTCTTGCATGCAACGGCAGCCCTAGTACATAAAGGTATAAATTTTTAATGGAATTTCAAATCACACCTTCAATTTTCAATCTATTTTAAAGATTTTTTTATTTTATATTACTATTTATAAGGTCAATTTAACTTTAAATTTGTATTCCATGATATATACAGTGTTGATATTTAGCATTATAAAATCACAGAAAAATAATAGTTAAGGAATAAAATTATAAAAAATATTGATGATTCAAATAGTAATAACTTCAAAGTGTCGTAAGTAACTCAATAGAAAAATGATCCACTTCACTAAAAATCATTCAAATCTGCTAACAGAAAGATCTTTGAGTGATGTAGTTACTTGCTTTAGCTGCTGATTGAATCCCACAATAACAAACAAGAAAATACATTTTAACTTTATAAGATTTTAAACTTCCCAAACAAAGAACTATTTTTATAATCTTTCTTTCACTTTTTATATAGCATTCTGCAGAATTCTTCATGCAAAGTAACTTAGTAAAGTATTAGTGGCTGACTAAATATAACCTATACTGTTTGATTATTAAGTAGGATCTCTATTAATTCATCTTCCTCTAATTTTTCCAAGTTTTATAGTTAATATTTTAATACACATTACAAAGACATTGAAACTCTTTCCCTTTGAATCCTACATGCTCCTAAATTTTTGAACATATTCTTTTCCTTTTACTTCCTACTTGCAAATGTCATTTATCTTCTGAGCTCATATCTTTCCTGTTATTTTAAAGACATGCAAACACACTCAACATACAGAATGATAATTCTGTTTTCTGACCTCTATCTTTAAAGCATTCATGTTACTGCAAGTTTCAATTTCACTAAATATTTTGCCTCTACCAGACATGGTAGCTATTTTTCCAGTCTATGATAACAGTTTCTTTTTTGGTCACCAACTGATCATCTTGACAATGTCACATATTTTGTATCATTAATTTAGATTATAGTAGCACACCAATTCTAGGTAAAAATTCTATATAGATCAGGATAATCATAGTTGTTACAACAATTATTTACTTACCTTAATCTAAATGTATCACAAACATCAGCAAAGGAACTCTATTCATCCTAAAGAGCCATAACGGATCCATGTATCAATGATGTGCCCATAATTATCAGCATAAGGGGAAAAGAACACTGTTAATTGTAAATGGGTCCTTAAAACTTCTATCTTAGAGTGACAAATGCCACCCCTACTTCTGCTCCCATTTCATTGGCCAAAGCTATTAAAAAAAAAAAAAAAAAAACTAACTATAAAGTGCAATTTAACTTTGAGCCTGAAAAGAAGGGAGAACTGGAATGTTTGAGAACAGTTTTAATATAGGTTATTGTTGTTGTTAGGTGTTGTTAAGTCGGTTCCAACTCATGGCGAACTTATATACAACAGAAGGAAACTCTGTCAGTTCCTGCACCCTCATAATTGTTGCTATGCTTGAGCCCATTGTTGCAGCCACTGTGTCAATCCGTCTTGCTGAAGGTTTTCCTCTTTTTCAATGACACTCTATTTTACTAAGCATACTGACTCTCCCCTCGTATCTATCAGTTTGTCGTACTGTGGGGGCTTGTGTGTTACCGTGATGCTGGAAGCTGTGCCACCGGTATTCAGATACTAGCAGGGTCATCCATGATGCACAGGTTTCAGTTGAGCTTCCAGACTAAAACAGACTAGGAAGAAGGATCTGGCAGTCTACTTCTGAAAAAGAATTCGCCAGTGAAAACTTTATGAATAGCAGCGGAACAGTGTCTGATATAGTGCTGGAAGATGAGCCCCTTCAGGTTGGAAGGCACTCAAAATACAATTGGAGAACAGCTGCTTTCTCAAAGTAGAGTCATCCTTAATGACTTGGATGGAGTCAAGCTTTCAGGACTTTCATTCGCTGATGTGGCAAGACTCAAAATGAGAAGAAACAGCTGCAAACATCCATTAATAATTGGAAGATGGACTGCAAGAAGTATGAATCTAGGAAAACTGGAAATCATCAAAACTGAGATGGAACACATACACATCGATATCCTAGGCATTAGTGAGCTGACATGGACTGGTATTGGCCATTTTGAATCAGACAACCATATGGTCTATTATGCTGGGAATGACAACTTAAAGAGGAATGGTGTTGCATTCATCATCAAAGGACATTTCAAAATCTATCCTCAAGTACAACACTGTCAGTGATAGGATAATATCCATACACCTACAAGGAAGACAAGTTACTGCGGCTATTATTCAAATTTACTCACCAACCACTAAGGCTAAAGATGAAGAAATTGAAGATTTTTACCAGCTTCTGTAGTCTGAAATTGATTGAACATGTAATGAGGATGCATTGATAATTACTAGTGATTGGAATATGAACGTTGGAAGAAGGATCCGTAGTTGGAAAATATGGCCTTGGTGACCGAAATGATGCCAGAGATAGCATGATAGAATTTTGCAAGACCAATGATTTCTTCATTGCAAATACCTTTTTTCACCAACAAAAACGGTGACTATACACATGGACCTCGCCAGATGGAATACACAGGAATCAAATCAACTATATCTGTGGAAAGAGACAATGGAAAAGCTCAATATCATCAGTCAGAACAAGGCGAGGGGCTGACCGCAGAACAGACCATCTATTGCTCATATGCAAGTTCAAGCTGAAACTGAAGAAAATAGAACAAGCCCATGAGAGCTAAAGTATACCTTGAGTATATCCCACCTGAATTTAGAGAACATCTCAAGAATAGATTTGATGTGTTGAATACTAATGACCTAAGACCAGATGAGTTGTGTAATGACATCAAGGACAGCTTACATGAAGAAAGCAAGAGGTAATTAAAAAGACAGGAAAGAAAGAAAAGATCAAAATGGATGTCAGAAGAGACTCTGAAACTTGCTGTTGAATGTGGAGTAGCTAAAGCAAAATGAAGAAATGAAGTAAGATAAATGAACAGAAGATTTCAAAGGGCAGCTCGAGAAGACAAAGTATTATAATGATATGTGCAAAGAGCTAGAGATATTAAACCGAAAGGGAAGAGCATGCTCTGCATTTCTCAAGCTGAAAGAACTGAAGAAAAAGTTCAAGCCTTGAATTGCAGTAGTGAAGGATTCTATGGGGAAAATATTAAATGATGCAGGAAGCATCAAAAGAAGATAGAAAGAATACACAGAGTCATTATACCAAAAAGAATTGGTCGATGTTTAACCATTTCAAGAGGTAGCATATGATCAGGAACCAATGGTACTAAAGGAAGAAGTCCAAGCTTCACTGAAGGCATTGATGAAAAACAAGGCTCCAGAAATTGATGGAATATCAATTGAGATGTTTCAACAAACAGATGCAGTATTGGAAGTGCTCACTTATCTATGCCAAGAAATTTGGAAGACAGCTCCCTGGCCAACGGACTGGAAGAGATTGATATGTATGCCTATTCCCAAGAAAGGTGATCCAACCGAATACGGAGATTATCAAACAATATCATTAATATCACACACAAGTAAAATTTTGCTGAAGATCATTCAAACGTGACTGCAGCATTATGTTGACAAGGAACTGCCAGAAATTCAGGCCAGATTCAGCAGAGGACATGGAACTAGGGATACCATTGTTGATGTCAGATGGATCCTGACCAAAAACAGAGAATACCAGGAAGATGTTTACCTGTTTTTTATTGACTATGCAAAGGCATTCAACTGTGTGGATCATAATAAATTATGGATAACATTGGGAAGCATGGGAATTCCAGAACACTTAAATGTGCTCATGAAGAACCATACATAGATCAAGAGGTAGTTGTTCAGACAGAACAAGGGGATACCGTGTGGTTTAAAGTCAGAAAAGATGTAATTCAGTGTTGCATCCTTTCATCATACTTATTCAATCTGTATGCTGAACAAATAATCTGAGAAGTTGGACAATATGTAGAAGAACTGGGCATGAAGATTGGAGGAAGACTCATTAACAACCTGCATTATGCAGATGACACAACCTTGCTTGCTGAAAGTGAACAGGGCTTGAAACACTTACTGATGAAGATCATAGACTGCAGGCTTCAGTATGGATTACACTTCAACATAAAGAAAATAAAAATCCTTCCTCACAAATGGACCAATAATCAACATCATGATAAACAGAGAAAATATTGAAATTGTCAAAGATTTCATTTTACTTGGATTAACAATCACCATCTGTCATGGACTGAATTATGTCCCCCCAAAACTGTGTGTATCAATTTGGCTGGGCCATGATTCTCAGTATTGTGTGGTTGTCCTCCGTTTTGTGATTGTAATTTTATGTTAAAGAGGATTAGGGTGGGATTGTAACACCCTTACTAAGGTCACATCCCTGATCCAATGTAAAGGGAGTTTCCCTGGGGTGTGGCCTGCACCACCTTTTATCTTACAAGAGATGAAAGGGAAGTGAACATAGAGTTGGGGACCTCATAGGACCAAGAAAGAAGCACTGGGAGCAGAGTACATCCTTTGGACCTGGGGTTCCTGCGTGGAGAAGCTCCTACTTCAGGGGAAGATTGATGAGAAGGCCCACAGAGAGGGAAAGCTTTCTCCTGAAGCTGACACCATGAATTTGGATTTGTAATCTACTAGACTGTGCACAGAATAAATTTATCTTTGTTAAAGCCATCCACTTGTGGTATTTCTGTCATAGCAGCACTAGATGACTAAGATACCACCCATGGAAGCAGCAGTTAAGAAATCAAAAGATGCATTGCCTTGGGCAAATCTGCTACAAAAGACCTCTTTAAAGTGTAAAAAAGCAAAAATGTCACCTTGAAGAATAAGGTGCGCCTGATCCAGGACATAATATTTTCAATCGCATCATATAGTGTGAAAGCTGGACAATGAATAAGGAAGACAGAAGAATTGAAGCCTTTGAATTGTTCTGTTGGCAAAGAGTATTGAATATACCATGGACTTCCAAAAGAATGAGCAAATCTGTCTTGGAAGAAGTACAAACAGAATGCTCCTTAGAAGCAATGATGGCAAGACTGTCTTATATACTTTGGACATGTTGTCAGGGGGGATCAGTCCTTGGAGATGGACAATATGCTTGTAAAGTACAGATTATCGAAAAAGAGAAAGATCCTCCACAAGACGGATTGACACAGTGGCTGCAACAACGGGCTCAAGCATAACAGCGATTGTGAGCATGATGCAGAATCAGGCAGTGTTTCGTTCTGTGGTGCATAGGGTTACTATGAGTCAGAACTGATTCGATGGCTCCTAATAACAAGAACAACAATGAGTGGTCCCTCTTAATAACATGTCTGAAGTATATGAGACAAAATCTCGCCGTCCTTGCTTCTAAGGGGCATTCTGGCTGTACTTCGTCCAAGACAGATTCGTTCATTCTTTTGGCAGTCCATGGTATATTCAATATTCTTCACCAACCCCAAAATTCAAAAGCATCAATTTTTCTTTGTTCTTCCTTATTCATCGTCCAGCTTTCACATGCATAATATAATATATGTTAATATAGATTAGTGTTGATAATCATAATCATAAAAGTAATATCTCATTAGTGGGAAGATCAGGGAAGATTTCCAAGAGACAGTGACATCTAAATGGAAATCTCAAGACAACAAAAGTTAACCAAAAGAAGGTGGAATAAGAGGAGAGAATTTTCCAGAGAAATAGCATATGCAAAGACTCTGTGAGAAGAAAAGACACATACTATATTGAGAAAAAGAAATCAAGTGTGGCTCCGAGGCAAACGTCAAAACGGAAATCATGTTAAGATTTTGGTCTTTGTCTAAAGAAGATAAAGAATCTTTAAAGGGTTTTAAAAATGGGGATACCATATCTAACTTTCCTTAGTTTAAATAAATGTTCATAATTCAACTTTTCAGAGAGGATTCTCTAAAAAAAATCACTCAACTTCTCTCTGAACACTTAGAATTTATGAATCAAGACATAGTCACAATTTAGTTATTTGTTTTTATTATGTACAATCATGATTTTTATTAGACATTTTTGTAAATTCTGCCTCTTCAAAGCAATTCTTAAAATATTCAGCCAAAAGGGTGTGTAAACACACACACAGAAAACATAACTTAGGAAAATCACATCAGCAAAAGTGGTTTTGATTGACTTATTAATTTATTTTTCTGCACACGTCTAACATATTTTGATGAATATAACATATCTTTTTCTTAAGTTTTAGGTTTTTAGAAACCTCAACTTTCTAATGAAAAGTACAAGTTGGAAAAGGAAAAAAGAAATGATTTGTCTGCATCTGAAGCAAAATGTATATTCTTCTAGTAACAGGAGAAATGGTCCTACCGTTAGAACAAAAGAAATTCAAATAAGACATATTTTTAAAAATTAAGGTCCCTGCTAGGACTTGCTGGTCAGTTAGCAGCCAAGCGCTTAACCGTTGTGCAACCAGGGCTGCTTATCTTCTACGGAAACCAAAAACCAAACCCGCTGCCGTCGAGTCCATTCTAACTCATAGTGACCCTATAGGACAGACTAGAAGTGCCTCATAGGGTTTCCAGGGAGCGGCTGGTGGATTCAAACTGCTGACCTTTTGGTTAGCCACTGAGCTCTCAACCACTGTGCCAGGAGGGCTCCTATCAACTATATACAAAGTCTCAATTCATTGAAACACCTGAAAAAATGCAGCTTACTAAATTGTTTTTACAGAGCATATTACATTGATAATTTTCATTCACATTTCTATTCTCTGACATGCTTTTTCAATAAAATTACTGAAATATATTTGTGATACATGGGATTGATTGCAATGACATTAGGTAATTTTACTCGTCCTTTTTTGGGGTGGTAAAGAGTAGCATGGAAATTCCATGCGTTGCAGAGTATAACTGCACTCCATAGGGTTTTCATGTCTGTGACCTTTCAGAAGCAGATCTCCAGCTCTGAGTGAATCGCCAACCTTTTGGTTAGTAGCTGAGCTCTTAACAGTTTGCCCCACTCAGGGACTCCACGACATGGGTCGACATGTGTCAGATTCAACTCCACGGCAACTGGTTCATCTGGTTAAGAGGCAGCAGGCTCTGATACAGTGATTCCAGAATCAGGTTTTTTCCTTGTCCATTTTCAAATAATACAATAATAATAACTATTCTGATCTTAATTACAAAGTGCTTTTCAGCCCACATAATCACAGATAAACTAAGTGTTAATATTTCTTAGATACTTAAATGCAGAGATCTTTTCTTGGTCCCATGAGTTGCAATAGTTGAGTTATTATATGTTATTGCTAAAGTCACCTCTTGATGCAAAATATGAATGAAAATAAAAGGCAAATTTTTTCCATAGCATCGATGTATCTTTGGCATTTGCCTAAGGTCTACAAATGCTACCATTTATGAAAAGATGTTAAAAAATAAAGAACTCAAGGCCCTCATATTTTGAATGAAGACTACAGTTTGTGTCTCATAGATCAGATAGGTCCAAAATTGCGTAAATGCACACAAACCACTGCAAAAACACTTCTTTGCAACCTTATTTTCACGAAGTAAGTGCGCACATAAATTTCCAATCCTTTCCTAACACGGAAAAATGGATATCTGACAAGTGAGATTCTTTCATGACAACTACATTTGTTTACTTCTTATTTTTTTCCTCATAATCCCTTATGTTGAAAGTATTGTTGACATTTGAAGTGTTAAATCCTGGAAATGATTTCTTTTTTTCCTACATATTTCTGGAGGGGGTTTGGCACTAGTTTTAGTAGATTTCAAAACATCATATTAATAATTAATGTTTTTGCCTACTTAGAAATATAAAATATTTCCTAAAGAACATGTTAGAAAAATGCTTTACTGCTAATCTCTATTTTACATTCACGATGAGATGGGGGTAACAGTGAACAATGTTAAGTATAATTGCACTCCAACTGGTAGCAGTGTTCCAATCACAGAAACACCCACTAAAATGTCATGCATAGTATGTGTAATAAGCAAATTTACTGGAAGTAACCACCCTGGATATACTTCTATGTATATACAGAAGGGCTCACACATAAATGTACTAGCAAATTTTTTGTATTTTTAAAATCTCATTTGAACCAAGGAGAGTAGGTAAGCAGATAACTCATTTACCCAAATTATGTATACATTTGAATGTGAAAGCAAGGATGAACATGTACCTACATATGGAAGCATCATATAAAAATTATTTTAATGGTTTATGAATTCGACACCTCTTTATTGCTCTTTCCTGACAAAATATGCACATACACGAAAATCTTGCCCTTGGTTAAAGACAGAGATAGTTTAACAGGGACTCCTATCCTCTGCACTGGAATAATGATTGTCAATCTTACTCTTTTTAATAGAACATTTAATAGATAATCAATATAATAATCTTGATTGATAAATAATAAAATAAAAAATAGCGGTAGACAAAAAGAAGAAAATTAAAACAATTTGTAATTCCATCAAATGTTAACAAATCTAACAATTTTTTTTATTGTGCTTTAAGTGAAAGTTTACAGTTCAATTTAGTTTCTCATACAAAAATTCATACACACATTGTTACATGACACTAGTTGTTCTCTCTGTAATGTGACAGCATACTCTTCCTTTCCACACTGGATTTCCCACGTCCATTCAACCAGCCCCTGTCCCTTTTTGCCTTCTCGTCTTGCCTCCGGACAGGAGCTGCCCATTTAGCTTCATGCACGTATTTGAGCTAAGAAGCACTCTCTTCATGAGTATCATTTTATGTCGCATAGTCCAGTCTAATTTTTGTCTGAAGACCTGGCTTCAGAACGGTTTCATTTCTGGGCTAACAGACAGTCTGGGGGCCACATCTTCTGGGGTCCCTCCAGTCTCAGTCAGATCATTAAGTCTGGTCTTTTTAGTAGAATTTGAGTTCTGCACCCCACTTTTCTCCTACTCCATCAGGGACTCTCTGTTGTATTCCCTCTCAGGGCGGTCATTGGTGGTAGCCGAGCATCATCTGGTTCTTCAGAACTCAGACTGATGGAGTCTCTGGTTTATGTTGCCCTTTCTGTCTCCTGGGCTAATACTTTCCTTCCAATTGATGCATCTTAGATGGCCACTCACTAGCTTTTAAGATCCCAGACGTCACTCACCAAAACGGGAAGCAGAACATTTTCTTAATAAACTTTATTATGCAAATTAACCTAGATGTTCCCTGACACCATGGTCCCCAGACCCCTGCCCCTGCTGTTCTGTCCCTTGAAGTGTTTGATTGTATTCAGGAAACTTCTTAGCTATTGCTTTAGTCCAGTTGTGCTGACTTCCCCTGTATTTAGTACTGTCCTTCCCTTCACCTAAGATAATTCTGATCTGCTACCTAGTTAGTGAATGCCCCTCTCTCTCCCTCCTATGCTTGTAACCACCAAAGAATGCTTTCTTCTGTATTTAAACCTTGTCTTGAGTTCTTCTAATAGTGGTTGCATACAATATTTGACCTTTTGCAATTGACTAATTTCACTTAGCATAATACCTTCCAGTTTCCTCCATGTTAGGAGAGGTTTCAAGGATTCATCGTTGTTCTTTACCATTGCCTAGTATTCCATAGGGTGAATATACCATAATTTGTTTATCCATTTGTCCGTTGATGGGCACCTAGCTTGTTTCCATCTTTTTGCTATTGTAAATAGTGCTGCAATGAACATGGATGTGCATGTATCTATTCGTGTGATGGCTCTTATTTCTCTAGGATATATTTCAAGGAGTGGGATTGCTGGATCATATGAAGTTCTATTTCTAGCTTTTTAAGGAAGCTCCAAATCGATTTCCAAAGTGGTTATACCACTTTACATTTCCACCAGCAGTGTATAAGTGTTCCAGTCTCTCCACAACCTCCCCACCATTTATTATTTTGTGTTTTTTGGATTAATGTTAGCCTTGTTGGGGTGAGATGGTATCTCATTGTAGTTTTAATTTTCAATTCTCTAATGGCTAATGATCATGAGCATTTCCTCATGTATCTGTTAGCTGCTTGAATGTCTTCTTTTGTGAGGAGCCTGTACATACCCTTTGCCCATTTTTTAAATGGGTTATTTGTTTTTTTGTAGTTGAGGTTTAGCAGTATCTTGTAGATTTTAGAGATTAGATGCTGATGGGAATTGTCATAGCCAAAATTTTTTTCAGTCTGTAGGTTGTCTTTTGACTGTTTGGTGAAGTCTTTTGATGAGCATAAGTGTTTGATTTTTAGGAGCTCCCAGTTATTTAGTTTCTATTCTGGTGTTTGTGCATTGTTAGTAATGTTTTGGAAACCTTGGTAGCTTAGTGGATAAGAGCTGTGGCTGCTAACCAAAAGGTCAGCAGTTCAAATCCACCAGGCACTCGTTGGAAAGGCTATGGGGCAGTTCAACTATGTCCTATAGAGTTGCTATGAGTCGGAATCGACTCAATGGCAATGGGGAGTAATGTTTTGTATTCTGTTTACGCCATGTATTAGAGCTCCTAGCGTTGTCCTTATTTTTTCTTCCATGATCTTTATTGTTTTAGATTTTATATTTAGGTCTTTAATACATTTTGAATTAGTTTTTGTGCATGGTGTGAGGTATGGGTCTTGTTTCATTTTTTTGTAGATGGATATCCAGTTATGCCAGCACCATTAGTTAAAGAGACTGTCTTTTCCCCAGTTAACGAACTTTGGGCCTTTGTCAAATATCAGCTGCTCATAGGTGGATGAATATACATCTGGATTCCCAATTCTGTTTCATTGGTCTGTGTATCTGTTGTTGTACCAGTACCAGGATGTTTTGACTACTATGGCAATATAATAGGTTGTAAAATCAGGTACTGTGAGGCCTCCCACTTTGTTCTTCTTCTGGAGTAATGCTTTACTTATCCAGGGCCTCTTCCCTTTCCATATGAAGTTGGTAATTTGTTTCTTCATCTCATTAAAAAATGCCCTGGGAATTTGGATTGGGATTGCATTGTATCTGCAGATCACTTTGGGTAGAATTGACATTTTCACAATGTTAAGTCTTCCTATCCATGAGTAAGGTATGTATTTCCACTTATGTAGCTCACTTTTGGTTTCTTGCAGTAGTGTCTTGTAGTTTTCATTGTATAGGTCTTTTATGTCTCTGGTTAGATTTATTCCTAAGTATTTTATCTTCTTGGGGGCTATTGTAAGTGATATTGATTTGGTGATCTCCTTTTTGAAGTTCTTTTTATTGGTGTAGAGAGATCCCACAGATTTTTTATATGTTTGGCTTGCATCATAATACTTTGCTGACATAGTCTATTAGTTCTAGTAGTTTTCTTGTGGATTCTTTGGGGTTTTCTGTGTATAAGATCATATCATCTCCACATAGAGATACTTTTACTTCTTCCTTAGCAATTTGGATACCTTTATTCCTTTTTCTAGCCTAATTACTCGGCCTAGGACTTTCAACACAATGTTGAATAAGAGTGGTGATAAAGGGTATCCTTGTCTGTTTCAAGTTCTCAAGGAGAATGCTTTCAGACTGTCTCCATTTAGGTTGCTGTTGGCTGTTGGTTTTGTATAAATGCCGTTTATCATGTTGAGGAATTTCCCTTCTATTCTTATTTTGATGAGAGTTTTTATCATCAGTAGGTTTTGGACTTTGTTAAATGCCTTTTCTGCATCAATTAATAAGATCATGTGCTTCTTGTCTTTTGTTTTATTTATGTGATGGATTCCATTGATTGTTTTTCTAATGACAAACCATCCCCGCATACCTGGTATGAATCACACTTGGTCATGGTGAATTATTATTATTTTTTTTTAATATGTTGCTGAATTCTATTAGCTAGAATTTTGTTGAGGATTTTTGCATCAAGGTTCATGAGGGATATTGGTCTGTAATTTTCCTTTTTGTGGTGTCTTTACCTGATTTTGCTATCAGGGTTATGCTGGCTTCATAGAATGAGTTTGGGAGTATTCTATCCTTTTCTATGCTCTGAAATATCTTTAGTAGTAGTGGTGTTAACTCTTCTCAGAAAGTTTGGTGGAATTCTCCAGTGAAGCCATCTGTGACAGGGCTTTGTTTGGTTGGGAGTTTTTTAATTACCTTTTCAATCTCTTCTTTTGTTATGAGTTTAGTTAGTTGTTCTACCTCTGTTTGTGTTAGTTTAGGTAGGTAGTGAGTTTCTAGAAATTTGTTCATTTCCTCCAGGTTTTCATATTTGTTAGAGTACAATTTTTCATAGTATTCTGCTATGATTCTTTTAATTTCAGTTGGGTCTGTTGTGATATCACCCATGTCATTTCTTATTCAGTTTATTTGTTTCCTCTCCTGTTTTTATTTTGTCTGTTTGGCCAATGGTTTTTTGATTTTGGTGATCTTTTCAAAGAACCAGCTTTTGGGCTTGTTAACTCTTTCAATTGTTTTTCTATTTTCTATTTTATTTAATTCTGCTCTAATTTTTATTATTTACTTTCTTCCAGTGCTGAGGGCTTCTTTTGCTGCTCTCTTTCTGTTTGTTCAAGTTGTAGAGTTAATGTTTTGATGTTGGTCCTTTCTTCTTTTTGGATGTGTGCATTTATTGCTTTAAACTGACCTCTGAGCACAGCTTTTGCTGTGTCCCAAAGGTTCTGGTAGGATGTGTTTACATTCTCGTTTGAGATTGTGAATTTCTTTATTCCATACTTATTTTCTTCTATAACCCAGTAGTTTTTGAGTGAAGTGTTGTTCAGTTTCCATGTGTTTGATTTTTTTTCCTTGCTTTTTCTGTTATTGATTTCTGTTTTTATGATTTTATGGTCGGAAAAGATGTTTTGTAATATTTCAGTACTTTGGATCCTGTTAAAGTTTATTTTGTGGCCTAATGTGTGGTCCATTCTGGAGAATGTTCCATGTGCATTGGAAAAGAAAGTATACTTGGCTGCTGTTGGGTGGAGTATTCTGTATATGCGCATGAGATCAAGTTGGTTGATTGTGGCATTTCAACCTTCCATGTCTTTATTGAGCTTCTTTTTGAATGTTCTGTCCTTCCCCAAAAGCGGTGTGTTGAAGTCTCCTACTGTTATTGTGGAGCTGTCTGTCCCTCTTTTCAGTGCTGTTAGAGTTTATGTATTTTAGAGCCCTGCTGTTGAGTGCATCAATACTTATTATAGTTATGTCCTCCTGGTGTACTGACGCTTTAATCATTATATAGTGTCCTTCCTTATCCTTTGTGGCGGATTTTACTTTAAAGTCTATTTTGTCAGAGGTTAACATTGCCACTCCTGCTCCTTTTTGAGTGTTGTTTGCTTGATATATTTTTTTCCATCCTTTGAGTTTTAGTTTGTTTGTATCTTTAAGTCTAAGGTGTGTCTCTCGTAGGCAGTATATAGATGGATTCTGTTTTTTTTTTTTTTATCCATTGTGCCACTCACTGTCTCTTTATTGTACATTTAGTCCATTTACGTTCAGCATAATTATTGATAGGTATGAATTTAGTGCTGCCATTTTGATGTCTTTTTTGTGTGTTGTTGACAGTTTTTTTTTAATTCAACTTCATTTTCTGTGCTGAGTTTTTTTTTTTTTTCTTTTATGTATTTTCTTTTCATCTTTTTCACTGTTGTTGATTTTGCATTTGTTGAGTCTTTATGTTTTTCTTGTTTTTTATTTTGATGTGCAGGGTTGTTAGTTTCCTTTGTGGTTAAGTTAATATTTACCCCTATTTTTCTAAGTCTAAACCAGTCTTCTACTTCTTTATGTTGCCTTGACTTCCTCTCCATATCAAAGATCTGTGACTATATTTTTTAGTCCCTCTTTTTTATTTTAATGTTGTCATCTTTTACCTAATGACATCTCTGTAACCCTATTTACAGTGTTTTAACTTTGATTTATTTTTGTGACTTCCATGTCTGGGTTTATATCTGATTGCTCTAATCTGTGTTCTTGTCTTGGGTTGTTATCTGATGTTATTGATTTTGTAACCAGAAGACTTCCTTTAGTATCTCTTGTAATTTTGGTTTGTTTTTTCCCAAATTCCCTATACTTCTCTTTGTCTGGAAATGCCCTAATTTCACCATCATATTTGAGAGACAGTTTTGCTGCATATATAATTCTTGGCTGGAAATTTTTTCCTTCAAGACTTCATATATATATATAATCTCATTGCCTTCTTGACTGCATGGTTTCTGCTGAATAGTCCAAGCTTAGTCTTATTGACTCTCCTTTGTAGATGACTTTTCGTTTATCCCTAGCTACCCTTAAAAGTCTCTCTTTATCTTTGTTTTTGGCAAGTTTGATTATAATATGTCTTGGTGAC
Organism: Dugong dugon; assembly: GCA_030035585.1. Classification (NCBI taxonomy): domain Eukaryota; kingdom Metazoa; phylum Chordata; class Mammalia; order Sirenia; family Dugongidae; genus Dugong; species Dugong dugon. The sequence goes on along the minus strand of CM057463.1, from coordinate 97,611,756 downwards.
TTTCTTTTGGGAACTACTTTGTGTGGGGTTCAATGAGCATCTTGGATAGATATCTTCTCATCTCTCATGATATCAGGGAAGTTCTCTGCCAACAAATCTTCAACAATTCTCTCTGTATTTTCTGTTATCCCCCCTGTTCTGGTACTCCAATCACTCATAGACTATTCTTCTTGATACAGTCCCACATAATTCTTAGTATGTCTTCATTTTTTTAAATTTTTTTGTCTGATTTTTCCTCAAATAAGTTAGTCCCAAGTGCTTTATCTTTAGTCTCACTAATTCTGACTTCCATTGCCTCAATTCTGTTCTTATGACTTTCTATTGAGTTGTCTAATTGTGAAATTTTATTGTTAATCTTCTGGATTTCTGTATGCTCTCGCTCTATGGATTCTTGTAGCCTGTTAAGTTTGTCATTGTGCACTTCTATAATCTTCTTAAGATCCTCTATTGCTTTTTCTGTGTGTCCTGAATAGTTCTGCATTTTGAAAGACCTCCTTCTTAATCTCTTGAAGAGTTCTGTATATTAACCTTTTGCATTCTACTTCCAGTAATTCTAAGTTCTCTTCTCCCAGAAGATTTCTTGAATCTTTGTTTTGGGAGCTTGCTGAAGCCTTCATAGTCTGCCTCTTTATGTGATTTGATATTGACTGTTGTCTCCAAGCCATCAATAAGTTATTATATATATATATTTATTTTATATTTGCTTCCTGTGTCCTAGCTTCTTGTTTCGTTTTGTTTTGATATGCCCAAATAGGCTGCTCATGTGAGGTAGTTTGATTACTGGCGCCTTTGAAGCTCTAAGATCCTGTCACCAGGTGGTTAGATCTGTTACTAGTTATGTGAGCACAGGAGTCTATTTACTTTTCTTGTATGGATTCAACTCATGTGTCCAGTTAGTCAGTCACCAGATGTGTGATTCAGGCTCTCCCCTACAGTGCTGGATGGGCAGGGGTGATTGGAGTAGGCACAGGTATCTGGATGCAGTAGGGGGTCATGCACTGAGCAAGGCAGAGGGCTAAAGGCTGCCCCTGAGTGTCTGTGGGAAAAAGTGTCCTTCTTCCCTAGAGCACATAGGTGGGTGGGTTTTGTAGACAGACTATGGGCACCCGGTGCTGTGGGTTGTAAGGACTGGGAGGCACCACTTGTTCTTGGACCCCTGTTGCAGGTGGCTAGGTGTCATGGGTGAAGCCATCAGTCCTCAGTTCCCTGCTTAATGGACAGAACAGCATCAAATGTCATAAACCTACCACTCCACCATATAGCTGATACAGTTGAATTTAGGTTTCAGGTATATACCCTGTTGTATTGTGCTGATTAGTGCCTACACTGTTGAAGTGGGACCACACAGGTCTATGCAGAGGTGAAAGGCATTTGAAGTCCATGGACCCCTTATGTCTGTGCCTAGACAAAGGAGCTGTGTCTGCACTGAGTTCCCAGCTTAGGGGAGCTGGCAGATCGCTTTTTCCTGTTTGTTAATTTGTTCTCTCTCCAAGGCTGGGAGAATTGTTCAGGGCAGATGATGGATCCTTCTTCCAGCCCAGGGGATGGTGCAGTTTCTGAAGCCTGCCCGGGACCCAGTGCAGAGAGGGGAGAAGGCAGGTAAATTGGAAACAGTTTCTTCCGAAATGGGGTGTTTTTTGATCAGTGAGGGGGGTTAGACACATGTACTTATCTTTAGCTGATTGAGTGCCACTTTTCACTGGTTCTAGAGGCTTGAGTAGACTCTCCGCTGCTTGGTCTCTCCCAATATGTAAAACACGTCCCAAACGCCACTGCTTGCCTCACAGTGCATGCCAGCCAATCGGCCTGCGGTGTTCCAGTTCCTGCCGGGTCAGTTCTGGCAATGCCTCTCCACTTCCAAACTGTCTCTCCCTTCCCCTGCCACTCATTCCATTTCCTCAACTTTGCCTTTGATGTTCAGGCCTCTAGATTGTCATATATAATCTATTCACTTGTTTTTTCAGGTCTTTGTTGTAAGAGGGACCACAAGAAGTGTCTGACTACTCAGCCTTCTTGGCCCTGCCCCAATCTAGTGATGTTATTATGAAAAAGATAAAGACTTGACACTTCTGAATACGAATTAAATACACATTACCATTAAAATTTGTATTTAGAAGTGTCAAGTTTTTGAAACACTTTAAACCACTTCATGGCTTAAAATCAAGAATGGTGTGCATCAGGATTCTATCCTTTCACCATACCTATTCAATCCGTATGGTGAGCAAATAATCTGAGAAGCTAGACTATATGAAGAAGAACAGGGTATCGGGGCTGGAGGGAGACTTATTAACAACCTTCAATATGCAGATGACACAATCTCACTTGCTCAAAATGAAGAGGACTCGAAGCACTTATTGATGAAGATCAAAGACTACAGCCTTAAGTATGGATTTCACCTTAACATAAATAAAATAAAAATCCTCACAGTTGGACCAATAAGCAACATCATGATAAACAGAGGAAAGACCGAAGCTGCCAAGGATTTCATTTTACTTGGATCCACAATCAACACCCACGGAAGCAATGGTCAAGAAATCAAATGACACATTGTATTGGGAAAATCTGCTGCAAAATGTCTCCAAAGTGTTAAAAAGCAAAGATGACACTTTAAGGACTAAGGTGTGCCTGACCCAAGCCATGGTTCTTATTTGTAACACTTGAAAAAATGTAAAATTTGTATAAATGCAAATAATAGCAATTTTGTAAATTATAATGCTTATATAAAATGATGCATTTTCATTATTAATGAGTTTCATATGCATGTGTGCATATATTTTATTTTATATTTTAAAACTGTTAAGTGAAAACATTATCAAACATTACTTACGTAAATTATATTATATTCCAGTTGGTGGAGACCTGAAGCTAATAAAATAAAGGAGATTTCTCTATCTTTCTTAAGAGTTAAAATATATAGTACTATGTCATCAGGTTCTTCTCACTGAGTTTCAAAATTTCTTCTTATGCTTGTACTGTATACTCTATTAAGCATATTAAACAATACAAATGTTGATTTTAATATTCCTTGAATCACATATACTGAATAAAATTTGCCTATAGATTTTTTTTCTTCCTTTTCACAGGAAACAGCAATCTTAGTCATTGACACCATATTTTATTGGATATTTCAAAATACCTTCATAGATTCATTGGATCTTAGATATATCGAGCATTAAACGACTTCATTTATATCATTAATTGATTCATTTATACACTTATTGAAAGTTTAGGTTTCCACGCCCTTCTTGTTGCATAGTTATCAATCAGTGAGAGGTTGGGTTTATAGTTCGGCATATAGTATTAAATTTATAATTCTGATTGATACTGAAACACAATGTAATTCTGAGTAGTTCTAAGTGCATTTTTAACATTTTGCTATTAACAAATTCAAAAACCACTGTGAAGTTTTATTTTTTTAATTAAAAATTCATTTATATTTAATTTAAAAACTTAAGACAATCAGTGTTTCAAGAAGCCTTAACTTCTTCAGAATTTCATGCATTTCTTGTTAAGTTGCTTCTAAATGAACTCACTTATTGAATTCATTTTAATTAAACATTATACAAATGACTAGAGCATTGTGACTTTTTCTGGAGGTGACTTCAATACAAGAAGGACAATAAAATTGCACACTAGATTTCTTTTCCTTAAGCTTGCTAGCGTTTTGAAAATTATTTTCTCTGTTTCTACTTTGAAACACGATTGAAGGGAAAAGCTGAACTAGTGAATTTTATCAGAAAACAAAAAATGTACTTTTAGAAAACTACTAATTAAACATCTGTAAAATTTTTCATGCTTGAATTTAGTGTATTCTTTCTTGTTTTGGCCTTGAGAATACTGGATAAGATATTCTCTCCATCTCAGTTTTAAATCATTTCATTTATCTAAAATATGAACTGAAAAACACTACTTTTGACAGAATAAGTTTATTTTTTTTATTCTTCTTCTTTTTTTTTTTCCCACCTTCTATGGAGGTCCCTGAGTCACACAAATGGTTTGCACTTGACTACTAACCTAAAAGTTGGTGGTTCAAATCCACCCAGTAGCACCACAGAAGAAAGGCTTGACAATCTGCTTTTGTAAAGATTACAGCCACAAAAATGCCACAGAGCACTTCTGTTCTGAAACACATGGGAACACCATGAATCTGAATTGACTCGGCAGCAATGGGTTAGTTTTTTGTTTGTCTGGTTGTTTGTTTTAATTCTTAGAGAAGCAAAATGATCCACAATATTAAACATTCCAATTTGAAAAGGAGACTTTAAAATATTATATGACAGATCAAGAAACTAGCATAGAGAAAAATAATACTTCTTGGTAATCTCTAGTTATTATTTATACTTTGTAATGCTCTAAATAATCCTATAAATTGAAATGATTGTACACATTATAAAGTAAATAATTAAAAGTGATTTATTAATTAATTATTATACTTGCAATATTAATATTTAGTACACACATTGCCCCAGGAATTCTGATTAGTTACCCTTATGCTTATGCTTTATCCTCACAACTGGAGCAATAAGCAACATCATGATAAATGGAGAAAAGATTGAAGTTTTCAAGGATTTCATTTTACTGGTGTCTGCAATCAATGTCCGTAGAAACAGCAGCCAAGAAATCAAATGATACATTGCATTGGGCAAATCTGCTGCAAAAGGCCTCCTTAAAGTGATAAAAAGCAAAGATGTCACTTTAAGGACTAAGGTGTACCTGACCCAGCCCCTGGTATTTTCAATCACTGCATATGCATGTGAAATCTGAACAATAAATAAGGAAAACCAAAGAAGAATCGACGCCTTTGATTTGTGGTGTTGGTGAAGAGTATTGAATACACCGTGGACTGCCAAAAGAAGGAACAAATCTATCTTGGGAGAAGTACAGCCAGAATACTCCTTAGAAGTGAGGATAGTTAGACTTCATCTCACATACCTGGGCATGTTAGCAGGAGGGACCAGTACCTGGAGAAGTACATCATGCTTGGTAAAGCAGTGGGTCAGCTAAAAAGAAGAAGACTCTCAAAGAGATGGATTGACACAGTGGCTGCAACAGCAGGCTCAAACATGGCAATGATTATGAGGATGGTGCAGGACTCGGCAGTGTTTTGTTCTATTGTACATGGGGTCACTATCAGTGGCAACCGACTTGAGGGCACCTACCAACAACAGTAACAAATAACTTTTATTTACCATAAATTTATATATTAATATCTGAACTTAATCAATGAAGAAACTAGTAGAGAGATTAAATGTCCAAGAACACACCAAGTAGGAGCTTGAGTTAATGGTCAAATCACATTAATATAGAGATTAACAGTTAAGAAGACAACTAGATAACACTTTTTTTTTTTTTTTTGAGGTAATGTATAATCTTAAGCTCTAAAATACGTACTGAAACACAATTCCTACATCTTTCAAGCGAGGCATTTGAAAGTTAATTGTTAAGGCCTCATCCCTCCCTCAAAACCTGTGATCAAGTATGAGTAAAATGGAAATAATTATTTTACTTATTTTATCAATAACTATAAATATTACTACATAAAGAAAATATGCAAATGAGTAAGACAGAATGATTGATTTTGGTGATTTTATATCAAAAGTTTACATGCTGTGAACAATGAGGGACTGTAATATGACTTTAAGAAAGGAATTGGTTGTTCATTGGAGCTGATTCAGAAGCACTCTAGTAGGAATTATAGCCTGTAGAAAAACAAAAAATATACCTATCCATGCACTGTCTAGAGTCTGTCCGTGATCTCTTAGCGATGTGTAGATGCATCTTTAGAACCCTCGAAATATTTGTGCTCATAGATAATTCGGAGGACACATATGAGAATATTCATGGACAGTATTGCTCAGGATCATTTCTTCAGTAGAATGTAAGCCACATGAGGGATGAGATGCTTGAGTACCTTTTCATTGCTTTATCTCACTGAATCTAGAAGAGAATCTGGCATGTAATTAGTTGCTCAATACATATATTGGAATGAAGCAAAAAATGGAGCAACCCCAATGCTTATTGATAGGAAAATAAATATATTGTGATATATTCACACAACAGATGGTATGTATGAGTAGGAAAGAATAAACCATAACTGCCTAAAAAAGTTGATAAAGATTTTATATATATATAATTAAGTTAAAAAAAAGCAAGTTTCAGAACATGACAAGCCATGTGGTACAGTTTTACAAAGCTTATAGATGAGAAAAAATGAACATGTCAATTAGGGCTGCATCCATTATTTCATTTACTTGTATGAAGACTATATTAATATCTCAACTTTATAAACGAAGAAACTAATACAGAGATTAATAGTCTAAGAAGACATCTAGATAAAACTTTTTTTTAAAGCAGATGAAATGATTTAGATTAGTGGTTAATTTGGAGAGCGAGGGAAGGAGATGGAATTGAAAAGGAGCACAGTGAAAGATGTATTCTAGAGATTAAGGTGTGGTACTGTAATCATGTTTATTCATTATTATGCATTATAGCAGACACACATTGCACTTATTAATCTATACTTACTAAATATTTCATAATAAAAAGCATGCAAAATGTCTTACCCTAATATATCCTTCTTCTCTTATTGTAGTATCAGGTAATCAGTTTTTTATGTATAATTGAGCCTCCAGATTATATAGAATCCCATTCCTTTTTAATTTCAATAAAATCACATTGAATTATAAACTTATTTTTTCAAATATATTGATTTCTAATTATCACTACATTTTAGGCCTATAGTTTTAAATCTTATCGGAACTCCAGCCCCACTTAAAAGCATTTTTTTTCTCAGCCCCTTTACTGCTGTTGTTGTTGTTGCTAGGTGTTATGGAGCTGGTTCTTACTCATAGCGACCCTATGTACAACAGCACGAAACACAGCCCTGTCCTGCACCATCCTCACAATCCTTGCTATGTTTGAGCCCATCTTTGCAGCCATTATATCAATCCATCTCGCAGAGGGTCTTCTTCTTTTTCAGAAGTGAGATTGGAGAGGCTTCGAGTCACGGTACTTCGGACATGTTATCAGGAAGGAGCAGTCACTTGGGAAGGACATCATGCTTGGAAAGGTAGAACGTTAGTGAAAAAAGAGGAAAATCAAACTAGTTTCTAATGAAGTATTCTTATAAATTCTTGTGTGTAACTAAACTAGAAGCCCTATTGAAGTAGTCATATGCTTTCACTTATTTGTAACAAATGTATTCGCAATTAAGAAAAATACAGAGATTTTCATTGAAGAGGTATTGGAAAAAGAAAGAGCAGAGGTACAGTATGAGAAAGCAGAATAAATCATAAGTTCAGGATAAATTATTTCAATGGATTTTGATTTGAATATAATATGAGAAAAATAATATTAAGAGAAACGCACAACAGAGAAATCATGTCTATAAAGATTATAGAAAAAGGAAATGGATAATATGAGAAAATAGACTATTTTTGCAAACTGACCTTATTATAAATGCAATAATTATGATAAAGCACAGAGGAGTGACAAGGTATCACCAAAACATGGCACCGATCTTGAAATCCAGTCATATTTTGAGAAAACAATCAGTATTAAGCTTAAAAATTTTAAATAAATAAATAACTTGGAAGACATACCTTCCAAAAAGCAGAGGTGAGAAGAGAATGGATGGGAAAATCAACAGTTAATCTCGAGGTAGTAGAGAGAGTGAGTGATGAATGTCTGGCAATGGGAATTTAACAGATAATACAAAAGTAAATATGTAATGTCAGCTTGTAATTTTAACAACAAAGATTATTATAATTTTGTATATTTTTTAAATGTATAGAATAAAACAAAAATTACAAACTTTAAAAAAAATAATCTTTATTAATGGGAAATCCTCCTAGTGGCACAGTGGTTAAGTGCTCAGCTGCTACCCAAAAGTCGGTGGTTAGAACTCACCAGCAGCTCCACAGGAGAAAATACCTGGCAAACTGCTCCAGTAAAGATTTGTTGTTGTTGTTGCTAGGTGCTGTCCAGTCAGTTCTGACTCATAGTGACCCCATGCACAACAGAATGAAACACTGCCGCGTCCTGCACCATCCTTAGAATCATTGCTATGTTTAAGCCTATTGTTGCAGCCACTGTGTTAATCCATCTCATTAAGGGCCTTCTTCCTTTTTGCTGACCCTCTACTTTACCCAGCATGCAGTCCTTCTCCAGGGACTGGTCCTTCCTGGTATGATGTCCAAAGTATGTGAGACAAAGTCTCACTATCCTGGCTTCTAAGGAGCATTCTGGCTATACTTCTTCCAAGACAGATTTGTTCATTTTTCTGGCAGCCCATGGTATATTCAGTATTCTTTGGCAACATCATAATTCAAATGCATCAATTCTTTGACCTTTCTTATTCACTGACCAGTTTTCACATGCATATGAAGTGAATGAAAATACCATATCTTGGGTCAGGCGCACTTTTAGTCCGCAAGGTGACATCTTTGCTTTTTAACACTTTAAAGAGGTCTTTTGTAGCATATTTGCCCGGTACAATGCGTTGAGTTCTTGACTGCTACTTCCATGGGTATTGATTGTGGATCCAAGTAAAATGAAATCCCTGATAACTTTGATATTTCCTCTGTTTATCGTGATGTTGCTTATTGGTCCAGTTGTGAGGATTTTTGTTTTCTTTATGTTGAAATGTAACCCATACTGAAGGCTGTAGTCTTTGACCTTTATCAGTAAGTGCTTCAAGTCCTTTTCACTTTGAACAAGCGAGGTTGTGTCATCAGAAAAAATTACAGCCTAGGAAACCCTATGGGGAAGTTCTGCTCTGTCCTATAGAGTAGCTATGAGTCAGAATTGATTTGACAGCACACAACAACAGCAATCATTCATTTAATAGTAAATATTAAATAAAGTTGCTTTCATCTTTGTTCATATCTGCGATTATTTTCATCATTTTCCCTGTAATTGTACTAGTGTATCAGAACACAACAGTAAATGGATACTTTCAATGTTTATAATACATTAAGTAAACAAAATGTGGGAAGAAAATTATTCAATACATTCAAAATAATATATATTAGATTTAAATTCCTCTCCAATAATATCCTCCTAAATCACTGAGCTTGGTTATGCAATTCTATGTGAAAAGAATTTCAGTCTTTTATATAATAAACTCCTTTGATTTATATATTGTGAATGGGTCACCTGAAACCTCTGTGCATTCTGGGAAGTTCTTCACTGTGAAGGACTCTCCCGAGAATCATATGTCACCTGACCCCTACCTACAGATTTTCCAGTAGCAGCCTCTTATCATTATGACCACCACAATGCAATTCACACATTTCTACAAATTCCCCATAAACTAAAAAATAAACAAACTCATTGCTATTGAGTCCATTCTGACTCATAGTGACCCCGTATGACAGAGTAGAACTGCCTCAGCCTGTTTCCAAGGCTGTAAATCTTTACAGAAGCAGACTGCCACATATTTTTCCTGCAGAGCAGCTGGTAAGTTAGAAACTCTGACCTTTAGGTTAGCAGCTGAGCTCTTAACCACTGCACCACCCGGGCTCCTGGGAGCATAACATTGCCTGACAAAGTAACTGATGTTGTTGGCTGCTATTGAGTAAGCCCCCAACTCACCGAGATGCTGCATACAATAGAAAAAAATGCTGCCTTGTCCTGCACAAATCCCATGATTTGCTGCAGATTAGACCGTTGTGATCCAGAGGGTTTTCAATGGTGGATTTTCAGAAGTAGATTGCCAGGCCTTTACATAATATCCTAGTTTAAAAACAACAACAACAAAAACACAGTTCTAGGCAATGAATGTTCAATAAAGTTGTCATGGATTGAATTATGTCTCCCCAAAAATGTATGTATCAATTTGGCTGGGCGATGATTCCCAATATTGTGTGGTTGTTCCTCATTTTGTGATTGTAATTTTATGTTAAAGAGGATTAGGGTGGGATTGTAACACCTTTACCCAGGTCACATCCCTGATCCAATGTAAAGGGAGCTTCCCTGGGGTATGGCCTGCACCACCTTTTATCTCTAAAGAGATAAAAATGAAAGGGAAGTGAGCAGAGATGGGGGACCTCATACCACCAAGAAAGCAATGTTGGTAGCAGAATATGTTCTTTAGACGCAGGATCCCTGTATGGAGAAGCTCCTAGTTTGGGGGAACATTGATGAGAAGGCCGACAGAGAGAGAAAGCCTTCCCCTGGAGGTGATGCTCTGAATTTTTATTTTTAGCCTACTTTACTGTGAAGAAATAAATTTCACTTTGTTAAAGCCATCCATTTGTGGTATTTCTGTTATTAGCAGCACTAGATGACTAAGACAAAAGTATAAGTCAGTATTTAATCAACTGTTTTCTGTTCAGACAGGGCCTTTTCTGTAACTCCTCCTATCTTCGAGGTGACTTATAATAATAATTTAGCACAAGTGTGTTGATATTATTTGATTACATCTCATTAATTTGGAGGAAAATTCTATCTGGAAGATAGTAACAAATCAGAGAGCAAAACTGAAAATATTCAAAAAGAAACCGTATACAAAATATGAAGGTATTTTACATTTTATTAAATATATTTGATTCATACCTATTACTATGGCTATGATTAAAAAAACAGAAAACAGTAAGTGTTGGCAAGGATAGGGATAAACTGGTCTCCTGATCCATTGCCGGAGGAATTTTAAAATGGTAAAGCTACTGTGGAAATCAGTTTGGTGGTTCCTCAAAAAGTTACACAAAGAGCTATCATGATGTTGTTGTTTTGTGCCATTGATTTGGACTCATAGAGACCCTATTGGACAGAGTAGAACTGCCATATAGGGCTTTGTAGGCTATAATATTTAAGGGAGCAGATAACCAGGTCTTTTCTACCCAGGAGTGGCTGGTGGTTTCCAACCACCTACATTTATGTTAGCAGCCCAGAGCTCAACCATTGTGCCCCCAGCGCTCCTTAGAACTACCATATAACCCAGAAATTCCACTCCTAGGTATATAACCCCAAAGAATTGAAAGTAGGAATACAAAGAGACATTTGTATACCAATGTTTATTGCAGCACTATTCACAGTAGCCAAAAGGTGGAAACAACATAAATATTCATCAAAAGATGAATAAATAAAATGTAGTATAATTTGAGAATGAGTAAGGGAGATGGCTGAACAGCATGTTGAAAATAATGCCACTGAATTGTACACGTGGAGATTGTTGGCATGCCAAATATCTTGTTACATATATATTTACCACAATAACAATAATAAACAAATGTTCTTTGGGAGAGTCATTCTCTTAAATTAAAAAAAAAAAATCAGTGGTACTTACTTATTGTGGTAGGCAGAATGCTTGCTTCACAAAAATGTATAAGTCCTAATCCCTGGAACCTGAATAAATTATGATTTATTGAAAAAGATAATTAAGCTTGAACATGGAATTAAGCATTCTAATCAACTGACCTTGAGATAAGAATTTATCCTAGATTATCCCAGGTGAACCCAAACTACTCATGTTGTTGTTAGGTGCCCTCAAGTCTGTTCCGACTCATAGAGACCCTATGTACAACAAAACAAATACTGCCCTGTCCTGCACCATCCTCACAATCATTGTTATGCTTGAGCCCATTATTGCAGCCACTGTGTCAATCTATCTTGTTGAGAGTCTTTCTCTTTTTTTTTCACTTTAAAGAGATCTTTTGCAACAGCTTTGCCCAATGCAATGAGTTATTTAATATCCTAACTGCTGCTTCCATGGGCATCGATTGTGGATCCAAGTAAAATACAATCCTTTACAGCTTCAGTCTTTTCTCTGTTGATCGTCATGTTGCTTATTGGTCCAGTTGTGAGGATTTTTGTTTTCTTTATGTTGCAGTGTAATCCATACTGAAGGCTGTGGTCTTTGATTTTCATCAGTAAGTGCTTCAAGTTCTCTTCACTTTCAACAAGCAAGGTTGTGTCATCTGCATATGGCAGGTTATTAATGAGCTTTCCTCCAATCCTGATGCCTCATTCTTCTTCATATAGCCCAGTTTCTGAGATTATTTGCTCAGCATATAGATTGAATAAGTATGCTGAAAGGATACAACCCTGAGGCATACCTTTCCTAACTTTAAACCAAGCAGTATCGTCTCATACTGTTTGAACAACTATCTCTTGGTCTACGTACAGGTTCCTCATGAGTACAATTAAGTATTCTGGAATTCCCATTCTTCACAATGTTATTCATAATTTGTTATGATCCACACAGTCAAATTCATTTGCATAGCCAATAAGACACAGGTAAACATCATTCTGGTATTCTATACTTTCAGCCATGTTTCATCTTATATTAGCAGTGGTAACCCTTGTTCCACGTTGTCTTCTGAAACAGGCTTGAATTCCTGGAAGTTCCCTATTGAAGTACTGCTGCAATCGCTTTTGAATGATCTTCATCAATGTTTTACCTGCATGTGATATTAATGATATTGTTGGATAATTTCTGCATTCTGTTAGATCTCTTTTCTTCGGAATAGGTACAAATAAGGATATTTTCCAATCGGTCGGCCAGTAGCTGTCTTCCATGTTTCTTGGCATAGACGAGTGAGTGCTCCCAGTGTTGTGTTTGTTGAAACATCTCAGTTGGTATTCCATTAATTCCTGGAGCCTTGTTTTTCACCAGGACCTTCAGGGTAGCTTGAACTTCTTCCTTCAGTACCATCAGTTCTTGATCATATGCTACCTCCTGAAATGGTTGAACATTGACCTGTTCTTTTTGGTACAGTGACTCTGTGTACTCCTTCAATCTTCCTTTGATGCTTCCTATGTAGTTTAGTATTTTCCCTATTTCAATATTTCAATATTGCAACTAGAGGCTTGAATGTTTTCTTCAATTCTTCCAGATTGAGAAATGCCAAGTGTGTTTTTCCCTTTTAGTTTTCTATCTCCAGGTCTTTGCACATTTCATTATGATACTTTGTCTTCTCGAGCCACTCTTTGAAATCTTCTGTTCAATTTTTTTACTTTATCATTTCTTGCTTTCCCTTTAGCTCCTCTACATTAAAGAGCAACTTTCAGAGTCTGTTCTGACATCCAGTTTGGTCTTTTCTTTCTTTCTTGTATTTTTAATGATCTCTTACTTTTTTCAGGTATGATATCGTTGGTGTCATTCCACAACTCTTACTGATCTTTAGTCATTAGCGTTCAGTGTGTCAAATCTACTCTTGAGATAGTCTCTAAATTCAGGTGGGATATACTCAAGGTTGTACTTTGGGTCTCATGAACTTGTTCTAGTTTTATTCAATTTCACCTTGAACTTGCATATGAGCAATTGATGGTCTGTATCACAGTCAGCCCCTAGCATCATTCTGACTGATGATAATGAGCTTTTTCATTTACTCTTTCCACAGATGTGGTCAGTTAAATTCCTGTATATTCCATCTGGTGAGGACCATGTGTATATTCACCGTTTATGTTTCGGAAAAAAAAGCTACTCATATGATTCCTTTAAAAAGGATAAACTTTCTCACTTCAGGTCACAGAGAAATAGAACTTTGCTGGCTTTGAAGATAAACAAAGGAGTTATAAGAACTCTAGCAGCTGGAAAAGGCAAGGAAATGGATTTTATGCTGGATCCTTCAGAATATGTCTTGAATTTCTTTTCTTTTTTTACCACTATTTCCATTTTATAAGTAATTAAAGAGAGATTTATCTTGTTACATCTTCACATAAGAAGATAAAGTCAAACTTTTTTTATCTCACTGGGTCACTTTCATAGAAAGAATAAAACCTTACCAATTTTTTTTTTTTAAATTATTAATGAAAACTGGTCAAATGTTAGGGTTCACAACCACAACAGAAAAGACTGAAGTACTACACTATTTTGAATTAAATACATAATACAGTTTAATAAGTTGTGTATATGATCATGACATATACCTATTTTCCATATTTTACCTATATTCATACCATCAAAAAGTTTTACCATATTTATTTATTAGCACAAGTAAATTATCTAAATATTGTTATACTCGTGGAAATCATTCATTTAAATTTTTATGAAGGTTTTTTGTTCACTTCCTTTCAGATACAAAAACTTTTAGATATTCCTCCCCCACCCCAAGGAACAGCATTTGAGATAAAAAATGAGTGTTCCTGACAGTAAGTCTTGAATGTTTGATTGCAATAACATAGGCAGGTGAACTCTTTTAAGTTTATTCTATGTCAGACACGGTCCGAAATCAACAGACACTTTTTCAGGAAGTTTGATCCTCCTACACACTTATGTACTTTAGTATTAGTATAAACTTTTCACCAAGTACTGTTGATACAAGTTTTAAATTAAATAGGTGAAATTTAAGTTTGGGTGTAATCATGATTTTCAATTCTTGCCTAATTACAGGATAACAATCTGTAGATAAGACTAAATATTTAGTGTACTCTATGCTTACCAAGAATTTCACAACTCCTTTTCGATGTTTTGGATTATAAATATAATTTGGTCAACATGTTTTTCTCACAGATTTTTTTTTTATTATTTATTTTTATTTTACTTAGACCTACACTAGATGTGTACTGCAATTTTTGCTTTTATCTGTAATTGTGATTTACCTGAATTTCTGGATTTGTTAGTCCATCTTATTGACAGAATGCAAAAACTTGTCAAATTTAAGAAGAAAATCTTTTGAATTGGTCATTATTTTAATAAAGGAAATATCCTTTAAGTGATATTTAAGTGATAGAAATGAGCTGAGAATTATGAACATGAAAACAATGTCTGAGAATATCATCTTTTCTTCAGTTGCCTCATGAAGAATGTAAATACACTAAGATCAAGAAAAAACAAAAGAGAAGACTAATTATCATTTTCTGAATGGTTTGTAAATCAGATAAACAAAAAGTAAATTTGAATCTTGTTAATTTTGCCACACTGGGGAAATGGTACAGCTTCTGGTCCTAGTTGAACTTAACTCGAGTTCAGCAAACAATAGATGAACTAAAAGAAGAGTAAAAAGCTGTGATCGTCCAAAACTCATTCAGGTCCAAGAGTGGAAGAAGTGCTGCCATTAGTGAATTAGAAGCTGAGATACTAGGTTCCATTCCTGCCTAAATAACTTATTAACTGAAGAAGTTTCTTAAATTCTTGGTCTCTTAGTTGTTTCATCTGTTAAGTGAAGTGACAATAATAGAAAAGTCAGTATTCATGTTTGAATTAACTGAGCTATTATATGAAAACCCTTTGTAAAATTCCTGGTACATGATACGCACCAAAAAAAAAAAAAAAAAAAAGTATGAGATAAATAAAATGATTAGTTGCTAAAAAGTAAATTGAAGTATCTTTGAATAATTCAAGTAGAAAAAGAAATTTATATAATTCATTTTCATTCATTAGAATAAATATAAGTTTATATTAGTAAAAGATTATCTTGGATATATTTTAGAAATTTGTTTATTCATTTTAGAATAGTTAACATATTTATACAATTCATGTCATTCTATAAATATTGTTTTGTGCTGTAGCTTATTTACTTCAAAATGCATTTTGGATGTGCATGTGTGCATGTTTGCATTTATATACACACAGAGATGGTTTTTGACAATTATGCTTGAATAAGGTCCATTGAATGAATAAATCTAAATTTAATAAATCAGTCCCCTGTTTATGGACATTTAAATGTAGACATTTAATTAGTTTCCAGTACTTAATAAAAATACTGCTAAAATGAGTATGCTTGTGCATATATCATTTTGCATATAATTAATGTATTTGTAAGACAAATTTCTAGAAGTGGATCAAAGAGAATGTGCATTTAAGTTTGAGAGGTAATGAGAAATTGCTCTTTATAAAAGTTATATTAACATTCACACATGCACACACCCACACACAGATCTGAGTTTTATTTTTAATTCTCTTTTAATCCAATATGTTTTTAAATTTTTAATCAGTATTTTTTTACTTTCAGGTGAAAAACTCTAAATAACTGTAGCTTAACTTACATTTATCTTATGAAATATATGTTTTAATATACATCACGAAAAAGAAGTGTGTAAAGTCTTTTTGTATATATGAATGTGTGTATAGTTGTATATCTATATACAGTTGTATATCTATATATAGTTGTGTATAGATATATATACAAAAACAAAAAACAAATCAGTTGCCATTGAGTTGATTCTGAATCACAGAGACCCTATAGGACAGTGTAGAACTGCCCCATAGGGTCTCCAAGGAGAGGCTGGTGGATTCGAACTGCCAACGTTTTGGTTATCAGGAAAGCTCTTAACCAATGCTCCACCAGGACTTCGTGTATATATATGTATATATACATATATACATACATATTATATATGTATATATACATATATACATACATATTATATATGTATATACACACACACATATATACGCATATACATATGTGTGTATATATATATATATATATACACATACATATATGTGTACATACATTTTAAAAAAAGAAAAACCCACTGCTGTTAAGTCGATTCCGACTCGTGGAGACCCTATAGGACAGAGTAGAACAGCCCCATGAGGTTTCCAAGGAGCAGCTGGTAGATTTAAACTGCCAACCCTTTTTGGTTAGCAGCTGAGCTCTTAACCACTGAGTCACTAAGGATATGTATGTATGTGTGTGTGTATGTATGTATATATACATACATGTATACATACAAGTATACAGACACATATGCATATATCTATATCTATATATATATATATGCGTATATATATATATATATATATATCCTACTGGTTCTGCATCTCTTGTTGAACTCCTGATAAAATCACTATCAGGGATGGTTTAAATCTATGAAACTTCTTGTGAAATATAGGAATTGAAATTATTACAATTGTTTAAAATATAAGTCAGATCATATTGGGTTTTTTTTCCATTTAGAATACAAGTCCTTACAGTAACCTACAAGGCCCTACATGACCTGATTCCCTGCTACCTCTCTTACCTCACCTCTTACCATTCCCCCTACTCCAAGCCATCCTCAGCTGTATTGATCTCCTTCATCTTCTTCAAATATAACACACACTCCTCCCCTGACTTGATGGCCTTTGCCATTGATGTTCCCTTATCGCCAGAGCACAGTGCTCCTGCATATTCATACTCATGGATCTCTCTCTCCCATCTTTAGTGTAGCAGCTCAAATGTCACCTGTCTAAGAGAGCTTTCCTGACTTCCTATCATTCGTTTTTATCCATAACACTTATTTCTCTTTTACAAATTGTGTGTGTACTTGTTTACTTAATTTCGTCTAACCCAACTTCAATGAAAGCTCCCTGAAATTGTGGCCTTTTTCTATTGCTTGTCACTGTATCCCCTGTGGCTACAGCATTATTGGTACATAGTAAATACTAAATGATTATTTCGTTGAAGAAAGGAATGAATGACAATATGAAACAAAATTATAAATAAGAATTTGTTGAGGCTTCATTTTGCCTCTAGGATTTTGACTCAAATGTAACATTGTCCAAAATTGACCTACAAGGATAGACATTGTAGCAAAGTTTGTAATAATAAAAATGAAAGGGCAATATAAAAAAACTCAGTAAAGAATTGTGCACCTGATCTACTTATTTGATGGAAATTTAACTGGCCATTTAATATAATTCTTTAATAACACAGAAACATTTCCTTACTACTTGTTTGGTGAAGAAAGCAATTTATTATAAAAGTATGTTAAGGTCTTGGGTTCTGAAAGAAAATTTTCTTTTTAATTTTGTGCATTTCTATACTGGCAAATTTGATTTTTACTGTGCTCTCATGCTGCTTTTATAACTGAATTCTTTATGTAGGCTTACTTAAAACACACACACACACTAAACCTATTGGTATAATATGAATTATGATAACTGCAGCACTAAAAATGCTTAGAAGATGAGCTCCTTGCTAAAGGGACAGTGTTTTGTCCCCTGCTGTGTCCCCAAGACTTAGAGTAGCTTGTTCTCAGACAGTCTATATATTTTACAAATATTTGCTGATTGCATTATTGAAACATGAATATATTATATAATGTCACTGAAAGTCTGCCGTCATATTTCTGTTCCACTTTCGTTTTCATTAAAATACACACACACACCCACTACAGACTCAATGAACAGTTTATTCTGCTCTCTAAATAAAAAAATCACTAGTTTGTGGAGGAGTCCCAAGAGATAAAATGTAATGACTACAAATACAGCCAGTCTCTTATGGGAACTTTTGACTCAATTTTCCATGACAGGCAGAAAAAAAGAACAGAGGTCAGTCAAGTTCCAGAAATGAACCATCCCAGCCAGCATTTATCAGCATTCTCCTGGATAAATGGAGAAGAATGGGCATGACTTTAGTATCTTTTGAAGCCTGCCTCCCTCAATCTACTGCTGCTGGTACTGCCCATTTAACTGCACAACTACCTGCTTTGAAGGAAGGATCTCAGGGAAGGTGAATGCCAGCTTGAAGTCTCCAAGCAGTATTCATGTGGACCTGATCAAAAAAGAAAGAAATCATTTCAGGTTTGAGGGACTGCTGCTGAGCTACTGAGACTAAAGCAATCTAAAAGGGCAGTGAATTTAAATAGTAGAAGTTGTATTTTTATTCTGCCATCTTCTGTGTGGGAACTGATGCTGGGAATGCTCAAAATATTTCACCTCTTATAGGTCCTTCAGTTGTTTTGCAAATAGATTTTATTCATTTGAGGATGCGCTAGATATTTTCACATTGTGGATCCAAACTGTAACCATTTTTATAGAAAAAAAATGATGCATTTATTTGCTATCAAAACATCAAGGATATTTCAGAAAAGTACTAAAATGCATAAAAAACTACATAAAAATCTTTTAAAAACTAAAACTCAAATAGCCATATATGATTGTTTTAGGTCACTAACAAGAGTTACTGTTCATTTCAAATTTTTTAACAGACTTGGTAAGTCCTCTGAGTAAAGAAGAAGAATAGTGACTAAATCTTCTAAAATGTACTGTTTTGTAAACAAAGTTTAAAAAAAGTTTAAAATGATAATGTTAGACATTATGTACATGTTGAAATATGCTTTGCAAATCTAAGTATTTTAAATAATTCTATTGGTTATTCAATGTTTTGAGAGAATCTGAAATGTTTCACTATTAATTAATAGCTAACATATTAGAAAGGTTATATTTTTGTTATTTTTCTATAATTTCAATATAATTTTACGTTAAAATCAAATTAGATGTATCAGAATTATTTTTACTTTTATTTTATATTTATTTATATTATGTTTTATTTACTAAGTTTCTCCCTAGTAAAATTACTTGCTTTCATTGGACAAAATGTTAATATTGAAATTATTTCATTTATTGGCTGCTCTTTTTTTCTGAATTACTTTTTCATGACTTTTAGTGCCATTTCCACTTCATTTTCTTGATTACCCTATGATCATTTTTCTCTGTTACTAATAAAGCTTTTGAATAAGAATAAGGTAAGGGCAATATGAATAATCAAGACTGCAACATTTTGTCTAATGATGCCAATTTTCTCACATCTTGAATTCAATCCCACTTAAGTACATTCATATTCTAACTCACATACTCATATTCAATGTATATTAGTGTACAACATAATTTTAATACGTTTCTAGGCAATTTATAATCCTTTAATATCAATTAACAAGTTTTATAAAAAACATTAACATTACAAAAATAATTAAAGAGTGAATTAACAAGTAAGACAGTATTTGCACTTAAAGTCTATCACTATTTTCTGTGATAATTTTATTCTAAAACTGAAAGTAAATCAAAAACCAAACCCCTTGCCATCGAGTCAATTCCAACACATAGTGACCCTATATCACAGAGAACTGCCCCATAGGGTTTCCAAGGAGCACCTGGTGGATTTGAACTGCTGACCTTTTGGTTAGCAGTGGCAGTTCTTAACGACTACACCACCAAGAATTCTAGAGGCTTTTAAAAAATAGCTTACATTTGGTTTACAGGCTAAATCTCTGTATTTCCCAGTTCATTTTTCAAAACAAAACAAAAACTAAACTAACCCAAATTTCAAAACAATCAGTGACAAAATTTATCAATAAGGTAGATTTCACACACGTTATATTCTCTTAAAACTTATTGCTATTCCTGAATTATACCACTGACAGGCAAAAACTGGGTAACACTGAATGTGTATCTGCAATAAGGAAACAGAATGGAAAAGATTTGCAAGTGAAGAAAATGTAGCTATTATTTTAAAATGTCACTGCCATTCAGCACATAAGTTTGATCACCTTCAAACATAACACCTCTCTGATAACTTCTTAGCATTTCTCATTCTATAAATTGGCTCTTTATCTTACATGCCAATCTCCCAAACCAGGATATGAGTTTCATGAGACTAGTGAAAGAATATGAACTGCATTCAATTTAAAAAAAAAACAAAACTAAATTAATGTTTGTTAGGGTTAAGACTGCAAGTTAATTGGGGAAATCCATAAGTAAGAGACTGCCTTATAAAATGTGTGCACAGTAGAAAGAACAAGGGCTTCCTTACATTTCCTGTCAAGATGGTTAAGAAGCATTGATCCTGCTCTCTTAACCAAAATTTACCCAGGCTAGAAAAATTAGCAACAACAAACTGAGAAATTCTTGAGGAGACTGAGAATAGAAATGAACTCCTGTAGATGTAGCATGAATTAGAAAACGGTAAAATGCTACGAATTGGAGGGAATTTTTACATCTGTTCATGTTTTCTTAATTATCATGTGGCAGTCACTGCCTGCTCCTTTGACAGAAAAACCCCGTTGCCATGGAGTCTGACTCATAGTGACCCTATAGGACAGAGTAGAACTGTCCCATGGGGTTTCCAAGGAGCAGATGGTGGATTCAAACTGCTGACCTCTAAGTTAGTAGCCTAGCTCTTAACCTCTGTGCCACCAGGGCTCCTTGATAGAGAAGTCAGCAGGAATTAGAATATAGATTTCAGTGGGATTCAGGTTTACTGAAATAACTCTGAAAGAATGAAAAGTTCAGGACAATATTTTGGACTGATAACTTGGCAATGACTGGTGAAAATTACTCCAGCCCACGTCTTCAAACATCTAAGGTGGGTAGGTTACAAGCTGGAGAGACGGCTACTTTGCAGTGTTGCTTTTTTATTTTTTAATTTCAGAATTTACAGATGACACATACTTCTGACCATGATTGAGTAATAGGAACCAAACTTATTGTTTCTCTCAAAAAAAAAGAAAAAAACTGAAATAAACAAACAAAAATCAACTGGGAAAGTTATGAACCTATTAAAAAGTGGTTTCAGACATTTAAGCAAAGGACAGTGATCCCTGAAAGAAAGGAAACAAAAAATTGCTTGTGACCAGGAGAGAATTTCTAGGCTGCTGCACAGGGAGGTAAAACCAAACGAAGCTTGCAACCTCTGTAAGTGGGGAGGACAGGGTTCAAGGAGGCAGAGGGAGCTAATGTTCATGGGACAGAGTCCCAGAGAGGATAAAGCTGCAGAGAGAAAGGGTTCTGGAGGCCTGCAGACGGTTTCCTCCAAGTCTTTAGTTGAGTACTTATTATATTGAATTCCGCTACCAACTGCAAGGTCAGCAAAGGAACCACCAGAAAGAAATAGGTGGAACAATCCTTAAAGTTCACTCAAGACTGGGAATAGCTTGTGTTTCTTCTACCAGTCAGAATGGAAAGACTGGTATATGCCCATATAAAGACTTGTAGTCAAGCATTCATAGAAGCTTTGTTTTGAACAGCACCAAACTGGAAATAACCAGATTTTCATCCACAGGTGAACAGGTAAACAAACTGTAATGTATCCACAAAATGGAATACTACTCCACCATAAAAATATATATATATTCATATACATATATCAATATACACTGTAACGTGAATGAAACATAAAGTCATTATTGTGAGTAAAAGAAACCTGAGAGAAAAAGAAGACGTACTCTATGGTTTTAGTTATATGAACTTTCCGAAAATGCAAACTAATCTATAATGACAAACACTAAGATTATTTGCCTAGGGATGAATTTTGGAGGAGGGATAAATTGCAAATGGTCATTAAGAAACTTAGGAGGTAAAAGAATTGTTCGTTATCTTAATTCTGTTGATGTGTGAAGGGTATATACGTGTATTGCTAGTCACCAAATTGTACACTTTAAATATATGCAGTGTATTTTACCTTATTTATTAATTGTTTTTACTGCTTTCTAAAGTATGCCAAAAAGGCTGTAAAAAAAAAAAAATAACGTATGCATCAGGGAAAGGCTATATTTTACTTGATTTCGAATGATAAATTTCTGACAAAAAGATTAAGGTCATTTTGTTAGTAAACGAACTGTTTTAATAGTGGTCATATGTATTGGTCAATTTCTATTCACAGATGTTTAAAATTTATCATACTTCCATGAGATTCTAGAATCAATCTGTATAGCAGGCACCATTACCCACAAAGTGGAAAACATAAAATTTAACCTGTTAATAATGAGATTTCACATGCATATGTAATTCAGAAATATGAACTTCAGGAAAAAAGAGAATATTGCTTTCTAATGGTTTTGGGAAAATTTATTTTTCTAATTATATTCCTGTCACATCCTTGTCTTTCATAAAAGCCTTTATAAAATTTTGAAAAAACGGCTGCTCGTTTGTTTACCCCTTAAAAAATGTACTAGCAATCACGTTTCAGTATTATTCTAACTTTGCAAAGATAAAGTTTTTTCTGTTGTTGTTTTTTACCTCAGTAATATTTCTGCTGACAAGAACGTGTTTCCAGATTATTTTGCTGACTAATATGTTATTTCTAACAAAAAATTAGCAAGTCAATAAATGAAAGTGAAAAATATCATTTTATTTGAATTTAATTTCTCCTCATAGAAAGTTTTTTTTAGGAAGTAGTTTCCCTGTGTTCACCTCATTATCGGTATCCTGAATTCTAATCATCGTGAACTCCGAGGGAGTAAAATTTCTAGAAAGGGCTTCCTAATTGCATGAAAGTGTACAAACTAACTATTTAAACTATTCATATTTTAATATAATTCAGTGGAAAGAAGTAAAAAAGAAAATTGACATGAATTTAGAAACATTATTAACTGAACTGGATCACTTGGTGTTTACCAGGAGAAGAAAAATCTTTACTCGATTGCTTCTTGTTTCAAACCGCTGGAAGAACTGTCTCCAAAGCAGCTGAGTAAAAAATCACTTAGGTTTTCCCATAAAGTAATGTCAAAGAGAGCACAAACAATAGATTGAAATGTCACCAATTACAGAAAATACAAGTTTTCTTTACTGCGTTGTAGATTTGTTGAACACAAAATTCATATTTTTAACTGCACGTCAACTTAATTTACAGTATTTGATTACACGTCATCTATATACCATCATGTTTATTGGTTTGCTTTTCTAATTCAATCCATTCTGTTCAGGTAAAGAGGGCATTTATCAAATGAAACCAGAGCTAAACAACCTAGTTCACGAATATACACAAATCTATTCTGTTTGTTGAAAGTCTTCTTTTTCGCAGCCGGTTTCACCGACATTCCCTTGCCGCTCTACTGCAGCACCATTCTGCATTCTACAGCTCCATCTTGTGTCGTGCAGTTATTTACAATCATTTCCTTTTTCTCTCAGCTGGGTAATTATATTTCTGCTCTTTGAGGACATTGAGCGGTGACAAGGTGGGCTAAATGTAAATGCCTGGACAAATTTTCTGAACAAGTGTTAATAATAGACAGATGGGAGCTGGAAGCAATGCGCGATGCATGTGCTGCTCTTTGAATCAAGTTCGCTGGTAAATGGCTTCTCACTGCAACAATGGCATAACCTTTGCTGTCTGTCTCCTTTGCTATCAGTTCACATGTGACAAGGACCATCAGCAGTGCATTACACCGGGCAGCTGCTTTGGTCTGCAGCTGTAGACAACACTCTCTCTTTTTATTCATTCTTTTAAAACAAACGTGCCTTGACAGTGGATCGTTGTAATCAGCACGTCCAGCTTTCAGTGTTGCCAATTCTTTACACATGGCATGCTTGTTAAATTGAGAAATTGATATTGTGCAGAAAATTATTTTGCTAGAGTATTTATCTATTTAAAAAAAAACTTTTTTAAAAGCCTGTATAATTTAGGAAATATACCCTGAAAGTCCTTGAGATGGGGTCACTGCAGAGGGAAACTCAAGGCACAGATTTTTGTCAGTGGAGCATGAAGATGACTAAGAACATGACCTCAATCGGCATCTTAAGCAGTTTGTCTACACGGGCAGTAGAAATTGCTATAGGCGGATTGTACACTCTTTCCTTAGTATTTAAATTTTACTTAAATTGCAATTGCATTTGGGTTCCTTATAAAGTCATTCACTGACACATATTTATAGAATGAGCTTTATCTTTTAGAAACATAATCTAACTATATTTTAGCAGTTAAAATTTGAGCAATACTGCTACCAAAAGAAACATGAAAGTTTGTACAATTTAAAGAACATTTCAAATACTAAACTTTTTAAATATGAAAATGCCCTCATTTCACATAGCAAATATCTACTAGCAGAGAAAACAGGATATTAGAATAAAACTTAACTGTATATGTCAAGTAGGCAGTGTTGTTATTTAAATATGCTTCTATGAAAATAATGGATTAATCCAGATAAAATAAATATTGCTGATTTTTATATTTTTTTCTACTTTACATTCTGAACCGTATTAAAAGAGATCTCTAACTATAGTAGTATGTCATGCACTCATTCATTCCCCTTTCATTCATTCATTAACAAGTTAAAAAAAAAAATCATTGAGCACTCCCATGTGTCAAAAAATATCCTTATTGTTCTTGATTGCTGTGGAGTCGATTCTGACTCATGATGACCCCATATGTGTGCAGAGCAGAACTGCTCCGTAAGTTTTCAAGGCTGTGACATTTCAGAAGCAGATGGTCAAGTCTGTCTTCTCAGGACCTTGGGTGGGTTTGAACTGCAAACTTTTCATTTAGTAGTCAAGCTCTTAAACATTTGCACCACCAAGGAACTCCCAAGCAATAACCTAAGTGCAGAAAATATAGTGAAAAACACAAAAAGGCACAATTTGCAATATGATATTCACTTCTCTGTCTTTCTGTCTATGTATATATGTATGTGTGTGTGTGTACACATGCTTTTTGTGAAGAGATAAGATGACACATTGTTTATTTTTTCTATTATAAATAATTGTGTTAATCAACAGAAATTGTTTGTGAATAACTATTTGAAACTTTGGAAAAAAAGATTGAATAAAAATCTCAAAGTTCTGTTATATAGTCAATGTTTTACAATGCTAATATTTTATGTCTTGGTAGTTGTTGATAGGTGCCGACAAGTCCGTTCCGACTCATAGCCACCCCGTGTACAGCAGAAGGAAACACTGCTTGGTTCTGCGCAGTGATAATTAGTACCAATAAATATTGCTTGTGTGGAGCCCTGGAAGTGCAGTGGGTAAGAGCTACGGCCACTGACTAAAAGGTCAGCAGTTCGAATCCACCAGCCGCTCCTTGGAAACACTGTGGGACAGTTCTACTCTGTCCTACAGGGTCAGTACGAGTTGAAATCAAGTCGACGGCAACGGGTTTTTTTTTTTTTTTTTTTTTTTTTTTTTACAATTGCTTACATTGTAATCAGTTTTATCTACATAAGAATGTTTCTGTTGTTGAAAATACTCATATATTTGTTTTAAAAAAGTATTATATGTCACATTCTATTTAAGATGTGCTTATCAACACTATTACGGCAATGGCATACTTTAGTGATTTACTTTTTATTTAAAAGTTCTCTCTCTCCTATATGTAAAAACAACTGAAGCAACTCACATTAACTTGTAGGGCAAGATGATATAATTCAATTGTAAAGCAGATATTTTGTATTGTAAGACTCATATAATCAAGATTTACCAAAAATAAAATGCTGTCTTATTTTGTAAGAAAGATTTAATTTGCCTCTTTAGGAATATAACCATGATAATGTGTGCATATATTTTCTCATGTTCATTTTAAATTTTTCATGCATTTATAGGAACATTACAAGGAAACCATAAATCAAAACTTATGGAAATTTTTGAAATTTGAAAAAGAAAAAAAACATTAATGTAGTAAAAGGTTTTCTATCCTGCCAAGGCAACAGTATAGCAGTATACAAGACAAAAACAGGAATTGTGGGAGGGAAAAAATGGAGCAGAGTCTGCTCTATACAATGAAAAAAGCTCCTAAAAGCAGTGGCCCACTCTAGTTAAAACACCCTGAAAATAACACCATCCTTTTCCATATCTAGATTGTGTTGATGATACTCATTGATTTGTACATTCAAATTTCATTGAGAAAATAACAGCGATAAGAGGCATGAAGAACAAAACATCTCTTGTAACTTTTGTGCTCAAACCTTCCTTGTTCCTAAGAATAGGAAGCTTATTAATTAGAAGATTTCAAAAATGCTCACATACAGCTATTAGAATGCACACATATAGACAATAGCAATTCTTGGTAGAGCATACTAAGACTTCCTACTAGCACCAGCTGCTATCAGTTGATCCTGACTCATGGCAACCCTATGGGTGTCACAGTAGCACTGTGCTCCAACGGATTTCAATGGCTAATTTTTCTGAAGTAGATCACCAATCTTTTCTTCCAAAGCACCTCTGGATCCTCTAGCCTTTCAGTTAGCAGCCAAGTACATTAACCAGTTGTATCATCCAGATCTTCTATTATCAAGTTCCACTGATGAGGTTATGACTCTACTTAATGTTTTATGCAAAAGCAAGAAAAAGAATAATATTCTATTTCTCCTTTTAATACTTCTATGATTCTGTTATATTTCAGACTTCTAATCTTAGATCTATTATTGTGAACTTACATCAATTTCACAGGGATATAATTCAAAAAAGATAATACAAATCTGTACTGCAGCAAATTTAGATTAACTCCACAGTATCTATAACTGAAATTATCTGAGACTTGTTGCAATTCCTTCTCAGTAAAATTTTTTTCATCATTTTTTTCTGACTGTTATAGGTCAGAAAGATTGTAAGGAACTTGCAAAATAAATGAGTATATAATAAACATTCTGCATTCAGAAGCTCACAATCTAGTTGGGGAGAGAAAGAAGCAAATAGAAAATACAGATATTTGGACATTGTTAAAATTCTGCTGTGTTTAAACAATATGGTAGCCTCAAAAAAGAAGCTAAGCTATGTGTGAGGAAATTTGGGAAGGTCACAGTACAATGGTTAAGAGCTCAGGCTGCCGACCAAAAGATCTGCATTTTGAATCCATCAGCAGCTCCTTGGAAACTCTGTGGGGCAGTTCTACTCTGTCTTGTAGGGTCACTATGAGTCCAAATCGACTCGAAGGCAATAGATTTAGTTTTTTGGGTTTATACTATAGAGTACTTGGATCCACAATCAACACACATGGAAGCAGCAGTCAAGAAATCAAAAGATGCATTGCATTGGGCAAATCTGGTGAAAAGACCTCCTTAAAGTGTTAAAAAGCGAAGATGTCACTTTGAAGACTAAGGTGCACCTGACCCAAGCCGTGGTATTTTCAATTTCCTCATATGCATGAGAAAGCTACACAATGAATAAGGAAGATTGTAGAATAACTGATGCCTTTGAATTATGGTGTTGGCAAAGAATATTGCGTATACTGTGGGCTGCCAGAAGAACAAATAGATCTGTCTTGGAAGAAGTGCAGCCAGAATGCACTTTAGAAGGAAAGATAGGGAGACTTCATCTCACATACTTTGGACATGTTATCAGGAGGGACCAGTCCCTGGAGAAGGACATCATGCTTTGTAAAGTAGAGGGTCAGCTAAAAAGAGTAAGACCCTCAATGAGATAGATTGACACAGTGGCTAGAACAATGGCCTCAAACATAGCAATGATTGTGAGACTGACACAGGACCAAGCAGTACTTCATTCTGTTGTACATAGGGTCACTATTAGTGGGAACTGACTTGAAGGCAACTAAAAACAACATACTATATTATAGAAATGATATTTGAAATAAAATTCTTTTATTTCCTTTATGTTTTTTAGGAATTTAGAGGTATCTACCTTCTTAATCAATTAGTGTATATAAATGAATAACTGATGTAGAATATTCTCAAAAGCAAATCTATTGAATCATATAATATTTGTATTATTATACTGATAATGAATAATCCTGTTTTTTTGTTTTGTTTTGTTTTGTTTTTCCCCCAGTTCTCCTTCGAGGTTTAGTCAATACAGATCTATACTGACTCGTCTTTCCAACAATTCAGGTATATAAAGAATACCCTGTATTTTAGGGTTGATATTTAAAAACATAGTCAGAAAAGGTGTGCATCGGAGTAGTATCTTTCACTATATCTATTCAATCTGTATGCTGAGCAAATAATAGGAGAAGCTGGACTGTACAAAGAAGAACGAAGCATCAGGATTGGAGGAAGACTCATTAACAACCTGCATTATGCAGATGATACAACCTTGCTTGCTGAGAGTGAAGAAGACTTGAAGCACTTACTGGTGAAGATCACAGACCACAGCCTTCAGTATGGATTACACCTCAACATAAAGAAAACAAAAATCCTCACAACTGGACCAATAAACAACATCATGATAAACAGAGAAAATGTTGAAGTTGTCAAGGATTTCATTTTACTTGGATACACAATCAACACCCATGGAAGCAGCAGTCAAGAATTCAAGACACATTGCATCGGGAAAATCTGCTGCAAAAGATCTCTTTAAAGTGTTGAAAAGCAAAGAAATTATCTTGAAGACTAAGGTGTGCCTGACCCAAACCATGGTGTTTGCAATCACCTCATATGCATGCAAAAGCTGGATGAGGAATAAGGAAGACCGCAGAAAAATTGAAGAATACTGAATATACCATGGACTGCCAAAAGAACGAAAAAATCTGTCTTGGAAGAAGTATAACCAGAATGCTCCTTAGAAGGAAGGTTGACGAGACTATGTCTCACTTACTTTGGACATGTTATCAAGAGGGATCAGTCCCCGGAGAAGGACATCATGCTTGATAGAGTAGAGGGTCAGTGAAAAAGAGGAAGACCCTCAACAAGATGGATGGACACAGTGGTTGCAACAGTGGGCTCAAGCATAAACAATTGTGAGGATGGCACAGGATCGGGCAGTGTTTTGTTCTGCTGTATATAGGCACCTAACAACAACAACAACATTGAAAAACATAAGCCTCAATAACACATGAATAACCATATCCACACAACAACCAATATTAGCCTTGGGACTTCACAGGATTCAATGGTTTGGAAACTAATTACATGTAGGTTATCATTAAAACATAATAATTAAGTTTACATTTGGCAACATAGAAATGCTTTCTAGTGATAAATGTATTTGTACAGTCAGAACATTTTGAAGTAATTTCTTAGTTTTAAAAAATATGTCTGTGTATTACTTTAGAGGCTGTAGGACTAAATTATCCTTTTCAGTTTTCACTAGAAAATGTCTCTATGTGGGTTGTAAAAATTTCTTAGGCTAAACAACTGCTGAATCATTTTCCTCTTTAAGCAAAGGCAGCCTTTTAGTTTTCTTTTATATAACCATAGCATTTTTCTTCACAAACTGAGTGAAATTCTTATACTTTTTGGACATGTTAGGTTCCTGCTGCTTTTTAAAAAGTGAGACTGGAATAATAAGCCAAAAAATATTCTTTCTTGTTTTATCATATAAATTATGTATTTTTAACTTTTATCATACATTACTTAAAAGTACATCTATTAGATATTATGATATATGTATTCATGCAAAACCTGGAAAATGAATTAGGAAGAGTAAGAAGAATTGACACCTTTGAATTATGGTGTTAGCAAAGAATACTGAATATGCTGTGGACTGCCAAAAGAATGAACGAATCTATCTTGGAAGAAGTACAGCCAGAATGCTCCTAGGAAGCAAGGATGGTGAGACTTCATCGCAAATACTTTGGACATGTTATCCGGAGGGATCAGTCCCTGGAGAAGGCCATCATGCTTGTTAAAGTAGAGGGTCAGCAAAAAGAGAAAGACCCTCTACAAGATGAATTGGCCTAGTGGCTGCAACAGTGAGCTCAAGCATAATGATTGTTAGAATGGTGCAGGACTGGGAAGCATTTCCTTCTGTTGTGCATAGGGTTGTTATGAGTTGGAACTGACTCATGGGTACCTGACAACAACAATGTATACGTATGTATATATATGTGTGTGTGTGTGTGTGTGTGTGTCTGTCTGTCTGTCTGTAGATAATGTCCATTACATTTATTTATTTGGTTTATTAAAGAAAAAGTTTACTACAATGAAAGGACAACAAAGCATGGGAAGGAACTGGTGTATGAAAAGAAAACAAGTCAACCACTCTTAGATTACTTAAGTACAACCTTCTAATTTTCTTTTCCATTTGGTTACAGAATATGGAAAATTTTTTCTATTTAGTTACTACAGACTCCATCACCCTCATACAGAGCATAGGTGGTCAGGAGACTTCTTCTGAAACTCACTCAGAGGTGGGTGAAGTAGTCATTTGTGGTGGCAAAATTTTGTCCTCTTAAGTCATTGGAGGGAGGATATTGGAATAAACTTGCACCCACTGACCCTGCCCACACAGCTCTTTTCCCTGAGTGTGTCTTCTGGTGTAAGAGGAAGTATAACTTATTGCTACAGCACCTCACATTCTCCCTGACCACAAAATGCTTCTAAAAATTTTTTTTAAAAAGCTGTTCTCTAATGTAACATGAAATGTGCCTTTTTCCCAAATTCTTACCCATTCTCCCTGCATACATAGAGCTTCTATTCTGTGTCATCCGGTGAATGAGGAGAAGAGATGTACAGTTAGAACCTTGGCCATACTCACTTGAAACGTAAAGAAACCTTCATCCCTGAGTTTTCCCTCTGGAGGCTTGATTCCTGATTAAAGCCTTGGCCACCCTCACTGCAAACATAAGGCTTCTCCTGAGTTAAGTGTGCTCATGTCTAATGAGACTTTGCTTACAGTTATAGCCTTGCCCACACTCTTTGCACACATGTGGCTTCTCCCCTGAGTGTGTCCCCAGGTGGAGAAGGAGCCTTGATTTCTGGCTAAAGACACAGGTTTCTCATCTCAGTGTACCATCTAATGTCTGAAGAAGCCTGACTTCTTGATAAAGCCTCGACCACACTCACTGCAAACATAAGACTTCTCATCTGAGTGTCTCTTCGGGTGTCTAATGAGGTCTGACTCCTTGCTGAAGACTTGCCCACACTCACTGCAAATGTAAGGCTTCTTATTTGAGGATCTCCTCTGGTGTGTGATGAGATTTACCTTCTGGCTAAAGCCTTGCCCATATTCCTTACACACATGTGGCTTCTCCCCCATGTGTGTCCTCCAGTGCATAATGAGGTGAGATTTCTTGGTAAAGCCTCTGCCACACTCACTAGAAGCATAAGGCTTCTCCCCCGAGTATGTCCTCTGGTGCATAAAGAGAAGTGATTTCATTACGAACATAGGGATTCTTCTGTAAGAGGGACCTCTGGTTTGTGACGAAGTTTGATTTCAGGCCACGGTCTGGTTCATCCTCTCTATAGTTAACTGTTCCAAATCTTGAAGTTTCTAATTCCTTCAGTCCTTTGTTTCCACAGAGTTTACCCTTTGGGCTGAGTTGGCCTGTATTCCTACCTCTGTGTTGCTTTCTCTAGGGCTTGTTGATTGTCTTTGGGGTGGGCTGGAGAATGCCCTTGAAGTCTCTGTCTCCTTTTCCCTCTCTCACAAGCGTTTGGAGAATTCTCTCTCTTGACCTTCTGTGTTTTCACTCCAGCAGCTTTGATCAGAATCCTGCTGCTCTTGCTGCTTCTGATGCCCTGGGCTGAAATCACCTGGATGGAAGTGATGTTCTGCACATAAGCCTGAGAAGATCTGAAGCACATGCTGGCTGAGGAATTGCTGACAGAAGAAAGCCAGAAGGCAGGAGGAACAGGAGTAGATTTCTGGCTTTGGTTCTGCCAGCGAAGGCAGATTCCTGTAAATCTCCAGCATCATTTCTTTGTGTAGGTTCTTCTGCACAGAGCTTAGTGTCTTCCATTCTGCCTCTGTGAAGACCACAGTGACATCCTCGAATGCAACTGGTTCCAGTATTTTGGGCTTCCTCTTATTTTCTTGTGGCCAGTTAGTATCCTTAGAAGACATTTTGCCTTATGTTTTTGAGTCAGTTTTTTCATGATCTCCCTGTCTTCCCTGTTCTTCAAAGCCAAAATCTTCTCCCAGTCCTGCTCTCTCCAGGCAGAAGTATCAGGCAATGTAATAGACCCAGAGTCAGTCCAGAGCCTGCCTTGAAATTCTGCCACAGAGCCTGTTGGAACTTATTTGATCTCTAGATGGATTTCTGCTGCCTGGAGTGACTTCTTCGAACCTCAGTTATGAAAGCCTCTCTTGTTTCCATGCATCCAAGGCCTTAGAAAATGTATGTGAGTAAAAGTGACAGTGCAATTTCTAAGCATTGCACGACTCCACCATCACTCATATTCTTTTTCCTCTGCCATGAAAGCGACATGTTCCCCAAAGGGACTCTTCTTCAGTCTTGGTTTTGCTGTAGAGGCAATGGTGTAGAGCCAAAACCAACCTAGAAGTGGTCTGTCAGCAGCCAAGGGTCCCCTGTTTCTCTACACAGTCTCTGAAGACAGACAGCTATGTGAGTTGGATTGCATGGGAAAAGACCCTCAGGGATCAAGGGCCTCCCTTGGTTCATGCAGTCACTGGCCGTGGAACTCTGCCCGAACTAAAGTCCCCAGAATCCTCACAGCCTATGGTTCCCATTGGCTGTCACAGGAGCTGCTTCTGAGCCAAGCGGATCATTTACCTGGACAACAGCCTTTGGGGCAACAACCTCTCCAGTCTGTCTTTTTACAATACTCATTCATCAAACCAGTAGTGGTTCCCAACTGAAATCTTCTCTCCCGTCTGTCTCAAATGCTACACTTGGGAGGAAATGTCCATTACATTTAATGTTCTTTCATTAGTATTATATAATATAAAGATCTAAAACTTTTAATTTAATGAAATAATTAACACAACTCTGATTTAGTTTTCCTAAATTAATTAAAATGCCTTAATTTTAAATTGATGCAGAGAAGCATAAAGGGACACAGATTGCACAATACATCTTGAAAATGTTGCCTTTAAAAATGTTTACTGCTCAAATTAAATATACTGCCAAAAATAATGTTTTTGAAAATATATACTAAGAGTAATTTACACTGTAAGCTTACATTTGACAACAATACAACTTGCTCTATAACAAACACATACTGTGACATTTGAAAATAAGGTATTTTGAACAATTTTTTTAGATTTATATAGTTTGTTCTTCTTCCCCACTAGAGAACTCTATATGACTGTCTAGGAAGATTTTCACAACGTGAAAGGCATGAAATCCCCAGAAGTAGAAATCAGAAGAGATTACACATGAAGACTGTTGATAGTTTCACAAGTTAGACAAGCCCCATAACTAAGAGGACAGAGAAAGGGGGAAAAAATAAACAAATACATTAAAATTCAGTTAAAGCCATCTAACTAAAGCTAAGCAAAATATAATTTATATGCATGGTTTTAATTGTTTTAATGGCATGAAGGGAATGTTGATGATTAACAATTATTTTTGTTACTGGGTGCCCTCGAGTCAGTTCCTACGCATACGTACAACAGAACTAAACACTGTCCAGTTCAGTGCCATCCTCACAATGATTGTTATGTCTGAGCCCATTGCTGCAGCCACAGTGTGAATCCATTTCTTTGATGGTCTTTCTATTTTTGGCTGACCCTCTACTTTACCAAGCATGATATCCATCTCCAGGGACTGGATGCTTCTGATAACATGTCCAAAGTATGTGAGATGAAGTCTCGCCATCCTTGCTTCTAAGGAACATTCTGGCTATAGTTCTTCCAAGACAGATATGTTTGGTCTTCTGACAATCCATGGTATATTCAATATACTTCACCTACACCTGCAGATGCATCAATTTCTCTTCAGTCTTCCTTATTCATTGCCCAGTTTTCTCGTGTATATGAGGTGATTGAAAATACCATGGCTTGGGTCAGGAGCACCTTAGTCCTCAAAGTGACATCTTTGCTTTTCAACGTTTTAAAGAGATCTTTTGCAGCAGATTTGTCTGAATCAATATGTCCTCTGATTTCTTGACTGCTGCTTCCATAGGCATTGATTGGGGGTCCAAATAAAATGAAATCCTTGACAATTTCAATATTTTCTCCATTTATCATGATGTTCTTATTGGTCCAGTTCTGAGGATTTTTGTTTTATTTATGTTGAAGTGCAATCTGTACTGAAGGCTGTAGTCTTTGACCTTCATTGATCTTCATCAGTAAGTAATTCAAATCCTCTTCACTTTCAACAAGCAAAGTTGTATCATCTGCATATTGCAAGTTGTTAAAGAGTCTTCCTCCAGTGCTGATGCCACATTCTTCTTTGTATAGTCTGGCTTCTTGGATTATTTGCTCACTATACAGATTGAATAAGTATGGTGAAAGGATACAACCCCGATGCACACCTTTCCTGATTTTAAACCATGCAGTATCCCCTTGTTCTGTTTGAACTACTGCCTCTTGGTCTGTGTACAGGTTCCTCATTAGCACAATTAATTGCTCTGAAATTCTCATTCTTCGAAATGTTATCCATGACTTTTTATGATCCACTCAGTCAAATGCTTTTGCGTAGCCAATAAAACACAGGTAAACATCTTTCTGGTATTCTCTGCTTTCACCCAATATTCATCTGACATCAGTAATGATATTCCCTGTTTTAAGTCCTTTTCTGAATCTGTCTTGAATTTCTGACAGCTCTCTGTCCATGTACTGCTGCAACTGTTTTTAATTTTCTTTAGCAAAACTGTGCCTGTGTATGCTATTAATGATATATTTCGATGATTTCCACATTCCATTCTATCACCTTTCTTTGGAATAGGTGTAAATATGGATCTCTTCCAGTAGGTTGGCCAGGTAGCTGTCTTCTAAATTTCTTGGCATCAACTAGTGACCATTTCCAGTCTTGCTTCTGTTTTTGGAAACATCTCAATTTAGTATTTTGTCAATTCCTGGAGCCTTGTTTTTTGCTAATGCCTTCAGTTCAGCTTCAACTTTTTTCTTCAGTACCATCAGTTCTTGATCGTATGCTACCTCCTGAAATGGTTGAACTTCACCCAATTTCTTTTTGGTACAGTAACTCTTTGTATTACTTCCATCTTCTTTTAATGCTTCTTGCGCTATTCAATATTTTTCATATAGAATCAAACCTTCAATATTGCAACTTGAGGCTTTAATTTTTTCATCAGTTCTTCCAGCTTGAGAAATGTTCAGTCTGTTCTTCTCTTTTGGTGTTCTAACTTGAGGTCTTTGTACATTTCCTTATAATACAATAGGCCGTTAATATTCCCTTACTACAATCAGCACATATCACTTTTGTAATTAGACATAATACAGGATTTTCAAGGGAAGATCACAATAAATAAAATGTTTAGCATACAATATTTCGTTAAATGAAGTTATCATGAACTCTTCTTTGTTAGGTATAGATACAAAACATTACTTGCATCTCACAACCAAGAAACCCAACATATTTTATATTTGTACTTGGTTCACTCTATAATTATTCTAATGAAATATGACTGTCTTCTCAGTCACTAAGTTGGGAAACAAATCAGGACATATTGAAATCCAGTGTTCATCAGTCTTCTAGATGCTGTCAATAAGCATAACAGACAGTACAAAAAATTACATATATATGAAAGTATGATGGTTGATTTTACATATCACTTTAGCTTGACTATGGTGCCCAGTTGTTTGATCAAATACTAGTCTAGATGTTGCTGTAAAGGTGTTTTGTTGAGGCCATTAACATTTACAGTCAGTTGACATTAAGCTAAGGAAGTCATCTTCTATAATGTGAGTGGGTCTCATCCAATCAGTTGAAGGTCTTCAGAACAAAAACTGAGGTTTCCTAGAGGAGAAATAATTCTGCTTCAGGATTTTAATACCAAATCCTGCCTAAATTTTCAGCCTTCCGTCCAGCCCTCTGGATTTCAGACTTGCCAGTCCCCACAATCCAGTGAGCAAATTTCTTAAATCTAACTATCTATCTATCTATTGTCTATCTATCTATCTACCCACCTATCACTCTATCATATATCTATCTCCTGTTGGTTTTATTTCTCCTGAGAAACCTGACTGATAAAGGAAATAATTAAAAAATGAATTAAAACTAATCTCTATGCACTATTGAGATTTTGCCAGTTTTTCCAGTAATGTCTTTCTTCATTTCAGGATTCCATGCAGGATACAATATTGCGTTTATTCATCATGTCTCCTTTATATCCTCTGGGTTTGTGACAGTTTTTCAGACTTTCCTTGTTTTTAGTGACCTTTACAATTTTGAAGATTACTCATCAAATGTTTTGTGACATTTCTCTCACATTAAGTTTGTCTAACGTTTTTCTCATGAATTGACTGGAGTTAGGAGGTTTTGGAAAGAACACCACAGAGACAAATGAAGTGCCCTCATCATCACTTCATATGAAGGAGTATATAATATCTACATGACGTCAATGGTAATGTTAACCCAGATCACAGGATTAAAGTAGTGTTGGCCGGGTTTCTCCGCTGTGAAGTTACTGTTAAAGTTAACCTATACTATTTATCGCATCACTATATCTAGCCCAAACTCAAGGGGAAGAAGGAAATAAACTCTACTTCCTGGAAAGATATTGTATATATTATTTAGAAGAATTTTTAAATAAAAATCACAACCGAATAAAGGTTGTCAGTAAATGTAAATAAGCCTGTTTGTCTTTATTTTTTCTTTCTTTGGTTCCTTCCTTTCTTACTCCTTCACCTCTCCCTTCTTCATTTTTACTCTATATATTTTATATGAGTATATCATTATCATTCCCTACAAAAGCAAGGTAATATACCTCTCATATGATTATCTGAGTGGTGGGTCATAACTTCCTTTAGAAAGTTGTTTTCTTAGAACAATATTATATACTTTCACTTAGACAGCCTTAAGTCATCAAAGTTTTAATTGGCCAAAGTTGTTATAGAAAAAAGTCATAAAAAATATCAGAAATGATGAAAAACTGTGATTTTAAAATTATCTTTATTAGAAATAAACAATAGTAAATACGATGTTTCCTGCAAGTGTTAGGGATCAAAAATAAAGGATTGATATCCCATGTAGCATCTCTTACATTTGGAGAGAGTTCACTCTAATATATGACATGCTGAAAATATGATTGGCTGGTTGTTGGAATCTGAATCTATTCTTGTATTCTAGGTAGCGCATAGATTAAAAAAAATGACGTGAATTGAGAGAAGA
The DNA here is from genome assembly GCA_030035585.1 of Dugong dugon. Taxonomy (NCBI): domain Eukaryota; kingdom Metazoa; phylum Chordata; class Mammalia; order Sirenia; family Dugongidae; genus Dugong; species Dugong dugon. The sequence continues at coordinate 97,574,464 of CM057463.1, read as the reverse complement.
GAAATCTCATATGCTGACTTGATTCAATATATATATAGCGGAGTAAAAGGTAAAACAAGAGTGTTGTTTCTTTGGTAAGAAGACACCCACTGTGATCTATTTTGCCACTACAGGTTGGGAGACGGGAAAGTTTTAACTTCCATGAATTTGAGAAATTTGATCTTCAATTAGAACTAGATATTTTAAGTAGAGAACTGAAAACATACAGGGGTGTTGAGAGAGTGGAGTACGTGACATTATCTGAAAGTGACCAGAAAAGTCTTGGTTCTTGGTCTTGATTTACTGCAAGTGATAGGGAAGAATCAGTTACTAGGAAGAGATCTGAGGAGACAGTAGACGGAAAGAATGCAATTATTTTACGATTGTCCTCACGAGTCCTGCTTCTTCAACCTAAGTTTACTATAAGACCAGCTCCTTCTCATTCTTTTGGTCTTAGTTTAATACCCTGAATCAATTAACCCTTCTGACACCACACTATGTAAAGCATGTCCTCTATTTCCATTCTGATCATTTTTCAGCTTATGATTTCTTTCCATCCACGTTCTTAATTTCATGCATATCTATTTTTCTCCCCTGTATCTCTCCATCTTTTAGGGTAGGGAATAAATTCCTCTTGCTCAACATTTTGTCCCCTCTGCCTATTACAGGATCAGAAATGTAGTGCAGATTCAGTAAGTATTTCTTGAATGAATGAAAAAATAAATGAATGAATTCACAGTATGCAGTAATTTTTTAACTATTGTACCTAAATGAAACAATTTTAAAATTTTGATAGTGACCAAGAAATAGGGAATTTTAAAAATTATTTTGTTCTGTAGCTGAAAGTTGTTTTCCTAATGAGTCACTGAACAAATCACTTTCACATATAATTTCCTCCGATTTACATCTAGAATATTTACCAGCAGGTCTCTCTCTCTCTCTTTCTCACACACACACAGAAATACAACTCTTCTCTATAGAAGAATAATGTCAATAGCAATTCTTCCTAAATAATAAACTTAAAAAAAAATCATTTTCTTTTTTCTCAAAGACAGTTCAGATTTCTCAGATGCTCTAATGGTACATTTGTTTCTCATTTTCTTTTTTTAACTTTAGGAGAAACTAAAACCCAAAAAATAAGTTCCTCAGCTTTGGTTATTTTCAAGTTAACAAATGCAATGTCCTTTAACTAATCACATTTCATTCATCTCCTGAGAAAGAATTGTTCTTATTCTGGAGCTCAGTCATTTCATTGTACTTGAAATAAAAATGTGTGGCAAAATTCTTCTCACTCAGCTTTTTCTTAGAAGTTATGGATGTGTATATGCACATATATGTACACAGAGAGATTTTTTTTAATAAATCATAAAGGACATAAGAATTGCTGGCATTGCAATTATGCATATTTCCCTTGAAAAAGTTAAAGAAAATACACCAGACATCCTAAACATTCTAAATCTAGCTTTTTCACAGAAGAAGGGTAAATAATACTTCGCTCGAGTACCTATGGAGAGATATAGAAGCTTAATAATATTCCCAGGGAAAATTTATTTTTGAAATATAAAAGAGTCCTCATATTCACAGTTTCAGATTACCATGTGGAGACAAAATTTCACATAGATTCTGTATTTAGGTTTCTTTCTGAACTTTTTATGAAAAATAGTGACACTCTGAGTGATAGGCAGAGTGTAGAGAAAGGCTAATAGGAATAAATGTATAAGAAATACTAGAAATAGGCTCTTAAAAAGAGGATCCTCAATCATCAAAAGAAGAACTTACATTTTGAATTTCAATAAAAGTGAATATGATTTGGAAATAGTATTGCAAATCTTGACATACTAAATGCCAGATTAGAGCATCTCATAAGAAAGTTGTAACTTGCTATTCCAAGGACCACACAAATGGCTGTCTAGACACTTGGGATTCCATTAGTTAGATTCATGGCACATAGGTCAATTGGTCCCAGTGCCAGATGTAGACAAGCTGAAAAGGGAATGCTTTCTCACTGTCTTAGATTCCTAATGTTGCTAAAACACAAACATTGTAAGTGGGTAGTTCCCCACCACCACCACCATAATAAATGAGAAAAAGGAATTCTTTTCATATAAAATTTCTGGAGGCTGACAGTTCAAGTCAGCATCTGGGTGGTGTAGATTCTTCCTGTGGGCCTCTTTCCTAGTTTCTGGTGTCTGACAGTAATCCTTGGCATTCCTCTGCTTGTAGATGATTCTCACATGTCCTCTGTCTACCTGCTGTGTGTGTCTGTGTGTCTAATTTGTTCTTTTTATAAGACATTTTTCAGAAGTAATTAGTTTTAGGACCCATCCCACTCTGGTGTCACCTAATTAACATAAAAAAGAAAATACCTATTCCGAAACAGAATCACATTCACAGGTACAGGGGTTAGGATTTCAATATAACTTTTTGTGGAACACAATTCAATTTGTAACACTCACGAGCTCCAATTTGGCTGAGTAGTCCTCCTCAACAACCATTTCCACTTTATTGAAGATGGGCCTTGGGGAGCATTCAGTTTGCCATCCCTAGTGTAATGTAGCACAGATAAACTAATGTAGCAGTTTTATAGGTGGTAATCACAGACCAAATCCCTAATAGGAGATTAAAAAAATAGTCAAAAAATGACACTCTCCAAATTTGTGAATCCCTGGTGGTGCAGTGGTTAAGACCTCGGCTGCTAACCAAAAGGTCAACAGTTTGAATCCACCAGCTGCTCCTTGGAAACTCTATGGGGCAGTTCTGCGCTGTCCTATAGGGTTGCTAGGAGTCGGAATTGACTTGGTGGCAACTTTTTTTTTTTTAAATATACAGTACATAAAGCTTTCATAGTAGCCTAAACTGCAGACAAGCAAGTCTTCTAAGATCTATATTTAGAAATGACCTCAACAAAAGGGCTCCAAGCATGATTTCTATGTGAAGCAGAATCACTCATCTATTCCAGGGAGCCCAAGATCCTACCCAGAGATGGAAGGATGTCAAAACCTGACATTCTCTTTTTCATAATCAAAACATTTTACTTGTATTTTGATTAATATTCCCTAAACTCTTACTTGATGTGTATAAGGGAATCAAATATATGAGATGTGCTGTATATAATTGTACCTCTCTGGCAGAATCATTCTGCTGTTTCCCTAACTGTGCTTCTTCTAACTATAGTATGCAAAAATATAATTGTGATAATATTATTACTTTGCCTTTTTTCCTATCATAAATTAATGATTTTTGATAGGCTGGGGAATGGCTTTCAGATAGTATAGAATGTTGAAATGATTATGAATCAAATAATAAACACTTTTCAAATTTTGTTATACATATATTTCAGTAATATATATTTACTACTTTATATGCAGCATAACTGTGCCATATGCTTTTCTAGGTACTATTCCAATTACCATATTAAAAACCCTATTTAGTAGATATTGTCTTCCATAATTTAGTTTATGAGACACCAGTACATTTAATTTATTTGATTGTTAGTTTTTTTTATTTTTTCAGGATATATGTATATAATGTATTTTTAGGCAAATAACATGTGCATTGTATTTTTTTTGCCATCCATGCCCTCTTCCCCAAAAAGTATTTTTGTAAATGTCCTATGCTACCTTTTTAAAGCAACTTGTAAAAGACTTAGCATAGCACTCTTACAAAAATACCTGGCAAGGGCGGGGGGGACTTGGTTTAGAAAAAAAAAAAGTATAAAATGCTCATTACTTGTGTAAAAACACATATATATGTGTGTAGTGTATATATGTATATATACATGTGTATGTATATATGTATATATGTAAATATGTTTGTAGATATGTATCTGTATATAAGTAGGAGCTTTGGTGGTGCAGTCGTTAAAAGCTATAGCAAGCTATGGCTGCTAACCAAAAGTTTGGCAGTTCAAATCCGCCAGCGGTTCCTTGGAAATCTTATGGAGCAGTTCTACTGTCTTCTATAGGGTCTCCATGAGTCAAAATTGACTTGACAGCAATGGATTTGTTTTTTTATGGGTATGTATGTATATATATATATATGCATATATTTAAATATGTATGCATATATGCAAATATTGCATATATGTATAGGAGCCCTGGTGACGCAGCGGTTAAGCACTTGACTGCTAAATGAAAAGTTAGTGGTTCGAACCCACCAGGCACTTCACAAGTGAAAGATATGGTAGTCTGTTTACATAAAGGTTTACAGCCTGTAGAGTCACTCTGTCCTATAGGGTCACTGTGAGTTGGAATCACCTTGACAGCAACTTTTTTTTTAAATACACATGTATATGTGTATATATATTCCATTTAGAAAACATTAGAAACAGCTAATTAAATTATTTGAAAAAAATCATATGCAACCTATTATTTCAAACAAATTACTGTTAACATTTCACCCTATAAAATTCCAGTCATATACATTTTAAACATAGTTCTTGTTTATATGCAGTTTGAAACAATATAACATCTTTCCTTCTAGTATTTATTCAGTTTTTCAACTTAACACTTAATGAGCATATTTCTGTATCATTAATATAGATGGACATTTTCACTTTTAATACATGCCAAATAGCTATTAAAGCATGTACCATGGTTAACATAACCAACACTGATTAAGGAGAAATTAGATTGTTCTAAATTTTTTACTATTATAAATAATTCCAGGATAATGATCTTCATCTAATTTAGAAATGGTATTACTAACTGAAGAAAAATCATATTTGAATTGTAATATATGTTTTCAAATTGCTCTCCTGAACAGCTTCCTCAATTTTTCTTTTCACTAAAAGTTCTTCCTGACCACTGTTGCTGTTGTTGTTCGTGCCATTGAGTCGATTTTGACTCATAACAACCCCACGTGACAGAGTAGAACTACCCCATAAGGTTTTCTAGGCTATAGTGTTTACAGGAGCAGATCACCAGGTCTTTCTCCCATAGACCAGTTGGGTGGGTTCTAATCACCAACCTTTCGGACAGCAGCCATGTGGTTAACTGGTGTGCCTTCAGGGCTCCTTTTTACCACCGTAAACCAAAAAACCAAACCCATTTCCAGCGAGTCAATTCCGACTCATAGCAACCCTACAGGACAGAGTAGAACTGCCCCATAAGGTTTCCAAGGAGCAGCTGGTGGATTTGAACTGTTGACCTTTTGGTTAGTAGCCAAGCTCTTAACCGCTGTTACACTGAATTTCTTTTATCTCTTCAACAGGGAATTTGAAAGAGGAATCCTAGCTGATATTCCATCACATTAGGTTGGGGGAAAAAAAAATCACTACTTGCTTACCACCCCTCCTGCTCAGAGTCTTTTAAATTCTATAAATATACACATCTGAACTCTAGAGTAGTTATTTTTTCCCCGAACAATATATTAATATCATTAAATAACTTGGCTTTAAAATGTATACATGCAAATGCAGAATAACATTTCTTCTGCTTGGTTTGATATTACTTAATATACAAAAAGCTTTCATGAGGTTAGATATTTGTTTGTTTTATGCCTATATAGTATGGTGTATTGACTATTCATATGTAAACACAGAATAAATTAATACACATTAGATTATCCAGAGCCCTGGTGGCACAGTGCTTAAGAGCTCAGCTGCTAACCAAAATGTTACCAGTTCAAATCCACCAGTCACTCCTTGGAAACCCTATGGGACAGTTCTACTTTGTCCTATAGGGTTGCTATAAGTTGGAATCTACTTGATGGCAACAGGTTTGGTTATTTTGGTTATATCTGAATAAAACAAAGAAATATGAAACCTCATCAATGCTCTTTGTATAATATCAATCCAGTAGAAGAAATATTATTCTGCTTTTGCATGTGTACATTTTGAAGTCAAGATATTTAATCATATTAATACATTATTTGGGGAAAAATAACCACTCTAGAGCTCAGATGTGTATATTTAAATATTCTGTGAATCCACTGAATCAGTGTTGATTTCTATAACAGAAAAACATATTCTTTTTCCTGGGCATTCTGAATAATTAACTGTGAATACTGTTTGGGTGCCGTACTATACTTCCACAATAACCTCTGTGCACTAAAATATCTCTTCTTTTGGTAGCCTCACCAATGCAGTGTGTCCTCAGGGCAAATGCTCAGTACTATGGTGTTATTTTGTGGGGTCTCTCCAATGCTGAGTGCTGGTAAGTGATCAATGAATAAAAATGAATGTGCATACCCTTCCTTGCTTTATTTTTCTCCATACCACTCAGTTCCTCTGAAATTTTGTGTGTCTTTTCTTCCTGAGTTCTTCATCCTTTGTTACTTTTCTAGACTATAGGTTATTTGAGGTCAAAGCTTTTTGTCTGCATTGTTCATTGTTGTGTTGTTAGTTGCCATCAATTTGGCTCTGACTCATGGTGACCTTATGTATAACAAAACAAAATGCTCCCTGGTCCTGTGTCATCTTCATAATCATTGGTATGTCTGAGTCCATTGTTGCAGATATTTTTGTTTACTACTCTAGCACTATTTAGAATAATTTCAGGCAATGCAAATTGTTGAAATAATTGAGTGATTAAATTATGTATGTGTGATCTGGTATTTCAAAAGAGTATATGAAAATAAAATGCTATGCAAATTTAAATATTATTTTATGTATTAATAATTAGGTATGATTTTCATAATTATATCAGCCATTTAGGGGGATATTACTATTTTACTAGGTTGCTTCCACACCTTATATTGTTTAATATCCATAACAAACCTATCAAGTAAGTGTTATTATATTCCTTTCAAATCAAGCATACTGTGAATTTACAAACAGTTAAAACAACTGTTAAATGATGTTCCTGGACCAGATTCTAGGTCTTTAGAGTCATGGAATTTGTACTTTGTTCTATATGCAACACTGCCTCTTAGGACTTATAGCCTAGGGTAAAAGTTAATAATATGAAAAGAGATATTTTAATATATACTGAAAGCTTTATAAATACCTTTTATGAGAAAGAGAATACGGAGTATTTATAACACAATCATATGGTCTAGTATGCTGAGAATGGCAAATTGAAGAGGAATGGCATAGCATTCATCCTCAAAAAGAACATTTCAAGACCTATCTTGAAGTACAATGCTGTCAGTGATAGGATAATACTCACACACCTATAAGGAAGACCAGTTAACAGCATTTTATTCAAATTTTCTCACCAAACTCTCACACCAAAGATGAAGAAATTGAATATTTTTACCAACTTCTGCAGGCTGAAATTGATCAAATATGCCATCAAGACACATTGATAATTACTGGTGATTGGAATGTGAAAGTTGGAAACAAAGAAGGATCAGTAGCTGGAAAATACGACCTTGGTGACAGAAATGATGCTGGAGATCACATGATGGAATTTTGCAAGATCAACAACTTCTTCATTGCAAATACCTTTTTTCGACAACATCAACAGGAACTATACACATGGACTTTGCCAGATGGAATACACAAGAATCAGATCAACTATCTGTGGAAAGAGAGGATGGAAATACTCAATATCATCAGTCAGAGCAAGGCCAGGGTCCAACTGTGAAACAGACCATCAACTGCTCATATGAAAGTTTAAGATGAAGCTGAAGAAAGTTAGAACAAGTCCACAAGAGCCAAAATACAACCTTGAGTATACCCTATCTTAATTTGGAGGCCATCTCAAGGATAGATTTGACTCACTGAACACTAATGACTGAAGACCAGATAAGTTGTGGGATGGCATCAAAGACTTCATACTTGAAGAAAGCAAAAGGTCATTTAAAAGATAGGAAAGAATGAAAGAACAAAATGGATGTCAGAAGAAACTCTGAAACTTGCTCTTGAACGTTGAGTAGCTAAAGCAAAATGAAGAAATGATGAAGTAAAAGAGCTGAACAGATTTCAAGGGTGGCTCAAGAAGACAAAGTAAAGTATTAAAATAACATGTGCATCATTAGAAAACCAAAAGAGAAAAACACACTTGTCATTTCTGAAGCTGGAAGAGGTGAAGAAAAAATTCAAGCCTCAAGTTGCAATTCTGAAGAATTCTAGGGACAAAATATTAAATGAGGCAGGAAGCACCAAAAGAAGATACAGTGAATACAGAGTCATAGTACCAAAAAGAATTGATTGAGGTTCAACCATTTCAGGAGGTAGTATATGATCAAGAAACGATGGTACTGAAGGAAGAAGTCCAAGCTGCACTGAAGGCACTGGCGAAAAACAAGACTATAGAAATTGAATAACAAATGGGATGTTTCAACAAATGGATGCAGCACAGGAGGACAGTTACCTGGCCAACTGACTAGAAGAAATCCATGTTAGTGTCCTTTCCAAAGAAAGATGATCCAACAGAATGAGGAAATTAACAAAAAATATCACACGCAAGTAAAATTTTACTGTAGATCATTCAAAAGTGGCTACAGCAGTACATCGACAGAGAACTGCCAGAAAGTCAAGCCAGATTCAGAAGAGAATGAGGAACAAAGGGTATCATTGATGATGTCAGGTGGATCTTGCTGAAAGCAGAGAATACCAGAAAGATATTTACCTGTGTTTTATTGACTGTGGAAACTGTGGTGGTGTAAAGGTTAAGAGCTTGGTTGCTAACCAAAAGGTCGGCAATTCAAAAGCCACCAGCCACTCCTTGGAAACCCTATGGGGCAGTTCTACTCTGTCCTATAGGATCACTATGAATCGGAATCAACTCAACAGCAAGAGTCGTTTTTTTTTTTTTTTCTTTTTAAATTGACTATGTGAAGGCATTTGACTGTGTGGATCATAACAAATTGTGGATAACATTTGGAAGAATGGGAATTCCAGAACACTTAATTGTGCTCATGAGGAACCTGTACATAGACCAAGAGGAGTTGTTTCAACAGAACAAGGGGATACTGCATGGTTGAAAATCAGGAAAGGTTTGTGTCAGGGTTGTATCCTTTCACCATACTTATTCAATCTGTATTCTGGGCAAATAATCCCAGAAGCTTGATTATATGACAAAGAATGTGGCATCAAGATTGGAGGAAGACTCATTAACAACCTGCGTTATGCAGATGATACAACCTTGCTTGCTGAAAGTGAAGAGGACTTGAAACACTTACTAATGAAAATCAAAGACCACAGCCTTCAGTATGGATTGTACCTCAACACAAAGAAAACAAAAATCCTCACAACTGGACCAATAAGCAACATCATGGTAAAGGTAGAAAATATTAAAGTTATGAAGGATTTCATTTTACCTGAGTCCACAATCAAAACCCATGGAAAAAGCTGTCAAGAAATCAAATGACTTACTGCACTCGGCAAATGTGGTACAAAAAACCTCTTAAAAGTGTTGAAAAGCAACAATGTCACTTGAGGACTAACGTGTACCTGACCCAAGCCATGATATTTTAGATTGCCTCATATGCATGTGAACCTGGACAATGAATTAAGAAGACTAAAGAAGAATTTATGCCTTTGAGTTATGGTATTGGCCAAGAATATTAAATATACAGTGGACTGCCAGAAAAAGGAAGAAATCTGTCTTGGAAGAAGTACAGCCAGAGTGCTTCATGGAATTGAGAATGGAGATATTTTGTCTCATGTAATCTGGGCATGTTATCAGGAGGTACCAGTCCCTGGAGAAGTACATTATGCTTTGTAAGGTAGAGGGTCAGGGAACAGAGGAAGACCCTTGATGAGATGGATTGACAGATGGATTGACACAGTGGCTGTAACAATGGATTCAAACATAGCAATGACTGTGAAGGTGGCACAGGACCAGGCAGTGTTCCATTTCTTGTACATAGGGTCGCTATGGTTCAGAACTGACTCGAAAGCACCTAACAGCAACTGTAACATTTATAATATAATTTTACAAAATATCTTAACATCAGGCACCAATTTCACTTTATATGCTGAATAATCAAAAATTTTTAAACATATACAAACTGTTTTCATGTACATTCCAATTATGGGGAATTAGGTGACATTGGTAAGCTTGTAACTTTATAGTCAGGTATAAAGCTCTAGCCAGTGTCCCTAATCCCCATCTCCTAGTGATAATACTTTTCTGCTGTCCCTCGAGTGCAGGTGGGACCCAAGACTTGTAAGACTGTCTCTGACTCATTTGGAAAAAACAAGCTGCCATGTTTTGAGCTGCCATATGGAGATGGTCACACGATAAGGAACTGAGGGTGGCCTCTGATTAACAGCTAGCAAGAAACTGACAGCCAGCAAGATCCTCAGTCCATAAAACATCCAGGTACTTCCTGAGTACCGTCAAGAACCACGTGAGCTTCCTCTGTTCATCCTTAGATGAGACCCAAGCCCTAGCGAACACCTTGATTACAATCTTGTGAGACTCTGAAGCAGGTAACTCAGGTAATTACATCAAGGCTCCTGACCCACAGAAACTGTGAGATTAAAAAAAAGTATGCTGTTTCAGCTGTGAAGTTTGTAATAATATTGTTACAAAGCAATAGATACTTAATATAATCTGTGTTATCATGTTTATACCATGTCACTGGCTTTCTGACTTCTCAGAAATTTTAATACAAAGTAGTTGCTTTATGCATACACACGTTGGCAATCATATATGTATGTGTATACACATACGAACACACCGCATACACACACACACAAAATATATTTCAGTTAAAGAGAGGTATATATCACATTTAAGCAAAAATATTTAGTATTAAAATATTAATAATACAAATACTGCATTTTGTCTTTTAGTTTCTGGGCTCAGAAAATGAGATGAATTTTTATAAGTAATGATAACCCTGGTTAAACCTCCTCTAGTAGATTTTCCAGAAAGTTGAGATTTTGAGGCTTTGCCAATTACTAGCTTCCCAAAAATACTAGATTCAGAGGTCAACACTATTATTATAAACTAGAAAAAATATAAAAATGTTTTAAAATCTTTCCTGCATGATGAAAGGTTAAAAACTGAAGTATGTGTTGCCATGGCAATAGTGTTTTGTTTACGACACTTAACTTTCCAGAACTCATCCTTTAAATGTTAAGAAAAAGCACTTCAGTCTCAACTCTTATTATACTGGTGGCTATCATTAGTAGAATATTTGTTCATTTTGCAGTAAGAAGCATACAATCTTCCATTGCTCATTTTGTCCATTTGTTTAACGACATGGGTAGGTTTGTTGCTAAAATAAATACATTTAAACAAAAATGAATATGTACTGGTTAATTCAGTTGAAATCCATGTAAATAAACTAGCCTGCTGGCAAATATAACTTCTTCACGAATGTACAGGATAAAATGTGACAGATAATGTTTTACTTCAAAGTTATTTATTATGATGCCAGGACTATCTCATTTTTCTATTTCTCCTATTTTTTTATAAATGGTGTTAATCAGGGAAGGATCTTCTTTGCACTGATAACAATCAACTCTAACATTGCAATTGTTTAAAACATCACACATTTATTTCCTGCTTTCACAAAATCTGTCACTCTCCAGAGTATCTGGCCACCTTGTAGTCATTCAGTTACTGGGGTTACCTTCCTTCTATCATTCTGCCATTTCAGCAGAAAGTCTTATGTTTGTCTTACGTGGGAACGTGAATATTGAAGGGCTTTGCACTAGTCCAAAGGAACACACCATTTCCACTTGGCCTACCTAATTGCAAGAGGGCTATGACAAATAGGGAATTACAGATTGCTTTAGCTAAATATTAGTTACACTCTTGCATCTATCATTCATATTATTATTATATGATTATAATATAATTATAATATATTATATATAATATTATTCATATTTTTTGTCTTCATATCATAGGAGCATTCCATTATTTTTACCACAAGCTTCTCCCTTTGATCTTCTACATTCTTGAAACTGTAATGTCTACCTTATCAATCATAGAATAGAGCCAATACTTCCCTATGCTATTCAAACACTTGTAAATACTATCACCTTGACTGAATCTTTTGACATGACAAAATGAGATAGGTTTTTAGAATGTTACATGTGAATGAATAATGATAATAATGTTTCAGTCATTAGTTACTTTCTAGGTCTCATGGCCTCTAATTCATGGCTCTCTCTCTCTGCTCCCAGTAACACTACCATTATCATTATCATTATACAATTCTCATTGTTATTATTGGATGATTTTTTCACATGATATCATAATAGGCAATGCACCAAAAAAAAAAAAACAAACAAACAAACCAACAAACAAAAAAAACAAACTGGTTGCTGTCAGCTCAATTCTGACCCAATGTATGTAAGAGTAGAACTGTGTTCCAAAGGGTTTTCAATGGCTGATTTTTGAAAGTAGATCTCCAGGCCTTTATTCCAACAAGGCATCCTCTGGGTGGAAGCAAACAGTTAACTTTATGGTTAGCAGCTGAGTGCATTAATTGTTCGCACCACCCAGATACTCCAAGGCAATGTACAAGACAATTAAATACTTAGGGTTTCTGAGTTTGCAATATCATATTATATATGTATATGTGTATATATATATATGTGTGTGTGTGTGTGAGTGTGTGTGTGTGTGTGTGTATTTGAATGTGTACAATTTTGGGTGACCCTTTCTTATTTTTGGTTCATACATCAACAACCCCACAATAAAACTGATGTAATAATCATGTTTTATTTCTGGCTCTATTTTTGCATATTCCTTGAAATAGAGCGAATCATTTTGTTTCCTACCTTTGTGCACTTTCACCTGCTATTTCCTTACCTTGTCTTATTTCTCTTTTTTTGAGTTAAAAAACCCATGCCATTTTTTTCTTTTTTTTTTTAAATTCAGTCAGAGTTTCGGTGTCACTTAAATAGAAAGGCTCTTCTTGTCCACGAGTCCCTGTTCTACATTGTCATAACGCCATGTGCTATGAAAAGCTTTATTATGTAATTTATCAGATCTCATTATTTTACTTTTATTCTGCTCTCTCTCCCATGTGCACTAATGCTCTCGCTCTCCCTCTTTCTTTAATCTTCCCCTGCTGTAAAGGTGCTATACTGTTCTCATCATAATGTGAAATGCTAGTGTTATAACTGACTACCCGTGCTTCAGAGATGATGTAGGTAATAGTACGTACACCATAGATTGTTGTAATACTAAGGAGCTTAGCACTGTGCTTATGTATACTTAATTACTCAATAAATACCTACTTTCATTACCATTAAAATAAAATAATAATGTTTGAAAACAGCAGGTATGATTAACTTACAATGACATAGAATTGGCATAACATTTCTGTATATTTTCACTTACACAGACTATCAAATATTATTTAACTTATTTAAATTGGCATTTCTTACAACATTAATGGATTGAACATACCAAGTACATCATCCTATATTTTTGATTACTTCGTTTTGATTCATTACCTAGTAGGTGAAAGAAATGGTATAAACAGAAGCATGAGATTAGAAATGAAAATTATATTTTGGTAAATGAGAATGTTGAGAACTTTTGTGAAAAGGCAATGTGACGTGAAATAATTGCAAATAATAGCTTGATGTAACTTAGTAGGCAAATTATTTTGAGTCTTTTTTATTTTTTTTAATTGGTAGGTTGCTACCAAGATCTGCAACAGCATCAGCAAAACATTTCCTCAAAATATAGAGCTTTCCAATTGGCATAACACAGTTTATAAAGACAATGTTCTACATTCTACCTTGGTGAGTAGTGTCTGGAGTCTTAAAAGCCTGTGAGCGGCCATCTAAGATACTCCACTGGTCTCATTCCTTTAGGAGCAAGGGAGAATGAAGAGAACAGGATACAAGGAAAAGATTAGTCCAAAGGACTAATGGACCACAGCTACCAAGGCCTCCACCGGACTGAGTCCGGTACAGCTAGATGGTGCCTGGCTACCACCACTGACTACTCTGACCAGGATCACATGAGAGGGTTCTGGACAGAGCTGGAGAAAGATGTAGAACATAATTCTAACTCACAAAAAAAAAGACCAGATTTACTGGCCTAAAGGAGACTGGAGAAACCTCAAGAGTATGGCCCCCAGACACCCTTTTAGCTCAGTGGTGAAGTTACCTCCGAGGTTCACTCTTCAGCCTGGGAGTGGACAGACCCGTAAAACCAAATGAGACTAACGAGGTACAATAGTCCAGTGCCAAGGGCCAGAAGGCAGAAGGGGACAAGGAAGCTGGTGATAGGGAACCCAAGGTTGAGTAAGGATATTGTTGATGTGTTGTGAGATTGTTAACCATTGTCGTAGGGCAACATGTGTTGTAACTGTTAAATGAGAAACTGTTTTGTTCTGAAAGCCTTCATCTTAAGTGAGAATAACAGCACAATTGGAAGAGTGTAGTCAATGTCACTGAACTGTGCATGTAGAAATTTTTGAAATGGTGTATCTTTGGCTATGTGTATTTTCACCAAAAAAAAAAAGGTTGAGAAGTTAGAGGGTTGACATGTTCTGGGGTTGTTAACCAATGTCATAAAACAATATGTGTACTACCGTTTCATGAGAAACTATTTGTTCTGTAAGCCCTCACCTGAAGTGCAATAAAAAAAAAAAAAGCAGAGCCAAAAAAAAAAAAAAAAAATAGAGCTTTCAAGTTATCTAAGATCCCTGATGTTTGCAATCTATTCTAGTCTAAATGTCCTGTAATTTTACATCAATCATCTAATGATCTTGATTACCCATTGCTTCTGGCACTCTTTTCATGTTTTATTTGGTTAAAGGAAAATCAGCTTTACATTGTGAAAATAAGTACTGTTATTGAATTCTGAGATTGTTAGGAATTGTGTTGTAATTACTAAATATTGGCTGTCCACGAATATGTTGCTTCAGTGTTGGATGTTCTGCCATGGAAATTAAGTTTCTGTCTTCAGTAGTCCATCGTTACAGCAACAATTGCAGAAATCAAGTGAGATGTGGAGCCGTTTTTGATCGCCTTAAATGGCACATTTATACATGCCAGGAAGGCTGTATGCTTCTATATAAACTGAAAAAGAAAAATGAAGTCCGTGGATGTGGACTCTCTCGGGTTGAATGTAGGTGGATCAACTTGCACTTAACATCTGTTCAGGCTGGAAATGCAGGGAAAGCTGAATATGTTTAGTCAATCATACAGATTTCCTGGATGCCAAGGCAGAAAATCTAAAACATGACTTCTGTTCACATTATGAGGGAGCTATTTAGAAAAAGGTGATGATCCTGGAAGATAATGTGGAATGCTATCTCGGGTGCCAGCACAGTTGGAATTTATTGCTGCCAGCAATCAACAGCCTTAAGCATCAACATTGTAAGCTTTTGTCAACCAATGTACAGGAAACCGCTAAAAACATTAGAGAAGAAATAGGAAACAAACACAGCATATTTCTTAACATTATCAAAAGAACATCAACATATGGCTTCCAATCCTTTTTTGCCTCTCAATACAAAATTATAATGCATTTAATACAGCATTCTAATCCAGATAGTTGATTGTAAGGGTAGATTTCAGACTCTCATTTTGAAAAAATTCTTGCACTCAAAATCACTTTAGCCAGCCAGACAGCATGTTGCTACAGAATCTAAAGGAGCAGTTACAAGGAATGGAATTTGTATGAAATCCTCTTGCTATCAAAATGCTATGAAGCAAACAAAAAAAATCATAAAATTAAAATTAATATCAGAAGAAAATCTTGTCAAATTTTGCACAATTATTTTTTACAAATGTATTTTGCTTCAAATTGGTTAAAATTCAGATTTTAGAAGCCCAGGGATTTTGTCTTAAGATTTTAAGTCAACATAAATTCTCACAGAGCCCTGGTGGTGTAGCAGTTAAGAGCTCTGCTGCCAACCACTCCAAAGGAAACCCTATAGGGCAGTTCTACTCTTCCTATAGGCTCACTATGAGTTGAAATCAACAGGATGGCTTTTTTTTTTTTTTAAATTTTCACACTGACAAAGTTACTTTGTTTTGGTTGTGAAGGCAGCAACACAGAAGCCACAATTCAGTGGGATTAAGTAATTTAGTATATTCCATGAACTGTAATAGGGAAAAGATATTAATTCTGTTGAAGGGAATACAGAAAGGTGTCATTGAATAGGCATTTGAGTTAGACCTTGAAGGACAAATAAAAATTCACTATCTGGTGAGGGAAAGAGTATAACAGACTAAGGGGAGAGAATGGAAAATGCGGGGAAATCTCAATAATGATATTCAGCTGGAATGAAGTGGATGTTGAATGCAGGGGTAAAGTTCATACGGCTGAAAGTTTGGATGGGGGAATATTGTTAAGGGCCATTGATGTTAAACAAAATAGTCTGTATTTTATCACAGAAGCCACTGGCCTTCAAAGTAGGGTGTATGTAACACTCTTTCAACCTCCCCATTCTGTTTTCTTCTGGCTTCTCATACTTGTGAAAATTTTCACCATCCTCATAACCCTTAACTTTCCACACCACATCAACAACATCCTCAGTTCTTTTGCCTCTGGGTATCATTAGTTGAAAACATTCTGGTGAGTACACTCAAAATGAAATATTACATATTGTGTTAGGGTAGGTTCTCTAGAGAAGCAAAACCAATGAAGCATATATATATAGAGAGAGAGAGACAGAGAAAGACAAAGAGAGAGATTTGTATCAAGGAAATGGCTAACGCAGTTGCAGAGGCTGGAAAGTTCCAAGTCCTTGGGTCAAGTTGGAGGCTTCTCCTGTCTCACATAGTGGCAGAGGCTGACAAACCCAAGATTGGCAGGTAAGCTGGAAGGCCACTGGCTCACAGGCTGCAGAGGCCAACAGATCCTAAAATTGGCAGGAAACTGCTAGTTCAAGTCCCAAGAACTGGAGGACAGATGGACAGGAGCCAGATGCAAGATCCAGAGCAAACAAAAGCCGTTGAGCACTGCCAGAAAGTCCAAGCATCTTGGATGCAGGTCACATCCCCAAGGAAACTTCCTTTCAACTGACGGGCTGCTCACAACAAATCTGATCAAGAAAGTGATTACATTATATCAGATCTCGTCATCGAAGTTGTTATGTCATTACGTAGCTGCCAAACTACATAATAACAGCCAAAGCACTGAGAATCATGGCCCAGCCAAGTTGACACACAACCTTAACCATCACAGTCTACTGCTTGTCAACCTGGCACTCATACACATCTCCCTAAACTATACACAATTTCTAAATAAGGATAATTAAAGTCATACGTGCACCCTACATGATACAACTAACACACATACAACTGAAAACGCACTAGCCCTGTTTATATCTTACATTTTATAAGTGAATAAAACAAAAATATTCGGTGCACACATATAAAGCAGAAATACTCATAACAATTACAGTCCTCTTTTCTATAATTGGTCGCTTGTCGTAGCTGGTATTTAGAACTACCTTCTTCCACCACCCATTCTGTATTCCCTTTGTCCTCAGCAAGCACCCCAGCTGGTTGTTGTTCTTTGCCTGGTGGGGTGACCCAAACCTTCATTCCTGAAGGGTCTTGGCCATTAGTAGTCATGTTGAAATTGGGTTGCTGTAGTTTTCCATTGACTTTAATCACAGGGCATGATAGTACTGAGACGTCCTAAAGAATCTCCTGTATTCCAGACATACTCTTCCCTATGTAATATCAATCCGATTTCCTCTTGGTAATCAGGATCAATCACACCAGCCAGTACAGTAACACCCTTTTTTTTTTTTTTTTTTTTTCTGTTAATCCAGATGCATGAGGAGCCCAAAGCGGCAGGGTGGCACTCTTAACTTCTTGTTAAATGGAAGCAGTGTCGTGTTTCCTGGTGGGAGCATTCCTTACTCTGAAAATAAGACCTCTAGGCCCACAGAGCATAGGGTCAAGGGTACAGGAAGCAAAAATTTTGTGAGTGGGTCACTAGGGGTAATAGTGAGTTGTGCCACTCCCATTTCTACTCCTTGATTCCTGGACCCGTGAATCCTGTCTATAGAAGAAACACCATCATATACTGGATGCTGGTTTTGAACATACAGCCTCCTGGAGAACATTGCCCCAACCCAGCAAGATAATGCCACCCAGATGGCACCTTGATTACGTCTTTAGAAGGCCATTCCATTTTTCTATCAAGCCAGACGCTTAAAGATGATGGGGAACATAGTAAGACCTTTGAATTCCAAAAGCATGGGCCCATTGCTGCATTTCATTTGCTGTGAAGTGAGTCCCATGATCCGAGATGGTGCTGTGTCAGATATCATGATGGTGGATAAGGCATTCTGTAAGTCCAAGGATGGTAGTTTTGGCAGAAACTTTGCATGCACGGAAGGAAAATTTGTGTCCAGTGTAAAGATCTATTCCAGTAAGAACAAAATGCTGCCATTTCCATGGTGGAAGTGATCCAATGTAATCAACCTGCCACCTTGTTGCTGGCTGATTACCCTGAGGATTGGTGCCATATCAGGGACTCAGTGTTGGTCTCTGCTATTGGCAGATTGGGCACTCAGCAGTAGCTGTAGTCAAGTGGGCTTCAGTGAGTGGAAGTTCATGTTGCTGAGCCCATGCATAACTCAGTCTCTACCACCATGGCCACTTTGCTCATGAGCCCATTGGGAAATGATGGGAGTTGCTAGGGAACGAGGATGACTGATTTCCACAGATTTCATCATCTTATGCACTTGATTGTTAAAATCTTCCTCTGCCAAGATCACCCTTTGATGAGCATTCACATGAGATGCAAATAGCCTCACTTATTTGGCCCATTCAGAGAGGTTTAGCCACATGCTTCTTCCCCATACCTCCTTGTCACCAATTTTCTAATCAGGTTCCTTGCAAGTCCCTGATTATCCAGCCAAACTATTGGCCACAGCCCCTGAATCATATACAACCACACATCTGGCGATTTCTCCTTCCAAGCAAAGTGAACAACCAGGTGCACTGCTTAAAGTTCTGCCCACTGAGGGGATTTCCTTTCAACATTGTCCTTCAGGGAGGTCCCAGAAAGGGCTGTAGTGCTGCCGCTGTCCACTTTCCAATGGTGCCTGCATATTCCACAGAACCATCTGTAAACCAGGCACAAGATTTCTCTTCCCAGTCAACTGATCATAAATAACTCCCCATGAGGCCATAGGTGCAGACTGGGAGAATGCAGATAATGTGACAGGATTGGAAACTATGCACTTTTTGGCCACTTTCTCATAAAACTTACTTGTGCCTTTAGGTCCTGCTTGGCCCCAATCTCTTGTATACCACTTCCATTTAATGATGGAGTGCTGCTGTGCACATCCAACTTTATGACCTAGGGGTCAGACAATAGTCAGTTCATGATGGGCAGCTCAGGCCACATGGTGACTTGGTATCCCATGGTTAAGCATTCAGTACCAACTAAGGCCCAATAACAAGCCAAAAGCTGTTCCTCAAAAGTAGAGCAGTTATCTGCAGAGAATAGAAGGGCTTTGCTCCAAAATCCTAACGGTCTGCAATGTGATTCACCAATAGGGGCCTTCCAAAGACACCAAACAGCATCTCTATTTGCCACTTATACTTCAAGCACCATTGAAGCCAATCAGCCCCACTGTAGTGAAAAAACAAACAAGCAAACTCATTGCCATCTAGTGGATTGCAGCTCATAGAGACCCCATAGGACAAAGTAGAACTGCCCCATAGGGTTTCTAAGGAGTGGCTCATAGATTTGAACAGCCAACCTTTACGGTTAGCAGCTGTATCCCTTAACCATTGTGCCACCAGGGCTTCACCGTAGTTATGTGTCTTAATTCAGTTAGGGCAGTTCCCTCTGGCAAATCTGACTCACATAAAATAGCAGTCACTGCAATCTTCAAGGATCCTGGGGCTCCCTTCACAAATTTGTTCCTCACCATTGTGGCAAAAAGTGTGTCTTCTGGGCACTCCATGTGTGAGTCTGTGGGTCTAACGTGATAAATCCACTCTAACATGCCAATTTCCCTAAGCTTTGGATTCCTTCTTCTACAGTTACCAAGGCAGGTCTGGCACTTAAACTTGATTTAGTGTGGGCTACCCTATAATTCACACTTCAGTAAACCAACCAAACTATTAGATCCTTTCCTAACCTCTCAAGTTGAAATATTGAATAACAATATGTACTTAGTGGGCCTGTATGAATAAACTCAGACTAATCCAACTTTATGTTCCTTGTACCTTTATCCCATACTCTTAATAGCCATTCCCACACATATTCCCCAGGTTTCTGTCTGTACATATTAAAAAACACAACCATACCTCCTTCTGGGTCATACTTTGTACTTCACCTTTTGGGATTTGCTGGGACTTAACTCTAGTTACTGGCCTAGAAGCAAAAATGGGGGTGGTGATGTGTTCTGAAAACAGCAGTGTCTTATAAGGCATCTATCTGCCTCAGACGATGCCCCAAGCAATGACTCAGATGCCTCCCTAGGGGATGACTCAGACAAAGGATCTTCAGACACAGCTGGGTTAGTCTTATCAGATAGGGGTGGAAGGGCTAATGGCTTTACTGAAAAGGGTGGCTTAGGCAAAGATGGAGTAATCTCTTTAGATGGGAGTGAGAGGGCTGGTTCTATTGTCAGGACTGATTCAATGGAATTTAGGGGCTCAGGGTTCCCAGCTTCCTGATTATCTGCCCATACGTCCCCATCCCAAGTTTTAGGATCCTGTTTCTTCCCAATTAATGCCCTCACTTTAACTTCAGACACCATTTGAGATTGGGAATTCAACCGGTGTTGTAATTCAGCTACTTTTATGATGAGACTCTGGGTTTGGTTTTTGGCAATAGCAGCTCTGTTACTACAAGAAATAAAGCTTTTTTTCAAGACACAAGTGGAAACTTTTAGTTTGTTTATGCCATGCTTGAGCTGTGACTCTGAAGCCCTGAGCTCATCTGTTTCGTTCATCACTTTGTCTAGCAAAAGTAGGACCAACCCATGGAAGCCCCATAAACACATCCAAACTCCCTGAGAGACTGAATTGCTGGGCGGAGGGCTGTGGGGACCATGGTCTCAGGGAACATCTAGCTCAATTGGCATGACACAGCTTATAAAGACAATGCTCTACATTCTACCTTGGTGAGTAGTGTCTGGGGTCTTAAAAGCCTGTGAGTGGCCATCTAAGATACTCCACTGGTCTCATTCCTTTAGGAGCAAGGGAGAATGAAGAGAACAGGATACAAGGAAAAGATTAGTCCAAAGGACTAATGGACCACAGCTACCAAGGCCTCCACCGGACTGACTCCAGTACAGCTGGATGGTGCCCAGCTACCGCCATTGAATGCTCTGACCAGGATCACAACAGAGGGCTCTGGACAGAGCTGGAGAAGGATGTAGAGCATAATTTTAACACACACACACAAAAAAAACAGATTTACTGGCCTAAAGGAGACCGGAGAAACCTCGAGAGTATGGCCCCCAGACACCCTTTTATCTCAGTGGTGAAGTTCCCTCCGAGGTTCACTGTTCAGCCTGGGAGTGGACAGCCCTGTAAAACCAAATGAGACTAATGAGGTACAGGAGTCCAGTGACAAGGGCCAGAAGGCAGAAAGGAACAAGGAAGCTGGTGATAGGGAACCCAAGGTTGAGTAAGGATATTGTTGATGTGTTGTGAGATTGTTAACCATTGTCATAGGGCAACATGTGTAGTAACTGTTAAAGGAGAAACTATTTTGTTCTGAAAGCCTTCATCTTAAGTGAGAATAACAGCACAATTGGAAGAGCGTAGTCAATGTCACTGAACTGTGTATGTAGAAATTTTTGAAATGGTGTATCTTTGGCTATGTGTATTTTCACCAAAAGAAAAAAAAAGTTGAGAATTTAGAGGGTTAACATGTGAGGTTGTTAACCAATGTCATAAAACAATGTGTGTAGTACTGTTTCGTGAGAAACTATTTGTTCTGTAAGCCTTCACCTGAAGTACAATAAAATATAAAAAAAAAAAAGTAGGACCAACCAACTAGCTTCCTTATACTTCTATTATGACAAAATTGTAGAACGGTATCAAACATGTGATCACCCAAAGTCTTACCTCTCACCAATGCCTGATCTATTGGTGGTGATATTTTGCATATTTCTATTGCCACTTCATGCCATGGATTAGCAGTGCCCTCTTTGCTACTGGAAGCAGAGTCATCATCATCTTTAAGACTAACCAGACTTGAGAACCAACTCAGAAAATTCATCTTTACAGTTTTGTTTCTGTAGAACCACTCTCAATACCAAATGTCTTAGGCTGGGTGCTCTAGAGAAGCAAAACCATCAAGGAAATGGCTCAAGGGGTTGTAGAAGCTGGAAAGTCCCACGTCTATGGGTCAGGTTGGAGGCCTCACATAGCTGCAGGAGATGACAAACCCAAGGTCAGCAGGTAAACTGGCAAGCCACTGGCTCACAGGCGGCAAAGGCTGACGAATCCTAAGTTCTGAAGGTAAGCTGTTAGCTCAAGTCCCAAGAACCAGAGGTCAGGTGAGCATGAGTCTGATGCAGAATCCAGAGCAAGAAAAAGCCTTAGAGCTCACCCAGAAAGTTCACCTACGTTGGATGCAGGTCACACCCCTAAGGAAACTCGGTTTCAACTGATTCGCTGCCCATAACAGATCTTATCAAGAAAGTGATTACATTATATAAGATCTCATTATGGAGGTGATTACATCATTACATAGCTGCCAAACTATGTCATAATTGCCAAGCCACTGAGAATCATGGCTCAGCCAGTAGATAAACAACTTTAACCATCACACATATGTTTTATTTTAAAAGAAAAAGCATTAATGGATTCCTTCATAGTAATAAATAAAATTTTGATAGGCAGTTTCAATTAATATGGTTGGTGTTACAAAAAGGAGAATTTGCTGGAGTTTACTGCTTCCCAGAAAAACTCAAATTATTTATTTATTTAATTTAGTAACACTCTTTTAGGTCTGGAAAAGTGTTTTAGAACATGGCTTAGAGATAATTGACTAGGATAATTACTTATTAACCCATTGCTTTCGAGTCAAATTCCGACTCATAGCAACCCTATAGGAGAGAGTAGAACTGCCCCATAAGGTTTCCAAGGACTTCCTGGTGGATTTGAACTGCCGGCCTTTTGGTTAGCAGCTGTAGCTCTTAATCACCACATCACAGGCTTTCCAATTACTTTTGTTGTGTAAGTAAAATATAGCATAAATTTTAGACAGCATTATACAGCAAACATAGAAGCTACATATGGTGCTTTTTTTTTGGTTTTTTTTTTTTAGCACAACACTTCAGGCAATCAATGGATATTTTTGAAAAAATTATATTAAGGAAGGATGACTTACTTTATGGATATGACTTGCATAAGCAGACTATTTTGTATTTGCATATTTAAAAAACAAATAGAGCAAATTAAAATATGTGTGTGAATATGTCAGATATTTTGTTGTTGTTGTGTGCCATCAAGTCTATTCCAACTAATAGTGACCCCATATGACAGAGCAGGACTTCCTCATAGAGTTTTCTTGGCTGTAATCTTTATAAGATCAGATCTCCATTTCTTTCTCCTGTGTAAACGCTGGGTGGGTTCAAACCTCAAACCTTTTGGTTAGCAGCCGAGCTGCTTAATCACTGCATCACTAAGCCTCCATATATACATTCCCCTTCAAAGTGACGATATGTATTTAGCTTAAAAATGATATAATAGGATAAAGAAAAATCCGTTTATCTGAGAAATAAAATAATAATAAGAAATCTATAAATGACATTACAGTTTCCCTCACTCTGGCGTTACATTTTATGCCTGGTTTTTCACATTTAGTGAGGATAACCAGGTTATAATACTGGTTTTGTATGTCAATAAATCCTGGCTGTGAGGTTTGAGATTAAAATCAAGCAGAATTTTTCTAAAGATTTTCAGTCTGAAATTTGACCTTGTTTGAACTTAATCTCAATGAAAGACAGGCATCTAATAGCTTATATTAATAAGCAACAACAACAAATGAGACAACATTAATTTTGTCTTTTTAAGCAAAAGGAAAGTTGAAATGCTTTGAAGTAGTCACAGATCAGCTTCATTCTCCTTTTTTGTTCATAAACTGCACTTAGAGTTAATTCTCATAGCTATGTATAGACTTTAGCTATTTTTAATATATTTATAATCTTAAATGACTGTTTCATTTTATAGCAGTTATAAAAAGAATGAAATGCTTTTTAGAGTTTTATCAACTATCAGATTAAAATTGCACTTAGTCTATACACTCCATAGTATAAATAAAAAACCTATTGTCCTTGAGTTGATTCCAACTTATAGTGATCACATAGGACAGGGTAGAACTGCCTCGTAGGGTTCCCAAGGAGTGGCTGGTGGATTCAAACTGCCAACCTTTTGGTTAGCAGCAGCCTGAACCCTTAACCACTGTGCCACCAAGGCCCCATAGTATAAATAAGGTTGGTATATTCTAATACTGAACAAAATATGCCCCAATAGGCAACAGTAGTGTTAAAGATATGCCGGTAGATGATGACTAATATCAGGACCTGATTATTAACATTAACCATCATCAGCTCCTGCTCAATACTGACTGCACAGCTTGTAAGGCATCAATTTGCTGCAACAACTAGCTAGAGAACATCCTGTGACAGCAAAATCAGGTGTGTCATGTGACTTCCACCCACTTACAAAAATTTGTACACCAAGCAATTCAAACATTGAAGTAGTTCAAAAATGTACACATATGCCTTGGGTTTAAATTTTCTCACCCCTTTCATTGCCTTTTTAAGGGCAATAAAAACACATGAAATCTCAATTGATGAACCAACTTTCATACAAAAATGTTGAACGTAAAAATGAGGTTTATTTTAAACGAATGAATTTTTTTTTTTTTAATTTGGACAACCTGTATGTTGGAAGTCTAATTTTGAAAATGACTCCAATTTTAAATTACGAAAAATGTTCTAAATACTTATGTCCAAAATACATTGCAATACTTTTATAAGTTTCTTTGAAAATGCATTTCTTTATACAACAAATAAGTTATAGCGACAGATGTACTATGGCAGGGAGTAATTATCTGTAGGTACCTGACAATTAACAGACACGATGAATTTAAGAGAAAGAGAGAGAGATTACCGCTATAAGGGTCTTCAGAGTGAAAAACAGAATTTTATGCCTTCCTCAAAAACATAGACTGTTCCCTCTGCACAGTCTCCTGATTGCTAATGAAGAACTAGACTCCATTTTCTAAATCCATTAAAAGTCAGTGACTGCCAGATAAATTTTAGATCACCAGTATTGAGATATGTAAACATGATGTTTGAGTTGGACTATGTCATAAAATGACATGTTGAATGGGTTTTGTTGTTGTTGTTACTAGGGAGTGAGCTCAGACTCATGACAACCTTATGTGTAACAGAAAGACATGCATCAAATAGATTAACAAGTAAGAACAATAGTGAGACAACATTAATTGTATCCTTTTAACCAAAATAAGAGTGGAAATGTTTTACAGTAGTCACAAATCAGCTTATATCTCGTTTTCTCTATAAACTACACATAAGCCTATTATCATAGCTATGCATAGACCCAGTCTATGCATATTGCTCATTCTTGTGCCATATTCATGATTAAGTACATCGTTGTGGCTACTGTGGGGGCTCAATCTAGGGAACTCACCTTCTATCACTATATTGGAAAATGTTTTATTGTTATCCAAAAGGTTTCATTGGCTAATTTTAGGAAGTAGATCACCAGGCCTTTTTTCCTAGTCTGTCTTAGTCTAAAAGTTGCACTGGAATCTCTCCACCATGGGTGACTCTGATGGTATTTGAAATACCAGTAGCATAGCTTCCCACATCATAGCACCATGCAAGCCACCACAGTATGACGAATTGACAAATGAATAGTGGGAATGGGATTTAGATAAACTGATAGAAACCACTTACTAATCAAAATGTAAATGTTACATTGATCTCTTTATTTACATTTAAAAAAAAGGAAAAAAAGATACTCCAAAACATTTCCATTCTTTCATTTATGTAGCAAAGTTGAAAACACGAGACCTTTCTTAACCAACTTTTCTCAAGTTATCGTTATGTTTTTTAAGGTTATTCCTTTTCAGGTTTTGTGCCACAAGAGACTTGGATTGTTCTGAGAAGAATCCTGGCTAATTTAAGCCCATGGCAGGAAGCAAGTTTAGCTCAGTGTAACAGCATTATCATATGTTGTCTTGTTCAGTGAAGTAACACTTCAAGAAAAATGTCTGCTGAAAGCCGACAAAATCATTGTCAGCCCCAGCACTGTCAGGCATAGCCAATCCTTCCAAGCTGTTAGTCAAGTTCCCCTTTGTATTTGGGTAGTTGCAGTCTACATAAATGCCTTTTGGGATAAGTCAAATTTCAGAGTACTGTCCTGTTCAACGTTTCCATTTCATGAAATAATCATGGTTCAGTGGATAATTTTAAAATTGGAAGTGAAAAAAATATCTATATGATTAAGCCTGTCCAGATTTCAGCCTCTGACACTGTCAAGAAACTTGTCCAAGGAGCTTTCATTACCTCACCTATAAACTGGGGCAGTAATACCTACTCCACCTTCCAAACAAGGTTGTTTTAGAAAGCACATTGAACACTATTATTAAAAGCACATTTGAAATAATAATTTCACTATACTAATAGAAAGGGTTGTTATCAATACTTTATAATAACATTATTTTAATTATTACAGATTTTAAAGAATATTAAATTAAAAACATCAGTAATTGTAATCTTTAACTTTGATCTAACAATGTTCAAGAAGTAATATTACACACTCAACTTCTCATAATAAAAAAAGTATTAGTTATCATTTATTCGTTCAGACAAGCCTCAGGTCATTCAACCATTTATTGAATAACAATGATGTGAAAGTGAACGTCCTCACAATTAGTGTACTAAGAATGCAGAACAAGAGTAAGACTCATATGAGCAACCATGTTGAAATATGGTTAATTGCCTTAACCAAAATATATAGAAGGTTTTACTGAGTTTGGAAGACGTTATCTTTTAGTGATGGTTAAAGTTACTTCTCAGAGTGGCTAGGCCATGATTCTCAGTGGTTCAACAGATATTATGAAATCATCCTCCATTTTGTGATCTGTTGTGAGCAGCCAATCAGTTGAAAGGGAAGTTTCCTCGGGGGAAGTGGCTTGCATCCAATATATACGGATGTTCTCGCAAAGCTCGTGCTCTCTCAATCCTGCATTCAACGCATCATCTTCTGACCTACAGTTCTCGGGACATGAGCCAATAGTATGCCCTCTGATCTTCAGATTTTGGGATTCCCCAACTCCCACAGACCCAAGAGCCAGCAGTCTGCCATCTGACTTACCTATTTTGGGTTCATCAGCCCGTGCAATCACATGAGTCAAGAGAAGCCTCCAGCCTGATACTTAACACACAGCTTTGGGACTGGTCAGCATCCACAACTACATGAGCCATTTCCTTAAAATCTCTCTCTCTCTACACATTTGTATATATACACTTCACTTGATTTCTCCTCTAGAGAACCCAACCTAAGCTATTTGGTTCCGAGAGTGATTCGGGAGGGAAAAAAATCGAAAGGTTGAGTTTTCAGAACTGGTTCTCAAGTCTGACTAGTTTTTAAAGGTGCTGATTATTTGTCTTCAGTAGTAAAGAGGGCACTGCTGATCCATGGCATGAGGTGGCAACAGAAATACACAAAATATCACCACCAATGGATCAAATATTTGTGAGAAACAAGGCTCTGGATGATTGCATATTTGATACTTTTCTGTAATTTCATCAGAATGAGAAGAAAAAGAAAGCTGGTGGGTTGGTCCTACTTTTGCTAGGCAAAGTGGTGAAAGAAAGGGATGAGCTCAAAGCTTCAAAGTCATCTCAAACGTCACATACAAGTGCTGAAAGTTGCCACGTGTGCTCTGAAAGAAAGTCTTATTTTTTGTAGTACCAGAGCTAATATTGCCAAAAACCAAACCCAGAGTCTTATCATAAGAGTGGCTGAATTGAAGCATCAGTGGAATTTCCAATATTGAATGGTGTCTAAAGTTAAAGTGAGGGCATTCATTGGGAAGAAATGGGATCCTGAAACTTGGAATGGGGATAATCAGGAATCTGGGAACACTGAGGTGATAAATTTCATTGAATCACTCCTGCCAACAGAACTAGCTTTCTTACTTCCATTTAAAGAAATTATTCCATCTTTGTCTGCTAAGGCACCGTCTCCAGTAAAATCATTATCCCTACCACCCCCATCTGGTGAGATTCACCCAGCTCTGCCTGAAGAGTCTTTGTCTGAGATATTGCCTGGGGTGTTGCCTGGGGCAGATGCCTTCAAAGACATTGCTGAATGTCTCAAAGACTCACACCTACCACCCATTTTAGCTTCTACATCTATAACTAGACCAAAGACCCAGTGACCCCAAGAGGTGAAGTACAAAGTGTGACCCAGGGAGAGGTATGCTACGCTCCAAAAGAACTGCTTGATTTTTCTAATACATTCGACATAAACCTGGGGAATACATGTAAGAAAGGCTATTAAAAGTGTAGAGTAATGACGCAAGGAACATAAAGTTAGATCAGTCTGAGTTTATTGATATGGGCCCAATAAGCACAGCTTCCTTATGCAAAGTTTTAGCTCCACAGGTTCGGAAAAGATCTAATAGTTTATTTAGGTGAGTTGCCAAAGCGTGGATTACACAGTGGCCTACAGTAAATCAAGCTGAAATGCCAGACCTGCCTTGGTATACCGTAGAAGAGGATATCCAAAGGCTCAAGGAAATTGGCATGTTAGAGTGGATTTATAATGTTGGACCCACAGACTCCCCCATGGATCACCAGAAGACACACATTTTACCAAAACAGTGAGGAACAAATTTGTGAAAGGAGCACCAGCATCCTTGAAGACTGCTATGATTTTTATTTTATGTGAGTCAGATTTGACAGTGGAACTGCACTAGTTAAATTAATACACCTAACTACAATGGGGCTGACTGGACTCTGTAGAGAGTCAAACGTGAAGGATAAACTGTCACATGGAGGGCCAGATTAAGGTATGTGAGGGCCCTAAACACTGATAATCTGTGGTGGCCCCTCATCTGCTTACTCACGCTTTCAAATGGGATATGTGAGTTTTATAAATATATGTGTGTTTGTGTGTGTCTTAGCTATCCATTATGTAATTTCTTTTCAAATGTGACTATAAATGTGTCGTGTCTGCTGGCACCTATGGGTCTTTTCTTTGGGCAACTGGTGCCCCTGTTTTTGTTGATGCCCTAAGCACGTGCTCACCTTGCTTATTGGATAATCTGGCTCTGGTTACATCTGGCCCCTCCTACAGCTAAAAAGGATTCACAACACCTGGTGGGTCTTTTAGGATTTTGGAGGCAATACATCCCTCATGTAAGCATGCAACTTCACCCTATTTATCAAGTCACGCAAAAAGCTACTAGTTTTGAGCAGGGCCCAGAACAAGAGATGGCTCTGCAACAGATTCAGGCTGCCATGCAAGAGGTTGTGCCACTTGGGTCATATGATCCGGCTAATTCAATCGTACTTGAAGTGAGAGTGGCAGATAGAGATTCTGTTTAGAGTCTTTTGCAGGCCCTTGTTGGCGAATCAAAGCACAGATCCTTAGGATTTTGGAGCAAACCCTGCCATCCTCTGCAGATAACTACTCTACTTTTAAGAAACAGCTTTTGGCTTACTACTGGGCCTCAGTAGAGACCGAACAATTAATCATGGGCCACCAGGTCACCATGCAGCCTGAGCTGTCCATCATGAACTGGATGTTGTCTGACCCACAGTCATAAAGTCAGACATTCACAGAAGCAATCCATTATCAAATGGAAGTGGTATATACGAGATGGTGCTCGAGCAGGACCTGAAGGCACAAGCAAGACACATGAGGAAGTAGCTTAAATGCTCATAGTCCCCACTCCTGTCACATTACCTTCCTTTTCCCGGTATGCACCTATGGCATCATGGGGAGTACCTTATGATCAGCTGACTGAGGAGGAGAAAGCTTGTGCCTGGTTTACAGATGGTTTTGCATGATATGCAAGTACCACTCTAAAGTGGCAGCACTGCAGCCCTTTCTGTGACCTCCCTGAAGGATAGTGGTGAAGGGAAATCCTCCCAGTGGGCAGAACGTTGAGCAGTGCACCTGGTTGTCCATTTTGCTTGGAAGGAGACATGGCCAGATACACGATTTTATACAGATTTACGGGCTGTGGCCAATGGTTTGGGTCACTCCACCAGTCAAAGAATCATGACCAGCTCTGGTGCTTGCTAAGGACAAATGGAATGCAGAAAGGATAGTGGAAGAAGGTACTTTTGAATACCAGCTACGACCGCGTGACCAGATGCAGAGAAGAGGACTACAATGCTGTAATTGTTATGAGTATATTTTCCTTGTTTTGTTACATGTATGTGTGCATGTATATATACATAGCAAATATTTTTGTTTCCTTCTCTCTCTTATTCCATTACTTATTATAAAATACAAGATGTAAATAGGGCCAGTGCAGTTTGCAGTTGTACGCATGTTAGTTGTATCATGTTGAGTGCAAGTACGACTTTATAATTGTCTCTACTTAGAGATCACGTATGGTTTAAGGAGATGTGCACCGGTGCCAAGTTGGCAAAGGGTGGACTGTGATGGTTAATGTTATGTATCAACAGGGGTAGGCCATGATTCTCAGTGATTTTGAAGATATTATGTAATCATCCTCCATTTTGTGATCTGATGTGAGTGGCCAATCAGTTGACAGGGTAGTTTCCTTGGGCACGTGGCCTGCATCCAATATGTATGGATGTTCTGGATAAGCCTGCCCTTTCTCTATCCTGCATCCAACTTGTCTTTTACCTACATTTCCTGGGACATGAACCAGTGGCCTGCTGTCTGACCTGGAGATTTTGGGATGCAACAGCTCCCACAGCCCCAAGAGCCAGCAGCCTTCCATTTGACCTGTCATTTTGGGTTCATAGCCCCTGCAACCATGTGAGTCAAAAGTAGCCTCCAGCCTGTTGTCGGATGCATGAATTTGGGACTTGTCAACCTCCACAACTACGTTAACCACTTCTTTTAGATAAATCTCTCTATATACATATTTATATATACGCTTCAGTTGTTTTGCTTCTCTAGAGAACCCAGCCTAGAACACCTTTTTTTAGATTGAGACGGTATTAGCAACCAGAATAAATTTAAATGCAAATCATTTCATTCCCCAATAAAGATAAAAATCTATAAATGGTTTACAGTTATAATTAAAATAATACTCTAAGACCTTGCATGATCTGGCCCCTTTCTGCCAGCCAAACTTATCTCATTTGTTTCTCCTTTTATAATACATCTTTAGAATCTCTTCACTATATGATCCAATTTCAGTACTAGCTTTTGCTAGGGAAAATACAACAAATTGTAACCTCTACTGAAATTAAGTAGGTTTTTCTAAATATTATCTAACCATTATAGAAATTGGAAACCCTCGTGGCATAGTAGTTAAGAGCCATGGTTGCTAACCAAAAGATCAGCAGTTGGAATCCACCAGGCACTCCTTGGAAACGCTTTGGGGCAGTTCTACTCTGTCCTATAGGGTTGCTATGAGTTGGAATCAACTCAAAGGCAATGAGTTTCTATTATAAGAAGTCAGAAGAAAATTTGGTGAGATTCACATTATTTTTTGATAGTAGAGGATCCTAACTTCTGTTCTCTCCTAGATGAACATGTAAACTTACTCCACACAAAAATGGACAATGTTGTATATGTTTTGAGAAGTAAAGATTAAAAGATGATAGAGCAACACCTTGCTATGAAGCCATACAATATTTCCTTTGAGCTATTTGACTTGTGTTTGATATCCAGTAGTATATAATTGACTATTTTATACTCTTGGTGTAACTATATAACAAACAGAATTTATAAATAATCTAAGAATCAATTTTTTTTTTCTATTCTGGGCTTTTACTTTTTTCCTTCAGCATAAAAGTTGCGCAATTTTAACTCCTTGCACATATTCACTTTCTTACAAGTTGAATTCTATTATAGCCATAGACGCCAAGTAGCTACTTGGGGTCAGTCTTTGGCATGTTCCCATACACCTGGATTTATGTGCCTATTCTGTTCCTGACGTTCAATATTTAGTTCCTTGTCCAATGTCACCTACTCTAAGACTAAGTTAATTACCATCTGAGGTAGCTTGATTATTGCCCTATTGTACCATTGGCCCATTGGACGGATCTGTTATTAATCTATCCAACCATTTGGAAACGTTTCCTCTTAAATGTTCTTGAAGCTAATTATATTTTCAGCTTCACTCTATTTATTGGAAGATGATACAGAACACATGCAGAACTCCTCATTTTTTTCTTTTTATTCATGGTATTTTCAACTGATACTTTTAAACCTTTTTGTCATCTCTGACACTTTTTGTTTGTTTTTCTCTGCAATTCAACATTTATAATATCTTTCTTAATCTGCCTTCCTTGCCCATCCACATCTTTATAAACAGACTACTGGATTAGTGCAATGTGCTCCTGTCCAGCATTTGATAATCTATCAAAACCATCAACATCAGACTCATCTTTCAGAAGCGCTCCTGAGATTAAATCTCTCACTCTTCAAAATAATTCATTTTTGATTCTTGCTTATGATCCAAGACTCAACCTCCTTTGCTAGACATTGAAAGTTCTCTGGAGTCTGGCTGGGAAGACCCTGTCTTTTCTCATTTCTCACTACTTTCTATAAAATATTTGATTTACTTCAAAATGCATAGTTCATTATCTTCTGATTATATATTCACATTATTACTTCTATTCATTGGCTTATATTTTCCCTCGGAATTCATTTTTTGCTTTCATCTATTAAAAACTCTTACTCTTTTTTTATTGTGTTAAGTATATATACATATATATATATATATGTTTATATATAAAACCCCAAAACCAAACCTGTTATTGTAGAGTTGATTCCGACTCATAGTGACTGTATAGGACAGAGTAGCACTGTGCCATAGAGTTTACAAGGAGCAGTTGGTGGATTCGAA
This sequence comes from Dugong dugon, assembly GCA_030035585.1. NCBI lineage: Eukaryota > Metazoa > Chordata > Mammalia > Sirenia > Dugongidae > Dugong > Dugong dugon. The sequence goes on along the minus strand of CM057463.1, from coordinate 97,541,618 downwards.
CTACTCGTCTTTTGGTTAGCAGATGAGTTTTTAACGAATGCACCACCAAGGCTCCATATATATATATATGCAGTTTGTTGTCTGTCATTTTGTAGTACTGTGGTGGCATGTTTGTTGCTGTGATTCCAGAAGCTATGCCCCTGGTATTTTTAAAATACCAGCAGGATCAATCATGGAGGAGAAGTTACAGCTGAGCTTCCAGATTATGGCAGACTAGGTATAAGGTCCTGGTGGTCTACTTCTGAAGGAAATTAGCCAGTGAAACCTTAGGAATAGCAGCAGAACATCGTCTGATACAGTGCCGGAAGATGAGCCCCTCAGGAAGGAAGGCACTCAAGAGACAACTGGGGAAGAACTGCCTCCTCAAAGGAGAGTTGACTTTAATGACATGGATGGAGTCAAGCTTTCAGGACCTTCATTTGCTGATGTAGCACAACTCAAAACGAGAAAAAAAGAGTTGCGAATATCCATTAATAATAGGAATATGGAATGTATGAAGTATGAATGTAGGAAAACTGGTAGTCATCAAAAAATGAAATGGAATACATAAACATTGATGTCCTAGCATTAGTGAGCTGAAATAAACTGGTATTGGCCATTTCGAATCAGACAATCATATGGCCTACTATGCCTGGAATGATAAATTGTAGCGCAATGGTGTTGCATTCATTGTCAAAAAAGAACATTTCAAGATCTATCCTAAAGTACAAAGCTGTCAGTGATAGGAAAATCTCCTTACACCAACAAGAACAACCAGTAATTATGAACTGTTATTAAAATTTACCCATCAACCACTAAGGCCAAAGATAAAGAAATTGAAGATTTTACCAACTTCTGCTGTATGAAATTGATCAAACATGTAATCAGTATGCACTGATAATTACTGGAGATTGGAATGTGAAAGTTGGAAACAAAGAAGAGGGAACAGTGGTTAGAAAATATGGCCTTGGTAATAGAAAAGATGCTGGAGGTCACAATGTAGAATTTTGCAAGACCAATGACATTTTCATTGCAAATACCTTTTTTCAACAACATAAACAGCGACTAAACACATGGACCTAGCCAGATGAAATACATAGGAATCAAATCCACATCTGTGGACAGAGATGAAGGAAAAGTTCAATATTATCAGTCAGAACAAGGCCACTGGGCAAACTGTGGAATAGGCCATTAATTACTTCTATGCAAGTTCAAGTTGAAAAGGAAGAAAATTAGCACAAGTTCACGAGAGCCAAAGTATGACCTTGAGTGTATACCACCTGAATTTGGAGACCATCTAAAGAATAGATTTAAGACATTTAACACTAATAACAGAAGACTAGATGAGTTGTTGAATGAAATCAATTACATCACACATGGAGAAAGCAAAAAGTCATTGAAAAAACTGGAAAGAAAGAAAAGACCAAAATAGACGTCAGAAAAGACTGAAGCTTGCTCCTGAATGTAGAGTAGCTAAAGCTAAAGGAATAAATGATTAAGTAAAAGAGCTGAACAGAAGATTTCAAAGACTATGCAAAGGCATTTGACTGTGTGGATCATAACAAATTATGGATAACACTGCCAAAAATGTGAATTCCAGAACACTTAGTTGTGCTCATGAGGAACCTGTACGTAGATCAAGAGGCAGTCCTTAGAGCAGAACAAGGGGTACTGAGTGGTTTAAAATCAGGAAAGATGTGCGTCAGGGCTATATCCTTTCACCATAGTTATTCAATTTGTATTCAGTCTGTATGCTGAGCAAATAATTCAAGAACCTGGACTATATGAAAAAGAATGCAGCATCAGGATTGGAGGAACACTCATTAACAACCTGCCATATCCAGATGACACAACTTAACTTGCTGAAAATGAAGGGGGTTTGAAGCACTTATGGTCAAGATCAAAGACCACAGCCTTCAGTATGGATTACACCTCAACATAAAGCAAACAAAAAATCCTCACAACTGGACCAATAAGCAACATCATGATAAATGGAGAAAAGATTGACATTGTCAAGGATTTCATGTTTGTTGGATCCACAGTCAAAGTCCATGGAAGCAGCAGTCATGAAATCAAACAACTTTTTACATTTTGTAAATCTGCTGCAAAAACCTCTTTAAAGTGTTAAAAAGCCAGGATGTTACTTTGAGGACTAATGTGAGCCTGACTCAAGCCATGATGTTTTCAATTGCTTCATGTGCAAGTGAAAGCTGGACAATGAATTAGAAAGACTAAGGAAAAATTGATGACTTTGAATTATGGTTTTGGCAAAGAATATTGAATATACTATGGACCGCTATAAGAATGAACAAGTCTGTCTTGAAAGAAGTACAGTCAGAGTGCTCTTTGGAAGCGAGGGTGGCGAGATTTCGTCTCTTGTACATTGGATATGTTATCAGGAGGGACCAATCCCTGGAGAAGGACATCATGCTTTGTAAGATAGAGGGTCACCAAAAAAGAGGAAGACCCTTGATGATATGGATTGGCACAGTGGCTGCAACAATGAGCTTAAATATAGCAATGACTGTGAGGATGGCAGGACCAGGCAGTGTTTTGTTCTATCGTACACAGGGTTTCTATGAGTTGGAACCAACTCGAAGGCATCTAACAACAACAACAACAATATAGTCTTTGAAATCTGTCTTGTGTCATTGAATAGATCTAAATTAAAAAATTCTGCCCAGATCACTTACTTTATATGTATATATATGTATGTATATGTATGCATAACCAAAAAAAAACCAAACCTGTTGCCATCGAGTTGATTCCAACTCATAGTGACCCTATAGGACTGAGTAGAACTGCCCTATGGGGTTTCCAGGGAGCTGTTGGTGGGTTCATACTGTCAACTTTTTGGTTAGCAGCCAAGCTCTTAGCCACTTTACCACCAGGGCTCCATATGTATGTATGTATGTATGTATAGATATATGTGCATCACTTTATCCTCTTATGTCACCATAAATTACTTATAAAAATAAATATTGAGAACTTTGGAATGTTAGACACTCTTCTAAGTGATGGGGAAACATCTGTGGTGGGGGAGGGGAAATGTCCCTGATCTAATTGATCATGTACTTTCCTTAGCCTTCAGCAAATTTTGCAACTGTATTTGTCTTCATTCTTTATATTTCGACATCTTTGATCTCTACATCCACATATTCTCTAACACCTCAGGGAAGATAGTATTTCTGTTTTCCTCCCCACTGGAGAGGCACCAGAAATTACAATGCTTTTCCATAGCATATGCTCAGAAAATATAGTATTTGTGAATACCTTCAGTGAAATGCATGAGTATGAATATCATAATCTATATGAGTATTTGTAATGTAACCTGGTGTCCAGTTCACTGCTGTCCTATATACGAGCAAACTATTTTATTTGAAGTTAATGTTTCTTTTTTTTCTCTCTCTGTCTGTCTCTTGTTAAATTCATTTAAAGGAAAATCTCTTGATCAAGATTTTCAAGTACTCAGGGCTCATGTTGATCCAACATTTCCTGAGCTCAGGATGCCTTATTAGAATGAGTTGCTATTTAAATAATAAAGGAATATTGCCCGAGACAGTTTTCCAAAATCAGATTGATTGATATTAAAAATTTTATCATAAAATACGAAATCATCAAAATTGTCATGTACTTTCAATTAGTCTATCAAGAGTGACTCCTGGATTTTCTCTTTGCTATTAATTACCTTTGAAAAATACAACAAAACGTACTCAGCCTATGTGTCAGTTAACTCTCAACATGTCAGGGCAAGTAATCCTCAACATTAATTACCAATATGCTTGGAGGAGGGAAGAAAATGTTGAGGCTACTTTGACCTTGAAGTCACTCCTGATTGCCTTCTTTCTCTCACATTGTTTAGTCAATCCATTAGCAAATCCTTTCAACATTACCTTTAAAGAGAAACAGTATCCAAACATTCCTATAATTTCTGCTGCTCAAAATCAAGTGAAAGCCACAATAATTTCTAACCTGGATGCAAAAAATAGTTTTCCAAAACCTCAGCTGCTTCTACACTTGAAGATTTTCACCCTTGCAGAAATCAAAACTACCCTTTGAGAATATGATTCAGATGGTGTCATCTCACTACTGCAATCCTACAAGGCTTCCCATAGCATTAGGAATAAAATCCAAAGTTTTGAGTCAGAATCAATGAAATGGCAATGGGCATGAGGCCTCTAAGAAGACTTGGTGGCACAATGGCTGCTAACCAAAAGATTCCCCACCCATATGCTCTGTGGGGGAAAGACCTGGCAATCTGCTTCTGTACAGATTGCAGCCTAAAAAATCCTATGAGGCAGTTCTAGTCTGTCACATGGGGTGTATATGAGTTGAAAACTGACTCGATAGCACCTAACAACAACAACTCAAGGCCTCTAATTCTCTACTTCCTCTCTGACATCATCTACAAACACTCCTCTCCTTACTCTTATCAGAATGGCTTCCATGTTATGGCTCCAAACTTACCTCAGCCTCAAAGCCCTTCCATTTGTTCTTTTCATGGCCTAAAACACTTCTCTTCCAGAAAGTCAGTCACACAGTTGGCATCTTTGTTTCTTCTGCCTATTCAAATGCCACATGATCAGAATGGTATTGTGGACAAAATTACATAAAATGACATCACTGCTACACTATGTTCTCTTCCATGTCTATTTACTATTATTCATACATTACCACTCGTCTTATCATATTTTCTTATTTATTTGTTTATTACTTGTTACCTAATACACAATATTAGGTAACAAGTAATAAATGAGTACGAAAATATATTTATGCCTATTCCCAACAAAGGTGATCCAACAGAATGAGGAAATTATAGAACAATATCATTAATATCACACGCAAGCAAAATTTTGCTGAAGATCATTCAAAAGCTATGGCAGCAGTAAATCGACAGGGAACTGCTAGAAATTCAAGCCAGATTCAGAAGAGGACATGGAACCAGGGATATCATTGCTGATGTCAGATGGATCCTGGCTGAAAGCAAAGAATACCAGAAAGATGTTTACCTGTGTTTTATTGACTATGCAAAGGCATTCGACTATGTGGGTCATAACAAATTATGAATAACTTTGTGAAGAATGGGAATTCCAGAGCACTTAATTGTGCTCATGAGGAACCTGTACATACACCAAGAGGCAGTCATTTGAATAGAACAAAGGGATACTGCGTTGTTTAAAGTCAAGAAAGGTGTGCATCAAGGTTATATCCTTTCACTATACTTGTTCAATCTGTATGCTGAGCAAATAATCCCAGAAGCAGACCTATATAAAGAAGAACCATGCATCAGGATTGGAGGAAGACTCATTAACAGTGTGCATTATGCAGATAACACAACCTTCGTTGCTGAAAGTGAAGAGGACTTGAAGCACTTACTGATGAAAGTCAAAGAACACAGCCCTCAGTACGGATTACACTTCAACGTAAAGAAAACAAAAATCCTCACAACTGGATCAATAAGCAACATCATGATAAACGGAGAAAAGATTGAAGTTTTCAAGGATTTCATTTTATTTGGATCCACAATCAACACCCATGGAAGCAGCAGCCAAGAAATCAAATGACGTATTACATCGGGCAAATCTGCTGCAAAAGAGTTATTTAAAGACTAAGGTGCTCCTAAACCAAGCCATGATGTTTTCGATTGCCTCATATGCATGTGAAAGCTGGACAATGAAAAAGGAAGACCAAAGAAGAATTGATGCCTTTGAATTATGATGTTGGCGAAGAATATTGAATATACTATGGAGTGTCAAAAAAACAAACAAATCTGTCTTGGAAGAAATACAACTAGAATGCTCCTTAGAAGCAAGGATGGTGAGACTATGTCCAGATACTTTGGACATGTTATCAGAGAGGGATCAGTTCCTGGAGAAAGACATCTTGCTTGGTAAAGCGGAGGGTGATCGAAAAACAGGAAGACTCTCAATGAGTTGGATTGACACAGTAGCTACAACGATCAGCTCAAGCATAACAATTGTAAGGATGCCTCAGGACGAGGCAGTGTTTTGCTCTGTTGTACGTAGGGTCGCTGAGTCAGGATTGACTTGAGGGCACCTAACAGCATCAATATTTCCTGTAATAAAACTTCTGTCAGAAAACAACACTGTTTCTTTTCACTTCTATATAGCCAATGTCTAAATGGATAGATTATAAAAAATTAGTAATAGAAAAATGTTTCTTGAATAATTAAAAATCTTTGCCTTTGAAAAGTGTGAGAATCTTTACTTTTTATTTAAGTGATTTCAATTTGAAAGTGTTCTATGTAATTTCAGCTAAGAGTGGCTTGTTTACATGAAACTATTTAAATGCAATACAAATTTTCATTCCAAATTTAAACCACTGTGAAGAAGTATCTTTCCACATGTGTACAAATTATCAAAAATTAAATATGCCCACTACTAGGAAAGGTTAGTTACTTACTTATCAGTTTCCCTAGAATCAACTGTGACTCATGGTGACTCTATCTGTGTCAGAGTAGAATTGTGCTCCATAGTGTTTTTAATGGCCTATTCTTCAAACATATATTGGCAGGTCTTCCTTCCAAGGTGCCTCTGGGTGGACTTGAACTCCAAACTTTCATTTAGCAGCCAAGTGCTTTAACCATTTGACCCACTCAGGGACTCTATTAGTGAAGGTACAATGGACTAAACATATCTCTGGATTTTTAAAATTTTTTTTATATACATCATGAAATAGAAGACACAATTCTCTCAAAGAATTACCCAATTTATGGGGCAAAATTATTTTAGGTCAAGTATAGGAGTTTACTTGACTAAACAGCAACAGGTTTTTTTTTTTTTTTTTTTTTTTGGTTTTATAGGTGTTTTGGGGCCTGAGCCAAGTTATGGTGTTTTCAATCACCTCATATGCTTGAGAAAGCCGGATGATGAGTAAAGAAGACCGTAGAAGAATTGATGCCTTTGAATTGTGATATTATTGAAGAATATTGAATATACCATGAACTGTCAGAAGAACAAACAAATCTGTCTTGGAAGAAGTACAACCAAAATGTTCCTTAGAAGCAAGGGTGGGAGACTACATCTCACATACTTTGGACATGTTATCAGGAGGGATCAATCTCTGGAGAAGGACATCATGGTTGGTAAAGTAGAAGGTCAGGGAAAAAGAGGAAGACCCTCCACAAGATGGATTGACAGAGTGGCTGCAACAGTAGGCTCAAGCATAGCAACAATTGCACAGGACCTGGCAGTTTTTTATTCTGTTGTACATAAGGTCGCTATGAGTTGGAACCACCTCAATGGCATCTAACAACAGCAACAACAACGCTGGTGTTTAAGTTTGCTAAAAAACAAACAAACAAAAACACCCCCAAAAAACCAGCCAAACCCATTGCTGTAAGTCGATTCTGACACATAGCGACCCTATAGAACAGAGTAAATCTGCCCCATAGGATTTCCAAAGAGCGACTGGTGGATTTGAACTGCCCTCTTTTTGGTAAGCAGCCGTAGCTCTCAACCACCGTACCACCAGTTGCTAAGGCAACAGTAATTTACTACAATAAATTTCTGTATTTGTATTGTTTTATATTCTTTACTTTAAGTCTATAACTTAAGTATTTGAACATATAGAACCTATAATATTATGTAATTTGAAATATTTTGCAATGTTTGTGACTAGTTAGGTACATGGAAGAAATTTTGGAGCTCTCATTATGGTATTTTCTATCATAAAGATGGGGTATTATATAAAAAAGTTTGAATCGGTAAAATTTGGAAAGATAATAGATAAAAAAAAGTCTATATTGCAAAAATGTGCTTGTGTGTATCTGGGTGTGTGTGTATGTGGAGAGAAGGAGAAAAAGAGAATTGTCTTGCTATTCATAAAAAAGACAAATTACACCACACACAGTCTTTTAGGAACAGCTTTATTGTTACTTTATTATATTCTAGTTGAGCTCTATAAAAATTCTCAGAATGTATAACATAAAAACCAGTTATTATTTATTTTCTACTGCTTTGACATTCACTGCCAAGACCTTTATGACAGAAAATCTATTTTCTATACTTGGTTTACCAATAATCTCTTCCTTTTTTTAATGCTATTTTTTTTCTGAGGATGAATGTATTATTTCATTGTGTGATATATCAAGGACTGAGAGAAATTCAGTTCTGTTTCACTAGAAATATATCTATATAACTTCATGTTTACTCTACATATACACACACAAGATAAGGAGAAATATCATTATTATTATTATTATGTCATTCTTTGGTATAAAATATTGTAAAAAATTTGTGTTCCAATGCTATTGTTAAATAGAACAATGTTAAAAATTTAGTATGAATTAAAGTAAATCTGTCAAGTGAGGGAGTGTAGATTATCATTTCTAACATTCTTTTAATTTTTTATTTATGAATGGTTAACTATGTACTATGTTAATATTGGACTGTGGAGAGGCGGAAATTACTGAACCTGTATAATCGCTAATAAAAAAACAAACAAAAAAGAGCTGCTGTCCAGCACATTCTGACTCATAGCAACCCCATCTGTGTCAGAATAGAACTGTGCTCACAAGGTTTTCAATGGTTGTGCTCTTTTTGGTGTTAGATTGCCAGGCCTTTCTTTCTTGGCACTTCTAGGTATATTTGAATTACCAAACTTTTGGTTAGAAGCCGAGTGCTTAACCATTTGTGACACCCAGGTACTCTAATATTAATGATCAACTTATTAGGGACATGTATTTATCAGTGACATTACCTTTTGTAGTATTTGACTATGGTAATATATTTATTACTAAAGTAAAATCTGAGAAGCTGGACTATATAAAGAATGGGCATCAGGATTGGAGGAAGAGCCATTAACAACCTACATTATGCAGATGACAGAACCTTCCTTGCTGAAAGTGAAGAGTACTTGAAGCACTCACTGAGAAAATCAAAGACCACAGCCATCAGTATGGATTACAACTCAACATGAAAAAAACACAAATTCTCACAACTGGACCAATAAGCAACATCATGATAAATGGAGGAAAGATTGAAGTTGTCAAGGATTTCATTTTACTTGGATCCACAATCAACACCCACAGAAGTTGTAGTCAAGAAATCAAAAGAAGATGACTTCCGGCAACATGGCGCTCTAGACAGAAGCACCATGGAGTCCCTCCACAGCAAAGATCCAAAAAACTAAGCCAAACAGAGAAAACAGCAATCCTGAAACCTTAAACATCAAATGAAGAGATAAAGAACTCAGCCAAGCACCAAATGGAGTAAGAAACTGACAGAGAACCGAGAGCTAGGAGACATACATAGAGAGGTCTCCTATCAGCTAAAGCAGCATGGATCCGCCATCTTTGACTCCTATCAGAGACCAGAAAATAGGGGGTATGAGAAAACAGCTTCACGGAGCTTCCAGCATGAGACAGAATAACAGGTAACTGGCAATATATGCTTTCCCACCCTCCACCCTTCTTTATCCCCACTCGGCCTCCCCTGCTTCTTGCGGCCACAGTCTCTTGGCCGGGAAGCACTGGCTGCTTGGATTCCACCTGCCTGCACTGGCCGACTCCCTGAGTGCCATTTGTTGGCTGCTGGTATTGCTTTTTTCTGCTTCTTTTGATTTCTTCCTTACCTCTTACCACCTCCCCCTCCTTTCGCTCAAATACCTGGCTCTGTGCGCCCTCTTTGCTTCTTCCTGAGGGGCTGTGGAGCTCTGTTCGAATGTGGAACTGCTTTCTGGTCCATCCTGCCAAGCTGGTGGGATCCTGGGGCTTTTTTGCTTGTTTGTTTTCTTTTTCTTTTCTCAGGTTGGGAGCCTGTTCTGGCTGGGCAGTGCTGTGCAGCTTGGGACGTATCCCCTCAGCTTGCGCAGATGCACAGAGGGATCCCTGAGACCATTTTTTTTCTTTTTTCTTTTTTTTTTTAGGAGTTTTTTCTTGTTCTTTTTTTTTTAATTTGTTTTGCTTTGTTTTCCCCCTTTTTCCTTTTTGTCTTTCTTCATTCCTCAGTTTCTTGTCTCTCTATACCTTCCTTCTCCTCCTGTCCCCTGGATACCTAGCACTGAATACCTCTATGCCTCCTAGCCAGGCTGTAATTCAACACCTGGGAACAACTTCCCCAGACCTCCTAGCCACACCGGTGGGATCCCTGGGAGCTTTGCTGTTCTTTTTTCTTTCTAATTTTTATTTATTCATTCTTTTCTTTTCTTTTCCTTCTTCTTCCCCTTTTTGTTTTTCTCCATTTCAGAGTCTCTTCTCTCCACTCCAATGGCAAGCTCCCCTAGCACTCTTTTGTTTGTATGTTTTTGGCTCCTGTTCCTCTCTCCTCTCTTCCGTGTCCATCTTACCTCCACACATCACAATTTCCCCCAGCCATCCTGCCTACCTGCACCATGCATGTAACATCACACCACCAAGGAGCACAGGCACGGCCTACCAGAACCTGCCCTGCATTGATTACCAACCCGCCCTGGTGGCTGTAATAAGTTCCACAAACAACCCATCCCAGCAACTCCTCTTCAGCTAGACCTGCCCTGCTATACCATAGCTGAGTGAATGACCCTGTCAATTGGAGAAGGAGGCAAAAAGTATCAAGCCCACAGACCAGCAAACAACAAAGAACACACAGCCCACCTGCTCAGACATAGCCAAAATAACAAAAAAAAAAAAAAGGCTGAAACAAACAAATCTACAATTAATAAATGAAAAAAATAACTATCAAATGCCCTGAAGACAGCAGACAATATCAAAACATTTCCAAAAACAGGACAGGATGGTTCCAGTAGGTGTCCAAGATAAAACACCAGATGACTTTCAAGTGGAAAAAAAAGCACTAGAACTACATGATAGGAAATTCAAATAACTAATACTCAGAATTATCCAAGAGTTGAAGCAAAAAGCAGACAAAAATGAGGAAAAAATAGACAAATTCATGGAAAAGGCAGACAAATTCATGGAAAGTACAGAAAAAAAAAATAGAAGAATTACAGAAAATAATGCAGCAACAAAATGCCGAAAGAAATTCACAACTAGAAATTATACAAAACCAACAATTAGAAATCCAAAAGATAAACAACAAGATTTCAGAAATGGACAGCGTCATAAAAGGGCTGAGGAGCAGATCTGAAAAGGTGGAAGATAGGATCAGCAGACAAACACTTGGATACAACTCCGTTTGAGGAAAAATCAGAAAAAAAGAACAAGGAAAAATGAAGAGACCCAGAGAATTATGTGGGATACAATCAAAAGCAAAAATCTGCAAGTGATTGGAGTTCCAGAACAGGGGGAGAAAACAGAAGACACAGAGAAAATCATTGAAGAATTGCTGACAGAAAACTTCCCCAATATCATGAAACATGAAAAGCTGACCATCCAAGAAACTCAACGAGCCCCATATAGGATAGACCCCAAAAGAAAATCACCAAGGCATATCATAATCACACTCACTGAAACCAAAGACAAAGAATCCTGAGAGCAGCTCAAGAAAAACAAAAAGTCACATACAGAGGAGAAACAATAAGACTAAGCTCTGATTATTCAGCAGAAATCATGCAGGCAACAAGGCAATGGGATGACACATATAAAACCTTGAAAGAAAACAATTGCCAGCCAAGAATAATATATCCTGCAAAACTCTCGTTCAAATATGATGGTGAAATTATATCATTTCCATATAAACAGAAATTAAGGGACTTTGTAAAAACCAAACCAAATTTATGAGACTTATTAAAGGAAGTCCTTCGATCTGAGACCAAACAATATAAGACCACAGGCTGAATATAGGACATAGGATTGTACTAGCCAGATACCAACCTAGGAAATAAACTCTTAAGGACTATGAAAACCCAAAAGAATTACAAAAGGGAACCAGAGAGGTTAATCTGTAAATGACCACAGCATCAGAACAATAAAAGATGGAATAAATGGTGTAGATATTGAACCTTATAGTCGAGAGGAATTCAAGTGATACCAAGTAATAATAGACTGGTATAAATCTAGAAAGATAAGGGTAAATTTCAAGGTAAGCACAAAGAAGTTAACAAGTGTACTCATCACAATAAAGAAGAAAAACATAAAGTCTCAGTAAAAACAAAACCTACAAAAAACAAAAGAAACGAAAAGAAATCCACAAACAAAAGGAACTCAGCACTGGAGAGTAACAGGAACAAAACTGGAGGACATTATGCTGAGTGAAATAAGTCAATCACAAAAGGACAAATATTGTATGAGATCTCTACTGTATAACTCATGTAAAAGTTTACACACAAAAAGAAACAATCTTTGTTGATTACGAGGGATGGGAGGATTGGGGGGGAACTAAACAGACAAGTGGTAACTTTGGTGAGGGGTAAGACAGTACACATTACTGGGGAAGCCAGCACAACTTGTACAATGAAAGGTCATGGAAGCTCCATAGACACTTCCAAACTCCCTGAGGGACTGAATTGCTGGGTGGAGGGCTGTGGGGACCATGGTCTAGGGGAACATCTAGCTCAGTTGGCATAATACAGTTTATAAAGACAATGTTCTACATTCTACCTTGGTGAGTAGCATCTGGGGTCTTAAAAGCCTTTGAGCAGCCATCTAAGATACACCTTTGGTCTCACCCCTTCAGGAGCAAGGGAGAATGAAAAGAGCAAGATACAAGGAAAAGATTAGTCCAAAGGACTAATGGACCACAGCTGCCATGGCCTCCATGAGACTGAGTCCAGTGCAGCTGGCTGCCACTGCTGACTGCGCTGGCCGGGATTACAACAGAAGGTTCTGGGCAGAGCTGGAGAAGGATGTAGAAAAGAATTCTGACTCACAAAAAAGACCAGATTTACTGGCCTGAGAGACTAGAGAAACCCTGAGAGTCTGGCCGCCAGACACCCTTTTAGCTCAGTGGTGAAGTCCCTCCCGAAGTTCACCGTTCAGCCAGGGATTGTACAGCCTCATAAAACAAAACAGGACTAATGAGGCACAGCAGTCCAGGGACAAAGACTAGAAGGCAGGAGGGGACAGGTAATCTGGTGATAGGGAACCCAAAGTTGAGAAGGGACATTGTTGATATGTCATGGAGTTGTTAACCATTGTAAAAGGGCAATATGTGTACTAACTATTTAATGAGAAACTATTTGTTCTGCAAACTTTCATTTAAGGTTCAAAAAAAAAAAAGAATTATCTATGTGAGATCAAATTGATAACAACAACTCAAAAGGTTTGATGGGAAGCTTAGGGGACAGTGAGTTGAAGATAGTGGTGATGGAGTAATTTGGAAAAGGATAGCGAGAATAGAAGCACAACTGGAAGAATGTAATCGATGTCACTGAACTGTACATGTAGAAACTTTCAAAATGGTTTAACTTTGGCTACGTATATTTTCACCAAAAAAAAGTTCCTCAAGTTCGAGAAGGGAGAGTGTTGACATGTCATGGGGTTGTTAACCAATGTCGTAAAACAATAGGTGTACTGACTGTTTATTCTGTTAACCTTCATCTAAAGTACAATAAAAAAAGTTTAAAAAATAAAAGAAATCAAAAGAAGCACTGCATTGGACAAATCAGCTGCAAAAGACCTCTTTAAAGTGTTGAAAAGCAAAGATGTCACGCTGAAGACTAAGGTGAGCCTGAACCAAGCCATGGTATTTTCAATCGCATCATATGCATGTGAAAGCTGGACAATGAATAAGGAAGACTGAAGAATAATTGCTGCCTTTGAATTGTGATGTTGGTGAAGAATATTAAGTGGACTGCCAAAAGAATGAACAAATCTGTCTGGGAAGAAGTACAACCAGAGTGCTCTTTAGAAGCAAGGATGGTGAGGCTACATCTCACACACTTTGGACACGTTGTCAGGAAGGATCAGTCCCTGGAGAAGGACATCTTGCTTGATAAAGTAGAGGGTCAGGGAAAAAGAGGAAGACTCAATGAGATGGATTGACACAGTGGCTGCAACAGTGGGCTGAAGCATAACAACGATTGTGAGCATGACGCACAACCAGGCAGTGTTTGTTCTGTGGTGCATGAGATCACTATAAGTCAGAAACGACTCGATGGAACCTAACAACAGCAACAACAAAGTAAAATGGAGAATTATTATTTCTGGGTTTCTAGAAATTAATGGGGAAGCTAATCTAGAGGAAATATTTTTTTCATGTTTGTAACACGTGAAGTGAAACAACTGCCACAGTAATACAGTTGCCTTTATAATAGTATCCGGTCATCAGGTAAAATGAATTCAATATTCACTTTCCAGTTTTGGTCTGGTGATTGTTTAAAGGCATTAGTGAAGTGCTAAGGTAATACAATACAAATGTTATCAAATTATTTAAAAATTACTATGCCTTGAAATAATCACAAAAAGAAATAAAAACAACTTGCAGGACTTCAATATCAAAGATTCCCAATGTACATGATAATATTCTGTGTCAGGATTCCAACCAAAATGTCACAGTATATATATTTCTTATAGAAAAACGTCAAACCCCATTTCCTCTTGGTATAGCTATTTTGAGCAATCATTCTAGATTGGACTATGAAGGTGAATGAAGTTTGTTGAAATGGTTAGGCAAATAGAGAGTGAAATGGAGAAGCATCAGAAGAAATATATCACAAAGGTAAGTAAAAGAGGAATTTTATATTTGATCAAATTTAGTACCAAAACCAAACCCATTGCTGTTGAGTCGATTCTGACTCATAGCGACCCTACAGGACAGAGTAGAACTACCCTGTACGGCTTCCAAGGCTGTAATCTTTAAGGAAACAGAGTGCCACATCTTTCTTCCCTAGAGGGGTTATTGGGTTTGAACCACCTACCTTTTGGTTAGCAGCCGAGTGCTTAACTACTGGGCCACCAGGGCTCCCAGGAATTAAGTGCATAGGTATATAAATATGTAATGCTACTGTTACTAAAAACAATGATAAGAATAATTAGGCAATTGTTGACGTATAGGCTTTGCCAAATTAAAAATATCCCTCCTAGTGCATTGAAAATTGATGAGTTTGAACATGTTTAATATTTGCAAAGTTCCTACCCATGTCTGAGTACAGGTACATGTAACAATGTTTAGGTGAATGAAATGGAATTTGGAATTGTCTGTGTAAAAATCTAGTGTTTCTGTAAAGAAGAACAGTATTATTAATAATATACTTATTATTTCAAGAAGTAAAAGCATTATTTGTCATTGAGTAAGCTCCTTTTTTTTGAAATCAAGTGATTAATACATAGATTACTCTTTTAGACAACTAAGGTACCTTTTAAAAAAAATAGATCTGGCAAAATTACTAAGGAGTTTGACATACTGTATTGGTCATGGCCAACAAAGTTATGACTGACAGTCTGCCTTGGGCTTCAGAGACAAATCTTTAGAAGAAGGTAGTGTCCAAAGACAAGGTTCAAGGAAAAGGTCTGGAGCAGAGCAAGACTAATACCTCAGAGGGTAACAAAAGCTGCCAAAGTAAAATTAAAATCAATCCATCAGTTTATAGGCAACTCATGTGGCAAGCACAAGGCCAGAGCGCTATGATTTTGCTCCACACAACCAATGAGAAATCATTTTTTATAAATTCTAGAGAGGAGTAAGATATCTTGTGATAGTAAGTGACAAGCTGTCAGTCTATCTCAGGTATTTGGGATGCTTCATCTCTTTCTATTCCAGAAGGATATCCATTTTTGTAGAATTACATTTCGTGGGATAGCTTCAGTGTTCCTTGGAGAATTTTTCAGTCATCTTTAAAAATGCTAATCCCACATTTTGTAATCTATACTGTGTCATAAAACTAGGACTGCACTGATGATATCATTGACTTTAAGAAAAGACTTTGGTTTGAATCACGTCCCTGGGTCTCACTAATTGAATGACCTTGAGCCAGTTATTTTGCACCTCAGAGCTTCAGTTTTTACTACCACTAAAATGATGATGATAATAAATGGCATGCAGTATTGCTATGAAGATTAATTGAGAAAATGAAGGTAAAATAAAGCGAGGCTGGAAAAGAGCTATGGTGGCTATTATTTTATTGTATATTTCTCTGACAGCTCAGTTTAGGAACTAACATGCAACCACCACAAATCATTCTGTTGATAAAGAGGAAAATTATAGACCTAGGATGGCATATAGTTTTCATCTCAGGTGTTAATGCTGGTTTATTCCTAATGGTAGCCTAGTGCACAGTACCAGGTTGTGGACTTCAGCAAGGTAGAACACCATGAAGTATTTCTGATTATCTGTAATTGGTGAAAAAAACAAAAAAAAGACGGCACAACTGCATACGTTGACTGTTACGTAGGGAGTTTGATTAAATTGAATTTTTTTCAGTCTAAATTACTTTAATTCAGAGTATTTATAATAACTGTTTAAGTTATTATATGTGGAAAATTAGCTATGGCTCCATGAGTTATGTAAGCACACAAAGGCAAAATAATCCAAATATTTTGGTCATCAATCTGTCAGTATTAATTATCAAGAACAAATCAATCATTCAGGTATTTAAAGAGATTATAGAAGCTCTCTCTCCAATACATGTCTATGCACTTTTTCTGGGAAATAAGAAAAGGTCTCCTTAGAATAGTGGTTCTTAATTCAGCTCTAATCGCCAGAAAAGTTGTAAACTTTGCAATATTGAACATGCACAGGAACCACCAGGATAGTCCGGTTCACTGTGTTAAGGTGTGATTCAGGCTGTGCATTTTCAAAAGCCCAAAATTAATTCTAAAACAAAGGCTGGTTAATTAGCATTGTGTTAGAGCTATGGAGAATATAGTATTGTTCACCATTACGAAAATTTATATTTCAGAAATGATACCTGAAGTCATTTTATTTCTTAATTTAAAGTTGACTAACTTCTTAGACATAACATCTATCATTAAAAAATATTGGATTATGAAACTTTATTTTTTCCACTCAAGAGTATTTTTTCAGTTGATTTTTTCAATTAATTTTGAAACTAATATTCTCTTTCTCTTCTCTCTGTTTTTCTCTCTTCTGTTTAGTCAAAGTTATATGCAAATGTGGGGCCTATTATGAATCTTAAACTGCAAAATCTCACTGCTGATAGTTTTAATGTGCATGTAACTCAACTTTCAAATGGCATTCTTTTCTCTTGTGTAATGCCAATATTAGCCTTATTTCTGATTATTTCATAATGAGACTGTATCCTGATATTCTTTAGTAGGCCTATGTGTTGCATTATTACAGAAGACTATATTGTTCACTTTTTTTTTCCTTCTGATCCAAAAAGGAGTGGAATCACATGCTCATTGGGTTCTAAATTTAAATTTTATTGTTGGAAATATTTCACAAAGTTTAGTTTGAATTATGTATCATTTTTGAAGCTACAATAACAAATAATGCACATCATTTTAATTATTTTCCTGATAAACTTTACTTAAAATTTTTTGGATATTAGGAAAACACAATTGTTACAAATTTAGTAATAGAATTTGTAAATTTCCCTTACAAAAATAAATATATGTATAATTCTCTTTATTTAATCCTAAAATTTTCTTTTATATATGTATATATATATATATATATACACATTATAAATTTATATATGTATATATATGTATATACATATATATATATATATATACACAAGCCCTGGTGGTGCAGTGGTTAAGCGATCTGCTGCTAACCAAAGGCTGCTCCTTTTAAACTTTATGGGGCAGTTCTACTCTGTCCTGTAGGCTCACTATGAGTTGAAATCAGCTCGATGGCAATGGGTTTGGCATATATATATAAAAATAAATTTTTTATGTATATATGTTTATATATAAACAGATACACATACATTTATACGTGTAAATATTCTATGTATTTATATTTAATGTTGTTGTTATTTACTGTTGAGTCAATTCCAATTCCTGGCAACCCCATGTGTACAGAGTAAAATTGCTCCATAGGGTTTGCAAGGGTTTGACCTTTCAGAAGCAGATTGCCAGGCCTGTCTTCCTAGGCACCTCTGAGTGCCTTTGAACTATCAAACTTCTGGCTAGTAGTCAAGTACTTAACTGTTTGAGCCACCCAGGGACTCCTGTATTAATATATGTGTATATTTATAAATAATTATACACACGTACATATACACATATAATTTGGAGATCAGATTTTTTTAGTCCACATGGCAGGTACTGGAACAAAGCCCTCTATAAACACTTGATTGACTGATTTAAGGATTGCAATGATCATTAATATAAAAATAAAAATAAAATATATACAAATAAATCAATAAATAATAAACAAGTTTATAAGTAAATAATGAAAAAAGACTAAGGTGCTAGGTACTGCATACAAGCACCTTCATACTTCTTTCTTTCCCAGCCTCTCCATCTTGCTGGCCTTTTGCACTCTGGGTCATGTTAATTCAGCTGCTTGTATTATTCTGAATTTCTTGTACACTCTTTTCTTCCAATTCTTGCTCTTGATGCTTTCTCTGAAACAACATTTACTCAAATCTCCCATAGTTTGCTCTCATTTCTCCTGCTTCAAATCTGATGTCTTCTGAAATACGATCTATGAATTTCTGAACTGAATTAATGATAATTTTAAGGGTTTGAAAACCAGTTGGTGCATAATTCTGTCAATGAATATGTCTCCCTGGACCACAAGAGTATGGTTATTTGTCTATTCTTCCCATTAGAATGTAAGTATTAAAGGGAAGTGGGTTTGCCTTTGGATCCTTGGTGGCACAGTGGTTAAAGCACTGGACTGCTAACTGAAAAGTTGGCGGTTTGAACTCATCAGCCGCTCCATGGGAGAAAGATGTGGCAGTCTGCATCTGCAAAGATTCACAGCCTTGGAAACCCTATGAGGTAGTTATACTTTGCCCTATAGGGTCACTATGAGTCAGAATTGACTGGATGACAATTTTTTTTGGTTGGATTTGCCTTATTTATAACTGTATATTTTACAAGCTATTGAGGTATCTAGCAATTTACTCAATCTTTCTAAGTATGGATTTCTTAATCAGTGAGAAGGGAAAAATAATAGCAGAGCCTTCTTTACAGTATATGTAAAAATGCTCTGTTGATTTTATTTGCTCTTTCACTTCTTCATCAATAAATTAAATAAACATTTATTTCTTGTCTAATATTTTCTAGGCACTGCGTTCACAGTTGTGAACAAGACAAAAAAGAACCTGGGCATCATGAAGCTTGAATTCCAGTGAAGTGAGACAGACAATAATAATAATAATGTGATAGGTAAATAAGACAATTTAAAATATTATTTAGTATTGTGAAGAAAATTAAACAAGGAATTAAGATAAAGAGTAAATGGTCATAGAGGCCAATTTCTATAAGGTGGTAATGGAAGGCCTCTGAGAGGAGGTGACGTCTGTGTTAAGAAGTGAATAAGAAAAAGAAGTCTGGGGAAAAATAACAGGCTGGTCACTGGAGTAGCAAGTGTATAGTTGTTGTGATGTTCATAAGTTGGTGGGTTCAAGGAACATAACAGAGAGGTAAGAATAACTGTGACTAAGGGGCATAATGATGGAGAATTTTATTCTTGCTCATTATACACTTGCTTTAACTTGTACATGTTAAACCAAAAATAATATTCTTCAAATTTCTAGAATAGTATTTTAAATTTCCTATAACAAATGAGTATTTCTATGTAAACCATAACTGAAGTAAGAAAAATACTAATAATTTCCATTCATTTTAAGTTGTAATTCTCTTTTCTTTTTTAAATATCTCTTTAGAACACTGTGCAAACAGATACATAATATAGGAAGGGAAAACAAAATTTCTGAAGCATCATATAGAAGTCTACGGGTGCACAAGCAGATGCAATCCAAATATATGGCATTAAAATAAATGAATGTCACATATTTGAATAGTTAATGAGGATATGACAGTTCATCAATATTGCAGACATAATAATAGTAAACATTGGATATAAGACTGTTCTGGTGACATATTTTTTCTCTTCACCTGCATGTATTTCTGACGCAAAATTTTACAAATATTTCAATGTTTTAACAGAGAATGAATGAGATTAGATATATCTAATACCAAATTTTTATACTAATTGTAAGAAATAACTGAAGAAAAATAGCAATTTATCTAAAATAGCTTGGATTGGCATTAAAATATTTAATGTAGAATTTTGTTGGTGGCGGTAACGGTAGATGGCCGTGTTCAAAGACGAATTCTCTTTGTCAGCG
The DNA here is from genome assembly GCA_030035585.1 of Dugong dugon. Lineage (NCBI taxonomy): Eukaryota > Metazoa > Chordata > Mammalia > Sirenia > Dugongidae > Dugong > Dugong dugon. The sequence goes on along the minus strand of CM057463.1, from coordinate 97,521,530 downwards.
ATCATTGGACTATGCTTGTTCAACTAATATTAATTTGTACTTTCTCAGAAATATTCATTATTTAGACCATGAAAACTGGTTAATACACAAATATACTATTCAAATCTTTTTTTTTTTATTTTAAAGCAGAAGATGCTATTTTTATTTAAGTTTTGATGAGACATTTTCCTATGAAATATTTGACATTAGTGATTTTGTTAGTTATTGTTGAACAACTAAATAATTAAAAAATATAGTTTTCCTACTTTATATTTGCCTCTACTTGTCAGTTTGTCCTACTGTGTTGACTTGTGTTATGGTATGATGCCGGAAGCTATGCCTTCAGTATTTCAAATACCAGCAGGTCATTCAGGTGGACTTGTTCTGGCAGAACTTCCAGACTAAGACAGACTAGGAAAAAAGGCCTGATAATCTACTTCTGAAAATTCTCCAAGGAAAATCTTATGGATCACAACAGAAATTGTCCCATATAGTGCTGGAAGATGAGCCACCTAGGTTGGAAGTCACAGTAGCCATAACAATGAACTCAAACATACCGTTGATCATAAAGATGGCTCAAGACTGGACATCATTTTGTTGTATTAGACATAAGGTCACCATGAATCTGAGCCGAACTGATGACAACAAACAACTACAAGTTGGAGAAGAATATAGACTATACTACGGACTGCCAAAAGAACAAACAAATCTGTCTTGGAAGAAGTACAGCCAGAATGGTCCTCAGATGTAAGGATATCAAGACTTTGTGTCACATCCTTTGGACGTGTTATAAGGAGGGATCAGCCCCTGGAGAAGGACATCGTGCTTGGTAAAGTAGAGGATCAGCAAAACAGAGGAAGACCCTCAAAGAGATGAGTTGATTGACACAGTGGCTGCAACAAGCGGCTCAAGCATAATAACGATTGTGAGGATGGTGCAGGACCAGGCAGTTTCGTTCTGTTGGACATAAGGTCGCTATGACTTGGAACGGACTCTAGGGCAACTAACAACAACAATGAAATACGCATGCATATATTTACTCACCATTGTGTCCATCAGTGCACATTTATCCAAGGAAATAAATACATGTGCAGAACCAAATTTATAGAAAAACCGAATGTAAAGTGTGCTGTATATTAAAAATAACAGCAAAATATAAAGACATAGATTGTGGAAAGATTTTCAGTAGCTTTATTCCTTCTATTGTATATCTCTTTCTTTACAATCATCTGTCATTCATACAACAAAAAATATTATGTTAGGTTTAGAGAGATTTTATGCATATATTTCTAATTTCTGTATAGTTTCTTTTTTTTCTCACTTCATCTTTATATCTTTCCCCTTACTCTCTGTCAAAAGTGGGAACAACCAGTCTGTTATGGATAAAACATTTGTTTTCAAACTTCAGTTTCTCCATTTGTTTTGTGACCATGCACAGTTTCTTAACTTATTGATAACTTTAAGAATAAAATAGGCATGGCATATTACTAACACAATAGGTTTAAAACCAAAAAAATCAAAACCATTGCTGTCAAGAAGAACACAAAGTAGAACTGCCCCATACGGTTTCCAAGGAGTGCCTGATGGATTCGAACTGGTGACGTTTTGGTTAACAGCCATAACTCTTAACCAGTGCGCCACCGGGGTTTCCGTAGTGTGCCATTTTTGTGAGTGAAAAATTAGACAATATACAAATAACTGGCAAAGTGATTAATGAATATTACCACAACTATTGTTACTAAAATATTTATTATCAGTCATGGGCTTCCCCAAACTGAAGACTGCCAACAACCATCTGGCTGAACTTAGAATCTCTAGTCCTACCTTGATATAACTGCATCTCTGGCATACAGCTTGACTGTAACCTTGTGAGATATCCGGAGTCAGAAACACTGACTACTGAGTTTTAGAGCAATTTGTTATGTTGCAGTAGATACAGATACAGATTTTGATGCCTGGAAGTGGGATGTTACTCTAAGAAAAATCTAAAATATGCAAGTAGCTTTGGAACTGAGAAGTGAGCTTGTAGTAGAGAGTTAGTAAATGCCTAAAGTGTGTTAAAGATATTAAAAGAAGCCTCACACTCTTTGAAAGACTGTGGTTAGGGCTTGCAGGCAAGTTAGGTAAATCTTATCTGAAATTGCAGGAAGGAGGCTCCTGTTATGTAGCAGCAAAGGTTTATCAACACTCTTGCCTGCAGTTAGGTGGGAAGTAGAAAATGAACCTAATATACAGGGTAATCTGAGTCTATTTTCAGTCAGACTGTTGAACGTGCTGCCTTACTTTCTTCCTGTTTATTATACTAAAATGTGGGAGGTGAGAGAAAAACTAAAAGAAAGACAGTTGAACGTGATGATCCCAAAACTTGATGGTTTGGACAATTCTCAGCTTCTCCAGAAGGCAACAAATGCTAAAACTAAAAAATGGCTTCAGAGAAAAGACAAAATTCAGAGCAATGCCTGAAAAACTTGGTCCAAAGATGAAACTGAGAATATGGCTGTAAAATCCTTTGTCGATCTCAGAAAGACAAAAGTTGTTGTCTCCCATGTAGAGACCCACACGGCAAGCAACTGTCATAAACCTTTGGCCAGCAGCCAGCAAGCAACTATGGCCTTCATTTCATCCGTTTTTCAGGAACTGAATTCTGCCAATAACAACAGAGTTAATTTGGAAATGAATCCTCCAGGCATCAGTTTTATTGCACACTCATATGACACCTTGAGAGAGAACCAAACTGCTAAGCTCCTCCTGGATTTCTGAACTTCAGATATTGGGTGGGAAAATAAATGTTTGTTGTTTTAGGCAGCTAAGTTTTGGGATAATTTATTACATTGCAACACATAACTAGTATTGGGGTTGTTGTAAATGTACAACTAAATAATGCAGGAAATACCTGTCGCAGCCTAAGTGCTCCATCTATATTATCGACGGCTATTTTTACAAATATGTTTATTTGATGAGATCCCTCATTCTTAACATATTACAAGAGTATCTTTAATTTCATCTATTTTTCTGGCACTTCTGAATAGGCTACATTGCATGAAGAAAAGCAACATAAAATTTACTGTTAGAAAATAGTTAGACAAACTATTAATCTATATTTTGCAAAATTATATCTCATTCAGTTTTCTGTATTTTATTTCTATGCTAACCTCTTTGGTAAGTTTATAGTACCTTACTTGACTTTTTCATACAATGAGAAATAATTTCCGCCCGCATACTTCACAGGATGTTGTGAAAATTAACGAGATGGTATGATAAAGCTCTAGAAGCCTTGAAACAGTGCTATAAAATGAGTATTTTTGTCCCCATGGGTGATTCTTATGTATTATAATGCACAGTATCCAGCAAAGTGACAGAAGACATGATGGGTAGCTAAGTAGATAGACAGATGGAAGAATGGAGGAAAACAAGAAAGAAAAACAAAGAATAATAAATGATGATAGAAATTAATGGCTTTAGAATTTTAATGGAATTAGCTTTTTGACTTCCTTATCACACGTATTTTCAATATATGCAGAAATATCCAATATTTGGCACTTATTTTGTTTGTTTTAGCCTTTTTGGTTTGGTCTAAGAGGACTTTCGTCATAGCTTCGTAACTCCAACAACTTATTTTTCTCCTTCCAACCATATCCTCTTGTTTCATACAATGAATAAAATCCACTGAAAACAATCTGATTTCCTCTATATTTTATCAGCCCCTTTTTCTCTCCTTATCTCATATTTTGCACACTATTGATGCTTTAATATTTTGTTTCATACAAATACACATGTTTGTGTGTTTGTAAATAAATCTAAGAACAACTTAATAGGAAATTAAAATGGAATATTTTTAGGCTCATGTTTAGTAACACATAAAGATCAAAACCATAGGTGACAAGTTTTTCCAAGTTTCCGAAAAGAGGTATACGGTAGAACATCCAAAGCGAGATATGCAAATATATTTCATGAGACCACTTGTGTGACTTGTAGCTAACTATACCTCCTCCAGACCCCATCTAAATACAGGACCTTACGCAACCATGAAAGAGGCTGGAAATCAGAAAGAAGTTATCATTAGAGAGTGCTGTTAGTGAGTTTTGGGTCTTAACAAAGCCTCTACAGGGTAAAGATGGTGAGGGCAACTCAGAATCTGTATAAGTTCCTCAGAACTTGGAGAATAAGATTTTTGTAATGTGATTCACACTTTATCATTCCAAAGACACAGAGACCGGCCTCAAGTAAAATAGAGGACATCAATTTAATAGTAACTCCACTTACAATGACCAGGGATTCAAATTCCATCTTTCTCATGGGTTAGATGTGGTGAACCGGGATTATTTGACCTACATGCCATACAAACCACCTCGAAAGATAAAAAGACCTTGACTATAAAGGCAGAGACATACAGTTGTATCCCAAGAAGTTGAGTAATTATCCTCCTAAATGACTCACTAGAAGGTGCCTATGGCTGTAACTGCATGTAAGAGATTCCCCAGTGAGATGGTTTCTGAAGACAACAAGTCAGCTCTCCAACAGGATAGTCAGCTATCTGCCACGGCTGCTCCTAATAATATCCCTGCTCACCCCTTCTCTTCGCTGCTTATCTCACTTCACCACCGCATCCTGGTGGGTCCAGAGGCAGTCTCATTAGTAGAAGAAGAGAAGGTCACTTACGGTGGAGGGATAGAGATAAAGCTTATTTACCTCTCGTCTTCCTCTTTGTTATTGTTGTTGTTAGGTGCCATCCAGTCGATTCTGACTCACAGCGACCCTATGTACTACAGAACGAAACACTGTCCCGTCCTTCACCATGCTTACAGTCGTTGTTATGCCTGAGCCCATTGTTGCAGCCACTGTGTCAATCCATCTCGCTGAGGATCTTCCTCCTTTTCACTGACCCTCTACTTTACCAAGCATGATGCCCTTCTCCATCCAGGTTATCCCTCCTGATAACATGTCCAAAGTATGTGAGACGTAGTCTCGCCATTCTTGCTTCTAAAGAGCATTCTGGTTGTACTTCTTCCAAGACAGATTTGTTTGTTCTTTCATCAGTCCATGGTATTTTCAACATTCCTCACCATCACCATAATTCAAAGGCATCAATTCTTCTTCAGTCTTCCTTATTCATTGCCCAGCTTCCACATGTGCATGAGGCAATTCAAAATACCATGGATTGGGTCAGGCGCACCTTAGTCTTCAAGGTGACATCTTTGCTTTTCTACACTTTAAGGAGGTCTTTTGCAGCAGATTTGCCCAGTGCAATGCATCTTTTGATTTCTTGACCGCTGCTTCCATGGGTGTTGATTGCAGATCCAAGTAAAATGAAATCCTTGACAATTTCAATCTTTTCTCCATTTATCATGATGTTGCTTATTGGTCCAGTTGTGAGGATTTTTGTTTTCTTTATGTTGAGGAATAATCCATACTGAAAGCTGTGGTCTTTGATTTTCATCAATGAGTACTTCAAGTCCTCTTTACTTTCAGCAAACAAGGTTGTGTCATCTGCACAATGCAGGCTGTTAATGAATCTTCCTCCAATCCTGATGCCCTGTTCTTCTTCATACGGTCAAGGTTCTCGGATTATTTGCTCAGCATACAGATTGAATATGTATGGTAAAAAGATACAACCCTGATGCACACCTTTCCTGATTTTAAACCATGCAGTATCCCCTTGTTTTATTCTCCTTCCCTTGCAGACTCTTTAATATTGAAGAAGTCCAGAGGTATGGAATGAGAAAAGCTTTAACTTTAGTTGAAGGTTTGAGTTCTGAATCTTTAAGACTCTAGATATTTTATTGAAATGAGTCTGGTTTTTGACTTGAAGCATTGGAATATTTTTCATTACCTGAGACTATCAGAGAAGTCAAGGGATGTGCTTTAAGTTTTATAGAAGGACAGGAGGAACAATGTTCCAAAGTAATTTAACAGGAATTAGGAGAAATAAATGAAATTGTTTTCTGTTGTATCTGAGTCTCTATTGCATACATTTGAACACATGCCAATGACACACAGAGCACAAACCCCTCTAGACATATGTGTATGTGCATGTGTTCATAAGTTTATGCACAATATAATTTTAATGGGTACGTCAAGCTTATTATGACCCAGACACTTTTCTAAGTACCTTAGCAAAAGTACTTATATATATATATAAACATCCTTAATCCTCAAAATATCACAATGATGTATCTGTTATATCTTATGATTATTATTCCTGTATTATAGATAAGGAAATTGAATACCAGAATGATTAAAATCACTTGCAAATGTTAACATAGCTGGAAATGGGGGAAGGCAGGATTAAACACAGTCTGGCTTTAGAATTCATGCTCTTAACTACTATACTATACACTGCAACTTTTTTGTCCAGGTATTTATTACTATATTTATATATGCATGTATTTATGTATATGTGTGCATTTAAAAATATACATGTATGTACATATGCATGTATGTGTGTATATGTATGCATTTATAAATATAAACATATGTGTGTACATATACATATATATATTCGTTCTTGTAAATCCTTTTAGTAAATAGTGCAATTCTTGCAGAGAAATATTCAGCACTCTTTATTCTACGTTTATCTAAGATTATATTCTAGATCAGTCTTCTCCATAAATGTTATTAATATGAAATTAAATTATTTTATTCTATTTGTGGACCACAAGGGGGATACTTTAAAAAGGGTGGGGAAAACTTAAGATATAAATCTTAAATATACTTCATAATGCTTGGAAAATATTTCATATTAGCTTATATTTTCAAAATAAAGGAGGCTGCATGAAAATCTTTTCTATGTTTTGCTCATTTTCTTCAATAAGGCAAATGATTATATTTAGATTGACTTTTATTTGACTTAAATTGTTAGAGATAAATTTAATATACCTAGAAATAGACTTCTTTCCTCTATATTATCAAGAAAGGATGTTATGCTTTTTATATGTGTATATTTTAATAGAAGATATTTTGGTGCTTTATGCTAAATAAACACATTAGGACCTTCTTATTGCCCTCTTGATGAGGTTATATGAAAGGCTGTACAATTTAAACTAGCTATAAAATGGTTTTCTATACATCTACTTTGCCTTTTGGATATGATCACATTATCCATTTTGAAAACACATTATTATCAATTTATCATTATTTGCTGCTATTCATAAGGTTTTCATAGGCCAATTTTTTTTAGAATGTCTTTCTTCTGAGTCTATATTCTTCTAGAAGCTCCACTGAAACCTGTCCACCATGGGTGACCCTGCTGGTGTTTGAAATGCCAGTAGCCTAGCTTCCAACATCACAGCAACACACAAGCCACTACAGTACGACAAACTGACAGACCACCGGTGGTATATCCCATCTGAATTTAGAGATCATCCAATAAACAGATTTGACTCGTTAAACACTAATGACCAAAGACCAGACAAGTTGTGGGGTGACATCAAGGACATCATATATGAGGAAAGCAAAAGGTCATTAAAAAGAAAGAAAATACCAAAACAGATTTCAGAAGACACTTGAAACTAGCTCTTGAACATAGAGTAGCTAAATGGAATGGAAGAAATGATGAAATAAAAGAGGTGAAAAGAAGATTTCAGAGGGAGGCTTGAAAAGACAAAGCATTAAAACGAAATGTGCCAAGTCTTTCCCAAAAGGGAACAACATGCTTGGTATTTCTCAAGCTGAAAAAACTGAAGAAAAAATTGAAGCCTTGAGTTGTAATATTGAAGGATTCTGTGGGCAAAATATTGAATGACACAGGAAACAGCAAAAGAAGATGGAAGGAATACACAGAGTCACTGTACCAAAAAGAATTGGTCAATGTTCAACCATTTCAAGAGGTAGCACATTATCAAGAACCAATGGTATTGAAGGAAGAAGTCCAAGCTGTAATGAAGGCATGGAGAAAAGCAAAGTTCCACCAATTGAGATTTTTCACAAATAGATGCAGCACTAAAAGTGCTCACTCGTCTATGCCAAGAAATTTGGAAGCCAGCTATCTGTCAAACTGACTGGAAGAGATCCACATTAGTGCTCATTCCAAAGAAAGGTGATCCAAAAGAAAATGGAAATTATCAAACAATGTTATTAATATCACACACAAGTAACATTTTGCTGAAGAGCATTCAAAAGCAATTGCAGCAGTACATTGACAGGGAACTGTTAGAAATTCAAGCCAGATTCAGAAGAGTACTCGGAACGAAGTATATCATTCCTCATGTCAGATGGATCTTGGCTAAAATAGAGAATAACAGAAAGATATTTACCTGTGTTTTATTGACTATACAAAGGCATTTGACTGTGTGAATCATAACATGTTATGGATAACATTGCACACTGGTAATTCCAGAACACTAAATTGTGCCCATGAGGAACCTGTACATAGACCAAGAGGCAGCTGTTCAAGCAGAACAAGGGGATACTGCATGGTTTAAAGTCAGGAAAGTTGTGCATCAGGGCTGAATTCTTTCACCATACTTATTCAGTCTGTATGCTGAGAAAATAATCTAAAACTCTGGATTATATGAACAAGAATGAGGCATCAGGATTGGAGGAAGATCAATTAACAACCTGTGATATACAGATGACACAATATTGCCTGCTGAAAGTGAAGAGGACTTGAACCGCTTACTGATGGAGATCAAAGACTATAACCCTCAGTATGAATTACAACTCAACATAAAGAAGACAGAAATCCTCACAACTGGACCAATAAGCAACATCCTGATAAACAGAGAAAAGATTGAAGTTGTCAAGGATTTCATTTTACTTGGACCCACAATCAATGCTCATGCAAGCAAAAGTCAAGAAATCAAACGACATATTGCAATGGGCAAATTTGCTGCAAAAGACTTCTTTAAAGTCTTAAAAAGCAAACTTGTCACTTTGAGGACTAAGGTGTGCCTGACTGAAGCCATGGTCTTTTCAATTACCTCATATGCATGTGAAAGCTGGACAAAGGAAAAGAAGATTGAGGAATAATTGATGTTTTTGAATTATAGTGTTGGCAAAGAATATTGAATATACTAAGGACTTCCAGAAGAAAAAAACGTATCTGTCTTGGAAGAAGTACAGCCAGAATGCTCTTTTAGAGGGAGGAGGCTAGACTTCCTCTCAAGTACTTGGGGCATGTTATCAGGAGAGACCAGTCCCTGGAAAAGGACATCATGCTTGGTAAAGTAAAGGTTCAGCAAAAAAGAGGAAGACCTTCCTCAGTGAGATGGATGGACACAGTGGGTACACAACAATGGGCTCAAACACAGCAATGATTGTGAGGATATCGCAGGATTGGGTAGTGTTTGGTTCTGTTGTGCATAGCGTCGCTATGAGTCAGAACCAACTCAGTGGCAACTAACAATAATGACATCATTATTTACCAATTTGTGTGTTGGAAATGAAGAAATCCAGCTGAGAAAAAGAAAAACATAATGTTTCAAACGATGCCCTTTGGAGTTAGATAACCCTAGTTGGAATTATTGCTCATGCAGTCTCTTTGTCCCCTTAGACAAATTAGTTAACCTCTTCTTCCTTGTTTCTTCATGTGTGTAATGGAGACAATAATAGCAACTAACTTGTAAGATGAAGATAGACATTAAGTGAACTAAAGTGTATGAAGCTCTTAGAACATTGCCTTGCGCAGAAGAAGCAACAACAACAATCAAAACTGTTCGTTAAAGATGAGGATTTTTTTTTAGTTATTTTTGTTGTTGTTTTTAAGTTTGGATTGAGGTGTGAAATTTTTCTTGCTGCTTTTGACATACCTTGATTTATTATTCATGTTTTTATTGTTAGGGGCTGTCCAGTCAGTTCCGATGCATAGCAACCCCATATACAACAGAAGAAAACACTACCCAGTCCTGTACCATCCTACAATTGCTGTTTTGCTTGAGCCCATTGCTGCAGCCACTTTGTTAATCCATCTTTTGAGGTCTTCTTCTTTTTCACTGACCCTCTACCAAGCATGATGTCCTTCTCTAGGGACTGGTACCTCCTGATAATATGTCCAAAGTACTTGAGATGAAGTCTCATCATCCTTGTTTCTAAGGTGCATTCTGGCTGTGCTTCTTCCAAGACAGATTTGTTCATTCTTCTGGCCACTCATGGTATATTCAGTATTCTTTGCCAACACCAAGTACAAGGGCATCCATTCTTCTTCAGTCTTCATTATTCATTGTCCAGCTTTCTCACGCATATGAGATGATTGAAAAGACCATGGCTTGGATCAGGTGCACCTTAGTCCTTAAAGTGACATCTGTGCTTTTCAACACTTTGAAGAGATCTTTTGCAGTAGATGTGCTCAATGCAATGCATTGTTTGATGCCTTGACTGTTGCTTCCATGGGATTTGATTTTGGATCCAAGTAAAATGAAATGCTTATAAACTTCAATATTTTCTCTGTTTATTGGGATATTGCTTATTGATCTAGTTGTGAAGATTTTTGTCTTCTTTATGCTGAGATGTAATCCGTACTGAAGGCTTTATTTAGTCTTTGATCATCATTAGTGAGTGTTTCAAGTTCTCTTCACTTTCAGCAAGCAAGGTTGTGTCGTCTGCATATCACAGGTTGTTAATGAGTCTTCCTCCGGTCCGGATGCCCAGTTCTTCTTCATACAGTCCAGTTTCTCAGATTATTGTCTCAGCATACAGACTGAATAAGTATGGTGAAAAGATGCACTCCTGACTCACATCTTTCCTGACTTTAAACCACTCAGTACTTCCTTTTTCTTTTCGAATGACTGCCTCTTGGTCCATATACAGCTTCCACATGAGCACAATTAAGTGTTCTGGAATTTCCATTCTTTGCAATGTTATCCGTAATTTATTATGGTCCACACGGTCTAATACCTTTGCATGGTCAATAAAACACAGGTAAACATCTTTCTGGTATTCTCTGCTTTCAGCCAAGATCCATCTGACATAGACAATGATATTTCTCATTGCATGTCTTCTTCAGAATCTAGCTTGAATCTCTTATAGTCCGTTGTAGATATAGTGCTGCAATCACTTTTGAATGATCTTTCTGAATGAACCGCTTTTGAATGAAAGAAAATTTTACTTGTGTGTGTGATATTAATAATATTGTTCAATAATTTATCCATTCTGTTAGATCTTCTTTCTTTGGAATGAGCACAAATATGGATCTCTTCCCTTTGGTTGGCCTGGTAGCTGTCTTCCAAATTTCATGGCAGACCCAAGCACTTCCAGCTCTGCATCTGTTTGTTGAATCATCTCAACTGGTATTGCATCAATTCCTGGAAGCTTGTTTTTTGCCAGAGCTTTCAGTGTTCAGTGCAGCTTGGACTTCTTCCTTCAGTACCATCAGTTCTTAGTCATATCCTACCTCATGAAATGGTTAAGGCTGGACCAGTTCTTTTTGTTACAGTGACTCTGTGTAATTCTTCCACCTTCTCTTGATGCTTCTTGCATCTGTCCTAGACATTGATTATACGGTTGTGTAGAGGAGAGATGTGCCTTCACCAAAACCATCTCATGGGATTTAGTTCCTTGGTTTGGAGGTTTAGAATCATGGATTCATGAACTATCCCAGGTAATTGGCCTAATAATATGTTTAGTGCTTCTGTTCTACCTCATAGTTTGTTGCCATAGTTTGTTCCTGGCATCTTAAAATCTTGCAAGCATCCATCCAAGGTGCAATACTTCATCTCTATTCACCTGGAGCAACAGAGAAAAAAAGAGTTAGGAAGATAAGGAAGAAATGTAATGTGTGGTTAATTGCCTTCATAAACAACTGACTCCTTTGCCATGAGGTTAGAAGAACTGGATGGTGTCCAGCTACAATTGCTGAAAATTTTGATCAAATATTCTGTAGAAAAAGCCTGATCAAAAGTGGGGGAAATGCATAACATAATTTCAAATTCTCATGGACTCCAGACTTCCTGGAGTCATGAAGATTAGATGAACCCCTGAAACTATTGCCATAAGATAATCTTTAAAGATTAAACCAAAACTATCCCCGGAAATCTTCTTAAAACCAAACAATAGTTTAGCTTAACCAGTAAAAAAATGTCTGCCTTGAGCGTTATGCTCCTTCAAGAACTATATGTATAGGATCAAACTGACAACAGTAACTGGAAAGATTAGATAGGAACCTTAGAGTGCAGTGAGTTTATTTTAATGAGGAAGGAACAACTCAGAAATGAAGGATGAGAATCGGTGCACAACTAGAAGAATGTATTCAGTTTTACTGAATTGTACAAGTAGAAGCTGTTGAACTGGTGTATGTTTTACTGTGTATATGCTCAACAAAACAAATAAAAATTAAAAAATGACTGAAAATGATGACAAACGTCCTTGAGTGTCTTGTGTTGCTTAAAGAACAACTGACCTGAATTAGCTCAAACCAAAAGTGGAAGTTGTGGTTCATAAACTGCTGCAAAAGACCTCTTTAAAGTGTTGAAAAGCAAAGATGTCACCTTGAAGACTAAAGTGTGCCTGACCCAAGCATGGTGTTTTCAATCATCTCATATGCATGCAAAAGCTGAATGATGAATAAGGGAGATGAAAGAAGAATTGACGCCTTTGAATTGTGGTGTTGGCGAAGAATATTGAATATACCATGGACTGCCAAAAGGAAGAACAAATCTGTCTTGGAAGAAGTACAACCAGAATGCTTCTTAGAAGCAAAGATGGCAAGACTACTTCTCACATATTTTGGACATGTTATCAAGAGGGATCAGTCCTGGAGAAGGACATCATGCCTGGTAAAGCAGAGGGTCAGGGAAAAAGAGGAAGACTCAATGAGATGGATTGACACAGTGGCTGCAACAATGGGCTCAAGCATAACAATGATTGTGAGGATGGTGCAGGACTGGCCAGTGTTTTCTTCTGTTGTGCATAGGGTCGCTATGAGTTGGAACTGACTGGACAGCACCTAACAACAACAATAAGAACAAACTGTTAAGGAATGGTGGAACAACTACACTGTGAAAAAGACAGGTTGGGGCTCAGTTACAACTTGGAGTAGGCCCTCGTATGCTGTTCATCATCTCTGCTCACTCCATATGTTGGCTTCAGTCTCTTTTATTGCAATTGATTTACTTCACAAGGGAGAAAACATGACTGCTTGTGGTTGGTAGGTGCTACATCTCCCTGTTTCAATCACCAGAAAGAGGCTGATATATAGCATTCTTTTGTCTTTTGTCAAAATCCAGAGATCTTGGGAAAGGAGATTAATGATCATAGCTTTATTTGGGTATCCATTCAAAGCTAATCAAAATACAGTCTTGGATTATTCAACTTGTTCCAGGACTGGATCAGTGACCACTCCAAAAAGATGCAGATAGCATTGGCTTTATGCTAGACTTTAACCTTCTAGTTGCTAGATCATGAAGTGGTCAGAGGGATCCATGAAAAGTGTCATATCAGCCACGAAAGCTAGACAGAAAACCGTGCAGCACTGAATTTCAGCATTTCAATATATAAAAATGCTCATACCATTATCAAAATTTAAAATATTTTATGTTAATAAAACAATGATGATTTTATTCCTGGGATAGAGATTAATGGATTAAGAAAACATGTTTTAGTGGGTACCTTATACCCATTGCTGTCGAGTCAATTCCAATTCATAGTGACCCTATATGGACAGAGTAGGACTGCCCCATAGGATTTCCCAGGAGTGGCTAATGGATTCGAAATGCAGACCTTTTGTTAGCAGCCGAGCTCTTAACCACTGTACCACCAGGGCTCCAGGTACTTTATAGCAAGTAGCAAATATACATAAATGGATGCTGGGTTTGTCAGAATTTTTACTTTCTTACATATGAGATTCATTTATTTTTAATAGTCACTAGGCGGCACTTTTAAGGCCAAAAGGCACAGTATCTGAATATTAGTGTAGTTTTATGATCTATTTAATTTGTTGTTCATAATGGAAAGATAGTATTATCTAGGGAAATTAGCTATGGGCTTTAAAAAAATCTGTTTTTATGAGATTGACTATACAATCTAAGTGCAGATAACTTAGTGTTCTTTAAATGTTGTTTGACTAATACTCATAATTATGAAAAATATCCTACATTTTCTCTTAAATTCTTCTCTTCATGACATTTCAACAACTTCTTTTTGATCACTAAGAATGCTGTAACATAGCTCTAGAAAATGTTTGTCTCATTAAAATTCACCCTACTGCAAGTTCAGAGGACTGTAAGTGTCTGTATAATTTTATTTCCACTGGGTGATTTTCATAATGTGTATGAGCTATTCTCTCTGATGGAAAGTGCAATAGTAAGGCACTTTAAATAGGCATTAATCCTCACAATGCATTTGCAAGTTAGGTAAGCAACATGAAGTGAAGAGCCATAATAAGCATTATCCACATTCATCCACCTTTACAGCCTGCAAAACGAAAAATCACATATCATGAACAAAGGACATTTGAAAAATAGCAAAAATAAACGTGGTGTATTTCCTTTCTGGTTATCATAGACAGTTGAAGTAAAAGGGGAACAAAAACAAAAATACATTTTTTAGGAAAGAAACAATAAATTAAAATAAACCAGAACACAAAGCAATGAAAAGTCATTGTCATGTAACAAGAAATAAGGCCTGCTTAGCCTGCTTAACAAGATACTGACACTTGGATATTGACACCATAAAAAATAAGTCATCTACTCTAAACTTACTGCTACAAAGCCTCTTTTCTTCTGTGCTTTAATTGATAAGCAAACTTATTCTTGCCAAATAATGAAGATAAGAGGAATCATTAATTTATTTGGATGAATGCTTAAAAATTAACAAAAAATAACAAAAGGAAAACACAAAACAAAATAAGAACAAAAGATTTTTCAAATGGTCATCACTCCCATGAACAAAGGATTTCTGTATGTCCTACAGAAATTCCACAGAATTTTCTAAAAATGATGTTGTCTTAGTGAATAATTTTATTTTTTCCATATTGAGTGCAGAACACACTGTAAACCCCTTAGGGGATATTTGTAATAAATTAGAATATAATCTATTTTAAGCATATATAGAATAAAGCACACATTAATCCTTAAATAAAATAATAAGATAATAAAGTCATGTTGGAAAAGGCTGCATAAGCTCAATTACTACAGTTGCTTCCCACCATTACTAGCCTCTGCTTTTCCTCATGATACTGTGTTTTTTCTTCTTCTTTCTCTCTCCTTCTATTCCAGTAAGATTAACTAGAGTTTCTCCTTGGAGGGTGGCAGAACAAATTGATAACCCTCAATGACTTCCAGTAAAAGTATTAACTCATCTGTGACGTGAAAACTGTGACTAACGGTGCCAGATAATCTTCAAGGATTGCCAGTAAGAGGTTAACTCATCTGAGACGTGAAAAACATGACCACTGTGAAGAGAAACTATAATCCTGTCCATATAAAACCTTCAGCCAGTCCCCAGTCAGGGAGACAGGTCTTTTGCAGGAGTTCATTCCCCTCTGCCTCCTGTATATCAATATACAATAAATCCTCTTGCTGCTCCTCACCTCACCCCTGAGACAGTATTGGCTTTTGCAGCAGGTGGCTCAGATCTGCGATTTGCAGTAACAATGTGAAATAAGTAAATTAGGCTGTATTTACTCTCATAGAACCATCACAGTAAAAAATAGTCTAGTAGTTTTTAGTTTTAATTGGGTTCAATTATTTACTAATATTTTTGATTGGGCAAAAATGAATCATTAGGCCACTAACTTAATATTTAATTCTAAACTGCTCATTTATCTATTATGCGGGTTTAGTTTTCACATTTATGTAATTCCTCCACTTAAACAGTAACTTTTGACTGTTTTGCAATACACTTTAATCAGTATTTTTATTATGATTACTGATATCATTTAAAATGATTGCATGTTTGCACTTTAAATTAATTCACATCCAAAATCTTTGGAGTCATTCCTCCCATAATTTTTCAAACTTCTCTATACAAAATAGAGGATAGACTTCCTGAATAAAATATCCTGTAGGTTTTTTTTTTTTTCCATTATTGGAATGAAATGGATAAATGCTTAGATAGATCATATGAAAGATGAGAGTCCAAGAAAAACTTCACTGTACTTACCTTGCCCTGGTGTACTGTTCTTGCTCATTCAACAGAGCCTCAGTTTTCAGAGACAATCTCTATCACATACTTCAAAGACAGAAAATAAGACTTTTAGAATATCATCCTCTTATAACGAGTATTTGAAACTTTATGCCTACAGCAGAGTATGAATTAAAATATTGTGAAAAATATATGTCAGAGAAATTCATTATCAAAAGGGAAAAAAATTCTCAAAACTGAACTGTAAGATATGGCAATCATAATATTTCTGAAAATTTAACTCTACTGACAGATACATAATTGTTCACTTGATGTAAACTTTTCTCTTACAATTTTCCTGTTTATTTTTAATATAGTGGAATTAAAAGAAATTATTAAAATATTCTTAAAGTCACTAGTTTTCTTAGCATAGGACTAATATGCATTCAAATAAC
Organism: Dugong dugon; assembly: GCA_030035585.1. Classification (NCBI taxonomy): domain Eukaryota; kingdom Metazoa; phylum Chordata; class Mammalia; order Sirenia; family Dugongidae; genus Dugong; species Dugong dugon. The sequence continues at coordinate 97,505,103 of CM057463.1, read as the reverse complement.
CCAATAAAATATCACATAATTTTTAATACCATCGATAAGAAATTAATGGTAATACATGTTTCATATGGTTAAATTGGAAATTGTTATATCCAGATAATGTCACTTTTTTGTCTATTGTAAATTGTATGAAAAATTAAAAATAATTATCTATGTTTAAATTCACTTCAAATTCAGTTTGGGACAGTATGATACACTATAACATGCAGAAACTGTCTATTTAACTTAACAAAATGAACCTTAACTCTTCATACACTGCTTCTTGGCTGGTTGCAAAAGCAAACTGGTCAAGGTATCCCTGGAATACCTGAAGAGAAACCATGAAGCTTCAAGTACACCGTTGAATTAAGCCCGGAAGTACCAGAGCACCTAACTGAAGGTTGTTTAATGGGATCATGTCAAATGATGAACTTGCTGAGTATTTGGGATATGCAGATGCCCTACCTCACTTCTTCAAGGAGAAGGAAAGGTCAGCAATAGAGGTCCTCAGATGTTTGTCCCCTTCTGAGAAAAGCAGCTCAGTGTATTTGAGAAACACGTTTTGGGTTCCCTGATTCTATACATATTCAGAATGGGTCAAATAGAGGTGTCTGATCTTAGCCCTTTTAAATATGGATCACAGAGTTCCCAATTGAAGGCCCAAGTTGATGGCCAGTGAGAACACAATCAGATTCAGTGCTAAAGAGACTGCTTTGCAATGTGCTACACTTTTTGAACTTGAAGTTATAAAAAGACGACAATGTCTAGTGAAAGCCAGGAGATCTAAAATGAATGTGAATGAACATAAATCCAAACAGGACAAAATATAACAAAATATTGTGAGAAATATATTTGGAGATGGAAGTTATTGGGATTTGTTCAGAAAAAAATTGTTGTTAGGTGCCCTTGAGTCAGTTCCGACTCATAGCGACCCTATTTACAATGGGAGGAAACACTGCCTGGTCTTATGACATCCTCACAATCATTGCTATATTTGAGCCCATTGTTGCAGATGATGTGTCAATCAATCTCATTGAGAGTCTTCTTCTTTTTAGCTGACCCTCTACTTTACCAAGCATGATGTCCTTCTCCAGGGACTTGTCCCTCCTGATAACACGTCCAAAGTACAAGACACAAAGTCTCACCATCCTTGCTTCTAAGGAGTGTCCTGGCTGTACTTCTTCCAAGACAGGCTTGTTTGTTCTTCTGGAAGTCCATGGTATATTCAATATTCTTTGCCGATATCATAATTCAAAGACATCGATTCTTCTGTCTTCCTTACTCATTGTCCAGCTTTCCCATACATATGTAGCAGTTGAAAATACCATGGCTTGGGTCAGGTACATCTTAGTCCTCAAAGTGACATCTTTGCTTTTTAACTTTGAAGAGGTCTTTTGCAGCAGAGTTGCCCAATGCAATATGTCTTTTATTTCTTGATTGCTGCTTCCATGGGCACTGATTGTGGATTCAAGTAAAATGAAATCCTTGACCACTTCAATCTTTTCTCCGTTTATCATGATGTTGCTTATGGCCCCAGTAGTGAAGATTTTTGTTTTCTTTATGTGGAGGTGTAATTCATACTGAAGGCTGTGGTCTTTGATCTCCATCAGTTTAAGTGCTCCAAGTCCTTTTCACTTTCAACAAGCAAGGTTGTGTCATCTGCATGACTCAGGTTGTTAATGAGTCTTCCTCCAGTCCTGATGCCCTGTTCTTCTTCATATAGTACAGCTTCTCAGATTATTTGCTCAGCATACAGACTGAATAAGTATGGTGAAAGGATACAACCCTGACACACACCTCTCCTGACTTTAAACCACGCAACATCCCCTTGTTCTGTTCGAACAACTGCCTCTTGGTCTATGTACAGGTTCCTCATAAGAACAAATAAGTGTTCTGGAATTCCCAGAAAAAATAGATGGGGAAATAAATAAGACAGAATATACTCAAAAAACAAAATAAGTTTTTGCAACAGAAGTAGTTGCAAAACTCTAGAGAATCTTGAATGCTAAGCTCATTTGGGATTTTATTCCTGTTTAATTAAATCCAATATGAGCCCATTATGTTTTTTATCCAGAATTGAATAGTCACTCTTCTCCTAATATTCCTCGAATATTCCTAACTCTGAATCTTTGCACCCTCTACTCCTTACTTGGTAAGAATCAAACACCTTCTGTCAGTTTACTCAAAGTCTACTGTTTTAAGGTTTACTTCAAAAATGCCATTCACAGGAAGCCAACTCCAACCACTGCAGTCAGCAGAAATTCTTCTCTTTGAAAATTTCACGGGTTACTCTGTGCTCTATATCTGAATTTTTTTTCTTATTCCCTTTTGAATAGTTAGTTATCTTTATATTTGTGAGTTTAGTTTTAGACATGTTTGTTTCAGGTGTTTGCATGAAATTCAGGTGAAAATGTCAGCAGACAGGTTAAAATGTGATTGTGCAACTCCAGAGGGTGTTTAGAGTTAGGAGTGCAGTTCCCTGGCTTATATTCATACTCAGAAGGAACTGTGCTGGTAAATTGGATTGCAAAGAAATAAATTTAGAGAACAGCAGAAGACTCATACTTGTCCTTCAAAAGAGGTTTCTCCAGAGACTGCATCAGCCTGAGACCAGAAGAACTAGATGGTGCCCAGCTACTACCAATGAACGCCCTGACAGGGAACACAGCAGAGAGTCCCTCATGGAGCAGGAGAAAAGAGGGGTGCAGAACTCAAATTCTAGTTAAAAGACCAGACTTAATGGTCTGACTGAGACTGGAGGAACCCCAGAAAGCATGGCTCCTGGACTCTGTCAACCCAGAACTAAAACTGTTCCTGAAGCCAACTCTTCAGAGAAAGATTAGACTGGACTATGGGACATAAAGTGATACTTGTGAATAGTGTGCTTCTTAGCTCAAGTAGATACCTTAGATTAAATGGGCAGCTCCTGTCCAGAGGTGAGATGAAAAGGCAGAGAGGGTCAGGAGCTGGTTGAATTGTCACAGGAAACCAGGGGTAGAAAGGACAAGTGTGCTGTCACTGTATAGGGAGAGCAACTAAGGTTATACATATAACAATATATGTATAAATTTTTGTATGTGAGACTAACTTGAATTTTAAACTTTTAAAGTACAACAATAAAATTTAAAAAATAAATAAAAGAGGTTTTTCTAGTAAGATAAGACTCGATGTGAGGTTGAAAAAAGTTTAGCCACGAAGAATATTTGAAGTCTTGTTCAGTGACTGGAGCACTTGGCCATTAGGCATGTGGAAACCATAATTTCATACAGTGGGGGAGAAAATGAACTTGATTAACTCCCCTAGGAGAACATAAAGCTGGAGCTGTTTCATTCTCTAGAGGTAATTTGTTTAAGTTTCAACAAGGACATAAACTATCTTTTAATCTTATTATCTGATAATTTTTGAATACTTGTTACTTCGCACTGTCTGTTAGACAATTGAGAAAACCAGCCTCTCATTTGCAAAAGAGACAATAAAATAAACCGTGACAAGTTTTTGTCCATGAAACCGGCTTACGGAGGTCTCTTTGTCAGCTCTCCTCAAATCAGTGTGGAGGTGGGACTGGAGGTTATTTCCCCAGTTTCACTTAAAATTCAAGGAAAGAAACTTAACCAGCAGTAGCTGTAAAACCAATGCAAGTAATGTGTGTTTATTAGTTAATATTATATGAAATGGAAAAAAATAAAGGAGCTTTAAAAATGATTCTGACTATTGCATTTCTTTTAAATTTTGATTTTTCATTTCCTCTCTAGTGAAGAGAACATACTGAAACATTTAGAGTTAGCCAGTGGCAGGCCACCTTCCCTGGCCAAACATTCTCTTAAAACCTTCCCTCAACTAAGCAAAATGGACACTCATACCAGACCTATAGTTTTTCCTGAGTAAAGCCACAGAAAGGCGTGGCAACATATGGAGAATAATAATAAATCTTTCCATTTTCTAAATACCAACTATTTGCCTTACATTTTACATAACCTATAATGCTCATAACCCTGGTGAAGTAGATAGTTTCTTGAATTTATGGATAAGGAAATCACAGTTCTGGAAGTTAACTAAGTTGCTGGAGGTCACATATTGAGTAATTTAGTAGGTCTTGAATTTAAACCCAGGTGAAGAACTGGATTTAATCTAGGTCTAAACCTGGGTCGGCTGGGGATATGCAACATGAAAAGTGCCGACCCTGTAATACACTTTGATCCAGTCTTAGAAGAAAAGAATTTTTTTTTTCTTAATGTACCTGGTTTTCGTCATTACTTCTAAATGGGGCAACAGGTAAACCCTTACCCAGATGCTCCAGAAAACATGAGAAGAGTCAGAAGAATGCTAAAAGCAAAAGTAAAGATCTTGAAGTGAATTACTGGGGATGGAGCAGCAGAGTTTACACGCACCACTGCAGGGTTGTGAACAAAAGGTGAGCCAGCTCCTCCGATGGTGAGGATGCTACAGAAACTGTTACTGTCACCGCAATTTCCTTGCGCTTTGCTTTTGCTTCTGTTGGCTCTGTCTGGTTGTTTCTTACTTATTTTTTTTATTTTTTATATTATTGTTGTACTTTAAGTGAAAGTTTACAATTCAAGTTAGTCTCTCATACTAAAATCTTTACATACATTGTTATGTGACCCTACTTGCTCTCCTTATACTGTAACAGCACACTCCTCTTTCCACCCCTGATTTCTTGTGTCCATTCAACCAGCTCCTGACCCTCTCTGCCTTCTCATCTCACCTCAGGACAGGAGCTGCCCATTTAGTCTCATGTATCTACTTGAGCTAAGAAGCACACTCTTCATGAGTATCATTTTAAGTCCATAGTCCAATCTAATCTTTGTCTGAAGAGTTGGTCTCGAGAATGGATTTAGTTCTGGGTTGACAGAGAGTCTGGGGGCCATGTCTTCCAGGGTCCCTCCAGTCTCAGTCAGACCGTTAAGTCTGGTCTTTTTACTAGAATTTGAGTTCTGCACCCCACTTTTCTTCTGCTCCATCATGGACTGTCTGTTGTGTTCCCTGTCAGGACGGTCATTGGTGATAGCCAGGCATTGTCCAGTTCTTCTGGCCTCAGGATGATGGAGTCTCAGGTTTATGTGGCCCTTTCTGTCTCTTGAGCTAATACTTTCCTTGTGTCTTTGGTGTTCTTCATTCTCCTTTACTCCATGTAGGTTGGGACCAACTGATGCATCTTAGATGGCTGCTTGCTAGCTTTTAAGAGCCCAGATGTCACTCACCAGAGTAGGATGCAGAACATTTTCTTAATAAATTTTGCTATGCCAATTGACCTAGATGTTCTCTGAAAACGTGGTCCCCAGACCCCCATCCCTGATACTCTGTCCCTCGAAGTGTTTGGTTGTATTCAGAAAATATCTTAGCTTTGGTTTAGTCCAGTTGTGCTGACTTCCCCTGTACCTCCCCTTCACCTAAGATAATTCTTGTCTAACATCAGGTTAGTGAATAACCCTTTCCCTCCCTCCCCACCCTTGTAAACATCAAAGAATGTTTTCTTCTGTGTTCATACCTTTTCTTTGTGACTGACTAAATTCACTCAGGATAATGCCTTCCAGATTCCTCCATGTTACAAGATGTTTCACAGATTCATCATCATTCTTTACTGTTGCATAGTATTCCATTGTGTGAATATACCATCATTTGTTTATCCATTCATCCACTGATGGGCACCTAGGGTGTTTCTATCTTTCTGCTATCTTGAGCTGTGCTGCAATGAACATGGGTGTCCATATATCTATTCATGTGATGGCTCTTATTTCTCTAGGATATATTCCAAGGAGTGGGATTGCTGGATCCTATTGTACTTTTATTTCTAGCTTTTTAAGGAAGCACCAAATCGATTTCCAAAGTGCTTGTACCACTTTAAATTCCCACCAACAGTGTATAAGTGTTCCCATCTCTCCACAATGTCTCCAACGTTTATTATTTTGTATATGATAGATTAATGCTAGCCTTGTTGGGGTGAGATGGTATCTCATTGTAGTTTTGATTTGTATTTCTCTAATGGGTAATGATCATGAGCATTTCTTCATGTGTCTGTTAGCCGCCTGAATGTCTTCTTGGGCGAAATGCCTGTTCACATCCTTTAACCATTTTTTAATTGGGTTATTTGTCTTTTTGTTGTTGAGGTTTTGTCTTATCTTGTAGATTTTAGAGATTAGACACTGATTGGATTTGTCATAGCCAAAATTTTTTTCCAAGTCTGTATATTGTCTTTTTACTCTTTTGGTGAAGTCTTTTGCTGAGCATAAGTATTTGGTATTTATGATCTCCCAGTTATCTAGCTTCTCTTCTGGTGTTTGTACATTGTTATTTATGGTTTGTATTCTGTTTAGGCCATGAATTAGGGCTCTTAGCATGGTCCATATTTTTTCTTCCATGATCTTTATCGTTTTACATTTTATATACAGGTCTTTGATCCATTTTGAGTTAGTATTTGTGCATGGTGTGAGGTATGGGTCTTGTTTCAGGTTTTTGCAGATGGATATACAGTTATGCCAGTACCATTTGTTAAAGAGACTGTCTTTTCCCCACTTAACAGACTTTGGGAATTTGTCAAACATCAGCTTCTCACAGGTGGAAGAACTTACATCTGGATTCTCAATTCTGTTCCATTGGTCTATGTATCACTTGTTGTACCAGTACCAGGCTTTTTTGATTACCGTGGTGGTATAATAATTTCTAAAATCTTTCCACTTCATTCTTCTTCTTCAGTAATGCTTTACTTATCCGGGGCCTCTGCTCCTTCCATGTGAAGTTCGTGATTTGTTTCTCCGTCTCATTAAAAAATGCAGTTGGAATTTGGATCGGGATTGCATTGTATCTGTAGATCACTTTGGATAGAATTGACTTTCTCACAATATTGAGTCTTCCTATCCATTAGCAAGGTGTGTTTTTCCGCTTATGTAGGTCTCTTTTGGTTTCTTGCAGTAGTGCCTTGTAGTTTTCATTATATAGGTGTTTTACATCTCTGGTTAGATTTATTCCTAAGTATTTTATCTTCTTGGGGGCTATTGTAAATGGTATTGATTTGGTGATATCATCTTGAAAGTTTTCTTTGTTGGTGTAGAGAAATCCCACTGATTTTTATATGTTTCTTTTCTATCCTGATACTTTGCTGAAATCTTCTATTAGTTCCAGTAGTTTTCTTGTGGATTCTTTGGGTTTTCTGCGGATAAGATCATATCATCTGCAAGTAGAGATACTTTTACTTCTTCCCTACCAATTTTGGATGCTCTCTATTTCTTTTTCTAGCCTAATTGCTCTGGCTAGGACCTCCAGCACTATGTTGAATAAGAGTGGTGATAAAGGGCGTCCTTGTCTGGTTCCCATTCTCAAGGGGAATGCTTTCAAACTCTCTCCATTTAGAATGATGTTAGCTGTTGGCTTTATATAAATGCACTTAATAATGTTAAGGAATTTCCCTTCTATTCCCATTTTGCTGAGAGTTTTTATTATGAATGGGTGTTGGACTTTGTCAAATGCTTTTTCTGCATCGATTGATAAGATCATATGGTTCTTGTCTTTTGTTTTATTTATGTGATAGATTACATTGAGTGTTTTTCTAATGTTGAACCATCCCTGGATACCTGGTATAAATCCCATTTGATCATGGAGAATTATTGTTTTGATATGTTGCTGAATTCTATTGGCTAGGAATTTGTTAAGGATTTTTGAGTCTGTAATTTTCTTTTTTTGTGGTGTCTTTACCTGGTTTTGGTATCAGGGTTATGCTGGCTTCGTAGAATGAGTTTGGGAGTATTCCAACCTTTTCTATGCTCTGAAATACCTTTATTAGTAGTGGTGTTCACTATTCTCTGAAAGTTTAGAAGAATTCTCCAGTGAAACTGTCCGGGCAAGGGATTTTTTTTGTTGGGAGTTTTTAAATTACCTTTTCAATCTCTTCTTTTGTTATAGGTTTATTTAGTTGTTCTACCTCTGTTTGTGTTCGTTTAGGTAGGGAGTGTGTTTCTAGAAATTTGCCCATTTCCTCTAGGTTTTCAAATTTGTTAGAGTACTTTTTCATAGTATTCTAACATTATTCTTTTAATTTCAGTTGGGTCTGTTGTGATATCGCCCATCTCATTTTTTATATGGGTTATCTGCTTCCTCTCCTGGTTTTCTTTTCTCAGTTTGGTTAGTGGTTTATTGATTTTGTTGATCTTTTCAAAGAACCAACTTTTCGTCCTGTCAACTCTTTCAGTTGTTTGTCTATTCTCTATTTCATTTAATTCTGCTTTAATTCTTATTATTTCCTTTCTTCTGATGCTAGGGCTTCTTTTGTTGCTCTCTTTCTACTTCTTCCAGTTGTAGGGTTAATATTTTGATTTTGGCCCTTTCTTCTTTTTGGATGTGTGCATTCATTGCTATAAACCTACCTTTGAGCACTGCTTTTGCTGTGTCCCAAAGGTTCTGGTAGGACGTGTTTTCATTCTTGTTTGATTGTATGAATTCTTTATTCCATCCTTAATTTCTTCTATAACTGAGTAGTTTTTGAACTAGACGTTGTACAGTTTCCATGTGTTTGTTTTTTTTCCTTGCTTTTTCTGTTATTGATTTCTGCTTTTATGGCTTTATGGTCGAAAAGTTGCTTTGCAATATTTTGATGCTTTGGATACTGTTAAGTTTTGCTTTATGGCCTGATATGTGGTCTATTCTGGTGAATATTCCACGTGCATTGGAAAGGAAAGTATACTTGGCTGCTGTTGGGTGGAGTGTTTGGTGTATGTCCATGAGATCAAGTTTGTTGATGGTAGAATTTAGATCTTCCATGTCTTTATTGAGCTTCTTTATGAATGTTCTGTCCTTCACGGCAAGTGGTATGTTAAAGTCTCCTACTATTATTGTGGAGCTGTCTCTCTCTCTTTTCAGTAGTGTTAGAGTTTATGTATTTTGGAGCCCTGTCATTGGGTGTGTAAATATTTATTATAGTTATGTCCTCCTGGTGTATTGACCCTTTAATCTTTATATAGTGTCCTTCCTTATCATTTGTGGTGGATTTTAGTTTGAAGTCTATTTTGTCAGAGATTAATATTGTCACTCCTGCTCTTTTTTGAATGTTGTTTTCTTAATATATTTTTTCCATCCTTTTAGTTTTAGTTTGTTTGTGTCTCTAAGTCTAAGATGCGTCTCTTGTAGGCAGCATATAGACAGATTGTGTTTTTTTTATCCATTCTGCCACTCTCTGTCTCTTAATGGGTGCATTTAGTCCATTTACATTCAGCATAATTATTGATAGGTATAAGTTCAGTGCTGTCATTTTAATGTCTTTTTTTTTGTTTGCTGTTGACAGTTTCCTTGTTCCATTTAATTTTCTGTGCTGAGTCATTTTTCTTTATGTATTTTCCATTCATCTTTTTCATTGTTGTTGATTTTGTATTTGTTGAGTCTTTATATTTTTCTTGTTTTTTATTTTTATGTGTAGGATTGTTAGTTTCCTTGGTGGTTACCTTAATATTTACCCCTATTTTTCTAAGTTTAAACCAATCCTTTATTTTTTTATATGCCTTGACTTCCTTTCTCTATGAAAAATCTATGTCTACATTTTTCAGTCCCTCTTTTTTGTTTTAATAATGTCATCTTTTACATATTGATGTCTATATTTCCCTATTTTCAGTGTTTTGGTTTTGATTCATTTTTATGACTTCCCTATCTGGGTTGATATCTGGTTGCTTTGTCCTGTGTTCTACTTGGGTTGTTATCTGATGTTATTGATTTTCTAACTTGAGAACTCCCTTTAGTATTTCTTGTAATTTTGGTTTGGTTTTTTCAAATTTCTTAAACTTCTGTTTACCTGGAAATGCCCTAATTTTGCCTTCATATCTGAGAGACAGTTTTGCTGGATATATAATTCTTGGCTGGAGATTTTTTTCCTTCAAGGCTTTATATATGTCATCCCATTGGCTTTTTGGCTGCAGTGTTTCTGCTGAGTAGTCGGAGCTTAGTCTTATTGACTTTCCTTTGTAGATGACTTTTTGTTCATCCTTAACTGCTCTTAAAATTCTCTTTATCTTTGGTTTTGGCAAGTTTGATTATAATATGTCTCAGTGACTTTCTTTTGTGATCTACCTTATGTGGGGTTTGATGAGCATCTCGATAGGTATCTTCTCATCTTTCACAATATCAGGGAAGTTTTCTGTCAACAAATCTTCAACAATTCTCTCTGTATTTTCTGTTATCCTCCCCTGTTCTGGTACTCCAGTCACTCATAGGTTATTCCTCTTGATAGAGTCCCACATAATTCTTAGTGTTTCTTCATTTTTTTAAATTCTTTTATCTGATTTTCTGTCAAATAAGTTGGTGTCAAGTGCTTTATCATCATTCTCACTAATTGTGTCTTCTATTGCCTCAAGTCTGTTCCTATGAGTTTCTATTGAGTTGTCTAATTCAGAAGTTTTACTGTTAACCTTCTGGATTTCTGATTGCTGTCTCTCTATGCATCTTGTAGCCTATTAAATTTGTCGTTATGCTCTTGAATAACCTTCTTAAGATCCTCTATTGCTTTGTCTGTGTATTCCTTAGCATGGTTTGAGCTTTGCCTTAGCTCTTTCCTGATAATCTTGAAGAGTTCAGTATATTAATCTTTTGTATTCCTCCTCTGGTAATTCCAAGAAATTCTTTTTCTCTGGAAAATTTTTTGATTCTCTATTTTGGGAGCTTGCTGAAGCCATCGTGGTCTGCCTCTTTATGTGTTTTGATATTGACTGTTATCTCTGAGATGTCAATAAGTTACTATATTTATTTATTTTATGTTTGCTTAGTTTGTCCTAGCTTCTTGTTTTGTTTTGATATGCCCAAATAGGCTGCTGGCATGATCTAGTTTGATTATTGGTGCTTTTAAAGCTCTAAGATACCATCACCAGGTGGTTAGATCTGTTACTAAGTATGTGAGCACAGAATTCCTATTACTTTTATTGTATGGATTCAGCTCAGGTGTCCAAGTAGCTGATCACCAAGTGTGTGGTGCAGGCTCTCACCTACGGACCTACACAGACATGGGTGATTGGTGCAGGCACAGGTATCTGACTGCAGATGGGGGTCATGCAGTTAGCAAGGCAGGAGGCTGTCAGCTGCCCCTGAGTATCTGTGAGGAAAGTGCCTCCCTGTTCCCTAGATCGTGTAGGTGGGTGGGTTTTGCATCCAAACTATGAGCACCCAATGCTGTTGGCTGTGATGACAGGGTGGCACCACTTATTCTTTGGCCCTTGTCGCAGGTGGCTAGATGGCATGGGTGGAGCCACCAGTCCTTAGGCCCCTGATGTGGGTACCCTGCTTAATGAGCAGAGCTGTGTCAAATATCAAGAACATGCCACTTCACAGCTGAAACAGTTGAAGTTAGACTCAGGTATATACAGTGTTGTACTGTGGTAATGAGGGCCTACACTGTTGAAATGGTTCCACACAATTCTTTGCAGGGGTGAGAGGTCCTCAAAGTTTGTGGACCCCTTATGCCTGTGCCTAGGCAAATGAGCTGGGCCTACCCTGTGTTCCTTGCTTAGGGGAGCTGGCAGATTATTTTTCCCTTGTTTGTTAATTTGTTCCCTCTCCATGGCCGAGAGAATGGCTCAGGGCACATGACGGGCCCTACTTCCAGCCCAGGCGACTCAGCAATCACTGAAGCCATCCCAGACCCAGTGCAGAGCAGAAAGCGGGGAGGTAAATTGGAGAGAAATTTTTCCCTAAGGGTGGTGTTTTTGATCCACATGGTAGGCCAGACACAAGTACTTATACTTCGCCGATTGAGCACTGGTTCTCACTGGTTCTGGATGCCTGAATAAAGTCTCCGCCGCTAGGTCTCTCCCTATGTGGAAAACGTCTCCCAAGTGCCACTGCTTGCCTCACTACACACACAGGCTGATCTGGCCTGAAGGGCTCCAGCTTCCACTGGGTCAGGTCTGGCAACTTCTCTCTGTTTCCAAACTGTCTCTCCCTCCCCCTGCCACTCAGTCTGATTCCTCAGCTTTGCCTTTGAAATTCAGGGCCCCTAGACTGTCATATACAATCAATTCACTTGTATTTTCAGGTGTTTGTTGGAAGAGGGACCACTGGAACTGTCTAACTACTCCTCCATCTTGGCCCCGCCTCCTGGTTGTATCTTTCTTGAATCCTTAGTAGTTTTATTATTTTCCTATGGCTGCTGTCTCAGTTGTCTAGTGCTGCTATAATAGAAATACCACAGATGGATGGCTTTAACAAACAGAAAACTATTCTCTCACAGTCTAGGAGGCTAGAAGTCCGAATTCAGGGCACCAGCTCCAGGGGAAGGCTTTCTCTCTTTGTTGGCTCTGGGGGAAGGCCCTTGTCATCAATCTTCCCCTGCTCTAGGAGCTTCTCTTAGCAGGGACCCTGGGTCCAAAGGATGTGCTTGGCTCTTGGCACTGCTTTCTTGGTGGTATGATGTACCCCTGTCTTTCTGCTACCTTCTCCCTTTTATATATCTCAAAAAAGATTGACTCAAAATACAATCTAATCTTGTAGATTGAGTCCTGCCTCATTAACATAACTCTCTAATCCTTCCTCATTAACATCACAGAGGATTTACAACACATAGGAAAATCACATTAGGTGACAAAATGTTGGACAATCACACAATACTGGGAATTACTGCCTAGTCAAGTTGACACATATTTCTATGGGACACAATTCATTCCACGACTGCTGGAACAAATACAACAACAACTCTGGTGGCTTACAAAAGACAAACGATCTTTTCTCTCTCAATTCTGAAGGCAAGAAATCCAAATCAGTATCACTAGAATGACTTAATCTAGGTCTCTGCAGGGTCATGATACCTCCAGGGGCTTTAGAGGAATATCTGTTCCTTGCCTCTTCCAGCTTCTGGTGGCAGGGGAGAAGGGAGGGTACCAGCACCCAGCAGTAATCTCTAAGTTGCACTGCCCTCCCATTTCAAGATGAATAGACATTGATAGCAGCCACAGGTCAGCAGAAACACTTTCCTTTCTCTTGTCTGGCTACCTGTTGTCAGGTGCCTTTCATATCTGTGACACCTCAGAATGTCATTCTGCACCTTGTCTGCCCGCACCACTTGGACTTGCACCAGGGGAAATTACTCCCCTCTGCCCTCCAACGCTCGCTGTACTTCTGTCTAGTGGCTGCCCTGGCACTCCTGGGCTGCATTTATTACTCCAGTCTCTGCTTCCGTCTTCATATCACCTTCTCCTCTGTGTGTCTCTTATAAGGATACCCATGATTGCATTTATGGCCCATAAGGATAATTGAGGCTAAGCTGCTCCTCTCAGGATCATTAACTTAATCACATCTTTTGCCGTATAAGGTAATATTCACAGATTTCAGGGATTAGGACATGGGCATATCTTTTCTGGGGGCCACCTTTTAGCCCACTATAGTAAACAAGTGACAAACACAATTGGTTAGTATGATTTGAATAATACAGGATTTTAACTATATGTTTTTCCCATCTACAACGTTCTGTTTGATTGAACAATTCAGGACTGGTGGTACAGGAATAGTGAACAAATACAAGATGTGATAGTTTATGTGTAATTTCAACAGAAGATAGGGGTTGGAGGTGAGAAGAGCACCTGTTAACCATTGCTGTCGAGTCAATTCTGACTCACAAAGTCCTTACAGAACAGAGTGGAACTGCCCTATAGGATTTCCAAGGAGTGGCTGTTAGATTCAAACTGCCGACCTCTTGGTTAGCAGCCTAGCTTTTAACCATTGTGCCACTAGGGCCGCCAAGAAGCGCACAAGACTCCAGATTACATTTCTCTTTCTCTGAGACCCAATTCCTTCAGGAAAAAGGATTTTTCATATATACGTATTATACAATAATAAGGGGAAACATATGTACAAACCTGTTTAATGATTCATCAATATAAAAAAAATTAAAATACAGTCTTCGTATAATTTGGGTTGAGAAGTAAGCGTCACAAAATAATAAGTTCAGACAACTTAATAAATACAATTATTATATATATCATGGATAGTTATAAAGTGTTTTCTCCCCTCTTTTTTTTTCCCCCCGCCTAAATTCCAGCAGGTAATTTGCCATAGACATTATCAACAATGAACAAAGATGGAAACAAGGGGATGTGTGCAATAGCATTGTGGAATCTCCAGAGCTTTGTTACTGATAAAATATAGCTTTGTTGAAGGAAGAAACACAAGAAGAAAATGAAGTCTGTAACTCCCAGGGTACAGTAACGATTACAGCTACAGGAGTTTATAGGATGAAATTATGTAGGGAACATCAACAGGGCTAACCTAGTAGAAAATTTTATAAAGATTAACTCAGATCCAACTTAGAAATAGAGGCTGAAGAACTGATTGGCAGTAAAGCAGCACAATTCTGATGTTCTCACCATAGACATATACAAGGAATTGACAAATTTAGCTGCTCATATGATTTTGGTTAATAAGCCTTCCAATCTTTTCCAAGTGTTACAAAAGACACTTCAAAATGTAAATTGTTAATTTTTTTTTATATTCCAAGAGGAATATTAAAAAGGGGGGGAAAAAAAGTTGTGCCTTACTCAACTTAACATGGTAAGAAGAATAAAAACGAGGTCTGTTTAAGCTTAAAAGAAGACAGATCACAAATACAAATTGAGACTCTCTTCCTTTAAGATAACTTCGAGTCACTATAAAAAATTTACATTTCTACTCACCATTTTGTTATATGCACATGTCCATGGGATTCAATGTTGAATTCAGTATATCTGGAAGCATAGGAGTTAAATGTTTTCAATCAAGATTTTTCTCTCTGCTGATTGTTTGATATGGATACCTGCTAAGGTAGATGTAATGTAGCATGCTTTTGCAATAAAATAATTATACATTCAGTACATATAGTGATTACTATGTGCCAACTTCTGTTCTAAGCCATTTACATTTATTAACTCACTGAATCCTGAAAACAGACCTATGAACTATGATTAGTTCATGATACAGATGAGAAAACTGAGGAATGTAGGTTTATCTGAAAAGAAAAAAATTTGTTACAAAAAAATGGCTGATAATATTTACTGTAAAACCAAGCTAATTGATCTTTGCTAATGTTACAGCCCCCATCAAGCTCCAGGTTGTTTCAGATATTTTTATAACTAATTAATATGATAGCAGAATTGACTTATCTGCAGTATATCATTTTGGATATATTATTGCTAGTGTCGGCTTGATTCTTGAACTTAATTTTGTTTTAATAAAAACTTTGCAGTTTATACATGAAGTATAATGAGAATGAATATATACTTATATAATTTTTCTCATTCATATATTCAAACAAATTTGATAGCACAGAAAGAATGATCATATTTCCAAAGGTATGAGATATATCTATATATAGATATAGCTATTACAGACTTCGGCTCATTTACTTTGGACATGTCATCCAGAAAGACCAACAGTTACAAGAGAACATGATTTTTGGTAAAGTAGAGGGTCAGCAAAAACAAGGAAAACCTTCAGTGAGATGGATTGACACAATAGGCTCAATCATGGCTCGAACATACTAATGATTCTGAAGTTGGTACAGGACTGGGCAACTTTTTACTCTGTTACACATAAAGGCACCATGAGTGGGAGTCAGCTTCTCTCTACTAATGTTGTTGTTGTTGTTAGGTGTCATTGAGATGGCTCCAACTCATAGCAACCCTATTTACAATAGAAGGAAACACTGCCCACTCCTGTGCCATCCTCACAATTATAGCTATGCCTGAGCCCATTGTTGCAGTCACTGTGTCTGTCCATCTTGTTGAAGGTCTTCTTTTTCGATCACCCTCTACTTTACCAAGCATGATATCCTTCTCCAGGGACTGGTCTCTCTTGATAACAAGTCCAAAGAATGCGAGACGAAGTCTCCTATCCTCGCTTCTAAGGAATATCCTGGCTGTACTTCTTCCAAGACAGATTTGTTTGTTCTTCTGGCAGTCCATTATATGTACAATATTCTTCGCCAACACCATAATTCAAATGCATCAATTCTTCTTCAGTCTTCCTTATTCATTGTCCAGCTTTCATATGCATATGAGGCCATAGAAAATACTATGGCTTGTGTCAAGCACACCTTAATCCTCAAAGTGACCTCTTTGCTTTTTAACACTTTAAAGAGTTTTTTTTTTTTTTTTTGCAGCAGATTTGCTCAGTCCAATACGTTGTTTCATTTCTTGGCTGTAGCTTCCATGAACATTGATTGTGGATCCAAGTAAAAACAAAATCCTGACAAAGTCAGTATTCTCTCCATTTATCGGGATGTTGCTTATTGGTCCAGTTATGAGGATTTTTTTCTTTTTTTAATGTTGAGGTGCAATCCATACTGAAGGCTGTAGTCTTTGATCTTATCAGTAAGTGCGTCAAGTCCTCTTCATTTTCAGCAAGCGAAGTTGTGCTCTCTCCATATTACAAGTTTTTAATGAGTCTTCTTCCAATCCTGATGGCCCTGTTCTTCTTCATACAGTCCAGCTACTTAAATTATTTGCTCAGCATACAAACTGAATAACCATGGTAAAAGGATACAACCCTGATGCACACTTCCCCGATTTTAAACCACATAGTATCCTACTGTTCTGTTCGAAAAACTGCCTCTTGGTCTATGTACAGGTTCTCCATCAGCACAGTTAAGTGTTCTGGAGTTCCCATTCTTTGAAAGCTTATCCATAATTTGTTATGATCCACACAGTCGAATGCCTTTGCATAGTCAATAAAACATAGACAAACATCTTTCTGGTGTTCTCTGCTTATAGCCAAGATCCATCTGACATCAGCAATGATATCTCTTGTTCCATATCCTCTTCTGAATCCTACTAGAATTTCTGGCAGTTCCCTGTCGATGTACTTCTGCAACAGTTTTTCAAGTATCTTCTGCAAAATTTTACTTGCATAACATATTGATGATATTGTTCAATAATTTCCACATTCTGTTGGATCACCATTCTTTGGAATGGACACTTATATGGGTATCTTTCAGTCAGTTGGTCAGGTAGCTGTCTTCCAAATTTCTTGACATAAAGGAGTGAGCACTTTCAGTTTTGCATCCATTTGTTGAAACTTAAATTGCTATTCCATCAATTCTTGGAGTCTCTTCTTTACACCAGTGTCTTCAGTGCAGCTTGGACTTAGTCCTTCAGTACCATCAATTCTTGATCATTTGCTACCTCCTGAAATGGTTGAATGCCAACCAGTTCTTTTTGGTACAGTTCTCTGTGTATTCCTTCCATCTTCTTTTGATGTTGATTGTATCCTTTGATTTTTTTTGTCCATAGAATCTTTCGATATTGCAA
Organism: Dugong dugon; assembly: GCA_030035585.1. NCBI lineage: Eukaryota > Metazoa > Chordata > Mammalia > Sirenia > Dugongidae > Dugong > Dugong dugon. The sequence goes on along the minus strand of CM057463.1, from coordinate 97,487,869 downwards.
CTCGAGGCTTGAATTTTTTACTGTTCCTTCAGCTTGAGAAATATTTTTATTAGCCATACCCATAAAACATAATCTATAATTTGAAGTTGCATTCCCATGAAGTCGAATGAACTTAAAACATACGGAAAGCAATTTAATATCAAAAAGACTGTTTTGTATTTTCCGAATATTTATAGCTTTTTATATTTTCCCAAATTTTGACGGCATTTTTTAAAATTTAAATTTTAAATTTTATTTTTGTTTTTAATGACTATCTTTCATTAACTGTTTCTAAACTATTCAATCTAGTTTTTAATTAAAATCATAGTTGTTTTCCTTTGCCTGCTCATGTTTCATTTATTTGCAAAAGATTTACAAAATGTTTTACTTATTAAAGAATAAATCAGCTAGGTAGCTTTGGTTAAGTCATGCAAACTCTCGCAGCCTGAATTTTTTCATCCGTAAAATAGTGATTATAATAGTAGTAGCTAAGGAGCCCTGGTGGCGCAGTGATTAAAGCACTTGGCTGTTAACCAGATGGTTGGCTGTTCAAACCCATCAGCTGCTCCAAGGGAGAAAGTTGTAGCAGTCAGCTTCCTTAAAGATTACAGCCTTGGAAACCCTGTCCTATAGGGTCACTATGAGACGGAATCGACTCTATGGAAGTGGGTAATAGAAGTAACTATGTCATTTTGATGTAGTTATAAAGATTTTGATGTACTTATAATAAAAATAAATCAATTAAATATTGTAATAAACAATTTTGGGATAAATGTCACACACTCTTGATAAGCATATTACCCAACTGATGGAAGCAGAAATGATCAAGCACACTACCCATGGTCATGAACATTCAGCTCAAAGGCATTCCTTCTGTAAAGGAAAAGAAGAACCTGAGTTAATCTGATCAATCCATTCTCTGTTTAACCCTACTTTAGTTGTACTTATTCTTTGTAATTGCGGTCCTCACAGTGTATGTCTCTTAGTGACTACAAAAATAAATTACAAAATAAAAGCCCCAAAATGAAATCATATAAAATTATATTAATAGAAGTTAATTATTCTATAAATGATCATTCTTGAAAACCATATGAAAAAGATAGGGAAAAACTCTATTACAAGTCCTAAATCCTTGCAACCTGTAAGTACTCAAAGTTTTATATTATTGCTTTAATTATTGAGGCATATGATTAAAATGAAAATTCTTCATAATTAATAACATGATCATCAAACATCAAGATAGTGATCCTAAGAAAAATAGGATATAAAATTAGCAGGTACACATTTACAGTTTTTTTTTTTCAGTTAAGTAAATGATAATCTAAAAAATTAGGAAAAAAATAAAATCATGCAGAGAACACAGTTTGGTACTCAAACATATGAGCTGTGGAGTCACATTGCCAGGGTTGAAAATAAATCAGCTAAGTAGCTTTAGCTAAGACATATAACCTGTCTCAGCCTCATTTTCTTCCCCTGTAAAATGATGATTATAGTAATAGCTACGTCATTTGTTTTTAATGTAGAATAAATGAGATAAATGTAAAAGACTTAGCATAATGCTTGTCACACCAAAAAAAAGAAAAAAGAAAAGAAAGAGAATGATAAACAAAAAGTAAAATGATTAAATGTTTCATTGCTTTAAAATGGAATCCAGAACAGTTTACTCAGAAAATAATGTGTACAATCAATAACCTCTGTGCCTCCATAAATCTGTTTATTTCCGGTATGAGAAGGCAATAAATCACATGAAATTTCTGGGGAATTTCTTTTAATACCTATTTTTATTATGGAACTGGGATCTAGATTTCTGCCATGATTCATTCTGGCCTCTGGGCACCTTGACCAACCTCTGTTTTCTATTTTCCTTTATACTAAAGCAACGCTTGGAGTGTAGGTTTCACTAGTATTTGGTGAAATAATCAGAAGCAAATGTTTTCCAGAGTAGCCCTGATTTAGTTTATCAACTTTGGAAATGGCATCATTCAAATGAGAATGATATTGAAAGGAAAAGTGAGAGGGGTTAGCTAAGGGAAAAAAGAAAACACAAGTTTAAAAGTCAAAATTTTCACTTGCATAGTTTGTCCATCTACTCACCTGCTATTTTCAGCATTTAATTTTTTATCTCCCTCATTATATCCTCATCAGGGAGCATTCCATGCTTCGTTGCTTGATGCTATTAAAACTTAAGTTAAAAAATAATTTTAAAACCCTTCCACCTATATTGTTCTCCTTTCCTATCCAGATCCCAAGATTGACTGATATGGGGAGGCAAATTGTGGTTTTGCTTGTTTGTTTGTGTGTGTGTGTTCGCGCAACAGAGTATATAAGTTTTTAGGGTTCAAATTTTTGCTACATCTGGCCTCCCACTCCATACACAACAAAACCGATACACTGGAGCTAACTTATGAATTAGTTTATAGCTCTTTAAATATTTGGGAATTGATTGGGAAGGCAACGCACTCAGAGGGGGAGAAAATTCCCTTAGGAGTCACTCTCATTTACCTAGTGCCTTCATTTCTCAGACCATTTGAGATGCTAATTACAAATTGTTTTTGATTGTACTGATGACCCAGGAAGTGACACTTCACAAAGAAACCACCATTTGAATATATCTCTGTTCTAATGAAAGTTACGCACTTCGGGACCCAGGGCAAGGAATAAATAGAGCAATATACAGACTGTTTTCCTTTATTTTCGTCCGTATTTATAGCAGTTAACATAAAAAAAGCAAAAAATAGATCTAAAATAGACCTTAAACTATTTCACTTTTATGACTCCTTAGTTTTCTTTTTATAGATTACAACAATCTTGCTAAAACAAAGACATTAGAAGATGTCCTTTCTGATATCTCTTTTATTGTCAGATCAAATGGGTGAAAAAGCCGTGGAATAGGAGTATGTGAATTACCTTTACCATGACTAACCATGGTTTTTATACTTCTAGTGTTTATTGAATATTTAACTCCTTCAGTTTACTCACTAACCTCCTAAAAGTTCTAAAAGAGACCTGAGTTTTCTGCTCGAATCCCCGAACATGGCTGCCTGATGTGGCTTGAAGAGGTAACTTGAGTGTTGAAAACCCTTATTTATTAAACAAAATCCTCCTGATGTGACAGAAGTATTTCATATGCCTTTCCTGATGTCTCATTCATTTCCAGTTATCTTTTACCCACGGAAGCAACCGGCTAAACACTTAATATCTTTGATACCTGATGTGATAGTCTGTTTCTGCTTTTGAACATGAAAAGAAACCTTTCAAAACCAACAATAAGTAAGCAGATGTCCAGTAAATCCTTCAGACCATTGAGCAGGGGAGAAAAAGAAGCTTCATCTTCACTTCCCTTCTATCATTTTAATATGGGTGAAGAAAGAACAAAAGCCCAGCAGCTGATGGTACTGTCATCTCTCTCCAACTCAGTGAAAGCACACATTTTCCATGTCTCCTGGCTGTGCATTAATGAGGAAATTGTCAGAGGGAAAGAAGGAATGAGTTCATGGTTTTCAGTTCCATATGTCAATTCTTTAGCTCCCAACCCACCATATTATGGCTTCTAGAAAAATATGCTCTAGTCATTAGTGAATGGCAATTGAGAGAATAGTTCTATTTTCATTATATTGTCTTATTGACCCTCCCCAGCAATATTCATTTAGATTTTCGGCATGTAGTTGCTTTCCTAATACTGCCCAACAGCTTCTCCTCTCCTCAAATGTTGGCATCAAGCCACCTTTAATTATTTCTCATTACTTTCCTTCTTCTTACTGCATGTTCTTACTGTGAGGAGCTTTGCCAATTGCTGACAAATGCCAAATGGGAAAAAAAAAAAAGGAAGATACTTTGATGGGGAATCTATTTCAGCAGCACAGTAGCACCACTCTAAGCTCCACTGGCGTCTACTTTTGCCAAAGATCGTATCTGCTGCCTGCAAAGTTAAACACAGGAAACCTACTGTCGCTTCTGCTTTTGCTGTTGCTAACTCTGGTGGCCACAGATGTACCTCAAGAGGAGAAAAGCAAAGCGAAGTTACACCTATTTATTTAAGGGAAGATTTCTCCATCAGTTTCTGAGCTCTGTGTTAAACTGTTTTGAAAATGAAAAATCAGTTGATTTTAATTAATTCAACAAATACATGAAAACGCCTTCTTTGTTCAAAACGTGACATATGGATCTTGGAAGTGAATCATCTACTAACAGGTGAATAAGTATAGGCTCTGCAAAGAAGACTTTTACATATGGCAGGAAGGATAAAAATACCGGTTGCTGTCAAATCAATTAAGGCTCATAGCAACCCTATAGGAGAGAGTAGAACTGCCCCTTAGGATTTCCAAGGCTGTAAACCTTTATGGAAGCATCTTTCTCCGGAGGAGTGGCTGGTGAGTTCGAACCACCGACTTTTCAGTTAGCAGTCAAGCACTTAACCGCTTCACCATGAGGCCTCCTTCCAGTAGAAAGGATAATGGGTAAATAATGGTAATCTTGATGATGGATAAAAGATACATGGGAGTACCAAGACAAAAACAAATCAGTTACTAGATAGTGTTTGAGAAAACTGTTTTATGAAAGAGGTGGAATTAGATCTACATTTTGAAGGATAGCTAGACTTCAATAGCAAAAGAAGGAGAAAATACTTGGCTAATGAAACAGAAGTAAAGTGGCTTCATAGAGATCTTATTAAACTAGCTGGAATCTAAGTTAACTGAAAGGATATTTGTGGAATACAGGGTAGGAGAAGTAGATTGGGAGCAGATTATAAAATATATTTATTATAATACCAAGGAGAATAAATTTTATTCAGAATGCATATAAGTTTTTATATAGGGTAAGTGCCATGTGTGATAAATAATTCAAAATACAATAATGATGGTATATTGATGGTGATGGGGAAAGAGGTGGATATGGGAAACACCATTAGCAAGCTTAGGGATAGAAGAAGCAAGTATTCATAATGGTTCTGATCATGGCAATGGCATTGGGATTATAAGGTTGAGCTGGGTTTGGGAAAAGAACGTTCATTAGGAGCTGTTGACTACCTGGATGAGAGAATCAGGGAAGAGTCAAAGATAAGATTCTTACACCCTGTTAGAAGACAAAAATGTAGTTTCACTAACTCAAATAGAGAATAATCCCTTTGCCTACACAGCCCATGTAAATACTTAGTTTGTTATGATACAAGGTGTAGGAAATTCTGAAAATTTGCTGCATTAATAGAAACTCTGGAAAGGTGATGCAGGCTCTCTTATGCCGTCTTATTAAAAAAACTGTAGGAGAAATTGATGTTCTTACCCATCATTCTGCCTGGGATAGGGGTAAGGGCCTCTTCACAAAATGTTATCAGCATCAAAATTCTTTTTTTACTGCTTAATTCTTACCTTCATTTTTGGGTTAACAAAAAAAATTAAAAACAATTTTAACGAATTTAGGTGATCAAAAGAGGAGGCCTGGGAAAAATAGACCTGATTATAAATCTCCTAGATCTTATATCTTGGTTACAAAATATCTACTTTGAAGGACAAAGGTCAATAAACCAACTATGCCGTAGTAGAGTTGCCCAAATTGATTACAGATAACAAGAATTCAGGGTTAACTGAAGACAGAGAGCCTATCTACTTAATTTAATAGATCATGTAAAAAGAAACATTTTTGCTTGATGATTCTTCCTACATTTTCTCTGTCCCAGTTTTGACCCTCAGCCTACTACCAAAGTTCTTCCGCTGGTAGCATACATCATGAGAATGATACACTATAATATTAGCAGGAAAACTGAAAACTTGGTCAATTCAATTATGTGGGTGAACCAGGTGTCTTTGCACAGTTTGGAGTCAGCCTCAGGCTCCAATCTTACAGTCTTTCCTGTGAAGTTGGCACAAAAGACCTGTTCATAAAGGGATATTAGTAGGAATTTTCTTATTATGAATGAAATAAACCAGAACTAGGACTCAAGTCATTTCACGTACATTACTTCTTCTCCCTTTCAGTTGTCTGTGGTCTGAGGTTGTGTCCTCTTTTTCACTCGTCTCGAAAAAGCAAAAAAGGATAAAAATATATCACAATGTGTTTTTTTTATTTAAGTGATGTTGGATTCAAATTATACACACATTAAGAGTTAATCAAAGGAAAAGTATTGCAAATAAATTGAATTTATTGGAGGGAAATGGAAAAATAAGTATTAAACAAATTAAAAAGAAGTGAGATAAACAAACATATTGTGAAATTGCTAAAGCAAAGACAGTAGAAGATGTCCTTTCTGATATCTCTTTTATTTTCGGATCAAATGGGTAAAAAGCATGTTTCTGAGATTTTAAAAAAAAGGAATGATGTTTCATAAGCATTGCAAACATTTCATATAATCTTATACAGATATGTGCTCACTATAAGATTTTTCATTCACTTGTATTTGTATTCATTCAGTTTTCATTATTAATTGTTTACTACACAGTGTAGTAGTTTACTATGCAGTGTGTTAGGTGTTGGGAAGAAAATAGATAGGGCATGAGTCCTGCCCTAAAGTTTCGAAAACCTGGACAGGGAGAGAGGTATCTGAACATATAATTGCCTTCAAGAATGATAATTAAGGTATGTACAAAGTATAAGGTGGTCAAAAGAGAGAGCGTTTTACTCTCAGCTTACATAAATTAAAAAAATGATTTTCTGAAAAGATTTCTTGGTTGTTTCTTGAAAGACAATTAAGGCATAACTAATCAACCAAGGGGTATTGGAAAAGTCCAGGGAGACAAATGTAGCTGCACCAATATGGAGGGAGAGAAGTGGTGGGTCCTGGGTATAGTACAGACAGCAGCTTTAGTTGTTTCTCATTTTAGCGATTATTGTTGCTTGGGAATAATATTGTATTAACCACTAAAAAGAATATTTGCTTAGATATTTGTAAAACATTAAACTAAAAAAATCAAAACCTTGAAAATGACTGATATTATCTTTGATGAGAAATGTATGGCATCAGTCTGTAACTTACAGTTGAGAGAAACAGATCCTGAAATCATTTTACTGATTATCTTTGCTTGCATTATCATTTTAAATAAAAACTACCATATCAAATAACACATTTAAAAGTCTGAATTCAAGACACTAGACAATTTACAAAATTTTCATGTTATTATATTTTCAAATTAGGGAAAAAAGCATATTGTATCTTTGCTAGTATAATAAATGTAGTATGATGAAAGCACCATTGAGTTTACTTAAACAACTTTATCATTTGTGGACTCTCCTAGGAGGTGTCTATGTAAAATTAAGAAAGAAATTTGGAGAATTGCTAGTGTTTTTTACATATTACTACTTTTCATCTATAAATCTTTTGTGAGTGTCTGATATGTGTGAGAGTATGTGTTTGTATGTCTTGTCTTGGTTACAAAAACTAGGCAGTCAGGTCCATTGTTTTCAGTGTATTTGCATGCAAATAAAGGAGATTGCAGGTCACTTTTAGGATGGTTACATACAACATCAGGAGTCTCTGGGTAGCAAAACGATGAAGTGCTTAACTACTAACCAAAAGGTTAGCAGTCCAAATCCACCCAGAGATGTCTCAGAAGACAGGTCTGGTGATCTGCTCCCAGAAGTTCACGGCCTTGAAAACTCTAGGGAGCAGTTCTACTCTGCACACGTGAGATTTCCATGAGTCAGACTAGAAATGATGGCAACTAACAACAACAACAACTTATGACATCAAATTATTCTGGTCAAATAAAATTATCAAAATGTAGCTAAATTTTAGTGAAAGAAAGCCTACGTTTACAAATGTTAAGAGGAAAATCAACTTATTGAATGGTAATCTCAGAAGAATGATAATGTATAATTTGGCAAAATTGGCTTTGCATCGTTAGCTGCTGCATTTGTCACCCGATTTGAAAGTAATCTCCCAGAACATGTGATTCTTTCCCTTTCTGTTCTATAAAGCATGGTCCCAGTAGAATAGTCTATACCTATCAGGTTATGTTTAATTTGTATAGAGACAAATCTATGCTAAACAAAATAATAAAACCTAGCTTTGGCACTCTCTATTATATTGATTTTTACACAGTTTGTCATCTAGAGAATTATTTGAGCAGTAGCGTTCACTTTTCTCCCAACAGGGCAGGCATAGTAATAAGTAATGGCAATAATGGTAATGGGACTCTGTGGCCTGTTATATCCCTTGGACCCAAGATATGAATGAGTGACTCCAACTCAGCTCTGTGATTAGATCACACAAGAGGCTGTAGCTTCTCTTGACAGTTGCTCACTTCTCTAGATGTAGGAACATAATGAAATGCAGGGCTCCCTAGAATGGGTGGAGGCATATTAGCTTTTGAAAATGAGAAGACTTTGCCTTCAGAAGAAAGCAGAACGCTAAAAACAGGTGCAAATTAAGATGAACAGACCCTGTACTGGACCACTTTGCCAGAGAATTTGGCTGTTGTACTGGAATGAGTGCAGCTATTCATACGATAATCACAAAGAAACTTTTTAAAACTAAGTAAAAAGCCATTTACCCTTAGTCATAAAAACAGAAAGTAAACTGACATATGACTTTCAAAAACATAGATTTGCAGTTAAAAACAAAAATGAAAATCCCCAGAAAAGCCTGGGTTCCAATCCTGTCTCAATTTATGTGCTAACTTCTATAAGTTATTTCACATATATAAACCTCCTTTGAAAATAGGTATAATAATTTTTTTATAGTAAGGGATGAAAAACACTTAGTAGATTGCCTACAAAAATATGTGCTTAATATATGGTAGCTATTAATATTTTAAAGACAATTTGAAACACTTACTGATAAAGATCAGAGATGACAGCCTTCAGTATAGATTACACTAGAACATAAAATGAAAATCCTCAACTGGACCAACAAACAACAATATGATAAAAAGTGAAGAAATTGAAGTAATCAAGGATTTCATTCTTGAATCAACAATCAATGACCATGGAAGCAGCAGTCAAGAAATCAAACGACATATTGCATTGGACAAAGCTACAAAAAGCCTCTTTAAAGTATTAAAAAGCAAGGATGTCACTAAGCTGCATCTGATTCAATCCACGGTCTTTTCAATCACCTCATGTGCACATGAAAGCTGGGCAATATGAAAGGAAGATCAAAGGAGAATTGCCGGATCTGAATGGTAGTTTGGTGAAGAATATTGAATACACCATGAACTGCCAGAAGAATGAACAAATCTGTCTTGGAGGAAGTACAGTTAGAATGCCCCATAGAAGTAAGAATGGTGAGACTTCATCTTGATTATTTTGGACACGTCATCAGGAAAGACCAGTTGCTAGAAAAGGACATCATGATGGCAAAGTGTCCGTGAAGATGAGGGAAACCCACTGTGAGATGGACTGACACAGTGGCTGCAACAATGAACTCAAACATACCTAGTATTGTGAGGATGGTGCAGAACCAAGCAATGTTTTCTTCTGTTATGCATAAGGTCACCATGAGTCAGAGCCAACTCAAGGCAACTAACAACACCAAATACAACATTAATATTTTTTAAAATAATTATTGCTAATATTATTTAATTTCGACTTGTATTAAAGATTAAGCAAACGTTTTATCCAAATTATGGACTCCTGAAATCAAAAGGAATTTAAAATTTGAAATAATCTTATGTGTAAACTGTGGATAACACTTTTCTACTCTCAGTATGAAAATGTGTATGAAGGAAACATCTAGAACATGGGGTCTAGCATATAGAAATAAATTGTTATGTTTTAATTCCTTTCTTTTCATTTACTTTGAGTTGTTATTCCCTCAATACTCACAAGATACCCATATTCTAAGTATAAATATGTGACAATATAGCACCTAAGTATTGTAATCCTTTTATAACTGTGCTTATACTAATGTCATAGAGGCAGGAGTAAGTGTCTCTCTTAAGATCAAGGGTTGAGAAACTAGACAATACTGACTAGTAAATACACCTTATTACTGCACCTTCTCCTCAGAAATCCATTTTTCTTACATCATAGTATTGATTCTGAACATCATACCTTACTGTGGCTCCTTCCTCTATAATCTAATTTGGACAAGTTCCAATTGTTCCAAAGTTTTCCTTTCCTCTCAATAAACCTGCATGTTATTTTTATTTTTTAAATTTGTGACCATGTATTAGTTAAATGAAAACCTAATTTTTGTTGCAGTAAGGTTCATTCATGATTACATTATGTTCTTACTCCCAGTTAGACCATTCACATTTAGTTCCTTAATCTGCTGGGATAGTATCAGTCAGAATCCAGTCAGAACACAGAATCCACTTCAATTATACTAAAAGAGAAAAATTAACCCTAAATAATCCTTAACTAGATATTAGAGAGCTAAAACCATAACAAAAGGTAGACTGTTGTATGACTGGGAGTCCATAGGTGGTGCAAACAGTAAACGCACTTGTATACTAACCTAAAAGTTGGAGGTTCAAGTCTACCCAGAGGTGCCTTGGAAGTAAGGACTGGTGATCTACTTCTGGAAAATCAACCATTGAAAACTCTATGGAGCACAATTTTTCACTGACACAATTGCCATGAGCTGGAATCTACTTGAAGGCTATTGGTTATGGTATTGCAGAGGTAGTAACTGCAGAAAACAAATGGAGAAAGAAAGGGAAGAAATTGAAATTAGTAAAGTTTAGAGGAGGGTTCCTACAGAGAGAGATTCAGACCTCTCTGAGGAAGACTGTTACTCACCTGGTGCTTGAAACTCAGGTGTTCAAACTTCAGGTGCTAAAATCATGGGCCTGGGAACCTGGGAACCAGACCTCTGAGGAGGAGAGGCTGTGGCCTGGTAGCTCAAAGGAAGGCGTGAGATGAGGCTGATTCTAGAAGTATGGGAAAGCAACAAAGCGAATTTAATACTGCTATTACTGGAACAAAATGCTGCTGCTGGGTTGAAAAAGCACTAGTGGCTACAGTGGTGCTACTGGAAAAGGAGGAAACAGAAGAGACAAAGTCCCGTCTTCCTCAGGGCTTGCAGTTTCTCATCACTGCCCCCATTCTGTGGTCTTTTGAGCTGGCAGAGAAGAAGCGTGGTTTGCAGAGTTCTAGTCTCCACATCACAAGACAGAATATAGATTGGTGGATTTGAAAATACCAGACAATAGCACAAGAGGTTCTGAACTATTTAGGACAAGTGAGTGTTTTGTTTTTTCACTACACAGTATGGATGTTTTCTCATAACAATTTCTGAACCTTACTACCTTCTAATCAAAAGCAATGGTAGAATGGAAATTACTTTGATCTGATGATTTGCATTTTCTTAGTAACTAAAACAGGATTACTCCAAAGGCTGTCTGAAAATCTGTTCAGAAGCTGTTCAAGAGAGATGGAAATAAATATTCAACCAACAAACCACCAATTACAGGTGAAAAATACACAGTTATAGACTATAATCACCTAACACATTAGTAACTAGAATTCACTTTAAATAAGAAAAATAATATATATCAATATTTTCATGAATGCTGTGCTTTTCCATAGGTTTTCTTTTGTTTAGGTGTTACTTTTAGATATTAATAAAAAAAAAAAAAAACTTACCATATTTAAATTGGCAAAATGCACAAGGAAATAGCATTTTAGGAAGGTATCATCATGTAGCTTTTCAAAAATTATATTAAGGAATGAACATGTCATATTTTCAAAACATGCAATAAATTTACATATAATTCTATGTTTATCTTATAGTATTATAATTGTACTTATATTTGCATAATGAAAAGCTCTTGGAATAGAAAGTAAATACGCAGAGATTCATATATGCAATTCACAACTGACAATAAGTAAAAATGTATTGAGAAACTGAAACTATCTTTGTGATAGTTCCAGAATCTTGAATCAGTGTGATTCTAGCACATGTATAAAGAAATATTATTAATATTTAATCTTACTTTGAAAACTATAAGAATGTTAAGTTCCAGACACTGTACCTAAAATAATTTAGAATTTATATCTCTCCTTCTGCTGTCTATTAAAATCAGTTTAGTGAGTATTACTCAGTTTGTAACATTTGACATTAATCCTTTTCCTCATCTCATATGAACAACGTTTCCTAACATTTTAAACAGAAAACATTTTATTTCAAAAATGAACATTTCTTATTACCCATTGCAATCTTTTATATAAAAATGGGAAAAGGAGTGGATGTACTTAAATTCTGGTATCCAAACAAACCTGAAAGTGTATTTGTAAAAGTTGTGATGAAGAGTTTTAAACAGAAGCAGCACGGAATGACTGTGCTGTCATCTAAATTCAGCTAGACCCCACACAAGTGTCAGAACAGCACAAGAAATTAATAACTTGCACACCAACATATTTTATTCATGGTTACAGCCACTACACTTCCAAAATCTGAAATTCAGAGACTATAAATCTCTAAAGAAGTGATAAATGCAAAAGATGGAGGAAATAGGCCCAAGTTCTGGAGTGATGTCTTGACATTTGCACCGTGTAACTGTGGCATCTTGGCACTTCCTCCATTAGCCATATGTCATATTCCCTTTGGGGAGTGAAACCTTCTTTTCAGCTTATAATTATTTATATACATTGAATAAATAATGTCCTCTTCTACTTTCTAAACTGATACTCCTCTTCCTCTTTGAAATTAGGAGTTTAGAGATGAACATACCAGAATTTGTATGTAACTTTTTACCGACAAGGAAAAAGAATCATTCCTGTCTATGCATGAATTATGTGGCCAAGCTTTAACCCTGCAAATTCCCATTAAATCTCATTCACAACTCCCAGATGATGCTTCATAACTGGGTATAGCTATGAGGTACACACACAGCTTCTCTAGGCTCATACTTTACACCAGCAATTACAGGGAACTGGAAACAATTATCCTAGCTAAAAAAGCATGCAGTATTATTTGCCTTACCAGTAGTAGAAATAAAACTAAGCCTAAGTAGAGTGATATTTCAACTCAAGCAAAAGTAGAATTATACCATTTTCTCTCTGTTGCAAGGTCTTCTTATAGGTGGTTCTCTCTTGATGTTATGGATTGATTCGTGTTCCCTAAAAACATAGGTTGAAGTCTTAGCCCCGGGTAACTGTGAACATGACCTTGCTTGGAAATAAGGTCTTTGAAAATGGCATCAGTTTGGTTACCATGAGGTCATACTGGAGGAGGTGGATCCTAATTCTTTATGACTGGTGTCCTTATAAAAGAGAAAAAGATTCACACAGATGGCAGACAGAGGAGGGATGCCATGCGACGCTGAAGCTGCAAGGAAAGGAACACCTGGAGCTGCTAGAAGCTAGGAAAGAGACACGGCCTTCAGAAGGAATTAATATGATTAATACCTTAATTTAGACTTCTAGAACTGTGAGACAATACGTTTCTGTTCTTATCAGTGACCTAATTTGTAGTACTTTTGTTATGGCCATCCTGGAAAACTAACTGAAAAAAAAAAAAAAAAAGAAGTCCTGTTGTTATCAAGTCGATTCCCACTCGTAGTGACCCTATAGGACAGCGCACAACGGCTCCATAGGGTTTCCAAGGAGCACCTGATGGATTTGAACTGCCAACCTTTTAGTTAGCAGCCAAACTCTTAACCACTATGCCACGAGATTTTCCAGAAAACTAATATACATAGGAAATCTCTGTCTCTCTAATCCTGCCCATCCTTTAGGGTTTTCCAGGTGATCTTAGAATTTAAGTTTTGTCTTTTATGGTACAAAAGCAGACTTAGAGGAGGTGATACAAATAATGAACAAGAAATTGAATTGACCTTTCATGTAAGTAGTTAGGAGACTCTTCCCAAAAGCCAGTAACTGTCATTTACCCCTGATCCCTCTCCAAAATAGCACATATTTTATTACACATATTTATCCACCATGTAAGATATTCATCTTAGACCACATTATGGCATGAATAGGAGTACTAGACATATCAACTCAATTTCCATAAAATCCACTGTCCATTATTCATATTCCCTACTCTGTTTCTCACTGAATTCTAATACCTCACTTATGAGACCTGTGATGGTTATGGTTATGTGTCAGCTTGGCTAAGCCATGCTTCTCAGTGGTTTAGCAGATGTTACATAATCATCTTCCATTTTGAGATCTAATGTGAGTAGCCAATCATTTGAAAGGGGAATTTTCTTGGGGATGTGACCTGTATCCAATATATATGGATGTTCTGGTGAAGCTCACTCTCTCTCTCGCTCCTGCATTCAATCCTGCATTCAGCTCTGTCATGTTGATAACTACCCACTGGACAAAGTAAATCACATGGACAATCCCAAAGTTCGGTGACAGGAGACTACAGAATTTTAGTGCAGCTATAAGGAAGCTAATAATTAAGGTCATTATTGGAATCATACTACCACAATCAGTGATCCTGATTTTCGTAGACTCCTAACACACACATACACATATCTAGCTGAAAAGCCTTCTTATAGAGCAAGTCTTTCCTCTTTCTTCTATTTCTATTTTTGCCGTGTTAAAATATCCCTAAGAAACTAATACACATGGGCAATCTCTATCTATTGCAGGCACCATAGGAAAGGACTTCTGAGGGTCATATTAAAACTAAGAAAGCATCAACTGGCTTTCCTACAGGTTGAGATTAAGTTTCCAAGCTAACTGGGCATGAAGAAGACATGTACTTCCTAAAACATAGGCCAACTTTATGGGTGTTTCCTCTGTTTATGGCAATTACTGTCACTTTGCTGGAAGAAGAAAAAAAATATATATATATATATCTGGTGTCTACTTTTTGTATGGGAAAAAGTGCTATGGTTCAACACTTAAAACAGCCATTGAATTCAATGAGGGTCCTATATACCCAAACACTGAGATATACAATAGACACTTCAGAAATTATTTTGAATGAGTAAATAATTTTTTAATGGCAGTTGTTGTTGGGTGTCAAGTCAATTTTCGATTCATAGTGACCCCGTGTAACAGAGTATAACTGCTCCATAGACTTTTCTAGGCTGTAAACTTTATGGGAGCAGATCACCAGGTCTTTCACCCATGGAGTCACTGGGTGAGTTCGAACTGCCAACCTTTACATTAGCAACAGACGCTTAATGGTTGTGCCACCAGGACTCACTCCTTTTTAACTGCTAAAGATGTACAATTATAAGTAGACATACTTAATATATTTGAAAGAGTTGGAAGATTAAACAAATCAGTATAAATTGAAAAGAGTAGAGTGCTTTGAATAAATCCTTGGCTCTGTGATCCAACTAGGTAGCCACCAAGAAAAAAAAAAATGGAAACATAGAAGTTATGTAAACGTTATGAGAGAGATTATTTGTGCAAAAGGTTTCTCACAGTATATTCTTGATTTTAAAAAGGATTCAAAGTAGATGAGAGAAAAGAAGTAGAGACTTTGTTTTGTTTAAGGAATTAAGTGTTGGTGTAGTGTTTAAGAGCTTGGCTGCTAACCAAAAGTTTGGCAGTTCAATTCCACCAGCCACTCCTTAGAAACACTTTGGGGCAATTCTACTATGTCCTATAGGGTTGCTATGAGTCAGAATCAACTTGACGGCAGTGGGTTTTGTATTGGCTGGCTTAGCCCCCTGAACTTTCTTCATCAGAGCATTTCTCAGATCACATTAAAATATTCTCTTTATTATTCTGTACGTTAGACAAGGCCTCAAGTCTTTGAACACTGAATCAGTGAATTTCTTGATCATTGTTGTATCCCTAGTGTCTGGCATAGTGTCTTTTACATACAGCATATAAGTTATAGTTTTATTTTTGTCAAGCTGTCAGAAAGAGGACAATCAGTACTGAGCAGTTTGTGAAGAATAAATTTGGAAGAGAAAAATAAAGATCAGTGCTTATACTATGGCAGCAATGCTTGAGTTGGAACTGGTACTTGATTCTGTGTGCTGAAAAAAAATATTGCAATTGAGTCAGTTATTACTTTGAGCATGTTGAGGGAGAAGTAGAGAAAGGATACATTCAATACCTCTTAGGATAGTATGATGAAGAAGTTACCCCTGGGTGCCTGAAAATGGAGAGATATCAAGTGTCCATACCTTTAAGGAAAAAAAAAACAAAAGATTCAAATAGGTTCACAATTAACCTGCTCACATTTATTAGATGCTGCTCAATAATGACATGCATCATTCAGTGCCAGGCCTTTAATCATCACGGCAAGGCTATGAAATCTTAATACTATTACCATTTCCATTTTAAAAAAATCAAGAAACTGAGTCAGAAAGAGTAACTTGCCCCAGATTACATAGCTAGTAAGAAACAGAGTAGGTTGTTGAACTAAAGTAGTCTGGTTCTAAGTCTGAGTCCTTAACCACTTCACATTCTTTAAATAATTTGAAGGGAACTGTCTTTTTCCCCTAATAATAACCTTTTTCAAGGAGTCCTAGTGGTGTGATAGTTAAGTGCGCTGACTGCTAACCAAATGGTCTGTGGATCAAGTGGCTCTGCGGGAGAAAAGACCTGATGATCTGCTTCCTGTCAATCTGCTCCCATAAAGATTTCAGCCTAGGAAACCCTATGTAGCAGTTCTACTCTGTCCTATAGGGTCACTATGAATCGGAATCTACTCAATGCACATCAACACACTATTTTCAAAATACTTGGGAACTGTAAAAACAGAATGTAAGATAGCAAATTGTTACTCTTGTTTTAATTAACAATAACTGTGTTGAGCAATTTGATAACCGCTAGACACGGGTATCTATGATGCTGTTGTTATTACCTGCCCCTGAGTTAGTCCCCAACTCATCATTTCCCCATGCCCAATGAAACAAAAAACTGCCCTACCTGTGCCATTCCCATGATGGGTTGTGGATCCGACCATAGTGATTCATAGGGTTTTCATTGGCTGATTTTTTAAAGTAAACTGCCAGGCTGTTCTTAGTCTGAAAGGTCCACTGGAACATATTTAATGTCATAGCAGCATGCAACCCCCATTGACAGATGAGTGGTGGCTGTGCTTGTGGTGTATTAGCCAGGAATTGAACCAGAGTCTCCCTCATTAAACTCCAGAATTCTATCACTGAAATACCAATGGCCCCATGTGGATATAGAGCTCTTGAAATGTGGTTTCTCTGGATTAAGATGTGCTATGAGTGTAAAATATACACTGGATTTTGAATGACAAATGACCTACAATATCACATTGTATTTTTTTATATTGATCACATGATAAAATAATGTTTCAGATAGTGTGTTAAATTAAATACATCATTAAACTCAATATGTTTATATTTTAACGATACTAGTAGAAAATGACAACCAAAATGGATGTCAGAAGAGACTCTGAGACTTGCTCTTGAACATATAGCCACTAAAGCAAAAGGAAGAAATGCTGAAGTAAAAGAGCTGAACAAAAGATTTCAAACTAAAGTATTATAACGAAATGTGCAAAGACCAAGAGTTATAAAACCAAAAGGAAAGAACGTGCTAGACATTTCTCAACCACAAAGAACTGATTAACATATTCAAGCCTCAAGGTGCAATACAGAAGTGTTGATTATATGGGCAAAATTTTGAACGATGCAGGAAGCATCAAAAGAAGATGAAAGGAATATACAGAGTCACTGTACCAAAAAGAATTGGTCAACATTCAACCATTTCAGAAGGTAGCATATGATCAAGAACTGATGGTATTGAAGAAAGAAGCCCAAATTGCATTGAAGGCATTAGCGATAAACAAGGCTCCAGGAACAGACAGAATACCAACTGAGACATTTCAACCAACAAATGCAACACTGGAAGCACTCACTCATCTTTACCAAGATATTTGGAACATGGCTATCTGGTCAACCAACTGGAAGGGATCCATATTCATATCTGTTCCAAAGAAAGGTGATCCAACAGGATGTGGAAATCATAGAACAATATCATTAATATCACACACAAGTAAAATTATGCTGAAAATCTTTCAAAAGTAGTTGCAGCTGTGCATTGATAAGGAACTGCCAGAAAATTCAAGCCAGATTCAGAGGAGGGAGGATGTAGAATGAGGGAAATCTTTACTGATGTCAGATGGATCTTGGCTAAAAGCAGAGGACACCAAAAAAATGTTTACCTGTGTTTTACTCACTATGCAAAGACATTTGACTGTGTGGATCATAACAAATTATAGATAACACTGGGAAGAATGGGAATTCCAGAACACTTGATTGTGCTCATGAGTTTGAACAGAACAAGGGGATGGTGTATGGTTTAAAATCAGGAAAGGTATGCACCAGGCTTGTATCCTTTCACCATACTTGTTCAATCTCTATGCTGAGCAAATAATCTGAGAAGCTGCACTAAATGAAGAAGAATACAGCATCAGGATTGGAGGAAGACTCATTAACAACCTGCATTATGCAGATGATACAACCTTGCTTGCTGAAAGTGAAGAGGACTTGAAGCACTTACTAACGAAGAAACACTACAGCCTTCAGTGTGGATTACACCTCAACATAAAGAAAACAAAAATTCTCACAACTGGACCAATAAGCAACATCATGATAAATGGAGAAAAGATTGAAGTTGTCAAGGATTTCATTTCACTTGGAATCACAGTCAATGCCCATGGGAGCAGCAGTCAAGAAACCACACAACATATTGCATAGGGCAAATCTGCTGCAAAAGACCTCTTTAAAGTGTTAAAAAGCAAACATGTCGCTTTGAGAACTAAGATACGCCTGACCCAAGCCATAGTATTTTCTGTCACTTCATATGTATGCAAAAGCAGGACAATGAATAAGGAGGACCGAAGAAGAATTGATGCGTTTGAATTGTGGTGTTGGTGAAGAATATGATTGCGACTTTATATGAGTCAAATGGATTGCCATAAGAATGAACAAATCTGTCTTGGAAGAAGTACAGCCAGAATGCTCCTTAGAAGCAAAGATGGTGAGACTTTGCCTTATGTTCTTTGGACATGTTATTAGGAGGGACTAGTGTCTGGAGGAGAACATCATGCTTAGTAAAGTAGAGGATGAGAGAAAAAGAGGAAGATCCTCAATGAGATGGATTGATACAGTGGCTGCAACAATGGGCTCAAATACAGCAATGATAGTGAGGATGGCGCTGAGCAGGGTAGTGGTTCATTCTCTTGTACATTGGATCCCTATGAGTCAGAACTGACTTGAGGGCACCTAACAGCAACAATATATGTTATAGATGCATTTCCTTATTAGTTCTTTTTATTATTATACTTTAGATGAAGTTTTACAGAACCAACCAGCTTCTCATTAGACAATTAGTACACATATTGTTTTGTGACATTGATTACCAACCCTCGACATGTCAACACTCTCCCTTCTCAACCTTTTGTTCCCAATCACCAGCATTCCTGTCCCCTCCTGCCTTGTAGTCCTTTCCCCTGGGCTGGTGTGCCCTTTTAGTCTCGTTTTGTTTTATGGGTCTGTCTAATCTTTGGCAGAAGGTTGAACCTCAGGAGTGACTTCATTACTGAGATAAATGGGTGTCAGGAGGCCATATTCTCAGGGTTTCTACAGTCTCTGTTATGCCAGTAAGTCTAATCTTTTTTTATGAGTTAGAATTTTGTTCTACATTTTTATCCAGCTCTGTCCAGAAACCTCTATTGTGATCACTGTCAAAGCAGTCAGTGGTGGCAGCCAGGCACCTTCTAGTTGTGCTGTACTCAGTCTGTGGATGCTGTGGTAGTTGTGGTCCATTAGTCCTCTGGACTAATTTTTCCTTTGTGTCTTTGGTTTTCTTTGTTCTCCCTTGCTCTAGATGGGGTGAGACCAGTGGAGTATCTTAGATGGCCACTCACAGGCTTTTAAGACCCCAGACACTACTCACCAAAGTAGGAGGTAGAATATTTTCTTTGTAAACTACGTTATGCCAAATGAGCTAAATTTTTCCCAAGATCATGGTCCCCACAGCCCTTAGCCCAATAATTCGGTCCCTCAGGGAGTCTGGATGTGTCTATGGGGCTTCCGTGACCTTGCCCTGGACAAGTTGTGCTGGCTTCCCCAGTATTGTGTACTGTCTTACCCTTCACCAAAGTTACCACTTATCTATTGTCTGTTTAGTGTTTTTCCATCCCAACCCCTCCCCTCCCTTGTAACCATCAAAGATTGTTTCTTTTTGCATGTAAATGTTTTCATGTTTTTTTATAGTAGTGGTCTCATACAATATTTTTCCTTTTGTGATTGACCTATTTCACTCAGCATAATGCCCTCCAGATTCATCCATGTTGTGAGATGCTTCACAGATTCATCACTGTTCTTTATCGTTATGTAGTACTCCATTGCGTGTATGTGCCACAGTTTGTTTATGCATTCGACTATTGATGGACGCCTAGGTTGTTTCCATCTTTTTGCTATTGTGAACAAAGCTGCCATGAACATGGGTATGCATATGTCTATTCGTGTGACGGCTCTTATTTCTCTAGGATATATTCCTAGGAGTGGGAATGCTGGATGATATGGTATTTCTATTTCTAGCTTTCTAAGGAAGCGCTATATCATTTCCCAAAGTGGTTGTATCATTTTGCATTCCCACCAGCAGTGCATAAGAGTTCCGATCTCCCTGCAGCCTCTCCAGAATTTGTTATTTTCTGTTTTTGTGATTCATGCCAGTAATACTGGGGTGAGATGGTATTTCATTGCGGTTTTCATTTGCATTTCTCTAATAGCTAGTGATATAGAGCATTTCTTCATGTGTGTGTTAGCCGCTTGAATATCTTCTTTGGTAAAATGTCTCTTCATTGCTTATTAGTTCTTATGACATATATATTAAAGGCATAAGAAAGTTTATTATGATGACTTTTACAATAATCAATAGCATAAAATAGCAGTTTTATGAGGAGGAAGTTTTATTAATATTCCAAAACAAATCTTGAGCATATTTGTTATACTACCTGTTAATCTTTCAGTGTCTAGCTTAATTACGTGAGTTCAACAGGTCTACAATTTGGTAAATATTATTAATTTGGGAAGTATTTTGAATACATATAGAATGCACTAATTTCCATACCACCAACTACCAGTTTAAGAAATTAATTTGTGTTCTGCAAGAGAGAATGCAAGAATGTAAGGATTTTAATAATTAGGGAATAGAAACCACCTGTATTAGTTTTCTATTGCTGCTGAAACAAATTACTATAAACTTGCTGGCTTGAACTAACTCAAGTTTGTTATCTTAGAGTTCTGTAGATCTGAATTTGCATATGAGGTTGAACTAAAATCAGTGTGTCAGCAGGATTGTATTCCTTTCTGGAGGCTACATTCACATTCCTTGGTTCATTGCCTTCTTCCTCCATCTTCAAAGTCAGCAATGTTGAACCAGGTCCTTTTCGTACTACCATCTCCCTGGTTCTGCTTCTGATTCCCTCTTCCACGAAAAACCCAAGTAATCCAAGGCAATTTTCCTATTTTAAGGTCAGCTCATCAGAAAACATAATTCTATCTGCAACCATAATTCTTCTTTGTCATGTAACCTAACATATTCACCGTTTCTGAGGATTAGGATGTATCATTAATCTGCGTATCACACCATAACATTACTTTTATAAATTCTTGTCAAGAAGAATCCATATAAAATGTACTTCTTTCCTATCATTCCAAAACATTCTATTCAAAGCAAGTTTATTGGATTAACTGTACGGCAAATGACCTACTGTAGCCTTAGATGAGTGAATATATATGAGACGTAGGGGCATGAAAGAAAAAGAGATTATGTCTATCGATATGGATCTAATTGGATGTATTAAGAAAGATATATTTGGGAGGGCCTTAATAGGTAGGAATAAGTTAGATCCTGAAGTGATACCTTTATTCTTCTTGTTGCATATGGACAATCTCTTTACAAATTATTTTTCTGTTTGCTATAGTAAATTATATTCAGAAGTATGTTCATCTTCTGAATCTTGAGAATGAAGGTCTCTCATACTCTCCTTGTCCAATCTTTTCAAATTGATTAATTCATGATTTTTAAGACCTACTGTCTATTTGTACCAATAACAGTAATGGACACTGACAACACAGTAGTAAGTTAGAGCGGTGTGGTCTCTGGAACATTTTTCTCTCTTTAATTTGTGTCATAGAGAGTTCTACGCAGACTTCACATTTTCCGATAGAATTAAAGAGTCACTTGCCCTGCTGTCTTCCCTATTTATTTTTGGTTACCTAATCTTATTGTTAGACCAAATAACATTGGAAAAACTTGGTAAATCATGAGAAGAGAAGCAGAGCTTTAAAATGGAACTAATGATATACTGATAATTCTTCACATTTTTAGAAAGCTACAACCTTTCAGTTCATTTTGGGTTGTATATTCCTTTGGATTTTTTAACAACCATGTTTACTAGTTAACAATATTGGGATAATAATAATAAAGATAGCTAAATTTTTTTCATTGTCATATATGCTGTGCACTTTATATGTTTTACTTCAATTGTTATAGCATTTATAAATAAATGCTTATGACTTAAAATTAAGCAACTGTTCCATAATTAAGGTCCCTGGGTGGCATAAACAATTTGTGCTCTACTAATGAAAAGGTTAGCAGTTTGAATCCACCCAGCAGCCAGCAGAGTAAAGACCTGGCAATACGTGTCCGTAAAGATTACAGACAAGAAAACTCTATGGAGCTCAGTTCTGCTCTGTAACACAAGGGATCGCTGACAGTCAGAAGCAACTTGATGCCAAAGAGTTTGGTTTGGTTTTGCACTTTAAAATTACATAAATAACAAATGGCATCATAAAAAGCAAGGCAGTCTGATGTAAAAGTGTGCGTTCTTAGCAAATACACAATACTGCAAGTAGTATAGTTCTCTCAAACCAAACAGGAAAACGTAGATTTCATTATTGTCCATTGACAAAGAACATGACATTGTTTCCGCTGTGACCAAAACACAATTCTTATGTCTAGTACAGCACACCCTGCTAAATCAAATTTGTAAGAGAGTAGCAAGGATTGGGAAAAGAAGAAATATGATAATAAAAATTTCAGTGAGTAATACACTGAGGAAAAAAAAAAATCTCTGCAAGAATGAAGCATGAAATGCCGTGTGGTAAGTTTAGTTACTTGCTGATGATGAGATTTTCTATTGGGCTACTGATAGAAATACTATTATTTTAAGAGAAATTTTCGCTGAACTAATGGAAAAGAATCAATTTACTCTAAAGAGTCCAGTCTAAAGTTTGGCTTGTTCAAAATCACTCAACGGAGCACGAACAGCGACAGAGAAGGTGGACAGCAGGGCTGAGTGCTGTCAACTGAGCTTCCAATGTTAAAGAAGAATGCAGAGGCGGAAGCTGATGAAAGTATCCTGCTGGTACACAGAACTTTCTTTTCACCTCTCCCAGGGTCAGCCAAGTGCCAGATTCTGTATGGTTTACTCTCATGGAAACCTCAGACTGATGACTTCCTTCTGCTGCCTCTTCTTCCCAGCTATCTTGCCTAGGACACTTACAAGCTTTTTAAGCCTTGCTAAGCGTCCAGTGTGTCTGATCTAGACTGTCCCTGTTTATTGCTGTCTTAATGACTTTGTAGCACTATTTCTCTGAGGGCCGGTTTGTGCTCCAGAGCCCCTTTTGTTGCCAATCCCCCATTCGCCAACTTCCTATTTTTCAACTCAAGCTCCTGTGGGGACTATGCTGTACTGATGCATATTCCCTTTAAACACTTACTGATAAAACAATATGAGTGCATTTAAATATGCAGAATAAAATGATTAATTATCATCAGGTGTTGGATAAATTCATGTGAAAAGGGAATTAAGAAACTCATTATATCAAAATATGGATTAAAAATATGAGAGCAAATAAATGAGATAAAATAATCTCACATTGAGTGGGGTTCCCACAAACAAGGTATATGACTAGATAATGGATGAAGATAGCATAAATGAGGATATATATCAAGTAACAGTCCACTGGACTCCTCATCTACTGGAGGAAAATGTTGCTTACCCTACTGAAGGTACGTCTTCTAATTTGAAATCCTTGGTTGTAAAGAATATCCCAGGGCTCTGTCTTGTGCTACCTTTTCCTGTTTCTAAACATTCTTCCTAGGTGAACTAATTCCAGTTTAGGACTATGAATTCTACTTGGATGCATCTTTTATTTCCATATAACAATTCTCCCCAGAACTCAGGATTTACGTATCTATCGACCTGATGTACACAATTAGAAGGTTGGTGTATATCACAAAATTAATAAAGCCAATGGCAAACTGATGATTATCTTGACTAAATCTAGTCTCTAAGTATTATTTTTTACGGTAAATGGACAGCACTAACCAAGTTGCACAATTCATAAATCTAGGTTAGAGCTTTTTTTCTCACTTGCATTCACTCCACATCTGATTTGTTACCAACTCTACCTCCAAACAATATGCCAAGCTCAATCACATCTCTTCATCTATAGTATGACTGCTCTAACCAAAAGCACTGTCTCCTCTTGCCTGGACCGCCACAATGCTTTTCTAAATAGTCTTCTAATTTCTTTTTTTTTTTTTTTTTTGCCTTCTTGGCACTTATTTGGCACCCTGGTAGTGGTTAAGAGCTCAGATGCTAACCAAAAATGTCGGCAGTTCAAATTCATCAGCTGTTCCTTGGAAATCCTATAGGGACAGTTGTACTCTGTCCTGTAAGGTCACTATGAGTTGGAATTGACTCAATGGCCAAGAGTTTTGTTTTTTGGTTTGGCACTTATTTAGTAAATAGATGTCTAACTTAGTTTACAAAAATAAAAATTACATTACGGCCATCCCTTGTTTTAAATCCTCCTAAAGCTTCTCACGGCATTTATTGTAAAATACATGTATATTCCTCAGGAAAGCTTACTGCTATGGATAGAATTGTGTCCCCTAAAAAGTATGTGTTGTAAATCCTCACTTTTACTTCTGTGAATGTAATCCCATTTGGGAATACAGATTTCTTTGTTATATTAATGAGGCCATGTCAGTGTAGACTCTGTCTTAAGCCAATAACTTTTTTAAGATATAAAAGAGCAGATAAGACACAGAAGAAAGCAAGCAATGGGGAAAGTTAGGTGCTATGTGGAGATCTCCAAGGTATACCAAGACATAGCTGAGACAAGGCTTTCCCCTAGACTGGACAGAGAGAGCCTTCCCCTAGAGCTCATACCCTGAATTCAAACTTCTCTCCTCCGAAACTGTGAACAAATCAATTTCTTCTCCTTAAAGCCACCCACTTGTGGTATTTCTGTTATAGCAGCGCTAAGAAACTAAGACATTTACTAAACTCCACTTGATCTGATGTCAGTCTACTTCTCTCTGTCACTCATTATATGCACTTCTTTATCTCAAACATGGCAAAGTATTTCCGTATTCAGGCCTTAAAATTAGCTCATGCTTTGGCTTTAGGTGCTGTAGTTATAGCTTATAGTTATCAAGCTATAGTTTTGCCTTTCCAAACTCATTCTTCTATGCTTTGATGTGTAATGCTCAATCCAGGCAACTAAAAGCTACATTTAGCTTTTGCCAAGTAGATTCCTATTGTGTTTCTACAACAGCAAGTACCACATGGATGCTAGAGTGCTGGAGAAGAGACCGTGGGCCTCTTACCATTGGCTTTCTATTCTTGTGAGCTATTGCTTGCTTCAGCAATGGCCCTTAACCCTAGCATGGTAAATAATTCTATTAGCATTTTTTTTTTTCCTAGTTTCCAACTTCTTTTCATCTTCTTCTCTCCCTGTTGTGGGCAGAATTTCTAGGAACGGTCCTCAAGATACTCTGGAAACTGTGAATGTGATTAACTATTACACCTGCAATTGTGTCGTACTATATGGCATTGTTGACTTTAAGGAGAAATTATCTGGGTGAGTCTAATTACATAAACCTTTAAAAGCAGAGGGTTTTCTCAAGCTGATGGCAGAAGAGGAAATCAGAAGAGGACAGTAGAAGGAGAAATCAAAAATTCAAAGAACAAAAAGAAATTAGCACACCATTGCTGGATTCAAGACTGAGGAGATAGGGGGAGTGATGTGGGATGTGGGTGCATCTAAAAGCTAAGAGCAGCCTCCAACTGATAGTCAGCTAGAAAACAGGAACCTCCACCCACAGCCACAAGGAACTGGATTCTGCCAGCCACCTGAATGAGCATGGAAGTGATTCTTTCCCAGAGCTTGAGATAAGAGCCTAGCCAGCCAATACTTTGATTTTGGCCTTCTGAGAACCTGAGCAGGAGATGCGGCTGTCTACCTTAACTTTTGAGCTATAGAACTGTGAGATAATAAATGAGTATTATTTTAAGCCATTAAGTTTCTGGCAATTGTTACAAAGAAATAGAAAAGCAATTACTCCCTTTATTTGCCAGCAGCAGCCATACAGTGTCCTCTCCTCAGATGTCTGAGTCTTAGCTCCATGAGTCCCTTTCTCTAAGCTCCTGTGGTACCAATACCAGGATGTACCGCACTCTCAGAGGGGTACATTCTCCCTGTAATTATTTTCTCTGCGTTAGCTCAGTGTTTCCTTTATGCTTTTACCATTTACCAATGACTGTTTGACCCATTTATTATTATTATTATTATTAAATTCTTTCTGTTAAAATAATGGTTGTGGCATCTGTGTGCCTGGATGGACCTTGACTGATACACCCTGATCTTCACATAGTTGATTTCTTTATGTTATCTCTTCAGAGAAAAGTGACACCTAATCTAAAATAACTCAGTCACTCTCTGCCACAAGGCCCGCTTTAATTATCTTTATAGCTTATCTTCTATCTAATAATTTTATTTGTTTCTTTGTGTAGTTCGCTGACTGGTTTTATTATCTTTATACTTTTATTGGAATGAAGGCTACTTGATAGCAGAAATATTGTCTGTTTTGATGCAGTTGTTTGTGTCCACACTTGCTCTAACTAAGGATAGTGAGAAGAAGGGATTTACCATGTGTTTCACAATCTCAACGGCAATTTAAGGTAGAGCAGATTCTGCTTCTATAACACAGTAAGCGACTTGCTTAAAGATCAATTTAAATCTCAGAGGAGGTCAATAAGTAGGGCCAAATCATGCATCCTCAATTGCTCTGGTTTAACACTTACCAAAGTGCATTTTACTGAGTAACAGTTTAGTAAACTATGTGTATTATGTGCTCATTTGGAAATTCAGAATGCACATTGCTTAGCATATATTAAGTGATAGGAAAAGTCCTATATAAGAACTTTTAGAATTAGAAAGTTTTTGCCTCTTAACGTTTTTCAAAAACACATCTGAAAATGGAACTCCTTTTTCAAGTAAAATGTTGTTATTTTGGGAACAATATCATACAACGATTAGAACAAATATTGTCTTGGGCCACTGCCCCTCTCTCTACTCTCTTTGTTCTACTTTTTCACCTGCAACACAGGAAGAACGGTACTTCTCTATCTTTGATTTCATAATGTATCACCTTAGTGAAAACTGGTACATTTTTCAAGAATTCATTGTTGTCAATATCAAATATATAGTTATTAGTGATTTGGACCCCTAGTATGTGACAATATAGCCCTAAGTCAATGACACTGGCTCTCTGACTCAGTATAACAATGAATATTTCCTGTAAACAAAATCTAAATGAGTACAGGGGATTATTTCAGCAATGAATCAAATTTACATTGAAATTTTATAAATAATAGAAGACACTCATTTCTAAAATCTATGTTTTTGCCTCTTCTGTAGTACTTCTACTCTTTCATTATTCTTCATATCATTCTTATCATTCTAATATGAATAATAAACTTCATGCATGCAGAGATTCTTTCAGTTTTGTTTATCATGTATCCAGTACTCAAGACAGCAGTGGTACATATTACTCACTCAATCTCTATTTTTGGATGAATTAATGAATGATTGTAATGAATAAATGAATTTCCAAATATTTTTTCTCATCTCTCAAACCAGAAGTAGTTTTTGGGTAAGTCATTACAATAGTCCCCCCATTCTCCAATTATTTATATGTAGACTTAGTGTTGATCAATGGAGAATAATGCACAATAGTTCATGGATCAGATAAACTATGTAATAGCTAAAAAAGATAATTCTAGCCAAAGCAATTCAATTAAGGTAAATATTTTTTTCTAACATCAATCTAACAAGCTCAATGAGTAAAAAATCTTCATTTCTCTTTGGGTTGCATAGATGCAGCCTTAACTAACTCTTTATATAATGATCACCAAGTAATTATATTCCAATTGGATGCTTTGTGACTCTCCTTTGACCACAAATTAGTTTGCTCAGAATAACACAAACCATATTGTGTGACATCTTTTATTACTGCCAGTAACAGACATGTAGCTGAGAACAATGAATATATTTTAAACAAGAATAGCACTGTTATCTGGAAGGCCAAATGGAAGCTTGTCCAACCACAAATGTCTAAATAATTATTTTAAGCATATTTTTTTCCGACTCCCCTTCCTTTCTCCAAAGTTATGCAATTAATTACTGGCAGTACTTTTACATATATTACAAGTTTATAAGACATTTTTCTTCTCATTTTCCACCCCCCCTTCAATGAAGTAGAGTTACCTATGAAATATTAATAATTAAATTAATAGCTCCAGGCTCTGGATCATCATACTAGGCTTTTTTCCTAACTCAGATGGCATGGACCTTGAAAACTCTATGGAGCGCAGTTCTACTCTGCAGCACATGGGGTCTCCATGAGTTGGGATCAACACTACGGCATCATTTAAATGTATATACATTGAGCTGATTCCAACTCATAGCGACACTACAGGACAGAATAGAATTGTTCTATAAGGTTTCCAAGAAGCAACTGGTGGATTCAAACTGCCAGCCTCTTGGTTAGCAGCCGAGCTCTTAACCACTGTGCCACCAGGACTCCACAGTAAAATACACGTATTAAAAATTCTCAAGGCAACTTAAAATTATATGCTCATAGCGTCAATTTTTGCATTTTATGTTTAGAATGAAATGTTCTTGAGCTCAGACAAAAATTTGCACTAGGTTTGTATTTAGTGGGGATATGTAGAAATTAAGAGAATAATTAAATGCCACATGGATTCAAAAGAATAGTAAACAATTCCGTTGCTTTACCAGTTGTTCAAAAGTCAGTTATCCTCTACGTCCTCAACATGAGAAGGTAAAGGTTATCCTCTAAATATTCAATATATATTTTGTAATTGCGTAGACTGCAAAACTGGGGCTCACAAATATTCACCAATCTTTTATAAAAGTGCATTAAATCTCTAGTGTCTGCTTTTACTCTGAGTATCTCTTTTCATTTTTTTTACAAATTATTATTTGTATTATTTGTATTATTATTATTCTGGTCTAAACAGAATATGCTGAATATGACTGTATTCCACCTTTATCTTTTCAAGTTGAAGTGTACTTTCTTTTGTGCATGTCTCTATTTCTAATAATCTTTCCCCCTTTCCTATAGTTTTACTTCTTGTTCTTTTCATCCCTTGGTGCTATGCCTCTTCTATGCTCTCTTAATCCTTTTATTATTTCCCCCTGATTTCCCTGCAAAGGCATTACTGCTTTAAGTCATATAATGAGATGGCTTTACTACAAGTTTTGTCACTGAATTAATAAGAGGATGCAAGCAAAAAAAATGCTGCAATTCCAAGCCTTGAAATTAGAAAGAGAGCTGTTCTTTTCTACAACACTTGGACCCCCTGATGTTCAGAGAGTAAGAATTGAGGAAGACAATAAAGGAGTTAATTGCAAAAGTTAAGACAGGAAGTGATTAAAGCATTTAATGGAAACATTTTATATGATTGTATTCAGTGTCAAGCACAACTAAGTTTTAAAAGGATCACCAATGCTCCTGAATTCATCAACAATAAAAATGTATGTTATTTTTAATTGCTTCTAATGGTGGCTCAGTGATTAAGCACTCAGGCTGCTAACTGAAATGTCAGAAGTTTGAACTCACCAGCAGCTCCAGGGAGAAAGATATGGCAGTCTGCTTCCATAAAGATTACAGCTTTGAAAACCCTATGGGGCAGTTCTGCTCTGTCCTATAGGGTCACTATGATCAGAATCTACTCGATGGCAATAGGTTTTATGGTAAAATATTACCACATGATGAATGTTAACGTACAGCATACATACTTTAAAAAAAAAAAATTGCCGTGGAATTGATTCCAACTCATATCAACCCTATAGGACAGCGTAGAACTGCACTGCCCCACAGGGTTTCCAAGAAGCAGCTGGTGGATTCAAACTGCCGTCCCCCTGTTTACAGCCGAACACTTAACCACTGTGCTGCCGCACACTTACTTTAGGGGTGGTAAACATTTCTCGTTTGTCTTCAAAAACCCTTCTCCCGTGGTTCCTATTTAATCTTATTTGTATCAACCTGACCAAGTTATAAGATTATGGTCAACCAACAAATAAAGAAATAAAGTCTATCAAGAAATAGAGCATCCTAGGAAAATAAAACAATAAAATATACCGCTACTATTCATGAAGTTTTCACTGGCCAGTTTATTTTTTTAGCGGTAAATCACCAGGTCCTTCCCCTTAGTCTATCCTAGTCTTGAAACTCTGTTGAAACTTGTCCCCCATGGGCTACTCTGCTGGTATTTTAAGTATAAATACCAGTGGCATAGCTTCCAGCATCACAGCAACACACAAGGCACCATAGTATGACAAACTGACAGACTAGTGTTGGCAAAGAATATTGAATATACCATGGAGTGTCAGAAGAACAAACAAATCTTGTCTTGGAAGAAGTACAGCCAGAATGTTCCTGAGAAGCAAGGATGGCAAGACTTCGTTGTCTCACATACTTTGGGCAGGTTATCAGCCAGAACCAGTTGCTGGAGAAGGACATCACACTTGGTAAATTCGATGGTCAGCAAAAAAGAGTAAGACCCTCAACAAGATGTTTTGACGCAATGGCTGCAACAATGGGCTCAAACATAGCAATAACTGTGAGGATGGCACACTACAGGGCAGTGTTTCATTCTGTTGTACGTAGGGTCACTATGAGTCGGAACCGACTCGACACCTAACAACAACAGCATATATATTTGTGTGTATGTATATGTGTGTGTGTGTATGCAAGGATCATTCTAGGTAATAAATAAAAATGGGAAAATCAGACAATTAAAAATTAGTTAATTTTCTTAATTGATTTTTGTATATAGTGTATAGATACATTTTATGAAGTAAAGTAAATTAGGGTAACAGAACAGAGAATCTGAGTTTATATATTCCATAGGATTTTAAGTAAGACTTCCCTGGTAGGATGACATTGGTCATTTAATAAAAACATGAATGAAATTAGGGAACAAGTCATGCAAGTACGTAGGAAATAGCTTACTGGTGTACATGGAGGCATAAGTCTATCTCCGTGTACACTAATAAGTTCTTTCCCAAGTAACAGTGGGAAAAGTCAGCTTTTAGACAAACATTATATATAAGCTGATATATCTATATTTAAAGTAGATATGATCAACTCTTGAAGTGATTTTTAGTATTTTTTTTCCCTTAGTAAGATGGATGAGCATGAAATAATTATCAGTTAGAGATGATTTCAAGAGTTTTTTTGATGAGTAACGGAGGCCTACACTATGGTGATGACAGTACAAATGTGAAGTGACTTGATGTGAAATGCACCCTGGAAGACGATAGGTGAATTTGTCAACTGGGAGGGAGGACAGGGATGATAGTGAGATTTTAAGTCTACGTAAAGAGACAAGCAAGAATGCAATTTCCAGATACAGAAAACTTTAAAAGAATAGCTGATTCTGAAGAAATATGGGACCTGTTGTTTGGGTTCTATTTGGCAAAACATCTAAGTAAACCTCGAATATGGGAATTAAGGGAAAGAGGTCTGTATCGCACATGTTCATTTGGGGTCATTTGTTGCAAATTGACCTAAGCCTGTTTGGGCAGCTCACAATCATTAGGTTCTTCTTAATGGTTATTAGTAGCTTCCAAAAGTTAGAGGCTGGTTTATGCTACTGGACTCCTCCCCCACAACCTCAAGACATGGTGGTATGCTGCAAATTGTGCTACATAAATATGAATATTTATAGCAAGCAGTCATGGAAATAGCCATACAGGCACACGGTGTCAGCCATCTTTCTATTTAGGTTTTCTGGCAACCTTGCAGAATAGGTTCACCTAGAGAAAATGTAAAAATATTCTAATGGTAAGATTCAGTTAACCTAGTCAGGCTCAGGCAACAAATATCTTTAAATACACACTTCAACTTAGAACCAGTTTGGAATCCTAAACTTAGTATACTATTCTAAAAGATACTCCCTATTAGGGCTACTAAATTCTTATACTATGTTTATGAAAGGGTGGAAGTGTCTGTATGGTATTTCTGGCTGACATGCTACCTAGAACACCCTCTGGTATCGGTCGTATTTATCTGAAGTACTTGAAGTAGGCAACTCTAGAGTTCTGACTTCTAGCTACAATCTTTCAAATGCTACTAAGCACTCCAGGTGCGTGTTTTCTGAATATGACACTTCAACTGTAAACTCCTATAAAAAAACACCTGTTGCCATCGTATCTATTCTGACCCACAGAGACCCTAAAGGACAGAGTAGAACTGCCCCACAGGGTTTCCAAAGAGTGGCTGGTGGATTCGAATTCTTAACCACTGTGCCACCAGGGCTCCAATTGTAGAATAGGAACTCTGTAATTGTAGAATAAACTAATTAACATACACGTATATTCCTTGTTGTCTATGTGAAGTACTTTAAATAAATAACAGACAATATAACATTTGTTTTAGAAAAATCTGAGAATATAATCCATCCCTTCCCCCAAAACCAACCTTGGCCCCATGGATTATATCTTCCCATCTCCCTACTTCTTACTGTGTCACAAACTCGCTCACTCACCACCACGCCCTAATTACACAAAGTTCTACACTATTTCATTCTCATCTTAATCTTCTGGATGGTATGTAAGTTAATATTAAAGCTAATTTCCTGGAATTTGATTCAAAACTGAATTCAGTCCAGGATTAGACTAAAATTTGTTCCAAGTCTTTCCGCACTTAAGTGAAGAGTTCTTTCCCTTAAAATATGCACTGCAGCAATAGCGGTTATCTCAAATTTTCAAAGTTCTTTGTGCCCACTTTGTACTTGATATAGCCAGAAAGATTAAATCAATGATTATAACCTAAGAATCTCAGTAAAGGAAAACATTAGAAAATATACAGCCAAAGGTATATTTATTCTTCTGACAGTGTATTTATGGTGCTGGTAGTAGAACCGTCTGCCACCTGTCTGTCAGTTTGCTGTACTGTTGTGGCTGGAGTGTTGAAATGATGCTGGAAGCTATGCCACCCGTATTTCAAATACCAGCAAGGGCACCCATGGTGAACAATTTTCAGTGGCATTTCCAGACTAAAACAGACTAAGAAGAAAGGCCTGGCAATCTATTTCTGAAAATTAGCCAATGAAAGCCCTTTGGATCACAACCAAATATTGTCCGACATAGGGCTAGATGATGAGCCCACTAGGTTGGAAGGCACTTAAAATGCACAGTGACCACAACTATGGACTCAAGCATACCAAGGATTGTGAAAATGGCACAGGACCAGGCAATGTTTCATTCTGTTGCATATTGGGTCACCATAAGTCAGAGCCAACCTGACAGCAACTGACAACAACAATAGAATTATACTTCCTATTTGTTACTCTTTAAAAAAAAAAAACAGTGAAATCATGTTGCACATTGTTAGATTCTGGTCCTGAAGGACATTCTTAAGGAACTTAAGACCATTAGTTAAACTCAGACAATAATAACACTGATGCCTCTCAGCGTTCTCTCCCATGCGATGCCCAACATGAAGTTAAACATAGCACTTTACCTTTGAGGGGCACTCTTCTTGCTTCACCAATGGGTATGAGAAATTACACAAAAAATTATGGTTGTTTTATTACTATTTAATGTTTTGAATTATTGTTTATTTTTGTTTTATCTTATTAAATGTTACAATATTTGATGTTTTATTTATTTTCAAATAACTGACAAAATAGCATAAAAATCAAAATCTCAAAAATATAAAAAGAAAAATTTTTTTTTCCTTTCTCAGGCAACTATTACTTAGGTTTTTAAGACATATTCCATACATTTGTCAACATATATAAATGCGTACATATTTTATATAAAAAAATAAAATGCCATTATATAATGTCTTATTATAAATACCTATCACTACATAAATATGCAAAATCTGATTATGTCCATGTCTATATTTATATCTGGAGCCCTGGTGGTGCAGTGGCTAAGAGCTCAGCTGCTAACCGAAAAGGCGATAGTTTGAATTCACCAGCCACTCCTTGGTAACCCTATAGGGCAGCTCTACGCTCTCCTACAGGGTCGGTATAAGTCAGAATCAACTTGATGACAACTGGTTTGTTTTTTTCATTTATGCTTATATCTATATCTATGTATATATCTTAGAGTATTCAAGATTTACTCCTATGCATGTTAAGAACTGGGTCATCCTTTTTAAGCCACATAGTATTCCACTACGTATATGAAATTGCCATAGTATGCCTAAGCATTTACTTATTGGTAGATACTTCTGATCAAACAATGCTACAGCAAATATTCTTATACGTATATCATTTCAAAGAGTCCTTGGGTAGCACAAACAGTTAAGTACTCAACTAGTAGCCAAAAGGTTGGTGGCTCAAACCCACCCAGAGATGCCTTAGAAGTAAACCCTGATAATCTGCTTCTTCTGAAAGGTCACACCTTGAAAATCCTATGGAATAGTTCTACTTTTTAAACTTGGGATTTCTATGAGTCAGAATTGACTCAATAGCAACTAACAGCATATCTTTTCATGCATGTAAACATTTTTATAGAAAACATTCCTAGAAATTTAATTGCCAACTCAGAGTGAACATGCGTTTTTAATTTGTATATATTATTTAAGAATGAAAAACACATCTTACATTAATAAAATATCACCCTTCAACTAAAGTAAAACAAAAAAAAAATATTGTTTCTTTTTATTATGGTCCTTTTTCACTTTCTGTTCCCAGTAAATATGTTGCTTACACAAATTTGTCTAAAAATATTTTAATCTGATTAAAATTACAGATGAAATACTTCGTTAAATTATCAATTTCCAAACTAGATACCTCTTAACATTAATTTCAGACTCTGTTCTGAAAGGAAATTAAAAAATGTCCATGGTCATCTACTTCAAGGAAAAAATGTATATCTTAACCTTTTTTAAGGGCTGAGGATTTTAAGCTCTGAGAAATTCTTGAAGTAAAAACAAACAAACAGAAACCTGTTTAAATGTATTTAGGCTAGCAAGTCTCAAGTGTATTTGACTGTTATTAACATCCTTTGAAAACAGAGTTCCTTGGAACACACTGTGTTCATACACAAGACAATGAAATGTGCTAGACCATTTCACAGTATGCATTCTAAAGCTAATGTCTCAGGACTGGGCAAATAAATGTGCAAATAACCTTATACTCAAGCTTCACAGTCTTTTCAAATTCAAACAAAACACCATTTACAAGATTGATAAAGAAGAGAACTCAATAAACCAGAGCTGTATTCTGATCATTAAATCATAATCCTTGATAGTAAATATTTACGTATTTTTTGCCAACTTCAGATTTGTGAATTGCTCCCATTTTCTTTTTCTCAAGTAATTATTTTTATTATTGTTATTTAATATTATTTTTTGGTGAAGCATGAAATCTAAATTACAGTTTTTTTAAACAAGAAAACTACTGTCATTTTATTATTGTCACCCAAGAGCTGTTTACCAAGTAAAAAACAAAGACAACAACAGCAACAAAATGTGGGTATATATTATCTTCTACATGTTGTATAATGGAAGAGTACCATGACTGTCAGATATATTGTATAAAAAGATTACAAAATACTATCATTTGGGAACACCGTTTGATAAAATATTAAATTGACTTGGGCAAAGACCACAAAATGCTCCAAAGAAAAAAATAATAAAATATATTTCACAATATTTTTCTGGATATTTATTGGCTAATACAATAGATGAACCATCATTACTAGAAAAAAATTTTAAATAGAATGCTCTTGGAAAGAATAAGGTCATGAGTTTTTATATGAAGCACTACTAATGAAAAAAGTGATACTATTACTTCCCTACCTGGAAACACCATGCAGAGGCAAATCAAATGAGGTCCTGTTCCTGGACAAGAAAGAAAAGCAGGCATTGTTAAGCACAGAGTGCATCAGTCCTTGATGACTTACTCTAGTATTGGGAAAGGAGAGGAGAAAGCTCTCTCAGAGAATGGGAGGAGAAACATTTTAATGGAAGGGTGTGCTGATATTTGAGGAATCTTGTAAAAAGATTTTGGGGGAAATTTGCCAATAAATATTGTATGGTGTCGTTATCAGGTTAGAGAAAAGAAAACCACAAAGTAACTGACTTCAACTTTCAAGTACATGATTATATAGAAGATTGTGCCACGTTGTTCATCATTTTCACAAGGTTCACTAAAAGAAGAAATGGACTTTCACTGGAGCAAGAAGGACTAAGGTTTTATCCAAGACAGAATACCTTAATGGCAGATATTAACAATTGATGTATGTCCCAAAGAGATTGTATAACCAAGGGTGGCACAGACTACACATGATAGAGAAGTTTTACTTTAAAGGCCAATGTATTAACCATTACACAATCTCTCCCCCGACCCCCCATCCTGCATATTCTAAAACCACATTCCTAAAAATCACACATAGAACATCCACAAACCAAAGTAGACATACCAACATTCAGAAATTGGATTTATTTTGGGATGATTTTCAGTTTGAAGATGATTTTGCCATCCAGTAGCATGATTGCTTTGAGGTCCCAAACCTTTTCTTTTTTTTTTCAGGAGCTCATTTATGAATGGCCTTTAGAGGCTAAGGATGCAGCAGAACCTAATTAAATACTATCATTTTTCCAGCCAAAGCGCTAAGATGATGAAGATGAAGAAATAAGTGACATGAGTGGTTTTTTCTCCTTTACTACTTTCTTCCCTTCCATGCATATGGCACCATCTACTAAATATGCATTATTTTGGCAGTATGTGTATGTCCATATACAAATATAAACCCCAAAACTCATTGCTATAGAGTTGACTCCAACTTACAGTGACCCTAGACAGAGTAGAACTTCCCCATAGGGTTTCCAAGACTATAATCTTTACAGAAGCAGACTGCCACATCTTTCTCCCTTGGAGCAGCTGCTGGATTCAAACCAGCAACCTTTTGGTTAGCAGCTGAGAGCTTAACCACTGCACCACCAGGGCTCCTTGTTGGACAGTTTACCTTTTTGATTTTTTTTTTTTTTTTTTTACCTATTTTATAAACGGTGGACCCATAACTACCACGGTCATTTTACCTTTTACTCTGTCACTGGAACACAAAGAAATATTTTAACATCTGATGTCCAGTTAATATTTGGTGCTGGAGAGAAAGAAAAAAAAAGATGTTAGAATCAACATTGTACATAATGATGTAAACGAATGTATAGAGAGAGACAGTATTTCATGACTCATCACTGCGGCACACTTTATGTTTGACCTCAGTAGAAACCCCCTTCACTGCATATCTCTACATGGCTGTCTAATTTTGCCTTCAGGTGCTATGGTTTTCCCTGCAAGCTGGATAGAAGAAGCCATTTGAATCATTATTTCTCTCTTCACTTTGAACTCATATTTTCAAATTCCACTTTAAAGGAAATTGTTACTCCAAATAGACACTACAACAAGCCCTAGAAACTAAAAGCCTAGTAGTGAACTTGAACAGACAATACAAACACATGCAGTCACCCATGTGCATAAGGCCCCCCTCCTCCCAACCACACAAATACCTTTCTTATTAAAACCTTTCATTTGGAGTCACATCTTTGTCACTCGGAGCACAGAGTCTTTAAAAAGTGAAACACTCACTTAACTCTTTATCCCAGCTAACTGGCAAATTCCCTGGTGGAAAATTAGGTAGTTTGGAGAGTTCATTGAGTCTTGTGCAGATGAAATGGAACCCTAATAGCCTGAAGAGTTAATAAGCACCCTAATAGCCTAAGAGAGTTAATATGGCAGCTCTTCCTGCTGCCAGTTGGCTCTAGGATGCCCCAGTGACCTAAAAAAGTCTGTATTCAGGAGTATCTTTTAGCACCTAGTGTAGGAAGGAGTAATTTAACCACTGAAGGAAATTTAAATCACAGACTGCTCCATTGTCTAAATCATTCCCAGAGGACAAACTTGACAATTTTGAAAGCTGCATTAACCCAGGAGAAAAAAATTCACAAAACAATACCCTAGAGGTCTGAAGGAGTTAGTGTTCAAGTTTCTGCTAAAGTCCAGCGAGTCACTTCCTATATGATAAGGAAGTCAAATGGATTTCTGCTTCTTGGTCAAAATGCATATAGGCTGTCAGTAAAGTGGCTGAGTAGGTAGCAGGTAGTAAGGAAGAAATGACTGAATGCCTTCCAGCACCATTCTCAGGGCTGAAGTGCTTTAAAATATTAAGATCTGGGAGTTTAACCATGTTGGCACCCATAAAAATTTTCATTTCTGACTTAGAATAATTTGACACTGTGGGGAAAGAACAAGTTTTCTTGTTTTGAAATACATAGAAATGAAGCCAGCAGTTCTGTTGATGCTACAGGTTATTGAAGATGCAAATTAAAAATGTCAAAAAGAATGGAGATTTGCTTAACCTTTTACCAAGTGTAAATCTCTAATCTGATCTTAATATGAGCTTCCTTGATTTGCTTTAAGTTTAATAACACACTGAACTTCTGAGGTGTTTTTGGTACTTTTAGTGGTTAAGTATTGCATTTTTGTACTGATAGAAAAATACTAATTTGAAATCCAGCCAGGAAATCATATTTATTGCACAACATATATCTGCTTTAATGAAGAACTGACAAACTGCAAATGCCTCAGAGGAAAAATTCCATTGAATTAAAAGCAAAAGATTAATGTACTTGGAAATGAATTTGCATTCAACTGTAAGACAATGCTTTTTTTTTCTATAACCAGTCATTTCTGAGGATCTTGTTACTAAATTAGAAGGTTATATAATGCAAAATGGAATTGAAAACACTTAGATTAAAACAAAAATCAGTAGAAAATTTTATTTATAAACATTAGCTTTCACTAAGTATTTTATTATTGGGTTACTCTTGAACTTTTTTTCTTTTAATAATAAACTTAAATTAGCTGTGCTACATAAAAAATTAAAGACATACCATGCCGGAAAACAACCACAGTCATAGCCTTTAGAGTATGATTTAGTTTAGCAATTTCAAAAGTAGCATTAATAAGAACAATATAATATTCAAATGACAAGAAGATAAGGTAGTCTCTAATGCTAGTATGGGCGAGTCCTTTCTTCTGTTCTTTAAATTGGATTCACAAAATATGTCATAATTACTTGAAATCGTCTACAGTATTGGAAAGAATAGTTTAAAATCACTTTATCACATTCTAAAACACAGTCTATCTCTGACATAGTAAATTAGTCACTACTAAAAATAAGGAATGATGATTAATTACCTCAGAGAATACCTGCCAGAATTACCAGAAATTGGAACCAGTATTTCTTACTGACAAGAACTCTGCAATAATTTAGGTGCATGCTTCATTGCTTCTCCTACTCCAAGATGTAATCCTTACAATCTGAAAATAAATCAAATATCTGTAAGTTAAGACTTGAGTGTGCAAACAGAGTAAGCAGGTAAGTGAACAATCATGTCGATGAACAACTGTATATATCGAATTTTAATTTTCCTCATGTCTTACTCTGTCTCAAAGACTGCTGGTCAGAGTGGTTTATTTTATTGGCAAGTATGACTTCCATTTTGAAACCTCTAATTTGTCTTGTTTTTTATTTTTTATTTATTTTTTTGCATTCAAGTGGAACTCAGTACTTCCAATGAGAAAAGCATAACATACTCACCAGATTAATATATTTATATTTGTAGGATAATATCTAGTGGCACGGAAGATTAATTTCCTAAAGATCACCTTCGTAATTTAAATAGATTTTATATTTTGACAATTAAGCCATTTATTTACTCATATTTATCAGATATTTTGATAATTCTGAGCTTAATTGAATTCTGGTTTCCAATTCCTAATATGTTCAATTTGTGAAGGTTTTATTTCTATAGATGTGCACAGTTGTTTACTGTTTCCAGTGATAAAGAGTTATTCTGATAACAAAATGCTGCTTGCTGAAATCCCCCGGAACAACACTGAATAAATTTCTGCAGGGAAAGCTGTCCTATCCGGAAATTATTTAACTCCTATAGATGGAAATAGAATCCCTGGTGGCACAGTGGTTAACAGCTCGGGAGCT
The DNA here is from genome assembly GCA_030035585.1 of Dugong dugon. Classification (NCBI taxonomy): domain Eukaryota; kingdom Metazoa; phylum Chordata; class Mammalia; order Sirenia; family Dugongidae; genus Dugong; species Dugong dugon. The sequence goes on along the minus strand of CM057463.1, from coordinate 97,447,688 downwards.
AACCAAAAGGTCAGCAGTTTGACTCCACCAGCCTCTGCTAACCAAAAGGTCAGCAGTTTGAATCCACCAGCCTCTCCTGGGAAGCCCTATGAGGGCAGTTGTACTCTGTCCTATAGGGTCGCTATGAGTTGGAACCAACTGGAGGGAAACGAGTATGACAAAAATAGATTCAAATGCTCTAGTGGTTTTCCTTCTTCCCCACCCCCATCCATTTTTCACCCAACACCTGGAACAATCTTTTTTAAATGAATATATCATATTAGTTCACTCCACTAACCCAAACTCTTCAAAACGGCCTCCGAATCTGCTTATGATGTAATGCAAAACCCTTAACATAGACTCTACGTCTTAGTACTATTTTGCTCATGTCTATCTCTTACGTATCTTCTTGCCTAACTCACTGAATAAAAGCCAGAGTGTGCTTTAACGTTTACAAAATGTCAGACTTTATAGGACCTTTGAATGGGCTACTTATTTCTGCCACTTGAAACTTTGAATTATCTTCCAATGTCCTTCCTGTCTTTTCTTGTTCAGCTGATGCTTATTCATAGATTTTCATTTTAAATGCCACATTCCTTTTCTAACAGCCCCTCTCCACCACCACAAGAACCAGCATTACCATCCCTTGTGAAATCCTTTCATTACGCTCTATCACATCACGGTTGAGCTTTTCTGTGGTAATACTTGTCTCTCATAGCACTTTGCACTTTTTCTTAAACAAACAGAAATAAATGCAATCTAATATATTTATTTATGTCTTTGTTATATGTGCCTTTTAATTTTGTAGATTTATCACCAAACACATATGACAGTAGTGATATAAACATGAAAGGAAAAAAGTATGCATAAAAACTTGACCTTAATGTTCTTTTAAGAAGAAAAACAAAAAAGCACTTCATTTAGTAAAGAGTAGCATGTATGTCAGCAAGATGACACCTAATATGCAAAACAAGTAAATACAAAAAATAAAGGCAGACAACAGTAGCTACTGAAGCAGGTATGGAAAACAAAGCAGTTCAAGTGGACATAAACATGAAGAAGCTATCAGTGTAATAGGATGTGTAAATGGAATTAAAGGCCTATAAATGGCAATCAATCAATCTCCAGAGACACTGGTTCTCCTTAAAAATATTCCTCCACTTAGTTGCCTCTTAGATGAAAAAAAGGGTTGGATTTAAATGATCTCCAAGGACCCTTCAAGCTCTAAAATCATATAAATCTTAGACCTGTTCTCCTAAATACTTCAGTCACAGTGCTGTGAGATATAATAGAAATATAAGACTAAATGGATAAAATAAACACGGGAAGACAGGTCAGAGAATAAATGTTCTAAAGGAAATAAGATATGTGAAGGTTAGGTTGAAAGCAAGAGGATGAAAGAGAGAAAGGCTTAGAAAAGAGATGAAAATAATGCCCCTAGACAATGAAAAATGGAAAGGTAGATTGAGACAAGGCGCAAAGAGAAAAGGGAAGAAGAAAAATTGGAGAGCAGTCATGTTAAAGGTCAATTTAACCTTCACATCAAAGTGTAAACTGAATTGCCTGGATACGTTTTGAGGTTAGTAATGTCTTATTAACTTAGTTTTCTCTGACTGCAGCTAGAATCTAAATGTGATTCTTAGGAGGGCAGACTGTAGAAAGGTGTGTAACTGGCTCACAGTTCTTTGAAGGTTTACCGGCACACTGAACCTGCAATTCCCACAGAGGTTTCATCAAAGTTAGGGAACAAGGGCATGCCTCAATAAAGTCCGGTATGATCAGTACTTTAGAACCCTTGCTATGCCAGGAGGAAGCCTCCTCCTTCATCCCCAACTCGGCAAGATAGAAACTTCTAGAATAGGGATAGTAGCTTACAGGAAGATATTCTGGCCTAGGAATTCCAAGCTTGAGTCATGACTCAACTAATTATTAGCCACGTGACTTTTTCCGAGTCACCCAGCTTTAATAAGCGTTCTCATCTGTGAAAAGCACTTATATCTCATGTGGTTTTGTAAAGTTTACAAAGGCTGAGGAGTATGAAAGTACTGTTCAACTGTGGTTTTACTTCATCAGTCAACTCAGTTTTTCAGGATCTAGCATCTGTGACCATTGCACTCAGCATTAAATGCATGCTGCCCTGGGGGGGGGGGGGTGGAAAGAACTAACTAGCATTGACTCCGTGTTTTGCTGTACCAGGCACTTGCAACACGCCCTATATGGGTTAGCACATTTCGCTCTCACAAGTCAGTGAGGTGGGTATTGTTGCTACTTATGTTTACTAAAGAAGGTAAATGAGAATTTTCCTAATGATAGCCTGAGTTTATGTACTTAGGAACTTTATGTAATAATACAACCAACTCACATTACTAGTAGTAAGTGATGGCACCAGAATTTCACTAAGGCAGTCCAAATTCATAGATTCTCCTCTTAATTGCAAGCCTATATTTAGCCCTATATGTTGTAAGTTACTGTAAAAAAAAAAAAAAAAATGGAGCTACTAAAAATGAGGTTAACATCTGGGACATCTTTCCCCAAATGTGTACATAGTTTGATAATTATCTAATTTGAGTCCTTTTTTGGTAGCCTCATTTCCACGGGAGGATACTCTTTCACTAGTGAAGAAATTTAGGCAATATTGTGCCAGGGATTTGCAAGTTCACTAAACTAGGGTTTCCAAGGCTGCAAGTCTTTATGGAAGCAGACTGCCACATCTTCCTCCCATGGAGCCACTGGGTGTGTTTGAACAGCAGATCTTTCAGTTAGCAGCCTAGCACTTAATCACTGTGCCACCAGAGCTGCCTATTTTCTTATGCTTGCTAAAACAGATATATTTTTTTTTTCCATTTCATCTACATTTCACCTACTTTCTGGTCACAGTGCAAATCTGGTTTGTTTTTTTTTTTGATAATTTGCCAAATCTGAAAATATTACCTATGACATGTTTCTTCTGTATTAACTCAACCAGGTACTCAGGAAAGCTGTCACAAAATGACCTATCCTGAAAAGCCATGCAATCTGTAGTAAATGTTCTGTCAATTTTATAACTTGTGAAAAAAGAAACAAGCACTGATGTGATGGTGGCAGCAAGAAAAATGGTGGAAAGAGTTCATCATTTTTTTCAATTCTTTCATAATTGCATCAACTCTAGTAAAGCAAAATATAATTATAGTCATTTCTATCTCCAGTACATGCCCCATCTGAGAGCCAGTTGTTTTATATGCTGTACTCTGCTTTGAAATTCTGTTGGGATCATGGTCAAAGACATGAAACTGAAGCACTCTGAGAGAGGTATCAGTGGATTTGGACTCCTACAGTGACCCAGAAATGGTTTTCAGCAGCTATTGAGCACCTAACATAGTGAAGGTAAATTTAGACAAGTTAACTCGAACCATCTTAAAATTGGTCCAAAAAGACAATCTGCCTGTAATATCTATACATAGCATGTGCTCTAAACAATGTGAAATTATATACTGACATATTCATTCAGTTGAAAAATACTATTTGATTTCCTATGTGTCAAACAGAGTGCGAAGCACTTGGGATAATGACAGAGTTTTCTGATATCAGATAATTGCAGTCTAACAGGAAAAAAAAAAAAAAACCCAAATATTATGCCTTGAACTGATTGTCCCCCAAAAATATGTGTTGTAGATCCTAACCTCAATACCTGTGGTTATAAACCCATTTGGAAATGGGTTTTGTTTATTATGTTAAGAGGCCATAGCAATATGGTTTAAGCAAATCATCTCTGAGATATAAAAATAGATTAGGCATAGAGAAACAAGTAGAGATGGGGAAGGATAGATGCCATACTACATGAAGATCACCAAGCACCAAAGAATAGAAGCTAAAGAGACAAGAACATTTCCCCAGGGCCAAGAGAAAGAAAAAGACTTCCACTAGAGTCAGAGCCCTGAATTTGGACTTCAAGCCTCCTAACTGTGAGAAAATAAATATCTGTTTGTAGTATTTCTGTTATAGCAGCACTAGAATAACAAAGACACTAAAATAAATAAATAAATAAACAAAATGTACTTGTTGGTATTCTCGTTTTTTTCTATATTTTCTGCATTCATCTATGTGCAGTATATTGTTATAAAGGATGCTATCAATAACACTACTCTGCTCTTTATGACTATGTAGCAGCAGTTTTCTGTTTCTTCTAAATTATATAATTTTTGTTTAATTTAGAGCAAAAAATATTGAAATAAGCTCTAAACTCCTAAATTGCAATTTTTTTGAAATTTTTACTGACAAACGTATCTAATACTAAAAATTAAGTTTTTGAGATATCCTACATAACAAGTCTGTCTTGGAAGAAGGACAGCCAAAGGGCTCCTTGGAAGCCAGGATGGTGAGACTTCATCTCACATACTCTGAACATGTTATCAGGAGAGATCAGTCCCTGGAGAAGGGCATCATGCTTGGTAAAGTAGAGGGTCAGTGAAAGAGAGGAAGAGACTCAAAGAGATGGATTGACACAGTGACTGCAACAATGGGTTCAAACATAGCAACGATTGTGAGGATGGTGCAGGCCCAGGCAGTGTTTCCTTCTGTTGTACCTCAGAACATAATCAAAAGCGCTTAACAACAACAGCCTCATTGAAGCATAAAAATTTAATGAGCATTGGCAAATATACACCAACACAACAAACAAGATATAGAATATTTGTATCACCAGTACCAGTCTTGATAAATATAACAAATAATGTCTTAAAATCAGACCATGTGAGTCAAATGAGTTCTCCAATATTTTTCAAAAGTGTTTTTCCTAATCTACTATGAATTTTTATTTGTTTTAGAATTATACTGTTAATTTCAAGAAGTCTGCTTGATATTTAATTGGCATTGCATTGATATTATAGATTAATTTTTTTAAAAATTGACGTGTTAACAAAATCGAGACTTTCAATACTTGAACATAGTATCTGTCTCTGTTTATTTATGTAAGAGACTCTGAAACTCACTCTTGAACATAGAGTAACTAAAGGAAAAGGGAGAAATGATGAAGTAAAAGAGCTGAACAGAAGATTTTAAAGGGCAGTTCAAGAGGACAAAGAAACAGATTATAATGAAATCTGCAAAGACCTGGATTTAGAAAACCGAAAGATGTTTAGAAAGCACTCAATATTTGTCAAGCTGAAAGAACTAAAGAAAAAACATAATCCTCGAGTTGCAATTTTGAAGGATTCTGTGGAAAAATATTGAATGAAGCAGGAAGCATGAAAAATAGATGGAAGGAATACACAGAGTCACTGCACTGAAACGAATTAGTCGACATTCAACAATTTCAGGAGGTAGAATATGATAAAGAACCAATGGTACTGAAGGAAGAAGTCCAAGGTGCACTGAAGGCATTGGTGAAAAACAAGGCTCCAGGAATTGACAGAATACCAAGTTTCAACAAATGGATGCAGTGCTGGAGGTGCTCACTCATCTATGCCAAGAAATTTGGAAAACAGTTACCTGGCAAACTGACTTGAAGAGACCCATATTTGTGCCCATTCCAAAGAAAGGTAATCCAACAAAATGCAGAAATTATTGAACAATATCATTAATATCACACACAAGTAAAATCTTGCCAAAGATCATTCAAAAGCAGATGCAATAGTACATCACAGTACATCGACAAGGAAAGGCCAGAAATTCAAGCCAGATTCAGAAGAGGACATAGGAGGATATGGCTTGGGTCAGGTGCACCTTAGTCCTCAAAGTGACATCTTTGCTTTTAAATATTTTAAGAGGTCTTTTGCAGCAGATTTGCCCTATGCAATACCTTGTTTGATTTCTTGATTGCTGCTTCCATGGGGGGGTGATTGTGGATCCACTTAAAATGAAATTCTTGACAACTTCAATATTTTTCCATTTATCATGATGTTGAAGCTCTTATTGATGAAGATCAAAGACTATAGACTTCAGTATCAATCACCCCTCAATGTAAAAACAAAAAATCCTCACAACTGGACCAATAATCAACATCATGATGAACGGAGAAAAGATTGAAGTTGTCAAGGATTTTATTTTACTTGGATCCACAATCAAGACCCATAGAAGCAGCAGTCAAGAAATCAAAAGACGCATTGTATTAGGCAAATCTGCTGCAAAAGACCTCTTTAAAGTGCTAAAAAGCAAAGATGTCACCTTGAGGTCTAAGATGTGCCTGTCCCAAGTCATGATATTTTAAATCACCTCACATGCATGTGAAAGTTGGACAATTAATAAAGAAGACTGAAGAAGAATTGATGCCTTTGAATCATTGTGTTGGCGAAGAATATCAACTATACCATGGAAGCCAGAAGAATAAACAAGATTGTCTTGGAAGAAATACAGCCAGAGTGCTCCTTGGAAATGAGGATGGCGAGACTTTGCCTCACATACTTAGGACATGTTATCAGGAGGGAACAGTCTCTGGAGAAGAATATCATACTTGGTAAAGCAGAGGGTCGACAAGATGGATTGACACAGTGGTTGCAGCAGTGGGCTCAAACATAACAACAATTGTGAGGATGGCGCAGGACTGGGTAGTGTTTTATTCTGTTGTACATAGGGTCACTATAAGTCAGAACTGACTGGATGTTGCTTATTGGTCCAGTTGTGAGAATTTCTCTCTTCTTTATGTCGAGGTATGATACATACTGAAGGTTGTAGCCTTTGATCTTAGTAAGTGCTTCAAGTCTTCTTCACTTTCAGCAAGCAAGATTGTGTCACCTGCATAATATAGTAGGTAGTTTTGTTAATGAGTCATCCTCCAATCCTGTTGCCACATTCTTCTTCACATAGTCCAGCTTCCTACATTACTTGCTCAGCAGATTGCATAAGTATAGTGAAAGGATGCAACCCTGACACACACCTTTCTTGATTTTAAACCATGCAGTATCCCCTTGTACTGTTTGAATGACTGCCTTTTGGTCTGTGTACAGATTCCACATGAACACAATTAAGTTTTCTGGAATTCCCATTCTTCTCAATGTTATCATAATTTGTTATGATCCACACTGTCTAATGCCATTGCATAGTCAATAAAATACAGGTAAACATCTTTCTGGTATTCTCTGCTTTCTGCCAAGATACATCTGACATTAGCAATGACATCCCTCTTTCTATGGCCTCTTCTGAATCTGGCTTGAATTTCTGGCCTTTGCTTGTCAATGTACTGTGACGTACTGTGGCATCTTCGTTTGAATGATCTTCAGCAAAATTTTACCTGTGTGTGATATTAATGATATTGTTCAATAATCTCTGCATTTTGTTCGATCACCTTTCTTTGGAATGGGCACAAATATGGATCTCTTCAAGTCAGTTTGCCAGGTAACTGTGTTCCAAATTTCTCGGCATAGACAAGTGAGCACCTCCAGCGCTGCATCCATTTGTTGAAAAACTTGGTACTATTGCCCCTGCTGGTTAAATGCTTAAGTGTTGGGCTGCTAACCAAAAGATCAGTGGTTCAAACCCACCAGAGGCTCCTCACGAGAAAAGATCCAGCAATCTGCTCCCATAAAGATTACAGCCTAGGAAACCCTAGGAGCATTTCTACTATGAGTCAGAATCAACTGGACTGCATACAACAACAACAACTGCCTAGGCAAGTTGAAACATAAAACTGGCCATCACACAATGACATTCAAAAACTTAAAGTACTAATTATGTGTCAGATCAATATGCTGCTAAAAACCATAAAACTTAAGAAGACTTAAATTAATGGAGACATATACTGTTGTTAGTACCCAGTTTTTCAGTTAAACACTAATCTAAGTCTTGGTGTGAATGCATTTTGTAGATGTCATTAACATCTACAATCAGTTGACTTTATGTAAAGGAGATTATCTTGAATTGTCTAGTGGGCCTGACCCAATTAGTTGAAAAGCTTCAAGCATAGAACTGAGATTTCCTTGAGATGGAAGGCATTCTGCCTGAGGACTGAAGCATCAGCTCCTGCCCCAGAGTTTCCATCCTGACCTTTATGATGGCCTGCCTATAAATTTAACACTTTCCTAGCAAAGCTCCCACAATTATGTAAATCAGTTCCTAGACACAGACATACCCACATATATATCAACATGTACACACACATATTTATACATATATATGTACGTGTGTATATATATATTTATACATATATATGTATAAATACATACATATTTACATCTCTACTAGTTGTGCTTCTCTTGTGGAACCCTGAATGATACATAGTATAAATGGTATTTTAAACTTATTTTTCAGTAGGTTCTCAATAGCTTATAGTAACACAATTGGTTACTATTTTATATTGGTTTATACTGAATATTTTATATGGGCATACACCCTGCAGTTTTAGGAGCCCTTGTTGGTCAGCGGTTAAGCACTGGGCTGCTAACTGAAAGGTTGGCAATTCTAACCTACAATCCACTCCCTGGGAGAAAGATGTGACAATAATTTACAGCCTTGGAAACCCTATGGGGCAGTTCCACCCTGTCCTATAGTCTCCTAGAGTCTGAATCCACTCTACCACAGTGGATTTTTTGGTTACCCTGCAAATTATTTATTAAATCTAGCCCTTTTGTTTTATTTTATTTTGTATTTTCCTTAGGATTTTCTATATTCAAAATTATGTTCCCTTCAAATAAAGATAATCGTAGTTCTAGCTTTTCTATTTCATTTTCTCCCTATATTAGACAGACTAGTAACTCAAGACTACACACAGACAAAAGTTAGCAACATTCAGGGAACCATTTAGGGAGTGGTTTTACCTGCCTAATGTTTCTCAGGTTGATAATACTTTCCCCAATTCCACCTCTTTAATAGGCAATAAAATTGTGTTGTTGTTAGGTGCCATGGAGTTCGTTTCTACTCATAGTGACCCCATATACCACAGAACTAAACAATGTCAGAAGACCACCCTCATGATCACTATTATACTTGAGCCATTGTTGCAGCCACTGTGTCAATCAATTCATCTTGTTGAGGGTCTTCCTCTTTTTCACTGACCCTCTACTTTACCAAGCATGACATTCTTCCCCAGGGCTTGGCCCCTCCTGATAAAGTGTCTAAGGTATGTGAGATGAAATCTTGCCATCCTCACTTCTAATGAATATTCTGGCTTTACTTCTTCCAAGACAGATTTGTTCATTCTTTTGGCAGTCCATGGTATATTCAACATTCTTTGCCAATACCACAACTCAAAGGTGTCAATTCTTCTTCAGTCTTCCTTATTCATCGTCCAGCTTTCACATACATATGATGCGATTGAAAACACCATGGCTTGGGTTAAGCATGCCTTACTCTTCAAGGTGACATCTTTGCTTTTCAACACTTTAAAGAGGTCTTTTGCAACAGACTTGTCCAATACAATGAGCCTTTTGATTTCTTTACTGCTGCTTCCATGGGTCTTGACTGTGGATCCAAGTAAAATGAAATCCGTGACAACTTCAATCTTTTCTCCATTTATCATGATGTTGCTTATTGGTCCAGTTGTGAGAATTTTTGTTTTCTTTCTGTTAAGGTATAATCCATACTGAAGGCTATTGTCTTTGATCTTCATCAGTAAGTGCTTCAACTCCTCCTTCACTTTCAGCAAGCAAGGTTGTGTTATCTGCATATTGCAGGCTGTTAATGAGTCTTCTTCCAATCCTGACGGCACATTCTTCTTCACGTAGTCCAGCGTTTTGATTATTTGATCAGCATACAGATTGAATAAATATGGTGAAAGGGTACAGTCCTTACGTACACCTTTCCTGACTTTAAACCATGCAGTATCTTTCCAGTATTCTCCGCTTTCAGCCAGGATCCACCTGACATTAGCAATGATATCCCTGGTTCCATGTCTTCTTCTGAATCTGGCTTGAATTACTGGCAGTTCCTTGTTGATGTACTGCCGCACCTTAATAATTCTGTTACGTTTTTCCTTACTGATTCCCATGAGATTACCCTCCAATCCTGTTAATCAACATTTGAAGCCCTTGTCTTTTAACCTCTAGAAAGCCATGTCTCTGTCTACATCCCATCCTTCTCTTTATCACTCAAACTCTCAAGAACTATGAATGGTCTGAGATTTTTACCTTACTTCCAAGCTAGCTAGTTAGCCTGCCGGTTTCATCAATACTGGCAGAAACATGACTCTTGGGTGGAGTCAAAGACTGTATTACAGCAATAGTAGTAATCAGAGTATCAGATTTTTGTTTGCTTATTTGTTTCACACCAGTTCCCTAAGCTCCAATTCCCACAGGACAATGAAAAGAGGACTATGTGACACCAGCACATGGAATACGTTGAATTACAGGAGAGAAAGTTAGAGGTTAGGGAAATTGATTTTTTTATTATGAAGAGTTAGCATTATCTGCCCTTTTCTCTGAGGATGATACTATCTTTATTGTACTAGAGAGTAGAAAACCCACCCTTTGCTCCAGAGGTATATATTATCTATCTTCTAAGGCTGTTCACTATGCAAGTGTTCCTAAAAAAAAAAAAAAACGGGGTCTTTGCTTGCAACGCATGCAAAAATGTGACAGATCCATGTAGATATTAAAAATGCAAAATTTTAAATCAGGACTAGACATAGCCCATTAGATGTTATACCTAAAATCGTCTGATGATGCTAGTAACATTCATTCAAAAATATATATTAATCAAATACGAGGTGTTGAGCATCGTTAACAAATGCTTCAGGTTACAATTGATATTTGAATAAAAGGCAAAAAAAAAGATTTTCAGTACTGCCTTTAGACTCAGATAAGAGAACTCTCTGGCCTCTCCTAGAGCTCCTCACATATCACAAACACAAAACATAAATACATTTATTAAAGAAAAAGTAGGTGACTTTTTTACTTGGAATCTGGAGCTCAGCTCTGATGCCAAAAGCAGTGTAATTCTAAACAGTCACTAACAGTCCTTAGTGAAATGATATTCTATAGCTCTGCCCTCAAAAGAAAGGGTTACTGTTCCCAGGTCCATGAAGATGAACGATTATGTCAGTATAAATTTGGAAGATGCACATTGTTTCAAAGTGTGGACAGGGTTGAGTGGAAGAATCTCTTACCTTAGAGAAAAGACAAAGTAATCAATGTATTCTTTCTTACATAACAGAAGATGACCGTTACCGCAGGAGTGACAGATATCTTTAATTCTTCTTCTCTACCCCCTCCTACTTCTTATCTTTGTCTTTTAATTCATGGTTCTTGAAGTAAATAACAATTTAACTTCACATTTACAACAGTTTAACATGGAAGCTGAGGGATATTTACTAGCTTTAAAGAAGTCATAATTTATATGTACATATATATGTACTTTTAGAAAAATACGCATGATGCCAATTACATTGTTGACTAAAGTGTTATTGAAGCAGTGCTGCTATTAATTTTTTTAAATATTTAATGAATTCAAAATTTTCAACTATAAGTAAAACAGTTGGATTTATTTTACTAATTTACTTGAAAGCTTGGAGTGCAATAATTAGAATTTACAATTTGATTTTTAGTGTTAAGAGAATTTTGTAAATTTTTAGAATAAAATCACTTTAAAAAAGGAGATCATTTTTAATATTTTGACTTTAACATTCACTTTAACTTGCCTTTTTGTTAAAATAATTAAATATTTGTATTTCTTCGAAAAATTATGTTTTATCTTTTAAACTTTTACATCCACAATGTCAGTTGACCATAATTTATGTGACAATCTTTATTCTACCAAAACAATTTCTGTCTTTGTTAAAACAAAATCAAAAAAATATATACATAGAATAAAGATGTAATGTTTTATGAATTATTTATATCTTTATTTTTCTTCCAAATATTATCAACTAATCAATAGAACACCCACACATAGACAAAAAAATTAAATTTAGGCTTCCGATTGCCAGCTTTAAAACATATTAAAAAAAGCTATACACATCAATCTAGAAAACTATACTTTTCAAGGAAAGAAAATAGAAGATATTTCATTTAATAATGTGTTAGCTTTTTTTTTTTTAATAAATCTTAAGTCTTTAGACATTTTCCCTGGGCCTCCACTTCTACTTTTGCCATTAGTCCTGCAAATTTTAGTAGTGGTCCTGCTGATTGTAGCATTTTCTCCCTTCTAAGAAAGAAAGCATATTGCATGCCAAAGGAAAGAGAATGGAAAAATGTGGGTTTTTAAACCTCTACTAGTTTTGTGATGCTAACTGAAGGACCCAGCATTAAAGGTGGAACATTCACAAATTTTGACTGCAGAGTTAAGCAAACATTCTAATTCATACCACTAAACTACACTGTTCTGAATAATAAAGAAAGAACAGATTCTAGGAGGGAAGTATAAATATGAGGTCAAAAAAAGGAGACAAGAAAATTATGTAAAACATCTGCATGGTCCAAAAACTCCAGTAAACCCTCCTCCACACAGAGATGAGATTCAGAAGTTATTATGAAAAATTAAATTCCTTATACTCCCTAAAATCCCCAGGATACTTAGTACTCCACATTTCATATGATAGATGATAGAATAATTTCATTTAAACCACTAAGTGTATGATGCCTCAGCTGAAAACTGTTACACAAACGTGAATAAGGAATGAACCCTAATATCAGAGAGTTTACTGAAGAATTATTTACTAGATAGTAACTAACAAGAACAACAACAACAAAACTAATTACAACTGATTTTGATAAATGCTAAAAAAGAGTTATATAAATAGTGCTTTAGGAAGATAGGGAGGTTGCAAATAAAGCCACATTATGTAATTAGTGAAAACTTCTCAAAAGGAGTGAAATTTCACCTGATAAAATGTTTATTAGATAGGTATAGGAGTTATTACGAAGGAACAACATCTACATAGGCATGAGGATAAGAAAAAGTCCAATTTGGATAATAAATGCTAGTAGTGTTGTGTGTCTATAAGACAGCTCATGGTAGGGAAGACATTTTTGAAATTATTAAAATCTATTTATTATGAAATTATTATTAATAAATTAAATTATTGTTATTAATGTATTTCAACAATTTATATATGTATGTCATGCATTTTATACCTCAGAAATCTCTTCCATATATATATTATTGTGTTGGTTACAAAGGGTTGCCATAACAAAAAATATTACAAACAGGTGGCTTTAAAGAACAGTAATTTATTGTTTCAGAGTTTTGGAGGCTAGCAGTCCAAATCAGGGCACCAACTCTAGGTGAGGTTCATTCCCTTCTGGTAGCCTTGGGAATTCCTTGGCATTCATTAAGGTTCCTTGCCATTCCCTGTTTATGTGTCTCTCTATCTATTCTACTCTTTTTATAAGACGCCGGAAGTGATTAGGTTTAGGACCTACCAGACTCTGTTATGACCTCATTAACATAACAAAGTACTCCTATTCCCAAAAAAGGTCATATTTATAGGTATAGGAGTCAGGGCTTCAACATACATTATGGGAGGATGCAATTCAATTGTCTCATATTTTCTCTCAACATGTGCAAAAATGGCATGGGGGCAGTGTCTGATCTCTTCTAACTTCACAACAGCCCAAGGCTGATTGCTAGAGGCAGAGGTTAGACATGCCTCCTCTCTCCGCCATCCTTGCAAATTTTGACACCAGATATTCCTCCCATGACACTCTCTACTTCTCTGACAAGTTTGATAATTCATTGCAATGGCCACACAGAACTCACAGACAATACCCATGATTGTGGGGTTTATTAGGGAAGTAACAGATTACAACTCAGGTTCAGGAACACTCAGGATACAGTTCTTCCATCAAGACAGCCTCATCTCAGTTGTGCCCAGAGGCAGACCTCTTTCTGGCCCTAGGCCTCTGCCCTGCTAGGGCAAGTGTTACAAAGCTCTTTCAGCTCTGCTAATAAGTGCCCTAAAGCATCCCACTTCACCACTAAGCCTCGGCCTGAAGGCGCTCAGCTTTTGTTCCATGGGTCAGCAAAGGTAGCTCCACCAAGTGCCCACAGTCACTGTACTCTACCAGCAAGCCCCCCGCCTGAAGGCACTCAGTTTTCTCACTCACTCGGCTGGGAAACCTGCTGCATCGTCTCCTGCCAGTCTCTCCAGTTGTTGTTTCTCTGCCACCACTTCTCTCACTGTCTTATAGTGTTACAGCTCTCTCTCCATCTCCTGGTTCCAGGAGCTTCTCAAAGCAGGGATTCTGGGTCTGAAGGACATGCTCTGCTCCTGGCTCTTCCTACTTGATGGTGGTGAGATCTTCTCTTCCCACTTCTGGAATGGCTTGTATTAAGCTTAGCATGATGGCAAAACTGACTAATCCCTTTGTTAGGATTCTATAGACCTTGTGTGCATGGTCCCACCTGCACATGGGTGCCAAGAACTTTATTTGCATTATTAGCAAGCTATCCAATCCACTTGGTGGGGCACAATTACCTTACTTGTATAGTCTTACCTAATCACTTGGGGGGAGGGGAGTTGTAAGGCCATAGTGAGAAAGGCCATATAAAAGCGATTCATCATACTCCAACAGTTTACTTATTTTACCACTGAAGTAATTTTTTTCCCCAGAAAATCATATTACCAGGAAATAGTAAATTAGACTATAGTGATTTTCCTGACTCTAAAAATAGTGCTGTTGGACATTTCTGGTTAAAGCTTGGATGGTGAGTTACTAATGGTTCCCTGTGCTCTTCTCAAAAAGAAATGGAAAGATTGGGAAAAAATAAGGACTCCAGAAAGTAATCAAGGCAAAAGAACAAAACCCGCCTGGTGAGACTTGCTATAGACTGAATTGTGTCCCCAAAAAATATGTGTTAGAATCTGAACCTGTATAACTGTGGATGTAACCCCCTTTGAGAATAGGATTTTCTTTGTTGAGAAAGAATTTGAAGCATAGAATGTTAATTATTTAATATTTCTTTTACTCCAAAAATTTCATTACTGGAAATACCCAGTCCCCTATAGAACCTGAGGCAACATTTAGATTCTTTTAGAAATAGTCACTGTTTAAATTTAGATCTATCCTTCAATCACCCATTGAGGATATACTGACCCTCAGGGCAAATGTAGAAAGTAAGAAAATGAGAGGAAAAGGAAAGAAAATCAAAGAAAGGGAATGGAAGAAAAGAGAAGGGAAAGAAAGGAAAAGAAAGAAAAAAGGAAGCAGAAGATGGTTATGGCTATTTGGAAAGATTTTTCATAAATGTATGAACTGATAGGCCAGGGATAATAATGATATGAGGGGTCAACAAAATCCAGAAACGCTTTAAATAGCTCCACAAACTACTCAAAACAGCAATAGTGTTTTGAGAGCTTATCCGGCTGACTTATTTTTAAGCTCTTAACAACCCTTGATTCCTCCAGTGTGGTGTCTCATAAACGTACTGTGCAAATTATTAATTGGGTGTTTCATCACTGTAATTCAACATAGCCTTATTAGCATTCCATGATTCTATAAAAAGTCTATTTTATTTTTCTTTATTACATGAACACTTGTACTTTTCTTTTTACTTCATTCAGTGCGCTGATGTTTATTCATTCTCTACCAATCTAGCTTTGAATAAACGATGCAGCAATTGCAATACATCCACAACTTGTTTTATCTTGAGTAAACAAAGTCCTATAATGGCCACTGACCTTATTAATATTGTTCTTCCTCAGTTTTAAATTAGGCTATAATTTACAAGATCAGAAGTATTTTCCTTTACCTCTTATTGTTCCACTACCCTTATCTAAGGAAGTTGTGTTATGCAACAACATCACATGAAAAAAGGGGGTGTTTGTTTGTATCTGTGTTTTATTTCAGAAAAAACTACACAGAATAAGTAAAGAATAATCAATCTCAAATCCGTCTATTATACAACTGCTGTAAATCCTAACCTTTTATAGCACATAGGATAATCACATCAGATCACAAAATGGTGGACAACCACACAAATACTGGGAATCAGTCATGGCCTAGCCAAGTTTACACATATTTCTGAGAGGTGCAATTCAACCAATGACATTCCAGCCTGTTAATAAGGAGCCCTGGTGGTGCAGTGATTAAAGCCATGGGCTGCTAACCAAAAGATAGTCAGTTTGAACCCACCTGCAGTTCCATGGGAGAAAGATGTGGCAGTTTGCTTCTGTAAAGATTTACAGCCTTGGAAACTATATGAGGCAGTTCTACTCTGTCCTATAGGGTCACTATGAGTTGGAATCTGATTTGACAGAAGTGAGTAGTAGGTATGATGTTAATGATCCAGGATTAGAAGCAGTTAAGTTAATGAGGGAGAATTCAACCTAGAGGATTAGATTGTATCTTGAGTCAATCTCTTTTGGGATATAAAAGAGAGAATTAAGCAGAGAGGATGGGCACCTCCTACTACCAAGAATGAAGAACCAGGAGGGGAGCACATCCTTTGGACCCGGGATCCCTGCACTGAGAAGCTCCTTACCAGGGAAAGATTGATGACAAGAACCTTCTCTCAAAGCCAACACAGGCAGAAAGCCTTTCCCTGGAGCTGGCACCCTGAATTTGGACTTCTAGCCTCCTAAACTGTGAGAGAATAGATGTTTCATTGTTAAAGCCATCCACTTGTGGTATTTCTGTTATATCAGCACTAGATAACTAAGACACTTGGATATCATTGAAAGTGGTTGCAGCAGTACATCAATAGGGAACTGCCAGAAATTCAAGCCAGATTCAGAAGAGGACATAGAAAGAGGGATGTCATTGCTGATGTCAGATGGATCTTGGCAGAAAGCAGAAAATACCAGGAAGACGTTTACCTGTGATATATTGATTATGCAAAGACATTCAACTGTGCAGATCATAACAAATTATGGATAACATTGTGAAGAACAGGAATTCCAGAGCACTTAATTGTACTCAGGCAGAACCTGCACATAGAACAAGAGGCAGTCGTTCAAATAGTACAAGGGGATACTGCATGGTCTAAAATCAGGAAAGGTGTGTGTCAGGATTGTATTCTTTCACCATATTTATTTAATCAGTAAGCTGAACAAATAATATGAAATCCGGACTATATGAAGAAATCCTATGGCATCAGGATTGGAGGAAGACTCATTAACAACCTGCAATGTGCAAATGACACAACCTTGCTTACTGAAAACAGAGAGGACTTGAAGCACTTAGTGATGAAGATCAAAGACTACAGTGTTCAGTATGGATAGCACCTCAACATAAAGAAAACAAAAACTTCTCACAACTGGACCAATAAGCAACATCATGACAAATGGAGAAAAGACCGAAGTTGTCAAGGATTTCATTTTACTTGGATCCACAATCAATGCCCATGGAAGCAGCAGTCAAGAAATCAAACGACACATTGCATTGGGCAAATCTGTTGCAAAAGACCTCTTTAAAATGTTAAAAACCAGAGATGAGCCCAGTAAAACTAAATGGGACTAACGAGGTACAGGAGTCCAGTGACAAGGGCCAGAAGGCAGAGGGGGAGTAGGAAACTGATGATAAGGAACACAAGTTGAGTAAGGACACTGTCGATGTGTTGTGAGATTGTTGACCACTGTTATAGGGCAACATTTGTAGTAACTATTAAATGGGAGGCTATTTTGTCCTGTAAGCCTTCATCTTGGGCGAGAATGGCAGCACAATTGGAAGAGCATAGTCAATATCACTTAAATGTGTAAGTAAAAAGTTTTGAAATGGTGTTAAAAAACAAAACAAAACAAAACAAATGAGGTACAGTAGTCCAGTGACAAGGGCCAGAAGACAGAAGGGGACAAGGAAGTCCCCTGATGATAGGGAACACAAGGTGGAGTAAGGATATTCTTGATGTGTTGTGAGATTGTTAACCATTGTCATAGGGCAACATGTGTAGTAACTGTTAAATGAGAAACTATTTTGTTCTGTAAGCCTTCATCTTAAGTGAGAATAACAGCACAGTTGGAAGAGCGTAGTCAATGTCACTGAACTGTGTATGTAGAAATTTTTGAAACGGTGTATCTTTGGCTATCTGTATTTTCATCAAAAAAAAAAAAAGGTTGAGAATTTAGATGCTTAATATGTTGTGGGGTTGTTAACCAATGTCATAAAACAACATGTGTACTACTGTTTCATGAGAAACTATTTGTTCTGTAAGCCTTCACCTGAAGTACAATAAAATATTAAAAAAAAAAAAAAAAAGAAAAGAAGGGAGAGTGTTGATATATCATGGGTTTGGGAACCAATATCATAAAACAATATGTGTACTGATTGTTTAATGAGAAGCTAGTTTGTTCTGTGAAACCTCATCTAAAATACAGTAATAAAAGAAATAAAAATAAAGATCCTGGATATTATGAATAAAATACTTTGCAACAAAAAAAAAAAAAAAAAAAAAAACCAGAGATGTCGCTTTGAGGACTAAGGTGCACCTGACCCAAACCATGGTATTTTCAAATGCTTCCTTCATATGCATGCAAAAGCTGGACAATGACTAAGGAAGACAGAAGAACTGATCCCTTTGAATTATGGTATTGGAAAAGAATGTTGAGTATACCGTGGACTGCCAGAAGAAGGAACAAATCTGTCTTGGAAGAAGTACAGCCAGAATGCTCTTTAGAAGCAAGAATGGTGAGACTTCATTACATGTACTTTGGACATGCTATCAGGAGGTACCAGTCTCTGGAGAAGCATATCATGCTTGGTAAAGTAGAGGGTCAGTGAAAAAGAGTAAGAGCGTAAACAAGATGGATTGACACAGTGGCTGCAACAATGGGCTCAAACATAATGACAATCATGAGGATAGTGTAAGACTGGACAGTGTTTCTTTCTGTTGTATATAGGGTCAGTATGAGTTAGAACCAACCCAATGGCACTTAACAACTATGTAACAACAATATACATACATACATAATTTGCTGATACTATTATGTCTTTCTTCTGTCTAAGACAGACCCTCAAATAATTTCTCATCTTAATCAGAATGATGTCCAAAATTCTGACAACAGTGTTTAGGGTTCCTGATGATATAATCCTTTTATATGGCTCAATACTTCATGCCTTCTGACTCAACCATTATGCTTCTTAGCATACATGGTTGACATTACTTGCCTTATCCTCTCACTGTGCTTCCCCATATCTCTCACCTATTTTATTGCTATTAATCTCTTAGAACTGTCTTCTGATTACCTTCTTTGAATTTCAAAACCTACTCAAGTGCCCTTCCTAGGATTTGCTTGGTGAATTGAGCTTCTTCATCAATGTAATCATTATATTATGCTATCCAACACTGTGTATTCATTTATCTCCACATTAGAATGTCAGCAACTTCAGGAAGAGGTCATATCTTACTTACTGTTGTTGCCCCAGTGCATGGTCCAGTTGCTGCTTATATAGTCGAGAAGTGTTTCAAACTCATTTTTATGTAATTAATGAATCATAAAATAATGATCAAAAATATGATTAGTAGAGTCTGCCAAGTAACATTTGTTCAGATATCATCTACGGTGTCTGAAATAATTTGTTATCCCAATAGTTAGTTTATAGAGTAGAACAAAGTTGCTGAAAATGGGAAAGTATATTTCAGTAGTTTGTTTATGAAGACTTTACATTATGCATTATTGTCAACTTAATTTTTGGAAAAAATGTGTTTAATATATAAAAGAAGAATATAAAATTTCCTTTATATTTCTAAGTGTGCCTATATTAGACATTTACTTTTTTTTATTTTCTTGTCCCCCTTTTGAATTCTCATTTCATGTTTAGGAACTCTATTATAGTATTTGTCCTTAGTATATATTTACTATCTTCTCATCTCCATGTTGTATCTCTTCTCTCCAGTAGAACAGTCTGAATTCTTTATAAGATGGTATATGATTTCTATGAGAAGAAGTAGTGGTATCAAGAGTCTTAAAGTCTAGGAGTGGAATTTGCACAGCATCACTTCCTTCACAATCTATTAGTCAGAGGAAATTATGAAGCCAGGCAAGATTCCAGTTTGTGAAGTGGAAATAGACCCCACCTCTTGATGGTAGGAGCAACATGTTGTTGTAGGGACAGGAGGAATTGGTGGTGGCTATCTTTGGAGACTATCTACCATGCCATCTAATAGATTCCTTATATATACATTTATTTTAAAAGTGTTATTGAGCATCTATTGTGTGTCAGCAATTAGGTGTGGTACTGTGTTTATAGAGCTAAATCATGTGTTTATCTTATCTTGATGAAGCTAATTATCCAGTGGAAATGACAGTTTATAAGCAAGAAAAAAGAAAAAAAAAGAAAAAAGGAGGAATAAAATTATGGAAAATGAAATGGAGGAGTTTTATTAGAAAAGTTGATCAAGAAAGTCGTTTAGGAATGTGTGAAGCAGTCTACTTAAAGGGCTCTTTTTAATTTTTGCAACGTGATGAGTAGGAAAACATATGTAGTGGGTTTGCAGGCAACAAAATCTCAGGGATAAGTATGTTTGTGTGTCTGGGGAGGAGAGGGGATCTGGACTTGGCTGTCTGGCATAGTGCTGAAGGCAGTAGGAACCCAATTAGTATTAAAAGAGTCTGTCATCTTATGACACACGGTAAGAAAATAACAAAATAAATTATTGCTATTGGGCACAACTCAAATGAAGTATCCATTAAAGCCAAAACTCTGGGAAACAAGTGTCTACTGCCATAGGGAATAAAGTGTACAAAGAATTCAAGGGCTATGGGGCAGACTGGCCACTTTTAAAAGATAATCACAGCTTTTTAAATGCTGTGGAGTGCAAACTTGAGACATTCTAAGTCTGTGCTAGAACAGCCTTCTAGCTCTTGCAGCTACTGGGCTGATTAACCAACAACAAATGCATAATTTGGTCCTACTGGTGGGTCAATAACACCAGTTGAATTCACAGTCTTACCAAATGTTTAATGTAACAAAACACGCATTGGGATAGAATTGGATTCTTAAAGTCTGAATCATGTGTTTAAGGGATTCCTAAGCTTTGCTATAGTCATATATTCCAACTCATAATGAGTATCCCATTCCCTACAAGTAGCCATTTATTACCTACTTGATCAGGGTGTTTTTGTTTTTCCAGAAAATCCTTAAAAATATATGCTTAAGCATTCACCCAAGAGACTTTGATATAATTGACTTAAGGTGTGGCCATGATATCAGTAAATTTTACAAGCTCCTGGATAGTTAGAACGTGTGCAGCCAAAGTAGAGATTAACTGACTCAGAGAGATTGTTTTTCTTTTTTTAATGAGCATATTGGAGCAACTAGGAGTGGTTTTAATTGCTTGCTTACTTGCTTGGTTGACTGAAACCTAGATTCACCTGTGTTTTTGCTGTTGTTAGGTGCCATCAAGTTGGCTCCAACTCATTGCAACCTTACGCACAACAGAAAGAAACACTGCCTGATTCTGCACCATCCCCACTATTGTTGTTATACTTGAGCCAATTGTTGCAGCCACTGTGTCAATCCATCTTGTTGAGGGTCTTCCTCTTTTTGGTTGGCCCTCTACTTTACCAAGCATGACGTCCTTCTCCAGGGACTGATCCCTCCTGATAGCATGTCCAAAATATGTGAGATGTAGTTTCTCTACGTCTTAAGGAGCACTCTGCTTCTAAGGAGCATTCTGGTTGTACTTCTTCCAAGATAGATCTGTTCGTTCTTTTGGCACTCCATGGTATATTCAGTATTCCTGGACAACACCACAATTCAAATACGTCAATTCTTCTTTGGTCTTCCTTATTCATTGTCCAGCTTTCGCATGCATATGAGGCGATTGAAAACACCATGGCTTGGATCAGGCCCACCTTAGTCTTCAAAGTGACATCTTTGCTTTTCAGCACTTTGAAGAGGTCTTTGCAGCAGATTTGCCCAGTGCAATGCATCTTTTTATTTCTCAACTGTTGCTCCCATGGGTGTTTATTGTGGATCCAAGTAAAATGAGATCCTTGACAACTTCAGTCTTTTCTGTGTTTATCGTGATGTTGCTTACTTGTCCAGTTGTGAGGATCTTTGTTTTCTTTATGTTGAAGTGTAATCCATACTGAAGGCTGTGGTCTTTGATCTTCATCAGTAAGTGCTTCAAGTCCTCTTTGCCTTCAGCAAGCAAGGTTGTGTCATCTGCATATTGAAGATTATTAATGAGTCTTCCTCCAATCCTGATAACCAGCTCTTTTTCATATAGTCCAGCTTCTCAGATTATTTTTTCAGTATGCAGATTAAATAAGCATGGTGAAAGAATACAACCCTGATGCACACCCTTCCTGACTTTAAAGCACGAAGTAGCCCCTTGTTCTGTTTGAACGACTGCCTCTTGATCTATGTACAGGTTCCTCATGAGCACAATTAAGTGTTCTGGAATTCCCATTCTTCACAATGTTTCCATAATTTCTTATGATCCACACAGTCAAATGCCTTTGCATAGTCAATAAAACACAAGTAAACATCTTTCTGGTATTCTCTGCTTTCAGCTAGGATCCATCTGACATCAGCAATGATAACCATGGTTCCATGTCCTCTTCTGAATCTGGCTTGAATTTCTGGCAGTTCCCTGTCATCATACTGCTGCAGCTGTTTTTGAATGATCTTCAGCAAAATAGATTCATCTATGATAGACTCATCTTTTGGGACTATATCAGACAATGTTCCACTGCTATTCATAAGGTTTTCACTGGCTAATTCTTTTCAGAAGTAGACCGCCAGACCCTTCTTCCTAGTCTGTCTTAGTCTGAACACTCACCTGAAACCTGTCTGCTATGGGTGACCCTGCTGACATCTGAATACCAGAGGCTTAGCTTCCAGCATCATAGCAACATGCAAGCTCCCACAGTACAACAAACTGATAGACATGTGGGGGATATTCACCTGTGGCATTAAGAAAATTAAGTTGAGATGCCAAACGTTCCCTGAGATTAGTAAAGAAAAGAATCCAAAGACTAACAGGAGTGAGAATGCTAGAGTAATTTTAACACATATGACTGTCTAACCATTTCTTAAATATATAACTTTTTGCAAGTCATTGTGCCTCAGTTTCCTCTTTATCAAATGCATTACTTATAAGATTAATGTGAGAATTAAATGAGTTAATACCATTAAAGTGTTAAGATAATTTCCTAGTATATGGTAATCCATAATAGCTATAACCATGCTGATGTTCATAATGATGATGATGACAAACTCCAAGAAGTTCAGTGTACATTCATCAGGACGCTAAGAAATGAATTGAGGAATGGTGTGACAAAGTATTTGCTAAGCATTTTAGGCCAGAGATTGCAATGGGTACTAGAAAGGATCCTAAGGTGTTAGAAGGAAAATTTTAACACCTAGAGGTAAAACAGGAACAATTACCATAATAGGCAGTAGGGACGATATATTAAACTAATGACACACAGTAATTTTGGTTGTGTACTAACTATTCCTATAGTCAGTTATAATAAAATAAATTAGCAGTCAAGGTGCAAAACTAAAAAAAAAAGAAAAAGAAAAATAATGCAGGTATGAATATTAGATCTGGCTTTGAGTTTCTTACTCAGTTCTCAGAGATACATTGGGTTAAATATTTTAGTAACTAAGGAAGGAATGCTTCCAACAGTAGACACAATACTGGTCCTATTAACCTCCACTAGGCTTTTTTTTGGCTTCTTATATATTGAATATAGATTTAAAAATGGGGAAGAAATTGGTTTTGTCTCCTGGGACTGAGTGAAACTAAAATTAGTGATATAGTCTGACTAAAACACTAGCAGGAAGAAGAATAGGTAAAATAAAAGGGAACCTCTGAGGTCTCTCCTACTTCTTCCAAGGATCAGTGCAAAATGCTATGGAAGACCCCTTATCCATATGGGGTTACCAGTTACCTCAGGAATGTGAGTTTGAGTTATTACACTAGGTGAATATCAGACCACCTGAGAATTACTTGAAAACAGAGGAATATAGAAAGATTTGAGAGATTCTGTATCATAAATATTTGGGAGGATCAGTGTCATAAAGAAAGGTTACAGCTTTGTGATCAGCTGCAGAAATGAGGACCCTTCTACACTCGGCTATTGCTCCCCTTTGGTTTCATATATATATTAACATATTTGAGGTAATGTCTCTTTTCTTTCTTCCTTTAACTGGGGCTGAAACAGAAGTATAAAAGGAGTAAATGTCACCAGAAATCTAGGACATGGAGTAGGAAATAGTACTTGCTGAAGCTAGCTATTCTCCTTTTGAAGTGGAGGTAAGTACGTGTTGCATTAATTTTATTTTGTGTCTTGTTGGGAAGAAGGACACATTTAGATTTGAGACTGGTTAAAAATAAAATAAACTAGATCTTGTTATAGTGTTTACTATGGCTTTAGAAATGTGTACATTTTCTGGACTTTTCAGCAATTCTCCACAGAATGAGCACTTGTAGAAGGTAAGGTCTATAACGTACAAAAATGCAAGAAAAATCCACATATTTGTCCTAATTCCACACACTCCCACACACACACACATACACATACAGACCAACACGGGGTCAAGACAAATATAAGAAAATAACAGACTCAATCTGTTGATCCTACGTAGAATTTTTAATTGGAACAAATAATTTAAAGAAACAAGTTCCCCTAATTCAGGGACTTCCTTCCTGTGGAAGTACAACAGTACATTATCTAGTGTCCAGCAAAGGCACTCAGTGGTGGTCACAATGCCATAAGACTGATTCCTTACGTGAATTTGTCTGTGGTGTTTGCCACCTAGTATCCCTAGATTTCTCCCCACCTTCTGACCATAAGATTTTATCTTTCCAATGATTCTGAAACCCACCCTATAGCTTCCAGCACATCATTTATACGCTTAAATTAACTGAAATCAAGTATTGAGGTTTCCCACAAGATTATTGCTTAATATATATGCATATAAGCCTGTAATAAATTATGATATTTGTAAAAGGCATTTCTAAAACTGCAACTTACTGAGAATTTTAAGATATTTAAAATGAGAGAATTTAGAGGTCCCCGTTGGGACCACTTTATTTTTCCTGAAGAGAAAACTGAAGTTTAAAAGTGACAAAATATACTTAAAACTAATAACTTACAATAACATATTGAGTACTTACAATGTATTGAGCAGACACACTGCTAAGTGCTGTGCATACATCATCTCATTTAATCTTCAAAAAGATGTAGAGAAAGATACTATTTTTACATACAATTTAGCCTTTTTTGGATTAAGTATTTTTTATGATTATATTTTATTTCCTTTGTTGGCTTATTGGCTGTAACTCTAAATTTTGTTATTTTAGTCATTGCTTTTGGGTTTATGATATACATCTTTAACTTATCGATGTTTCCCATCAAGTGATAAGACTTCAGGTAAAGTATGAGGACCTCCCAACAGTGTGCTCATATTTCGCCTCTCATGACCTGTGTGCTCTTGTCTTATATTTTGTTTGCACATATTTTATGTCCCATATTACATTGTTATTATTTTTGCTTTCAATCAATGGTCTTTCAAAGAGAATTTAAAATTAAGGAAAAAAAATTATATTTACCCATCAATGACTATTTCTGGTTTTTCATAGTCTAAGTATAAAGAATCTGATATTTTGTGTACTATTTCAGTTGTTTCAAGTAGGAGGGCAAATCCAGTTCTTGTTATTCCATTTTGACTAGATGCAAAAGTCTCTACAATTTTACATATTTTTCATAATTTTGTATGCAATTATATATATACATTATGTATACAATTATAAATTTATATATGTATATATGCAAATTATGAGGCCTCAGAAGATTAAATAGCTTACCAAAGATTACAGCACTAGAGAGAGGCTATGGTCCCAGGGTATCTGGTTCACATTCAAATTATTAATAATTTATTTTCAAAGACAGCACAATAAGTTTCAGACACTTTGTAAAATCAAGACTATGATTCACATGCAAAAACAATCAAAATACAAAATTCACATGCAAAAAAAAAACAAAATTCTGATGCACATGCAAATTATTGATAATTTATTTTCAAAGACAGTACAATAAGTTTCAGGCACTTTATTAAAATCAGGATTCTTGACAAATAGCATGGTGTTCTTCCTACTAGACTGCATCATGTTTACTCTCTGAAATAACTTTACCAGTGATTTTAATGACATTTCACTATAAAGATGTCAATTTGTGAAATTTGCCTAATATTCAAAGCAGGCACATTACTTATTTAGCCCCCAAAGATCACTGATGCAGCTACTGCAGTTACTATGGTTTAGCAGGGTTTTCATTGGAAGTCGGTATAAATTAACTAACTGGACCATTCTATCAAATGCTTACCAGGTTTTCAGTGTGATGCAGGAAATCCAGGAGCCAGGCTAGCAAGAAAGTGTTTGGCAAGCACTGCACTTCTAATAATGAAACTGAGAATTGTACTTCTTTCACACAGTTGTGATTGAATAAATCTAATTGCCTCTTCTGCTTAGCTTTAATGCTAGGTTTCAAATTGTTGTATGGACAGGAAAGCAACATTAGAGGAATTACTCTAGTATTGCTTTCTCTCCTATACAGTGGTTTGAACTCAGACAATAAAGTTAAATGGAAAAGGCTCTATACTTGTTTTTCAATTATAGCAAAGACGGGGAGCCGCAATTATCCCTTTCATTAGTATGATGCTCTTCACTGCTGCCTGGGCAAAATCTCTTCACTGTTTTTGCTTGGTACTGCTGTGACTCTTAAAGCAAAGACCGCTTGAAAATCAAAGTTTAAACATAAGGGAGCAAATTAAAGAGATGTGACGTGTAAATATAAAAATGTGCATTTAAAAGAAGAAATAGTGAAGAAAAATACGCTAAGCACTAGACTGACTTCCAGAAACTCTGTGGAGGATAGAGGAACTTGGGAAGATTTAATCAATCCTTAGTTTCAAATTTTAATTGGGATAATATTGCAATTTAGTTATTTAAAATTTGGAAATCAAATAATGAATATTCATGCATTTCAATTAGTATTCTTCATCAATTTTTGATAAACATCTAGCATTTATTATATTATATATTTGCAAACATTTCTTCGGGGATTAACTCAAGAAACTTTACTTAGCTTTTATCAACCCTATTTCTTCAGTCCATTGTTTTACTGTCCTGTTGCACACATTTGTATGGAATTGTTTTCTGTATTGGTCAAATGTCACATTAACCTCTTTCTTTTGATAGGTTCTTACTATAAAATGTTAAGTTATTAAGAACTTGATACCATCACTCTGGCATTTTAACAATGCCAATTTCTGTTCGAATTTTGGTTTTTAAAAAATATTCACAGAAAAACACAACATTTAATTGTAATCAGAGTTATTAGAGGTCAGTCTGGACTTTTGAGTGTCGCTTTCCTGGGTAATCTCACAATTAGGTACCTGCCCTATTAGTTTATTAAACTTGCCTAAATGGAGAGTATGGAATTAAAACACATACACACATATGGATGCACACACACGTTAATAAGACAGTATAAACAGAATTCGAAGCCACCAAAGATTTATTAGCACATGCTTCTTCTACAAACAACAAGATTATAGGAGGTCTAGAAGATCCCTATAGAAAGATTTATACTTGTCTGTCAGAGAAACCACTGAACACAGATCTGGGAAAAAAACCCATTCATTTCATGGCTTTTACAAAAGATACTTTTGTAATCATATCTATATTATATATTTGTCTGCAAGTATATATCCACATGCATAGAATTTTACATTTACTTTCTAAGAATTATTATTACCATTAAAATATGACATACATAGGCTCAAACTACTTAAGAGGTTAAAAAGAATTAACAAATCTGTCTTGGAAGAAGGACAGCCAGAATGCTCCTTAGAAAAGAGGATAGCAAGACTTTATTTCATATACTTTGGACATGTTATCAGGAGGGACCAGTCCCTGGGGAAGGACACCATGCTTGGTAAAGTAGAGGGTCAGCAAAAGAGAGGAAGACCTTCAATTAGGTGAATTGACACAAGGAGCCTAAACAGAGCAATTGTGAAGATGGTGCAGGACCAGGCAGTGTTTTGTTCTGTTGTACATAAGTTCACTATGAATTGGAACCAACTTGACATTTAACAACAACAACATGTGTAAGAAGTAGACTTGGAACAAATGAATTATGTCTTTTAGACTATTACAACTTTTACACTATTTTAGACTATTAAAATAGTAATAAAACCCATTGCCATTGAGTTAATTCTAACTCATAGAGACCCTATAAGACGGAATAGATCTGCCCCATAGGGTTTCCAAGGAGGGGCTGGTGGATCCAAACTGCAGACTTTTTGGTTAGTAGTTGAGCTCTTAATCACTGCACTACCAGGGCTCAAAACTAGTAATAATCTCAGATAAATTATCTATTTATTGAAATAATTTTTATAATTTTATTTCATACTTGTTTCACATCTATCTTTTGTTTCTGAGCTGTTACCAGTTCTTATATGTTTTAATAAGAGGTTCAGGGAGGGTTTATCTGTTACTCTTTATCTCTAATTTTACATTAATATTTTACTTTTATTTTTATACATGAGGAAAGACAAAACTTTGTTTTACATGGGAATGATTTTCAATATTAGGTACTTGGCTATCCTCATTCAGTCCTATAAAAATAGCCAAAATAGTCATATTAATTACTCATATCAAATTATTTAATTTGATATTTTTTGTTATTGTTAGGTGCCATCCGGTTGGTTCCAACTCATAGTGACCCTATCTACAAAAGAACGAAACACTGCCTGGTCGTGCAGTGTCCTCACAATTGCTGCTATACTTGAGCCCATTGTTGCAACCACTGTGTCAATCCATCTCTTTGAGTGTCTTCCTCTTTTTCACTGACACTCTACTTTGCAAAGTATGATGTTCTTCTCCAGGAACTGATTCCTCCCGATACCATGTCCAAACATGTAAGATGCAGTCTCGCCTTTTTTCTTCTAAGGAGCATTCTGGCTGTATTTCTTCCAAGACAGATTTGTTCATTCTTTTGAAAGTCCATGGTTTATTAATATTCCTCGCCAACACCATAATTCAAAGGCGTCGATTCTTCAGTCTTTCTTATTCATTGTCCAGCTTTTGCATGCATATGAGGTGATTGAAAATATCATGGCTTGGGTCAGGCTCACCTTAGTCTTCAAGGTGACATCTGCTTTTCAAAACTTTAAAGAGGTCTTTTGCAGCAGATTTGCCCAATGCAATACCTCTTTTGATTTCTTGACTGCTACTTAAATAATTCAGTATTTGATAATCTTAAATTCTATATAAAATTTCAATATCATTTTATATTATAAGGCTATTATTATGTTACTTAAATAATATGAAAATATACAATTACTCATATTAAGAACAACAGATCATATAACAACTATCATTGTTAATAAGAATGTTCTTGTTAATAATTTCAGGCAAATTTTGTTGGGAGATTTGTGTTAAGCAGATTTTTTTGTTTTTTACACACATGCACAGTGTTTATTTATTTATTTATTTTTTTGGCTTCAACAAACAAATTTATTTTGTCACAGTTTAGGTGGCTAGAAGTCTGAATTTAGAGAGCAAGCTCTAGGGAAAGTCTCTCTGTCTGTCAGCACTGGTGAAGGTCCCTGTGTCTTTAAGCTTCTGTTCATTGGCTCTTTGGTGATCTTCATGTGGCATTGTATTTATCTTCCCCCATCTCTGTTTGCTTGTTTGCTTAATCTACATTTTTTTTTTATATCACAAAAGAGATTGACTTAAGACACACCCTACACTAACACCACCTCATTAACATAACAAAGAAAACCCATTCCACAGTGGGATTATAACCAAAGAAATATGAGTTAGGATTTACAACACATTTTTGGGAGACACAATTCAATCCATAACATTCCAAAATTCATGTCCTTCCCACATGTGAAACACATTTACCCCATCACGTCATCCCAAAAGTCTTAGATCAACTCCAAGTCCAAAACCTCATCCTCTGAATCATCTAAATAAAATATGGTTGAGACTTTAGGCAAATTCCATCCTGGGGCAAAATTGCTCCTCATCTGTGAACTGTGAAATCTAGAATACAAGTTATTTGTTTCCAAAGTGCAATGGTGGAACAGGCACAAGGTAGACATTTCCATTACAAATGGGAGAAATTGGAGGGAAAGAAGGGATAACTGGCACCAAGCAAGTCCAAAACCCAGCAGAACAAATTACATTAGCTCTCTAGGCTTGAAAACAATCCTCTGCTCTTCAGGACCATCTGAGCAAGGGACCTGCCCTCCAGACTCTGGGTGTTGGCCACACTTTTGGGATTCTGGGTATAGGACCCTTGGCCTTGGATGGAGGCCCCACCTTTCAGGCCCACTGGTTTGGAAATCTCATCCCATGGGCTTTGGATGGCCCCATTCTCCCAGTCCACCTGTATGGTGACTTCTACCCCCTCCGCCCCAGTAAACTCTGTTCTCCTATCCCTTGGGCATGGCAGCCTCACTCCCTCAGCTTTGGATGGTGCCTCATACTCTTGGTTCACCTGAATGATGGCCCCACATTCCTGAACCGAGTTGGGGAGATCTAACTCTTTGAAAACCAAGGCTCCACTCTTTGAGACCTAGAAGACCATGGCTCCACCCTTGGAGACCTGGGAGGCTGTGGCTCTTCTCTTTGAAACCACGGTAACCCTGCTTCCCACGTTCCTTCCACCAGTTCTGCTGATCTCCTAGCTGTTCCTGGGATGGCCCTTTTCTCTTTTTCTTCTTTTTTTTTTTTTTTTTAATTGCTGTAGTCTAAATGAAGTTTACATTTCAAGTCAGTCTCCCATACAAAATTTTATACATACACTGTTATGTGACCCAAATTGCTCACCCCATTCTGTGACAGCACACTTCTCCTTTCCGTCCGTGATTCCCCATGTCCAATCAACCAGCTCCTAACCCTCTCTGCCTCCCCGTCTCACCTCTGGACAGAAGCTGCCCCTTTGGTCTCTTGTATCTACTTGAGCTAAGAGGCACACTCCTCACGAGTATCACTTTATGTCCCACAGTCCAGTCCAATCCCTGTCTGAAGAATTGGCCTTGGAAATTGTTTTAGTTCTGGGCTGATAGATAATCCAGGGGCCATGCTTTCCGGGGTACCTCCAGTCTAAGTCAGACCATTAAGTCTGGTCTTCTTACTAGAATTTGAGTTCTGCACTCCATCTTTCTGCTGCTCCATCAGGGAATCTCTGTTGTGTTCCCTGTCAGGGCAGTCGTTGGTGGTAGTCGGGCACCATCTAGTATTTCTGGTCTCAGGCTGATGAAGTCTCTGGTTTATGTGACCCTTTCTGTCTCTTGGGCTAATACTTTCCTTGTTCCTTTGGTGTTCTTCATTCTCCTTTACTCCAGGTGGTTGGGACCAATTGATGCATCTTAGATGTCCGCTTGCAAGCTTTTAAGACCCCAGACACCACTCACCAATGTAGGATAAGCAGATTTTTTTTTAAATTCTAACATAGATAGTGTTGGGTTGGTGTCTATTTCCCTTTTAACATCACAAACTATTGTTCTTATGTATTTCTTATATATTATACTGACTATCATTTGGGAAATTGTTTTCCTATAGATTAGCATAATAATATCCCCCATCCTATGTGATCTTTGCAATATGACCTTGCCGGTAAGAGACAGAGTCCGTATATTCTTGAATCTAGGCAGACCCACTGACCACTTTGACAAATAGAATACAGTGGAAATAAATCTGGGCCAATGCCAGGTGTTGCCCTTAACTGCCTGGAAACTTCTGCTTCTTTTCTCTTGAACATGGAGCTGCCATGTAAAAAGTCTACTCTCCTCTACTAGAGAGAGAAGCCATGTGGAGGAGCATTGAGGCACCAGATATGTAGATGAATAAATCATTTTGAATATACAGCTTTTGACTCTAGCCCAGCTGCTATGTAAATAAAATGCCTGCTGTTGTTGTTATTGTTTTTTTAGGTGCCATCCAGTGTCTGTTCCAACTCACAGAGAATCTATGTACAACAGAAAGTAGCACTGCCTGGTCCTGTGCCATCCTCATGATCATTGTTTACGTTTGAGGCCATTGTTGCAGCCACTGTGTCAATCCATCTCATTGAGGGTCTTCCTCTTTTTTTGCTAACCCTCTACTTTACCATGCATGATATTCTTCTCCTGGGATTGATCCTTCCTGACAATATGTCTGAAGTATGTGAGACAAACTCTCACCAACCTAGCTTCTAAGGAGCATTCTGGCTGTACTTCTTCCAAGACAGATTTGTTTGTTCCTTTGGCAGTCCATAGTATATTTGATATTCTTTTCCAACAAAGGCTTCGATTCATCTTTGGTCCTCCTTATTCATTGCCCAGGTTTTGCATGCATATGAGGTGACTGAAAACAACATGGCTTGGGTCAGGTGCGCCTTAATCTTTAAAGTGATATCTTTGATATTTAACACTTTCAAGAGGTCTTTTGTGGCAGATTTTCCCAATGCAATGCATTGTTTGATTTCTTGACTGCTGCTTCCATGGGTGTTCATTGTGGTTCCAAGTAAAATGAAACCCCGTGGGGCAGTTCTACTCTGTCCTATAGGGTCACTATGAGTTGGAATTGACTCCATGGCAATGGGTGTGGGTATTTTTTCTTGGTGAGGGGGAGGTTTTGTTGAGATGTAATCCATACTGAAGGCTATGGTCTTTGATCATCAGAAAGTGCTTCAAGTCCACTTCACTTTCAGCAAGCAAAGTTTTGTCATGTGCATAACTCAGTTTGTTAATGAGCCTTCCTCCAATCCTGATGCTGCATTCTTTCTTCATATGTTCCAGCTTCTCAGATTATTTTCTCAGCATACAGATTGAATAATTACGGTGAAAGGAAACAAACCCTGATGCAAACCTTTCCTGACTTTAAACCATACAGAATCCCCTTGTTCTCTTCAAAAGACTCTTGATCTATGAACACGTTCCTCATAAACACAATTAAGTGTTCTGGGATTCCCATTCTTTGCAATGTTATCCATAATTTGTTATGATCCACACAGTTGAATGCCTTTCAGAGTCAGTACAGCACAGGTAAACATCTTTCTGGTATTCTTTGCTTTCAGCCAGGATTTGTCTGACAGCAGCAGTAATATCCCTTGTTCCATGTCCTCTTCTGCATCTGGCTTGAATTTCTGGCAGGTCCCTGTTGACGAGCTGCTGCTACCGCTTTTGTACTATCTTCAGCAAAATTTTACTTATGTGTGATATTAATGATATTGTTGCATAATTTCTGCATTCTGTTAGATTGTCTATCTTTGGAATAGGCATAAATATGGATCTCTTCCAGTCGGTTGGCCAGGTAGCTGTCTTCCAAATTTCTTGGCATAGATGAGTATTTCTAGCACTGCATCTGTTTGTTGTTACAGTTAGTATTCTGTCAATTCCTGGAGCCTTGTTTTTCTCCTATGTCTTCAGTGTAGCTTGGATTTCTTCCTTCAGTACCATAAGTTCTCGACCATATGCTACCTTCTGAAATGCTGGAACGTCAACTAATTCTTTTTGGTACAGTGACTCTGTGTATTCCTTCCATCTTCTTTTGAAGTATGCTATGTCATTCAGTATTTGGCCAATTGACTCCTTCACCATTGCAATTCGAGGCTTGAATTTTTAATTCAGTTCTTTCAGCTTGAGAAATGCTGAGAGTATTCTTCTCTTTGGTCTTATAACTCCAGTTCTTTGCACATGTCGTAATACTTGACACCGCCTTCTCAAGCTGCCCCTTGAAATCTTCTGTTCAGCTCTTTTACTTCATCATTTCTTCCATTTGCTTTAGTTACTGGATGTTCAAGTGCAACTTTCAGAGTCTCTTCTGACATCCACTTTGGGCTTTTCTTTCTTTCCTGTCTTTTTAGTTACGTTTTGCTTTCTTCATGTTTGGTGTCCTTGATGTCATTTCACAACCCATTTGGTCTTAAGTCACTAGTGTTCAGTGAGTCAAATTCATTCTTGCAATGGTCTCTATATTCAGGGGAGATAACTCAAGGTTGTACTTTGTCTCTTGTGGTGTAAAGTATTATAATGACATGTGCAAAGAACTGGAGTTAGAAGACCAAAGGGAAGAATACTCTCAGCATTTCTCAAGCTGAAATAACTGAAGAAAAAATTCTAGCCTCCTAATTTTCTTCAGCTTCAATTTGAACTTGCATACAAACAGTTGATGATCTGTTCCACAGTTGGACCCTGGCCTTGTTCTGACTGATGATATTGAGCTTTTCCATTGTCTCTTTCCACAGATGTAGTCAGTTTGATTCCTGTGTATTCCATCTGGCATAGTCACCATTTATGTTGTTGAAAAAAGGTATTTTCAGTGAAGAAGTCATTGGTCTTGCAAAATTCCATTGTGCAATCTCTGGCATCATTTCTATTACCAAGGTCATATTTTCCAACTACTGGTCCTTCTTTGTTTCCATCTTTCACATTCCAGTCACCTGTAATTATCAATGCAATATGATTTCACGTTCAATCAATTTTAGACTGCAGAAGATGGTAAAAATTTTCAATTTCTTCATCTTTGGCATTAGTGGTTGGTGCATAAATTTGAGTAATAGTTGTAGTAACCGGTCTTCGTTGTAGGCTTATGGATATTTTCCTATCACTGATAGAGTTGTAATTCACAATAAATCTTGAATGTTCTTTTTGATGATGAACGCCACACCATTCCTCTTCAAAGTGTCATTCCAGCATTGCGTTAGATTATCCAATTCAAAATGGCCAATATCAGTCCATTTCAGCTCACTAATGCCTAGGATATTGATGTTTATGAGTTCCATTTCATTTTTGATGGTTTCCAATTTTCCTAGATCCACACTTCATACATTCCACTTTTCAATTATTAATTGATGTTTGCAGCTGTTTCTTCTCATTGTCAGTCATGCCACATCAGCAAATGAAGGTCCCAAAAGCTTGACTCCATCCACGTCATGAAGGTTGACTCTACTTTGAGGAGGCAGCTCTTCCCATGTAGTCTTTTGAGCACCTTCCAATGTGAGGGTCTCATTTACTGGCACTATATCAGACAATGTTCCACTGATATTCATAAGCCCCCACATATCTGTCAGTTTTTCATGCTGTAGGGGCTTGCATGTTGCTGTAATGCTAGAAGCGATGCCACTGGTTATCAAATACCAGCAGGACCACCCATGGACAGGTTTCAGCTGACCATCCAGACTAAGACAGACCAGGAAGAAGGACCTGGTGGTCTATTTCTGAAAAAAATTACCCAGGGAAAACCTAATGAAAATAAATTGCTTTGGAGGTCCCAAATGAGGACTGTCTAGCTGAGATGAGTAAACACACCAACTTGAGGTAGTGGTGGTGGTATCCAACAATAGTAGACAAAAATAATTCATTCATGAAACAATATCTAAAATACTAACTTACCATAATAATAATTATAATGCAGTGTATTTCCCAGAAGGTTTCCACATTTCTTACCATGTTTCTTCAGTCTTATGAGTTTTATATATGTTAACACATTTATAAAAGTACCATTAATATTTCTCCTAGGAATGCTGAACACTCAGAAGCCTGCTTTTGAGTATACGACCCAAAATGATGTATTTTAAACCCAAGTTTCCTAGTTTTCTAAATACTAATTTATTAAAATCCATTACATTGTGGGAAGCAAAGGAAATATAAAATAAATTAGGGTTATTTATAGATACATTGCACAAATATTTTTCCTAAGCTTTACTGTTTTATTATTTTTAAAAATAAGATCATATACTTTAGGATGAGAAATGTACTTAAATACGGCATAAATAAAGTTGTGGGGATCAAAATTATACCAAACACATTGAGAATATGGTTATCATTAAAACCTTAGTTTCTAAGCAGTTTCACAATGCAGGATTATATTCTTAGTAGTCTGGAACGCTACAAAAATATTTAAAACTGTTGTTGTTGTTGTTAGGTGCCATCAAGTCAGTTCTGACTCATAGCGACCCTATGCACTGCCTGGTTCTGCACCATGCTTACAACTGTTGTTATGCTTGAGCTCATTGTTGCACCCACTGTGTCCATTTGATATTTGTGGTTATTTAAAACTAGTTGTTATAAAATATCTAAAACTAGTTTTCATAAAATGACAGATAATTTACTAAATAACTGTTGTTAAAATATCTGCTAATAAAATCCTGGGAGAACATTCTATACCTGAGTGAAGAGGTGTATTAATTATCAATAGCTGCACAAAAAAACCTCAAAATCCGAAGGCTTAAAACATAATAAACATGTCTCATACTTCCTATGGTTCAAGAAGTAAGGAACAGCTAAACTGGGCAGTTATGTCTCAGATCCTCTCATGAAGTTTCAGTCAAATTGTCAGATGGGACAAGTGTCTGAAATCTGATGGAGTCTGGAGGATCTGCTGCCAAGATGACATGGCTGGCAAGTTTGTGTTCATTGTTGACTGGAGTCTCACTTTCTCCCTCATAGGTCTCCTGAGAGTTGCTTGCACGTCCTCATTATATGGCAGTGGGCTTCCCCCAGAGCTGTAATCTAAGAGAGAGAACAAGAACATCAATACTTTTTATATCCTAGCCTCTGAAGTCATACACTATCACTTCTACTGTATTCTGTTTACTTAGAGACACTAAGTTCAGCCCACATTCAAGATGCAGGGTGGAGTACTATAGAATTTTTGGACGTATATTAAAACCACCATGAGAGATAAAACAATTTGTTTTATCATCACCTTCAAAAATTAATTAAAGCGAAGAGTTTGGCACAGAGTTGGTGCACAGTAAATTGAATAAGGAGTAAATTTTTAAAAAAAATGAATACAGAATTCCTTTAGGATTTTTAGCTCTCTAGGCATTTTAATTAGTTAGAACTACTAGTATCCAAACTCAAGTATTTTCTAACGTAATATGAACTTATTAAGTAAAATATAAGGATTTTACTAAGAAAATATTCTACCTGTGTATATATGATCATGACTGGCAATACTGCTTGCCAAGTTTAGACAGTTGATTTTTCTATATTTTAACTATATACAGCATATTATTATCTAAATGATTTCTTAATTTGACATTAACCTTAGAAGTTTATAATACAAGTTATTTAACAAAATACTTTGAGCAATTGTAGAGTAGACAAGAAGTAAAGCAAAGTTCTCAAAGTCTTAGGCCCTGTGGTAAATTTGCTAGTGTCTGAATCTAGGTTTTACCACTTACAGAATGCCTTAGGGAGGTATTTTAACTTCTCTGTATCTCAGTTTACTCACCAATAGAATGGGGATAAAAATAGAACATACTCCACAGATCAGCGTGAGGCTTAAAACTTTATAACATCTAGAAATGCAAGCTATTATAATTAAGGATAATAAGTAACCTTAAAGTAAGACTTTTTAAATTATTTTGATTTTGAGGTAGTAAAATAACCTCAGAAGAAAGCCTTTTCTTATGATGCAAGATATCCAGTAAAATGAGAAAGATAAAGAGAAGAAAATCAAATTTCCTCTTGGATTTCCAAGGCCTCTACATTCAATTTTCCAATTATTTACCTGAACATCAGAAAGCCACTTAACTGATGCACATTTCAAAGATGATTTTGCAATTACAAAGGAAAAGACAGATACTGATTTGAGGGAAAAAAAAAAAAAAATGCCACATTTTATGAATTCTTAGCGATTACCTCCATTCATTGTTTTCTTAAATCCTAACCAGACGAACATCCCATAAGACCTATTAGTGAGTATTCTTCACACTTTATAAAAGTGTTCCCATGGTGAACTGAAGATCAGTAGCCTTCGGTTTTCAGGCAACAAAGAGAGGCCTCTGGAGGAATCCTATACTTAGCATTTCAGAGCTGTGATTGTTTTCCTACTTCATTTATATCCACTGCTTTCCTCCCTCTTGTGGAAAAAAATCAAACAGCAATTTTACTCACTGGGGCAATTAGCTCATCATTCACTTTGTTTTAAATGAAATGTTGACATTAAACAGGCTCCTTTAACCATTATAATGACCATAACAAGCATCTATATTGTTCTTGAAAAAAAATCCTATTCCTTCTGGAATGCCAGGAACCAGCATCAATGTTTCCATTGTAAATTCATTATGAGTCCTGTTTTTATCTTTCTTTTTTTTTAATCCAGTTCCCTATAGATGGGACTGGCAGGCTGAAATAACTCAAAATGGTAGCTTATTTTTCAATCCTGATATATTTCATCGATAAGCATAAATCTACCCTCCCCACAAATTATGCATTATTTTGTATCCTTGCTGTTGTTAGTTGCCATCAAGTCAATTCCAACTCATGGAGACCCCATGTGTACAGAGTAGAACCACTCCATAAGCTTTTCAAGGCTGTGATCTTTCGGAAGTAAATCACTAGGCCTATCTTCCAAAGCACCTCTGGGCAGGTTCGAACCGCCAATCTTTCGGTTAGTAGTCGAGAGCTTAACCATTTGCGCCATCCAGGGACTCCCTTTTCTATCCTAAAGCCTCCTTTAAAAAAAAAAATTATCACCATCAAGTTGATTGTAACTCATAGAGACCCTATGTGTTACAAAGTAGTACTGCTACATACGGTTGTCTTGGTCATAATCTTGACGGAAGCAGATCATCAGGCCTTTCTTCCGTGAACTGCCAACCTTTTGGTTAATAGTTGAGCACAAACCATTTGTGCCACTTAGGGACCTATTTTACATTCTAGGACTGTTTTATTTCTATTCTGGAAATATTAATACAGGAAAAGAATACATATCGCTATACTGGAACATCATAATTTCCTATGAATATACTCTTTGTGAAGAAGACAGGATGATAGTTGTAATGCTTTGAGTGATGGAAAGTTTGAACTTGTGGTAAGAAGGCAAGGAAATTAACATTAATCACATATATTTCCACTGTTGTTCAGCACAAATTAGTATCAATTTTGCATTAAGTTTATCATTCCATATTTTTCTTATTGCATTAATGTACAAGACAAATCAACTGAAGGATTTCAAGTCTCTGAATTTGACGTCATTAATTCTAATTATTTTGGCAGAAAACTAAAATGTTTGCATATTATGGATTTATTGAATCATACAGTTGTTCTCTGTGGCAGTGAAGAAAACTGAAAATGCAGCCTAACTCTTAATAACTTTTCCTCATTTGTATTTGAGCAGATTTTACCTTAGCGTTTTTTCAAATTACTTTTAAATACTCAACAGTGAAAATAGCCATCATCCCATATCTTTGAATATAAATCACTTCAGTAAACTTGAAAGAATCATCTTTTCCCTCTGATGAATTAATTTTGATTATTCCTAATTAGAACATTTTTAGGTATGTCTTCAGAATAGCTTAGAAATTAATTTTGACTATTTTTCTCCATAGCTAATGAAAGTTTAACTTGTCTGTAATTGCTTGCCTTATTATATGTCCTGCTTTCTGAAAAATCATTTTATGTTTGCTTGAAATTATTCACTAGAGTATTCCTAAAGATAGTCAAGAAAGTATTATTTTTTCTTCTCATTTTTTCAAAATCATGTATCTATAATTTGAATATAAAACCTTTAAACATTTTTATAAATCTAAAATTTTACCAACTTTGAATAGCTGTCCCTCAATTCATATTTTCTCATGTAAGTAACAGACCCTAACATAAACTAATTGATCTACTCATTTTGAAACTGATAGAATTAGGACACTAAAGTATTAAGTGTCTTAGTCAAGACCACACAGCTTGTTTGTATAAAATCTTAAACTATAACACAAATATCCTGATTAAATTTCCAGTCATTTTCTGTGATAATATGCTTTCTATTTAGCTGCCCAACAAAACATAAACTTAATAATATTTAATATCTCTTGCTGTATTCTCTAAATAGTGAAAGCCACATATTACTAAAAGTGGTAAAGTTTTGTTGTTTCCTCCTTAAACTTTTCTTTATAGTATTTCATGTTTATAGCCCTAGAATTTGTATTCTAAAATTAGGCCTACATGGAATGAAGCAGGAAGGTATGTATTTTGATGAGGTAAGGAATAAACAAGTTGGCAATTGATGGATTGGCATTACTTTCTGTCAAGTGAAACTGTGTAATTTCTAACAGAAATTATAAGTGGTGTAATAAAGAGTCTGACTCCATTTTTGATATTTGACTGCTTAGAGCTTTCAAGTCCCAACCCTCTCTGTTCCCCTCTTGCCCCACATCTGGGAAAGCTGGTAAGAAAGCTGGAGCCCTGGTGGTGCAGTGGTTAAGAGCTCAGCTGCTAACTGGAAGGTTAGCAGTTTGAATACACCAGCCCCTCATTGGGAAAACTTCTGGGGCAGTTCTCTCTGTCCTATAGGGTTGCTATGAATCAGAATCGACTCGACGGCAACAGGTTCTGCTCTTCGCAGCCTTATTAGGTGAATAATAAACCCTTTCATATCCTCTCGATGTATAAGAGGCATCATCAATCTTAGTATCTGATTCTGTTTTGGTGGGGGGTTGATTCACTTTCTGAAGGGCAGCCACAAGACATGTAGCAAATAAAATGATTTTTATATCTGTACCAGAGTTAGAGAAAATCAGTGGATTTATCACGGGGATCAATCACAAACTCAGATTTCTACAGGGGACAGAAAAGGTAAGTAAATAAGAGAGGTAGATTAGAGAAAACCTGATCATCTCTGAAACGACATCTGTGCATCTCCAGTGAATTGTCATCATCCAAGTGTGAAGGTTTAATGCTGTTAGATGCTCCAGATTTCTCTTTGTAATTGATAGAAGTTGACAGTAAATCAGTAAGGAAATGTAAGACAAAATAACCTCATCAATTGGATTTAATTAACATTTATATAACACTCTACTCAACAACAAAGAACAGGCAATCTTTAATAGAATATCCATATATTCTATGTCCATATACATATATACATATGTCCATAGAATATACATACATATACATATATATATGTATAAAGATAAACAACATTATAGGCTATAAAAAGTTGTAAATTAAAAAAAAAGAAAGAATATTATACAGATTATTCTACCTGACTAGAGAAAAAGATTAAATTAGAAATAAATAGCAAAGATATCAGGAAGATCTTTAGATAATTGAAAAAATCATCAACAAATTACTAGATACCTTATGGGTCAAAGAAGAATACAGAAGGGACATTAGAAATTAAAATGATGAAAAAGATATAAAAATGTGTATGATGTAGCTAGTGAAGAAGCTAGAAGGAAATGTATACGTTTAAAAGTTTATATTAGAAAAGAAGAAAAAATGATTAAAGAATTCATCTTAATACACTCTAAAACAACAAATAAAATAAAAATTGTTGTCATTGTTAGGTGCCATAGAGTCGATTCCAACTCATAGCGACACTATGTAAATAGAAAGAAAGACTGCCCAGTCCTGCCCTATCCTCACAATCTTTGTTATGCTTGTGCTCATTGTTGCAGCCAGTGGTCTTCGTTATTGATTGTCCAGCTTTTACGTGCATATGAGGTGATTGAAAATTCCTTGGGTTGGGTCAGGCACCCCTTAGTCCTCAAAGTGACATCTTTGCTAAAAAACACTTGAAAGAGGTCTTTTGCAGCAGATTTGCCCAGTGCTATACATCCTTTGATTTCTTGACTGCTGGTTCCATTGACATTGCTTGTAGATCCAAGTAAAATGAAATCCTTGACAACTTTAATCTTTTCTCCATTTATCATGATGTTGCTTATTGGTCCAGTTGTGAGGATTTTTGTTTGCTTTATGTTGAGGTGTAATCCGTACTGAAGGCTGTGGTCTTTGATCTTCGTCAATAAGTGCCTCAAGTCCTCTTAACTTTCAGCAACCAAGGTTGTGTCATCTGCATATCGCAGGTTATTAATAAGTCTTCTTCCAATCCTGGTGCCATATTATTCATACAGTCTAGCTTCTCGGATTATTTGCTCAGCATACAGACTGAAAAAGTATGATAAAATGGTTCAACCCTGACACACACCTTTCCTGACTGTAAAGAACACAATATTCCCTTATTCTGTTGGAACAACTGCCTCTTGTTCTAAGTACAGGTTCCTCATGAGCACAATTAAGTGTTCTGGAATTACCATTCTTCACAATGTTAGCCATAATTTGTTATAATCCACACAATGTAATGCCTTTATGCAGTCAATGAAACACAGGTAAATACCTTTCAGATATTCTCTGCTTTCAGCCTAGGTCCATTTGACATCAGCAATGACACCCCTCATTCCACCTCCTCTTCTGAATCTGGATTGAACTTCTAGCAGTTCCCTGTTGATGTACTTCTGCATCCATTTTTGAATGATTTTCAGCAAAATTGTACTTGTGTGTGATATTAATGATATTGGTCTATAATTTCTGTTTTTGTTGGATCAACTTTCTTTGCAATCGGCACAAGTATAGATCTCTTCTAGTCCAATGACCAGGAAGCTGTCTTCCAAATTTCTTGACATAGATGAGTGAGCACCTCCAGCACTGCATCCATTGGTTGAAACATCTCAGTTGGTATTCTGTGAATTCCTGTAGATTTGTTTTTTGCCAATGTCTTCAGTGTATCTTGGACTTCTTCCTTCAGTACTGTTGGTTCCTGATCATATGTTACCTCCTGAAATGGTTGAATGTTGATCAATTCTTTTTGGTACAGTGACTCTGTATATTCCTTCCATAGTCTTTTGATGCTTTCTGGGTCATTCACTACCCTTCAGTAGAATCATTCAATATTGCCACTTGAGGCTTGAATTTTTTCTTCATTTCTTTCAACTTAAGAAAAGCCAAGTGTGTTCTTCCCGTTTGATTTTCTAACTCCAGGTCTTTGCACATGTCATTATAATACTTTACTTTGTCTTCTTAAGCTGGTCTTTGAAATATTCTGTTCAGCCCTTTTACTTCTTCATTTCTTCAGTTCACTTTAGCTACTCTACGTTCAACAGCAAGTTTCAGAGTCTCTTCTGCTACATTTTGGTCTTTTCTTTCTTTCCTGTCTTTTTAATGACCTCTTGCTTTCTTTATGTATTATGTCACTGATGTCATTCCACAGCTCATCTGGTCTACAGTCATTAGTACTCTATGCATCAAATCTATTCTTGAGATGGTCTCTAAATTCAGGTGGGATATACTCAAGGTCGTATTTTGGCTCTTGTTGCCTTTTTCTAATTGTCTTCAGCTTCCACTTGATCTTATATTTGAGCAATTGATGGTCTTTTCTGCAGGTGGCCCCTGTCCTTGTTGACTGATGATATTGAGCTTCTCATCATTTCGTTCCACAGATACAGTCAATTTGATTCCTGTGTATCCCATCTGGCGATATCCACATGTATAGTCATTGTTTATGTTATTGAAAAAGGAATTGCAATGAACGAGTCATTGGTCTTGCAAAATTCTGTCATGAGATCTCAGGTGTTTCTGTCACCAAGGCCATAGTTTCCAAATACTGATTCTTCTTCTTTGTTTCCAATTTTTGCAATTCAACTACCAGTAATTATCAATGCACTTTGAGTGCATGTTTTATCAACTTCAGAATGCAGAAGTTGGTAAAAATTTTCAATATCCTCATCTTTGGCATTAGTGGTTGGTGCAAAGATTTGAATAATAATATTAACTTATCTTCCTTGTAGGTATACAGATGTTATCCTATCACTGACAGCATTGTACTTCAGGATAGATCTTGAAGTGTTCTTTTTGATGATGAATACATCTCCATTCCTCTTCAATTTGTCATTCCCACCATAGTAGACAATATGATTGTCTGATTTAAAATGGCCAATACCAGTCCATTTCAGCTCACTAATGACTAGGATGTAGATGTTTATGTGTTCCATTTCATTTTTGATGACTTCCAATTTTCCTAGATTCATACTTTGTACATTCTATGTTCCGATTATTTATGGATGTTTGCAGCAGCTTCCTCTCCTTTTTAGTTATGCCACATCAGCAAATGAGGGTCCCAAAAGCTTGACTCCATCCACAGCATTAAGATCAACTCCACTTTGAGGAGGTGGCTCTTCCCCAGTTGTATTTTGAGTGCCTTCCAACCTGAGGGCTGATCTTCCAGCACTATACCAGGCACTGTTATGCTGCTATTCATAAGGTTTTCACTGGAAAATTTTTTCAGAAGTAGACCTCTAGGTCCTTCGTCCTAGTCTGTCTTAGTCTGGAAGCTCAGCTGAAAACTGTCCACCATAGGTGACCCTGCTGGTATTTGAAATACCAGTGGCATAGTTTCCAGTATCACGGCATCATACAAGCCACCACAGTATGACAAATTGACAGATGTGCAGGGAAAATTAAAATTAGGCAGAAGGAAATAAATAATAAAGATACAGGAAGAAATATATAAAATTGAAAGGAGAAAATCAAAAAGTAAAAAAATCAATGAAAACAGAATCTGGTTCTTTGAGAAGACCATAAAATCGGTAAACTTCTAAATCAAGCTGATCCAATATAAAGAAAGATGAGCTATCACTACAAATACTAGAAAAGTTAAAAGGGTAATAAGAAAATCAATAAATAACTTTATAGGAACATATTTGACAATTTAGAGTGGATGAACATGTTTCTTGAATTACACAAATTACTGAAATTAACTCAGGAAGAAATAGATAACCTGGATACCTATTTCTATTCAATAAATTGAATATATGATGAACCACCTTCTAACAAAGAAAACTGGCCCTGATAAATCTTCTCGTTGAATTCTCCCACTTATAAAGAGAAAAACAAAGGACAATACAAAAATCTCACATGGATATAGATGCAGAAATCCATCTTCAACTGAATTTTAGCTCATCTAATCCAACATCAAA
This sequence comes from Dugong dugon, assembly GCA_030035585.1. Lineage (NCBI taxonomy): Eukaryota > Metazoa > Chordata > Mammalia > Sirenia > Dugongidae > Dugong > Dugong dugon. The sequence continues at coordinate 97,403,155 of CM057463.1, read as the reverse complement.
TACAAAGCGTAACACATTCTTAATAATTTGTATTTCACAATGAATTGTATAAAATTAAAAAATTGCAACATTATCATATTAAAAGAATAAAAAAAAAACCATATAATCACCTCAATAGATACAGAACAAGCATTTGACACAATTTCCACGAACATGCTTGTATGGAAAGAGCATTTGACATCATTCAACATACTTTCATGATTAAAACTAGGAACCAGAAAAGAGCTTTCTCAGCCTGGTAAAGGGCATATACTAAAATTCAAGAGTGATATTCATACATTATTATGGTTGATTGAATGTTTTGACCTAGTCAAGGATATTTACCCTCACCACTTCTCTTCAACAATATACTGTAAACATAACTTCTGTATATTGGTAAGGAAGCAGTGAAATTGCATTTGATTACAGATATAACGATTGTACATATAAACCAAACCCATTGCCCTCAAGTTGATTCCCAACTCATAGTGACCCAACAGAACAGAGTAGAAATGCCTCATAGGGTTTCCAAGGAGCAGCTAGTAGATTCAAACTGCCGACATTTTGCTTAGCAGCCTCAGCTCTTAACCACTGAGCCACCAAGGCTCCTTTATATATAGGAATTCATAAAGAATCTACAAATAAGCTTCTAGATCTAGTAAGTTAATTTAGCAATATCACAATGCGAAGTCATGGTCAAATTCTGCCAACTATGCCAGTTGTGCAAATCTCCAGTCCAGGGAGACTAAAATCACTCACTTCTGATTGCTAAATTGTGCATTGGATAACGAATTCCACTCCATACACCAACTGTATCCTGTGGAAATCTCAGCTTCCCCTCCCTGTTCAGTTCAGATCTCAGCTGCTCAGACAGCGCTTCTTTCTGTCTCTAACCACCCACGGCTTGATCAGTGGGTTACCTAGCAACACGGTAAGGAATCCACATGACTCCATCCACTTCAGACCAGCCAGTTCCAAATCTGGGGTTTTCTTCTACCCCCTCGAGGTACCACCACAAGCTCAGGAGTCCACATGACTCCCTCCACTTAAGAGCAACCAGTCACTGGAATGACTCAGAAAGCTCATGGGAAACACCATATCTGCGTAACAGCTTTAATGTAAAGAAAAATAAAGGATTCAAATAAAGAGATCTGTAGGGCAAAGTCCTGGAGAGATCCCAGTGCAAAGCTTCCATGTCCCAAGGAGATGTGCTACCCTCCTAAGAGCAGATGTTCACTCTACAACCAGAAAATTCCATTTGAGCCTAATGGCTCAGGGCTTTTATTGGCCTTACTGCAAGGTCATGATAAATTATATTATGCCTTGTGAGGCTGAGTCAACATCAGGCTTCCACTTGGTCCCTCTTGTTCTGGTCAGCCCCTGTTCATTAGCCTCTGGTGTAGTGCAGCACTCAGGATCCCAGAACAAATAGCCAAATTGTGTTCTGCACCTCACATGCAGGTTAGAATGCCAATGGCCAGTGTACAATAATCTGGTCTATATCTAAAAACTAGCAACAAATAAAGGAAAAGTTTAAGATCCCATTTGTCATAGTAGAAATATATGAAATACAGGGGGAGAATTTACCTAAATTTGTACAAGGCACATACAATGAAAATTACAAAGCCTTCCTGAGGGAAATTAAATAAGAGATAAATGACTGGAGATATAAGCTAAATTAATAAATTAACAGTTGAAAAGTTTCAATATTGTTAAGATGTCAATCATTCCCATATTTATTTAAATATTTAATTCAATCCCAGTCAAACTCCCAGCTGGCTTATTATTATTATCTTTTTACAGATAAATCAAAAAGCTGTTATTACGTAAAAATACATATGACATAGATAAACCTTTTTTCTTTTAAGAAAAACAAAGTTAGAGAAATTACAAGCCTGATTTCAAGACTCATAATAACGCTACACTGATAATGCTGTTTTAGTGTTTACATAAGGATAGATAGATAAACAGGTCAATTGAACAGAATAAAAGAGTTCAATACATAAACTCAAACCTATATGGTCAACTGGATTTTGACAAAGGTACAAGTTAATTTAGTGTCGAAAAGCTAAACTTTTCAACAAATGGTGCTGGAATAACTGAATATCCATGTGGAAAAAAAAAAAAAAGAATTTAGACCATTACCTTGTACCTTCTGCAAAAACTAATTTGCAGTGAATCATGGACCTAAATATAAAGGACAAAAAACATAAATTCTAGATGAAAACAAACTTGTGGTATTCAAAGATGTCTTAGATAGGACACAGAAATAAAAACCATAAAATAATAATTGAAAAACTGGTTTATTAAAAATTGAAAACTCTTCACGTTATTTCTAAGAAAATGAAGATGTGAGCAATGAACTGCTAGAAAATGATTACACAGCATATATCTGCAAAATGGCTTGTATAGAGAATAAATGAAAATCCTCTGCATCTCAATAATAATAAGAATACAATGAAATAATCTGTAAAAATAAAGGGACAACTTTTAAACAGACACTTCAAAAGAAAGCTTTAGGAATGGCCAATTTAAAAGCATACTCAAAATTATTAGTGATTATTTGTCAACATCATTAAAACTATAATAAGATATTACAATATACCCACTGGAATGGGTAAACTTAAAAGACTGACAATGATTAAGATTTGGAAATGCGTGGAGAACTGAAACTATCAATCATTGCTGATGGGATTGTAAAATGATAGATCCACTTTGGAAAAGAGTTTGTCATTTTAATAGAAATGTAAACCAATATGTACGATATAACCCATCCATTGCACTTTAGACATTTTATCAAGAGAAATAAAGGCATATATTTACATAAAGACTTGTTAATGAAAGTTTATAGCAACTTTATTTGCAATTTCCAAAAACTGAAAATAACTCACATGTTCATCAGTGAGTGAATGGATAAACTCATTGTGGTACCTGCATATGTGTGTAAATATATAAATGTGATACTGCTCATTAATTAAAAGGAATTAACTATTGATACATTCAACAACATGGATAAATATCCAAATAATTATTAAGTAAATTGAAAGAAGCAAAACAAAAACAGAACACCTTCCAGGAATGCTGTGCAAGTGACATAGGTCATACAATATGACATAATTTAAGGACATCTGCTTTTGAATATTTTTAATCATCTTGAATGTTTTCGTCAGACAAAATAATTGACTACTCATAGGTAATGCTCTATTCAAATTTGATGTAATAACAGAATTACTTAAAAATTTTATGGAACATTTGTGGATCCTGAAGTATATATCATAGTCTGTGAATATATTAAAGGGAGTTCATTTCCACTGTCAAAGTATTTATGGAATCAACATGAATCACACCAAGTTCTACCTTTAATTACCTAGCTCATTAATTCATCTACTGTAAATAATCACATTTGTTTTTACCACATTTTATCCAATCTTTTCTGTAGCTTTATTGATAATTGACATACTGAACATCAAGGACTGTATTGGACATCCTATCATATAATAGAGCCATTCCTACAGTTATAAGGAGAATCCTACTTATAAATTGGTGTCACACATTCCTATGCTTCTTCAATCTACCTACTTATATCCTTTTAGGAAGCCATCCTTTACTATCCATGAAACCAGAACACCTCTATTTTAGGATTTATGATATAAATTAAGCTATTTTACTTTTATATTATAATTTAACTAACTTTATTAGGGTCCCTATGAATCAGAATCAACTCGAGGAAATGGATAATTGCTCTTATTAATGCCCAAAGTGGTTAGACAGAGTTTGAAATTATTCTTTGACTATGTGTTCATTACTAACACACACACCCTCATACCACATACATTATTGGTGCCATTTAAATGAAGGGACTGGAATGTAAGGAATACTCAACCTAAAAAGGGTTACATGTGAGATTTGTGTGTTGTTTTTAAAAACAGGTTATATTATTTTGGATTTAACAGAAAGGAATAGTCAAAGTAAGATTTTAACCCTGGATGATATAGATAGACAACTATCTGAATTTTATCTATCTATAGTACTTCTTGTTTTCCTCTGGCATCCTCTATAAATCGAGTATATTAATACCTTACTTTTTTTAATCTATAATATTTACTGATTTATACTGTGTGGATGGCACTGTGCAAAGCTTTTTTATGTAATAAAAAATATAGAACATTTAGTTTTTATTATGTTTTTAGAAATACTTTAAATGTGTTTTTTACAGAGAAAAAAATTAAAGTCACAAAATTATGTTTAGTCAAAAAGACATATTACTGTTTTTAAATATGTTGCTTGGTATTTACTTGTATTTCATGTTATGATTAGATAAGCATAGAAAACCATTTACTTCAGGTAAGACCAGAATTATAAAATTAAACAGTTGCAGATAACAGCTTTATGGTGTTGATACTGAATAGATCTCTATGTGTTTCAATTTAAGAAAAAAATTATGTAATTTGTCGTAACAACATAGCATATGCGATCTCTCTATATTGAGCAAATACACATCTGTTATTCTAAAAAGAAACCTAACCTATCCAGGTAGATTAAACTAGGCACAGGTGGGCTTCTACCTCTGAAGTCGTCTCATTTTAGCTCAGTTCCATCGTCAGTTCCTAATACAACAATCCCTTTTTATTTCCAACAATAACCACAATAAAAATAACTTTCTGTGGGATGCTTGTTGCATGCTCCAAAGAATGCAGGGCGCTTATGTGGCCAGGTGTGCACAACAGGAAGGAGTTAAGATGAAGCCGTCAGAATGATAATAATTGTGCCTTGATGAGTTCTTGTTATTTTAAGACACACCTGCTCTAAGTCAGCAGGATTTCTGAGGAAAATCAGAAATGTGTTGGATGTGTCCCAAGGCCCATAAAAGATTGAATTCAATTCTGTCTAGCTGGTGTTTAGAAATTTACAGCAGTGCTGACTGGGCTAAATGCCTTTCTTGCAAAATTCCAGAAGACACAGTGTTGTATTTGTCAGAGAAAATTACATAGCAGATCCCTTGTTAAAAATGCATAACCTTCTTGCCCTCGCCCTTCCTTCCTTCTCCTTGGTCAGAGTACTGAACTTTACCAAAGTGGAAGTGTGATGGGAAGATATATACGTTATTTATAATGAAAGATTGGAGTCTCTCCACAATCTCAGGGCTAACTGATGATTCCTAAAGTGCTAGTATTTGTACTCTAAAACATACAGATTAAAAAGAAACAGTATAGATAGGAAATTTGAATATACACGTAAACAGGAAAATCACTGGGTGACAAACTAGATGCTGATACAATAAATTTTGTCACGTTGTTCTCTGTACTCTCCATTATTTTTCTAATTCTCAAAAAAAATCATTAGTTTTATAATCAGGAAAAAAAAGACAGTAAAGATTTTTTTTGTTGTTGAGTAAGTATAGTTTACAAAAACATAGAAGTTGGAGCCAGCGTTCAAAATTTATTTTAGTAATTTAAACACCACAATTCATTGTCTGTTGTAATATATTAAAAATTAAATATTTGCTAAAGAATCCCATATTATACATTACAATATTCATGTGAAAATAGTAAAAACACAAAAATCACATCAATGAGGTAGCTGTAAAATAAGATTTTATTCTAAAATCTTGACAAATTTAAATATCTATATAGTAACATACATACCATGATTTATTTCAAACAATAAATATTGGTTATTATTATTACATATGAAATGATGAACTGATCTTCTTTAGGAAACCATGCAAACACTCTCTTTACAAAATTCTTACATGATGTCTTGTGTGGCACTGTGTTCAAGCAGTTGACTCCAAAATGAGTAGATTAAGCGCACCAATTATATATAATTACTAACTACAAAAGCATAGGCTTTACCAAGTAGGTGGCTAAGTTGTGATAGGACTTAAATATGCTTAGAAAAGATAAGATGCCCTGCTAAACCATGAGACTCAGCAGAAAACCATCTTGTGTCTATAGGTCTATGAAAAGTTTCACCAAAGAAACACATATTGGCAGCACCTAGTGAAAATGGTTTGGTATATATAAATGACCTGTAGGAATGACTAAGTGTGTTTTCCTCTGTCAGAAAACATGAGTATATTACTTTAGTCTAGAAAAAATTGAAATAAGTATATCAAATATTCAAGTTGTAAACATTTTATATACCATAACATGTTATATATATGTGTGTTTGTAATAATACATGTATATACATGTATGCATGTATGTATATGTATAACTTACCAAAGTAAACCACCTATCTATATTTCATCCATGATACTTTCTCACATAGCTTCCAAAATACTTGGGTACTCTAAATATGATGTTTACATAATACATACTCTTAAGATACTCACACGTATGTAAAGGAATAAGTATAATGGTAGGAAATGATAAACAGGAGGATGCAAAGCAGGGTCCTCAGACTCCAGAGGACTACAAAAACAGAATACACTGTGACATTAGAATAAATACGAATCTTCTAGAAATAAAGTAAGCTTTAATAATACTGTGGATTTTGGTCAATAACACAGCGGGTACATTATTTGAGCTACCCTAAGGGAAGAGTAGGTCTTCAGCAAAATTTTACTTGCATGTGATATTAATGCATTGTTCACTAATTTCCACATTTCGGTGGATTACCTTTCTTTGAAGGGGGCGCGGATATGGATCTCTTCCAGTCAATTGACCAGGTAGCTGTCTTCCAAATTTCTTGGCATAGACGAGTGAGTATTTCCAGTATTCCATTTGTTTGTTGAAACATCTCAATTGGTATTCTGTCAATTCCTGGAGATTTGTTCAACACCAATGCCTTTAGTGCAACTTGGACTTCTTCCTTCGGTACCATTGGTTTTTGATCATACACTACCTACTGAAATGGTTGAATGTTGACTAATTCTTTTTGTTATAGTGACTCTGTGTATTGCTTCCATCTTCTTTTGATGTTTCCTGCATTGTTCAATATTTTGCCCCTAACGCTTTTAAGTTCCAGTTTTTTCGTTTTTTGAATTTTTTGATGATGGCATGTATTTTCAGTAGTGGAATCCATGCTTACTAATTGAGTGTGTTCAAATTATTTGTTGGTAATATGGATTACCTACCATAAGGAAACTGTACATGGATCAAGAGGTAGTCGTTCAAACAGAACAAGGGGATACTGTGGGGTTTAAAGTCAGGAAAGATGTGCGTCAGTGTTGTATCCTTCCACCATACTTATTCAGTCTGTATGCCGAGCAAATAATTCGAGAAAATGGACTATATAAAGAAGAATGAGGCATCAGGATTGGAGGAAGACTCATTAACAACCTGTGTTATGCAGATGACACACCCTTGCTTGCTGAAAGTGAAGAAGACTTGAAGCACTTACTGATGAAAATCAAAGACTACAGCCTCAGTATGGATTACACTTCAGCATAAAGAAAACAAAAATCTTCGCAACTGGACCAATAAGCAACATCATGATAAATGGAGAAAAGATTGAAGTTTTCAAATATTTCTTTTTATTTGATCTACAATCAACATCCATGGAAGTAGCAGTCAGGAAATCAAATGATGCATTGCACTGGGCAAATCTGCTGCAAAATACCTCTTTAAAGTGTTGAAAAGTAAAGATGTCACTTTAAAGACTAAGGTGAGCCTGACCCAAGCCATGGTGTTTTCAATCACCTCATATGCATGCGAAAGCTAGAAAATGAATAAGGAAGACTGAAGAGGAATTGACACCTTTGAATTGTGATGTTGGCAGAGAATATTGAATATACCGTGGACTGCCAAAAGAATGAACAAATCTGTCTTGGAGGAAGTACAGCCAGAATGCTCCTTAGAAGCAAGGATGGTGAAACTACATCTCACATACTTTGGACATGTTATCAGGAGGCATCAGTCCCTGGAGGACATCATGCTTGGTAAAGTAGAAGGTCAGCAAAAAAGAGGAAGACTTTCTATGAGATAAATTGACACAGTGGCTGCAACAATGGGCTCAAGCATAATAACGATTGTGAGGATGGCACAGGACTGGACAGTGTTTCATTCCATTGTACATAGGGTAGCTATGAGTCTCAATCTAGTTAATGGCACTTAAAAACAACAATATGGATTTTAAGAAATATCACGTGAGGATACATTTTTCCACAGAACATTGGCCGAAGTCTGGTGGCAAGTTTAGTGGGCTCTGTCTTTCCTAAGGATCTTTGGAGGGTAGTGCCTTCCATTTTTTTTTTACATTGGTTTTCCAAATATTACACATACACACACACAACCTAACCCACCAGGGCTCCCTACTATCACACTGAAAGCCATAAATATGCTTACAAGGATTGTCTAACTGTAAAAAACCAAAAGAGCTAAAAGTTTGGCTCAGTAACACTTCTTGGATGCACTGCCTCATACCAAAGCCTTCTACCTTAGTGAATTTTCACCAAAAACATTTCTTTTCATTTTTCACCATTAAACAAACCCCTACTGGAGGGTAGCATATACTTTTAATGGGACAAGAAGCCTCCCCAAGAAACCTGAGAACCTGGAAATATTTGTGGGTGCGTTTTATTCCAAGAGCCATGGAACAGATAAAGTAGAGGGTCAGCAAAAAAGAGGAAGACTCTCAAAGAGATGGATTGACACAGTGGCTTCAACAATGGGCTCAAACACAGCAATGATTATGAAGATGGTATAGTACTGGGCAGCATTTTGTTCTGTTGTACGTAGGGTCACTATGGGTCAGAACCAACTAGACAGCACCAAACAACCCTGGTTGCAAAGTGGTCACACACTTGACTGCTAATTGAAAGATCAGTAGTTCAAACCCACCAGCTGTTCCTTGGGAGAAAGATGCGGCAGTCTGCTTCTGTAAAAATTACACAACCTTGGAAATTTTATAGGGCAGTTCTACTCTGCCCTATAGGGTCACTGTGAGTCGAAATCTAGTCACCGGCAATGGGTTAAAGGGAAGAGTAGACAAGGATGCCTTGGCTTTTCCATTTACTTTTACTATATTGAGATTCAAGGCTGTTTCTAATTTTAACTAAAAACACTCTATGGACAAGAGACATGAAATACAAAGAAATTGTGGATTAAAGATAATTCTAGTTATGTATACACAAGTAAACAAATAGAAAAAGCAGACTTGATACTTTTTATACATTGGATATAAAGTGTCATTTGAAAATTTGGTCTGTTTTCTATTGGATCTGACAAGTCACAAAGTAAAAATAATCACAATCTTGTCAGATCCAATAGAAAACAGGTCAAATTTTCAAATGCATTAAAAAGTCTTTCATAATTATGAATCTACATGTAACATCATTAAAAACACATCTTTCTCTCTAAGGATATACTGTTTCTTGACACATTACCCAATTATGATATTCAGTTCTTTAAAGTACTATTTTCATTAAAATGTCAACCCTTTGAAAATTCTACTTTGTATGTTTTATAATGTATTTAATATGCGAAGTCAGTAGTAAACATGATTTTCATAGAAATAAATACGCATGTATTGGGGTGAAAGCTCAACAATATGTTGCTAATTTGTGTGTGTCATCACATCATTTTGAGAGCACTGACGTAACATTAGAGTGATTAACTCTGAATCGAGGTCAATGTCATGGAAGAGAGTGGTTCTCAAACTGGAACTTGAAAGATGGGGAGGGACGCACTAGATGAAGGTGAGCTATCTGATTGAGAACGTATGAAGAAGAAAGGAACTGCATAATGATTAGATAAATATGGCATAATTGATTGTATGAATATTCATTTTCTATCCAAAGGAGATTAAAAAGACTGTCTTATTTTTATCAGATGTTCACTTGTCATCCTCTTATCAAAAATTGGTCAAACACAACATTTAAGATAGAATAAAAAAGTTTTAGAGTTAGAAGAGTCTAAAATGATCATCAAGATGGTTTTCAAAGAATTGTTTTCAGTAGAAAGATTACTTTGGAAGAAAACTAAAAACCAAACCCATTGCTATCGAGTTGATTCCAACTCATAGTGACCCTATAGGACAGGGTAACTACCCCACAGAGTTTCCGAGGAGTGGCTGGTGGATTCGAACTGCTAACATTTTGGTTAGCAGCCAAGCTCTTAACCACTGTGCCACAAAGAAGGGAAGCCCAATGTGCAAAGTAGATAAGAGACCTTGTTTTAATGTAAGATAGTGTGGAAGATCCAAAGTATTCAGTCTCCCTCGTCAAAATTCCCTACCAGTGGCCGCCTGACTAAGCTATGAGAAATCCCTAGAGTAGCTCGAGCTCAGTTTACAAAATAAATTATATAGTGAAAAAGCCTCCTTTTACAGTTGAGCAAACTGGTAACCATATTTGTTAAACTATGTGCCTAAATTTCCCAATTTAACTGGAGGACTTGAATTAGATCCACAAGTCTTTTTTAGTTGAACTCATTATACATTATTTTGTAAATAAGATGTCATGTCTTAACTAATGACCTATCAGATATGCTATTAATAATACACTCATATGTCAAAAATTAAGTATTCTTAGTAAAATAGGAAGAATCTATGTAATGAATCAAGTAACTATTTTAAAACTCAGTATTAGTTTTAAGAATTATAAAATCCCACATCTTTCAAATCGCTTATTTTGTACTTTCTTGACTTCATCAGTGTAAAATCTGATATCAAATTTGATTCTACATAAATGTATTTAAATACCTTTGAAACTTTTATTCTTAACAGCTATGTTTTTCATAGTAGATATATGTATTTACAAATCATTTCTGAAACATAGCAGAGAGGTCGACGTATTGTTTAACTGACCTTGATAAATAACTTTAATTTGCACTTGCAGATACTAAACATTTTCAACTATTTTTATGCAAAACAGATATTTGGTGGTGAAGATTTGGCATAGTTTATTTGGCATTCTTGCTTCACTTGATAACTCTTCCATGCAAATAAGATGGTTAAGTCGAAGAATAGAATAATTATCGGGGCACAAGAATCCAAATATGAGATAATCCTCTTACATTTCTAGTGATCAAAAAAATAGATTTTTATCAGGAAGACATTTCCCTGTGACTCTGATAACTTTCCAACTTTAATTAAATATGGTTTTGGGTAGTTTTTAAACTTAGAAACATTTCTAACACATGACGTTACAAAATCTAAATAGTAAAGATGCAATATGTCAGATAAAATTAAAATATTCATTGAAATTTTAATTTAATATTTAATATTTTAGTAAAGTTTGAGAAATTCACAACATGTAAATATCATCCATCCATATGCATAGTCAAAATGTTTGTAATATCTCTTGTCCAAATCTATAAATGACTAAATGCTCTTTAATGATTTCACTAATGTGCTTTAATAATTTCACTTAAAATTATATTCCATTATTTTTTGCTTTTTAGAAATTGTCAAGTTATTATAGTTGTCATTATGAAAATTCATGGAGAGGCACACTTTAATTGTTACTATCAGAAGCCAATACTCAATCATTCATTCAAGTTAAAAGCCACAAGTAATGAAATTAAGAAAATCAATACCATTTTATATTTTGTAACACCTGGTATCAGTTAACAATGATCCCAATAATAGTTTAAAAAATAAGAATATATTCCATGCGTATTGTTAGAAACATTCTACAAAAGATTAAAACAAGTAAGTGGAAAGAAACATGTCACTTTTATGTGGGCAAAAGAGAAAAATTTACTTCTGGAAACGGTTCACTAAGGAAATAATCAGACTAAATGTGATGATTCAACAGGAAGTAAGGGTTCTTGCAAAGTTGTGTAGTTGCTATGGAGTTTTCAGGTGTTAGTGCCATAAATAAATTATAATACACAAAAACACAAATTAATGAATTCATAAAGTTTAGACCAGACATGCACAAACTGTTCCATATACAATTCCTACTGTTATAGATTAATACTTATAATTAAAAATAACCTTTCATGATTTTAATGAGATGAAAAAGATGAACAAACAGCCATATCTGTCAACACACCTGAAACACATTTGCTGTAGGAGAGTTAGTATAATGTTCTGATGAAAATAATTGACTCAAAAATGTTATTCTCTTTCTTTCCTGTCTGTTGTAATGAATTGAAAAACTCAAATACGGTGAAACATTTTAAAATGTTCAATATTTCCAGAGGATCTATTATGCACTAAACACTACTCTTTAAGGTTATATATTTGATCTCATTTTAATAACCATTATGTGGGTCAGAGGTTGATAAAATGTTGCCTGGGGGCTCAATCCAGCCTGCCACCTGTTTTTGTACATACAGTTTTATTGGACCACAGCCTTACCCACTCATTTATGTATTGTCTATGACTGCTTTCATGCTACAGTTGCAAAACTGAGTAATTGCAGTATAACTGTATGTCAAACAAATCCTGAAGTATTTATTACCTGGCCCTTTATAAAATAGTTTTACATCCCTGATGTGGGTAATAGGATTCTTGTTTTAAATGAAGTTTAATATCAGGATAGAAGACACAAAACACTATAAGCCCTGGAGTCAGAGAGGAAATCCAATTCTCATTGGCTCCAGGCATTCATGTTCCTTATTTCACACAACATAGAGGTTCAGAAAATCAGCTCATAAGGATAGGATGGTGTAGATTTCTTTTTTTTTTTTTTTTATTGCCTGTTCATGCATAAATATCTTGGGGTTTTACTTGACTGAAGCTCCATATCGTCATATGCTGAGATTATATAGGGTAATAGAATCCAGCCAACAGGCTTTATTACATATACTCTGCTGCTTTTCAGACAACTTTGAGACCATTATCTTTAATCTTTAGTACCTCATACATTCGCTCTTCTTTTCTTCCTGATAGAATGGAAGGAGTTCCCTTTTTCAATCTAAAGCTATCAATTCTACTCTACTTTGGATCCCATTACTCCTGACACTCCAAAGTCCTTCCTCCTTTCATTAGACTTTCTCTTCACAGACAACTTTTGAAAAAAAAAGAAAAGCCTGAAATAACTGTCTCTATTTCCTTCACCTCCAATTTAATCTTCAGCTTATTGTGGTTTGCCATCTCACCCAGCCAAACCACTGAAACGGTTGTGGTCAAGGTCATTAACGATACTATTTCTGCTGAGATTATTAGACGCTTTTCAATCTTTACCTCATTTGCCTCTTCATTATATTTTTACACTGTTTGACACTCCACTGATATTAAAATACTCCATTTCTTGTGTTTGGTAAAGTCATGTTGCTGTAGCTTTCCCTATTTTTCAGGCTGCTGCTTTTCTCCTTCAAGAGTATCTATTTCTTTATTTATGCCACAACTGTTAATGTTCACAATATTCAGTAATAAAAAATTTTTTTTTGTTGTTGTACATATTCCCTGAGGGTAAATTTATTGATTGTCATATCTTTAATTAATATTTATAAAAGTCATAAATCCACCACCCATCTGTCACTTTACTGTACCCTGAAGGCTTACATGTTGCTATGATGCTGGAAGCTATGCCACCAGAATTTTAAATGTTAGCTGAGTCACCCATGATGGACAGGTTTCAATGGAGATTTCAGACGACGACAGATAGGAACAAACTCCTAACCATCTAGTTCTGAAAATTAACCAGTGAAAACCTTATAGATCACAACAGAACATTGTCCAACTGGCTTGCTTTGGACATATCATTAGGAGGGATCGATCACTAGAGGAGGACATTATGTTCGGTGAAGTAGAGGGCCATCGAGGGCGAGAAAGACCCTCAGTCAGATGAATTGGCACAATAGTAGCAACAATGGGTTCATACATGCCATTTATTATGAGGTTGATGCAGGGTTGGGCAACATTTTGTTCTATTGTACATAAGGACACAGTGAGTCAGAGTCAACTTGATGGTAGCTGTTTATCTATCTCTAAATCATAAAAAATATACTTTGGTCCAGATTTTCTCCTGAGCTCCAGAATTATGTATCTAACTACATTTTGTATGTATTCACTTACCAAACGACAGACATATAAAAATTAACATGTCCCAGTCCAATACCCTTATGGCTTCTGTCAAATATGTCTTCTTCTTCCTCATGTGCTATGTTCTCTGTCACAGTGAATAACATTTTCCTCTACCCAGTATCAAGGCAGGCAGAAATCTGGTAGTACACTCAAGCTGTATAAAATTGTAATACCAACTTATGAATTAAAATGAGAAATATACATTGGCATGTTCAGGTCTGTTGACTAATTCTTTTTCACCCTTAAGGCAAATCAAAGTGGAATATAAAATCAAAACTCAAAAAGTTATTTGGAAATCATACATTTATAGCCCAGTTTATTCTTTTAAGGAGACCTAGAAGCACAGTGCTTAAGCACTTGGCTACTAACCAAAAGGCTGGTGGCTTGAACCCACCAGCTACTCTGAGGGAGACAGATGTGACAGTCTGCTTCCGTAAAGATTTACAGCCTTGGAAGTGCTACGGGGCAGTTCTACCCTGTCCTACAGGGTCACCATGAGTTGGAATCGACTCAATGGCAGAGGGTTTTGGTTTTGGATTATTTCTTTTAGACCTTGGTGCTATTGATGAGACAAAACCGTAAATGGATGCTTGTGCAAAGTAATCTTATTGTGGTGAAATTATCAAACAACTCAAATAGCAAACAAAAAGTTGTGTTAAATGACATTTCAAAACGATTATTAAATATTCCACAGGTATTTTATTTCATATATTTAATGATAATGACATAAAAATATTCCTAATTAAGATAAAGCAGTTTTAAAGAAATTACCTATGTGATAATACCCTATGTATTGTATTAGAAATAATTATGTATAATTATAATTTCTATAGTCTCTTTCTCATTCTATAGATATTAAGGTAAATAAATAGATATAGATGGAGATATAGATGCAAATATAAATATTTATAGATATGTATCAGAGTATATATATACTTTTTTTTAAGTAAAATCAAATGTTGATAGAGGATATCACTGACTAACAGAAGGACTAAGTTGTGTCATATTTTTCATGTTCTGGCCATTTCACTGGGGTGAGTTAATTTCGGCATTCATTTTCTTGCTTTTATAAAGTACCATTGCTGATATACTGATAAGATTGTGGGAAAATTTGTTTAAAAAATTAGATACATAGTCCCTAGTATATTGTCCAACATAACATTAGCACTAACACATTGAAGCTCATTATTCCATCAATTAAGATTTCTATTTTATAGGGATATAGATATGAATAAGACAGTAAAATATGTTTACCCTAGAAGTTACATCTTTCGAGTAAGCAAAAATAAAATAAACAAAACATGTACAATACAATTTCAGGTAGTGATAAAATATAGCAGGATTTGAAAGAAAGTCTCCGTGAAGGCTTTGTTAGATGGGGGTGAGCAGTAGTGACTTCTCTGAAGGGCCGGCCTTCTAAATGAAATCAGGAAGAAAGTCACATGATGGGCTGATGGAAAGAACATTCTTGCAGCGGAGCAGCAATTGCAATGGCCCTCATCTGTACAGCCATTATGGGAAGTGCAGGAAACGCAGTCAAAGATGTGGGCAGGGTGTCAAGAAACAATTGTCCATGGATATTTTCACATTTCTGCATGTTCAGAGCTTTCTGAGCAAAGATCGCTGGTACTAGAGACCTCAGAAAAAATATTAAGTCTCGTCCCTCCCAAGAGTCATGTGTTTACCTTCCAGGGTAGTAATGCACAGACTTCCTTGTAGCGGAGCAAAATTTCTCTCTTACTTTCTGTAGAGGATGAAGGACAGATGTTCCAGCCATTCTGCTGGGGAAACAGTCTGCCTCTACACCTCCCATCTGATTCACCTAAGTAAAGATCTTGGGCTCCGAACATTATCTGGTAAGGAGGTTGGGATTGGGTTGCTCTCTCTTTCTCCCAGTTCCTTTTCCTTATCAAAGAAGACTTCCCTTTGTTCCAGGACACAGTAACTTTATCTGTCTCTTGCACATGCAAAGGCACCGTATGGCAACTGTCCAACCTGGCGGGGAGCTAATGGAGTCTCTACAGCCTATGGCACAAGTTGGGTGAATGTAGAACCTCTGCCCTGCATTGGTCATATGTGAGGGAATCCTGTTGGCCATGGAAGCCTGATGCCCACTAGTGAAGGCAATCTCACTCTGTCTCCTCTCTATGTGATTAAGGTGTTTACCAATGTACTTATAGAATGTGTGTGGTCTGTGTCTTTTGTTAACAAACTTGAACCCTGGTATGACATATCCTATGTAAGGTCCCAGTTTCATAGTTTTGGGATTCCTCGCCTGGTGTTCAAATACCTCTGCACATGCAAGCTGCATCTGAACATCATCTCATCGCCTATGGAGAACTGGTATATAGGCAAATGAAGCTCAGATGTTGTGTGATTAAATAATGGATCTGTTCTCTGATCAAGAAATCATGTTTCCTGCTAGAATGAATGAATGAATGAATGAACAAATGAATAGAAAAGATAATACTGGACCCACAATCTCATCTACCTTGTATGTGATTTTTGTATCAGGTGGGAGAGAATTATTAATTTGACCTAGTGGTAGGTTTCTCACAAAGTTCTACACAAATTAAATCCCCATCTCACCCACCAATATGTCTCTGATGTTATTTCCCGCCATGTCACTCCTCTAGCCACAATGGCCTCCTTATTCTTCTTCTGGCAGATGAGGCACACTCCTGCCTCAGAGCTGTTGCACATTTACCTCTATCTAAAGTGTTTTTACCTCAGATATTCATATGCCTTACTCCTTCACTGCATACAGGCCCCTGTTCAAATATTCCCTAGCAAAGTTGACTGTTCTGGCCATCAAAAATACATGCTACCTCACCAAAAATCTCCTTATATTACTTTCTAAATATTGTTTATCAGAGTACATATTAGCACCAGTCTTATTTTATTTATTTATGTGTTTATCTGCAGTTTTGCTTGTTTGATTTTCACTGGAATATAAACCCATGAAAACAGGAATTCGTTTTATCACTGCTGATCCTCAATTGATCATGGGGATGGCAAAGGACCTGGCAACGTTTTGTTCCTTTGTGCATGGGTGTCATGGATTGAAATGTGTCCTCCAAAAAATATATGTATCAATTTGACTAGGCCATGATTCTCAGTGTTTTGTGGTCGTCTTCCATTTTGTGACTATAATTTTAAGTTAAAGAGGATTAGGGTGGGGTTGTAAAACCACCCTTAGCCAGGTCACATCCCTGATCCAATGTAAAGGGAGTGTCCCTGGGGTGTGGCCTGCACCACATTTTATCTCTCAAGAGATAAAAGGAAAGGGAAGCAAGCAGAGAGGGGGGACCTCATACCACCAAGAAAGCAGTGCTGGGAGCAGAGCACGTCCTTTGGACCCAAGATTCCTGTGCAGAGAAGCTCCTAGTCTGAGGGAAGATTGGTGACAAGAAGGACCTTCCTCCAGAGCCGACAGAGAGAGAAAGACTTCCCCTGGAGATGACCCCTTGAATTTAGACTTCTAGCCCACTAGACTGTGAGAAAATAAATTTCTCTTCGTTAACGGCATCCACTTGTGGTATTTCTGTTAAAGCAGCACTAGATGACTAAGACAATGGGTCACTGTGAGTCAGAGACCAGCTGGAGAGAAAGGCAGTGAACAACAATAATGATCCTTATGGAAATGCTCTTCCCTTTCTCTACTGGTTTTCCTGGTTTCTGTCCTTTGTGCTTTAACTCAAATCGTCCTTTTTAGCTTTGACTCATCAAATAATGATTATTTGGATCATTGCCCCAGGCTTTCTCTTCTCTTCTCTCAGAGAAACAGTCTTTTGAGTTGATATCTGTGCTTTCTCCAGAATCAAGCTCCCAGGACATGGCACCCAGCCACATAAAATGCCTTCATTACAATCTTCGTAAGCATACCATTGTTCTCTTGTTATTTACTCAATGAAAACAATAGTTGACTAAGCTACTTTATGGATTCTTAATGATATTTAAAATAAGAAGCATAATATTACTATTTAAGATGAACTGGTTTACGAAAACAGTCTAATTGGAGTTAATTTAGACAATCAATCACAACTCTTGATATCACTAACGAGGGCTTAAATTAGTGCCAACATTGTGGTTCTTGTCTGACATTTGCTTTATGGTTATTAAATGGAATGCATTGAGCTCAGAGGACTCCTGCTGCTTCCCTCCTTCAAGTGCAACTTACTACCATTTACTGTGAATCTCTCATCTTTTTTTCAGCTTGTTATAGTATTGATTCAAAATCATTGATTTTTCTTTAGTTGCATATTATATAACAATTTATCAAATGTCTTGCTAAGATCTAGGTAAAAGACTCCTACTACCTTTGTTTCATTAGTTCCTTACTCACTGCAAGCACTTGATCACATTGCCCACACCCTATCTCTCGTTTTTCCTCATAAACTGTTGGCAAATAGTTCACTCAATGTTCTTCTCTTGAGAACGTGCATGCTTGTAGATTGTACAGGTATACCTCATTTTATTGTGCATTGCTTTATTGTGTTTTGCAGATTTTACCTTTTTTACAAATTAAAGGTTTGTGGCAACCCAGTGTTGAGCAAGTTTATTGACGTCATATTTCCAAGAGCACATGTTCACTTTGTGTCTCTTTGTGACATTTTGGTAATTTCCACAATATTTCTATTTTTTTTATTATTATTATTATTATACCTCTTATGATGATCTATGCTGAGTGATCTTTGATGTTACTTTTTTAATTGTTTTGGGGCACCATGCACTGAGTCCATATAAGATGGTGAACTTAATTGACAAATGTTGTACAAGTTCTGACTGCTCATCTGACTGCCTGATCCCCCCTCTCTCTCCTCAAGCGTCCCTATAAACTGAGACAGGACAATATTGAAATTAGGCTAATTAACAACCCTACAATGGCCTCTAAGTGTTAAAGTGAAAGAAAGAGTTGTACATCTCTCACTTTCAATCAAAAGCTAGAAATGATTAAGCTTAGTGAGGAAGGCATGTTGAAAGCCAAGATAGGCCCAAAGCTAGGCCTCTTGCACCAAACAGTTAGCCAAGTTGTGAACCAAAGGAAAGGTTATTGAAGCAAATTAAAAGTGCTACTCCAGTGAACACACAAATGATAAGAAAGCAAAACAGCCTTATTGCTGATATGGAGAAAGTTTTAGTGATCTGGATAGAAGATCAAACCAGCCACAACATTCTCTTAAGCCACAGCCTAATACAGAGCAAAGCCCTAACTTTCTTCAATTCAGTGAAGGCTTAGAGAGGCAAGGAAGCTGCAGAAGAAAAGTCTGAAGCCAGCAGAGGTTGGTTCATGTGGTTTAAGGAAAGAATCCATCTCCGTAACACAAAAATGCAAGGTGAAACAACAAGAGCCGATGCAGAAGCTGCAGCAAGTTATCCAGAAGATTCAGCTACTTGATGAAGGTGGCTACACTGAAGAACAAATTTTCAGTGTAGATTAAACAGCCTTATATTGGAAGAAGATGTCATCTAGGACTTTCATAGCCAGAGAGGAGACATTAATGCCTGGCTTTAAAGTATCAAAGGACAGGCTGACTCTCCTGTTAGAGGCAAATGCAACTGGTGATTTTAAGTTGAAGCCAATGCTCATTTACCATTCTGAAAAACCTAGGGCACTTAAGAATTATGCTGAATCTACTCTGCCTGTGCTCTATAAGTGGCACAACAAAGCCTGGATGACAGTATGTCTGTTTACAACATGCTTTACTGAATATTTTAAGCCCACTGTTGAGACCCACTGCTCAGAAAAAAGGAGTCCTTTTAAATATTACTGCTTATTGACAATGTACCAAGTCACCCAAGAGCTCTGATGGAGATGTACAAGAAGATTAATATTGTTTTCATGCTGGCTGACACAGTATCCATTCTGCAGCCCATGGATCAAGGAGTAATTTCAATTTACAAGCCTTATTGTTTAAGAAATACATTTCGTAAGGCTATAGATGTCATAGATAGTGATTCCTCTGATGGATCTGTGCAAAGTAAATTGAAAACTTTCTGGAAAGAACTGACCATTCCAGATACCATTAAGAACACCTGTGATTCATGGGAAGAGGTCCAAAAGTCAACATTACCAGGAGTTTGGAAGAAGTAGATCCCAATTCTCATGGATGACTTTGAGGAGGTCGAGACTTCAGTGGAGGAAGTAACTGCAGATGCAGTGGAAATAGCAAGATAACTGGAATTAGACGTGAAGCCTGAAGATGTGACTGAATTACTGCAATCTCATCATAAAACTTTAACAAATGAAGAGTTGCTTCTTGTGGATGAGCAAAGAAAGTGGTTTCTTGAGGTGGAAACTACTCCTGGTAAAAGATGCTCTGAACATTGTTGAAATGACAACAAATGTTCTAAAATATTACATAAATTTAGTTGATAAAGCAGTGGCAGGGTTTAAGAGGACTGACTCCAATTTTTAAGGA
The DNA here is from genome assembly GCA_030035585.1 of Dugong dugon. Taxonomy (NCBI): domain Eukaryota; kingdom Metazoa; phylum Chordata; class Mammalia; order Sirenia; family Dugongidae; genus Dugong; species Dugong dugon. The sequence continues at coordinate 97,382,831 of CM057463.1, read as the reverse complement.
AGTTCTACTGTGTGTAAAATGCTATCAAAAAGCATCACATGCTGCAGAGAAATCTTTCATGAAAGTAAGAGTCAATCGATGTGACAAACTTCATTGTTGTCTAATTTTAAAACATTTCCACAGCCACCCCAGACTTCTGCAACCACCACCCTGATCAGTCAGCAGCCATCAATATCAAGGCAAGGCCCTCCACCAGCAAAAAGATTATGACTCGCTAAAGGCTCAGATGAAGGTTAGCACTGTTTAGCAATAAATTATTTTTAATGCAGGTATGTGCATTATTTTTTTACATATAATGCTATTGCAGACTTAATAGACTACATTATACTGTAAACATAACTTTTATTTGCTCTGGGAAACCAAAAAATTAATGTGACTCTTTTTATTGCGGTGGTCTGGAACTGAACATGCAATATCTCCAAGATATGCCTGTAATTAAGTACTTCCCAACCCATTGCCACTGAGTCAAATTTTTACTCATAGCGGCCTTATACGACAGTGTAGAATAGTGCCATAAGGTTTCCAAGGCTGTAAATCTTTACAGAAGCAGACTGCTGCATCTTTTTTCCCACAGAGCAGCTGGTGTGGGTTAGAACTGCCAACATTTCAGATAGTAGCTGAATCCTTAACCACTGCGCCACCAGAGCTCCTTCTATTGAAACATTTAAACTAGTTATAGAAGATCAGTTTCCAGGAGGTTTTTGTTTGCTTGTTTTTTATACAGTTGATTTAATACTTAGATATATTTTTCCACTCATTTCTCCCAGGTATGACTGAAGTAAGATTCTTCAGAATTTTTTGGCTCTTTTTCCCTTCACATCACTGCAGGGAGGTGAATGATGTCACATTTCCTTTTGCTGAATGATGCCACATATCCTTTTTTTCTCATTCTCTGAAGCTCTCTACTACCAATGCTTTTTTCACACCATTTTTTGCTAATCTTCCAATTTCTCTTATCATTTGCTATTTTTCTTATCATTTTCTCCGACAGTAACTTGAACACTGTTTATCAGGATTTCCATTTTCTACCCATTACTCTTCTACTACTATAAATTTTGTCTGGGTGATCTCACTTATTCCTGTCACAAATCCTATTTGTGCCCTTGAAACTCTGATGTCCTCATGTCCACATAATATCACTAATTTGCCTTTCCACAGAATACTGAATTCAACATTTCTATAATTGATCTCATTTTTCATTCTATAATAACTTCGACTTCCTTCTTTACTTTCTATTCCATTTAATGTTACTACCCTGTAACTTGTTTTCCAGTCTAGAAAATTGAGAGTACAATTAAACCTCTCCCTCTACTCTCTCCAAATAAAATTAAGACTATCCTACTAATTTTTACCTCGTAAAATTTTGTAAGTTTGCTTCTTTCTCTTCCAACTTCTCGTATTATTGTACCATGATTATTTCAAAACTCTATTATGTATTCTCAATACGGTTATCCTTTCGAAGGCCATCCACACATTGCAGCTGGACTAATCCATTTCATGTCAACTGTTAATATTCATTAATTATTCTCTATCATGTAAGAATGAACTATAAGCGCCTTAGCTTTGGGAATAATGTCCTACATATTGTGACTTAAGTACGCAAACTCATTCTCCACCTCTGCCTGCCCAGAATTTTAGTGTCTGATAATTTTAGACCATTCACAGTTACTTCATGTTTTTACTCTTGCTGGATCCTTTGCCTAGAAATGATTTTCTTCTTCATCTGAATTATGCTTTATCATATTTTTTAAAAATAGGCTGGCCTTTCTCTTTAGTCTGGGAAACATATGTCCTATGTACATGACTTTACTTACCAACTTATCTTGAAATGTACTATTTAGAAAAGATTCCTCCCAAAAGCCTATGAGTTCCTCAAGCACAGGTAGGTTTTTTTTAATCTTTCTGTAACTAGCATCTAACATAAACTTTAGCTAATAGGAACCGTTGTTGTTGATGTTGTTAAGTGCTGTCAAGTCATTTCAGACTCATAGTGACCCTCTAACTAAAACCAAACCCAATGCCATTGAGTCTATTCTAACTCATAGAATCAAACTGAAGGAAGATCCTTTCTAGGGAATTTTCAAGCCTTTATCATCCTTGAGTTTTAACTTTTCACACTTTGTGCTATTTTCTCGTTTTTGAAATCCCTATGTCCGATTTTTTTCCGTTGATTATGCAAATTAATAATAGTCTCTTCTCACTCCTCTTACTCTTCTACCCATATTTTAAGTGTTCAACAAATATTTGGGGGTTCTGTACTTTCTCTAAGGATCCCCGGTGGCACAATGATTAACCTTTCTACTGCGAACCAAAAGATCAGCAGTTTGAACCCACCAGCCTCTCTCTGGGAGAAAAAAAACCTGAAGATCTGCTCCTGTAAAGATTACAGCCTAGAAAACCCTAAGGGGCAGTTCTACTCCCTCCTATGGGATCACTGTAAGTCGGACTCCACTTGACAACACACAACAACAGCAAAAATACTTTCTCTACTCTCTATCTTCTTTCTAGGTGATCCTATTTAGTTCTGTACTTTCAATTTGTATCATTATGTTAATCATCTCCATGTTAATATCCCTTGTTTCACACCAATATATTCCATTGCCAAACTGAACATTTTTGTTAGTCCAAATTGCATGTCAAACTCAGCATATGCTTGCTGGAACTTACTATATTTCCTTCAAAATATGGTTTATTTTCAGAGGGCAATATTTCAGTGATGAAACTTTTCTCTCATCCAGCTGCTGAAGCCAGAAGCCTGAAACTCACAATTAACACTCCCTCTTCTATCAACATTACCCCTCAGCAAATCAACTACTAAGACTTTCTGACTCTTCTTCCTAAACAACTCTTAAATTTCATAACGCTTCTTCACCTCATTTGCACCCTCTAAATCAGGCTGTCATTTTTGTATACCACCACAATAACCTCCTGATTAAAGTAGCCATGTCCGCACTGGCCTTTCTTCAATTTATTCTCCATATTTCAGTCAGAGTAATTTTAAGTATATATATAAAAAACCAAACTCATTGCCTGAGTCAATTCCAACTCATAGCAACCTCAGAGTAGAACTGCCCTATGGGGTTTCCAAGGAGTGGCTGGTAGATTTGAACTGCCAACATTTTGGTTAGCAGTCGAGCTCTTAACCAGGGATTCCTGGTGGCATAGTAGTTAAGAGCTCAACTGCTAACCAAAAGGTCAGCAGTTCAAATACATATACATACATATATATATATATATATATATATATATATGTGTGTGTGTGTGTGTGTGTGTGTGTGTATAAATCTATTTATTTCACTATATTGGTTACAATTATTTATTTTCTTTCCATTTCTCTGTTCTAAAATATGACTTTATTTATATTTACATTGATTTCTAGTCTCATTTAAAAACTCTCCTCACTGTACATTTTTTAATTTCTTCAAAAACCCCATCCTCATTACTGCTGTAATAGGCAAAATAATAGCAAATAATAATTTGTTGATGGTATTTAGGTTTCTAATTAGCAGACCTTAAAATGGGGAGATTATCTTGGATCATTGGAGTGGGCTTAATATAACCACAATGCCCATTAAAAGTGGAACAGAAAATCAGAAGGGTGAGTCAGGGAGATGGTAGCATGGCAAGGACTATACCTTACAATGCAGACTTTGAAGGTGGAGGAAGGGGTCATGAGTCAAGGAAAGCAGGTCACCTCTAGACACTAGAAAAGGCAAGGGGATACATTTGCCATTAGAACTTCCAGAGGGGATGCAGCCCTGCCAGTGTCTTGATTTTAACCCAGTGAGATATGTATCAGACTTCTGTTCTATAGAACTATAAGATAATAAATTTGTGTTGTTTTAAGCAGGGCTTCGAACTGGTTCTGCCCAGTTCAGTCATGACCAATGAAGCAAAAATGGAACAGACCTGAATTTTTTAAATTTGGGTGAAGTAGAACAATAACTGGAACAAGAAAAATTACAGATTGAAGCCCTGCTAGAAACTTAATCTCCTTCTTAGAAAACAAGGGCAGCATACACACTGCATAGCAACCAAATCTCTTGCCCTCTTTGGTTCTGAGCAGAGGAAACGGCAGTGCCCCACTCAAAGATGGTGGCTGCCCTCTCTGCTTTGAATGTGTGTGGCTCTCCACAGTCCTGCCAATAATCCAATCTCTCTTATCAGGCTCCTGAAAGAGCTCACTAAGCCTCTTCAAGTCTCCCATTCCAGGGCTTCGATCCATAATTTTTCTGATTCTGGACATTGTTCCAGTTCACCCAAATTTTTGAAAATTCAAGTCTGTTCCAGTTTTGCTTTGTCAACCATAACTGAACTGGTTCAAACCCATTTGAAGCCTGGTTTTAAGCCAATGAATTTATAGTAATCCATCATAGCAATGATAGAAAATTAATACACTACCTGAGAACCAAGCAAATTCATCTGCTTCGCCTACCCACATTCTACCTTGTATCATTCTATAGGATTGCTATGAGTCAGAATCTACTCAACAGCAATGGATGTTTGTTTTGTTTTGTTTTTTTTTTGTTGTTAAAAATAGGGAGCCCTGGTAGCACAATGGTTAAGCATTGGGCTGGTAACCAAAAGATTGGTGGTTTGAACCTACCAGCCACCCATGGAAGAGAAGACCTAGCATTTTGCTCCCTTAATGAGTACAGCCTAGGAAACCCTATGGGACAGTTCTACTCCACAGCATGCAACAACAACAACAACATAATTCTGTGCTTCTCATCCTTCTGATTTCAGGTTAAGTATAATTTACTGCAAGAAGCCTTCTCTGATCCGTATTTCTAGCTCTTGGTCACAGAATCACGAGTACTTTTAACATCTTAGTGAACTCATAGCATTTTTCATAATTTAAATAACTATTTATTATATTATTTTATTTTGAATCCCTTCCTCCTTAACTTGATTGTGAGCCCATGAGAATATATATCCCATCTGTATATTCTATGTCTTTTTTTTTTAAATCTCCAGAGCCACCATAGTGCCTTGCTGTTAGTAGACACTTAAGACATATTTGCTAACTAGGTAAGTGAGGGAATAAATGCATTAATTTACTGAATACCTCCTGTAAAACCAGTGTAAAAATGCTTGATAGAAATTATTTCACAGCATTCTGAATAGTGTAACTGGTATCTTACACATAAGAAAATTGGAAGTTGGAATGGTTTAGAATTTTTTCTTAAGGCCATATAGTTAGTAATGGCATAACCACAAGACAAAACCAGGTTATTGTGTATTCACTAACTACTCTTCCACTACACAGCATGATCTTTTGAGAGATGCTGACATGGTCATCTGCAAATATTAGGCCATCTGCTCAGCTTGAGTACCACTGATAAGGCATCAAGAAATACTATAAGAGCCTAAAATGAAACTACTGTTGCTTCCCATTTTATAGCGCAGAACATAAGTAACTGTTCAATAAATATATTTTTGAATGAAAAAGAAGAAGGAATGAATGAATTGTTGAATGAGTAAACAAATATTTGGGATATCTACCTGATTTTAGTTGGGATAAAAGCAATGCCTGGGTGGAGAAACCTTGGAAAAAAAGAAATCTTAGCTAAACTTCACAGTTAGTTTTTCTAGAGCTAACGCTAATACCTTCTCACATCTTCCCTCCTATTTTTAAAAATTTGTGGGTTGGTAAAGAAAATAATTCTCTTCTGCATGCACTGAGGGCACAACATTGCTGTAATTGTCCTGGACAAGAAGAGAGGGATCTTAAACAAGTGAATAAATCTGCTTAAATTAATGTGAAAGGGGGAAAGAAAAATAAACGAAGATCAAGGAGGTACTTATGTATGTAGTAATTAGGGCTAAAAAATAATGGGCCAAAATAAAATATACAAAGAGGATTAGAAATAGAAATACAGAGTCTCAGTACAAGACAAATAATCTTGGCTTTAGACTGTGAAGCTTCTTTTCCTTAAGATTCCCAGGAAACATGGGGTCACATTATCATTCCCTCTTGTTCTAGTAGCCATTTAAATGCTACAACAATTTGAAGACAATATTATCCTTACTAAACTCTTTCAAGAGTTAATCAAAATATGTAGTGCATGTCAGTCCATTTGCAGCTGATATATTATTGTGCCAATTTCTCCTCACTTCTTAACAGAAAGTATCAAGGCAGTATAGCATAGAGGGTAAAATCATATGCTTAGAGTTAGAAAGAAGTTAGAAATAAATCCCACTTCCAAACCTCTCTTGCTAGGTGTCCTTATTTGTTGATTGTGAACAATAAACTTTTGCACAGAAATGCTTGGGAAGTAACTAGGTAAGGCAAGGGAAGTGCTCTGTAAAATTCCTGGTATTTTCTATGTACTTTTCAATATATTCTCAAAATATTTTATCTAAAATTCACTGCCATTTAAAAAACTAAATCTTCCAAATATAAACACACACTTGTCCTATTTGTCATAAATTAAGTGCTACCTAAACTTCAATTTTATTTAATTATTAAATACATGCTAAAATAATATCTTATAACAAAAATCTATTTTAATTTTTTTCTTTAGAAAGTTGGACATTTGTTTTTGACCTATGAAGACATAAAATTTTAAAAACTATCTTGGAGCACAAAAACCTATTTCTAGCATCTTTGTTTCCTTTCCATAAATCATTGTTCAGAACAGTGAACCAATTTACTATTAGTTTCATTGATCCCTTCCACTGATCTTTCATGACTGTAAAGAATTTTGTCAAATGCTTTCCAAACATCTAAGTTTAAAATCTTCTTTAACTCCTTTCCCACATTTGTCTACCTGGAGTGAAGTCCCTGAAGAATTTCACAAAAGTAGTGAGTGCTTCCTTTTATTCTCTAAATGTGTGTTGTCTGTCCTTAATCAAGCTGGGCTTTTCAAAGTGGTTGGTCCCCATTTGATCTCTAAAGATAGTTTCTGAAAGTTTTCAACTTAACGGAAGTTAAAGGAACCTGAAATATCTGAGTGTGTTCCCAAGACTGGCCTTCAGTTAGTATTTTGTTTTGGTCATAAATCTAAAGGGATGTTTTCTTAATAGGAAAAATGGAAAATACTGTAATGCCAATAGCTACACGCTTTCTTCATTTGAAGTTTCAATTCATTAAGAAAATTTTTAATTTTCCATTAATTGGTTGTCATATTGTGATATTTTTCATTGCTATCTGAAAGTAGCAATTTTTCTCTTCTGTCAGAATGATGGATTTACTTGATGGAGTTCTGAACTCTGATAGCCATTACTAAAGGGAAAGGGAAGGAATGCCGATATTTGACAAAGATATATCTTGAAACTGATAAAATGCTACTACTGGTTCATAGAAGTCCACAGTAAATCTCTATTCAGTATTGGATAGACAACCACAGAAATTCTGTATGATTTTGTTTCTAAATGTCTGATAAAATTGGAAGACCCTTATCATTTCCTTACTCAGGATAAATGTGTGACCTTGGACTAACAAGTCAAATTTCCCAAGCCTCAGTCTCCTTCCTAGAAGCAGATAAGCAAATTAAGAAACTTTAGAAAATGATGCAGATTAGAGATAAAATGTAATGAATGTCTCCCTTTAAATCACTGTGTTTGTTCCTGTTCTAGGGGTGTAATGTACTTAACAGTTCTCTGCAGACCTGCAGTCACACAAATCCCTCAGTTTTTAGCAATGCAGAGATTAATCTGATCTCTTTAAGGTGCTCCCACTGCTATCTCAAATTGCCCAAACCTATTTTGCAATCTTTTGTGTGTGCAAATGAATCCACTGTTTTGTCTCCATTGGTGGATGACTTTATCCCTTTATGGTGAACCTCTGTGCTCTCCCCTCATCTGACATCAGAAAGTGACTTTCTAGATAAACTCTGTTAAGAATGAGCAAAAGCCTAATCCCCTCCCATCACCCTGCATAGCTTCTGACTTAATTCAGTTCTCTTTCAATGAAAAGTTAAGGCAGTGAGTCATAGTCATTTCACACCTTGAGAGGAGAGCTAGGAATTAAACAACCCTCCTTGACATGACAACTTCGGTTATTTTCAGCCAGTAAAATACTAAAATAGACTTTCTAATCAAAAGAAGGCTCCACCCACACAGCACTATAGTTGAAAAATAGGATAAAAGTAAAGGATTTCCTGAGACAAGCTATAGCAGTATATTCACCTTTGTAATTGTTTCATGTGACTCTTTTGCACAGTTTTTTAATTTAGGGTTGATAGGCCAATAGAAGTTCCAAAAATTGGCTTTAGGTGGTCCATAATGTTGCCATCTGTACAATCTTGCTAAAGTAGTATCTAAAATCATATGTATTTGGGACTCTATTTAACATCTGGAAAAATGGTTCATGGCTGATGAAAAGTTTGTAATGGATTCCATCATTCACATATAACATGCACAAATTACAACTTTCCTTTACCTGTTATTAAAATGTTTGACTTCCTTTACTTATCATAACGACCCTGTGAGCAAAGCAAAACACATATAATTCTACGTTTCAGAAATTAGAAAATAATTATATTATAGTCTTAAGTTTTTCAAATCCCATATTTAAGTAAGTAGAAGTGTCAGTTTCTGAATACGATTTGATTCCTACTCTACCACCTTATGCTTCCAACTCTTCCAATGACCTAATTCTATTTTAAGCCTGCAACATAAAAACGTAAGGATGGTAATTTATCCAAGTCGCCTGTCTCTTCCCATCCAGACACATTAGATGTGTCAATCGCCCTATTGACTACTATTTATTTCATGTATCTCATCAAATTCTAATGTTGTCCTTCTAGCATTGACCTTTATCAATGCAATCTTAGGTCTCTCCTCATCCATCCTGTTTTCTTCAACTTTCAACTTGAAGTATTCTAGTACATATTTAGTTAATGTTCAGTTTCCTGTCTATTGCCTAAAAATTGTAGATCGCTCAGGAATAGAAAAACAAGGCTAGCTATCTAATCTTGTTGTCTCACATATCAGCTGGTGAGGCTGTCTACTTAGCTATAAGGCCATTTAACTGATATTTTTTCTCATTTTTAACTGCTGATATTTCACTGGATAAGAGTTACATGTAGACAGGCAGACACATTTGCCATCTCAATGAATAGAGTGAAATGTACTCTTCATTGATTAGAATGCTTGCTATTACATTACAGAATAAGCAAGTCTGTTGGGAATAATATGGGTAAAGAAGGCTAAAAATTGAAAAAATATTCCATGCTGCCTATTAAAGCTGGATAGGGAAAATTCATATGCATGAGAGTGATAACATGAATTCTAATACCAACATTGACAGCAGAAAGTGCAGTAAGTGAGGCACTCATTTGTCTGCTAACTGCTTCTTTTAGCACAGATGCTGCAAGAAACTTTTGCTTCAAACTGGAGAAAGAAGATTAACTTTGCTTTATTATTATCAAATTATTTCATAAACACATGGTATTGATCACCAAGACTTTGGATAAATCCTGAATGTCTAGAAGTTCACTGTTTTGTGGGGAGGTACATTCATTACTGGTCACTTAAACTGAGAGAATGTTTTGCTTCACTTTGAATTTAAATCCAAATCATTGTAACTTCTATTCATTGATTCTAGAGCTTAATCTATTTACGTTGCCCTGCCTAAGTCTAAACAGCCTCAATTCTTTCAGATGATGATTAGTTGACAGTTCTGAAAACCCTTCCTCATAAGCATTCTAGTTTGTATATTACCTGAAAATATATTGTAAGGCTCAGAATTGAATATAATATACTATATATACAATATATATTTACATGTTGTTACTTATCATCAAGTGAGAACTGGCTCATGGTGACCTTATGTACAACAGAACAAAACATTGCCCAATCCTGCAACATTTTGATAGTTGTTGGTATGCTCAAGTCCATTGTTGTAGTCCCTGTGTATTTTGAGTCCCTTCCAACCTAGGGGGTTCATCTTGCATCTCAATATCAGACACTATTCTGTTGAGATCCATACGGTTTTCACTGGCTAATTTTTAGAAGTACATCACAAAGCCTTTCTTCTTATTCTGTTTTAGTACGAAAGTTCCACTGAAACCTGTCTGACATGGGTTTCCCTGCTGGTATTTAAAACATGGGTGGCTTAACATCCCACATCATATCAACACATAAGCCACAACAGCAGGACAAACTGACAGAGGGGTAGTGAATGTGTTGATATACCAAAAACCAAACCCATTGCTGTTGAGTTGACTCTGACTTACAGCAACCCTGTAGCAGACAGTGGAGTTGTCTCCATAGGGTTTCCAAAGCTGTAAATCATTATGGAAGCAAACTGCCACATCTTTCTCATGCAGAGCAGCTGGTGGGTAAAAACTGCCAGTGCTTTACCATTGTGTCACCAGGCCTCTGTATTTATATTACTATTGCTGTTGAGTCGATTCCGACTCATAGTGACCCTATAGGACAGAGTAGAACTGCCCCATAGAGTTTCCAAGGAGCAGCTGGTGGATTCTAATTGCTAACCCTTTGGATAGCAGCCATAGCTGTTAACTACTATGCCATATATATATATATATATGTAGGAAGCTAGGATGGTGAGACTTCATCTGATGTATGTTGGACACATTATCAGGAGGGACCAGTCCCTGGTGAGGATGGTGAGACTTCATCTCAGGTACACCGACCTGATGACACCTAACAAGAACAACAACATTGTAATGCCTACAGTTGACATTAAAAAAAGAGATTTAAAGTTGATTAATTATTTAAATACCTTTAATACAAGCTTAATTTATTATCAACAGTCAATAAAACATTACTTTTTTTCACTTTCTAAATAAAAAATAGCATTTTGTCACTTTCAAATATTATCTTTCATATTTTGATCATAATCTGTCTCTATGACTCATTTCGATTCTGTTTAAATCTATGACATTAGCTAATTAACAAAAAATAAAAAATAACAGATAGTATTTGCAGTGGGTGAAGTATTTTACCTAAATGATTTAATTTTCACAAGAACTTAATGAAATATATAATAATATTATTCTTATCTAAAAGATTAGAAAAACAAGTTAGAGTGTTTAGGCAATTTGACGAAAGTTACATAGCTAAATCACATATCTCTAACCTTGCTCACTGTCTTTAATCTAAACTTAACTCTCTTTCCCTGGGGCGTGGGAGCAATAATTTTTAACACAAAAGTTGCTATCTCAAGGTAAAAACAAAAACAAAAATACATAATGGGTCCTCCTCAACAATCTATCAGATATTCCATATAAACTTGAATTAAGTACTTTATTGAACAGATCAGGTCTCAGAATGATATTATCATCCACTATGCCTTTGTTAAGGGATTACTTGAACCTTACTGGTATTTGGTTGTGGCATAAACAATTTAAATTTACATAATGTGTTCTTTCTTTGGAATGTGCATAAATATGGATCTCTTCCAGTCACTTGGCCAGGTAGCTGTCTTCCAAATTTCTTGGTATAGACGAGTGAACATTTTTAGTGTTGCATCTGTTTGTTGAAGCATCTCAGTTGGTACTCTGGCAATTCTTGGAGCCTTGTTTTTTGCCAATGCCTTCAGTGCAGCTTTTACTTCTTTTGAAAATACTACCAGTTCTTAATCATATGCTACATCCTGAAATGGTTGATCATGTGCCCATTCCAAAGAAAGGTGATCCAACAAAATGCACAAATCATCAAACAATATCATTAATATCACACGCAATTAAATTTTGCTAAAAATAATTTTAAAATGTTTGCAGCAGTACATTTGATAGAGAACCGCCAGAAATTCAAGTTAGATTCAGAAGAGTATGTGGAACAAGGGATATCATTGCTGAAGTCAGGTGGATCCTGGCTGAAAGCAGAGAATACCAGGAAGAAGTTTACTTGTGTTTTATTCACTAAGCAACAACATTCGACTATGTGAACCATAACAAATTATGAATAACACTTCAAAGAATGGGAATTCCAGAACACTTAATTGTGCCCATGAGGAACCTGTACTTAAACCAAGGGACAGTTGTTCGAATAGTACAAGGGGATACTGAAAGGTTTAAAATCAGAAAGGGGTGCATTTGGGTTGTATCCTTTCAAAATACTTATTAGTCCTGTATGCTGAGCAAATAATCCAAAAAACTAGACTATATGAAGAAGAACGTGGCATCAGGATTGGAGGAAGACTGATTAACAACCTGCGATATGCGGGTGACACAGCCTTGCTTGCTGAAAGCAAAGAGGACTTGAAGCACTTACTGATGAAGATCAAAGACTATAGCCTTCCCTATGGATTACATCTCCACATAAAGAAAACAAAAATCCTCACAACTGGACCAATAAGCCACATCATGATAAACAGAGAAAAAATTAAAGTTTCCAAAGATTTCATTTTACTCGAATCCACAATCAACAACCATAGAAGCAGTAATTAAGAAATCAAACAAAATATTGCATTGAGCAAATCTGCTGAAAAAGACGTCTTTAAGTATTAAAAAGCAAAGACGTCACTTTGAGGACTAAGGTGCTCCTGACCCAAGCCATGGTCTTTTCAATCATCAGATATGCATGCAAAAGCTGGACAATAAATAAGGAAGACTGAAGAAGAACTGATGCCTTTGAATTATGTGTTGGCTAAGAGTATTGAATATACCACAGACTGCCAAAAGAATGAACAAATCTGTCTTGGAAGGAGTATAGCTAGAATGCTTCTTAGAAGTGACAATGGTGTGACTTGGTCTCACATATTTCAGACGTGTTGTTAGGAGGGACCAGTCTCTGGAGAAGGACATTATGCTTTGTAAAGTAGATGGTCAGTGAAAAAGAGGAAGACCCTCAACAAGATGGACTGACACAGTGTCTGCAGCAATGAGCTCAAGCATAGCAATGTTTGTGAGGATGGCACAGTACCAGGCTGTGTTTCATTCTGTTATACATAGGGTTGCTATGAGTTGAAACCGACTTGATGGTACCTAACAAAAACAATATGTTCTTGCCCTTGTTTCCTGAGAGATAACTCTAAACTCTTAGAGTTTCCTTAGTAAATGAGGCACCTTTGTTATCCAGGCCATAACTAAGGATTTCTACTACTGAGAGGGGGCTGACCACCTGGTAGCCAATGTCAGCTAACTTCAGGAAGCATGATTTAACCTATTATGATTATGCTATGAGGCCCCAATCATGATTATGTAATGATTGAGTCTACTAAATGCTCTGAACAGGGAGGCTCCAGGAGCTTCCTGTTTGCTGAAGGGAGGATAACATATCCTCTTTGGACTATGGAAGCTCCATGTTGGGAACCCTCTCAGAAATTGACCATATGTCTCTTCCTTATGATGATCCTGATTTGTATCTTTTACTGTAATAAATCTTCAGTGATAAGTACAATACTTTCTGTGAGTTCTATAAGTTGTTCCACTGAATTATCAAACTCAAAGCAATAGTTAGAGCCAGCAGGTAGAAGTGAGGGAGCCCAGGGTAGGCCCTTGAGCTTGTGGCTGGCATCATGAAGGAGTAGTGGGAAAACCCAAATTTGTTGCCAACAGGTCAGAAGTAAGTGTGTTGTGTCTACACCCAAGTTTGCAACTGACATCTGCCTGTTTGACAGTCTAAAGGATGGTGTCCTTTTAAGTTTTGAGATCTGACCTTACTCTGAGGAACTGGGATCAGAGAAAGTGCCATGTGGGTGGCTGATCTCAGAGATAACTGAGAAGTGGGAAAGTGGGGATTTGATTAATCTTAACATTTTGAGGATTGGATTTATATTGATTCATATCTGTGAAATGGGTAACACATGATTCCACTCTCCCATAGTTCAAATATTTAACAGCTGGTAATGATTTTAGCTCCTATATGTAAAGACACTTTGCCATGCATTAGGCACATGTGCTGCAAAAGACTTCTTTAAAGTGTTGAAAAGCCAAGATGTCACTTTGAGGACTAAGGTGTGCCTGACCCAAGCCATGGTATTTTCAATCACCTCATATGCACGCAAAAGCTGGACAGAGAATAAGGAAGACTAAAGAAGAATTGATGCCTTTAAATTATGGTGTTGGCTAAGAATATTGAATATACCATGGACTGCCAAAATAATGCACCAATCTGTCTTGGAAGAAGTACAACTAGAATGTTCCTTAGAAGCAAGGATGGTGAAACTATGTCTCACATACTTGGACATGTTATCAGGAGGGATCAGCCCCTGGAGAAGGACATCATGCTTGGTAAAGTAGAAGGCCAGTGAAAAAAAGGAAGACCCTCAACAAGATGGATTGAAACAGTGGCTGCAACAATGGGCTCAAGCATAACAACAATTGTGAGAATGGTGCAGGACCGAGCAGTGTTTTGTTTTGTTGTACATAGGGTCGCTATTAGTTGGAACCGACTTGACGGCACCTAACAACAACAACATATGTAAAGAAATTGCAAATTGTTATCCCTGTCCTTAAACAAGGAAAACCCAGAAAAAACTGAAAAGTTTTCTTGGAGCCATACGAGAAATGAGGTCATATGGGAAAACACACACACACACACACAAAATACAGAGAGAAATACATATGTACAGAGATATACCCCTCAGAATTTATTTGCCTGGTGCAAAAGGAGCTAGAAACCATAGGAATATAGGAACATATAAAAAGTCATTTTGATAAATTGCTGGGGGCTGTGTTTGGACTAGAGTGAAAGTGAGAAGCTCCCAGGGCTGCAGAATTGGGGATGGGATATACTTCCACAGGTTTTCCCTCTAGAAATCCCACCTGGTTATCATGGAGAAAATCCTAGAAATCTTAGAAAGTTCAACATAGGACCTCGGTAAAGAAAGGCAAAGATTAGTAATCATGAAACCCACAGTACTTTTATCCCTAAAAAAGTTTTAGTCTCCAGGGAGGATACTCCACTAGCTAGGCAATTATCCCAGCTGGGGAGGGGAAGAGCACCCACATCCAGCCTTTCTTTCTCACCTAATGTGAAATAAATAACAGCTATTATCAACAGGGGAGAAAGCTTAAAGGAGATAGACTGTAATTGATAAGGGACTGTGGGTTCGGGGAAAAATGTTCTACTCCTGGACAAGAGACAGAAATATTTCTGAAGGTCACACACCCAAGACACAAAAACAACCTCCAAAGTGCCAAGTCTATTTCAACTCATAGTGACCCTACAGGACAAGGTAGAACTGCCCTGTAGTATATCCAAGACTCCTATCCAAGAACACAGTCCCAATAAAAGACTGAGAATTAAATAGTATATTGGAGGATACTATACACACACGAGCAAGCCTCCAGTAACATTAACAGTATATTATTGCTAATAGAGTTTCAAGACACAGACTCGTTTTTAGAAGCAGTACAAAGAGAAGTCTTAAAGCCAAGAGGGGAGGAAAAAGCAAGTCTCTAGAAGAATTTGAAGCACTTGGTGAATATCAAACATTAAACACAGTACAACTGCAAACCGCATTAACACAAAAGCATATTTACTTCAGTTTCTTATACCCAACACATGTCTGACTTTCAAGAACAAATTACAAAGCATGTGTTAAAAGACAAAGATAAACACAGTCTGAAAAGGAAAATCAATTATCAAATCCAGACTCAGATATCTATTAGAATTATCAGACAGACTGGAAATTTAAAATAACTATGATTAATATTCTAATGGAAAATCTACACAACATGAAAGACCAGATGAACAATATCAGTAGATACATGGAAACGTCAAAGGAAAATCAAAAGGAAAAGCTAGAAATAAAAAATAAATAGAACTGAAGAATGCCTTCAATGGCACATCAGTTGACTCAACACAGCTGAATAAACAATCAGTAAGCTTGCCAACAGGTCATTGGAAATGTCTCACACTTGAAAGGAAACCTATGGGCAGGGTGGGGGAAGAGAATAGAACATTCAAGAACTGTGGAACAATATCAAAAGGTGTAGCATGCATAATTGGAATGCCAGAAAAAGAAGAAAGAGAAAGTGAAGGAGAAGAAATATTTGAGGAAATAGTAGCAGAACGTTTTCCAAAATTAATGGCAAACACCAGAAGCAGCTCAGAGAAAACCAAGGAGGATAAATATGAATAAACAAATAATGGAAAAAAAAAAGCCCCCCTACCCCCTCCCAAAATACTAAAGAACAAAACACCTACACATATGATAGTAAAACTGCATAAAATTAGGTACAAAGAGGAAATCTTGAAGGTATTCAGGAGGTTAGGGTATCGTAGGGTGTGAAAAACACTTTAACTACGGTGGTAAAAACGTAAGAATTACAGAAGACATAGCATCAGAAACCATGCAAGCAAGAAGAGAGTGAAGTAAAAGTCTTTAAAATATTGAAAGAAAAACAAAAATCCAACCTAGAGTTCTGCAGCTAGTGAAATCATCCTTGGTTTCTAATTGGGTTGATGAAATGTTTTAAAATTAGATAGGGGTGATTGTTGCATAACTGGCAACTGTTTTTGTTATTTAATCAGCCAGCTCTAATTAATATTTTTCTTTGAATGATCAAATGCATATTAATATCTTTGCCAGATAATATTATATATTAAACAAAATATCTTAGAAAGTATTCTCTTTCCAAGCTTTACAAGAATTTCCAAACTGCATTTGCAGTTCTAGCAAAAGAGATCACCTATCAAGACCCAAATATTCTTCCAGGATTTATTTTTTCAACTCTCTGGTATACACATAGATTATCTGATTATCTGTGATGATTCTTATTTATCTTCAAAAATAAAGTGTTTATTGAGAAATTATTTAAATCAATTTATTAAATTTAGTTATTTGATTGCATTATTCATAAATAGTTGAATCTCTAGCTTTAGAATGTATCAGAGGAAATGAACTGGAATTTTTTTTCTAGATTTAGATCATCTTCTTAATAAGTTACTGGTATCATTTGTACAAAATACACTAAGTTTTAAAACATTTCCTGATTAAAAACATGTTTTTTCAAAAATCAGTAGTGAATTGTGTACTTAATTTCAAATATTAACCCACTCAGCTATACAAAGTTGGCAATACATTATTTCAAAGTTCTGAAATTAACTTTATTTAATAAATTATAAAGACTTCTGGGCAACATGGCGCTATAGACAGAAGCACCACACCGTCCCTCCACAGCAAAGATATGAAAAACTAAGTCAACAGAGACAAACGCCAATCCTAAAACCTTAAACATCAAATGAAGAGATAAAAAACTCATCCAAGCACCAAATGGATTAAGAAACTGACAGAGAACAGAGCAAGCAGGGATACATGCAGAGGTCCCCAATCAACTAACGCAATATGGATCCACCATCTTGGGCACCTGTTGGAGATTGGAAATAGGGACTATGGGAAAGCAACTTCATGGAGCTCCCAGCAGGAGACAGAACAACTGATAACCAGCAATATACGCTTTCCCACCCCCCACCATTCTTCACCCCACTCAGCCTCCTCTGCTTCCTTCAGCCACCATCTCATGGTCTGGAAGCAATGGCTTCACCCCTGGGCTGCTTGGATTCCACCCGACCACACTGGCCAGATCCCTGAGTGCCATTTGTTGGTTGCTGGTGTTGCTTTTTTCCACTTCTTTTCGTTTCTTCCATACCTCTTGCAACCTCCTCCTCTTTTCTCTCAAATACCTGGCTCTGTGTGCCATCTTAGCTTCTTCCTGAAAGGCTGTGAAATGCCACTTGACTGTGGAACTGCTTCCCTTGTGCCACCATGCTGGTGGGATCCTGGGTTTTTTTTTTCCTTTGTTTGTTTTGATATGTTCTGTTTTGATTTGTTTGTTTTCTTTTTCTTTTCTCGGCTTGGGAGCCCCTTCTAGCTAGACAGTACTGCACAACTTGGGAGCTACTTCCTTGGTCTGTGCAGCAGCGCAGTGGGATCCCTGGGGGCATTTCTTTTTTCTTGGTTTTTTTTTTTTTTGTTTGTTTGTTTTGCTTTCTTTTTTTTCTTTTTCCCTTTTTCTCTTTCTTCATTTCTCAGTTTCTCATCTCTCTATACTTACCTTCTCTTCCTGTCTCCTGAATACCTGGCACTGAGTGACACCTCTACCCCTTCTAGCCAGGCTGTACTTCACAGCCTGGAAGCAACCTTCTCAGTCTTCACAGCCACACTGGTGAGATCACTGGGGGCTTGGCTTTTCTTTCTTTTTTTTTTTTCTAATTTTTTTAAATCATTTTTTATTTTCCCCTTTTTCTTTTTTTCTTCTTGTTTCTTCTCCATCTCTCAGTCTCTCATTTTTCCACTCCAACAGCAAGCTCCCATAGCACTCTTTTTTGTTTGTTTGTAAGTTTTGGCACCTGTACCTCTTTCCTGTCTTTCATCTTTTCCATACCCAGCTTACCTCCACACATCACAATCTTGACCCTTCTTCCTGCTTGCCTGCACCATGCACTGAATGTCACAACCCCTAGCAGCACAGTCATAGACTACCAGAACCTAACCTGCAATGATTCCTGGCCTGCCCTATGGCCCAGTTACGTGCCACAAACAAGCCATACCAGCAACTCACCTTCCGCTGGACCTGCCCTGCTGTAGCATACCTGAGCAACTGACTCCACCCATTGGAGAAGGAGCCATAAAGTATCGTTCCCACAGATGAGCAAAGAACAAAGAATGCACAGCCTGACTGCTCAAACATTAAAAAAAAAAGCAAGACAAAACAACAAATTTACATTCAATAAACTAGGAAAAACTACTGAATGTCCCAAAGACAGCAGAAAATATCAAAACATACAAAAAAAACAGGACAGGATGGTTCTAGTAGGTGTACAAAATAAAATACCAAATGACTTCCCAGTAGAAGAAAAGGCACTATAACTACCTGATAGGTAATTCAAATCTCTAATATTCAGAGCTATCAAAGAGTTTAAGCAAAAAGCAGACAAAAATTAGGAAAAAAAACAGACAAATCGATGGAAAAGGCAGACAAATTCGTGTAAAATACAGACAAAAATCTGGAATAATTCAGGAAAATAATACATAAACAAAATGCTAAATAAATTCACAACTAGAAACCATATGAAAACAACAATTAGAAATCCAAAAGATAAACAAGATTTCAGAAATGGACATTATCACAGAAGGGGTGAGGAGAAGGTTTGAAATGATGGAAGAAAAGATCACCAAAATTGAAGACAAACACTTGGCTACAACTCTGTTTGAGGAAAAAGCAGAAAAAAGAACAAAGAAAAAAGAGGAAACTCTGAAAATTGTGTGGGATGCAATAAAGAGCAAAAACCTGCAAGTTATCGGAGTTCCAGAACACGGGGAGAAAACAAAATACACAGAGAGGATCATGGAAGAACTGCTGACAGAAAACTTGCCCAATATCATGAAATATGAAAAGCTGACCATCCAAGAAGCTCAATGAACCACATATAGGATGGACCCCAAAAGGAAATCACCAAGGCACATCATAATCACCCTTGCTAAAACCAAAGACAAACAAAGAATCCTGAAAGCAGCTTGAGAAAAATGAAAAGTCACATACAGAGGAGAAACAATAGGACTAACCTCAGATTATTTGGCAGAAATCATGCAAACAAGAAGACAATGGGATGGCATATATAAAACCGTGAAAGAAAAAAAATTACCAGGTAAAAATAATATATCCTTCAAAACTCTCGTTCAAATATGTTGGTGAAAATAGGACATTTTCAGATAAACAGAAATTAAGGGAGTATGTAAAAACAAAATGAAACTTACAAGAATTATTAAAGGGAGTCCTTCAATCTAAGAACAAAAAACATCAGACCACAGGCTGAATCTGGAGGCAGGATCATACCAGCCAGATAACAACCTAGGGAATGAACTCTCAAGGACTAACCAAAACCAAAAGAATTACAACAGGGCACCAGAGAGGTTAATCTGTAAATAATGACAACATAAGAGCAATAAAAGAGGGAATAAATGGTTTAAGTACAGAACCTTATAATGGAGAGAAAGGCAAGGCAAAACAAAGTAATAAAAGACTGATTCAAACTTAGGAAGATAAGGGTAAATTTCAAAGTAAACACAAAGTAAGTAAAGAAACCTACTCATCGAAATAAAGTAGAAAAATAAAGTCTCAGTAAAAACAAAACCTACAAAAACAAAAGAAATGAAAAAAAAACCCACAAACAAAAGGAATTCAGCACAAAAGAGTAAGACGAACAAAGAACATATCAGTACCACAAAGAAAAGCACCACAAAATGACAGCAATAAACTCACACCTATCAATAATTACACTGAATATAAATGGCCTAAATGCACCCAAAAAGAGATGAAGAGTCACAGAATGGATAAAAGAAAACAGGATCCATCAATATGCTGTCTACAAGAGACTTATCTTAGAAACAAAGGTGTAAATTGATTAAAAATCAAAAGATAGAAAAAATATATCAAGCAAACAGCTACCAAAAAAGAGCAGGAGTGGCAATGCTAATCTCAGATAAAACAGACTTTAAAACAAAATCCACCAAAAACGACAAAGAAGGACACCATATAATGATTAAAGGGAAGATCCATCATGAAGACATAACCATAATAAACATCTACAAACACAATGACAGGGCTCCAAAATACATAAAACAAACTCTAACAACACTGAAAGGAGAAATTGACAGTTTCACAATAATAGAAGGAGACTTCAACACACCACTCCGGTAAAGGTTGGAACATCTAGAAAGAAACTCAGCAAAGATACAGAAGACCAAAAGGGCACAATCAGCCAACCTGACTTCATAGACATATATAGAACAAAGTACACATTCTTTTCCAATTCATATAGAATGTTCTCCAGAATAGATCACATCTTAGGCCACAGAGCAATCCTCAACAACAGCAAAACATTGAGATAATACAAAGTATTTTCTCTGACCACAACACCATCAAGGTAGCAATTAACAACAGGAAGAGCAAGGAAAAAAAAATCAATTACATGGAAACTGAATAACACCCGGCTTACAAACCACTGGGTAATAGAAGAAATCAGAGATGGAATAAAAAAATTCCTAGATTCAAATGAGGATGAAAACACATCATACCAAAACCTTTTG
This sequence comes from Dugong dugon, assembly GCA_030035585.1. Lineage (NCBI taxonomy): Eukaryota > Metazoa > Chordata > Mammalia > Sirenia > Dugongidae > Dugong > Dugong dugon. The sequence continues at coordinate 97,361,875 of CM057463.1, read as the reverse complement.
GACACAGCAAAGGCAGTCCTCAGAGGACAATTTATAGCAATAGACACATTAAAAAGAAGAAAGGGATAAAATAAAAACATTAAGTACACAACTCAAACAAATCAAAGGAGAGCAGCAAAAAAAAAAAAAAAAAAAAATGCCCACAGGCACCAGAAGAAAGGAAATAATAAAGATAAGAGCAGAAATAAATGAAATAGAGACTAGAAAGACAATAGAAAGAATCAGCAAAACCAAAAGTTGGTTCTTTCAAAGGATCAAGAAAATTGACAAACCACTGGCCAGACTAACAAAAGAAAAACAGGAGAGGAAGAAAATAACCCATATAAGAAATGAAATGGGGGACATTACAATAGACCCAACTGAAATAAAAAGGATCATAAGTGAATACTATGAAAACTATGATCCAACAAATTTGAAAACCTTGAGGAAATGGATAAATTTCTAGAAACACACTACCTACCCAACTAACACAAAGTGATGTTGAAAATCTGAATAGACCCATAACAAGAGAAGAGGTTTAAAAGGTAATTAAATAAACTCCCAACAGAAAAAAAAAAGCCCTGGCCCAGATAGTTTCACTGGAGAATTCTACCAAACATTCAGTGAACAGCTTGTACCAGTACTACTCAAACTATTTCAGAAAATAGAAAAGGAAGTGACACTTTCAAACTCATCTTATGAAGCCAGCATAACCATGATACCAAAAACCAGGCAAAGACACCACAAAAAAAGAAAATTACAGACAGATATCTATCATGAGTATAGAAGAAAACATTCTCAACAAAATTCTAGCCAACAGAATTCAGAATCATATCACAAAAATAATACACCGCGACCAAATAGGATTCATACCAGGTATAGAAAGATGGGTCAACATTAGAAAATCAATCAATGTAATCCACCACATAAAAAAAATAAAAAACAAAGAATCATATGATCATCTCAATTGACGCAGAAAAGGCATTTGACAAAGTCCAACACCCATTCCTGCTAAAAACTCTCAATAAAATAGGTATAGAAGGGAAATTTCTTTGATATGCCCAAATAGGCTGCTCATGTGCACTAGTTTGATTTTTGACACCTTTAGATCTCTAATGTCCTGTCACCAGGTAGTTAGTTCTGTAACTAAGTATGTGCACACAGGAGTCCATTAAATTTTCCTATATGGGTTCAGCTCGGGTGTTCAGGCAGTCAGTCACCGACTGTGTGATGCAGGCTCTCACCCCCAGTCCTAGAGAGGCATGGGTGATTGGTGCAAGCACTGGGCTCTGGCTGTGGTAGAGGATCATGTGCTGAGCCAGACAGGGGGGTGATGGCTGCCCCTGAGAGTCTGAAAGGAAAGTGTGTCCCTATTCTCTAGGGTGAATAGGTAGGTGAGTTTTGCAGCCTGACTAAGAGCAGCCCACTCTGTTGGCTGTAAAGACTCGTGGTCACCACTTTTTCTTGAACTCCTGTAGCAGGTGACTAGGCACTTTAGGTGCTACCACAAGTCCTCAAGACCCTGCTGCAGATCGATAAAAGTGCCTACTTACAGGGCAGGGCTGTTTCGAGGTCACCCATCTGCCCGTTCACAGCTGAAGCAGTTGAAGTTAAACTTCAGATGTTTGCCCTGTTGCACTCTGGCAGTGAGAGCTAACACTGTTGAGATGGGTCCCCACAAGTCTAAGGGGTGTAAGGCACTCAGAGTCTGTGGACCCCTGATACCTGTGGCCAGCAAAGAAGCTGTGCCGACACTGTGTTCCTGGCCTAGGGGAGCCAGCAGCTTATTGTTCCCTCTCCAAGACCAGTAGAATGGGTCACGGCGCCTTTTGGGATCTACTTCCAGCCCAGTGGACTCCCAGTGCAGAGCGAGGAGGGAGGAGGTAAAAGGGAGAGAGGTTTTTCCCAAATGGGCTTTTTTTTTTTAATCCCCATGAAAGGGTGCACGCATGTGCTTATCCTAGCCTCTTGGGAGCTGCTCTTCACTGGTCCAGAGTGTCCAAGCAGAATCTCTGCTGCTGCATCTCTCTCGATGTGGAAACTGCTTCCCAAGCACATGCACAGCACAGCAGTTTGCCTGCTTCACTGCGGACTGGCGTGGCTGTGGCTCTGTAGTTTCGCTGCCATGGTTCTAACCCTCCTCATCTCTTCCAAACGGTCTTCCTCTCCCATATCACTCAGACGGATTTCTTAATCTTGCCTTGTTCAGGGCTGCCAGATGTTCACATAGAATCATATCATTTGTTTTTCCAGGTCTTAGTTGTAAGAGGGATATAGGAAGCGTCTAACTACTCCGCCATGTTGACCACGCCTCCGCAAATCTAGAAGGCAAATTTCTCAAAATAATAAAGGGCATCTATGCAAAACCAATGACAAACATCATTTTTAATGGAGAGAAGATGAAAACATTTCCCTTGAGAACAGGAACAAGACAAGGATGCTTTTTATCACCACTCCTATTTAACATTGTGCTGGAAGTCCTAACTCGAGCAATAAGGCAAGAAAAAGATATAAAGGGCATCCAAGCTGGTAATGAAGAAGTTAAAGCATCCTTGTTTGCGGATGATATGATACTATACATAGAAAACCCTAAAGACTCCACAGGAAAAATACTGAAACTAATAAAAGGATTCAGCAGAGTAGCAGGATACATGATAAACATACAAAACTTGGTTGGGTTCCTATACACCAATAAAGAGAACAATGAAAAGGAAATCAGGAAAACAATACCATTTATAATAACCCCTAAAAAAATAAAATACTTAGGAATAAATTTAACCAGGGATGTAAAACACCTATACAAAGAAAACTACAAAACACTACTTCAAGAAATCCAAAGGGATCTACATAAATGGAAAAACATACCATCCTCATGGATAGGTAGACTCAACATTGTGAAAATGACAATTCTACCCAAAGCAATTTACAGATACAATGCAATCCCGATCCAAATACCAACAACATTCTTCAAAGAGATGCAAAAACTAATCATTAACTTTATATGGAAACGGAAGAAGTCCGGGATAAGCAAAGCACTATTGAAGAAGAAGGATAATGTAGGAGAGTTTACACTACCTAACCTCAAAACCTACTATACAGCTACAGTAGTCTAATTAGCTTGGTGCTGGTACAATGGCAGATACATTGACCAATGGAACAGAATTGTCAACCCAGATGTAAATCCATCTACCTACGGCCACCAGATATTCGACAAGGGCCCAAAGTCTATCAAATGGGGAAAAATTAGTCTTTTTAACAAATGATGCTGGCAAAATTGGATGTCCATCTGCAAAAAATGAAACAGGACCGACACCTCACACCATATACAAAAACTAATTCAAAATGGGTTAAAGACCTAAATGTAAAGCAAAAAACTATAAAGTTCATAGAAGAAAACATAGGATCAATGCTAGCTCTAATACATGACATTAACAGGATACAAACCATAACAAAAAACATGCAGACTTCAGAAGATAAGCTAGATAACTAGGATCTTCTAAAAATTCACCAAAAGAGTAAAAAGAGAACCTACAGAAAGGGAAAAAAATTTTTGGACATTAGAAGTAAAACAAAGGTCTAATCTCCATCATCTACAAGAAAATCCGACACCTCTGCAACAAAAAGACAAATAATCCAATTTAAAAAAATGGGCATAGGAAATGAAGAGACATTTCACCAAAGAAGACATTCAAGCGTCCAACAGACATATGAGGAAATGCTTCCGATCAATAGCCATTAGAGAAATGCAAATCAAAACCACAATGTGATACCATCTCATCCTGGCATTACTGGCATGAATCAAAAACACTGGAAATAACAAATGTTGGAGAGGCTGCAGGGAGATCAGAACTCTTATGCACTGCTGGTGGGAATGCAAAATGATACTACCACTTTGGAAAATGATATGGTGCTTGCTTAGAAAGCTAGAAATAGAAATACCATATGATCCAGCAATCCCACTCCTAGGAATATATCCTAGAGAAATAAGAGCCGTCACATGAATAGACATATGCATACCCATGTTCATGGCAGCTTTGTTCACAATAACAAAAAGATGGAAACAACCTAGATGTCCATCAACAGATGAATGGATAAACAAACTATGGTACATACACACAATGGAGTACTATGCGATGATAAAGAACAATGATGAATCTGAAAAATATCTCACAACATGGATGAATCTGTAGGGCATTATGCTGAGTGAAACAAGTCAACAACAAAAGGGCAAATATTGTATGAGACCACTACCATAAAAACTCGTGAAAAGGTTTACACACGAAAATCTTTTATGGTTATGAGGGAGGGTAGGGGTGGGGATGGAAGAACTCTTAAATAAACAATAGATAAGTGGTAACTTTGGTGAAGGTTAAGACAGTACACAATACTGGGGAAGCCAGCACAACTTGTACAAGGCAAGGTCACGGAAGCTCCATAGACACATCCAAACTCCCTGTGGGACCAAATTACTGGACTGAAGGCTATAGGTACCACGGTCTAGGGGAACATCTAGCTCAGTTGGCATAACATACTTTATAAAGATAATGTTCTACATTTTATTTTGGTGAGTAGCGCCTGGGGTCTTTAAAGCTCCTGAGTGGCCATCTAAGATACCCCACTGATCTCACCCTATCTGGAGCAGAGGGAAAATGAAGAAAATCAAAGATACAAGGGAAAGATTAGTCCAAAAGACTAATGGATCACAAGTACCACAGCCTCCATGAGGCTGAATTCCGCACAACTAGGTGGTACCAGGCAACCACCATCAACTGCTCTGACAGGGATCACAATACAGGGTCCTGGACAGAGCTGAAGAATAATGTAGAACAAAATTCTAACTCACAGGAAAAAAAAAAGTCCAGACTTACTGGTCTGACAGAGACTGGAGGAACCCTGAGTGTATGGTCCCCGGACACCATTTTACCTCAGTATTGAAGTCACAGCTGAGGTTCATTCACCCTTCAGCCAAAGATTAGACAGGCCTATAAAAGAAAACAAGACTAAATGGGCACATCAGCCCAGAGGCAAGGATGAGAAGGCAGCAGGGGACAGGAAAGCTGGTAATGCAGAACCCAAGGTGGAAAAGGGGAGTGTTGACATGTTATGGGGTTGGCAACCAATGTCACAAAACAATATGAAACAATATGTGTATTGATTATTTAATAAGAAACTAGTTTTCTCTGTAAACCTTCATCTAAAGTACAATAAAAATAAATAAAGTGGCAATACATGGAAGAAAAAAATAAAAAAATTTCTATATAATTTTAACTAAATGTAAAACTATATTAATTTGATTAGATCCAAAAATTGAAAGGATTCTCCAGTTGTTTCAAGATTTTTTTCTAAATTGGTGAAAGATCCAAATTTAAAATGTGTGAATTCTGCCTGAGAAATATTTGCTGATTTAACTCATCTAATTTTTACTGAATGCTTGTGAGATATATGGCTGGCAACTATTATTATCCACTTTTTTGTCTCATACAATTGTATGGAATTGCAGTAGAACAAGGAGTATACCAGGAAGTTTTTTTTTTTTTTTTAAAGACAGCGCTTATATTTATGTTCACAGCAAAAGAAAAAAGATTTCTTTAAAACCTTTTAACACACGATGGCACGTAAGTGTCCCAGCTACGTTTTCCCCCCTGGAGGTTTATCGGCAGACATTTGAGCTACTTCAGTAAGTTCTGGCATCGTGGGGTATACTGCCGCAACTGCCTGAAAAACAAGGAAGTAGGTCAGCACTTCAAATTGTGTGAAACTTTTGTGTCTTTTGGCTTCTGTACAGAGAAATAAGCCTTGCAAGTTTGTTTACTATTTCCTTTGTGTTTTGGGGAGTTACATTTACCGGCATTTGAAAATATTCAAGCACATGAGTTATTTTGGGGGTGAAAACAGTTTGTGGTGCACTTCCTGGGCTATTGGACTGATGTATAGCGCATTTGTGATGCACTTCATGGAACATGGAATCCATATGACCCGTTGCAATTGGCACCCTGTTTTTTCAAATAATAATAAACTACCAACAATGATTCAGTATCCATTCCATTCGTGAAAAAACATGGTATCACAAAAAAACTCCAAAAAAAAAAGAAAATTCATTCTTTAAAGGGTTAAGAGTGTGTGTGTGTGTGTGTGTGTGTGTGTGTGTGTGTGTGTGTGTGTGTGTGTGTGTGTTTGTAAGAGAGAGTGAGAGAGAGACCACGAGAGAGGGGGACACAGAGAGAGAGATCAAGTCATTCTGGGGTAAACAACTTTAAATGTGTCAAAAGTGTAATGTCATAAAGACTTGTTTCATGGCCGCCTTTTTTTATTTCTCTGATAATACTGTTAAGTGGTGGGCACCCAAGTGATGTCTGTTACAATAATTCAAAGATGAAATTTCAGGGTAAACTTGTGCATAGTAAGCCAGGATAGAAGAGAATCGAGAATGTGGTATCAGTTTCTTTCTTAGAGAATCATTTTTATTAATAAAAATAGTGATTCACAGTCATTCTTGAAAATTTGGAAGTTAAAGTTGGATGAATAACAATCACCATTATCATCCTAAAATAACCATTGTGATGATTTTTAGACTTTTCCTAAACAAATGTAGTATTCACTGTCAGTGCTTTGTCAATATTCCTCAGTTTCCTTTACCATTTTTGTGCATGCTGGTCCACATGCTTTCACTCCCAACAGCTGGTATAGGCTTCTCTTAGTAGAAGGTCCTCTCTGAGCATGCCCATTCACAGGCAGCCAGAAGTGACTGGGAATTTATGAACACCACCTTGCTTCCCACTGGCCTTCGAGAATGACTGACCTGTTAAGGATGTATAAATGTGCTCCTTGACTTTGGGTTGCTATGAGTCGGAATCCATTTGATGGCAATGGGTTTGTTGTGTTTTTGTTTTTGACTTTGGGTGTGAGTTACTGAGCTTCCACTTTGGGATTGGGCCAAAGTTACCCTCTGAGGAAAACTGGTTGATTTTACCTTTTACTTATTCTACTTCTATTCTTACTTTTCCATTTCCCTACTAGTTTTTAAATATTTATTTGTGGTTGATGTTTTATTTTGTCTTCTAGGAACCTTAGTTTAGGACTTTTCTATTTACATTTTATCTATGAGTGTCTTTTTCCAAGAGACAGGAATTGGAGTCTAGCTGCTCATTTCTGTTTCTGAGAATTTTGGTTGATCTGCCAATGTATAACAAACTGTTGAACTTTTTATTTTAATATTATATAGGAGCATCCTATATTCAATACATTACCTTCTTTATGCGTTAATTACTTCCAGAAATTTGTAGCATTTTTCTTCCAGAAAGTCAGTGTGATACATTCTGTTATAGTTTAGCAAATAATCTGCCATTTTCCTTCTATATGAAGAGAATATAATTTTCCCTGAACAACTTGTGTGGGTCAATGGAATATGATAGAAGTGACGTACCACATGTCCAAGCAAAGACTTTACATGTGCTTGGGGAATTACCTTGGAAACTTAGAGTCTTATCATCCACCATGAGAACAGCCTGTGTCCCAGATGATCAGCCAGGACCACTGCAATTGATCTACACACTCATGAGCAAGAAATAAAGGTTTGTTGTTGAAAGTCAGTGAGATTTTGGAGTTATTTTTAATATAGCATCATTACAATAAAGTATAGGCAGCATATCATAGAGTATGAGAAAACCACATATCCTGAGCTTGATTCTTGGCAGCTATTTTTATTGCTATGTTAATATCAGATGAGTTATGGGACTATTCTTTGAATGAGAAACTCTTTTTGTAAGGAGTCACTCTTGTAATTCCCTAATTTATACTTTTTGCAAAATACTACTTTATACTAGAGGAATATTTTTGGTGTTAATGAATGTGTGACAGAGGGTATCAGTTACATCATATGGGAATTTGGATTTCCACTCTCAAATATCATTACTGTTTTCTTGTAATGTTGCATTTGGCTTTGCCTTCTTTGTACACAGACAATTCATTTTTAAATATCTTACTTCTTTGTGTACTGCCCTTCCTTCAAACACTACTTTTGCTCCAAAGATTCTAAAGTGCTTCTAACTTACTGATTTTTTTTTCAGTCTTCTGTACTTTGGAATTTCCACTCTTTCTTTCTAAAGCCTGATTTTGTTTCATCCTCATCAGATACATGCTTATTAAATTTAAAAATTCAGCTCAAGCCGAAACTCCAAGGAGAAGCTTTCCCTGTTTATTCTTAGATTGATAGCTTGTGCCAATTACATTAATTCTTAAGTATTTTTTCTCCAACATTTGACTAATAGTTCCTACAGAAAAGAGATTATGCTAGATTTTACTGTGTACCTATAACATAGTAAGTGCTCATTTAATATATTTATTACTATTTTTCCCTACTCTCTGAAAAACTATAATTTTATGTTTCTTTAGATTTTGTTTCTAGTCAGATTTTCTTTTGCATGAAGTTGAGCTGAAGTAGATGCTTTATGTACCTGGATGAATTACCAAATATTATATATGCAATATTCTGTATTTGCAAGTTCTTAGTGAAGATTGGAACAGAGCACAGACTATAGACCAGACACTGTTCTAATGGTGTGGATAATAGGTATCTATTACTCACAGTATAAACAGGACAGTGATGAGCAGAATGGCATACATCATCATCTGTCAAGGTTCCCCGAAGTTAGACTCCTGTCCAGGGGTAATGTTATGATCACATCCAAGTGTGCCCCATTTTGCACCATGGAAGAGGAACACAGAAGTGCCTCTCTACCAGGGTTAAACACTAACAATACAGCCATGTCCATGTGCCAAATAGCATGTACAAAGAACAGGTAAGTGAAAAGGAGTAATAAAAAGAGTAACAAAATGTTAAAAGGGAATAATAGAAGTGGAAGGTGTTTTAGGAGCCATACCCCCTCTGCAACTATATTTTGCCATCTAGCCCCCTGCCAAGGCCTTACCTTGCCACAACTCTGTAGAAATCTTCCCCACTCTGGCTCAAGCTGGACTCTATAGATAAGGTAGTTACATTTGCACCTCAGCTTCCCAGGGTAACATTCAAATATACCCAGTGGTAGCTAAGCCCATGAAATTATAGAACCCCACCCCATTAGTAGTATAAGATTCCCCTCCTTAGCTAATTTGCTCTGGCTGCCTGGACGTGGGACAAAAGACTGCTGTCCACACCTCTCGGGTTGCCTCTCCCTCACCTCAGGGATCTGTGAGTAATAAACTTCTTTAATCTATTCAGGGTCTTGGTCTTGAAGCACAACTGCAATATTGAATCTAAAATTCTCCGGGAAGAGAGGGTTTCCCCTTCACTGACCCCCAGGAAGCAGATCCCCTCCTGGTGGCCCTATGTCTACTCATACAGTAGTTATTAGTTTACCTAATAATATTACATTTACATTAAGGTAACTTCTTAAGACCCCCAGACTCAAAAGAGAAGGCCCCTGCGGGTAATAGACAACATTCATTACCCCTGTTTAAGGTGGTGACTATCTCCTGATAGCTATTCTAAATTTACTGGTGCCAGGATCATTACTTCCCCCTAAGATAGCTTAACAGGGTTCTGCTTTCTTCTGAGAGCAATCCTTAAAGCACATATTTTACTTTATATCTATTAGTAGCTACTATGTCCATTAGTAGCACACCTGTGCACCCAGCAACATATTTATCTATCTAACCGTTTTTTTATTTCCCAAATGGATTTTTATCCACCGCCCCCCTGGAAAGAAAAAAAAAAGGGAAAAACAATACCGGACCAGAGAAATTAAAGGAAAACTGATATATTCATATGGAGGAACAGGCTAACTCATTTACAAAAACTAAATATTATAACTAGTTATCAAATCCCTTGAAGTCACAGAACAAATAGAAAGAAGATATGGGTCTCATTATAAAACAAAACAGAAAAAAATCTCAACTATATAACTAGGAAGAGCAATTTTCCTAGTGGGAAATTCTAACAAGTATATGCTTATATAAATAATAATGAACTAAACAATTGATATTATTCTCACCAAAAATTTTCACAAAATCATTAATAGCCATCATTTAGTAAATTTTTACTTGGTTTCTCAATAAAAGTCAAAAATATGCTATAAAAATTCGATGTAGTGTTTATTCCTTCAGTCTGGGAATTCCTAGAGACCAGGGTTAATACCGTATTCATTTTTGATTACCTCAGATCACGTACTGTCTCATATCATATAATAAATGAATTTAACTGAGTATCTTTGGCCCTTTTGCTGAGAGTTAAAGAAAGATGATTTCGGTATAAAATTTCATTATATTTGTATGTGTGTATATGTATCTATATAATATATATTATATATATTATATAATATGTAGTGTGTCATGCAATATATAATTTTTTAAAAATATTTCAAATATATTATCTTTTGGATATATGTATTTTGTATATTTCCAGTATACCTCTCAGTACTGTGAAACACAGATATTTAATGTTTTAATATTTGTGATTGAAAAGTACATATATGTTTCAAATATCAGACTTGCAGATGACAAGCTTGAGGTTATGCCATCAAAACCATAATTTTGATATCTAAGAAAGTCTTTCCAAATCTCTAATTTATATAAATTTTGGCAGAAATTATTGCTAACTCAAAAGTTTTAATATACATATATGAACTCTATGAAACATACAGAATGTGTTTTAGACTCCCTGTCATGAGTCAATATTAAAACTTTCCATCTCTTAATTTGGGATTACAAATGGCAAATTTCAAAATTTAAATTTTGACTTTTATGTCAGGAAGGCAAACATATTTTTTCTGGTACTGAATATAATCACTTTTCCCAACCCATCTTACCTCTCTCAAGTTTTGTTGTCAAGTAGCTTGATAAATAAAGTGTCTTACTTTTTAAACATGGCAAATAATTTTAGGTCTATCAGAAAACAAATCAAAGTATGGTTCAAAAATATAGTCAGTAGCTTGATGGGTTTTGCAATTAGTGCCCATAATATCACATTTGAAGAGAAAATATTTACCATGTTTTAAGCACATGCTGGGATGCTATAAAGCCAGGCAAACATTACATGTCTTCTTTATGGAGTTTAGGTTTTAATAATTTATTATTGCATTATTATTCAACTAATATTATAGTTGTTAGTTTTTTTGCCTTGTTGGGGACGCCCTATTCCTAGAGAATAAGGAGCATAGCATATGTTGAGGATGAGGCTCATTTCTGTGCTTCCAGCGTCATTTCTGAAGAGAGCATCTATTTGACTAGAAAACCAACTGGAGAGAAAACATATATATTTATCATGGAAGAAGAAGACCTAAAGTAAGTGTTGGATAAACCAAGTGTCTATAATTCAAGAAGAAGAAGAAGTTTCGAAAAACTTGATGAGAGGTAAAAAGACTCATTAATTGTCCAAGATTATGTTGACCACTTAAATTCTTCCCATTGAATATGCATATAAAGGACAATAAAACAGGAGGACTGCCATAATTCAAAGGTTGGGATGTGGAATTATCAATAAAGAGAACAGAGGTGTTCCTTTGAAATTAATTATTACCCTGTCAAATCACCATTGAATCTAATGTAAAGAAAAAGATCGAACAAAACCCTCATGTTAATGTAATTCTTCTGAAACTCAATCTTTATATTAGATGAATGATTTTTGATCATATATCTGATCAATTTTTCACTGAATACTGAAGTTGTGCCTGATAAAAATGGTGTCGAATATAAGTCAGACACAGATTCTCTTGTAGAAAGCCTACACTCAGGAAAGGAATATTATCCAGTAACAAAAACAATTATATTGCAAAGTTAAAATGAATACATGAAATAATTCATTTATTAAAAAGTGCTGTGAGAGATTAGGAAAAGTAGAACATATCTAAGGAGCCCTGGAGGTGCAGTGGTTAAGTGCTCAGCTACTATCTGAAAGGTTGGTAGATTGAACCCACCAGCGGCTGAGAAGGATGTGACAGTCTACTTCCATAAAGATTACAGTCTTGGAAACCCTATGGGGCAGTTCTACTCTGTCCTATATGGTCACTGTGAGTTGGAATTGACTTGAGGCCACACGATAACAGCAGAACACATCTACGTTCATGCAAGTCAATTATAACTGGAATTTCAGTGACATATCTGTGAATCCTCTATTCAGTCTTCTTTGAAGTCTAAGATAATACGATTTACAGTTTAAGATTTTGATTCTGGAGACAGATTGGAAGATCTATACAGAGTATACAGACGCTAGCTAGCTAGCTAGCTAGCTGTCTACAGATTAAATAAATTCAGTTCTTTTCAATAGTTTAAATTCAGTCTTATTTTTATTGACTTATTCTTGCCCAAGATAAGCAGAACAAGACTTCGTCCCATGATTCTTTTTTGTGATTATAGAAATAGTTCAGACCTCAGTCCTCCCACAGACCTTGATATTTCTGCACATTGATATGTTGTTGTTGTTGTTAGGTGCCATCTATGCAGTTCTGACTCATAGCTATCCTATGTACAATGGAATGAAACACTGCCTGCTCCTGTGCCATCTTCATGATCATTGTTATGCTTGAGCCTATTGTTGCAGCCACTGAATCAGTCTATCTCATTGTCTTCCTCTCCTTCACTAACCTCTGCTTCACCAAGCATGATGTCCTTCTCCAGAGACTGATACCTCCTGATAACATGTCCAAAGTATGTGGGTCTTTGCTGAAGAAACTAATAGAAAGAGTTATCTTTTTTAAGCATGGATAAAGCCACTACTAATCATTGCCCTAATGCTTTTTTAGCATTAAAAAAAATATTGAATTTGAGGAAGACTCATCAACAACCTGAGATATACAGATGACACAAACTTGCTTGCTGAAAGTGAAGAGGACGTGAAGCACTTACTGATGAAGATCAAAGATCACAGCCTTCCGTATGAATTGCAACTGAACATAAAGAAAACAAAAATCCTCACAATTGGACCAATAAGTAACATCTTGATAAATGGAGAAAACATTGAAGTTATAAAGGATTTCATTTTACTTGGATCCACAATCAACACCCATGGAAGCAGCAGTCAAGAAATCAAACAACATACTGCATTGGGCAAATCTCCTGCAAAAGACCTCTTTAAAGTGTTGAAATGCAAAGACATCACTTGGAAGACTAAGGTGTGCCTGACTTAAGCCATGGTATTTCCCATTGCTCGTATGCATGGGAAAGCTGGATAATAAATAAGGAAGACTCAAGAAGAATTGCTGCATTTGAACTATGGTGTTGGCAAAGCATATTGAATGTACCATGAACTGTCAGAAGAATGAAAAAATCTGTATTGGAAGTAGTTGAATGCTCCTTAGAAGTGAGGATGGTGAGACTTCATCTTGCTTACTTTGGACATATTATCAGAAGGGACCAATCCCTGGATAAAAGGACATCGTTCTTGTTAAGTAGAGGGTCAGCAAAGAAGAGGAAGACCCTCAACGATATGGATTGACACAGTGGCTGCAGCAATGGGCTCAAACATAGCAATGACTGTGAGAAAAGCACATTTCATTCTGTTGTACACGGGGTCACTATCAATAGGAACTGACTCGATGGTACCTAACAACAACAAGAAATTATAGAAAAAAAAGAATAAAAGATAACAGGTGTGGTGATAATTCACTGAAAAGAAGATAGTTAAACAAATACAAACACATTGCTAAACTAAACACACACACATTTTAATTAATTAAAATAACTAAATTTGGGTAAATATAACTCTTTTTGCATCTACTATAAGAGAACCAAGGTGTATTCCAGAGAGAACTGCTAAGACAGACATGTGGAGATCTCCAAATGTGAGGTCTCCATTCTGTGAAGTGAGAATTAAGAGCTAATATAGCAGAATCATTCAGCTTGCACCTCTGGTGGTGGAATGGGTGCTCTTCAACTTCTAAGGAAATGAACAAAAATCTGTTTCTAGGCATGCACAGATGTTCACTCATGAGAAGTCCACAGGCAATTCAATTAAACTAGGCTCCACATTAATTCCGTTTTTTCTCTTTTAAAACAGAAGTATAAGGAAAATTCCAATATTATTTAGGAGTTGATGAACTTAATAAATTCATATCATTGTTGACATACTGACCAATTATTTCACATTATTTACAACCATTGTATGTCTAGTGATTTATTAAATGCAATATTCTTATAAGTTTCATCTTACTAGTTAATATGAGGTAAAGAAGCAGCAAATCATACAGAGAAAAACCTTTACCCTTTGCAGAAACCTATATGGACCTTGATTTTTAGACTAGACTGGTGATTCAACCAGATATATCAAAAGCCCCCACACGTCTGTCAGTTTGTCTTACTGTGGCAGGCTTGCATCTTGCTGTGATGCTGGAGGCTGTGACACTAGTATTCAAATACCAGCAGGGGCACTCATGGAGGACAGGTTTCAGCTGAGCATCCAGACTAAGACAGACTAGGAAGAAGGACCTGGCAGTCTACTTCTGAAAAATATTAGCCAATGAACACCTTATGCCATGGTGTTTTCAATTGCCTCATATGCATGCAAAAGCTGGGAAACGAATAAGGAAGACTGAAGAAGATTGATGTCTTTGAGTAATAGTATTAGCGAAGAATGTTGAATGGACTGCCAAAAGACCGAACTAATCTGTCTTCGAAGAAGTACAACCAGAATGCTTCTTAAAAGCAAGGATGGCAAGACTACATCTTACATACTTTCAACATGTTATCAGGGGGGATCAGTCCCTGAAGGACATCATGCTTGGTAAAGCAGAGGGTCATCGAAGAAGAAGAAGACACTCAATGAGCTGGATTGACTCAGTAGCTGCAACAATGGGTTCAAGCATAACAACTATCATGAGGATGGCACTGCAGTGGCAGTGTTTCATTCTGTTGTACATAGGGTTCCTATGAGTCGGAACTGACTGACGACACCTAACAACAACAACATATCAGTGTGGGAGGATGGAAGTCTGAACTATTTCTATAATCACAAAGAAGAATCATGGGATGAAGTTTTGTTCTACTTATCTTGGGCAAGAATAAGTCAGTAAAAATAAGACTGCATTCTAACTATATTGAAAAGACCTGAATTTATTTAATCAGTAGATAGATAGATAGATAGATAGATAGATAGGTGGATAGGTGGATGGATGCATGGATGGATGGATGGATGGATGGATGGACAGAGGTAGAGATGTATATAGATAGAGATATATGGATATGGTTAGACATAAATGCATCTATTTTAGGGGTACTACCCCAGAACACAAATGGGTGAAATTCTTTTAATTTGAAAATTATTTTAATGATATTTTCTCTGATAACTCAATATCTGAAATACTAGCAGTGGCAATATTATTATTCAAAGAATATGTTTTATATCGCTGAACATTCAGAATATCTTTTTCCCTTTCTCTGAAGGAAAGAAAACTGGAACTGCTCTTGCTACAGGTCATTAATTTGTTTTGGTATTGATTTGTGCTATAATGTTCATGTCTACAAATCTTCAAGTTTAATATACTTTACACTAAAGTCACTAATGAGTATATTTTGAATTTCTTCTCTTGTTTAGACACCACTTGGAAAATCCTTCTGATGTCAATTCATTATGACTGAAAAAGTATTCTGCTTCCCTCACAAACAAAAAATCTCCACCACCTACAACTTGAGAACGCTGCTTATTGACAGCCTGGCTTGATGGGAACATAATCTAACAGCTTCACTACACCTTGTAAGAAGCTAATGAGAAAAGACTCTAATTGTGCCAGGTTTGAATATTTATATGACATGTCTTCACATCACTTGACCTATCTTCTTTGGTTTATTTGATCATTAATTAGTTGTCAGAATTAGAAAGGGCTGCTTTAATAAAAGCTATTTTATTTTTACCATAACCAAATTTTAGGGTCTAAAAGACAGAAGCAAAATTGATTAAATAGCTAGAACATGGATCAAGTGTAAAAGGTCAACATTAGTTAAAATTAAACAATTTCAATTTAATGTGAAGACGACTTCAGGGAAAATTGAAAGGTCTGAGTATATGAAGAATTACTGCAAGGTTTAAAAGCTGATATTTTTCACCCCTAATTAGCACCTAAAATTTCACTTAAGCTGTCATAAAACTAAATTATATTAGATATGATTATGAACTTATGACCACGAACAGTAAGAAACTAGAGTGAACCATTTGTCCTTGTATTTGGTTCTCTCTGGTTGACTAGTCTGAGCCCAAGTGAGTAAATTAAATCAGAACTTATTTCAGGGTTTGAAAGTCTTACTGAGGTTGTCCATGCATAAAACAATACTAAAATTCCTACACAAGGTATCATCATCTTTGATAGTAAGAATAATTTTTTCTCTATGTTGGCTTAACATGTCCATTAACGTGAAATTAATGCACATGGTTTTATTTACATAGGTCTCACTAAGCCTGATTTTGATGTTGAGGCCAGGTGCACTCTGAACATTCTTCACACTACCTGCATCAATTAACATTTATCTTTGAATATCACAGTATATTTAAGTCAAACTTCCTGGCCCATGCAGCAACTCCACTTGTAAATCTTAAAGAACATTGTACATTATTAAAACAGGAGTGGGATTCACCAAACTCCCATCTGGAAACTTCTCTTGTATTTTCCTAATTTTGTTAATTATCCTCAGTCTGTCCTATTTAATCTTATTTCATATGGTTTTGCCCTGGGGTTTTACCTTCTCTATTCTGTATGTTTATTATTTTTTGAAGATGGTACTCTAATGGCAGCAAATGCTAATATTCCATAATAGATATAGTAATCTTTAGATACCCGATATATACTCTGAAATAATCAGGTTTCTCTTGTTAAAAGGAATATTTCAAGTCTTACAAAGGAATTTGTAAACTTTTTTGGTTTACTTGTTAAAAGAAACATGCATATGTTACTTTACCTCTCCAACTCCAAGTTGGATATGAGCCTTCTTTCCAAAAAAAAAATAAAATAACCCAATAGCCTCACATCCCATGAGACACATATTAGTCTCTTATGATAGTGAACGAATAGAGGATAGGATAAAAAAAAAATCACAGGGAGATCACAGAAGCCTCAAGAATTTAGAACACAGAGCAGATAATAATTATAGCTAACATTCATTTAGTAATTACTGACTGTAAATTACAGAATTAGGAACTTCCTTTGTATTATCACACTTATTCTCATAATAAACTAATGAGATCATCACCAATATCCTTTTGCATTTACACATGAAGGAATAGAGGACAAACAAGTTTCCAAGAATCACACAGCTAGGAATTATTACTGTGATACTTTTAACTCAGCAACATCCCAAAAGCCCATACTACTAAGCATACTAATATATTAACTCCAAAACATTTTCCAGCATCTGTTCATGGTTGTTTTTGTCTCATATAATAAAAATAATAATAGTTAATATTTACTAATTTTTTACATGCATTAGGACTTGTACCTCCGCTACATCAGATCCAATACACTATCAACTACTTTAAAACAAAACAAAAAATATTTTACATTAGTTAACCTGCTTTCTGGGAGAAAATTTAGACCATGAATCCAGAGATATTCTTGAAAAAAGTTTAGTTAATCTGAAAAGTATATATATGATGAATTTGATCTTTAGAATCTCTGCATTTCCATCTCATGGTTAGATCACTGTTTTCATGGTCTCTAAAGAAAGATGGAATCTGGGTACACAGAGCCACATTTTTGACATCAATCACTTGACAGAGTAGTCTCTTCATTTGAAACATATAAGAAACAATAAGGTTTCTACTTCTGAAATGGTAGATTAAGGACCTCTGAAAATCTGTTCCTCTATAAAAGCAATGAGATAACTGAAAAAAATTATAAAATTCAACTTTTTACTGAACTCTGGAAATTAACCATACACTTGCACAAATCTGAGAAGTGTTTATCCAAGAAAAATGAATGAATCTCTGCATCCCTCATTAGATGTAACTACTTGAGGAAAACCACCATGTCTTATTACCTTTATATTCACCATCATCTAACACAGTTTCTGGCACATAACTCATGTTCTGAAAATATTTCTGGAATGCAAAAGGCCCATCCAGCCTCTCATAGAAAGCCTTCTCTAAGCTCTGTAAGTTAGAGGTGACTGCGTCCAGCAATTTCTTCATTCAGCAAACCCTGTGAAACATAAACAGAGAGAAGAGTACTGTGGGGCCATGTTGGGAGCTGTCCTCCAGTTAGCCTGTGACTCTTTCACTTTGTCCCATAACCAATTAACCTCTCCATTCTCCAATGCAATCTACCTAAAAAATAAACATGGCCAAATAAATAAACAAATCCATTGCCTTTCAAAAGAAAACAAGCAAACAAACAATCAAAACCTCTCTTTGTTAATAAGGTACTAAGGTACTTTTTTTTCTTGTTTGGATTTCATCACTAACATCCAAAGAGAGGAATATTGTGTTGAAATGAGAACTGCTACATAGTCAATCCTTTACAACTCTTTTGGAAAGTAATTTGTCAATACAACATTGATTTCACTCAGTCATACCATAGATGGAAGTCTGTTTTAAAGAAAGAAACCTTCATGGAAAATAACACAATGACAAAAAAAAACAACAATAAATAATCAGCGAATCAAACATACAACAATGGAATTTCATTCTGATATACTAGCGGGCTCATATGGAGCTCTGGGGGTAGTATTTTATATATTACTCAAGTGTCCAGATCACCTAGTGCTGCTCTAACAGAAATACCACAAGTGGATAGCTATAACAAAGAGAAGTTTATTCTCTCACGGTCCAGTAGGCTACAAGTCCAAATTCAGAGCATCAGCTCCAGGAGAAGGACCTCTCTCTCTGTCAGCTCTGGAGGAAGGTCCTTGTGATGCATCAGTCTTCCCTTGGTCTGGGAGCATCTCAGCGCAGGAACCTCAGCTCCAAAGGATGCGCTCTGCTCCCAGCGCTGCTTTCTTGGTAATGTGAGGTTCCCATGTGTCTCTGCTCGCTTCTCTCTTTTATATCTCAAAAGAGATTGGATTAAGACACTATCTAATCTTGTAAATGTCATAAATATAACCTCATCATAGTGATAGAGTTTATAACACATAAGGAAATCACATCAGATTTACAAAATGGTACACAATCATACATTACTGGGAATCATGACCCAGCCAAGTTATCAGCTATTTCTGGGGGACACAATTCAATCCATGACACTCAATTAAAGAAGTAAAGACATACATTCTGTGACTTCTGTTATGTTAATGGTAACTTACCTTTTTTGTGTGGTAAGCTATATTTTATTGAGGTAAGGTATATATATAAATTTCCATTTCAACATTTTTACATGTACGGTTCAGTGACCTTAACTGCATTCACCTTGCTGAGCAACCATTGCAAAAACCCATTGCCCTCAAGTCAATTCTGACTTACAGCAATCCTATAGAACAGGTTAGAACTGCCCCATAGAGTTTCCAAGGTTGTAAATCTTTATAGAAACAAACTGCCACATCTTTCTTTTTGGAGTACTGGTGGATTTGAACTACCGACCTTTTGGTTAGCAGTTCAGCTCTCAAACAGTGGATCACCAGGGCTCATTGTGCAACCATTAATAGTATTGATTTCCACTTTTTTCCATCACCCTTAAAAGAAGCTCAGTGCTCCCTAAGAAATGATTCCTTATTTCCCCATCCCTAGTAAAATATGGTCCTTACACATTTGCCTACTCTAGATATTTCTAGATATTCCATGTAAATGAGATCACATAATACTTGTCTTTTTGTGATTGACTTATTTCAGTCAGCATAATGTTTTCATTATGTCAGACAGATCTTGGCTAAAAGCAGAGAATAGCAGAAAGATGTTTACCTGTGTTTTGTTGACTATGCAAAGGCATTCAACTGTGTGGATCATAACAAACTATGGATAACATTGCAAAGAATGGAAATTCTAGAATACTTAATTGTGCTTATGAGGAACCTGTACATAGACCAAGACACAGTCATTCGAACAGAACAAGGAGACACTGTGTGGTTTAAAGTAAGGAAAGGTGAGAGTCAGGGGTGTATTCTTTCAATCTATATTCACAATCATTATTCAATCTGTATTCAATCTATATGCTGAGCAAATAATCCAAGAAGCTGGACTATATGAAAAACAACAGGGCATCAGGATTGGAGGAAGATTGATTAACAACATAAGAAATGCAGATGATACAACATTAGTTGCTGAAAGTGAAGAGGACTTGAAGCACTTACTGATTTAGATCAAAGACTACAGCCTTCAGTATGAACTGCACTTGAACATAAAGAAAACAAAAATCCTCACAACTGGATCAATAAGCAACATCCTGATAAATAGAAAAGATTGAAGTTGTCAAGGAATTTATTTTACTTGGATCCACAATCAACATCCATGGAAGTAGCAGTCGAGAAATCAAAGGACGTATTGCATTGGACAAATCCGCTGCCAAAAGACCTCTTTGAAGAGTTAAAAATCAAAGATGTCACGTTAGGGACTAAGGTATGCCTCATTCAAGCCACAGTATTTTAAATCATCTTATGCATGTGAAAGCTGGACAATAAATAAGTAAAAAGGAAGAAGAGTTGACACCTTTGAACTATGGTGTTGAATATTCCATGAATATAGCATGGACTGTCAAAAGAAAGAATAAATCTGTCTTGGAATAAGTACAGCCAGAATGCTCTTTAGAAGCAAGGATGGCAAGACTTTATCTCATGTACTTTGGACATATTATAAAGAAGGACCAGTCCCTGGAGGAGGACATCATGCTTGGTAAAGTAAAGGGTCAGTGAAAGAGAGGAAGACCCTCTATGAGATGGATTGATACAGTGGCTGCAACAATGGGCTCAAGCATAACAACAATTGTGAAGATGTCCCAGGACCTGGCAGTGTTTCCTTCTGGTGTATACAGGGTCGCTATGAGTTGGAACTGACTCAACTGCACCTAACAACACAGCCTTCAGACTTTACTTACCACTCTCTCTCTCTCCCTGTGACATCTTCAGTTCAGGCCTGATCTAGGTCCTATAGCAGCTCCTGGACTTATAAAGAACACACATTCATCAATTCACCCTGATGGGTGCAGCCTTCAGTTTTTGGTTACTGCTCCCTCTCTGAATCTGAAAAGTTCCAATTTCCAACAGTCTAAAAGTTGTAGTCCTTTAGCGGCTTCCAAGCCAATCAGAAAGCACACACTGATTAAATTGCCTTCAGGTACATATAACCCTCAGTCTATGGTCACTGCTAGCACTTCTCTGAGTGCTCTGTCTCTGTGCAGACCTTGGCCACCTCCAGATTCTTCAGAATGTGCACACTGAACAGTCTGCTAGCAAGGTCCGTTTTGTTTCTTTTATAGCCAGAGATCAGGGCCCTCCCCAGTGCACAGGAGAGCTTTGCATTGGCTGGGGTTGGGGTGAGGTTGCAGCTCCACTGGACCAGTACATCTTCTGCATCAGGAGGGTGAAGGGTCTGGACACCCAAATGCTTGCCAGGGAGATCTATCTCCTTCAGAGCCAGAGATAGGGATCAGGAGCCAAGGGAGCTGTGTACTGGGTGAGGGTACATTAAGGTGGTGGCTCTTCTGCAGCCACCCATCTGTCTCATTGGGAGGGAAAGGGACAAGGACAGTGGAATAAGCACTTTTCCTACTACATGATATTCACCCATATTTTGATTCAGTCTGCAGGTCCTTGATATGGTCTTTTCCCCATCATTTCAGAGTTCTGAAAGAGATGATTATAGGTTTCCAGTTGCTTTTCTTGGTGTTTATGTGTGGAAGGTTGTGATCTTAGACCTCTTCACACTGCCATCTATCTGATATTTCCTGGTAGCTTATCTAGAAACTTTAAAAAAGTTTTATAATAACATCTCAGGATCTTAAAATAAAAAATATGAGAGCCAGAATTAAACATGCATATGAGTTTCATATTGAGTCTAGGCATTAATAGTATTTTGATAAACTGAAAGGTTGAAGATTTGGTAGAAATGTCCTCTGGGAATATAACTACCTTTGCTTCTTATTTGCTAAGGGAGAAAAATATATGTTCCTCCTTTGCCTAGCTTGTTCATAGTATTTACTGCTGTAAATTGAATTTCACTTCTTATTTACATGCAAGCCATGTCTAAGCTTTTCTTTCTCTTCTTCTCCTAATTACTTTTAAAGTCTTTATACAAAAAACTAAGGAGCCCTGGTGGCAAAATGGTTAAGCAGTTAGCTGCTAACCAAAAGGTCAGCAGTTTGAATCCTCCAGAGGCTCCACAGGAGAAAACACTTGCTTCTGTAAAGATTACATGCTAGGAAACCCTATGGGGCAGTTCTACTTTGTTCTATAGGGCTGCTATGAGACGGAATCAACTCAACAGCATAAAACAACATACAAAAAAACTGTGCTTAAACTATGTTTCTTTGTCTAGAAAAATTCTTTCTTTCATGTCTTATATACTTCTTAATCTCCCATTTTCCATTTAAAACAGTGTACCTATGATTGTATTTAATAATATTTTAAGAATAATTAGTTTACGTTGATAAAAGTCCTATCAGTATGATATTTTAATATAATTTTCTATACATTCTGTCTGAAGAAAACATGACATGTCATACAAAATAATATATCTACATGTGATAATTCCAGATTGAGTTTTGTAAAGATATGCTAAAACTTAAATAACTTCATCGTGCATTGTATCTTGAAATACCAATCAAAGCAATATTATCACATGTAATATCTCACTAATATTCATTATTTCTAGTAAACTTTTTACTTTCTATACTAATTGTTACATTAAAATTTTTTTAAAACTTTGAGAATATTTTAAATAGTTACAAATTACTTAAGATATGGAGCCCTGACGGCACAGTGGTTCGAGTTCGACTGCAAACCAAAAGGTCAGCAGTTTGAATACACCAGCCACTCCTTGGAAACCCCTGTGGAGTAGTTCTCCTCTGTCCTATAAGGTCGCTATGAGTCAGAATCAACTCAACAGCAACTGGTTTTTCACTTGAAATATATTCATTCCTTGATATTTTAACTTCAGGCTTTTGGAGAGGCTCATCAATTTCAGAATGCTCTCCCGTTTTTATTTATCCGACATATTTTAGGCTCACATAAAAAATGTCTTCCTAGCTATACTCATACCTCATACCATATATGAAAATCAACACAAAAAGGACCTAAAGTAAGAACTAAAATCATAAAAGTCTTAGAGAAAACAAAGAGGTAATGCCTTAGGACTTAGTATTTAGCAGTGGATTCTTAGACATGACACCAAAAGCACAAACAACAGAAGACAAAATAGATAAATGAGACCTCATAAAACTATTGTTCTTCAAAGAACTTTAAGTGATGAGATGACCTACAAAATGCAAAAAAACTGGGGGAGACATATACTGGATAAGGGTCTAATATTCAGAATATATAAAGAAATCCTACAACTTAATAATAAAATGACAAACAATTTAATTAAAAAATTGACAAAGGACTTGAGGAGACATTTCACAAAGCAGAAATAGCCATCAAGCGAATAAGAAGATACTCAATGTCACTAGCATTGTGGTTTTCAAATGTAAATCAAAACCACAACGAGACATCACTACACACCCAACTAAGATGTCTGTAATCACTAAAACGGAAAACAATAGATGTTTATTAGGATGTGGAGAAATAGAAACTATCACCCATTCCTGGTGGGTCTGTAAAATGGTACAGCTGCTGTGGAAAAGAGTTTGGAGTTTTCACTAAAAAAGTTAAACATAGAATTACTATATGATCCAGCGATTTCACTCCTGGTATATCCTCAAAAGAATTGAAAGCAGGAACACAAACAGAAACTCATACACCATTGTTCATTACAGCACTATTCACAATAGCCAAAAGTTGGAAACAACCTAAATGTTCACCAACAGATGGATAAATAATCAAAATGTGGTACAGATAGATGATAAGTATTACAGTGCCATGAAGAGAAATGAAGTCCTGATACATGGATGAACCTTGAAAACTTTATAATGATTGAAATAAGTCAGTCACAAAAGGACAAATATTGTATGATGTCACATTTGAAATATCTAGAATAGGAAAATGTTTAGAGACCAGAGTTTATTAGTGGTTACTAGGAATGGGATAAAAGGGGAACAATATAGTCATTGCTTAGAGGGCACTGAGCTTCTGTCAAGATCGATGGAAAATTTTGAATAGTGGTGATGGTTGCACAGCATGATGAACACAACTGGTGTCAATGAATTGTACATGTAGAAAAATGTAAATGATCTATATGCATATATATATAATTTTCAATAATTTTTACCACTATAAAATAAAATTTTAAAAAATAGCCCCACTGAATGGAGAATTTTCTAGTCCATACTCTAAACTAATCAATTGCTTCTCTGCTAACTTCTTAGAATTGCTACACGGTACTTATTATGGATTTATTTGTGTCCCCCCAAAATATGTGTCAGCTTGGCTAGGCCAAGATTCCCAGTGTTGTGTAGTTGTCTATCATTTTGTCATCTGATGTGATTTTGCTATGTGTTGTAAATCTACCTCTATGATGTAAATGAGGCAGGATTAGAGACAGTTACGTTAATGAGGCAGGACTCAATCTACAAGATTAGGTTGTGTCTTGAGTCAGTCTTTTTGAGCTATAAAAGAAAGAAGTGAGCAGAGGGACAGGGAGACCTCACACCACCAAGAAGGCAGCACCAGGAACAGAGTGCATCTTTTGGACCCAGAGTTTCTGTGCTGAGAAGCTCCTAGATGCAGGGAAGATTGATGACAAGGGCCTTCCCCCAGAGCCGACAGAGACATAAAGCCTTCCCCTGGAGCCGACACCCTGAATTTGGACTTGTAGCCTCCTAGACTGTGAGAGAATAAATTTCTCTTTGTTAAAGCCATCCACTTATGGTATTTGTTATTGCAGCACTAGATAACTAAGACAGTACTGTAAATTTTCTTTATTTTTTATAAAACATGCAACTTACTTCTATTATATCCTTACTGCATAGCAATTTTATTTGTTCATTTATTTGCTTTCCTGTGACTTAGGCTGGCCTGACAACAGTGCTTTACTCTGAGGGCTACCATATTGATTCAAAGTGTAGGCCTATAACCACAACCAAGCCTAGGTATATTCTCTCTCTATCTCTCTCTGCTTAATTTGAGTGAAAGACTATTCATGAAAGAATGAAACTAGAGGGGAAAATATAGAGTTCAGTACTTAACAGTTAAGAGTTTAAGTTAAGAGAGGATAAAAATCTAAAAGAAAAACATCATAAGGAGAGAAAAGAGAGAAATCTTCCTTTTCCTTTGGTGGGCTCCCTCTACTATAATTACGTACATAATAGGGAATCTCATTAAAAACCAAGATGCCAGCAAAGAGTATGTTAAAGTTGTTGGTGTTTTTAAATTTTTAATTAAAATGTCTTTGTTGTTGAATTGAGGAGAAGGGCATTTTCAATTTCTTAGTGGATAGGGAGTTACAAATGGTAAAAATCAATTACACTTGGCTTTACCATATGCAGAGCTAAGTATTTCAGAATTAGTTTTTCCTGGCATATGCATCTTTGTATTTTAAAAGTCATCAGGAAACTTGCATTCCAGAGAAGGTAAAAAAGGAGAGAAGCTTTATTATATCATCCCGTAGTGGCTAGTCAATGTGAATTCTTCTCCAGTGAGTTAGCATTTTCTTCTAGATCAGCAAACCATATTACCACAGATTAGAACCTATCACTAAAGAGTTAATGTCAATATGATTTTTTAGATTCAATGCTTTTCTCTCTCTTAAAACCCAGTTTGCAATCCCACTACAATAGTAGTGTAAGTATGAACACTGATACCCCAAGGAGACAGAAAAACAGAAACACATTGTGTATTCATACTTAGAAGAAGGATACCAGCCAGACATTGACCCATAGAAACACATACATCCGCATGACTGACAACACACAAGCTAAGACATTTTGTTTATACTTTGTAATAGATTTTGTACACTGTGGTTGTCTGGGCAACAGTCAGAGAACAACAGAACTTTACAACTAATGGAAGTGAAGGATAGCCATAAATGTACTGAGAATTAAAATAAAATGCACAGGGTAAAACTGTAACGACATAAATTTGGCATCTATATAAAACTGCATTTCTTTTAGAATTGACTCATCCTTTTGCTAGTCAGCCCAGTTCCGAAGGTCTTGCTGATGTGATCTACCTTTTAATCAGCCTGATACTGTCTTTATCTGTAAAGGGTTAGAGGGGGAAGGAGGAAAGTCCATCAGAGAAATCTTCTGGAACTACTGTTGCATTACTTTATAACACAAGCTAGGGGGAATATTTGCAATAATCCACTACTACAACCTTCTATTCTTTATTATCTGTTTTGATCATATATATATATATATATATATATATATATATATACACATGTATATATTCAAATATATATGACTTATTAGTAAAAGAGATGTCATGTAAAGAGTTTCTCCAGGTTATATTTTCCATCAATAATATTTTGATCAATTACACAAAAGCCTTAGGATTGAGGTATTTATGACGTGCTGACCTGTTGACATTGCAAGAAGTTGAGATTTTTTTTTAAAAAAAATAAGGAAAAACCTCCACTGTAAATATTGAATATTTTGGAACCTAATATATTCAGAGGCATTTTTCAGCACACTTTCTCTTATTTTTTAAGCCAGAAGAAAAAGGACAACTTTTTTCAAAAGTATAGTCTAACCACCAACCAAACTTATTAAAAAACACTTGCTGAAGAACTAAAGTTTGTAAGTTAAAGGATTGACAGTTCAGGTTCTATGATTGAGTCCATTATAAACTCTTGAGTCAACCTTAAGATTCTGAAAAGTTTTAAGTTAGAGGCTTTGGTGTCTTTCAGTGTTGACAGAGCCTTGTAAAACAACCTGAGCCTATATTTGGCATGATAAAATATGTATGTATGATTTTGTAGTTTACATTGTGTATATTTGGCCAAGGTTGCTCAAAGTCAAGGTCTTCCAGAACAGTGGAGTTTTATCTTATTTATTTCGTTTGACAGAAATTAGCACAAATACCTCACTTCTATAACCAATTTCCCTGAATCTCTAAAATAAAAGTTTCCCACAAATAATGATTTGTCAAAAGTCTCTTCTACAAAATAGGGGAGAAAAATACCTGGCTCTAAGAATTTACAGGAAATATCTGCATCATGCTGAGCGTATTTTCACAGGAAAGTTTCTAAAGGAAACTTCCTCCAGGGAAATGAAATTCTAGTTCAAATAATCTCTTAAAAGAATATTTTTGGCAGGAAAAATGGTGGTTGTGCTACTCATGATGCAATTGAATCCACACGAGTAGCTTATTAATGGGATACTGGGTTAATTGACATGACAAGCATATAATCAACTTGAAAGTGCTTATCTTTTTCTGACATGGTTTGCTGGTTGGCTGGATTCTTTCACTCTTTTGTTCTAATTTGGCAGTAAATCAATTGGACTGTGTGGCACTAGGGGTTTTGAATTTGTGGGCTTGTAATGGTAATCATGAAAGGTAGTAAAATTCCAACAAAATACTCCTCGTATTACATGAGCTAAAACAAGTCTACTTATTAAAACATTCAAAGGCAATCCAATACACACACCACTCCCATTTTATCTAGTTCATTAACAAGTCTTTTTTTATGTAATTGTAACGTTGAAGAACGTTTTTAAAATACAGGAAAATTTTAAAAAACATTATCATTACTTACTAAAATAGACTATAGACATTATTCAGGATATAGAAACCACAATATTCTATAATATTTAGATAAAATTTATTTGAAAAGAATAGCTTTAAATCAAGTGATGAAAGAAATATTGATAAGTGACTAACCTTTGGTAGAGGAGCACCAGAGGGAAGTGGAGAGAGAAATAGGAGGATAAGTTTCAGAGAAATAGAAATACAAATTGACATTTGAGTGGTAGTGAGAGAGTAAACTAAGTTTGACTGGGGTATAATTGTTTATTCATTCATTCATTTATTCATTCATTCATACGTTTATTTAAGGAAAAAATACCAAGTGTCTATTTTATGTTAGGCAATTTACAAGGTATGATTGGCAGTTAAAACAGAGAATGACCAGTTATATTTGAATATCAGATACACAATGGTATGTTTTTATAATGAATATGTAACTTGCCATAATTGTGATATACTAAAAACATATCTGTTATTTATCTAAAAATCTAATTTAAATGGGTGATCTGTATTTTTATTTGCTAAACCTGGCAATTCTACCTTGATGTGGAGGTAGAATAATAAAGCAGACATAGTCTTTCACGTACTAGCATTTAGAGACATAGGGATGGAAGAAAATAAATAAATAAATAAATTACAAAATCAACAAAACTTGCAATATTAATGGAATAGAGGGATACATTTTTAGAAAATTAAGTGGTTTGACCCACTAGATCCAATTTTATTTAATTCTTTCAAAACAAATCTATTTCTGACTACTCCTTTGAAAACAGGTTGCCTTCAACCCCTGGAAGAGACTATCTCCTCTATAATCCATGCAGCAAATCCACAAAAAATAGCTCTATAATGAACATCTACATTATTACCAATGCATATCTTAACTATCTTTCTTGAAATCTATATTCAAAATTTTAAGTGTATGTTTATGATCATTTTAATATGAATAATGAGCTAAATCCAGTTTAATAACCAAAATTATTTTATCACAAAATTTTAAAATGTTTTTCTTGACTTCTTCTGCATAAATTTATACCTTTTTTGATAAGCGTTGGTTAAGATTGCATTTAGCTGTAAGAGAACATCTCTAAAATGGCTTTCAATAGTACATTTCTCTATCTCTGTCCCTAATTATAAGCACAGCTGAAGCAAAGATCTTCTCTTTCTGCTCTACTATCTTCAGTTCCAATACAGGCAATCCAAGGATTATGAACAAGTTCCGTTCATAAGTCTGTCTTTAAGTAGAATTTGTAGGTGAGTTGGAACAGTTAGGTATGGTTCATACCTAACTTCAGTTAGTCAAAAGTTTGTCTTAATATATAGTACATAGTGTACCTTTCTATGCATAAAAAACATTAAACACTTCCAGACACACTAGAACATCTTTAACATAATACACCCACTTCTAAGTTATTGACCTGGTTAGGTTTCAAAGACCAGGTCGTTATGCAAAAGTTGGCATTATGCAAAAAATAGAGGATGACCACATCAGATCACAAAATGGAGGATGACTGCATTATTACTTAACTGCCAAATTACATCATTGCATAACTGTCAAATTATATCATGACATAACTGCCAAACCACTGAGAATCATGGTCCAGCCAAGTTGATACATAACCTTAAACATCATAGCCAAGGTTACTTTCTCCTAGGACCTCAACATTTATTACTGTCAGATGTACATCACTAATTTGCAAAATAAATAGTAGATTTTTTACTAGTGTTGTAATGTGAAATGTCAGATACTGAGAGTTGCTAAGTGAGAAATAGGTGTAATAGAGTAATAATAATAATGTTTTGATGTGTGTCTCAAAGTAGAGCCCATTTGTTATTATAAACTATTACACGTACCTCGAGTTTTTAATATAATAGGCTTTATGGGACTTGGTTCACAACTACCGGTTGTATGTAAATCTGATGTTTGCAACCCGGGCACAGCCTGTATTGCGTCTGCACTTCTGGAATGAATAAAAATGAAAATCAAAACACATATTCTTATGAAACAATAATATTATTGTGTGTTCAATTTACTACTTATTTTAGTTGAGATAAAATTCATATAACATGAAGTTAAACCATTTTGAAGTGTTCAATTTATCAGCATTCAGTAATTCACAGTATTGTGCAACTATCACCTCTATTTCCAAAACATTTTCATCATACAAAGGAAACTCTGTATCCATTAAATAGTCACTCCCCATTCCCCTTTCCCTTCACCCTCTGGCAAGCACTAATCTGCCTCTGTCTCTATGAATTTACCTATTCTAGATATTTCATATGAATAATATTATACAGTATGTAACATTTTGTGTTTGTCTTCTTTTAGTTAGCATAATGTTTTCAAAGTTAATCCATGCTGTAGCATTTATTAATACTCTATTCCTTTTTAGGGCTAAATAATATTCAGTAGTGTAGATATACCATTTCATTCATCCCATTCATTAGTTGATGGCATTTGGACTGTTTCTACCTTTAGGCTACTCTGAATAGTGCTGCTATGAACATTCAAGCACAGTTTTTGTTTGGATATCTCTTTTCAATTTTTGGGAGGTGTATGTAGCTAGTAGTGGAATTACTAGATCATACGGTAATTCTATGCCTAATATTTTGATGAACTGCTAATCTATTTTCTACAACGCTGAACCATTTTACATCCTGAGAAGTGAAGTACAATTTCTCCACACCTTCTCCAGTGCTTATTATTTTTTCATTTTCTTTTTTTTTTTTCAATTCTTCTAAGCTTTAATATCATAATTTTTTTTTTACATTTTTTATTGTGGTTTAAGTGAAACTTTACAGTTCAAGTTAGTTTCTCATACAAAAATTTATACACACATTGTCATGTGATGCTAGTTTCTCTCCCTATAATGTGACAGCACACTCCTCCTTTCCACCCTGGATTTCTCATGTCCATTAAACCAGCTTCTGTCCCATTTTGCCTTCTCATCTCGCCTCTGGACAGGAGCTGCCCATTTAGTCTCATGTACCTACTTGAGCTAAGAAGCACATTCTTCACAAGTATCATTTTCTGTCTTATGGTCCAGTCAAATCTTTGTCTGAAGAGTTGGCTTCAGGAATGGTTTTAGTTTTGGGCTAACAGAAAGACCAGGGGCCATGTCTTCCAGGGTCCCTCCAGTCTCAGTCAGACCATTAATCTGTTTTTTTTTACTAGAATTTGAGTTCTGCACCTCAGTTTTCTCCTGCTCCGTCAGGGACTCTCTGTTGTGTTCCCTGTTAGGGCAGTCATTGGTGGTAGCCAGGCACCATCTAGTTCTTCTGGTCTCAAGGTGATGGAGTTTCCGTTTATGTGGCCCTTTTAGTCTCTTAGGCTAACATTTTCCTTGTATCTCTGGTGTTCTTCATTCTCCTCTGCTCCAGGTGGGTTGGGAACAATTGATGCATCTTAGATGGCTGCTTGCTAGCTTTTAAGACCCCAGATGCCACTCACCAAAGTGGGATGCAGAACATTTTCTTAATAAACTTTGTGATGCCTGTTGACCTAGATGTCCCCTGAAAGCATGGTCTACAGACCCCCGCCCCTGCTAGTCTGTCCCTTGAAGTCTTTGGTTGTATTCAGGAAACTTCTTAGCTTTTGATTTAATCCAGTTGTGCTGACTTTCTCTGTAATGTGGGATGTCCTTCCCTTCACCTAAGATAATTCTTGTATACTAGTTATTGAATACCCCTCTCCCTACCTCCCCACCCTCATACCCATCAAAGAATGTATTATTCTGTGTTTAAAGCTTTTCTTGAGTTCTTATAATAGTAATCTCATACAATATTTGTACTTTTTCAACTAACTAAATTCACTCAGCATAATGCTTTCAAGATTCATCCATGTTATGAGATGTTTTGAGGATTCATCATTGTTCTTTATCGTTGCATGGTATTCCATTGTGTGAAAACACCATAAATTGTTTATTAATTCATCCGTTGATGGGCACCTAGATTGTTTCCATCTTTTTTGCTATTGTGAACAGTGCTGCAGTGAACATGGGTGTGCATATACCTATTTGTGTGACAGCTCTTATTTCTCTAGGATATATTCCAAGGAGCAGGATTGCTGGATTATATGGTACTTGTATTTCTAGATTTTTAGGAAGCACCAAATCCATTTCCAAAGTGGTTTTACCATTTTACATTCTCATCAACAGTGTAATAATTGTTCCAGTCTCTCCACAACCTCTCCAACCTTTATGATTTTGTGTTTTTTGGATTAATGCTAGGCTTGTTGGGGTGAGATGGTATCTTACTGTAGTTTTGATCTGCATTTCTCTAATGACTAATGATTGTGAGCATTTCCTCATGTATCTGGGAACCACCTGAAGGTCTTCTTTGGTGAAGTGCCTGTTCATATCATTTGCCCATTTTTTAATTGGGTTATTTATCTTTTTGTTGTTGAGGTTTTGCAATATTTTGTAGATTTTAGAGATTAGATGCTGATCAGATTTGTCATAGCCAAGATTTTTTTCCCAGTCTGTAGGTTGTCTTTTTACTCATTTGGTGAAGTCTTTTGATGAGCTTAACTGTTTGATTTTTAGAAGCTCCCAGTTATCTAATTTCTCTTCTGGTGTTTGTGCATTGTTACTTATGGTTTATATTCTCTTTATGCCATGTATTAGGGATCCTAGCATTGTCCCTAGTTTTCCTTCCATGATCTTTACTGTTTCAGGTTTTATATTTATGTCTTCGATCCATTTTCAGTTAGTTTTTGTACATGATGTAAGGTATGAGTCTTGTTTATTTTTTTGCAGATGGATATCCAGTTATCCCAGCACAATTTGTTAAAGAGACTGTCTTTTCCTCGTTTAACTGACTTTGGGCCTTTGTCAAATATCAGCTGCTCAAAGATGGATGAATTTACGTCTGGATTCTCAATTCTTGTCCGTTAGTCTATGTATCTGTTGTTGTACCAGCACTAGGCTGTTTTGACTACCGTGGCAGTATAATAGGTCCTAAAATCAGGTAGTGTAAGGTCTCCCACTTTGTTCTTCTTCTTGAGCAATGCTTCGTTTATTTGGGGCCTCTTCCCTTTCCATATGAAGTTGGTGATTTGTTTCTATCTCATTAAAAAATGCTGGTGGAATTTGGATTGGGATTGCATTGTATCTGCAGATTGCTTTGGGTAGAATTGACATTTTCACATTGCTAAGTCTTCCATCCATGAGCAAGGTATGCTTTTCCACTTATGCAGGTCTCTTTTGGTTTCTTGCAGTAGTGTCTTGTAATTTTCATCGTATAGGTCTTTTACATCTCTGGTTAGATTTATTCCTAAGTATTTTATTTTCTTGGGGGCTATTGTAAATGGTACTGATTTGGTGATTTCCTCTTGGAAGTTCTCTTTGTTGGTGTAGAGGAATCCAACTGATTTTTGTATGTTTCTCTTGTATCGGGATACTTTGCTGAAATCTTCTATTGGTTCCAGTAGTTTTCTTGTGGATTCTTTGGGGTTTTTGCGTGTATAAGATCATGTCATCTGCAAATAGAGATACTTTTATGTCTTCCTTACCAATTTTGATGCGCTTTATATCTTTTTATAGCTAAATTGCGCTGGATAGGATCTCCAGCATGATGTTGAATAAGAGTTGTGATAAAGGGCATCCTTGTCTGGTTCCTGTTCTTAAGGGGAATGCTTTCAAAGTCTCTCCATTTAGGATGATGTTGGCTGTTGGCTTTGTATAAATGCCCTTAATTATGTTGAGGAATTTCCCTTCTATTTCTATTTTGTTGAGAGTTTTTATCATGAATGCGTGTTGGAATTTGTCAAATGCCTTTTCTGGATTGATTGATAGGATCATGTGGTTCTTGTCTTTTGTTTTATTTATTTGATGGGTTACATTGATTGTTTTTCTAATGTTGAACTCTGCATACCTGGTATGAATCCCACTTAGCCATGGTGAATTATTTTTTTGATATGTTGTTGAATTCTATTGGCTATAATTTTGTTGAGGATTTTTTTTGTGTCAATGTTCATGAGGGATATTGGTCTGTAATTTTCTTTTTTGTGTGTGGTATTTCTACCTGGTTTTGTATCAGGGTTATGCTGGCTTCATAGAATGAGTTTAAGAGTATTCCGTCTTTTTCTGTGCTCTGAAATACCTTTAATAATAGTGGTGTTAACTCTTCTCTGAAAGTTTGGTAGAAATCTCCAGTGAAACTGTTAGAGCCAGGGTTTGTTTTTTGTTTTTTGTTTTTTTTTACTTTTTTGTGGGGAGTTTTTAAATTATGTTTTCAATCTCTTGTTTTGTTATAGGTTTATTTATTTGTTCTACTTCTGTTAGTGTTAGATTAGATAGGTAGTATGTTTCTAGAAATTTGTCCATTTCTTCTAGGTTTTCAAATTTGTCAGAGTACAATTTTTCATAGTATTCTGTTATGATTCTTATGTTTATGATCCCTGAAGCTTGCCTAGACCTGGTGCAGAACATGGAGGGGGCAGGTAAATGGGAACGAAGTTCTTGCCAAAGGGGGTGTTTTTTGATCCGTGCGGTAGTTTAGACACTTGTACTTATCTTTGGCCAATTGAGTGCCACTTCTCTCTGGTTCTGGAGGGTCATGCAGACTTTCCACCGCTCAGTCTCTCCCGATGTGGAAAACATGTCCCAAGCACTACTGCTTGCCTCATTGCATATGCCAGCCAATCCAGCCTGCAGGGTGCCTTTTCCCTCCAGGTCAGGTCTGGCAACTCCTCACTGCCTCTGAACCATCTCTCCCTCCCCCTGCTGCTCAGTCCGATTCCTCAGCTTTGCCCTTGATGTTCAGGGCTCCTAAATTGTCATATATAATCAATTCACTTGTTTTTTCGGGTCTTTGTTGTAACAGTGACCACAGGAAGTGTCTGACTACTCTGTCATGTTGTCCCCACCTCTCTCAATTTGAATTTTCTTAAGGACTAATGAAGGATTCCCTAGGTGGTGCAAATGTTTAAGCACTCAACTACTTGCCAAAACGTTAGTGGTTTGAACCCACCCAGAGGTTCCTCAGAAGACAGGTCTGGTGATCTGCTTCTAAAAGGTCACAGCCTCAAAAACCCTATGGAGCAGTTCTACTCTGCACAAAAGGAGTTTCCATGAGTTGAAAATGACTCAACAGCAACTAACAACAACAAATGGCTAATAATGTTGAGTATATTTTCACATGCTTGCTGACCATTTGTATATTTTC
Source organism: Dugong dugon (assembly GCA_030035585.1). NCBI lineage: Eukaryota > Metazoa > Chordata > Mammalia > Sirenia > Dugongidae > Dugong > Dugong dugon. The sequence continues at coordinate 97,327,048 of CM057463.1, read as the reverse complement.
TTTGGAGAAATATCTATTCAAGTCCTTTGCCCATTTTTTAAAATTTGGTTTCATATCTTTTGTTTTTGAGTTCTAAGAATTCTGAGATGCTCAGGTATGTAATTCCTTAAACTTTTATTTTATATTTAAATTCATTTTCTTGTTTAATTCAGAATCCAATCCAGGTTGACATGTTGCATTTATCATGTCTCTCCCATCCACCTTCATTATATTGAATTCTTTATAGAGTCCAGACCAGCTGTCCTGCAGAAAACATCCCACATTCTGGATTTCTCTAAATGTTTTCTCATCTTTTATTTAGGTCAATTACTTCCAGTGAAAATATGATACAAAGGATGTTTTATCCCTCCCAATATAACATATCAAAAGATACATAAATGAAAGGTTGTTCAACAAACAATGATGCTAAGCTTGAGCACTTGGAAATGCACATTTTCCCTTTTTAAATACTAGGTAATATAAGATGATATAATGAACCCATGTGAATATTCAGTTCTCAAACATGTTATCAACCAATAGTTTTAGCATCCATACATAACCTTTGTTTGAATGAATTCTCACCTTTGAAGTTACAAAATGATGTATTTATAATTCTATCATCCATTTCACATAGAAGACCCTTGTCATTTTCTCTTTTTAAACTTGTTCGATAAAATTATCACTAACGAATTCACAGATTTTTTTAATATTTTATTATCACTAATTTTTTTTTGATGCTTGAAATTTACCAAATTTTTCCTGAGTGCACCTCTTTAAGCCTATTCATATTCCTTTTTTACATATCCCATTAGTATTTGAGGATATCCTTACTTCCTGGCACAATATTTTTCAGGCTTATCATATATTCTGTTCCAGAAACTGTGTCTGTCATTAAGTAGCCCTAGTTTATTTTAATATGAATAATATTTAGTAACCAAGATCAGAGTTCTAGATGTTTTCATATATTTTTGGGGAACTTTATTTGTAGGTGCGTTTGGTGGACAGAGATTAAAATAGATATATAGAAAATCAGAAGAAGGTGTTTACTTTTGCTTACAATTTAATAGGTGAACAATTAATTTAGTTGTTCTTGCTGGAAGAATAATTGTTGTAGTTGTTAGGTACCATCTACTCAGTTCTGAATCAATAGCAGCCATATGAGCAAGAGAATGAAACACTGCACGGTTCTGCACTATCCCCATCATTACAGCCATTATGCCAATCCATCTCATTGAATGTCTTCATCTTTTTCACTGACCCTTTACCAAGCATACGTCCTTCTCCAGGGATTGGTCCATCTTGATGTGACCCTAATACTCCCCAGCATATTTTCTCCTTTTCAAAATGGACAACCGGAAGCTTAACATAACTAACACCATGATGAACCTATAAGTTTCTTTTTTTTCTTTTTTGCCTTCTCCGTTTTCGTGTATCTTTGTTAATGGCTTTGATTTGTGCATACCTTTGTTAATGACTTTGTTTTGTGACTTAGGACCACCAACAGGAAGATTAGAGCCTAGATGTCAGATAAGGAAATGTCCAGCAGTATTTCTTTAGTATGATAAAGTCTCTTGTAATTACTTTACAATGTATAATAACACATCTAACCTTTGTAAAAATCATATATAAGCTCTGATGTAAAAACGCCTTTTGGGACTCCACAGAGACAGCCTGTGTTGCTGTTGGATCCCCAGTGGTGTACACTTCCTAAATTAAAACTTTCTCACTCTTTCTGACTTGGAGTATGTTTCATTGGCTAGACTGCTCCAGGGCACGGACCCTATTCAGATAACATTGATAAATGTCTAAAGTACATGAGACAAACAAAGTCTTGCTATCCTTTCTTTTAAGGAGCATTCTGTCTATACTTCTGTCAAAACAGACTTATTCATTCTTTTGACAGTCCATGATATATTAAATATTCTCCAACACTGTAATTCAAAGGCATCAATTCTTCTTTGGTCTTCCTTATTCATTATCTAGCTTTTGCATGTATATGAGGTGACTGAAAATATCATGGCTTGGGTCAGGCTCACTTTAGTCCTCCAAGTAACATCTTCGCTTGTTAGCACTTTAAAGAGTTCTTTTGACATAGATTTGCCCAATGCAATGCGTTCTTTGATTTTTTGACTGCTGCTTCCATGAGAGTTGATTGTGGATCCAAGTAAAATAAAATCCTTGACAACTTCAATCTTTTCTCCATTTATCATGATGTTGTTTATTGATCCAGCTGTGAGGATTTTTGTTTTCTTTATGCTGAGTTGTAATCCATACTGAAGGCTGTAGTCTGATCTTCATCAGTAAGTGCTTCAAGTCGTCTTCAATTTTAGCAAGCAAGGTTTTATCATCTGCATATCGCAAGTTGTTAATGAATCTTCGTCCAATCCTGATGCCACGTTCTTCTTCATATAGCTCAGTTTCTCAGATTATTTGCTCAGCATACAGATTGAAGAAAGGATACAACCCTGACACACACCTTTAATGATTTTAAACAACACAGTATGCCCTTGTTCTGTTTGAACAACTGCCTCTTGGTCCATGTATAGGTTCCACATTAGTACAGTTAAATGTTATAGAATACTCATTCTTCACAATGTTATCCATAATTTGTGCTGATCCACACAGCCGAATGCCTTGGTATAGTCAATACAACACAAGTAAACATCTTTCTTATATTCTGTAGTTTCAGCCAAGATCCCTCTGACATCAGCAGTGATATCCCACATTTCATGTCCTCTTCTGAATCTTGTTTGAATTTCTGACAGTTCCCTGTCAATGTACTGCTGCAACCACTTTTAAATGATCTTCAGCAAAATTTTACTTCAGTGTATTATTAATGATATTATTTGATAACCTCTGCATTCTGTTGGATTACTTTTCTTTGGAATGGGTATGAATATAGATCTCTTCCAGTCAACTGGCCAGGTAGTTATCTTCCAAATTTCTTGATATAAACGAGTGAGTGCTTCTAGCACTGCATCCATTTGTTGAAACATCTCAGTTGGTATTCTATCAATTTCTGGAGCCTTGCTTTTTTGCCATTGTCTTCATTGCAGCTTGGACTTCTTCCTTCAGTACCGTTGGTTCTTGATCAAAACTACCTCCAATGATTGAACGTTGATTAGCTACCTCCAGTGATTGAACGTTGACCGATCAATGATTGAATGTCAGCCAATCCTTTTTGGTACAGTGACTCTGTGTATTCGTTTCATTATCTTTTGATGTTTCCTGCTTTGTTCAGTATTTTGCCCATTGAATCCTTCACTATTGCAACTTGAGGCTTGATGTTTTTCTTCAGTTCCTTCGGCTTTACACATTTCATTATAATACTTTACTTTGTCTACTTGAGGCACCTTTTGAAATCTTCTGTTCAGTGATTTTGCTTCATCATTTTTTGCATTTGCTCTTGCTACTTTACATTCAACAGCAAGTTTCAGAGTCTCTCGTGACATCCATTTTGGACTTTTCTTTCTTCTCTGTCTTTTTAACAAGCTTTTGCTCTCTTCATGTATGATGTTCTAGATGTCTTCCCACAGCTCATCTGGTCTTCGATCATTAGTGTTCAATGTGTCAGATCTCTTCTTGAAATGGTCTCCAAATTCAGGTGGGATATACTCAAGGTAGTACTTTGGCTGTCATGCAGTTACTCTAATTTTCTTGTTTCAACTTGAACTTGCATATGAACAGTTGATGGTCTGTTCTGTAGTCTGCCCTTGACCTTGTTCTGACTGATGATATTGAGCTTCTCCATTGTCTCTTTCCACAGATGTAGTTGATTTGATTCCTGTGTTTTCCATTCAGTGAAGTGCATGTGTATAGTTGCTATTTATGTTGTTGAAAAAAGGTATCTGCAATGAAGAAGTCGATGGTCTTTCAAAATTCTGTCATTTAATCTCTGACATTATTTCTGTCACTGAGGCCATATTTTCCAACTATGGATCCTTCTTTGTTTCCAACTTTTGCATTGCAATCACCAGTAATTATCAATGCATCTTGATTATGTGTTTGATCAATAACAATAGAGCAGAAACAATAGATTTCAATTTAAAAAATCTTATTTTTAATGGCAAGAAAAGTGGTAACAGTTTTAAGAACTAGACTAAGAAAAACTCTAGAAAGTTGAGAGCCACTCTGCTTCTCACGTATGCTCTGTTTCCAAAGGTAAAGATTTCAAGAGGCATGAAGTTGGCCTGTACATGGAAATTAACAGAGCATCAATTCTACCACATGCTATTAGTCAAGGTGATCTTAAAGTCTGCCCAGAGTAGACAAAGAGACAGAGACACTATGTGTATATGAAGCAATAACAAAGAATTTATAGCTGTGTGAAGACCAACAAACTCCATATGCTGCTCACAAATCATTTGCATTTTTATACATACAGAGGAGCTGCTGATTGGCACAAATCATTAAGCACTCAACTACTAGCTGAAAGGTTGGCAGGCAAACCCACCCACAAGCTCCTAAGAAGACAGGTTTGGTGATCTGTTGCCAAAGGTAACAACCTTGAAAACTCTGTGGAATTCAGTTCTACTCTGCACACATAGTGTCACCATGAGTCAGAATCGACTGAATGGCAACAACAGCAACATACCTACAAAATGTCCACCCTTCTCCCATGACTCCAGAAAGTTTAATGCATTACACTAACACACTTAGGCTCATGTTCTAAGATCTTACCATCCAAATCAGGAGCAGGAGTCAATAAGTTTTGAGAGGCATTTATTTTGAATCCAAAGGCCTATAAACAAAGAAGATAATCTATCTGCCTGTCATGGATTGATCTGTGTTCCCCAAAAATATCTGTCATCTTGGTTGGTCATGATTCCAAGTATAGTATGATTGTGTACCATTTTGTAATCTGATGTGATTTCCTTATGTGTGGTAAACTCTAACACTATGATGTAGTAAGATGGATTAGTTATACTGATGAGGTCTACAAGATTAGATAGTGTCTTAAGCCAATCTCTTTTGAAATATAGAAGAGAGAAGTGAGCAGAGACACATGAAAACCTCACATAACAAAGAAAGCAGTACCAGGAGCAGAGCGTGTCTTTTGGACCTGAGGTTCCTGCACAGAGAAGCTCCCAGACCAAGGGAAGATTGATGACACGTACCTTCCTCCAGAACCAACAGAGAAAGCCTTCCCCTGGAGCTGACGCCCTGAATTTGGACTTATAGCCTACTGGACTGTAAGAGAATAAACTTCTCTTTGTTAAAGCCATCCACTTGTGCTATTTCTGTTATAGGAGGACTAGATGACTAAGACACTGCCTTAGCTTTTTCTGAGGATTTAACAATGGATAGCACGGTCACATGGGTATAATCTTTACCCTGAAATTATTTCTTACTTCAAAAATCATTTGTTTGAAGAGCCTAGAAATGAGAAACTGCTCCCTTGGAACACCTTTAAATATTAAAAAAAAAATCTTAATAATTTCTTTCTGAATTCCTTTCTCTCTGCATTTTATCATGGACAGCCAGTAGAAGGCAAATACATTCCCTATATTGTTCCTGAAAATCTCTCCAAGTAAATTTACTACTTAATTAGACACTCTTTACACTTTTTTGATTAGCATCTGAGCACTGGACCACTGTGCCACCAGGTCAGAGCCTTGAAAATCCTATTGAGTAGCTCTACTCTGCACACGCAGGGACTCCATAAGTCAGAATCTACTGGACAGCAATTACAACAACAACAAAAATTCATATACACAGCTTTCTGGCCGTCCACCACCTCTATTTGTACATTTTTTCTTCCACAGTGACAAATTTGGTTGTATTTATCAAATGGTCCCCACAAAAGCTTTTCTTCTCAGAGCACTGTTAGTGTGCTTAAATGAGGTGATGACTGGGTATGAAAAGAATGTTTAATAAATTGTTTATTTTATAGATATTGTCAAATTATCTATTGTGACCATATGGCCCTGGGATCACCCGATATTCAGTGCAGGAAATAAACAAACAAAAATACAGCCTAGCTATTTTAAATACGGAATGATATAATGCAAGAATTTAGATGCTTATGTAATTGTTTCAAGAAGAGTTTTGGCACTTATGTCCTTGACCTAATGAAGGGGAAAACAGGCTTTGCAAGGCTGAACATGGTTGCCCTCATGCTTTCTGTTAGTTCATTGCTGTTTCTGTTATTTCACTGCTGTTTTCCAAGCTCTTGTATGTGACCTTGCTGAGGTAGTCTTATGTAACTCTCTAGCTTGGAGCCACCTTTGACCTTAACCACTATAAAACCTCCATCCTCCTGTTGCTGTGCAGGGAGATCTACCTTGGTCCTCCTGCCACCAGGAATTACTATCTCAGTATGTAAATCTCCCTAATAAAGACTCCTTCACCACCACACTGGAGTTGCCCGCCTCTTTCTTCGGTCTCTCCACACCCTTCAGTTTTGGATACAAATTTAAATTACTGGTCCATGCCTATACAATTGATTAGCCAGCCAGGAGACCAACGTAATGTCAAGTGGGAGTGAGGTATTCCTGGGGGAAATCCCTAGTGGGACAGTGACCTCCATGTGGAGAGGTCTGGTCTGTATGCTTTTCTGTAGGGAAATCCTGGGCTAGCCACAGAAGCCCAGTTAGCTGCTGAAACGTGCATAAGAGCTTTGCAAAAAAGAATTACAGTTGGAAAGGGATATGCAGCAGTCCTGTAAGGGCATGACGAACGTATTGAACAGCCTCATCCTTGACAGGATGAGCAACAAGAAACGTTCACTGCAGGTTTGTAAAGATGGGAGATTCAAGGGCTTGGGGAACTATCCCCATTGCTCAAAGCTCTCCAACCATGGGACTGGGTATAGTTGGAAAGGCTAAGCAGGTACCTGGCACTGAGAACACCCTGTAACACCCAGCACAAAACAAGAGTTAAAACAGGAGAGGGAAAAAAAAAGGAGTAAAAAGCCTTTCAGGGTAGCTTGTGTTAAGTGGCCTTGAGGAGACCTTAGAGGCCCTCTCTAGAGTTCTCTGATAACTGCCCTCGCCAAGATAACCAAGCAGCCACATAAATGCAGATGCAATAGTAAGGGGAAAACTAAAGTAGGAGGGCCTGCCTCCTAGTTACCAGGCAGCTGGGCTGAACTCATGCTTGTGCTTGGTATGGTAGCATAATGGCTCCACAGATGACTGAGGGCTCTGTAACCTTTGTCTAGATCTTCTGACTTTCAGAAATAATTAACATTGAAGGTTCAGCCTTGGTCCCTCTGTCACCAGGAAGAAAATACCAAAGGGAAAGACTAGGGCAGTACTGATGAGAGATGACTGGGATATTAAAAACATAGAATCCATGGAAGAATGGATCAAGTAGTGAATCAGATATGGAAGTGATAGTGGAAGAGGAGTCTCACAGTGCGTAGCAACCACCCCAGACATGGTCTCTCATTACTCATAAGACGAAAGTTAACCGGGAACCTGATGACCCCAAACACAAAATCTCTCCAGCCAGTTCCATGACAATGTGAGAGTGTACCCTTACTGAGCTGATTGAGTTGCGGGAAATTCCAGCAGAAATGGAAGGAAACTATTGCAGCTCAGTTACTACATCTGTGGGATATCCGGAGAGATGGTGTCTCTTTAAATGGAGCTGAGGCTGATAAAATGAGCAGTATAACCACCCACACGGCCTCCAGCAGAATCTACATTCAGCTCAAAACACAGAGAGCATACACACCCTCAGAGACTGGATCGTCTTGTGTTGTAGAAGGGCATGACTGAATGAAGGGGAGCTTCCCAGTATAGTTGCTAAATGGTCTTTTATAGAGGAGTTACAACAGGTAATTTGGGAGTTTGGTATGTGCCATGCCGTTTATGCTGAGCATTTCCAGGAGCCAGACAATGAAATTTTTGCTGCAGGAATGAAAGCAAGAATCCTGCAGGTGGTTCCTGCCTCTGGTATGGCACACTGGAGGCTTTTGTTAGTCCCTTAGTGGGCTAGACAATGTATTAGGTGGGACAAGCCATAGCTGATTTGGGTGAAATTGAGAAAGCTAGATAGGAGGGGGTGTGAGCTATGGAGAAAGAGAAAAGAAAGACTGAGAAACCTGTCAGACGATCACCCAAGGACCCCTTGAAAGTGACCTAAAGGCAGATGTGAGTGGATTTATTGGCTGCTGGAATGGCCGTGCATGAGATAGATAAGCAACTAAATGCAGTTTTTGTTAGCCTTTGGAAGGATCTGAAGCCAGAGCAACAGTATTGTCCTCTGAGTCCTACTGTTTCTAATGAGTAAGTGCCCCTTTCCCCTGGGTGGATGCTGCCCACCCCTAGGGACTAATGGTAGGGCCAAGGTTACCCACAGGTCAGAGCCCTGGAGGGGGACCAACGTCCCATGTATATGTCACAATACATTGGCCAAAAACAAGCAACAGGTGCTAGCTCTGGTTGACACGGTCAGAGCGCACCCTTGTCTTTGGAAAACTTGAGTGTTTTCAAGGACTCCCCACCCCCCCTTGGCAATTGATGGATATAGTGGAAAGTCCATCCACATATGCCAGATACTTCTGACCCTGCAAGTAGGACACACTCCTAAACAGTATCAAGTTTATATTTCACCAATGCCAGAATACATTCTAGGCATGGATGTCTTCAAGGGACTGACTTTAACCACATCTGTGGGAGAATTCTGACCGCGAATGATGGCGGTAAAAGCCGTCCTGACAGGGGCAGCAATGGATATTTCAAGTGCTTCCTCAAGGATATTTACAGAGTGCCACTATTGGCCATTGTATGGTGACTAGAGATCTGACTCTTTTCCCCTGCCATGCTGCTGTCCATTAGTTTCATTATATTGATGACACCTTGTTAACTGCTGAAGATGTTTCTTTGAGTATCTAGATGCTCTGATCATCCATCTATGAGGGAGACAATGGACCGTAAATCCCCACAAGGAACAGGGGCCAGGAACATTGGTAAAATTCCTAGAGGTCTTCTTGTTGGGTAAGACCTCTGTGTTGCCTGAAGCCATAGTTGATAAGATACAAGATTACCCCACCAAAGGAAGTGGAGGTCTTCGTAGGTCTTTTAGGGTATTACAGAGTGTTTATTCTGCACTTAGCCTAGTATTTGAGACCATTTTATTGACTGGTAAAAAGGGGTGCCCTTTGGGATTGCAGTAATGAACAGCAGCAACTTTTTCAGAAAGCAAAAGTGTCGGTTGCACAAGTGAAAGCACTGGGTATAAGACAGGAAAGATTACCCTTCTGGTTAGACTTGAGCAGTACCAAGGATGGCTTTGGCTGGGCCTTGTGGCAAGACCAGGATGGGGGGAGGGGCAGAAAACCGATACAGTCCCATGGAGAAACAACTGTTAGTGGCCTATGATGCTCTCCACCAGGTAGAGCCGTTAACAGGGGCAGGAGCTGTCATGCTTCAAACAGCTTTGCCAATAAATGGGTGGGTCAGTGGGCTGTTTCCAAGCCATCATTAGCTATCTGGTTTTGCCAGAAATACTCATGAAAGCTCTATGTGTCTGCATTTTTTTTTTATTGAATTTTTGAAATTCTCTGTATTCCACCTTATAATAAATTCCCTTAACTTAATTAAATGTTAACGAGTCTTTATTTCTTGCAAAGAAATGTAGGTGAATTAAAGCAATTCTTCATCAGACTTAAGCTGCTCAAATATACGATTCATTATTTATACCTGTTAAGTAGTGTTTTGGCACCTAGAAGATTCTGTAGATTCTCTTGCAGCTTCTTCTTACTGGGGTAGTTTATAAGACTAGGGGATTGTGGGTGGATTTTTTTCAAATATAGCCATAATAAATTCTCCTAAACCAGTATTCATGGCCTTTTGCAATTAACTTTGATTCTTTCCCTATCAAGAGGTAGCATCTGTTTCTATTCCTGAATTTGGGCTTCAGAAATAAAGTTAATCAATAGAAGTGCCAATTATGCATTTCTAAAAGTGATCTTATTAGTTCTATACACAAGCAAAAGTTTGTAATTAAAGGAAAGAAAGTCAGATTGTCACACTGAACACTTGCTATGTTTTGAGGTTCAGAAACAGTATAAGGTGCTAGATAACAAACCTAGAATATTCTCAAAAAAAGAAAACGGTAGTTTAGTGGAAACAAAGGGTGTTAATATGTACTATTTTAAACTAAGAATAAATGTTGTCTCAATAATTTTGAATCTATCCAAATATTTTTGTGTTTGGGTGCAACGATTTAAGGCTTTTGTTTAAATTGTCTTATAGATAACTATTTTTGCTTAATATTTTTCCCCAAATTAAAGGATTAATAATAACAATAAAATCAGGGCTGAGTTAAGAGCTCCTTTTAGTTGACTCAAATAATGACTCCCTTTGTGAAGTGCAGCTTGATGAAAATGTTGTTGTTAGGTGCCGTAAAGTTGGTTCCAAATCATAGCAACCCTACGTATAACAGAATGAAATGCTGCCTGGTCATGAGCCATCCTCAACAATTGTTATGCTTGAGCTCATTGTTGCAGCCACTGTGTCAATCTATCTGGTGGAGAGTCTTCCTCTTTTTCACTGATCCTCTACTTTACCAAGCATGATGTCTTTCCCCAGGGACTGGTCCCTTCTGATAACATGTCCAAAGTACGTGAGACAAAGTCTCCTCCTTCTCATTTCTAAGAAGTATTTTGATTGTACTTCTTCCAAGACAGACTTGTTCATTCTTTTGAAAGTCCATTGTATATTCAATATTCTTCCCCAGTATCGTAATTTAAATAAATAAATTTCTTCTTCCGTCTTCCTTTTTCATTGTCCAGCTTTAATATTTTCTCTATTTATCTTGAAAGTATTGAAATTGTCAGGGAAAACATCTCAGGAGAAGGAAATTCTAGTTTCTATTCACATTCTTTCAAAAATTTAGATACAGACTCAAAGATCTTAGTCTGGGGGATTTATGAATAAAACACATCACCAATAATTCAAAATAGCCACAAATATATAACCCAATTCCCTTTTTTATTAGCTAATAAAAATTTTAAATATATTTATCAGAAAATAGCACTTCACATCTATAAGTTGGACAACATTTTAATGAGTGAGGGATGTAAAAGATGTCCTCATATTTTGCAGGTAAAAATGTATGAGTGTTATCACATGTTAGAAATGTGAAATGTTACACCACTTTTAGAAAGCACAGCCATGCCTATTAAAATTAAAAAAATAATAAACACTTAAATACAGCAATGCTACTTCTTGAGATTTATTTAACAGCAGTCAAACACCAGTATGATGTTTTTACAAAGTGTACAAAAGTATGATTACAGTATTTTCCATAGCGTTGGGGGACAAGAAACAAAGGACAGAAAGAGAAATCACATTAATATGAAATGGCTATATTATGGTATATCCACATCTTGCAATATCATAACTTTTAAAAGAATGGAATAATGCCATATATTGCAGTGAATCTATACTATGGAGTACCATACACAGCTTTCAAAAGAATTAATAAAGTGCCATTGACAAGGAGGGATTTATAGGAAATATTGTTGAATAAGAGTTGCAGAAAAATGGTATTCCATTTTCTGAAAAAGAGATCACACCAATCAGCTGCCATGGACGTGATTTTGACACATGGCGACCCTATGTGTGTCAGGGTAAAATTGCTCCATAGAGTTTTCAATGGCTGCTTTTTTGGAAGCAGATTGCCAGGCCTTTTCTCCAAGACATCTCTAGATGGGCACAAATCCCCAGTCCTTTAGTTAATACCAGAGCACGTTATCTGTTTGCATAAACTCCATGAAAGAAAGAGGAACAAATGAAAATAAAACTTCTCATTGTATAGGTGTATTTATGTGCATGGGTTTATTTACGCATACTTGTGCATTCATATATGTGTTTGTATAACATTATATGGCATACTTGTGCATTCATATATGTGTTTGTATAACATTATATGGATACCAGTAGTGTAAAAGTATTCATTTTAAGAAGGTGCTTGAATAATATTAAGGCAGATGAGAAAGAAGGCAGAGTGAGCAGAGCACAGTCAAAAGGAAAAGATGGACAGCAATTATAAAGAATGTATGTGATCACATTTATACTTTACAGTAAAATTAAAATGTGTCTATATATTAGAATTAAAAAAGTCAAATGGTGTAAGTTAAATTAAAAAAATAAAGCTTAGCACTAATTACAATGTGTTGTTTTCTGCTTCCAAACAAGGGTTAAATATAATATAAAATAGTAGAAAAAAATACCATTTATTAAGTATACATTTTTAAAACAAGATAGCTTTGACAACTATCGAGTACATTTATTCTAGTAAATCTTTTATTTCCTCTACTTTTGGTGTATCACAAAATAGCATTCCTTTTTTGGTAAAAGAAAATTTCCTTTTGTTTCCCTTTTAAAACATTATTGCTATTATTAATATTATTAAACCATGAAATCTGTAAAAGATACACATTTCTCTTATTAGGAAATTTTACTTCATATTTTTCTATTCTTTTAAGAACTCTCAGATAAAATTGAGGCAGGTTATTTTATGCACAACTCAATAGCTTTAATTGCATCATTTGTCATGCAAAAGCTCTAGCTGCCAAAAATATGTTGGCACTAGGGGAATGTGTAGCTTCCTCCATGGGGATTTTCTTATCCAACATCAAGGAATATATGCAACATCGTGGTCACTGTCTCCATGAGTCTTCCCTAAGCAATAAAATAATAAGTTCAAGAACAGAACAAAGTGAAATTTAATTTTATATTTTTATAATTTTCAGTATGGAACATGTTTTACACTACCCTTTTATAATGGATTGTCATATATTAATATTATCATACCGAGTCACCACAGACCTTAGGTCATTGTTATTACATCAAGTTACAAGCTCTAAAAATATCAACATCGAATTAACAAGATTAATGACAATATTCTAGGACATCACTAATTTTGGGGGACATAAATGGATTGTGCTAAACCTACATTTACTCTTAAAATATTTTTCTTGCATTGTAAACCAATAATAAACAAACATCAAAAAAGAATCAAGAGAATTTTTTCTAGCAGTGCTTAAAAAGGAGAACAAAAGTATTTCATAAAACATAGAATACAGCAGAGGTCCTCATGGATGCGTTAAAAAATAATTTTAAGATAGGTTACAAGTAAATGTTTACTCCTGATAATATAGCAGTTTACTTTGTTTTAACAAGTACTAGAGCAGGGAAATTAATTCATTTAGCCTGTAATATATATATTTTATATTAAAATACACAGATCTGTAACAAAGTATAAAGAAATATTCCTACTCACTTCAATACCACTATACTTTCTGAATTAAAAAAAAGATATACTGATAATTATATGTTGGTTTATTTTACCTATACTGTACCTTTAATCTGAGAAAATAAGCTCTCCAGAGTGTTCTGAATATGTAAACTGAAGATCATGAGTCATGTGAGTCTTTAAAGAAGAAATATATATTATCAGCATGCAGCTTAAAATATGTGTTACAATATTGCACACTGTCTCTATGTTGCCTCACTGATCTTTTTTTCTATATAAATAGAGAGGCAGTATGCATTTTTGTGTGTATAGAGGTTGGGAAGGGGCTGATTGGGAAAGAACAAAGCATTCCAGAACAGATACAGGAAAATATGTCACCAATGTGTAGTATACACACAGTATGTGCTAGCAGATAGACAAATACATTTTTATGTGTAATTTCCTGATCCTCAAACTGGTATATGAACAAGGAATATGCCAAGAGTTTGAAAAAGCCATAAGAGAAGCATGACATATCTTTCTGGAATGTGAATTTTAATTAAGCATTTCCAACTCCTTTCCCTTTTCCTGATATATATTAGAGAGGACTGAGGGCAGCTTATGTGAAGTATCTCTGTCCAAGAAGATGTGAAATGATATCTTGAGGGATTTCTAGGAAAAAAAATATATGATTGGTATCAAAACTTCACCTTTTTATTTCTTTGGACAAAGATATGCAACGGCTGCCATTTTGCAACTATGAGTTAAGAAACCTACATCATAAAGTTGATAAAGCAGAAATTTAGGTCTTTCTTCTTTACAAAATAATTCAGACCCTGCACTATTCTTAGATTCCCTGTCTCTAAATTATTCTTGTGAGAAACAAAACATTTGTTTAGTATTTTTTATTCAGTTATTTCACTATTAATACTATTTGCTTCCACAACTCGTCTGTCAGTTTGTCATACTGTGGTGGCTTGCTTGTTGCTGTGATGCTAGAAGCTATGCCACTGGTATTTCAAATACCAGCAGGATCACCTATGGTGGACAGGTTTCAGCTGAGCTTCCGAACTAAGACAGAGTAGAAAGAAGGACCTGCTGTCTACTTCTGAAAAAAACTGCCAATGAAAATCTTATGAATAGCAGTGGAACATTGTCTGATATAGTGCCAGAAGATGAGCCCCTCAGGTTGGAAGACACTCAAAATAAGACTGGGGAAGAGCTGCCTCCTCAAAGTAGAGTTGGCCTCAGTGACATGGATGGAGTTAAGCTTTAGGAATCTTTATTTGCTTATACGGCACAACTCAAAATGACAAGAAACAGCTGCAAGCATTCATTAATAGTCGGAATGTGGAATGTAGGAAGTATGAATCTAGGAAAATTGAAAGTCATCAAAAATGAAATGGATCACATAAACACACATCGTAAGCATGAGTGAGCTGAAATGAACTTGTACTGGGTATTTTGAATCGGACAATAATACCGTCTGCTATGCAGGTAATGACAAATCGAAGAGGAATGGCATAGCATTGAATGCCAAAAAGAACATTTCAACTTCTATCCTGAAGTGCAAGGATGTGAGAGAAAGGATAATATCCATATACCTACAAGGAAGACAAGTTAATATGACTATCATTCAAATCTATTCACCAACTACTAAGGCCAAAAATGAAGACGTTGAAGATATTTACCAACTTCTGAAGTATGAAATTGATCAAATATGCAATCAAGTTGCATTGATAATTACTGGTAATTGGAATGCGAAAACTGCAAACAAAGAAGAAGGGAACAGTGGTTGGAAAATATGGCCTTGGTGATAAAAACAGCACTAGAGATCACCTGATAGAATTCTGCAAGGCCAACAACTACTTCATTGCAGATACGTTTTTGAACAGCATGAACGGCAGCTATCCATGTGGACTTCACCAGATAGAATATACAGGAATCATATTGACTACATCTGTGGACAGAGATGATGAAAAAGCTCAGTATCATCACTCAGAACATGGCCAGGGGCTGACTGTGGGACAAACCATCAATTGCTCATATGCCAGTTCCAGCCAAAGCTGAAGAAAATTAGAACAAGTGCACGAGAGCCAAAATACGACCTTGAATATATCCCACCTGAATTTAGAGACCATCTCACGAATAGATTTGACTCATCGAACACTAATGACCAAAGACAAGAGGAGTTGCGCAAGGACATCATACATGAAGAAAGCAAGAGGTCATTAAAAAGACAGGAAAGAAAGAAAAGACTCCGTAAAAGTTACTTCTTAAGAGTTGAAGACCATGTCCCAAAGGCAACATTCTAAGACTAAGGAGAAGACTGAAATAGAACAAAGGATAAAATTGGTCTTGACAGGCTGGTAGACACAACTGCCTACCAGAGCTAAACTTAACATCATTTACCGCAGGTGCTGGCCATCTTTTTCTGTAAAGGGACAATAGTGAATATTTTAGGCTTTGGGGCCACAAGTTCTCTGTCACAATTAACAACTCTGCCATTACAGCCCAAAAGCAGCCACAGACAATAGGTAAACAAATGATTATAGCTGTGCTTCAGTAAAATGTTATTTACAAAAAATACTCATTAGGCCAGATTTGACCCATTCACCTGTTTGCTTACCACTGTTTTAAAGGAAGACAACCTGATCCAGACACCCTAAAACATATCTACCATATCCTGCATAAAAAATAGTGTTATTTAGCTTAAAGACTCTCTTTAATCTTTGATATAAGTCAAGTGCAGGGGTAAGTTATGAAAGGATTTCTAACCTCTAACTATATTGTGTGGAGTGGCAGATACTTGGAAGTCATTAGGTCCAGTAAATACAAATATAGCGATACGATCCTCAAATTATTAATCCTGCAGTATACCTTTTCCAATTTTTTTTTTATTTTTGTATGCAAACCAGCCAATTTTTTCCCAAGGTAATCTAATTCATACCTTGCAAAAATGTTGTGTACAACAACTAAGCACCCCACTATTTCATTAAAAATGTGACCTGCTTTCCATAGTAGTATAGGCCAAAATTTTAGTGAAAGTTTTGCCACCGCGTAACATAGATTCCCGTCTTTCCAGTCCCTCATACTGGTATATTTAACACTCACTGTCCAGCCATATATTTTAGCTTTTCTATGTCATTCCCATTGCCTCACTTCTGAACCAATTTTTGCCTTGATCAGGATAGGCATTATTTGGCTGCAATGACAAAATCACAATGATTTAAAATAATTAAAGTTCATTTTTCAATCATGCAGGTACTTTTGAAAGCCTAGTTCATTTTTCAGGGCAACTATCCATGGTTTGGTGAAACAATGGCGCTGGCTGTTTTGAACCATTGCTGCATGTAGCTTCTTCCACAGTTGCTATTGCAGCAGGAACATTCTTAACCATCTGGCTGCAGCTATTCTGGCTTTTGGTGAAGTTGCTGACCTTTGCTCCCCTACTTTCCCTGTCTCTCTCATATTGACTCACTCACACATGTCCAGTTCTAAACAGAGAAACACATGATCTTGGGACAAACCAAAACCCAAATAGCAAAGGCTTAGATAACTGAGCTACAATTTGAACCACGAAGTATAGAAGGCAAGAGATAACGTACATTTAAGCCTAACTGGTTCAATTACTTGCTCAAGCAGAACATCAGTGTTCCTCAGACTGTTATAAAATAATCCAGAACCAAAACAACATACTATTACATAGTCTTCAGAAAATGATCCAGAATTCCACAAAAAAAGAACCCAAACAAACAAAAGACCCATTCTCAAGGGAAGAGAAAACTAACAGATATAATTCCCACAATCACAAAGAAGTCTGAATTATAGTACTATGACTTTAAATCATCTACTTTAATTAGGCTTCATGTGGTAGGAGAAAGCACAATAGAAATGAATGAAAAGATACAAAACCTCAGCAAAAAAGTAGAAAATATAAAAAACAAACTGAAAAAAAATATTAAAACTGATAACAAAATCACTGAAATAAAAACCTCACTGAGTGGACTCAGAAGAGAAATGGTGATGACAAGAGAAGGAGTGGGTAAATTGATGATAGATCAATAGAAAATATTCATTTTAAATAACGGAGAAAAAATAATAAAACAAACGGCCACAAGGACTCTTGATACAATAGCAAAATATGTAACGTACATTAGAGAGGAGGAAAATGTTGGGAAAACAAATTTTGGAAGACATAATGGAAAGAGATTGGGAAAAAAGATTTTGGAAGAAATGATGGCAACAACATCTCAGATTAGGTAACATACATAAATGCAGGGATTTGTAACTCAGGGAGTCACAAAAAGGATGACTTTAAATAAACCCAATCCTAGATGCGTCTTGAACAAATTTCTAAAAAAAAGAATTATAAAATGACCATTAACAATAATACAAAGAAAACAAATCTGTGAGGTGTTTAGTTGTATCTAATCAGCCTCAACAGCTTATTTTTATTTTTGTATATATATATGTACGTATATATATTTACTTATTTATAAATATAAATATGTATAATTTATACATACAAATATATACACATACATATATGTACATATGTGTGTGTGTCTATATATATATATTTGTATATATATATATATATTTGTATATATATATATATATATATACATATATATATATATATATACATATATATATATATACAAACCATTGCCTTCGAGTTGATTCTGACCCATAGCAACCATACAGGACAGAGCAGCGTTGCCCCATAGGGTTTCCAGGACCCCCTCGTGGATTTGAACTGCCAATCATTTGGTTAGCAGCTGTAGCTCTTAAACACTACGCCACAAGAGTTTCCATATATTATATATATATTAATATACATGTTACTGTTTTTGTTGTTAGGTATCATTGAGTCGGTTCTGACTCATAGCAACCCTATGTACAATAGAATGAAACACTGCCCAGTCCTACGCCATCCTCACAATCATGATTATGCTTGAGTTCATTGTTGCAGCCACTGTGTCAATCCATCTCATTGAGGGTCTTCTTTTTCATTGACCCTCTACTTTACCAAGCATGATGTCCTTCTCCAGGGACTGATCTCTCCTGATAACATATCCAAAGTATGTGAGACATAGTCTCACCATCTTTGCTTCTAAGAAGCGTTCTGATTGTACTTCTTCCAAGACAGATTTGGTCATTCTTTTAGCAGTTCATGGTACAGTCGATATTCTTTGCCAAAACGACAATTCAAAGGCATCAGTTCTTCTTCTGTTTTCCTTATTCATCATCCAGCTTTCACATGCATATGAGGTGATTGAAAACACCATGACTTGGTTCAGGCACACATTAGTTTTCCAGGGGACATCTTTACTTTTCAACACTTTAAA
The DNA here is from genome assembly GCA_030035585.1 of Dugong dugon. NCBI lineage: Eukaryota > Metazoa > Chordata > Mammalia > Sirenia > Dugongidae > Dugong > Dugong dugon. The sequence continues at coordinate 97,308,524 of CM057463.1, read as the reverse complement.
GAGCTCTACTGCAGCAGATTTGCCCAATGCAATGGGTCCTTTGATTTCTTGAGTGCTGCTTCCAGGGGTGTTGATTGTGGATCTGAGTAAAATGAAATCCTTGAAAACTTTAATTTTTTCTCCATTTATCATGATGTTGCTTTTGGTCCAGTTGTGAGGATTTTTGTTTTCTTTTATGTTGAGGTGTAATCCGTACTAAAGGCTATGGTCCTTTATTTACATCAGTAAGTGCTTCAAGTCCTCTTCATTCTCAGCAAACAAGGCTGTGTCATCAGCATAATGCAGGTTGTTAATGAGTCTTCCTCCAATTCTGATGTCCCATTCTTATTCATAGAGTCTAGTTTCTCAGATTATTTGCTCAGCATACAGATTGAATAGGCATGGTGAAAGGATACACACACCTTTCCTGACTTTAAACCACACAGTATCCCCTTGTTCTGTTCAAACAACTGCCTCTTAATCTATGTACACGTTCCTCATGAGCACAATTAAGTGTTCTGGAATTCCCATGCTTCCAATGTTATCCATAATTTGCTATTATCCACAAAATGCTGCATCTGTTTGTTGAAACATCTCAATTGGTATTCCATCAATTCCTAGAGCCTTGTTTTTCACCAGTGCCTTCAGTGCAGCTTGGACTTCTTCCTTCAGTACCATCAGTTTCTGATCATATGCTACCTCCTGAAATGGTTGAACGTCGACCAATTTTTTTTGGTATAGTGACTGTGTATTCCTTTCATCTTCTTTCGATGCTTCCTATAGCATATAATATTTTCCACTTAGAATCCTTCACTATTGCAACTTGAGGCTTGAATGTTTTTCTTCAGTTCTTTCAGCTTGAGAAATGCTAAGTGTCTTATTCCCTTTGGTTTTCTATCTTCAGCTCTTTGCACATGTCAGTATAATACTTTACTTTGTCTTCTTGAGCCACTCTTTGGAACCTTCTGTTCAGCTCTTTTACTTCATCTTTTCTCTTTTTGCTTCATCTATTCAATGGTCAAGAGCAAGTTTCAGAGTCTCTTCTGACATCCATTTTGGTCTTTTCTTTCTTTCTAGTCTTTTTAATGACCTCTTGCTTTCTTCATGTATGATGTCGTTGGTGTCATTCCACAACTTGTCTGGTTTTCAATCATTAGTGCTCAATGCGTCAACTCTTTTCTTGAGGTGGTCTTTAAATTCAGGTAGGATATACTCAAGGTCATAGTGGACTTGTTCTAAGTTTTTTCAGTGTCAGCTTGAACTATTAGCAATTGATGGTCTGTTCCACAGTTGGCCCCTGGCCTTGTTCTGACTGATGATATTGAGCTTCTCCATCATCTCTTTCCACAGATGTAGTAGATTTAATTCCTGTGTATTCCATCTGACAAGGTTCACATGTACAGTTCCCTCTTACGTTGGTGAAAAAAGGTATTTGCAATGAAGAAGTCATTGATCTTGTAAAATTCTAACGTGATCTCCAGCATTGTTTCTATCACCAAGGCCATAATATCCAACTACTGATCCTTCCTCTTTATTTGTAGCTTTAACATTCCGATCACCAGTAATTATCAATACATCCTGATTGCATGTTTGATCAATTTCAGATTGCATAAGCTGGTAAAAATCTTCAATTTCTTCATCTTTGGCCTTAGTGGTTGGTGTGTAAATCTGACTAATAGTCATATTAACTGGTCTTCCTTGTGGGCGTATGGATATTATCCTATCACTAAGAGCGTTGTACTTCAGGATAGACCCTGAAATGTTCTTTTTGAAGGTGAATGCACATCATTCCTCTTCAAGTTTTCATTCCCGGCAGAGTAGACCATATGATTACCTGATTCAAACGGCCAATTCCAGCCCATTTTAGCTCACCAATGTCTAGGATATCGATGTTTATTTATTCCATTTCATTTTTGATGATTTCTAATTTTTCTAGATTCATATTTCTTACATTCCATGTTACGATTATTAATGGATGTTTGCAGCTGTTTCTTCTAATTTTGAGTCTTGCCACATCAGCAAATGTAGGTCCCAAAAGCTTAACTCCATCGATGTCATTAACGTTGACTCTACTTTGAGGAGGCAGCTCTTCCATAGTCATATTTTGAGTGCCTTCCAACCAGAGGGGATCATCTTCTGACACTATATCAGACAGTGTTCCACTGCTATTCATAAGGTTTTCACTGGCTAATTCTTTTCAGAAGTAGACCCCCGGGTCCTTCTTCCTAGTCCATCTTAGTCTGGAAGCTCAGCTGAAATCTGTCTGCCATGGCTGACCCTGCTCGTGTTTGAATACTGGTGGCATACCTTTCAGTATCACAACAACACACAAGCTGCCACAGTATGGCCAACTCACAGATAAAATATATATATACACACACATACATATATATGTAAAATGTTGAATTGCAAATGTTGTAATATATATGTATATACACACATAGATGTATATACATACATACATGTGTATATGTATGTGTATATATACAAAAATATATATATCACATTTGCAATTCAACATTTTTCCATTTTACTGCATAGTAATAGCAATTACATTAAACAGTTTAGCAACCATTACCTTTAATCAAAAAATGATTGCCCTTCCCCCCTCCCTCCCAGCTGTGGTATTAACCAATGAACATTGTTCTCTATATATTTGCCTAGTCTTGTCAGTTTATGTAAGTGTGAGCATACAATATTTGTCCTTTTGTGATTGATTTATTTCACTCAGCATAGTAACTTTAAGGCTCATCCATGTTGTACCATGTATCAGGACTTTGTTTTTCTGGCTGAGTAGTATTCCATTGTATGTATGTATCACATTTTGCTTTTCCATTCATCCTTTGATGGACATTTAGATTGTTTCCACCTTTTGACAATTGTGAATAGTGTTGCAGTGAACATTGCTGTACGTATGTCTGTTCCCGTTGTTGCCCTGAAGTCCTTGGAGTATACTGTATACTAGGTGTTGTATTGCTGGATCATATGGTAGTTCTATTTTTAGTTTTTTGAGTAATTGTCAGACTGTTTTCCACAATGGGTATACCATTCTACAGTCCCAACAGCAATGAATAAAAGTTCCAATTTTCATACATCCTTGCCAACATTTGTTGTTTTCCTTTTGTTTGTTTTTTTAATCTTAGCTATCCTGGTGGAAGTGAAATATCTTATTGTGGTTTTGATTTGCATCTCTCTGATGGTTAAAGATATCAAGTATCTTCAGGTGTTTGTTGGCTATCTGAATATCCTCTTTGGTGAACTGTATATTCAGGTCTTTTGCCCACTTTTTGATTGGATTGTTCCTCTTTTTCTTATTAAGTTGTAGGAGTACTTTGTATATTCTGGGTATTAGACCTTTGTCTGTTAAATAGCTCCCCAAAACTTTTTCCCCGTCTGGAAATTGTCTCTCATTTTGTTGACAAATTTCTTTGATGTAAGAAGTACATCTAGCTATAACTTCTAACACAATATTGTATAACAGTGGTGAGAGTGGGCACAACTGTTGTTTCTAATATTAAAGGAAATTCTTTTAGACTTTCTACAATGAGTGTGGTATTAGCTTTAGGTATTTCATAAATGACCTGTATCATATTGAGGAATTTCCTTTCTGTTCCCATACCTCACATCGTATACAAAAACTAACTCAAAATGGACCAAAGACCTAAATGTTCAACCTCAAAACCATAAAACTCTTAAAAGAAAACATTGGAGTACTGCTTCAAGACCTAGTCCTCTGCAACAGATTCTTCGATGTGACACCAAAGGGTTAGGCAGCAAAATGCAAAGTAGATAAATGGGATCTCAACAAAATTTAAGACTTATGCACATCAAACATTTTTTATATCAAAATATTGTTTTTCCCCCAAACTCTTTCCCTTATTTCTTCCAAAAGAAAATGTTTTTCCCAACACCTTTCTCCTCTCTAATGTATGTTTGACATTTTATTTTTGCCTCAAAGGTCTTGTGGCTGTTTTTTTTTTTATTACTTTTTAGTTATTTATTTTCTTTCTCTTATTCACTGGATAATTGATCTATTGTAAACTCTTTAACTCTTTCTTTTGTCATCACCATTTCTCTATTGAGCCCACTCAGTTAATTTTTAATTTCAGTTATTTTTTTCTCAGTTTTAAAATTTTTTTCAGATCTTTTTTTTATAGTTTCTACTTTTCTGCTGTGACAATTTCCTCATTCAATTGGATCACCTTTCTTGGGAATAGGCTTGAATATGTATCTCTTCTAGTTGGTTGGCCAGGTAGCTGCCTCTCAAATTTCTTGGCATAGATGAGTGAGAATTTCCAGCACTGCATCCATTCGTTGAAATAGCTAAATGGGTGTTCCATCAATTCCTGGAGCCTTCTTTATCGCCAATTCCGTCAGTGCAGCTTGGACTTCTTCCTTCAGTACCATCACTTCCTGATCATATCCTACCTCGTGAAATGGTTGAATGTTGACCAATTCTTTTTGGTATAGTGATTCTGTGTATTCTTTCCACCTTCTTTTGATGCTTCCTGTGTCATTTAACATTTGCTTCAAAGAATCCTTCAATATTGCAACTCAAGTTGCATTTTTTCTTTAGTCCTTTCAGCTTGAGAAATGCTGAGCATATTCTTCCCTTTTGGTTTTCTATCTACAGGTCTTTACACATGTCATTATAATATTTTACTTTGTCTTCTAGAGCCACCCTTTGAAGTCTTCTGTTCAGTTCTTATACTTCATCATTTCTTCCTTTTTGTTTTAGCTACTCACCATTTAAGAGCAAGCTTCAGAGCTTCTTCTGACATCCATTTTGGTCTTTTCTTTCTTTCCTGTCTTTGTAATGACCTCTTTCTTTCTTCTCGTGTGGTGTCCTTGTTGTCATTCCACTATTTGTCTAGTCATTGGTCATTAGAGTTCAACTCATCAAATCTATTCCTGAGATGGTCCCTAAATTCAGGTGAGATATACTCAAGGTCGTACTGTGGCTGTTGTGGAATTGTCCTAATTTTCTTCAGTTTCAACTTTAACTTGTATGTAAGCAATTGATAGTCTGTTCCACAGTCGGCTCCTGGCCTTGTTCTCACTGATGATTTTGAGCTTTTCCGTTGTCTCTTTCCATAGATATAGTCAGTTTGATTCCTGTGTATTCCATCTGGCAATTTCACATGTATAGTCGGGTTTATGTTGTTGAAAAAAAAAAGGCATTTGCAGTGAAGAAGTCGTTGGTCTTCAAAAATTCTATCATGCGATCTCTGGCATTGTTTCTATCACCAAGGCCATATTTTCCAACTACCGATCCTTCTTCTTTGTTCCCAACATTCACATTCCAATCACCAGTAATTATCGATGCATCCTGATTGCATGTTCGATCAATTTCAGACTGCAGAAATTGGTAAAAATCTTCAATTTCTTCATCTTTGGCCTTAGTGGTTGGTGTCTAAATTTGAATAATAGTCATATGAACTGGTCTTCCTTGTAGGCGTGTGGATATTATCCTATCACTGATAGCATTTTACTTCAGATCATTCAAAAGCCATCTGCAGCAGTATGTTGACAGGGAAATTCAAACCAGATTCGGAAGAGGATGAGGAACCAGGGATATCATTGCTGATATCAAATGGATCATGGCTGAAAACAGAGAATACCAGAAAGATGTTTACTTGTATTTTATTGACTATGCAAAAGCATTCAACTATGTGGATCATAACAAATTATGGATAACAATGCAAAGAATGGGAATTCCAGAACACTTAACTGTGCTCATAAGGAACCTGTACATAGACCAAGAGTCAGTTGTTCAAACAGAAAAAGGGGATATTGCATAATTTAAAGACAAGAAAGGTGTGTGTCAGGGTTGTAGTCTTTCACCATACCAACTCAATCTGTATGCTAAGCAAATAATCTGAGAAGCTGGACTATATGAGGAAGACTGGACTGGTGGAAGACTCATTAACAACCTGAGTTAGGCAGATGACACAACCTTGCTTTCTGAAAGTGAAGAAGACTTGAAGCACTTACTGATGAAGATCAAAGATCACAGCCTTCAGTATGAATTATACCTCAACAAAGAAAACAAAACTCCTCACAACTGGACCAATAACCAACATCATGATAAACAGAGAAAAGATTTAAGTTGTCAAAGGTTTCATTTTACTGGGATCCACAATCAACACCCATGGAAGCAACAGTCAAGAAATCAAAAAACGCATTGCCTTGTGCAAATCTGTTGTAAAAGATCTCTTTAAAGTATTGAAAAGCAATGATGTCACCTTGAAGACTAAGGTGTGCCCAGTCCCAGCCATGGTGTTTTCGATAGCTTCATATGCATGTGAAAGCTGGAAAATGAATAAGGAAGACCAAAGAAGAATTGATACCTTTGAATTGTGTTGCTGGTGAAGAATATTGTATATTCCATGGACTGCCAAAAGGACGAACAAATCTGTCTTGGAAGAAGTACAACCAGAATGCTCCTTAGAAGCAAGTATGATTGAGACTACCTCTCACATACCTGGGACATGCTATCAGGAGGGATAAGTCCCTGGAGAAGGACATCATGCTTGGTAAAGTAGAGGATCAATGAAAAAGAAGAAGACACTCAACAAGATGGATTGACACAGTGCCTGCAACAATGAGCTCAAGCATAACAGGTGTTGTGAGGATGGCGTAGGACCGGGCAGTGTTTCATTCTGTTGTTCATAGGGTCACTACGGTTTGGAACCGACTAGAGGGCACCTATCAACAACAGCAACAACTTCTCTGCTGAGATTTTGTATCTGTTCATTCATTTCTATTGTGTTTTCCCCTATTACATGAAGCCTAGTTAAAGTAGATGCTTCAAAATCACAGCATGATAGTTTCAACTTCTTGGTTATTGGGAGAATTACATCTATTAGTTTTCTCTTCCCCTGAGAATTGTTCTTTGTTTCTTTGTTTTGGTTCTTTTTGGTGGAATTCTGGATTATCTTCCAAAGATTGTGAATAACATGTTACTTTGATTCTGGGTTATTTTATAACAATCTGAGGAGCATTGATAATCTGCTTGATCAAGTAATTGAATCAGTTATACTTAATGTACATTATCTTTTACCTTCTATAATTGGTGGTTCAAATCATATCTCAGTTATCCTGGTTTTGGTTTTACTGTTTTGGTTTGCCCCAAGCACATGTATTTCAGTGTTTGGAACTTAATAATAAGAATATAACCAGCTCATTTATCAAAAATAAGCAGAATTTTGTACAGATATTTTCAAAAAAAAGAATATATGAATATAAAAATATGCACATCAGTTGTCAATAACTAAACACAAATTAAAACAATGTGATGTCATTATGCCACCACTAAAATTGTTAACCCCAGAAGACTGACATCTGTTTTTCTTGGTTTGGATGTGGACCAAAGGGAACTATCGTACGTTACTGGTGGAAATGTGAAATGGCACAACCACTTTGGGAAGTTGAATGGCAAATAATTAGTTAAACATGCACTCAACATATGACCCAGTCATTCTACATATAAGTACTCAGGGGAAATAAAAACACAAATATTTGTACTGAATATTCATAGTACTTTTATTTGTAGTAGCACAGAACTGGGGAAAAAATGTCCATCTACAGGTGAATGAATAAATAACCTGTGATATATCCATGCAATGGAATACAATCTTACAAAAAAGTAAACAAATTATGAAACATATAACACATAGATGAATCTCAAAATTATTATGCTAAGTGAAATAAGCCAGAGAAGGAAGAGTTCACACTATGTGATCCTGGTTTTATTAAATTCTAGAACATTTAAATCAATATACGGTTACAAAAAATAACAAGGGTCTAAGGACAGATGGGTGTCTAAGTGGCATGAGAAACATTTGAGAGTGATGGAAATATTTATCTTATTTATGGTAAAGCTTTCACAGAAAAATATATGTACAAAATTCCTCAAACTGTACCTTTAAAATATATGTAGTTTATTGTACTTCAAGTATACCTCAATAAAGTTGTAAATCATTATAATCAGCGAAAAAGAATGAGCCTACAATAAATAATTTATAGAATTATTTATTTTATAACTATGTATCAACTATCTATTATTATGTGTTGTGTTACTAGGCTTTGAGAATAAAAATATTGATAAATCTAAGGAGAATTTCTGCTTTTATAGGACTTTCAATAAACTTGAGAAATCATATTTCATTAAAAATAATTTTGATTAATTATCATAAATGTTATTATGAATTACACACCTGTTGCTATGAAAAGACGTAAAAAAGACAACTCCTAGTGATTATAGATCAACTCCCTCCCCCGCCCACCACAAAAAAAAGTGTATTTAAATTATGACATGGAGAATGAGGAGTAGTTACCAATATTAGAACAGCATATGGCAAGGCTCTAGATGTAAGAGGTGAATGGTGCTTTAAAGAAATTAATAAAAGTCAGCCTGCTTACATTTCAGAGTACAAGAGGGCAATAGGGGAATATGAGCCTAGGGAGATTGCCTGGAATAGGGCAGGACATTAACTCACTGAAGTTTTAGAATTGTTTTTATCACTGAATCGTGGTGAATGGATTGAGACTAGATAAGAGGATAGACATGTTTTCCAGCTGGCACATTGTATGCACTAATGCAGATGAGAAATGATGGTAGATAAGAAGTAAATGGATTTTAGAGACATGTGAGATGGTAAGATTTGGAACGCTTGTGTTCGATGTAATGTAGAAACTGCAGGAGAATGTGAAGTCAGAAACTCAAATATTTCTGGATTTTAGATTAGATGGTGTTTGTATTCCCTGTTTTTGTTGTTAGGTGTCATCAAGTCAATTCCAGCTCTTAGTAACCCTATGTACAACAGAACAAAACACTGCCTGGACCTGCGCCATCCTCACAATTGTTATGCTTGAGCTCATTGTTGCAGTCACTGTGTCAATCCATCTTATTGAGGGTCTTCCTTTTTTTTTGCTGATCTTCTACTTGAATAAGCATGATGTCCTTCTCCAGGGATTGGTCCCTCCTGATAACTTGTCCAAAGTATGTGAGACAAAGTCTCACCTTCCTTGCTTCTAAGGAGCATTGTGGCTATAATTTTTTCAAGACAGATTTGTTCCTTCTTCTGGCAGTCCATGTTATATTCAATATTCTTCACCAACACCATAATTCAAAGACATCAATTCTTCCTCGATTTTCCTTATTCATTGCCTATCTTTCATACCTATATGAGGCCATTGAAAACACCATGGCTTCAGTCAGGCTCACCTTAGTCCTCAAGGTGACATCTTTGCTTTTCAACGCTTTAAAGATTTCTTTTGCTGAGGATTTTCCCAATGCAATGCATTCTTTGATTTCTTGACTGCTGCTTCCTAGTGCATTGATTGTGAATCCAGGTAAAATGAAATTCTTGAAAACTTCAGTATTTTCTCTGTTTACCATGATGTTGCTTATTGGTCTAGTTGTGCAGATTTTTGTTTTCTTTATATTGAGGTATAATCTATATGGAAGGTTGTGGTCTTCGATCTTCATCGGTAAGTGCTTCAAGTCCTCTTCACTTTCAGCAAGCAAGGTTGTGTCATCTGCATGTCACAAGTTATTAATGAGTCTTCCTCCAATCCTGATGCCCCTTCTTCTTCATATAGTCCATCTTCTCAGATTATTTGTTCAGCATACAGATTGAATAGTATGGTGAAAGAATACAACCCTGATGAACACTTTTCCTGACTTTAAACAACGAGGTGTTCCTTTGCTCTGTACTAACAACAGCCTGTTGATCTATGTACAGGTTCTTCATGAGTACAATTAAGTGTTTTAGAATTCCCATTATTTGCAATGTTATTCATAATTTGTTATGATCCACACAGTCGAATGCCTTTGCATAGTCAATAAAACTCTGGTAAACATATTTCTTGTTATTATCTGCTTTCAGCCAATATCCATCTGACATCAGCAATGATACCCTTTTTTTTGCATCTTCTGAATCCAGCTTGAATTTCTGGAAGTTCCCTGTTGATATATTGCTGCAACAACTTTTGAAAGATCTTCAGCAAAATTTTACTTCATGTGATATTAATGATATTGTTCGATAATTTCTGCATTCTGTTGGATCACTTTGGAATGGGCACAGATATGTATCTCTTCCAGTCTTTTGACCATGTAGCTGTCTTCCAAATTTCTTGGCATAGTGCTTCCAGTGCTATATCTGTTTGTTGAAACATCTCAGTTGGTATTCCATCAATTCCCAGAGCCTTGTTTTTCACCAATGCCTTCAGTGTAGCTTGGACCTCTTCCTTCAGTGCCACTGGTTTTTGATCATATGCTAGCTCCTAAAATGGTTGAACGCTGACCAGTTCTTTTTGGTACAGTGACCAAAATATATGGAAAACTAGGGGTAGAATGGATGAGCAGGAGGAGAGAAAGAAAAATGTTTTGAAATGATGGAGAATCAATATTTGGACATGTTGAATTTATGATATATTGAAACGTCTGAACATTTTTTAAACAATTGAATGTTGGGGATTAGAGCTCAAGAGAAAAACCTATGTGTAAAGTACACTTGGGAGTTACCAGTATTCAGATGGAAAATGAAACTATGAGAGAGGTTAAGGTAAACCAGAGAAAATTTTTAGAGCTTATAAAATAAAAAATAAAAACACTGCTGTCGAGTCGATTCCAACTCATAGTGAGCCTATAGGACAGAGGAGAACTGCCCAGTAATGTTTCCAAGGGGTGGCTGGTGGATTTCAACTGCCAAACTTTTGGTTATTAGCTGAACACTTAACCACTGTGCTACCAGGGCTCCTAGTCAAGAGGAATTGAAATGCAGGTATATATTAGGGCAAGAATATGGGGAACGGAACTAGAAAAATAGATTGAGAAGAAAAATATGGAGATATAGCAGGAAATTCAGAGCTTATGTGTCAGAAAAGTTAAGGGAAAGGAGTGTTTTATAGAAGAGTGATTAACAGTGATAAAGTCTTCCATGAATGTTAAAGTCATTCAAGGGGAAGGTGGAGAGATAAGTGTAGTTAGATGGAGATAAGGTGCAAGGGGAATATATGTGTATGTGTTTATGTGTGTGTGTGTGTATACACATATAGTATATATAAACGCATAGAGTGTTTATATCTATACACGTATAGATTTTTTTATTTTCAATATTATAGAACTTACCCATTGTTGTTGAGTTGATTCCAACTCATAGTGATCCTACAGGACAGAGAAGAACTTCCCCATAAGGTTTCTAAGGAGTGGCTGGTAGGTTCGAACCGCCAGCCTTTTGGTTAGCAGCCAAGTTCTTAACCACTGTGCCACCAGTGTTCCATTTTAGAGCTTAGAGAATGTTTAAACACTGAAGAGAATAACCTAATTGAGGTTGATGAATATGAACTTACCATGGTATCTGTAAGTCTGGCAGCATTATTTTCTCTGTCAGTTCTTATACGTCTGCATGATGGCAAAGAGGAAACCTAAATCTAAATGAAAATGTGGCTTTTTTTTTTTTCTAGAATGTTAGGATGTAAAAAGAATGGCAAGAGAATTGAGAAAACTGGAAAGGGAGTGATGAAAAAAAGCCATGAAATGAAGACACAGTGCAACAAACAGGGGTCTTGGCTGCAAACATCAGAACTGAATCAGAAAATTTCTTAAAATGATGTTACATACTTTACGAACACTTCAAGAATGCCATAAAGTTAGGCATCGGAAGTTACCAAACCAAGAAAAGGAGCACATTCTATAGCATATAGGAATTGCTTTAGGGATAAAACTGCTGTCACCATTCTGCATTCTGTAGGTCATCAAACACATCATTGCTCTTATATGTGAGTCAAGGGACTATGTAGCAGACACATTTTGGGGACATTGATGTCCCCCACAAGCTGGATATTTCCCCTTATCCCTTCAGGAAACAATGAATTATCTGTTTATCTAATTTCCCACTTCTGAATCACAGGCCTGTGTATCTCTTTGGTCTTATGGCTAAGAAAGTAAGTTCTGGATTCTACATTGATAGTTAGAAATTATGATAGTGAAAAATTTCCAAGTTTAAAAAAGGAGAGTTCAAAAGATGCTTAATGACTGACAAATGACAAATTCCTACTAAGCATTTCTATTCCTAAGTCATTTTCTGAATTCGCTTTTATTTCTTCCCAAGATCAATAGGAAGCATTTATTTCAGAATGATGAATTTATAGTTTTTACCCTTCCAAGGACTTGCCCTAGCAATCTTCACTAGCACAAAGGATGAGAAGACATATTTTGGGCCCCTTGTTAGTGAAAGTTGCACAGATGCTGCTATGTTGACTCAGTTAAATAAATACACAATTTCAAACAAAATATTTGCAGTGCTGATTCCAAATTCCTCCTGACACTCACAGTAATATGGAATTTGACCCAACCAAGCAAATGCAACAGTATATGGAACAAAAGTTTCATCTAGGTTTTATCTGGTTAAAGCATTTAACACTCTTTTCAGTTTGCAGGTTGAAAAAGAATTTGAGCAACTGTTGGTGATTGAAGTTCCACAGCCATTAAATTCAAAAGACATACGACTACTATTTAAAGCTTCTTCTAGCTTAATGCTAAATTGTCCTTAAAATAGTCCTGGTTTAAGCCTGTAAAAACCCTACAGTGTGCTCAGTCTCCATGTAATATTTTTCTCAAAGGTTAAAACTAAATTACTATGACAATACCTTCAATATTATTTAAATAAAAAATTTGAAATCTTCAGGAAAAAGAGTGTGGCAAGTAATTCCTGTATCTTTCATATAATCATACTTAAATATAGAAATGGGATTAAAAATAATGACAAATGAAGACTCAGCTCAAAGTAGTTGTTTTAGAGAAGTACACATAAAAACATACATTAAGAAAAAATAATGAGGTGCTAATTAAACTCAATTTTCCCCTTCTCTGTGTTCCCAGAATTCTTTGCATTCAACTCCATTACACCATTTAGAGAAGAATGTATCATAGTTTGTTGTATACAGGAATCTCTCCAATTTAGTACCCTCCATGCCTTGAGGAAAGAGTTTATGTCTATCTTTATATTCGTGCTTCCTAATGCCAAATAATATATCTCATACTTAGCAGATCTTTAATAAGTGTGAAAGGAAGAAACACAATACGAACAGAAGAAAAATAAGGGACACAAAGGCAGAAGCACAAGAAAGCAATCTAGGAACAAAATACATTTTTTTTAATATTTCCACGTGGTCACCATAGAGAGTTAAATGTGGTGGTCATGCCAGGCAGACACAAATATCACTGTGCTATTATGCTACTGAGAGTGAGCAAACGTTGCTTCCAAGAAAATAAATCTGTGACACATATTGCCATATTTATACACCCAAATTGAAACCAAGACTTGATATGTGAATGCACTTCGATTTTGGGGGACAGGTTGTAATTGCTGACTGAATTTATAGCCTAAGGAATGTGATGAGAAAGTAGAAAATACAGGAATAAATAGGGCATTTAGAAGAGATGCAAAGTAAAAAGTAGAATTTGACAACGACTTTCTGTGTGAAGTGGAGGGGATAAAGTTGAAAATATTGTAGCTTAAACAGTAGTTATGCTACTTACTGGTTGTATGACCTTGGCTATCTTATTCATTTTTCCAGAACTTCATATTCATCCTATTAAAATATGGATATTAACATAACCTCCAAATTGTTATGAGGACTCAATTTTAAAAATAGCATTGATAGAGAATATTTAATATATTAATTAACAATTTTAAGATTTTTTATTTCTTTATATCCCTGGCCTCTTCCTCATTTAATCTGCTAGAACTAAGGATCTGGAAGAGATCCATATTTGTACCCATTCAAAAGAAAGATGATCCAGTAGAATGCAGAAATTATCAAACAATATTATTAACATCACACACAAGTAAAATTTTGCTTAAGATATTTCAAAAGCAGTTGCAACAGTACATCAACAGGGAACTTCCAGAAATTCAAGCCAGATTCAGAAGACGACATGGAACAAGGGATATCATTACTGATGTCAGATGGCTCATGGCTGAAAGCAGAGAATGCCAGATAAGATGTTAAACTGTGTTTCATTGACTAGTCAAAGGCATTCAGCTGCGTGGATTATAACAAATTATGGATAAAATTGCAAATTCCAGAACACTTAATTGTGCTCATGAGGAATTTGTACTTAGGACAAGAGACAGTCATTCGAACAGAACAAGGAGATACTGCATGGTTTATAGTCAAGAAAAGTGTGTGTCAGGGTTGTATCCTTTTGCCACACTTATTCAATCTGTATGCTGAGCAAATAATAGGAGAAACTAGATTATATGAAGAAGAATGTGGCATCAGGATTGGAGGCAGACTCATTAACAACCTGCAATATGCAGATGACACAACCTTGCTTGCTGAAAGTGAAGATGACTGAAGCATTAACTGATGAAGATCAAAGACCACAGCCTTCAGTAGGGATTACATCTCAACATAAAGAAAACCAAAATCCTCAAACTGGACCAGTAAGTAACATTATGATAAACAGAGAAAAGATTGAAGTTATCAAGGATTTCATTTTACTTGGATCCACAATCCATGCTCATAGAAGCAGCAGTCAAGAAATTGAAAGATGCATTGCATTGGACAAATCTGCAGTTAAAAAGCAAAGATGTCACTTTAAGGACTAAAGTGCGCCTGACCCAAGCCATGATATTTTCAATCACCTGGTATGCATGTGAAAGCTGGAAAACGAATAAGGAAGACCAAATAAGAATTGATGCCTTTGAATTATGGTGTTGGCGAAGAATATTGAATATACCATGCACTGCCAGAAGAACAAAAAAATCTGTCTTGGAAGAAGTACAGCCAGAATGCTTCTTAGAAGCCAGGTTGGTGAGACTTCATCTCACATTCCTGGACATGTTATCAGGAGGGACCAATCCCTAGAGAAGCACATCATGCTTGGTGGAGTAGCGGATCAGCAAAAAAGAGGAAGACCCCTAACGAGATGGATTGATCCAGTGGCTGTAACAATAGGCTCAATTATAACAATGATTGTGAGGATGGCACAGGACCTGGTAGTGTTTTATTCTGTTGTATATGGGTTCACTGAGTCAGAATTGACTTGAAGGCACCTAACAACAACAGTAATCTCTGACTCATAGCCACCCTATAGGACAGAGTAGAATTGCCCCATAGGGTTTCCGAGGAGTGGCTGGTAGATTCGAACTACCGACTTTTTTGTTAGCAACCGAGTTCTTATCCACTGTACTAACAGGGCTCCATCTTCCCTACAGAGCATATAATCTAACCAATAAATACAGTAAATATGTTAATTATATGAAAATATATGGGTTGGGACTGTGGTAAAGGAGATTTAAAATAGTCCAAGTGGAAAGAATCTTGTAGTATTAAACAGAGTAGTCAGAGGTAGGCCTCATTAAGAAAATTTGATCCAAGATATGAAGGAAGTAATAGAGTTAGCCTAGTGAATACCTGGAGAGAGAGTGGTTCAGGCAGAAGAAACATTCAGAAGAAGTACACTAAGATAGGACCATGTCAAGTATATTTTATTTACAGGAAGAAAGCCAGCGTAGATGGAGATGTATCATCAAGGAGTGAGAAATAAGAGAGGAAGTTAGAGAGGCAATAGAGAATTAATCATGTAGGAGGACCCTATAGGTCATTGCAATGACTTTGGCATTTATGGAATGAGGAGCCACTATGTGATATTGGACATAGTAGTGAAATGATCCACTTACTCTGGTGGAAGAATCAAGAATAGAATTTAGGGACCAAGAATGGAGGCAGGAAAACCTATTAGGAGGATTTCGAGCTAAGGCAGGGAACAAATCATTGTGGCTAGGACAATATTGGTAATAGTGTAGTGATGACAAGTGATTGGATTTTTTATGTATTTTGAAGATTGAGCCAATAAGATTTCCTAATATATTGGATATAGGATATAAAAGTTTAATCCAAACAAGTGGAATGATGGAATTGCCATCAACAGATTGAAGGAGCAGGTACCGATGGAGCAGATTTTTGAAGAAAAATCAGAAATTCTATCTTGACCACTTGAGTTTGAAATATATATTAGTTGTCCAAGTGAAAATTTCAAGAAGAGTGGAATGTCAGAATATAGTACTGTGCTGGAAATAAATATGTGGGAGTCATGGATATAAAGATAGTATTTAAAGCCCTAAAAATGATTAAATCCCTGAACAGGTAAGAAATACTCTGACCTTAACTTGGTGGCGAGGAGTATATTAGATTATATTACGGTTCCAATAATTCAGTCTTTCTTTCCTGTGAAAGTATTAAAGTCTCCATACATTTCTATACAACTTGTAGTGACTCTCTGTAGCAGGAATATACATGTCTGCCTGTTAACAACAAGATTGGCCATTTGACTTGCTTTGGTCAAAGAAATGTGAGTCAGAGTGACATAAACCACCATATCTAAGCTAAATCTTTTGGAACCACAGCATTTCTTTTTCCCTTTAATGTGAGAATGGCATGTCCCAAATGGGGGATGCACATTTAACATGAAAACTAAAATGAAAAAGACACGTCCAGTAGAAGTGAGCAGAGTCAGCAGAACCACAGCCAACGAACTGTTGTTATAAAAAAATTAAAAAAAAACTCGTTGCCATTGAGTAAATTCCAGCTCATAGTGACCCTAACTGTTGTCAAAAGGCGAAAAAAGAAGTAATCCCTTATGGTTGTAAAGTGCCAAAATTTCTAGGGTTGTTTATTATTACATAATTTCTTAGCAAAAACTGGTTAATACAAAGAAATCAGCAAAGGAGATGGGGAAGAACCAGCCAATAAGGAAAAGATAAATGAAAAAAGTGTGGTTTCCTAGAAGCTAAGTCAAAAATATATACCAACCAAGACAGAATGCTTGATTTTATTGTTATTTTCAGTTGCACTCAAGTCAGCTCTGACTCTGTGTATAACAGAACAACATGCTGCCCAGTCCTGCTCTATTTTTATGATTGTCTGTATTTTTGAGTCCACTTTTGCTGCTATTGTGTCAACCCATCTCACTAAGGGTTTCCCTCTTTTTTGCTGACCTTCTACTTTACCAACCATTGCTTCCTTTTCTAGCTATTGGTCTTTCCTAATGATGTGTCAAATGTAAATGAGCTGAAATCTCATCATTCTTGCTTCTAAGGAGCATTCCAGTTGCGTTTCTTCTAAGACTGATTTGTTCGTTCTTCTGGCAATCCACAAAATATTCAATATTTTTCCTCAACACCATAATTCAAATGCATCAATTCTTCTTCTGTATTTTCATTTTCCAGCTTTCTCCATGCATACGAGGTACTTGAAAAGACCATGGCTTGGGTCCAACACAACTTAGTAGTCAAAGTGACATTTTGCTTTCTAAAAGTTTAAAGGCTACTAAAGTAATGGTTATTGGTGGCCTGTTTTGAAAACTGTTTGTATGGAATGGTGGGAGCAAAACCTGATCAAAGTGAATTTAAAAAGAACATAAAAAGTGTAATTACAGAAAAGATGTATAAAATATTTTTGAGGCATTACGTTTTAAAGAGAAGCAAAGAAATGGATTGATGTCTGGCAGGACATCTAGGGCCAACAAAATAAAATGCATGGGATATATATATATATATATGGCACTGCTTAGTAGAGAGAGATGGACAAATGTCTAAGTCAGAGTCCTTAAATAGGTACAAAGATATGGGATCTGAATGCCTCAGAAAAAGGGATGGATTTTAGACAGAATTATGGATAACTAAGCACAAAGAAGAGCTCTGGTGGTGCAGTGTTTAAGTGCTCAGCTGCTAACCAAAACCATCAGCCGCTCCACAAGAGAAAAAGATGTGGCAGTCTGCTTTCTTAAAGATTACAACCTAGGAAACTCTATGGGGCCGTTCTACTCTATCCTACAGTGTCAATAAGAGTCAGAATCGACTTGATGACAACATTTTTAAGCATAAAGAGTTTGTAGGTATTTCTGCAGGTAGGCATGTAGATATGATGGCAGGAGTCCATGAGATTGCTTTTGATTCTCCCAGTAAAGTACAAAGCAAAAGTAAATTAATTAGCAAAATACAGTTTGAGAGTCAGGAGGCATTAAGAAACCACACACACACTAAATGAGACCCAGTCCATGCTGCGTGTGTGTGTGTTTCCCTCCAGTCACGTGGAGAGCAAGTCATGTGTGAGAGCAAGCAGAGAATAGACATTGCAGTGAATGAAAGCTGGTTTATATTTGGTAAAGAACAGAAGAATAAAAGAACAAAAAATAATATCAAGGAAGCAAGAGACAGTAATTTGAAAGAAATCCCCCACACAGCCATTGTATCTATATCTATATCTAGGTCTGTCTCTCTACCTCACTCTCTATCTCTATATCTACCCTTAGGAGTAGAGAATAAGAAGGGAAAGGGAGTAAGACACCCTGTATTGGGTCACTCAGATACCTGTTTATACCACAATAGTTGAAACAAGTGGTGGTGAGAGGCAGGACAAAGAGGAGCAGGGACTGAATGTGTTCCTTATAAGTTTGAGGGAACTGAGGGAAGAAACAACGTATGTTTGCTCTCCTATAGATCCTCAGGAAATTATAACAGCTCCAGAGTAAAACCTCTCTTAATGCCTCTAGGCAGATAGGTCTTAGATACCTCATTAAATTATGTCTTACAGTGGCATAGGAGAAGCAAGATGAATTTCAGAGCATCTGAAAGACAGAAGCATTATAATTGAAGGGACCTTGAGGAAAAGAATTGAGAATTAACACAGAACAGAAGGGCCTGATGAATGAGAAACATAAGCATGACTAGACATCTCATGTATGGACAAAAACCCATTAGATGAATTACCCAGTGCTCTGACTTTTCATTATTTGACACTCGCAAGCCCTCAGTAACTAAGATAAAATGCAAGGAAAGATTAAGTTTCTGCCAACTAAAAACATCAGCATTTGGAATAGAATTTATGTTTATTTGTAGAAAAACAAAATACAATTTCTTGCCTAACTTAATTTGTAGATGAAATTCTCATTCATCGCTAATACTGTAAATCAACTAGCAATGTCCTACACACAATAGATGCTCAATAAAGGTATCTTCCTATGCAGGAGGAAGATGGCTTGGAAGCGACTGTGCAAATGATAATTAAACCTGATATTGTAAAGTACATTCAAAATTTTAAGTAATTTAAACATATATTTTTCTATTTGTCCTTCTTATCAATATAATACGGTAGGAAGGGTAGACATTAAGTTTCTCATCTTACATAGTCTGAAGTAATGGGACAATATGCTATTTTTCCCATTCCACGAAGCATAATTCCGTGAAAGGCAGTTAGAGGAAAAGGAATTTGTACCCCTTCCAAAAAAAAAAAGAGAAAGAAAAATGAAATTTCAAACAATCAAATCTAAGGGAAATTATCTCCGATGAAACTAAATCTCTTTCATAGAAGTACTTCAAGCACAGATTGTTCAGCTTTCTGACAAGGATGTTGTAGCAAAGATTTTCACATTTAACATGATATTGAACTATATGACATTTAATGTCATTTCTAATTTTATGAATCATTGTAGAAAATAGTACTTGAGGGTTTTCTGCTTGTAAAGACTATTTTATTGACCTAAAATGTAGCCTAACAAAATGCTAATACCCTTGTCAAAAATTAATTCTAAAATCAGAAGTCAGGAAGTCAGATATTAATGACTCATATTTAACCCTTCCAATTCAAATATCCCATATAATCAATGGCTTTTCATTGCTTTCTTCCTTATAGCCTTTAAATCATCCCAAATCTCTCTACCCCTCTGATTTCTGTAATGTTCAAGAAGTACTATCACATTCAAGGATAACTGAAATAGCATTTGAATTGTTCTTTTTCCTTTCAATCTAATCTAATATCCCTATAAATGTCTTCTCAACACTAAGGCAGGAATGATGTTTTAAAATGAAAAGTTGATCATGTCTGTACCTTTAAAAAGTCAATGAAATCCCATAAGTCTTAGAATAAGTTCCAAAATTCCTGCACTTTCATGATGTTAGTCATTCTTATCAACACTCTGGTTTTATATTTTGTCACATTTCCACTAGTATTCAATATTTTACCCACATTTAACTATTGGTTGGGGTCGGAGGGCAATGGTGGTCCCGTGGTAGAATTCTTGCCTTGGTTGTTAGAGACCTGGGTTCAATTCCCAGCCAATACACCTTATGCACAGCCACCACCCATTTGTCAGTGGATGCTTGCATGTTGCTATGATGCTGAACAGGTTTCAGAGAAGATTCCAGACTAAGATGAACTAGGAAGAAAGGCCTGGTGATCTAATTCCAAAAATCAGCCAATGAATCGCAAAGGTCAGATCTGCAACCAATCATAGTTATGGTGCAGGAAGGGACTGCATTTCTGTCCATAGGGTCACCATGAATTGGGGGCAAACTCAATGGCAGCTAACAACAACAAGAAGTATTGCCTAATTCCTGAATGTGATATACTTTCTCTTACCTTTCGGTTTTTGCACAGGGTATTTCTTCTGTCCATATCATCTAACACTCATGTCATGCCAATCATCTTTTGAGCTGGAAAACCCTAGTTAAGCCTAAAAAGATATTGAAAGCTTAGGTACACTTTGATTTAGTAGCTGATATGGCTTCTGCCACAGTCCTCTACGAGTCCATTTTTCATTCGTTCTGAGACATAGAAAAATAAAGTTTTATTTACCAAAGAACCTGATGGGCTTAGGGAAGAAAATATCTACCAATATTATCAACTAATATTATCAACAGAGTCCTGGTAGCTCAGTGGTTAAGAACTCAGCTGCAAACCAAGAAGGTCAGCAGTTCAAATCCACCACCCACTGCTTGAAAACCCTATGGGGCAGTTCTACCAAGTCCTACAGGGTTGCTATGCGTTGGAGTCAACACAATGACAACGGATTTAATATTATCAACAGTATTGATCAGAATATGTGTGATGGGGTTTAGTTGAAGACATTCCCTCCTATTTTAAAACAGATGCATCCTTTTGTGAAAGGAAAACGGGCTCAAACTCAATCCTCAATTAGAAAATGATTGGTTCAATATACTGGAGTTATTTTGACTTATTCTATGCCATTATTCGTAAAAAATATGATGGAGAAAAAGAATTGAAAATAAAGTGTTCCTTTTGGATAGGGAAATATGATTTCAATGACAATACTTCCAGTGCATTTGAATTCAATGAAAACATATTCATTAAGTTTGATTGTTATTACTTAAATTGTCTAACATCATTTTCCTGTAGCAGAATCAAATGGGTAATTTCAAACTAAAAATGACATACCACACTGATCTGCGGCTAGAATATTGCTCAATCAATTTCCTTCTATGCTTTCAAAAGTCAGTGAGCTCTACCATCTTAATACTATTCTTTCTAAATCAGATAAGAAGAATGGATTTTTTTTCTTCTAATGTGTGAACCAAATGAGGGAATAAAGATTTAGACATAGATTTTTCTGTACTGATACAAATTTATGATTAAATGGACAACACTTACAAATGAGTCCCTTGCCTATAGCAGTTGTAGCCAAATTGTTCCATAGTAATGATACAAATGTAAATGTTTTGAGTTCACCTTATATTATCTGGTAAGCTGTATCTGAGAGACTTATCTTTGAATATCCATTATCTGAGAATATGTGCCAGTAATATGACTAGTTACTCTTGGATGCATTCCTAACATTTCCACTCTCTGCTTAGTATTGTAGGAAACACACTGTCCAAGCATCTTTTGCTCTCTGTCCAAAAGTTGACACTGGAAGAAGAATGAAAAACAAGAGTAGGGGAGAAGTAAGATTATGTGTATGCTCTATCTGCTTCTAGTGGTCTCTCTGGCATCAACGGTTTCTTCTCCATGACTCTAGCCTCTCATTAAAAAGTCCTTCTCTCTGTTCCCAGATTCTGCTGAGTTAGTTCCCATACTGGGTTTAGCCTCTGCAATACAACGCCTGCTTTAGGGCTCTGACAACACCACCTCTTTCATGTGTCCTTCCAGTAAAACGGAAGACACAAAGAATTCACTTGTGTCAGTGAGCCTCTAAATTCAGGCTTAAATTTCAGGTGTTCTAGTAGGTTTTCCAAGATAAAACATAAATACGTCTTTTTTCAACTCAGGTTGGAAGTGTAGCTTCTGAGTTTGCCCCATAATGTTGTCTAGTGGCTGCTTTTGAAACCTGAGAACTGGAATAGAAAAATGCCCTTAGGGCCTCTAAGACTTTCTAAGGATCTACCAGTCTACTATGCAGGACTACAAACCGCTTCAGCAAGGAAAAACATACATATACACTGTAGGAAATTCAGTCTCTTTTTCAAAAGTAAGTCTTTTATGTTAGCTATCTACATTTCACAAGCATCTTCTACTAAGATATTGAACAAATAGAAGAAATGACACTTATAAAACTTACTGCTAAAAATAGTGATAGCTTCTAATAACCAATGAACATTTATGGCATTTGCACAAGGCCTGAGGAGCAGAGGTGGGGGTGTTAGTCAGAGTGATGTTTTCCTAGCTGCATCAACATAAAGACATTGCTTAACATTGATCATACTATATTACTAATGTAGTCTACTTACTGCAAAAATCTGAAATTCTAATTCTGAATGAAAGAGATAAGCTTAATCATAAAGTAATTACATACCAGTAATAAAATATATGCCAATTAATATCTATTCATATATTGCCATTGTTACAACACATATTTATTAAAAGTACATGCTTATTAATGAGTCCTTATGTGTCAGAAAATGGAGAAATGAGATTAATAAAATATGATTTACCTTCAAGGAGTTACAGTCTATTTCAGTCTTCCGTACCACATAAACCTCTTGCCAACTCTATCAGTATCAGTTGGGATGCAGATTAAAAGATCCTGCTCTTGATCTCATGAATTTCTGATTTAGTAAATCTTCTGTGGAGACCCAAAATATGTATTTTTAATAAGAATCCTAGATGATTAACATATATGAGAATCACAACTGTTCCAGAGAATGGGACCCCAGAGAGGTACAAAAAATAGAACCCAATACAGTGGATACTGGGTTGCTATATCAACACTTTTCTCTGCAGGGCTGACAGCATCTGCTAGCTAAATGGAATACAAGATGCTGATAAATTATAACTCCATCCTCCTGGAATTGCCCTCATCCTCAAGGAGGGCCTCACCCAAGTTTATTTCCTCTCTCACAGGAAAGCCTGTGGTTGATATCTGGAGCAGGAATAAAAACAATCAGCATCCTTGTCTTAATTTGGGACTTTAAAGAAGTAGCACAGCTATAGACCAGCCTGTGGATTAGCTGAAGACCCAGTTGCAAATGCATTGTTAGATAACTTCTCCCACTTCCTAATGTTTCCTTCCACAATTCCTTATAGGAGAATCTCCTGAGTCCCTCAGTAGTAAACTTTCCATGAAGTCTAAATTTCATAGTCTATTTTCAGGGAACCAAACCAAATAAACAAAACAACAACAACAGTGCTTACTTGATCCTATGTTCTCTTCTAGTTGAAATTATAAAATATAAGTCTGTGAAAATTTGAAGTATATTTGCAAACAGCATATCAACAAGTTAGAAAATCTAGATTCAAGGATATTAAGCTTCAGAACTTAAAAAGTATGCATTTTTCTATCTTTGATCTTTATTCCTTCCTTGTACCTTCCTTGTTCTTTCCTTCCTTCCTTCCTTTTCTTCTTTCTGGGCTCTTTTTTCTTTTTTCTTCCTTTCTTCAAAATTATTTATTGAACGGGTGTTACTCTTACTGATGTGAAAAGTACAGCAGTGATCAGAAAGACAAAAAACCCTTTTTTTAAAGCAGCTCAAGGACTAGAGTAAAGTTACAGAGGATAGAATCACTGAACTTGAGGATAGATCAATACAATTCATCCAATCTGAACAAGAGAGAAAAAATGGACTGAAAAAACAAACAATACAAACAAAATGCCAGAACCTCAATGGACCAATAACAAATGATTCAGTATTTGTATCACTGGAGTCTCAAATGGAAAAAGAAAAGATAATAGGGCTTAAAGAGTATTAAGCAAGATGATAGCTGAAAACTCCCCAACTTTGGCAAAAAACACAAACCTATAGAATCAAGAATTTGATCTAATTCTAAACAGAAAAAGCCTAAAGATATTCATGCCAAGATATCTCATAACAAAAGTCTGAAAACCAAATTCAAAGACAAAATATTGAACACAGTCAGAGAGAAACAACATATTAACTATCATCAATTCCACTGACAACTGATTTCTCATCAAAAACCATGGAGGCCAGAAGAAGATGGCACAACGTCTTTTAAGTGCTAACACAAAAGAACTGTCAACTGCAAATTCTATATCTAGTGAAGCTCTTCTTCAGGAATAAAAGTGAAAGAAAGACATTTCCAAACAAAGGAAAAACTAAAATAATTTGTCACTAGCAGAACTCCCCTAGAGATTACCAAAAGGAATTTCTTCAAACAGGAAGACACTGATAAAAAGAAAGGGTCTTGGTATGACATGAAGGAAGAAAGAATAATGGAAAGATCAGAAATATGAATACATAATATAGACTATCCCTTTCCTCAAGAGTTTTATAAATCATATTTGATGAGTAAAACTATACATATATATATATAATTATGTGATACTCAATACCATGATATTTAAAAGCTGAAAAGGTAAAGCAGTCTCAAAATGAGATGCCACACTTTACTCAAAGTGGTGTAAATACACACATACACACCAATAATTGTAAGCATAGAGAGAGGATATCGTATATCAGAGATGTCAGAGGAAGAATCCATAGACTTGATTATTTTTTCCAAGGTTGGTATAGCAGAGGGGAAAAAAAAAACAAAAACAAACCTGTTGCCATCCAGTTGATTCTGACTCATAGCAACCCTGAAGGAAAGAGAGAAGCTGCCGCATAGGCTTTCCTTATGGAAGCAGACTGCTACATCTCTGTCCTGTGGAGCAGCTGATGGATCCAAATTGCTGACTAGTAGTCAAGCATTTAATCTTTTGTGCCACTCAGGCAGACTAGAAGTCTAAAGTCAGTGTGTGGCTGTATCTAGAGGTCCTTCCTTGTCTGTTTGAGCTTCTAGTAACTGCCAGCAAACCTTGGAGTTTCTGGGCTTCTTGATCTATCTGTCTCAGTTGTCTGTCTTCCTCTCCCCCATGTGTGCTTGTCTGTGTCTATTCTGCTCTTCTTATAAATCAAAAGTGATCGAGTTTATGACCCATTCTAATCTGGCATGATCTCATTAACATAAAAATGAAAAACCCTTTCCAAATAAGGTCGTATTTACAGGTACAGGGATTAGGATTTCAATACATACTTAGGAAAGCGGCATGATTCAATCTATAACAAGGCCTGAAACAAAATTTTATTTGTAGTCTTCAGAAAAATAACTTAGGAAAATAGAGAAAGTTATCCTCAACGGCGTTCTTACATACAATCCAACAGTGCATTTTATTTAGTTTTTCTCTCTACATTCCACAAGGTACGGCAGTTCATGTATGGCTGATACCAAATTTTCTCAGAATTTTTGGAGTGCTGTTAAGTTATGTGGCAATCAGTTTGAATTTTAGAAACACATAAGACTTTCGGTGCAGTGGAAGGTAACTGGAACGGATGAGAATAGGAAACCAGAAAGTGTTCTATTACTGTAATTTACACGAAGCTTGATGGGCTTTGAGGTAGCAAAGACGTAGCTATAAGAGGTGGACTCATCTTTAACTTAATTTGGAGGCAAATTCTAAAAGACTTGGTGATGAATTAGATATGGGAGTTCAAGTGAGAAGAAAGAAGAAAGGACTGTGCCTGGTATTCCTGTTGGAAGACTGGATGTATGGTGGCTCCATTCTTTGAAAAAGAGATGAGGAATAATTTGGTTATGTAAAAGTGATATATCATTAAGACAAACTTTGAAAAAGAAGGACTAAAACATGTTTGTTTTACTTTATTGGAAATTTTTTTTAATCCCAAATAAAATGGATTTTTTTTTTTTTTATGGCAAAGAACATTAATGTTATGTCCATAGAAACAATTGATACCATTGGAAAAATAATAAACTTTTCTAGACAAAGCTATGGTTGGAAAAAGTGTCACATAGTAATAGTCCCTGATAGAAACCTAAGAATGGCAGAGGGTATAACTAATAAGTAATTTAATAAATAATAATAATAAAGATTTTTTTCTGAATGTGCAATTAAAATCATTGGTCCCATTAAAAATTAAAAGAAAAGAAGAAACTGACAAAATTTTAAATGTATTATATAGAAAAATTAAGCAATCCCTACATGGTACAAATGGTTAAACACTCCACTACTAACTAAAAGTTTGTTGTTCAAATCCTCTCAGAAGTGCCTCTGAGGAAAGTCCTGACGGTTTGCTTCCAATAGTTCACAGTCTCGAAAACTCTGTGGAGTGCAGTTCTACTCTACAACACAGGGGTCATTATATGTTAGAATTGACTCAATGGCAACTAGTTTGGTTTTAGTATATAAAAAATTGATTAAGAAATAAAATATGTTTAATAGAGCTTTCTCCAAAAATGTTTCTGGAAGAAAATTCATCAGTGCTGATATAATTCTTATTAAAATATTTGTTTCCATAAACATATAGCTAAAACACTCAGATAGAAAATGTCAGAGTAAAATGATAGTACTCTTCACTTACCATGCATATTTTGAATGGCTTCTGTGTGCTAATGGCTAACTATATGCCGAGTATGCAAAAATAATACCGCAGTACCTGCATTTTTACTGGGTGTTTATTGAAAGTAACACGGAAAGATGTTGGTGTAAGTGTCATGATAGTAATCTGGAAAGCTTCTTCGGGAACATATTAGACCAAAGGTGAGTAGAGATCAATTCCATAATATGGTAATTCTTATCAGAATTTCACTGCCCTTCATTTAGTGAATGCTTAAGGAAACTCAGGATGCTCTTCAGATAGTCTTTTCTGTTGCTGTGTATGTCCATGTTTCCAGGCTAATGGACAAATTCAAACCCACCAAAAGCTGCGTGGAGTATAATAATTGCTTCTTTACTTTGTCAGTTTTAAGTGCTACTTCAACCTTCTTTCCACCCATCCTCGCCTCTAGCCCCATACATGTGCTGCAAACTGCTGAAGGCTCCATGACTATTGATTTACGAATTATTTTTCTTTTGGCTCAGCTGCAAACTGAGATTTCTAGCCAGCTAGCCCTCAAGTGAGAATTCATAAAGAAACTCTCCTTTCGTTCTAATAACATCAAGCTGATGGAAGATCAGCCATTTTCTATATCAGTTACTTGGACAAGGGGCTTGGAATTGTGAAGGAAACTTGATATTCTCACTGAATGACAGAAAACAAGGCAGCCACTGATTCTGTGTTTTGATTAGTTCAATGGGAGGAGTAAAGTCATTTATTCAATTTTTTTCAGAATTATTGACAAATTCTCATGGATTTACACTGAACTAGACAAATGGGCAGATTGCAACTGAAAACTTTGGTTACACACACATACTTGGATAGAACTATTTTCAAAATCTGTCCTTTTAGTTAAATATGAAAATGTGCTGTTAAACTATGTATTGGTATACATATACAAAAACGGGTTGCAAATTCATATGTATATAAGGATCCAGCAGGTAAGGGTACAAGTTTGCCATGCTAAGGAGAGGTATACCAGTTGCTGTCAAGTTGACTTCAAGTCATGGCAACCCCATGTATGTCAGAGTAGAACTGTGCTCCATAGGGTTTTCAATGGTTGAATTTTTGGAAGTAGATCACCAGGCCTTTCTTCTGAGGCACCTCTGAATAGACTCAAACCTCCAAACTTTCTGTTAGCAGTTGAGGACATTAACCGTTTGCACCACTCAAGAAGAGGTATAAACTACAGGTAATTAGAAACTGTAAGTCCTATCAAAAGTGGAAAACTGCTTTTCAGCTCTAGTCATTTTGGCTACATTTTAGTTTTTTCTGTATTTTAATTAGAAGCTATATCCAGATTTCCAAATGAAATAATCTGATTTAAAGTATGACAATAGTTTTTCATTTTATTTTATTTTTAAGCACTGTAAAGGAGCATACTATGTAGGTCAAACAAAATATATCCAATGGTCATACGTAATGTACACAGTCATGCTTATGTCTGCCCTATTTTCCTTAAGGAGCAAAACATACATATTGGGAGTTGATGTAATTTTGTCAGTTTCCTTTTTTACTGCTCCTTAATTTAGTGCTACTTGTAGTTGGTGCTGAAATCAATTACCTTAAATGAAATATTTCATGTATAGAAGTGACCTGTGTAATACCACATGCATTAACTGGCATGTAGCTATTCAGCACTTGAAAAGTTACTAGTGAGTCTGAGATAAATTTAATTTAATTCTCATTAATTTTAATTTACATTTGCTAACTGATCCTTGATTGAATTATTGGAAAAAGTCTAAGTAATTTGGAACAACTTGAGTATGTCAATCTATTTTTTCAACTGTAAATTTTATGAAATCTAAATACAGATCTAGTATTTCTGATGAAAAATCAGGCTGTGAATGGGGATTGGGGATGTGCTGAATGTGTAAACTAGACACCGGATTTCAAGATTATGAAAAAATAGTGTAAAATAATTTCTACATGAGTCATGTATTGAATAAAAATAGTTTAGACGTACTGGTTAAATAAGTACTTTTTAAAAATTAATTTTACATTTTCCTCTTTTTTATTGGGGTTACTAGAAAATTTGAAATTACATATGTGTTTCCCTTTGTATGCACTGGGCAGTATTGATACAGAATATAGAACAATGGCTGGCCCACGATGAGCACTCTTTAAAGGAAATTATTATTTTTATTATTATTGGTGTTATTTTACTTGTCTTATACTTTTGACTGAGTATGTGCTTCTTGTTTTAAAGAATTTTAGGTATATATGTGGACACCGCATGAGCCTGAAATTGGGCAGTAACTGTTGCCAGTTTTTCTTATACTGAGCCTTCTAGTACTCTTAAGTATTTCTCATTTATCTAAGAAGATTATGCAATGTTGATGAAAATAAACTTGGACTTAGAGGCAACCAAGAAGAAGCAATGTTCATGTATTTTCTTTAATAACTATGTGCTACAATACTCTGTTCTGATTTTTGAAATATTCTTAAGCTTCTGGAACTACATGGTTCAATAAATAAGAACGGGTAAAGATGCATTCTGCAGACCTACAATCATACCTTAAACTTATTCCCAATTTCTGCCTTCCCCTTCAGTGTATATGTAGAAGATAGAGAAAACACTGATATTATTCCACCGTCATCACTGTTTAGCTATGCAACTATGAGTTTCATCTAGAAAATGAGGTCTTAGGTATCTTCTAGCCTTAGGAGTTTTTGCTTCTATAATGTCCCAGGGAGACATATAAATTTACCTGATGATTCCTCTAATTTCTGAGGAAAGCAAAATATAATCATTTTACATTTTCCCCACCCATCTCTTTGTCTTGCCCTAACAATTGTTCTGCCTCAGGAGTGCTGCTAAATATAGTTCAGACATGGCATAGCCAGGAGTATGTAGGAAGGAAGTTGACTTTGGTGCTTCAGTATAATTGTACCCTTTCTTCTTATTGTCTTTAGATTCTGTGTTAAAAAAAAAAAAAAAGATCAACAGGTTTATTTTTATCTCACCTCTAGTTTTTGAAAAGCATGTAATGCTAGTGATCTAAATTTAAAAAGGAAGAATACATTTCTGCTATTTGTTCTGATTGTAATATTTCTACTTCAGTACAAAAGAGCTCATATGCTACTGGTCTATGACTAAACAAGAAGAATAAAGGTTTACATTTACATCCTTTTCCCCTCCCTTTTCTATCGTCAGCAATTAATTGTATTCAGTCACCGTCATTCTAAATAAACCTCCCAAATAACCAGTATCAAACTTCCATCATCATTGGATCTAAGCGCTTTACTAAGAATGATTCCACCAGTTCTATTTTACAGATAAACTCACTGAAGTGTGGAGAAGTAAGTAGTTTGTCCTGGGTTGCAGGGCAACAAGGAAACAAGGGATAAGAACCTTCTAAGAAGACAAACAGGATGACAAACCATGGGCCTTACATGGCTAGTTTCATAGCCCTGGTGACACAGTGGTTAAAGCTCTCAGCTGCTAATTGAAAGGTCCGTGATTTGAACTTACCAGCCGCTCCACAGGAGAATGATGTGGCAGTGTGCTTCCGTAAAGTTCACAGCCTTGGAAACCCTATGGGGCAGTTCTACCCTGTCAGATAGAGTCGCTCTGAGTAAAAATCAATTCAATTGCAATGAGTTTTAACAGTACATGTATTCCCAAATTCCTGATAATTCTTCCAATATCATAGCAGCTAAGGACTAAGAATGCTAGTGTGAGCTCAGGAAATAGGAGAAACTGGTTTGAAATAATGCTATAAATATGCTAGAGATACACTGATAGTACAATCTGTATTGTACAATAATATCTTTATCAAAAATAAAGTTAGACTAAAGGCTTTTTTCCAATACTCAATCTTCATATTTCTCTTTATTGGAAAAAAACATTAAGCATATCCATTTAGAAGAATAGCTCCAGAAAAAAATCCATCTGGAACTCCGGTGCTAGAGAGGTAGGTCCAAAAGGCTGAGAAATATAATTATAGAACCGTTGAAAAGAAATTCTTCAATCAACAAGGTTAAGTTTTTTTCTTTTTCTTTGGATATAAATATACTGGAATAATCATATCCATATTTCTTGTTTCCGTGAAATACCTTTTAAGTGGGTTTGGGACCTAAATACCCTTAGCTATTCCATAGTTAGGGAGTCCCTAGATGGTGCAAATGGTTAAGTGCTGAACTACCGTGGAAGTTATTCTAGGGCTGCTATAACAGAAATACGACAAGTGGATGGCTATAACAAAGAGAAGTTTATTCTTTCACTGTCTAGGAGGCTAAAAGTCCAAATTCAGGTCAGCTCCAGGGGAAGGCTTTCTCTGTCGGCTTTGGAATAAGGTCCTTGTCATCAATCTTCCCCTGGACTAGGAGCTGCTCTGTGCAGAAACCCCAGGTCCAAAGGACAAACTCTGCTCCGGGCACTGCTTTCCTGATGGTGTGAGGTCCCCTGTCCCTCTGCTTGCTTCTCTCATAATTTGATATCTCAAAAGTGACTGGATCAAGACACAATCCAATCTTGAAGATTGAATCCTGCCTCATTAACATAACTGCCTCCTATCCCACCTCATTAACATCATAAAAAATCAAAAAAAGTTGCCATCATAGCGACCCTATAGGACAGAATAGAACTGCCCCATAGGGTTTTCTAGGAGAGCCTGGTGGATTTGAACTGCCAACATTTGGCTAGCAACCATAGCTCTTAACCACTACCCCACCGGGGGTTCCATTAACATCACAGAGGTAGGATTAACAGCATACAGAAAAATCACATCAGATGACAAAATGGTAGACAATTACACAATACTGGGAATCCCAGCCTGGCCAAACTGCTACTCATATTTTTGGAGGACACAACTGAATCCATGACAACTACTAGCTGAAAGGTTGCTGATTCAAACCCATGCAGTGGTACCTTGGAAAAAAGGCCTGGTGATCTGCTTCCAAAAGTCACAGCCTTGAAAACCCTATGGAGCGCTTTTCTACTCTACACACATGAGGTTGCCATGAGTCAGACTTGACAACAGCATTTATTTACTTATTTTTCTTATTCCCTACTTGATAGCTAATTTATGCTATCAATAAACATTAGCATTTCAAATTTTAGTGAAATAACCATAACAATCGCTAATATTTTAACCTTCTAATAATACTTTTTGAGGCAAGTACTATAGAAGCTCCATTTTTCAGGCCAAGAGAAGTTAGATAACTTTGCCCAAGCTCATACAAACCTGTAAAGAGGCTATCCTGAATTTGAGTCCAGGTTTAATTTGCTTCTAGAACATGAAACTCTCAGCTGTAAACTAGACTGAACTTAAATAGCCCCAGGAATAAATAGAAGTAAGCTGTACACACACAAACAATCATATATATACCATGTAAATATATCAATGTAACAGGAAACAATTATTAAAAATATAAAACCATAAAATGGATATTTAGATTAATGAAAGTGTTTCCATACATACCA
Source organism: Dugong dugon (assembly GCA_030035585.1). Lineage (NCBI taxonomy): Eukaryota > Metazoa > Chordata > Mammalia > Sirenia > Dugongidae > Dugong > Dugong dugon. Next base: position 97,276,475 of record CM057463.1, on the reverse strand, counting down.
TATGAGATAATGAGATACAAAGATTAGGTGATTTATTAAGTCTAATTACAGTCACAAAATTAGTGCTTAGGAAGAGATTGAGTGTATTTGGGAAGAGAAATATAGAATAATGATGAACACAATATCCTAAGAACTAGAAATCCTGACTTCTAAGGCATAACAACTATATGATTTGGACAAGACAAAAAATGATAAAAAGTTAAATTTAAAGAAAATTTAGAATTTAATCCAAGCACTTCATTTACAGATAGAAAAGTTGAGGTCTATGAAAATTAGATGACTTCTCTACTTCCCCCAAATCTTTTTACTAATTATGTACAGAGCTACTTAATCTGTCTAGAACTCAGATTATCATATCTGTAAAACAGGTATAAAAGCACTAACCCTATCTGGCTCTCAAGCTAAGCCTTAACTTTTTTGGTTTGTTTGTTTTTAATAGTTTACCTGTCTTGTAGAGTGGACATATCACACCGTGTATTTTTTCTTCTTTAGATGAAAGTATGTTATCTCATCTACAATAGAGCATAGAAGAGGCACTATCTCATCTCTTTCTCTTTTTAAAGCCTGAATGTGTGAATGAATGAATGAGGTTGATGTAAATGAAGTGATAAGGTGGTGAACAGTGGAACTTTAATAAATATCAGGTTTTTGAAAATTATATTTTCAACATAACGAGTTTCATTTACAATCCTCTGCCTTACCCTAGTGGGAAATTTGACCGTTAGAAAACTTCCTTTATTGACACAAAATCTATTCACTCTCATGAAAACTTTTGGACAGTTATGACCAAGATTCATATTGTTGAATAGGAAAATTAGTAACAGACATCTTACTTTGATTTTAAGGTTTTTCTTATCCACAAAACTAAATATTAACCATAAAAAAGCCCGCCAGAAACTGCTGTATAGCAATGCAAATTTGTTTTGTCCTGCTAGAAAAGGATAGTCATCAAACCACTTGTTATTAGGTGCCGTTGAGTCGGTTCCGACTCATAGCGACCCTATGCAAACAGAACAAAACACTGCCAGTTCCTGTGCCATCCTCATGATCGTTGTTATGCTTGAGTCCAGTGTTGCAGCTACTGTGTCAATCGATCCCATCAAGGGTCTTCCTCTTTCTCGCTGACCCTTTACTTTATCAAGCACGATTTCCTTCTCTAGGGACTGGTCCCTCCTGATAACACGCCCAAGGAAGAGACAAAATCTTCCCATCCTTGCTTTCAAGGAGCACTCTGGCTGTATTTCTTCCAACACAAACTTGTTTTTTCTTCTGACAGCCCATGGTATACTCAGTATTCTTTGCCAACACCATGATTTAAAGGCATAAATTCTTTTTCAGGCTTCCCTTATTCCTTATTAGCCTATATTTGAGCCACTTTAGTAAGTTCTGGTGTCCTGGTGGATACTGGTACAACTGCCTAAAAAACAAAGAAGTTGGTCTGTGCCACATTTGAGTGTTGAGAGCCATTTACAGGAGGGGATGCTTCCCAGAGAAGTGATTGTGTGGAACTTCTGTGTCTTTTGGTCTCTGTACAGCTAGATAAGGCTTACAAATATTTAATTATTTCCTTTGTGTTATTGAGAAGGTACAGTTACTGGTGTTCAGAAATATTCAAGTAAATGTGTTATATTTGCAGTGAAAACAGTTTGTGATGCACTTCCTAGGCCATTATACCAATATGTACTATGTATGTGATATGCGTCATGGAACACTGGACCAATATGGCCGGCTCCATTAGTCACCTCCCTGATAGCATCTTTTATAAAGTGCTCGCCTTCCTGAAAACAGTTTATGATGCACTTCCTGGGCCATGGAAGCGATATGTGTTGCGTCTATGATGTACTGCATGGAATATGGGACCAATATGGCCTGCTTGCCATTGGCATATCAGTTTTTCAAATAATAAAAAACTACCCACAAACAATGATTCAACATCCATTCTGCTGGTGAAAAAACATGGCATCACCAAAAAAATCCACCCCCCTAAATATATATATAATTCACCTATGGAAGAGTTAAAGCTTATTGCAGTATTGGGAAAAAAAATGGCAGAAACTTTAGACGAAAGAATCTGGGTACCTGGAAGGAAAATACACACTCAGATACAAACACACACAGAAACAAAAAATCTATCCATTACCACAAAACATTTAATTCACAAAGTTTGGGTCCATTTATAGTGTTCTGAATGAATTAAACATTGGACAACTTCTTGTTTTATCATTTATGTTTAATGTGTAAATGACATTCTATTTAACATTCTGAGAGCATAACTACAGGCAAAACTGTAAGTATAAAAGAGGTCGGCTGCTAACCAAAATGTCAACAGTTTGAACCCACTGGCCCCTCCTGGGGAGAAAGATGTGGTAATCTGCTTCAGTAGAGATTTACAGCCTTGGAATCCCTATAGAGTCACTGTGAGTCAGAATTGACTTGACATAGTGGATTTTTTTTTTTTTTTTGGCGTAACTATGCAGATAAACTACTTTATGACATATTTATTGACTCAGACTAGTTCTTTCTTATTAACAAAAAAGTTATAGGTCTTTTTCAATCCCAGAGTTTAGAAGTAATGCCTTGAACCCTACTTTCCTAAAAGGAAAAAGAAGCAGAGAGTACTTAACAATGATTGAACCAGACAGCTTTGTACAAAATCATGGAAAATGTGCATCCTAAAGAGGCAGATAATTGTACAAGCATATTGCATAGAACATGTAAGTGGAGCCCTGGAGGTCAAAAAGTAGAAGCAAAGCAATTAAGCTAAGTATCCACTAGATTGTTTTTCATTAACTAATTGAAAAGTGATCACAAGGAATCAGAAAGGTTTAAATTGAAAGGGCTTTTAGTTTAAATCTGACCTTAAGCTAATGTTATTTAAATATGGTAAATAATGGGTTCTGGAAGGAACTTTTTTAGAAATTCCAAACCCCACTCGAGTATACTTTTAGATCCTTTCTAGGTTTCTTTCACTGTTGTTTAAACTTATTTTCCAGGCTATAGTTAAGGGAAAGAGCATAATTATTTACATCAAGTGTGGGCATTGCAAATACCTTTTAAAATTGCATCTTAACGGCAATATGTTTCCAGTGAAATAAAATCATCCATCTATTCACTGCTTTTGGTGAATAATTTAGATCATTTAAGGAAAACATGAAGCATTGGCCTAAGTAAATTCATCCATTCGCTCACTGCTTTTGGTGAATAATTTAAAACATTTAAGGAAAACTGAGTATCTGCCTCAATCATACGGATTAATCATCCTCTCAGCTAAAAGACGTCACTTGCAATCAATGCTACTATTACTTCATATTCGTGGTGAAACCTGATTCTTACGTTGACCTTTTAATTTTAGAGTTTAGACACAGCTAAAATATGGCAAGAATAAAAGGAAAGAAATTGCTCTTTCCTGGACATATTCAGGGGACCAAACCCATACTTTGTCTTTCTGCCTGGTAACCATTCTTTTCAGGCACCAGCACAGCCCTTAAAATACAGACATTGAAGATCAAGAGGCATCATGCATGGCTTCATCAAAAGCAGCATGAGTTCAAACTCAGCTTCTCCCTAGGCCAAAACGCATTCCCTTTATGAGGCTACAACTTTTAAATTAGCTTTAAAAAAAAAGTATTCTGTCTTTGGTTAAATAGAATTAGGTGAAAAAGAGTAGTTTCTGTGGCTCCAGTTCTTTCAGCCCCTAATTCTTTACAGGCTTGAGAACAGACCAGCAGAGGTTGGATTGTGAGATGTTTGGCTACAGACAAAAGATGAGCCTCCTAGGCCCTAAGCAATGAAACTCCCATCACATCCACACACCCTACACAGATTGTGCTCTCTTAGTGTTTCTAGAATAATTCCATGAGGCCCATTAAGAGTTTGCTTAATCAGAGAAAATATCAAAGCATTTGTTTGCAATTCTTCTGAAGTTTCAGAAACCAACAGCCAATTATTACTCAAACTCTTCTTTTCAGATGGGAAACTAATCTCTTTTTAATAAAAACCTTCCACACTTGTTTTTTTTGGTAGGGGGAGGGGGTGGAATACACTTTGCAACCCAAATCACACAGAATACAATGAAACAGAATAGGAAATGATATTTTTCTGCAAACTATCATTTTTTCTGGTTCATTTTCAAGATCTTTGATATTTACATATGACCTTTCCATTTTTATTAACAGTTTATTGAATTTTTGCATTCCAACCAGCAGAAGAGAAAGGTAATTTACAGAAAGATTTGACAGTTATACACACAGCTATAAACTTCAGTCCATTAACTTATTTCTCGTATAACCTTTAGTCAGTTCTACCAAAACATCCATATAAGCATATGCCTCTTTTCCTTTATGTTAAAAAGCTCTGATTATAGAGCCCTATTTATAGAATGTCAAATGGAAGGAAAGCCATTTTATTATGTCTCTTTATGGTTTACAGATGTTTACAGCTCTTACTTTTTAAGGTACATAAGTCAGAATCAAAGATATTTATGTGTTGCTTATGCTTAGTCTTATTTTAGGTGTGAATGGATGCATCTTTTCTCCATCTAGTTAATGTATAATTATAGATTCAAAAATAGCAATATTGTTTTCACACATCTACATATAGCCCCTTTATATCATTGCGTTGTTTGAAATGTTAAATAATATTATTTCTATACAAAGCATAGGAAAGTTATTGTAAACATTTATGTTAAAAACGGTATTTGAACTAAAACTTTACTAAGAAATGTCTTAAAAATACTATCATTCTGATGGTGTATTGAAACCCTGTAGCTGATAGACTGTTGCATAAGTTTAAGGGCAAAACTGAATTACAGAAAAGTGCAAACGTTTTTGTATATTTGTTTTTTTGCACAGAATAGATGTTTTTCTAACTAAAAATTAATATTTAAATGCATGGCGCAGCAATCTAAATGGATCCTTTTTTAAATCATTATGCCTAGGAGCTTTTTCATTTTAAATAAAAGCACCAAAGAGAAGCCGCAAAATAAAAAAAGAACAGTATAAAAATGTCCTTTTTATGTGAATCTTGCGTCACCATTTGTAAAATACCCTAACTTCAAGTGCTTTCCTCAATGCAGTTGAAAAGTAAACACTGTGTTTTCACACCATCCCTAGTGCTGTAGAAAAATAAAACAACATAAAATTTATAAAAACATATGAGATGAAGAAAGGGGATCTATAGTCATAATATACTATCAGTCTCAATTTATCTGCATAACCTTTGTAGGTACAAAGTAATAATAATTAAAATCTACTAATGAAATGTTAAAGATAATAACTAGTCCTATTAGGTTTAGCTGAGCTATGCATGTATGAGACTAGAAATATGCTCACTAAGGAAATATTAGATTGTATCTTGTTAATGGATTTCTGTAAGTTCCATAAAGTGGGTATGAAACACATACAATAATAAATTATTTCCCAGAAAATGAGTTATAGCCAAGGCTGTACAGCCTTCTCAGAAAAAGTGATTCCTATTCTTATAATTATCTGTACTTCATAGCGTTGTAGAGGGGAAGCAAATTAGATCTGCATATCCTTGTGTTGTGTATTAACAATAATGTCAGCTGATCTTAGGAAACAGAAATGAGAGATAATTTTAGTCAGCACTAGTTTTTCATTGTATTTCATCCCTTGTATTTCAGTTTGGCCTCTCAAGAAAATGGAAAAGTTTCATGGTGCCATCTGGTGTGAATTTAGGGAACAGCTTCCTGCAAGCAGTGTCTACTAGAATATTCCTCAAGCACCAGGGTCAGACGGCTACAGAACGTAATTCTCACAAACTGAAAAGCAGTTAACCAATCTAATTACTGTGTGCGTGTGTGTGTGTGTGTGTGTGTGTGTGTGTGTCTGTGTGTGTGTGTGCATGTGTGTGTGTGTGTGTCTGTGTGTGTGTGTGCGTGTGTGTGTCTGTGTGTGTCTGTGCGTGTGTGTGTGTCTGTGTGTGTGTGTGTGTCTGTGTGCGTGTGTGTCTGTGTGTCTGTGTGTCTGTGTGTGCGTGTGTGTGTGTGTCTGTGTGTCTGTGTGTGTGTGTGTGTGTGTGTGTCTGTGTGTGTGTGTGTGTCTGTGTGCGTGTGTGTGTGTGTGTGTGTCTGTGTGTCTGTGTGTGTGTGTGTGTCTGTGTGTGTGTGTGTGTCTGTGTGTGTGCGTGTGTGTGTGTGTGTGTGTGTCTGTGTGTGTCTGTGTGTCTGTGTGTGTGCGTGTGTGTGTGTGTCTGTGTGTCTGTGTGTCTGTGTGTCTGTGTGTCTGTGTGTGCGTGTGTGTGTGTGTGTCTGTGTGTGTCTGTGTGTCTGTGTGTGTGTGTGTGTGTGTGTGTGTCTGTGTGTGTCTGTGTGTCTGTGTGTGTCTGTGTGTGTGTGTGTGTGTGTGTGTCTGTGTGTGTGTCTGTGTTTATATTCACCTTTTGTGAAGAGTTTTCTCTAGGGAAATTCAACTGGAATTATCAGGGTTTATGTATGTATCAGTTTGTATTTATGTTTTTTTTTTTAAGCAAAACTATCAGAATTCCTTTTCAGTGCATGATGAAGCTTTCTTAAAAATTGTTCTTTCAGAATACATTCCTTCAAATTGTCACTGCTGCTATGTCAAGTTGAAAATACAAAATTAATGATAAAAATCTCATTTTTTTCCCTGAAGCTTTGGCATTGTGTATGTGTATGAGATCACGTGAATATTTGAATTGCAAAAGTCAGATGCAGACTTTCATGAAATGCTAGAGTTATGGGTATTGTGCTTTCTCTCTCCATCATATACTTCTTGTTCATTTTTATTTCATCATATATTTTCTTTTGCCTGTAATTACATGCCAAACTTTTCCTTAATTTTTGAACTTTTACTTGGTCTACATTTTGTATATCATGTGAGAATTTTTGTTTTCCCCTTGTTACTTGTTCTTTCATTGTCTCCTGAGTCATTTGAAGGTGATAATTTCTCTTTAAGATCTTCTGTCACTTTCTTACACTGTATACAGTAATGTCCCAAATTAAAGATTGATAATGACCTAGGCAACATCTACAGGTTACTTTCAAAGCTAGAATTCTGATATCTGACTTTGTCTTGACAGATTCCATTAGAAATAAGGAATCCCTTAAAATGCTACAGGAAAAAACTGCCAAAATAATAGTTCCTCACAAAGACTTTAGACACATTTTAAAACATTTACAACAAAAAGCTATTTTCCTCGAAATATAATACTGATAGGTTTTTGTTCTTTTGTTTCGTTTTTTTTTTGCTTGCTTGCTTGTTTGTTTTGTATATTATAGCTATTTGAATTTTCATTACTGTTGGAGAAACTGTTCAATGATTAATCGTTATCTATAGTGTGTGTACATGCACAAAAGTAGGTTGTACATATTCAAAGAAAAACAACTTTTAAACAAGTGACAAGGGAATGGAGATAACCTTCCACAGACTTAGCATGTTTTTAAAATTAACACATCTCTCTGGAAAGGCTTCTGCATAGTCACATGTTAAAAATGAACAGAACAGAAAACAGCATTAATCACCACTTGTACCTTTTTCTAAATATAGAAAGAAATCACAATGACCCACTTCTACATAGCTTATGTAAATTATATCTTAGTCTGGAAGCGTAATTAAATGCTTCTGAAAATATTCACTTTCATAAGTCATGTGGTTCCTCCGCCAGTATTGTACAGAAAACTTGTACCATAATGACCCAGTCAAATACTGAATACCTAAGTAAGCCCACAGTGACTGACTGAAATATGGGAGTACAGAAAAGGTATAAACTTCATCTAAAAAAAAAAACAAAAAAAACCCAGACTAATTGTATAAAACAATTAGCAAACTCCAAACAATTAATAAATGCATGACAAAAAACAACCAATAATCACCCGTGATGTACACTCAAATGATTTGTAAAGGTAAATAAAACTAAATATTATGAGTTAGAGAAGTTAGGGGAATTCTCCCTAAAATACTGACTTATAATTTATGTCTTGAAAAAAGAACTTAATTGGGAAACTTTAAAAAGAGGTCAGTCTAACTTAATAGAGTGGGGCACATTCAAAGCAAAGTCCTGGTGGTGGGAGTACATAGAGAACGTCTGGGAAAACTGAGGAGAGCTACATAAATAAAGTACAAGTTTAACTGAGCAGAGCAACAAACGTGAAGCCTTAAAACTAAAGGCATTTACTCCATGCTACTCACATGGCATTTCTCATTAAACCTATTTTTATGGATCGGATTGTGTCCCTTCAAAATATGTGTTGCAATTCTAACTCCTTTGCCTATGGGTGTAGTCATGTCCTAAACCTAATCACGGAGCAGCATCAGGAGGAAAACTTGAGTGAGGACCGGTCACTGATGTGTAGTAGGAAGAAGCTGAGCATTGACTATTAAAGCCAGAGCTGTATTCAGTATTAGGAAATGAGCTGTGAAGGCTAAGCAGCCAAGTATAATGGCCGCAGGTGTCCAAAAAGGCCCGTATATTAGGAATGACCAATCCCTGTTACCAAGGACAGTCTTGGAACTTCTTGTATCACTGAGTCAATGCAGAACGAGTCCTAGAAAACCAAACAATGGAATAATTATTTGAGGATATTATTTGATCCATCAATTAATATTCATATCAATAGTCAATTAAGACTATCAGGATATGTAAGTTGCAAGTCTTCGCCAAAGATGTTACTTTGGAGAACAATAGCACACATTCAAGTACATAAGTATTGCAATGGTGTTTCTCTGCAGAAGTTAGGTATAAAATAATTATTTCTCAGCCTACGCTAATGGTATTTTAGCACAAGGATTTATTTATGGATACAAGGGAATAAAAATGGCAGCTAAAAGTTACTGGTTTAGGAAAAAGCTCTGAGGCATTTACATTTTGATACTAAGACTTAAGGTTAAGACTATATGCTAATGCAGAAGGAGGTACTATAATTCACTTTAATGCAAAGCATGCTGTAAAAATTTGTCTCCATACATAGAAAGAACTGAATAATAAGGAAACAAGATTTGCTGGGATTGGCTTTATATTTATCCTTGTATTCATGAAATGATAGTATGCAACTTGTTAGTAATAAGGATCAGAGGTCATATGAAAGATACTAAAAATGCAGTATAAGTTGTATGCATATGTATATTAAAAAACAGAATCTGGTTGTTTGTCTTATTGGGTTGATAAAATATTTTTCCTTAAAGGAAATGTAATTCAAATATTTCCATGACGAAGTACTATGCTTCTTTGCAGTTCCTTTCTGATGGGGAATATAAAGGTGCTGAGTAGCAACTCTTGAATCCTAGAGAGGGTTGTGCTGTATGTTTCGAATATTGGGGAGGCTCCGGAAATGTTACAAATCAACATAGAACATCAAGGCAGCAAAATTCACTTTAAATGTTTATCATCTAATGGCAGCCCAAGAAATAATAGCTGCCAATAGAGGTTAGCAAATTTTAAACTTTTCATCACTCTCCTCTGGTCTATTTTCTCTGAAATACTTCAAGCTAGAGTTAGCCATCCATGTAATCATTTACATCCTTGGACTCACTCAGCAAATGCTCATGTGTAATCAACCTAATTCCTAAGAACATTTTAAAGGCATAATGATACTGAATATTTTAAACTAGACCATAATACCCTGTGTTGCAATGCTATAGCACCTTTCAAATTAGATTCACAGGTCACTAAAACATTATTTAAAGATTAGAAGTCTGTCATAGATCACCGTTTTATAGATGAGGACATGCTATCAATCTGGACAAAGAAGCTTATTTAAAATTATAGAACATTGCAAACTAAGAAGTAAAGGGCAATGGCACTTTTAGAAAATTATACCTGTCCTTCAGAATGTATTTAGAATGGTTGATCTATTAACCCTTTTTCTCCCAAAAGTAAAGGGTAATTTCAAACACATGTTCAGATTTCACCAGAAACTATACCTGTCACCCTTAGCACCTTCTTAATAATCCTTCACCCTCATCTTCTGCTTTCTCCCTGTAGTTCTCTAGATCCCAGCCTCATGGACTTCTCTGTGATCCTGGATAATGCCGTGTCTTTTGTCTGCATAGGCTTTTCTTCCTAGAAAGTCAACATGCCCACCCTAATTTCTATTTTATAACTTAGGAATTGAAGGAAATATCATTATCCTCAAGGAAACTTCCTTTGAGCCTCCAGAACTATGAGAAAATAAATTTCTGTTCTTTAAAGCCACCCACTTGACACAACTGATCAATTGTTTACCCTGCTGTTGTTGTTAGGTGCGTTCGAGTCGGTTCCAACTGGTAGCGACCCTACGTACAATAGAACAAAACACTGCCCTGTCCTGCACCATCCTCACAATCATTGTTATGCTCGAGTCCATTGTCGAAGACACAGTGTCAATCCACCTCATTCAAGGTCTTCCTCTTTTTCGATGACCCTCTACTTTACCAAGCATGATGTTCGTCTCCAGGGACTGATCCCTCCTGATAACATGTCCAAAGTATGTGAGACGTAGTCTTGTCATCCTTGCTTCTAAGGAGTGTTCTAGTTGTACTTCTTCCAAGACAGATTTGTTTCTTCTTTTGTCAGTCCATAATATATTCAATGTTCTTTGCCAACACCATAATTCAAAGGCGTCAACTCTTCTTCGGTCTTCCTTATTCATTGTTCAGATTTCACATGCATATGAGGTGATCGAAAACATCATGGTTTGGGTCAGGTGCACCTTAACTTTCAAGGTAACATCTTTGCTTTTTAACACTTTAAAGAGGTCTTTGCAGCAGATTTGCCCAACGTAATGTGTTTTGATTTCTTGACAGTTGCTTCTATGGATGTTGATTGTGGATCCAAGTAAAATGAAATCCTTGACAACTTCAATCTTTTCCCCATTTATCATGATGTTGCTTATTGATCCAGTTGTGAGGATTTTTATTTTCTTTATGTTGAGGTGTAATCCATGCTGAAGGCTGTGGTCTTTGATCTTCATCAGTAAGTGCTTCAAGTCCTCTTCCCTTTCAGCAAGCAAGGTTGTGTCATCTGCATAACGCAGATTGTTAACGAGTCTTTCTCCAATCCTGATGTCCCATTCTTCTTCATATAATCCAGCTTCTCAGATCATTTGCTCAGCATACATATTGAATAGGTATGGTGAAAAATTCAGCCCTGACACATACCTTTCCTGACTTTAAACCACGAAGTATTCCCTTGTTCTGTTTTAACGACTGCCTCTTGATCTATGTACAGGTTAAGTGTTCTGGATTTCCCATTCTTTGAAATATTATCCAAAGTTTGTTATGAGCCACATAGTCAAATGCCTTTGCATAGTCAGTAAAACATGAGTAAACGTCTTTTTGGTATTCTCTGCTTTCAGCCAGGATCCATCTGACTTCAGCCATGATATCCCTGGTTCCACTCCTCTTCTGAATCTGGCTTTAATTTCTGGCAGTTCCCTGTAGATACACTACTGCAGCTCTAGAAACACTTTATTTGTTTCCGGGAAACTATACTTTACTTGTTTCTATCTAATTCACTGGTCCTTCCCAGTTGTCTTAGGCTGGGTTCTCTAGAGAAACAAAACAAGCAAAGCACATAAATATATATATAGAGAGAGATTTATACCAAGGAAATGGCTCATGCATTTGCAGAGCCTGGAACCTCCCAAGTCTGTAATTCAGGACAGAGGCCTCTCCTGATGCACGTAGCCAAAGGGGCTGGCAAACCCAAGATCAGCATGTCGAAGAACAGTGCTCTTGCTCATAGGCTTTGAAGGCAGATGAATCCCAAAGATTGGAAGGCAAGACCTCAGGCAAGCTGCTAGTTCAAGTCCTAAGAACCTGAGGTCAGAACAGGAGCCAGCTGCAGGATCCAGAAAGAGCAAAAGCCCACAAGCCTTGCCAAAAAATCCACTTATTTCAATTCAGGCCATACACCCAAGAAAACTCACTTTAAACTGATTGGCTACTCACAGTAGATCCCATGTGGAGGTGATCACATAATATCAAATCTCATCATGGAACTGATCACACCATCATACGACTATCAAACCACTGAGAATCATGGGCCAGCCAAGTTGACACACAATCTTAACCATCACACTAGTATTCTTATTTGCTCCTTCACATCCTCTTGGATGGTTATTATTGGAGTATCTGTGGGCTTAGTCTTCTCCAACTCCACTCACTTTCCTGCTGAAATCATCCAATCTCATACTATCTATACACTGATGCTGATGGTTCCCAAATGTGTATCTCTCACCCACAACGTCTCTATCTCCAGACTCACATGCTCAACAATTCATTAATGATCAATTTTTTCAACAAAAATGTTCTCTACTTGAATGAATAACAGCCTTTCAAAATTTAACATGTCTGAAACTAAACACCTGATCCAGCCCTTATTCTAAAACCTGTTTCTCCCATGGTCTTCTTACATCCAGTGTATGACAACTCTAACATTCCTCAAGACAAAAGCTTGGACTTGTCTTTGGGAGCCCTCTTTCTTTTATACTGCAATTAGCCAGCAAAACTTGTGATCTCTGTCTTCAAAATGTATCTAAAAACAAATCACTTTTCACCACTACAAGTTTGGTCCAAGATGCCTTCATCTCCTACTGCATGTTCCACTGAGAATAAAATTCAAAGCCCTTGCGATTACATAAGGCCGTACACCATCTGAAGCTCTCTTACATTTCTAACCTGGATTACTCTGTCCTGTGCTGTTATAAAAACACTGCTGCAATCTTCTACACCGTGGCGTTTGTACTTGATGTTTCCTCTGCCTGGAACCAGGAGTGACTTCATGGGCATGTGACCCATGCCGTCCACAAGACCCCACACTAAGTCAGGGCACTGTCTCTGGGGTTTATTGCTTTGTGGTTATGGTCTTATAATTATTAATAATTTTATCTTTGAATCTGTGGTTTATAAATAAAGTCTAATGAGAGTATGAAGTGTATGTCAGGGACTGGGAGCCTTGGATCACAGGCAGTCCTTCCTCCTGCCATCTCCCCATCTTCCTGGGGGATGGGCTCTTGACCACCCATTTATCTGGCCCCTCTCAGAAACTACCGCCACCTTTGACCCCTAGTATAAACCTGTAGGGCTAGAGTTGGGTGCTTGCCCTGCAGTCAGATTAGTGAGGCTCAGCCTCAGACACCTGTGAGTGTCTGCACTGACCCAGAAAGTATCCTCATCCTTGTGGATTTCAATATTAAATAGCAAATAAAAACACCATGACAGACTGATAGACCATGAAAGAAAAGGTAAAGCTTTTTTACTGTTTTTCAACAAGGGACCCTACACTTTCATTTTGCACTGCACCCAACAAGTTTTATACAATCAGCCCTGCCTATAATATTACTGTTCCAGAAATCCACCTAGGTAACTCACTCACTGTCTTCAATTTTTTGCTCAAAAAAGACCTTTTCATTGAGGCTTTTTAATGACTGTGCTTTTGAAAATCAAATCACCCTCCAAACACATACCCTCTGCTTCAGGAACTCAAATATCCCACTATTTTTTCTTCAAAGCATTTCACTTTTTATAACACAGTTATTTTATTTTATTTATTATTGTTTATTTTTCCTCCATCACAGTATAAGGTCTGTGAGTTCAGGGTTTAGTTGGTAATATCAGTTTGAAAAAAAATCACATGTTCATGGAAATTGACTACCCTATTTTCATAGGATAGTTTTTTACTTGTGATCTCTGTGTTTACTCAGTAAGAACACTATTAATTGTGATGGGCAGTATATACCAGAAAAAAACACTTTCTATTTGCTGACCGTGTTCAGATATAAGGCACAGAGAATTAAGTCCAGGCCAGCTTGATACATAGTGGTAAAGGTGGAGAGTAGACCTGCTTCCTCCATCCTCCATTTCAAGTAAAAAAGAAGATAAACAGTTTTTATGTAACACTGCAAAAATATTAAAAGAATAGATTATTTGTTACAAGAAAAGATAAATACATCCTCATTATCTAAACTACAGAACAGATTTAAGATGTATATATTTTAATACATGCATACACATTCATATATATGTGTGTATGTGTGTGTTTTACTCACATTTTAGAGAAAAAATTATTTTTTTATTTGTGTCTTTAAGAAGTGTGTACTATTGCTATTTAAATGATATTCTTTCTGGGATTTTTAATTCTGTTGGGATAATGGGGCCTTAAGAGAGACAAGAACGGATGAAAACAAGACATTACTGAATTATAATGGTGTCATGAGAGTGATAATGAACAAAATTGCAGAACAATCTACCATGTTAGAAATTATCTGGTATATTTTATGTGGCATTACATGCTTTTTTTTATTTTACTAACCCTTTAATTCCAATGCTTTAATTGAAAATTAAAATCATAATTTAAGTTTCTTTCATAAAATTAATAACAAAGGCAAAGGAGATGCAGTGGTTTTAGAAAAGTTTAAAAGGCAGTAGTAGAAATAGAGAAGTCCAAAAGTTTTGACCAAAATATTGTATCTTGGTAAGTGATCACAAACATGAAAACATGGAAAATTGAAACAGGAAGGGAGAAACCCACTTTAATTCACTGCCTCAGAATATATTTATTGAACAATTACTATGTGTTAGGTACTCGGAGCATGTCAATGAATAATCTAGAACAAAGATCTCAGCCTCAGACATTATACAGTGAAAAACTTGAGAGTGATTACCAGAAGAAAGTAACATTTGGATGGATAGTTGAAAAAACACTAAACACATAGTACATGCATGGCTGCAGTACAGGCAGTCCCCAGGCTATGAATGTCTGACTTATGTACAACTCCTAGTTTTGAACCAACCCTCATAAAACCTATTATATTAAACATTTGAGGTTCATATACAATGGTTCATAATAACAAACAGGTGCTACTATGCAACATGCATCATAACATTATTATTATTACTGTGTTATTATGTTAAAGATGTTTTAGTATATCCGGAAGTGTTCCTTTAATTTTTTTATGCCTAAAAAGGTACATTATATACTATATACTAAAACATATATTTGACTAACTGAAGTTAGATACAAACTGTTCCTAACTGTTCCTATTTACATACAAATTCAACTTAAAGACAGACTCAGGGATGGAACTCGTTCATGATCCAGGGACTGCCTGCACCAGAAATCTGCTGAACAAAACAAATTACACAACACTTCACTGCCTTAGGGAAATACAAAACGGAACACAAAGAAGAGGGGAAAAAAATCCCTGAAACTGCAGTCATAACAACTATAAGAAAAATGATACTAAAAAAGAGAAACTCAGTAAAAATATTGTAATAGAATCAATCCTGAGCACCACACAAATTAGATATCCCAAGATGCTAGGCAGGAAAAACCGAATGGTAAGTAGGAAAATGATGGGCCAAGATCAGTCATCTATTTTATGCATCAGGTCTCCTTTTATTTCCAGAATAATTGTCTTGAAATAACTAAAGTGTTGTAAGTAACAGCAAATTTAACTATTAAGAATATACACATATACATGTACACATATATGTATAGCAGCCACGAAAAAGAGGCTCTACTCTGCATGACCAACTTAGTGCCCCAAGGAATTTTGCAAAATAATAACAATTCTGTAAATACTTTCTTTCAAAACCTGATTTAAGGTGTATATATAAGACATACATTTTTTCATATAATAATTTATGTCACCTCAAAAATGTAGCTATCCAACATTTGTAGTAACTATTAAATGGGAGGCTGTTTTGTCCTGTAAGCCTTCATCTTGGGCGAGAATGGCAGCACAATTGGAAGAGCATAGTCAATATCACTTAAATGTGTAAGTAAAAAGTTTTGAAATGGTGTTTAAATAAAATAAAAATAAATAAATAAATAAATAAACAAATGAGACTAAAGAGGTACAATAGTCCACTGACAAGGTCCAGAAGACAGAAGGGGACAAGGAAGCCCCCTGGTGATAGGGAACACAAGGTGGAGTAAGGATATTCTTGATGTGCTGTGAGATTGTTAACCATTGTCATAGGGCAACAAGTGTGGTAACTGTTAAATGAAAAACTATTTTGTTCTGTAAGCCTTCATCTTAAGTGAGAATAACAGCACAGTTGGAAGAGCGTAGTCAATGTCACTGAACTGTGAATGTAGAAATTTTTGAAACGGTGTATCTTTGACCATCTGTAATTTTCATCAAAAAAAAAGGTTGAGAATTTAGAGGCTTAATACGTTGTGGGGTTGTTAACCAATGTCAAAAAAAACAACATGTGTACTACTATTTCATGAGAAACTATTTGCTCTGTAAGCTTTCACCTGAAGTACAATAAAATATATATTAAAAAAAAAATGTAGCTATCTTTCACATTGTTCTACATTCTACCTTGGTGAGTAGTGTCTGGGGTCTTAAAAGCCTGTGAGTAGCCATATAAGACACTCCACGGGTCTCACCCCTTCGGGAGCAAGGGAGAATGAAAAGAACAGGATACAAGGAAAAGATTAGTCCAAAGGACTAATGGACCACAGCTACCAAGGCCTCCACCAGACTGAGTCCAGTACAGCCAGATGGTGCCTGGCTGCCATCACTGACTGCTCTGACCGGGATCACAACAGATAGTTCTGGACAGAGCTGGATTCTGGACAGAGCTGGAGAAGGATGTAGAACAAAATTCTAAAACACACAAAGAGACCAGATTTACTGGCTGGAAAAAGACTGGAAAAACCCCAAGAGTATGGCCCCCAGACACCCTTTTAGCTCAGTGATGAAGTCACTACCGAGGTTTACCATTGAGCCAGGGATTGGATAGCCTCATAAAACAAAACAGGACTAATGAGGCACAGCAGTCCAGGGACAAGGACTAGAAGGCAGAAGGAGACAGGAAAGCTAGTGATAGAGAACCCAAGGTTGAGTAAGGACAGTGTTGACATGTAGTAGGGTTGTTAACCATTGTCATAGGGCAACATGTGTACTGTTTAATGAGAAACTTCTGTAAATTTTCATCTAAAGTGAGAATAGCAGCACAACTGGAAGAATGCAATCGATGTCACTGAATTGTGCATGTAGAAATTTTTGAAATGGTGTGTCTTTGGCTGTGTATATTTTCACCAAAAAAAAAAAAAAAAAAAGATTGAGAAGGGAGAGGGTTGACATGTCGTGGGGTTGTTAACCAATGTCATAAAACAATATGTGTACTTACTATTTAATGAGAAACTATTTGCTCTGTAAACCTTCACCTAAAGTACAATTAAAAAAAAAGTAAAATAATAAAAGAAAATGTAGCTGTCTTTCAAAAAACAACAGTTGTTTTAAAAATTAATTATAGGTTTATATTGGCATGTTTTTGCTTTCACTTTTACGGTTTTATGTACTATGGAGTTACAGATAGTAGTTTTAAGTTTAGATTCATATTTAACTGAATCTGGTTACAATATAAGAATCCCTGGTGATGCAGTGGTTATGTTCTCAGCTGCTAACCAAAAGGTCAGAGATTTAAACCCACCAGCCACTCCGCTGGAGAAAGATGTGGCAGTCTGCTTGCATAAAGATTTACAGCCTTTGAAACCAGATGGGGCAGTTCTATTCTGTCCTGTAGGGTTGCTATGAGTCAGAATTGACCCAACAGCAGTGTGTGGGTTACAATATATGCAGATAATCTATCTTTTAATTTTTTTTTTTTTGTTCGTGTTGAGCATATACACAGCAAAACATACACCAATTCAACAGCTTCTATATGTACAATTTATTGACATTAATTACATTCTTCGAGTTTTGCAACCATTCTCACCCTCCTTTTCTGAGCTGTTCCTACTCCATTAAGACAAATTCACTACCCCCTAAGGTTCGTATCTAATCTTTCCTGTTGCTGTTATCAATTTGATTCTATATAGATGGATCTTAAAAGAGCATAATGCTCACTGCAGACATTTTTTACTAGTTGAGCTAATCTACTGTTTAGTTTTAAGAAAGACTTCAGGGGATATTTTTGGTTAAGGTTTAAAGATTATCTCAAGGCAATAGTTTCAGGGGTGCATCCAACTTCATGGCTCCAGGAAATCTGGAGTCTATGAAAATTTGAAATTCTGTTCTGCTTTTTCCCTCTTTTGGTCAAGATTCTTCTATAGAATCTTTGATGAAAATGTTCAGTAATGGCAGCTGGGCACCATCCAGTTCTTTTGGTCTCATGGCAAAGGTGGTAGTCATTCACGGAGGCAATTAACCTCACATTCCATATCCTTCTTTTATTCCTGACTCTCCTTCTGTTGTTGCTCCAGGTGAATCTTAAACTCAACAAGAATGATGAAAACCCAGAAGAAATGTCAATACTTAATATAATATGCTTAAAAATAAATAAACATCTTATTGAAGTCACTATTTCTTAAAAAAAAATCAGACTTGCTTATGTTTCTGTGATTAGAAAAACGCACTTTATATTTTTAGGATGTAGGTTATAGATTTAGAGGGGAAGTACAGATAATAGCTATCTCTATAAATGGCAAAAGAGAAGTAATCCAGAATCAACACAATTATTACTGGAGTCTGTATATCTAGCTAACTATTTTAAATTACCATTAAATAACTTCAAGATATCTCATCTTCAACATGAACAAAAAGCCAAGTGTATCATCTTTCCTCCTCTGGCTCTGTCTTCTCCCATGTCTCCTATTTAGGTGATTGGAATGAACATCCATTCAACTGCTTGAAGCAGAAATCAAGTAGCACTTCTTGAAAGCACTTATATTCAAGCTTTCCATATTTAACTCATCAAAAAATATTGTAACATTTAAGTCTTTAACACGTTTTCATTCTATCCACTGTTCAGCATTTCTTTTTTCAGCCACCAACATACAGCAAGCTATCATCATATCTCAGCTAGACAACTAACAATACCTATGAACTGATCTCTCTGTAAGCACTTTGATCCCTCTAAAACAGAGTGATCTTTACAAAGTGCAAATCTGATCATGTCAACGCCTCCCCCGTCTACTTAATTCCTTTCAGTAGCTTTCCACTGTTCTTAAAACAAAGTCCAAAGTCTCACAGATACACCCACTGCCTAATTCTACAAGGCTTATCTTTGCTCAATTCTTCCTACACATTTGACTTCCAGACACATTGAAATTGCTTCAGTTTCTCAGAAACCGCATGTTACTTCTTATCTCAGGGTCTTGTATTAATTTTCTCTCTTGATATTAGACCCAATTCTCTGACCCAGAGTGATCTCTTGAGTGACTGTAACGGGTTGGACAACTAGAAAGAATTATCAGGACCATTTTTTTAAATAGGTTGTGGTTATATTAACTGTATTTAATAGTTCTAATATCTTATCTTGTTTTTTTTAACTTTAAATCTACATAGATATGCTGGCCAAAGTGTGGAAATTTTAATTTGATATTAATTTTCTCTACATTTTCAAGAATAACACTTTAAAGGCTATATCAGCATAACCCCAAAATATATCTAATATTGGAAAAACTGGTTTCTATGATGAAAGTAATGCCTAGTTCTGGCTAAAATGTAAATAAATAATAGAGTTGCTAAGCCTTTATTTTACAAAGTATTTTTCATTTTTTGTTGGTTCCTGTTTTTTTTTAGAATATATGTTTAACTTTTAGATTTACCTTCACTTTATGGTACATCTCAGTGAACCAAATTGCATGTTATAAAACTCTTCCATTAAGAGTTATAAATAAATTTAGTATTTCTCTTCTGCCTTCTAAGACTAGCACATAATATCTTTGTCTTAGCTATCTGATGAAGATCAAAGACCACAGCCCTCACCTCAACATAAAGAAAACAAAAATCCTCACAACTGGACCAATAAGCAACATCATTACAAACAGAGAAAAGATAGACATTGTCAAGGATTTCATTTTACTTGGATCCACAATCAACACCCATGGAAGCAGCAGTCAAAAATCAAAAGACACATTGCATTGGACGATTCTGCTACAAAAGAACTCTTTAAGACGTTAAAAAGTAAATATGTCACCTTGAAGAATAAGGTGCACCTGACTTAAGCCATGGTGTTTGCAATGGCCTTGACAGCACCTAACAACAACCGTAACGTAAATATCGCATGTGGATGGCTCTAAACAGCAAAAATGTATTTTTTCACTGTTCTGGAGACTAAAGCTCAAATCAGAGACTTGGCCATGTAATTCCTTCTATGGGCCTCTCTCCTAGTTTCTGATGACTGTTGGCAATACTTGGTGTTGCTTTGTTTGCAGACAATCTTCACATGGGCACTGTCTTCCTCCTGTGTGTGTCTCTGTATTTAGTATACTGTTTTTATAACTCAGACATGGTTAGGTTTAGGACTCATCTGCACTGGTATGACCTTATTAATACACAGAAGGGAAAAAAAAAAAAAAAAACCCAGGTTCACAACCACAGGTACAGGGGCCAGGACTTCAATACATATTTTGTGAGTATACAATTCAATTTATAACATACCCCAAATAATAAAAGATTTCTCATTTTTCCTCTTGGTGGTATAAATGGACCATTATCACTTTCTGGGACATGTCCCCAAACCGCAAAACCAAATCCACTGTCAAGGAGATTTCATCTCATAGCGACCCCATAGAACAGAGTAGAACTGTCCCATAGGGTTTGCAAGACTGTAAACCTTTACGGAAGCAGACTGCCATATCTTTCTCATGAAGCAGCTGGTGGGTTCTAACTGCTGACCTTTTGGTTAGCAGCCAAGTTCTTTAACCATTGTACCACCAGGGCTCCTCACGACATGTCCAGTGGTAGTCAAATTACAGAAATCCACACAAATATTTACAGTCTTCCTTCACAGAAAATAATTTTTTCACCTGAATTTCATAATTAATATGATTCAAACTCCATTCAAATTGCTAACAGAACTGTGTAGCCTTTAAATTTCAGTCTAGTATATATTGATACAGAGTCTTAATATGTGTACTATTATTTAACTATGTACGTTAGTAGTTGCTATTAAGAAAAATAATGCAAAACATAATAGCTGTCCTCCAGCAATATATCACTACACATAATTTTTTTGTTTGTTGGTTTTTCTGCATTTTTTAAATAATATGCTTATTTAATATTAAGCAATTTGTTTTATTATTATTATATAAAAGAACTCATATACACTCACACCCACCCATGTACAGCTAAAATTCAAGTTATCAATAGGCTCCAAGAGCATTTTGATGTATAAAACTGAACATATTTTATACATTTTTAACATTATATAGCCACAATTGGGAATACTGTTTAAATTTTAGTCATGATAGAAAATTTTAGTCATGATAAATAAAAAAATCTTGGAAAGGGATGGAGGAAGACATAGTTATAATAGGACATGAGATTACTTTTGTGTAAACACCAACACAAAATGTTCAGTTTAGAGAGATTAACATTAAATTTTGAACTCAAGAAAACGAGAACATAAAAAATATTGAATATGATGAACAGGAGATGTCAAAAATTTTTAGATCCCTGGAACCAAGAATTATTCCTTAATCTTGAAAAATATAAATTTTAGATTACTAATAAATATGATGATCCTAGATATACCAAATACGTTTATTATTTTCAGTTATTATAATCCCTTTATATTTTCTTATTAGATTTTTTCCCCTCAAATCCCAGTGGAACTTGTTGTAGGTGTTAAATCCATTACCTTCAAGTTGATTCCCATGCATGGTGACCCTAGAGAATTGCTCCATAAGGTAGAACTGCTCCATAGAGTTTGCAAGGCTGTAATCTTTACAGAAACAGACTGCCACATCTTTCTCCAGCTGATCAGCTGGTAGATTCATACCACCAACTGAGTGCTTAACCGCTGTGCCACCAGGCCTCCTGTAGGAGGGATCTCTATATCTCTAAGATGAGGAAATCAAGATTCAGGGAAGTTAATAATCTCACACACATTTGTAAAGTTACTAAGTAGTACAATTGGTATTTTATGCCACAAAATTCAAACAAGAAATTAAAATTTATATATTTTTTTAATTTTTGCCAAAAAATTCTTCTTTCAGATGAAATTTTATACAGAAGCATAATATACAAAGCAGATAGAACTGATATTTTAAACTAGAAAGAAAGAAATAGAAGGACCATAAGTGGCACAAAACGATTTGCACTTGACTGCAAAGATGTCACCGTGAGGATTAAGGTGCTCCTGACCTGAACCATGGCATTTTAAAATACCTCATATGCTTGTGAAGGCAGACAATGGATAAGGAAGATCAAAGAAGAATTAATGCATATAAATTATGGTGTTAACTAAGAATATTGAATATACCATGAACTGCTAAAAGAGCAAATAAATCTGTCTTGGAAAAAGTACAACCAGAATACACCTTAGAAGGGAAGATGGCGAAACTTAGTCTCACATACTTTGGACATGTTATCGGGAAGGACCAGCCACTGGAGAAGAACATCATGCTTGATAAAGTAGAGGGTCAGTGAAAAGGAGAAAGACCCTAAACGAGATGGACTGACACACTGGCTGTAACAGTGGGTTCAAACATATCAAGTTTGTAAGGATGGCGCAGGACCAGACAGTGTTTCCTTCTATTTTACATAGGTTCACATGACTAAGAACCGACTTGATGGCACCTAACAACAACAGCTAACCTAAAGACTGATGGTGTGAACCCATCCAGCTGTACCATGGAATACAGTCTTTATCATCTGCTTCCGTTAAGATTACAGCCGAGAAAACTATGGAGTAGTTATACTTCGTAACACTTGGGGTTGCCATGAGTTGGAATTAACTCTACTGCAACTAACAATAACAAGAAAAAAATGGAGCCTACATAAAAGGATATAAAAATATCTACCCTGAAGTATACCCCAATTACAAATATTCAAAAAAATACCTAAGAATATTTTTTACCAAATCCACTTTTCAAGCGTATTTTTCTTTGTCCTATATGTTTGCTTTCCACAAAATTGTTCTTAGCAAAAAAAAAAAAAATGATAACTAAAAAAAAAGAAAACAATGCATACACACTACTTGTGAGCCTGTTATAAGACTTGTGTAGGTAGTCAACAAGTGCAGCTAAATAGCCATCATGCTGTATTTCAATATTTCATGAGGCATTCCTAAAACTATTCCTGAGAATATGACTATGGACTTTGTGTTTTCTTTATTTCATTAGCAGACAAGTAAATACTGTCTCTTTTTTTCAAAAACAAATGCAAAAAAAGTAATAAAATAAACAAACACAATATGCTAGAAGTTTAATAAAAACTGATATAAAGTGCAAGAACTTGTTAAAAAAAGGAGCCATGAGGAGAAAAATCTACAGCTTTCAAATTCAATTGAGACTAAAATTTAATTCTGACTTTCCTGATGTTAAAACAAAAAAGGAAAAATGACGTATCTTTGGTTTTCATTAGATGTAAAAAAATAATTAAACCAAACCTGGTTGTTGAAAAGAAATAACTTCCTTTCTTTAGAAATAGTTTGTAAACAGTTTATGAATTGTCTTTCAATGACACATCAAAACAGAAAAGAAGATGATTGTTTTCCATAATTTTTTTTTAAGTAAGACATTTCTAATATGTCTATTTTATACTTTTTCTAAAAACAAATTACCACAAAATTAGATTGGTAAATTTTATTTTTATAATATAATTACTTTGGGAAGACAGAGATTTGATTCGATTACACACTGTCAGTTTGTCATACTATGGGGACTTGCATGTTGCTGTGATGCTGGAAGCTATGCCATTGGTAGTGAAATACCAGCACTGTCACCCATGGTGGACAGGTTTCAGCTGAGTTTCTAGACTAAGACAGACTAGAAGGACCTGGTGGTCTACTTCTGAAAAAAGTTAGCCAGTGAACACATTATGGAAAGCAGCAGAACACTGTCTGAAAGAGTGTCAGAAGATGAGCCCCTCAAGTTGGAAGGTACTCAAAATATGACTGGGGAAGAACTGCCTCCAAAAAGTAGAGGCAACTTTAATGATGTGGATGGAATCAAGCTTTCGAGACCTTCATTTGCTTATGTGCCACAACTCAGAATGAGAAGAAACAGCTGTAAACATCCACTAATAATTAGAATGTGGAATGTATGAAGTATGAATCCAGAAAAATTGGAAATCATCAAAAATGAAATGGAACGCATAAACATCAATATCCTAGGCATAAGTGAGCTGAAATGGACTGGTACTGCCCATTTTGAATCAGACAATCATATGGTCTACAATGCTGAGAATGACAAATTAAAGAGGAATGAAATTGCATTCATTTTCAAAAAGAACATTTCAAGATCTATCCTAAAGTATAATGCTATCTGTGATAGGATAATATCCATAGGCCTACAAGGAAGACAAGCTAATATGATTATATTATTCAAATTTACATATCAACCACTCAGGACAAGGATGAAGAATTTGAAGATTTTTACCAACTTCTGCAGTCTGATCAAACATGCTATCAGAATGCATTGATAATTACTGGTGATTGGAATGCAAAAGTTGTAAACAAAGAAGGATTAGTAGTTGGAAAATACGTCCTTGGTATTAGAAACAACACTGGCGGTAACATGATAGAATTTTGAAAGACCAATGACTTCTTCATTGCAAATATCTTTTTTCAACAACATAGACGGTGACTATACATATGGGCCTGGCCACATGGAAAAACAGAGGAATCAAACTGACTACATCTTTGGAAAGAGAAGATGGAGAAGCTCAATATCAGCCATAACAAGGCCAGGGGTAAACTGTGGAACAGACCAGACTCATGTGCAAGTTCCATTTGAGGCTGAAGAAAATTAGAGCAAACCCACGAGGGACAAAATATGACCTTGAATACATCACACCTGAATTTAGAGATCATCTCAAAAATAACTTTAACACATTGAACACTAAGACTGAAGACCAGACTAATTGTGGAATGACATCAGACATCATACATGAAGAGAGCAAGAGATCATCAAAAAGACAAGAAAGAAAGAAAAGACCAAATGGATGTCAGAAGAGACTCTGAAACTTGCTCTTGAATGTCAAGTAGTTAAATCAAAAGGAAGAAATGATGAAGTAAAAGAGCTGAACAGAAGATTTCAAAGGGGTGTTCAAGAAGACAAAATAAAGTATTATAAGGAAATGTGCAAAGACCTGGAGACAGAAAACCAAACGGGAAGAACACACTCAGCATTTTTCAAGCTGAAAGAGCTGAAGAAAAAATTCAAGCCTCGAGTTGCAATACTGAAGGATTCTATTGGCAAAATACTGAATGACACAGGAAGCATCAAAACAAGATGGAAGGAATACACAGAATCACTGTACCAAAAATAATTGGTCAGCAGGAGTTATATGATCAAGAGCAAATGGCACTGAAAGAAGAATTTCAAGCTTCACTGAAGGGAATGGCAAAAAACATGTCTGCAGGAACTGATGGATGTTTCAACAAATGGATGCAGCACTGGAGGTGCTCACTGGTCTATGTCAAGAAACTTGGAGAACAGGTACCTGGCCAATTGACTGGAAGAGATCCATATCTGTGCCCATTCCAAAGAAAGGTGATCCATTGAATGTGGAAATTTTCAAACGTCATTAATATCACACACAGGTAAAATTTTGCTGAAGATCATTCAAAAGTGGTTGCAGCAGTACATGGAGAGGGAACTGCCAGAAGTTCAAGCCAGATTCAGAAGAGGGTGTGGAATGAAAGATGTCATTACTGATGTCTGATGGATCTTGGCTGAAAGCAAAGAATACCAGGAAGATCTTTACCTGTGTTTTATTGACGATGTAAAGGCATTTGACTGTGTGAATTATAACAAATCATGGATAACATTTTGAAGAATGGGAATTCCAGAACACTTAATTGTGCTCATACAGAACTTGTACATAGACCAAGAGGCAGTCATTCGAACAGAACAAAGGGATACTGCTTGGTTTAAATTAGGAAAGGTATGAGTTCAGGGTTGTATCTTTTCACCACACTTATTCAATCTGTATGCTGAACAAATAATCCAAGAAGCTGGACTATATGAAGAAGAATGCAGCATCAGGATTGGAGAGAGACTCATTAACAACTTGTGATAGACAGATGACACAACCTTGCTTACCGAAAGTGAAGAGGACTTGAAGCGCTTACTGATGAAGATCATAGACCACAGCCTTCAGTATGAATTATACCTTAACATGAAGAAAACAAAAATCCTCACAACTGGACCAATAATCAACATCATGATAAATGGAGAAAAGATTGTGGTTGTCAAGGATTTCATTTTACTTGGATCCACATTCAATGCCAATGAAGCAAAAAAAAAAAAAACCACTACTGTCAAGTCGATTCCAAATCATAGCAACCCCACCGGGTTTCCGAGGCTGAAATCCTTATGGAAGCCGACTGTCACATCTTTCTCTAGCAGAGCTGCTTGTGGTTTCAAACCACCAACCTTTCGAGTAGCAGTCCACTGCTTTAGCCACTGTGCCAGCAGGGCAGCAGTCAGGAAATCAAATATTGCATTGAGCAAATCTGCGGCAAAAGACCTCTTTAAAGTGTTAAAAATCAAAGAAGTCACTTTGAGGACTAAGATGTGGCTGACCCAAGCTATGGTATTTTCAGTTACCTCATATGCATGCAAAAGCTGGACAATGAATAAGGAAGATCAAAGAAGAATTGATGCCTTTGAATTATGGTGATTTGTTAAGAATTTTGAATATACCATGGAATGCCAGAAGAATGAAAAAATCTGCCTTGGAAGATGTATAGCCAGATGCTCCTTATAAGAAAGGATTGCGAGACTTCGTCTATGTACTTTGGACATGTTATCAAGAGAGATCAGTCCCTGGAGAAGGACATCATGCTTGATAGAGTAGAGGGTCAGCAAAGAAGAGGAAGATTTTCAGTGAGATGGATTAACACAGTGCCTGCAACAATGCTTTCAAACATAACAAGTATTCTGAGAATGGCACAGGATTGGGCAGTGTTTCGTTATGTTGTACACAGGGTCACTATAAGCTAGAATGGACTGGATGGCACCTAACCACAATCATACTTCCCCACCACCTGTCTGTAAGTTTGTTGTACTGTGCTGGCTTGCGTATTACTATGATGCTGGAAGCTACACCACCGATATTTCAAATACCTGCAAGTTTCATCCATGGTGGACAGGTTTTAGTAAAGTATCTGAACTAAGACAAATTAAAAAGAAAGACCTGGGACCCACTTCTGAAAATTATAGATGTCAACAGAACATTGTCCAACTTGCTTGCTTTGGGCATGTCATCTGAATGAGTCAATTGCTAGAGGAAGACATCATGTTTGGTGAAGTGAAGGGCCAGTAAGGGCATGGGAGTCCCTCATGGAGATGGATTGGCACAATAGCCACAATAATGGACTCAAACATGCCGGTGATTGATCATGAGGATGATGCAGTACTGGCAACATTTCCTTCTGAGGTACATAAGATTATCATAAGTCAGAATTGACTCAACGGTAGCTAACAGCAATAACATACATTTGACAGAATATTAACGTTGAAAATAAAATTACTAAGAACCATGAGGTAAAAATCAGATGTTACAATGTAATTGAGGTGACGTGTGAAAAGAACAAGTTAGAAGACTTAGTCAGATTGCTATAACTCTCCCACAGTGGTAAAAGGTGAGTTACTTACTGAGGGCACACTGAAAACTGATAACTAGCCCACTTGATACATATTTCCAGCAGACCACACCAATGCTGTATAGTATTATGTTTATAATTATCACTACAGAATATGGGTTAGTATTCTTGAATATTTATTTTATTAACCTGATAAATTTCCTAATAATCATGCTTGCTTTAGTTTTATTAGGGGCAGTGCATCTTACCTAAACTCTTAGTCTTTGCTTATTTCCTTGCTATTTCTATCTCCTTGGTTTTACTCTTCCAAATCTTCCCACCAATCAGTAAGTACACTAACTGTTTCCAGACAATAGAGCACAGTTTATTTTTGGTACTCTGGACTTATAAATAAGGTTGTAGTTATTAACGAGTAAGGCAAAGTATTCTTGGATTGAAATGACTTAAAAATCCATAAATCCTTACATCTATATCCCACATTCACAGATGGAAATAGGTTACTCTCATTACTGACGTGCCCAGTTAGATGAGTATAGGTGAGACTGAGGTGTTAGGGGAGAGATTAGACTAGACGAGAGCTGCCATCATTGGCTAACTTCATCTGCAGTTGTGTAAGAAGAGTGAGCATGTTAGTTATTTGAAAACAATTAATGTTCCTCCATGAATACTTATTTTAAATCAAGAAATGACATAAAGACTAAAGGGACTAGAGTTCCAAACTTAGGAGTGGAAAGACCGATCTATGATGCAGTCAATATTTATTACAAGCAGAACATGCTCTAAGATTGATGTCTACAACATTGCCCTCAGGGCTTACACTACCATTTTTAATTCACTGCCTCATGACCAATATCAAGCTGTTTTATGGGTAGTATCAGCCATTCTTCATTCCTACTATAGATGTCCACTGTCAAGGGAAAGGTTGCCCCTCTAAAAATAGGCTTCTGTACTATCAACTAGAATTAAAATACTACTACTCAGGTGACAAAAATTAACAAAGGATCAGTCCTTGATAATAGTAGATTCCAGAATCGCAATATTGAGCTTATACAATTTATCAACCAATGATATTAAATGGAGCTCTGGTGGTGCAGTGAGTAAGAGCTATGGCTGCTAACCAAATATTCAGCAGTTCAAATCCGCCAGCAGCTCCTTGGAAACCTTATGGAGCAGTTCTGCTCTGTCCTATAGGGTTGCTATGAGCTAGAATCAACTTGATGGCAACAGGTTTGGTTTGGTTTATGATATTAAACATAAAACTTACTAAGGCATTGTGTTCAAAATTAATTGTATTATTGATTGTTAAACCAAGTATTTCATCCCATTGACAAATAAGAGTTAAAACCACAAATCTGGTATATTAATCCAACCTTGCTTACAAAATGAGGTATCCTTTACATTTGTTTAAACTAAAGATATCATTATGAGTTGTTGATTATATACCAGTTAAGGCAGTTACAAATGATTTTTAAAAATTTGAATAACTCTATACCTCTTATTTAAAAAGCTCATATTTTAAGACACTTTTTAAACTATGTTAATCAGACCCATTTTTTTTCTTTAGTATCACCAAATTAAAATTTCTTTACTAAAGAAAGACAGAAAAATAAAAAGTATTTAAGTGTTTTATAACTACAAAAAATATTGAGCAAGATATTCTATATGTAAAATTGTTACCCTGAACACAATAATACAAATGATGCCTTAATTAGAATCATAAAACCCATGGTGTAAATTGTTTTGTAATATACAATCAATAGATCTTTTCAAAATCTCAAAATATTACTTATAGCTACCCACAACAGAAATAAATAAATAATAGTACAGAAAGATTTTACAGTAAGTAAAATGAAGAACTATTTAACGTTATTGTTAGCAACCTTAAAAAGATACTAAATTTCTATAGAAAAAAATGAAAAGAAATACAGTATGTGAAAAGTATCTTATTATGATATGTCAGCATTTCCCCATGTATTTACTAAAAAGAATAGTATGCCTTTACAGTCACAAAAATAATACAAGATTATGATAATGTTGCACAAAACTATTAATATAACTTATTCGTAAGATTTTAAGTATTACAAAATATTATCAGGAAATGTGAAAAAAATAAAGAATATATTCTTCAAAATTAATTGCAAGTGCTAAAACAGATACTTGCTTTCTATGAAAGTTGCAAATATAAAATAATCAGACTTACTTTTCCATTGCTGCTATATGCCTAGATATGACATGAACCAATGGAATACATTTCTATTATTCAGAGTGTAACAATTCTACCTGAGGTCAAACTGTTTTTTAAAAAGTTTTAGACATGTGATTAAATAGCAGCTATATATTTTAGTATGGAGATGTTTTAAAATAATCTTGCTAATAATAGTTAACATAACCATACTCACATATACATTTCATTTCAGCTTCAAACTTATTATTTCCATCACTTTTAGAAGTGACAACTTAGGTGAATTTGATACTTAATAAAATAAATTTAACCTAGATTTTATAATTCCAAATGTTACAGTTTTTTTTTTTTTTTCATTTCTTCAGTTTCTAATGACATTCTCTATTATAGTTACCATGTCCTTTGGTAATGTCCTTACATGGTCTCCCATTTGTTACTTATCAAGTTTTTTTTGGTACATTTTGTCTTGGAATTATGCACTAAGAGATAAATTATGTTTTTAGGTTCTGTTGATTAGTTAGTGTTGTTCTGAATTTTAAAGCTATAAGGGAGGTACATGGCACCATAAATTCTTCAAAGTTTTGAAGATTCTAAATTTTAAAAAAGAATAGTTATTGACTTTCCCCAGTGCTGTTTTGCAATTGTCTTTCTTGTATAGTCTATTTCTCTTTTTCTCTTCATCCAGTTTTTGGGCCTATATTGTTGTTTGCTAAATCTCTGTGCAATAGTATTAGTAAAGTGTTGGATTAAAGTGAAATGAAATCCCCTATATTTATTATTTCTTCTTTAATACAGGAGTATCACTTTACACTTGACATACTGCAGATATAACTAGATATAAGTTTAATTATTAAATTTTACTCTAAAATCAGAATACACTTTTGTATTGAAGATTCATGTCTTTCCTCAATTCTAGAAATCATCATCAAGTATCTTCAAAGGATTTTTCCCACTATGGTCTCCATTTTATTCTTTGTAATCCAATAGCAAATGCCAGATACTCAAAATCTTCCATGTCTCTTAACTGCTCTTTTTTTAAATTTATCTTTGGCTCCTCTCCACTACATACTTATGTCCTAAATACTATTTTAAAACTTATTGATTTTATTTTTTAACTATTTCAGAGTTCATCATAACATTTTTTTAAAACAAAATTTGATAAGTACATTTTTCAGATCAGTGAAATTATAAAATAGCCTTTGAAAAAGTTATCCAAGCAATGGAAGATCAATATCTACCTATTTTTCTAACTATAAAAATAATTTACACAGCCATTATAGAATATTCCTAGATTTGTGATTGTTCAAAGTTAAGGAGTAACTAAATAGCGTTAAGGTAAATGATACCTTAAGAGGTGAGAGGCAGCCTGATATATCAGTATAAGAGAAGAGCTTAAAATTTGGTGAAATAATCAATTATACTAAAATTAGTATCAATGAAATTCCTACCAAAATCATAGCTGAAGTTTTTGCAGAAATTGACAAGCTTATGTGAAAATTCATATGGAAATTCAAGAGACCCAAAATAGCCAAAGCAATCTTGAAAAAGAGCAACAAAGTTGAAGAACACTCACTTCCTGATTTCAAAATTTGCTACAAAGCTAAAGTAATCAAGACACTTCAGTACTAGCATAAGGATAGACATATAGATCAATGAGACAGAATGGTGAATTCAGAAATAAACTTACGTTTATGGTCAGTTGATTTCAACAAGCTTGCTAAGAAAATTTAATGGGGAAAGAATAGCTTTTTTATCAAAAGGTCTGGAACAACTGAATATCCACATGCAAAAAAAAAAAGAAGGTGGACTCATACCTACCTCACAACATATACAAATATTAAGCCAGTACCAATTGCCATAGAGTTGACTCAAATGCATGGTGACCCCATTCTTTCAGAGTAGAACTATGCTCCATAAAGTTTTCAGTGGCTGATTTTTCACAAGTAGAATACCAGGTCCTACTTCCAAGGAGCCTTTCAGTGAACTCAAATCTCCAAACTTTCACTTAGTAGCAGAACTTGTTAACTGTTTGCACCACCCACTAACTCCGTTACAAAAATTAAGTCAATATAAATCTTACACCTAAATGTAATAGCTAAAACTATAAAAAATAAATTATATGAGAAAATTTAGAATTACATATCCATGACCTGGGATTAAGCAATGGTTTATTATCTATGATACCAACAGTACAAATGACAAAAGAATATATATATATATATGTATGTGTATACACACACACACACACATATAAATGGGAAATTCTCAAAGTTACAAACTTTTGTGCTTTAAAGGACACCATCAAGGAAGTAAGGAGGATAAGAAATTTGCATCCAAAATATGAAAAGTACTCTTACAACTCAACAGTAAAAAGACAAATTTTTTTTTTTAAATAGTCAAAGGATTTGAATAGGAATTTCTTTAAAAGTGATATAAAAATTGTCAATAAGCACATGAAAAGATACTCATATTCACTACGGAAATAAAAATCAAAACCACAATGAGATACTACTTCACATACACTAAGAGAGCTATAATCAAGAAGAAAGATAATAAGCACTGGTGGGGATGTGGAGAAATCTGCATTCTCATACACTGCTGGTAGGAATATAAAATTGTACAACTGTCTTTGGAAAACACTGTAAGTTTCTCAAAACACTCAACATAGCATTAATGTATAACTTAGCTATTCCACTTCTAGGTATATATGCAAAAGAAATGAAAATTTACGTCCACACAAATTATTGTACATGAATTTTCATAGCAGCATTACTCATAATAGCCAAAAAATGGAGAAACCCAAATATGCATTAACTGATGAACAGATAGACAAAGTGTAGTATATGTATAGAATGGAATTTCATTCACAATAAAATGAAAGAAAGCACTAATACATGCTACAACATAGTGAACATGGAAAAAAGTATGCTAAATGAGAGAAACTAGTCAAATATTATATTATTCCATTATATGAAATGTCCAGAATAGGTAAATCTATAGAAACAAAGTAGATTTTTGATTGTCTCAGACTGAAGCTCAGGGTAGAAGGGACTGCAATAGGTTACAGGATTTCTTATTGGGGTCATACATTTTTTTCCAAAATTGACTTTGATGATGGTTGAACAACTCTGTGAATACTGAAATTCATTGAATTGTGCACTTTAAATGGATGAATTATATGGTATGTGAATTACATCTCAATAAAGCTGTTTAAAATATTAGGGAACATTGTCATAAAATTATAAATTTGAAGTGCCAGTAAAATTCCCTAACTCCAAATAAGAGCTATTCTCCCAGTTATCTTTATTACTAGACTGACTCCACATCAGCATCAGTGCACATGTCAACCACCAAATCTGTTATGCTCACCTAAGCCTTAATTTTGGAATCTTATAAGTAAATAACATTTAAAGTAATCTAAAATACTTGAAGAAGAGCTGGTTCCACATGTTGGAATCAGAAAAAAATAAATCATTTCTGAAATACTCTCTTGTGTCTAATAATAAACTAGTGATAATACAAATAACATTAGCAACAACTGGAGTAGTGGTAGCTAATGGTTATTGAGACAAGATAATTATGAAAGAATAAAGAAGTTAACTAATGGGTCACCCACTGATGAAGCAATGAACATTTCATGTAAAACAATGACTACATCAATATTATTAAAAAAAAAAAAAAACTTATCATAATAAGGTGAATCTTTAAATGACATGGGTACAAAATGATGATTGATAGAAAGAATAAAAGTTAATGTAAGTTGTAAAGGAAAAAGTTAGGTACAAAGACAGGGGGATATAATATTTATATTTTTGAGATTTTAATAATTGGGAAAGAGTTGATTTATGGGTTTAGTATTTTGTTTCTCTTTTTAAGTATGTGTCTGGTTGGGAGTATTGGTTTAAATTATCTAATATTTATATAATCATCAAGCAGTGAACATACAAGTGTTAAACAATCCTATAAACATTAGAAACTATACAAAAAAATAGAAAGTACTTATCAATATCAATGGACTCTTTAAAATAAGCAGATGAAAAAGGAATCAATCAACTGATTTACTTTAGTGGATATCACTCAATAGCAAATTAGAAAAATGTCTAACAGCATATTTAAAATGATAAATTAAACAAGTATACTGAAATATAAAAATTAAATCTGCAGACAGAATTCCTCATCTTGTAGGAAATTAAACCTATTCTAATTATAATAACCGTTACTAATTATTATAAAATACTAGTGAAACATACATGCATTTTTAACAATGCTAATAGATTAGCACAACATATAATCATGACAGAAGTATACATCAAGGATTTCAGTCTATTCAAAAGTTAAGGAGTATCTACTTTCTGTAAAAGCTAACATTTCTTCTTTCTTTCTTTTTTTTTTTTCCTAAGGCCTATATGTTACACAAGTACCAAAGATATTTATTATAAAATAAGTAAAGCTTTGTTTGTGTCAAGGGACTCAGCCTAATGGGGTATGAGTCAGTCTGGACCATGCCTCGAGGCCCAGGCTTCAAAGAAGAAGACAAAGTAATGAGAAATGGATATCTGGAAAATTTGTCAAAATCTTCTAGACTATAAATATTGTAAATACAGTAAACCATGAGATTATGAATAAGGAAAATGTTTAACTGTTTTATAAGTGTTTGTGAAGACAGTGTTTTTTTTTTTTTTTAATGGCTATAGGGTAAAGAACCTAGTTTTACCATAAATAAGGTAGTCCTTGTCCTTGGTTCTAGAGAAATGACCCTTAGAGTAACTGGGATGCCTTGGTCTGAGGCCTCGACACCACATCTGATAATCTTTACTGGTAAGTGGGGGCTGGCCAGACCAGAAAAGACTCTTCTTGGAGGCCCATATCAACTAGGCTCCTTAGGCATAATTTAGCTTATCATGCAGGACTGGTAGATAAAAGCTCTGAACACAGAGGCTCAGAGAGCTTCCTGGTTGGTGAGAACATCTGCTCTTGAAAAGGTTGTACATCTCTTGGGTAATGAAAGCTTTGCATTGGGAAGTTTCCCAGACTTTGCCCTAGACATATCTTTATTTCCTTTTTGGGTATAGTAAATCTGTAGCCCTAAGTATGGAAGGTTGTTGTTGTTAGGTGCCATCAAGTCAATTCCAACTTATACTGACCCTATGAACAGCAGAATGAAACACTGCCCTGCCCTGCACAGTCCTCATAATCCTTGTTATGCTTGAGCTCATTGCTGCAACCACTGTGTCAGTCCATCTTCTTGAAGGTCTTCCTCTTTTTTGTTGATCATCTATTTTACCAAGTATGATGTCCTTCTCCAACGATTGATCCCTCCTGATAACATGTCCAAAGTATGTGAGACATAGTCTCACCATCCTTGCTTCTAAGGAGGATTCTGGTTGTACTTCTTCCAAAACAGATTTATTCTTTCTTTTAGCAGTCCATGGTATATTCAATATTCTCTGCCAACACCACAATTTAAAGACATTAATTCTTCTTCTGTCCTCCTTATTCATCACCCAGCTTTCATATGCATACGAGGCAATTGGAATCACCATGGATTAGGTCAGGCACACCTTAATCTTCAAGGTTGCTTTTCAACACTTGAAAGAGATCTTTTGCAGCAGATTTGCCCAGTGCAATGCATCTTTTGATTTTTTGACCACTGCTTCCATGGGGGTTGACGATAGATCCAAGTAAAACGAAATCCTTGATAACTTCCATCTTTTCTCTGTTTATCATGATGTCGCTTATTGGTCCAGGTGTAAGGATTTCAGTTTTATTTATGTTGAGGTGTAATCCACTGAAGTCTGTGGTCTTTGATGTTCTTCAGTAACTGCTTCAAGTCCTCTTCACTTTCAGCAAACGAGGTTGTGTCTCTGCAGATGATACAACAAGTACAGCATACTCTCCAGGAATTCTGAGTCTCTAAA
The DNA here is from genome assembly GCA_030035585.1 of Dugong dugon. Classification (NCBI taxonomy): domain Eukaryota; kingdom Metazoa; phylum Chordata; class Mammalia; order Sirenia; family Dugongidae; genus Dugong; species Dugong dugon. The sequence continues at coordinate 97,240,899 of CM057463.1, read as the reverse complement.
GCAAATTATCAAACCAAAGGGGCATTAGGAGCCAGTAAGTGAGAAAATAAGAATGTCATGTGACTCCTGAGCTTGCAGCTGACATCTGGAAAGTGTAGTGGGAAAACAGCCCCAAATTGGTAGCCAGCAGGTCAGAGGGTTGAGGTGTCATGTAGACTCCCCAAACATGCGACTGGCATCTGCCTATTTGGCAGTCTGAAGTGTGATGTCATTTTAATTTTGGAGCTTTAATCTAGCTCCAGGAGACTAGGGTTAGAGAGAGAGAATGCTAAGGAAGCAGCTGGTGATGATGGAAAAGTGGAAATGTGAGGACTACATCAATTTCCATATTTTGGTGTTTGAATTTATGCTGATCCTTACTACACATTCACATTAATAAAGGTCTAACAATTGTGTTCAGTGTTTATCCTTTCACCAAACCTATTCAATCTGTACACTGAGCAAATAATCAGAGAAGCTGGACTATATGTAGAAGAATGCAACATCAGCATTGGAGGAAGACTCATTAACAACCTGTGTTATGCAGATGATACAACCTTGCTTACTGAAAGTGAAGAGGACTTGAAGCACTTACTGATAAAGATCAAAGACCATAGCCTTCAGTATGGATTACACCTCAACATAAAGAAAACAAAAATCCTCATAACTGGATCAATAAGCAACATCATAATAAATGGAGAAAAGATGCAATCGTCAAGGATTTCATTTTACTTGGATCCACAATCAACACCCGTGGAAGCAGCAGTCAAGAAATCAAAAGATGCATTGCATTGGGTAAATCTGCTGAAAAAGATTTCTTTAAAGTGTTGAAAATCTAAGATACCAAATTGAATACTAAGGTGCTCCTGATGCAAGCCATAGTCTTTCCAATTGCTTCATATGCATGTGAAACTGGTTGATAGATAAGGAAGACCGAAGAAGAATTGATGCCTTTGAATTGTGGTGTTGGCAAAGAATATTGAATATACCATGGATTGCCAAAAGAAGGAACAAATCTGTCTGGAAGAACTACAACCAGAATGCTCCTTAGAAGCAAGGATGGTGAAACTACATCTCACATACTTTGGACCTGTTATCAGGAGGGATCAGTTACTGGAGAAGGACATCATGTTTGGTAAAGTAGAGGTCAGCCAACAAGAAGAAGACCCTCAGTGAGATGAATTGACACAGTTGCTACAACAATCAACTCAAGAATAATGATTGTGAGGATAGTACAGGATTGAGCAGTGTTTCATTCTGCTGTACATAGGGTGACTATGAGTCAGAATCCACTCGACAGCACCTAACAACAACAACAACAATTGTGTTCACACATGAGCAATCTATGGCTAATAGTATCTGAAAAGGTCATTTGAATTCTCATTTATATTATGAAAGTATATTGGATTTATTAATCAATTTACACTCAGTGATTAAAACTAAGAAAAGGAGAGGCAAGGCCAAGATGGAGGAGAAGTCAGGTGCTTCGGGTGGTCCCTCTTAAAACAAAGACTTGAAAAAACAACTGAATCAATTATATATGACAATCTAGGAGACCTGAACATCAAAGGCAAAGTGGAGGAATCAGACTGAGTGGCAGGGGCAGGGAGAGATGGTTCAGAAGTAGTGAGGAGTTGCCAGACCGGATTCAGCGATAGCCAGAGTCCTTCAGGTCGGATCAGTTCGTGGTACTCACTGAGGCAAGCAGTGGCACTTGGGAGTCGTTTTCCACATTGGGAGAGACCAAGCAGCAGAGAGTCTACTCTAGCATCCAGAACCAATGAGAAGCAGCCCTTGATTGGCGAGAGATAAGTACTTGCGTCTGGTCTACCATGCGGATCAAAAAAACCCCCTTTGGGAAAAACGTCTCTCCCATTTCCCTCCCCACTTCCTGCTCTGCACTGGGTCTGGGACAGCTTCAGCAATTCCCGAGTCCCCTGGGTCAGAAGTAGGACCTGTCACACTCCGTGAGCCATTCTCACAGCCTTGGAGAGAGAGCAAAATTAAACAGGGGAAACAACAAACTACTGGCTCCCCTAAGATAGGAACTCAGGGTAGGCACAGCTCCTCTGCCTAGGCACAGGCATAAAGAGTCCACAGATTTTGAGTGCTTTTCCCCCTGCAGGGACTTGTGTGGGCCCATTTCAACAGCATAGGCCCTCATTACCACAGTACAACAGGGTATATACCTGAAGTCTAACGTCAACTGTTTCAGCTGTGAAGTGGCAGGTTTGTGACAGTTGACACTCCTCTGCCATTAAGCAGGGTCTTCACCTAACCACATCAGGGGCCTGAGGAGTGATGACTCCACCCAAACTGCCTAGCCACCTGCAACAGGGGCCCAAGAATAAGTGGTGCACCCCTGTCCTTATAGCTAAGAGCATTGGGTGCTCATACTCCGGCTACAAAACTCATCCACCTACGCACTGAGAGAACAGGGAGATACTTTCCTCCCGGAAACTTGGGGATGGCCGTCGGCCCCCTGCCTTGCTCAGCATGTGACCCCCTACTGCAGCCCAATCCTGTACCTACACCAATCACCCATGCCTGTCTAGGACAGTAGGTGAGAACCTGCACCACACACTTGGTGGCCAACTACCTGGACACCTGAGCTGAATACAGACAGGAGGAGTGGGTGGATTCCTGGGCTCACATACTTGGCAGTTCTGGCCACCTGGTGGCAGGACATTGAAATGTCAGGGGTGCCGGTGATTGGGCTAGCTCACACAAGCAGCCTATTTAGGCATATCAAAACAAAACAAAACAAGAAGCTAGGATACAGTAAGCAAATATAAAATAAATAAATATAACTTATTGATGGCTCAGAGACAACAGTCAATATCAAATCACATAAAGAGGAAGACTATGATGGCTTCAGCAAACTCTCAAAATAAAGAATCAAGAAATTTCGAGAGGAAGAGAATTTCTTGGAATTACCAGAGGAAGAATAAAGAAGATTAATACATGGAACTCTTCGAGATATCAGGAAGGAGATCATGCAAAACACAGAGCAAGCAATAGAGGAACTTAAGAACATTAAAGAAGAGCATAATGACAATTTTAACAGGCTGAAAGAATCCATAGAGAGACAGTAATCAGAAATCCAGAAGATTAATAATAACGTTTCAGAATTAGACAACTCAACAGAAAGTCATAGGAGCAGAACTGAGGCAATGGAAGACAGAATTAGTGACATTGAAGATAAAGCACTTGATACCAACTTATTTGAGGAAAAATCAGATAAAAGGATTTTAAAAATGAAGAAACCCTAAGAATTATGTGGGACTCTATCAAGAGAATAGCCTACAAGTGGTTGGAGTACCAGAACAAGGGGGGATAACAGAAAATACAAAGAGAATTGCTGAATGTTGGTTGGCAGAAAACTTCCCTGATATCATGAAAGATAAGAAGATATCTATCTAAGATGCTCATCGAACCCCACAAAAGGTAGATCCCAAAAGAAGATCACTTAAACATATTATAATCAAAATTGCCAAAACCAAAGATTAAGAGAAAATTTTAAGAGCGTCTAGGGACAAACAAAAAGTCAACTACAAAGGAGAGTCAATAAGACTAAGCTGGGACTACTCAGCAGAAACCATGCAACAAGAAGGCAATAGGATGACATATATAAAGCCTTGAGGGAAAAAACTTGAGAGTCAGACTTTTTATATCCAGCAAAACTGCCTCTCAAATATAATGGTGAGATTAGGGCATTTTCAGATAAACAGAAGCTCAGCGAATTTGCAAAAACCAAACCAAAATTAGAAGAAACACTAAAGGGAGTCCTCCAGTTAAAAAATCAACATCAGATAACAAACCAAGACTAGAACACAGGACAGAGTAACCACAAATCAGCCCAGATAGAGAAGTCACAAAAATAAATCAAAGCTAAAAAATTGAAAATAGAGAGTCAGAAATGTCAATGTGTGAAAGATGACAACATTAAAACAAAAAAGAGGGACTAAAAAATGTAGACATAGATTGCTCATACAGAGAGGAAGTCAAGGAGATATAAAGAAATAAAAAACTGGTTTAAACTTAGAAAATTAGGGGTAAATATTAAGGTAACCACATAGGAAACTAACAATCCTACACATCAAAATGAAAAACCAGAAAAATATAGACTCAGCAAATAAAAATCAACAACAAATGAAAAAGATGAAAAGAAAATACATAAAGGAAAATGACTTAACCCAGAAAATTAAGTGGCACAAAGAAATTGTCAACAACACAAACAAAAGGCATCAAAATGACAGCACGAAGCGCATACCTATTAATAATTTCACTGAATGTAAATGGACTAAATGCACCAATAAAGAGACAGAGAGAGGTAGAATGGATTAAAAAACACAATCTGTCTACATGCTGCCTACAAGAGACAAACCTTAGACTTAAAGACATAAACAAACTAAAACTCAAAGGATGGAAAAAATATATCAAGCAAACAACACTCAAAAAAGAGCAGGAGTGGCAATATTAGCCTCTGACAAAATAGACTTTAAAGTAAAATCCACCACAAACAATAAGGAAGGACACTATATGACGATTAAAAGATCAATACACCAGGAAGACATAACTATAATAAACATTTATGCACCCAATGACAGGGTTCCAAAATACATAAAACAAATTCTAACAGCATTGAAAAGAGAGATACACAGCTCTGCAATAATAGTAGGAGGCTTCAACTCACCACTTTCGGTGAAGGACAGAACATCCAGAAAGAAAGTCAATAAAGATATGGAAGATCTAAATGCTACAATCAACCAACTTGATCTCATGGACATATACTGAACACTCCAGACAACAGCAGACAAGTATACTTTCTTTTCTAATGCACATGGAACATTCTCCAGAATACACCACGTATTAAGCCATAAAGCAAGCCTTAACCAAATCCAAAGCATCAAAATATTACAAAGCATCTTTCTGACCACAAAGCCATAAAGGTAGAAAACAACAACAGAAAAAGCAAGGAAAAAAATCAAATGCATGGAAACTGAACAACACCTTGCTCAAAAAGTACTGGATTATACAAGAAAATAAGGATGGAATAAAGAAATACATAGAATGAAAGCACATCCTACCAGAACCTTTGGGACACAGCAAAAGCGGTGCTCAGATGTCAGTTGATAGCAATAAATGCACACATCCAAAGAAGAAAAGGGCCAAAATCAAAACTCTAACCCTACAACTGGAACAAGTAGAAAGAGAGCAGCAAAAGAAGCCCTTGAGCACTAGAAGAAAGGAAATAATAAGAATTAGAGCAGAATTAAATGAAATAGAGAACAGAAAAATAAGTGCAAGAGTTAACAAGATGAAAAGCTGGTTCTTTGAACAGATCAACAAAATTCATAAACCATCGGCCAAACTGACAAAAGAAAAACAGGAGAGGAAGCAAATAACCCATATAAGAAATGAGATGGGTAATATCACAACAGACCCAACTGAAATTAAAAGAAATTTAGTAGAGTACTATGAAAAATTGTACTCTAACAAATTTGAAAACCTAGTGGAAATGGATGAATTTCTAGAAACCCACTATCTACCTAAACTCACACAAACAGAGATATAACAACTAAATAAACTTATAACAAAAGAAGATACTGAAAAGGTAATTAAAACACTCCCAACAAAAAAAAGCCCTGGCCTGGACAGTTTCACTGAGAATTCTACCAAACTTTCAGAGAAGAGTTAACACCACTACTACTAAAGATATTTCAGAGCACAGAAAAAGAAGGAATACTCCCAAATTGATTCTATGAAGCCAGCTTAAGCTTGATACCAAAACCAGGTAAAGGCACCACAAAAAAAGAAAATTACAGAGCAATATCCATCATGAACATTGACACAAAAATCCTCGACAAAATTCTAGCCAATAAAATTCAGCTACATATCAAAAAAATAATTCACCAGGATCAAGTGAGATTTATACCACTTATAAAGGGATGGTTCAACATTAGAAAACAGTCAATATAATCCATCACATTAATAAAACAAAAGACAAGAACCACACGATCTTATCAATCGATCCATCTGACAAAATCCAACACCCATTCATGATAAAAGCTCTCAACAAAATAGGAATAGAAGGGAAATTCCTCAACATAATTAAAGGCATTTATACAAAGCCAACAGCCAACATCATTCTAAATGGAGAGACTTTGAAAGCATTCCCCTTGAGAATGGGAACCAGACAAGGATGTCTTTTATCACCACTCTTATTCAACATTGTGCTGGAGATCCTAGCCAGAGCAATTAGGCTAGAAACAGAAATAAAGGGCATCCAAATTGGTAAGGAAGATATGAAAGTATCTCTATTTGCAGATGATATGATCTTATACACAGAAAACCCCCAAAGAATCCACAAGAAAACTACTGGAACTAATAGAAGATTTCAGGAGAGTATCAGGATTCAAGATAAACATACAAAAATTAGTTGGATTCCTCTACACTAAGAAAGAGAACTTCCAAGAGGAAATCATCAAATCAATGCCATTTACAATGGCCCCCAAGAAGATAAAATACTTAGGAAAAAATCTAACCAGAGACATAAAAGATCTATACAAAGAAAACTACAACACACTACTACAAGAAAGCCAAATAGACTTACATATGTGGTGTCTTAGTCATCTAGTGCTGCTATAACAGAAATACCACAAGTGGATGGTTTTTAATGATGAAAAGTTTTTTTCCTCACAATCAGAGTAGGCTAAAAGTCCAAATTCAGGGCGTCAGCTCCAGAGGAAGCTTTTTTCCCTCTGTCAGCCTTCTTCTCTTTGGTGTTGCCCCGTACTAGGGGCTTCTCTGCGCAGGGACCCCGGTCCAAAGGCTGTGCTCTGCTCCCAGCATTGCTTTCTTGATGGTATGAGGACCCCTGTCTCACTGCTCACTTCTGTCTTTTATATCTCAAGAGATTGCCTCAGGACACAATCCAGTCTTGTCAATTGAGTCTTGCCTCACTAACACAACTGCTGCCCATCCTCCCTCATTAACATCACAGAGGCAGGATTTACCACACAAGGGAAAATCACACAATACAAGGAATCATGTCCCAGCCAAATTGATACACATTTTTGGAGGGACATAATTCAATCCATGACATGTGGAAAAACACACCTTGCTCATGGATAGGAAGACTCAACATTCTGAAAATGTCAATTCTACCCAAAGCAATCTACAGATACAATGCAATCCGGATCCAAATTCCAACGGCATTTTTTAATGAGATGGAGAAACAAATCACCAACTTCATGTGGAAAGGGAAGAGGCCCCAGATAAGTAAAGCATTACTCAAGAAGAAGAACTAAGTGTGAGGCCTCACACTACCTGATTTTAGAAACTATTATACTGCCACGGTAGTCGAAACAGCCTGGTACTGGTACAACAACAGGTATATAGACCAATGGAACAGAATTGAGAATCCAGTCATAAATTCATCCACATAAGAGCAGCTGATATTTAACGAAGGCCCAAAGTCTGTTAATTGGGGAAAAGACAGTCTCTTTAACAAATAGTGCTGGCATAGCTGGATATCCATCTGCAAAAAACTGAAACAAGAGCCATACTTCACACCATGCACAAAAACTAACTCAAAATGAGTCAAAGACCTAAGTATAAAATCAAAAGCGAGAAAGATCATGGAAGAAAAAATAGGGACAATGCTAGGAGCCCTAATACATGGTATAAACAGAATAAAAACCATAAGTAACAATGTACAAACACCAGCAGAGAAACTAGATAACTGGGAGCTCCTAAAAATCAAACACTTATGCTCATCAAAAGACTTCACCAAAAGAGTCAAAAGACAACTGACAGACTAGGAAAAAAAATTTTGGCTATGACAAATCCAATCAGCGTCTAATCTCTAAAATCTACAAGATATTGCAAAACCTCAACAACAAAAAGACATATAACCCAATTAAAAAATGGACAAAGGATATGAACAGGCACTTTGACAAAGAAGACTTTCAGGTGGCTAACAGACACATGAAGAAATGCTCACGATCATTAGCCATTAGAGAAATGCAAATCAAAACTACAAGATACCATCTCACCCCAACATTGCTAGCATGAATCCAAAAAAACACAAAATAGTAAATGTTGCAGAGGTTGCGGAGAAACTGGAACACTTATACACCGTTGGTGGGAATGTAACATGGTACAACCACTTTGGAAATCGATTTGGCCCTTCCTTAAAAAACTAGAAATAGAAGTACTGTACCATCCAGCAATCCCACTCCTTGGAATGTATCCTAGAGAAATAAGAGCAGTCACACAAATAGATATATGCACACCCATGTTCATTGCAGTACTATTCACAATAGCAAAAAGATGGAAACAACCTAGGTGCCCATCAACGGACAGATGGATAAACAAATTATGTTTTACTCACATGATGGAATACTACGCAATAATAAAGAACAAGGGTGAAGCCATGAAACATAACATGGAGGAATCTGAAAGGCATTATTCTGAGTGAATTTAGTCAGTCACAAAAGGACGAATATTGTTTAAGACCACTATTATAAGAACTCAAGAAAAGTTTTAAACACAGAAGAAAACATTCTTTGATGGTTACAAGGGTGGGGAGTGAGAGAGAGGGTTATTCACTAAAGAGAGTAGGGGAGAATTATCTTAGGTGAAGGGAAGGACAGTACACACTACAGGGGAAGTCAGCACAACTGGACTAAACCAAAGCTAAGAAGTTTCCTGGATACAACCAAACGCTTCGAGGGACAGAGTAGCAGGGATGGGAGTCTGGGGACCATGCTTTCAGGGGATATCTAGGTCAATTGATAACAAAGTTTATTAAGAAAATGTTCTGCATCTTACTTTGTTGAGTGGTGTCTGGGGTCTTAAAACCTAGCAAGTGGCCATCTAGGATGCATCAATTGTTCCTAACCCACCCGGAGTAAAGGATAATGAAGAACGCCATAGTCACAAGATAGTATTAGCCCAAGAAACAGGAAGAGTCACATAAACCAGAGACTGCATTAGCCTGAGACCAGAAGAACTACATGGTGTCTGGCTACCACCGATGACTGCTGTGACAAGGGAACATGACAGAGGGTCCCTGATGGAGAAGGAGAAAATTGGGGTGCAGAACTCAAATTCCAGACTTAATGGTCTGAGACTGTAGGAACTCCAGAAAGCATGGCCTCCGGACTGTCAACCCAGAACTAAAATCATTTCCAAGGCCAACTCCTGAGACAAAGATTAGACTGGACTATGGGACATAAAACGATACTCGTAAAAAATGTGCTTCTTAGCTCAAGTAGATACGTGAGACTAAATGGGCAGCTCCTGTCCAGAGGTGAGATGAGAAGGCAGAGAGGGTCAGAGCTGGTTGAATGGACACGGGAAATCAGGGGTGGTAAGGAGGAGTGTGCTGTCATAATATAGGGAGAGCAATTAGGGTCACATAACAATGTGTGTAGAAATTTTTGTATAAGAGACTAACTTGAATTGTAAACTTTCACTTAATGGCAACAATTTTTAAAAAATGTAAGAAAGTTGTCAATATTTTAGACAAAGGTTTTGGGGCATTGAAAACATACGAATAAAATTTCTTAGACATGAAAACAATGAGCAACCACTGATGCAGCTAATATGCTATGAGAATCTGGGAAATATGAATGAATAATGGAAATGAAGAGCAGGATATAGAAAAATGGAACCTTTCAGGAAAAATAATCGGATGCATGATATATTTCATATAACTTTGGCTTATTCTTCACGTATTTTTACTGATTTGATTTGAAATATTTTTATAATCATGCATATGTGCATATTTGAAGAAGGTAGAATGTAATTACACAGGTTTTAGCTGTGATATATTTGTCTTTGAACCAGCTTAACTTCTACTTATAAGGGTAAACACAGACTTTATAGATTTTAGGGCTACTTATGCATTATTGGCACTTAAATCACACGTAGAGATTAGATAATCTAATAGTCTGAGGCTTGCAGTGATGTGTGGCTATTATGTAGTCTGAGATGTGTATTCAGTTACCTATTGATATTGAAAGGCTTAAATCATACCATAGTGTATAACACCATGTCATACAAATATAATTGTTGAAGAGGAGTAAAGGGTCTAACCATCATGTGTTGGCAGTGTGTAGTAAGTAATAATAGGTTATCTGGTTTTTAAAATTGTAATGGCAGAAGTATTTTATCTAAAGAGTAAGTAACATGCAATTTCCCAATGACTAATTCTATGGTTTTTTTTTAAATGGCAGGTCTGAACAATATAATATAAAGTGTGAAATATTATTTTTTAATAAGTTTTAATGTGATTAGTAAGGTTAGGATATTACTTTGAATGACTCTTTAGAAATAGTTCAGGAAAAAAGCGCGTTGTAAATAGTGGTAAATTAGAATAGCACAAGCATTTAAATGAAAGGAATTACTGTCAGAAGAGCTAAAATCTATTTCTGGTTTTACCACTTACACGCATGTTGACTTGGGCCAACTCTTTTAATTTTCATAGGTTATGCTTCTTATATTTGAAAACAAACAAACAAAAAAGATACCTGAACAAGATTACTTCTAACCTTAATTCCCCTCACAAATTTTTGATCATCTGTTATCATTTTTTGCCCTAACACCTGCTTTTCTTACCATGTTTTTTTTTTTTTTTTTTTCCTATGGTAGTACCAATAATACTTTATAATTTATGCTTGCTCAGGATTGGGAGACTATCTTAGATTCCCATTCCCATCTATTGGTTCAATATTTATCTTTTATCTCTAATAAGGTTACTTTCTTTCAATTTCATTAATGTATGAATTGTGTATGAATGTTGTGTTTGAAGGAAGCGTTATTTGCAAGACGCTGAAGGATTTCTTGAGAAACTATCTTGTTTCTAAAGTAGAACATAAAGATTTGTGCTAAGAGTGAGAAAGAACGTAACAAGGTGAAATATTTGAAGAAAAGAGAGGTGGTTTACAGAGCCCCTGTGATGAAGGGCTGAGGATTGCTTATTGTATTAGTTTCCTATTGATGTTTTAAAAAATTACCACAAACTTAGTCCCTTACAACACACAATTACCTTACAGTTACGGAGTTCAGAGCTCCAAAATCTTTCTCATTAGACTAAAATGAAGGTGTCAGCACTTTTCCATCCCTTTTGGAGGTTCTAGAAGAGAATCCTTGCCCTTGCCTTTTCCAGCATTTGGAGAGTTCTTTTCTCAAGATTTTTAAATTAATCACATCTGCAAAGTTCCTTTTGTGATTTAAGGTAATATATTCACAGTTTCTGGTGATGAGAGTATGGATCTTGGAGGATAATTATTGTGCTTAATCACAGTCCACCCTCTAACCCCTAAAATTTTCATCCATTCCACATTCTAAATGCATTCACCCAGTCCCAACATCCCAAAAAGACTAAACAAATTATAACAACAGCTTAAAATTGCCCATATTGTCTAAATCACTCTCTTCTCTGAACCTATGAAAATAAAAAATAAGTTGTCTTCTCCAATAATACAATGGTGTGACAGGCATAGGATAGCAGTTATAGACACTCCTGTTCAAAATGGGGGTAAAATGGAAAAAAAAAAAAGAGATAGAGATTAAATTTCAAAATCCCAGCCAGGCAAACAACACTTGGTTCAAGGTCTAAATATAATTCTCTGTGACCTATGGCTCTGCCCTCTGACCTCAAGTCTCTTCTTTTGTAGTTCCACCCTTCTGATGAAAGGTAACATGTGTTCATAGTAAGTTTTCTCCACCTGTTTCCTGCCTGTACAATTTTGGGAGTTTACCAGTCTTCTTTTATTTTGTCTTCTCTCCATTTTAGTCCAAGCTGGAAGTGTTTCTGCTAATAGAACATTTTCAAGAATGTTGTGGATTTCCCATATATGTTGTGGAGAATCACTTTGTTAAACAAGAGGCTTCTCAACAAATATCTCTTAGATAATCCTATTTCTAGTCTTGGATTCTGCCCAAATGATTTAGAGGAGCCATGAGTTATCAGTCTAATCTCTTCAGAAAGCCTTCAGTGTGACTAAACACTCTGATCTTTTGATTGTTCTGATGCACTAGCAAAAGATTTAGACACACTCTTATCTTTCTATCTATATCAGGATTTTCTGACAGTGAATCTAATTTTATCACCTTTTGAAATCTAGATAGCCTGAGAATTTCCAAAATCATCAAGTGCTAGCTTATTTTTTGTTTAATGGTTGTTCTCTCAATCCATCTTTTTTCTGTTATACTTCACTATAAGCAACAAGAAGAAAACAGGCAACACCTTCTACACTTTGCTTGGACATCTCCTTAGCTAAATACCCAAGACTATCCCTTACAGTTTTGATTTCCGTATAAGAGTAGATTTCCACCTAACAGTAGGACACAATTCTGCTAAGGTTTCTGCCATTATATATCAAGAATCCCTTTTCTTTCAGTTTCCAATAACAGATTCGTCTCCTTCTGAGTCTTACCTGTTGTGCCTTTAACATCAACATTTCTACCAACAGTCTGTTCAAAGCAACTTAAGCTTTTTCTATCATATTCCTCAAATCTCTTTCAGCCTGTTACAATTGCCCAACTCCAAAGCTACTCACAACTTTTCAGATATTTGCCACAATAACACCCTTTTCCAGATGCCAAAATCTGTATTGGTTTCCTATTTCTACCGTAACAAATTTCCACAAAATTAGTAGCTCAAAAATAACACGAATTTGTCTTCTTGCAGTTCTGGAGAAGTTTGAAACGCCTCTTGGTAGGCTAAAATAAAGGTTTTGGCAGTGCTGTATTCTATCAGCATTCCTTCTGGAGGTGCTAGAAGAGAATTTGCCTTTTTCAGCTTCTAGAGGCTGTCTGCTTTCTTGGTTTATAGCCCCTTAGCAGTAATCGCATCTCTTTTTTCTAACATCTCAAATCCTTCTCTGACTCCTCACTATTTCTCTTAAAAAGACCTTTGGTGATTATATTATATTCATTGTCCAGCTTTCACATGCATATGAGGTCACTGAAAAGACCATGGACTGGGTCAGGTGCACTTAGTCCTCAAAGTGTCATCTTTGCTTTTGAACACTTTAAAGAGTTTTATTGGTCCAGTTGTGAGGATTTTTTATTTCTTTATGTTGAGGTGTAATACATAATGAAGGCTGTAGTCTTTGATCTTCATCAGTAAGTGCTTCAAATCCTCTTCAAGGTTGTATTATCTGCATATTGCAGGTTGCTAATGAGTCTTTCTCCAATGTTAATGCCACATTCTTCTTTGTATAGTCCAGCTTCTCAGATTATTTGCTCACCATACAGATTGAATAAATATGATGGAAGGATACAACCCTAATGCACACATTTCCTGATTTTAAACCATGTAGTATTCCCTTGTTCTGCTTGAACCACTGCATCTTGGTCTATGTACAGGTTCCTCATGAGCACAATTAAGTGCTCTGAAATTCCCGTTCTTCACAATGTTATCCATAATTTGTTATGATCCATACAGTCAAATGCCTTTGCATAGTCAATAAAACACAAGGAAATATCCTTCTGGTATTGTCTGATTTCAGCCAAGATCTATCTGACATCAGCAATGATACCTCTCATCCCATGTCCTCTTCAGAATCCTACTTGAACTTTTGGCAGTTCCCTGTTGATGTACTGCTGCAACTGCTGTTGAATTATCTTCAGCAAAATTTTACATGCATGTGATATTAATGATGTTGTTTGATCATATCCACACTTCATTGGATCATCTGTCTTTGGAACGGGCACTTACATGGATCTCTTCCAGTCAGTTGGCCAGGTAGCTGTCCTCCAAATTTCGTGGCATGGATGAGTGAGCACTTTCAGAGTTGGCGTCTGTTTGTTGAAACATCTCAATTGGTATGTTGTCAATTCCTGGACCCTTATTTTTCGCCAATGCCTTCAGTGCAGTTTGGATTTCTTCCTTCAGTATCATCAGTTTTTGATCATATACTGTCTCCTGAAATGGTTGAACATTGACTAATTCTTTTTGGTACAGTGACTTTGTGTATTTCTTCCATCTTCTTTTGATGTTTTCTAAATTGTTCAATATTTTGAATCTACCTTAGATCATTCTAAAGTTTAGAAAGGTGAGACTAGTCCAGCAAAGGATACTGATAAAAACTAGACAGGAAAGAGGAAAAACAGGAGTATATGGTGTCCTCGGTTCAATAAAGTGTTTCAATGAAAGGAAAGTGATTTTTTTAGTATAAGTATCTGTATCTTTCTGATAGGTTAATAAAAGTGAGGACTGAAAATTGTCTATTGTATTTAACACTGTGGAGATGATTTTTGACCTTCACTAAGGCAGGTGGTGTGAAAGTTTGATTGAAATAAGTTTAAAAGAAAATGAAAGGATAGGAATCTAAGACAGCAAGTATAAATGACTTTTCAAGGGGTTTTGCTGTGAATGGAAGTAGAAAAATAGATATTTGGAAAAGGGGAACTGGGATCAAAAAAGCAGTATTCTAAACTGGAAGGAATAACAGCATGACTGCATGCTGAATTTAATTGAGCAAAGAATGAATTTTTTTTTTTTTTTTTTTTTTAATGTAACAGAAAAGACATGAGAAATCGCTGGTGAGAGAGTCAGCTTTCAGTATACTGAAAGATTTTCTTATAAGTGTAGCTTTTTCATCCAGAGAAACAAAAGAAGGAGTAGTATTTTGGCACTTATGTAGCTATAACTCTAGAAGCAATGAAATAAGAAATAAGCTCTTTGGCAGAAAATGAGGATAGTGAATGATGAGTTAGAGATTTTAGGAGGGACTATGTACAAAACATCTGTCTACAAGGGTAGGAAAGCAAATTATACAGACTATGATAATATAATGGTCCATTTTTTTAAAATAATGACAGGATATACAAATATACATCAAGTCCAATTAAGTAAAATTTGAGAAATTATATAAGCTTTATCTAAAAGAAAATGGGCGTATGTTCATAAACAAATTTTAAATACAGACATTGTTGAATTGGTGTATGTTCTGCTGTGTATATTCTTAACAACAAAATAAATTGTACAAAAAAATTAAATATTATATTAGGAAAACCCATATGAGTAACATATACTCAAAAAGCAGTTAATAACAACAACAAACATGACTGGACGACTAATAGACATTAAAAATTTTTAAGAACTACATACGGTATCAAGGGTCATGGTCATCAGGTTTGTTCCAGGTTCTGGTACTCATTGTGTGACTTTGGGTAATTTCTCTTATGTCCCAGTTCCTACATCTTTAAAATTGGCGTAATAAAAAGACCTACCTTTTAACCCTATTTTTTGTTGCATGAAATTAAAACAATTTGTGTAAAGGTTTTAGTGTGTTGCCTAGAATATAAGTTAATAGTGTTACTATAATATCTACTCCCTACACTGTGCAAAAGACCATATCCATTTTATTGCAAGTCCTTTTAAAACTTTAAGATATTAAAATGCTACAGAGTATTTAAGACAGAAGAACCCTATTTTTATATAACTCAACAATAAAATTGTCGCAAATAGAAAAATAAATGAGTAAGACTTACTAGTATAGCTCAAACAAGTATAATAATATCTTAAAAGATAATAAAAAAAAGTTTCAACCAGTTACTATTGCTGTATAACTTATTACACTGAAATTCAGTTGTTAAAAGCAACAACTTTATTTTCTTGATAATTTTGTGGGTCAGAATTTTAGAAAGGGTTCAGCTAGGAAGTTCTTTCTTGTAGTCTCTCACATGGTTGCAGTTAGATGTCACTTGGGGCAGCTCTTATCTGGAGTTCCAACTGGGTTAGGTATGCAAGTTGAATTACTCACATCTGGCTGTTGAGGTTGTCTGCCAGCTGCAACATTGCTGAAATTGTCAGTTCAACACCGCCATGTGGCCTCTCCAGCACGGTGATCTCCCTGTGGTCAAACTTCTCACATGAGCTCAGGAGTCAAAAAATAAGTGCCCCAGCAGCCAAGGTGGAAACTATATGATCTTTTATTACATAACCATGGATATCTCACAGTAGCACTTTTGCTGCACTCTCTTGGTCAAAGCAGTTATAAGCCTCCCATAATCAAGGGGTGGAGCACAGCCTCCCCTCCCATCTTTTCATGGGAGTAGTGTCAAATATTTGTAGTATGTCTTTTTTTTTTTTAACCACCATACACGCTTAAGAAAAAATGATTTCAGGAGTGCAAGAATGGTTTATCTTAGAACTTAAAAAAAATAAAGCAAAGGATCACCTCAATAGGGATAGAAGAGATATTTGATAAAATTGAATGCTCATTCTTGACTACAATTTTAAAGAATAAGCTAATAATACTATGAGTCTTCTGCAAACATTGTTGATTACCAGTAACAAACACCAATCTCCATGGTAAAACATTTATTTATTTAAAAAATATTTACTGAACATCTATTAAGTAAAAAGCATTTTTCATTTCATTGAGGGTATACCAACGATTTAATGATATCTCTGCTTACATAGAATTTACTAGGACAGGGAAGAAAAAAATATCACTGTGCCTGATCATTATCTGCGTGGGAAATTCCTACTCATTCCTCTAGATGCAGCTCATCCATCACCTCTTGCATCAGGATTTGGCAAACTGGTATGCAGTACAAATTCAGCTTTATACTTGTTTTTTCGTAAATAATGTTTTATTCAGACACAGCCACATCCATTCCTTACATATTGTGTCCTGCTATATTCATGCTGGAGACTAAGTGATGCAGTTATTAAGCATTCTGCTGTTAACCAAAAGATCTGCAGTTCAAATCCCCCAGCCTCTCCTTGGAAACCCTATGGGGCAGTTCTACTCTGTCCTATCAGGTCCTATGAGTCGGAATTGATTTGACCGCAGTCGGTTTGGTTTTGGGTTTTTACATTCATGCTACATTGGCAGAGATGAGCAGTTGCAACACAGACTTTACAGTCCATAAGCCTAAATATATCTACTAACTGGCCCTTGACAGAAAACGTATGCTCACCCTTTCCGACATAAAGATTTCTTGGATTTGCCAAGCGAATTCTTTTGTTATGTAAACAATACACTTGGAATATGACTTTTATAGATCCCTTGATAACATATTAAATATCTGTTTTCCTTACTATACAGTGAGATTTTAAGTATAAGAACTGTAACTTTGTCATCTTTGAATATCCAGCTACAAACCAAGGGCTAGATATACTGGAGGTACTCCATTAAAAAAGTTTTCAATTGACAACACACACTACACGGGAAGTCAGCACAACTGGACTAAACAAAAAGCTAAGAAGTTTCCTGAATACAAACAAACAATTCAAGGGAGAGAGTAGCATAGCCTGGGGTCTGGGAACCATGCTTCCAGGGGACATCTAGGTTAATTGGCATAACAAAGATTATTAAGAAAATGTTCTGCCAACTAAATAAACCCATAACAAAAGAAGAGATTGAAAACGTAATTAAAAAACTCCCAACCAAAAAAAGCCCTGTCACAGATGGCTTCCCTGGAGAATTCTACCAAACTTTCAGAGAAGAGTTAAGACCACTACTACTAAAGGTATTTCAGAGCATAGAAAAGGATGGAAAACTCCCAAACTCATTCTATGAAGCCAGCATAACCCTGATGCCAAAACAAGGTAAAGACACCATAAAAAAAGAAAATCACAGACCAATATTCCTCATGAACATTGATCCAAAAATCCTCAACAAAATTCTAGCCAATAGAATTCAGCAACATATCAAAAAAATAATTCACCAGGCATGCAGGGATGGTTCAAGATTAGAAAAACAATCAGTGTAATCCATCACATAAATAAAACAAAAGACAAGAACCGTATGATCTTAACAATCAATGCAGAAAAGGCATTTGACAATTCCAACACCCATTCATCATAAAAACTCTCAACAAAATAGGAATAGAAGGGAAATTCCTCAACATAATTAAGGGCATTTATACAAAGCCAACATCATCCTAAATGGAGAGAGTTTGAAAGCACTCCCCTTGAGAATGGGAACCAGACAAGGATGCCCTTTATCACCACTCTTATTCAACATTGTGCTGGGGGTCCTAGCCAGACCAATTAGGCTAGAGAAAGAAATAAAGGGCATCCAAATTGGTAGAGAATAAGTCAAAGTATCTCTATTTGCAGGGAAAAAACCACAAAGAATTCACAAGAAGACTACTGGCACTAATAGAAGACTTCAGCAAACTAGCAGGATACAAGATAAACATACAAAAGTCAGTTGTATTCCTCTACACCAACAAACAGAACTTCCAAGAGGAAATCATCAAATCAATACCATTTACAATGGCCCCCAAGAAGATAAAATCCTTAGGAATAAATCTAACCAGAGACATAAAAGACCTATACAATGTAAACTCCAAGACACTACTGCAAGAAACCAAAAGAGACCAGCATAAGTGGAAAAACATACCTTGCTCATGCAGAGGTAGACTCAACAATGTGAAAATGTCAGTTCTACCCAAAGCAATCTACAGATACTGTCTTAGTCATCTAGTGCTGCTACAACAGAAATACCACAAGTGCGTGGTTTTAATGAAGAGAAGTTTATTTCCTCATAGTCAAAGTAGGCTAAAAGTCGAAATTCAGGCATCAGCTCCAGGGGAAGTCTTTTTCTCTCTGTCTACCTTCTTTTTGGTGTTCCCCCGGACTAGGAGCTTCTCTGTGCAGGGACCCTGGTCCAAAGGCTGTGCTCTGCTCCCAGCACTGCTTTTTTGATGGTATGAGGTCCCCCTGTCTCACTGCTCACTTCTGTCTTTTACATCTCAAGAGATTGCCTCAGGACACAATCCAGTCCTGTAAATTGAGTCCTACCTCACTAACACAACTGCCGCCCATCCTCCCTCATTAACATCATAGAGGCAGGATTTACCACACATGGGAAAAATCACACAATACCGGGAATCATGGCCCAGCCAAACTGATACACACATTTTTTGGGGGGACATAATTCAGTCCATGACATTCCACCCTTTGGCCCCCCAAAAACCACATCCTTGCAACATGGAAAACATATTCTCCCCATCATATCATAGCAAAAGTCTTAACTCCAAGTCCAAAATCCAAAAATTCCTCTTCATCTGTGAAATCCAGAATATAAATTATCTGCTTCCAAAGGTATAATGGCAGAACAGACACGAGCTAGACATTTCCATTACGAATGGGAGAAACTGGAGGGAAAGAAGGGATAACAGGCACCAAGCAAGTCAGCAGAACACATTACATTAGCCCTCAAGGCTTTAAAAATAATCTGTTCTCCGAGACAATTTACACAATGGCCCTGCCCTCCAGACTCTAGGTATTGGCCACAGTCTCTGGATTCTGAGTGGAGGCCCCTCGGCCCTGGGCTTCAGCTCTGCCTTCCAGGCACTCTGGGACAGCAACTCTGCTCCCTTGGCTTTAGGCACACCATTCTCCTACTCCATCAGAGTGACAACTCCACCCTTAGAAACACCAGAGGCTATGGCTCCACCCTTTTAAATCCCTGAGGTCATGGCCATACCTTTCGAGACAAAGGCAGCTCAGCTTCTTGTGTGCCTTGTCTCTTCAGCTTGTTTTCTGGTTTCTTGGCCTCTCGTCTCCTTGGACCTCACGCCCACATCTGCCTTGCTGGGGCAAGTGTTCCAAAGCTCTGTAGCTCCACCGGTAAGTGCCCAGAAGCACCCTACTCCACCAGGAAGCCTGCTGCACACAGGCACTCAGCTCTCTCACTCTGTGGGTTGGCTCCAGCACCGTCTCACACTGGTGTCCTAGTTATGCTGCTGTTGGTTCTCTGCCACTTCTCTGCTGCTACAGGTTCTCTGCTGCTGCTGGTCCTTTGCTGCTGCCACTGCTACACCTCTATCCATTCACAGTTTCAAAACCGTTTCCACATTTTAGGTATCTGTTAGAGCAGCACCCCACTCTCTCGGTACTAAATTCTGTCTTAGTCGTCTAGTGCTGGTATAACAGAAATACCACTAGTGGATGGTTTTAACGAAGCGAAATTTATTTCCTCACAGTCAAAGTAGGCTAAAAGTCCAAATTCAGGGTGTCAGCTCCAGGGGAAGCCTTTTTCCCTCTGTCGGCCTTCTTCTCTTTGGTGTTCCTCCAGACTAGGAGCTTCTCTGTGCAGGGGCCCCAGTACAAAGGACGCACTCTGCTCCCAGCACTTCTTTCTTGTTAGTATGAGGTCCCCCTCACACTGCTCACTTTTGTCTTTTATGTCTCAAGGTATTGCCTCAGGACACAATCCAGTCTTGTAAATTGAGACCTGCCTCACTAGCACAACTGCTGCCCATCCTCCCTCATTAAAATCATAGAGGCAGGATTTACCACACATGGGAAAATCACACAATACCGGGAATCATGACCCAGCCAAACTGATACACACATTTTTTGGGGGACATAATTCAATCCATGACAAATGGATATGGGAAATCCAGGGTGGAAAGGAGGAGTGTGCTGTCACAGTATAGGGAGAGCAACTAGGGTCACATAACAATGTATGGATAAATTTTTGTAGAGAAACTAACTTGAACTGTAAACTTTCACTTAAAGCACAATAAAAAAAAAAGTTTTTAATTGCATGAATACATTAATGAGTTCTGTGCCTTGTCTTCCCTCATTATTCCTTGTCTCTGGGTGATCCCTTCTATTCTTGCAACTTCAGTTAATGCCTCTAAGAAGATCAATCCCCAATCTAGAAAGATGACCTTTCTTTCTTTCTTTTCAACACCTGGGAGGGAATGTCCAAGCAAATATATTGCAGGTGATTCAAATTCAAAATATTCTTATCAAGGCCAATTATTTTCTTCCACTGTAAATGTGATTCTTTTTGTAATTATCATTTCAAACTAGTGGGCTCCACAAATGTCCCAGATGGTATTGCATAGTAATTAAGAATATGAGGAGGAAAGACAAAGAGAAAAGGAGACATAACTATGTTACTTTTATCCATTCTAGAAAATTGAATGTCATCTCTGAGCGTATGAAATGATAAATAAAAATTTACCAATTAGTCACCGATTTCTGCTAATTGTAACTTCTTTTCATCCTCAATGCCACAACTATTTTCATTCCCCATGAACCAGTGAAATTTTCTGACGGAAATATAATTCATCATCCTGTCTCTTAACTATCCTCAGGAATCCATTATTTCATTTATTAGTTTACCCAATATATAATGAAAGAATTCTTAGGATATGAAAGGCATTGTACTAATTGTTAGGTATAGGTCCATGTGAATAAAAGTGTTCTAAGTTTTCCAGGCATCTAGTTGGAGAGAAAATAAAAATTCAAAAAAAAAATTTAATATATAAATTTTTACATTCTACACTGTGATCCAACCTTTTAAAAATAGAAACAGATATTTCACTCCTCTGATCAAAATGCTGCAATGATTCTCTATTGCCCTCATATGGTTGCATGTCTTTCAAGCTTGTCCCCAGTCTTCCAGTCTTTTCTTTTTCAACTATGTCCTTTGTCTTTTGCACACCCTTTGCTTTAGCCATTCCCAAGCATATGTAGCAGGCACGTTCACATTTTTGTTGCATAGACCTCTTCCTATACTGAAGCTTTTCTTAAGAGCCTCCCTCAATTTCCACCACCAGTGTAAATTAATCCTCCCTACACTTCCACATGGAAACTTGGTGGTGCAAGTGGTTAAGTGTCTGGCCGCTAACCAAAAGGTCAGCAGTTTGAATTTACCAGCTGCTCCTTGGAAACCCTGTGGGGCAGTTATACTCTGTTCTATAGGGTTGCCATGAGTCAAAATTGACTTGATGACAATAGGTTTGGTTTTGGGTTTTATGCTTCCACCCATTTTCCAGCCTTATATTAATGATTATTATTATTATTTGATGGCTTTTATATTAAGTTTATATTATACATATTTATTTGTATATTTTTCCTTCAGTAGACTATATATCCCTAATTTAAAATATTTTCATTTATCTTCATATTTTCTATGTGTATTTTTTTTTTCATGCGGGCTCAACATGTACTTGTTACAGCTTATTTTTTTATTCCCAGCACTATGGTATCTTTTTAATTTTAAATACTAACAAAAGAAACTTAAAACAGACCCCTGGTAGTTTCCAATCTCTAAAGAAGATTAGCAAATTTTGAACTAAATGAAATATACTTGTTTGAAACAAAAGTATGTACTTATTGTTCAGACTCTACAATTCTTACAAAAACTATTTGCATAACTTATTCAAATCATGATTTTATTTTTTAAAAAAATTGTATACTAATATATTGAGAGAATATTTTTATGCAAGCATCCCATAGATAAAATAATCATTTCAGAGATGTTTTGCATGTAATATATCAGTTTTGACTAGAAAAAAAGTAAGCAAATATCATAAAGAAAAACCACAGAGATGACAATATGTATATTAGAATTCTATATAAATTAGCAAAAGTGTAATTTTAGAATATGTTATATAGTTTGGAGATTTTTTTAGAAAGTAACAAAAATGTGTTACAATGTTCTCAAAAATAAAATTATTTAGAGATTTAAACATTTGAGAGCATATTTAGAAAATGTTTCTAAAAACATGCTAATCTCACACGTCAATCTGAGGGATTACTTAATACACATTTTGACAGCCCTAAAGTTACTTATTTTTTTCTCTTAGGTTTAAAGCAGAGAATAATCTTAAATATTTTAAAAAGTGAAGCAGTGATTTTGTGGTCTGACTGTCATTACAGTGACAAGCATGTATATCTACACACTGAATCTGGTCCTCATGGTTCTTTACTTGAGCAGAGGACTTTCAATTAATGTTTCCATATAATGGAGAAATAGAAATTAACTAAGACCCATGGTGTGGAGAACTGCTTAAAACACTTTCAGGAAATGGTTCACCTGCTTGACCCAAAACTGAAACAATCAAATATTTCAGAATTACTTTAAAGAATCATTTCTAAAGCAATCTATACTGTGTGTATTTGTGTGTGTGTACATGCATACTTACTTTTTATATTAGTAGTTATGAACGTTTGGCCTTCAAAAAAAGAGCTTTAATACAAAGTATTCAAAAAGCAGTCATCCAAGATGGTCATTAGTAAACATCACTACCCTTTCAGGATCTCACATAGACCAGACAGCATACTAAGGTGTTAAAGGATAGTGAGTTGATGGTTCTTGATATAGTCTAAATACATATATGTGATAGGGAATCTTTTTATAAATAATAATTTGGTAGTAATGGACTAGGCCTGCATTTGCAAATTAACAACACAGTGATCAAAGAAATATAAAGGAAAGTCTGCATTGTCCCTGGAAGCACAGAAATGATAACATACACATATAAGAAAACTGAAGGCATTTCTGCAAGGCAATGTGTAAAACCAGCCTGAAGGAAAAAGTGATTATGATTATTCAAGAAGGAAAAGATGTATTCAGTAAAACCTAATTAATTCCCCTGAGCTAACAACCTCATGCTCCAGAAATAAAGGTAACACTGGAAAAGCAAAGTGGAGGGTAGGCACACTCTCAGTTATGCTTGCAAAAAGTAGAAAATAAACGTGTTGATGGAGTAGGGAATCTCTCTGACCATTCTCTTCTGAATTACACAACATTGGTGATTAAGGAAGAAAATGGAAAATTTCTCACAACTGCCTTCTAATAATGGTGTTTCTGCAAGGTCCAGAGAGAAGATTCTGCCCCAATGAACAGAAATGCTTAAATCTTTGTACTGATATGTAGCTCTCTGTCAAGATTTCTAGGGGTTATTTATGGCAATCTATTCCCAACATTGGGCTTAAGTATAACAATGATTGTGAGAATGGCACAGGACTGGGCAGTGTTTCGTTCTATTGTACATACGGTCACTATGAGTCAGAATCGACTTGACGACACCTAACAACAAAACAACATTCCCAACATGCTTTAGTGTCCTGATTAATTTTAAGTACAATAAATAAATTGATTCTCTCACAGTCCTTTACTTAAAGATAATACAATTCAATGGTCATATTCATGATTTCTTAGCAAAACTAAGTAAATTTTAACAATGAGGAAACCTATCACTTCTTTGAAAGTATATAAAGATAAACAATAAAGAATCTAGATGGATGTATAGGTCTAAAATACAGAATCAGGGAAAAAGTAACTCAAATGGTAATATTCACAGTTATTTAAAAATAAAATAAAATCACAATCAAAACAAAACACACATATGTAAGATTTTTCCCTCTAATTTGCATTTTCAGTAAAAAGCCACGAATATATTAAACCTTGAAGCTAGAACACCCCATTATGAAAAGAAAAAAAAGATAAAATCTAGTAGAAAATTGCTTTAATACAAAAAACTCTTAAAACTCAATAATAACAAAACAACAACAATAACAAATCATTATAAAATGGTAACACAAAAGGACTCGAAGCATTTACTAATAAAGATCAAAGACTACAGCCTTCAGTGTGGATGACATCTCAATATTAAAAAAAAAAAATCCTCACAACTGGACCAATAAGCAGCATCATGATAAACAGAGAAAATATTGAAGCTGTCAAGGATTTCATTTTACTTGGATCCACAACCAATGTCCACGGAAGCAGCAGTCAATAAATCAAACTCTGTATTGCATTGGATAAATCTGCTGCAAAAGATCTCTTTAAAGCATTGAAAAGTAAAGATGTCATTTTGAGGGCTAAAGTGTGCCTGACACAAGCCATGATATTTTAAATCACTTAATGTGCATGTGAAAGATGGACAACGAATAAGTAAGACCAGAGAAGAATTGATGCTTTTGAATTATGGTGTTGGCAAAGAATATTGACTATACCATGGACTGCCAGAAGAACGAACAAGTCTGTCTTGGAAGAAGTAAAGCCAGAGTTCTCCTTGGAAGCGAGAATTGTGAGACTTCATCTCACATACTTTGGGCATGTTATCTGAAGGGAAGAGTCCTTGGAGAAGGACACAGGGCTCGATAAGTGTCTTAATTATCTAGTGCTGCTATAATAGAAATACCACAAGTGAACATCTTTAACAAACAGAAATTTATTCTCTCACAGTCTAGTATGCTAGAAGTCCGAATTTAGGGCTCCAGCTCCAGGAGACGGCTTTCTCTCTATCGGCTCTGGAGGAAGATCCTTGTCATCAATCTTCCCCTGGTCTAGGAGCTTCTCAGCTCAGGGACCCCAGGTCCAAAGGAAGTGCTCTGCTCCTGGAACTACTTTCTTGGTGGTAATATGCCCCCTGTGTCTCTGCTCACTTCTCTTTTTTATGTCTCTGAAGAGATTGACTTAAAATACTACTTAATCTTGTAGATTGAGTCCTGCCTCATTAACATAACTTCTTCTAATCTGCCTCATTAACATTACAGAGATAGGGTTTACAACACATAGGAAAATCACATCAGATGACAAAATAGTGAATAATCAAACAATACTGGGAATTGTGGCCTAGCCAGGTTGATACATATTTTTGTGGCACACAATTTAATCCATAACAGTAAGGTGGAGAGTCAGCCAAAAACAGGAAGACCCTCAAAGAGATGGATTGACACATGGCTGCAAATATAGGTTCAAAGACAGCAATCACTGTGAGGATGGCACTGGACTGGGCAGTGTTTCATTCTGTAGTACGTAGGGTCACTATGAGTTGGAACCAACTAGATAGCACCTAACAACAAGTATTCTCTAAACAAATGGTTGATGAAACAGGTAAAAATTCAATAGAAAATTTTGAATTGTTGGAATTCCTATGCAATTATGAAGAGCAATCATAAACATTAATGCTTTTAGAAATAATTGAATCTCCATTATATGATGCTATCTGAAAATATGGCAGGAGTTACACTGAAATCTATGGGGAGCCATTTCCACTGGAACTAAAATAAAAGAGTGTTGTTCAGAAAATAATCATATTTCAAGCAAGAAATAGCTCAACATAAACTGCACCTAATTGAACTACATAAACAACATATTAAAAGCGGTTATCTCAAGGGAATGAAATTATAGTTGATTATATTTTATTGGTATATTTTATAAATGTTCTGCCAGAAAAAAATGGTGACATAGTGGCTACCAGGGAAAAAAATACTCACTTAGCTTTACACCATTTCGCCCATCATTTCAGATGTGCTTCTTACATTTAGTTAAATGTTAAAAGTAAAATTACCATTTTGAAAGCCAGTATTTTGAATTGAATTTTCCTACCAGAAGATCAAAATCGCTGTTTACTTAAAAGAACTATACATTTAAAATATTTCCTTAAATTAAACTCAATTCTGAGGAATAACTTAAATCTACTACTTTATCATAAATGTGATTTTCATATATGTTTCATATTCTCCTTGCCATTAACAACATAATCTAAAAAAAGTATTGCGCTATTTGAAAGCGTATTCAAGTGCACTTTCTTTTATGACTCCATAATGTCATTCAGAGTACTATTACAGGGTGTAAAATAAAATTTCATTATTGATTAGAATACATGCTTAAAGGTCAACTGTAGCCAAGCATTTTAAAACTTGATTAGATTATGCTTGTTAAAGTTTCTGCACACCTTAGAATTTCATAGTAATTATATTTAAACAATATATTGGCAGGAAAAATTAGTTACCTTGCAAACTGTGACATTATTAGGTCAAAAATAGTTATTTCTAAGCTTATGGCATTTGAAGTTTCCCATAAACATTATGAGAATAAAAATAAATGCTTATGGTGATTTTAAACTCATATGTGCTTTTATGTGTTCTATTTCCTCCAGCAAGCAAGATATACATGTCTGTAATATTTATATAATTATCAAACCTTTCAGATAACTATATTTTTGAAAGTGCTCTAAAATACCTTATTTTTTCCTTATATAAAATTTCATAACTGCTCGTGTTATCATCCCTATTTTCCAAAGGAAGAACAGGATCTCACATTATTTTTGTAATTTGTTCCTTTTAAAACCTATTAAAAGTATTTTCCTTGAAATCAATTAGTACTGTTTACTTGGGATTAAGTCACTTTGAAAATATGATTTTGTGACATTATGTCTTCAAAAATAATGTGTCTGAATAAATTTTATTTTATATGGACATAACAATAATTTATGAATAAAGATTATATTTATGGCACTATATTCAAATAACACATAAAACCAAAAAACGAAACCTGTTGTCATCAAGTTGATTCCAACTCATAATGTTCTATTATATAGTACAAAAATGAAAAGCATATAAATTTTTACAGATTTTCATGTTATTGCACCTAATGACTCTTTAAGTAATTGTATGTAACTTGAATCCTGATTAAAAGAACTCAATCAGGTATTTACTATTATTCTAAGGATCCTGGCAACGTCTTATAATAATACTGAATAATTAAATGGTTAACTTTTACTGTGTTTTAGAGTCCTATCTTAAATTTTAAATATTTAAAAATTTTTTAATTTTGCTTTTATATTAATCATTGTGCCAGGATTATTTTAATTTAAAAAAGTTTATTTTGTTAAACCATTTCACATATTATTTACACTGATTATAATTTGTAACATAAATGTTCCTATTAATTACTAACTCGATCTATATGCAGCATTATCAGAGGATGCGATAAAATTACATGTTAAGAAACAATTTTAACATTTTGCGAGAAAAAGAAATCTGGATTACATTGAGTGAAATGGTTAGTTTCAATTTTAGATGTCTTAAATAATATCTAAATCCTGGATATGAAATGGAATTAACATGATTCCAGGAGATAAATGTCCATAATAAGATAATCAAATGATTTATATTATTAAGAAAGATCGGTGGATCACTTTTTTCAGAACATGATCAGGAATATAGAAAGGTGAATACACGTTATATTAGTCAGTGATTCTTTTTATCATGTACAAGTTTTAGTTCCTTCTGGGAATAAAAAAATGGAACTTCTTATTGGTAATTCTTAAATTGTTAAAACGTTGTATAATTATTGTTATCCTACTAAAATTTTAGGGCTAACTCTATGAAATAAAGACCAAAATTATGTACTTTCCAAAGAATGGATATCTAAACCCAGAGTATGACATTCTCCTAGCTCATATCACAAATCCACCAAAAAAATTTCTTGCAATTTTTATTGAAGTAGGCTTCATACTGTTCTTTTTAGGTACTCTGAATTTATTCATAACGGGATGCTAAAATACTGCCAAAGTGGTAAACATGAATCATGAGAGAGTGAATAAATTAATAGAATATTGTAATAACTTTGGTTCAAGTATAAAGTGTATATTTCCACATTTTTTACAAGAGTTATCCAGTCATGATCACAACAAGACAACAACCTGGAATAGCAACCGAGTACTGCAACCAGAAAGTTGTTGTTAGACTAGAGCTAAACGTCCGTGGAGTTTATAGGCCAGCATAGGATGCAACAGTATTACTCTTGACATAATACACATTTTATCAAACACAAATACATAAAGAAATAAATGAAATCACTATATTTAATGAATTTGCTAAATTTTCAAAGTAATTTTGTTTAAATGGAAAAATAATACCTGTGAAACTTTAACAAAATTACATAATAAAATTTTTATAGACTTATTGCAACAATCATATTTTCTCTCACCTCCAGGGTCTTTACTATACACTGACTACCTGAACTATTATCTCCGTCTTCTTCGCTTGGCTAACAATAGGGATACCTTGAATTTTGGAGTAGTTCTCTGTCTCACAGGAATGGACCTCCATTTCACTGTTCTGCTCAGTCATTGGCTGGAGCAATCTCAGAAGTGTGGCTCAGGTGTGAACACTGCTGTCGGTCAATCACAGTCCCTGAAACAGGACCTAAGAGAGGCATATTTTCATGATCATGTACATATATTACTTAAATAATAATAACAGCTGATAGCTTTGATTACATCTGGAAGCACATTTTGGAAAAGACCAAACACTAAATTAATCAGCAATTGCAATTAAGAAAAATGTTTTTGAAAAATAAATATCAGAAAGAATACGTGACCACAGCAATAAAGAAGCAGCATATATAGTTTAGGTGTTAAGATCATAGTCTCTGTAGCCAGATCTTGTACCAAATCTTGGCTTGACTTAGGTATGTTACTAGTATTAAAAATAATCAAAACTCGACAAAATTTGAACATAAGGTTTATTCTTAGCAATTATTTGCATGTCATGGATTGAATTGTGTTCCCCAAAAATATGTGTCAGCTCGGTTAGGCCATGACTCCCTGTGTTGTGTGGTTGTCCACAGTTTGTCATCGAATGTGATTTCCCTATGTGTTGTACAACCTACCTCTATGATGTTAATGAGGCAGGATTAGAGGCAGTTATGTTAATGAGGCAGGACTCAATCTACAAGATTAGGTAGTGTCTTAAATCAATCTCTTTTGAAATATAAAAGAGAGAAGTGAGCAGAGAGACAGGAGACATAATACCACCAAGAAACAAAAGCCAGGAGAACAGCCACATCATCTGGACTCAGGGTTCCTGTGTTAAGAAGCTCCCAAACCAGAGAAAGATTGATGACAAAGACCTTCCCCCAGAGCCCACAGAGAGAGAAAGCCTTCCCCTGGAGCCGGCAGTTTGAATTCAGACTTCCAGCCTCCCAGACTGTGAGCCTAGACTCGGCATTTCTCAAGCTGAAAATACTGAAAAAAAAATTCAAGCTTCGAGTTGCAAAATTGAAGGATTCCATGGGAAAAATATTAAACGACCCAGGAAGCAAGAAAAAAAGATGGAAGGAATATACAGAGTCACTATACCAAAAAGAATTGGTCAATATTCAGCCCTTTAGGGAGGCAGCATATAATCAGGAACTGATGGTACTGAGGGAAGAAGTCCAAGCTGCACTAAAGGCATTGATGAAAAACAAGGCTCCAGGAATTGAAGGAATATCAGTTGAGATGTTTCAACCAAGAGATGCAGTGCAGGAAGTGCTCACTTGTCTATGCCAAGAAATTTGGAAGACAGTTACCTGTCAGCTGACTGGAAGAGATCCATATTTATGCCTATTCCAAAGAAAGGTGACCCAACAGAATGCAGAAATTATTGAACAATATAATTAATATCACATGCAAGTAAAATTTCGCTGAAGCTCATTCAAAAGTGGCTGCAGCAGTACATCAACAGGGAACTTCCAGAAATTCAAGCCAGATTCAGAAGAGGACCTGGAATCAGGAATATCATTGCTGATGTCACATGAACCCTAGCTAAAAGCAGGGAATACCAGAAAGATGTTTTCCTGTATTTTATTGACTATACAAAGGCATTTGGTTGTGTGGATCATAACATATTATGAATAACCTTGTGAAGAATGGGAATTCCAGAACACTTAATTGTGCTCTATACACTATGCATAGAAATCTATGTTCTGAACATAGCAAAGAATGTCTGTCTGAATTCAAACACTACCATCCAATCTATCAAGAAAAATCTAGAATACCCAGTCAAGTCAGAAGCAAGATAAATGTGCTTAATTTAACATGAATGTTATTATATAAGATTGTTCTAGAAAGTATTTCAAAAACTTTTTAAAAATATGGGGAATAAATTTGGACAAAAAAGACAAAATCATCATCCTTTTATAGTTGATATAATCATACAATTGGAAAACCTAGGCAATAAACTGAAATCTAGTAAGACTACTAATTTAGCTTAGTACAGTGACTGAGGAAAGATAGCTTATTAATGTTTATCTCACAATTTGATAATAATATCAGGAAAAAAAAAACATAAATTTCTCTAACTCATACCATATAAAAAATTGAGAAAGATAACTATTTTGATAAAAGTACAAAAAAATAAAAGTCACTTACAAAAAGAAAAAATATGATCTCACTAATATGAAACACTTAGACTAGAGAAAGGTATAGAGATCAGAGTTTAACAATGGTTACTAGAGGCAGGAGGGAAGGGGGAAAAGGGAATCTTTGTTTAGCTAGCATTGAGTTTCTGTTTATGGGGATGGAAACCAGGGCAATGAATGTTGGTGATGATTGCACAACATGATTGATGTCATTGGTTTTATTGAATGACAGAAGTGAAAGATATTGAATTGGCAAATGTTGTGTTAGCTACGTTTTAACAATAATAAAAAAAATTAAAATAAAATACAGCTATATTTATAGTATTTGGGGGCAGTAGTTAATACTATACATTTTGCAATTAAATTACCTTGGGTTACTTGTGAAAGTCAGGAAATCATTTAAGTCTTTAAACTCAAGTCTGTTCATCTATAAAAAAGGGACTATTAAGTTATCTAGTATATAATGTTATCTACAGCTCCTCGCCCATGTTAAATGTTAAAAAATACTAGCCAGAACACCTCAAAACATCTGATTATTGGTATATACTTACCAGATGTTATATTGGTATAAACAATTTTTTTTCCTTTTTTTAATCCATCTTGAAGCTTTAGTTTTAAACTTGGTGTGAGAGTTATCCAAATCTCTATTAACTATTTGATACAGTGTCACAGACCTATGTACCCAAAACCAAACTTTTGCTGTTGAGTCAATTCCGACTCACAGTGACCCTATAAAACAGAGTGGAACTGCCCCATAGGGCTCTTAAGGAGCAGCTGGTGGATTCAAACTGCCGACTTTTTTGGTTAGCTGCCATAGGTCTTAACCACTATGCCAGCAGGGTTTCCAACCTATGTACAGATGCACAAAAACCACGTATGATTATGGCTGTGTGATCTTTGCAAATAAATGCTAATTAGTCTTTTTATTGACTGTGTTTTATTGACTATGCAAAAGCATCCAACTGTGTGGACCATAACAAAGTATGGATAACATTGTGAACAATGGGAATTCCAGAACACTCAATTGTGCTCATGTGGAACCTGTAGGTAAACCGAGAAGCAGTCATTCATAGAGAACAAGGGGATACTGCATGTTTTAAAATCAGGAAAGGTGCACATCAGTGTTGTATCCTTTCGCCATACTTAGTCTATACTCTGAGCAAATAATCTGAGAAGCTGGACTATGTGAAGAAGAACGGGGCATGAGGATTGGAGGAAGACTTATAAACAACAACCTGAGATATGCAGATGACACTGCTTGCTGCAAATGAAGATGACTTGAAGTACTTAACTGATAAAGGTCAAAGACTATATATAGCCTTTGATACAGGTAACAGCTTAACATAAAAAAAAAAAAAATATCCGCACAACTGGACCAATAAGCAACATCATGATAAATGGAGAAAAGATTGAAGTTGTCAAAGATTTCATTTTACTTGGATCCACAATCAATGCCCATGGAAGCAGCAGCCAAGAAATCAAATAACTTATTGCACTGGGAAAATCTGCCCTCAAAAGATCTCTTTAAAGTATTAATAAGCCAAGATGTCACCTTGAAGACCAAGATGCACCTAACCCAAGCCATGGTATTTTCAATTGCCTTATATGAAAATGAAAACTGAACAATGAATAAGGAAGACCGAAGAAGCATTCATGCATTTGAATTACGATGTTGGCAAAGAATATTGAATATACCATGTACTGCCAGAAGAACGAACAAAACTGTCTTAGAAGAACAGTAAGAATGTTCTTTTGACGTGAGTATGGTGAGATTTCGTCTCATGTACTTTGAATACGTTATCAAGAGGAACTAGTCCCTGGAGAAGGACATCATGTTTGGTAAAGAAGAAGGTCAGCAAAAAAGAGGAAGACCCTCAATGAGATGGATTGACATAGTGGCTGCAACAATGGGTTCAAACATAGCAATGATTGTGAGGATGGTGCAGGACTGGGCAGTACTTTGTTCTGTTATGCATGGGGTCGCTATGAGTCAGAAACAACTCAATAATACTTGAAGACAACATTCTTTTTATTATCCAGAAAATATAGAGGTTATATAGCAAGTGCTATGGGATTGCTGAGTTGGAATTGATTTGACGTCAATGGGTTTAGCTTGTTTGTTTGTTTTTTTAATAGCAAGTGCTTATATATGCATGCTTATCATATGAATAGATAATGAAGAATAAATAAATGCGTAATATTATACTATTAAAAAATTTTTTACACCATCAAGAAATGAGAAGTTTTTATTTTTACTATTTTCTAAATGTTTAGGCCTGGATAGTTTGAAATGTTTCTCTAAGCAGTTTTAGGCTTACATAGTTATGTGGCTTTTACACTTAGCTTATTTACCTGACTTCAAGTGAAGACATAAGTTCAAACAAATGTTTTGCACCTGCACAGAAGTAAAGGCCAAAAATGAAGCCTAAATACCATGGCAAAGGGACAAGAGCTATGTAGGGCAATCCTAACTCCTGTGCTCTCCACGTGCTCCGGAATAGATTAAATGCTTGCAAAGAAAGAATATGTTTTAGCAGCATTGCTAGATCTATATCCCCAAGGCAAAACTGAAGACATAGTTGCTTTCAATACAGACATAGATCTTCAGAAAGATATTTTCATAAGCAAGCATTGCAGGCATTCAGCTACGTGTGCCAAGAATGTCTCACGAAACAGAGTGCAGGCCTGGAGTGAACATGCTGGAATACAGAGGAGATTGTGGAAACAGTAGCTGCTTCAGTGACACCCATAGCAGCAGGAGATGACAACAATGGTAGTATCAGCAGCAAAAAAGGGCTATTTTTCCATTTATAAATGCAATTGAACATATGGCTAGCTTAATTAGGACTTTTCTCATTAACTCAGAATAGGCAGCCTCTACTGAAGCACCCTGGATAGAAAATCTGCATGAATAACGATCTATAGGTTTGCGAAATAAAACATTTAATAAGTCGGAAACCAAGAAGTCAGCTATGAGCATCTGTGCAACATTTGCTTATTTTTACCATATTTAGTCTCTCTCTGATGTGTACGAAGAGCCCTCGAGCCACATTCACAACTCCCACTGATAAGGATGGTTCACTTAATGCCATCTTGGTAGGATCTGTCTGTAGGTAGAAGTTGAAGCACCATTAAAACACAAGAAAATATTAACAGAGTTGTGTGTAAAGAAAGCATACATTTGTATGCTATAATCATGTTAATGGTACATGTGAAACACGAAAAATAAATTTGGAAATTTTCCAATCAGAAACCCAACACTACCAGAGAAAGTTCTCTTTCTCTCTCCAGTAGTAAGTACAACAAAAGTGAATACGCTCTTAGTATGTGAAGTTCTTACAGTACAGACACATATTACAATGATCATGTAATTTGTAATAGCAGACATGTCTATTGTGTTTCTTTGTGTACCTAACATTTAGGATTTGGGATTAGCCAAGGATAAAAGGCTTATTAAAGAACCGGTTTTTACAACTACAATTAGTGTATGAATTTGAGTAAAGAAGCAAATATGAATATTTTGTTAGAAATTTAAGGAGACAAACAGGTAATTAAGGCAAGAAATTAAGAGTCCCGAGTCCAGAATTAGACCTGATTTCAAACATCTGTTATTCCACTCTCACCATAGACAAATTACTTACCTTCACTGAGCTCATTTGGATAAGATAACGTAAACCAGTTAACCAGTTGCCTTCAGATTGACTCTGACTCATGGTGACCCCTATGCATGTTATAGTAAAACTGTGTGGAGCCCTTGTGGTGCACTGGTTAAGAGCTATGGCTCATAACCAAAAGGTTGGCAGTTCAAATCCACCAGCTGCTCCTTAGAAACCCTATGGGGCAGTTCTACTCTGTCTTCTTGGGTCACTATGAGTTGGAATTGACTCAACGGCAGTGGTTTTTTGTGCTCCATAGGGTTTTCAATAGCTGATTTTTTTCAAAAGTAGATTGCCAGGACTTTCTTCAGATGCTCCTCAGGACATGCTCAAACTTTTAACCTTTTGATCAGCAGTCAAGTGAGTTAACCATTTGCATCACCCAGGTACTCCCATGATAACATTAACCTGCCTCACACTGTGGGTGTGAATGGCAAACATGATAATGCATTTTAAGTATCTAACAACACTCCTACCAGAGAGGCAGCACTTAATACATGCGGGATATTATTATTAACAACGCTTGGTTTTAGTGCTTAAGTTATTGAGATTTGAGGTCCAATTCTCCTGTTCATTTCATTTATGTGAATAGAGCCACAGACTCAGTTGCCATGGGCCAGATTTTTCCAAACTGGTCTAATTTTCGGAATTACCGAGGGTACTTGTTAAAATTCCAGCTTCTAGAGCCTTCCCTAGGAGATTTCAATTTAGTAGACATGGGCAGAGTATACAGGAGCCCTGGTGGTGCAGTGGCTAAGCGATCAGCTGCTAACTGAAAGGTTGGTGGTTTGAACCTGCCGCTCCAAAGCAGAAAGATATGATAGTCTGCTTCCATAAAGATTACATCCCTGGAAACCCTGTAGGGCAATTCCACTCTGTCCTACAGGGTCACTATGAGTAGAAATGGACTTGACAGCAATGGGTTTGGTTTTAGTTTTTTTTGGGGGGGTGGGGGGAGGGTGGTGAAAATCTGCCAGGTTAGGAAGCACAAGTTGTGTGTCTAGAAACTAAGCACAATCCAAGTGAACATTTCTTAGTGCCTTATAAAAAAATAGGTGATAGTTTGGAAATTAAATATAAAGTGATTTTGTTTCCTTATATTCCTAAAATATTTAAGTAAAAGCCATCTACTTCTTCCCTACAACTTGTTGTCAGTTACTGCCAAGTTGGCTCTGACTCATGGTGACCTTATTAGGTATAACAGAAAAGAACCATCTTCATGATTGTTGGTACGTTTGAGTCCATTGTTGCAGCTATTGTGTCAATCCATCTCATCAAGAGTTTCCCTCATTTTCAATGACCCTCTACCAAGCATGTCCTTTTATAGTAATTGGCCTGTTCTGATGATATGTCCAAAGTAAGGGAACTGAAGTATCTTCATCCTCATTTCTAGTGAGCAGTTTTATTTCTTCTAAGACTAAATTGTTCATTCATCTGCTAGTCCAAAATATAGTCAACATTGTTTGCCAATACCACAAATGAAACATATCATTTCTTTTCCTGTCCTTTTTTTTTCATCGTCCAGCTTTCATATGCATACGAGGTGATTGAAAAGACCATGGCTTAGGTAAGCCACACCTTACTCATCAAATGACGATTTGTCTGTCACGACCTTAAAAAGGTTTTATTTTCTTTTTTCCCCAGCAGATTCTCCCAGTGCAATATATCATTTCATTTCTTGACTGCTGCTTCCATGAACATTGAAGGCTAATCCAAGTAGAATGAAATCCTTGACAATTTCAATTTTTTTCTCCATTTACCATGATGTTGTTTATTGGTCCAGTTGTGAGGATTTTTATTTGTTTCACATTCAGCCATAATCAATAGTGAAGGCTGTAGTATTTGGCCTTATCAGTAAGTGCTTATCTTCATTTTGCAATATGTGTCTTCTGCATGTTGGAGGCTCTTAGTGAGTCTTCCTCCAGTCCTGACGCTGTGTTCTTCTTCATATAATCCATAACTGAGACTAATCAATTCCTTAGTTTTCAGTACTGAAATTTCTAAATTAAAAACACACTTAAGTCATTTCCCAGTGTACAGTGAGTATAGTAAATTGCATTAATTAACAACAACAACAAAAATAACCTTAAGACAGTAATCATTATATTATTTCATAATGTTCTAAATGGCTTGGAAATCAAATAAATGTCACTAATGACCCATTTGCAACTTAGGTAAGTTTAGGGAAATGCTATTGAGTTATTTAGACACTATAAGTAGAATGCTTGGAATAATTTAGCTTTTTGTTGTTACTTGCAGATCATTGTTGTTCACCTCTTCTGAGAAAACACTGCCTTTATTAATAAAGCCAAAGCTAGAACATCTGAGCTTAATATTAGGAGGTGAACTTCCTGCTATTGATCTAGTGAAATTTCTCAGTGACTCTGATTTTCACCTGTCCTTAGTAAATTTTATTTTAATCAGGGCCAACACCATCTTGCCCAGCTTGCCTTCTGCTGTTTTGGCCCTGGTAGAGAAAAACTTCTCTTTGTCTTCTTCAAGTAAACACAATATGATGGAATATTTCAAACATTTTTTGAAATTCCAAACACATCAAAAAATTTGGCTTATGAAGTGTAAGGTTCTCAGTATATCATAAACAACTTGCTTTCCGGGGTTTCGCTTTTCTTCTCACTCTTTCTGGACCATTGGCCAAAATCTTGAAAAAGACATTTGCTTCCAAATTCTTGGCCTATTTTCTCCAAGCAGTCACCCTCTAACATTCTGTCCTGAGGAGTGCTCTTTCTGATTCTGACATCTTCAAAAAAAAAAAAAAAAACTAAGTACTGAAGCCTCTCAAAGGCCTACCTAAGTTCCTATCTTACGTTTTCAGCTTCTAGTCTAATTCTGCAACAGGAAATTTACACCAGAAATTATCTAACTGTCCTCTTATGTGACACTGTAATTCTTACCACAGTGGTATTTCTTATTATACAGATATTTAGTTATTTCCTGGCATACCCATTTTAAAATTGAGTAATTTGCCTAAGATCACTAAATAAATTACCACAAAATCACAAGTGCACATTTTACTTCAAGGAAACATTCACTTTGTATTTATAGTATTGTATTCGTTACACCAAAACAGACTCTATGTTTTTTTCCTCCCTAACCCATTCCTCCTATACATTCCCTAACCCATGTGATTGTTGGAAGACAGCTCTCCATGGGCTTTTTATGTTTCCGCACGTCTCAGAGTGAAGCAATCATTAAACTTTGTTCAAGACTATCTTTTTAAAGGATTTTTGTACAGCAAACAGCCTTGGTGCCCAGATAGTGTCTCCTTCTAGAGCGAAGGCCAGGCATGCTTACTGTCATGTAAAAGATTTGGGCTCTCTAAGGTCAGGGTCCCTCTCCTATAATACAACTGTCTGAGTGTACAGGTCTCATCTGATCCTTTTTGCAAGCCCCTGTGGAAATTGGGGCTCAGGGGGCCAACGCAAAAATAACAACACTGCGGCTGCTGCCATTGCTATGTCCTTTTTCTCGGGCCCCGGAGACTCATGACTCTTCTAATCTTTGAAACTGCGGCACAGTAATTTACTGGCTTGCAAACAAGGTAAAATCTAAAAGTCTCCACAGTTCTTGACAGCTGTAGGCAATTTCCTTTTCATAAGCCACCTTTTAGTTGTCCCTAAATATGTGCTCTGCAACATGTCTTTAAGGTCTAATGTTAATGGAAAGCCTGGTAGTAACAGCATCATGTAGGGGGAAAAAAATTAAAAACGGCTCAACTCAACTTTGTTGTGAAATATGTATTTTGATTTCCAAAATCACTCAAAGATTTAAACGAAAGGGAAAGCAGTTTGACGTGCCGAGGTCTATAATAATGTAATGATGTTCTTGCAAATAGTTTTCCATCTGTTTGGCTCTGGTCTGCTTCAAATCCACCTGAGGTCTTTTTGATTCTAACCAGATATAATTACTCTCAGAGGAAGAGCTTTGTTTTCTTTCCACTGAATCTTTTTTTTTTTTTTGGTGAACCATAAACAAGAAGCAATTTTAAATCACAAATCAGACTGCCGAACTAATGGACAGTTAGAAATTAAGGTTATAGAGTTTCAAGAACAGAGATTCTGCGTTTAGACAGAAGCAGAGGGGAAAAAAAGATATGGAACAGATCAAGATTTCCAAAGTGAATTAGAGAAAGAGGGGATAAGATTCAGGACAAAAATCAAAGATAGAGTTTATGGCTCAAAGATAAACAGAGCATTAGTGTGAGGAAGAAGATCTGTAGCAAGGGAGGAAAATATCTAGGTTTCAGATAACAGCGTGTTACTGAAATTTCTTACCTCCATCTGATTTAGTGTTCATCAGCCTGTAAAACTCCTATGTTTACTTTTGCACTACTCCAGGGTGCAGTGGGCAAATCCCACCTCATTGCTAATTGCATGCTAAGGATCAGCATGAATCCAATCCCCAAAGTGTTAAAAAGGATCTAGTCCTCACGTTCCCACTTCTCCATCCTCATCACCAGCCACTCATGTGGCACTCCCTATCTCAGAGCTCGGTCGGAGCTCACAGGTTAGATGGACACTGTTTTTCAGCCCTAGCCTCCCAGAGCTAGGTCAGCGCTCACACATTAAAAGGACACCTTCCTTCACATGGGTACATGCCAGCCCCTGCTGGCTCTTACTGCCTCTGTGGGTTTGTTAATTCCCTAAGATGACTCACAGAATTCACGGAGAGTACACCACATTTACAGCTGCAGCTTTATTACAACCCAAAAGGATACAACAAAGAGACACGTAAGGTCAAGTCTGGGATGGGTCATAGCAAAAGTTTCCCTATCTCAAAGAGGGATGCAATTTTATCACCCTCACCACATGATCCATTACATCATGCTTCAAGAGGCTTAATCAGCATTGTGGGGGGAGCCGGAAGGTAGTTCCTGTGGTTCTGGTCAGCCCCCATTCATTAGCCTCAAGTATTGGTACAGCTCAAAACAACCGAGCTAGAACAAAGGCCAAACTGCTCTCTGCAAGATGATTCCACACCTTGCAACTTTCTTTTTATATTTTTTATATACCGCATGTTTTTTTCCAACCATTGAGAAATTATCCCGCAATCACCACTGCACCCTGATGCACTGCCCTCTTCAACCTATGAGCAAACCAGTTGTTAGCGACTAGTACAAAATTTCTACCTTGCGTCACTTAATGAGTAAGAATTATTCATAACTCATTTTTTTCACCCCTCAAAACAGTATTTTCACTTCCAATATATATATATGTTTCTTTTTCATTTGCAGGTAGATTCTGGTTAATATATCTTTCCCTTGGGTTTGCGGCTTTGAAATTCAGATTTTCCTCCCTCTTTGATTCATTACTAGCCTCAGAGGGATAGCGCCAATGATGCCTAATTTCTTTGAACCCTCTCCCAGCATACATTGTTGAATGATCATGCTACCATTTTCCTGTTGCTTCACTTCTGATATCCTTACTGTTTCAATTATGATGTTACCTGAAAAATACATTATGATATTGGTCACATTTCTTTTTATTTAATTTGATTCTTTTGATTACTTTTGTCATTATCACTAGGAAAAAAAAGTTAATACAAGAAGGAATCAAATAAATGTAGTAGTGACATTTTAGCTTAATACTATCAGACCAAATTTAACTTTCCAAAGTTGACATCTACAGAGTTGTTGCCAAGAATTAACAAGTAGCTCATATTCTTCTTTGTGGGAGGAAAGTCAAAAGAGATACATGGCTTGACAAAATTCTGTAACCTTTTCTTTTCTTTTTTTTTAATTTATTTTTTTTTTTATTGTACTTCAGGTGAAGGCTTACAGAACAAATAGTTTCTCATGAAACAGAAGTACACATGTTGTTTTATAACATTGGTTAACAACCCCACAACATATTAACCCTCTAACTTCTCAACCTCTTTTTTTTTTTTTTTTTTTTGGTGAAAATACACATAGCCAAAGATACACCATTTCAAAAATTTCTCCATGCACAGTTCAGTGACATTGACTACATTCTTCGAATTGTGCTGTTATTCTCACTTAAGATGAAGGCTTACAGAACAAAATAGTTTCTCACTTAACAGTTACTACAAATGTTGCCCTATGACAATGGTTAACAATCTCATAACACATCAACGATATCCTTACTCAACCTTGGGTTCCCTATCACCAGCTTCCTTGTCCGCTTCTGCTTTCTGGCCCTTGTCACTGGACTCCTGTACCTCGTTAGTCTCATTTGGTTTTACAGGGCTGTCCACTCCCAGGCTGAACAGTGAACCTCGGAGGTAACTTCACCACTGAGCTAAAAGGGTGTCTG
Source organism: Dugong dugon (assembly GCA_030035585.1). Classification (NCBI taxonomy): domain Eukaryota; kingdom Metazoa; phylum Chordata; class Mammalia; order Sirenia; family Dugongidae; genus Dugong; species Dugong dugon. The sequence goes on along the minus strand of CM057463.1, from coordinate 97,200,264 downwards.
GGGACCATACTCTTGGGGTTTCTCCAGTCTCCTTTAGGCCAGTAAATCTGGTCTTTTTTTATGAGTAAGAATTATGCCGTACATCCTTCTCCAGCTCTTTCCAGAACCCTCTGTTGTGATCCTGGTCAGAGCATCTGTAACCTTTTAATGTGAGCACTGTCTCTCGGTATTATTTGTTTTTATTTGCAGAAAAAATAATCACAAACTCACTTTTTTAAATGAAAATAGATTGTCTATTGCAAATAAGATAGGGTATTAAAAACACAAAAGAGAGCCTAGTTTAGAGTCTTATATTTAACATTACATTCCACATTATTTAAAAACAGTTTTTATTTAATATTTATAATTTCTGCAATAGGTTAGGAAATATTTTTGGTACGCAAGTCAATTTACTAGGTTGATTTGTATAATAAAAGGTGACATCAGTGTTGTGCTGGCCTTTCCTCGTATTGGCTTTCAAGAGACAATTGTCTATATTTCTTCCCTACTCCATGTTATATGGCATCATTTTGGTGGCTTGAAATTGTCCGTGGTGGGAGTATTTACATCATGAGAATTGGCAAATGTTATATTAGAACTACTTATTTATTTATTCGTCTTCCCAAAGATCCACGTTGCCATAACAGAGCTGTTTGTAACTAAAGATACAAACATAGAATCATGGGCTGTGATTAAACCTCATGTGTTAAACATTTTGTTCAAAAGACTCAGCTTCTTACACAAGCTAAAGAAGTTTACATGGAAGTATCACATGTGAGTTCAATATAGATATCAATTGGTTCTTAAAACGTGACATTTTTTATCTTAGTAATCCCTAGTCAGATTATTGCTAAGTAAAAAAATAATAATAGTAACAATTAACACTAAAGAAGTACTGAAGTTTAATATAGTTCTTTGTAAAAGATGTATTCTCTATTTACATTAGAAATCTAGCAAAAACAAAATCATTGAAAAACTTTTCTTTCCTTATATTTATTCTTTTAAAATGTTTCAATTTGATTTGAAAGATGATTATTCAATGATTATTTATTGCAGTATTTTTTAATCGAGCAGAAAACTAGAGGTGTTTTTTATTAGAATATTGTGAATTGTGTGTGTAAGAAAGATTTAATTACAAATTATTCAAGTACCACTTAAATTTGTTAACATAAAACTCTTCATCAACGCCCTGTTATGAAGTATAATGGTTCAACATTCTTTTCTTGTGGCATGCATAAGAGCTTATAATTATATATTTGTGTAGTTAATATTCTACTCTTACAGGGCAAGTGTTGATTCTGTTTTGCTTACCATTGTATCTCAAGTTCTAACACAATCCCTGACAAACATTTAATAAATGTTTATTGATGGAATTAGTAAATGAAACAAATTAAAAAGAAAAAAAGACTAAGTCTAAATATTCTCTTCTAATAATTCTTCCTTTAGATAATTTTCCCAAAAGAGAACTTGATGATTCCCAAGCTTGCCTTCTACTTTGTCATGTACAACTTTACATCTATTCTCCTCTCTTCTTGGAATGTTTACTCCCTACCTAGATTACTTAGTAAAGGCCGTTCATTTGTGTTAGTTCTAATGATACCTTCCCTTTCAGATCTTCCTTGATGAAACAAGCCAAAGCAAAATTTGTCCCTTGATTATTTGTTTAGTTACATCTTCTTCAAAAAAATTAAGAATAATAAATAAAGGCTAAATTAAGCAAGGGTGTTTAATAGAACAAAATACAATCATGTATATTCAATGACTAGGTATATTTACTTTTTCATGAGCCTTTGTCTGTTTTAATTAACAACTTAAAAATTGGATTGAATTACCATGTCCTTCTATTCTGTAGCCTATTTTCCCAGTGCTTTAAGTACTTTAATTATTGTTGATCACTGACCTGAAGCAAAGAAGTAATTTTCTTGCAAAAGTACTAATTACCAAATAAGTGCTTGGTATTTAGGGCATAGAAAGCAAGGACGAAGAGCAAGAGTTAAGATGCTAATAAAGAGGGCATAAATTTGTATACATTTCTACTTTTAAAGCCCAGATATAATTTTTCCTTTGTGAATTTCATAAAGCATTTTTATTTACTTTTGTAAATACTCTACCAAAAAAAAAAAAAATTGGAATGTATCACTACCCTTACTCATATTTTTAAATGTTAGAAAAATATAGAACAATTAAATACAGAACATTTAGGACAAATTAATTTCTACTTTATTATTATACTACAGGTATTAATGTTAAGAAGTAAAAATGAAAAAGGCAGAGAAATTAGAGATTTATAACTAAAAAATTTAAAAGCTTGATTAGTATTTATTTTAATCTAATATCATGGAATTCCATCAGACTTCACTGTTGTATTATTTTAACCAATACAAGCAGAACTACACAATCTGAAAAAATGATTAAATTTATCAATGAATGCACACTCATTCAGAACATATGTAAAGAAATATTTAACCTGTGTTTGTAATAAATTAATAACACACTAAAAAGCAAACAAACAAACAAAAAATCTTACTTTATAAATACCTGGCACTTCAATAGCCATTTAATCCTAACCAAAAAAGTTTTAAACACAAATATAATTTTATTAATAAATCTTCTAGAAAGAGACTAGACTGGAGACTGGATTCTATTTCTGAGCTGGGATTAGAAGAAAAAGGGAAGTAAATAAAGATTGGATTAAGTGATGCAATGGGGAGCAGTTTAGCAATAGGGTATCCATAGTAATGAATGAAAATAGCAAAATGGTCCTGGGGCATCATTGGTAACAAAAAGACGGAATAACTCAAAAAGAGGGCCCATGTGGCATTTTGCAATGACTGTAGAGGGTTGCTATGAGTCAGAATCAACTTGATGGCAACGGAGTTTTACCAGAATGCCCCTGGGCTCTTGGGAAGAACATGTTTCTTGTTAACTTTGATTCTATCTGTGCTTGTTGTACTAGCCTGATTAAAGCCAGCGCTGCCTTTTTCTTTTTCTGTCCAAACTGATTATCATCATGTGAGGACTTCATAGATTATATGTACATTTATTATCATGAATAAGTGATATGCCTATATAATTTCCAACAGTTTCAAGTCATAAATTATTTTTTATTTAAAGACAATTTCCCTACTCTCATGGATTTTCCCTTTACTTTTCTCATCACAAAGACTTTTCTATTTTTATTTTATCACCATAGTATAACAGATTCAATGCCTGTCCAAATATATTCTAAATTCTTACTAGTCTCCTGCTACAATACTTAAATTTTATGTTTTGCCTAATTGAAATATAGATTTGCTAAAAGAAGATATAAATGCACTAACCCTTACAAGAAAAAGAAGAAAGACAGAAAACCTTGGCCTTGTTATAAATAAGATCACTTAAATGATAAAAAAAAAAAAAAACCTAAAATAAAATAATAAATAAATCAAATTTAAAAACAGCAAATACCTCATAGTCTCTTAATAAATTATCTGTAAGTAAACACAAAAGTTATAGGTAAACATGAAAATTAGTGGTTAAGCGTTCAGCTGCTAACTAAAAGGTTGGCAGTTGGAACCCACCAGCCCCTCCTTAGAAATCCTATAAGGTAGTTCTACCCTGTCCTATAGAGTTGCTGTAAGTCGGAACTGACATGATGGAAACAGGTTTATAATATGTTATAGAAATTAATTTTTAAAAATACAAATATATAAAAGACTCAAATTAGTTTTATATTGTTTGCAACAAATTACCCCAAACTGATCAACTTAAGTCAATACACATTTATTATCTTACAGTTTCCGTGGTGTCAGAGCTCTAGGCGTGGCTCAGCTGAGTCCTCTGCTCAGTCTCACAAGACTACATTGAAGGTATCCATCCAGCTGCATTCTCATATGGAGGCTTGACTGGGAAAAAAATCTACTTTCAAGCTTTATTAATTTCCTAGGACTGCCTTAATAAAATACCACAAAGTGAGTATCTTTTAAGGATGGAATTTTATTACCTCACAACTCTGGAGGCCAGTAGTCCTTACTTATTCAGGGACTCCACAGGGCCACTTTCTCTCCGAAGTTTCTAAGGGAAAACCCTTCCTTGTCTCTCCAAGCATTCTGGTAGCCCCCAGCATTCCTTGGCTTGCAGCTGCAGCTTGACTCCGTCATCACATGGTAGTCTTCCCTCTGTCTGTGTCTCTTCTCCTTTTCTGTAAGGATGCCTACCACTCAGATTAGATTACTCCAGAATGAACTCATGACAATTGTTAACATCTTCAAAGACCCACCCTATTTTCAAACAAGATTATCTTTACAGGTACATCCGTTTACAGTTTGAACATATCTTCTTTGGGGACACAATTGAAGCTATGGGCATTAGTGGTTCATGGAATTCTCTTACATGCAGGAGACCCATGTTCAGCTCCCACAGGTTTCATTCCATTGTGCATAGGTCCCCATGAGATGGGGGCTGACTTGATGGCAGCTAACAACAACAATTCAATCCGTAACACAGTTTCATTCATGTTGTTGAAAGAATTCATTTCCTTTTGGCAGCAGACTGAGAATTATTGCTGTCTATTGCTAATGTCACCCTCAAGTCCTAGAAGCTGCCCACGATTCCTAGAGGCGGTCTGCAGTTCCTTGTCACATGAATTCTCCGTCATGGTTGCTTACTTCATCAAGTCTGCAAGAAGAGTCTCTAGTTCCAGTAGGCTAGGAAAGAACCATATAAAATGATTTAATCACAGTAGTGACATTCCATCTCCTTTGACATATAATGTAACTTAATAACAAGAGTGACATCCTATCACCTTTGCTACTTCTATTTAGAAGCACACATAAGGAGAGGGGATTACATAAAAGAAGTGAACACCAGGAGGTGGGAATAACTGGAGATTAATTTAGAGCCTGTCCATCACAATGACTAATACCATATTTTATAGTCTGAAACTATACATGTAATCAGAAACAAAATCCATTTGAAAAGCTTTAGTATTGTTCAATAATCTCTGCCCATTTTTGTTTTCTCTATAGTCTTTACTTACTTTATATGTAAATTTTTTCAATAGACATCAAAATACATTACGTTTTGAAACAGTTACCAAGACTGCATACATTTAATTGTATTTGAAACGTCTCATTTCTAGGGAATATTTGTTTTACGTTCATATTTTTATATATATGTCGATAGGTTGCAAGCTTTCTTTTTAGAACATGGTCGTACCTTCCATAACCTGCAACAAGTATATTGATTTTTGTTTGCCCTCTCTCTCTTCCTTTATCTGTTAGCTATGTTTGCTTAAAATTTAATGATATGAATAAAATATTCATATATACATCCACCCACCATCCTTCTCTCAGCTTCAAGTCTTGTGTTAAAAATACATATTTTTGCTTCTATGTCGTTGGAAGTATGTTTAGAACTTTTATTGGATTACAATTTTTTAAAGTGTTAGAGAAGTCCCTAAGGGAATAATAATGATGTTGGTTATTTTCTAAATAGCTAAAACAGAGTAGTTTTGAAGAAACAATTAAAAAATAAGTAATTGTTGACAGATAATTACAACTTTTCAACACCTAATTAGGAGTCTTGTCACAGCTAGAGGTATTTTATAGTTTCTGCAGCTACACCAAATATATCTTGCATTATAATGTGTAGGCGTATAAACAACACCTGAGAAATTAGTCTATAGAAACAATCAAAACCCAAAATCCACTGCCATTGAATTGATTCCGATTCATAGCGACCCTATAGGACAGAGTAGAACTGCCCCCATAGGGTTTCCAAAGCTGTAAATCTTTAGGGAAGCAGACTGACACATCTTTCTCCCTCGGAGCAACTGGTGGGTTTGAACCACTGACCTTTTGGTTAGCAGCTGCGTGCTTTAACCACTGCACTACTAGGGCTCCTTTATAGACATAAGAAGCCGCTGTTTAAAAAGCCCCAGTAGGAATAAGTTTCTGTGAATCTACAGTGATAGGTATATTCTTTGATGAGTAGCAAAGCACTTGGTTTAGACATAAAAATGTATTTAAATATGTTATTGCTTTTCTATTCAAGCATGTTGTTCCCTGAAAAAATGATTTAAAAAATTAAGAGAAAGTTGCATTTTTGTTGTATATTCAGAAATTAGGCAATTTTTTTTTTAAATCAAACTACACTCATCATATCCCTGAAAGATTTATTAGCTTTACATAGTCCTAGTTGTTCAAAGGAGCATCTTTAGGAGTTGGAGACTGAAGGTACTTTGTGGAGTCTCGGACCTACTTCCCAGCACCATTTGAACCAGACGAGCTCCACTGTTATCAGTCTATCAGTATTGATCTATATCTATCTATCTACTTATCTATCAGTTTATTTAATTTCCACAACCAGTCTGTCAGTTTGTCATACTGTGGGGCATTGTGTATGGCTATAATGCTAGAAGCTATGCCACTAGTATTTCAAATGCCAGCAGGTTATCCATGGTGGACAGATTTCAGCAGAGCATCCAGACTAAGACAGACGAGGAAGAAAGATCTAGTAATCTAAGTCTGAAAGTTAGTCAGTGAAAACTCTATAAATCACAACAGAATGCTGTCTAATATAGTGCTGGAAGATGAGCCAGCTAGACTGGAAGGCATTCAAAATACACAGTGGCTGCAACAACATACTCTAGCATACCAATGATCATAAAGATGGCATCAGATAGAGCAATGTTTCATTCTGTTGTACAAATAGTTAACACAAATCTTTGTGTTTGCTCAAATAACAGAATTCAAAATTTCATCGAAATATGAAATACTATTAATAAATGTACTAAAAGATATATGAAACATTATTTACAAAATTATCAGTCCTTTAATGAGATCAATTACAGATGACCAAAAAAATACAATTTTTATAGATTGAAAGACCCAAAGTTGTAAAGATTTAAATTCTTCCCAATTTGACCTATAGCTTTACATCGGTTCTAATCAATATACCAGCATGTTTTGTTTACTTAATGGGAGTTGACAAGCTGTTCTAGAACCTATATGGAAGTACAAAGGGACAAAATAGCCAAGGCAATTGTAAAAAGAGTGAAAGGAGAGAAAAAATATTTTCTACCAGATCATAAAATATATCATAAAGCTGCAGTGATCTAGAAAGTGAAATTTTTGCCCAGCGCTAACGAAATACATAAATAGAAAATAAAGAAAAAAACCCTCATTATTATGGTCATTTGATTTATAATAAAGTGGTTCTTCGGTGCAGTATAGAGAGAGAGCAGGTGTTCTCAATAAACGATGCTGAGACGGTTGGCTATCCATATGGAAACATATAAAACCTGATCACTTCATACCACACACCTACAGTCCAGGGGGATTTTAGTTATAAATGTGCAAAAGTCAAGCAATAAATCTTCTAGAAAACAGTAACATAAGAGAATATCTTCTTGACCTTGAAGTAGGCAACCATTTCATAACCAAGATATAAAACAATAAATATAAAGGAAAATATCGATACATTAGATCATGACAGAATTAATAACACTGATAACATAGGGGTGACACAGTCACCCCGCCCCATATGTTAGCAATGATGGTGTAAATTTTAAGATGCTTCTGGAAATCAATTGAAAACACATATTTAACTAAGTCATTTTATTTCTAGGAATCATTCATAAGGAAGTAATCTAAAAAGTTTAAAAAATATTTTAAAATATGTTTACATCAGAATTATTTACATTATTAAAAAGTTGAAAACAATAACACTCCCAAGTGAGGGAAATAGTTCATCTTTAATATTAAATTTATACAATGAAATACAATGAAGTCATACTATTTAAAGAACATTGCCATTGAACATGCTATTTATAGAGAATAATAAAATGTGGAATGCAGTGTAATGTGAATTGGATAAATAGGCTACAAAGAAAGGTTTATACACTAAGAATGCATTATATAAAATAAAACCGTGTTCGTATAGAAAGTAGATGAAAATTCAACAGCATATTAAATGCGGAGTTAAAGAAGTTCTGCACTGGAGTGTTAGATTTGGGAACTAAAGGCAAGAATGTTTATTGATAATATCAACCATATCGCTAATTGTAAACTCAGTGAAGGAGATGATATTCTTTTATTCACTTCAGTGTCCTGGATTGCACAGAGAGAGCAGCACCTAGAAAATTGACCATCAAAATCCTTTGTTTGATTGTAGAATGAAGAGATTGAGAATGGAAGGAGGGTGAGAAAATGTGGAGAAAGAGTCTATTGATTGAAAATCTTCAAAAACAAAATGGGTATTCCCATTTTAGGTTGAGATAAAACCTAAGCATCAATAGTCCAATTTACGAAGTTCAAAATGAGAAATTCTGCTCTGAGAAAATGCAGCAATTTTGTGAGAAAGAAAGAAAGTCCTTATTCTTCTGGTGTTCTTAGAGTGTCACTTTGCCTTTTATTTATTTACATTTTTATATTTCCACTTGTATTTTCACATTCGCAGATGTAGAGTTGATACACTTTTTCTCTTAATAGAAAAAGTTCCAAAGTTCTTCCAAGGGATTCCTGGTCCTCAAATCCTTCCAATTTCTGGCCTACTTAAATAAGATTATATGTCCACTCCATGATAATTTGCTGGCAAATAAAACATAGCAGCATATTTGATTAAGTTAGTATTGCCAAAATATCAAAATAAGAACCCATGAGCTTAAATATGCAGTTTTTTTCTTCAGACATCTTAAATTCGTTAGACCTTTCACTCACTAACTTTTATGTGAGTGCACAGCCAGACTTATATTAAAAGCCATTATTCAACAAAAGTCACTTGGAATAATTCCTTGCAGGTATCATTTTGTAGGTTGGAGAGTGTCGACAGTGGTTCTTTTGTGAGACAGGCAAAACTCTCTGCCCTGGTCTACTATTTGGAAAACCCTGTGGTTAACCTGGTTTGGAGTCTTGTTATGCTCTAGCAGGTGAAACTTTTATGAGCAAGATGTAGATCTTGTCAGAAGGGGAAAGCAAATGAATGATTGAGAATTTGCCTCAGGTTGTGTAATTGTCTAATTCTGTCTTACAGGAAGAAGAAATTTGGAAAACCAGTAGGATTTGTTCCTGGGGTAAAAACGACAGTACATGTATCATACTTTATTATTTTGGGTTATGCTGAATGTCTCCTGTTTCTTGTTGTTGTTATTAGGTGCCACTGAGTCAGTTCTGATTTATAGTGACCCTATGTACAACAGAACGAGACACTGCCCGGACCTGCACCATGTTCACAATCGTTGTTATGCTTGAGCCCATAGTTGCAGCCACTGCGTCAATCCTTATCATTGAGGGTCTTCCTCTTTTTCGCCGACTCTCTACTTTACCAAGCATGATGTCTTTCTCCAGAGACTGGTCCCTCTTAATAACATGTCCAAAGTATGTGAGACGTAGTCTTGCCATCTTTGCTTCTAAGGAGCATTCTGGCTGTACTTCTTCCAAGACAGATTTGTTTTGTTCTTCTGACAGTCCCTGGTATATTCACTATTTTTCGCTAACACCGTAATTCAAAGTCATCAGTTCTTCTTTGATCTTCCTTATTCACTGTCCAGCTTTCACATGCATGTGAGGCAATTGAAAACACCATGGCTTGGGTCAGGCACGCCTTAGTCCTTCCCAATTCCCATGCACACATATCAGTCTGATCCCAGCTTTAAATCCTGCATATCAGGATAAACACAATGAAGGCAAGGATACCTGAATTAAGAGAGTATGCCGGAAAGTCTCACAAGATACTTGTAAATTTAGTGGAAATGTGCATCTAGTTAAACAAGGTGAAGACATAGGCATACTGTATAGTTTCTAGTTCTACAGACATGCTTCAGATAGGGTTGCCAAGAGTAAAGCCAGCAGGATTTGCATATAATATTTGTCATCTGATCTCAGTGTTTTCAAAGGCACAGCTTAAGTTTGACTTTATGAAAGTAAACATTGGCCTGGAAGTTCAGCATTTCTCTCCTGTGCTCATAAGGCATTAGTTGTGAAACTGGGAAACTTATTTAGCCTATTTTGTGCCTCAGACCCTAAACTGAGGCGACTGAGCTCAAAAATCTTTGAAGACTTAACATTCTGAATTGCTCCCCCCTGCCTTTTTCTTTTGATTTGAAACCACTTTTTCTAAATCAACATAACACTCCCTGGATTATGGAAAGTATGCATATGTGTATACCGAAATTAGTAAGTACTAGCTTCTATCAGGTGATATGCGCATTTGTGAGAATAGCTACTCCCCTTGAAAACTAAATTACCTCCCCTCCCTCACTGGTTTGGTGCTGTGGGATTCTACCCCGGCTGCTCCAAAGAGGGTACCTCATGGAGTAGTTGTCTCTTTCAAGTAAGTAGTTCAAAAACTGGAAAGTGGAGCAGCTGCTATCAGAGAAGAGGGCACTGCAAACATCATTCTAATTGATGCTAATTCCTCTAGAGTGATCCATTGAAGTGCTAACGATACAGGCTCATTGCCTCTGGCCTAAATGTTCTGAACTTTACTTCCTTTGCACTAATCTCTAGGGTGCAAAATGAAGGTCATAGCTGTGGACCTTCTATTAAGCAATAGGCATTTTCATTGGACAATTTACTACAGGAAATTATAACAAAAGAGAAAAAGAAAACTTCTACAATGCACAAATGTGATTATTCTTAATTTAATAGCAATGATAAGTACCCACCTTCTAGGAAAGTCTCCCAGACAAGACACATCCATAATGTCCTGCATGTAGTTATGTCCCAAGAACTAAAACTCCATAAGCTTTTCGATGCAACCTTTTTGTTGTCCTCAAGGGTGGTTTTGGAATGTAGAAAAGTATTCCAGAATTGAAGCAATTAGCATTCAATTTATGAATGTTACAGATTCAAAACTGTATTTCTCACTTAGGCTTTTTAAATTCAGCTTGCAAACGCACTATGTATGAGCCTAGAAAACTTAAATATTATTAAGGCAAATTTGAGTAAGTTGGTCTCCTCTACAAACCAATTTTAAACAGAATTTATATATTTAATATATTTGATTTCTTCTTTAGAACTCAATTTTTGGATTTAACTTCTTTTAATATTTAAATAACTCATAAATATAAGTAAATGGAAGCATGGAGGATCTGTGCCTTTTACACAAGAGTTTACAAATACAGCAAATTTCTCTAAGATGTTGCGGTGCATAACTTCAATACAATTTTAAGATAAAATAGAATGTTAAATCATTCACTATTATGGATTGCATGTGTCCTCCCAGAAGAATTGTTGAAGTCCTAACTTATGCACCTGTAAATTTGACCCTATATCGCGTTAGGGTTTTTCTTTTGTTATGTTAATGAAACCATACAGAAGTAGGGAGGATCCTAAATCTAAACCCTTCTGTGTGACGTCTTATAAAAATGGAAAGCAGACACAGAGCCATACCAGGGGAAGAAGCCATGTAAATATCCCTCTACAAGCCAAAAAAATGTCTAGAAATGTCCTAGGCTGACAGAAGCTGAAAGAAACAGGGAACGATCTTCTCCTAGAGCAGACAGTCTTGTTGTTGTTAGGTGCCATCCAGTTGGTTCTGACTCACAGCGACTCTATGTACAATGGAATGAAACACTGCCTGGTCCTGTGCCTTCCTCATGATCGTTGTTGTGCTTGAGCCCACCATTGCAGCCACTGTGTCAGTCCATCTCATTGAGGGTTTTCCTCCTTTGCGGACCCTCTCTTCACTTTACTAAGCATGATGTCCTTCTCCAGGGACTGGTCCCTCCTAATAACATGTCCAAAGTATGTGAGATGAAGTCTCACCATCCTTGATTCCAAAGAGGACTCTGGCTGTACTTCTTCTAAGACAGATTTGTTCGTTCTTCTGGCAGTCCGCGGTATACTCAATATAACCAAGCCATAGTGTTTTCAATTGTCTCATATGCATGTGAAAGATGGACAATGAATAAGGAAGACTGAAGAAGAATTGATGCCTTTGAACTATGGTGTTGGCGAAGGATATTGAATACACCATGGACTGCCAGACAGAGTCCAGTCCTATGGCTGTCCAAATTCAGATTCTTACCCTCCAGAACTGTGAGAAAACAAATTTTTCTTCTTTAAAGCCACCCACTTTATGGTATTTTGTTATGATAACTCTAAGAAGCTAATACATTCACGTTTTAAATTTGAGTTACAAGGCAGTCATTTTCAAAAGCCAGATTCTCTTAAACATACAAGTTAATGTAAGTGCACATTTGCTCAGAGCCAGTGGGTTGTTACTGCTGACATTTTGGATAACAGCCAGCAGCTGATTTAGGAACTAATATTGGAGTTATTATTCCCTCCCCTTGAGCATAGAGAATGTGACCCTGCTGGAGCTGGGCTTACAAGGACTCACAAGAACACGTCAACTGGGCCCTGAGGTATAAAGACAATAGCTAAAATAATCTTGAAAAAATATCTTTTAGGGAAACTTTCACATAAAACCAATCAAACACAACACAAAAGACTGTCCACTCTTATCTTTTTCTACTAACATTTAGTGAATAGAAATTTGTTGGACCAATGAAGACCCTCCTGACTCTCATTACTGAACCTGTATCATTGATTGTTAAGAAAGACAATTCAAAATGTAGGTTCACAGTTTCTAGCCAATCTGAAAAGGCTAAACTTTCACTGGTTTTGCCCATTTGTAATGTTAATATATACTGATGGCTCTGTAATGGTTCTTTGGACTCAGGCAGACATGGCTGTGGCAGCATGCTTGTCCGTTTTCCCATTCTTGCCTATTCTGTAATATTCTTTGGACTTGGGCAGACATGGATCTAGAAGCATCGTTGTCCATTTTACCACTTCTGCCCTTTTTGAATGTATGACAAATAAAACTTGCTTTTTGCTTTACTCAACTTTGTAATGTTTTTCCCCTACAACACAGCTGAGCACTTAACCACAGCCCCACCAGGGCTCCTTCTTCTTAATGCTTTGAACTTAATGAATTTATGCCAGTTGTGACCCTCACGTATTGATATCTATTATGCATCAAGGCTCAGAATGAATTCAGTAATGTAACACACGACATGGTTAATGAATATAGTTTATTGGGAAGAAGAAAAGCTCACTAGATCAGAAAGTGAAAAGAAGGCACAGATCCCTCCCCCCGCCCCCATGCTTCTATTATTTCTCTGAAAGTTGTATCAGGGCCTGTGAAGTCTGTCGGAAACATGTTTTTATTTTGGGGGATGGATGTGCCCCCATTAGGTTCCTCTTACTTCTAAATCAAGTATGAGAAAAATCTTATTAATGAAGGGCAGTATATACTGCTTGGGGGAAATGAGCCACTGGTCATGTAAGCAGATGAGCTCATGAACAAACACATCCCCTGAGAGAAAAGGGAATGTTTCTGGGAGTGTTGAATAGGAAAATTAATAACAAACACTTACTTTGATTTTAAGGTTTTTCTTATCCACAAAACCAAGTATTAACCATAAAAAGCCTGACCTGAACTGCAAAAGCATGCCAGAAACTGCTCTATAGCAATGTAAAGTTACCTTATCCTGCTAGAAAAGAGTAGTCATCAAACCATTACCTCCTAATTTAAATCTCAGAAAGTCTCATGGCTGCAGGTGGGTGGAGGGACAAATTATCAGCAATCAGGCCAGAAGTAACCTAACATCAGTTGATCTCAATCATGGGGAAGGTAGGGTTCAATCAGCCACATTAAGATTAGCCAATGGATGATCTTCTATATTTCTCCCTCCTCTTTTCTTTATAAGGCTCATTGTACCTAGCTTCTTCAAGCCATTTGCTTTTTCTGGAATCAAAATGGTCTCCGTATATGCAAATAGAATAACTGCTCAGAATAAACCTTATGCTCAAATTTCGGTGAGTTTTGATGATTTTTAACAGGAGAAATCTCACCGTCATCTCATCCAATGTTTTTCCAGGCAGTCCCGAGTAGAAAAATCTCCTGGGACCAGTTGTGGCCAATTATGTTCAGTGCATTGCAAGAATACTGCATTTTTTCATATTTTAAGAAAAATAAACACTTCCTAATACTTAAAGTTTTTAAAAAACGATGTTTTATGTTAAAGCTCTATCACATTTCTGGTACCAATCTCTGTATTAGTCAATGTTCAAGGAAAAGATTTATCTCTTTCAAGTCAATGTCTATTATGGGTTAGCCTTATCTCTATTCTACCTCCTTATTACAACATTCAGACTGAAAGAAGGACCCCTATTTAAGGTATACTGAACCTCAGGCAGAGAGAAAAGGGAAGTTGTCAATCCACAAGATTGCTATCTTCTGCTCCGATGTGGTGTATGTCACTTCCATTCAAATTCCACTGGTTGAACAAAATCCCAAGCTCAAGCCTGAGGTCAATGAGTGGGTTTTCTTTCTAACAGGAAAGATCACTAGGAAGGGATAATGTAAAGATGGACATAATTTGGTTGAGAAGATCAGAAACTATTTTAACTATGTCATATACTCTAACACAGATATAAGCATGTAGATTGAAAACATACACTGGGTATCTGATACAGAGTAGGTACTCAATATATGATTGTTGTTGAAAGTTTTACATCACTCAGTGAGTGTAGAAATATGGTTAAAGTAAAAACTTAAATGTTGGTAATAAATTGGTTTAGATAAGTTTTGTTGCACTGAATAATAACTGAAGTATTAGGCAGTGCCTAAGTATTCATGTCAAAAAGTATTTCTCTGAATAATATATCACATTCAAATTTCTGCTTCTTTAATCCCCCTAAAATTAATTTCTTTAAGAATGTTCATGATAATCTCAAATTATTTAATTATCTCTAGCAAATTACTTAAAGCATTTCTAAATGAAACACATTATTCTCGAGCTTTCAGTGCTTTTTTGGTGCACTAAAATATTTAACATATTTTATTAGTAAAGTGTTAACTTTCCTACCTAAGACTGATTTTTTTCTTTAAAAAAATTTTTTATACTTTTTTTTAATGTGTTTTGTAAACTCCTTGTTTCTGGCTTGCTTCTTTGGCCTAGTTTAACTCTACTATATATACCCTCAGTATCTATTAGTAAGATTCATTCAGGTAATACTTGAGTGATTAACTTTATCAAGGAACATTAAGATCACCAGGGTCCTGATCTAAATAATTTTATGATTATTTGTCTAGGGTAGAGTTATCAGACTTAATTAGTGGAAAGTGACTTGTGTAACTGAGTATTAACTATTAAAATATATTTTTGTTTTGCTTGTTAATTTCATTAACGCTTTTAAGATGATATATTACAAATATATATTGTTGTTCTAGGAGCATTTGTTTATTCAAGAAATACCTAGGCAATACCTATCATGTGCAAGGAATTGTTAAACGAACAGTAGTGAACATGAGTGGTGAGGGGTCTTACTCTCCTGGATTGCTTACTTGATACTCCAGGGTAAAGAATTTGAATATTCTATGGATTGGAAATTGACTAAATCTAATTGGTGCCCAAACATTCCTTTGAATGTGATTTCTTGAGTAAAAGTCTGGTTTAGGCAAATTTGTTGTGATTTTCTTTTTACTTATATATACTGAGAATTAAATTTTTGGCTATATTACCTTCTGATATAAGCAGGTTTACCTTGCGACCTGACATATTGAATTAAATACTAGGCAGCTTTCCCTTAAGTTGTTTTTATTCCTTCACTAAAACAAATTATCATAGGTATACCCCTTTAATTTTCAAAGGACTTTCCCTGGGTAATTTTTTCTTCTCATCAGTAACAATTTTAATACAATTCTAAGTTACAAATTCTTCCTGATCTCACTTGAATAAGCTCTCTTTTCTTAAAAGTTTGTATTTGATACACCTCATTTGACATAACAAGTTTGGCTCATTTATAAGAAAATAATTTTGAATATTTATCACCTTTGTTTTCTAAGTGTCTGATATACTATAAAAAATCTTTTTTTTAGCATGTTTTAAATATTTCAGGAATACGTAGATAGATTGACTACTAAGTATTGTTTTTAAATGATGCTTTGGTGTTAAGGAGCCCTGGTGGTGCAGTGGTTAAGAGTGACGGTGACCTAACCAAAAGGTCCACAATCCAAAAACACCAGCTGCTCCTTGGAAACCCTATGGAGCAGTTCTACTCTATCCTGTAGGGTCACTGTGAGCAGGAATCAACTTGATGGCAAGGGTTTTAAGCGTTAAAACTTAAACATACATTATGTTAATATAATTAATGACTTAACGACTATAGTTTTAGATATTGAGAAACACCACAGAAATCTTTAGATAGCCAATGGTTATTGTATAAAATAACTGTTGAAGGTTCTACAAAGACACACGTTTAAAATCCTTAAAATAAAAATAAATAACCCCTTCAACAACAGAAAAACTTCTGAGATAATTTCTTCATATAACTAATCTAAGAAAATTCAAAATTTGCTAAGAATGAAATCATTCAGTCCTTATTTTTATCTTTAGTGTTTAACATAAATAGGACAAAGTATCGATGTGTTTTAACATCTATAGCTATAATTATATAGAGTTTTATCAAAGAAACAATTAATTTTCCTTAACACAAATGAATATTGCTTCCCTCTAGAAAAACCCCTGGAGAAACATACAAGCAAGTTGTTTGTACTGCTTGCTGTGATTTGATTTCAGACTTCTCCATTTATGGGAATTTTGTGTAGCCAGAAGCAGAAATGAAAAGGATGTATGGACTACCAGCCATTCATCAGTTTTCAAGCATTTATGAAAACTTCCTACAGAAATTGTTTTCACACTCTACTGATAGTTTATTTCATCATTTTGCCTTAGAACTTTATCTCCAAAATGAAAGACTGAGTAGCTGTGAATTCCAAAGCTAATAGCTAATCATAATTTATGAGCATTTCAGAAATGTGTCAAAAATCTCAAGTTGTTTTTTCCTGAATCATTTTATTTTATTGTTATTACTAGACACCAAAAAGCTATTGCTTTTGAGATGATTCTGAATCATAGCGACCTTATAGTCAGGACAGAGTAAAACTGCCCCATAGGGTTTTCAAGTAATAGCTGGGGGACGTGAACTGCCAACCTTTTGGTTAGCAACTGAGCTCTTAACCACTGTACCATCAGGGCTCCATTATTATTATTATTACTAATGTTACTAATATTACATGTAGGTAAATGTCTTATAATGAATTCAAATCAATTATAAGTACTGTGCTAAACAGAGCCTAAACTGCTGTTAGCTGTTAGCCTGCTGCTTACAAGTATTTATTTGTATGCATTGATAAACAGATCATGAGGAAAAGAAGTTCTCCAGTGGGCTATGGGAAGAACTAGAAGTATTTAAAGGATGCACAGGGTATGATTATATATATATATGTATATGTATATGATGTATATATATATATATATATATATATATATATATACACACATACACACATATACATACGGAGCCCTGGTGGTGTAGTGGTTAAGAACTCAAATCCACCAGGTGGTCCTTGGAAACCCTCTCAGGCAGTTCTACTGTCTTATAAGGTCACCATGAGCCAGAACCAACTCAAAGGCACCTAAAAACAACACACACACACACACACACACACACACACACACATAAAAAACCAAAAAAACAAACCCGTTGCCATTGAGTCGATTCCAACTCATAGCCATCCTGTAGGACAGAGTAGAACTGCCCCATAGAGTTTCCAAGGAGCGTCTGGTGGATTTGAACTGCTGACCTTTTGGATAGCAGCCATAGCTCTTACATACATATATATAATATTAATTCCATTGACTTCTGTTTCTTTGTTTGTTAGAAATTAATTCTTCTCATTTAATTCATGCTCAACTTTAGTTTTTATTTTTCTAGTATACTAAAAAAAGATGACCATTTTTTTCCCTTAAAGAAGTATTTAAAGCCATAAATTTCTCTCTAAGCAAAGCTTTATCATTATCTCACAAATTTTGACAGATTGTTTTCATTTTCATTGAGTACCTCATTTTAAATATAAAAATATAGGTAGATTAAAAGTAAAAGGATTGAAAAAGATATAAGATGCAAACACTAAGGATTAGAAACATGGAATATCCATATTAATATCAGATACATTCAAAATGAGGAAATTTACCTGGAATAAAGAGGAATATTTTGCAACAATAAAGAAGTAATGTCTCAAGATGACATAACAATAGTAAATGTTTGTTTGTTCACTTAATGATAGGGTTTTGTTATACAAAAAAAGAGAGAGAGAGAGGAAAGAATGGAAATTGAATTGAGAAATCAGCACATCCGGCTGGAAATTTCCATACCCTTTTCTCAGTAATTGATAATAGAAGTAGATTTCAGAATATCAGTAAAAATATAGATTTGAAAAATATTATCAAACTGTGAAAAGCAAATCCTTCGGATAAGTAAGGTGGCCTTAGTTTTCTCGGTTCCTTTTCCAGCTGGCATCTTCAGACCTCAGAACACACTCCTTTCTCCCTACCCCCCGCCCTAGGGCTGATTGATGTTTGTTAGCAAGATTAAAAAGATACAATTCTGGGCTAACCACCCCATCTCCTCAGGAAGTCAAGGTGGCATGATGCAGTAGGATGTTTGTTAGCAGGGTTAAAAAGATACAAGTAGTCACTTAGGCTGAGAGTATAAACAAGCTGGGAGAGGAAGTTTTCATTGTCTCCTCAGTTATGGTGCAGGTGGGGCACACATAGCATAAGTTTAGAGTCCACCTATGTGGACATATCTGGCCAGGGGGACACTGGCAGTAGATAGGGTCCCATTTACCATGGCACAAAATGGGGTGTATATGCAAGGGTCATCATCTCTGCCAGGACAGCTTTTGAGCCAGGGGGCACTGCTTGTGATGGAAATATTTCTGTTGTATGCTCTCTTCTGATTCTTATAAGTAATAAAAGCTATTTTCCATGTGCTAACGTGTTTAGGTTCTGATCAGAAGGATGTGATATCTATGGAGCAATTCATAATAGTTATTGGTGCTCTTTTTCTAATGGCTTCCTGGCAATCTAGATATCAGGAACAACCTGTAAGCACCATGCAGATTTGGAGTGTTGTCTTACAGTTACGGCATAGTCCAGTTGGACATATTGACCCACACAAACTATGGTACAAATTTACATTTGTAGAATGTTCTACCCAGTAATAGCAAAATATACATGCACCTCAAGTGTGCAGGGACATATCCTGAGACATAAAATAAATCTGAACAAATTTACACAGCCCAAATCCATTCAAAGTGTTTCTCTGACTGCATCCAAATTTAACTGGATATCAATAACAGAAAGATATTAGGAAAATTTTCAAATGTTTGAAAATTTTAAATAATTTTTAATTCACATGCAGATTTTCTACTGGTTATGGGTCATATTGCCCAGTTTCTTCACATGCCTAGCAATCTTTTTAGTATAGGACATTATTAATTTTCCATTGTTGAATGAAAAATTTTTTTGTGTTTTTTAAAAAAGACTGTTAAACTCTTTGACAGGCATTCTATGGTCTACATCAAATGTTCAATGTATTCAACAAGAGATCTAATAAATGGCTGAAGAGATTTAAATCAATTTTCAGTCCATTTTGAGCTTTGAGAATTGTTTGTCTTACAGATTTCAGATAATTGTTTTCTTGGAAATGGTTCTTGCTTGACCTAATGGATTTTCAGCCTATCCATGTGCACATTGGCACGTAGCTAAAGTCTCAGAGATACCAGTACACAAGTTTCTGAAGCTCTTTCTCTGCATAGGTCCCATTTCTCTGGAAGTGTACCCTGTAAATTCTAGCCGCTTCAGCCTCTTTGAGCTCTGATCTCTATTCCTCAACTCAGTGAGCATGCTACATTCTGTTTGTGTTCTTCTTCCCTGAATCACGTAATGAAAATTGCCACCAAGCAGAAAGCCTGGTCAATGATAGAACTCAACTCCTTTATGCAATTACAGTTCTATGCTGCTTATTGTTCAATATTTGCAAATTGAATTATTCATTTATTTTGTCATGTTTTCTAGGTGTTCATGTTAGAAAAGCAATTCCAGACCCTGATACTCTCTCATGACCACTATAATACCATCTTTACTTCTGCAAAACACTTTCTCCCCGCCGCAAGGCTCAGATAAGACCACCCTCAAGGTGAAATGTTTCAATAGCTTTCCAATACCTGTACAAAAATAAAATAAAGTAAAAAAAACCTTATCAGTTGAGTTTAAAAATACCTTTTGAGTATCTTGGAGCCCTGGTGGCTCAGTGGTTAAATGTTCAGCTGCTAACCAAAAGGTTGGCAGTTTGAATCCACCAGTTGCTCCTTGGAAACGCTGTAGCTCAGTTCTACTCTGTCCTATAGGGTCGCTATTAGTTGGAATGGACTTGACTGCAATGGGTGGGTTTGGGTTCAGGTATCTGGCCCATGCTTGCTTCTCTACCTTTCATTCTTACTACATCTCAGTCTTGAAAATTATCCTTTATGTGAAACCACTTGGGGTTTGTCAACACATTGTTGGCTTTTTCTCTAGATAAAGCCAATCTTAATGCCATTTACATTTTATATCATTCATCACTTTTTAAAAAACCCACTAAGTTTTCGTTTCCCTTTCTCAACATTTGTACTCTCTACCAGATACGCATTTAATACATGCATACAGCATTCAGCTCTGACAACACTGGACTTTCCATAATACTACAATATATTGAGAGAAGTACCTTTGTCATTTATCTCTGTATTGTGAAGTTCCTTTCATAGTGTCTTGCAAATACCCACTCTATTTCTTTTATTTAACTATGCAAATGCCTTCAGTCAGATAAGAACATAAACGAGAGGTCCATTCTAATCTTTAAGAACTGTCCATTCTAAAATATGAAACTGATGATTCCTTAAAAGATAAGGATCTTGAGTATCTCAGTTATCTATCGCTATGTGACAAACTACCACAAAATTTACTGGATTGAACAGCAGCAATTTTATTATATATCTTGAGTCTATGGGCTGCAGTCAACTAAGGGACTGACTTGATTGTAACATCAAATGGGTGAATCACATGGCTGGTAGTGGTACAGACTGATCACTGGGGGCTAAGCTGGGGCTGTCAAATGAAGAAACTCTGTTCTTAATTGCTTAATATCTGTGGCTTAGACTTCTCACAGAGCAGTGGCTGGGTTCCAAGAGGCAGGATATGAAAACTAGCAGTCCTTTTAAAGCTGAATTTGAAAGTCCCATGATGTTTACTTGGAGCCCTGGTGGTCTAGTGGTTAAGAGCTCAGCTGCTAACCAAAAGGTAGGTAGTTGGATTCCACCAGCCACTCCTTGGAAAGCCTACGGGGCAGTTCTACTCTGTCCTGTGAAGTTCCCTAAGAGTTGGAATCACAACGGTTTTCTGTTTGTTTGTTTGTTTTTTTTTTGGTAATGTTATTCATGTCACATTTCATTATCAAGGCTAGTCACAAGGCCTGCCCAGATTAAAGGGTAGGGGAAATAATTCTGACCTCTTCATGTGAAAAATGACATATAGAGGGAAGAAATGGTAGGGGGCCATTTTTGGAAACTAGTTACCACAGGGAACTAGGAGAAATTATCTTCTCCTTGATGTCTCCTTATACCCATCTTTCAATGTAGTTTTATTTATTTATCTATTTATTTATTTTGAGGGGGATGGGGAAGGGATGGGAGGTTAGAGGTGCAGGCAGATCCAGGACTAGGAATGTTGATAGTTTACAGCAGCCTTTACCCCTGTTGTCTGCTGCGGCAGTCACGGCATCACTTCTTAGCTATTTGAAAATGTATATCTCCTTTCTGGGAACAAAATCTGGTTAAGCTTTATATTCTCAGATGCTATTGCAGATCTTTATCTGTGAAACAATTTTCTCCCATTCCTTCCTGTTAATAACCATCTTTCACTCTAATCTTATAGTTTTTAAGAGTGTTATTTGCCATTCTTTATCACAAGGAAGAACTTTACTAAAAGATATCAAAATGAACTGGCATTAAAATAAGCACAGTTTCAAAAGTATGTTTGACATATTGTGAAAAAACTAGAAATATCATGATTTTTAGAATTTATGATTTAGTCCTTTCCAAAATCTCCAGTAGTCAACTACAGAAGGGAAGTACTATTCACTGTTTTTAAAAATAAAATCAATGAAGTTGGAAGTATCAAATTGTAAAGATATTTATAATTTAGTTTAATTAAAAAACATGATAATATATTATGAAAAGAATTAATATTCATAACTGATACTATCAAAAATAGCAGAACTCAGGCATATAACAACGTTTGTCTTGATTATAAAATAATCTATACATATAGTGGAAACCCTGGTGGCGTAGGGGTTAAGTGCTATGGCTGCTAACCAAAAGGTCAACAGTTTGAATCCACCAGGTGCTCCTTGGAAACTCTATGGGCAGTTCTACTCTGTTCTATAGGGTTGCTATGTGTCGGAATCAAATCGATGGCAATGGGTTTTTTCATACATATAGTGGGAAAAATCAAATATATCATCCACAATGTCAAGAATAGTACCAACATATGCTTTTAGGTACACCAGATACATTGTTTTTTCTTTTTTTTCCAACTTTCTAAATATTAGTCTCATTATATATGTATATGTGCTTATAGATGCATGCCACTTCAGACTTGGAAAAAGGACCTTGTACCATCAAAATTAATTTTAATCCAGATGGTAGAGACTACTATAAGTCTTACATCATCCATATTTAATGAGGACTACTTAGATGTTTGCTTCCCTAAGTTAGTGGTTTTATCTTGATTCCTGAACAAATGTACAAATCTTTAGAAATATCAGTCTCTTTAGAATCAGACACATATTTATTTTAGGTAGTATGTCTTCTAGCCACGTTATAGAAGAGGAAACTAAGTATGATTTTAAACTTGTGTAAATTTATCTCTCATAAAAAATAAGTTAATTAGGAAAGTTACAAGACTTCTAATTCTGTGCCACTGACATCATTAAGGACATAGGTTCTTGCTATGTTTTGGCTGTGCAGTCCATAACATGTTGATTTTTGGACTTAATTTACCTCCCATTTTAGGTACAGTATGGCTATTACAATTACAGCACCCTGTTGGGACAGTGGTTAAGAACTTGGCTGCTAACCAAATGGTCAGCAGTTCTAATCCACCAGCTGCTGCTTGGAAACCCTATGAGGCAGTTCTACTCTATACTATAGGGTAGCTGTGAGTAGGAATCAATTCCACCACAACAGATTTTTTATTTAGCAGTATAACATCTAACAGAAGAAAAGGAGATATGTCTTCCATGTGTTTCTTTTTAAGACAAGGACATTTTTCTCAGATGTAGCAGAACTCTCCTCATTGGTCAAAACTGATCATATTGGTTTTCAAAAGAACAATCACTTTGAACAGAAATGGGTTAATTATAATTGATCTAGACTATTCAAATTTACTCCACATCTACAGTCAGTCACTACTAATGTAATACGTAAATTATATTCATATGTGTGCTACTGTGTTTTTATCTATATTCAGGGAGTGGTCAGTTAGTGTAATCTGGAGTACTTAACCAAGGTGTGAGCCAGCATTCAAAGACCCGTATTCCATGATACAATTATACTTGTCACTGACTGACCCCAGAGATTTTGCTAATTAATGAGATAAAAGTTAGAAATAGATTTTTATGGAAAAAATTGACAGCTTGTTATCTGCATAATTTATATTAGAAATGGAATTTAATTAGTGAAATTAATGATATACGAAGTGTGTGAATCTGCTAAAATATCATAGTGACACTTGCCACATTTCTATAAACAGAGTATAAGAATTTAGTAAGTCTTTCTCACCAGAAGCCCTGGTGGCACGGTGGTTAAAGCACTCTGCTACCAACCAAAAAAGGTCAGTGGTTTGAACCCACCAAATGTCAGGAGCTCAGCCCATCAGCTCCTCCTCAGGAGAAAGTCTTGGCAGTCTGCTTCTGTAAAGGTTTACAGCCTTGGGCACCCTATAGGGCAGCTCTGCTCTATCCTATAGTGTTGCTATGAGTCAGAATCAACTTAACAGCAACGGGTCTATATTTTGTTTTGTTTTTCTCTTTGTACCACTTAGAATGTTGTCCAGTGTTACTTTGGAAATAGTCCAGTGTCCAGTCACTGGGTATAGAAGATTGTTGTTGTCTAGTGCTTTAAATAAGATTAACTGAATCTAGTCTCTAGAATAGAATCATGTTGCAATGAGTAAACCTTTCATGCAAGATGATGTACTCTTGCCAGAGATGGTTTGCATCTCTTCCCAGTGCCATGTTCAGTGACATCATATCATTGTTTAAAATTGGCCAAGGCAGGAGCATTTACACCATGGAAATAAGCAAATGCTAGATTTCAGTTGTTGTTTTAGTTTCTGATGGTCTGGTTTATCAGCACACCACTGGATCAAAGCAACTAATTCAGAGAGATGGGACTGCATGAAGTTACACAATAGACTAAAAATGACTGTTGTGTTTATGTGCCTGGTTGATAATACATGTTTTATGTGTAGTGGAGGAATTTGGTCTGAAACTTACTTTCATACATTCAAGTTTGCAAAAAAAGAGAAGTATATCTCTCAGCTTCCTCTATTAATGTATTCCTCTATATGCAAAAATAAATCAAAACAAACAAACCAAAATAAACAAAGCAAAAACTAGTAATTATGGACAACTAATCTGTCTTAGAACTGTTCACAGATCATCTTTCCTTAGGTGTGAATATCTAAATGAATTTGGGTTCTGTTAGAAAGAAAGAGTAAGACAACGATTTGGGTGGGAAACCAAAAGATTTTATTAAAATTTAATCTATGTATTTATGTATTTATCTACCTTCTTGTAAGTCATCTATTTATGAATAATAAAACACACTGAACTCATTTATTCTCATCCCACATCTTGGCTAGGGATTGGCTAACCTATGGTTTGTTTGGCTGAGCTATTCTGGTCAAGCTGAAGCTCCATCTGGGTATGGCTCCTCATTGTGTTTGGGCTTCGATCTGCACCATGTGTGTTTTCTGTGTCCCAGGCTGAAGTAGCAGCAGCTGCTATCCCACTGAAATTATTCTCATATGATGATAGAGTTGCAAGAGGCCAGCCCCAGCAAATAAGCATATTGCAAAACTTTGACTCCTAACTTCCTATTATTCAAAGCAAGTTACATAGCCAAATCCAAAGTCAAGAAGGGGGACGTATACTCCAGTCTTGAAGCCAAAATAAATAATATGGCCAAGAACAACATTAAAAACAGGAAAATCAAAGGATAGAAAAATCACACTCTAAGTTTCACAGAGAAAATTAAAAAACCTACACAAAAATCTCAACTATGCTTGGTATTTGTAGCAAGAGAAAACTTACATAAAAGAGTAATGAATTTGAAGTTTCATAGCTTGAAAGAATATTTTACAAATTTATTTAAACTTAAAACACCAAAATTAAATAACAATTTTAATGTATTATTAGGAAAACTCACAGTTCTTTGCCTTAGTTTGAATTACAATTTAATTTGTGTTAGAGTAACCATCGAATTATGATTAATGTAAAACTGAAAGATTTTCTGAAAGAAAAGAGACAGCTCCAGCTGGGAACGGACTGAACTCCATGCGGTGGAATCTAGAAATTCCAAATGGCAACTCAGCTGTGACTTTTTGTATGACGGCAATAATGGATATGAAACACGTTATTTGATTAGTATTTACAAACTTAGATCATTGAAAGACATTACTTGATTGTCAGTTACAGACTTAGATCATCGAAAGACGTTACTCGATCGGCAGTAGATCATTTTTAGGCAGGACTTCCTGTGGAGGGAACTCCTAAGACAAAGCTTTCTGTGGCGGGAACTTGTGCAGGAGGGATTTCTGTCACAGAACTTGGCAAGGCAGGACACTCTGTGGCAAGCCCTGTAAGGTGACTGGCTTAAAACGGTATACGGCTCTTTCTTAGATTGGTTACCCTGTGGCAATTACACAGGTATGTAAGAGGGAGTTGTCGGAGCGTAGTTACGTCACCATTATCCGACATTCCTGTTTTAGAAACAGCACGGAGGATGGCTGCCACTAGGAGGAAAACGGAACCAGCAAACAAAGAATCTCACCCAATCCTCAAAACGGCCGTTTCAGATCTTATCAGGTACCTCAGCTTTTCTGTAATTCTCCTACACAGGTTCTAGATCAGAGACAAAGGACTTTATTCCTCACAGAACAGCAGGCAGCATGAACTTCATGTTCCCATTCATTCCTCTTGCCCTTAAGTTCCACAATGAGAATTGGAAATGCAAAGACAGTCCCAGGCTGATAAAGTACGTGTAAAGTGTCTGTGTTACAGCTGAAAAATCCTGAACTTAGAAAATTCTCAGTCTTAAAAGGGAACTAATACAAACATGTCTAAGCTTTCCTTTTGAGGGAGACTTTACTATCCTGGATAGTAAGGACGCTGGCCTTCTACCTGTAGGGAGATGATGTATCTTCCTACAATGTATGCTATACAAACATCCATGATATAGTGTTAAATTATTTGAATGCCTTATTTTTTAGAGATGTTGAAACCGAAAATTACTCTCCAGAACATGTGTATTGTCAGTAAACCTGCTTTTCCCAAATTAAATAATCATTTATTAGGAATTTATCTAACAGATATGTTAAGTGAAAATGAAATTCTGTATTCTCAATTAAGAAAAAAGTTCTTAATAGTTTAATATAATCATTTATTAAAAACACAATAAATGATTTGTTAAAAATAATTTCTTAAAAACACAAATCATTTATTAAAAACTCAGACTCCTGAGTTCAAATTTAGCACTGTCATTTACTGGCTGTGTGAGCATAGGCATGTTATTTAATCTCTTTCTGCCTTTGTCTCTTCGCTTGTTAAAGGAGAATAATAGTACCTACTTCACAGGATTAATATTAAAAAAAATAATATAGTTAAAGCACTTGGAAAGGTGCTTACTACGTAATAAGCATTATATTAGTAGGCAATTACATTATGGCTTTTATACACTATTAAACATTTATAAAGTCAGTACCCAACCTACCTACCCATTGCTGTCAAGTCATAGCGACCCCATAGGACAGAGTAGAATTGCTTCATAGGGTTTCCAAGGCTGTAAATCTTTGTGGAATTAGACTGCCATATCTTTCTCCTGCAGATTGGCTGGTGGGCAAAGTCAGTAGGGTACTTGAAATTTATTTAGGTAAACTCTTCTTTTTATGATGACATGAATCAGACAACTAAGCAAGTTTTACAAAGTCAGAATTTCTTAGAAAATAAATGTGTATGGTAGTTCTGAGACTATGATTGATATTCATCATCTTCCATCTTTTCCACTCATTCTCAATTCCTCTCACCCTAAGGCCATACTTCTTCTGTAGGTCTTTACTGCTTTTGTGTTAGGATAAACTAGCCTTTTATCTCTAAGGTGTCTGAGTCCCAGTTGCTCTGCCGTTATGAAGCAACAGCTGGTGAAATTGCCTCTTTATTATTATCCATGGTCATGGGCACATCAAGAAGGATCACAGGGAATCCCTTGAGCCCCATGCATACCCATCTCTTCCCCTATTAGGTAGCAACAAACTCTGGCTTCTCATAATAACCAGGGTTAATTTCCCTCACATTTTTAGAACTTATATCTTCATCTGCTGGTCTAATAGTATTTAGAGCCCAAAATGACCAAGCAGCAGCCATACGTCTAGGTATAGTGTAAACATTAGTGTCCCCAGAGGACTACTGTTTTTCACGCAAATACCACACACTTTCTGGGTTTGCTGGCCACATCTCCTTCCCGCCCTCTCCCCCTACAAGGCACCCTCACAAGCATCATTATGCCAATCCTTCTCCACACATTGCTGTAAAAAAAACTAGGGTAGTGTGCCTATGAAAATACCTTGCAGGGGAGGCCACAGCTGGCAAAAAAATGCAGAAGGCATGCATTATTTGCATTAAAATACAGTACACTAAAGCTGGTGGAAAGCACTAATTCCTCAAATGGGTTGTTGGGAGTGACGGTGAGAATGGCCACTCCTATTTCTGTCCTTTTTGGTTTTTGAACATATATTCTAACTGTAGTGAAAGATGTTGTCTTAGTCATCTAGTGCTGCTACAACAGAAATACCACAAGTGGATTGTTTTAATGAAGAGAAGTTCATTTCTTCATAGTCAAAGTAGGCTAAAAGTCTAAATTCAGGGCATCAGCTCCAGGGGAAGGCTTTTTCTCTCTGTTGGCCTTCTTTTCAGTGTTCCCCCGGACTAGGAGCTTCTCTGCGCAGGGACCCCGGACCAAAGGACACACTCTGCTCCGGGCACTGTTCTTGATGGTATGAGGTCCCCCTGTCTCTCTGCTCACTTCTGTCTTTTATATCTCAAGAGAGTGCCTCAGAACACAATCCAGTCTTGTAGATCAGGTCCTGCCTTACACAACTGCCACCCATCCTCCCTCATTAACATCATAGAGGCGGGTTTACAACATACAGGAAAATCACACAGTACCAGGAATCATGGCCTAGCCAAATTGATACACAGATTTTTTGTGGGACATAATTCAAACCATGACAGATGTAAAATAGCCATTGGATCAGAGATTATACAACAGTTTGAAAGATGCTCTTTCAATACTGCAAGGCAAAATCACCAAGCTCAGATTGAACTTGCAGTTTATAACTGATATTGTATATGATTATGGATCCCTAACCCATACGTCTACTGTTATACTATCTTTGTTCTATCATCCAGGGTGATTTAGGATGGATTCTATATTAGTAATCAAACCATTTTTTTTTTTCAACCGTCCAAGAGGGTTGCTGGCTGAGGAATTGCAGGAAATGAAGTAAAACCCACTTGGAATATATATTGAACTCAGTAAAGATGAGTCCCTGCCCATTTTAAGATGAAATGGGTCCAATGTAATCAACTTCCTACCAAGTGGCTGATAGGTATCCTTTAGAGATAGTACTACATCAAGAGTTCAACATTGGTCTCTCCTGCTGATAGATTTGACAGGGAATTGCCAGAAATTCAAGCTAGATTCAGAAGAGGACGTGGAACAAGGAATATCATTGCTGATGTCAGATGGATTATGGCTGAAAGCAGAGAAAAATATAAAGATGTTTACCTGTATTTTATTGACTATGCAAAGGCATTTGACTGTGTGGATCATAACAAACTATGGATAACATTGTGAAGAATGGGAATTCTAGAACACTTAATTGTGCTCATGAGGAACCTATAAATAGACCAAGATGCAGTCATTCAAACAGAACAAGGGGATACTGCCTAGTTTAAAATGAGAAAAGGTGAAAAAAAAAAGAACAAAAGAAGAGAAAAAGAAAACCAGGAAAGGTGTGTGTCAGGGTTGTATCGTTTCACCGTATTTATTAAATCTGTATGCTGAGCAAATAATCCAAGAAACTAGACTATATGAAGAAATGTGCAGCATCAGGATTGGAAAAAGACTCATTAAAACCTGTGATATGTGGATGACAAAACTTTGCTTGCTGAAAGTGAAGAGGGCTTTAAACACTGATGAAGATCAAAGACCACAGCCTTCAGTATGGATTACACCTCAACATAAAGAAAACAAAAATTCTCCCAACTGGACCAATGAGCAACATCTTGATAAACGGAGAAAAGATCGAACTTGTCAAGGATTTCCTTTTGCTCAGATCTGTAATCAACACTCATGAAAGCAGCAATTAAGAAATAAAACTATGTATTGCATTGGACATATCTGCTGCAAAAGACCTCTTTAAAGTGTTAAAAAGCAAAGATGTCACTTTAAGGACTAAGGTGTGCCTGACCCAAGCCATGTTATCTTCAGTCACCTCATAAGTGTGCAAAAGCTGGACAATGAATAAGGAAGATCTGAGAAGAATTGATGCCTTTATGTTTTGGTGTTGGTGAAGAATATTGAATGTATATCATGCATTGCCAGAAGAAGGAACAAATCTGTCTTGGAAGAAGTACAGCCAAAATGCTTCTTAGAAATAAGGATGGCAAGACTTCATCTGATGTACTTTGGGCATATTATCAGGAGGGACCCGTCCCTGGAGAAGGACATCATGCTTAGTAAAATAGAAGGTCAGCAAAAAAGAGAAAGACCCTTAATGAGATGTATTGACACAATGGCTGCAACAATGGGCTCACACATAACAACGATTGTGAGGATGGTGCAGGACTGGGCAGGGTTTTGTTCTGTTGTGCACAGAGTCACTATGAGTTGGAACCAACTCAGTGGCACCTGACAACAACAACAAAATGAGCAGCAACTAGACAGTCCTGGTGAGCAAAGCCTTTGCTGTTGGGCTCATGCTTAGCCTTTGACCCTGCCACCACAATTGATGGTGAATCATGTGGACAATAATCTGAATATTTTTATGTCTCTCAGGTATACATTGTCTTCAATATTTCCACTCCACCTACATACTCTGATATTACATACATGACTTGATGTCTATATTCTCTGTATTCTCTTTGAAAACTTGATACGTCTGATGTTATTATTTCCCGTGTGTTATTGTGGACGAAAGAAGTATCAGTAGAATCACCCAGCTTTCCTGATCCCACCAAGGATGTGAGCATGTAATCTCTGGTATTCAGTGTTATGAATCAAGTCAACATTTATGTGCTGTGAAACTCCAGGCTGCATCTTACAGAGCACGGAGAGATATATTCCCTATCCTAAAACAGGCAAACTTGCTCTGTAGGTTTGTTTCATTTTACGCTTGCTTTTCGGTTCCTTCATCAGCATAAGCCAGTTTCATTTATAACCTCTGAATGTCTGCATTGTTTTATTTTGAAAATATATATTTGCTAAAGATATTGTAAAGAAGAAAAAAGGAACCTAAAAGTCAATTTTTTAAGTGCATGTCGTAGTGACCTCCTTGCCTGGTTGACTTTTGTTTAGCTTAAAGTGGGGTTTCAGTTGCATAGGTGTAAGGCAGCATAATTTAACATGTGCTCTGTTCAGAAAAAGAAAAGTAAGTTTCATAAGTTAAATAAGGTTTGGCTAACATACTTGGAAATTCATGATGCAAATTAAGTTTAAAAAGTCTCTGTGAAGTCATGTGATACAGAAATATATTCTAATACTTAGAATCTTTAATTTTTTTAAAATAATATAAACCCTATTTAAATTTGCTGTAGAATTTATTGTATCAATTAGTCCATAAGAGAAATTATCTGAAGGATGTCTAGATCCAAGAACAAAATTTTCA
Source organism: Dugong dugon (assembly GCA_030035585.1). Lineage (NCBI taxonomy): Eukaryota > Metazoa > Chordata > Mammalia > Sirenia > Dugongidae > Dugong > Dugong dugon. The sequence continues at coordinate 97,169,180 of CM057463.1, read as the reverse complement.
TCATCAAGGGCTGTTGTTCTCTTATTTCTTCCTTTTTTTTTTTCTTTTTATTTCAGTATATTAGCTTCATTCTACAGAGGGGATCTCTCTTTGCAGTACAAAGAAGGTCACTGACATATGGAGGTTTGCTTTCTCTCTGATTGGCAGCATATTTATATACATGCAGAGAAAGGCTCTAACGAGCCTCACTTGTGTCTTGCGCTTGCCATGAATTTATCACTGTAGCCTGGAGGTCTAGGCATTATGGCCAGTACTATGACTGGCCCAGCATGGGTTAAAAGCTGGCTTAGGAAGTCAGTGCAACACAGAAAACCAGACAGGCAGGCTTCAAAGGAAATTGAAGGATCCAGATATGCCACCTATATGTTCCATTTTATATTTCCAAACTTATTTGAACGTGGAATCTTTTTCTAAGAAACACCTAATAAAATAGTTTTGTAGAGCCCAGGCATATATTGAAATGTTTGTAATTATCTGTAGTTCAACTCACGGGGATATTAGTGTGCCCAACTGTTTCTATGCATATGTGATTACTATGATGAAATACTACACTGTATTCATACACACACATTATGCTTGAATATGCATTATGGTTATGTCCTTGAATAAAGAAAAATGATGATGATTTTCTGAGCATTGGTTAACACATTTTAAAACCAGACAATGTACTATACAATCTACTTGAAGATGCTGAGCCTTAAACATTCTTTTAAGACTAAGGTGTGCCTGACCCAAGCCATGGTGTTTTCAATTGCCTCATATGTATGTGAAAGCTGGACAATGAATAAGGAAGATGGAAGAGGATTTGAAGCACTTACTGAAGAAGATCAAAGACCACAACTTTCAGTATGGATTACATCAACATAACAAAAAAGAAAATAGTCACAACTGGACCAATAAACAAAATCATGATAAATGGAAAAAATATTGAAGTTGCAAGGATTTCATTTTACTTAGATACACAATCAGCAGTAAAGACATCAAACGATGTACTGCATTGGACAAATTGCTGCAAAAGAACTCTTTCAAATGTTAAACATCAAATGTGTCACCTTGAAGACTAAGGTGTGCCTGATCCATGCCATGATATTTTCAATCCCTTCATAGACATGTGAAGGCTGGACTATGAATAATGAATTCTGAAGAATTCATGTATTTGAATTTGGTGTTGGTTAAGAATGTTAAATATACAATGAACTGCCAGAAGAAGGAACAAATCTATCCTGGAAGAAGTACAGCCAAAATGCTCCTTTGAAGTATGGATAGTGACACTTCATCTCACTTGCTTTGGAGAGGGTCAGAGAACAAGAGGAAGACCAACAACAGGATGGATTGAGGACAAGGCAATGTTTCCTTCTATTGTACATAGGTCGTTATGGGTTGGAACCAACTGGATGGCACCTAACAACAAGAACATACATGATTCCATTTTTTATAAAATTCCAAATAAGACATCTAACCCATGTTATTAGAAGTCAGGATAGTGACTATACATGGTGGGTGGATTAAATAGAAGGAAGCCTCATAGTCCTTTTAGAGTGATGGTACTTTTTAAAAAAATATATATTTATTGTACTTTAGATGAAGGTTTCCACAACAAATTAGTTTCTCATTCAACAGTTAGTACACATATTGTTTTATGTCTTTGGTTAACAACCCCAGGACATGTCAACACTCTCCCTTCTTGACCTTGGGTTCCCTATTACCAGCTTTCCTGTCCCTTTCTGCCTTCTAGTGCTTGTCCCTGGGCTATTGTGCCCCCTTAGTCTCTTTTTATTTTATGGGGCTTTCTAATCTTTGGCTTGAAGGGTGAACCTCGTGAGTGACTTCATTACTGAGCTAAAAGGGTGTCTCGGGGCCATACTCTCGGGGTTTCTCCAGTCTCTGTCAGGCTAGTAAGTCTGGTCTGTTTTTGTGAAATAGAATTTTGTTCTACATTTTTCTCCAGCTCTGTCTGGGACCCTCTGTTGTGATCCCTGTCAGAGCAGTCAGTGGTGGTAGTTGGGCACCATCTAGTTGTACTGTACTTATTCTGGTGGAGGCCATGGTAGTTGTGGTCCATTGGTCCTTTGGACTAATCTTTCCCTTGTATCTTCTTGTCTTCATTCTCCCTTGCTCCAGAAGGGATGAGACCAGTGGAGTATCTTAGATGGCTGCTCACAGGCTTTTAAGACCCCAGATGCTACTCACCAAGGTAGAATGTAGAACATTGTCTTTATAAACTGTGTTATACCAATTGAGCTAGATGTTCACTGAGACCATGGTCCCCACAGCCCTCCGCCCAGCAATTCGGTCCCTTAGGGAGTTTGGATGTGTCTATGGAACTTCCAGGACCTTTCCCTTACAAGGTGTGCTGGCTTCCCCAGTATTGTTTACTGTCTTACCCTTCACCAAGGTGACCACTTATCTATTGTCTATTTAGTATTCCATCCCCACCCCTTCCATCCCTCGTAACCATCAAAGATTATTTCTTTTTGCATGTAAACCTTTTCATGAGTTTTTACAGAAGTGGTCTCATACAATATTTGTCCTTTTGTGATTGACTTCTTTCACTCAGCATAATGTCCTCCATTATGAATCTGCTTCACAGATTAATCATTTTTCTTTATCATTGCACAATACTCCATTGTGTGTATGTACCATAGTTTGTTTATCCGTTCATCTGTTGATGGACTTCTAGGTTGTTTCCATCTTTTTGTTATCGTGAATGATGCTCTAATGAACATGGGTGTGCATATATCTATTCGGGTGACAGCTGTTATTTCTCTAAGATATATTCTTTGGAGTGAGATTGCTGGATTGTATGGCATTTCTATTTCTAGCTTTCTAAGGAAGCACCATATCGTTTTCCAAAATGGTTGTATCATTTTGCATTCCCACCAGCAGTGCATAAGAGTTCTGATCTCCCTGCAGCTTCTCTAACATTTGTTATTCCCAGTTTTTTTTATTTGTGCCAGTAATGCCAGGGTGAGATGATATCCCATTGTGGTTTTGATTTGCATTTTTCTAATGGCTAGTGATCACGAACATTTCCTCATGTCTGTTGGCCACTTAAATGTCTTCTTTGGTGAAGTGTCTGTTCATTTCCTTTGCCCATTGTTTAATTGGATTATTTGTCTTTTTGTTGTAGAAGTGTTGGATTTTCTTGTAGATTATGGAGATTAGACCTTTGTCTGACTTGTACTGTCCAAAATTTTTTCCCAGTCTGTGGATTCTCTTTTTACTCTTTTGGTGAAGTCTTTTGATGAGTATAAGTGTTTAATTTTTAGAAGATCCCAGTTATCTAGCTCATCTTCTGGAGTTTGTGTGTTGTTGGTTATGGTTTGTATCCTGTTAATGCCGAGTATTAGGGCCTCTGGCATTGATCATATTTTTTCTTCTATGAATTTTATAGTTTTTAGCTTTATATTTAGGTCTTTGATCCATTTCAAATTAGTTTTTGTATATGGTGTGAGATATGGGTCCTGTTTCATTTTTTTGCAGATGGCCATCCAGTTTTGCCAGTACCATTTGTTAAAAAGACTGTCTTTTCCCCATTTGATGGAATTTGGTCCCTTGTCAAAGATCAGGTGACCATAGGTGGATGGATTTACATCTAGGTTCTGAATTCTGTTCCATTGGTCAATGTTTCTGTCATACCAGTACTAGGCTGTTTTGACTGCTGTAGCTGTATAGTAGGTTCTGAGGTCAGGTAGTGTGACTTTTCCTACTTTATTCTCCTGTGCTGCTCAGGGATGTGATGTTCAATGCATGGTGCAGGTAGGCAGGAAGGAGGGAGGAGATGGTGATGTGTAGAGCTAAGATGGTTATGGGAAAGAGGAGAGAGAGGAGGGAGAAACAGAAGCCAAAAACAAACAAACAAACGAAAAAGAGTGCTAAGGGACCTTGCCTTTGGAGTGGAGATATGAGAGATCAAGAAATGGAGAAAAACAAAAAGGAAAAAAAGAAAAAGTGTAAAATAAATAAATAAATAAATAAAAATTAGGGGGGAAAAAAAAAGCCCCGAGGGATCCCACTGGTGCAGCTGCAAAGACTGGGAACTGGCTCCTGGGTCGCAAAGTACAGCCTGGCTAGAAGGGATAGAGGTGTCACACAGTGCCAGGCATTCGGGAGACTGGAAGCAAAAGTAAGTATAGAGAGATGAGAAACTGAGAAATCAAGAAAAACAAAAAGGGAAAAGAGAGAAAACAATACAAAACAAAAACAAAAGAAAAAAGAAATGTTCCTAGGGAATCCACTGTGTGGTTGTGCAGACTGAGCACTTAGCTCCTAAGCTGTGTAGTACAGCCCATCTAGAAGGGCTTCCCAAGTCGAGAAAAGAAAAAGAAAACAAATAAACAAATCAAAACTGAGGAAATCAAACAAACAAATAACAAAGAAAAAAAAGCCCTGGGGATCCTACCAGCGTAGTGATGAGGGCTGGGAAGAAGTTCCGCAGTTTAGCGACCTTTCACAACCTTTGAAGAAGAAGCAAAGGTGGCACAGGGAGCCAAGTATTTGAGAGAAAGGAGGGGGAGGTGGTGAGAGGTATGGAAGAAACTAAAAGAAGCAGAAAAAAGCAACGCCAGCAACAAAAGAATGGCACTCAGGGAGCTGGACAGTGTGGGCCGGTGGAATCTAGGTGGCAAGGGCTGAAGCTGCTGCCTCCTGGCCAAGAGACTGTGGCCATAGGAAGCAGAGAAGGCCATGTTGGGGTGAAGAAGGGTGGGGAGCGGGAAAGCGTGTTTCCCTGTTTACCGGTTTTTCTGTCTCTTGCTGGGAGCTCCATGAAGCTGCTTTCCTGTACTCCCTGTTCACTGATCTCTGACAGGAGTTCAAGATGGCGAATCCGTGCTGCATTAGCTGATAGGGGTCCTCTGCATGTATCTCTTCTCGCTCTCTGTTCTCAGTCAGTTTCTTGCTCCATTCAGTGCTTGGCTGAGTTCTTTATTTCTTCATTTGATGTTTAGTGTTTCAGGATTGATGTTTGTCTCTGTTTGACTTAGTTTTTTGGGTCTTTGCTTGGAGGGATGGAATGTTTCTTCTGTGTATAGCGCCATGTTGCCTGAAAGTCTAGAGTGATGGCACTTTTGACCTATAAAGAGTATAGTTGTGATCTGTGTATATTATTGTTTTAGGTAAACTAGGATCCTTTTCCCACTTGCTAATAAATCCAGAGATAATTTGGGATTTACATTTTTATCACCAGTTGTTGGAACAATTTCATAAGTACTTTTACATTTTCTTATTAATACTGATCCTAAGTTCTTCTATATATCCATATGAAAAGTTACTTTTAACTTCAGTAAACCCTCTGCTTTTTTAGTGGAGTGGGAACGGGCTCTGAAGAGATTTTGTTAATTTTTTTTTTCCTTAATAACTTATTCTACTGTCAGTCTATTTTTCTCATATCATTTTGTTTTGGATATTTTCTTTTTTTAATCATAAAAGATTTTGAATTTTCTATTCATAACTGAAAAAAACAATAGTTGCTATAATTAAATGCATAACTGAGCAGGAAAGAAAGACAATAAAGTTTAAAATGTAGCTGAAAGATCTAGCAGAAGAATAATTTGCTTAAATAAAAAGATCACAGTTAACATTTCCTATTCTAAAAACTGGCTATTAGTTGCGTAACTTAACTTTTCAGAGTAAGACTCTTTTATGATCTTTATTAAATAGGATAATGTTTCTCAATCTGGAACAATGTTGAAGCCTCTTAAAAAAAATTTTTTTTAAAGATTTCCAGTATTGGTTTCGATTATTTTTATTAAAATGTTATATATTTACAAACAAACTGTAATTAAGCTTATTATGTTTAGCTCTTACACAACTAAGAAAACAAAGGCAAATTTAGAAATTAAATACAAACTAAAATGAAAACTAAATTTGTACAACAATTTAATGTGACAGAATGATATTACTTATATATTCAAATGACTATTCATGTTCATTAAACCAAGAAACAAAATTTGCAGAGTATACACATCGGTTCATTTATTGTGGCATACCACGGTGTTAGAGTTGTGAAGAAAAACATACATGAATTTTATTCTCAAGGAACAGGTTCTTGTGAATTTAGAGTTACTGCACCATGATTTGCAATGTACTGACTCAACTCTCACACACATTTTATCTGTTCAGATAACTCAAGGAAACATTTCATAAATTGGTGTTCAGTTGTAGTGAGTTGAATACTCAGAAATTTCTTTGTTGTTGTTGTTAGGTGTGATCGAATTGGTTCTGACTCATAGCAAGCCTGTGTACAACAGAATGAAACACTGCCTTGTTCTGCGCCATGCTCACAATCGTTGTTATGCTTGAGCCCATTGTTGCAGCCACTGTGTACATTCCACCTTCCAATTATTAATGGATGTTTGCAGCTGTTTCTTCTCATGTAGAGCTGTGCCACATCAGCAAATAAAGGTCCTGAAAGCTTGACTCCATCCACATCATTAAGGTCAACTCTACTTGAGGAGGCAGCTCTTCCCCAGTTGTCTTTTGAGTGCTTTCCAACCTGAGGGATTCATCTTCTGGCACTATATCACAGTGTTCCGCTGCTATTCATAAGGTTTTCACTGGCTAATTCTTTTCAGAAGTAGACTGCCAGGTCCTTCTTCATAGTCTGTCTTAGTCTGGAAGCTCAGTTGAAACCTGTCTGCCATGACTGACCCTGCTGGTATTTGAATACTGGTGGCATAGCCTCCAGCATCACAACAACACGCAAGGCCCCATAGTACGACAAATTGACCGATGTGAGGGGGCAGAAATTTCTAGTCTGTGTATTATTTCATGCAAATTGAAGACATTATATTAGTGCTATGTGCTATATGAATGATACTACAACTACAAATGAAAGCACTGAAGTCATTTGAGTATACTGGTGTTATGGATTACACTGTATTGGAATCCTAACACCTATACATGTGGATTTAATCCCATTTGGGAATATGGTTTTCTCTGTTATATTAATGAGGACATATCAGTGTAGGGCATTCCTTAAAAGTAGTAACTTTTGAGATATAAAAATAGCAGATTAGGCACAGAAGCAAAGAATCACAAATGGGGAAAATCTGATGCCAAGTGGAGATCACCAAGGAACCAATGAAGGGAATCTGAAAGAGACAAGAATTTTTCCCATGAGTGCACCGGAAGAGCCTTCCCCTAGAGCCAGCATCCTGAATTCAGACTTCTGTCCTCCTAAATGGTGAAACAATAGATTTCTGTCCATGTAAGACAGCCACTTGTGATATTTCTGCTATAGCAACAGTAAGAAACTAGGACAACCGAGTTATAATGCATTGAAGTGATACAGAAAATGTTTATTGTATGTTTTGAAGATTATTATGAAAATAATAATTTTAAAAAAGTTTAAAATTCCCAGCAAACAATGTTCAGATGTCATAATGAAATCTAAAAATTTTAAGCTTGAACCCTCTGAGATTTGAGACGTACTAATATTAGGATAAAAATCCATTGTTTGAAAGCCTGATGAAGTTGTTAGAATGTGAAGCAACACACTATGTTAGGAAGATCAGTGAACCAAGAGTTAGATAGTTTCTCATTAGCCAGCTGTGCAAATTTCAGAATTATTTTCCTAGAGACTCATTTCCATCATCAAACATGAAGGTTCAAACATGAAGATCTCTAGGTTTCCTCTCAGTTCTAAAATTCTGTGATGCTATAAACAATAAAGATAAAAAAACTTTTCTAAACTGTAACTATTAACCATCTTTATTTCAGAAAAATTTGCAACTTTGATTGTGTTATTTCAGGTCAGATTTTCAGTTAATGATGCAATATTTCTAACCATACCAGTAACTATAAAAAAATTGATCATCACAGAAGAATAAACAGTGGAAATGGCAAGATGGCCATATGGCCAGAGCATTTTTGAGAATGGCAGTCAGATTATGTGAAAATAAGGTCATGCTGTGTGAGTGAGATCTGTGCCATCTACACCCCCTTTTTAGATCTCTCTTCCTGGAAGTATTGAACAATGTGATCTGAGTATCTGCTAAAATTCCACTGGGAAATACACATCTCACATATCTGTATCAAATTCTGTGGAATTAGATAACAGTGGTATGTTTTTTGCCCTTGGTTCTAAAATTTAAGAAGAGTTTTATATAATTTCAGATATGTAAAATAATCAATTTTATTGTGCCAATGTTCTAATTAGCAAGGAGGTTCGAATAGGTGTTTTGACAAAAAGTTGGCTGTGACATTGTTTTATCCTCTATAGTTTAATATTTTTATTAGAAAAAATTTAAACATTATGATATATTAACAATTGTACTGCCCTTTACAAAGAATACTAATATCACTTAATTATCACAGATACGTACTGCAGATTGTACTGGCAGCATTAAAAAAGTCCACTTAAAATAAAGGTATCACTAATTATTTTGGCTTGATTTGGTAGAGTAAGTCCATAAATTAAAGAGGAAGAAATAGGTAAGGAGGGCATTTTTTTTTTTCAATTTCTTAAAAGTATCAGACTTGATTATTTGAAAAAAAGTACGTGTCATCTGTATACCTAGACAATAAAGTGGAATATGCCTATTTAATTTCCATTCATTTAAAACATGTACGTGCTAAGGTTCAAACCATTCAAATGTAATCCAATTGTTCAGCAAGTACTCAAAGCATGGAAAAACTCATGGCTAATATACCCAGAAGGAGCCCTTGTGGTGCAACCGTTAAGTGCTTGGCTGCTAACCAAAAAGTTGGCGGTTGGAACCCACTCAGCAACTTCCTGCGAGAAAGACCTGGTGATCTGTTCCCATAAAGATTACAGCCTATAAAATCCTATGCAGCAGATCTACTCTGCCATATGGAGCTGCTATGAGTTGAAATTGACTTGACAGCCCCTGAAAACAGCAACATAACAAGAGAGGCTAGGCCCACATGTGTTCAAACCGCCAACCTTTTGGCTTTTAGTTCAGTGCTTAACCATTTGAGCCAACAAGAGACTCCCAAAGCACATTATGGCAGAGTCACATTGTATTTCAGCCAGTGGAATTCATTGTGAGCTGATCAAGTTAAGCACTTGAGTCAAAACACCAGTCTTGGAGATTTGGAAAATAAGTGAGGAAGGAATTAATAATAGTGATGATGCTGAAAGTCCTGGTTCCTTTCTTTGTATTTCTCTAAGCTTAAGATTTTGGCTTAAAACCTTTTATCAAACCTGACCATGGTTTTATAAGATCCACTGGTCTGTACTCCATTATCTGGATATTGTCTTCATGTGACAGCCTCTCTTGAGAGTTTGTTACTCTCTGAGAAAGCTCATGGTTTATAACCTATGATTTGATGTTTCCCTTCATAGAAGCCTATTTCTGACTGACCTTCTCTGTTTTTTTCTCCTGAACATTAATCTGCTAGTGATTTGGTAACTGATGATTCCTGTATGACTTCTCAAATACAGTGGACCACTATTACTTGCCTTTTGTTAGTTTACTTGGTAAACATTTCGAACCTTGGATTTGGTTTGATCAATTTGATAAAGTCATACTCATGTCTCTTCCCCATGTTCTCACGTTTAGATAACTGGCTCTAGACTATATCTGGGTCCCTGGTGGCACAGTGGTTAAGCATTTGTCTGCTAACCAAAGGGTTGGCAGCTTGAATCCACCAGTCGCTCCTTGGAAATCCTATGGGGCGGTTCTACTCTGTCCTTATAAGGTTGCTATGAGTCAAAATTGACTCCATGGCAATGGGTTTGTTTTTTTATTTTTTCAAGACTGTAACTAGTCTTGTAATTCCTTTGGCTCAGGTTCAGTTGTCACAGCACACTAAGTTCCAGGTACTGTGAGAATGAAATAAAAGAATGGCAACATTATTTATCCAGATCTCTTTTGGTTGCCTGTTTCCTCGACTCAGAGTCTATCCAATAATTATATCAAAGACTACTTAACCTGGGTGTTAATTCTTATTGAGTAAAATAAACTGTTTCTCCCCTTTATATTCACATGTTCACATGTCCATCCCTAGAGCTGTAAATCAATGGTCTCACTACTATATTCACATTCAACAGATTACACTGGACAGTCACTTTTGAACTTTGGCCTTCTCTGCTCTGATCTGTAGGCGTTGATTCATTTGCTTGAGATTGTATTTGTGACTCTATAATAAATTACTGGCTTGGATAAGGTTAGTCTTTTTATTTTAATACTCAAAATTCTGTTAGTAATAGTAACGTTTGTATGTTGTATTTGGGTTCCATCAAGTCAATTTTAGACTTATAGGGACCCCGTGTGACAGAGTAGAACTGTCCACAGGGTTTTCTTGCCTGTAATCTTTATGGAAGCAAGTCGCTATGTCTTTCTCCCATAGAACCTCCAAAATCATGAATCTTAATGTTAGGAACAGAACCTGAACTCAGATCTTTAGAATCTAGACACTAAGTTATTTCTACTGATTGACTTAATTGCCTTATCCATTCAATATATATCAATTGAGTCCAAATTAAGTGAAGTGTACTATGTTACGTGATGTGAGCAAGGCTGTTTCATCCCACCCTAATCCTCTTTAACATAACCTAATTTTGCCTTATTAACCACAGACAGAAATTAGGATTTAGAACACTTAGGAAAATTACATTAGATCACAAAATGGAGGACAACCACATAATACTGGGAATCATGTCCTAGCCAAGTTGACACATATTTTGAGGGGACACTATTCAGTCCATGACAGTTGTCTTCTCTTTTTTGTCTTGGTTATCCTGGCTTCAGGTTTATCAATTTTAAATATCTTTACAAGGAACTAACTTTTGATTTTGTTGATTTTCTCTATTTTTTTTGTATTTGTTTTAAATTTAGTTGATTTCTTCTCAAATTTTTATTATTTCTTTCATTCTGATTGCTTTATGTGAAAACCACTCTCTAGTTTCCTAATGTGGAATCTTAGATTATTGATTTCAGATCTTTCTTCTTTCCTAATGTGCATTTAGTGCTATACATTTCCCTTTGAACACTACTTTCCCTGCACCCTACAAAACTAGATAAGATGTATAATCATTTTAATTTAATTTAATATATATTTTTAAAAGTTTCTTGAGACTTCTTCCATAATCCATGTGTTTTTGGAAGTATGTTATTTAGTCTCCACCAATTTGGGAAATGTTCTCGCTGTCTTACTATTGTTCATTTCTCATTTAATTCCATTGTAGTTTGATAATATACTTTCTCTGATTTCAATTATTTTACATTTGTTAAGGTGTATATGTATTGAATTGTGTCCCCAAAAACTATGTCTTGCAAATCCTAGCCTCTATGCCTTTGATTATAATCCCATTTGGGAATGGGTTGTCTTTGTTATGTTAATGAGACAGGATTAGTGTAGAGTGTATTTTGAGTCAATCTCTCATGAGATGTAAAAGAAATTAAACAAGCAAGCCAGAAAGTAGAGATGGGGCAAGATGCTAAGCAACATGAAGATCACCCAAAAGCAGAAGTTCAAGAGAGACAGGGACCTTCTTCCAGAGCCAACAGAGAAAATAATCCTTCCCCAGAGCCAGTACCCTGAATTCAAACTTCTAGCCTCCTAACTGTGAGAAAATAAGTTTTGTTTCATAAAGCTACCAACTTGTGGTATTTCTGTTATAGCAGCACTAGATAACTAAGACAAGTGTGTTTTGTGACCCATGGTGTGCTCTTTTTTTTTTAATGTTCCATGGAAGCTCATTGAGCATGGGCATTCTGCTGTTGTTGGATGGAGAATTTTATCAATGTGAATTAGATCAAATTGATTGATAGTGCTCTTCAGTTCACCTATATCTTTATTTTCTGTCTGCTGAAACTGTCCATGACTGAATGAGAGGTGTTGAAGTCTCTAGCTTTAATAAGGGACTTGCCTATTTCTCCTTGCAGTTCTATCAGTTTTTGTTTTACAGATTTTGACTCTTGGTCATTATGTGCATACACATTAAGAATTGTTATGTTTTCTTGGAAAATTGATTCCTATATCATCATGTAAATTCCCATTTGATCTCTGACAATTTTCTTTGTTCAGAAATAGACTGTGCCTGAAATTAATATAAGTACTTAAGTTTTCTTTTGATTAGTATTTACATGGTGTCTTAGTCATCTAGTGCTGCTTCAACAGAAATACCACAAGTGAATGGTTTTAACAAAGAGAAGTTTATTCTCTCACAGTCCAGTAGGCTGCAAGTCCAAATTCAGGGCATCAGCTCCAGGGGAACGCTTTCTCCGTTGGCTCTGGAGGAAGGTCCATGTCATCAATCTTCCTTTGGTCTGGAAGCTTCTCTGTGCAGGAACCTCAGGTCTAAAGGACACATTCTGCTCCCAGCACTGCTTTCTTTGTGGTAGGAGGTTCCCATGTGTCTCTGCTTGCTTCTCTCTTTTATATCTCAAAAGAGATTGCATTAAGACACTATCTAATCTTGTCACCCTCATCAGTATAACCTCATCACAGTGATAGAATTTACAGCACATTAGGAGATCACATATAGTCTTATCATAGCGATAGAGTTTACAAGACATAAGGAAATCACGTCAGATAACACAATCACGCAATACTGGGAATCATGAGCTAGCCAAGTTGCTACACACATTTTTTGGGGGACGCAATTCAATCCATAACACATGGTATATATTTCTCAATTGCTTTACCTGTAACCTAGCTGAGTATTTATATTTAAAGTGTCTTGCAGCCAACATAACTGGGTTATGTTTTTTATCCATCTGATAATCTGTCTTTTAATTAATATATATAGAACATTTGCTTTTAAAGTGATGATGGGTATAATTGGATTAATAGCTACCATCATTTAACTGTTTTTTTATTAATTGAATTTTTATTTATTTTTTATCTTTCCTTCTTTTTTCTGTGCTTTCTGGTCTTAGCTGAGCATTTTATGATTTCATTTTATCTCTTTCATTAGTATTTCAATTATTTTTTTTCTGGACTTTTTTTAGTGGTTGGAATTGGCAGTACACTTTTTTTAGTATTTTTTCTGATATTTATTCCCATTTTTTTTTTTTTTTGAACATTTATTGGGATATAATCCACATACCATGCAATTCACCCATTTGAAATGTACAACTCAATAGCTTTTAATATGTGCATAGAGTTGTGTATTAATCACCACAATAAATTTTAATTAACCCCAAAAGAAACCCCATACTCCTTAACCGTTACTCCCAACCCTCCCAGGCCCTTCCTCCCCCGAACACCAGCAGCCTTAGGAAACCACTAATGTGTATTCTATCTCTATTTGCCTATACTGGCCATTTCAAATTAATGACATCATACAATATGTGGTCCTTTGAGACTGCCTTCTATCACTTAGCATGTTTTCAAGGATCACACATGTTGTAGCATGTATCCGTACTACTTTTTTTTCTTTCCATTGTAAGAGTATGCTGAATTTTTTTTATCCATTCATCTGTTGATGAACATTTGTGTTGTTTCTACTTCTGGGCTATTATGAAATATGCTATCGTGAAAGGTCATTTACAAGTTTTTGTGTGGGTATATATATCTAAGAACAGAATTGCTGAATCATATTGTAACTCTATGTTTAGCAAAATAAGAACTGTCAGACTTGTCCAAAGTGGCTGTACCTCAGAATAAGATGGGAAGTGTTCCTTCCTTTTCTGTTTTTTGGAAGAATTTGTGAAGAATTGATATTAATTCTTTAAATATTTGGTAGAATTCACTAGGGAAGCCATCTAGTCCTGGTCTTTCTTTGTGGAATGTTTTTGATTCCTAAGTTATTCTCTTTACTTGATAAAGATCTATTCAGATTTTCTATTTCTTCTGGCAATACACATGTTATCTAGCGCAAAACCACCCTCAAACAACACTAAAATGCTTCATGGGTAGTGCATGTACCTTCTAATAGAGTATTTCTAATCATTTCCTCCCGTCTTTTATGACATGGCTGTAATTTGTTTCATGTTCCCACATGCTTTAATCATCCAGCATACTTTTATTATTATTAATTTAAACAAACAGTTATATTTTAGATCAATTAAGAATGAGAAAAAATTATTGTATTTTCAATTATGCCTTCTCTGGTGCTTTTTCTTTATGTAGATCTAAGTTTCTACCCTATATTATTTTCCTTTTCCCTGAAGAACTTCTTTTTATATTTCTTGCAGGGGAGGATCTGCTAGCGATTATTTCTTTAATTATTTTTTTATTCCCTGAGAAGGTCTTTATTTCTCCTTTCTGCTAGAAGGACAATTTTATAGGACATAGATATATAGAATTATAGGGTGGTATTTCACTCCACTTTTATTGCTTGTATGGTTTTGTTTTAGAAACCCTACTTTAATTATATGTAAATAAGTAACATTCACAACATTTCTTTTTCTTTTCACCTACATAGTAAATAGCTCTTGTTGTGTGTCATTGAGTTGATTTTGACTCATAGTGACCCTATAGCTGCAGAATGTATTGAATTCATTGGCTTAACTTAGTTCATAGTATTTTTATGGAAAGTAAATCAGGAAAGCAGATGTGGAGAAACAATTGAACCATAAAACGTTGTTTCTTCTCTTTTGCTAGCTGATAGGTGTATTTTAGAATATCTAACCAAATTAAAATAGGAAATGGTTTATGGACTCTTTTTCCTTTATGCTTTTGATTGGAGAAACTCTGTGAATAATTTCCTGATTAATGACTCTAACTTTAAAAATCAATGTGTGTCATTAGAAGTTTTATCGTATAATGTGTTCATTATTCACAGATGGCCAGATCCAGATTCATTTTTTCCTACAACCTCTCCTCTAGGGAGAAAGGAAATGAGCTTTCTCCCTTTTTGAGTTTATTTTTCCAAGTACTTATTGATATATAGATGGACAAGGCAAGTTTATGCTCAGGCAACCAAAGCAATTTTGACTATTATCAAGCCACTTAAGTTTCTGGATAACATTCAAAATAACCATATGAGTATTCCTCTTGATACAGAATATTTGCATTTAAAATGACCATGTGCCAAATGCATATATTATAGCAGAAATAATCAACAACTGAATTAAAATAATTTTTAAAAAATACTTCCAGTTTCAGAATTTCCAGTGCTTAAACATCTGCTCCTTATGATAACATATCCACATACATATAACTGTATGCCATTGTCATTATTCTTAACATAACATCCTTTCACCTGGACAGCTATTTTGCAAAATTACAAGGAGCTAAAACTAGATCTAGTTCACTTGAATGCACATGTTCTATCAGTTAGTTAAAAAAGACACTGGTTTGTATTAATCTATGATCATAAATATTATGAAAATATAGAGATAAAAAAAGTTTAAGATTTCTCCAAAATTCATTGTTAAAATAGAGTGTCTGATTCGTAAAAGAGCTAATTATTTAAGTAGTTATGACAGAAAACTATCTGGAAAAATACCAGTATATATTTAAAAGGCCATAGAGGTGTTTAAATTGCATTGGAAAAAATAGTACAATTCTCCAAATATAAAGAATTCAAAGTTAAAAAAATTATCATAAATTTAAATGTATACATGGACAAAGTTTCATATAAAATTTTATGTGTCTATGTATGTAAGTTTTAATTTTATTTAAAAAACTGCATAATGTACTTGTTACATCTGTAAAGAATATGGATTTAATTTACAAAAAATTATATTGGGTTTAAAGAACCCTGTAATGGTTAAGTGCTCAGCTGCTAAGTGAAAGGTTGGTGGTTTGAACCCACCCAGTGGCTCCACAGAAGAAAAACCTGATGATCTGCTTCTGTAAGGATTACAGTCTTGGTAACCATATGGCACAGTTCTACTCTGCCACATGGGGTTACTATAAGTTGAAACTGAATCAGCAGCACCTAACAAAAACACCATATTGGATTTAGGATTATAGTTAAGGATTTTTTTTTTTTTTTATCATACTTCAGGTGAAGGCTTACAGAACAAATAGTTTCTTATGAAACAGTAGTACACATATTGTTTTATGACATTGGTTAACAACCACACAACATGTCAACCCTCTAACTTCTCAACCTTTTTTTTTTTTTTTGGTGAAAATACACATAGCCAAAGATAAACCATTTCAAAAATTTCTACATGCACAGTTCAGTGACATTGACTACGCTCTTCCATTTGTGCTGTTATTCTTACTTAAGATGAAAGCTTACAGAACAAAATAGTTTCTCATTTAACAGTTACTACAAATGTTGCCCTATGACAATGGTTAACAATCTCACAACACATCAACAATATCCTTACTCAACCTCAGGTTCCCTATCACCAGCTTCCTTGTCCCCTTCTGCCTTCTGGCCCTTGTCACTGGACTCCTGTACCTCGTTAGTCTTATTTGGTTTTACAGGGCTGTCCAGTCCCAGGCTGAACAGTGAACCTCGGAGATAACTTCACCACTGAGCTAAAAGGGTGTCTGGGGACCATACTCTTGTGGTTTCTCCAGTCTCCTTTAGGCCAGTAAATCTGGTCTTTTTTTTGTGAGTTAGAATTATGCTCTACATCCTTCTCCAGCTCTTTCCAGAACCCTCTGTTGTGATCCTGGTCAGAGCAGTCAGTGGTGGTAGCCGGGCACCATCTAGCTGTACTGGACTCAGTCTGGTGGAGGCCTTGGTAGCTGTGGACAATTAGTCCTTTGGACTAATCTTTTCCTTGTATCCTGTTGTCTTCATTCTCCCTTGCTCCTGAAGGGATGAGACCAGTGGAGTATCTTAGATGGCTGCTCACAAGCTTTTAAGACCCCAGACACTACTCACCAAGGTAGAATGTAGAGCATTGTCTTTATAAGCTGTATCATGCCAATTGAGCTAGATGCTCCCCGAGACCATGGTCCCCAGAGCCCTCCGCCCAGCAATTCAGTCCCTCAGGGAGTTTGGATGTGTCTATGGGGCTTCCATGACCTTTCCTTGTACAAGTTATGCTAGTTTTCCCCGTATTGTGTACTGTCTCACCCTTCACCCAAGATATCACTTATCTATTGCCTATTTAGTATTTCCCCCCTAACCCTCCCATCCCTGGTAACCAACAAAGATTGTTACATTTTGTGTGTGAATTTTTCATGGGTTTTTACAATAGAGGTCTCATACAATATTTGTCTTTTTGTGATTGACTTATTTCACTCAGCATAATGTCTTCCAGTTTCATCCATGTTATGAGATGCTTCACAGATTCATTGTTGTTCTTTCTTGTTGCATAGTACTCCATTGTGTGTCTGTACCATAGTTTGTTTATCCATTCATCTGTTGATGGGAATTTAGGTTGTTTCCATCATTTTGCTATTGTGAACAATGCTGCCATGAACATAGGTATGCATATGTCTATTCGAGTGACGACTCTTATTTCTCTAGGATATATTCCTAGGAGTGGGACTGCTGGATCGAATGGTATGTCTATTTCTAGCTTTCTGAGGAAGCGTCATACCATTTTCCAAAATGGTTGTATCATTTTGCATTCCCACCAGCAGTGCATAAGAGTTCTGATCTCCCTGCAGCCCCTCCAACATTTGTTGTTTCCAGTGTTTTTGATTCGTGCCAGTAATGTTGGGTTGAGGTGGTATCTCATTGTGGTTTTAATTTGCATTTCTCTAATGGCTAGTGATTGCAAGCATTTCCTTATGTGTCTGTTGGCCATTTGGATGTCTTCTTTGGTGAAGTGCCTGTTCATTTCCTTTGCCCATTTTTTAATAGGATTATTTGTCTTTTTGTTGTAGAGGTGTTGGATTTTCTTGTAGATTATGGAGATTAGACCTTTGTCTGACTTGTACTGTCCAAAAATTTTTTCCCAGTCTGTAGGTTCTCTTTTTACTCTTTTGGTAAAGTCTTCTGAACAGCATAGGTGTTTGATTTTTAGAATATCCCAGTTATCTAGCTTATCTATTGAGGTTTGTGCGTTGATGGTTATGGTTTGTATCCTGTTAATGCCGTATATTAAGGCCTGAAGTGTTGGTCCTATTTTTTATTCTATGAACTTTATAGTTTTAGGCTTTATATTCAGGTCTTTGATCCATTTTGAAGTAGTTTTTGTATACGGCATGAGGTATGGGTCCTGTTTCATTTTTTTGCAAATGGATATCCAGTTTTGCCAGCATCATTTGTTAAAAAGACTGTCTTTTCCCCATTTGATGGACTTTGTGCCCTTTGTCGAAGATCAGGTGACCGTAGGTGGATGGATTTACATCTGGGTTCTCAGTTCTGTTCCATTGGTCAATGTATCTGTCGTTGTACCAGTACCAGGCTGTTTTGACTACTGTAGCTGTATAGTAGATTCTGAAGTCAGGTAGTGTGTGTCCTCAAACTTTATTCTTCTTCTTCAGTGGTGTTTTCTTATTTGGGGCTTCTTCCCTTTCCATATAAAGTTAATGATTAGTTTTTCTATCTCTTTGAAGAGTGTTGTTGATATTTGGATCGGGATTGCATTGTATTTGTAAATTGCTTTGGGTAGAATTGTCATTTTCACAATGTTGAGTCTGCCTATCCATGAGCATGGTATGTTTTTCCATTTATGTAGATCCCTTTGGGTTTCATGCAGTAGTGTTTTGTAGTTTTCTTTGTATAGGTCTTTTACATCCCTGGTCAGATTTATTCCTAAGTATTTTATCTTTTTAGGGGCTATTGAAAATGGTGTTGTTTTCCTGATTTCCTCTTCATCATTCTCCTTATTGATGTATAGGAATCCAACTGATTTTTGAATGTTTATCTTGTATCCTGCTACTCTGCTGAATCTTTCTATTAGTTCCAGTAGATTTCTCGTGGAGTTAGGATTACATTTAAACTCTACATATTTTTGTCCATACATGAAACCTCATGAGATTCTTAAATATAAATAAGTTGAAATAGTTCACTTGAGCACTACATTCAATACTGTTTTTAAAAGAGTAATATTAATTACATCTTAATTTGATTTATCTCTTAGATTTAATAAAGTAGGAAGTATGTGGACAAGGCTTTTATTCCACATACTTGGTGAGAAACATGCACTATTTTCTAGCTTTGAAATTTAAAATTTAAGTCTGATCTTTTTGGGAAAAATGATGTAATCTTATGAATTCTGGTTATAAACATTCACCTTGTAAAAGTTTGTTGAGTTGAAATCCACAAGTTAATTATTGGGTACATGTAAAAGGAGTTCAGATTTTCATCCTAAATCTCTTACTTAAGCTTCAAAGATGCTTCTCATCACAATACTTCAGTTTAAACTGCCCCATGGGGTTGCCAAGGCTTAATCTTTATTGAAGCAGACTGCCACATCTTTCCAAAACCAAAACCTGTTGCCATCAAGTCAATTCTGACTCATGGAAATCCTGGTGGATAATGGTTAAGTGCTATGGCTACTATCCAAAAGATTGGCAGTTCGAATCCACCAGGTGCTCCTTGGAAACTCTATGGGGCAGTTCTGCCCTGTCGTATAAGGTTACTATGAGTCAGAATCAACTCAAGGCCAACAGATTTGGTTTTTGGTTTACAGGACAGAGTAGAACTGTCCCATAGGGTTTTCAAGGAGTGGCTGGTGAATTTGAACTGCCCACCGTTTGGTTAGTAGCCAAGATCTTAACAAGTGTGCCACCAGGGCTCTGCTACCTTTTTAGATCTAGGTACATGTGTAGTTTCCCTGCATACTAGTTGCCAATCTATAGGTAAAAATGGAGTTGTATTGAGGATACAATCAGAATTTTACAATATCTTGTCCTCAGATTCCCATGCAGACCTCTTGAATATCTCACATTATTACAATACTATTTCTTGAAATTAGTAAGTATATTGCTGGATAAACTAATAGGTAGACCAAATATGTAAAGATTTGCAAAGCAAGGACACCAAATAATTAAAAGGAATTTGATGGTTGGTATTTAAAAAATAGCATTGAAATCTTCATAGAAAGTAAATATATGGTAAGTTCTGTAACATTTATTGTTTTGAGTTAATGTTATTTTATTATGAAAGACAAGTAAGGCCTAGGGCACCTGCTTTTAGTACTTGCAGCCTGGCAGAAGGTCTCAGTTTAATCATATCAGAGGCTGTCTCTTGTATTATCATGAGTAAGAATGTAAAATGGATAGTATTTTCAGTCTATCACTCTAATTCAGATTCTTGACCCTCAGTCATTTTGGAGGTATCCTCTCTGCTGACAAAGACTATAAAGATAAAAAAAATTAAAAGAACTTTGTGTATGTGGTGGGACAGGAGTGCAATGATTCCTGCTTCGTGGTGTTCACGTTCATATGTGATCCCCTTTCCTCGTGTAGGCAGGACCTGTGAATATTTTCTAACTAGTAGAATATAGCAAAGGTAATGGAATGTAAATAATTATGTGTATGTTATTATGTGGTTATGTTGCACAAGAGTATAGCACCTGTTTTTCTGTAGTTTATTTCACTTACTGTCTTTGAAGAAGCAAGCTGCCATGTTTTGCACTGTCTATGATGGTCCATGAGTCAAGGAGCTATAGGCAGCCTGTAGGAACAAAGGTGACTCCAGCCAACAGTCAACAAGCTACTAATGCCCTCATTTCTACAACCATAAGAAATTAAATTCTGCTAGCAACCTGACAGAGCTTGGAAATGGATTCTTTCCCAGCTGAGCCTCAGTTGAGACCAAAGGAGGGTTAACAACTGAAATGATGCAGACAATCGGAGGGTTATAAACCCAGAGGAGACTGTCTCATCTTTCCCCTAGAGACATTCATATAAACTCCGAAAGTGTATAATACCAGAGATATTTCCTTTTTGTTCCCGTAAAGAATTTGTGTACATTGGAGAGATTATCTCATTAAGACAAAATGACAGCTAGGCAGTCGGTCTAGATAAACTCCTAACTTCGTCTTTTTAGAGTTCCTTTCCTTTGGTACAACCATCCTAAAAGTAGGATGATATCTGGCTCGCATTGCATCACCCCAGTGGGAGAAAGATTGGGATGTAGGGAACTATTGTGGTTATCATATAAGTAATAACATTTTCATAACTGCTGTAGGGAACTCAGAAAAAAGTGAAAAAATGTAAATATTAAAACTTATCACAAAATTAGTTTACAAGGGTGTTTCATTAATTGTGGCAGTATTGTTATGTTAGGTGCTATCAAGTCACTTCTGACTCATAGCAACCCTATGTACAACAGAACGAAATACTGCCCTGTCTTGCACCAGTCTTACAATCCTTTCTATGCTTGAGCCCATCATTGTAGCCACTGTGTCAATTCATCTCATTGAGGGTCTTTCTCTCTTTCACTGACGCTCAACTTTACCAAGCATGATATCCTTCTCCAAGGACTGGTCCCTTCTGATAACATATCCAAAGAATGTGAGACAAAGTCTCTCCATCTTTCTTCTAAGGAGTATTCTGGCTGTAATTTTTCCAAGATAGATTTATTCGTTCTTCTGGCAGTCCATGGTATATTCAATATTTTTTGCCAACACCATAATTCAAAGGCATCAATTCTTTGGTCTTCCTTATTCATTGTCCAGCTTTCTCATGCATATGAGGTATTTGAAAATGCCATGGCTTGGGTCGGGCACCCCTTAATCCTCAAGGTGACATCTTTGATTTTAACACCTTAAGCACATCTTTTGCAGTAGATTTGCCCAATGCAATACATCATTTGATTTCTTGACTGCTGCTTCTGTGGGTGTTGATTTTAGATCCAAGAAATCCTTGACAACTTCAATTTTTTCTCCATTTATCGTGATGCTGCTTATTGGTCCAGTTGTGAGGATTTTTGTTTTCTTTATGTTGAGGTGTAATCCATGTTGAAGGCTATAGTCTTTGATCTTCATCAGTAAGTGCTTCAAGTCCTTTTCACTTTCAGCAAGCAAGGTTGTGTCATCTGCGTAATGCAGGTTGCTAATGAGTCTTCCTCCAGTCTTGATGCCCTGTTCTTCTTCATATAGTCCAGCTTCTTGGATTATTTGCTCAGCATACATATTGAATACATATAGTGAAACAATACAACTCTGACACACACCTTTTCTGACTTCAAACCATACAATATCCCTTTGTTCTGTCCAAACAACTTCCTCTTGGTCTATGTACAGATTCTGCATGAACACAATTACGTGTTTTGGAATTCCCATTTTCCTCAATGTTATCCATAATTTGTTATGATCCACACAGTTGAATGCCTTGCGTAGTCAGTAAAACACAGATAAACATCTTTCTGGTATTCTCTGCTTTGAGCCAAGATCCATGTGACATCAGCAGTGACAACCCTCCTTCCATGTCCTCTTCTGAATCCAGCTGAATTCCTGGCAGTTCCCTGTCGATGCACAGCTGCAACCATCTTTGAATTGTTTTCAGCAAAATTTTACTTGTGTGTGATATTAATGATATTGTTCAATAATTTTTGCATTCTGTTGGATCACCTTTCTTTGAAATGGGCACAAATATAGGCCTCTTCCAGTTGGTTGGCCAGGCCTTCCAAATTTCTTGACGTAGACGAATGAGCACTTCGGGCACTGCATCCATTTGTTGAAACATCTTTATTGGTATTCAGTCAATTCTCGGAGCCTTGTTTTTCACTCTTCCTTCAGTGCAGCTTGGATTTCTTCCTTCAGTATCAACGTTTCCTGATCATATGCTACCTCATGAAATGGTTGATCGCAGATCAATTCTTTTTGACATCCATTTTGGTCTTTTCTTTCTTTCCTGTCTTTTTAATGACTTCTTTTTTCTTCATGCATGATGTCCTTGATGTCATCCCACAACTCGTCTGATCTTCGGTCATTAGTGTTCAATGTGTCAAATCCATTCTTGAGATGGTCTCTAAATTCAGGTGGGTTATACTCAAGGTTATATTTTTGCCCTTGTGGACTCGTTTTAATTTTCTTCATCTTCTACTTGAACTTACATAGCAGCAGTTAGTGGTCTCTTCCACAGCCCACCCGTGGCTTTGTTGAGTTTTCCATCTCTTTCCCCAGATGTAGTTGATTTCATTCCTGTGTAATCCATCTGGCCAGGTTCATGTGTGTAGTCACCACTTATATTGTTGAAAAATGGTATTTGCAATGAATAAGTCACTGGTCTTGCAAAATTCTCACGTGAGCTCCAGCATCATTTCTATCATCAAGGCCATGTTTTCCAGCTACCGATCCTTCTTCTTTGTTTCCAACTTTCACATTTCAGTCACCAGTAATTATCAGTGCACAGTTGATTGCATGTTTGATCAATTTCAGACTGCAGAAGTTGGTAAAAATCTCAATTTCTTCATCTTTGGCATTAGTGGTTGGTGAGTAAATTTGAATAACAGTTGTATTAACTGGTTTCCTTGGAGGTGTATGGATATTATCCTATCACCAATAGCGTTGTACTTCAGGATAGATCTCGAAGTGTTCTTTTTGACAATGAATGTGACACCACTTCTCTTCAATTTGTCATTCCAGCATAGTGTACCATATGATTGTTGGATTCAGAATGGCCAACAATAGTCCATTGCAGCTCACTAGTGCCTAGGATATCAATCTTTATGTGTTCCATTTCATTTTTGATTATTTCCAATTTTCCTAGATTCTTAATTGTACATCCCACCTTCTAATTATTAATGGATCTATGTGGCTGTTTCTTGTCATTTTGAGTCATGACATATCAGCAAATGAAAGTTATGAAAGCTTGACTCCATCCATGTCATTAAGACCAACTCTATTTTGGGGAAGCAGCTCTTCCTCAGTCACAGTTTTAGTGCCTTCCAGCCTGAGGTACTCATCTCCCAGTACTGTATCAGACAATATTTTGCCACTAATTGTAAAGTTTTCACTGGCCAATTTTTTCAGAAGTAGATCACCAGGTCCTTATCCTAATCTGTGCTAGCCTGAAAGCTCTGCTAAAAGCTGTCCAACATGGGTAACCCTGCTGCCTGCTGATATTTGAAATATCGGTGGCGTAGCTTCCAGCATCACAGCAACATGCAAGCCACCACTTTATATATATATATATGTGTGTGTGTGTGTGTGTGTGTGTGTGTGTATGTATATATGTGTATATGTGTGTGTATATATATGTATATATGTGTGTGTGTGTATATATTTGTTGTTGTTAGGTGCCATCGAGCCAGTTCCAACTCATAGCAACCCTATGTACAACACAGCAAAACATTGCCCAATCCTGCACCATCCTCGCAATCTTTGTTATACTTAAACCCATTGCTGCAGCCCCTGCATCAATCCATCTCGTTGAGGGTCTTCCTCTTTTTCACTGACCCTCTACTTTACCAAGCATGGCATCCTCCAGGGACTGATCCCTCCTGATAACAAGTCAAAATATATGAGACAAAGTCTCACCATCCTTGCTTCTAAGGAGCATTCTGGTCGTACTTCTTCCAAGACAGATTTATTCTTTCTTTTGGTCATCCATAATATATTCAATCACCACAATTCAAAGGCACCAATTCTTCTTTGATCTTCCTTATTCATCGTCCAGCTTTCACATGGATATGAGGTGATTGAAAACACTATGGCTTGGGTACAGCGCACCTTAGTTTTCAAGGTGACATCTTTGCTTTTGAACACTTTAAAGAGATCTTTTGCAGCAGATTTGCCCAATGCAATGCATCTTTTTATTTCTTTTCTGCTGCTTCCATGGGTATTGGTTGTGGATCCAAGCAAAATGAAATCCTTGACAACTTCAATCTTCTCCATTAATCATGATGTTGCTATTGGTCCACTTGTGAGGATTTTTCTTTTCTTTATGTTGAGGTGTAATCTATACTGAAAGCTGTGGTTTTTGATCTTCATCAGTAAGTGCTTCAAGTCCTCTTCACCTTCAGCAAGAAAAGTTATGTCATCTGTATAACA
Source organism: Dugong dugon (assembly GCA_030035585.1). Lineage (NCBI taxonomy): Eukaryota > Metazoa > Chordata > Mammalia > Sirenia > Dugongidae > Dugong > Dugong dugon. The sequence goes on along the minus strand of CM057463.1, from coordinate 97,144,455 downwards.
CAGGTTGTTAATGAGTCTTCCTCCAAACCTGAGGCCCTGTTCTTCTTCATATAGTTCAATTTCTTAGATTATTTGCTCAGCATACAGATTGAATAGGTATGGTGAAAGGATGATCCTGACACACACCTTTCCTGACTTTAAACCAGGCAGTATCCTCTTATTCTGTTCGAGTGACTGCCTCTTGATCTATGTACATATTTATATACACATAAGCATAATTCATGAAACACCATTGTAATTTTGTGTTTATTTTTAATGGGAAAACATATATATAAACCCATTGCCATCGAGTCTATTTTGACTCCTAGTGACTCTATTATAGAGTTCACATATATACAGAGACAATATTGCATAAATATGTGTATAGATATATACATATACGTATAGGACAATGGGGTTATGTTTGCTCTGCTTGAATGAGAACTGAATATATAAATATGCATTTATATATGCATATATATACTTTTTTTAAGTTCAGTTATTAGAATCTGCCTGCTTGCCATCATCTATCACCACAGCTGATGGCACTTAAACTAGTTAACCTATACGCTGAAGAAGTCTTTCTCTTGACTCTTCACAGTCTGACCATGATTTTAAGAAGAAGAGAATGAAGACAATCTAGCTCTTTCTTTTGTAAATACATATAAAGTCTCTGTTGAAATGTATAACTTGATTCTGATATTTAAGCATTTGTATTTTGAAAACCATATCAACAGAATAATAGCCTAAGTAGTCTGACTAGAATCCTATTTTCTCTAATAGTATTTATTCTTTTCTCAGAAAAGTCTATAAATGTCTCTCTCCTTTACTTCTTTAAGTTTCCTGGAGAACAAAGTATTTATTTATTCATTTTTCTGCTGTGTATAATTTCATTATTACTAAAAATCATTTTCATACTTATAGTTGTAAATTGATCTGGATACTAATACCTGAGAATTAGATAGGAAACATTCTATTCATGAACCATGAAGTTAATTCATTCTCATAACCAAACACAACCATTCATGTAGAAAGAAGAGTGTTTGGCTGGAATTCACTCTAGTAAGGATCCCAAGATTGTGATATTCATCTTACATCAGACATACAAGAGATTGAAAAAAGCAGAATCTTAAGGAGTCAGACTTTCAATATTATGACAGGAGTATGTTGAACTTAGATTTTTTTCCCTAGATATTTATACTTCATCTTCAAATGATATCATTAATGTATTGAAAACATTTAGTCAACAACATATTCCCAACACCATGTATATTCCAACATGTTTAAAAATAAATAGGTACATTATTAATGTTATAGGTTAAATACTTAGTCTTCATGACAGTATCTTACAATTTTCTTGATTATTTTCTTAATTTTTTTCTTGGCTAATGAGATTGTATTTGCTTTGTTTGCATGAGTGTTCATACTTATTTATGCACAACATGTTCTGCTTTTATTTTATATAAATAAATAGAGTTTTTTGGTCCAAATCTACTCAGTAGACTGAATCAAGATTTTGAGGAGTGGAAATTATTCTTTTATTTCCCCTGAGACTCTAAGAGTACAATTTTCCACTGACTCCCTAAATTACACTGTGATGTTCCATGAGAAGTGACACTTCTCCCTTGTGGTTATGTGGGATGGGAGTGTCTTAGTCATCTAGTGCTGCTATAACAGGATGTTTGGACGGCTTTTAACAAAGAGAAATTTATTCTCTCACAGTTCAGTAAGCTACAAGTCCAAATTCAGGGTGTCAGCTCCAGGGGAAGGCTTTCTCTCCTCTGTTGGCTCTGGAAGAAGATCCTTGTCATCAGTCTTCCCTTGATCTGGGATCTTCTCTGCACAGGAACCTCAGGTCCAAAGAATGCACTCTGCTCCCAGCACTGCTTTCTTGGTGGTATGAGGTTCCCATGTGTCTCTGCTCTCTTCTCTCTTTTGTATCCGAAAGAGATTGGCTTCAGACACTATCTAATCTTGTAGACCTCATCAGTATAATTGCCGTTAATCCATCTTATTACATCATAGTGATAGAGTTTACAACACATAAGGAAATCACATCAGATTACAAAATGGTATACAGTCCTACAATACTGGGAATCATGACCCAGCCAAGTTGACAGATACTTTGCGGGGACATAATTCAATCCATGATAGGAAGATTTGAAGGAAAAACAAAAAACAAAAAAACAAAGCACAAAAATTTGCAAACTAAGAAAATTTTGATGAATTGGGGTATAGGAAAAGTTAAGTAAAAATTAATTACCTATTGTGAAAGTTAAATAAAAAATTATCTAAAAGGTAAGTAACATTATTACATAGGGAAGTATTAAATCTGAAAATATCAATCAAAATTTATTGCATACAACTCATGAATATTCATCCAAAATTATTTATGTGTATTTGTGTGTGTATACTGTTGCCCTTGAGTTGGTTCTGACTCACAGTGACCACTCAGAACAGAAAAGAACTGTTCCATTGGGTTTCCAAGGCTGTAATCTTTTTTTTTTTTAATTGTGCTTTAGGTGAAAGTTTATAGTTCAAGTTATTTTCGCATACAAAAATTTATACACATATTGTTGTGTGACATTAGTTGCAATCCCTGTAATATAACAGCACACTCCCCTTTCCACCCCGGTTTTCTTATGTCCATTCAACCAGTTCCTGTCCCTTCCTGCCTTCTCATCCTGCCTCTGGACAGGAGCCGCCCATTAGCGCTCATGGATTTGATTGAACTAAGAAACATATTCTTCATGAATATTATTTTATGTTTTATAGCCCAGTCTAATTTTTGTCTAAAGAGTGAGCTTCTGAAATGATTTTAGTTCTGGGTTAACAGAGAGTCCAGGAATCATGGCTTTGGGAGTTCCCCAGTCTCAGTCAGACCATTAATTCCGGTCTTTTTACATTAATTTGAGTTCTGCTCCACACATTTCTCCCACTCCATCAGGGACTCTCTGTTGTGTTCCCTGTCGGGACAGTAATTGGCGGTAGCTGGACACCATCTAGATCTTCTGGCCTCAGGCTGATGGAGTCTCTGGTTTCTGTGGCCCTTCTGTCCCATGTGCTAATATTTTCCTTGTGTCTTTGGTGTTCTTTATTCTCCCTTGCTCCAAATGAGTTGGGACCAGTTGATGCATCTTAGATGGCTGCTTGCAAGCTTTTAAGACCCTAGACGCCACTCACCAAAGTGGGATGCAGAACATTTTCTTAATGCACTTTGTTATGCCAGTTGACCTAGATGTCCCCCAAAACCATAGTCCCCAGGCCACAGCTCCAGATACTCCGTCCCTCAAGGTGTTTGGTTGTGTTCAGGAAACTTCTTAGCTTTTGCTTTGGTCCAGTTTTACTGACTTCCCCTGTATTGAGTGTTGTCCTTCCCTTCACCTAAGATGATTCTTAGCTACTATCTAGTTAGTGAATTCCCCTCTTTCTCCCTCCCTACCCTCGTAATCATCAAAGAATGTTTTCTTCTGTGTTTAAAACTTTTCTTCTTATTGTAGCAGTCTCATACAATATTTGCCCTTTTGCAACTGACTAATTTCACTCAGCATAATCCCCTCCAGATTCATCCATGTTGTGAGATGTTCCACGGATTTGTCATTGTTCTTTATTGTTGCGTAGTATTACATTATATGAATATACCATAATTTGTTTATCCATTTGTCTGTTGATGGTCACCTAGGTTGTTTCCATCTTTTTGCTATGTGAACAGTGCTGCAATGAACATAGGTGTGCATATATCTATTTGTGTCATGGCTCTTATTTCTCTAGGATATATTCCAAGTAGAGGGATTGCTGGATCGTATGGTACTTCTATTTTTAGCTCTTAAGGAAGCACCAAATTCTTTTCCAAAGTGGTTCTACCATTTTACTTTCCCACCATCAGTGTATAAGTGTTCCAGTCTCTTCACAACCTCTCCAGTATTTATTATTTTGTGTGTTTTAGATTCATGCCAGCCTTGTTGGGGTGAGATGGTGTCTCATTATAGTTTTTATTTACATTTCTCTAATGGTTAATGATTGTGAACATTTCATGTAACTGTCAGCAGCCTGAATGTCTTCTTTGGTGAAGTTTCTGGTCGTGTCCTTTGCTCATTTTTTAATTGGGTTATTTGTCTTTTTGTTGTTTAGTTGTTACAGTATCTTGTAGATTTTAGAGATTATACCCTTATTGGATATGTCATAGCCAAATTTGTTTTCCCGGTTTGTAGGTTGTCTTTTTACTCTTTTGGTGAAGTCTTTTGTTGAGCATAAGTGCTTGATTTTTAGGAGCACCCAGTTATCTAGTTTCTCTTCTGGTGTTTGTACATTGTTAGTTATGCTTTGTATTCTGTTTATGCCATGTATTAGGTCTCCTAGCATTGTCCTAGGCATTGGCAAAAGACAAGGCTCCAGGAATTGATGGAATATCAATTGAGATGTTTCAACAAACAGATGCAGCACTGGAAGTGCTCATTCATCTATGCCAAGAAATTTGGAAGACAGCTACCTGGCCAACTGACTGGAAGAGATCCATATTTATGCCTATTCCCAAGAAAGGTGATTCAACCAAATATGGAAACTATCTAACACTATCATTAATATCACACGCAAGTAAAATTTTGCTGAAGATCATTCAAAAGTGGCTGCAGCAGTATATCCACAGGAACTGCCAGAAATTCAGGCCGGATGCAGAAGAGGACATGGAACCAGGGATAACACTGCTGATGTCAGATGAATCGTGGCTGAAAGCACGAATGAAAGAGAATACTGGAAATATGTTTACCTGTGTTTTATTGACCATGCAAAGGCGTTTGCCTGTGTGGATCATAACAAATTATGGATAGCATTGTGAAGAATTGGAATTCCAGAACATTTAATTGTGATCATGAGGAACCTGTACATAGACCAAGAGGCAGTTATTCAAACAGAACAAAGGGATGCTTCTTAAAGTCAGAAAAGGTGTGTGTCCAGGGTTGTATTCTTTCACCATACCTATTCAATCTGTATGCTGAGCAAATAATCCGAGAAGCTGGACTATATGAAGAACAGGGCATCAGGATTGGAGGAAGACTTACTAACAACCTGCGTTATGCAGGTGACAAAATCTTGCTTGCTGAAAGTGAAGACAACTTGAAGCACTTACTGATGAAGATCAAAGACCACAGCCTTCAGTATGGATTACACCACAACATAAAGAAAACAAAAATCTTCAAAACTGAACCAATAAGCAACATCATGATAAATGGAGAAAAGATTGAAGTTGTCAAGGATTTCATTTTACTTGGACCCACAATCAGCAGCCATGGAAGCAGCAGTCAAGAAATCAAAAGACGCATGGTATTGGGCAAATCTGTTGCAAAACAGCTCTTTAAAGTGTTGAAAAGCAAAGATGTCACCTTGAAGACTAAGGTGTCCGTGACCCAAGCCATGGTATTTTCAATAGCTACGTATGCATGCGAACGCTGGACAGTGAATAAGGAAGACCTAAGAAGAATTGACACATTTGAATTGTGGTGTTGTTGATGAGTGTTAAATATACCATGGACTGCCAAAAGAATGAACAAATCTTTCTTGGATGAAATACAACTAGAATGCTCCTTAGAAGCAAGAATGGCTAGATTACGTCTTATATACTCTGGACATGTTGTCAGGAGGGATCAATCCCTGGAGAAGGACATCATGCTTGGTAAAGTGGAGGGCCATCGAAAAAGAAGAAGACCCTCAACAAGATGGATTGACACAGTGGCTGCAACAATAAGTTCAAGCATAACAATTGTGAAGACAGCACAGGACTGTGCAGTTTTTCATTCTGTAGTACATAGGGTTACTATAGGTCAGAACTAACTCAACTGTACCTAACAACAACAACAAAAGCATTGTCCCTATTTTTTTATTCCATGATCTTTATCATTTTAGATTTTATGTTTAGGCCTTTGATCCATTTTGAGTTAGTTTTTGTTCATGGTGTGAGGTATGGGTTTTGTTTCATTTTGTTTTTGCAGATGGATATCCAGTTATGACAGCACCATTTGTTAAATTCTGTTCCATTCGTCTATGTATCTGTTGTTGTACCAGTACCAGGCTGTTTTGAATACCGTGGCAGTATAATAGGTTCTAAAATCAGGTAGCGAGAGGCCTCACACTTAGTTCTACTTGAGTAATGCTTTACTTATCTGGGACCTCTTCCCTTTCCATATGAAGTTGGTGATTTGTTTCTCCATCTCATTAAAAAAATGCTATTGGAATTTGGATCAGAATTGCATTGTTATCTGTAGATCGCTAGGGTAGAATGAAATTTTCAAAATGTTGAGTTTTCCTATCCATGAGCATGGTGTTTTTCCACTTATACAGGTCTCTTGGTTTCTTGTAGTAGTGTCTTGTAGTTTTCTTTGTATAGGTCTTTTGCGTCTCCGGTTAGATTTATTCCTTATTTTATCTTCTTTGGGGCTACTGTAAATGGTATTGATTTGGTGAATTCCTTTTCCAAGTTCTCTTTGTTGGTGTAGAGGAATCCAACTTATTTTTGTGTATTTATCTTGTATCCTGATACTTTGCTGAAATCTTCTATTAGTTGCAGTAGATTTCTTGTAGATTCTTTTGAGTTTTTTGTGTATAAGATCACATCATCTGCTAATAGGGATACTTTTACTTCTTTCTTACTAATTTGGATGCCCTTTATTTCTTTTTCTTGCTTTATTGCTCTGGCTAGGACCTCCAGCACAATATTGAATAAGAGTGGTGATAAAGGGCATCCTTGTCTGGTTCTCTTTCTCAAGGAGAACGCTTTCAGACTTCCACCGTTTAGGATGGTATTGTCCGTTGTCTTTGTATAAATACCCTTTATTATATCAAGGAGTCTCCCTTCTATTCCTATTTTGCTGAGAACTTTTGTCATGAATGGTTGTTGGACTTTGTCAAATGCCAAGGCTGTAATTTTTACAGAAGCAGACTGCCACATTTTTATCCTGCAGAGAGGCTGGTGGGTTTGACCCACTGACATTTCCATTAGCAACCAAGCACTGGACCACTGCACCACTAGGGCTCCTCTTGCGTGTGTATACATACTATCATTTCTTGAAACTAATATTGTAATTTATTTATCAGACCCTTAATTTAGAGTATTTAATCCCATTTTCACTCCAGTAAGAGAGCAAAATGTATTACCTGAATAGAGTGTGTTCAGTATCACTGTTGTTATTGCAGTAAAAAGATGGTGAGAAGAAATAAATTTTGTTACTGGCTATGGGTAATTTTCTTGTTCACCATTTCCATCTATATTCATTGGTCATAAAATCTTTGAATAGCAACTTTAGATATAACTCTGTACTTTTATCTTTGATATTATATGTTCATTTTTATTATTTTATTTCACACATGGTAAAATATACAGAATTCAATCTTTTTTAGCATGTGTTTTTCTGATATTCTCATTTTCCTTTTTTCTTATTCCTTGATCTTACAGTGGCAATTGATTTGCAATAGAGAATTTTTAGGGAGATGATGCTTTTCTCATATATGAACATTTATTCCATTATTTGGTAGTTACATTAGATTTAATTTATTATTAAATTGAAATTGCTTTTCTATTTGTGTCTTTGAACCTGATCCTCATGCAAATTTATGTTCAGAGTTAGTATAATATTTCATTTCTCAAACAAACCTGCAGAAATAAAAGTTATTCCAAAGTTTTTATGAGCTTAGTAAGGAATACAAGAGACAGGATGCTGACCAGGAAAACTGGCTTCCAGTCAGTTCTAATTCTTGCCATATGGAGGTATATGATCAGGTCACTTCCACTCTTCAAACCTTGTTTTCAGTTTATAAAATTAAGATATTTGGCTAAAATTCATTTAAGACTATTTCTGGTGCTAAAATTCTGCGATATATGAAAATTTGTGATATAGGATATATGCCTAATGTAATATACATGTTGCTGTCAAGTGGATTCTGACTCATGGTTACCCCATGTGTGCAGAGTAGAACTGCTCCATAGAATTTTCAAGGCTGTGATCTTTCAGAAGCAGATTGCCAGGCCTGTCTTCCAAGGTGCCTCTGGGTGCATTCGAACTGCCAACTTTTGTCTACCAGTTGAACACTTAACTGTTTGTGCTACTCAAAAACACTTGTAATATATATGCATATGTTGTATATATATACGTACATACAAACTACCTTTTTTCTCAAAACATGCTACTAATTATTTTTAAGTTGTTAACTCTGATATTAAGTTGACCATTGTTTTTTTTTATGTTTCATAATCTTTAAAAGTGTTTTATGCCTTTTAATTTAGTCTTTAGCAAATACCTAAGTGAAAGTAATAGTTTTCAAATTATATTACAGATAAAAAAAAACTTATTAAATACCATAAGGCCAGTTATGAATCAATAAATATACAGACTTTATTTCAGAAAAAGAAAGATTAATAACCTAAAAATTAAAAAAAAAATCAATCTTTGCAAACTATAACATACACAATTCCAATTAGAACTTATGCTTTAACATGAAAAAGTTAATTTTAAATGCAAATGCGAATTAAATAAAATAATATTTATTAATTAAAATTAAGTACATTTAAATGGTAATGGAGGAATGCTTTACTTGTTGGAATTTTCTATCAGAGAATTTTAGTTAATACAGTAAAATATTTTTACAGAAACAAAAATGAATGCAACTGAAGTGAGAATCGAAAAATATATCCTATGTAGAAACACTTAATAAATCACAAAGATGATATTTGAATTCTGTAGTAAAGCTTCGTTTCAGGATCAGTGGTGCTGTTAGGTGCCCTCCAGTTGATTCCAGCTCATGGCAACCCTACGTACAACAGAATGAAACACTGCCCGGTCCTGAGCCATCCTCACAATCATTGCTATGTTTAAGCCCATTGTTGCAACCACTCTATCAATTGTTCTTGTTGAGAATCTTCCTCTCTTTCTCCGGCCTTCTGTCTTACCAAGCATGATGTCCTTCTTCAGGCACTGGTCCCTCCTGATAACATGTCTAAAGTATCTGAGACCAAGTTTCTTCATCCTTGTTTCCAAAGAACATTCAGGCTGTACTTCTTGCAAGACAGATTTGTTTGTTCTTCTGGGAGTCCATGTTATATTCAGTATTCTTTGCCAACACCATGATTCAAAGGCATCAATTATTCCTTGGTCTTCCTTATTCATTGTCCAGCTTTCACATGCATATGAGGGAATTGAAAATACCATGGCATGGGTCAGGTGCACCTTAGTCCTCAAAGTGATATCTTTGCTTTTTAGCACTTTAAAGAAGTCTTTTGCAGCAGATTAGTCCAACGCAATATGTTGTTTGATTTTTTTCACTGGTGCTTTCATGGGTGTTGATTATGGATCCAAGTAAAATGAAATCCTTGACAATGCAAATATTTCCTCTGTTTATCATGATGCTGCTTATTGGTTCACTTGTGAGGATTTTTGTTTTCTTTATGTTCAGGTGTAATCTGTACTGAAGGCTGTAGTCTTTGATTTTCATCAGTAAGTATTTCAAGTCCTCTTCACTTACAGCAAACAAGGTGGTGTCATCTGCATATCACAAGTTGTTAATGAGTCTTAGTCCAAGCCTGATGCTGTGTTCTTCTTCATGTAGTCCAGCTTCATGGATTATTTGCTCAACAAGCAGATTGAATAAATATGATGAAAGGATACAACCCTGATACACGCCTTTTCTGATTTTAAACCATGCAGTATCCTCTTACTCTGTTCGAAGGACTGCCTCTTGGTCTATGAACAGGTTCTGCTTGAGCACACTTAAGTGTTCTGGAATTCTCATAATTCCCAATGTTATCTATAATTTGTTATGATCCACGTAGTTGAATGCCTTTGTATAGTCAATAAAACACAGATAAACATCTTTCTGGTATTTTCTACTTCAACCAAGATCCACCTGACATCAGCAGTGATATCCCTCCTTCCACATCCTTTACTGAATTTGGCTTGAATTTCTGCCAGTTCTCTGTCAATGTCTTGCCTAAAACATTTTTGAATTATCTTTACCAAAATTTTGCTTGTGTGTGATCTTAATGATATCGTTTGATAATTTCCACATTCTGTTGGATCATTTTTCTTTGGAATGGGCACAAATGTGGATCTCTTTCTGTCAGTTCACCAGGTAGTTGTCTTCTAGTTTTTTTGCTATAGATGAGTGAGCGCTTCTAGCGCTGTATCTGTTTGTTGAAATATCTCAATTGATATCTGTTGATGCCTGGAGTCTTGGTTTTGCCAATGTCTTTAGTGCAACTTGGACTTCTTCCTTCAATACCATTGTTTCTTGATCATATGCCACCTCCTGAAATAGTTGAACATTGACCAATTCTGGGTTCAGTGACTCTGTGTATTCTTTACATCTTCTTTTGATGCCTCCTGAGTCTTCATATTTTCTCCATAGAATCCTTCACTGTTACAACTCAAGGCTTGAATTTTTTTCTTCAGTTCTTTCAGTTTGAGAAATGCTGAGCATATTCTCCCTTTTTTTTTCTTTTATTGTTGTGGTTTAAGTGAAAGTTTACAATTTAAGTTTACAATTCAGGTGAGTTGCTAGACATTTGTTCATTTCCTCTAGGTTTTCAAATTTGTTAGAGTATACTTTTTCATAGTATTCTGTTATGACTCTTTTAACTTCAGTTGGGTCTGTTGTGATATCACCCATCTCATTTCTTATATGTGTTATCTGCTTCCTCTCCTGTTTTTCTTTTGTCAGTTTGGCCAATGGTTTATCAATTTTGTTGGTCTTTTCAAAGAACCAGCTTTTGGTCTTGTTAACTCTTTCAATTGTTTTTTTTATTTTCTATTTCTTTTAATTCTGCTCCAATTCTTATTATTTCCTTTCTTCTGGTGCCTGAAGTCTTCTTTTGCTGCTCTCTTTCTTCTTGTTCCAGTTGTAGGGTTAATGTGTTGATTTTGGCCCTTTCTTCCTTTTGGACGTGTGCATTTATTGCTATAAACTAACCTTTGAGCACTGTTGTTGCTGTGTCCAAAAGGTTCTGGTGGGTTGTGTTTTCATTCTCACTTGATTCTATGAATGTGTTTATTCTATCCTCAATTTCTTTTATAACCCAGTAAGTTTTTGAGCAAGGTGTTGTTCAGTTTCCATGTGTTTGATTTTTTCTTCTTGCTTTTTCTGTTATTGATTTCTACTTTTATAGCTTTATAGTCAGAAAAGATGCTTTGTAATATTTCAATGCTTTGGATTTTGTTAAGGCTTGCTTTATGGCCTAATACACGGTCGATTCTGGACAATGTTCCATGTGTGTTGGAAAAGAAAGTATATTTGCCTGCTGTTGGGTAGAGTGTTCTGTATATATCTATGAGATCATGTTGGTTGATTATAGCATTTAGCTCTTCCATGTCTTTGTTGAGCTTGTTTCTGGATGTTCTGTCCTTCACCAGAACATGGTGTGTTGAAGTTTCCTACTACTATTGTAGAGCTGTCTTTCTCTCTTTTCAATGCCATTAGAGTTTTCTTTTTTTTTTTTTTTTAATGTATTCTGGAGCCCTGTCATTGGGTGCGTAAATATTTATTATAGTTATGTCCTCCTGCTGTATTGATCCTTTAATCATTATATAGTGTTCTTATCCTTTGTAGTGGATTTTACTTTAAAGACTATTTTGTCAGAGATTAATATTGCCACTCCTGCTCTTTTTGAGTGTTGTTTGCATGGTATGTTTTTTTCCATCCTTTGAGTTTTAGTTTATTTGTGTCTTTAAGTCTAAGGTGGGTCTCTTGTAGGCAGCATATGGACAGACTGTGTTTTTTTAATCCAATCTGTGACTCTCTGTCTCTTTATTGGTGCACTTAGTCTATTTACATTCATCATAATTATTGATAGGTTTGAGTTTAGTGCTGTCATTTTGATATCTTTTTTAGGTGTTGTTGACAGTTCTTTGTTCCACTTAATTTTCTGTTCTGAGTCGTTTTCCTTTATGTATTTTCTTTTCATCTTTTTCATTGTTGTTGATTTTGTATTTGTTGAGTCTTTATAGTTTTCTTCTTTTTTATTTTGATGTGTAGTATCATTAATTTTCTTTGGGGTTACTTTAATATTTACCCCTATTTTTCTAAGTTTATACCAATCTTTTATTTCTTTATATTGCCTTGACTTCCTCTCCATATGAAAAATCTATGTCTATGTATTTTAGTCCCTCTTTTTTGTTTTAATGTTGTCATCTTTTATATATTAACATCTGTTTCCCTATTTTCAGTGTTTTAGCTTTGGTTTATTTTTGTGACTTCCCTATCTGGGTTGTTATCTGATTGCTCTGTCCTGTATTCTAGTCTTGGGTTGTTATCTGATTTTCTAACCAGAGGACTCCCTTTAGTATTTCTTGTAATTTTAGTTTGGTTTTTACAAATTCCATATACTTCTGTTTATCTGGAAAAGCCCTAGTTTCACCATCATATTTGAGAGACAGTTTTGCTGGATATAGAATTCGTGGCTGGCAATTTTTTTCCTCCAAGGCTTTATATATGTCATCCCATTGCCTTCTTGCCTGGATGGTTTCTGCTGAGTAGTCTGATCTTATTCTTATTGACTCTCCTTTGTAGATGACTTTTGGTTTATGCTTAACCACTCTTAAAATTCTCTATCTTTGGTTTTGGCATGTTTGATTATAATATATCTTGGTGACTTTCTTTTGGGATCTGTATGTGGGTATTGATGAGCATCTTGGATAGAGATCTTCTCATCTTTCATGATATCAGGGAAGTTTTCTGCCAACAAATATTCAACAATTCTCTCTGTATTTTCTGTCATCCTGCCCGTTCTGGTACTCCAATCACTCATAGTTTATGCCTCTTGATAGAATCCCACATAATTCTTAGGGTTTATTCATTTTTTTTTAATCCTTTTATCTGATTTTTCCTCAAATAAGTTGGTGTCAAGTGCTTTATCTTTAGTCTCACTAATTCTGACTTCGATTGCCTTAATTCTGCTCCTATGACTTTCTATTGAGTTGTCTAATTCTGAAGTTTTATTGTTAATCTTCTCGATTTCGATTGCTGTCTCTTTGTGGCTTCTTGCAGCCTGTTAAATTTGTCATTATGCTCTTCTCTAATCTTCTTAAGTTCCTCTATTGCTAGGTCTGCATTTTGCACGATGTCCTTCCTGATCTCTTGAAGAGTTCTGTATATTAATCTTTTGTATTCTGCATCTGTTAATTCCAAGAAATTTTCTTCCTCTGGAAAATTTCTAGATTCCTTGTTTTGGGAGCTTGCTGAAGCCGTCATGGTCTGCTTCTTTATGTGATTTGATATTGACAGTTTTCACCAAGCCATCAGTTATATTTATTTATGTTTGCTTACTGTGTCATAACTTCTTGTTTCCTAGATTCTTGTTTTGTTTTGTTTTGATATGCCCAAATACGCTGCTCTTGTGAACTAGCCCAATCACCAGTGCCTCTTAAGCTCCAATGTCCTGCCACCAGGTGTCCAGACCTGCCACTAAGTATTTGAGCCCAGAAGTCCACCCAGTCCTCCTGTATGGATTCAGTTCAGGCATCCAGGTAGTCGGCCACCAAGTGTGTGATGCAGGCTCTCACTTACAGTCCTAGATGGGCATGAGTGCTTGGTGTAGGCACAGGCATCCAGCTGCAGCTGGGGGACACAAGCTGAGCTAGGCGGGGGTCTGACTGCTGCCCCCCGAGTATTCAGGAGGAAAGTGTGTCCCTGTTCCCTAGAGTGCATAGATTGGTAGGTTTTGCTGCCCGCCTATGAGCATCCAATGTGTTGGCTGTAAGTACTGGGGGCATCTCTTATTCTTGGGCCCCTGTCCCAGGAGGCTAGGTGGTGTGGGTGGAGCCACCAGTCCTCAGGCCCCTGATATGAGTAGGTGAAGACCCTGCTTAAAGGGCAGAGAAGTGTCACATGTCACAAACCTGCCACTTCACAGCTGAAATAGTTGAAGTTAGACTTCAAGTTTTTCCTCTGTTGTACTGCAGTAATGAGGGCCTACGCTGTTGAAATGGGCCCACGCAAGTCTATGCAGAGGGAAAGGCACTCAGAGTCTGTGGATCCCTTATGCCTGTGCCTAGGCAAAAGATCTGTGCCTACCCTGAGCTCCTGTCTTAGGGGAGCTGGCAGATTATTTTTCCCCATTTGTTAATTTGTTCACTATCCAAGTCCAGGAGAATGGCTCAGGGCACATGACAGGCCCTGCTTCTGGCCCAGGGGACCCAGAAACTGCTGAAGCCAGTCTTGGACCCAGTGCAGAGCACGGAACAGGGAAGTAAATGGGAGAGAGGTTTTTCCCAAAGGTGGTGTTTTTGATCCACGTGGTAGGCCAGATGCAAGTACTTATCTTTTGCCGATCAAGGGCTGCTTCTTACTGGTTCTGGATAGTCAAGTAGACTCTCTGCCATTGGGTCTCTCCCAGTGTGTAAAACACCTCCCGAGCACTGCTGTTTGCCTGTCTGCCTGCTCACCCCCGAGCTGATCTGGGCTGAAGGGCTCCGGTTCCCACTGGGTCAGGTCTGACAACTCCTTGGTGCTTCTAAATGGTCTCTCACTCCCACTGCCACCTAGTCAGATTCCTCAACTTTGCTTTTGATGTTCAGGGCTCCCAGATTGTCATATATAATTGATTCACTTGTTTTGTCAGGTGTTTGTTGTAAGAGGAAACACCGGAAGCTTCTTACTACTCTACCATCTTGGCCCTGCCCTCTCTTTTTGTTTTCTAAAGCCAGCTCTCAGGATATTTCATTAGAATATATTACTTTGCTTTCTCAAGTCACCCTTTGAAAACTTTTGTTCAGCTCTTTTGCTTCATCATCTCTGGAATTTGCTTTAGCTACTTTAGGTGTAAAAGCAGATTTCGAAGTTGCTTCTGACATCCATTTTGGCCTTTTCTTTCCTGTCTTTTATAGACCTTTTGCTTTCTTCATGTATGATGTCCTTGATGTAATCCCACAACTGGTCCTGCTGCTGGTCATTAGCATTCAGTACGTCAAATGTATTCTTGAGATGCTCTCTACATTTAGGTAGAATATATTCAAGGTTGTATTTTGTCTCTGGTGGACTTATTTTAATTTTCTTCAGCTTCGACTTGAACTTACATACAAGCAACTGATGGTCTGTTCCACTGTTGGCCCCTGGCCTTGTTCTGACTGATGATATTGAGCTTTTCCGTCGTCTCTTCCCACAGATGTGTTTGATTTGATTCCTGTGTATTGATTCCTGTGTATTCCATCCTGCGAGATCCCTGTCATGGTTTGAATTATGTCACCCAAAAAATGTGTGTATCAATTTGGCTAGGCCATGATTCCCAGAATTGTGTGATTGGCCTCCATTTCGTGTTTGTAATTTTATGTTAAAGAAGATTAGGGTGGGATTCTAACACCACCCTTACCCAGATCACATCCCTGATTGAATGTAAAGGGAGTTTCCCTAGCATGTGGCCTGCACCACATTTTACCTTACAAGACCTAGAAGGAAAGGGAAGCATGCAGAGAATGGGGGACCTCATACCACCAAGAAAGAAGTGCCGGGAGCAGAGCATGTCCTTTGGACTCGGGGTCCCCGCGCAGAGAAGCTCCTAGTCCGTGGGAACATTGATGATAAGGCCGATAGAGAGAGACAGACTTCCCCTGGAGCTGACACCCTGAATTTGGAATTTTAGCTTACTTTACTGTAAGGAAATAAACTTCTCTTTGTTGAAACCATCAACTTGTGGTATTTCCGTTAGAGCAGCACTAGATGACCAAGACAGTCCCCATATATAGTCACCCTTTATATTGTTGAAAAAAAGTATTTGCAATGATTAAGTCATTGGTCTTTCCAAATTCCATCATGTGATCTTCGGTGTCATTTCTATTGTTCTCCAAGGCCATATTTTCCAACTACTGATTCTTCTTCTTTGTTTCCAACTTTTGCATTCCAATCACCAGTAATTAGGAATGCACCTTGATTCTATGTTCAATAAAATTAATAATTGATATTGTTTAATATTTGTTTTAATAATGTGAAGCCACCAGGGAGAAAAATTATATGAAGAACAAAAATAAAAATATAGACATGCGGGAAGGTTATAGTAAAAATTTTAAAATAAAGCAAATAAACTATGGGAACAACTGTGAAAAGCATCAATCTATGATAAAGAGTATAAATAAATTTTAAAAAATTAGATTATGATTTAAGAATAAAAATATTTCGGCAAAAGTATCTAGGATTACTGTTAGCAACTCTCTTCACCTATTATCACTTCATATGTCAGACAATATATTATAATATAAAATATTTTAGACCATATAATTGCTCCCAAAAGATGTCAATATCCTAATCCCTAGAACCTGTAAATGTGTTATCTTACATGACAACGGGGATTTTGCAGATTTGATAAAGATTAAGGATTGAGATGGCAAGATTATTCTTGATTATCCAATGGGGCCCAGTCTAATCACATGAATTGTTATAAGTGACTACATAAGAAGGATGAGAGAAAAGCAACATCACTGGATTTGAATATGGAGGAAAGGGACCACAGAACAAGGAATATGGGCATTTTCCAGAAGTTGGAAAAGGGAAGGAAGTCAATTCTTTCTCGGAGATTCTAGAAAGGAACCTAACCCTACCAACCCCTTGATTTTAGCCTGGTGAGACTTGTTGAACTTCTGATTTACACAACTGTAAGAAATTTTTGCTTAGTTTAAGCCATCAATTTTCTGGTAAACTCTTATAGCAACAATTTAAAAAAAAAAGACAGTTCCCATGGATTCAATTTGACTCATAGCTACGTCATGTGTGTCAGAGTAAAACTGTGCTCCAGAGAGTTTTTAATGGCTGATATTTCAGAAATAGATTTCCAGACCTTTCTTCTGAGGTGTCTCTGGGTGGGCTTGAACTGTCAACCTACTGATTATTAGCAGAGCACGTTAACCATTTTACCTACCCAGGGATGCCTATATCAACAATAGGTAACTAGTGTATAAGAATGCAAAGATAAATAAGACCTGTCCATCTTCCTTGAGTGTGTTGAAGAAGATAAGAGTAGTGCCATTAGTCATCTAGTGCAGCTATAACAGAAATGTCACAAGTGGATGGCTTAAACAAACAGAAGTTCATTCTCTCACAGTCTGTCGTTGTCGTTGTTAGGTGTGGTTGAGTCAGTTCTAACTCTTAGTGTAGGCTAGAAGTCCGAATTCAGGGCTTTACCTCCAGGAGATGGCTTTTTCTCTCTCCCGGCTCTCGGGGAAAGTCCTTGTCATCAATCTTCCCCTGCTCTAGGAGCGTCTCACGCACAGGGACCCGAAGTCCAAAGGATGCACTCTGCTCCCGGCACTGCTTTACTGGTGGTATGAGGTCCCCATGTCTCTCTGCTGGCTTCTCTCTTTTATATCTCAAGAGATTGGCTTAAGTCACAGTCTAATCTTGTAGATTGAATCCTCCCTCATAAACATAACTACCGCTAATCTCATCTCATTAGCGTCATAGAGATAGGATTTATAACACATAGGAAAATTACATTAGATAAAAAAAATGGCGGACAATCACACAATACTGGGAACCATGGCTTAGCCAAGTTGACAGATATTTTTGGGGAACACAATTCAATCCATGATAAGTAGTATATGTAAAAAAAGCATTACACCAGTACTGGTATGAAAATGATGATGATAATAATAATGATGATGATGATAATAACAATGAAGATAATGACAACTGGTGTAACATTTACTGAGTGGTTGCTTTGCAGCAAGTGTTTACCTGAGTTCTTCCCATAATTAATGCTAATAGCAATTTTCTGAGGTAATTTCTTTGTAAGACAATGTCTCCTTTCTACATATAAGAAAATTGAAGTGCAAAGACAAGTGTAGTTTACCAAAGATTAAATACCTAGGGAGTGATAGAATCATAATTCAAAATCAATCAGCTAAGTTTATAAGGGCTAGAAGTGTTTCTTAAAATAATAGCAGATTTTGGCAAGTAGACAACAGGGAAAATGGAATTCAATGCAAAGTTTTTGTGAAACCTTCTGAAAACTCTTTATTTTTTGTCCTTTAGTAAAATCAAACAAATTAGAGTCTGACTCAAAGACGGCTAACCTACCCTAGTTGCTAGAGTAAGGAGAGTTGAACTAAACAGATATAATCTCTATTCTCCCCTAACAAAGTAGACTCTCCCGCAAAGGAAAGAAACAATGGATAATTAGAATATGCATTTAAATTTACCAATTGTGAGTTTTTAAAAATAATTGATTTTTATCAAGTGAGGTGATAGTGATTAGTTAAGATGGGTGTCTTATTCCTGGTTGGATGATACCGGAAGGTTAGCAAATAGTTGGATAGCAATGCAAGTGCATTTGAAAAGCCTGGAGGGAAATCGGATTGGGGGGGGTGGTACCATGACGTTTGCATGCGTTAAACTTGAGATACTTGTGACACAGATAAGTAGATACATAAAGTAGGTATCTGGATATATATGACTAGAATTCAAAAGAAGATCATTATTTGATACAAACGAAACCTGTTGCTGTCAAGGAAACACTGGTGGCATAGTGGTTAACCAAAAGGTTGGCAGTTCAAATCTACCAGGCGCTCCTTGTAAACTCTATAGGGCAGTTCTACTCTGTCCTGTAGGGTTGCTATGAGTCGAAATCCACTCGATGGCAGTGGGTCAGGTCGGTCGTGGTCAAGTTGATTTTGACTCATAGCAACGCGATAAGATAGAGTAGAACTGCCCCATAGGGTTTCCAAGGAGCTGCTGGTCGATTTGAACTTTTGATAAGCAGCCTGAACTCTTAACCACTGAGCCATCAGGGCACCATTTGATACAATCATTCAAAGTTTCCAGAACAGATCAGATGCCCTTAGGGAGAGAAGGAAAGGAGAGAGGAAGGCTCAGGATAGAGCCCTGAGTAACTTCACCATTTGGAGGGTAGAAGGGTGGAAGCCCACAGAAGAGTCTGAGGTGAGACTGGAAAATCTCTAAACAGAGGGAACAAGTCTTGCAAGAGGAGTAATTTCAAAAGGAGAGGTGCCAAAATATTTAAATTTAAATCAGTATATATGCTAAATAGATGTAATTGGGAGCCTTGGGAAGAAGACTCTGATGGACAGCAAGATTAAGTGTGTGTTACAGTATGAATGGGAGACAGCATGTATAAGTCTATCTTTTTAAGGAGTTTAGATATGAAGTGGATGAAGCTGAACAGTTGCCATAGAGAAATGTAGAGATCAACAGGGTTTTTGTTTTCTTTTGAAAAACGTTAGGAGTTAAGATATGTTTCTAGGCTACTGACAATGATACCGTGGAGAAGCTTATGGTATGAACAAGAGGATATCTGAAAGAGAGAAACCCTTGAGAAGGTAAAATGCAAGAAGATACATGACATTTATGGAAGAGTTAGCCTTTGATAGGAGAGAAAACTTTCCTCCATTTTAGCAGTTGGGAAGAAGAAATGAATAGCACAGATGGAGCCCTGGTGGTGCACTAGTTAAGAGCTCAGCTGCTGACAAAACGGTTGGCAGTTCGAATCCCCCAACCGCCCCTTGAAAACCCTATGGGGCAGTTCTACTCTGTCCTGTAGGGTACTGTGAGTCAAAATTGACTTGACGGCAATGAGTTACATTTGTTGATGGGAAGAGAAAGGACTTCCTAGGCAGATATGAGAGGGGAAAGGATTGCTGTGAAAATGCAAAATTCAAAGAATGGAACATGGTGGTCAGAGCAATTGAGACAACCCATGAGAGGAGCAGTCTGCCAACTATAGTGTGAGAGTGTTCATGGGTCTCCCTCCTTAAAATTTTTAGTATGGCACAGTCACACTGTTTGACATGTCACTTCTAGAAACTTGTTCTGCAGTTTTTAAGATGTTCTCTTCTGAGCTACAATTATTTTTGAAGATACATACTAAAACGTCAATAAGTTTTTCTAGACTTATTTTAAACTAGTATAAACACCTATCATTCTATTTCACAATTAGCTGAGACAATTCAACTGAATGAGAATACAATAGTATGGACTTGGAGAATGAAGTGCTGTTTACAAAGAAGAAATGCTCAGGGCTTTTTTTGTAAACCTAAAGTTGCCTGTAAGAAATGTCACTAGCAAAAGAGAAGCATTCCACATTCTGCTCAGGGCTAAATCAAAAAGGGAATACCAGAAGGCATTCACATAGAGTAATTCACAAGTTGTGAATTCATGCTTTTTTATAGTAATATAATACATAAAGTTGAATCCAGATTTCTGTATTAGCAAACGCTTAAGGTTTAGATTCATTGATATTGAAATTAATAACTTTATATTAATAAAAATAACTTTTATATCTTTTGTCAGTATGTCTGTACACTATACATCTTTTCAGAAGCGAAGGTGACATATCAGTTAAGAGTTTGGCTGCTAATCAAAAGGTCAGCAGTTCAAATCCATCAGGCACTCCTTGGAAACCCTATGGGGCAGTTCTACTCTGTCCTACAGGGTCACTATGAGTCGGAATCTACTCGACGGCAATGGGTTTGGTTTTTGGTTTTATACATCTTTTCAAACTGAAGACTTGCTAACTTCACTAGAAAATTCTAAACAAGACTCCCAATTAACAACTACAACAATTCTAAAAAAACACAGTATTATCTATTTTAGGATTATAGGGAACATGAATATAAAACCATTATCTGAACTTGGGCTTTTTTTTAAAAAAAAACATTAAACCATCTTGCTATCACCAGGTGCTAAGTTCTAGCTTAGTGTCAATTGATTCATCAGTTGTAAGGTCACACCTTACTGTTATCATTATTCCCATAGCTACTCTTATAATTTAAAAGGCAGCAGACAAGTAAGAAAGCAAGGAACTCAATTTTTTTTTCTCTTTTTTCCCCAAAAAGAACTTTTCTATTTTTCCTTAGAGCAAAAGTCATTTCTGCCCATGGTTTTAGTTTCTGGCTTTTTGGCTCTGTCCCCAGATTATATCAAACTTGGGAGCCTATTTTACTATTATTGTTTGTTTGTAGGGAAAGGATGTTTAATATTTAGAACCCTTCCTTCATTTCAAGTTTATTGGAAGAAAAATTTTAGAAAAATGTTTTAAGGAAGAAAGTGTAGATCCTCTCAGATTTTTAGGGATTACTGTCAAGGAAGTAGAGAAAAGTGAAGAGCAGGACAGTTCAGGTGAGAGTTACTCAGATTCAGTTTATTTAAAATGGTTTATAGAAAAAAAGTTATATTGTCAGTAAATAAAGTGCTCACTTAGTTGGAGGCAAAGCTAGGTAAATTTTCTTTTGGTATCTTTAACGTACTTTGATTAACTGATTGACTTGAAATTATTATTCCAGGAACAATTAAATAAGAAGACTGAAGGAGTGGAAGAGGTTTTTATTTCAAATGAAAATAATAAATACCTTCCCAATTTGTTACTCAAAAACTGGAATGAAAAGTTTTTCTGTATGTTTAAAATGCCCTCTTTTAAGCTGTAGATATTTTGAAGAATTCATACTGAAATAACTCTCAGTTATTCTAGACTTATTTTAAATTAATATAAACACGTATCAGTCTTTTTCACAATTAGCTGAGATAATCCAACTGAATAAAGAAATAATTTTGATAGTAGAAATAAAGCATTTCATGAAAACTTATTTTCCTAAGCCTGAGGTACCCCTTGTTCAATAAAACAGTCAAAATAAATAAGACAGCTTCCTTTATATTTTAGATGATAGTAGAGATTTTGAATATTCTGACTTAATTTTATCTGGTAATAGTATATGTTTACTTGGATCCACAATCAATATCCATGGAAACAGCAGTCAGGAAATGAAAAGACACATTGCATTGGGCAAATCTGCTGCAAAAGACCTCTTTAAAGTGTTGAAAAGCAAAGATGTCACCTTGAAGACTAAGATGCACCTGACCCAAGCCATGGTATTTTCAATCGCAATCATATGCATGCGAAAGCTGGACAATGAATAAGGAAGACCAAAGAATTGACGCCTTTCAGTTATGGTGTTGGCGAAGAATATTGAATATACCATGGACTGCCAAAAAGAACGAACAAATCTGTCTTGGAAGAAGTACAGCCAGAATGCTCCTTAGAAGGAAGGATGGTGAGACTATGTCTTACATACTTTGGACATGTTGTCTGGAAGGATCAGTCCCTGGAGAAGGACATCTTGCTTGGTAAAGTAGAGGGTCAGCGAGAAAGAGGAAGACCCAGTGGCGGCAACAATGGGCTCAAGCATTAACTACAATTATGAGCATGGTGCAGGACCAGGCAGTGTTTCATTCTGTGGTACATAGGGTCACTATGAGTCGGAACTGATTTGACGGCAACTAACAACAACAAATAGTATGTGGATTAAATTGTGTCCACTAAAAATGTGTTGGAATCCTAACTCCTTTACATGTGGATGTAATCCCATCTGGGAATAGAGTTTTATTTGTTATGTTAATTAATGAGGCTATATCAGTGTAAAGTGTGTTTTAAACCAATCACTTCTGAGATATAAAAATAGCAGGTTAGGCACAGAAGGAAACAAAGACAAATGGAGAAAGACTGATGCCAAGTGGCGGCGATCACCCGAGAATTGAGAAAGAGAAGCTGAAAGAGACAAGGATTTTCTTCAGAGCAGACAGTCTTCCCCTAAAGCTTGCACTCTGAATTCAGACTTCTAGCCTCCTAAACTGTGAGAAAATAAATTTCTGTTTGTTAAAGCCACCCACTTGTGGTATATCTGTTTTAGTAGCACTGAGAGACTAAGATAATATTGTAGCAGTTTCTTGAAGACTAAACCTTTTTTTCTGTTGAGTGTCTTTGAGAATAAGAATAAAGCAGAGAGATTTTTGTAAGAGGCTATAGGCCATGGTTGTATGTGAATCAGGGAGGTTTATGGACCTGAGCATGTTTCTTTATTGCTCCGTGAGTGTTTCTGGGAATGAGTGTGGCAAGATCTCAGAAGACATATCTGTGTTGAACGAGAAAAAGCTTGATTTAAGAACCAGAAGCTTCACATTAAAAAAAAAAAAAAAAAAATGTTTTTTTTCTCCTCAATCATTGCATAGAAATAACAGAGGTGCTGGACCAGAAGGCATTCTGTTTAATGGGCCACGGATATCTCAGCAATAACCAGCATGGACAAATGCCCAATGACTGAAGAAGTTTTATTCAATGTATAATAGTCGAGGACTTTGGCAAATCTAAGGGGATAGATGTAGACTACCGAATTTCTTACCACTTCACCAGAGTATGGAGTTCAGGATCATACTTTAATTGACTTAAAGAAATGAAAGAAATCTGACATTTTTGGTACTTTTGACCATATGAAGTAGAGATTCATATCCTTTTAACTTAAATAAGGTTTGTTAAAATATATTTTTATCAAATAAATTTGATGTATTGTGCTTGTCTTTTCTGCAGTCCCATTGAATAGAATAATTAGGAGTCGTGCCTGCATTTTTTTAAAGTGTTAAAAAGCACAAATGTCACCTTGGGGACTAAGGTGAGCCTGACCCAAGTCATGGATTTTCAATTGGCACGTATGCATGCGAAAGCTGGACAATGAATAAGGAAGACCGAAGAAGAACTGATGTGTTTGAATTAAGGTGTTGGTGAAGACTATTGAATATACCAGGGACTGCCAGAAAAATGAACAAATCTGTCTTGGAAGAAGTGCTGCCGGAGTGCTCCTTCAAAGTCAAGATGACAAGGCTTCATCTCATGCACTTTGGACATGTTATCAGGAGGGACTTGTCTCTGGAGAAGGACATCATGATTGGTAAAATAGAGGGTCAGCTAAAAAACAGAAAGACCCTCAACAAAATAGATTGACACAGTGGCTGCAACAATCAGCTCAAACATAGCAATGATTGTGAGGGTGGCACACGACCAGGAAGTATTTCATGCTGTTGTACATAGGGTCACTATGAGTTGGAACAAACTTGACGGCACCTAACAACAACAACAATGCCTACATTTGAATATGAATGTATATGTATATATTTATATATATATATATGGAGCACTGGTAGCTCAATGGCTAAGAGCTCAGCTGCTAACCAAAAGGCTGTCATTTTGAATCCACCAGCCTCTCCTTCGAAACCCTATGTGGCAGTTCTACTCTGTCTTATAGGGTCGCTATGAGTCAGAATCGACTCGATAGCAACAAGTTTGGTTTAGTTTACATATATATAAATGATACTTTTTTATTTTTATATTAAAAAATTCCAAAAATAATAACTATAACAATGCATTAATTATGATTATCCCCCCTTCAAAACACACTTATGGGATAGTCACAAAAGTAGGATTCAGTTCTAGTTGTTTATGTCTGATATCTCATCAACTAACTCTTTAAAAAAAATCTATTTGAAGTCATTTAACAGACCTATTAATTTTTCACATTTTCCATGTTTGTAAATTAAACTATGTGATCTTGAATGTACTTTCAAGTGTAAAATTACATGTTCCTAAGTTGGAGATGAAGACAGTTTCAAAATGGATGCCTCACAACTTTTCTCTACTCATAAAATGAATCACAGCTTAAACCATGAGAGATGTTTACTATGTTCAACTCAATAAATTTTATTTTGAAATATGAATTTCTGAGTACCCTCTTATACTCACAGTGCTCTCAAAATTTTAGACAAGAAATCAATAAAATATTTTTAGGTATGCCAGCAAGAAACTCAAAATAGTAAATGTATTATCTCATAAGCCGTTATGTAAGTAACCAAATAATACCAAATCCAATGCATACACATCACGGACTTAAATAATAAAGTCCTATGAAGGACTTTAATGGATTAAAGTAGAATATTCCATTTTTATCTATTGTGTATTTAGTTACATAGCCTAATAATGGTGACAAATCCAATTTTCTAAAAGGGCTGATATTGTTTTTGAGATAATAATGATAGAAGCATTTGCCAGTGGGTGTCAGACTCCAGTGAGTCTTGGATGGAAGCAATAGAGCAACAGATTTAAAGACATTCTGGGCAAACTATCCCATTTTATATACCTTATAGTGTTTTTAGTCAGGGTAAATATCATTCCTAAACATTCACTGATTTGTCAGACCACTTATTAAAATGTAGGCCTCACTCTCAGTCAAGATATGTAATTGGAAGTAAGCAGAATTGTACAATGTAGGTGACTGCATAACGGCATTAGGAAAGTGCTGGTTTGTTTTAAAAGGTGTAATGAATATCATGAAGTAATAATTTTATTTTAAACTTGGAATCATTAAAAGGTTGCCTAAGACCATGGGTCCAGTTTCACTGTTTGAAACAAAGGCTTGTATGCTTAAATTGACCCTACAAAAAGCTATAATAATAATTCTTTAAAATATGATAGTGGCAGAAAAGTTAATATGAGGACTAGAGTGTCAAATGTTTGTTACAGGATCTAGTGTCCCCTAAGGAGTTCATAAGGATAACAGGGAGATTCCTTTACTTTTTAGCATGGATCCAGATACTACTGTACTATTGTAGTCAAACCATGTTGTACTATTGTAGTCAAACTGTACTGACATCTGAGAAGTAGTTACATACTATATTAGCTAATCAGTAAAACAGCAAACATATGCATTCAAAATACTATGCATTTTTATATGTATTATTATATATTGACAGCCCCTTATGTTGGTATAATACTTTACAGTTTACAAGGGACTTCTGTGTATATCAGTTACTTATTAATTTGTCTGCTTTAGTCCCTTCAGTGTGACCTAAAGATTGAAAACATCTCCAATATAATTTATTTCCAAGATTTGGTAAGAAGGCTAAATATAGTTTATAATTTAAAAAGTAGTTATTACTTGCAGAATAAAAATTTAATGAAAAAATGTATCTGGGAGAAAGTGTTTTACTTTTCTACTCATTAAAACGAGGGAAAGAACAATGTTGATCAAAAAAGGATAAATAATAGATACGCTCTATAGAACACTGTAGAATGTGAATTACAGGTCAAGTGAAAGAATGGAGTTTGATCTACATAGAACAGAATAGACATGATAATTCAACAAATATTTATTTTGAGAGTATATTACAGCTATTCCAGGTGAGAGGAATAAAGCAGTAAACAACAATGACAACGAGCTAGGAAAAGAAATTAATATAAAATGTTTCAGATGGAAATAAGCATAATGAAGAAAAATAAAGCAGGTAAGAGAAGTACTAATTTTTTTTTTATACATGGATCAGGAAATGATTCTCACTTAATGAGGTAGAGCAATATAAAGGAGATAAGGAGCTGAACCATGCTGATATCCAGGAAAAAAACATTCTAGACAGAGGGGAGAACAACTAAAAACATTCTTTTACCTTCATGGCTTGTCATCTGATTTACGTATAATTGTATCTGTACACACGAATGTCTTCCTTGACAGGAAAAGATCCATAAACATACATTTACAATGTGAGGCATTTAAAACACAGTCCGTTTTACCCTGGAATATGGTAGTAGGATTTAGCAGCATCTAAGATTACTGCTCAAAAATGGAACCGACTTTACTTAAATTAATAGGTCATAACTTAAATATGGGTTATATGTAAATAAATAAACCTTAACCTTTTCTGAAAATCACTGTACAAATTATGTTGCTGCTGTTGTTGTGTGCCATCAAGTTGATTCCGACTCACAGTGAGCCCATGTGACAGAGAAGAATTGCCCCATAGGGTTTTTTTTTTTTTTTTTTTTTTGGTGTATTGTTTTCAGAAGCAGATTCTCAGGTCTTTGTCCCACAGATAAATATTACAAAGTATAGATACTAATGCCAAATTATTAAAGATGATTTTTCTCAGATTATTTGCTCAGCACACAGGTTGAATAGGTATGGTGAAAAGATGTAACCCTGACACACACCTTTCCTCACCTTAAACCACACGGTATCCCCTCATTCTGTTCGAACAACTGCCTCTTGATCTATGTACAGGTTCCTCATGAGCACAATTAGTGTTCTGGAATTCCCATTCTTCAAAATGTTATCCATAATTTGTTATGATCTACACAGTCCAATGCCTTTGCATAGTCCGTAAAACACAGGTAAATATCTTTCTGGTATTCTCTGCTTTCAGCCAGGATCCATCTGACATCAGCAATGATATCTCTTGTTCCATGTCCTCTTCTGAATCTGGCCTGAATTTCTGGCAGTTCCCTGTCGATATACTACTGCAGCTGCTTTTGAATGATCTTGGGCAAAATTTTACCTGCGTTTGATATTAATGATATTGTTCAATAATTTCTGAATTTAGTTGGATCATCTTTCTTGGAAATAGGCATAAATATGGCTCTCTTCCAGTCAATTGGCCAGGTAACTGTCTTCCAAGTTTCTTGGCATAGATGAGTGAGCACTTCCAGTGCAGCATCCATTTGTTTAAACAACTCAGTTGCTATTCTGTCAATTCCCAGAGCCTTGTTTTTTGCCAATACCTTCAGAGAGGCTTGGAATTCTTCCTTCAGTACCATCGGTTCCTGATCATATGCTACCTGTTGAAAGGGTTAACATCAACCAGTTCTTTTTGGTGTAATGACTCTGTGTATTCCTTCCATCTTCTTTTGATGCTTCCTGCATCGTTTAATATTTTCCCCATAGAATCCTTCACTGTTGCAACTCAAGGCTTGAATTTTTTCTACAGTTCTTTTGGCTGGAAAAATGCCGAGCATGTTCTTCCCATTTGGTTTCCTAACTCCAGGTCTTTGCATATGTCATTATAATACTTTACTTTATCTTCTGTGGCGCTCTTTGAAAACTTCTGTTCAGTTCTTTTGCTTCAACATTTCTTCCTTTTGCTTTAGCTATTCAACATTCCAGAGCAAGTTTCAGAGTCTCCTCTGACATCCCTTTTGGTCTTTTCTTTCTTACTTGTATTTTTAATGACCTCTTGCTTTCTTCATGTATGATGTCATTCCACAACTTGCCTGGTCTTCGTGTTCAATGCGTCAAATCTACTCTTGAGATAGTCTCTAAATTCCGGTGGGATATACTCAAGTTCGTACTTTGGCTTTTGTGGACTTGTTCTAATTTTCTTCAGTTTAACCTTGAACTTGCATATGAGCAACAGATGGTCTGTTCCATAGTTGGCCCCTGGCCTTGTTTTGACTCATGATATCGAGCTTTTCCATTGACTCTTTCCACAGATGTAATTGATTGGTTTCCTATGTATTCCATCTGGTGAGTACATGTGTATAGTTGCCATTTATGTTGGTGAAGAAGGTATTTGCAATGAAGAAGTCATTGGTCTTGCAAAAGTCTATCATGTGATCTCTGGCATCATTTCTATCACCAAGGCCATATTTGCCAATTACACATCCTTCTTACTTTGTTTCTCACTTTTATACTCCAATCACCAGTAACTATCAATGCATCCTGATTGCGTGTTTGATCAATTTCAGACTGCAGAGGCTGGTAAAAATCTTCAATTTCTTCATCTTTGGCCTTAATGGTGGGTGTGTAAATTTGAATAATAGTCATATTAACTGGTCTTCCTAGTAGGCATATGGATATTATCCTATCACTGACAGCTTTGTACTTTAGGATAGATCTTGAAATGTTCTTTTTGATGACGAATGCAACACCATTCCTCTTCAAGTTGTCATTCCTGGCATACTAGACCATGTGATTGTCCTATTCAAAATGGCCAATACCAGTCCATTTCAGCTCACTAATGCCTAGAATATCGATGTTTATGCGTTCCATTTAATTTTTGACAACTTCCAATTTTCCTAGATTCATACTTCGTACATTCCATGTTCTGATTATTAATGGATGTTTGCAGCTGTTTCTTCTCATTTTGAATCATGCAAAATCAGCAAACAAACATCCCGAAAGCTTGACTCCATCCACATCATTAAGCTCGACCGTTTTGAGGAGGCAGCTCTTCCCCCGTTGTCTTTTGAGTGCCTTCCAATCTGGGGGGCTCATCTTCCGGCACTATATCAGACAATATTCTGCTGCTCTCCATAAGGTCTTGAGTCGTTAATTCTTTTAATAAGTAGACTGCCTGGTCCTTCTTCCTAGTCTGTCTTAGTCTGGAAGCTCATCTGATACCTGTCCACCATGGGTAACCCAGCTTGTATCTGAATACCAGTGGCATAGTTTCCAGCATCACAGCAACATGCAAGCCCCCATAGTACGACAAACTGACAGACACATGGCAAGCTAAACAGACAAGCTAAATAGATAGAGCCAATGTGTAGCAAAGCTTGAAAAATACAGAAAACAAAACATGAGTGTCTCTTCTGAGATAACTGAGAGAAAATGCAAAAAACAATGGTGAAGTCTAATGGTCAAACTGCACTGAAGGATTCAGATGCAAACCTGAGGGAATTGGAAGTTTGACATTACATCATGTCATATGATAGCAATCTTTTCTTTGCTAGAATTATCAGTCTTTTATCCACTTTTTCAATAGTTATCTTTCTCTAGTAAAGAAAACTCCAAGATAATAGAAAACATCTTTCTATTCATATTGTATTTGCTGGGCTCAGTCCTGATTTACACGGTATAATACATGTTCAGACATTTATTAGGTAACTAAATAAATTGGACCAAGATGCAGCATCACAATCAAGATGGGTAGGGAAATAAAAATAACTGGCTTAACAGTGAAGTCAAATTATATGTAATAAAAATAATCTAATAATTTCTCATTTTTAACGAATCAAACTATGCACAATTTTAGAAAGGTTAACATTTATGGAGAAGAAGTTGTTGACTGGGACTCAATACTCTTAATATCCATTCTCTCATTAGTTGCATGTGGAATTTTAGGAAATTCTAGAAACCTCTTTGGAATTTGTGCTTTTCACCTAAAAGAGTAAGTGAATTCATTATCTATAATGAATCTTCAGTTCAAATAATCTCCTTGTTCTATGTATTTTTGTATATTTTCATAGAAAGCATCATTTCTAAACTCTAATAATCCCCAGAACTACAATTCTATAATTATAAATAAGAGGAAGGTGACTTTTATTCTTCCTTTTTCCATTTTTTTTTCTGTCTTATTAAGTGACCTTATTTCTTAGTTGACTAAAGTGTCCCAAGGATTGCCTTTCCTGGTTAGTGTTTCATATTCCCGACATATCTTTTATCATGCCCCTCCGATTAAAATGATACTACCTTACACTCAATTCACTAAAACCAACTGAAATATTTATCACATGACTTCCTTCTAACTGTCTAGCGTGGAATATATGAACTTCCATGAACTTTCCTCTGCATGCCTGTCTACTTTCATCCTCTTCCTATCCTATGGTGCAGAAATGTTGTTGTTACGTGCCTTTGAGTTGGCTCTGACTCATAGCTACCTTATGTATAACACAACAAAAAGTTGCCTGGTCCTGTATCATCTTCACAATTGTCACTGTGTTTGAGTTCATTGTTGCAACTCATGTGTTAATCCATCTTGTTGAGGATCCAAGCATAATGTCTTTCTCCAGCAATTGGTCCCTCCTGATGACATGTCCAAAGTAAGTGAGATGAAGTTTCACCATCCTCTCTTCTAAGGAGAATTCTGGCCATACTTCCTCCAGGATGAATTTGTTTGGTCTTCTAAGAGTCCATGGTATGTTCAATATTTCTTGCCAACACCACAACTTGAATACATCAATTATTCTTTGGACTACCTTTTTCGTTGTCCAGCTTCCCCATGCATATATGGCAATTGAAAATACCACGGCTTGGGTCAGGCTCATCTTAGTCATCAAAGTGACATCTCTGCTTTTTAACAATTTTAACAACTTAAAGAGGTCTTTTGCAGCAGATTTGTCTGATGCAATCATCTCTAAAAAGCTGTTCTTAATCTTTCTGGGTAGAATAGAAATGATTTCTCATTCCTTATAGACCACATTATACAATGGCATATATCTTCGTGGCATTGTATTATGTTTATTAATTTAGACTTTCTCTGTATGCCTGCTCTTGATTATGGAAACTTAGAGGAAGGTACAGTATCATGTAAATAGTTGAGTCCTTAGCAGCTGGCATTAATAAGCACTTGGTAAATATTTATATGTGTATATATATATATATATATATATATTTAAGTAATATTTATTGTGTTTTCGGTGAAGGTTTACACAGCAGTTTAGGTTCTATTCAACAATTTCTAAATAGGTTGTTCAGTAACATTGGTTAAATTCTTCACAATGCATGAACATTCTCATTATTTCTGTTCTAGTTGTTCCATTTTTTTTTGAATAATGAAGTAAATTAGAATCCAATTAGGTATGCTAATTTATTTTCAAGTATGTATTAGTAACTATTATTGATGATACTGGTACCAAAAAAAAACCCATTGCGTTTGAGTCTATTCCAACTCATTTAGTTTGTAAGAGGTACACCATGTGCCCCTAAGAGAGTGAAAGGTGCTGAAGATAAATGACAGGAAAAGTCACAGGTCTTGCTCTGAGGTGTTAATAATTGATATAACCAAAAAAAAATTTAAAAAAATGAAAACCCAATCAGTTGTAGTCGAGTCAGTTCTGACACATGGCAACCCCATGTATGCAGAGTAGAACTGCACTCCATAGGATTTTCAAGGCTGTGACCTTTCAAAAGCAGATTGCCAAGCCTTTCTTCCAAGGCACCTCTGGGTGGGTTCCAATCTCCAACCTTTTGGTTAGTAGTTGAGTGCTTAACCATTTGTGCCACCCAGGGACTAGTAACTTACCTCATAGGGTTTCCAAGGAGCACCTGGTGAATTCAAATTGCTGATCTTTTGGTTAGCAGCCATAGCTTTTAACCACTACCACCAAAGTTTCTAGTACTTACATAAGCATGATAAATTAGAAAGGCATCATTGTATTGTAATAACTTTGAAATCTACATTTTACACATAAATTCTTAACACATTAATAGTCAAGTTAAAAGAATAAGACAATAGTGAGAGAATACTTATACTATAGTATAAGCAGGTTAGTTAAAAAAAGATATTTACAAGTCTTATATTAACTGTGAGTTAAAAGTCTCCTTTTCCCCTGTGATCAAAGTGTATTGATTTTCAATTTTCAGATGCTAATGCATGCATTTTTTAACCCATTTGGGAGGTAAAAAACAAGACTAACTTGATGCTTAAAAAAGAAGCTACAAATATTCAACTGACAACCCCTGGTTTTACCACATAAATGGCAAAACTTTCTGTGCTCTTAGTCCAGCACATAATTTTGGGTAGCTCTGAAAAGACAAACACTGCTGTAAACAGGAGTTGCTCTGTTCAGTGTATCTTCAAATTACCCTTTCTTTTTAGGTGTCATCTGTTTTCTGATTTTTCAACTGAAATAAAACTAATTTTTAGAGATCCTAATATCTCACGTGTGTTGATGCTGACATTTCAAGTTCAGAGAACATCAGTACATCTACCTTGAGGGCCGCAGAGTTTCTGAACTAAGATACTGAAATAGGAAATATTTAAGTTTGACAGACAGTTGCCCTCTGGACCTTTAAATATCATTTTGGGTCAGTACAATGATTTTACAATGTTAGACAAATTTTTGCATAAGCTGTTGAGTATATTTTATTATCTATGCCTTTTTATTTACATCTTTTACTCATAACCCAAAAAAATCATATATTATTTAAATCTCTTCGTATAGCATTATAGATTCAAGATGGAATATCTGTTACTACATGTTATGACCATCTTCCCTCTTCTTATTAATTTTATTGGCTTACTCTCTTCTCTTTCCTGAAAAAAAGAGCAAGTTTTTTATGTTCTGGTGTGTGTTTCTCTCAGAGGGAAAGTAAAACCAGGAATTATAAGAGAAAGCTGTAAAACTCTGGACCAAGGAAGTTTTGCAGGCTAAGTGGACAGAAGAACAATGTGACTTCTCTGTTCTTCACTCTCCAGTATACATGCCCTGTATAGTCACAGAGGGACCTATTAGTAGAAAGACACATTTTCTGCTTGGAGTTCACAGTGGTGCCCATCAGGTAGGATGCTGAAAGCCTATTAAGTTATTTATCTGCTTTAGCCAAACACTCTGTTTCTGTCGTATCTGTTGCCATTTGCAGGGCAACACAATGGCATCTTTTAGCAGTTAATCATATGTGACATTGTTCTCTACAGGGGTCCCCAGATTGTTCATCACACCTGAAGATACTCTCCATGTGTGCATTTGCTTGTGTATGTGTGGGGCGTACGCAGAGGTACAGGTTAAAGACCTACTTCCTTCAGCATCCGTGGCATAGGAATAAAGTGCTAGAAATAAAGCTACATATGATATACTACCATCCAAATCGACTGAATCAGAACCAAAAAACATATTTGCTGTGGAATACTGTTACCTTCAATTATGAAAGATATTTAAGTGGTGTATAATTATTACTTAATAAGATGTTTAATTTGTAACCATCGTCAATTTTCTTCAAACAGATCCTAAGTCAAAGAAACAAGGTTCGACATTGAATTAACCTGGATTAGTATACTGCTAATGTTACATGGATATGAATAACACATAACTCGATGCAAATAATCTTTGCTTCTTATTATATACGGATGGGACAGTGGATTACTTCATTTCTTTTACCCTGCCATTTTATGCAATTAAAATATGTACACACACCCACAAACATATGACCTACTGTGTGCTCATCACTATCTTATGCACTTGAAATGAATACACTCATTAAGAAAACAAGAACTTACGCAGATTAAATTCAAGTTGGGAGATAGAAAACAAACAAAAAACCCAGAATAAATGTATAACTAATATATTAGTTAGTTGATGATAAATATTTTGGCATAAAATAGAGTCAAATAATTGGGACAGGAATCCTTGGCATTGTGGAGAGAGAGAAAGTGACGTTAAGATCAACACTAGAAAGAAATAGGTGGGTGAGTCAAATAGACACCAAGTAGATATATCAGCGGAAGACATTCCAAGCAGATGGAATGGCCAGTGCAAAAGCCCTAAGGTAGGAACAAGCTCCATATTTTCATGGAAGAGTAAGGAGGTTAGTGTTGCCAGATACGAGGAAAAGAATGGTAGAATAAAGTAGAAATTGGGGGGCTAGTCCACGTGGATCCTTGAAGATCATTAGCAGGATTTTACCTTTTACTCTGTATAACAGGAGAAGCCATCACAG
This sequence comes from Dugong dugon, assembly GCA_030035585.1. NCBI lineage: Eukaryota > Metazoa > Chordata > Mammalia > Sirenia > Dugongidae > Dugong > Dugong dugon. The sequence continues at coordinate 97,110,475 of CM057463.1, read as the reverse complement.
GATTTTGAGCAGAATAATTACATGATTTGATTAATATGTAAATGGATTATGAGGCCTCCTTTGTTGAAAAGAGGGTCAAATGCAGAAGTAGGTATATCAGTTAGCTAGCTATTGCATTAATTTGTTGGCTTTGACAGTGATGGTAGCAGTGGAGGTAGGGAAAACTAGGAAGATTCTAGCTAGATACAGTTGTAGTCAGAACCAACTGTCTAATTTTAATTTAAAATTCATTATATCAAGAAATATGCTGATGCCAAAGGATTTTTTGTCATATGATAATTTGCTAGGGGTTGAATTTTATACGATTCAGAGAAGATGGTGGTGCTAAGCTATGTTACATCCCTTCTGTTGGAACCTATCTTTGCCAAATCTCTAGGATCTTACTCTCTCACAATTCAGGGCTTTGCTCAAATATTATCTTCAAAAGGATGACTTTTCTAATTATCTTACCTAGAGCAGTGCCTTCTATTACTCTTTTATTGCCTTTTAATCTTTTTTTTTTTTCCTACTTCATGGTCTGCATTACTGCTTAACATTCTATTATATTTTATTGTCATTTAGTCCATTAATATAGTGTAAGATTCATAATGACAAGGTTTTGTTTTTTTAGTTTTGTTATTTTTTTTTTTGACAACTACAAAATCCCTAGTGTTTAAAATAGTGCCTGTCATTAGCAAATGCCCAATAAATAAGCGTTAAACAAATATACTTCTAAACTTCTGTACCAAACTATTTCTTCTTGGTCTCTTATGCTATTTATAGGTCTTTATATCGTTGCAAAAAATTTTGTTTTTAATTGGTACTAACACTACAAATGAAATGATCAAATATAGTAAACTGTTAAATTCAAGCTTTCTGGATGTTACCTAACTGAGTTTCAAATTTGCAACTGTATTCAAAGGTATTCTACAGCAGCTCACTAAATAATTCGAGCTAAAAGAAAAAAAAAAACTTCTGAAATTCTTCCTTACAGAGGGAGCTTAATAAATAATCATGAGTTACTAGTCATATATTTTTTTTTAAATTGTGTGAACTCTGTATTTTGTCATGGCTTAACACTGGGATATGTAAATATGTTTTACAACACTTTTTAATGCAATTTTTATATACATAAATGCATTCATCAAATCAACCTTTTCAATGACAAACTTCTATCGCAAAAATCTATTTTAAAAAGCCTAAGAGAAAAAGAACCTAACAACAAAATCTGATGCTTCAAATTCCTTTTGAGGGACAAATAATTCACAGAAGTGTTTTTTATCTTTTATATATTTTTATTGAAATATAATTTAAAAAAACAGTTCCATCAAGTTGATTCTGAGTCATGGTGACCCAATATGTGTCATAGTAGAACTTTGCTCCTGAGGGTTTTCAATGACTGATTTTTTGAAAGTAGATTGTCAGGCCTGTGTTCTTCAGGCATCTCTGCATGTACTCAAACCACCAACCTTTCTGTTAGCAACCGAGTGTGTTAACCATTTGCATCAGTCAGGGACTCAGAAGTATGATTTATATGGTGGAAAATACACAAACCTTTAGGTGTGTAGTTTGATTAGTTTTAGTTAATGACTAAATACATGTGTCCCACACCACAAACCTGTCACATATACTTGAACATTTTTACAAAGTCAGATTACAGATACTTCTTGGAGAAAATTAGGGTAAAATGGTCAAACTATCAGTTCCTCTTGACTTGTGATAGGTTCATGGTAAACATTGGTTAATATCTGGTGGTTGTTCCTGTGGAAGGCTGTGGGTATTAAAAATAAATAGATCCTGAGATGGAGCTTGAATGATCAATAATAATAGAAAGCTAGAGCCGTGCTGAACCAAAGATGCTATTTGTGCATAGAAAATTATGGTATTGGATAATTTAACTTGGATATCATATAGATTTCTCAGAATGAAAATATTTGAGTATCTATTTGAGTAAAACAGAGGAAGGAAAAAAGACAGTTTGTAAATGTTGCTCAAAGCCCTGGAAACATACATTAAGTTAGTTCTCTTCTTTGAAATGAGTATAGATGGGCAGAGAAGCTTTCCATGCCTTGAAGATTCAGCAGGTTGTTAATGAGTTTTTCTCCAATCATAATATAGTGTTATTCTTCATATAGTCCAGCTTCTGCGATTTTTGTTCAGCATACAGATAGAATAAGTAAGAAGAAAGGGTAAAACCTTGGCACACACCTTTTCTGGTTTTAAACCACCCAGTATCCCTTTGTTCTGTTCAAACGATTGCTTCTCAGTCTATGTACAGGTTCCACATGAGCATGATTAAGTGTTCTGGAAATTGCCATTCTATACAATGCTATCCATAATTTTTTTATGATCCACACAGTTGAATGCACTGTGTAGTCAATAAAACACAGGTAAACATCTTTCTAGTATTCTCTGCTTTCAGCCAAGATCCCTCTGACATAAGCAATGATATCCCTTGTTCCATGTCCTCTTCTGAATCCAGTTTGAACTTCTGGCAGTTTCCTGTCACTGTACTGCTGGAACTGTTTTTGAATTATCTTCAGCAAAATTTTATTTGCATGTGATAGCCCCTGGTAAAAACTAGATGCACTTTCTATTGCTATAGGTTTTCTCATTCTGGATATTTCATGTAAATGGAATTAGACCATATGTGACCTTTTGTGTCTGACTTCTTTCATTTAGCATAAGGTTCTCAAGGATCATCTATGTTGTAGTGTATAACACTATTTCATTGCTTTTTATTGTCAAACAAGATTCCATTATAAAAACCTGTTGTAGTTTAGTTGATTCTGACTCATAGCGACCCTATAAGACAAAGCAGAACTGCCCAATAGAGTTTTCAAGAAGCGGCTGGTGGGTTTGAACCGCCTTTAGCAGCCAAGCTCTTAACCACTATGCCAGCAGGGCCATTCCATTAGGAAAAAAAAAACCTGACTCATATATTATAGGGACATACCATACTGTGTTTATCTATTCATCTGTTGATGGATGTTTGTTTTTACTATTTGGTTACTATGAAAAAATGTTGATATGAATATTCGCGTATAGGTTTTGATATAGACAAATGTTTTAATTTCTCTTAGGAATATACCTAAGAATGGAATTACTGGGTTATGGTAACTCTGTTTAACCTTTTGAGGAGCTTACAAACAATTTTCCAAAGTGATTGCACCATTTTATCAGAATGTATGAGGATTAAAATTTTTCCACATCTTCATTAACACTACCTATTTTCTGTCCTTTTTTTTCCTTAGTCGATACTAGTGGATTAGTAGTATCTCATTGTGGTTTTGATTGACATTTTCCTAATGACTAATGAGTTTCAGCATCTCTTTATGTGATTATTGGCCACTTTTACATCTTGTTTTTTTGTCTTTGGAGAAATGTCCATTTAAAATTATTTGTCATATTTAAACTGTATTGTCTTATTGTTATTGAGCTTTAAACGTTGTTTACATTTTGGATACAAATCACTTGTTGTTGTTGTTATTAGGTGCCATTTAGTCAGTTGCACCTCATAACAAACCTATTCACAACAGAATGAAACACTGCCCTGTCCTGTGCCATCTTCACAATCCTTGCTATATTTGAGCTCATTGTTGCAGCTACTGTGTCAATCCATTTTGTTGAGAGTATTCCTCTTTTTCCCTGACCCCCTACTTTAACAAGTATGATGGTCTTGCAAAACTCTATCATGCCATCTCCAGCATCATTTCTATCATCAAGGCCATAATTTCCAGCTACTCATCCCTCTTAGTTGTTTCCAACTTTTGCATTCCAATCACCAGCAATTATCAATGCATCCTGATTGCATGTTTGATCAATTTCAGACTGCAGAAGCTGATAAAAATCTTCAGTTTCTTCATCTTTGGCCTTAGTGGTTGGTGCATAAATTTGAATAATAGTCATATTAACTGATTTCCTTATAGGCGTATGGATATTATCCTATCATTGACAGCACTGTACTTCAGGATAGATCTTGAAATGTTCTTTCTGATGATGAATGTGAGGACATTCCTCTTCATTATGTCTTTCCGAGCATAGTAAACTATATGATTATCTGAGTCAAAATGGTCATAATACATCCATTTCAGCTCACTAGTGCCTAGGATATCAATATTGATGTGTTCTGAATGCGGACATTATCGAGCAATAGCAATAATATCAGGGGCAAGTAAAATTTTGCTGAAAATCATTCAAAAGCGGCTGCAGCAGTATATCAACAGGGAACTGCCAGAAATTCAGGCCAGATTCAGAAGAGGATGTGGAACAAGGAATATCATTGCTGATGTCAGATGGATCCTGTCTGAAAGCAGAGAATACCAGAAAGATGTTTACTTGTGTTTTATTGACTATGCAAAGACATTCAACAGTGTGGATCATAAAAATTTATGAATAATATTGCAAAGAACGGGAATTCCAGAACACTAATTGTGCTCATGAGGAACCTGTACACAGATCAAGAGAAAGTCGTTCAAACATAAGCAGGGGGATACTACGTGGTTTAAAGTCAGGAAAGGTGTGCATCGGGGTTGTATCTTTTCACCATACCTATTCACTTTGTATGCTGAGCAAATGATCCAAGAAGCTGGACTATATCAAGAACGTGTAGTCAACATTGGAGGAAGACTCATTAACAACCTGCATTATGCAGATGACACAGCCTTGCTTGCTGAAAGTGAGGATGACTTGAAGCACTTACTGATGAAGATAAAAGACCAGAGCCTTCAGTATGGATTGCACCTCAACATAAAGAAAACAAAAACCCTCACAACTGGACCAATAAGCAACATCATGATAAAGGGAGAAAAGATTGAAGTTGTCAAGGATTTCTTTTTACTTGGAGCCACAATCAACACCCATTGAACCAGCAGTCAAGAAATCAAAAGGCGTATATTGCATTGGGCAAATCTGCTGCAGAAGACCTCTTTAAAGTCTTAAAAAGCAAAGATGTCACTCTAAAGACTAAAGTGGCGCCTGACCAAGGTATGGTGTTTTCAAATGCCTCATGTGCATGTGAAAGCTGGACAATGAATAAGGAAGACTGAAGAAGAAGTGACGCTTTTGAATTGTGGTATTGGTGAATATACCATAGCCTAAAAAAGAATGAACAAATTTGTCTTGGAAGAAGCACAGCCAGAATGCTCCTTAGAAGCAAGGATGGAGACGCTTCATTTCACATACTTTGGACATGTCATCAGGAGGGATCAGTCCCTGGAGAAAGACATCATACTTGTTAAGGTAGAGGGTCAGTAAAAAAGAGGAAGACCTTCAACCAGATGAATTGACACAGTGGCTGCAACAATGGTCTGAATTATAACAATGATCATGAGGATGGCGCAGGACTGGGCAGCATTTTGTTCTGTTGTGCATAGGGACACTGTGAGTTGGAACTGACTCTATGGCATCTAACAACAACGATATGTATATTTTCATTCTTTTATTTTAAACTTATTTGTGTCTGAATTGAGATTGTGTCTTTTTTGGACATCATATCTTTATATCATATTTTCTATCTGATCTAACAGTCTCCTCCTTTTGATTGGAATTTTTAATATATACTTATTTTCTGCAATTAATTATTACCTGCCAAAGCATTTTTTGTTTTCTATATGTCTTATTTTTTTAATTCCTCTTTCTGCATTACTGCATTATTTTGTTTTTAATAGATCATTTCTATTATATCATTTTAATTATCTCATGTTTATTTTACTATATATATTTTGAATTATTTCCTTGTAGTTACTCAGTGGATTAACATCTGACTTAAAACAATTAGCTCAGACTAATTTCAACATAATTTCAATAGTATATAAAACATTGCTCTGATATATCTCCATTACCTCTTCTCCTTTGTGCTGTCATTGTTTTACATATTACATATTTATATATTGTAAACCAATCAACTTATTTTTATAAATATTGCTTTTTTCAGTTTTCTTTGAGTCAGATAGGATAATAAGTTATTTACAAATGAAATGAATTTATATTGTCTTAATATTTACCTATATCGTTATTTTTACCATTTTTTTTTAATGTTCATGTGGATTCAAGTTACTTTCTAGTGTCCTTCATTTCATCCTGAGTGATTTTGTCTGGTATTTTTTGTAGAGAATGTCTGTTAGCAATGAGTTCTCTCAGTTTTTCTGTATCTGGGAATGACTTACTTCCTCATTGGTTTTGAAGAACAGTTTACTGGTTATAGAGTTTTTGGTTGATGGTCTTTTTTATTTCATCACTTTGAACATGTCATCCTGCTGGCTTCTGGCTTCCATGGTTTCTGATCAGAGTCAGCTGTTGATATTAATTGAGGACTCCTAGTACACTATGAGTCACTTTCCTCTTGCTCCATTCAAGATTCTGTCTTTGTATTTGTCTTCAACAAAGTAACTACGATTTATCTACTTGTGTATCCATTTGAATTCATCCTGCTTAGAGTTTGTTGAGCTTCTTGAAATTGCAGAATAAAGTTTTTCTTTTTCCTTTCATATAGGATGTTTTCAGCCATTATTTCTTTAAATATGCAGTCTGTTCCTTTTTCTCCTATTGCGTTGGGACTAGCCAATGGTGTTTCATAGGAGTCTAAGGCTGTGTTCATTTTTCTTCATCTCTTTTCTTCCTATGCCTCCAACTGGATAATCACAGTTGAACTATCTCCAAGTATGGTGATTCTTTCTTATGTCACTTCTTATATGCTGTTGAACCATTCCAATGAAATGTTCATTTAAGTACTGTACCTTTCAATTCCAGAAGGATTCTTTGTTTCTTTATTATAATGGATATCTTTTTACTACTATTATCTAGTTGGTGAGACATTAATCTAACACTGTAGATTTCTAGACATGATTTCTTGAATGTATTTATAGTACTGATTTACAGTATTTGGCTTCCTCAGAAATAGTTTCTATTGACTGCTTTTAGTTGTTGTTTGTGTAACATAATTTCCTTTTTCTTTGTGTGTCTTTTTTTGTTTGTTTGTTTTTTTGAAAACTTGACATTTAAAATAATAAAATGTGACATCTCTGGGAATCGTATCCCTTTTACTCTTTGTTGATGTTGTTTTTTGTTGCTGTTTGTTTGTTTAGTGACTTTCCTGAATTAATTCCTTAAAGTCTACGTTCTTTGTCATATGTTACCAGTGAAGTCTGTGTTGAGAGAAGGAGGGAACGCTTCCTGACCCACTCTATGAGGCCATCATTATGCTGGTAACAAAGCCAGTTAAAGGCATCACACACACACACACACACACACACACACAATGATCAATACCCTTTATGAATATTGATGCAAAATTTCTCAACGAAATACAAGCCAATTGAATTCAACAGCATATTAAAAGAATTATACACCATGACAAAGTGGGATTTGTCCCAGGAATGTAAGAGTGGTTCAAAATAAGAAAATTAATCAATGCAATTCACCATAGCAGCAGACTAAAAGAAAACAACAATATAACCATCTCAATTGACACAGTAAAAGCATTTGACAAAACCCAATACCCTTTCATAATAAAATTACTCAGAAAACTAGGAATAGAAGATAAATTCCTCAACATGATAAAAGGTATACATGAAAAGTCCTCAGTGAACATCATACTCAATGGTGAAAGACTGAAAGCTTTCCCCTTGAGATCAGGAACAAGACAAAGATGCCTCTTTTTACCACTGCTATTCATCAGTGTACTGGAAATCTTAGAGCAATTAAGCAAGACAGAGAAATAGAAGACATCTAAATAAGGAAAAAAAGAAGTAAATTAATTTCTATTCACAGATGACATGATATTGCATAGAGAAAATTCCAGAGAAAATTCCTAAAGCTAATAAACAAATTCAGCAAAGTTGTAGGGTACAAGATTAACACACAGAAGTCAGTTGTATTTTTATACACCAGCAATGAGCAATCTGAAAAGGACATTAAGAAAAACAGTTGTTTTACAATAGCATCTAAAAAAGTAAAATACTAAGAAATAAATTTAACCAAGGCCTTTACACTGAAAACTATAAAACATTGCTGAAAGAAATTAAAGGAGATCTAAATAAATGGAAAGACATTCTGTATTCATGTATTATAACACTTAATATTGTTTAACTGTCAGTTCTACGCTAAAGAAATCTACAGATACATTATAATTCGTACTAAAATTCTAGCGTCTTTTTTTTGTTTTGTTTTGTTGCAGAAATGGAAAAACCAATCTTAAAATTCATACGGAATTGAAAGGGGATTTGGGTTACCAAAACAATCTTGTCAAAAAAAATAAAAACAAAGTAGAGGAACTCTCACACTTCTTCATTCAAGATACACTACAAAGGTACAATAATTTAATTAAAAAAAAAAAAAAAGGACACTCTGATACAGGTAGAAGTATAGACATACAGACCCAATGGAATAGAATTTAGAATACATCTATGGCCAATTGATTTCCAAAAACTTTACCAGTTCATTCAATAGGGAAAGAATATTCTCTTTAAAAAATGCTACAGGGACAAAAACACAAAGCTAGACCCGTACTTTACACCGTATACAAAATTAACTCAAAATGGATTAATGACCTAAACATATAAACTAAAACCATAAACTCTTAGAAGAAAACATAGGGATAAAACTTAAGGATATTTTTTAAGACAATTCTTAGATATAACACCAAAAGCACAAACAACAAGAAAAATAGATAAACTGAATTTCATCAATATTAAAAAACTTTTTGTGCATCAAGAGACATTGTCAAGAAAATGAAAAGATGATCTACAGAATGGAAGAAAATATTTGGAAACCATTATCAGATAAGGGTTTAATATGCAGAATATATAAAGAATTCTTAAAACTCAACAACAAAAAGACCAAGAACCCAGGTAAAAAATGGACAAAGAACTTAGGCATTTCTCAACAAAAATATGCAAATGGCCAACAAGCACATAAAAAGATGTTCAACATCATTAGTCCTAAGAAAAATGCAGATCAAAATCACAATGATATACCACTTCACTCCCACTAAGATGGCTATTATACAAAAACATAAAATAACAAGTGTTTGTGAGGATGTGGAGAAATTAGAACACTTGTAAAATGGTGCAGTCATTATGGAAACAGTTTGGTGATTCCTATAAAAGTTAAACAGAATTACCATATGAGCCAGCAATTCCACTCTTAGGTATATACCCAAGAGAATTGAAAAGAGATTCAAATAGACACATGTGCACCAATGTTCATTGCAGCATTATTCACAATAGCCAAGTGGTAGAAACAACCCAAGTGACCATCTACAGATGAATGGAGAAACAAAATGCAGTATATACATGTAATAGAACGTTATTCAACTATAAAGAAGAATGAAGTTCTGATACGTGCCACTACGTGGATGAACTTTGAAAACATGCTAAGTGTCTTAGTCATCTAGTGCTGCTGTAACAAACACCACAAATGGATGGCTTTAACAAAGAGAAATTTATTTTCTCACAGTCTAGTAGGCTAGAAGTCCAAATTCAGGGTGTCAGCACCAGGGGAAGGCTTTCTCTCTCTCTTGGCTCTGGGGAAGGTCTTTCTCATCAATCTTCCCCTGGACTAGGAGGTTCTCCTCTCAGGAAGCCTGGGTCCAAAGGATGCCCTCTGCTCCTGGCACTGCTTTCTAGGTGGTATGAGGTCCCCTGTCTCTGCTCACTTCCATTTCCTTTTATCTCTTGTAAGATAAAAGGTGATGAGACCATATGTCAGGGAAACTCCCTTTACATTGGATCAGGGCTGTAACCTGAGCAAGGGTGTTACATCCCACCCTAAACCTCTTTAACATAATCTAATATTGCCTCATTAACCACAGACAGAGATTAGGATTTACAACATATAGGAAATTATATCAATCACAAAATGGAGGACAACCACACAACACTGGGAATCATGGCCTAACCAAGTTGACACATATTTTTGGGGGACACAATTCAATCCATGACACTAAGTGAAATAAGGCAAAAAAGGACAAATATTGTATGATCCCACTTATATGAAATATCTAGAATAGATAACTCTTTTGAGATAAAAGATTAGTCATTACTAGTGCATGGGTGGGGGATATGAAGAGTTAAAAAATTATAGTTATATTCTAGAAAAAAAAAAGTAGAAATGATGCTATATGATGATACCATAGGTAATGAGCCAGAACAGTATTTATCTTGGTTGTTTTCTGTATCACAGGAATTGTTTGTACACACTTGAAATATTTGATAATTATGGGGTTATATCTCTGTGCATATGTTAGTGTGTTTGTATACTTAGGCATAAATATACATATACCTACACACATACATATGTATGTATATGTGTAAGTGTGTATCTGCGTGTGTGTGTATACCATAGTATCTTCTGTTTTTATAAAGCCTCTTGCTTTTAATCATCACAAGGCAAGACAACCAAAACACTTACAGCAAAGAACATATGCTGTTACTTTTCCAACGTGAGAATGCAACATGAATGTTTCTATTCCTTGTTTTTAAATAGCACAATCATGTGAGCCCATGCTGGAATCCAAAAACATTCTACCAATAAGATTATATTTGTAAAAGTTACATGTTTCATTGTACTATGTAATATTTTAAAGGCCTGGAGTCACATGAGAGTATATTTTTCTAATGATTAGCTTGAATGCAGTGTAAGTTATTGTAGGTGTCCTATAAACACTCCAGTAACTTATTTTTCACTGTATTTACATTTTGTCATTTCTTCAAATGACTAACATTTCAAACAAAGTGTAGCAGAAAAATACACAACACACTTTAATCACAATGAGTTTTTCTACTAAGTTTGCAGTTTTCCTTCTCAGCCTTATTTTCTTTTCTTTAAAGTCCGTGCTGATACTTTTACTTTTTAAGAGGATTTTAGAAGATAGAAAAGCTGGGAATGAGATGAGTAAACAGAAGCTCCAAAACAGGAAAAAAAAAAAAAAACTAACCTCTGGGGCATCCAATTATTTTCACTGTGGGATAACCTGTTGGCATTCATCTGCAGACCCTTCAAACAGTGTTTTGTACTGCATAGTTCTAAAATGGGTGCTTTTAATTTTTCTAGTTTATGATGCAGTAAGTATAAGGAGAGCATATGGCCTCAAATAAACTTTATCCTTTCACATTCTGCAGAATAAACTGCCATTGGGAAAAGTTTTGTAATAACTGAAAACTTCTTTTTTTTTTCCTTACCTACTCTCCGAACATAAGTGGAGTTTCATTGTAATGGTCCTTGTAATTTATCATTTAGCATTATGCTTGATAGAGAACAAAAATCTCTATTATTTCTGTTGTTAGATTCACATCAAACAAGTTACTTCAATGAGAGGAAATTTTTCAAAAAACCACAGATGTATAATTATCCTATAAATTATATATATTCTATTTTTTCCCCAACGGCAACTGGATTATAAGATAGGAGATATCCAAAAGTACGTGAAAATCTGTTCACTAGTAACAACTCCAGGTTTAAATGGACAAACTACAGTATTAGGAAAATTGACTCATGGATAGAGTATAAAGAAACACATTGGGACTCTGGCACATTTTATTTCAATATTCATTATTACTTTCATATTATGTTAAAGATTTTTAGAGAAAAAGCCAGTAGATATTTTTATTTTTTTAATTAATTAATTTTTTTCCCAGTTACTCAACAATATTTGGCACAATGAAGAATCTTGCCTTTTGGAAACACCATTGCTTGGCTTCCAGGAGACTATACTTTTTTTTTTTTTTTTTTTTTTTTTTTATTGTGCTCAGACACCTGCTTACCAATTTCTCTCATCATACACTCTAAACACCTAATTATTCTTGCTCCTTTGGGGCTCAGTTATGACCATTGTCTTTTTTTTTGCTCTCTAGGGTTTAACTCTCAGTGATCTCATAAAATTTCAGTAAAATTAATACCTATTAGGTCGGCAGTTTGAATCCACCAGTGTCGCACTCCTTGGAAATCCTATGGGGCAGTTCTACCCTATCCTATAGGGTTGCTATGAGTCAGAATCGACTTGACAGCAACGGGTTTGGTGTGTTTTTTTTGGTTTATGACATAGTAGTGGAATCCTGGTGGTGCACGTTAAGAGCTTGGCTATTAACCAAAAGGATCACTGTGAGTAGGAATTGACTTGACCCATTGCCTTCAAGTTGATTCCAACTCACAGTGATCCTATAGGACAGAGTAGAACCGATGTTGGAGTTTCTAAGGTGCAGCTGGTGGATTTGAACTGCTGACCTTTTGGTTAGCAGCCATGCTCTTAACCACTGTGCCACCAGGGCTCCATTTGACTACTATAGGCCTCCTGATGTACTCATTTTCATTTTTCTACCCTTCCAAATAATTTTTTAAAAAAATGCTGCAAGTGTATGATGAGTGAAATAAGTCATTCACAAAAGAACAAATACTAGTAACCTCAATTACATAAAAATAAAAAGAAGGCAACTGTATAAAGATCAAAGTTTATTAGTGGTTACCAGGGGTGAGAGGGAGGGGAGAAGGGGAAGATTGTTCTTATGGAGCATTGAGTTTCTGTCTATAGTGACGGAAAATTCTCACTGATTAATAGTAATGGTTGCACAGTCAATTAATGTAACTGTTGTCAATAAGTTGTAAACCTGTAAAAAGTTGAATTAGCAAATGTTGTGTGATATATGTTTTTACAAAAAGAAAAAAAAACAGCATCTGCTGAGGCTGCTTATGTACAATAAAACACCTTATAGGATTTGATTTCTTGGTTTGGAGGTTTAGGGTTTCATGAGACATCCCAGTTAATTGGCCTAATATTGTGTTTAGTGTCTCTGTTCTACCTCCTAGTTCATTGCATAGTGCCTGGGGTCTTAAAAGCTTGCAAGTAGCCATCCAACATACAATAATTTTGTCTCTGTATACCTGGAACAGCAGAGGAAAAGAGAAAGTCTGAACTAGGAGGAGGAAATGGAATGAGTGCCTAACTGATTCCATGAACAAGTGTCTCCTTTGCTATGAGATCAGAAGAACTGAATGGTGCCGAACTACCATTGCTGAACATTTTGATCACAGATTCTATAGAAGAATCCTTTTCAAAAGGGGGGATAATTCCATACAAAATTCCAAATTCTCATGGAATCCAGCATTTATGGAGCCAGTGAGGCTGGATGAACTGAAAGGGTTTTGTTGAGATGATCTTTAAACCATAAACCAAAAATATCCCCTGAAGTCTTCTTTAAACCAAACAATAAGTTACCTTATGTTGTAAAGAATTCTGTGAATATTGTGCTCTTTTGAAGTACTATCAATATGGGATCAAACTGACAACAGTAGCTCAAACAGTCAGATAAGAAACTTAAGGGGCAGTGAGTTCATAATCATGAGGAAAGAACAATTCAGAAAAGGAGGGCGATAACGGTTGCACAATATGAAGAATATAGTCAATGTCACTGAATTGTACATGTAGAAATGGTTGAATTGCTGAATATTTTTCTGCGTATATGTTCAACAATAATACAAAAAAACTAAAAAGAAGAAAAAAATGCTGCAGGTATGTGAAGGAGGCTACCCATATCATAATGTGATATTAGCCAGAAATAGATATTAATTTAAGCCACCTAGATTATGAGATTGTTTATTATTACAGCTCGTGTTGATTACCCTAACCAACAAAATTTGTCTTTAAAATGGAGTGCAGTGGTAATGAAAATATAAATATGTAGCAGGTAAGGAAACCATTATATTAGGTTAGAAAACTAGAGATCCATGATACATACTAGCTGTCATAACAATAAAACTCTTCTCTGTAATATCTTAAGAGAGAGAACACTGTTCTCTTGAATAGGGAGCTGTAGAGAATGTGATTAGAAAGAATCAGAGCATTGTTACGAATGTTGGATGTTACTGGGTGCTTTTAACATGACATGTAAAAAAAAAGGTTAGAGTTGGCCAGTATACAAGCAGAACAAAGAGGATTCAGAGAGAGCTCAGATTTCAGAGCTGAAGGGTTTAGAAGAATATTGCATCTGGGTTTCAAACTATAAAAAATGTTATATTGAAATACTTTGAAAGATTTTCACTGCAAGGTGCGATAAAGTAGTTTGTATCAGACTAACTCAGCAATAATAACCTTAAAATCTGGAACTATAAACAAAGCAATTCTGGCATTTGAAGGCATTGGAGAACACGCAGCATCCAGGACGTGAGTAGCTAGGAGTCTGGGGAACGGAAACACATTCAGATGAATCCTACATTTACTGCCACTGTCCCCTCAGGTCACTTGATGTTTCACAATGCAAGGAACTAATTAATAAACAGCAGTTTAGAGCTTGTAGCACGTACTACCAGCAGCTAGGGAGAAAAAATTTGATATGAATACTACCAAAATAACTTGAAATGAGGAGTCATGAGCCTGGATAATATGGAAGCATGGAAAGAAATGTAGTCCAACATTATGCACATTATTTCCCCTCGAGGGGAAATCACTACTCTGAACACACACAAGTAAGAAACTAAAAACAAACAAAACAAAATCAAGCAAAAAGCAAATGCTAATAGGCTAATAAGATAATTACTTATTTTAGTAATCTCAAGTGATGGAGATTAAAACTGGAGTAGACCACAAAAAAGAGATAAATTCCCCAAGATATCTGTGAAGAGCTATACCCATAGTGTAAGTGAAAACATGGCACCTACTACCTGGTCCATTTGTAAGAATTAGGTCAAATTGATCTTCCATTCTCCAAATTCCTGCCTGAAAAATGTATATATGTATATATATATATGTATATATATATATATATATATATATATATATATATATATATACACATGTATATACATAAAAAAAATCTAATGGAGGGAGATAACATTATTCAGGTTATCTGGCAATTTTAGATACATTGTGTGAAACTGAATAAATAATTTCCAGGGATCCCAGGAAACAAGACCAAAGATCCAAAGAGAAAAAAAAAAAAAGAGAGAGAGAATAGAAACAGGTCCACCAAGGATCCAAAATGTGAAGGTTATCAAGTATTGATGTTAATATAACTGTAGCCATTAGGAACAAAACAATGAATGAGTGGATGATTTCACTAATAAATGGAACTTTTAAAATTTAAAATAGAAAATATAGAACTGTGTATTCTATTTGCTTTTTTTAATTTTAATTTTCTTTTGATGTCAAATAGATTAGAGATTTTACTTCCAAAAATAAATAAAAGATATCTTTAGCAACATTTTCACTTACGGCAATGATAGTCTGAGACCCTACCAGAGGACTTTCTTATGGGAAACAGTTAATAAATTATCCAAAGGAACAACAACAAACAGACAAAACAAGTAGGAAACAAATACTAAAAAGGTAAAGTGAAACTCAACTATGGCAATATTAATAGATTAAGCCCTCCAATGAAAGATGAAGATTGTCAGAATGGATAAAAATAATAAGTTCCAGTTTTTTACTGTTTCCAAGATAAGCACTTCAAATATAAAATCACAGATAAGTTAAAAATAAATGGATGGATAAACCATAATGTTCAAACTGAAAACATAAGATAGTTGGAATAGCTATATTAATATCATAACAATGTGTTTAAAGACAAAAATTAATGCTTAAGATGAGGAGGGACAATTTTATTATGATAATAGGATTAACTCATTAGTAAGGCATAATAATAATAAATGTGTAAGTAACTAATAGAGAGCTTTAAATTCTATGAAGCAAAAATAAAATATAAATTAGAAAGAGCAATTGATAATTTCACAATCATAGGTGGAAATTTTAACATCTAGACAAAATATAAGACATAGGTGAGAAAAATATAATGAAGTATCTGAATTAATATTTATACAACACAAATCATAAAAAGGGCAGAGAATACATTTACAAGGAGAGATCATAAATGGGGCTATAGAACAAATTTCAATAAATTAAAAATTTTGCAATCATACAGAATATTCAGCAATGATAATGAATTAGAAAATAATAATAATATAAAAGGCAAATCCTTAATATATGCATATGTTTTTTAAAATCCATAAAAAATACAGTGTTTGATTTCTTGACTGCTGCATCCATGGGTGTTGATTATGGATCCAAGTAGAATTAAATCCTTGATAACGTCAATGTTTTCTCCATTTATTCTGAATTTGCTTATCAGTAGAGTTGTAGAGATTTTTGTTTTCTTCATGTTGAGGTGTAATCCATACTGAAGGTTGTAGTGTTTGATCTTCATCAGTAAGTGCTTCAAGCTCTCCTTGCTTGCAGCAAGGGAGATTGTGTCATCTGCATATGGCAGGTTGTTAATGAGTTTTCCACCAATCCTTATGCCAAATTCTTCTTCATATAGTCCAGTTTCTTGGAATATTTGCTCAGCATAGAGATTGAATAAGTATGGTGAAAGGATACAACACTGATGCACATCTTTCCTGACTTTAAACCACGCAGTATCCCCTTGTTTTGTTCAAGACTATCTCTTGGTGATTTGAATGTTGTTGCTATTGTTAGGTGCCATCAAGTTGTTTCCAACTCATAGCGACCCTATGTACAACAAAACAAGATACTGCCTTGTCCTGTGGCATTCTCACAATTGTTGTTATGCTTAAGCCCATTGTTGCAGCCACTGTGTCAATCCATTTCATTGAGGGTCTTCCTCTTTTTTGTTTACCCTCTACTTTACCAAGCATGTCCTTGGCCAGGGACTGATCCGTCCTGACAGCATGTCCAAATTATGTGAGACACAGTCTGGCCATCCTTGCTTCTAAGGATCATTCTGGTTGTACTTCTTCCAAGACAGATTTGTGCCTTCTTTTGGCAGTCCATTGTATATTCAATATTCTTCGCCAACACCACAACTCAAAAGCCGTTACTATATAACAGCAACTTGAGTTCTACCAAATAACTGTGTACTAGTGCTAGATAAGTTGACGTGTAAAATTAACCATCACAAGGCGTTTCTTCTTTTTGATGTCTGTTTACCACGTAGATACCACTTTTTTATGTTCATTTACCTTGATGATTCTTGATAAGTTAAATTTGACAGAATCTTTGCTTCTGAACAAATTAACTTTTTCTGAAATTTATTGACTATATTATTATACTATTCTACAACCATACTATATTGTAGTATACTATCATAAAAACAGATTATCTAAAGGAAATTTATTCATTTTCTAACCATGAGCAGTGCCATTAATTAGCATCAAACATTTCTAACTTATTAACAACCATATATCGAACATTATACCTTTATGAAAACTGCATATGAATGTTTTTCTCTCAGTTTACATTTAAATATATCAAAAGAACAGCCATTTTATTTAAATATTACCATCTATGGAAGTTATTTATTTATTTCTTGCAGTAACAAGTTTATAATGTTTCTCATTATCAATTCTTTAATATAATATTATACTTTAATTTTTTCATAATTGATTCATTATAATTTTGAACAATTCTGATCTCATCTTTTGTGCCCAGTATTTGGATATATGTGTGATGTGACCATGAATTTCTCTCCAAGATTCAGAAGAAAAAATGTAGAAGGCCAAGTCAACCATGCCATTTTCTTCTAGGAAAACTCATAATTTCTTACTTTCAAATTTCTACTATAAAGAAAATTTGTGACCAACCCAGTAGTCTGCCAAATCTAAAATTAACTCACCAGAGTTCATTTTGAAGAGGTACGTGGGAAATTGTATGCTTAATGGCTTTTACTTTTATCAATATGATTCCCCATGCACTGCTTTGCAAAATGTTTCACAACATGAATATCCTTTGCAGTATTTGTCACGTCAGCTCATGCTTATCACACCCAGAGGCCAAGAAGGAATATAAAGCACCCTCCGTAATTTTTCCTAATTAAACACAGCAAAGCTCAATACAAGTAAAATTCTGCTTAGCAGCTGCTACTTAAAACATTTATTTATAAAAAGCTCAGACAGTGCTTTGTCAACTGAGGATACTATAACTTACAAATCGCAATATGTTTATCATTAATAGTATAACTTCATAATAATGCACTGTAAGGGAGTTCTAAATATGCACTGTAACATTTTTAGAACAGAACTACATATAAACTAAAAGGAGAAATCACATACTATTTACCTTTGGTCTCCCATGCCTAATTTGCCACCACTAAAATTACTAGTTTAGTATCTCCAAAGGAAAGATGCTAAGATATTCATATTTTATAAATAAATAAATATGAATAAATTAGTATATAAATTTTTCTTTATTTTAAAATCTCTAAATAATAAGAGATTACAGGAGAATATAACTTACTACACTTGAAAATTAACTCCACCATATAAAATAAATGTGATATCAGGCAAGCTATTTAAAAGCTGTGCCTCAGTTTCATCATTCAGAAAATGGATAGACTAATATAATCTACTTTATAATGTTATTGTAAGGATTAAATGAAATAAAATAAATAGTATGCTCACAATATTGCATGTCAAATATATACCCTCGATATTTACTTATTCATTAATTATTAAAATTTCCTGCGTTTACAACATGTATTTAGTTAATTACTAACTGAATGTCTTTGTTCACCATAAAAAGTCACAGGAGACTGAATACTTCATTTACCTCTGAACACATTTAGTGAGAACACAATGAATTGTCAGTTGAAAATTTTATCATTTAGTATGCCTTTATGTTATTGGTTTGAATGAATTTTTTATATATTTTGGCTACAAGTCTTTTGTCAAGTATGTGTATTATGAATATTTTCTCTCAGTTGATTGCTTGCCTCTTCCTTTCCAAAAATGAGGTATTTTGTTAAATATATATGTTTAATGTAGATTTATCTAATTCATATTTTTTGTTGTCAATGCTTTTTGTGTCCTCTGTAAGATTTCTGTAAGAAATCTTTGTCTTAGCTAGGAGGTAATAATATTCTCCTATATTTCTTATAAGAACTTTTTGATTGTACATTTTTTCTTTAGGTCTACAATGCAGTTAATTAACTTCTGTGTATGGTTTTTAGTAGGGGTCAACATTTCTTTTTTCATAAATCTATCCAGCATAATTGGATGAAAAGACTATCCTTTCCCCATTGTGTTGTTCTGTACCTTGGTAAAAAATCGACTGACTATATATATGTAAGACTACTTCTGGATTCTCCATTCTCTTCCATTGATTTATTTATTTATAGTTATGTCAACACGACACTATGTTGTTTATTGTAGGTTGGTTGTAATCCTTGAAATCACTTAACATGGGCGTTTCAACTGTGTGTGTGTGTGTGTGTGTGTGTGTGTGTGTGTGTGTGTGTGTGTGAGCGAAAGTTTCTTCTAGGTCTTTTTGTGATTTTATGCAAGTTTTACATGGAATATGCCATTTTTTTGGTAAAAAAAAAAAAAGCTTGGTGGAATTTTGACTGCAATTACGTTGAATGTATAATAAGTTTGGGCAGATTTGACATCTTAATAATATTCTTTTGATCCATGTAAATGACATATTTCTCCAACAGCAGTACCTTGCAGTTTTCTGTGGTGAGGTCATGTACGTCTCCTCATACCTTACCTACTTCATCTTTATGACTTTTTATTCCTGTTTGCTTCATTTTTACTCTCCTGAGTGTTGACTGTTACCAATAGCTGCACTCCTTCTTTGCTTTTACTCTGTCATTTACTCAGCATACTCTTGAGAAAAATTTAGGAACATTTAAAGAATATCTGCTTGAAGGCAAAAAAAAAAAAGTGTTAGCATACACAAAAATGAGAACTGGATTTGAAGAAATATAGATAGGCAGATCATGAAAATTTTATTTGATGTTTCACATACAAATGTAAGTGTATGTACACAACTCTATTATAAAACAAGATCTTATGTCAATTTTTAATGTTTTTTCTCTTGAGTACATATTGACTTATAACCAGTGTAGTGTAGAGAATAAACTTTTATTATTCTTGTTTATTTTGGGTGCATATTTTTTATATCTAAGATTTTTTTTTTTCAGTGCTTCAATATATCCCTGTTCTCTTGTGTTCAGTGTTATGATATTGCTTTCGTGTATCAAAACTGTTATGGCTCTTTGTACATAGCACTTAGTCTTCACATCTTTAAATATCCAAAATGACTGTTATGTACACTTCCTCGCTGCCTGGATATTGCCTTTGTCTGCATATTTGGGCCTCAAAAGCTGTAATTCTATTTTTCTCCAATATTCTGTATTCTTTTTCTCAACTATCCCCTAGATCTGTCCTGTCTTATATGATAGTGTGGAGAGTCAACTCTCCATGAAAGTGTTTAAGTTTCTGCACTGTTTAGGCTTTCGGAGCAAAGCACATTGATGAGGTGATTGAATGGCAATCAGACCTGGAAGCTAGAGACAGTGCATCACTCTGGAGAGATTTAGAAATGTATCTGCCCACAGCCTTTTGCCTGCATCCCATGATAGTAAACCTAGAGACTTCCTTTCCACTTTCTGGAGAGAATTCCTTTACATTTGAAAGTAAAGCTCTCTCTCTTTCTCATCAGGGGAGAGGATAGGCAGATATGCCAACCAATTTATATAAGCTCCAATCCTCGTAATTCTTGGCTTCCTCTCCTGAGATTCAAACCCACTATATGAAAACATGATATCTTGCCCTCATTCACATCATCCTGTGGACAATTGGGAAACAATAAAAACTGTGAGTCATAAGTTTCTTTTAATGCCTGATCCAGAAAGCCTCGTGTGTATTGTCAAAATATATATTATATATATATATAGAGAGAGTGTGTGTGTGTGTTTTTGTGTGTTTATCCGGTTAACTTGTTATCTTGTTAGATGGAGATGGTGTACTATTTTATTTTTTTTTTATTTTTTATTTTTTTTAATATATATTTTATTGTACTTCAGGTGAAAGCTTACAGAGCAAATAGTTTCTCATGAAATAGTAGTACACATGTTGTTTTTTTTGACATTGGTTAACAACCCCACAACGTATTAAGCCTCTAAATTCTCAACCTTTTTTTTTGATGAAAATTACAGATGGCCAAAGATACACCGTTTCAAAATTTTCTACATTCACAGTTCAGTGACATTGACTACGCTCTTCCAACTGTGCTGTTATTCTCACTTAAGATGAAGGCTTACAGAACAAAATAGTTTTTCATTTAACAGTTACTACACATGTTGCCCTATGACAATGGTTAACAATCTCACAGCACATCAAGAATATCCTTACTCCACCTTGTGTTCCCTATCACCAGGGGGCTTCCTTGTCCCCTTCTGTCTTCTGGACCTTGTCAGTGGACTATTGTACCTCTTTAGTCTCATTTGTTTATTTATTTATTTATTTATTTTTATTTTATTTAAACACCATTTCAAAACTTTTTACTTACACATTTAAGTGATATTGACTATGCTCTTCCAATTGTGCTGCCATTCTCGCCCAAGATGAAGGCTTACAGGACAAAACAGCCTCCCATTTAATAGTTACTACAAATGTTGCCCTATAGCAGTGGTCAACAATCTCACAATACATCGACAGTGTCCTTATTCAATTTGTGTTCCTTATCATCAGTTTCCTACTCTCCCTCTGCCTTCTGGCCCTTGTCACCGGACTCCTGTACATCGTTAGTCCCATTTAGTTTTACTGGGGTGTCCGTTCCCAGGCTTAACATCGAACCTTGAAGGTAACTTCCCCTCTGAGCTGAAAGGGTGTCTGGGGGCCACACTCTCGAGGTTTCTCTAGTATTCTTTAGGCCAGTATATCTGGTCTTCTTTTTTTTTTTTTTTTTTTTTTTGGGAGTTAAAATTATGCTCTACATCCTACTCCAGCTCTGCCCAGAACCCTCTGTTGTGATCCTGGTCAGAGGAATCATTGGTGGTAGCCGGGCACCATCCAGCTGTACTGGGCTCAGTCCCGTGGAGTCCTTGGTAGCTGTGGACCATTAGTCCTTCGGACTAATCTTTTCCTTGTATCCTGTTCTCTTCATTCTCCCTTGTTCCCGAAGGGATGAGATCAGTGGAGTATCTTAGATGGCCGCTCATAGGCTTTTAAGACCCCAGACACTACTCACCAAGGTAGAATGTAGAGCATTATCTTTATAAGTAGTGTCATGCCAATTGAGCTAGATGTTCCCCGAGATCATGGTCCCCAGAGCCCTCCGTCCAACAACTCAGTCCCTCGGGGGGTTTGGATGTGTCTATAGGGCCTCCATGACCTTTCCTTGTGCAGGTTGTGTTAGTTTCCCCTGTACTATGTACTATCTCATCTCTCACCCAAGTTACCACTTACCTATTACCTATTTAGTATTCCCCCCCCCCTCCCATCCCTGGTAACCAACAAGGATTGTTACATTTTGCATGTGAATTTTTTCATGGGTTTTTACAATAGAGGTCTCATACAATATTTGTCCTTTTGTGATTGACTTATTTCACTCAGCATGATGTCCTCCAGTTTCATCCATGTTATGAGATGGTTCACCGATTCATTGTTCTTTCTCGTTGCATAGTACTCCATTGTGTGTATGTACCATAGTTTGTGTATCCATTCGTCTGTTGATGGACATCGAGGTTGTTTCCATCGTTTTGCTATTGTGAATAATGCTGCCATGAACATAGGTGTACTATTTTAGACTCTTCACAGTTTTGACTTAACAGGTAGCAAATAGCAACATGTAACTACTGAGCACTTGATATGTGACCAGTACAAACTGAGATGTGCTCTAAGTGTCAAACACAACGGGTTTTCTAGAACTTGGTAGAAAAAATATGAAATATCTCATTAGTAATTTTTTTTATAATAATTACCTGTTGAAATAACATGCTGGGTACATTGGGTTATATAAAATCTATTGTTTAATTTTACCTGTTTTGTTTTACTTTTTTAATGTGGTTATTAGAGAATTTGAGATAACGTGTTTGCTTTATATTTCTTTTGGAAAATGCTGCTATAGACTCTGTGGCCATAGGAGAGGCATTTTAAATTCATTTTGGCTTCTGTATGATTTTATTTTATTTTCTAAGCGTCCAAGATGAAAATATACTGAGTAATTCCACGGCACTTCGTCTTTAACAATTTTAATACGTATTGTAGTATGAGCACAGAAATGGCTTAAGAATGTTACTATTTAATTATTTCAGGCTCTATATTTTATGGGAAACATAGGTTCTAATCACATTATTTTTTCCTTGCTTTCTTTTGGGTTTACAGAAACTAAAATCAAATATCACAAAAGATACCAATAAATTTGAGAGAAAACTTGAATTGAAAGGATAAGAGTTAATGGCAAAGACAATAAAGAACCTGGTTATTTTGAGTATTTTATATTAAAAATGATAAATCCCAAAGAAATTCCTGGTGGCAACTAGGAAAAAAAGAAAACAAAACCTAATGAGAGTCACTATGAGAACTATCTCTAACACTTAGTCATCTTTAGAATCACCAAGATAATATTGGAAAGTAAAAGCAATATGTCAACATTTTAATGTGACAAGGGTAGAAAAGAATCAACTGAACTGTCAAAATTTATTATTTTCCTATAGAATTATTTCTACCTTAAATTTACATTTTCTGCTTGATAAAGTAACTCATGGTGCATTTTTAGAAAGAAAGAGTAATTTTCAACACTTTTTGAAAAAATTAGACTGCCAAGAAATTGAAACAATAAGAACTATTATTGTTAATAATGAATCTTTATGACACTCTAGAAAAGATAATACCTATGTAAGGATATATATCATTGCCTGCACTTTAAGCTGAAAATGATGACAAATAGACTCAGCGTAGGATGTTTATTATATATTTTTATTTTTTGTTTTAATACAATGCCTATATTGATGGTCCAAATCTCCTTTTTCAGTGAGCATGTTTGTGGTGAATAAATTAACAGCAATGTCCAAATTACCTTTAAAAATTCACAAGTGAGAATTTTTCTCAGTGAGAAAAGTACTGTTGTTGTTGTTGCTGTTAGGTGCCAGTGCCATCAAGGCGGTTCCAACTCACAGTGACCCCATAGGACAGAGTAGAACTGCCCCTTAGGGTGTCCAAGGAACAGCTGGTGGATTTGAACTGCAGATTGTTTGGTTAGTAGCTGAGTTCTTAACTACTACGCCACCAGGATTTCCGGAGAAAAGTATTACTGAAATGCAATTCAAAATGCAGAGCATACTGATCCATGTTTTGTTGTGTGAAGAGCTTTATAGAGGTCAATATCAGAATTTATACTTGTATATTTCACATTGTTTGGGACAAATCCATCTTTTAAGTAATTGAATAAAAACATGATTTCGTAAATTGTATTTAAAAGATGAAAAGAAATGTAATTCATTAAATGCTAACGACTTTATATTGTGATTTTAAATTAATCACATTTCTATATTCAGTGTAGCATCTAGTTAATGATGCATCTGTTAAATGATTTAAGGAATTGTAATTTTCATTTTGATGCATTGTAATGGTTATATTGAAGTGGCAATGTTAGAACAGAGCTCAACTTAATCTTGTATTATCATCTGAAGACAGTTCTAATACCCCTACTTGTCTGTCAGTTTGTACTGTGGGGGCTTGCATGTTGCTGTGATGCTGGAAGCTACGCCACTTGTATTCAAATACCAGCAGGGTCACCCATGGCTGACAGGTTTCAGCCGAGCTTCCAGACTAAGACAGACTAGGAAGAAGGTCCTGGCGGTCTACTTCTGAAAAGAATTAGCCAGTGAAAACTTTATGAGTAGCAGCAAAACACTGTCTGATACAGTGCCATAAGATGAGCCTCTCAGGTTGGAAGGCACTCAAAATACAACTGGGGAAGAACTGCCTCCTCAAAGTAGAGTGGACCTTAATCACATTGATGGAGTCAAGCTTTTGGGACCTTAATTTGCTGATGTGGCACTACTCAAAATGAGAAGAAACAGATGCAAACATCCATTAATAATCGGAATGTGGAATGTATGAAGTATGAATCTAGGAAAACTGGAAATTGTCGAAAATGAAATGGGGCTCATAAACATTGATATCCTAGGCATGAGTGAGCTGAAATGGACTGGTATTGGCCATTTTGAACAGGACAATCATATGGTCTACTATGCCAGCAATGACAACTTGAAGAGGAATGGTGTTGCATTCATTGTCAAAAAGAACATTTCAAGATCTATCCTAAAGTACAAAGCTGTCAGTGATAGGATAATATCCATACGCCTACAAGGAAGAGCACTTATACTACTATTATTTAAATTTATGCACCAACCACTAAGGCCAGAGATGAAGAAACTGAAGATTTTTACCAACTTTTGCAGTGTGAAATTGATCAAATACGCTATCAGGATGCATTGATGATTACTGGCAATTGGGATGTGAAAGTTGGAAATGAAGTAGAAGGATCGGTAGTTGGAAAATATGGCCTTGGTAATAGAAGCAATGCTGGAGATAGCATGATAGAATTTTTCAAGACCAACAACTTCTTCATTGCAAATACCTTTTTTCATCAACATAAATAGTGGTGATACATATGGACCTCACCAGATGGAATACACAGTGATCAAATCGACTACATCTGTGGAAAGAGATGATGAAAAACTCAATATTATCAGTCAGAACAAGGCCAGGGGCCAACTGCGGAACAGACCATCAATTGCTCATATGCAAGTTCAAGTTGAAACTGAAGAAAATTAGAACAAGTCCACGTGAGCCAGAGTACGACCTTGAGTATATCCCACCTGAATTTAGAGACTATCTCAAGAATAGATTTGACACTTTGAACACTAATGACAGAAGACCAGATGAGTTGTGGAATGACATCAAGGACATCATACATGACAAGAGGAAGAGGTCATTAAAAAGACAGGAAAGAAAGAAAAGACCAAAATGGATGTCAGAAGAGACTCTAAAACTTGCTCTTGAATGTTGAGTGGCTAAAGCAAAAGGTAGAAATGATGAAGAAAAAGAGATGAACAGAAGATTTAAAAGGGTGGCAAGAGAAGACAAAGGAAATTATTATAATGAAATATGCAAAGACCTAGAGTTAGAAAAAACTGAAAAAACTGAAGAAAAAATTCAAACCTCCAGTCGCACCATTGAAGGATTCTACAGGGAAAATACTGAACGATGCAGGAAGCAGCAAAAGAAGATGGAAGGAATATAAAAGTTCACTATACCAAAAAGAACTGTTTGACATTCAGCCAATTCAGGAGGTAGCATATGATCAGGAACAGAAGGTACTTAAAGAAGAAGTCCAAGTTGCACTGAAGACTTTCGTGAAAAACAAGGCTTCAGGAATTGATGGAATACCAATCGAGATGTTTCAACAAATGGATGCAGCTCTGTAAGTGCCCACTCATCTATGCCAAAAAATTTGGAAGACAGCTACCTTGCCAACTGACTGGAAGAGATATATATTTATGCGTATTCGCATGAAAGGTGATCCAACCAAATGTGGAAATATTGAACAATATCTTTAATATAACACACAAGTAAAATGTTGCTGAAGATCATTCAAAAGTGGCTGCAGCAGTACATAGACAGGGAACTGCCAGAAATTCAGGCTGGATTCAGAAAAGTACTTGGAACTAGAGATATCATTGCTGATGTCAGATAGATCCTGACTTGAAGCAGAAAATACCAGAAATGTGTTTACCTGTGTTTTATTGACTATGCAAAGGCACCAGAATTACGTTTACCTGTGTTTATTGACTATGCAAGGCATTTGACTGTGTGGATCATAATAAATTATGGCTAACATTGCAAAGAATGGGAATTCCACAACACTTAACTGTGCTCTTAAGGAACCTGTACATAGATCAAGAGGCAGTCGTTCGAACAGAACAAAGGGATACTGTGTGTTTTAAAATTAGGAAAGGTGTGCATCAGGGTTATATCTCTTCACCATACCTATTCAATCTGGGTGCTGTGCAAGTAATCTGAGAAGCTGGACTATATGAAGAAGAACAGGGCATCAGGATTGGAGGAAGACTCATTAACAATGTGAGATATGCAGATGACACAACTTTGCTTGCTGAAAGTGAAGAGGACTTGAAGCACTTACTAGTGAAGATCAAAGACCACAGCCTTCAGTATGAATTACATCTCAACATAAAGAAAACAAAAATCCTTACAACTGGACCAGTAAGCAACATCATGACAAACAGAGAAAAGATTGAAGTTGTCAAGGATTTCATTTTACTTGGATCCACAATCAACACCCATAGAAGCAGCAGTCAAGAAATCAAAAGACACACTGTATTGGGCAAGTCTGCTGCAAAAGATCTCTTTAAAGTGTTAAAAAGCAAAGATGTCACTTTGAAGAGTAAGGTGAGCCTGACCCAAGTCATGGTGTTTTCAGTCGCCTCATATGCATGAGAAAAGCTGGACAATGAATAAGGAAGACTGAGGAAGAATTGATGCCTTTGAATTGCAGTGTTGGCAAAGAATATTGAATATACCATGGACTGCCAAAAGAACAAACAGATCTGTCTTGGAGGAAGTACAACCAGAATGCCCTTTAGAAACAAGGATGGCAGGACTATGTCTCACATACTTTGGACATGTTATCAGAAGGGATCAATCCCTGGAGAAGGACGTCATGCTTGGTAAAGTAGAGGGTCAGGAAAAAGAGGAAGACCCTCAACAAGAGGGATTGGCACGGGACTCGGCAGTGTTTTATTCTGTTGTACATAAGGTGGCTGTGAGTCTGAACTGACTTGATGGCACCTAACAACAACACTTCTAATAAGTGACTAGACTAAAAATATAGGATCCTTTTTTCACATTATTAAACATCTTTTATAGTTTACTCAAGAAAAATGATGACATCATTTAGAATACTAGATTATATTTTAGATTTTTTTTTCTGAATTCCTGTAAATAAACATCATACCAAAATGTAATTTTCTCAAATCCCCATAGCCATATTCAGAGTTAAAGGGCTTATTTGTCTTTACTTTGTAGATCTTAAATTAATTTTATAACTTCCATAAATACATGAAAGACAGAAGTGTGGTTTGTCTTAACTACTCTCCTAATAAGTGAGAGTACTCAATCAATAAAACATAATTTTAAATGTAATTATATTTTAAAGTGAGTCAATTTGATTATTAAATGATTGCTCTTGCTTTATTGAAATACTTATTCATTTATTCATTCATTCAACAATTTTTTTTTTTTTACCATTTTACTAGTTGCTGTGGATATAGCATTGAACAAAACATAAAATTTCCAATCTCGTGGAATTTATATTTTAGCAAATATACAGTAGATTTAGAAATATAGTTTTTAATGAATTTTACCAAGTTGTTTGCTCACTTAAAGCTGTGATCAAATTATTACTTGTCGGTATAACATACCATTTGGGCTTACTCATTTGAGGGGGAAAATACATACTGACATTGTAGTCTCACATTAATGACTACTCTAGTATGGTTATGCAGTGGTTAAGTGCTTGGCCGCTAACCAAAAGGTCAGTGGTTCGAACCCACCAGCTGCTCTGCAGGAGAAAAATGTTTCAGTCTGCCTCCATAAAGATTACAATCTTGGAAACTCTGTGGAGCAGTTCTTCTCTGTCCTGTGAAGTCACTATGAGTGAGAATTAACTCAACTGCAAGTTTTTTTTTCCTAATACATTGATTCTTTGCTTTTCTAATTCCTAATACAATGATTCTGTACTTTTCACTTTACATAAGTGCTTTGTTTAAATTTGAAATTACATTGCACTAGTCCCTGAAAATCCACTATCCTTAATAGTTTTCTGTTCGTTTTCTACCAGAATTCTTCAGTCATTTTATTTGCCCCAACCAATAGTTCCATAATCACCAAATACTTTATTTACATCCCTGTGGATATTGATAGACTAAACAAAATTTTATTAATTAATTTTTTTAAAAATAAAATCAACCAGATTATGGTTTACAAGTATGGCTGTGTTCAGAAAAACAGAGTTAAAAAGAGGTAAAGAATACAAACAAAATATTCATCTTCAGATTATTGTAAACAGCAGGCTCTCCCACCAACAACCAGCTCCCATCTATCACCCATCTGCTATGTGTCTAATTTCTCCCCTCACTTCTCAGCCCTGAGACAAAAAATATCAAAAGGATTAAAAGATTTAGGCAACAGCTTTCTAACTATAACCCTTATGGCTTCCCTAGAGAAAATAAGTCCAAATCTGTTTCCAAAATTTTCAGATCATTGCAATCTTTCTTCTAAGAAGAAACTGGCTAATATGCAGGGAGTATCTCCTAAGTATCAAATATATTGTAAACATTTCACATTTAATCTTCTCACAACAGATGGATAATGTTATTCAATTTAAAAAATGGGGAAATGGAGATA
Source organism: Dugong dugon (assembly GCA_030035585.1). Classification (NCBI taxonomy): domain Eukaryota; kingdom Metazoa; phylum Chordata; class Mammalia; order Sirenia; family Dugongidae; genus Dugong; species Dugong dugon. The sequence goes on along the minus strand of CM057463.1, from coordinate 97,081,276 downwards.
TAACTAGAATAAATAACTTATCCCAGATGACAGAGTCAGTATTTGAATCTAAGACTTATTTGAAATCATTAAACATTTGCTGTTGATCACTGCAGATATGACAGAAACACTCTATTATTTTATACCAGCATATCAGGAAGTACATATTTTACAATTACAAGGAGAATTTTGTTGTATTTCTTCTAAGACTTATTTGTTCCTTCTTGTGGCAACCCAAGTATATTCAAAATTTTCACCAACATCACAGTTTAAATGCACTGATTCTTCTCTGTCTTTCTTTTTCACAATCCAACTTTTGCATGCATTAGAGGTCACTGAAAAAACAATAGCTTGGGTCAGATGCACCTTCCCGATCAAAATGATACAATTGATTCTGAAAACTTCAATGAGATTTTTGCAACAGATTTGCCCTTTGCAATACATGTTGACTGCTGCTCCGTGGGCATTGTTGATCCAAGGAGAAATCATTGACAAGCTTTTCTCCATTTATCATAATGTTGTTGCTCATTCCAGTTCTGAGGATTTTCATTTCCTTTATGTTTAGGTATAATCCATACTGAAAGCTTTAGTTTTTGATCACCATCATTTTATCCTTTCACCTTAATTATTCAATCTCTATGCTGAACAAATAATTCCAGAAGCTGGATTATATGAAGAAGAACATGACATCAGGATTGAAGGAAGAGTTATTAATATATCAGTGATATGCAGATGACACAACCTTGTTGCTGAGAATGAGGTCTATTTTCAGAGATTAATACCACCAATAAAGACTCCAAGGATGCAGGCATAGTTATTCCCACCATATCCCCATTAAATCTGCCTATTTGGCCCGAGGAGAAAAGAGATGCCTCTTGGAGAACAACAGTAAGTTATTGTAAATTGAACTACATGGTGATTTCAATTGCAGCTGCTGTTCCAGATGTGGTTTTATTGCTTGATAAAATCAATGCATATCCTGGTACCTGGTACACAACTATTGATCTAACAAATGTTTTTTTCTCATTACTTCCTAATAAAGACCATCAGAAACAGTTTCCTTTTAGCTGACAAGGTCGTCAATACACTTTCACTATCCTACCTTAGAAGTATATCAACTGTCCAGCTGTATGTCATAATTTAGTCTATGGAGACCTTGCTCATCTTTCCATTTTACAAGACATCACAGTGGCCCATACATTATTTACATAAAGTTGATTTGACCTAGTGAGAAAGGAGTAATAATTACTCAATTTATTGGTAATACATTTGCATGTCTGAGGGTGGGAAACAAAGGTGACAAAGATTCAGGGGCCTGTCACATCACTTAAATTTCTAGGTATCCATTGTTGTGGAGCATGTTGGGCTATGCCTTCTAAGAGGATAAGTTGTTGCATTTGGCCTCTCCTACAACTATAAATAAAGTACAATGTTTACTGGGGTCTTTGGATTTTGGAGGTAACATTCTTTATGTGGATATGTTACTCTAGCCCATTAACTGAGTGACCAAAAAAGTTGATAGTTTTTAGCAGGGTCCAGAACAAGAGAATGCTTTGAAATAGGTTCAGGCTGCCATGCAAGCTACTCTGCCACTTAGATCATATGACTGAGAAGATCCAATGGTGCATGAAGCCCCACTGGCAGGTAAGGATGCTATTTGCAGCAAATTTTGCAGCTATTTTGGAGCAAAACCTGTCATCCTCTGCAGATAACTACTCTACTTGTAAGAAATAACTTTTGGCTTTCTACTGGGACTTAGTAGAGACTGAATGCTTAACTATGGGCCACCAAGTTACCCTGCAACCTGAGCTGTCCATCATGGGCTGAATGTTGATTGACCCACAAAGCCACAAAATTGGGCATTCACAGGAGCACTCAATCATTAAATGAATATAGGATATACAAGATCAGGATTCAGCAGGCCATGAAAGATCAAATAAGTTACATGTGGAAGTTACCCAAATGGCCATAGTCCTCACTCCTATTACATTAACTTCTGTATCCCAGCCTGCACTTACGGCCTCATGGGGTGTTCCCTATGGTCAATTGACTGAGGAAAATAAAGTTTGTTCTTGGTTCATAGATGGGTCTGCATGATTTACAGGCACCACCTGAAAGCGAATGGTTATATTACTACAGCCCCTTTCTTGGATATTCCTAAATTTGTTAAAGTAGATTGCCAGACAATTCTTCCAAGGCACCTCTGGTTGGACTTAAACATCTAACTTTTCAGTTAGTAGCTGAGCACTTAATGCTGCCTATAAAACCAGCTTAAAATATAAAGATGCAAATAAGAACAAAAAGATGTAAAAAGATACATTAGGCCAACACTATTTAAATGAAAGCCGAAATTTTTTACATTAATATCAGACAAACTAAATTGCAAAGAATATTATCAGAGATAAAGAAGGTCATTTTGGATATATAATAATGGTAAAGTAATCAATTTATCAAGAGGGCATATCCATCTTAAATGTTTTTACATCTAATCATCATACTTCAATATACATGAAGTAAAAACTCATAGAACAGAAAGAAAAAATAGAAATAGTTTGACATGCAACAACTCTCTTAATAATTGGTAGAATAATAGAAAATTAGCAAATCCATGAACAATTTGAATGAACTACTAATTTGACCTAATGTACATCAATAGAATACTTTATCAAACAATTGAATACATATTCTGTTCAAAAACACATGGGACATTTATAAAAATAGATCATATCATTTAGAATAAAACAAGTAGAATAATTTTAAAATCATATAATACAAAATATATTTTCTGACAACAACGGAATTAAACTAGAAACCAATTACAGAAAGATACACATCCTCCTCACTTATCGACTACCTCCTTATCTGACATTTTGCCTTTATGGCAATAGTAAAAAAGAGACAATCCAACTGTTTTGCACATTAACAATGAACGTTTGACACTAAGGAACACTGAGGTATGAGGTGAGAGTTACACCAGCCGTGATGGTTAAGGTTATGTGTCAGCTTGACTGGGCTATGATTCTCAATGGTTTGGCAGTTATGTAATGATGTAATTTGGCAGTTGTGTAATTATGTAATTTGGCAGTTATGTAATGAAGTAATCTTGCAGTTATGTAATGATGTAGTCATCCTCCATTTTGTGATCTGATGTGGTCATCCTCCATTTTATCATAATGCTGATTTCACATAACGACCTGGTCTTTGGAACCTAACCATGTCAATAAGTGAGGAAAGAACGTATCTTTAAAATCCATCAAGAATTGGAAACTACATAACATATTTGTACATAAAATATGGGTCAAACATGATAACACATGGAATGCTTGTAAAACAGTGTTTGAGAAAAATGTGTAACACTAAGTGATTGTATTAAAAAGTAAGAAAAGTCTCAAAGTGATGAGCTAAGCTCCTACACTAGGAAAAAAGAAAAACTTATCCATTAAACCCAAAGTAAGTGGAAAAAAAGGAAATAATTATAAGAGTAGAAATTGATTAAATATAAAACAGAAATATTAAAAGAAGCAATCAATAAAGCCAAAAAGTTGTTTTGATGAAGTAGATAAAATTGATAAACCTCTATCCAAACTGTCAAAAAAAGAGATGACCCAAGTTACCAGCATCAGAAATGAGAAATATGACACGTGATATCAATATGGATCTTACAGTCATTAGTCAATCACCTCATATGCATGTGAAAGCTGGACGATGAATAAAAAAGACCAAAGAAGGATTGATACCTTTGAATTGTGGTGTTAGCAAAGAATATTTAATATACCGTGGCCAGCCAAAAGAAGGAACAAATCTGTCTTGGAAGAAGTACAACCAGAATGTTTCTTAGAGGCAAGGATGCCAAGATTACGTCTCACATACTTTGGACATGTTATCAGGAGGGATCAGTCCTCCTGATAACAATACCAAAACTTTATGTCAGTATAACAATTCTTTTGACAACTTCCATGAAATTAAAAAAATAAAAATGAAAGACACAATCTATCAAAGTTCACTCAGAAACGGATTACCAGCATAGTTACATATCTACTACATAAACTGAATTTGTAGTTACAAAACCTTTTCACAAAGAAAACTCCAGACCCCGAAGGCTTCATTGGTAATTTCTGCCAAATATTTATGGAGGACAGAGTATCAATTCTAAGTGAGCTCATTTAGAAAAGAAAAAGTGACATTTCCCAAGTCATCTGATAAGTTTAGCAATCACCTGTTTTTAAAACAAAACAAAGACATTATGAGAAAACTACAAATCAATACTTCAAATCAAAATTTCTTTAAAAAAATAGCAAATGAAAGCCAACTGTATATAAAAAGGATACCAAGTCATAAGCTAGTTGATTTTATCCAAGGAAATCATGAGTGGTTTAACATTTGAAAATAACTAAAGGTATTTTAGCATACTAATGGACTTTAAAAAAAATAAAAGAATCATATGATTTTCTCAATAGAAGAGTACTTACCTAAATCCAATATGTTGTTGTTGTTAGGTGCTGTCAAGTCAGTTCTGACTCATAATGACCCTATGTACAACAGAAATAAACACTACCCGGTCTTGAGACATCCTCACAATAGTTATTATGCTTCAGCCCATTGTTACAGCCACTGTGTCAATCCATATCATTGAGGGTCTTCCTCTTTTTTTCTGACCCTCTACTTTATCGAGCATGATGTCCTTCTTCAGGGACTGATCCTTCCTGATATCATGTCCAAGGTATGTGAGATGTAATCTTGGCATCCTTGCCTCTAAGAAGCATTCTGGTTGTACTTCTTCCAAGACAGATTTGTTCCTTCTTTTGGCTGGCCATGGTATATTATGTATTCTTTGCTAACACCACAATTCAAAGGTATAAATCCTTCTTCCGTCTTTTTTATTCATCGTCCAGCTTTCGCATGCATATAAGGTCATTGAAAACACCATGGCTGGGGTTAGACACACCTTAGTCTTCAAGGTGACATCTTTGCTTTTTAAGGTTTTAAAGAGATCTTTTGCAGCAGATTGCCCAGTGCAATGTGTCTTTTGATTTCTTGACTGCTGCTTCCATGGGTATTGATTGTGGATCCAAGTAAAATGAAATCCTTGACAACTTCAATCTTTTCTCCATTGATCATGATATTGCTTATTGGTCCAGTTGTGAGGATTTATGTTGCATTCTTAAAAAAAAAAAAAAAAGTGAGTAAATAAATGGACTACCTCACTGAAACTTTCCTCATGATTAATGGTGAAAGACTGGTTTCCCCTAAATAAAAACTTAAGTACACCCACAATTTCACTTCAACATGACAGAAATATATATATTAAATAATGAAATATTTTTGCATTTTTCCTTACACTAAGAATTTGAAATTCAGTGTGTATTTTATAGCTACAACACATTTCAAATTGAACTTCCCACATTCCAAGTGCTCAACAGGGAAAAAGTGTTGCTCTTATTGTTAGTTGCTATCGAATTTGCTCTGACTCATGGAAACCTTATGTACAACAGAATAAGACATTGTCCACTCCAACATCATTTTCATGATCACTGATATGTATTGAGGGTATTGTGTCAATCCATTTCATTGAAGGTTTCCTCCATATTTGATGACTCTCTGCCAAACATGATGCTGTTTTCTAGAGATTGGTCTTTCATTATGACATGTCCAAAATAAGAGACCCCAAATCTCACTATCCTTGACTCTAAGGAGCATTCTTGTATTTTTTCTAAGACTGATTTATTCCTTCTTCTGGCATTCCAAAGTATATTCAATACTCCTTACCAACACCACAGTTTGAATGCATTCATACTTCTGTCTTCATTGTACATTGTCCTCCTTTCCAAAGCATATGAGGCAACTGAAAAGACCATGGCTTAGGTAACGCACACCTTACTCATAGTGACAACATTGCTTTCTAACACTTTAAATAAGTCTTTTGAAGCAGATCTCCAAAGAAATAGTTTATTTGATTTCTTGACTGATACTTCCATGGACATTGATTATTCATCCAATGAGAAAGAAATTGTTAACTTCAATTTTTTCTCCATTTATTATGATGTTGTTTATCAGTCCAGTTGTGAGGATTTTTGTTCTTTTCACGTTCAGGTGCAATCCATGATGTAGGCATAATCTTTGAACTTCATCAGTAAGTTCTTTATCTTGTCTTCATTTTTGCAAAGCAAGGGAGTGTCATCTGCATATCGAAGGTTGTTAATGAGTCTTCCTCCAATCCTGATTCCAAATTCTTCCTATAGTCCAGCTTTTCGTATTATTTGTTCAGCATACAGATTGAATAAGCAAGGAGAAAGGATACAACCCTGCTGCACATCATTTCCAATTTTAAACCAGATATTTTTTCCTTGACCTGTTGATTCACCACCACTCTTCTGTCAGTTTGTCTTAGTGTGGTGGCTTGCATGTTGGTGTGATGCTGAAAGCTACGCCACCGACATTTCAAATACCAACCGTGTCATCCTTGGTGGAAAGATTACGGGGGGGAGTGGGGGAGGCTTCCAGATTAAGACAGACTAAGAAGAAGGACCTGGATATCTACTTCTAAAAGAATTAGCCAGTGAAAACCTTATGAATAGCAGCAGAACATTGTCTGATATAGTGCCAGAAAATGAGCCCCTCAGGTTGGAAGTCACTCAGAAGACAACTGTGGTAGAACTGTCTCTTCAAACAAAGTCAATCTTAATGACATGGTTGGAGTAAAGCTTTTAGAATCTTTTTTTTTTTTTTAATTTTCCATTTTATTTTTTTAATTGTACTTTAGATGAAGGTTTACAGAACAAACTAGCTTCTCATTAAACAATTAGTGCAGATAATGTTTTATGTCATTGGTTGACAACCCCATGACATGTCAACACTCGACCCTTCTTGACCTTGGGTTCCCTTCTGACTTCTCATCCTTGCCTCTGGGTTAGTGTGCCCATTTAGTCTAGTGTTTTTCTATGAGGCTGTCTAATCTTTGGCTGAAGGGTGGACCTCAGGAGTGACTTCATTACTAACTAAGCTAAAAGTGTGTCCGGGGGCCATGCTCTTGGGGTTTCTCCAGTCTCTGTCAGACCAGTAAGTCTGTTTTTTTTTTTCCTTTGGGAGTTAGAATTTTTTTCTACATTTTTCTCTAGCTCTGTCCAGGACCCTCTATTGTGATCCTTATCAGAACAGTCGGTGGTGGTAGCAGGACACCATCTAGTTGTGCTGGACTAATTCTGGTGGAGGCTGTAGTACTTGTGGTCCATCAGTCATTTGGAGTAATCTTTTCTTTGTGTCTTTGATTTTCTTCATTCTCTCTTGCTCCAGATGGGGTGAGACCAGTGGAGTATCTTAGATGGCAGGCCACACGCTTTTAAGATCCCAGACTCTACTCACCGAAGTAGAATGTAGAACATTTTCTTTATAAACTATATTATGCAAATTGATCTAGATGTTCCCAGAGACCACAGTCCCAATAGCCCTCAGCCCAGTGATTCAGTCCTTCAGGAAGTTTAGATGTGTCTACAGAGCTTCCATGACCTTGCCTTGGACAAGTTGTGCTGGCTTCCCCAAAATTGGGTACTGTCTTACCCTTCACCAAAGTTACCACTTATCTATTGTCTGTTTAGTTTTTTTCCATCACGAACCTTCCCCTCCCTCGTAACCCTCAAAGATTGTTTCTTTTTGTACATAAACCTTCTCATGAGTTTTTATAATAGTGGTCTCATTCAATATTTGTCCTTTTGTGATTTACTTATTTCACTCAACATAATGCCCTCAGATTCATCAACGTTGGGAGATGCTTCACAGACACATCATTGTTCTTTATTGTTGTGAAGTATTCCATTGTGAGTATATACCATAGTTTGTTAATCTATTTATATGTTGATGGGCATCTAGGTTGTTTCCATCTTTTCGCTATTGTGAAGAGTGCTGCAGTGAATATGGACATGGGATCCTTTTGCTGTTCTCTTTCTGTTTGAGTTGTATAGCTAATGATTTGATTTTTTCCCTCTCTTCCTTTTTGATGTGTGCATCTATCACTATAAACTGTCCTCTGAGCACTGCCTTTGCCGTGTCCCAAAGGTTTTGGTATGATATGTTTTCATTCTCATTTGATTGTAGGAATTTTTTGATTCCATCTTCGATTTTTTCTATTACCGAGTGGTTTTTAAGCAGGATGTTATTTAGTTTCCATGTATTTGATTTTTTTTCCTTGCTCTTCCTGCTGTTAATTTCTACTTTGATGGCATTGTGATCATAGAAGATACTGCGTATTATCTCAATGTTTTGGGTTTTGTTGAGGGTTGCTTTGTAGCCTAACATGTGCTGTATTCTGGAGAATGTTTCATGAGCATTGGAAAAGAATATGTACTTTGCAGCTATTGGGTGGAGTGTTCTATATATGTCTATGAGGTCAAGTTGGCTGATTGTGGCCTTTAGATGTTCTATATCTTTGTTGAGTTTCTTTCTAGATGTTCTGTCCTTTACCAAGAGTGGTGTGTTGAAATCTCCAACTATTATTGTGCAGCTGTCAATTTCTCTTTTCAGAGCTGTTATAGTTTGTTTTATGTATTTTGGAGCCCTGTCATTGGGTAAGTAGATATTTATTATGGTTATGTCTTCATGATAGATTGTCCCTTTAATCATTATATAATGCCCTTATTTGACTTTTATGATGGATCTTGTTTTAAAGTATATTTTATCTGAGATTAGTATTGTTACTCCTACTCTGTTTTGTTTGTTGTTTGCTTGATATGTTTTTTCCATCCTTTAATTTTTAATAAATTTATGTCTTTGTTTCTAAGGTGTGCCTCTTGTAGACAGCTTATTGATGCATCCTATTTTTTTTATCCATTCTCTCACTCTCTGTCTCTTTATGGGTGCATTTAGGCCGTTTACGTTCAGTGTAATTATTGATAGGTGTGAGTTTATTGCTGTCATTTTATAGTGTTTTTTTTGGTGATGCTGACGTTTTCTTTGCTCTTCTTACTCTTGTGTGCCAAATTCCACTTGTTTGTGGATTTTTTTTATTATTTCTTTTGTTTTTGTAGATTTTGTGTTTACTGAGACTTTATGTTTTTCTTCTTTATTTTGATGAGTATGTTTGTTAACTGTCTTTGTGGTTATCTTAAAATTTACCCTTATTATCTTTCTAAGTTTGAACTAGTCTTTTATTACTTAGTATTGCCTTGACTTCCTCTCCATTTGAAAGTTCTATACCTACACCGTTTAGCCCCTCTTTTATTGTTCTGACGTTGTCATTTACAGATTAACCTCTCTCGTTCCGTGTTGTTAATCTTTTAGTTTTGATTTATCCTTGAGAATTCAGTACCTAGGTTGGTATCTGGCTGATGCAATATTGCAACCTAGATTCAGGCTGTCATCTGATGTTGTTGGTTCTCTAAACAAAGGATTACCTTTAATAATTCTTTTAAATTTGGTTTGGTTTTTATATATTGCCTTAATTTCTGTTTATCTAGAAATGTCCTAATTCACTATCATATTTGAGTGAGAGTTTTGCAGGATATATTATTCTTGGTTGGCAATTTTTTTCCTTCTAGGTTTTATATATGTCATCCCATTGCCTTCTTCCCAGGATGGTGTCTGCCAAGTAATCAGAGCTTAGTCTTATTGTTTCCCCTCTGTATGTGACTTTTCATTTTTCTCAAGCTGCTCTCAGGATTCTTCCTTTGTCTTTGGTTTTATCGAGTGTGATTATGACATGCCTTGGTGATTTTCTTTTGGAGTCCATCCTTTATAGGATTCATTGAGCTTCTTGGATGGTCAGCTTTTCATCTTTCATGATATTAGGGAAGTTTTCTGTCAGAAATTTGTCAATGATCCTGTCTGTGTTTTCCATTTTTTTCCCTGTTCTGGAACTCCAATCACTCACAAACATTTACTTTTGATTTTATCCCACATCGTTCTCGGGGTTTCTTCATTTTTCTTCCTTCTTTTCTCTGATTTTTCCTCAAAGTGGTTCCCAAATATTTTTCTCAGTTTCAGTGATCCTGTGTTCCATTATTTCATACCTGCTCCTCAAACCTTCTAGACACAGTCCATTTCTGAAATTGTGTTGTTTACCTTTTAAATTTATAATTACTATCTTTGTATAATTTTCTAGTTGTGAATTTATTTTGACATTTTCTTACTGTATTATTTCCCTGAATTCCTCCATTGTTTTGTCTGTCTTTTCTGTGATTTTGTCTATTTTTTCCTCATTTTTGTCTGCTTTTTCCTTCAACCCTTGGATAACCCTGAATATTGGAGATTTAAATCCCCTATCAGGTAGTTCCAGTGCCTTTTCTTCTGTTGAGAGGTCATCTGGTGTTTTATTTTTTTCATTTACTCAAACGATCCTGTTCTGTTTTTTTATTTGTTTTGATATTGTCTGCTGTCTTCAGGATATTCAGTAATTATTTTCTTAATTTATTTATTGTGGATTTGTTTGTTTAATTCTGTTTTTTTGTTTTACTTGGTAATGTCTGAGCAGGTGGTCTTGGCTTTCTTTGTTGTTTGCTCATCTCTGGACTCTAGTCTTCTCAATACCTTGTATAATGGGCAGGGACAGTCACTCAACTATAGTGCAGTAGGGCAAGTCCTGCTGAGGGGGAAGGGCTGAGATGGGTCTGTTGTAGCACATTCTGGGGCTGACAGGGCAGGGCTGGGCTTCAGTGTAGTGCACGTTCTGGTAGACAGTGTCTTTGCTGCTTGGGAGTGTGATGCTCAGTGCACAGTGCAGATAGGCAGGTGGAGAGGTTGTGATGTGTGAGGATAAGTTGGTGTGAAGAAGAGAAAGAGGACAAAGAATCAGGAGCCAAAAAAAAAAAAAAATGTTGAGGGATCCTGCCATTGGAGTGGTGCTGACCTGGGGAAGCCATGTGCTGGTTGATTTCTAGCAGGGTGGTGAAACACAGTCCGTCAAGAAGGGACAGATATGGCACACACAGCTAGATGGGTGAGAGAAAGGAAAGGAAGGAAGGGAGAGAGATAAGAAACTAGTTACAAAAAGAGAGAGAGAGAGAACAGCATAGGAGGCCAGTTGATTGGGAGATAAGAATGGAAAGAATGTAGACAGAGACAAGAAACCAAGGGAAAAAAAAAATACTAGGTGGCTGGGAGGAAGGAAAGGAAGGAAGGTAGAGAGAGATACAAGAAACTGAGGGAAAAAAAGAAGAAAAACAAATCCCCCAAGGGAGCCAACTGGAAGTGGATCCCCAGTCGAGTGGCACAGTTGTTCAAGAAGGAGCAGAGATGGCACACAGCACCAGGTATTCAGGAGATAGGAAAAGAAGGAAGGTAGAGAGAGATAAGAAACAGAGAAAAGAAAAGAAGAGGAAAAGAAAAAAATGCCCTTATGGAGCCCACTGGTGTGGTGGCATGGACTGGGGAAGTGGCTCCTCAGTTGAGTGGCACTGCACAGCCTGTCAAGGAGTGGAGATGTCACACAGTGCCAGGTATTCAGGAGACAGGAAAAGAAGGAAGGTAGAGAGAGATGAAATATTGAGAAACAAAGAAAAACAAAAAGGAAAAAGAAAGAAAAAAATACCCCAGGGAGCCCACCAGCATGGCAGCATAGACGGGGGAAGTGGTTCCCCAGCTGAGTGGTACATCACAGCCTGTCAGGAAGGAGTGGAAAAGGTACATGGAGCCTGGTGTTTGAGAGAAAGAGAGGAGGGAGATGAGAGAGAGAGAGAGAAGAAACTAAAAGAAGATGAGAAAACAACAACAGCAACAAAAAATGGCACTGAAGAACCTGGCTGGTGTGGGTTAGGCGAATCCAAGCAGCAAAGAGCCATTGTCTGCCCGGCCAAGTGACCACAGCCCCCCAGAAAGTGGCGAGGGCCGAGCAGGGGGAAGAAGGGTGGGAAGTGAGGAAGTGTGTACTGCTGGTTACTGGGCACTCTGTCTCCTGTTGGGAGCTCCATGAAGCTGCCTTCTGGTACTCCCTGTCTGCCGTTCTTGGTGCCTGAGGAGTCCAAGATGGCGAATCTGTGCCGCACTAGATGATAGGGGACTTCCACTCCATATTTTTCTCCACTCTCAGCTTTCTGTCAGTTTCTTATTCCATTTGGTCCTTGGTTGAGTTCTTTATCCCTTCATTTGATGCTTAGGGATCCAGAAGAGATGTTGTCTCTGTTTTACTTAATATGATTATGTGGCATGACTCAAAATGAGAGGAAACAGCTGCAAACATCCATTAATAATCAGACTGTGGAATGTACAAAGTATGAATCTAAGAAAATTGGAAGTTTTCAAAAATGAAATTCAGTGCTTAAAGATAGATATCCTAGGCATTAGTGAGCTGAAATCGAGTGATATTGGCCATTTTGAATCAAAATCACATCGTCTACTATGCCAGGAATGAAAACTTGAAGACAAACAGCATCACATAAATTGCCGAAAAGAACATTTCAATATCTCTCTTGAAGTACAACACTGTCAGTGATAGGATAATATCCTTAGGAGCCCTGGTGGTGCAGTAGTTAGGAGTTTGGTGGCTAACCAAAAGTCAGCACCTCAGATCCACCAGCCATTCCTTGGAAATCCTATGGGGCAGCTCTACTCTGTCCCTCTGTCCTATAGGGTCTCTATGAGTCAGAATCAACTCGATAGCAATGTGTACCTGGTAATAAGACTATAATTCAAATTTACGCACCAACCATTAATGTCAAAGATAAAGAAATTGAAGATTTTTACCAAGTTCTGCAGTGTGAAGCTGACCAATCATGCAATCGATATGCATTGATAATTACTGGTGATTGGAATGTGAAAATTTGAAACAAAGAAGGATCGGTAGATCTAAATATGGCCTTGGTGATAGAAATAATGCTGTAGATTACATGAAAGAATTTGCAAGACTAATGACCTATTCATTGGAAATACCTTTTTTCAACAACATAAACGGTGACTATACAAGTGAAATTTGCCAGATGGAATACATAGGAATCAAATCAACTACATATGTGGAAAGAGACCGTGGAGAAGCTCAATATTATCTGTCAGAACAAGGCCAAGGCCTGCTACAGAACAGATCATCAATTTCTCATCAGCAAGTTCAAGTTGAAGCTGAAGAAAATTAGAACTAGTCCATGAGAATCAAATATATGCCCCACCTGAGTTTATAGACCATCTCAAGAATAGATTTGACACGTTGAACACTAATGATTGAAGACCAGACGAGTTGTGGAATGACATCAAAGACATTATACATGAAGAAACAAGAGGCCATTAAAAAGACAGGAAAAATAGAAAAGATCAAAATAGATATCAGAAGAGACTAAAACTTGTTCCTGAATGTAGAGTAGCTAAAGGGTATGGAAGAAATGATGAAGTAAAAGAGCTGAACAGATGATTTCAAAGGTGGCTCAGAAGAAAAGCTAAAGTATTACAATGAAATGTATAAAGACCTGGAGTTAGAAAACCAAAAGGGAAGAATACAATCAGCATTTCTGAAGCTGAAAGAACTGAAGAAAACATTCAAGCCTCGAATTGCAATATTGAAGGATTCTGTTGGCAAAATATTGAACAACGCAGGAAGCATCAAAAGAAAATGGAAGGAATACAATGAGCCAGTGTAACAAAAAGAATTGATCAATGTTGAACCATTTCAGGAGGTAGCATATGATGAAGAACTGGTGGTACTGGAAGAAGAATTCCAAGCTGCACTGATGGCATTGGCATATGACAAGGCTTCAGGAATAGACGGAATACCAATTGAGATGTTTCAACATACAGATGCAACACTGGAAGTGCTTACTCATCTATGGTAAGAAATTTGGAAGATAGCTACCTGGCCAACCAACTGGAAGAGATCCATACTTGTGCCCATTCCAAAGAAAGGTGATTCAAGAGAATACAGAAATTATCAAGCAATATCACTAATATCATGCACAAGTAAATTTCCCTGAAGATCATTGAAAAGAGATTGAGGCAGTATATCAACAAGGAAATGCCAGAAATTCAAGCTGGATTCATAAGAGGATGTGGAACAAGGGATATCAATGGTGATGTCAGGTGGACCTTGGCTGAAAGCAGAAAATACCAGAGAGATGTTTATTTGTGTTTTATTGGCTACATAAATGCATTTGAATGTGAGGATAATAACAAATTATGGATAATATTGCAAAGAATGGGAATTCCAGAACACATAATCATACTCATAAGGAACTTGTGCATAGACCAAGAGGCAGTCATTGAAACAGAACAAGGGGATACTGTGTGTTTTAAAATCAGGAAAGGTGTGCATCGGGGTTGTATATTGTCACCATACTTATTCAATCTGTATGCTGAGCAAATAATCTGAGAATCTGGACTATATGAAGAAGAACATGTAATCAATATTGGAGGAAGACTCATTAACAACCTGCGTTATGCAGATGGCATAACCTTGCTTGCTGAAAGTGAAGAGGAGTTGAAGCACTTACTGATGAAGATCAAAGACCACAGCCTTCAGTATGGATAATACCACTACATAAAGAAAACAAATCCTCAAAACTAGACCAATAAGCAACATCACGATAAATGGAGAAAATATTGAAGTTGTCAAAGATTTCATTCTATTTGAATCCATAATCAATGCCCATGGAAATAGTGGTCAAGAAATCCAAGGTTGCATTGGGAAAATCTGTTGCAAATACCTCTTTAACTTGTTAAAAATCAACCTAAGTCATGGTATTTTCAATTGCCTCATATGCATGTGAAAGCTGAACAATGAATAAGGAAGACTGAAGAAGAATTTATTCCTTTGAATTATGGTGTTTGTGAAGAATATTGAATATAGCATGGACTCTGAAAGAATGAACAAGTATGTATTGGAAGAACTATAGCCAGAATGCTCCTTAGATGCGAGGATGGCAAGACTTCTTCTCACATACTTTGGAGATTTTATCAGGAGGGACCATTCCCTGGAGAAGGGCATCATGCTTGGTAAAGTAGAGGGTCAGTGAAAAAGAGGAAGACCCTCAATGGATTATCTTAGTCATCTAGTGCTGCTATAACAGAAATATCATAAGTGAATGGATTTAACAAAGAGGAATTTATTCTCTCACAGGCTACAAGTCCAAATTTAGGGCATTAGCTCCAGGGGAAGGCTTTCTCTCTCTGTTGCCTCTGGAGGAAGGTCCTTGTCATCAATCTTCCCTTGGTCTAGGAGCTTTTCCTTGCAGGAACCTCAGTTTCAAATGATGCTGCTCTGCTCCCTACAATGCTTTCTTGGTGGTATGAGGTCACCCCTCTCTGCTTGCTTCCCTTTCCTTTTATCTCTTGTAAGATAAAAGGTGGCAAAGGCCACACTTCAGGGAAACTCTCTTTAAATTGGATCAGGGATGTGATCTTAGTAAGGGTGTTATAATCCCACCCAAATCTTCTTTAACTAAAATTACAATCACTAAATGGAGGACAACTACACAATACTGGGACTCATGGACTAACCAAGTTGACACATATTTTTGGGGGACACAATTCATTCCATGACAAGGATGGATTGACAAAAAGGTTGCAACTATGGGCTCAAACATAGCAAAGATTGTGAGGATGGCACAGGTCTGGGCATTGTTTTGTTCTGTTCTACATACTGTCACTATGAGTTGGAACTGATCAACGGCACCTAACAGCAATAACAAAAACAAACTGATTATGTGGTCTCTGTATTGCACATTTGACACTAAACTCCTGCGAAGCCTTCCTTGTAGCCTACTTGAAAATATGAGGCAAAAGAAACATGTAACACATTTAATTAAGCTCCCATATGGCTGATGAATGTTATTTTTCATATAGAAAAAAAGTAAATTATTGAATTTAAGTAAAACTAAAACGACAAAAAAATAGAATTGTATATTTTAAAAAATGCCCTGTTGATAGTTAAGATTGTGGGCCAACTTGGCTGGGCCATGATTCTCAGTGTTTTGGCAGTCGTATAATGTTGTGCTCACTTCCCTGTTGACGTTTGATATGTGATCACTCCCGTGATGGGATCTGCTGTGAGTAACCAATCAGTTGAAATGGAGTTTCTTTGGGCTTGTGGCCTGCATCAAATATAAGGGGACATTCTGGCAAGGCTCAGGGGCTTTTTGCTCACCCTGGAAACTGCAACTGGCTCCTGTTTGTTTGAGCTCTGGTTCTTGGGACTTGAGCTAGCAGCTTAACTGCAGTCTTGCCTGCCAAATTTGGGATTCATCAATCTTTGTAGCCTGTGAGCAAGAGCCCTGCTCTCTGACCTGTAGATCTTATAGCCTGTAAGCAAGGGCCCTGCTCTCTTACCAGCCCCTGGGGCTAAGTGAATCGGAGAAGCCTCTATCCTGACCCACGGACTTGGCATGTTCCAGCCTCTACAACTGTGTTAGCCATTTCCTTGATATAAATCTCTCTCTATATATATATTTATACACTTCAGAGGTTTTGCTTCGCAGGATAACCCATCCTAAGACACTTTGTTTAAACAGTTTTGGGACTATCATACTGAAATAACATTAGTATAAGTCTGACTATTATAACTACATTCCTGGTTCTAGATCTAAAGAACAAATAAACCATAAAATATCTTTTATTTTTTCTCATTGCAGCCTAGATATGACTCAGCCTTCCCATTAAAAACTGTACTTTTGTCAGTTGGCAACAAACGTGTTGTCAATCTTATGGTATACCACTTCAGTGTGGAATTAACCAGTGTGTGCATGTGTGTGTTATGTAATACACAAAGTCTTCTATTTAACTTTTTTGTGTTGTTTTTAACACAAATTTCTGGAAAGGAGCAACAGATCAAATCTTTAAATTTTCAGCAATTTGTCAAATGACAATATTATTATCAATTTCATAATTTGAATGCCTGTTTTCATAATTATTATTTTGCAGGGTATAATTTGGATGTTGTTATAGATTGAATTGTGTCCCCTCAAAATATGTATGTCAATTTGTCTAGGCCGTGATTCCCAGTGTTGTGTGATTGTCCACCATTTTGTGATTTTCCTATGAGTTGTAAATCCTATCTCTATGATGTTAATGAGATGAGATTAGTGGCATTTAGTTATGTTAGTGAGGCAGGACTCAATCTGCAAGATTGGATTGTGTCTTGAGCCAGTCTCTTTTGAGATATAAAAGAAGAGAGCAGAGACACATTGGGACCTCATACCACCAAAAAAGCAGCGTCATGACCAGAGCATGTCTTTTAGTCCCGGAGTTCCTTCTTGGAGAAGCTCCTAGACCCATGGAAGATTTATGACAAGGTCCTTCCTCCACAGCTGACAGAAAGAAATCCTTCTTCTGGAGTTGGGGCCCTAAATTTGGACTTCTAGCCTACTAGACTGTGAGAGAATAAACTTATGTTTGTTAAAGCCATCAACTTGTCATATTTTTGTTATAGCAGAATTAGATGACTAAGTCAGAAGTTTTCTTAAATATTCTATCCAATAGGTTGACTATATTTTGAAACAACAATTACCTCTTTTATAAGACTGTCCTGATGAATTGTTGAGGACTACGTATAACCTCTTGAGTTGTTTTTAATATACACTCTGTAGTTTCCCTGTATTTCTGTATCTGGTCACTGATTATTGCATGGAGGTCTGGTAGTATTCTGATACACTTCCAGTTAAAAAAATGTAATATAAATATTTTCAAGTCTCTATTTTTTCTTGAAGCTAAATATCCCAAAATGCCATTTTTAAATTATTTTCAATGCTTCATTTTCATCTGGTATTTAAATTTTCAAAGACAGTGCACATTTTCCCCAGGTTATGCATCTCATTTTTATACCTTAATGCCCTAGACATATTTCTGTATCCCTGGAAAAATAAAATCTTTTCTGATTTGATTTTACATAATTTTGACTCACAAAATATTTTAACTTGATTTGTCTTTTAAAATATTTTTCTTTTGGGAGTTTGAGTTTCTGTTATGCGTAGGTAAAATTCCTTGATTTCTATGTCTAAAACTATATCCCTTCTCATTTTAATCATTTTTGTGATTTTTCCCCCTTAATTAAGGGACAACATCAGAAATATATTCTCTATATCATTAAATATATTTTCTATTATGTTTTCAACACTTTGACGTATTTTATGCTATTTAATTGGCTATTTTTAATTCTTTGTATTCGTTATTTCATTTAGCTTCTTTTTCACCTGTTCTCTTCTATTCAAATGTATTTTTTTCTGTAAAGAATCATCTATTTGTGCATCCTCTACCAGATTCTAAGCAGTGTTTTTCTAAAAAAAATTCTTTTGTTTCAGCATAATAATTTTTCCGTCATGCTTGCTTGTCTCTCTCTCTTTCATAGTATATATACTATTTGAAGGTGATATATACCTTATCTTTGATAAGAGATAAGATATATATTACTATTAACTCTAATAATGAATTGGATACTGGTTGTATTCCAGATGAAAGAATGTCTGAGTTCCACATGGATGTTGTTCTTCTTGTTAAGTGCCATTGAGTAGGTTCCGACTCATAGTGACCCCATGTACAACAGAAGAAAACACTGCCTGGTCCTGTGCCATCCTCGTGATCATTGTTATGCTTGAGCCCATTGTTGCAGCCACTATGTCAATCCATCTTGTTGAGGGTCTATGTGGATAGCATGAGCTAATTTCTCTGTTAAGCTGAAACAAGGAATTACACTAAAACCTATAATTCCTGGAACGTACTGCTAACTAGAGTTACTTTTGTTGTGGTTGTTTACTAGGTAATTTTGTCTTTGTTTGACTTATTTTTATTTTTTGCTTGCCTTTTTGTTTTCCACTTGATTTGCATTTTCTTCTGAAAACTGTGGAAACACCACTCCTTCAGGGTACAATGTGCCCCTACCAGGATCAATCTCTTTTTAACAATCTATTGCATGCTAGTTTGTTTGTTTATTCAATTTTATCTATCTGTCTATCTGTCTGCCTGTCTGTCTGTCTATCAGTTTATTTGAATTTGTAATCTTTCACTAGATTTAGAAACTTTGTGAGTTGGGAATATACTTAGATTACATTGAAAACTTCTTCCCTACTACTTAGTTATCTGTTTTTATAGACCCTAATCCTTTAAACATAAAACTTCATCCTTAGGATTATCTTAATACTGAAGTTGTGTTCCTCCACATGTCTGTCAGTTCGTTGTACTGTGGGGACTTGTGTGTTGCTGTGCTGCTGGAAGCTATGCCACCAATATTCAGATACTAGCAGGGCCAACCATGGTGGACAGGTTTCAGCTGAGCATACAGCCTAGGAAGAAGGAGCTGGCAGTCTACTTCTGAAAAGAATTAGCCAGTGAAAACCTTATGAATAGCAGCAGAACATTGTCTGATATAGTGCTGGAAGATGAGCCCCCTAGGTTGGAAGGCACTCAAAAGACAACTGGAGAAGAGCTGGCTCCTCAGAGTCGACCTTAATGACGTGGATGGAGTCAAGCTTTCAGGACTTTCATTTGCTGATGTGTCACAACTCAAAATAAGAAGAAACAGCTGCAACCATCCATTAATAATCGGAACGTGGAATGTACAAAGTATGAATCTAGGAAAATTGGAAATCATCAGAAATGAAATGGAACACATAAACATCCATATCCTAGGCAGTAGTGAGCTGAAATGGACTGGTATTGGCCATTTTGAATCAGACAATCATACGGTCTGCTATGCTGAGAATGACAACTTGAAGAGGAATGACGTTGCATTCGTCGTCAAAAAGAACACTACATGATCTATCTGAAGTACAACGCAGTCAGTGATAGGATAATATCCATACACCTACGAGGAAGACCAGTAAATTCGATTATTATTCAAATACACACACCAACCGCTAAGGCTAAAGATGAAGAAATTGAAGACTTTTATCAGTTCTGCAGTCCGAAATTGATCGAAAGTGCAATCAGAATGCATTAATAATTACTGGTGATTGGAATGAGGAAGTTGGAAGCAAAGAAGAAAGATCAGTAGTTGGAAGTTATAGCCTTGGTGATAGAAATGATGTTGGAGATCACATGATAGAATTTTGCAAGACCAATGACTTCTTCATTGCAAATACCTTTTTTCGCCAACATAAATGGCAGTTATACACATGGACCTCACCAGATGGAATACACAGGGATCAAATTGACTATATCTGTAGAAAGAGACAATGGAAAAGCTCAGTATCATCAGTCAGAACAAGGGCAGGGGCTGACTGCAGAACAGACCATCAATTGCTCATGTATAAGTTCAAGTTGAAACTGAAGAAAATTAGAACAAGTCCACGAGAGCCAAAGTACAAACAAGTATATCCCACCTGAATTTAGAGACAATCTCAAGAATAGATTTGACGTGTTGAACACTAATGACAGAAGACCAGACAAGTTGTGGAATGATATCAAGGACATCATACATGAAGAAAGCAAGAGATCATTAAAAAGACAAGAAAGAAAGAAAAGACCAAAATGGATGTCAGAAGAGACTCTGAAACTTGCTCTTGAACGTTGAGTAGCTAAAGCAAAAGGAAGAAATGATGAAGTAAAAGAACTAAACAGAAGACTTCAAAGGGCAGCTTCAGAAGATAAAGTATTATAGTGACATGTGCAAAGAGCTGGAGATAGAAAACCAAAAGTGAAGAACAGGCTCGACATTTCTCAAGCTGAAAGAACTGAAGAAAAAGTTCAAGCTTCAAGTTGCAATAGTGAAGGACTATATGGGTAAAATGTTATACGATGCAGGAAGCATCAAAAGAAAATGGAAGGAATACACAGGAATACCAAAAAGAACTGGTGGATGTTCAATCCTTTCAACAGGTAGCATATGATCAGGAACTGATGGTACTGAAGGAAGAATTCCCAGCTGCATTGAAGGCATTGGTGAAAAACAAGGCTCCAGACACTGACAGAATATTAATTGAGATGTTTGAATAAATGGATGCAGCGCTAGAAGTGCTAACTCATCTATTCCAAGAAATTTGGAAGACAGCTACCTGGCCATCCAACTGGAAGAGATTCATATTTATGCCTATTCCTAAGAAAGGTGGTCCAGCCAAAAGCAGAAATTATTGAACAATATCATTAATATTACACACAAGTAAATTTTTACTGAAGATCATTCAAAAGTGGCTGTAGCAGTATTTCTACAGGTAACTGCCAGAAATTCAGCTGGATTCAGAAGAGGATGTGGAACCAGGGATATCATTGCTGATGTCAGATGGATCCTGGCTAATAGCAGCAAATGCCAGGAATATGTTTACCTGTGTTTTACTGACTATGCAAGGCATTCTACTGTGTGGATCATAACAAATTATGGATAACATTTCAAAGAATGGGAATTCCAGAACATTTAATTGCAGTCATGAGGAACCTGTACTTAGATCAAGAGGCAGTTGTTCAGACAGAACAAGGAAACAGTGCATGGTTTAAAGTCAGGAAAGGTGTGCTTCCGGATTGTGTCTTTTCACCATATCTATTCCATCTGTATGCTGAGCAAATAATTGGAGAAGCTGGACTACATAAAGAATGGGGCATCAGGATTGGAGGAAGACCCATTAACAACCTGCCTTATGCAGATAACACAAACTTGTTTGCTGAAAGTGAGGAAGACTTGAAGCACTTACTGATGAAGATCAAAGACCACAGCCTTCAATATGGATTACACCTCAACATAAAGAAAACAAAAATCCTCACTACTGGACCAATAAACAACATCATGATAAATGCGGAAACGACTGAAGTGAAGTTGTCAAGGATTTCATTTTTCTTGGATCTACAATCAACACCCATGGAAGCAGCAGTCAGGAAATCAAAAGATGCATCGCATTGGGCAAATTTGCTGCCAAAGACCTCTTTAAAG
Source organism: Dugong dugon (assembly GCA_030035585.1). Taxonomy (NCBI): domain Eukaryota; kingdom Metazoa; phylum Chordata; class Mammalia; order Sirenia; family Dugongidae; genus Dugong; species Dugong dugon. Next base: position 97,059,549 of record CM057463.1, on the reverse strand, counting down.
TGTTGAAAGCAAAGATGTCACCTTGAAGACTAAGATGCACCTGACCCAAGCCATGGTATTTTCAATCACATCATATGTATTGAAAGCTGGACAATGAATAAGGAAGACTGAAGAAGAGTTGATACCTTTGAATTATGGTGTTGCCAAAGGATACTGAATATACCATGGATTGCCAAAAGAATGAACAAATCTGTCTTGAAAGAAGTACAACTAGAACACTCCTTAGAGGTAAGGATGGTGAGACTATGTCTCACATACTTTGGACATGTTGTCAGGAGGGATGAGTCCCTGGAGAAGGACATCATGCTTGGCAAAATACAGGGTCGATGAAAAAGAGGAAGATCCTCAACAAGATGGATTGACACAGTGACTGCAATAGTGGCTCAAGCTTAACAATGATTGTAACCATGACATAGGACCAGGCACTGTTTCGTTCTGTTGTACACAGGGTAGCTATGAGTTGGAACTGACTCGATGGCACCTAAAAACAACAACAATGTTGCATTTTTGCCCTTATGTAAATTACAGTATTTCCCCTTAGTCTTAATCTACCTGTAGATAAGTGGTTTTGGTTATAATAAAAAAATGGCAGATTAAATCATGAAGAAAAACTCAAATTTATCCAACAGAAAATAAACAGAATATGAAAAGACAAGACTCAGAACAGGAATTAGGAAGAAAAAACTATGTAAGATAGTAATAGATAGTAAAATTCTGGTAATGAGATAAATGCAAATTAAAGTAAAAATTGTAATATAATTTTATGTTCATCAGACTTGCAAACATAAAACTGGTAACAACTACTGCTGCCAGGGATTTGGGAGAAAAGAAGTTTGTTTCTGCTGTGTTAGAAATATGAACCATTACACAGAATACTATGCAACAATAAAGAACAAAGATGAATCCTTGAAACATCTTACAACATGGAGGAATCTGGGAAATATTATGCTGAGTGAATTTAGTCAGTTACAAAAGGACAAATATTGCATAAGACCACTATTATAAGAACTCAAGAAAAAGTTTAAACACAGAGAAAACATTCTTTGATGGTTATGAGGGTGGAGAAGGAGGGAGAGGGTTATTCAGTAGATAGTAGACAAGAGTTACCTTAGGTGAAGGGAAGGACAACACACACTACAGGGGAAGTCAACACATCTGGACTAAACCAAAGCTAAGAAGTTTCCTGAAAACAACCAAGCACTTCAAGGGACAGAGTAGCAGGGGTGGAGGTCTAGGGACCATGCTTTCAAGGGATATCTAGGTCAACCGGCATAACAAAGTTTGTTTAAAAAAAAAGTTCTGCATCCTACTTTGGTGAGTGGTTTCTGGGATCTTAAAAGCTAGTGAGTGGCCATCTAAGATATATCAGTTGGTCCCAACTTACCTGAAGTAAAGGAGAATGAAGAACACCAAAGACACAAGGAAAGTATTAGCCCAAGACACAGAAAGGGCCACATAAACCAGAGACTGCATCAGCCGGAAACCAGAGGAACTAGATTGTGCCCAGCTACCACCAGTGGCCGTCCTGACAGGGAACAAAACAGAGAGTCCCTGATGGAGCATGAGAAAAGTGGGGTGCAGAACTCAAATTCTAGTGAAAAGACCAGACTTAATGGTCTGACTGAGATTGGAGAAACCCCAGAAAGCATGGCCTCCGGATGCTATGTCAACCCAGAACTAAAACCGTTTCTGAGGCCAACTCTTCAGACAAAGATTAGACTGGACTATGGGGCATAAGATGATACTTGTGAAGAATGTGCTTCTTAGCTCAAGTAGATACATGAGACTAAAAGGGAAGCTCCTGTCCTGAGGTGGGATGGGAAGGCAGAGAGGATCAGGAGCTGGCTGAATGGACACGGGCAATCAGGGGTGGAAAGGAGGAGTGTGCTGTCATAGTATAGGGAGAGCAATTATGGTCACATTACAATGTATGTATAAATTTTTGTATGAGAGACTAAGTTGAATTGTAAACTTTCACTCAAACTACAACAATTAAAAAAAAAGAAATATGAACCCTTACATAATATTTTGAAATGAATTTGACAACTTCTATCACAATTTTTAAAACAATATATTATAAAATCAATTCCATAATGATAAAAGCGGCTGTTCATACATTTTTATGTATGGGGATACTTATTGTGTTTATTGCAGCCTTTTATAATAGAAAAAAAATTTAAAAATTACAAAAGTGAATGCTTGTACATAAGAACCATGGTTGAAAAGCAACAGAAGGCATTGATGGTTCAGTGGTAGAAATCTCACCCTCCATGTGAGAAACCCGGGACTGATTCCTGGCCGATGCACATCATTCATAGCCACAGCCCATATGTCAGTAGCTGTTTGTGTATTAGTATGACACCCAATAGGTTCAGTGGAACTTCCAGACTTAGAAGGACTAGGAAGAAAGGTGATCTTCCAAAATCAGTCAATAAAAACTCTATGGATTACAACAGTCCCATCTACAACCAATCATGGCAATGAATCAGGACCTGGCAGGTTTCTGATCTGTTATGGACAGGATTTTCTTGAGTTGGGTGCTCACCCAAAGACATCCAACAACAACATATACCCTTTAGAATGGGGAAAAAAAAAGAAACAAACTAAAACAATGGAACATAAAAACTGTCAATAAATCCGAAAAGTAAGCTGCAGAAAGTCAATAGAAATATCCATTTCCTGTCTTTGGACAGTGCTTCAACACTTTAGATGAGCTGAGGCAACATATTTTGCCAAAGTATGAATTGTTAAATAAGATAGTTGTTTTGAGGTTTAATTTGTACAAATTCATTACTTCCTTTGCATGGTAGACTGAGATAAAAATGAGAAGTATAACATTTATAGATAGTTCTTGTAGGAAGTGGGATAAAAACTAGAATAACCTGTTGCCATTGAGTGGATTCTGACTCATAGCCTCCCTATGGACAGAGTAGAACTGCCCTATAGGGTTTCCAAGGAGAGGCTGGTGGATTCCAACTTTTGGTTAGCTGCCCGAACTCTTAACTGCTTTGCCAGCAGGGTTCCCCAAAACTAGAATATGTTGTATATGTTACAATACGCCTTCATTAGTGAGAAGAGAGCAGGTGAAAATACCAATATTTTGCTTAACTTCTTCTACGACGCAATAGCAAACAGTAATAGGAATGCTTCAGATCTTTCATCTAGAGTTGACCCAAGCAGAGTGAGTCTCTCCTTTGCTATTGGCCTGTACTACTCTTTCATGTTTCCTAATAGGTATAAACATCAACAAGCAGAGAGGTGTGTAAGGAGGTTTTCCAGCTTTTGACAAATTAGCAGAAGCGAAGAAATGGTAGAGGACTCGTGTTGTGTTTTCCTAAAGTTCTGTTTCAAATAAAAGATATCTGTAAAAACTAAATAAGTGTTCTTCTCTCTAAAATTGTGTTATTAGATAAAGACAACAGTTACTAAAATTAAAAGTAGAACTATACTTCTCAGTGTTCATAAAAACGATGCATAAATGTTAATGACAAATAACAGATAAATCCAAAAATAAAAATAAAGTAACAAAAAGCAGGATAATTTTTCTCCAGTACAGCAATACATGAAAAACGAAACAAGGTCACTTTTATATTTTTGGCCATTTTTTTTAACTTATTAACCACACTGTTGCCAAAGTTGAGGGCAAAAGTTGGCATAATATTTCTGGAGGGTATATTCTCAATATATTAAAACCTCAAATTCTTTAACCATCAGTTTTACTTTTAGGAATTTAGCATAAAGCAATAAATAATCAAAGATACAGGCCAAGATTTACATACAGAGATGTTCACAGCTGTACAATTGATTTATATTTCCAAAGTAATAAAACTGAATCTTAACAAAAATATGATCATATATTATAGTTCATCCCTAAACGAGAATATTAAAAATCATTTTAGAAAAAAAAGTATTGGAATGGATACAATTTACAAGATAATGCTAAGTCCAGAGAGCGGATTTTACTTAAACTCATGTGCGTATACACAGAATAAGACCGCAAAACATGTATATGAGCTATAGTTGTATTTGACTGGAAGTAATTTATCTCTCTTGTTTTTAAGATAATTTAATCTTTCCAAAGAGTACATAGTCCTTTTGAAATTATGAAAATGTTATTTGGAAAAAGAAATCAAGATTTAAATTTGGTGTTTCAATTCAAAATTCCTAACATCAGAAAGCTATTTTGTGTAATTTTTTTTTTCCAGTCATGTCACTTACTGATGTTTAAAGTGCTGGGACTAGCATTTCTCTACCTTTGATAAGATTTTCCTTTTAGACCAGTGGAGGTACAGTGAATAATTTCTTTCAGCTTATCTCACATTAAAGTGTGAGGCTTCCTTGTGAGATTTAAAAAGCCACAAAACTTTATAAACATAAGAATTACTTCCACATTAAAGGACTAAACTCAGTGGGATAGTACTTCAGGCCTAGGGAATGACTTAGTCATTGAATTGAAAGGGAATATTCCCCCCAGGTGATTTAGAAATGTCATAATCTTTTCAATATGATGAACCGAACAGGCTTAGGGAGATCAAGGTAAAAGCCAGTTTAGAGGCTAAAAGGTGCAATCATCGCAATTTGAACTTTTAATCTGAAAGGCCTTCAATTTCCACTCCTTTTGGCTTCCAGAGGATAGCTTAACTACAAGATTCACCTAATTCCAGCTCACCTATTTGAAGGTACCTTGAAAGCATCTTAACACATTTGGGATCATGCGAGAAGCTAAGAGATTTGGGTGTTCAAAATCTCCCAATGCTAGCATCACAGATCATAATTTTTAAATACCTTCATGCTTGAAATACAAGGATAGGCCCCTTAAGATTATTGCCAATAAAGACATAAATGTCAAAATCATTTGAGACTTATACGACTATTACAATTGATGAGAGGTGGATAAGGCCAAGTAGACAGATGTATGAAATTTGTGATCTTTGGGATGACAGTGTGCAACTGTTATAACTGTGATCCAGAATCCTTTAATTGGAACCATAAACTTAGCAAGTCAAACCCAATAGTGAAAAATAGCAGCCTTGTGAGGACATAGACTAAGGATCAAGGTGCAAGTCATAGAAAAAAATATAGTAGGTTCCACTGACTGACAGGGATGCCCCACTTCAAAAAATGGGCAAAGGAGATCCCTATGAAGCATAAAGCCTGCATACAGAGACATAAAGAAACTTCACCAAACTGTCAGGACAACGGAATGTCAGACACATTGTTAAACTCAGGAAAACTAGCAAAATACATCTATCTGGTTAACATATCGTTCTGTGCTTCAAATTAGGAGACTGTACCAATGTCAGATGGAATATGGGAAAATGCCATTTTCACAAAAGGAAAAAAAAATGAATTATAGGAAGCACTTATCCAAAATATAAATGTCAAAATTAACCTGGAATTATTCTATAGGCTCCCAGGGAAATTAGTTTGAATTTCTAGGTATTTTGGGGAATATATAGGATATGGATGCTATCCATGTCATGAATTTAGGGACACATACACTTAATTCCAATAATGGACCCATAAAAATAAGACCAAATAGTAAAGGTTTACTACATTGCATACACTTTTCTAAGTGCCTTAAAATATTATTGAATCTTCACAATAACGCTATCAGATAGACGCCGTTGATTTTCTCAGTTTACAAATTAGCAACACAGGCAAAGAGATACCAAATAACTGGTTTGGTGTCATGCAACTAGTTAGGGGGAGAGTCAGGAGTTAAACCAGGTAGTATGATTTCAGAGTTCACTTGTTTACATTGTGCTAGAGTCCCTATCTTGAGGTGTCTTATTAAATCCCATCTTCACTGCCAGAATCAGTACCCAACATCATCTTATCTTGGCTGAGAGAACAGAAACTGCACTCTTGACAATCCATTGAACTCCATTCATACAGCCTGGTACAATATAGTAATATTCTCTTACTGTATTGCTTATGGAGTTCATAGGTAGTGCAGACTGTTAACCCCTCAGCTACAGACTGAAAGGATGGAGTTTGAAACCACCTAAAGTTGCTTTCGAAGAAATGCTTAGCAATCTACTTCCAAAAAATCAGCCATCGAAAACTGTATGATGTATAGTTCTACTTTTATACACATAGGGTCTCCGAGAGTCAGAATAGACTGCAAGGCAAATGTTATTTTTGTATATTGCTTACACAATATTATTTCTTACGCATACAGCATACCCACATACACACAGTGTCCGTACTTATTCATTTCCCATGTTGTTCTTTCCTCTCTCTCAGTGGTTCTCAGACTTAGAGTGAATAAGAAATACAGGATGGTGCTGGGTGGGGTCTTTGTTATAAAACAGGTTGCTCAGCCTTATCCCCAGAGTCTTAGATTCGGTAGGTATGGGGTGGGCCAAAAATTTGCACTTCCAACAGATTTCCAGATAATGGCAAAGCCACTGATGCAGGGACTACACTTTGATCAGTGATCTAGCTAAACATCTCCCCAAAGCTTATCTTTCCCCAAGTATATTCACGATTTTCTTGTTTAGTTTTGATTCTCCATCACTCTGTAGTCTCCATAGTTTACCTTTCTGAAAAGCCACTGAAACCAGGCCCAAAGAGCATCCATTAGACAAAGAAATTCATGTTTGTTTGTGTGTTTGATTTGCCTTAAGCAAAACAGTGCAAGAAATAATTAGTATGCAGTATATTCTCATGTTACTTTTAAGTTAATATGTTTTTCATCATGGAATTATCAAAGGTTTTGTTATGTTTCTATAAATGATCCATTCTTCACTGAATAACCATTATCTTCTAGAAGCCTGCTCTATTCTTTTTATATATTTTCTTGAAATATTTGTTATGCTTTTTTATTTTACTTCCTACACTATTTCTGCATTTTGCAGGGGAGGAGCTTTTTCCCTTTTTTCATCATATACTTTTGGGGACAAATAAACTATAAAGAAGCAGGTAACATGAAAAAAATAGGCAGGTGGGGAGATAAAGATAATATGATCCACAACCCATCAGGATAGTAAACATGATAAAAAGATGCATTAGTAATAACTTCTATTCAGAATGAGACATTATGTATTTTTTGACCTTTAAATTCAATTACAATTTCATTGGAAAAAAAAATGGAAGCTTGAAAACAGGCTTGTGGAGATAGTATGAGCAAATCATGAACTATCACACAACCAGTTTCTAAAACCAAGACTCTGGAGAGGTACAAATTTGTCAACACAGCCATCATAATATTAGGATTATCTGACACTACCTACTTGAAAATTCAACATTAGCAAGAAATAGCTTCATAATGAAGAGGAAAGAGATGAAGCAGACAATGAAGAAGGATACCCTATTCTTCATCAAACACTAAACTATTTTTTTTTCCACTGCCGAGGTCTCGGCATTATTTTAGCTGGGCATGTGCAAATGAATCCATGTCAAAATGGAAAACAGAGAGAAATTAACAAGAGTTAAGAGATTAATATCTTTAACATATAAAATACACTTAAATATCATACGAAAAACATGTCTGTAGAAAAAATAAGTTTTTATGGTATAGAAAAGGTAACTTCATAAATAAACAATACAAATGTCCCTAGCTTCTAGTAATATTGCATATAATACTTTGTACATTCAAATAGTGAAAGAGTAAAATATTAAAGAGTAATAACAAAATTATGCTTCTCATTGCCCAGGCCTTAAAAGCAGTATCATATTAATAGTTTGGACAAGTCATCACTCGTCTGCTTCTTAAAAGGAATATCTTCTTTATACAAATCTTGTGTTGAAGACCTCAACTCAAAGATCACTTGTGAAAAATGAACCATTTTTTCTAACCCATTTGAGATGTATTTCTAATATATTTTTCCATTTTCCTCAAAAGCTCTATTGTTTGTTTTCGCATTTACAAAGTTTTTGTTTAACTTTGATAACGGGAGTCTGTTCTCTCCTTCTGGAAGTCACTAAAGACCAAATAAAAATGATCAGGAACAAAAGCAATGAAACTGAGTACAATTGTTGCCCAATTGTGTAACGTGCAACCTAGCTCACCAATAATTTTGGGAGAAGATTTAATCACAAGAGTTATGGATACAAGCTTAGGGACACATGCTTTTTTATGTCAATAAAAGTACCATTGCCTTGGAGCATGAGAGATAGGATGCCTACTGCACTCAGAACGGCATTATGAACTAGGCTAGTATAATAACTAAATGGTTACCAGGAAAACGTTACATATAAAATAAGATAAAACTCAACCTGAAACTTGATAAGTAACATTATAAGGTCACTAGAATACTTTCTAAGGAACCCTGGTGGTGCAATAGTTAAGTGCTTGGATGCTAACTGAAAGATCGGTGATTTGAACTCGCCATTGGCTCCACGGCTTCACAGAACCCACGGTCTGCTCGCATAAAGATTAGAGTCTAGGAAACACTATGGGTCAGTTCTACTCTGTCATATATAGTTACTATGAGTCAGAATCAACTTGAAGGTACACAACAACACAAGAATTTCTTTAAATTTTTTGTGTTTGTTTTTGGTTTGGGAAATTAAAGAAATGCAGATTCGGCACTATCACTCCTTTTGAAATGATATTTGATACAATCAGAACAATTGGGTTGCCCATCAGAAATTATCAATTTAGTGGTAAAATTATTATGGATTCCATAGCTTTGCAAGGTGAAGCCATCAGTTGTTTAAACGGACCCTATGGAAGTTACACTCCGAACTCTTTGCCGTTCAAAGACCTCATGGTGGACTTTGGGCTTTGCGCCTTAGAGTAATTGATGTGAACATCAAATCCTTCCAGACCTTCTGGGAATTTCCTACAATTTGGTAGCAAGACCCCCCAAATCCCAGAAGAGCTAAGCACTGAAGTTGTAAAGATCCATTTCCAGCTGTCTTTCATTTTTGTTTGCATTTGTTTCCCAACCCTCTGTACAACTTTTGAAAAGGCATTGAATAAGGGTTTTTAAATGGCTCCTTAGCATATCTCCTTTCTTCAAACAAATAAATGAATGCATTTTAAGAAACTATTAAAGGACCCCTTTGATAACTTTTTATTATTTAAAAGATAGACCCTAACAAAATTATTTTGATCCCTGGATGTGTTTTTAAAATAAGGTGGCTTCTGTGAAAAATGCCACACTCAAGGGAAGTATTAACATCTAAGAAGCACATATTTTATCATTAATCATTAATGAGACCCAATACACCTGCATCATGGAAGAGTAAAGTGCTGGACTGCAGCTGAAAATCAAAATTACCTTGTAGGACTTTTAAAATAACTTGAAGGCCAGAGTGAGTGAAAAAATTTCAGAGGAACATTCACAAGGTCACTGCTTTCAGTCATCTATCATTTGCAACTGTAAGGCTGTGGCATAAATCAAATCTCTGAGACGGTAGTCCAATCATTTTCTCTCCCACCCCACCCAATACTTGAATATTGGTAGAAAGGCATTTGGCTGCATTATTTATCCTCCTTACTGAATCCTCTCCCTTCCCTTGATTCTTTTCTCTCCTTTACTCCTCCTAATTCTGCATTTCTCTTCAGCACTTTTCTAAGCCCCCTCAAGCCAAATCCATGTGACTTTTAATTTAGTAGTCCTTAGCAATTTCTTGTCTTTCCTTTTATAACCAAATCCTTTCTGCTGGATCTGTGCTTCATCTGGTTGCATAGTTTGTGGAACTAAGGATGAATCTTCAGTAATTGACATTGTTTATTCGTTTACCCTTGCAGAGAATTTAGAGCTCAACTGCAAAGGCCAAGAGGAGAAACTAGGAATTCAAAAGAGCATTTATAAATGCTTTTTAACAGTCTGCTAATTAGCTAAAACTAGATTGCAGTCTGTGACTATGCAAAGGCATTCAACTGTGTAGATCATGACAAATTATGGATAATATTTTGTAGAATAGGAATTTCAGAACATTTAATTGTGCTCATGAGGAATCTGTACATACACCAAGAGGCAGTCATTCAAACAGAACAAGGGGGTACTTCGTGGTTTAAATCAGGAAAGGTGTGTATCAGGGTTGTATCCTCTCACCATACTTACTCAATCTGTATCCCGAGCATATAGCCCAAAAATCTGGACTATATAAAGAAGAACACCAGATCAGGATTGGAGTAAGACCCACTGACAACCTGTGATGTGCAGATGACACAACCTTACTTGTTGAAAGTGAAGAGGACTTGAAGCACTTACTGATAAAGATCAAAGAGTACAGCTATCAGTATGAATTAGACCTCAACATAAAGAAAACAAAAATCCTCACAACTGGATCAATAAGCAACATCATGATAAATGGAGAAAAGACTGAAGTTGTTAAGGATTTCATTTTACTTGGATCCACAATCAATGTCTATGGAAGCAGCAGTCAAGAAATCAAATGATGTATGCAATGGGCAAATCTACTGCCAAAGACCTCTTTAAAGTGTTAGAAAGCAAAGACGTCACTTTGGGAGTAAGGTGGGCCTGACCCAAGCTGTGGTATTTTCAATTGTCTCATATGCATACAAAAGCTGGACAATGAATAAGGAAGACCGAAGAAGAATTGATGCCTTTGAATTATGATGTTGGCAAAGAATACTGACTGTACCATGGATAGCCAGAAGAATGAACAATTCTGTCTTGGAAGAAGTACAACCAGAATGCTCCCTGGAGAAGGACGTCATGCTTGGTAAAGTGGAGGGTCATCAAAAAAGAGGAAGACCCTCAACAAGATGAATTGACACAGGGGCTGCAATGATGGTCTTAAGCATAGCAACCTTGAAGATGGTACAGGATCTGGCAGTGTTTTGGTCTGTCGCACATAGGGTCACTATGAATAACAACCGGCAAGAAGGTGCCTAACAATAACAACACCACCACCAGGTAATAGGCTAAACGTTTAAAGTACAGAATTAGTTAAATAAATGGCAGTAACTCCAAACGTTGATGCTATACAACCATAGACATGTTGGATAAATAGAGGGAGAGAGAAAAAGAAGGACTGAGACCCAAACAATGGAAGGGGAAAGCAGTCAAAGCAACAACAAATCTAGGGCATGGTGGAGGGACTAACTGACCTCCCCAAAGGATAAAATCTAGGGAGAAGGAAAACTTCCTGGCTATACCAGAGTGCGGGGTTAGGCTGCTTATAATGCATTAACACCTTTCTCAAGGAGGGATTGGGTAGTGATGCTCCCATTAAAGATGCTGGAGGAGAAGACATGGGTCATTGTTGTGGATAACTGGAGAAAACTTAACTAAAGGGATTTTGAAAGTGTGACTGGTTTCAGGAGCTCTTTGGCAGTGAGGCAAGTGAAGAGTGGGGCCAGGTCTTGGAGGCAGCCTTGAAGGTCAGGAGATGAATTAATGAGTCAAAGCAAAAGAAGAAAATGACGAGGGGGAAAAATAGAACTATTAATATATTACTAAAATTTAATTCATATGCATAAAAATCAGAATATAAACGATTTGTTAGAATAGATTTAAAAGGATTACTATTAACAGCATTGATGGAAGATTTTTGTAATATCTCATATATAGATAAAATGAAACTCAGAATAATAATTAAGAGTCTACTGTATGCTAAATGTTGTGCCAGTCCCTGGGGATACAATGGTAGCTCACAATAAAAATATATTCCCATCACATACTTGAATTCATAGTCTTTTTAGGAATATTTTGTTCTATAGGGTTGCTACAAGTTGGAATCAACTCCATGGCAATGGGTTTGGGTTTTGAAGAAGACAGACATAGACACACACAGGCACACACACACACATCACATACAGGATTCACAACTATGACAGCTGCTAAGAAAAACACAGCACATGGGTAAGACACAATGAAAGCTTACTGTTTGTTGGCTTGAATTTGATGCTGCTACTTCGGGAAATTACATATAGTTTAACAAACCTTCTGAACCAAAGGAAGAAATATTTTTACAAGTATGGAAACACTTAAAGGAGACTTTATTTTACTTGATCCAATATCTCTTCTGTTTTTCACATGATCTTATGTTGTATCAAGTAATCTATGAACTAAAAAATAAAAAAGCAAAAGCTTTATACAGAATCATTCAAAGTTGTAGTGTAAATTCCCCAATTTATGTTAGATGGATCTACACTTGACAACTTGTTATTTATTTGATGGTTTGATTCACTCATTCTGTGGCAGGCATGGTACAAGACCCTGTAGCTATAGTATATATCAGTAAGACAGATCCCGAACCTTACTGAGTTTACTCTTAAGTCGAATAGGTTACAATTTATTTATTTATTAATATTATAAATTGACTACTATGAACTGCTCTCTATTTTCTATAGTTCTAGTTTCTAGGAACAAACAACGAATGAACATTTTTAAAAAATGTAGTATAATTTTGAAATTTATTTTCTCATAGATGCCAAGACAGTACGGTGTCTCTACTAGTATTCAATCTATCTCCATATGATTTCTCTCTTTAGGGTATTTCCTTCCTCTCTAACAATATTCTCTTTCAGATAATTGATAATAACAGCTGCCTGTCCATAGCTGATCTCAATCCAAAACTCCTCTTGGGGAAATTTGTTTTCTCTTACCATTTTTTTTTTTTGAAGAATATGCTGGTACTTGATCTTTTTTCATGAGTGTGACTCCTGGGTAAAGAATAATCTTCAAGAACAGGGAAAATTTCTTTGCAACAAAATATAGCTCATGAGTCGGACTCCTGGGTGAAGAACAATCTTCATGAACAGGGAAAACTGTGTAACAGAGCATAGCTCTGTGGTGATTAGTGGCTTTTAGATCTGCTTCTGAGAGCTGACACACCAGACGGAACATTATAACTGACCACATTATCATTACTTGGTAAGAGTTGGCAAAAACAGATACAGAGTTCTCAGCATAATTTAGGTTTTTGGAATTAAACAAAACAAAACAAAACCTTGTCATTGAGTTGATTCCGACTGATAGCGACCCCATGTGTGTCAGAGTAGAACTGTGCTCTGTAGGGTTTTCGATGGCTGTGACTTTTCAGAAGATTGCCAGCCCTTTCTTCCAAGGAGCCTTTGGGTGGATTCCAACTGCCAACCTTTTGGTTAGTAGCTGAGTACTAATCATTATAGGATGTGATTTGAAAAAAAAAAAAAAAAAAAACAGTTAAATCATATTTCTTCTATAGCTAAATGTCCATTTCTTCTATATGTGTGTTTTTTTTATTAGATTCTTTAAAAAAATTATACCCTTATTCATTTAGTAGATTAGATTTTCCAGAGAACGTAGATCATGTTTAAATGTTCCCATTCTTGATAATAAACATGTTTAACTTAATTAAAAATAAAAATATTAACAACTCTTTCTTCCAATAAATATTGGCAGTAGAGTTTCTCTACATTTAACCATTCACTTTTCATTATTTTTGTATTTTATCTTATTTATGCAGTATCACATTCCTGACTTAATAGAAATGAAGTGCACCAACCAGCAAGCAACATCCATGTGTCTGAAACATTGGGCCTTACATTTATTTTCTCAATAATATATTGATTGCAAAAATATAACAGTCAGCAAATTTAAAAGGCACTGTATATTGGCTCAGGAGCCCTGGTGGTGCAGTGGTTAAGCACTTGGCTACTGACAGAAGGACTGACGATTCAAACTCACTAGCCTTTCTGTAGAAGAAAGATGTGTTGGTCTGCTTCTGTAAAGATGTACAGACTTGGAAACTCTGTGGTTCTACTGTGTCCTGTAGGGTCACTATGGGTTAGAATCAACTAGACAGCAAATGGTTTAGTCTAAATTGACTATATGGCTAATTTCCTTTCACAGGTAAAGCATAGAATGTCATATATGACAACATATTAAGCTAAGCATGTGTATTGAAATCAGTTTCATTTCCACCTAATAGGATGTTTTGAGGGATTACATAGTCAAATGACTCCAGTTTAGTCTGTGGTCATGCATCAAAGAATCTCCATTTGCTACTTAATTTAGAAGTCAGAACTCTTCTAATATGTACAAAAGTGTTGTTTTTATTAGACTGTTTTCACAGAAGTTTTATCAGTAAATGCAACTTTTATACTTCCTCTCAAACTACATCAAGGAGAATGAACTATTCTCCTCATTGACTATCCCCAACCTCAATTTTTTCTTGAATTTAGCTGTTCCAGAGAATCTTTATAGATTTTCATAAGCTGATTAGCATGGTGAACAGCCAAGATATATGTTATTGTTTACTGGATTACATTCATTTCATCAATGACCCATTACTATATAAAGCGTAAAAATTCCAACAGGGTCAACCATTAACTCTGTGTTCTACCTTTTTAAATTAAACATGTGACATCATATCAAATTTCACACCAAACTTCAATCAGTTTTTTTTTTACTTTTTCCATTTTTGTCTCCCCAAGTAAGTTGTGAACTATTTGAGCATAAGGAATATATCTCGTTCTTCTTTATATTCTTAAAACATAATGCAACGCACAGTGCAAACCATGTTTATTGCATGGTTGAACAAATGAATGAGTTGAATTAATGAATAAAGCTCGTATTTTGATTATATCTCTCACCTAAATTGCTTGAGATGAATTTAATACTTCATAGGCAGATAGAGAAAATCTGTCCTACAGAGCTGTATTTAGGTAAGACACAATATCACGAAAGATAGTGATGTGTTCAGAGCAAAAATTATGGATTTTATACCTGCATTATTTTTTTTCCTCTCTCTCCCTGAGTGGGGAATTTCTCATTGAGGGACTGCACTGCGCATGCAGGTTGCCTTAAAGCCTATCTCCATATCCCAAGTACCCACCAGAGAACTAGGATGAAAATCTACCCAGTGGGACCAACCACTCCATGGCTGTTACATCCATTCATCTTGATCAAGTCACACATACATGTTGTTGGCAATAGTGAAAGTTGTTTTAATTACTCACAACAACAGATAGTGTACAACCGGAAAAGTTCCATCAGGAGTGGACCTCCCTGGTTCAAAAGCAGTCCAGAAAGGGTGGAGAACTTCCACGGGTGCCTCCTCTCTTTGCACCATGGAGGAAGGATCCTGAGAATCTTCCCCACTCAGTTTTACATTCCAGGCGTTGTGCATTTCACTGCACAGAGTGCAATGCAAGTTTTCCCACTTCATCATGTGAAGAGCGGGGTAATCACACATGAGGTCATCAGCCCAGAAGTGTTAGTCTGGAATCACATCTCTTTAGCCTTGCTGCTTACTTAGAAGAACCATTTTAGGTTTCAGAGGGGAGGTGCAATGGTTTGTTCCAAAGCCCAAAGATGCTAGCAGAGGGGAAGAAGCGAGGAGTAAGTATAGCCTTTTGGGCCATTGTAGGACTGCCTCCTCTCAGGGACCTAGAATGAGTTATAAACGGAGTCAAAACTTGCTTGAGGTCAGAGAAGTCCAGTCTTAGAGATAGTATTTTCTTATTTGATCCTAAAGACTGATTTTCAGCATTAGAGTGCATCATCAAATTCTGATTCTGTTGTTTCCAGTTTTATTTCCTTATTTACTGTGTGGATAAACATAAATAAACTGAAACATCACTAAAAGATATGAAAAAAAATTTTATATTGAAAACTAATCTTTTAAGCTTCTTGTTGCAATGATGAGGCAAAACTAAAGATAATCTATGGTATTTTAAAATTCTCCCATGGGAAGCCAAATACTATAACATTTACATACAGGTTTTCTCTAACCTGTGAATAATTTTCAAACTGTATTAAGGTTGTTTTCAACTAATAATGCGTTTTCTTAATAGAGACAGTGCCATTCCAGTGTCATAATGGTCCTAGACTTGCTCATAAGATATTATTTAATACAATGTACATAAATTATAGAATGAATTGTACTAACTTTGATTTCAAGTCCAAGGTAGGTCAGCAAAGAAGGGAGTTTTTCTGTTCCAGATTACAGAACCAGCCTTTGCAAAACTTTCAAATGAGTAAGTTATTTTTGGCATTCTCTCTTTCTCTTCTTTATTCTTTTTTTCAGATCGTGTCTTCTAAGATGCGTGATGCTATCCTGAAAATCACTCTAAACTGGGTATTAGTAAACCTTTTTTGACATAGCCTCCAACACAGATTTTCTTTAGCTTCTCTCTTCATTCAGCAGTACTTTCATTCTGTCAGTAAATTTCATTAGGTGCTAGGAGAAAATTAATTCTATGGAATCAATTCACATTAATGATATAATCAATGTTTGCTATTTCTGTAGCTATTAAGCATATATTTTCCCATTTAAAAAAATAGAATATTTAATAAAAGCAAATGAATCTGTAATTCATGAAAATTTAGACAGTTTAACAAAGTTAAATCAAGTTAATCAGTAACTGATAAGGTAGTGAGTTTTAAGTGTGAAGGACGTTATGAGTTTAGAGACTAGCTTCTCTAGTTTTGAGGGATGGGAAGGAGTCAACTTTGCTCCTTCCTTTCATATTCTCTTTCATATTCCTCACATATTCTGAAAAGTTCTAAGTCTTTATAGCCCTCTTAGAAAGCACAGAGACAGTGATTAAAGATGGAGTGGTGTAAAGATAATGGGGCTTGTTGTTGTTGTTAGGTGCCATCAAGTCAGTACCCACCAATAGCGACCTTATGCACCACAGAATGAAACAATGCCCGGACCCGCACCAGGATTAACTATTGTTGTTGTGCTTGAGCCCGTTGTTGCAGCCACTGTGTCAATCCATCTCATTGAGGGTCTTCCTCTTTTTCACTGACTCTGTACTTTACCAAGCATGGTGTCCTTCTCCAAGGACTGATCCCTTCTGATAACATGTCCAAAATATGTAAGATGTAGTCTCGCCATCCTTCCTTCTCAGGAGCATTCTGGTTGTACTTCTTCCAGGACAGATTTGCTCGTTCTTTTGGCAGTCCATGGTATATTCAACATTCATTGCCAACACCACAATTCAAATGTGTCAAGTCTTCTTCAGTCTTCCTTATTCATTGTCCAGCTTTCACATGCATATGATGCAATTGAAAATACCATAGCTTGGGTCAGGTGCACCTTAGTCTTCAAGGCGACATCTTTGCTTTTCAGCATTTTAAAGAGGTCTTTTGCAGCAGATTTGCCCAATGCAATGCATCTTTTGATTTCCTGACTGCTGCTTCCATGGGTATTGGTTGTGGATCCAAGCAAAATGAAATCCTTGACAACTTCAATCTTTTCTCCGTTTATCATGATGTTGCTTATTGGTCCAGTTGTGAGGATTTTTGTCTTCTTTTTGTTGAGGTGTAATCCATACTGAAGGCTCTGGTCTTTGATCTTCACCAGTAAGTGCTTCAAGTCCTCTTCACTTTCAGCAAGGAAGGTTTTGTCATCTGCATATCGCAGATTGTTAATGAGTCTTCCTCCAATCCTGATGCCCCTTTCTTCTTCATATAGTCCAGTTTCTCAGATTATTTGCTCAGCCTACACATTGAATAGGTATGGTGAAAGGATTCAACCATGACACATGGGGCTTAGATAGGAAATTCTTCCACAGTTTATAGGTAAGATAAATGTTTGTGTGTCAGTAACTACTTATAAATTGTCTTTTATTTTCAAAACAAATGTATTTGTAAGTTCTTAATTAACTATCACTGTTAGATGCTGTCAAGTAGGTTCTAACTCATAATGACCCCATGTACAACAGAATGAAGCTCTGCCCAGTCCTGCACCAACCTCACAATCATTGCTATGCTTGAGCCCATTGTTGCAGCCACTGTGTCAATCCATCTCCTTGAGGGTCTTCCTCTTTTTCACTGGCCCTGTACTTTACTAAGCATGATGTCCTTCTCCAGTGACTGGTCTCTTCTGATAAGGTGTCCAAAGCACATGAGATGAAGTCTCGACATCCTCGCTTCTAGGGGGTATTCTGGCTTTACCTCTTCCAAGACATTTTAATTGCTAGCAGTTGTTTCAGAAAGTATTGAAGAGATAGTTTCTTAAATATTGAATCTCTTTTTGAAAAAGATTTAACACAGAATTTGATGCAATCTTCACAACAGATAAGTAAGATTTGAGTACTGAAAAGGTGGTGCTTATAAAAATAAACACTGTATTTCTAACATTGGCTTACACAGGATTCCAGACTAGCTCCCCTACCTGCTATTTTAAGCAGACATTTTTTTATTAGCTCATATAATAAAAAAGTAGTTACATGAATTTATTTTATTTGTCAAATAAAAATCTTAAGATAGGACTTCTGGGCAACATGGTACTATAGTCAGAAGCACCACGCTGTCCCTCCACAGCAAGGATCAGAAAAACTAAGTCGAACAGAGGCACACGTCAGTCCTGAAACCCTAACTATCAAATGAAGAGATAAAGAACTCAGCCAAGCACCAAATGGAATAAGAAACTGACCAAGAACAGAGCGCGAGGAGAGATACATGCAGAGGTCCCCTATCGGCTACTCTACCATAGATATGCCATCTTGGAATCCTATTGGAAATCAGAGAACAGGAGGTACCAGAAAGCAACTTCACAGAGCTTCCAGTGGGAGACAGAACAATTGGTAACCCACGATATAGGATTTCCCACCCTCCACCCTTCTTCACCCCCATTTAGCATCCTCTGCTTCCTGCAGCCACAGACTATTGGCCGGGAAGCACGAGCTTCCCCCTAGTGCCATGTGGATTCCACCTGCCTGCACTGGCCAACCTCCTGAGTGCCATTTGTTGGCTGCTGGTGTTGCTTTTTTTTCGCTTCTTTAGATTTCTTCCTTACCTCTCACCACGTCCCCCTCCTTTCTCTCAAATACCTGGCTCCATGTGCCATCTTTGCTTCTTCCTGAAAGGCTGCAAAATACCATTTAACTGTGAAACTGCTTCCCAGCCCATGCCACCACGCTAGTGGGACCCCTGGGGCTTTTTTGTTTGTTGGTTTGTTTGCTCTGCTTTGTTCTGTTTTGATTTGTTTGTTTGTTTTCTTTTTCTTTTCTCTGCTTGGGAGCCCCTTCTGGCCAGGCAGTACTATGTGGCCGGGAAGCTAGTCCCTTACTCTGTGCAGGCGCACAGGGACATCCCTGAGGGCATTTCTTTTTTCTTGTTTTTTTGTTTGTTTGTTTTTTCTATTTCTTTGTTTAGTTTTCTTCTCTCTCTTATTCCCTTTTTGTCTTTCTTCATTTCTAGTTCCATGACTTATTCATTTTTTTCTTTTACCCTTTTTATTTTTTTTGAATTTTTGTTTTTCACCATTTCTCAGTCTCTTATCTCTTCACTCCAATAGCAAGCTCCCTTAGCACTCTTTTTTGTTTGTGTGTATGTCTTTGGCTCCTTTTCCTCTCTCCTCTCTCTCATCTTTTCCATACCCATCTTAGCTTCACAAATTACAATCTACACCCTCCTTCCTGCCTAACTGCACCACGTGCTGAACATCACACTCCCAAACAACACAGGCACGGCCTACTGGAACCTGTCCTGCACTGATTCCTGCTCTGCACTGTCAGCCCTGGTACATGCCACAAAAAACCTATTCCAGCAACTCCCCTTCAGCTGGACCTACCCTGCTGTATGATACATGAGTGACTGACCCTGCCCATTGGAGAAAGAGGTGAAAAGTATCATGCCCGCAGACGAGCAAACAACAAAGTACACGCAGCCTGCCTACTCACACATAACCAAATAAAACAAAAAATCAGGATGAAACAAACAAATCTACAATCAATAAATGAGGAAAATAACCACTGAATGCCCTGAAGACAGCAGACAATATTAAAACATTTACAAAAACAAGACAGGATGGTTCCAGTAGGTGTCCAAAATAAAACACCAGATGACTTTCAGGTAGAAGAAAAGGCACTAGACCTAACTGATGGGGAATTCAAATCTCTAATATTCAGAATTATCCAAGAGTTGAAGCAAAAAACAGACAAAAATGAGGAAAAAATAGACAAATTCATGGAAAAGGCAGACAAATTCATGGAAAAGACAGACAAATGCATGGAAAATGCAGATAAAAAACTGGAAGAATTCAAGAAAATAATACAAGAACAAAATGCTAAAATAAATTTACAACTAGAAATCATACAAAAACAACAATTAGAAATCCAAAAGATAAACAACAAGATTTCAGAAATGGACAGTGTCACAGAAGGGCTGAGGAACAGGTTTGAAATGATGGAAGATAGGATCAGCAAAATTGAAGACAAACAGTTGGATACAACTCTGTTTGAGGAAAAAATAAGAAAAAATAACGAAGAAAAATGAAGAAACCCTGAGAACTATGTGGGATACAATCAAAAGCAAAAATTTGCAAGTGACTGGAGTTCCAGAACAGGGAGAGAAAACAGAAAACACAGACAGGATCATTGAAGAATTGCTGACAGAAAACTTACCCAGTATCATGAAAGATGAAAAGCTGACCATCCACGAAGTTCAACAAACCCCATATAGGATAGCTCCCAAAAGAAAATCACCAAGGCGTATCATAATCACACTTGCTAAAACCAAAGACAAGCTAAGAATCCTTAGAGCAGCTCGAGAAAAACAAAAAGTCACAAACAGAGGAGAAACAATACGACTAAGCTTGGATTATTCGGCAGAAACCACGCAGGCAAGAAGGTAATGGGATGACATGTACAAAACCTTGAAAGAAAAAAATTGCCAGCCAAGAATAATATATCCTGCAAAACTCATTCAAAGATGATGGCGAAATTAGGACATTTCCAGATAAACAGAAATTAAGGGAATATGTAAAAACCAAACCAGTCTTACATGAATTATTAAAGTGAGTTCTTTGATCTGAGAACAAACAGCTTCAGCTCACAGGCTGAATCTAGGACGTAGTAGGATCATAACAGCCAGATACCAATCTAGGAAATGAACTCTCAAGGACTATGCAAAACGAAAAGAATTACAAAAGTGAACCATAGAGGTTAATTTGTAAATAACAACAGCATCAGAACAATAAAAGAGGGAATAAACAGTGTAGGTATAGAACCTTCTAATGGAGAGGAAGTCAAGAGATACCAAGTAATAATAGACTGGTACAAATCCAGGAAAATAAGGGTAAATTTCAAGGTAACCACAAAGAAAGTTAACAAACCTACTCATCAAAATAAAGAAGAAAAACATAAAGTCTCAGTAAAAACAAAACCTACAAAAACAAAAGAAATAAAAAAAAAAAACCACAACAACAGGATCTCAGCATAGGAGAGTAACAGGATCAGAGAAAACGTCAGCACCACAAAAAAAATAAAATAAAATAAAATAAACTACAAAATAAAATCCCACTCCTAGGAATATATCCTAGAGAAATATGAGGTGTCACACTAATAGACATACACCCATATTCATTGAAGCACTGTTCATAATAGCAAACAGATGGAAACAACATAGATGCCCATCAACAAATGAGTGGATAAACAAACTATAATACATACACACAACGGTGTATTGTACAAAGAATGATGAATCTGTCGAGCATCTCATAACATGGATGAAACAGGAGGACATTATGCTGAGTGAAATAAGTCAATCACAAAAGGGCAAATAGTGTACGAGACCTCTATTGTAAAACTCGTGTAAAAGTTTACACACAAAAAGAAGCAATCTTTGTTGGCTATGAGGGATGGGAGGGATGGGGGGGACTAAACAGATAAGTGATAACTTTGGTGAAGGATAAGACAGTACACATTACTGGGGAAGCCAGCACAACTTGTACAAGGAAAGGTCATGGGAGCTCCATAGACACTTCCAAACTCCCTGAGGGACTGAATTGCTGGGCAGAGGGCTGTGGGGACCATGGTCTCAGGGAACATCTAGCTGAATTAGCATAACAGTTTATAAAGACAATGTTCTACATTCTACCTTAGTGAGTAGCATCTGGGGACTTAAAAGCATGTGAGCAGCCATCTAAGATACTCCACTGGTCTCACCCCTTAGGGAGCAAGGGAGAATGAAAAGAATGAGATACAAGGAAAAGATTAGTCTAAAGGACTAATGGACCACAGCAACCACGGCCTCCGCCAGACTGAGTCCAGTACCGCTAGATGGTGCCCAGCTACCACCACTGACTGCTCTGACCGGGATCACAGTACAGGGTCCTGGACAGAGCTATAAAAACATGTAGAACATAATTCTAACTCACAAAAAAAAGACCAGATTTACTGGCCTGACAGAGTGGAGAAACTCTGAGAGTATGATCCCTGGACACCCTTTTAGCTCAGTGATGAAGCCCCTCCTGAAGTTGACCTTTCAGCTGGGGATTGGACAGCCTCATAAAACAAAACATGACTAAAGAGGTACAGCAGTCCAGGGTCAAGGACTAGAAGGCAGGAGGGGACAGGAAAGCTGGTGATATGGAACCCAAGGTTGAGAACGGACAGTGTTGACATGTCATGGGATTGTTAACCATTGTCATAGGGCAATATGTGTACTAACTGTTTAATGAGAAACTATTTGTTCTGCAAACCTTCATCTAAGGTACAAAAAAACAAAAAAAGGAATTATCTACGTGAGATCAAATTGATAATAGCAACTCAAAAGTTTTGATGGGAAGCCTAGGGGACAGTGAGTTGAAGATAATGGTGACGGAATAATTTGGAAAAGGATAGTGAGAATAGCAGAACAACTGGAAGAATGTAATCGATGTCACTGAATTGTACAGGTAGAAACTTTTGAAATGGTGTAACTTTGGCTATGTATATTTTCACCAAAAAAAAGTCCTCAAGGTTGAGAAGGGAGATTGTTGACACGTCGTGGGTTCTTAACAAATGTCATAAAACAATATGTGTGGTGACTGTTTAATGAGAAACTATTTGTTCTGTAAACCTTCATCTAAAGTACAATAAAAAAAAATTAAAAAAAATTTTAAGATATACATTTCTTTGTGACTTCAATATTACTTTACAAGAAGTAAACTTGTAATACGTCAAGTCTTAGAATTACACTGAAAATTCAGATTTTTCAATGTAGGTAATTGGAAATCACTGATAAACCCAAATGTTGATTACTTCAATCTATCTATAAAGGCAACAATAATCTTAAGAGTGAACATAAAACAGACTTTCAGTATTAAAACAGTCTTATTTATTTGCTGATGGGCAAGCTCAAATTATTTTGAGTAAGAGTACGTCTGTTGGAGGGGTACAGACAGTAGCTTGATATTGATTACCGGTTTGATTTCAGTAAGTATATTCCTTTTCTTATTGCAAAGTTAATCTTACCATTTATTTTTAAAATCATTTATCTATAGTTAAATTCTAACAATCCAGTATGATTGAGTTCTAATACAAATAACAGAGTTCACATACTATTAGTTCATTATAACTCTTTCTTCTCTAAAACTTGTCATTGATCATAATTGTTCTAGGGTGATATTTTCTCAAAATGACATTTATTATGAAATAAAACCTCAGATATCACTAGTCTGTCAGTAATCACGAATTTTTAATGCAAGTTTCTATTATTTATTCTTGATTATCTGGGTGACATGGTAACTGGTCATAGTAAAGATGGCACACTACATATATATAGATGACAAAGATTTTCTCACAACTTGCAAGGCTGAAGAATTTGTCTTTTGAGGAGAGCAAGGAAATATTGCATGGTTAAAATTGTAAAAAGTGTGCTGCAGGATTGTATTCTTTCGCCTTACTTATTCAACCTGTGTGCTGCACCTGTAGTCTGAGAAGTTGGACTACATGAAGAATAGCATCAGTATTGGATGAAGACTCATTAAAAACCTGCGATATGCAGATAATACAACCTTGATTTCTGAAAGTGAAGACGATTTGAAGTACTTACTGATGAAGCAAAAAGACTGCAACCTTAGATATGGATTATGTGTGAATGTAAAAAAAAAAATCCTCATAACTAGGTCAATAAACAACATCATAAATGGAGACAAAATTGAAGCTCTCGAGGATTTCATTCTACTTGGATCAACAAAGATCTCTTATAGAAGCTTGTTGTTGTTTTTGTTGTTAGGTGCCATTGAGTTGATTTCGACTTACAGCAGTCCCATGTGACAGAGCAGAACGGCCCCATTGGGTTTTTTTGGCTCCTAATTTTTACAGAAGCAGATAGATCATCAGGTCTTTCTCCTACAGAGCTACTGGGTGGATTTAAACCATGTTCCAATCACTGTTTTGGGCACTTGAGATGCATTATTGAACACAATAGATTAGAAAAAAAATGTTGCCTTTGTGGAGCTTATATTATTACAATATAATAAACAATGAATTGCACAGTATACTACAGGTAGTAAATGCCACAGAAGGGAAAATAATGCAAGGATAACTTGTGGAAATGAGGGGAGGTCACAATTTTAAACAGGATTGTTAAAGTGGACCTTACTGAGAAGATGACACGTGCAGTATCTGGAAAAAGGAAAAGGAGCTAGCTATGTGGATACCTTAGGAAAGTTCTATCTAGGCAGCAGAAACATCCAGTACAAGGGCTTTATGGCTAAAATACACCTGGACTATTTGGAGATGATGTACATAAAATAGTGGGAGATGACATCAGAGAGGAAATTGATCTAATTGTCATAAGATTAGATAATTGTCAAAAGATAGGTCACTGGGAGGGTCTTGGCTTTTAGTCTGAGTGAAATGGGGAGCTCTTGGAGGATTTTGAGAAGAGGAGTAGCATTATTTGTCTTATATCTTTGAATGATCACTCTAGATGCTGTATTGAAAATATTTCATAGGGCAATGAGTATAGTACCAGGTTGCCTAGTTTTGAAGACTTAAGATGGTGCAGCAGAGTATTTCTAGTAGATATGAGAAGTAGTAGAATTTTGGATAAAATTTGATAGATTGGAAATAGAGCGTGAGAGAAAAAGTAAGTAATGGAAAACTGAGTTTTTCTGGAATGATTAACTGGGAGAATAGAAATGGCCACTGAGACTCTGAATACTGGACTATCAGGATTTCTGCACTATAAGGTTCCAGATTAATGGCTCTTAATTGTACAAATAATACAACTATGAAAATGAATTTGAAAAATGCTGTCATCTTTTATCTGAGATCTGCCATTTATCATTTTGTGGATTTAGCAAATTATATTTTGTTAGCCTTTTGAAGATGTACCATGTTTCTGGTCCAACTTACCATTTAACTAATAGTATGCAAGATTTCTATCTGACTTCTGTCTACATTCTAGTTCCACAAAGACATCACTTGTCACAGGCTCAAGTGGTCTCATTGGGACTCTGTTTGAACTGCTTAAATTACACCATCAAAAGAGGTGGGAAAAATAAAAATTTTATTTGAATAGTAATAAATATGCTTGAGACCTCAGTAGAAGGATATATTGTGTGTTTTGAATTTAAATTTTTTAAATTATGTATTCTCTTTGAAACACATCATAACTTTTTTTTTTTTAATCTGTCATAATAAATGTATCTTATTTATGAATAGATAACTGAAAAAGTGCTCTGGAATCCAAGATATTTATGGGCATTTTGTTTTCCTACTTTGAAAACATCTTTTGCTGAATTACATTAATTTCAATATTATGAACTATAATGGATATCATCTCTCAATCTGATGACAAATAGTTAAGGATGAAGGAAAGAGAATGGAATAAAAATGGAATAAATTACAAAAGTATTATTTCCACATGATCAGAACCATTGTCTATTGCTATAAACATATAATAGAGATAAAACATAATAAAACCTAGAAAAACTTAAATGAGAGTTATAGTCAATCAAATATACTTTGTAGAAAGCTATTAATATCCATTTAAAGTTGATGCCTGGAAGCCCTGCTGACTTCCTTCAAAACATCAGAAAAAAATCTTAAAACATCCTTTCTCCGTATTATTCTCTCTCTGACTCTTCATCTGAACATATGAGCTCTAAATTTTGTAAGAGAGTCTTCCCTAGGGAGAGATTCCTGTAAACAGAAAACAAAAAGTAAAAGAAAAAGATTTTTTTTTTTGCCTTAATGGAGCTTACACAGTTTTGCTTTATACCTCTTCCATCTGTTTGTCTAGCTCAGTTCTTGGGCACTGGTATGTTAAAGCAAGTGATACTGTTTGCCCAACAGAAGTTATAGTCAGCAACCTCATTTCTATTTCTGTTTCCAGAATTGGGCCACAGAGTTTTGCTTAAGATATAAAGACACTGTGTTTTGCCTATCGTCTTATCTGTATATGGTTTCCTGAAAGGACATGTAAGAACATTATCTAAGAATACTGAGAAGATTAAGGAAAGGAAGAAGAAAAGATGTCTTTCTCTAGAACAGTACCTAAATCAGTTAGAAGAAAGTAAATAAGCAAGAATGGATACTTGTCTTTGAAACCATTGAAATAATTACCCAAGTCTGAAAATAGTTATCCTTGTAATCTATCCTTCTATGGCTTCTAGCAAGAAAAACTTCTTCCACTACTGGTATATTTTACGAGACTTTTCTGTATCACATATATTTCCTAATGTTATAATTTAGACTGGCTTGACCAATTCTTAAAATTTGATTTTCCTAGCCCTGGTGGTGAAGTACGTTAAGAGCTCAGGCTGCTAACCAAAAGAGTGGCAGTTCAAATCCACCAGCCGCTCCTTGGAAACCCTATTGGGCAGTTCTACTTTGTCCTATAGGGTCGCTATGAGTTGGAATCAACTCAACAGCACACAACAACAACAATTACACATATAATACATAGGTTATTATCAAGTATGCTTTAGGCTTCATTTTCCATATGAACTTTCCAAATGTTATTTTCATGATCTATTGAGATTCTGTTGCAGTAACACAGTCAAAGGAGATAGTGGTGGGAACTGGATTAGAGACAGTGTGGGAAAAATAAAAAGGATTCCAAAACTATTCATTAAGTAGATTTGAACAAGGTTTGCATACACTTAGTTCAGGGATAGAGAGCAGTCAAGGATGCCTGATAGGATTCTGACACAAAGGTTGAGAATACAAAAAGAAAAACAACTTGAGAGAAAGTGATAATGGATTCTTTTCTGCACATGTTAACTTTAATGTGTCCCTGGCTCATCCAAACACTTATGCCTAAGAATCAGCTAAAAAAAAAAAAAAGTGTCTGAAGCCAAGAGACCTGGGTAAGAGAAAGAGATTCATGGACTAACAAGCTGTTTCCCAGTAGCTTATAAGTAGGTGAGAGTAGATGAAAACACCTAGTTAAAATGTGTAAATTGAGAAAAGACAGTTAAAGAAGGCTGCAAATGAAAAAATATGTAATAAGATGCTTCAAGGATAAGAGGAAAACCAAGAATTAGTGGAGTAATTTAGAAATACTACCTGGCACACATTGACACTGATTTGTGTATGAGTCTCAGAGATAATGACACTAAGAATCTTTAGTAATAATAATAATAATAAAAGACAAAAGGAAAAAAATCAGTATAGAAGTAAATCATATATATTTCCTAGACAAAGCTGGCAAAGTTTTTATTCCTTCCCAGTGAGTGAAAGCAGAGCTTCTGTGAATTGTATATATATATATACGTATATATATATATATATATATATATATATATATATACGTATATATATATATGTATATGTATAGTTTGTATATAAAAACAAAGGAGCCCTGGTGGTGCAATGGTTAAGCACTCAGCTGCTAATCAAAAGTTTGCAGTCTGAACTCACCAGCAGCTCTGCAGGAGAAAGATGTGGCAGTCTGCTTCCATAAGATTGCAACCTTGGAAACCCTATGGAGTAGTTTTACTCTGTCCTGTAGAGTCTCTACGATTCACAGTCAACTCGAAAGCAATGGGTAGTAGTAGTGGTATATAGAAACAAACAAGCTTGTTACTGCTAGAGAAAATTACACTTATGGTTATCTTTCCATATTATGGCTTGAGTGAGCAACAAATCATTATAATAGATGCTTGTGTTACACAACACCATATACAGACACATACATACATATATACATACATATATATGTGTGTATATATATATTTACACACCCACTCCTCATTTATCTACGTGATTAGTTTCCAAAGAATGAGTTGTTATGGGAAAATCGGCATTATACAAAAATGGAGGATGACCACATTAGATCACAAAATGAAGAATGACTACATCATTACATAATTGCCAAATTACATCATTACATAATTGCCAAACCACTGGGAATCATGCCTCAGCCAAGCAGACACTTAACTTTAACCATAACAGCCAGCGTTACTCTCACCTTGCACCTTGTCATTCATTACTGCCAGATGTACGTAGTTAAGATGGAAAATAGCTGGACAGTAGATTTTTTACTATTATTATAAGTGTGAAATAGTCGATATGTGAGGAATAGATGTGTATATATACATGCTTACATATATATGTGTATATATATATATATGTATACATACATGTGTGTATATATATATGTATACATATATGTGTGTATATATAAAACCCAGAAATCCAAACCCATTCCCATTGAGTCGATTCTGGCTCATAGCAACCCTATAGGACAGAGTAGACCTGCCCCATACGGTTTCTAAGAAGCAGCTGGTGGATTCGAACTCCCAACCTTTTGGTTAGCAGCTGAACTCTTAACCCCTGCACCACCAGGCCTCCATATATATATACGTAGATCCTAGGAATTTCATTTAAGATTCTAGCGTTCAAAACATACAAACCTGTTAACTCGTCTGTTGCAACGTTATTCAAAGGAGCCTTATTCCTCTTAGGTATGTATTTTTTTAATATATTGTTTTAATTCCAAAAATAATTTATAGAGGGTATTATTAATCTTATTTTACATATGTAAAACATTAAGCTTAAAAAGGTTATGTGATTTATCTATGTTCATGCAATTAATACTGACAGTTCTGTAGTTCTACCTTATGTCTTTTCACAGATGATTCTGACATACATGGAAGAAAACAATTTGATAATTAATAACAAATAATCTATGTATTTATTTAATATCATTTTCTAAGGTTTGTGACTCACCCCACTTATGTCCATATGTTACAGGGAGACTAATCTTTTAGTTATGTGATACATTTTTTTAAAAAGTATCTAATGTGTAGTAATTTTTGGGCTAATCGCTAAGGATGCAATAGTGTAAATGACAGACAAGGTACCTGTCCTAATAGCACTTAAGGTATGGAGGACAAAAGGATCTTATATGTATAATTATATAAAAATTAAGTGTTTATTTTTTAAACTAAATACTAAGGAGATATACAACATATAACATCAGTATTTAAATTTTTGATATATACTTTTCAAACTACTTTTATAAAAGAATAAAGTAATTTGAATGACCAAATATAGCGTAAGCAAGTGCTCAATTTACTGTTCCCTGGAAAAGTGGGATCACACTTATTTTACACATTTTGGCTAACTGAGTACTACAAAATGTTACAGAATTTTAAAATTTTTTTCTCAATTTACTGGTGTAAGAATGTTTCACCTGATTTTCCTCATATTTCTGTTTTCTTCTTTGTATGTTGTTTATTACCTCATTTACCTGTTTATCTAATGGATTATAGAGTGATACTAATCAATTGTTACAATTAATATATGTATTAAAGACAATAATGTTCATCTGTGTGATGTCTTACTAAATGTTTATATTAAGAAGGCCTCTTCCTGAACAATCTCTTTTTTTCCCACTGATAAGTTTGTCCATTTATAGCCTATTACTACTTGGTGATATTAATTTTTATATGTTGTTAGATTAATCTACCATCTTCCTCCTTTAAAATAATTTTTAAAAAATCGTTGATTTATAACAAAATCTATATAACTTGGAGAATGATTTTGCAAGATTTCCTCTAAAAAGTTGTTGGAATTAGACAACAATCAAAAAAATTAAAAATTAATTTGTGCAACACTGAAATACTTCCTTGAAATACTTCACTTGAATACTTCACTGAAATTCTCTCTTATTATTAAAGTAATTAATAATAATAAAGTGCTGTTAAGTGTAGTAGTTTTATTTTCCCCCCATGTACTATAAGATTGTGGAAAGATACATTTTATTTCTAGTTACTAACATGAATGGCAACTACTTGTCTGTCAGTTTGTTGTACTGTGGTGGCTTCCGTATTGCTGTGATGCTGGAAGCTATGCCACCAGTATTTCAAACACTAGAAGAGTCACCCATGGTGGACAGCTTTTAGTGGAGCATTCAGACTAAGACTGACTAGGAAGGACATGGCAGTCTACTTCCGAAAAGGACTGGTCGGTGAAAACCTTGTGAACAGCAATAGAACATTCATTGTCTGATATAGTGCTGGAAGATGAGCACCACCGTTGAAAGACACTCAAAATACAGCAAGGGAAGAACCACTTCCTTGAAGTAGAGTTGACCTTAATGACATGGGTGGAGTAAAAGCTTTTAGACTCTTCATTTACTGATGTGTCATGACTTAAGGGGAGAAGAAACATCTGCAAACATCTATTAGTAATCAGAAAGTGGAATGTATGAAGAATGAACCAAGAAAAATTGGAAGTCATCAAAAATCATATGAAATGCTTGAAGATAGATATCCTAGGCATTAGTGAGCTGAAATGAATAGGTATTGGCCATTTTGACTAGATAATCATATGGTCTACTATGCTGGGAATGACAAATTAAAGAGGAATGGCATTACACTCATCTTCAAAAAGAACATTTCAAGACCTGTCCTAAAGTACAATGCTGTCAGTGATAGGATAATATCCATGTGCCTACAAGGGGGACCAGTTAATATGATTATTATTCAAACTTAATCACTAACCAGTTATACCACAGATGAAGAAGTTGAAGATTTTTATCAACTTCTCCAGTCTGAAATTGATCAAACATACAATCAAGATGCATTGATAATTACTGGTGATTGGAAAGTGATGGTTGGAAACAAAGAAAAAGGATTAGTAGTTGGAAAATAGGACCTTGGTGATAGAAGCAATGCTGGGGATCACATGATAGCCTTTTTCTAAGACTAACAATTTATTCATCAGACACATCTTTTTTCAACAACATATATGACAACTATACATGTAGACCTCTCTGAATAGAATACACAGGAATCAAATCGACTACAGCTGTGTAAAAAGATGATACAGAAGCTCAATACCATCTGTCAGAACAAGGCCAGGGGCTGACTGAGGAATAGACCATCAATTGCTCATATGCAAGTATAAATTGAAGCCAAAAAAAAATTAAAATAAGTCCGTGATAGCCAAAGTATGACCTTAAGTATATCCCACCTGAATTTAGAGACCATCTCAAGAATACATTTGACAAATTGAACACTAATGATCAAAGACCAGATCAGCTGTGGGATGACATTAAGGACATCATACATTAAGAAGGCAAATGGTGATTACAGAGAAAGAAAAGACCAAAATAGGTGTCAGAAAAGACTCTGAAAGTTGCTCTTGAATATAGAGAAGCTAAAGCAAATGAAAGAAATGATCACGTAAAAGAGCTGAACAGTAGATTTCAAAGGGCACCTCGAGAAGACAACGTAAAGCGTCATAATAAAATGTGCTAAGACCTGGAGTTAGAAAACCAAAAGGAAAGAACACCATCAACGTTTCTCAAGTTAGAAAAGAATGTAGGAAAAATTTAACCCTTGAGTTGGCAATATTGAAGGATTCTATGGGCAAAATATTGAATGATGCAAGAAGCATCAAAAGAAGATGGAAGGAATACACAGTCACTGTAGCAAAAAGAATTGGTCAATGTTCAGACATTTCAGGAGGTAGCATATGGTCAAGAACTGATGGTACTGAAAGATAAAGTTCAAGTTGCACTGAAGGCATTGGCAAAAAACAAGGCTCCAGGAATTGACAGAATATCAATTGAGATGTTTCAACAAATGGATGCAGTGCTGGAGGTGCTCACTTATCAAGAAATTTGGAATGCAGCTACCTGACCAATTGACTGGAAGAGATCCATATTTGTGCCCATTCCAAAGAAAGGTAATCCAACAGAATGCAGAAATTATCTAACAATATCATTAATATCATATGCAAATAAAATTTTGTTGAAGATAATCCAAAAAGGGTTGCAGCAGTACGTTGACAGCAAACTGCCAGAAATTCAAGCTGGGTTCAGAAGAGGACATGTTATGAGGGATATCACTGCTGATGTCAGATGAATTTTGGCTCAAAGCAGAGAATACCAGAAAGATGTTTACCTGTGTTTTATTGACTATGCAAAGGCATTCGACTGCGTGGATCATAACAAATTATGGAAAACATTGAGAAGAATAGGTATTCCAGAACACTTCATTGTGCTCAGGCAGAACCTATACATAGACCAAGAGGCAGTCTTTAGAACAGAATAAGGGGATAGAGTCTGGTTTAATATCAGAAAACGTGTGCATCAGGGTTGTATTGTTTCACTGTACTTATTTAATCTCTATGCTGAGCATATAATCAGGGGACCAGAATATATGAAGAAATATGTGGCATCAGGATTGGAGGAAGACTCACTAACAACCTGAGATATGCAGATATCCAACTTTGCTTGCTGAAAGCAAGAGGACTTGAAGCACTTACTGGTGAAGATCAAAGACCACAGCCTTCAGTATGGATTACACCTCAACATAAAACAAAAATCCTTGCAACTGGACCAATAAGAAACATCATGCTTAGAAAAGATTGAAGTTGTCAAGGATTCCATTTTACTTGGAACCACAATCAAAGCAACAGTCAAGAAATCAAATGACATATTGCCTTGGGCAAATCTGCTGCAAAAGACTTCTTTAATGTGTTAAAAAGAAAGATGTCACTTTGAGGACTAGGGTGCACCTGACCCAAGCCGTGGTATTTTTAAACACTTCATATACATGTGAAAGCTAGAAATGAATAAGGAAGCCCAAAGAAGAATTTATCACTTTAAATTATGGTTTTGGTGAAGAATATTGAATATACCATGGACTGCCAGAAGAAGGAACAAATCTGTCTTGGAAGTACAGCCAGAATGCTCCTTAGAGGCAAGGATGGTGAGACTACGTCATATGTTGGACATGTTGTCAGGAGGGACCAGCTCCTGGAGAAGGACATCATGCTTGGTAAAGTAGAAGGTCAGCGTAAAAGAGGAAGACCCTCAACAAAATGGACTGACACAGTGGCTGCAGCACTGGGCTCAAGTATAACAATCATGAGGATGGTGCAGGACAAGGCAGTGTTTCATTCTGTCGTACATAGAGTCTCTATGAGTTAGTACTGACTCAGTGGCACCTAACAACAACAATAAGTAGTTTCATAGAGAAAAAATGGCAATCTCTTTTTCCACCTCACCTTTATCTGTTCAGTTCACATTTCCTGTTAGTACAGAATCTCAAAAGCTGAATGGTAGATACAGGAGTATATGTAAGTGTTCCTGAAGTCAAAAAGATTTTGCTGAAATTTTTGTGAAGGATGCATAATTATCCACTGGGCTACTGTTGTGAATACTAGTGATCTGGTGTAGAAGTGCAGCAAGAGATAGATACTTTCCAATATATAGTGCTGAGATAATTGTCTAGACATAAGAGATCAAAAGAAATCCTTGTTCCTACCTACATCTAAGAAAATTGCCTCCATATGAACCATAGAGTGAAATGTGAAAGGTCAAATTTTAAAGTCATAAAAAATAAATTAATTATTTTGTGATCTTGAGAATGAAAATGTTTTATTTTTTTATAATAGCTTTATTGAGATATAATTCACATATACAATTCACCAATTGAAAGTGTACAATTCAGTGTGTTTTAGTATATTCAAAGTTCTGCAACCAGACAGTGTGCAGCCATAACCAATCAATTTTAGAACATTTTCATCACAGCAAAATGAGGCAGTCACACCCCATTTCCTCCTCCAGCCCTAGGCAATGATGAATCTACTTTCTGTCTGTATGGATTTGCCTCTTCTGGACATTTGATATAGATGAAGTCATACAATATGTTGTCTTTCTTGACTAACTTCTTTCACTTAGCATAACGTTTTCCAAGTTTATGCATGTGAGAACATGTCTCAATACTTCATTTCTTTTTCATTGTAGAATAATATTCCACTGTATGCAGATAGAACATTTCAGTTCTCCATTTATCAGCCAGTGGACATTTGCCTTGTTTCCACCTTTAGGCTATTCTGAAAAATGCTGCCATAAACATTGGTGTACAAATTTTTGCGTGGATGTACGTTTCCATTTCTCTTGGGTATATATACCTAGGTGTGCAATTGCTACTCCATGTGGTAACTCTGTTTATTTAGCCTTTTGAGGAACTGCCAGACTGTTTTCCAACGTGACTGCACCATTTTCACACGCCCATCAGTAGTATGTGAGGGTCCCTGTTCCTCCATATCATAACACTTGCTAATATTGATCTTTTTTTTTCACAGCAATGTTTTTATAAATGATTATACTTGATATTTTGTAGTACATTTAGAC
This sequence comes from Dugong dugon, assembly GCA_030035585.1. Taxonomy (NCBI): domain Eukaryota; kingdom Metazoa; phylum Chordata; class Mammalia; order Sirenia; family Dugongidae; genus Dugong; species Dugong dugon. Next base: position 97,025,308 of record CM057463.1, on the reverse strand, counting down.
ATTTTAAATTTTGAAATATATATTGTTTTACTGATCTTTTTATTTTATGAATTCTAAACTTTTCAAAAAATAAATACTGATAATGCTTATTTCAGATTTCATTTTTGCTGTCTTTACTGCAATAGTAAGTTTTTTTTCTTATAAGACCTCACGTAACAAATTACCTTCAGAGTTTAAAATGAGGAAAACTTTCTTTCTCCTTGTATATTTCCTTCTACACAAAAAGAGAACTCTGTAACTCATTCCTTCTTTGCACTGGCCACTGGAAAGCTCAAAGGTAGTGCTTTTCTTAGTAATTCTTGTAAAATTGCTTAACTTTTCATTTCTTACTTGATTGTTCACCTTTTATCTTGTAGGTGTTGTTGTTATACCTCCATATTTATTAAAAGCTAACTCACATCCTTTTTAGAGGGAAGTAGGATATAAAGGAGTAAATAAACATATATGGAATAAGTATCCTTCATATGCACAGAAATCCCAAGGCAATAGTTAGTATAATTTTTCCCAACTCTATAAATGAGGAAACTGTGATTTGGCCAAAGTCACAAGCTTATAAGTGGCAAACTGATATTAGCACAGAGATCTTAGGGTCCTCCATTTTAGTTCTGTATACTCTTCCAGTAACATTCTATTACTCTGTTTAAGATAGCAGTTTTCTGATATTTGAGACGTATACCCCAAGGTAGCCCTGATGAACTCTCACTTCAGTATGAAAACGGTCTAAGTGATAAGATGTTCAACTAATATACCATCCTAGTGATTGTGATAACTTTAAACTTTCTTCAGTTCGATACGCACAATATTTTAGCTCTGTGTGGCAGAAACAAACGTTTTATTTTTCAGTAATGATACTGTGATTAACATATTTAAATGATCAATTTTCTGCTCATGCTAAGAAAAATGGTACAGGACATAAAAAAAATCTAATATTTGAGTATGTGTGTCATGGTACCTGATATCCATGGTCAATTTAAATAAGAATAGGGGAAAATACTTTTAAACAGTTCCACCGTAGAATACAGGAGTTACTTTATATTTCTCTGCATTACATTTTAAAGTCACATGAAAGAATTGCTATTTGGCTATATGAAATTTACACATTCTTCCTTAAAGAAAGAAAGTAATCATCTATAGAAGTAATTATAGAAATGTATTTCATATGCATTACTGGTGGTACTGAATAGATTTTAGTTTAGTACCAGATATTTAGTGAAATACCTGAGATGATTCCCAATTCAAAGATGTTTTCACTATATGGTATTTCAAGTCTAAATGTTTAAAGTGGTTTTGATTTGCATCCTTGTTTAAACCTTGAGTTTAAAAACCGAACCCAATAGAGCCTAAATTAGCAAAAAAAAAAAAAAAAAAAAAAAATTGATGAACTCATATTTTTAGCTAACAGCCAAATAGAAACCAAATGCAAAAAAAAAACATTGTTACTATTAGAGTAGATCATAGGTATATTATCAAAAGCAAGTGGGTTGAGGTCAACCTTCAAGTTTCTTAGTATATCCTAACAATCACAAACAGTGCTATTAGGTATTTTAGAGTCATTTGAGAAAATTGCTTTCCTGCAGACAAAGGAACAAACTTCTGGAAGAGGAGCTAAAGTGAGGTTTGGTGGTGGCGTTGTTGTTGCCATAGAGTCAGTTTTGACTCATAGCAACGAAACACTGCCCAGGTCTGAGCCATTCTCATGATCGTTGTTCTGCTTGAGCCCACTGCTGCTGCCACTGTGTCAATCCATCTCATTAAGGGTCTTCCTCTTTTTCAATGACCTTCTTCTTTACCAGGCATGATGTCCTTCTCCAGGGACTAATCCCTCCTCATAACATGTCCAAAGTATGTGAGGTGAAGTCTCACCATCCTTACTTCTAAGGAGCATTCTGGCTGTACCTCTTCCAAGCCAGATTTGTTCTTTCTCTTGGCAATCCATGGTATATTCAATATTCTTCGCCAATGCCATAATTCAAAGGTGTCAGTTCTTCTTCGGTCTACCTTATTCATTGTCCAGCTTTCGCATGCATATGGAGGAACTGAAAAAACTATGGCTTGGGTCAGCTGCACCTTAGTCTTCAAAGTGACATCTTTGCTTTTCAACACTTCAAAGAAGCCTTTTGCAGCACATTTGCCCGATGCATTGCGTCGTTTGATTTCTTGACTGCTGCTTTCATGGGTGTTGATTGTGGATCCAAGTAAAATGAAATCTTTGACAACTTCAATATTTTCTCTGTTTATCATGATGCTGCTTTTTAGTTCAGCTGTGAGGATTTTTGTTTTCTTTCTGTTGAGGTGTAATCCATACTGAAGGCTGTGGTCTTTGATCTTCATCGGTAAGTGCTTCCTCTTCGATTTCAGCAAGTGAGGTTGTGTCATCTGCATTAAACAGGTTCTTAATGAATCTTCCTCAAATCCTGATGCCCCACTCTTCTTCATATAGTTCAGCGTCTCAGATTATTTGCTCAGCATACAGATTAAATAAGTATGGTGAAAGAATACAACCCTGATGCGCATCTTTCCTGGTTTTAAACCATGCATTATCCCCTTTCTCTGTTCTAAAAAATTCCTCTTGATCTATGTACAGGTTCCCCATGAGCACAATTAAGTGTTCTGGAATACCTATTCTTCCCAATATTTCCCATAATTTGTTATGATCCACACAGTCGAATGCCTTTGCATAGTCAATAAAACACAAGTAAACATCTTTTTGGTATTCTCTGCTTTCAGCCAGGATCCTTCTGACATCAGCAGTGATATCCCTGGTTCCATGTCCTCTTCTGAATCTGACTTTAATTTCTGGCAGTTCTCTGTTGATGTACTGCTGCAGCCACTTTTTTTTTTTACTGCACTTCAGGTGAAGGCTTACAGAACAAATAGTTTCTCATGAAACAGTAGTACACATGTTGTTTTATGACATTGGTTAACAAACCCACAACATGTCAACCCTCTAACTTCTCAACCTTTTTTTGGTGAAAATACACATAGCCAAAGATACACCATTTCAAAAATTTCTCCATGCACAGTTCAGTGACATTGACTACGCTCTTCCAATTGTGCTGTTATTCTCACTTAAGATGAAGGCTTATAGAACAAACTAGTTTCTCATTTAACAGTTACTACAAATGTTGCCCTATGACAATGGTTAACAATCTCACAACACATCAGCAATATCCTTACTCAACCTTGGGTTCCCTATCACCAGCTTCCTTGTCCCCTTCTGCCTTCTGGCCCTTGTCACTGGACTACTGTACCTCATTAGTCCCATTTGCTTTTACGGGGCTGTCCACTCCCAGGCTGAACGGTGAACCTCGGAGATAATTTCACCACTGAGCTAAAAAGGTGTCTGGGGGCCATACTCTGAGGGTTTCTCCAGTCTCCTTTAGGCCGGTAAATCTGGCCTTTTTTTTGTGTGTGTGTGTGTTAGAATTATGTTCTACATCCTTCTCCAGCTCTGTCCAGAACCCTCTGTTGTGATCCTGGTCAGAGCAGTCAGTGGTGGTAGCTGGGCACCATCTAGCTGTACTGGACTCAGTCCGGTGGAGGCCTTGGTAGCTGTGGACAATTAGTCCTTTGGACTAATCTTTTCCTTGTATCCTGTTCTCTTCGTTCTCCCTTGCTCCCAAAGGGATGAGATCAGTGGAGTATCTTAGATGGCTGCTCACAGGCTTTTAAGACCCCAGACACTACTCAGCAAGGTAGAATGGAGAACATTGTCTTTATAAACTGTGTTATGCCAGTTGAGCTAGATGTTCCCCGAGATCATGGTCCCCAGAGCCCTCCGCCCAGCAATTCAGTCCCTCAGGGAGTTTGGATGTGTCTATGGGTGCAGCCACTTTTGAATGATCTTCAGCAAAACTTTACTTGCATGAGATATTAATGATATTGTTCAATAATTTCCATATTCTGTTGGATCACCTTTCTTTGGAATAGGCATAAATATAATCTCTTCCAGTCAGTTGGCCAGGTAGCTGTCTTCCAAATTTCTTGGCATAGTCAAGTGAGCCCTTCCAGTGCTGCATCCATTTGTTGAAACATCTCAGTTGGTATTCCATCAATTTCTGGATCCTTGTTTTTCATCAATGCCTTCAGTGCAGCTTGGACGTCTTCCTTCAGTACTATCGGTTCTTGATCATACGATACCTCCTGAAATGACTGAATGTCGATCAATTCATTTTGGTAGAGTGACTCTGTGTATTTCTTCCATCTTCTTTTGATGCTTCCTGCATCGTTTAGTATTTTGCCCATAGAATCCTTCACTATTGCAACTCGAGGCTTGAATTTTTTCTTCAGTTCTTTCAGCTGAGAAATGCCAAGCATGTTCTTCCCTTTCGGTTCTCTAACTCCACATCTTATAATAATTTACTTTGTCTTCTTTAACCATCCTTTGAAATCTTCTGTTCAGCTCTTTTACGTCATCATTTCTTCCATTTGCTTTAACTACTCGACAATCAAGAACAAGTTTCAGAGTCTCTTCTGACATCCACTTTGGTCTTTTCTTTCCTGTCTTTTTAATTATCACTTGCTTTCTTCATGTATGGTATCTTTGATGTCATTCCACACCTCGTCTTGTCTTCGGTCATTAATGTTCAATGTATCAAATCTATTCTTGAGTTGGTCTCTAAATTCAGGTGGGATATACTCAAGGTCATACTTTGGCTCTAGTGGACTTGTTCTAATTTTCTTCAGCTTCAACTTGAACTTGTGTAGGAGCAATCAACCTCTGTCCTTGTTCTGATGATATTGAGCTTCTCCATTGTCTCTTTCCACAGATGTAGTCAATTTGATTCTGTGTATTCCATCTGGCAAGGTCCACGTGTATAGTTACCATTTATGTTGTTGAAAAAAGGTATTTGCAGTGAGGAAGTCTTTGGTCTTGCCAAATTCTATCATACGATCTCCAGCATTGTTTCTATCACCACATATTCCAACTACTGATCCTTCTTAGTTGGCAACTTTTGCATTCTAATCACCAGCAATTATCAATGCATCCTGATTGCATATTTGGTCAATTTCATACTGCAGAAGTTGGTAAAAATCTTCAATATCTTTCATCTTTGGCCTTAGTGGTTGGTGAGTATATTTGAATAATAGTTGTATTAACTGGTCTTCCTTGTAGGCATATGGATATTATCCTATCACTGACAGCATTGTATTTCAGGGTAGATCTTGAAACCTTTTTGATGATGAGTACGATGCCATTCCTCTTCAATTTGTCATTCCCGGCAGAGTAGACCATATGTTTATTTCAAAATGGCCAATATCAGTACATTTCAGCTCACTAATGCCTAGGAAGTCCATCTTTATGTGTTCCATTTCATTTTTGACCACTTTCAATTTTCCTAGATTCAGACTTCATACATTCCATGTTACGATGATTAATGGATGCTTGTAGCTGTTTCTTCTCATTTTGAGTCATGCCACATCAGCATGACAGTCCCAAAAGCTTGACTCCATCCACATCATTAAGATTAACTCTACTTTAAGGAGGGAACTCTTCCTCAGTCATAGTTTGAGGGCCTTCCAACCTGAGGTGCTCATCTTCCAGCACTGTATTGGACAATGGTTTGGTGCTATTCATAAGGCATTCACTAGCTAATTTTTTTTCAGAAGTAGACTGCCAGGTCCTTCTTCCTAGTCTCTCTTAGTCTGGAAGCTCTGCTGAATCCTGTCCACCATAGGTGACCGTGCTGGTATTTGAACTCCAGTGGCACAGCTTCCAGCATCATAGCAACACACAAGCTCCCACAGTATGACAAACTGACAGACACATGGGGGAGGTTTGGTAGTTCTTACATAGTTCATTCCTTGAAAAAAAAATGTGTTGAACATTGACTTTACAAATTGAATATTATAGGTGAAAAAAGAATTAGAAGTCCACCCAGTTCTGGAATCACCACTGAGTTCTGGAAGATTGCTTGTTCTTGTAATCTTTTTCACTGGTTCTTTCTTGGCACTCACTGTCTTCTGATTAACTGAATAAAATTTCCCCATTTTCATTAGATTTTCTTTTATTGTAGGCAGCTGATCCATCCGTTGCCTTTGGAAACTTGATGTGAGCCAGTTACCTGAGATATTTCAGGTAGGTGTGTGGTGAGCCTTTGATTCTTGTTACAATCTAAGTGCATAGTCTTTCCCTTGATTTTCAAGACTCTTTTTTTCTTTTTCTAGCTGTTTAAGTATAATGTGTTTAAGGATTCCACTGTCATTTGTTCATAGACTCGAATAGAAGATAATCTATCTGAATGATTTCCATTGTTTTTTTTTTTTTTTTTTCATTTCTCTTCAAGAGAAACAATTTGATTTTCTAGCTGATTTTTCAGTTCAAGTTGTGCCTTATAATGGGTTTTCCATTCATCACCTTCATTGTCAGCCTGGAGTTTCACTTCCAGTTCCATTAATTTATGCTTTATTTCAAGCATGGAGAGCTGCAGTATATTCTTCATGTAGATTTCCTCCAGCAGCTCCAGTTTGAGGCAGTTGGTACTCACTCCCTCAAAGTTGTTGCCTCTCCCTTTGCCCATCGTCAGGTCAGCGATGCCCCATGCTTTCACCTCAGCTTTGATCAGAACTGAAGAGAAGGCCAGGAGACTAGGAGATGGGTCAAAGTGCTGAATGCGTGGTGGCAGTGGGAAAATGATGCACAGCCACAGCTCAAGTGCTGATTCTACCCAGCGCCATGGTAGAAAATGTTTTATTTTTAAACAGGATTGAAAATTTCTCCCTAAAAACGTGAAATAAAAAATAATATTCCTTAAAAATTAAAATTATTTGTATCAAAAAACATGCCAAAGAGAACTGAAAAGAAAGCTGCAGAATGTGGTGGTGTTATTTGTTATATCTGGTAAACTCCTAAAAATTCAGTGGAAAGAAGTAAGCAAACCAGAAAAAAAGAAAGGGCAATTTGAGAACAAAAAACCAAAGCCAAACCGTTGCTGTAGAGTCGATTCTGACTCATAGCGACCCTATAGGACAGAGGTGAACTGCCCCATAGAGTTTCCAAGGAGCACCTGAGGGACTGGAGCTGCCAACCTTTTGGTTAGCAGAGGTAGCACTTAAACCACTAGCCACCAGGTTTTCCAAAAATAGGCATTTTATAAAACAGGATATACAAATAATCATTAGTTTTCATTAACAAATTAAAATCACTAATTAGTGATATAACATACTTAGCGGCATGGCTAAAAAGAAGACAGACATTACCAAGTATTGGCAAGAATCTCCATATATGGCTATTAGATGTGGAAATGAGTATAAAGTCAAGTTCAGTGTTTGTAGTATCTACAAAAGCTGAATGCACACAAGCACTCATACACACACACGCACACAGAGTCATGCATGTCTATGTTTACACATACATGCCCTAATGATTCAGCCATTCTACTCCCAGACGTATACCCAGCTGAAAAGCCTATATATACAAGAATTTTTATAGCAGCACAAGTAATCATAGTCACAAATAGGAAATGATCAAAACGAGGAACAGTAAATAATAAGTTACAGTGTATTAACACAATAGAGTGCTCTAGAAGAAGACATATCAATGAGAAAGAAAAACCTCAACTGTACACAATAATGTAGATTATTCTTACAAGCATATTTTGAATGAAAGAAGTAAGATATTGTTATAGATTGAATTGTGTCCCCCAAAAATGTGTATCAACTTGGCTAGGCCGTGATTCCCACTATTGTGTGGTTGTCTATCATTTTGTGATCTGATGTGATTATCTTATGTTCTGTAAATCCTAACTTCTATGATGTTAATGAGGCAGGATTAGAGGCAGTTAAGTTAATGAGGCAGGACTCAATCTATAGGATTAAGTTGTTATCTTCAGTCAATCTCTTCTGAGATATAAAAGAGAGAATGGAGCATAGAGGAGAGCGACTACATGCCACCAAGATAGAAGCATAGAAGCAGAGTACATCCTTTGGACCCTGGTCCTTATGCTGAGAAGCTCCTAGACCAAGGGAAGATTGATGACAAGGACATCAATCTCCCAGAACCGACAGAGAGAAAGCCTTGCCCTGGAGCTAGCCCCTTGAATTTGGACTTCTAGTCTCTTAAACGGTGAGAGAAAAAATGTTGCTTTTTTAAAGCCATCCACTTGTGGTATTTCTGTTATAGCAGCACTAAATAAATAAGACAGACACAAAAGATACATGTTCTGCAATTCTACTCGTCTAACCTTCCAAAGAAAGACAAAACTAATTCATGATTTTAGAAGTCAGAATTGTGATTCCCTTGGAGCAATTTTGCATGGAAGGAAGAATGAAGGGATTCTGGGGTTATGGTAACGATTTTTTTCTTTATCTGGCTGTTGGTCACGTGGACATGTTCTGATTGTTTAAATTCATAGGTATACAGTTACTATCTGTGAAATATTCTTATTCAATGTTATACTTCAATGAAATTTTAATAAAGCTGATATTAAAAAAAAGTTCATATATAGGTAAACACAGGAAATTAGTAAAATGTATGTGCCATTATTAAGAATATCCAAACTTAAATGTATAAATAAATTAATTAATAAATGCAAATAAGGAATTACAACATGATGCTGGGTTTAACCTAAACTTTCATAGTACTCTGATTTCACTGAGCATTGGGAATATATATATATTTTTTTTTTTTGGAAAACAGTGGCTCAGTTTTGTATACTAATAAGAAAGAGAGTTCCCAACATCTCAATTTTATAGGACAGATGCCTAAGGTGCTGTACGAATCCTTCAAGTGTTGAAATGTTTTCATATTATTTTTTATGCACTATTAAAATAGCTAATATAAAATGGTTTTAGAGAATTTTACATTTTGATAGACTGATGAATTGGTCTTATGACATTACTGATTACAATATCCAGGAATTGAATCTCAGATGCATACAGATAGAATAATTTCAATTTTAATTATCTAAATTTTTCAAACGTTTCACATCCACAATGAAACATATAGACACACGCATGTGTGTACACACACAACGCAAAACAATATACATCATAACCAGGGTTATATGTTACCTTAATAAACATTCTATTTATTTTGTTAAATAAAATTCTGGGTGAAATTGGACAAAACAGATAATTCAATTCCAGAGGAAGAAGTCAAAGAAGAGAAACAAAATACTTGTCTTGGGCCTTTGATTCTAAATCCAAAGTTTGAATTCAAATAAACTATCCTGAATTATGTCTCAGGCTCCATTTGCCTGAAGTGATTAGGGATAAACAGCTCATTTACCATCCAACTCTAATCCAAGTCTTAATCTTTCCTCAAAACCATACCACTCCCGTGGGGGTATCAAGGGAAGAAAACACACAAGGAAAACATAGGTAAGAGACATTTGTCAAAATGCTTGTGAAAAAAACTGGTCTAATCCACTTAGACATCTCAAGAAAGTGAAGCACAAGTATCCCCCAAACCTGTTTTCATTTCTGCATTTATTGGAAAGAAAGATGACCATATGATCTTGCATGAAAAAGCAGCTCAGGACTTTAATAGTTAAATATTAAGAAATTTAAAAGAAAGCAGAGGGAAGAGAGATATAAAGATGCTATCTCTCACACAGATTTAAATTAAAAAAAAAAAAAAAAAGGCCTGTCTTGCACTTCTAACTCTAAAGGAACAACGGAGTACAAAAAAGAGATAAAATAAAATTTTACAGACTGAGACTTCTAACCTTCAATCTATTTGAAAGCTTCAAATCACAAGATATTTTCCTAGTACTCATTTCAGTAATTTGACTGGTAAAATTTGGCTTTTCTTTACCCAGTAGCGTGGAATAAAAAGTTAAGAGAGGGTTTGAAATTCTCAATTTCCAAACATCTCATTCCCAGTTACTTTAAATTATTGAATTAAGTATACAACTACTTAAATTAAAACAGTTTGATAAATTAGCAAGAATATAAATTACAAAACCATCAAATGGTCAACCTACTCGGCTGCTGCCAGGTAGGAGGTTCCAGTGTACCTAGACATTCCTTGGAAGAAAGGTCTGGTGATCTACTTATAAAAAATCAGCCGTTGAAAATGCTATGGAGCACAGTTGTATTCTGACACACATGGAGTTGCTGTGAGTTTGATCAACTCTAAGGCAACTGGTACTAGTACTAATATTTACATAACTATACATTAACTAAACAAATACATATAAATGTGTGACGTATGTATCAAAAGTAAATAATATAAATGTACTGCATAAATATATCAACAAATAAAGTATATTTAAAAGAAAAGTTTAATCTAATACACCATGTAAAACACAGGATGCTCAGAAATAATTAAAGGAATGAAGACCCAAAGGGAAAAAAATAATTAAGCATTAATTTCCATCAAACCTTACATGAAGATAAAAATCTTTGGTTAGAGTAAAACTATCAAAGAAATAATTGCTCTCATCACACTTTTGTATACTTCTAAATACTCTTACTTCTTCCTGGGACAGGGTCAAAATTTTTAAAAATATGTTTTTGAGGTGTTTTTTGTGATAACAGATGTGAGTTGGCTTCTACTGGGATGCTTATGAAAGATGCTTATGAAAAATGCTTATGAAAGATGCTTATGATTCTGTTCAACCTCTGAGGAGAAAAGCATGGGATACTAAAGAAAAAGGGAGGTGAATGAAATTGATGGTAAATAAACTATCAATCCTAAAGAATAAATACTTGTTCTAAATCCCATTATATTTACTTATCAAGTGCTTTTATTATTGCAGTATGGTCAGTCTTATGAGGTCAAATTGAGTCTCTAAAAAGGCTTGGTAAAATTTCCCTTTATAACGCTAAAGCCTTTACATCGGAAAGAAATTAACAAAAAATATCTGGACTGTTAACTATGATTTTCAGGTAGTCTCACTGAGATCTTTATGCACTATTCTCAGTGTCACATTAGTCAAACGGAATATGTAATGCTTGCAACATTTCTGTGAGAGGTATCTGTCCAAAATTTTCCTAATGTTTTGAGAGATAATGTATCTATGAAAGTGTATAGAGGTCCCTGGATTTTGAAATTTCCTTAAATAATATATTATGTCCACGTAAATAAATTAAGGTGCATTAATATATACGGGGTCAAAATTTAAAAAAAATTAATAAAGATTTTAAAGCATTTACTAACTCCAATGTAAAATATATTAATCCATGAAATATCAAAATAATTTTAATTAAATCAATATTTTGTACATTCTAGATAATGTAAAAAATGAGAATAAGATAGAAATTAATATATTAATTTTAAGATATTAAAAACAAAACCATATTTATTCATAATATATTGTCTAATAAAAAAGAGACAGTATTAAGAAAATTATTAAAATTGTAAAAATATGTATATTATTAGGTACTGTCAAGTCAATTTTTGACTCATGGACACTGCACGTTTCAGAGTAGAAAGTTCATAGGGCTTTCTTGGCCATAATCTTAAGGGAAGCAGATCTCAGATCATCCAAATATAGGATATATCTTATATCTCAAAGCGCTTTAAAGTAAAGGTGTACACCATAATTTCAGTTTTGTTATATTCATCAAAAACAAGTTACAAAGTCCAGCTTACAGTCAAGAAGAAAATGTTTATTTTGATAGAAAAATTTTGAAGAATATTTATAATCACCACTTTGAAAAAAGAAGGAGGAGGAGGAAGAGAAAAAGAGGAAGCAGAAGAAGCAGCAGCAGAGGAGGACAGGAAGGAAGCTCTAGTGCTAGTGACAATGAGAGGAAATAGCAATTCTCATGAAGTACTGATGACGACAATGTAAAAAACAGTGTTTTTGGAAATAACTCTAATAAATCTATCACATATTTGAGCACATTATTCTATTATTATAAACTTAATACCATTTTTTAAAGCACCAATATGTAGGGAAATATGTGTATAACTGATGACAACATTTTATGCATAACATAACAACCATGACTCATTTATTCAGCAATTATGTAAGTTAAGATCAAAGAAATGAGGTGAGGTAAGGTAAAAGCAGCAAGTTCTGATGATCTTCTTTTAATTAAGATAATCAGGGAATATCTCTTTCAATGTTGTTGTTGTTAGGTGCTGGAAAGTTGGTTCAGACTCACAGTGACTCTATGAACAAAAGAGCAAAACACTGCTTGGTCCTGCACTATACTCAGAATTGTTGCTTATTTGAGCCCATTGTTGCAGCCATTGTGTCAATCCATCTCGTTGAGGGTCTTCCTCTTTTTTACTGACTCTCTACTTCAAAAGCATGATGTCCTTCTCCAGGAATTGGTCCTTCCTAGTAACGTGTCCAAAGTACGTGAGACAAAGTGTCTCCATCCTCCCTTCTAAGGAGCATTCTGGCTGTACTTCATTACATTATGTTAAACAAAGACCTAAATGAAATGACAGATCAAGTCATAGGAATATCTAGAAAAAGGTTGCTCAACCTAAGTGAACAGTAAGCCTAAACACCCAAAGGTAGGAATAGGTTTAGTGTGTACAAAGGAATGTAAGTAGAGAAGTAGAAGTGGAAGAGAGAGAGTGATGGAGAAAATGGTGTAAAATGAAATCCGAGATGTGGTGGTGTGTCTGTGGGAGGGGGCAGGGAGTCACAGGTAATACAGAGCCTTGATCAGAATGAGTGAAGGAAAATGAGATTCTAGGTAAAATGGGAAGCCTCTTAAGATTTTGGAGTGCAGAGATGATATGACCTGACATGTTTTCAAAAGATCAGTTTTGGTGCTGTATATAGATTTTAGTAGGCCAAGAGGGAAGAGGGAGATCAGTCACATGGTTTTGCGATTTTCCAGGGGAGAAATGGCATCATCTTTGACTAAGATGTGGTCAGTATTGGTTGTAGTCAGGATAGATTCCTAGTTAAGTGCAGAATTTGTCAATAGATTGATGTGGGACGTAAAATAAAAAATCAAAATATGACCTCAGGCGTTTTGACCTGACAATTGCAAGAATAACAGTTGCCATTTACTGAAGTGGGGAAGATAAAGAAAGCCTGAGAGGGAAAATCAAGACTTCCATTTTAGACACATTAAGTTTGAGATGCCTATAAAATACAAAATTGGAGATATCAACCGACTAGTTGGATATATGGTTCTGGAGATCAAAGGAGAGATTCAGCCTGGGATAAAAATTTTGGTGGTGCCACTGTATAGTTAATCTGAAAAGCCATGGGACTAGATGAAATAAGAGAATGGCATATATAAATGAGAGAAATCTTTAGGGCTTAGTTCAAAAGACAAGGCTGGGGAAGATGAGCAACTATTCAAAAACATCACTGAGAGAGCAAAGTAGGAAACTGAAATAGTGGTGTCCTAGAAGTCAAGTTGGGGCCATTGGCAGGGGTGGGTGGGATGTTTCAATAAGGGAAGATTGGGAAACTTTGTCACATGCTACACATAATTTGAGTGAGATGAACTTGACAGTTTAACATTGACTTTTCTAGTATGGTGGAAGCAGAAGTATTAATGGAATGTATTCGATAGAGAATAAAAGAAAGTAAAAGGAGAGAGCACGATTAAATAGCTTAGAGAAAAGACATATTTTTAAGCAACCCCCCCCCCCCCCCCATTTAGTTCAGGATTCTTCTATAGAATCTGTGATCAAAAGTTGCAGTACTGGTACCCTGGCACCATCTAGTTCTTCTGGTCTCATGGTAGAGGAGGCAATTGTTCATGGAGGCAACCAGACGCATTCTATTTCCTCCTCCAGTTCTTGACTTTCCTTCTTCCTCTGTTTGTTCAGGTGATATTCAAATGGCCAAGAAACACATGAAAAGATGCTGAATGTCTTTAGTCATCCAAAACAAAGAAAAAAACAAAAACAAAAAAACAAACTTGTTGCCATTGAGTCGGTTCTGACTCAAAGTGACCCTATAGGACACCGTAGAACCACCCCATAGAGTTTCCAAGGAGCTGCTGGTAGATTCGAATTGTAGACCTTTTTGATGGGCAGCCAGAGTCTTAACCACTGCACCACCAGGGCTCCAGCTTAAGTCATCAGAGAGATTCAAATCAAAACCGCAATGAAGTACCACTTACTCCTAACAGGATGGCTAAAAAAGAAAAAATAACAAACGTTTTCAAGGATGTGGGGAAATTGGAGCCCTTATCTATTGCTGGTGGAAACACAGAATGGTACAACTGTTGTGGAAAACAGTGTGGCAATTTCTAAAAAAGCTAATTCAAGTGTTTTTAAAGGAAGAAATAGCTGGAAGACTATCATAACTGTATACTACTTTCTGTATTTGGTAGCGACACATAACAGAAAGCCTTCAAAAAACACTTGGTCAAGTTTTTTTTGTTGGTTTGCCTATTTACACTTTTTTCTGTGTTCACTAATTTGATATATTTTATGAAATAACACTGTTGCTACCAATTTTATAATTTATTTCTCCACAATGTTTTTCTTTCATCAGTATATACAGGTATAATCCTTTAGATTGTGATAAAGTACATTGATAATGAAATAATCACTACTTTATGAAAATTGTTCACCAAGCACCCATCATCTCTCAGGTCTTATAAGGATCCATAGAGCTCACCTTTCCCAAACACTTCCTTTTGTTTATTTATTTATTGTTTATAAACAAGCACACTTAAGCCAGTGGTGTCACTACAGGGGTGTGAGGGGTGAGGACCTCACTGGGTAACACTGTCAGATGGGGTGACACCAAAATCACTGTCTGTAAAATTTTTGTGCAATGTTTCAACAGAAATTTATTATTTTTTTATGAAAATATCCCCATAGTTATAACAGTGAAACATTTTTGTAAGCCCATCTGGCATGTAACAATATACCTATAAGTCTAAAACTCTATGCTAATTTACTTTTTGAACCTTCTAATGTGCTCTGGTCAAAGTATTATTATCCAATTACAATGACACTTTGAATCAAGTGGCTCCATCTGCATATACTACAAGCATGTGCTATTGTTTTTGTTGCTGCCAGTGTTTTTATAGTTGGAATTTTGTCAAATTTTCTGGTGTTTTAGCTACAATATTGTTGTAATTAGTTTTTGTGAATCTGTATCAATAACTTTTTTGATAATTAAGTAGTAATTAAAGGAAAAGAAGGAGAAAAATCAAAAGTCTTCCACTCTGTTATTAGTAATGTAACTAATACTGTAATTCAATGTAGAAAAATTTTACAAAATAATTTTGTTGTTAATATTCATATAATCAAAGAAATATTGCATTTAAGCAATTTAAAACTATATTTATCACATATTATGCTATGATTAAAATTTATAATAAACATTACTAAGGATTCTGTATGGTCTGGTACAGGGAAGAGGTTCGTCGGGGGAGTGACTTCATGAGTTACTGTACTAGGTGACATCAGCTCTAGTGACGCCACTGTTTAAGTCCAGACAGATAAGGTGAGTACAGAAAGGCCTTAGCCACATAACAGAACTAAGACTAATATCTAGGTTTATGAACCCTATATTCTTTCTTCTGCTTATGTAACTCCCAAATAAAATATACCTTTATACTCCTACAGATCAATGGATGGTCAATGGTATTAGACAGAGGGTTTCAGCTATGCTCTTCATTCATTTTTCACCTGTTTTCCTCTTCCTTTCCCTGTTTATTTTCTCTTCTGCCTTCTCACTTTCTTTTTCCCTAGTCTCTTCTTCTCTTGCTAAGTTGTGATGCTGTATTTGCTTTTTTTAAAAATTTATTTGCACAGCAAGACTGCCTTTGGCTGCCAGCCAACCTTTACCTTCTGTGAGGGATGTAAGAGCTGTTTCTTATGTGCAACGTTGCTGTTTTGTGTTCTTGGAAAAGTGAAACAGGGAGTATATTCAGCCAGCATTTTTTCCAGCTCATTTGGATAGAGATGTATCTTTCTCAAGTTCCTTCAGAATGACTTTGAGCAAGCTAATCCTCTGGCACTGAACCGGACTTTGGATTTTGTGATTGGATCCGGCCTTTCAGTTCAGACATGTACTAATTTAATGTGCTGAACTTTTGTCTTCCTGCTTCATTTTCTAAAAAAACACTTAACCACAGACAGCCATTTTATCTTCAAGATTTTCCATTCCCCTATGGCATGTTAAGAATACACCCAAATAAAATCAAACACATACGATCCAGTAATGCTTGTAGTATTTCTGGGGAGTTTTACTAACAGACTATTATTTAGAAAATGTGAGTTATAGTTAAGGACAATAACCTGAGGGTCACTGGATACTAATTTAACAAAAGGCAGGAGTGTTTTTTTAAAGCTCATTGCTTTGAATAACCACACTAAAAGTGATGCCTATAACCTCTTGTTAAACAAGAATACAAAAGCTTTAATAAAATATAATAAAAAACAATATAATAAAAATAATAAAACAAAAAAATCTTGGAATTTCTCTGTGAACATCTTGCTTTAATATACATTTCCAGTCTTTTGTTTAAGAAAAGCACCCAATGAGAGCTTTTCCCATAGGTTTTTTTTTTTTTTTTTTCTCTCTACTATATTTACCTTCAGGTAGGTGAGTATTTTCCCAATACTCCATTCACCTAAATTTTAGAACTTTACATCATCTACTCTACATCGGATGTTCACCAAATCAAAACTGTTTTCAATACTCCTAGATAAGATTCTGTGTTTCAGCATCCTGATTACACTTTTAGCTCCAGATTTATTTATTTATTTATTTTAAGATGGTTGATTTTACAGCCTCAAAAAAGTTATTCTGAAACCAAATTTAAAGTTTTGTTCTCAGTTGTCTGATAAAGGAACATGCATTATTATTTTTTTATTTCTATATCCTTTTAGATGTAGACTTAATTTTTTCTAGATGTTTATATAACAAAACTTCAGATATATACTTATTTTCTTCCTGTCTGACTTTAGAAAGTACAGTTGTATGAACTTTAATTTTGACATATTAGAAGAGGTCAACTTGGAGTGCAAATTAGTTGGATTAAAATGCTGGATGTTTGCATAGAAAGGATTTGCTTTCCAAAAACCTCAGGCACAAATTAATTCAGAGTATTAGCTTATCTTTGAGCATAAGTAAGCTACGATTGAATATATAATCCCTAATTCAATTTTCACCTAGGTGTTTTGGACTCAAATCTATTTTCTAGCTGTACTTGATAAGTATATTGGAGTGGATTTGGAAATGGAATCAAAGTCAAGAGGAAATTCTTTCTGCAAATGAGCATCATATTTCCATAATTAACTCAATTGTTTACAAAAATTTATATGCACAGAGAAGGATTGCTTTTGGAGCTGTTGAAAAATTGACCCTGTATGAGTAAGTAGGTAAAGTCTAGAAGTGTGGGATATTGATAGGATTCCTATTTGATTAATTCTGAAAATCACTTACAACCAGATCCTGTGTTTTCAAGATATTTATATTTTAGTCAAACCTTTTCATCGGTCATATAGATTTAGTATTATTAAAAAGTTTTAGAAGTGTTTTTTTTTGGATTATCCGGGATGCCAAAACAGTCACTTAGAGAATTTGTCTCCAGAAGTTAAAGATGTAAATGAAAGGAGGAAGTGATGTTAAGTCTCTACCTCTATGGATTTCTTCAATAAACTGAGGCTTAAGAAATGTCACGTTTCATTATATTTATAAACCAAATTTGATCTGGTTCAACTATAACCTCCTAGGATTAAATGGATATATAATCTCATTCATGGTGACAGGGATGGATCTCCTCACTTCTTTGGGAATTTAAAAAAAAAGAAAAGAAATGGTGATTAGGCAATCCAAGAGAATTGGGTAAAGAACTATATTTTACCATAGACAATTTTAGATAATTTTCAAAATAGTTTTAGCCAAATGTGGCTTGATTGGGCTTTAGTATAACCTAAATCCCTATCATCACCCACAAAACCACTTAAAATAAATATTCCCTTTTGTTGTTGTTGTTTACTATGCAAAATCAACTTCAAGAAAACTAATTATCTAACTCCTCTTTCCAACTTGCTAACCACTGCTAAGTTCTTCTCAAACATAAATTATAATTTTGCTGGTCTGGTCTAAATTTCTATGGTCCACATAAAATGGTTGGTTCTTCTGTCCATGACAGGCATAATCTCCTTGAAAACTTACTCAACAGTCACTATAATTTCCACGACTACAGTGCTTAAAGACATTCGCTCCCATCAGAGAGGCTCCAACCTCCAGAATGTTCTGTGGGAATGAGTAAACTGCTCTGACACTCTTGCAAACTGATACTCTCCATTCATCCATTTTTTTGGATACTTATACTCTCTTCTCATACTGAGACATTCTTCTTGCCTTAAACTTTGTACAGGTTTCTTAAACAAGAACTGAGACTCTAGGCCTTTGAAAGCCAAAACAAAACAAAGCAGTGAATTAAAGACCAAGGTATTTTGTGAAAAGAAACTGTTTAAGAGAAAAAAGGATTGAAGAAAACACGTTAGTTCATTATTCTGAGCAGAAGGGTATGGCACTGTAGTAACATATAAAGTCCATAATCCTCAATAAACAAAATAGTCGTTTACTTTTATTGGCCGTAATAAATAATAGATATATGAAAATTTGTTTTCATATATTAATTTTTCATAGATTATTAAGTTTTATATTTAATTAAAATATAGTATTCCATAACATCTTTAAATATCTAAAATATATTTAATTTCTCAGTAATTATTATAGCTATTATAATAAAATATATGGCCTAGAGTGATTTTAGAAAAATAAATATAAAAGAAAATGAACATCTTAATTTAAGCCTCATTTTTTACTGAAGTTTCAAATGATGTAATCATTCAATTAATTCATTCAACTTGCCTTAAAATTAGTTTTGCCTGTCCAAAAATTAACTCAAATATACTTTCAAAATAAATATGCCCAAAAATAAGTATGACCTAAAAAAGGAATTCATAATTCAAAGAAATAGCTAAGGAAATTAACAATGCTCTGGACACATTGTAGGTAATTTTGGGATTCCCCTCTCCCCACTCCCAAGTAAGAAGTTCCAAATAATTTGTGTGCCAGCATCGGTGTAGTGTATATATAGTCGCCCAGAGAGAACACACTCATGAGTAGAAATTTAAATTTAAATTCTGACATACTTTGTAACCAGGAAATCAATGATAATTTTCCATTAATCCCACATTTAAGTAGCCATAGTATCGAAACTTTAAAACTGATTATTTGACAGAGAAAGATAGAGTGAATTTTATATTGGGAAGAGTCTTTGTCTTTACAAGGAAAAAATTTTGCTAATACTTGATGCTATATTTTGAAAAAGTAATTATATAGCTTTTGCATTTAAAGTTAAGATTTTAATTTTAAGATTTTATGGAAAGTTAACTTTCCATAAAAACATATTTTGTTCTCTTAAGTCTTTTCTGATAATTTCCTTTAGTCCCCAAGATAATTTTTGAAAAGTAAAAATGTATTTACCTCAGTAAAAACAAAACCTAACTCGTTGCTGTTGAGTCAGTTCTGACTCATAGTGACCCTAAAAGACAGAGTAGAACTGCCCCATAGAGTTTCCAAGGAGCATCTGGAGGATTTAACTGCCAACCTTTTGGTTAACAGCTGTAGCTCTTAACCACTATGCCACCAGGGTTTCCATTTGCCTCAGTAGAAAGGGCTTTATTACAATTTTCAGTATTATACTATTGAACCAAGGCTGCCCATGAGAGAATGCTCCTCAGTGAAATTTTTACTTTTACATTTTTTAAAGATATGTGAATATTATATAAAACATAGAAGAAAATTTTGCTGTAGTTCTGAGTTTGTTAATTATTTTTCTTGTAGATTTTATAAGACTTCACTCTCTTTAGAATAAAAAATTTTGTTCTTTGTTTAGATTGGAACGTTGATCTATTGGTAATTAAAATATGTCATATGTACATCAATGCCAACACGCATCTGTCAGTTTGTCCTACTATAGTGGCTTGCATGTTGTGATACTGGAAGCTTTGCCATCAGTATTTCAATTACAAGCAGGGTCACCCTTGGTGGATAGGAATCAGCAGAGCTTTCAGACGAAGAAAGACTAGGAAGAAGGACCTGACAGTCTACTTCTGAAAAAATTAGCCAGTGAAAATCTTATGAATAGCAGTGTGACACTGTCTGATATAGTGCTGGAAGATGAGCCCCTCACATCAGAAGGCACTCAGACTATGACTGGAGAAGAGTTGCCACCTCATAGTAGAGATGACCCTGTGACTTGGATGGAATCAAGCTTTCAGGACCTTCACTTGCTGATGTGGCATGACTCAAAATGAGAAGAAACAGCTGCAAATATCCAATAACAATAGGAACATGGAATGTATGCAGTATGAATCTAGGAAAATTAGTAGTTGTCAAAAATGAAATGGAATACATAAACATTGATATCTTAGGAATTAGTGAGCTGAAATGGACTGATATTGGTCATCTTGAATCGGACAATGATATGGTCTACTATGCTGGGAATGACAAACTGAAGAGAAATGGTACTACATTCATCATCAAGAAGAACATTTCAAGATCTGTCTTGAAATACAACGCTGTCAGTGATAGGATAATACCTATATGCCTACAAGGAAGTCCAGTTAATATGACTATGATACAAATTTATGCACCAACCATTAAGGCCAAAGAAGAAGAAATTGAAGATTTTTACCAACTTCTGCAGTCTGAAATTGTTCAAACATGCAGTCAGGATGCAATAATAATTACAGGCAATTGGAATGTGAAAGTTGGAAACAAAGAAGAAGGATATGTAGCTGGAAAATAATGGCCTTAGTGATAGAAAGAACATCAGAAATCACACGACAGAATTTTGCAAGACCAAAGACTACTTCATTACAAATACATTTTTTCAACAATATTAATGGAAACTACACACATAGACCTCACCTGACAGAAAACACAGGAATCAAACTGACTACATCTGTGGAAAGAGATGATGGAAAGATCAACATCCTCAGTCAGAACAGGGCCAGGAACCAACTGCGGAACAGATCATCAATTGCTCATATACAAGTTCAAGATGAAGCTGCAGAAAATTAGATCAAGTCCATGAGAGCCAAAGTACAGCCTTCAGTATATCCCACCTGAATTTGGAGACCATCTCAAGAACAGATTTGAGACATCGAACACTAATGACCAAAGACCAGCCAAGTTGTGGGATGACATCAAGGACATCATACATGAAGAAAGTAAAAGGTCAGTAGAAAGACAAGAAACAAAGAAAAGACCAAAATAGGTGTCAGAAGAGACTCTAAAATTTGCTCTTGAAAGTATAGTAGCTAAAGCGAAGAGAAGAAATGATGCAGTAAAAGAGCTGAACAGAAGATTTCAAAGGGCAGCTCAAGAAGACAAAGTAAAATATTATAATTAAATGTGGAGTTAGAAAACCAACAAGGAAGAACACATTTAGCATTTCTTAAGCTGAAAAAACTGAAGAAAAAATTCAAGACTTGAGTTGCAATTTTGAGGATTCTATGGGTAAAATTTTGAAATACAAAGGAAGCATCAAAAGCAGATGGAAAGGAGGTGGGGCCAAGATGGTGGAGTAGTCAGACGCTTCTGGTGATCCCTCTTACAACAAAGACACAAAAAAAAAAGTGACTTGATTATGTATGACAATCTAGGAGCCCTGAACATCAAAGGCAAAGTTGAGGAATCGGACAGAGTGGCAGGGGGAGGAAGAGATGGTTCAGAAGCAGCAAGGAGTTCCCAAGACCTGACCTGGCAGAAACTGGAGCACTTCAAGCTGGATCAGCTCGTGGTGTGCAGTGAGGCAAGCAGCAGCACTCGAGAGGCATTTTCCATATTAGGAGACACCCAGCGGCCGAGAGTCTTCTCGGCCATCTAGAACTAGTGAGAAGCAGCACTCAAGTGACTAAACATAAGTACTTGCATCTGACCTACCGTGTGGATCAAAAACAGCACCCTTTGGGAAAAACGTCTCTCCTGTTTACCTCCCCGCTCCCTGCTCTCTACTGGGTCTGGGACGGCTTCAGGGATTGCTGAGTCCCCTAGGCTGAGAGTAGGACCCGTCATGTGCCCTGAGCCATTCTCCCGGCCTTGGAGAGGGAATAAATTAACAAACAGAGGAAAAAATAATAATCTGCCAGCTTCCCTAAGCCAGGAACTCAGGGTAGGCACAGCTCCTTTGCCTAGGCACAGCCGTAAGGGGTCCAAGGACTGTGAGTGCCTTTCCCCCTGCAGAGACTTGTGTGGACCCATTTCAACAGCGTAGGCCCTCGTTACAACAGCATAACAGGGTATATACCTGAAATATAACTTCAACTGTTTCAGCTGTGAAGTGGCAGGTTCATGACATTTGACACTGCTCTGCCCATTAAGCAGGGTCTTCACCTACCCACATCAGGGGCCTGAGGACTGGTGGTTCCATCCATGGCACCTAGCCACCTGGGGACAGGGGCCGAAGAATAAGTGGTGCTCCCCAGTCCTTATAGCCAACAGCACTGGGTGCTCATAGTCCGGCTGCAAAACCCACCCATCTACGTGCTCTAGGAAACACTTTCCTAGGGAAACACGCTTTACTCCCGGATACTCGGGGGCAGCTGTCAGCCCACTGCCTTGCTCAGTGTGTGAACCTCTGCTACAGCCAGATGCCTGTGCCTATACCAATCACCCATTCCTGTCTAGGACTGTAGGTGAGAGCCTGCACCACACATGTGGTAGCCAACTATCTGGACACCTGCGCTGAATCCATACAGGAAGGAGTGGTCGTACTCCTGGGCTCACATACTTAGTGGTAGTTCTGGCCACCTGGTGGCAGGACGTTGGAGCCTCATTGTTTAAATGAAATGTAAATGTGGAGTATTCCTTTATATCCTGGGAAAGAGAAAGATCTTTCTGTATGTCTAAAAATCCAGAAGTTATAAAAGAAAATGGCATGAAATTTGCTACATAATACTCAAAAGTTTAAATGGCAAGAGCAAAAGTAAGTGTGTGTTTGTGTGACAGGTGATATATATGTACCGTTATAAGCTGTAAATAAAGATTCACGATTTATGTCTTTGAAAAAGAACGAATCTCTCTACTCCCTTAGAAACTGATAATGGAAAAAAATCAGTAAAAGTTAAAAAAAAATGACTGAAGAATATGAACAGATAGTTCACATAAAAAGACATTTACATGACTTAAAAATGAAGAATAGTTTAGCCTTACTTACAGTAAAAGAAATATAAAATATTAAAATATTTTTTTCCTAATTTTCTCATAGGCAAACATCCACAGTTTTGATATCACATTTTGTTGATGAAATGGTGAGGAAACAGGCCAAGGCCATCTTATATAACTAAAATATCTTCAGTGAGAACAACTTGGAAAAATTTATTATAATTAAATATATACATATAGTCATGCTTCCTTAAAAGTCCATGATACATTCTGTGAAATAGTACATTATGTGATTTGGACGTTGTGAAAACACCATACAGTCACGTGCTACATAATGTCCATTAAGGAAACGTCCAACTGCATATGTATCTGTAGTCCCAAAAGGTTAAACAGCACTGGGAGGAGGAGACTGTTGCCCTTCCCATGCAGGTGCTAGGGAAGGAGAAAGGCTCACGGTGAAGGAGGAGGGAGGGGAACGTATATAATATAACGTTTGAACAACATCAAAATCATGTAAGATCCTATTTCCCAGAATGTATCCTGGAAGTTAAGCAACGTATGACTGAAAGCCTCATGAGACCATGGATGTATATGCAGTCATACGTTGCCCCAACAAACATTACGCAGCTCATGACTACATGTATAGGTTTTTGTTAGTTGCCGTTGAGTGGGTTTCAACTCATAGTGACCCTATGTGTGCAGAGTAGAACTGCTCCATGAGGTTTTCAAGGTAGTGATCTTATGGAAGCAGATTTCAGGCCTGTCTTCTGAGGTGACTTTGGGTGGATTTTAACCACCAACTTTTCAGCTGGTATTCAAGTGCTTAACTGTTTGTGCCACCCTGGGATGTAATCCTTTGATTCAGTAATACTACTTTTCAGAATTTACAGAACTGAATCCTGCACACATGCACGTGCAGAATGGCATAGCTAAAAAGTAATAACTGGAGCATTATTTGTAATAGCAGAATATTGGAGACAACTTAAGCATTCAACTACAGAATACTGGTAAAATAAATTATCATTCATCCACATACCTGAATATTAAATATTTAATTTATAGTAGGATTAAAACTATAAGATCTTAAATATCTTAAAACAGCACCTTAAAAATTAAGTAAGATAATTACAGGGAATTAGATGAATTTATTAGTCAAATTTTATTTAGCAACATAAAATATTCTACAAAAAGGTAGACATAACTTTCTCATGATTAGATAGACTCATTATCATAACTGTATTATCTTAAAATCAGTCTGAAAAAATAAGAATATTTATTACAGTTTCTTACAAAATTATAAAATACTGCATGTGGTTGGCTCATTCACTCAATTTATACCTGAAAATTCCATCAAATAGGGAGATGGATATATCTGAAAATTTTATTTTAATGCTTTGAGAAAATCCTGAGTACACAGTAATAGTTACATCATGATGGATTTGTGGGCAATGCCACTCAGAGCTGAAGAGGCCTGGATACTTAAGACAAAAGACTTAAACAAGAAAACAAGCAGGAATCCTATTACACTTCACTGGCACTTATCCTCATTTTGAACTTCTTGTGTGAGATAAGTTATCTAGTAGCAGAAGTAATTCTGAGTTTGAGAATTCTCTGTTACTTCAGTGGAAGTAAGATTCTTTCTTTTTTTTTAATTAGTTTTTTTTTTTTTTAATTGTACTTTAGGTTAAGGTTTATAGAACAAATAGTTTCTCATTAAGCAGTCAGTACACATATTGTTTTATGACATCGGTTAACAACCCCACGACATGTCAACACTCTCCCTTCTTGACCTTGGAGTAACATTTTTTTTTTGGTGAAAATATACATAGCCAAAGATATAGCATTTCAGAAATTTCTACATGCACAATTCAGTGACATCTATTACATTCTTCCAGTTGTGCTGCTATTCTTGCTATCCTTTTCCAAATTATTCCATCACCATTATCTTCAACTCACTGGTCCCTAGGCTTCCCATCAAACCTTTTGGGTTGCTGTTGTCAATTTGATCTCACGTAGATAATTCTTTTTTGTTTGTTTGTTTGTTTGTTTGTACCTTAGATGAAGGTTTACAGAACAAATAGTTTCTCATTAAACAGTTAGTACACACATTGCCTTATGACAATGGTTAACAACCCCACAAAGATTCTTTCTTCAGTGGAAAACATGCAAAGTGATAGTTTTGTAAAGAAAGTCCTTCAATCCTTATTTCAAGATTGCAAGAATATCTTTACCTCTGGGAAACAGTCTGGGGATGAAAGAGATGATAAGGGAAACACAACAAGAAGTTCTGAGAACCACAAGAAAATAATGAGACATTTTAAGTATTGTTATTGTAACACAACTTGAGTGTGAAAAAGATTATTAAATCATAAATACAAAACTATATTTTTATCATGAACCTGTCACAAAATATAAATAAAGTAAAAAATATATTTAGATATTATCAGCTTCTCTTTTAATGTTCTGTATTTTTCGTTTTGTAGTTCTTGGTTGTATTGTGTGCCGTCAAGTTAATTCTGACTCATAGCAACCCTACAGGACAAAGTAGAACTGCTTTTTAAGCTTTTCTTGGCTGTAATCTTTAAGGTAGCATATCACCAGGTCTTTTGTTTCACGGAGTCATTGTTAAGCTGAGCGCTTAACCATTGAGCCACTAGGCCTCCTTTGTAGTTCCTGATTGGTGCTAATGGTTAACAAGTAGAGCTGCTAAAGGAAAGTTTGCAGCTTTGAGTCCACCAACAGGCACCTTAGAAGAACAGCCTGGTGTTCTACTTCTGAAAAATCAGCCATTAAAAACCTTATGGAGCACAGTTCTACTCTGATACACATGGGGTTGCCATGACACCTGGTGTGGTATAATTCTACTATAATAAAGTTTTATTACAAATAATTGGTACTAAAATATAAATTGTAGTTCTATACTAGTAAACAAGAAATATGATTTAGTTAGAAGTGCTTAACTCAACATTTGACATCATATGCAATTAACAAAAAAGGAATGAAAAAATAATACATCATGATAAATTATTCAGATTATGGAAATATATGCAAATCAATGAAGTTGAAACTAATTGTGTAAATATAGCACATAAGTTATTATAAAACAATCAAGTGGTATATAGCCCTCAGTAAAAATGTTGTATTAGATAATTGGAAATGCAAATATGTAAAAGGTTTAATCATGTTTTTAAACATGAAAGTAATTAAAAAGAAGGACATTTTATTTTTTACTCAATTTTAAAGAAGAAATACAAATGCACTTTGAAATGAGAGCTTTTCATTCTTCCATCTCAAATAGACAAAGAACCACAAGACAGAGAAAAACTACAATGTTACTTTGCAGAAACGTGTTTAAAACTGTTGCTGTTGAGTCAATTCTGACTCATAGCAACCCCCTAGGACAGAGTAGAACTGCACCATAGGGTTCCCAAAGCGTTAATCTTTAGGAAGCAGACTACCACATTTTTTTCCCATTGAGGGCTGGTGGGTTCAAACCCTGGACCTTTTGGTTAGCAGCCAAGCTCTTAGCCGTGGCACCACCAGAGCCCTTAGAAATGTGTTTATCCCATTATGAATTCTTTAAAAGTTTACTTATTACATTTAGTTTGTCATTTAATAAAGTATACAAATATAAAATATTTAATGACTTTCTCTCCAAATAAAGATGTGAATCTAACAAGCTAAAGTCAAGTGACAAAATCATTTTGACAATTTAAAAGTTTTTACCATTACTGTGCTTTTATTTGAATTTTTTATAATGAATAATGATGAATGAGAAAACGAGGACCCATATCTAACATTTATCACTTATGTGCCAAATATCATTAAGATGACTGGAATTACAAGTCTAAATGAACAAGTTGGCAATATCTTCAAAAGTTGTGGTATCTGTTGATAAAGAGTTATATAATTTCAGAAATGCCACTAGTACCAAGAGATCTTCTAAAATATTTTATTCACACAATATAAAAAAGACAAGAAGTTCTTTATATCTGATTTGAAACATTTTCTTTAACATCTTAAGGTAACTTTGTCACTTTGTACCCTTAGTGGAAACAGACGTTGATATTTTGGATTAATGCATTTTTCAAAAAGAAATTTACAAAAAAGCATGACAAATAGTGACAAAAGTTCAGTGATTTTCAACAGACTAAAACAATCTCTGATAACAAACATCTGAAAATAAGAGTGTTTTATTTTTTTAAGTAAGCCAATAATTTCAATCAGCAGTTGACATTTTTTTAATTAGATTTTTTCCTTAAATTATCCCATTCAATCCTTAGAACAACAAAAGATAAATAATATTTTTGGATGAAGAAGCTAAGATACATTAAACAATTTTCTGAGTGCCATAAAGTTACTAAATAGTATCAGGTGGCTCAGATCCAGGCTCATTTGCCTTCACAATTTCCATAATAATTGATGAATAATGTGCCTAACTGAGAGATTTATTTATTCAATAAATATTTAAGGAAGACTCATCATGGGCCAGATGTCATGTTAATTTTTAGAAATATATTAAAATTAAAAAAATATATGATAGGCATGTTCTTGCCTTCATTGGTTTTAACGTAAGTCAACTCTGCCACTTACACCTGCTGAAAGTTGTTCTCTAGTTCAGATTTTGTCTTTTTCTGAGGTCGAAACCCGCTTTGTTCCTCAACTCTTCTGGACTGTCTCAGGCTGGTTTTTCTAGAGAAGCAAAACCAATAAAGCATATAAATATATATATATATATAGAGAGAGAGAGAGAGAGAGATTTATATCAAGGAAATGACTCACTCAGTTGTAGAGGCCGGAAAGTCAGAATGTCCCAAGTTCATGGGTTAGGATAGAGACTTCTCCTGTTACACATAGTCACAGGGGCTGGTGAACTCAAGATCAGCAGGTCGGTGAGCAGGGCTCTTGTTCACAGGCTGTGAAGATCAATAAATCCCAAAGATTGGTAGACAAGACCGAAGGTAAGCTGCTAGCTCAAGTCACAAGAACTGGAGATCAGAAGAACAGGAGTCAGCTGCAGGATCCAGAATGAGCAAAAGCCCTCAAGCCTTGCCAGAATATCCACTTATATTCAATACCACACACCCAAGGAAACTCTCTTTCAACTGATTGGCTATTCACAGCAGATCCCATCATGGAGGTGATCACACCATCATATGACTATCAAATCACTTCGAATCATGGCCCAACCAAGTTGACACACAATGTTAACCATTACATAGACCTTGTATTCAACAAAATAACCATGGTAAACTGTGCCTCAGTTCCACAGATGATGCCCTGCTGGCTTTTGTACACCCTGACTTTTGTGACTGCATGGAATTTCATCTAATCCTTGATTCATGGTTTACCCATTTTCTGAATGTTTGGCTTGTATTTCCTCTAAACTACAAGAAATAACTTTACAACTCAAAATAGCAGTTTATTTATTTAGAAAATCATTTATATTTATTGATAAATATATAAGTATATAAAGTAAAATGAATATATTTTATATACATTTATAAATCAGTGGTTTACTTATATATGAAACTGTGGTTGTCGTTGTTGTTAGGTGCTGTCCAGTCAGTTCTGACTCATAGCGACCCCATGTAGAACAGAACAAAACATTGCCCGGTCCTGTGCCATCCTCACAATCATTGCTATGTTTGAGCCCATAGTTGTGAAATTAGTATATATTTATTGATAAATATGTATTTTTATATTATAAAATTATTACTTTTTGCTGGAGGATAGGTCATAATGCTTCAGTCAATTTTCTAGTACTTCTTTTATTATATCAAACTAAATATACCTGCCTCAAAATTCTCTTGCTACCTCTAACCAGGCCAGGTCTCTTGGCACTTGACCCTGTTCTGGATCAAGCAAAAATTCTAAGTCCTTCCTGTCTACATCTGTCACGCCAATGTTGTTTTTTATTACACTTGGTGCAGAATGCCCTGCTGAGTCAGGGTGTGATGGAATAAAGGAAAGGATGGGTATCTTTGAGCCACCACAAACACACAGAGCATTGCTTCAGTAAGTAAATTATTATTTGCTTTTCATAATCATAATGGAAATACATGAAATTTAGAAGTTCAGCTTACAACCTCTGGGAACATTCAGTCCTGGTTCAATTTCAAATTAAGTCATTAATTAGCTATGTGATAAAGAGAATTTTACCAAACTTATAACTTTACTTTTCTCATTTATAAAATTATGATAATTACACCTACAGCACATTGTTTTTATAAGGGTAAAATTATTCACTAATCTGAATATTACTCAGTAAAAGTTAATCGTCTCCATTTCTCAAGCTACTATTATACATGTTTTGTATCAAATTCCTGTTCAAAAGTGTTAATTTTAAAATGCCAAATTTTTACAATTAGTTCCAAAATAATAAAGATAGCAGTATTTTAAAACATTTAGCATGGTACACATCCTTGAAATTAAAAGTTGTCTTCTTCAACTCAATGAAATCATCAAGAACATTACGGAACTTGACAGAAACACTCCTCTCATTCTTTCTCACAATCACATGCACTTTAAGTGATGTGTCTTAAGATAAATTATAGATGATAGTGAGGACACGATGTGGCTGAAATTTGCTGATCCTGAAATAAATGTCAAGTCCCGTTTTTATTTTGTAGAGTATTGAAAAGTGACCTGTTTAAAAAAGAAAAATGATTCTGTCGTATACTGACCTACCTCTTCTTTCAGTTCCTTGTGACCCCTCTTTCTTTGACAGTGTGAGAGTCTTGATAAATGCTGGTGGGGGAATTTTATTCAAACCCTAGGGAGATATTTTGGACAAATAGTTTCATCTGAACAATCCTAACATATACCTATTTTTAAACTAAGTATGTCTGTTAACTTAATTTCCTATGGGCATCATGGAAAGTTTACTATGCAATGAGGATTTTCCTGCTAGAATAGGAAGTTAATTCCTGACTATAAACTCAAACATTTGTGTTCATATTGGAAGCCATTGAAACAAAATTTAAAAACATAGTAATTCTGGGTTTACATTGTGAAGATTTAGCCATTTTATTTTACACTGATAAAAAATGAAGTAGTAAAAAAAATGTCACAAAATAAAATATTATAAACAAAATAAATGACAATGACCAACTGGGAAAATATTTTCACCTATTTCACCAAGGGTTTATAGCTTTATATATGAAATATTTACAAACTAGATGAGGAAAAGATTAGTAAAATTATATAAAAATAGCCTATATATGCAAACAGACATTTCACAGGAAAAGAATAAATACTCAAGGCCTTGTTTTTGTTGTAAGATGCTGTCTGGTCGGTTCCAACTCATAGCAACCCTATATACAACAGATCAGAACACTGCCCAGCCCTGTACCACCCTCACAATCATTTCTATGTCTGAGCACGTTGTTGCAGCCACTGTGTCAATCCCTCTTGCTGAGAGTCTATTTTTCAATGACCCTCTACCTTACCAAGCCTGATGTCCTTCTCCAGGGACCAGTCCCTCCTGATAACATGTCCAAAGTAGGTGAGATGAAGTCTCACCATCTTTGCTTTTAAGGAGCATTCTGGTTGTACTTCTTCCAAGATAGACTTGTTCATTCTTCTGGCAGTCCATGGCATATTCAATGTTCTTTCCCAACATCACAATTCAAAGGCATCAATTCTTCTTTGGTCTTCTTTATTCATTGTTCAGCTTTCACATGAAAAAAACAAAAAGCAATTAAGAGTACCATGGGTTGGGTCAGGTGCACCTTAGTCCTCAAAGTGACATCTTCGCTTTTTAACACTTTAAAGAGGTATTTTTCGGCAGATTTGCCCAGTGCAATGCCTTGTATGATTTCTTGATGGTTGCTTCCATGGGCATTGACTGTGAATCCAAGTAAAATAAAATCCTTGACAACTTCAATATTTTCTACATTTATCATGATGTTGTTTATTGGTCCAGTTGTGAGGATTTTTGTTTTCTTTATGTTGAAGTATAATCCATAATGAAAGCTCTGATCTTTGACCTTCATCAGTAAGTGATTCAAGTCCTCTTCGCTTTCAGCAAGCAAGTTTGTGTCATCTCCATATAGCAGGTTGTTAATGAGTCTTCCTCCAGTTCTGATGCTGTGTTCTTCTTTGTATAGTCCAGCTTCCCGATTATTTGCCCAGCACAGATTGAGTAAGCATGGTGAAAGGATGCAACCATGATGCACATCTTTCCTGACTTTAAATCACACAGCATCTCCTTGTACCGCTAGAACTACTGCCTCTCGGTGTGTGTACTAGAGGTCCCACATAAGCACTATTAAGTGTTTTGGAATTCCCATTCTTTACAATGTTACCCATAATTTGTTATGATCCACACAGTTCATAGTCAATAAAACACAGGTAAACATCTTTCTGGTATTCTCAGCTTTCAGCCAAGATCTATCTGACATCAGCAATGATATCTCTGGTTCCACGACCTCTTCTGAATCCGGCTTGAATTTCTAGCAGTTCCCTGTTAATGTACTGAGACAATCATTTTTGAATGATCTTCAGAAAAATTTTACTTGTGTGTGATACTAATGATACTGTTAGATAATTTCCACATTCTGCTGGATCATGTTTCTTTGGAATGGTACAAATATGGATCTCTTCCAGTCAGTTGGCCAGATATGAAAAATGTTTATCCTCACTCATTTCTCATCAATCAGATAGTAAAAACACATGTTTGAAAATTTAATCTATTGACCAAGTTGTTAGAAACCAAACAGTCTTATACCTTTTTAGAGAAAATGAATTTGTACAAACCTATGCAAGGGGATTTTGCAATATCTGACAAATTACATTCATTGCCAAGTGATCCATAAATGCTACTTTCAGGTCTCTGTCCCAAAGAAACACTGGTAAATCTACAAAGAAGGAACACTTATGAAACTCTTGTTTTGCATACTTGATTTTATAACCACATAATTATATATAATTATAAAACAAAACTGAATAGTAAAGCAATTCTTAAAAATGGAAATTCCTAAAAGAATTAAAAAAAAAAACCAAAAAACTATGGTTAGCTGATAGGGTAACCACATGGAGAAAAAATAGTATCACTGACTTTAAAATACAGTAATTTGGCTCAAATATCTAGTGGTATATACCATAAGGAAGAAATAACCACAAAAATCTTAAATAGTTTTAAGTAATACTCTTATTGTTAGTAATGTTGACATTGATATTCTGAGTATTCTTTCTATATTGTAGGATATGCCAAATGAGTAATTATATTGCAATTATGTCTTTGTTTTACAAAAAAATTGAGATAAAACTAAACTGAAGTCTTTTATTTTTACATTCTATATGACTGCATCTATCCAGTATGTGGCAGGTTAAAAGTTTAAGACTTTTTTTTATTTTTCAAATTTGAATATTTTCAATAATGTTAACTTCCAGTAGTCTCATCATATTATGAAGAAATGCTTGATTTTACTTATTTTTAATAGGAGGAAAGAAGAGACATGGATTTCATATTACATTATCATTGGATCAGTTGCCAACGCCTTCTAAAATCAAAATCTCTAAGTAAATAACCCTAAATGCACAATTTATTACACTGAAAATTGCATGCTGAAACTGGGTAAAATATTAGCCTACATTTTCTCATAAAGAAACTAAAACCAAAAAAAAAAATCCAATTCTATCTCTGAAAAGTAAGACTTTAATATTTATTCCTTCATTCTTATGAACAAAATACTTCTATTAGAATTTGAGGATAAAAAGCCATCTCATCAAACACTACTATAAATCTTAAGTAATTAACATTTCTAAAAAGTGATTAACAACAGAGACGGCCCAAGATGGCAGCTGAGTCAGACACACCATGCTGTCCCTCTCCAGCAAACACCTGAGAAACCAAGCAAAACAGATACAGATGACAGCCCTGGAAGCTTGAGCATGAAATGGAAGGATAGAGAATTAGATCAAACACCTATGGGAAAAAGAAACTGAACAAAAACAGCAAATGAGGAGAGATACAGGCCAAATGTACTCTGCCAGCCAGCCCAGCCCCGCATAGTCATCTTGAGACAAAGCCAACAGCAATCCTGGCTGAGGAGCACAGGAAGGTAACTTCATGAAATTCCCAATAGGAGGCAGAGAAACTGTGTAGGCATATCGGGAGTGAAGCAAGGTGAGCAAGATATGAACCAGATGTAAGGAGGGAAAGTATAGGAAGGAGGTCTAGAGTTCCAGGAATCCTGGAATCCACAAAGCAGAGAGGGAACCAAGATCCAGAGACAGGACTATTCACCAGCAGTGGTCCCCGACCATTAGGGTGCGTGGTGCACATGGAGTAATAGATGCATAGAGTGTCAGCAGGAGATCTCCCACCTGATCGGACTTTGGGGAGCACCCCTCCCCACACTTGGTTGGGGCCAGGCCAAAATTTCTGACTGCAGCCAATGGGAAGTGCTCAGGTACCAACGCCTGGTGACCAGAGAAGCATGCTGCCCCTCTTCTTACCCTCCCGGTGATTAATGGCAGGAACACTCCCACCCCTGCCTACCTGCCTGCCTATGGTTTGTGGTATGAGCCCCTCTTCCCCTCATCCACCCTATCCACCACCACCCCCACCCTGCTCACCAGGATAGGGCAGAGAGTATCACACCCCTGTTCACTCACCACATCCTTCAGCCCACCAACATGCCCACCCAGTAAACAGAAGTAAGAGCTCCCACATAGCCAGTCACTCACCACATCCCTTGCCCACTGCCCCAACCACCTAGCAAGCAGCAGATAGCACTCTCACACCCCTGGTCACCTACAACACCCTGCACCCCATCCATCCGCCACCTCTCCAACCTGGCTAGAGGGAGTGAATGCACTCCCGGCAGGTCACCCAGGACACTCCCCTGCCCTCCAAGCAAGCATCAGAGAATGCACCACACCCCCAGTTGCTTGCCACACCCACGCTGCTCACCACTCCGCAAGTCTGGTATGTGCCATTGTCCACTCCCTCGCCTCTGGACCAACCACAGGTGGCAGCCTACAACCACCCAGACTGCCATCAACAGCTCCACATGTCTGGTGAAGGGTGATGCATGCTCAGCCTGCTCTCTGCTGCTCTGCCCACCTGGCAGCAGGTGGTGAACACTGCAGTGCTTCCAGATAAGCAATCAGTGGAGCATGTCCACCCCACCTGCCCAAATATATCAAAACAAAACAAAACAAAAAATCAATTAAAACACATAATCAATCAATAAATATATACATAAATAAAATACCTTAATGATATAGAAAGTATTAACAAAACTAGAAGTTGGTTCTTTGAGAGGATCAATAAAATTGGCAAAACATTAGCCAAATTAACAAAGGAAAAAAAAGAGAGAAGATGCAAATAACCAAAATAAGAAATGAAATGGGTCACTTACAACAGAACCAATTGAGATAAATAGGATTATTACAGCATATTATGATAAATTGTACTCTAACAAATTTGAAAACCTATCAAAAATGGACAAATTTCTAGATACACACGATCTACTTAACTAACACAGACAGGTAGGAAACATAAATACACCCATGAACAAAAGAAGAAATTGAAAATGTCATTAAAAAAAAAAAAAAAATACCACCAACAACAAAAAACACTGGCCCAGATGGCTTCAATGGAGAGTTCTACCAAACATTCAGAGAAGAGGTGATAGCAATTCTACTTAAATTATTCCAGAACATAGAAAAGGAAGGAACACTCCCTAATTCGTTTGATGGAGTCAACATAACCCAAATAGCAAAGCTAGACAAAGATACCACAAAAAAGAATATTACAGACCAATAAACCTCATGAATATAGATGCAAAAATTCTCAACAAAATTATAGCCAACAGAATAAAGAGCATCCCAAAAAATATACATCATGAGCAGGTGGGATTCATACCAGGCATACAAGGGTGGTAAAACATTAGAAAATCAATTAATGTAATTCAACACATAAATAAAACAAAGGAAAAGCATATCAATTGATACAGAAAAGGCATTTGATAAAATCCAACACTCTTTTCTGAAAAAAAACTTACAGCAAAATAGAAATAGAAAGGAAATTCCTCATCATAATTAAGAGTATATGTACGAAACCAGCAGCCAACATTATTCTTAGTAGAGAGTGGTTGAAAACATCCCCCTTGAGAATAGAAATGAGACAAGGATGCCCATTTTCACCACTCTTATTCAATATTGTACGGGAAGTCCTAGACAGAGCAATAAGGCAAGAAAGGGAATAAAGGGCATCCAAATTGGAAAGGAAGAAGTAAAACAATTCTTATTTGCAGATGGCATGATCCTATACATAAAAAATCCAAGAGATTCCACAAGAAAGTTACTGGAAATAATAGGAGGATTCAGCAAAGTGGCAGGATACAAGATCAACACACAAAATTCGGTTGGATTTCTCTACACTAACAAGGAGAACCGTCAAAAAGGAAATCAAGAAAACAGTATCACTTACAATAACCCCCAAAAGGATAAAATACCTAGGAATAAATGTAACCAGGGACGTAAAAGATTTATACAAGGAAAACTACAAAACACATTACTGCAAGAAACCAAAAGAGACATACATAAATGGAAAAACATACCATGCTCATGGATTGGAAGGCTTAACATTGTGAAAAGGTCAATACTACCCAGAGAAATCTACAAATACAATGTGATCCTGATCCTAATCTCAACAACATTCTTTAATGAAATGGAAAAAGTAATCTCCAAGTTTATGTGGAAAGGAAAGTGGCCCCAAACAGCTAAATCATTATTGAAGAAGAACAAAGTAGGAGGCCTCATACTTCCTGATCTCAGAACTTACTATGTAGCCACGATAGTCGAAACAGCCTAGTACTGGTACAACAACAGATACATAGACCAATGGAACACTTTTGAGAACCTAGAAGTTTATCCATCCAGCTATGGACAACTGATCTTTGATAATGTGTCAAA
The DNA here is from genome assembly GCA_030035585.1 of Dugong dugon. Classification (NCBI taxonomy): domain Eukaryota; kingdom Metazoa; phylum Chordata; class Mammalia; order Sirenia; family Dugongidae; genus Dugong; species Dugong dugon. Next base: position 96,989,351 of record CM057463.1, on the reverse strand, counting down.
TTCCATTCAATGGGAAAGAGTCTTTTTTAACAAATGACGCTGTCAAAACTGGATATCCATTTGCAGAAAAATGAAACAGGATCCATACCTCACATCATTCACAAAAACTAACTTGAAATGGATCAAAGACATAATTGTGAAACCTAAATCCATAAAGTTCCTGGAAGAAAACATAGGGACAAAGCTAGGGGGCCCTGATTCTTAGCATAAATACACTATCAAACATAACTGAAAATGCACAAACAAGAAAAGATAAACTAGATAGCTGGGACCTCCTAAAATAAAATACTTATGCTCATCAAAAGACTTTACCAAAAGAGTAAAAAGAGAACCTATACACTCTGAAAAAAAAAAAAAAAAATTGGATATGACATATCTGAGAAGAGTCCTATCTCTAAAATATATAGAAAACTTCAACACTTTAACAACAGAAAGACAAACAATCCAGTCAAAAGAAGGGTTAAAGACATGAGTAGACACATCACCAAAGAAGACATTCAGGCACCTAAGAAACACATGAAGAGATGCTTGCAATCATTTGCCATTAGAGAGATGCAAATCAAAACTACAATGAGATACCATCTCATCTCTGCAAAAAATGCACCGATTTAAAAAAAAGAAAAGAAAATAACAAATACTGCTAGGTTGTGGGGAGACTGGACCTCTTATACACTGGTGGTGGGATTGTAAAATGGTACAACAGCTATGGAGAACAGTAAGGTGCTTCCTCAAAAAGCTAGAAATAGAAATACCGTAAGATCCAGCAATCCTGCTTCTAGGTATATATCCTAGAGAAATAAGAGCAGTGACACACCAAATAGACATATGCATATCCACGTTCATTGCAGCATTATTCACAGTAGCAAAAAGATGGAAACAACCTAAGTGTCCATCAACGATGAATGGATAAACAAAATGTGATACATACACATAATGGAATACTATGCAACTATAAAGAATGATGAGAATGATGAGTACGTGTATGAATCTAGAGGATATTGTGCTGACTAAACTAAGTCAATCACAAAAGTACAAATATTGTATGATTCTGGTTTTATAAAAAGTCAGAATAGGTTTACGCCCAGAAAACAAAATTCTTTGATGGTTACCAGGGAGGGACATGAGAAAGATGAAGGGAGAATAATTTACTAGATAGTTAAAAAAAAAAAAAAAAAAACTCTTTGCCATCAAGTCAATTCTGACTCATAGCAACCCTATAGGACATAGTAGAACTGCCCCATAGGATTTCCAAAGAGTAGCTAATGGATTCAAACTGCCGACCTTTTGGTTAGCAGCCAAACTCTTAATCACTGCACTAGATAATGGATACCTGTTAATTCTGGTGAAGGGAAAGGCAATACACAATATGGGGGAAGTCAGCACAATATGATCAAGGTAAATGAAGACACTGAGAGGTACATAAGAATAAAGGTTATCTAGGGTAAATGCTATAATATACACAATTCTGCAACAACAATAATAACAACCAAAAATTTGTGAGTGATTAGATGGGTAGATTTAAAAAAAAACACTGCTGTGTAGTCAATTTCAACACATAGCAACCCTACAGGACAGAGTAGAACTACCCTATGCGGTTTCCAAGGAGTGGCTGGTGGATTAAAACTGCCAACCTTTTGGTTAACAGCTGAGTTCTTAACCACTACACCATCAGGGCTCCAGATAGGTAGATATGTATGCCGTACAGGTGTGGGAGGGCATATGGGAATACATGCACATGTATATATAGGTTTAGTTGTGGGCATTTATACATATATTTGTATGTGCTGCATATATATTTACATATATAACAGAGCACAAAGGGGGCATAGTTATGGAAACTTCTTAGACATATCCAAACAGCTGGTGGAACTGGGTTACTTAGCTTGAAGCATAAAGACCATAGTCTTGAGGGACATCTAGGTCAATTGGCATAACATAATTCATAAAGATAATGTTTCACATCCTAGTTAGGTGAGTAGCTTCTGGGATCTTAAAAGCTTGTGAATGGCCATCTAACCACAACTATTAGTTTTGTCCTGTCTGGAGCAAAGGAGAGAGAAGGAAACCAAAGGCTCAAGGAAATAATTAGTCCACAGGACTAATGGGCCACACAAACCACAGCCTCTTTTAGCCTGAGACAAGAAGAACTAGATGGTGCCCAGCTACCACTACTAACTGCTCTCACCAGGGACATAATTGAAGGCCCTGGTTAGAATGGGAGAAAAATGTAGAACAAAAGCTCAAATTCATAAAGAAGACCAAACTTACAGGACTGAAAAAAACTGGAGGAACCCCTGAGACTACTGCCCTAACATCATTTTAACCTGGAACTGAAGTCACTCTTAGAGGCCACCTCTCAGCCAAATAATAGACTGACCAATAAAATAAATAATAACACGCATGAGGAATATGTTCCTTAGAACTATCAAGTATACGAGACAAAATGGGCAACATTTGCCCAAAAGCAAAAATAAGAAAAAAAGAAGGTCAGGAAAACTGGATGGATGGAAACAGGGAAGGCAGGGTGGAAATGGGGAGAGTGCTAACACATTGGGAGAATAGCAACCAATGTCACAGAACAATTTGTGTATGAATTGTTGAATGGGAGACTAATTTGCTTTGTAAGCATTCACTTAAAACACAATAAAATGTTCAAAAAAGTAGGGTGGATCCTAAACCTAATCCCTTCTGAGTGGCTTCTTATAGAAAGAATAGAATAGACACAAATATATAAGGAAGGAAGAGATCATGTGGGGAACTGTCTACAAGTCAATGAATGCCAAGAAACCCTTGTGGCTACTGACAAGGAAGGACCCTGATTTGGACTTCTAGCGTCCAAAACAGTGAGACAATAGATTTCTGTTCTTTAAACCCTTTACTTTCTGGTATTTTGTTATAGCAGCACTAGGAAACTAAGACAAGGAATCCTGGTAAGCAGTGGTTAAAACTATTGACTGCTAATTGAAATGTTGGTGGTTCGAAACCACCATTGGCTCTGGGGGAAAAGGATGTGGCAGTTTGCTTCCACAGAGATTTACAGCCTTGAAAACCCTATGGGGTCGCTGTGAGTTGGAATTGACTTGACAACAGAGGGTTTGGTTTTTGGTTTGGTTAGGAAACTAAAACATTGTCTGACTCAATTGTTATAATAGAAGACAATGATGGCAAAGAAGATGAAGAAAGAAGAGGAGGGAGGAGGAGGAAGAGAAGAAAAGAAGAAGGTGAAGCAAAAGCCATATAATCAACTTTAAAACCAGTTGCCGTTGAGTTGATTCCCACTCATAGTGACTCCATGAACGTCAGAGTAAAACTTTGCTCCATATGGTTTTCAGTGGCTGATGTTTTGGAAGTAGATCACAGGCCTTTTCTAGAGGCATCTGTGGGTGGATTCGAACCTCCAGACTTTCCCGTAGCAGCCAAATGAGTTAACAGTTTGCACCCCCAAGAATTCCATAATCAACTTGAAAAAAAAAAGTTGCTATAGAGTCAGTTCCTGCTTATAGCAACCCTATAGGACAGAGTAGAATTGCCCCATAGAGTTTCCAAGGAGTGGCTGGTGGATTTGAACTGCAGACCTTTTAGTTGGCAGTCTGAGCTCTGAGGCATTGCACCGCCAGGGCTCAGGAACTGGAAAACTGGCCGGAACAATTTAGGTCTTAATTCAGCCGAGATAGTGTGATTCTCATGTTTACAGGCAAGGCAGCTGAGGCCCAACACACAAAGTTTAGTAGTGGTGCAGGGTAGTGTGTTTTTGTAGGAACACAAAGCATATCCGATCAGTTCAGTGATTATTTACTGAGCCCTGTTGAAGAGTAAAATTAATAAGACATATCTGACTTTGATTTTAAGTTTTTTCTTATTCACGAAAGCAAATATTAACCATAAAAATTCCTGACCAAATCTTGCCAGTGGCTTTTTTCACCCAAAGTTGCTAATCTTTTCTTTCCTGTTGGAAGCTAGGCTCACTTAATTTAAATTTGAAAAGATATCACAGCTACAGTTAGGTGGAGAGCCAGAGAACACCTGTGAGGGGATATCAGTTGATATCAGTAGAAGGGGGAGGGCAGGGAGGGCAGGGTTCAATCATTCATGTTAAGTAAGATTAGCCAGTGGTTGATCTTCTATTCTTCTCTCCCCTCTTCTCTTTATAAGCTTAATTGTAATCAGCCAACTTTTAACTATTATTTGCTTTTTTCGGAATCTAAATGGTCTCCCCATATGCATATAGAATAACTACTCAAAATAAACTTTATGTTTTTTAAAAAAGTGATTAACATCTGTGGAATATTAGAAGTGTCCTAGGGTAAAATCACCACAAAGTTACAGTAAAGCTAAAAGAAAGATTTCATTTGGCGTATGTTCAAAGAGGCAAAAGAAGAAAACGGGCAAGCACGCTGCCAGAGCCATGCCTGCCTGAGTCTGAGGAACTTTACAGAATCATCAGTATATATTAACATTACAAATGGGTAAAACCATTAAAATTTCACATTTTCACAGATTGACTAAAAACTGCTAAATCACTGTGATTATACATTTTGAACTGACGTTTTTAATGATCGTTGGTATAGGTTTCAGTAAGGACAGTTGGGAGGGTCTTCACTGGTCCAACAGTTCTTACTATTTACTAAACGCTAATTGAAAAAGATAAGAATGGATTGTATGGGAGTCTCTTCTGCTCTGTTTATGATTTGTTTATGTGAAAGTTTCCCTAAAAGATGTTTTCCAAGATTGTCCTAGCTATTGTTTTATACCACAAGACCCAGTTGATGTGTCGGTGTTACCAGATGGGTAACATTATTTATACTCAAGGACAGGGAATAATGGATCCAATTTTAACTGTTAAAGCAGAAAGAAAATTTTAGCTTTTATTTCTCAAATAATATTATGTTTATTTATCTAGTTTGGTCCAAGTCCTGTTCAAATGTATATAGAACAGGAAACTTTCTGTGTTAGGTCATCAGATCTGTTTTAATACAGAAACTATAGCATTTATAAGAAAGGGAAGGTTGTGCTTAGATCTGCCTAGGGTGGATTATACAAAGGAGAACCCCTGGAGACTCTTCGAAAATTTCCAGGCTTTGCTACATTTACTTATCTAACACGTTGGGATTCATGATTCATCTGTAGGTAATGGAAGGCACATTAAGGTTATTTCTATACAGTAAAAGATGTCAGACTAAAAATGATTTCAATGACTTAAATTTCACGTTCTAGAAAATTGCTTGTATAACGATCAGCCATTTGAAGAAGTAAAAATCTTCCAAAAATCACTCAAAAATTGTTGTTTCTTAGATGGAATTCATGTATTCCAAATTCATTGTGAACATCTGGGGGTTAACTTTCTCATTGTACTAGTTACCCTTTTTTTTTTTTTAAAATAAATCTTACTCTTAATTTTCAAAATATTGCATTAGGTAAATACTAATAACTTGAGTATGTTTCTTTGTTTTGCATTATTATGATTAAATGGTCTTTTTTTAATTTCTCCTTTTGAGATGCAAACACTACTTAATTGTATAATACTCTTAATATTAGTATACTACTCCTAATAGAAGTAAATGCTTGTCTTAGTCATCTAGTGCTGCTACAACAGAAATACCACAAGTGGATGGCTTTAACAAAGAAATTCATTTCTTCACAGTAAAGTAGGGTAAAAGTCCAAATTCAGGGCATCATCTCCAGGGGAAGCCTTTCTCTCTCTGTCGGCCTTTTTCTTATCAGCATTCCCCCAGACTAGGAGCTTCTCCACACGGGGACCCCAGGTACAAAGGACGTGCCCTGCTCCTGCCACTGCTTTCTTGATGGTATGAGGTCCCCAACTCTCTACTGCTTCCCTTTCCTCTTATCTCTTGAGAGATAAAATGTGGTGCAGGCCACACCCCAGGGAAACTCCCTTTACATTGGATCAGGAATGGGACCTGGGTAAAGGTGGTGTTATAATCCCACCCTAATCCTCTTTAACATAAAATTACAATCATAAGATGGAGGCCAACCACACAATTCTGGGAATCATGGCCCAGCCAAACTGATACTCACGTTTTTGGGGGGACATAATTCAAACCATGATAATGCTAAAACATTTTTATTTTGGTTTATAGTTGTTTTTGAGAAAATGGGTCCTTTCTGTTATTGTTAGTCCATCTCTCCCAGTCCCTACTAACAACTCCCCTATATATAAAATAATAAGTCAGTAATATATGTTGTATATGTGAAGAAATATATACAAGGAGTCCCCAACTTACGACAGGGTTACAAGCCGACAACTACTTCCCAAAGTGGTTCTGATATAAGTTGAGCATCTCATTTTTCTTCTTAACTTTCATTATTATTGCCTTTTATTATCAGTATCTTTATAAATTCAATATTTATTTGTCTTTGTGGGGACTGGCATAAGAATAATAGCATTAGCAAATTATACACTGCAACATTGTATGCAGTACACATTATTAATGATAAGATGTACAAAAAAAGGACATTTGTAAGTGTGTCTCATTGTAACTTGAATACATCATAAACAGGCAACTACTCGTACACTAACTTTATTGAGTAACCTGAGACTAATGAGACACAAAAAATAAATGTATCATGTAATCCTCAGTTGGACTATTTTTCTCTCAAGGACATTATTGGGACAATCAGCAACACATGATGAGATTTTAGGAATTGATGTTAATAATTTGTCAATTTTACTTTTTAATTTTGATGGGACATTATGTTGGCAACTTATTCTCAAATGGTTCGGGAAAATAAAACTTTATTTGTATAATTCTTGTAACTTTTTATAGGTTTGAAATTATTTTAAAATAAAAAGAAAAACATATACAAGTACATTAAGCTGAGAATATAGTTAAGTTACAAACTAACAGTATATCTATATAACATATATTATCATAAAAATATCTAATAAACAAAATTTGTTTTATCTTTAAATATAATTATTTACATGGTTAAAATAATGTTACGTTCTATTAAAGATATATTCTTAAATGTTTACCAAAAATTACTATTAGAAAAAAACATTTTTAATTATCTTTAGAAGTAATAGAGATAATTTACCTGATTTAAGTTACCATAATTGGGAGAAATCAGTTTAAATGACTACTTGATATTTAATTATAAAATAATATCATAACTGTAGAAAACAGGTATCTTTTACTATGTGACACACACTGTTCTGAACTCCTTATATATATTAAATTATTTCATTCTCAGTGATGCTTTAGAAGAGTAATTAACACTTATTTTATAGATAAGGAAGCTGTAAGAACCAATGTATTACATAGGAATACAATGACCTCTATGACAGGCCAATGCTTCTCAAGCTGGAACAAATATGGTCATAGAAATGGAAAAAGATGGGAGCAGGTCCTGGACATCTGCCAATTTCTTGTCGATTTCAATTCATACATGAATCAACTGAGAAAGTTCAAAAATAATATTTGTGTTCATTCACCTTGTGCTTGTTGTTGTTGTGTGCCGTCGAGTCGATTCTGATTCAAAGCAAACTTACAGGACAGAATAGAACTGCCCGGTAGGGTTTCCAAGGAGCAGCTGGTGGATTCAAACTGCCAATCTTTTGGTTAGTAGTCTGAGCTCTTAATCACTTCACCACTAGTGCTCCCAGCGTGTGCTTAGAATTCCCCAATTAAAGTACCAAATTATAGGTAATTGAGCCTTTTTGATCCTCCAATGAGTTTTCTCTTATTCTTAGAACAAGAAAAGTAATAATAATGTCTACAAATTCAGTACATTTATTTTAAATAATCTCATTTATTACATTTTTTACAAGTCTTGTAGTTAGGCTATTAAGTTAATATAGAGTTTATTTTGATTAGAAATAAGAAATATATATATATCGTCTACACAAGAATATCTTTGGCTTCTCAGCAAGTCAAATTTATTTAATAATAAAAAGTAGGAATACTAAACATAATACCAAAAAACCTGTCGCTGTAGAGTTGATTCACTAAACATAATACCATATACTTATTGTTATTTCAATCTGTCAGACCTAAAATTTTGTTTTCCACCAAAATCTTACACGAAATATTGAATTCTTAGCCCCCTTTAGGGGGTTTTACTTTTGGCGGTCAATCTTTATAGGCTGATGTAAGTGTTAAATATTTTTGTTTTGAAATTGAAATGTCACACATTTTTGTTTTTTGAAAAATATTTTAGTTAAGGTAGTAGTATTCATGCCAAAATCAGACCCACACACAGACATGAACACTCACACATGCAAAAATAGTCTTCCTGCACTCTGTAATAGAAAATTGCACTTTATGACTATCACAAAGGCTTGAGTTCAGCAGTGGAAATGGAAGATTATTGTTAGCCCTGAGATGAAGCAAAACCCCGTGGAAATAACTCCAATGCCTGCCAGCATAACAATCCCTAGGAGAAATAACAGTGATATGCAGTAAGAGCGGAGTGAGAGAATTAGCAATAGAATAAGGAAATACTAGGTGTAATCTGATGGCTAACTGAAGTTATTTGTGAGCATATGTGAGCCATCTGCTAATGACTTCCGGAAATTCTCAGAATCTTCCAACCTGGACCTCTCCTCCGTACTCCAGATTTATGCTCTCTGGAGAAACTCTCTATACCCACTGCTGTCAAGTCGATTCTGACTCGTAGTGATCCTGTAGGACAGAGTAGAACTGCCTCATAGGGTTTCCAAGGCTGTAATCTTTATGGAAGCAGACTGCCACAACTTTCTCCCGGAGAGCTGCTGTTGGATTGGAACTGCTGACCTTTCAGTTAGCAGCCCAGAGCTTAACAAGTGCGCTGCCAGGGCTCTTAAAGAGAACTATCTGCACAGACTCAAACTGACAACCAAAAACCAAACCAAACCCGTTGCTGTTGAGTCGGTTCCTACTTAATGTGACCTTATAGGACAGAGTAGAACTTCCCCATATGGTTTCCAAGGAGTGACTGGTGGATTCAAACTGCCTACCTTTTGGTTAGCAGCCATAGCTCTTAACCACTACACCACCAGGGTTTCCAAATTGACAACAGCAATTGGAAAGTTTAGATAGGAAGCTTAGAGGGCAGTGAGTTTATGATAATGGGGGAACAATTCAGAAAAGGAGGGTGAGAATGGTTTCACAACTTGAAGAATGGAATCAATGTCACTAATTGTACATATAGAAATTGTTGAATTGGTGTATTTTCTGCTGTGCATATTTCAATAATAATAACAAAAATATATTATACAAAATATATATACATATATAATCATTTTTTGCCATACTATCTCCTCCTACTAGACTGTATGTACTTTTTCTTTTTAAAGTGATCTATATTGAATTCTTACAATCAATATGAATCTACTGAAAGAATGTATGGATAGCCAGATTATAGGGAATCGGGCATACATGATTTTGAGTGCTGTCAAATTAATTCCAACTCATAGCAACCATGCAGAACAGAGTAGAACTGTCCCACAGGGTTTTCTAGGCAGTAATCTTTACAGAAGCAGATCGCCAGGTCTTTTCTCTCACGGAGCTGCAGACTGGTCAAACCGCCAAGCTTTCAGTTAGCAGCAGAGCATTTAACCATTACCTTACCAGGGCTGCTTTGGGTATACACAGGGAATGTATTTATAAAGTGCTCCTGAATAGTTTCGGTAAGGAAATTATCAACCTGTTTTTCACCTTGCTATAAATTACCACAAATAGAGAATAGTACATTTGTGTTAAGGAATTTTTTTTTTTTTTTAATATTTTATTGTACTTCAGGTGAAGGCTTACAGAACAGTTTCTCATGTAACAGTAGTACACGTGCTGTTTTATGACTTTGGTTAACAACCCCACAACATTTTACCCCTCTGAATTCTCAGCTTTTTTTTTTTTTTGGTGAAAATACACATAGCCAAAGATACACCATTTCAAAACTTTTTACGTACACATTTAAGTGACATTGACTATGCTCTTCCAATTGTGCTGCCATTCTCACCCAAGATGAAGGCTTACAGGACAAAATAGCCTCCCATTTAACAGTTACTACAAATGTTGCCCTATAACAATGGTTAACAATCTCACAGCACGTCAACAGTATCCTTTATCAACTTGTGTTCCTTATCATCAGTTTCCTACTCCCCCTCTGCCTTCTGGTCCTTGTCACTGGACTCCTGTACCTCGTTAGTCTCATTTAGTTTTACTGGGCTGTCCACTCCCAGGCTGAACAGTGAACCTCGAAGGTAACTTCACCTCTGAGCTGAAAGGGTGTCTGGGGGCCATACTCTTGAGGTTTCTCCAGTCTCCTTTAGGCCAGTAAATCTGGTCTATTTTTTTTTTTTTTTTGTGAGTTAGAATTATGCTCTACATCCTACTCCAGCTCTGTCCAGAACCCTCTGTTGTGATCCTGGTCAGAGCAGTCAGCGGTGGTAGCTGGGCACCATCTAGCTGTACTGGACTCAGTCTGGTGGAGGCCTTGGTAGCTGTGGACAATTAGTCCTTCGGACTAATCTTTTCCTTGTCTCCTGTTCTCTTCATTCTTCCTTGCTCCCGAGGGGATGAGACCAGTGGAGTATCTTAGACGGCTGCTCACAGGCTTTTAAGACCCCAGACACTACTCACCAAGGTAGAATGTAGAGCATTGTCTTTATAAGTAGTGTCATGCCAGTTGAGCTAGATGTTCCCCGAGACCATGGTCCCCAGAGCTCTCCGTCCAAAAACTCAGTCCCTCGGGGAGTTTGGATGTGTCCATGGGGCCTCCATGACCTTTCCTTGTGCAGGTTGTGTTAGTTTCCCTTGTACTGTGTACTATCTCACCTCTCACCCAAGATACCACTTATCTATTGCCTATTTAGTATTCCCCCCCCCCATCCCTGGTAACCAACAAGGATTGTTACATTTTGCATGTGAATTTTTTCATGGGTTTTTACAATAGAGGTCTCATACAATATTTGTCCTTTTGTGATTGACTTATTTCACTCAGCATGATGTTCTCCAGTTTCATCCATGTTATGAGATGGTTCACAGATTCATTGTTGTTCTTTCTCGTTACATAGTACTCCATTGTGTGTATGTACCATAGTTTGTTTATCCATTCATCTGTTGATGGGCACCTACGTTGTTTCCATCATTTTGCTATTGTGAACAATGCTGCCAAGAACATAGGTGTGCATAAGTCTATTCGAGTGACGACTCTTATTTCTCTAGGATATAATCCTAGGAGTGGGATTGCTGGATCGAATGGTATGTCTATTTCTAGCTTTCTGAGGAAACGCCATATCATTTTCCAAAATGGTTGTATCATTTTGCATTCCCACCAGCAGTGCACAAGAGTTCCCATCTCCCCGCAGCCCCTCCAATGTTTGTTATTTCCAGTGTTTTTGATTTGTGTCAGTAATGCCGGGGTGAGATGGTATCTCATTGTGGTTTTAATTTGCATTTCTCTAATGGCTAGTGAACACGAGCATTTCCTCATGTGTCTGTTGGCCATTTGAATGTCTTCTTTGTTGAAGTGTCTCTTCATTTCCTTTGCCCATTTTTTGATAGGATTGTTTGTCTTTTTATTGTAGAGGTGTTGGATTTTCTTGTAGATTATGGAGATTAGACCTTTGTCTGACTTGTACTGTCCAAAAATTTTTTCCCAGTCTAGGTTCTCTTTTGACTCTTTTGGTGAAGTCTTTTGAAGAGCATAGGTGTTCGATTTTTAGAAGATCCCAGTTATCTAGTTTATCTGTTGGGTTTTGTGTGTTGATGTTTATGGTTTGTAACCTGTTAATGCCATGTACTAAGGCCTGAAGTGTTGGTCCTATTTTTTCTTCTATGAACTTTATAGTTTTAGGCTTTATATTCAGGTCTTTGATCCATTTTGAAGTAGTTTTGTATACGGTGTGAGGTATGGGTCCTGTTTCATTTTTCTGCAAATGGATATCCAGTTTTGCCAGCACCATTTGTTAAAAAGAGTGTCTTTTCCCCATTTGATGGACTTTGGGCCCTAGTCGAAAATCAGGTTACCGTAGGTGCATGGATTTACATCTGGGTTCTCAATTCTATTCCATTAGTCAGTGTATCTGTAGTTGTACCAGTACCAGGCTGTTTTGACTACTGTAGCTGTATAGTAGGTTCTCAAGTCAGGTAGTGTGAGTCCTCCAACTTTATTCTTCTTCTTCAGTAGTGCTTTACTTATTTGGGGCTTCTTCCCTTTCCATATAAAGTTAATAATTAGTTTTTCCATCTCTTTGAAGAATGTTGTTGGTATTTGGATCGGGATTGCATTGTATTTGTAAATTGCTTTAGGTAGAATTGCCATTTTCAGAATGTTGAGTCTGCCTATCCATGAGCATGGTATGTTTTTCCATTTATGTAGATCTCTTTGGGTTTCATGCAGTAGTGTTTTGTAGTTTTCTTTGTATAGGTCTTTTACATTCCTGGTCAGATTTATTCCTAAGTATTTTATCTTTTTAGGGGCTATTGAAAATGGTATTGATTTCCTGATCTCCTTTTCATCATTCTTTTTACTGGTGTATAGGAATCCAACTGAGTTTTGAATGTTTATCTTGTATCCTGCTACTCTGCTGAATCTTTCTATTAGTTCCACTAGATTTCTCGTGGAGTCTATAGGGTTTTCTATGTATAGTATCATATCATCTGCAAACAGGGAGAGTTTAACTTCTTCATTACCAATTTGGATGCCCTTTATTTCTTTCTCTTGCCTTATTGCTCTAGCTCGAACTTCCAGCACAATGTTAAATAGGAGTGGTGATAAAGGGCATCCTTGTCTTGTTCCTGTTTTCAAGGGGAATGTTTTCAGCCTCTCTCCATTAAGAATGATGTTGGCTGTTGGTTTTGCATAGATGCCCTTTATTATGTTGAGAAATTTCCCTTCTATACCTATTTTATTGAGAGCTTTTATCAGGAATGGGTGTTGGACTTTGTCAAATGCCTTTTCTGTGTCAATTGAGATGATCATGTGATTTTTTTCTTTCCTTTTATTTATGTGGTGGATTACGTTGATGGATTTTCTAATGTTAAACCATCCTTGCATACCTGGTATGAATCCTACTTGGTCGTGGTGTATTATGTTTTTGATATGATACTGAATTCTATTGGCTAGAATTTTGTTCAGAATTTTTGCATCTATATTCATGAGAGATATTGGTCTGTAATTTTCATTTTTGTGATGTCTTTGCCTGGTTTTGGTATCAGCGTTATGCTGGCTTCATAGAATGAATTTGGAAGTGTTGCTTCCTCTTCTATGCTCTGAAATAGCTTGAGTAGAGCTAGTACAAGCTCTTCTGTAAATGTTTTGTAGAATTCTCCAGTGAAGCCATCTGGGCCAGGGCTTGTTTTGGTTGGGAGTTTTTTTATTACTTTCTCAATCTCTTCTCCTGTTATGGGTCTGTTCAGATTTTCAATATCACTTTGTTGTAGTTTGGGTAGGCCGTGTGTTTCTAGAAATTTATCCATTTCCTCTAGGTTTTCAAATTTGTTGGAATATAGTTTTTCATAATATTCTGTTATAATCCTTTTTATTTCGGTTGGGTCTGTTGTAATGTCCCCCATTTCATTTCTTATTTGGGTTATTTGTGCCCTCTGCTGTTTTTCTTTTGTCAGTCTGGCCAGTGGTTTGTCGATTTTGTTGATTCTTTCAAAGAACCAACTTTTGGTTTTGTTGATTCTTTCTATTGTTTTTCTGTTCTCGTGTTAAGGAATTTTTTATCAGTATTGTTTTAAAATGTAAATATGCTCCTTAGAACTAACATAATGTTATACTCTTTCTCAAGGGTAAATTAGGCACTTTGGTAAGAACCATTACATTTCTCATACTGTATTTTCGATAGGTAATATTCTTTTTGGAATTTTTCTATAAATTGTCTCTAGCTTACACTATTATTAGCATAGATTTATTAGGCTTAATTTATATTCTATTCAACACTAATGAAATTTATGTGTGCATTCAATTGGGATAATAATGAATACAAATATCTTAATTAAATTAAAAATATCTAAATAAGCAAACATGATTATGACTTCTAAGGAAAAATAACAGAACCTTACAAGACCCTCTGTAAACTATAAGATTTTTAAATGTGAGGAACATGTCATTGTTACCTGAAGCAGGTCCTGCCCAGTGTGACTTCTCATCAATAAAGACACACCAAAGTGAGGAGGGAGGAAGTGCGTTTACTGCAAGTGCCCAGGCAAGGAGCAAGGAGGTGTATACCTCAAATCAAGCTTCAACAAAGGGAGGCAAGGCAGAACATTTTATACCGTCCTTCACAAGGAAGTACATACAAACATCATGGACTACATAGGTTAGCATGGTGCACAGGCACAGTAAGACAAATTGCATTCTTTTTTCCCCTGAGTATGTACAGAAAATGGCAGATAAGTCCTGCTCTGCATGGAGATCTTAATATTCAATTAGGTCTTAATGAGAGTTAGGTTACTTTGGGACAATTTTGAGGCTAGTAAACTGGATTTGGCTGGTTTAAGGCAGGCACTGAGCCACACGCAGTGTTCAGGGTCTTTAAGGAAAATAAATGGACAGTAGGGGGCAGGTTTCTTTGACAATGGCTGAGCAGCTGCTAACTGAGCCAGATGCAGTGCTGTCTATCATGTAATGTCCTGCTGATAATGGACAGGAGGAGCAGGTCCCGCTTGATAATGGCTGAGCAGCTGCTGGCTGTGCTGGCTATCATCATCTTCATCTTTCTATTGCCAATATCTATTATGATATTTTGGACATAGTTAATATTTCAGGAATATGTGAGGAAATATACTGAACCATTATAGTTTTCAATGAGATGAGTTAAAACTAATTTTGCTGTACAACCTGCCATATAGAACAAAAACAAACAAACAAAAAAATCATCTAATTAAAAAAGAAACCTACCCAACAGGTTTTATTGTTTTCTTTAGAATTTAATAACAGATTTTCTGCTACATATCTATTCATTTACTAACACCTGGTTTATGAATTTTCTGAATTAAAAAACAAAACAAACTAGTATTCTAAACAAGGCAGATTAAGCTTCTCTGGACAAAGATTCAAAGAATTTCTTTTGAATCTTATATTTTTAACTGATTTATTCTTTATTTGTTTTATATTTGTGAAGCAGAGATGGGAAATATAAACATGTATAGATTATATAGAGTTTACATACACAAATACATAAGATTGATGGTTAAGTTTTATAGGCTATACTAATACATAATCAAAACTCACAATAGTATTTCTATAAAATGCATCCCAAAGTCCTTCTAGTCAATTTACTAGTTATTGTTTAGAAAAAAAATAACTGTTATAAGTTTTAGATGAGATTGTAAAAATTCTTTTTCTTCAGAACAAACCACTTGTCATCGAATCGATTCTAACTTATAGCATTCCCTACATAACAGAGTATAACTACCTCATAGAGTTTCCAAGGCTGTAATCTTTACAGAAGCAGACTGCCACACTTTTCTCCCAGGGAGTGGCCCAGCACTTAACCACTGCGCCACCAGGGCTCCTTCTCTTATGCATAGCTTACTCTAATTAAAAAACAAAACAAAGCAACTTCTAGGCAACATGGCGCTATAGTCAGAAGTGCCACGCAGTCCCTCCACAGCAAAGATCAGAAAAACTAAGTCAAACAGAGTCGCACGTCAATCCTGAAATCCTAAGCATCAAATGAAGAGGTAAAGAACTCAGCCAAGCACCAAATGGAATAAGAAACTGACCAAGAACAGAGAGCAAGGAGAGATACATGCAGAGGTCCCCTATCAGCTACCACAGCAAGGATCTGCTATCTTGGACTCCTATTGGAGATCAGCTAACGGGGGTATGAGAAAGCAGCTTCATGGAGCTTCCAGCAGGAAATAGAACAACCACTCCACACATCACAATCTAGCCCCTCCTTCCTGCCTACCTGCACTGTGTGCTGAACATCACATTCTCAAGCAGCACAGGCACAGCCTACTGGAACCTTCCCTGCACTGATTCCCGGTCCACACTGTCAGCCCTGATATGTGCCACAAAAACTCATCCAAGCAACTCCCCTTCAGCTGGACCTGCCCTGCTGTACCATATCTGAGTGACTGACTCTGCCCATTGGAGGACATGAAAAGTATCATGCCCACAGACAAGAAAACAATGAAGAACACACAACATGACTTCTCAGACATAACCAAATAAAAGAAAAAAGCAGGACAAAAAAACAAATCTACAATCAATAAACGAGGAAAATAACCACTGAATGCCCCACAAACAGCAGACAATATCAAAACATTTGCAAAAACAGGACAGGAAGGTTCCAGTAGGCATCCAAAATAAAACACCAGATGACCTTCCAGTAGAAGAAAAGGCACTAGACCTAACTGATAGGGAATTCAAATCTCTAATATTCAGAACTATCCAAGAGTCGAAGCAAAAAGCAGACAAAAATGAGGAAAAAATAGAGAAAATTCATGGAAAAGGCAGACTAATTCATGGAAAACACAGCCAAAAAAATGGAATCATTCAAGAAAGTAATACAGGAACAAAATGTTAAAATAAATTCATAACTAGAACTCATACAAAAACAACAATTAGAAATCCAAAAGATAAACAACATGATTTCAGAAATCAACAGTGTCATAGAAGAGCTGAGGAGCAGGGTTGAAACAGTGGAAGATAGGATCAGCAAAATTGAAGACAAATACTTGGATACAATTCTGTTTGAGGAAAAATCAGAAAAAAGAAAGAAGAAAAATGAAGAAACCCTGAGAATTATGTGGGATACAATCACAAGGAAAAATCTGCGAGTGATCAGAGTTCCAGAACAGGGGGAGAAAACAGAAAACACAGAGAGGATCATTGAAGAATTGCTGACAGAAAACTTCCCCAATATCATGAAAGATGAAAAGCTGACCATCCAAGAAGCTCAACGAACCCCGTACAGGATAGACACCAAAAGAAAATCACCAAGGCATATCATAATCACACTCGCTAAAACCAAAGACAAACTAATAATCCTGAGAGCAGCTCGAGAAAAACAAAAAGTCACATACAGAGGAGAAACAATAAGACTAAGCTCGGATTATTCGGCAGAAACCATGCAGGCAAGAAGGCAATGGTATAACATATATAAAACCTTGAAAGAAAAAAATTGCCAGCCAAGAATAATATATCCTGCAAAACTCTCATTTAAATGTGATGGTG
The DNA here is from genome assembly GCA_030035585.1 of Dugong dugon. NCBI lineage: Eukaryota > Metazoa > Chordata > Mammalia > Sirenia > Dugongidae > Dugong > Dugong dugon. Next base: position 96,972,215 of record CM057463.1, on the reverse strand, counting down.
AAATTAGGTCATTTCCAGATAAACAGAAATTAAGGTACTATGTGAAAACCAAACCAAACTTACAAGACTTATTAAAGGAAGTCCTTCGATCTGAGAACACATCAGACCACAGGCTGACTATAGGAATCAGGATTGTACTAGCCAGATACCAACCTAAGAAAAGAACTCTTAAGAACTATGCAAAACCGGAATAATTACAAAAGGAAACCAGAGAGGTTAATCTGTAAATGACAACAACATCAGAACAATAAAAGAGGGAATAAACGGTATGGGTACAGAACCTTCTAATGGAGAGGAAGGCAAGGTGATGCCAAGTAGTAATAGACTGGTTGAAATCTAGGAAGATAAGGGTAAATTTCCAGGTAACTACAAAGAAAGTTAGCAAACTTACTCATCAAAATAAAGAAGAGAAACATAAAGTCTCAGTAAAAACAAAACCTACAAAAAGAAACGAAATGGAAAAAATATCCACAAACAAAAGGAACTCAGCACAGAAGAGTAAGAGGAACAAAGAAAACGTCAGCACCACACACACACACACACACAAAAAAGCACTACAAAATGCAATCCCACTCTTAGGACTATATCCTAGAGAAATAAGAGCCATCACACGAATAGACATATGCACACTCATATTCACTGCAGCACTATTCACAATAGCAAAAAGATGGAAACAACCTAGATGCCCATCAACAGATGAATGGTAAACAAACTATGGTACATACACACAATGGAGTATTATACAAAGATAAAGAACAATGATGAATCTGTAAAGCATCTCATAACATGGATGAAACTGGAGGACATTAAGCTGAGTGAAATAATCACAAAAGGACAAATATTGTATGAGACCTCTACTGTAAAAACTCATGAAAAGGTTACACACACACAAAAAAATCTTTGTTGGTTATGAGGGATGGGAGGGGTAGGGGGGAACTAAATAGACAGTAGATAAGTGGTAACTTTGGTAAAGTGTAAGACAGTACACAATACTGGGGAAGCCAGCACAACTTGTACAAGGAAAGGTCATGGACGTTCCATAGACACATCCAAACTTCCTGAGGGACCGAATTGCTGGGTGGAGGGCTGTGAGGACCATGGTCTCGGAACATCTAGCTCAATTGTCATAACACAGTTTATAAAGACAATGTTCTACATTCTACCTTGGTGAGTAGCGTCTGGGGTCTTAAAAGCCTGTGAGCAGCCATCTAAGATACTCCACTGGTCTCACCCCTTTGGGAGCAAGGGAGAATGAAGAGAACAGGATACAATGAAAACATAAGTCCAAAGGACTAATGGACCTCAGCTACCATGGCCTCCACCAGACTGAGTCCAGTACAGCTAGATGGTGCCTGGCTACCACCACTGACTGCTCTGACCGGGATCATCATAGAGGGTCCTGGACAGAGCTGGAAAAGGATGTAGAACAAAATTCTAATTCACAAAAAAAGACCAGATTTACCGGCCTGACAGACTGGAGAAACCCCGAGAGTATGGTCCCCGGACACCCTTTTAGGTTAGTGGTGAAGTTGCTCCCAAAGTTCACTATTCAGTCAGGGACTGGACAGCCTCATAAAACAAAATGGGACTAGTGAGGCACAGCAGTCGAAGGACAAGGACTAGAAGACAGGAAGGGACAGGAAAGCTGGTGATAGTGAACCCAAGCTTGAGAAGGGATAATGTTGACTTATAGTGGGGTTGTTAACCAATGTCATAAAACAATATGTGTACTGACTGTTTAATGAGAAACTGTTTGCTCTGTAAAAGTTCATCTAAAGTACAATAAAAAAACATTTAAAAAAAAAGCAAAAAATTCCAGCCTTCAAGATATCCTGACTATCCACAGATTAAAAATCAAAATGAAAATGAAAAACCAGAATAATTTCACGCTACAGAGAATAATATGAGCTACAGCGTTATGTGATATGTGGGAGGATGAAGGCAAAGGTTTGGAAAAATTAATCTGCTCCACATTTCGCAAAAATTTTAAACCAATATCATGTATAAAAAATATGACTCACCTCACTTTAGCTATCTATTGCAGTTTAAACTGTTTCTGGTGATAGAGTGGGGTTTTTTTTGTTTTTTAATTTCCAGTAATTATAGGAGACATACTCATCTAAAATCTTCTGAATCTTGTTTTTATAGTTTCAATTATGAGGATATTGTGGTTCTCTTTTTTTTTTTTTAATTTCCTCATAAACGCCATATCTTTGCCTTCCTATCACTACTGAGATTCTTTATCACTATTTGGTGTTCTCCCTAGGTTATTTCCTTTTTAAATAATTGAGAATATACAAGTCAATGTTCTCTTTAATTTGCAGCCTCTGATATATTCACAAAAACTGGTAATTAAAAGCAGTTGAAAATAGTCTGACTCACAGATGCAGGTCTATTGAGCTGAGTAGGAGGGTGGCTTAGATAATAGTTTGCGCATGCCTTAATTTCCTTTTAATGTAAAAGTAAAATCTTTTGTTTAATTTACATTTGCTTTTTTCTCTTTAACTATTTGTTGCACCACATTTTCACTTTTTAAAAGTAAACCTTGTACAAAGTCTATAAAAATTATATGGTATTTAATGTTACAACATTCTTGGATTCAACAATAATGAATTACTTTGTTAAATAAATACAATATTCGGGTCTTCAAGGACCCAAATCATTGTCTGTTAGAAAAACAGTAATAATGGCAAACTCTATAAAAATGTTTTAAAAAGTGGTTACCAAAGGTAAGATTATTCATTTATCACATTCTTGTCTCTCATTAATAGAAACTGAAAAAATTATAATTGAAACATTAAAAAAGGGACTTAAGCACTGTTGGTGCAGTGGTTAAGCACTCAGCTGCTAGCTGAAAGGCTGGAGGTTCAAGTCCACCAGCAGCTCTGTGGAAGTAAAATGCGGCAGTCTGTTTCCGTAAAGATTACAGCCTTGGAATCTTTTTAAGGGTAGTTCTACCCTGTCTCATAGGGTTATTATGAGTCACAATTGAGTCAGTTGCAGCAGGTTTGGTTTTGGGGCTCTGGTGGTGCAATGGTTCAGTACTCAGCTTCTAACCAAAAGGTCAGCAACTGGAACCCACCAGCCGCTCCACAGGAGAGAGATGTGGCAGTTTGCTTCATAAAGATTACACCTTGGAAACCCTACTACTCTATTCTCTAGGGTCGCTATGAGTCGGAATTGACTAGACAGTTCCATTTGAATTCAATCCCCTATGTCTTCTTTCCTGGGGTATTGCTAAAAGCTATATGATTTTCATGTCCAGCAACAACCATACAAATTTATGCAGCTAATTAATTTGTACCATGGAATAAAATATATATAATAAGAGTAGAAGAGGATTCTTCATCATATAAGCTAGAAATAGGTTTTTACAATATAAAAAAACTTCAGGTTATATTTTATGTTTTTCTCTTGAATATCACATAATTCAGAGTACTTCACTGTTTTTAAGTCCCACTTAATTTATCTCATCGAATTATATGTATTTATTATTTTAGCTCTCTAACTTATTTGTGGCTTGAGGTACCTTTTGAAATGAGTGTAATAAGTTGGACCAGAAAAAAAAAAAGTACTCTTTTTTCCAGTTTTACCTTGAGTTTATCAAAGGAATTTTCCAATGAAAACAGTTATTGGGAAGACAGATTGGTTTCCCTAATAAGTTAAATAACAAGAGCATAGTTATTTTTGTGAATTCACCATTTTCATGGATTTGGTCCTCGATAAGTATGTCTTAGAATTTCAGTCTCTTCAGTCTCCTAGAGTGGACTAGAAAAAAGGAAGTTGATTCATATTTTCAAAACACATAAAACACCAATGTATAAACCAGAATTCCACTCTATTAATTTAAACTAAATTTATTTAAAAAATGTATGTTAAGAACAGAATTACCTATTTGTATGACAAACACATTACTCCCTCTGACTAAAAGACATGCTAAATCCAATTACAAAAATGTTATTAATTAAAATGGTAATAGCAAAGGGAGTAATAGTTTATTATTATTAAAAGGTATGGACACAAGGAAATTTATATCATTATTTACATAGTTCAATTTCTGATCAATGTCATATTTCAGAAGCACATTTCAACAACAACAACATTTTAAAGTAACTGCTTTTATGACCACTATTGTCGCTAGGTGCTGACTCATAGCGACCCTATCTACAACAGAACGAAACACTGCCTGGTCCTGCACCATCCTTATAATCACTGTTATGCTTCAGTTCATTGTTGCAGCCACTGTGTCAATCCATCTTGTTGAGGGTCTTCTTTTTTGCTGACCCTCTACTTTACCAAGCATGATGTCCTTCTCCAGGTTGTCCCTCCTGATAACAAGTCCAAAGTATGTGAGACGTAGTTTTGCCATCCTTGCTTCTAAGGAGCATTCTGGCTGTGCTTCTTCCAAGACAGATTTGTTTGTTCTTTTGACAGTCCATGGTATATTCAATATTCTTCACCAACACCATAATTCAAAGGTGTCAATTCTTCTTCTGTCTTCCTTATTCATTGTCCAGATTTCACATGCATATGAGGTGATTGAAAATACCGTGGCTTGGGTCAGGCACACCCTAGTTTTCAAGGTAACGTCTTTGCTTTTCAAGGCTTTAAAGAGATCTTTTGCAGGAGATTTGCCCAATGCAATGAATCTTTTGATTTCTTGACTGCCGCTTCCATGGATGTTGATTGTGGTTCCAAGTAAAATGAAATCTTTGACAACTTCAATCTTTTTTCCATTTATCATGATGTTGCTTATTGGTCCAGTTGTGAGGATTTTTGTTTTCTTTATATTGAGGTGTAATCCATACTGAAGGCTGTGGTCTTTGATCTTCATCTGTACGTGCTTCAAGTCCTCTTCACGTTCAGTAAGTAAGGCTATATCATCAGCATAACAGTTTGTTAATGAGTGTTCCTCCAATCTTGACACTCCATTCTTCTTCATAGAGTCCAGCTTCTTAGATTATTTGCTTAGCATACAGATTGAATAGGTATGGAGAAAGGATACACCCCTGACTCTCACCTTTCCTTACTTTAAACCACACAGTGTCTCCTTGTTCTGTTCAAATGACTGCCTCTTGATCTACGTACAGGTTCCTCATGAGCACAATTAAGTGTTCTGAAATTCCCGTTCTTCACAATATTATCCATAATTTGTTATGATCCATACAGTCAAATGCCTTTTCATAGTCAATAAAACACAGGTAAACATCTTTCTGGTATTCTCTGCTTTCAGCCAGGATCCATTTGACATCAGCAATGATATCCTTGGTTCCATGTCCTCTTCTAAACCCTAGATGGGGGAAATACAGGTAGAGTAATATTTCTTAACATCTTTTCCTGTGCCCCTTCTCCCCCTAATAGATCTCTATTAAAATATTCTGTCCATGTCTTCAGACTTTTCACAGACTCTAGTAAAAATGTGTAGGACCAAGATATTTTATATTCCCTAGTTCACAGATGGAAACCCTGGTGGTGTAGTGGTTAAATCTATGGGTGCTAACCAAAAAGCCGGCAGTTGAAATCCACCAGGTGCTCCTTGGAAACAATATGGGGCAGTTCTACTCTGTCCTATAGGGTCTCTATGAGTTGGAATTGACTCGATGACAATGGGTTTGGGTGTTACTGGTTTAGTGCACAGCTTTGTCTGAGAAATCCAGTTTTTATTCTGTTATCACTTTTTTTTTAATCATTAATTTGATGATATTGATGCTGCTACTGCTGGAGATAATGAAACACTTAGGATACTGATAATAATCATAATATTGAAAACCCACCATCATGGTTCTTGTCATCTCCTCCTCCTTCTCTTATTTTATTCAGAAATTCAGGCCAGGAAGAAAGTGGAGGATTTGGAAATCTAGATGTTAATAGTTTTTTTTCTTGTCAAACAACTTTCTCACAATGCAATTATACATTAAATGGACAGGTTTTAGGTAGTTACTGGCAATGGCATCTCTGCTTCGTAACACATTAAAGAGGTCTTTTGCAGCAGATTTGCCCGATGCAATGCATCATTTGATTTCTTGACTGCTGTTTCCATGGGCATTGATTGTGGATCAATCTTTTCTCCATTTATCATGATATTGCTTATTGGTCCAGTTGTGATGATTTTTGTTTTCTTTATGTTGAGGTGTAATCCATACTGAAGGCTGTAGTATTTGATCTTCACCAGTAAGTGCCTCAAGTCCTCTTTGCTTTCACCAAGCAAGGTTGTATCATCTGCATATCACAGATTGTTAATAAGTCTTCCTCCAATCCTGATGCCCTGTTCTTCTTCATGTAGGCCAGGTTCTTGGGTTATTTTTTTAGCATACAGGTTGAATAAGTATGGAAAAAAGAGACAGCCATGATGCACAACTTTCCTGATTTTAAACCACGCAATATCCCCTTGTTTTGTTTGAACAACTCTTCTTGGTCTATGTACAGGCTCCTCATAAGCACAATCAAGTGTTATGGAATTCCCCTTATTCTCAATGTTATCTATAATTTGTTATGATCCACACCGTCAAATATCTTTGCATAGTCAATAAAACACAGGTAAACATCTTTCTTGCGTTCTCTGCTTTCAGACGGGATCCATCTGACATGTAAAGATACTCAACCAAAATTTAAAACTAAATGAACAAATGAGTTGGACAGGCACTTCATAAAAGTTGCTGTCCAAAAATAAGCTTATCAAAAGATGCTCAACATCATTAGTCATCAGGGAAACATAATTAAAACCACAATAAAACCTTATTTTAAATATATTAAAATGGCTGCAATTAAAGCAAAACTTCCAACACCAAGTGTTAGTAGGGATATGAAGCCACAGGAACTCTTATACACCTCTGGTGAGAGAGTGAATTGTTACAACTACTTTGAAACCATTTAGTAGGATTTACCAATGTCTAGCCAATGATGTATTAATTATATTCCTATTACATACCCAGTAGAAATCTGTGCATGTATCACTAAAGATAAGTACAAGAATATTTAAACAAGCTTTATTCATAGTATTCCCAAACCAGGAATGATTCAAATTATCACAACAGAAAATGGATAAAGTAGGATGGATGAATAAATTCAGAATTATTTTTACAATGGAATATTACACAACAATAAGAAAAGACAAACTACAACTATGTGCAGCAACACAGATGAATGTCACAGACATAAAGTATAAGGAATCCATAAATAGAATAGTGTATATTGAAAATGTTGAAAAACATGCAGAGCCTTTTATAGTGGTAGATGTCAGAAGAGTGATTATATTTCTGGGAAGTTGTCTTAGGCTGGGTTCTGAAGAGAAGCAAAACCAGTAAAACGTATAAATATATATGGAGAGACTTATATCAAGGAAATTGTTCATGTGGTTGTAGAGGCTGGAAAGTCCCAAGTCCGGGGGGCGGTCAGGAAGAGGCTTCTCCTGATTCACATAGCCCAAGGGGCAGGAGAACTCAGTTCGGCAGATCAGACGGCAGGGCTCTTGCTCACAGGCTGCAAAGATCCACGAATCCCAAGATCAGCAGTCAAGACCACAGGTAAACTGCTAGCTCAAGTTCCAAGAACCAGAGGTCAGACAAACAGGAACCAGCTGCAGGTTCCAGGGCGAGCAAAGACCCATGAGCCTTGTCAGAAAGTCCACTTATATTTAATGCAGGCCACATACCCAAAGAAATTCTCTTTCAACTGATTGGCAACTCACAGCAGGTCCCATCATGGAGGTGATCACATTATATCAAATCTCATCATGGAAGTGATCACATCATCATACAACTGCCAAACTACATCATAACTGCCAAACTACTGAGAATCATGGCCCAGGCAAGTTGACACATAATCTTAATGATCACAGAGGTATAGTGACTTGCTAGAGGAATAAGGAAGAAATCTGGGGGATTGTAGTATTCTATATCTTGTCATGTTTGGTAGTTCTACAGAAGTGTTCACTTTGTAAAAATCTGGGGATCTGTATGCTTATAATTTATACATTTTAACGCATGAATATTTTAATTAAAAAAGCAAAGGAGAAAATTACTTAATATTGTTGGATCTCACCTCATTTATTAAGAAGAGATTGAACTTAAATATCAAAACAAATGTAGACATTTCTGTGATTTTGCAATACATTCTGGATACTTCCAAGCTCTTTTTGTATTTTTATCTACATTTACGGAAGATTGAAAATCCCTCTATTCACAGATGACTTCTATTTCTCAGAACATTTAATGTGTTTGTTATCTTATGTCACCCATCTAATATTTTGTGTCTCAAATAAAATTGTTTTGTCTAAGGACAAAGTTTTAAAAATACCAACTAGTGTTTAAAGCCCCATGAAAATCCATATGCTGAAGGTTAAATTGAAAGAAATATAGAAAGCAGTTATTTAAGAGAATTATTCTTAGTGGTTTCACATTCCATAGCTCATGTTGCTGGAAAGGAGAAACAACAACAATAGCAGCAAGACTTTTTTGATAATCATTAGGTTCTCCATTAATCTCCGATTTATATGCTATAAGCAAGCTATAACTGAATTTGAAAATCACTGATTTCGGAGGGCTAAAGTTTGACAGAGATTAGAGGATGATGTGTCACATTAGAAACAAAAGAAACATTAACGTTTTCTGTTTCTCCTACAGTCCTCTGTCTTGAAAAGTGAATGAAGAGCTGATTGTTTATACTGTCATACATATGGATCCATGTGCTTTATCTGCTGAGCTTGGGCTTTACCATTCACTCCTTTTATTTTGATTTATCAAATATTTCTTACCGTGTACCATTTGCCTGCCCCTTAGGATGGCATGCCCCCCTTCCTAATTAGAAAGCCACATTACCTACTTACCACTTGCTTGCTAAGTAGAGACGGGCTGGCACAGGCTTTTCCCTCAGAAAACTGGAGTATAATCCAACACGTAGTAGCAGAGTCAACTGAAGCTACAAATTTCTGTTCATGAGCACGTTTAACTGGTGTATTCCCTACTATTAATCAACCAAATTTGTAAAATACAAATATTTATCAAAATATATTGTCTTTATATTCTTTTACTGGAGCTTGTTTTCAAAAGCAGCTGTAAAAATTATGCATGCAAAATGAAAGAAAATTTAGATTTTATCTGATGGTGTTCATTGGTAAATTACTGGTTTATATATGCACTGTTAAAGACTGTGTTGTTTATTCCTGTTCATAATAAGGTCCCATTGTACTTTCTAGTTATCTCCAAACTGGGTTCACACTTTCCAGGATTACTAGACTTTGCAGATAACATTGAATAACCCTGATTGATTGCTTATTCTATGCTGGGCATTTTGTATCTACTAACTGCTAAGTTGAGTCATCTATGGCCCAGCCATTATATGTATCATAGAAAGTCAAAGTATTGGCTTAACAATTATACCATCAATAACTGCAATCGTTCTTAAGAAGTCTGCCAGCTTGCAAAAATTCACAGCACTTGCTGCATCAGTATCAAATGTAGATTTCTCACTCATTGTTAAAATATAAGCATGCTAATAGTGTGTGTTTCATACTCAATTTTGCTCACTGCTTTGTTGTGATAAATAACAATGTGATGAAGGAAAAGAAATACAAGATGTCAAAGAGCAATTTCTTTAAACATTACTGTTGTTAGGTGCCCTTGAGTCCATTCCCACTCACAGAGACCATATGTACAACAGGACAAAACACTGCCTGTTCCTGTACCATCCTCACAATCATTTCTATGCTTGAGCCCATCGTTGCAGCCACTGTGTCAATCCACCTCATTGAGGGTCTTCCTCTCTGTCACTGATGCTCTGCTTTACCAAGAATGATACCATTCTCCAGGGACTAGTCCCTCCTGATAACATGTCCAAAGAACATGTCATCCTCGTTTCTAAGGTGAATTCTGGCCGTGTATCTTCTGAGATAGATTTGTTCATTCTTTTGGCGGTCCATGGTATATTCAGTATTCTGCGCCAACACCATAATTCAAAGGCATCAATTCTTCTTTGGCCTTCCTTATTCATTGTCCAGCTTTCACATGCATATGAGGCAATTGAAAATATCATGGCTTGGGTAAGGCACATCTTAGTCCACAAAGTGACATCTTTGCTTTTGAACACTTTGAAGAGGTCTTTTGCAGTAGATTTGCCCAATGCAATATGTCATTTGATTTCTTGACTGCTGCTTCCATGGCCATTGATTGTGGATCCAAGTAAAATGAAATCCTTGACGACTTCAATCTTTTCTCCATTACTGGTCCGGTTGTGAGGAGTTTTGTTTTCTTTAGGTTGAGGTAGAATCCATACTGAAAGCTATAGTCTTTGATCTTCATCAGTAAGTGCTTCAAGTCCTCTTTGCTTTTGGCAAGCGAGGTTATGTCATCTGCATATAGCAGGTTGTTAAAGAGCCTTCCTCCAATCCTGATGCTGCACTCTTCTTTATATAGTCCAGCTTCTCGGATTATTTGCTCAGCGTACAGATTGAATAAGTATGGTAAAAAGATACAACCCTGACACACACCTTTCCTGATTTTAAACCACACAGTATCCCCTTGTTCTATTTGAATAACTGCTTCTTTTGTCTATATATGGGTTCCTCATGAGCACAATTAATGTTTCTGAAATTCCTGTTCTTTGCAGTGTTATCTATAATTTGTTATAAGCCACACAAAGGTGGTTCAAAAGGCTTTATATAGTCAATAAAACACAAATAAACATCTTTCTGTTTTTAGCCAAGTTCCATCTGACATCAACAATGATATCCTTGGTTCCATGTCCTCTTCTGAATCAGGTTTGAATTTCTGAAATTTTCTTGTTGATGTACTGCTGTAATCCTTTTTGGATTGTTTTCAGCAAAATTTTACTTGCATATGATATTAATGATATTGTTCAATATGTTCTACATTCTGTTGGATCACCTTTCTTTGGAATAGGCACTGATATAGATCTCATACAGTTGGATGGACAGGTAGCTGTCTTCCAAATTTCTTGGCATAGACAAGGGAGTGCTTCCAGCTTTGCATCTGTTTGTTGAAACGTCTCAGTTGTTATTCCCTCAGTTTCTGGAGCCTTATTTTTAACCAATGCCTTCAGTGCAGCTCCTTCAATGTCAAAAGTTCTTGATCATATGCTACCTCCAGAAATGGTTGAACACTGACTAATTCTTTTTGGTACAGTGATTCTGTATATTCCTTCCATCTTCTTTTGATGCTTCCTGCATTGTTCAATATGGTGCCCATAGAATCCTTCAAAATTGCAACTCAAGGCTGGAATTTTTTTCTTCAGTTCTTTCAGCTTGAGAAGTGCTGAGATTGTTCTTCCCTTTTGGCTTTATATCTTCAGATCTTTGCCCATTTCATTATAACACTTTACTTTGTCTTCCTGAGCTGCCTATTGAAATCTAATGTTCAGCTCTTTTACATGATGATTTCTTCTGTTCACTTTACCAACTCTAAGTTCAAAAGCAATTTTCAAAGTCTCTTCTGACATTCATTTTGGTCTTTTCTTTCTTTTTTGTCTTTTTAATGACTTGTGCTTTCTTCATGTATGATGTCCTTGACGTCATTGTACAATGTGACCTTTCTGTTGGCAGCCAAGCACTGTAACCGTTGCCCCACCAGGGCTCCTTAAACTATATTTTCACATATATGTATTTAAAATGCTTGCTGAAAGCGAAGAGGAATTGAAGCACTAACTGATGAAGATCAAAGACTTCAGCCTTCAGTACTGTTTACACTTCAACATAAAGAAAACATAAATCCTCACTACTGGACCAATAAGCAACATTATGATAAATCGAGAAAAGATTAAAAATGTCAAGGATTTCATTTTACTTGGATCCACAGTCAACGCCTTTGGAAGCAGCATTCAAGAAATAAAATTGCATAATTCATTGGGCAAATCTGCTGCAAAAGACCTCCTTAAAGTGTTCAAAAGCAAAGATGTCACTATGACGACTATGATGTGCCTGACCCAAGCCATAATGTTTTTAATTGCCTCATATGCATGTGAAAGCTGGACAATGAATAAGGAAGACCAAAGGAGAATTGAGGCATTTGAATCACGGTGTTGGCGAAGAATACTGAATATACCATGGACTGCCAAAGAACGCACAAATCTGTTTTGGAAGAAGTACAGCCAGAATGCTCCTTAGAGAGAGATGGTGAGACTTCATCTCACATGCTTTGAGACATGTTATTAGGAGGGACCAGTCCCTGGAGAAGGATATCATGCCTGGTAAAGTAAGAATCAGCAAAAAAGAGGGAGACTCTCCAGAAGATGGGTTGATAGAGTGACTGCAACAACGGGCTCAAACATAGTAACAATTTTGAGGATGGTGCATGACAAGGCAGCGTTTCATTCTGTTTTACCTATGGTTGCTATGAGTTGGAACCAACTGGATGGCATCAAACAACAACAACAACATTTAAATTATACATTGCATGTACAGAGACAATTCTATAGAATCTAGAGAGATTCAAAATAATTTTATACATAACCAAATACTATAAGTGTGTATTAATTTTCTATTGCTGCATAATAAATAACAACAACTTAATCACTGATACAACACTCTTTTATTATCTCACAGTTCTTTATGTTTTTTATGCCAGAAATCGAGCATAACATAACTTGATTCTCTGCTCAGGGTTATCACAAGGCTGAAATCAAGTTTTCAGCCAGGCTCAGTTCTCCTCTGGAGACTCCCGTGAAGAATCTGCTTGAAAACCCATTCTTGTAGTTGGCTGAATTCAGTTACATATGGTTGTATTACTGAGGTTCCTGTTTCCTTGCTGGCTGTCAACGAGAGACTATATTCAGCTCTTAGAAACACCTGTCCTCCTTGCCACTTGACAGTCTTCCGTCTTCAGTGCCAGGAACGGAGAATTACTCATGAGCCAAATTCCCCTCATGCTTTGAATTTCTCTTATGTCCTCTTTCTCTCTCTGCTGTTGTTGTTGTTAGGTGCCATCATGTCAGTTCTGACTCATAGTGACCCTATGTACAACAGAACCAAACACTGCCTGGTCCTGCACCATCTTCATGATCATTGTTACGCTTGAGCCCAGTGTTGCAGCCACTGTGTCAATCCATCTCGTTAACAGTCTTCCTCTTTTTTGCTGACCCTCTACTTTACCAAGCATGATGTCCTTCTCCAGGGACTCATCCCTCCTGATATGTCCAAAGTATGTGAGACGAACTCTCGCCATCCTCGCATCTAAGGAGTATTCTGGCTGTACTTCTTCTGGGACAGATTTGTTCATTCTTCTGGCAGTCTATGGTATCTTGAATATTCTTCACAAACACCGTAATTCAAAGGCATCAGTTCTCCATCAGTCTAGACCCAGATTTTAAAGAACACTGTGATTAGGTCAATCCTACCCAAATAATCTCCCGATTTTAAAGTCAAATGATTTGGGAATTTAATCATATCTGCAAAATCCATTTACTGTGTCTACATTAGTGTATGGTTAAAATTTTGGGAGAAGGTATATGCACACGAAGGGGCAGGATTGTGGGAACTACCTTAGAATTTTGCCTACCAAAGAGTTATTGTCTCTAGTGAGTAGGACCAAAGGTGAGGGCCTGAAGATTATTAATTTAAGTTTTGAAATTCCAAACTGAATATTTTACTGTTTTCATGTTTTGCTTTTATAATAATTGTTTTTTGTTTTGTAAAGATAAAACTACATATCATTATTGCCAGTATCTTGAATGATTTCTATAAGATAAAGATAGATTTAAAGTCATTTAGGAAGCAGTGACATGTGAAATAAGCGAGACTTTATGAACCAAGGAAGTTTTGAACATGGCCTTAAAAGATGCAAAAAGGAAAGTTCCCAGAATAAGCTATAAGAAAATCAGCACAGGAAGTTACCTTAGTTTCTATGATTGCTGTAATATAACACTACAAAGTGTGTGACTTTAAAGATCAGAAATTAATTGTCTCAGTTTCAGAGCCCAAAAGTCCAAATTTAGGATGTCAGCAGGGCCATGCTTTCTGTGTCCACTCTAGGGAAGATCCTTGCTTGTCTCCTTCAGCTTCTGGTAACCTCGCACATTTCTTGGCTTTTAGATGCATTTTCACGTAATGTCTATCTTCCCCCTGTGTGCATCTCTGTCTCTTTTCCTATTCTCCCCCTTTATAAGACACACTTAGTTGGGTTCAGGACTCACTCTACTCAGGCATGACCACCTTCACTTAAATGATAACATCTTCAAAGAAAGACCTTATTTCCACACATGTTCACATTCAGAGGTACAGGGATCAGGACTTCAACATATGTGTTTGGAGAACACAATTCATTCCATAGCAAAGGTCACCAGAACCCTAGCTGATCTTACAGGGAATATACAGAGCACACCATTCCATCAACAATGGCATTGGTCACTGCTTCTCTGGCATAAGTCACCATTATTTTTCCCAAAATTTCTCAGCCACTTTTGAATGGTTAACTATTATTGGAGCAACATTTTGAAGCTGCCTTAGATGCTATCATATATTATTGTATAACCAGTCCAAACATAGCAAGGATATTGATCTTGGCATTCAAGGCATAGTATGACCGTCATAACTGTATATCTAAAATGCATTTGTTTCCCATATATGTCCACTATCAACTCTGGTCAAACCATACCCTTTTATATTTCCTGTCTCTAGGTCCTACTCAAGCAACTTCCTCTTCCCTACATCTGTTTCTCCCAAATGGAAATGTTGCTCATCCTCCATATTCCAGTTTCAGTTGCATCGTTTTTCGTTTTTTATAACATTATCTTCTTGTCTCCATTTGATATCAATCACTTTATTAATGTCGTATTTCACTTTGTGCAATAACAATGGCATGTAATCTCTCCCAGACTGATAGCATTTCTTCATGGCACTTCGCTATACCTCCAAATAACTCCCAGAACAGTGCTTGAGGGAAAACAGTAAAGACAAAATAAGTGAATGTTAAATGGAAAGATGAACAATTTACTTGAATTCTGAAACATTCTAAACAATTTAAAAGAAAAAAAAGATTGTATTTAAAATAAAGAGGCCTTAAGTTATTTCAGTAATTTATGTAAGTTTATGTATATTTTTCTTTACTCATACCTCAATCATTAAAGGATAGTTTAATATATATCAGACATATTATTAAAACTGAAAATATGTCAGTCATAAAATCGCTGATTTATTTTAATAAAACAAATTCTTAACTGGTGAAACTCACCTAGTTCCAACACATCCGCGTTTAATCTAATTAATTAAACTTTTCTCCAAATAAACAAATAATCTTGGAGTTATGAGTATAATATAAAATTAGCACATTTGCAAAACCAATTATTTTTGCTTGTCTTTATTTTCACAATTGTTCTAAATGAATGACCAGTATAATTTCTTCTGTGCTACACAACACTAAACATTGTATAAAAATACAATAGCATGTCTTCTTTAATTACAGAAGAGTAGTTATACATCTTTGCATAAATACAAACACATGTTTTTATAAAATCATAGCATAAATTTTGTGTATGTGAACATTAAATTCTGTTTAATATATTGCATAATTCTAAAATATATTCTTTTTTAAAAAAATCAATTTTTTTCTTTACTGTGTGTGGAAAAATGGCTCAGACTTTTAAAAATAACTTTTAGGAATAAAAAATTAGCATGCCTGATAGGTAAACCCTAAGTATTTGTTTTCTCAACATTGTGCCACTTTTTTTATAAAAAAAAAATAAAAAGTTTTTTGGATTTTATAGTGATGTAAAATCTAAACGTGATATCAGTTCATCAGTATGTTTTTGTTCCTACAGGACTTCACAAAGATAGACTTTAAAAAACATTTGATTTGTATCAGAATATCAAAGAAAAGTCTTGTTTTATTTTATTACATCAAAGCTGATTAAATGCTATTTTATCCTTAGATAAGTAACACCATTTGACAGTCAGTGAACTTGTCACACATCAATTCATTAATTTTTTTAAGTTTTGAAGTTATAATAAGTGTTAAAAAAAGTTGTATACTTTTACTCTAATGGACAATTAATATGTAGTAATAAAATTATACAATTGTGATTGCCATTTAATATGAATATGATGACAGGTGATAATTCTATTAATTAGGATAACTTAATCACCTATCAGCAGTATGGCTTTGATTTGGATTTCTTTCTGAATTCATTTATGGACATCTTAAATCTTTGAGGGAAGTTCTAATATAGAAATATTTAACAGCTCTTGTTAAGGTTAATCAAAGTCATTTAAAAAGCATCTGGGTAGAGCAGCTAAATTATTTTTCTACAAAAGTCGCCAAATGCGTTTATGAATAATGACAAGAAATTTTATTGTGAAGTGATATTTGACCCTGAATCTCATTAGGATGAAATATAATTTATGCTTGTGAAGTTACCTGTGGTATTTAGGGCAAAATTGTTAAATTTCAATAATGTTAAAATTTTCTACATTAACTGCCTATTTTAATAGTTACTGTTAATACTAAAAAAATGCATATCCATTTTTATAATTTTCAGAGAAATTATATAACAAAATGTTTGTATTTATACAGCTTCACAGATTATGAAATCTTTATTCTGTACTTTTTACTCATTGCTTAGAGATCAACTGAACTACTTTGCCTGCCATTTTGAAAGAATTTTAAAAACTACACTATTGAAGTCTTTGGGGTATAATCTTAACTTTATGCATATGGAAAATATCTGTTAGTCTTAATAAGAATTACAGGGAGTTCTATCAAGGGAGTTTTATCTCCATGTCTCTACCAAAGGAATTACTCAACCCTTGGTAATAATTATCTACTTCAGTTACTGCCTTATATACTCATTGACAACCATGTTCATCTCATGAATAGTTACAGCATAATTTGGTCAGATATTTTATATATAGGAGAGCATGTTTTAAACAAAGAGCAATATCTAATTTTCAGCTACAGCAGAATTAAATCCAGTTCCTAAATATAATCTACAGTTATCCTTGGTCTGGAAACACCACCATAAATAAAATTTCATAAATAATTTAGTTTAAAATAAAAGGTAAAGTAATGGTAGAAGATAATGTATTTTATAGTGATATTTTAGAGTTGTTTACAGTTGATTTTGACTCACAGAGATCCTATAGGACAGAGTAGAACAGCCCCACAGTGTTCCAAGGAGTGGCAGGTAGATTTTAATTGCTGATCTTTTGGTTAGCTGCTGAACTCTCAACCACTATGCACCACCAGGGCTCTTGGAAGCCTAAAAATCCATGTGTGTGTCAAATCAATGAATTTAAGCCCTGAAAAAGAAATATAAGCATACAAGTCATAATTCTGGCACTGTCCACAGAATTCAAACTTATCTAAATTTTTTAGGTTTTTTTTTTTTTTTTTTTTTTAGAAACTTACAGGCTTTAACTAAGTCATATGCGGTGTCCAACACCAGAAACATTTTTCATAGTCATGCATTGACTTTTCTGCTAATAACAGACACCAGGTATTAGTGACAGACCAGTATCTGAATGTCCAGGGGACTGTTTCTCTTTCTCAGTATCAACATTAAATAACCTAATATTTCTAAAGCATTTGGAATATGTGTTATATGTGCTTTCATTTTCAACTAAAAAAAAAGTTCATGATTTATTTTCACTTACTTATGTTATTTTCATATCTTCTTGCTTCCTTTGAGAACATAAATGTAAATATAAAAGTGTGTCAAAAATATCTCCAGAACTAATTATAACTTAACAAGTATCAGAAGACAAGGAATTTAGAATAAATAGTAAATTGCCATTTACTCTTTGCATGCCATTACAGTCTAAGCTTGCTGGAGTCAGGAAGGGCCAAGAGACTGAAGCAAGTAATAAATAAGTCAAGTTATCAAAAGGGATATTGAGCGAGTGGGATTTGAATGTGTTATTTTATGTATCATAATCACTAGAAATATAATTTTAAGAAGTCTAGATTTAGAATTGAAAATAACAAGCATAAGAGTTCTATGTTGGGAGAATTCTTGATGTATTTCAAGACAGCAAATAATGCAGAGTGGCTGAAACAGCATAAAGAGAGAAGGGGAGGAGCGACAGCTGGTAATATCAAGTACGAGTAAAGGTGGGAGTAGTTTAGTAAATTGAAAGTATAATTTAATCTCTCACTTAGCAAAATCCTATCACTGAAGTATTAGTTTGGCAAGGAAAAAGTCAGATGAATTTCCCTGTGCTAAAATAGTTTCCTTTCCAGAGATATTATACCCCCTGCTACATAACATAATTGCAGGGTAGGAGACTGAATTCCAGAAAGTTTTTTTCTTTTTTTAATTTAATCTCAAGTTTTGGAAAAGTGAATAACCAGCATTCATTTCAGCTTTCTCAATGAATATTGTCAAAAAGGAAAAAAAAAAAAAAAGAGAGAGAGAGAGAATATGAACGGGAATTATTTACCTAGACTGTTTTTTTTTTTTTTAGTTTGAAACTAAAATGATTTTGAAATATCAGAAGTGTATTACCATAATTGGAGTAGTTATCTTACATATAAAAAAAATTCAAAGGTCCTGTTGTTAGGTACTGTTGAGTCAGTTCCGATTCATAGTGAACCTATAGAACAGAGTAGAACTGCCCCACAGTGTTTCCAAAGAGTGGCTGGTGGATTCAAACTGCCGATCTTTTGGTTAGCAGCAGAACTCTTAACCACTGGGCCACCAGGGCTCCCACTTACTTATATAAAGTCACTAATCATGTTTGTGCATTTTCTATACCTAAAAATCACTGAAAGTTACCTGAGGTTGCTGTCAACATTTATTTGGCAGCTATACTCAACCTTAAATCTGAATTTAAAGACCTCCAAGTATTTCACAACACTGAGATAATATCAAAACTTATTTCCACCAAAAGTGTATTAGCCAAACACATAGATAAGTTTGAAGATGTTGCAAAAAGTAGTTTTATAGATTGAGAATGTGTATCTGCACTTAATTTATAGTGGAATGCATATTTTGTTGTTGTTAGCTGCCATCTAATTGGCCCCTGACTCAGAGATCCCAGGCACAATGGAATAAAACACTCCCAGGTCCTGTAATATCCCCATAATTGGTGGCAGATCAGACCATTATGATCCATAGGATTTTCACTGGCTGATTTTCAGAAGTAGAGTTCCAGGTCTTTCTTCCTGGTCCGTCTTAATCTGGACACTTCACTGAAACCTGTTCAACATCATAGCAATATGCAAGCCTCCGGTAGCAGATGGGTGGTGGTTGCTTATGAGAAGTATTGAATGGGATTAGAACCTGGGTCTCCTGCATGGGAAGTGAGAATTCTACCACTGAAATGCCACTGCCCTTCAGGAAAATACTTAATTGGGGTTAAATACTTTTATAATAACCAGAAAATAAATGAGTGTGAGGGTAGTATGACAATTATGATAATGATAATGATGTCAACATTGTGAGCAAGGACAAAGAAATTACCATAGACATTATGGTAAAATATATGATCAGCTGAACTTGAGCAGGGTACAAATTATTCAATTAAAGGGAGAGTGACTGCTTAGATAAAACCAATGATAAAAGAGTTAGATGACAGTAACAGGTCTACAAAAGGCAGTCTATCACTTGAGGCACCTATTACAGGCTTATTATCAGATGTCATCTTCAAATTAATGAGTACTACGATTATAACATCCATGTACCCTCTTCTTCAAGATGTTCAATCAAAATGATGTAATTAAAATGATTCATTTTTATAGCATTGTATGTACAGTATTTGTGATGGTTAAGATTGTGTGTCAGCTTGGCTGGGCCATGATTCTCCTTGTTTTAATGTAATCACTCCCATGATTGAATATACTGTGAGTAGCCAATCAAATGAAAGGGAGTCTCCTTGGGGGTGTGGCCCATATCTGTATATAAGCAGACGTTCTGGATTTTTGGTCTCTCTGGATCCTCCAGCTGCTTCCTGTCGTCTCATCTACCGGTCTTGGGACTTGAGCTGTCAGCTTATCTGCTGAACCTGGGATTTGTTGATCTGCACAGCCTGTGAGTGGGAGCCCTGGTCTCCGACCTTCCAATCTCATGCTTGCCAGCTTCTGCAGCTGTGTGACTTGGGAGAGGCCTCTGCCCTGATCCACGGACTTGGGACGTTCTAGCCTCTACAATCGCGTGAGCTGTTTCCTTGGTATAATCTCTCTCTATATATATATATTTATACACTTTACTGGTTTTGCTTCTCTAGAAACCCAGCCTAAGACAGTATTTATTTCAGTTTAATTTTTCATATGTTTTATGTGTTACTTAGGAATAAGAATGCCAACTTTTTATCTCACTATTTCATTAAAGGGTATATTACAGTATATATAAGCAATAAATAAAACATGTCATCATATATAAGCCCTTTGCCATCAAGTCAGTTCTGCCTCATAGTGACCCTATAGTTATATAGGCTTTCTATATGCTATTCAGTATGAATGCTCACAACTTGATCAAAAAAAATGTTTATGTGAGTGGTTGTGAAGTAATTCCAAAGAATCCCCTAGGGATATATTGTAAATGCGTTTGTCCCAAAGACTTTTAGATAAAGGAATGTGGATCAGCTTTAGCTGCCTGGACCCTAAATAAATAATAATTTTTCATTAAACAACTAAAATATTTCTTGAATGGATATCTTTGACAAAGGTTGGATTTGTAGTGGTAGGATAGGACAAAACTTAGTATTTATTCCAGACAGTTGATCTACAGGTCCTACTACTTACCCCATGGACCTATCAAATTGACTGATTATGCTAGAGATGGACAGATTGCTCGATACAGATTACCCTTTTAATTCCACTGGGTGTCTCCACTCCTGTGTTGTCATTCGCTACCCTGAGTAGCCCCTGCATCACGGTAACCCCATGCATAATGGAATCAGACCATTATGGTCCATATAGTTTTCATTGACTGATTTTCTGAAGTGGATTTCCAGGCCTTTCTTCCTAGTCTGCCTTAGTCTGGAAGTTCCAGTGAAATCTGTTCATCATATAGCAACACTCAAGCCTCCATTGACAGATGGGTGGTGGCTGTGCTGAGGTGAACTGGCCTAGAGAGCTGTAAACCCTTAAATTTCAACAAATTTTCAAAGATTCAAGATTGGGACTACCAGATTTTTTTTGTTCAAATTTACTTCCATACACTTCACACAATTTTTTTTTTCTTCAGTGACCAAATGTTAAAATCTTAGACTAGTCAAAAAGGGATTGCATTAAGCATCACTTAAGAGAGTGGAAGAAGATATATGTTTATATCACTGAAAAAATATTTCAGATGAGTCATTTATTGTGTATTCTAGGTTCCTTCAGGCTGATAAACTTGAAGTATAAAACTCAGTTATAATACTGTTTATAGAAAAAGAAAGTTTTAATAAATTCTGATCTTGTGATATTTTTATTACTTAATCTATTGCAGAAGTACTTCTCAAAGACATTTAGCTTCTTGCAATTCTGGAATTTCCCTTACAATCTCTAAACAAAAAGGCAAAGCATCACATGTCGTTTGGGCTAGTTTCCTTCTTGGGTATACAAAAGTAATGATACCTGAGAACCAGCAAATGTGGGGGAGGGTACCATAGATAATATGGATTGATGTGTACATTTTCCATACAGATGCTAAGAAGCTAAACACCATATTTTTCAAACTTGTTTGCAGCTAAGATTCTAGATGTTGGGAAGAAGACACTCACACATGAGACTGGAAAGCATGAAATTAGAAATGGTTGCATGAAATTAATGGATCTGGGTAGCATGGTTACAGATGTGTTTAGTTTATATGGGGCAAGTCAGGCAGAAATTATAGTATATGGTCCCTGTCTCAGTTTATTAGTGCTACTCTAAAAAATACCTAAAATGTGGAAGTGGTTTTGGAATTGGAATTGGGTAATGGGTAGAATCTGGAGGAATTTTTATATGCTTCATAGTGAGGCCCTAGTTTGCCCTGAAGAGACTGTTGATAGAATTATGCATTTTAAGGACAAATTTGATGAAGTTTCAGAAAGCACTGAGAGCTGCGGAGAAAGCTTCTATTATCATGAACAGAATATTGCTAGAAATGTGGACATTAAATTTGCTCTGGTGAAGCTTTAAAAGGAAATTATGACCAGGTTATTGGACAATGGAGGAAGGGTGATGCTTTTCATACAGTGGCAAAAAATGTGTCTGAATTATATGCAAATGATTGGTGGAAGGTAGAACTTGAAAGTTATGAACTTGGGTATTTGGCTGAGGAAATTTCTAAGCAAGATCTTAAAGGGGCCATGTGGTTTCTTCTTGTCACATAGTAAAATGTGAGAGGAAAAAGATGGACTCAAAAATAAACTGTGGAAAATGAACCTAAAACTTTAAGATTTGGAAAATTTTGTTATACAACCTAAGGGCATGTGTCCTAGAAGTTTCACCAAGGACATAACTACACAATCTTTTGTTAAAGAGATTAAGCTTGTGACTGATAGATTATTTAACCACCAAAGCAGAAACAGATAGACAATACAAAATGAAGGAAAGCTGCCTGCCACTTGGAGTCTTACAGGCAGGAAATGGGCCAATGGAGAAACTTGGTTACAAGTAACTGTTGTTCTCTGAAGAAAGGAAGGCACCTTCCCGGAAACAGTTCAGAGATCAGCAGAACTATAGGAAAGAAGATAGCAGACAAGGCTACATCCATTTCAAAGGGTGGAACAACTGCCTTTGTTTCAAGGATGGAAGAACCGCCTCCTAGATTTCAAAGAGTCAGACCTTCACCAGGTATGTGGAGCTGCCTTTCAGGTAGGCAAAGGGGATGGAGTCTTGGCCCAATGCTGAGGAGACGGGGCTGCAATGCACAGGGTTCAAGAGACAGGAGCTGTCCAGGGCTGAGAGGGTGGGGTCATCTCTCAGATGGACTAGGAGAGAATGGGGCTGCCGAAAGCCAAGGGAGAAGAGTTGCCATTCCAGTGGGCCTAGGAGGTGGGGCTGATGCCCAGGCCTAAGGGGCCTCCACTCAGAATCCGGATACCATGGCCAACACCCACAGTCTGAAGGGCAGGGACTTTGCCCAGATGGTCCCAGAGAACAGAGGATTATTTTCAAACCTTGAGACTTAATGAAATTTATTCTGTTGGATTTTGGACCTGCTTGATGCCCGTCAACCCTTCTTTTCTTTAATTTATCCTTTTTGTAATCATAATGTATATCCTGTGTGGTACTTTGGAAGCAGATAACTTGCGTTCTAGGTTTCATAACTTCACTGATGAAAGAAAAATTTTGTCCCAGGATGGAATATGCCCAAATTCTTGATTTAAATGGTTCAGAAGATGAGATTATGAACTCAGAATTGGTTAAAGACTTTTGGGATGATTTAATAGTTGTTGTTTTTGTTGTTAGGTGCCACCGAGTCAGTTCCAACTCATAGCAACCCTATGTAAAACAGAATGAAACACTGCCCAGTCCCACACCATCCTCACAATCATTATTATGCCTGAGTCTATTGTTGCAGCCACTATGTCAATCCATCTTGTTGAGGATCTTCTTCTCTTTTACTGTCCCTCTACTCTACCAAGCATGATGTCCTTCTCCGGGGACTGATTCCTCCTGATAGCATGTCCAAATTATGTGAGATGAGGACTCACCATCTTCACTTCTAGTGAACATTCTGGCTGTATTTCTTCCAAGACAGATCAATTTGATAAGGTGAATCTATTTTGTATGTCAGAAGAACATGAATTTTGGAGGGCTAAAGGGTTGAACACTTTAAAGTGTTATAAAGCAAAGATGTCACCTTGAAGACTAAGCTGAACCTGACTCAAGCCATGGTTTTTCAGTCGCATCATATGCATGCAAAAGCTGGACAATTAATAAAGAAGACTGAAGAATTGACACCTTTGGACTGTGATGTTGGCACAGAATTTTGAATATACCATGGACTGCCAAAAGAAAAAACAAATCTGTCTTGGAAGAAGTACAGCCAGGATGTTCCTTAGAGGCAAGGATGGCAAGACTACATCTCACATACTATTGACTTGTTATCAGGAGGGATCAGTCCCTGGAGAAGGACATCATGCTTGGTAAAGTCGAGGGTTAGCGAAAAAGAGGAAGACCCTCAATGAGACGGATTGACACAGTGGCTGCAACAAAGGGCTCAAGTATGGCAACAATTGTGAGGATGGATCAGGACCCGGGCATTGTTTCATTTTGTTGTTCATAGGGTGATTATGAGTCGGACCTGACTCGACAGCACCTAACAACAACAACAAAGAGTTGAAGGAGCCCTGGTGGCATAGTGATTAAGCATCTAGCTGTTAATCAAAAAGTCGAATCCACCAACTGCTCCTTGAACCCTATGGAGCAGTTCTACTCTATCCTATAAGGTCACTATGAGTCGGAATTGACATGACGGCAATGGGTTTGATTTTTCCACTTTAAAGGTTTGAATGATATGGATTTGTGTCCTCCAAAAATATATGTGTTGGAAATCCTATATCTGTGTATGTAATCTCATTTGGGAATATGGGTTTCTTCTTATGTTAATGAGGCCATATCAGTACAGGGTGTGGCTTAAGCCAATCAATTCTGAGATATAAGGAGCAGATTAGTCACAGAAACAAGGAAGCACAGATAAGAAGATAGATGTCGCTCCACCTGAAGATCTAAATTCCTAAGGAATTTAGGAAACAAGGACATTCTTCCACAATTAACAAAGAAAGCCTAGAGCCAGTGCCCTGAATTCAGACTTCTAGTCTCATAAACTGAGAAAATAAATTTATCTTTGTTAAAATCACCCACTTGTGGTATTTTTGTTATAGCAGCACTAAGAAAGAAAGTCACTAATTATTTAATTCTATTTGGGAAACATCTATCTTCTTGCCATTATTGTTAGATGCCATTGAGTCAGTCCCTCCTCTTAGGAATCTTATGTACAACAGAATGAAACACTGCCCAGTCCTGTGTCATTCTCATAATAGTTGCTATGTTTGGGTCCATTGTTGCAAACGCTGTGTGAATCCATCTTGTTGAAAGTTTTTTCTATTTTTGCTTACCTTCTATTTTATCCAGCATGATGCCCTTCTCCAGGGACTTGTCCCTCTTGATAATATGTCCAAAGTAAGTGAGAGAAAGTCTCCCCATCCTTGCTTCTAAAGAACATTCTCCGGTACTTCTTCCAAGACAGTTGAATTCATTTTTCTGGCAGTCTATAATATGTTCAGTATTCTGCACCAACACCATAATTAAAAAACATCAATTCTTCTTCAGTTTTCTTTATTCGTTGCCCAGCTTTCACACGTATATGAGGTGATTGAAAATACCTGGCTTAGGAGTTCCAGCAAAATGGCGCTCTAGGCAGAAGCACCAAGCCGTCCCTCCACAGCAAAGATCTGAAAAACTAAGCCGAACAGAGAATATAACAATCCTGAAACCCTAAAACATCAAATGAAGAGATAAAGAACTCAGCCAAGCACCAAATGGAGTGAGAAAACTGACAGAGAACAGAGAGCGAGGAGAGACACATGCAGAGGTCCCTACCAGCTAATGCAGTGCGGATCCGCCATCTTGGACTCCTATTGGAGACTAGCAAACAGGGGGTACGAGAAAGCAGCCTCACAGAGCATCCAGCAGGAGACAAAACAACCGGTAATTTGCAATATACGCTTTCCCACCCCCCACCCTTCTTCACCCTGACTCGGCCTCCTCTGTTTCTCGCAGCCACAATCTCTTGACTGGGAAACACCGGCTGCTTGGATTCCACACACCTGAACGGGCCGGCTCTCTGAGTGCCATTTGTTGGCTGCTGATGTTGCTTTTTTCTGCTTCTTTTGATTTCTTCCTTACCTCTCACCACCTCCCCGTCCTTTCGCTCAAATACCTGACTCTGTGCGCCATCTTAGCTTCTTCATGAGGGGCTGTGGAGCTCCGTTCGAGTGTGGAGCTGCTTCCTGGTCTGGGCTACCATGCTGGTGGGATCCCGGGGCTTTTGTTCCTTTGTTTGTTTTGAATTGTTTGTTTGTTTTCTTTTCCTTTTCTTGAGTTGGGAGCACTTTCTGGCCAGGTGGTGCTGTGTGGCAAGGAGACATGCCCCTCAGCTTGCAGAGATGTGCAGAGGGATACCTGAGGGCATTTCTTTTTTTGTTCCTTTTTTTTTGGGGACCTTTATTGTTCTTTTTTTTAAATTTATTTTGTTTTCTTTTCCCTCTTTGTCCCTTTTTGTATTTCTTCATTGCTTAGTTTCTCATCTGTCTTTGTCTTCCTTCTCTTTCTGTTCCCTGAATACCTGGCGTTGTATAACTCTACGCCTTGTAGCCAGGCTGTTCTGAAACACCTGAGAGCGACTTCCCCAGACCTCACAGCTCCACCGGTGGGATCCCTGGGAACTTTGAAGTTCTTTAACCTTTCTGATTTTTATTTATTCATTCTTTTCTTTTGTTCCTCTTCCCCTTCCTGTTTTTCTCCATTTAATAGTCTCTCATCTCTCCACTCCAACAGCAAGGTCCCCTAGCATTCTTTTTTGTTTGTTTGTATGTTTTTGGCTCTTATTCCTCTCTCCTCTCTCCCACACCCATCTTAGCTCCACACATAACAATCTCCCTGCTGGATCCTGCCTACCTGCACCGTGCGCTTGACATCACACCACCAAGCAGCACAGGCAAGGCCTACTGGAACCTGCCCTGCACTGATTACCAACCCACTCTGGTGGCTGTAGTAAGTGCCATAAACAACCCTTCCCAGTAACTCCTCTTCAGCTAGACCTTCCCTGCCGTACCATATCTGAGTGACTGACCCTGCCAATTGGAGAAGGAGGTGAAAAGTATTGCGCCCACAGATGAGCAAATAACAAATAAAACACAGTCCACCTGCTCAGGCATAGTCAAATATTAAAAAAAAGGGAGGAAACAAACAAATCTACAATCAAAAAATGAGAAAAATAACTACTGAATGCCCCGAAGACAGCAGACAATATCAAAACATTTACAAAAACAGGACAGGATGGTTCTAGTAGGCATCCAAAATAAAACACCAGATGACTTTCCAGTGGAAGAAAAGGCACTAGAACTACCTGATAGGGAATTCAAATCTCTAATATTCAGAATTCTCCAAGAACTAAGGCAAAAAGCTGACAAACATGAGGAAAAAATAGACAAATTCATGGAAAATACACATAAAAAATTGTAATAATTCAGGAAAATAATGCAGGAACAAAATGCCAAAATAAATTCACAACTACAAATTGCACAAAGACAACAATTAGAAATCCAAAAGATAAACAACAAGATTTCAGAAATGGACGGTGTCATAGAAGGGCTGAGAAGCAGATTTCAAATGGTGGAAGACAGGATAAGTGGAATTGAAGACAAACAGTTGGATACAACTCTGTTTCAGGAAAACTCATAAAAAAGAACAAAGAACAATGAAGAGACCCTGAGAGTTATGTTGGATACAATCAAAAGCAAAAATTTTCGAGTGATAGGCATTCCAGAACGGGGAGAAAACAGAAAACACAGAGAGGATCATTGAGGAACTGCTGACAGAAAACTTCTGTCTTATCATGAAAGATGAGAAGCTGACCATCCAAGAAGCTCAATGAACCCCATATAGAAGAGACCCCCAAAAGAAAATCACCAAGGCATATCATATTCACACTCGCCAAAACCAAAGACAAACAAAGAATCCTGACAACAGCTCATGAAATACAAGAAGTCACATACAGAGGAGAAACAATAAGACTAAGCTCAGATTATTCGGCAGAAACCATGCAGGCAAGAAGGCAATGGGATGACATATATAAAATCTTGAAAGAAAAAATTGCCAGCCAAGAATAATATATTCTGCAAAACTCTCGTTCAGATTTGATGGTGAAATTAGGTCATTTCCAGATAAACAGAAATTAAGGGAATATGTAAAAGTCAAGCCAAACTTACAAGAATTATTAAAGGGAGTTCTTCGATCTGAGGACAAACAGCTTCAGCTCACAGGCAGAAGCTAGGACGCAGGATCGTACGAGCCAGATACCAATCTAGGAAATGAACTCTCGAAGAATATCCAAAACCAAAAGAAATACAACGGGGAGTCAGAGCAGTCAATCGATGGATGACAGCAACATCAAAATAATGAAAGAGGGAATAAACAGCATAGGTATAGAACCTTCTAATGGAGAGGAAGGCAAGGTGATACCAAGTAAGGGTTAAATGAGAAACTATTTTGTTCTGTAAGCCTTCATCTTAAGTGAGAATAGCGGCACAATTGGAAGAGCGTAGTCAATGTTACTGAACTGTGCCTGTAGAAATTTTTGAAATGGTGTATCTTTGGCTATGTGTATTCTCAGCAAAAAAAAGGTTGAGAAGTTAGAGGATTGACATGTTGTGGGGTTGTTAACCAATGTCATAAAACAACACGTGTACTTCTGTTTCATGAGAAACTATTTGTTCTGTAAGCCTTCACCTGAAGTACAATTAAAAAAACAAGAACATTCCTGGCTTAGGTCAGGAACACCTTAAGTCCTCAGTGTGACATCTTTGCTTTTTAATATTTTAAAGAGGTTTTTTACATCTATCTCATGCTTAATAGAGCCCTGGTGGCACAAAGTTAAAGCGCTCGACTGCTAACCGAAAGGTTGATGGTTCGAAACCACCAGCAGCTCTGCAGGAGAAAGATGTGGCTGTCTGCTTCCATAAAGATTTACAGACTTGGAAACCCTATGGGGTTGCTGTGAGTCAGAATGGACTTGACAGAAGTGAATTTTTTAGTGGGTTAGTGCTTAATAAGTACCAGGCACAGTTTCATGTATTTTGTAAATATTCATCCTCATAAACTTATGGGGTGGTTACTATTACTATTTGCATTTTGCAGATAGGGAGAACTGAAGTACAGATGTGTTTCATAACTAGGACAAGGTCACAGGACTAAGTGTTTAAGAAAGGATTTGAACTTAAGCAGTCGGCTGCTAACTGAAAGCTTGGAACCCACCAGCTGCTCCTTGGGAGAAAAGACCTCATGATCTGCTCCGGTAAAGATTACAGACTAGGAAACCCTATGGGGCAGTTCTCCTCTGTCTTTAGTGTCACTATGAGTCGGAATAGACTCAGTGGTGCACAACATAAATAGCAAGTCCTTTTTCAGAATCCATGCCCTTTTCCACTGTGTTTTACTGCCTTTGTAATTATCTGCCCTACCATTCCTAGGATCACAGAACCTGAGTAAAGTGCAGAGGCACCAGTGGGATTTCTGTGAGGAGAGTAGTATAGTTGTACTTGGCTGTTCACCTTGGGTGCTGTTTTATCTATTTATGTAGTATTTAAACTTTGACAGTTAGAGATCCTAAGAACTGTTTAGTACAGTCTCTTCTTTATGAATTAGCATATATATTGTTGCCTGAAACTAAGAAACTCTGAGCAATACAGTAATTGTTAACAGAAGTGCTTGCAGAAGAGAGACGCCCAAGGAAATCCGGAATTAGTTACTTGACAAGGTTGATATTAATTCAGTGAAGAGCCAATCAGAATGAAAGGATAAAATATTAGTACTGTATGGCATGCAGTGGCAAACTATTTATTTAAATTATTATGTTTGGTCACCTAGAATGGTTTTCCTATTGAGGATTTTAGCAGATTTAGTGACATTATGATACATGATTATGACAAGCATACACAGGATGAGGAATGGAGGTTTGGCAGATTCTGACTATGCTGCAAAGTTTACAAAAGATAGTGATTAGTTCAGGCTTTAAATTGCTGTCTCAAAAGACTGGTCAGAGTCCAGAGATTTTCTTTTTGCAATAAAGTAATCACGGATATTTTCACCTGCAAGTTTTACATAGGCATAAATTAAGAGGTTTAATCTGACACTTCAGTTTTGTAAAATACGGTATAGATGAATATGAAGCCTTTTCAAATCTATTTTGTTAACATTAGGATATATATTGACAAAAAATGGGATGATAAAATTTGGAAAGAGAACAATTGGTAAGATTACAATGACATTGATATGATCCCCTAGCACCTCCAAAACCTTCTGCCAAGATATGAGACTGCTCCTGTCTTTTTTCAAGACATAATAATGAATCAACAGGAGATATCAATCTTGGTTGGGATACTAGTACTCATACCTGTCACATATCTGTTCTCATTGCCACAAGACTTATAATTAACATCACATTCCAGGATGCTCCAGGGAAGAAATTACAAAGTAAAAACTTAAACAGAAAGGTTTATACACCAAAATAATTACCAGATTTGGCTAATTTATTATAGTCAGGAGCCAGGAAATATGTGTGGAGATTCTGAGGGTGCTAGATTGAGAAGGAAGGAATATAACTGTCTATCAGGCTGAATTTATTAATGCAGAACACTTGCCATTTTGTTGATTTTATCTGAAAATCATTGATGGTTTATTCTGTATGAAGTTGAAATTCCATAATTCCATGAAAAAATATAGAAGAATATATTCAAACCCTTAGAGAATTGGAATGATGGAGAAAATGGATCACAGGTGTTTAAACACTCACCCTCTAGCTGTTTTCCCAGGAGAACTAAGGTAACACAATTTTCCTAGGCATTAAGAAATACACTGATGAGTACAATACCAACTTAGACATTCCTTGAAACTATTTGTTGTATAGAAGATGCTACCATTGAAATAGACCTTCTATTTCAGTTTGTTTGATGGATTCCCCAAGTGGCAGAAACAAAGTAGTAACACAAAATTAAAGAGTTCTGGTGGTGCAGTGGTTAAAGCTATCAACTTCTAACCAAAAGTCAGTGGTTTGAAACCACCAGCTGCTCTGTGGGAGAAAGATATTGCAGTCTACTTCTGTAGAGATTTATAGCCTTGGAAACCCTATGGGGTCTCTATGAGTTGGAATCGACTTGATGGCAGTGGGTTAACAAAATTACAAGAGAAATGCTGTTTTTCCCAATCAGTCAGTAGAGTTGCATTGGTAATCAGAATGTTGTCAACTACAAACATCTTTGGTGCTGGGCAACTTGTGGTATTATGCCAGGACTGACAGAATAATAAATTGATGTGTTCACCAAGATCTTCTTTGATCAACTTAACTACTTAACAGAGGGAGGGAGGTTGTATTGCAGGGGCGTGCTTTCTAAGTCTGGATACTAACTTGAATTCTCTTAATAAGAGTATCATGTGTCTTCATGAAATTACCATTCCTGAGTCAGTTCACAGATACAGAGTTCCTTAAAAGAAGTGGAGGTTGGATTCTGTTTTGGAAAGGCCATGTGGTAACTTTGTAAGTATGTCATCTTTCTAGTCTTCCCTAAAAGACTTGCAGCTATTTGAAAATATTCACTGGGGAAAGAACAGTTTGGGGATTATTGAAAATATACTCTGATCTTACAGTAACCTCTGGGAACACAGAATGCTACTGTGGTCCACCATCCAAAGAAGAAACTTACATGGGTCAATTAATAGATGAATCATAGATGACTCAGTGGATATATGGCAATCTTTGGTAATTCCCACAGTTTCAAAATTATGATTTTTTGAAATTTTTGTAAAATTTTGAAATAATTATAACTTCAAAGGAAATTGAAAATATAGTATAGAGAGGACAGGACAGTGTATCCTTCACACAAATCCCTCAATGGTTGCCTGTACATATAATTGTAATTCAAAATCAAAACCTAGAGTTTGACATTGGTACAATATGTGTGTAGCTCAATATTTTATTATGTGTAGATTTGTGTAATCTCCACTCAAATCAAGATACAGAACTATTCCATCAACAAGAAATTCTCCCTCATGATACTTCTTTATTCACTTTTCTACCCTCTTCTGCCATCCTTAACAAATTATGGATAATATTTTGAAGAGTGAGAATTGCAGAATACTTAATTGTGCTCATGTGGAAAATGTACATAGATCAAGAGGCAGTTGTTCAAACACAACATGGGGATACTGTGTGGTTTAAAATCAGGAAAGGTGTATGTCAGGGTTGTATGATTTCACCATATTTATTCAGTCTGTATGCTGAGCAAATAATCTGAGAAGCTGAACTATATGAAGAAGAACATGACATCAGGATTGGGGGAAGACTCATTAACAACCTACATTATGCATATGATACAACCTTGCTTGCTGAAAGCGAAGAGGGCTTGAAGTAATTATTGATGAATATCAAAGACTACAGCCTTCAGTATGGATTGTACCTCAAGATAAAGAAAACAACAATCCTCACGATTGGACCAATAAGCAACATCATGATAAACAGAGAAAAGATTGAAGTTGTCAAGGATTTCATTTTACTTGGATCCACAATCAACGCCCATGGAAGCAGCAGTCAAGAAATCAAATGATGCATTGCATTGGGCAAATCTGCTGCAAAAGATGTTTTTAAAGTGTTAAAAAGCAAAGATGTCTCTTTGAGGACTCAGGTGTGCCTAGCACAAGCCATGGTATTTTCAATTGCCTCACATGCATGTGAAAGCTGGACAATGAATAAGGAAGACCAAAGAAGAACTGATGCCTTTGAGTTACGAGGTTGACAAAGAATATTAAATCATCATGGATTTCCAGAAGAATAAACAAATCTGTCTTGGAAGAACTATAGCGAGAATGCTCCTTGGAAGTGAGGATGGTGAGACTATTTCTCATATACTTTGGACATATTATCAGGAGGGACAAGTCCCTGGAGAAGGGCATCATACTTGGTAAAGTAGAGGGTCAGTGAAAAAGAGGAAGACCCTCAACAAGATGGATTGACACAGTGGCTGCAACAGTGGGCTCAAACATATAGACAATTTTGAGGACTGTGCAGGACTGGGCAATGCTTTGCTCTGTTGTACATAGGGTTGCTATGGGCCGGAACC
This sequence comes from Dugong dugon, assembly GCA_030035585.1. Classification (NCBI taxonomy): domain Eukaryota; kingdom Metazoa; phylum Chordata; class Mammalia; order Sirenia; family Dugongidae; genus Dugong; species Dugong dugon. Next base: position 96,939,466 of record CM057463.1, on the reverse strand, counting down.
AACTTGATGCACCTAGCGATAACAGCAATCTTCTTTACATCTCTATCATTTTGTCATTTTGAAAATTTTATATAAATGGAACTATACAGAGTGTGATCTCTTGAGATCGACTTTTCTCACTTAGTATTATGTCTGATCAATCATTTTATGTTGTTGCATGTATCAATACTTTAATTCTTTTCATTGCTGAGTAGTATTACATGATATGGATGTATAGTGGTTTACTTAAGCCTTTGTCTACTTAAGGTTATTTTTTATTGTTTCTAGTTTTGGGCTATTACAAATAAGCTGCTATGAATGACCACGTGCAGGTTTTATGCAGATATAAAGTTCTATTCCTCTCAGGCCATTCCTTTGTGCCTTATGGTAAGTATGTATTTATTTTTTTAAAGAAACTTCTGAACTCTTTTCCAGACTGTCTGTATCATTTTAGTTTCCTTTCAGCAATATATGAGAAATTCAGTTTTTTCATGTCCATACCAGCATTTAATATTGTCTATTTTTTATTTTAACTGTTTTAATGGGTGTGCAGTGATATATCACTGTGATCTTAATTTTCATGAAATGCATAGTTTTAACAGATATACAAATCAACCTGAAAAATCCTCAAATAGTTATTATCTATCATAACATCATAGCACAACTAAGTCTGTTAAAATCAATAGGCAATCAATTCCTGTGGAGTAGGTTTATTATAATAGGAAGTTTCAAGTTGATATTCTTGAAAATACACTTTTCTATCAAAATTGTAAACTAAAGAAAGCTCACATTTTCAGAAAATCATACAGTTCAGGATCACAAAGACTTAAAAAGATTTGTGGGAGGAGGGTGGTGATTCCTATTACAATCAAATTTAATTTACTTGTTTAGCCTATACAGAAGAAACTCGAGTCTTGGAAAATTATAATACATTATATACACTTAATGAGGTGGTGAATTCAACTGCAACCATGGTTCCAGATTTTGTCTTTGCACTATTGCACATAATATCAACTCTTGGTAGGTGGTATGCAGATACTGTTCTGGTTGTCTGTGTTTCTCTCTCTCTTCCTTTCTCCAGTCTTCTTTGGCATGAATGGGACAACAATTTACTTTAAATCAGCTCTCCTATGCTATGATAAATGTGACAGAAACCACAATTTGAAAAGCATATGTACTGTGTCAAGAAAGATAAATTATATTAAACCACGACATGAAAAACCAACCATATAAGCTCAAACACTAAAAACATGAGCTCATTCAGTTTTGTTTCAAGATAAGATGACATGCAGACTCTTTTAACTGTAAATTCACAGAGGACTCATGGGTTCCAAAGATAAGACCAATAACTTGTTTAGTTTACAGACTCTGACCAGTCCCTGCCTAGACCTTACTAACTTCCTCCCTATGACTAACTTCAACACCTAAAACCTGGTAGGTACCATGCCTTAACTTCCCCAGTTTGGGATCCATTAAGACTCTGTCAAAGTGGTACTCTTCCTTGCTCAGAAAGTTTAGTAAACCAAGTTTTATATGATCAAAGGGATTCCCTAGTGGTCTTTTTTGGTAGAGTCAACACATAATTTAGTTTGCAAGAACTTACATATCCCCTATCAGCCCATAGGACATCACTATGTTTCATTATATTGATGATATGATAATGCAGCAAATAGTTGATACCACAAAGCTTTTGCTAAATACATATCTATGGGATAGGAGGCTTGATAGGCAGAATGTCATTCCTCAAAAAAAAAAAAAAAAAAAAAAAATCATGATGTAATCCCTGGAAGCTATGAATAGGGTAAAAGGGGCTTTGCGGATGTAATTAAGGTTATAAATTTTAAGGTAGAGAGATTATCCTGGATAATCCAGGTGGGCCTATTCTAGTCAAATGTGCCCTTAAAAGCATAGAGCTTTCTCAGTCTGGAGACATGGGAGATATAGCAGAAATGGAGGTCGGAGAGATTTGAAGTGTGAAAAGGAGTCAACCTACCCTTACCGGCTTTGAAGATTAATGGGGCCATGAACCCGAGAATGTGGATAGCCTCTAGAAGTTCAGAATAACATCTAGAAGACAACCAGGACCTTGGTACTATATCCGTATGGAACTGAATTCTAGCAAAAAACTAAATAAGCCTGAAAATGAGTTATCCCCCAGGGTTTCCAGATAAAATCCCAGGCCAGCATGCATAGTTGATTTTGAAGTTGTGAGACCCTAATCAGAATACTTAGTCAAGACTGCCAGACTTCTGATCTACAGAGCTATGAGATAATAAATCTGTGTTGAATTAAGCTGCTGCATTTCTGGTAATGTGTTTTTCATCAATAGAAAAGTAATACAGGAGGTAAATCCATGAATCATAGTTATCTTAGTTACCTAGTGCTGCTATAATAAAAATATCTCAAATGGGTGGCTTAAAGAACATAAATTTATTATCTTACAGTTTCGGAGGATGGAAGTCTAAATCAGAGCATCACTGAAGGGGAGGGTCCCTCTTTGTCAGTAGTCCTAGGCATTCTTTGGCATTTCTTGGCTTGTTGATTGTCCTCACATCTTCTCTGCCCTCTTGGCTTGTCGATGGTCCTCACATCGTCTCCTCCCCCGTGTGTGTCTTGTTCTGTGTCTGTTTTTCCTTTTTGTAAAATACCACTCAAAAAGGATTAAGTTTAGGACCCACCCTACTCCTACTCTGGCATGACCTCATTAGCATAACAAAATAAACACCCTTATGTCCAAACAGGCTCGCAGTTACAGATATGGGGTTAGGATTTCAGCATATGCTTTTGGAAGACACAACTCAATCCATAACAAAAGTAAAATGTCTACAGTGTCAATTGCCTGGACTAAATTGAGGTATTTCCTGCTATAACAAAAACTAAATTGCTTTCCTTGGCATCCTTACTCACAAAATACTGAACTGGGTTCATTGAAGACATAGCATTGTGAGACTCCATCTCTCAGGCTTGGAGTGCTGGCCGAAAAGATGAGGTATGCTTTGAATAACTCACCAATATAAGGTGCTAGTTCTATCAAATGCAGGTTATGAGGGTACTAATACCAAGAATAGAAGTAGGAAAAGCACAACTCACTGATATACCTACATATATCCTTGAAAATTTTGATTCCATCCCTGAAAATCTTTGTTCTTCTGGTTTAGAGACTATGATGGCTAATGGTCTGAGTCATTTTGGCTAGGCTATGATTCTCAGTGTTTTTGTAAACATTGGACTGATTGGCCTTCCAATGTTTTATAATGTAATCACCTCCATGATGTGATCTATGTGATCGAACAGTTCAAAGAGGAGCTTCCTTCAAGTTGTAGCCTGACTCTAGTATAAAGATGGATATTCTGACAAGGCTTGTTCTTTCTTTCTACCCTGCAATCTTCTCATTGCCTGACCTCTGGTTCTTAAGACATAAGCCTTCAGGAGTCTTCAGCCTGCTGGCTGACCCGCAGATTTTGGATTCACCAGACCTCGCAAGCCCGTGAACCAGCAGACCATCCAGACTGCCATCTGACCCGTGGATTTTGGACTTGCCAGCTCTCAACATTGTGTGAGCAATTCCTTTGTAATAAATCTCTGTATATGTATTTATATATATACTTCACTGGTTTTGTTCCTGTAAAGATCCCAGACTAAGACAGAAGTCTAAGTATCCAATGAAATATTGCTTCTATTGAAAGACTCCACAATGGTTCCATTTAGGGGGATTTGGGACATAGTATCATATTAATTTTAACTTCTCATTTACAAGATAAACAGAAAAATTAAGTGAATACTCTTTTGGCTGGGAACATTAATCCTAATTAACAATAGAAAATAGTATTGCAACCATATAGTGGATTCACTGAAGTTGATGACTGGAGATCAAGGGATCATCTGGGTTACCTTATCTTCTTACAACATGTGATTGTTAAGGTTGTGTGTCAGCTTGGTTGGGCCATGATTCTCAGAGATTTGGCAGTTAGGAAAAACAATAATTGTGTCCTCCAAAAAGATGTTGATGTCCTAATCCCTGTACACATGATTTATGATCCTGTTTGAAAATAGGGTCTTTGAAGTTGTTAGCAGTTAGGTTAAACGAGCTCATGAGGAGTAGGGTGGGTTCTAAACCTATATAACTGGTGTTTTTATAAAAGAGCAGAAGATACACAGAGACAGAAAAATCATGGCCATATGAAGATTTATTTCTAAGTCAAGTAATTCCAAAGATTACCCACCATCATCAGAAACTAGGAAAGAAACATGGAACAGGTTTATTGAATTTACTGTATGAAGTCAAGGAAAACAAGGGGGAGCAGTCTAGTGTAAGGAGGGAATTATAAGTATCAGTTATTACCTTGGGACTTATTTCTGAAATGAGAACATTAGGAGCTAATCAAATGTTTTCCTTCTTTTTTTTTTTCTTAATGTGCTGCAATTACCCAAGTGAAATGAATCAGACAGTGCAGTGCTCTTTGCGTCAGAACAAATAATCACATAACTTGCTGATGTGGTTGCAGGCTTTTATTACTTACAGTAATCAGGATGAGATAAACAAAGTAGGGTTTATCAAGAGCCAGATTCTTTGAAGAGTATTCTGTCCAAGAGTGAAAATTTTAGTCACTTCCACGAATGTACCTCACTGTGCCATGGGTGAGAGAACAAAGAGAAACTGACCTGGGGCTTATATACATAAACCAAAGGTGTGTATGTACTGGACTGCACAGAAGCAAGAGGAAGGGGGGTTGGATAAGAGGTGGTAGTATAGCAATCATATGACCAGGAACATGGCTTTGCTGAGGAGGAAACATCATGGCCATCCTGTGACCAATTTCCCCTTCTAGCTAAAAGATTAATTCTGTACAAATAAGTAGTTAGAAGTAGTCACGGAGACAAAGAGGTTTCTGTGAGCTCATAACAGAGAGGAAACATTCTCTGACAAGGAGAAGAAACTGGGAGAGAGAGTGAGACCTATTCCCAGCCTCCTTATCAGAGAATTCTCGAGTCCATGGCCTCAGTTAGTTAGCCTGGGTTGGAATTTTAAAGGCAGATTGACCTCCCAAGATGAACATATTTATATACACTAATAAATTTTCCTTTTTCCCCCTCTTGTTTTCCTCTGTAAATTTATTTAAGGTATACTAGTTGTTATTGAATGTATAATTTAGTCCCTAGTTTGTAGTGTTACAGGGTTGTGACACTGAACATTGGGAGAAATGAACATTATCCAGAGATGGATATAGTGACAGATAAAATATTACCTCTTCACTTTAGGCAGGACAGTAAGTAGATTGTATTTTTATGAAGAAAAATTATGTTAAGTAAGGACATGGTTTTGCTGTTATTGTTGATTTTTAGATAGTTTTGTATTTGCATGGATATTGAGTGGTTAAAATGTTGGAATGAAGTATATTGTAAAAATTGGCTTACTTAATACCTATTTTATCTCCCTTCTATGTTGATATAGATTGGATTGTGTCCCCCAAAAAGATATGTTGAAGAAAATCCCTGTACCAGTGAATGTGATCTTGTTCGAAAAAAAGGGCTTTTCTTTTTATGTTAATAGTTCAGTTAATGAAGTGATACTGAAATAAGTTAGGCCCTAATCTTAATCCCTTCTGAGTGCCATCTTATAAAGGAGGACAGACCCAAAAGGAAAATCTAATACTGTGGGAAGAACAGCATGTAAGGATCTATCTACAAGCCAAAGAACACCAAGAAATGCCCATGGCTGCAAAAGCTGAAAGAGACAGGAAGGATCATCCCTAGAATGGACAGAGGGAGCATAGCCCTACTGATATCCTGAATTAGAACTTCTAGCCTCCAGAACTATAAAACAATAAATTTCTGTTCTTTAAAAGCCACCAACCTTGTGGCATTAGGTTATGGCAGCCTTAGGAAACTAAGACATTTATCTTCTACTAAAACCACATTTCTCACGCTCCCTTGTGACAAGGGTTCTAGCTATGGTTTAGGTTAGGGAAGGTAGTAGGCCTACCATGAGACTTGCAAAGAGGAAGTGAGTAAAGTGGAACACTGGATGTGTATAAGGAGATGTACGTTTCTTTTTAGCATGCTACTGGAGCTATTTGGTTCTTCTGGTCAATTATGGGAGAGGGTCACTGGTGTATACCATCATAAGTGTCAAATGGAATAGGGTGACTTTAGTGGGTTGTCTGTGAGAGGCATCTTGTGGTAATGAAGCATATTTTGAGGGAAGGAAGTTGAATTTATTTTCTTTTTCCATGTGGCATTCAAATCTGATTCTGTAGTTCTTCTGGATTTTCTATAGTTTACTTAAATAACCTCTAATACATCCCTTTCCACTAAAACTACCCAGAAGAGAAGTGATTATCTGTAACTCAGAATCCTAAATAATATATAGTGAAGAGATATTCTGTATTATAATAATAGAGAAATTCTCATTCAAGATATATCAAAGGGAGAAATAAATTTTAAGATTATTGTAGCCCATCTACAGCTTCCTTTCATTTTGTTGGCTTTTAAATTTAGTCATCTTCATAAAATCTACTAAGCTAGCTTTCTCATGATCTAAATTCACCTGGAATTCAATTTCTAGACAGCAATCATATAGTAGAAATTCATTTTTCTGATAAATACATGCTGCAAAGTAATAGCATGAGCAATTTCTTTCATTTTTCCAAAACAATTATAGCTATTCTTGCTAGAAACATTCTAGTTAAAGGTCATTTGCTCTTTCTGTTATAATGCTTCTCTTTCAGAATTATATTTCTTAGTCATTTAAATTTAATTCAAGTTTAAATTTGATGTATGTCTGACATGATTGATTTACTGGAGAATTACATAAATATTCTATATATATACATATATACATGTATTTATTTGTATATATATTTATTCTTTTCAAGACGTGAGAGGAAAAATAATACCTGTTCTAAACCCAGAAAACCAAAACCTTTTGCCATCAAGTTCATTCCAACTGATAGTGACCCCATGTCTTACAGAGTAGAACTGCTTTACAGGGTTTTCTTTCCTGTAATCTTTACCAAAGCAGATTGTCACGGCCTTATTCTGTGGAGTTGCTGGGTGGGTTCAAACTGCTAACCTTCCATTAGCAGCCAAGAGGAAACCATTTGCACCACCCGTGGACATTTCTGTTCTAAAGGGGAAACATATTCAATATTTTCTTGTCTATGGGAGATCATGCTTTTTTTCATTTGCAGTTTATCTAATATTTAAATAAAACGGAGTCGGAATGGCTGATCCACTGATTTTAATGAAATTTTAATTTTAAAGATTCTCAGAGGAGAATATAGGTATAGTATATTTAGGCATCAAACTTTTCTACGGAATAAAGAGGATTATTAGTTGCTGTAGAGTTGGCTTTGACATTAGGTATAACAGAAAGAAACATTGCCTGGTCTTATACCATCTTCATGATATGTTTGATTCTTTTGTTTCAGCTATGGTGTCAATCCATCTCATTAAGGTTTTTCCTTATTTTCGCAGACCCTCTATCAAATATGATGTTCTTTTCTAGAGGTTGGTCTTTCCTGATAATGTAACTGAAGTAAGCGAGACCACGTTATACCATCCTTGTCAGTGTAAACATGGGTTGGGGGTATAAGGCAATATCTCGCCTCATAATGGATATTAGTGTGATGATACTTCATGTTTCTGAACTTGTAATGTACCACAATTTACTTACTCATCGTCAGGACAGAGTGTGGTTTTGCATCATTTGGGTAAGATGTCTTAATCTTTTGGGGCATTGAGCCTAGCCAAATACATACATATACATACATGTTGTTGTTGTCGTGTGCTGTTGAGTCAATTCCAACTCATAATGACTCGACAGGACAGAGTAGACCTGTCCCATAGGGTTTCCTATGCTGTAATCCTTATGGAAGCAGATTTCCAGGACTTTCCTTCTGCAGAAGCTCTGGTGGGTTCAAACACCAACCTTTTGGTTAGCAGTCAACTGCTTCACCATTGTGCCACCAGGGCTCCTGCATACATACATAAAATAGATTGCATTTGACCATGTATTCAGTGACCTATCTGCATTCAATCATTCCTTCTAATTCTGTAGACTTTATTGAGTTTACTGTGCAAACTAAGATGATGTCTGCACATAATGAGGTTTCATTTTTCCTTTTCTCAATCCTTGGATTACATGTACTTCTTCTACCTCAAATTAAATGATGATAACAAGCATTTCTGTCTTATTCCAGAGTTCAGACAAAAGCTTTAAATATGTTACTATCTTTGCTGTAGTTTTCTGTTAATGTTTTCTATATGATTGAGAAACTTCTCTTATGTTCCTGCTTCTATAAGAACCTTAATCATGATTGGGTTTTTACTTTTGTCAAATACTTTTTTTTTGAGCTTTTAGAAAGGGTCACATGATTCTCTTTTTCTGTTAATGTAGTATATTACATAGATTAATTACAGATTAATTGTCAAATATTAGATGGTACTTGCATTCCTGGAATAACCTCTACTCTTTAATACTGATGGATTGTATTTGCTGTCTTAGGCTGGGTTCTCTACAGAAGCAAAACCAGTCGAGTGTATACATACATACATATATATATATGTATACATATATACATATATATATATATATATATATATACATATATATATATGTGTGTAGGTGTATATATATATATATATATACATATATATATGTATGTATGTGTGTATATATATATATATATATGTAGGGAGAGAGAGAGAGATTTACCTCAAGGAAATGGCTTACATGGTTGTAGAGGGTAGCAAGTTCCAAGTCCATGGGTCAGGCATCAGGCGTCAGGCTTCTCCTGACTCAGGTACCTTCAAGGGCTGATGAACCCCAGATTGGCAGGTCAGATGGCCAGCTGCTGGCTCACAGGTTTCAAAAGCCAACAAATTCAAAGATTGACAGGTAATATGGCAGGCCACTGGCTCAAGTTCCAAGAATCAGAGGTCAGATGATGATGAGCCTGATGCAGTATCCAGAACTAGCAAAAGCTAGCAAGCTCTGCCAGGACATCCATATATATTGAATGCAGGCCACACCCGTGAAGAAACTCCCCTTACAACTGATAGGCTGATCACATCAAATCACATCATGAGAGTGATTACATTATATCACAAAATGGAGGATAACTACATAATTACATTTCATAACTGCTAAATTACATCATTCATCACTGCCAAACTACTTCATTACATAACTTTCAAATCATTGAGGATCATGGCCCAGCCAAGCTGACACACAACCTTAACCGTTACAGTAACACATAAGAAAATCATGTCTCTGGTTTTTCTTTCTTGTAGTGTTCTTATCAATTTTTGATTATAGGTTTTTAAAACCTTTATAATGTGGACTATGGAGCCCTTGTGGTGCAATGGATAAAGCACTAGGCTGCTAACTGATGGTGATTTGAATCCACCACAGTTCTGGGGGAGAAAGATGTGGTAGTCTGCTTCCATAAAGATTCAGCCTTGGAAACTGTATGAGGCAGTTCTCCTTTGTCCTCTGGGGTTGCTATGAGTTGGAATCAACTCGATGGCAATGGGTTTGGTTTGGAACAGTCTATAACATAGATGGTGAAGTGTTCCCTTTTTGTTTTTCTCATAAAAATTGTGTGGACTATCGATGCTATTACTACCATACATTTTTGGAAAAATTAACCAGTCCATGTGGGTCTAAGATTTTCTTTTTCAAGTGGATGTTTAATAACAGTTTAAGGTCCTTTAATACACACCAAATGCTTCAAATAATTTATTTCTCTCAGTTTTCAAGTTGTGGTTTTTGAGAAACCAGCTCATTTAGTCAACATTGTCCTTGGTGTAAAAATTGTTCCTAATATCATTTTATTATATTTTAATGTCTTCTGGATTTGTAGTGATGTCTCTGATTTTATTGTCAATCTTAGTATTCTGCTCTCTCTCTCTCTCCTTTAGAAATGCATTACCTAAGACTTTAAAAAATCGTTTTATAGTTTCAAAAAAAAAAATGAACTTTTTATTGTTGTTGATTTTCTTAATTCTATATTTGTTTTCTTTCTCATTTATGTTTGATGCTATCTGTATTGTTTTTCTCCTCGTATTTTTTACTTTGCTAGTCTTTTTCTGGGTGACACAAATAGTTAAGTGCTTGACTCCTAATTGAATGGCTGGCAGTTTAAACACACCCAAAGGCCTGATTATCTGCTTCCAAAAGGTTACAGAGTTGAAAACCACATGCAGCTTAGTTCTATTCTGCAACATGTGGGATCTCCATGAGTTGAAATCTACTGGAGGCAACTGTTGTTGTTTTCATTTCTTTTCTTGCTTCTTAAGACAGTAGCTTAAATATTAGTTTTCAACCTTAATTCTTTTCTAATTATACCCTTAAGACTATAAATTTCCTTCTAAGCACCATTTTGACTGCAATGCATAAGTTTTTGTCACATCATCATAAATATTCAGCTCATTATATATTCTTATATGATTTTTTGTTGCACCCATAGATTTTTGAGACACATATTCTTTAATTTCCAGCTTTTTAATGGATTTTTCTAGTTATACATCAGTTACGGGTTTAGAATTACTGTGATAAGCAAACATAACTTAAATGGTTTTAATCATTTGAAATTTGTGGAAGCTTTATTCATGGCTTGGAATAAGATCCATTTGGGTAAATTTTCTGTATTATCTTAAAAACATTTTAGTTTTATCCTTGTTAGGTGCTGTGTTCTATAGGCAATCAATCCTCGTTATTTTCAGAACCCGTATTTGTGAATTTGCCTACATGCTAAAATTTATTTGTAACCCCCAAATCAATACTGGTATGGTCGGCATGCACAGAGTGGTGAAAATTTGAGTCACCATGTGCACACACTCCAAGTGAGGTCAAACAAGTTGACATTGTACCTTTTTGTTTCATCTATAAACAAGTGTTCTTTTCGAGGTCTTTTTAGTGCCTTTTTTTTTTTTTTTGCATTTTTGTGTTTTTTAATGGTGATTTTGCTGTTGAAAATTATTCCCAAGTGTAATGCTGAACTGCTTTCTAGTGTTCCTAAGTGCAAGTAAGATGTAATGTCATTACATTTACTTCATGCATGAGTTATAGTGCTGTTGACTGTGAGCTCAATGTTAATGATTCAACAATATGCTACATCCAGAAAAATAAGAGGAATTTCACCAATCCATATGTGAGGTCTCACTGGAAAGTGCTAAAGCAACATCTAGAATGTGTGATGAAGCTATGGAAAAGATGGAAAAGTGACTAAATTTGTGGATGAGATGACAACCCACAAAGAATTTAAAATATAATGGACAGCAATATTGTGTGGTTGAAAGCCAAAGAAATTTATAGCCACATTACCCAAGTTCAGGAAAATGTTAAACACTCCTTGGCTAGTGCTGGCTGTCTGTCACATTTCAAAAGATGAGATCAATCAGACTGGGTGTTGTTGAGTTGATTGTGACTCATAGCAATCCTATAGGACAGAGGACAATTGCCCCATTGGGTTTCCAAGGCTTTGATCTTTACAGAAGCGGACTGCCTCAGCTTTCTCCTGCAGAATGGTTGGTGGGTTCAAATTGCTGATCTTTTGGTTAGTAGTGAAGCACTTAAGCACTGGCCACCAGGACTCCTTTCAAAAGATAATATGGTTTGAAAAATATTAAACTTATAGGTGAGGCAGATTCTGCAGATCAGGAGGTGGCAGAAGAATTTAAAAAATACCTGCTAAGTTTTATACAGGAAAAAGGTTACTTGGAAGAGCAGATTTTAAATGTTCCAGCAATCTTTCCCTTGATTTTCAGGGAGCCAGCTAGCTAAGGTCAAGAGGTTTAACCACACAGTTCCCTGCCCCATTACACATCCTTCAACTCCATCAAAAGTAAGATTTTACTTAATTTTTTTAAAATAAAACTTTAAATGTTTAATTTTTTAAAAAACTTTTTTTAGTATTTTATTTTCATTACTGTACTATACAGGAAATGCTATAACCAGAAGCTTTCAGGAACTTAACCTTGTATTTCTTCTAGAAACAATGGATAATGAATAGTGATTCATTAGTTCGGTCTTTGCAGTGACCTTACAGAACATCACTACTGTGACAAATAAGAATCAACTGTATGCTCATTAAGTTAAGTTTGTTAATTTTAATTTTCTGATCTTCAGTATCATTACTGAGATTTTGTTTTTTCTTTTTTTATTCATCTATTGAGAGAATTGTTTTCAAATCTTCTACTATGATTATATAATTGTGTGCTTCTCCCCTTAATTATGTCTGTTTTTCTTTTTATATTTTAGAGTCATATTATTGATTGTGTTCAAATTTAAAGTTGTGATATTTTCCTAGGATATTGATTCCATTGTCATTATTAAAAGTTCCTCTTTATTCTTAGTAGTATTTCAAGCCTTACAATTATTTCTGTTAAAATTGTAATAATTACCCAAGATTTGTATTGATTATTGACTGCTTGGTAAATTTTTTTTTCAAGTCTTTTGAATTCAAATTTTCTATGTTCTTGTATTTTACTTGGAGTTCCTGGGTGGTGCAAACAGTTAAGCACTTGACTAGTGGCTGAAAAGTTGGCTGTTGGAACCCACCCAGAGGCACCTCAGAAGACAGGCCTAGAGATCTGCTTCGAAAAGGACACGGCCTTGAAAATTCCATGGAGCAGTTCTATTCTTCACACGTAAGGCCACCATGGATTGAAACTGACTCAACAACAACTAACAAAAACAGCATATTTTATTTTATTTGTGTGTCAGGTAAACCTCATGCAGTTGGCTTTAACTTTTTTTATTGCATCAGACAATATTTGTCTTTTCATCAGAGTATCTATACTGTTTACATTTAATATAATTTTTTTTGTGTATTTGGATATAAATCTATCATCTTACCTTTTTTCTGTTTGACACACTTGTTAAAATTTTGTTCATCTCTCTTGACTTATTGTGGAATATATATATATGAAATATATATATGTATGATTTTATATTGTCTCAAATTTAAACTCACAAAGAAGTCACTTTTTTTATCTTTACACGAACATATTTTCACCATTTGTTCCAATTTATGTTTACCCCTTAAAAAAGTAACATCTCAAGTCTTAGTCCTGAGTCCTCTCTTAAGAAGAACACATTCCTTTCATTGGTCTCCCTTTATTTCTGTTTCTGTTTTTTTTTTAAGTAATGAAATGGACATTTTTGTTAGAGGCCTTTAATACTTTATTTTTGTTTTTTATGAACACTGTATTAAAGCAAGTATCAGTTTATATAAAAATGAATTTATGCTTTTAAATGTTCCCATTCCTTTTGTCCTTATACACATTTTAAATTCCTTTGAATATTTTTAAAAACATGGACAAAGTGTGCTTAATAAAATATTGGTGAAGAAAATTAATTTATCTGGCAATATTTTGACCTCCACAGAGGCACAGCTAAGTACAGAAGAGAACATACTTTGGATTAAATTGATGGATATGTGTAAGATCTCTTAACTAAATTCCTCTAAACTAACATGCACCAGTGTCCCCATTACCTCAGCAAAACATTTGCTGATTTTCATGTCCTTTGAGGTACTCCCACTGAGTGAATTGAAGGCTTAATGAAAATCATTTGTGTTCATTCCCACATAAGGTTATACGGTTGTATCTTAAATTTTAATCACCAATTAAAAAAAAATATTTATATAGATATATATAGGATGAATAGTTGGAAGGAGAGTATCAAAAGAAAGAATTTGTTCCATTAAAACTAAACTAAATGTTGGAGAAATTCAATAAAGTCATATAAAATGCTATCAAATTAAATTGTGGGTAAAATAAATGTAAAATAAAATTCATAAAAAAGTAATAGGATGTAAATAAACTTTCCTGTCAGTTTGTTATTAAATGTCTTTAACCTATAACTCCTTAAGAGAAACTAAAAATGAAAATAATAACATCGTTATATTAATATAAAAGTCTTCCACAGGACAACTAGTAAAATAGGCTCAATGGAAAAAACAAAACAAAACAAAAATTTTATCTTACAGGAATAGTTTGGCAAGTGGATAGTCTATCAATAAAATTAAAAGTTAAGAAAACATGTCCAATATATACATTTTTTATGATTTCTTGTTATGTCTACCTTTTTTGATTAATTGACCAGCTACAGTTCCTGATCCCATTGATTAAGAAGATTTCTATTATAGAAAAGATGGATAATTCAATCCAATAAAAACAAAACTTATTTCTTCTTACAATAATGGGTTGTATGTTCTAAATTATCTAGCTATAGTAAGGTTCAGTTATTTGACAATGCAATAGAGGAGGCTTTAAAACCCTTTTCTACCCACTTGGCATGGTCTTCTATACATCCATTCAAAACCTTAGAAATTCTCATTAGTTAATATTGGCTTTATAGGAACCATCTCTCTAAAGTTTATGCCAACTTCTGTCGCACACACATGTGTCTGCTATTCTTTTACTCATTGGATTTTAGAATATAAGTGAACATCAATCTATGAAAGACCTCCAGACACTGGTTAAACTATGTTAAAGACACACTCAGTATAGGTGAAGGTATAAACCAAAACCAAACCAATTGCCATAGAGTTGATTCAGACTCATGGTGACCTCATGTGTTTCAGGAAAACTGCACTCCATAGGGTTTTCAATGGCTGTGATCTTTTGGAAGTAGATTGCCAGAACTTTTTTTTTTAAGCTCATCTAGGTGGATTCTAACCACTAACCTTTCAGTTAGTAGCTGAGTGCTTAACCATTTGTGTCACCCAGGGACTGGGTGGATGGAGATATATGGAAGGATAAAGCAACAACAAGCTCTTCAAAGTTGTCACATAAGACTCTCTCTTTCTTCCATTGTTCTTTGTTTTTTTATTTTCCTCCTAGTTACAAATATTATTCAACTAGTTTTACCATACACTGTCTTGATGTGGATTGAATATTCTGGCACTAAGAATTTTGTTTAAAAAAAAAAGAGAGAGAGAGAGATTAACATAACTTTCATCCTAACTTCCAACCAACCTACAATTCACTTTCTCATATTGTATAAAAGCAAATTATTGTAAAAGGATAATTCTCCTAGAAATGTAGAGGAACTTTAACTAATTTTGTTACAAATTAACAGAATTTTTCAACAGCATGAAGATAAAACACTTGGCCTTCTGTGCTGATGCATTGATTTGAAAATAATATCCCTTGGAAGCAACTACAGCTAAGGCAGGGTAACTCAGCCACCAACAGTCACTCCAAAATGTAATTTCTAAGAATAATGGAATCTGGATATCTGACTATAAGTAGTTTTTATATAGGCTATAAGTAGTGTCTTAGTTACCTAGCGCTCCTATAAGAGAAATACCACAAGTGGATGGCTTTATCAAACAGAAATTTATTTTCTCACAGTTTAGGAGACTAGAAGTCCAAATTCTGAGTGCCTGAATTTGGTTTTCTCTCTCTGTCAGCTCTAGAGGAAGGTCTCTTCAGCTTCTGCTTCCTGGTTCCCTGGAGATCTCCAAGTGCCTTAGCATCTATTTCATCCCATCTCTCTCTGTTGGCTTGTTTAATCTCTTTTACATCTCAAAAGAGATTGATTCAGCATAACACCATACACTAATCTTGATTCATTAACATAACAAAGACAACCCATTCCCAAATGGGATTATAATCACTGGGCATAGAGGTTAAGATTTACAACACATATTTTGGGGAGAAATTTTTCAATCCCTAACAAGTAGCTTTTCAATGACAACAAACAACTAAAAAAGACAGCCAAGAACCATAAGTAGCTTCAAAGTCTTACTCTAACCTGTATTTCCCAGTGTTTGATGTTAACATACTTTACATTAATTTGAAACTATTGAAGTTTCCAGTGTCCTTAGGGTCCTGATACCTACAATATCTCTCTTGACTTGGCAGCTTCAATTCAGTAGAAATTACTTGACATCAGGTATGAGAAGACTTTGAAGTGCTACTGGCTTGACTCAGACTGAATCTACTTTGAGAGATATGTATATGTATGTATATATGTATATGAAAACACAACACCATTTTTGAAAAGCCTCTCTTTTAGTGTGATTTTGCCATTTTCCTTTTTGTTTAGAACTTTTGCACCATAATTTTGTTGGGGAGATAAAATGATTTGTGCCCCATTTTTCATGGTGCAATGCGTCTATTTGGTGGAAACTGTGAGAATCCTAGGCAATGTAATTTTTGGCTGGTGCTAAAATTATCTTTTAGATAAGGGTAACACAGTTGTCAAAATTAATATTGAAAACTGAATACATTCAAGAGTTTCTGGATATTATATCTATAAGATACTGAATGACTTTTAACTATTTTGGCTCTGTATACATCAGCAGATTATTGTGAGAAGCAAAGAAAAAAAGCATATAGCATGTTATCTGTGCTATAAAAGAGGCTAAACTTTACTGACAGAACAGAATGCAGTGATCCATTTAGCAACTATAAACCTCTCTAATTATGTAAGTCGTTATAGCATTTTTTTCTTTCTAGAAAAAGTTATTTCAATAAAGTTAGAATTAGCATTTACCTCACAATTTTTGCTCATTAAAAAACAAGTAAGATAAAAATAAATAAAAACTCCCATCCTCAAAAAAAAAGAAAAAAAGATGATCAGTAGGTTTCCATGGGATAGTCATTTTCCTCTAGATATGTGCTGGTATTATTAAAAACAGCAAGTTTAGATCTTCCATAACTCAATTGCTTATAATAATTCCATAGACACAGATCCACTCAATTGGCCAATAGCTTTTTTTTTTTTCCTATCTTCAAAATAATCAAAGCTGCAATTGACTCAAAATAGAAATTTTGTATTTCATGCAACATTGCATGTAGTTTAATTTTGGTTGGCTGTTTGATAAAGTATAAGACTGAGTTGCTTATGAGCATTTTCTGTGATCATTTTACCAAGAAACACTGGAAATGTACAAAAGATAACATTGACCTATTTGTTGCTTTTACTGACATTTCTTGGACTCTTGACTCTGTGAAAAGGAATGGGTGTATTTGTTCCGGTTTGCATTACTTACCCGATTACAGAAGTTTATATGGAAAGTATATCAATAGGATTTCCAGTGTTAGATCAGTGAACATGGTGACATGTTTGAATACTTAGAGATTTCCAGCACAAAAAAAACATGGCTTTAGTGTGCCCTGCTGTGGTCACCACTCTATCTAAAAATATGTTTCTTAATGGTTTTAACAGATAAGTAAGTTATCCTGAGAATACACTATACACTACTAGCTAATTACTATTGTACTATATTCTTGATTGTTGTTGTTGTTAGGTACCATTGAGTCAACTCCAATTCACGGTGACCTTTTGTATAACAGAATAGAACATTGTCTGGTCCTGCGCATCCTCACAATGGTAGGTATGTTTGAGCCCATTGTTGCAGTCACTGTGTCAATCCATCTCATTGAGAATCTCCCTTTTTTCAGCTGACCCTGTGCATTACCAAGCATGATGTCTTTCTCCAGGGACTCGTCTCTTCTGATGACATGTCAATAGTAAGTGAGACAAAGTCTCACCCTCCTTGCTTCTTAGTAAAAGCCCCCAACTTTTAACTTGACAAATAATAATCACATTTAATAAGTTACATCACATACCAGTGCAATTTTTATTTTGCCAAATTGTTATCTTGGATAATACAAAGAAATAATTTATTTAGAGCTATCTCTATTACAGATTTGTTGATGAGAATCTATTAAATGTTGGATTATACCTACCTTCATATTACTTTATGGTAAACCACTGTGGTAGACAGAATAATGCCCCCTCCCCCCAAAGATGTCCTGTCCTAATCCCTGAAATATGTGACTGTATTATCTTACATGGCAAAATGGACTTTGCAGATGTGATAATGGTTAACAATCATTGGGAAGATTATTGTGAATTATCCAAGTGAGTCCAGTGTAATCACCAGGGTACTTTTAAGAGAGAAGTAGAAGGATTAGTATCAGAGAGCAAGATTTCATGGCAAAAGCAGAGGTTGATGATATTCCACTTTGAAGATGGAAGAAGAGGCCACAAACCAAGGAATTACTGAAGCTAAAATAAGCAAGAAAACAGATTCTTCTCTATGGTACCCAGAAAGAACACAGAACTGCTGACCATTTTAGATTTCTAGCCTCCAGAACTGTAAGATAGTAATTTTCTTTACTAGGTTTGAGTTAATTTATTAAAGCAAGAATAGGAAACTAATTAAACTAACTTTCATTATGTTATTGTGAGATGAATTTTTCAGACACTGATTGGCTCTCTTTTTTGGGCCCCTAATTGGGATATGAGGATAGTCACATATTTTAAGGTAAATTTTGAGTGTATCATCAGTTCATAACAGAGAATTGCTGTCTATATAAAGATGTGTCTTCTACTGAGGCACTTGTGATCATCTATTTATAAAAAACTAACCCCTGGTGTTACATGGCTACATTCAACCAATAGAAAAGACTACCTGCTCCATCAGATTTGCCAGGCAGTAAAATTTTAATCACATTTAACTCAATAATTATCAAAATCTTAGTTGCGAGAATAATCAGGTTGAATTGTTTGAAAAAGCATATAATAAATTCACACTTTCCCTTGTGCTAAAAAGATCCCTGTTGTTGTTTTGTTAGGTGCCAGGAAGTCCATTCTGACTCATAGTGACCCTATGTACAACAGAATGAAACACTGCCCAGTCTTGTGCCATCTTCATAACCATTGTAATGCTTGAGCCCATTGTTGCAGCCACCGTGTCAATCCATCTCGTTGAAGGTCTTCCTCTTTTTCGCTGACCCTTTCCACTTACCCTCTACTTTACCAAGCATGATGTTCTTCTCTAGGGACTGGTTCCTCCTGAAAACATGTGCAAAGTATATGAGACGAAATCTTGCCATTCTTGCTTCTAAAGAGCAATCATTCTGTACTTCATCCAAGACCGGTTTGTTCATTCTTCTGGCAGTCCATGGTATATTCAATATTTTTCGCCAACACCATAATTTAAAGGCATGAATTCTTCTTTGATCTTCGTTATTCATCACCCACCTTTCGCATATATATGAGGCAATTGAAAACACCATGGCTTGGGTCAGACACACTTTAGTCCTTTGCTTTTTAACACTTTCAAGAGGTCTTTTGCAGCAGATTTGCCCGATGCAATGAATCATTTATTTCTTCACTGGTACTTCCATGGGTCTGATTGTGGATCCAAGCAAATTAGAATTCTTGACAACTTCAATATTTTTCCATTTATCATGATGTTGCTTATTGCTCCAGATGTGAGGATTTTTGATTTCTTTATTGTTATCCATACTGAAGACTGTAGTGTTTGATCTTCATCAGTAAGTGCTTCAAGTCCTCTTCACTTTTAGCAAGCAATATTGTGTCATCTGCATATTGCAGGTTGTTAGTGAGTCTTCCTTCAATCCTGATGCCCCATTCTTCATATAGTCCATATTCTTGAATTATGTGCTCAGCATACAGATTGAATAAGTACGGTGAAAGGAAACAATCCTGACGAAACCCTTTCCTGACTTTAAACCAAGCAGTATCACCTTGTTCTGTTCGAACCACTGTCTTTTGGTCCATGTACAGGTTCTTTATGATCACAATTAAGTGTTCAGGATTTCCCATTTTTCCCAACATTATCCATAATTTGTTATGATCCACATAGTTGAATTCCTTCACATAGTCAATAAAACACAGGTAAGCATCCTTCTGGTGTTCTCTGCTTTCGGCCAGGATCCATCTGACATTAGCAATGATATCTCTGCTTCCACATTCTCTTCTGAATCCAGCTTGAATTTCTGGCAATTCCTTGCCAATGGACTGCTGCAACTGTTTTTGAATGATCTTCAGCAAAATTTTACTTTTGTGTAATATTAGTGATATCGTTTGATAATTTCCACATTCGGTTGGATCAGCTTTCTTTGGAATAGGCACAAATTCGGATCTCTTCCAGTCGGTTGGCCAGGTAGTTGTCTTACAAATTTCTTGGCATAGACAAGTGAACACGTCTAGCTCTGCATCCATTTGTTGAAACATCTCATTTGGTATTCTGTCAATTTCTAGACTTGTTTTCTGCCAGCATCCTCAGTGCCGCTTTGACTTCTTTCCGCACCATCAGTTCTTGATCATATGCTACTTCATGAAATGGCTGAACGTTGACCAATTCTTTTTGGTACAGTGTTCAGTATTCCTCCCATCTTCTTTTGATTCTTCCTACATCATTCAATATCTTGCCCATAGAATCCTTCAATATTGCATCTCAAGGCTTGATTTTTTTTTTTTTTTTTTTTTTTTACCGGTTCTTTCAGCTTGAGAAATGCTGAGCATGTTCTTCCTTCTTGGTTTTCTAACTCCAGGTCTTTGCACATGTCATTATAATTTACTTTGACTTGGATAGCCCCCTTTTGAAATCTTCTGTTCAGCTCTTTTATTTTATCATTTCTTCTATCCAATCTAGCATTCAAGAGCAAGTTTCAGAGTCTGTTCTGACATACATTTTGGTCTTTTTTTTTTTTTTTCTTTCCTGTCTTTTTAATGACTTCTTACTTTCTTTATATATGATGTCCTTCATGTCATTCCACAAATCTTCTGGTCTTTGGTCATTAGTGTTCAGTGGGTCAAATGTATTCTTGAGAAGATCTCTAAAATCAGGAGGGATATACTCAAGGTTGTTCTTTGGTTCTCATGGATTTGTTCTAATTTTTTTTTAGTTTCAACATGAACTTGCACAGGAGTAATTGATGATTTGTTCTGCAGTCAGCCCCTGGCCTTGTTTTGACTGATAATATTGAGCTTTTACATCATCTCTTTCCACAGATGTGGTTGATTTGATTCCTGTGTATTCCATCCAGGAAGGTCCACGTGTATAGTCACCATTTATGTTGTTGAAAAAAAAGCATTTGCAATGAAGAACTCGTTGATCTTGCAAAATTCTATCATGTCATCTCTAGCATTGTTTCTATTGCCAAGGCCATATTTTCCAACTACCGAGCCTTCTTCTTTGTTTCCAACTTTTGCATCCCAACCACTTGTCAATGCAGCTTGATTGTGCATTTGATAAATTTCAGACTACAGAAGTTGGTAAAAATTTTCAATTTCTTCGTCTTTGACCTTAGTGGTTGGTTTGTAAATTTGAATAATAGTTGTACTAACTGAATGTCCTTCTAGGTTTATGTATATTTTCCTTTTACTGACAGCATTGTACTTCAGGATATATCTTGAAATGTTCTTTTTGACAATGAATGCAACGTCATTCCTTTTCAATTTGTCATTCCCAGTGTCATGGATTTGAATTGTGTCCCCCCAAAATTTGTGTATCAGTTTGGCTAGGTCATGATTCCCAGTATTGTATGATATTCCACCATTTTGTCATCTTATGTTATTTTCCTATGTGTTGTGAATCTTATCTCTAACACGTTGATGAGACGGGATTAGCAGCAGTTATGTAAACTCAGTTTTCAAGCTTAATCTAACTATGGCAGGTATAGCCTTGCGAAATGTATTTCTTAAATATTAAGAGTTGTAAGTCAAAATTATTCCTTGATCCGGGGGCTGCTAAATAGATGTTGTGTTAGCAGGCATGAAAACAACATTAATCTCCTAGTACATCACCAACAGAGATCTTGGGCATCAATGAGCAGCAAGATTTTGAAAAAAATCTTTTTTTTTTTCTTTTTTTGAGCAGTAGGTCTCAACAGTGGGCTTAAAATATTCAGGAAACCATACTGTAAATAGATGTGTTGTCATCCCAGCTTTGTTGTTTCATCTATAGGGCACAGGCAAAGTAGATTTAACATAATTATTAAGGGCCCTAGGATTTTCAGAATGGTAATTGAGCACTTGTTTCATCAGCTGCATTGGCCCCTAATGAGAGTCAGTCTAGTTTTTGATGCTTAGAAGCCAGTCATTGACGTCTCTATAGTTATGAAAGCTCTAGATGGCATATTCTTCCAATATAAGGCTGTTTTGTCTGCATTGAAGATCTATTGTTCACAGTAGCCACTTTTGTCAATTAGCTAGATCTTCTGGATAACATGCTGTAGCGTCTACATCAACACTCGCTGCTTCACCTTGTAGTTTTATGTTAAGGAGACAGTTTCTTTCCTCCAACCTCATGAACCAAACTCTCCTAGCTTCAAACCTTTTGTTCTGCAGCTTCCTCACCTCTCTTGGCCTTCACAGAATTGAAGAGAGTTAGGGCTTTGCACTGGATTTGGCTTTACCTTAAGGAAATGTTGTGGCTGGTTTGATTTTCTATCCAGACCACTAATACCTTCTCTAAATCAGCAACAAGACTTTTTAGCTTTCTTACCATTCATGTGTTCACTGGAGTAGCACTTTTAATTTCCTTCAGTAACTTTTCCTTTTCATTCACAACTTGGCTAACTGGTGTAAGAGGCCTAGCTTTCAGCCCGTCTCAGCTTTCAACATGCCTTCTTCACTACACTTAATCATTTCTAGCTTTTGGTTTAAACTGAGAGACGTGCAACTCTTCCTTTCACTTGAACACTTGGAGTTCGTCATAGGGTTATTAATTGGCCTAATTTCAATATTGTCGTGTCTCTGGGAATAGGGAGGCCCAAGGAAAGGTAACAGATGAGGGAACTGCTGGTAGGTGGAGCAGTCAGAATACACGTGACATTTATTTATTAAGTACACTGTCTTATATGGTTGTGGTTTGTGACACCTCAAAACAATTATGGTAGTAACATCAAAGATCACTGATCACAGATCACCCCAATAGGTATACTAATAATATAAAAAAATTGAAATATTGCAAGAATTACCAAAATGTGACACAGAGATATGAAGTGAGAACATGCTGTTGGAAAAATGGCGCAGAAACACTTGTTCTAAGCAGGGATGCCACAAACCTTCAGTTTGTAAAAAGCACAGTATCTGCAAAGCGCAATAAAGTGATGCACAATTAAAAACGATATGTCTGTAGTGCCTTGTGTCCCCCACAGAGACTTTTGATGCCAGTACGAAGGATTAGGAGAAAGCCAGCTGAATATGGGTTTGAGTCTGTACGGCCTGCCCGAGGGGCCAACCCTGTAAAGAGATCCTGACACTAAGCAGAAGATATAAATCACCAAATAAAATTTAAGAAGTCAAAGCTTAAAAAAAATAAAAAGTGGGCATGATCTGAGCCAGAAGTCTAGGGTTAGAAACCAGAGGTACAGGGTTAGAATAGAGAGTATATGGAAATAAAACTAAAAGAAACAGAATTGTTGAGAAACACTGAAATTGGCTACAAAATATGTGGAGGCAAGGGACAGAAATTGCCTATCAAGACAAAGTTTGCTGATGTCCAAATTCTGACTGTTGTATTCCAATTTCCTAAGACAAGTTGGAACCCTGGTGGCACAGTGTTTAAGAGATTGGCTGCTAACCAAAAGGTCAGCTGTTCAAATCCACCAACCAGTACTTGGAAGCCCCTTGTGCAGTTCTGCTCTGTCCTATAGTGTTGTTATGAGTCAGAATCAACTCAATGGCATTTTTTTTTAAGCAAGTTAGCATTAAAGTTGCAGAGTCTCTCAATACACCTTTTGGAATCTGTATGAATTACTAAAATATTCTTTCCAGAGGGGTACAGCTTGTTTTTCCTAAGCAGTGTTATTTCCTTTAGGAATGGGACTTTTTTTAGATTTAATTCCAAGCAGAAAGATGATTTTTGTTGTTGTTGTCATTAAACCTGATTTAATCATCTCCGCCTTCAGCACAACATGTTGTGAATTTAAAGAATGGGTTCTGGAATCACCAGCTAGTGCCCAAAACAAAGCACATTAGTTTTTGAAATGAAAATAATTTCTGTGCTTAAAATATTTCCCATAAAGAAATTTTCTGAATATTATTAGAATGCTTTCAAAATTCCTAGATAACCTTAGCACGTTATCACAGTGCTACCAAACCCATTGCCTTCGAGTTGATTCCGACTCATAGCGACCCTATAGGACAGAGTAAAACTGCCCCATTGGGTTTCCAAGGAGCGGCTGATGGATTCGAACTGCTGACCTTTTGGTTAGCAGCTATAGCTCTTAACTACTACACCACCAGGGTTTCCCACATCCTACAGGATGCCATCATCTGTATCCAGGATCTAGTTCCATTACCATTCTCCAGGCAAGCATGCCAAGCTGATTCCTGGCTCCAGCCATATGCTTCCTCCTCCATCTGTAATTGATGCCCTTAGAATTGACCATGTCTGACTTTTTGTAATCTTTCAGATCTCAGCCCATATAGACAATTTTCAGAGACGTTTTTTCCTAATCCTATTCATGCTTCCTTCTCATACATCTTTCTACACTTGTTTCCTGTTGTATATCATTAACTGTACTCATCATTGTCTGAAATTGTTTATTATATGTTTACTGTTGATTTCCAGTCCCTGATCATTATATGACAGGGATATAGTTAGTTTGCTGCACTGTTATTTTCCAAGTGCCAAGATAAGTTCTAGTGCATGTATGTATGAGTATATATTTACATACACAGAGAATGAACTTAGATTTCATTGAAGAATCAAATCTCAGTGTTTTAACTCATCTCCCATAAATCTTCAGACTCACTGAACACTTTAACACCTGCCAAAATCTTCATGAGATTCCAGAAACCACCTGTTATGGACTGAATTGTGTTCCTTAAAAATATGTGCTGTAAATCCTAATCTCTAAGCATGTAGTTATACAACAATACCTCATTTTATTGCACATAGCTTTATTGTGCTTCACAGGTATTCCATGTTTTTTTTAACAAATTGAAGGTTTGTGGCAACCTTGCATCGAGCAAGTCTATTGGCACTATTTTTCCAACAACATGTGCTCACTTCATGTCTCTTTGTCACATTTTGGTAATCCTGGCAATCTTTCAAACATTTTCATCATTATTATATCTGTTAAGGTTATCTGTGATTGGTGATCTTTGATGTTACTATTGTAATTGTGTTGGGGCTCTATGAACCATGTCCATAGAAAACTGCAAACTTAATGATTGTTGTGTGTGTTCTGACTGTTCCAGTGACTGGCCATTCCCCTGTCTCTCTCCTTTCCTAGGGCCTCTCTATTCCCTAAGTCACAACAATAAGGAAATTAGGTCAATTAATAACCCGACAATGGCCTCTAAGTGTTCAAGTGAAAGGAAGTGTTGCACGTCACTCACTTTAAATCAGAAGTTAGAAATGATTAAGCTTAGTGAGGAAGGCACGTTAAAAACTGAGATAAGCCAAAAGCTAGACCTCTTGCTCCAAACAATTAGTCAAGTTGTGACTGAAAAGGAAATGTTCTTGAAAGAAATTAAAAGTGCTACTCCCATGAGCACACAAATGATAAAGCAGAACAGCCTTACTGCTGATACAGAGGAAGTTTTAGTGGTTTGGATAGAAGATCAAACTAGCCACAACATTCCCTTAAGATAAAGCCAAATCCAGAGCAATTGAACTCTCTTCAATTCTATGAAGGCTAAGAGAGGTAAGGAAGCTGCAGAAGAAAAGGTTTGAAGCTAGTAGAGGTTGGTTCATGAGGTTTGAGGAAAGAAGCCGTTTCCATAACATAAAAGTGCAAGGTCAAGCAAGAGATACTGCATGGTTTCAAGACAGGAAAGGTGTGCGTCAGGGTTGTATCATTTCATCATATTTATTCAATCTGTATGCTGAGCAAACGATCTGAGAATTTGGACCATGGGAAGAATAACGAGGCATCAGGATTGAATCAGGAGGAAGACCCATTAATCTTCGATATGCAGACAACACAACAAGCTTGCTGAAAGCAGAGGACTCAAAGAACTTACTGATGAAGATCAAAGACTACAGCCTTCAGTATGGATTACACCTCAACATAAAGAAAACAAAAATCCTCACAAATGGACCAATAAGCAACATCATAAGTGAAGAAAAGATTGAAGTTGTCAAGGATTTCATTTTACTTGGATCCACAGTCAACAACCGTGGAAGCAGCAGTCAGGAAGTCAAAGGACATACTACATTGGGCAAATCTGCTTCAAAAGACCTCTTTAAAGTTTGAAAAGCAATGATGACACTTTAAGGACTAAGGTGTGCCTGACCCATACCATGGTATTTTCAATCACCACATACGCATGGGAAAGCTATACAGTGAATAAGGAAGACCAAAGCAGAATTGATGCCTTTGAATTAAGGTGTTGGTGAAAAATATTGAATATACCATGGACTGCCAGAAGAATTAACAAGTTTATCTCAGAAGAAATACAGCTAGAGCACTCCTTGAAAGCAAGAATGGCAAGACTTCTTCTCATGTACTTTGGCCATGTTATCAGGAAAGACCAGTCCCTGGAGAAGGACATCATGCTTGTTAAAGTAGAGGGTTAGCAAAAAAGAAGACCCTCAACGAGATGGATTGACACAGTGGCTGAAACAATGGGCTGAAATGTAACAACAATCATGAGGATTGTGCAGGACCTGACAATGTTTTGTTCTGTTGTACTTAGGGTAGCTGTGAGTCGGAATCGACTCGATGGCACCTAACAACAACACCAACACGAACATAATTGTATTGTGTTTAACTTTCTCAGAAACTGATAAACAATTCCAAAGAGACTGTACCATTTTGCATTTACCAGCAACAATGAAAGAGAATTCTAGTTGCTCAACTTCCTCATCAGCATTTGGTATTGACAGTTTCTTTTTGAAATTTAGCCATTCTACTGAGTGTGAGATGCTATATTATTGTTCCAATTCCCAATTCATTAATTACAAATGATGTGGAGCATATTTTCATATGCTTATTTGGTATGTGTTTACCTCGTTTGTTTAAGTGTCTGTTCAGATCATATGCCCATATTTTAATCAGGTTTTTTGTTTTCTTATTGTTGAAAATTAAGAATTC
This sequence comes from Dugong dugon, assembly GCA_030035585.1. Lineage (NCBI taxonomy): Eukaryota > Metazoa > Chordata > Mammalia > Sirenia > Dugongidae > Dugong > Dugong dugon. The sequence goes on along the minus strand of CM057463.1, from coordinate 96,912,655 downwards.
TTCATGTATTTTGGATAAAATTCTTTTATCAGATACGTTTTGAAAATATTCTCCAAGTCCATAGCTTGTATCTTTTTTTCTTAACAATGTTTTACACAAAGCAGAAGTTTTAATTTTAATAAAGTCTAACTTTTTTTTTTTAATTTCATGGATGAAGCTTTAGATGTGTATTTAAAAACTCAGGATGAAACCTAAAGTCCCGTAGGTTTTCTATGTTTTTTCCTAGAAGTGTTACTTTTTTGTGTTTACATTTAGGTCTGTAATCCATTTTGAGTTAATTTGTGAAAGGTGCAAGGTCTGCATCTAGAATCTATTGTTGTTTGTATATGTACCCCCAACTTTTCCAGCATAATCTGTTAAAAAGACTGCCATTTCTCCACTGAATTGTCTTTTTTTTAAATTGTGCTTTATGTGAAAGTTTACAGCTCAAGTTAGTCTCTCATCCAAAAATTTATACACACTTTGTCATGTGACCCTGGTTGCTCTCCCTATAGTCTGACAGCACACTCCTTCTTTCCACCCCTGATTTCTTGTGTCTATTCAACCAGCTCCTGTCCTTTTCTGCCTTCTCGTCTCTCCTTGGGATAGGAGCTGCCCATTTAGTCTCATGTATCTACTTGAACTAAAAAGGACACTCTTCATGAGTATTGTTTTATATCTTATTGTGAAGTCTGATCTTTGAATAGTTGGCTTCAGGAATGGTTTTAGCTCTGGTTTAACAGAGAAACCAGGGGCCATGAATTGTCTTTGGTTCTTTTCAGAGTTCGGAAGTTCAGCTGACTATATTTGTGGAGGTTTCTTTCTGTGATCTTTATTATTTAACATTCACCTATCACCGATGAGTCTTTTTTTTTCTTCTTCCCAATATTGCTCTGTCTTTTTGAATTATGGTAAGTCTTGAAATCAGATAAAGTGAGTACATCGTTCTACTTCTTTAATACTCTTTTGGTTATATTAGTTTTATTTATTTATTTATTTATGCTTTCCATATAAATGTCAGAATCAGTTCATCAGTATATTCAAAATAACTTGGTGGGATTTAATTGGGATTTTGTTGAATGTATATACAAAACTGGTAAGAACTAGTATCTTAACAATATTGGATCTTCTAATCCAGGAACACTGAACTTCTTTCCATTTATTTAGATTATCTTTGTTTTGTTTCATCAGAGTTTTCCTCATATAGATCATGTACATATTGTATTATATGTGTATCTTTTTTTTTTGGTGTTATTGTAAATTGTATTTTTTTTCCTTTTTATTAATTTAAAATTCCAATTGTTCTCTGTTGATATATACAAAAATAATTGACTTTTTCATATTCACATAGTATTCTGGACATCGCAATAATCACTTGTTAGTTCCAGTAATTTTTTGTGAGTTTTCTACATAGAACTTTTTTTCTTTTTTTTCCCCAATCCATGTATCTTTATTTCCTTTTGTTCTCTAATTGTACTAGCTAGACCTTCCAGTATGCCACTGTCATCTTCAGTTGTCCTTCCAAATCTTCTGTTCGGCTCTTTAACTTCTTCAGTTCTTCTGCTCAGTTTAGCTATTCTATGTTCAAGAGCAAGTTTCAGAGCCTCTTCTGACATCCATTTTGGTCTTTTTCTTTTCTGTCTTTTTATTGACCTTTTGATTTCTTCATATATGATGCCATTCCTCAAGTCTAGTCTTCAGTCGTCATTAGTGTTCAATGCACCAAATCTATTCTTGACATTATACCTAAATTCAGTTTGGGATATACTCAAGATTCTGTTTGGGCACTTGTCAATTTGTTTTAATTCTCTTCAGCTTCAAATTCAGCTTGCATATGAGCAATCAACAGTCTGTTCCCAAGTCAGCCCCTGGCCTTGTTGTGACTGATGATATTGAGCTTCTCCATCATCTCCTTCTACAGACGTAGTCGATTTGATTCTGTGTATTGCATCTAGTGAGGTCCACGTGTATAGCTGTCATTTATGTTGGTGAAAAACTTATTCATTGGTATTTCCAATGAATAAGTTGTTGGTCTCACAAAATACTGTCTTGCACTCTCCTGCATCATTTCTGTCCTAAGTCCATATTTTCCAACTACTGATTCTTCTTTCCTGTTTCCAACTTTCATATTCCTATCACCAGTAATAACTGATGCATCTTGATTGCATGTTTGATCAATTTCAAACTGCAGAAGTTGATAAAAGATCTTCAATTTCTTCATCTTTGGTGTTAGTGCTTGGTGCTAAATTTGAAAAATTGTTGTATTAGCTGGTCATCCTTGGAGGCATACGGATATTATCCTATCACTAACAGTGTTGTGTTTCAGGGTAGATCCTGATTTGTTCTTTTTGACGATGAATGTGATGCTGTTTCTTTTCAATTTGTCATTCCCAGCATGTTGTTATTAGGTACGATCAAGTCGGTTCTGACTCATAGTAGCCTTATGTACAACAGAATGAAACACTTCCCAGTCCTGTATCAGCCTCACAATCATTGTTATGTTTGAGCACATTATTGTGGTCACTGTGTCAGTACATCTCATTGAGGGTCTTCCTTTTTTTGCTGACCCTCTACTTTAGCAAGCATGATGTCCTTCTCCAGGGACTGGTTCCTCCTGATAACATGTCCAAAGTACGTGAGACAACAACTCACCAACCTTACTTATAGGAAAATTCTGCCTGTACTCCTTCCAAGACCAATTTGTTCAGTCTTCTGGTAGTCCATGGTATATTCAATATTAATCACCAACACCATAATTCAAAAGCATCAATTCTTCTTCAGTCTTCCTTCCTTACTCATTTTCCAGCTTTCCCATGCATAGAAGGTAATTGAAAATACCGTGGCTTGCATCAGGGACACCTTATTCCTCAAAGGGACGTCTTTACTTTTCAACACTTTTAAGAGGCTTTTTGCAGCAGATTTGCCTAATGCAATATGTTGTTTGATTCCTTGACTGCTGCTTCTCTGGACGTTGATTTTGGATCTAAGTAAAGTGAAATCCTTGACAACTTCATTACTTTCTCTGTATCTCATGATGTTGCTTATTGGTCTAGTTGTGAGGGATTTTGTTTTATATTCCTGACATAGTAGTCCTTAATATATTACTGAGTTGTAATTAAATATGACTTAAATATGTACTTAAATACATTATCTAAAAATATAATAGCATGCATTTAAAATAACTCGTGTCTAGTCTTTTTTCCTTCTTTTATGTTCTAGTTAGACTTTTCTTTTCCTTTCCTTACCTTTCTAAAGTTAAGAAAATATATAAAGCCTACAGCAATTATGAAGAGCATAAGTGTATTAAGCACATTGAGCAAAAGGATAGTTTTTGTATATCATCTTAAGCACAAGCTCTTTTATATGTTCTCGATAATCTATTTCTATTCTCACGAAGTCAGAGAAAACACATTTTCTTTCAAGTTAAGGCAACTATAACAAAAAGGCCTAATTAGAAGGCTGATAATTCTAACACTGGTGTTTATAATGGCATATCTAGAGAATTGCATGTTTGTGTTTGTATCTAAACACAAAAGAACTGTATTTAATAATAGTTACACTTTAAATTTCTGTCTTTGAATGGATTTATACACTGATATAAATCATTGAAAGTAAACATTTTGGTAAATCTTGTTTTATTTATTTAATTAAAAAATTATCTTAACTAGTGTTTTTGCTCCATCTCTCATCTTTTAGTTTGTCATATTGTGGTGGCTTGTGTGTTGCTGTGATGCTGGAGGCTATGCTACTCAAATACCAGCAGAGTCACACAACATGGACCTCTTTAAAGTGTTAAAAAGCAAAGATGTCACTTTGAGGACTAAGGTGCTCCCGACTCAAGCCATGGTATTTTTAGTTGCCTCGTATGCATGCAAAAGCTGGACAACGAATAATGAAGACCAAAGAATTGATGCCTTTGAATTATGGTGTTGGTGAACAATATTGAATATACCATGGACTGCCAGAAAAATGAACAAATCTGTCTTGGAAGAAGGGTAGCCAGAATGATCCTTAGAAGTAAGGATGGTGAGACTTTATCTCATGTACTTTGGACATGTTATCAGGGGGGATCAGTCCCTGGTGAAGGACATCATGCTTGGTAAAGCAGAGGGTCAGCAAAAAAGAGGGGATGGGTTGACACAGTGGCTGCAACAATGAGCTCAAATATGACTGTGAGGGTGGCACGGAACTTGTAGTGTTTTTTTCTGTTGAATGTTGGATCGCTATGAGTTGGAACTGACTGGAGATGGCACCTACTAACAACAACACAAGTATTTTCACTGAGTTTAAAAAAAGAAACAATAAGTTATTTGGCATAATGGAAAAATTATGTAACATGTAATTTAAACCATTTGTAATGAGGTGATCTTAAAGACAGGCGAGAGATAGTGGTGGTTCAGTTGTTCGTTTTCCGTAAGAGAGACCTGGGTTTTATTACCAACCAGTGCATCTCAAGCACAATCACCACCCATCTGTCAGTGAAAGCTTATGTGTCACTTTGATGATGAACTTGTTTCATTGGTACTTCCAGACTAAGACTAGGAAGAAATCCTGGTGACTTATTTCTGAAAATCAGACTATGGATATTTTTCTATGGATCACAAAGGCAGATTCAGTTGTACATGGGGTTATCATGAGTCCAGGCCAACTCATGGCAGCTAACAACAATGACAAAGACAGACAGCAGCAGTTACTCTGTGTGTCAGAGTAGATCTGTGCTCCCTAGGATTTCCAGTACCTAATTTTCAGAAAGAGATCGCTAGGCCTTTCATCCAACATGCCTCTTGGTGGACTCAAACTTTTGACCTTTTTGTTAGCAGCCAAGTACATTAACTATTTGTGCCACTTAGGGATTCCTAAAGACAGGAGAATCTTATATAACGATCCATTTATTTCTTTCAAGGAGATCTCTGCTGTAAAGCAGCCAGGCAACATCTATTTGAATCTAGTCTCTTAACAAGTAGGTATGTGATGTTTTGCATGTCCTTAAAATGTTTTAGCCTCAGCTTCTTCAAGGTAAAAAGATGATTATGTCAGAAATTTATAAGGATTAATCAAGAGAATACATATATTTATATATATATAATTTTCTTCTCATACTAGAAAGATCAGCACATGGACGCTGTTCTGATTGTGGAGCCCTGGTGATACAGTGGTTAAGTGTTCGGCTGCTAACCAAAAAGTCGGCAGTTTGAATCCACCAGCTGCTCCTTAGAAACACTATGTAGCAGTTCTACTCTGTCTTACAGGGTCATTATGAGTCTGATTGTATTTCAGGTATTTGCTCAAATTCTGCTTTCTGTTGATTTTTCTAATTCACCAAGAAGAGAGTATGAAGCATTTCCTCATGTAGCATGCAAGAGGGTTTCATAAAGGTTGCAATTCAATTAGCCAAGTTTACAAAATCTTATCCAAAGTGAAGATGACATAGATATAGACGAGGCTGTATAGGATAAAATAAAGTTACTTAGCAGCCAATATTGATGGCATCCTCTAAGCAAGGTAAGTACAAGAAATTGGTAAAGTTTACTTCTGGACTTTCTACTGTACTTATGCTCAAAAATTATGTTAACTTTCCAGAAGAATTTACAATGGTATATATGAGCTTCCATATTAAAAAAAAAAATGTTGACAAATGCTGTGCTGTGAGAAACGGCCAGATAGATTCTCTGCAGTAAAGGAAAAGTACAGTTTGTGATGTAGTGTCTCTGACAATATTTCAGCCTCTATGTTTCCAGCTTTCTGGAAAGCCTCATGATAAAAGATAAGCCATTCATTAATTTTTGTGTTTATTTCATTTAATTATGCCCTGTCTCATCCTTTCACCTAGGTTTAAATTATCTGACTAGTGTGAAAAAATTCTTACTTCTTATCCATTTTATATGTGGAAAAAATATTTATAAAATTTTTGATGGATTACCTTCAGGTGAACTTTCTATGCAAACTGTAATTGCCAAAAGAAACTTCCAAGTGTGAAAATATCTTGATTAACATTGTTAACTATGTATTCTATCTATAAACATTAAAAATAGTATAAGTATGAGACGATCTTAGACTAAAACATTTAGAACTTATTATTCCCATATTATCTAATGTTTAACCTATATCTGGTTAGAATTTTTTCTTGTGCTTTTTATATAATTCCCTTAATAATTAAATTACTTAAAATTTAGATATCAAATATGGATCCATTTTCTATAGCAGAAGTTTGTTGCTCTCATTGGATATCTTCTAATTTTTTTATTAATATTTCCTCTGTTCACCAACTGTATGGATTATAAGATTTAAATAAATTTCTATTTAAGAGGAATGATAATTAAACTAGAGAGTTCTTTGAACACGTATAACCTATCCATTGTTAAAGTGTAATTCTAGCTAATAAGTCAAGTACACATCAAAATTAAAAATATTCAGTTGGAAGGAAAGAGGTCATTTATCAGTTTTTTAAATATCCAGAAAGTTCACTCAAAGAGAAATTGAGCTCCTATAAAAACATAGTATTTTATATGCATCAAATCTGCTTATATATATCCCCAGATTATGTTCACTTTTGACTTTATTGCTATAATCAATAAACATTTGCTATTCCTAGTTAGTCCAGAAAAAAATGTATGAAGACTGATTGGAAGCCAAATTTACTTTTGTGTTCTCAAAAGTATATGGAAATAGGAAAAATGACTGCTTCAGAATTGTCTGTTATGCAGATTATGATTTCACAGTTGTTTTCTCAAGTCACTTACATCGTGCCTGCTGATGAAAACTAATACTTCTAACAGTGACAGAGCTGCCAAAAATATCACTACCAATGAATTAAATCATGTTGTTTACAATAATTTGCTGACTTCTAATCTGAAGAAAGTACTTCGTGGAACTAATGCTGATGCTAATTCTGCATTTTTATGCCCTGAAATGACAATGATATAATGAAACATGAATCTCATTTCAGTGTGCGTCTTGGAAGCAAAGCGCAAAAGACATCTTGATTGAAGTCTGTAAAAAGGTAAAGTTTTAAAGAAAACCAAATGTTCCTTTCTATGTTTTTATACTTATGAACCTCCTACACTGAATTGCTTTTTTTTTTTTTTTTTTTGAAGGTTGGAGTTTAGGATGTTTGGCACAGGAATACTTATTTTTGAAGGCTATATGCAAATGTATACTGAAACATATGTACCAAATTTACTTACAATACTAAAAATGAATATGTACATTAATCTGGCCAGGTGAATATCATACTGCGATTTGTTGCATTAGTAATTTCCCTTGATTAACCAGTGGCTATCTTTTAATTTGGTTGATGTACAGTCACCTGACCTTTGTTATTCCTTTTGATTACTTTTAAGTATATATATCGCATAAAAAGCAAAGAAAGAAAGAGGACATCAAATTTAAATTATCTTGGGTAGTGATGATGATGATGACGACAACGATGATGATGATTTGCGTTTGTTAGCAATTCTATCATTATGCTTAGTGACAAAACTAAATAAAACGAGATATGTAGCATATCTGCTGACTGAAAATTAGCATACTCATAATTATCAAAGGAAATCAAGATTAGAATAAAGAAACAGCTTTTCAAAAAGAAGTGGTGAAAGACAGATTTTTAAAAAGAACTGGAAATAGCAAGATGTTCCAAACAAAATTGTTTTCTTCATACTTCTGGTCATCCCTACAGCAGAAACGTTAGATATTTCGTAGGAGATTCTCATGGTTTTCTCAGCTGGAAATTTCCAATTACTCTTTTTGGAATGGTTAAATTATTTTGTTCAGCTTCAATCTGTGTCAAAAACGTAAAACTTTCTTAAGAGTAAAGGTAAATTCAGATTCTTTAATTTACAAAAAATATTATACAACGTATGTGCTCTATTAAAACCTATTTTTTTAATTGTACTTCAGGTGAAGGCTTACAGAACAAATAGTTTCTCAAGAAACAGTAGTACACATATTGTTTTATGACACTGACAACATATCAACCCTCTCCCTTCTTGACCTTTTTTTTTTTTTTTCTGGAGAAAATATACATAGCCAAGATACACCCTTTCAAAAATTTCTACATGCACGCTTCAGTGACATTGACTACGCTCTTCCAATTGTGCTGTTATTCTTACTTTAGATGAAGGCTTACAGAACAAAATAGTTTCTCATTTAACAGTTAGTACACATGTTGCCCTATGACAAAGGCTAACAACCTCACAACACATCAACAATATCCTTACTCAACCTTGGGTTCCCTATCACCAGCTTTCCTGTCCCATTCTGCCTTCTGGCCCCTGTTCCTGGACTGCTGTGCCTCATTAGTCCCATTTGGCTTTATGGGGCTGTCCACTCCCCGGCTGAACGGTGAATCTCATAAATGACTTCACCACTGAGCTAAAATGGTGTCTAGGGGCCATACTCTTGGGGTTTCTCCACTCTCCTTTAGGCCTGTAAATCTGGTCTTTTTTTTTGTGAGTTAGAATTATGTTCTACATCCTTCTCCAGCTCTGTCCAGAACCCTCTGCTGTGATCCTGGTAAGAGCAGTCAGTGGTGGTAGCCGGGCACCATCTAGCTATAGTGGACTCAGTCTGGTGGAGGCCTTGGTAGCTGGGGTCCATTAGTCCTTCGGACTAATCTTTTCCTTGTATCCTATTCTCTTCATTCTCCCTTGCTCCCGAAAGGATGAGACCAATGGAGTATATTAGATGGCTGCTCACAGGCTTTTAAGACCCCAGATGCTACTCACCAAGGAATGTAGAACATTGTCTATATAAACTGTGTTATGCCAATTGAGCTAGTTGTTCCCTGAGACCATGGTCCCCACAGCCCTTCACCCAGCAATTCAGTCCCTCAAGGAGTCTGGATGTGTTTATGGGGCTTCCATGACCTTTCCTTGTACAAGTTGTGCTGGTTTGCCTGTATTGTGTACTGTCTCACCCTTCACCCAAGATACCACTTATCTATTGTCTATTTAATATTCCCCCCCCACCCTTTCCATCCCTGGTAACCAACAAAGATTGTTACATTTTGTGTGTGAACTTTTTCATGGGTTTTTACAATAGAGGTCTCATACAATATTTGTCCTTTTGTGATTGACTTATTTCACTCAGTATAATGTCCTCCAGTTTCATCCATGTTATGAGATGCTTCACTGATTCATCATTGTTCTTTCTCGTTGCATAAAACTCCATTGTGTGTATGTACCATAGTTTGTTTATCCATTCATCTGTTGATGGGCATTTAGGTTGTTTCCATGGTTTTGCTATTGTGAACAATGCTGCCATGAACATAGGTGTGCATAAATCTATTCGAGTGATGACTCCAATTTCTCTAGCATATATTCCTAGGAGTGGGATTGCTGGATCGAATGGTATGTCTATTTCTAGCTTTCTCAGAAAGAGCCATATCATTTTCCAAAATGGATGTATCATTTTGCATTCCCACCAGCAGTTCATAAGAGTTCCAATCTCCCCGCAGCCCCTCCAATGTTTGTTATTTCCAGTGTTTTTGATTTGTGTCAGTAATGCCGGGGTGAGATGGTATCTCATTGTGGTTTTAATTTGCATTTCTCTAATGGCTACTGATCACAAGCATTTCCTCATGTGTCTGTTGGCCATTTGAATATCTTCTTTGGTGAAGTGTCTGTTCATTTCCTTTGCCCATTTTTAAATAGGATTATTTGTCTTTTTGTTGTAGAGGTGTTGAATTTTCTTGTAGATTATGGAGACTAGATCTTTGTCTGACTTGTACTGTCCAAAAATTTTTTTCCAGTCTGTAGGTTCTCGTTTTACTCTTTTGGTGAAGACTTCTGAAGAGCATAGGTGTTTGATTTTTAGAAGATCCCAGTTATCTAGTTCATCTATTGAGGTTTGTGCGTTGATGGTTATGGTTTGTATCCTGTTAATGCTATGTATTAAGGCCTGAAGTGTTGGTTCTATTTTTCTTCTATGAACTTTATAGTTTTAGGCTTTATATTCAGGTCTTTGATCCATTCGGAAGTAGTTTTTGTATATGGAGTGAGGTGTGGGTCCTGTTTCATTTTTTTGCAGATGGATATCCAGTTTTGCCAGCACCATTTGTTAAAAAGACTTCCTTTTCCCCATTTGATGGACTTTTGGCCCTTATCGAAGATCAGGTGACTGTAGGTGGATGGATTTACGTCTGGGTTCTCAATTCTGTTCCATTGGTCAATGTATCTGTTGTTGTACCAGTAACAGGCTGTTTTGACTACTGTAGCTGTATAGTAGGTTCTGAAGTCAGGTAGTGTGAGTTCTCCAAGTTCATTCTTCTTCTTCTGTAGTGCTTTACTTATTCGGGGCTTCTTCCTTTCCCATATAAAGTTAATGATTAGTTTTTCCATCTCTTTGAAGAATGTTGTTGGTATTTGGATCTGGATTGCGTTGTATTTGTAAGTTGCTTTAGGTAGAATTGTCATTTTCACAATGCTGTGCCTGCCTATCCATGAGCATGCTATGTTTTTCCATTTATGTAGATCTCTTTGGGTTTCTTGCAGTAGTGTTTTGTAGTTTTCTTTGTATAGGCCTTTTACATCCCTGGTTAGATTTATTCTTAAGTATTTTATTTTTTTAGGGGCCATTGTAAATGGTATTGTTTTCCTGATTTCCTTTTCATCTTTCTCCTTATTGGTGTATAGGAATCCAACTGATTTTTGTATGTTTATCTTGTATGCTGCTACTCTGCTGAATCTTTCTGTTAGTTCCAGTAGATTTCTCTTGAAGTCTTTAGGGTTTTCTATGTATAGTATCATGTCATCTACAATCCAGGACAGTTTAAGTTTTTCATTACCTATTTGGATGCCCTTTATTTCTTTTTCTTGCCTTTTTGCTCTAGCTAGAACTTCCAGCACAATGTTAAATAGGAGTGGTGATAAAGGGCATCCTTGTCTTGTTACTGTTTTCAAGGGGAATGTTTTCAGCCTCTCTCCATTAAGAATGATGTTGGCCATTGGTTTTGCATAGATGCCCTTTATTATGTTGAGAAATTTCCCTTCTATACCAATTTTAATGAGAGTTTTTATCAGGAATGGCTGTTAGACTTTGTCAGATGCCTGTTCTGTGTCAATCGAGATGATCATGTGATTATTTTCTTTACTTTTATTTATGTGGTGGATTATGTTGATTGATTTTCTAATGTTGAACCATCCTTGCATACCTGTTATGAATCCTACTTGGTCGAGGTGTATTATTTTTTTGACATGATGCTGAATTCAGTTGGCTAGAATTTTGTTCAGAATTTTTGCATCTATATGTACGAGAGATATTGGTCTGTAATTTTCTTTTTTTGTGAAGTCTTTGCCTGGTTTTGGTATCAGTGTTATGCAGGCTTCATAGAATGAATTTGGAAGTGTTGCTTCCTTTTCTGTGCTTTGAAATAGCTTCAGTAGTACTGGTATAAGCTCTTCTGTAAATATGTTGTAGAATTCTCCAGTGAAGCCATCTGGGCCAGGGCTTTTTTTGGTTGGGAGTTTTTTTATTACCTTTTCAATCTCTTCTCTTGTTATGGGTCTGTTCAGATTTTCAACATCACTTTGTTGTAGTTTGGGTAGGTAGTGTGTTTCTAGAAATTTATCCATTTCCTCTAGGTTTTCAAATTTGTTTGAGTATAGTTTTTCATAATATTCTGTTATAATCCTTTTTATTTCAGTTGGGTCTGTTGTAATGTCCCCCATTTCATTGCTTATTTGGGTTATTTGCGTCCTCTCCTGTTATTCTTTTGTCAGTCTGGCCAGTGGTTTGTGGATTTTGTTGATTCTTTCAAAGAACCAACTTTTGGTTTTGTTGATTCTTTCCATTGTTTTTCTGTTCTCTATTTCATTTATTTCTGCTCTGATCTTTACTATTTCCTTTCTTCCGGTGGCTGTGGGCTTTTTTTGCTGTTCTCTTTCTATTTGTTTGAGTTCTATAGTTAATGTTTCGATTTTTCCCTTTCTTCTTTTTTGATGTGTGCATCTATTGCTATAAATTGATCTCTGAGGACTGCCTTTGCTGTGTCCCAAAGGTTTTTGTATGATGTGTTTTCATTCTCATTTGATTCTAGGAATTTTTTGATTCTGTCTCTGATTTCTTCTATTACCCAGTGACGTGTAAGTAGGGTATTATTCAGTTTCCATGTAATTGATTTTTTTTTCCTTGCTCTTTCTATTGTTAATTTCTACCTTGATGGCATTGTGGTCAGAGAAGATACTTTGAATTATCTCAGCATTTTTGATCTGGTTGAGGATTGCTCTGTGGCCTAAGATACGGTCTGTTCTGGAGAACGTTCCATGTGCATTGGAAAAGAATGTGTACTTTTCAGCAGTTGGATGGGTTGTTCTACATATGTCTATGAGGTCAAGTTGGCTGATTGTGCCCTTTAGGTCTCCTGTATCTTTGTTGAGTTTCTTCTTAGTTATTCTGTCCTTTACTGACAGTGGTGTGTTGAAGTCTTCTACTATTATTGTGGATCTGTCAATTTCTCTTTTCAGTGTTGTTAAAGTTTGTTTTATGTATTTTGGAGCCCTGTACTGGATGTGTAGATGTTTATTATGGTTATATCTTCATGATGGATCATCCCCTTAATCATTATATAGTGTCCTTCTTTGTCTTTTATGGTGGATTTTGTTTTAAAGTCTATTTTATCTGAGATTAGTATTGCCACTCCTGCTCTTTTTTGGTAGTTGTTAGCTTGATATATTTTTTTCAAGCCTTTGACTTTGAATAAATTCACATCTTTGTTTCTAAGGTGTGTCTCTTGTAGACAGCGTATTGATGGATCCTGTTTGCTTATCCATTCTGTCACTCTCCGTCTCTTTATGGGTACATTGAGTCCATTTACATTCAGTGTAATTATTGATAGATGTGAGTTTGTTGCTGTCATTTTGTAGTGCTTTTTTTTGTGGTGCTGAAGTTTTCTTTGTTCTTCTTACTCTCTTGTGCTGAGTTACTTTTGTTCGTGGATTTTTTTCATTTCTTTTGTTTTTGTAGGTTTTTTTTTTCTGAGACTTTATGTTTTTCCTTTTTATTTTTATGAATATGTTTGTTAACTTTCTTTGTGGTTACCATGAGTTTTACCCTTATCTTTCTAAGTTTGAAGCAGTCTACCATTAGTTGGTATTACCTTGCCTTCCTCTCCATTAGAAGATACCTATGCCGTTTATTCCCTCTCTTATTGTTTTTATGTTGTGGTCATTTACTGATTAACTGTTCTAATTCCCTGTTGTATTTCTTTTGGTTTTGGATAGTCCTTGAGAGTTCATTTCCTAGACTGGTATCCAGCTGGTGCGATCCTGCATCCTAGATTCAGCCTGTGAGCTGAAGTTGTTTGTTCTCAGATCAAAGATCTCGCTTTAATAATTCTTGTAAATTTGGTTTGGCTTTTACATATTCCCTTAATTTCTGTTTATCTGGAAATGACCTAATTTCACCATCATATCTGAATGAGAGTTTTGCAGGATATATTATTCTTGGCTGGCAATTTTTTTCTTTCAAGATTTTATATATTTCATCCCATTGCCTTCTTGCCTGCATGGTTTCTGCCAAATAATCTGAGCTTAGTCTTATTGTTTCTCCTCTGTATGTGGCTTTTTGTTTTTCACAAGCTGCTCTCAGGATTCTTTGTTTGTCTTTGGTTTTGGCGAGTGTGATTATGTTATGCCTTGGTGATTTTCTTTTGGGGTCTCTCCTATATGGGTTTCGTTGAGCTTCTTGGCTGGCCAGCTTTTCATCTTTCATGATCTTGGGGAAGTTTTCTGTCAGCAGTTCTTCAGTGATCCTCCCTGTGTTTTCTGTTTTCTCCCCCTGTTCTGGAACTCCAATCACTGGTAAATTTTTGCTTTTGATTGTATCCCACATAACTCTCAGGGTGTCTTCATTTTTCTTTGTTCTTTTTTCTGAGTTTTCTTCAAACAGAGTTATATCCAGGTGTTTGTCTTGAATTCCACTGATCCTGTCTTCCACCTTTTCATATCTGCTTCTCAGCGCTTATGACACCGTCCATTTCTGAAATCTTGTTGTTTATTTTTTGGATTTCTAATTGTGTTTTTTTTTATAATTTCTAGATGTAAATTTAGTTTGTTATTTTGTTCCTGCATTATTTTCCTGAATTCCTCCAATTTTTTGTCTGTATTTTCCATGAATTTATGTATTTTTTCCTCATTTTTTGTCTGCTTTTTGCTTCAGCTCTTGGAGAATTCTGAGTATTAGAGATTTGAATTCCATATCAGGTAGTTCTAGTGCCTTTTCTTCCACTGGAAAGTCATCTGTTGTTTCATTTTGGATGCCTACTGGAACCATCCTGTTCTGTTTTTGTAAATGTTTTGATATTTTCTGCTGTCTTTGGGGCATTCTGTGGTTATTTTTCTCATTTATTGATTGTAGATTTTTTTGTTTCATCCTTTTTTTTAGAAAATTGGCTATGTCTGAGTATGCGGGCTGTGTGTTCTTTGTTATTTGTTCGTCTCTGGGCACAATACTTTTCGCCTCCTTCTCCAACTGGCAGATATGATACCTCAGGGGAGGTCTAGCTGATGAGGAGTTACTGGGATGGGTTGTTTGTGGCACTTACTACAGCCACCAGTGCTGGTCGGTATCAGTGCAGGGCAGGTTCCAGTAGGCCGTGCCTGTGCTGCTTGGTGGTGTGATGCTAAGTGCTCAACAAGTAGTTAGGATGTAGTGGGGAAATTGTTATGTGTGGACCTAAGATGGACATGTGAGAGAGGAGAGAAGAACAGGACCCAAAAACATAGAAACAAACAAAAAAGAATGCTAGAGGAGAGTGTCATTGGAGTGGAAAGATGAGAGACTATGAAATGGAGAAAAACAAATAGGGGAAGAGGAAGAAAAAAAGAAAAGAATGAATAAATAAAAATCAGAAAGGGAAAAGAACAGCAAAGTTCCCAGGGATCCCACCCGTGCGGATATGAGGTCTGGGTAAGTTGTTCTCAGGTACTTCAGTACAACCTGTCTAGAAGGTGTAGTAGTATACAATGCCAGGTATTCAGGCAACAAAAATAGAAGGAAGATATGGAGAGACAAAAAACTGAGTAATGAAGAAAGATAAAAAGGGAAAAAGAGGGAAAAGAAAACAAAACAAATTAAAAATAATAAAAACAAGAAAAGCCCCCAAAAAAGTAGAAAAAAAAAAATCAATGAAAAAAGAAATGCCCTCATGGATCCCACTTCACTTCTGTGCAAGCTGAGGGGGTATGTTTCAAGCCACGCAGCACCGCCTGGCCAGAACGGGCTCCCAACTCAAGAAAAGGAAAAGAAAACAAGCAAACAATTCAAAACAAACAAATGAACAAAAGCCCCGGGATCTCTGCAGGTCGGCAGCCCAGACCGGGAAGCAGCTCCATACTCGAATGGAGTGCCGCAGTCTCTCAAGAAGAAGAAAATATGGCGCACTGAGCCAGGTATTTGAGAAAAAGGAGGGGGAAGTGGTGAGAGGTAAGGAAGAAATCAAAAGAAGCGGAAAGAAAGCAACGTCAGCAGCCAGCAAATGGCACTCAGAGAGCCAGCTAGTGCGGATTGGTGGAATCCAAGCAGCCGGTGCTTCCCGGACAAGACACTGTGTTCACGGGAAGCAGAGGAGGCCAATTGTGGGTGAAGAAGGTTAGGGGGAAGGAAAGAGTATGTCACAAATTACCAGAGCTCTGCAGCCCCTCAGGAAGAAGCATAGATGTCACACAGAGCCAGATATTTGAGCGAAAGGAGGAGGAGGTGGTGAGAGGTAAGGAAGAAATCAAAAGAAGTGGAAAAAAGCAACACCAGCAGCCAACAAATAGCATTCAGCGAGCTGGCCCCTTCAGGTGTGTTCAATCCAAGCAGCCGGTGCTTCCTGGCCAAGAGATTGTGGCTCCGGGGAGCAGAGGAGGCCGAGTGGGGGTGAAGAAGTGTGTGGGGTGGGAAAGCGTATATCGCAAATTACTGGTTGCTTTGTCTTCCGTTGGAAGCTCCGTGAAGCTCCTTTCTCATACCCCCTGTTTGCTGGTCTCTGATAGGAGTCCAAGATGGCAGATCCGCTCTGCATTAGCTGATAGGAAACCTCTGCATGAATCTCTCCTCACTCTCCATTCTCTGTCAGTTTTCTCACTCCATTTGGTGCTTGGCTGAATTCTTTCTCTCTTCATTTGATGTTTTAGGGTTTCAGGATTGTTGTTTTCTCTGTTCAGCTTAGTTTTTTGGATCTTTGCTGTGGAGGGACAGCGTGGTGCTTCTGCCTAGAGCACCATTTTGCCAGAAGACCTAAAATCTATATTATTTTATTTGGTTTATCTAACAAATCCTAAATACAAAATTGAAAGTAATAACCTGGTTTCTTAAATATAGGTTACTGGAGTATCTTTTCTTGGTTTTTGAAATTATCTAAGCTTAATATGTAACTCTCACGTAAGTTAATAAAATCACAAATATTTTAAAAACTAGTAAAAGCATTTATACAGTAATAAGTTAACCTTTTGTTTAATATAAGCTTTCCCTTTAAAGCTACATTGTTTAGTTCATGAGTACATTTAGTTTATCAAAATGAAACAAAAAAATTCTCATTGACAACAATACACAACCCAAGTGTTAATGAAAATTTAAATGGGGAAACCTGATTACCTAGGGTTTTCTACACATATTATCAGGTTGTCTATAAGTATAAACTTTTGTTTTTTTTAGCTGGGGTTTTTTACAAATGTAATCATGTTGTTGTCTATATGTAGAAACTTTTATTTCTTCCTTTCTTGTTAGTATGGTTTCTATTTCTTTTTCTTGTAATATTGCGATGTTTAGGACCTATACATTCGTGCTGGATTTTGAGTATTAGGGAGAATGCAGTCTATCTCTAACCATTAAATATGATTTCAATTGTTTTCTATTGCTATGTAATAAATTAGGAATCGCTGGATGGTGCAAAGGGTTAAGTGTTCAACTACTGTCCAAAACGTTAGCAGTTTGGACCCACCTAAACACACCTTGGAAGATAGGCTGGGTGATCTGCTTCCTAAAGATCACAGCCTTAAAAAATCCTGTGGAGCAGTTCTACTCTGCACATGTGGCATCTCGATGAGTAGTAATTGACTCAAGAGCAAATAGTAACAACAATGTGTACTACATTCCCCAAAACTTTTTGGGTTAAACCAACAAAATTTTATTAACTCATAGTTTTTGAAGGTCAGTAACTCTAGACCTCATAAGGGCATCATGTTTGGTAAAGTGGAGCATCAGCAAAAATGAAGAAAATCCTGTATGAAATGCTTTGACACGGTGGCTACAATAATGGGCTCAAACATTTGAAGGATTTTGAAGATGGTGCAGGACTGAGCAATGTTTCCCTCTGTCATACATAAGTTGCAATGATACGGAGACAACTTGATAGCAAGTAACAACAGTTCTGGAAGTGGCTAAAACTAGTCTTCTGCTCAAGGTCAGCCTGAAGTTCAAGGTATTGGCGAGGTTGCATTTTCAACCGGAGGTACCACTGGGAAAAAATCCAATTACAAGCTTAGTCAAGCTGTCGACATAATACATTTCCTTGCAGACGTATGACTGAAGTCACAAACTTTTTGCTGGTTTTTAGTTTAAGGGCACTCTCAGGTCTTAGTGTCTACCTGCAGTTCCTAGCCAAGTGAGCTTTTCAACATGTCTCTTTATTTACTATAGCCTACAGAGACAGTCTCTGTCTCCAGTCTGATAAGATGGAATATTATATAACATACTGTAATCATGAGTGATATCTCATCACCTTTGCTATATTCTGTTGGTTAGAAGAAAGTCTCATGCTTCACCCACATTCAGTGGGAAGGGATTATGCAAAAGTGTACAAATGAAGAGGTAAGAGTCAATGGTGGACACCATTAGGCCTGTCTGCCACAATCTAGCTGTGAATTTTGTATAAGTGTACTGATTATTAGATCTGAAAAGTTTTTTTTTTTAATTTAATAATGAATAGGTATTGAATTGTATTAAATGTTTTCTCTGCATCTTTAATGAACATATTATTTTTACCTTTTAATAAGTTAACAAGGTGGATTGTATTAATTTGTTTTTGAATGTCAAACCATCTTCTATGGGGAGGGGGTAAATTCCGTGTTATACTTTCATATATTGCTGCATTTTAAAATTTTATTTATTTTAATTTTAGTGAAAGTATACATAGCAAAACATACACCCATTCAAGAATTTCTACATGTACAATTCAATAATGTTGCTTACATTGTGCACATTGTGTCATATTCTCACTGTCTCTACCCATATTGTTTCACCACCATTGACTTAGACTAACTACCCTCTAAATTTCTCATCTATGTGTTAGAGTTACTGTTGTCAATTTAACCTCAAATGGATTATTTTTTAAAAGAGTGCAATACTCGTGGAGAACATTCTTTACTAATTTATCTAAATTGTTATTTAATTTAAAGATTACTTTGGGGGAAAATTTCAGTTCATGATTTGAAGATTTTCTCAGAGCTATATATTTAGGGGTTCCTTTAGTCTCAATAGGTCTAGTAAGTCTGAATTTTGTGAGAATTTTAAGTTCTGTTCCACAATTTTTTCACCTATTGATCAGGATTCATCTACTGATTCCTTGCTCAAAACCTTCAGTAATGGTAGCCTAGCACCATGCAGTACTTCTGCTCTCATGGCAAGGGAGACAGTAGTTTATGGTGGCAGTGATACCTGCAATCCAATTCCTTCTCTGATTTCTGGGTCTACTTCTTCCTCTGTTGCTCCAGGCAAATGGAGACCAATTGTTGTATCTTGGATGACCACTTGCAAGCTTCTAAGACCCTAGACACTACTCACCAAACCAGAGAGTGGAACAGTAACTCTAAAAACAGTAGTAGGCCAACTGACTGGACATTTCCACAAAGCCATGACCCTGTACCTTCGAACCAACAAAACTAATCCCATGAGGTGTTTGGATGTACCTAAGTAGAAGCAGCCTGTGGATTTGAAACACCAACCTTTCAGTTAGCAGCCAAGTGCTTAATCACTGTACCGCCAGGGCTCCTTTTTCTTTACAAAGACAATTATGTTTAAAGTGATTAAAAATAAGAAAAATAATTTATATTTGTCTATAATCTTATTGTGTCTAGTGTTCTTCATTTCTTTATGTAGATACAAATATCTATCTGGTAATATACTCCTTATGCTTTAAAATCTTTTTTTTTTTTTTTTTTTAAGGAATGAATGCTGACAATTTTCTTTGTTTTTATTTTTAAAAAAAGTCTTTACTTTGCCTGCATCTTTAAAAATAGTTTCCCTGTCTATAGAATTCTCAATTAACAGTTTCTGTGTTTGTTTTTTCTTTTAGTGTTTTAATTATGCTGCACCATAGTCTCCTAACTATCATATTTTATGACAAAAATTCTGCTGTCATTTTTATCCTTGTCCCTCTGGTTGAATTCAAGATATTTTCTTTTTGCTAGTTTTCATCTGTTTGCCTATGATAAGTCCAGATTTTTTTTTCCTTTGTGTCTATTATTTTTTAGATTTTCTGAGTTTCTTAGATATGTTTGTATTTACCAGCGTTTTGAACCGGTTCATTCCTGTAGGACACTCTGCTGAGAATTTGCATTTCCACCCCAGATAGGCTGAATCAGAACCTACATTTTAACAAGATCCCCAGGTGATTCTTATATCTTATCCCATATAAGTCTTCTCATTTAAAAGTTTCAGAGTCTAGTCTTGTGTGTGTGCAGATTATTATTTAGCCAGAGACTTAAACATACGCCTATTTAAATTTCTGAACCATCTCTTTTCCAGTACACTGCCCTGCAAATTCTAGCAACATCAGTAATCTTCACTCTAATCTCTACCTCCTCAACTCCATGTCATCAAAATGATGTTCTTGGACTACAGCTTTCTGCACTTTAATCTAAAAAGTGCCTGTAGAAGGAATTTTGAGCATTTGTGTGGTTCTTTTCCATGTTTTTCTCCTCACTCAGGAATCATAGTCCTGTGCTGCTTATTGTGCAACATCTTAAAATACTTGCTTCATATATTTTGTTTAGTTTTAAACTTGCTTATGAAAAGTTTAGTCCAAACACTTTAGTCCATTATGTCTTCAAGACAAAAATCAACCTTTATTAACTTTAATGGTAATATTGTAGAGAATTCTATTAATTCAACAAAATCTGGTGCAGATATAATAAAGACATTATGTAGGTCATTTTCTTATATTTTATATTTTTACCACTGTAAACCCTATTTTAAAACCAAACTAGTATATCACATTTTGAAAATGCAGACTATAGACTCTAACTATCCAATGTTTTTTAACTTGCATCTATTCTAGAAAACCAATTTTAAAAAAAAGAAAAGAAGAGAAACATCTAAGTCAACTACTCACCAACCTGTTCCAGTCGAGTCAGTCACAACTCATAGTCACCCTAAAGACAGAGTAGAACTGTCCTATAGGGTTTCCGGGGTTGTAACCTTTATGGAAATGACTGTCATAACTTTCTCCTGTGGAGTGGCTAGTTGGTTCAAACTGCCGACCCTTTGGTTAGCAGCTGAATGCTTAGCAACTGTGCCAGTAGGGTTCCTTAGTACTCACCGTACTATACAATAATTTCTAGCTCAAGAATCAGTGATTATGTTGAATAACATTTTTCTAGACATTAAAACCTGAAAAATACTTTAATTCTTAGAAAAATTGTTAAGGGCTTTAGATGTTAGTTCTAGGGTTAGCCTAATGGGATTTAGTTGTGAATCTTATTGTGGTAGCTCCCAATTCTATGTCAAAAAGAAAAAAAAAAGACAAGACAATATTATTTTAAGTACACCAAAAAAAAAAGTATTCAAGAAGAAAAAAAATACTAAATCTTTTAGAAATCTATTTCTTAGACTCCAAATAGCTTTGTTTTCACAGAAATAAATTTTAAGAAGATCCTTCTGAGAAAATATTTGTTAACCATATTTGTATTATTACCATAATTTAGTTGATAGTGGAAAGTTTTGCATACTTTTTGTAAATCACCAGTTTATCCATAAATAATGTTAACTTTCAACATTATATCACAAATTTCTTAAGCCTGATATTTTTGTGTCTGTGCCAACATTTCAAGTCAAAAACATATGAGGAGACTTCTGTTACAACATCTACAACTAAATATATGATTATCAACTACAACTGAGAACTTTATTCCTTCATTCCACAAATATTTACTTTGCCAACACTGTATGCATGACTGTGGATCCACAGAATGAGAAAATCTGCCCCCAGAGTGCTTACACTCTAACTAGAAAACAGAAAATGTTGTAGGTTCTTACAGTAACTTGTAATGAGTCTTACGAAATATGAATTGGTACTAAATTAACACTTAATATGGGCATATAATTACTGAGCATGTAATATGTGCCAAGTTCACCAAGCTATGGAAGTTGGTGAAGGTACTTAGAAACAAAGGAGCTCAGTTTTGGATAAAAATAATGAAGGCTGATACGCAAACCAAGTTATCTTGATTTATCCCAAAGAGCTCAACTTCCTCATCTTCTCATTATGCCTAGAATAATCAGGACATTGATCTGAATATTGATTCTCATTAAGCCAGATAAGAGGGCCAAGTTTTTTCATCCAGCTTAGTGATTAGTGAAAGGTAAGGCTCTCCTTTCAGATTTAAAGTTTAAATTGGGGCAAGGAGTATAGACATGGCAAACTGTCCTTTAAAAAATAAGTTTATTTGTAATATTCATTAAAAAAGTAAGCTTTTTTTTTTTCCTGTTTAACACATGAGACTAATGCAAATCTTTTCCTGAGAGATGGATTTACTCTATGTATGACATCAAATCAGTAGCCGAAGCCTAAGAATGAGTTTTAGACTGTGGCAAGGTTACCAGGTTGATGATGTCCACGGAGTTCCTTTGGAGAGAGAAACATCTGGACGCCCTGAAAATATTGCAGTGTTTTATTAGTTAAATGACATTACTTACCAGAACTTGAGCAATGTTTTATTCATGACAAAGCAGCCTGTTTAAATGTCAGTATAAAATTATATCTGACAATTGTAGGCTAATCAGTTGAAGATCAGAAGTTGTTATACATACCAAGAAGAAATCATAATGTTGCCTTAGGAATTTCTCAGGAAAAATATTTCAAGCAATATTTAAAAGTTTAGCATTATCATTAACAGTATGCATTTTTCTTGATATATGTCTTTTCTAGGAAGGCAATAGATTGTTAACTACTTTTACTACCGAGAATATTTTCCTAGGGTTGCATACATTCAGTTTAACTAGAATGAAATCTAATTCTTACAAGGCCCCTTCACACATCATTCTTAGAATAACAGAATCACAAATCAAATATTCTTACTGTAATGATTTCCTAGTGTTCTCCAAATTATATAGAATTAATGATTATAGGTTTTGAAAGAACTACTGTCCATAGATACATGATTATATGTATAGAATTCAAAAACTCCCTTTTTGAGTTTGAAAGTGTTGAACTCTTACTTGAGAAATGAAAGCCTGAGTGTAAGAAAGATGGGAAAGACTTTTATGGCTGGATCAGAGTATTCTTTTCTCCCCTAGTCCTCATCTTAGAATCATTAACTTCTTAAAATGGCCCTGTTTACCAACTGCAAGTGTTCTCACCAACCTAGTCTGCAGCTCTTACAGAAATTTATATTTCCTTTATTAACAAAGGAAAAATTAAGAGATAAAAGGTTACATGACTCTCCCTATCAGGTGTATCCCATAGATAAATTCATGAGATCATTGCCACTGGTAACCATAAACTAACATTAAATGGAATATTTTAGGTATCTGGTTACCTACAGAATCAACAAAGACCAAGGATAATTTTATAGCACTGATGCCAGATGAGCGAGGTCATAAAAAATGCATACGACATTTTAAAACAGTTTAATTACTCAGAGATTCAGTTTTCATAAAAGGAATACAAAGGGAATAAATTTAATATTGTGACTACAGATTTTGCAAAAATGCTCTAGCTTTTTTTACATTACCTAAATATGATGTGAATAAAGCATATAAAATACATTAAAATGCTCAAAATTACCAAGCAGTAAAATTATATTCAGAATAAATAAATTTAATATTATTTAAAAGTAAATAAATAAATATACCATGCATCAATATTCCAGTTGGCCAAGAAAAATCGAATGCTCGATTACAGTGATCTCCACTAATTTTTTTTTCGAAACTTACCCTTTGACTTCCAAGTGAAAATTGCATTTGATTAGGAATGTATCTTCCCAATAGAATGTAAGCTGCATGGCAACAGAGATTTGTCTGTTTGTTCAGTTCTGTATTCCTAGAGCTCTGGTGGTGTAATGGTTAAGAGCTATGGCTGCTAACTGAATGGTTTTCAGTTCAAATCCACCAGCCACTCCTTGGAAACCCTATGGGCAGTTCTACTCTGTCCTATAGGCTTGCTATGAGTTGGAATCGACTCCATGGCAATGGGTGGTGGTGGTAGAACACCTAACAACAACATAACAATGCCTGGAAAAAAGTGGGTGTCCAGTATACATTTATTAAATTAATTCATAATTAAACGTGTAAATGATCTCTTCCAAAATTCCCAATTAATATGCTTCTAAGAGGTGGAAATGTAAGAAATCTCTTTTATTGTCCCTAAAAATAATTGTTATTAATATCATTTGTCTGTTTATATGGGCCCCTGTCCTAAAGTATATTTAGGGAAAAAGAGAGGGTATTGTCTCATATCATTTTCTAACATCACCAAACCTACAGCTGCTTCTCTGTATAATGTGCCTGTATCTGATGCTGTCGGTTCTGCTTTAATTATTTGTTCATTTTTCTATTAGTCTTTGACTGGGCTCCATTACCAGCATAACCTTAGTTACAATTCTGGACAAACACACTTGCCTTAAAGGAAGAGAAGAAAGAACATACATTTTTCTTTTCTATTCATTCCATTAGTTACCCAAAATACTAATAATGAAAGACTATATGTATGGAAGGTTTCCATCTTTTTCTGTTTTGTGAAAGTGTTTATGTAGAATTTGTATGACTGCTTTCATAACTATTTGATAAAACTTACCAGTGATAATGGTAGGGGAGAGGGGATCCAGGCCTAGAGATTTAGTTGAGGTCATAAAGGTTTCTTCCTACTTTTTCTAGAGAGTGTATATTTGTAGCTCTCTCATTTAAGTCTATAATCTATTGGGTCAGTACTGACTTTTTTCCCTGTATGTATATGTATATATATATATATATATATATATATGATTGCTCCAGGAGCATTTCATAAAAGGCATTTCTTTTGCCATTGTACTTCTTTTCCACCTTTGTCAAAAATTAATTGACCCTGTACATGTTGCTCTATTTTCTGCACTCTATTTTGTACAATTGATTTATATGTTTATGTTTTGGCCATCATCACCCTATCTTCATTACTGTAGATATCAAGTACTGTTTATAAAAAGGTAGTGTAGGTTCTCAACTTTTTGTTTTCTTTTTAAAAATGTTTTGCCTATTCTAAATTGTTTGCATTCCTATATAAGTGTTAGAATCAATTTGTCACTTTCTAACCAAACTCATTAAATCTATAGATAAAGTTGTGAAAAATTGGCATTTTATTTGTATTAAATTTTATATTACACACAGGGGATTAGATAGACAGACAGACAGACAGACAGACAGATAGATAAAAACCCATTGCCATCGAGTCGATTCTGACTCATAGCAACCCTATGCTTGTGAGTATTGTCTAACTTTTTCTCTAACAGCTTTTACCAATAACTGCTTTGTGTATTGTGAAACTTGGTATTAGATACATAAACATTTATAATTATTTTATTTTCCTCATTAACTGACCCATTTATTGTAATTCTTAAGTGTTTTTCTTAAACTACTTTATTTCAAGTATACTCTTTATATTGAAATCTATTTTATGTGATTTTAATATATCTAGCCAAGCCTTCTGATACAGACAGTTTGAAGTGTGTTTTTTTTCCTGAATTTTACTTTTATGTTATCTTGGTTTTTACATTTAAAATGTGTCTTTTTTGGTAGAATAAAATTGGATCTTGATTTTTTTAATCCATTTTGACAATCTCTAACTTTTATTTCAAGTGTTTATTTCATTAATATTTAATGTAATTATTGATATGATTCATTTAAGTCTACGATTTATTATTTTTTGTCTTTTCTAACGACATTCAAAGTGATCTTTTTTCTTCAGTTTTCAGAAAATTGATTTTTAATTTACATACACATGCACACACATACACACTCACACACACACATACATTTTGTTTGAGCTTTGTTGAACTTCTTTGAACTCCAAATTGATATTTGTCCTCAAATTTGTGAAATTGTCACCCATTTATTTTTCAAATGTTTTCTGCTCCAATTTTATTCTCTTCTCTCTTTAGGACTCTAATTACAGTATGTTAGAACATTTCATGTTGCAATATTGTGCCAAGGATCCTTAGGTCACTATTTTTTTTTCTTATTGATAATTTTCTGCTATTTTTATTGTCTATGTATCTGAGATTAAGTTACTTGTTTTGCAGTTTCCACTTTTCTTATTTCTTGCCCTACAGATTCCAACCACTTCTACTTCATTGAAATCTGATCTCTGCCTTCTCAACTCAGTGGGTCAACTGTTCCTTCTTTGGTTTTCCAGCTCTCTGTGCTCTTGTCAGGGAATTGTCCTCAGTCAGAGAGCTGGATGATTGCATTGGTAACCTCTTGAGTTTCTTTTTTCTGTAAGATCACAGTCTAATGCTGCCTGTTGTCCCTTCTCTGAAAATAGTTGCCTCATATACATTTTTTTAAAGTTTTATAGTTGTTTACGGTGGAGTAGCTAGTCTGTTTTCTGTAATTTGATTACAGTCAAAAGCATATGTCCTGTGAAATTCATATCTAACAGACATTTATTATCTATTATTTATTTCAGTAACAATTATAATGTGAATGCATTTTGATTCCAAGTGAAATTGTCTATTCAGAATATTTCAATTAGTGATGATTTTTTTTTCCTAAAGTATAAACAAAGATTGCACTAACAGTCATAACATTATCTTTTTTAATATTTAGATTATTAATGTACAAATGATTACTAGGAAAACATTTTTAGCTCAAGTTCTTGAACAGTTGCTTTTAATTTATTTAATATATTTTAATCTATTCTGTCTAATCTACATTTCCTAGTAGTCCTTGAAATGTACAATTATGTTAATTCAGGGGCCATAAATTGTCAGTTATCTATTTTTTAAACCAAATATTTTCTTTCAGTAAGTTTTCAGAGGGTGAATTATGTGTATACACACAAACTTAATTTTTCTTTGGGAGCCTAAATACTTGAGAAAATTGTAATTTTGTATAGACATCAATGAGGTGGTGTTTTGATCTCATTTCTTCACACAAAACTGAAAATAAGTGGAATTGTAGCATCTTGAAATTTATTAGATTTATTATCTTGATAGCAAAATTTCATATGAAAATATAATATACAGTTAAATTTTTATGAATTCTTGAACCATTTATTCCACTGAGAAAATGGCTCTCAAAGAAAGAAATGTTAATTTATCAAGTCAACTGAATTTTATGTAGTATGTCTGCTTTTCAAACCTAAATATAAAAACATTCAACAATAATCTAAGAATTTATACTGACTCTAGCTATCTTTTCCAGCAGATAGGCAAGGAAGAAATGTCAAAAATATTCTTAAACAGAAATAAAAATTACAAAAATATCTATATGATTTTTTGTTTTATTTTTTTTATTATGCATTATGTGAATGTTTTACAGAGCAAATTAGATTTCCATTTGATAGTTTGTACATAAAGTGTTTCATGGCCTCGGTTTCATTCCCCACAATTTGTCAGCACTCTCCCCATTTCAGATATCAGACAACATGCAGAAACTTGCTCTTGAATGTTGAGTAGCTAAAGTGAATGGAAGAAATAATGAAGTAAAACAGATGAACAGAAGATTTCAAAGAGCCACTTGAGAAGACAAAGTAAAGTATTATGACCTGGTGTTAGAAAACCAAAAAGGAGGAACACATGCTAGGCATTTCTCAAGCTGAAAGAACTGAAGAAAAAATTCGAGCCTTAAGTTGCAATAGTGAAGGATTCTATGGGCAAAATACTGAACAGTGCAGGAAGCATCAAAAGAAGGAATACACACAGTCACTGTACCAAAAAGAATTGATGTTCAACCATTTCAGGAGGCAGCATATGATCAGGAACTGGTAGTACCGAGGGAAGATGTCCAAGCTGTGCTTAAGGCATTGGTGAAAACAAGGCTTCAGGAGTTGATGGAATACCAATTGATATGTGTCAACAAATGGATGCAGCCCTGGAAATACTCTTCTATGCCAAGAAATTTGGAAGATGGCTACCTGGTCAACTGACTGGAAGAGATCCATATTTATGCCTATTCCAAAGAAAGGTGATCCAACCAAATGCAGAAATTATCAAACAATATCATTAATACCACACTCAAGTAAGTTTTTTTTTTTTAGGTCGCAGAAGATCATTTTGAAACCTGCTGTTTCCCTTGAAATAGATAATTTTTAATAGCCTTATTGAGCTATGATTCACATACTGTACAATTCAACCATTTAAAATGTAGAGTTCAATGGTTTTTGTATATTCACAGATATGCATAATCATCACCACAATTTTAAAACATTTTCGTCACCTCAAAAAGAAACTCCATACCCTTTAGCTATCACTCCTCCATTCCTCTGCCCTGCTCCCTTCCAATCCTAAACAGCCACTAATTTACTTTCTTTCCTTATAAATTTCGCTGTTCTGGACTTTCACATGAATGGAATCACGTAGTACGTGGTCTTTTGTAACCGGCTTCTATCACTTAGTGTAATGATTTCAAGGTTCATCCATGTTGTTGCATGTATCAGTACTTCATTTCTATTTCCTATTTTTATTTTTTTGAGATTTAAGACTTTTTTATTATACTTTAGATAAAGGTTTACAGAACAAACTGACTTCTCATTAAAAAGTTAGTACACGTATTGTTTTATGACATTAGTTAACAACCCAATGACATGTCAACAACACTTTCCCTTCTCGACCTTGGGTTCCCTACTACCAGCTTTCCTGTCCCCTCCTGCCTTCTAGTCCTTGCCACTGGGCAGGTGTGCCCCTTTAGTCTCTTTTTTTTTCTTTATGGCGCTGTCTAATCTTTGGCTGAAGGGGAAACCTCAGGAAAGACTCCATTACTGAGCCAAAAGGGTGTCCAGAGGCCATACTCTGGGGGTTTCTCCAGTCTCTGTCAGGCCAGTAATTCTGGTCTGTTTTTGTGAGTTAGAATTTTGTTCTACATTTTTCTCCAGCTCTGTCTGGGACCTTCTATTTTGATTCCGGTCAGAGCAGTCAGTGGTGGTAGCGGGCACCACCTAGTTCTACTGGACTCACTCTAGTGGAGACCATGGTAGTTGTGGTCCATTAGTCTTTTGGACTAATCTTTCCCGTGTGCCTTTAGTTTTCTTCATTCTTCCTTGCTGCTGAAGGGGTGAGACCAGTGGAGTATCTTAGATGGCTGCTCACAGGCTTCTAAGACTCCAGACGCTACTCACCTAAGTTTAATGTAGAACATTTTCTTTATAAACCATGCTATGCCAATTGAGCTAGATGTTTCCAGAGACCATAGTCCACACAGCCCTCAGCCCAGCAATTCGGTCCCTCAGGGAGTTTGGATGTGTCAATGGAGCTTCCATGACCTTCCCTTGGGCAAGTTGTGCTGTCTTCCCCAGTATTGTGTACCGTCTTAACCTTTCACCAAAGTTACCACTTATCTATTACGTCTATTTAGTGTTTTTCCA
The DNA here is from genome assembly GCA_030035585.1 of Dugong dugon. NCBI lineage: Eukaryota > Metazoa > Chordata > Mammalia > Sirenia > Dugongidae > Dugong > Dugong dugon. Next base: position 96,883,926 of record CM057463.1, on the reverse strand, counting down.
TCCCAAACCCTGCCCTTCCTCATAACCATCGAAGATTGTTTCTTTTTGTGTGTAAACTTTTTCATGAGTTTTTATAGTAGTGATTTCATACAATATTTGTCCTTTTGTGATTGACTTATTTCACTCTGCATAATGCCCTCCAGATTCATCCATGTTGTGGGATGCTTCACAGATTCATCATTGTTCTTTCTTGTTGCATAGTACTGTATTGTGTGTATGCAGCAAACTTCGTTTATCGATTCATCTGTTGATGGGCATCTAGGTTGTTTCCATCTTTTTGCTATCATGAACAATGCTACAATGAACCTGGGTGTGCATATGTCTTTTCATGTGACTGCTCTTATTTCTCTAGTATATATTGCTAGGAGTGGGACTGCTGAAATCATACAGTATTTCTATTTCTAGCTTTCCAAGTAAGCACCATATCATTTTTCAAAATGATCGTACCAATTTGTATTCTAATCAGCAGTGCATAAGAGTTCCAATCTCCCCACAGCCTCTTCAACATTTGTTATTTTCTATTTTTTTGATTAATTTCAGTAATGCCGGGGTGAGACAGTATCTCATTGTGGTTTTGATTTGCATTTGTCTAATGGCTAGTGATCATGAGCGTTTCCTCATGTGTCTGTTAGCCACTTGAAAGTTTTCTTTGGTGACGTGTCTTTCATTTCCTTTGCCTATTTTTTAATTGGATTATTTGTCTTTTTGTTGTAGAGGTGTTGGATTTTCCTGTAGATTTTAGAGATTAGATCTTTGTCGGATTTGTCATAGCTAAAAAATTTTTCCCAGTCTGTAGGTTATCTTTTTCACTTGTTTGATGAAGTCTTTTGATGAGCATAAGTGTTCAATTTTTAGAAGATCCCAGTTATCTAGTTTATCTTCTAGAGTTTGTGTGTTGTTTGTTATGGTTTGTATCCTGTTAATGTCATGTATTAGGGACTCTAGCGTTGATCTTATTTTTTCTTCTATGGACTTTATAGTTTTTGGTTTTATATTTAGGTCTTTGATTCATTTCAAATTAGTTTTTGTGTACTGTGTGAGGTATGGGTCCTGTTTCATGTTTTTGCAGATGGACATCCAGTTATGCCAGCACCATTTGTTAAAAAGATTGTCTTTTTCCCATTTGATGGACTTTGGGCCCTTGTCAAAGATCAAGGGACCATAGGTGGATGGAATTACATCTGGGTTCTCAATTCTGTTCCATTGGTCAGTGTATCTGTCATTGTACCAGTACCAGGACGTTTTGACTACTGTAGCTGTATAGTAGGTTCTGAAGTCAGGTAGTGTGAGTCCTCCTTCTTTATTCTTGTTCTTCATTGGTGCTTTACTTATCTGGGTCCTTTTCCCTTTCCATATTAAGTTAATGATTAGTTTTTCCATTTCTTTAAAGAATTGTATTTGGATAGAGATTGCATTGTATTTGTAAATTGCTTTGGGTAGAATTGTCATTTTTACAATGTTGAGTCTACCTATACATGAGCACCGTATGTTTTTCCATTTATGTAGATCTCTTCAAGTTTCTTGCAGTAGTATTTTGTAGTTTTCTTTGTATAGGTCTTTTACATCCCTTGTTAGATTAACTACTAAGTATTTTATTTTTTTAGGGGCTATTATAAATGGTATTGTTTTCCTGATTTCCTTTTCATTGTTCTCTTTATTGGTGTATAGGAATCCAACTAATTTTTGTATGTTGAAGCTTGTAACCTGCTACGCTGCTGAATCTTTCTATTAGTTCCAGTGATTTTCTTCTGGAGTCTTTTGGGTTTTCTATATATAGAATCATATCATCCACAAACAGGGATAGTTTAACTTCTTCTTTACCTGTTTGGATGCTCTTTATTTTTTGTCTTGCCTTAGGCTCTAGGTAGGACTTCCAGCACAATGTTAAATAGGAGTGGTGATCAAGGGCATCCTTGTCTTGTTCCTGTTCTCAAGGGGAATGTTTTCAGCCTCTCTCCATTAAGAATGATGTTGGCTGTTGGTTGTGTATAGATGACCTTTATTATGTTGAGGAATTTCCCATGTATACTTCTTCTATTGAGAGATTTGATCAAGAATGGGTGTTTGACTTTGTCGAATGCCTTTTCCACATCAATTGAGATGATCATGTGATTTTTTTCTTTTCTTTTATTTATGTGATGATTATGTTGATTGATTTTCTAATGTTGAAGCATCATTGCATACCTGATATGAAGCCTACTTGATCGTGTTGTATTATTTTTTTTATATGATGCTGAGTTCTATTGGCTAGAATTTTGTTGAGAATTTTTGCATCTATATTCATGAGATATATTGGTCTATACTTTTCTTTTTTTGTTGTGTCTTTGCTTGACTTTGATATTGGAGTTATGCTGGCTTCATAGGATGAATTCAGAAGTATCTCTCCCTTTTCTATGTTATGAAATAGTTTGAGCAGTACTGGTATAAGCTCTTCTCTGAATGTTTGGTAGAATTTTCCAGTGAAGCCATCTGGGCCAAGACTTTTTTTTGTTGGGATTTTTTTTTTAAATTAGTTTTTCAATCTCTTCTCTTGTTATCGGTTTGTTCAGATTTCCAACATCAGTTTGTGTTATTTTGGGTAGGTAGTGTGTTTCTAAAAATTTGTTCATTTCCTCTAGGTTTTCAAATTCCTTGGCATATATTTTTTCATAGTACTCTGTTATGATCGTTTTTATTTTAGCTGGGTCTGGTGTAGTGTTCCCCATTTTATTTCTTATTTGGATTATTTGCATTCTCTCCTATTTTTCTTTTGTCAGTTTGCCCAGTGGTTTGTTGATTTTGTTGATCCTTTCAAAGAACCAACTTTTGGGTTTATTTATTCTTTCTATTCTTTTTTATTCTCTATTTCATTTATTTCTGCTCTGATCTTTATTATTTTCTTTTTTCTGTTGTCTGTGGGCTTCTTTTGCTGTTCTCTTTCTATTCGTTTGAGTTGTGTAGAATGTTTTCATTTTGTCCCTTTCTTCCTTTTTCATGTGTGCAGCATTGCTCTAAATTGACTTTGAGGATTGCCTTTGCTGTGTCCCAAAAGATTTGGTATGATGTGTTTTCATTCTCTTTTTCTTCTAGGTATCGTTCATTTCATTATTGATTTCTTCTATTACCCAGGAGTTTTAAGCAGGGTGTTATTCAGTTTCCAGGTAATTGATTTTTTTTTCCTTGCTCTTCCTGCTGTTAATTTCTGCTCTGAAGGTGTTGTGGTCAGAGAAGATACTTAGTATTATCTCAGTGTGTTGGATTTTGTAGAGGGCTGCTTTGTGGCCTAAGATGTGGTCTATTCTGGAGAACATTCCACGGCATTGGAAAAGAGAATGTGTACTTTGCAGCTGTTGGGTGGAGTGTTCTATATATATCTATAAGTTCAAGTTAGATGAATGTGTCCTTTAAATCTTCTGTATCTTTCCTGAGTTTCTTTCTAGATGTTCTGACATTTACTGAAAGTTTTGTGTTGAAGTCTCCTGCTGTTATTGTGGAACTATCAGTTTCTCTTTTCAGTGTTGTTAGAATTTGTTTTATGTATTTTGGAGCCCGGTCATTGGGTATGTGGATATTTATTATGGTTATGTCTTCATGATGAATTAATTCCTTTACTCATTATATAGTGCCCTTCTTTGTCTTTTATGGTGGATTTTGTTTTAAAGTCTATTTTAACTGAGATTAGCATTGCCATTCCTGATCTTTTTTGGTAGCTGTTTGCTTGATATATTTTTTCCATCCTTCGTTTTTTAATTAATTTATATATTTGCTTCTAAAATGTCTCTCTTGTAGACAGCCTATTGATAGATCCTGTATTTTTTTATCCTTTCTGTCATTCTCAGTCTCTTTATGGGTGCATTTAAACCATTTACCTTCAGCGTAATTATTGATAGGTGTGAGTTTATTGCTGTCATTTTGTAGTGCTTTTTTTGTGATGCTGACATTTTCTTTGTTCTTCTTACTCTCCCATGCTGAATTCCTTTTGTTTGTGGATTTTTGTTTCATTCTTTTGTTTTTATGGATTTTGTTTTTACTAAGACCTTATGTTTTTCTTCTTTATTTTGATGAGCAGGCTTTTTAACTTTCTTTGAGGTTACCTTGAACTTTACCCTTATCTTCCTTGGTTTGAACCAGTCTATTATGAATTGGTATCACCTTGCCTTCCTCTCCATTAGAAAGTTCTATACCTGCACGGTTTATTCTGTCTTTTACTGTTGTGATGCCATTGTCATTTACAGATTAACCTCTCTGGTTCTGTGTTGTAAATCTTTTCGTTTTGAATAGTCCTTAAGAGTTCATTTCCTAGGTTGGTATCTGGCTGGTGAGATCTTGCATCCTAGATTCAGGCTGTGGTCTCATGTTGATTGTTCTAAAGCTAAAGACTCTCTTTAATAATTCTTGTAAATTTGGTTTGGATTTTACAAATTCCATTAATTTCATTTTATATGGAAATTTCCTAATTTCACCATCAAATTTGAGCAAGAGTTTTGTAGCATATATTATTCTTGGTTGGCATTTTTTTTTTTCTTTCAGGGTTTTACATATGTCATCCTATTGCCTTCTTGCCTGCATGGTTTCTGCCAAGTAATCAGAGGTTAGTCTTATTGTTTCCCCTCTATATGTGACTTTTCATTTTTCTCAAGCTGGTTTCAGGATTCTTTCTTGGTCTTTGGTTTTAGCCAGTGTGATTATGATATGCCTTGGTGATTTTCTTTTGAAGTCTATTCTATATGGTTTTTGTTGTGCTTCTTGTATGGTCAGCTTTTCATCTTTCATTATATTTGGGAAGTTTTCTGTCAGTAATTCTTCAAAGTTTCTCTTTGTTTTACGTTTTCTCCCTTTGTTCTGGAACTTCTTTCACGCACAAATTTTTGCTTTTGATTGTATCTCACATCATTCTCAGGGTTTCTTCATTTTTCTTTGTTCTTTTTTCTGATTTTTCCTCAGAGAAAATGATATCCAAGTATTTGTCTTCAGCTTTGCTGATCCTGCCTTCCACTGTTTGAAACCTGCTCCTCAGACCTTCTGTGACACTCTTCATTTCTGAAATCTTGTTTTTTATCTTTTAGATATCTAATTGTTATTTCTGTATGATTTCTAGGTGTGAATTTATTTTGACATTTTGTTCCTGTATTATTTTCCTGAATTCTTCCATTATTTTGTCTGTCTTTTCCATGATTTTGTCTGCCTTTTCCATCAATTTGTCTATTTTTTCCTCATTTTTGTCTTCTTTTTGCTTCAACTCTTGCATAGCTCTGAATATTAGAGATTTGAATTCCCTATCAGGTAGATCCAGTACCTTTTCTTCTACTAGAAGGTCATCTGGTGTTTTATTTTGTACGCTTACTGGAACCATCCTGTCTTGCTTTTTTTTATATGTTTTGATATTGTCTGCTGTCTTTGGAACATTCAGTAAGTATTTTGTTCATTTATTGATTGTAGATTTGTTTGTTTCATCCTGCTTTTTTGTTTTATATGGGTATGTCTGAGTAGGTGGGCTGTGCATTCTTCTTTGTTTGCTCATCTCTGGACACAATAATTTTCACCTCCTTGTCCAATGGGCAGGGCCAGCTGCTCAGCTATGTTGCAGTGGGGCAGGTCCAGCTGAAGGGGAGGGGCTAGGATGGGTTGTTTATGGCACGTAATGAGGCTCATGGGGCAGACTGTGGGTCAGTGCAGGTCAGGTTCTGGTAGACCATGCCTGTGCTGCTCATGGGTGCAATGTTCAGTGCATGGTTCAGATAAGCAGGAGGAAGGTTGTGATGTATGGAGCTAAGATGATTATGAGAAAGAAGAGACAGAGGAGAGAAAAACAAGAGCCAAAGGGGGGGGGGGGGAGTGCTGAGGGAAACTATTGCTGCAGTGAAGAGAGGAGAAACCGAGAAATTAAAGACAACCAAAAGGAAAAAAAGAAGAAGAGGAAATAAATAAATAAATAAATAAATAAAGCCCCCCCAGGAATCCCACCAGTGACTGGAGAAGTGGTTTTCAGGCCTCAGGGCACAGCCTATCTAGAAAGGAAAGAGATGGCATACAGTGACAGATATTCAGGGGACAGGAAAATAAGGAAAGTAGACAGAGAGGACAAACTGAGAAATGAAAAAACGAAAAAAGAAAATTAAAAAAATACAATTAAAAAAAAAGAAATGCCCCCAGGGATCCCACTGGTGCAGCTGCACAGACAAGAGAAGTGGCTCCCAAGCTGTGCAGTATGGCCCAGCTAGAAGGGGTGGAGATATCACAGAGTGCCAGATATTCAGGAAGCAGGAAAAGGAGGTAAGTAGAGACAGATGAGAAACCGAAAAATAAAGGAAAAAAGAAATAATAATAATAAAGAAAGAAAGAAAAGTCCTCAGCGATCTCACAGGTGCGGCTGTGCAGACCGAGGACGTGGCTCCCTAGCCACACAGTAGAGGCAGGCTAGAAGGGGCGGAGATGGCACACAGCTCCAGGTATTCAGGAGACAGGAAAAGAAAATAAGTAGAGAGAGAGATGAGAAAGCAAGAAATGAAGGAAAACAAAAAGTAAAAAAGAAAATAAATGAACAAACAGTTCCCAGGGATCCCACCAGCATGGTGGCGTGGACTGGGGAAGCAGTTCCCCAGTCGAACAGCGCTTCACAGCATGTCAGGAAGAAGCAAAGATGGCACATGGAACCAGGTGTTCAAGAGAAAGGAGAGGGAGGAGGTGAGAGGCAGGGAAGAAACCAAAAGAAGCAAAAAAAAGACAACACTAGCAACAAAGAAATGGCATTGAAGGAGTTGGACAGTGTGGGTGGGGTGAATCCATGCTGCATGGAGCCAGCATCTCCCAGTCAGTGGTTTCTCTGCCCTCTGGGAAGTGGCAGAGGCCAAGCAGGAGGAAGAAGGGTGGGGGTGGGAAAGCATGTATAGCTGGTTACCTGGTGCTCTATCTCTTGCTGGGAGCTCCCTGAAGCTGCTTTCCCATACTTCCTGTCTTCCGATCTCTGACAGGAGTCCAAGATGGCTAATCCGTGCTGCATTAGCTGATAGGAGACTTCCACTTGTATCTTTCCTCACTCTCTGTTCTCTGTTAGTTTCTTATGCCATTTGGTGCTTCATTGAGTTCTTTATATCTTCATTTGATGCTTAGGGCTCCAGGATTGAGAATTGTCTCTGTTTTACTTAGTTTTTCAGGTCTTTGCTGTGGAGTGACTGTGTGGTGCTTCTGTCTATAGCACCGTGTTGGCTCTGCCTCATACATGCAAGTAAAATTTTGCTGAAGATTATTAAAAGGGGGTTGCAGCAGTACATCAACAAGGAACTGTCACTAATTCCAGCTAGATTCAGAAGATGTGGAACAAGGGATATCATTGATGATGTCAGATGGACCCTGGCTGAAACAGAGACTACCAGAAAGATGTTAATTTGTGTTTTAGTGACTATGCAAAGGAATTCAACTATGTGGATCATAACAAATTATGCAAAGAAGAGGAATTCCAGAACACTTAATTTTGCTCATGAAGAACCTGCACATAGACCAAGAGACAGTCATTCGAACAGAACAAGGGGATACTGCATGGCTTCAAGTCAGGAAAGGTGTGCATCAGGATTGTGTCCTTTCACCATACCTATTCAATCTGTATGCTGAGCAAATAATCCCAGAAGCTGGACTATGTGAAGTAGAACAGGACATCAGGATTGGAGGAAGGCTCATTAACAAACTTCAATACGCAGATGACACACACTTGCTTGCTGAAAGTGAAGAGGACTTGAAGCAATTACTTACGAAGATCAAAGATTATAGCCTTCAGTATGGATTACACCTCAACATAAAGAAAACAAAAATCCTCAGAACTAGACCAATAAGCAACATTGTGATAAATGGAGAAAAGATTGAAGTTGTCAAGGGCTTCAGTGTACTTGGATCCACATTCAACACCTATGGAAGCAGCAGACCAAGAAATCAAATGACACATTGCACTTGGAAAATCTGATGCAGAAGACCTCTTTAAAGTGCTAAAAAGCAAAGATGTCACCTTGAAGTCTAAGAAGTGTATGGCCTAAGCCATAATGTTTTCAATGGCATTATATGCATTGGAAAGCTGGACAATGAATAAGGAAGACCAAAGAATTGACACCTTTGAATTATGGTGTTGGTGAAGAATATTGAATATACCATGGACTACCAGAAGAAGGAACGAATTTGTCTTGGAGGAAGTACAGCCAGAATGCTCCTTAGAAGTAAGGACATGGGACTTCGTTTCACAAACTTTGGACATGTTATCAGGCGGGATCAGTACTTGGAGAAGGACATTGTGCTTGGTAACGTAGAGGGTCAGTGAAAAAGAGGAAGACCCTCAATGAAATGTATTGACACAGTGGCTGCAACAATGGGCTCAAGCATAACGATGATAATGAGGATGGTGCAGGACTAGGCAGTGTTTCGTTCTCTTGTACATAGGGTTGCTGAGTTGGAACCAACTCAACAGCTCCTAACAACAATAACTCCCCATTTCCACCATGGGTTCCCCACTGCCTTTTGTCCAGATGTTCTACCCCGTTCTGTCTTCTCTACTTTGCTTTTGGGCAAATATTGTCTATAAGCTTTTTAATAGTAAATGTGGATTATTTATGTTGTCTCATATGGAGTAATGAAATACTAGAATAGAAAAATAGACTTTATGGCATAGGCTGTAGAGATAGCAAAATGGGTCTGTGGCAAATTGGATTCATGAAGTAAATTACGTAAGTAATAATTTCAAGAGTATATTTTTCTGGGTACTCTTGAGGCTCTTTGTGCTGCTTGGGGACTATCCAGTTTGTCAGTATAACAGAGCAGATTTTACTTAGTTTAGAAGACACAAGTTTAAGTAAGGTACTTAATCATTGTCAATTATTTTCCAGGGGCCATGAGCAAAATTTTAGCAGAAGCACAACTGCTGAAACTCAATACAAGAATTTGAACATAGTTTTATTTGTAGTCATCAGTCAGAATGATGACATGTTGAGGTCCTGGATACAATGAATTATAGCTGTCAGCCACTTGTCAAATGTAGATGATCATTTTTGTACACAAGCAAACGAGAAAGCTGAGATTGGTGTTTTCCTTCTGCAAAAAATTAAAGGACAAATGCAAAATCTCCTGTCCTTCTCCAATTCACTGATGTGCTACAGCTCAAGAATCCCAATATCCTGTAAGATGAATGGGCCCAAAAGTAGATAAAAAATATCAGCTAACATAGGGGATGTCCAAAATTCAGTAAAATTGAAAATAAACAAAATGGAAGGATTTGCATAACGGTTCATTCTTAAATAACATTGATGGAGGAAACAACCAAACAATTTATTAATCAAGTCACCAATCAACAGAGCACATAGGAAACAATAATTTATTCATCCATTTATTTGTTCAACAAGTATTTCAAAAATTATTCATTGAAATTCTACTAAGGGCCAAGCTCAGTTTCAGACAAGAGATCCAAAAGTAAACACTTTTCTAAATAAGATACACTCACTGTTGATGGCTTTTTCATGGTAAACCCTTTCATTATAGTCCCCACTATATAAATTGTCACAGAAACACAGATATAGATAAAACCCATCAATTCATTTTAAATTTCCTAAAATTCTTATATACATACATACATATATATATATATATATGCATATGGCACAGTGGTTACGCTCTCAGCTGCTAACTGAAAGATCAGTGATTCAAACCCACTAACTGCTCTGAGGGAGAAAGACAAGGCAGTGTGCTTCAGTAAAGATTCACCGTCTTGGAAATCCGTTGAGGTAGTTTTACTCTGTCCTGTAGGTCTCTATGAGTCAAAATTGACTCGACAGCAATGGGTTTAATATACATAAGTCCAGATATGGAAGTGTTACTATAAATGGACCTTTATTTGGCAAAAGAGGAAGAGAAGCTCAACAGGAATGTACTCTAAAAATTCAATGCTGGATGTGTTGGGAGGTGGAACTAGATGTAATGTTTGGTGCATCTTCATGGTGTCACAATATATGTGGCTCATCTAAGTTTTAAACACAAATCAATTAGAAAACAATTACATACATATTGTACACAACTTATCCCTCAATAAAACTCTAAAAAATAAGAAGAAATATAAATCAATAATAAAAAAAAGTCAATACCCAAACATATCACTCCTTTTCTCAAAACAGTTTGGTGGATTCCCTTCACATTTTGAATATTATGTAAAAACACGCCAGTAAAGTCTTGGAAAGTTTTGCCTCTTGCCCAAGCCTCTGATAACTTCTCTGGCCTTCCTCTCAGAGCCTCATTCTCTCCATCCACACTAGATTTCTCTTTGTTTTTAACATGTCATGTTAATTCTTTTTTCATGAAATGTGTTCCTGTTATTTTATCTACTTATAGTACTCTTCCCTATAATACTGTGCTGTTTTACTCCCAAACTTGATTTTTATATTCTAAATATGCCACCATATACAAAACTATTATTTGTCAATAATAATTTTTTCTTTCCAATTGCTATGGATTTGGATATGTTTATGTTTTATAATTTTAGATAAGACCTCAAAAATATAATAGTTCTTACAGAGATTCTTGTTTTAGTTATAATTATGACTCTACCTTTACACACTTAATAATGATTCATGTGTGTTTGTTTAAGATTAGATCATCTTTAACTTAATTTGGAAATAATCTTCCATATATCTAGAATTTAGAAACACAACTGTTAATATCTATGGACATAATAAAGGAGCGTTGGTGACACAATGATTAAACACTTGGCTGCTCACCAAAAGGTTGTCAGTTTGAACCTACCCAGTGGCTCCATAGGGGAAAAAATATGGCGATCTTTCTACAGCCTAGAAAACCCTATGGGGCAGTTCTCCTCTGTCTCCTATGGTCGCTATGAGTCAAAATGTACTCAAACGTACACAACAACAAGAAGATGTTGATTCAAATAAACAATTCTTGAGTACATTTAGTTTAGTAAATAAAATAATACATTATTAAATTATTTTGTGTGCAGCTTTCTCAATGATTTAAACATTTTGGTCAGAGGTTTTCTTATTTCTCTTATATGATTTAACTATATATCTAATTTCTCTTTAGCCAAAATATACATTAGAATTATTATTTAAAAAAGTACATATCTCTGTATTTTTCTTTCACTGTTCTGGATACTTTTGTAGGTTGCCAAAAGTGGAATTGCTTCATCAAAGGGTATAAAAATTTGCATAACTTTATTACATTTTTTCATTCTTTTAGAAAGTGGTTTTCTAATTTTTCTTTCCAATGAGAAGGTATGGTCATACTTTTTTCTCACATTCTTACCATCATCTGGAAAACCAAATCTTTGCTTATTTGAAACACGAAAAACGATGCATTTTTATTTTCCATTTCTTTGTGTGAGAAGTATAAATGTGGAGGTAAAATTACTATTTTTTTTCAAAAAGTTAATAATGCCATTAAAAATATATTTTCCTAAGGTCAGGGTGTGGATTACTAATACAGAGAAAGTACACCTCCATGTGCCTGCAAACGCAAACTCATGGTAGTACACATACATTATCTATATAAGGTCTATTACATATTCTAAATTGTGATGATGGCTCAGCACCAGCAGTGTTTGGTTCTGTGGTCCATAGGGTAGCTATGAGTTGGAACTGACTGAAGGGCACCTATTATGGATTGAATTGCATTCCCCAAAAATATGTAGCAACTTGGGGTAGGCCATAATTCTCAGTATTGTGTTGTTGTCCTCCATTTTGTGATTGATGTAATTTTCCTATGTGTTGTAAACCCTAATCTCTGCCTGTGGTTAATGAAGCAAGACTAGGCTATGTTTAAGAGGATTAGGGTGGGATGTAACACCCTTACTCAGGTCACATCCCTGATCCAATGTAAAGTGAGTTTCCCTGGGGTGTGGCCTGTGTCACCTTTTATCTTACAAGAGATAAAGGAAAAGAGAAGTGAGCAGAGAGTTGGGGACCTCATACCACCAAGAAAGCAGTGCTGGGAGCAGAACATATCCTGTGGACTCAGGGTTCCTGTGCAGAGAAGTTCCTGGTCCAGGGGAAGACTGATGACAAGGACCTTCCTCCAGAGCCAACAGAGACAGAAAGCCTTCCCCTGGAGCTGGTGCCCTGAATTTGGACTTCTAGCCTACTAGGCTGTGAGAGAATAAACGTCTGTTTGTTAAAGCCATCCACTTGTGGTATTTTTGTTCTAGCAGCACTAGATGACTAAGACAGAACCTAACAACAACACATATTCTAAACAAATATAAGTGATTAATGTGATTGGTTCAACACTTTACAGAAAAATGACTGGATTCTGCAGTTCACAATTTAGTTGGGATATATGACAAAATGAGGAGAGAAAGAACTAAAAATCGGAGTCACATTTCTTCATTTATTGAGAGATTCTGCTAATGCTTCTGAATGGAGAAATAAAATGCTCTTTGGTGGCATAAACAAGCTCTGGAAGAATGACAGAATACAAACAGCTATTTCTTGAAAACATTAAAAATGAAAGGAAATATTTAAAGACTGTCATGTACCCAATAGTGAAATTTTTTGTCAAAATATATAAAGATGTATCAAGCCTTACCAGTTCAACTCAAAGTTCATTCGTTATTTACAATTTTAATATCTCAGGAGGATAGGTGTCTCAACACGAAGAGATCAACTAAGCTACGTGCTGTAATTTTTGAGATGCCTTTTATATTAGCCAAGGAAATGAAGGAGAAAAGAAATCATCATTAAAGATGTTAAACTTTCTGTAGTAAATCAGCTAAATAAATATTTGCTATATGTAGATTTTTTTAAGTGATGAAAGAAAAATGCTTAGTGTTTAAATAATAGGAGAATACAACTTGTGTAAATCAGGACAATGGAAAAATCTATAATAAACCACAATATTATTGTCAATAATGTGAATTACTTTTATATATATATTTAGTTTTGTATGTCTTGTAAATTATTTTAAATAAATTGAATTTACTCATTTACTATAGGATCTTCCTTTTTGCTGTTAGTTTTTAAAAGGTAATTTAATAAATTATTACCATTGTGTAGTCACCTTATCCTCAAATTATTGTGGTAGTCTATGAAATAAATACCTCATAATAGCATAATCCTATCATATTCTTGTTTATTAGCTTTCAAATTTTTTGTCCACATAGTTTCTAAAATATTTTTGAAAAAATACGTTTTAAGGTTGTCGTTTAATTTTTTTTTCATCATAATAGATGGAAAGGATGTATTTTTTCAACATTATAAATAATGACATTTTCAATTGTTTTATTTTGACATTTTTTCAAGCACATCAGATTTGACAGGATTTTAGCCCAAAACTCATATGCCTTCCAATCAGTTTCTACCATTCATATTTTACTATTCTTCCGTTAATACATATCTATCTATTCCTTGATCTAGCTATTAATCTATAGTGTACTTGATGCATTTCAAGGTAATTGGCAGAAATCAGTAAAATTGCCCCTACTTTAAGCATACCTCTCATTATCTAGAGGATAATATTTTTTTCTGTTTTTAATGTAAAATTTATGTACAATGAAATCCACAAATATTAAATTCATGTTCTATTGGTTTTGACAAATGAATGTCTAAACACCTGTAAGAGCCAAACACCTATCAAGATAGATAACATTACCTTCACTGCTAACAGCTATCTAATGCCACTTCCTGGTCCATTACTGTTTCCACCCTCAAAGGCAACCACTGTTCTAATATTTTTTGGCTTTGTTATTTTTTCCTATTCTACAATATCGTATAAACATAATTATACAAGGTGCATTATTTAGCGGAAGGATTCTTTCACACCCAATGGCGTTACGTGAAGGTGCTAGCCTAACCAGGTGACACTGTCAGATGGGATGACACTGAAATGATTGTCTATAAAAATTTTCTGCAGTGTTTCAGCAGAAATTTATTATTTTTTATAAAAATAACCCTGTAGTTAGTTATAACAACAAAAACATTTTTCATAAGCCCAGCTTACTTGTATCAATATAAGGCTAAAATTATACTAATTTACCTTTTGACGCCTCTAATGTGCTCTGGCCAGAGCTGTCTTTCTTACTCAATTATAATGATATTTCGAATCACATGGCTTCCTCTGCACTTTTTACAAGTTCTTGCTGTTTGTTATTTTCATTACTGCCAGTGTTTTTATAGTCACTGATTTTGTCAAATTTTCTGGTGTTTTAGTTACAATGTTGTGGTAATTAGTATTTGTGAACCTATATCAATAACTTTTTAAGAATGAAGCAGTAATTAAAGAAAAAGAAGGAGAATTATTTAAAAAGGCTTGGTGGCGTAGTGGTTAAGTGCTATTCTATAGCTGCTAACCAAAAGGTCGGCAGTTCGAATCTACCAGGTACTCCTTGGAAACTCTCTGAGGCAGTTCTACCCTGTTCTATAGGGTCACTGTGAGTCAGAATTGATTCAATGGCAACGGGTTTGGTTTTTTGTTTTGGGCCCTCTCAGTTACTAATATTTTAACTAATAGTGTTATAATTCAATGTAGAAAGATTTTACAAAACAATTTTGTTGTTAATATTCAAATACTCTAACAAATATTACATTTAAGCAATTTACAATGTTATTATGTATTATTCTATGACTAAAATTGATAATAAACATTACCAAGGAGTCTGTATGGTCTGGTATGGAAGGAGGTCCATGGGGTGGGGGCCATGGTGACATCATGAGTTACTACACTGGGTGATACCAACCCTAGTGATGTCACTGTTTTTGATTTTTCTGATCTTCATCTATATCCCTGTGTACATCAGCAATTCCTTTCATGACTGAGTTAAACCATAGTTTGTTGAGCCATTCTCTATTTGAATGATAGCTTAGTTATCCAATATTTGTCAATTGTAAATTAATTCTCTTAAAAATAACAATAACAACAACATAAATTAAATATCTGTAAACATTCTTATATAAATCATTTTGTAAACATTGATTTCATTTCTCTTTGGTAAATGCCTAGAAGTGAAATTATGGTGGCACAGTACAATGAAGAACATCCAGAACTTTATCCAAACTGGTTGTATCATTTCACATTGCCACCAGCAATTCCAGTTGTTTCAGAAGGTGGCCATTATTTGAAGTTGTCAAACATTTAAATTTTAGACCATATACTAGTTTGTAGTAGTGTTTGATTGGGCTTTTGATTTGCGTTTTTCTTATCACTAAAGGTATTGAACATTTTTTTATGTGCTTAGTTGCCATTTGTATATCTTTTTTTTGATGTACCTATTCAAATAATTTGCCTAGTTTTAATGGGTTGTGGTCTTTTTTATATGTCAATTGTTGAGATTTTTTTATATCTTGGATATCAGTCATAAATACGTTCTGAGAATATTTTATTCCAATCTATGCCTTGCTTCTTCATTTTGATGAGCAGGGTTTTTTTGTTTGTTTTTCACCTTGATAAGATCTAATTGATTTTTTTTTCTTTCATTGGTTTTGCTTTTTATGACCTAAGCAAGTTTAGGCAATCCTTAAGTCATAAAAATATTCTTCTATGGTTTTCTCTATAAACTTTATAGTTCAAAATTTTATGTTTAGGTCTGTGACCCATCTAAAAGTAATTTTTGTGTATGGTGTGAAATAGGGATCAAGATTTATTTTTTCCATGTGAGTGGAAAAGTTATTTGTTGAAAAATTTGTTGAAAAGTCCATCCTTTTCCCCCACTGGATTGCTGAGGTACCTGTCTAGAATAAAATTACTGTTTATTGAAGCGACTTTGCTCTGTCTCTATGTGAGTAAAGAATTGTTCCAACCAGTGCTTGTGTGTAATTAGTGTCATTCTTGGTGAGCTCAGACCTTGGCTGGACACTCACTGACATAGATTTATAACTAATGCTTCATGAAGTTGCCTTTTAAATCAGATAGGAAAAAAAAAAGACTTAAAAACACATTTATTCTGTTTTCTATATTATGTAGCTAATGTAATTTGTGCTCTTTATTTATTAATGTGGATTTGGGTTACTATCTAGTGTCCTTTCATTTAAGTATGAAGCCTCCCGTTAGTATTTCTTATAGGGTAGGTCATCTAGTGACAAATTCTCATTATTTGTTTATCTTGGCATGTCTTAGAAATTCTCCTTCATTTTTGAAGTGTAGTTTTGCTGGTTATAATAAAATTCTTCTTTGACAATTTTTTGTTTGCTTCTTTTCCCCAGAACATTAAATATGTCATCCCACTGATTTCTCAACTCCATGGTTTCTGATGAGATATTAATCTTATCTAGGATTTCTGGTACATGATGAGCCACGCTTCTTTTTATGCTTTTAAGATTTTCTATTTATGATTTTCAACAATTTGACTATGGTGTGTATCTTTTTTTTTTCATAGTTGGTATCATTGAGTTTCTTAGATATCTAGATTAATGCCTTTATCATGTTTTGGAAATCTTCAGCCATTATTTCATACAATATTATTTCTTTCTCTCCTCTCTTTTTGACCACTATTATGTGTTTATTGGCATGTTCGCTGGTATTCCACAGCTCTCCAAGGCTCTGCTCAATTTTCTTCATTCTTTGTTTTTCTGATTCTAAGATTGTATAAATCTCAACTGACTTATTTCTGGTTCACTGATTATTTCTTTTACTTGTTCAGATCTATACTTGAATGCCTGAAGTGAATGTTTCATTTCAGTTATTGTACTTTTCAATCCAGAATTTCTGCATGTTTCCTGTTTGTGACATAATTGTTAAGGATTTGGCTGCTAACCAAAATGTTGGCAGCTCAAACTCATTCAGTAGCTCTGCAGGAGAAAGATCTAGAAATCTGTTTCCTTAAAAATTACAACCTTGAAAACTCTATGATGCAGTTCTATTCTGTCACATGGTGTCGCTTTGAGTGGGAATCATCCCGACAGCACCCAGCAACAATAACATTGATATTCTCTATGTGGGAAGATGTTGTTCTCAAATTTTCCTTTAGTTCATAGCTTATTTAATGTTTTTGTCTAGAAGACCAATTTCTGGACCTTCTTGGGGAAAGACTCGAGTGATTGCATGTTTCTCTCTGTGAGCCAGGCTTTCTTTTCTTTGCATATCTTGTAAGTTTTTGTGAAAACTGGATACTTAAAATAATAATATGGGAAATCTGGAAATCAGAATCTCCCTGTCCACAATATTTATTTTTGTTGTAGTTGTTGTTGTTTTTTTACTGTCTTTTCTTAAACAATCCTGTAAATCTGTATTATTTTTCATGTGTGTCACTGGAGTCTGTACTCAGCTTTTTGGTCAGCTAACGATTAGACTCCTACTGGGTCACTATGAGTCAGAATCGACTCGACAGCAACAGGTCAGGTTTTTAATGATTAGACAGTGATTTTCTTAAATGTCTAGAATCAATAAATCTTCTAGTCTTTGATAAAGGGACTCTGTGTGTGTGTGTCGGGGCATGCCTTCAACACTCAACCATGCAGTTTATAAACCTGTGTTAGCCTTCACTTCCTAATTATGCAGAGTCTCAAGGTTTTCCAAAGGTGAGAGCTTAACTCCTTCTCAGATCTTCCCTAGCATGCACACAACCCGATGCATGTACAAGACATTACAAAATCCCAGAAGTATACCAGAACTTTTGAAAGCACTCATAAACATTTCACTCCTCAGTGTTCCTTTTCAGCTTTTTTGTTAGTCTATTGTCATCTGAAAGCAGAAAATACCAGAAAGATGTTTACCTGTGTTTTATTCACTATGTGAAGGCATTCAACTGTGTGGATTATAACAGATTATGGATAACACTGAGAAGAATGGGAATTCCAGAATACTAAATTGTGCTCATGACGAACCTGTACATAGATCAAGAGGCAGTCCTTTGAACAGAACAAGGGGATACTTCATGGTTTAAAGCCAGGAAAGGTGTGTGTCAGGGTTGTATCCTTTCACCATACTTATTCAATCTGTTTGCTGAGCAAATAATCCAAGAAGCTGGACGATATGAAGAAGAATGGGGCATCAGGATTGGAGGAAGACTCAATAAACAACCTGTGTTATGCAGATGAGACAACCTTGCTTACTGAAAGTGAAGAGAACTTGAAGCACTTACTGATGAAGGTCAAAGACCAGAGCCTTCAGTATGGATTACACCTCAACATAAAGAAAATAAAAATCCTCACAACTGGACCAATCAGCAACATCATGACAAATGGAGAAAATATTGAAGTTGTCAAGGATTTCATTTTACTTGAAACCACAATCAACACCCATGGAAAAAGAAGTCGAGAAATCAAACGACACATTGCATTGGGCAAATCTGCTGCAAAATACCTCTTTAAAGTGTTGAAAAGCAAAGATGTCACCTTGAAGACTAAGGTACACCTGACCCAAGCCATTGTATTTTCAATTGCCTGATATGCATATGAAAGCTGGACAATGGATAAGGAAGACTGAAGAAGAATTGATGCATTTGAATTGTGGTGTTGATGAAGAATATGGAATATACCAAGGACTGCCAAAAGAACAAAGAAATCTGACTTGGAGGAAGTACAACCAGAATGCTCCTTAGAAGCAAAGATGGTGAGAGTATGTCTCACATACTCTGGACGTGTTATCAGGAGGGATCAGTTCCTGGAGAAGGACATCATTCTTGATAAAGTAGAGGGTCATTGAAAAAGAGGAAGACCCTTAATGAGATGGATTGACACACTGGCTACAACAATGGGGTCATGCACAATAATGATTGTAAGGATGGTGCAGGACTGGGCAAAGTTTTGTTCTGTTGTACACATGGTCACTATGAGTCAGAACCGTCTAGAAGGCACGTAACAACAACAACATTGTCTTCCTAAACTGTTATCCATTGTCTCAGACAGTTGTGAAGTTAAAACACTTGGCTGTAAAAGTTTTTGAATAAAGCCCCCTGAACAGAGGCTTTTAGCACTGGATGAGCTCCATCCAGGTAAAATACAGACAAGCCTTAAAGTAAATTTTTCCAAGGAACAACCAGACAAGTGAAATCATGACACTCTTTGGGAATGAGAGTTTGAAAGAATCCTAGCTCCATTCTATTTGTGTTGGCATTGGGAACATGAGCTATCATTTTTCAGTACTATTCCTGAGCTGGTGTGCAGGGGATGCCGGTTCTGTCATTGCTTTTATGGAGTAGCAAAAGGCAGGTCTTTATTTCTCCTTTTTATTTATGGCATTCATCTGGATTACTTTACAGTTGATTTTCACTGATTGCTTTTTCTTTTCCTTCTTCTCCTCCTCCTTTTTATTTTCTTCTTCTTTGAATGGGTCACAATTCCTGGCTTTTTGTAAAGTGATTTTGGATTGTAGCCGAGTAATTGTGACTGTTGTGCAATTAAGTCTCTAGTTTCTCTTACATTGTTCCATATATTGTTGGCTTTTTTGTTTTTGCAGGCAATGTCTGAGAAAGGTGTATAAATCAAAATTTTATTTTTTTTTGTTTTCTATGAAAATAAGCTGATAAAGTTGCAAATGTCTCCTGGGAAAATGTATCATTGTTAATGTTAGTGCACTATCAATAATCTAATCAAAATCAACAAATTTTAACATGTCATTATTAAATAAAACACTTTTTAGAATGTATTAGAGTTAGAATGTCTTCAGTATGGATTACACCTAAACATAAAGAAAAAAAAAATTCTCACAGCTGGAACAGTAACCAACATTATGAGGCAGAGAAAATATTGAAATTGTCAAGGACTTCATTTTACTTGGATCCACAATCAATGCCCATGGAAACAGCAGTCAAGAAATCAAATGATGTATTACATTGGGCAAATCTCCTGCAAAAGACTGCTTTAAAGTGTTAAAAAGTGTCACCTTGAGAACTAAGGTGCACCTGACCCAAGTCATGGTATTTTCAATCTCCTTATATGTGTGCAAAAGCTGGACAGTGAATAAGGAAGACTCAAGAAGAATTGATGCCTTCGAAATATCCAATATATCATGGACTGCCAGAAGAACGAATACACGTATCTTGGAAGAAGTATAGCCAGAATGCTCCTTGGAAGCAAGGATAGAGAGACTTTTCCTCACATACTTTGGACATGTTATCAGAAGGAACCAGTCCCTGGAGAAGGACATTCTGCGTGGTAAAGTAGAGCGTCAGTGAAAAAGAGGATGATCCTCAATGAGATGGATTGACACAGTTGCTGCAACAATGGGCTCAAACATAGCAATGGTTGTGAGGATGGCTCAGGACTGGGCAGTGTTTCGTTCTGTTGTATGCAGGGTTGCTATGAGGGGAATCGACTCTATGGCACGTAATGACAACAACAGATAATGAGAGAAATATGAGTTGTATATTTACATTTATTTATTTAATTTGTGTATGTGAACGATTATTATATACGGTTAGAATGCAAAAGATTTATCAGTAATTCTATTTATATTTTGGTATTTGGGGATACAAACACTGAGAATCTTGTTAACATAATTAAGCAGACTGGGATTGATGGTGTCTTATTATGGTGTTTGTTACTTGATTCTTTCAAATATTTTTTATTATATATGCAAAATTATATAAAACATAATATAAAGTGTTTCAATAGTCATCTTCAATTTTTTAAATAAAAAATAAATGTAAGTTCTCTAAATTTTAAAAGAATATTATCCAGCCATTTACTTTCTCATGTTTTGAAAGCATATGTGAAAAAGAGATGTACCAAAACATTATATCAAATGACTATTTTTTAGACTAGTTACCCTGTAAATTAGAGGCATGGTGTTTAACCTCAGAATATGTAATGGAAATAAAAATATTGTTATTTTAAATACTCCTTTTCAATATAGTACTTTTCATAAAATATATTGATCTAATTACATATTTTAAAATAATTTTTCATTAAAACATTGTGGATGGAGTTTAGCTCATTCAACTTATTGAAAATTTTCAGCATATAATCTAGTTGTCAACGGAATTTTTTCTTGCCAAACAAGTAAAAAATCTGTCTTATATTCCATTGGAAAATTTTTGATTTCATTATTAGTTTCAATAAACATTTTAATATTCATCTTTGTGACAAGAATTTTACTTCTGAATTATAATTCTAAAAATATATGACCGTGTGATTGTCATCTAGGTAAAAATTCATGGGCCAATATTCCTTGATTTTAATATGAGGAGTTTTGTTGTTGTTGTTGTTAGGTGCAGTCGAGTCAGTTCCGACTCATGGTGACCCTATGACAACAGAACAAAATACTACCTGGTCCTGCGCCATCCTCACAGTCATTGTTATACTTGAGCCCATTGTTATAGCCATTGTGTCAATCCATCTTGTTGAGGGTCTTCCTCTTTATCGCTGACCCTCTACTTTACCAAGCATGATGTCCTTCTCCAGGGACTGATCCCTCTTGATAACATGTCCAAAATATGTGAGATGTAGTTTTGTCACCCTTACTTCTAAGGAGCATCTGGTTATACTTCTTCCAAGAAAGATTTGTTTGTTCTTTTAGCAGTCCATGGTATATTTAATATTCTTCACCAACACTATAATTCAAAGGCGTCAATTCTTCTTAGGTCTTCCTTACTCATTGTCCAGCTTTCGCATGCATGAGGCTTAGTTCATAGAAATAATGAAGCTTAGTTCATAGAAATAGAAAAGATGAAAAGTCCTTCTGAATTTTTCTGTTCCCTTAATAAAACAGTCTTTGCTGACATTAATATTGTTTTTAAATTGTTCCTTTGTTCAGGGTCTCAGGACCCCTGAACAGCATATCATAATAAAATTCATTTAATTGAGAGATACAAATCTTTCTTCTACATAGTGGGATAGTGCAGTTGTGAAAGGGGAAGTGGGGACAAAGATTGTGCATCTAGTAGAGAGGCCAGGACCTCTCTACTACAGACATGTTCTCAGGCATGCTCATTTTAGGTAGGGTGTAGTTTGAGTTTGATAGTCTAGAAACCATTGCCTTAAACAATCTATTCCCAATGGCCTTTTGAAAATCTTGCACTCTGGGCATCCCCTAGATGAAAGACATACCTGTGCTTGATGAAACTCACATCACTGAAGTACCTAGTCTTGTATAAATGTGGAAATAGAGGGAATAAGATAGAGATAAGAGTAAACGATAATTGAACTGTGTGCACAAACTTTGTCCTTGTATATATAAACAATTGTACTCTCAATCCTAAACAAACATGAGACTCCTAGGATAAGGACTCTACGATTCAATCCTATTGGGTAGCACACACAAAAAGACTTTGTAAAGCCTTGGCAACTGAAATACATTGTTATTTTTTATAGAAGGTAAATTATAAACAATGGAAACAGATTACTTATAAAAAACAAACGGTAAACCACAGGAACATATTTGAGGTGGATCGGTCCCCTCCACCTCTCATAAGTACCCCATTTAACATCACAGGAGAGAAACTCACTTATGTCTAAAAATGATACACCCACCCTTCCGACATTACCCATGTCCATTTCTGTGTCACTGGGTGGGAATGCCACGGATCAGCAGGTGTCTCTCTCTCTCTCTCTCAGCAGGTGTATCGCCAGCTTATGTCAGGTACAGTGTGGCTGTGTTTGTGGTCTCTCTCTCTCTTTCTGTCCATGGCTTTTCTTGGCTGGCTCTCAACCAGCAGTTTTAGGACAACCCTGAGACGGTGCCAGGGTTAGGCGAGCATTATGACAACTCTGGAGACAAAACTGTTTTACAGCAACCTCTGTAGGTTGTATGCCCAAGTCTGTGCAGGCAACCTCTCTGCCCTTAGGATAGGCATTCTCTCGGCCTTAGGGATACCACTCTCAGCACAGTCAGGGAATCTACTGCTGCCAAAGCAGGTCAGCTTGGCCCCCATGCTACTGCTTGCTCTGCTCAGGTGTCTGCCAGCATGGGCCCACACTGTGGCTGCTTCACCTTTATGACATCTGTAGCTTCACTGGCGACCTCCTGGCTTAAGGTGCCCAGCTCCACTCCATGGGCTGTCTCCAGTCACTGCCACTGCCCTTACTGCTCTCTCTGCTGCTAGGCTTCTCTGCTGGCTCTGCCACTATGCCCTTACTGGCCCTCTGGGTCTCATGTCCCCAGCTCTGCCACTGTTTCTCTTGGTCTTCATTATTACCAGCTAATTATCACCACTTGTGATTTGATTTACAGCTCTTTTATTTGTGTCTAGGAGGTTCTCAGCACAGTGACCCCAGGTTCAAAGGAAGTACATCTCTCTAGGCTCTTGTTAATCAAGAGGTCCCCCAAAACCTCTGTGAAATTGGCCATTTATGTAGGTAAACTTGTTGATTTCAAGGCGTGACTTTCCTAGCAGAATCGTAAACTGATAAATCCCTTAGGTGGACAGTAAGCCAATCATATTAGGTGGATTGCAAGCTGCTTATGCAGATAGCAAACCAACTAATCCTTGTGAGCCATTTATGTAGATGGATAACTGATCTATCCTTTCAGGTAGGTTGCAGCCCCACCGATCATACTGGGAGAATTGCAAACCCAGGACCAGAAAGGCTACATAAAGAAACCCATTGCACCACAAAAATAAAGGAAACTTTTTTTGCACGCATCAGAAAAGTACTATGTGTGTGTATATATATGCAAATACATACGTATACAAATAATATACAAATATATATATATATATACAAATATACAAATATATATATATGTATATATAAAATAACTGATGATATTTAGTATCTTTTCATATGTTTATTATCCATTTAGAAGCCAACATTTGCAGAAATCATGGCACCATTTAGTACTCAAGTGCTCAGGAGAAGACCAATGGATATATTCCAAGAAAGTTTATATTCACAAAAATATTCCCAAATATTACTGGGATGAGGGCTGAGGTCCATGGTCTCAGGGGACATCTAGCTCAATTGGCATAACATAGTTTATAAAGAAAATGTTCTACATCCTACTTTGCTGAGTAGCATCTGAGGTCTTAAAAACTTGTGAGCGGTGATCTAAGATACTCCACTGTTCCTGCCCCATCTGGAACAAGGGAGAATGAAGAAAACCAAAGACCCAAGGGGAAGATTAGTCCAAAGGACGAATGGACCACAACTTCCACAGCCTCCACCAGACTGAGTCCAGCACAACTAAACAGTGCCTGGCTACCACCACCGACTGCTCTGAAAGGGACCACAGTAGAATGCCCTAGACAGAGTTGGAGAAAAATGTAGAAGAAAATTCTAACTCACATCATCAAAAAAAAGAAGAAAAAAAGTCCAGACTTACTGTCATGACAAGAGAAACCCTGAGAGTATGGCCCTAGGACACCCTTATAGCTCACTACTGAAGTCACTCCTGAGGTTCACCCTTCAGCCAAAGATTAGACAGGCCCATAAAACAAAACAAGACTAAATGGGCACACCACCCCAGGGGCAAGGATGAGAAGGCAAGACGGGACAGGAAAGCTGGTAACAGGGAACTCAAGGTTGAGAAGGGGAGAGTGTTGACATGTAGGGTTGGCAAATAATGTCACAAAACAATATGTGTATTAATTGTTTAATGAGAAACTAATTTGCTCTGTAAACCTTCATCTAAAGTACAATAAAAAATAAATAAAATTCCCAAATATAAAGCAAACATACAAGTAATTTAGGTTTCACCATACAGTATTCTTTGTTCATGACAGATAAACTGCATATTAAGTATCCAGACATGTGTTGTTATAGCTCTTTGCATTTCAAATGTTCCATGATGCAAAAAAGTAATGCTTAAAATTAAGTTGAATTTATTAGAAAAGGGTGAATGAGTCATAGCAAATGTACAAATTTTTCACATAAAATACTCTCTGCATGATCACTTAAACAATTCTCTATTCCTCCAAATAGATTCATAATAATGAAACAAAGGTAATTCCAATAAATGAGATTGGTTTGTTATTGTAGAGCAAATGTGCACTCTGACGGCAGAATCAAAATTATATCTAGCTGAACTCAGCATTTACCAATGCCAATGAGATTAAAATATTATGTTATTATTATCACAGCTTTAGAATTATTCTTAAGAAAATGCATATCCTCAAAATAAATGAGGAAAATTACAAATCTGGCACTAGCTTAAATTGAATGAATTCTTGATGTGACAATGTAAAAATCCCTTTCCAATTAAAATCTCAATTTAAATTTAGTTCAGTTAAGATCTGTCTTCATAAAAAAGCTAGATTATTATCACTCTTTAGCAAGAAGTAAATTACAATTCTCTTATTCAAATGAACCAATATGAATATAAGAATTCTCTTGAATCATGTTCTAAAACATACTCTTAATGTTATAATATAGTGTTAAAGAAGTGAACTCTTAAGAATATATGAAGTTGATTGTGTAGAAAATATAAAGAAATTTCACAGTCTGGAAGAACTTATAGTCAAAAAGTTGACACATTTACATTTCTTAGAAATAACTCATAGTTTCACAGGTGTGCTTGGGCATGTACCTGTGCGTGTGTGTGTGTGTGTGTGTGTGTGTGCGCGCGCTACTAAAAGAGTTATGGCATATGAGTTTAAATTAATTTAAACTAAATAATTATATGTAGTTAACAGCCAAACTCAAGAGCTAATGGAAGAGGAATCTTAAATGTCTTTGCATTATTTTTTTCTCTAAATAAGTGAGACCACATGGATCATGTTTAATAGATGATCTTTCTAGTAGAGCATATATCAAATAGCAAGGCTGATTTGTATGTTAAACATGAATAAAATAGAAAATTTCCATTTGTCATCTAAATACTTGGGCTTTAGACATCTGGATGAATCCTGATACAGGTAATCCCCAATTTAGGATGAAGTTTCATTCCAATGACCTCATTTTTTTCTTAGTTCTCATTACAAATTGCTTTTCTGTATCTTTACAAATCCAATCTTGATTCATCTTTGGAGGTTGGAAACATTACATATAAACTTACAGATATATTTAGTACATACATAAAAAATACAGAAATCAAAAATTTACTCCAAGTATGAAGAAGAGTTGGATGACGTTGACATTTTGTCAGTTATGGTAATAACTAAATCTAAATTATCCCTGGAAATGGGGATGGCATTTTTAGTCAGAAAATTAGTGAGAGTTGTCTGTATGGTCTTTTTTTTTTTTTCATGTATTTCGTGGTAGCATCTCATTGCTTCCCAATTCATCCTATTGACTTTAGCAAAGCCATCAGCATTTGGGTCCATGTTTTCAGGCAACTGAAGCTCCTGATTTAGTTTAGAAAAAACTCCAGCTAATTGTTTCACTGTAAAATTTTTTGACAACTTCTGTCCTTCTTCTTCATTATTTCTTTCTTCTTCAGCATTTCTTTTCTCTTCAAAATCCATTAAGTCCTGATCTGTCAATTCTCCTTCTTCATGATCTATGAGCTGTTCCATACTGGCAATATCGAGTTCTAAATTCAGCGTTCTTGCCGTATGGACGGTTTTTCCACCAGTCTCTTCCATAATATTATCATGATTAAATGCTCGTAGCGTATTCATGTAACTCAGCAATTTTTTTTCCATATCTTATGCATGCATTTTCCTATAACTTCCTCTCAGGAAGATGCAATGTTTCAGATACACTGAAGAATATTATAATTTTTCCAGAAATTGTGTAATGTTGCTGCACATCCATCCGTTGCAGCTATTGCCTAAGCAAGTGTAGTCTGGATGTAGTTTGGCTTGCAGGTGGTAATTGCACTTTGATCCATAGGCTGAATCATAGCTGTTGTATTGGGAGGTAGATACACTACTTTCACATCTTAATTTAGATCATTTATGTGAGGAGGGTATCCTGGGGCATTATCAAGTAGAAGCAGAATCTTGAATACTCTTTTCAAAGCAATAGGCTCTCACTTCTGGGATGAAAAATTTAAAAACCAATCTTTGGATAACATAATCATCATCCAGGCCTTGGAGCTGCCCCCATAGTAGACTGGCAACTTATTTTGGTTAATGTTTTTGAAGGCTTTAGGTTTTTCAGAACAGTAAACAAAAAAATGGTTTTAAATTAAATCCAGCAGCACTTCCTCCAACAAGCATCATGAGTCTGTCTTTGAATGACTTGAAACCAGTCATCGACTCTGCTTCTTTGTGAATATAGGTCCATTCTGGCATCCTTTTCCAAAACAAGCCCATTTCCTCCATGCTGAAAATCTTATTGTTAGTAATATGTACTATATACAATGTTGCAGCTCCTAATTTGCTGAAGTTAAAAAAAAAAAAAGTCGTAAGTGTGGTTCCTCATAACTCAAATAAAAAGTAAGTCAGGGACTACCTGTATTCTGTTGTGTAAATCTGTATGGACACTGCCAGTAGGTTTTCCAGCAAATTGCAATTCAAAACTATGTTTACTATCTACCCTTTTCACTCTCCAATTTCCATTTTGTACCTTATATGTTAATTTGTTCTGAGTTCAGTAGGTGAAAAAATGTTTTTTTTCCAATTTTATTACACCCTTTAAAATGGAATTTAATGGGAAAAATGGGGAGGGTCAATATTAATACTTTAGTTAAATAAACACTTAAAATAACATAAAAACTTGAAAAGTCATAGTCCAAATGTAAGAACAGGAGAAGATCCTTGAGGTTAATTCAGTCCACTTACTTGTAGTACTTTTTTTTGAAAATAATGAAAACTAATAATAGACGCTCCAAATATGCAATTCTTCTCACTTTCATTATTTCCTTCCTTTATTAGTGGATTTAAGTTTTAGTGTGTTATTAATGTAACACTTTATTTTAAAATCTAATAACATATTTGGATCACACTGGATAACATATAAAGATCACACTGGATATGAAATTTGGCTCAAACAATAATGTTTCTTTTAATTATTTAACACAATACTGTTATTTCTTCAAAAAACAAAGTTTATTGCCTACAAGGATCCACTTTGAAGATTCTCTAGCCGTAATTAATGTGAGTATTCTCTTTACTCTTAGATAAAGAACTGTATTTGTCAGATAACTTACTAAGAAAGGAAAGGAGGGTTCACCCCAAATGTCTCCAAATGAATCATATTTTTCATGTGCTGGCATCACAGTTTTTTACTCCACCTGAGAGTGCAGTAGAGTTTGAGGACTCATGCTGGCACAGCAGTTACAGAATTTCAGAAATTTTATTGGCTTCATGATGTCAGACTGAAATTCATGGAGGTTAACCCTTTCATTACTCAATTTTTATTTAAAAAAAAAATCTGATAGCATATGTCTTAGTTATCTAGTGCTGCTATAACAGAAACACGGCAAGTGGATGGCTTTGACAGAAGTTTATTCTCTCACTGTCTAGTAGGCTAGAAGTCCAAATTCGGGTTGCCAGCTCCACGGGAAGTCTTTCTCTCTCTGTTGGCTCTGGAAGAAGGTCCTTGTTACCAATCTTCCCTTGGTCTAGGAGCTTCTCAACACAGGAACCCAGGATCCAAAGGATGCGCTCTGCTCCTGGCATGGCTTTCTTGGCGGTATGAGATCCCAGATCCCTCTGTCTCTCTGCTTGCTTCTGTTTGTAATATCTCAAAAGAGATTGACTTAAAACACTATCTAATTTTGTAGTTTGAGTCTTGCCCATTAACATAACTACCTCTAATCCTGCCTCATTAATATCGTAGAGACAGGATTTACAACACATAGGAAAATCATATCAGATGACAAAATGGTGGACAATTACACAGTACTGGGAATCATGGCCTAGCCAAGTTGACAGATATTTTGGGGGGACAATTCAATCCATAACAGCATGTGTTTTCAGTATTGGAACACATGCTTACTAATCAAATGTATTTAGGAAATATGATCTGCTAATACAAGCTACCAACAAGGCAAGTGGCACTCTGGCACCACCAATCTGTCCTCACAAAGTCCCTGGACCAACACTCTAATTTGATATTTAAACAAATAAAATTTATCAGATGAATGAACTGAGGGAAAGGATGTGTTCAGTTTGGCTGTAATGGTATGCTCTGCCTTACAGGCAAAACAAAGAGATATTTAACAAGTAGAGTGAGTACAGATAACAACTTCACACAAAGCAATGGCAGGAAAGGAGGTGAGATTTACAAGGGCGACAAATAACTGCAAGTTTGTTTACATTAGTTTCCAGTCTAACACAAATTTCTCATATTCAATACAGTTTAACTAAAGCCATATTTCTAAAATGAAAAGTATAAATGATTTTGACATGAAAGTTTAGTGATATGGAATCTAGTGATATATTTGCAGGAGGGCCAACTTAATTAGAATCTTTGGATACAGAACTGACCATTAGTTAGGAAAGTGTAAATAACTCTGCTTATTTAGCTATGAGAAAAGAGGTAATGCCTAGGAGCTTGCTGGGAAACTTCTTAAGGCAGATAAAACAACATGTTTATCTATAGGCTCTAACAACTCAATGAAGCTTTTTCTAAGGCCCGTTGTGGGAACACACTTAACATAACAAGCACGACTGAGCTTTGTTTTTCAAACAGCAAGCTTTAACAGAAGCTGAATGGTTATTAGGAGTGTAGAAGTAAAACCCTCAGTTTAATTTTTGAAGGGAGTGCTTACTTTCAGTTCTGAAATCTCCCCAATTAGACCTACCGACACCTCAAAATTTAAAAGTTCCTCACACAAATCTGTGGTATGACAATATACCAATGAAAGGTAGATAAGTAGCTTATTGTGGATGCCTTTCCATTAGGCTACACGGGGAACCTCTGGTTTTCCAAATATGACACAGAAAAACCAAAACAAACCCACCAGGACTCCCTAGCACACAGGAAAGTCATAATCATGCTGGCAAGCCTTATCTCACAGACATAAAGGGAAAAAAAGGCAAAAATCTAAAAAACTAACATATTCATGAAGCATAACCTAATAGAATACTCAACCTACAAAACAATGAGGCTCCAGCTCTGGTTGGCTGGGCTTCATGCATTTCCAAAGGGACCCACTTTGACGCTAAATGCGTTAGAGCCAGAATAACATACTACTTACGAAGTCCAGAGGCATAAAAATTGGCTAGTATACCATTAAATCAATGGTAACGAAATGGTTAAGTCGTTGTTGCTGCCTATTCAATTTCAAAACCGACATCGTATAGGGTGGGTGTGAATTGGAATCGACTTGAAGGCAACGGGATTCTTTTTTTTTGTTGTTGTATACAAGAGAGAAATACGAAATCTACATGTTGTTTGTGTTAGGTGCTGCCGAGTTGGTTCCAACTCGTAGTGACCCCATGTTACAGAGGAATGAACCCAGATTCTTTGCACACTGTAATGATCCATACCAATAGAGCTAGCCTGGGCTGGGATATTATTATCGGAAAAAAAGTCTTGCCACTGTGACTCTTTTTCTTACTTCGGAGATGTGTTCTAAAAATGACTCCTCCTACACTTTCTTTACTAGCTCTCAACAACTTGTGGCATGCATTGAAAAGTCATTGCATTCTTCCCACATTGATCTCTCTGTCAAACAACACCTTGAGGAAGATTTGATATATCAGCAGAGGAGAAAGTTAGAATATTTAAAATTCTTAAGATCAAATGATTACAGGTTTTCACTGAAAATCACTATTTAACAGATAGGGAGCAGTAGCATGCATCACTGAGTTGGACTGCTAAAGTAAAGACCAGAGCACATCCCAGTTCTAATTTCTGTCACCCAAAACGGTTTAGATATGCAAAATATCATGGACTAATTAGCTCTAAATCCCCCCCCCTTTTTGTCTCTCTCAATATATTACCTATTCAGTGTTAATTGATTCATAATTTAGCCTCATGTCAGACCTTGAAAAGTTGGATGAACAGTCTTCAAGCACCTACTTTGTGCCAGGTAGTGTACTTCACACTGGAGAAATATCGTTCGATAAAACAAAATAATTCTAAACCTCATGGGGGCATTCTAGTGAGTGGGAGACACAAAATAAATAAATTATATAGTCTATTCCAAGGGATAATTGCTATGGAGAGAAATTAATCAGGTAAGAAAAAGAGTATTGGTGAGAGAAGGAGACATTTTCAAATTGTAAATACGGTGGTCGGGTTAGACAAATGTGAGAAGGTGCCATTTCAACAAAGATTTAAAAGATGTGGGAGAGTAAATCATATAGACATTTGGAAGGGGAGCAGTCTAAGCTAGGGGTTGAAAAACCATGGTCCCTGGGACAAATTCAGCCGCCCCACACCTGTTCTATAAATAAAGATTTATTGAAATACAGCTACCCCTGTTGTTACATAGTGATTATGGCTGCTTTTGTGGGCAGAGTTGCTACAGAGACTATATGGCTTACAAAGCTAAAAACAATTATTATCTCACGTTGCACAGAAAAAGTGTACTGATGCCTGATCTAAGCAAAAGGAAAAGCCCAGCTGAAAGCCCTAAAAGCAAGATTGTGCTTGATGGGTTCCCATTCCAGCAAGAAAGCCAGTTTTGGCTGGAACAGAGGCAGCAAAGCAATAGAAATAGGCAATAAAGTCAAAGAGGTGATAGAAGTCATAATACAGATGAGTATCAGAACCACTATTCCTACCTTATGTCCTCTATTCACTATATCCTTTAAAGATTAATTGTCATTTACATGGCAACACTATCTGTGTGAATACATAGCCCAACGTTCTTTTTTTTTTTTTAAAAAAAAAAAGGTTATGATGTAACTACTATGTGCTAGATAATCCAGTAGCTACTAGTCAATTATTTTAGATTACATGATCTCCAAATAAATGAACCACTATTTAAGTTAGTTTCTAGTCTCACTTTTTACAAATGAGGCAGCTGAAGGTCAGGAAGTTTAGATAATTGTGTATGAGAACCCACAGAAGAGTCCAAGGAAGGACTGAAACTAAAGTAACAATAACTTTATTTACAAGTGTTAACAAAATATTTCAGATGAAATCGTTAAAAATACATCTGCTATGGTTTTCAACTGTGTTCCCCCAACATAGTTCCATAGGATGATACAATACAATATGTGTATAACAATATTCATGATCACATACATTGGGAAAAATGTTAGTTTTAACACACTAGAGCAGATTTTTTGAGGACCTCTCTGAAAAACCATATCACAAAGCAGTGAGATGCTTTATACATCCATGCAAATTTTATCTACAGAAAATATCTGGAGGATAGTGTTCAATGATGGAACACAATTTAGGAAAAATTCAATTATGTTATCTACTAAAATAAAATTAGTAGTCTCCTTCACTTAGATTCTTCATCATTACATTTTTAATTGCTAATTTAATCACATACAACAAAGGTTTATGAATCCTATTCATAAATCCATTTATTTTATTTTACAGATTCTTTGGTATATTTATAAGTAACTTGTTATTGAATTGTTTAAAGTATGAAAATTACAACCAAGAATTAAATGATTTAAAATCCTTTTATTAAATAAAAAGTAAATAAAATCTCAAACTATTTTTGTTGCAGCATTACGTATTTTTTTTGTTGTTTATTTTTGTAGTTTAAGTGAAAGTTTACATTTCAAGTTAGTCTCTTATACAAAAATTTAGACTTACGTTGTTATGTGACCCTAATTGCCCTCCCTATACTGTGACAGCACACTCCTCCTTTCCACTCCTAATTTCTCATGTCCATTCAACCAGCTCCTAACCCTCTCTGCCTTCTCATCTCACTTCCGGACAAAAGCTGCCCATTCAGTTGTTCAGTCTCATGTACCTACTTGAGCTAAGAAGCACACTCTTCATGAGTATCATCTTATGTCCCACAGTCTAGTCCAGTCTTTCTCTGAAGAGTTGGCCTCGGAAACTATTTTAGTTCTGGGCGGATAGAGAATCCGCGGGCCATGCTTTCCTGGGTTCCTCCAGCCTCAGTCAGACCATTAAGTCTGGTCTTTTTACTAGAATTTGAGTTCTGCACCCCACCTTTCTCCCTGTTGTGTTCCCTGTCAGGGCGGTCATTGGTGGTAGTCAGGCACCATCTAGTTCTTCTGGTCTCAGGCTGATGAAGTCTCTGGTTTATGTGGCCCTTTCTGTCTCTTGGGGTAATACTTTGTGTCTTTGGTGTTCTTTATTCTCCTTTACTCCAGGTGGTTGGGACCAATTGATGCATCTTAGATGGCTGCTTGCAAGCCTTTAAAACCCCAGACGCCATTCACCAAAGCAGGATGCAGAACATTTTCTTAATAAACTTTGTTACGCCAAGTGACCTATACGTCCCCTGAAAGCATGGTCCCCAGACCCCTACCCCTGCTACTCTGTCTCTCAAAGTGTTTGATTGTATCCAGGAAACTTCTTAGCTTTGGTTTAGTCCAGCTGTGCTGACTTCCCCTATAGTGTGTGCTGTCCTTCCCTTAGCCTAAGATAATTCTTATCTACTATCTAGTTAGTAAATAACCCTCACCCTCCCTCCCCACCCTAGTAACCATCAAAGAATGTTGTCTTCTGTGTTTAAACCTTTTCTTGAGTTCTTATAATAGTGCTGTTATACAATATTTGATCTCTTGTGACTGACTAAATTCACTCAGCATAATGACCTCCAGATTCGTCAATGTTATAAGATGTTTCACGGCTTTATCACTGTTCTTTATCTTGCATAGTACTCCATTGTGTGGATATACCATAATTTGTTTATAGATTCATCTGTTGATGGACACCTAGGTTGTTTACATCTTTTTGCTATTGCAAACAGTGCTGCAATGAACACGGGTGTGCACATGTCTATTTGTGTGACGGCTCTTATTTCTCTAGCATATATTCCAAGGAGCGGGATTGCTGGATCGTATGGCACTTCTATTTCTAGCTATTTAAAGAAGCACCAAATAGATTTCCAAAGTGGTTGTACCATTTTACATTCCCACCAACAGTGTATAAGTGTTCCAGTCTCTCCCACAACCTCTCCAGAACTTATTATTTCATGTTTTTTGGATTAATGTTAGCCTTGTTGGGGTGAGATGATATCTCATTGTAGTTTTGATCTGCATTTCTGTAATGGCTAATGATCGTGAGTATTTCTTCATGTGTCTGTTAGCCACCTGAATATCTTCTTTGGCGAAGTGCCTGTTCATATTCTTTGCCCATTTTTTAATTGGGTTATTTGTCTTTTTGTTGTTGAGGTTTTACGGTGTCTTGCAGATTTTAGAGATTAGACGCTGATTGGATTTGTCGTAGGTTGTCTTTTTACTGTTTTGGTGAAGTCTTTTGATGAGCATAGGTATTTCATTTTTAGGAGCTTCCAGTTATCTAGTCTGTCTTCTGGTGCTTGTGCATTGTTGCTTATGATTCGTATTCTATTTATGCCATGTATTAGGGCTCCTAGAATTGTCCTTATTTTTTCTTCCATGATCTTTATCATTTTCGATTTTATATTTAGGTCTTTGATCCATTTTGAGTTAGTTTTTGTGTAAGGTATGGGTCTTGTTTCAGTTTTTTTGCAGATGGATATCCAGTTATGACAGCACCGTTTGTTAAAGAGACTGTCTTTTCCCCAATTAATGGACTTTGGGCCTTTGTCAAATATCAGCTGCTCATAGGTGGATGAATTTCTGTCTGGATTCTCAATTCTTTTCCATTAGTCTATGTATCTGTTATTGTACCAGTACCAGGGTGTTTGACTACCGTGGCGGTGTAATAGGTTCTAAAATCAGGTAGTGTGAGGCCTCCCACTTTGTTTTTCTTCTTGAATAATGCTTTACTTATCCAGGACCTCTTCCCTTTCCATATAAAGTTGGTAATTTGTTTCTCCATCTCATTAAAAAATGCTGTTGGAATTTGGATTGGAATTGCATTGTAGACGCTTTGGGTAGAATTCACATTTTCACAATGTTGAGTCTTCCTATCCAAGAGCAAGGTATGTTTTTCCACTTAGGCAGGTTTCTTTTGGTTTCTTGCAGTAGTTTCTTGTATTTTCCTTTGTACAGGTCTTTTATGTCTCTAGTTAGATTTATTCCTAAGTATTTTATCTTCTTGTGGGCTATTGTAAATGGTATTGATTTGGTGATTTCCTCTTCGAAGTTCTGGTTTGTTGGTGTAAAGGAATCCAACTGATTTTTGTATGTTTACCTTGCATTCTGAAACTTTACTGAAATCTTCTATTAGTTCCAGTAGTTTTCTTGTGGATTCTTTGGAGTTTTCTGTGTATAAGATCATATTATCTGCAAATAGAGATACCTTGACTTCTTCCCTACCAATTTGGATGCCCTTTATTTCTTTTTCTAGACTAATTGCTTTGGCTAGGACCTCCAGCACAACATTGAATAAGAGTGGTGATAAAGGGCTTCCTTGTCCGGTTCCCATTCTTGATGGGGATGCTTTCAAAGTCTATCCATTTAGGATGACGTTGGCTGTTGGCTTTGTGTAAATGCCCTCAATGATATCGAGGAATCTCCCTTCTATTCCTATTTTGTTAAAAGGTTTTAATGTATGTTGGACTTTTTCAAATGCCTTTTCTGCATCAATAGATAAGATCATGTGGTTCTGGACTTTTGTTTTATTAATGGATTACATTGATTGTTTTTCAAATGTTGAACTGTCGCTGCATACCTGGTATAAATCCTACTTGATCACAGTGAATTACTTTTTTGATATGTTGCTGAATTCTATTGGCTAGAATTTTGTTGAGGATTTTTGCATCAGTGTTCACAAGGGATATTGGTCTGTAATTTTCTTTTTTTGTGGTCTTTACCTGGTTTTGGTATTAGGGTTATGCCAGCTTCAGAGAATGAGTTTGGGAGCATTCCATCCTTTACTATGCTCTGAAATACCTTTAGTAGTAGTGGTGCTATCTCTTCTCTGAAAGTTTGGTAGAATTCTCCAGTGAAACAGTTAGGGCCAGGGCTTTTTTGGTTGGGAATTTTTTAATTACCTTTTCCATCTCTTCTTTTGTTATGGGTTAATTTAGTTGTTCTACCTCTGTTTGTGTTAGTTTAGGTAAGTAGTGAGTTTCTAGAAATTTGTCCATTTCCTGTAGGTTTTCAAATTTTTTAGAGTACAATTTTTTCATAGTATTCTGTTATGATTCTTTTAATTTCCGTTGAGTCTGTTGTGATATCACCTATCTCATTTCTTATTTGCATTATTTGCTTCCTCTCCTGTTTTTCTTTTGTCAGTTTTGCCAATGGTTTATCAATTTTGTTGATCTTTTCAAAGAACTAGCTTTTAGTCTTTTTAACTCTTTCAATAATTCTTCTATTCTGTACTTTATTTAATTCTTCTCTAATTCTTTTTATTTCCTTTCTTCTGGCACCTGAGGGCTTCTTTGGCCGCTCTCTTTCTACTTGTTCCAGTTGTAGGATTAATGTTTTGATTTTTGGCCCTTTCTTCTTTTTGGATGTGTGCATTTATTGCTATAAACTGACCTCTGAGCACTGCTTTTGCTGTGTCCCAAAGGTTCTGGTAGGATGTGTTTTCATTCTCATTTGATTCTATGAATTTCTTTATTCCATCCTTAATTTCTTCTATAACCCAGTAGTTTTTGAGCAAGGTATTGTTCAGTTTCCATGTGTTTGATTTTTTTTCCTTGCTTTTTCTGCTATTGATTTCTACTTTTATAGCTTTATGGTTAGAAAAGACGCTTTGTAATATTTCAATGCTTTGGATTTTGTTAAGGCTTGCTTTACGGCCTAATATGTGGTCTATTCTGGAGAATGCTCCATATGCATTGGATAAGAAAGTATACTTGGCTGCTGTTGGGTGCAGTGTTCGGCATATGTCTATGAGATCAAGTTGGTTGATTATAGCATTTAGCTCTTCCGTGTCTTTGTTGAGCTTCTTTCTGGATGTTCTGTCCTTCACAGAAAGTGGTGTATTGATGTCTCCTACTACTATTGTGGAGCTGTCTACCTCTCTTTTCAATGCTCTTAGAGTTTGTTTTATGTATTTTGGAGCCCTGTCATTGGGTGCGTAAATATTTATTATAGTTACGTCCTCCTGGCATATTGAATCTTTAATCATTACATAGTATCCTTCCTTATCCTTTGTGGTGGATTTTACTTTAAAGTCTGTTTTGTCAGAGATTAATGTTGCCACTCCTGCTCTTTTTTTGAGTGTTGTTTGCTTAATGTATTTTTTTCCCATCATTTGAGTTTTAGTTTGTTTGTGTCTTTAAGCCTAAGGTGTGTCTCTTATTGGCAGCATATAGATGGATTTTGTTTTTTCATCCAGTCTGCCACTCTCTGTCTCTTTATTGGTGCTTTTAGTCCATTTACATTCCATGCACTTATTGACAGGTATGAGTCTAGTGCTGTCATTTTGATGTCTTTTTTTGTGTGTTGTTCACAGTTTCCTTGTTCCACTTAATCTTCTATGCTGAGTTGTTTTTCTTTATGTATTTTCTTTTCATCTTTTTCATTGTTTTTGATTTTATATTTGCTGAGTCTTTATATCTTTGTTGTTTTTTATTGTGACTTGTAGGATTGTTAGTTTCCTTTGTGGTTACCTTAATATTTTCCCCTATTTTTCTACGATTTTACCTGTCTTTTATTTCTTTATATTGCTTTGACATCTTCTCCATATGAAAAATCTATGCCTACATTTTTTAAGTGCCTCTTTTTTGTTTTAATGTTGTCATCTTTTACGTATTGATTTCTGTTTCCCTATTTTCAGTGTTTTAGCTTTGATTTATTTTTGTGACTTCCCTATCTGGGTTGATATGTGGTTGCTCTGATATTTGTTCTAGTCTTGGGTTGTTGTCTGATGTTATAGATTTTCTAACCAGAGGACTTCCTTAAGTATTTCTTGTAATTTTGGTTTGGATTTGCAAATTCCCTAAACTTCTGTTTATCTGGAAATGCCCTAATTTCACCGTCATATTTGAGAGACAGTTTTGCTGGATATATAATTCTTGGCTGGCATTTTTTTTCTTTCAGGGCTTTATATATGTCATCCCATTGCCTTCTTGCCTTCATGGTTTCTACTGGGTAGGCCGAGCTTATTCTTTATGACCCTCCTTTGTAGATGACTTTTTGTTTATCCCTAGTCACTCTTAAAATTCTCTATCTTTGATTTTGGCAAGTTTGATTATAATATGTCTTGGTGACTTTCTTTTGAGATCTACCTTATATGGGGTTCAATAAGCATCTTGGATAGACATTTTGTTATCTTTCATGATACCAGGGAAGTTTTCTGCCAACAAATCTTCAACAATTCTCTCTGTATTTTCTGTTATTCCCCCCGTTCTGGTACCACAGTCAGTCATAGGTTATTCCTCTTGATAGAATCTCATGTAATTCTTAGGGTTTTTTCATTTTTTTAAATCCTTTTATCTAATTTTTCCTCAAATAAGTTGGTGTCAAGTGCTTTACCTTCAATCTCACTGATTCTGACTTCCATTGCTGCAATTCGGCTCCTATGACTTTCTATTGAGTTGTCTAATTCTGAAATTTTGTTTTTAATCTTGTGGATTTCTGATTTCTGTTTCTCTATGGATTCATGCAGCCTGTTAAATTTGTCATTATGCTCTTCTATAATCTTTTTAATTTCCTCTATTGTGTGTTTTATGTTTTGCTTAATTTCCTTCCTAATCTCTTTAAGAGTTTTGTATATTAATCTTTTGTATTCTGCCTCTGGTAATTCCAAGAAATTTTCTTCCTCTGGCAAATTTCTAGATTCTTTATTTTGGGAGCTTGCTGAAGCCATCATGGACTGCCTCTTTATGTGATTTGATATAGACTGTTGTTTGCTAGCCATCAGTAAGTTATTATATTTATTTATTTTATGTTTGCTTACTGTGTCCTAGCTTCTTATTTTGATATGCTCAAATAGACTGCTGGTGTGAGCTAGCCCAGTCACCAGCACCCTTGATGCTCCAGTGTCCTGCCCCTAGGTGGCCTCACCTGCCACTAAGCATGTAAGCCCAGGAGTCTGCCTATTTCTCCTGTATGGATTCTGCTCAGGTGTGCAGGTAATCGGCCACCAAGTGTCTGGTGCAGGCTCTCACTTACAATTTTAGAAAGGCATGGGTGATCGGTGTAGGTCCAAGCATCTGGCTGGAGCAGGGGGACACAGGCTGAGCAAGGCAGGGGGCCAATGGCCACCCCCGAGTGTCCAGAAGGAAAGTGTGTCCCTCTTCCTGACAGCACATAGATGGGTGGGTTTTTCAGCCAGACTATGAGCACCCAATGCTGTTGAGTGAAAGGACTGGAGGGCACCTCTTATTCTTGGGCCCCTGTAGCAGGTAGCTAGGTGGCGTCGGTGGATCCACCAGTCTTCAGGCCCTTGACACCGATAGGTGAAGACCCTGCTTAATGGTCAGAGCAGTGTCAAATGTCACAAACCTCCCACTTCACAGCTGAAACAGTTGAAGTTAGACTTCAGGTATATACCCTGTTGTACTGCAGTAATGAGGGCCTAAGCTGCTGAAATGGGCCCACTCAAGTCTATGCAGGGGTAAAAGTACTCAAAGTCCGTGGATCCCTTATGCCTGTGGCTAGGCAAAGGGGCTGTGCCTACCCAGAGTTCCTGTCTTAGAGGAGCTGGCAGATAATTTTTTCCCGTTTGTTAATTTGTTCACTCTGCAATGCTGGGAGAATGGCTCAGGGCATGTGACAAGTCCTATTTCCGGACCAGGGGACTCAGCAGTTGCTGAAGCTGGTCCAGGACACGGTGCAGAGCAGGGAGCGGGGAGGTAAATGGAAGAGAGGGTTTTCCATAAGGGGGGTGTTTTTGATCCGCACAGTAGGCAAAACACAAGTACTGATCTTTCACCGATCATGGGCTACTTCTCACTGGTTCTGGATGGGCAAGTAGACTGTCTGCTGCTGGGTCTCTCCTGGCTTGGAAAACGCCTCTTGAGCACCGCTGCTTGCCTGTCTCATTGCTCATCCCTGAGCTGCTCAGGGCTGAAGGGCTCAGGCTTTTGCAGCGTCAGGTCTGGCAACCCCTTGCTGCTTCTGAACCGTCTCTCCCTCCCCTGCCACTCAGTCCAGTTTCTCAACTTTGCCTTTGATAATCAGGGGTCCTAGACTGTCATATATATAATTGATTCACTTGTTATTTCCGGTCTTTGTTGTAAGAGGGAACACTGGAAGCATCTGACTACTCTGCCATCCTGGCACCACCGCATTACATATTATTATATTCAGCAATAATATTGTATATTTTACATAATTTTATAGTTTACGAAACACTACTATGCACATTTTATTTGCATCTTAAAATAATTCTGTATAATTATGTTCATTTTGTAGACGAAGTAGCAAAGGCTCAGGAAGTAAGATTACTTTCCTTCAAAATATCACAGATATCTATTAACATCTAACAGTTAAGGACTTTTCTCTTTTCTTCTCACCCTGTTCTTTCAAAGTGTAAATACTGTATTGGGATTCCTTGAGCTATATGTGAGAGACAAGTCAAATCAACTTATTTTAGCAAAAAGGGAGATTTAGTGGCTTCAAGTAACTGAAAAGATTAGGGGTAGCAATAGTTTCAGGCACGGATGGATTAAAAACTCAGAAAAAAAAAAGATATAACGATCTTGTTTTCCTTGATTTCCTTGTTTTTCCCTCTGTTTTTCATCATGGCTGCAGAAATTTCCAGTCTTAAGTCTTCACAAGTTGAAGAATCATAAGAAAATGAGTGAAATTATCTTCTCATTGCATCAAAAAGTCTAAGAAACCAGGGAAATTGCTGGAGTATCACTTCATAACTCATAGATAATATTTTGAAAGGCCATTAATATAAATGGTGTGCATTTATCTCTGAATCTGCTTGAACCGTTCATATATCTTTAGACCACTTCTTTGCAGTAGTATGCATGGAGCACCATGTAATTTGACTGTATTGTATGATAAACCTTTAAGAGGAATTATAGATTTAAAACGACAATTCATTCTATAATGGGTGAACCAAGTAATGTAAGAATGAATCCATAGTGACTATTTAAAATGAAATTCAAGAAAAAGAGCACTTTATTTGCTTCATAAAAACCTGTGAAGCATTGCTATTGAATAACGTAAGCAGAATGCAGCCGTATAAATCTTCTTAATTTACATCTAGGGTTTCATTACGCATATTTGATAGCACTCTGCAGAGCTTTAATTTATAGGCTTTTGGAACTTTACCAATCCCAAAAGAAGTGCTAAACATGTCTGTCGGAACATTTAACTGAATTAAGTCACTGGAGATTTCTTTAATGAGTGCAGAATTATCAGTTATTTGCATTCCTTGTAGATTTAAAGCAATAGGACCTATTAAGATAATGGCAAATGCTTTTGGAATGCAAGTATATCTTGAACCAAATAACGTGCACAACTCAGAATATAAATGCATTGAAATGGAGTTATCATTTGTTCACCTCATTTAAGTAGGTGATATAATACAAATGGTCACATAATGAATAATTTGCCATTGGATCCACTCAACAGAAATACCTAATATTGTCTAGAGACTAGA
Source organism: Dugong dugon (assembly GCA_030035585.1). NCBI lineage: Eukaryota > Metazoa > Chordata > Mammalia > Sirenia > Dugongidae > Dugong > Dugong dugon. The sequence continues at coordinate 96,842,716 of CM057463.1, read as the reverse complement.
TATTTAGTCTGAATTGACCTTATCACTTATCAAATTAATAATTGATTAGAAAGTACAAAATAAATGGTAATAATCTCTATGAAAGTGATTCCATAAAATCAAATTATTCCAACCCTCCAACATCAGTTTTTCATCTTTTTAAAAAAACTTCCAGTTTAAGAAGTTTGGCAATAAATGTATGCATTACACTTTTAAAAAAACACAAATGTTAGTGGTTTGTTCTTTTCTCAACTCTAACAAAATTATGAATCCTAAATGAGGAAAGAGTAGTTTGGTTAGGTAAAATAATAAAACCGGTATTTGTTGAAAGAGAAACATTTATCTTTGATTATTTTGCCTTAGCTGTAACTTTCCTCCTAACAGTTTAAATAATGTGCCTACCCATGTGTATACTGGAATGATGAGTTTAGTCTTAGACTACACATAATTATGTAATTGATTTCTATTATGAGGCACTTAATACCTTTGCTCCACTAAAACAGCAGCCACTGAGTAAACCATAGAACTTAGAATGCATTAAAAGCTACTGTGCTCCATTGTGAATCAGCCAGAGTGCTGGATCTTTCAAAACACATAGTAAAGTTTTAATTTCATTACACCAGTACACTTTTCTTTCATTTAACAATGTTGTTAACATATGAGTCTGTTGGGTGTCAGACATGACATTCGTCTCTTTATAGAGCATTGTCCTCAAGAAAAGGACAATGATAAGCATCACATACGCCCATATCTCCCTGGAGCAGCTATTTTAACTCATTAACTGACTTTTGTTTCACCTGCCTCTCAGTAAGGCAAGATTTTCCAGGGATGTGTTTTTTTTCTACTTGTTTATTTGTTTTTCTCTTATTTTTTGAAAATGCTAGCATGAAAACCTTTAGGGAAAGGAGAGAAATTGTTCATTCGTGACTACTGAAATCCAGGTTCATTTTAGACATGAGGGTGTTGAGTTTTTTTCCTAATTAAAATTTTCCTGATTCATACAGTAGGTAAATGTATTGCTATACACATTTAAGCATAATTGTGAAGAATGAGGTAATGAGAACAGGTGTTCTTACTTATTCCTGCCACTACACTATATCTTGAAAGAATTAATGACTCAGGCATCACGGTGACTCAAATAGACATGGAAGAGTTCCTTTCCCTGTGTCTGATGCATTAGATGGTGTGCATGCTATGGAGCTAGGAGACTTGGGGTTGGGTTTTACCTCAACAGTATGCCTCAGTAACTTCAGATTCCTAGTATGTAAAAATTAAAACCTTGTTTCCAACCACGTAAAATTGTTATCAATATTAAAAAGTCATGTATAAAGTATATTTGATGTGGGAGTTATGAGAGCTATTATCATTACAATTTCCTTCAAATTATTTTTAATATTATTGATAACATCCTCATTGTGCTTGGGCTCCGTTTTTAAATTCCAAAATTCCTGGTTGACTCCTCTAGATGGAAATTCCCTCAGCACTTAAGTATCAACATCTCTAAGGTTACCCTGTTGCCATCGAGTCTTTTAATGTGGAGCTAAGCATAATCAGTACCTCTTAGGAGAAACAAGAGATGCCTTCATCCAGTAAGTCTTTGGAAATGAGGGAATTAAGATAGACAGCTTAACTCAAAACCCTAAATCAGCACACAATGGGAAAAAATAGACTTAGGTCACAGTCTCACACACACACACACACACACACACACACACACAGGATGAAGACCATTTGTAATGTGAATGACTATGTTAGTATATATTATAGTACATATACATGTAGTGCATACACTACATATAATTATATTTAAGTGTGTAAGTATACAGCTATACACATACATGAGTCATTATGCATGGTGTTGCTCAGTAAAGATAGGAGAGTCACCTGTTACATAAATGAGCCAAAGACAGCCTCTGTGTATTGGTCTCAGGTTGTTTATTTCTCCATAGCAAAATGGGATGCATTAGCAAAAAATCCTGAAGTCACCAAACGCAAATTTTTACTATCCAATTGCTTTAAAAATAACCCAAATAAGCAGCTTTCTAGCCATTTTGAACCTGACTGCTTTGCATACTGTGCAAAACTGTGCTCAACTTTTGCTAGCAATAGATAAGACATCCCAAATTGCTGCTGCCTTTCAAAGCTCTCTGACCCAGAGAATCCCCATCTTGCTTCTGAGTGGCATTATCTAGATGTATAAGCCCTGAGAGGTAATAACTGTAACAATAATCTTTGGGATAACCACTACCACTTGTCTTATAACTTCGCTAATAAGAATCAGCAGAAAGCTGGTTCCTATGAAGCACAGGTCTGTTCTTTATTTCTGGCACCAGATTTACTCCCCACAACACTCTCTAGTTCTCTGCTGGGTTTGATAATTCACTACAATGGTTACACAGAATCAAGAGTATAATCCCAGTTATGTGGTTTATTAGGGTAACGATACAGAAGTAACAGAATACAATTTGGTACGCAACTCAGGTACAATGTCAGGATCATCAGGATACAACTCAGGATACCATTCAGGAAGAGGGTGGGGTCTGAAACCATCCCTGAAGCAGAGAGCATGTCTCTCCCTATGCCAACCAGGAAATTCTTCAGCCAGGAAAGGCTCCAAATCACCTCTCAGATGGCCCCAGCTTTGGGACAGCCCTAGCTGCTCTAGACCATCCACAGCTCTAGGTCAGTATGAAGACAGCACTTGGAGCTGAACTGCTCTCCAGCACTCCCTGTTTAGGGTGAACTCCAGCTCTGGGACCCCACCTCTGCTTGGTGGCTACCTGCTTGGTGCGCCCAAGCTCTGGGTGGCTCCCTGCCCTCCAGGCAGCCCCTTGTGAGCCATTTCTCTGCAGTCCAGCATGTAATGCTTCTGCCACAGGCCGGTTCAGCTCCACCTGCCACTGGTGCCATTGCAGCTGCTGCAGCCATTGCAGTCACTGTCTCCTTACAAATCCATACAGATGCACTACTCCATCTACCTGTTCTAGAGCCCACAGCTATACGAGTGTCACAACTCTTGGCTAGGGTTCCACATTCACACTCTGCTGCCACTGTCTGGGCCCTCTAGTAATCTCTGTAACTTCTAGGACACTGCCATGGTACACAGATCTAAGTGTATTACAGCTCTTTTACCCAGGTCTGGGAGGATTTCTGACGCAAGAATTCCATGGGACATACCAGTTATCTCAGCTTTCAGGCAAGAAGTCCCCCTAAAAAGCTGTTTTTGACCAGGTGCCGCTTTGTCAATTTCCAGGCTGGCTCCTTGTCAATTACTTGGTGGGGGTTTCTCCACCAAACCCTGCAAAAGTAATGAATCATCAGAAATGATCAACATCTTGGGGAATCCCTTGAGGTCAATTTCTAAAAAACAATGGCAAAAGTAACAACTCCTAAAGGGTAGTATTACCAAGGGCAAAAACCAAGCGCAAAAAAAAAAAAAAAAAAACGAAAAAAACGACGTTAGGGAACTCATTGCAACACAAAACCCCTCTCTACTTCCTCTCACCAGCAGGAGGTCCTTTGTTCTCCTCGCCTTATGGTGGCTCCCCCGCAGTTACCTTTGGAAGGCCTCATGCTGGGAGGGACTGCCCCTGTATGCGAAACTTGTCAATGTGTGTTGTCTTTGTTAGGTGCCAATGATTCCCTTCAGAATCATAGAGACCCTACATAGAACAAACAAAACAATACCCCATCCTGAGTCATTCTCACAATTATTGCTATTTTTGAGCTCATCATTACAGCCACTGTGTCAATCCATCTCGTTGAGGGTCTTCCTCTTTTTTGCTGACCCTCTATCTTTCCAGGAAACCCTGGTGGCATAGTGGTTAAGAGTTCAGATGCTAACCCAAAGAATGGCAGTTCAAATCCACCAAGCTCCCCTTGGAAACCTTATGGGGCAGATCTACTCTGTCCTAGAAGGCCACTATGAATCCGAATCTACTTGATGGTAACAGGTTTGGTTTGGATTAGGTTTCTACTTTACCAAGCATGATGTCCTTCTCCAGGGACTGCTCTCTCCTGATAACATGTCCAAACTACAAAAGACCAAGTCTTGCCATCCTCTCTTCTGAAGAACATTCTGATTGTACTTCTTCCAAGACGGACTTGTTGGTTCTTTTGACAGTCCACTGTATATTCAATATTCTTCGTCAACAGCATAATTCAAAGGCATCAATTCTTCTTTGGTCTTCCTTATTCATTGTTCTGCTTTCGCATGCATTATGAGGCAATTGAAAATACCATGACTTGGGTCAGGCGCACCTTAGTCCTCAAAGTGACATTTTTGCTTTTCAGCAGTTTAAAGAGGTCTTTTGCAACATATTTGTCAAATGCAATACATGTTTGATTTCTGGACTGCTGCTTCCATGGGCGTCGATTGTGGATCCAAGTACAATGAAATCCTTGATGACTTGAATATTTTTTCCTGTTATCTTGATGTAGTTTATTGGTCCAGTTGTGAGGATTTTTGTTTTCTTTGTGTTGAGGCGTAATCCATAATGAAGGCTGTGGTCTTTGATCTTCATCAGTAAGTGCTTCAAGTCCTCTTCACTTTCAGCAAGCAAAGTTGTGTCATCTGCATAAACAGATTGTTAATGAGTCTTCTTCCAATCCTGATGCCACGTTCTTCTTCATATAGTCCAGTTTCTCCAATTATTTGCTCAGTGTACAGATTGAATAAGTATGGTAAAAGGGTGCAACCCTGACACACACCTTTCCTGACTTTAAACCACACAGTATCCCTTTGTTCAAACCACTGCCTCTTGGTCTATGCACAGGTTCCTCATGAACACAATTAAGTGTTCTGCAATTCTCATTCTTCACAATGTTATTCATAATTTGTTATGATCCACAGAGTTGAATGCCTTTGCATAGTCAATAAAACATAGGTAAACATCTTTCTGGTATTCTCTGCTTTCAGCCAAGATCCATCTGACATCAGCAATGACATCCTTCGTTCCACGTCCTCTTCTGAATTTGGCTTGAATTTCTTGTAGTTTTCTGTCCATGTACTGCTGCAACTGTTTTTGAATGATCTTCAGCAAAATTTTACTTGTGTGTGATATTAATGATATTGTTTGATAATTTCTGCATTCTGTTGGATCACCTTTCTTTGGAATGGGCACAAATATGGATCTCTTCTAGTTGGTTGGCCAAGTAGCTGTCTTCCAAATTTCTTAACATATACGAGTGAGTACCTCAAGTGCTGCATTAGTTTGTCGAAACATCTCAGTTGGTATTCTGTACATTCCGGTAGCCTTGTTTTTCACCAATGCCTGCTCACTAGGATATTTATCTTTGTATGTTTCATCTTATTTTTGACATCTTCCAATTTTCCTTGTTTAGTACAAGTATATTCCAACTATTAATGGGGTTTGCAGCTGTTTCTTTTCATTTAAGTAGTGTCACTTCAGCAAATAAAGGTCCAGAAAGCTTTACTCCATCCTCGTCATTAAAGTTGACACTACTTTGAGGAGGCAGCTCTTCTCCAGTCATGTTTTGAACGCCTTCCAACTTGAGGAGTTAATCTGCCAGCATGCTATCAGACAATGTACCACTGTTATTCATAAGGTTTTTACTGGCCATTATTTTTCTAGTTGTGTATTGCCAGGTCTTTTTTCCTAGTCTTAATATGGAAGCTCTGCTGAAAACTGTTTACTATGGGTAACCCTGCTGGTAGTTGCAATACTGGTGGCATAGCTTCCAGCATTACTGTAACAAGCACGCCACCACTGTAAGACAAACTGACAGAGGAATGGTGGTGTCAATGTGTGTATAAAAAAACCCTTTGCCATCGAATCGATTCTGACTCATAGTGACCCTACAGGACCGAGTAGAACTATCCCAAAGAGTTTCCAAGGAGCAGCTGGTAGATTTGAACTGCTGACCTTTGGTTATCCACCAAACTCTTAACCACTATGCCACCAAGGCTCCTATGTGTGTGTACCAAAAAACAAACAAACCTGTTGCTTTCGCATCGATTCCAACTTATAGCAACCCTATAGCACAGAGCATAACTGTCCCATAGGGTTTCCAAGGAGCGGCTGGAGATTCAAACTGTCAGCCTTTTGATTAGCAGCCAAGCTCTTAACCATTGTGCAACCGGGTCTCCAACAAATAGTTTTTTGCAACACTGCCATCTTGTGGTCATGTCCTTTTTCGTGATCAGCTGTGAAATCCCTTGAACTCGTTACACCTGTACACTCATTTTCACTGCTCATCCAAAGACTCCCCAAAACCAAACCTACTGATTTCGACTCATGGCAACACCATATGTTGCAGAGTAGAATTTTTACATATTCTTGGCTCTAATCTTTATGGAAGCAGATTGCCAATACTTTATTCTGCAGCACCACCGGGTGGGTTCAAACTGTCAACTTCTGAGTTAGTATTCCAGAGCAAATCTTTGACACCACCCAGGAATCTGTCACAGACTCTCAAGGCAAAATAATTTTTCTCAGGCTAGATTTGAATACTGATTTTTCTGGTAGGCAAATCCCCATTATGGAGATTTACCTATTCGGTTATGAGAAACTAGTGGTTTTAAACTCATGAGTCATATAATTAAATCAGTTTCCACTATTTCCATGCTCACGAATTATAATTTGGTTTGCCATGAAGTCTGTGTACAGTGACAGAATGCTGATAAAGCTGATCAGATTCTGTCAAAGTTATATTTCTTATTATATACAAATGCGCTGACATTGTGGTATTATGCATGCTTTGAGCCCTGGTGGCACAGTGGATGAGTATTCGGCTGCTAACCAAAAGGTCAGCAGTTTGAGTTCACCAGCCGCTCCTCGGAAACCCTATGGGGCAGTTCTACTCTGTCTTACAGGGTCGTTATGAGTTGGAATCGACTCGATGGCAACTGGTTTGGTTTTTGGTTTGGTGTCTCATAAACTTTGTAATTATGCATTAGAATTCTTAAACCTGGTTTCTTTGGGGTGACAGATAACATCAAGGTTCTTTGCCTGGAAGACTGAGGGTTAAAACTGCACTTGGTAAATTCACAGAGATTAAAGTTGTCTGTTAAGGACCTCTTTGGACAACTTGCCATTGTCGGTTGGTAATGTGCCTCTCACGATAGTGTTGCAGAATGTTTCATTTGAATTGTATTTTCCAAGGCATAACCACATAGTGTTTGTCCTGATTTGCAAATATCAGTTGAATGTGTGGTAATCTTCCTAAGAAAACCCAGGTACACGTTGGCTGTGTTCAAATCTTACTCTACCTTTTACTAGCTGGGAGACTTAGTGTTTATCTGTTCTTTGCCTCAGCTTCTTCATGTGTATAATGGATAATAATGCTACCTTCCTCTTAGTGTTTCATGAGGATTAACTGGTTTAATGTTTGCAAAACCTTTAGATCAACACCCGCTATACGGTAAACTGTATACAGGTATCCCCCACTTTTGGAAAGTTCGCTTTACTCCACTTCATTTTTACGAAAAACCTACGGTAGTACCTGTTTTTGAAAGAAATCCGAACGGGATTTTTGCTTTTATGAAAAAAGGCGAAAAGTTAAACTAGCATTTGTCATAGCGAGCCGTTAAAGAGTCAGGGTGCATTCCATGCAGGGACAGTGGTATCTCCAAGCTCCTTCCCTGGGAACTATACTGTACATACATTATTTCTACTTTATACAGGCTGTATATTTATCATATCATTCCTTCTTTTCCTATACGTTAGTGTTATTTTAGGTTTTACATGTTATTTGGTATGATTTGGTAGGTTATTTTGTTGGATCTGGGAATGCTCAGAAATTTTTCCCATATAAATTAATGGTAATTGCTTCTTTGCTTTATACTCTTTGAGTTTACGAAAGTTTCATAGAAACGCTCTACTTTCGGATAGCAAAGGAAACCCGTATAAGCTTTTGCTAACGTAATCAACTACCCTCTGATCTTTTTCTACATATAAAACAGATTTACAAATTCTGTCAGTTCTACCATATAATGCCTCTTAAATCACTTCTTGCTTCTTGAAATATTTTTCTACTATTTTAATTCAGTACTCTCAATTCATATGTAAAGTATTTAAATGTATTACAAATTCTCAGGCTGCCTAAAATATTTTCCCAAGCTGATACCATACTGCCTCTACGGTTATCTTCCTAAACATGTGTCTGATCATTACACTTCCTCTCCTCATATTTAACAGTCACTGAGTATTGCTTATAGAATGGATTCTAAACTCTGCAATAAGACATCCTAGACCATCCACAATCTGTTCCTCATCTTACTCTTCAGCCTCATTTCACATTATGTCCCTCAAAATCACTGTGATCTAATTATATTCCCCTGCTACTCCCCAAACAACAACCAAGTTTTCAGGTGGGAATAATTGGTACACTGTTGTTAAGAGCCTGTTGGCTGAAGTCAGACTTCCACGGTTTCAATTCCCTGTTCTATCACTTATTCAGTGGTGAAATTTGGTAAATTGTTTAACCTCTTTCTATTTCAATATCCTAAGTTTCCATTTCCTAGGGAAATAACACTGGCCTTAGAATTAAATGAGATAGTATATGACTCTTAGCATTGTGCTTAGGACTCGTTACATGTTTAGTAAAAGGCACTTGCCACTTTAGATATGCCTTTTTTGTTCCCTGAGCCTGAAATGCTCTTCCTGTAACAATTTCCATTTTTCACCAATCAGATCAAATGATAGAAATATGTCAAATAGTCTCTGTCCCTCCAAAGGCAGCATAACAGAAACCCATTACAGAACCCACACATCATGTTAATTTTATATATATTTAGAATTCAGAATTATGTGTTTATTTGTCTTTGTTTCTGACTATAGGGTGAATTCATTAAAAGAAAAGAACAGATATGTCTTCTTCATCTTTCTATCCCCTCCAATGCATACCCATAAAAAATTTAAAAAAAAGAAAAGAAAAGAAAAATCCCATTGCCGTCGAGTCAATTACGACTCATAGCCATCCTATAGGACAGAATAGATCTGCCCCATAGGATTTCGAAGGAGCATCTGGTGGATTCAAACTGCCAACCTTTTGGTTAGCAGCCAAGCTCTTAACCACTGTACCACCAGGGCTTCCCATAAAGCATACTTCCTTATGAACCAGCAACCTCACTCCTAGGAATATGTCCTGGAGAAATAAGAGTCATCACTCGAATAGACATATGCACACCCATGTTCATGACAGCATTGTTCACAATAGCAAAAAGATGGAAATAACCTAGATGCCCATCAACAGATGAATGGATAAACAAACTATGGTACATACACACAATGGAGTACTACACAACGATAAAGAACAATGATAAATCTGTGAAGCATCTCATAAAATGGATGAAACTGAAGGACATTATGCTGAGTGAAATAAGTCAATCACAAAAGGACAAATATTGTATGAGACCTCTACTGTAAAAACCCATGAAAAAGTTTACACACAAAAAGTAACAATCTTCGTTGGTTATGAGAGATGGGAGGGGTGGGGTGGGGGAATACTAAATAGGCAATAGATAAGTGGTATCTTGGGTGAAGGGTGAGACAGTACACAATACTGGGGAAGCCAGCACAACTTGTACAAGGAAAGGTCATGGAAGCTCCATAGACACATCCAAACTCCCTGAGGGACTGAATTGTTGGGCTGAGGGCTGTGGGGACCATGGTCTCAAGGAACATCTAGCTCAACTGGCATAACACAGTTTATAAAGACAATGTTCTACATTCTACCTTGGTGAGTAGCATCCGGGGTCTTAAAAGCCTGTGAGCAGCCATCTAAGATACTCCACTGGTCTCATCCCTTCAGGAGCAAGGGAGAATGAAGAGAATAGGATACAAGGAAAAGATTAGTCCAAAGGACTAATGGACCCCAGCTACCAAGGCCTCCACCAGACTGAGTCCAGTATAGGTAGATGTTGCCCGGCTACCACCGCTGACTGCTTTGACCGGGATCACAATAGAGGGTTCTGGACAGAGCTGGAGAAGTATGTAGAGCAAAATTCTAACACACACACAAAAAAGACCAGATTTACTGGCCTGAAAAAGACTGGAGAAACCCCGAGATTATGGCCCCCAGACACCCTTTTAGCTCAGTGGTGAAGTCACTTCCGAGGTTCACTGTTCAGCCGGGGATTGGACAGCCCCATAAAACAAAACAGGACTAATGAGGTACAGCAGTCCAGGGACAAGGACTAGAAGGCAGAAGCGGACAGGAAAGCTGGTGATAGGGAACCCAAGGTTGAGAAGGGACAGTGTTGACATGTAGTGGGGTTGTTAACCATTGTCATAGGGCAATATGTGTACTAACTGTTTAATGAGAAACTATTTTGTTCTGTAAATCTTCATCTAAAGTGAGAATAGCAGTGCAACCGGAAGAATGTAATTGATGTCACTGAACTGTGCACGTAGAAATTTTTGAAATGGGGTATCTTTGGCTTTGTATATTTTCACCAAAAAAAAAAAAACGTTCGAGAAGGGAGAGGGTTGACATGTCGTAGGGTTGTTAACCAATGTCATAAAACAATATCTGTACTGACTGTTTAATGAGAAACTATTTGTTCCGTAAACCTTCACCTGAAGTACAATATAAATAAATGAATAAATAAATAAAAATGCTAGCCTCTAAAGCATTTCTTGCTTGAACCAAATGTAGTTAGGAAAAGAAGTCAGGACTCCATGTTTCATATTTGATGTATTTTCCACCCACAGCTCTTCCTGCTTGGCTAACTAGCTCTTTAACTTTGAGAAAATTGCTTATCCAATCTAAGCCTCAGCTTTGTTATCTGTGTTACAATCATAATGAGTGTTCCCATTTTAAAAGGCTGCCATGAGGATTAGATAAGGTGATTCACATTGCACAATAATTGCCCCCATAGTAAATTCTTAGCCACGGTTTTGAATTATTATTGTCATTATTATCTTTAGTTGAGAATGGAGAGAAGTGAGGGTTCAGAACATAATTCTCCACATTCCTATGTCATATATAAGAAGAAAAACATTTGCTTTATATCTTCATCACTATGATTTGAAAATGGACACTGGGGAAATTGAAAGCACAGTTTGAGACTTGGCAACATACAATATGAATGCCCAAAACTACAAATGCATATTTTTTTCCCTCAAGACAGCTTTGGAAAAATGTAACATTCTTCTTACTTAGACATGAGTAAATACTGGAAATCTTTTAGAAACTAAATAAATTAAAATAAAACTAGGCAAAGTAATTCCCCTCATAAAATAAGACGTGTCTCATATTACAACACATAGGTAGCACAATATTTTATTTCCCTTCTATCTCTATTTAATTATCTTGTGATTTGTGTTGTTGAGCAATGATATTTAGCTTTAGAATTATCTCTTATATTCTAACATTTGGTTATTCTTTATAATAATTTATGTAGGTAATGCACAACTGACTTGAGGACTGACCTTACGATCTTTCTCATTCATTCTTCTTAGACAATTTCTGTAATGAGTCAATTTTCCTCCTAATATAAGCCCTATTAAAAATGCATTTTGGAGATATATAATGGATTTATTCATTTTTAATTTTGCTTTCTCTTGCCCTGACACAGATTTTAATGGTTAGTGGAAGTTTTCAAAGTTAGATCTAAGGACCAGCTGCATCAAATTTGAATCTGTAAACATGCAGAGCTTTGGTTCCATCCAGGTCTATTAATCAATATTTCTAGTAGTGAGCTTTGTAATCTAAGTTTTACCAGACTCTACAGTTGATTTTTATATCATCACAAAATGAGGACCAATAAATTAGAATTATGCTATACAGAAAAAAGTAATAGATAGGCAGATAGATAGATGGACAGATAGATGATAGACAGATAGATAGATAGGTAGGTAGATAGCTGCCTTTGAGTCCACTCAAACCCGAGGAGATCTATGCACACCATAACAAAACGTTGTCTGGTCCTGCATCATCCTTATTATCCCTGACACGTTTGAGTCCATTGTTGGGGCTATTGTGCCTATCCATCTCAACGACAGTCTCATCCCACAATTAATATCTCCTGATGACATGTTCAAAGCAAACTAGTTGGACAATATTCTGTTGGGTTGTACATGCTGGACAGGTTTCAGGGGAGGTTTGAGATTAAAAAAGACTAGGAAGAAAGGCCTGGTTATCTACTTCTGAAAATTAGCCAGTGAAAACCATATGGGTAGATAGATATACGTAATTATAAATGTTTTCCAAGTTTTAAATATATATACATATATGTGTATGAAAATGAATACATTTTTAAAGTTATTTTGCTATGGTTTCTTATTGTCATCATAGTTCTTAGACTTTTAGTGTTTTTTTAAAAATTTTTTTTTAGTATTATTTTCTTTCTGAGGCCAGCTTGTATTAACAACCAATTCGGTACTGTTTGATATCATACAGTATTGTTCAGTTTTATACTGAATTCACAATGCTGCCTCAGCAGTTTGAACTACTCTATAAAACAAGTATAGGTTTTTCTGCTTGTGGAGTGTCCTTTGAAAGCTAAAACATTTCACTATAATCAAAGGTTTAGGTTACAAGTACCTTTGTAAATGCACTCAATTCCCTGTAAGTCTGACCTTTAGGTTTAACTGATGTTGTCAGTATGTGTAACAGGCATTATGTTTTACTAATCCTTAATAACAGCAATAAGTAGATACAGCAATAAATTCACTTACCTTTCATTTGCTTTATTATTTTTAAGATTTTTTTGTGGGGAAGTCTTGGGTTCTAACTTGATTGTCTTAAGACATCATTCTATTCCCCATTAAGATTTCAAAATAAGATCATGAGGCCAGAGACTTATCTGAGACCAGAAGAGGTACTTCTTGCTGGTCTAACAAAATTCAATAGGTTGGAAAATTTAATTACTGTTCAGTGAATCAGGTCAATGAGGCAATCAGTTTCTTCTCAACTTGCTTATAACACACAAACACAACACTACATCTGTAATCAACAGCTCTGGCATGTTTTATGTCTCCAGAAATGTGATTTAAAAATTGTGCATTTTTAAGTTACGTCTGATTGTTGGCTAAGTGCTCCTGGTCAAGATACAGAACGAGTTAATGAATAAAGCCAAGGTTCAAATATTTTCTATATTCCACATGCTGTTACTAACTGAGTTAGGTGTGGCATATATATTTGAAGTTGTCATGTACTTTTGTTATTAAATTTTTATTTTTTTAAACATTTTTTGATGATAAGTGTTTCCACAAATTATGGCATGCTGATTCAAAGAACAACTCAGAATTTTTATGTGAGTTATGGATTTTGAGATGTATGATCTGGTAATACAAGCCACCAGTAAAGCAAGTGGCCCTGTGGCGCCACAGATCTTTGGTATGACAGCATGCCAGCAAGAGCTAGATAAGTAGTTTATTGGGAAAAACTTTCCATTAGTTTACATGAGGAGCCTTTGGTTTTCCAAATATGACACAGAAAAACCAAAACAAGCCCATCAGGCCTCTGTAACTATCACACGGGAACGCCGTAATTATGTTTGCAAGCCTTAGCTCACAAAAATAAAGGAAAAAATGCAAAAAGTTTACAACACTACCACATCCAGAAAGCATCACCTAATAGAATGCTCAGCTTACACAACAATGAGACTTCAGACTGTGGTTTGCTGAGCTTCACACATTTCAAAAAGGACCCACCTTGACACTAAGTGCATGAGAGCTGGAATAACATACTATCTATGAGGTCCAGAGGCATAAAAAATGACTGGTATACTGTTAACTAGTTATTCATCCTTTCATCTTTTAATTTTTCACTTTGATTTTTGCATATAACTAATTAACAAGACATTCATTTCTTATTCATGAATAAGGAAGATCAAAGAATTGATGTCTTTGAATTGTAGTTTTGACAAAGAGTAGTGAATATACCATGGACTGCCAAAAGAATGGAAACACTAGTGGTGTAGTGGTTAAGAGCAACGGCTGCTAACCAAAAGGTCAGCAGTTCAAAGCCACCAGGTGCTCCTTGGAAACCCTATGGGTGCAGTTCTACTCTGTCCTACAGGGTCACTATGAGTCAGAACTGACTCAGTGGCAACAGATTTGGTTTTGGTTTTGTCAGAAGAACGAACAAATCTGCTTTGGGGGAGGTACAGCCAGAATACTGCTCAGAAGCAAGGATGGCGAGACTTTGTCTCATGTACTTTTGACATGTTACCATGAGGGACCAGTCCCTGGAGAAAAACATCATGCTTGGTAAAATAGAGGGTCAGCAAAAAAGAGGAAGACTCTCATCAAGATGGATTGACATAGTGGCTGCAATAATGAGCTCAAGCATAACAACAATTGTGAAGATGGTGCAGGATCGGGCATTGTTTTCCTCTGTTGTACATACGGTCGCTATGAGTCAGAACTGATTTGATAGCACCTAACAATAACAACAATTGAACATTTATCAAGTTAACATCATAATTAACCAGTTTTAGATAATTAAGCCTTATGTTAATACAGTGAAATCCTCAAATAAGCGAAGATTAAATCATGTGGTCTAACTTAGGAAAAACATGGTGGATACTGAAGTTGAAATTCACGAGGTATTATATCCATAAGAAGAAAGAAGGCAAGTGGTATACTGACAATTTTGGTCCCTCTATCCCTTCACAGGAAAAGAAGAGAGGGATTGTTTTCTCCAGGTTTGGAGTTCGAAGATCAAGACCTTGGATCCTCACAAAATAGCAATAAGAAAGAAAAACTCTCAGTGAGAGGAAAGAAAGATGAAGGCAACAAAAATATTCAGGATAGAATGGTTCGGGAGTATAGTTTTCCTTCTGTCCACAACTATAAGTTAGTTAACACATATACTGTCATCATATCCTTCTGAGAACGTGATACTCTTGATTTACTCTATAAAGATCCAGAAGTGGAAAAGAAACCAGTGTTAGAGCCAACACTGTGAATCTTAGTGAGTATGAAAATCAGTGCAAAGAGGACACTTAAAGAGGACATTTGCTGAGTGGATGCCAGATTCATATTAAATAAAGAGGCAACATGAGTAGACATTGGTATGGAATCCCACCAAATGTAGGGGGATGGACAAGCAACAAGTGGTATAGCTACTGAGTTATCCTCTATCCATTTCCTCTAACTTGCAAGCTTTTTGGGAGCCCATAATGGTGGGTGATATAGAGGAGTCAAGACTGACAGTCCAGCGTTAACTGGTGGACGTTTTTCATTTACATCTAGTTCTCTGGCTATATTTGTGCTATATACTTGGCTTAGTCCCTGATAATACCCATTTCAATCTAAACTTTGACTAAATAGAAAAAAAATGATGACTTTCTGTTTTGTGTTTATTCATTTATTTTTCTGGTTCACTGAGAAGACTTTTTCCCAAATAACTAAGACTATTTTTAGCAATACATAGGAGTACATCCAAAATAAAATTCTGTTGTTCCAGAATTGGTTTTACTCCTCCCAAAGGAAATGAGCTACAATTAGAAACTATTAGTAACTAATAAACTACAAAGTATCCATTTTTGTGATTGTTTATCTTTTTTTGTAAGAGCAATCTTATGGAATTTCAAACTCCAATAATTTAAAATGTATAACCTTTATGCAAAGTTTACTACTTTTCTAAAATATTGATAATATTAACCATCTGAGTATTTCCCAGAATTCTCTAGATAATTTTTTTCTCCTGGTAATCAAGTATATACACAACAAATGATTTGCCGTTTAAAAATATTTTTTATACTGTCCTTGATTTAGAAGTTTCCAGATGGCTTGCCGATGTAATACAGGATGCTTGTATTTTCCAATTGCTAAGCATTTCCATCTGCCCTTAAGCGCTCTTCCTTTAACAGTTATCTAGAGATATTCAAAGCTTTTTTTTCTGAATTGCTTTTATGCATATTACTACTAAAGGCATTAAATTAGGGCAAGATTTTAACTCTTCTGTTACCATTGCCATAAACGGTATGCCAGCCATTTTTTTTTTTTATGCCTCTGGACCTCACAGGTAAGGCATTATTCCAGTTCTAATGCATTTAGCATCGGGGTGGTTCTCTTGAAGTGGGTGAAGCTCAGCAAACTAGAGTTGGAACCTCATTGTTGTGTAGGTTGAGCATTCTATTAGGTGATGCTTCCTGGATGTGTTAGCTTCGTAAACTTTTGCCTTCTTCCCCTTTCTTTCTGTGAGTTAAGGTTTGCAAGCGTAATTACGGCTTTCCTGTGTGATAGTTAGGGAGGCCTGGTGGGTTTTGGTTTTTCTGTGTCATATTTGGAAAACCAAAGGCTCCTCATGTAACCTAATGGAAAGGTGTCTGCAATAAATTAATTACTTATCTAGCTCTCATTGGTATATTGTCATACCACACATCTGTGGCACCAGAGTGCCACTTGCTTTATTGGTGGTTTGTATTACTAGATCATATTTCTCAAAATCCACATTACCAACCAAAAATTTAAACACAGTTAGTAAGCCTGCATTCCAGTACTGAAAATACACACCATCCCCCACAAAAAAAAAAAAAAAATTAAGAAGAAAAAAATGTAGTAACAAAATTTTTAAACGATAACTTCGGCTTTGACTCATAATGTTTTCCATCTGACTTTTTTCCTTAAAGCATTTATGGTGGTTTATACAATACAAAAATTTTAACAAACATAGACACACATAAAACATGCTTAAACACATGTGTATGTGTGTGTGTATAAATTAGCAACAAATTAAAGACAGAAAAAATTAAAATGGAATTTATGAAGAGGTCAAAACGTCAAAATGCTGAAACATAAGCTCAGAGGGCCAGTACAATTGTTGTCTAAGAAGAGTGAGTGATGTTATTTTGGCAATGCAGCAGTGTTAAACCAGGAAGATGAGAAAGAGAAACCACCAGCCTTATGACTGCACATTAGTCACTGAAAAAAAGCCAGGTCATAGAAATATGTTAGCTATTGAGGTGCACTTGAGAAAAGCATGCCAATGTGACCCAGTGTGCTAGGAAGTTAGTCTGGACATTACTTACTAAATGTATATATGTAGGATTCATGGAAGCCACTCATACGTGTTTTCTTTTCCGAAATTCATGTATCTGGCACTTATGGGATGATAGCAGGATCTAGAAGGCTGGAAAAAAAAATGCTATTTTTAGTCATAATGTTATAAACATATGAACCATTTGCAAATAGAATCATTCAGAAAAGAAATGTTGCTTTGTATGGGTGTTACTCAGATTAAACTTGATTGTGCTTCACTAATAAACAGTCCCTACTCTCAGTGATGTCACTTTGATGACTAAGGTGCACCTGACCCAAGACATGGTATCTTCAATTGCCTCGTATACATGCGAAAGCTGGACAATGAAAAAGGAAGATCAAAAAAGAATTAATGCCCTTGAGCTATGGTGTTAGAAAATAATATTGAATATACCCTGGACTGCCAGAAGAATGAACAAGTATGTCTTGGAAGAAATACAGCCAGAGTGCCACTTGGAAGCAAGAATGGTGAGACGTCGTCTCACGTACTTTCTGCATGTTATCAGGAGGGACCAGTCCATGGAGAAGGACACAGTGCTTGGTAAAGAAGAGGGTCAGCAAAAAGGAGGAAGACCCTTGACAAGATGGGTTGACACAGTGGCTAAAACAATGGGCTCAAACACAGCAACGATTGTGGATTGCGCAGGACTTGGCAGTGTTTCGGTGTGCTGTACATAGGGTCGCTGAGTCAGAACCAACTCGATGGCACCTAACAACACAATAACAACTCTCAGTGTATCTGTGTGTGTGTGTCTGTGTGTGTGTGTGTATTCACTCAAAGATCCCTAAACCACTGCAGCACCACATGTCCTGCCGGAACCGTTATTCTTCATCGTATGACTTAGCAACCTTAGGCTTTCTTGCTCTTTTGGCTTATCCATCTCAACACGAGGCCTTCTTGATCAAAACAAGAGAAGCTACGAAGCTACTTTTCAATTAATTATTTTTTATTTAATTTATTTATTATGGGCAATCATAACATACTTCAAGTCAGAGGAG
Organism: Dugong dugon; assembly: GCA_030035585.1. Taxonomy (NCBI): domain Eukaryota; kingdom Metazoa; phylum Chordata; class Mammalia; order Sirenia; family Dugongidae; genus Dugong; species Dugong dugon. Next base: position 96,824,780 of record CM057463.1, on the reverse strand, counting down.
GAAACTATTGGAAATAGTTTTAACTATTAAATATTTCTAAGCATAATTTCTACACTCTCTTTAAAACCTTAAAATGGTCTGTTCATCACTGTCAACAAATGTTAATTTTAGCATTTGACATGATTTCAAAATAATATCTTTTTTAGTTTGTCTATTACAGTGTATCTTACTAAATAATTGGTTAGAATTTTATTAATTATGCATCATACAAATGGTTTTTATATTAAGTTAAAATTCTAGTTTATTATCTCCCAACTGCCTGTTAGGGACATGCCTAAAGAATGACAACATTATTTAACTCCAGAGCACAAAATTTGCCTTACTCTAAGGGATGGCCTTGGGGCAACAACAAAATTTCTCTCTTTTAGTTCCTGGTTTTTCTTTAAATAAAATTTTTCAACACACATTTATTGACCACTGACTATGTGCATGTACTAAAATAAATACTTTAATAACTGGGTAGAGCAGAGTTCCAGGGCTTTAGGCACTGGAGATTCTTGATGGATTAGTTAATAACATTGAGAATTTAGAAATCATTATATTGTAAAGAATATCTTCTAGTAATTTCCCAGTCGTTTCTACTGTGCCCCCGATTTTACTGGTTCTTTTCTTTCTTTTATTTTTTAATAACATTTTATTGAGTTTTTGGTGAAGGTTTACACAGTAAGTTTGGCTCCCGTTTGAGAATTTCTACACAAATTATGCAGTGACATTAGGTACATTTATCACAATGTGTCAACATTCTTTTTAATTGCTTTCTGTTTATTCCATTTCCAGTACTCTATTTTCCTTGCCTCCTTATCTTCTCATCTTTTCTTTTGAGTAATTGTTCACCTTTGGTCTCATACTGATGGTTTTTAAATAGAGCACCAATCTTATAGGTAATATCCTATATTTTGTGTGCCTCTCTTCTAGTTCATAAAAGGTGATCTCAGGGGATAGGCTCAGTCCTAAGTTTAAAGAGTGTCTCAGGGTGACAGTCTCAGGGAGTCCTCTGTTCTCTACTGTTCCAGTTCTCTGTTTTGTTTTGTTTTTTTAAATAAGAATTTGAATTTTGCTACACATTTCTCTCCCGATCTATATGTGACTGCCTATAGTGATCCCAGGCAGAAAGGTCAGTGGTGGTAGCCAGACACCATCTAGTTCTTCCGGTCTCAGGGTATATGACGTTGTGGCTTGTGTAGACTTGCTTCTTCTCTGAGCTTTTGGTTATCTTCTTACTGTTTTGCTCCTGGTGAGTAAAGACCCATAGTTGTGTTTTAGATGGCCACTCATAAACTTTTAAGATCCCAGAGATGCATATCTTGATTTTTGTGAACTATATTATGCCAACTGACTGAGTTGTCCCATGAAACTATAGTCCTAAGCTTTCAAATCCAGAAAACCAGGGCTTCAAACCAGTTCACTCCGGTTTGACCCCCTGTGAGAACTTTTGTTTCCACTTCAGATGTCAGAGACAGAATATCCAATAAGCAAGGTAAGCACAGTCTTACTTGTGCTTACTTACCGATCTGTAGCGAACAATTTCGTCTTTATGTGATGAAAAACATGTGAAACTGTTTGCTACAGATCGGTAAGTAAGCACAAGTAAGCCTGCGCTTACCTTGCTCACTAGGTACTTCGTTCCTATCAGGGATTATCACTTTGAAAAAAGGTTTTGATTCTGTAGAAAGGAAATGTGGGGTTGGGAGAAAGACAAATACTAGCCATACCTAGAAGCAGAATCTTTGATGTGATGAAAAAATGTGAAACTGATCTACACTTTTTCACCTGAGGATCTTATTAAAATGTAGATTTTGATTCAGTATATCTGGGGTGGAAATTCAAATTCTCAGCTGGAGGTCATACTGGAATTAACTGGTTTGAAACCCTGCACAAAACGAATCTTAAAAGATGTTTGACTATCTCTATGGAGTATCTAGATTTGTGTCATCAATGAATATATGAGCCTACACCCACATATTTGTATTTCCATGTACCTATAGATACGTTTATCTGTTCTCACTTATGTACATACCTGTACCTACCTGTGTACCAATATGCCTATACCAGCCATATGTGCTCAAACACTCGTTTTAATTTTGCTTGTACTGAGCTCACTATGTTCACATTTGGTGCTACTTTCCCAATCACCAAAAAAAAAAAAAAATCTCTATAATCTAAAGTGTATTTTCCCCTCCACCCTCCTCTCCCTGGTAACTACCAAAGAACATTTGTCTCTCTATATGCATCTATTCTTGTGAAAGAGGGATCATGCAATATTTGTTCTTATACGTCTGACTTATTTCACTTAGTATCATGCCCTTCATGTCCATCCTTGTTATAATATGTTTTGTGGGCTTCTCTCACTGTTCTTTATGGTTGTGTAGTATTCCATTGCATGTATGTACCACGGTTTGCTTATCCATTCATCCATTGATGGGAACTTTGGTTGTTTCCATTTATTTGCTAATGTTAATAAATCAGCAATGAACACAAGTGTACATGTGTCTGTTCGTGTCTTTATTTTTAGGTATCTAGGGTATATACTTAGAATTGGGATTGTTGGATCATGGGCATTTCTATTTATAATTTCCGCCACTTGTCTGTCAGATTGTCTTACTGTGGTGACTTGCATATAGCTATGCCATCAATGTTTCAAATAGCAGCAGGATTAATCATGGTAGACAGGATTCAGTGGATTTTCCAGATAAAGACAGGCTAGGAAGGACTAGGAGATCTACTTCTAAAAGAACTGGCCAGTGAAAACATGAATAGCAACAGAACATAGTCTGATAGAGTACCGGAAGATGATCCCCTCTGTTTGGAAGGCACTCAAAATACTACTGGCAAAGAGCTGACTCCTCAAAGTAGAGTTGACCTTAATGACTTGGATGGAATAAAGTTTTTAGGATCTTCATTTGCTGATGGGGCACAACCCAAAATGGAAAGAAACAGCTGCAAACATCCATTAATAATTGGAAAAAGAATGTATAAAGTATGAATCTAGGAACATTGAATATTGTCAAAAGTGAAATGTAACACTTGAAGATAGCTATCCTGGGTAAAAGTGAGCTGCAATGGACTGATGTTGGCCATTTTGAATCAGACAGTCATATGGTCCACTATGCTAGGAATGACAAATTGAAGAAGAACGGCATTACGCTCACTGTTGAAAAGAACATTTCAAGATCTCACCTGAAGTACAACACTGTCAGTGATAATATCCCTATGCCTACAAGGAAAATTAGTTAATATGACTGTTATTCAAATATAGGCACCAACAACTAGTGCCAAAGATGAAGAAATTAAAGATTTTTACCAACTTCTGCAGTCTGAAATTTATCAAACATGCAATCAAGATGCATTGATAATTACTCATGACTGGAATGTGAAAATTGGAAACAAAGAAGATTCAGCAGCTGGAAAATATGGCCTTGGTGATAGAAACGACTCTGAATATTGCATGATAGAATTTTGCAAGACAATGACCTATTCATTGGAAATACCTTTTTTCAACAACATATATGGTGACTAAAACCTGGACCTGGCCAGATGGAATACACAGGAATCAATATACTATATTATGGAAAGACATAATGGAAAAGCTCAATATCATCATTCAGAACAAGGCCAGGGGCCAACTGCAAAATAGACCAGCAATTGCACTTTTGCAAGTTCAAACTGGTGCTGAAGAAAATTAAAACAAATCCATGAGAGCCACAATACAACCTTGAGTATATCCCACCTGAAATTAAAGATCATCTCAAGAATAAATTCGGTGCATTGAACACTAATGACCAAAGAGTAAACAAACAAGTTGGGGGATGACAGCAAAAACAACATACAAGAAGAAATAAAAAAGTCATTAAAAAGACAGGAAAGAAAGAAAAGACCAACATAGAGTGATAAAATGAATGGAAGAAAAGATGAAGTAAAAAAGCTGAACAGAAGATTTCAAAGAGTGGCTTGTGAAGGAAAATTAAAATATTTTAACGAAATTTGAAAAACCTTGAGCTAGAAAGCCCAAAGGGAAGAACATGCTCAGCATTTCTCAAGCTGAAAGAACTGGGGAAAAAAATTCAAGCCTCGAGTAGCAATATTAAAGGACTCTAAGCAGAAAATATTGAACAACGCAGGAAGCATCAAAAGAAGATGGAAGAAATACACAGATTCACTGTACCAAAAAGAACTGGTTTAAGTTCTACCTCTTCAGGAGGCAGCATACAATCAAGAACTAATGGTATTGAAGAAAGAAGTCCAAGCTGCACTGAAGGGAATGGTGAAAAACAAGGCTCCAGGAATTGACAGTATACAAACTGAGATGTTTCAACAAACAGATGCAACACTGGAAGATTTCACTCGTTTATGCCAAGATATTTGGATGACAGCTACTGACAAACTGACTGGAAGAAATCCATGTTTATTCACATTCCAAAGAAATGTGATCCAGCAAAATGCAGAAATTATCAAACAATATCATTACTATCATACACAAATAAAATTCTACTGAAGATAATTGAAAAACGGTTGCAGCAGTACATCAATAGGCAACTGCCAGAAATTCAAGCCAGATTTAGAAGAGGACATGGAAGCAAGGCTATCATTGCTGATGTCAGATGGACACAGGCTGAAAGCAGAGAATACCAGAAAGATGTTTACCTGTGTTTTATTGACTATGAAAAAGCTTTCAAATGTGTAAATCATAACAAATTGTGGATAACATGTGAATAATGAGAATTCAAAAACACTTCATTTTGCTCATGCAGAACCTGCACATAGATCAAGCAGCAGTTGTTTGTATGGAATAAGCAGATACAGCTTGGTTGAAAATCAGAAAAGGTGTGCATCAGGGTTGTTTCCTCTCATCATACTTCTTCAATCTGTATGCTGAGCAAATAATCCCAGAAGTTGGACTATATGAAGAAGAACATGGTATCAGGATTGGAAGAAGACTCACTAACAACCTGCAATATGCAGATGACATGACCCTGCTTGCTGAAAGTGAAGAGGACTTGAAGAACTTACTGATGAAGATAAAAGACTACAGACTTTAGTGTAGATTACACCTCTACATAAAGAAAACAAAAATCCTGACAACCGGACCAATAAGCATCATCATCGTAAATGGAGAAAATATTGTAGTTGTCAAGGATTTAACTTTATTGGGGTACACAATCAACGCACATGGAAGCAACAGTCAATTAATCAATGGACGTATTGCACTATGCATATCTGCTTCAAACAATCTCTTTAAAGTGTTAAAAAGCAGAGATGTCACCTTGAGGACTAAGGTTTGCCTGACCCAAGCCACGATATTTTCAGTTGTCTTATATGTATGTGAAAGCTGGACAATAAATAAGGAAGACCAAAGAAGAACTGATGCATTTTAATAATGGTGTTGGCAAAGAACATTGAATATTCCCTGGACTGCCAGAAAAACGAACAAGTCTGTCTTGGAAGAAGTACAGCGAGAATGTTGTTTAGAAGGGAGGATGGTGTGACTTCATCTCATGTGCTTTGAACATATTATCAGGAGGGACCAGGCCATGGAGAAGAGTATCATGCTTGGTAAAGTAGAGGATCAGTGAAAAAGAGGAAGACCCTCAACGAGATGGATTGACACACTGGTTGCAACAATGGGCTGAAGCATAACAATGATTGTAAGGATGGTGCAGGAACTGCCAATGTTTCTTTCTGTGGTACATACAGTTGTTATAAGTTTGAACCAGTTCCATGGCACCTAACAAGATCATTTCTAGTTTTTTAAAAAAGTGCCATATCATTTTTCTAGTGATTGTATCATTTTACAGTCCCATTAGGAACGGATAATGGTTCCAATCTCTGCACAACCTTGAAAAAATTTGTTGTTGTTGGTGGTCTCTCTCTCTCTTTTTTTTTTAACAGGGCCCTTTAGCCTAGGTAAGGATGGTATCTCATTGCAGTTTTCATTTTCATCTCTCTAATGGTTAATGATCATGAACATCTTTTCGTGTTTCTTGGTTGTTTGGATGTCGTCTTTGCTGAAGGTTCTGTTCATGTCCTTTGCCCATTTTGTGATTGGATTTTCTTTTTGTTATTAATTTGTTGTAGTTTTTGCATAGATTTTAGAAATTAGACCATTATCAGTTAAACTGTTTTCGAAGATTTTTTTCCCAGTGTGTAGGTTGTCTATTTACTCTTTTAATAAAGTCTTATGATAGGCTTAAGTTTTTAATTTTCATGAGGTCCTATTTATCTATTTTGTCTTGTATTCACGCATTTGTTGTAATGTTTTTTATCATATTTTTTTTTTACAAAAGATTAGGTTCCATGTTTTTCTCCCTATGTTGTCTTCCAGGAATGTTATTATTTTAGGTTTAATGTACGTCCTTGATGCATTTTGAGTTAGTTTTTGTGTATGGTGCGAGGTATGAATCCGGGTTTATTTTTCTGCAGGTAGATATCGAATTTTGCTGGCATCCACTTATTAAAGAGACTGTTTCTACCCCAATTAATGTACTTTAACCCCTTGTCAAAAATCAGTTGTCCACAGATGGCTGGGTATATTTCTGAGTTCTCAGTTTTATTCCATCGGTCTATGTGCCTATCATTGAACCAATACAAGGCTGTTTTGATTACAGTGGCTGTATAGTATGTTTTGATATCGGATAGTATGAGTCTCCTGCTTTGTTCTTTTTCTTCAATATTGCTTTGGCTATTTGGGGTTTCTTTCCTTTCCATATGAAGTTGGTCGTTATTTTTTTTCATTTCAGTAAAGAATGTTGTTGGGATTTGTATTGGGATTGCATTGTATCTGTAAATGTCTTTAGGCAGAATTGATATTTTTACTGTAATTAAGTCTTCCAGTTCATGATCATGGGATATCTTTCCGTTTTTGTACGTCTCTTTTAGATTTTTGTAGTGTGTTATTGTTGTTAGGTGCTGTCCAGTCAGTTCCAACTCATAGAGACCCTGTGTACAACAATGAAACGATAGCCGGGTCCTGCGCCATCCTCACAATCATTGTTATGCTTCAGCTCATCGCTGCAGCCACTGTGGCATTCCATCCTGTTGAGGGTTTTCCTCTTTTTTGCTAACCCTCTATTTTACCAAGCACGATGTCCTTTTCCAGGGACAGATCCCTCCTAATAACATGTCCAAATTATGTGAGAAGTAGTCTTCCCATCCTTACTTCTAAGGAGCATTCTGGTTGTACTTCCTCCAAGACAGATTTATTCCTTCTTCTGGCAGCCTATCGTATATTCAGTATTCTTCACCAACGCAATAATTCCAAGGAGTCATTTCCTCTTTGGTCTTGCTTATTCATGGTCCAGCTTTCGCATGCATTTAAGGTGATTAAAAACACCGTGGCTTGTGTCATGCGTACCTTAGTCTTCAAGGTGACATCTTTGCTTTTTAACGCTTTAAAGAGGTCTTTTGTGGCCAATATGCCCAGTGCAATGAGTCATTTGTTTTCTTGACTGCTACTTGGATGAGTGTTGATTGTGGATCCAAGTAAAATGAAATCCTTGACAATTCCAATCTTTTCTCCATTTAACAGGTGTTGATTATTGGTCCAGTTGTGAGGATTTTTTTTTTTTTTATGTTGAGGTGTAATTCATACTGAAGGCTATGGTCTTTGATCTTCATCAGTAAGTGCTTCAAGTTTTCTTCACTTTTAGTAAGAAAGGTTGTGTCATCTGCATAATGCAGGTTGTTAAAGAGTCTTCCCTCAGTCCTGATGTCCCGTTCTTCTTCATTTAGTCCAGCTTCTCGAATTATTTGCTCAGCGTACAGATTGAATATATATGGTGAAAGGATACAATCCTGACACACACCTTTCCTGACTTTAAACCGTGCAGTATCCCCTTGTTCTGTTCAATCAACTGCCTCTTGGTCTAGGTACAGGTTCCTCATGAGCACAATTAAGTGTTCTGGAATTCCCATTCTTCACAATATTATCCATAATTTCTTATGATCCACACAGTTGAATGCATTTGCATAGTCAAAAAAAACACATGTAAACGTATTTCTGGTATTCTCTGCTTCAGCCAGGATATATCTGACATCAACAATGATATCCCCGGTTCCATGTCCTCTTCTAAATCCAGCTTGAAATTCTGGCAGTTCCCTGTTGATATACTACTGCAGTCACTTTTGAATTATCCTCAGCAAAATTTTACTTGTGTGTGATGTTAATGATATTGTTCGATAATTTACGCATTCAGTTGGATCACCCTTCTTTGGAATAGGCATAAATATGGAACTCTTTCAGCTGGTTGGCCAGGTACCTGTCTTCTGAATTTCTTGGTATAACTGAGTGAATACTTACAGTGCTGCATCCGTTTGTTGTAACATCTTGATTGGTATTCTGTCAATTCCTGGAGCCTTTTTTTTTATTGTTTTATTGCCAGTGCCTTTAGTGCATCTTGGACCTCTCCTTCAGTACCATCGGTTCCTGATCATATGCTACCTCCTGAAATGGTTGAATGTCCATCAATTCTTTTTTGGTATAGTGACTCTGTGTATTCCTTCCATCTTCTTTTGATGCTTCTTGCATCACTTAAGTAGTTTAATGTTTTCCTCACAGAATTCTTCAATATTGCAACTCAAGCCTTGAATTTTTTCTTCAGTTCTTTCAGCTTGAGAAATGCAGAGTGTGCTTTCTGTCTCCAGGTCTTTGCACATGTCATTATAATACTTCACTTTGTCTTTCCGAACGGCCCTTTGAAATCTTCTGTTCAAGTCTTTTACTTTGTAATTTCTTCCTTTTGCTTTAGCTACTGTACACTCAAAAGCAAGTTTCAGAGAGTCTTCTAGCATCCAATTTGGACTTTTCTTTCTTTCTTGTCTTTTTATTGACTTTTTGCCTTCTTTATATATGATGTCCTTGATGTCATTTTTGTGGTAGTAGTTTATAATTTTCATTGTATAAGTCTTTTATGTTCCTGGTTAGGTTAATTCCTAGGTATTTTGTCAATTTGGAGGCCATTGTAAATGGTATTATTTTGTTGATTTCTTTTTCATAGTTGTCTTCGTTAGTGTAAAGGGGCTCAATTTTTTTGTGTGTTGATCTTATATCCTGCAATGTTGATAAATTCTTCTATTAGTTACATTTTTCTTGTGAAATCTTTAGGTGCTTATATGTATAAGATCACGTCATCTACAAATAGAGATAGTTTTACTTCTTCCTTTCTGATTTAGATACCTTTTATTTCTTTTTCTTGTCTCATTGCTCTGGCTAGGACTTCGAGTACAATGTTGAATAAGAGTAGTGATAATGGGTATCCTTGTCTCATTCCTGTTCTCAAGGGAAAGACTCTCAGCCTTTCTGTACTGAGTATGATGTTAGCTGTTATTTTTGCATATATGTCCTTAATTTTGTTGAGAATTTTCTCTTCTATTACTATTTTGCTGAGAGTTTTTATCAGGAAAGGTGTTGAATTGTATAAGACGCCTTTTCTGCATGGATTGTTATGATCATATATGGTTCTTTTCCTTTGTTTTATTTATATAGTTGATTACATTAATTGATTTTGTAATCCTCCAATGAATCCCACTTGATCATGGTGTATGATTTTTTTTTTTATAAGTTGCTGTAGTCTGTCGGCTAGAATTTTGTTGAAAATTTTTACTTCTATGTTCATAAGGGATATTGGTGTGTACTTTCTTTTGTTGTGTGTTATATATGCCTGGTTTAGGTATTAGGGTTATGCTGGTTTCATAGAAAGAGTTTGGTAGTGCTCCTCCCTCTTGAATGTTTTTGATGAGATTGAGTAGGATTGGTGTCAACTCTTCTCCGAATGTTTGGTAGAATTCTCTAGTGTAGCCATCTGGTCCTGGACTTTTGTTGTTGTCGTTGTTCTTGTTGGCAGTTTATTGATGACATCTTCAATCTCTTCTTTTGTAATGGGTCTGTTTAAATTTTTTATCTTTGTGTTATTCTGGGTAATTAACATGTTTCTAGGAATTCATCCATTTCATCTATGTTTTCAAATTGCTGGAGAACAATTTTTTCGTAGTAATTAATTATGACCTTCTTTATCTCTGTTGGTTGTATTGTAATGCCACTATTAAATTTCTTAATTTGGTTATTTCCCTCTTCTCATTTTTCTTTTTTTTTTTTTTAATATATTTTATTGTACTTCAGGTGAAAGCTTACAGAGCAAATAGTTTCTCATGAAATAGTAGTACACATGTTGTTCTATGACATTGGTTAACAACCCCACAACGTATTAAGCCTCTAAATTCTCAACCTTTTTTTTTGATGAAAATTACAGATGGCCAAAGATACACTGTTTCAAAAATTTCTACATTCACAGTTCAGTGACATTGACTACGCTCTTCCAACTGTGCTGTTATTCTCACTTAAGATGAAGGCTTACAGAACAAAATAGTTTTTCATTTAACAGTTACTACACATGTTGCCCTATGACAATGGTTAACAATCTCACAGCACATCAAGAATATCCTTACTCCACCTTGTGTTCCCTATCACCAGGGGGTTTCCTTGTCCCCTTCTGTCTTCTGGACCTTGTCAGTGGACTATTGTACCTCTTTAGTCTCATTTGTTTATTTATTTTATTTTATTTTATTTAAACACCATTTCAAAACTTTTTACTTACACATTTAAGTGATATTGACTATGCTCTTCCAATTGTGCTGCCATTCTCGCCCAAGATGAAGGCTTCCAGGACAAAACAGCCTCCCATTTAATAGTTACTACAAATGTTGCCCTATAGCAGTGGTCAACAATCTCACAATACATCGACAGTGTCCTTATTCAATTTGTGTTCCTTATCATCAGTTTCCTACTCTCCCTCTGCCTTCTGGCCCTTGTCACCGGACTCCTGTACCTCGTTAGTCCCATTTAGTTTTACTGGGCTGTCCATTCCCAGGCTTAACATCGAACCTCAAAGGTAACTTCACCTCTGAGCTGAAAGGGTGTCTGGGGGGCCACACTCTTGAGGTTTCTCTAGTATTCTTTAGGCCAGTAAATCTGGTCTTCTTTTTTTTTTTTTTTTTTTTTGGGAGTTAAAATTATGCTCTACATCCTACTCCAGCTCTGCCCAGAACCCTCTGTTGTGATCCTGGTCAGAGGAGTCATTGGTGGTAGCCGGGCACCATCCAGCTATACTGGGCTCAGTCCCGTGGAGGCCTTGGTAGCTGTGGACCATTAGTCCTTCATACTAATCTTTTCCTTGTATCCTGTTCTCTTCGTTCTCCCTTGTTCCCGAAGGGATGAGATAAGTGGAGTATCTTAGATCGCCGCTCATAGGCTTTTAAGACCCCAGACACTACTCACCAAGGTAGAATGTAGAGCATTATCTTTATAAGTAGTGTCATGCCAATTGAGCTAGATGTTCCCCGAGATCATGGTCCCCAGAGCCCTCCGTCCAACAACTCAGTCCCTCGGGGGGTTTGGATGTGTCTATAGGGCCTCCATGACCTTTCCTTGTGCAGGTTGTGTTAGTTTCCCCTGTACTATGTACTATCTCACCTCTCACCCAAGTTACCACTTACCTATTACCTATTTAGTATTCCCCCCCCCCTTCCCATCCCTGGTAACCAACAAGGATTGTTACATTTTGCATGTGAATTTTTTCATGGGTTTTTACAATAGAGGTCTCATACAATATTTGTCCTTTTGTGACTGACTTATTTCACTCAGCATGATGTCCTCCAGTTTCATCCATGTTATGAGATGGTTCACCGATTCATTGTTGTTCTTTCTCGTTGCATAGTACTCCACTGTGTGTATGTACCATAGTTTGTGTATCCATTCATCTGTTGATGGACATCGAGGTTGTTTCCATCGTTTTGCTATTGTGAATAATGCTGCCATGAACATAGGTGTGCATATGTCTATTCGAGTGATGACTCTTATTTCTCTAGGATATATTCCTAGGAGTGGGATTGCTGGATCGAATGGTACGTCTATTTCTAGCTTTCTGAGGAAACGCCATATCATTTTCCAAAATGGTTATATCATTTTGCATTCCCACCAGCAGTGTATAAGAGTTCCCGTCTCCCCGCAGCCCCTCCAACATTTGTTATTTCCAGTGTTTTTGATTCGTGCCAGTAATGCCGGGGTGAGATGGTATCTCATTGTGGTTTTAATTTGCATTTCTCTAATGGCTAGTGAACGCGAGCATTTCCTCATGTGTCTGTTGGCCATTTGAATGTCTTCCTTGGTGAAGTGTCTGTTCATTTCCTTTGCCCATTTTTTGATAGGATTGGTTGTCTTTTCGTTGTAGAGGTGTTGGATTTTCTTGTAGATTATGGAGATTAGACCTTTGTCTGACTTGTACTGTCCAAAAATTTTTTCCCAGTCTGTAGGTTCTCTTTTAACTCTTTTGGTGAAATCTTTTGAAGAGCATAGATGTTTGATTTTTAGAAGATCCCAATTATCTAGTTTATCTGTTGGGTTTTTTGTGTTGATGTTTATGGTTTGTATCCTGTTAATGCCATGTATTAAGGTCTGAAGTGTTGGTCCTATTTTTTCTTCTATGAATTTTATAGTTTGAGGCTTTATATTCAGGTCTTTGATCCATTTTGAAGTAGTTTTTGTATATGGTGTGAGGTATGGGTCCTGTTTCATTTTTCTACAAATGGATATCCAGTTTTGCCAGCACCATTTGTTAAAAAGACTGTCTTTTCCCCATTTGATGTATTTTGCGCCCTTGTCAAAAATCAGGTGACCGTAGGTGGATGGATTTACATCTGAGTTCTCAATTCTGTTCCATTGGTCAATATCTCTGTTGTTGTACCAGTACCAGGCTGTTTTGAGTACTGTAGCTGTATAGTAGGTTCTCAAGTCAGGTAGTGTGAGTCCTCCAACTTTATTCTTCTTCTTCAGTAGTGCTTTACTTATTCGGGGCTTCTTCCCTTTCCATATAAAGTTAATAATTAGTTTTTCCATCTCTTTAAAGAATGTTGTTGGTATTTGTATCGGGATTGCATTGTATTTGTAGATTGCTTTAGGTAAAACTGCCATTTTCACAATGTTGAGTCTGCCTATCCATGAGCATGGTATGTTTTTCCATTTATGTAGATCCCTTTGGATTTCATGCAGCAGTGTTTTGTAGTTTTCTTTGTATAGGTCTTTTATATTCCTGGTCAGATTTATTCCTAAGTATTTTATCTTTTTAGGGGCTATTGAAAATGGTATTGATTTCCTGATCTCCTTTTCATCGTTCTCTTTACTGGTGTATAGGAATCCAACTGATTTTTGAATGTTTATCTTGTATCCTGCTACTCTGCTGAATCTTTCTATTAGTTCCAGTAAATTTCTCGTGGAGTCTTTAGGGTTTTCTATGTATAGTATCATATCATCTGCAAACAGGGAGAGTTTAACTTCTTCATTACCAATTTGGATGCCCTTTATTTCTTTCTCTTGCCTTACTGCTCTAGCTAGAACTTCCAGCACAATGTTAAATAGGAGTGGTGATAAAGGGCATCCTTGTCGTGTTCCTGTTTTCAAGGGGAATGTTTTCAGCCTTTCTCCATTAAGAATGATGTTGGCTGTTGGTTTTGCATAGATGCCCTTTATTATGTTGAGAAATTTCCCTTCTATACCTATTTTATTGAGAGCTTTTATCAGGAATGGGTGTTGGACTTTGTCAAATGCCTTTTCTGCATCAATTGAGATGATCATGTGATTTTTTTCTTTCCTTTTATTTATGTGGTGGATTACGTTGATGGATTTTCTAATGTTAAACCATCCTTGCATACGTGGTATGAATCCTACTTGGTCGTGGTGTATTAATTTTTGATATGATACTGAATTCTATTGGCTAGAATTTTGTTCAGAATTTTTGCATCTATATTCATGAGAGATATTGGTCTGTAATTTTCTTTTTTTGTGATGTCTTTGCCTGGTTTTGGTATCAGCGTTATGCTGGCTTCATAGAATGAATTTGGAAGTGTTGCTTCCTCTTCTATGCTCTGAAATAACTTGAGTAGAACTGGTACGAGCTCTTCTATAAATGTTTTGTAGAATTCTCCAGTGAAGCCATCTGGGCCAGGGCTTTTTTTGGTTGGGAGTTTTTTTATTACCTTTTCGATCTCTTCTCTTGTTATGGGTCTGTTCAGATTTTCAATATCACTTTGTTGTAGTTTGGGTAGGCCGTATGTTTCTAGAAATTTATCCATTTCCTCTAGGTTTTCAAATTTGTTGGAATATAGTTTTTCATAATATTCTGTTATAATCCTTTTTATTTCAGTTGGGTCTGTTGTAATGTCCCCCATTTCATTTCTTATTTGGGTTATTTGTGCCCTTTGCTGTTTTTCTTTTGTCAGTCTGGCCAGTGGTTTGTCGATTTTGTTGATTCTTTCAAAGAACCAACTTTTGGTTTTGTTGATTCTTTCTATTGTTTTTCTGTTCTCTATTTCATTGATTTCTGCTCTGATCTTTATTATTTCCTTTCTTCCGGTGGTTGTAGGCTTTTTTTGTTGTTCTCTTTCTATTTGTTTGAGTTCTGTAGTTAATGTTTTGATTTTGTCCCTTTCATCTTTTTTGATATGTGCATCTATTGCTATAAATTGTCCTCTGAGGACTGCCTTTGCTGTGTCCCAAAGGTTTTGGTAGGATGTGTTTTCATTTTCATTTGATTCTAGGAATTTTTTAATTCCATCTCTGATTTCTTCTATTACCCATTGATGTGTAAGCAGATTATTATTCAGTTTCCATGTGTTTGATTTTTTTTCCTTGCTCTTTCTAGTGTTAATTTCTACCTTGATGGCATTGTGGTCAGAGAAGATACTGTGAATTATCTCAGCATTTTGGATCTTGTTGAGGATTGCTCTGTGGCCTAAGATGTGGTCTATTCTGGAGAACGTTCCATGTGCATTGGAAAAGAATGTGTACTTTGCAGCGGTTGGATGGATTGTTCTATATATGTCTATGAGGTCCAGTTGGCTGATTGTGTCCTTTAGGTCTTCTGTATCTTTGCTGAGTTTCTTTTTAGTTGTTCTGTCCTTTACTGAGAGTGGTGTGTTGAAGTCTCCTACTATTATTGTGGAACTGTCAATTTCTCTTTTCAGTGCTGTTAGAGTTTTTTTTATGTATTTTGGAGCCCTATCATTGGGTGCATAGATGTTTATTATGGTTATGTCTTCATGATGGATCATCCCCTTAATCATTATATAGTGTCCTTCTTTGTCTTTTATGGTAGATTTTGTTTTAAAGTCTAGTTTATCTGAGATTAGAATTGCCACTCCTGCTCTTTTTTGATAGTTGTTAGCTTGATATATTTTTTTCCAACCTTTGATTTTGAATAAATTCACATCTTTGTTTCTAAGGTGTGTCTCTTGTAGACAGCAAATTGATGGATCCTGTTTTCTTATCCATTCTGCCACTCTCCATCTCTTTATAGGTGCATTGAGTCCATTTACGTTCAGTGTAATTATTGATAGATGTGAGTTTGTTGCTGTCATTTTGTAGTGCTTTTTTTTGTGACGCTGAAGTTTTCTTTGTTCTTCTTACTCTCTTGTGCTGAGTTACTTTTGTTTGTGGATTTTGTGTTCATTTCTTTTGTTTTTGTAGGTTTTGTTTTTGTTGAGACTTTTATGTTTTTCTTCTTTATTTTTATGAGTTGGTTTGTTAACTTTTTTTGTGGTTACCATGAATTTTACCCTTATCTTTATAATTTTGAAGCAGTCTACCGTTACTTGGTATCGCCTTGCCTTCCTCTCCTTTAGAAGGTTCTATACCTATGCCGTTTGTTCCCTCTTTCATTGTTTTGATGTTGTTGTCATCCTTTGATTGATTTCTCTGATTCCCTGTTGTATATCTTTTGTTTTTGGAAAGTCCTCTGTAGTTCAGTTCCTAGAATGGTATCTGGTTCATGTGAACCTGCGTCCTAGGTCCTAGGTCCTGCCTGAGGGCTGAAGCTGTTTGTCCTCAGATCGAAGAACTCCCTTTAATAATTCTTGTAAGTTTGGTTTGACTTTTGCATATTCCTTTAGTTTCTGTTTATCTGGAAATGACCTAATTTCACCATCAAATCTGAATGAGAGTTTTGCAGGATATATTATTCTTGGCTGACAATTTTTTTCTTTCAAGATTTTATATATGTCATCCCATTGCCTTCTTGCCTGCATGGTTTCTGCTGAATAATCTGAGCTTAGTCTTATTGTTTCTCCTCTGTATGTGACTTCTTGTTTTTCACGAGCTGCTCTCAGGATTCTTTGTTTGTCTTTAGTTTTAGCGAGTGTGAATATGATATGTCTTGGTGATTTTCTTTTGGGGTCTCTTCTATATGGGGTTTGTTGAGCTTCTTGGATGGCCAGCTTTTCATCTTTCATGATATTGGGAAAGTTTTCTGTCAGCAGTTCCTCAATGATCCTCTCTGTGTTTTCTGTTTTCTCCCCCTGTTCTGGAATGCCAATCACTCGTAAGTTTTTGCTTTTAATTGTGTCCCACATAACTCTCAGGGTCTCTTCATTTTTCTTTGTTCTTTTTTCTGAGTTTTCCTGAAACAGAGTTGTATCCAAGTGTTTGTCTTCAGTTCCACTGATCCTGTCTTCCATGGTTTCAAATCTACTTCTCAGCCCTTCTATGACACCGTCCATTTCTGAAATCTTGTTGTTTATCTTTTGGATTTCTAATTGTTGTTTTTGTATAATTTCGAGTTGTGAATTTATTTTGGCATTTTGTTCCTGCATCATCTTCCTGAATTCTTCCAATTTTTTGTCTGTATTTTCCATAAATTTGTCTATTTTTTCCTCATGTTGGTCAGCTTTTTGCCTCAGTTCTTGGAAAATTCCGAGTATTAGTGATTTGAGTTCTGTATCAGGTACTTCTAGTGCATTTTCTTCCACAGGAGAGTTATCTGGTGTTTTAATTTGGATGCCTATTGGAGCCATCTTGTCTTGTTTTTGTAAATGTTTTGATATTGTTTGCTGTTTTCGGGGCATTCAGTAGATATTTCTCTTGTTTATTGATTGTAGATTTTTTTTTTTTTTTTTCCGTTCTTGTGGTACAGCTGGGCAGATCTAGCTGAGGAGGAGCCACTGGGACGGGTTGCTTGTGGCACTCACCGCAGCCACCAGGACGGTCGGTAGTCAGTGCTGGGCAGGTTCCAATAGGGCGTGCCTGCACCGCTTGGTGGTGTGATGTCTAGTGCACGGTGCAGGTAGGTAGGGTGCAGCGGGAAGATGGTTATGTGTGAAGCTAAGCTGGATATGGGAGAGAGGAGAGAGGAGGAGGAACAAAAAGTGTACAAATATAAAAGAATACTAGGGGAGCTTGTCGTTGGAATGTACAGATGAGAGACTATGGGATGGAGGAAACCAGAAGGGGGAAGAGAAAGAAAAGGAAAGAATGACCAAATAAAAATCAGAAAAGTTAAAGAACTGCAAAGTTCCCAGGGATCCCACCGATGAAGCTATGAGGTCTGGGGGAGTCAGTCTCAGTTTTCACAGCTCAGCCAGGCCAGAAGGTACAGAGGCATACATCGCCTGGTATTCAGGGATCAGAAAGAGAAGGAAGAGATAGAGAGACGAGAAATTAAGCAATGAAGAAAGACAAAAGGGAAAAAGAGGTAAAAGATGACAAAACTAATCAAAAAAGGAAGAAAAATGAAGTTGGAAAAAAAAAAAAAAAAAAAAGGGCAACACCAGCAGTTAGTGCTTACAAATGGGACCCAGACAGCCCCCACTCAGGGGCGCGAATTCCAAGAAGCCGGTAGTCTCTGGGTTAAGAGACCGTGGCCACGGGAAGCAGAGGGGCCAACGAACAAAGGCCCCGGGATCCCACCTGCGTGGGAGCCCAGACCTGGAAACAGCCACACGCCCGAACGCAGCCCTACAGCCCCGCAGGAGAGAGCAGAGACGGCACTCGGAACCAGGCACCCAGGCAAAAGGAGGGGGAGGCGGCAGAAAAAGATTTGCTAGCTGCCAGCAAACGGCTCCCAGAAAGCCGCCAGCCCGGGCGCGCGGAATCCAAGCACCGGCGCCCCCCAGCTCAGGGACTCCGGCCACGGAAAGCAGAGGGGCGAACGAACAAAGGCCCCAGGATCCCACCCACGCGGGAGCCCAGACCTAGAAACAGCCACACGCCCGCACGCAGCCCTACAGCCCCGCAGGAGAAAGCAGAGACGGCACTCGGAACCAGGCACCCAGGCAAAAGGAGGGGGAGGCGGCAGAAAAAGGTTCGCTAGCTGCCAGCAAACGGCTCCCAGAAAGCCGCCAGCCCAGGTGCGCGGAATCCAAGCACCGGCGCCCCCCGGCTCAGGGACTCCGGCCACGGAAAGCAGAGGGGCGAACGAACAAAGGCCCCAGGATCCCACCCACGCGGGAGCCCAGACCTAGAAACAGCCACACGCCCGAACGCAGCCCTACAGCCCCGCAGGAGAGAGCAGAGACGACACTCGGAACCAGGCACCCAGGCAAAAGGAGGGGGAAGCGGCAGAGAAAGGTTCGTTAGCTGCCAGCAAACGGCTCCCAGAAAGCCGCCAGCCCAGGCGCGTGGAATCCAAGCACCAGCACCCCCCAGCCCAGGGACCCTGGCCACGGAAAGCAGGGGATCCCCAGCTGAGGCGGAGAGGGGTGGGTGGTGGGAGAGCGCGCACCGCAGTTTACCGGTCGTTCTGTCTCCGACCAGATGCTCTGCAAGGCTGCTCTCCCGTTCACTGGTCTCCGATAGGAATCCAAGATGGTGGATCCGTGCTGCGCTAGCTGGTAAGGAATCTCTGCCTGAGTCTCTCCTCGCTCTCCGTTCTCTTTTAGTATTCTCACTCCATTTGGTGTTTGGCTGAGTTCTTTATCTCTTCATTTGGTGTTCTAGGGTTTCAGGATTGTTGATTCTCTGTTAGGCTTAGTTTTTCAGATCTTTGCTGTGGAGGGACGGCGTGGTATTTCTGCCTAGAGCGCCATCTTGCCCCCTCCTCTCATTTTTCTTTTTTGCATTTGACAATCTAGTCAGCAGTTTTCTATTTTTTTGATACTTTCAAGGAATGAACCAACTTCTAGTTTGGTTGATTCTTTCTATTGTTTCTTTTTTTTTAATTTTTTATTCTCTATTTCATTTATTTCTTCCCTGATCTTTATTATTTCCTTTTTTCTAGTAGGTTTTGGCTTCTTTTTCCTCTTCCTTTTCTATTTGTTAAAATTGTCAGTTTAAGTTAATATTTTTAGATATTTCTTCTTTTTTAATGTAGGCATTTTTTGCTATAGATTTCCCTCTGAGTACTGTTTTTGTTGCATCCATGACAGTCAACGTAGGACCTTGAGTATAGCCCACCTGAATTTAGAGACCATATCAAAAATAAATTTGATTCATTGGAACTAATGACCAAAGACAAAAAGTCTTGTGGAATGACATCAAGGACATCATACATGAGAAAGCAAGAGGTCATTAAAAAGACAGGAAAGAAAGAAAAGACCAAAATGGATGTCAGAAGAGACTCTGAAACTTTCTCTTGAACGTTACCTAGCTAAATCAAACAGAAGAAATGATGAAGTAATGTTTTTTGCCAACACTACAATTCAAAGGCATCAATTCTTTGTCAGTCTCCTTATGCATTGTTCAGCTTTCACAAGCATATGAGGAGATTGAAAGCACCATGGCTTGGGTCATGCACACCTTAGTCTTCAAGGTGACATCTTTGCTTTTTAACACTTTAAAGAGTTCTTTTGCGGCAGATTCGCCCAATACAACGTGTCCTTTGATTTCTTGACTGCTGCTTCCTTGGGTGTTGATGTGGATCCAAGTAAAATGAAATCCCTGACATCTTCAATATTTTCTTGGTTGATGATAATGTTGCTTATTGATCCAGTTGAGAGGATTTTTGTTTTCTTTATGTTGAGGTGTAATCCACACTGAAGGCCTTGGTCTTTGATCTTTATCAGTAAGTGCTTCAAGTCCTCTTCGCTTTCAGTAAGAAAGCTTGTGTCATATGTGTAACACAAGTTGTTAATAAGTTTTCCTCCAACCTGATGCCCTGTTCTTCTTCATATAGTCCAGCTTCTTGGATTATTTGCTCAGCATACAGATTGAATATATATGGTGAAAGGATACAACCCTGACACACACCTTTCCTGACTTTAAACCATGCAGTACACCCTTGCTCTGTTCAACAACTACCTCCTGATCTATGTACAGGTTCCTCATGAGCACAATTAAGTGCTCTGGAATTCCCATTCTTTGCAATGTTATCCATAATTTGTTATGATCCACACAGTAGAATGCTTTAGCATAGTCAATAAAACACAGTTAAACATCTTTTGGTTGTTTTCTGCTTCCACCAGGATCTAGCTGACATCAGTAATGATACCCATCATTCCACATCACTTCTGAATCCAGCTTGAATTTCTGGAAGTTCTCTGTCCATGTACTGTTGCAGCCTCTTTTGAATGATTTTCAGCAAAATTTTACTTGCATGTGAAATTAATGATTTTTTTTTGATAATTTCCACATTCAGTTGGATCACCTTTTTGGGAATAGGCAAAAATATGGATCTCTTCTAGTCCACTGGCCAGATAGCTGGCTTCCAAATTTCTTGGCATAGGCGAGTGAGCACTTCTAGAGCTGCATCCATTTGTTGAAACATATCAGATGATATTCCGTCAATTCCTGGAACCTTGTTTTTTGCCAATGCCTTTAGTGCAGCTTGGACCCCTTCCATCAGTACCGTAGTTTCCAGATCATATGCTACCTCCTGAAGTGGACGAATGTCAACCAATTATTTTTGGTACAGTGACTCTGCATATTCCTTTCATTTTTTTCTTTGATGCTTCCTGTGTCATCTAATACTTACCCTGTAGAATTTTTCAATATTCCAACTTGAGGCTTGAATTTTTTCTTCAGTTCTTTCAGCCTGAGAAATGCCAAGTATGTTCTGCCCTTCTGCTTTTCTAACTCCAGGCCTTTGCACATGTCATTACAATACTTTACTTTGCCTTCTTGAGACACTCTTTGAAGTCTTTTTATTAGTGTAATTGTTATTGAATAAAATAGGAAGCAAAATGACAAAGAAGTTTCAGAAATGTGTTAATTTTTGGAGTCTTAGGATCAATGAGCAGGAGAATACTGATAAGCTCTCAGACTTATTGGTATTAAATGTACCTGGCACATTTTGCAATCAAAAAAAAAAAAAAAACAAATTAATGAATAAAAATTAAATAAACAGATTAAAAAAAAAAAAAAAAAAACCCAAGTCAGAAACTTATATAAAAACAGGGACAAGAGTTGATATATAAGAAGTTATCACTGTGTCTTTATTACATCTCAGACAATCAATTATAAGCTTTAATAAACTATTTAATTCCCCCACAACCTTCCAAGGGAAATATTAGCACAGTTTCACATTAAAAAAAAAAAGAAAGAAAATTGTATTGCTTAGAAGTGACTCATCTAAGTAAGGTCCCTAGTTTAGGCAGAAATACTTTGCCTTGCCTTCAAAGTGCTTGAGCATTACATTTTACACATTGTCAAAGAAGGTTATCATAGGACTTTACTGACAGCATTATACACTTATTTAATAAACAGTGAACTTCAGAAAATCAGATAATAGGACAATAAGTAGTAAAAGCCTAGTTGCATGTTCCAAATACTATGATGTTCCTCAAGAGTTATGATTATTATCACACAATTGACAGCATTTGGCAACAGTAGCATACTTAATATTCTCTTTTATTTGTCTGTTAGTTTCATAGAAAAAAGCTTGAAGCAAAAAGGAGAAACTCTTTCTATTTTCCTTTGCCAAACCTGTTGTTGTTAGGTGCTGTCGAGTCACTTATGACACATGGCAATCCAATGTACAACAGAACTAAATACTGCCCAGTCCTGCACCGTCCCAGCCGTCCCATGATCATTGTTATGCTTGAGCCCATTGTTTGCAACCACTGTATCAATCAAGCTCATTGAGGGTCTTTCAGTTTTTGCTGACCCTCTACTTTGCCAAGCATGGATGTCCTTCTCCAGGGACTGGTCCCTCCTGATACCTTGTCCAAAGTATGTGAGACATAGTTTCACCATCCTTGCTTCTAAGGCACATTCTGACTGCACTTTTTCCAAGACGGATTTGTTCCTTCTTTTGGCAGTCCATGGTATATTCAGTATTCTTTGCCAACATCATAATTCAAAGGCATCAATTATTCTTCAGTCTTACTTATTCGTTGTCCAGCTTTCACATGCATACGAGGTCACTGAAAACACCATGGCTTGGGTTAGGCACACCTTAGTCCTTAAAGTGACATCTTTCCTTTTTAACACTTTAAAGAGGTATTTTGCAGCAGATTTGCCCATTGCAATGTATCATTTGATTTTCTGACTGCTGGTTCCATGGGTGTTGGTTGTGGATCCAAGTAAAACGAAATCCTTGACAACTTCAATCTTTTCTCTGTTTATCATGATGTTGTTTATTGGTCAAGTTATGAGGATTTTTGTTTTCTTTACGTTGAGGTGTAATCCATACTGAAGGCTGTGGTCTTTGGTCTTCATCATTAAATGTTTCAAGTCCTCTTCACTTTCAGCAAGCAAGGTTGTGTCATCTGCATAACGCAGGTTGTTAACAAGTCTTTCTCCAATCCTGATGCCACATTCTTCTACATATAGTCCAGCTTCTCGTATTATTTCCTCAACATCCAGATTGAATAGGTATGGTGAAAGGATACAAACCTGATGCACGCTTTCCCTGACTTTAAACCAGGCAGTATCCTGTTGTTCTCTTTGAACAACTGCCTCTTGATCTATATACAGGTTTGTCATGAGCAAAATTAAGTGTTGTGGAATTCCCATTCTTAACAATTTATCTATAATTTGTTACGATCTACACAGACGAATGCCTTCCCATAGTCAATAAAATACAAATAAACATCTTTCTGGTATTCTTTGCTTTCAGCCAGGATCCATCTGACGTCAGCAATGATATCCCTATTCTGATGTACTTTTCTGAATCTGGCTTAAATTTCTTGCAGTTTCCTGTTGTTGTATTGCTGCAACCACTTTTGGATGATCTTCAGTAAAATTCTACTTGCATCTGGTATTAACGATACTGTTCGATAATTTCTGCATTCAGTTGGATCAGCTATCTTTGAAACTGGCATAAATATAGATGTCTTCCAGTCAGTTGACCAGATAGCTGGCTTCCAAATTTCTGGACATAAGTGAATGACCACTTCCAGCACTACACCCATTTGTTGAAACATCTGAATTGATATTCTGTCAATTCCTGGAGCCTTGTTTTTCACCAATGTCTTCAGTGCAGCTTGGACTTCTTCCTTCAGTACCATAGGTACCTGATCACATGCTACATCCTGAAATGGTTGAACGTGAACCAATTCTTTTTGGTACTGTATCTGTCTATTCCTTCCATCTTCTTTTGATGCTTCCTGCATTATTCAGTATTTTGCGCATAGAATCCTTCAATATTGCAACCCAAGGCTTGAGGTTTTTCTTCAGTTCTTTTAGCTTGTGAAATACTGAACGTGTTCTTCTCTTTTACTTTTCTAACTGCAGGTCTTTGCACATGTCATTGTAGTACTTTATCTTCTCAAGTCACCCTTTGACATCTGTTCAGCTCTTTTACTTCATCTTTTCTTCTGTTTGCTTTAGCTACTCAAAGTTTAAGAGCAGCTTTCAGAGTCTCTTCTGACATCCGTTTTGGTCTTTTTTATTTCCTGTCTTTGTAATGACCTCTTGCTTTCTTCATGTATGATGTCCTTGATGTCATTCCACAACTCTTCTGTTCTTCAGTCATCAGTATTCATTGCATCAAATCTATTCTTGAGATAGTCTCTAAATTCAGGTGAGATATACTCAAGTTCGTACTCTGGCTCTCGTGGACTTGTTCTAACTTTTTTCAGCTTCAACTTCAACTTGCATATGAGCAATTGATGGTCTATTCCGCAGTCAGCCCCTGGTCTTGTTTTGACTGGTAATATTGTGTTTTGCCAGCACCTCTTTCCACAGATGTAGTTGATGTGATTCCTGTATATTCCATCTGATGAGGTCCACGTGTATAGCCATCATTTATGTTGTTGAAAAAGGTATTTTCAATGAATAAGTTGTTGTTCTTGCAAAAATCTGTCATGTGATTTCTGGCATCATTTCTATCACCAAAGCTGTGTTTTCCAACTACTGATCCTTCTTTGTTTCCATCTTTCACTTTCCAATCATAGCACTTTAGTGACAGAATTATACCCTTATTTAATAAACAGTGAACCTTGGAAAATCAGACAATAGGACAATAAATAATAAAATCCTAGTGCATGTTCCAGATACTAAGCTGTTCCTCAAGAGTTATAATTATTATCACACAAATGACAGCATGTGGCAATAGTTGCATATTTAATATTCTCTTTTATTTGTTAGTTTACCAAATCTAGACCTTCTAGTTTTTTAAGTCCTCCCTAACTCTAATTCTTGTTGTTGTTTTTTCTTTTTTCATTGTTGTAAATGTATACGTATATATATATACATATATATGCATGTATGTATGTATATGTAACATAACTTTTGCCAATTCAGTATTTTTCATGTGTATAATTAAGTGACAATTACATTTATCATGTTGTGAAACCATCACCAATATCTGTTGCCAAGTTTTTCATCTTAACACCAATAAAAGCAACAGATTTCTTCTAGGCTAAAGCAGATATCTTTAGGTTTCTAACAAGTACAGTTAGTTTGCTTACTGTTCAAGGAAACAAGAAAAAGTAATGAAGAAAGGCAGGAGAAAATTAGAGGAAAGAAATTCAGAGAAATGATTTGGTCATGAAAAATTTTGCTCAAATTTTCCACAGCCATTCCTGTTGACTAAGGAATCCTCTCATATGAGAGCAAATAAAAACATAGAACCAAACCTATCGCCATAGAGTTGACTCCGATTCATAGTGACCCTTTAGGACAGAGTAGAACTGCCCTATAGGGTCTCCAAGGCTGCAATTTTTATGGAAGCTCACATCTTTTTCCCTTTGAGCTGTTGGTGGGTTTGAACTGCCAGTCTTTCAGTTAGCAGTCGAGATTCATCAACCACTGTGCCACCAGGGCTCCTCAAGGGTAAACAGAGGAAACAGAACTCTACCCAACCACATTCAGGAGAAAAGGTTAAAAAAAAAAGGGGGGAGCAGTGTTCAGGGGCGGGTAGAGTTGCTCATAGAGTTGTTGTTGTTGTCGTTTAGTAGCTACCTAATCTGGCAAGATTTTATCCTCACAAAAACATATTAAATAACTATCTCTTTGACCACAGCTTTGGAATTTTTGAATTTTGAAGGTCTTGCACAAAAATAAACACATCTGCTAAGACCCCTCAGTTATCCCATTGTGCTTGCTGATGGGGAAAAGTTAGTCTTTCTTTTACATCTATAGTGATTAAATTTTTCTATGAAGCATGAAATATAATTACATTGAGATTAGAAAGCATTACTTACATGTTATAATTGCCCATGAAATTGACAATTTTCTTCCAAAAATATCTACAGTGTTTGTTTTTCATCTTAGTGAACTGGAAAGAGTTAAAGTTGGAAGTTCAGATTAAATGAAAAAGAAAAAAAAAACAGCCATTTTTTAAATCTCATTTTATTGCTCTATAGTTTTAATTTTTTAAATTAAGTGTTAGATATTTAATTATTTCCATTTGTATTAATTGAAATCCAGTTTAAGATCCTCAACTGAAGCTTTGCTAAAATGTCATTTGTTCTAATGAATGTGTATAAAATAAAGTACAGAATTAAATTGAGAGCTTTTTTTTCCAAACTATTCTAGCCTTTTTTAGCAGTAGATTCTCTTTACATTTTAATATGCTGTCGACGATGATGTGTATAGTGTCAAACTATCTATTTTAATGGACAGATCTAGAGGGTGAATGATTGTTTTGGAGAACCAAAGCAACAGGAAGTTTTAAGTAACAAAGTAGAGTTTTGTGTTTAGAAGTCAGTATGCCTTACACTTCTCACAATGGAATATTTTACCATATGTATTAAAAATCTACTAATAAATCTTCTTGTGGATTGGAGTGAAAAGAAACTCCCTTCATTCACACTGTCCTGATTCAACATAGGCCTTAATCACTTGCCCATTCAGCTGATACTGAGGGCAGTGGTGGGTCAGTGGTAGAATTCTTACCTTTTGTGCAGGAGACTGTGGTTTGATTCCCAATCAATGCACCTCATGAACAGGCACCGCAGTCTGTCGGTGGAGGCTTGTGTAATGGTCGGATGCTCAACAGGCTTCAGTGGAACTTCCAGACTAAGACAAACTAGGAGGAAAGGCCTGGTGATCTACTTCTGAGAAATCAGCCAGTGAAAACCCTGTGGATCACGGTGGTACAATTTTGTTGTGCATAGGATTGCGGACTCAATGGCAGCTAACAACAACAGTCACATTTGTTCTTTCCCTTATCCCATATCCTCTCCTTGCAACCCAGGTATTGTAACTATTCTTAATTTAATGCATTCACTTTACTAATATGTTGGTTATACATTTATTACACATGTATATCTATAAAAAGATACTATATTGTCCACTTAAATTTTACCTTAATGTAATATACTGAATGTATCTTTTTGTGCATTGTCCTCTTCATTCAATTAATCTTTTCAAATACGTGTCCAGGTTTATATAGGTTTATTTATTTACTTTATTGCTATTACAGAATGCACACACACACACACACACACACACACATGCTCACAATTTTCATTGTTCTACTAATGTTAATAAATTTCTTTCCTGTTACAACTATGCCATCAGTACATTTTGCATGTTTTGTTTTGCAAATGTAAAAAGTTTTTCTTCCCCACTAGATTTCATACCTAAAGTAGAATTGCTGTGTCCTAGGTCATGCATGTCTTAACTTTTTTTTAACCATTGATGAATAGCTTTTCAAAGTGGTTGCAGCAATTTAATAGTAGAAAATGTGATTTCCCCGGTTCCAACTTCCTCCTGTTCCACCCTATAGCATACACTATGAAAATGTTAAAATTTACAGTTTTGTTGAACTTTAAACAGTATTTCATTTTTAAAAACTTGTAAGCTCTAGATAAATGGTGGGATGTAGCATTGTTTCACATTTTTATTGGACATTTGAATCATCTTTTTTTGTGAATCAACTTACATCTTTCCCCCATTTTTTTCACTTTAATTGTCTCTTTAAAATGAATTTTAGATACTCTTTCTATATTCTTGATGATAAATTCTATCAAATATTTTATAGTGCTTAATTTTTTTTTAACTTTGTATGTATTTTATCACAATGAAATGCTAATATTAACAAAGTTTTCTATCCTGTTTTGGTTTTGAATTGAGTGTCTTATTGAAGCAACTATTCCCTACATATAAAACATGCAAATATTTGTCTATATATTTTTTAAAGTTTAAGTTTTACTTTTCTTTTTCTGTCTTTAAGATATTAGAAAATTTGGTGAAAATATGAGGTAAAGAACTAATTTTATATTTCTCTTCTAGCATTTGATAAGTTAATTTCTCCTAGAGGAATTTATTAAATATCTGTGGTTTTCTTGAATGATTTTTAATGCACATTATCACACATTTTTATGTATCTGTGGTTTTTCCAGCCACCTAATGCATTTTTTTTGTTGTTACTGCTGCTGTTAGGTACTGTGGACCCAGCTCTGACTCATAGTGATCTCATGTGTAACAGAACCAAATATTACCTGGTCCTGTGCCATCAATCACAATTATTGCTATTTTTGAGCCCATTGTTGAAGCCACTGTGTCAATCCATTTCATTGAGGGTCTCCCTCTTTTTCATTGACCCTCTACTTTACCAAGCATGCTGTCCTTCTACAATTATTGGTCCCAATATCATATTATTTAATTAATATTGCTGTATTAGCCAGAGTTTGATCAGAAAAACAGAACCCATGCTACAGAGCTCAGCACAAGGAATTTCATATGGGAATTATTTATAAAGTTGTTTACAGAACTGAAAGAACACACAGGGAATGGTGAGACAATCCAGAGCTTAGCACCAGCAGAAAGGCATGACAACCCTTAGGATGGGAGGCAGTCACAGAAGAGTTGGCCTTTTCAGAGTCCCATGGCCCTTATGGCAGGTGTTACTTGACTTGGATAGTTGGAAACATGGAGGAGATGCAGCTGATGCCAGAGATGCCACCATGAAGCAGATAAAGAGGAGAAGAAATAAGCCATCATCTCCCTGACTCTGACTCTTCATTCTTCCAAAGTGGCATCTGTTAGTTTACCAAGACACATTGTGTCAAGTGTAAGATTATTTTTTAAAGCCAAAAAGTGTATGTTTTTGTTGATGTTGGGATTCAGTAACCAAAGGTTTACAGAAACACTACAAACGTCATAGGAATTTCCTTTTGTATTCTTCTATAATGATATGTTGCCCTGGAGAATGCTGAAGGATATCTAATATTAATTCAGGAATATGTGCACACTAGTGTCCCAGTACAATTTATCCTTTATATTCAAATTTCCTTGCTTGCTTCATGATTAATTCTGCACCAGTCAACATACTGCTCTTTCCATTATTACCGTGACATTCAACTGTGCCAATAAATTCTTACATGGATCTATGCCAATTAATAATAGTAAAATACCATTAAATGTTAAATCATACTCTTGGTATATTTACGACAAAAGCCTTTCCATGATGTTCTTAGGGAGTTTTTTCTCCCCCAGCTATCACCTCCTCTCCTCTAAATTAATGTATCTGGCATTTCCACCTTGGAATACTCATTTATTCAGTGAGCAAGAAGAAAACAATGGCAAAGGATTGTTCTTCTGCTTATTCTTTGGAGAATGTCAAGCTTCAGGATAGAAATCTTCCTTTCTTCCCACTCATCTTTCTTCCTCACTCTTTTCCTTTTTTCCAGCATTTATTCTTCTCTTTCTTTCTGTTTTTTCCTCCATTTTTTCTATCTTCAGCCAGTCAATTAATATATTTTGAAAAATACATATTGAAAGAGGTATCCCTTATCTATTCCCATGCAGCAACAAACCAACAAAGCCTTAGGGGTGTAAAAGAACACTTCTTTTTCTTTCTGTTTTTAAACACACTATTTTGCAGATTGGCACTGGTCTGGGCTCGGCTGAATGATTCGTTTTATTTGAGTCAGACTCAGCTGAAATCATTCACGGATTCATGTTTTTGCAGTCAATTGAATGGTTGGCTGGAGGCTGTCTGGTCCCAGGTGGTCTCACTCATGTCTGGCAGCTGGCTGGCTGTCAGTTTGGAAAATGGAAATCATTGGTGCACCTTTCTCTCAACATTCAGCAGGCTAGTCCAGGCTAGTTAACATGGTGACTTCAGGGGTCAAAGAGCAGCAAGAAAGACCAAGTTCCAATGTGCACTCACTTTAGAAGTCTCTTCTTGTATCATGTTTGTTATTGCCCCATTGGCCAAAACAAATCATACGACCAAGTCCAAAGTCAAATGAAAAGATAATGATGCAAAATCATCCACTAGAACCTATTATTAGCAAGTATCTCTATTGTTAGTAGAAACAACATTCATATGATAACAAAGGACAGCACAAAGCCAAACACATTATGCAGGCTGGCTAACATGAGAAATAGAGAAATTGCAAGTTTAATTTTAAATACCTCCTACGTATATGGATTTTACATACTTTATCTCGCTCTATATCACAACACCCCTGTGAGGTAGGACATATTATGTTTCTCACTTATATCAATGACGAAGCTGAATTTGAGCCTATTTTCCCCAGTATTATAAAGATGATGAGTAGCAGAGCCAGGATCTTGACACAAACATGCCTTGCGTCAAATGCTGTTGTGTTTCTTCACTGCAGCATGATGTCCTTAAGGATTAGACACTATCAATGTCATAGAATATTCAATATCCATTGAAGTTGTAGCGGCATCTTCCCTCAAACCAAATGTCAGATCTGCCTAAAAGAAACAGGGTTTTAACTCCTTCATGGTCCTCAATGATTCAGCTACTCTTATTAGCTCCTACAAGCTGCCTCAGGGACAGGCTGTCTGGGGAAGAGCTAAACTGATAAAAATTAAAAATAAAATTGTTTCTAAAACTCTATAAGCCTCATTGAAGGCTGTCCTTAGTGCTCTTCTTAGATCTCCAACTCCAGACGTTTTCCTCCCTTAAAGCCTTGGCTTGCTATTCAAGCCCTGAGGCAACCTGGTAAAGTGAGTTTTCTTTCACTTTTGCTTGCAAAGAAGTCTGTCTGGTCCGCTGATATTTCTCAAATTCCTGTTGCTTGTTCGATTAAGGGTTTGGCTGCAGGCTGGTCAGCAGTCTTGCTCTTATAAAATTTCTGCTTCTCCATGGATGTCTTTGCAGACACCATGGGAATACCCTCAGCTGCTTCACCTCTTTGCTGACCAATCACATCCTCCAAAAGCTCAGCAAACCAAGGATGTTTGAACTCTAGAAGACTTAAAAGCTTGCTTTTTGATTTCAGGTCCAGATAATTTTCAAATACTCCTGCTTCCATGGAGATCCAAATAATATCATGAAAAAAAAAATCTGCTTTCTTTACTAGATAATAAAAATCTGTATTTAAACAAACAAACAAAAAACAAAAACAGAAGAGAGCAACACCACCACCACAACCAACAACAGCATCAACAACAATAAAAAACTCAAAAAAAAAAAAATAACATAAAACAAAACAGAAAAATCTCTATACTTATTAGTATTAATCTTTTGGAAATATTTATGGAATCCATTGACTATCTCTCAAATACTATGTGCCAGGTAATGTGTCAAAAATAGTAATGGTCATAAATAAGACCATTTCTTCTCTCAAGAAATTCATATTTCACTGGAGGTCATTTCTGAATTTATTCAAATAAGAATACAATTCCACAGGGAAAATGGGAATTAAAAATTGAATCTAGTATATAAACATCCACAAATAAATAAATATGCATGATTTCAAGTAATTAGAAGCAGTTTAGGTCTAAAGGGTAAAGAATTAACTCCTTTTATGCCATTATACATTTCATTAAAACCAAGGTTAAATAACTTTCTAAACTTCTGTACCTATTCCCCACTGCCCATGCTTTCAGTTTTAACAGTTGATCAACATTTAAAAAGTTATTATATAATTTCTCTATTTTGTTCAGAGGCTGTAATGTGTGTGTGCCTTTAAATTATTTAAAGAAAGTTAAGATCTATTAAAACTAAGAGTTAAAAATTTAATAACCCTAATAATAGAATAATAAACCTTGTTAAAATCCATTCACGTTTCTTTGTCTTGTTCTGACTTACTTTATGGCAGTAAGAGCAGAATTCATCAATCTGTGTTTTCACGAGCATAATATGTAAGTGTCAAGCTGTCCATTTTTAATGGCCATATCCAGGCCAGAAAAGAAAGATCTGGAGCTAAAGAAAACTTCTAAGTAACACGGCATTTGGAACCTGAATGTGGACTAAACTCTATATAGATTCACCTCTTAAACAGTTGGGGTGATGGTTCCAGATTCTGGGCTCTTTCCATGATAAGTAGACTGATAGAAGTGCCAATTAACTTCATCTTGGGTCACATTAGTTCCAAGGTAAAATAGTTTAATGTGTTTTACCTGGAAGTATTATAATATGTTAAAATAGTTTAAAAAACAGAAATCATGATTCTCATACAAATATAAAATAAACACCTTAAGTTTTATTTAACTCATTAATTAATGAAGGATCTAGTTATATGTTAAAAGTAGTTTATGGTAGGAACCATACCTCAAAGAGAAAACATGTGCCACACCATTAGTGCTTTACAAACTAATATCTATTTCTACTAAAAAAACAAAAACCAAACCCATTGCCATTGAGTTGATTCTGACTTATAGTTACTCTATAGGACAGAGCAGAACTGTCCCACAGGGTTTCCAAGGAGCTGATGGTGGATTCAAACTGCCAACTTTTTGGTTAACAGACATAGCTCCTAACCACTGTGCCACAGAGTTGCAAAATAGACCAAACCAATGAACTCCTAAAGAATTAGACATCCCCTAAGTGTCCACTGGAAACCCTGGTAGTGTAGTGGTTAAGAGCTATGGCTGCTAACCAAAAGGCTGGCAGTTCGAATCCACCAGGTACTCCTTGAAAACCCTATGGGACAGTTTTACTCTGTCCTACAGGGTGACTATGAGTCAGAATCTACTCGATGGCAATGGGTTTAAGTGCCCTCTAGACAACACACAACATCTCATAGAAAGGACACACAGTGATCTTTTTGCGTATTTTAAAGTCTTTCACAGTGTTCTGTTTAAAATACTATGCCTGCATGTTTTTGAGACAATTTTATTTAGATCTTTATTAAAGTGACAGTGATACTTGTCTACCAACAGGACAGGAATAACTTGGATAATGCTGCCAGCTTGTTTTTTGTTTTTGATTTTATATGTTTGTTTACTGGAAGGCAAAGAAAAATCTCAAGATTTATTTGTTGTCTTGTTGGAAATAAATATCAGAAAGGCATTTCACAAGAAATATTCTGTAAGTATTGTTGTTTTTAGCTGCTGTTGAGTTGGCCCCTAATTCTGGGTGACTTCAGGCACAGTGGAATAAAACCCTGCCTAGTCCTGACCCATCCTCATGACTGACTGTGGATCAGACCACTGAGAATCCATAGGGTTTTCATTGGCTTATTTTCAGAAGTAGATCTCCAGGCCTTTCTTCCTAGTTCATTGTAACCTCGAGGCTCCACTAAAACCTGTTCAGCATCATAGCAAGAGGCAAACCTCCACTGACAGACAGGTGGTATTTCTGTGCGTGAGTTGCATTGGCTAAAAATTTAACCTGGACTCCTGCAAGAAAGATGAGAATTCTATCACTGAACCACCATTGCCCCCAATTGAATATGGATCCCTTTATTCCTTTAAAAATAATAGGAAGATATGGAAAATATTAACATTTTAATAATAGAGATAATCTTTGTATATTTGATATATAATATAATTTAACTTAAAACAATTATGAACTAACCATATATATAAAATCTGTATCATGGAAAAAGAAAAGAAAATGATAAAATTCAAATTTCTTTTGGGTGAAAGCGTTATTAATAAATATTTATTTTCAATTTTATGCTTTTCTCTGTACCTTACAATATGCTGGAATAATATGACATTATTTTTTAATAACAAGCAATGATTCATTTTACAAGTTAACAGTTAATTATCTCAAATGGGATTCACATGTATTTTATAACATTTTTACACTAAATGATACTAACCATATGCATTTCATATATTTTAATGTAGCCTCAAATTTTATCTCTAACTGAAGCTGTATATATTATTTTATATATAACTATCTCTTGATATGGGCTGATATAGTACCTGTCTGTCTGTTTTTCCTACAAATTAACAGACTTGCATACAGAATAGTTGTTTATAATAATGGTGGATCACAAATATGGTAAAATACTGTGGCATATTCACATTGTATCATAAATCTACTGCTCTTCAAATATATTACTACTTCTAAAAATTCATATATCTTAATGAACGACACTTTGGGTATTAGTTTTAAAATACTTGGTAAATCTTCAGCAAATTGTATGCTGTTAGCTACTCTCTGACCATAAATATAGTTACAAAAATATCTTTCAAACAAATGTGGTAAGTTTGTAGGAATAACAAATAAAATGTGTTTTCATTTTACCAGGGACTATGACAAAAATTATGTACCAGCCTAAAACTGTTAACATCTTGTTTTCTCTAGATTTTAGTGAATCCTCTTTTCAAATTAGAATGTACTTTCACATTTTATAACATCTTTAGAAATAAATCCATTCCCATAAAATTTCTGAATTAATTTATATAGATTCGTGCTGAAATATTCATTCTACACTGCAATGAGTTACATCAAATGAAAACATTAAATGCAGATGCCCTCTCTCATACAGTAAAACTTGCAAAACCCAGAGCTTGTATTAGGAAACATGGCAGAGAAGGAAAACTCAAATATTCTCCATTAATAGGATAGAAAAGTGGAAAGACTGCACCTTTTCAAAGGCTGAAAACTTGTGAGACCCAGAGAAACAAAGCAGGACCATTGAGTTCGAGCTCTCACAGTTTTCACTATAAGTATTTTCCTCCAAAATCTTAGCTCAACAAGATCAGCTGGGGTTAAAGATGTTCCTGAAGCTATTTCATTTATATCATTCTTTTCTATTAGTGTTAAAGAGAAATTTCCTAATATCCTTTCACTGTTTGGAGCTGATTATTATTATTATTAAAAGAATCATGTTCCAAATGTGTTATTTAGTCTGGCATAACTGTACCTAGATATCTATTTGACCAGTTAAACTATTTTGAGCCTAGTTCATCACCGTTTCTTCTTGTTGCTACTTGTTATACCAGAGAAACAGACATATATAACACAATGCAAAATAAAAATAAGACTTATCTTCCTGGAATATAGCTTTAAAATGCTTCATCTACTTAACAAATATTTGTTCAGAACTTACTATATGTGTTGCAAACTGTAGAGTCAAAAATGGGCATGTAAATATAGCCCCTGCCCTGACATGGTTACAGCCTAGTTGGTGCTGCCTATTTTTAAATAGATTGTGAAAAGTATTAAAAATCAAGCATTTTCTTCGTTTCATAAAAAATGAGGCTCAATACTTTAGATGTAAGGTAGTCTTTTGAGGTAATTAATAGAGATATTTAAAATCAGTGATGATATTTTAAAAACAACCTACGATCTTATTTTTCAAAAGACACCTGTATTTTTTCTGTTTGAGACATTCGAAATTGAGTATCCCAAAATTATTTTGTTTTTAAAGAAAGAAACAATAAAATTAAATAAAAACATCAGCAATATTGCATGAAATGACTTCAGTGATTTACTTCAGATATGCAAGTTCCTTCAGCCTCAGGAAAAAAAATCACTCATAACTTCCATATTTAAATCCAGTATTGATACCATTTTATGATATTATGCATAATAAATATATGTGCATTTATTATATATCTAATAAATAAATTAAATATTTTATGTAGGTATTATAATTATATATGTTAATATATACATTTATAGAGACACACACACACACATATATATATATATATATATAGTCAGCTAGTTGGAATCAACTCGATGGCAATGGGTTTGGGTTTGGGTTAGTTAGTTAGTTAGTTAGCTTCATATGATTTTGATGAATGATGATTATCCAAAAGGAGAAAGAGCCAAGAATAACTTAGTAAACAAAAAAGTGGATATGAGAATGAAGGTGACCTTCAGATGTTAATACTTTTTGAGAACCAACTGACAAAAGATATGTAGCAAGGTTAGCATTTACAACAAATGCATAGAGTTTGTTAAATATTCTAATTATCAAACCACTCTAAACCTATGTTTCTTTGTCTGTAATGTGCACATAATAAAGCACATTCTGCTCTCTAGAATGTAAACTCGAGGAGAGAAGATACTTTGTTTTATTCAGACCTAGAATATAGTCTAGCGTGTAAGAAATGTTGAATAAATATTGCTGAAAAAATGAATAAATCAATAAATAAGTCAATCAATGGATGACTCTCATAGAGCAGTTTTGAGGTGATCTTTGCTAACCACTTAGCAGAGTGCCTACCATATATTAAGCACTCTATAGTTATCATCTTTATTATAATTTTTGGTTAAGAGCTATGGTTGCTAACCAAAATGTTGGCAGTCCAGATCCACTAGTCACTTCTTGGAAACCCTACGGGGCAGTTGTACTCTGTCCTACAAGGTCTCTATGAGTTGAAATCAACTCAACGGCAATGGATTTGTTTTTTTTGTTTTATAGTGATTTTTACTATCATCACTAAAATGTGTAGGTATATACGATAATATTTATAGGATTTAAAATCAAGTCCCTTGCTCTTAGAAGATTTGAGGTATTTTCAATTGTAAATTGATTTTGAGTTATACTTGAGTCAAGGCTTAACAGAATATATAATTCTGATTGATAAGGTATGTGAAGGTACAGGGGGAGTGACAATATGAATGAATGTGGGCATAAAACAAAAAAAGTAAGGTTTTCATAAAAAATATTAGAAAATATACCTTCCTGTTTTAGGCAGTAGTATAAGATAGGCTAGGACAGATAAGTTAGGGTATGTTCTATATGATTCTATGATGCTTTCAAATTCAAATCCCATAAGGTATAAATCACTATCATGCTACCAAAATATGTATGTATAATCACTTATAATATGAACTTCAAAACAGAAATATGTCTGTCTTTGTGAGGCTCTCTAACAATAACTGTAAATCATTATTGTTGTTGTTGTTGTTGTGTGCCATCAAGTTGATTTCGACTCATAGAGACCCTATAGGACAGGGTAGAACCACCACATAGGGTTTCCTAGGCTCAGATCTTTATGGGAGCAGATTGCCAGGTCTTTTCTCCCTTGGAGCAGCTGGTGTGTTCGAACCGCTGACATTTCGGTAAGCAGCTGAGCACTTAACCATTGCGCCACCAGGGATCCTTCCCAAGTTTATGCATAACAAACTTGACTGTCTATTAATTTTCTAAGATTAAATCCTACATGACAGGACAAAATGATAAATCTGAACAAAATGTTTTCAAATGGCAAACTGAGGAGTCTAGATTTGACTTCATATAATCAGTAATGCTTCTTGAGCAGGGTGGCAATATAATGATTTTATCAGTGCAACAAGAACAATCTGGTTCAAAAGTAATAAAAATTGATGCATCCTTTAAAACAATTTGACATCTTAAATCAAAATATTGGCATTTGCTCTACCTTTTGCCTCAGCAATTCTGCTTAAAATAATTTATACTTAAGGAACAGTTTGCTCAACTTTTAAGTTGTTAGACATATTCAACTAACACCCATGTATCAATTTGTCGTACTGAGGTGGCTTGCATGTTGCCATGATGCTGGAAGTTATGTCCCTTGTATATCAAATACCAGCAGGGTCGCTAATGATGGACAAGTTTCAGTGGATCTTCCAGACTAAGAAAGACTATGAAAAAAAGACCTGGCAACCTACTTCCAAAAATTAGTACCTATATTGGATCACAGCAGAATGTTGTCTAGTATAGTACTGGTAGGTGAGATCTGTAGGTTGGACGGCGTTCAAAATACACAATGACCACAACAGAGAACTCGACCATACCAATGATGGTGAAGATGGTACAGGACAAGGCAATATTTAGTACTGTTATATATGGAGTCACATGAGCCTGAACTGACTCCATGGCAACTAACAACAATAAGAATACATATGCAAAGCATTGCTTATACTTATGAACAATTTAAATCACCTAATAATGGGTATGATCATTAGGTAGACTGAGTTGTGGCCGTTAAAAAGATATGAGAGAGGGTGTTTAACAACTTTGAAAATATGACTATGAAAAGGAGTGAATTACAAAACATTGGCTATGTTGTCGTTGTTAGGTGCCATAGAGTTGGTTCCAAGTCATAGTGATCCCATGTACTACAGAATGAAACAACGCCTGTGCCTGCACCATCCACACAATCGTTACTATGTTTGAGCCCATTGTTGCAAGCACTGTGTCAATCC
This sequence comes from Dugong dugon, assembly GCA_030035585.1. Taxonomy (NCBI): domain Eukaryota; kingdom Metazoa; phylum Chordata; class Mammalia; order Sirenia; family Dugongidae; genus Dugong; species Dugong dugon. The sequence continues at coordinate 96,787,353 of CM057463.1, read as the reverse complement.
ATTTAGTGCAGGGTCTTCCTCTTTTCCATTGACCCTCTACTTTACCAAGCACGATGCCCTTCTCTAGGGACTGGTCCCTCCTGATAATATGTCCAAAGTACATGAAACCAAGTTTCTCCATCCTTCCTTCTAAGGAGCACTCTGGCTGAACTTCCTTCCAAGACCAGTTCGTTCGTTTTTCTGGCGGTCCATAGTATACTCAATATTCTTCAACACTATACTTCAAAGGTAGCAGTTCTTTTTCCGTCTTCCTTATAGATTGTTCAGCTTTCGCATGCATGTGAGGTGATTGAAAATACCTTGACTTGGGTCAGGCACACCTTGTCTTCAAAGTGATGTCTTTGATTTTTAATGCTTTAAAGAGATCTTTTGCAGCAGATTTGCCCAATGCGATATATTGTTTGATTTCTTGACTGCTGCTTCCATGGGTATTAATTGTGGATCCAAGTGAAATGAAATCTTTGACAACTTCAATCTTTTCTCTGTTTATCATGATGTTGTTGATTAGTCCAGTTGTGAGGATTTTTGTTTTCTTTATGTTGAGGTATAATCCATACTGGAGACTGTAGTCTTTGATCTTCATCAGTAACTGCTTCAAGTCCTCTTCACTTACAGCAAGCAATGTTGTGTCATGTGCATATTGCAGATTGTTTATGCGTCTTCGTCTGGTTCAGATGCCATGTTCTTCATATAGTCCAGCTTCATATAGTTCTTCTCCATATAGTCCAGGACAATTTGAATGCTTCAATTCTTCCTTTATCACTGTTCAGCTTTCACATGCGTAGGAGACAATTGAAAATACCATGGCTAGGGTCAGATAAACTTTAATCATCAAAGTGAATTCCTTGCTTTTTAAGATATTAAACAGTCTTTTGCAGCAGAATTTCCCAATGCAATGCTTTATTTTTATTTCTTGACTGCTGCTTCCATAGACTTTGATTGTTGAGCCAAGTAGAATGAAATCATCTTCAATGTCTTCTCCATTTATTATGATGTGGTATTTTCAGGTTTTTTTAAAAATGTTAACATGGAATCCACACTGAAGGCTGTAGTGTTTTTATCATCATTAGTAAGTGCTTCAAGTTGTCTTCATTTTGGGCAAGCAAGATTGTGTCATTTACATATTGTAGACTGTTAATGAGTCTTCTTCCAAAACTGATGCCATATTATTCTTCATATAGTCCAGCTTTTTTTCTTTGTTTTATATATATTTACATATATATTTATAATTTTATTTATTTTATTGTTGTTGAGAATATACACAGCAAAACATACACCAATTCAACAGTTTCTGTATGTACCATTTAGTGACATTGATTACTTTCTTTGAGTTGTACAACCATTCTCACCCTCCTTTTCTGAGTTGCCCTTCTCATTAACATAAACTCACTGCCCTCTAAGGTTCCTAGCTAATCTTACACGTTGCTGTTGTCAGTCTGATCCCACATAGATAGTTCTTAAAAGAGCATGATGCTCAAGGCAGATATTTTTTACTAGTTAAGCTAAACTATTGTTTGGTTTTAAGAAGACTTCAGGAAATATTTTTGGTTTAAGGTTTAAAGCAGGACTTTGAATCAGCTCATTCCAATTTGAACCCCTGCTGAGAATTAGCATTTCTACCCCAGAAATACTGAATAAGAATCTACATTTTAACAAGATCCCCAGGTGATTCTTATGTATAATAATTTTTTTTCTTTTCTTTTTTTTTATTGAAAACTAGGCCCAAATGCAATAAGCACATCACAAAGATATACCATATTTTTAAGCAAATAACACATACTTTCTACACTTGTTTGCCAACCACGCTCTCCCCTCAAGCGGTATTTTATTTTTTGTTAAACCTTTTCTTGAGTTCTTATAATAGTGGTCTCATACAATATTTGTCCTTTTGTGGCTGACTAAACTCACTCAGCATAATGCCTTCCAAATTCATCCATATTATGAGATGTTTCATGAATTCATCCTTGTTCTTTATCACTGCATAGTTTTCCATTGTGTGAATATACCATAATTTGTTTATCTATTTGTCCGTTGATGGACACCTAGGTTGTTTCCATCTTTTTGATATTGTGAACGGTGCTGCAATGAACATGGGTGTGCATATATCTATTCATGTGATAGCTCTTATTTCTCTAGGATGTATTCCAAGGAGTGGGATTGCTGGATCATATGGTACTTCTATTTCTAGCTTTTTAAGTAAGCACCAAATCAATTTCCAAAGTGGTTGTACCATTTTACATTCCCACCAGCAGTGTATAAGTGTTTCAGCCTCTCCATAACCTCTCCAACATTTATTATTTTGTGTCTTTTGGATTAATGTTAGCCTTGTTGGGGTGAGATGGTATCTCAATGTAGTTTTGATTTGCATTTCTCTAGTGGCTAATGATCATGAGCATTTCTTCATGTATCTGTTAACTGTCTGAATATCTTCTTTGGTAAAGTGCCTGTTCATAGCCTTTGCTCATTTTTTGATAGGGTTATTTTTCTTTTTGTTGTTGAGTTTTGCAGTATCTTGTAGATTTTAGAGATTAGACGCTGATCAGATTTGCTGTAGCCAAAAATTTTTTCCCAGTCTGTAGGTTGTCTTTTTACCCTTTTGGTAAAGTCTTTTCTTTTTTTTTAAATTGTACTTTAGGTGAAGGTTTACAGAACAAATAGTTTCTCATTACACAGTCAGTACACATATTGTTTTATGACATTGGTTAACTCCACGACACGTCAACACTCTCCCTTCTCGAACTTGGAGGACTTTTTTTCTTTTTTGGTGAAAATATACATAGCCAGAGATACACAATTTCAAAAGTTTCTGCATGTACAATTCAGTGACATTGATTATGTTCTTCCAGTTGTGCTGCTATTCTCACTATCCTTTTCCAAATTATTCCATCACCAGTATCTTCAACTCACTGCCCCCTAGGCTTCCCATCAAACCTTTTGAGTTGCTGTTGTCAGTTTGATCTCACGTAGATAATTCTTTTTTTTTTTTTGTGCTTTAGATGAAGGTTTACGAACAGAATAGTTTCTCATTAAACAGTTCATACATATATTGCCCTATGACAATGGTTAACAACCCCATGACATGTCAACACTGTCCTTTCTCAATCTTGGGTTCCCTATCACCAGCCTTCCTGTCGCCTCCTGTGTTCTAGTCCTTGTCCCTGGACTGCTGTGCCTCATTAGTCTCGTTTTGGTTTATGGGGCTGTCCAATCCCTGGCTGAATGGTGGACCTCGGAAGTGACTTCACCACTGAGCTAAAAGGGTGTCTGGGGGCCATACTCTTGGGGTCTCTCCAGTCTCTGTCAGGTCAGTAAGTCTGGTCTTCTTATGTGAGTTAGAATTTTGTTCTACATCCTTTTCCAGCTCTGTCCAGGACCCTCTGTTATGTTCTCTGTCAGAGCAGTCAGTGGTGGTAGCCGGGCACCATCTAGCTGTACTCGACTCAGTCTGGTGGAGGTCGTGGTAGCTGTGGTTCATTAGTCCTTTGGACTAATCTTTTCCTTGTATCCTTTTCTCTTCATTCTCCCTTGCTCTCGAAGGGGTGAGACCAGTGGAGTATCTTAGATGACTGCTCACAGGCTTTTAAGACCCCAGATGCTACTCACCAAGGTAGAATGCAAAACATTGTCTTTGTAAACTGTGTTATGCCAATTGAGCTAGATGTTCCCGAAGAACATAGTCTCCACAGACCTCCACCCAGCAATTCAGTCCCTCAGGGAGTTTGAAAGTGTCTATGGAGCTTCCATGACCTTTCCTGGTACAAGTTGTACTGGCTTCCTCAGTATTGTGTACTGTCTTACCCTTCACCAAAGTTACCACTTATCTATTGTCTATTTAGTATTCCCCCCCCCACCTCTCCCATCCCTTGTAACCAACAAAGATCGTTACTTTTTGTGAGTAAACTTTTTCATGAGTTTTTACAGTAGACGTCTCATACAATATTTGTCCTTTTGTGATTGACTTATTTCACTCAGAGCATAATGTCCTCCAGTTTCATCCATGTTATGAGCTGCTTCACAGATTCATCATTGTTCTTTATCATTGTCTAATACTCCATTGTGTAATGTACCATAGTTTGTTTATCCATTCATCTGTTAATGGGCATCTAGGGCGTTTCCATCTTTTTGCTATTGTGAACAATGCTGCAATGAACATGGTTGTGCATATGTCTATTTGTGTGATGGTTCTTATTTCTCTAGGATATATTCCTAGCAGTGGGATTGCTGGATTGTATGGTATTTCTTTTCCTAGCTTTCTAAGGAAGCACCATATCATTTTCCAAAAATGGTTGCATCATTATGCATTCCCACCAGCAATGCATAACAGTTCCAATCTCTCTGCAGCCTCTCCGACATTTGTTATTTCCAGTGTTTTTGATTTGTGAGTGCTTTTTTCTTGTGGTGCTGACTTTTTCTTTGTTCCTCCTACTCTCCTGTGCTGAATTCCTTTTGTTTGTGGATTTTTTTTCATTTCTTTTGTTTTTGTAGGTTTTGTTTTTACTGAGACTTTATGTTTTTCCTCTTTATTATGATGAGTAGGTTTGTTATCTTTCTTTGTGGTTATCGTGTAGAGACCATCTCAAGAATATGTTTGACATATTGAACAATAATGACTGAAGACCAGACAAGTTGTGGAATGACATCATGCACGAAGAAAACAAGAGGTTATTAAAAACATCAGAAAGAAAGAAAAGACCAAAATGGATGTCAGAAGAGACTCTGAAACTTGCTCTTGAATGTCAAGTAGCTAAAGCCAAAGGAAGAAATGAGGAAGTAAAAGAACTGAACAGAAGATTTCAAAGGGTGGCTGGAAAAGGCAAAGTAAAGTATAATAATGACATGTGCAAAGACCTGGAGATACAAAATCAAAAAGGAAGAACACACTCCCCATTTCTCAAGCTGAAAGGACTGAAGAAAAAATTTAAGCCTCGAGTTGCAATACTGAAAGATTCTACAGGAAAAATATTAAACAAAGAAGGAAGCATCAAAAGAAGATATAAAGAATACACAGAGCCACTGTACCAAAAAGAAATGGTAGACGTTCAACCATTTCAGGAAGTAGCATATGATCAGGAACTAATGGTATTGAAGGAAGATGTCCAAGCGGCACTGAAGGCATTGGTGAAAAACAATGCTCCAGGAGTTGATGGAATACCGACTGACATGTTTCAACAAACAGATGTAGTGCTGGAGGTGTTCATTCGTCTATACCAACAAATTTGGAAGACAACTGCCTGGCCAAACGACTGGAAGAGATCCATATTTATGCTTATTCCCAAGAAAAGTGACCCAACTGAATGCGGAAATTGTTGAATAATATCATTAATATCACACACAATTAAAATGATGCTGATGATCATCCAAAGGTGACTGTAGCAGTACATGGACAGGGAAATGCCAGAAATTCAAGCTGGATTCAGAAGAAGAACTGGAACAAGGGATATCATTGCTGATGTCAGGTGGATCCTGGCTGAAAACAGAGAATACCAAAAAGATGTTTACCTGCGTTTTATTGTCTATGCAAAGGCATACGAATGTTTGGATCATAACAAATTGTGGATAACATTTCAAAGAATGGGAATTCCAGAACACTTAATTGTGCTCATGAGGAACCTGTACCTAGATCAAGAGGCAGTTGTTCGAACAGAAAAAGGGGATACTGTGTGGTTTAAAGTCAGGAAAGGTGTGCATCAGGATTGTTTCCTTTCACCATACCTATTTAGTCTGTATGCTGAACAAACAATCTGAGAAGCTGGACTATATGAAGAAGAACGGGGCATCAGGGAGGAAGACTTATTAACAACCTGCATTATGCAGATGACACAACCTTGCTTGCTGAAAATGAAGACGACTTGATTCACTTAGTGATGAAGATCAAAGATCACAGCCTTCAGTATGGATTACACCTCAGCATAAAGAAAACAAAAATCTTCACAACTGGACCAATAAGCAACATGATAGAGAAAAGAGTGAAGTTGTCAAAGATTTCATTTTACTTGGATCCACAATCAACAACCATGGAAGCAGCAGTCAAGAAATCAAAAAATGCATTGCAGTGGGCAAATCTGCTGCAGAAGACCTCTTTAAAGTGTTGAGAAGCAAAGATGTCACCTTGAAGACTAAGTTGCTACTGACCCAAGCTGTGGCATTTCCAATTGCCTCATATGTATGCGAGAGCTAGACAATGAATAAGGAAGACTGAAGAAGAATTGTCGCCTTTGAATTGTGGTGTTGGTGAAGAATATTGAATATACCATGGTCTTCCAAAAGAATGAACAAATCTGTCTTGGAAGAAGTACAACCAGAACGCCCCTTAGAACCAAGGATGGCGAGACTATGTGTCACATAACTTGGACATATTATCAAGAGGGATCAGTCCCTGGAGAAGGACATCATGTTTAGTAGAGGGTCAGCGAAAATGAAGAAGACCCTCAACAAGATGGTTTGACACAGTGACTGCAGCAATGGGCTTAAGCATAACAACAATAGTGAGGATGGCGCAGGACCAGGCAGTGTTTCATTCTGTTGTGCATTGGGTCACTATGAGTTGGAACCGACACAAAGACACCTAACAACAACAACAACAACAACAACATTATGTATACTAATCTCCAGTTGGCACAAATGGTTAAACACTCAACTACTAGATGAAGGTTTGAATTTGAATCCACCCAGAGACACCTCTGAAGACAGGCTTGGCAATTTGCTTCCAAAAGATCGCAGCTTTGAAAACCCAATCAAGCAGTTCTTTTCTGCACTCACAGGGTCGCCATGAGTTGGAATCAACTTGATAGCAACTAATAGCAACAACTATGCATGTATTCTATCATTTCATAAAGGTTAAGCGCTAATGGAAAGAAATATATCTGGGATCTTTCATGCCTAGAACTGTGCCTGGCACACAATAGGAGATCAAAAGCCAGTAGTTGAAAGACTGAATGGATGAATGAAATGAGGAGTTTTAAAAGTTACAGGTATATATTCTTAAATAATTTCACATTTACCTCTAGACTGGTAGTTCTAGATATATTACATATATTAACAAAATTACAAGAATATAAAATATACATATTTAGAAAAATCCTTTGCGAATTATATTTTAAAATTATAAATTTTATTTTTTATTTCAATGGGAATATCTTTAAAAATCATTGCATGTAAAAAATGTAAAGGAGTGAATAAAGAATATTAGCAACAATTAAGATACTGCAGGGATAGTTTTGTATGCAAGTGTTCTCATGCCTAGCTCAAGGTTCATTCCGTTGATAAAGTCTTGTGTAATGACCCTTATCTCTTTCTTCTGTGAACTCCTCTAACACTTTTAGCCACTGTTAACTATATTCATCTTTAGTTATTATTATTATTTTTTATTTTCCTTTAAGTGAAAGTTTACAATTCAAGTTAGTTTCTCATACAACAATTTATACACACATTGTTATGTGACCCTAAGTTGCTCTCCCTATACTGTGACAGCACACTCCTCCTTTCCACCTCAGATTTCTCCTGTCCATTCAAACAGCTCCGGTCCCTTTCTGCCTTTCCATCTTGCCTCTGGACAGGAGCTGCCCATGTAGACTCATGTACCTACTTGAACTAAGAAGCACACTCTTCAAGAGTGTCATGTTATGTCTCATAGTCCAGTCTAATCTTTGTCTGAAGAGTTGGCTTCAGGAATGAATGATTTAGTTGTGGGCTAACAGAGAGTCCAGGGGCCCTGTCTTCTGGGGTCCCTCCAGTCTCAGTCAGACCATTAAGTCTGGTCTTTTTCCTAAAATTTGAGTTCTGTACCCCACTTTTCTCCTTCTCTGTCAGGGACTCTCATCTTTAATAGTATTAGAATATATAGTTATTTTAAAGAATACCAGCAGATTTCACGTATATGAGTAAATACTAGCAAGTTATGATAAGAATTTCCTATTGAATTCACTAAAGGCAAAACATCATGTCAACAATTCAATATTACCAAGACTTGTCTTCATTATCCAAAAAGCACATTTATGTTAAATTTGATCACCTCTTAGAATTACTCTTCGAGTTGCAAATTTATGTAAGCATCCTCATTTCAGCTGCATTTGGTATTCTCAGTTCAGAAGTAATTGATTTTTCATCTTTATTTGGAGGCACAAGGAATGAGGAAAAAATAGACATATTTCTATAAAACAAAAGAAGTGAATGAGAACATTGAAAAGCTTGATGATAATTGAGACAGAAACTTTGAATTATAAGTAAATCTTTGGATTATGAAAGACATGATTACAGATTCTACTCTACATTTTTTACTTATGGGTACAGAACTTTTCATGGTGTTTCAGTATTACAGCTAACATTACATGTAATTATTTATTTGTGTATTTACAAGTGAATTATTAAACAATGATTGTTTCAAATCCCTGATAGCTTCTTGGCAGAGGTGACAGCTTCAACAATGCAAAAACATAAGCTCTTCATGCAGAAGAGCTGTTGTTCTAAAGGCAACCACATTTAATACACAGGACACAAAATGAAAGTATAAAGGGAAATGCTGAATAGTAGATAATTCTTTTGTACTTGTTTAGATTTCAAATCCCTTGTGGGTACAGGATGAAGTAACTTTGTCTATTAACACTGTCTGGCTCATAATTGATACTCAAAAATTTTTGAATTAAATTTAAGTGATTTGAACTAAATGACTTAGTTTACTATCGAAGAAAATGTATGGAGGACCTTGATTTCTCCACAAAACCAAGGAAATAATTACCATAATTACCAAACTTAGATTTTTGTTTTGTTTTGTTTTTATATATCTACCTTGGTTTCTCCAGTGGTTTGGCCTGTTTTCTTGACCTTATACTCTCATCTTATTTTGAGGACAGTATGTGGATTTTTGGATAATCACATACTTACTTGGAAGCCTGAACCTCCTTGGAATTCTGCTTATTACTTAGTAGTTTCTATTATCAGAGAATAAAATGAATTAAATCCCAGCCTTTCTGACCAGTTTTATCCCATTTCCAATTGTCTGTATGTGTAAACAGCACTCAAGAAATATGGGTTGATCTGAATTCCTAATTTTGGCCTAATGTCTTATTTCCAAAACCTCTTTTTGAGCTTATATCTGTTATCAACCCCAATTTTGATTGATTGATTTCTATTTCTGCTCTTACATTCAAACTGTCTGAACTTTTTAGATTATGTAATCTTAGTAGACGAGTCCCTGGGTGGTGCAAACAGTTAACACACTTGACTGCTAACAGAAAGGTTAGAGGTTGCAGTTCACCCAGAGGCTTCTCATAAGAAAGGCCTGGTGATCTACTTCCAAAACATCAGAGCACAGTTGTACTTTGACACATACGGGTCACCATGAGTTGAAGTCAGCTCAATGGCAACTGTATTGTTTTTTATTTTTATTATAGTATTTTAGATGAAGGTTTAGAGAACAAACTAGCTTCTCATTAAACAATTAATACACATATTGTTTTGTGACATTGATTACCAACCCCATGACATGTCAACACTCTCCCCTTATCGGCCTTGGGTTCCCTATTACCAGCTTTCCTGTCTTCTCCTGCCTTCTAGTACCCACCCCTGGGTTGGTGTGCCCCTTTAGTCTCTTTTTGTTTTATGGGCCTGTCCTGTCTTTGGCTGAAGGATGAGCCTCAGGAGTGACTTCAGTGCTGAGCTAAAATGGTGTCCAGGGACCATACTATTGGGGTGTCTCCAGTCTCTGTCAGGCCAGTAAGTCTGGCTTTTTTTTTTTTTTTGTAAATTAGAATTTTGTTCTATATTTTTCTCTAGTTCTGTCTGGGACCTTCTATTGTGATCCCTGTCAGAGCAGTCTGTGGTGGTAACTGGGCACCATCTAGTTGTGCTGGACTGAGTCTGGTGGAGGCTATGGTAGCTGTGATCCATTAGTCCTTTGGACTAATCTTTCCTTTGTGTCTTTGGTTTTCTTCATTCTCCCTTGCTCCAGGCAGGGTGAGACCAGTGGAGTATCTCAGATGGCTGCTCACAGGCATTTAAGACCCCAGACGCTACTCACCAAGGTAGAATGTAGAACATTTTCTTTATAAACTGTGTTATGCCAGTTGAGCTAGGTGTTTCCCGAGACCATGGTACCCATAGCCCTCAGCCCAGCAATGTGGTCCCTCAGGGAGTTTGGATGTGTCTACGGAGCTTCCATGACCTTGCCTTGGACAAGTTGTGCTGGCTTCCCCAGTACTGTGTACTGTCCTACCCTTCACCAAAGTTACCACTTATCTATTGTCTATTTAGTATTCCCCCACCCCACCCCCCCCATCCCTCATAACCAACAAAGATTGTTTCTTTTTGTGTGTAAACTTTTTCATGAGTTTTCACAGTACTGGTGTCATACAATATTTGCCCTTTTGTGATTGACTTATGTCACTCAGTATACTGCCCTTCAGATTCATCCATGTTGTGGGATGCTTCACAGATTTCTCATTGTTCTTTATCGTTGCGTAGTACTCCATTGTGTGTATGTACCACAGTTTATCTATCCATTCATCTGTTGATGGGCATCTAGGTTGTTTCCATCTTTTTGCTATTGTGAACACTGCTGCGATAAACATGGATGTGCATATGTCTATTTGTGTGACAGCTCTTATTTCTCTAGGATGTATTGCTAGGAGTGGGATTGCTGGATCCTATGGTATTTCTATTTCTAGCTTTGTAAGAACTGCCATATCACTTTCCAAAATGCTTGTACCATTTAGCATTCCCACTAGCAGTGCATAAGAGTTCCAATCTCCCCATAGCCTCTCCAATATTTGTTATCGTCTGCTTTTTTGATTCGTGCCAGTAATGCCAGGGTGAGATGATATCTCATTGTAGTTCTGATTAACATTTCTCTAATGACTAGTGATTGCGAGTGTTTCCTCATGTGTCTGTTAGCCCCTTGAATGTCTTCTTTAGTGAAGTGTCTGTTCATTTCTTTTGCTGATTTTTTAAACAAGATTATTTATCTTTTTGTTGTAGAAGTGGTAGATTTTCTTGTAGATTTTAGAGATTAGAACTTTGTTGGATTTGTCATAGCCCAAAATTTTTTCCCAGTCTGTAGATACCCTTTCTACTCTTTTGGTGAAGTCTTTTTGATGAGCATCTGTGTGTAATTATTAGACAATCCCAGTTATCTAGCTTATCTTCTGGAGTTTGTGTGTTGTTAGTTATGATTTGTATCCTGTGAATGCCGTGTTTTAGGGCCTCTAGCATTTCTCCTATTTTTTCTTCTATGATCTTTATAGTTTTTGACTTTAAATTTAGGTCTTTGATCCATTTTGAATTAGTTTTTGTGTATGGTGTGAGGTATGGGTCCTGTTTCATTTTTTTGCAGATGGACATCCAGTTTTGCCAGCACTGTTTGTCAAAAAGACTGTCTTTTCCCCATTTGATGGACTTTGGGCCCTTGTCAAAGATCAGGTGACAGTAGGTGGATGGATTTACATCCAGGTTCTCAATTCTGTTCCATTGGTCAAAGTATCTGTCATTGTACCTATACCAGGCTGTTCTGACTACCATAGCTGTATAGTAGGTTCTGAAGTCAGGTAGAAAGAGTCCTCCTACTTCATTCTTCTTCTTCAATAGTGCTTTACTTTTCTGGGGCCTCTTCCTTTTCCATATGAAGTTAATGATTAGTTTTTCCATCTCTTTAAAGAATGATGTTGTATTTGGATTGAGATTGCATTGTATTTGTAGAATTGCTTTGGGTAGAATTGGCATTTCCACAATGTTAATTCTACCTATCCATGAGCATGGTATGTTTCTCCATTTATGTAGAACTCTTTTGGTTCCTTGCAGTAGTGTTCTGTAGTTTTCTTTGTATAGGTCTTTTACATCCCTGGTTAGATTTAATCCTAAGTATTTTATTTTTTTAGGGGCTATTACAAACTGTATTGTTTTTCCTTTTTATTGTTCTCTTTATTGGCGTAGAGGAATCCAACTGATTTTTGTATATTTATTTTGTATCCTGTTACTCTGCTGAATCTATTGGTTCCAATAGTTTTATCATGGAGTCTTTTGGGGTTTCTATATATAGTATCATATCATCCACAAATTGGGACAGTTTCATGTCTTCCTTACCAATTTGGATGCCCTTTATTTATTTATTTTTTCTTGCCTTTTGCTCTAGCTAGGACTTCTAGTACAACGTTAAATAGGCATGGTCATAAAAGGCATCCTTGTCTTGTTCCTGTTCTCAAGGGGAATGTTTTTATCCTCTCTCCATTAAGAACAATGTTGGCTGTTGGTTTTGTATAGATGCCCTTTTATTATGCTGAGGAACTTCCCTTCAATACCTATTTTATTGTGAGTTTTTATCAGGAATGGGTGTTGGACTTGGTCACATACCTTTTGTGTATTGATTGAGATGACCATGTAATTCTTTTATTTTATTTATGTGGTGGATTACGTTGGTTGATTTTCTAATGTTGAACCATCCTTGATTACCTGGTATGAATCCCACTTGGTCATGGTGTATTATTCTTTTGATATGATGCTAAATTCTATTGGCTAGAATTTTGTTGAAAATTTTTGCTTCTATATTCACAAGATATATTAGTCTGTAATTATTTATTTATTTCTTTGTGATGTCTTTGCCTATTTTAGTGTTAGTGTTATGCTGGCTTCATAGATTGAATTCAGAAGTATCCCTTCCTTTTCTATGCTCTGAAATATTTTGAGTAGTACTGGTGCAAGATCTTCTCTGAATGTTTGGTAGAATTCTTCAGTGAAGCCATCTGGGCCTGGGTATTTTTTTGTTGGGAGATTTTTTTAATTACCTTTTTGATCTCTTCTCTTGCTATGGGTCTGTTCAAATTTTTAACATCATTTTGTGTTACTTTGTGTAGGTAGTGTGTTTCTAGAAATTCGTCCATTTCCTCTAGATTTTCTAATTTATTGGAGTATAGTCTTTCATAGTACTCTTTTATGAACCTTTTTATTTCAGTTGGGTCTGTTGTAATGTGTCCCCCATTTCATTTTGTGTGTGGATTATTTGCATCATCTCCTGTTTCTCTTTTGTCAATTTGGCCAGTGGCTTGTTGATTTTGTTGATCCTTTCCAAGAACCAACTTTTGGTTTTATTGATTCTTTCTGTTGTTTTTCTATTCTCTATTTAATTTATTTATGCTCTCTTCTTTATTATTTCCTTTCTTCTGATGGCTGTGACCTTTTTTTTTTTTTGCTATTCTCTTTCTAGTTGTTTGAGTTGTGTAGATAATCTTTTGAGTTTGTCCCTTTCTTCTTTTTTGATGTGTGCATCTATTGCTATAAATTTACCTCAGAGCACTGCCTTTACTGTGTCCCAAAGATTTGGTATGATGTGTTTTCATTCTCATTTGATTCTAGTAATTTTTTGATTCGATCTTTGATTTCTTCTATTACTCAGTGGTTTTTTAGTAGGGCGTTATTCAGTTTCCGTGTATTTCATTTTTTTTTTCCTTGCTGTTCTTGTTGTTAATTTCTACTTTAATGGCATTGTGATCAGAGAAGATACTTTGTATTACCTCAATGTTTTGGATTTTGTTGAGGGTTGCTTTATGGCCTAAGATGTGGTCTATCCTGGAGAAAATTCCATGTGTGTTGGAAAAGAATGTGTATTTTGCATCTGTTGGGTGGAGTGTTCTGTATATGTCTATGAGGTCAAGTTGGCTGATCGTGACCTTTAGATTTTCTGTATCTTTGTTGAGTTTCTTTCTAGATGTTCTGTCCTCTATCGACAGTGGTGTGTTGAAGTCTCCTACTATTATTGTGGAACTGTCAGTTTCTCTTTCCAATGTTGTTAGAGTTTATGTGTTTTGAAGCCCTGTCACTGGGTGTGTAGATATTTATTATGGTTATGTCTTCATGATGGATAGTCTGTTTAATCACTATATAATACTTTTCTTTGTCTTTTATGGTAGATTTTGTTTTAAAGTCTATTTTATCTGAGATTAGTATTGTCACTCCTGCTCTTTTTTGGTAGCTGTTTGCTTGATATATTTGTTCCATCCTTTGATTTTTAATAAATTTATGTCTTTGTTTCTAAGATGTGTCTCTTGTAGACTGTATATTGATGGATACTTTTTTTTTTTAATCCAGTCTGTCACTCTCTGTCTCTTTATGGGTGCATTTAGACCTTTTACATTCTGTGTAATTATTGATAAGTCTGAGTTTATTGCTGTCATTTTGTAGTGCTTTTTTTGTGGTGCTGATCTTTTCTTTGTTCCTGTTACTCTCTTGTGCTGAATTCCTTTTGTTTGTGAATTTTTTTCCATTTCTTTTGTTTTTGTAGATTGTGTTGACTGAGACTTTGTTTTTCTTCTTTATTTTGATGAGTAGGTTTGTTAACTTTCTTTGTGGTTACCTTGAAATTTACCCATATCTGTCCGAGTTTGAACCAGTCTTTTATTACTTGATATCAACTAGACTTCCTCTCCATTTTAAAGTTGAATACCTACACCATTTATTCTTCCTTATATTTTTCTGACAATTTTGTCATTTACAGATTAACCTCTCTGGTTCCCTGTTGTAAATCTTTTAGTTTTGATTAATCCTCGAGAGTTCATTAACTAGGTTGATATCAGGCTGATGCGGACTTGTGTCCTAGATGCAGGTTGTTGTCTGATGTTGTTTGTTCTCTAACTGAAGGATTCCCTTTAATAATTCTTGTAAGTTTGATTTGGTTTTTACATATTCCTACAATTTCTGTTTATCTGGAAATGTCCTAATTTCACCATCATATTTGAGGAAGAGTTTTGCAGGATATATTAGTCGTGTATGGCATTTTTTTTTTAAGGTTTTGCATATGTCCCCCCCGCCCCCGCCTTCTTTCCTGCGTGGTTTCTGCTGAGTAATCAGAGCTTAGTCTTATTGTTTCCTCTCTGTATGTGACTTTTTGCTTTTCTCGAAATGCTATCAGGATTCTTTCTTTGTATTTGGTTTTAGTGAGTGTGATTATGATGTACCTTGGTGATTTTCTTTTGGGATTTATGCTATATGGGGTTTGTTGGGCTTCTTGGATGGTCAGCTTTTCATCTTTCATGATATTAAGGAAGTTTTCTGTCAGCAATTCTTCAATGATTCTCTCCTTGTTTCCATTTCTCCCCTGTTCTGGAATGCTGATCACTCGAAAATTTTTACTTATGAGTGTATGCCATGTAATTCTCAGGGTATGTTCATTTTTCTTTGTTCTTTTCTATGATTTTTCCTCAAACAAAGTGGTATCCATGCATATGTCTTCAATTTCACTGATACTGTCTTCCATTGTTTCAAACCTGCTCCTCAAATCTTCTATGGCGTTGTGCGTTTCTAAAATTTTGTTGTTTAACTTTTGGATTTGTAACTGCTGTTTTTATATGATTTATAGTTGTGAATTTATTTTGACATTTTATTCCTGAATAATTTTCCTGAATTCTTCCATTGCTTTGTCCGTCTTTTCTGTGATTTTGTCTGTTTTTTCCTCATTTTTGACTTTGTTTTCCTTCAACTCTTGACTAGCTCTTAATGTTAGAGATTTGAATTCCCTATCATGTAGTTCCAGTGCCTTTTCTTCTACTGGAAGATCATCTGGTGTTTTATTTTGGACACCTATTGGCACCATCCTATCCTGTTTTCTTATATGTTTTGATATTGTATACTGTCTTAGGGATATCCAGTAGTTATTTTTCTTCATTTATTGATTGTAGATTTCTTTGTTTATTCCTGCTTTTTTGTTTTATTTGGTTATGTCTGAGCAGGCGTGCTGTGTGTTCTTTGCTGTTTGCTCATCTGTGGGCCCGATATTTCTCACCACCTTGTCCAATGGATGAGACAAGTTGCTCAGCTATAGTGCAGCAGGGCAGGTCCAGAGGAAAGGGAGGGGCTGGGATGAGTTTTTTGTGGCACATCCCAGGGCTGACAGGGCAGGCCAGGGTTCAATGCAAGGCATGTTCCAGTAGACCATGCCCGTGTTTCTTGGGGATGCTATGCTCAATGCACAGTGCAGATAGGCAGGAGGGGGGGGGCAGTTGTGATGTGTGAAGCTAAGTCAGTGTGGAAAGGATGAGAAAGAGAAGAAACAGAAGCCAAAAAACTAAAAGTGCTGAGGGAGGCTGCCATTGGAGTGGCGCATACCCGGGGAAGCTATGTGCCTGTGGCTCTCTAGCCAGGCAATGAGGCACAGCCCATAAAGAAGGGATAGACATGGCACATGCAGCTAGATGGGTGGAAGAAAGGAAAGGAAAGAATAGAGAGAGAGATAAGAAACTCGATAAAAAAAGAAAGAGAGAAAGGCTCACGCAGCTAGGTGGTTGGGTGAAAGGAATGGTAAGAATGTAAAGACAGACAGGAAATGAAAAAAAAGATGCCAGATGGTTGGAAAGAAGGAAATTAGGGATGTAGAGAGAGACAAGAAACCAAGAAAAACAAAGAACAAAGAAAGAAAAGAAAAGTGTCCCAAGGGAACCCACCAGAAGCAGGTGTCCAGATGATCAGCAGTGTACAGCCCATCAAGAAGGAGCAGAGATGGCACACTGCACCAGGAATCCAAGAGAAGTGTAAGGAATAAAGGTAAGGACAAGAAACCAAGAAAAAAAAAAGAAAAGAAAAGAAAGAAGAAAGAAAAAGGGAAAAAAATGTGCCAAGAGAACCCACTGGAAGTCGGCCCTCAGCTCAGTGGCACCATACAACCCATCAAGAAGGAGCAGAGATGGCACGTGGTGACAGGTGTTCAGGAGAAGGATAAGGAAGAAAGGTGGAGAGAGACAAGAAATCGAGAAAAGAAGAGAGAAAAAAAATAAATGCCCCAAGGGAGCCCACTGGTGTCATAGCACAGACTAGGGAAGTGACTCCTCAGCCACGCAGCACTGCACAGCCCATCTAGAAGGAGCAGAGATGGCAGACAGCACCAGGTGTTCAAGAGAAAAGAAAGGAAGGATGGCAGAGAGAAACAAGAAATCAAGCAAAGAAAAAAAAATCCCCAAGGGAGCCCACTGTTGTGGTGGCATGGACCAGGGAAGTGTCTCCTCAGTGGCATTGCACTGCACAGCCCATCTAGAAGGAGCAGAGATGGCACATGGCTCCAGGCATTCAGGAGAAAAGAAGGGAAAGATGGTAGAGAGATAAGAAATCAATAAAAGAAAAAAAATCCTTAAGGGAGCCCAATGGGTTGGCCACACAGACTGGGGATGTGGCTCACACTGTACAGCCTTTCAACAAGGAGTAGAGATGGCACACGGAGCCAGGTGTTCGACAGAAAGGAAGGCGAGGAGGTGAGAGAGAGCGAGAAAAAACCAAAAAAAGCTGAAACAAACAACAACAGCAACAAAAAAATGGCACTGAAGGAGCCAGCAGTGTGGGAGGGGTGAATGCAAGCAAGACAGAGCCAGCATCTCCCTGGTCAAGTGAATGCAGCCCACTGGGAAACAGTGGAGGCTGAGAAGGAGGAAGAAGGGTGGGGGATGGGAAAGCGTGTATGACTGGTTACCAGGTGCTCTGTCTCCTGTTGAGACTTCTTGAAGCTGTCTTCCCGTACTCCCTGTACACTGTTCTCAGTGGCTGAGGAGTCCAAACATGTGCCATGTTAGCTGATAGAGGTCCTCCACTCCATTTTTATCTTTGCTCTCTGTTTTCTGTCAGTTTCTTGTTCCATTTAATTCTTCGTTGAATTCTTTATCTCTTCATTTGATGCTTAGGGCTCCGGGATTGATGTTTGTCTCTGTTTTACTTAGTTTTTCAGGTGTTTGCTGTGGAGGGATGGCATGGTGCTTCTGTCTATAGTGCTGTGTTGGCTCCAGGTCTGCAACTGTATTGGTTTTAATCTTAAAAATTGTTAAAACAAAAATAAAGTCTTTGAAGCAACTAAGAACAAATATTTGGATTAGTAAGAATGGATGAAAACCTATTTGGAAATAATATTGTATTATTGCAAAAGCAGTTTATTTTTGAAAAGTAAAATTAATAATATAATTAAAATTCATATATGAATAAAACACATTTCCAAAAACTTAGCTCGATGACAAGGAACTATAAGATACAACATCTGAAAGACAATTTAGTCTCCAAATTAAAAAAAAAAAAATCACTTAATGTTAGAAAGTATGCTCTTATAGCTGTAGGAAAAGCCTAAATACACAAGGGAGATATAAAGCTGACTGAATTCTGAGCAATAGAGAGAAGAGGAAAATAAATGGGAATGTCACAAAAAGTAGAAATTAGGTCATGTCTCATGGTAAAAGTCAATTCAATTGTATTCAATTGTGTATCAGGAGAGGAGAAGTAGTATATGAAAGATACAGAAATTACAGTAAAACTTTTTTTTAGTTATGCAACACCAACAGGTCATGTAAGAAAAGTGTGTCATCTCAACACCGTGAAAGACAAAATAGATCTCAGAGAGCTGAAATGTTTTTATTACCTTCTAGCTTTGCAGTCATTTCCGTTTGTACTAGATATTGTGAGTAATGTTAATCATGATATAATATTCGAAGTGGAGAATTAGAATTAAATTTACTATGAACCCATACCCCAATTTCAACATACTTTATCTAATTCAGTACTTCTTTCTGCCCAGTTACACTATGTGTCATTATCCCACCCTGTGTTTTTTTTTTTTTCACCAACTGCACTTGATTATTTAGCATCAGCTAAGTTATTGGGATCTATTTCCTAAATTCCATTCAGTGAGGGAGTTGGCCAAAGTGAAATATGGAAGATTTAAGAGGTAGAGCCATTATGCTCTGAAGGATGCTGTTGGTTAGAGGAAGTGACAAACAGATGTAGATGTGCTTGTGGGGTGCAGTTTGTTCTTGCTCTTTTCTGAAAACCTTCATTTCACACTGCTGACCCTGCTGACCTAACAGTCACTCTTGGCTGAAAACCAGATTTTTTTCTTTTTACTTTTTTTTAATTTCACTTTAGATGAAGGTTTATAGAATAAATAGTTTCTCATTAAACAGTCAGTAGCAGTATTGTTTTATGACATTGGTTAACAACCCCATGACACGTCAACACTCTCCCTTCTCAACCTTGAGGACCTTTTTTTGGTGAAAATATACATAGCCAAAGTTACACCATTTTGAAAGTTTCTACACGTACAATTCAGTGACATTGATTACTTTCTTCCAGTTGTGCTGCTATTCTCACTATCCTTTTCCAAATTGTTCCATCACCATTATCTTCAACTCCTTGTCCCCTAGACTTCCCATCAAATCTTTTGAGTTGCTGTTGTCAATTTGATCTCACATAGATAATTCTTTTTTTTTTTTTTTTACCTTAAATGAAGGTTTGCAGAACAGAGTTTCTCATTAAACCGTTCGTACACATATTGCCCTATGACAATAACAACCCCATGACATGTCAACACTGTCCCTTCTCAACTTTGGGTTCCCTATCACCAGCTTTCCTGTCCCCTCCTGCCTTCTAGTCCTTGTCTTTGGACTGTTGTGCCTCATTCGTCCCATTTTGTTTTATGAGGCTGTCCAGTCCCTGGCTGAATAGTGAACTTTGGGAGCAACTTCACGACTAAGCTAAAAGGGTGTCTGGGGACCATACTCTTGGGGTTTCTCCGGTCTGTCAGGCCAGTAAATCTGGACTTTTTTTGTGAGTTAGAATTCTGTTCTACATCCTTTTCCAGCTCTGTCCAGGACCCTTTCTTGTGATCCCGGTCAGGGCAGTCAGTGGTAGTAGCTGGGCACCATCTGGCTGTACTGGACTCAGTCTGGTGGAGGCCGTGGTAGCTGTGGTCCATTAGTCCTTCAGACTAATCTTTTCCTTGCATCCTTTTCTCTTCATTCTCCCTTGCTCCTGAAGGGGTGAGACCAGTGGAGTATCTTAGATGGCTGCTCACAGGCTTTTAAGACCCCAGATGCTACTCACCAAGGTAGAATGTAGAACATTGTCTTTATAAACTGTGTTATGCCAATTGAGCTAGATGTTTCCAAGACCATGGTCCCCACAGCCCTCTGCCCAGCAATTCACTCCCTCAGGGAGTTTGGAAGTGTCTATGGGGCTTCCATGACCTTTCCTTGTACAAGTTGTGCTGGCTTCCCCAGTAATGTGTACTGTCTTACCCTTCAGCAAAGTTACCACTTATCTATTGTCTATTTAGTATTCCCCCCCCACCTCTCCCATCCCTTGTAAACAACAAAGATTGTTTCTTTTTGTGTGTAAACTTTTACATGAGTTATACAGTAGAGGTCTCATTCAATATTTGTCCTTTTGTGATTGACTTATTTCACTCAGCATAATGTCCTCCAGTTTTGTTCCTCTTACTCTCTTGTGCTGAGTTCCTTTTGTTTGTGGATTTTTTTTTTCATTTCTTTTGTTTTTGTAGGTTTTGTTTTTACTGAGACTTTATGTTTTTCTTCTTTATTTTGATGAGTAGGTTTGTTAACTTTCTTTGTGGTTACTGTGAAATTTACCCTTATCTTCCTAGATTTGAACCAGTCTATTATTACTTGGTATCACTTGACTTCCTCTCCATTAGAAGTTTCTATATCTACACTGTTTATTCCCTCTTTTATTGTTCTGATGCTGTTGTCATTTACACATTAATCTGTTTCCCTATGTAATTCTTTTGGTTTTGCATAGTCCTTAAGAGTTCATTTCCTGGGTTGGTATCCGGGTAGTACAATCCTATGTCCTATATTCAACCTGTGGTCTGATATTGTTTGTTCTCAGATCGAAGGACTTCCTTTAATAATTCTATTAAGTTTGGTTTGGTTTTTACATAGTCCCTTAATTTCTGTTTATCTGGAAATGACCTAATTTCACCATCATATTTGAATGAAAGTTTTGCAGGATCTTTTATTCTTGGCTGGAAATTTTTTTCTTTTAATGTTTTATATATGCCATCCCATTGCCTTCTTGCCTGTATGGTTTCTGCCACATAATCGAAGCTTAGTCTTACTGTTTCTCCTCTGTACGTGACTTTTTGTTTTTCTTGTGCTGCTCTCAGGATTCTTTGTTTGTCTTTGTTTTTTAGTGAGTGTGATTATGATATGCCTTGGTGATTTTCTTTTGGGGTCTATCCTATATGGGGTTCATTGAGCTTCTTGGATGGTCAGCTTTTCATCTTTCATGATATTGGGGAAGTTTTCTGTCAGCAATTCTTCAATGATCCTCTCTGTGTCTTCTGTTTTCTCCCCCTGTTCTGACTTCAATCACTCACAGATTTTTGCTTTTGTTTGTATCCCACATAACTCTCAGGGTCCCTCAATTTTTCTTCATTTTTTTTTTTTCTGATTTTTCCTCAAACTGAGTTGTATCCAAGTGTGTGTCTTCAATTCTGCTGATCCTGTCTTCCACCATTTCAAATCTGCTCCTCAGCCCTTCTATGACACTGTCCATTTCTGAAATCTTGTTGTTTATCTTTTGGATTTATAATTGTTGTTTTTGTATAATTTCTAGTTGTGAATTTATTTTGGTATTTTTTTTCTACATTATTTTTTTGAATTCTTCCATTTTTTTTGGTCTGTATTTTCCATGAATTTGTCAGCCCCTTCCATGAATTTTTCTATTTTTCCCTCATTTTTGTCTGCTCTTTGCTTCAACTCTTGGATAATTCTGAGTATTAGAGATTTGAATTCCCTATCTGGTAGTTCTAGTGCCTTTTCTTTTACTGAAGAGTCAACTGGTGTTTTATTTTGGATGCCTATTGGAATCATCCTGTCCTGTTTTTGTAAATGTCTTGATATTACCTGCTGTCTTCAAGGCATTTAGTAGTTATTTTTCTTGTTTATTGATTGTAGATTTGTTTGTTTTTTCCTTTTTTTTTTTTTTAATTTGACTATGTCTGAACAAGCAGGCTGTGTGTTCTTTGTTGTTTTCTCATCTGTAGGCAAGATATTTTTCATCTCCTCCAATTGGCAGGGTCAGTTCTTCAGATTTGGTACAGCAGGGCAGGTCGAGCTGAAGAGGAGTTGCTGGGATGGGTTGTTTGTGGCACTCACTACAGCCACCAGGGTGGTTGGCAATCTGTGCATGACAGCTTCTGGTAGGCCATGCCTGTGCTGCTTGTTGGTGTGATGTTAAGCTCATGGTGCAGGTAGGCAGGATGGAGGCCAGAGATTGTGATGTTTGGAGCTAAGATGGGTATGGGAGAGAGGAGAGAGGAGCAGGAACCAAAAACAGACAAACAAAAAAGAGTGCTAGGGGAGCTTGCCATTAGAGTGGAGAGATGAGAAAGTATGAGATGGAGAAAAACAAAAAGGGGAAAGAGAAGAAAAGAAAAAAATAAGAAAAGGATAAATAAATAAATATTAGAAAGAAAAAAAGAACAGCAAAGCTTCCAGGGATCCTACTGGTGCGGTACAAGGTCTGGAGAAGTTGTTCGGAGGTGTTGCAGTACAACCTGGTTAGAAGGCATGGATGAATTCAGAGCCAGGTATTCAGGGGACAGGAAGAGAAAGAAGGTATAGAGAGACGAGAAACTGAGTAATGAAGAAAGACAAAAAGGGAAAAGAAAATAAAACAAATTAAAAAAAAAAAAAAACAAGAAAAGCCCCCTAAGAAAAACAGAAAAAAAAAAAAAAACCCACAAGAAAAAAAGAAATGCTCTCAGGGATCGCTCTGCGGTCTGCACAAGCTGAGGGGGTAGGTCCCAAGCCTTGTAGCCCTCACTGGCCAGAAAGGTCTCCCAATTTGAGAAGAGGAAAAGAAAACAAACAAACAACTCAAAACAAACAAACAAACAAAAGCCCCGGGATCCCACCAGCATGGCAGCCCAGACCGGGAAGCAGTTCCACACTTGAACGGAGCTCCGCAGTCCCCCAGAAAGAAGTAAAGATGGCGCACAGAGCCAGATATTTGAGTGAAAGGAGGAGGAGGTGGTGAAAGGTAAGAAAAAAATCAAAAGAAGTGGAAAAAAGCAACACCGGCAGCCAACAAATGGCCCTCAGGGAGTCGGTCAGTGCGGGCTGGTGGAATCCAAGCAGCCGGTGCTTTCCGGCCAAGACTGTGGCTGTGGGAAGCAGAAGAGGCCAAGCGGGGGTGAAGAATGGTGGGGGTGGGAAAGCTTATATCGCCAATTACTGGTTGTTCTGTCTCCTGCTGGAAGCTCCATGAAGCTGCTCTCTCGTACCCCCTGTTTGCTGGTCTCTGATAGGAGTCCAAGATGGCGGATCCGTGCTGCGTTAGCTGATAGGGGACCTCTTCATGAACCTCTCCTCACTCTCCATTCTCTGTCAGTTTTCTCACTCCATTTGGTGCTTGGCTGAGTTCTTTATCTCTTCATTTGATGTTTTAGGGTTTCAGGATTGCTGTTTTCTCTGTTTGGCTTAGTTTTTCGAATCTTTGCTGTGGAGGGACGGCGTGGTGCTTCTGCCTACGGTGCCATGTTGCCGGAAGTCTTCAAAACCAGATATTTTATTATAAAATCAGAAAGACAGTAGTCACAAAGAGCCAACCCCCTGCCATAGACTTTGACGCCATGCCCCCATCATAGTCCTACTCTAGCAGCTGGATGTGCGTAGCTTTCAGATTTCCCTGTGAATCTCTACTCTTTCACCTATATCAGGGCTGGTTAGTGGCCTTTCTCTGATCTTTTTAATTTCGTTTTCAGACTTTGACTTTCCTAACTCCTCTATAATTGAGTAAAGTATAAACCCTTATTCCATAATACCCACAATGACTCATGCTGCCCTAACTGAACTCTCTGATTCAAGGAAACATTCTATTCTATAAAGTTTTATCATTCATATTTTTATTTTCTCATGACAATCTTCTCTCTTCCCTTCTGTTGTCTTAATCCAGTTGCACTAACAAAATAGTTCTCTCTACTTAGCCTGGATCTAGTTTTGAAAAGAAACGTCATCAAGTATATCTTTAGTTTCTAAATTAGGCTATTCATCAGAACCACCCGGGAAACTTTCTGAAAATATAGATATTTGAAACACATTCCAGTCTTTTAAAATCATAACCACATAATGTAGATCCTTGGAGATGACATTTTTCTAAAGACTCATCAGTGAGTCTAAACGGTCAAGCATCTTTACAAACTAAAATGGTATAAAATTATAAAGAAACCCATGCTATTTGAATAATAATAATAATCTTTATTTCAATCCTTATTCATCTAATATGTAACTTGAGAATGTTTCTAATTTATTTAAACTTTGATTCCTTCTTAGCAAAATATGTGTAGTAAAATATGCTGGGTAGTGACAGAGTAGATTGCAAAGTAACAGTTACTTTGTCTAACAGAGTACTTATACGGTTAAATATATTAATAATTACAAAAGACTCAGAACAGATTATTATAAAAACTACAATAATAGTGTTAGTCTAAAAACCATGATATAATTTTAGTCTAAAACTTAAATTCCTCCATGTTACTCCATTGTCACCACTGAAAAAAAATGAAGTCACTTTCCCTGTATAGCCTCCAACAAAATTATTAGGCATATAGTAATACTACACAGCCCATGCTAGAAATCATGACAGCTGTTATGGATTGAATTATGTCCCCCCAAAAATATGTTGAAGTTCTAACTCCTATTTGAAAATAGCATTTTCCTTTCATTATGTTAATGAAATCATACTGGAGTAGGATGGGTCCTAAATCTATTCCCTTCTGAGTGGTGTCTTATAAAAAGAACAGAATAGACAGAGATGCACAAAAGGGGAAGACAGACACCATGTCAAGATCCTTCTATAAGCCAAAGAATGCCCAGAACTACCAAAAAAGTAGGACCCTCCCCTAGAGCCAATGCCCTGATTTGGACTTCTAGCCTCCAAAAACATGAGACAATAAATTCCTGTGTTTAAAGCCACCCACTATGTGGTATTTTGTTACGGCAAACCTAGGAAACTAAGAATTTGGTACCAGGAGTGGGATGCTACTCTAGCAAATACGTAAAATGTGGAAGTGATTTAAGAATTGGGTAATGCATAGAGGCTGGAGAAGTTCTGATGTGCTTGATAGTAAGAGCTTAGATTGCCTTGAAGAGACTATAGATAGAATTATGGTCATTAAAGATGATTCTGAGGAGAGCTCAGAAATAAATCAGTAATTCTGCAGAGAAAGCTTCTATCATCACAAATAGAATATTGCCAGAAATGTGGATGTTAAATGTGTTTCTAATGAGGCTTTAAAAGGAGGTGATAAACATGTTATTGGCCACTGGAGGACAGTTGATCCCTATTATAAAGTAGCAAAGTATTTGTCTGAATTAGGTTCCAATTCCAATGTTTTGTGGATACTAGACTTTGTAAATGATAAGCTTGGATATTTGGCTGAGTAGATTTCTAAGGAAGATCTTGACGGTGCATACTGGTTTTTCTTTGCTTATAGTAAGAAGCAGAAAGAAAGAGATAGATTGAGAAATAAATTATGCAAAAAGAAACCAGAAATTGAAGATCTGGAAAATTCTATTGTAAAAATGCAGAGTGAATACCATGGAAATGACATCAAGAGTGTGATACACAACTGTTTGCTAAAGAGAGTAGGCCTGTGACTGATGGATCTATTCAAACATCTCAGCAGAAATGTTGTCAGTTTAAGGCAACAAAGATGGGATGAATTAGGATAAAGGAAACCTGTCCAATTCCTGGAATTCTAAGGGCAGGTAGCAAACCAATGAAACAACTTGGTTGAAAACATACGTTGTCCAGCAAGAAAAAGAAAGGATGATCCCAGAAGAAGTTCAGAGACTAGCAGGTTTGTCAGCAGAAACAGGAGGCAGGGCAGTTCTGGAGGGTGATGCTGCAATTTAGGTGGCTGGGAAAATGAAGCTGCCACCCATTGTTGAGGGGGCAGGGCCAGGGACCTGGTAGGCCGGAGAACAAAGTAGTCCAGGGTTGAGGGGTTGGGGTCACTGCTCCAGAGGACCAGGAGCATAGGGCCACCAAAACCAGGAAGCCTGAAAGCAGAACCACTGCCCATGGCCACGGAAATCCCCACACAGAGTCCAAGGGGTGAAGTCAATGCCCAGACGGCCCCAGAAAACAAAGGATTATTTTCAATCCTTGATATTTAAAGGGATTTTCCCTGATGTGTTCTGAACTTGCTTGATACCCATGACCCCTTTCCCTCCAATTTCTCCCTTTGGAAAGGGAATGTCTATCTTATGCCTGTATCACCATTGTACTTTGGAAGTAGATAACTTGTATACTAGTTTTGCAGGCCTATAGCTGGAGAAGAATTTTGCCTAGGATGGATAATACCAAGAGTCATGCCTATCTAATTTAGATGATCCAGAAGATGGGATTTTGAACTTAGAGTAGATGCTAAAATGGGTTAAGACTTTCGGGGTTGCTGGGATTGGGTGAATGTATTTTGCACATGGGAAGAAATTAATTTGTGTGGGAGCAAATGGTGGAGTGTATGGATTAAATTGTGCCCCTGAAAATGTATGTTCAAGAACTAATACCCGTACCTGTAAATATGACCCTCTTTGGAAATAGAGGTTTTCTTTTTTATGTTAATGATGTCATACCAGAGTAGGGTGAATCCTAAACCTGATGTATCCTGAGTTGTGTCTTATAAAGAGAGCAAAATAGACACAGACAAATACAGGGAAAAGACAGACAAGTGAAAATTCCTCTACTAGCAAAGTAATGCCAAGGAGCATCCAGGGCTACCAACACGGAAGTATTCTCCCCTAGAGTCAATGCCCTGATTTGGACTTCTAGTCTCCAAAACTGTGAGACGGTAAATTACTATTCTTAAAAGCCACCCACTCAGTGGTATGTCGTGATGGTAGACCTAGGAAACTAAGACAAAACCATCACTGAATTCTCCTTCTCACTACTCTAAACATGAGTCCTAGGGTACATTGGTGACTAAATAGACAAAAAGACATGCTGTCACAGAGTTTACATTATAATGAGGGAAACAGACAAAAACTAACAAAATCATTAAGAAAAATACGTTGTTGTTAGGTGCCATCAAGTCAGTTCCGATTCATAGAAACCCTATGTACAACAGAACGAAACACTGCCCAATCCTGCACCATCCCCACAATCATTGTTATGCTTGAGCCCATTGTTGCAGCCACTGTGTCAATCCATCTTATTGAGGGTCTAAGAAAAATATAGTATGTTAAATAGTGATCATTGTTAAGGGGAAAAATTAAGCAGAGGAAGCTGGAAGGAGTGTCAGCTTGCTGAGGACACAGTCTGATGTGACAACAAAATGGTTGCATGTTGAATCTAGGCAGCAGGACCATTAAAATATTTTATGCAGTTTTGGTAATTGTTATACTCAGTGGAGTTCACACAGCCACTTTATTCCACCACAGTACTAAATGTTTTCTTGAGGGATGTGCTACTAAAACACTAAAATTGAACTGAGTGCAACTTTTAAATATACAATATTGTTATTTAGTACCAATCCTATATACTGTTTTATAAATAAAAAGTCTAACAGGATGACTCATGATGGCAATTAAATGAATTGCTTCTTTACTGGATAGTAAAACAAACAAGCAAGCAAACAAAAACTATTCAAATAATGCTCATCTTATAAGCTATTACATTGTTGTTGAGTAAACGAAATGATTCATAGACTCATAATAATTATTAATAAAAGAAAAACAATTGGCAATTACATTTATGAAATGTGAAAATTTTCCTAGATTATGGACATAGGCATTTGCCAGCATTAAAACAGAATTCTCAAGAGGCATTGTTAAATAATTACATTTTAATACTTGATAACACATGACTACTTACTTTCTAAAAGTGAAATGACACAGACCGCAAAACCAATAGTATGAAGCGATGATAAAAGTTAACCTTGTTCCTGATTTAAAAGAAAAAAGCCTTACCAAGTTAGGAATAGAAAGACATTTTCTTGGTTTGATAAAGGATATCTACAAAAAAGAAAAAAAATGGAATTTTTTGATGGTGTGCTAAAATTTTCCCTTTGAGATTGCAAATTAGATAAGAATGCTTATTTTTCACCATATATACTCAACAGTTAGTAGAAGTCTTGGTCACTAAGGTAAAGGAAAAATAAAGTATAAAAATTGGAAGGAAGAAATAAAACTATGTTTTCAAATGACATGGTGTGAAAGCAGGCAATGTAGAAGAATCTACAATTAAAAATTAGAATTTTTAGTAAGATAGTGAATTTAGCAGGATTGCTGGATACAAGGTCAATGTATAAAAATTTGCATTTTATGCACCATAAGCAAATAATTATAAAATGATATCAGAAAAAAAATGAAAATAACATCAAGGAGTATCACATGCATAGAAATAAATCTACTTGTCTTAGTTTCTTAGTGCTCTTGTAACAGAAATGCCACAAGCAGATGGCTTTAAAAACAGACATTTATTTTCTCACAGTTCAGGAGATAAGAAGCCTGAATTCAGAGTCTGGCTCTAGGGGGAGGTTCTTCTTTTCCTATTTCAGCTTCTGTTGCTGCTGTTAGCTGCAATCCAGTTGATTCCGACTCATGGCATCCCCATGTGTGCAGAACAGAACTGCTTTTTAAGGCTGTGCCTTTTCAGAAGCAGATCACTAGGTCTGTCTTCAGAGGCTTCTCCGGGTGGGTTTGAACCACCAACCTACCAGCTAGTAGTCAAGTGCTTAACTGTTTACACGACCCAGGGTAATCCTTAGAATTCCCCAGTTTGTAGATTTTTCTGCATCAACTGCTATCAGGTAGAGTCTCTCTTCCCCCATATATACTTGCTCTTGTGTCTCTAATCTCCTCTTTTAATAACTCAAAGATGATTATGTTTAGGACATATTCTACATTGATATGACCTCATTAACATAACAAAGAAAACCTTACTCTCAAAGAGAATTGCATCCACAGGTATAGGAGCCAGGATTCCATCACAATTATTTTTTTTTGAAGGGGGGGGGGGACATTTCAGTCCATAACACTACCGAAAAAAAAATCAATTAAGAGATAGTAAACATAAGATATATTAAAAAAGACTTAAATAAATATATACAGGGTCGCTGTGAGTCGTAATCGACTTGATGGCAATGGGTTTTTAAATAAGTGTAATGATACGCATGTTTATGAGTTGGTAGACTCAAAGTTATAACAATAGCAATAATCTCTCCAAAACTGAAAGAATCAATGCAATCTCAAACAAAATCCATGTGATATTTTCATTTTTCCCTGTTTGGAAATCAGCACGCTCCTTCTAAAATGTATACGGGGATTTAAATAACAAAGAATAACCAAGACTGTCTTGAAGACAAATAACAAGGGAGGGCAGAATTTTACTTTCTTGAATATAAATATTTATTACAAATCCACACTAATTAAGAGACTATGGTACTAGTATAGAAATTTCTGTCAGTGGCAAAGAATAGAGAATTCAGAAATAGACCGTTTATATATACATATATATTATATATATATATGCACAATTGATTTTTGACAAAGATAGCACTGTGAGTCAGAATCAACTTGATGGCAGCAGTTTCGAATTTTGGTTTTAGAGTAGTGAGGAAAGTTTGGTTTTCTAATAGATTCCAGTGAATGTTACTCACATAAGTACATACATAAACAAATATTTGTGAAAGAATAGACTGGTAAATTAGTTTATATTAAAATAAAGAATTTCTTTTTTTCGGAAGAGTGAAAAGGCAAGCCATAAAAGGGAGAATAATTGCAACACATATACAGGCATACCTAGGAGATATTGAGGGTTCAGTTCCAGACCACCTCAACAAAGTGAATATTGCGATAAAGCTTGTCACACAAATTTTTTTTGGCTTTGCAGTGCATATAAAAGTTACATTTATAGTATACTGTAGTCTATTAAGTGTGCAATCATATCATGTCTAAGTGCATACCTTAACTAAAAAAATACTTCATTGCTAAAAAATGCTAACCATCATCTGCGCCTTTGGTGAGTGGTAATCTTTTTGCTGGTGGAAGATCTTGCCATTGACGTTGATGGCCACTGACTGATCAGGCAGTGGCTGTGGCACTTTCTTAAAATAAGACGACACTGAAGTTTGCTGCATCGATTGACTCTTCCTTTCAGAAAGGTTTCTCTGTAGCATGTGATGCTGTTTGATAGCATGTTACCCACAGGAGAACTTCTTTCCAAGTTGGAGTCAATCCTCTGCTGCTTTAACAACTAAGTTTATGTAATATTCTAAACCCTTTGTTGTCATTTCAACAATGTTCACAGCATCTTCACCAGGAGTAGATTCCATCTCAAGAAACCACTCTCTTTGCTCATACATAAAAAGCAGCTCTTCATCCGTTAAAGTTTTATCATGAGATTGCAGCAATTCAGTCACATCTTCAAGTTCCACTTCTAATTCTAGTTCTCTTGCTATTTCCACCACATCTGCAGTTACTTCCTCCACTGAAGTCTTGAACCTCTCAAAGCCATCCATGAGGGTTAGAATCAACTTATTCCAAATTCCTGTTAGTGTTGATATTTTGACTTCCTCCCATGAATCACAAATGTTCTTATTGGCATTTAGAACAGCAAGTTCTTTCCAGAAGATTTTCAATTTACTTTGCCAATCAGAGGAATCATGATCTATGGAAGCTATAGCCTTACAAGATGTATTTCTTAAACAGTAAGACTTGAAAGTCAAAACTACTCCTTGATCCATGGGCTGTGGAATGAATATTGTGTTAGTAGGCATGAAAACAACATTAATCTCCTTGTACTTCTCTATCAGAGCTCTTGGGTGACCAGGTGTACTGTCAATGAGCAGTAATATTTTGAAAGGAATATTTTTTTCTGAGCAATAGGTCTCAGCAGTGGGCTTAAAATATTCAATAAACCATGTTGTAAACAGATGTGCTGTCATCCACACTTTGTTGTTCCATTTATAGAGCACAGGCAGAATAGATTTAGCATAACTCTTAAGGGCCCTAGGATTTTCACAGTGGTAAATGAGCATTGGCTTCAGCTTAAAGTCATCAGCTGCATTAACCCCTAACAAGAGAGTCAGCCTGTCCTTTGAAGCTTGGAAGCCAGGCATTGACTTCTTCTCTCTAGCTATGAAAATCCTAAATGGCATCTTCTTCCAATATAAGGCTGTTTCATGTACATTGAAAATCTATTGTTTAGCGTAGCCACCTTCATCACTTGTCCTAGCTAGATCTTCTGGATAACCCAGTGCAGCCTCTACATCAGCACTTGCAGCTTCACCTCGCATTTTGTTACGGAGATGGCTTCTTTCCTTAAACCTCATGAACCAACCTCTGCTAGCTT
The DNA here is from genome assembly GCA_030035585.1 of Dugong dugon. NCBI lineage: Eukaryota > Metazoa > Chordata > Mammalia > Sirenia > Dugongidae > Dugong > Dugong dugon. The sequence goes on along the minus strand of CM057463.1, from coordinate 96,756,252 downwards.
CAAACTTTTCTTCTGCAGCTTCCTCACCTCTCTCAACTTTCATAGAGTTGAAGAGAGTTGGGGTCTTGCTCTGGATTAGGCTTTGGCTTAAAGGAGTGTTGTGGCTGGTTTGATCTTCTATCCAGACCACTAAAACTTTCTCCGTATCAGCGATAAAGCTGTTTCAATTTCTTATCATTCATGTGTTCACTGGAGTAGCACTTTCAATTTCCTTCAAGAACTTTTCCTTTGCATTCACAGCTTGGCTAACTGTTTGGTGCAGGAGGCCTAGCTTTCCACCTATCTCGGCTTTCAACATGGCTTTCTCACTAAGCTTAATAACTTTTAGCTTTTGATTGAAAGTGAGAGACGTGTGATTTTTCCTTTCACTTGAACACTTAGAGGCTATCGTAGTGTTATGAATGTCCTAATTTTAATATTATCATGTCTCAGGGAATAGGGAGGACTCAGGAGAGGGAGAGAGACAGGGAACAGCTGACCAGTGGAGCAGTCAGAACACACATCATATACCAATTAAGTTTGCCGTCTTATATGGGAGAAGTTCGTGGCTTCCCAAAACAATTATAATAGTAACATCAAAGATACTGATCACAGATCACCGTAACAGATATAATAATAATAATGAAAAAGTTTGAAATATTGCAAGAATTACCAAAATGTGATACACAGATATGAAGTGAGCACATGCTGTTGGAAAAATGGTGCCAACAGACTTGCTTGACACATGGTTACCACAAATCTTCAATTTCTAAGAGACACAATATCTGTGAAGGGCAATAAAGTGAAGCACAATAAAATGAGGAATACCTGTAACTGAAAGCCTCATATCTAGAATATACGAAAGACTCCATTTAATCACCATTTTTAATTAAGCGAGACACACCAATAGAAAATAATATAAAGAATTGAACAGGCATTTAACTAAAAAAGAGATCCAGATAGCCAGTAAGTATATGAAAAGGTACTCCATCTTTCTATAGTTCATTTTAAAGCTATAATCCATATTAAAAACATGAAACAATATCACTACTCACCCATCAGAATGACTGGCAGTTCCTAGTCTTGATGAGTTTGTGAAGTAATTGCAAATTTGTTACTGCTGATGGGTGCATACTGGAACCAACACTTTGGAAAAAATGCATTCTACTAAAGTGGAACAGGGTCTGAAAGACAGTAGATGTTGAATAAATGAATGGATAAATGACTGTAAATCATTTCACATTCCACAATTTAAGTGTCTAATATACGACATTTATTATTACCATTCCGTAATATTTAATGGCAATTCCTGTAGACACAAAGCAAAACAGAAGCAAAACAAAAAGAACCTTAAATAAAATGAGAGGCTTATGCAGATAATGTGTAATGCTTAACAAGCATGTTACCTAGTTGGTTACAATTCCAACTATATTAATTTGATTGATTTCAGTAAATAGCATGGCTAACATGACATAGGCTGTGGAAGACGAAATGAACTGCTTAAAACCTGTATTTTTAAAGAAGACAGAGGGAAGGAATAAATGTGGTAAGAATGATTACACAGAACGTGAAATAGAATGTTTTTCAAATTTATGTTAATAATTCTATATATGTCCTCTTCAAGAGGAAAATGGAGAATGAGCTAAATTTTCTCACACAGAGAACAATAAAGATTTGATTGGCTATTCTACATTTTAACAATACCTATGGCTTTCTATCCAAACTTCATGAACCAAGCACTTCCCTAGTGATTGTATAAAGTTGTTGGCTGGGAAGAGACAACGATCATTGTTTATTAAGCACCAATCACTTTTTGCTAAGTCCTGCATCTTTATCTTAGTTAATCTTCTCACTGATCTTTCAAGGTAAATTTATTAGCCTCATTTTGTAAATAGGCAGGCAATATTATTTGCCAAAATTCAAACTGAAAATGAATGGCAAAGCCTGTAGAACATGACTCCATAGCGAATGCCCTTTCTGCTATGTCAAGTAGCTAGTTAAGTAATATGTAGAAATTAATGGTGTCAAGTTAAGAGAAAGAGAGCAGGAGGAACTTTCAGAAAATGTAACTTCCTATGGAATAATGAAATGGCCTTGAATGAAAGGACAAATTTAATCTTGATTTGGAAGAAAAAGATTATTGAGAATGGGATATTAAAATATTCTTTAGGGCATTCATCCTTCTAGATTATGCGCTCATTCATATAATTTTTATAGCATAATTAATAGTTCTGTTCAAGCTAAGGAAATTTAGCCTTACGGAATAATGCATTGCTTAGGTCTTAATCGGTCTTCAGGAAACTAAAGTTCATTTGTATGATTTTTGCCAAAGTTCAACAAAAAAAGAAAAGAAAGGTGGTTTAAAGGCAAATTTAAGAAGAGAAAGTAACTTTAACTGCATAGATTTATGTTTAAACAGCGGAGTTCCTTGTTAGACTCCAGATAACTATTTCCCTTATGTGATAGATGCAGAGAAACATCCCTTCTCTCAAGCAAAATGCATTAATTTACATAATTCAACAATAAAATTTAGATGTTGTCATACAAAACAAAGTTAGACTTAGGTATAAACCAAAAAAACAAAACCCACTGCCATCAAATCGATTCTGACTGATAGTGACCCTACAGGACAGAGGAGAACTGCCCCATAGGTTTTCCGGGTTGTAAATCTTTATGAAAGCAGACTGCCACATCTTTCTCCCACATAAAGAGACAGGGCATCATAAAAATCCAAAACAGGTTATGATTGTTTATTATATTAGTTTGAAAATAAATGCATTTATGTGTTACAAGATGGGTTATGGGGGAACAAACTTATAGAACACCTCTATTAATTATTAGAGGTTGTCAATAGAATAAAGAACTGCCAACCTTTCGGTTAGCAGCCGAGAGCTTTAACCACTGTGCCACCAGGGATCAGAGACAATTTAATGCAATAAGGCGGAAGGACTATTGTAATAGGTGGAGGAAACTATTGTGGAATGGGATCTGCAAGCTTCTTAAAGTTTAGGCCAAAAGGAATGTTCTTTTGAAGGGAGGACAAACAGGGCATAAAGAACCAAATCTAGGGAAATGGATCAGATCTTTGATCAAGGAATGTCTTTCCTTGTGGCTAGCAGATTCTCAGAAGGAGCCATTCTGGAAGGGTTGCATACTGATGGAGGGCCAAAGCTCAGGAGTCTGGCGGGAGAGCTGTAAGCAGTAACCAGCACTTTTTTCCAATTGATCAGTGGGACAAACAGTTCAACTAAAATTTTATGAGGCAAAGAATGGAAATCTGGAAAATCTGTATCTGGCTTTGTCATAAGTAAACAAGGAGGTATCTTGAGTCTTATCTAAGTTATATGGAGAAAGGGTAGTTCTTTGCAGTAAGTCTTTTCCAGAACACAAAAGAGGGGGGTATTCCTTAACCTTCCCTGTTTTCCAAGAGAACAGGTCTCAGGTAGAGTTTCACATTGTCAATGTCAATTATTTTTCCCTAGTGCTGTTTTTCACCCAACAAATTTCAAGAACTGTAGCCTGCTTATAGCACACAATCAAATATTTAAAAAGCGAGATTAACATAAGCCTACGTCTGAAATGAGCCGTTTAGTTCCAACACACTTCATCTTCCAACTATGGGATGAAATCTCAACTTAAGACAATTGTTGCAATCTTACTGTGTCCAGGCCAAATCACTCTGTATTCTCTGGCCATACTGTTGCGTCACCCTGTCCAAAGACTTACTTTCTAAGGATCAGTGCAAGTGTTTTTGGCAGGACATTTTAAGGACTTGAACAAACGGCAATTTAATTGCTTTTAAAAATGTTTATAAATCTTGCTTGTTCATTGATTTGAGATAAGCTTTCACCTCAATTAGTTTGTATTGCTCCTATTTTGCCACACTATAAAGATGTCTGTATCACTAGATTGTTTGAGAGTAATCAATCAATTAAATAAGATAGGTTGTCGGAAAAGTTTGCAACCTTTATTTTTTGCTTATTTGCTTATTTTGACAGCATGGGTGTTCTGAATTTTCTGGACACACAAGGGAGATTGAGAGATTTAGGAGAATTAAAAAGAAAATAATAATAAAAGCAATAAACAATATTTATAAACTCTTGTGTGCTTAATTTATGCCTGACCCTGATCTTGTGCTAAAAATATTATGTATCACTTCACTCTAGCAGATTCCTTTGCTTTTCTGGCTGGTCTGGTAGGAAACTTGACTGCAGGCAGCTTCCAAGCATTTAATTTTCCAGCGCAGGCACCAAAAAGAAGCTCTGACTCCCAAATGCAAAAATCACAGCAAAGCAAGCCACTGTGTAATTTACTTTAGATGTTCTTCCCTGCACAAGTCAATCTGTGATTAAGATTTGGAGTATTACTTGTTAGGTGATCCCCGTTGAGTAAGAAGCCCATTCCTAAATCTGTCAATTCTGAAAGGGACATGGCTGCTTTGTAACATAGCTATTTCATTTATAACCTCAGAAATAGTGGGAAACAGCCATTCCCACACAAATTACAGATGGGTGTTGTATTTGTGTGTGGAGAAAGACAGAAGGGACAACATAAAAAGTAATAGCTACACATGCAAAGCATAACTAATACTACTAAAATCATATTTTTCCACTAGAACTCACTGCTTGCAGCACAATAGATTAAACATTTGCCTGGATTTTCTTGCTCCTGTCCTTTATTTTATAAATAAGTTGCTAAATGGAACAAATAGGAGAAAATTTAAGGCGATGCCATTTATCACTTCCACACACACACACACACACAAAAGGTCAATATTTGTTGTTGTTATTGTTGTTAATTGCCATCTAGTCATCTACTCATGGCAACCTCATGAGTAACAGAATGAAACATTACCTGGCCTTGCACCATCCTCACATATTATGGAAGGTTTCCTTTGTTTTTTCTGACCCTCTACTTTACCAAACATGATGTCCTTTTCTAGCGATTGGTCTTTCCTGATGATGAGTTTAAAGGAAGCAAGACAAAATCTCACCATCTTTGTTTCTAATGAACATTCTGGCTGTACTTCCTCCAAAACTGATTTATTTATCCTCTGGCCATCCTCAGTAAATTAAAAAGTCTTCATCAACACAACAATTCAAATGTTCTAAATTCAGCCAGGATGTATTCAAGCTTTCATGCACTTGTTTTGATTTTCTTCAGCTTTGGCTTGAACTTGAATATGAGCAAACGTGGACTGTTCTGAAGTTGGCCTCTGGCTTGCTTTATTTATTTATTTAGTTTTTTAAAATTGTACTTTAGATGAAGGTTTACAGAACAAATAGTTTCTCATTAAACAGTCAGTACACATATCATTTTATGACATTGGTTAACAACCCCACGACACGTCAACACTCTCCCTTCTCGACCTTGGAGGATTTTTTTTTTGGGTGAAAATATACACAGCCAAAGTTATACCATTTCAAAAGTTTCTACATGTACAATTTAGTGACATTGATTACATTCATCCAGTTGTGCTGCTATTCTCACTATCGTTTTCCAAATTATTTTATCACTATTATTTTCAACTCACTGCCCCCTAGGCTTCCTATCAAACCTTTTGAGTTACCGTTGTCAATTTGATCTCACACAGATAATTTTCTTTTTGTACCTTAGATGAAAGTTTGCAGAACAAATAGTTTCTCATTAAACAGTTAGTACACATATTGCCCTATGACAATGGTTAACAACCCCACGACATGTCATCACTGTCCCTTCTCAGCCTTGGGTTCCCTATCACCAGCTTTCCTGTACCCTCCTGCCTTCTAGTCCTTGTCCCTGGACTGCTGTGCCTCATTAGTCTCGTTTTGTTTTATGAGGCTGTGCAACCCCTGGCTGAAAGTTGAACTCGGAAGTGACATCACCACTGAGCAAAAGGGTGTCCGGGGGCCATACTCTCAGGGTTTCTCTAGTCTGTCAGGCCAGTAATCTTGTTTTTTGGGGGGTGAGTTAGAATTTTGTTCTACATCCTTTTCCAGCTCTGTCCAGGACCCTCTATTGTGTTCCCGGTCAGAGAAGTCAGTGGTGGTAGCCGGGCACCATCTAGCTGTACTGGACTTGGTCTCATGGAAGCTGTGGTAGCTGTGGCCCATTAGTCCTTTGGATTAATCTTTTCACTGCATCTTGTTCTCTTCATTCTCCCTTGCTCCAGAAGGGGTGAGACCAGTGAAGTATCTTAGATGGCTGCTCACAGGCTTTTTAGACCCTGGACGCTACCTACCAAGGTAGAATGTAGAACGTTGTCTTTATAAACTATGTTATGCCAAATGAGCTTGATGTTCCAAGAGACCATGGTCCCCACAGCCCTCCGCCCAGCAATTCAGTCCTTCAGGGAGTTTGGAAGTGTCTACGATGCGTCTATGACCTTTCCTTGTACAAGTTGTGTTGGCTTCCCCAGTATTGCATACTGTCGCACTCTTCACCAAAGTTACCACTTATCTATTGTCTACTTATTTCCCCCATCCCATCCCTTGTGAACAACAAAGAGTATTTCTTTTTGTGTGTAAACTTTTACATGAGTTTTTACAGTAGAGGTCTCATTCAATATTTGTCCTTTTGTGATTGACTTATTTCACTCAGCATAATGTCCTCCGGTTTCATCCATGTTATAAGATGCTTCACAGATTCATCATTGTTATTTATATTTGCATAATACTCCATTGTGTGTATGTACCACAGTTTGTTTATCCATTCATCCATTGATGGGCATCTAGGTTGTTTCCATCTTTTTGCGATTGTGAACAGTGCTGCAATGAATATGAGTGTGCGTATGTCTATTCATGTGACGGCCTTATTTCTCTAGGATATATTCCTGGGAGTGGGACTGCATTTTGTACTGCTTTTTTTTTTTTTTTTTTTTTTTTTTTTTGTGGTGCTGACATTTTCTTTGTTCCTCTTACTCTCCTGTGCTGGGTTCCTTTTGTTTGTGGATTTTGTTTTTCATTTCTTTTGTTTTTGTAGGTTTTGTTTTTACTGAGACTTTATGTTTTTCTTCTTTATTTTGATGAGTACGTTTGTTAACTTTCTTTGTGATTACCTTGGAATTTACCCTTATCTTCCTAGATTTGAACCAGTCTATTATTACTTGGTATCGCCTTGCCTTCCTCTCCATTAGAAGGTTCTATTCCTACACCGTTTATTCCCTCTTTTATTGTTCTGATGCTGTTGTCATTTACACATTAATCTGTTTCCCTGTGTAATTCTTTTGGTTTTGCATAGTCCTTAAGAGTTCATTTCCTAGGTTGGTATCTGGCTAGTACAATCCTGTATCCTAGATTCAGCCTGTGGTCTGATGTTGTTTGTTCTCAGATCGAAGGACTCACTTTAATAAGTCTCGTAAGTTTGGTTTGGTTTTTACATAGTCCCTTAATTTCTGTTTATCTGGAAATGACCTAATTTCACCATCATATTTGAATGAGAGTTTTGCAGGATTTATTAATCTTGGCTGGCAATTTTTTTTTGTTTCAAGGTTTTATATATGTCATCCCATTGCCTTCTTGCTTGCAAGGTTTCTGCCAAATAATCTGAGCTTAGTCTTATTGTTTCTCCTCTGTATGTGACTTTTTGTTTTCCTTGAGCTGCTCCCAGGATTCTTTGTTTGTCTTTGGTTTTAGCGAGTGTGATTATGATATGCTTTGGTGATTTTCTTTTGGGGTCTATCCTATATGGGGTTCATTGAGCTTCTTGGATGGTCAGCTTTTCATCTTTCATGATATTGGGGAAGTTTTCTGTCAGCATTTCTTCACTGGTCCTCTCTGTGTTTTCTGTTTTCTCCCCCTGTTCTTGAACTCCAATCACTTGTAGATTTTTTTTTTTTTTTGATTGTATCCCACATAGTTCTCAGGGTTTCTTCATTTTTCTTTGTTCTTTTTTCTGATTTTTCCTCAGAGTATCCAAGTGTTTGTCTTCAATTTCACTGATCCTATCTTCCATCATTTCAAACCTGCTCCTCAGCCCTTCTATGCACTGTCAATTTCTGAAATCTTGTTGTTTATCTTTTGATTTCTAATTGTTGTTTTTGTATGATTTCTAGTTGTGAATTTATTTTAACATTTTGTTCCTGGATTATTTTCTTGAAATCTATTCCAATTTTTTGTCTGTATTTTTTATGAATTTCTCTGCATTTTCCATGGATTTGTCTTTTTTCCTCATTTTTGACTGCTTTTTACTTCAACTCTTGGATAATTGTGAATATTAGAGATTTGAATTCCCTATCAGTTAGGTCTAGTGCCTTTTCTTCCACTGGAAGGTCATCTGGTGTTTTGTTTTGGATGCCCACTAGAGCCATCCAGTCTTGTTTTAGTAAATGTTTTGATGCTGTCTGCTGTCTTTGGGGCACTCTGTGGTTATTTTCCTCGTTTATTGATTGTAGATTTATTTGTTTTGTCCTGCTTTTTTGTTTCATTTGCTTATGTCTGAGCAGGTGGGCTGTGAGTTCTTTGTTGTTTGCTCCTCTGTGGGCAGAGTACTTTCCACCTCTTTCTCCAATGGGGAGGGTCAGTCACTCGGGTATGGTACAGCAGGGCAGGTCCAGCTGAAGGGGAGTTTCTGGGATGGATTGTTTGTGGCACGTACCAGGGCTGACAGTGCGGACCAGGAATCAGTGCGTGGCAGGTTCCAGTAGGCTGTGCCCGTGCTGCTTGGGAGTGTGATGCTCAGCACATGGTGCAGGTAGGCAGGAAGGAGGGGGTAGATTGTGATGTGTGGAGCTAAGATGGGTATGGGAAAGATGAGAGAGAGGACAGAGGAACAGGAGCCAAAAACATACACACAAACAAAAAATAGTGCTAAGGGAGCTTGCTATTGGAGTAGAGTGATGAGAGGCTGCAAAATGAGGAAGAACAAAAATGAAAAAAAGAAAAAGCGCAAAAGAAAACAATGAATAAATCGAGAAACTGGAAATGAAGAAAGACAAAAAGGGAGTAAGATAGAGAAGAAAACAAAACAAAGAAACAAACAAACAACAACAACCAAAAAAAAAAAAAAAAAGAAAAGAAAAAAGAAATGCTCCCAGGGATGTCCCTGTGCATCTATGCAGAGTAAGGGAGTAGCTTCCAAGCCATGTGGTACTGCCTGGCTAGAAGGGGCTCCCAAGCTGAGAAAAGAAAAAGAAAACAAACAAATCAAAACAGACCAAATCAGAGCAAACAAACAAAAAAGCCCCGGGGGTCCCACCAGCTTGGTGGCCCGGACTGGGAATCAGTTTCACAGTCGAGCGGTGTTTCGCAGCCTTTCAGGAAGAAGCAAAGATGGCACATGGAGCCAGGTATTTGAGAGAAAGGAGGGGGAGGTGGTGAGAGGTAAGGAAGAAATCTAAAGAAGCGGAGAAGAGCAACACCAGCAGCCAACAAAAGGCACTTGGAGCCAGCCAGTGCAGTTGGGTGGAATCCAAGGGACACTGGGGTGCTTCCCAGCCAACAGACTGTGGCTGCAGGTAGCAGATCAGGCTAAGTTGGGGTGAGGAATGGTGGGGGATGGGAAAGCCTATATTGCTGCTTACCTGTTGTTCTGTCTCCTGCTGGAAGCTCTGTGAAGCTGCTTTCTCATATCCCCTGTTCGCTGAGCTCCTATAGGAGTCCAAGATTGTGGATCCGTGCTGCAGTAGCTGATAGGGGACCTCTGCATGTATCTTTCCTTGGTGTCTGTTCTCGGTCAGTTTCTTATTTCATTCGGTGCTTGGCTGAGTTCTTTATCTCTTCATTTGATGCATAGGATTACAGGACTGATGTGTGACTCTGTTTGACTTAGTTTTTCTGCTCTTTTCTGTGAAGGGACAGTGTGGTGCTTCTGACTATAGCGCCATGTTGCCCGGAAATCCCCCCTGGCTTTTTTTCATAATAGTGAGCTTCTCCATCCTCTCTTTCCACAGATGTAATGATTTCACTCCTACATAATTCCTCTGATCAGGTACACATGCAAAGTCATTGTTTGTGTTGTTGAAAAAAAGTGTTTCCAATTAATAAGCCATCGATCTTGTAGAACTCTTAACATGTGATCTTTGGCATTTTTCCTGCCAGCAAGGCTGTATTTTTCAACTACTGTTCCTTCCTCTTTGTTTCCCATTTTCAGATTCCAATCATTTGTAATTATTAATGCATCTAGTTTACACGTTTGTCAATTTCAGACTGTCAAGTTCTTAAAAATCTTCAATTTGAATTTCTTCATCTTTGGCATTCATGCTTAATGTGCAAGTTTACATAATTGTTGTATTAACTGGTCTTCCTTGTAGGTGTATGAATATATTCAAGATAGATCTTGGAATGTTCTTTTTAATGAGGAATGCCATGCCCTTACCCTTCATTTTGTCATTTCTGGCATAGTAGACATAGACAATATGGCTATCAGATTCAATATGGCCGACACTAGTTAATTTACGCTTACTAATGCTATGATATAGATCTTCAAGCATTCTTTTGAAATTTTGAGGATTTCCCATTTTCCTTGATTTACATTTTGTACTTTCCACAGTTCAATGACTAATGAATGTTTGCAGCTATTACTTCTCATTTTGAGTCAAGTCACATCAGCAAATGAAGGTCTTGAAGACTTTACTCCATAAACGACTTGACTTTGAGGAGGCAGCTCTTCCTCAGTCATATTTTGAGTGTTTTCCAAACTGAGACTCATCTTCCAGCACTATATCGAACAATGTTCTGTTGCTATCTATAGGGTTTTCATTGTCTAATTTTTGGTAGTAGAGTTCCAGGCTTGTCCTCCTAGTCTGTCTTAATCTAGAAGCTTCTGAAACCTGTCCATCATGAGTGACCCTGCTAGATTCAAAATACTGATGGCATAACTTCCTGCATCGTAGCAACACGGTATGATAAGCAGACCTATGGGTGAAAGAATCATTATTTAAGGTCTTAAAATATTTAAACCTATAAATGTAAATGGGTTCCTTTGAATGTATGTTTACACTCAGAAGAAGACTACATCCTATGGTTGTAGAAAATTATGTGAGCCAAAGTTAATGTTTCTTAATCGTTTAGAAGATTAATGCAATTTATTCCGAAGAGACTTGCTTTTCTTCCTTTTTCATTTGAAATAGTTTCACATAATTTTAACTGGGGAATTCAAATCCCTAGTTTGATATAGAACAACATCTAAGGAGCTCCTGAAAAAAATGTATTTGCCATTCAGAATTCCAAAGCAAACTATTATTTGAATATTATGCTGACACAATTCTAAGGTTATAGAAAGGACACAAGTATAGAAAAATTTTGTATCTGAGACATGGTCAACATGGCAGAGTAGTTAGACGCTTCCCTATATCGCTCTTACAACAAATACCTGGAAAAACAAGTGATTTGATTCTATGTGAACATCTGGCAGCCCTGAACAAGGCAAGGTTAAGAAATCCATCTGAGTGATACAGGAGAGGAAGACAGTCTGGAAGAGGTGAGAAGGGCTAGAGCCGCGGCAGCAAAACTGCAGAGCCACAGCCACGCCTGTCCGTGGTGAATAAGGCAAACACCTGTGCTGTGCGCGCGCTCGGGAAGCAGTTTCCACATCGAGAGAGACCCAGCAGCAGAGATTCTGCTTGGACACTCCGAACCAGTGAAGAGCAGCTCCCAAGAGGCTAGGATAAGTACATGTGTGCACCCTTTCGTAGGGATTAAAAAAAAAAAAGCCCATTTGGGAAAAACCTCTCTCCCTTTTACCTCCTCCCTCTGCACTCTGCAACAGATTTGGGAAAAACCTCTCTCCATTTTACCTCCTCCTTCCGCGCTCTGCACCTGGAGTCTGCTGGGCTGGAAGTAGATCCCAAAAGGTGCCCTGACCCATTCTCCTGGCCTTGGAGAGGGAACAAATAAGCTGCTGGCTCCCCTAGGCCAGGAACAGAGGGTCAGTACAGCTCCTTTGCTGGCCACAGCTATCAGGGGTCTGCAGACTCTGAGTGCCTTACACCCCTGTATAGACTTGTGGGGAGTCATCTCAAAAGCGTTAGCCATCATTGCCACAATACAACAGGGCAAACATCTGAAGTTTAACTTCAACTGCTTCAGCTGTGAATGGGCAGATTTGTGACCCTCGAAACAGCCCTGCCCGTTAAGTAGGCACTTTTATCAATCTGCAGCAGGGTCTTGAGGACTGCTGGTAACACCTAAAGTGCCTAGTCACCTGCTACAGGAGTTCAAGAAACAGTGGTGCCCTCGAGCCTTTACAGCCAACAGAGTGGGGTGCTCTTAGTCAGGCTGCAAAACTCACCTACCCGCTCACCCTAGAGAATAGGGACACGCTTTCCTTTCAGACTCTCAGGGGCAGCCATCAGCCCCCTGCCTAGCTCAGCGCGTGATCCCCTACCACAGCCAGAGTCCGGTGCCTGCACCAATCACCCATGCCTCTCTAGGACTGGGGGTGAGAGTCTGCATCACACACTTGGTGACCAACTGCCTGAACACCTGAGCTGAACCCACATAGGAAAATTTAATGGACTCCTGTGTGCACATACTTAGTTATAGAACTAACTACCTGGTGACAGGACTTTAGAGATCCAAAGGTGTCAAAAATCAAACTAGTGCACACGAGCAGCCTATTTGGGCGTATCAAAACAAAACAAGATAAGAAGCTAGGTCTCACTAAGCAAGCACAAAATAAAATTATAATAAATTATTGATGGCTTGGAGAAAACAGTCAATGTCAAGTTACATAAAGAGGCAGTCCATGATGGCTTCAGCAAGCTCCCAAAATAAAGAATCAATAAATTCTCTGGAGGAAGAGAACTTCTTGCAATTACCAGAGGCAGAATACAAAAGATTAATATACAGACCTCGTCTAAAAATAAGAAAGGAAATTCTACAGGATACAGAAATAGCCAGGGAACATACAGACACAGTAGTAGCGGAACTTAAAAAAGTTATTTAAGAACATAATGCAAAATTTAATAGGCTGCAAGAATCCATAGACAGACAGCAATCAGAAATCCAGAAGATTAACAATAAAATTTCAGAATTAGACAACTCAATAGAAAGTCATAGGAGCAGAATTGAGGCAGTAGATGTTAGAATTAGTGACATTGAAGATAAAGCTCTTGACACTAATGTATTTGAGGAAAAATCAGATAAAAGAATTAAAAAGAATGAAGAAACTCTAAAAGTCATGTGGGACTCTATCACGAAAAATAACCTACAAGTAATTGGAGTACCAGAACAGGGAGTGGAAAAAGAAAATACAGAGAAAATTGTTGAAGATTTGTTGACAGAAAACTTCCCTGATAACATGAAAGATGAGTAGATATCTATCCAAGATGCTCATCGAACCCCACATAAGGTAGATCCCAAAAGAAAGTCACCAAGACATATTATAATCAAACTTACCAAAACCAAAGATACAGAGAGAATTTTAAGAGCAACTAGGGATAAAAGAAAAGTCATCTACAAAGAAGAGTCAATTAAAATAAGCTCAGACTACTCCGCAGAAACCATGCAGGCTAGAAGGCAATCAGATGATATATTTAAAGCCTTGAAGGAAAATAACTGTCAGTCAAGAGTTACATATCCAGCAAAACTGTCTCTCAAATATGACGGCAAAATTAGGACATTTCCAGATAAACAGAAGTTCAGGGAATTTGCAAAAACCAAACCAAAATTACAAGAAATACTAAAGGGAGTCCTATGGTTAGATAATCAATAACACCAGCTAACAATGCAAAACAAGACTAGAACACAGGACAGAGCAACCAGATACTGACTCAGATACAGAAATTGAAATTACATCAAAGCTAAAACATTGAAAACAGGGAAACAGATATCAATATGTTAAAAAAAGGATTATATTAAAACAAAAAAAGAGGGACTTAAAAAATAGAGACATTGATTTTTTAAATGGAGAGGAAGTTAAGGTGATATAAGGTAATAAAAGACTGGTATAAACTTAGAAAAATAGGGGTAAATATTAAGGTAACCACAAAGGAATCTAACAATCCTACAAATCAAAATAAAAAAGTAGAAAAACATAAAGACCCAGCAAACACAATATCTACAACAAAGAAAAAGATGAAAAAAAAAATACATAAAGAAAAACAACTCAGCAAAGAAAATTGAGGAGAACAAAGAAACTGTGAACAACATACAAAAAGAGATATCAGGATGACAGCACTAAACTCATACCTATCAATAATTACGCTGAATGTATACAGATTTAATGCACCAATAAAGAGACGGAGAGTGGCAGATTGGATAAAAAAGCATGATTCATCTATATGCTGCCTACAAGAGATGAACCTTAGTCTTAAAGACATAAACTGGCTAAAACTCAAAGGATGGAAAAAAATATATCAAGAAAACAACACTCAAAAAAGAGTAGGAGTGGCAATATTAATCTCTGACAAAATAGATTTTAAAGTAAAATCCACCACAAAAGATAAGGAAGGGCACTATATAATGATTAAAGGGTCAATACACCAGGAGGACATAACTGTAATAAATATTTATGCACCCAAAAACAGGGCTCCAAAATACATAAAACAAACTCTAGTAGCTCTGAAGAGAGAGATAGACAGCTCCACAATAGTAGTAGGAGACTTCAACACGCCACATTCAGTGAAGGACAGAACATCCAGAAAGAAGCTTAACAAAGACACAGAAGAGCTAAATGCTACAATCAACCAACTTGATCTCATAGACATATGCCGAACTCTGCACCCAACAGCAGCCAAGTATACTTTCTTTTCCAATACACATGGAAGATTCTCCAGAAAAGACCATATATTAGGCCATAAAGCAAGCCTTAACAAAATCCAAAACATGGAAATACTACAAAGTATCTTTTCTGACCATAAAGCCATAAAAGTGGAAATCAACAACACAAAAAGCAAGGAAAAAAAATCAAACACATGGAAACTGAACAACACCTTGCTTAAAAACTACTGGGTTATAGAAGAAATTAAGGATGGAATAAAGAAATTCATAGAATCAAACGAGACTGAAAACACATCTTACCAGAACCTTTGGGACACAGCCAAAGCAGTGCTCAGAGGTCAGTTTATAGCAATAAATGCACACATCCAAAAACAAGAAAGGCTCATAATCAAAGCATTAACCCTACAATTGGAACAAGTAGAAAGAGAGCAGCAAAAGAAGCCTACAGGTGCCAGAAGGAAGGAAATAATAAGAATCATAGCAAAATTAAATGAAATAGAGAATAGAAAAACAATTGAAAAAGTTAACAAGTCCAAAAGCTGGTTCTTTGAAAAGATCTACCAAACTGATAAACCAGTGGCCAAACTGACAAAAGAAAAACTGGAGAGGAAGCAGATAACCTGTATAAGAAATGAGATGGGTGATATTACAAGAGACCCAACTGAAATTAAAAGAATCATAACAGAATACTATGAAAAATTGTACTCTGACAAATTTGAAAACCTAGAGGAAATGGACAAATTTCTAGAAACTCACTACCTACCTAAATTAACACAAACAGAGGTAGAACAACTAAATAAACCCATAACAAAAGAAGAGATTGAAAAGGTTATTAAAAAATTGCCAACAAAAAAAGCCCTGGCCTGGATGGCTTCACTGGAGAATTCTACCAAACTTTCAGAGAAGAGATAACACCACTTCTACTAAAGGTATTTCAGAGCATAGAAAAGGATGGAATACTCCCAGACTCATTCCATGAAGCCAGCATAACCTGATACCAAAACCAGGTAAAGACACCACAAAAATAGAAAATTACAGACCAATATCCTTCATGAATATTGACACAAAAATCCTCAACAAAATTTTAGCCAATAGAATTCAGCAACATATCAAAAAAACAATTCACCATGACCAAGTGGGATTTATACCAGGTATGGAGGGATGGTTCACCATTAGAAATACAATCAACGTAATCCATCACATAAATAAAACAAAAGACAAGAACCACATGATCTTATCAATAGATGCAGAAAAGGCATTCGAGAAAGTCCAAAACCCATTCATGATAAAAACTCTCAAAAAAATAGGAATAGAAGGGAAATTCCTCAGTATAATTAAGAGCATTTATACAAAACCAATAGCCAACATCATCTTGAATGGAGGGACTTTGGAAGCATTCCTGCTGAGAACAGGAAACAGATGAGGATGCCCTTTATCACCACTATTATTCAACATTGTGCTGGAGGTTCTAGCCAAAGCAGTTAGGCTAGAAAAAGAAATAAAGGGCATCCAAATAGGTAGGGAAGAAGTCAAAGTATCTCTATTCGCAGATGATATGATCTTATACACAGAAAACCCCAAGGAATCTGCAAGAAAACTACTGGAACTAAAAGAAGATTTCAGCAAAGTTTCAGGATACAAGAAAAACATACAAAACTCAACTGGATTCCTTTACACCAGCAAAGAGAACCTTGAAGAGGAAATCACCAAATCAATACCATTTACAATAGCCCCCAAGAAGATAAAATACTTAGGAATAAATCTAACCAGTGATGTAAAAGATCTTTACAGAGAAAACTACAAGACACTACCGCAAGAATCTAAAAGAGACCTACATAAGTGGAAAAATATACCTTGCTCATGGATAGGTAGGCTCAACATAATGAAAATGTCAATTCTACCCAAAGCAACCTACAGATACAATGCAATCCCGATCCAAATTCCAGCAGCATTTTTTAACGAGATGGAGAAACAAATCACCAACTCACGATCATTAACCATTAGAGAAATTCAGATCAAAACTACAACGAGATATCATCTCACCCCAACAAGGCTAGCATTAATCCAAAAAACACAAAATAACAAATGCTGGAGAGGTTGTGGAGAGACTAGAACATTTATACACTGTTGGTGGGAATGTAAAATGGTACAACCACTTTGGAAATCGATTTGGCACTTCCTTAAAAAGCTAGAAATAGAAGTACCATATGATCCAGCTATCCCTCTCCTTGGAATATACCCTAGAGAAACAAAAGCCGTCACACGAATAGATATATGCACACCCATGTTCATCGCAACACTGTTCACAATAGCCAAAAGATGGAAACAACCTAACTGCCCATCGATGGATGAATGGATAAACAAACTATGGTATATCCACACAATGGAATATTACGCAACAATAAAGAACAATGATGAAGCTGTGAAACATCGTATAACTTGATGGAAGCTAGAACTTATTATGCTGAGTGAATTTAGTCAGTCACAGAAGGACAAATACTGTTTAAGACCACTATTATAAGATCTCAAGAAAAGGTTTAAACATTTTTTGTTGGTTACAGGGGTGGGGAGGGAGGGTGAGGGTTATTCACTAACTAGATAGTAGATAAGAATCATCTTAGGTGAAGGGAAGGACAGCACACACTACAGGGGAAGCCAGCACAACTGGACTAAACCAAAGCTAAGAAGTTTCCTCAATACAAACAAATACTTTAAGAGACAGAGTAGCAGGGATACGGGGTCTGGGGACCATGATTTCAGGGGACATCTATGTCAATTGGCATAACAAAGCTTATTAAGAGAATGTTCTGCATCCTACTTTGGTGAGTGGCGTCTGGGGTCTTAAAAGCTTGCAAGTGGCCATCTAAGATGCATCAATTGGTCCCAACCACTTGGAGTAAAGGAGAACGAAGAACACCAAAGACACAAGGAAAGTATTGACCCGAGAGACAGAATGGGCCGCATAAACCAGAGACTTCATCAGCCTGAGACCAGAAGAACTAGATGGTGCCCGGCTACCACCAATGAACGTCCTGACAGGGAACACAACAGAGGGTCCCTGATGGAGCAGTAGAACAATGGGATGCAGAACTCAAATTCTAGTAAGAAGACCAGACTTAATGGTCTGACTAAGACTGGAGGTGCCCCGGAAAGCATGACCCCTGGTCTCTCCATCACCCCAGAACTAAAACAATTTCTGAGGCCAACTCTTCATACAGGGATTGGACTGGACTGTGGGACCTAAAGTATACTTGTGAAGAATGTGCCTCTTAGACAAGTAGATAGAAGAGACCAAAGGGGCGGCTTCTGTCCAGAGGTGAGATGGGAAGGCAGATAGAGTTAGGAGCAGGTTAAACGGTCATGGGGAATCAGGGGCGGAGGGGAGGAGTGTGCTGTCGCAGAATGGGGTGAGCGGTTGGGGTCTCATAACAATGTATGTAAAAAAAAAAAAATTTCTGTATGGGAGACTAACTTGAAATGTAAACTTCATTTAATTACAACAATAAAAAAAAAGAAAAATGTAGTATTTAAAAAAGTACTTAAGCAAGTACATTTTACCATTTAATGGAAAAATAAATGTATATCTTGAAATTATAGGTTATTCATGGTTCTACAAATTTTCAGAACTAAGACTGGAACCTAGTTCTTTTTCTTCTCTTTCCAATATTCTTGCCAAAACACATTCTATTCTTTGTGTACAATCAAATTGTAAAGTAATCTCTAACACAGAAATGTGCTAAATATCAATAAATGACGGCTGTATAATCATTCAAATCATATTAACAAAAGCATTCCTCAGAATTAAAATAGATTGTTATTCTTACTGGCTCTTCAAAACAATAATAACTTACTCTGAAAATTGTCTAGAGCAATACAGAAAGAAAAATGAATAAAGAACCAAGGAGAATAGAATGACAAATATAAATTAGAAGAAATCACTCTTTATGTGACATTTAGATATTAGGTTTAGGTTCAAGCACTGAGCTCTAAAAAATAAATGTAGAATACCTGTGAAAAAAAATACAGCAAATGACCTTAGATATTTGATTGCTACAATAATGGAAAATCCAAAACAATATAAATAAATTTCCTAGAATGTATTAAAACATAAACCATCTTCACATCCTAAAAATAAGCTTGAATTTTACCATTTTTATTTGTGTACAGTGGATTAAACAAGTGATAATACACGAGTCTTTTCTATAAAATCAAAAGAGGTATCAAGGAACACTATTTTTTCCCAGAAGCAAATGATAAGTATGTGGGGTAAAATAAGTCAGGCAAAATGGCTGAGGCAAAAATGAAAAGTGTATGTGAGGAAAACAAGAAGCCATCCAGGAATCGGATGCATTTGGAGAGATGATTGGCCTAGATCATTCCCTAACTGCTTCTTGTCTTTGTTTTTGACTTTCCAGCAATCATTTAATTAACCTCTCCCCTCAGTTTGGAGATCTTATTTGTTTGAAGTATTCTCTTAACCGTTATCTTCAATCCGTGTTCAGACTATGCAAACACTGAGTATATTTGATTCATGAAATTCACTGCATAACTTCACTGAGTATGTCAGGTTATAATTTACTAGCTCTAGGTGATTTCAGGAGCCCTGATGGCACAGTGGTTAAGAGCTCGGCTGCTAACCAAAACGTTGGCAGTATGAATCTACCAGCTGCTCCTTGAAAACCCTACGGGGCACTTCTCCTCTGTCCTATAGGGTTTCTGTGAATCGGAATCAACTCGATGGCAACAAGTTTAGATGATTTCATTAACTCTTTATAGGTCTGAAGTCTAATATATGGTCAAATTTATCTGGAAAGTGAAGTGATAATATTTCAATATTCAGTTTTGTCTTTTAAAACCTTCTTCATTTAACCCAACTATATTATACAGTAATAATTTATGACCTCAATCGAAATTTTAAAACCAATGTTGCTGATCAGAATTAATAACAATTTTATTTTTGACACTATACTATTCTAAATGCAGTTTACATTGCTTTTCTCACTTAAATTTTATAATAACCTTCACTTATTTGATAAATGAAACTAGATTTTAGAAAGCTCATGTAACCAATCAAAATCACAGAGCTAGAAAAGGAAAAGTTAAGATTTAAGTCAAGAATGATCTGACTGTAAAAATTATGGTCTCATCTATTAAACTTGGATTCTTAGTTTGTTACCACTAATCAGTATTTCACTCTTCCAGAAGAAAAACAACAAGAATATAGATATCAAATTATATCAAAACAGTTTTTTTTTAATTTATTCTCTTAATCACTAAAGTATTATTTTCCCCTTATACAGGTGATTATACCAAGATTAAGCGATAATTAGTCAACTTTCTAACTTGTAGAACAGTAAATGACTGATCTTAGGCTGGAACCTAGGTTTTCTGACAACTAATTTAGTGTTGTTACCACAGCTCTAATTAATAATTGGACTTACATTGGATATAACTTATCTGGATTTTGAAAAAGATTTATTTTTTTCTGTCCATTAAGTTTCCTGTTCCTCCAGAAAGCCTTCAGGGGGTGGCAATCTTGTCATTAATTTATTCACTTAACAGATAATCATCAATTACCCATTATATGCAAGGTACTTTGTATAATTTTCCCCCTATTTAACAACCAATAAACCATGAAGCATTTCAAATTCTACCCAATTTATTGCTAAAAACACTGAGAATCAGAAACATTGAGTCAAATATCCATTTCCAACAGTTAAGCATTGACTTATCCACTATATAAGAGCAGAAACTCTTTCATCATGCTTTGTACCAGACAATAATGCAGGTAGGGAGACCAACTGGAAGATTGTTTAGGTAGTTCAGGTGAGAGGAGATGACCTTCTGAACTAGGTCATTCATCACGTGTAATGAAGAAAATGAGAAATATTTAGGAGATGAAAGCACAAAGACTTGTAAAATAGATGTGAGGTTTAAAGGACAGGTGGCAGTAAAAGGATTATTAGATGTGATACTGACTGGATGGGAGTGCTGACAAATTAGATAGAACCTGAAACAAGGAAGATATTTTATAGGGAAGAAATGAACTAAAATTTTCCCAGAAGTTTCAGAAAGTAATTTAGGAGAAAGCTACAGATTTGGGAAATATTAGTATAGAGTTATTAGATTATGCCATGGGTTTGGTTGAGATCACCTAGGGAGATAGTAAAATGAAAAATAATTTGGCTGTTGTGATGGTTAAGGTTGTGTGTCACCTGCTGGGCTATGATTTTTAGTGGTTTGGCAGTTATGCAACGATCTGGTTTGGATATGTATGATGTAATTTAGTAGTCATCCTCCATGATGTGATCTGATGTGATCAGTCAATCAATTGTAAGGGGAGTTTCCTCAGGGGTGTGGCCTGCATCCAATATATATACATGGACATTCTGGCAAAGCTGCTGGCTTGCTCTGGATCCTGCATCTGGTTCATCATTATTTGACCTCTGGTTCTTGGGACTTGAGCCAGCGGCCTGCGGTATTGCTTGTCGGTCTTGGGATTCATCATCTCCACAGCCTGTGAGCCAGAAGCCTGCCATCTGACCTGCTGATCTTGGGTTCATCAGCCCCACAGCTACGTGAGTCAGGAGAAGCCGCCAGCCTGATGCCTGACCCATAGACTTGGAACTTGCCAGCCTCCACAACTGTGTGAGCCATTTCCTTGAGTTAAATCTCTCTCTGTATTTATATACATTTCACTGGTTTTGCTTGTCTAGAGAACCCAGTCTAAAACAGCTGTGGATAGAATTATATAAACAAAAATACAAAGATGGGCAAAAATGTAAATCATGAAGCAGACAGAGAAGTGTTGGTTAGAGTAAACTTTACAATGTGTTTTAAGCAAGGGAGTAAAGGATCTCAAGAAAGAGGAAGTGAGAAAAGGATCCAAGTGAAGCAGTAAATTAAGATCTAAAAATCCTTGAAGTTTGACATTCAATCCTTTGCTACATATATACTGAAGATCTACTATGTATCAGGCACTGTACTAGGCACTACCAACAGTAGTGAAAAAAACAGAAAAAATTTCTTTCCTCAGGGAGATTACAATATAGTGAAGGGTGGACACCACAAAATAATTATTTTCCTAAATCAATGAGTGCTATATACAAAAAGAAGAGTAGGGTTAGAGAATAATAAAAATTTCCCTAATTTTTATTTGAAAGTTACGGCAGGCCTCTCTGAGTAAATGACATTTAAACCGAGATATGAAAAATGACAGTTTAAAAGTGGCCCTAGGAAGTACAATTTCAAGGAGACGTGGGATCCAACTGAGACTACAATGGGTTGAAAAACCAAGGCTATGTGAGGAATTTAATTGGGTTCAAAGAATATGGAAAATATAACAAAGTAAAACTAGATAAAGTTTATCGGGAATGCCAGTGGAGATTGGTTTCACCTAGCATCCTTGAGAAAGTGAGATTAGATCAAAGACATAAAGGAAATGAGGGAATTATCTTAGTGGATCACTGAAAGAACATCTTTCAAGAAAAAAGAAATATGTAGAGCCAAGGCCCTCAATTGGGAGCATGAGTTGGAAGAACAGAACAGAGGTGATTGCAGGTAGAGTAGAGATAGTGAGCAGGAAACTAAAAGAAGGATAATGTCAAAGAGGCAATAGAGTGGGGAGGAGTGGGAAATAAATAGGACCTAATAAGTCATTTTAAAGACCTTGGATTTTATCCTGGAGAAATGAGGAAACTTCATATTTTGATGATGTATGAAACATGAAGTATTGTGAAGAAGACCACACCTATATGGATGCATGTTGTTGTTGTTGATTTTGACTCATAGCAACCCTATAAGGACAGAACAGAAATGCCCCATAGAGTTTCCTAGTCTGTAATCTTTGTAGGAGCAGATCACCTGGTCTTCCTCTCCTACAGAGTAACTGATGGGTTCGAACCACCGACCTTTTAGTTAGTAGCCAAACATTTAACCATTGCGCCACCAGGGTTCCAATATAGATGCATAAGTATTATTATTTATTTTAAAGTAGAATTGTTTTTTAAAAAGTCTCATACTACAAATTATTCATTAATTCCAACTGTAGTTTGTTAACAAAAAATATAAATCATCAGAATTTGAATGTTTCCTGATTGTTGTCTCTTGTTTTATTCTTATTATGTAAGTGTACCCTCTCTTTCATTGGTGTTATAAAACTGCTAAGAAATAGGGAAGCAATTATTCTGCATACTGCACTTATTAAATAAAGTTATTCTCCCCCTCTCCCCAGTGTTCTCTGCATTGCTTGTGAGTCTTTGTGCTGTCTTTTGTGTATTCACTCGGATGAGATGATGAGCACAGCAACTTGGATATTGTCAGTACTCAATAAATATCTGCTGAATTGTTTGAACAGCAAGACTGACATGAACTGTACTTCAGGAATAATGTATTGACTACCCTATTTAATAGTTCCTGGAGTGTAGATAGAGAAATTGAGCTCCTTCATAGTGGCTATGAATTTAACTCTGTAATTCAGGAGAATTCGTTTGTATGAGCACGTCATCATATTGACGTAAACAGTCCCACTTTTCCGGTTAGGCAAATATGATAGTACCTCAAGTAAAATACTTCTGGAATAACCCCATGCCTTATTTAATGGTTAGTGATAACTATATCTGAAGGTTTTTGGCAAAGAGTTTAAATCTATGCATTAGAATATTCTACCTTTTTTCTTAATACAATTTTTTGAAGTATAACATAATACAGAAAAAATCATACACCTTAAGTTTATGGGTTGGTAAATTACCACAAAATGGGCACACCAATGAATCATCATCAGATCTGGAATCAAATATTACCAGCATCCCATAAACTGTCTTTTCCCAATCACTGTCTCTGCTTCCTCCTCCTCAGTGAGAAGTGTCACCCAGATTTTTAAACGCCTATATGAGTTTTGCCTCTTTTTGAACTTCATATAAATTCAAAGTTTTTATTTCTAGTACCTTCTTCTCAATATTACGTTGGTGAGACTCATTATGCTGTTGCACTGTAATTCTCATTCATTCATCTTTATAGTATACAGGATTTGTTTGAGTAAATGTACCACAAGGTATTTGTAATTATGCTGTTGTCAAATATTTGTGGCTTTTTTTTTTTTTTTTTAGTGTTAAGGAATTACCAATACTGCTTCTATGAACATTCTTGAAAATATATTTTGATGAACATATATTATCTATATAGATAGCTAGGAGTGGACTTTCTGGAACATAGACTCTGCACAGGTTTCATTTCAGTATTTACTACCTGACAATTCTCCAAAGCATTGGTACCAATAGACACTCTCATCAGAATTGCACGAAAGTTCTCATTGCTCCACCTTCTAATGACATGTGGTATTATCAATCTTTTTAATGTTAGCCATTCCGTTGTCTGTGTAGTAATCTGCTGTTATACAAGCACTAGCGTTTTTACTGGAATAATCTGTACATTTCTGCCTCTCCACATATGCAAACGTAGCCCTATTCATATAGATTAATCCATTTTTGTAGTTTGTAAATTAGAGGCCATTTACCAGTTCTTTTAAAAATATGCTAAAATATTTTCTAAAGAATGTTGGAGAGTGTGTAGAACTATGAGACAAAATTAATATTTCAGAAATATTCTCAACTTGAAAAGAAAAAAAAAAAGCCATAAGTTTCCTTGAGTCCCTTCTCAAGAAATGAATAGTAATGGTCTAGTCAGGAGAGAGCAAAACTAGGAATTTGACCTGACAGAAGGAACAAAGAAACTGTAATCCATGCATGTTAGAATGAAAGATCAAAGAAGTCAGCTAAGGATGTTCAAGAAACACAGGTATAAACAAGCAAGGGATTATTTGAGGAAAATAAGCCCAGACAGAAAAGACTAAGAAGGGAGGACTAAGAAGATAAGGTCCTAAAACTCAAGGCAGAATTTTGGCATACAGAGGTCAGAATAACAATCAAAATGGCGTTTTTAAAATTTGACTGTGAGTTTACTTGCCTCTGAGTCTGCTTCATCTCTAAGTATGAAGGTGCAAATTTTGACACACACAGGGCACAGGGAATGGAGTCTGGCAAATCATGATAATAGACATTCTCAGCCACTTTGAAAATACGGGAAAGAATAGCTTTTGCAGAAACACACTTCTTTAGAAATAAGCAATGATTTTAATAATTATGGGTAGAACTCCATTTCTCACACTTTTTTATATAATCCTAATTTTTCTATCCAGGCTCATTATTATCCTCCTTCAAGTGAATGAGTCAATTAGAAGGTTTAACGTTGCAGAAAGCCAAACTCTTAGGAAAGCTTCATTTTAACTATAGTGTGTTGCCCTTGAAAGACATTTCTAATAACATAGAAATGGTGTCTCATTCCCGGGAATTATAGCAGTGAATGATTTTTAATAGGCAATAACAAAGTAAACAGTGGCAAGTAAGAAAAGACTTTATTCCACATTTACTAACATGTCCACTGGGGTAAATTTGAAATTCTTTTATAGCAAGATTCTTGCTTCAGAAAATAGAACAAACTGAATGTTTATATTTCAAAAGGTTTCTACAGCATCTCCCAAGTTGATTCTTAAAAGTCCCCTTCAGAAAGTCAAGGAGAATTTTAAAGTTTGGAAAGTTTATATCTATATGTTTTTATCTTTATCTTTAGAATATTAACTCCGCGTAAAGAAAATTAAGGCACCAGAATATTTTTATTGTCGAAAATAAAAACAAATTTAATGCCTACAGAAAATAATGTCATTCATGGTCAGTAATCATATTATGCATCACTTAAAAAATACTAAGGACAATCACATAGATTAAAAATATCTTTCCTTAAAATGATCACACCATTCTATAGTCTTCCTATTATATCTCACTTCATATCATATTTATACTTGCCTTTATATCTTGTTTTTAGAATATACCTTGTTTAGAAATTTTGGAGGTATTTGTTCTTATAGGAGCTCTGGAGGCACAGTGGTTAAGAGCTTGACTGCTCACCAAAAGGCTGGCAGTTCAAATCCACCAGCTGCTCCTTGGAAACCATATGGGGTAGCTCTCCTCTGTCCTATAGGTTTGCTATGAGTTGGAATCAACTCGACAGCAACAGGGTTTTTTTTTTTTTTGGTTTGCTCCTATAACTTTTTTTGTTTCATTTAATAAAAAAGCATATCTGTATCTATTTGTGTGTGTGCATTCAATTTATCTTTTTCAAAACGATGAAAAGCTCTGGATAACTTAGGTATTTAAATAAATGTTTTGTATTTCCTCTGTTTGTAGTTAGGTTTAGTTTAAGCTCTGAAGGACAGAAAATCCAAGACAGAAGTTTACTTCTCTTCTATGCAAAAGTCTGGGTAAGTACTCCACAGCTGGTGTGTTGGTGTAAAGTGTCAAGGACTCAAGCTCTTTCTATGTCATTTCTCCCTGTGTGTAGCTTCCATTCCCAAGTGATTAGAAATGGCTTCTCCAGCTCCAGTTACTAAAATGCCTACTGATATTGGCAAGAAGACAAAATAGGAAAAAAGGCACATTGTTTGTTGCCTTTGAAGACAATTCCTAGAGTTTATATTCACCGTGTCCACTCACCTTGCTCTTGTCACAACTTAAATTTGTGATCATGTTGCAAAAGAAGCTGAAAAATACAGTCCTTATTCTGAGTGATTGCATGTCCTGATAAATATGCCATTACTATGTGTGATGAGTAATCTTTTGTGTCAACTTGGCTAGGATCTAGTGCCCGATATTTTTGTCAAACATTAATTTGCTTGCTGTTGTGAAGTAGTTTTATGTGATTAAATCAGTTAGCCTTAAGACAAGTGGAATACCCTGCATAATGTGGGTGGGCCTCAATTAATCAGTTAAGGCCTTGAGAGCAAAAAACAATTTTCCCTAGGATGTGTTCTATCTCCAGACTATAAATAGACATTTTACCAGAACTCCCTCACTCTTCATTCTTCCCTGCACCTGACCTAAAGATTTTGGGAATACAAATCTTCAGGAATCTCCAGTGTGTCACCTAATCTATGCATTTTCGACTTTCTGTTATCACATAAGCTAATTCCTTAAAATAAATCTCTCGCTCGCTCTCTACATACAGAGAGGGCGGGCAGGTAAGTTAATTTTAAAGGGGTTTACAAGCAGGGAGTTCATGCCAGTTACGTCATGAACTTAATCATACTACGCAGGAACAACATTCTTAATCGTAGTGCGCAGGCGCAATGGGGTTTACATAGAAACTCCAAGCAAAAGCAGGATTTCAAATGCGAAGCTGAGGTGGGGGATCCCAGCAAAGGAAACGATTTTGCAATACAACTCTGTCAGGGAGGAAGCCAAGTAAAGAATACAGCACTGTGGGGGTTCTGTCTCACCACTGGCTGGGTTTGAACCACTAACCTTTTAGTTCAGTGCAAACTTTTTACACCAGCCAGGGACCTTTTATCTAGAGAAGCCTGACTACAACACTGTGAAAGAGGGGATTACCGTTACCGAGGGACATTTCTCATACTATGACACAACCCTCTATCAATACTGGTGATGTTGGTAAGTGTATCTGTATATATTTTAGGACAATTCTGGGTCAGGACACAAGTAAAAAATGTATATATATTTTCCATATTGCTTGTGTGTGTGTATTGTAAACCAGATTCGAAAATAGGCATTGTTTTGTTGTTGAAGTTATTTTATTAGAGGATTGGTGCTTCAATGGATTCTATTAGGTATTTCTTTGTATACGTATATTTGGGGCAAAGGTAATATTAAAGGGAAAACAACTTCCATAAAGCACTTTAATGTTTAAAAAAAAATTGTCATTTAAGTGACATTCCCTGGAGTCTAATGCTGTTTCGATGTTGCTTTCAAGGTTGACAGCAGCTTCAGATGAAGATATAATTTTTAAGAGTCATTTGGGTATTATAATTAGAAAAAAGACAGGTAAAGTTCTATAAAGTCCTCGAAACAAACCCTTAAATAAGATTGTAGGAGAGGAGAGACTATTATTGTTTTTCAACATAAAATTCAAGATTAAAGCCAAACTTAGTACTTTTCATACAATTTGATTCAGAATTTACACTTACATCAATTTAAGCACAGTTGCCAGAATGCTCACTACAGAACTGTCTATAATATCAAAAAATATTTATAGAAATTTAAATATTAAATAACATAAATCTGATTGTATAAATTATGGCACACTTGAAAATGAATATTAACCACAAAAAATTATGCTGTTAAAGCATATATTTTTGGAATATCAATATATTTAGGCTATATTGCTATGTGAATGAAGAGAGTTAAAAAATACTATATTCAATATTATCCAAGCTTTGCAATACCTCTGTCTGGTGGCAGGAACCAGCCAAGGTGCTGGCTATCTTAGCGCTTCAGTGGAATGTAGAGGCACACCAGCCCCACCGCCTCAGAGAGTTAGTATTGTCTTCCCCTGAATTTCACAATACAACTGCTAAGTGAGTCAAAACTATCTCTTTATAATACTACGGTTTACCCAGGAATCCAAGCACAGATCTTAGTAGCCAATAGAAAATGACTTTTGTCTACTGAAATTGTTAACTATAAAGCCGTTTATACTTGGAATTTTATTTTTAGTCTATACTGAATTAGTGTTCGTCGAGAACTAATCATTGAACCTAAATAAAAGATAAAAACAGACATTCTTTAACTAATCTAACTAAAATATGGAAAGTGCGTAGGTAGAATTTTTTCAATAACCACTGGATTTAGGGTCCAAAATGACCGATCTCTGTCTCTTTTTCAGAATCTCTCTCTCCTCATTTCTGTTTGGTGCTATTTTATTCTCTCTGAATGCTGTCAAACTTTCACCACACCCATAGAATCCTTTTTTTTTTTTTTTAATTTTTTTTATTGTACTTTAGATGAAGGTTTACAGAACAAATAGTTTCTCGTTAAACAGTCAGTACAAGTATTGTTTTATGACATTGGTTAAGAAGCACATGATGTGTCAACACTCTCGCTTCTCAGCCTTGAGGACCTTTTTTTTGGTGAAAATATACATAGCCAAAGTTACACCATTTCAAAAGTTTCTAAATGTGCAATTCAGTGACATCAATTATATTCTTCCAGCTGTGCTGCTATTCTCACTATCCTTTTCCAAATTATTCCATCACCATTATCTTCAACTCCTTGTCCCCTAGGCTTCCCATCAAACCTTTTGAATTGCTGTTGTCAATTTGATCTCACATAGATAATTTTTTTTTTTTTGTACCTTAGATGAAGGTTTGCAGAACAAATAGTTTCTCATTAAACGGTTAGTACACATATTGCCCTATGACAATGGTTAGCAACCCCATGACATGTCAGCACTGTCCCTTCTCAACCTTGGGTTCCCTATCACCAGCTTTCCTGTCCCCTCCTTCCTTCTAGTCCTTGTCACTGGACTGCTGTGTCTCATTAGTCCCGTTTTGTTTTATGAGGTTGTCCAATCCCTGGCTGAATGGTGAACCTCGGGAGTCACTTCACCACTGAGCTAAAAGAATGTCCGGGAGCCACAGTCTCGGGGATTCTCCAGTCTGTCAGGGCAGTAAATCTGGTCTTTTTTTTGTGAGTTACAATTCTGTTCTATATCCTTTTCCAGCTCTGTTGAGGATCCTCTGTTGTGATCCCAGTTAGAGCAGTCAGTGGTGGTAGCCAGGCACCATCTAGCTGTACTGGATTCAGTCTGGTGGAGGCCGTGGTAGCTGTGGTCCGTTAGTCCTTTGGACTAATCTTTTCTTTATATCTTGTTGTCTTCATTCTCTGAGACCAGTGGAGTATCCTAGATGGCTGCTCACAGGCTTTTAAGACCCCAGATGCTACTCACCAAGGCAGAATGTAGAACATTGTCTTTGTAAACTGTGTTACGCCGGTTGAGCTAGATATTCCCCGAGACCATGGTCCCCAGAGCCCTCCGCCCAGCAATTCAGTCCCTTAGGGAGTTTTGAAGTGTCTGTGGAGCTTCTATGACCTTTCCTTGTACAAGTTGTGCTGGCTTCCCCAGTAAGGTGTACTGTCTTACCCTTCACCAAAGTTACCACTTACCTATTTAGTTCCCCCCACATCCCTCCCATCCCTGGTAACCAACAAAGATTGTTTCTTTTTGTGTGTAAACTTTTACATGAGTTACACAGTAGAGGTCTCATACAATATTTGTCCTTTTGTGATTGACTTATTTCACTCAGCATAATGTCCTCCAGTTTCATCCATGTTATGAGATGCTTCACAGATTCACCATTGTTCTTTATCTTTGTATAATACTCCATTGTGTATATTTACCATAGTTTGTTTATCCATTCATCTGTTGATGGGCATCTAGGTTGTTTCTTTTTGCTACTGTGAACAGTGCTTCAATGAATATGAGTGTGCATAGAATCCTTTTGCACTTTTATCTCAGCTTTGATGTGTACCATATAAAATTTCTGGGAAGGATATACTCCATACTTCCACAGTCACCACATGACCTGTAAATTTTATCTTCCAAACACTTTCTCGACTTGTCAACTTCTGCATATTTTCAGCATTTCCATGCAGGCTAGCTGCCATTGTCTCTCACCTGAATTTCAGGAATAATTTTTAACTGATCAATGTGAAGCATCTCCCCCCACCACCCCACCAAACACACACACACAAACACACAAATCATCCTCCAGACCTGAAGTATCCCCTCCACACAAATTATTCTGCAGAGTGAAGAAATATTTTCAAATCACAGACCTGATTATGTACCCCCACACATAGTCTCCTATTAAAATGTATCCATGCCCTCTCAGAATCCTGAACATGGTTTACAGAATCACAGTTTTCATTTTCAAAATGCATTAGAATTTTCCTGATCTCTGTCTTCCCCTCCACCATATGACAGTAACTTTCTTCCTGTTCATTTTAAGTGGACACTGCTTCTTGCCAAAGGATCTTTTACCTGTGCATAGACTGTTTTTTTGTCATCTCTTTGCCAAGTTAATTCTGACTCATATTTTAGCTCTTTGATAACTGCATTAGTTTCCTTTTGCTGCTATAACAAATTATCACAAGCAGAGTGGTTTTAAAGAATGGAAGTTTACTATCTTACAGTTTTGGAGGTCAGAAGTCAAAAATTAGTCTCACTTGTCTAAAGTTAAGTTGTCAACAGGGATGGGTCATTCTGAAGGCTCTGGGGAAGCATCTATGTCTTTTCTAGCTTCTAGAGGCTGCCTGGATTACTTGGCTCATGGTCCCTTCCTCTATGTACAAAACCAGCAGCGTTGCATCTTTAAATCTCTCTCTATCTTAGTTTCCTAGTGTTGTCATAAAAAAATAGTATTCAGTAGGTGGCTTTTATTTTCTTGCTGACAAATATTGATTTGTATGCAAACTTGGAGGACCAGCAACTTCAGTAGAGATTTCATCCTGCCAGGATAAAGTGTATGGTGTTGGAGAATGTCCACCTCTCTTTAAGTTTCTTTCTTTTTTTTATTATTGTAATTTAGGTGAATGTTTATAAAACAAACTAGCTTCTCATTAAACAATTAATACACATATTGTTTTGTGACATTGGTTAGCAACCCCACGACATGTCAACACTCTCCCTTCTCAACCTTGGGTTCCATATTACCGGCTTTCCTGTCCCCTCGTGCCTTCTAGTCCGTGCCCCTGGGCTAGTGTGCACCTTTAGTCTCGTTTTTTTTTGTGGGCCTGTCTAATCTCTGGCTGAAGGGTGAACTTCAGGAGTGACTTCATTACTGAGCTAAAAGGGTGTCCGGGGGCTGTACTCTCGGGGTTTCTCCAGTCTCTCTCAGGCCAATAAGCCTGGTCTTTTTTTTTTTTGTGAGTTGGAATTTTGTTCTAAATATTTCTGCAGCTGTGTTCAGGACTCTCTACTGTGGGTGGCTTTAAAAGACAGAAATTTATTTCCTCACAGTTTCAGAGGCTAGAAGTTCAAATCTGGGCATTGGCTCTAGTGGAAGGTCCTTCCTTGTCAGTAGCCCTGGGTGTTATTTGGCATTTCTTGGCTTGTAAAGGAATTTTCCCATGAAGCCTTTCTTCCCCTGTGTGTGTGTCACTGTGTTTATTCTGTTCATTTTATAAGACAACACTGAGATAGTATTAGGTTTGAGACCCACCCTGCTACATTATAGACTCATTAACACAAAGAAAACCCCTATGTCTTAATTACCTGGTGCTGCCCTAAAAGAAATATCACAAGTAGGTGGCTTTAAATTACAAAAATTTATTTTCTCTTAGTTCAGGAGGCTAGAAGTCTGAATTCAAGTCATGGTTCTAGGGAAAGGTCCTTTTCTGTCTATTTCAACTTATTGTAGCTGGCAATCCTTGCTGGTACCAACAAATATGCATTGAAATTCTAAATCCTATACCTGTAAATATGACCCTGTTTGGAAAAAGTAGTTTCTTTTGTTATGTTAATGACATTATTACCAGAGTAAAATGAGTCCTAAACCAAAGAACTTCTGAATTAAAACTATATCAGAATATACACAGAGACATGCATGGGGTGGGGGTGGGGGTTGGGGCGTGGGAAAACAACTTATGAAAAGAGACAGAAACAGCAAATTTATCTATAACTCCAGAAATGCCAACTACTGCTGGCAGCAAATAGAAGCTGTAATTGTTAAGGGAGGACCTCCCTCTTGAGCCCTGAATTTAGACTAGTAGCCTCCTAAACTGTAAGAAAATAATTTCCTGTCTTTAAAGCCACCTACTTTTGGTACTTCTGTTACGGCAGCACTAGGAAACTAAGACACTAGGTAACTAAGCTACCACTGTTTTGCAAACTTTCCTAATTTGCTACCTTTCCACTGACACAGGTGCAATAACAGAATTTGCCACACGGGAAAGTATAAATACGGATGAAAATACATCATAAAAACCTTTAGAGTGGAGGGATTGGCATAGAGATCACAGTGTTCGACCTAAATTCTATCAAGTAGCAATAACTGGACCTATCAAAATCACAGTATTATAATCTAAAATAAAAGATTCAAATAGAAAAATGCCAAATTATAATTAAACACAGTTTCTATACAAGAGGGTATCATTATGGAAATCACTAATTTGCAAGCCATTTTAGTAAAATTCTTCAGGGTATTAAAAATTAAAAAGGAGAAATTGCAATAAAGTCAAAGAATGGGGTATGTCCCCAATTAGATAATTTTTATTTCTTTCAGTTATACTTTGACCAACTTGTCAAAGAGATTTTTGAAATCAACCATAAATTTTAAGTAACAAATATCTGGTCAAGTTACTTTAGAGGGAAAAAAAGAAAAATATGTAGTTACATTATATACTGAGAAATGGGGAAAAAAAAGGTGAAACTCAAGTGGGAAAGAAAAACAAAGTCTAAGAAATTCTAAAACCTAACAGTGAAAACTGACAATGGGCATGTCTTATGAATCTATAAAAGCAAAGAAGATTTATGCTATGCAATACAGATCATACTTTTCAGGCATTTGGGGCAATTTTGTAAGCACTGACATTAATATTAAAATCTAAACAATGTTCTTGATAATATGTATGTAAATTTGATCTTTTGTATAGGTTTATATGGACATCCCAATGAACTTCTTTTAGGAGAAATAATAAAGGGGAAGCTTATCTGAAATTCAATTGCACTAATAACCTATATAATCATTTTCACTGTTAAGCATCAGCTGCCATGTAGAGCAAATTAGAGAGAGAGAGAGAGAGATATCTAGATCCTAAATAACTCCATGACTGGAATGGACTTTTATAAAAGGTAAAGGCAACAGGTTGCATTGCTTCTCAGGCACCGTCAGAAGTTAGTATACCCAAACCCATTGCCGTAGAGTCAACTCTGACTCATAGCGACCCTGTAGGACAGAAGAGAACTACCCCATAGGGTTTCCACGGCTGTAAGTCTTTATGAAAGCAGATTACCACATCTTTCTCCCACGGAGCCACCGATGTGTTCAAACCATTAACCTTTTGGTTATCAGCTGAGCTTTTAACGACAGCACCCCAGGGCTCCTCAGAAGTTAGTACAGTGTTCGTAATACATTAAATAAAAATAGAATGAAGTGAATACCATTCTAACACCCTAACTCCATTGCATTTGATTCTATAAAATAAAAGGTCATAGAGTCTAGAACTGAACAGAGCATCTCCAAAGAAGATACTCGTTTTATTTTAAGTGTCACTTAATGCATATGAGCACAATCTCTCCTTGAGAAGGTCATTTTGGGGAATCAACTTTAGGATATGCTGCTTCAGAACTGCTGTGTTTAGTTGATAGTCAATAAATTCTCTGCTGGAGGTATTATGGTCTGTAGTGGATTGTATTTAATTGGCACATCTTAGTGGAAATTGAAATATGTCAATTAGACAATGATTGTCTTGTTTAAATACATAATTGCTCATATGAACTATCAGATACATTTGAAATTAGAAAGAATTTTTGAAATGCAAAACATTAACCAAATTGTATATGTACATAATTAAGACAAATTAGAAATGCAGATGTTGGGCATGATAAAAAAAATTATCATCAAAGTATGCTTCCATTTTTTTGTTCAGCAGTTTAATGAGTATTATAATTGATCTGGTCAATACAAACCCAAAATATACCCAATAAATCACAGACATAACTCAAATGTAAGTCTGTATAATACTCTAAGGAGCCCTGGTTTTGCAGTGGTTAAAGTGCTCAGCTGCTAACCCAAAGGTCAGTGGTTCAAATTTACCAGCTGCTTCAAGGGAGAAAGATGTGGTTGTCTGCTTCTATAAAGATTACAGCCTGGGAAACCCTATGGGGCAGTTCTACTCTGTCCTGTAATGTCGCTTTGAGTCCAAATTGACTAGATAACAATGGCTTTAGTTTTTGGTATTAATATTCTTTAATAATAATACCACAGAAATCCACAAAGGCCAAAATCCACGTAAAGTTGCTGCTTCATCCTACTTAAATGCTTTTAAAGTATAGATTTAGACAATCTAAGCTGCACTGAAGGCATTGACGAAAAACAAGTCTCCAGGAATTGACAGAATACCAATTGGGATGTTTCAACATATAGATGCAATGCTGGAAGTGCCCACTCATCTATGCCAAGAAATTTGGAAGACAGTTACCTAGTCAACTGATTGGAAGAGATCCATATATGTGCCCATTCCAAAGAAAGATGATCCAACAGATTGCAGAAATTATTGAACAGTATCACTAATATCACACACAAGCAAAATTTTGCTGGAGATAATTCAAAAGCAGTTGCAACAGTAAATTGGCAGGGAACTGCCAGAAATTCAAGCTGGATTCGGAAGAGGATGTGGAATGAAGAATATCATTGCTGATGTCACATTGATCTTGACTGAAAGCAGAGAACACCAGAAAGATTTTTACCTGTGTTTTATTGACTATGAAAGTCATTTGACTGGGTGGAACATAACAAATTATAAATAACATTGTGAAAAATAGGAATTCCAGAACACTTAAATGTGCTCATGTGGAACCCGTACATAGATCAAGAGGCAGTTGTTTGGATAGAACAAGAGGATACTGTGTGGTTTAAATTCAGGAAAGGTTGTATCCTTTCACCAAGCAAATAATCTGAGA
The DNA here is from genome assembly GCA_030035585.1 of Dugong dugon. Taxonomy (NCBI): domain Eukaryota; kingdom Metazoa; phylum Chordata; class Mammalia; order Sirenia; family Dugongidae; genus Dugong; species Dugong dugon. The sequence goes on along the minus strand of CM057463.1, from coordinate 96,721,105 downwards.
AACTGGGCTATATGAAGAAGAACATGGCATCAGGATTGGAGGAAGACTCATCAGCAACCTGAGATATGGAAATGACATAACCTTGCTTGCTGAAAGTGAAGAGGACTTAAAGCACTTACTGATGAAGATCAAAGACCACAGCCTTCGGTATGGATTACACCTCAACATAAAGAAAACAAAATCCTCACAACTAGACCGATAAGCAACATCACGATAAATGGAGAAAAGATGGAAGTTGTCAAGTATTTCATTTTACTTGGATCCACAGTCAACGCCCATGGAAGCAGCAGGCAATAAATCAAAGGACATATTGCATTGGGGAAATATGCTGTAAAAGACCTCTTTAAAGTGTTAAAAAGCAAAGATGTTACTTTGAAGACTTAAGGTGCGCCTGACCCAAGCCGTGGTATTTTTAATCGCCTCATAAGCATGTGAAAGCTGGACGATGAATAAAGATGACTGAAGAAGAATTAACACCTTTGAATTATGGTGCTGGCTAAGAATATTGAATATATCATGGACTGCCAGAAGCAGGAACAAATTGGTCTTGGAAAGAAGTGAGGATTATGAGACTTTGTCTCACGTACTTTGGACATGTTATCAGGAGGGACGAGTCCCTGGAGAATATCATGCTTGGTAAAGTGGAGGGTCAGTGAAAAAGAGGAAGACCCTCAACTAGATGGATTGACACCATGGCTGCAACAATGGATTCAAATATAGCAATGATTATGAGGATGCTACCGGACCAGGCAATGTTTCCTTCCATTGTACATAGTGTCACCATGAGTCAGAACTGACTCAATGGCACCTAACAATAACAGCAACCTAGATTTCTCCTATCAAGGAGAAAATAATGATTTTTTAGATTTCAAAAGAATTTTCATACTTGGAGGATAAGTCGATAGGGTATTCCTCTAACGCAGGAAATCATGCACTAAGATAATTAAAATGAATGAGTCTATTTCATGCCAAAAATCTTCTATTTGATAAAAGTAATACTTATATCCTGAAGGACAAGGGAGGAATTCTTGAAATGAGATATTGAGAGCTTTTCCAACCCGTTAGTAAGACATCGATGATGATTTACTTAGAATGTTGCTCTTAATTTCCTTGCCAACTTAAAATTAATGTTTTTGACAATGTATATCTTCATGTGAAGATGTGAAAGGCTAAGGTTCTAGTGTTTTTTACCCAAAGTAGTTTTTAAGCAATAGTATATTATTTTTGTGCAATTACTTAATTATCCAAACTAATTAAAATAGATTACACAAATACTTTTATAATAAAAAAAATTAATTTAGAAAACAACCAAAAGGAAAAATATGACTATTAACACAACCATGTAGAAAAAAAAAGTTTGCCAATATGGCGCCTTTACTTCCTAATTTTCCTTTGCATATTTAATACACACATGGATATTATACTTTTTTCCATTAGCATTAATCCAATATTTAAAATAATGTGATTTTAATTGTTATATGATGACAGAAACCTACGTTTGGTCACATATACTTGAGCAGTTTTATTTTATTCAACCTTTATTTTTTCTGTACAAAATACTTCCCTGAGCGCCATTGCAATTTTTTTCTAGAATAAATTTTAAAATGTAGAATTTCTTGGACAAATGATATAAAAAACTAAGGTTTTTAATATAAATTTTATTTCTAGAAATAGTTTTATCAATTTATAATCTCATAAAAAATGAGTGAATATTCCTGTTTTCCTACCCCTTTTCTTGCTACAGTAAGATGGCCCCCAACAATCCCACTCCCTCGTATACACCTCTTGTATAAGCTGCTCCACTTGAGTGCCGTCTGAACCTGTGACTATGATGAGATGGTGCTCCCTTGACTAGGTTATGTTATATGACGAATGGTGATAGGGAATCCATTCTTGTGATGACATTACGTATGGAAGACTCCATTGTAGTTACAACCTCTAGTCAAGAAATAGTAATGACATGTACCAGAGAGGGGAAAACGAAGCCAAATATAAAGGATCTTGCTGGCATAAAAGAAAGCAAATAGCTATGCTGTGAACCACAAGACAAAAACTGAGAGTGGTGTTTGGAAGCTGAAAGTGGTCCCCCTGCCAACAGCTAGCACCTGCAACTGTTCCTACAGCTGCAAGGAGCTAAATTCTGCCAACAACCACGTGAGCTTGAAAGGGGTTCCTGGGCTCTAGAAAGAAACATGGCTCAGCTAACTCCTTGGTTTCAGTATTAGGGGACTTTGAGCACACAATGCAGATAGCCAACGTCCAGAATCCTGACTGTCAGAAGCTGTGAGATAACAAATTTGTGTTGTTTAATGCTACTATGTTTGCAGTGATTTGTTATGCAGCAATAGAAAACTAACATAGTTACTAAGTATCATTTTTAAGTTACTGTTAAATACATAGAAATAGCATCTTTTAATTTATTTTTATTTCTTTGAAATATTATGATGTTAACATTTTTTGAGTATTTATCAGGTATTATATATATATATATATATATTTTGTAGTTTACTGTCAGTTTACCTTTTATCATTTACTGATTTTTTTCTATTAAGTTATCCTAAAGAAGATATCTATTCTCCTCATGTAAGTAGTAAATATTTTTTCCCAGCCTATTTTAAAATATTTCTTTCAAAATTGTTCATGGAGACATTTACATACATATTTTAGTTTAATGTTTATGGTTTGACATTATGATTTTTTGCTTGTTTGTTTTTATACTTAGAAAGCCTTCTCTAATCTGTTATGTTTCCATTCGTTTGATACTAGATCATTAATGCCTCATTATTAAAAGTCGCATTAACCAGATGAATCCTGAAAATCTTCAGTACTTGTTTCCAGCCAAGTTATTTTCTGATTTAAATCTGCCATTCCTCATATTCCTACTTTTTGCTTTCACTGTCCAAAATGAAGCCTCTTCCACCATATGTCAACTCAGGCACTGCCATCCCACTGTTCTTTACACTCTTTCAAACACTATCACTGTGCTCTTTGAAACTCTTGCTCCATGATCTGGAAACTTGCTATATGCTCCACTTGTTTGCCATTTTGACTTCATTGAAATCTGTTTGCCTTTCGATAACACAGATTCTAAAATCAAACCCATAAAATAGGAGTGGATTATTTTCTCACAACCCATATTTAGGACATAAAATAAGTCATATTCTTTCTCCATAAAGCAGCTTTTAGGATAGTATTCTATTACCTTCTTAGAAAAACTCCTGCTCCTTTGTGGTTTATTCAGCCTTTCCTCATTCTCATTACTATCATCTACCTACCTCCTCCCTCATGTCTAGGTCTTAGAAGATCTTTGACACCAGGCTCCAACTCTTCCTTCCCATGATTCCTTACTACTCTCCAGGTACTTTTACCATCCATGTGAACGACCCATCCAACAACCCTAGACCACTTCTTTTTTTCTTTCTTTCAGCTCTTCATAGCTAATAAACTTTCCATTCAGTCTACCTTAGCTAATTACTCTCACACTTTCATTAAGGTCAATGTTAACTGCAGAAATTCATTACATAAAAAATCACTATTCTTGACCACATTGTCCTCAGTTTGTGTGCCCAAGCGACAAGTCTTCAACCTAATCAGGGTTAGCAGTGCATCGGCCTCTCCGATTACATATCGTCATCCTGCTCCTACCTTCACTTTCCTTCTTATTCAGCTCAGATTCCAAGTTTAATCATTTAACTTCACCTATAAATGCTGTTTTCTTCCCTCCCACCCCGTTGCTGTATAACAATTACCACAAACGTAGAGCCTTAAAACAAAACGCATTTAATTATCTCATTGTTTCTATGGGTTAGGAGTCCAGGCATGGCTTAACTGGATACTCTGCTCAGGATAACACAAGGCTGCAATCAATGTGTCAGCCAGGTCTTCAATCTCATCTGAGACTTGCGATTCTCTTCCAAGCTCAGTTCACTTCCTTGCAACTAATAGTGGCTTGATTCTTCAAAGCCAGCAGAAAAACATATCTGAACTTGGGAAAGGCCAAAGCCTGTTTTTAAAGGGCTCACATATTTGACCGGGCCTACCGCCTAGCTCTTTTAACTCAAATTCAAACTGAATAAGGCCTTAACCATACCTGAAAAACCCCTTAATCCTTGCATGATAACAAAATCTAACGATGGGAGTGTTATACCAAGGGGTGGGCATCTTGAGGCCCATCGTAAAATTTTGCACGCTACTGAAGCTATATATTCCTCTGGTTCTCTGTCCATTCAGTTGCACCTCCCTTGCAAAAGAAAAACTCTGAGTGAACCCAAACATCTTCCTTCCATGTCAAAAAATACTGAGCTAAGGTAAGTGAACGTGGCTGTATCGCATTTCACTCATGAAATATTGTTTCTCCTATAAATTTATGGTTAAATTGCCTAAACCAGGGTCAAATACAAAGACTAAACTTACTATATTTCTTTATGGTGATTCTAAACAGTTCCTAGGAGCCCTGGTGGTGCAGTGGTTAAGTGCTCGGCTGCTAACTGAAAGGTCAATGCTTTGAACCCACCATCCTCTCTGTGGGAGAAAGATGCGGCAGTCTGCTTCTGTAAAGATTACAGCCTTGGAAATGCTACGGGGAAGTTTTACTCTGTCCTATTTTATAGGGTCGCTATGAGTGGTAATTGACTCGACGGCAGTGGATTGGGTTAAATTGTTCCTACACTCCTCAGGTTTCAACATGGATTCTTCCCATTACTTGAAACAAGTGTCTTATCCCCTATTTTCAAGATATTAAAAGGTATTTCTGGGGAATATGCATAATTTCCTGACACCAAATCACACATCTGTTTACCTCCAAATCCATCCACTCTTCCTGCTCTACCGTTATGATGCATGAAAATTTACTCTTTTTATGAAAGCTCTACACCTTCACTTATGCTCTGAATCCTATACATTCCCTTCTCATAAAATTAGGATTTTGAGTTAAAAATAAAAAAACCAAAAAAACTTCAGTATCACATCTCCCTGTAGCCGCCTTGTTATCTCTCCTATTCCTTTCAAAGTCAAAATTTTTGAAAATGTCTGCATTTAGTGGTCCTTATTATGTTTCATTATTTGTCAGCACTCTCCAGATTATATTTTGAGAGACATTTTGAAATACATATGCTTACTAATATCATCAGTAATCTCCATTCATTCACTCACTGTTTCTTCTGAACCCATTACTTGTCATCTAATGCTCCAGACACTAGAGATTCAGCTGTGAAAAGCAAAATAAAACAAAAACCGACGCAGTATCTATAGTTTTGAACTTTACATCTTGTGGCAGAAAGTCAACTACCAAATATATATATAAGATGATATCAGGTAGTCGTAAGTGTAACGAAGTAAAATAAAGCAGGGTAGTGAGATAGAGAAAAACAATAGTGCTATTTAGATAGGGTTTCAGTGATGGACTGTCAGAAGGCGTAAATCATAAGACTATTTGGGGGAAGAACACTTTCAAATTTGGTTTACTTTATCTTAGAGTAGCATTTACATGAGTTAATTTATTAGTCTTTAAATAATTCTTCTCCTTGATTTCATTACTCCTAAACTCATTTTCCCCTAAATCTCTGATACCATTTTCTTTTTCAAGTTGGTCAATTTTGTTGCCGTTGTTTATTTATTTGTTTTGTGTTCTAACTCTTGTTACAGATCTTTAATATGGACTTCATGTATCTCTCCTGAAATCACTTTTCTATTTAATAAAAATTATTAGTGAGGGCATCTTATCTATTGTCATGATTTTAAAACTAGCTATATGATAGTAACTCAGAGATCTAAGTAATGATTCCAGATTTCTCTTTTGGGATGTATATATAATTGCCTTTTCTATAGCTCAGCTTAAACATCTCACTGGCATTTTACATTCAACAATGTATGTTTAATTCACATTAACTTCCCTAAAAACTGACCCAATTCTGTGCTTTCTCACTTAGTAAAGGGCATCATCAAATTTGCAGATACTCAAGCCAGAAATCTGTTAGTCAGTCCTTGAAATCTCGTAGTCCTTTAGCCTCACATCCTCTCAATTATTAAGGTCTAGGATTATGATCTAATTTATATATGCTAAGACCATCTAGGATATTGATGTTTATGCATTCCATCTCATTTTTGGCAACTTCCAATTTTTCCAAATTCACACTTTGTGCAGTTCACATTCCAATTATTAATGGATATTTGCAGCTGTTTCTTCTCACCTTGAATTGTGCATCATCAGCAAATGAAGGACCTGAAAGCTTTACTCCATCCTTGTCATTAAGGTAGACTCTGTTTTGAGGCGGCTGTTCTTCTCCAGTCTAATTTTGAGTGCTTTCCAAACTGAGGGGCTCATCTTCCAGTACTGTGTCAGACAACATTCTGCTGCATTCATAAGATTTTCTCTGACCAGTTTTTTCAGAAGTAGGCCACCAGCTCATTCTTCCTAGTCCATCTTAGTCTGGAATCTCTGCTGAATCCTGTCCACCATGGGTGAATTCTGGCATTTGAAATACTGGTAGCAGAGCTTCCAAGATCACAGCAACACGCAAGCCACCACAGTACAACAAAATGAAACCCAAAAGGAAAAACACACTTGGCATTTCTCAAGCTGAAATAACTGAAGAAAAGATTCAAACCTCAAGTTACAGTTTCGGAGGATTCTATGGGCAAAATATTGAATGACGCAGGAAGCACAAAAGAAGATAGAAGGAATACACAGAGTCACTATCCCAAAAAAATTGGTTTAAGTTCAAATATTTCAGGAGGTAGGATATGATCAAGAACTAATGGTAATGAAGGAAGAAGGCTCCAGGAATTGACAGAATACCAATCGAGATGTTTCAAAGAATGCAGCACTGGAGGTGCTCACTCCTCTATGCCAAGACATTTGGGAGTCAGCTACCTGGCCAACCAAGGGGAAGAGGTCTGTATTTGTGCCCATTCCAAAGAAAGCTGATCCAACAAAATTCAAAACTTATTGAATAATATCATTAATATCACATGCAAGTAAAATTTTGCTGAGGATGATTCAAAAGTGGTTGCAGCAGTACATCCACAAGGAACTGCCAGAAAGTCAAGCCAGATTCAGAAGAGGACATGGAATGAGGGATATCATTGCTGATATTAGATAGATCTTGGCTGAAAGTGGAGAACACCAGAAGTATGTTTACTTGTATTTTATTAACTATGCAAAGGCATTTAACTGTGTGGACTGTAACAAATTATGTATAACATTGCAAAGAATGGGAATTCCAGAACACTTAATTGTGCTCCTGCAAAGCCTGTACATAGATGGAGAGGCAGGCGTTCTAACAGAACAAAAGGATACTTCTTGGTTTAAAATCAGGAAAGGTGTGCATCAAGGTTGTATTCTTTCACCATACTTACTGAAACTGTTGTTGTTGGGTGCCATCCAGTTGGTTCTGACTCAGCAACTCTATGAACAACAGAAGGAAGCACTGCCTGATCCTGTGCAGTCCTCACAATCATTGTTATGCTTGAGCCCATTGTTGCAGCCATTGTCTCAATCCATCTCTTTGAGGGTCTTCCTCTTTTTCACTGACCCTGTTCTTTACCAAGCATGATGTCTTTCTCCAGGGACTGATCTCTCCTGACGACATGTCCGAAGTACGTAAGATACAGTCTTGCCATCCTTGCTTCTAAGGAGTATTCTGGTTGTACTTTTTCCAAGACAGACCTGTTAATTCTTTTGGCAGTCTATGGTATATTCAATATTCTTTGCCAACACCACAATTCAAAGGCATCAATTCTTCTTCGGTCTTCCTTATTAATTGTCCAGCTTTCCCATGCATATGAGGAGATTGAAAACACCATGGCTTGGGTCAGGCGCACCTTAGTCCTCAAGGTAACATCTTTGTTTTTCAACACTTTAAAGAGGTCTTTTGCAGCAGATTTGCCCAATGCAATGGGTGTTTTGATTTCTTGACTACTGCTTCCATGGGTGTTGATTGTGGATCCAAGTAAAATGAAATCCTTGACAACTTCCATCTTTTCTCCATTTATCATGATGTTGCTTATTGGTCCAGTTGTGAGGATATTTATTTTCTTTATGTTGAGGTGTAATCCATACTGAAGGCTGTGATCTCTGATCTTCACCAGTAAGTGCTTCAAGTCCCCTTCACTTTCAGCAAGCAAGGTTGTACCATCTGCATAACCCAGGTTGTTAATGAGTCTTCCTCAAATCCTGATGCCCCAGTCTTCTTCACAGAGTCCAGCTTCTCGGATTATTTGCTCAGCGTACAGATTGAATAGGTATGGTGAAAAGATCAACCCTGACGCACACCTTTCCTGACTTTAAACCACATAGTATCCCCTTGTTCTGTCCGAACAACTGCCTCTTGATCTATGTACAGGTTACTCATGAGAACAATTAAGTGTCCTGGAATTCCCATTCTTCACTATGTTATCCATAATTTGTTATGATCCACACAGTTGAATGCTTTAGCATAGTCAGTAAAACACAAGTAAATATCTTTCTGGTATTTTCTGCTTTCAGCCAGGATCCATCTGACTTTAGCAATGACATCCCTGGTTCCACATCCTCTTTTGAATCTGGCCTGAATTTCTGGCAGTTTCTTGTTGATATATTGCTGCAGCTGCTTTTGAATGATCTTTGGCAAAATTATACTTGCTTGTGATGTTAATGATATTGTTGGATAATTTCCACATTTGGTTGGATCACCTTTCTTGGGAATAGATATAAATATGGATCTCTTCAGTCAGTTGGCCAGGTAGCTGTCTTCCAAATTTCTTGGAATAGAAAGTGAGCATGTTCAGTGCTGCATCCGTTTGCTGAAACACATCAGTTGATACTCTGTCAATTCCGGGAGCCTTGTTTTCCGCCAGTGCTTTTGGTGCAGCTTGGACTTCCTCCTTCAGTACCATCGATTCCTGATCATATGCTACCTCTTGAAATGGCTGAACGTCAATCAATTCTTTTTGGTATAATGACTCTGTGTATTCCTTCCATCTTATTTTGATACTTCTGTTTTGTTTAATATTTTCCCCATAGAATACTTCACTATTGCAACTCGAGGCTTGAATTTTTCTTCAGTTCTTTCAGCTTGAGAAATGCCAAGCATGTTCTTCCCCTTTGGTTTTCTATCTCCAGCTGTTTGCACATATCATTATAATACTTTACTTTGTCTTCTTGAGCCACCATTTGAAATCTTCTGTTCATGTCTTTTACTTCATTATTTCTTCCTTTTGCTTTAGCTACTTGATGTTCAAGAACAAGTTTGAGAGTCTCTTTTGACATCCACTTTGGTCTTTTCTTTCTTTTTAATAATCGCTTGCTTCATGTATGATGTCCTTCATGTCATTCCATAACTCATCTAGTCTTTGGTCATTCATGTTCGATGCTGCAAATCTATTCTTGAGATGGTCTCTAAATTCAGGTGGAATATACTGAAGGTCATACTTTGGCTCTTGTGGACTTGTTCTAATTGTGTTCAGCTTCTACTTGAACTTGCATAGGAGCAATTGATGGTCTGTTCCACAGTCGACCCCTGGCCTTGTTCTAACTGATGATACTGAGCTTTTCCATTGTCTCTTTCCACAGTGTAGTTGATTTGATTCCTGTGTGTTCCATCTGGTGAGGTACGTGTGTATAGTCGCCGTTTATGTTGTTGAAAAAAGGTATTTTCAATGAAGAAGTCATTGGTCTTGCAAAATTCTATCATGCAATTTCCAGCATAATTTCTATCAGAAGGCCATATTTTCCAACTACCTATCTGAGCAGATAATTTCCCTTTATAGTGTAGGCTAGAACAACCTATGTTATGTTTTCAATCAATTCCCACTGAAAAAATCCTCATTAATATACCAATAACACATGTTGTATCTTTAACCAAAATGTTCCTTGGTTGTGTGAATAAATGTTTATTAAGGTGATTCAAAATAATAGGTGTTATGTCCTGAAATTTAAACTCATAAGATCATTTGTAACCATAAAATGTTACTGTTTTCTACACCATGCATTATATTAGGATTTAGAAATTAAAACAAGCTCTTTATAATGATGTTCATTCTCAAAATGGCAGATTTCCCCCTTAAATTAATCTAATCAGTTGACTGTCAGAATGAAACAAGAAGAAAAGTGTTACAGATTGTAGATTTGAACCAGTATCGTTTAAAGTCTTTGCAAACTAATAAAAATCTCTGACATTCGTTTGTGATTTGTCCACTGTTAAATCACAGAAGTGTTTCACTTTTTCTTCTTTATGAACTATCTTTAAATCTCTAAGATTGTTTTAAAATTAGCAAAAAAAAAAAAAAAAGGAAATTACTTTGTCATATCTTCAAAGGTAAATATACCAGAATATAGAGAAATTGCTTAATTATTCCTCAATGCCCTTAAATAAAATTATGTTCTTAAATTAATGAAATGAAAGTGGGTACATGGGAGGATTGATGCCTTGGTTTTATCTCCAAAGTACAAGCTAATTTCCTGCAATCCAACTGAGCATGAGATGGAAGGGAAACAATTATTTATATAGCTTATGAGGTCAAAATATTATATTAATAAGATATACAAAATTAAGATTTGCTAAAATTACTAAATAGGGAATTTATTTAAGATAGTTAAAACTTAATATAATAAGCATTTAAGTCTATTCTCTGACTCTTCACTAATTTCAAAGTTGACCTTCACATAAAGTATAGTTTATTATTCTTTGACTTTGTCAATCATATATTTTAGCAATCAGATGAAGCTGCAACTTAAATTTTCTACTGTATTTTAAAACCATCTGACCATTTAAACAGTAATTGATAGTTCCTTTATCTAATTTAGTTGCTCAGGTTGAAAAACTTGGAACCACCTCTGATCCCTATGTTTTCTCTCAGTCGCATCTTTCATTCCTCAAGTGCTGTTCATTTTACATACAAAACTTATCTAAAATAGAATTACTTCTCTTCACATCTACCGCCCTGGCACTATCTACCATCATATAAACTCAAAGATCTATCCCAGACTCTACCCTTTCCATTCACAGATTATTTTCTACGCTACAGGATAATACTTTTAAAATGCGTTCAGATTATTGTTACTTGCCTTTGACTTGGCCCCTGACTCACAGGGACCCCATACATACCTGAACAAGTGCTGTCCAGTCCTGAGCCATGTACATGATTGTTTATGGATCGGACCATTATGATCCATAGGATTTTCACAGGCTAATTTTCAGAAGTATATCGCCAACATTTTCTTCCTAGTTTGTCTTAGTCTGGAAGCTCTCCTGAAATCTGTTCAGAATCACAGTAACGCTCAAGCCTCCACTGACAGACAGGTGGTGTACTGATATACATTGACTGGGAATCTAGCCTACATGGAAGGGGAGAGTCTACCACTGAACCACCAGTCAATCTTCCACTCAACACCAACGGCTTCTCATTTCCCTCAGAGTTTAAACCAGAGTTTCTATAGTGGTCTAAAATGTCCCTTTGACTAGAATGGCACCCTCATTATCTCTTAGCTTTCATCCCCCCATTAAGCCCATTTTCCATCATTCCTCCCTTGCCATTCAATCTTTTTGATGTTTCTGAAACATCTGAGGTCCTTTTATGTCTGTTAGGGATTGCTTTCCCTAACAGATATGCATACAACTCCCCACCTGACACATTCAAATCATTGCATTTAGGTCATCTTATCTGTGAAGACTTCTAATAATCTATTTGAAATTTAACCCTGCCCCCACTAACATATTAGCTTTCTCCATTCCTTTCTGCCTCATTTGCACTCCATGGTACTTATCATTATCTAAAATACTATGTATTTTATTATTTGTTTATTAACTCTCAGCCCTACCAGCATGTTTTCTTCATGGTGACAGTAATGCTTGTGTTTTGTTTATTGTACCCCAGCACTTTGAACAGTACCTGACATACTATAGATGTTTATTTAATATTTTTGATCACTGTAATAATAAACACAAATTTAACAAATGTGACTAATGTGACTTAATATATAAGGGGTCCTTAGGCTGTACCTTTTATGTATTCCTGGAATCTCTAATTAAATCCACTTAAATAATATGAACTAAAGTTCAGAGGATCTTAGTAATAAGTGTGCTTTTAAGAGCCATGCAAAAGGAAAGAATAAAGTTAAAAAGAAAAAGCCAGAGCTGAGTAATTATTCCAGTCAATTAATTGGTATATATCAAATGAATGAATTATATGTTAATGAAATTCTCTTCATTATGCTCATCATTAGAAATTTCTTTAATCCTAAAAGTTGCTAGCCCAACATTCTCTTCTCTTTGCATTCTTTTTCACAATCTTCCCATATCTTCCTATAAGTTCACCAAGTTAATTGGCTGTTGAGTCCCGAAAGTAGTTAATTCCATCTTGTAAGTTATCTAATTTTCAATTTTAAACTTCTTTGGTCAAGGTTACATGATTAGCATAACCTCAAATCAAGAACATATTTCTTGGCACTGCAATGCTTCACTAGTCAGAACCCAGTGATACTATCCATATTGATGTAATTGCCTGAGAATCCAGCTGCGTTTACCCAAAGTGGAGAGTACAACACAGGTGTATTCTTATGATTTCTATGTTAGGCTTGTAACACTTTGAAAGGTGTTGTGACTAGGAAGTAAGGAAGGATCTGTGGGGAATTAGTATATATCATAACAAGTTTATTTTTATCTTTAATTTATATTACTAAATCTGCAGATTTAATCATTCATTTTTGTTTGTTATTAAATGATACTCTGCATTTTTAAAATTTAAATACAATTTGTTGTTTGAAATATGTTGACTTGTTTAATTCTCACACAAGCACTAAAGAAAAAGTATACCTTGTGTCATCCCTATTGTGCAGATCAGGACTCACACAGATTACAAAACTCCCCAGAAATACTTGTCAGTGTTAAGAATCAGGAAGCAAATGAGCCTGACTAAGGAACAGAGATTGTATGCTCATATCCTTAAGGTTTAGTCAGGTACCAGTAAACACTGAATCATACAGAGTATATGAGAATCGGAAGGTGAAGAAGTAGACAAATTGAGAGTACATGCCCACTCCAAATGGGAAAGCTAATGTTTAAAGTCAGTTCATTATTGCCTTGCAGTACTGCAGGCCAGAATCTCAGGATTTTCCATTTTAAGAAGAGTATAGATTTTAAAATATACTTTGCTCAGTTATAAATGGTGTAACATATCTCTGACAATGTGTAGGCTGATAATGAATTATAACCTATTGTTCCCAGGAATTTATATGACTAGTTGATAATATTGTTATTCAGGCAATTTCCAAATGACCATTATCATCGTGACTCATTAAATTCTCCTCTTGAGATCCTCCACATGAGTAGATTCCAAACTGGGCTCAACTCTAGGCTCCAAAGAAGTAAACTAACAAGTTACCACAGAGAATGAGGGGGAATGCTGAGCAGTCAGGGTTGTTGGTTCTCAGTCTTACTTCAACCAATGTAGCTATGTTTTTCTTTGGGGAAAGGTTGATTTGAAAAAATATATATACTGCTAATAAAATTTTTGAAAATTACTGTTTAATGTTGAGATTATCAGAACTATGAAATTTAAAAAAAATTATTAAAACCATTTGTGACTTTCAGGGTGTTATTTTCTATTGTCATCCTATGACCCCAGTGAGTTTAACAAAAAGCCTGACAGAAGCTCTTTAGCTACATTTTTTACAACACAATCTAATAGGGTCAGAATGTCTTATGTGTAGAGGCTATTTGATTCCATTTTACTCACTTGATTTATTCTGTGTGTGATACGAGTAGATATTTCCTAGGAAGAATAATGTTTTCACAGGTGTATGACTCTCCTAAGTGTTAAGCTTCCTTCAGAGTAGAGGAGTCTGGCCCCATGGTATACTGAACTAACGGTCATAATGCTTATATTCTTTCTATGAACAATGTTTGTATCCCTGGGAAAGCAGTTTATGCTCGACTACTAACCAAAATACTGGCTTTTGAACTCACCTAGCAGTGCTATGGAAGAAAGCCGTGGCCATCTGCTTCTGTGGAGATTACATCCAAGAAAGCTCTATGGAGAAATTCTCTTCTGTAACACATGGGGTCACCATGAGTCAGAATTGACTTGATGACAACAGGTTTAGGGTTTTTTGTTGTTGTTGTTATTGTTTCTTAGGTGCCTCAACTTATGCCTTACTTTTTAGAGCAACAGTTGCTTTGTTTCGTATGTAATGACACAAAGGCCCTTTCCCTTGGTTACTTCTCCATGGCTGGAAACTATTTGTTTTAGTTTTGAACTAAATGAAAAAGTTCAGTTTTTCCTTCTGCTTTTTTATGTATTTTAAAAAGTTAAAAACCAAATGAAACCATTACTGTGGAGTAGATTCTAACTCATAGCAACCCTGTAAGACACAGTAGAACTGCCCCCTAGGATTTATTTCCAAGGGGGTCTTGGTGGATTCCAGCTGCTGACTTTTGATTAGCAGCTGGAGCTCTTAACCACTATGCTACAAGGGTTTCTTTAGTAGAACTGCCCTGTAGGGTTTCTAAGGAGCACCTGGCGGATTGGAACTGCCGACCTTTAGGTTAGCAGCCAATCTCTTAACCACTTTGCCACAAGGACTCCTTTTTAAAAAGTTAGTAATTTATTTCTAATTTCCTATTTACACAAGGAAATTATTAATTATTTCACTTATCTAAGTCAACATTAAGGGGCCACATTTATAATTAAGCTGTTCAGCAACTTTTGAGTTGATAGTATAGCTTGATATTACAGGAATATAATAGAAAGAGGCAGGTTAGTATATTACCTGAAAAGAGGGGTACTGAGGGAAACTGGATGTAGAATTTTGGCCAGAAAAATGAAAAGAAAAAACATTTATTTTTATTCTTTAAATTTTTTATTGTACTTTAGATGAAGGTTTACAGAATAAACTAGTTTCTCCTTAAATGGTTAGTACACATATTGTTTTATGACATTGGTTAACAACCCCTTGACATGTCAACACTCTCCCTTCTCGACCTTAGGTTCCCTATTACCAGTTCTCCTGTTCCCTCCTGCCTTCTAGTCCTTGTTCCTGGGCTGTTGTGCCCCGTTAGTTTTGTTTTATGGGGCTGTCTAATCTTTGGCTAAAGGGTGTATCTCGGGAGTGACTTCATTATTGAGCTAAAAGGGTGTCCTGGGGCCATACTCTCAGGGTTTCTCCAGTCTCTGTCAGGCCCATAAGTCTGGGCTTTTTTTGTAAGTTAGAATTTTGTTCTACATGTTTCTTTGCCCGAGACCCTGTACTGTGATCCCTGTCAGAGCAGTCAGTGGTGGTAGCCGGGCACCATCTAGTTGTACTGGACTCAGTCTGGTGGAGGCCATGGTAGTTGTGGTCCATTAGTCCTTTGGACTAACCTTTCCCTTGTATCAGAAAAAAAGATTTTTAAAAATGGTATCATAAAAAAAATGCAGAATGTTTTCTTGGAGAAGATAAATGGGAGATTCTTCCTTCTCATTTCCATTAAGAACATCAGTTAGAAGTTGATTTTGGCCACTTTTACTCTTTAAGACAAGTTGTTATCCACGCATCACAGCCACAATGACTTTAAAATCAATATAAAATTACACCCAGAAACTTCCAATCCTACATAGTCCTTATTTGTTCTGTGTTTGATTCCATTGTTACTGCCTAACTGTAGAATTCTTGTTCTTTGCATTTCTTGTTTATACTAGTCTTACTGTTGAACCTCACCTTCTCATAACAGATATGTCTTCTAATAAGAGAGTCATCATCCTTTAGTGTAATCTTGCTAATACTGCACATCTGCACCATACAACTTTCTATATTAAGAAGAAACCTTTACCCTCAGCTGAGCCTTGTGGAAGCTAAATCCTGTCGCTTTACATTTAACCCACATCCCTTCTGAATCAGCTTCAAACTACCATGTGAGGAGTGAATTTGGATAAACTGTGGTAAATCCATTCTTTTGACCCCACCTGACAAGATGAAATCTACACCTACTTATGTGACATATAAATGAAAACGCACCTCTTGAAGGGTGGTGTCCACTTATACAAGCCAACAATAACAGTTGAGGTTTAAGCTGGGCTTTTGCTTTTTTATCTCTAGCTGCAGTCACTCTCTAGACAAATTCAGAGATTATCCCATAAAATACTTGATCTCTTCCAGGTGCTGTAAGCTATTTATGGACTGTGCTGGCTAATATTTTGTAGAGAAACCTGAGAGTGCAATATTTCTAGGATTTCATTTGTCCTGGCTACTATCAAGCTTAAACGCATTACTCAGAAAATAGCAGAGCACTTCAGGGGAGATTATGATGGATTATTTGGCACTTTTTTTCCCTTCCTTGCTTAATCTTTTTTACCCATAGCACATATCAACATCTGATAACCTATATAATGTTATACAAATTTTATTCCCTGCCACCACCACCACTGCTTCACTTGAATTAAATTCCATGGGTGCAGGATTTTTTCTATTATGTTCATTGCAGTCTCCTCAGCATCTAGAAAAGTTTCTGAAACTGAGTAGACATTGAGAAAGTTTTTTATAGAATGTGTGAATGTATTTCTAAAAGTTATTCAGGTATGATAAAAAGTTCTGGCCATATTGATGTAGTAAAAACCATACCCAGATCTTCTTCTCAGAGGAAAGGCCCATTGACTGATTTTTGTTTATTATCCCACAACATAGTGACTGCGTAGTCCTCTGGACTACTGAAGTTTCAGTCATTAGAATTCAGTTTGAACACCATCAGGTGTTTTATCAAAAACTCCACAAAGTCTTTCACTAATGGAGGAACTAACTGAGTCTTAAGAAGCTCTCATGGTGCAACAGGTAAGCACTCAGCTGCTAACCAAAAGGTTTGCAGTTTAAACCTACCCAGCAGCACCATGAGGGAACAGACCTGGCAATCTGCTCTGGTAAAGATTACAGTGTACCAAGCCCGATGGGGCAGTTCTGTTTTGTCACATTGAGCTGCTATGAGTCAAAATCGACTCTACTGCCCCTAGCAAAAACAACAACTGGGTCTTATTTGTAATTCAATCTAGTGCCTTCCACCAGAAAATAAATAAATAAACAAAATGACAACAACAACAAAAACCTTACACTGTAGATTATAGTTTGGATCCTCATTGACATGATAGTATATAATATCTTTCTCAGTGTTTAAACCATAGTAATTTGTGATTAATTTACTACTTGCATGTGTTAATTTAATAAGATATGCTGAAATTCAGTGACAAGACAACAAAATATCAGTCAATAAACCTCCCTCTAGGGAAGCCATAAATGAAGAATTGTTCTGCATCTCTGATGCTTTCCATTAGCCTCGACCACAGGATTTCATAAATTGATGGTCTGTTTATCTTTACCATGATTACAATCTATTATAATCCAGTTAATTCCCCCACACCTGCCCCAACATAAAGACAATCATCTTTCACAGGATGACTCTAGAAGATATGACAACCAATGACCCTATGACTACTTAAGCATGCTCTTCACAGCGGAAGCTAGTTACATGGTTGGTAAATAAAACCCATGGTAAACAATGAGTTATTTAAAATGGGATGATTTTATTTCATGAGAGCCTAGTAATTTATTTCTTTAGCATCTGAACCCAGAAACTGGAAATATCACGGGCAAAGGAGAAATGCAAAGATTATGAAGTGAATGATTTTTTTTTTTTTTTTTGACATTTTGTGTTGTCTCTCCAGTATGGACCACAGAATGAAGACCATTGAGCAGGTATCTTTTCATTCAAGTAGAATGTCAATGAAAGAGTGTCAAGATCTTGACACATTTGAAAGTTTATAGTTGTATTTAGCCACAGCTGAAGATGAGAAATATCATGTGTAATAACTACACATGCCAGCCCCTGTCTAACACCCATAATGGACCTTTTCAATGGTTCATCATATACATGCACATCACCAACCTACTCACAAGAGATGTACACTTCTATGACCCCACTTCTGAGTTTAACATAAATTAAAAATGATAAATACGCATCACTAGGTCTTTTATGATTCTACATAGAATGATATGTCCAAATTCCTTTATACACACATCCTAGATATAGACAGATTGAAAAGTTAATATACCCACTCACATACTGAGTGCCTCATAATATTATCACGATGAACTTTACAATCATTCTAACATCATTCATTATTTCTGTTAAGACATAGCCTATTTAGCAATATGCCCATCATCTGTTTGGCTCACCACAGAATATTCATATTATTTTATCAAAGAAGTTTTCCATCTCCAAAAAGTATTTTAACACCAATAATCATTCACAGCTGTGTCATGATGTTAAAAAATATCATTCAAAACTATCTTTGTCTGTAGCTGCCTGTCCATTAACCACTACTCATAGTCCATTTGCTATCTCTAATAGAATAAAGATGGTAAACCACCAACCCCACACAATATTTTCTGTCAATTTGCTGCATATACGCTTCCTTTTCTCCAAATTTTTCCAATTTTTTATAATTTATTTATTTTTTTGTTGTTGAGAATACAAGCAGCAGAACATATACCAATTCAACAATTGCTACATGTACAATTCAGTGACGTTGATTACATTCTTTTAAGTGTGCAACCATGCTCATGTTCCTTTTCTGAGTTGTTCCTCTCCCATTAATGTAAACTCACTGCCCCCTAAGTTTTTTATCTAGTCTTTCAAATTGATGTTGTCAATTTGATCCTATATAAATAGATCTTAAAAGAGGACAATGCTCAAGTTATTCTTTACTCTACCTTTAAAATACCACTTCATAACAAATGTACTTTCTACCCTGCTACTTTCCTGCAGGGATATTACCACAAAGCATCAATGTTCAATCAGTACCCAGATGATATTGATTGAAACTAGAACACAGGAAAATCCATAAGATACTCTACAATATGCCAGGAGAGTTACCTATTATATGCTGATACAAACCGAATTATCAGACACAATTGTGATTCCCAAATGCCACTTGGCATTCTATCTGATACATTCATACCAGCAGCTTCTAATGAAATGGAAAGCTTGATCGCTAGGTAGGGCTGGTCAAAAATTCCCAAGGCAGTCAAACCCACTACCTTCTATCATCAATTGCCCTGAAAATAAAAATCCATCCTACCTTCCTTGATTCCACGCTACTTCTAACTCTCCTGGGCCCTGTGCTGCATTATACTTTTTGTGTCACACTATCACAAGGGCATAGTAATTAATCACAGAAGTTTAGCTAAAAATCCTACTGAGACTTAAATATTTTTTCAAGGATGCCCTTTCACTGTCCCTTACTACCTAATTTGCCACCTTCTATTTTTATAAGCTAAAACGGAGCCCTAGTGGTGCAGTGGTTAAGAGCTTGGCTGCTAACCAAAAGTTCTGCAGTTCGAATCCACCAGTCGCTCCCTGGAAACTCTATGGGACAGCTCTACTCTGTCTGTAGGATAGCTATGAGTCGGAATCGACTCAGTGGTAATCGGTTTAGTAAAAAAATGCTTGGTTTTATGACTTTGCCTTTAATATCTCTTTTATTCACTTTGACCTATTTGCATTACTTCTCATTGGTATCAGAATTTCAGCTTGATCTAAAATAGACTCTTATTTAGCATATGGATTTATTCTGGATTTAAAAGTGTATGATAGGGCCCTGTTTTTCTGAACCTTATTTTCAGGGGACAAAGGAGACGATATCATAAATGATTGAGGCATTCATAAACTGTAGAAACAATAAAGATGATACTTACCACTGTGGCCTTGGGAAGAGCACCTTAGAAATTGTATTGGCCCTTTAGCCATGTGCATGAGTTATGGGTAAGGGTTCTATTTTTAGTGTTTTCAGGAACATGATTTTTAATATTCACTTTCTGAATGGCTTTAGTTTTATTTTTTAACTTCAAAAACTGCCTGCCTGTTTTTTTAAGCTATTCCAGGAGTGCTTGAGGTGGGTGGGGAATTGGGAAATAAGCTAGCATTGACAGTTTGTAACAAAACTGCCTGGGGAATATTTGGAAGAGGGCTTTGATAAAGGTTTTAATATTGAAAATAATCAATTAGTCCGCTGAGGCAAGTGAAGGGAGGAGAATAGAGCACTATATCCAGCCGACTTGTGCTCTCATCTACATAGACTGGATTTGAGGTTGAAGAATCAAAATAATCAGAATATAATCTCAATAAAGTCAGTTTATATGTTTTACAGACATAAGTACTCATTTTTGCACCAAATAAAGAAAAATGATCATTATTAGCCTACCTATAGAATAATATATTCATCTGATATTATGAAAATATAAAGGCAGTATTAGTCACTTTCTATTACTCTATCTGTTTTTTCCTAGGAATTCCTGAAGCAACTGACCATACATACAAATGCACAGATATCAGATAAAAGCTATTTTTCTACCTCCCAGGGTGGAAAATCAGCCTTATCCTCTCTCTGCTAAATTTCAGAACTGATTAAATTGAATAGTTCTCAAAGAGTGGCTTTACCTAAATAATGAATGCAATGTTTTTTAAAGTATTTACCTCCAGTTTAGTGCCTCCCTTTAAGCTTAGGGATACCTGTGCCTTATTTTGCAGATAAATGTTTAGAGCAGAAATCCATTAAGACTAATCAAATCTGAGGCATTGTTAAAGCACATTAATCTACCTGACACTATTAATTCTTGTCTCTTTTCAAACCATATTTTATTTAAATAACAGTCTGGGAACAGATGAGATCAGTGCAAAATACACATAAAATGTCAACTAAACATATTATATGCACATATATGTACATATAGATATGTGTGTGTGCTTAAGTAAACAAAAACAAGCCCATTGCCGTCGAGTTGATTCCACCTCATAGTGACCCTGCAGAACAGAGCAGAACTGCCCCATAGGGTTTCCAAGGAGCGTCTGGTGGATTTGAACTGCCAACCTTTTTGTTAGCAGCAGATCTCTTATGCACTGCACCAGCAGGGCTCCGTGTGTACATATATATGTATATATATTAATTACAAATATTAGTTAGGAAATCAATTCTAAGATAATGCGGATTTACCCACAAATGATTGTTAAAAGCATATATTTTACAATCTTAGGAATGAACATTATTTCTTGCACGTTGAATGTAGGTTTGCTCCACATATAAAATGAGAACTGAGCTAATTGCTGCTCAGGGTGACAATGCCAGTGCTATCAAAATACAAAGTATTCTACATAAGGTCTGGTAATTCTTTCTAGCACCTGTTTGCATACTAAAAATACAACCCAAAACCCATCATTTCCCAGCTATGTTAAAAGCATAAAACCAAACCAAACCCATTGCCATCAGGTTGATTCCAACTCATAGTGACCCTACAGGACAGAGTAGAACTGTCCCATAGGGTTTCCAAGGAGAGATCGGTGGATTCAAACGGCTGACCTTTTGGTTAGCAGCCTGAGCTCTTAACCATTTGGCCACCAGGGCTCCATTAAGAGCATGGATAGGTGTAAAAATGGTGCTTTTATTTTAAATGATTTTCTAATGTAGAAATATTAACCCTAACCCTTGGTATACTAGTAAGGTCTGTTGGACCCATTTTTAATTCTTGACTTGCTTTTTTTTTTTTTTTTACCATTTACAGCTATTGTAAGGATTGTATTTCATGGCTTTCATTCTTTCTTAGAGATTTTCTAAGAAATCAAGGAATACATTTACATAATTTAAATAGAATAAAACTTACTCTATACTGCAGTTACTACATGGGTTCGTTGGATGATTTTATAAATCTGAGATTACATTATAAAATCTTAGTGATAGTATTTTTCCTGTTTATTGAAAAATTTGACATTAAATCATCCTAGGAATAATTTCTTCATTACTCAGCCATTAGTACTAGTGTGCTAAACAAGATTTGAAATAGTAAGAATATAGAAGGATGATGGTATTTTCTAAAAGGCCGTTATAATGAAATAAAACATTATTTTCCTTTACCTTTAATTTTTCCTGGAGTCCTTGGGTGGTACAAATGGTTACGGTGCTTAGCTGCTAACCAAAAGATTAGAGGTTCATGTCCACCCAGAGGTGGCTTAGAAGAAAGGCCTGGTTATCTACTTCTGAAAAAATCAGCCATTGAAAACCCTGTGGAGTATAGTTCTACTTATTCTGACATGCACAGGGTTGCCATGAGTCAGTATTGGAATTGATTCTATGGCAACTGGTTACCTTTTCTAATTGAATTGCACAAAATTTAGCATCAGCTTTCAAAAAAGTATAAAATATCTCTGGAGATATTATTTGTAGTATTAAATTATTCTAGGTATTATTGTATATAGTTGAAAATTCAGAATTTTCTTTATCTACTATGATAGCAAAGAGAAAAAAATAGAGGAAGACTTAGCTCAGTTACTAGATAAGTTACAACATGAATGCAATGGGACAGCAAGCAGTACTCTAGTCTCTAGAGATAATTGTGGAATAGATCATATAAGCACAGTCTCAGACTAAGTCTTCATATGACAATATTTTAGTTGAATTTTCTTATGCTGAAGAATTGGTAAATGAACAATACGTTTATAAGAAATCCAGTTAGTCATTCAATAGGAGGAACGTCACAATACTTGCTGCATGAACTTGGATCATTACATTTTGCAGAAGGACGTATGATAGTATTTGTTTAACTGTTATAATGTTTTTGACAAAAATTTACTTGATATTCTTCATAAATGGACAGATGCTGAAGGTGGGTGTGGATGCAAAGGTCATCGGCAGTAGATAGGTGATACAGAAGTGAAAAAAAATCATGGCATTGATGTTTACAATTGTTTTATATGAATCTGAAATAAAATAGTTTTTGCAATTATAGAGCAGAGAAGATGGCCATTCTCTCTTCTGTACATCATTGAAGATTTTTGAAGAATAGCATTTTGATGATGCAAACGCAAGAATAACAAAATATACTGATAAGCTGGAACGTATCACAGCTTTGTTTGAAATTTGGAATTAGTATTTACAAGACAGCTATGTTGCAGTTTCATGAATGACAGTTGATGAGCAGTTAGTTGCATTCAAAGAATATTGCCCAATTCAGGTTTATATGTCTTCCAAACCAGGAAGTTATGAAGTAAAATTGATGTGTTCTGTGTTTAAATTCCTATTAAGATGTATAGTAAATTTGCTTTTTACTATCCCTTTATTCTTACTTTTGTAAGTTATTCATAAAATAAGTATTTTTTAATCTAGTGCTCTTACAACATGTATAATAATCTCTACCACAAAGGACCAACTAACTGCAAACTTCAAATAATTCTGCCAGCAATTAAACACAATTTAGGGAAAAGAACCAAATAATAGTAAACAATTTTAATTCATGGGATTTATTTTAAATTATGATCATTAGTTGCTATTACTTCTTGGGAGTTGTCTGTAATTTGTAAATGCATTACTTTACAGTGATAGGGATAAATTACAATGATAATTTTAAGCAACCATATAAATCTCAGTAGTTTAAACAAGTTTACATTAAATGTCCAAAATTTGAAATTCAAAGCACAGTCATGATAAATCAATAATTAACCAGAATATTCCATCAATTGTGCTTTTACTCTACTTCTGTCAATTTTTAGTGTCATAGTAAAATTAAAAAACAAAGTTAATATTGAAAACAAATTCACTAAAAGTATAGAATGTGTATTTATGGGAAAATAATATTTTAAGAATTTACCTTTTGAATATCTGCTGTCATTATGAGCAACAGTGCATGTTATTCACAATAAATGACCTTCGGCAGATGTTCCTGTCATATCATTATTTAAACCACACAGCACCATCTCCTAGTATAAAAACAAAATCCCTACAGAATTTTTCCCTACATATTTTATCAACATTAATGTGAATCATGGAATAATTTCTTAAGTAAAATTAGAATGCAAATATGAAGAATCAAGAAATTCTGAGCATTTGTCCATTTCCCACAGCCTTGTACTGAAATCAATTATGTGACATTGTAATTTTTTATGATCCATCTAAAATTTGTTTTTTACCTGTAGGAAAACACTATAGCCATAGCAAATAGCTTACAGGGATCTAAATCCTCAATTTTACAGTTTTCACACATATCTGTATTACAAGACACCTTATAATATGGCTTTAAACTATTTATTTCAGGTCAAAGGGAACACCATCGTGTTTTATTGCGTTATGAGTTAATGCAACTTTTCTGAATGAATCAGACAAGTATTATCTCTACATTTATTCATTCATTCAAGTGCTATTTGTTTGTTCATCCAAATGCCTGGCATTTCTACAGGAAAAAGAGTTAAAGGATAAAGGGGTACAGAAAAAGCCTCTGCCTTCATGGACCATACAGTTTAGTGTGGGAGACAGTAAACAACAACATAAGATTATGTCGACAGTAAGCGATTAGTGTTATAAGTATGATAAGAAAGAGATTATGTTGTAGTTACTTTAGAGACCTGAATGATTCTTTTGGGGAAACAGCACACCAGGCCTTGGCTGTAGCGTGTACAAAGGTCCACAGGGGGAGCACATCCCTGATGTGTTCCAGTAACAATAAGAAAGCTGTTGTGACTGCCATAGAGTGATGAAGAGAACAAGAGAGAGGAAATAACTTGAAAGACTTAACCAGGGACAAGATCATAGAAGTTTTGTAGGCTATGGGAAGATTTTGGTTATATTTTAAGTGGGAAGCCATTGGACAGTTATGAGTAATGAAATGGCATGATCAGATTGATGATATGGAATGATACTTTCAGCTATCGCTATATATTAGAATCACCTAGAGAACCTTGTTAAAATGCCACTCTTGCCAATTAAATCAGAACCTCAGGCACTGCATCAGTGTCCCTAGTTGAATTTAATGCATAATCATGGTTGAGAACAAGTCTTTTGAAGAAAGATAACCCAGGCTGATGTAGAGAATCGTTTGTTTCTAAAAATGAAAGGTATGTCTATGGGACATCAAATCAACTTAGTATGTAATAAAATAACCAAGAAAGAAAGAGATAGTACCTCTCAACTACTGCTAAAAATGATCATGACTCTCAATTCTAAAAGTTAAGTTTTTAAAAGTGATCACTATCTTTACGATTCTGAGGGAAAGATTTCTGGCAGGATTATCCCTTCTCTTTGTGCTACACTTCCTTCTCCAGGTTCTACATCTTCTTACGTAATGTGTAGTAATCATTTTACTTTGGTTTCACCAACATATAAATGAAGGAAATATGTTTCACATATATAGGAGTGAATTCCGTTTCTCATATGAAAAGAGAATAAGGTATATGGAATAGACTGAATAATAGCTTCCCAAAGATGCCCACATCCTTATCCTTAGAATCTGTGAATATGTTTTAGTACATGGCAACAGGGACATTGCAGGTGTGATTAAATTATGTACCTTGAGATGGGGAGATTATTTTGGATTATCCGGTTGAGCCCTGATAATCCAGGATAATCAAAAGGCTGCGGTCAAAAGAGAGATGTGACTACAGAAGGGAGGCACCATAAGTGGCAATGTTGCTGGCTTTAAGGATGGAGAAAACGGGCCATAAGAAAAGGCATGCTAGCAGTCTCTAGAAAATGTAAAAGGTAAGGAAATAGATTCTCCTCTAGAGTTACCAGAAAGAAAAGCAGTCTGTCAATGTCTTGATTTTAGCCAAATGAGACCCATGTCAGACTTCTGACCCATAGAACTATAAGATAATAAATTTGAGTTATTTTAAAATCACCAAGTTTGTGGTTATGCCTTATGTAGAAATAGAAAACCAATACAGTACACGAAAGTGGTTTTCCCACCTTTATAAATTAGACTTTATTGTGATGGAAAAACAAAAACATAAAACACTCAAGCTCGTTACCATCAAGTCGATTCCGACTCATAACGACCCTATAGGACAGAGTAGAACTGACCGATAGGGTTTCCAAGGATTGGCTAATTGATTTGAACTGCCGACCCTTTGGTTAGCAGCTGAGTTCATAACCACTGGACCGCCAGAGCTCCTTATTATGGTGAGAAAAGAGGATATACAGGCAGGAAAAAATGAGTGGAAGAAAGCAAAGAGACACTATTCTCAGTCTTAAACATAATAACCCATCACAGGTTTATGTCTGATTTAATGATTTCCTAAACAATACCTAGCTATAAACTGTGTTACATATGGACCATTAATTGTCTTATACAATTCTGCATGCTTTTCAGAGAGTTTCTCCAAATCCATCTGTCTGCTTTAAAATCCTAGGTAAAGCTTTTCCATGAAGTATTTGTGAATCACATCAGGAAACATATTAATAGCATTTTGTTTTCATGTCCTTTTTTTGTAAAAGTATGTTGTTTTAAATAAGGTAGACATGATCCATCATTAACTAACCTTATTGTTTTTGTTGTTGTTGCTGTGTGCCATCTAGTCGATTTTCGACTCATAGTAACTTCGTGTTAAATCAAAGTACACGCTTCTGTTTCCTTCATACCAACCATACCTCGAAACCTGTATTTCCTATTTACTAGTCAAGTATTTAAAGCTTGAGGGGTATCAGTGTTGAGTTTCTCTGTGGAAAGGTATAAAGCCAACTGTTCAAGAAGAATCAGCAACCATTTTGAGGGTAAATATATGAAGAAAATCTGCTTAAAATCATATTACATGCAAAGGTGATTCCTTATTGAAAAAGTGGAGGAAAAAAAATTACATTTGCCCAAGTCTTAAGTTGCAGGAGCTAATAAGATGCTTTTTCCTTTTTTCCTGCTTTGGTTTAATGAACAAATATACATTAAGGGCCTACTATGTGCAATGCACAGTGGTATTCTCAGGCAGTGTAAAGCATCTTAACGTGATAGAGGGTAACTCTATTGTGTGTATGTGAAATTCAGGGCAACTTGGCATAGAACTTTAATGAAAGCCTCAAAAAGAGACGACATTTGGTCTGGAACCAAATTTCTAAGAATGAGAGAGTGAAACTGAATAACATCTTGGTGGTAGCAAACTGCAGGTACAAACTCCTCAAGTGAAAATGGGCTAGGTGATTCATTTAAGAAACGGAAACAGCTGATATGGCTGAAAAATAGTGATCAGTGGGCAAAGGGTCATGAGATGAAGTGAGGGCTAGGCAGACCCTGGAGGGCTGAGAGACATAGCAACAATTTCAGTTACTGTTCTTGGTGTAATGGGAAGCCATTTGATGTTTTAAGTGAGGAGAAAGCACAATTGGATTCTTGTTTTAAAACAAGCTCCATGACTTTCTGCAGTAATCCAGGTTAGGAGGTTTTTAAATTGTTATATTTATCCTGTTAAACATTTTGTATTTATTTTTAAGCAAGATTATACATGTGCAAAATTTTTTAAAAGTCGAATAATTCTACATGGGTTTTACTTTTTTTTCCCCAGAAAACTACAGTTATCTGTCTCCTTGCCTCCCTCTGTTATGCAACTACTCCTTGATGTAATGTTCCTCAATTTAAATTTCATCTGTACTTTGGAAGACAAGAATTTGTGGCTCTTTCCCCATCCTGTTTTCCTTTCCTCCTCCTTCCTGGCACTCAAATAACAACCCATGCTTTCAGTCGCTCACATATACCACAAAATCTGCTAGAACTTGAAATTCAAATGCATAGAAAGCAACTGTGTATTTTCACTTATTACATACCTTAGTGTTAATTTTATTTTTAAGCATGTTTGTTTTATTTTTTCCAATCCAAATAGAATTATTCTGATAAACAAAATTGTTGCAATTACATATAACAATTTGAAATGGCCAAAAGGTCAAGATGTGTCTGCAAGATATACAGGTTTCTCTTTGCTAAGGAGCCCTGGTGACACAGTGGTTAAGCATTCAGCAGCTAACCTAAAGGTTGGTGATTCAAACTCATCAGTTGCTCAGCAGGAGAAAGATGTGGCAGTCTACTTCCCTAAAGATTTACAGCCTTGGAAGCCCTATGGGGGAGGTCTACTCTGTCCTAAAGGGTTGCTATGAGTGAGAATCAACTCCATGGCAATGGGTTTGGTTGGGTTATGCAGTATATACATTGTATTCACTATTATCTCATTATTTTATATTTATTTAAGTATTATTTATTATACTACTCTATTATCGTCTCTCTGGGTAAAACTTCCATGTACAGTGACATTAGAAAAATGTAGACACTATTTCTATACAGTTTATCTCAAAATAAAATATTTCAACTACATTCTATAAAGAGGAATTATAATGACTTCTTTTACATGTCACAAAGCACCATAAAAGCTAGAAGTTTGAGTCTTCTAGTATGGAAATCTTATTGCGGCGTTTTCTTACTTACAAAGCTTCAATGGCTTCTCTTCCACATGTGGCGGTATCAAAATTTTATCCCACTGGGAATGGGAGGGAGGAAGTCTCTCAACATTTAAATCCTACCTAAATCATTAAAGTCATCATAAGCGATTTCCAACGTTTAACACTGTGTTCCAATCAGACTAACGGATTTAATTTTCACAATATGCCATGATAATTTAACACAATGTTTTTGCATAGGCAAAGCATATTATCTATAATGCGCTTCCCCATTTTCTGACCTGTGAAGATGTATCCAAATGTCAAATGCCTATTGAGTATTTCTTACTTGTGAAGCTTTTAAGTTTCAGAAAAAAGTCATTCTTTTTGTGATGTGGGATGTATTTTATGTGACTCTATAGGAGTGTTGATAACAACTGTTGTAGTTGATGTCACATCTGTTTGTCTCCACTTTGTGACTGGCTTCCTACAGGGCAAGTATGACCTTGTTTTGTCCATTTTTATATACCCAAGCATTAACTGTAACTCTGACGCAAATTTGGTGTTTAGGGGTAAACATAGCTAATTAATAGCATAATTAGTTAGTTAATTAATGTTAATCCTTTCTATAGGAATGCATCTTGTGGTATAATCTGCTTTGCTTCAGAAAAGTGGGAACAAACTTTTAAGGGCTTGACTACTAACCAAAAGATTGGTGGTTCGACCCACCACACACAGGCACTTTGAAAAACAGGCCTGGTGATCTGCTTTTGGAAGGTCGCAACCTTGAAAATCCTGTGGAGCAGTTCTACTCTGCACACATGGGGTACCATGAGTCAAAATCGACTCAATGGCAACTAACAATGACAACAGTAAGGAAATACAGAATATTTTTAAATAGACAATTTGATCAAATGTACTTAATTTGAATAGAAATATTTTTACAGAGACAATTTGATTGAATGTACTTAATTTGCAACCTAATTTTATTTTTTTTCCTTTGTCTCTTTTCATATATGTGGGTGTGTCTGTGTGACTGTGTCTGTTTTCCCCTTTAGCAAGTGCCTAAAAAACCTGGGCTATCACTATGCAAATCAGATTTTATTTTAATAAAGATTTCCTCTTCTTTTTGTAAAATTGCTTACTTTTTAAAATTTCTGTTTCCAAGTTGGAATTTAGGTTTATATATGAAAAATGAGAGCTCTTCATTGCCAGACTAACCTAATAGTAGACAGTGAAGAGAAAAGGAAAGAACCAAAGCCTTTATTATTTTTGTTGTTGTTGTTCTATCTTCTTTGCCTTTACTTTCAAAGCCTTTTGGGGATTAATCATTTCAAGGTCAATTGTGCAGTCATTATTCCTCATAGCGAAACTTCTAACTGAAGTCAATTAATGAATCAGCTGAGAAGGCAGTAGATTTACTAAGCCTCACAGTGTTTAGTCAGAACAAAAATCTGCTTTAATTTTATTTCATTTGGTAGGAGGTCAGAATCCAAGCAAATATTCATCACAAATCAGTTTCTGAATCAAATGGCTATTAACTTGAGTTAATAATTGCCAAAAAAGAATATTAACTAAAAAAAATAAATTGTTTTGGAAATTGGTTTGACAATTGAAACAGAATCCTTTCTGAAACTGGTTGAAGGCAGGGAACTTTCTTTTATGAGTCTATTATGTAGTAGCCCATGGGATAAACACTTTATTAATTTTTAACTTTAAATTTCCCAAGTCTCCCTGAAAGAGGAAACTGGAAATACTGATGAAAGTTTAAGCGAACAAATTAAAAACAACAACAGCAAAAAATGATGTTATTAGTATGTAAAATACATTTTAAAAGACTCTGTGATTTTTGAACCAATATACAATATTGGTTATATTACACATTCTAGGATTCACATGTCTAAACACTACTAATTAAATGACAAGTTCAAACATAACCTGTTGCTATTAGGTGCTATCTAGTCAGTTCAGACTCATAGTGAACCTATGGGTGATAGAATGAATCAATGCAAGGTCCCACCCTGTCTTAGTCATCTAGTGCTGCTACAACAGAAATACCACAAGTGGATGGCTTTAACAAAGAGAGATTTATTTCCTCATAGTTAAAGTAGGCTAAAAGTCCAAATTCAGGGCATCAGCTCCAGGGGAAGGCTTTTTCTCTCTGTCGGCCTTCTTCTCTTCAGTGTTCCCCCGGACTAGGAGCTTCTCGGCGCAGGGACCCTGGTCCAAAGGACGCGCTCTGCTCCCGGCACTGCTTTCTTGATGGTATGAGGTCCCCAATTCTCTGCTTGCTTCCCTTTCCTTTTACCTCTTGAGAGATAAAAGGTGGTGCAGGCCACACCCCAGGGAAGCTCCCTTTACATTGGATCAGGGATATGACCTGGGTAAAGGTGGTGTTACAATACCACCCTAATCCTCTTTAACATAAAATTACAATCACAAAATGGAGGCCAACAACACAATTCTGGGAATCATGGCCCAGCCAAATTGATACACACATTTTTGGGGGGACATAATTCAAACCATGACACACACCATCCTCACAGTCTTTGCTATGTTCAAGTCCATCATTGCAGCCACTGTGTCAGCTCATCTCATTGCGGGCCTTCCTCTCTTTCTCTGACCCTCTACCAAGTATGATGTCCTTCTCCAAGGGCTGGACCCTCCTGATAAACATATACAAAGTACAGGAAACAAAGTTTCTCTTTTAAATGCTCGCTTCTAAGGAGGATTCTGGCTGTACTTCTTCCAAGACAGATTTGTTTGTTCTTCTGGAATTCCATGGTATATTCAGTATTCTTCACCAACACCATATTTCAAAGGCATCAGTTCTTCATCAGTCTTCCTTATTCATTTTCCAGCTTTTGCATGCATACAAGGGGACTGAAAATACCATGGCTCGGGTCAGGTGCACCTTAGTCCTCAAAGTGACATCTTTCTTTTTAACACTTTAAAGAGGTCTTTTGCAGCATATTTACCCAATGTAATATGTTGTTTCATTTCTTGCCTTCTGCTTCAGTGGGCACTGATTGTGGATCCAAGTAAAAAGAAACCCTTGGTAACTTCAATCTTTTCTCCATTTATCATGATATTGCTTACTGGTCCAGTTGTGAGGATTTTTGTTTTCTTTATGATGAGGTATAATCCATACTGAAGGCTGTAGTCTTTGAATCTCATCAGTAAGTGCTTAAAGTCCTCTTGACTTTCAAGCAAGCAAAGTTGTGTCATCTGCATATTGTTAATGAGTTGTTAATGCTTCTTCCTCCAGTCCTGATGCAGTGTTCTTCATGTAGTCCAACTTCTCAAATTATTTGCTCAGCATACAGACTGAATAAGTATGTGAAAGAATATAACCCTTGCACGCACTTTTTCCAGTTTTAAACTATGCAGTATTCTTTGTTCGGTTTGAATGGCTGCCTCTTGATCTGTGTACAGATTCCGCATGAGCATAATTAAGTGTCCTGGAATTATCATTTTTTGCAATGTTACCTAGAATTCGTTACGATCCACACGGTCGAATGTCTTTGTCAATAGTCAATAAAACACAGGTAAACATCCTTCTGGTATTCTCTGCTTTCAGCCATGATCCATCTGATATCAGCAATGGTATCCCTCATTCCACATCCTCTTATAAATTTGGCTTGAAATTCTGGCAGTTTCCTGTCATTGCTGCAATCATTCTTTAATTATCTTCAGCAAAATTTTACTTGTGTGTTATATTTATTATATTGTTTGATAATTTCTGCATATTGTGTGATTACCTTTATTCGGAATGGGTACAAATATGGATCTCCTCCAGTTGGTTGGCCAGGTAGCTGGTTTCCAAACTTCTGAGCATGCATCAGTGAGCACTTCTAGAGTTGCCAATGTTTGTTGAAATGTCTCAGTTGGTATTCCATAAATTCCTGGATGCATCTTTTTTGTTAATGCCTTCAGTACAGCTTGGATTTCTTCCTTCCATACCATCAGTTCTTGATCATATACGATCTCATGAAATGGTTGATTATCCATCAGTTCTTTTTGGTACAATGACTCTATGTGTTTCTTCAGTCTTATTTTGATGCTTCCTGTGTTGTTCAATATATTGCCAATAGAATACTTCAATATTGCAAGTCAATGCTTGAATTGTTTCCTTAGTTTTTTCAGCTTGAGAAATGCTGAGCATGTTCTTCCCGTTTGCTTTTCTAACTCCAGGTATTTGCTTTTCTAACTCCAGGTACATTTCATTATAATACTTTACTTAGTCTTCTCGAGCCACTATCTTCTGTTCAGGATTTTACTCCAGCTTTTATTCCATTTGCTTTAACTACTCTATGTTCAAGAGCAAGTTTCAGAATCTCTTCTGACATCCATTTTGGTCCTTTCTTTCTTTCCTGTCTTTTTAATGACCTCTTGCTTTCTTCATGTATGATGTCCCTGATGTTATCCCACAACTCATCTGGTCTTTGTTCATTAGTGTTCAAGGCGCCATATCTATTCTTGAAATGATCTCTAAATTCAGGTGGTATATACTCAAGTTCGTACTTTGGCTCTTGTGGACTTGTTTTAATTTTCTTCAGCTTTAACCTTGGACTTGCATACGAACAATTGATGGTCTGTTCTGCAGTTGGCCCCTGGCCTTTTTCTGACTGATGATAATGATCTTCTTTACTGTCTTTTCCACAAACATCACCTACTCTATATTAAATACTTACTAATATAACAAACCACTACAAAAGTTCAAAGGTTAAAATGGCCATTTATTTACCTCACAACCTAATGGATGGCACTTGGGCTAGGTTCAGCAGGATGGTTTTGCTAACCTGGGTAATTCTCTGTTGATATCCTCTGTTTTTCCTCTGTGTCTACATTCAGTTGCAGGATAGCAAAACTGCATTGTTTCAGAGTGGTTGACTGACTAAATCTAGTAAACGGGGTTTATTGGCTAGGGGTTAAGAATGGAGTTTCTCATCATCTAGCAGGCACAGGGTGACTTGGCTTAGGGCTGAGAGAGTGAAAGTATACAATACATCTTGAGGCCTATATTCAAAACCAGCAAAATAACACTTCTGCTATATTTGATTGGCCCAACCAAATCTTAGGACCAGACCAGGTTCAAGGGGCTGAGAAATACATTCTACTTCTTGAAAGGACAAAATATAAATAAATAAGAGTTGTGCATACAGGCCGGGATAAAGATTTGTGACCATTTTTTTTAATCTACTTGTTGTTAGTTGCCATCGAGGGGGTTCTGATTCACATCAACCCAATGTACTACAGAACGAAACACAGCCCATTCATGTGCCATCCTCACAATTGTTACATTGTTACCATTGACACAGTTGAACCCATTGGTACAACCACTGTGTCAATCCACCTCGTTGAAGGTCTTCTTCTTTGTCGTTGACCTTCTACCTTACTAAGCATGATGTCCTTCTCCATGGACTAGTCCCTCCTGATAACATGTTAACATGTTCAAAGTACCTGAGACAAAGTCTGGCTGTGCTTCTTCCAAGAGACTTGTTCTTTTTTCTGGCAGTGCATGGTATATTCAATGTTCTTTGCCAAGACCATAATTCAAAGGTGTCAATTTTTCTTTGGTCTTATTCATTTGTCCAGCTTTAATATGCATATGAGGTGATTGAAAAGTGACGTTTTTGTTTTTCAACAATTTAAAGAGGTCTTTTGCAGCAGATTTGCCCAATACATCATTTGATTTCTTGACTGCTGCTTCTGTGGGTGTTGATGGTGGATCCAAGTAAAATAAGATCCATGACAACTTCGGTATTTTCTCCATTTATCTTGATGTTGCTTATTTGTCTAGTTGTGAGGGTTTTTTGTTTGTTTGTTTGTTTTTTATGTTGAGGTGTAATCTATACTAAAAGCTATAGTCTTTGATCTTCATCAATAAGTGCTTCAAGTCCTCCTCTTCACTTTCAGCAAATATAGTGAAGGTCAAATCAGGTGGCAAAAAATGCCTACAGAGAATATTTGCCTACAATTCTCAATGTCAGTAGAGCTCAGTTCTCCAGTGTAGGTGCCACACTAATAAATGGCAAAGCCAATAACCTCTTATTTGGAAACACGGAAAGAAATGCAGAAGTTGGTATCAGGGGTCTCTTAACTCTCTCATTAGCTAGTAGATAGAAGGAGAGGTATTAAAAAAAAAAAGAGTAATGGACATGCCATCTTTTCAGGAAGCACTTTATCAGTAAAACATGTAAAGGAGAGAGAAAAAATGAAAGAGAGAAATAATACATTTTAATAAACTTGGTAACCACTGATTCTTTTACTTGCGGATCCAAGTAAAATAAAATTCCTGACAATTCCAATCTTTTCTCCATTTATCATGATGTTGCTTATTGGTCCAGTTGTGAAGATTTTTGTTCTTTTTATGTTGAGGTGTAATCTGTACTGAAGGCTGTAGTCTTGGTCTTTATCAATAAGTGCTTCAAGTCCTCTTTGCCTTCAGCAAGCAAGGTTGTACCATCTACATATCCCAGGTTGTTAATGAGTCTTCCCCCGATCCTGATGCCAAGCTCTGCATATAGTCCATCTTCTCGGATTATTTGTTCAGTACACAGATTGAATAAATACTGAAAGGACACAACCCTGATGCACACCTTTCTTGACTTTTAAACCATGCAGTATTCCCTTGCTCTGTTCTAACTCTGGTTCTATATGCAATTGCCACATGAGCACAATTAAGAGTTCTGATATTCACATTCTTTGCAATGTTATTAATAATTTGTTATGATCCATACAATTGAATGCCTTTGCATAGTTAATTAAACACTTGTAAACATCTTTCTCATATGTATGTGAAAGCTGGGCCATGAATAAAAAGACTGAAGAAGGATTGATGCCTTCAAATTGTGATGTTGGTGAAGAATATTGAATATACCATGGACTGCCAAAAGAAGGAACAAATCTGTCTTGGAAGATGTATAGCCAGAATGCTCCTTAGAAGCAAGGATGACAAGACTACGTCTCACATACTTTGGACATGTTATCAGGAGGGATCAGTCCCTGGAGAAGGACATCATGCTTGGTAAAGTAGAGAGTCATGAAAAGAAGACCCTCAAAGTGATGGATTGACACGGTGGCTGCAACAATGGGCTCAAGTATGACAATGATTGTGAGTATGGCACAGGACTGGTTAGTATTTTGTTCTGTTGTTCATAGTGTCACTGTGAGTCGGAGCCAACTCAACGGAACCTAACAACGACAACAACAAATATCTTTCTGATATTCTCTGCTTTCAGCCAAGATCCATCTGACATCAGCAATGATAACTCTCCTTCCATGTCCTTTCCTGAATCTGGCTTGAATTTCTGGTAGTTCACTGTCAATGTACTGCTACAACTGTTTTTTTGAATTATCTTTAGCAAAATTCTACTTGTATCTGATATTAATGATTTGTTTGATAATTTTCATATTCCATTGGATCACCTTTCTTTGGAATGGGTATAAATATGGATCTCGTTCAGTCAGTTGACCAGCTAGCTAGCTTCCAAATTTCTCGGCATAGGTGAGTGAGTGCTCAGCATTGCATCTGTTTGTTGAAACATCTCAGTTGGTATTCCATCAATTCCTGGAGCCTTTTTTCACTAATGGCTTCAATACAGTATGTACTTCTTCCTTCATACCATTGGTTTTTGATCATATGCTACCTCCTGAAATGGTTGAATGTCAACCATTTCTTTTTGGTACACTGTCTCTCTATTCCTTCCATCTTCTTTTGATGCTTCCTGCATAGTTTAATATTTTCCCCATAGGATACTTCAATACTGCAACTCGGGGCTTGAATTTTTTCTTCAGTTCTTCAGCTGGAGTAATGCTGAGCATATTCTTCCCTTTTGTTTTCTAACTCCAGGTCTTTGCACATTTCATTATACTACTTTTGTCTTTTTGAGGCACACTTTGAAATCTTCTGTTTAGCTCTTTTACTTTATCATTGCTTCATTTCTGTTTAACTACTCTGTATTCAAGAGTAA
This sequence comes from Dugong dugon, assembly GCA_030035585.1. Lineage (NCBI taxonomy): Eukaryota > Metazoa > Chordata > Mammalia > Sirenia > Dugongidae > Dugong > Dugong dugon. The sequence continues at coordinate 96,684,959 of CM057463.1, read as the reverse complement.
ATTTCAGAGACTCTTCTACCATCTAAGCAAGTTTTCAAATGATTGCCTAGAAAAAATTATTTTATTTGAAGATAAATAATAACAAGAAGAATGATACAGAAAATCTATACACAAATAATACCAGAAAAGGGAAAAAAATTAACAAGATGATGGCAGATACTGATCACTCATTGAAGAAAACAGTTCAGCCCCAAACAGATAAAAATTAAACGCAACATATTGCCATGGAGTCAAGGAAATAAATGGATCAACAAATTAATTCAAAGTGGAGACACAAGAGTTCAGGTAAGATTAACAAGAAGTTGAAGGATGACCTAAAAGACTTAAGAAAGAATTGAAGGCGAAAAATAAAGTTATCTCAGAATGGAGAACCATATTGTAAGCAGTACAAGTAGTCCCTGACTTGCAGTGGGGTTCCATTTCAATGATTCTGTCTTAAGTCTGTTCTGATGTAAGTGAAATACCTTATTATTATTATTTTTAGTTTGTGTTATTATTACCTTTTCTTATAAGTATCTTTATAAATACAATCTATAGTTGTCTTTGGGGTTGAAAACTTTACATATAATCTCCTGTAGTGAACTTCTGAGAATGCTAGCTTCAGCAAATTATTCACTGCAATATTGTATGTAGTGAAAAATGGACAACTGTAAGTGTGGTTTCTCATAAATCAAATATGTCTTAAGTTGGGGGACTACCTGTATATAGGCAAATAGACATTGCTAATAATATAAAAATATGTATGAATAGCAAGAAGGAGAAAGTCAAAAAACAAAATCTGGAAAAACTCAAATTTTATTAGTACTAGAGAGAAACAGATGAATTTTAAGACAAATTATAGTTATTGTCTCAAAGTATTTCCAAAATTTGAAGGGAAAGAGCTATCTATGGCATAAAAGAGTGTAGTATGCCACAATAAAAAATAATATAGAAAAGCCTTCAAGAAGTCACATATTAGTAGATAATTTACTTCAAAGTTTAAAAAAAGAATGTTTTGATTATCTAGGAAGAAGTCAAATAACTTATAAATATAATCATATAATGCATTACCTAATTAAGAACATTTTGAAAATGAAAGGGAGTACTATTTATAATTTTATTGGTGAACAAGTGTTAACAGGACTGAGCTGGACAAAGTGAAAATAGGACCATTTTATTTAAAAACTTCATATATAAAATACATAAATTTTATAATATATATGTAGCACACATGTATATGGTTTTACCCTATCTATCTACCTGTATCTATCCGTATTTGTATGTAAGTAAAATACTACCATGAATTAGCAGATTCTTACAGTTTATTGAAAGTCAAGCTGGATTCAGAAGGGGATGTGGAACAAAGGATATCATTGCTGATGTCAGATGGATCTTGGATGAAAGCAGAGAATACCAGAAAGATGTTTACCTGTGTTCTATTGACCGTGCAAAGGCATTCAACTGTGTGGATCATAACAAATTACGTAAAACATTGTGAAGAAGGGGAATGCCAGAACATTTATAATTGTGCTCATGAGGAACCTGTACATAGACCAGGAAGTAGTCATTAGAAAAGAACGAGAGGATGCTGCCTGGTTTAAAGTCAGGAAAGGTGTGCATCAGGGTTGTATCCTTTCACCATACCTATTAAATCTGTATGCTGACAAAATAAACTGAGAAGCTGGACTATATTAAGAAGAACGTGGTATCAGAATTGGAGGAAGACTCATTAACAACCCGCAGTATGCAGATGACACAACCTTGCTTGTTGAAAGTGAAAGGACTCGAAGCACTGACTGATGAAGATCGAAGACTACAGCCTTGAATATGGATTATACCCCAACATAAAGAAAACAAAAATCTTCATCTCTGGATCAATAAGTAACATCATGATAAAAGGAGAAAAGATGGGAGTTGTCAAGGATTTCATTTCACTTGGATCCACAATCAACGCCCATGAAAGCAGCGGTCAGGAAATCAAATGATGTCTTGGACAAAACTGCTGCAAAAGACCTCTTTAAGTTTGAAAAAGCAAAAACGTCACTTTGAGGACTAAGATGTGCCTGACCCAAGCCATGGTATTCTCAATCACTTCATACACATGTGAAAGCAGGACAAAGAAGAATTGACACCTTTGAATTATGGTGTTGGCAAAGAACGTTGAATATACCATGGAATGCTAGAAGAATGAACAAATTTGTCTTGGAAGAAGTACAACCAGAATGCTCCTTAGAAGCAAGGGTGGCAAGACTACTTCTCTCGTACTTTGGACATGTTATCAGGAGGGATCAATCCTTGGAGAAGGACATCATGCTTGGTAAAGTAGAGGGTCAGTGAGAAAGAGGAAGACCCTCAAGGAGATGGATTGACACAGTGACTGTAACAATGGGCTGAATCATAACAATGATTGTGAGGATGGCATGGGACTGGGCAGTGTTTCCTTCTGTGAAACCTAGGGTCTCTGTGAGTTGGAACCGACTCTATGGCACCTAACAACAACATCGGCAGATTCTTACACGCTACTTTAAAAAGTCTACAGATTTTATTTTTATACCATGAAAATTAAACACTTTAAAATCAAGATATTAAATGGCTTAACTTTTCATGTCCATGAAGTATTCTATCGTAAACATTGCTTATTATAATTTACCATAAAGATAACTTTATATAATACTTAAGAAACCATAAGAAGAAATTTAATAATAAAAAACCAATTTCTTTTACTTTATTATTTTCCTTAGGAAACAATTTATACAAATGTTTAAATCTTTAGGTATTTTACAATTTCTATATTTTTGTATGCATACACAAAGGCAGAAAATCAAATTAATTTGTGCTGTTGAGTGAGGTAATATTTTTGACTTTATCAGTACCAGTTCTATTTTAATTCATCTTTGTATAAGCGTCATAATTTGGCAATAATAAGATTATAAACTATGAGCAGAATCTTCTGATTAAAGTGCTTTTCTGTGAACCTGATATTGCTGTAATAAACTATAAATGCTGATAACACTTGAAGCATTCTAATTAAAATTTTAAAAGACTGATCTACCAAAAAAGGAAATTATATCAGATATAATTCTGGCAGAAAAGAACCACTTAAAATAATTTTCAGATGTTCTTTTCCTTTGTTGCTTTTACTGCCCACATGACGATTTTCTTTTAACAACAAATCTCCTTTATCATTAGCCACAAGCTCTCTTAGTTTGCTCATCAACAAAATACTATAGAAAATACAAACACAATGATTGTACCTTGGCTTAATCAACTCCTGAATCAATTTTGTTATATGTTAATTGTAAATATAAATCTAAAATTCTCTCATGAACAGTAAGAAAATCTCCTTTGATTGTTTTGCTGAAAACAATAATCTGTATAATAAGACATATTCTTGCCAAACGTTGGTAAAATAAATATTTTAAAAAAATTTTTTTCATCGTACTCTAGATGAAGGTTTACAAAACAAATAGTTTCTCATTAAACATTTAGTACACATAATATTTTATGACATTGGTTAACAACCCTGAGACATGTCAACACTCTCCGTTCTCAAACTTGGGTTCCCTATTACCAGTTTTTGTGTCCCCTTCTGCCTTGTAGTAATGTCCCTGGGCTGTTGTGCCCCATTAGTCTCTTTTTGTTGTATGGACCTGTCTAATCTTTGGCTGAAGAGTGAACCTCGGGAGTGAATTCATTACTGAGCTAAAAGGGTGTCTGGGGGCCATACTCCTGGGGTTTCTCCAGTCTCTGTCAGGCCAGTAAGTCTGGTCTTTTCTTGTGAGTTAGAATTTTGTTATTTTTTTTCAGCTCTGTCTGGGAAAACGTTCTGATCCCTGTCAAAGCCGTCAGTGGTGCTTGCCGGGCGCCATCTAGTTATACTGGACCCAGTCTTGTGGAGGCCGTGGTAGTGGTGGTCCAGTAGTCCTTTGGACTAATCTTTCCCTTGTATCTTGTTCTCTTCATTCTCCCTTGATCCCGAAGCGGTGAGACCAGTGGAGTATCTTATATGGCTGCTCACAGGCTTTTAAGACTCCAGACGCTACCCACCAAAGTAGAATATAAAACATTTTCTTTATCAGCTATGTTATGCCAATTGAGCTGGATGTTCCCCGAGACCATGGTCTCCACATCCCTCTGCACAGCAATTTGGTCCTTCAGGGAGTTTGGATGTGTCTATGGAGCTTCCATGACCTTGCCTTGTACAAGCTGTGCTGGCTTCCCCAGTATTGTGTACTGTCTGACGCTTCACCAAAGTTACCACTTATCTATTGTCTATTTAGTGTTTTTCAATCCCCACACTTCTGCTCCTGTATAACCATCAAAGATTGTTTCTTTTTGTGTGTAAACCTTTTCATGAGTTTTTACAGTAGTGGTCTCATACAATATTTGTTATTCTGTGATTGACTTGTTTCAGGCAGCAAAATGCCCTCCAGATTTATCCATCTTATGAGATGCTTTTCAGAGTCATCATTGTTATCATTGTGTAATTCTCCATTGTGTGTATGTACCATAGTTTGTGTATCCATTCATCTGTTGATGGGCATCGAGGTTGTTTCCATCTTTTTGCCATTGTGAACAATGCTGCAGTGAACATGAGTGTGCATATGTCTCTTCATGTGACAGCTCTTATTTCACTAGCATATATTCCTAGGCGTAGGATTGCTGGATCATATGGTATTTCTATTTCTAGCTTTCTAAGGTAGCATCATATCATTTTCCATAATGGTTGTATCATTTTGCATTTCCACCAGTAATGCATGAGTGCTCAGATCTCCCCACAGTCTCTCCAACATTTGTTATTTCCAGTTTTTTTGATTCGTGCTAGTAATGCTCGGGTGAGATGGTATCTCATTGTGGTTTTGGTTTGCATTCCTGTAATGGCTAGTGATTGCGAGCATTTCCTAATGTGTCTGTTGGCCACTTGAATGTCTTCTTCGGTGAGGTGTCTGCTCATTTCCTTTGCCCATTGTTTAACTGGATTATTTGTCTTTTTGTTGTAGAGGTGATGGATTTTCTTGTAGATTTGAGAGATTAGACCTTTATCTGATTTGTAATGTCCAAAAATTTTTTCCCGTTCTGTAGGTTTGCTTTTTACTGTTTTCATGAAGTCTTTCGGTGAGCATGTAAGTGTTAATTTTTAGACGATCCAAGTTATCTAGCTTATCTTCTGGAGTTTGTGTGTTATTGGTTATGGTTTCTATTCTGCTGATGCCGTGCATTATGGCCACTAGCTTTGCTCCTATTTTTTCTTCTATGGACTTTATAATTATTTGGTTTTATATTTAGGTTATTAATCCATTTCGAATTGGTTTTTGTGTATGGTGTGAAGTATGGGTCCTGTTTCATTTTTTTTGCAGATGGACATCTAGTTTTATCAGCACCATTTGTTAAAAAGTCTGTTCCCCATTTGATGGACTTTGGGCCCTTGTCGAAGATCAGGTGACCATAGGTGGATGAATTTACATCTGGGTTCTCAATTCTGTTCCATTGGTCAATGTATCTGTCTTTGTACCAGTACCAGGCTGTTTTGACTACCGCAGCTGTATAGTGGGTTCTGAGGTCAGGTAGAAAGAGTCCTCCTACTTTATTCATCTTCAGTAGTGCTTTACTTATTTGAGGCTTCTTCCCTTTCCATATAAAGTTAATCATCAGCTTCCATCTGTTTAAAGAATGTTATTGGTGTTTGGATCATGGATTGCGTTGTATTTGTAAATTGCTTTGGGTAGAATTGTCATTTTCACAATGTTGAGTCTACCTGTTTCTAAGCATGGTATGTTTTTCTGTTTATGTAACTCTCTTTTGGTTTCTTGCACTAGTGTTTTGTAGTTTTCTTTGTATAGGACTTTTACATCCCTGGTTAGATTTATTCCTAAGAATTTTATTTTTTTAGGGGCTATTGTAAATGGTTTTGTTTTCCTGATTTCCTTTTCATTGTTTTCTTTATTGGTGTATAGGAATCCGTTGGATTTTTGTATGTTTATCTTGTATCCTGCTACACTTCTGAATCTTTCTATTAGTTCCAGTAGTTTTCTCATGGAATCTTTTGGATTTTCTACGTATAGTATCATATTATCCCCAAATAGGGGCAGTTTAATTTCTTCATTACCAATTTGGATGCCCTTTATTTCTTTTTCTTGCCTTTTTGCTCTAGCTAGGACTTCCAGCACAATGTTAAGTAGGAGTGGTGATAAAGGGCATCTTTGTCTTGTTCCTGTTCTCAAGGAGGATGTTTTCAGCCTCTGTCCATTAAGACTGATGCTGGCCGCTGGTTTTGCTTAGATGCCTTTTATTATGTAGAGACATTTCCCTTCAGTACCTATTTTATTGAGAGTTTTTATCAGGAATGGGTGCTGGACTCTGTCTAATGCCTTTTCTGTGTCAGTTGAGATGATCATGTGATTCTTTCCTTTGCTTTTATTTATGTGGTGGATTATGTTGATTGATTTTATAATGTTGCACCACCTTTACATACCTGGTATGAATTCTACCTTTCTTGTGGTGTATTATGTTTTTTGATATGATGCTGAATTCTATTGGCTAGAATTTTGTTGAAAATGTTTGCATCTATAGTCATGAGAGATATTGGTCTGTAATTTTCTTTTTTTTTTTTTTGTGGTGTCTTTGCCTGGTTTTGTTATCAGGGTTTTACTGGCTTCATAGAATGAATTCAGAAGTGTTGCTTCCTTTCTATGTTCTGAAATAGCTTGAGTAGTACTGGTACAAGCTCTTCTGTAAATGTTTTGTAGAATTCTCCAGTGAAGCCATCTGGGCCAGGGCTTTTTTTGGTTGGGAGTTTTTTTTATTACCTTTACAATCTCTTCTCTTGTTATGGGTCTGTTCAGATTTTAAACATTACTGTGTGTTAGTTTGGTTAGGAAGTGTGTTTCTAGAAATTTATCCATTTCCTCTAGGTTTTCAAATTTGTTGGAGTGTAGTTTTTCATAATACTCTGTTATGATCCTTTTTATTTTAGTTGGGTCTGTTGTAATGTCCCCATTTTATTTCTTATTTGGGTTATTTACATCCTCTCCTGTTTTTCTTTTGTCAGTTTGGCCAGTGGTTTGTTGATTTTGTTGATCCTTTCAAAGAACAAACTTTTAGTTTTGTTGATTCTTTCTATTGTTTTTTATTCTCTATTTCTTTATTTCTGCTCTGATCTTTATTATTTCCTTTATTCTGGTGACTGTGGATTTTTTTTTTTTTTGCTGTTCTTTTTCCATTTCTTCAAATTGTGTAGTTAATGTTTTGATTTTGTCCCTTTCTTCTTTTTTGATGGTGTGTCTGTTGCTTTAAATTGTCCTCTGAGGACTGCCTTTGCCGTGTCCCAAAGGTTTGGTACAATATGTGTTCATTCTTGTTTGATTCTAGAAATTTTTTGATTCCATCTCTGATTTCTTCTATTACCCAGCGTTTTGTAACTAGGGTGTTATTCAGTTTACATGTAATGGATTTTTTTTTTCCCTTGCTCTTCCTGTTGTTAATTTTTAACTTGATGGAATTGTGGTCAAAGGAGATACTTTGTATTACCTCAACGCTGTGGATTTTGTTAAGGGTTGCTCTGTGATCCAAGACGTAGTCTATTCTGGAGAACATTCCATGTGCATTGGAAAAGAATGAGTACTTTGCAACTGTTGGGTGGAGTGTTCCATATATGCCTATGAGGTCAGGGTGGCTGATTGTGCCCTTTAAGTCTTCTGTATCTTTGTTGAGTTTCTTTCTACATGTTCTGTCCTTTACCGAGAGTGGTGTGTTGAATTCTCCTAGTATTACTTTGGAACAGTCAATTTCTCTTTTCAGTGCTGTTAGAGTTTGTTTTATGTATTTTGGAGCCCTTTCATTGGGTGAGTAGATGTTTTTTATGGTTATGTCTTAATGCTGAATGATCTCTTTAATCTTGATATAATGCCCTTATTCTTTTATGGTATATTTTGTTCAATAGTCTGTTTTAGCTGAGATTAGTATTGCCAGTCCTGCTCTTTTTCGGTAGATGTTTGCTTGATATATTTTTTTCCATCCTTTGATTTTTAATCAATTTACGTCTTTGTTTCTAAGGGGTGTCTCTTTTAGACAACATATTGATGGATCCTGTTTTTTATCTATTCTGTCACTCTCTGTCTCTTTATGGGTGTACTTAGGCCATTTACATTCAGGGTAATTATTGATAGGTGTGAGATTATTGCTATCATTTTGTAGTGCTTTTTTTTGTGGTGCTGATGTTTTCTTTGTTCATCTTACTCTCTTGTGCAGAATTCCTTTTTTTCTGTGGATTTTTAAAAATTTTTTCTGTTTTTGTAGATTTTGTGTTTACTGAGACTTTATGTTTTTCTTCTTTATTTTGATGAGTAGTTTTGTTAACTTTCTTTATGGTTACCCTGAAATTTACCCTTATCTTCCTAGGTTTGAACTAGTCTGTTATTACTTGGTATTGCCTTGCCTTCCTCTTCATTACACCATTTATTCTGTCTTTTATTGTTGTGATGTTGTTATTTACAAATTAACTTCTCTGGTTCCATGTTGTAATTCTTTTGGTTTTGGATAGTCCTTCAGAGTTCATTTCCTAGGTTGGTATCTGGCTGGTACAATCTTATGTCCTAGATTCAGCCTGTGGTCTGATGTTGTCTTTTATCAGACCAAAGGACTCTGTTTAATAATTCTAGTAATTTTCGTTTGATTTTTACGTAGTCCCTTAATTTATGTTTATCTGGAAATGATCTAATTTTACCATCATATTTGAACGAGAGTTTTGCAGGATATATTATCCTTGACTAGCAATTTTCTTTTTTCAAGGTTTTATATATGTCATCCCATTGCCTTCTTGCCTGCATGGTTTTTGCCAAATAATCTGAGCTTAGTCTTATTCTTTCTCCTCTGTATGTGACTTTTTGTTTTTCTCGAGCTGCTCTCAGGATTCTTTGTTTGTCTTTGGTTTTAGGGAGTGTGTTTATGATATGTCTTAGTGATTTTCTTGTGGGGTCTATCCTATATGGGGTTGGTTGAGCTTCTTCGATGGTCAGCTTTTCATCTTTCATGATATTGGGGAAGTTTTCTGTCAGCAGTTCTTCCATGATCCTCTCTGTTTTTTCTGTTTTCTCCCCCTGTTCTGGAACTCCAATCAGTTGCAGATTTTTGCTTTTGATTGTATGCCACATAATTCTCAAGGTTTGTTCATTTTTATTTGTTCTCTTTTCTGATTTTTCCCCAAACAGAGTTGTATCCAAGTGTTTGTCTTCAATTTCACTGATCCTATCTTCCATTGTTTCAAACCTGCTCCTCAGTCGTTTTATGACACTGTCCATTTCTGAAATTCTTTTATCTTTTGGATTTTTAATTATTGTTTTTGTATGATTTCTAGTCATGAATTTATTCTGACATTTTATTCCTGTATTGTTTTCCTGAATCATCTTTTTTTTTTTGTATTTTCCATGGATTTGTCTTATTTTTTCCTCTTTTTTGTCTGCTTTTTGCTTCAACTCTTGGCTATCTCTGAATATGAGAGATTTGAGTTCCCTATCAGGTAGTTCTAGTGCCTTTTTTTCTACTGGAAAGTCACCTGGTGTTTTATTTTGGATGCCTACTGGAACCAACCTGTCCTATTGTTTTATATGTTTTGATATTGTCTGCTGTCTTCCACACATTCAGTAGTTATGTTCTTCAGTTTTTGATTGTAAATTTATTTGTTTCTTCCTGCTTTTTTGTTTTATTTGGTTATGTGTGAGCAAGTGGGTTGTGCATTCTTTGTTGGTTGCTCATCTGTACGCACGATACTTTTCACCTCCTTGTGCAATAGGCTTGGTCAATCCCTCAGCTATGGTGCAGCAGGGCAGGTCCAGCTTTAGGGGAGTTGCTGGGATGGGTTGTTTGTGGCATGTAGTAAGTCTGACAGAGTGAGACAGGAATCAGTGCAGGACAGGTTTCAGTAGGCCATGTGTATGCTGCTTAGGGGTGTGACGTTCAGTGCACAGTGCAGGTAGGCAGGAAGGAGGCAGGAGATTGTGATGTGTGGAGCTAGGGTGGGTATGGGAAAGAGGAGAGAATGGAGAGAGAAACAGGGGCCAGAAAGAAAAAAGAGTGCTAAGGGATCTTGCTGTTGGAGCAGAGAGATAATTAACTGAGAAATGGAGAAAAACAAAAAGGAAAAAAGAAAAAGAGTAAAAGAAAAAAATAAATATTTAAAAATTAGGGAAAAAAAAAGAAAGAAAAGCCCCCAGGGATCCCACCAGTGCAGCTTCGAAGACTGGGAAAGTGGCTCCCAGGCCACGAAGTACAACCTTGCTAGAAGGGGTAAAGGTGGCACACAGTGCCAGGTATGCAGGATAGAGGAAGAGAAGGTAAGTATAGAGAGATGAGAATCTGAGAAATAAAGAAATACAAAAAGGAAAAAAGAGAGAAAAGAAAACAAAAAAAAAAAAAAAAAGGAAAAAAAAGCCCCTAGGTATCCCACCATGCAGCTGTTCAGACTGGGGAAGTAGCTCTTAAGCTGCACAGTATAGCTTGGCTGGAAGGGGCTCCCAAGCCTAGAAAAGAAGAAGAAAACAAACAAACAAAGAAAACAGAACACATCAAAACAAAACAAAAATGCCCCAGGGAACCCACAGTCAAACGGTGTTTCATAGCCTTTCAAGAAGAAGCAAAGATGGCACATGGAGCCAGATATTTTACAGAAAGGAGCGGGAGGTGGTGAGAGGTATGGAAGAAACAAGAAAAAGCAGAAGAAAACAACACCAGTAACAAATAAATGACAGCCGGGTAGCTGGGTAGCCGGCCAGTGTGGGTGAGTAGGATACAGGCGGCACAGGGCTGAAGCCTGTGACCTCCGGCCAAGAGACTGTGGCTGCAGGAAGCAGAGGAGGCCGAGTGGGGGTGAAGAAGTGTGAGAGGTGGGAAAGCATATATCTCTGGTTAGTGGTGGTTCTGTCTCCTGCTGGGAGCGCTGTGAAGCAATTTTCCCATACTCCCTGTTAGCTGATCACTGTCAGGAGTCCAAGATGGTGAATCCATGCTGGGTTAGCTGATATAGTCCTCCACTTATAACTCTCCTTGCTCTGTTCTCTGTTGGTTTCTTACTCCATTTGGTGCTTGACTGAGTTCTTTATCTCTTCGTTTGATGGTTAGGGTTCCAGGATTGACATTTGTCTTTGTTTGACTTAGTTTCTCGGCTCTTTGCTGTGGAGGGACAGCTTGGTGCTTCTGTTTATAGCACCATGTTGCCTGAAAGTCTAAAATAAATATGATTACAAAAGAAGATACAGTATAAAGGAAAGATTTTCAAATTAATAGTGCTATTTTTTGTAATATGACAGTGTAGAATGCAACATAATTTTATCCAGCAAAAACAATATTTTTTATGTTTGTCTTAGTTATCTGGTGCTGCTATAACAGAAGTGGATGGCTTCAACAAACAGAAGTTTATTCTCTCACAGTCTGGTAGGCTAGAAGTCCAAATTTAGGGCATCAGCTCCAGGAGAAGACTTTCTCTCTTTGTCAACTCTGGGGGAAGGTCCTTGCCATATATCTTCTCTTGGTCTAGGAAGTTCTCCGGTGCAGCAACCCTAGGTCTAAAGGATGCACTCTGCTCCAGATGGTGCTTTCTTGGTGGTGTAGGGTCCCCGTCTCTCTGCTGACTTCTGTCTTTTATATTTCAAAAGAGATTGGCTTAAAACACAATCTAATCTTGCAGATCTCATCAACATAACTGCTGCTAATGCATCTCATTAACATCATAGTGATAGGAATTACAGCACATAGGAAAATCACATCAGATGACAAAATGGTGGACAATGATACAATACTGGGAATCATGGCCTAGCCAAATTGATACACACTTTTGGGGGACACAGTTCAATCCATAACAGTGTTGTTAACATTTGGCCTCAATCATATGTTTTTTGGATTAGGTTAGTTATGTATTCATTTTGAAGACAATGTGGTTTTGTAAAACTATGTTTTGGAATCTTGGTTAACTGGATTCAAATTCTGTTTTATCGCTTATTTAGATCTGCAACCCTCACTAAGTGTTTTGATCCAAACTGTGGTAAGATTTTTGTCCAATATTTCCTAATGAATATGTTTTTAGGATTTATTTTGCTTTCTTTTTTAGACTTAGTTTTTATTTTTGCTATTTTGTTTTATAGCATTATTGTATGTCACTTTAAATACTTTCTGAAACAAAATGGAAAATAGCAAGTAGCATAGAAAAGAAGGAATGATATAAGGGAGGAAGGAGGAGGAAAAAAGGGAAGAAGATAGAGGAGGGAACAAATGTGTACATTTATTTTTGCTCAGATTTTAGACTTTTGTGCCTCATGGTTAAATAAATATATTTTCTTATTCACCATAAAGAATAAGATAAAAAAGGATAAGATAAATAAAAAGATAAAAATATTAAAGATCTTTATAAAATACTAATAATAAAAAGTAAAACTGTAAAATTTATAGTGACTCAGTGGTTGCCAAGTTACTTAAAATGTATTCTTTCTCCTTTTCTCTTTTTCTTTCTTTCTCTCCCTCCATTTTACTCATAAAATGCTTCTTGACAAGATGGCATTTCCATTTTTTTTTTAGTATTAAAAAAACTGTAAAACTTATATTTTGCTCTACATCCCTTTATATTTCATAATAGGACTCAAAATACTGAAGCAATAACAAGACTGATAAGTTTGAGTGCATTTAAAAATGCATTTGAAACAGCTTAGAAGGACAGTGTGCTTTTTTTTTTGAGACATTATCAGGCTATTGGAGCAGAAACTTCATTGACATACATAATTTGAATGCACACTGTCTTAGTCACCTAGTGTTGCTTTAACAAAAATACCCATGTGGGTGGCTTTAAAGAACAGAAACTTATTTTCTCACAGTTCTAAAATACCAAATCAGGGTCTCAGCTACGTTAATTACTTCCTTGTAGTTAGTTCCAGGCATCCCTTGGTTCATTGGCTTGTAGACAATCCTCAAAATGCATCTGTCTCCCTGTGTGTACATTCTTCTTTGTCTAATGTGCTCTTTTTGTATCTCAGAAGTGTTTAGGTTTAGGATCCATCCTAAATTGGTATGACCTCAACTAATTGATCTTATTACATTAGATTGTGTTATGGAACGTAATCCGCTCTATTCAAAGTCAACTTATTTAATCATGTGATTATATCATAGCAGCATATGGCCTGGATTGCAATACGTATTTTAGGGGGGAGCCATAACTCAATCCATAGCACATACTTCGCAAAAAATGTTTGGAAAAGTTACTAAATAAACTTATGGCGGCAGCCTTCATAAAGTAACAGCAGCAATTTCTGAATAGTGAGACATCAGATTTCCAGAATGCAGACATTATAATACTCAGAATGTTCTCAACAACCACAAAAATTGCAGAACATACAAAAAACATAAAATATTAATGGAAAAAGCAAAGAAATTGATACAAACCATCCCTGAGGAGGCTCAGACATTAGAAATGGAAATACTAATCAAATATATTAAATAAACTGTTTTAAATATGCTTGATGAACCAAAGAAAAAATGGGAAAAGAACTAAAATCAATTAAGAAAACAATGCATTTTAAAAATGAGAATATCAATAAGAGAGAAAGAATTTATTAAAAGGAGCCAAACTGAAATTCTAGGTCTCAAAAGTACAAGAATTGAAATTAAAAATTCACTAGAAGGATTGAACATCAGACTGGAGTATAGAGAAGAAAGTACCAGTGAACTTAAAGATAAAACAGTAGAAATTATCCAGTCTTAGAAGTGGACGTCAAAAAGAATGAAAAAAAAAAAAAAAAAGGAACAGAGCCTGAGAGACCTGTGGGACACCATCTAGCATACAAACATACACATCATAGCATCATAGGAGTTCTAGAAGCAGTAGAGAGAGAGAAAGGAGTAGTAAAAATATGTGAAGAAATAATGGCCAGAAGCTTCCCGTTTTGGTGAAAGACATGAATCTAAACATCCAAAAAGCTCAACACACTTCAATGAAGATAAATTCAAAAAGATTCATACTAAGATGCACTATAGCCAAATTGTTGAAAACCAGAGACAAAAAGAAAATCTTGAAAGCAGTTTGAGAGAGAGAATCATTACATACTGGTGATCATCAACAAGATTAACAGTTGATTCCTCATCAGAATCCATGGAGCCCAGAAGGCAGTGGAATGGCATGTTTAAATTTCTGAAAGGCAAAAAAAAAAAACAAAAAAACTGTCAACCAGAAATTCTATATCTGACAAAACTGTCCTTCAAGAGTGAAGGAGAAATTAAGACATTCCCTGACAAACAAAACCTAAGGTAGTTTAATATCAGTAGAACTGCTTTGCAAGAAATCCTAAAAGGAGACCTTTAGGTGGAAATAAAAAGACACTAGATAGTAACTCAAAGCCATGAGAAAACAATGACAACAGAAAGACTAAATGTAACTACATATATAAAAGCCAGAATTATTTTGTTTTTATTTTGTAACTATTTTTTTTTACTACGTGGTATAAAAGAAAGATGTATAAAACATTGTTAAGCCTGTATCAGTGGTCACAAAATGTATAAAAATATAATTTGTGACAATAACAACATAAAGAAGGAGGACAGAAATGTACAGGTACAGAGTATATGTATACTGTCTTAGTTATCTAGTGCTGCTATAACAGAAAAGCCACAAGTGGACGACTTTAGCCAAGAGAAATTCATCCTCCCACAGCGTAGTAGGCTAGAAGTCCAAATTCAGGGTGTCAACTCCAGGGGAATGATTTCTCTCTCTGTGGGCTCTTGGGGAAGGTCCTTGTCATCAATCTTCCCCTGGACTAGGAACTTCTCAGTGTAGAGACCCTGTGTCCAAAGGACACACTCTTCTCCTAGCATTACTTTCTTGGTAATATGAGGTCCCCTGTCTCTCTGCCAGCTTCTCTTTTTTATATAGCAAAAGAGATTGGCTTAAGACACAACTTGATCTTGTAGATTGAGTCCTGCCTCATTAACGTAACTGCTGCTCATCCCATCTCATTAACATCGTAGAGACAGGATTTACAACACATAGGAAAATAACATCAGATGACAAAATGATTGGATAATCACACAGTACTGTGAATCATGGCCTAGCCATGTTGATAGATATTTTTGAGGGACACAATTTATACCATGACATACACCATTATAACTAAGTTGGTATTATTTAAACAAAGTTGTTACAGATTTAAGATGTTAAGTATAATCCCTAATGTAACCACTAAGAAAGTAAGTAAAAATATATGTAGAAAAGGAAAGAAGAGAATCAAAATGGTACACTACACAAATTCAATTAAAAAATGAGTAAAACAAAAAAGAAAATAAGAAGACTTAAAAAATAGGTACCTGGCAGAAGTACATCCATCAATAATTCCTTTAAATATAAATGGAATAGACTCTCTTACTAAATTAAAAGGCAGATGTTGGTTAATCCATTACTATACTGACTACAAGAGAAAAATTTTAGATACAAAGACACAAAATAGTAAAAATTAAAAGGATGAGAAAGATATTCCATGCAAACAGTAAACAAAAGAGAGCTATAGTGGCTCTCTTTGTACATTGGCTTACAATGTAAGGCTCTCAAAATAAGGACTCTAGAAATATATCCAACAAAATCTGTGGAAGGCCTTTGGGAGAAATTCCTACATCATTATTAAAATTATTTAAAGAAAAATAACTAAAAAATTTAAAATATGGACTAAAAATTTTCAGTTAGACGTATAACTACAAACATAACAATTCTCCTAAAAAATACTCTAAATTAAAATGCAAGAGCAATAATAGCATAATAAAGTTCTATTATAAAGCTGATGTAATTTGTAGAGTGCTATAGATGTAGTGATAGACAAACAAACAAATGGAGCAGAATAGAGCATTCTGCTGTACAACAGAAATGGCATTGCATATCAGTAAAGAATTTATGCAATAAAATGTGCTGGAGCAACAGGTTATCCTTCTGCAAAAGAAAAAGAGAGAGAAAGAGAGTTGCTGACGAGTCAGTCACCACTCATGGCAACCCCATGTGTGTCAGAGTAGAACTATTTACCACAGGGTTTTATTGACTGGTTTTTTGGAAGTAGATCACCAGACCATTCTTCCAAGTCACCCCTAAGTGGACTCAAGCAAACACACTTCTTTTTTTTTTAACCAACCAAAAGCTTAAACTGTTTATACCACCCAAGGTGCCTATGTATATGCTTGTATATGTGTATATATGTGTGTGTGTATATATATATATGTTATAATATTTAATATAAATAGTTGTTAATAGTCTCATCAACACAATATATTTTTAGGAATACATGGACATTTGATAAAACAGTAAACAAAAATACACAATTAAAATAATGATTTCCTATTCGGTGGAAGAATGTGAATTTATTGTTGTTAAGTGCCATGGGTTGGTTCTAACTCATAGTGACCCCACGTATGATAGAACAAAATGCTGCCCAGGCCTGTGCTATCATTATCATCGCTGTTTGAGCTCATTGTTGGAGCCACTGTGTCAGTTCATCTTGCTGAGTGTCGTCTTCTTCTTCGCTGACCCTCTGCTTTACTAAGCATGATGTCCTTCTCCAGGGATAACATTTCTGAAGTAAGTAAGATTCAGTTTCACTATCCTCACTTCTAAGGGGGCATACAGGGAATTTAAAAGATAATGATGCTGCACAACTTCTTAAACTAAATAATGACTTTACAGTTATTTTATTATTTTTTAATCCATGTGTGTCTGTGTATCTTTCTCTCTCTTTCGCTACTATGTATTTTATAACAGTGAAAGGTTAAAGGGAAATAAAAGAATCCACACCTAACTCTACAGATGAATCAAATCACATCAGAATAAGTGAGTTCCACCATGTATCTGAGTATTTGTTAAGTATTATGAAAACTACATAAATGAAGGAGACATCTCTGACCTCAGCGAGCTAAAATCTTGTTGGGTAGAAATGATTCAGGGGAAAATAAAGGAACGGGGGCAGAAAAATTTTGAGAAAAAATTCCAGGAGTATAGGTCAAGTATTTAAAGTTGACCTAAGTCAATTTAATCATATAAGTTGTGCGTGTATGTGTGGTGAATATTGACAACTTCTAATACTTAATAGAGATGTTCTATAACTTTTTTATCCCATGACGTATCTCGTAACATATGAATGCATTTATTTTCAGACTAATATAATCAACAATCATAACCTCTTTTGGATTTTTATGATGCTCTATCTCTTTATCCTTTTAAATGCTCCAATCAAAGCCTTCCTGAAATTGAGTAAATACAACAATATTCTAGAGGCAAGATTTAATTAACCTGAAAGTCATATTTAGAAAGCAAGAATCCTCTGAAGATAGGACCCTTTCAGATTGAAGTCTCACGTGCAATTCTGAAAGCCATGACTTCTGGGTCTGCTCATCTCATGCTGTGTTTGTGCAAGGGTGGGGACACTTATACACTATTTCAAGCCGAGCCATACAATTTGGATATAACTAATTTCAACAATGAAAACTAAATTCTAGTTTCCATTTTGGTAATTATCATAGCCTCTGTGGCTGGACAGGAATAAAAATAGGCAAAAAAAGAAAGGAAAAAAGTCTCTTTGCTGTCGAGTCAATTCTGACTTATAGCGACCCTAGAGGACAGAGTAGAACTGCCCCATAGGGTTTCCAGGGAGCAGCTGGTGGATTAGAACTGCTGACCTTTTGGTAAGCAGCTGAACTTTTAACCACTACACCATCAGAGTTTCCAAAAAGAGACAAGGGCCCTTGTAATCACTATCCAGGAAGAAGTGTCTTTTAAATGAATTCTAGGCAATCACACTAAGATTTTGCATTCTAAAATAATGAGACCTGACATATTGGTTTGCCGAAAATGGAGATTTATGTTTAGTGTATTTATTAATAGCACTTCCTTTCACTTTCAAAGTGTCCCAGTGTAAATTATATTTTATGTGACCTACCTGCATATTAAAAGCCAAAGCTGTTTAAGAAAATAACCACAACAAAGGTGTTATACATCACCATTTCTCTGCTGCAGTATTTTATTTATTTATTTATTTATTTGTATTGTACTTTAGATGAAGGTTTACGGAACAAACTAGTTTCTCATTAAATAGTACACATATTGTTTTATGACATTGTTTAACAATCCTACTACATGTCAGTACTCTCCCTTCTCGAAATTGGGTTTGCTATTACCAGCTTTCATGTCCAGTCCTGCCTTCTAGTCCTTGTCCCTGGGCTGTTGTGCCCCTTCAGTCTCGTTTTGTTTTATGGGCCAATCTAATCTTTGGTTGAGGAAACCCTGGTAGTACAGTGGTTCAAGAGCCACAGCTGCTAACCAAAAGGTCGGCAGTTTGAATCCACCAGGAGCTCCTTGGAAACCCTATGGCGTGGTTCTACTCTGTCCTATAGGGTCGCTATGAGTTGAGGTCAACTCAACGGCAGTGGGTTTGATTTTTGGTTTTAATCTTTGACTGAAGGGTGAACTTCGGGAGTGACTTCATTATTGAGCTAAAAGGGTGTCTGGGGACAATACTCTTGGGGTTTCTCCAGTCTCTGTGAGGCCAGTAAGTCTGGTTTTTTTCTGTGAGTTAGAATTTTGTTCTACATTTTTCTCCAGCTCTATCTGGGACCCTCTACTGTGACCCCTGTCAGAGCAGTCAGTGGTGGTAGCCAGGCACCATCTAGTTGTACTGGACTCAGTCTGGTGTAGGCTGTGATAGATGTGGTTCCTTAGTCCTTTGGACTAATCTTTCCCTTGTATCTTTAGTTTTCTTCTCTCTCCCTTGCTCCTGAAGGTGTGAGAACAGTGGAATATCTTAGATGGCTGATCACAGGCTTTTAAGACCCCAGACGCTACTTACCAAAGTAGGATGAAAAACATTTTCTTTATAAGCTATGTTATGCTAATTGAGCTAGATGTTCCCTGAGACTATGGTCCCTACAGCCCTCTGCACAGCAATTTGATCCCTCAAGGAGTTTGGATGTGTCTATGGAGCTTCTATGACCTTGCCTTGGACAAATTTTGCTGGCTTCCCCAGTATTGTGTACTCTCTTACCCCTCACCAAAGTTACCACTTATCTGTTGTTTATTTTGTGTTTTTCAATCCGCACCCCTCCCCGCCTCATAAAATCAAAGATTGTTTTTGTGTGTAAACTTTTTCATGAGTTTTTACAGTAGTGGTCTCATACAGTATTTGTCCTCTTGTGATTGACTTATTTCACTTAGCATAATGCCCTCCAGATTCATCCATGTTATGAGATGCCTTGCAGATTCATCATTGTTCTTTATCAATGCATAATACTCCACTGCGTGTATGTACCGTAGTTTGTTTATCCATTCATCTGTTGATGGGCATCTAGGTTGTTTCCATCTTCAGGGAGCATTGGTGTGCATATGTCTATTCGTGTGACAGCTCTTATTTCTCTAGAATATATTCCTGGAGTGGGATTGCTGGATTTTATGATATTTCTATTTCTAGCTTTCTAAGGAAGCACCATATCTTTTTCCGAAATGGTTGTGTCATTTTGCATTTCCACCAGTAATGCATGAGTGTTCGGATCTCCCTACAGCCTCTCCAATATTTGTTATTTCCAGTGTTTTTGATTTGTTCCAGTAATGCTGGGGTGAGATGGTATCTCACTGTGGTTTTTGTTTGCATTTCTCTAATGGCTACTGATAGCAAGCATTTGCTCCTGTGTCTGTTGGCCACTTGAATGTCTTCTTTGGTGAAGTGTCTGTTCATTTCCTTTGCCCATTGTTTAATCGGATTATTTGTCTTTTTGTTGTAGAGGTGTTGGATTTTCTTGTAGATTTTAGAGGTTAGACCTTTATCTGATTTTCAATAACCAAAATTTTTTTCTAGTCTGTAGGTTTTATTTTACTCTTTTCGTGAAGTTTTTTTGATGAGCATGTGTTTAATTTTTAGAAGATCCCAGTTATCTAGTTTGTCTTCTAGAGTTTGTGTGTTGTTAGTTATGGTTTGTATCCTGTTAATGTCATACATTAGGGACTCTAGTGTTGATCCTGTTTTTTCTTCTATGGACTTTATAGTTTTTGGTTTTATATTTAGGTCTTTGATCAATTTCGAATTAGTTTTTGTGTATGGTGTGACGTATGGGTTCTGTTTCTTTTTTTTTCAGGTGGACATCCAGTTATGCCGGCACCATTTGTTAAAAAGACTGTCTGTTCCCCGTTTGATGGACTTGGGGCCCTTGTTGAAGATCAGGTAACTGTAGGTGGATGGATTTACATCTGAGTTCTAATTCTGTTCCATTGGTCAATGAATGTATCTGTCGTTGTACCAGTACCAGGCTGTTCTGACTACCTTAGCTGTATAGTAGGTTCTGAGGTCAGGTAGTGTGAGTCCTCCTACTTTATTCTTCTTCTTCAATAGTGCTTTACTTATCTGGGGCTTCTTCCCTTTCCATATAAAGTTAATGATTAGTTTTTCCATCTCTTTAAAGAATATTGTTGGTATTTGGATTGGGATTGCATTGTATTTGTAAATTGCTTTCAGTAGAATTGTCAATTTCACAATGTTGAGTCTACCTATCCCTGAGCATGGTATGTTTTTCCACTTATGTAGATCTCTTTTGGTTTCTTACAGTGATGTTTTGTAGTTTTCTTTGTATAGGTCTTTTATATCCCTGGTTAAATTTATTCTTAACTATGTTATTTTTTTAGGGGTTATTATAAACAGTGTTGTATTCTTAATTTCCTTTTCAACATTCTCTTTATTGGTGTATAGGAATCCAACTGGCTTGCGTATGTTTATCTTGTATCCTGCTATTCTGCTGAATCTATTAGTTCCAGTAGTTTTCTCATGGAGTCTTTTGGGTTTTCTATGTATAGTATCATATCATCCACAAATAGGGCAGTTTAATGTCTTTATTACCAGTTTGGATGCCGTTTATTTCTTTTTCTTGCCTTATTGCTGTAGTTAGGACTTCCATCTGCTGCAATATTTTTAAGTAAATTACAAATCACATAAGAAAAGTATTTGGAGAGAATGTGGAGTTTGAGCTAAATACTGAAAAAATGATAGTATCTGAGAAAGTGAAATATGAAAGTTGTTAGGCCACATAGAAGGAAAGGTATTTGCTATTCTTAGAGGATAGAAATATAAATAATACCCAAATGTTCATTTTATTCAAAGGTTTCAGAATTGGGGGTGTACAATCATAAATTGAATCCTAGATAATCTGTTAAAAATGAAATGACCACTAAAACCTGTTGCCTTTGAGCCGATTCCAACTCATAGCGATACAGTAGGACACAGTCCAACTGGCCTATAGGGTTTCCAAGGTTGTAATCATTACTCAAGCAGATTGCTACATATTTCTCTTGCATAGTGACTGGTGGGTTTAAAGAACAGAACTTTTTGTTAGCAGCTGTGTGCTTAACCACTACAAAGTTAATTGTATTGAGTACAAAGTATACCAACTACCATTGTTGCAAGCATTTTAAAATTAATGCTGTATTTTTAGAGCAATAATTACTCACGAATTAGATTTGTGGTGAAGTAGAGTTAATACGAAATCCAAGTTCACTCTTGTCATGACTGACAGTGTCTTAGCACACCACTTGCTTTTGTGCTTAGGGCCACATTTTGAACTATTTTATTTGTTGAGAAATAGTGAAATAAAAATAAGTACTGCCAACGTCTATAAATGTCTTATTGTGAATGAAAAGAATAGGGTTAGAGTTCCTTTACATGAACAGCATCAAAAGAAAAACAAAACAAACCAGAAAAACATCCATTAATTCATTATTTATAATAAGAGTGTTACAAAACAGAAAACTGGTTGTAGTATGATTTTGTATCATTCTGAATAAAATATATTTCTTTATGAAATGTCTTGTTTTATAATCTATATTTTGTATCCATAATACCCATGTTTTGGAAAATCTATAAAAATTATTTAACTAAGTACTTATTTCAGAATATTTGTGCTAATTGTAAAATAACAATGATAAAAAGAAAAAATAGAGCTTCTGTATTGTTTGAAAGCCGCCAATAGTGGTCTCCCAATTGGCAGAGGGCTGGTATGGAATTTCTTAGCTTTTCCAAAAATAGGCTGAGATAGTATATTCAATGATGAGATCATAGGTATGCTTTAAGCCGTGTTCAATATCGAGGGCTTACTAATTACAGTTATACATATTTTATAGCATTTAAAATTTACCCTATCCTGTGTGTGTGTTTAATTTCTTTTTCTCTTTGCATTTTAGTTTTGGAAATTTCCATTGAAATATCTTCAAGCTTATTGACTCTTTCTTTTTCCATGTTGAGTCTACTCATGAGCCCATCAAAGACATCTTTCATATCTCTTACAATGTTTTTGATTTCTAGAATTTCCTTTATATTCTCTTTTAGAATTTCCTTTTTTTTTCTTCTGTGTATATTACTGTTATGAATTGAATTGTTGGTAGTTGACTTGTAGTCTGTCTGACTCATGGCGACCTCATGTTTGCAGAGTAGATTGGCCAAGGCTGTGAGCTTTCTGAAACAGATCCCCAGGCCTATCTTCTGAGGCACCTCTGGGTGAGTTTGAACCATCGATCTTTCAACTAGTAGTGGAGCTCTTAACTGTTTGCACCAACCAGGGACTCCTTACGGATTGAATTATGCTTCCGCAAAAATATGTATTGTTGTTCTTTCCCGTCTGTACATATAACCCTGTTTGAATATAGGGTTGTCTTTGTTATGTGCATTAGGTCATACCCAAGAAGGTTGGATTCTCAATCTTATCACTTTTGAGTTGTAAAAAGGGCAGAATGGACACAGAAGCATGCACAGAGAGAAAAGGAAGTCAAACAATGGAGACATATGCATCCACAGTGATTACAGGCAGATACAAGAAGCTGAAATAGACAAGGAAGGACCTCCCCTAAAGTCACATCAAAACTTTGAATTTCTAGCCTCTTGAACTGTGAGAAAATAAATTTTGTTGTTCAAAGACACCCTGTTGTGGTATTTTTGTTACGGCAGCACCAGATAACTAAGACAATTACCCATGTCTTTTAACATGTTGTCTACTTTCTACAGCCCTTTTAATATGAATCATAGTTATTTTAATTTCCCTCTCTGATAACTACAACACATGTATCCTATCTGAGTCTTGTTCTGAATCTTGCTTTGTCCTTTTAGATTGTGTTTTCTCTTGCTATTTGTCAATTCTTGTAATATTTTGTTGAAATCAGGACATGCTTATTGGGTAATAGGACTGAATTAAATAAGCCTCTCAGTATGAAGATTTAGGTTAATCTGGCTAGGAATTGGGTTGTTTAATGTTTGCAGAAGCTATAGGTGTCAGAGGCTTCAAGTATCTCTAGTGTCCTTGTGTATGTCTCTTCTCTTGATTTTGGACTTCTCTAAGTAATTCTCCTCAGCGAATTTGTGTCTTGAAGCACTTTTAGCTATAGCTCAATATTTTATTTCACTGGAGCTTTGTAGGTGTGTTGGTAAAGTATTGGAGTGGTGGAAAGAGCGTGTTATAATTTTTTGGTTAAGTCTTAGTCTTTTAGGGGCCTGTGTCTCTGGCACTCCCCACTCGCTTTTATAGTTAGGTGAGCCAGGAAGGCTAAAGGAGGCCTGAATGAGAACAATTCCCTTGCTCCCAAGGCCCTGGGACAAGAGTTTAGTAAAAACTTTCTCACTAGAGGGTAGGCCTTTGTTACAAAAAAAGGTTCTGGGCACGTTTTTGTTAGGTGCCATCGAGTCAGTTTCAACTCATAGCGACCCTATGTACAACAGAACAAAACACTGTTGGATCCTGTGCCATCCTCACATGTGTTGCTGTGTTTCAGCGCGTTGTTGCAGCCACTTTGTCAATCCATCTCATTAAGGGTCCTCCTCTTTTTCGCTGACACTCTACATTACCAAGCATGATGTCCTCCTCCAGGGACTGATCCTTTCTAATAACATGTCCAAAGTGTGTGAGACAGTCTTGCCATCTTTGCTTCTAAGGAACACTCTGGCTGTATTTCTTCCAAGAAAGATTTGTTTGTTCTTCCGGCAGTCCATGGTATATTCAATATTCTTTGCCAACACCATAATTCAAAGACATCAATTCTTCTTAAGTCTTCCTTATTCATTGTCCAGCTTTAGCATCCATATGAGGAGACTGAAAATATCATGGCTTTGGTCAGGTGCACCTTAGTTCTCACAGTGACTTCTTTGCTTTTCAACACTTTAAAGAGGTCTTTTGCCGCAGATTTGCCCAATGCAGTATGTCTTTTGATTTCTTGACTGTTGCTTACTTGAGAGTTGATTCACAATTATTACTAATTCCATCTTTCTACCAGAAAACAAGAGGGGATTTTTCTCAGATCTTTACTGTGAGAGCTTAGTGGGTTTTCTGGAAGTAGAGGTCACAAAATGGTTAGGTTTCCCTAAGACGGTTACATCTTGTAGTTTATTACTATTATGGCAGCCCACACTCAGCCTCCAGTAATTCATCAAAAGTACCATTTAAGTATTTCTACCATTTATGTCTCCAGCAGCTTCTGCTCCATGTAAACAACTATTGACTATTACTTTGTGCTTTTCTCTCTCTCTCTCTAGATTTTGTGGTGTCACTTTGCCTTGAAACTCTGTTCTGTGATGGCTCCAAGAAAAAACTTAGATTTTCAGTTTGTCCAGAATTTTTTTTTTTTTTGTAAGAATGGGAGTGACAGCTTCCAGGCTATTTACATGTTGGAGCTGGAACAGGAACTTCTATCATTCATTATTTATTCTATCTTTATTTATTTATCAATCTATCTGACTGTCTATGTATCTATTTATTTATTTGTAATAATATTTGAATGTATTTTTAGTGGAAGTTTAAACAGCAAATAAGGTTCCCGTTTAAAAATTATTTCACAATTTGTTCAGTGACATTGGTTATATTTTTCACAATATGTCACCATTCTCGTTAATCTTGTTCTGGGTATTTCATTTCTAGTAATATCATTTCCTTTTCCCCTTATCTTTTCATCTTTATTTTAGTGTAATTTTTGACCATTTTGTTTCATATAGAAGATTTTTTAAAGGTGCACAGTACTCACTGGTAATATTCTTTATTTATAGAATCAATTTGTTATTTAGGTAAAAAGTGACCTCGGGCTAGTTTTGATTCAAGTTTTAAGGAGTATCTCAGGGTAATAGTCTCTGGGAGTCCTCTCGTCTCAATGGGTGCAGTAAGTATGCACTTTTTAAGAATATGAGTTCTGTTCCACATTTTTCTCCAATTCTGTCAGGATCCATATGCTACGGCCCTGATCAGAACAGTCGTTAGTGGTAGCCAGGTACCATCTAGTTCTTCTGGTCTGAAGGTAAATGAGACTGAGGTTTCTGCAGATTGTTAGTCCTATAGACTAATTTCTCCTCTGAGTCTTTGGTTTTCTTCTTCTTCTTTCTTTCTGGATAAGAAGAGAGCAATAGTTGTATCTTATATGGCTGCTCACAAGCTTATTAAGACCCCAGATACTACTCATAACATATAATTTATGAACTATATTATGCAAATTGACCAAGTTGTCCCATGACGCTATGGTCCTAAGCCTTCAAACCCAGAGACCAATCCCATGAGATGTTTGGTTATGTCTAAGAAGTATCCTTGACTGTGCCCTCATGTGGTTTATTAAATATATGAATATACATGCATGCACACACATACGTGTTTATGCACATATATGTACCTACATCTATTTGTGCACACATATATACATACATACATACCCATACTCATATATGCATATATACATACATCAATTAAAAACACACATATATTTGGGTTGTTTTTGGTATTTTGACAGATTGTATGTGTCATATCCTTTATCAAAAGCTCCCTTTTGTCTTGTATGCTTCTTAGTGACATCATTTAGCTTGGTAAGCTGTGCCCTCTTCACCCACACTTGGTGCTACTTTTCCCATTCCCCCAAGAACAAGAACAAAAAAAAAAAAAAACAAAAAGAAAAAAATAAGAGATGTCTACTATCTACAGCCCCACACATCTGTCAGTTTGTCGTATTGTGGTAGCTTGTGTGTTGCTGTATTGCTGGAAGCTATGCCACCAGTATTTCAAATACCTGCAGGGTCACCCTTGGTGGACAGATTTCAGCTGGGCTTCCAGAGTAAGACAGACTAGGAAGAAGGACCTGGAGGTCTACTTCTGAAAAATTTAGACAGTGAAAACCTTGTAAATAGCAGCAGGATATTATCTGATATAGTGCTCAAAGACGAGCCCCTCAGGTTGGAAAGCACTCAGATTACAACTGCGGAAGAGCTTCGTCCTCAAAGTAGAGTCGACCTTAATGACATGGACGGAGGCAAGCTTCTGAGACCTTCATTCACTGATGTAGCAGGATTCAAAATGAGACAAACAAACTGAAAACATCCGTTAATAATCAGAACATAGACTGTACGCAGTATGAGTCCAGGAAAATTGGAAGTCATCCAGTAAGAAATGGACTGCATAAACATTGATACCCTAGGCATTATTGAGCTGCAATGGACTGGTATTGGCCATTTTGAATTGGACAATCATATGGTCTACTATGCCAGGAATGTCCAATTGAAGAGGAATTGCATCATATTCATCATGAAAAAGAACATTTCAAGATCTATCCTGAAGTACAGTGCTGTCAGTGATAGGAGAATATCCATATACCCACAAGGAAGACTAGTTAATATGACTGTTATTCTAATTTATGCATCAACAGCTAAGGCCAAAGGTGAAAAAACTAAAGATTTTTACCACCTTCTGCAGTTTGAAATTGATGGAACATGCAATCAAGATGCATTAATAATTACTGGGGACTGGAATGCAAAACTTAGAAACAAAGACGGGTGGTTGGACAATATGACCCTAGTGATAGAAACAATACTGGAGATCGCATGATAGAATTTTGCAATACCAAAGACGTTTTCATTGCAAATACCTTTTTTCAATAACATAAAAGGTGACTATACACGTGAACTTCTCCAGATGGAATACACAGAAATTAAATCGACTCCATCTGCAGAAAGAGATGATCAAAAAGCTCAGTATCATGAGTCAAAACAAAGCCAAGGGCCCACTGTGGAAGAGATCATCAATGGCTCAGATGCACGTTCAAGTCGAAACTGAAGAAAATTAGAATAAATCCACATCAGCCAAAGTATCACCTTGAGTATATTCCACCTGAATTTAGAGACCATCTCAAGAATAGATTTGACACATTGAACACTAATGTCTGAAGACCAGATGAGTGGTGAAATGATATCAAGGATATCATACAGGAAGAAATCAAGAAGTAATTAAAAAGACAGGCAAGAAAGAAAAGACCAAAGTGGATGTCACAGAGACTCTGAAAGTTGCTCTTGAACGTTGAGTAGCTAAAGGGAAAGGAAGAAATGATGAAGTAGAAGAGTTGAATAGAAGATTTCAAAGGGTGGCTTGAGAAGACAAAGTAAAGTATTATAACGATGTGTGCAAAGACCTGGAAATAGAAAACCAAAAAAGGAAGAACATGCTAAGCATTTCTCAAGCTGAAAGAACTGGAGAAAAAATTGAAGCATCCAGTTGCAATATTGAAGGATTCTATGGGGAAAATATTAAATGATTCAGGAAGCATCAAAAGAAGATGGAAGGAATACACAGAGTCACTATACCAAAAAGAACTGGTTGAAGTTCAGCCATTTCAGGAGGTAGCGTATGATCAAAAACCAATGGTACAGAAGGAAGAGGTCCAAGCTGTACTGAAGGCATTTTTGAAAAACAAGGCTCCAGGAATTGAGAGAATGCCAACTGAGGCGTTTCAACAAAGAGATGCAGCATTGGAAGTGCTCACTCATCTATATCAAGAAATTTGGAAGACAGCTACCTGGCCAACTGACTGGAAGAGATCCATATTTATGCCTATTCCAAAGAAAGGTGATACAACTGAAAGCAAAAATTATCGAACAATATCATTAACGTCACACACAATATATGACAATAGGTCGTAACAAATTATGGATAACACTGTGAAGAATGGAAATTCCAGAACCCCTAATTGTGCTCATGAGGAACCTGTACATGGATCAAGAGGCAGTTGTTCCAGCAGAACAAGGGGATACTTCGTGGTTTCAAGTCAAAGTTGTATACTCTTAACATATTCGTTTAATCTGTATGCTGAGCAAATAATCTGAGAAGCTGGACTATATGAAGAAGAGGTTATCAGGATTGGAGGAAGACTCATTAACAACCTGCGTTATCCAGATGACACAAGCTTGCTTGCTGAAAGTGAAGAGAACTTGAAGCACTTACTGATGAAGATCAAAGAATCAATATGGATTACATGTCGACATTAAGAAAACAAAAACTTCACAACTGGACCAATAAGCAACATCATGATAAAGGGAGAAAAGATTGAAGTTGCCAAGGATTTCATTTTACTTAGATCCACAATCAACACCCATGGAAGCAGCAGTCAAGAAATCAAATCAAATATTGCTTTGAGTAAATCTGCTGTAAAGGACCTATTCAAAGTGTTAAAAAGCAAAGATGTCACCTTGAAGACTAAGGTGCGCCTGACCCATCCATGGTGTTTTCAATTGCCTCATATAATTGCAAAAGCTGGATGATGAATAAGGAAGACTGAAGAAGAATTGATGCCTTTGAATTGTGGTATTGATGAAGAATATGGAATATACCATGGACTGATAAAAGAACAAAGAAATTCATCTTGGAAAAAGTACGACTGGAATGCTCCTTGGAAGCAAGGATGGAGAGACCGTATCTCACATAATTTAGACATGTTATCAGGAAGGACCAGTCCCTGATGAAGGACATCATGCTTGGTAAAGTAGAGGGTCAGTGAAAAAGAGGAAGACCCTCAATGAAATGGATTGACACAGTGGCTGCAACAGTAGGCTTAAGCATAACAACTATTGTGAGGATGGCGCAGAACTGGGCAGTGTTTTGTTCTGTTGTGCATAGGGTTGCTAGTAGTCGGAACCGACTTGAAGGTACCTAACAACAACATAACAGTTACCAATAAGTCCCTTTCTCTTGCGTACATCTTAGTGACATTTTTACCTTCGTCAAGCTTTGCACACTTCACCTTCATTCAGTGTTACTCTTCCCATCACCAAAAGCAACAAGTGTCTACTATCTAAAGAGAGAATTTCCCTCTCCCAAAAACGTGCAGCAATTTTAAGTGAAAGAACTGGTAATTGAACATATTGTTTACAAAACTCATAGTAGAAAGTGACATTTCAGTTTTATTATTAAAGAAGAAATTATCTTATAATAGATAAAATTACTTTTTAAAGAGTTGAATATATGCTAGAAAGTGAAATTACATAACTTCAGCTTCTATTCCTTATGAATTTATTTCTTGATCAAATATATGGTTCATTCAAATACAGCTACTGCCAAAATGCAATCATCTATGAAAAGTTTTTAAATTAGTGAAATGTCTGAAGTAATTGCAAATTGAAATGTTAAGTCTGACGCTACAAGCAAAACTCATTAACAACTATTTTTTCTTAGTTTAAAAGTTCATTTCTCTGTAATATTGTATATATGAATATTATATTGCTGTTTTGTAAAACTTTAAAATTAATTTAAACTGTATAGTTGGGGAGGAAATGAAGGCTCTGAAATTAAAAGTCTCACTCTGCAATAGCCCTTTGTTTTCTTAAATAACTCTATAACATACAATTTTCATAATTCTGATTTTGTAATGCTGCTTCATTAATGCATATTTAGATATGAGTTTAATGACTGCATTTTAAATTCAGCTTATTTAGCAAAAATTTACTCAGAAAAATGAATATATTTGCTTTATTTAAATAGGCATTATGTAAAAGCAATAATAACTACCAATTTGTATAAGTTACTCTATTGTTATATTGCTTCTATTAAATTGATGTCTCTTTTGTGTGTGTGTTGCCTTTCTTTATTGAGTTTTTTTTTTTTTAACCTAGGAAAGCGTTCTATTAAGGATGTGAAAGTATGTGATAAGAACTTCAAACATTTATACATGATAAATGGTGACTGGGTTTGCTTTTAAAAAATCTTAATTTTAAAAATGAATAGATGTATAATTACTTTTTCTAACCAATGCACATACCTTTTAGTATGATAGCATTGCTTTGCTGAGTTTCAAGAGACTGTATGCATCAGTTTGTCCTGAAGAACTGGAGAAATTTTGTTTTTCTTTAAATACCTTTGTCACAGCTTTCTTTCACAAAAAAAAAAAAAACTACTTCATACATATATATGTACTCTCTCTGAAGTCGAAGAAATAGCCTAGCACTTTTTCATGCATAGGCGACCATACTGCTTGACACAGCTGAATGGATCATAGGATTGGTATCAGCCAAGAGGGGGACTGGAAGGAAAGAAACATCTTATCAATAAATGATTGTAATATTTTGTTCCATATCATATTATTTATTACAAATAAAGGAGCAAAGTCTAAAATATACATGCATAAAAAGTCAACACACAAATATCACAGGCAGTACAAACCATAAATAATGAAACTACATGTCAGCAAAAGCCATGAGTAATCAGCTCCAGCAGACATTAGGAAATGATATTTAATAAAAGATTGGGTTATTTGTGACCAGAATTAGAGAAGAAAAGATGGTGTATTAGTCTTCTCTTGAGAAACAGAATCAATCAATATATACATATACATACATATACATATATGTATGTATTTTATGTATATACATATATATATATATATATATATATATATATATATATATATAAAGCGACAGAGACAGAGGGGCAGACAGAGACAAATTTATTTTCAAGGAATTACTTCCTGCAGTAGTGGGAGGCTGGCAAGTCCAAAATATCTTTAAGAGGTCAGGCGACAAGTAGAGTGTTCTGGAAGCAGAATAAACCCTGGAGAATTCTCTTTTTGCCCTTAAGGCCTTTAATTGATTGATTGAGGACTACTCACCTATGGAAGGTAATTTGTTGTACTTGAAGCCAACTGATTTAATCACCTGTCACTGTAACAGCAAGTAAACTAGGGTTTCACCAAATAAATGGGCACCATAACCTAGCCAAAATGATGCATAAAATTAACTATCACTGATGGAGAGGACCCAAGGTATCAGGAAGGACATCAAACAACTCTAGCTATTGAGGCACCAGGAAGACAGTATGTTCCCAGAGCTACCTTAAAACCCACATCACATGTGAGCCTGACTCTAGGGTACTTCCTGGGTGTCTATGAGATTCCTACTCTTATTTGCATGTATAGCTCTACAATGATGTAATTATTTGAAGTATTCTATGTGAGAATGCTCCTTGCATATAAAATATCTTGATAAAGCACGTTGGAATCTTCAAGCATTCTGCTTTAAGGAATTGAATCTACTAAATGAATGGGGCATTCTTAATGCATTCAGTAGTTTACAATCATGAACAATGATGGGAACATACAAGAGAAGCATTGTAGCTTACTACTAACAATCAAAACGTGTGTTTCTCTATCTTTAAAGCTAATAAAACAAACAAAAAACCCCTGTTGCCATCAAGTCGAATCCAACTCGTAGCTACCCTATATTGTAGACCTTAAATTTGAAGAAGAAGAAAGGGAGAAAGAACAATTATGGTAACTACCACACATTTGGGGACAAAGCTTTACATTTGATCTTCATATTAATATTTTATCATTGTTAAGTACTGTCAAGTCATCTCCTACTCATAGTACCCTTGTGTATAACAGAATGAAATGTTGCCTGGTCCTGTGCCATCCTCATAATAATTGCTATGTTTGAGCCCACTGATGTAGCTACAGTGTCAGTTCATCTCATTGAGGGTGTCCTTCTTTTTCACTGTCCCTCTGCTTTACCAAGCATGATGTCTTTCTCCAGTGATTGGACCTCCTTGATGACATGTCCAAAGTAAAAGAGAGAGAATCTTGCCATCCTCGCTTCTAAGGAGCATTCTGGCTATACTTCTTCCAAAACTGATTTGTTCATTCTTCTGGCAGTCCATGGTATATTTAGTATTCTTTACCAACACCACAATTCGAAAGCATCATTTCTTCTTTGGTCTTCACTTCTCATTGCCAAGCTTTAGCATGTATATAAGTTTATTGAAAATACCATAACTTGAGTCAGGTGTACATTAGTCATCAAAATGACATCTCTGGCTTTTTAACACTTTAGAGGTCTTTTGCCTAATGTAATATGTTGTTTTATTTCTTGCCTGCTGCTTCCAAGGACATTGAGTGTTGATCCAAGAAGAGTGAATTCCTGATGACAACTGCAATTTCTTTGACATTTATCATATTATTGTTTATTATAAGGATTTTAGTTTTCTTTATGTTCAGATATAATCCATACTGAAGGCTGTAGTTTTTTACCTTCATCAGTAAGTTCTTCAAGTTATCTTCACTTTTGGCAAAAAAGGATGAGTCATCTGCATATCACAGGTTGTTAATGAGTCTTCTGACAATCCTGATGCCATGTTCTTCTTCATATAACTCAGCTTCTCTATGCAGTAGATATAAATATATTAATATAAATGTGTAATCAACTTTATTGAGGTATTATATATGTGTGTGTATGTATATATACACACAAATATACACACACAAAAAAACACTCCTGTATATGTACCTATATATAAATGTTATATATATAAATATATATGTAAATATATAAAAATGTTATATATATAAAATTACATATATATATACACTAAAACATGTTGTTGGCTGCCTTCAATTCAGCCCCAATTCATGAGGACCCCTCACGCAATGAAATGAATTGCTGCACAGTCTTTCACTGTATCATGATTGGCTGCAGACTGGACCATTGTGATCCATAGTGTTTTCATGGGCTGATTTTTGGAAGTAGATCACCAGGCTTTTCTTCCTAGTCCATCTTAGTCAGGAAGTTCCACTGAAACCTGTTCAACATTATAGCAACATGCAAGCCTCCACTGACAGATGGGTACGGGGTCTGCATGAAGTGTATTGGCCAGGAATTGAACCAGTGTCTTTTTCTACCACTGACCCACCAATTCCTCATATAACACATACAGTATGATAATACATAAAATAATATGCACCCAATTTAAGTATATAATTTCATTAATTTTGACAAACATAGACCCATGTAATGACCACATCAATCAAGATATGAAATATTAATTTCACCCCAGAAAGTTTGTTTACATTTCATTAAATTTAACTCTTCCCAGGCCCTAGATGATGTCTGATTTGTTGGCCTCTTTTGCATAGCATATTGTTTTAAGATTCATCCATGTTTTTGCCTGTATCAGTAGATTGTTCCTTTTTCTTGCAGAAATGAGTGATTTTTTTTTTTTTTTAATGTATATGTCAAAATGTTTATCCACTCACATGTTGATGGACGTTTGGATGGTTTTCAGTTGTTTGTATAATGAAGTAAACTATTAATATCCATGTAAAAGACTTTATGTGGATATATGCCTTTATTTCTTTTGAGTAAATACACAGGACTGAAATGTTGAACCCTACGGCAAGTACATATTTAACTTTATAAGCAAGTACCAAATTGCTTTCCAAAGAGGTTGAACAGTTTTCCGTTCTCACACATAATGTACAATAGTTTCGGTTCCTCCACATACTTGGCAATATGTTTAAATGTCAATCTTTTTTTCTTAATTGTAGCATTTTAATGATTGTTTAGTTGTATCTCATGGTAGTTTTAATTTGACTTACTCTGAAGTTTAATAATGTTGAATATGTTTTCATCTGCTTTTTGGCATTTATATATCATCATTTGTCAAGTGTCTATTCAAGTATTTTCTCCAAATTTTAACTTGGTCGTATATTTTCTTAATACTGAGTTGTAAGAGTTCTTCAGATATTCTAGATACAGGTTATTTCTCAAATATACACATATTTCAAATACTTTCCCAGTATGTGGCAGTAAGCATGTTCAATTACGGGGTTAGTCACGTTTGTTTTTGTCTCTCAGGGATCACAAACCTGTGCAACTTGTTTAATACCTGAAAATAAATGTTGTAGATAATGATATCCTTTTTCTAGATATTTATGTAGAATAGTAAGTCCAGGCCCTGTTACTTCACCGTGACCAGAAGTGGAAGTCCTTGGTAAAAAAGAATCTCTGTTTTTTATGGTTTAATGCTGACAGCTTTCTAACCCCATTCCCTTCTCTTCCCCTTTTGGAGATAAGAAAGTAAAAACATTCACTCCCTTGTTACTGTAGGACATTCAAACCAAATCAGGCAAAATGTGGCCTTCATGTGGAACCTTGTCCAGACTGCATCAGTTAGCCAAAATAAAATCCCAAGCTATGCTCTCTCCTTGCTCTCACAAGCCATGTTGAACTTGTTTGGGATCCTACCTTCCTCTCTCCAGCTTCTCATCAATTTCTCATTCTTATTTTTTTCTAACTATATGATTTTGTAAATTACTTGAACTCTCTGTGCCTCAATTTCCTCACCTGTAAAATGGGAATTATGATAGTATATTTCCTAGAATTGTGAAAATTGAGTCAGATAATTCATAAACATTCTTGGAGTACTGCCTGGCATATACTAAGCACTCAAAAAATATTGGATCATGACAATGAAAATAAATCTGAAAACGTATACTTTACCAGAAGGTTCTTAATGTAAATAGTTATTTAAAATAAGACCCAGAATTATTATTGTACTTTCATTTTAACATTTACATAGTGAACATCACTTGCTATGAATAAACTAGCAAATGTATTCCAAATAAGTTCTTAATTACAATCATCACTTCTGGGCTTATAATGAGAGTAAAAGCCATCTGGTTTAAAAAGTGACACGAGCCATATAAGAGCTCAGCACAAGGGACTGTAAGGCAGTTACCAATCTGCTTTAATTCAATGTTAAGTTTAATAAGATGATAACTTAAAATTATACCATTCCATCTTTCAGTATAAAGGCTAAGTATTACTAGATGTGTCTTTCAATATATCGAAATGCCTTCATCATATTAAAACAACGTATGTACTGTATCTGTTATACAAGAAATTAAAATAATAAAATACTTTTCCTCCCCTCAAGAAAATTGTCATCTCTGCTAAAATAGTTGCAATATTTAAGCTTAGAACATAAACTTAATTTGAGTAGGTATGCCAGCTGAGGATTCAGAAAAAAGAAGGTTTTTAACCTTGATGATTCTGCTTGGAAGCTTCTATGGTATCTTTTTCTGCCTTGATAATCAGCTTACATGATTCATCATCTTTAGCAGTTTTCTTCAGAGGAAAATATTATATAATACTTTGAAACTAATCTATACATCGTGAGGGTTATTTTTGTAATACCTTGATAGCAAAACCAAAACACTATTACAGTTACACTGATTATAACAAGCAGGCTGGACACAATGCTAACAAGAGAGGACGTCCTTGGAACTGGGTAGAGAAATCACTTTCCTTTTCTATTTGTTAACAAAAGAGTTATTTTTGTTTGTTTGTTTATTTTTAATATGCAGGTGTGAAATTCTCTGTTAATTGTTCACCAAAGTATGGTTTTAGTAGCTGTTAACAGCATAAGAATGCAATCAGTAAACACAGTATTGCTGTGTAGTAGATAGTAGACCTCTTTAAAGAACTCTTTAAAGTGTTCAAAAGGAAAGACGTCATTTTAAGGAAGAAGGTGTGATAGACAAAAGCCATGGTTTCTTTTATTTATTTATTTTTGTTGTACTTTGAGTGAAAGCTTACAATTCAACAGTCTCTCATACAAATACTTACACATACATTGTTATGTGACCTCATTGCTTTCCCTATAGTGTGACGCACACTCCTCCTTTCCATCCCTGCTTTACAAGTCCATTCAGCCAGCTCCTGACCCTCTCTGCCTTCTCATCTCACCTCTGGACAGGAGTTGTCCTTTTAATTCATGTATCTACTTGAGCTAAGAAGCACACTCTCCACGAGTATCATTTTACGTCCCATAGTCCAGTCTAAACTTTGTCCGAAGAGTTGGCCTTAGGAATGGTTTTAGTTCTGGGTTGACAGAGAGTCTGGGGCCATGCTTTCTGGGCATCCTCCAGTCTCAGTCAGACCATTAAGTCTGGTCTTCTTACTAGAATTTGAGTTCTGCACCCCACTTTTCTCATGCTCTGTCAGGGACTCTCTGTTGTGTTCCCTGTCAGGGTGATCATTGCTGGTAGCCAGGCACCATCTAGTTCTTCTGGTCTCAGGCTGATGCAGTCTCTGGTTTATGTGGCCCTTTCAGTCTCTTGAGCTAATACTTACCTTGTGACTTTGGTGTTCTTCATTCTCCTTTACTCCAGGTGAGTTGGGACCAATTGATACATCTTAGATGGCCACTGACTAGCTTTTAAGACCCCAGATGCCACTCACCAAAGTAGGATGAAAAACATTTTCTTAATAAACTTTATTATGGCAATTGATCTAGATGTTCCCTGAAAACATGGTCCCCAGACCGCCGCCCCTGCTACTCTGTTGCTTGAAGTGTTTGGTTGTTTTCAGGAAACTTCTTAGCTTTGGTTTAGTCCCGTTGTGCAGACTTCCCCTGTAGTGTATGTTGTGCAGACTTCCCCTGTAGTGTATGTTGTCCTTCTCTTCACCTAAGATAATTCTTGTCTACTATCTAGTTAGTAAATAATCCTCTCCCTCCTTTCCCACCCTTGTAACCATAGAAGAATGTTTTCTTCTGTGTTTAAACCTTTTTTTGAGTTCTTATAATAGTGGTTGTATACAATATTTGTCATTTTGTGACTTACTAAATTCACTCAGCAAATTCCTTCCAGATTCCTCCATATTACAAGATGTTTCATGGATTCATTGTTCTTCTTTATTGTTGCGTACCATTCCATTGTGTGAATGTACCATAATTTGTTTATCCATTCATCCGTTGATGGGCACTTAGGTTGTTTCCATCTTTTTGCTATCGTCAACAGTGCCGCAGTGAACATGGGTGTGAATGTATCAATTCATGTGACGGCTATTATTTATCTAGGATGTATTCCAAGGAGCAGGATTGCTGGATCATATGGTACTTTTATTTCTAGCTTTTTAAGGAAGCACCAAATCAATTTCCAAAGTGGTTGTACCATTTTACAATCCCACCAACAGCGTATAACTGTTCCAGGCTCTCCACAACCTCTCCAACATTTATTATTTTGTGTTTCTTTGATTACTACTAGCCTTGTTGGGGTAAGATGATATCTCATTGTAGTTTTGATCTACATTTCTCTAATGGCTAATGATCATGAGCATTTCTTCAAGTGTCTGTTAGCCACCTAAATCTCTTCTTTGGTGAAATGCCTGTTCATATCCTTTGCCCATTTTTTAATTGGAATATTTGTCTTTTTGCTGTTGAGGTTTTGTGGTATCTTGCAGA
Organism: Dugong dugon; assembly: GCA_030035585.1. NCBI lineage: Eukaryota > Metazoa > Chordata > Mammalia > Sirenia > Dugongidae > Dugong > Dugong dugon. The sequence goes on along the minus strand of CM057463.1, from coordinate 96,647,654 downwards.
TTTTAGAGATTAGATGCTGATAGGATTTGTTGTAGCCAAAAATTTTTTCCCAATCTGTATGTTGTCTTTTGACTCTTTTGGTGAAGTCTTTTGATGAGCATAACTGTTTGATTTTTAGGAGCTCCCAGTTACCTAGTTTCTCTTCTGGTGTTTGTGCATTGTTACTTATGGTTCATATTCTATTTATGCCATGTATTAGGGCTACTAGTGTTGTCCCTATTTTTTCTTCCATGATCTTTATCGTTTTCAATTTGATATTTAAGCTTTGATCCATTTTGAGTTAGTTTTTGTGCATGGTGTGAGGTATGAGTCTTGCTTCAGTTTTTTGCAGATGGATATCCAGTTATGCCAGCACCATTTGTTAAAGATACTGTCTTTTCCCCAATTAATGGACTTTAGGACTTTGTCAAATATCAGCTGCTCATAGGTGGATGAATTTACATCTGGATTCTCAATTCTGTTCCATTGGTCTTTGTATCTGTTGTTGTACCAGTACCAGGCCATTTTGACTACCGTGGCAGTAAAATAGGTTCTAAAATCAGGTATGTGAGGCCTCCCACTTTGTTCTTCTTCATGAGTAATGTTTTACTTCCCTGGGGTCTCTACCCTTTGCATATGAAGTTGGTGATTTTTTTCTCCATCTCATTAAAAAATGCCATTGGAATTTAGATCAGGATTGCATTGTATCTGTAGATCGCTTTGGGTAGAATTGACATTTTCACAATGTTGTCTTCTGTCCATGAGCAATGTATGTTTTCCCACTGATGCAGGTCTCTTTTGGTTTCTTGCAGTAGTGTTTGTAGTTTTCTTTGTATAGGTTTTTTACATCTCTGGTTAGATTTATTCCTAAGTATTTTATCTTCTTGGGGGCTCTTGTAAATGGTATTGATTTGGTGATTTCTTCTTGGAAGTTCTCTTTCTTGGTGTAGAGGAATCCAACTGATTTTTGTATGTTTATCTTGTATCCTGAAACTTTGCTGGAATCTTCTAATAGTTCCAGTAGTTTTCTTGTGGATTCTTTGGAGTTTTCTCTGTATAAGATCATATTATCTGCAAATAGAGATACTTTGACTTATTCCCTACCAATTTGGATGCCCCTTATTTATTTTTCTAGCCTAATTGCTCTGGCTACGACCTCCAGCAAAATGGTGAATAAGAGTGATGATAAAGGGCATCCTTGTCTGGTTCCCGTTCTCAATAGGAATGCTTTCAAAGTCTCTCCATTTAGGATGATATTGGCTGTTGGCTTTGTATAAATGCCCTTAATTATATTGAGAAATTTCCCTTCTATTCCTATTTTGTTGAGAGTTTTTATCATGAATGGGTGTTGGACTTTGTCAAATGCCTTTTCTGCATAGATTGATAAGATTATGTGGTTCTTGTCTTTTGTTTTATTAATGTGATGGGTTACATTGATTGTTTTCCTAATGTTGAACCATCCCTGCATACCTAATGTAAATCTCACTGATCATGGTGAATTATTTTTTTGATCTGTTGCTGAATTCTATTGGCTAGAATTTGTTGAGGATTTTTGTGTCAGTGTTCATGAGCGATATTGGTCTGTAATTTTCTTTCCTTTGTGGTGTCTTTACCTGGTTTTGGTATCAGGATTATGCTGGCTTCATAGAATGAGTTTGGGAGTATTCCATCATTTTCTATGCTCTGAAATACTTTTAGTAGTAGTGGTGTTGGATCTTCTCTGAAAGTTTGGTAGAATTCTCTAGTGAAGCCATCTGGGCCAGGGCTTTTTTTTGTTGGGAGTTTTTTAATTACCTTTTCAATCTCTTCTTTTGTTGTGAGTTTGTTTAGTTTTTCTACCTCTATTTGTGTTAGTTTAAGCAGGTATTGAGTTTCTAGAAATTTGTCCATTTCCTCTAGGTTTTCAAATTTGTTAGAATACAATTTTTCACACCATTTGTTATGATTCTTTTAATTTCAGTTAGGTCTGTTGTGATATCACCCAACTCATTTCTTATACAGGTTACTTGCTTCCTCTCTTGTTTTTCTTTTGTCAGTTTTGACAGTGGTTTATGGATTTTGTTGATCTTTTCAAAGAACCAGCTTTTGGTCTTCTTAACTCTTTCAATTGTTTTTGTATTCTCTAGTTTATTTAACTCTGTTTTAATCCTTATTTTTTCCTTTCTTCTGGAGCCCAAGGGCTTCTTTTGCTGCTCTCTTTCTGCTTGTTCGAGTTGTAGGTTAATGTTTTGAATATGGCCCTTTCTTCTTTTTGGATGTGTGCATTGATTGCTATAAACTGACCTCTGAGCACTGCTTTTGCTCTATCCCAAAGGTTCTGGTAGGATGTGTTTTTGTTCTCGCTTAATTCTATCAATTTCTGTATTCCATCTTTAATTTTTTCTTCAATCCATGAGTTTTTGAGCAAGGTGTTGTTCAGTTCCCATGTGTTTGATTTTTTTCCCTTGCTTTTTCTGTTATTGTTTTCTACATTTATTGCTTTATGGTCAGAAAAAATATTTTGAAGTTTTGGATTCCTTAAGGCTTGTTTTATGGCCTAATATGTGGTCTCTTCTGGAGAATGTTCCATGTGTATTGGAAAAGAAAGTATACTTGGCTGTTGTTGGGTGCAGTGTTCGATATATGTTCATGAGATCAAGTTGTTGACTGTAGCATTTAGATCTTCCGTGTCTTTCTTGAGTAGCTTCTTTCCGGATGTTTTTTTCCTTCACCGAAAGTGGAGTGTTGATGTCTCCTACTATTATTGTGAAGTTGTTTATCTCTCTTTTCAATGCTATTAGGGTTTGTTTTATGTATGTTGGAGCCCTGTCATTGGGTGGGTAAATATTTATTATAGTTATGTCCTCCTAGTGTATTGACCCTTTAATCATTACATAGTGTCCTTCCTTATCCTTTGTGGTGGATTTTACTTTAAAGTCTATTTTTTCAGAGATTAATATTGCCAGTCCTGCTCTTTTTTGAGTGTTATTTGCTTGATAAATTTTTTTCCATCCTTTGAGTTTTAGTTTGTTTGTGTCTTTAAGTCTAAGGTGTCTCTTCTGGGCAGCATATAGACAGATTGTATTTTTTTACCCATTCTGCCTCTCTCTGTCTCTTTATTGTTGCTTTTAAGCCATTTACATTCAGCGTAATTATTGACAGGTATGAGTTTAGTGCCATCATTTTGATGTCTTTTTTGTGTGTTGTTGACAGTTTCGTTGTTCCGCTTAGTTTTCTGAGCTGAGTTTTCTTTATGTATTTTCTTTTACTCTTTTTCCTTATTGTTAATATTTGTTTGCTGAATCTTTATATTTTTCTTGTTTTTTATTTTGATGCAAGTATTGTTAGTTTCCTTGGTGGTTATCTTAATTTTTACGCCTATTTTTCTTTTTAAACCAGTGTTTTATTTCTTTATATCTCCTTGACTTCCTCTCCATATGAAAAATCTATGACTACATTTTTTAGTCCCTCTTTTTTGTTTTAATTTTGTCATCTTTTACATATTGACATCTGTGTTTCCCTATTTTCAGTGTTTTAACTTTAATTTATTTTTGTGACTTCCCTGTTTGGGTTGGTATCTGGTTGCACTGTCATGGGTTCTAGTCTTGAGTTGTTACCTGATGTTACAAATTTTCTAACCAGAGGACTCCCTTTAGTATTTCTCTCAATTTTGATTTGGTTTTTCAAATTCCCTAAACTTCTGTTTATCTGGAAATGCCCTAATTTCACCATCATATTTGAGAGACTGTTTTGCTGGATATAGAATTCTTGGTGGGCAATTCTTTTCCTTCAAGGCTTTATATATGTCATCCCATTATCTTCTTGCCTGCATGGTTTCTGCAGAGTACCCCAAGCTTAATCTTACTCACTCTCCTTTGTAGTTGACTTTTCCTTTATCCCTAGCCACGCTTAAAATTCTCTTTATCTTTGATTTTGGCAAGTTTGATTGTAATATGTCTTGGTGACTTTCTTTTGGGATCTACTTTACGTGGGGTTCAATGAACATTGTGGATAGATATCTTCTCATCTTTCACGATGTTAGGGAAGTTTTCTGCCAACAAATCTTCAACCATTGTCTCTGTATTTTCTGTTATCCTACCCATTCTGGTACTCCAGTCACTTGTAGGTTATTCCTCTTAGGAGAATCCCACAAAATTCTTAGGGTTTCTTCATTTTTTAAAATCCTTTTATCTGACTTTTCCTCAGATAAGTTGGTGTCAAGTGCTTTATCTTCAGTCTCACTGATTCTGACTTCCGTTGCCTCAATTCGGCTCCTATGACTTTCTATTGAATTGTCTAATTCTGAAATTTTATTGTTAATCTTCTGGATTTCTGATTGTTGTCTCTCTATGGATTCTTGAAGCCTGTTAAATTTGTCATTATGCTCTTCTCTAATCTTCTTAAGTTCCTCTATTGCTAGATCGGCATTTGACTGATCTCATTCTTGATATCTTTAAGTGTTCTTTATATTAATCTTTTGTATTCCGTCTCTAGTAATTCCAAGAAATTCTCTTCCTCTGGAAAATTCTTTGATTCTTTATTTTTGAGGCTTGCTGAAGCCACTGTGGTCTGCCTGTTTATGTGATTTGATATTGGCTGTTGTCCCTGAGCCATCAATAAGTTATATTTATTTATCGTATGCTTGCTTACTGTGACCTAGCTTCTTGTTTTGTTCTTTTTTTTGATATGCCCAAATAGGCTGCTAGTGTGAACTAGTCAGATCACCATCACCCCTGAAGTTCCAATGTCCCGCCACCATGTGGCCAGACCTGTCACTAAGTATGTGAGTCTAGAAACTGCCCACTCTTCCTTATCGATTCAGCTCAGGTGTAGAGTTAGTCAGTCATCAAGTGTGTGGTGCAGGCTCTCACCTACAGACCTAGACAGGCATGGGTGACTGGTGTAGGCACAGACATCTGGCTGCAGCAGAGGGTCACACCCTGAGCAAGGCAGGGGGCTGACGGCCACCCTTGAGTGTCCAGCAGGAAAGAGTGTCCATGTTCTCTAAGGTGCTTAGGTGGATGTGTTTTACAGCTGGACTATGAACACCCAGTGCTGTTGTCTGTAAGAACAGGGGAGCTCCACTTATTCTTGGGCCCCTGTCGCAGGTGGCTAGGTGATGTGGGTGGAGCCACCAGTCCACAGGTCCCTAATGTAGGTAGGTTAAGACCCTGCTTAACAGGCAGAGCAGTGTCAAATGTCAGGAACCTGCCACTTCACAGCTGAAACAATTGAAGTTAGACTTCAGGTATATACCCTGTTATACAGTGGTAATGAGAGCCTACGCTGTTGAAATGGGCCCACACAAGTTTATGCAGGGGAAAAAATAAGCAAAGTCCGTGGACCCCTTAATGCCTGTGCCTAGGCAAGGGAGCTGTGCATACCCTGAATTCCTGGCTTAGAGGAGCTGGCAGATTATTATTTCCCCTGTTTGGTAATTTGTTCCCTCTCCAAGTCCAGGAGAATGGCTCTCCTATCAGAGATCAGTGAACAGGACGTATGAGAAGGCAGCTTCGTGGAGCTTCCAGCAGGAGACAGAACAACCGGTAAACCACGATATAGGCTTTCCCACCCCCCACCCTTCTTCACCCCGACTTAGCCTCCTCTCCTTCCTGCAACTGCAGTCTATTGTCTGGGAAGCACAAACTATCCCCCAGTGCCACTTGGATTCCACCCACCTGCACTGGCCAGCTACCTGAGTGCCATTTGTTGACTGCTGGTGTTGCTTTTTTCTGCTTCTTTAGATTTCTTCCTTACCTCTCACCAACTCCCCCTCCTTTGTCTCAAATACCTGGCTCCATGCACCATCATTGCTTCTTCCTGAAAGTCTGCGAAACATCGCTTGATTGTGAAACTGCTTTCTGGACCTTGCCACCACACTGGAGGGATCCCCAGGGCTTTTTTGTTTGTTTGCTCTGATTTGTTTTGTTTTGATTTGTTTGTTTGTTTTCTTTTTCTTTTCTCAGCTTGGGAGCCCCTTCTAGCCAGGCAGTACCACATCGCTTGGAAGCTAGTCCCTTACTCTGCACAGATGCACAGGGACATCCCTGTGGCTATTTCATTTTTCTTTTTTTTTGTTTGTTTGTTTTTGGGGTTTTTTTTTCATTTGTTTGTTTAGTTTTCTTCTCACTCTTATTCCCTTTTTGTCTTTCTTCATTTCCAGTTTCTCAATTTATTCATCATTTTTGTTTACCATTTTTCTTTTTTTAGTTTTTGTTTTTCCCCATTCCTCAATATCTCATATCTCCACTCCAATAGCAATCTCCTTTAGCACTCTTTTTTGTTTGTGTATGTGTTTTTGGCTCCTGTTCCTCTCTCCTCTCTCTCATCTTTCCCATATCCATCTTAGCTCCACACATCACAATATACCCCCTCCTTCTTGCCTACCTGCACTGAACATCACACTCCCAAGCAGCACAGGCACAGCTGACTGAAACCTGCCCTGCACTGATTCCTGGTCCTCAGTGTCAGCCCTGTTACGTGCCACAAAAAACCTATCCCAGCAACTCCCCTTCAGCTGGACCTGCCGTGCTGTACCATACCAGAGTAACTGACCCTGCCCATTGGAGAAGGAGGTGAAAAGTACCACACCCACAGACAAGCAAACAACAAAGAACGCACAGCCCACCTGTTCAGACATAACCAAATAAAACAAAAAAGCAAGATGAAACAAACAAATCTACAATCAATAAACAAGGAAAATATCCACTGAATGCCCCAAAGACAGCAGACAATATCAAAACATTTACAAAAACAGGACAGGATTGTTCCAGTAGGTGTCCAAAATAAAATACCAGATGACCTTCCAGTAGAAGAAGAGGCACGAGACCTAACAGATAGGAAATTAAAACCTCTAAAATTCAGAATTATCCAAGAGTTGAAACAAGAAAAAAAGACAAAAATGAGGAAAAAATAGACAAATTCATGGAAAATACAGACAAAAACATGGGAGAATTCAAGATAATAATTCAGGAACAAAATGCTAGAATAAATTCACAACTAGAAATCATACAAAAACAACAATTAGAAATCCAAAAGATAACAGTATTTCAGAAATGGACAGGGTCATAGAAGGGCTGAGAAGCAGGTTTGAAATGATGGAAGATAGGATCAGTGAAATTGAAGACAAACACTTGGATACAACTCTGTTTGAGGAAAAATCAGAAAAAAGAACAAAGAAAAATGAAGAAACCCTGAGAATTGTGTGGTACACAATCAAAACCGAAAATCTGCTACTGATTGGAGTTCCAGAACAGGGGGAGAAAACAGAAAACACAGAGAGGATCATTGAAGAATTGCTGACAGAAAACTTCCCCAGTATCATGGAAGATGAAAAGCTGACCATTCAAGAAGCTTAACGAACCCCATATAGGATATGGGGCATATGATAATCAGACTCACTAAAACCTAAGACAAACAAAGAATCCTGAGAGCAGCTCAAGAAAAGCAAAAAGTCACATGCAGAGGAGAAACAATAAGACTAAGCTCGGATTATGTCGCAGAAACCATGCAGGCAAGAAGGCAATGGGATGACATATATAAAATCTTGAAAGAAAAAAATTGCCAGCCAAGAATAATGTATCCTGCAAAACTCTTGTTCAAATATGATGGTGAAATTAGGTCATTTCCAGATAAACAGAAATTAAGGGACTATGTGAAAAGCAGCCAAATTTATGAGACTTATTAAAGGAAGTCCTTTGACCTGAGAACAAACAATATGTGACCGCAGGCTGAATATAGGACACAGAATAGTATTAGCTAGATACAACCTAGAAAATGAACTCTCAAGGACTATGCAAAATGAAAAGAATTATGAAAGGGAACCAGAGAGGTTAATCTGTAAATGGCAACAGCATCAGAACAATAAAAGAGGGAATGAACGATGTTGCTATAGAACCTCTAATGGAAAGGAAGTCAATCAATACCAAGTAATAATAGACTGGTTTAAATCTAGGAAGATACGGGTAAATTTCAAGGTAAACACAAAGAAAGGTAACAAACCTACTCATCAAAATAAAGAAGAAAAACATAAAGTCTCAGTAAAAACAAAACCTACAGAAACAAAAGAAATGAAAAAAAATGCACAAACAAAAGGAACTCAGCACAGGAGAGTATGAGGAACAAAGAAAATATCAGCACCACAAAAAAAAACACTACAAAATGCAATCCCACTCCTAGGAATATATCCTAGAGAAATAAGAGCGGTCAAACTAATAGACATATGCACACCCATATTCACTGAAATGCTGTTCACAATAGCAAAAAGATGGAAACAACCTAGATGCCCACCAACAGATGAATGGATAAACAAAGTATGGTACATACACACAATGGAGCATTATACAAAGGTAAACAACAGCAGTGAATTTGTGAAGCATCTCATAACATGGATGAAACTGGAGGACATTATGCTGAGTGAAATAAGTCAATCACAGAAGGACAAATATTGTATGAGACCTCTACTGTATAACTCATGAAAAAGTTTACACACAAAAAGAAACAATCTTTGTTGGTTATGAGGGAAGGAAGGGTTGGAGGGGGAACTAAATAGATAAGTGGTAACTTTGGCGAAGCGTAAGACAGTACACATTACTGGGGAAGCCAGCACAACTTGTACAAGGAAAGGTCGTAGAAGCTCCACAGACACTTCCAAACTCCCTGAGGGACTGAATTGCTGGGCGGAGGGCTGTAGGGACAATGGTTTTGGGGAATATCTAGCTCAACTGACATAACACAGTTTATAAAGACAATGTTCTACATTCTACCTTGGTGAGTAGTGTCTGGGGTCTTAAAAGCCTGTGAGCAGCCATCTAAGATACTCCACTGGTCTCACCCCTTCTGGAGCAAGGGAGAGTGAAAAGAACAAGATACAAGGAAAAGATTAGTCCGAAGGACTAATGGACCACAGCTACCATGGCCTCCACCAGACTGAGTCCAGTACAGCTAGGTGGTGCCTGGCTACCACCACTGACTGCTCATATCAGGATTACAATAGAGGGTCCTGGACAGAGATGGAAAAGGATGTAGAACAGAATTCTAACTCATAAAAAAAGTCGAGATTTACTGGCCTGACAGACTGGAGAAACCCTGAGAGTATGGCCCCCAGACACCCTTTTAGCTCAGTGATGAAGCCCCTCCCGAAGTTCACCATTCAGCCGGGGATTGGACATTTTCATTAAAAAAATGGGACTAATGCAGCACAGCAGTCCAGGGACAAGGACTAGAAGGCAGGAGGGGACAGGAAAGCTGGTGATAGGGAACACAAGGTTGAGAAGGGACAGTGTTGACATGTAGTGGGGTTGTTAATCATTGTCATAGGGAAATATGTGTACTAACTGTTTAATGAGAAACTATTTGTTCTGCAAACCTTCAACTAAGGTACAAAAAAAAAAAAAAGGAACTTATCTATGTGAGATCAAATTGACAACAGCAACTCAAAAGATTTGATGGGAAGCCTAGGGGACAATGAGTTGAAGATATTGGTGATGGAATAATTTGGAAAAGGATAGTGAGAATAGCAGCACAGCTAGAAGAATATAATTGATGTCACTGAATTGTACATGTAGAAACTTTTGAAGTGGTGTAACTTTGGCTATGTATATTTTCACCAAAAAAAAGGTCCTCAAGTTTGAGAAGGGAGAGTGTTGACACATCATGTGGTTCTTAACCAATGTCATAAAACAATATTTGTACTGGCTGTTTAATGAGAAACATGTTTGTTCTGTAAACCTTCATCTAAGGTACAAAAGAAAAAAGAAAAAGGATTAACTATGTGAGATCAAATTGACAACAGCAACTCAAAAGTTTTGATGGGTATCCTAGGGGGCAGTGAGTTGAAGATAATGGTGATGGAATAATTTGGAAAATGATAGTGAGAATAGCAGAACAACTGGAAGAATGTAATCGATGTCACTAAATTGTACATGTAGAAACTTTTGAAATGGTGTAACTTGGGCTATGTATATTTTCACCAAAAAAAAAAGTCCTCCAAGATTGAGAAGGGAGACTGTTGACATGTCGTGGGGTTGTTAACCAATGTCATAAAACAATATGTCTACTGACTGTTTAATGAGAAACTATTTGTTCTGTAAACCTTCATCTAAAGTACAATAAAAGGGAGTTCCAGAAAAATGGTGCTCTAGGCAGAAGCACCACACTGTCCCTCAACAGCAAAGATACAAAAAACTAAGCCGAACAGAGAATACAACAATCCTGAAACCCTAAAACATCAAATGAAGAGATAAAGAACTCAGCGAAGCACCAAATGGAGAGAGAAAACTGACAGAGAATGAAGAGCGAGGAGAGATTCATGCAGAGGTCCCCTACCAGCTAACACAGCGTCGATCTGCCATCTTGGACTCCTATCGGAGACCATCAAATGGGGTACGAGAAAGCAGCCTTACAGAGCTTCCAGCGTGAGACAAAACAACCAGTAATTGGCGATATACGTTTTCCCACACCCCATCCTTCTTCACCGCGAATCGGCCTCCTCTGCTTCCCACGGCCACAGTCTCTTGACTGGGAAACAGCGGCTGCTTGGATTCCACACACCCGAACAGGTGGTTCTCTGAGTGCCATTTGTTGGCTACTGCTGTTGCTTTTTTTCTTCTTCTTTTTATTTCTTCCTTGCTTCTCCCCACCTCCCCCTCCTTTCGCTCGACTACCTCGCTCTGTGTACCATCTTTGCTTCTTCCTGAGGGGCTGCAGAGCACCAGTAATCTGTGATATATGCTTTCCCACTCTCTACCCTTCTTCACACACACTCGGCCCCCGCTGCTTCCCTCGGACACAGTCTCTTGTCCAGAAACACCAGCCTGCACTAGCTGGCTCTCTGAGTGCCATTTATTGACTGCTAGTGTTGCTTTTTTTTTTTCTACTTCTTTAGATTTCTTACTTGCCTCTTGCCAGCTCCCCCTCCCTTTGCTCAAGGACCTGGCTCCGTGTGCCATCTCTGCTTCTTCCTGAGGGGCTGCGGAGCTCCATTCGAGTGTGGAGCTGCTTCCCAGTTTGGGGTGCTGTGCTGGTGGGATCCCGGGGCTTTTGTTTGTTTGTTTGTTTTGAATTGTTTGTTTCTTTCCTTTTCCTTTTCTTGAGTTGAGAGCCCTTTCTGGCCAGGATGAGCTGCGTGGCAGGGAGACGCCCCTTCGGCTTCCACAGACATGCAGAGGTATCCCTGAGGGCATTTCTTTTTACATTGATTTTTTTTTGTTTGTTTTGTTTTCTGTTTCTTTGGAGCCTTTATTATTATTTTTTTAATTTGTTATGTTTTCTTTTTCCTCTTTTTCCTTTTTTGTCTTTCTTCATTGCTCAGTTTCTTGTCTGCCCATATCTTCCTTCTCTTTCTATTCCCTGAATACCCGGCATTGTATACCTACACGCCTTCTAGCCAGGCTGTACTGCAACACCTGAGAGCGACTTTCCCAGACCTCATAGCTGCACTGGTGGGATCCCTGGGAACTTTGTGGTTCTTTAACCTTCCTGATTCTTATTTATTGATTCTTTTGTTTTCTTCCTCCTCCCCTTTCTGTTTTTCTTCGTTTCACAGTCTCTCATCTTTCCACCCCATCGGGAAGCTCCCCTAGCATTCTTTTGTTTGTTTGTATGTTTTTGGCTCCTGTTCCTCTATCTTCTCTCCCATATCCATCTTCGCTCCACAAATAACAATCTCCCTGCTGCATACTGCCTACCTGCACTGTGCGCTTGACATCACAGCACCAAGCAGCACAGGCATGGCCTACTGGAACCTGCCCTACACTGATTACTGACCCCCTCTGATGGCTGTAGTAAGTGCCACAAACAACCCGTCCCAGTAACTCCTCTTAAGCTAGACGTGCCCTGCCAAACCATATCTGAGTGACTGAACCTGCCAGTTGGAGAAGGAGGCAAAAAGTTCTGTGCCCACAGACGAGCAAACAACAAAGAACACACAGTCTGCCTGCTCATAGTCAAATTTTTTTTTTAAAAAAAGGGAGAAAGCAAACAAATCTATAATCAATAAATGAGAAAAATAACTACTGAATGCCCTGAAGACAACAGACAATAACAAAACATTTACAAAAACAAGACAGGATGGTTCCAGTAGGTGTCCAAAATAAAACACCTGATGACTCTCCTCTGGTATATAATACACTAGAACTACCTGATAGGGAATTCAAATCTCTAATATTCAGAATTCTCCAAGAACTGAGGCCAAAACTGACAAACATGAGGAAAAAAATAGACAAATTCATGGAAAATACAGACAAAAAATTGGAAGAATTCAGGAAAATAATGCAGGAACAAAATGCCAAAGTAAGTTCACAATTAGAAATTATACAAAGACAACAACTACAAATCCAAAAGATAAACAACAAGATTTCAGAAATGGACGATGTCATAGAAAGGCTGAGAAGCAGTTTGAAATGGTGGAAGACAGGATCAGTGGAATTGAAGACAAACACTTGGATACAACTTTGTTTCAGGAAAACTCAGAAAAAAGCACAAAGAAAAATGAAGAGACCTTGAGAGTTATGTGTGACACAATCAAAAGCAAAAATCTGTGAGTGATTGGAATTCCAGAACTGGGGGAGAAAACAGAAAACACAGAGAGGATCATTGAGGAACTGCTGACAGAAAACTTCCCCAATATCATGAAAGATGAATAGCTGGCCATCCAAGAAGCTCAACAAACCCCATATAGAAGAGACCCCAAAAGAAAATCACCAAGGAATATCATATTCACACTTGCCAAAACCAAAGACAAACAAAGAATCCTAAGAGCAGCTCATGAAAAACAAGAAGTCACATACAAGGAGAAACAATAAGACTAAGCTCAGATTATTTGGCAGAAACCATTCAGGCAAGAAGGCAATGGGATGACATATATAAAATCTTGAAAGAAAAAAATTGCCAGCCAAGAATAATACATCCTGCAAAACTTTCCTTCAAATTTGATAGAGAAATTAGGTCATTTGCAGATAAACAGAAACTAAGGGAATATGTAAAAGTCAAACCAAACTTACAAGAATTATTAAAGGGAGTTCTTCCATCTGAGGAGAAACAGCTTCAGCTCACAGACAGAACCTAGGACGCAGGATCATACGAGCCAGATACCAATCTAGGAAATGAACTCTCGAGGACTATCCAAAACCAAAAGAAATACAACAGGGAATCAGAGCAGTGAATCAATAAATGACAATAACATCAAAACAATAAAATAGGGAATAAATGGCATAAGTATAAAACTGTCTAATGCAGATGAAGGCAAGGCGATACCAAGTAATGGTAGACTGCTTCAAACTTAGAAAGATAAGGGTAAAATTCATGGTAACCACAAAGAAAGTTAACAAACATACTCATAAAAAAAAGGGGAAAAGCATAACGTCTCAGCAAAAACAAAACCTATAAAAACAAAAGAAATAAAAAAAAATCCACAAACAAAAGTAACTCAGCACAAGAGAGTAAGAAGAACAAAGAAAACTTCAGCACCACAAAAAAAAGCACAACAAAATGACAGCAACAAACTCACATCTATCAATAATTACACTGAATGTAAATTGACTGAATGCACCCATAAACAGACGGAGACTGACCGAATGGATAAGAAAACAGGATCCATCAATATGCTGTCTACACGAGACACATCTTAGAAACAAAGGTGTGAATTTATTAAAAGTCAAAGGTTGGAAAAAAATATATCAAGCTAACAACTATCAAAAAAGAGCAGGAGTGGCATTTCTAATCTCAGATAAAATGGACTTTAAAATGAAATATACCATAAAAAACAAGGAGGGATACTATATAATGATTAAGGGGACGATCCATCATGAAGACATATCCGTAATAAACATCTACGCACCCAGTGACAGGACTCCAAAATACATAAAACAAAGTCTAACAACACTGAAAAGAGAAATTGACAGTTCCACAATAATAATAGGAGACTTCAACACACCACTCTCAGTAAAGGACAGAACAACGAAGAAGAAACTCAGCAAAGATACAGAAGACCTAAACGGCCAACTTGACCTCATAGACATATATAGAACACTCCATCCAACCTCTACAAAGTACACATTCTTTTCCAATGCACATGGAATGTTCTCCAGAATAGACCACATCTTAGGCCACAGAGCAATCCTCAACAAGATCCAAAATGCTGAGATAATTCAAAGTATCTTCTCTGACCACAATGCCATCAAGGTAGAAATTAACAATAGAAAGAGCAAGGAAAAAAAATCAACTCCATGGAAACTGAATAATACCTTGCTTACACATCAGTGGGTAATAGAAGAAATCAGAGATGGAATCAAAAAATTCCTAGAATCAAATGAGAATGAAAACACATCATACCAAAACCTTTGGGACACAGCAAAGGCAGTCCTCAGAGGACAATTTATAGCAATACATGCACACATCAAAAAAGAAGAAAGGGACAAAATCAAAACATTAGCTACAGAACTCAAACAAATAGAAAGAGAACAGCAAAAAAAGCCCACAACCACAGGAAGAAAGGAAATAGTAAAGACCAGAGAAGAAATCAATGAAATAGAGAACAGAAAAACAATAGAAAGAATCAACAAAACCAAAAGTTGGTTCTTGGAAAGAATCAACAAAATCGACAAACCACTAGCGAGACTGACAAAAGAAAAACAGGAGAGGACACAAATAACCCAAATAAGAAATGAAATGGGAGACATTACAACGGACCCAACTGAAATAAAAAGGGTTATAACAGAATATTATGAAAAACTATACTCCAACAAATTTGAAAACCTAGAGGAAATGTATCAATTTCTAGAAACACACGGCCTACCCAAACTACAACAAAGTGATGTTGAAAATATCAACAGACCCATAACAAGAGAAGAGATCGAAAAGGTAATAAAAAAACTCCCAACCAAAAAAAGCCCTGGCCCAGATGGCTTCACTGGAGAATTCTACAACACATTTACAGAAGAACTTGTACCTGTACTACTCAAGCTATTTCAGAGCATAGAAGAGGAAGCAACACTTCCAAATTCATTCTATGATGCCAGCATAACGCTGATACCAAAACCAGGCAAAGATGTCAAAACAAAGAAAATTACAGACCAATATCTCTCATGAATATAGATGCAAAAATTCTCAACAAAATTCTAGCCAATAGACTTCAGCATCATATCAAAAAAAAAATAATACACCACGACCAAGTAGGATTCATACCAGGTATGCAAGGATGGTTCAACATTAGAAAATCATCAACGTAATCCACCACATAAATCGAAGGAAAGAAAAGAATCACATGGTCATCTCCATTGATGCAGAAAAGGCATTTGACAAAGTCCAACACCCATTCCTGATAAAAACTCTCAATAAAATAGGTATAGAAGGGAAATTTCTCAACATAATAAAGGGCATCTATGCAAAACCAATGGCCAACATCATTCTTAATGGAGAGAGGCTGAAAGCATTCCCCTTGAAAACAGGAACAAGACAAGGATGCCCTTTATCACCACTCCTATTTAACATTGTGCTGGAAGTTCTAGCTAGAGCAATAAGGCAAGAAAAAGAAATAAAGGGCATCCAAATTGGTAATGAAGATGTTAAACTGTCCCTGTTTGCAGAAGACATGATACTATACACAGAAAACCCTAAAGACTCCACGAGAAATCTACTGGAACTAATAGAAAGATTCAGCAGAGTAGCAGGATACAAGATAAACATTCAAAAATCAGTTGGATTCCTATACACCAATAAGGAGAACAATGGAAAGGAGATCAGGAAAACAATACCATTTTCAATAGCCCCTAAAAAGATAAAATACTTAGGACTAAATCTGACCAGGGTTGTAAAAGACCTATACAAAGAAAACTACAAAACACTGCTGCGTGAAACTCAATGGGATCTACATAAATGGAAAAACATACCATGCTCATGGATAGGCAGACTCAACATTGTGAAAATGACAGTTCTACCCAAAGCAATTCACAAATACAATGCAATCCCTATCCAAATACCAACAACATTCTTCAAAGATATGGAAAAACTAATCATTAACTTTATATGGAAAGGGAAGAAGCCCCGAATAAGTAAAGCACTACTGAAGAAGAAGAATAAAGTTGGAGGACTCACACTACCTGACTTCAGAACCTACTATAGAGCTACAGTAGTCAAAACACCCTGGTACTGGTACAATGACAGAAACATTGATCAATGGAACAAAATTGAGATCCCAGATGTAAATCCATCCACCTACAGTCACCTGATCTTTGACAAGGACCCAAAGTCCATCAAATGGGGAAAAGACAGTCTTTTTAACGATGGTGCTGGCAAAATTGGATATCCATCTGCAAAAAAATGTAACAGGGCCCATACCTCACACCGTATACAAAAACTACTTCGAAATGGATCAAAGACCTGAATATAAAGCCTAAAACTGTAAAGTTCATAGAAGAAAAAGTACGATCAATGCTAGAGGCCCTAATACATGGCATTAACAGGTGCAAACCATAACCATCAAAGCACAAAACCCAATAGATAAGCTAGATAACTAGGATCTTCCAAAAATCAAACACCTATGCTCTTCAAAAGACTTCACCAAAAGAGTAAAAAGAGAACCTTCAGATTGGGAAAAAAATTTTTGTACAGTACAAGTCAGACAAAGGTCTAATCTCCATAATCTACAAGAAAATCCAACACCTCTACAACAGAAAGACAAATAATCTTGTTAAAAAATGGGCAAAGGAAATGAACAGACACTTCACCAAAGAAGACATTCAAATGGCCAACAGACACATGAGGAAATGCTCATGATCACTAGCCATTAGAGAAATGCAAATTAAAACCATGATGAGATAGCATCTAACCCCGGCATTACTGGCATGAACCAAAAACACTGGAAATAACAAATGTTGGAGGGGCTGCAGGGAGATCGGAACACTTATGCACTGCTGGTGGGAATCCAAAATGATACAACCATTATGGAAAATGATATGGCGCTTCCTCAGAAAGCTAGAAATAGACATACCATTCTATCCAGGAATCCCACTCCTAGGAATATATCCTAGAGAAATAAGAGTCATCACTCGAATAGACATATGCACAACTATGTTCATGGCAGCATTGTTCACAATAGCAAAACGATGGAAACAACCTAGATGCCCATCAACAGATGAATGGATAAACAAACTATGGTACATACATACAATGGAGTACTATGCAACGAGAAAGAACAACAATGAATCTGTGAAGCATCTCATAACATGGATGAAACTGGAGGACATTATGCTGAGTGAAATAAGTCAATCACAAAAGGACAAATATTGTATGAGATCTCTATTTTAAAAACCCTTGAAAAAGTTCACACACAAAATGTAACAATCTTTTTTGGTTACCAGGGATGGAAAGGGTGGGGGGGAAATATTAAATAGACAATAGATAAGTGGTATCTTGGGTGAAGGGTGAGACAGTACACAATACAGGAGAAACTAGCACAACTTGTACAAGGAAAGGTCATGGAAGCCCCATAGACACATGCAAACTCCCTGAGTGACTGAATTGCTGGGCAGAGTTCTGTGGGGACCATGGTCTCGTGGAACATCTAGCTCAATTGGCATTACACAGCTTATAAAGACAATGCTCTACATTCTACCTTGGTGAGTAGTGTCTGGAGTCTTAAAAGCCTGTGAGCAGCCATCTAAGATACTCCACTGGTCTCATGCCTTCGGGAGCAAGGGAGAATGAAGAGAACAGGATACAAGGAAAAGCTTAGTCCGAAGGACTAATTGTCCACAGCTACCAAGGCCTCCACCGGACTGAGTCCAGTACAGCTAGATGGTGCTCAGCTACCACCACTGACTGCTCTGACCGGGATCACAGCAGAGGGTTCTGGACAGAGCTGGAGAAGGATGTAGAACATAATTCTATCCCACAAAAAAAGACCAGATTTACTGGCCTAAAGGAGACTGGAGAAGGCCCGAGTGTATGGCCCCCAGACACCCTTTTAGCTCAGTGGTGAAGCTTCCTCCGAGGTTCACCATTCAGCCTGGGAGTGGACAGCTCCGTAAAACCAAATGAGACTATTGAGCTACAGGAGTCTAGTGACAAGGGCCAGAAAGCAGAAGGGGACAAGGAAGCCGGTGATAGGGAACCCAAGGTTGAGTAAGGATATTGTTGATGTGTTGTGAGATTGTTAACCATTGTCATAAGGCAACATTTTAAATGAGAAACTATTTTGTTCTGTAAGCCTTCATCTTAAGTGAGAATAACAGCACAATTGGAACAGCGTAGTCAATGTCACTGAACTGTGCATGCAGAAATTTTTGAAATGGTGTATCTTTGGCTATGTGTATTTTCACAAAAAAAAAAAAAGTTTGAGCAGTTAGAGGGTTGATATGTTGTGGGGTTGTTAACCAATGTCATAAAACAACGTGTGCTTCTGTTTCATGAGAAAGTGTTTGTTCTGTAACCCTTCACCTGAAGTACACTAAATAAATAAACAAACAAACAAACAAAAATGATAAAGTACAATAAAAAACATTTAAAAAAATAATAGGTTGATAATCATTTCAGGAGGTAGCGTATGATCAAGAACCAATGGTAGTGAAGGAAGAAGTCTGTCTTAGTCATCTTGTGCTGCTGCAACAGAAATACTGCAAGTGGATGGTTTTGACAAAGAGAAATTTATTCTCTCACAGTCCAGTAGGCTACAAGTCCAAATTCAGGGCATCAACTCCAGGAGAACACTTTATCTGTTGGCTCTGGAGGAAAGTCCATGTCATCATTCTTCCTTTTGTCTGGGATCTTCTCTGTGCAGGAACCTCAGGTCCAAAGGACACACTCTGCTCCCAGCACTGCTTTCTTTGTGGTATGAGGTTCCCATGTATCTCTGCTCACTTCTGTCTTTTATATCTCAAAAGAGATTGCATTAAGACACTAATCTTGCCAACCTCATCAGTATAACCTCATCACAGTGATAGAATTTACAACACATGAGGAGATCACATATAATCTCATCGTAGTGGTAGAGTTTACAACACGTAAGGAAATCACATCAGATAACACAATTATACAGTACCTGGAATCATGACCTAGCCAAGTTGCTACATACATTTTTTGGGGGACACAGTTCAATCCATGACAAAGTCCAAACTGCACTGAAGGTATTGGTGAAGAACAAGGCTCTAGGAAATGACAGAGTACCAAATGAGATGTTTCAACAAATAAATGCAACACTGGAAGTGCTCACTCTTCTATGCCAAGAAATTTGGAAGACAGCTACCTGGCCAAGAGACTGGAAGAAACACGTATTTGTGTCCATTCCAAAGAGAGTGGATCCAAACAAATGCAGAAATCATTGAACAATAACATTGATACTACATGCAAATAAAGTTATGCTGAAGATAATTAAAAAACTGTTGAAGCGGTACATCGACAGGGAACTGTCAGACATTCAATCTGTATTTAGAAGAGGATGTGGAACAAGGGATATCATTGTTGATATCAGGTATAGCTTGACTGAAAGCAGAGAATACCAGAAAGGTGTTTATCTGTTTTATTGACTATGCAAAAGTATTTGACAGTATAGATCATAAAAAATTATGAATAACATAATAATTGGAATTCTGGAACACTTAATTGTGCTCATGTGGAACCTGTACATAGACCAAGAGGCAGTTGGTCTATGTATGTAGACCAAGTACAGGGGAATACTGCATAGTTTAAAATCAGAAAAGGTGTGTGTCAGGGTCCTGTCATTTCACCATACTTATTAAATCTGTATGCTGAGCAAATATCCAAGAAGCCAAACTATATGAAGAGGAAGGCAGCATCAGAATTAAAGTAAGACTCATTGACAGCCTGTGATATGAAGATGACACAACCTTGCTTGCTGAAAGTGAAGAGGACTTGAAGCACTTACTGATGAAGATCAAAGACTTCAGCCTTCAGGATGGATTACACTTCAATATAAAGAAAACAAAAATCCTCACAACTGAACCAATAAGCCACATTATGATAAATGGAAAAAAGCTTGATGTTGCTGAAGATTTCATTTTACTTGAATCCACAATCAAAGCCCACAGAAGCAGCAGTGAAGAAATCAAATGACGTATTGCATTGGGCAATTGTGCTGCAAAAGACCTCTTTAAAGTGTTGAAAAGCAAAGATGTCACCTAAAGGACTGAGTTGTGCCTGACTCAAGCCATGGTATTTTCAGTCACCTCATATGCATGTGAAAGCTGGACAATGAAAAAGGAACACTGAGGAAGAATTGATGCTTTGAATTGTGGTGTCCGCGAAGAATATCGAATATATGACAGACTGCCAAATAAACAAATCTGTCTATACTATACCCAAAATGCTCCTTAGAAGCCAGAATGGTGAGACTTTGTTTTGCTTACTTTAGACATGTTATCAGGAGGGACCAGTTCCTGGAGAAGGCCATCATGCTGAGTGATGTAACGTTTCAGTGAAAAAGAGGAAGACCCTCAATGAGATGAATTGACACAGTGGCTGCTACAATGCACTCAAACATAGCAATGATCGTAAGGATGGCACAGGACCAGACAGTGGTTTGTTCTCTGGTGCATGGAGTCACAATGAGTTGGAACTCACTCAACAGCACCCAAGAATATACGTAGTAACATATTATTCCTGAACCCTTATTTTTGATGTGTGTAAAACAAATATGTTTTAATTAATCCACATGTATCTTCATGTGAAAATAGTAAAACATGCCCCCTCCTTACTTATTGACATGGTTAGATTTCAAAGACTAGGTCATTACGCTAAAATAGTTGTTATGGGAAAATGAGGGATGACCACAACAAATCCGAAAATGGAGGGTGACTACCTCCTTACGTAACTACCAAATTACATCATTACATAACTGCCAAACCACTGAGAATCATGGCCCAGCCAAGCTGGCACATAACCTTAACCATCACAGTCAGCGTTACTCTCGCTTGTACTTCGGCATTTGTTACTGCCAGACGTTCTTTGTTAATGCACAAAATAAAAGATTTTTTACTACTGTTGTAAATGAAAACATTGTATAACAAGGTAGTAAGTGAGGGGTAGGTGTATAGCCATTGATATAAGGATACTCTCAATCAAAATTTATAAGACTTTGAAAAAAGTAGCTAAGCTATTTCTTCTTTCATATTAGCTTTTCATTTCACAGCATAATGCACTAAAAGGTATAACTGATTGCTTTTAAATCTATAAGGTTTCAATTAGACCTCATGGAACATTTAAGTGTAGATCAGAAAGATTGTAGAATGATTATCATTAGGAAGCAAAAGCACAGACACAGTAATAAATTGCTCTTTTGGATTTTTTTAGGCTTCCAGCCACATATTCCACTCACAAAAAGATTAACTTCCTAGAAAATTCTGTATTGTTACAAAATGCCATTAACTTCTGTTAGTCATAAACACATTAAATAACCACCATCGATGTTGCTTTGACAGCTCTGAAGAATTTGTATGCAGTTTTAATGATGGAGAACCTCACTCATCATAATTTCTCAGTGTTGAATTGATCCTTGGAAGAGGGGATGATAATTTGATTGTTCTGTAATGTGCTAGTGCATAGTTTCAAAAAGAGAAATCATTTTATCAGAATCTAATTACATGCAAATGAGTCTCTTCACAAGATGTTAATAAAATTAGCAATAGTTTTCAAAAATGAAAAAATAGTATAAAGCAGTTAAGAGCTCGGCTGCTAACCAAAAGGTCGGCAGTTCCAATCTACCAGCCGCTCCTTGAAAACCTATAGGACAGTTCTACTCTGTTATATAGGGTCGATACGGGTTGAAGTCAGTTTGACGGCAACAGGTTTGGTCTGGGTTTTGGTTATAGAGATATTTCCTTAGGAAAGTTTATGATGGTATGTATATCAAGGAGAGGAAACTATGTGGTTTTATTCTCTACTATGTCAAGAAAATCCTCTTGTCCTTTACTTTATCTTCCAAAACTTAAATGGTAATATAAATTGTGAAACTTCCAATTCATATTGAAATTAAAGCGAACTTCATATGTGACATATCATAAATGTTTCCCCAAATAGAAGAACACTTCATACCTTACTTGCAAGAAAGCGATTAAAGGTACGTACTCATACCGCAAGTTTCCATCTTGTTGAAAAACATTAAAAAAAACCCAATGTATTTTAGAATTCTAGAAATTTCTTTAAAGAAATATATGTTTTACTTTGGCCTGATATAGTGGAGAACTTAGTGAGTCAAAGAATTTTTGAAATCAATAATGTGGATTGATTCACACTAATAATCAGAGAATGGATTGCTTGAAATAAACCTTGTGAAGGGGGTACAATCTTGGATAATACAAAACCTAAATTTGAGCCATAACAGTGAATAATTTAAATATTTAAGTGCATGAATTATCAAACAATATCATTAATAACACATGCAAGTAAAATTATGCTGAAGATAATTCAAAAATGGTTGCAGCACTACATAGACAGGGAACTGCCAGAAATTCAACCTGGATTCAGAAGAGGACGTGGAATAGGCGATATCACTGTTGATGTCAGATTGTTCTTGGCTGAAAGCACAGCATGCCAGAAAGATGTTTACTCATGTTTTATTTACTATGCAAAAGCATTTGACTGTGGATCATAAGAAATTATGGATAACATTACACACAATGGGAATTCCAGAACACTTAATTGTGCTCGTGAGGAACCTGTACATAGACCAAGAGGCAGTGTTTCAAAAAGAACAAAGAACAAGGGGATACTGTGTGGTTTAAAATAAGGAAAGGTGTGCATAAGTGTTGTATCCTTTCACCATACTTATTCAATCTGCATGCTGAGCAAATAATGCGAGAAGATGGACTATATAAAGAAGAATACTACTTCAGGATTGGAGGAAGACTCATTAACAACCTGTGATATGCAGATGACAAAAACTTGCTTGATGAATGTGAAGAGGATTTAAAGTACTTACTGATGAAGAGCAAAGACTACTGCCTTCAGTATGGATTACAACTTAACCTAAAGAAAATAACAATCCTCACAACTGGACCAATAGGAAACATCATGGCAAATTAGAAAATACTGACGTTGTAAAGGATTTCATTTTACTTGAATCCACAATCAACACCCATGAAAGCAGCAGTCAAGAAATCAAATGATGTATTGCATTGGGCAAATCTGCTGCAAAAGACCTCTTTAAAGTGTTAAAAACAAGATGCATTTGAGTTATGGTGTTGGCAGACAATATTGAATATACCATGGGCTGTCAGAAGAACAAACTGATCTGTCTTGGAAGAAGTACAGCCAGAATGCTCCTTAGAACCAAGGATGTAGAGACTTTGTTTCACGTACTTTGGAATTGTTATCAGAAGGGACCAGTCCCTGGAGAAGGACATCGTGCTTGGTAGAGTGTCAGTGCAAAAGAGGAAGGCCCTCGATGAGATGGATTGACACACTGGCTGCAACAATGAGCTCAAATATAGCAATGATTGTGAGGATGGCACAGGACCATGTAGTGTTTCGTTTTGTTGAACATAGGGCACTACAAGTCAGAAGCAACTCAATGACAGCAGACAAAACCAAATCCATTGCCATGAAGATGATTCCAACTCATAGCAACCCTATAGAACAGAGTAGAACTGGCCCAGAGGGTTTCCAAGGATAAGCTGGTGGATTTAAACTGTTGACCTTTTCGCTAACAGCCATAGCTTGCCAAAGCTCTTAATCATTATGCCACCAAGGCTCCATATAAATATAAATATGAATATAAATTATATATATGTATATAGCCAAACAAGAGAGTACCTTCTCAATACCAAATGAACCAGTAGAACAAATTATGTATCAGGAGTTCACAATTCCTTCTTCCATCTCCATCATTTCTGCTATGATTGAAGTCCTTTTATTGTACTTAATACACTGTTCTTTTAATAGTTTACTTCTCTGTCTTCCTCACTAACCTGTCAAATCTCTCTTTTCATAGTTAGTTTGTTTTACATTTTATCTTGCTCACCTATAGATTCACAGTGCCTAGTCAAAGAATGGCATGCAATCTTTGTTCAGTCTATAGAGGGCATTGATTCAGAGGTGAGAGCTGGAAAATTTTGGAGAAATGTTACAGGCACAAGAGTTTTTGATGAATTTCAGAAATAAGAGAGATGGAGAACTTTAGAGGCCTACTAAGGCATCCAGGTAGAGATCGGATATCGTGTGCAGAATGGCAAAAAGATTAGTTAGAATAAAGCAGAGATTAATGTATGGATTAGTAGGAGATAAACAAGGAAAGACTGAATCCAGGCTATAGAATTAAAACTATATTCAGTAAAAATAAATTTTCTCTAACCATTACATAAGAAGCCCTGGTGGCACAGTGGTTAAAATGATCAACTGCTAACCAGAAGTTTGGCAGTTTGAAACCACCAGCAGCTCCATGGTAGAAAGATATGGCAGTCAGTTTCCGTAAAGATTTACAGCCTTGGAAACACTATGGGATCGATATAGTTCAAAATCGACTTGTAGGCAGTGAGTTTGGTTTGGTTGGAATCATTACATGCTATAAATAGGGGAAATGTATCTGCCACTAAAAATACACTATTTTCCAAGGTAAAATATCCCATTAAGGACATATTTCCAACAAAAATATTTAAAATTGAATTGTACTCTTTAATAAACAAATTGGGAATGCAGTGATTTGGTATGGCAGAATTTGAATATTTTTATATATTTACTAGTTTTTGTTTACTTCTTGATTTTTTCCTTTTTTTATTTAATTTTCTGGCTAAGCATTCTATTTAGATTTGCTTATACAGCTAACTACCACTGTGCGTAACTTTTAGGATGGGAAATTAGCCTGGATAATTTAACTACCAGGATTCTAGTCTAAGCCTATTGATGTATTCCTGATAATTAACAACGTGTGAGCAGCTGCATTGTCTGATATCCAATATATAACACAAGGAAAATGATCATTTGTACACTGTTAGTTTAGTGGACTAAATGAAAGCGGTTTTTTTTTTTATTAATAGCTGTACTTTTCATAAATTTTATGAGTTAATAGGGTTCAATTAATGTTGCCAAGTGGGGTGCTTCATACATATGTCTCCAGGGCTTTGCAAAGTTGAGAAGAATTTGTAATGAATGGTTGAGTAGTTGTATTGGTACCCGAGTAATTAGAGAACGGGTAATTAATGTGCATCTGTGTTAGGCTCCTGGGTACTGTCAACGACCCTGTAGTGTGCAAAAAAGAGAAATCATGAGCCTGGCTAGGGAATACAGCTTTACTCTTTTTCTTAAATTTTAGATCTACATCTGTGTTTAATTAGTAGAAATGAATTCCCATTAATACCATTAGGCAACATGCTATGATTGGTTAAATCCTACATGGACTGTGAAACTGTTCAAGAAAACTCAGGAGATCATTATAGGACTTTTTAATCTCAGAAGGTCTTTTTTTTTCCTTATTAAAAATACAGCAGAATAGTTCCCACCTGGTTGCCTGTAGAATACCTTTTCCTTTTTACTTTTGATCATTTTCTAAAAGTATGAATAGTCTAAAGAAAAATTCCCTGAGCAAAAGTGACTTGCAACACCCACAACTGGATGTTCTCCCGGTCATAAGGGACGAGATACATTACAATCACCTTTGTAATAGCCTCAGTGTACACAAATGTCACATATATTAATGACAGTGTAAAAGAGTTTACTAGAATATAACAGTCACAGATGTCACCAAGGACTAGCTGAGCTGATAGCCCAGTTTCCAGAGAGATTCAAATTAAATTGCTTTTATTTCCTGATGCAAAATACATTTCATGTTCCTCATGATAATACAATGTATCCTTAGAGTAAGTTGGATGTTTGTACTTTTGAAAAAGTGAAACAGGTATGATTTAATTAGTTTGCAAGAACATAAGCCTAGAGTTTAAGAGTAAGATGACTCTCCTGAGTGTTTACGTTCAGTGGCCCTCTAAATTTTTATTTTTGAGAGAGCTACTGATTTTCTGTATATATAATTAAACATTGGCTTTACTTAAAATTTTAGTAATAGTCTGTCAAATAGTCCATTGATATATTAGCTTAAAATGTGAACATTTACTCTTTCATTTGTAGTTGTGTTAGAAACTTCCTATGCACTACTGGTTATAAACTTGGGACTTTGGGAAGAAAGTTCGGTGTTGGATACCACTAAACAAAATATGGATCCAAGTAAAATGAAATCCTTGACAACTTCAATCTTTTCTCTGTTTATCACGATCAAAGACTACAGCCTTCAGTATGGACTACACTTCAACATAAAGAAATCAAAATCCTCACAACTGGATCAATAAGCAACATTATGATAAACAGACAAAAGATTGAAGTTGTCAAGGATTTCGTTTTACTTGGATCCACAAGCAACACCATAGAAGCAGCAGTCAAGAAATCAAACGATGCATTGCATTGAGCAAATCTGCTGCAAAAGACCTCTTTAATGTGTTAAAAAGCAAAGATGCCACTTTAAAGACTAAGGTGCACCCGACTCAAGCCATGGAGTTTTCAACTGCTTCATATGCATGCAAATCTGGGCAATGAATAAGGAAGACCCGAAGAAGAATCCACTCCTTTGAATTATGGTATTGGTGAAGAATACTGAATATATCATGGACTGCCGGAAGAACGAGCAAATCTGTCTTGGAAGAAGTACAGCAGAATGCACCTTAGAAGCAAGGATGGTGAGACTATGTCTCACACACTTTGGACATGTTATCAGGAGGACTCCATCCCTGGAGAAGGACATCATGCATGGTAAAGTAGAGGGTCAGCAGAATAGAGAAAGACCCTCAAAGAGATGGATTGACACAGTGGCTGCAACAATGTGCTCAAGAATAACAATGATCATGATGATAGCGCTGGACCAGACAGTGTATCATTCTGTTGTACGTAAGGTTGCTAGGAGTCTGAAGCAACTCCTCGGCACCTAACAATGCCATCAAACAAAATATAAGGGCAGATTAAGGTGGATAATTTCACTCAAAGGAAAGTTCAATATTATAATTTGGATATCAGCTTAAAAGCAAGACAACAACTTATTTAATATTTCTCATTTCAAGCTATTATGCCATCTCATTTTAATGAATAATTTCTCAAAAAATATTAAGAAAGTAAACAATATGTAATCACATGTATAATGAAAATTAATAAAGATGATAAAATGTATTATCTCCTCTATTTTCTTCTTGACCTAATATTTGAAAATTCATTTAAGATTAGAAAACAGTTCTTTAAAATTTTTGAAATATTAAAATAACACTTGCATGATACTTTTTTAAAACTATTAAATTGTTGTAATTTAGAACCTCTGGAGTCACTAGGGCTAACATGAAACTTTGCCATCGATGCTTACTAGGTAACATGGCCTTCAGCAAGCCACTTAGCTTCTATGATTTTCTTATCTAGAAAAAGTGAAAATACTAATGTATACTTCACAAAGGTAATTGTGAATATGGAATGAGTTTACACGACGGTGATGAGGATGACAACTAGTGTTTCATGGACATTATTACATGGCAGATTCTTCACAAGTGAAGTAAAGATGGTCTCAAATGCTTTACTTTTATTCCTATTGAAAGGTGAAGTCTAATTTGTCCTTTTATGAATGTGAGTTGGCCTTAGCAACTTGTCTGACTAATGAAACACAGCAAAAGTAAGTTTATGAGACTTCTCAGAAAAGTAAGTATACTGGGCCATAATAAATTCTCAGCTGAGAATGTGGGAGTAAAGAAAAAACAGTTGCTGTGAAGTCTGTTCTCACTCATTGCATCCCTATATGTGTCAGACTAGACCTTGGCTCAATAAATTTTCAATGGCTGATTTTTTTTTTTTTTGGAAGATCACCAGGTATTTCTTCTGAGATGCCTCTGGGTACACTCAAATATCCAATCTTTTGATTAGCAGCCAACAGCCTTAACCATCTGCACCACCCAAGGAGTCCAGGAATAGAAAGGGGTGTTTAAGTTTTGAGGAGAGAGGATAAAGAGTGAAATAATCCTTTAGATATTAGAAGAAGTGTGAATTGAACAAGACAAAGTAGTAGAATTGAAGGGCAGTTTTCTGCAGTGGTTCTTATGAGTTCGGCTGCTAACCAAAAGGTTGGCAGTTCAAATCCACTAGCTAATCCTTGGAAACCCTATGGGGCAGTACTACACTTTCCTATAGGGTCTCTGTGAATCAGAATCAACTCAAGGACAATGGCTTCTAGGCAGTACTAAACACCTCCTTCTAAGACAGGAACACACTTAGCCCTTTATTATGGCAATTTACTCTCTGTCTCTTCGTCTAGGATGTAAGCTTTTAAAAAAATCACCATTTTATACGTCACTTTAAGCATATTTTTTCATAGAAACCACATTAAAGAATGTTAAACAAGTCACAAAAGAGGTCCACAGTTAGGTGGAAGCATCAGGGACAGGCAAAGACTAGATAAGAACCATACATGAAGTTTAGCATCCCAAAAGCATAAACATTTTGAAGGCTTCATCAAACACTGGAGAATTCATATATGGGTATCGGCAGCACAAGGCCAGGGACTCTAGTGCAATTGTGTTGACAAAAAATGGGACTTCATAACAATGGATGTAAAGAACAATGTCTAAAGTTATCTAAACATGCTAAGGATAAGCAATATGAAAGATGTTTCATACTGATTTCACTGTCTTGTAGGGAATTCTTATCTCAACCTTGCCCAATTTGAGAGTTATCCAAAAGTGTGAGTTACCTTAAAAGTGAAGCCCAATTAGATCGTCTGTTTAAGGTGACTCTGTTATATCCACCACATGTCTGTCAGTTTGTCTTACTGTGGTGGCTTGCATGTTGCTATGATGCTGGAAGCTATGCCACCAGTATTTTAAGTATCAGCAGGATCACCCGTAACGGACAGGTTTCCATGGAGCTTCCAGACTAAGACAGACTGAAAGGAAAGGCCTGGTGATCTACTTCTGAAAATTAGTCATTAAAAACTCTATGGATCATAACAGAGTGTTTTCTGACATAGTACTAGAAGATGAACCTTCTAGGTTGGAAGGCACTACACGATAGCAGCAACAATGAATTGAAACATGTTAACAGCATGAAGATGGCAAAGCAATATTTGTTCTGTTCTACATAAAGTTGCCCTGAGGTAGAGGTGACTCCATGGTGACTGACAGCAATACTATCTGTTGTATGTTGCCACACGAAGCTCATCACTCAATAGAATCATGTTTTTTTTTTTTTTTTGTTACTCGAAGGAAAGTGACAAAGTGCCCTAATAAATACTGAAACATTTTAAATAAAAAATACATATATCTAAATATAGATTAAGTCAAAATAATTAAATACCTTGTGGTCAGCCCAAGATGAAGGATGGGATATACTGAGGATAACAGTGAAAATTTTCCTTGAGATGATGTACTGGATCCTATTTAGATATCTCCCTGGATTTGCATGGCAATAGTTTTCTGGTATATGATATCAATGATCCTCCATGATGGATGATTGCCTGAGCCTGGAGGATTCATATAGGTTACAGATGAGACTTTAAACCCATTGCTGTTGAATCGATTCTGATGCATAGAGACCCTATAGGACAGAGTAGAACTGCCCATAGGGTTTCCTAGGAGCAGCTAGTGGATTTGAACTGTCGATCTTTTGCTTAGCAGATGAGCTGTTAACCACTGCACCATCAGGGCTCCATAGTGGTAGTCTAATGGTATAGCGAAAGGTCGGCAGTTCAAATTCGCAGCCATACCCTGGATATCCTATGTGGCAGTTCTACTCTGTCATATAGGGTTGATGTGAGTTGGAATCGACTCAATGGCACACAACAACAACAACAGCACTGCTTGATGGCCAGCAGTAGTTGACCCCTTTCATTCATATTACTTATAAGAAAAACTGGGCATCCTTTAGGGTGTTCCTTCTGCCCCAGGTCCTCCTGTTGTCTCTGAAGCTCTAAAGTATCCACTGGCTGCATGTCTAAACACACTCGTCCCATACATCTATTCCCAACTAGGCCTGCAAGAGTAAAAGACAAAAGGCAGGGAGTCAGTCAATGAGTATTTCTGGTACAAGTCTCAGAGCCTGCCATGCTGTTTTAGGATCTGATTTGCCTAGCAACTATACAAAAAAATCAAATGTGTCTGTAAATGCTTGGATGTTGACACTCTATGGGTGAAACTTTGACCCATGGAATGGAAACAAATGGATAAATTATTCTGTCTTTCATTTCTGAAAAAAAAACTATTTCAAAAAAAGTAAGTCATACCTAAGACATCTTGTAATACTGAACAATCAATTGCACTGGTTATAATCACACCTCAATGACATACCCCTTATATTTGCTTACCTCCTTTTGTTGTCTCATTTACCTTTCCCCTCACTTCTACTTTACCAATAGAGTATTCCACAATAAAATATTAGTTCATAAATTGTGGTCAGACTCTACTTTTTCTGGAACCCCAATCTATCAAGATGAGATTTTTTTAACATATGTATTTAAATAATTCTCACAATAAGATCTATTTGTTAAAGTGTGCCCTGGCCTTTTGAGGAATAAAAGCAAATCTTGCTGCAATTTTTCTTTTTATGGTCAAAATACATCTTTTTTTTTTTATTAGTGAGGGCTTTTCTTACAAGTGTAGGAAATACTTCAAGGGATTAAACACATTTATCTAAAAAGATATTGTTATATGAATGAGATAATTCACAGAGCAGTAAGAAAAAAGGAAAGAAAGAAAAAAAAACTCAGTCTCCTGATAATTCCTTGACTATTTCCATATGATCAGACCACCAAAGCAAATACCTCAATTTAATTCAGAAATTCTAATCTTCTCATTACCACAAATGACTCTCACACTGACTCATTCATTAATTCATTCAAACAATATATTTATATATATATTTGAATGGCTACTCTGAGGGCTGAGAGAGAAAAACCAGCCAACATGTGTCAGGGCTGCAGGAGAAGCAATACACTAGGGCAAGATGAGGGCTTTCAGTTCTGCTAGAATGTGAAGAGGTGGTTTAGAGAAGATGTTGAGGATTTAGTGGATCTTGCTTCTGTTGGATATTGAAGTTTAGAAGGCTCTGTCCATGCCCTTCAGCCAAAGACCACCAGGAACACACATGTAGAGGGACAACACTGGATTTATTTACATGTTGGAACAAGAGAAAATGTAGAGTATGAAAAATCGGGGCATCTCAGTGAGAGGATATTAAAAAGGATTTATTATAGGACTTGAAATTATGTTAGGTTAGCTGTTGGAGGGTTAATTAAATACAGGAGGGCTTTGCTGTAGATCAGATGCTGTGAAGAAGTGGGGTAATTCTTTGGTTGAATATCGTAATAATTGCTATCTAGAAGATGAGAACAGAGCAAGCTTGTATCTGTAATTAGTAAAGAAGCAACAGCCACTCATATGGTTATTTTTTGCCGTTTTGTCAATTGCTATTCATAGAGACTCTATAGGAGAGACAAGAGATACCCCATAGGTTTTTCCAAGTCTGTAATCTTTACAGAAGCAGACTGTCACGTCTTTTTCCCTTGAAACGGCGGGCAAGTGGATGAGAACCATCAACCTCTTCGTGAGCCACTGAGCACTTAACCACTGTGCAGTCAGGGCTCCTTTCTCTCACATTAAAACCAAACCAAACCAAACGTATTGCTGTCAAGTTGATTCCAACTCATAGCGACCCTATAGGACAGAGTAGAACTGCCCGATAGGGTTTCCAATGAGCGCCTAGTGGATTCGAACTGCCGACATTTTGGTTAGCAGCCATAGCTCAACTGCAGCACCACCACGGTTTCTGTCACTCATATTAGGGCAATATAAAGTAATATTTGATATTTCTGTGTTTTGAACAATATTCTTGTTTTTATCTTTGTTCAGGCATGAATATAAAGGTGTTTTATTTTTATTTTTTTAAATTTTTAACCCATTACAATCACAGAGTGCTCTTGCTTAGTGTTGGTGTTCTGTGAAATTATTCAACAGAACACCATGGCCTAGGTGTGAGTTCTAGGCCATCTCCTGGCTGTCAGAGTTGCATTTCTCTTTCTCATCTAGGGAAATGGTTTTAAAAGTCGGGAAGGAGTATATGAAAAAGGACCAATAAACGTGTGTAGCTTTAGATGAATTACAGTGTAAGAGATGAGAGGTAAGAGTTTGAGGCTTGTGATGACTGATATGAACAGGGATGAAACAGGGGCATGATGAAGCACAGTATGGTATATTAATTTGTTCAAGAAACTATTTTGTAACTGGTAATTATGATATCATAATAAACACAATTATCATGGTTATTTCTTAACTTTTGGAAATACATTCTGAAATATTTAGGAATGAAATGATATAATATTACGAGGTGTAATTGGGTGAGGTTATAGGTGAAACTATAGTGAGCGTTAACTGATAATTGTTAAAGCTGTACTAGATACATGGGATTTATTATACAATTCTATTTACTTTTGTACGTTTCAAGTTTTCATCCTCAAAAATGAATAAAAATCAGGTACTAAGTCATCTGAGCCCCTGGGTGGTGCAAATGGTTACTGTGCTCAGCTGCTCACTGAAAGATTGGAGGTTCGAGTCCACCCAGAGAGGTCTTGAAAGAAAGACTTGGCAATCTACTTCCAAAAAAATCAGCCATTGAAAATCCTATGGAGTACAGTTCTACCCTGACACATATGGGGTTGCCATGAATAGAAATTGACTCGATGGCAACTGATATAATGCATATAATTTATACCAAGTCATCACAAATAAACAAACCAATATCAGAAATATAGATTATAGAGAAGACAGAGAGTGATATTTTTTCAAAATATTAGGTTCATAGATTTTTGACACTTTTCTTCGTACTAACTTTATAGCTTATAAAGGCTTGATGAGTTTTATTAATTATATGTGTCTGTTTCTACATTTGGTCAAAACTATCTCCATGTCTAATTAGTTTATAAACGCATCAAACCCCAAAACTCACAGCCATTGGGTGCATTCCACTCATAGTGACCCTATAGGACAGGGTAGAACTGCCCCATAAGGTTTCCAAGGCTGTAAATCTATATGAAAGAAACTGCCACATCTTTCTCTGGCGAAGCTGCTGGTAGGTTTGAACTGCCAACCTTTCAGCCAGCAGCAGAGCACTTTAACCATATTAACTTTAATTACATAATCAGTTGGCAATAGAAGCTGATGAACATTTGAATGTCAATATCAAAATATTCCGAAGAAAGCAATCTGAGACCAGAAACCACTTATTAATCTACTGCTTAAAGGAAAAACAGTTGATGATTATGCATTTTGTACTCCCATTAATTAGTATTTCTTATAACGCCAGAATGCTGGTGTTAAATTCACTTAACCTGGATTATTATTGACGCTCAGTCAAGATGTGTAGGATGATTGGTTGCTTAGATGAATGCATGTAGGGATGGATGGATAGAATACTGCACCAATGGAAAATGGATTAAAAATAAGTGAATGCACTAAGAGGAATTATAAGTGGATATTTCAGCACGTAAAAATCACTTCCTATTAGTACTATTTTTAAATGGGTCGTTACTCCGGAAAACCAAAGAAAGCTAAGAGAGACATTTTGCTTGTCAGCAAATATTTGAGGCCTTCTGTTTTATAATTGAGAGTAGACATGTTCTTTTTACTTTAGATAGCAGCTGGAGCTGCTTCTTTGAGATTATAGGAGGATAATTGCTCCTACCGTTGCTTCAACATAAGGAAGAATTACATATTTAGATGTCTAGGAATGAATGTGTTGATGCTTAAACTAGTATGTTATCCTATTATACTAAATAACTGAAAAAATTGACTGACGTCAAAGATGTTGTACAGATAATTTAAATATCTCTGTTAAGAAGTCAGATAAAGATGATCTAGATTAAATTCAGGTGTATGATTCTATATTTCTAATCATCACAAAGGAAATCCTGAATAAATATTTATTCATTCAAGAAATAACTTGAAATTGTCAAATCCTAAATTTGATTACTGCTTATTATATAGGTTGTCCTGGAAAATTAGTGAAATAAACTATTGTAATATGAATGGTCTCACATTCTAAAAAATTAATACTATTCCAATTTTAATAAAGAATATTAATGTTTGAAACTTGAAAGTTTACGTTGATTTATAATTGGAAAGTCTCTGGTTCCCAAGCCATGAAATACTAAGACCTCTTAAATTATTGCATGGAGTTCAACTTGCCATATTTATGCCAAACTGTGATTATACTAAATATTTTGTATATCACATACTCTCTTTCTCTCTCTCACACACACATACATATACACATACATATATATTGTTATTATCTGCTGTTGGGTTGGCCCAGACTCGTGGCCACCCCACACACAACTGAAGGAAATGCTGACCAATCTTGCACCACCCCCATGATCAATTGGGATAGAACTTTTATGATCCATAGGATTTTCATTGGCTGTTTTCAGAAGTAGATCACCAGGACTTTCTTCACTTGTCTTAGTCTAGAAATTCCACTGAAATCTGTTCAGCATCAAAGCAACACGCAAGCGTCTACTGACAGATGGATGAAGCATTAGATGGGAATTGAACCCTGGTCTCACACATGAAAGGTGGGAATTCTAGCACTGAACCACCAAAAGTGTATATACATGTGAAGAAGTGTCCCTTTACAATATTATTACTTTCTTTTTCAACATTGGGTTGTATTTTTAAAAAATTACATTCCAAAAAAAGAAGAAATTTGTCTTTTATACCCACTTATTTACAATGTCCAGTGCACATTATTCCTTCCTATAGATTTGAGTTTCCATCTGGCACCATTCCCTGTCAATCTTATGAATATCATTTAACATTTCTTATAACGCCCAAGTGCTGGTGATACATTCTTTCAATTTATCTGAAATTGTCTCTCTGTCACCCTCACTTATCAAGAATAATTTCACTGCTTATATAATTCTCAGCTGAAAGTTTTTTGTTGTCATTTCAGCACTTTAAAGATATTTTTTCCTTACTTCTATTGCTTCTGGTGAGAAATCAGCTGTGACTTTTATTGTTTTTTTTTTTTTTTTCCTCCACTATGTGTAAGGTGACTCTTTTTCTCTCCTTGTGAGGGTTTCCAAGGCACCTTGCATGTTTTCCACCAAATTTGAAAAATATGGGCCATTTTTAAAATAAATATTCTATTTTTTATCATTGTAACATCTTCTGCTTCTGGAAGTGTGTTTGGAGTTAATGAGAGTATATAATCACTGTATATTTTAACACATATTGGTACATAATTCACCTACCATATAATTCATCCATTTAAGGTGTACAATTCAATGATTTTTAGTATACTCAGAGTTGTGCCCCATCACCACAATAGATTCTAGAATACTCTCAGTACTCTAAAAAGAAACTCTATAACTAATAACAGTTACTCCTCCATTTTGACCCCCTAAACCATAGGTAGCCACTAATCTATTTTCTGTCTCTATATAATTTGCCTATGTTGGACTTCTTATATAAATGAAATTGTATATAGAATATGGACATTTTACATAAATGGAATCACATATACTATGTGTCTTTTGTTACTAGTTTTTTTTACTGAGCCTAAAGTTTTCAGTGTTCATCCATGTTGTACAGTGTTTTATATGCATATGCCACATTCTATTTACCTATTCACTAACTGATGGACGTTTGAATAGTTTCCACTTTTGGCTAATATGAATAATGTTGCTATGGACATTAATATACAAGTTTTCTTGTGAACATATGGTTTTATTTATGTGGGATATTTACCTAGGAATAGAATTACTGGATCATATGAAAACTCTGTGGTTAACATTTAAGGAACTGCCAAACTGTTTTCCAAAGTGACTATACCATTTTATAGTCCCACCAATATCTATGACAATATCAATTCCTCCACAAATTCTTGCTAACGCTTGTTATTATGTTTTCTTTGCGCAGTGGTATCTCATTGTGATTTTAATTTGCATTTCCCTAATGACTAATAACATTGAGCTCTCTTCAAGCGCTTCTTGACCATCTGTATATCTTCTTTAGAGAAATATCTATTGAGATCCTTTGCTCATTTTTTAATTAGGTTATTTGTCTTTTTTTGTTGAGTTGTATATATTCTAAATGCTGGATCTTTATTGTCATGGATTGAATTGTGCCCTCCCAAAATGTGTGTCAACTTGGCTGGGCCATGATTCTCACTGTTTATATTTGATCACTCCCATGATTGAATTATGCTTGTGAGTAGCCAATCAGATGAAAGGGATTTTCCTTGGGGGTGTGGCCTGTATCTGAATATGAGCAGACGTTCTGGATTTTTGCTCACTGTGGATCCTGTGGCTGCTTCCTGTCGTCTCACCTCTGGTTCTTGGGACTTGAGCTCTCAGCTTATCTGTCGAACTTGGGATTCATCGATCTTCACAGCCCTTGAGTGGAGCCCTGCTTTATCACCTGCCAATCTTTGGTTCACCAGCCCCTGAAGCTACATGAATCAGGAGAAACCTTGCGGTCTTTACAGCTGATCTTGGAATTCATCAGCCTTCATAGCCTGTGAGTGGGAGCCCTGCTCTTCGACCTGCCGGCTGCGTGAATTGGTAGAGGCCTCTACCCTTATCCATGGACTTGGGATGTTCTAGCCTCTACAACTGTGTGAACAGTTTCCTTGATATAAATCTCTCTGTATATAAACATATACACTTTTGTGGTTTTGCTTCTCTAGAGAACCCAGCCTAAGACACCAAGATTCCCAGTAATGTGTGATTGTTCTACATTTTGTGATCTGATATAATTTTCCTATGTTTTGTAAATCCTAATCTCTATGATGTTAATGAGGTAATATTAGAGGCAGTTATGTTAATGAGGCTGTACACAAGCTACAAGATTAGGTTGTGTCTTGAGTCAATCTCTTTAGAGACATGAAAGAGAGAAGTGAGTACAAAGAGAGAGGGACCTCTTACCACCAAGCAAAAAGAGCCAGAAGCGGAGTATGTCTTTTGGACCCAGGGTCCCTACACTGAGAAGCTCCTAGACCAGGGAAAGATTGATGACAGGGACTTTCCCCCAGAACCGACAGAGAGAGAAAACCTTTCCTTGGAGCTGTCACCCTGAATTTGGACTTCTACCTCCTAAACTGTGAGAGAATAAATTTCTTTTTGTTAAAGCCGTCTGCTTGTGATATTTCTGTCATAGTAGCAGTAGATAACTAAGACATTTATCAAATACACAGTTTGCAGGTATTCTTTCCCATTCTGTAGATTGTCTTTTCACTTTTTCTTTTTTTCTTTTTCTTTTTTATATTTTATTGTACTTCAGGTGAAGGCTTACAGAACAAATAGTTTCTCATGAAACAGTAGTACACATGTTATTTTATGACATTGGTTAACAACCCCACAACATATTAACCCTCTAACTTCTCAGCCTTTTTTTTTTTCTTGGTGAAAATACACATAGCCAAAGATACACCATTTCAAAAATTTCTGCATGCACAGTTCAGTGACATTGACTACGCTCTTCCAATTGTGCTGTTATTCTCACTTAAGATGAAGGCTTACAGAACAAAATAGTTTCTCATTTAACAGTTACTAAAAATGTTGCCCTATGACAATGGTTAACAATCTCACAACACATCAACAATATCCTTACTCAACCTTGGGTTCCCTATCACCAGCTTCCTTGTCCCCTTCTGCCTTCTGGCCCTTGTCACTGGATTCCTGTACATCGTTAGTCTCATTTGGTTTTACAGGGCTGTCCACTCCCAGGTTGAACAGTGAACCTCGGAGGAAGCTTCACCACTGAGCTAAAAGGGTGTCTGGGGGCCATACTCTCGAGGTTTCTTCAGTCTCCTTTAGGCCAGTAAATCTGGTCTTTTTTTTTGTGAGTTAGAATTATGCTCGACATCCTTCTCCAGCTCTGTCCAGAACCCTCTGTTGTGATCCTGGTCAGAGCGGTCAGTGGTGGTAGCCGGGCACTATCTAGCTGTACTGGACTCAGTCCGGTGGAGGCCTTGGTAGCTGTGCCTTCGGACTAATCTTTTCCTTGTCTCCTGTTCTCTTCATTCTCCCTTGCTCCCGAACGGATGAGACCAGTGGAGTATCTTAGATGGCCGCTCACAGGCTTTTAAGACCCCAAACACTACTCACCAAGGTAGAATGTAGAGCATTGTCTTTATAAGCTGTGTCATGCCAATTGAGCTAGATGTTCCCTGAGACCATGGTCCCCACAGCCCTCCATCAAGCAATTCAGTCCCTCAGGGAGTTTGGATGTGTCTATGGGGCTTCCATGACCTTTCCAATTACAGGTTGTGCTAGTTTCCCCTGTATTGTGTACTGTCTCATTCTTCACCCAAGATACCACTTATCTATTGCCTATTTAGTATTTCTGCCCCACCCCTCCCATCCCTGGTAACCAACAAAGACGGTTACTTTTTGTGTGTGAACTTTTTCATGGGTTTTTACAATAGAGGTCTCATACAATATTTGTCCTTTTCTGATTGACCTATTTCATTCAGCATAATGTCCTCCAGTTTCATCCATGTTATGAGATGCCTCATAGATTCATTGTTGTTCTTTCTCGTTGCATAGTACTCCATTGTGTGTATGTACCATAGTTTGTTTATCCATTCATCTGTTGATGGGCATCTAGGTTGTTTCTATTGTTTTGCTCTTGTGAACAATGCTCCATGAACATAGGTGTACATAGGTCTTTTCGAGTGACAACTCTTATTTCTCTAGGATATATTCCTAGGAGTGGGATTGCT
The DNA here is from genome assembly GCA_030035585.1 of Dugong dugon. Classification (NCBI taxonomy): domain Eukaryota; kingdom Metazoa; phylum Chordata; class Mammalia; order Sirenia; family Dugongidae; genus Dugong; species Dugong dugon. The sequence continues at coordinate 96,608,966 of CM057463.1, read as the reverse complement.
AGATTGAATGGTATGTCTATTTCTAGCTTTCTGAGAAAGCACCATATCATTTTCCAAAATGGTTGTATCATTTTTCATTCCCACCAGCAGTGCATAAGAGTTCCGATCTCCCCGCAGCCCCTCCAACATTTGTTATTTCCACTGTTTTTCATTCGTGCCAGTAATGCCGGGGTGAGATGGTATCTCATCGTGGTTCTAATTTGCATTTCTCTAATGGCTAGTGACGCGAGCGTTTCCTCATGTGTCTGTTGGCCATTTGAATGTCTTCTTTGGTGAAGTGTCTGTTCATTTCCTTTGCCCATTTTTAAATAGGATTATTTGTCTTTTTGTTGTAGAGGTGTTGAATTTTCTTGTAGATTATGGAGATTAGAATTTTGTCTGACTTGTACTATCTAAAAATTGTTTCCCAGTCTGTAGGTTCTCTTTTTACTCTTTTGGTGAAGTCTTTTGAAGAGCATAGGTATTTGATTTTTAGAAGATCCAGATATCTAGCTTATCTGTTGGGGTTTGTGCGTTGATGGTTATGGTTTGTATCCTGTTAATGCCTTGTATTAAGGCCTGAAGTGTTGGTCCTATTTTTTTTGCTATGAACTTTCTAGTTTTAGGCTTTATATTCAAGTCTTTGATCAATTTTGAAGTAGTTTTTGTATGCGGTGTGAGGTATGGGTCTTGTTTCATTTTTTTGCAGATGGATATCAAGTTTTGCCAGCACCATTTGTTAAAAAGACTGTCTTTTCCCCATTTGATGGACTTTGGGCCCTTGTCAAAAATCAGGTGACCGTAGGTGGATGGATTTACATCTGGGTTCTCAATTATGTTCCAGTGGTCAATGTATCTGTTGTTGTACCAGTACCAGGCTCTTCTGACTACTGTAGCTGTATAGTAGGTTCTGAAGTCAGGTAGTGTGAGTCCTCCAACTTTATTCTTCTTCTTCGGTAGTGTTTTACTTATTTGGGCTTCTTCCCTTTCCATATAAAGTTAATGATTTGTTTTTCCATCCCTTTGAAGAATGTTGTTGGTATTTGGATCGGGATTGCATTGTATTTGTAAATTGCTTTGTGTAGAATTGCCATTTTCACAATGTTGAGTCTGCCTATCCATGAGCATGGTATGTTTTTCCATTTATGTAGATTCCTTTGGGTTTCATGTAGTAGTGTTTTATAGTTTTCTTTGTATAGGTCTTTTACATCCCTGGTCAGATTTATTCCTAAGTATTTTATCTTTTTAGGGGCTATTGAAAATGGTATTGTTTTCCTGATTTCCTTTTCATCGTTCTCCTTACTGATGTATAGGAGTCCAACTGATTTTTGAATGTTTATCTTGTATCCTGCTACTCTGCTGAATCTTTCTATTACTTCCAGTAAATTTCTCGTGGAGTCTTTAGGGTTTTCTATGTATAGTATCATATCATCTGCAAACAGGGAGAGTTTAACTTCTTAATTACCAATTTCGTTGCCTTTTCTTTCTTTTTCTTGCCTTATTTCTCTAGCTAGAACTTCCAGCACAATGTTAAATAGGAGTGGTGATAAAGGGCATCCTTGTCGTGTTCCTGTTTTCAAGGGGAATGTTTTTCAGCCTCTCTCCATTAAGAATTATGTTGGCTGTTGGTTTTGCATAGATGCCCTTTATTATGTTGAGAAATTTCCCTTCTATACCTATTTTATTGAGAGTTTTTATCAGGAATGGGTGTTGGACTTTGTCAAATGCCTTTTCTGCATCAATGGAGATGATCATGTGATTCTTTTCTTTCCTTTGATTTATGTGGTGGATTACATTGATTGTTTTTCTAATGTTGAACCATTCTTGCATACCTGGTATGAATCCTACTTGGTCGTGTTGTATTATTTTTTGATATGATGCTGAAGTCTATTGGCTAGAATTTTGTTCAGAATTTTTGCACCTATATTCATGAGAGATATTGGTGTGTAATTTTCTTTTTTTGTGATGTCTTTGCCTGGTTTTGGTATCAGCGTTATGCTGGCTTCATAGAATGAATTTGGAAGTGTTGCTTCCTCTTCTATGCTCTGAAATAGCTTGAGTGGTACTGGTACAAGCTCTTCTGTAAATGTGTTGTAGAATTCTCCAGTGAAGCCATCTGGGCCAGGGCTTTTTTTGGTTGGGAGTTTTTTTTTATTATCTTTTCAATCTCTTCTCTTATTATGGGTCTGTTGATATTTTCAACATCACTTTGTTGTAGTTTGGGTAGGCCGTGTATTTCTAGAAATTTATCCATTTCCTCTAGGTTTTCAAATTTGTCAGAGTATAGTTTTTCATAATATTCTGTTATAATCCTTTTTATTTCAGTTGGGTCTGTTGTAATGTCGCCCATTTCATTTCTTATTTGTGTTATTTGTGTCCTCTCCTGTTTTTCTTTTGTCAGTCTGGCCAGTGATTGTCGATTTTGTTGATTCTTTCCAAGAACCAACTTTTGGTTTTGTTGATTCTTTCTGTTGTTTTTCTGTTCTCTATTTCATTGATTTCTGCTCTGATCTTTACTATTTCCTATCTTCCGGTGGTTGTGGGCTTTTTTTTTTTTTTTTTTTTTTTTTGCTGTTCTCTTTCTATTTGTTTGAGTTCTGTAGTTAGTGTTTTGATTTTGTCCCTTTCTTGTTTTTTGATATGTGCATCTATTGCTATAAATTGTCTTCTGAGGACTGCCTTTGCTGTGTCCCAAAGGTTTTGGTATGATGTGTTTTCATTCTCATTTGATTCTAGGAATTTTTTGATTCTCTCTCTGATTTCTTCCTTTACCCAGTGATGTGTAAGCAGGGTATTATTCAGTTTCCATGTAGTTGATTTTTTTTTCCTTGCTCTTTCTATTGTTAATTTCTACCTTGATGGCATTGTGGTCAGAGAAGATACTTTGAATTATCTCAACGTTTTGGATCTTGTTGAGAATTGCTCTGTGGCCTAAGATGTGGTCTATTCTGGAGAATGTTCCATGTGCATTGGAAAAGAACGTGTACTTTGCAGTGGTTGGATGGAGTGTTCTATATATGTCTATGAGGTCAAGTTGGCTGATTGTGCCCTTTAGGTCTTCTTTATCTTTGCTGAGTTTCTTCTTCGTTGTTCTGTCCTTTACTGAGAGTGGTGTGTTGAAATCTCCTATTATTATTGTGGAACTGTCAATTTCTCTTTTCAGTGTTGTTAGAGTTTGTTTTTTGTATTTTGGAGCCCTGTCATTGGGAGCATAGATGTTTATTATGGTTATGTCTTCATGATGGATCATCTCCTTAATCATTATATAGTGTCCTTCTTTGTTTTTTATGGTAGATTTTGTTTTAAAGTCTATTTTATCTGAGATTAGAATTGCCACTCCTGCTCTTTTTTGGTAGTGGTTAGCTTGATATATTTTTTTCCAACCTTTGACTTTTAATAAATTCACATGCTTGTTTCTAAGGTGTGTCTCGTGTAGACAGCATATTGATGGATTCTGTTTTCTTATCCATTCTGACACTCTCCTTCTGTTTATGGGTGCATTGAGTCCATTTACATTCAGTGTAATTATTGATAGATGTGAGTTTGTTGCTGTCATTTTGTAGTGCTTTTTTTTGTGGTGCTGATGTTTTCTTTGTTCTTCTTACTCTTTTGTGCTGAGTTACTTTTGTTTGTGGATTTTTTTTTTTTATTTCTTTTGTTTTTGTAGGTTTTGTTTTTGCTGAGACTTTATGTTTTTCGTCTTTATTTTTAGGAGTATGTTTGTTAACTTTCTTTGTGGTTACCATGAATTTTACCCTTATCTTTCTATGTTTGAAGCAGTCTACCATTACCTGGTATCACCTTGCCTTCCTCTCCATTACAAGGTTCTATACCTATGCCGTTTATTCCCTCTTTTATTGTTTTGATGTTGTTGTCATTTATTGATTAACTGCTCTGATTCCCTGTTGTATTTCTTTTGGTTTTGGATAGTCCTCGAGAGTTCATTTCCTAGATTGGTATCTGGCTCTTACGATCCTGTGTCCGAGGTTCTGCCTGTGAGCTGAAGCTGTTTGTCCTCAGATCTAAGAACTCCCTTTAATAATTCTTGTAAGTTTGGTTTTACTTTTACATATTCTGTTAATTTCTGTTTATCTGGAAATGACCTAATTTCACCATCAAATCTGAACGAGAGTTTTGCAGGATGTATTATTCTTGGCTGACAATTTTTTTCTTTCAAGATTTTATATATGTCATCCCATTGCCTTCTTGCCTGCATGGTTTCTGCTGATTAATCTGAGCTTAGTCTTATTTTTTCTCCTCTGTATGTGACTTCTTGTTTTTCATGAGCTGCTCTCAGGATTCTTTGTTTGTCTTTTGCTTTGGTGAGTGTGAATATGATATGCCTTGGTGATTTTCTGTTGGGGTCTCTTCTATATGGGGTTCGTTGAGCTTCTTGGATGGCCAGCTTTTTATCTTTCATGATATTGGGGAAGTTTTCTGTCAGCAGTTCGTCAATGATCCTCTCTGTGTTTTCTGTTTTCTCCCCCTGTTCTGGAATTCCAATCACTGGTAAATTTTTGCTTTTAATTCTGTCCCATATAACTCTCAGGGTCTCTTCATTTTTCTTTGTTCTTTTTTCTGAGTTTTCTTCAAACAGAGTTCTATCCAAGTGTTTGTCTTCAATACCACTGATACTGTCTTCCATGGTTTCAAATCTGCTTCTCAGCCCTTCTATGACATCATCCATTTCTGAAATCTTGTAGTTTATCTTTTGGGTTTCTAATTGTTGTCTTTGTATAATTTCTATTTGTGAATTTATTTTGGCATTTTGTTCCTGCATCATCTTCCTGAATTCTTCTGATTTTTTGTCTGTATTTTCCATGAATTTGTCTATTTTTTCCTCATGTTTGTCAGGTTTTTGCCTCAGTTCTTGGAGAATTCTGAGTATTAGAGATTTGAATTCCCTATGAGGTAGTTCTAGTGCATTTTCTTCCACAAGAGGGTCATCTGGTGTTTTATTTTGGATGCCTACTAGAACCATCCTGTCCGGTTTTTGTAAATATTTAGATATTGTCTGCTGTTTTGGGGGCATTCAGTAGTTATTTTTCTCATTTATTGATGTAGATTTGTTTGTTTCATCCCTTTTTTAAAAAAGAGATTTGACTATGTCTGAGCAGGCAGACTGTATGTTCTTTGTTGTTTGCTCGTCTGTGCACTCAATGCTTTTCTCTTCCTTCTCCAACTGGCAGGGTCAGTCACTCAGAAATGGCACAGCAGGGCAGGTGTAGCTGAAGAGGAGTTACTGGGACGGGTTGTTTGTGGCACTTACTACAGCCACCAGAGCGGGTTGGTAATCAGTTCAGGGCAGGTGTGGTGTGATGTGAAGTGCACGGTGCAGGTAGGGAGGATGCAGCTGGGAGATTGTTATGTGTGGAGCTAAGATGGATATGGGAGAGAGGAGAGAGGAACAGGAGCCAAAAAATACAAACAACAAAAAAGAATTCTAGGGGAGCTTGCTGTTGGAATGGAGAGATGAGAGACTATAAAATGGAGAGAAACAGAAAGGGGAAGAGGAAGAAAAGAAAAGAATGAATAAATAAAAAATCATAAAGGTTAAAGAATCACAAAGTTCCCAGGGATCCCACCGGTGCAGCTATGGGGCCTGGAAAAGTCGCTCTCAGTTGTTGCAGTACAGCCTGTGTAGAACGCGTAGAGGTATACAATGCTTGGTATTCAGGGATCAGAAAGAGAAGGAAGATATAGAGGGACAAGAAACTAAGCAATGAAGAAAGACAAAAAGGGAAAAAGAGGGAAAAGAAAACAAAACAAATTTAAAAAAAAAGAACAAGAAAGACCCCCCCCAAAAAAATAGGAAAAAAAAAAACTGAAAAAGAGATGCACTTAGGGATCCCTCTGCGCGTCTGTGAAAGCTGAAGGGGAGTTCCTTGCCACGCAGCTCCGCCTGGCTAGAAAGGGCTCCCAACTCAAGAAAAGGAAAATAAAACAAACAAACAATTCAAAACGAACAAACGAACAAAAGCCCCGGGATCCCACCAGTACAGTAGCCCAGACCCAGACCAGGAAGCAGCTCCACACTCGAATGGAGCTCCGCAGCCCCTCAGGAAGAAGCAAAGATGGCACATGGAGCCAGGCACTCAAGCGAAAGGAGGGGGAGGCGGCGTGAAACAAGCAAAAAATCAAAAGAAGCAGGGAAAAAAAAAAAAAAAAGCAACACCAGCAGTCAACAAATGGCACTGAGAGAGCCAGCTAGTGAGGGCTGGTGTTTCTGGACAAGAGACTGTGTCCGTGGGAAGCAGAGGAGGCCGAGTGTGGGTGATGAAGTGTAGAGAGTGGGAAAGCATATATCACAAATTGCCAGCGCTCTGCAGCCCCTCAGGAAGAAGCAAAGATGGTGCACGGAGCCAGGCACTTGAGTGAAAGGAGGGGGAGGTGGCGAGAGGCAAGTGAGAAATCAAAAGAAGCAGAAAAAAAAATAATAAAGCAACACTAGCAGCCAACAGATGGCACCCAGAGAGCCGCCCTCTTGGGTGTGTGGAATCCAAGCAGCCGGCGCTTCCTGGTCAAGAGACTGTGGCCGTGGGAAGCGGAGGAGGCCGAGCTGGGGTGAAGAGGGGTAGGGGTGGGAAAGTGCACACTGCAAATTACAGGTGGTTTTGTCTCCCGCTGGAAGCTCCGTGAGGCTGCTTTCTCATACCCCCGTTTGCTGGTCTCCAATAGGAGTCCAAGATGGTGGATCCATGCTGAGTTAGCTGGTAGGGGACCTCTGCATGAATCTCTCCTCGCTCTCCATTCTCTGTCAGTTTTCTCACTCCATTTGGTGCTTGGCTGAGTTCTTTATCTCTTCATTTGATGTTTAAGGGTTTCAGGATTGTTGTATTCTCTGTTCGGGTTAGTTTTTCAGATCTTTGCTGTGGAGGGACGGTGTGGTGCTTCTGCCTAGAGTGCCATTTTGCCGGAACTCCCTTTTCACTTTCTTGAAGATATCCTTTGATGCACAAAAAGTTTTGAATTTTGATGAAGTTCGATTTATCAGATTTTTCTTTTGTTACTTATGCTTTCGTGTTGTATTTAAGAAATCTTTGTCTAACCCAAGGTCGTGAAAATTTATTTCTCTATTTTCATCTAAATGTTTTACAGTTGGATCACTTACGTTTAATTCTATGATCCATATTGAGTTCATTTTTGTGTATGGTGTGAGGAAGGTGTTCAACTTTATTGTGGATGTCTGATTGTTTCAGTACCACTTGTTGAAAAGACTACTTTTCCCCCACTGGATTGTCTAACTGTAAGGTTTATTTCTAGTCTCTTAATTTTGTTCTATTTATCTATACATCTGTCCTATGCCTATACTTCCATTTATAAAACACATCTGTTTCTTTTCTTATTGATTATATTATTCAATCTTTTTTTCCCTGTTTCCCACCTCAGCCACTCACTTCCATAGCCTGTTTCCATTGCCATCTAGTCGATTCCTACTCATAGTGACCCTATAGAACAGAGTAGATCTTCCCCATAGGGTTTCCAAGGAGCAGCTGGTGGATTCAAACTGCCGACCTGTTGTTTAGTAGCTGAGCTCTTAACCACTGTGCCACTAGGGCTCCCTTCCATAGCCATAGAGTAGATATTGCTCATTCACATCAGAGATAACTTTCTCACCTCCAAAATCTTAATTTCAAACATAACACTCTCTGGTACCCTGCTCATAATTCACTTGCTCTATCATTCCTTCCCATGCCCAAATTCTTCAAACCATTATTTTTTTCATTGACTCTCCACTTTTCCCTGTCACTCCCTGATATCAAAATTTATCTCCTTATCTACGTGAGATCACATTATTCCTCATTATAGTAACTCTCTACATTCAATGCAAAACATCAATCACTATCTCTGCTCACCCCATCCCCATACCACTTACTTCTCAAAACTCCAACCTTGAATACAACTCTTTGTCTGTACAGGTATGTCGTACAGGTATCACTAAACATGGAGAAAAATACACTACTTGCTACTTGCTTACTGGGCACTTAGAACTATTCAGCAGTCCCAGTATATTTCCCAGTTAAATCTGTATATGCACTTTCTGAGGTAAAAATATCACATCTTTCTTAAAAATGCCTCTCCTGCTCTCCTTAATGTCAGCTATTGTATCTCGCTTATTATTTCATTCAGAAAGTAGAAGCAATTGGAAAAGAATGAATTCATCTGTCCACTATCTAATCTATCAGCTTTCTTTCACTTACACTCATATACCTGAAATCACTTCTCTTCTATGAAAGGACCTCCCCTCTTTACGAGTCCATCTCCTACACTTCTGTAATAAATCAGATCAGGCTTTCTCCATGAGTCGGAATCGACTCGATGGCAACTGGTCGGGGCTTTTTATTCATAATATAAATAACTTGTTCCTGCTGTTAGCATTTTCTCATCTATAAATATCTTTATCTTTTTGGTCACTCACAATACAAAATAAACATTCTAAATCATCTTCCATCTAAAAAACCAAGTGAAATATCACTAAAATGATCCTGCTTCTCATTAGTTAACACTCCATTTCCTTGTTTTTCTTCACAGAAAATCCATAAAGTCAAATAAGCTCTGCATTATTTACTTTCTGAACATCCCCCACCCCCACCCCCCGTATCTTCTCTGTAACCACTTCAGTCAGGCTTATGACTCCTATACTCCATGTAAACACAATTGAAGAACCATTTTTTGTGGGGTAATAAAGTTTCATTTTATCTAATCATCGTAAAATGTCTAGTCCATTTCACTCAGTCTTTCAGAAGCATTATGGGATTTTCCCTTCTCTTGACTTCTGGGATATCAAACTTTCTTGGTTTCCCTCCCACTTCCGCTTGCTCCTTCAGACAATCTGTTTATTGGTTCCCTTCCTCCTCTGGACCTCACAGTATTGGCATGCCTGAGAACATAGACCTCTGATCTTTTTCTCTTTTTATAGCTTCTATCTAGGTCAGTAGTTTTGCAACCAGGACTACATAATCACATCACCCAGGGAGCTTATAAAAAATACAAATGGCTGATCCCCATCCCCGTAGATTCTCATTTAATTGGTCTTGTGTAGATCTTGGATATAAATATCCTTTAAAATTGCTCAAGTGACTCTAACAGTCAGTGTTGAAAACTGCTACCTAAGTATCAGGTAGCTCCATGGTTTTAATCAGGCTGATGACTCAAACTGATTTTAGATGCAGCCTAAACTTCTATCCTTATCTCTATATTCATATATAAAATTATCCGTGAGGCTTCTCAGCATTCATTTCTAATATGCATGTCAAATTTATATTCATTTCTATTCTCCATGTTCTCTACTCTTAATCTTTCACCTTTGAATTAGGATACCTTATTCATCCCATTGTTAAGAAACATCCTTGGTGCCTATAGCTCTCTCACCCATGTATATTCAATCATTCAACAAGTACAGAGTCTGCCACATTTAAAATAAATCCTGAAATCAAGTAATTCCATTTCCTATACTTCCATTGTCCTGTCACTATCAACTCTCACTGGAAGTATTGCAGTAGCTTCTTAACTGGTCTCCTTATTGCCACTCTTACTCCTTGTAGTCTATTCTATTTCTTTTTCTTTCTATGATGTGTTAATTTCAAAATCTTTTACCATGTATGTCTTATCTCTGACATTTTATTTACAAAGCTTCAAGCCTAGAAAAAAATCAAAGAATAAAACAAGGGACATAATATACCCTTAAACTAGAATAATCAATTTTTAATATTTTACCACATTTATTTCCATTCTCTCTCCTCCTTTTGTATATATATGTGTGTGTGTATACATATTCATGTGTGTGAATATTTTTAATTACATTAAGAAAAGGTGCAGATATCAATATATTTCACCTTTAGATATTTTAGTGTGCCTTTTCTAAAGTTATGTTCTTACTAATCCACATCACCATTTTTATATTCAAGAAAGTTAATATTCATAAAATATTAATATAATGTCAACATTTCCTTAATTGTCCCCAAAATTATATGTATAATTTTAATCCAGGACCCAAACAAGAATAATGAATTAGTGAATTGATGTATCTCTTTAGTCTCTCTTATTTTTGAATATTCCTTCTATCTTTCTTTTTCTTTCATTACAGTGACATTTTGAGAAGTTCCATATACTACTGACACAGGAAGGAATTTATTTCACTTCTCAGAATATTAATATACACAAACTTCCATATATATGCATACACCACAAACTATGAAAAAAAAAACTTCCCTTTTATTAAATCTTACACCTCCATACTACTCCTCTTTTTCATTTCTAGCTATACAGTAGATGATCAGAATACCCAGCTTGCTCACTGTGTTATCTCCAATGCCTAGAAGAATAATTGACATAATATGGGCATTTTAAGACATTCAGTTCATCTGAGGACCCCTGGTTTCAGAATCTGTTTGTTTGGCACTATGTAAGCACTCTGAACAGTTCAACCACAATAAGCAAGCTTCTGCTAAAATATAACTAGGTAAATACAAACTACTTTAATTTGTGATTTCTTTATAGGATCTCAATCTTTATCAGAGATATTTAAGTGTAGAAGATTAGGTAAACTGCACTAGGTCTTATATACCATAACCTGCAGCTACCACTCACTAAGAAGGTGAATAAGGAAGCATTATCAGTACAATATCATAAAAGAAGCAGATATAATAACTACCGGATCATTTTATTTTCACTCCCTTTTATCATTAAAAAAAATCATTTAAAATCTGACATTAAAGACAAGGTGAACAGCATGTCCTTTCAATGTCATACTAGCACACTGTTTATTAATCCCTCCAAAGGATTATTTAATTTTGTAGAAAAATGTACTTGTGTTTGTTTTGCTATTTACAATTTGTTCTGATCAAATCGTGCATTTTCTCTGGCAGAATTGCAAAAAATTTTTCTCCTCTAGAAAAGGTAACATTAAACCACATTTTTGTTGTCTTCTCACGTGTGCAGGGTCCGATTATCCAAAAGGCAAAGTAAGCACGGGTTTAGTTGTGCTTACTTACGAATCTGTAGTGAACAGTTTCACATGTGTTTCATCACTGAGTCATCTGTCCCTGTCAAGGATTGTAAATTTGAAAAGAGGTTTTGATTTTGTAGGAAGATGCCATGGCGTTGGGAGAGAGACAGATGCCAGCCATACCTGGAAGCAGAATATTTGACATGGTGAAAAAATGTGAAATTGTCCACTACAGATGATCTGGATAATCTGCCCCTGTGTATGTGTTGTATTTTTTGTTTTTAATTGCCCTGCATAACTGCAAAAATTACACAATTTGGATAACGAAAGGAGTCATGATACTCTACAGAGCATATTCAAGTAAGGCTTTTAATAAAGGCAAAGACTGTAGTACAACAAAGAGTGTAGGCAACTTTTGGAGGTCTAAGAGACATCAGGAGGGACCAGTCCCTGGATATCATACTTGGTTGGTAGAGTAGAGGATCAGTGAAAAAGAGGAAGACCCTCAATAAGATGGATTGACACAGTGGCTGCAACTATGGGCTCAAGCATAACAAGATTGTGTGGATGGTACAGGGCTGGGCAGTTTTTCATTCTGTTGTACATAATGTCACTATGAGTCGGAACTGACTCCATGGCACCTAACAACACTAACAACAACAAGAGACATCCAGGCCTTTGCTCTCCAAGTTTCTTCTTATATGCACTAAGGTGCACATTATCTTCAGATTGAACTTTCAAGATTTGTGCAATGAATCTTGGTTTCAGGAAGCCCTAAACAGATGTTCCCACAGGTGTATGTTATGCCCCTTTGGTCATTTAGGCCAATCAAGCTATCTAATTTGTTACACCAGATGAAAGTCATAGATAAATAAACCCTGAGTGCTTCCAGGGGCATTTCAGACTTTAAACAGTACATCACAAATCATTCGTTAGTAAGTTAGGCCTGATTTTGACCAAGAATCCAAACCAGACATCTCCAGAGATAAGTCTAGAACTTTCCCCGTATAACTATAAAATAGTTCTATCCTGAATAATAACATCAAACAGTTTTACATCCAAACTAGCAAGCTCATTCTAACATTTTTTAAAGTGACTATAAATAAGAACTCAAAATGTTCTTTGCAAAAGTTTTTTTTTATCTTCTGAGTTACTCATTAATGAGTTTATAATATTTGCCATATGTTGATTTAATATTTGCATGAGATTTATGCTTTAAAAAATTTTAAAGTTATATTTGAAATTGTTTTATTTTACTCCCAAACCTTTCTTTCTTCTTTGACTGTCACTTCTTTTCCTTCTGTGACTGCTTTTGGTTTTATTTTTCATAGTTTCTTTGATTAAGACAATGAGTCTCCCAGACCATGTATGTGATTTGCTCTATGGACTCCTCTGTGAATGGATTTCCAAATTATTTCTTTGCATAATGTAACTGTAAGAGAAAACTCTGGTTACTGAGGTAATTTACTGGACCTTGAATGATTATGCTTCCACAATATTGACAACATTTTTCTCTCTACTCCAAAAGCAAAATTTCATAGGGATTACATAAAACATAGAGAAATCCTTTCTCCTCTCATCTCATTTTTATTTAATGCTATTTTCTTCATTTTCTGTTGTCTGATAGGTTAATCTATATTTTAGTTGTTGTTATTGTTAGTTGCTAACATGTTGGCCCTCGACTCATGGCGACTCCATGTGTTACAGACTAGAACTGCTCCATAAGGTTTGCTTGGCTGTAATATTTACAGAAGCAGATCTCTAAACCTTTTGTTCCATGGAGTGGCTGTGTGAGTTCAAACTGCCAACTTTTCTGTTAGCAGCTGATCACAGGCCACTTATGCTACCCTGGTGCCTTAGGTTAATCCATATGCTATTCCAAATGAATGACTTAAGAACTGAAGCAATCAGAAGACTTTTTTTCCACTTTAGCTCACTGGCAACAGATACTTACAACAAGGCCGTCTCTCTTTAATGAAAATTTCTCTAAGCAGTTGGGGTAACTATCTATGTATCTATGCATATAGCTAGGTATTTACTCTCTATTTATCTATGTATATATGTGTGTATATATCTAGCTAGCTAGGTAGCTACTACTCTACTACTATGAAATATTCCAGATAGAATATGAAGGTTAGGCCTAATGCTTTTATGATATAAAATATACTATATTTACTTGTTAAGTAAGGTAGGCTTGGTTTTAGATAATTAAAAATATAATATTCATTGTGTGTTTTAAAATTATGTTGACAGTAAATAAATCGATCATAGCCTATAGAGATTAATTTTCAAAAATATACAATTGTTTATGTGGATCCTAAATTTGTATCATTTTTCAGGGTTTTGGATTATGGTATTGAACAAAAGAGAGCATCTGCTTTCATAGAGCTTACAGTTATATGAAATAAAAAATAAATGGAAAATATTTATTATTTAAATGGTGATGAAGATGATGGAAAAAATATCTCAGAGTGAGAAGTTTAGAATTGGTGGACAGGAAGGCAAAATGTTATTTTTTTATAGACTGACAAATGAAGATCTGTTTTAATAATGTGTTATTAGAGCAAGACCTGAAGAAAATGATAGAAGTAGCCTTGGGATTACCTGTAGAAAGAGCATTCCAAGCAGAGGGGAGTGCAAAGACCCTAATGCCAGAGCATGCTTGGCATGCACAAGGAGCAATAAGAGGATGTACATGGATAAGGTAGAACTAGCAAGGGAAAGAATGGTAAAGGGTCAGATCAGAAAAGCAGCAAAGAATCAAAACACATGGAGCCTTATAGGCCAATTTGAGAGATGGAAAGCTTTTGGAGGGTTTTGAATATAGGTAACCAGATCTGACTTTAGTTTGAAAGAATTATGTTTGCAATCATATGGAGAAAAAAATGAAGAGGGTGAGGAAAAAAGAAAGAAGACTAGTCAGGGTATTACTGCAACCACCAGGAGAGTGGTAGCTTGAACAAGAATGGTGTTGGGATATTTTAGGGTATTTGGTGAGAAGTTATTGAATCAAAACGTATTTTGAAGATAGAGTCGAAGATTTGCTGATGGTTCGTATGTAGGATATTAGCAAAGGAGACTAGTCTAGCAAGATGACTTTAGAAATTTGGTTTTGAGTAACAGCAAGAATTAAGTTTGCATTTACTGAAATTGAAAGTTTGGAGCAGGGCTTTCAGATGTATGGTTTTGGATAAGAGTTAATCAGATGAATATCTCGGTTGTATATATTTTGCTTTTTAAATATTTATTTAATTTTTATTCCATAGAGAGTGAGAGAAGACACATACAGAAGGAAGGCAGCAGGAAGAGATGGAAAAAATAAGAGTGGGAGCATACATGACAGAGAAAGAGAAAGAGTCATTGCTGAAAATAAAACCATAAGTCCCCAAATTGAAAACTAAAATTACAAATGAGACAAGATAGATAATTAGAATAAAGATTCAGGTCAATCACAGTTGTTTACTTACATTTATATTTCAGAGTAACCAGATTTTGTATTCATGGGAAATTAGTTGATTTACTTTCATTCATAAAGAGCATTCCCACACCCCTCCCACATGTATGGATATGTTTTGACAATGCTTAGTGAATCAATATCTTTATGATCCATTCAATTTTTCTAATTTACTAACATATTGCACAGATAAAAATAAATTTGGAAAAACTTATTTCATATTTACAAGGGTAATCTGACTTTATCTCAGATTTAATTTTGCAAGCTCAACTTTGTGTTGGATATAGCTCTTTTTCAGGAGGGAAGTGGTATGCGGGGAGAAAATACTACATAGACATTTCATCTTACTTCTATAGATGTCTTCATTGTTATTGATGAAAACATCTCTGGTATTTGAGGTTATGAGTTTTCTGAATTTTTACTGCAGGAAACCAATCTCCAATGAACTACATTTTTACTAACATCCCAGCAAAAAATCCTCACACACAATCACATAAAGGATTCCAGCTGCTTTGCTGAATTTTCACACATCAGCTAAGTCAAGCATCCCACTAGTCACAGGTGACAAATAATGCTCGAACATCTGCTTGCTAACAATATAATCTGGCTCATTTACTATCACAAGTTTGTTGGTATTGTGCCCACAGGAGATGTTCAATAAATACTAAATGAAATGCTTTTACCTGTTGAGAAAAATAAATATAAATAAACCTATGGGGCTGGGGAGTAAAAATGTCACAGCTCTTCTTTCTCTATTAGAAGAAATAGTGACAGTCAATGTGAAAATTTTGAAATACAGTGGATATCATTGCATTTTGAGGGTATGGTCTGAGTTTATGATGAAGTCTATTCCCATTTAGTGAAAAAATCTAAAATAGGTCAATGCCCCTGAGAATATTTCTTGGGTTTGGGAGGATAATTTCAAACTCCACTCAGTTTGTTTTCAGAACAAGCAGTGATCCAAATGATTAAACTCCTACCACTGGGGATAGTTAGAATTCAGCATTTCAGCTAGCTGTGAGTGAGTCAACAAATTGAAAGCTATTTGGGATATTGCTTATAAGAATAGTTAGTTTTAAATGTTTATAGATAAGGCAGAGAAAATTCAATAAAATAAGATTATTTTTTCCAAGATAAAATAGATTTTACATTAAAATGGACAATATTAAAATGTTATTAGCATATTTCAAAAACCTTATTTAATATGAATTAATGTAAATGTTTATTTTTAAATCCACCAAAACTTTAAAAAAAATTTATTATTTATCTTTACTGTAAAAGTATAGATCTTTATGATAGTGTCATACAATTTGCTTTCTTTTCCAAACATTTTCCAGTGTACCTTGTATATGTATTAATTTCTCCCTGGGCAGTTTATTTCATAACTTTTTATTTCTTCAATACTCTGCACAGAAACACATACACACACACACACACACACACACACACACACACACACACACACACAGACACACACACACACATTCAGATGATTATTTTGCTTCTTCACTGAGAAAATAGAAACAACAGAAGTAAAATTTCATATTTTTTCATGACTTTATGTAATAACCTACCTACATCTGTACTCATATTGTTTGCTTTTCCTCCTCAAAGTCTTACTGCTTCTTATTGCAATGGCAAACACTGGCTTTTGCCTTGTAAATGAATTTGATTTAACAATGGCCCACTATCTTTTATACGATCATCCACTGTTTGTATTAAGAATAAAAATATGTATGTACACAAAACACACAAACATATATATAACAAAATAAGGAAGAAATACTCATAACTGTTACTGTCCATTTCTGAAACTGGTCATATGGTTGCAACTGGTATTTATAACTACCTTTTTTCAGTACTTATTTTATATTCCCTTTTTCCTCAGCCAGCACCTCATCTGATTGTTATTCTTTGCCTGGTGGGGTGAACTAAACCTTCAGTCCTAAAGGGCCATTAGAGGTTCTGCCTGAATTTGAGCATTGTAGTTTTCCATTGACTTCAATCACAGCACATAGTAGTATTGAGAGACAACCTAAGGTATTACAGACATACTCTTCCTTACCTCTATTATGTAGTAGCAGCGTAATTTAGTCTTGAAAACCAGGATCAATCACCTAAGTCAATACAATATCTTCTTTTTTTTTTTTTTGCCTGTTGATTCAGAGGCATTCAGAGGCCAGGTAGCAGTCTTCACTTCCAGTTCAATGGAATCATTGTTAAGACTCCTGATGGAAGCACTCCTTCTTTTGGAACAAAGATCTCTAGAGTAGCAGAACATAAGGTTATGGGTAAAGAAAGTACAATTTGTATTAGTGACTCAGTAAAGAGTAATAGTAAGTGTTGTTACTTCAATTTCTACCCCTCCATTTCTGTATTTGTGAATCCTGGTTATGGGAGAAATAACACCATATATTGGATACTAATTAAGAGCATATACAGCCTTTTAGAGAACGTTGTCCCTGCTCTGCAAGGTATCGTCACCTAGCTGGAGCTCAAACTGAGTCTTCAAAAGGGCATTCTATCAAGTGAACAGTATCAGGATGATGAGGTACATGTTAAGAGCAGTGAATTCTGTGAGTATGGGCCATTGTCACACTATTTGCCATGAAGTAAGTACCTTGATTAGAAGCAATGCTGTGATGGTGAATAAGGCATTTTGTAACTCCACAAAAACACTGCACACTGGGAAAGCAAATCCATACCCAGAGTAAATAGCTATTCCAGTAAGAACAAAATGCTGTCCGTTTTATGATGGAATTGTGGTCCAGTGTAATCAATTTGCCACCAAGTAGCTGGCTGATCACCTCAGCGAAGGGTGTCATATCAGGGACTCAGTGTTGGTCTCTGCTGCTCAGATAGCACTCAGTAGTGGTTGCAGTCAGAGCTTAGTGAGTGGAAGTCCATGTGGCTGAGCTCATGCATACCTTCTATTCTTAAAACCATGGCCGTTACATTCATGAGCTAATTGGGCAATGACAGGAGTGGCTGGGGAAAGAGTCTGACTCTTATCCACAGAACATGTCACTTTATACACTTGATTACTATAATCCTCATCTGCTTTTGGTCACCCTTTGGTAAACATTCCTAAGGGGGCACAGATACAGTCATGTTTTTTGACCATTCAGAAAGGTCTACCCAATTTTCTCTTCCCCAAGCCCCCTTGTCATCAATGTTCCTGAATATTAAACTAAACTATTGGCCACAGCTCATTGCTTGATGTTGATGCTTACTTCTGGCCATTTCTCCTTCCAAAAAAAATGAACAACCAGGTGTCCTGCTAAAAGTTCTGCCTACTGAGATTATTTTCCTTTACCACCGTCCTTCAGGAGTATTCCAGAAAGGGTCTATAGTGTTTCAGTCTTAAGAGTTTCTTCTTCCTCAAGGAAACCTAAATTGTGTTTTAAGGTCTTTTAACTGATTGGATTAGGCTCACCCATATTATTGAGAATATTTTCCTTTACTTAAAGTCAACTAATTGTAGATGGTAATGGCATCTGCAAAATATCTTTATAGCAATACCTAGATTAGAGTTTCATTAAATAACTAGGTATTAGATACTAAGTGAGGAGTTTCTGGGTGATGCAAATCATTAAATGCTCAACTACTAGCTGAAAGGTTAGAGGTTAGAAGCCAACCAGACTCTTCTCAGAAGACAGGTCTCGTGATCTGCTTCCAAAAGTTCACAACCCTGAAAACCCCACTCTGTGTGGAACAGTTCTACTCTGCACATATGTGGTTGCCATGAGTTGAAATCCACTTGGGGGCAACTACTAACAACAATAACAAAAAGTACTAAGTACAGAGTCAACAAAAAGGAGGGAACCCTTCCGTAAAATGGATTGACACAATAGCCACAACAGTGGGGTTCACCCATATCAAATATAATGAAGATGATGCAGGATAGAGCAAGGTTTTGTTTTACATAAGGCCGCCTTGAGTCAGAGCCAACTCTATGGCAATAACAACAACAAAGAGAACAACATAGCCTAGCCAAGTTGACACATAAAATTGAGCATCACAGGGGGTAAATTCTGGAATGTTCCTTAGATAAATAGCTAAAATGTGAGGTGGAATGTAGAGAAAAAAATCATAGGTAACTTAACTTTGGGATTATAAAGTTAGGAAAGAAGGTAAGGATTGTTTTTTTAAAAAGTCAATTAATTAATAAAAAGATATGGAATTTCCAGAGAGTTTACCCCTGTCGTGACATAAATGAAGGTTACCTCATGGCCATAAAATATGTAAGCATTGAAAAATAAACTTGAAGAGAGATACATACGCTTTAAATGTACAATCTAATTTTTTAATCAAAATATTTCATTGGTAAACTTCTCTCTAGGGCCATAGGAAATCAACAGGCATTGATTAGAATATTGCTGGTAAAATATCCTCTTCCTTTTTTTAATTTCCCAATCCTATCTTTGTAATACTATCCAAAAAATTTACTTTTGGAATAATACTATCTATATTTTGCTTGATCTCATGTAATGATTCTTTTAGTTTTTAAAATCAGTTTTAGGAAAGTAAAATTAAGGTGGTTGGTAGAAATAGTTGAGCGTTAATCATTTTTCTAGGTCCTTGATTCTCTTTTCCTTTGCAGAGATGCTCAGAATAAGAGTAGCCTACAGTTTCAGATTTATAATGTTATTGTCTTACTAGAGGAACAATTTCTATTCTGACTTGAATTTTTTTTAATGTCTAGAGATTGATGTATATTTACTGTACATAGTAATATTTAAAATTATTTTGAACACATCTCTCATATGTCACAGTCTGCAAAACACAATACTCAAAAACATTTATTCATTATGTTCTTTGCTCTTTGCAAATACATTTGAATTTTCTAAAGATATAAAAAATTAATAATTGTATTTTAAAGGCCCAGCATGACCTACCTTGAGTCTTTAAACTTTTGTCTTAATTAGAATGTCAATTTAATAATTTATTAATTTGTTACTTAGCAGGAAGATTATCTGTCTAAAGCATCTAGCCCACATAAAAGTTTTTAGTACTCAATTAGATATATAATTCTTATACCGATTAGTTGAGCTGGAATTCAGATTGATCTAGTGGTTGGTTTGGTAACTATCCTAGCAATTAAAATACATTCTATTATTTTTTAATTGTAAAATTGTCACTTGAATACACTAGTTTGAATGCATTTGGATAAGGTTCTTTTTAATAGTCAGCATCAAATTATTAAAGAATGTACTAGTGAATAAAGTATCAGTCAGTCATTATGAAGGCTATAATTAAATACACTGAAAGAGAAGAATCTATCATATTTTAGAATAGAAATTGTTTTATTATTAAATTATTGAAGATAGATAATCAAGTACAAAATATAAATATTCTCTTTAAAACAATATGACTTTTATTTATGCTTAATAAAACCATCTTTCCTTTTTAGAGACTCCCATATTTCAAAAGTAATTTCGACAACACATTAAAAGGTAAAATTACCAAACTTCTATTAAGAAGAAACTAGGGATGGCTCTGATTTACAATGCCTTTGAATTATGGTGTCGGCAAAGAATATTGAATATACCATGGACCACCAGAAGAACAAACAAATCTGTCTTGGAAGAAGTACAGTCAGAATGCTCCTTAGAAGCGAGAATGGCAAGACTTACTCTCAAGTACGTTGGACATGTTATCAGGAGGGACCAGTCCCTGGAGAAGGACATCATGCTTGGTAAAGTGAGTGTCAGTGAAAAAGAGGAAGACTCTCAAGAAGATGGATTGACACAGTAGCTGCAACAATAACCTCAAACGTAGCAACGATTTTGAGAATAACCCTGGATGGGCAGTATTTCATTCTGTTGTACATAAGGTCCCTAGAGTTGGAACTGACTCAACAGCACCTAACAAAAATAACAAGAAGGATTAAATAAAATCAAGATGACAATGCAGATAAATAAATGAATGATTTAAAGTTTGTGAAAAAAAGTTTATAATCAAATATTTATAATAAAACATAAATGAATTAATATCTTTCTAAAATGTGCATCCTCATTTTAATTCACTGTTTCTTCCTTGTTAAATTACCCCCCACTCTTATTTTTCCATATCTTTTTTTTTTAATTTTTCTGCCTCTGTGTCTTTTAGCTGTATTTCCAAAACCTAGATATTATCATAATATTTCCTAAATATAAGCAATCAATGACAGGCTATGTGAAAAAGATAATGGTTTATCAGTAGGGTCAGTAACAAATATCAAGATATCAGTTATCAAAATAGTAAAGATAGCATAAAATAATTTAGATTAATTTAATTACTATATAAATCATAAAAATATAATCACTTTTAAAATTAACTAGATATTCATAATTATAACATATTTAGTGTTTACTACATTCTAGGAGCTTTGTTTTTTTTCCAATGCCTTCAGTGCAGCTTGGACTTCTTCCCTCAGTACCATCGATTCTTGTTCATATGGTACCTCCTGAAATGGTTGAATGTTGACCAATTCTTTTTGGTATAGTGACTCTGTGTATTCCTTCCATCTTCTTTTGATGCTTCCTGCATTGTTTAGTATTTCCTCCATAGAATCCTTCAGTATTGCAACTGGAGGCTTGAATTTTTTCTTCAGTTCTTTCAGCTTGAGAAATGCCAAGCATGTTCTTTCTTTTTGGTTTTCTGTTTCCAGGTCTTTGCATAAGTCATTACAATGTATTACTTGTCTTCTCCAGCAGCCCTTTGAAACTTTCTGTTCAACTCTTTTACTTCATTGTTTCTTCCTTTTGCTTTAGTTACTGGACATTCAAGAGCAAGTTTCAGAGTCTCTTCTGACATCCATTTTGGTCTTTTATTTCCTGTCTTTTTAATGACCTTTTTCTTTCTTCATGTATGATGTCCTTGATGCCATTCCACAACTCTTCTGCTCTTTGGTCATTCGTGTTCAATACCTCAAATCTAATCTTGAGATGACCTCTAAATTCAGATGGAATATACTCAAGGTTGTACTTTGGCTCTCATGGACTTCTCCTAGTTTTATTCCGTTTCAGCGTGAACTTGCATATCAGCAATTGATAGTCTGTGCTGTAGTTGGCCCCTGACCTTGTTCTGACTCATGATATTAAGCTTTTCCATGGTCTCTTTCCACAAATGTAGTCTATTTGATTCCTGTGTATTCCATCTGGCGAGGTCCATGTGTATAGTCCCCGTTTATGTTAGTGAAAAAACGTATTTGCAATGAAAAAGTCACTGGTCTTGCAAAATTCTGTTTTGTGATCTCCAGCATCATTTCTATCATATTTTCCAATTACTGATCCTTCTTCTTCGTTTCCAGCTTCCACATTTTAATCACCAGTAGTCATCAATGCATCTTGATTGCACGTTTGATAAGTTTCAGACTGCAGAAGTTGGTAAAATTCTTCAATTTCTTCATCTTTGGCTCCATCAAGGCTCCAGGAGTTGACAGAATATCAATTGAGATGTTTCAACAAAGGAATGCAGCTCTGGAGGTGATCACTCATCTCTGCCAAGAAATTTGGAAAGCAGCTACCTGGCCAACCAAGAGGAAGAGATCCATATTTATGCCTATTCCCAAGAAAGGTGACTCCACTGAATGCAGAAATTATTGAACGATGTCATTAAATTCACACACAAGTAAAATTTTGCTGAAGATCATTCAAAAGGGGCTACAGCAGTATATCAACAGGGAAATGCCAGAAATTCAAGCTGGATTCAGAAGAGGACATGGAACCAGGAATATCATTGCTGTTGTCAGATGGATCTTGGCTGAAAGCAGAGAGTACCAGAAAGAGGTTTACCTGTGTTTTATTGACTATGCAAAGGCATTCGATTGTGTGGATCATAACAAATTATGGATAACATTGCGAAAAATGGAAATTCCAGAACAATTAATTGTGCTCATGAGGAACCTGTAGATAGATAAAGAGGCAGTTGTTTGAACAGAACAAGGGGATACTGCCTGGTTTAAAGTCAAGAAAGGTTTGTGTCAGGGTTGTAGCCTTTCACCACACTTAGTCAATGTGTATGCTGAGCAAATAATCTGAGAAACTGGACTATTTGAACAAGAACAGGGTATCTGGATTTGAGGAAGACTCATTAACAACCTGCAATATGCAGATGACACACCCTTACTTGCTGAAAGTGAAGAGGACTTGAAGCACTTACTGATGAAGATCAAAGACTACAGCCTTCCATATGGATTACATCTTGACATTAAGAAAAACAAAAATCCTCACAACTGGACCAATAAGTAACAACGTGATAAACGGGGAAAAGCTTATAGTTGTCAAGGATTTCGTTTTCCTTGGATCGACAACACCCATGGAAGCAGCAGTCAAGAAATCAAAAGAAGCATCACGTTAGGCAAATCTACTGCAAAAGATCTCTTTAAAGTGTTAAAAAGCAAAGATGTCACCTTGAAGACTAAGGTGCACCTGACCCAAGCCATGGTGTTTTCAATCACCTCATATGCATGTGAATGCTGGATGATGAATAAGGAAGACTGAAGAGGAATTGACACCTTTGAATTGTGGTGTTGGAGAGGAATAGTGAATATACCATGGACTGCCAAAAGACTGAACAATCTTGTCTTGGAAGAAGTACTACCAGAATGCTCCTGAGAAGCAAGGATGGCGAGACTACGTCTCACATACTTTGGACATGTTGTCAGGAGGGATCCGTCCCTGGAGAAGGACATCATGCTTGGTAAAGTAGAGGCTCAGTGAAAAAGAGGAAGATCCTCAATGAGATGGACTGACACAGTGGCTGCAACTATGGGCTTAAATATAACAAGGATTGTGAGGACGGAGCAGGACCAGGCAATGTTTCGTTTGGTTCTACATAGGGTTGCTGGGAGTTGGAACCAACTCAGCGACACCCAACAACCACAAGATTCTAGTAACAATTCTAGATTCTATAAATATATTAATTAATTTCATCTTTGCAACAATCTATTCAGTAAGTAGTATGATTATCCAACTAAATAGATGAGGACACAGATACACAGGAAGTTAATATAATCAGTAAATTTCACTCAAAAGTAAGTAGTCTAGGCAGTCTGACTCCAGAGCCCTCGTCAGATACTACAGTATTGAAATGCAAATAAGTATATCATTTTAATGAAACCATTATATTTTATTATTACCATTAAGAGAAACTAGAAATAGTAATCATAATGAAATTTTAATCATTGAAGCAAAAAAATAATTGATATGTACAACATAGATAAAATATGTATAAAAATGCAATATATTTGATAGGCTTGGAAAATAGAGCATCATGGTCTCAGGATGAAATAAAGAAACTGATTTCTGGAAAACAACAGTAAATCAGCATAATCTTGAAAATAAAGTAAATTATAAAATACAATGAAGAAAGCTGAGCACAAAACAGTACTTTCAGAATGTTATAATGATTTTTAAAATGAAGAAGAATAAGGGAGAAAAGAGGAGGCCAAAATTACAGAGCTTGATGCCTCCCTTAAGGATATTTAGAGCTCCTGTACTTGGTTAGAAATATTTTAGGGACAAATAAAAAATTAGGTATATCTGTGGAATGATTATAACACCATGCATTACTTTCTAAATCTATTTGGTATATGAGACAAATTGAACTACTACTGTCTTTCAAAACAGTCAAAATCACTAAGTTGACAGAGAGAGAGAGAAAGAGAGATCAGAGAAAGAGTGACTATATTTCTATGAGAAGCTGGACTGAAATTCTTTTTTTCCTAGCCCTAGCATCTATTTACATACCTTATATTTTACAGACATCCTAATTTTTAGTTTATTGTTAATCAGAAGATAATTTTCAAACACATCATCATAACTCTAGTCATGATTGTAATTATCATCTTCAAATAAATTCACATTTATAGTAGTTATTTTTATTTAAGTTGTATTGATACTTCACAATGATTACACTTATTAATTTCTATAAATCCCATAGCATCCTGCAGACAGATGAGCAGTCATGGACAAATTTTAAATGTTTATTAGCAGTTCTTGAAACATTTCCATAGCTCTCTGTAGTAAAAGAAAACAGTAGAGGATTAAAATGCAGAACTATTTAATGATTTACACTTTGGGTATCTCCTGAAAACAATTTATAAAATAGGTTCAGAATTTTAATCAAAATGACCTAATTCTCCCCTCATATTTTGACCCCTCCATGCCCCCCCCCCCACATACAAGTAGATTTTTATTGCAGTATAATAAATTACCAGAAATGTGGAGGTTGAAACAACTCCTATTTATTATCGCATGTTTTCTGCAGGTCAGAAGTTCAGTCACAAGTGAACTATGTTCTTTGCATAGGAATTCACAAGGCTAAAATCAAGGGGTGGGCTGGTCTACCTTTCCATCTGGAGCTCAGAGGCCTCTTTCAAGTTCACATGGTTGTTGGCAGAATTCAGCTCCTGTGGCTGTAAAACTGAAGCCCCATTCTCTTGCTGGCTGTGGACCAGGGACTTCTCTCAGCTCCTAGATGTTCCCCATAGTTGCATGCCACAAGGTTCTCTACATAAGCCCTCTCACACTTCAAATCTCTGACTTCTTTAGACTGTCCTTTAGAAAGACTTCTGATTATGTCAGGCCCCCCAAGATAATCTTCCTTCAGATTAATTGCAAGTTTACTGATTGGGAATCTATCCACAAGAATGGTATCCCATCATATTCATTATACCAGGCAGTGGAAATTTTGGAAGCCGTCTTAGAATTTTACCTACCATATCTTGGAAGCACCTTTGCTTTTTTTTTGACCTTCATAATTACCACATTTGTGCTATTATGTCCTACATGTTTGAGGTAACAACTACTTCAATAACAATTGAGGATGGTGAAAAGGTGTAAAATAATGGTATTAAAAGCTGGACAATGAATAAGGAAGACGGAAGAACAATTGATGCCTCTGAATTATGGTGTTGGTGAAGAGTATTGAATATTCCATGGACTGCCAAAGAATGAACAAATCTGTCTTGGAAGAAGTACTGGCAGAATGCTCCTTAGAAGTGAGAATGGACAGACTTCATCTCACATATTTTGGACATGTTATCAGGAGGGAGTAGTCTCTGGAGAAGGACATCATGCTTGGTAAAATAGAGGGTCAGCGAAAAAGAGGAAGACCCTCAGTGAGATGGATTGATACAGTGGCTATAACAAGGGGCTCAAACAAAGAAACGATTGTGAGGATGGCACAGGATCAGGCAGTGTTTCATTCTGTTGTACATAGGGTCACTATGAGTTGGAACTGACTTGACAGCACCTGACATGACAACATTTTACCAGCAAATAAATTAATCACATTAAAGAGAATTTCCTTTGACAGGTTGACTTGTATAAACTTGCTCAAAAAACATCATATAGTGATTTTTCTTTTTAAAGCAGAGCTACTAGTTGTATTTCTTTGCAGTCTCTGGTATTAGATTTTTCACAAGAGATTATTTTAAGACCACTGTTTGAAGCATATATGATAATAATACAAGACAAATTAATCAAAAACTATGTCCTTAATTTTACAAACCGATGTACTAATGTTTTAGTTTATAGTATATTAATATTCTTTATTATACCGTTTTATTATATTATATTAAAGAATTAAATTCAACTAATATTCTTTTGTAAATCTATAATTCAGTAGTAACCTATCCTTTTTTTTAAGACTTTTTATTTTCTTTTTAAAATCAGATGAACAAAAATATTTAAGAGGTTATGTGATGAACAAGGACTCAGTTTCCTTCATTACTGCCTTCTCTAGGTTCCTAGAGAATTTCATATGTCCAAACAGATGGCATTAGGCAAGCAGTTGCCTGAACTTAGATGTGTTCACCATAGGTTTTCCTGGAAAAGTTTCTTTGAGTGCAGAGAGAAAATTATTTATTCACAACAGCCTTTCCACTGGAAGATCATGTTAGTCAGCAAATCCTGCATGAAAGGCTACTAATTAGGTTAATAAGCAGAATATCTGGGAGCTCCCCACTAAGGAATATATGTAGAAGAAAAAAGTAAGAAAGGCACAGTGTTCCCAGAGTTTTAAAAGACTGAAAAGGAGAATTAGTTACCATGCTTTGAGTTGTAGGCAATGTATCTTGAAGTAATCCCATTCGGGTTTCCACCTCCCCTTTCACTCCTCTAAAACCATGCACCTCTGCCCTTTAACCCATTGCCATAGAGTGGATTCCGAATCACAGTGAACCTATAGGACAGACTAGAACTTCTCCATAGGGTTTCCAAGGCTGTAATTTTTACAGGAGCCGACAGCCACATCTTTCTCCCACAGAGAGGCTGGTGGGTTCAAAACGCTGACCTTTTGGTTAGCAGCCGAGCACTTAATCATTGCAGCACCAGGGTTCTTTCTCTGCCCTTGAGACTTGCCATTTACCCTAGAGAATTTTAAAAAAAATCTGTACTGACCCAACATTACATTTAATAAAAATGCAAGCTACTCAAACTTATTTTCTGTTGGCCTTTGTGTGCATCAGTCAATGCATTTCCATTCTCTAAATACAAAATATGTTTATGAGAAAAACTGTCGCAATGCTATCTTCTTTTGAAGACATATGGTGTTAGTGCAAAAAAAGAAGTTATAACACAAACTAGAGAGGAATAGTAATACTAACGTATTTAGAGTGTTTAATTTTTACAGAACACTACTAAATCTAATTTAAATCATCTCCTGTAATCCTCTAGGTTTCTTCCAAATTCAAAGATTCAAAAAAAGGAAATCACAACGCAAGTCATAATTTGAATGATCCCTAATATTTTGACAATGTGTTTTGATTTCTAAACAAAAATGCATCTGTATAAAATACAGAACATCTGTTTAGATGAAAATAATATTCATGAATACTAGTGATATTGAAAAATACTAGTGAAATTTAAAAAATAAATTCATATCAATAATATGTCAATTTTAATTAATTAATGTTAATTGTTTCTTTAGTAATAAAGGTTTACGTGTCTTTTCCTGAGGAAACATTCTAGGAGTAGTATAAGAAGATACAAAGGCCGCTGTTCCAAAAATAGCTATATATAACTATATGTATCTATAATTACATGTAAATTTTGTATACATAAAATATTTTTGTATTGAATCAGACAGCATTTGAAAGGAAAAAAAAAACTTTTAGGAACCATATCACTCTTTAAAAAAAATATCATACAACATACATATGCTTTGTTTGCAAAGTTTGTAGCACCGGGGACAAGATGTCTGTAAGTCAAGCTCATAGAATATACTATAATTTTTTTGAGAGGAGTTCCTGTTGTAACTTCTCAACTAATGGTATGCATTTGATGTCATGAGGTTTCTACATGGCAGGCCAAGAGAGATTGTTAAACAAATTCAGTTCTTATCATGCTCTGAACACAGAACATCTGACTGAGGCTGCTACAGACTGAATATTTCCTGAATGTAAATTGCTTCCAAATATAGAAAAGTACAATTTTTTCCTAGATGAACAATTTTCCATTTCTAGGTTTTGGCCAACTGGGTTTCTATGATCATGTACTTTTGCAGATAAAGTATAACATCATAGTTTAAATTGTTAACAAAACCTGGAAATTGAAAGATCTGAAGTTAAGGACATAAATATTGAGTTTTACAAACTCAGTAACTGTTAGTAAATATTAGAAAAGATAAAAGTTTATTATAAGCAGAAAGTACTTAGAAAATACTGCTGTCATTAATAACAGGTACTGTTTAAGTAGTATTTACTCTGTGTCAGTCTCTCTTCTAAGAATAACACATATTAATGTGTATATTTTTCACTGTAAGTCTATGAAGTAGGTATTGTGATTAAACCCATTTTACAGATGAGGGAATTAAGACAGAGAGGTAAAGTAATTCAGATAGTTAAAGACAGAGCTTAGGTTTTAACTCCAGCATAGCGGCTCCACAATCTCGCTGCTGGGAATAGTTTACCTAGCCAACTCTTAGCTATTATCACAGAATTTTTTATTATTATTTTCTTTAAGATAGCAAAAGAAAAAGATCTAAAGCCTTTAAAAGAAGAAATTTTTTTTTTTTTTAGTTCAGATCACTTCCAGCCAAACAGATTCAAGCTCAAGAAAGTCTTGAGCTCTACATGTAACTATCAATCAGAGCATGATTCAGTTTAGGCAGTGTAATTTATTGGGTCACATGTTTTTGAAAGCCCAGCAATATAAGG
Organism: Dugong dugon; assembly: GCA_030035585.1. Classification (NCBI taxonomy): domain Eukaryota; kingdom Metazoa; phylum Chordata; class Mammalia; order Sirenia; family Dugongidae; genus Dugong; species Dugong dugon. The sequence continues at coordinate 96,580,439 of CM057463.1, read as the reverse complement.
AAAATGCTTTTTCTTTTTTTTCTTGTGGGAATTGTACAGCTGTTTGTATAACAGTTGCATAAGAAACACAAAGGCTTTCAAATCCTTTGGACTCCACACTCTTCCTAAATTTGCTTCAGCCATACCTCACAACCTGACCTGTTGCCCTTGAATCAATTCCTACTCATAATGACCCTATAGGACAGAGTAGCACTGCCCCATAGGGTTTCCAAGGCTGAAGATTCGAATTAGGCTGGTGGATTCGAATTGCCGGCCTTTTGGTTAGCAGCCATAGCACTTAACCACCGTGCCTCCAGGCACTGATCTCCAAGCCTAACTCAGCGTGAAGGAGGAAAATCTTCAATGAGATGAATTGACACAATAGCCAAAACAATGGACTCAAACATACCAACTATCATGAAGGTGGCACAGGACTGGGCAACTCTTTTTCTGTTACACATAAAGTCACTATTAAGTCCGAGTCACAGTGAAAACACCTAACAACAACCAACCCTATTAAAACCATTGCTCTACAAGTCGATCCCTATAGGGCAGAGTAGAACTGTCCCATAGGGTTTTCAAGGCTGTAAATTTTTTAAGGAAGCCGACTGCCACATCTTTCTCCCACAGAGCAACAACCCTATTAACTACTCAGTATTTTTCAAATGTGCATACTTATTCTTCTGCTCCTCCTGACACTTACCTAATGTTGTGCCTGTAATTGGGAAGGCTCCTCTGCAATTTCTGTGCTATTGAACTGTCCTATGACCATATGATATTACCCTCAGTGTCCTTTTGTCCCTAACTTTGTGGTGGAATTTATCATATTATATTATCATGAATTCAACTGGTATTCATTGTGAAATTTATCTTCTCTGGATGTTAGAAGTAAAGATTAAAAAAACAGTCCCATTTCTTAAAGGAGCACAAAGTCTAATAGGGCAAATAAGGAAGTAAGCAGATCATTGAAGTAGCTTGAAATTTATAGGATTCATGTGGAAATGGATCCATTAAGCTATCAACTATTGATTAGTAATGCTTAAGATCATCCAACCAACACCTTTTCTTCTAACTGCTAGTGCTCTAATACGAGTTGCTCTGATGTGTATCGATCAATTTTGTAATTAAAACTGCCTTTTTATTTAGTCTTCTTTAATATAAAGCAAGTGTACAGACAATCTGTACACTGTACACTTGCTTTATATTAAAGACTAAAAAGTGAATTGCTCATATGCAAGTTCAAGTTGAAACTGAAGAAAATTAGAACAAGTCTACGAGAGCCAAAGTGTGACCTTGAGCATATCCCACCTGAATTTAGAGACCATCTCAAGAATAGATGTGACACGCTGAACACTAATGACTGAAGACCAGAGGAGTTGTGGAATCACATCAAGGACATGATACACGAAGAAAGCAAGAGGTCATTAAAACGACAGGAAAGAAAAGACCAAAATGGATGTCAGAAGAGACTCTGAAACTTGCTCCTGTACGTTGAGTAGCTAAAGTGAAAGGAAGCAATGATAAGTAAAAAACTGAACAGAAGATTTCAAAGGGAAGTTCGAGAAGACAAAGTAAAGTATTCAATGGCATGTGCAAAGACCTGGAGATAGAAAACCAAAAGGGAAGAACATACTCGGCATTTCTCAAGCTGAAAGAACTGAAGAAAAAATTCAAGTATAGAGTTGCAATATGAAAGGATTCTACGAGGAAAATATTAAACCATGTGGGGCGCATCAAAAGAAGATGGAAAGAATACACAGAGTCATTATACCAAAAAGAATTGGTCGACATTCAATCATTTCAGGATGTAGCGTATTATCAGGAATCTACTGTACTGAAGGAAGAAGTCCAAGCTGCACTGAAGGCATTGGCAAAAAATAAAGCTTCAGGAATGGACGGAATACCAATGAATACCATCCATTCAGCAAATGTATGCAGCACTGGAAATGCTCACTTGTCTACATCAAGAAATTTGGAAGATAGCTACCTGGCCAACCGACTGGAAGACATCCATATTTATGCCTATTCCCAAGAAAGGTGATCCAACAGATACAGCAGAAATTATTGAACAATATCATTAATATCACACACAAGTAAAATTTTGCTGAGGATCCTTCAAAAGTGAATGCAGCAGTCTATCAACAGGGAATTGCCAGAATTTCAAGCTGGATTAAGAAGAAGATATGGAACCAGGGATATCATTGTTGATGTCAGATGCATCCTGGCTGAAAGCAGAGAATACTACAAAGATGTTTACATGTGTTTTTTTTTTTTTGACTATGCAAATGCATTCGACTGTGTGGATCATAACAAATTATGGATAACATTGTGAAGAATGGAAATTCCAGAACACTTCACTGTGCTCATGAGGAACCTACACATAGATGAAGAGGCAGTCGTATGAACAGAACAAAGGGATACTGAGTGGTTTAAAGTCAGGAAATGTCTGCATCAGGGTTGTATCCTTTCACCATACTTATTCAATCTATATGATGAACAAATAATCTGAGAAGCTGGACTATATGAAGAAGAATGCGGCATCAGGATTGAAGGAAGACTCATTAACAACCTGCGCTATGCAAATGACACAACCTTGCTTGCTGAAAGTGAAGAGGGCTTGAAACACTTATTGATGAAGACCAAAGATCACAACCTTAAGTATGGATTACATCTTGACCTTAAGAAAACAAAACTCCTCACAACTGGACCAATAAGCAACATCATCATAAACGGAGAAAAAACTGAAGTTGTCAAGGATTTCATTTTACTTAGATCCACAATCAACATCCATGGAAGTAGCAATCAAGAAATCAAAAGATGCATTGCATTGGGTAAATCTGCTGCAAAAGACCTCTTTAAATGTGTTAAAAAGCAAAGATGTCACCTTGAAGACTAAGGTGCACCCGACCCAAGCCATGGTGTTTTCAATGCCTTATGCATTTGACAGCTGGACGTTGAATAAGGAAGCCAGAAGATGAATTGATGCCTTTGAACTGTGATGTTGGAGAAGAATATTGAATATACCGTGGACTGCCAAAAGAACGAACAGATCTGTCTTGGAAGAGGTACAGCTGGAATGTTCCTTAGAAGCAAGGATGGCAAGACTATGTCTCATGTACTTTGGACATGTTATCAGGAGGGATCAGTCCCTGGAGAAGGACATCGTGCTTGGTAAATCAGAGGGCCAGAGAAAAAGAGGAGGATCCTCAACAAGATGGACTGACACAGTTGCTGCATCAATGGGCTCAAGCATAACAAGGATTCTGAAGATGGCACAAGACTGGGCAGTGTTTCGTTCTGTTGTATATAGGGCTATGGGTGGGAACCAACTTGCTGTCACCTAACAACAACAGTCACAGCAACAACAACAGACTTAATAACTGCAGTCAGGCCAAATTATCCACTAGGCATGAGCCAAGGACAAACTTAAAGCCAGGTCTTTGAATTTGATCTTGTTGATAATAAGATGATATTTTTCTCTCAAGATGTCATTTCTTTATGTTATTCTTCAATTTGTTCAGAACTTGAACATGAAAGAGAGATATTTACTGGGACTCCTTAAAGATCCCAACATTAGAGCAAGAGAAATTAAAATGAAGTGATAATTTCTGTAAGTGGGGTAAGTGGGCATGCTGACAAATTTGTGGAAGAAAATAACTGTGAAGATTGGTTTTTGTGAGGTTGAGTATGTGATCTGGAACCTTGTACTTTAGTGGGTAGGTGGGGAATTTTTACTGTACTGTGTAGCGACCAGGTTGATTGGGCTTTTACAATTGGATTGAGGGCTATGAAAAAGACTTTAAGTTTTAGGGCACCTGGGAATTTGACCTTGGGTTTATCCACAGCTGAGAGGATGTTTCCATAGAGCAGTGGTTTCCAAAGTATGAAAACTGGTCTAGCAAAATCAGCATCACTTGGAAACTTGTTAATCAAGGAAATTCTAAAGGCCACCCTAGTCCCCAGAACAAAAACAAATCTGGAGGCCAGCAACAAGTGTTTCAACAAACTGTCCATATGATCCTGATGCAAATGAATGTTTGAAAACCACTGGTATAAAGCAGATTATTCTCAGTTTTGGCTGCACATTAGGGTCACCAGAGCCATCCCAGACAAACATTATTAGAGTGTTTGAAGATGGATCCCAAGCATCAGTATTGTTTTAAAGCTCGACATGTGCAGACAAAAGTGAGAACCACTGCTACAGAGGTATATGTTGGGCTTTAAGCAAAAATGAGAACCTCAGGCAACTTTCAGGTGTTGGCAGCCTCAGAGAAGGCAAAGCTGCCTGTGTGTGGTGAATAGAGACAGGACACTTAGACGAAGACCAAAATAGAGTGTCAGTTACAAGCTGTAGAGGCCTTAGTTAACACAGCTGGGGTAGATATTCAACACGGGAAGCAAGACCAAAGCCTAGCTTAGGCTTTAGAATGCAGGCTATCACAGCTCAGTAATTGGGGACATTGTTTCCTAAATGATAGATGTGATTTAGGCAATAATTCAATAATAAGGAAAAGAGGTTCTTTCTCTTAGAAATTTGCTGCTTGATTTTAAACTCCCAGGCAGTTCATTTCAGCTTGTGGTACTTCCTACTAGTGTAGTGTTGTCAGACTTAGCAAGTTAAAATGCATAAACCCAAAAAACTCATTGCTGTTGAGTTGGTTCCAACTCATAGTGACCCTATAGGTTAGAGCAGAACTGCCCCACAGGGTTTCCAAGGAGCGCCTGGTGGACTCGAACTGCCTACCTTTTGGTTAGCAGCAGAACTCTTAACCACTACGCCACTAGGGTTTCCAAAATGCATAATGTCATTTAAATTTGAATTTTGCATAAAAAATAAATAACTTTTTAGCATACCAAAAAACCAAACCCATTGCCGTTGATTCGATTTGGACTCATAACAAGCCTATAGGACCGAGTTGAACTGCCCCACAGGGTTTCCAAGGAGTGGCTGGTGGATTCCAACTGCTGAACCTTTGGTTAGCAGCCAAGCTGTTAACCACTGTGCCACTGGGGCTCCCTTTTTAGTATAGGTATGTCAAAAACCAAAAATCCATTGCCATCAAGTTGATTCCGACTCATAGAGATCCTGTAGGACACAGTGTAGTTGCCATATACAGTTTTCAAGGCTGTGATCTTTATGAAAGCCGACTGCCACATCTTTCTCCTGCAGAGTGGCTGGTGAGTTTGAAATGCCAGCCTTTCAGATAGCAGCCAATCACTTATCCACTGTGCTAGCAGAGCTCCTAATATAAATATGTATCAAATATTATGTGGGGCATATTTATACTAAAAAGTATTTGTTAATTATCTGAAATGCAAATTTAACTGAGCCTCTTGAATTTTACCTGGTGACTCTATATGATTGTGATTCAACCTTTAAATTGCTATTGTTAGGTATATGTTGGCACAACTAGATCAAATATTACAAATTCTATTCTGCATTGAGAGCCAAGGGAGAAACTGAAGGAAATTTTTGAATTCATGTAGCTTCTTCGAGATAAAGAATTGAAAATACTCCAAGAAATGCTTTGTAAACTTCAAGGTACAGTTCACACTCAATCCACATTGCCTCCAATTTTATGCTGAAATGATTATATGTCTCACTACTATTGTTATTGTTGCTAGTTCTTTTATGTTCTTCACTTTTCTGCTGTCATCTTGACCTACCATTTTTTGTTTTATTTACTTTTCCCTATATGGGGTATATTTTCAAGCTATTCATTTAGTTTTGCAAAAAGTGCAGCTGTTTTTATTTGATTTTATTTTTTGATATTTCAATCTCATCCCTCTCTTCATTTGTAATTTTACACAGTAGTGGGAACCATATAGAAAATTTGAGGAAAGTTTAGCCAGTTCAGAATTTTTAGATTACATTTATACTCTATTTTCTTTCATTAATCAGGACTTTACACTTTCCAACTTTACCTCTTATATATCATCTAAGTCCTGGATAATGTATTCATTACCATGGCTTTGTTAGAAGGCATTAGTGTTTGGTAAGTGAAATAGACCCCATAAAGATTGGTATGCTAGACATTAGTGTGTCCTGGAAGAAGTACAACCAGAATACTCCTTAGAAACTAGGATAATGAGACTAAGTCTCACATACTTTGGACATGTTGTCATGAGGGATCTGTTCCTGGAGAAGGACATCATGCTTGGTAAAATAGAGGGTCAGCGAAAAAGAGGAAGATCCTCAATGAAATGGATTGACACAGTGGCTGCAACAATGAGCTTAAGCATCACAGTGATTGTGAGGATGGCACAGGACCAGGCAGTGTTTTGTTCTGCTGTGCATAGGGTCACTATAAGTTGGAACAAACTTGACAGCACCTAACAACAATAACAGGCATTAATCAGCTGAAATGGACTGATATTGGGCATTTTAATTCAGGCAATCATATGTTCTACTCTGCTGGGAATGACAAATTGAAGAGCAATGGTGTCACATTCATTGTCAAAAAAGAAAGAAAGGAAGGAAGGAAAGAGTGAATGGAAAGAAAGAAAGAACAAATGGAAAGAAAGAACAAACAGAAAGAAAAGACCAAACTGGATGTCAGAATAGACTCTGAAACTTGCTTTTGAATTTAGAGTAGTGTGATGGTTAAGATTGTGTGTCAACTTGGCTGGGCCATGATTCTCAGTGTTTATATGCGATCACTTGCATGGTGGAATATGTTGTGAGTAGCCAATCAGTTGAAAGGGAGTTTCCTTGGGGATGTGGCCTGCATCCAAGAATAAGCAGACGTTCTGCCTTTTTGCTTGCTCTGCATCCTATGGCTGCTTCCTGTTTGTCCAACCTCTGGTTCTTGGGCCTTGAGCTATCAGCTTATCTGCCGATCTTGGGATTTGTCCATATTTACAGCCTGTGAGCAGGAGCCCTGCTCTCTGACCTGCTGATCTTGGGTTCACCAGTACCTGCAGCTAAGTGAATCAGGAGAAGCCTTGGGTCTTGCCTGCCAATCTTGGGATTTGTTTATCTTCACAGCCTGTGAACAAGAGCCCTGCTGTCTGGCCTACTGGTCTTGGGTTTGCCAGCCCCGGTGGCTATGTGAATCAAGAGAAGTCTCTATCCTGATCCACGGACTTGGGACATTCCCGCCTCTACAATTGCTTGAGCCATTTCCTTGATATAAATCTCTGTATGTATATATATATATGCTTTACTGATTTTGCTTCTCTAGAGAATCCAGCCTAAGACAAGTATGGTGAGACTTTTCACATTCTTGGGGCATGTTTTTGGAGGGACCAATCCCTGAAGACTTCATGCTTGGTAAACTGGAGGGTCAGAGAAAAAGAGGAAGACCCTCAATGAAATGGATTGACACAGTGGCTGCAACAGTGGGCTCAGCATTACCAATGATTGTGACAATGGCACAGGATGGGGCAGATTTTTTTTCTATTGTACATATGGTCACTGTTAGTCGGAACGGACCTGACGACACATAACAACAACAACCTTCTCCTTTGTTATGGAAACAGGAAATTTTGGAGCTTACACCTCTCATGGAAACCCTGGTGGCATAATGGTTAAGAGCTATTGCTGGTAACCAAAAGGTCAGCAGTTCAAATTCACCAGGCATTCCTTAGAAATCCTGTGGGAGCAGTTCTACTCTGTCCTATAGGGTCGCTGTGAGTTGAAATCGACTCGACGGCAAGGAGTTTGTTTTTTTTAGGTTTACAGCTCCCATGGACAGAGATGTAAAACAGTGCGTAGATTCTTTCTATTCTAGGACTATGACCCATGACAAGGATCCATCCTTCTCCATTCCAAAGCAGTATGCTCAGCTAGAGTGAGAGAAGTGGAATGCATGTCCCTAGCAGCACCTCAGTCTTTGATTTGTTCATCTCCCCTTAGAGCTTCCTTCTTAAACAAACCCTGGGGATCTTTCCTCCAGTCTGGACAAGTGGGAAAAAGCTGCCTTTTCTTTTCAACATAAACTAGAGACTTTCAAGGGCCTTCTTTTGTAAAAGTAAAATCCTGCCACTTGGAAATAAAAATTCCTTTTAACTCTCAAGTTACGTTACTCAAAGTCAATTTGAAAATCGAAAGCTGAAAATTACACTTTCTTTTTTTTTTTTAATCCCCCCCCCCTTCTCTATCTCTGCAACAGCTGCCTTACTACATTCAAGACAGTAAGCTGAATTTTCTAGATACCTCTCTTAGGGAGAAGCACAAAGATTAAAAAAAAAGGAGTGCAACTGTATGCACATATGTGTGTGTGTGTATGTGTGTGAGTGTGGAGATGACTTGTTTTGTGTCCTGAGAGTGAAATCAAGAAAGTCAAATAACCCCTGCAGAGGATGCAGAGATGCACTCCCAAGGACCTTTAGGACCTTCAGGACCAAGGCACTCAATCACCCAGCTGTCTGGAGTGTTGCTGCCAAAAGTCTTTACCTCAGCTTGAGGAAGTTGCCTCATGCAGGATAAGGTCACCTTCTCAGGAGCAGCCCAAATCTAATGACAAGTAGTGACAGGAGTACAAACATCTATCCTTTTGCTTCAGGTTAGGTCACCTCTGAAGGGTCATCCCAGCCCCAGAACTTCCTAAGGAATTTGCTGAGTCTTTGGTCCACTTCAACCTTTCCCTCTGCCCTATCCTACTTCTTTCATTTCTTGAAGATGTCAGGACTTCTTTAACATGACCCCAGTTAACCTTCTGCAGGGAAATCTTTGTTTTATGGTCTGTTTCCCAGAGAACCTGACTTACACAAGTCTCCTGGATAACAAATCATCTATTTCTGGCTAACTTACAATTAACTATCACAAAAGAATCAAGAACGAATAGTCCCTGTAATTAAAAAAAATCCCCTCCTTATCTTCCTCTCTTTCAACTTGCCTTACTTCCAACCTCCCTCCCTGTATTCCTCTGCCTTAACATTTACATGTTTCCCTGATGTACAAGACAAAAAAGTAGGATTTGCTTTTTTGAAGGGGAGACTGGGGGACATAGGACCCCACTTTTTGACTTCTCTCTTTTACCCCTACAAGGACAAGTTCAGAAAACTGCAAGGAATCTTAAAGCTTTGGAAAACACACTTTACAATATCCCCTTGCTCAATTAGTAAACAAGAGCAAAGAGATCTATTGATGCATACAAGGGAAATAATTCAGATTTTAAATTGTTATATACAAATATGCATATTGCTTTATCACAGTTTGAATTACATAGTTTTATTTTAATAAATGTTTATTAATTTAATGAAAGGATAACCTAATATTTTCCAATCATTTTAATTTTATTTAAGTCTTCCCTAATCCAATTAATAGTCAAAAGATTAAAATAATTAAGAAAACATTGCCTTTAAAGCTAAGACATTATCCTATACATCTGGTAAAAAAATCTGTGAATATTGTAATCACATACCTTTGAGGAATGGAAAAGTGAATTGGTGTTGAAATGAACAATATTTCTTGACCATCTTTCTAGAATGAAGGATGAAAACAAAATCCCTAGTCACCTAGCAGCTCTCCTTAAGCAATGACAAGTATAATATACTCTACTTTTTTCACATTTTACTCTGATAGGAAAAAAAAAAAAAGATTCTAAGACAGAATCTGTATTCACAAGTGAGAAATATTGCCTAATTTTGTAAAATGAGTTGTAATCTTACTATAATAAGGGAGATATGAAGAAACTGATAGAAAGATATTGATAATCATATCATCACTATGCCTCTTGTGACTATTTTGTGGCTTCTAAAATGTAAGCTCTGTGGTACACATAATTGTTTTCTATTTAACAACCAAACCCAAAATCTTTCTTGCCAGTAGCTATCCTATCTGTCCACCTTTATACAGATAAGTCTGTCCTTCAGGAGATGGCAGAGGTCCTGTCCAGCCCCAGAGTGTGTGTGAATCTTCATGGGTATAAGCTAAGTCTGGTGGTCTCATTCTCATTGCCAATAATTGGTTATGGCATAGGCAAGTGATAATGCTGGCCAAAGAAACTGGAGTGAGAGATTATTCTCGGTGGATTAGGGATTGTTTTGCCTCACTTTAAAACACATATGCACACAAACCTAGAATCCACTCTCTGAATATCTAGAATGAGGACATGATGCTTTAGAACTGCTTTGGCTAACTTGTAACTGTGAGGGTAAAAGTCACCAGTGGCATTTTGGGGAAGATGAGCAGGTCTCTGACACCACTGAACCACTAAAACAACCAACCTTGGAAATATTATACCATGGAAAACTTTGCTATAGAAATAAATTGTGTCTTCATTATTTAAGTCTGCCTTGATTTGGTATGGGAGAAAGATGTGGCAGTCTGCTTCTGTAAAGATTACAGCCTTGGAAACCCTATGAGACAGCTCTACTCTGTCCTATAGGGCCACTATGAGTTGGAGCTGACTCAGTGGCAATGGGTTTGGGTTTTGGTTTGGTATTCTGTAACTAAAACCAAGAACATACTAAATGATAGACCTGAAAAATACAGCCCTTGAAGGCAATTTGAATCTCTTCTTCACAATAATCCTGAATTTTCTCTATTGAGTAGTGACTCCCATGTCCAGCAGACATTTATTAAACACCTATTATGTGCACAATATTTAATATTGTGGCTCATATCATATCACATCACATCTCATCACATCATATCATATGATATCATATAATTGCAAGCCCTTGAAGCATTTTAAACAAGAGAGTGATGTGATTTGATTATATTTGGAGTTTCCAAAAGATTGTTCTGCCTGCAAAGTGGGCTACCTTTCAGTTTCTCTAATATTCCACTTTTTTAATTTGATTTAGGCCTCAAAATTAGATTTGCAAATGAATTAAATTGACATGTAATTAATAATAAATACATTATCTGAAAAGGTAAATCCCCCTCAATACTTATAAAGCATTTGCAGTAGAGAATAAACCTATGCCTTCTTTTTTTTAGTCTGTTCTGTAGGTATTGCATTCTTATTTTCAAATGTTACCTACATTTTGGTTAGGTGAAGTTGCCAATGTGCATTTCAGACAGATAATTGTTACTAATTACATGCAATTCATGTATTCATTATACTAGTTTTCATTCACTCATTCAAAAATATTTATTATCCAGGTATTATTTTAAGCTGTGGAGCTACAGCATTGAACAATAACAATAAAAATAAGAAAATAAAGCTGTCCATATAGAATTTATATTTTTTTATGAAAAGTTGGTAAAGTTAGTCATTAAGCACATAGATATAAAAGATAAACAAAATAATAATAATCAATGTCAGTACTATCAAAAAAAAAAATAAAGAGAATGATAAGATTGTTGTAGGATCTGTCATTTTAGATTAGTGGTCAGGGGAGTCCTCTAAGGAACTGACATTTGGCAGAGACATTAATTATGTGAGAGTTAACAACTACCAATGACCTCACATTTCCCTCAGTAGAAAGTAAAAACTCCTTCACAACACTGAATGGCCTTTTAAAATCTGTTTTGATTAGTTTTACAGCTTCATCTCTTTCATTGGTTAACATAATCAAGATTTTTAAGAAGTGTTTCTTACAAGGATCAACATGTTTTCCATTAGTAAATCCCAGAATGTGTCTTATGTTTATAGAGTTAAAGTAATTTAAAACTTAAGCATTTACACATAATATTTTATTTTATATTTTCATGTTAGGAAAAGTGATCACCAGTTTAGAATAGCCTATACTCATAAGCAACTTCTAAACCTGATATTTAAAACCCTTCTTTATTACAAACATAAAGTCCTACATCCTACTGAGTCCTGCAACATATACCATTTATATATTAATGTGTTTAATTACTCTTAATAACCAAATCAGTTTAAGCTATTAAGTAAAATTAGAATTTATATTATGAAATTCTACGCCTTTTTTTTGTTTTTTTCCTCACATCTCACAACAAAATTATAAACTGTGGTTAGTATTTTACACTTACAAGTCCCAATACAGGATTTTAATCCTTCAGCATTCAACAATAAATGATGATGCAGATAACAATGATAAAGATCTTAGGAAGAGAAACTATGAAAATCCAATATCATATTCCAAAAGGAAACAGAATCTCTCTATAATAGCAATTAGGCAAAATAACTATGTCCTCTTGGATAAGAGCCTTCAAAATCAATTAAATTAAACAAAATGTTCTTGGGAAATAAAGTTAATTCTAGTCACCTGTTAGACACATATGTTCTCAAGCATTTGAGACAAAATTTAGGAAGGATAAAATTATTGTGCCCTTGTCTAACATGTACTCTGCTAACAAAGCAAGTGCAAGGCAGGAAATAGCAAACATTTTCAATAGCACAATCTTAAATTACAAATCTACATGACAGTAGTGGGGCAAACTACCAGTAGGGGGATGACTTTTAACAGCTACTTTAACATTAATCCAAGACTGAAACAAATAGGGAGCCCTGCAATTAGGCCAAACAGAACATACATAATATGAGGCCTATATGATAGTTTACGTAGACATAGTGCAGTTTGTTTTACAACATTTAACCATACTACTTGTGTAATGATTGTTAGTTAAATTGTGTAATAATAACTGTAGTGAGTTCTAAAATGATTTAATAATATACATTCTAGCATATATGAACAATGGACCTGGAAATGTGTGTTGGAGGGAGGTAGGGCTGGTTTCCACCATTATCTGCTGTTCCACAGAGCTGAGAAGACTTATTGTGCAATCCCCTCCCCTCCTCATTCCTCACACATACACCACACACACACACACACACACACACAAATAAACACCTAACCTTGTCTGGACTCAGATCCCTACTGGGGAGGTTGCTGGGAACCAAGACCATGGAAAATCGGTTGTCCAGGGTGTGCTCATGTGAAAATAATTCCTGAGATAAGTTTAGGAATTTTTGCTTGTTTGAAAACTACCCCTTTGTGGTGGATGGCATTGGAGGACAAGAAATGGTAACCATTCAGTTCCTAGTGATAACATTTGCAAAGAAGGAAACTGTCCATTTAATCCCTATTATCAGAACACACACCAGGGCATATCTTGACAGCATGACATTGTGAAAATTTCTCTCACTCTCTCTTCCCCCAAAGTAAACGAGTGTCACAGGAGCCCAATAGCTCCCCTTCCCCTGCCTGTTCCCTCCTGTGCCCTGGCAGAATTAATTTAATGGGAGCCCTTGTGGGTTGACTTAATCTTTCAGTAATTGCTAATTAAATTTTCTTTTGTATCTTTCTCTTCTTTTTCTTTCCCCTTGTTTTTGCCCTATATGGAAACAATTATTTCTTGATTGGTCCCTGCAAGGCATAAAACCACTTCATCATACTCCTCCAGTGAAATGAGGCTGTCAAGAGTCAAAATACTGGCTCCAGTAACTAGGCTCAATACATCTCCACATGCCCCTCTCTTGTTCTCCTCGGCCTGACATCCTTCCCATCTGGTCTGAGTGCTCGTCATACTGCTACATGTGTCCTGTGTCAGATTATAAAATCTTGACTGATGAAGGAAAAAAGATAGAGATAGAAAGATGAAGGCCTAGAAGATGATTAGAAGGCTAAGATATTAGGCTGTGTCTTAGTCATCTAGTGCTGCTGTAACAGAAGTACCACAAGTGGACTTACAGAATGCCTTATCCAGCATCATGGTATCCCATACAGCATTACCTCGGATCAAGGGACTCACTTCACAGCAAATGAAGTGCAGCAGTGGGCCGATGCTCATGGAATTCACTGGTCTTACCATGTTCCCCATCATCCTGAAGCAGCTGGACTGATAGAACAATGGAATCGCCTTCTAAAGACACAATTACTGCACCAGCTAGATGGCAATACTTTGCAGGGTTGGGGCAATGTTCTCCAGGAGGCTGTATATACTCTAAACCATGGTCCAACATATGGTGCTGTTTCTCCCATAGCTAGGATTCATGGGTCCAGGAATCAAGGGGTGGAAATGGGAGTGGCGCCACTCATTATTACCCCTAGTGACCCACTCGCAAGATTTTTGCTTCCTGCCCCTATGACCTTATGCTCTGCAGGTCTAGAGGTCTTATTTACAAAGGGAGGAATGCTCCCACCTGGAGACACATCACTGATGCCATTGAATTGGAAGTTAAGAATGCCACCTGCCACTCTGGGCTCTTTATGCCTCTGGATCAACAGGCAAAGAAAAGAGTTACCATACTGGCCGGTGTGATTGATCCTGATTACCAAGAGGAAATTGGATTGATAGTATATTATGGAGGTAAAGAAGAGTATGTCTGGAATGCAGGAGATCCCTTAGGGCGTCTCTTAGTACTGTCATGTCCTGTGATTAAAGTCAATGGAAAACTATAGCAACCCAATTCCCACATGACTGCTAACGGCCCAGACCCTTCAGGAATGAAGGTTTGGGTCACCCCAACAGGAAAGAATCACGACCAGCTGAGGTGCTTGCCGAAGGCAAAGGGAATACAGAATGAGTGATGGAAGGAGGTAGTTCGAAATACCAGTTATGGCCACGTGACCAGTTGCAGAAACAGGGACTGTAATTGTTATGAGTATTTCTGCTTTGTATGTATGCATCAAATATTTTTGTTTCCATCAGTTATAAAATATAAGATGTTAACGGGGCTAATGCGTTTTCAATTGTACGCATGTTAGTTGTATCATTTTAGGCACAAGTATGACTTTGTAATTGTCTTTATTCAGAGATCATGTATGGTTTTGGGAGATGTGTACAGGTACAGGTGCCAAGTTGACAAGGGGTGGATTGTGATGATTAAGATTGTATGTCAACTTGGCTATGCCATGATTCTCAGTGTTTTGGCAGTTGTATAATGTTGTGATCACTTCCCTATTGAAATTTGATATGCTATCACCCCCATGATGGAATCTGCTGAGTGGTACCAGCGGGGGTGGGGCTTGTGGCAGCTCACTCCCCCCTCAGCCTTCATCTCTCCACCGTCTGCTGGCTACTTTCTCCCTGCTCACCTTGTTCAGGTTTTTTGGCTTGTTCCAGACCCAGCAGCTGCCTCTTGTCATCTCACATCCAGTTCTTGGGACTTGAGCTATCAGCTTACCTGTTGATCTTGGAATTCATTGATCTTCACAGCCTGTGAGCAAGAGTCCTGTTCCCTGACCTGCTGATCTTGGGTTTGCTGGCCCCTGCAGCTTTGTTAATCAGGAGAAAACCTGTGGTCTTCTCTGCTGATCTTAGAATTCATCAACCTTCACAGCTTGTAAGCAGGAGCCCTGCTCTCCAACCTGCTGACCTCGGGTTTGCCAGCTTCTGCAGCTGGGTTAATTGGGAGAGGCCTCTACCCTGATCCATGGTCTTGGGAAGTTATACCTTCTACAATTGCGTGAGCTGTTTCCTTGATATAAATCTCTCTCTGTGTATATTTATATGCTTTACTGGTTTTACTTCTCTAGAGAACGCAGCCTAAGGCAGGCAGTTATATCAGTACCCTTACACCTTTGCCAAATACTCAATAACTAATGACTATCATTTAATGGGGAAGTCTAATGAAGGGTTTAATATAGTTCCTTCTCATATCATAGCATAGTGATAGCTATATCACACCAATGGATCACACTCATAACTTCTGTGAATCAATAGATGATTGAAAATTATTAGAATTCTTTGATGAATAATTTGCACTACAACTTAAATCACTTGTTAAGGGCATTTTAATGTATAGTTTAGTTTATTTCAAAAACCAAAGTGTGTGGAGGGGGGCAGGGCCAGGATGGCGGAGTAGTCAGACGCTTCCAGTGGTCCTTCTTACAACAAAGACCCAAAAAAACAAGTGAATCAATTATATATGACTATCTAGGAGGCCTGAACATCAAAGGCAAAGTTGAGGAACCAGACTGATTAGCAGGGGAGGGAGAGATAGTTCAGAAGTAGCAAGGAGTTGCCAGACCTGACCTGGCGAGAGCCTGAGCCCTTCAGCCCGGATCAGCTCAGGGGTGAGCAGTGAGGCAGGCAAGCAGCAGCACTTTGGAGGTGTTTTCTGCACCAGGAGGGGAGCAGGGGCAGAGAGTCTACTCGGCCATCCAGAAACAGTGAGAAGTAGTCCTTGATCAATGAAAGATAAGTACTTGTGTCTGGCCTACTGTGCAAATCAAAAACACCCCCCTTAGGGAAAAACCTCTCTCCCATTTACCTCTCCACTCCCTGCTCTGCACTGGATCTGAAACTGGATTCAGCAATTGCTGAGTCCCCTGGGCCGGAAGTAGGACCCATCACATGCCCTGAGCCATTCTCCCGGCCATGGAGATTGAGCAAATTAACAGATGGGGAAAAACTAATCCGCCAGCTCCCCTAAACCAGGAACTCAGGGTAAGCATAGCTCCTTTCCGTAGCCACAAGCATAAGGGATCCACAGACTTTGAGTGCCTTTCACCCCGCATAGACTTGTGTTGGCCAATTTCAAGAGCATAGCCCTCATTATCACAGTAAAACAGAGTATATACCTCAAGTCTAACTTCAACTGTTTCAGCTGTGAAGTGACAGGTTCATGACATTTGACACTGCTCTGCCCATTAAGCAGGGTTTTCACCTAAACACATCAGGGGCCTGAGGACTGGTGGCTCCACCCAAGCCCCCAACCCATCTGCAACAGGGGCACAAGAACAAAAGGTGCCCCCCAGTCCTTATAGCCAACAGCATTGGGTGCTCATAGTCTGGCTGCAAAACCCACCATCTAAGTGCTGTAGGAAACAGGGACACACTTTCCTCCTGGACACTTGGTGACTGTCAGCCCCCTGCCTTGCTCAGTCAGTGTCTCCATCTGCAGCCGGATGACTGTGCCTACACCAATCACCCATGCCTGTCTAGAACTGTAGGTGAGACCCTGCACAACACACTTGGTGATCGACTACCTGGATACCTGAGCTGAATCCATACAGGAGGAGTGGGTGGACTCCTGGGATCACATACTTAGTGGCAGGTCTGGCCACCTGTGGGCAGGATATTGGAGATTCAAGGGTGCTAGTGACTGGGCTAGCCCACACGAGCAGCCTATTTGGGTATATCAAAACAAAATAAAACAAGAAGCTAGGACACAGTAAGCAAACATAAAGTAAATAAATATAATAACTTATTTATGGCTTGGAGACAACACTCAATATCAAATCACATAAACAGGCAGACCCTGATAGCTTCAGCAAGTTCCCAGAATAAAGAAAATAGAAATTTTCCATAGGAAGAAAATTTCTTGGAATTACCGGAGGCAGAACACAAAAGATTAATATACAGGACTCTTCAAGAGATCAGAAATAAAGGACGGAATAAAGAAATTCATAGAATCAAATGAGAATGAAAACACATCCTACCAGAACCTTTGGGACACAGCAAAAGCAGTACCTAGAGGTCAGTTGATAGCAATAAATGTACACATCCAAAAAGAAGAAAGGGCCATAATCAAAACATGAACTCTACAACTAGAACAAGTAGAAAGAGAGCAGAAAAAGAAGCCCTTGGGCACCAGAAGAAAGGAAATAACAAAAATTAGAGCAGAATTAAATGAAATAGAGAATGGAAAAGCAATCGAAAGAGTTAACAAGACCAAAAGCTGGTTACTTGAACAGATCAACAAAATTTATAAACCATTGGCCAAACTGCCAAAAGAAAAACAGAAGAGGAAGCAGATAATCCATATAAGAGATGAGATGGGTGATATTACAAGAGACCCAACTGAAATTAAAAGAATCATAACAGAATACTATGAAAAATTGTACTCTAAAAAATTTGAAAACCTAGAGGAAATGGACAAATTTCTAGAAACTCATTGCCTACCTAAACTAACACAAATAGAGGCAGAACAACTAAACAAACCCATAACAAAAGAAGAGGTTGAAAAGGTAATTAAAAACACTCCCACCAAAAAATAAGCCCTGATCTGGAGGGCTTCACTGGAGAATTTTACCAAACTATCAGAGAATAGTTAACACCACTACTACCAAAGGTATTTCAGAGTGTAGAAAAGGTTGAAATACTCCCAAACTCATTGTATGAAGCCGGCATAATCCATAAAACCAGGTAAGGACACCACAAAAAAAGAAAATTACAGACTTTTATCCCTCAGAAACATTGACGCAAAAATCCTCAACAAAATCCTAGCCAATACAATTCAACAACATATCAAAGAAATAATTCATCATGGTCAAGTGGGATTTATACCAGGTATACAGGGATGGTTCAACATTAGAAAAACAATCAACGTAATCCATCACATAAATAAAATAAGACAAGAACCACATGATCTTATCAACCTATGCAGAAAAGGCATTTGACAAAGTCCAGCACACATTTAATGGTAAAAACTCTCAACAAAATAGGAATAGAAGGGAAATTCCTCAATACAATTAAGGGCATTTATACAAAACCAACAGCCAACATCGTCCTAAATCGAGAGACTTTGAAAGCATTCCACTTGAGAATGGGAACCAGACAAGGATGCCCTTTACCACCACTCTTATTCACCATTTTGCTGGAGGTCCTAGCCAGAGCAATTAGGCTAGAAAAAGAAATAAAGAGCATCCAAATTAGTAGGGAAGAAGTCAAAGTATCACTATTTGCAGATGATATGATCTTATACACAGAAAATCCCAAAGAATCCACAAGAAAACTACTGGAACTAATAGATTTCAGCAAAGTTTCAGGATACAAGATAAACATACAAAAATCAGCTGGATTCCTCTACACCAAAAAAGAGAACTTCCAAGAGGAAATCACCAAATCAATACCATTTACAACAGGCCCCAAGAAGATAAAATACTTAGGATAAATCTAACTAGAGATGTAAAGGACCTATACAATGAAAATACAAGACACTACTGCAAGAAACCAAAAGAGACCTGTGTAACTGGAAAAACATACTTTGCTCATGGATAGAAGACTCAACATGTGAAAATGTCAATTCTACCCAAAGCGATCTACAGATACAATGCAACCCCAAACCAAATTCTACTGGCATTTTTTAATGAGATGGAGAAACACATCATCAACTTTATATGGAAAGGCAGGAGGTCCCGGATAAGTAAAGCATTACTAAAGACAAAGAGCAAAGTGGGAGGCCTCACACTACCTGAGTTTAGAAAGTATTATACCCCCACAGTAGTCAAAACAGCCTGGTACTTGTACAACAACAGATGCATAGACCAATGGTACAGAATTGAGAATCCAGACAAATTCATCCATCTACGAACAGCTGATATTTGACAAAGGCCCAAAGTTCATTAATTGGGGAAAAGACAGTCTCTTTAACAAATGGTGCTGGCATAACTTGATATCCATCTGCAAAAAGCTGAAACAAGACCCATACCTCACACCATGCACAAAAACTAACTCATAATGGATCAAAGACCTAAATATAAAATCAAAAACAATAAAGATCATGAAAGAAAAAATAGAGACAACACTAGGAGCCCTAATACATGGCATAAAAAGAATACAAATTGTAAGTAACAATGCACAAGCACCAGAAGAGAGACTAGATAACTGGGAGCTCCTAAAAATCAAACAGTTATGCTCATCAAAAGACTTCACCTAAAGAGTCAAAAGACAACCTACACACTGGGAAAAAAGTTCTGGCTATGACAAATCCGATCAGCATCTAATCTCTAAATTCTACAAGATACTGCAAAACCTCAACAACAAAAAGACAAATAACCCAATTAAAAAATGGGCAAAGGATATGAACAGGCACTTCACCAAAGAAGATATTCAGGCAACTAACAGACACATGAAGAAATGCTCACGATCATTAGCCATTAGAGAAATGTAGATCAAAACTACAATGAGATATCATCTCACCCCAACAAGGCTAGTATTAATCCAAAAAACACAAAATGATAAATGCTGGAGAGCTTTTGGAGAGACTGGAACACTTATACACTATTGGTGGGAATGTAAAATGGTACAACCACTTTGGAAATCAATTTGGCTCTTCCCTAAAAAGCTAGAAATAGAAGTACCATATGATCCAACAATCCCACTCCTTGGAATATAACCTAGAGAAATAAGAGCCATCATACGAATAGATATATGCACACCCATGTTCACTGCAGCACTGTTGATGATAGCAAAAAGATGGAAACAACCTAGGAAGCCATCAGTGGATGAATGGATAGACAAATTATGGTATATCCATACAACGGAATACTATGCAAGGATAAAGAACAACAATGAAGCTGTGAAATATAACATGGAGGAATCTGGAGGGCATTATGCTGAGTAAATTTAGTCAGTCACAGAAGGACAAATATTGTATAAGACCACTATTATAAGAAATCAAGAAAAGGTTTAAACACAGAAGAAAACATTCTTTGATGGTTACAAGGGTGGAGAGGAAGGGTGAGGTTTATTCACTAACGAGAGAGTAGACAAGAATTATCTTAGGTGAAGGGAAGGACAACACACAGGGGAAGTCAGAACAACTAGACTAAACCAAAGCTAAGAAGTTTCCTGAATACCATCAAACACTTTGAGGGACAGAGTAGCAGGGGTGGGGGTCTGGGGACCATGCTTTCAGGGGACATCTAGGTCAATTGTCTAACAAATTTTATCAAGAAAATGTTTTGCATCCTACTTTGGTGATTGGTGTCTGGGGTCTCAAAGGCTAGCAAGCTGCCATCTAAGATGCATCAATTGGTCCCAACAACCTGGAGTAAAGAAGAATGAAGAACACCAAAGACACAAAGAAAGTAGTAGCCCAAGAGACAGAAAGGGCCACATAAATGAGAGACTTCATCAGCCTGAGACCAGAAGAACTAGATAGTGCCTGGCTACGACCAATGACCACCCTGACAGGGAACAAAACAGAGAGTCCCTGATGGAGCAGGAGAAAAGTGGGGTGCAGAACTCAAATTCTAATAAAAAGATCAGACTTAATTGACTGAGTCTGGAGGAATCCCAGAAAACTTGGCCCCTGGATTCTCTATCAGTCCAGAACTAAAACAATTTTTGAGGCCAACTCTTCAGACAAAGATTGGACTGGACTGTGGGACAAACAGTGATACTAGTGAAGAGTGTGCTTCTTAGCTCAAGTAGATACATGAGTCTAGACCGGCAGCTCCTGTCCAGAAGCAAGATGAGAAGGCAAAAAGGGACAAGAGCTGGTTGAATGGTCTTGTAAAGCAGGGATGGAAAGGAGGAGTGTGCTGTCACAGTATAGGGAGAGCAGTTAGGGTCACATAACAATGTATGTGTAAATTTTTGTATAAGAGACTAACTTGAAATGTAAACTTTCACTTAAACTACAACAATAACCAAAAACCAAAGTGGATGTATTATATTTTCATTTATAGGTTGATTTATGAATTTTTATTACTGTATTGCTTATTAAATACTTTTGAATATTATCTAGGTACCTAAATTTGCGTATTTAAAAAAAAAATGTCTCCGTCTTGAACCTATGTCTGTTAAAAATTTCTAAAGGTAAAGACAAAACAAAATGCCTGGAAAGACATCTTAACTAGTGTGTTTAGATTGGTAATTTCTTCAGACTATCTTGGAATAACCATGTTATGAGTGAATTGGTATTCTTTATTACCTAGTGAGTTTCTTATATAATTTGTAGCTCACTCTATAATAGTTTCTAGTATCTTATGAATGGCATTTCCCTTATGTTTAGGAAAGGATGTCAATAGAGCTCATAAAAAGACTTCCTTCAGGACACAGTATGTAATGAACAGATCTAAATATCTTTAGATGATGGGAAGAATATGCAAAAATAAAGAATAAATGTAATGTGTCATTAGCTTTGGCTTTGTTTACTCATTTTCTGCTTTTATATTTTGTCTTTTTTTTCTCTCTTTTTTTTTGGTTTATATATATACAGTTTCAAACCTGAGAGAGACAGGAAAATAAACTGATACAACTATAACCGGGTATCAGAGGTCTATTATCTAAGGAGCTTCAGAATGGGATGTTGCCTGTAGTTATCTCTCTCTCCATTTTTGTCTTAACCTCAATGTTTCAGATTGGTGTGGGCCCAAGGGAGAGGTCAAACCTTGATTGAATACTTTTCTAAAATGGGTCAATCTAGGGTTATCCATTGTTCAGGGACTCGTATAGAATTTTATTCCTTTCTGAGACAAAATCTTGCTCTCTTTTTTATGGTCATAGTCAAGGTACGATTTTTATCTCACAGCAGGCATAGGTTGGCTTTCCTGGATTAACTTCTCACCTTTAACTCCAGGCAAGGATAGGTTATCTGGTCAATGTTCTCACAAGGCTTTGCTCCTTTTCCAGAGCACTTACGTAGTTCAGTGTGATTTTCTGTTTACTGTCTGAAACCCCCACCAAAAATAAAGTGAAGGCAGTGTGTGTTAAGTGAAATTTCTCTGTTGTAAGCATCTTATATGTATTAACTGATTTAATCCCATGTACTGGTCATTTTAACAGATGTGGAAATTGAGGAAAGGAGAATTAAATTACTGACTCATTGTCATAGAACTAAGTGGTAAACTCAGGCTGGATTTTTCAGAGCTCATGATATTCATCTTCATGCTATCGTGGTTCTGGCCCTGGACAGTCAGAATCTATTCTTGTTTGCCATTATACCCTGAATCATAGCACAGTGTGTACACTTAGCAGGCTATCAACAAACATATTTTGAATGAGTGAATAATTGCATGATTTGATGAATGGATTTGTCACATTTTCTAATGATAAATATGACCATTATTTATAAAACACTTGTGGTCCCAAGGGAAATCCATGAGTGGCAGCCTAGAAGAGCAATTAAGAGTAAAAGATTCAGAGTTAGACTGCCAGAGTTTATCTCAGCTCCAGCAACACTAGATCAGACCTTGTTCAATTTGCCTACCTAATCTCTTAATAATTGCCTCACATGTAACATGGAGATGAGGATATCAGTGTAACTTACATCAAAGGGGTGTAACAAGAATAACAGTACATACTGTCTGACACAGAGTTTATTCCCAATCGATGTTAAATATTATTGGTATTATTTATAAGCTTGTTCATGATTTGTTACACTGAAATGCTTGAACAAAATATTTACTTAGAACTGTTTTTCTTATCACTATAGTAAATTGGGAGCCCTAGTGGTGAAGTTTGAATCTACCAGCAGCTCCTTGGAAACCCTACAGTGAAGTTCTACTCTGTCCTACAGGGTTGCTATGAGTCGGAATCTACTCGACGGCAATGGGTTTATAGTAAAGTGAGTTCTTCTGCCAGAATAATGTATTTATGAATATTTAATTCAGTCTTTATTCATTTGTTGCTGTTGTTGTTAGGTGCTGTCTAGTCGCTTCCAACTCATAGCAACCCTACATACAATAGAAGGAAACACTGCCTGGTCCTGTGCCATCCTCACAATTGTTATACTTGAGCTCATTGTTGCAGCCACTGTGTTAATCCATCTCCTTAAAGGTCTTCCTCTTTTTCGCTGACCCTCTACTTTACCAAGCATGATGCCTTCTCTGGAGGCTGGTCCCTCCTGATAACATGTCCAAAGTATGTGAGATTAAGTCTTGTCCTCCTTGCTTCTAAGGAGATTTCTGGCTGTACTTCTTCCAAGACAGGTAAGCTTGTTTTTTGGCAGTCCATGGTTTATTCAATATTCCTCACCAACACCATAACTTCAAGGCATCAATTCTTCTTCAAGCTTCTTTATTCATTGTCCAGCTTTCGCATGATATGAGGTGATTAAAAACACCATGGCTTGGATCAGGCACACCTTAGTCCTTAAAGGGACATCTTTGCTTTTTAATACTTCAAAGAGGTCTTTTGCAGCAGATTTGCCCAATGCAATGCATCATTTATTTCCTGACTCCTGTTTTCGTGGGCTTTGGTTGACTGTGGATCCAAGTAAAATGAAATTGTTGACAACATCAATCTTTTCTCCATTTATCATGATGTTGCTTACTGATTCAGTTGTGAGGATTTTTGTTTTCTTTATGTTAAGGTGTAATCCATACTGAAGGCTGTAGTTTTTGATCTTTATCAATAAGTACTTCAAGTCCTCTTCATTTTCAGCAAGCAAGGTTGTGTCATATGCCTATTGCAGCTTGTTAAAGAGTCTTCCTCCTATCCTAATGCCGCATTCTTCTTAGTATAGTCCACCTTCATTTATTTTATTTATTTAGACTACAAATATTTATTTTGCACTAATTATAACTACAGGCACTTTGATTGTGACTGGGATACCAGGGAGAACAAAACGGCCCTCATCAACAATACAGTACAATGGAGAAGAAATATAAATATTCATTAGAAAACAAAAAGACATAGGCCACAGGAAGTATAGGACATTTTGGAGAGAGGTGGATTTATTTTTTCCAGATAAATAAAAACATATATAAAAAGTTACTGAAATAATAATTTACCTGGGTCCATTTCCAGAATCTAACATAGAAAAAGAAGAGAGAACAATTCAAAATAAAGCTTTAGAAGAAGGTAGGGCTAGAACACTGGGTCTAGTAATTTATCTAATCATCCTTGACATTTATTTCAAATGCTCTGGGACACTACTAAAGGAGGTTAAGTCAGGGAAGAAGCTGGGACACCTTAATAATATCCCACCTTCCCTGGCTCCCATCTTAATCTTAGGGTAGTCTCATTAACAGTGTAAGAAACCGTAATAAACGGAGAGCGGTACAGCCATGTTTCTCTGACTTGTCCTTTGTTGTTGTTGTTGTTTTCTTGAAAGGTATAATTTGCATAAAATATACACATTCTAATAGCTTATGAATATTCTCTACATGCCTGCCATTCCATTCAATACACATTCCAAATCCATCATGGTATTAAATGCACTAATACATGGATTTCAACCGCTTCCTGTTTCCCAAGTGCACAGCATTTCAACCCCCACTTCCAACCCAAATTCCCTTGGCTGGACTATAGACCAATGTTTCCTCTGTTTTCTGATCCTTCTCAATTCAGTGCTCAGCATTTTAGTAACTATTTCCTTCTTTTTGAATTTCCCCACTGAGAAATCAGTTGTTTCTTGGATTTATTATACAGAACAATTCTTTCCTTTTCCAAAATCTCCTTAAAAGTTGCCAGAGCCATCCTTGCACTCTGCAAAGAAATGGGTCTTTAGTTCCTGGTATTCACCTTGCAGAAACTAGTGAAGGTTGTACATCATAATTTATCACACACACACAACACAGATCTGATTATATTGTTTGTTCAGCCAAAATGCCGCACTGTAAGCATACAGCACATGATCTGTTTCCTTGTCATTAAATTGGTCTCAGTTTGGTTATATGAATTATTTGGGGTATTATATTTACACTAGCTTTACATTTTAGTTTGAAAATAGTCAAAGGGGATTAATTATTTTGGTTTTCTTTTTTTTTTTTTTCTCAGAAGACTTGAACACTCATAAATATTTGTGAGAAGGGATTTGTTTAAGCTACTATATCAGAAGTGCTCAAAAGTAGCTTCAGGCATCAAACACTGACAGCTAGACAGATACTTCTCTGGGATAGCTCTTGGCTACAGTGGACTAATTAGTCTTTGACTAATTACGTACTTCTAAATAGTTTGTTTTAGACCTATCTTATGGATTTCTTTATGTTAAAACATTTAAAAGAAAACTTGTTTTCCTTAAGTTTCAAGAAGTGTCTTATTGCAGTAGCAACAAGATTAGAATAGAAAAATGTGCATGTTTTATCTAGGGAGTCATGAAAAGAAATACGTAGATTTAAGTATAAAGCAGATGCCCCATTAATCAAAACAACTATCATTCCAGATACCAAGAGATGCAGAAACAATTATTTTAGACACATTAAAATTTGAAAATTCCTCAATATACAGTAATGGTAGAAATAAGATTCTCATTTCCCAGAGAAATCCCAGAGCTCAGGTAAAGTACAATCATGGACGTTTTCATTTTTATCATTAACTGTAATATAGAGAGTATCTAAGACAGTGGTAAATGATTCTGAGAGATCTTTCCCTTGGGAAAATAAACATGCTTATATCCCTCCCATCATTGAAAAAACAAGAACCAGATTCTCTAATAATCAGTCCTTGACCTACTTCTCTCATTACATAATCTCCCAAATTAAATTCCTGTAATGCCACCCACACCCCCATATTTATCTCCAAATTCCTTTTTTCTGCTATGAGGTAGAACTTTAAACTCAGTGCAACAGCATCTATATCCTTTAGGCACTTTCAGGCGTTTTCCAAAGTACAATTCCACCATTGTATTCAGTCTACCCTCCATCATGCTGTAAGAGAATACAAATCATATTTTTTCAGGAAAGATGTCAAACACCTTACCTTTGCACATACAAAGTCCAGCCTATTTTCACCAGGTCTGCTTAATATTCTTCTTTGATCTTTAATGCACCCTTTAATTAAATCACCTAAAATTTTCCCCGATTGTATAATGTTATTACATTGTCTTGAACTGAGCATCAACTGTTCTACTTGACCATCATCAAGCACATTCTCTAGACACTGGGCAAACAAAGCAGAGTCAGATATACATTCTTTCTTTTGGGAGCACTTAATCTACTAGAGTCAAGATGACAAATTAAGAGAGAATTAAAATACAGGTCGATAAGTGTTATAATGATAGAGAGATGGTGCGTATAATACACTTCAGAGGAGAAGTTAATCCAGACTGGGCTGGGCTATGGAATGTTTCCAAGAATAGAAAATGCATGTGTTTAGGCTCAAAAAATTAGAAACATTTAGGTAAAAAAGAAGGAAAAAAGTCATTTAAGGACAAGGAGCTTACATCTTTTTGGTATTTTTCAAATAACTTAGTCTCTCTCTCTCTGTATATATATATCTACACAATCACACACATGCATATAGTGACTCTCATATATGTATCTCCAGCCTGAATCTTATTCCTGAGTTATCACTTTTGTGTCTATTTTCCCAATATCTCCACTTTTAAGTCTAATATTCAACTAATATTCACCTCAGTATCTAATATTGACTAATGTCTAGCGTTCATATAAAAACCCAAAGGACTCCAGATTTTTTACACTTTTTTTTAATACTATTTGTACAACTTTTTCTTCTCAGAAAACTGTGGCTTCATTCTTCTAGGTGCTTAGGCCAAAATTTTTGAAATTATCTTGATTCCTCACTTTCTCTTACACCCCACATCCAATCTACTTGCTCTTTCCTTCATCTGGAAAGTCCTTCCCCAGTGTACATAGCTCACTACCTCACCTTTTTCAGGCTTTTGCACATATGGAATTTTTTAAACCTTCCTTAACTACCACATTTTAAATTGCAACCATCTGCCCAGGTGCCTCTGTTCCCAGTCTTGCTTTCATTATATTTGAAGCACTAATCAACATCTGACATATATATTTTACCCATTTGCTTGTTTATTGTACATCTTCTCTTACTAAATGTACACCCTGACTGGTTCACTGTTGTATCTAAAGTGTTTAGGGCATTCCAGATACATACTGGGTGTTCAGTAAATATTTAAAATGAGAGAAGAAATTGTTGTTGTTGCTGTTAGGTGCCGTCGAGTTGCTTCTGACTCATAGCGACTCTATGTACGACAGAATGAAACACTGCCTGGTCCTGCACCATCCTCACAATCCTTGTTATGCTTAAGCCCATTTTTACAACTACTGTGTCAGCCCATCTCCTTGAGGGTCTTCCTTGTTTTGACTGGCCCTCTACTTTACCAAACATGATGCCCTTCTCCAGGGACTGATCCCTCCTGATAACATGTCTAAAGTATGTGAGATGTAGTCTCTCCATCCTTGCTTCTAAGGAGCATTTAGGTTGTACTTCTTCCAAGACTCATTGTTCACTCATTTGGCAATATTCTTCACAGACCCCATAATTCAAAGGCGTCAATTCTTCAGTCTTCCTTATTCATTGTCTAGCTTTTGCATGCATATGAGGCAATTGAAAATACCATGGCTTGGGTCATGCACACCTTAGTCTTCAAGGTGACATCTTTGCTTTTCAACACTTTAAAGAGGTCTTTTGCAGCAGATTTGCCCAGTGCAATGTCTTTTGATTTCTTGACTGCTGCTTCCATTAGTGTTGACTGTGAATTCAAGTAAAATGAAATCCTTGACCACTTCAATCTTTTCTCCATTTATCATGATATTGCTTATATGTCCAGTTGTGAGGATTTTTATTTTCTTTATGTTGAGGTGTAGTCCATACCGAAGGCTGTGGTCTTTGATCTTCATCAGTAAGTGCTTCAAATCCTCTTCATTTTCAGCAAGCAAGGATGTGTTATCTTCATAACGCAGACTGTTAATGAGTCGTCCTCCAATCCTGATGCCCTGTTCTTCTTCATATAGTCCAGCTTCTCAGATTATTTGCTCAGCATACAGATTGTATAGGTATGGTGAAAGGATCCAACCCTGACGCTCACCTTTCCTGACTTTAAACCACACAGTTTCTGTTTGAACAACTGCCTCTTGGTCTCTGTACAGGTTCCTCATGAGCACAATTAAGTGTTCTGGAATTCCCATTCTTAGCAATGTTATCCATAATTTAATATGATCCACACAGATGAATGCCTTTGAAGATGAATGCCTAGTCAATAAAACTTAGGTAATCATCTTTCTGGTATTCTCTGCTTTCAGCTAGAATCCATCTGACATCAGCAATGATATCCCTGGTTCCATGTCCTCTTCTGAATCTGGCTTGAATTTCTGGCATTTTCCTGTCAGTATACTACTGCAGTTGCTTTTCAATGATCTTCAGCAAAATTTTACTTGCTTGTGATATTAATGATATTGTTCAATAATTTCCACACTCAGTTGCATCACCTTTCTTGAAAATAAGCTAAATATAGACCTCTTCCAGTAAGTTGGTCAGGTAGCTATCTTCCAAATTTCTTGGCATAGAAGAGTGAGCACTTCCAGTGCTGCATCTGTTTGTTAAAACTTCTCAATTGGTCGGTTTGTCATACTGTGGGGGCTTGCGTGTTGCTGTGATGCTGGAAGCTATGCCACTGGTATTCAAATACCAGCAGGGTCATCCATGGTGGACAGGTTTCAGCTGAGGTTCCAGACTAAGACTAGGAAGAAGGACCTGGCAGTCTACTTTTGAAAAGAGAAGAAATATATAATTTTACTATCAGTCCTTGTAAGTCTTTTTTTTTAAATGACAGCACTATTGAGAATTTTAAAAGTTAAATGACTGTAAAAAAGTATTTTTCCTATTACTCTAAATTATAAATAAATAAAACCTAAAACATTCACTGCATGGATTGGCAGTCTTTTGGAGTCTGCACTCCTTCACTGGAGTAAATTAACACATAGAGTATCACCATGTATTAGTGCTTGAAACAAAACACAGAAAATAGGAACTTTGCTCAACACTGGTAAGTATTGTCATCTTTAATTCTTGCAAACAACCAATGAGCTAAAATGAATTATTTGACTCAATTAAGGTTTGTTGTTGTTATCATTGTTAGATGCTTTCAAGCTGGTTCCAACTCATAGTGACCCTATGTGTATCACAACAAAACACTGCCCATTCCTACACCATCCTCACATTCTTTGCTATGCTTGAGCCCATTGTTAAAGTCACTGTGTCAGTCCATCTTGTTGAGGGTCTTCCTCTTTTTTGCTGACCCTTCACTTTACCAAGCATGATGTCCTTCTCCAGGGACTGATCCCTCCCGAGAACATGTCCAAAGTACATGAGCTGAAGTCTCACCATTCTTGCCTCTAAGTAGCATCCTGGCTGTACTTCTTCCCAAACAGATTTGTTCATTTTTCTGGTAGTCCATGGTATATTTGGTATTCTTTGCCAACACCATAATTCAAAGGTGACAATTCTTCTTCAGTCTTCCTTATTAGTTGCACAGCTTTTACATGCATATGAATGATTGAAAGCATCATGACTTGGGTCAGGTGCATCTTAGTCCTCAAAGTGATATCCTTGCTTTGCAACACATTAAAGAGGTATTTTGCAACAGATTTGCCCAGTGCAATACGTAGTCTGATTTCTTGACTCCGGCTTCCATGGGAGTTAATTATGGTTGGAAATAAAATGAAATCCTTGACAACATCAATATTTTCTCTGCTTATTATGATGTTGTTTATTGGTTCAATTTTGGGGACTTTTATTTTCTTTATGTTAGATCCATTTTCTCTATGTGCAATCCATACTAAAGGCTGTAGTCTTTGATCTTCAGCAGTAAGTACTTCAAGTCCTTTTCACTTTTGGCAAGCAAGGTTATGTCACCTGCATGTGGCAAGTTGTTAGTGAGTCTTCCTCCAATCCTGATGCCGCATTCTTCTTTAGTCCAGCTTCTCGGATTATTTGTTTACCATAGAGATTGAAAAGTATGGTGAAAGGATACAACCCTGACATACCCCCTTCCTGGGTTTCAGTATTCCCTTGCTCTGTTTGAAGGACTGCCTCATGAGCACAATTAATTGTTCTGGAATTCCCCTTCTTTGCAATGTTATCCATAATTTGTTATGATCCATGCAGTTGAATGCCTTTGCATAGTCAATAAAACACAAGTAAACATTTTACTGGTATTCTCTGCTTTCAGCCAAGATCTACCTGACATTAGTAATGATATTCCTTGTTCCATGTCCTCTACTGACTCTGGCTTGACTTCTTGGAGTTCTTTGTTGATGTACTGCTGCAACTGCTTTTGAAAGATCTTCAGTAAAATGTTACTTATGTGTGATAGTAATGATATTGTTTGATAATTTACACATTCTGCTGGATCACTTTCCTTTGGAATTGGCACAAATATGGATCTCTTCCAGTTGGTTGGCCAGGTAGCTGTCTTCCAAACCTCTTGACAAAGAGGAGTGAGCACTTCCAGTGCCACGTGCATTTGTTGCAACATCTCAGTTGGTATTCCGTCAATTTCTGGAGCCTTGTTTTTCCCCAATGCCTTCAGTGCAGGCTGGAATTCTTCCTTAAGTACCATTGGTTCATCATCACATGCTACCTTCCTGAAATGACTGAAGGTCAACCAATTATTTTTGGTACAGTGACTCTGTGTATTCCTTCCATCTTCTTTGATGCTTCCTAAGTCATTCAGTGTTTTCCCCAAAGAATCCTTCAATATTTTAACTCTAGGCTTGAATTTTTTTCTTCAGTTCTTTCAGCTTAAGAGATACCAAGAGTGTTCTTTTCTTTTGGTTTTCTAACTCTGGATCTCTGCACATTTCCTTATAATACCTTGTCTTCTCCAGCTACCCTTTGAAATCTTCTGTTCAGCTCTTTTACTTCATTATTTCTTCCATTTGCTTTAGCACCTGTATGTTCAAGTGCAAATTTCAAAGTGTCTTCTAGCATTTATTTTGATTTTTTCTTTCTTTGCTGACTTTTTAATGACCTTTTACTTTCTTCATGTATGATAGTCTTGATTTCATTCCACTACTTGTCTGGTCTTTGGTCCTTAGTGTTCAATGCATCAAATCTATTCTTGAGATGTTCTCTAAATTCAGGTGGAATATACTCAAAGTCATATTTTAGTTTTCGTGAACTTGCTCTGATTTTCTTCAGCTTCAACTTGAAGTTGCATATGAGCAATTGATGGTCTATTCCATAGTTAGCTCTTGGTCTTAATCTGACAGAAGATATTGAGCTTCTCCATCTTCTCTTTCCACAGATATAGTCAATTTGATTCCTGTGTATTTCATGTGGCCAAGTCCACATGTATAGTGGCCATTTGTGTTGTTGAAAAAAGGTATTTGCAAAGAAGAAATTGTTAGTCTTGCAAAATCCTATCATTCGATCTGCATTGTCATTTCACCAAGGCCATTTTTTCCAACTAGCAATCCTTCTTTGTTTCCAACTTTTGCATTCCAGTCACCGGTAATTATCAATGCATCTTGAGTGCACGTTTTTTTCAATTTCAGACCCCAGAAGTTGGTAAAAATCTTCAATTTCCTCATCTTTGGTATTAGTGATTGGTGCATAAATTTGAATAATATTCCTATTGTCTGGTCTTCCCTGTAGGTATATGGATGTTAGCCTATCACTGACAGCATTGTACTGCAGGATAGATCTTGAAATGTTCTTTTGACAGTGAATGCAATACCGTTCCTCTTTAATTTGTCATTCCCAGTGTAGCAGACAATATGATTGTCTGATTGAAAATGGCCAGTACCAATCCATTTCAGCTCAATAATGCCTAGGATATTGGTATGTGGTTCATTTCATTTTTGATGATTTGCAGTTTTCCTAAGTTCATACTTTGTATATCCAGTTATTAATGGATGTTTGCAGCTCTTTCTTCTCATTTTGAGTCATGCCACCTCAGCAAATGTAGGTTCTGAAAGCTTTACTCCTTCCACATCATCAAGTCGACTCTACTTTGAGAAGGCAACTCTTCCCCTATCATATTTTGGGTGTCTTCCAACCTGAGGGGGTCATCTTCTGGCACTATATCAGAATTTTTCCACTGCTGTTCATAAGATTTTCACTGGCCAATTTTTTTAGAAGTAAACCACCAGGTCTTTCTTTCTAGTCTGTCTTAGTCTGAAGCTCTGCTGAAACCTATCCATCACGGGTGACCCTGCTGGTTTTTGAAATTCCAGCGGCAAAGCTTCCAGCATCACAGCAACATGCTAGCCACTATAGTACGACAAACTGACAAAAACGTTGGGTAATTAAGGTTTAGAGAGCTTTAAAGATTCTCCTATGTTGGTAGACAGTGTGGAGATTTCAATCCATGCAGTCTAACCCCAGAGCACATGTGTTAAGTGACTCTCCTGTGCATATTTTTGATGGATAGAAAAAAAAAGCTGTAGTAAAGAGAACTTTATTTTCTTTCCCTAAAATTAAAACTATTTTGGATTTTCCCAAAGTCTAAATTCTGCAAAAAATATCTGGATAACCAGATGTTTTGAACATAAGTACATTTGTTCTGGTATCAGAGAAAATGAAGACCAGTTTTGTATAACAGAATTTCTGAGTTCTGTATATGTATCTGTGTGCATTCAATTAAAATGTTTATACACCAAGTCACAATCATTCCTTTGCTTTTCTTGACAAAATTATATAGAAATTTGTTGTTAAACTATTAAAAGACACACAATTTATTTTTCCATACAGGCAAACTACTCTCCTTCACCCAGTTTTCCTCAGTAATTTACCTCAGTTCTTGTCTACCACTTCTGTGATTAATTAAAAATGCCTCCAGCCATTTTTGACCTCTGGTTTTTAGTTAAAGAAACATATTTAAATGCATTGAAATTAAAAGTTGCTCTATAAAAATATTCTACATCTCTTTTTCCCTTTGCCTTTACAATTCACCTTCAAAAAATACTTTGATAATCTCTGATGATAAAGGTCTATGTAGGTCTCTTTATTTCTAACTTTGCTTCAAAAAGCTGAACCAATAATCTCCACTAGTCCAGATTTAATTAGATACAGGTATGATTTCTAATTTACCATCAAACTGATTTAACAGTATCATATTCCTCAAGGGCAGTTTGGTTTCTTTCTGTTTTCTTGACAGCTTATGTCAAAAATTGATTCTGGTTCCAAGCAAATGAAGTTTTCTCCTTATCCAGTGTCCTTAACTACCCAAAGACATACAACAGGCGAGATGCAGTTAACCCTCACTTCTGATGATTCTTGTCTTAGACATTTCAAACAACAAAGCTCCCCCCTGAGAAAATTATGTTCAGTCACTATAACATTTAAGTGAAAGGATTTGGCTTCAAAATGTGCTAGGATTTTTTTTTCTTCTTCTTCTTTGTGAACAGCAGACTATTCTCCTTTGTACTAAATTAATGTATAAGGGAAATGAATGTCAGAAATTTGGCCCATACAAATATTCCTTTTCTTTGTCAGTGTCTACCAGGTCTTTTTGGCAGAAACAAAAAGGCATAGCAAGCCACTTTGAATAAAATAAATGTGCTGTATTAATCAAAGGGAACCACCAACACGTTGATTTTGCTTCTAAACTGTTAAATTGTAGCTCTGAGAAAATAGGGATTTAAAACACTGCTTTATTACAATGTCTTCAACAGGGCCAGTGCTTTACCAAAATGTTACACACCTCATGTTTGTAATTAAGCAGCCATATTTGCATTGAGTTACGTCAGACTATTTTTCATTCATATGCAATGCAGCCTTCTGAGTTACTTGTATTGAATTTTCTCGTAGAAAAAGCTAAAATATGTGCAGGCAGATGGTCAAGTATATTTTTTAAACCAGACTGCAATAAAGTTTTGAAACGTCCAGATTTCCTGATTGCTTCAGAAATGTGTGTACGTGCACACACATTATGGTAGGATGGTGGGTTTGTCACTATCTGATTGCAGGCTAGCTCCATTTTTCTCACCCAAGGACAAGAACTTGCCAATAGAAGGAGGTGGCTTAATTTTACTCTACAACTCCTTGCTGTTAGTTCAGTGTAAGGAATTTTTAAAGATTCTAAGTCATTGAAAAAAGGGCTGTCTCCTGTCTCCTCAGGGTAGTTCAGAAGGACTGAGAAAACCTCGAAGCAACCAAGTGCAGGCAACTATAAACAGGGTACCCTGAGCTCATGGATTTAACAAATTCGGAGCATAGGCAGTGATTCCTCGTGGAAAAGGAGATGGAGAGACTGCTTGCTTTGGTTCATCTTCTACTGATTATTTTTTAATAAAATTTTATTGTGTTTTCAGTGAAAGTTTACACGGGAAGTGGGTTCCCATTTAACAATTTATGTAAGAATTGTTCAGTGGCATTGTTGTTGTTAGGCACCATAGAGTAGGTTCCTACTCTATATACAACAAAATGCTGCAATCTTATGTACAACAAAATGCTGCCTGGTCCTGCATCATTCAGTCATTGCTATGTTTGAACCCATCATTGCAGCCATTATTGAACCATTATTGTCAATCCATCTAGTTGAGGGTCTTCCTCTTTTTTGCTGAACCTCTATTTTACCAAGCATGATGTCTTTCTAAAGGAACTAGTCCTTCCTGATAACATGTCCAAAGTATGTGAGATGGAGTCTCACCATCCTCACTTTTGGATGCATTTTTTCACAATGTGTCAATATTCTCATTATTTCTCTTGACTCCTTATCAGATAACTTTTGCAATGTTAAAACAAAACAAAAGAAAAACAAATTAGAAACTCAAAAATTCAGTAGTTTACAACAATAACCATTTATTTAGATTGAACTTGTTGCCATCAAGTTGATTCTGACTCATAGCCACCTATAGGACAGAATAGAACTGCCCCATAGGGTTTCCAAGGAGCAGCTGGTGGATTTGAACTGCCGACCTTTTAGTTAGCAACCAGTCTTTTAACCACTGTTTAGATTATAATTCTGTAAATAGACAATTTGAGCTGGACTCATCTGCGTGGTTCCTCTGATCTCAACTGAGTTCTCTTATTTATGTACACTCAGTTACTCAGTCTATCCGAAGTGGAGTCAGTCTGGGACAGCTTAATCTAGAATAGCCTCTTTACCTTCCTTGAATTCTCATCTAGCTGGTTGACTTGCTTACCTAGCAATGTGGTCCCCAAGAGAAAGAAGAGAGTAAGCCCCTGCAATGTCATAGATCTCTTTTGTATGGCCTTTCTAGCCATGGTCTTATAATTTCTACCCAAATGATTGGGCAGGACTGTGTGACAGGATAATTATAGCCCACCAAAGGGATTGGTAGGTTTTGCCATCCCAGTGGGCTTGAAATGAGCCACCCCAGAGGCAGGAAAGAGAAGAGTCCACTACCACCAAGGAAGGAGAAACCAGTAACAGAGACCTGCAGTAGAGACCCACTGGAGAGACTCACAGGAGACTGCACAGTGGGCTTCCCGGCCCCTGGAGAGAGAAAACTGAGCACCTTTGGGTAAAGGCTGAGGACCAGGGAGGGACATGTCTGCAATCATGGCTGGAAACAGGCTGTCCTGATTGAAGAACTGTATCCTTCAGTGTTGCTGAGCCTGAATTGTAACCTGTTACTTCCCAAATAAACCCCATAAAGGTGAGTATGGTCTGTGAATTTTGTGTGGTCATTGCAATGAATTATCTAACCCAGCAGAAAAGTAGACAATGCTGTGGGAGGGACAGTTGGTGTCACAATTGGTAAAGATGGCTGAGAAGGGAGGCTTGTCTGGCCTCCACCTCATGGGAGTCAGCCTTGTGCTGTTGATCTTGAGTCTCCTTCCCTCTTGTGAAGTTACAGGAGGTCAATAACTGCCCCCATGCCTTTTTTACAGCCCCAATTTACAAATACTTTTGCAGCCTCTGTTTACATCATGCTTGCCAATGTCCCATTGGCCAAAGCAAGTCACATGGTCAAATACTAGAAGGAATAGAGAAGTGTGAAGATTTTTACAATCTGTCAATGACTTCTTGGGTTTGTCAATGCACTGCAATTTGCTAGGCTGTTTGACTCTGAATTCTGATCCAGCAGTTCTCCACAAGATGTACCAAGTTTAGAGAATGCCACTAGATTCCCTTATAGATTTTTCCTCACAATCTGTCTCCTTATGAATTCTAGTGCTTATGCGCAAAGGTTCTATAGTGTTGGTGTCTATAGTCAGATCATCTTGGGAAAGTTAATTAAGCTCATGATGATTTAGTTTCTTCGTCTGTAAAATGAGAATCCTATTATTTTAAACATCATAGGATTATTATGAGGAACAAAAGTTAAATTCATATACAGTACTGAAAACAATGCCAGGCTCATAGATAGCCCTGTTAGCTACAATTTTCTTGCCTCTTTTTTTTTTTTTGTATTCTTTCTTTTTCATTATGCTATGTTTGATTTATGCAAAAACCACGTATGAAATATATGTAAATTGTTAAGCACAATAATAAAATAAATACTCAGAAGCTTAGCCACCCAGTTGCACTGACGGCATTGGCGAAAAACAAGGCTCCAGGAATTGACTGAATACCAACTGAGATGGTTCAACAAATGGATACAGCACTGAAAGTGCTCACTTATCTATGCCAAGAAATTTGGAAGACAACTACTTGGTCAACCAATGGAAGAGATCCATATTTATGCCCATTCCAAAAAATGGTGATCCAACAAAATGCAGAAATTATGGAACAATATCATTAATATCACAGGAAAGTAAAATTTTGCTAAAGGTCATTCAAGCAGTTGGAACAGTACATTGACAGGGAACTGTCAGAAATTCAAACTGGATTCAGAAGAGGACGTGGAACCAGAGACATCATTGCTGATTTCAGATGGATCCTGGCTGAAAGCAGAGAATACCAGAAATATGTTTACCTGTGTTTTATTGACTATGCAAAGACATTCAACTGTGTGGATCGTAACAAATTATGGATAACATGGCTATGAATGGGAATTCCAGAACACTTAATTGTGCTCATAAGGAACCTGTACATAAAAAAAGAGACAGTCGTTTGAACAGAACCAAGAGATACTGCATGGTTTAAATTCAGGTAAAGGTGTGTGTCAGGGTTGCATCCTTTCACCATAATTATTCAACCTGTACGCTAAGCAAATAATCTAAGAAACTGGACTATGTGAAGAAGAACTAGGTATCAGGATTGGGGGAAGGCTCATTAACAAGCTGTGTTATGCAGATGACATATCCTTGCTTGCCAAAAGTGAAGAGGATTTGAAGCACTTACTAATGAAGATCAAAGTCCTCAGTGTTCACTATGGATTTCACCTCAACATAAAGAAAACAAAAATCCTCACAGTTGGACCAATGTATCAGAAAAAAAAATGGAAGATAATTATATCAATATAAAACTGCCTAATTACATCATTACATAACTGCCAGACCACTGAGAATCGTGGCCTACCCAAGCTGACACATGACCTTAACCATCATCGTCCACATCTTGTCAACTCGGCACCTGTACACATCTCCTTAAACCATACACAATCTCTAAATAAAGACAATTACAAAGTCATACTTGCACCAAACATGATACAACTAATATGTGTATGATCAAAAATGCACTTGCCTTGTTTGTATCTTATATTTTACAAGTGAAGAAATAAAAAATATTTGATGCACACACACAAAGAAGAAACACTCATAACAATTACAGTCCTCATTTCTGCAACTGGTCACGTGGTCATAACCGGTGTTTATAAATACCTTCTTCCACTACCCACTTCATATACTCCGCCCTCAGCAAGTACCTCAGCTGGACATGATTCTTTGTCTGGTGGGGTGACCAAAACCTTTATTCCTGAAGGGTCTGGGTCATTAGCAATCATGTCAGAGTTGGATTGGTGTAGCTTTCCACTGATTTCAAACACAGGGCATGATAGTACTCAGAGACGTCTTAAGGGATCTGTTGTATTCCAGACATACTCTTTTTTACCCCCATTATGTAATATCAGTCCAATTTCCCCTTGATAATCAGGATCAATCACACCAGCTAATACAGTAACTCACTTCTTTCCTGTTGATCCACTGGTATGAGGAGCCCAAAGAGGTCAGGTGGCATTCTTAACTACCAGTTCAGTGGAATCAGTGTTGTGTCTCCTGGTGGGAACATTCATGCCTTTGAGACTAGGACCTCTAGACCTGCAGAGCATAGGGTCCTGGGGACAGGAAGCAAAAATCCTGTGAGTGGGCCACTAAGGGTAATAGTGAATGGTGCCACTCCCATTTCCACCCTTCAATTCCTGGACCCATGAATCTTGGCTATGGGAGAAACAGTACCATATATTGGACTCTGTTTTAGAGAATATACAGCCTCCTGGAGAACATTGCCCCAACCCTGCAAGGTATTACCACCTAGCTGGCACGGTGATGGTGTTTTTAGAAGGCTATTCCATCATTCCGTCAAGCCAGCTGCTTCAGGAAGATGGGGAACATGAAGTTGTTCTTGTTGTTAGATGCTGTCAAGTCAGTTCTGACTCATATTGACCTTATGTACCACAGAACTATAAACACTGCCTGGTCCTGAGCTATCCTCAAAATTGTAGTGAATTCCGTGTGCATGGAATTCATTTGCTGTGAAGTGAGCCCCTTGATCTGAGGTGATGTTGTGCGGGATACCATGATAGTAGATAAGGCATTCTGTAAGTTCATGGATAGTAGTTTTGTCAGAGGCATTGTGTGCAAGGAAGGCAAATCCGTATCCAGAGTAAGGGCCTATTCCAGTATAACAAAACTCTGCCCTTTCCAATATGGAAGCAGTCCAATGTAATCAACCTGCCACAAGGTTGCTGGATGATCACCTGGAAAGATGGTGCCATATCAGGGACTCAGTGTTTGTTTCTGCTGCTGGCAGATTGGCACTCAGCAGTGGCTGTAGCCAAGTCATCCTTAGTGAATGAAAGTCCATTTGCTGAACTCATGAATAACCTCCATCTCTGCCACCATGACCACTGTGTGCATGAGCCCACTGGGCAATGACAAGAGTGGCTGGGGAAAGAGGATAATTTATTTCCATAGAACAAGTCATCCTATCCACTTGATTGTTAAAATCCTCCTCTGCTGAGGTTACCCTTTGGTGAGCATTCATATGAGACAAATATCTTCACTTCTTTGGTCCATCCAGAGAGGTCTATCCACATACCTCTTTCCCATACCTCTTTGTCTCCAATTTTCCAATTATGCTCCTTGCAAGTCCCTGACCATCCAGCCTAACTATTGGCCACAGCCCATGAATCAGCATATGAATTGCACATCTGGCCATTTCTCCTTCCAAGCAAAGTGAACAAATAGGTACACTGCTCCAAGATCTGCTCATTGGGAGGATTTCTTTTCACCAGTGTCCTTCAGGGGGTGCCAGAAAATGACTGTAATGTTGACAATGTCAAATTTTAAGTGGTGCTTGCGTATCGTGCAGAACCATCTGTAAACCAGGCACAAGTCTTCTCTTCCTCAGTCACCTGATCATAAGGAATTCCCCATGAGGCCACAGGTGAAAACTGGGAGAGGGCAAGTAATGTGACAGGAGTGGATACAATGGACATTTGGGACACTTGCTTGTGCAACTTAGTTGTGACTTCAGTCCTGCTTGGGCCTGATCTTGTATATACCACTTTCATTTAATGATGAGGAGCTGCTGTGCATGTTCAATTTTATGACTTTTAGGGTCAGACAACACCCAGTTGACAATGAGCAGCTCAGGCCTCATGGTGACTTGGTGACCCATGGTTAAGCAGTTCAGTCACTACTAAGGCCCAATAACAAGCAAAAATCTGTTTCTCAAAAGGAGAGTGGGTATCTGCAGAGGATGGTAGGGTTTTCCTCCAAAATCCTAAGGATTTGCACTATAATTCACCAATAGGGACCTATCAAAGACTCCAAACGGCATCTCTATCTGCGACTATAGGCCAGAGTAGCACACTCAGATGAGGAATATGTTGCTTCCAAAATCCAAAGAGGTCCACTAGGCGTTGTGCCTCCTTTTTACTTGTGGGAGGAGCCAGATGCAATAAGTTACCCTTCACCTTAGAAGAGAAATCTCTGCATGTCCCACACCATGGACTCCTATAAATTTCACTGAGGTGGAAGGTCCTTGAATTTTTGTTGGATTAATTTCCCACTCTCTAGCATACAAATGTTTACCGATAAGTCCAGGGTCAGTGGCACTTCTTCCTTACTCGGTCCACTCAGCATAATGTCATTAATGTAATGGACCAGTGTGATGTCTTGTGGAAGGGAAAGGCAATCAAGGTCCCTGTGGACTAAATTATAACATAGAGCCAAGGATTGATATATCTCTGCAGTAAGACAGTGAAGGTATATTGCTAGCCTTGTCAGCTGAAGGCAAACTGCTTCTTGTGTTACTTCAAAACTGGAATTGAGACAAAGGCATTGGCCAGATAAATAGCTGCATACCAGGTACCAGGAGATGTTTTAATGTGTTCAAGAAATGAAACCACATCTGGACCAGCAGCTACAATTGAAGTCAACACCTGGTTAAGTTTAAGATAATCCACTGTCATTTTCCAAGACCCATCTGTTTTTTGCACAGGCCAAATAGGCAAGTTGAATGGAGATGTGGTGCAAATCACCACCCCGGCATCCTTCAAGTCCTTGATGGTGGCAGTAATCTCTGCAATCCCTCCAGGAATGTAGTACTGCCTTTGGTTTACTATTTCCTAGATAGGGGCAGTTCTAATGGCTTCCACTTGACTTTTGCTACTGTAATAGCCCTTACTCCACTTGTCAAGGATCCAATGTGGGGGTTCTGCCAGTTGCTGAGTATATCTATTCAAATTATGCATTCTGGAACTGGGAAAATCACTACAGGATGGGTTCGGGGACTAACTGGACCCACAATGAGACTAACCTCCATTAATAACCTGAAATCCATACATCTGTGCTCCAGCTGATGGTTCACAGTGATGTTTTGAGTCTCCTGGAATTCGTTTCAGTTCAGAGCCAGAATCCAGTAATCCCTGAAAAGTCTAATTATTTCCTTTTATCCAATGAAGAGTGAGGAGCCCTGGTGGCAGTTCAAATCCACCAGCCACTCCTTGAAAACCCTATAGGGAAATTCTTCTCAGTCCTATTGGGTCACTATGATTGAGATTCAATTTGATAGTAACGGATTTTTGTTTTTGTTTTTCTTTTTAATGAACAGTCATTCTTGTAAAAGGCTGTAGATCCCTTCGGGGAAGGGTAGGGGAAAGCATATATTTTTGGCAGTGTGATGGGGTCCTTTCTCAAGGGCACCTGACCTTCTCTTGATTCAAGGATTTGTGGATCTTTAAACTAGCTCAAGTCTGGAAACTGATTGAGAGACCATGACTCCATTCTGGTGAGTCAAGTTAGATTGCTATTCACTTGACTTAGAATTCTTCCACGTGTACAGATCAAGTAAATGTTTAGTAGATTTCCTATCTATTTTACTCCTAGAGACACCATGACTAAGTAGCCAGTGTCATAAGTTCATTCAAGTTGGACTATTCTGATTACTGCTTTTACTCTGCTGTCCATTATGGTAACCACAGTCATGATGTCTTTGTGAATTGAATGCTGCCACTTGGCCCCGACCACTACAAAGTCCAATGAGCCTCATTGTAGTTAGGAGTCTTAATTCATTTAGGGCAATTCTCACCATCAAATTTGACTTATATAAAATAGCAATCACAGTAGTCTTCAAGGATGCTGAAGCTCCCTTCACAAATTTGTTCCTCACCATTGTGGTAAGAGATGT
Organism: Dugong dugon; assembly: GCA_030035585.1. Classification (NCBI taxonomy): domain Eukaryota; kingdom Metazoa; phylum Chordata; class Mammalia; order Sirenia; family Dugongidae; genus Dugong; species Dugong dugon. Next base: position 96,538,509 of record CM057463.1, on the reverse strand, counting down.
GTCCTATGAGCACTCCATGTGTGGGTCTGTGGGTCTAACCTGATAAATCCACTCTAGTATGCCAGTTTTCCTAAGCTTTTGGACACTTTCTTCTACTGTATACAAAAGGAGGTCTGGTACTTCAACTTGATTTGTTGTAGGCCAACAAGCAATCCATGCTTCAATGAACTAACCAAATAAACTATTAGATCCTTTCCTAACCTCTGGAGCTGAAGTATTGAATGACAAATCCATGCTTAGTGGGCCTATATCAATGAACTCAGACTCATCTGACTTTATGTTCCTTGCATCATTATCCCACACCCTTAATATCCATTCCCACACATATTCCTCAGGTTTCTGCCTGTACATATTAGAAAAGTCAAGCAGTTCTTTTGGAGTGTAGTGTACCAACTCCTGGGTCACATTTTGTACTTCACCTTTTTGAGCTAGCTGGGATTTAAGTCTAGTTATAGGTCTAGAAGCAAAAATGGGTCATGGGTATGTGTTCTGAGAACATTCACCAAAGTCTTGTAAGGCATCTGCCTAAGGCAATGCACCAGACAATGACTCAGATGCTGCCCTAGGTGATACCTCAGACAAAGGCTCTTCAGGCACAGCTGGGATAATCTCATCAGATGGTGGTGGAGGGGTTAATATATTTACTGGGGAGGGTGGTTTAACAGACGAAGATAATCTCTAGCTGAGAGTGAGAGCTGGTTCTGTTGGCAGTCATGATTCAGTGGAATTCAGGGATTCAGTGTCCTGAGCTTCCTGATTACCTGCCCATATGTCTCCATCGCAAGCTGCAAGATCCTACTTCTTTCCAATCAATGCCTTCACTTTAACTTCAGACACCATTTGAGGATAGGAATTCAATTAGCGTTGTAATTCAGCCACTCTTACAATAAGACTCTTGGTTTGTTTTTTGGCAATATCAGCTCTGTTACTAAAAGGAAGAAAGCTTTCTTCCAGGGCACAAGTGGCAACTTTGTGGTCTTTTATTAAGTGCTTGTGCTGTGATTCTAAAGCCCTAAGCTTATCTCTTTCTTTCACCACTTTATCTAGCAAAACTAGGACTAACCAGCCTTCTTCCTTATTCTTCTCCTTCTGAAAAAATTGTAGAAAACTATTCAAACATGTGATTGCCCAGAGATTTGTCTGTCACCAATACTTGATATATTGGTGGTTATATTTTGTGTATTTCTATTGAACCTCTCACCATGGATTAGCAGTGCCCTTTTTACTACTGGAAGTGGAGTCATCAATATCTTTCAGACTGATTAGACTTAAAAACCTATTTAGAAGACTCATCCTTACAATTTTTTTTGTCTAAAACCACTCTTGTTACCAAAAGTTTTAGGCTGGGTTCTCTAGAGAAACAAAACCAGTGAAATGTACACACACACACACACACACACACACACACATACATATATATATATGTATGTATAGTGAGAGAGAGATTTATCTTAAGGAAATAGCTTACATGGTTGTAGATGCTGGCAAGTCCCAAGTCTGTTGGTCAAGTGTAAGACTGGAGGCTTCTTCTGATTCATGTAGCCGCAAGGGCTGATGAACCGAAGATCGGCAGGTCAAATGGGTAAGCTGCTGGCTCATGGGCTGGAAAGGTTGACCATTCCAAAATCAGCAGGTAAGATGGCAGACTTCTGGCTCACCTGTCGTGGAGGCCAACAAATCCCAAGATAGACAGGCAGTATGGCAGGTCATTGGCTAAAGTCTCAAGAACTAGACGTCAGATGATGAGACAGATTTTGGTTCTAGAGCAAACAAAAGCCAGTGAGCTTTGCCAGAATGTCCATATATATTGGATGCAGGTTACACACCTGAGGAAACTCCATTTACATCTGATTGGCTGATAACATCAGATCACATCATGGATGTGGTTACATTATATCATAAAATGGTGGATAATGACCTCATTACATAATTGCCAAATTACATCATTACATAACTGCTGAAGCATTATCATGGCCCAGCCAAACTGACACATGATCTTAACCATGACACATATGATCGAGAACTGATGTCACCGATGGAAGAAGTCCAAGCTGCACTGAAGGCATTAAAGTAATGCATGTATTAAAAAGTGTAAAGCACATTCAGCATAAAGTGTGAACCTATGCATGTATAGCAGAATAGTTAGTGTGTAAATCTGACCTGTTACTAGAAATAGCTGGTTTGAAAGCTAATAACAGGGCTTGGTAATGCTCTTTTCTCAAAGCATAATGTAGCTTTATCATGCTTTTCCTTTGGGGTAGACGAAATGCTGACATAACAATTCATTGCAAAAATCATTACATTCAAATCAAAAAGGACAAACTGCTTCAGAAACACTTTACCTCTTGAAAGGCAATTTTCAGAGCTATTTTACTCTGAAACTTTGTCCAAACCATTTCGTCCTTTAAGAAAGCACTATAAATAAATCTATCCTGTGACCTTCAGTTCTCATCCCCTCCAGCATGCATAGCTTGTCATTAAAAGAGAAAAAAATCTCCTTTCTTACTTAAAATTGTGTACTTATATACTGTATCTTCCTTATTATAATTTCTAATCAGCTGTCTAAAGTTTCTTTGCATATACCTCTTTTTGGTAAAACAAAAAACAAAACAAAACAAAAAAACTTGACTCTGTGTCCCTTGGAGAAAGTGAGATTATTTCAATAAAACTAAACACACACACACACAAAGCACTTTAAAATTATTTGCTCTTCTCCTGTCACAAGCTAGGTCAGCATTCCCTTTCTCCACACTAAAGCAACAGAACTGTACTGCTTATCCTGTCTTCATTAGCAGTTTATATTGTTAGCTTGACTTCTCTAAGGCCTCTGTTAGATACTATCACCAAATCTTGTCTAATGAAGTTATTTTTGTATAAATATAAGCAAGCCATATTCCTGCTCAGAAATATTGCTAATATAGGTTATTACTCTTTCACTTGGTTTTCAAAAGCCTTCATTTTCCTCACATGTAGCTAAAAAGTAGTGTTGCTACTGTGGAGTACTCAGGCCCTGGAGGTTAGCTCTCTGAGACTCAGGTTTAGCTCCGACACTTACACATCTGTGAGAACTTGTACAAGTTACTCTACCATTCTGGACCACAGTTTCTTCATCTCTTAAACAGGGATATTGATTGCCTTTTTCCTATAGAATTTTACTGTAAGAATTTAATTATGTAATATAGGTGCATCACTTAAATCATACTTGGAACATTTGTTGTTGATAGTTGCTACCAAGTAGATTCAGACTCATGGTGACCCAATGTGTACAGAGTAGAACTGGTCCATCGGGATTTCAAGGCTGTGACATTTCCTTTCAAAAGCAGATCGCCAGGCCTGTCTTCCAAGGTGCCTCTGGGTGTGTCTGAACTGCCAAACTTTCAGATAGTAGTCAAGCACTTATTTGATTACTACTATTATTATATATTTTGTAAACTTGGAACACACTGGTTTATTTGCTCTAATTATATTATACTCTATTTTCTTCCCAATTTAGATTTTTCTATAAACTTGACTTTGCAACCTCCTACACACTTTTTTACATCGATAAAATATTTACTATTTTTCTAAATACATTCTCTATAACATATAGCTAAACATGATTTTAATGTAAGCACTTCAACTAAAAAAAAAAACAGGCATCCAGGAATCATGTGGAAACCATGCCTATCAATTATTAATGGTAACACTGGTACAGTTTGTAAAAAATAGTCTTTTGAGAAACTGTAGAAGAGCATGGAGGATGAAAGATCAAGGAATATAACACCAAAAATTTACATAAAAATGACATGGGAGAGTGAAGAAAGAGAGGAATTAGAGCAAGTGAGAAGACAGACATGAATAGTTACTAAAATGTACATGATTACCAAGATATAATCAGCCTGGAAGTACAGAACTTGAGAAATATTCATTATACTTTTGAGTATTGCAATGCAGTATGTTGCAGTTGAGTATGAAAAGCAAGGAATAAAGTCAATTATATTTCATTAATAATTATTAATATTTACCAGAATAGTGCATGTCAAGCCAGGAACTCATCATTATTGTTTACAGATTTTTACTGAATACATTGTATCACCAAGCAGATAAAAATGTATTTGTTTACTTCATTAGGACATAAGTTCCTTGAATAAGGCACTATTGTATTTATCTAGTGCTGCTATAACAGAAATATCAAAGGTGAACGGCTTTAATGAAGAGAAATTTATTCTCTCACAATCTAGGAGGCTAGAAGTCTGAATTCAGGGTGCCAGCTCCAGGGGAAGGCTGTCTCTCTCTGTTGGCTCTGAGAGAAGGTCCTTGTCATCAATCTTCCCCGGTCTAGGAGGTTCTCAGCACAGGGACCCCGGGTCCAAAGGATGCGCTATTTTCCTGGTTCTCATTTCTTGGTGGTATGAGGTCCCTATGTCTCTCTGCTTGATTCTCTCTTTATATCTCAAAAGAGATTGATTTAAGACCCAATCTAATCTTGTAGACTGAATCCTGCCTCATTAACATAACTTCTGTTAGTCCCACTTCATTAACATCATAGAGGTAGGATTTACAACACATAGGAAAATCCCATCAGATGACAAATGGTGGACAATCATACAATACCGGGAATCATGGCCTAGCCAAATTGATACACATTTTTGGGGGACAAAATTCAATCCATAACAGGCACCTAACACTTTGTCATTGATATGAGGGGCTTAATAAATATCTGTTCAATTGAATTTAATTATAGTGATTTTGGTTACAATTTATAAGTTATCATTAAAAGGACTTGGTAGCACTATCCTCAAGCAATCAGTGGTCATGAAAAATACCAATGAAAATGGCAGATCACTGCCTAAATGCAAAATAGTGGCACAAAAGCTGATGGGCGTGAGTGTGTCATGAATGATACTACCCTTTGCAAATGTTATATATACTTTCTGATACCATCTTTTAAAAAGTAAATCAGCATTATTTTTTAAAGTTTTCATTAATTTAGTCACCTTCTGGTATTTTGGGAGTGCTTTCTGAGTCTTGAATTGTTAGGTTTAGTTCATATTGATAATCAAGTGCAATAAGCAACATCATGATAAACGGAAAAAAGATTGAAGTTGTCAAGGATTTTATTTTACTTGGATCAACACCCAGGGAAGCAGCAGTCAGGAAATCACACAACGCATTGCATTGGGCAAATCTGCTGCAAAAGACCTCTTCAAAATGTTGAAAAGCGAAGATGTCACCTTGAAGACAAAGGAGTGCCTGATCCCAAACATGGTGTTTTCAGTCACCTCATATACATGTGAAAACTGAACAATAGTAAAAAGATTGTCACCTTTGAATTGTGGTGTTGGTGAAGAATATTGAATATACCATGGACTACCAAAAGAATGAACAAATCTGTCTTGGAAGAAGTACAACCAGAATGCTCCTTAGAAGCGAATATGGCGAGACTACGTCTCACATACTTTGGACATGTTATCAGGTGGGATCAGTTCCTGGAGAAGGACATAATGCTTGGTAAAGTAAAGGGTCTTCAAAAAAAAAAGGAAAACCCTCAATGAGACGGATTGACACAGTGGCTGCAACAATGGGCTCAAGCATAGTAACAATTGTGATAATGGCACAGGACCAGGCATTGTTTCCTTCTGTTGTACACAGCATTGCTATGAGTTGGAATGACTTGATAACACCTAACAACAACAACAGGGCTCTAAAATAATAACAAATAAATATTTCAAGTATGAATGAGTATCTTTCAATGGGAGAACTTATTTATTTTTAAAACTAAGAGCTGTTTAACATTTTTGGGATGTTTCCTAGTGCTTAGCTACCTAAATCCCTTCCTATGTACTAAAATATCTAGTGCTTCTGGTGCTTCTGGATGGGTGCTCCTAGGTGTAAGATTAAGATGAGTGTAAATTTAATTAGCCAAATTATTTTTTTTAAATAATTTTTTTTAGCAATTAGACAAAATCCAGTCTTCTTAAATCTTTGTAATAATGGCATGAGTATTAATTAACTTAATAGAACTGGACTCCAGTAAAGCAATCCTTTTAATCGTCTTTGAAGCAGCTAGACACCCACATCTTCCTGGATTGACGTGATGTATTTTTACATGGTAGGGAAGAAGGCATCATTTTTAGTGAAAAGTTTGGCTAGACAATTTTCATTACTGTTAGATAGCAATTTTGTACATGAAGACTCAAAATTCCTCAGATATGCTTATAGTACTGTAGATTGTGTAACTGTTAGATACATTGTAATTCCTACCTTAATTGCATGTATTATGTTTTATAGAATCAAGGTTTTGAACTGGTTCTTAACAGTCCAATCATGGCCAAGTTAGTGACACTGTAAAGGACCTGAATTTTGAAAATTTGGGTGAACCAGAACCGTAAATTGAACAGGAAAAATTACAGGCTGAAGCTCTGCTAGAAACTTAATCTCCCTCTTAGAAAACAAAGGCAGTGTAGGGGTTGGATAGCAAACAAATCTGTTGCCCACTGGATTTTGTGCAGTCGGAAACAGTGGTGCCATGCTCAAAGATGACTGTCAACTTTGCCTCTTTGAACGTGTATCACTCTCCTCAGCCCTGACAATAATCGATTCTAACATATCAGGCTCCTGTAAGGGCTCTCTATGCCTCTTCCACGTTTCCCATTCCAGGGCTTTCACCTATAGTTTTTCCCGTTCTGGTTATCATTCTGGATCACCCAAACTGTAAAAATTCTGGCCTGTTCCTGTTTCGCTTCATTTGGTATGACCTAATTCGTTCAAATCAGTTCAAAGCCCTGCATGAAATACGATGTTTTCAATCATGAGGAATGTTACCTTCACATACCTTGTATTACATATACACATATAATATGTGTAAATTAAAAATTTTGACAACAATGATGAATGTTTAGGCAAAATTTAACATGCATGTTATATGTCCTTGGGAGATATCTAGGATATTTGTATTATGTTCAAATAATAGCTTCTATCCATAAGCATAATTATGTAACTGATATTACTCTCTTTTTATTAATAGAACAAAAATTTTTTATCTTACTTCTTTGACTCAGAATTTTATTGTCTTACTTCCAGGAGTCTATGATGAAAGACAAATTATTTTAGAAAATTGATCTGTTTTTACCATTAGTCTAATTTCCCTATTTTCTTAGGCAGTTCTCCACTATCAAACCCCAATGGAAATATGAGGAAATGGAAATTTTGAAGGATGTTCCAAAGTGGGAGCAAACCTTGTCATTGTGCTAAGTAATCTGCACACATTTCCTTTTCCATCATTTCTTCTTAAAAATTCAAAAAACTATTTTAGATATTCTGATGTTTTCAAACTGCTCTCAGGGATCACTGTTCTTGCTGTCATTGTTTCTGAAAAGCAGAAAAGAAAATCCAATATGGAAAAGCTTTGCTAGTTGAGTGCTTTTATTTTGTCTTCTATGTAGCAGAAAATTAAATCTATCATTTCTAAAACTGTTCTGAGAATCTCATAATTGCAGCACTTAGATTTAAGAGACATAATTTATCATCCCCTTTGCAACTGCTATAGTATTTCAGTCAAATTCAAAAATACTTTTTCTAATTTTGTTTCTGAAGGTTATGCTGACCTTTCCTTTGTGTTGAATAAATAACCTAAGTTCCTCTTTCATTTGGTAAATCTCATCTGTAATACAAAGACAAGTGTTTGCATTTTTACTTATGTTTTTATATCTTAGTATATTTACATTTGGTTGTTATTGATAAAATACATTCTTTTCAGAATGATGTACACCCACCATGGAAGGAACAGCAACATAACATATCTAGGTAACTCTTCCCTCAAAACAGTTTAAAGTATAATAGAGGTAAATTTTCTTAAGGGCACGTTTTCTGTAACTATCTAAGGAAAAGCTTACTTACACACATGGGATCTGCCTCCCATGACTGAAAAAATTAACTACTGGTGGAGACTGGCAAACTAAGATATTATTTTTCCAGGTGTTGTTGATGTTGCATGATTTCCATCATTACACTATATTATAGAGTCAGATATTCTGGCAATTTCTGATGGAATAGCTCCCCTTCAAGCAGAAAAAGGGGTTGGTATATAGTACTATTGTATATTGCTTTACTTTATGCATATTCATGAATTATACATATCTGCTTTTAAGAATGATTTTCCTTGTTAGCAAATCAGAATAGAATGCACCCACAAGGGATTAAAAAAAAATAATAAAATCAACACCAGGAGTCCCTAAGTGGTGCAAAATGTTAATGAACTTGGCTGCTAACTTAAAGATTTCCTCAGAAAGAAGGCCTGGTGATCTACTTTTGAAAAATCAGCCATTGAAATCCTTACGGAGTACAGTTCTACTCTGACATATGTGGGGTTGCCATGAGTTGGAGTTGACTGGATGGCAACTGGTTAACATTTACAGCAATGAATTGCTTCCAAAATCATTTAATTATCTACTTCTGCTGTTTATAAAATGCCTTCTCTTATTTTCTTTCTTTCTTACTTTCATTTCCTATCAGAGAGTGGCTCCCTGCTCTGCCACTCCATTGGATCCTATAATATTAGCTTTATAAACACCCTTAAAATGGACTCTGATCATAGGACTACACTGCTCAGAAAATATAAATAATGTTTATCAATATATGTCAATTTTAGCATTTAAAGAATTTCACATTCTAGCACCATCCAGCTTTATAAAATCAGATTTTGTTTTCTATATGTTCTCTAAATCAGTGCTAGTTAGATTGATGATATCAAACTGTTTATTACATGTACTTGATAAGATAAAGTGTTTGCATGATAATGTAGATGGCAGCTTAATGATAGTTAAGCTGCTATTACCTTTTTATAGCAAGCCTTGATTTATAAAGGAAGCAATGTCAATACACTGCTTTACCTCCTGGCACAAGCTTCATATTTCTTCATAATGATTACAAACCATTCTTGGATTAGTATTACTCCAGGGACCACACTTTCGGTAACTCTACTTGTGCTATATATTTAATTAAATATGGTTACCAGTGGCTTTTCTAATCTCTCTAGGGAAATCTTACCTACGTAATTTAGTTTATGCTACTGTCTTCTATAAGAAGGACTTATCCTTTTGGTCAAAAGTTTATGGATGATCTAAAATGCTGTTAATGATGCTCTTATTCTCTTATTGTGCTATTTACTCATTCTACAACTTTTATTGAATAGCTAATGGTCTCCAGGAACACTGCTAAATTCAAGAGGTATAGAAATAATTTTTAGTTAAAAATTGTTATTTCTTTGCATCTCTGAAAATGGAATATATCTGCATTTTTTGTAAACTTTTTAATTTCTGTTCACTAGGAGATAGTTATTACCTGGGTTTGCAACAAAATGTAGTTGCTTTTCTTGAGGGTATAACTGGACAACTGTAATATTTAAAAAAAAATCAACCACCCATATAAGGACTGTTTGAGGAGGAATATGGAGCTTTGTTATTTTCTAAAAACCTCCTGTTTTCAATTTTTGATAGTATCAAGAAAGTGCTGGAATGAATATCAGAGACTTGGAAAAAAACTCTAATGACAAATATGGGGCACTGTTTTAAAATATTGCATGAACAAACTTTAATTAATATAAGATGATATTTTGTGAAAAAGCATGGGTATACATGATTTTGATTTGAAATGTGATTTAAAATAATAGGTCTCTACATGTGGAGAAATTTTAGGAATTTATTTTACTTATACTTTTTAAAAAATAGATTTTATTTTGTTAGAACAGTTGTAGGATTGCAGGAAAAAAAATGCAGAAAGTACAGAGTTCCCATATGTCCTCTCTCGCTTCTGCATAATGTTTCTCCTATTATTAACATCTTGCATTAGTTTGGTATATTTTCACAAATGATAACCCAATCTTAGATGTTAGGTGCCATCGAGTCAGTTCCAACTCATAGCAACCCTATGTGCAACAGAACACAACAGTGCCCAGTCCTGCACCATCCTCACAATCGTTGCTATGTTTGAGCCCATTGTTACAGTCACTGCATCAATCCATTTCATTGAGGTCTTCCTCTTTTTCGATGACCCTCTACTTTGCCAAGCATGATGTCCTTCTCCAGGGACTGGTCCCTCCTGATAACATGTCCACAGTATCCGAGACGAAGTCTTGCCATCCTCTCTTCTAAAGAGTATTCTGGCTGTACTTCCGAGACAGATTTGTTCGTTCTTCTGGCAGTCCATGGTATATTCAGCATTTTTTGTCTACACCATAATTCAAAGACATCAATTGTATTTTGGTCTTCCTTATTCATTGCCCAGCTTACAAGGAGATTGAAATGCATATGAGGCAATTGAAGATACCATGGCTTGGTTCAGGCGCACCTCAGTCCTCAAAGTGACATATTTGCTTTTTAACTCTTTAAAGAGGTCTTTTGTAGTAGATTTGCCCAATGTCATATATCATTTGATTTCTGGAATGCTGCTTCCATGGGTGTTGATCGTAGATCCAAGAAAAATGAAATCCTTGACAACTTCAATCTTTTCTCCATTTATTATGATGTTGTTTATTAGTCTGATGAAACAATCATGTAACATTAATCATGATTAATGAACCAATATTGGTAAATTATTATTAAGCAAAAGGTCTCTGGGTGACACAGAGAGTTTGTGCTCAACTACTAACCTAAAGTTTGGCAGTTCAAATCCACTCAACAGCATTGAGGAAAAAAGATTTGGTTATCTGCTTCTATAAAGATTAGAGCCAAGAAAATGCTATGAAGAAGTTCTACTCTGTAACACATGGGGCTGCTGTGAGTCAGAAAGAAATTGATGACAACATAAATTTTTTGTTTGTTTGTTTGTTTTTCTTACTATTAACTGAAGTTCAGTTTACATTAGGGTTCACTCTTTGTGCTGTACATTCCTATGCGTTTTCACAAGTGAATAATGTCATGTATTCATCATCACACCATCATACAGAATAATTTCACTGCTCTAAAATGTCCTGTGCTCTACCTATGCGTCACTCCCCCAACATCTCGAGCCCCTTTACTAACTGTGATCTTTTTACCATCTCTATAGTTTTGCCTTTTCCAGAATTTCATTCATTTGGAATCATACAGTATACAGCTTTTTCAGACTGACTTAAACTTTTTAAAATATATACACAATTGAATAAACAATAATTATGCCAGAAATTGAATTCATTTACATAATGTAACTGAAACTTAGTATCTTAACCATAACCCTCCAAGCTGTCCTGATAGGGAAAGTGTGGAAAATGCATAGGATAATTATAAGAGGCTCAGAAGAATGGCTGAAGCATATTAAGTACTGTATTATTATGATTATTTCCAATTTATAAGTGAGGAACCTGAAACAGTGAGACTGATTAATTCCTCGAGTCGCACAGCTAGCAAGCACATGGACTAGCTGAGATGGGAGACAAGGATTGTGGCTTCAGTTTTTGTATTATTAGTCATGATCCTTCACTATCTTTCTTACCATGAATCACACAAATAGTCAAGGTCTTCCTTTGCAGGGGACAGGGGACCCAACAAACGAGTCCAGTGCATTCATTGTGCTGTAACAGATACAATACATGTATACAGAACATGCTGTTAGAGCCCTGAGGAACATCACCTCTACCAGACTCAGGTAACCAGCAGAGAAGGCTTCCAGTTGGAAGGACTGTCTAAGGTCAATTTTAAAACATGAATAATTGTTAAATAAAGGGTTGGTGATAAAAGTAATGGAAGGGGTTTTCTCCCAGCAGCGACAGTTCTCACCTGCTTGCTAACTACAGTTCTCCCGCTTGCTAACTACAACACAAAAACACGCCTGACCAGCTCCCACTGCAAAGCCTTTGCACTTGATGTCCTTTGTTTAGAAGGTTCTTCCCCCAGGATAGCCAAGATATCCCAGACCCTTTTCAGATCGTTACTTAAAATTTTTATCTGTGATCCCTTCTCTAGCTGCCTTATCAAAAGTTGCAACCCACGATATTTTCTATTTCTTCCCTCTTTATTTTTCTTGTTTGCATGTATCATTATCTAACATACCATATAGTTTTCTTATTTATTTTGTTTTTTGTTAGCTTCCTTCACAAGAGTATAAAAGAATAAGGACACAGATTTTTGTCCATTTGGTTTACTGTGGTATTCCCAGTTCATAAATACTGGTGTAAAGTAGACACTCTGTAAATGTTTGGTAAATGAAAGAAGCAATATGCACAAAGTCAGGTATGTGAAAAAACATGGCTTATGATGGAACTGCAAGTGGTTCCGTATTGCTTGACTATGGGATGCTAGTCAGAGTGTGTGTGTATGTGTGTGTGTGTGTTGGGAGTAGGTAGGGATGATTATTCTAGGCAAGTAGGCAGAGATCATGGTATGGTATGTTGTGCCATGGTGTTTGGACTTGATCCTTTCAGTGACAGAGAGGAAATGAAGGATTTTATTTATGGTGGTAACATAGTCCATTTTTTAGATTAGAAAAATGTCTATTGAATTTGTTTGTGGAATGCAGTGGAAAGGTAAAAACAGAAGACTTGGGCATCATTTAGGTAGTCATTTATGCAATCTAAGCAATTAACTTGTAACTGTTAATAAGGACTATTGCATTGAGACAGTAGGTATTGCTTATACTAAGTATTCCTTATGGTTTCAATTGAAGCTGGCTTCTGATACTGTAAAAGAAAGGGTTATGTTAGATGAGGATATATTATGTTAGATGTGGATATAAATCCTGCACTGTTATTCAACATCTTAATCTGACAGGCTTACTATCGCATGTTTAAGTGACTTGAAGAACTTTAAGCAAGCAAATTTCTTATGATGATTTAAAGTGTGTGCCATGTGTATTATAATATTTTAATAGTTAACTTCTGAATATTAAGAATGTCCTGTTGAAATCATCACGTATATGGCAGTCACATGCTTAATTTTCCAACTGGCATGCTTTCTCTCATCTAAACATCTTCAAAACACACTTTTTTTTTTTTTTACTATGCTTTATCTCATTTCTGATTTTATCAAATTGAATAAGGACTTTTTTTTCTCCTAAAGAAGAAAATATTTTATGTTTTAGTCCATGTGTAGTTCTTAATTTTCCAGATTTGTTTTGCTTAAAGTAATTCAGATGTAAATACAGTTACTTCAACGCATCTTCTGGTGCTTTGTTAACATAAAACATTAATGACTCATGAATTTTTTTGTAGACAGTGAATTAAAATATAAAATTTAAGGTGCAAAGTGAGCAAACTATTGTTTTAGAGAAAAAATGTGTTGTATGTTTGACACAGGATATTAAATTTTCTGCTTACCAGTGTCATCATGTTTTCCTTAGTCAATTTGAAAATTTATAACCCTTTAATGATTCTTGGGACAGAAGCTATCCACAAACATTTTCAGGCTCCCAGGTTTCTGAGGACGTTCCTTTTCCTGCTAAAAGTATTTGCTGCTCTCCAGTGGAGTGTTGTGTAACAGTAAAAAATGGAAGAAATGGTCTCCGGCAAAAATTCCTTAAGGCAGGAGGTTTAGGTATGAGGCAGTACACTAAGGAATTGTGATTGAGTCAAACTGTTGTCTCTTTTGGCTTTTGTACAGCTAGGTAATCCTTGTAAGCATATTTATGGCTTCCTGTGTAATAGTTAGGGATCCCTGATGGAATTGGATTTGTGTGTGTGTGTGTGTGTGTGTGTGTGTGTGTGTGTGAGATATTTGGAAAACTAGAGGTGCACAATGTAACAAAATGGAAGGTGCTGTCCTCCAAAGATCCTTGGGACAGGCTGAACCAACTGAACATGGTGCCAGACTACTACCAACATTTTGTGGGAAAATGTACGCCCGCATGATATTGCTCAAAATCCATATTACCAACCAAAATTTGAACACACTTGATTAGTAAGCATGCATTACACTACCAAAAGCACATGCCATCATCAAAAAATCCAAAACATGAAAAAAAAAAATTGGAGCTTAAAAGGGATAATGTTTGCCAGTGGACTTTATATACATATACCACTAAAATCATTTAAAATCTGTCTTAGAGGAATGGTCCTTAGAAGTAAGGATGGTGAGACTTCAGCTAACATATTTTGGACATGTTATCAAGAGGGACCAGTCCCTGGAGAAAGGCATCATGCTTGGTAAAGTAGAGGGTCAGCAAAAAAGAGGAAAATCCTCAAGAAGATATATTGACACAGTGGCTGCAACAATGGGCTCAAGCATAACAACGATCACGAGGCTGGCCCCAGACAAGAAGCGTTTTGTTCTGTATACATAGGGTCGCTATGAGTCAGAACCAACTTGACAGCACCTGACAACAACAACAAAAATCATTTAAAGGTGCTTGAGAATCTTTATCTTATAATTTCCTTCCATGGACTACGAATCATTAAATGATCTGTGGCCATAGTTCTGGTGTTGACAGTGTCTTATATATTGTACTGTCTGTATGTATACATATATATATAGTGATTGTAAGGATGACACAGGACTTGGCAGTGTTTCCTTCTGTTATACGTAAAGTCTCTATGAGTTGGAACCAACTGGCTGGCATCTAACAAAAAGAACAACAAATCTCATTATATGATAATATTTATTCTCCAAGAACTATAGTTCAGAAAAGCCTATCCCCTTTAAATGAATCATGTAAAAGAATATAGAGGATAATTACACACAATGCGAACACAGTATGCATCATCTCTGAAGCAAGAAAGAATTTGGAATGTTTGGAATGCTCAAAGAACAGAAAAAGTCTCAATATGACCGGGGCTTATTGCAAAGGAATTTAGCTTGAGAGTTTACTCCCAGTGCTTTGGAAATCCATTAGATTGTTTCAGGTAAGGTTTGGAATAACACAACCTCATTAACGTTTAAAAAGCTTACTCTGGTTGTTTTGTGGATCATAGATCCTGGGGTGGTAACATTAGAAGTAAGGAACCTAATTAGAAAGATTATGATGTGTTTTGATCTAGAGCACTCATTTTTTCTTTAACTGCAGTGCTCAGAGCACAAAGCAGGAGAAGGTGACAATGTGTTTTGTTGTTTTATTTTAACTCCTACTACCCCTTCCTCCCACCTTCAGGTAACCACTAATCTTTTTCGTTTCCAGGGATTTGCCTATACTAGATATTTTATACCTACGGTCCTGGTTGTGTAGTGGTTAAGAGCTCACCTGCTAACCAGAAGGTTAAATCATCCATTGAAAGCCCTATGAAGAGCAGCTCTACTCTGACACACATGGAGTTGCCATAAGTTTTTGGAATCAACTTCATGGCAACAACAATATATACCCAGGAGTGAAATTGCTGGGTCATATGGTAATTCTATATTTAACTTTTGTAGGAAAAGCCAAACTGTTTTCCACATCAGCTGCACCATTTTATATTCTCATCAGCAAAGCACAAGGCTTCTAATTTCTCCACATCTTCGCCAACACTTATTTTCTGTTTTTGTTGTTTAATAATCACCATCCCAGTGGGTGTGAAGTAGAATCTCATTGTGGTTTTGATTTGCATTTCTCTAATAGTAATGAGGAGCCCTGGTGGCACAGTGGTTAAGAGTTCAGTTGCTAACAGAAAGGTTGGCAGTTCTAATCCACCAGCCGCTCCTTGGAAATGCTTTGAGGAAGTTCTCCTCTGTCCAATAAGGTCACTATGAGTCAGAATCAACTCGAGGGCAACAGCTGTGGTTTTGTTTGATTTAATGAGATTTTTTTATTGCCAGTATATAGAAACACAACTGATTTCTTTGTGTTGATCTTTTGCTCTGAAACTTTGCTCTATTTGTTTATTAGCTCTAGGAGCTTTATTGTAAATTCTTTAGAGTTTTCTACATACATAGTATCAAGTCATCTGCAAATAGAAATAATTTTACTTTTTATTTTCCAATTTGAATACCTTTTACTCTTTTTCTTGCTTAATTGCTCTGGCTAGTACTTATTGTATAATGTTGAAGAGCAGTGGTGAAAGTGACCAGTGACCATCCATGTCTTGTTCCTGACTCTAAATGTAAAGCTTGAAGTCTTTCTCCATTGACTATGATGGTAGCTGTAGGTTTTTCATAAATGCCCTTTATTAGGATGAGTTATTTCTCTTCTTTCCCTAGTTTGATGAGTATATTTATAATGAAAGAGTGTTTAATTTTGTCAGGTGTCTTTTTTTGGTCAATTGAGATAATCATGTGTTGTTGTTTTTCTCTTTCATTCAGTTAATGTGGCATATTACATTCACTGATTACCTCAGGTCTTTCTGGGCATGTCTTTCCTTGAGCATGTGTGTGGCTTTCTCATTTATACACACTTGACTGCTTTTAAATACCCGGTTTCCTTAGAAAATTCTCACCTGGTGGTTTAGACCTTGGTAGTTCAATCACCCTATTTTGCCCCAGTGACAATGGGCTCCTCAATTCACTTTTCAGTGCCTCAGGCTATGCCTTTGTTCTGCTTTACTGAGTAACCTCCAACGGGAACAAAAAAGAGACAAGCAATTTGCTTTAGCTCTTAGATAGTTACTCAACTTATTTGAACAGGCGTACAATATACTTTGTTAATAAATTGTGCTCTACTCACTCTAGAATCAAGGACCAAGATCTCAAGCTGGAAATGCAGCTGACTCTTCAGGAAGGATGGTGAACTGGGGTGGAGTTGGTGCTCTAGACAATATCAAAAAAGTCTCAGAGCCTTTCTAGCACTTGACAATCCTTCACTTGGCTGCCATGATCCCCTGACTGTTCACAAGAGTTCTAACAAGGCTAGTGCTGTCATTTACTTCTTATAACTTATTCTTCTGTGGAAGCATGGACAGGTGTTTGGAGTTTCTTACTCTGTCATCTTGGTTCCAGTCTCCTGTTTTTTGTTTTTGTTTATATTTTTTAAATAATTTTATCATATATATATAATATATAAATAGTGTGTGGTATTTTATAATTTACATAGATGGTACCACACTGAGTGAATTTCCCTCAGGTGAGCACTCGACAGGTTTACACTCAACTACTACCTACCCAGTGGCAAGATAGAGGAAAGGCCTGGTGATCTACTTTCATAAAGAATACACAACTGTGGAGCTCAGTTTTCTCTGTAACACATGGGGTCACTATGAGTAGAAATCAACTCAACGGCAACAAGTTTCATTTTTGTTTTTATCATACTGACTGGTAAGAATTTCTCCAAGATTCATCCCTTGTTAACTGAACTCTGATGAATGTAATTGGCCTCTTGCATAGGTCCATACAAACAAGATATAGCACTATGTTTAAAGCAATCAATTCTGGTTGACCACAGAGCTTGGACCACAGCCTTTACTCTGTCCTGCCTCTGTCATGAGGGGAGGAAGAAGGGGATGATGTTTTCTCAACCATAAGCAGAGAAGTGGCTAATAATATCCCGTCATACAACTGTAACCACAAATCTTGGACTGCAGTTCCTAGATTATGCCACAAATTGGGTTGATGTTGAGCTGGCAGAATAGAGCTGGATCCTAGGTTCTGCACATCATATCATATTAGCATGGACCTGCAATGATTCCAGAGGCAGGGTCCAAAACCACTGCTGTTGAGTCAATTCCAACTCATAACTACCCTATGGGACAGTTTTACCCTGTCCCATCGGGTTTCTGAGGAGCGGCTGGTGGATTTGAACTACCGACCTTTTGGTTAGCAGCTGAACGCTTAACCACTGGCCCCACCAGGGCCCCAGAGGCAGGATGAATGCTCATTAATCATGCAGCTTCAAAGCCCTACATCCCAAATTCCACATTCAGGTTCCCTTCCTGAGTTCCCTAGAGTGTGATGATTGTCCCTCCTAATACAATGACTCAGATGATGATGAGCAATGGGTGACCTGCACACCTACTACTAATTTTATCTCTGTGAGATTTTCCCAGTCCTTGCAGCTGTGTCAGGCTTGAGGCCAGGACAACTTAGTCATTTGTCCCTGATTACAAGATACATACTATACATAAGTAAAGGATTCATCATTTACCTTCTAGACACTGGAAAGATATGATTGTAAGAATTTTTTGAGATAGTTATAGTGGAGAAGAGTGTGTGGTTTTATGAGAGAAGATAAGGGCAGATAGAATTTTACATGAAGGAGAGTCTATCAGCTAGGCTTTTATTTTAAGTAAAAATGAATGTATAGGGAATGGTTCTTCAGCTAATGTAGAAATTGTCTTAATCTGTCATGATATAAGGAAAATTTTTACATACGCATATTGACAGAATTGATTTAACAAAAAGTATAAATTTTGGTTAACTGATTTAGACTAGTATTCATGGTAGTAAGTTTTAATCAATAATCCTAATGTTTAACTTATAAATACATTAAGGGAAAAATGGATGAGTGAAAGAATGATGGAACCACAGAGAGGAGTCAGCCAGGTCCCCAATAGCCTGGTATTCAATAGCAAGTTGGAAAAGACATCATTTTGTCATGCCACTTTTATACCAATGGAATTAGTTTCACACTGGAACCCATTACTTGGCAAATTTTCCATCTCATCATGTATCTATTTAGATGGTGAACTATTTGGAAATAAGGGGTCTTTCTTTTGAGTATTTTCATCCCAAATTTCACCATATCTGTTTGCCAGTTAAGTACTAGTAAAGCCCAGTTATGCACCTGTAGTCATTAAAACCCATTACCATCGGGTTGACTCCGACTCATAGTGACCTGTAGTCATTAGCATTTGGCAAATGGTACAAAGCTAGTGTGAAATGGAAAATGCCATCTTTGCAAATGTATTTTCCCTTGGAAAATTCACATGTTTTATGTGCCCTGTCCCAACAGTGCTCATATTAATCCAATAGTGCAAAAATGTCTAATTAGCACCAATTTGATAAGCAGCCAGTTGTCTGTATGAAAAATATGTATTACTATTCATTGTACAAGTAAACCTATTATTTCCAAGAGAAATCAGAGTCATTAGATCAGAAAGGCTTACCGAAATAGAACTCTGCTAAGCAAAATTAAGGATTTCTATTTTAGAAGAAAACATACATATCGTCTCAAAGTAAATGACACATTAATAGACATAATTAGCACTATAAAGTGTTCAAGAGTCTTGAGAAAATTAATATGAGTATTGAGTTTCAATGTGGTAGATTGCTTCAGAGGTCATCTACATATTCTATTTTAAGCATATTAATACTTTAAACATGCTTATGAAGAAATAGACATTCTTTGAAGCAAGAAGCTGGAAAATGAATATAAAGAGTGAATTGAACTCCCCAAATTATCAGAGATTCCTACTAACTAAACTTCCTTCTTTTTGATCTTAGTGACACAATTACTGACTCATACTGTCAGCTAAATTTTTTCTCGTTAGAAGTTGAGTTCTGTAATGATACCTTGTTGCCGTTCAATTCCATATGTGCACTATGCTTTCAGTGTTATGCAGGGGTTTTCATCTCTGATTAGTGAGGTTTCAATGAAATGATACAATTTTAATAAGAGCTGAAATTCTTGTAACATTTAAAAAAATATACTAATATCTAATGGATACTATTTTAACATCTTCATTGCTACACAAAATAACAATTTAAGTATATAGCTATTTATAGTTATCATAAGTCATATAATAATAATTAATTTTCAAATACTGTAATTGATGCGCATGAGATTTTTAGGGTGAATTTCAAAATCATTAGACCAGAAAACACCTAATATTTTACGATTGTCCTCATTTCCTTCTCTATCATTATCGTACTTTCTTCTGTCTCTAAGTATTCAAGCTCCATTTATTAGAAGTTTGCTGGAATTCTTGCAAAAGAAGTCAGGAATTTAATATCTTTCTGCCTTACCCTTTAATTGCATTTGAAATAACTCCCTCATTTTAAGGCTTCAACTCAACCATTATTTTCCAAGATTTTTTTTTCCTCTCAAAGAACTCAAGAGTTCATTAGAATTGTGTTCTTACTTCCATTTTACCCTGATCTTACTCTGTCATGACACTAGTCACAAGAGCGCAATTCTCGATTTGCATACTTGTCTCTGTCTCGTTCAAATCTTCCAAGACGAGATAGGAGTTTATTTAACTTTGCACACTCAACATGTTACTCGGTTTTGGTTCAATATGTATGTGTGTGCTTATTTTTGTCTTAATAAAAGTAAGTTAATATTATTAGATCAATTATACAAAAAATGGAAAATGATATCAACACATGGGCTGAAGCCAACAGAGGACTGATCTCAATTCTTCCCTTCTAATTCAGAACCAGAAAATGACGTAGTTCACATCAATACAGAGTTCATTTATTTATTTTTTTGTTATTCATTCAGTCAATAAATATTTATTGAAGGCCTGTGATGTGCCTGGTACTTTGTGTAAGGTGTTATACGTATAGTTCAACCCGAAAAAAAAATTAGACCCAAGTTTTCCAACACACCACCCTAGCGGTGAAAATAATAATGAAAAACTAAATCATATATATGAGAACAGTTTGGATTCTGTATTTCTTTTAGGGCCACTGTAACAAAATACCACAAAATGGGAGGCTTATAAGAACAGAAATTTAATGTCTCACAGTTCTGGAGGCTTGAAGTCTAAATCAGGTTCTCACCTGTGTTGAATTATTCTGAGGGCTCTGAGAGAGAAACTGTTTCAAGGTAATTGTTTTAATAATCTATGTTAGATAGTGCAGAAGCCAGTGGGCAGTGATGGTTCAGTGGTAGAATTTTCCCTTTGTACGTGGGTAATCCTGGTTAGATTCCAGGCCAACGCACCTCATGTGTAGCCACCACCCATCTGTCAGTGCAGGCTTACGTCTTGATGTAATGCTGAACAGATTTCAAGGAGCTTCCAAATTTAGATGGACTAGGAAGAAAGGTCTGGTGATCTACTTTCAAAAATCAGCCAGTGAAAACCCTATGGACCACAAAGGTGTAATCTGCAACCGGTCATGGGGATGGCATAGGACCATGCATGGGATTGCCATGAGTCGGAGGCCAACTCAACGGCAGCTAACAGCAACATGTCAGATAGTCCGAAACCAATTTCCCAAAGAGCTGATAAAATGTTTAAAAGTCAAAAAATACCAGTGCAGTTGGGGTTAGTGTCAGTGTCTAATACAAAATACAAGTCTTGGAATGTGAGTAATTAAAACTGATTTTTAAAGTTCTCACATAGTCACAGATTATATATATAAGAAATTTATTTAATTAATTCCTGAAGTGGTTCCCTTGTTGTTGTTGTTATTAGACGCCCTCAATTTGCTTCTGACTCATAGTGACACCTATGTACAAAAGAATGAAACAATGCCTGGTCCTGTGCCATCTGCACAATTGTTGCTATTTTTGAGCCAATTGTTGCAGCCACTGTGTCAGTCTATCTTGCGGAGGGTTCTCTTTTTTGCTGACCCTCTACCACTACCACGTCTCTGTCAGTTTGTCTTACTGTGGAGGCTTGTGTGTTATTGTGATACTGGAAGCTTTCCAACCAGTATTTCAAATACCAGCAGGATCAACCTTGTTGGACAGGTTTAAGTGGAGCTTCCATACTAAGATAGACTAGGAAGAAGAACCTAGCAGTCTACTTCTGAAAAAAATTGGCCCACGAAAACCTTATGAATAGCAGCAGAACATTGTCTGATATAGTGCTGAAGATGAGCCCCTCAGGTTAGAAGGCACTCAAAATACCACTGGGGAAGAGCTTCCTCCTCAAAGTAGAGTCAACTTTAATGACTTACATTGAATCAAGCTTTCAGGATCTTCATTTGCTGATGTGGTATGACTTAAAATGAGAAGATTTTTACCAACTTC
This sequence comes from Dugong dugon, assembly GCA_030035585.1. Taxonomy (NCBI): domain Eukaryota; kingdom Metazoa; phylum Chordata; class Mammalia; order Sirenia; family Dugongidae; genus Dugong; species Dugong dugon. Next base: position 96,516,801 of record CM057463.1, on the reverse strand, counting down.
TGCAGTTTGAAATTGATCAAACATGCAATCAAGATGCATTGATAATTTTTGGTGATTGGAATGTGAAAGATGGAAGCAAAGAAGGACTCGTAGTTTGAAAATATGGTCTTGGTGATGTAAACCACACCAGAGATCTTATGATAGAATTTTGCAAGGCCAAGTTTTCTTCATTGCAAATACCTTTTTTCACCAACATAAACAGTGACTATACATGTGGACCTCACCAGATGGAAGACATGGGAATCAAATTGACTACATCTGTGGAAAGAGACGATGGAAAAGCTCAATATTATAAGTCAGAACAAGGCCAGGGGCCGACCATGGAAAAGACCATCAATTGCTCATATGCAAGTTCAAGCTGAAATTGAAGGAAGTTAGAAAAAAATCTCTGAGAGCCAAAGTACAACCTTGAGTATATCCCACCTGAATTTAGAGACCATCTCAAGAATAGATATGACACACTAAACACTAAGACTGAAGACCAGATGAGTTGTGGAATGACATCAAGAACATCGTACGTGAAGAAATCAAGAGGTCATTAAAAAGACAGGAAAGAAATAAAAGACCAAAATGGATGTCAGAAGAGACTCTGAAACTTACTCTTGAATGTTGAGTAACTAAAGAAAAAGGAAGAAATGACAAAGTAAAAGAACTGAACGGGAGATCTCAAAGGGCAGCTCGAGAAGACAAAGTATTATAATGACATGTGCAAAGACCTGGAGATAGAAAACTAAAATGGAAGAAAATGCTTGATTGTCTCAAGCTAAAAGAACTGAAGAAAAAATTCAAGTCTAAAGTTGCAATATTGAAGGATTCTACTGAGAAAATATTAGACCACACAAGAAGCATCAAAAGGTGGAAGGAATACACAAAGTGACTCTGCCAAAAAGAATTGGTAGACACTTAACACCATAATTCAGATGTATCGATTCTCTTTGGTCTTCCTTTTTCACTGTCCAACTTTCTCATGAATATGAGGTAATTGAAAATACTATGGCTTGGGTCAGGCACACCTTAGCCATCAAAGTGACATCTTTCTTTTAACACTTTAAAGAGGTCTTTTGCAGCAGATTTGCCTGATGCAATACAAGACCACAACACAAATAAAGTATTCACAGGCTCCGGAGAATGGGAAAGTTGTGTGCAATATGACTCTAAGGAATGCATTCACATTTTAGCTTTTATGAAACAAATTCACAATATAGAATGGGAGATAAATTTTATTTTGTGCTTTGTTGGTGAAATCTTTTAAATACTGAGTAACATTTTTCAGTTTTAAAGTTAATTTGGATGTTCACTAATCAGCATAGAACAAATGCATTCAATAGGAGACACTTTTTCTTATTCTGTTGAGAAATATGCACTTGATCATTAGAGAAAATGGTGATTATTACACAGAGAATTATGTGCTATAAATATAGTAATTCGTTGTCATGCTCAGAAGCTATAGAGAAATTAAGGAGAAAAAATATTATATACTAAACAGTAATTATTTCTTTTCTCAAAGACAGGAGAGGATCCTTTGTTTTATACCAAGTTTTCTTAAACATATACATATTAAAACTGGACAATCATTTTGTTCTAAGGATGATGTAGTTTAGAGTCTTATTACATCTTCCCCTCACTTATCAAATATCTCATTATTCAACATTTAGTGTTTGCAACAATAGTAAGAAATCTACTATCCAACTATTTTGTGCACGTCTCTTTTATATACTTTGGTCATTTACTTAATTAAATAATACTGCTAGTTAAAATAGTCAAGTAAATAAAAAAATTAAATATATATATATCTTTATTATAAATGGATTTTAAAGATTTACATAAATTTTGTGAAAGTTGGTAAACTAAGGCATGGAGAATTTCATAGAAAATATGTTTTACAATAATTTATCAGGTTTAAGATATGTGATTCTATGATCTCGGGCTTATTCTGACATTAACATAGTATGGGAACACATTAGTTATAGTTGAATAATTCAAGTTTATTTCTAAAAATAAATGTCCATAAATGAATTTAAAATGTTGAATAGTGATAAATTCCACATCATTAAATCTAGTTAAATCCTCTGTTCTCATATTACTGACCTATGAGCAACACTGGCTGCAGCTGATCATCCATTCTGTTTAAACCTTTTTATTGTAAAAATAAAACACAGATACAGAATAGTAGAAGAGCCACAGACACAAAGAAAGAGGACCATATGAAGATAAAGGCAGAGAACAGATTTATGCTGCCACAAGCCGAAGAACTCCTAGGGTTACCAGAAGCTGAGGAGAGACGAGAGAAGATCTTTCCCTAGAGGCTTCAAATTTGGACTTCTGGCCTCCAGAACTGTGAGACAACAAATTTGTTTTAAGCCACACAGTTTCTAGTCCTTCGTCACAGCAGTCCTAGGAAGCCAAGACAGTGGTTTTTCCTCATCCACCTATAAAGTAAGGATGGTGAGACTTCATTTCACATACTTTGGACGTGTTATCGGAAGGCACCAGTCCCTGAAGAAGAACATCCTGCTTGGTAAAGTAGAGGGTCAGTGAAAAAGAGGAAGACACTCAATGAGATGGGTTGACACAGTGGCTGCAACAATGAGCTCAAACATAGCAACGACCATGAGGATGGTGCAGGACCAGTCAGTGTTTTGTTCTGTTCTACATAAGGTTGCTATGAGTTGGAACTGACTCCATGACACCTAACAACAACAACAAAAACTTTTAAATTTAGAGTTTGAAGGGAAAACTTCTCACCTAGTTTTTTTTAATTTTATTTATTTATTTAATTGTTGTAGTTAAGAATATGCACAGCAAAACATACACCAGTTCAACAGTTTCTACATGTACCATATAGTAACATTGAATACATTCTTCAAGTTGTGCAACCATTCTCACCCTCCTTTCCTGAGTTCTTCCCCCATTAACATAAGTTCACTGCACCTAAAAGTTCCTATCTAATCTTTTGAATTGCTGTTATCAGTTTGATCCTGTATAGACATTTCTTAAAAGAGCATAATGTTCTAGGCAGATATTTTTTAATAGTTAAGCTAAACTATTGTTTGGTTTTAAGAAGACTTCAGGGGATATTTTTGGTTTAAGGTTTAAAGATTAGCTAAGGGCAGTAATTTCAGGGGTTCATCCAATCTTCATGGCTCCAGGAAGTCTGGAGTCCATGAGAATTTAAACTTCTATTCTGCATTTTCCACCTTTTGATCAAGATTTTTCTATAAAATCTTTGATCAAAATATTCAATTATGGTAGCCAGGCACCATCCAGTTCTGGTCTCATAGCAAAAGAGGCAGTTGTTCATGGAGGCAATTAGCCACACATTCCATATCCTCCTCCTATGCCTGACTCTCCTTCTTCCTCTGTTGCTCCCAGTGAATGTAGGCCAATTGTTGTGACTTGGATGGCTGCTTGCAAGCTTTTAAGACCCTAGACACTACACAACTGAAGTAGGAGGTAGAACCAAAACAAGAAACCAAACCCGTTGCTGTCAAGTCAATTTTGACAAATTGTGACCCTATAGGACAGAGTAGAACTGCTCCATGAGGCTTCCAAAGATTGGCTACTGGATATGGACTTCCAGCCTTTTGGTTAGCAGCTGAACTCTTAATCATTGTGCCACCAGTGCTCCTGGAGGTAGAACAGAAGCACTAAACATGCTATTAGGCCAATTAACTGGGATATCCCATGAAACCATGACCTCCAAACCAAGGAAGCAAATTCCATGAAGTTTTTGGTTGTATATAAACAGCCTCAGCAGTGAGTCTTTTTTTGTTTTTTGTCATTATTGTAAATATATCTATCACACAACTTTTGCCAATTCAGCTTTTCCTAGGTGTACAACTTACTGACAGCAATTACAATAATTGACTGATGTCCTTGAGTTCTTAATTTTTCTATGTAGTTGCCTTTTTTATTTGGAGATTCAAAACAATCCAAAAACCATGCTTCCACCACAGGTTATCATTCCAGTTTTTATCCTTTCCTTTAAAAAAAAAAAAAAACTGTACTTAGCCTCCATCCCACCATTTTTTCCTGATTCATAAACATCTATTTTCACAAATCCTTTTCACTTTCATTTTCTCAGCTTCCTGACCTGTAAAAATGCTTAAATGATCCATTGATCAATCCTAAATGTCTTGTCTTTCCACATTCATTGCTTAGGTATATTAGTTATCTGTTGGTGAGTAACAAATTGCTCTCAGAACTTAGTTCCTTTAAACAAACAAAATACATTAATTGTCTCATAATATCTGTGGATCAAAAGTTCAAGAGTGGTTTATCTTAGTTGTTATGGCTTAAGATTTTTCATGAGGTTGCAGTGAGGACATTGCTTAGGACTTCAGTTATTTGAATGTTTGATGGGGGCAAAGAAATGTTTCCAGGATGGTTCACTGACATAGTTGCTAACGGTCTTCGGCTTTTCAACACATAAGCCTCTCAATAGAGAGTCATCAAGACATAGTGTACGGTAAGGATCAGCAAGAATTCAATCTGCAAAGTGTGAGAGTGATCCAGTCCTTCCAATCCCACTTCTCCATTCTTGTTGCTGGCTTCCCCTGTGGCTCTCTCACTGTCTCTGACTCTAGCTACCCGCAGTTAGATCAGAGTTCACAAGTTAAAAGAACATTGACCTTCAGATTGCCAAATGGGCAGATGCCAGCCACAAGTATGGGGAGTCCACAAGACATCTCAACCTTCTGACCACCAATTCAGGACTGGTTTTCCCCTACCCTTTCAGGATGCCAGATGCAAGATAAGGAATCCACATGATACCCCTACTTTCTGACCTTCTGGCTCACACTGACACTTTGGGTTTGATAATCCACAGGAATAATTTACAGAACTCACAGAGTGTATACAATACTTATTACTACAGATTTATTACATCCAAAAAGAGTATAAAGAAAAAGACACAGAGAGAGATGTGGGAGGATTTCCAACATAGAGCTTCCAAACCCTAAAAGGCGTGCTATCCTCCCAAGAGCAGATGTTCTCGTCAACCAGGAAGCTCTCTGAGCCTGTGTTCAGCATTTTTATTGGCCTGTTCTGCATAATAGGATAAACTGTGTCTCCTGAGGCTATTTGATATCAGGCCCCCAGTTAAGTCTTGTCTTGTCTGGCCTATCCCTCACTCACCAGCACAAATACCCAGGTGTAGTCTGGAAGTTCCAGACCAAGTCAACCCAATTACTCTAATTGTTATTACTCCAGATCCAATGAAAAAGCTATCTTACTTAGGTTAAACCAAGGTCCTTTACCCAACACATGGACACTGGCTTCCTACAAAGTTAGTGATCCAGGAGACAGAAAGATTGCCCAAGACAGAGCCACAATACATTTTATGATATCGCTTTGCCATATTCTGCTGGTGAATGGACCAACCTTGTTATAATGTGAGAGGAAACTACACAAGAGTATGGATATCAGGAGGTGGGGGGCTATGGGAGCTATCTTAGAGGCTAGCTACCAGAGTCAAACTTCTGTCTCCCAATGATTCATGTCCTTCCCATATGTAAAACAGTCTTATCCCATCCCAATGCCCCCAAAAGTCTCCTCCCATTTCAGTATCAGCTCATAGTAAAGGATCTCATAATCTAAATCAGGTCGAGGTGTTGATGGAGGCTCCTTAGGTTTAGTTCATCAAGTTCAGCTCCTTGAGTAGAGTTTTTCTCTGTCACCCTGTGGTAAATGGTCAGAGAGGAAGACACTCCACAAGATGGACTGACACAGTGGCTGTAATGATGGGCTCAAGCATAGCAATGATTGTGAGGATGGTGCAAGACCAGGCCATGTTTTGTTCTGTTGTAGATAGGCTCACTGTGAGTTGAAACCAACTTGATGGCACCTAACAACAACAACAATAACAATTTCTGTGTGAACTAAAGAGACACGTTATCACCTCCACTTATCCCCAAAATACAATGATGGGACAGATATTAAAAAATGACTTTAAATATTATTGTTCAAAATCAGAAGGCACGCAAGAGTCATGGTCCAACACAATTAAAAAATCCAGCTGAGCACATGTTAGAAGTAACTTCTTTAGGATTCAGTTCTACTCTTGCCTTTAAATGACTCTCCAAGAATCTGGCTTCTACTCTATGCTCTTGGTTCTGCCTTTTGAGTCATTGTGATGGTTAAGGTTGTATGTCAACTTGGCTGGGCCATGATTCTCAGTGGTTTGGCATCATATGATGTTGTGATCACCTCCATGATGGAATCTGCTGTGAGTAGCCAATCAGTTGAAAGGGAGTTTTCTTGGGCATGTGGCCTGTATTGAATATAAGTGGACATTCTGGCAAAGTCCAGGAGCTTTTTGCTAGATCTGGATCCTGCAGCTGGCTCCTGTTTGTCTGACCTCTGGTTCTTGGACTTGAGCTAGTAGCTTACTGCAGTCTTGCCTGCTGATCTTGGGATTCATCGATCTTCACAGCCTGTGAGCAAGAACCCTGCTCTCTGACCTGCTGATCTTGGGTTCGCCAGCCCCTGCGACTATGTGAATCAGGAGAAGCCTTTATCCTGACCCATGGACTTGGGATGTTCCAGCCCCTACAACTGCATGAGCCATTTCCTTCATATAAATCTCTCTCTATATATATGGTATTGCCTCTAAAGAACACAGCCTAAGACAGTCATCTTTCCTTCTTCATGCAAGGTAGCTCACTATTTCAGCTGAAGACATCTCTTGGCCTGCTTCCTGCCAGTAGGCATTTAGGATTTCTTTTCATTGAAAATTTCTCTCTCCCTTTCAGCCCAAGTTAGCAAAGTTTCTACATGTAAATTATTTTATAATTATTCTGAGTCCTGTGAATATTACTGAAGTATTCTTGATTAAGCAAAAGCCACATCCACAAATCTCTTTGAAATAACCACCCCCTATTATTTTGGCTTTTTCTAAGACGGCTGATAGACACTGCCCTCATGTTCTTAGAAGTTCTATTATTTGATGGAGAGGTTCTATGAAGCATACCCTTAAACTCTTTAAAAAGGTTTTTTTTCTGACTTAACAGTATTCTTAGACCTTACCTTTGATCTTCCTGAGACTTTATAATCATACTCTCAGCTTCGTTTTTGAATCATATTTTATTAGCAGTACCCTGAATTTGATCTTTGCTCAGACCCTATTTCTTAATTTTAACATTATTCATCATCTCTACATGATAGAAATCTTCAAAATCATCCAGTATTTAATCCTTCATATTGAATTTTTTTCCTTTAGTATAACTCTCTTCTTCTGCATTTTCTTATAAATAGCAAGAAGAAATCAGGTGGCAACTTCAACCTTCAGTCTTAAAATTTTATCAGCAAAATTACCCAGCTCATTAGGTACGTTTTCTACTTTCCACATTATTGCAAATAGAAATGTTATTGACTTTTGGTTGCTATATAACAAGGCTCTCCCTTCCTCTAGTTTTCAATAACATGTTCCTTAATTCCCTTAAGCCCTCATGGGTGACCCCCTCAAAGTTCAGATATTTAATAACAGTCTGTTCAAGGCAAGTTTCCCTTTCTCTAATTTGCTTCATACAGTTATAACAGCCTCTACCCACTGCCAGTTCCAAAGTCGCACCCACATTTTGATTTTTTTACGCCATCAGCCATTTCCAGGTACCATAATCTATATTAGTTTACTGTTATTGCATAACAAATTATCCTAAAAATTTAGTGACATAAAACAACAAACTATTATTCTTCACAAATTCTGTGGGTCAGAAATTCAAGTGTGACTTATCTGGGTGGTTCTGGCTCGGGTTCTCTCAAGAGATGGCAGTAAAAATATTGACAAGGAATGCAGATTTGTGAAAGTGTTTTGGGGACTGGAAGTTCAACTATGGCTATCTCTCATAGCTTTTGGCAAGTATTTTTAGGTCTTTATAACCTGAGCCTCTCTATAGTGTTGTCCTTTAGGCTATGGGCCCTGGCTTTCCTCAGAGCAAGTGATCTGAGAGACAGAAAAAGTGATAAGACAGTGAATGCAGTATCTTTTATGAGCTAATCTCAGAAGAGACATAGCAATCATTTTGACTGTATGCTATTAATCATGCAGATTAACCCAAGTACAATGTGGGAGGGGTGTATATGACAGTGTGAATACCAGGATGCAGGGATGATTATTGGTGGCCAATTTAGAGGTTGGTTATCACACTAGGTAATCTCACATTTAACTACTACTTATATGATAAAGATTTGCAACTGTAGATCTCTAAGCACGGTTTCTCCTCTGACAGTAAGAATTTCATGCCCTACCACCTAATGAACAACTATAAATTGAATTTCTATTTAAAAGACAACTCAAATTTAACTAATCTCCTGAATATCACTGTTTCCTAAAGACCTCTTTCCAGTCTTCCATATCTTAGGTCAAAAGCTTTGGAGTTAAATATGACACATCTCTTTCATACCTCAGATCTTACCTAACAGCAAATGTGCTTCAAAATGCTACCTTTGAAATTTGTTCAAAATCTGATTACTTCTCACTATTTCCAAGGTTCCTACTCTTGTCAGTTCTTAACAAACATGAAGACTTGTTTCCACATAATAGCTGAAATGATTATTTTAATATATATAATACCATGTCACTCTTCTCCTTAAAACCTTTTGATAGCTTTCCATTTCACTCAAAATAAAATATGAACTTCTTAATGTGTTTTAAAAGCTGTGGTGCCATGGGTTTCTCTTATGTGGCCTTTCTGGACCTGGGCATACAATTCTCCCAAAATGATTTGTCAGGCGAAAATCCACCTGATTGGTCAGTTTACTATCCACATAAGAGGTTTGCAAAGATTGGTTGATTAGCTATCTGCATAAACAGCTTGCAAAGTTTGGTTAGTTTGTTGCCTGCATAAGTGGCTTACAATCCACCCAATAGGTTTGGTCAGTTTATGGCCCACTTGAGGGATTGGTGGTTTACAATCCTGTTCGGAAAGGCAGACATTGAAATTAACAAAGCGTTTTCCTATGTAAAGGACCAGTCTCACAGAGATTTTTTAAGAACATCCTGATCAACAAGAGCCTGGAGAGGAGTGTGTTTTTTGATCCTGGGGTTCCTGTGTTGAGAACCTCCTGGACCCAAATAAAAGAGCTGTAATACGGATCAAGGGCTATAACACTGAGCAGATAACACTGAAGACCTATAGAAACAGCAGCAGAACTTGTGGCAGAGCAGCTGAGAAGGAGCCCAGAGGCAGAAAGATCAGTCAGGGCAGTGGTGGTGGTAAGCCAGCCCAGGGATTGGGTGGTGTCAGTGAACAGAGTTGGCCCATGGAGCACAGCTGGGCACCTTTGGGCAGAAAGTTGCCAATGGAGCTGAGCATGCTGGAAAGGGGAAGCAGGTGCAGTCTGGGCTTGTGCAGGCAGACATTTGATCAGAGCAAGCAGCAGCATAGAGGCTGAGCTGGCCTACTTTTGGCAGTGGCAGATTCCCTACTGTGCTGAGAGAAGTAACCTAAGGCCTAGAGGGGGAAAGTCCTATGAGCCAACAGGGAATCAATCCTGAAGGCTGACTGGGGTCCAGGCCTGAGGACTGACGGGCAGCCTTTCCTAAGGGCTAATAGGACTACTGTCCTAAGGGCAAAGAGGAGGCTTATTATGAGGGCTGAGAGGTGGCCTGAAGAGGTTTGGGCATACAGCATACAAGAGTTGCCTGTAAAGCAGCTTTACCTCAATAGCTGTTGCAAAGCTGGCCTAACCCTTGCACTGGGCCTGGGTTGTCCCAAAACTTCTGGTTGAGAGCTGGACCAGTAAGCACAAGAGGCCAGAGCCAGCCATGGAAAGAGAGAGAACTCAGCCATACTGTACATGATGTGAGCTGGTGACACACATGCTGAGAGAGAGAAACACCTAACACAGAAACGGACTTGACTAATTTGGGAAGGTTGAGTGAGTCCTCTTTAAGACATAATTGAATTCCTCCCCTCTGGTACTAACTGGGGAACTCATGGGTGTGGAAGGGACTCTATTCCTGTTTTTCACAGTTTGCTTTTTATAAGTAATATGTTCCTGTTGTTTACAGTTTACTTTCTATAAATAATAATGTTGTTAGGTGCCCTCAAGTATGTTCTGACCCATAGCGACCCTGTGTACAACAGAACAAAACACTACCTGGTCCTGAGCCATCCTCACAATCATTGTTATGCTTGAGCCCATCATTGCAGCCAGTATGTTAATCCACCTCATTAAGGATATTCCTCTCTTTCATTGACCCTCTACTTTACCAAGCATGATGTCATTCTCCAGGGACTGGTTCCCGCTAATAACATGTTCAAAGTACGAGAGACGAACTCTTGCCATCGTCATTTCTAAGGAGCATTCTGACTGTACTTCTTCTAAGACAGATTTGTTCCTTCTTCTGGCAGCCCATGGTATTTTTAATATTGTTCACCAACACCATAATCCAAAGCTATCAATTTGGTCTTCCTTATTCATTGTTCAGCTTTTGCATGCATATGAGGTGATTGAAAATACCATGGCTCTGGTCAGGCCCACCTTAGACCTCAATGTGATAACTTTGCTTTTCAACTCTTTAAAGAGGTCTTTTGCAGCAGATATGACCAAAGCAATACATCGTTTGATTTCCTGACTACTGCTTCCATGAGTGCTGATTGTGTATCCCAGTAAAATCAAATCATTGACAACATCAACACTTTCCCTGTTTATCATGAAGTTGTTTATTTGTCCAGTTGTGAGGATTTTTGTTTTCCTTGATCTTCCTCAGTAAGTGTTTCAAGTCTTTTTCCCTTTCAGCAAGCAAGGTTCTGTCATCTGCATCTGCATATCACAGGTTGTTAATGAGTTTTCCTCCAACCCTAATGTCACTTTCTTCTTCATATAGTCCAGTTTCTGGATTTGCTCAGCATACAGGTTGAATATGTATGTTGAAAAGATACAACTCTGACACATACCTTTCCTGATTTTAAACCATGCAGTATCCCCTTGTTCTGTTCTAACAACTGCCTCTTGGTCTATCTAGAGGTCTTGCATGAGCACAATTAAGTATTCTCGAATTCCCATTCTTCACAATGTTATCAATAATTTATTATAATCCACACAGTCAAATGCCTTTGCGTAGTCAATAAAACACAGGTAAACATCTTTCTAGTATTCTCTGCTTTCAGCCAAGATTCATCTGACATCAGTAGTGATATTTTTCATTCCACAGCACCTTCTGAATCCAGCTTGAATTTCTGGCAGTTTTCTGTGAATGTACTGCTGCAACCGTTTTTGAATTATCTTCAGCAAAATTTTACTTACATGTGACATTAATGACATTGTTCAATAATTTTTGCATTCTGTTGGATCACCTCTCTTTGGAATAGGCACAAATATAGATTTCTTCCAGTAGGTTGGCCACGTAGCTGCCTTTCAAATTTCTTGGCATAGATGATTATACAAATAATAATAACTGATTTCAATTGCCAAAACTATGTAAAGTGTCTTTGTTTGTGTGATCCAATTAGAGCAGATAGTAAAGTCCTTATCCTAGCAGTCTCATAATTTCCTAGGATTTAGAGTACAACATGTGTGTGTACACACACATACACACACAATTTATGTGCATATTTCAAAAGTCTTAAATGACCAGTATTTGAGAGCACCTTGTTCTCTTTCTCCCTTGTCACCTTTTACCTCATTCATTTCATTGTAACCACAGTTCCTTCCTTCTTGTTCCCCAGTCTCTCCAAGTGTGTGCTTATCTTGTGGCCTATACACTTGCTCTTGCCTATGCCTGGAATCTTTCTTTCCCAGAAAACAACCTTACTCCCTTACTTTCTTTACTTTCTGCATACATGTCAATTTATAAGAGAAACCTGTTATGGCCTATGTATGCAAAATAGTGCTCTCTTTCCCATCATTTTAAAACTACATTTCTCACCTTATTTATATTAGTAACACTTATCAGAAATTAAATTTATTAAATTATATTTTTTTAGAATATAAGTTTAATTAGGACCGGCATTCTGGCTATTGTCTTCCTCACCAGTTTATTCCTTGTGTCTAAACACTACTTATAGTATATACTCAGAATATCTTTAGTATTGAATGTTGAATATGAAGTACTGAAATACTACCAAATTAGATCATATCAGAATAAATTTGATGAACCTTGTCATGATGTATTTCTCTTCATAATATGGGTTCTTTTAGGAATACAATTTAAGATAATATATATTGATAATAAAATGGAATAAATGTCAATTTCTTTAAAACTCCTGTTTCTTTCACAGTTAATTTTGGGATTACTATTCATTTGGAAGCTTTTCCCCCTTGAAAATATATATTTTTTACTTACACTGAGTCCTAGACTTCTATATTTAACTATCTACTTAACATAATTTCTTAGTCCCTCGTAGATATCTTTGGATTACCATGTCCAGACTAAATAACTGAGTTATTCCATATCCCCAAATTTATGTTCACTCACATAGCTTTTCTGTCAATGTAAATGATACATTATTTAATCAGTAGCTTAAACTGGAAACTAAAAAATTCTTGGCTCCTCCCTCACTCCAGTCAACCTCCAAAATAAAAGCATAAATCTTCCAAATATCTACTTGTTCTATAAATAACATACTTACTTGTATTAATATAATTTCCTAGTAAACTACTGGGAGAGCCACCTAGCTGTTCTCCTTACTTCCATTTTTGCCCTGATCCAACCCATCTTCATAAGGCAACTAGAGAGAACGCCTCCTGTAAGTTAAAAGAAAAAAAATTTTAAAAAGTCATAACCCTTCAATGGCATACCATTTGCATTGAAAGTAGAATCCAATCATATTAATATTACTAACATTTTGCAAATGTTGGCTTCTTCTTCAAAAGTTTCTTTACCTACTCTTACTCTTGTTCAGCAAGTCATACTGATCTTCAACTTTCAGAACATGCCACACTCTTTCCAGTTTCAAAGTAGCCTAGAAGAATCTACAAAGTGAAGTGGATGTTATTTTTCGGAGCTACCTCATGAAAGGAAGAGCAGGAGCTAAGCTGTCCTGGTAAACCACTCATCTCCTCTGCTAAAGACAAGATGCACCTCTCTTGGGCATAGGCTTATTTAATAAGGCCAATGTATTATAATAGATGAAATTAGGTAGCTGCTGTTGACTTGACTCTGACTCATGGCGATCTTATGCACAATGGAATAAACCATCACCTGGTCCTTCATTGTTCTCATGATATACCATTGTTGCAGCTACTGAGTCAGTCCATCTCACTGAGGGTCCCCCTTGCCTTCGTTGGCTTTCACTTCACCAAACACGAAGTCCTACACTACCAACCGTCCCTTCTGATGATCATAGTTCCAAAGCAAGTGAGTCAGACAATGTTCTGTTGTGATCCGTGGGGTATTCTCTGGCTAATTTTCAGAAGTAGATTGGTAGTCTATCTTAGTCTGGAAGCTCAACTGAAACATGTTCACCATGGTTGATCCCACTAATATTTGAAATAACTGTGGCATAGCTTTCACCATCACAACAACCTGCGACCCATAACGGTACAACAAACTGACAGACAGGTTGTAGAAAGTATAATAATAGGGGACAAAAGAGAAGAGCTGGGGAATGGTAGGAAAACCTCCATTTCTCTGGCCTCATGTTTCTATGTAAAGGTAATTCTGCCAGAGTAATACTTCTGACGTCTCTTCATACCTCCTCATGGGGATTTTAGTAGAAAAATCTGGGTTTGTATGTCTCAGCTTATTTTGGGTTCTTTATTTTTGGAGACATCCATCCTGAGGTGCTCCTTAGAAATACTAAAAGTCAAATGGTTGGGACCCGTAACTTCAGGGAGAGGGTTGAAGTTGTAGTGCTTCTTGTTGCAGAATGTGCATATTTTTGTAGTTTAGTATTAGGAAGATTATTGTGGCATCACATGTATTTCATGCACCCTGCCCAGATTTTCTCAACAACGTAAATAAGACTATACATGTGGATCTCTCTGGATGGAATATGTAGGAATCAAATCAACTATATCTGTGGAAAGAGACAACGGAGAAGCTCAATATCATCAGTCAGAAGGCCAGGGACCAACTGTGGAACAGACCATCAATTGTTCATGGAGAAATGTAAGTTGAAGCTGATGAAAATTAAAACAAATTCATGAGAGCCAAAGTATTACTTTGAACATATTCCACCTGGATTTAGAGACCATCTCAAGAATAGATTGGATCCATTGAACACTAATGATCAAAGACCAGAAGAGTTGTGGAATGACATCAAAGACATCATACATGAAGAAAGCAAAAGATCATTAAAAAGATAGGGAAGAAAGAAAAGGGCAAAAAAAATGTTAGAAGAGACTCTGAAACTTGCTCTTGAGCATCAAGTAGCTAAAGCGAAAGGAAGAAATGATGAAGTAAAAGAGCTGAGCAGAATATTTCAAAGGGTGGCTCGAGAAGACAAAGAAAATCATTATAATGAAATGAGCAAAGACCTGGAGTTAGAAAACCAAAAGGGAAGAACACATTCTGCATTTCTCAAGCTGAAAGAACTGAAGAAAAAATTCAAGCCTTGAGTTGCAGTACTGAGGGATTCCATGGGCAAAATGTTGAATGATGCAGGAAGCATCAAAAGAAGATGGGAGGAATACACAGTCACTCTATTAAAAATAATTGGTCGACATTCAAGCACTTAAGGAGGTAGTATATGATCAAGAACTGATGGTACTGAATGAAGTAGTCCAAGTTACACTGAACGCATTGGCAAACAACGTGGCATCAGAATTGGAGGAAGACTCATTAACAATCTGCAATATGCAGATGACATAACATTGCTTGCTGAAAATGAAGAGGACTTGAATCATTTACTGATGAAGATCAATGATTACAGCCTTCAGTATGAATTACATATCATCATAAAGAAAACAAAAATCCTCCCAACTGGACAAATAAGCAGCATCATGATAAACGGAAGAAAGATTGAAGTTGTCAAGGATTTTGTTTTTCTTGGGTCCACCATCAATGTCCATGCAAGCAACAGTCAAGAAATCAAACAACGTATTGCACTGGGCAAATCCGCTCCAAAAGGTCTCTTTAAAGTGTTAAAAAGCAGAGATCTCACTTTGAGAACTAAGGTGTGCCTGAAGCTACACTGAAGACATTGGCAAAAAAACAAGGCTCCAGGAATTGATGGAATACCAATTGAGATGTTTCAACAAAAGGATGCAGTGCTGGAGGTACACACTCATCTATGCCAAAAAATTTGGAAGACAGCTACCTGGCCAACTGAATGGAAGAGATCCATATTTGTATCCATTCCAAAGAAAGGTGATCCAACAGAATATGGAAATTATTGAATAATATCATTAATATCATACACAAATAAAATTTTGTAAAGATAATTCAAAAGCAGTTGCAGCACTATATCTACAGGAAACTGCCAGAAATTCAAACTGATTCAGAAGATGACGCAGAACAAAGGATATCATTACTGATGTCAGACGGATCATGGCTGAAAGCAGAGAGTGCCAGAAAGCTGTTTACCTATGTGTTATTGACTATGCAAAGGCACTCAACTGTGTGGATCATAACAAACTGTGGATAACATTGAGAGGAATGGAAATTCCAGAACACTTAATTGTGCTCATGCAGAACCTGTATATAGACCAAGAGGCAGTCGTTTGAACAGAACAAGGAAGCACTGCATGGTTTAAAGTCAAGAAAGGTGTGTGTCAGAGTTGTATCCTTTCACCATACTTATTCAATCTGTATGCTTAGCAAATAATTTGAGAAGCTGGACTACATGAAGAAGAATGGGGCATCATATCTGGAGCAAGATTCATTAACAACCTGTGATATGCAGATGACGCAGCCTTGCTTGCTGTAAGTGAAGAGGACTTGAAACACGTAAATGATGAAGTTCAAAGACCACAGCCTTCAGTATGGATACACTTAAACATAAAGTAAACAAAAATCCTCACTACTGGACCAGTAAGAAACATCATAATAAAGGGAGAAATTATTGAAGTTGTCAAGGATTTCCTTGTGCTTGGATCCACAATCAATAATGCCATTGGAAGCAGCAGTTAAGAAATCAAAAAACTCATTGCATTGAGCAAATCTGCTGCAAAAGACCTCTTTGGAGTGTTAAAAAGCAAAGATGTCACTTTAAGGATTAAGATGCACTTGGCTCAAGCCATGGTGTTTTCAATCACCTCATATACATTCAAAAGGTGGACAATGAGTAAGGAAGACCAAAGAAGAATTGATGCCTTTGAATTATGGTGCTGGTGAAGGATATTGAATATACCATGGACTGCCAGAAGAATGAACAAATCTGTCTTGGAAGAAGTACAGCCAGAACGCTCCTCAGAAGCAAGGATGGAGAGACCTCGTCTCACATAGTTTGGACATGTTGTCAGGAGGGATCAGTCCCTGGAGAAGGACATCAAGCTTGGTAGAGGGTCATCGAAAAAGAGGAAGGCCCTCAGTGAGATGCATTTACACAGTGGCTGCAACGATGAGCTGAAGTATAACAACGGTTGTGAGAATGGCATGGGATCAGGCAGTGTTTTGTTCTGTTGTTCATAGGGTTGCTATGTGTCAGAACCAACTCAACAGCACATAACAACAACACCAGTTATGTCTTCAATATCTGTAAAAGCATACTCTAATGTCTATTCTATAATCCTTTAAACATTTGAAGACTTATTACCCAAGTCTCCACATTTCTGTCAGAAACATATGCATGAAGGTATTCCTATTCTCTGTTGGCTATTTTTAAAATAAATTATATTTAACCAATTTTTTAGGGTCTTCTCTGAGACAATGACTGTGCAAAATGTTGGGAATGCAGACTGCTTGCTACACACCAGATCAGTCATTTTAACAGTCTTGATTCAGTGTATCCATGTGTCTTTAAATGGCGACTTAAGCTTCCCTGCATCTTTAGCTCTACAATTCATGAGGAAAATCTCTCCTGGAAGTGAAGAAACAGCACAAAATAAGCTGTTCTGACAGTATCAGGAAAAGAAGACCTGTATCCAGAATTCTAAGTTTGTTTTTTGTTGTTGTTCCCATTTGAAACTTTCACAATAGGCTATATGCTGCACCTACGATAAATTTTTATATGCTAGGGTCATGTGTGCTGGAAAGTTACTTGAAATTGCATAGGAAAATACGCATGAATAACAAGTGCACTGTGAATGAGCCCTATGCAGTTATTGGCAGGTGGATATGCAATGAGATTTACCTTCTCTCAATATAATTAATCTGCATGAACAGCCAAGCCTTTCCTTAAAACCTTATTATTTCAACAGATGTGGCTTCTGGGGCATTAGTTTTTATAGACATTGCTTTCTCACTTGATTTAGCAAAAAAGCAAATGTAAGTCTGTCACTGATATAGAAGTAGATATTAATATACTTACTAAATAGGAATTACATACAATTTTAATGCTAACATGGGATAGAAAGGTATTGTCTCTAAAAAAAGTGCTTAATATCAATTTTATCATTATGTTTAACCAGTATTGATTACTATGTTCAAAGACATAAATGATTATTAATAGTTTAATTTCATAGATAAAAAATGGAGGGCATAACGGTTAAGTGTTTATAGTACTAACACACTGGTCATTAACTTAAAAAAAAATCAAGCTATAATCTATCTATTGAAAAGGAGTGAAGAACATTACCTCTGAGTTATGACTCAGTCTAAATCCTTTACCTCATCATTCATGATGATAATTTCATAGGCAGTATTGAAAATACATGCTCATGAAAGGCTTTTCTATTACAGAAAATGAATTTTGAAAGGAAGAGGACGAGATAATGAAAACAGCACCACTTAATTTTCACTCACATGGCTAAACTGAATTGAATATGCAGTATTGATTACTTATTAAATGAATAAAACACATTAGTCTGCACATAAAGTAGACAGCATGACTTTAAACCATGTTCGACTAATAAAAATAAGTTATATTTGCATAAAACCCTAAGACATATTCATCCTGGTAGATTACAAGAGAGACAAACTTGTGTCATAAATGACTTTAAAAGCCACCCAAGTAAATTATTCATAAAAAATTACTGGGTACACATTGGCTGAATTAATCTATTTCTAATTGAGGTTAATACTTTACCCTTATTGAAGACATAAAAATAGGAATAACCTTGTTTTCTGAGATTGATGCATTATTATTCCATCTAGTCTTTTTATGTTCTAGAGAAGTAGATTGTACAAGCAGGTAGAATAATTTTTTTTAGGTAGGCTCAGCAATAAAATTTTAATTTGCTACCTAACAAAGGTTTTAAATAAGATAAATGTGATCTGTTTTTAAGTAATTCTTACAATTTAACCTGCCTTTTTGATTAAATTTAAAACGTTCAGGATTAGGAAAAAATAATATTAAAGAAGAAGATTATTTGGTGAGTTAATTCTCTGCCATTGTGTTTACCTATATGCGAATGTCTATTTCATTTGGGTGTCTGCACCAAGAGAAGACTAGACTCACTGGGACAAAAGAAATTCACAAAGCTAGACGGGACAGTGATTCAAATCACACAATATAAGTGGTTCCTATTACAATTATATATGACAATTATACAGTAGTGTATACATATGTATATTAATACATGCACATATATACATGCACACACATATACATAGATATATATAGGAAGAGGATGAGACAGAGAAGAGAACCAGTTGCAAACATTATGTATGTTGAGAACCAATTGAGAATAAACACAATAGTTACGTATAGAACAAAACATCAACATTATTTCTGATTAAAGCTGGATGTTGTTGTTGTAGTTAGGTGCCTTCCAATCGGTTCCAACTCATAGCAACTATATGTACAAGACAATGAAACGACTGTCTGGTCGTGTGCCATCCTCACGATCGTTGCTATGTCTGAGCCCATTATTGCAGCTGCTGTGTCACTCCACCTCATCTAGGGTCTTTCCATTTTTTGCTGACCCTCTATTTTACCAAGCATGATGTCCTTATCCAGGGACTGGTTCCTCCTGGTAACATGTCCAAAGTAAATGAGAGAAAGTTTCACTATCCTTACTTCTAAGGAGCATTCTGGCTGTATTCCTTCCTAGACAGATTTCCTCATTCTTCTGGAAGTCCATGGTAAATTCAGTGGTTAAGTTCTCGGCTGCTAACCAAAAGGTTGGCAGATCGAACCCAACAGCTGCTCTGCGGGAGAAAGATGGGCAGCCTGCTTCCATTAAGATTTATAACCTTGGAAGCCCTATTCGGCAGTTCTACTCTGTCCTATGGGGTCGCTATGAGTCAGAATCGACTCAGTGTGAGCGATGCAACTCATGCACAGAAAGGAAATCTAAGTATCTTTGTTAACTGATCACTAAGTAAGGAAAACATGCAACTCATTCTCAATAAGGAAAAACAATGGTGAAAGTTAGTTCTTTGGACAAGTTTTGTTGGTGAATTCATACTACTCTTCCTCTTGTCATAATCATATTTTTTTCTCAGGTGCCTTTTAGGAAACTCTGCTGGAATTTATAATTCTTTCTTTCTTTCTTTTTTTTTTTTTTTGGCGTTCACAAAGAGAAATTGATTTTCTCACAGTCTAGTAGGCTAGAAGTCCAAATTCAGGGCGTCAGCTTCAGGGAAGGCTTTCTCTCTCTGTTGGCTCTGGAGAAAGGTCTTCATCATCATCAGTCTTCCCCTGGACTAGGAGCTTCTCTGTGCAGGAAGCTCGGGTCCAAAGGATGCGCTCTGCTCCCTGTGCTTCTTTCTTGGTGGTATGAGGTCCCCCACTCTCTGCTTGCTTCCCTTTCCTTTTATCTCTTTTAAGAAGAAAGGTGGTGCAGGCTACAACCCAGGGAAACTCCCTTTATACTGGATCTGGGATGTGACCTGGGTAAGGGTGGTGTTACAATCCCACCCTAATCCTCTTTAACGTAAAATTATAACTACAAAGTAGAGGACAGCCACCCAACACTAGGAATCATGGCCTAGCCAAATTGATACACATTTTTGAGGGGACACAATTCAATCCATGACATTCCACCCTTTGGCCCCCCCAAAAATCACATCCTTGTAACGTGAAAAACATATTCATCCCATCATATCATAGCAAGTCTTAACTCCAAGTCCAAAATCCAAAAATTCCTCTTCGTCTGTGGAATCTAGAATATAAGTTATCTGCTTCCAAAGATACAATGGCAGAACAGGCACAAGCTAGACATTTCCATCACAAATGGGAGAAACTAGAGGAAAAGAAGGGATAACAGGCACCAAGCACGTCAGCAGAACAAATTACATTAGCCTTCAAGACTTTGAAAATAATCCTCTGTTGTCTGTGACAATTTACACAATAGGCTTGCCCTCCAGACTCTAGTTATTGGCCACAGTATCCGGATTCTGAGTGGAGGTCCCTCAGCCCTGGGCCTCAGCTCCACCTTCCAGGCCCACTAGGACAGCAACTCTGCTCCCTCGGCTTTAGGCGCACCATTCTCCTAGTTCATCTGAGTGGTGACACCACCCTTAGAAACATCAGAGGCCATGGCTCCACCCTTTGAAACCTCTGAGTTCATGGCCATACCTTTTGAGACTGAGACAGCTTGGCTTCTTGTGTCCCTTGTCTCTTCAGCTTCTGCTTCCTGCGGCCTCTTGGCCCTCAGGCCTCACACCGCATCTGCCCTGATGGGGCAAGTGTTCCAAAGCCCAGTAGCTCCACCGGTAGTTGCCCGGAGGCACCCCACTCCACCAGAAAGCCTTGTGCACGCAGGTACTCAGCTCTCTTGCTCCATGGGTCGGCTCCAGCACCATCTCGCACTGGTCTCCTGGTTCTGCTGCTCTTGGTTCTCTGCCGCTACCCCTTCTCTGCCACTGCAGGTTCACTGCTGTTGCTGGTCCTCTGCCACTGCCACTCCTCTATGCATTCACAGTTTCATAACCACTTCCACATTTTAGGTATCTGTTAGAGCAGCATCCCACTCCTTGGTACCAAATTCTGTCTTAGTTATCTAGTGCTGCTATAACAGAAATACCACAAGTGGATGGTTTTAACAAAGAGAAGATTATTTCTTTACTGTAAAGTAGGCTAAAAGTCCAAATTCAGGGTGTCAGCTCCAGGGCAAGGCTTTCGGTCTCTGTCAGCCTTCTCATCAATGTTCCCCCAGACTAGGAGCTTCTCCACGCAGGGACTCCGACCCAAAGGATGTGCTCTGCTCCCAGCACTGCTGTCTTGGTGGTATGAGGTCTCCAAATTTATTATTCATATTACCTTCAAGACAATTTTCTACCTCATAGTAAAGTTTTTCTGTTATACTCTTTTAATGTGTACTCTTGCTGACTTTTCAAAATACTTTTTGTAGACATAATCTTCTGAAATTTGTACAGCTAATCAGTTACATGTTAATAATGGAAGTAATTATAATAAAAGCTTATGCTAATCCCTTCTAATGCAGCAAAATAATCTATGGTTATGTGTCAAGGCTATTTCAAGGTGGATTAATTCCTTAGATAAGCCAGCTGATATGTATTGGCAGTGACCTCTGAAATAGCATGGGGTGCTCTGATATCAAATGCTTAAATGGATTTTTAATTACTTGAATACCAAAGGAAATGTATATGGAATATCAATACAAAATAAACTATAAAATATCAATATAAAATAAACTATAGGAGAATATAAAACTAAGTCAAACAGAGTCACACGTGAATCCTGAAATCATAAGCATCAAATGAAGAGATAAAGAACTCAGCCAAGCACCGAACGGAGTAAGAAACTGACCAAGAACAGAGCACGAGGAGAGATACATGCAGAGGTCCCCTATCAGCTACTGCAACACGGACCAGCCATTTTGGACTCCTATTGGAGATCAGCGAACAGGAGGCAAGAGAAAGCAGCTTCACAGAGCTTCCAGCAGGAGACAGAACAACCAGTAACCCACGATATAAGCTTTCCAGTCCCCCACCCTTCTTCACCCCCACTTAACCTCCTCTGCTTCCTGCATCCACAGTCTATTGGTCAGGAAGCATGAGCTTCCCCCCAGTGCTGCTTGGATTCCACCCACCCGCACTGGCCAACTCCCTGAGTGCCATTTGTTGGCTGCTGGTGTTGCTTTTTTCCGCTTCTTTAGATTTCTTCCTTACCTCTTACCACCTTCCCCCTCCTTTCTCTCAAATACCTGGCTCCATGCACTACCTTTGCTTCTTCCTGAAAGGCTGGGATACACCACTCGACTGTGAAACTGCTTCCCGGCCCATGCCTACACGCTGGTGGGACCCCAAGGCTTTTTTGTTTGTTTGTTTGCTCTGATTTGTTCTGTTTTGATTTGTTCATTTGTTGTCTTTTTCTTTTCTCGACTTGGGAGCCCCTTCTAGCCAGGCAGTACCATGCGACTTGGAAACTAGTGCCTTACTCTGCGCAGACACATGGGGACATCCCTGGAGACATTTCTTTTTTCTTGTTTTTGTTTTTTCTGTTTGTTTTTGTTTTTAATTCTTTGTTTAGTTTTCTTCTCTCTCTTATTCTCTTTTCATCTTTTTTCATTTTCAGTTTATTGGTTGATTCATTTTTTTCTTTTACCCTTTTTTCCATTTTTGTTTTTCCCCATTTCTCACTCTCATCCCTCCACTCCAATAGCAAGCTCGATTAGCACTCTTTTTTGTTTGTGTATATGTTTTTGGCTCCTGTTCCTCTCTCCTCTCTTTCATCTTTCCCATACCCATCTTAGCTCCACACATCACAGTCTACCCCTCCTTCCTGCCTACCTGCACCATGTGCTGAACATCACACTCCCAAGCAGCATAGGCACGGCCTATTGGAACCTGCCCTGCACTGATTCTCAGTCCGCACTGTCAACCCTGGTACATACCACAAAAAATCTATCCCAAAACTTCCCCTTCAGCTGGACCTACCCTGCTGTACCATACTTGAGTGACTGACCCTGCCCATCGGAGAAGGAGCTGAAAAGTATTGTGCCCACAGAGGAGCAAACAACAAAGAACGCACAACCTGCCTGCTCAGACATAACCAAATAAAACAAAAAAGCAGGACAAAACAAACAAATCTACAATCAATAAATGAGGCAAATAACTACTGAATGCCCCAAAGACAGCAGAGAATATCAAAACATTTACAAAAACAAGACAGGATGGTTCCAATAGGTGTCTAAAATAAAACACCAGATGACCTTCCAGTAGAAGAAAAGGCACTAGACCTAACTGACAGGGAATTCAAATCTCTAATATCCAGAATTATCCAAGAGTTGAAACAAAAAACAGATAAAAATGAGGAAAAAACAGACAAATTCATGGAAAAGGCCAACAAATTCATGGAAAATACAGACAAAAAAATGGAAGACTTCAAGAAAATAATACAGAAACAAAATGCTAGAATAAATTCACAACTAGAAATCATACAAAAACAACAATTATAAATCCAAAAGATAAACAACAAGATTTTGGAAACGGACAGTGTCCTAGAAGGGCTGAGGAGCAGATTTGAAGTGATGGAAGATAGGATCAGCAAAATTGAAGACAAAACACTTGGATACAACCCCGTTTGAGGAAAAATCAGATAAAAGAATGAAGAAAAATGAAGAAACCCTGAGAATTATGTGGGATACAATCAAAAGCAAAAATTTGAGAGTGATGGGAGTTGCAGAATAGGGGGAGAAAACAGAAAACACAGAGAGGATCATTGAAGAATTCCTGACAGAAAACTTCCCCAATATCATGAAAGACGAAAAGCTGACCATTCAAGAAGCTCAATGAACTCCGTATAGGATGGACCCCAAAAGAAAATCACCAAGGCATATCATAATCACACTTGCTAAAACCAAAGACAAACAAAAGAATCCTGAGAGCAGCATGAGAAAAACAAAAAGTCACATACAGAGAAGAAACAATAAGACTAAACTAGGATTATTCAGCAGAAGCCATGCAGGCAAGAAGGCAATGAGACAACATATATAAAACCTTGAAAGAAAACAATTGCCAGCCAAGAATAATAGATCCTTCAAAACTCTCATTTAAACATGATGGTGAAATTAGGTCATTTCCAGATAAACAGAAGTTAAAGGACTACGTAAAAACCAAAAAAAACTTATGAGACTTATTAAAGGAAGTCCTTTGATCTGAGACAATATCAGACCACAGGCTGAATATAGGACACAGGATTATACTAGCCAGATACCAACCTAGGAAATGAACTCTTAAGGACTATGCAAAACCAAAAGAATTACAACAGGGAAACAGAGAGGTTAATCTGTAAATGACAACAGCATCAGAACAATAAAAGAGGGGATAAATAGTGTAGGTATAGAACCTTCTAATGGAGAGGAAGTCAAGTAACACCAAGTAATAATAGACTGGTTCAAATCTAGGAAGATAAGGGTAAATTTCAAGGTAACCACAAAGAAAGTTTCAAACTTAGTCATCAAAATAAAGAAGAAAAACATAAAGTCTCAGTAAAAACAAAACCTACAAAAACAAAAGAAATGAAAAAAAAAAAAATCCACAAACAAAAGGAACTCAGCACAGGAGAGTAAGAGGAACAAAGAAAATGTCAGCACCACAAAAAAAAGCACTACAAAATGCAATCCCACTCCTAGGAATATATTCTAGAGAAATAAGAGCCATCACACTAATAGACATATGCACACCCATATTCACTGAAGCACTGTTCACAATAGCAAAAAGATGGAAACAACCTAGATGCCCACCAACAGATGAACGGATAAACAAAGTATGGTACATACACACAATGGAGTATTATACAAAGATAAAGAACAATGACGAATCTGTGAAGCATCTCTTAACATGGATGAAACTGGAGAACATTATGCTGAGTGAAATAAGTCAATCACAAAAGGACAAATACTGTATGAGACCTCTGCTGTATAACTCATGTAAAAGTTTACTCACAAAAAGAAACAATCTTTGTTGGTTATGAGGGATTGGGGGGGACTAAATAGATAAGTGGTAACTTTAGTGAAAGGTAAGACAGTACACATTACTGGGGAAGCCAGCACAACTTGTACAAGGAAAGTTCACGGAAGCTCCATAGACACTGCCAAACTCCCTGAGGCACTGAATTGCTGGGCGGAGGGCTGTGGGGACCATGGTATAGGGGAACATCTAGCTCAATTGGCATAACACAGTTTATAAAGACAATGTTCTACATTCTATCTTGGTGAGTAGCATCTGGGGTCTTAAAAGCTTGTGAGCAGCCATCTAAGATACTCCACTGGTTTCACCCCTTTGGGAACAAGGGAGAATGAAAAGAACAAGACACAAGGAAAAGATTACTCCAAAGGACTAATGGATCACAGCTACCACGGCCTCCACCAGACTGAGTCCAGTACAGCTAGATGGTGCCCGGCTACCCCCACTGACTGCTCTGACTGAGATCACAATAGACAGTCCTGGACGGAGCTGGAAAATGCTGTGGAACAGAATTCTAACTCACACAGGAAAAAGACCAGGTTTACTGGCCTGACAGACTGGAGAAACCTGGAGAGTAAGGCCCCTGGACACCCTTTTAGCTGAGTGGTGAAGCCCCTCCCAGAGTTCACTGTTCAGCCAGGGATTGGTCAGCCTCATAAGACAAAACAAGACTAATGAGGCTCAGCAGTCCAGGGATAAGGACTAGAAGGCAGGAGGGGACAGGAAAGCTGGTGATAGGGAACCCAAGGTTGGGAAGGGACACGGTTGACATGTCATGGGATTGTTAACCATTGTCATAGGGCAATATGTGTACTAACTGTTTAATGAGAAACTATGTGTTCTGCAAACCTTCATCTAAGGTACAAAAAAAAAAAAAAAAATGACAACAGCAACTCAAAAGGTTTGATGGGAAGCCTACGGAACAGTGAGTTGAAGATACCGGTGATGGAATAATTTGGAAAAGGATAGTGAGACTAGCAGCACAACTGGAAGAATGTAATTGATGTCCCTGAATTGTACATGTAGAAACTTTTGAAATGGTGTAACTTTGGCTATATACATTTTCACCAAAAAAAATGGTCCTCAAGGTCGAGAAGGGAGAGTGTAACATGTCGTGAGGTTGTTAACCAATGTCATAAAACAATATGTATACTGAATGTCTAATGAGAAACCATTTGTTCTGTAAACCTTCATCTAAAGTACAATAAAAGAATTTTTAAAAAAGATTAGATAGGAACGTTAGGAGAAAGTGAATTTATGTTAACAACTCAGAGAAGAACAGTGAGAATGGTTGCACAACTTGAAGAATGTAATCAATGTCATTAAATTGTACATGTAGAAATGGTTGAATTGGTGTATGTTTTGCTGTGTATATTGTCAACAACAACAAAATAAAATTTTTTAAAAATTTAAAAAATAAAGTGAACTGAAAACACTGAAAAAAATTTTTATCTCCATCTGTAATAGAAGTTTTAATATCTGATATTTAGTAACGTTATTATAGTTTATTTCAAAATGCTGCTTAACGTTTATTTTTATTGATAATTTACAAATAATTAAGAATATTTTAAAAAGTGTTTTAATTAGTTTTTCTAATGGTTAATTAATTTCTTCACTGTGATTGTATAAGAAATGACTTATTCAATATTGACTCTGCAGTGTATCAAGATTTCCAGTTTCTTCATTAAGTGGCTGTCTCAGCTTCTCTGCCATTATATCAGTCAGAAGCTCCATATGGGTCCCAGTTCTAGGAAATTATTGTGACTTTTTTTTTTACTCAGTTCAGTAATATATGATCCCACCATGTCCTCAATTTTATGCATGAAGGTAGGTTCTTATTTACCATTATTTTCTGTAGTCCCCCACTACTCTGTAAAAATAAAATCCCAATTCTTTGTACGTGTTTGTTTTCCCAGGATAGAGTGCTACTGTGTCTTGGGCTATAATTTACTTCTTTGCATTTCTGTTTCATGGCAGAGTCACAAGGAACTGGAAACTAGCTTCAAAGTTAACTGTACTTTTTCTTATTTACCATTAATAAAAATCAAATATTGATGGGTGTTTGGAGAGACATTCATGTACTCACAATATCCCATGACCTGAATGACCTGAAGTCTCACCACAATTTAAAAAAATTTTTTTGTTTAAACATGAGAATGGATATACATATACATATATACAAGAAAAAGCTATATGCAACTATGTCTAAGTTTGATATGCTATTGTAACAAAAGATACTAAAAGTGAGTGACGTTAAAGAACAGAAATTATTGTCTCACAGCTTTGGAGGCTAGGCATCGGCTCTAAGGGAGGGTCCTTTCTTGCTGGTAGCCCCAGGAGTTTCTCGGTGTTCCGTGACATTCCTTGGTGTCTGTCTTCACTGTATGTGTGCCTCTGTGTCTATTTTGGTCTTTTTTATAACTTAAAAATTATTAGGTTTAGGGCCAACCATACTCTGATACGGCATCATTAATAAAACCAAAGAAAAATTTCTGTTTCCAAATAAGATCACATCCATAGCTACAGGGGCTATGGACACGATTAAATCCACAACACTCTGTAACAGAGCATTTACTGTTGTTAAGTCATAGAGTGGGTATGATTATGTGTAATATTTATTTGTGTTTTCTTTTTTTTACACTGTAAATATATTGTTTTGTGACAGGAAATTTATTTTACACTCCTCTCCTTAAATAAAAATAAATAACTGTCAGGCAAATTACTTTACACAAAATACAAAAGGTGATATTTTGAGAGATGATCTGTTCCAGGGGCTAAAAAAATCATTATAGTTTCATTAATTCA
This sequence comes from Dugong dugon, assembly GCA_030035585.1. Classification (NCBI taxonomy): domain Eukaryota; kingdom Metazoa; phylum Chordata; class Mammalia; order Sirenia; family Dugongidae; genus Dugong; species Dugong dugon. Next base: position 96,489,131 of record CM057463.1, on the reverse strand, counting down.
ATTTTTCCAAAATGTGAGAAGTGTGACTTTAAGTTGCTTTAGTAACATGAAAGTAAAATTACTGAATCGCAAGTGAGAAAGTTATTCTTATTTCAATTCTCTTTCAATACTCTGATGGTTTTTAAGAGATAAATATCAATCTGGTGTCATCTGATCTTTAACATGTCTATAACTCTACTAAATTTTCTTTTTAACAAAGAAGAGAGCATATCTCTTTTTTCAGGGTTTTTAGCCTGCAACAGTATCTAGGTAGAATTTAATAAAAATATTTAGATTTCATTGAATTTATTTAGTCCCCTTAGTTGCAGGATATTAAAATCAATTATTTATGTTTCCCAATATAGCAGGTGCCAAACACTCCCATAGTCTAAAAAAAATAAAAAAGACAGGCACAACTTTAGAACATGCAAATATTTTTTCATATCGGTTTATAATACTTTGCCTAGCCTCCACATCAGGATATAAAAAGGCAGGAGGATTTTTAATTAGGGAGAAGATTTCTTTAAAGACAATCGTCAGTATATTTTGTACCTATCCCCTACTGGGAAGGATAGAATTACTTCTGAACTCAGGCTAATGAGAATAATTTTGAGGATACCTCTAGAATTCTTGACTAGCATTCCTCACATGTTAGGCTATACCTGGGGACTTTTGGATGGAGGAGGTTGGGCTGTAAATGAAAAGCTGTGGAAGTAGAATAGAGGCGCTCCACTTTCAAGGTAATTAGACTTTCCTAAATTTCAGGTCAAAGTGTGTGATTCCTGGAGGAAAGATTTGTAAATCCACATAGAAATGTCAGCAAGGATCATGTGAAAAAATATTGTCCGGAAGACCTTTACCACAGGGCGAGAATCTCATCTAAAAGAGGATGGAGAAAAGACACAAAGGCTGAAAAAGCTGGGAGATTATAAAACAAAGTGAAGCCTTCTTATCAGAGAATGTTCTGGCCCCATGACCTCAGCTTAGGTGGCCTGCACGGGAATTTTAGAGGCCAACCATACTCTTAGCATAGCTGGAGGAAATCAACATCTGATAGCATGAGTGCCAATCAGTTAAGGCTTTCTTCACCCTCTTCCCTCTCCTGTCTCTGCAACATGGAGGCAATCTAGAATGTATGAAAATGGATAGAAATGTAAAGTGAGGAAATAATGAAGAAGCAGCCAGCACTCATACCACTGTGAACTGCAAATACACTGTCCAGCAGTGGCAGAACTGCAAGCAGACAGAGGTTCTTATAGATAAACTTGAGGAGTATGGCTCCTGGCTGCAAACCTATGTGTGATTTTTCAGGCCTGACCATAGGTCTCAGGGGAAAAGCTACACTCTCCAACCTTATATCGTCCATAGCCAGTTCATGAGTCTGCTAGGACTTACCCCCACCAACAACCACCACCACATACAAATACCAGCCATGCTCTTTTGCATATCTGCATTCTTAGCCCAGAAACTTCCATAAGAAGACCTCTTTATCAGGGCACTTTGACAGAGAACGTCCACAGGCACTTCTCCTAAAGCCTTCTTATTCTTAAATAGACTTTTCCCTTCTCTAACACAGCACTCAGTACTTTTCCACTGCTATTCCTTCCCCATCCCAATCCACCTAATTCCTGAATCCATAAAACTACAAGAGCCTTTTGTAAGGGGCTCCCTCAGCAGTGAGATGGTTATCCTATCTCTACTGATCCACTTTACCCTTGCCCAGGCACAGTTCCAAGGGCAATATGGCACAGAGAGGAGCTCATGCCCTCTTCTCCAGTTTTCTCTTGTTTATGCCATCACAGTAAGTGATAAAAGGCTATACTACTACTTCCGTTCTGACTTGTCTTAATCTGCCCTCAGCTTGGCTCGCTCACTTCACTCCTTGACAGAACTGAGTTTTGTTGTTGTTATTAGGTGCCCTTGAGTCAGTTTCAACCCTGTGTATAATCTTATGTATAACAAAACAAAATGTTGCCCTATCTTGCCCCATCCTCACAATCGTTGCAATGTTTGAGCCCATTGTTGAAGCCACTGGGTCAATCTATCTTGTTGAGGGACTTCCTCTTTTTTGCTGACCCTCTACTTTACCAAGTATGATGTTCTTCTCCAGGGACTGGTCCCTCCTGATAACATGTAAAAAGCAAATGAGAGGATGTCTCTCCATTCTCACTTCAAAGGAGTGTTCTGGCAGGCTATGGTACAGTAACAGCCGCAAAAGCTGGAACCTGTGTAAGGCAGAAACCTGTCAGAGGAAGAAAATTCAAATGTTTTCCATTAAAATGAGCAATAGAAAAGTGGTCCAAATGCATCCTGCAAAGGCAGAAAACTTGCGAGACCCGAAAAGACGTCTGTCCAGTTCAGTTCCCACTCTCACAGGTTTCACTGTATATTCAATATTCTTTGCCAACACCATAATTCAAATGCATCAAGGAATTACCTAATGCCATAGGATTGGCTGTATATTTCATCCAAAGTGCAAGGGACACTAGAACTACAGAATGAATCTTGTTGTTGTGGTTAGGTCCCTCAGATCAGTTCCAACTCAAAGCAACTCTGTACAACTGAATGAAACACAGCCCGGTCCTGCGCCATCCTCACAGTCATTGTTATCCTTGAGCTCATCATTGTAGCCACTGTGTCAATCCATCTTATTAAGGGTCTTCCTCCTTTTCACTAACCCTCTACTTTACCAACCATGATGTCCTTCTACAGGAACTAGTCTCTCCTGATAACTTGTCCAAAGTATGTGAGACCAAGTCTCACCATCCTTGCTTCCAAGGAGCACTCTGGCTGTACTTCTACCAAGACAGATTCGTTTGTTCTTCTGGCAGTCCATGGTATATTCAAGACTCTTCGCCAACACTGTGATTCAAAGGAATCAGTTCTTCTTAAGTCTTCCTTCTTCATTGTCCAGCTTTCACATGCATATGAGGTGATTGAAAACACCAAGGCTTGGGTCAGGGGCACTTTAGTCCTCAAAGTGACATCTTTGCTTTTTAACACGTTAAAGGGGTCTTTTGCAACAGATTTGTTCAATGCAATACGTCATTTGATTTATTGACTCCTACTTCCATGGGCATTGACTGTGAATCCAAGTAAAATGAAGTCCTTGACAACATCAGTCTTTTCTCTGTTTATCATGATGTTTATTGGTCCAATTGTGGGGATTTTTGTTTTCTTTTTGTTGAGGTGCCATCCATACTGAAGGATGTAGTCTTCAATCTTTATCAGTAAGTGCTTCAAGTCTTCTTTACTTTCAGTAAGCATGGTTGTGTCATCTGCATATCGTAGGTTGTTAATGAGTCTTCCTCCAATCCTGATGCCTCATTCTTCTTCATATAGTTCAGCTTCTTGGATTATTTGCTTAGCATACAGATTGAGAAAAAGAATCTGGAAGGGATAAACTAGGGACAAAATAAAATTGCTGTATTGTTTTCAACTTGTCCTACTAATTCAAAATAAGAATTATATCTTCTATCAGTGGGGAGTGACTTTGGATTTACTTTTATGGCAGTGATAGCAATTTTCTCTTAAACAATAATTTATTTAAGTAAAAATATGAGTTTTTTAAAATAAAGATTATAATAGAATAAATGATACTCAGATAAGACCACAATGTTTCAACAATAGAATGCAAATATCTGAATTTAGGAAAAACTGCTGGAGCCCTGGTAGCACAGTGGTGAAGAACTCGGCTGCTAACTAAAAGGTTGGCAGTTTGAATCCACCAGCCATTCCTTGGAAACCCTATGGGGCAGCTCTACTCTGTCCTATAGGGTTTCTATGAGTCAGAGTCGACTGGACGGCAATGGGTTTGGTGTTAGTTTGTTTCTGAGATTTATATTTTATTTTAGGCAGCAAATCTGGGTTTGTTCTAAACAAATTATGTTTTATTCAGCTGTCAAGAGAAGGAAACGTTTTATGTTAAATATTTCATGAAAGAAACATAAATTTCCAATTGTAACTCCCTCAGAAGTTACAAGTTACAAATCAATTTGAACTGGGAAGATGTTTCTGTAAAACAAGTAGTTAGACCATCAACATAATTCAGACACTTAACGGTTTTTTAAGAAAACCACTAATGCAGCAGGATGGTTATTACTTTCTTTAGCCTTCTATGTCTCATATTCTATACACTTTGTGGTTTATTTTTGATTTTCAGAGAACATATCCTATTTAATGTACTGTAGAAGACATAGTCTAATCCTCTTGGTCTTCCATGTTCTTCATACTTGATATTATAAATTGCTTTTTATATTGTAAGCGGGTCATTCAATAATTTCTTTTAGACAGGATTGTCTATTTAAACCAGAAATGGGAAGATTTCTGATTAAAAAAATAATTTATTAAAATTCAAGAATGTATCTTTAGCAAACATCTCTATGTAGACAGGGGTAAACAGCAAGCAGTCGTAGACTGAAATACATATAACAATGCTTCTACTTCAATGTTCCAGTTATTTTTCTAAATATTTGGGAAATATATGCAAACATGCACAAATAAATGTGTACACACATCACACTGTCATATATAAATAATTACTCATTTTTCTGGTGCTCAAATTGTGTAAATGATGAAACTACTTATATAAATCTAACATAATAACTAATGGTATTTTAAAACAAAAAAGAAGTCTATCAAGATTTCCTGCAGGTAACTCTACATATCACGTCATATATTAGCAATATAATTACTGTATTTACTTATAAGCTAAAATTTACAACTTATAAACTGTAAGTTATAAATGAAATAATTTGGTATTATTTAAATACAACATATTTAATATAACACCATGAGTTTAATATATGTGAATAAACATGGAGCTTGTGACTGAATTTCTCCTACGTATTTTAGTAAATGGTAGGAGAGAGCAGTGTGGGCACAGTAAATATGAAATTAAAAATAGTTCTCTGTAAATTTTGTAGTTATATAAAAAAAGTATTTGTGCTTGCATCCTCCTGAGATTTTTTAATATGATACAACTGTTACATAAATTGAGATTATTATATTATGTTTAGTTTATCTATTACAATCAACTATTATATTTTATTACTTAAATAACTTCAGCTATCTTCATGGAATAATTATAACAAGATCACTTTGAAAATAAGCAGAAGATTACTGGTTATTAGTCTCTTAACAAGATAGGTTATGACTTGAAGTGATTTTCCTCTAAGTTTTGACTGAGGAATCCAATCTGCTTTGCTCTTTTTGCTCTGTCATTTTGTGGTGTCAAAATTACCCTGATAGTATCATCCAATCAGAAAACTGGAAAAAGAAAGCATAGGCAAGGCAAACAAAATATTTAGCTAGCTGGGTCACAAGTAGCAAATACCTCTTCTTTAACCTAACTAGTTGCAAGGCCAACAGACATGTAAGTAAGGCTGGAAAACATGGATATTGCTGAACCTGGATCATCTCTTCTAGAGGCTACCATTTTGGTCACTAAATATTTATTTGACTCCTTCTTTTCAGACAAAGACCAAACTTACCATCTCCCCCCAAAAAATAACACTAACTCTCATCCAGTTTCTTCCACCAGGATTTGGGATGTTATTCCAGTCTCAGGTTCAGATGTAAGCTTCTCTCCCCTGACACCAAGATACAATGGTGGAGAAGGCATAGATGCAGATGACAGACAAATGGAAGGTACATAGCAATTACTCTACTGAAATAAGGCAAGGAAAATATAGCAAAATTCCCTTACTAAAAGATAATTGCTTGTTGGACTTGGGTTATTTTCTATGTAAATAACTCTTTTCCTCCATTATTTTTGAGACTTTTTGTTTGTTTGTTTGCTTGTTTTGTTTTCTTCTTTTTCTTCCTATGAATCCTTTGGCCATATTTAAAATGGGTGTGTGAAAATATGTTATTCTTCATAATCCATTGCTGTTTGTGCAAAATTGGAGGCCAAGAAATGTTTTATTACTCAAATGTAAAAGTCTAGGCTAATGATCCATTTGGCAATACATATCTTCAAAAATTCAGTGGATTTGATAGACAAGTCTGCCACACAGTTTCATGTGCCCGTGAGACTTTTCTCCAGATCACTATATTTTGTGTCTTTGTGTCTAAGTCTCACTTTCCTCTGTCTTATGAAGGCACCAGTCGATGAATTAATGGGCTCATTCTAATCCAGTATGACATCCTCTTAACTTGATTACATTTGCAAAGACATTATTTCCAAATGAAGTCACATTCACACATTCACAGGTCACATATCCCTTTTGGAGCACAACTCAAACCACTACAGACAGGAAAATAACAAAGACATTGCCATAGGATTAAGATCCTATTCCTGGGAAAATTAGGAAACAATAATTGGTAAGAAATTGGGATTTATTTTGATGGCCTTTTTCGCAAGATATTAAACTATATGTGGCATAAATAGTCTACTTTTAAAAGAATTAAATAATGTATGTCCCGTCTACTCAGTAGCGTTCTGGTAAGCATAGCTTATTTTAAAAGGAAGAGATGTTTTAATTTAGGAATGTTAATTAAGGAATATCACTATTTCTGGATCCCACTAGACTTCAGAAACCTAATACCCTGAAAATGCTAAGTTTAATATTGGATCCATTTTGTGTACACTGTCTTTCCCTGTTTCTCCCTGGTCTCTTATCACCTCCCCCTCTCTTCCACCATAAACACATATACAAATATGGCTTTCTAACTTGATTTCCTGAGAATTTCTTTGTTTAAGCTTGTTGTTTAAATCCTCATATTCGAGTTTTTTTTGTTTGTTTGTTTTAGTTTTCTTTTTTTGAAATAGGAATTGATAATTGAGTCTGCATTTGTACAGAGACAGCTGAACACACTCATGGTTGGCCTTTTTAGAGGTCAATTTCCACCCCTTCCCCCAGTCTGTCTCCCTCATCATCTACATTACTTCGAAGACGAACTTTTTTTAAATATAGCTTTTGTGCCTCAATCTTTGGTTGAAAAAGAATAACAATTATTCTGGGTCATTGAATAGAATGCAGGTAAATATTTGTAATAGAAATCTTTATACGTGACTGTGTCTGTTGTAATCTCTCTTTGTAAGTTGAAAAACTGTTTTGACAGGAATACAAACGGGTAAAAAAAGCTTTTTTTTTTTTTAAACCAGGGTAGAAAAAACAATTCTTATCAGCAAGAAAAATAATTGTCTTTACAGTTTTATTGGTATCTCCAGAGGAGGGTAGAGAGCTCAAGTTCACTGTTCATGGATGGAAGAAAAATTTGATGCCTTCAGAAAAATAAAGCAAAATCAAAAGATTATTTAATTGGTAAACTCAATTATAATAAACATAAAAGTATTGTCTACTTCCTTTTGGCACAGTGGATTATTTTCTGCGTTCAACATTCTTGAAATTATAAACATATCAACTTCAGTTTGCAAATTATTTTGTTTCATAACAAATTGTGTGGTAATAGAATGAAACAGTGAACTATAGAATAGAATAAACTAAGCCCTTGTTCGCAGAACTCAGTATAATTTAGAATTCTATTATATCTACAGCTTTCTGTGTGCCAAATCAGACTGTCAATTATGAGAAAATAAAATTGGAAATAGGGCATTAAATTGTATACTAAAATTTGTTGAACTCTGGAAGATGATTGTTGTATAATGAAATTATTTTTTTTCAGTTATTTTCAAAAAAGTAGTTCAATTTTTCTGAAAGTTAACCTCTAACATTCTAAGTGAAGCCAGTGAAGCTTAGGAGAAAAAATGATGATGATGCTTAGAAAAGATGGTAGTTCTTCATTGTAGATAAACTATTCATCAGCAAACAGAGAAGGCAGAGGTTAATTCAGCCTTTAGTTTAGAAGGGAAAATAAAAATTATTTACACTTTAATTTAGTCCCACAGTTCATCTCTTTTAGATTTGGTAGTAAATTCTCATTCAGTCTCACCACAAGTCAGAATTATACTGTCTGGGACACCATTTATTCACTTCTAAAAACAGAGCTCAAATAAGGTACCTTCCTCCTATAGAATTCTAATCTGTAGCTTGGAATCTAGAAATTTTACTAAGAGTAAAATGACCTTTCTCCATTCAACTTTCCCGATACACAAGGTGAAAAATGGCAATGAAGGAAAAATGGAATAAGAAGCTACTTCCTTCCATCCACATTTATTGAATTATTAGAAGTTAAGAGCTAGAGATCAAGCTTTTCCTCTAAAAATAAATTGAGGTCGGTGATGTTTCTGTACAGGCTGGAAAAAGCAGGTTAGAAAAGACCCTATATATTGATTAAAAGTTCTAATTTCAGGCTTTTCTTCATTTTTATATTAAAACCATGGAAAAATCGTGGGATTATAAAACTAGAACCATTTAGCCACCAATCTTGACAAATATGCAATGCTTCCTATGTCACTTACAATAACCTCCATCACTATGGTTCTGTAGTCAGCTTGGACACCTCTAAAGAAGAACACAGTCTATACAAAAGCAAATTATTTCTTCTTCTTAGCATAGCTCTTAGGTTTAGCAAGTTTTAGCTAAAGCTCTTTTTCATATCTTCCTACTTATATTTACCAAGTTTTGGTCCAAATTCTGAAAAAAAATAAAACTAATATAATAACTTGTTGGCAACAATTATAGAGTATGAAGTTGAGAGCAACAATGTCAGAAACACATCAAAGATCAAATAAAAGTTCAGTGAAAGTGATATTTTTTACTTACCTATAATGTGATTCTTGCATTTATGGGACTAAACCAAACCAAACCAAACCCATTGCCGGCCAGTCGATTCTGATGCATAGCGGCCCTATAGAACAGAGTAGCTCCATAAGGTTTTCAAGGAGCGGCTGGTGGATTTGAACTGCTGACGTTCTGGTTAGCAGCCAAGCTCTTGGATTACATACCAAGAAAACCAAGCCCATTGCCGTCAAGTCAATTCCAACAGACTAAAACTGCCCCATATGGTTTCCAAGGAACACCTGGTGGATTCGAACTGCCGACCTTTTCTTGGTTAGCAGCTTTAGCTCTTAACCATGATTACATAGGCAATATATATGTATTTGCAAGTGATTCCTCCACACTTATCAACAGTTTCTAATCTTCTGTCTATGCATCTATGTCATTGTGGGCTAATCTAGCTGATTTTTGGATTTTGGAAACATTCTAAACACAGTGTATATACAGTAAGTTTTAGTTTCCTAGGTCTGCCATAACAAAATACCACAAAGTGGGTAGATTTAAAGAAAAGACATTTATTGTCTCTCAGTCCTGGAGTCCAGAAGTCCAAAGCAGAGTATTGACTGTGTTGACTTCTTCTCAGTGCTCTGAGAGAGAAACTGTTCTATGCTTCTCTTCTAGCTTCTGGTGGCTCCTGGCAATACTTGGCGTTCCTTGCTTTGCATCTGCCTTGTAGTCACATGGCCATCCTTCTTCTGTCTATCTTTGTCTCTATGTCTGTTCTGCTCTTTTATAAAACGCTGCTCATGTGGGATTAGGACCCACCTAGCTCTGAAATAACCTCATGTTCATTGGTACCTTCAAAGACCCTATTTCCAAACAAGGCCACATTCACATGTACCAGAGGTTAGGACTCAACGTATCTCTGGGAGAGACATAATTCAACCTATCACACTGTGCAATTGATTGTAAAAAGAAAGTAAAACAATTTATAAAATATGAAGGAATTCATGAAAATGCTGTTGACAAATTGCAAAGCCAATTGCAATGAGCAGTGATGTTCACGAGCATGGTGACATGAGTGGTATCTCAAAGGAAGATGACTGGAATACCAAAGAGTGAATGAAACTACTGGGAAAATGTAATGAGGTTTTAGAAATTTCTGAAAAATAAAAATACATAATCATGCTATAAAATTTAAACATAAAATTAAAGGTTTTTAAATTACTGTTATATAATTTGGTGGGTAAAGTTGTCCAAAATAAATAAAACTTGATTCATTCTGTAATATTTTTAAGATTTTACTAAAATTCAAATTTTAGTTAAATTTAGTTCAATATTTTCTTTTTTTTTTTTACAAGTTTCAGCTTTGTTTTCTAGATAAATTCTGAAACAAACCATTTTCCATTATGTGCTATGAAATTTGACCTCCCTTATAAGTGGATTAACTCTAAGTGGTCCTTTCATAATATTAATTGTCTTAATATTAGGGAGATTTCACCAAAGCAATGGCTCCTACATGTTGAAATTTTGGTATCTAATGTAAATACCACATCCTTACCAAAGAAAGCTATTTAGGCATCAAATGTAGACAAAATCTTCTGAGGCAGAAAACATTTGGAATGATAAATTATTCCCCAGATACTGTTCAGTATTTGTCCCAAAAATGCAGGTGAACTCTTTGCAATAGTTCTTACGATATCTGGAGAAATTGAGTATATTTTAATCTGCATGTCTTGTTATATTATTGTTATTGTTGTCTTTTTCTTTCTTGTCATTGCTGATGTTTGGTGCAAGTGAAGAATAGGATAGTGTATACTGAATATACACAACTGGGAAGAAGATAAATGCTACAATGTCAGTGCCTCACCTGTAGACTTCACATCAAAACGAGCACAATTGTAAGATATTATGTACCAATCAATGTCATTAATCTTAACAATATTTCAATTGGTGTTTAATTTTATTGAGCTAATCCTGTTTTATTCTGCTTATTTTGGATAAGGGTGTACATTATTCTCACACCTAACAGCAATTATTTGAATTGTGAAATTTCTTTTTTTTTTTTTTTGTTGGCGGAGTTGGACAATATTATCACATTGTTATTTTTATTAGTTTGTCTTCCATTCATCTTAAAGTTGTTTTTTCCCCACATGTTTAGTAGATAATGTATGTCTTTCTTTGTCTCTCTCTGCTGATATTATTATTCTGTTTCTGAAGACATGTCAGTGGATCTGTGATACATATTTTTTAATCTACACACTAAAATTCTTTGTGCTATTTAAAAACGGTGTAGGGGCAGTGTCTGACCTCCTCTAAATTCACAAGGTGAAAGGAGAATCAAGACCAACAGCCCAAGGCTGATTCTTATGAAGCAGAGGTCAGACACGCCTCCTCTCTCCACCGTGTTTACCAATTCTGACACCAACTGTCCTTTCCACGGCACTCTCTACTTCTTTGCTGGTTCGATAATTCATTGCAATGGCTGCACAGAACTCACAGGCAATACTCACAATTATCGGGTTTATTAGGGAAGTAACAGTTACAACTCAGGCTCAGGAACACTTGGGATACAGTTCTTTGATCAGAACAGCCTCTTCCCAGCCATACTCGCAGGCATAACTATCCCTGGCGCTAGGCTTCTGCCCAAAGGCACTTAGCTTTCCCTCTCCATGGGTTGGGAAACCCAGCACACCGCACACCGTCTCCTGCTACCAGGTCTCCGCTGCCTTCAGCGTTACAGCTCACTTTCTGTCTCCTGGGTCCAGGAGCTTCTCAGCACAGGGATCCTGGGTCCAAAGAACATGCTGGCTCCTGGCTGTTCTTCCTCGATGGTGGTGAGGTCCTCTTCTTCTTGCCTCTGGGGTTGCTCATTTTAAGCCTAGCGGGATGGCAAAATTGACCAATCCCTTTGGTGGGCCACAGTTACCCTATCACACAGACTTTGGCTAAAAAGGCTACACAAAAGCGATCCATCACACCGCATGCTATTAGAATGATCTGTATTCTTGAACACAACTGATTTAAACATAAATATCCAGAATAAATTATTGAACTACTTTTTCAACTATGAACAGCAAGTCACATATTATGCTACCGTTAAGAACCAGGAAAAAATGTCACTAAAGATATAATTACAACATTGCAATCATTATCCTTGCCATAATTTTAAAAGATGAAGATTTATAGGACTTATAGAATAACTTAAAAAAATATGTTGTAATAACTCAAATACATGAATCAGTATTTCTCTGGGGGAATTTGTGTGAAACAGATATCAGTTTAAAATATTTTACACATTGTTGGCCATGAGCTTCTCTTATTAGATTGTTATATATGTAATAAGAAATCAATAAGTATTTATGTTATTATTCCCTGTGATTTATTATTATCTCTCAGATATACTAGGTTTGAATTTTAAATCAGTATTAAAAGAAAAAAATCCAAAGAAGATTATTAAAGGCTGCGTTTCATGTACAAAGGGAAGAAACCTGGGAGTCTTAGTGTCTCTGTGCCAGTTCCAACTCAAGGACTAGATACTTCATGTGCTGGTATTTTATTTATTTCTCTTACCCTTTCTGAATCTAAGTGTCCTCCTCTTTGGATCTCTACCAAATGCATTGAATTAGCATTGACAACTTTTTCATGTCACACCTAAAGAACTTACATGTCTTTTATTGTGCTTATTACACTACCATCCTTGTGTATATGTCTTTCATATTAGAATTCAATCTAAACAAAGGTTTATTTATTCTAATGTATGTATTTATATACATAATGTATATATGTACATATCACACACAAGTAAAATTTTGCTGAAGAGCATTGAAAAATGGCTGCTGCAGTATATCGACAGGGAACTGCCAGAAATTCAAGCCGGATTCAGAAGAGGACGTGGAACCAGGGATATCATTGCTGATGTCAGATGGATCCTGGCTAAAAGCAGAGTATACCAGAAAGATGTTGTCCTGTGTTTTACTGATTATGCAAAGGCATTCGACTGTGTGAATCAAAACAAATTATGGGCAACATTGCAAAGAATGGGAATTCCAGAACACTTAATTGTGCTCATGAGGAACCTATACATGGATCAAGAGGCAGTCATTTCGACAGAACAAGGGGATACTGCTTGGTTTAAAGTCAGGAAAGGTGTGCGTCTGCATTGTATCCTTTCACCAAACCTATTCAACCTGTACGCTGAGCAAATAATCCAAGAAATTGGACTATATGATGAAGAACAAGGCATCAGTGTTGGAGGAAGACTCACTAACAACCTGTGATACGCAGATGACACAACCTTGCCTCCTGAAAATAAAGAGGACTTGAAGCACTTACTGATGAAGATCAAAGACCACAGCCTTCAATATGGATTACACCTCAACGTAAAACAAAAATCCTCACAAATGAGCTAATAAGCAATATCATCACAAATGGAGAAAATATTGAATTTGTCAAGGATTTCATTTTACATGATCCACAATCAACACTCATGGGAGCAGCAGTCAGGAAATCAAAAGGCGAATTCCATCGGGCAATCTGCTGCAGAAGACCTCCTTAAAGTGCTAAAAAGCAAAGATGTCACTTTAAGGACTAAGGTGCGTCTGACTCAAGCCATGATGTTTTCAATCCCCTCATATGCATAGGAAAGCTAGACAATGAATAAGGAAGACCAGAAAAACAATTAACGCCTTTGAATTGTGGTGTTGAGGGAGAATATTGAATATACCGTGGACTGCCAAAAGAAGGAATAAATCTGTCTTGTAAGAAGTGCAACCAGAATGCTCCTTAGAAGAAAGGATGGCGAGACTATGCCTCACATACTTTGAACATGTTACCAGGAGGGATCAGTCCCGGGAGAGGGACATCATACTTGGTAAAGTAGAGGGTTAGCGAAAAAGAGGAAGAATTTCCATGAAATGGATTGACACAATGGCTGCAACAATGAGCTCAAACATAACAACGATTATGAGGACAGCGCAGGATCGGGAAGTGTATCATTCTGCTGTACATACGGTCGTTATGAGTTGGAATCGACCTGACGGCACCCAACAACTAACAACAACAATGTATGTAGTACAAAGCACAGTTACCTAGCTCACAACAGATGATCTTGTAGTGATGCTGAATTGAATTAAATTGTATTGGCTAAATGAATGTTTAAGCTTATCAGGTGTTAAACTGTTAAGATCTCTACAATTGTATAAATGAATGTAAACTTTAGAAACTCTGTACAATGAATAATCATCAATATTTCTGTAGTTCCTGCAGATCTTTCTTTCTCACTATTCATATACCAGTTAGCTGTCTCAAGAATGTTTGAAATTTTACAGAAACTTTGAAACAAAGCATTTCTCAGAGATCTCTACTCTGATATCAATCCTCTTGTCATTGCACGTATCTTTTGGTCTTCAGTTTCATTAGTTCCTCTGTCTCAGAAATCTCAAATTAAACATATATTATCAATGATAGTGATGTAATATATTAATGCTGAAATATTTTAAAGTATCATTAATAAAAGTCAATAGTTCACTTCCTTGTGAGACATCAAGACAAATCAAATGTATTAAGTGAAATATGAGTCTTCACAGGGAACATAATGGCAGTTTCTATCATACAGGCTTTTCCAACATCTCGCTAAAATTTCCATGGAGAATAAGAGAAAGGTGATAGTTTAAACATATTTTTAAATACTTTTATTTATTTTGTTGTTGTTTAGAATATATGCAGCAAAATATACCCCAATTCAACCATTTCTACATGTGCAATTCAGTGACACTGGTTACTTTCCTCAAGTTATACAACCATTCTCACCCTCTTTTTCTGAGCTGCACCCCCATTAACATAAACTCACTGCCCCCTAAGATTTCTATCTAATCTTTTGAATTACTGTTGTCAATTAATCCCATATAAGTAGATCTTAAAAGAGCATAATTCTGAAGGAAGATTTTTTTTGCTAGTTTAGCTAAATTATTGTCTGGTTTTAAGAAGACTTCAGGGATATTTTTCGTTTAAGTTTTAAAGATTATCTCAGGGCAATAGTTTCAGAGGTTCATCTAGCCTCCATGGCTCCAGAAAGCCTGGAGTCCATGAGAATTTAAAATTGGTCTGCATTTCCTCCCCTTTTGATGAAGATTCTTCTATAGAATCTTTTTGATCAAAACGTTCATTAATGGTAGCTGGGACCTATCCAGTTCTTCTGTTCTCATGGCAAAGGAGGCAGTTTTTCATGGAGGGAATTAGTCACACAATCAATTCCTTGTTTTATACATGACTGTCTTTCTTCCTCTATTGCTCCAGGTGAATAGAGACTAAAACTAATTATTGTTCCTTGGATGTCCACTTGCAAGCTTTTAAGATCCAGGCAGTACACAATGAATTAGAAAGTAGACCAGAAGCAATAAACACGTTATTAGGGCAATTAACTGGTATGTACCATGAAAGTATGACCCTAAACCTCCAAAGCAAGGAATCAAATCCTGTGAAGTATTTTGTGGTAAATTTGCAGCCACAGCATCTACTCTTTTATTTGGTCATTGTTATAAATATGTCTATCACACAGCTTTTGCCAATTCAACTTTTTACAGGTGTGCAGCTTATTCACAGCACTTAAAATAATCAGCTGTGCAGCCCTGCCCTTAATCAATGCAATATTTCCATCATTGTAAACCAAAACTCAGTACTCCACAAGCAATAACCTTTCTCCTTTCTCCTTCCCTCTTGCCCTTGGTAATCACTAATAAATTTTGATCTCTATACCTTTGCCTTTTCTTGTCTGTTTTTGTAAGTGAGGTCATACTATATTTGTCCTTTTGTGATTGATTTATTTCATTCAACATAATATCTTCAGGTGTCATTCATACTGTAGATGTATCAAGACTTCATTTGTCCTACTGGCTGAGTATTCCATTGTATGTATGTACCACATTTTGTTCATCCATTCGTTTTTGGATGGGCATTTAGATTGTTTCTACCTTTTAGTTATTGTGAATAGTGCTGCAATGAACACTTGTGTACAAGTATCTGTTTGAGTCTCTGCTTTTAAGTCTTTTGGGTATATGCCTAGGAGTGGGATTGCTGGGTCACATGGTAGTTTCTATTTTTAGTTTTTTGAGAAACTACCACATTGTTTTCCACAAAGGCTGTACCATTTTGCATTCCTACCAGCAATGGATAAGCGTCCAATTTCCCCACATCCTCCAGCATTTGTTATTTTCTGGTTTTTTTTTTTTTTTGTTTGTTTGTTTTGTTTTAAATCTTAGCCTAGTGGGAGTGAATTGTATCTCATTGTGGTTTTGGTTTGCATCTCTCTGTTGGCTAATGACCTTGAGCATGTTTTCATGTGTTTGACGGCTATTTGAATGTCCTCTGTGATGAAATGTCTATCCAAGTCCTTTGCCCATTTTATTATTGGGTTATTTGTCGTTTTGTTGTGAAGTTGTCGAAGTTTTATATTTATTTTGATTATTTAGATTCTTACCGATGTATGGTTTCTGAAGATAGTCTCCCAGTCAGTAGCCTGTCTTTTTACTTTTTCGGTAAAGTCTTTTGATGAGCCAAAGTTCTTAATTTTTATGAGGTCTTATTTATTTATTTTGTCTTTTGCTATTTATGCTTTTGTTATTATATTAGAGAATCCATCGTTAAAAGCTGGACTGGGTAGCGTTGCACCAGCATTTTCTTCTAAGAATTTTATGGTTTCAATTTGTACATTTAAGTCCTTAATCCATTTTCAATTTTTTGTGTGTATGTTGTGAAGCATGGATCTTCTTTAATTTTTCTGCATGTGGAAATCCAATTTTTCCAACTCCATTTATTAAAGAGACTCTTCTTTTCACAATGAATGGGCTTAGCACCCTTTTCAAAAATCAGTTGACCATAGATGTATGGGTTTTTTTCTGGACTTTCAAATTATATTCCATCGGTCTATGTGTCTATTGCTAAACTAGTACCAGGCTGTTTTTATTACTGTAGCTGTATTATATGTTTTAAAATCAGGAAGTGTGAGTCCTCCTGCTTTGTTCTTCTCTTTCAACATTCCTTTATGATATGGGGTCTCCTGACATTCCATATAAAGTTGAGAACTGGTTTTCCATTTCTGTAAAGAGGCAACTTAAACATTTAAGACTAAGATGCTCCTATAATTACTTTTCAAGCTCCACTACTAAAAGGACCAGAGCAGATTTAAAGGGTGGGGGGAAGGGGAAGTGGACCATTCATAAATTGCCTCAAGTGAAAAGCAGCCTAGTTTACCTAAAAGTAATAGAAAGACACTTAGCCCATCCAGAGATGTCAGAAATCCTGTGTTAGAAGATGCATGCACATTGCTTCTGGTAATGACCAAGTTGTTGTAATGGAGGCCCCGGATGATGTGAACGGTTAACACGCTCGGCTGCTAACCAAATGTTGGAAGTTTGAGTCCACATAGAGGTCCCTCTGAAGAAAGGCCTAGTAATCTACCTCTGAAAAATCAGCCATTGAAAACCCTGTGAAGCACAGCTCTACTCTGACACATCGACCTGATGGCAATGGATAATATTCTTTTAGAGAGTATCCTAAATAACAGAGCAGTACAGAGTCCAGTAAATAATTGAACAGGAAAGGTTGAGAGTTTCCCATAACTGGTGGATGTCCACTATATTCATAGACTAAGACAAGTTACTGAGGCAAGGACAGAGGCAGGGATAGTGCTATTAACTCCAAATACTATTAATGGCAGTTTTAGCAGGAAGCAACATGTTTTGAGTGTCAGAAAACTCTAGCATGACCTTAGGGGTAAATTTTACCTAAGTACCAAAGAACTATACTCTGAATATCCACGAGGCCAATAGGGGCAGAAAGAGGAAGTATATTAGAGTTACCTAGGTATTTTTTCAATACACATTTACCCATACTCCACTCGTTTTCTAATTTTAGAATACAACAATTTACCCTTTTTATCATACATAATAATCACTTAAGAGAGCTTATTTAAAATGCAAAATGACAGGATCTACACTCAGAAATTTTCTTCCAGATTGGAGTAGATTTCAAAATCCTATTTATCTTAAATTAAAAATATTTTTTGAACACATACTATGTTCTAGTCAAAGATTTAAATGTTCCCTATCCTTATGTACCATAGTCTGATGGAGGTAAGGGAGAACTCAAAGCAATAAATAAATTATATATCGTTAGCTGTTAATGAGGGTTGTGACCAAAAGTAACAGGATAGCATGGTAACCTGCACCAGGAAAAGTCAGGGAAGCAAAGGTTGCAATAAAGAATATGGTGGTTATGGTAGGCTCACTGAGAAGGTGGCATTTGAGCAACTTGAACAACTTCTTCAAGTTGTCTAAGTATGCTTATGGAAGACACTTTGTGGGGGAATGAATGAGGGGACACTTTTTTATTTTTTTAATTGAAATCAGGAAGTTATAAAAACCTCTTCTCTCTCCCTCCTTTTGCTTTTACCCACCTATCTCAGACCTCTGAGGGCATTCCCAGTTCATAAGAAGGCAAACAATTTTATCAGTTTGCTAAAAAATATTAGGAGTGAAAGTATCCCATCAAATGTGTTTTATGTAGAGATATAGAAGACATTCTCAAAAGGTTTTTAGTTCTATAGTAAAATACAGTGTATAAAAATACACTGTGTATAAAACTGAAAATAGAAATATAAATGAAAAGGAGATTGACTGAATTCAAATAATTACTAGATGAAAAGGTAATAACAATATAAATAAAGTATAGGAGGAAAGTAAAAGTAAAGTAAGAAATAATAACTAGACAGAATAATTGAAAACGTGAGATACTTTCATAGACTATAGAAGAAAAGGAGAACAAAATGAGAAAATATAAGTTAGAGTCTATAGAATAGTATAATGGAATAGTAAAATATCAATAAAGATATGCTTGAACTCATACACACACTTAAAAAAAGAACAAAAACCTGTTGCGATTCATTTGATTCTGACTCATAGTGACACACACATAGCACTTAGAAAATAATAAACATGGTCAATACCTAAAGGAAATGCCCTATTTAATACATGTTCAGACATACTGTTCCATCTTCCTTATTCCTTCTATCTGCATGCTACTTAGAAGCAAGATTTAACCTAACACTTATAAACTCCTATACTTCTGTATTGTATTATTTTCAATGTGTGCTACTTTTTAAATAGCTTATCCAAAGTCCGTTTAGTTCAGTTACAAAAATTAAACAAAATTTTATTCTCAAGTGTTGATAACCAGGCTCTTTGGCCTCTGGTGGGTAACTCAAACATTAATTGGTCAAATTTTCCCGACGTCCAGGCCAACTTTCCAGATAAAAACGGACTTGACATCTACAGATTTCGTGGCAAGCTCTCATGTTAGTGTAACAGATGTGTGTCCCGAGTGCATTATTTTATTCTTTTTTTACGAAGTCATTATACTTGGAAAATATGCACTTGTTCAACTCGTAATACTTTGGTAAACTAAAATCTGTAATTACATCCTTTAAATATAACTGAAAAATCTTCTAATTTCCAAACTGATAATGACATTACTAATTCCTTAATACACTGTAGCATCAGAAATCCTGAGGTATATAACAAATATAAAAGCTCAATAATTTCAAAAATAATAAAAATTTCCAATGTAGTTGTGCAGAATTATGATCCTGTTTCATATGTCAATAAGTAAATTCATTTAATTTTCATTTTCCTTTATGATCTCCAGACATGATTTCTATTTCTTTAGACATTAGTGGAAAACACATTTCCCTCTGAAAACTGAAAAAGTCATTGCCTTGGTAAAATGAGATGGTGGTCTGTGGCTAGTTTTAGCTGGACAGGGCTATATTTTAAAATTTGCCATGATGATTGGCATTAATAGGTTTCTTGGTTGGCAGCACTGTCTGACAAATAAAAAGTTATGTGAGACAGAATCATGAACTTTCATCCCTCCGGAACTAAGCGTACTTACCCAGGGCTTGGGAAAGTGGGTAGCACCCAGGAAGGAGTGCACTGCTCTATTTTACATTGCGTAGGTGCTGTAAGTAAGGGATCAGCTGTCTGTTAGCCTTCTCACTTGAGAGCTCCAAGTTTGTTTTAAAAAGTTGCATAATACTAGAGGTGTTTCCAGGAATTTGAAAGCAATACATCTCCCTAAAAAAAAAACCAAACCTCTTGCCAGCGAGTTAATTTTGACTCATAGTGACCATATAAAACAGAGTAGAATTGCCCACAGGGTTTCCAAGCAGCGGTGGATTTGAACTGCTGACCTTTTTTTGGTTAACAGCCAAGCTCTAAATGATCTCGCCAGCAGGGCTCCCTAACTGCTATTAAAAACTGCACAAATTTGGCCGTGATAAGCACTGATGGGTAAGTTATTTCATTACATAAAAGTCCAGAATTCTTACATTAGTAGTCAGAGAGAAAACACATGCATTCAACCCAAGGAAAGTCCATAATACGAGATTATAATTGCACACTGTATATAAATAATATAAGTACTGTTTATCCTCTTATGAACTGATATTTTTCTAGGAACAGACATGCTAGCTCTTATAGTCAGAAATGCAGGTGGATTACCTTCTTTGTCAGTGCATTGATCTATTTCTCTCCGGGAAAATTATCTCTTTGAATCTATTTTTCCCTTGGTTGAAATTATAAAATCTCAGAATAATGGAAAATTAGAAATGGAAGAAAGGTTAGTAATGATCAGACCTCCGTGATACTGAAGCCCATGTTATAGTGATTGACTATGACCTTGATCTGAGAAAGGAAGAAGAGAGGATATGAACTGTCTGAGATAGTATAAAACTGTGATGGGATCAGTTAATTGGAGTTCAATAAGATCAACTAATCAGAGAGTAATCTGGAATGATAGGAGACGGTGATCTGAGGGTGGAATTCAAAAAATGAAATTATAGCAAGGACAGCAACATTGGAGAAGAGTGACCTTAAAGGACAGAGCAGAAATTCTTCATAGGGTTTCCAAGGAGTGGCTGGTGGATTCAAATTGCTGACCTTTTGGTTAGCAGTCGTAACTCTTAACCACTGTGCCACCAGGGCTCCAAGGAACTAAGAGGAACCAAAATACTTAAAAAATTTCAAGAATACCATAATAATGAAATCAATAATGGATGCAAAAATATTTACCTGATATATAACAAAGTTCTGAGAAAGAGGATTCAACGATTAATTATCAAAGGTAGAAGTGATAAAACAATAAAGCTGTAAAGTGATAATCCCCTATTCAATAAACCTGGGACACATGTAATTATGTGATATAATATTTGGACCTTGTTCAAAAATTCAAGTAAAAAATGATATAATCATATGAATTACAAAAAAAATTTTCCATTTTTATTCATTAGACCAAAATTTATCTTTCAGAGATCATTGTATTGTTCAATGGATCACAGCTAGGGATATGGAATTTGATTAATTTTCTGTATTTCTCCCCACTTAAGGAAGGCAATCACACTTACCGTGTTTATGTTATATCCATAGTATCTAGCACAGTGCTTGAATAATATAAGTTGTTTAGTAAATAACTGCGAAATAAAATAAGAAATGACTAAATACTCTATTGGACAATGAGGTATTAAAATGCACAAGCTGGTCAAGATAAGTTTCCGTTTTTCTCCTAGATCTAAAGCCATATGATAAAATTTGCAGGTAGATGATATCTACCTTGCACTTTGACTGGGAGAACATAGTCACCGTTTTATTGAAAAATGTTTTTGTGGTGGTGGTGTTGTTGTTGATCTTTGGTGCCCTCAGTTCAGTTCCAACTCGTAGCAACCCTATGGACAACAGAATGACGCTCTGTCTGGTCATGCACCATCCTCATAATCGTTGTTATGCTTGAGACCACTGTTGCAGCCATTGTGTCAGTATATATCTTGTGGAGGGTCTCCCTCTTTTTCGCTGACCCTCTACTCTATGCAATGGATGAGCTGGGCTGTTAACCAAAAGGTTGGCAGTTCGAATCCACCTGCCTTTCCTTGGAAATCCTATGGGGCAGTTCTACTAGGTCTTACCGGGCTGTTATGAGTCAGAATCAACTCGATGGCACATAATAAAAACAACAACTACTCTACTAAGCATGATGTCCTTTTCCAGGAAGGGGTCCTTCCTGGAAACATGTCCAAAATACATGAGAAGAATTCTCACCATCCATGCTTCTAAGGAGCACACTGGCTGTATTTCTTCCAAGAAAGACTTGTTCCTTCTTCTGGAAGTCCATGGTATATTCAATATTCTTCGCCAACATCCTAATTCAAAGGCATCAATTCTTCATTGGTCTTCCTTATTCATCGTTCAGATTTCCCATGCATATGAGGCAATTGAAAATATCACAGCTTGGTCAGGCGGACCTAAATCCTCAAAATAACATCTTTGCTTTTTAACACTTCAAAGAGGTCTTTTACAGTAGATTTGCCCAATGAAATGCATCATTTGATTTCTTGACCGCTGTTTCCATGGGTGTTGATTCTGGATGCAAGTAAAATGAAATCTCTGACAACGTCGATCTTTTCTCCATTTATCATGATGTTGCTTACTGATCCAGTAGTGAGAATTTTTGTTTTCTTTATGTTGAGGTGCAATCCATACTGAAGGGTATAGTCTTTGATCTTCATCAGCAAGTGATTCCAGTCCTCTTCACTTTCAAAAAGCAAGCTTGTGTCATCTGCGTATCAAAGGTCATTAATGAGCCTTCCTCCAATCCTGATGCCAAATTCTTCTTTATATAGTCCAGTTTCTCAAATTATGTTCTCATTATACATATTGAATAAGTATGGTAAAGGGCACAACTCTGAAACATACCTTTCTTGATTTTAAGCCATGCAGTATCACCTTGCTGTGTTCGAATGACTGCTTCTTGTTCTATGAACAGGTTCCACATGAGCATGATTAAGTGTTATGGAATTCCCATTCTTTACAATGTTATCCATAATTTGTTATGATCCACACAGTCAGATGCCTTTGCATACTCAATAAAACACAAACATCTTTCTTGTATTCTCTGCTTTCAGCCAAGATACATCTGACATCAGCAATGATATCCCTCATTCCACATCCCTTTCTGAATCTGGCTTGAATTTCTGGCAGGTCCCTGTCCATATATTGCTGCAACTGCTTTTGAATGATCTTCAGCAAAATTTTACTTGCATATGATATTAATGATATTGTTTGATAATTTCCACATTCTGTTGGATCTCCTTTCTTTGGAATGAGCTCAAATACAGAGCTCTTCCAATTAGTTGGCCAGGTAGCTGTCTTCCAAATTTCTTGGCATAGATTAGCGAGCACATCCAGCGCTGCTTCAGTTTGTTGACACATCTTGGTTGGTATTTCATGAATTCCTGGAGCCTTGTTTTTCACCAGTGCTTTCTGTGCACCTTGGAATTCTTTCTTCACTACTATCGGTTCTTGATAGTATGGCTGCTTCCTGAAATGGTTGAACATTGACTAATTCTTTTTGGTACAGTGACTCTGTGTATTCCTTCCATCTGTTTTTACGCTTCCTGTAGTTGTTCAATATTTTGCCCATGTTGTTGTTGTTAGGTGCAGTCAAGTTGATTCCAACTCATAGCGACCCTATGTACAACAGAACAAAACACTGTCCTGTCCTGTGCCATCCTCACGATTGTTGTTATGCTTGAGCCCATTGTTGTAACCCGTGTCAATCCATCTTGTTGAGGGTCTTCCTCTTTTTTGCTGACCTTCTACTTTACCAAGCATGATGTCCTTCTCCAGGGACTGAACTCTCCTGATAACATGTCCAAAGTATGTGAGGTGTAGTCTCGCCATCCTGGCTTCTAAGAAGTATTCTGGCTGTCCTTCCCAGACAGATTTGTTCATTCTTTTTGCCAGTCCATTTTGTTTATTTATACTAAAGAATCCTTTGAAATTGCACCTCGACGCTTGTATTTTTTATTCAGTTCTTTCAACTTGAGAAATGCTGAGCATGTTCTTCTGTTTTGGCTTTATAGCTTTAGGTCTTTGCACATTTCATTATAATATTTTACTTTGTCTTCTCAAGCTCCCCTTTGGAATCTTCTGTTCAACTCTTTCACTTCATTATTTCTTCCCTTCACTTTAGCTACTCTATGTTCAAGAGCAAGTTTCAAACTCTCTTCTGATATGCATTTTGCTCTTTTCTTTCCTTCCTGTTTTTTTAATGACCTTTTGCTTTTTTCATTGAGGATGTCCTTGATGTCATCCCACAACTCGTCTGGTCTTTGGTCCTTGGTGTTCAATGAATCAAATCTGTTCTTGAGATGGTCTCCAAATTCAGGTGGGATACACTCAAGGTCATATTTTAGTTCTGATGGACTTCTTTTAGTTTTCTTTAGCTTCAGCTTGAACTTGAATATGAGCAATTGATAGTCTGTTCCACAGTCTCCCCTAGCCTTGTCTGACAAATGTTATTGAGCTTTTCCATCTTCTTTTTCCACAGAGGTAGTCAATGTGATTCCTGTGTTTTCCATCTGGTGAGGTCCACGTGGTGTAGTCACTGTTTATGTTGTTGAAAAAAGGTATTTGCAATGAATAATTCATTGGTCTTGAAAAATTCTATCATGCAATCTCCAGCATCATTTCTATTACCAAGGCCATATTTTCCAGCCAATCCTTATCTGTTTCCAACTTTTGCATTCCAATAGTCAGTAGCTATAAATGCATCTAGATTGTATGTTTGATCAGTTTCAGACTGCAGAAGTTGGTAAAAATCCTCAATTTCTTCGTCTTTGGCCTTAGTGTTTAGTGTGTAAATTTGAATAGTATTAACTGATCTTCC
Source organism: Dugong dugon (assembly GCA_030035585.1). Lineage (NCBI taxonomy): Eukaryota > Metazoa > Chordata > Mammalia > Sirenia > Dugongidae > Dugong > Dugong dugon. The sequence goes on along the minus strand of CM057463.1, from coordinate 96,464,754 downwards.
TTGTAGGCATATGGATATAATCTTATCACTGACAACACTGTACTTAGGATAGATCTTGAAATGTTCTTTATGATGATGAAGGGGACAGCATTCCTCTTCAATTTGTCATTCCCAGCATCATAGACCATATGATTGTCCCATTCAAAATGGCCAATACTCGTCCATTTTATGTCACTAATGCCTAGGATATTGATCTTTATGAGGTCCATTTCATTTTTGGTGACTTCTAGTTTTCCTAGATTCATACTTCATACAGTCTGTGTTCTGATTGTTAATGGATGTTTGAAGCTATTTCTTCTCATTTTGAGTAGTGCCACAGCAGCAAATGAAGGTTCTGAAAGCTTGACTCCATCTGTGTCATTAAAGTTGATTTCTACTTTGAGGAGACAGCTCTTCTCCAATCATATTTTGAGTGCCTTCCAACCTGAGGGGCTCATCTTCTGGCACGATATCAGACAATGTTCCACTGCTATGAGGCTTTCACTTGCCAATTTTTTTTTCAGAAGTAGACAGCCAGGTCCTTCTTCCTAGTCTGTCTTAGTCTTGAAGTGCCATTGAAACCTGTCCAACATGGGTGACCATGCGGATATTTGAAATACCGGTCGTAAAGCTTCCAGTATCACAGCAACATGCAAGCAACCACAGTAGGACAAATCGACAGACATGTGGTGGGTTTTTGTGGTAGCCGATTTTATTTATACTTCCTTCACTGAGATAAAATACAATAAAAGTTGGGTACCATTTATTATGAAAGATGGTATTGTGTCATATTTAAGAGCATGAATTTGGGGCCAGTTGACATGAGTTGAAAGAATTGTAAGAGTTAATACATGTGAAGTGCTTAGTACAGTACCTGACACACAGTATATGCTGCATAAATGTTAGTTAATTTTATAAATCTTATTTTTTTCATTATACTGCACATACTGAATATAAAAACAGTAAACAGGAAAAGAGGAAATAAGACCAAAAGAAATTAGAATTTTAGAGAAATATTATGAAGTGGTTTTCATCTCTTTCCTCAAGCTCAAATTAATGCACTTTTTTGGTAACATCATTTGGGTGCAAGTACCAGTTGCACAAATTATTGAGTTATAAGGCTATCCTTGGAAACCTGGTGGCGCAGTGGTTAATAGCTCAGCTGTTAACCAAAAGGTCATCAGCTCGAATCCACCAGCCACTCCTTGGAAACCCTATGGGACAGTTCTCCTCTGTCCTATATGGTCATTATGACTTGGAACTGACTCGATGGCAGTGGGTTTAGTTTTTGGTTTAAGGCTATCCTTGTGACTTTGTTCTTTCCAAGTCTCTGTTTTATAATCTGGAAATTGGATACCAATAGTAGTACTGACCTCATAGAATTTAAGTAACAGTTAAACAACGCTAATTATGCAATGTGTAGTATATTTTTTCTTCTTCTCGTTCTTCTTATCATTATTGTTATTATTTATTGCTTGTGACATAAATAGAAGCAGATATTAGGCTAAAATACATCCAGCAGTTACTATGTAACAACCACTACAATTATCATGGATAATAAGAGTATATATAATACTCTCTTTATAAATTAACTTTCATGTGCCAAGTATTTCTGGAACTCAAAGAGCTTATTGTAACTGGGGAGTCAGACTGTGAATAAATAAATATCAATATCTTGTGGTGAGTAAATAGAAATGTGTTTGTCAAAAGAGGTAACATAGAGGAAAAGAGTAATTGGCTGAAGGCAACAGGTTAATATTTTACAAGTTTTAAGTAGTTTAACAAATATTGTATATTGTATATCAAGTATCTGTAGGTTTAGAGAAATTTCCTTTCTTTTTTAAATAATGTTTTATTGTATTTTCATTGAAGGTATACACAGGAGTTTAGCCTCCATTCAACAATTTATGCACAAGTCTATCAGTGACATTGGTTATATTTTTCACAGTTTGTGAACATTATTTCCATCCTGTTTGTTCTATTTCCATTATTCTAGTTTCCCTGCACCCTTATATTCTTATCTTTTTTTTTTTTTGCTAAGGGAGAATAAAAATATATAGAAGCAATTTAATATATACTGTCAAAAGTTTTAAAAAGTTAAGCAAACACTAAATCATTTTGATTAAATAACTTCGTATCTGTTTGTGATTTATTCAGCTTTCCTAGATTTAATGTTTTTAAAAACGCTAACCCCACCCTGCTATATATTAAGATAACTTATGACTGGATATATCTCTTTGTGTTATATAATTAGTAATATGAAGCTCTCACATACACCACAGGTCATGGGGAGACTGTCAGAGATGTTGACATGTATTTTCTTCTCCGGCAAAATGTTTATAGGTAGAAGAGGGACAATGTTGAACATTACCCAGTATCTGTGATCCTGGAAATAGCATGGGTACAAAATTCCCAGGTATGTTCTGGAAATGGTTTACTCCAAAAACCATCCTTCCTCATATGATCTATGTTTACCTGTGACAAGGGCAGCTACAGACCCTTCAAATTCCCATTCTTTGCCTCATAAATAGTTAGCTGAACTATTTTATCTCCACTGATCAATCAGAACAAAATACTTGATAATCAAGCTTTGGTAAAATTTCTCTCCTTCCCAAGGCTCCTAAACTTTCACCCACCCTCAGCCTGAACCAGCATACAACTTCTCTTTTCACAATCCCTCCCTAGGATAAGGAGTCCTTGGGTGGTGCAAATGCTTAACACGCTTGGCTGCTAACAGTAAGGTTGGAAATTTGAGTCTATCCAGAGGTGCCCAGAAGAAAGGCCTGGTGATCTACTTCTGAAAAAATCATCCAGTGAAGACCCTGGGGAGCACAGTTCTACTCTGAAACACATGGGGTCCTCATAAGTCAGGTCACCATAGGTCAGGGTGGATTCAAGGGCAACTGGTTTTTTGGTCTCTAGAATAAATTGATGTTAGGGTAAACTATTCTTTGATCTACTGTCCAGTGATGCTAACTTAGCACATCCCACTTCCCAATACTGGTTCTTTCTAATTATGGCTATATCTCCTTATAAAAGAAAAGCTGTTTCTGCCTGACTTTTGGGAAACTTGCATATTCTCCCTATTGCAACAGTCCTTCTCCCCCTGCTGCAATAGTATCTTTCCTCCCTCTTGCAGTAAGCGTTTTGAATAAAGTCTCTCCTTATGTAAGTCTGGAGTTGTTTTTTATTTGACAAGAGAAAACTGAAACCTGAAAAGATGGAGAGACCACATGGGGACACAAAGCAGTTACTGACAATATTAAGGTATGTTTTCATGATTTCTTTGCTTAGAGAAACATAAACTAAGAACCAGAAAACCTGGAGTAATTTCCCAGCTCTGTCTCTAATAGCTGGTGTGACCTTGGGCAAGTCATAAAATTTTTTGAGGCTTGAATTTCTTCTCTTATAAAGCCGGAATCACTGTGCCTACCTTCAGGGATATTGTAAGGATGGAATGAGATAATGTATAGGAAAGAGATCACCAGATCGTATAGTCCCCTCATAACACATTCATTACTTCTAAACAGCTCTCCTCCGCTTGGGGCTGATCACTCAAAGCAGCTCCTAGCTTATAAGGGGGGTTTAAAATGTTTGCAAGGTTATCAACTATGATCCTCCCTGTAGGGAAAAAAAAAGGTAAACAGAGAAAAATGAAATTTAGCCAGAAATAACTCCATGTAAGTGCTGTTGATTCTTTAACTTGACCATATGTGTTTTCTTACAAGACCTTCAAGCCCAGGGAGAATTATCCATAGGAAAATCAACACTAGACTAGAGGATGCAAAATAATGAAACAAAGTATTTCAAGGATTAAATGAAACTCATTTCATAACTTGACATTTTATATGAGTATATGGTTTTGATGGCATTATTTTTAAAATAATGAAAACTAAGAATTTAAGGAAAGTGTCTTAAATGAGAGAGAATTTATCATAATCTCAACATGAAACTAGGCTGCTTTTGTTTAGCAAAATTATACTGTCTTGAGGCTATCAAATTGATCTTGCCATAAAAAGATGGTTTTTAAATTACTAATTTTTAAGTTTGAAAGCATTTTAATTTATTTTCTTTGGTGCAGAGGAAGCGGCAAGTTCATTTTTCATTTATTTTTCAAGATCCAAGAGGTATCTGTTTAAAGTTTGTCCCTCAAAAATAGAATCTTTAATCTTTTTTTTTTCTCCTCATATACAGGGACTTCTCCCTACCTGAAAATTTTTCTTTGCATGTTTCTTAATATTAAAAAGGGGAGGAATGTTGGCCCATCCTTTCTAAGTAATTTAATAAATATTATTTTTTCTATTCCACATTGTATGAACAATAAGGATCTAATCATTTTGGAGCCAAAACTTCTTTACTTTAATTCATTTTATTTAGGTTTATATATATTTTTAGTGTGGGGAATATATATGTAACAAAACATTTGACATTTTGGCATTCCTCACATGTACAATTCAGTGACATTAATTTATACACACTTTTTCCAATCAAAAAATGTATATTATTTACTTTTTAAATGTGTACTTTTTAATTAGCCTATTGACAGAATGAACACACTAATTGCTGTATTTAATATATTTGCTTTTATACTAAATATATTTTTATAAAATTTGTAATTTTTATAAATGTATAAATTTATTATTGTCTTGAATGATGTCTCTTTTAAGTAATGAATCTTTGTTTTATTTTAGAATATTTTCATTGATCTTGACTTAGTAATTGATATACTTATCTTCCATTTCAGTTGTGGCTTCAAAATTATTAGCCAAATATTTCTTGTAATTGTTTTACTTTGTATTTTTTCCTGAAAATCACCTCTTTACAGAATAATCATGAATGAGAAAATATTTTTAAACATTAAAGCAATAATATTACTGTTTTTTTTTTTAATCTGAGGTTATTTAATATCATGAAAGTAAGATGTAGTGGAAATTGCAAAAGCCCAGGAATATTGGACATTGGTCTCAATTCCAAAATTTTGTAACATAAACATCTCTGGGCTTCAGTTTCCTCATTTATAAAATGAAGTGTGTAAACCAGGTGCTCCATAAGATCTCTTGAAAATCCAGCTTTCTAAGATCCATTTAAATCAGTTTACAATGATGGAAATTCGGAGCCCTTTTCTATTGAACGGAGTCCTGGTAGCACAGTGGTTAAGAAGTTGGTTGCTAACCAAAAGGTTGGCAGTTTGAATCCACCAGCTGCTATGTGGGAGAAAGATGTGGCAGTCTACTTCTGTAAAGATTATAGCATTGGAAACCCTATGGGGGCAGTTCTACTCTGTCCTATTGGGTTTCTGTGAATAGAAATTGACTCGACGGCAATGGGCTTTTATTTTCTATTGAAAATTCTTCTATTAATAAACCTAGTTTCTTGAATATGATATACCCAGGATTGATTTCTCATGTATAAATAAAAATGTAAACAAAAACTATAACTTGTATAAAACCAAACCAAAAACCCATTGCCATCAAGTCAATTCCAACTCATATCGACCCTATAGGACAGAGTAGAACTGTCCCTATGGTTTCCAAGGAGTGGCTGTTGGATTCCAACTGCCAACATTTTGGTTAGCAGCCAAGCTCTTAAGTGCTGCACCACCACGGCTCCATAACTTGTATAACACCCTTTATATTATACTTCACTAGATTTTTACAAGCATATAAATAACTAAACACAGCCATCATCTATTTCTATTCCCCTTCCTCCATCCTCACCCCATTGCTCTACCATCACACGTTACTTATGTACTCTTATATGTTTTCAAGAAAATTTCCAGCATTAATGCAAGTGACATGCATAGTTTTGTAACACATCATTGTCCCCTGAAAACAATAAAATGGTGCTTAATTACCTGTGTAACTGTGCTGAGCACTGTATAGAACGTATCACAACCACATTTTTGTTTTGTTTTGCTTTATATTCATAAAAGAAATATACTTCTTCCAAATGAAAGATATCCCATTCGAAGTCATGTCTTGTGTGGCAGACCTTTCCAACTGAAGAATAATATCATGTCACATAGAGGGAACAAGAGGAGAGCTCAAATCCTAAACTTTGATTTCCTTTGGCACCATCAGTACTTTACTTCTCAGTAAGCCGGTTTATTCATCTGCGTGTCTCTCTTACTCTCTCCTTATTTGTAAAACACAAATAATAATGTTTGCTTTGTGTGAGTTATAGGAAGAGTCTCAGGACCAAAGATCTACTACATGTAAGTGTACTGTGTGAATTATAAAATACAAGAGGTGTTTGATCCAAACAAGAACGTCACCTCTTTGAGTATCTCTTCTTAAATAAATTTATTATAGATATGGCCTAACTGCTTTACTCTCCAAGGCGCATAAAAAAAACTAAGGGTGCTTATAGTTGCCATTTTTATAAGTCAAGAATGAAAATATGTAAGTTTTCGGTTTCAAAAACTCACTGTTCGTTAATCATATATATATATATATATATATATATATATATATATTTTCATGTCATTTCTCTTTTTAGTTATTCTCACACAAAACTGTAGATGGCAAGTACAAGCTGCCTGGGAACTTCCACTGCTCATGTAGGCCAAATAAATCCAAACCTTCTAACTCTAGCCTAACGGCCCATCTTAGGGCCATTTAAAATTTCCTCCCACAGGCATTGAAGAGTGACACAAAGACCAGCATTTAATACTAATTTTGAATACACGGTCAGCAAATAAGGGTAAAAAAAAAATTCAGAGGATTAAAATTACCCTTGACTGGCTTCTTATTTGCACAGATTTTCATTTAGGTAAATCAGCCAAATACAGTTGTTCTTGTTCTTGTACAATAGGTTTGTTTCAACCCATGGGATCCCTTAGTATGGCAAGACGCTAATGTTCTAGAACCAGCAATAGTTTCATAGGTCTCAAGCAATCTCATTCCAGGGAACTTATTCTCATTAATTGAAATGGCCAGCTGAATTGACCACACAAACTTGCCATTCTTTCTCTGCCTTTCACTTTTTATTTAGTCTTGCCTCCGCAAAACTCCACTTCACACTTGATGCTTCTCTTGCGTTTAGATATATATATATTTTTTGGTTGATTCATGCCTTTAATTTGAAAAAAAGAAATCTATCACACGTTCTTTTTTTTTCATGTCTCCTTTTCCCCACTATCCAGATCATGATCACTATGGGGTCGAGGGAAGAGCGATATAGATACAATATGCTACTGGAAGCTGAGATAGTATTTGTGCCTAATTCACTCAAAGGAACTTTCCTTTAGGGTAGGTTTTGGTATCCCTCTACAAATATCCTAAATAAGTTTCTATTAAACTTTATTATATAGAGTAACAAATATAACCTTATGACAAAAAGCTTATCCCTCACCGAGTCAGAGTTTTACCTATTTCATATCTAGTGCACACAAAGTTCAAAAGCATTATCCTCTTCTGTGATATTTATGGTTGTGGTAACACAGATCATGTGCAATATGGCCTAGAGAATTTCCTTCACTTAGGGAAGAAAATGTATGATGTACTGATACTTTAAATATTTTACCTAACTACAACCAAGTATTCATTAGATGCTTATTTGCAAGATAAAAAAATAAAAAACTTACCAATATAGACAAAGAGAGAATTGAAACTATATTTACTCTCATTGCAGCTGCTTCTTTAACTCCTATGGGTTGATTAAGAAAGGAAATTCTAGAACATTTAATTGTACTCCTGTGGAACACGTAGATGGATCAAGGGACAATCTTTCAAACATAACAAGGGGATGCTGCATGGTTTATATTTGGAAAAGGTGTGTGGCACCTTTTCAATCTATATGCTGAAGAAATAATCCAAGGAGTTGAACTAAATAAAGAAGAGCACAGCTTCAGGATTGGAGGAAGACTCATGAACAACCTGTGGTATGCAGATGACACAACCTTGCTTGCAGAAAATGAATACCACTTGAAGTACTTAATTAATGAAGGTCAAATATTATAGTCTTCAGTATAGATTAAATCTGAAAGTGAAGAAAATGACAATACTCACAACTGGACCAATAAACAATATAAAAAAAATGGAGACAAAATTGAAGTTGTCAATGATTTAATTCTATTTGGATTAATAATCAATGTCCATGGAAGCAGCAGTCAAGGAATCAAACCAGTATTTCATTAAGCAAATCTTCTACAAAGGACTGCTTTAAAGTTTTAAAAAGCAAAGATGTCACTTTGAATGAGTAAGGTACATGACCCAAACCATGTTTTTTTCAATTGCCTCATAAACATGCTAAAGCTAGATAATGAAAAAGAATATCAGAGAATTGACATATTCAAATTGTAGTGTTGGTGAATAATATCAAATATAGCGTGGATTGCCAGAAGAACACACAAATCAGTCTTAGAAGAAATACAACCAGAATGCTCCTTAGAAGAGAGGATGGCAAGCCTTCATCTTGTTTACTTTGGACATGTCATAAGGAAAGACCAATTGCTAGAAAAAGAAATCATGTTTGGTAAAGTATAGGGTCAGGGAAAAGAGAGAAACCCTCAATGAGATAGACTGATAATAGCTGGAACAATGAACTCAAACATAGCAACGATCATGAAAATGGGTCAGGGTGGGACAACGTTTCATTCTGATATACATACGGCTGCCATGAGTTGGTGCTCACTTAAGGGCAACTAACATGGGTTGAATTGTTTTCCCCAAAAAGCTATGTTCAAGTACTAACCCTCAGTACCTATGAATGTGAATTTATTTGGAAATAGGGTCTTTGGAGATATAAGTTAACAGAGTGTTATACTGGAGAATGGTGAGTCCTGATCCAATCTAAGTGATGTCCCTATAAGAAGAGTCAAAGAGGCAGACAGAGACAGAGGGAAGAGGGCCATGTGAAAACATAGTCAGAGATGGGAATTATGCTGCCACAAACCAAAGAACTCCTGGGGCTACTGGAAACTGAGAAAGGCAAGGGAGGATGTTCCCCCACAGAAAGCATGGTTGTACTAACACCCTGAATTCAAACTTATAATCTCCAAGGCTGTGAGAGAATAAATTTCTGTTGTTTCAAGGCACATAGTTTGTGGTAATTTGTTACAGCATTTGATTCAAATTTTTGATTCAGTGAATAGATGGCCATGTCTGGATGCTATGCCCACACCTTGGCAGTCAGAAAGACTAGAAAAGCCTTTTCATCTTCTACAGTGGGAGGTGAGCTCTTCTCCCAGCTAGATCCTTATATTGGAAAATTTCTGAAAATACAATGAGTTTGTATGTCAGGCAGTCTAGAAATGGCAAATTCATTCAGTAATGGGTTATTATTTGTTTCCTAATTTTTTTAGAGAATACGTAATATAAAATTACATTTTACATCACCAGTTGCCATGGAGATGATTCTGACACATGGCAACCCAATGTATGTCAGAGTAGAACTGTGCTCCATAGGATTTTCAATGGCTGATTTTTCAGAACTAGATTACCAGGTCTTTCTTCTGACGCACCTTTAGGTGGACTCAAACCACCAACCTTTTGGTTAGCAGCTGAGTATGTTAATCATTTACACCACCCAGGGATTCCTATTATAAACTACTGTATAATAAAAGATTATCTGTGTGTGGCAGAGTGGTGATGTGTGGTATGGTTATGGCAAAAAATAGTGAAATAAGCACCATAGACCTTCAAAGATGAGAAAGTTTCCTGTGAGCCTGGAACAGACTTTGAAATGAGAGGTAGGACTTAAATTAGCAGAAAAAGAGGCAGGACATCTAATAAAAAAGGAGACACTGAGAGAAGAATGAATGGCACATTTGGGGGTTAAAAATGGTTTACAAATTTACTTGGAGTGAAGTATTTGTGTGAGAGAATGTTGGCTGATGTAAGGGTCTCCATTTGGGGAGGTTATTAACATCCTTGTATGTCAGAGTGAAAAGTTTGAACATTATTCTAGAAACAATGAGATATTATTTAAGAGAAGGAAGTAACATATTTAATAAAAAATATTCTAATGTAAGGTATATTGCAGAGGGGAGTTCTGATGGCACAAAACCAGGTAAAAGAAAATGCAATAGTTACGAAAAAATGACTGCAACTGATGTAGTATTTTGGAAATGTAGCAAAATTGTCACACTTGTGAAGTATTACAAAGGGAAAATAATAGAACTTGGTAGATAAATAAAGCAATGGAGAGGTAAATTTATCTCTAATGTTTTAATCCAGTAGGACTACAAGGATATTTCATATTTTTAAAATTCTATGTTTACAGTGGTACTAGAATATTCAGTGAGAAACATGCCTATACAGAAATAAAAGCCTAGAACCTGAAGAAAGAAAAAATCTGAAGACAAGGATTTGGGAGACGTATATATATATATAGAGAGAGAGAGAGAATTCAGTGATCCAAGCAATTTTACTCTATGAAGTAAACTAACAGAGAAACTAACAGCCTCAAAATAATTAGAAGTGATGCATATAAAGTCAGGATTTGTTAATTTGATATTATTCACCAGAATTATCAAAGCCTGACTTTTTAAAATGGACTACTGCTCTTGAGAATAATGAACTATAGTATTATTTATAACTTACTTTATTTTAAATCTATGGAAGTTTTTTTTATGCATTATATATTGGGCAACTATATTAAGCATTCCTGAACAATCCAGGATCACATTGTTAGATACATTATCTATATATATGTTTAGATAGCTTTAATTATGAACAATAATTACAATTAAATATGATTATTCAGATCTTCAGTATAAGCAGCTGTGATATAGACGATATTACATTTTTCTTATCAACAACTCTTAGTCTAATATTTATTTGGGGAATGTGTGAAATACGCAATAATTCTTGACTTTTTTCAGTTGTAAATATCAGTGTGTTTAATTACACAGCACAACCACCAAATTTACATTAGAGGAGTACAAATACATGAAATAGAAATAACATGAGTTCAGAATATATTTGCATATAAATTGTATTTGATGAAAATTGCAGAAAGTTACATTTGTTTAGTAGTTTTTATTATTCTGAATCAAAATAGCAAGTAAATTAGTCATCCAAATGCAAGTCTAACACAATTTGTGACTTAATTCATAATAATAGAAGTGTACTGAAAACAAATGCTGGCCGATGCAAATTACAAGTAAATCTTATGTGACAAAAAATAGCTTGCTCACTCTTTTGTTCTCTAAAAGCAGCTTTTTTTTTTTAAATTTTTTTTTTTTTTAATATTTTATTGTACTTCAGGTGAAGGCTTACAGAACAAATAGTATCTCATGAAACAGTAGTACACATGTTGTTTTATGACATTGGTTAACAACCCCACAACATATTAACTCTCTAACTTCTCAACCTTTTCTTTTTTTTTTGGTGAAAATACACATAGCCAAAGATACACCATTTCAAAAATTTCTACATGCACAGTTCAGTGACATTGACTACGCTCTTCCAATTGTGCTGTTATTCTCACTTAAGATAAAGGCTTACAGAACAAAATAGTTTCTTATTTAACTGTTACTACAAATGTTGCCCTATGACAATGTTAACAATCTCACAACATATCAACAATATCCTTACTCAACCTTGGGTTCCCTATCACCAGCTTCCTTGTCCCCTTCTGCCTTCTGGCCCTTGTCACTGGACTCCTGTACCTCGTTAGTCTCATTTGGTTTTACGGGGCTGTCCACTCCCAGGCTGAACAGTGAACCTCGGAGGCAACTTCACCACTGAGCTAAAAGGGTGTCTGGGGGCCACACTCTTGAGGTTTCTCCAGTCTCCTTTAGACCAGTAATTCTGGTCTTTTCTAAAAGCAGCTTTTGACGAGTAACCCCCACTTCTCTGAATCTAACTCTTTGGTAAAATGTAAATAATGACCCTTGATTTTCTTCATTCCTGGGATGATTATAAGGATGGAATGAGGTAATGTAAATAAAACATGGTCTATAAAGTGTAAAGCATATGAGCAGTGTCATTCAAAAAGTAATGCCTTACATTGTAGAAACAGAAACAGAAAAAATTCTATTGACTCAATATGGAGTCACAAAAACAACATCTATAAACAATTACCCATACTTGTTTCCTTAAACTCTCACATTCTTATCATTTTTCAACAAGCTCACACTGGCTAATTAATGCCTCTACAATACGCTGAAGGTAGTCTAGACAAGATAACCAATATCATTCATGTTCCTAAAAATGAACATACACTAATTTATCTAGAATTCTCAGAAGTCTTAAAAAAAAAAAAAAAAAAAGAACAACCCTCAGTTGCCATGCCAAGGGAGAGCTTGTGGAAATACTAGGTCCAACCATTTTCTCCATTACCTCCACCTCAAACCACAGCAAATGAACATGCATTCTAAGTAAAAATCCTTTAATTTCATCCTGTTTCCAATCAGATGACCACCTTATGCCTTTCCTATGATAAAATTCTAGAGTTGTATCTTTTAAGAAATTATTCCTTTATGAAATGCACTTTGCTGTTGCTTTCTGCAACACCACTCTCACCTAATTTTCTGTATTTGTGGCTGCTCCTTTTCAGTCGCCTTTACTAAACACTACTTTGTCATCTGGCATCTAAATATTGAAGTTCCTTGGAGCTTAATTTCAAATTATTCTCTTTTGTTTATATTCTTTCTCTAGATGATCATATCCATTTCTTTACTGCCAGTTATATGTATTTTTCCCAAATTTATATAGATAACAAAGAACTATTTATTATATTCCATAATTAATATAAACCTTTTATTTGGTATTTTCACTTGAAATCACACATGCATTTTCACTTATTATTTCTAAAAGTTAAGGTTTTTCTCTCAAAACATGTTTTTCCCAGCTTTTTGATACTAGTTAATGTCAGTTCTAACAGTCAAAATATTGAGACTCATCCTTGACACTTCCCACTCACCCCTTCCCAATATCTATCATCAGTAACTTAATTTGTTGTTAACTACCTAGGTCATTAAAAAGGAAGGAGAGAAAGAAAAGGCCAAAACAGATGTCAGAAGAGACTCTGAAACTTGCTCTTGAACACTGAGTAGCTAAAGTGAAAGGAAGAAATCATGAAGAAAAAGAGTCGAACAGAAGATTTCAAAGGGTGGCTCGAGAAGACAAAGTAAAGTATTATGATGACATGTGCAAAGACTTGGAGATAGAAAACCAAAAGGAAAGAACATGCTCCGCATTTCTCAAGTTGAAAGAACTGAAAAAAAATTCAAGCCTCTAGTTGTAATACTGAAGGATTCTAAGGGGAAAATATTAAACAATGCAGGAAGCATCAAAAGAAGATGGAAGGAATACACAGTCATTATACCAAAAAGAATTAGTTCATGTTCACCATTTCAGGAGGTAACATATGATCAGGAACTGATGGTACTGAAGGAAGAAGTCCAAGCTGCACTGAAGGCATTGGCGAGAAACAAGGCTTTAGGAATTGACAGAATACCAATTGAGACGTTTCAACAAACGGATGCAGTACTGGAAGTGCTCACTCGTCTACGCTAAGGAATTTGGAAGACAGGTACCTGGCCAACCATATGTAACAGATCCATATTTATGCCTATTACCAAGAAACGTGATCCAACCAATGAAGAAATTATTGAACAATACCATTAATATCACACGCAAGTAAAATGTTACTGAAGATCATTCAACAGCACCTGCAGCAGTATGGTAACAGGGAACTGCCAGAAATTCAGGCCAAATTCAGAAGAGGACGTGGAACAAGGGATATCATTGCTGATGTCAGATGGATCCTGGCTAAAAGCAGAGAATACCAGAAAGATGTTTACCTGGGTTTTATTGACTATGCTAAGGCATTCAACAATGTGGATCATAACAAATTATGGATAACATTGCAGAGATTGGGAATTCCAAAACACTTAATTGTGCTCATGAGGAATCTGTACATGGATCAAGAGGCAGTCATTCAAACAGAACAAGACTGCATGATTTAAAGTCAGGAAAGATGTGTGTCAGGGCTGGATCCTTTCACCGTACCTATTCAATCTGTGGGAACCCTGGTGGCATAGTGATTAAGTGCTATGACTGCTAACCAAAAGGTCAGCAGTTCAAATCTGCCAGGAACTCCTTGGAAATTCTTTGGGGCAGTTCTACTCTGTCCTATAGGGTTGCTATGAGTCAGAATCAACTCGACGGCAATGGGTTTGGTTTCTTTTCTTCATTTGTTTGTTTTTTTACTCAATCTGTATGCTGAGCAAATAATCCGAGAAGCTGGACTATATGAAGAAGAATGAGGCATCAGGATTGGAGGAAGACGCATTAACAACTGACGATATGCAGATGACACAACCTTGCTTGCTAAAAGTGAACAGGGCTTGAAGCACTTACTGATGAAGATCAAACACCACAGCCTTCAGTATGGATTACACCTCAACATAAAGAAAACAAAAATTCTCACAACTGGACCAATAAGCAACATCATGATAAACAGAGAAAAGGTTGAAGTTGTCAAGGATTTCATTTTACTTGGATCTATAATCAACGCCCATGGAAGCAGCAGTCAAAAATCAAAAGACGCATTGCATTAGGCAAATCAGCTGCAAAAGACCTCTTTAAAGTATTGAAGAGCAATGATGTCACCTTGAAAACTAAGGTGCACCTGACCCAAGCCATGGTGTTTTCAATCACCTCATATGCATGCGAAAGCTTGACAATGAATAAGGAAGACCAAAGAAGAACTGATGCCTTTGAATTGTGGTATTAGCGAAGAATATTGAATATACCATGGACTGCCAAAAGAATGAGCAAATCTGTCTTGAAAGAAGTACAACCGGAATGCTCCTTAGAAGCAAGGATGACGAGACTATGTCTCACATACTTTGGACATGTTATCAGGAGGGATCGGTCCCTGGAGAAGGATATCATGCTTGGTAAAATTGAAGGTCAGTGAAAAAGAGGAAGGCCCTCAGTGAGATGGGTCAACGCAGTGGCTGCAACAATGGGCTCAAGCGTAGCAAAGATTGTGAGGATGGCGCAGGATCAAGCTGTTTTTCATTCTGTTGGGCACAGGGTTGTTACAAGTCGGAACTGACTTGACGGCACATAACAACCACCTAGAAAATAATATGTATTACAGCCACTTATCTTCATATCCACTGTCAGCTTCACTCTCTACTTCTACTCTTACTTCATTAATAAATTCTGCATAGAACATCCAGATGGTATTATTAAAATACTTCTTGCTTAAAATAAGTTGAAGGTTTCCAATTATCTTCACATGTCCAATTTTCTTCACATGGTTTTGGATAATTAGCCCTGAAGGTTAGCAGTTCGAATCTGCCAAGGCACTCCTTGGAAACTCTATGGGGCAGTTCTACTCTGTCCTATAGGGTTGCTATGAGTCGGAATCAACTGGACGGCAACAGGTTTGGTTTTTGGAGCCCTGGTGGTGTAGTGGTTAAGAGCTCAGCTGCTAACCAAAAGGTCAGCCGTTCAAATCCACCAGCCGCTCCTTGGAAACTCTATGGGGCAGTTCTACTCTGTTCCATAGCATGCCTTTGAGTTAGAATTGATTCCACAGCAATGGGTTTTTTACCTCTATAGTTTCATATAGTGCTATTTTTCCATTCATCTACAAACTCGATGTCTTTCAGCCTCTTAAAGGTATTGAGTTCTTTCCTGTCTCAGAGCTATTTCTGCCCTGAAAGCAAACATTCAACACACACGCCCACCACCTAACTAACTTTCCTCTCTTACACTCTTCCCAAGATGGCTCCTTCTGTTAACTCAGGTGCCATATTGTCATTGCCTATTAAAGTCCTTTCCTAACTATTTCAAATATATCTCTCTGATACTATCTCTTATAAAGTTGTTTTTCTTTTTTAAACTTGCAATGCTTGCTCCCAATTACATGTTTATCTGTTCTTTGAATAGCTTAATTTTCATTTTCAGTACTTCAGTTGTACATCTGAATACTGCAAGGACCACTATGCGTCTGATAATTACCTCAGGGCCTGGCACATAGTATGTTCACCTGTCCAACTTACATAGAAAAGAGAATAATCAAGGATTATAAATAATGCAATCTAACTGATAATAGTTTCCTATACTTGGCAACATGTCAATATGAAAACTAAGTAAAATACCTAGTCTGTTCACATATTTTCACACACAGCAAATGATTCATTATTTATATATTTTTATTAAATTTATTGATTTATATAAACGGAAATTTCTATTAGTTACTTTTTCATATTAAGTTTATTCTTTGTGAGAATATACCAAGAATGTTGTTGTTAGGTACTGTCCAGTCAGCTCCAAGTCATAGCAGCCTTATGTATAACAGTTGCCAAGTAAGTTTTGCCCCATCCAAACAACAGTGTAGATATGTTTGAGCCCACCGTTGCAGTCATGGTGCCAATCCATCTCATTGAGGGTCTTTCTCTTTTTCACAGACCCTCTACTTTACCAAGCATGATGTCCTCCTCCAGCAGTTGGTCCCTCCTGATGACATGTACAAAGTAAGTGAGGCAAAGTCTCATCATCTTCACTTCTAAGGATCATTCTGACTGTTCTTCCTCCAAGAGATTTAGTTTAAGAATGTTGGTACAGGATTACAGTCAGTTATTTATTTGAAACAAATATTCTCTGCCTTTAATTTTCAATCAGTGAATGACTAATAAATTCTGACTAATCGAGTGACATTAAATATGTATTTATAAAATCTAAGAGCTGAAAGGAACTTCAAAAGTCAGTTTGTACAAGATTCCAATCTGCCCCATTTAATCTTTCTGAATTCAAGAAAAACATAGTTAGCTATGTTACAAACTGAGCTGGAGATATCATGGACTCTTACCAAATTCATTTACATTGAATTGAATGACTTTTTGTCTCAGCACTTTAATATGGAAAAATCAAGTTCCAAAATGTGTGGCTATGTTAATACATATAAGCATTTGAAATACAGTAAGGGCCACCAACACCATGTCTGCTTATATCAGTTCTGGTAGGAATGGCACAGATAGGCATTAAGAAGTTACAAAAAATTTAATGAAGTATATAATTGAAGTATTTTGCTTCTGATTTCTTCAGAAATCAATGGCAGACATAGGAGGTCATAAACAGAGTTACAAAAGTTACTTTAAAAAATAAAAATGTAGTGAATTATTTCAGTAATGCTGTGTAAGTTTGCTTTTTGGTAAAATATATGTTCTAATTAAGGGATGAGTCATACAAGAAGAATATATTCCAAATCTTTAAAAACAAATCTGGGACTTCTGGGAAACATGGCACTATAGTCATAAGCACCACACTGTCTCTCCACAGCAAAGATCAGAAAAACTAAGTCAAACAGTCACATGTCAATCAAATGAAGATATAAAGAACTTAGTCAAGCAAATGGAATAAGAAGCTGACTGAGAACAGAGAGTGAGGAGGCACACATGCAGAGGTCCCCTATCAGGTACCGGAGCATGGATCTACCATCTTGGACTCTTATCGGAGGTCAGAGAACATGGGGTATGAGGAAGAAGCTTCACGGAGCTTCCAGCAGGAGCCAGAACAACCGGTAACCAGCGGTATAGCTTTCTCATCCACCACCCTTCTTCACCCCCACTCAACCTCCTCTGCTTCCTGCAGCCACAGTCTCTTGGCCAGGAGGCACAAGCTTCACCCTCATGTCAGCTGGATTCCACCCAACTGCACTGGCCGGCTCCAAGTGCCTTTTGTTGGCTGCTGGTGTTGCTCTTTTCCGCTTCTTTAGATTTCTTCCTTACTTCTCACCACCTCCCCTTCCTTTCTCTCAAATACCTGGCTCTGTGCACCATATTTGCTTCTTCCTGAAAGGCTTTGAAACACTGCTTGACTGTGAAACTGCTTCCCGGCCCATGCTACCAGACTGGTGAGACCCCCGGGGCTTTTTTGTTTATTTGTTTGCTCTAATTTGTTCTGTTTTGATTTGTTTGTTTGTTTTCTTTTTCTTTTCTCTGTTTCGGAGCTACTCCCTTACTCTGCACAGATGCAGAGGGACATCTCTGGGAGCATTTCTTTTTTCTTGTTTTTTGGTTTTGGGGTTTTTTTTGTTGTTGTTGTTTCTTTCTTTTGTTTTCTTCTTACTCTTATTCCCTTTTTGTCTTTCTTCATTTCCAGTTTCTCTATTTATTCTTTTTTTTTCTTTTACCCTTTTTCTTTTTGTTTTTCCCCATTTTGCAGTCTCTCATCTCTCCACTCCAAAAGCAAACTCCCTTGGCACTCTTTTTGTTTGTTTGTTTGTTTGTTTGTTTTTGGTTCCTGTTTCTCTTTCCTCTCTCTCCTCTTTCCCATACCAATCTTAGCTCCACACATCACAATCTACCCTCTCCTACCTGTCTACCTGCACCGTGTGCTGAACATCACACTCCCAAGCAGCACAGGCATGGCCTACTGGAACCTCCCCTGCACTGACTCCCAGTCTGCACTGTTAGCTCTGGTACGTGCCACAAACAACCCATCCCAGCAACTCCCCCTCAGCTGGACCTGACCTGCTCTACCATACCTGACTGATGGACCCTGTCCATTGGAGAAGAGGTGAAAAGTATCATGCCCACAGATGAGCAAACAACAAAGAAAGCACAGCCTGCCTGCTCAAGCATAACCAAATAAAACAAAAAAGCAGAACAAAACAAACAAATCTACAATCAAACTGGGAAAATAACCACTGAATGCCCTGAAGACAGCAGACAATATCAAAACATTTACAAAAAAAGGATAGGATTGTTCCAGTAAGCATCCAGAATAAAACACCAGATGACCTTCCATAGTAGAAAAGACACTAGACCTATCTGATAGGGAGTTAAAATCTCTAATATTCAGAATTATCCAAGAGTCAAAGCAAAAAGCAGACAAAAATGAGGAACAAATAGACAAATTCATACAAAATACAGACAAAAAAATGGAGGAATTCAAGA
The DNA here is from genome assembly GCA_030035585.1 of Dugong dugon. Lineage (NCBI taxonomy): Eukaryota > Metazoa > Chordata > Mammalia > Sirenia > Dugongidae > Dugong > Dugong dugon. The sequence goes on along the minus strand of CM057463.1, from coordinate 96,445,907 downwards.
AAATAATACAGGAACAAAATGCTAAAATAAATTCACAACTAGAAATCATACAAAAACAACAATTAGAAATCCAAAAGATAAACAAAAAGATTTCAGAAATGCACAGTGTCATAAAAGGGCTGAGGAGCAGGTTTGAAACGATGGAAGATAGGATCAGCGAAATTGAAGACAAACACTTTGATATAAATTTGTTTGAGGAAAACTCAGGAAAAAGAACGAAGAAAAATGAAGAAACCCTGAGAATTATGTGGGATACAATCAAAAACAAAAATCAGAGTTCCAGAACAGAGGAAGAAAACAGAAAACACAGAGAGGATCATTGAAGAATTGCTGACAGAAAACTTCCACAATATCATGAAAGACGAAAAGCTGACCATCCAAGAAGCTCAATGAACCCCATATAGCGGATAGACCCCAAAAGAAAATCACCAAGGCATATCATAATCACACTCGCTAAAACCAAAGACAAACAAAGAATCCTGAGAGCAGCATGAGAAAAACAAAAAGTCACATACCGAGAAGAAACAACAAGACTAAGCTCGGATTATTCAGCAGAAACCATGCAGGCAAGAAGGCAATGGGACGACATATATAAAACCTTGAAAGAAAAGTATAGTCAGCCAAGAATAATATATCCTGCAAACTCTTGTTCAAATATGATGGTGAAATTAGGTCATTTTCAGATAAACAGAAATTAAGGGACTATGTAAAAACCAAACCAAACTTACAAGGCTTATTAAAGGGAGTCCTTTGATCTGAGAACAAATGACATCAGACCACAGTCTGACTATAAGACACAGGATTGTACTAACCAGATACCAATCTAGGAAATGATCTCTTAAGGACTACTCAAAACCAAAAGAATTACAACAGGGAACCAGAGAGGTTAATCTGTAAATGACAGCAACATCAGAACAATAAAAGGGAATAAACGGTGTAGGTATAGAACCTTCTAATGGAGAGGAAGGCAAGTCAATACCAAGTAATAATAGACTGGTTCAAATCTAGGAAGATAAGGGTAAATTTCAAGGCAACTACAAAGAAAGTTAACAAACCAACTCATCAAAATAAAGAAGAAAAACATAAAGTCTCAGTAAAAACAAAACCTACAAAAACAAAAGAAATGAAAAACAAAAAATCCACAAACAAAAGGAACTTAGCACAGGAGAGTAAGAAGAACAAAGAAAATGTCAACACCACAAAAAAAAAAAAAAAAAAGCACTACAAAATGCAATCCCACTCCTAGGAATATATCCTAGAGAAATAAGAGCCATCACACAAATAAACATATACACAAATAAACATATGCACAAACATGTTCATTGCAGCATTGTTCACAATAGCAAAAAGATGGAAACAACCTAGATGCCCATCAACAGATGAATGGATAAACTATGGTGCATACACACTATGGACTATTATGCAAAGATAAAGAACAATGATGAATCTGTGAAGCATCTCATAACATGGATGAAACTGGAGGACATTATGCTGAGTGAAATAAGTCAATCACAAAAGGACAAATATTGTATGAGACGTCTATTGTAAAAACCCATGAAAAAATTCACATACAAAATGTAACGATCTTTGTTGGTTACGAGTGATGGGAGAGGTGGGGGGGAACTAAACAGACAATATATAAGTGGTAACTTTGGTGAAGGGTAAGATAGTACACAATACTGGGGAAGCCAGCACAGTTTGTACAAGGAAAGGTCATGGAAGCCCCATAAACACTTTCAAACTCCCTGAGGGACTGAATTGCTGGGCAGAGGGCTGTGGGGACCATGGTATAGGGGAACATCTAGCTCGATTGGCATAACACAGTTTATAAAGACAATGTTCTACATTCTGCCTTGGTGAGTGGTATCTGGGGTCTTAAAAGCCTGTGTGCAGCCATCTAAGATACTCTACTGGTGACACCCCTTTGGGAGCAAGGGAGAATGAAGAGAACTAGGTACAAGGAAAAGATTGGTCCAAAGGACTAATGGACACAGCTACCAAGGCCTCCACCAGACTGAGTGTAGTACAGCTAGATGGTGCCTGGCTACCACCACTGACTGCTCTGACCGGAATCACAACAGAGGGTCCTGGACAGAGCTGGAGAAGGATGTAGAACAGAATTCTAACTCATAAAAAAAAAAAGACCAGATTTACTAGCCTGACAGACTGGAGAAACCCTGAGAGTATGGCCCTTTTAGCTTAGTGGTGAAGTCTCTCCCAAAGTTCACTGTTCAGCCAGGGATTGGACATCCTCATTAAAAAAAAAAGGGACTAATGAGGCACAGCAGTACAGGGACAAGGACTAGAAGGCAGAAGGGGACAGGAAAGCTGGTGATAGGGAACCCAAGGTTGAGAAGGGACAATGTTGACATGTTGTGTGGTTGTTAACCATTGTCATGGGCAATACGTGTTCTAACTGTTTAATGAGAAACTATTTGTTCTGCAAACCTTCATCTAAGGCACACACACACACAAAAAAAGAATTATCTATGTGAGATCAAATTGACAACAACAGCTTAAAAGGTTTAATGAGAAGCCTAGGGAACAGTGAGTTCAAGATAATGGTGATGGAATAATTTGGAAAAGGATGGTGAGAAGAGCCACACAACTGGAAGAATGTAATCAATGTCACTGAATTATACATGTAGAAATTTTTTAAATGGTGTAACTTTGGCTATGTATATTTTCACCAAAAAAAGTTCCTCCAAGGTCGAGAAGGGAGAGTGTTAACATGTCATGGGGTTGTTAACAATGTCATATAAAAATATGTGCACTGACAGTTTAATGAGAAACTATTTGCTCTGTAAACCTTCATCTAAAGTACAATAAAAAAAATAATAAATACAAATCATTTCCTTTTTGTATCTGATGCACAAATAATAAATTTTAAACACAGCTCTGACTATGCCTTAAAACTAAACGTATATCACACTATTACCACAATATCTCAAACACAGTAGTTAGTTCATAAGTGTTTTCGTTATAAATAACAACCAGTTTAGTATATAATTATTACATTTAATTAACATATAAGGAATTAAAAATCTAGAGGTGAATATTTTAAAAATCAAAGAATTAACCAAGAGTAGAACAAGAAATCCTGCTAGGTTCTTTAAATTGTGAAGGCAGGTATAAAAAAAAATCACCCCAGGCATATACATTTCAAAAAGAAAACTCTACTAATCTCTGTATTATAATTAACTCTGTCTCTCTCCATTAAGTGCCCATTAACTTCAAAGTCTGACTTTTCTGCAAAAAGGTCAATGTGCAACTTCTTACACCCCACTTCATTTGCACCATCACTGAAAGCTTGGGTGCAAGTTTGTGTTACTTGAGGGCACAGGCAAGAAAATGATTTCTTATGGTTTCTGATATAAAAGCAATGTCATTGAAGTGTTAATAAAAATCAGATATTAATCCTTTATTCAGTAACTTGAAAAGCATATGTGTGGTTTAGTTACAATTAAAAAATTTTATAATAAACAATTCTACTAAATTTTCCTGTAACAAATAGAAAACATTTCAATCAAAGAAAGGGCAAAGCTATAATTCCCTAGTTATTTTAAATGCAATTTTGAGCTATATCACATTTTAAAATAAACTAACTAGTATCACATTCTGCATTCCACGTCATTTGGAGCTGAACTGATATGCAGTGTTTACATGACAAAAGAGTAATATATCAATGTTATTTAATCTGAATAATTATCCCTTGTACAAGATTGACTATAAGCATTATTTATTATTTAATTTTACATAAATCAACATGAAAATAGTGCATAGATGTTAGTAAAATGAGCAAGAATAATTTTGTCATAATTTTATGAGTTTATTGTTGAACAGATAAGGGGAGAAAAAGGGAGTACTTGCTTCTGCAGCTTAATAAAGCATATGGAAATAAATGCTTTCATTAATTATTGGAAAAAATAGTGGGGAAAACGTTCTCCTCCTTGGAGATGATTATATCAAGTAATAGCGTTCGAAAGTGCCAGATAATTACTGAAGAGCCCTACATCTTTAATTCAGTTGCTCTGGAATTCCCATTCTTCACAACGTTATCCATAATTTGTATGATCCACACAGTCGAATGCCTTTGCATAGTCAAAAAACACAGGTAAAAGTCTTTCTGGTATTCTCTTCTTTCAGTCAGGATCCATCTGACATCAGCAGTGATATCCCTGGTTCCACATCCTCTTCTGTCCTCTTCTGAATCCAGCTTGAATTTCTGGCAGTTCTCTGTCAATGTACTGCTGCAGCCGTTTTTGAAAGATCTTCAGCAAAATTTTCCTTGCGTGTGATATTAATGATATTGTTCAATAATTTCCACATTCAGTTGGTTCACCTTTCTTGGGAATAAGCATAAATATGGATCTCTTCCAGTTGGTTGGCCAGGTAGCTTTCTTCCAAATTTCTTGGCATAAACCAGTGAGCACTTCCAGCAGTTCATCTGTTTGTTGAAACATCTCAGTTGGTATTCTGTCAATTCCCAGAGCCTTGTTTTTTGCCAATGCCATCAGTGCAGCTTGGACTTCTTCCTTCAGTACCATTGTTTGCTGATCATATGCTACCTCCTGAAATGGTTGGATGTCGACCAATTCTTTTTGGTATAGTGACTCTGTGTATTCCTTCTATCTTCTTTTGAGGCTTCCTGCATCATTTAACATTTACCCCATAGAATCCTTCAGTATTGCAACTCGAGGCTTGAATTTTTTCTTCAGTTCTTTCAGCTTGAGAAATGCCAAGCATGTTCTTTCCTTTTGGTTTTCTATCTCTAGCTCTTTGCACGTGTCATTATAATATTTTACTCTGTCTTCTCAAGCTGCCCTTTGAAATCTTCTGTTCAGCTCTTTTACAGAACAAAGGGTATACTGTGTGATTTAAAGTCAGGAAAGGTGTGCATCAGAGTTGCATCCTTTCACCATACGTATTCAATCTGTATGCTGAACAAATAATCCGAGAAGCTGGACCATATGAAGAAGAACCCAGCATCAGGATATGAGAAAGATTCGTTAACAACCTGCATTACACAGATGACACAACTTTTCTTGATGAAAGTGAAGAGGACTTGAAGCACTTACTGATGAAGATCAAAGACCACAACCTTCAGTATGGATTACACCTCAACGTAAAGAAAACACAATCCTCACAACTGGACCAATAAGCAACCTTAGTCTTCAAGGTGTGTCTGACCCAATCTATGGCGTTTTCGATCGCCTGATATGCATGTGAAAGCTGGACAATGGATAAGGAAGACCAAAGAATTGACGTCTTTGAATTGTGGTGTTGCTGAAGAATACTGAATATAGCATGGACTGCCAAAAGAAGCACCAAATCTGTCTTGGAAGCATTCCAAGCAGAATGGTCCTTAGAAGCAATGATGGCAAGATTACATCTCACATACTTTGGACATGTTATCAGGAGAGATCAGTCCCTGGAGAAGGGCATCAAATGGGCTCAAGCATAATAAGGATTGTGAGGATGGTACAGGACCGGGCAGTGTTTCGTTCTATTGTACATAGGGTCGCTATGAGTCGGCATCAACTCAATAGCACCTACCAACAACAATAACAGCAATTTCTTTAAGATGCTATGATTACAAGGGATATTTAATCTTGATAAAAATTACTTGTCTCAATGCTTCCCTCTGTTATATATTGTATATTTCTTTTTGATTGACATTGGAAGAACCAAGGTAAAAAGCCAAATTATGGTATAACTACATGTCTTTTTCCTCCTTTAGTAACCAACATTTTATCACCTACATATATCCATTTCCATTCCAAAGTCATTTACTAGATAACCTGGGTAAAGCAAATGATTAAAGCACTTGGTATCCAACAGGAAGGTGAGAGGTTCCAGTCTACCCAGAGGTGCCTTGGAAGAAAAGCTTGGTGATGTACGTCTGGAAAATCAGCTATTTAAAACCCTATGCAGCACAGTTCTACTCTGACAAACAGGGGTCACTATCAGTCAGAATCAACGGGTATTGGTACTAACATTGGACATCTTAAGCTTAAATAAAATTATTTACAATCTTAGATTCATCTTTGAATTCACTTTGTATTTCACCCATTCCCAGTACACAATCGAGATAATGATTCCTTCCACAAAATTTCTTTCAATTCCATTTGGTTAAAAAAATACTAAATAATTAATGTTTCAGGCACAATTTGATGCTAGGAATATATTTTTAAGGAATGGCACTTATCTTCAAAGAACTGATAGTCTAGTGAATCTGACGGAAGAGTAAAGAATAAGCAACAAGAGAATAATGAAAGTGCTAGAATAGAGGCAAAGGGGATTTTAGGGATGACTCACAGAAATGATAGCTGCATTGGGTCTATACTAAATCATACCCATTGCTGTTGAGTCTAGTCAACTCAACTCATAGAGACTCTAAAGGACAGAGTAGAACTGCCCTATAGGGTTTCCAAGGCTGTAATCTTTATGGAAGCAGACCACCACATCTTTTTCTCCCAGAGCAGCTGGTAGGTTCCAACCACCAACCTTTCTGTTAGCAGATGAGCACTTAATCACTGTGTCACCAGGGTTCTCTGAGCTGGGTCTAGAAGAGAAAAATATTTTCCTAGCAGAAAGGGGATCAGTTACCATAGATAACAGTGGTAGACTTCAAACATACAGAAATTATAAAGAAATAATAAACAAAGAAGGTGAATAGGGGTAAGGGTAGGACATAAACTGGCTTCAGATTTCACATGCATTTTTTTTTTCCATGAGCAGATTGGCATGATCAATTTTTGTTCCTAAGGAGCTAATTCCGGCTCCTCAAAAATTGAAAGGTACACTTGGTTCAAGAAGAGAGTTTATGTAAATAATAAACAGATGTTGCCAAAAAAATAACAAAATCCTAAAAAAGTGGAAATAAATGATACTTATCTTTTCCTATTATATAGATTATCATGAAATAGTTTTAACTGACCTCTTCACATTTTCCGTCTTCTACTTCAACATTATATGACTTATCATAAAATAATTTCATTTAACTTTTTCACATTTTCCTTCTTCTATCCCATAATACATTTTTGACATATATTAAAGCTATTATTAATATTTTACTAAATTGCTTTCCTATTCCAGCCACAGAATATACAGCAAAACTTTGGAAAGGCAGAATCTATGTAAGGTGGAAACTTGTCAGAACAGGAAAATGCAAATATTTTCTACTAATAGAGGGTGATAGAAAAGTGGTAAGGCTGCACCCTGTCAAAGGTGAAAAACTTGCAAGACCTGGAAAAAAAAAGAAAATCCCTTCGGGTTCCAGCTCTCACAGATATCACTGTATAACCTAAATCTGTGGCAGAAGATAATACCAAAATACCATTTTACTCTTGATTATTTACTAAAACATTCTGAAGCAGAACAAGGATCTACCAAGAGGCTTTGCAGGCATGTCTAGTTGGGTATAATATACTGCCTTTAATTTATTCTCACACATGAAACCACATTCATAGTAAGCATAAGTAACCATGCCATTTTATGCACTATTAAAGAATGACATGTTCTGGATAACGAATCATTAGGAAAATGTCAACCCCAGAGGTAAAGAATTAAGCCTCAACAATATTATTCAAATAGTGAGAGTTTTTTTTTTTTTTCTTTTCTGGATTTACCAGATTGGAGTTTTCAAAGGTACGGGCTTAAAAATGTATTCCTACATCTGAGTTCATTCTATCGCTGAATTCATTTCTGGTTGCAGAAAAAATGGAGGTCACACATACGTATTTCAGATTCATAGAAATATCAGATTGTTTCTCCAAACTATCACGGCTAGACAGCACACAGCATCACGTTGGGGAAACAAAATTAGGCGCCATCATGGATTCAATTGTGTCCCCTGAAAACGTCTGTCAACTTGGCTAGGCCATGATTCCCAGTACTGTGTGATTGTCCACCATTTTGTCATCTGATGTGATTTCCCCGTGTGTTGTAAATCCTATCACTATGATGTTGATGAGGTGGGATTAGTGGCAGTTATGTTGATGAGGCAAGACTCAATCTACAAGATTAGGTTGTATCTTAAGCCAATCTCTTTTGAGGTATAAAAGAGAGAAGAGAGCAGAGAGAGACAGAGGGACTTCATACCACCAATAAAGAAGCACTGGGAGTATAACGTGTCCTTTGGATCTGGACCCCCTGCACTGGGAAGCTCCTCCACCAGGGAGGATTGATGGCAAGGACCTTCCTCCAGAGCCGACAGAGAAGAGAAAAACTTCACCTGGAGCTGATGCTCTGAATTTGGACTTGTAGCCTACTAGACTGTGAGAGAATAAATTTCTCATTGTTGAAGGCTTCCGCTTGTGGTATTTCTCTTAGCACAGCCCGAGATGACTAAGACAGGTGCCATGAAGTCAGCTCCGACTCATAGGGACCTTATGTATAGCAGACGCAAATGTCACCCAGGCCTACTCCACCTTTACGATCATTGCTATAATTGAACATATTGTTGCAACCACTGTGTCAATCCATCTCATTGAGGCTATCCCTCTTTTTTGATGACCTTCCACTTCACCAAGCATGTTGTCTTTCTCCAGCAATTGGTCCATCCTCGTCCTCAAGACCTGTGCGAAATGACCAAGACAAAATCTAACCATCCAATCTTCTAAGGAGCATCTGGCTATCATGTATTTCTTTCTATCCACTGACTTTTAATTAGCAAATAACCTAGTAACTATCCTATTATTCATTATTAACTGACTAGTATGTTCTTAACTACTAAGTGACCCTAGTTATCATCTGCAATGTGCAGATGACACAGCTTGCTTGCTGAAAGTGAAGAGGACTTGAAGCGCTTACTGATGAAGATCAAAGACTATAGCCTTCAGTATGGATTGCCAAGGATTTCATTTTACTTGATCCACAGTCAACATCCATGGAAGCAGCAGTCAAGAATTCAGATGACATACTGCATTGGGCAAATCTGCTGCAAAAGACCTCTTTAAAGTGTTGAAAAGAAAGATGTCACTTTGAGGACTAAGGTGCACATGACCCAAGCTATGGTATTTTCAGCCACCTCACAAGAATGTGAAAGCTGAGCAATGAATAAGGAAGACCGAAGAAGAATTGATGCATTTGAACTATGGTGTTGGCAACGAATATTGGACTGTCAGAGGAACAAAAAAATCTGTCTTGGAAGAAGTACAACCAGAATGCTCCTTAGAAGCAAGGATGGCAAGACTATGTCTCACATACTTTGGACATGTTATCTGGAGGGATCAATCCCTGGAGAAGGACATAATGCTTGGTAAAGCGGAGGGTCAGCGAAAAAGAGGAAGACTCTCAATGAGATAGATTGACACAGTGGTTACAACAATGTGTTACCTGTCACTATGAGTAGAACTGACTCAATGGCACCTACCAACAACAATAACAATTATCATCTATTCATTTTTAATTGATTTCCATTTGGGTGAATGATTTTTCTTTTCTCTTTTTTTGGAGTCAGGATTCTTATCTGTAAAAAGAAAGTTTAGTCAAATACAGATATATGTATATACATATATATATAATACTGTATTTTTACAAAATAATACATGCCTTCTACATTCATCTGCCAACTGCTCTCTACCCCCATGAGATATTTTCATAAGTGCCACTCTGCCAATTTTTTTTTTACATGTTTCTGTAAGAAAAGTAGCAAACTCACTTATGAAAATACCTCAAGCAGGGAGGGAGCAGTTGACAAACAAATTTAGATGGTGCACGTTATTTGCATAGAAATACAATATTTCCATCCTATTTTGGTTTCATGATTCTATTGTACTAGTTTTCTGTTCAACTTCAAATACAGTGAAAGATTGCTATTTTATTACGTCTGTCTTGAGTTCTCTCTTTTGGTAAGTAACATCTTTACTGGGTCAATAAATGTGTTCAACATAATGTGTCTGCTATGTGTTGGGAGAAAGAGTTAGTGGGAAGTGTTGCCTATTGTCAAAAAGAACTTTAAAGAGAGAAGTAGGTAAGGCAGAACTCTGGGGAATGATATTCTAATTAAGATGGCGGAAAGGTGGCCACTCCACTCCAGTAATTCTGTGGAAAGAAATTCCTTCTCCTGTCCTCTGCTACTTCATCAGCTCATATAGACTTTTAAATGAAAGGTCATTGACACTGATAAGAACAGTTTCTCAATTCTTAGTTCTAGGTTGACTTTTCGCTTTAGAGTGTAAAAACATAATGGACTTTGCACACATTTTACTGTTACCTTTGGGGCATCAACCAAAACTAAAACTCAAGGAGTCTTTTTTTTAACATTGAATTACATTAGGGAAAATGGATAATATGACTGAAAAGCCATGGTTCAAATGCTTTGACATTCATGTCTTCTTCACATTGTGAATCTAAAGTCAGAGACTAGAGGAAGGAGCCAGTTGATTCCAGTTTGAACCCCTATTGAAAATTTGCATTTCCACCCTAGATATACTGAATCCAAATCCACATTTTAAAAAGATCCCTGGGGTGATTCTTATGTATAATAAATTTTGAGAACCACTGCTGTACTAGTGGTTCTCAGAACTGGTCCCTAACCAGCATCATTAGCATTGCCTGGGAACTTGTTAGAAATGCAAATTCTCAGCAGGAGTTCAAACCAGAAGGTGGTTGAAGCCCTTGAAGGAGCAGAGTAAGGGAGGTTTGTCTGGATGAGTGTCTTAGTTATCTAGTCTGCTCTAACAGAAATACCACACGTGTATGGTTTTAACAAAGAGAAATTTATTCTCTCACAGTCTAGTAGGCCATAAGTTCAAATTCAGGGCATCGGCTCCAGGGGAAGGCTTTCTCTCTCAGCTCTGGAGGAAGGTCCTTCTAGTCAATCTTCCTCTGGCCTAGGAGCTTCTCAGGCACAGGGATCCTGGGTCTAAAGGACACATTCGGCTCCCAGTGCTGCTTTCTTGGTGGTATGAGCTCCCCAACTCTCTGCTTGCTTCCCTTTTCTTTTATCTCTTGTAAGATAAAAGGTGGTGCAGGCCACACTCCAGGGAAACTCCCTTTACATTGGCTCAGAGATGTGATCTTAGTAAGGGTGTTACAATCCCACCCTAATCCTCTTTAACATAAAATTACAATCACAAAATGGAGGACAACCACACAATACTGGCAATCATGGCCCAGCCAAATTGGTAGATACATTTTTGGGGGGACATAATTCAATCCATGACAATGTGTAACTTCACTTCTATTTAAAGGTTAGAGTTCTTTCTGGTTTATATTAGGCTTTGTAGCACCAGGACTTTAAAATCTTAACTGCTTAATTCTCCTTAAATTTTATCAATATATTTCTGTTCTAGCTGAAGGTATATATCATAAATATATTGTGACTTTAGTTGGTATAAATTTATCTTTTCTCTTGCTTCAAAGAAGAAAGAGGAATGAAAGCTAGATAATTTGATAAAGATTTTGCAAATGGTGGTGGTTGTGTTAAGGAGCATACAGAAGGGACAGAAAAATAATCAAACAAACTGAGATACTGGTGGGAGAAAGAAAATTGATTAACAAGGGAATTTAGGTAGATAGGAAAAAACAGCAGGAAGGAACTGCTAGTTTAGATAAATAAGAAAGACAAATAAAACTTGTGATTTTATCTTTCTTATATAATGTTATGACTCTTTGTAGTTCTCTTTACATGGTTAAGTAGTAAATGCAAGGAAACTTTACCATTTTGAAAGAAAAATAACAATAAAATGAGTGTTATGAACTGAATTGTGTCCTCCCAAAAAACGTGTGTCAACTTGGTTAGTCCATGATTCCCGGGATTGTGTGATTGTCCACCATTTTGTCATCTGATGTGATTTTCCTATGTGTTGTAAATCCTACCTCTATGATGTCAATGAGATAGGATTAGAGGAAGTTATATTGATGAGGCAGGACTCAATCTACAAGATTAGATTGTGTCTTAGGTCAATCTCTTTTGAGATATAGAAGAGAGAAGCAAGCAGAGAGACACGGGGCCTTCGTACCACCAAGAAATCAATGCAGGGAAAACAGCACATCCTTTGGACTCAAAGTTCCTTCACTGAGAAGCTCCTAGACCAGGGGAAGATTGATAACAAGGACCTTCCCCCAGAACTGACAGAGAGAGAATCCTTCCCCTAGAGCTGGAGCCCTGAATTCGGACTTCTAACCTCCTAGACTGTGAGACAATAAACTTCTGTTTATTAAAACCATCCACTGGTGGTATTTCTGTTAGAGCAACACTAGATGACTAAGACAATGAGCTTCAAATTTGAAATTCTCAAAAACATTTATGTAGTTCCTTCATTAATATAGATAAGTTGGACATCACACAAAAGAATGACTAACACTTCCATTTCATAACTGGCAATGTGAAGGCTAAATGAAAGCAATTGTTAAAAGAGACATTCTCCAGATCATTGTAGAGAAGTGAGGCCTGCCGGGTAATAGGTTCCCATTGCTGCCACAATCAATTACCACAAATTTAGCAGATTAAAGCAACACTCATTTATTATCCCTCCATTTCTGTGGATCAGGAGCATGAGCACAGCTGTGTCCTCAGCAAGGCTGCAATCTTGGTATGTTCTAGATTGTTTTTAGCTTTAGGATATAAGGGCTCAGCTCTTTTCTGCAGATTCAACTAGTAGTGGTTCTGCTTCTAATTTCACTTAGGTCATTGGCAAAATTCATTTCCTTGTGCTTTAAGACTGAGAGTCCCAGTTGGAGGCTGTTCTTACCTCCTAGCAATCACCAGCAGTTATCTGCAACATTGCTTTTTTCATAGGCTCTCTTACAAGTTGACAGTTTGCTTCTTCAAAGTCAGCAGGAGAGAAAGAGATAGATTCTAGGGCCAGTCTGCTAGAAAGACACAGTCTTGTTACTACATAACATCATCACAAAGTTGACATTCCATCACCTTTACTATATGATGCAGGGTAATCATAGGAGTGACATTCCATGTCCTTTGTCATATTCTACTGGTTATAAGAAAGTCACAGACCCCACTCACATTCCAGGAAATGGTATTTTATAATGGTGTGAACACCAGGAGATGATGATTACAGAAGCCACTTTAAAGTCTTTCCCTCACAGTCCCCAAACTTATCTGTACTTCTGAATCACCCAAGAAAGTTTTATATTACAAATTCCCAAGTTACACTTAGGTTCCTATAGCAGAATCTATAGGTGAGTGTAGAATACCTCTGGGAAATAAAGAAGAAGAAGGGGGAGAAGAAGAAGAAGGAAGAAGAGGAAGGGGAAGGGGAAGAGGAAGAGGAAGGGGAAGGGGAAGAGGAAGAGGAGGAGGAAGGAAGAGGGTGGTGGAGGAGGAAGATAAGGGGGATAGTTGAGAAGGATTATTCAAATTATAAATAATCAGTACCACAATTTGAAGTTAATACTTGTCATCTTGACAAACTGGTAAAACAGTCTTCAAGAAAGAAGGTAATGTTTTTTAAGTTCACTTTTCACTGTTCCCTCCATACAGTGTTTCATCTGCCTTTGAACCCATTTTCTGTACTTTACAGATGCCGTAGTCATATGTGAAAACAGAAAATATGTCAGATTGGTTGGAGAGCAACTTGAATAAGATCTACCTCTTCTGTATTTTTATTTTCTCTATTGTTTTTAATTTTTTTATATTTTGAAAAATATATTCTAGAATATTGGACTCTCCAAAATTTCAACATCTTTAAATATGAAAATAAAACTAAGAATTTTCTGGTCAGAAAAAATTATTCTCAGAACATCCCTGCTTTAGAGCCCATGGTGGTTAATAGAATCCAAACCAAAAGCCAAAGTACCCAAGGTTTAACCATGGCACTGCTACTTGCAGGTGAATTTGAGTAAGTCAATTTCTCTGAAATGTGGCTAACTAATGTCTAGTGATGGATGTAATATTAGTGGCCTACCTATCACTTAGGAGCCCTGAGTGATGTAAATGATTAACATGCTTAGCTACTTACCAAAGGATTGGCAGTTTGAGTCTACCCTAAGGTGTCTTGGAAGAAAGGCCTGAAGATCTACTTTGAAAAAATCAACCATTGAAAACTTTATGGAGCACAGTTCTATACTGACACGCAAGGAGTTATGAGTCAGAATTGGCTGGAAGGCAACTGGTTTGGTTTTTTACCTATCATTTATGCTAAAATTTTGAGAATTGAATGAGATAATCCTTGCAGAAAATATTTCACATAAGACAGAGCAATATATTCTAAAGTAGGAATCAGTAAACTATTGTCCAACAGGCCAAATTTGACTTGTCACCTATTTTTGTAGTTTATGAACAAAAATGGTTTTCAAATAGTTGAATGGTTGAAAAAAATAAAGTGAAGAATAATACTTTTCAAACACGGAAACCATAAAGTTCAAAATTTAGTGTCCAGAAATTTTATTGGAACAAAGCCACAGTCGTTTGTTTACATATTATCTGTGGCTACTCTGATACTCCTGTAGCAAAGTTGCTCAGAGAGATTGTATGGCCTGCAAAGTCTAAAATATTAACACTGGTTCTTTAAAAAACAAAAAAGTTTAGTCATTCTGTATTAAGTTTTCCCACTATGATTTTACTACCCTGAAACTTCACCTAGAATGACAGAAAATAGTGAATCTTTTTAGGAAAAGGCATCTTATGTGTGTGAGTACATACACATTAATTTTGACGGCTTAAACAGTTGAGTTTTTGTCATAAATAGATGTTGAATATTATCAGTTGCTTTAGTCTGCATTTATTAAAATAACAATATAATTTTCCAGTTTAAATCTTTATTGTGTTGAATTATATTAATAGATGGACTATCATACTCTTCATGCATTTCTGAGATTAGCCCAACAGATGACACTACACTTGTATGTATTATCAGATTCATTTTTTTCTAATATTTTATTTAGAACATTACATGTTTATAAGTGAAATTTTCCTATAATTTTCTATTGTTATATTTTCTTCATCTGGTTGTGATACCATATATGTTAGTATATTTTAGAGAGAAACAGAAAAGATTCAAGAGGTCATGTTTTTTAAAATAGGCTTGGTATGTTCAATCCCAGTGAGAGTGTTTCATATGCACAGAAGAGAACAAGACTACTCCCTTGTCTACTAATCTTGACCAAACTACCAGCCATACCCTCCTTCTCTCTTCCAGAATAATGGATTTATGTTTAAAGATACAGAATGAAAAACATAAAATAAAATGAATTTTCTCTGCTTTCTTAGCAACACAAATAATCCCCCCCTTTCTCCACATCTGTAGCCCTAGTCTAGTTCTAAAGTAAGCCAGAAAATATATTAATTCCCATGTCTTTTTTCTCTAAAACATGATTTTCAGAAAAGTATTTAGAGTTAGCTTCATTTGAATTAGCTAATAAAAATCAACTATCTCTTTACCTAAAACAAAGAAAATCATTATATAGTCTCTGTGAATGAAGGAGTTTCAATCTACTTTTTAGCTTTTGTGGTACCATCTTCTACCTTGTGTCAAACTGTATTAAAAATAAAGCAATTTCTTTAGAAACAAAAAAAAAAAATCAGTGCTCACTCTTCATACAGGGATGGCCTTCCTTGTCAGTATAATTTGGGTTTAAAGGTGTAAATTTAAAGGACCAAAGTAAATTAAGTTTCTGCTTCCCTCACCATTTCTTTTTTCTGAAAATGCTCTCAAGAGAGGAAGGCATTCTGTTTTCAGCTTCTGTGCCTGAACTGACTTCCAGTCTCTGTCCCCACACACAAAACACAATTACGGTGCTTAGGAACTGCATGAGCACTAATCTCACTAATTTTATTATACTAAATTATTTTGTGCTTTTTGTTTAAACCGGGAATGCGGAATTTATCAAAATGCCATCTTTCTTGAGAAACAGCAATTTCATGACTTATCATGTGGCTATACCTTATCATCAGCTCCTGAACTCCAACACCTCTTGGGACAGGGCTGCCCCCTCACTTCCCCAGTCTGTTAAACTCTAGGGCTCGAATCCTCCATTCTCTTCTCTCATCAGACAACTCATCTGAATTTCTTTTTGGCTTGGATTCCCAAATTATTAAGCCGTGTTTAAGGTTTTCCTTCTAGATATTCCACCATAGCAATTTTCCTCTTTTGTTCTAATACACACAAAAAAATTTATCTGGAGTATAAATCGAGATCAAAACCAAAAAACCAAACCCGTTGCCACTGAGTTGATTCCAACTCATAGCAACCCTATAGGAGTTTCCAAGGAATGCCTGGTGGATTTGAACTGCCAACCTTTTGGTTGGCAGCCATAGCACTTAACCACTACACCACCAGGGTTTCCAAACAGAGATCAGATCATAAAAAAGAGTACTTGGATAAATCCCGGTGTGGGGTTGTGGATTGTATTTGATTTTTCTTTCATTCATGATGATACATCCATACATTGAAAATTGCCATATAATTTTAATAGGTTTCCTAGCTACTTTGAATTTTCAGAAATATCATCCTACTTTATTATATTTTTAAAATTGTGCATTTTGAACTTTGAGTAATTAATGCTAATTTAGATACAAGAAAATACTTTTTACACAATCAACATAATCCAAATATGAATGTATGTATACATGTATGTGTAGGCACACACACAAAAATATGTGTGTGTTTACATATATAAGCACATATGTATGTCTCTAAGTGTATATATATGTACACATACAAATACAAATTTATATGTATGTGTATATGTATCATATATATACATATGTATTAATACAACATAAATGCATTTCTCATATACATACATATACATATAAACACACATCTGTATGTCTGTGTGTATATATACATATGCATATGTATATATGTATCATATATGTGTGTGTGTATGATAAATACATTTGTGTATTAAGAGCTAGCGTGTAATACCCCTTTACTGCTGCAAGGAGCACTGTGTAAAGTAATCAGGGGCAAGGGGCAGCCTGGAATATTACAGTAGATTAAATCACTTTTCTGCTTTATATGCTCCTTCTCCCTATACTCTACATACTGTTACAAGATTAACCCTCATAAAAATAATAACCTATAGTTTCCACACAATGTAAAAACGCATCCACTGACTCTCTTTTGCACAAAGCAGAAGTTTTCAACATTGAATCTACATATTAACAAAACCCTCCAAGTGTTTCTCATGCACATTAAAGTTTGATAAACATTGAGAAGTCCACTGAGTATCTTGCCTGATTTTATACCTTAGATTCCCTAATTCAAAAATATTAAACCATTTATTGGAAGTAACATTTTCTTCACAGTATTTATTTCTCTGTAATATGAGCAATGGTTTATTGTACTACATCATATGTGTATATTCCTAATAATCGAAAATAATCACAGTATCTTACCTGGTGCTTGATAGAACTACCAGAAAATGACTTAAAGATAAGTTGCAACTCTAAATTTTCACCTCCTTTCAAAACCTGAGTTTTTTTAATTCTAATTAAAATGTTGGGAAAAAAAAAGAAAACAGTAAAGCCTTGGGGGAGAACACCAGCTCTGGAAGGTGAACAATTGTCTTTCTCCTGACAGATGGATTCTGGCCTGTTATAGATGAGCTAGCAGCCAGATTATTATTCTGAAACAGCACCCTACAGGTGTTAAGGCTTTGGCTTCAAATTTGCTTGTCAACATTAGATTCTTTTTTTTTTAAACAAACTCAATATTGATCTTACATAATATGTTCCTTAATTATTAACAGCACCATTACCGATTAAAATTTACTACTTTGATTTTCACACATTATATATCATTAGTTTTGACAGGAAAATTTGAGCATTGGTCTCATATGGGTCTACTCTGAGAAATTTCTAATCGCACAACTATTTTCATGGATATCATGCCATGAAAATTCCAAACTCACCCTAAAGGCTCAAATACAGTACCTCGTCATCAAAACACTCTCACATACACGCACAGATACACACATACACACACACTATAACATTCAGTGTAACACAAAATGATACGTATAACTGACTCCTAATACAAATGCTTAAATACAAAATACAAATAACTCTAAGCAATTCTAAAAAATTGGAATTAATTAATTCATTTCAGTACACTTCTATATTTATGAAGACATTTTAATTAAATATGTACAAATGAAAAATACAAGAGAAAATATGAGAAATGGAAAATTTTTAAAATTCTTCCATGTATTTTCTTATGTTAATAAAAATAATATTAAAAATAAAATAAGATTACTGAGTATTTACTGTTTCTTAAATTTTGAGAGAAAATTCAAAGAAACTTCTAAATTAATCTAAGAATATAATCTGTTCATTTTTGAACATTTTTTTCTAGTCTTTTACCTAGGTCTAGCATCCTCATACTCAAACTGTGATAACCTTTTACATTCATTATCTAACAACGTGCAAAGAATGTTAAAATGCCCTATCAAAGCTACCTTTCAAATATATTCTGAATTCAAGCATTTCTCTGCTCCTCCTGCTGTGACCACAAGTGGACAATTTCCCATCTAGATATCCATATTTAAACTGTACCTAGTCTCCCACTTAAACACTCAACCCTCTGGAGTCCATAGTCTCCTCAGTGCCTCAAGGGATCTTATCAATTTTTCATTTACATTGCATCAAACAATAACCCTACTAAAAACATTTCAAAGCCTTCCCATCATATTTCGAATAAAATTCAGTTTTTTACCTTAGCCTAAGTCCTCTACAATATAAGAATAAATATCACATTTTTTTTTCCTTTTCTTTACTTTGCTCCATACAAATACACCATCTGTCTATTTGTTAAATATCCAAAGTTTTGTCTGAGCCTTGGGCATTTGCACTTGCTGATATTTCTGCACAATTATTACTTACAGGACTCTCTCGCTTCATTAAGTTTTTTTTCAAATATTACCTCTTTAGAAAGGCTTTCTCCAGTTCCTCTAAAATGCCCTCCTCCCAATCTTAATTCCCTTACCTACTTTAATTTTCATCAGACCATCGTTCATTAACTGAATTTATGTTATATATTTAAATAAATATGTGATTATTTAGCTTTCAAATACATATGAGTCTATTGAAAATACCATGGCTAGAGTCAGGTGCACTTATTCCTCAAAGTGATGTCTTTCTTTATAACACTTTGATGAGGTCTTTTGCAGCAGATGTGTCCAATGCAATACTTCTTTGATTTCGTGACTAGTTGTATTTTTTCTTCAGTTCTTTTAGCTTGAGAAATGTTGAGTGTGTTCTTCCCTTTTGGTTTTCTAACTCCATGTCTTTGCACATTTCATTGTAATACTTTGTGTTCTTGAGTTGTCCTTTGAAATCTTCTGTTCAGCTCTTTTACTGTATCATTTCTTCCATTTTCTTCACCCACACTAAAGTCGAGAGCAAGTTGTCTCTTTTGACAACCACTTTGGTCTTTTCTTTTTTTCCTGTCTTTTTAATGACCTTCTGCTTTCTTCATGTATGATGTCCTTGATGTCATCCCACAACTCTCTTGGTTTTGGTCATTAGTGTTCAATATATCAGATCTATTCTTGAGATGGTCTCTAATTTTATGTGGTATATACATAAGGTAGTACTTTGACTCTCATGAACTCGCTTTAATTTTCTTCAACTTCATCTTGACCTTGCATATGAGCAATTGATGGTCTGTTCTGCAGTTGGCCCCTGGCCTTGTTTTGACTGATAAAATTGAGCCTCTCTATCGTCTCTTTCCACAGATGTAGTTGATTTGATTCTTGTGTATTCCATTTGGTGAGGTCCACGTGTACAGTTGCTGTTTAAGTTGGTGAAAAAAGGAATTTGCAATGAAGAAGTCATTGTTATTGCAAACTTCTATCATGTTATCTCTGGCATCATTTCTATCACCAAGGCCATAGTTTCCAACTACCGATCCTTCTTTATTGTTTCCAACTTTCGCATTCCAATCATCTGTAATTTTCAATGCAACTTAATTGCATGTTTGATCAATTTCAGACGGCAGAAGTTGGTAAAAATCTTCAGTTTCTTCATCTTTGGCATTAGTGGTTGGTGCATAAATTTGAGTAACAGTCATCGTAACTGATCTTCCTTGTAGGTGGATGATATTATCCTATCACTGACAACATTGTATTTCGGGATAGATCTCGAAATGTTCTTTTTGATGATGAATGCAATGACATTCCTCTTCAATCTGTCATTTCCGGTATAGTAGACCATATGACTGTCTGATTCAAAATGGCCAATATCAGTGCATTTCAGCTCACTAAGACATAGGATATCAATGTTCATGCATTTCATTTTGGACGACTTCCAACTTTCCTAGATTCATACATCGTACATTCCATGTTATGATTATTAATGGATGTTTGCAGCTGTTTCTTCTCATTTTGAGTCATGCTACATCAGCAAATGAAGGTCCCAAAGCTTGACTCCAGCCACATCATTAAGATTGACTCTGCTTTGAGGAGGCAGCTCTTCCCTAGTCTGGATTTAGAAGAGGATAAAGAGCAAGGGATATTGTTGCTGATGTCAGGTGGATTCAACTGTGTGGACCATGACAAATTACAAATATTATTGCAAAGAATGGGAATTCCAGAACATTTAATTGTTCTGATAAGTAACCTGTACATACACCAAGAGGCAGTGTTTCAAAAAGAACAAAGGAATACTTTGTGGTTTAAAGTCAGGAAAGGTGTGTGTCAGATTTGGATCCTTTCACCATACTTATTCAATCTGTATGATGAGCAAATAATCTGAGAAGCTAGACTATGTGAAGAAGAACACGACATCGAGACTGGAGGAAGACTCATTAACAACCTGCCATATGCAATGACATGGCCTTGCTTGTTGAAAGTGAAGAGGACTTGAAGCTCTTACTTATGAAGATTGAGGACTACAGCCTTCAGTATGGATTACACTTCAATATAAAAAAGCAAAAATGCTCACAACTGGACCAATAAGCAACATCATGATAAAGGGAGAAAAGATTGAAGTCGTCAAGGATTTCATTTTACTTGGATCCACAATCAACGCCCATAGGAGCAGCAGTCAAGAAATCAAACAAAGTATTACATTGGGCAAATCTGCTGCAAAAGACCTCTTTAACAGTTTGAAAATGTCACATTGGGAACTAAGGTGCACCTGACCCAGGCCATGTTGTTTTCAATTGCCTCATATGTATGCGAAAGCTGGACAGTGAATAAGGAAGACCAAAGAAGAATTGATGCCTTTGAATTATGGTGTCAGCCAAGATATTGAATATACCATGGTCAGCCAGAAGAACGAACAAATTTATCTTGGAAGAAGTACAGCCAGAATGCTCATTAGAAGCAAGGATGGGAGACTTCATTTCATGTACTTTGGACATGTTCTCAGAACATGTTCTCAGAAAGGATCAGTCCCTGGAGAAGGACATCATGCTTGGTAAAGTAGAGGGTCAGCAAAGAAGAAGACCCTCAAGCAAGATGGATTGACACAGTGGCTGCAACAATGGGCTCAAGCATAACAACGATTGTGAGGATGGTGCAGGGCCTGGCAGTGTTTCATTCTTTGTACACAGGGTCTCTATGAGTTGGAACCAACTCGATGGCACCTAACAACAACAACATATTTGAAAATGGATATTTCATGCTTTTAATCATGACAGTTTCCTAGAAGAAAAATTGCATTTGCTGGTATAGATTATCATTGTTTCACTATAGGTAAATTTAACAAGAGTATTCACTTTAAGCTAAAGAAATTTAGCTCATTTATAAACTAAATTGACTTTAAAAAATTGAAATCCTATGTTCAAAATTATTTGTTAATTAATTAAAACATCACCATAAGCTTTGCCGATTATCCTGGGTCTTCCATTTCTCCACATGTAATCAGCTTCCAAGTCATAAACTGCCTGCAATCCTTGATCTCATTCTAACACCAAGATCACCAAACCCACTTAGGCTCTCATAATCTCTTTTAACTTGGTGCAACATCCTCTTACATGGCTTCATTATTATTTTCTTTCTCCAGTTTAATCTTGTCTATATATTAAATATTTCCCTTCTTTGGTGAGCTTTCCAACACTACATGTAAACTCTACAATCACTTGACCAACCAGAATATTACTTTCCTACATGTTTTCAGTATTCATCTTTTTTTTTTTTTTTTTTTGAACTTCTATTATAGGAGACAGTATGGTAGGGTGGGAAAAGTAGCTGTCAGGTACAAATTGTATGATTCTGGACAATATTTATTTAATTCCCAAGAAAGTTCAGATTTTATATGAGCCATTCAACTAAATTTTCTTATGAGCAAAATGAGTATTAAAATATCCTCCTCTTAAGCTTGATTATGAGAATTGAATGAGCTACTGTAACATACCCATTGCCATGCAGTCGATTCTGACTCATAGCTACCCTATAGGACAGAGTAGAACTGGCCCCATAGGGTTTCCAAGGAGTGGTTGGTGAATTCTAATTGCTGACCTTTTTGTCTAGCAGCCTGACCTCTTAACCACTACACTACTACTCAATTATAACTTTTCTTTCCTCTTCCTTCCTGGTTTACTAGAAACTTTGTTGGCATCAGAGGTAACTTTCTTTTTCTTTCTTTTTTTTCTCCCCCAACAGTTAGTCCAGGCACTGAATTGATACTTAATGATCTTGAGGAATTGAAAAGAGTTTCAAACTTTACTGGGACTGAAACATCCAGAGAGTACACAGCGTTAATGCTAATTACAAGCCATAAATGAGCAGTTTGAAAGTCTGTTTTCTCATCTTAAGGCACATGTTTAGATACTTCTTTCCAAGTAACTGCCTTGTAGGTACTCAGCGAAAAGGACCTGAAAATAGTGCAGGTTCCCTTGAAACCAAATCAGTAGGCTATATTTATCAGATAATTCACTTTACTTGTACTTCAGGTTTATTCACATATATAGTTCAGTCATTTGGTTAGCTTGAAACTATAATGGGATCTTAAAGTAATTATAGCAAAAAATCAAGTCTCAGTTAATGAACAAGGTGTCAAGTTTACTCTAGGGCTATGACTATTTCATTTTCCAATTAAAAAGTATATAATAGCTCCATTAATGATCACAGTGTTTCCCTGACTGATGCTTCTGTGGCATCCTATGACAACTGAGTTTGTATGTTGTATACAGGGAGACTATTATTTACAGATTTAAATTTACTCTCCAAAAATAAACTCTACTACTAAAATTATATTATTTGTCAGTATTGTACATATTATTATATTTTTGTAGAGTGATTAATAATTTTCTAAACAAATTTATCTTCCTTACCTCATTTTATCTTATAAAAACTTACTGAGCAGGCAGGAGTGGTTAGCTTCATTCTGCTATGAGAAAACAAGTCTGAAGAATACTAACTTTACACAGTGAGTTGTAAATCCAAGGTTAAGCAGGTTCACTATATCTACTTTAATCCCCTTGTCACTGCGAAAACTGTATTCTTCTGTATTTGTAACAGGTGTAGTGAAAATAATTCATGAAGGAAAAATGCTTAACTAATATAAAGGGAAGAATATTATTTTCTTAATAATATTAATCCTTATGTTTCCTACCAGGCATAAAGAATCCCATGTTTATAAAATTATTAATCATTCACTCACTCTTCTTCTAAAAAGATAAATAATCTTATTGATAAATATGTAAAGAATAACTGGGTAAGCTCTTCCTAACTCCATGCTCACAAAGAGTGAAGGTCTGACCAGTCCCTCTAGATCTCCTTCTCTGGTGTGGGGCTGGGAGTGAGGAGAAGTTGTCCCTCATCCCAGCGACTGAGTAGTTAATTTTGTCCAAATGTAGAGCTCACACTTTACAAGTCCTCCTGCCTAATGGACCTCAAGTGATATCCTCCAACTTGGCTTCTATCAATAATAGATTTTTGGTCTTTATACAACACTTTGTTTTCTTTCCTTCAGCATGCTCAGAAAGCCTGAGGGGAAGAGTAGTGTTTTGATTTGGCCCATCTTGAATCCGCCAAAACTTATAAGAAATCTATTTAATGTAAATTAAATTGAATCGGATTACAAGTGACTACTCTAATTATTAACCAGAAGCTAATTTGGCTATCCCTCCCCTAACCTATTAAAAGTGGATCATATTTCTGGAAAGCAACTGGCTTTAAAGCCAGGAGTAACTGACTTCCTTGAAAATTTGTTTGTTATTTAAACGGGGTCAAACCAAATAAAATGTAAGCTGTTTTCTTTTTAAGATATTTTCTTACCTATTAATTGATGTGATTCTTCATAATTAAGAGCTAAAGCTTTCATTGTAAGTGATCCCCAAATTATATTTGATATTCAAGCCAGTGAAGATAATAAAGTGTATGAGAGCAAGGAGATAAACGGGGATAACATTTAGGAGGATAATGCAACAATCCACTTGCAGAATAGCCGTGGCTTAGACCAGGTGGCTGTGGTTGAGGTGACAAAAGTGATTAGACTATTGATTTCTTTTGGGAGTAGAACCAACAGTTTTTGCTGACAGGTGGATATGTTATAAGAAGGAAAGAGAGATAAAGTAAAATTTCAAGCCTGTTGGACTGAAGAACTAGCAGAATGAAATTGTTTTTAATAGGAGGGTGAGGGGTGGGAAATGTGTAGTTGTAGCTCATTTGGGGAATTATATTAGGAGTTTGGTTTTGTACATGTTGTTTGACGAACTTGCTAGACATAAAAGTGGCGATGTTAGTCCACTGGTATAACATAGTATTTGAAACTGTTGGGCTTCATAAGCTCTCTAGGGACTGAAGCAGAATTAAGATAGGGAAAATGAGATACCTATCACTGTGCCCATGGATACTTAAAAATTTATAAATGATAAAGGTCAGTAGTTTCAGAAACAGAAACCTAAAATGAGGAACCAGGGAATGCAGAAAACAAGGAGAGCTTGGTGTCCAGAATTAGAGTAAGGAAATAATTTCAAAGATGTGTGTATTATTAATTTTGCCATACTGCAGATAAGGAAAGTAAGACAATATCTGAAAATTAACCATAGAATTTAGCAACATGAAAGTAATTGGTAACATTGATAAGAGTAGTTTCAACAGTGGAGTAATGGGAGAGTGGGCTTGACCGGAGTGAATTTAAGGGATGCTGGGAAGAAAAGAATTTGGAGATAGCAAGTATGGGCAACACTTTTATGCAGTTTTGTTCAAAAGATAAGGGAGATAAAGCATTCAAGAGGATGTGAGTATTCAAGTCAAAAGATTTTTGTTTGTTTGTTTGGTTTAGGTGCCATCAAGTTGGTTCCACCTCATAGAGATCCTATGTATAATAGAATGAAACATCGACAGGTCCTGTGCTATTCTCCAAATTGTTGCAATGTTTGAGCCCATTGTTGCAATCACTGTGTCCATCCATCTCATTGAAGGTCTTCTTCTGCTTTGCTGACCCTCTGCCTTACCAAGCATGATGTCCTTCTCCCGGGATTGGTCCCTCCTGATAACAAGTCCAAAGTACATGAGATGAAGTCTCACCATCCTCGCTTCCAAAGGACACTATGGGTGTACCTCTATTATTTTCTTCTATAAGATATATTTCCAAAATAATGATATTCTCTGAGCAACAACAAAAAATCATGCGTATACGTATACATATGTATGCATCAATTTATAATTCCTTTTAGTAGAGTTCTCTTATATACTTCACATTTCTGAGTTATCACTTCCTTACAAGATTATGGGGAAGAGTTCACTATTTGCTTCTAAATTCCCCACAGCATGAAATATATTGTAGGACAGACCTATAATCAACCTTTGCTCCATATAAAAGAGGAACAACTAAATTTTTAAAAATGAGTGGGGACTAGGCATTCCTATAACATTACCCTAATTAAGCCTTTATTGGGATGTAGTTCTATGCAGCAGAAAAAGATTCCAATGAAATTTAACTTATGAAGAGGTCTCAATTAATTTAAACAAACATAGTTTCTTCCTCTTTATTTTGAGACATTAACAAAATACATTCTCATAATTATTCTAAAAAGACAACTATGGAATGAAAGATATCTTAACCAATAGATTTGAATGCAACATGCTATTATATCTCACATTCTTTTCATACATAAATTGAGAAGTATAATAAAGGGCTACAAAATAATAATAATTACCAACACAGAGAAATATTGAAAGTGTACTGTGAATTAAAATAATGGAAAAGTGTAATGCTATTTATTTACAATTTACATGTATATCTGTTCTTTACGATTGTTTGCATAATTAGTAAATTCATGATTAGCAAGGAAGAAGAGATGCTCAAATATTTTAGGATCTTAATTACTTCTGTGAAATGAGGAAGAAGACTAGGATGGTTATATTTTAGGACAGGAGTGGGTTTTCAATGCTGTCTGCAATGCTTTATTTATCCAAAAATTAATCATAAGAATAGATGCAAAATGTTTACTTTGGTTAAATGCAGCACAAGTAGGTTTTCTTGGGCTTCTTATAATGCTGTCTCTAATTTATGCTCTTTTGAAATAATTTTAATTATTAAAGCTACTAAATGAACTAAAAAATATTTTGGCAAGACAGTATCATAAATGCAGGCATATTCTGCCCTAATAACTAATGTTCATTAAGATAGACAGTTAGCTATACAAATAATAATAAAACCAACATTGTCTCTACAATGTTAGTGATATGCATATCATCCTTACACTACTTTGGATATCTGGAATAATTTCTGCTAAAAAAATGGCAAAGAGTGCATATTAGTGAAAGGTAACAAATCAAACAGAAGGCTCGTAGGCTTCCAAAGAGGAAAGATCTTAGGAAAAAGATTCTTGATATTAAAAATTGGGAGAGCTCCAATTTTATGAATTTTCAGGAGCTAGCTATCTCAAAAAATAGATTTACTACTGAAAACATTAAAATAAAGTATAAATTACTTTTTTTGTCAACAATATTCAATAGAACATTTCATCAATGAAAATATTGGAGGCCTTCTAGAAAAGATAACACTTTAAGACAAAGATCTCAGGAAAATGAAGAACATGTTTGTATAATTTAAAACCCCAGTGGAGACATTTAGGCTTTAAAGTATTAATACGGGTTTTCTGTCAAAGGTAATATTTCAAGTAAGATTTTTTTTTCTTTCTGGCTAACTGTATTCCCAAGATATTTTATAATAAAAAAACATATTTCTACAATCAGACAAAACAATAATTTTTGCTGTTAAAAGTAGATAATATTTCCTTCACAGAATTCTTATGAATATTAAATGAGATAATGTACATAAAAACCACTTACCAGGTAAGAGATACATAATTAAAACAACAATGAATATTGGTAAAAATTAGGATCTGTGTAGCTTGAGAGATTTGAGTTCAAATCCATATTGTACATCTTTCTAATTGTGTGATAATGGATTCTCAATTTATCTAAACTTCATTGTTTCATTGGCAAATTGAGTATAACAACAGAATTAGTCTCATATGGTTAGGTGAAATTTAAATGAGCTAATGCACATAGAACAGTGCTTGACCCAGCTGAAGTACTTAATAATAAGCAAATATTAGTTTATTTTAAAGGATATGAAGAGCTAAAATAAAATAATAATCAAACTATCTACATCACCTCAAAAGAAACAAAGTCATTGTGTGTTATTCTGTGACATGAAAGGCATTATGAAACATATAAAATCATAAAAGCATATAAAATCATCTATCGCATACCCCTGGGATAGATAAAATGGGGATACTTTAAACCCACTTCAATTTAAGTGTCTATCCATTTTAGATCATTTCCTGGGTAATGTTCCTTTTACTTCTACTCATCTGATGTGTTCATTTACAGAAGGAATATTCCTATCAAAGATCTTATGGATGAATACAAACTTTTGAAGACAGAGGCTTGTTACATTTGGTTAATTTGTAGTCATATAAAATGGAATTGGGTAAGTGAGAAACATATATACATATTTGTTGTTGTTGTTGTTGGATGCCATCTAGTCAGTTCTGACTCACAGAGTCCCTATGTACAACAGTAAGAGACATTGCCTGGTCCTGTGCCAATCTCACAATCATTGTTATGCTTGAGCCCATTGTTGCAACCATCGCGTCAATCTATGTTGTCGATGGTCTTCTTTTTTGCTGACCCACTACTTTACCAACATGACTAACGACCAAAGACCAGATGAGTTGCGGAATGACATCACAGACATCATACCTGAAGAAAGCAAGAGGCCATCAAAAAGACAGAAAAGAAAAAAAGACCAAAATAGATATCAGAAGAAACTCTGATACTTGCTCTTGAACATAGAGTAGATAAAGTGAATGGAAGAAATGATGAAGTTAAAGAGCTAAGCAGAAGCTTTCAAAGGGTGTCTCAAGAAGACAAAGTAAAGTATTATAATGAAATGTGCAAAGATCTGGAATTAAAATACCAAAAACCTGAAGAAAATGCTTGGAATTTCTCAAGCTGACAGAACTGAAGAAAAAATTGAAGTCTCGAGTTTCATGTTGAAGGATTCTATGGGCAAAATTCTGGACATCACAGGAAGCATCAAAAGAAGATGGAAGTAATACACAGAGTTACTGTACCAAAAAGAATTGATTGACATTCAGTCATTTCAGGAGGAAGTATATGATCAAGAGCTGATTGTACTAAAGGAAGAAGTCCAAATTACACTGAAGACATTGTCGAAAAACAAGGCTCCAGGAATTGAAGATTGCAGCTTTTAGTATGAATTACACCTCAACATCAAGAAATCAAAAATTCTCACAACTGGACCATCAAGCAACTTCATCATAAAAGGAGAAATGATTGAAGTTGTCAAGGATTTCATTTGACTTGGATCCACGATCAACACCCTTGGAAGCAGCAGTCAAGAAATCAAATGACATATTGCACAGGGCAAATCTGCTGCAAAAGACCTCTTTCAAATGTTAAAAAGCAAAGACATCACCTTGAAGACTAAGGTGCACCTGACCCAAGCCATGGTGTTTTCTGTCGCCTCATATGTATGCGAAAACTGGACAATGAATAAGGAAGACCAAAGAATTGATGCCTTTGAATTATGGGGAAGAATTTTTAATATACCATGGACTGTCAAATGAATTAATGAGTATGTCTTGGAAGAACAGCCAGTATGCTCCCTAAAAGCAAGGATGGCAAGACTTCATCTCATATGCTTTGGACATGTTATCAGGAGGGACCAGTCCCTGGAGAAGGACATCATGCTTGGTAAAGTGGAGGGTCAGCAAAAAAAGAGGAAGACCCTCAACAAGATGGATTGACACAGTGGTTGCAATAATGGGCTCAAACATAACGATTATGAGGATGGTGCAGGACCAGGCAGTGTTTCCTTCCATTGTACATAGGGTCACTCAGAGTCAGAACCGACGCGATGGCACCTAACAACAGCAACAACAAAAATGTTGATGTATAATCCGTATTGAAGACTGCAGTCTTTGATCTTCGTCAGTAAGTACTTCAAGTCCTCTTTAATTTCAGCAAGCAAGGTTGTGTCATCTGCGTATTGCAGGTTGTTAATGAGTCTTCCTCTAATCTTGAAACTTCATTCTTTTTCATATAGCTCAGCCTCTTGGATTATATATACATAGATATGTATAAAATATATTTTATATATCTATCTATCTCCAAAATGTTATTTTCTTATATAAAGCAGTAGAAAACCAGATACATACAAATACAATATCCCTCAATATCCTTTTATAGATATTTTCCATACATCTATAATTCTAGAAATGTATGGCAGTGTATATTGTGTCCGGTATTCATGAATCCAAGTCATGTTTTGTAATGGAAGTACCAGCTGAGGATATTAGTGAATCCATTCCCAAAGTAGAAATGTTTTGTTTTTTGTTGTCATTTCTGTTGTTTGATTTTTTTTTATTCTTGGAATATCATAACCTAGGATCACATTGACTATATGGAACTGTTACAAATTTTTATGAAACAATCTAATAAGGTATGAATTCCATCATTTCTTTATTTTATCTTTTAAAAAAATGTGGGTTGCAATTCCCTAAATGGATTTCATTGTCCAATAATGTATCATGACATATACTCAACATCCTGAGGGTTCTCTGTATGCTGGTGTTTAAGGGGCACCCTACTGAGAAGATGTCTACCCTCTAGTACTTCACAACAGTGCACCTTTGGAAGCAGTGGACATTCATGTCTTTATTAATTCAATCAACATTTAATGAATACCAGTAGCTGCTCAGTCCTAAATGCTACCTATAAAACATCAAATAAAATGTGGTATTTTCTTTAAAGAACCTTCCCTTATATTGCAATAGTATCTCTTATACTTCCTACATCAGGAATCTGATGTCAGGCTAAAATAGTTTGGGTTAAAGAAATGGAGAAGAGTGTAAAACTACCCCTAGTATATTCCACTTTTGGAGAAAGAAAAATGAGAGCTTGAATTTTCTTTGCTAGGGAAACAAACAAACAATCTAGAAGATAGCCCATGTAGGGGAAGAAAGGAGACTCAGGCACCTACTTTTCGTCATGTCATGGAATCAAGGTTCATCTGAAAGGACTTCAGGCAGATGTATGATTCTCCTAGTTCTCTCTTTCTTTTGCATTACTCATATCTGAGATATTTGGCTTTATTATGTTCACTGATCAATCATTTGACTAAAATTCTCAATTCTCTGAATTAGTATTTAGCACAATTGATATTCATGTAATAAGAAGGTAAGATTACATTATAATTTTATTTGATTATTAACTATAACTCTGTAAAATTTTATCTTAATCTGTTACTCATACCATGTGATAATCTCTTCATAACTTTAACAATTTGGTGAGAATAATAATAAGTGTCCTAGCATATGCTACTAATATGTAACCTCACTGATTAGCATACAGCAGATTATAAAAAATAATGATGGCAAGTATCAAAAGTACTCTTAATAATACCATTACTGCTAGAGCTGTAATTTATTGAACACCTACTATATGACCACAACCAAGTATACAATTTACATAAAGTAAATACTGTAATATCATTTTTAGTCAGATAAGAAAGGTGATAAGTAATTTGTAGAAACATGAATGTATAGTATGTAGGTCAAATGACACTAAGAGAGAATGAATAATGCTTTGTAAGAATCACCAAAAATTATATTTAGTAGTGAGAATTTGATTTGCTAGAATAATATCATATAATACTGATTCCATCTTTTTTATTTATATGATGTGATCATTTTAATTCAAATTATTACTATTGATACTGAATATGTGTGTTGCTGACTTACTGCAGAAACCAAAAAAATGCTAACATTAAACAGTGAATGTTTTTTGCTAAAGATGTGGAAATTGTATAGTTCATTTATTTTCCTTTAGCAAAGACAATAAACCTATCATTAGTTTAGTATTCTCTTTTAAAATAGAGAATAAGTACTTAGTTTCATTATTGGGGATATTAAAGAATCATTGTATAAATTTGTAATATACTTAGTTTTATTTTGTCCATTTTAGTAGTTTTTATTAAATTTTGTCTATTACAGAAATGGAATTGTTTTGCATATTTGCAAGTTACGATCTGAAACAAAATTAGAAGTGATATCTCTGATTTTTTCCCCATTTTAAGATATTCATGTTGCTATCTTTTATTAAGAAACAATTTAGTTAAATTGTTTTCCTTGCTAAATATTGATTATATTCTAAAAATAAAATAGGAAAGAGAGGACAATGCAAGAATTCAGTTTTGTTATTATATCTCCCATCATTTCAATTGCTAAGTTCAATTAACAAGGTAAATGGATCTATATACGTTTACATAATAATGAAACATGGTTTCTTCTTAAGATCACAATAAACAATTATAAAAACTATTTATTAAAATGGGAAAGGGAATTCCAGAGAACTTGATTGTGCTCATGAGGAACCTGTACATAGATCAAGAGGCAGTTGTTTGGACAAAACAAGGGGATACTGCCAGGTTTAAAGTCAGGAAAAGTGTGCATCAGGGTTGTATCCTTTCAGCATACCTATTCAATCTGTATGGTGAGCAAATAATCCAAGAAGCTGGACTATATGAAGAAGAATGGGGCATCAGGATTGGAGGAAGACTCATTAACAACCTGCGTTATGCAGATGATGCAACCTTGCTTGCTGAAAGTGGACAGGATTTGAAACATTTGCTGATGAAGATCAAAGACCACAGCCTTCAGTACGGATTACACCTCAACATAAACAAAACAAAAATTCTCACAACTGGACCAATAAGCAACATAATGATAAATGGAGAAAAGTTTGAAGTTGTCAAGGATTTCATTTTACTTGGATCCACCAACACCCATGGAAGTAACAGTAAAGAAATCAAAAGACATATTGCATTGGGCAAATCTGCTGCAAAACATCTCTTTAAAGGGTTGAAAAGCAAAGATGTCACTCTGAAGACTAAGGTGTGCCTGACCCAAGCCATGATATTTTCAATTGCAACATATGCATGCAAAAGCTGGACAATGAATAAAGAAGACGGAAGAAGAATTGACGCCTTTGAATTGTGGTGTTGGCGAAGAATATTTAATATACCATGGACTGTCAAAAGAATGAACATATCTGTCTTGGAAGAAGTAGTTAGAAGTAGTTAGAATACTTCTTAGAAGCAAGGATGGCTAGACTACGTCTTACATACTTTGGACATGTCAGGAGGGATCAGTCCCTGGAGAAGGACATCATGCTTGATAAAGTAGAGGGTCAGTGAAAAAGAGGAAGACCCTCAACAAGATGGACTGACACAGTGGCTGCAACAATGGGCTCAAGTACAACAACTATTGTGGGTATGGAACAGGACTGGGCAGTGTTTTGTTCTGTTGCACATAGGGTTGCTATGAGTCGGAACTGACCCGATGGCACCTAACAACAACATTTATTAAAATATAGGAAAGCGCAGATAACACTATGTGTGCTTGTTAGTAGTTATTGTGGGAGTACATCATTATGTTGTTATTGTTCAAAAATTAAATAATTCATAATTTAAGCATTGTTATAGATTGTTATTTCTTTTAAACGCATGGACACATCTATCCTTGTATGCCTCATTGCTGCAATACTCAATATCTTTTTTCTTTCTATGTTCCCATAGAGCACAGATGCTATCCTATCCCACTCTTTTGTTACTGTGGCTTTTTAGCACAAGAGTAAACTTGTCCCAGAGGCAAAGCAAGAGGAAATGGGTATTATAACAGTGTATAAATTCTTAGATGTTGAGCCAAATACAAGAATCATCATTGTAATAGGCATACTGGCATCTTTTACTTTATGTATCTACCAAAATTAGCTCAATATGTTTTTCTAAAATATGCACGTTAGAAAAATAAGAGTATTTCTTTTGAATGGCTGAAATTACACTTTATAATAAGTAATCCAAACCCATTGCCATCTAGCTGATTCTGACTCGTAGCTACCCAATAGGACAGAATAGAACTGCCCCATAGGGTTTCCAAAGCTGTAAATCTTTAAGGAAGCAAACTGCCACATCTTTGTCCTGTGGACTGGCTGGTGGTTTCCAACCACCAACCTTTCGATTAGTAGTGGAGTGCTTTAACCACTGCATCACCAGGGTTCCTTATAATAAGTAATAGTAACTGCATAACGAACATGGGTTAAGTAAATGAATGAACATTTCGGAAAGATATCCCCTATATATTAGTTTCTTATTGCTGTTGTAACAAATTATTACAAACTTTGTAGCTTAAAATAACACAAATTTATTGTCTCACATTTCTGGAGGCCATAAATCTGAAATGAGACACACTGGGCTAAAATAAACGTGCTGGCAAGGCTGCTTTCCTTTTTGAGTCTCTATGAAAAGAATTTGTTTTCCTCTAGGAGCTGCCGGCATTTCTTGTTTCACAACCTCATCCCTCCGTCTTCCAAGCTAGCCAAGTCATGCTGAGTCTTTCTCACACTGTCATCTCTCTGATTCTCAGTTTGAAGTTCTTCTTGCACTTTTAAGAACTCTTGTGGATATATTGGGCCTCCAGACAATTCAGGATAAGCTTTCTATTTTTAAAGTCAGCTGATTAAAAACCCAATCCATTGCCATGGAATCGATTCTGACTCTTAGCGACACTATAGGTCAGAACAGAACTGACCCATAGGATTTCCAAGGCTGTAATCTTTACAGAAGCAGACTACCACATTTTTCTCCAATGGCTAGCGGATTCGAACCACCAAGCTTCTGGTTAGCAACCAAGCACTTATCCACTTCCCCTGTAGGGTTCCTTGGTCGGCTGATCAACAACCTTAGTTGCATATGTAAACTTATTCCTTCCTTTGCCATGTAACCTAACATATTCACAGACTCCAGGGATTAGGATGTAGCACAACTTTGGGAGGTCATTATTCCACTAGCAAACCACGTTGCTATAAGTCACATAAAAGGGAGACAGACTATGTAAGAAATAACTATCTAGATCATGATACAAAACTTTGGCTTTAATGGAGACAAAACAATCAGTGAAAACAGCAACAATTCTATTTTTCTTTTTAAAAGAACAGATTGTGTACAGTGTAGATAATTAATAGAAAGAGTAAAGAGTGTTTGCTGATGAACTGGAAGAAAGGTGTGTGAAAAAGAAAAGTTAACAGAGCACAAATTTTAGATTAAATAGTTTAATTCAAATCCTGGGTTCCCGCTTACCTAGCTGTGTAACCTTAAAAAAATTATCTTTGCTGCAGTTTCCTCAGAATTTCTAACGCAGGATTTCTTTCCTTTTTTCCCTAATGAAGTTAGGGTAATTCATACAAAAAACCTAAAGTTTAATACATTAATCCCTCAATAAATATTACTTATTCTGATCATTAGTTTGGTGGTAGTTCTCACTAAATGATCATGTGTGGTTTTAAGGAAAATGTTGAAAATGATTTCCAGGTTTCTGAAAATCAAGGCTTTTTATTATTATTATTTTTTTAATGATGAAGTCTGAAGTTGCAGTACATGTGGGAAAAGTACCCAAGTCTTTGCTTTTTAAATGATGAACACAGATGGTTGAGATAAATCCAAGTACAGATATAAAGAAGAAATTGTATGTAACTTGTATTGCTCAAAGGCAAGTTTGGATTTGATAGGAGAATCAATATGTGTTTGTAGACACCAGTACTGTCTTTCTTCATATACAAGATGCTATAGATTGTAATATGCATCATAATTGTTTGCATCACTCAGAAAGAAGAATAAATAGATAAAAATTGCCAATGGAAATATGGCATGTAATCAATTATCAGATGAATCACTTTTTTGTTGCTAAAATATGAAAGAATTGTGTGACTTAGAGACCACAAAGTACGGTTGGCTATTTTCTGACAATTCATTAGGAAATGAAATCATTTAGATAAGCAGTATAAAG
Organism: Dugong dugon; assembly: GCA_030035585.1. Classification (NCBI taxonomy): domain Eukaryota; kingdom Metazoa; phylum Chordata; class Mammalia; order Sirenia; family Dugongidae; genus Dugong; species Dugong dugon. The sequence continues at coordinate 96,410,661 of CM057463.1, read as the reverse complement.
GGATAAATGAAGACCTTGGGAAAACACATCACACTAGAATGTAACAGGCTCCAGATGGAGACTGAAAAGGTGAAGTGAGAAGAGTTTGAGGAAAGGCAGAAAATACAATATTTAATAAAGGAAAGAGTAATGAGCTATTTGGGAAGCTGATGACAAATGAACTTAAGTGAGGACTGAAGGTGGTCATTAGATTTAGAAACATGTAGGTCTCTACCCATTGCAAGAATAGCTTAAGTGGAACTTTAAGTAGAGGTTGAGATATCACTGGTACGTAAAGAAATAGACATTAAGCGTATAGCTAATTCCTCCATGAAAGTCGACTGCCAGTGGAGGGAGCTAGAAGAGGATATGGTCTTTAATCCCCTTTCTTTTCTATTTTTTAATATGGGAGTGATCAGCACATGCATTACCATTGAAGGTTGACTAAAAAGACCAGTAGAAATAAAGAAGTTAAATAGAAGAAAGGGGGAATAACAAACTGAGCAATGTCTATTAGAAAGCAAATTGTATGAAGAGAAGTGGACGGATTCCAGGTGACATGAGGAGTAGTGCCTGATTCGTTGAGAGAAATTTTGCCACTGTAACAGGGGAAGGAAAGAAAATATATGGAGATGCTGGAAAGAGAGAGCATCAGGAGACTGAGGGAATTCCCATCAAATGGCTTCAGTGTGGTCACTGAATGATCAGGCAAGGTCATCCACTGAGTGTAACGTGTCAGTAAAAAGTTCCAATTTTCCATGAATGTTGAGAGGAAGGAGAATGACTATTGAAAAGTAAGGTTGGTAATGTAAGCAGGGATATAATTACATAAATTGTTGCAGGTTTACTAAGAATTTTAGCTTTTATACCAAAACCAATGGGAAATGTCCTCTAATTTTACACAGGGAAGATATAGGAAGGCATTTCCAGTAAAAAACAAAAAGTAAACAAAATATTGCACCTGCTGTTATGTGGAGAGTAAACTTGGGGCAGATGATTAATACATATATAGGGTGACTTTAGAAACCTACTACAATAGTATAGCTAAAGTGAAGAGCTAGAGATCAAAAGACAGAGGATGAAATATGTGTTCGTGTGTGTGTGGGTGTGTTTTTGTGTGTGTATGTAGAAGTATACGAATGTAATTCTATCAATTTCTCCTTGTCTCTATTTATCTACATACCTATGTTGTTGTTGTTAGGCGTCATCCAGTCGGTTCCGACTCATAGCGACCCCGTGCACAGCAGAACAAAACACTGCCTGGTTCCTATACGATCCTCACAATCTTTGCTATGTTTTAGCCCATTGTTGCAGCCACTGTGTCAGTCCATATCATTGACAGTCTTCCTCTTTTTGGCTGACTTTCTACTTTACCAAGCATGATGTCTGTCTCCAGAGAATGGTCCCTCTTGATAACATGTCCAAATTAAGTAAGATGAAATCTCACTATCCTCACTTCTGAGGAGCATTCTGGCTGTAGTTCTTCCACGACAAATTTGTTCTTACTTCTGTCAGTCCAAAGAATATCCAATATTCTTCTCCAACACCATAATTCAAAGGCATCAATTCTTCTTCAGTCTTCCGTGTTCATTGTCCAGCTTTCATATGCATATGAAGCTATTAAAAATACCATGGCTTGGGTCAGGCTCACCTTAGTCCTCAAGGTGACATCTTTTCTTTTTAACACTTGAAAGAGGTCTTTTGCAGCAGGTTTGCCCAATGCAATACCTCATTTGACTTCTTGACTGCGGATTCCGCGGGTGTTGATTACAGATCCAAGTATAATGAAATCCTTGACAACTTCAATCTTTTCTCTGTTTATCATGATGTTGCTTATTGGTCCAGTTGTTAGGATTTTTGTTTTCTTTATGTTGAGGTGTAATCCATACTGCAAGCTGTGGTCTTTCATCTTCATCAGTAAGTACTTCAAGTCCTCTTCACTTTCCGGAAGCATGGTTGTGTCATTTGCATAACGCAAATAATCCTGATGCCCTGTTCTTCTTCATATAGTCCAGCTTCTTGGATTATTCGTTCAGCACACAGACTGAATAGGTATGGTGAAAGGATACAACCCTGACACAGTTTTCCTGTCTTTAAACCTCGCAGTATCCCCTTGTTCTGTTCGAACGACTGCCTCTTGATCTGTATATAGGTTCCTCATGAGCACAATTAAGTGTTCTGAAATTCCCATTCTTAGCAAGGTTATCCATAATTTGTCCTGATCCACACAGTCAAATGCCTTCAAACAGTCAGTGTTCTATTTTGAGTGCCTTCCAATCTGAGGGCCTCATCTTCCAACTCTATATATATCTCACGTACACACACACACAGCATACACACCAGGACTTGGTGATTACTTGGAAATGAGGGGAACAGATTATAATTAAAAATAATTAGACACTGCAGGCATTTGTTTTTCTTTACCCACAAAATGCCAAAAAAAAAAAAAAAACCTATTGCGGTTGAGTCAATTCCGACTCATAGCGACCCTATTGGACAGAGTAGAACTTCCCTGTAAGGTTTCCAGGGAGTGCCTAGTGGATTCAAACTGCCAGCCTTTTGTTTAGCAGGGGTAGCTCTTAACCACTACACCACCAGGGTTTCCGGCAATAAGTGAAGCTAAATTTTAAATTAATATTCAATTAAAAGATGTTTAAATATTTTTGATAATATAAAAAGCAGTTCTAACATAGTTTAATATTAAAATATAAAGAAAATTCCACCACAAATACCTGAAACTTGCATTGGTTTATATGAAAAAGCTGAACATGAAGCAGCTGTAAGGTATAATTTATAGAAACACTGTTCAATCTACACTGGAAAAAAAAGTAATTTAGTCAATAATGACCTTTTGAAGAAATGACTTTGTCACAACACAGTTGCTATTCTACATCTTTCTTCTCTGGAAGACTTTAATGTATTGCTCTATACCATTTAGCCTACTGAAATATTCATTGATGAAAGTACCCATATAGATAACTTTCTTCGTCTTAATTCAGTCCAGCCTCTATCATGAGGCACTTTTCCTTCAAAATCTGTGATAATACTTTGTCTTATATCCCTTTGCCCACATACCTAATGCTTAACAGAATCTGTTTTCCATCCTCGTTATGACCCTAAGTCTTTAAATCTCATCAGCTCTAGTAAAGCAGTTTTCAGCCTGATTTCACTCTCAGCACTAGATTTTATCCTGAACTATTTCAAATACATAAAAATGCCTTTATCAAATTAGTATACAAGTTTGATTTAAATTATTTTTAATAACAGTGCACACACCGCATATTTCACTGTTAATAACTTCCTTTTAGATTATAAATTGATTCTGAGAATCAAGGATTTAGTTGATACAAATACATTCATAAAGAGTTAAAAATATGAGATACAAGCCCTACTTCTGTGTTTTGACATAAATTAGAGTTCTTGAAGTTTCAAATAATATTAATTTATTTTCAGACTTTCAGATTGTATCAATCATATTTTCATTTTTATCACATTTCTTCTTAAGATTTTCAAAATATATTTCAAAATGTCTCAGGTAGTGGGAAAGATTATCCTCGTGAACTAAGTATAGGAATAAATAGGCCCCATCTTTCAAACTACACCATGTTTATGATTGCTGGCAGTCAGCAGTGAAAAGAGTAGCAGATTATACTACTATCAGTAATGTTAATTTAGAGCTTATATAAGCAAAATAAAACCAAGTAAATGAAAAGTCGCTGTACTCCGAAGAGGGAGTTTTAAAAGTTAAGAAATGATCTTTGTGATGCACACTGATTAGTCTAGTAAGTTGTGATATTGAATTAGAGGTTGTTGAAAAGAAAACGTATGAGATATATCTATGTATAAGAGACTAATTCATTTAGAGACTGGAGCAAAATGTTTTACACTTTAAAACATATCAAAAGGCAATTAAAATAAGATACTATTGACAAAACAATGGATTTGTGTAGTAATTCAGATAGCTACAAAAGTGTTTTTTTGTTGTTGTTTTTTACTATGTTTGAACTAGTGTGAACTAATTCTTTCTTCTTAGAAATACTTTGATTTGAATTCTCATTAAATCATGTAAAACATCACACTTTCACCATAGTATGTGTGATAGATATAAAGGCTATTAAGTTTTCAGCAGCCATGGAAAGCCTATAATTTATATCCTAGATGATGAGCCTTCAGATGGCTCTAAAACTGATTACGTTTACATTTTTTGATTTAATCATCTCAGCTAGAATTACAAAATGATAGCACATTGTTATATGCGAGCAAAGTTAATTTTTCTGACTTATGAGAAATAAAACTAATAGTAGAAAGTTCCCTTGGTTTATTTTCTCTCCTGTGTCATAGTAAATACCTAATCGTTTATAAAATTTATTTTTGAAACTTACATTATTTAGTTACAAATTCAGTGCAATGACCATGAACTTTAGGGTTCATCACCTTCTCTTTATAAAATGATCTAGTAATCAAAGTTAGATGGAACTGGCAACTGCAAAACTAATTTATCGTTTTGTGAGTATGGCAACTCAAAATAATGGGTTCTAATTAAGAGACGTTGATTGTGTAGCATCAAAATGACATCAGATGAACTCAATTGCTGTTTAAAGTATGGCTAGTATGCATATTTTACGTTTTTCCTGGGAAACAGAATTCCACTTATAAACATTTTATTGTTCTTTTGTTGATTGAAATTAGGGTGGACTATGATAATTTTCCAAAGTGCAAATACATAACCAAGACAGCATAAATATCAGCTATCATGATTTTAAAAAAAATGTGCATAGTAGCAATGGCTCAGTGAAATCTAGAAAATTGGCATAGTTCTGTTAATAAAATAATTATGCCCACGTTATATTAAATATAAAACTGTGGATGAGTCAGAAAAGTCACCTTAGTTTTCACTCAAATGATGATGATTTTAATAGTTACATTAAAAAAAAAAAAAAAAGAATCCAAACTCACTCTCTTCTTTTCAGGTGAGGTGAGGTATAACCTTATTTTTATGTGTTATCTCCAGCATACATGATCTTTGCTCTCTCAGAATCATTTCATTTTACTAGTCTCTCTGTGACCACGTATGTTGTTGTTAGGTGCCATCGAGTTGGTTCCGATTCATAGCAACCCTATAGGACAGGGTAGAACTGCCCCATAGGGTTTCCACGGAGCGGCTGGTGGATTTGAACTGCTGACCTTTTGGTTAGCAGCTAAGCTCTTAACCACTACACCATCAGGGAGGGCTCCAAATATATGAGATAAAAAAGGATCAAATTTTATGTAAACTAAAGTTAATACCTTTTGATTAAAATGCTCCAAAGGCCTTCACATTATAATTAGAAAAAAATGTCCATATTCTCTATCATTACATTGAAGTCATTATATGAGCTGCCCTCAACCTCTCACTCACTTCTTTACCTACCACATTCTCACTCATTCCCAACACATCAGTTACACTGCTCTGGTGTCCTACCCTAAACATGTTCGACTCTTTCTAGCCCCAAGGTCTTCCTACTTGCTGTTTCATCTTCATGAAAAGTTCTTACTGATGATCTTCTAAATGATTTCCTCTTCCATTTTAATCAGGACATGGTACAAAAATCACTTATTTAAAATCTGCTGTAAGCATTGTGCTTGTCTAAAGAACTATCTATATGGGATCAAATTGACAATAGTAACTCAAAAGGGTTAGATAGGAAGGTAAGGGGGCGGTGAATTTATGTTAATGGGGGAGGAACAATTCGCAGAAGGAGAGCATGGTTACACAACATGAAAATGTAATCAAAGTCACTGAATTGTAAGTGTAGAAGTTATTGAATTGGTGTATGATATGCTGTGTATGTTTTCAACAACAACAAAAAATAATTTTTTTTTAAGTCAATCCTTTAGAAAGGCTATAACTGGTTATCCAATCGCTCCACCATTTTTTTTCTCTTTTTACCTTGTTGAATTTTTTCATAGTGTTTCTGACTAGATATTAAGTCATTACTCACCTCTTATTAATTTGTATATATTCTTTTTTTCTATAGGTTATATGATGGTTGGGCTGAGTCTTCTTTATTTACTGCTGTATTACCAGCATCAAGAAGAGTGCCTGGCAGGTAAAAAGCACTTAATTAATTGTTGGAAGATTGCATGATGGGAAAATTATTCTCATTCTATTGAAAAAAATATAACTGTAAGCACTAGATAATGAGAATACAGTGCTAGGCATGAATGAAATATTTTATTTAAAATTTTGTGAGTTTACTACTTGTCATCTCAAAGAAGATAAAAACTCCTTGGAGACATCCCCTGAACCCAAATCCTGGAACTTATTACAGTACTTTACCAATAAAATGTAATTTTATTGTAATGTAATCTGCTTGTAATTTTTTGACTGAATATCACAACATCAGTCATAGCATTTAAGATAAAATAAAGGCAGCTCTGATTACATTAACTGATTAATTGGAACTTTTGGAAAACTGGCCTTTAAAAAGATCAGTTCATCATTTACTTATTTAATAATTAATTCATTAATAACTATTAAACATGTTATCTGATAAAATTTTGCTAGCTTTGTGGAAGATAAAATAGAAGCATAAAGCATGATTTCTAGCTTTGAGAAGTTAAACTACAGTAAAGGAAATAAAATAATTTGAATAACAGTGTATCAGAACACTTATCCACTAATTCATTCAGCAACATATTTACTGAGCAAGTATAATGTGTCATGTTCTTAGCCCCTTCCCACATGGATCTTACATTCTATCTGGACAATGCAATCAAGAAACACAAAGACAAATAAATTAATAAGTTAATTTCATAAAGTGAGAGCAAGGGTGCCAAAAAGAAAACAGATGATAGAGAGTGTGATTGAGTGTGGAGTGATAGGTGGGGAAGGAGGAAGTTACACTACCTTTAAAGTGGGAGATTTCAAGGGTGGACATGTGTCACAGTCATCTTTGCCTCCTCAATGATTCTGACGTGTTAGAATCAATATTAAGGTATATCCCTATTAGAACAGTATTCTGTATTTTTTATTGTTTTGCTAACTGATGCATCGCCAATGTCTAAAAAAGAGTCTGGCACATTGTAGGTGGATTTGCTAAAAGAAAGAATGAATGAATGAATGAATGACTGTCATATTTATAAATAAAGGAATGAATAAATACAGCTGAGAAGAATGCTGAATCAGCCAAGGTACTAACAGAGAAGGTAAGACTTGATCTATAAATTGATTAACCCATAACCAAAAACCAAACCCATTGCTGTCAAGTTGATTCTGACTCATAGTGACCCTATAATTAGTTATATTTAAATTATGTATCTTAATAAAATATTTTTATTAATTAACTTCAACCTGTTTTTTATTTCATTTTTTACTATATATGGAGAGACTCGAATGTCATTAACGAGTAAACATATGCATATGTTTGTGGTTATATATAATTTGTATATAATATATACATATTCATATAATTTATATGTATAATACATATGTATTCATATACATTATATATAATCACAAACATACAAATACACCATGACCTTGAAAAAAATACCACATTTTATTCACCACAGTAAGTACTCAATAATGATTTGTGAACTGAATGAGAAAAGATGGTTGAAATGTCGGTCTAAACCATAGCCTGGTCCTAGATTTTTGGGTATAAATCAGTAGAGTGAATGAGATATAATGTTTCTTATTTATAAAATCAGTGAGCCTATTAATTTGTTTAAGGTTAACTATTGTGCCCTCTTATATTGTTAAACCTGGTCAAGTCAAAAATTATAGAAACAAAAAGGTGTTTTGATCCAGAAAATAAAATAAAGAGAATTTTTCTGAATTTGAATCATAATCATACATACAGACTCTAAAAAGTTGGGAAATATCTGGCAGTAAAATCAATTAAGAGACTTTTGAAATAATGCTGCAGTGGTTCTTAAACCAATGTATTATTAGTGTATTTGGATGTCAGTGGAAATATTCAAAACATATTTTGATGGAAGTCAGGACCATACGCAAAGAGTGGGTGTTGGCAATGAGGAAGGAGGAAAAATGACTTCCACCATGGCAGCCAAAATTGTGATCATAGAGTTGATACCAGATTGATAGTGCCATTCATGGAAACAAGGAAATCAAAAAGAGCACAATTTTTGTGGGAAGATATTAAGTATAGTTTTGCACCATAGCCAGTATAAAACAATAGTCAGGTCTCTCAGGAAAGTTAGATGTCTTGCCACGACCACACAACTAATTAATTGTAAAGTGTAGTTTCCATCATTTTATTGGTTAATTAACTGCATTTCCAAAATATTACTTTGCCTCTCCATGACATCTGGGATGTTAAAATTTAGCTTAATATAGTCATATAAAATCCACTATGAAAGTTATAAATTAACTTATGACTTAGCAGCAAATTAATCCATTGTAAACTGAATATACTCAATTGAAGAGGTACAGAGTAAATAAGAGGTCACAGGCAGTGCCTCTGACTCTATTTCACATTTGGATTGGGACTAAAATGCTTCTCAAGACAAACTAACTCTGTCATGGACTTCCCCCATATATTTACATTTACAAACATACTGTCTCATCTATTTATATAATTTTAAAACCTAGAAACAAAAACAGCTCAGGACATAGGTTAACAGTTTTAATAGAATCTTTTTTTTTTTTTTAAGTAACCTGAAACACTTTTTTTTAATATATTATCCTAGGCATACTAACTTGTAAACTTGGTAGAAGTACCAATTTCATTTTGTAAAATAGGTAACAACTATAATTTTACACTCTGTCAAGCATAAATACGGTAAACTGAGTGCCATATGGCTCATCATTATAAAAGTTGTATTTCCATTTACTTTGTAAATCTCTTCAATTTTATGGAGCCTAGAAAGAAAACTAATTGCCAAATGAGGTCACAGCATTCTCTTTTTAAAGCAATAAACATAAGTTTAGTGTATTTTTTTTTCAGGAGAAAAGTAAAATACATCTGTAAATGGAGGCTATTATGATGTAATTATTATTTATTTCCCAAGCTTTTTATGAGACGTATGTTTACTGGGCAACTATCAAAAAATTTCATTACAGTTCCTTTAAACCAAATAAGATAGATTTATTAAAAACTACAATAATAAGACTTTTTAGTAATCCAATATATATTAATTTTCATAAAAATGAGGACTTTCACAGAGCCAGAATTAAACTCCTTAGGAAACTTACATAAAATTATTGTTAATGCAAACATATTTTGTCTTAAATATTTTTAAATTCACAAGTAATTTAATCTTACAAATTACATTTTTGTAAGACTATTTGTCCATTTTCTCATTTTATCAGTATGCACAGATGCACTTTATAATGAAGAAAATAAATTCACATACGATTTTTGCATGAAGTAGTAGACATGCTTTCCATAACTTACAAATTATTATTAATAAGATTCTAGCTCCGAGTGTGGTTATAAGAAACATTGGTTCCAAATATTTTAGGGAAGTTGCAAAATATGTTTTACATATTGAGCAAATAGATTTGTTAACCTCAAGTTTTTGGTGGTGGGGTGTGTGTGTGTGTTGAACAAATGTGGCAAATTACTATTGCTCTATCTATGATTTAATGAGTAATTCATTTTGTTACAAGGATTTACAAGTGTCGACTGAATGTTTTCAACATCATTATTTATAAAACATGACAGATATTGTTTACCATGTTAAATAAAAAAATTTATTAGAGTCCTTGACCTTTCACCCTTTTTATTTTGTATGTTTCAAGAGCCTTTCATTGCCTGTTCATTATTTTGTTTAAAAAAAATCAATACATCAATATTACTTTTTTAAGACACATTAACAGCATAAAAGAAAGAAAAAACAGAATATTGATGGTATATTAAGTCAGTGTCCATTTTAGATTAATGAGTAGCATGCATGGAAAGTAAAATTTTCCTTCGTAAGTTCTTATTAAATATGACAACCATACATAGTAAATCCTTTCTATTTCTAGTCTACACAGAGGGCTATTTTTTCTTTTAAATAGATTATTAATATAAAATTAAAATATAAAATGAAATATATCCTAAAGACATAAAAAATATAAAAAATGACACAAAAGTGAAACTACACAAAATCAATAAAAATTTCTTGGCAATTTAAAGGGTCCTTTCAGTTTTACAGACTTCTTAAAAAAAAACCTTTGTCAACCTGTGAACTCATTTATATTTCTATCTATGGAATGCTGAATAAGCTAGTATTTTCTATACCCTACTATAAACAGTGTAATTGACACTAGGAATGAATTTTTTTTCATACAAATTCCCACCATTTCTCATAATATCCTATGTTGATTATTATAAACTGGGAAAATCCATCTGATTGTTAGAAGGTGCAGACAAAGGTTCTCTGATGGTGGTGGAGATGGTGATTTGCCAAAATATTCTCAGAGTTGCAGAGGGTGGTAAGTAGTCTTATGTTTGATCTGCTTGAGGTGTTTTAAAACAAAACAAACAAGAACATCCTCTGAATCACTGAGTGGATTGATTTTTTTTTTGAAATGAATACCTTGCAAACATTCATTCCACTAAAAAAAATAGTGACAAATGTATTACATTCTTCCTTGATCCCAGATTTGAACTAAATGCATATAGTTTCTGACAGTAGATGTCTTGCTCGTAATAGGAAATTTCACATTTCAATGTTTCTTTTCCCATAACTTTTGCTTAAGAATGATACTTTGTGGAAGAAGCATTTTGGGAAAAAATCTGGTACTGTAGCAAGTTCAGCAATGCCGTTCTCCAGCTGTTATGTTTAGAGAAATAAGGCATCTATTCATGCATGCAATAATCATTTACTGTTTGCTCTGTGCCAAGCAATGTACTAAGGCACAGGATGTACAATGGTAGGCATAACTGGATAAGACCTCTGTCTGCATGAAGATTGCAATTTTGTACACTGATTGAATAATCATAAAAAATAAAATAAAATAAATTTTCTACTGGTGTAAATGTCATGTAGAAAAGATAATTAGTGTTATGTGAAGCTAATATCTAAAATCTTGACTAGAATCTTGTATAACATGTTAATAAGACTGCAGCAGATACCCAAAATTATATTTTCCAATTGTGTTGAATAGGCCATGTCATTTTGCTTGCCTTCATGATCTTGGTAAGAACTGATTTTCTAACCTGACACATTAATTTGGACTATAATAGAAGAGGTATTCATATTTTAAAAGGAGTGTACATGCATTGTCTCAGAAGTATCTCTCCCATGGTAAGAATTCTGGCCTCATCATAGAACAATGAGAAAAATGTAAAGGTAGGATATCATTTATACCTCGTGAAGTTTGATTATCTAATCACATATTGACCCTTTAGTCCCGTACCTTGAACTCCGTAACACACTAAAAAATATTTTTGACTTATTAAAATAATGTTCCAGTGTAGTTCTTAATCCTCATGTAACTGAATTAGAATTGGATTTAGTGAGACAGAAATGAATTATTTACACTCTGGATCTATGCTCATGGAAACCTGAAACCCCCCTGAGGTGATTCATAGGATTCTGAAATAATGCTTATCTGCCAAATAGTAGAGACTTAAACTATTTCATCACTTTTAGTTCTAATATATGTTTGAGTACTTATCTAAAAAGTGGTCAGCTATTCCTAAAGATTTCAAAATTACTGTCATATATAATAAACTACTATTATTGTGATCTTGTGATAAAAATAAAACCTGTCATTGAGCAAAAGCTTTATTATTTAAATATATTTTTTACATTTTTTTCTTTAAAGTGTGGAAAGGATGCTTATAAGAACTCTGTAGGTGTAGCGCGAATGATACACGTAACAGGAAAACTTATACAGGTATAACTTTAATTTTTCTTTTCTAACAACAGAAAAACACTTTTTACTAATTCAGTATATGAAATGATACTATGATTTAGGCTCTAAAAACTAAAAGAGCACTCAGACATATTAAATTAATTTTTGATATTATCTTGAGCAGCTCCTATCCATATTAGCAAATTTTAAATCTTTAGATATTTTTTATTTTCATCTAATACCTATAAATCAAATGACAGTTGTATTTCTAGAAATACTTTTTTTTCAGGCTTAATATGTCTGTAATGGAGTGAAAAAAATAAGACTGCTAATAAGTAAAGCAAATTAGAATTTAATAATTTCACCTGTTGAAAAATTTATTGAAACTTTTTATATATCTGATTTTAAGACAGAATGAAATAAGATTTTAGTACGTAAGATAATTTGGACATATGTATCATCTAAAATATAAATTTAGTTTTTCTTTATGTAATTGATCTCTTAATTAAGATGGATTTTTTGAAAAAAGTTTATCTAAATTAATAAAAACTAGTTAATTATAATCTTTATAAACTGGTAGAATCTTTAGGGAAAGTAGATTGGCATTATATATCAAGAACTCTTATACTATTCATAACTCTAACACAGTAATTATTTTTACTAAGTTATCATAGGAGAAATTTATAAATACATACAAAGACCTTAATCAAAACATTATTTTCACTCTACATCAAGTAAATTTATAAAGAATGTTTGAATATGACGTGCCAACAAAACTTAATCAAAAAGATTGGTAAGTTGATATATATATGTGATATATAATTTTAATGTATTTCAAGATATATTCAATATTTAATAACCATTGTGCTTATTTTCTTAATTTTTAATTTTCTACTGGGGTTACATAACTATTTTACTCAAATAACACACATCTTCTGCATTGGTTTGTCAACTGTGCCCTCCCCACTCGAAGTATTTTTATAAGCACCACTATGCCAATTTTTTTTATTGTGCTTTAGATGAAGGTTTACAGAGAAAATTATTTTCTCATTAAATGATTAAAACACATATTGTTTTGTAACATTGGTTGCCAACTGCACGATGTGTCGACATTTTCCCCTTGTTGACCTTGGATTCCCGGTTTCCATTTGTCCAGCTTTCCTGTCTCCTCCTGCCTTCTCATTCTTGACCCTGGACTGGTGTACCCACTTAATCTCATATACCTGCTTGAGCTACATGTATTATTGTTTATTTTATTGGCCTGTCTAATCTTTGGCTGAAGGGTATACTTCTGAAGTGACTTCAGTATGGAGTTAAAAGGGTGTTTGGGGGTCGACCATACTCTCAGGGTTTCTCTGGTCTCTGTCAGACCGGTAAGTCTTGTCCTTTTTTGTGAGTTTGAATTTTGTTCTACATTTTTCTCCAGCTCTGTCCAGGACCCTCCTTTATGGTCCCTGTCAGAGAAGCTGGTGGTAGTAACTGGGCACCATCTAGTTGTGCTGGACTCAGTCTGGTGGAGGCTGTGGTAGTTGTGGTCCATTAGTCCTCAGAACTAATTTTCCCTTGTGTCTTCTGTTTTCTTCATTCTCCCTTGCTCCAGACAAGGTTGGGCCAGTGGAGTATCTTAGATGGTCTCTCATAAGCTTTTAAGGCCACAGATGCTACTCACCAAAGTAAGATGCAGAACATTTTCTTTATAAACTATGTTATGCCAATTGAGCTAGATGTCCCCTAAGACCATGGTCTCCAGCCCTCAGCCCAGTAATTCGGTCCCTCAAGGAATTTGGATGTGCTATGAAGCTTCCATAACCTTACTTTGATCAAGTTATGCTGACTTTCCCAGTATTGTCTTACCGTTCACCAGAGTTACCACTTGTCTATTGTCTAGACAGTGTTTTTCCCTCCCTCCCCCTCCCTCCCTCACAACCATCAAAGCTTGTTTATTTCCTTGTGTAAACCTTTTCATTAGTTTTGTATTAGTGGTCCCATACAGTATTTGTTCTGTAGTAATTAACTTATTTCACTCAGCGTAATGCCCTCCAGATTCATCAATGTTGTGAGATGTTTTTCAGCTTCATCATTGTTCTTTATTGTTGCGTAGTATTCCACTATGTGTGTGTACTATAGTTTGTTTATCCACTCATCTTTTGGTGGGCAGTTAGGTTGTTTCCATCTTTTTGCTATCGTGAACAATGCTGCAATGAACATAGGTGTGCATATGTCTATTCATGTGGTGTCTCTTATTTCTCTAGAATATATTCCTAGAAGTGGTATAGCCGGATCGTATGGTATTTCTATTTCTAGCTCTTTAAAGAAGCACCGTATCTTTTTCCAAAATGGTTAGCATGCACTTTTTACACTGGTTTCTCAACTGTGCCCTGCCCTCTTGTGGTATTTTCGTAAGTGCAGCTATGCCGTGTTTTTTTTTTTTTTTAACCTAATGCTATTAAAAAAAAAAATTATCGTTGCTCGCTTATCGAAATACCTCTTGAGGGGAGGTCACGGGTGACAAACATAGCAGCCGCACTTTATTTGTGTAAAAATATGGTATATGTATATTACATATTTTGTGTTACATTAATTGGAATTATATATAGTACATTTAATCTTTAAAATTAAATATATTAACATATTTTGAACAATTGCAGAGATAGCCAATATTGAAGTTTTCCTATACTTGAATTTTAAAGGAAAAATACATCCACAATTTATAATCTAAACATTTAAGCATGTTTTTGTTATTCTTGTCACAACATACTCTGTAGCATGATGCATGGCATGTGTAATTTAGAATATGAGAAATATTAAAATCAAAATATTTCTTAAAAATTTTTAAACTTTATTTAATAATTGCTTGTATTTTTACAATGCCTTTCAATTACAACTTTAATGACAAATATGTGCCTTACTAAAAAAGAGTCAACACATACTGTAATGAAACTGGCATCTCATGTCACTGAAATAATGAAAAAATATGCAGAAAATGTCAAAGTTTGAGGAAAAGTGGTTTTATTTTTTATTTAACGCAATTGTTTAATTGAGATATTTTTTGTTTGGTTTTAAATATAGTGCTATATTATCATTAGAAACATAGTGAATGTCAATTAATGTTCTATCTATAAGCACTTCTATATAAACCAGAATTTACTTTGAAATTAACTTAGGAAAGGACATTTACAATATGACTTGATGAACCTTTGGTACACTTAGTGAAACAGGACCTTTGTCTTTCTAGGAAGTCTAATCCATATAACCCTCAAATGCTTTTTGTGCATTAAAAATAAAACCACCTATTAAAATCATCTATTTGTTTACTTCAATAAAAAGTCATTTTTGTATTTCCTATGAAATATAGAAAACATTCCTTGGGTTGCTCTGAATCCTGCCCTAGGGCTTGTTGGCGATTAATACCTGTCCTTGGTGTGAAAATTAAATTTGTGAATACATTAAAAGGTTCAGTATTTATAGTCCTATAAAACCTATAATAAGAAAGTACTTCCCAACATGGACAGCTTAAGAAAATATTTTTACTGCTGCTTTTGTCAAATTTATCACTAAATATATTTTTATGCTATTTTAAATTGTGTTATTTAGATTTTAATTTCTAACTGCTTATTGCTGCTGTATAGAAACAAATATGAGAGCCAACCATTGTTTCCTTTAAGTTCCTTTCTCTTATTAGAACATATTTATTCTTTGTGTAACAAAACAAAATCAGCTAATACAGACTATGACCCTAAAAGCTATTTAAATAAACTACCTCATTTTGCAAAATCAAGAGTACTGAAATCCAGGAAAGATAACTAATCTAAATTGCAAGAACAGTTACAGACTATGTTGGTCCATAAAAGAGTTATCTTAACTCCCAAACAAATACTGCGGTTTGTTTAATGAGGCTAATATGGCAGAATTGAGAAGGTCAACACATTTCTTTTCACAGGAGAGAAATATTTTTTTCTTTGACAAAAGTCACTTAAGAATTTGGAGAATTTTAAATGCATTCTGAAAGAAGTTGTACATAGAAAATAAAACCCCTTTGTTTATATTTTAGGGTTTTTAAAAAATTATTTCTAAAAGATAAGATTTTTTAAAAACTATTTTTCATAATATTTATAAAGAGAAATGCCCTTACTGTCTAGCTTTACTTATTAGTATAACAACACTCTTAGGAAGGTTTATTTATTCACAGATGCTTTAAGTTTCAAGACAGATATGTAACCATTCTCAATGTTTGTGTTCTACTCAATACAGTGGAATAATATAATTTATTTAACATTTTATATTAGAATCTATTTTCCAATGCTTTATTTATTTGTTCCTTATCTATATGAGAAGGTTCTGAGAATTGCAAAATTCCCAGAACCTGCTCATATTTTAACTTTCCCATCTATTTCTTTAATTTATTTTGTTTCACTGAGCTTCAGGGACATGTTATTCTGTTTTTTGTTTATTTGCTTGTTTGTTTTTTCAACAGTTTCTACAAGTACAATTTAGTGACACAGATTACATTCTTTGAGTGGTGCAATCATTCTCACCCTCCTTTTCTGAGTTGTTCCTCCCTCATTAACATAAATTCACTGCCTCCTATCATTCCCATCTATCTTTCAAGTTGCCCTTGTCAATTTGATCCTGTATAGATAGGTCTTCTTTAAAAGAACATAGAAGCCCTGGTGGTGTGGTGGTTAAGAACTTGGCTGCTAATCAAAAGGTTGGAAGTTCAGATCCACCAGCCTCTCCTTGGAAACCCTATGGGGCAGTTCTGCTCTGTCCTATAGGGTCACTATGAGTTAGAATTGACTCAACAGCCACAGGTTTGGTTTTGGTCTGGCTTTAAAAGAGCATAACGCTCAAGGCAGACATTTTTTACTAGTTAAGCTAAATTATTGTTTGATTTTAAGAACACTTCAGGGGATATTTTTGGTTTAAGGTTTAAAGATTGTCTCAGGGCAATACTTTCAGGGCTTCATCCAAACTTCATGGCTCCAGGAAGTCTGGAGTCTATGAGATTTTGAAATTTTATTCTACGTTTTTCCCCATTTTATCAGGATTCTTTTATGGAATCTTTGATTAAAATGTTCAGTAATGATGGCCAGGCACCATATAGTTCTTCTGGTCTCTAGGTGAAGGAGGCAGTTGTTCATGGAGGCAATTAAACACACATTCCTTATCCTCCTCCTATTCCTGACTCTCCTTCTTCCACTGTTGCTCCAGGTGAATATAGACCAATGGTTGTGCTTTGGATGGCCACTTGCAAGCTTTTAAAACCTCAGGCAATAAGCAATGAACTAGGAGGTAGAAATATTACATGTATTATTAGGCCAACAAACTGGGATGTCCCAAAAAACCATGACTCAAAACTTCCAAACAAAGAATCAAATCCCATGAAGTTTTTGGTTGTACATAAACAGCCTCAGCAGCTACTCTCTTTCTTTTTTTTTTTTTTTTTCTGTCATTGTTGTAAATATATCTGTCTTAGTTATCTAGTTCTGCTATAACAGAAATATCACAAGTGGATGGCTTTAACAAACAGATTTATTATCTCACAGTCTAGGAGGCTAGTCCGAATTCAGGGTGCCAGCTCCAGGAGAAGTCTTTCTGCCTCTGTGGGCTCTGGGGAAAGGTCCTTGTCATCCTTCTTCACCTAACCTAGGAACTTCTCAGTGTGCAGGGTCCAAAGGATGCACTCACTCCTGGCTCTTGTTTCTTGGTAGTATGAGGTTCCCATGTCTCTCTGCTCGATTCTCTTTCTTGTATCTCATAAAAGGTTGACTTAAAACACAACCTAATCTTGTAGATTAAGTCCTGCCTCATTAACTTAACTGTCACTAATCCCACCTCATTAACGTCATAGAGGTAAGATTTACAACACATGGGAAAATCACATCAGATGACAAAAAGCTGGACAATCACACAGTACTGGGAATTATAGACTAGCCAAGATGACACACATATTTGGGGGAACACAATTCAATCCATAACATTCCACACTTTGGTCCGCACAAATTCATGTCCTTGCCACATGTAAAGCATACCACAAATGGATGGCTTTAACAAACAGAAGTTTATTTTCTCACAGTCTAGTAGACTAGAAGTCAGAAATCAGGATGCCAGCTTCAGGGGAAGGCCTTCTCTCTCTGCCGGCTCTGGGGGAATGTCCTTATCATCAATCTTCCCCTGCTGAGGAGCTTCTCAGAGCAGGGACCCTAGATCCAAGGATGCCACTATTCTCCTGGCTCTGGTTTCCTGGTTGTATGAGGACCTCCTCCCTCTCTGCTGGCTTCTCTCTTTTATGTCTCATAAGAGATTGACTTAAAATACAATCTAATCTTGTGGGTTGAGTCCTGCCTCATTAACATAACTGCCACTAATCCCACCTCATTGACATCATAGAGGTAGGATTTACAACACTTAGGAAAATCTCATCAGATGACAAAATGGTGGACAATCACACAATACTGGGAATCATGGGCTAGCTAAAATGACACAGTTTTTTGGGGGAGACATGATTCAATTCAGAACAGTATCTGTCACACAATTTTTGCCAATTCAGTTTTTTACAGATGTGCATTTGTTGACAGCAATTACAATATTCGGCTCTACAACCTTTAATCAATGTGATATTTCCATCACTGTTAACCCCTCCTTTCCTCCTCCCTCCTGCCCCTGGTAACCACAAATAAACTTTGTTCTTTATGCATTTGCTTTTTCTTGTCTTTTTTATGTGAGGTTAAATAATATTTGTATAATATACGGAAAAATTGGAACCCATACTCATAGCTGGTGGGAATGGACAATGATACACCTGTTGTGAAAAACAGTGTGGTGGTTCCCCAAAAAACTAAAAATTGAACTACCATATGAGCCAGCAAATCCAAGCCTAGGTATAAACAGAAAAGACTTGAAAGCAGAGACTCAAACAGGGACTTATACAAAATGTTCATTGCAGCACTATTCACAATAGCCAAAAGGTGGAAACAACCTAAATACCCATTAACAGATAAATGAATAAATAAAATGTGGTACACATATACAATGGAATACTACGCAGCCAGTAGGAGAAATGAAGTCCTGATACATGCTACAATATGAATTGCACTGAAAGACATCATGTTGAGTGGAATAGGTCAATCACAAAAGGACAAATATTGTTATTCTGTTTTTAATAATTTTATTTCAATATATTTTTTTCTGAGAAGGGTACACATTTCAATATATTTATTACATCTGTAATTCCCTTGTGTTTTTGTTTGATTGCTTCTTTATTACACTATGATATCGGCTGTCTTATTTCGTTTTTTCCTTATTTTTGCATGAGTCACAGTAGGCAAAATTTAAAAATGAATTAATAAACAATTTCTACAGCCTAGTGGACTACCCTTTGCTGAGGGTGTGAGCATATCTCCCCATCAAATGGCATTAACTTATCAGTAGTGACATCCTGGAGTCAACAAGGGAAATTGCAAGATATTTTGCAGAAAGGAGGAACTGATATCCTTTAGGAAAAAACAAAATTTTTTAAAATTCAAAAAGATACCTGAAACTATTTTTATTTGAAGATGGTTTTATTGTTGCAGGTTTTAAAAAAAATGAAAAATAAAACACGGGTTTATAATTTCCAACAATTTTGGAGAATTTTTTTTTCTTCCTGTTTAGCATTTTTGGAATAATTCTAGCATGTTAATACAAAAATGTTATAATTTGCCAACATTCCTAATAGTGATAAATTGGTATTCTCGTTTCCACTCATAACTGCATGATAACATAAAATTAATCACTTACATTTTATGGGATTGATCTCTTCCATGTTAAATATTTGGAGAAATTTTAGTTATTCAAATGTTTTATATTAAAATAATTATAAACACATCAGTTTAGTGACATCATTTACATATTTTTAAGCTCTTCTGGAAAAAATGATCAAAAGTAATTCAGAAGTCCTTCAAAAAATATGACCTTATTAGCAGTTTCTAACACATTATGCCTTTTTTCTGTTATAATCCCGCTATATTGCCTAAGCATATTCTTATCAAAGGCAGAGAAAGTTGTGGAAGATTAAAGAAAAAAGTTAGCCCCAAAACATTCCCAAGAAGTATATAGTTATTCAAATAAACTAATTAAATTTACTTGACTATTACATCATGTCTCACAAAGTACTGGAGGACAATCTTGAGCTCCTGGTAGTTAACTAGCTGAATAGTCACTTGTGTTCCAGCATAGATATTACCACCATCATTGAAAACTGAAGGATTTTTGTTATAGTTAAGCAATTCGATAACTTTTATCACTTAGAACGTTTCATATTCTAGATTACAAAAGATTGCTTACAACCTTATAATTTTTTAAGTAACTTGAACAATGCAATTTAACTGCATGATTTATGAATTTAATAACAAAATATTTATGGAAATAAGTTTCACATGCATATGCAAAGGTAACTGAATCATATGCTTCAATTCAAGTCTGAGAGGAAACCTATATAAAAATAATACCCTTCCTAGTATTGTCTGAATGTATAATTTGGTTATCATTTTAGATGTCATACATTCTAAATTAGCTTTCTTTATTTCTTGATAATGCAGAAAATAGAATCAATAATGTACAGAATTGACTTGAAAACACTACTTCAAAATGCAGATAAAGGGGAAAACTTAGTGGGAAAAAAAAAAGAGTCCCTGGCTGGTGTAAATGCTAAGCATGCTTGCCTGGCAATCTACTTCGGAAAAATCGGCCATTGAAAACCTATGAAGTACAGTTCTACTCTGACACATGAGGGTCACCATGAGCACAGCAAGCGGTTTTATGGCCAAAAAAGAGAGAGAAAATTCACTACAAATAGGGAGACCAAGTGGCGCAGTGGTTAAGCACCATGGTTGTTCACCAAAAGGTCAAAGGTTCGAATCCACCAGCAGCTCCTTGGAAACCTCGTGGGGAAGTTCTAGTCTGTCCTGTAGGGTCACTGTGAGTCAGAATCTACTTGAAGGCAATGAGTTTGGTTTGAAGCTCTGGTGGTGCAGTGGTTAAGAGCTCCATGGCTAATTAAAAGGTCAGCAGTTTAAATCCACCAGCCACTCCTTGGAAACCCTATAGAGGAGTTCTACTCTGTCGTATAGGGTCTGTATGAGTCGGAATTGACCAGATGGCAACAGGGTTTGAGGATTTGGTTTGGTATGCACTATAAGGGACTGGCCACATATATCTCACACTGGAAAATTAGTATGCAAAATATTTTAATAGAGATAATGTTAAAAGTATAATATGAGAAAGTATCACTGAAGAGAAGGAATATTTATAACAAATTTATAACATAAGTTTATAATCATAACACAGATAATTTATTTATAATATATAAGGTTTATAACTATGTTAATAATTTAAAATACATAAGGTTTATAATTATAAATTTATAACATATAAAAGAAAATGAAAATCTTCCTAATATCTAGACAGAAAAACAAAAGTTTACAGCCAAGGAAGAAGAAATGGACTCAGTTCATAATCAATAAATATTAGAAGGCAATGGAATAAGATATATAAAGTTTTGAGAAAAGAGATTGTTATGAAGAAGTTAATAAGGTTCCTGTAACTGTAGGAGTTGGACAACTCTCACTTCTTCACAGTTTCATGGAAGCTTGTTTTGTTTTTGCAAATCCTATATTCACCTGTACTTCCAAATAGGGCCTCCTTCCACCTCTTTTTATTTATTTATTTTCGAAACAACCTGAAGAGGTGTCTTCTGGATGGGGCAACACAAAACCCTGAGTGAAACAAACCTTCAGCTAACTCTTGGTATGGATGTGCAGCAGCAATACTGATGAGAACTATAACAAACGTAAACTAATTCCTCATTATGGTATCTTGAATTAAATATTGATTTAAATAGCTGGACTGTATCATTCAAAGATTTGACCTCATATTATTGTTGAAAGACTTTCTTCTTTCCTCTGTTCAGTTTATTTGCTTTTTAACAAGTCTTTAGTGCCCTGAATGTTCAGAATCTAATACAAATGCAACTTGCTAATATTATAAATTTAATAAAATTTCTATATCCAAGCATTTATTATATTGAAAATAAGTCAGTGTTGCTCAGGAGATTTTTTTTTAACTTAAAAGATTTTATATTTTATCTCTTTATCTTATTTTTGATCTATCTCACTTCTGATTCTAGAGTAGACCTTATTCATCTTTGAGTAAACACACAGAGACAAATGCATATGTAACCCACTTTAGATGTTTTACTATGAATTTTCATTGTCCTTTTGTATGTTATAAAAAAATGGAATGATACTCAAACAATTAAAAATTTGTAACTAAATGACATTATTGGTGAGTGTGCTTTGAAATTCTTGGGTGAAACAAATAAAATAATATGGTTTTGAAAGTCAACCTTCTTTGAGTCATTTATTTAATAAAGATCATATTTATTATACATTTTTACTTTAAAATACAAGTATCATACTTCAAATTTGTGATGACTAACTAGATACACTCAATTATACTTCCTCATATGCAAAGAAATACTCATGAATCATTCCAAAAGATTCAAAGTCATAACATTACAAACATTTAAGGATGTTATTAATTTGTCAAACTGTATGCAGGATAGCATCAAAGAAAACAACTGCTCAAAATTGAGGAATTATATTTCACCGGTTAATATCCAGATTTCAAAAAGAAAGTAAATTTTCTTCAAGGTAACAGTTGGGATTCTTTCGTGACCCAATACCAGAGGCTTGGGGCTACATTATTGAGGAAAAAGCCACTAGCAATTATTCAAGAGCTGATTCCAACAAGGAGAGAAGGCTTTGTCCTTTTTTTATCTTCCACTTCAGAACTTTTAAACATCTCAAGGTTTTAACCCCCAAAAACTCAAGTCAGCCCAGAGAAGAGCAAAAGTGGGCTTTTGTGGAGTGTGCTGATGTATTTCAGACTGAATTAGAATTAAGCCAGCCAGTTGGGGCAAAGGCAGAATGACAACTCAGACCAATGCTGTCAGAAAATTCAATTTTTAAAGAACCATTTCTAGTAAGATATTTATAACTTTTTTATGCAAATTAATCTAGTGCAAAATCACTTTATATTCAGCAGATTAGGCAACTGGAGAACAATATCTTGCCTCTGTTAAGCAAAATGGTCCTTGTTGATACCTGTGACAGACTAAATAGTTCATTATTTCACTAAGTGTTAAGTGTTTTCACCTCCAACTTAAGAATGATAGCACCACCATAGAAGAAATAAGAGAATCAACAGTGATTACCAGAGGAAACACACACATTCTGATAGCTGGCAAACACCTATCCGAAAGAAGTATCTCTTCTTGTAAGGTAAGCATTTTGTTTAAAATATATAAATACTTTCCATAACATATGCAATGTGAAAGAAAGAGTTCAATACTCTAAAAAATGCAACAAAAAGTTTCATGCAAAGCTAGCAAAAATGCAGTTTAATGGATAATAGTAATATGAGTTTTAGAGTCAGGAAAACCTCCATTTATATATTGGATTTAGCATTTAGCAGGTGTTTGACTTTGGACAAATCGCTCATTACAACCCTCATTTTTTAATATATAAACCTTGAATAATAAAACTTCATGATAGTAAGAAAATAATAATATGTGTGTTTACGTATCAATTAATCTAACATTTAGCAAAATGAGGGTTCAGCAATTGCTATTTTTGCATTAATATCGTATCTATGAGAATTATTTTCTTAGGGAAAGACAAAAATGATTATATATACATTTATATATAAAATGTAAGACATAAAACATGCAAACTGTGATGCAGACAAGAGGAAAATGCAAACCTCAAATTAAATACACAACACAGATAGTTGGAGCACAATTGGTAGTGCAGAAAGTAAACTTCATTAGAGCCAGTGCAGAAATAACTAACACAGGGGAAAAGGGCACAGATATATGCATATAACGTTAGGTATAAAGATAGCTATATTTTAAAAGAACATGATTCACATCCCTGTTTTGAAAATGAGAAAGTGATACTCAGAAATATTTGAATATTTGGTGACTTTCCCAAGGTCACCAACAAATAAGTGGTAGCTGAAGAAGATGAGTTTTATTATACTTTGTCAAACTATATTATTTCATTGAATAATTCTACTTTCTTGAACACTAACCATGCTTAAATGTGGTCTTAAAGCACTTAATGTATCAAACAGTGCTAATTACAAAATATGTACACAATATTTCTATGTTTTATTTTGTCAGTGTTTCTTAAGTCAGTTTTCCTGTTCTCTACTCAATTACAGACCCTTTAAGAAGTGGTGCAAAACATCCTTACCAATTCACTATCATAAAATTTTACTTCTTCGTCTATTTGCACATTCCTTTATGACATCACTTAGTGTTATAGGAGACCATTATTGAAACTTATCACTTTAGAATTAGGCCACTGATTATGTATTTAAAGGCCTTCATATGCAAAAATGCTTTTTTATCCATTTAGAAAAAATACATAAGTATAAATGGAAAATGATCCAAAAACAATGTATGTTACTTCCATTTTCTACGGAAACAATAATCTCTTGACATCTGAGATTACTATGGAGTAAACGAAAATGTGTTGATCAGAAAGCTATTAGTAATGATTGGTGAAGTATTACTCACTTATTAAAAGGTAAACAAAATATAAAAGTGCAAAGTTCCTTATGATGTTTTACGTACCTTATTTTTAAAGCGAATCTCTTAGTTTTAAGCAAAGAGCATTCCAGAGATCATTCTTTTATACATATATATATATATATACACGCACATAAATGTTTGCACAAATGTCTTTGTACTTGGGCATTTTTGCATGGTAACATGGTAACTGGCTAAAAGCAGAGAATACCAGAAAGATGTTTACCTGTGTCTTATTAAGTAAGCAAAGACATTCTACCCTGTGTATCATAAAAATTATGGATAACATTGCAAAGAATGGGAATTACAGAACACTAAATTGTGCTCATGAGGAACCTGTATAGAGATCCCAGAGGCAGTTGTTTGAACAGAACAAGGGGACACTGCATGGTTTAAAATCAGGGAAGGTGTGCATCAGGATTGTATCCTTTCACCATACTTATTCAGTCTGTATGCTGAGCAAGTAATCCGAGAAGCTAGACTATATGAAGAAGAATGCAGCATCAGCATTGGAAGAAGACTCGTTGACAACCTGCAATACGCAGGTGACACAACCTTGCTTGCTGAAAGCGAAGAGAACTTGAAGCACTTACTGATGAAGATCAAAGACTACAGCCTTCGGTGAGATTACACCTCAACATAAAGAAAACAAATATCCTCACAACTGGACCAATAAGCAACATGATAAATGTAGAAAAGATTGAAGTTGTCAAGGATTTAATTTTACTTGGATCCATGATCAATGCCCAGGGAAGCAGCAGTCCAAAAATCAAACAACTCATTGCATCGAGCAAATCTGCTGAAAAAGATCTCTTTAAAATGTTAAAAAAAACATAGATGTCACTATGAGAACTAAGGTGTGCCTAATTCAAGCCATGGTATTTTCAATCACCTCATATGCATGTGGAAGCTGGGCAATGAATAAGGAAGACTGAAGAAGAAGAACTGATACATTTGAATTATGGTGTTGGTGAAGAACGTTGAATGTACCATGGACTGCCAGAAGAATAAACAAACCTGTCTTAGAAGAACAGCCAGAATTCTCCTTAGAAGCATGGATGGCAAGATTTAATCTCACATACTTTGGACAAGTTATCAGTTCCTGGAGGATATCATGCTTGGTAAAGTAGAAGGTCAACGAAAGATAGGAAGACCCTCAATGAGATGGATATACCTAGTGGCTGCAACAATGGGCTCAAGCATAGCAATGATTGTGAGGATGGCACAGGACTGAGCAGTGTTTCCTTGTGTTGTACACAGGGTCACAATGAGTCAGAATTGACTCACTGGCACCTAACAGCAACCACCTACCAAAGAATGTGATTTGGCAGAAATCTAGTCTCTTTGTTCCAAGAATGAAAAGAAAGAAGTCATTCATTTATCATTTAAAAAATATCTATTGAATTTTTATACATTTGTCAAGCAGTATCCTAGGCACTGAGTTACAGAAACAAACACTGCACAGAAGGTGACTCTCTATACTTTTTTACAGAGAGCTAGAAATTGGACAATAAAGCAATATTTAGACAAGACAAATTAAGTAACTTGTGAGTGCAGTAAAAAATTATTTTGTTTATTCTATAACCACTCATTAATTATGAGGAAACTATGGATTCACACAATAACCACAACAATGGACTTGCACATACCAATTATCATGAAAATGGCACCAGACCAGACAATATTGCATTCTGTTATACGTAAGGTTCCTAGAAGTTGGAGATGACTTGACAACTAACAACATGCAGTGCACTCTTAGAAACATCATGGTAATATTCTTAAATCCTTAAAATTTGTAGAGTATTAATCTTCCCAAAAAGAAATGATAAAAAATATTGGTATTTCCATATCTGACCTCCATTGTGTTCAATAAAATAGCAGGATCATCAAGCTTCAAGTTATATATAAATATGTATGTATAATAAACAGATAAAATAAGTATGCCATTTTCTAATATATTTTCATCAGAGCATTGTTAACTAACTGAAATTGTATTATATAATTATTTAAATATATGATTATTTTGTGTATGGGGCCACTGAAAATACCATGGCTTAGGTCAGGCACACGTTAGTCCTCAAAGTGACATCTATGCTTTTTAAAGAGATCTTTAGAAGCAGATTTACCCAATGCAATACATCATTTGATTTCTTGACTGCTGCTTCAATGGGTGTTGATTATGGATTCAAGTAAAATGAAACCTTGACAACTTCAATCTTTTCTCTGTTTATCAAGATGTTGCTTATTGGTCCAGTTGTGAGGATTTTTGTTCCCTTTATGTTGAGATGTAACCCATACTGAAGGCTATAGTCTTTGATCTTCATCAGTAAGTGCTTTAAGTCCTTTTTATTTTCCACTAGCAAAGTTGTGTCATCTGCATATCGCTGGTTGTTAATGAGTCTTCCTCCAGTCTTCATGCCCATGTCATATAGTCCAGCCTCTCTGATTATCTGCACAGCATACAGATTGAATAAGTATGGTGAAAGAATACAACCCTGACACACACCTTTTCTGATTTTAAACTATGCACTATCCCTTTGTTCTGTTTGAAAGACTGCTTCTTGGTCTACGTACAGGTTGCACACAAGCACAATTCAGTGTTCTAGAATTTCCAATCTTCACAATGTTATTCATAATTTGTTATGATCCACACAGTCAAATGCCTTTGCCTAGTCGATGAAACACAGGTAAACATCTTTCTGGTATTCTCTGCTTTCAGCCAAGATCCATCTGATATCAACAATGATTTTCCTCTTTCCAACTCCTCTTCTGCATCTGGCTTAAATTTCTGGCTGTAATTGTACTGTAATTGTACTGCAGCAACCATTTTTTAAATTATCTTCAGCAAAACTTTACTTGTGTGTGATATTAATGATACTGTTCAATAATTTCTATTTCTCTTGGATCACCTTTCTTTGGAGTGGGTGCAAATATGATCTCTTCCAGGTGATTAGTCAAGTAGCTTCAAATTTCTTGGGACAGAAGAATGAGTGCTTGTAGCACTACATCCATTTGTTGAAATATCTCAATTGATATTTTATCAATTCCTGGAGCCTTGTTTCTTCCAATGGTTTCAGTGCAGCTTGGACTTCTTCCTTGAACACTTTCAGTTCTTATTCATATGCTACCTCTTTAAATGGTTGAAAGTTCACTACTTCTTTTTGGTACAGTGACTCTGTGTATTCCTTCCATCTTCTTTTGAAGCTTCCTGAGTTTGTCAATGTTTTTCCCATAAAATCGTTCAGTATTGCAACTTGAGGCTTGAATTTTTTTCTTCAATTCTTTCAGCTTGAGAAATAGTGAACTTGTTCTTTCCTTTTGTTTTTCTAACTCCAGGTCTTTGCACATTTCATTATAACAGTTTGTCTTCTGGAGCTGCCCTTTGAAATCTCCTGATCAGTTCCTTTACTTCATCATTTTTTTCATTTGCTTTAGCTATTCTACACTCCAGAGCAAATAACTCACACACTGGGGCCTATAACTAACCAAATAACTAACAACTAATACATAACAAAAAGTAACAAAACAACTATTACATGAAAAGTGTTATCTGGTCTCTGCCTCTCAGAAACACACGGAACACGCAACTGTGGAACAGGGACAAGATAAATGTAATCAGCAATCCAATTAATATGGGAAAAATATGAGGTCTATAGCAGCAATGATTCAATTAAAAAAAGAAAGAAAGAAAAGTTGCTATCAAGTGGACTTCAATTTATGGGACCCATTGTGTGTTAGGGAAGAACTGTGTTCCACAGGGTTTTCAATGGCTGACTTTTTGGAAGTAGTTGACCAGGGTTTTCTTCTAGAGGCCCTTCTGATTGGAATTAAACCTCCAACCTTTCAGTTAGCAGTCAAGCATACAAACCGTTTGTACCACGTAGGCAATTCTGAAATTCCTCTAGGTAAACATTATAAGGGACCTCTGTGCTCTGGAGCCTGAGAAAGTTCCTTGACTAGGCCACAGTTCTGCTTCCTGGGAAATGTCATCTGGTCCATTCTTTTCCATGAATTTTGGCTGTGCTATCTGAGAAGCCTTTCTTTCCTATTATCTGCTTGTCCAAAAGAAAAAGGAGAATATTCTACATAGGGACTTGCAAACATTTTCAAACTGATTCCTATGTGTGGTCAGTGGGATGATCAAACATTATTTCAAATCCCAGAAAGTCACAATCTCTTTCAGTGCAGGTTGGTGGATCTTTTGATTATGTACCTCTCTAAAATGGTTAATAACCATTTTTAACTATTTAATTTCAGTAAATCCAACGTGGCAATGTTAACAATGTTAGGCATAATTTAGCTTAAATACAGCTACAGGGAGCTTAATTAGGTTTTGTGGGAGATCAAACATTTAGTATGCTTTCCATAAGCCAACTGAAAGTATTTACAAGGTGCTTACCTTAATCAGAAATTTTGTAAGGAGGAGTTGGGGACACATTCTTTCTTTATTTTTTTTGCAGGGGTGCTGAGTCATCAGCCTTGTCATTCAAAAGTTTTGGGTTTTGGTTGGAAATCATAATAATTGCATCTTCATGTTCTGTAAGTCTTTGAATTTCTGGACTTAATTATTTTACATTTCTTCCTGCATCTGGCCAATTCTCTTCTAAACTCATTGTTTTAAGTATTTTGTCAAGGAAACCATGGACAGCAATATCAACTAGTAACATTCTGTTTTTCCATTTCTTCGCCTAAACTCACATGTTTATTAGATACATTTTTTTCTTTCTATGTAATTGCAGACAATTTAAAATTTTGTTGCCACTGCATATCCTGGAGTCCAAGTTTCAAGCCTCCAGTAACAGTTTCCCAAATACCCACTGCCTGCTTCCCAGCCAATGACATATATTAAAGATTTTCACACATTGGATGTGCCCTATTTATAATTACTCATCACTGTAGTATTCATATTTTGATATGTTATACAATAAAAAAATAAGTATCTTTGTGGTTTATGACAAAAATCTTAACTTATCTCTTATTTAAAAAAATTAATTTATCTCCTATTTTACACAGCCACTGAGAGTTGGCTTTAGCTCTGTTCTACATCTCCTTCAGCAAAGGACCATGGCTGAAGGACATATTATCTGAAACATGTCTAGCCTTATTGCAGAGGGTTGCGGGGCTGGTTAGCTATGTTAGAGCCATAGAAAAGATCTCTTAAAAGTTCTGCCAGGAAGTGGTATATGTCACTTTTGTTCATGTTTTTTTTTTAATCAAAGCAGATCATATAAACAAGCATGACAACAATGGAAAGGAAAGCTTAATCCCTATGTGTGGAGAAGTCACATGGAAAAGTGTCAAATGTCAATGGAGTAGGTGAATATGAAGCTCCCAAAAGAGGAAAATGAAAACTTGAGAAACAGTACAATTTTCCACAGTCCCAAGACTAAATTCTGATGGAAAAATCTGAGGCTAAAAGAAGATAAAAAATATGAGAGGGAACTTGTTGTTGTTGTTGGTTACTATCAAGTCAATTCTGACTCATAGCAACCCTACAGAACAGAGTAGAACTGACTGATAGTGTTTACCTTGGCTGAAATCATTGTGGAACCAGATCGCCAGATCATTTCTCCCCGTGAGCACCTGGTGGTTTGATTAGCAGCTGAGTTCTTAACAATTGCCCCACCAAGTTTCCTTCAGAGAGAACTAGCATGTCTGTTTTAAAAGAAGTATCTTCAAAATAAATAAATTTACTTAGACTAAACATCAATACTGTTAATATAAAACCCAGCCTAAATATTTATCTGATTGTCATTTATTTTTATCAAGCATATATTATTATTAAGTTAGGATCAAAAAAGAAAGATCTAAGCACCACAAATAGGTTAATCCTATAAAACAAACGCCAAATAAAATTTAAATACACACCCAGTACCTTATTAAATAACAAGATATAGTCAGGCACGTAATATACATATGTACGGTGAGCAATTTGCATGACAATTTGTGATATATAATTTAAATTACAATTTAACTCTTTTTTATTTCATAATAATTGGCTTTGATTTTATAATAGAAAATAATTTTTACTCCAAATATAGTGTGTTATATTGATAGATTGCAAAGAATGGAAATTCTAAAACACTTAATTGTGCTCATGAGGAGCCTGTACATAGATCAAGAGGCAGTCGTTCAAACAGAACAAGGGGACACTGCATGGTTTAAAGTCATGAAAGGTGTGTGTCAGGGTTGTACCCCTTCACCATACTTATTCAATCTTTATGCTGAGCAAATAATCTGAGAAGCTGGACTATATGAAGAACAGGGCATCAGGATTGGGAGAAGACTCATTAACAACCTGCATTATGCAGATGACACAACTTTCCTTGCTGAAAGTGAAGAGGACTTGAAGCACTTACTGATGAAGATCCATGGCCACAACCTTCAGTATGGATTGCACCTCAACATAAG
Source organism: Dugong dugon (assembly GCA_030035585.1). Classification (NCBI taxonomy): domain Eukaryota; kingdom Metazoa; phylum Chordata; class Mammalia; order Sirenia; family Dugongidae; genus Dugong; species Dugong dugon. The sequence continues at coordinate 96,379,843 of CM057463.1, read as the reverse complement.
GAAAACAAAAATCCTCACAAATGGACTGATAAGTAACATCATGATAAATGGATAAAACATTGAAGTTGTCAAGAATTTCATCCTACTTGGATCCACAATCAACACCCATGAAAGTAGCAGGCAGGAAATCAAACGATCAAACGACACATAGCATTGGGCAAATCTTCTGCAAAAGACCTTTAAAGTGTTAAAAAAGCAAAGATGTCACTTAAGGACTAAGGTGCTCCTGACCCAAGCCATAATGTTTTCAATTGCCTCATAGGCATGGGAAAGCTGGGCAATGAATAAGGAACACTGAAGAAGAATTGACACCCTTGAATTATGGTGTTGACAAAGAGTATTGAATATACCATGGACTGCCAAAAGAACAAACAAATCTGTCTTGAAAGAAGGACTTCCAGAATGCTCCTTAGAAACAAGGATGGTGAGACTACGTCTTACATACTTTGGACATGTGATCAGGAGGGATCAGACCCTGGAGAAGAACATCATGCTTGGTAAAGTAGAGGGTTAGCGAAAATGTGGAAGACCCTCAATGAGATAGATTGACACAGTGGCTGCAACAATAGGCTCAAGAGCAACAACTGTGAGGACATCATAGAACTGGGCCATTTTTCGTTCTGTTGTACATGGGGTCACTATGAGTTGGAACCAACTTGATGGCACCTAACAACAACAACAATATTGACAGATTACAAAAATGGCCACAACTTTTTGTGCTTCTTATATTCTCACTGTTGCGATGAGGCTTTATACCTCCTTTCATCAAAACATGGAGACTTTTGCTACCCTTTGAATCTGGGAAAACTTTGTCACTTGCTTTGGCCAACTGAAAAGCAGCCAATTTGACATAGCCAAAAACTTAAAAAATGTGTATACTTAGGGGCTTGCCCTCTTAATGCTCTTTGTGGTTCAAACCCCCTTTACCCCAAGCGGCTCTGCAAGAGAAAGACCTAGTGATCTGTTCCTATAAAGATCAGAGCCTAGAAAACTGTGTGTTTGTTAAAGACATCTACTTGTGATATTTCTATTATAGCAGCTATAGATAACTAAGACAGGTATTATTTGGCTTAAATACAGGTATAGTGAGCTTAATCAGGCTTTGTAGGAGATCCAACAGTTCGTATGCTTTCCTTGAACCAACTGAAAATATTTACAGGGTGCCACCTTAATCAAAAATTTCTACTCTGTCACATGGGGTTGCTATGAGTAAAAAATAGACTCAACACTTCAAGGATTTTTTTATAGTATTCACAAGAAATTATGTATAAAATAGGGATTAAAGTGATCCCCATCTATCATTTTAGGACTTAAAAAGGGAAAATTGGTCTCCACATGAAATTAGCTAATGGTTATAATACACCGGGAGGTAAAGGGAGGAGGGAAGGGAAGTAAGAAGGAGTTGAGTCACTCTCATACCAAAAAGAAATGATGCTTTATACATATCTATATATCTTTCATAGGCTCATCAATTTACTATTAATTAACCTAGTTCTTCCATTATACTTTTAATTATCTTGATCATTCTCTGCCATATGTGAAACATAAAGACATTAAAGTAGAGGTGACCAATTGAAAAGAAACATTATCAGCAAGAAATGACTAAGTTTTGCAAGATTGCATTTTCAAATATAATCTAGTGGGCTTGAGACCTACAGTAGACAAGAAAGATTGAAGTTAGCTTATGCTTTAAATTACCTTAAGGTTATCTGGGACATTCTTTGGAGGCAACCTGATAGAACATCGAATGTTTTGTTAGCTCTGCAATAAGCAGTTTTATTTTATATCAAACATAAGAGAGTTTAATAGTTTGACCTAATTCTTATAAACAGAACTCTTTGTGTAAAATACTTGTGAAGATTTTGTTGTAGCATACTCAAGGACATTAGGAAATTAGCACTTTGTTATGGTTTTGCTTGTAGGTTCATGAGTTGAACTATCCTAAATGACCTGTTCTTCATAAAATGCCCTTTTAATTTGCTGATTTTGCTCCCAAGACATACAAGTCTGCTGATGTACTGATCACTAAATTCTGATGAGATAATTATTTCAGAATAATTTCCCTGAGTTGTAAGGCAGGTCAAAATGGAAAGAAAAAAAAAAAAGTTTAATGCCTAAGGGAAGGACACTTATAAATGTTTTCAAATTAATGGTGTAGGCAGAATTTAAAGGCAAGTTAACCCCAAATAGCTACCATGTTAAAACATTGCTTACTTCTAAATAAATACTTTATCCTGAGCCCCTGAAGGGAATGATCTCAAAATCTTTTAGGATAAAGTAATTTTTAAACCAACTAATAGGTAAAACTTGGTGCCAGAGAAATGTACTACATTAAGGTGACAAATGAGAGCTTGGGACTGCAATGTTCAGTCCTAAGATATTTTATTAAAACTGCCCCTTCCCTGTCAAATATAGTGTGTTTTATAGATGTAAGTATTTAATTAAAATAGTGAGTGGGATCTAAAGGAGGCCAGATATCACCATTCTATCTATAGTTTTGCCTGTAAATATATCGAGGGATTTGGGCATGTAAACTCTACATGCTCAAAATCTTTATTTGTTTCTCAGGAAAGAAAAGAGACGAACTATTTAATCTGCTCTACTTTAATGGAATATGATGAAAGATTTAAATTATAATTGAAAAGAAAAGAATGCCTGTTTACACACATATTATGCAATCTTGTGAAAATGATATCGAGAAGTTTCAGATCACTGAATCTGAGTTTAAAAAAAAATCTGCACTACTCTATGCCTCTCTTTCTCATATGGTCATTTGCTCTTAACAGTAGTTGTTGCTGGTTGCTATGGAGTCATTTTCAACTCATGGCAACCTCATATGTTACAGAGTAGAACTGTTCCATGGGGTATTTTTGCCTGTAATCTTAGTAGAAACAGATTGCCCTTGCCCGACTCTTTCTTCTGCGGTACCACTGGGTGTGTTCAAATCACCAAACTTTAGGTTAGCAGTCGAGTGCAAACCATTTGTGCCAATCAGGGATCTCTTTTAGAGTTAATAATACTAAGATGATAAAAATGTAACCTAGATCTCATACATACTAAATAAATAACAGAATATGTATAAATCACCTATATTTACTGAATGCTAGTTTTTAGGTACATCTTTGGCTTCCAAGATGTCACATATGCCAAAATGTTTTGTACGCCTGTCTATATCTGCATTGCCCATGCAGATAGGCTGTGCTTCAAATTTCTAGGCAGCCATAAGACTGCTAGGAATAAGGCACATACACCCACTGGCATCAGTCACTCCATGGATGCTATACCCATCTGTGATCGAGCCAGACACACAAGACACTTACACAATGCTGGCAAAGTGAAAGCCATTATTATCATTACTTACAGAAAGCAAACAGTAAACAACAACAGATTCCAAAGGGGAACAGCTTATCTTTTCCCAAATTACCCATGTCCATTCCTATGTTGCTGGGCAGGCAAATTGTGGCTCAGACCAGATGCTGTGTTCCTGTAACCGCTGCCTCTGGCTTCCTCATGCTGCCCAAGGGAACTGCTCCACTCCACAGGGTTCTGCTCTGCCACTGGGCCTTGCTGGGCCTTGCCTCACTAGCAGGAAGACTCCTACAGAGGATCTCCTGAGCCTTTCCTTCTGGACCCTTCTAGGCCTCTGCCACTAGTTCCTGCAACACTAGCCTGGCCCACATGGTTCTGTGTCTTGCCACCTTGCTACCCAGGCCCATGCTATTTAAGGGCCTGCAGGGTTTCTACCATGCTGTACAAGGTGGGAAAGGTGTGTTGCACAAGGCACACTCAGACCTCTGCCCTGCACGGGCAAGTGTTACAGCTCTTTAGCAGCAGGCAAATCTCCTGCATGGAGGTGCCCAGCTCTCTCCATGGGCCAGTGTCTTAGTCATTTAGTACTGCTCTAACAGAAATACCACAGGTGGATGGTTTTACAAAGAGAAGTTTATTCTCTCACAGTCCAGTAGGCTACAAGTCCAAATTCAGAGCATCAGCTCCAGGAGAAGTCTTTCTCTGTCAGCTCTGGAAGAAGGTTCTTGTGACGCATCAGTCTTCCCTTAGTCTGGGAGCATCTCAGTGCAAGAACCTCAGGTCCAAAAGATGCACTCTGCTCCCGGCACTGCTTTCTTGGTGGAATGAGGTTCCCATGTGTTTCTGCTCACTTCCCTCTTTTACATCTCAAAAGAGATTGGCTTAAGACACTATCCAACCTTGTATACCTCATCAGTATAGCTGTCGCAAATCCATTTTATTAGATCATAGTGATTGAATTTATAACGCATAAGGAAATCACATCAGATTACAAAATGGTACACATTTATACAATACTGGGAATCATGACTCAGCCAAGTTGACAGATATTTTTAGGGGGCACAATTCTATCCATGACAACCAGCAAGCATACCATCTCTCTGTCTTCAATGTTACAGCTCTCTTTTCTGGGTCTAGAAGGTTCTCACTGCAGGGATCCCACATCCAAAGGATACTCTCCACTCAAGACTCTTCCTGATGGTAGTATGTTTTCCCGAAACCTATGTGGAATTGGCCCTTATATGAGCCTAGCAGAATGGTAAAACTGTCCAATCCCCTAGCTAGACCCCAAGGGGCTCGATCTTATTGGGTGGATTTTCAAGACATTATTTGCACAGTGGAGCCTTGGTAGTTAAGAGCTCAGCTGCTAACCAAAATGTCTGCAGTTCAAATCCACAAGCTGCTCCTTGGAAACCCTAAGGGGCAGTTCTACTCTGTCCTATAGGGTCACTATGGGTCAAAATAGACTCAGTGGCAACCTGTTTGGCTTTTTTGGTTTATTTGCATAGTAAATCACCCAGTCCTTGAAAGTTTGTGTTCCAGCCAATCATTTTGTGGAAGTTACAAGAACATGACTAGAAAAGCCATATAAAAATGATTCATTGCACCACAGTTTTATTCAGATTAAATGGTCTATAGACATGCTTTGCCCAACATGTTCATATGAACAAGGGTTGGGAAAATTTTGTTGTAAATGGCCATAGAGTAAATAGGTATAACTTTGTTTTTATAGTTCATAAAGTTTGTTTAGCAACTCTGCACTGCAGCACAAAAGCATGCTCACATTGTGTTCCAATAAAACATTATTTTCAAAAGTAGGTGGCTGGGTTGATTTTTCCCTTAGACTGTAATTTGCCAACACCTTATAGAGAATAGGAATATTCTGAGAGATGTTGACTGGTTATTGAAACCCGTATGTTTTCATGTTGCTGTTGTTATTGTTAGGTGCCGTTGAGTAAATTCTGGCTCATAGAGACCCCATGTACAGTAGAACGAAACATTGACCAGTCCTGTGCCATCCTCACAACTGTTTCTATGTTTGAGCCCACTGTTGCAGCCACTATGTCAATCCATCTCGCTGAGGGCCTTCCTCTTTTTCACTGACCCTATGCTTTACCAAGAATGATGTGCTTCTCCAGGGACTAGTCCCTCCTGATAACCTGTCCGAAGTATGCAAGAAGTCTTTCTATCCTCCCTTCTAAGGAGCATTCTGGCTGTACTTCTTCCAAGACAGATTTGTTCATTTTTATGTAAGGCTGGAAATCCAGCATGTCACAGTGCTTCTTTGAAATTCGTCACACATTAACATATTAAAAGTTTTGAGAAGTTATTTTAATAAAACTCTTGAAATTTGTTTAACATAGTATATATTCAAATTATGAACTACTTAAGTCTTTTAAAATAGCAATTTCAGCTATTACTGAAATATACAAATGATGTATTAATTATTGAGAACAAATCATCAATTATAATTCATAAAATTTTAATTACAAATTTTTACAATTTTTATTAAAGAGAATTCTTATAGAAATCCAAATCAGAATATCTTAAGCAAAGAAATGAAGGGACTTCTTGAATGATATAACTGAAATGTCCACTCCCTGAATATATGCCTGTGGCAAAATGAATGAAAACCTCTGATTAGCTGAGCCTGAGACATACATCATCTTTTCCTGGGGTGGTTCAAACATGATGGGATCAAAGGAACTATAAGAATTTGTTCGTCTCATGTAAAGACACAATGTGTTACCAGGAAGGAAGGAGCCTAATTTTTGGTAGCCTAAATTTATAGCTACTTTAGTCCATTTCTAAACTCATTTTGGATCATCCCCATAAATTTCAATAGTAACTAAAACACATTATGAGTTTTCTTTGACTACATTTGAACTTCTTTCAAGATAGCTATATGAAAATCGAAACCCTTTTATGGATTCCTTTAGCTCCTAGAGATCATTTAGTTATCCTGACCCTTCCAAATATAGTGGACTGGTAATTCTTCCACAAATAAAAGGTTCTAGTTTGTATTTAAAGAGCAGATTATAGAGCTAAATATCATACTGATATTGTGTACTTTGTTGTTAGATGTTGTCCAGTAAGTTCTGACTCCTAGCGAACCTGTGTAAAACAGAAGGAAACACTGCCCTGTCCTGCACAATCCTCATTATCATTTATATACTTGAGCTAATTGTTGCAGTTAATATGTCAATCCGTTTCATTGAGGGTTTTCCTCTGTATTGGTGACCCTCTACTTTACCAAGCATGATGTCCTTCTCCAGGGACTGATCCCTCCTGATAACATGTCCAAAGTAGGTGAGATGAAGTCTGGCCATCTTTGCTTTTAAGGAGCATTCTAGCTGTACTTCTTGCAAGATAGATTTCTTCATTCTTCTGGCATTCCGTGGTATATTCAATATTCTTCACCAATACCATAATTCAAAGGTGTCAATTCATCCTCGGTCTTCCTTATTCATTGTCCAGCTTTCACATGCATATGAGGTGATTTAAAATACCATGGCTTGTGTCAGGTGCACCTTAGTCCTCAAAGTGACATCTTTGCTTTTTAACACTTTAAAGACATATTTTTGCAGCACATTTTCCAGTGCAATATGGCTTTTGATTTATTGGCAGCTGCTTCCAAGGATGTTGATTGTGGATCCAAGTAAAATGAAATTCTTGGCAGTTTAATCTTTTCTTCGTTTATCATTGATGTTAATTATTGGTCCATGTGATTGTTGAGGTTGTGTGTCAACTAGACAGAGCCATGATTGTCAGTGGTTTGGCTGTTGTAATGTATTTTGGCAGTAGTGATGGAAACTACAGTGGCATAGTGGTTAAGAGCTACAGCTGCGAACCAAAAGGTCAGCAGTTTGAATCCACCAGGAGTTCCTTGGAAACTCTATGAGACAGTTCTACCCTGTCCTATAGGGTCACTATGAGTCAGAATTTACTCAGCAGCAAGGGGTTTATGATGATGTGATCACTTCCATGATGAGATTCAATATAATATGATCACCCTCATGCTCGGATCAGCTATGAGTAGCCAATCAGTTAAAAGAGAGTTTCCTTGGGAGTGTAGCCTGCACCTAATATACATCGACTGTCTTGCAAGGCTCATGGATGTTGCTAGCTCTGGATCCTGCAGCTGGCTTCTGTTTGTCTGACTTCTGGTTCTTGGGACTTGAGCTAGCAGCTTAACTGTCATCCTACCTGCCAGTCTTGGAATTCGTTGATCTTCACAGCATATGAGCAAAAGTCCTGCTGTCTGACCTGCTGATCTTGGGTTTGCCAGCCCCTGTGGCTATGTGAATCAGGTGAAGCCTCAATCCTGACCCGTAGACTTGGGAAATTCCAGCCTCTACAATTGAGTGAGCCACTTCCTTAATATAAATCTCTCTGTATACATATATTGGTGTGCTTTACCGGTTTTGCTTCTCTAGATAACTCAGCCTAAGATATTTGGTAATGAGAGTGGTTCTAGAGAAATAAAATTGTAAGAATGAGTTTTCTAAGTTGGTTCTCAAATCTGGTTAGCCTTAAAGATGTTGATGACTCTGCTTCCAGCAGTAAAGAGGGCACTGCTAATCCATGGCATGAGGTAGCAATACAAATACTCAAAATATCCCCACCAATAGATCAAGTATTGGTGAAAGGCAAAGTTCTGGGTGATTGTATGTATGACACCTTTCTACAATTTTGTCAGAATAAGAAGTATGAGGAAACTGGTTGGTTGGTCCTACTTTTGCTAAAGAAAGTGGTGAAAGAGAGATGAGCTCAGGGCTTCTGAGTAAAAGCCCAAGTGCCACATAAATGACCTCAAAGTTCCCACTTGTGCCTTGAAAAAAAACTTTATTTCTTGTAGTTACAGAGCTGGTATTGCCAAAAACAAAACCCAGAGTCATATTGTAAGAGTTGCTGAATTACTATGTCAACTCATTTGTCAACCTCGAGAGGCATCTGAAGTTAAAGTGAGCACATTGATTGGGAAGAAATGGGATCCTGAAATTTGGGATGGAAATATATGGGCAGATAACAGGAAACAGGAGACACTAAGCCCATAAATTTCATTGAATCACTCCTTCCAAAAAAACCCTGTACTCTCACTCCCATCTGAAGAGATTACTCCATTTTTGTCTGCTAAACCACCTTCCCTAGTAAAACCATTAGCCATTCCACCCCCATCTAATGAGATTAACCCAGCTGCTTCTAAAGAGCCTTTGTCTGAGTCATTGCCTGAGCCATAACCTGAGGCAGATGCCTTATAAGACATAGATGGATCTTCTCAAAACGTATCCCTACCACCAATTTTAGCTTCTAGACCTATAACCAGACCTAAGCCCCAGTGAGCCACAAGAGGTATAAAGCATGACCCAGGAGGAAATATGCTACACTCCAGAAGAACTGCTTGACTTTTCTAATATGTACAAACAGAAACCTGGGGACTATGCATGAGAATGGATATTAAGGGTATGGGATAATGGTACAAGGGACATAAAGATGGATCAGTCTGAGTTTATTAATATGGGCCCACTAATAACAGATTCTTCATTCAATGTTTCAGCTTGAGAGTTTAGGAAAGGATCTAGTAGTTTATTTGGTTGGAATGCTGAAACATGGATTACGTGGTGGCCTACATTAAATCAAGTTGAACTGCCAGAGCTGCCTGGGTATACTGTAGAAGAGGGTATCCAAAGGCTGAGGGAAATTGGCATGCTAGAGTGGATTTATCAGGTTAGATCCACAGACTCACACACGGATTGGTCAGAGAACACACCTTTTACCATAGCTGTGAGAAACAAATTTGTGAAGGGAGCCCCAGTATCCTTGAAGACTGCTGTGATTGCTATTTTATGTAAGACACATTTGACAGTGGGAACTGCGCTAACTGAATTAAGACACCTAACTACAATGGGGATGATTGGACTCTGTGGTAGTAGGGGTCACATGGCGGCACTCAATCCACAAAGACAAGGTAGGTGTGGTTATCATAATGGACAGTGGAGTCAAAGCAGAAATCAGAATAGTCTGACTCATATGGAGTTATGGCACTGGCTACTTAGTCCCTAGGAGTGAAATACATAGGAAATCTACTAAATTTTTACTTGATCTGTACAAGCAGATGATTTCTAGGTCAAGTGAACAGCATTCTAACTTGAATCACCAGAATAAACAGTCACATCCCCTCAATCAAGTCCCAGACTGCAGCGAGTTTAAAGACCCACAACCCCTTGAATTAAGGGGAGGCTGGATCCCCTTAAGGAGGGACTCAATACACTGCCAAAAACTTAAGCTGTCAATCTTTCTCCCAGCCTTCCCCAAAGGGATCTGCAGTCTTTTACGAGAGTGATTGCTCACTGGGGAAAAGGAAATAATTAGAATTTTGACAATTACTGGTTATTGGCTCTGAACAGACACTAATTCCAAGAGACACAAAATGTCACTGTGGCCCACCAGTCAGAGTGGGGGCATATAGAGGTCAGGTTATTAATGGAATCTTTGCTTATGTCCCCCCACAAGTGTCTGTCAGTTTGTCATACTGTGGGGTATTATGTGTTGCTGTGATGCTGGAAGATATGCCACTGGTATTCAAATACCAGCCGGGTCACCTATGGAGGAAAGATTTCAGCTGAGCTTCCAGGCTAAGACAGACTAGGAAGAAGAACCTAATGGTCTAATTCTGAAAAGAATTAGCCAGTGAAAATCTTATGAAAAGCAGCGGAACATTGTCTGATATAGTGCCGGAAGATGAGCCCCTCAAGTTGGAAGGTACTCAAAAGATAACTGGAGAAGAGATGCCTCCACAAAGTAGAGTCAACCTTAATGCCATGGATGGAGTCAAGATTTCAGGACCTTCATCTGCTGATATGGCATGACTCAAAATGAGAATAAACAGCAGCAAACATCATAAATAATCAGAATGTGGAATGCAAGAAGTATGTAACAAGGAAAATTGGAAATCATAAAAAATGAAATGGAACAGATAAAATTGATATTCTAGGCATTAGTGAGCTGAAATAGACTGGCATTGGCTATTATGAGTCAGACAGTGGGAATCAGTGGGAAGACTAGATGAGTTGTGGAATGACATCAAGGACATCATGCATGAAGGAGGCAAGAAGTCATTAAAAAGACAGGACAGAAAGAAAAGACCAAAATGGATGTCAGAAGAGACTCCGAAATTTGCTCTTGAAAGTCAAGCAGCTAATGTGAAAGAAATAATTATGAAATAAAAGAGCTGAACAGAAGATTACAAAGGGAGGCTCTAGAAGACAAAACAAAGTATTATAATGATACGTGCAAAGATCTGGAATTAGAAAACCGAAAGGGAAGAACATGCTCGGCATTTCTCAAGCTGAAAAAACTGAAGAAAAAATCCAAGTCTCGAGTTGCAATATTGAAGGATTCTATGGGGAAAATATTAAACGTCTCAGGAAGCATCAAAAGAAGATGGAAGGAATACAAAGAGTCACTATACCAAAAAGAGATGGTCGACATTCAACCATTTCAGAATTAGCTTGTGATCAGGAACCGATATTACTGAAGGAAGAGGTCCAAGCTCTGAAGGCATTGGAGAAAAACAAGGCACCAGGAATTGACAGAATACCAACTGAGATGTTTCAACAAATGAATGCAGCACTGGAAGTGCTCACTCGTCTATGTCAAGAAATTTGGAAGACAGCTACCTGGTCAACTGACTGGAAGAGATCCATATTTACGCCTATTCCAAAGAAAGCTGATCCACCAAATGCAGAAATTATCAAACAATATCATTAATGTCACAAGCAGGATTTGGGTAAAACTCATTAACAATCTGCGATATGAAGATGACACATCCTTGCTTGGGGACAGCAAAGAGGACTTGAAGCATTTACTGATGAAGATCAAAGACCACAGCCTTCAATATGGGTTACACCACAACATAAAGAAAATAAGACTTCTCAAATCTGGACCAATAAGCAACATCATGATAAATGAAGAAAAGGTTGAAGATGTCAAAGGTTTTGTCGTACTTGGATCCACAGTGCCCATGGAATCAACAGTTAAGAAATCAAAAGACTCATTTCATTGGTCAAATCTGCTGCAAAAGATCTCTTTAAAGTGTTCAAAAGCAAAGATGTCGCTTTAAAGATTAAGGAGTGCCTGACCTAAGCCATGGTATTTTCAATTTCTTCATATACATGTGAAAGACTGCTAATGAATTAAGCAAGACTGAAGAAGAATTGACGCCTTTGAATTATGGTGTTGGCAAAGAATATTAAATATACCATGGACTTCCAGAAGAACGAGCAAATCTATCTTGGAAGAAGTACAGCCAGAATGCTTATTAGAAGCAAGGATGGCAAGACATTGTCTCACATACTTCAGATGTGTTATCAGGAGTGACCAGTCCCTAGAGAAGGACAACATGCTTGGTAAAGTAGATGGTTAGCGAAAAAGATGAAGATCCTCAATGAGATGGATTGACACAGAGGCTGCAGCAATGGGCTCAAGCATAACAACAGTTGTAAGGATGGTGCAGGACCAGGCAGTGTTTCCTTCTTATACGTAGGGTCTCTGGGAGTAGGAATCAACTCAATGGCACCTAACAACAACAACATAACATTTAATATAAATTTCTAAGAAAACATAAGGACATGAAGTTGTAAGTGCAGGAAGTAGTAGTATTTAATTGGTATCTAAAGATAATTTTCACAACAAAATTTTATTAATGGCATAATGAGTAACAATGTTTATATTTAGACCCACATTGACATGCTACATAATTAGATCAGGAACAACTTTTATGGATAATTTAAACAAAACTCCCTCTCCATTTCTCTTTCTCTCCACTCTTTTAATTGAAATCAATATGGGGAATGGAGGGCCAAAACTGTAAGGTACCATCTGTGTTATCGGAGAAAGTTTGTGTTGCTTCAACAGGGCACATGACAATTATTTTCTTTGGGTTCTAGAATCACCAATATAGAGTTTGAACAAATCTTAAAATATAATTCTTTTACCTATTCTTTAGGTATTTAGTGTCAGAGTTAACACCTCAATTGAAAAATAAATTACATGTTACATTTATTACAGAGCTAAACTAATAGGTTATATTAATTCTTATAATTAAATAAAGCAAGCTCATCTGTAGAGATCTATTTTTCTAAATTCAGAATAGGAACAAGTTTATGCTTTATACAGTTAATTTTTGTATTTTGTTTTGTTCTTTTTTTGTTTTTTGGCTTGGTCAGAAAATGACCCTCAGTGACTCAATAGTTTATCTTAGTGTTCCTCTATTCCAGCTGCATTGTGTTAGGAAACTGTTATCACTGAACTGGCTGAATCAGGATGAATCAACTTGCTTCACCTTTCCTAAAAATTTACTCACTTTTACTAATAAGCTGATTCCTGACTTTGTGTTTACACTGTAGATATTAGCTTCCCCAGATTTTCTCAAGACATTTAACAAATAAGTTGAATTTAAAATATCAAATGTAGGGATACTCCTTTCTTCTAATATCTTGGTCCAGTGTTGGAGAACCATAGTAGAGACTTCAAAGTTTATCAGTTTAATCCATTTGACTCTCTCTTAAAGTATTAAAGACTCTGGACGTTCATAATAATATTTTCTACATAAGGAGGCAAAAGTTAATTATTGGCATTTGCTTCTGCTAAAACTGTCACATATGAATGTAAGATATTAGATTAAACACATGTTCTAATAAATTTTATGTAATTCAAGCATATAGTAATATATTCTTTAATTAAATAGCTAATCCTATCTTTGACAGGCTATCAATTTTCCTTTCTATGTATATGTTTCATTTTAAAAAGTTTTACGAGTATTTATAATTGCTTTCCAAACAATTGTAAAACTTTTAGTTATTAGAGAATTATTCTTTCCTCTGAATTAATGAGAAAAATGACAAAATATATGAAGCAATGGTTTAAACACTGGACAATAGACAGTGTAGAATTATGATCCAAGAGAGAAGGAAAACAAATGAGGTAATCAATATGATTTTCCATTTTTCCTTCCAAGAAGCACATTATGGACTCCTGAGAAGACACAAAGACCTCAACCAGAGCAAAATAATTTTATCAGTTACAAGAGACTGAAATTTATTTCAGAGTGTTTGTGAAGAATGGGAGTTACAGGGAAAAAGTTTAAAGAGGTAAGAACTATGCAGAAAAAGAACTCTAGAAATTTCTATATGTATACCACTGAGTCTTGGCAGAGTATGAATATATGCATGCATAGAAAGAAAAATCCATAAGACTGAGCAAAATCTAAGTGGGGAGATATGATCTAATCTGCCCCAAGAGTTCGCGAAGCACTGTTAATTTTGCAAGTTCCCTCAAGCCATAGTGGAGACTGGAGTATTCAGTAGAGAACAACTAAAGGTCAGATTTTAGTCTAACCTTTTGCAATCCAGTAGATTCTGTCTCAGAGCAACCCTATAGGACAGGGTAGAACTGCCCCAGAGAGTTTCCAAGGCTGTAATATTTACAGTAGCACATTGCCACATCTTTTTCTCTTGGAGGTGCTGGTATGTTTGAACAGCTGATCTTTGAATTAACAGCTGAGTGCTAAATCTCTATACAAACAGCACTCCTCAAACTTTAGTGTTATTAGCTGCTGTTGAGTTGGTTCCAACTCATAGAGACCTTATGTTCAACAGAAGGAAACACTGCCTAACCTTCACCATTCTTACAATCATTGTTATGCTAGAGACCATTGTTACAGCAATGGCAATGCAAGTCTTGCCATCTTCATATCTAAGGAGAATTCTGGCTGTAATTCTTTCAAGACAGATTTGTTCGTTCTTCTGGCAGTCAGTAGTGTATTTAATATTATTCATCAACACCATAATTCAAAGGCATCAATTCTTTGTAGGTCTTCTTTATTGATTGTCCGGATTTTGCATGCATATGAAGTGATTGAAAATACCATGGGTTGGGTCAGGTGCAATTTACTTGGTATTTTGCAGCAGATTTTCCCAATGTAATACTTCATTTAATTTCTTGACTGCTGCTTCAATGGGCATTGATTGTGTATCCAAGTAAAATGAAATCCTTGACAGCTTCAATAGTTTCTCCATTTATCATGATGTTGCTTATTGGTCCAGTTGTAAGGATTTTTGTTTTCTTTATGTTGCGGTGTAATCCATACCCGAAGGCTGTGGTCTTTGATCTTCACCAGTAAGTGCTTCAAGTCCTCTTCACTTTTAGCAAGAAAAGTTGTGTCATCTGCATAAGTCAGGTTGTTAATGAGTCTTTCTCCAATCCTGGTGCCATATAGTCCAGCTTCCCGAATTATTTTCTTAGCATACAGATTGAATGAGTAGGGTGAAAGAATACAACCCTGATGCACACCTTTCTTTACTTCAAACCACATATTATCCCCTTGTTCTGTTCAAACGACTACTTCTTGGTCTATGTACACATTTTTCATGTGTAAAATTAAGTGTTCTGGAATTCCCATGCTTCACAACGTTATCCATAATTTGTTATGATCCACACAGTTGAATGCCTTCATATAGTCAAAAACATAGGGAAACATCTTTCTGCTATTCTTTGCTTTCATCCAAGATCCGTCTGACATCAGCAATGATGTCCCTGGTTCCACGTACTCTTCTAAATCTGGCTTGAATTTCTGGCAGTTCACTGTCAATGTATTGCCGCAAATGCTTTTGAATGAACTTCAGAAAAATTTTACTTGTGTGTATTATTAATGATATTATTTGATAATTTCCACATTCTATTGGATCACTTTTCTTTGCAGTAGGCACAAATACGGATCTCTTCCAGACAGTTGGGCAGGTAGCTGTCTTCCAAATTTCTTGACATAGACAAGTGAACACCTCCAGTACTGCATCCTTTTGTTGAAACATTTCAATTGGTATTCCATCAATTCCCGAAGCCTTGTTTTTCTCCAATGCCTTCAGTGCAGCTTGAACTTGTTCCTTCTAAATACCGTCGGTTCTTGATCATATGCTACCTCCTGAAATGGTTGAATGTCAACCAGTTCTTGTAGTTATAGTGATTCTGGTTATTCCTTCCATCTTCCTTTGATGCTTACTTCATCGTTCAGTATTTTCACCACAGAATACTTCAGTTTTACAATAAAAGGCTTGAATTTTTTCTACAGTTCTTTCAGCTTGAGAAATACTGAGCAAGTTCTTCGTATCTGGGTTTCTGACTCCAGGGCTTTGCACATTTGAGTATAATACTCGAGCCGCCCTATGAAATCTTCTGTTCAGCTATTTGACTTCATCATTTCTTCCTTTCGTTTTAGCTACTCTGTGTTCAAGAGCAAGTTTTGGAGTATCCTCTGACATCCATTTTGGTCTTTTTAATGTCCTCTTGCTTCCTTCTTGTATGATGTCTTTGATGTAATTCCACAACTTGTCTAGTCTTCGGTCATTAGTGCTCAATGTGTCAAATCTGTTCCTGAGATGGTCTCTATATTCAGGTGGAATATACTCCAGGTAGTATTTTGGCTTTCAAGAACTTGCTCTTATTTTCTTCAGCTTTAACTGAACTTGCATATCAGCAGTGGGTGGTCTGTTCTGCAGTCAGGCCCTAGCCTTCTTCTGACTTGAGATACTGAGCTTCTCATTGTCTATTTCTACAGATGTAGCCGATGTTGATTCCTGTGTATTCCATCTGGTGAAGTCCACATGTATAGTTGTTGTTTATGTTGTTGAAAAAAGGTATTTGCAGTGAAGAAGTCATTGGTCTTGCAAGATTCTATCTTGCAATCTTCTGCATCATTTCTATGATCAAGGCCATATTTTCCAACTACTAATCCTTCTTTGTTTCCAACTTTCGTGGTCCAATCATCAGTAATTATCAATGCATCTTGATTGCATGTTTGATCAATTTCAGACTGCAGAAGTTGGTAAAAATCTTCAATTTCTTCATCTTTGGCCTTAGTGGTTGGTGTGTAAATTTGAATAATAGTCATATTAACTGATTTCCTTCTAGTCGTATGGATATTATCCTATCATTGACAGCATTGTACTTTAGGATAGATCTTGAAATGTTCTTTTTGATAATGAATAGGGTGTCATTCCTCTTCAATTTGTCATTCCTGGCATAGTAGACCATATGATTTTCTGATTCAAAATGGCCGATACCAGTCCATTTCAGCTCACTAATACTTAAGATATTGATCTTTATCCATTCCCTTTCATTTTGGATGACTTCCAATTTTCATAGTTTTATATTTCATATATTCCACTTTCCTATTATTATTAATGGATGTTTGCAACTGTTTCTTTTCATGTGACTTGTGCCACATCAGCAAATGAAGGTACCGAAAACTTGACTCCATCCATGTCATTAAGACTTTGAGGAGGCAGCTCTTCCCCAGTCTAATCTTGAGTGCCTTCCAACCTCAGGGGCTCATCCTCAGGCACTATATCAGATAATGTTCCACTGGTATTCATTAGGTTTTCACTGGCCAGTGTTTTCAGAAGTAGACAGCCAGGTTCTTCAGCCTAATCTTAGTCTGGAAGCTTCACTGAAACCTGTTCACCATGGGTGACCCTACTGGTAATTGAAATACCAGTGGCATAGCTTCCAGCATCATAGCAACACGTAAGTCACCACAGTACAACAACCTTACTAGAAGTTTTCAAATATCCCCAGAGTATAAGCTACTCTAGACTTGCCCTTAAAGAAAGCTTAAAAACAAGATGTAAAACCATCAAACTGAACTGCAAGTAATTTAAGTGCTTCTTGTTGTCGTTGTTAGGTGCCATTGAATTGGTTCTAATTCATAGCAATCCTATATACAACAGAACGAAACATTACCTGGTCCTATGCCATTCTCAAAATCCTTGTTATGCTTGAGTCCATTGTTGTAGCCACTGTGCCAGTCCTTCTCATTGAGGGTCTTCCTTTTTTTTTGTCAAACCTCCGCTTTACCAAGTATGATGTCCTGCTCCAGGGACTAGTTCCTCTTTATAATGTCCAAAATACATGAGACGAAGTCTTACCATCCTTGCTTTTAAGGAGCATTCTGGCTGTACTTCTTCCAAGACAGATTTGCTCTTTCTTCTGGTAGTCCATGTTATAGTCAATATTCCTCACCAAAACCATAATACAAAGGGGTCTATTCTTTGGTCTGCCTTATTCATTGTCTAGCTTTTGATTGCAAATGAGGCCTTTGAAAATACCATGGCTTGGGTCAGGTGCAGCTAAGTCCTCAGAGTGACGTCCAGTTGTGAGTTTTTAATTTTCTTTAAGCTAAAGTGTGATCCATACTGAAGCCTGTAGTCTTTGATATTCATCAGTAAGTACTTCAAGTCCTCTACATTTTCAGCAAGCTAGGTTGTGTCATCTGCATTTTGCAGACTATTAATGAGTTTTCCTCCAATTCTGATGCCACATTCTTCTTCATATAGTCCAACTTCTCGTATTATTTGCTCAGTATACATATTGAATAATTAATGCTTATACATAAGTAAATGCTTAACAGATAAATGCCTAATATCCTTTAATGGAAGGCAATAAAACCTAGATAATTAACAATGTAAAATACACAATGTATGACTTCAAATAAAAAATTACTAGATATGCCAAGAAATAGGAAAATGTGACCTGTAATAATAAGAAAAATTAATCAATAGAAAACAGCCAGAAATAATATAAAGTATGGCATTGTGTAACAATAATTTCAAAACTACTATTATTTTTATGTATAAACATAATGTCATATAAGATATACTAAAGAATTAAATGGAACTTCTGATGGTAATGAAAACTGCAATGCCTACACTAAAAATAAAACTGGAGATTAAAAATTGCACAGTAAGAGGTTAGTAAACATGCCTATAGAAACAATGCAAAGAAGAAAAACATGGAAAAAAATTCTGGAAAGAAAGAACATAGCCTCAGTGATCTACTGGACAATAGCAAGTAATATTTTCTCCTTATTATATTTTTATTTTATGCCCATGGAACTAATTTAATAGTCATTTTTAATTTCAAATCATGTCATGATATCAGACACTTGTTTGTTACTTCTTCTAATAGAAAACGTATGATTTTCACCATTAAGAGTAAAATACAGATTCTTTATAGACTAAATAATAAGTAAGAATGTCAGGTGACTGAACGGTTGGGAAAGTGATGTTATTTTAAAAAGAGATGAGAGGAATTAATTTATCAAATGACCTTCAGATGTAATTTAGGGATTTGGTTTATTTCACATTTAAAATAGAAAAAAAAGTCTTAATATTTTTGTTGCCTTCCTAAGATTAGTTTTAATTGACTGTAGTAAATTATTCTTTGAGCTACAATTTTGAGAAGGAGTTGGTGAGGCATTTACCAGTGAATTTTGGACAAAGTGGGCATATACAAGAGTCTTCCAATGATGGAAATGTAAAATGCAATGAAGAGATTGGTGTGAGAGTTGTTTGTCAAGAAATTACTAAAAGTCCCTTGGTAGTGATACAAGGTGAATCTGAAAAGATAGAAAAGATTACATCTAAGACGATTTTGATATATTTTAAAGTTCAGATATGCAACCCAGTCCTTATTTTTGTGATTTCTTCCATATAAGTTTATCAGCCATAGCTTAGCTATAATAACTCATTTTACTCTTAATTTTTAATACACCAAAAGTTAAAGATATTTGTTATGCAGAAAAATAATTAAAATTTACGATTTATATGGATGAAAAGGGACTTCTTAGAGCAAAATGATGTTATACATAATCATGGAAACTAAATTAAATAATATGTAGCCTCTGTATTTGTAGCAGACACAAATTACTACAAAGTGAAACTATGAGTTTCAATTTGTTATCATTCAAAATTCCCTGTGTGAAGTTTACAGGCTAAATAAGTAGGTAATGTAATTAAATATGCTAGGATGTTTAGTAATGAGGCCAGAGATCGAAAATAATCACAAGAATTATGATTAGGAAAGAACCTTGAGGGTTATAATGATATTGAGTGTAAAGAATTAAAACTAAAAGTACATGAAATGTGGTTTTAAGTATCAAACTAACATATATTGAACATTTACTGTGTGTATTAAACATAATTAGAACACTTAATGAGTTAGATCCTGGGGATAGAAAATCTAACCAGAATTTCCAGAAAATCAAGTGAGCTGTATTATAACTCAATTCATTTTTTCCCCCAGAATAAATATATTTTAAAAAGGGGGAGATATCATACATCTTCCCCAGACTTATGACTTTAACAATTCCCTCCATATTCATCTCAAGTTTTCAGGCATCTTATAAGCAAATTTCACATTTTCCCTCTCATTGATTCAGAGGATTTTTCCTACCTTTGCCTCTACTTCTTCATCTCATGTGGTGTTTTTGTTGTCTTCTATCTCAACAACTTGTAACTAGGTCAGTGTGTTGTAATGACTCATGTAAATTGTCTACATCATTATGTAGGAAATTATAGTATTTTCCCTGGGTCACTGAAACCTACCTTGCCACAGCAGTTGTCTTTTACAGCAGAAATAAATTAAAGGTAAAATATCCAAATCAGTAAGGGAAGACAGAGTCTCTCCTAAAAATCTAATGCAGACATAGCATACATCTGTTTCCTACCATGTGTATGTGTGTGTGTGTGTGTGTGTGTGTGTATTAGGAGGGGAAAAAGAGAGAGGGGGAGTTTCCCAAAATATCAGGAAATATGTGACAAGTAAAGGCAGAAAAATTAAGGAGACCACCCTCAGATTGTTTCAGAGTTTTAACTCTTTCTTTCATCATCCTGGTTCTTTAAATTCTAGTACCATAACCTAACTCCTAAATATTCTTAAACTGAATCATCCTTAATTTTTTTAATTTAGATTTTAGAACAAAGAAGTAGAGGAATAGAAATAAGCATTCAGTACATCTTTAGAAGCCAAAAATCTTTTTTTTTTTCTCTCTCTCTCTCTCTCTTAATTGGTTTCTGAGAAAGGCAATACTCTCCGCCTAAGCGGTCAGCAGCCCATGCTGCCTTCAAGTCAAGTCCTTTGCCTTATCTGAACTTATTATGCCCAGAATTCCAAAAAAATGTGTTGTCCATGTGAAATTGTTCACATAGAAAAAGGAGATGCTACCACCTCTACATTTCCCCTACGAAGCGAATGACAATCTATGAGTGTATATCTAGACTACAACAGTTGAAATAGTTCAAACGTGGAGACTTAACTTAATCAAGCCAGATGAACTTCCTTCCAGAAGTCCATTGATTTTCCCTTCTCTCAGGTGGCAAACATATTTAAATCCTCTCTGGAGTGCAGATGTTTCACTTACTTAAAAGGAAAAGGACAACATTTTCTTTGACAAATTTTACAACACTATTCATTTGAACTGATCAGTTTTGGGCTCATTCATCTTAAACATGCCGAAATGTCATGACCCAGTTTAAGATGGAAGACACTGTGTAGTAACTGGTGATATTCAATGCCTGGAAACTGATCTTTGAGAATTAGACCCTCAATGGTCTACTTCTATAAAGGTAACCAACACTATTTCTCAGCTACCTAAACATTTTGCCTGTGAGGACCACTCTACCCAGTCACTGAAGCCCATAATAGCTTGCTGAATATCTTCTATGGGCACTTTTACTAATTTTACATGTAAATATATCTTCAAACTCAGCACCTCCTGCAATACTTCTACTTGACCACATAAGATAATGCTTGAGCCTTTTCCACTCTTCAATGTTCCTTGATTACTGTTATTCTAAGTTCTACTTATCAGCTGACCCCTATCCAGTGATTATGACACTAGTATTAACAGATAACCTCACAAAGATGATAGAAGATAACCCATTTGTTTTGTAGATAATTGATCATCTCACTAACCTAGTATTATCTACGTTTAGGATGCCTAGTTGCCAAGACTCTTACCCTTTTTCCACTCTCATTCCCTCCCCCAAAAAATTGAATGATTGTTTTCTTTAGAAGTTAACCAAATTTAGAGGAGGATTGAGAGAGCTAATGTGGCTGTAATATAGATAGATAGATAGAGCATAGATATAGAATAGACCATGACATTGAGGCACAAGATATTTCTGGCTTCTAGCCAACACCATATATAGTAAATCTGGCAATTGGCAAAACCCCTCTCAAAGTAACAGAGCCCTTGAAAAGCCCCAAATCAGGCAATGAGAAAACAACACAAGGTCATTTCAGTCTGATAAAAGCATATCAGGCTAAGAGATACATCCATTCAGATGCAAAGAGGAGAATGGAGATCCTAGAGGAAGATTTTTGAGAAAGATAAGCATTCTAGATATTTACTAGTCTCTTTTAGATTTTGGAACTATCTAAGAAAAACTTATTAAAAAATAAAGAAAGAAAGGCAGTGAAATTCTTCAAGCAAAATAACAAAATATACAATAAGAAGTATCATCATAGGATATTACGTTTATTTTTCAGTGGATAGATGTAACATAAAAATAATGTAAATATTATAGTTGTATTTAATTTTTGCTACCTGCTTATAAACAAAAATAAATAACAATGATTATAATACAAAATTTTCTAATTTTTACTAACTATTAAAGATAAGGAAACCCTGGCGGCTTAGTGGTTAAGAGTCTGTCTGCTAACCATAAGGTCGGCAGTGCGCTTCTCCCAGGCACTCCTTGGAAACCCTATGGGGCAGTTCTACTCTGTTGGAATCGACTCGACAGCAACAGGTTTGGTATTTTTTTTTTTTTGGTTTATTACAAGATAAAGTAAAAATTCGCAAAATTTTATGGAATTTTAGAAAGGGTTGTGGTGATGTATAAACGTAGCAAAGTAAATGAGAGGTATGGCTGGGGTGGAAAATGGTAAAACAAACTGAAGGGAAGGTATCAGTAAAAACCGTAGAAAGCCCAGAAAGAGACACACATATATACGAAGCTTTGCTATGAAAACTTGTTTTGAAAAATCACCAGGCAATAAATGGAGTATCAATTACTATTAAAAAAAAAAAAATGATCTCTACCCCACTGAATCTAGAAAAGGTAATTATAGATGATCTGTTGTTGTTAGGTGTCATCCAGTCGATTTCAACTCATATTGACCCTATACGACAGGGTAGAACTGCCTCACAAGGTTTTCTTGGATGCAGTCTTTAAGAAAGTAGATTGCCAGGTCTTTCTCCCACACTGTCACTGGGTGGGTTCCAATTGCCAACCTTTTGGTTAGCAGTTGAGCGCTTAACCATTGTGCCACCAGGACTCCTCTAGATGATCTAGCAGAAATTGAAACATTTTGGAAGGAAATGTAGATGAATATCTTTATCTTTCAAAGAGGGAATGAATGATTGCTTAGACAAGACACAAAAAGTCCAATCTTAAAAGATAGATGAATTTAACTACATTAAGCTTAAAACATCTTTTCATAATATGATGCATTAAAGAAAGTAAAACTACAAGCTAAAAATAGGAGAATATATTTGCATCACATATAACAAGCAAAGGATTAGTATCCATAACTCTTAGAAAACAATTAGAAAAGAAAATATCCAATAGAAAAATTGGTAGAAGACAAAAGAGTAATTTTACATATGAAACAGCTGTGACCAATAGATTTATAAATAAATCTTGAACTACTGAATACTCAGCTTTACTCCTAACCAGGAGAATGCAAATCAAGATTACAATGCAATATCATTTTATTCATACTCAATTTGCAAAACAAGGAATCTGGATAAAACACATGTGGGAGAGAATGGGAATCAATGTTATTTCTTACATTATTCTAGAAGTCAAGATTAGGAAAACTACATTGGAAAGAAAGAGATGGAATTATATAATAAACAGTTGTATACCCTGTACTATGCAATCCACTAGGTAGAAAGTCTTGCAAACAAAGAACAAGAAAAAAAAAATTGTTGCTATAGCAACATGTTTATTAATTGTTAAAAAAGAAACCCAATACCTATGGACAAAAAAAATGGCTGCATATCTGTATATTCACATAATGACCATTATGTTGCAATAAACAATGAAATGCTGAGACATGCAAACTTTTGGATGAATAATAGTAACAAAGTAACAATGTAGAGTAAAAAAATAGATAAATTCTTGAATACTACTTGCGGTATAGTACTCATTTTATAAAATCCCAAAACAAGTAAAACTAAAGTATATATTGTTTAGACATTTATACACATGTGAGCGAATTTAAAATTTAAAAAAAAAGAACAAGGAAATGATAAACACAAAATCTAAGATAGTTTTCACCTCTAAAAGGAGGAAGGGGGACAAAATAGGGGAGAGACAGAAAGGTTCATGTTATTGGTAACATATTAAATATAGGTCTAATCCTGGATTCAGAAGTATACTTCATCACATTAAGACAAATGAACAAATTAATAAACCAAAAATAAATAATTAAATGGCCAATTACTCAAAATGATCATTTATAGACTACGAGTATAATAACAGTGAGCAATGTGATGAACTAAGGAGCAGCATATGTACAATCAATTATGTGGGCGTGAAATACACCATTGCATTCACAAAGCAAAAACAAAACTTCAAGAATGTCCAGCAGGGAAACTTAACTGATGATAAGCGTTCCCTGGGATGCTTAGCAAATATTCAAATTTCTGGGATTCATGTCAGATCTACTGAATCAGAATCTCCAGGGAGGGAGACTGGGAATCTGTATGTTTTGTCAGGTCCTCAGGTTATGATATTTCTTCTTATCACAGATGTTTAGGAAACACTACAAAAAAATCAGTGATATGATTATATCAGGGAAGGAGAGAGGAGACAGCACAGTCATACAACTAAACCAAATCTCCATCTTACATAAGCATTACCAACAGGCCAATAAATAAGTATCTAAAACTCACAAATCAAGGAATGTATCTATTTTCAGATGTTGACAGGACACTAGAAAGTAGAAAGAGCAACAAATTTGAAAGTAAGCCTCTCTGGGAGTTAGGATCATAATATTTGATTTTTAACCTGTGGAGATGTTACTTAAATATATTTCAAATGATTTAAGTAGATGAAAACATACCTTTTAATACAAAATATGTGCATGTGTTTTAGAGTGGATCAGGAGAGTGGGAAAAGAAAATGCAGAAATAAAATAATACAAGACTGATTCATTTAAAAATAATACTAATTTATTTCCCATAATATTGTATACTTCCCATTCTACTGCCTCAACGAATAAATAACCCTATTGATTCATATCTCTTCCAACATTTGATATGGTCAGTTTTCTTAATTTCTGCCAATGGAATGCATATAAAATGTTATTTCAAACAAATCGGTTTGCATTTCTCTTATTACCAGTGAGGTATTTAGTCTTTCTTCAGATGCTTTTTGGTAATTGGTGTTTCCTCTTTTGTCAACTAACTTTTCGTGACTTTTGTCCATTTTCCATCTGTGTTAATTATGTTTTATATTGTAGATTTATAGGGACTCTTTATCTATAACTGACATATCCTGTCAGTTTGAATACATAAAATGTAATATACCATATACAAAATAAAGTGGTGTGTGTGTGTGTGGTGTGTGTGTGAGAGAGAAGCAAATTTCATACGCTATTTCCCAAAATCACCCATTTGCATCATTATGCTTAATCTTTCTATGTTCCTGTTAGTATTGATTTCAAATCTTCCTTTGATAAATACAGGTATTCTTACACTTACTATCAGTCTCAATTTAAACCTTACCTGGGGCATAAAGTTCTTTACTGCTAGTAGTAAAATAGAAATATTTGCCAACCACTCTTGTGGCCAAAAGAAGCTCTGATTATGCAAAAGGTTAAGCACTCGGCTGCTAACCAAAAGGTTGGCAGTTCAAATCTACCCAAAGCCTCTGAGGGAGAAAGACCTGGTGATCTGCTTCTGTAAAGATCACAGCTGAGAAAACTGCATAGGGTAGTTCTACTCTGTCACATGGGATCTCTATGAGTTGAAATTGACATAAAGGCACTCAATAATAACAACAACTTGAGTAATGTAATGTTTCAGAATTACAGGGATTTTAATATAATATTATAGTAAGTCATTGCTTTCCTATAATTTTTTTTATCAACTTCCATTAGTAAACAATGCTCCCTTCATTTTTATCTAGATATCAAATAGGTTTATTGGGAGATGTTCTAGCATACTTATCACTAAAAATTTGCTTGGGTTTACAAAGAGCATTTGCCTAAACTTTGGAAAAAGAGTAGCTATACCATATTCATATTTTTTCTTGTCTGGCTAGTTGAATATGAATTGCTCACCTTTCAAAATGTTTTATGAGCATATAAGCCTTTGACCTTTTTGTTATATTTTTATTATTACACCATCTAGCACAATCATATTTCCATTGCCCTCCTGTCAATGATCTTCCTTACTTTGGTCATAAATCTTGCCCTGTTGGATTCTTCCTGTTACTGCTAACCTACCACTGGAGCTAATTTATATATATTCATTTTCTTTTGAACAGTTATAAATACCTTTCAGAATCAGAGCCCTTTAATGAATTAATATTTCCTTAAAATTCTATTTCTTTTGGTGTCAAAATAATGATCAATTATCTGACTCATTTTTTTTCCTTCTACTTCCAAACTTGAGGATTTTAATATTTCACTTTCTGATATATCAATCAAGGAATAAAATTATTTCATTTTAGACAATCCATTTTGGATATTGAAAAAGTGTAACCTGTCCAATTTTCTATGAGGAAGGATTATTTTTGTATTTGAGCAATTCCCTCTCTTGCTTTACCTCACATGCTTAATACTTTGCCTTGCTGCAATTTCTGGTCACATTTTTTCTTTTTCCCAATAAATGTTGCCTAAAGACATGATTAAATTCAATTTTTTTTTTTTTTCCTTTCTCAGGCTTCTAGATTATGCCACAATCCTTATTGCCTTATTAAGAGGAAAAAAAATATTTGTTAATGTTAGCTTTACATGTTACAAGCCATATTTTCTTAACTTAAAAAAATATATATATATAATATTTGAGGGGAAAAAAACTTTCTTCTTGTCACAAAAATCTACAACTGTCAATAAATATCTTGCTTACCTACAACTTATTGATTTCTGTAAAAATTGGTATGAAACTGATTAATTCTTTCATATTATCATAATCCTTCAACATATGGCCTCAACCTACATTTCCAATTTTAGCACTTGAAACATCTCCCGGAAACTTTTTCTCCATAAATTTACTCACATTTTTTCAGCCTAAAATGTAACCCCTTTTAAGTTTTAGCTGAGGGAATTCTGATAACAAAGGTTAATTTCATAAGCCATTTCCCGCAAGAGATAGTTTCTTAACACCTTGAGAGTGTTGTTTTCACTACTATTAGAATTTATAAGATAGTACTACAGATTTTCCTACAGCTAGCATTGTACTTGACTGTCTTCCCAAGATATTGCAAATTACTTGTGGATCTAGTCCCTCTCTTAATCATTTTGCCTTTCCTAGGACACCTTATTGTTAGTGAGTACCCAATAATGATTATTCAACAGATGCTGAAGCAAAATGACATGCAGTTTATACTTTGCTGGTAAATTCAGTCCCTTGGATAAATAGTCCATTCCTGATAAACTCTTGAATTTCCCAGATTGTGATCATATATTTTAAAATAAAAATTATACCCAAATACCTGTAATAATTGATGTAGAATATTTTGCAGGTCAGATTTATTTGCGCATTCCTAGGATTACTTGAGTTGTTCTTCAGATCAGTAGGTATTTATCATGCAACTTAATTAACGTGTTTTCATTACTAACCCAGCAGGTCTGCTGTGTCTTTTCTTTCTATTAGAAGATCTCAATTATGTCATATAATCCTGTACTTTCTTCTGTTCTCTTTATGAGATGTGGTTAGAGTTGGAGGTATGAAACGCATGTGTCAAGCATTAATCCTAATTAAGTTCTCCCTTACTTGATTAAAAGGGTAAAACAAACAAACAAACAAAAAACTTCTAGTTCTACAAGAAGCAAAAAACATTATCTCCACTGTTACTTCTGTTCTCAATATCTTTAGGACTGCCTGAACTGGTTGTTGAGTGAAAGAGGAGTGGCAGATTATTAAATATAGGACATGAACCTATTATTTAGTTTTTCTAGTTTTATTTCTCTATGACATACAAGACAATTGAGACGGCATTTTCAAAGGAGTATGAGGAATATTTAGCTAGGTAAAATGTAGGGGAAGGTCAGATTCTTCACAATGTTCTGCAAACGTTTCTCAGTTTGTTTTGATTGATTACTCTTGACAATTAAATAGGATCTTATGAATAAACATTGAACAGTAGATTTCATTAAAGAAACCATGGTCTGCCTTAAAAGTTTATGCCTTTAGAATAATAACACTGATCACAATAGTTTCCAGACATGTAATTCACAAAATATTTCTCTGAATTCAATGTAAACACATTTCACATTTTATTTTAACTTCTCTAAGACCATGGGTGGCTCAAATGGTTGAACACTCACCTTCTTTATTTTGTAATTGTTGTAGATTAGATGAAGTTTACATTTCAAGTTAGTCTCCCATACAAAAATGTATACATACATTGTTATGTGACCCTAATTGCTCTCCCCATACTGTGACAGCACACTCCTCCTTTTCAGCCCTGATTCCCCATGTCCATTCAACCAGCTCCTATCTCTCTCTGCTTTCGCATCTCATCTCCGGTGAGAAGCTGCTGGTTTAGTCTCTTGTATCTACTTGAGCTAAGAGGCACACTTCTCAAGAGTATCACTTTATATCCCACAGTCCAGTCTAATCCCTGCCTGAAGAGTTGGCCTCAGAAATTATTTCTGGGCTAATATAGAATCCAGGGGCCATGATTTCTGGGGTTCCTCCAGTCTCAGTCAGACCATTAAGTCTGGTCTTCTTACTAGAATTTGCGTTCTGCACCCCACCTTTCTCCTGCTCCATAAGGGACTCTCTGTTGTGTTCCCTATCAGGGCGGTCATTGGTAGTAGCCAGGTACCATCTAGTTCTTCTGGTATCAGGCTGATGAAGTCTCTAGTTTATGTGGCCCTTTCTGTCTCTTGAGCAAATACTTTCTTTGTGCCTTTGTTGTTCTTCATTCTCCTTTACTCCAGGTGGCTGGGACCAATTGATGCATCTTAGATGGCCCCTTGCAAGCTTTTAAGACCCCAGACGCCACTCACCAAAGTAGGATGCAGAACATTCTCTTAATAAGCTTTGTTACGCCAATTGATCTAGATGTCCCCTGAAAGCATGGTCCCCAGACCCCTACCCCTGCCACTCTGTTCCTCAAAGTGTTTGATTATATTCAAGAAACTTCTTAGCTTTGGTTTAGTCCAGATGAGCTGACTTCTCCTGTAGTGTGTGCTGTCCTTCCCTTCACCTAGGATAATTCTTATCTACTATCTAGTTAGTAAATAACCTTCACCCTCCCTCCCCACCCTTGTAACCATCAAAGAATGTTTTCTTATGTGTTTAGACCGTTTCTTGAGTTATTATTATAGTGGTCTTATACAATATTTGTCCTTCTGTGACTGACTACATTCACTCAGCATAATGACATTCAGCTTCCTCCGTGTTATAAGATGTTTCACGGCTTCATTGTTTTTCTTTGTTGTTGTGTAGTATTCCATTGTGTGGATATACCATAATTTGTCTATCCGTTCATCCATTGATGGGCACCTAGGTTGCTTCTATCTTTTTGCTATTGTAAACAGTGCTGCAATGAACATGGGTGTGTATATATCTATTCGTGTGACTGCTCTTATATCTCTAGGATATATTCCAAGGAGTGAGATAGCTGGATCGTCTGGTACTTCTTTTTCTAGCTTTTTAAGGAGGCTCCAAATCAGTTTCCAAAGTGGTTGTAGCATTTTACATTCCCACCAACAGTGTATAAGTGTTCCAGTCTCTCCACAACCTCTCCAGCATTTATTATTTTGTGTTTTTGGATTAATGCTAGCTTTGTTGGGGTGTTGTAGTTTTGATCTTCATTTCTCTAACAACTAATGATCATGAGCATTTCTTCACGTGTCTGTTAGCCACCTGATTATCTTCTTTGGTGAAGTGTCTGTTCATTTCCTTTGCACATTTTTTAATTGGGTTGTCTTTTTGTTGTTGAGCGTTTGCAGTATCTTGTAGATTTTAGAGATTAGATGCTGATCGGATTTATTGTAGCCAAATTTTTTTCCCCAGTCTGTCGGTTGTCTTTTGACTGTCTTGGTGAAGTCTTTTGATGAGATAACTGTTTGATTTTTAGGAGCTCCCAGTTATCTAGTCTCTCTTCTGGTGCTTGTGCATTGTTGCTTATGGTTAGTATTGTGTTTATGCCATGTATTAGGGCTCCTAGCGTTGTCTCTATTTTTTCTTCCATGATCTTTATTGTTTTCGATTTTATATTTAAGTCTGATCCATTCTGAGTTAGTTTTTGTGCATGGTGTGAGGTATGGGTCTTGTTTCAGTTTTTTGCAGATGGGTATCCAGTTATGCCTGCACCATTTGTTAAAGAGACTGTCTTTTCCTCAGTTAACAGACTTTGGGCCTTTGTCAGCTGTTCATAGGTGGATGAATCTATGTCGGAATTTTCAATTCTGTTCCATTGGTCTGTGTATCTGTTGTTGTACATGTACCAGGCTGTTTTGACTACCGTGGCGGTATAGTAGTTTCTAAAATCAGGTAGTGTGAGGCCTCCCACTTTGTTCTTTTTCTTGAGTAATGCTTTACTTATTCGGGGCCTCTTCCCTTTCCATATGAAGTTGGTGGTTTGTTTCTCCATCTCATTAAAAAATGCCATTGGAATTTGGATTCGGATTGCATTCTATCTGTAGATCGCTTTGGGTAGAATTGATATTTTCACAATGTTGAGTCTACCTATCCATGATCAAGGTATGTTTTTCCACTTATGCAGGTCTCTTTTGGTTTCTTGCAGTAGTGTCTTGTAGTTTTCATTGTATAGATCTTTTATGTCTCTGGTTAGATTTATTCCTAAGTATTTTATCTTCTTGGGGGCTATTGTAAATGATTGATTTGGTGATTTCCTCTTGGAAGTTCTCTTTGTTGGTGTAGAGGAATACAACTGATTTTTGTATGTTTATCTTGTATCCTGAGACTTTGCTGAAATCTTCTATTCATTCCAGTAGTTTTCTTGTGGATTCTTTGGGGTTTTCTGTATATAAGAGCATATCATCTGCAAATAAATAGAGATACTTTGACTTCTTCCCTCCCAATTTGGATGCCCTTTATTTATTTATTTATTTTTTTTCTGGCCTAATTGCTCTGGCTAGGACCTCCAGCACAATGTTGAATAAGAGTGGTGATAAAAGGCATCCTTGTCTGGTTCCCATTCTCAAGCGGAGTGCTTTCAAAGTCTCTCCATTTAGGATGATGTTGGCTGTTGGTTTTGTATAAATGCCCTTAATTATATTGAGGAATTTCCCTCCTAT
Source organism: Dugong dugon (assembly GCA_030035585.1). Taxonomy (NCBI): domain Eukaryota; kingdom Metazoa; phylum Chordata; class Mammalia; order Sirenia; family Dugongidae; genus Dugong; species Dugong dugon. The sequence goes on along the minus strand of CM057463.1, from coordinate 96,349,186 downwards.
TTCTATTTCGTTGAGAATTTTTTATCATGAATGGGTTTTGGACTTTGTCAAATGCATTTTGTGCATCGATTGATAAGATCATGTGGCTCTTTTGTTTTATTTATGTGATGGATTACACTGATTGTTTTTCTAATGTTGAACCATCCCTCCATACCTGGTATAAATCCAACTTGATCATGGTGAATTATTTTTTTGGTATGTTGCTGAATTCTATTGGCTAGAATTTTGCTGAGGATTTTTGTGTCAATGTTCATGAGGGATATTGGTCTGTAATTTTCTTTTTTTGTGGTATCTTTACCTGGTTTTGGTATCAGGGTTATGCTGGCTTCATAGAATGAGTTTGGGAGTATTCCATCCTTTTCTATGTTCTGAAATACTTTTAGTAGTGGTGGGGTTAACTCTTCTCTGAAAGTTTGGTAGAATTCTCCAGTGAAGCCATCTGGGCCAAGGCTTTTTTTTGTTGGGAGTTTTTAAATTACCTTTTCAATATTTTCTTTTGTTATAGGTTTATTTCTTTGTTCTACCTCTGTGTTAGTTTAGGTAGGTAGTGAGTTTCTAGAAATTTGTCCATTTCCTCTAGGTTTTCATATTGTTAGAGTACAATTTTTCATAGTAATCTGTTATGATTCTTTTAATATCAGTTGGGTCTCTTGTGATATCACCCATCTCATTTCTTATATGGGTTGTCTGCTTCCTCTCCTGTTTTTCTTTTGTCAGTTTGGCCAGTGGTTTATCAATTTTGTTGATCTTTTCAAAGAACCAGTTTTTGGTCTTGTTAACTCTTTCAATTGTTTTTCTATCCTCTATTTCATTTAATCCTGCTCTAGCTTATTATTTCCTTTCTTCTGGTGCTCTCTTTCTACTTGTTCCAGTTGTAGGGTTAAAGTTTTGATTATGGACTTTCTTCTTTTTGTATGAGTGCATTTTTTGCTATAAACTGACCTCTGAACACTGCTTTTTCTGTGTCCCAAAGGTTCTGGTAGGATGTGTTTTCATTCTCATTTGATTCTATGAATTTCTTTATTCCATCCTTAATTCCTTGTATAACCCAGTAGTTTTTGAGCAAGGTGTTGTTCAGTTTCCATGTGTTTGATTTTTTTTTTCCTTGCTTTTTCTGTTGTTGATTTCTACTTTCATGGCTTTAGTCAGAAAAGATCCTTGAATATTTCCATGCTTTGGATGTTGTTAAGGCTTGCTTTATGGCCTAATATGTAGTCTATTCTGGAGAATGTTCCATGCGTGTTGGAAAAGAAAGTATACTTGGCTGATGTTGGGTGGAGTGTTCGTTATATGTCTATGAGATCAAGTTGGTTGATTGTAGCATTTAGCTCATCCATGTCTTGTTGAGCTTCTTTCTGGATGTTCTGTCCTTCACTGAAAGTGGTGTGTTGAAGTCTCCTACTACTATTGTGGAGCTGTCTATCTCTCTTTTCAGTGCTGTAGAGTCTGTTTTATGTATTTTGGAGCCCTGTCTTTGGGTGCGTAAATATTTATTATAGTTATGTCCTCCTGGTTTATTGACTCTTTAATCATTATGTAGTGTTCTTCCTTATCGTTTGCGGTGGATTTTACTTTAAAGTCTATTTTGTCAGAGATTAATATGGCCACTCATGCCCTTTTTTGAGTGTTTGTTTGATAATCTTTTTTCTATCCTTTGAGTTTTAGTTTGTGTCTTTAAGTCTAAGGTGTGTCTCTTGTAGGCAGCATATAGACAGATCGTGTTTTTTAATCCAATCTGCTACTCTCTGTCTCTTTATTCATGCATTTAGTCTATTTACATTCAGCATCATTATTGATAGGTCTGAGTTTATTGCTGTCATTTTGATGTCTTTTTTTGTGTGTGTTATTCATAGTTTCTTTTGAACACTTGCCTTCTAACTGAAAATTTGGCAGTTTTACTCCACTCAGATTGGCCTCAGAAGAAAGACCTGGGAATCTACTTCCAAAAAGATACAGTCATTGAAGACACTATGCTAAATTCTACTCTCAAACACATGGAGTCACCATGAGTTGGAATTGACTTGAGGGCAATTGGTTATGATTGTTTTTAGGATAAATTTTAAATGAAGTATTTTTTTTAAGTTTATTGATTTACAGAAACCATAAAAATGACTTATAAAATCTGTAGAATATAAACGTGCTGTGCTTATATAAGAGTCCCTGCATTGTGCAAAATGGTTAATGTGCTCTGTTGCTAACTTAAAGCTTGGTGGTTCAAGTCTACCAAGAAGCACCTCGGAAGAAATGCCTGGTAACCAACTTCTGAAAAATTAGCCATTGAAAACCTTATGAAGTACATTTCTCCTCGGATACACATGGGGTCATCATAAGTCAGAGTCAACTCAATGGTAACTGGTTTATGCTCATATACCTGTCAGAAAATAATACTCCCTAAGTAGTTTCACATTTTTGCAGGATCAGAGCTTTCTGAGCAAAAATTACTAGTAACCAAGGCTAAAGGATGACTGAATGCATGTTTAATGCAAGCTTTAGGAGTTAAAGACAGAGACCTCTTGAGATATTTAGAGATATATCACCTGGAGACATTTGATTACATTTCATAGAGTAATAAAAACATAGGACTCTTCCCTTCCTTATCCCCTAGAGAATAATTTGTTTACGTTCCACAGAAAAGTGCACCGTTTCTTCTCTGTGTCTCTTCTCTCTTTCTCTCTCTCTTTCTTTTTCCTCTCCAGAAGGAAAGAGGGGCAGATATGCCATCAGCTCCTATATAAACTCAGTTTTATAATTTTGTTGTCCCTTGCTTATGATGCAGATCCTTACATGCCAGGTACATCTGACTCTCAACATGTCACTCTGTAGTGAACTAGGACATGGGCCCCTGACAAACTACTATATGAATGAAAGGTCTGTTCCTTGATTCAGAAGCCTCATTTTTCTGTGTGTGTGTGTGTATGTGTGTGTGTATAAATATGTGTGTGTCTACACCATATGTATGAATATAGAGAGATGGATGGATGGATAGGCAGACAGATAGATAGACAGATAGATACGGCAAGAAAATCCGTTAGCTTGCAAGTAAAGTGTCATCTCAGTTTCGGACTTAACACTCATTACGTTAAGAATACATTTCCAAACTTGAATACAAGAAGTCTCATTCTTCATTTGGAATTTTAGAGATGTTTAATATAATTAGTTATGTAATAAAATTCAAATCATACATGAGTGCACACTAAAATAAATGCAGTATTATGAAATGTTTTGAAATTAAAAATAGTAAAAACTAAGTTTTATTGACATCAAGTCAAATTTCTATCAAATTGATGACTATTCAATTGGAAATATTTAGTCCACTCTTTGTAGATAACAGATATGTATGCTATAAGATAGCCTAGATATATATGAATAGCTATTATCACTATTTATAGTAAGATATCTACATTGAAAGGTTTCCCCAACAATTTTAGTTTATTCACATTGGTTGGTGTAAGACTATTTTTATCACTGGCTAAGGTAAAATGAGGCACTTTTGATTTACAAGACTAAATGTATAAAGATACATAAATATTTGTCATATAGAAATTTATCCTTTAATATGTCATCCTAGTGGACTTTGGTAAAGACTTTCGTGCTTCCTCCAACTCGTTATGGGTTTTTTTATTTATTTATTTTTTAATTGCACTTCAGGTGAAGGCTTACAGAACAAATAGTTTCTCACGAAACAATAGCACACATATTGTTTTATGACATTGGTTAACAAACCCACAACATGTCAACCCTCTAACTTCTCAACTTTTTTCTTTGGTGAAAATACACATAGCCAAAGATATACCATTTCAAAAATTTCTGCATGCACAGTTCAGTGACATTGACTACGCTCTTGCAATTGTGCTGTTATTCTCACTTAAGATGAAGGCTTACAGAACAAAATCATTTCTCATTTAACAGTTACTACACATGTTGCCCTATGACAATGGTTAACAATCTCACAACACATCAACAATATCCTTACTCAACCTTGGGTTCCCTATCACCCGCTTCCTTGTCCCCTTCTGCCTTCTGGCCCTTGTCAATGGACTACTGTACCTTGTTAGTCTCATTTGGTTTTACGGGGCTGTCCACTCCCAGGCTGAACAGTGAACCTCGGAGGTAACCTCACCACTGAGCTAAAAGGGTGTCTGGGGCCATACTCTCAGGCTTTCTCCAGTTTCCTTTAGGCCAGTAAATCTAGTCTCTTTTTGTGAGTTAGAATTACATTCTACATCCTTCTGCAGCTTTGGCCAGAACCCTCTGTTGTGATCCTGGTCAGAGCGGTCAGTGGTGGTAGCCGGGAACCATCTAGCTATAGTGCCTCAGTCCGGTGGAGGCCTTGGTAGTGGTGGACAATTAGTTCTTTGGACTAATCTTTTCCTTGTGTCCTGTTCTCTTCATTCTCCCTTGTTCCCGAAGGGATGAAACCAGTGGAGTATTTCAGATGGCCGCTCACAGGCTTTTAAGACCCCAGACACTACTCACCAAGGTAGAATGTAGAGCATTGTCTTTATAAGCTGTGCCATGCCAATTGAGCTAGATGTTCCCCAAGACCATGGTCCCCACAGCCCTCCGCCCAGCAATTCAGTCCCTCAGGGAGTTTGGATGTGTCTATGGGGCTTCCATGACCTTTCCTTGTACAGGTTGTGCTAGTTTCCCCTGTACTGTGTACTGTCTCACCCTTCACCCAAGATACCACTTATCTATTGCCTATTTAGTATTTACCCCCTACCCCTCCCATCCCTGGTAACCAACAAAGATTGTTACATTCTGCGTGTGAACTTTTTCGTGGGTTTTTACAATACAGGTCTCATACAATATTTGTCCTTTTGTGATTGACTTATTTCACTCAGCATAATGTCCTCCAGTTTCATCCATGTTATGAGATGCTTCACAGATTCATTGTTGTTCTTTCTCGTTCTATAGTACTCCATTGTGTGTATGTACCATAGTTTGTTTATCCATTCATCTGTTGATGGGCATCTACGTTGTTTCCATCGTTTTGCTATTGTGAACAATGTTACCATGAACATAGGAGTGCATATGTCTATTGGAGTGACGACTCTTATTTCTCTAGGATATATTCTGAGGAGTGGGATTGCTGGATCGAATGGTATGTCTATTTCTAGCTTTCTGAGGAAGCGCCATATCATTTTCCAAAATGGTTGTATCATTTTGCATTCCCACCAGCAGTGCATAAGAGTTCCCATCTCCCTGCAGCCCCTCCAACATTTGTTATTTCCAATGTTTTTGATTCGTGCCAGTAATGCCGGGGTGTGATGGTATCTCATTGTGGTTTTAATTTGCATTTCTTGAATGGCTAGTGATCGCGAGCATTTCCTCGTGTGTCTGTTGGCCATTTCAATGTCTTCTTTGGTGAAGTGTCTGTTCATTTCCTTTGCCCATTTTTTAATAGGATTATTTGTCTTTTTGTTGTAGAGGTGTTGGATTTTCTTGTAGATTATGGAGATTAGACCTTTGTCTGACTTGTAATGTCCAAAAAATTTTTCCCAATCTGAAGGTTCTCTTTTTACTCTTTTGGTGAAGTCTTTTGAAGAGCATAGGTGTGTGATTTTTAGAAGATCCCAGTTATCTAGCTTATCTATTGGGTTTGTGCATTGATGGTTATGGTTTGTATCCTGTTAATGCCGTGTATTAAGGCCTGAAGTGTTGGTCCTATTTTTTCTTCTATGAACTTTGTAGTTTTAGGCTTTATATTCAGTTCTTTGATCCATTTTGAAGTAGTTTTTGTATATGGTGTGAGGTATGGGTCCTGTTTCATTTTTTTGCAAATGTTTATCCAGTTTTGCCAGCACCATTTGTTAAAAAGATTGTCTTTTCCCCATTTGATGGACTTTGGTTCCTTGTCAAAGATCAGGTGACCAGAGGTGGATGGATTTACATCTGGGTTCTCAATTCTGTTCCATTGGTCAATGTATCTGTCGTTGTACCAGTACCAGGCTGTTTTGACTACTGTTGCTGTATAATAGGTTCTGAAGTCAGGTAGTGTGAGTCCTCCAACTTTATTCTTCTTCTTCAGTAGTGCTTTACTTATTCTGGACTTCTTCCCTTTCCATACAAAGTTAATGATTAGTTTTTCCATCTCATTGAAGAATGTTGTTGGTATATGGATTGGGATTGCATTATATTTGTAAATTGCTTCAGGTAGAATTGTCATATTCACAATGTTGAGTCTGCCTATCCATGAGCATGGTGTGTTTTTCCATTTATGTAGATCCCTTTGGGTTTCATGCAGTAGTGTTTTGTAGTTTTCTTTGTATAGGTCTTTTACATCCCTGGTCAGATTTATTCCTAAGTATTTTATCTTTTTAGGGGCTATTGAAAATGGTATTGTTTTCCTGATTTCCTTTTCATCATTCTCCTTATTAGTGTATAGGAATCCAACTGATGTTTGAATGTTTATCTTGTATCCTGCTACTCTGCTGAATCTTTCTATTAATTCCAGTTAGTTTTTCATGGAGTCTTTAGGGTTTTCTATGTATAGTATCATATCATCTACAAACAGGGACAGTTTAACTTCTTCATTACCAATTTGGATGCCCTTTATTTCTTTTTCTTGCCTTATTGCTCTAACTAGAACTTCCAGCACAATGTTAAATAAGAGTGGTGATAAAGGGCATCCTTGTCTTGTTCCTGTTTTCAAGGGGAGTGTTTTTCAGCCTCTCTCCATTAAGAATGATGTTGGCCATTGGTCTTGCATAGATGCCCTTTATTATGTTGAGAAATTTCCCTTCTATACCTATTTGATTGAGAGTTTTTATCAGGAATGGGTGTTGGACTTTGTCGAATGCCTTTTCTGCGTCAGTTGAGATGATCGTGTGATTCTTTTCTTTCCTTTGATTTAAGTGGTGGTTTATGTTGATTGATTTTCTAATGTTCAACCATCCTTGCATATCTGGTATGAATCCTACTTGGTCGTGGTGTATTATTTTTTTGATATGATGCTGAAGTCTATTGGCTAGAATTTTGTTCAGAATTTTTGCATCTATATTCATGAGAGATATTGGTCTGTAATTTTCTTTTTTTGTGATGTCTTTGCCTGGATTTAGTGTCAGCAGTATGCTGGCTTCATAGAATGAATTTGGAAATGTTACTTCCTCTTCTGTGCTCAGAAATAGCTTGAGTAGTAGTGGTCCAAGCTCTTCTGTAAATGTTTTGTAGAATTCTCCAGTGAAGCCATCTGGGCCAGGGCTTTTTTGGTTGGGAGTATTTTATTACTTTTTCAGTCTCTTCTCTTGTTATGTGTCTGTTCAGATATTCAACATCACTTTGTTGTAGTTTGGGTAGGCCATGTGTTTCTAGAAATTTATCCATTTCCTCTAGGTTTTCAAATTTGTCGGAGTATAGTTTTTCATAATATTCTGTTATAATCCTTTTTATTTCAGTTGGGTCAGTTGTAATGTCCCCCATTTCATTTCTTATTTGGGTGATTTGTGTCCTCTCCTGTTTTTCTTTTGTCAGTCTGGCCTGTGGTTTGTCGATTTTGTTGATTCTTTCAAAGACCCAACTTTTGGTTTTGTTGATTCTATTTTTTTTCTGTTCTCTATTTCACTTATTTCTGCTCTGATCTTTACTATCTCCTTTCTTCTTGTAATTGTGGGCTTTTTTTGCTGTTCTCTTTCTATTTGTTTGAGTTCTGTAGTTAATGTTTTGATTTTGTCCATTTCTTCTTTTTTGATATGTGCATCTATTGCTATCAATTGTCCTCTGAGGACTGCCTTTGCTGTGTCCCAAAGGTTTTGGTATGATGTGTTTTCATTCTCATTTGACTCTAGGAACTTTTTGATTCCATCTTTGATTTCTTGTATTACCCACTGATGTGTAAGCAGGGTATTATTCAGTTTCCATGTAGCTGATTTTTTTTCCTTGCACTTTCTATTGTTAATTTCTACCTTGATGGCATTGTGGTCAGAGAAGATACTGTGAATTATCTCAACGTGTTGTATCTTGTTGAGGATTGTTCTGTGGCCTAAGATGTGGTCTATTCTGGAGAATGTTCCCTATGCATTGGAAAAGAATGTGTACTTTGCAGTGGTTGGATGGAGTGTTCTATATATGTCTATGAGGTCAAATTGGCTGATTGTGCCCTTTAGGTCATCTGTATCTTTGCTGAGTTTCCTCTTAGTTGTTCTGTCCTTTACTGAGAGTGGTGTGTTGAATTCTCCTACTATTATTGTGGAACTGTCAATTTTTCTTTTCAGTGTTGTTAGTTTGTTTTATGTATTTTGGTGCCCTGTCATTGGGTGTGTAGATGTTTATTATGGTTATGTCTTCATGATGGATCATCCCCTTAATCATTATATAGTGTCCTTCTTTGTCTTTTATGGTAGATTTTGTTTTAAAGTCTATTTTATCTGAGATTAGAGTTGCAACTCCTGCTCTTTTTTGGTAGTTGTTACCTTGATATATTTTTTTCCAACCTTTGACTTTAATAAAGTCACATCTTTGTTTCTAAGGTGTGTCTCTTGTAGACAGTATATTGATGGATCCTGTCTTCTTATCCATTCTGTCACTCTCCCTCTCTTTATGGGTGCATTGAGTCTATTAACATTCAGTGTAATTATTGATAGATGTGAGTTTGTTGCTGTCATTTTGTAGTGCTTTTTTTGTGGTGCTGAAGTTTTCTTTGTTCTTCTTACTCTCTTGTGCTGAGTTACTTTTGTTTGTGGATTTTTTTCATTTCTTTTGTTTTTGTAGGTTTTGTTTTTGCTGAGACTTTATGTTTTTCCTCTTTTTTTTTAATGAGTATGTTTGTTAACTTTCTTTGTTGTTACCATGAATTTTTCTCTTATCTTTCTAAGTTTGAAGCAGTCTACCATTACTTGGTATTGACTTGTCTTCCTCTCCATTAGAAGGTTCTATACCTATGCCATTTAGTCCCTCTTTTATTATTTTGTTGTTGTTGTCATTTACTGTTTAACTGCTCTGATTCCCTGTTGTAGTACTTTTGATTTTGGATAGTCCTTGAGAGTTCATTTCCTAGATTGGTATCTGGCTGGTACGATCCTACATCATAGCTTCTGCCTGTGAGCTGAAGCTGTTTGTCCTCAGATCGAAGAACTCACTTTAATAATTCTTGTAAGTTTGGTTTGCCTTTTACATATTCCCTTAATTTCTGTTGATGTGGAAATTACATAATTTCACCATCAAATTTGAATGAGAGTTTTGCAGGATATATTATTCTTGGCTGGCAATATTTTTCTTTCAAGATTTTATATATGTCATCCCATTGCCTTCTTGCCTTCATGGTTTCTGCCAAATAATCTGAGCTTAGTCTTATTGTTTCTCCTCTGTATGTGACTTCTATGTATTTCACGAACTGCTCTCCGGATTCTTTGTTTGTCTTTGGTTTTGGAGAGTGTGATTATGATATGCTTTGGTGATTTTCTTTTGGTTTCTCTCCCGTATGGTGTTCTTTGAGTTTCTTGCATGGCCAGCTTTTCATCTTTCATGATCTTGGGGAAGTTTTCTGTCAGCAGTTCCTCAATTATCCTCTCTGTGTTTTCAGTTTTCTCCCTCTGTTCTGGAATTCCAATCACTTGCAAATTTTTGCTTTTGATTGTATCCCACATAACTCTCAGGGTCTCTTCATTTTTCGTTGTTCTTTATTTTGAGTTTTCCTGAAACAGAGTTGTATCCAAATGTTTGTCTTCAGTTCCACTGATCTTATCTTCCACCATTTCAAGTCTGCTTCTCAGCCCTTCTATGACACCATCCATTTCTGAAATCTTGTTGTTTATCTTTTTGATTTCTAATTGTGCTCTTTGTATAATTTCTAGTTGTGAATTTATTTTGGCATTTTGTTCCTGCATTATTTTCCTGAATTCTTCCTATTTTTTGTCTGTATTTTCTATGAATTTGTCTATTTTTTTCCCCCATGTGTGTCAGCTTTTTGCCTCAGCTCTTGGAGAATTCTGAGTATTAGAGATTTGAATTATCTAACCTAGTGCATTTTCTTCCACTGGAGAGTCATCTGGTGTTTTATTTTGGATGCCTACTGGAACCATCCTGTTCTGTTTTTGTAAATGTTTTGAACTTGTCTGCTATCTTCTGGGCATTCAGTAATTATTTTTATCATTTACTGATTGTAGAATTGTTTGTTTAATCCCCTGTTTTTAAAAAAAATTGACTGTGTCTGAGCAGCTAGACTGTGTGCTCTTTGTTGTTTGCTCCTCTTTGGGCACATTACTTTTTGCCTCCTTCTGAATCACTCAGATATGGTATGGCAGGGCCGGTCTAGCTGAAGAGGAGTTACTGGGATGGGTTGTTTGTGGCACTTATGACAACCACCAGAGCAGGTCGGTAATCAATGCAAGGAAGGTTCCGGTAGGCCATGTCTGTGCTGCTTGGTGGTGTGATGTCAAGTGCATGGTGCAGGTAGGCAGGATGCAGCAGGGAGATTGTTATGTGTGGAGCTAAGATGGATATGGGAGAGAAGAGAGAGGAACAGGAGTCAAAAATATACAAACAAACAGAAAAGAATGCTAAGGGAGCTTGCCGTTGGACTGGAGAGATGAGAGACTATGAAATGGAGAAAAACAGAAAGGGGAAGAGGAAGAAAAGAATGAATAAATAAAAATGGGAAAGGTTAAAGAACTGCAAAGTTCCCAGTGATCCCACTGGTGCAGCTATGAGGTCTGGGGAAGTCGCTCTCAGGTGTTGCAGTACAGCCTGGCTAGAAGGCGTAAAGGTATACAATGCCAGGTATTCAGGGAACTGAAAGAGAAGGAAGATATAGAGAGAAAAGAAACTGAGCAATGAAGAAAGAAAAAAAGGGATAAAGAGGGAAAAGAATACAAAACAAATTAAAAAAAAAAAGAACAAGAAAGGCCCCCAAAAAACAGAAAAAAGAAAACCAACCTAAAAAGAAATGCTCTCAGGGATCCCTCTACACGTCTGTGAAAGCCAACGGGGAAATCTCCTTGCCACACAGCACCGCCTGGCCAGAAATGGCTCCCAACTCAAGAAAAGGAAAATAAAACAGACAAACAATTCAAAAGAAACGAACAAACAAAAGCCCCGAGATCCCACCAGTGCGGCAGCCTAGTTGGGAAGCAGCTCCACACTCGAACGGAGCTCCACAGCCCCTCAGGAAGAAGCAAAGATGGCGCACAGAGCCAGGTATTTGAGTGAAAGGAGGGGGAGGTGGTGAGAGGTAAGGAAGAAATCAAAAGAAGCAGAAAAAAAATCAACACTAGCAGTCAACAAATGGCACTCAGAGAGCCAGCTACTGCAGGCTGGTATTTCTCGGACAAGAGACTGTGTCTTTAGGAAGCAGAGGGGGCCGAGTGTGGGTGAAGAAGGGTAGGGAGTGGGAAAGCATATATCACAAATTACCAGAGCTCTGCAGCCCCTCAGGAAGAAGCAAAGATGGTGCACGGAGTCAGGTATTTGAGCAAAAGGAGGGGGAGGTGGTGAGAGGTAAGGAAGAAATCAAAAGAAGTGGAAAAAAGCAACACCAGCAGCCAACAAATGGCACTCAGAGAGCTGGCCCGTTCGGGTGTGTGGATTCCAAGCAGCCAGTGTTTCCTGGTCAAGAGATTGTGGCCGTGGGAAGCAGAAGAGGCCAAGTCGGGGTGAAGAAGTGTGGGAGGTGGGAAAGTGTCTATCACAAATTACCGGTTGTTTTGTCTCCCACTGGACACTCCGTGAGGCTGCTTTCTCGTACCCCCTGTTTGCTGGTCTCCGATAGGAGTTCAATATGGTGGATCTGCGCTGCATTAGCTGGTAGGGACCTCTGCATGAATCTCTCCTCGGTCTCCGTTCTCTGTCAGTTTTCTCACTCCATTCGGTGCTTGGCCTGAGTTCTTTATCTCTTCATTTGATGTTTTAGGGCTTCAGGATTGTTGTATTCTCTTTTCGGCTTAGTTTTTCGGATCTTAGCTGTGGAGGGACGGCATGGTGCTTCTGCCTAGAGCGTCATTTTTCTGGAACCTCCTCTATGTTGCAGACTATTCTCTATGCACATCATGCTTGACAGTTTGACAGCTTCCCATAGAGCTAAACTTTTGCATCTTTTTACAAAAACTTGCTTCCTTTGGTTTTTGTGACAATACAGTCTCTTTTCTGCCTAGACCACAGAATACCTCTTCTCCATCTCCAGTGCTAGCTACTTTTTGCTGCTCAGTCTGAAAATTTGGAGTACCCCAAAGCTTGAGATTGTGCCCTCTTTTGTCTGCCATGGATTCTTCCTTCCGCAGATTCTTTAATTCAGTGCTGTTCATGAAATTAACATCGTCCCTATGAATATCACTTTCCTCCTAAACTCCACACTGGTATTTCAATCGCTGATTTTACAGTTTTACTTGAATACCTATTAAGGTATGACATACTTATCTTGTCCAAAATAATTAGAGTGGATTTCTGACTGGTTGATTACACCTCTCAGTAATCATTTTTAGTATTCACTCAGTTGCTCAAGATGGCATCTTACATGATTCTGTTTCTGTCACCAAAACTTTCCTTACTCTTCTTGCAATTCTGCCTTGAAACTGCCCCTCCTCCAGAATGTCTGGGACTGCTTCTCATGATTCATTTATCAATTCAGATATTAACCCTACTGTGTGCTTTTTCCTGATACCTCTATCTAAAGTAGGGCTTATTTCTCAAGTTATGAACCTTGGTGTCCCACTGGTTAAGCTTTCGTCTGCTAACCAAAAAGACTGGCAGTTCGAATCCACCAGTCACTCCTTGGAAACTCTTTTTGGCAGTTCTACTGTGTCCTCTAAGTTTGCTATGAATCAGTATCGACTGGATGGCAACGGGTTTGGTTTTTGTTTTTTTGCTTTCTTAAAGCAACTCATTTTATTTTCTGTAGAGAACTTATCATTGTTTACATTATCTTACTTATTAGCAAGTTGTTTTATCTTTCTTTCTCTCTTTCCTTACTAGAATGCAAGGAACATGAGAGAAGGGACCTTGTCAATTTTGTTCTGGGACATTAACCCAAAAAACCCATTGTTGTTGAGTGGATTCCAACTCATAGGGACCCTATGGGATAGAATAGAACTGCCCTATAAGGTTTCCAAGGAGTGGTTGATTCAAGCTGCCAATCTTTTGGTTAGCAGCTGAGTTCTTAACCACTGAACCACCAGGACTCCTCAGGGACATTACCCAGGATGTATTCAAAATATCAAAATAGTTTTGGAATAAATTAATATATCCCCCCCCACAAAAAAAATAAAACTACCTTTGATTCACAACTCCACAAACTACTAGGTTTATGATGTTGTACAAGTAACTTGATCACTTTAAACTTGTTTCTTCATTGGCCAAAATAAAGATATCAGTAAAAACAACTTTGCAGCATATTTATGGAATGTACAAGAGAATGTCAAGCCCAATGTCTTATATTTGTAATTGATGAAAACATATTCATTTCTTTCTAATTCTTCTTAGGCAAACACCAAGTTCAAATATCAATGTAGATATTTTAGATTTATTATCTAACATTTATTGAGGATTTACAATATATAAGGCACTATTCTAATTTCTTTCCACTCATCAGAACATATAGATATCTTTATATTCCCAATATACAGAATAGAGAAAACTGTGACACAAAATGATCAGGATATTTGTCTTGGTTTGAATTATGTCTCCCCAAAAATGTATGAATCAGTTTGGCTGGGCCATGATTCCCAGAATTGTGTGGTAAGCCTCCATTTTGTGATTGTAATTTTATGTTAAAGAGGATTAGGGTGGGATTGTAATACCACCCTTACCCAGGTCACATCTCTGAGCCAATGTAAAGGGAGTTTCCCTAGGGTGTGGCCTGTATCACCTTTTACCTTATAAGAGATAAAAGGAAAGGGAAGCAAGCAGAGAATTGGGGACCTCATACCACCAAAAAAGAAGCACCGGGAGCAGAGTGCATCCTTTGCACCCGAGGTTCCTGCGAACAGAAGCTCCTAGTCTGGGGGAAGACTGATGATGACGAGGACCTTCTTCCCCTGGAGCTGATGCCCTGAATTAGGACTTCTAACCTACTAGACTCTGAGAAAATAAATTTTTCTTTGTTAAAACCATCCACTTGTGGTATTCCTGTTAGAGTAGCACTAGATGATTAAGTCAGTATTTTTGAAGTTCACTTAACTCTTAAGTGGTGGGGGTGGGTTTCAACCTGATATCTCTGGCTGTAGAGAAGTTACTCTTAGATTTCATGATCTAAGGCTTCTATCTAGATGACAGAAATGAAAAGTTTGCATGCGTCCTCACACTCACTGTGTGTGTGTGTGTGTATTTGCATGTGAATATGTGTATGTGTTTGTGAGAAAAAAAGAAAAAGAGAAGAGAGGGACTTTAAGAAGATGCTGAAATTTACCAAATTCATAATTCCTAAGTAAATATATTTTAAAGACAAAGTTTACTTTTTCTCTTTATCTTTTCTAAATTTTTAGAAAAAATATATCATTGTTTTATGGATATTATTATTTATGAAGAAAAGAAGAGACGTGAAGGAAAGAAAATAATTTCTAGAGTTGTGCATCAAAAGTCACCTGACCAGGCCTTCCTGTTAGACGCTGTATACATATTCAAATGTCCATGTCATTCAACTACACTTCATTTTATTGCACGATATGAAATTAAGTGGTGCCAAAACTTAGTCACAACATTCAATTATGTGGGAAATCTTTTCTTTAAAATTTTATGAAACTGTTTTAGACTGTGCTCTTGGTGCAAAATAAAGGTTTTTTAAAAAACACCAAATTATTATTTTTTTCATTGAAGCAAAGTAGTACTTAAATTGCCTGAGCAGTTTTACCGACACATCTAAATGCGCAAGGGACTTCCTGGGGTTGTATCTGTGTGATTCCCATTATAGTCAGTGGGGATCATTGACTTTAATGAGAACCATGCAGCTAAAGCCCCATGCAACACTTCACAAAATCTGAATTAGGGCCTTTTGATTAAAAAACAAAAAATGGAGCCATATTGAGCTTTCAAAAATATACTGAGATCCTATGTACTTTTTATTCATTCACTCCTTGAATTTACATCCTTTTTAGACCTTTTTAGATGAAGGGAAATTAAAAAAAATATTCATTTTGTCCTTTTTGTTTTTTCACAAGTGTATCTCTGTATAAGCAATGAGGGGGAGAGTTTAATAAAATCAATTCTTGTTGAAACTTATTAGCTCTCTAGTCAAAGACATCACAAAAGCATATCACCCTATCTGAAAGTCATCCAATATAAAAAAGTAAACAAAAGAGATAATATAACTGTTTATTCAATGAAACTGTGAACAACACATAAATCATAAGATGATGTCAAATTAGGAGATATATATATATGCATGGAGCCCTAGTGGCTCAGTCGTTAAGAACTCTACTTCTAACCAAAAGGTCAGCAGTTCAAATCCACCAGCCGCTCCTTGGAAACTCCGTTGAGCAGTTCTACTCTGTCCCACAGGGTTGCTATGAGTTGGAGTTGACTCAACAGCAATGGGTTTTATATATATAAATAGATATATATATATAGAGAGAGAGAGTTACTGGGTGGCCAAACAGTTAAGCACTCCTTGGCTACTAACTAAAAGTTGGCAATTCAAATTCACCCAGAGGCACAGTGGAAGAAAGTCT
Source organism: Dugong dugon (assembly GCA_030035585.1). Taxonomy (NCBI): domain Eukaryota; kingdom Metazoa; phylum Chordata; class Mammalia; order Sirenia; family Dugongidae; genus Dugong; species Dugong dugon. The sequence goes on along the minus strand of CM057463.1, from coordinate 96,333,593 downwards.
TGGTGATCAACTTCCTAAAGATCACAGCCATTAAAAAACCTATGGAATGCAATTCTACTCTGAAAACTCATGGGGTCACTATGAGTTGGAATTGACTTGATGGCAACTGTTTTATGTATACTTAAAATATACAGACAAATATGAAACATTCATTTAAAACATTGAAATAATCTAAATTTATTGAACAACATGTATTGAGAGCTTACACATTACACATAATTCTCACTAACACATAAATAGACCTTACCAACTACATAAGATGCTCCAGAGGTAATCAAATTATCACTGAAGGGTCCAACTAATACAGTAATGTATGTGCCCAGTACTCTTCTAGCTGTTTTTGATATATCATTTCAATTGATTTCCACAACAGCTCTGTAAGAGCATTTCTATTTTTGCCTCTGTTGCAGTGGAGAAAATGAGAAAACTACATAACTATTTCAATGTTACATAGTGCTTTAGGTTGTGTTTCCTAGAAGTAATCTCTGAGATGAAAATTTTGTGCAAGGAATTTACTAAGGAAGTGGTCCCAGGGAGAATCAGAAGTGGTGCAGGAGAAGCAGGACAGGGGAGGGGAGACGTCTAACAAGGGTGAGATTTTAGGCAAAGTCCCACAGAGGGAAGCTTCAACCAAATTCAACCAAATTAAGGCCATCTCGGGGTGTAAATTCCCAGGAACTTCTGGATTTCCCTGGGAATAGGAAAAACAATCTCTTATTGCTAAATATCTACAGTATGGCCATTGGAACCAGAAAGCATGCTGACATGAATATTTTGGGGAGGGGATAAAAATGATATAAAGGGATCTAGAAAGATCCAAACAGAACACTAATATTGTTGGCTACACATAGCCAGTAAGCAGTAGAGCTAACTTCCTAACCCAGATATTCTACAAACCAAACTAATAAAGAAAAAAAAAAGAAACTGTTAAACTTCCCTTACTTTTACTAACACAGAGGGGCAACAGGAAAATCCATGAGCCTTCTCCCATGCTTTGGAATGGATGAAGAAATGTGCATGATTAAAAAATTTTTCACTATTCCAACTTTGCAAGAAGTCCACAGTATTTATACATAAATCTGTTTCTGGAATCTTTATGGTATTTCTTTGCTTATGTGAGTGTGCTTGTGCCAATGACAGACTTTTAAAATTACTAAAGTCTTACAGCCCCCACACATCTGTCAGTTTGTCAGTTTGTCCTACTGTGGTGGCTTGCATGTTGCTGTGATGCTGGAAGCTCTGCCAGAAATTCAAGGCGGATTCAGAACAGGACATAGAATGAGGAATATCATTGCTGATCTCAGATATTCCAGAACCCTAAATTGTGCTTATGAGGAACCTGTATATAGTCCAAGAGGCAGTCATTCAAACAGAACAAGGGATACCATGTGGTTTAAAATCAGGAAAGTTGTGCATCACGGTTGGATTCTTTCACCATACTTACTCAATCTGTATACTGAGCAAATAATCTGAGAAGCTAGACTATATGAAGAAGAATGAGCCATCATATTTGGAGGAAAACTCATTAACAACCTGTGATATGTAGATGACAAAACTTTGCTTGCTGAAAGTGAAGAGGACTTGAAATACTGATGAAGATCAAAGACTACAGCCTTCAGGACAGATTACACCTCAACATAAAGAAAGTAAAGACTCTCACAACTGGACCAATAAGCAACATCATGAAAAACAGAGAAAATATTTAATTTGTCAAAAATTTCATTTTCTTGGATCCACATTCAACGTCCATGGAAGCAGCACTGAAGAAATCAAATGATGTATTGCACTGGGCAAACCTTCTGCAAAAGACCTCTTTAAAGTATTAACAATCAAAGATGTCATTTTGAGGACTTAGGTGCACCTGACCCAATCCATGGTATTTTCAATTGCCTCATATGCATGCAAAAGCTGGACAATGAATACGGAAGACTGAAGAATTGGAGGCCTGGTTGCACAGTGGTTAAGAGCTTGGCTGCTAAGAAAAAGTCGGCAGTTTGAATCCACTAGTTCTGTCCTATAGGGTGGCTATGAGTTGGAATCAACTCAGTGGCAATGAGTTTGATTTTTTTTGGTTTCGAAGAAGAATTGATGCCTTTGAATTATGGTGTCGGCAAAGAACATTGAATGGGCTGCAATGATGAGCTCAAGCATAGCCACAATTGTGAGGATGGCACAGGACTGGGCAGTGTTTTGTTCTGTTGTACACAGCATTGCTGTGAGTCAGAACTGACTCAGTAGCACCTAACAACAACAACAACAACATATAGTTTTTTGGGAACAAGTTGGAGAGAGAGATGAATTACAAAGAGTCATTTTTGGAAAGCATGGGTAAAGATGTTTGAGTCTGACATTTTAATAAACACTGCTGTGGCATAAATGGTAAGTTTATAACAAGGCCCTGTTTTGAAAGCATAAAGCGTATAAGCTTGAGGTTGATACAAACTATCATTATTTTTATTGTGAAGTCCATTTCACACATATAGACATCATTATAAAATTATACACTTTGCTGTATGTTCATAGTACTTCGGTGAAACTGTAAAATATCAAAAGTAAAAAAATATATATGTAAGTGTAACCACTGGGTAGTAAACATGGACATACTTATTTTTAAACATAACCTTTCTCTGCCCTTGACCTATTTTACTGGTGGGCTTTCAGAGTCATCATCATCAGCTTAGATTTAAGGTCGAATTCTGAGTGGTTCTCCTTATGGTTTGTTATGGTTTCTGGATTAAAATCAAGAAGAGGCAGCTCTGTGATGCCCTTCAGTGCCATGAAAGACCTTGGAGTTACACTTCCGAATTCCCCTAGAGAATCAACTTAGTTGTTGCAACTAAATCGGTAGCCCATGTTCTCATTCCTACAGCTTACCTTGGGAGATGATGGCATGAGGAGCAACCAGTTGATTTTGGATAGCTCTCTTGTTGGTCTTGGGGTCTAGAAATCTGCATTTTTAAAAGCATCCTGGGGGGAAAAGATGTTTGAGTCTGTCATTTTGAGAAACACTTCTGTTGCGTAAACTGTAAGTTTGTAATAAGGCCCTGTTTTGAAAGTGTAAAGTACATAAGCTAGAGATGGCAACAGCAGGAGTGACACAGAGTTATAGCTCAGGAAATTGGCATGCTGGAAGCAGGAGCACTGATGGTGGATAAAGATGAGGAAAAAGTGTGGGGGTGAGTGCCATGGTTGCCGAGTGATGTCAGTAGAAACAGCTTCTTCACCTTTTTTCATGAGCTTCACTGTGAATCTGGTCATTTGTCACCATCAGGCTGAAGTCAATGCTGAGGAAAAGTTGAAGAACAACAGAGAAGTATATGCAAGATCTCTGTGGTATCATTAGCCAAATATTATTTCTACATTCAGAGAAAAAATGTTCTGCTTGCAGGAGAGTCATTGAATTTATTTCTTGCACGCGAAGTTTCCAAACAATCAAGGATATCAAGAATAAAATCTTTATGAAGTATTATGTTTGGGACTAGAGCAACATTATCATTATCATTAACATAATCATTCTTTATCACTTAAATCCTATTCAATAAAAGGCTGAGATAAAGTGTTGTTCACAAGTATAGCAAAAGTTTACATTATTTTAACTGATGAAGAATCCTAGAAAACTTTGGAAGAATTTGACATTACAGAAGGGCCTCCCTCAAGCCTTAAGCGTTGGGAATGCCCTGACAGCTTACAGAGTAAACCAGTACCAAACCCACTGCCGTCGAGTTGATTTTCTGACTCATAGTGACCCTATAGGGCAGAGTACAACTGCCCTATACTGTTTCCAAGGAGTGGCTCGTGGATTCGATCTGACGACCTTTTGGTTAGCAGCCATAGCTCTTAACTACTGCTCAATTTTGCGTTTATTCAATTTAGATTGAAAATTATGGTTATTGTTTCAGTATTTCTATGTTCTTGGTTGTATCAATGGCTAGAGAGAAGACCAGATCCTGATACACATAAGAGAGATTTATATATATAATTTGTTTATGGATCCCAAAATATAGATATGGAATATTTCATTATAATTTTAGCCTAATTTTAGTCTTAGTATAATAAAAACCACAAGCTGACCAACTGATAACATTGCAAAACTACAGATAATAAGATGAATAATTTCTATAATGAAGCTCTACTTAGGTGCCCACAGAGCTTGAAGGCCAGAGTTCCATTACTATTGCATATGGCTAAGATGAAAATTCCTGAAATGCTTGAAGTAATTTAACAATTTATGCTAAAAAAAATGCCCTCCTTTATTTCAAGAAATATATGTAAACTCCCTAGAATAAATAAATATATAAATGGCCCATAGCAGGAAAGAAAGGAAGTCTCTTTTTCCAAATCTGTCACATCTAGAAACTACATGAAGCATTCCCAGAAGGATGCTCAAGGCATTCAGCTCTTCATGTTTTTATTTTGCAGCTCCCACTCAATAAAGAGGATGGTTTAGATGGATTTAATCATAACGTATGACGTTAAACGATCCAGGATTTAGTGTGTGTAAACAAATTGGATCATATCAATCTACCGGACTTTTTTCAGCTTGATCTAAATGAATAGGTATGACTATACTTTTTACTTTGGAGTCTTGGAGGCACAGGTTAAGAGTTTGGCTGCTAAGCAAAAGATCAGCAGTTCAAATCCACCAGCTGCTCTTTGGAAACCCTATGGGGCAGTTCTACTCTGTCCTATAGGGTTGCTATGAGTTGGAATTGACTCGACGATAATGGGATTGTTTTGTTTTTGTATACAAAGTGGGTACTGTCACAGTAGATCTTTAGTTACAGGATTAAATTGTCAAGGTAGGCAATGGCAGAAGTTTAAAAAGGAACAAACTATCTGCACTACAGAGAAGCTATTGTTGCTGTTGCTGTTGTTAGGTGCCATCAAGTTAGTTCCAACTCAGAACGACCTTATGTGCAACAGAAGCAAACACTGCCTGGGTCTGCACCACCCTCACAATTGCTGCTATGTTTGAGCTCATTGTTGCAGCCACTATGTCAATCGATCTTGTCAAGGGTCTTTCTCTTTTTCACTGAACTTCTACCAAGCATGATGTCCTTTTCTAGGGACTAGTCCCTCCTGATAACATGTCCAAAGTATGTAAGACGACCTTCACTACTTTTCAACATCTAACTGACCAGTCTCATTCCTGAGTACTTAAATCATTCAGCTGCCCTAGTCATGAGGAACAAATTCTTTCCTAGCATTTGTCTCAAAACTTTCTCATCTCCAAGCATTTTATGATAATTATTATGCAAAAAGAATCCTCATCACATCCTCGTAAATCAAATACCATACTGCTGTATTATGAAACTTTCTTGATAAACACTTACTTTGTACCCATGGTACAACTAAATATTCCTACACCAATTATGGCTACACTACAATCTAACAATGGCTCTTACTCTTGGTTTCTTACTTATTAAGTTATAACTTAACATACATTTCATTTCTAATACATGCAATCTTTAGGTAAAATGCTGAGTATAAAATAGTGTCATGGTTTGAATTATGTCCCCCCAAAAATGTGTGTATCAATTTGGCTGGGCCATGATTCCCAGAATTGTGTGGTTGGCCTCCATTTTGTGATTGTAATTTTATGTTAAAGAGGATTAGGGTGGGATTGTAACACCACCTCTATCTACCTAGGTCACATCCCTGATCCAATATAAAGAGAGTTTCCCTGGGGTGTGGCCTGCACCACCTTTTATCTCTCAAGAGATAAAAGGAAAGGGAAGCAAGCAGAGAATGGGGGACCTCATACCATCAAGAAAGCAGTACTGGGAGCAGAGCGCGTCCTTTGGACTGGGGTTCCTGCGCAAACAAGCTCCTAGTCCAGGGGAACACCGAAGAGAAGAAGGTTGACAGAGAGAAAAAGACTTCCCCTGGAGCTGACGCCCTGAATTTGGACTTTTAGCCTACTTTGACTGTGAAGAAATAAACTTCTCTTTGTTAAAACCATCCACTTGTGGTATTTCTGTTGTAGCAGCACTAGATGACTAAGACAAGTAGTAACATAGTTAAGACCCTGCTGATTGCCCAACAGACATGTCATAGTTTATATATTCCATAGTTACTTTGTAAGGAACATCTAGGGATGGGATATAACAAAAAAAAAAAATTAATATGGTAGACTATTTAAGGTTTTCTATTATAAACATCTAAGCCAAGAAATTTGGAAGATAAGATACCTGGCCAAGCAACTATAAGAGATCCATATTTGTGCCCATTTCAAAGAAAGGTGATCCAACGGAATGCAGTAATTATTGAGCAATATCATTAATATCACACACAAGTAAATTTTGGTGAAGATCATTCAAAAGTTGTTGCAATAGTACATTGACAGGGAACTCCCAAAAGTCCCGGATGGATTCAAAAGAGGACATGGAACCAGGGATATCATTGCTGATATCAGATGGATCTTGGCTGAAAGCAGAGAGTACCAGAAAGATGTTTACCTGTGTTTTATTGACTAGGAAAACACATTCGACTGTGTGAATCATAACAAATTATGAATAAAATTGCGAAGAATGGGAATCCCAGAACACTTAATTGTGCTAATGAGGAATGTGTACATAGATCAAGAGGCATTTGTTCAAATAGAACAAGGGGATACTGTGTGGTTTAAAGTCAAGAAAGGTGTGTGTCAGGGTTGTGTCCTTTCACCATACTTATTCAATCTGTATGCTGAACAAATAATCCGAGAAGCCGGACTATATGCAGAAGAACGGGGCATCAGGATTGGAGGAAGACTCTTTAACAACTGATGATATGCAGATGACACAACCTTGCTTGCTGAAAGTGAAGAGGACTTGAAGCACTTACTGATGAAGATCAAAGATCACAGCCTTCAGCGTGGATTACACTTCAACATAAAGAAAACAAAAATCCTCACAACTGGACCAATAAGCAACATCATGATAAATGGAGAAAAGATTGAAGTTGTCAACGATTTCATTTTACTTGGATCCACAATCAACACCCATGGAAGCAGCAGTCAAGAAATCAAAAGACGCATTGCACTGGGCAAATCTGCTGCAAAAGACCTCTTTAAAGTTTTCAAAAACAAACATGTCACTTTGAGGACAAGGTTCCTTGACCCAAGCCATTGTGTTTTCAATCGTCTCATATGCATGAGAAAGCTGGGCAACGAATAAGGAAAACAGAAGAAATGACAACTTTGAATTGTGGTGTTGGTGAAGAATATTGAATATACCATGAAATACCAGAAGAACAAACAAATTTATCTTGGAAGATGTACAGCCCCATAGGGTTTCCAAAGAGTGGCTGGTGAATTTGAACTGCTGACCTTTGGTTAGCAGCCAAGTTCTTAACCACTGCACCACAAGGCTCCATATATGTATATGCATATGATTAAACTTCCTCCATTTTGATGTTCTAATTGTGCTTCTTTTAAAAAGTGTTATGCATGGCTAGATCTTTACAGTCACTACTGATCACTCTCCCTTTCTCTTTTAAATCTTCAATATTTAATTTTTCCCATGTTATTCTCTTGGAATTATGTTTGGATGCATTTGTATTATCTTATTTTGGACTTCCTCATTGTCCCCTATTTTAATTTTTCTCTTTTATTGTTTCTGTTAGGATTTATTGATGTTCTTTTATTTTTTTCTCATTCCATGTTAAACTACATGTCCTTTCAGTATTAGCATACATGCTTTATAATTAAATGTGTTTATATTTTTGGTTGGTAATATGGATTTTGAGAAATATGATCTGGTAATACAAGCCAAAAATGAGGTGAGTGGTACTGTCCAATGGCAGTTTGGAGCCACTGATCTGTGGTATGCCAATATAACAATGAGAGCTATATAAATTATTGTGCACAGATTTCCATTAGGTTACATGGGGAACATTTGGTTTTCCAAATATGACTCAGAAAAACCAAATCAAATCTATCAGAGCTCCCTAACTGTCACACAGGGGAGCCATAATTATGCTTACAAGCCTTATCACAGAAATAAAGGAAGAAAAAGGCAAAAGCTTATAAAAATAAGACATCCATAAAATATCACCTAATTGAATGCTCAACAATGAGGCTCCAACTCTTGTCTGCTGAGCTTCACTCATTTCAAAAGGATCTCACCTTAAAGCTAAATGTGTTAGATCTGGAATAACACCTTATTTCTGCAGTTCAGAGGCATAAAAATTGGCTGATATCCTTTCACCGAGATAATATCTTGTATTCATGTGGTATATGTAGCAAAATTGGTAAATCATTACTAATACATTATTATTAACTAAAGTCCATAGTTTACAGTAGCATTCACTCTTTGTGTTTACAGTCCAATGTGTTTTGATCAATGCAAAATGTCTTGTGTCCACCATTACAATATCATACAGACTGCCTTTAACATGCCTGTGCTCCACCTATACATTCCTCTCACTCCGGAAAGCTTGGCAACTACTGATCTTTTTACTATTGCTATAGCTTTGCCTTATTCAGAATGTCATGTATTTGTAATCATGCATTCAGATAGACTTCTTTCGTATTAAAAAAAAAAAATGCCATTGAGTCAATTTCAACTCATAGTGACCCTATAATGACCCAGAGTAGAACTGTCCCACAGGGTTTCCAAGGAACAGCTGGTAGATTTGAACTGTGAACCTTTAGGTTGGCAGCTGTAGCTCTTAACCACTGTGCCACCAGGGCTCCACTCTTTCACATAGCAATATGCATTTAAGTTTCCTCCATGTCTTTTCATAGCTTGATAGTTCATTATTTTGTTGTTGAATAATATTCATCATATGGATATACCATAGTTTGTTTATCCATTCACTCATGAAAATTTTCCTTAATTTTATTTTATTTTTTATTGTTACCTCATTCTCTTTATTTTTTATATTCTTCACTAAAATAAACACACTGGGTCAAGGAAAAGACAGCATACGATTAAGAAATAATGTGTTATTTTAAGTGTGGTCATAGACTATCGGATTATATGGCTATCTATATCTTGTGGTTAAAAAAAAAAAAGAAGCTGCACTTGGTCGTACTACTTAGGCACTACCAAACACCTCATGGGATTAGTTCTTTTGGTTAGGTTTAGGGTCATGGCTTTGTGGGAATGTCTAGTCAATAGGCCTGATACTGTTTTCAGAGTTTCTGTTCTACCCTCTAATTCAATAGTGCCTGAGGTCTTAAAAGCTTATGAGTGAACAACCAAGATACATCATTGGTCTATTACTTCCTGGAGCACCAGAAGAAGAAGGAGACCTAGGAATCAGACAAGGAACTAAGTTGTAGGCCTAATTGTCTCCATGAACTACTGCCTCCTTTGCCATGATACTAGAATAACTGACTGGTGCCCGGCTACCATTGCTGAATATTTTGATCAAGGACTCTATAGATAAACCCTGATCAAAAAGGAGAAAAATGTAGAACAGAATTTCAAATTCTGTTGGAATCCAGACTTACTGGACCCATTGAAACTAGAGGAACCCCATTTCTATAATCCTGAGAAAACCTCTAATCCTCGAACTGAAGCTATGCCCTGAAGTCATCTTTGAACTAAATAATAGTTTAGCTTAATTTGTAAAGAATGTTCACCTTGAGCATTGTACTCTTTTAAAGAATTATCTATATGAGATCAAATTTACAACAGTAACTCTAAAGCACAGTTGAAAAGTTTAGAGGACAGTAAGTCTAAGTCAACAGTGGTGAAATAATATGGGCAGAAATAGTGAGAATGGTGACCCAACCTGAAGAATGTAACAAATGTCATTGAACTGACATGTAGAAATTGCTGAATGGGTATATGTTCTGCTGTCTATATTTTCACCAAAATAAAACAAATATTTAAAAATAATAATTTTTAAAATGATATATGTGTGTATATATATGTATATATGTACAAACCCATTGCCGTTGAATTGATTCTGACTCATAGTGACCCTATAGGACAGAGTAGATCTGCCCCATAGGGTTTCCAAGGAGAGCTGTGGATTTGAACTGCTGAGTTTTTGGTTAGCAGTCATAGCTCTAAACCACTATGCCACCAGGGCTCCATATGTATGTGTATGTATATATATATATATAGTATTATTATGGTATTGTTTGTAGAACAAGTTTTATACATGCTTCTGTTTGCTATTCCATTACCAGTTGCTATCTAGTCAATTCCAACTCATGACGAACCCATATGTCTCAGAGTAGAACTGTGCTCCGTAAGGATATTAGTGGCTGATTTTTTTATTTTTATTTTTGCTGGAAATAGAACACCAGATCTTTCTTCCGAAGCACCTCTGGGAGGACATAAACCTCCAACCTTTCAGTTAGCAGTGGAGCACATTAACCATTTGCACCACCAGGAACTATGATTGCTATAGGGGAACATGAATAATAACTTGAGCAAAGACTATTATTTTAAGAGATGTGATCATAAACAATTTGCCAAATACACAGTAATTTTACTGAGCAGTGAAATCAGCATGATAATTTACAACCACCTACTCCACTGCTTACTCAGATCTTCATAGTTTTAATTTTGTGGAGACTGAGTCTAGGTAAGTTTAGAACCTACTAAAGAAAGAAAAAAGTTTACCTAGAAGACTCATAAAACCTCATGCACTTACCACCACTGACTGCTCTGACAGGGATCACAATAGACGGTCCCGGACAGAGTTGAATAAAAATGTAGAACAAAATTCTAACTCACAAGAAAAGGCCAGATTTACCGGCCTAAAGGAGACTGGAGAAACCTTGAGAGTATGGCCCCCAGACACCCTTTTAGCTCAGTAACGAATTCACTTCTGAGGATCATCCTTCAGCCAAATATTAGACAGGCCCATAAAACTAAATGAGACTAAAAGGGCACAACAGCTCAGGGATAAGGACTAGAAGGCAGGAGGGGATAGGAAAGCTGGTAACAGGGAACCCAAGGTTGAGAAGGGACAGTGATGACATGTCATGAGGTTGTTAACCACTGTCATAAAACAGTGTGCGTACTAACAGTTTAATGAGAAACTAATATGTTTTGTAAATCTTCATCTAAAGCACAGTTTAAAAAAAAATTACACGTTGACAATTAACACATGAAAAAAGTTAACTTCACAAGTAATAAAAAGAAGCGCTCATTAAAACAGCAACGTCATACCATGTTAAACCCATCAAACTGGCAAAAACTTAAAAGAATGATAATTCCTGGTGTTAGCTGGGATTCAGGGAGAAGGCCCTTTAATTTACTGCCAGTAGAAAAGTAAATTGGTAAAGTAGTACTTTTCTCAAGGGTAATTTGACAACACACGTCAAAAGCTTTCTAAACATGGATACTTTATGACTCAAGAATTCCATTTCCGAAGGAAATACTCAGAGGAGGCCTCAAGTACCATGATAGGATGAAATGTCTTCATACATAGTCTTCTCCTTTGGAATGAAGGATGGAACACAACACAGAAATAGGAAGGGGAGGTATTGGGAGAGAATAGTCAGGGTCGTCCCTAATGTGTGATCCTTTGCTGGGATACAGCACAGGGTCTCTAGGCTCCTGGAGCACCTCATATCTGATAAGGCTGATCCCTTGGCTGTGTGCATCTATCTCTGGTTTGTTTCCTATTGCTACCCCTGAGGCTTTCTAAATGCCTGTTTAAACAGTCATTTCTATAATATTCTTGGAAATTAAAGGAAAAGTGGGAGATATGAAGAACCAGGCTAGAGAAGTAGGGAGATATGCATGAAAGCTAGATGACCAGAACTGAAGTCACCCATCTGTCAGTTTGTGGTACTGTGGTGGCTTGCGTGTTGCTATAATACTGGAAGCTATGCCACAATATTTCAAATATTAGCAGGGTCACTCATGATGGACAGGTTTTGGTGGAGCTTCCAGACTAAGACAGACTTAGGAAAAAATGTATGGTGATCTACTTACGAAAATAGGCAATGAAAACCTTGTGGATCACAACAGAATATTGTCTGATGTTGTGCTGGAAGATGAGTCCCTTGGAAGGTACTCAAAATGCAGTGGCTACAACAACGCACTTGAGAATACCAGTGGTCATGAAGATGGCACAGGACTAGGCAATGTTTCATTCTGTTATCCTGGGGTCTCCATGATATGGAGCCAATTTGACGGTAGCTAACAACAACAACAAAGAGTCACATCACCCCTCGGGAGCCCCTGATACCAGGTGCTACTGTTGACATGGGGGCCTCTTAAATTAAATATTGAGTGGAGCTGCCACTGCTGCCTCTGTTGAGGTGAATACCTACACTCCCTGCTTGTTTGTGTCTCCAGCTCTTGGTCAAAGTACCTGGAGAGAGCACAGGCACCCCAGATACCAGGAGAGTGCCACTCACTCACCATCATTGACTAGAATCTGGGCATCTGGATTGTTTTTGGTTTTCTCAGCTTGACTCTTTTGGGGTGGACTTCTCCAAAGATGGGAAGAGGGTTTGAATATTGAGAAGCCCACTACCAAAAACATTGATTATACCGATTATATTAATAAAATGGTCCCTTGGTATTCAAAAAAAAAAAAAAGAAAACCTCAAACACTTATACACTTAAAAGTTAAAATTATTTGTTTGTTTTTCTTGTGCTTACAGAAATAGAGAAACGGTACTCTAATGATAATCAGTAGAAATATGTAGGAAAGAATAAAGGGATCAGTAAAATGCTTTTTTTTTAAATTTTCATGTGTATACATGCACGCATAAATGCATCTATATTGAAAATCTTCACTGACAACAGTATTTTCGCAATCCCGGTCCTCACTCTTCTTTTTCTTTCTCTTCCATATTGTAGGCATCTCTTTTTAGCCTTGCTGCAAGTGCTTGGAGGTTATAGAGTATAAAATACGGCAACTTATTTGGAGAAACATGAACAAAGAAAAGTAAAATAATAGTAGACAAAACAGAGGCTTCATTAACAAAGAGGTGATAGACATTATATATGTAATCTCTCTTTATCTGCAATGCTAGTGCAAGTCCTAGAGATCAAAATACAGTTTAGAGCAAGTAACTTAGATGAAGGATCTAAGTTGTTTACACAGTTACATTCCAAGGATAATTTTAATTTTTCCCATTCTATTGTTCTCTTTTTAATAGTGCTTAACCCCAGACTAAACCCACTGCTGTCCAGTTCATTCCAACTCATACCGACCCTATAGAACACAGTAGAACTGCCCCATAGTGTTTCCAAGGAGCAGCTGGTGGATTCTGTCTACCTTTTGGTTAGCAGCTGCGCTCTTAACCAGTGTGCCACCAGGGCTCTAAAAGTACTTAGATATCTTTAAAATATGCTTCTAAATCACTAACTTATTTCTCTGTTCTTCATAAGCTCAGATTTTTATGAGAGGTGGTTAACTCTGGAGATAGCACAATTATAAGTATCCCAACACCAGCCAAAGCAGTAAAATAATGATTTATGGAAATTCACACCAAGAAATCTTTTAATCTTCTTAGAGATTTAAATACCAAGTATTTCCTTATGTTATGATCACAATTTTGAATTGTTTTCAACGAATTCAATCACGCAAGTTGACAATACTCACACACCACAACCTTATGGACTATTCAACTTTGCTTGTCTAGATTTCCTCAAGAAAAGGTAGAGAATACTGTTTATATCTCTTTTTAATTTACTGCAGTGACTAGCAGTCACCTCTGTGTAGACTAACTGACTCCTCTCACCCAATAAATAAATAAATAAAACTACATAGGCACATTTGGGTGTTATATCTGCTGATATTAGATATATATTATATACATAATAATTTGGTCACCAGGACAAAAAAGCTTATTATGTCCACATGTTGTTGTTGTTAGGTGCCATCGAGTCGGTTCCAACTCAGAGCAAACCTACGTACAGCAGAACGAAACACTTCCCCGTTCTGCGCCATCCTCACATGGCAGGCACTCAAATATTTGTGGAAGAAATGATGAAATAAATGAAGAAAATGAATGGATAGAAGATAGTTGTTTGAGAAAAACTGAATACTTAACATGTGAGAGATTTTTATATTCTTTTTTTAATGCTGCGTTTGATATAGATTATGTCCCTAGTATGCAACAATCATGTACCTCTCAATACTACTGAATAAAGTATTACTATCCCCATGACATGCATGAGGAACCTAAAGGAATTTGAGAAACTTGGCAAAGGCTAGATAGCCAATAAGCAAAATAGATGGCATTTGATCATTGACTGCATTGTTATTTCCATGGATTATCTATTGCCCCAATGTCAAGAAACAACCAAAAATCCTCAGTGGTACACAAGAATAAACATTTATATAGTTCTAGTGACTGTAGGTTGACTGGAGTATAGATCTGGGAGTTCTGTTGACTAAGCTTGCTCATGATTTAAGGGTAGGCTAGGGGTCAGCCTAATTCACATGGAGTTGGGAGGAACAGCTGGCCATGGTGGTTCTGTTCCAGTTATCTAGTATCTGTCTTTTGAGGACAGTGAAATAGTCCAGGAATTACTTCTCGTGGCAAGGCAGAGGCACAAACAGGAAACAGTTACGTGGCAAGGCAAAGCACTAATTCTCCAAATATTCAGTCTTCAGTTAGGCAAGTTGTTATGCAAAGAAATGTTAGGTACTGGCCAAAAAAAAAAAAAAAAAAAAAATCACAGTGTGAGCAGAAGTAGCATCACCACCCAGCCAAGGCAATGTATGGCATTTCCCATTTTCTAGCTCTCTCTCGTGGTGATAAAGAATATATATGTTGAAATGGAGATAACTTTTAGACAATATCCTGGATCACTAGAGAGGAGACCTCTTAGAGTAAGCAAGAAGTAAATTTGGTTGCTTTTCTTGTTGTTAGGTGCCATCCAGTTGGTTCCAACTCATAGTGACACTACATAAAACAGAACAAAACACAGCCCAGTCCTGTGCTATCCTCATAATACTTGCTATGCTTCAGCGTATCATTTCAGTCCCTATGTCAATCCATCTCATTGAGGGTCTTCCTCTCTTTTGCTAACCCTTTACTTTACCAAGCATGATGTCTTTCTTTAGGGAATGGTCCATCCTGATAACATGTCTGAAGTCTGTGAGATGAAGTTTTGCCACCCTGACTTTTCAGAGGCAGTCTGGCTGTACTTCTTCCAAGATAGATTTGTTCATTCTTTTGGCAATCCAGGGTATATTCAATATTCTTTGCCAACACCATAATTCAAAGGCATCAATTCCTCCTCTGTCTTCCTTATTCATTGTCCAGATTTCACACGCATATGAGGTGATTGAAAATATCATGGCTTGGGTCAGGCGCATCTTCGTCATCAAAGTGACATCTTTATTTTTGAACATTTTAAAGAAATCTTTTACAGCAAATTTGCCCAATGCAATACATCATTTGATTTCTTGACTGCTGCTTCCATGGGCATTGATTATGGACCCAAATAAATGAAATCCTTGACAACTTAAATCTTTTCTCTGTTTATCATGATGTTGCTTATTGGTCCAGTTGTGAGGACTTTTGTATTCTTTATGTTAAGGTATAATCCATACTGAAAGCTGTGATCTTTGTTCTTTATCAGTATGTGCTTCAAGTCCTCTGTGCTTTCAGCAAGGATGTGTCATTTGAATATCTCAGGTTGTTAATGAGTCTTCCTCCAATCCTGATGCTACATTCTTCTTCATATTGTCCAGTTTCTCAGATTGTTTGCTCAGCATACAAATTGAATAAGTATGATGAAAAGGTACAACGCTGACACATACCTTTCCTGATTTTAAACCACGTATTATCCTCTTGTTCCATTTGAACGACTGCCTCTTGGTCTATGTACTGATTCCTCATGAGCATAATGAAGTGTTCTGGAATTCCCATTCTTTGCAATGTTATCCATAATTTGCTATGATCCTCGCAGTCAAATGCCTTTGCGTAGTCGTAAAATACAGGTAAACATCTTTCTAGTATTCTCTGCTTTCAGCCAAGATTCATCTGACATCAGCAATTATATCACTTGTTCCACGTTCTCTTCTGAGTCCAGCTTGAATTTCTGGCAGTTCCCTGTTCATGTACTACCGTAACTGATTTTGAATGCTCTTCAGCAAAATTTTACTTGCATGTGATATTAATGATATTGTTCGGTAATTTCTTCATGCTGTTGGATCACCTTTCTTTGGAAGCAGCACAAATATGGATCTCTCCCAGTCAGTTAGCCAGGTAGCTGTCTTTCAAATTTCTTGGCTTAAATGAATGAGTACTGCAGACACAGCATCTATTTGTTGAAACATCTCAACTGGTATTCCGTCAATCCGTGGAGCCTTGTTTTCGCCAATGCCTTTAGTGCAGATTGCACTTCTTCATTCAATACCATCAGTTCTTTATCATATTTATGTTGTTTTAAGCCAATGCAATTCTGGAGGTGCTTTGTTGCTATAGCATAAACTAAATGATTCTGAGTCACACAGGATGAATAAGGGACAGAAATCTTGTATAAGATAGGATTGACATCAATCATTCTGTTCCATTGTTTAGGAGCATTTTATTTTCTAATCAACTTTATCTTCCCAATACCAAGCATCTTACAGCTGGTATAAATAAATTTAAAGTTAAAATTTATTTTATTGCTGTCCTGTTGAAGTTTGACCTTGTAAATATTTCAAGCAGAATAATTTATTTATACGTCAGATATATAATTAAACATTCAGGTAATCAATGCATAATCAATCAAATAATTAGTGCCATACTTGGTGCCACTTGAAAACGGTGTAAAATTTACATTAAGTGCATTTAATGGTGTCCCTTTTTACCTTTAACTTTTAGGTTGTTTTTTTTTTTCTTTTCTTTCTTTTTTTTATTTGGCTTTTTCTTTCTCTTTTGGTTGTTGTTTAACAGTTCACACACCGGCCTTCATTTCTTCATTTTGGTTTTTAGTCCTCTGCAAGGCCTCAAGCCTGAATTTTTATCTGCTATAATTCTGGTTACTCTGCATCTGTTGAAAGAAATGATGGAAGCTCAATATCATCAGTCTACACAAACTAGAGGCCAGCTACAAGACAGACCATCAATTGCTCATATGTAAGTTCAAGTTGAAGGAAGAAAATTAAAACAAGTCCATAACAGCCAAAGTACAATTGTCATGTTCAGGACCTCCTGCTGATGTGAGAAGTTTCCCTGGGGTGACTAAATCCCCTTCATGTTTGATCTGCAACAGAGGAGATTCAGGCCTATCTTTGACACTTAGAAGTTTATTACGGAGCTCTCACAAGACAAGACAGTGATGGTGCCAGTATCAGGGCACCCTACACTCAGGGGGTCTCACATCTGACTGATCAGGAGGTTTTCCATCCAAAGATGGGTCTAAATTGGGGTCTGATTTGCCCCCTTTCCTATACCTGAATTTAACCTAGGTATCATTTTCAATTATTCCATGTTAAGGTAATCTTGTAAGAGCAAGCATTATTTTAATCCTCTTTGAAAGTTACATCTGTTGTACTCCTGAGAAGTCCCTTTACTGTTACCATGGTAATCTATTCTTAACTTACCTTTTCTGGAATGTTCCTTTTCTCATCACCATAGCAACCTGTTCTTTTCTGAGCAGCTTGCAGTTTCAACGTTCTATCTCTCTTGTGCATCCCAGGAGCATGTAGTGTACTAGCCTTGCAAAAACACTTAATGGTAACATAACTGCCCCTTATTAGCAGCCATATTGTGTCCCTAAGGATATCATAATGACCTGGGATATATACCATCTGAATTTAGAGACAATCTCAATAATAGATCTGCTACACTGAACACTAATGACTGTAAACCAGAAGAGTTGTGGGATGACATAAAGGACTTCATACATGAAGAAAGCAAGAGGTCATTAAAAAGACAGGAAAGAAATAAAAGACAAAAATGGATGTCAGAAAAGACTGAAACTTGCTCTTGAGCAGAGTAGTTAAAGTGAAAGGAAGAAATGGAAGTAAAAGCTGAACAGACTTGAGAGGGTGGCTCAAGAAAGTGAAGTAAAATATTATAATGAAATGTACATAGAACAGGAGTTAGAAAACTGATCAGGAGGTTTTCTATCCAAAGATGGGATTTGCCTCCTTTCCTATACCTGAATTTAACCTAGGTGTCATTTTCAACTATTCCGCATTAAGGTAATGTTGTAAGAGCAAGCATTATTTTAATCCTCTTTGAAAGTTACATCTGTTGTATTCCTGAGAAGTCCCTTTACTGTTACCATGGTAATCTATTCTTAAGTTACCTCTTCTGGAAAGTTCTCAAATCTCACGCTGAAAGAACTGAAGACAAAAATTTCAAGTGTCAAGTTCCAATATTGAAAGATTTTATGAACAAAAAATAGAATTATGCAGGAAGCATCAAAAGAAGATGGAAGGAATACATAGAGTTATGGTCATGGATTGAATTATGTCCCCCAAAACGTATGTGTACCAGTTTGGCTGGGCCAAGATTCCCGGTATTGTGCGATTGTTCTCCATTTTGTGATTGTAATTTTATGTTAAAGAGGATTAGGGTGGGATTGTAACACTCTTACCCACATCACATCCCTGATCCAATGTACAGGAAGTTTGCCTGGGGTATGGCCTGCACCACCTTTTATCTCTCAAAAGATAAAAAGGAAAGAGAAGTGAGCAGAGATGGGGGAACCTCATACCACTAAGACAGCAATGCCAGGAGCAGAGCATGTCCTTTGGACCTGAGGTTCCTACACTGAGAAGCTCCTAGACCAATGAAAGATTGATGACAAGGATCTTCCTCCAGAGCTGACAGAGAAAGCCTTCCCCTGGAGATGACACCCTGAATTTGTACTTGTAGCCTCCTAGATGGTGAGAGAGTAAATTTCTTTTTGTTAAAGCCATCCATGTATGGTATTTCTGTTATAGCAGCACTTGATGAGTAAGATAGAATTTGGTACCAAGAAAGTGGGGTGCTGCTCTAACAGATACCTAAAATGTGGAAGCAGTTTTGAAACTATGAATGGATAGAGGACTGGAAACCACAGATGACCAGCAGCAGCAGACAACCAGCAGCAGCAAACCAGGAGACCAGTGCTGGACAGCGCTGGAGCCGACCAATGGAGCGAGAGAGCTGAGTGCCTGTGCGCAGGAGGCTTCCTGGTGGAGTGGGGTGCCTCCGGGCACTTATCAGTTGAACTACAGAGCTTTGGAACACTTGCCCCAGCAGGGCAGATGCAGACATGAGGCCTGAGGAGCCGAGAGGCCAAGAAATCAGAAAGTAGAGGCTGAAGAGACAAGGAACACAAGAAGCCAAGCTGCCTCCATCTCAGAAGGTATGGTCTCAACCTCTGGGGTTTCAAAGGGTGGAACCACGGCTTCTGGTGTTTCTAAGGGTGAAGTTGCTGCTCATATGACTGGGAGATTGGTGCCCCTAAAGCCGAGGGAGCAGAGTTGCTGTCTCAGTAGGCCTGGAAGGGATTGCTGAAGCCCAGGGCAGAGGGGCCTCCACTCAGAATCCAGAGAGTATGGCCAGTACTCAGAGTCTGGAGGGCGGGGCTATTGTGTAAATGGGCTCAGAGAACAGAAGATTATTTTCAAGCCTTGAGGGCTAATGCAATGTGTTCTGCTTACTTGCTTGGTGCCTGTTATCTCGTCTTTTCCTTCAGTTTCTCCCATTTGTAATGGAAATGTCTAGCTTGTTCCTGTTCTGCCATTGTCCCTTTGGAAGCAGATAACTTGTATCCTAGATTTCACAGATGAAGAGGAATTTTTGGATTTTGGACTTGGAGTTGATTTAAGACTTTTGCCATGATATGATGGGACGAATCTGCTTTCTATGTGGCAAGGACATGAATCTGGGGGGGCTAAAGTGTGGCATGTCATAGATTGAATTGTGTCCCCCCAAAATATCTGTCTACTTGGCTATGTCATGATTCCCAGTATTATACAATTGTGTACCATTGTGTAGTCTGATACGATTTCCCTACGTGTTGTAAATGCTATCACTATGATGTAATAAAATGGATTAGCGACAGTTATATTGATGAGGTCTACAAGATTAGGTAGTGTCTTAAGCCAATCTCTTTTGAGATATAAAAGAGACAAGCAAGCAGAGAGACATGGCAACCTCATACCACCAAGAAAGCAGTGCCAGGAGCAGAGTGGGTCTTTTGGACCTGAGGTTCCTGGGCTGAGATGCTCCCAGACCAAGGGAAGACTGATGCATCACAAGAAACTTCCTTCAGAACTGACAAAGAGAGAAAGCCTTCTCCTGGAGCTGGTGCCCTGAATTTGGACTTGTAGCCTACTAGACAGTGAGAGAATAAATTTCTCTTTCTTAAAGCCATCCACTTGTGGTATTTCTGTTATAGCAGCACTAGATAACTAAGACATTTACTGTGCCAGAAATAATTGATCAATTTTCAATCATTTCAGTAGGTGACATGTGATCAAGAACTGATGGTACTGAAGGAATAAATCCAATATTATCTGAAGGCATTGGTGAAAAACAAGATTCCAGGAATTGATGGAATACTGAGATTCTTTAACAAAAGAATGCAATGCTGCAAGTGCTAAGAAATTTTTGCCAAGATATTTGAAAGATTGCAACCTGGCCAACAGACAGGAAGAGATCTATGCTTGTGCTCTACACAAAGAAAATTGATCCTAAAAATACAGAAATTATTGAAAAGTATCATTAATATCACATGCAATCAAAATTTTGCTAAAGATAATTTGAAATGGCTGAAGCTATACATCAACAAAAAACTTGCAGAAATCCAAAATAATAACATTTTTCTTCACTTTAATAGGAAAATAAAATTTACCCTGAAAATTACTTAAAAAAAAAAAAAAGAGCAGACATTAGATTCTAAGATAGAGCAGATAATATTTACCCTAGGATTCAGATGGCTGTCAAACAATCTATTTCCATACTCCAGGTTCACACTCAAGTAAAATATTCCTGAAGATAATTCAAAAGCCCTTGCAGAAGTACATCAACAGGGAACTGCCAGAAATTCAAGCTAGATTCAGAAGAGGACATGGAACCAGGAATATCATTGCTGATGTTAAATGGATCTTGGTTGAAAGCAGAAAATACCGAAAACATGTTTACAGTTTACAGTATTTCATTGACTATGCAATGGCATTCAACTGTATGGATCATAACAAATTTTGGATAACATTGTGAAGAATGGGAATCCAAGAACACTTCATTGTGCTCATGAGAAACCTGTGCATAGATCAAGAGGCAATTGTTCAAACAAGACAAGCAGATAGTGCTTACTTTAAAATCAGAAATGGTGTGCATCACACTTGTATCCTTTCACTAGACTTATTCAATCTGTTTGCTGAGCAAATAATCTGAGAAACTGGACAATATGAGGAAGAATGCGGCATCAGGATTGGAGAAAGACTCATTAACAACCTGCAATATTCAAATAACACAACCTTGCTTTCTGAAAGCAAAGAAGACTTGAAGACTTACTAAGATCAAAGACTACAACCTTCAAATCCTCACAACTGGAACCATAATCAACAACATGATAAACAGAGAAAAGACTGAAGTCTTCAAGGATTTCATTTTACTTGGGTCCACAGTCAGTGCCCATGGAAGCAGCAGTCAAGAAATCAAACAATATATTGCATTGGGCAAATCTGCTGCAAAAGACCTGTTCAAAGCGTAAAAAGCAAAGATATCATTTTGAGGACTAAGGTGCACCTGACTCAAGCCATGGTATTTTCAATTACCTCGTATGCATGTGAAAGCTGCACAATGAATAAGGAGGACTGAAGAAGAATTGATGCCTTTGAATTATGGTGTTGGAAAAGAATATTGAATATACTGTGGACTGTCAGAAGAACAAACAAATCTGTCTTGGAAGAAGTACAGACAGAATGCTCCTTAGAATTGAGGATGTTAAGATTTAGTCATGTACTTTGGACATGTTATCAGGAGGGACCAGTCTATGGTGAAGGATAGTATGCTTAGAAAAGGGTCAACAAAAGAGAGGAAGACCCTCAACAAGATGGATTGACACAGTGGCTGTAAGGATGGTCTGAATCATAGCAAGGATTGTGAGGATGCGCAGAATTGGGCAGTGTTTGGTTCTATTGTACATAGGGTTGCTTCAAGTCAGAATTGACAGGATAGCACCTAACAACTACAAAAAGAAGCTTCTAAACATTAAAAAAAAAAAAAAAAAAAAAAAAACCCGTGTTTTTCCTTGAGCAAAAATAACAGAGAGGCCTTTGCTATAGAATGAAAATTACTGCCGATAATGGTCATGTATGGGTCATGTAGTTTAAATGGCAAATTCATCCTATGGCTGCGGGCATAAATAAACAAGATAATCACATACTTTTAAAAAGCAGTGATTCTTTTCAGCATTCAAGTTGGAGATAAAGTTTATTGTCAAGCAAAAAAAAGGGGATCAGAATTCAAAATTATATTACAGAAAAAAATGCATCATTTACAAAATAAAGACATGAGTGTAATTATAATAATTGATTTAGATTAGTAATTGTGATTCTAATTTAAATACAAATACTGTGTTCACATTTGCTATGGGATGTTATAGTATAACATTGTAATAAATTCTCACATTGGACCACAACTCTTCTGAGCAATTCACTATGAAGCTGGTTAGTTCTTTGTGGAGTTCATTTTTTAAAAGTTAAACATTAGATTAGTGAAGAGTCAAATCCTAATAACTGAACATAATTATAGAAAACATTGCTTTACATTGTAAGCATTCTGCATATTAACTTATGTAATACCTGTAAAAAAATCTATTTTTACAGGTGTTACTGTGATCTCATACTATGTAAACTGAAGCACAGAGAGATTCACGAACATCAATAGAAAGTGACAAGCAAGGATTCAGTTTGTTTCAAAATCCCACAATCTTAGACATCTTACTATATTTCTTTAGTTCATAAGAATTTTGAAAAAAAAATTAATATCCCATGAAGATCTCTTGATAGCAACATTAACTCCTGCCAATCCTAACAGTATGTATGATTTTCTCACTCTTTCGTATCAGTAACTTTATGTACTTACCAATTATATTTAGTAGTTTAATACAGCTGATAATGCACTATATTTTGAAAGTACAAAATGAGAGAAAATTCAGGAATCATACTCAAGCTCACTTTTCACTAGTGAATTATTTAAATTTATTCATTTAAAAATGAATTAATAGTTGCACTAGTCATTGGAGACACAGCAGTACTCAGGATAAAATGGGTCCTGTCTACATTGAAGGAGCCCTGGTGGCGCAGTGGTTAACCGCTTGGCTGCTAACCAAAAGGTTGGCAGTTGGAACCCACCAGCCACTCTGCAGGAGAAAGATGTGGTAGTCCGTTCCGTAAAGATTACAGCCTTGGAAACCCCAAGGGGCAGTTCTGCTCTGTCCCACAGGGTGGCTATGAGTCAAAATCGACTCTTCAGCAATGGGTTGTGAACTTAAATTTCTGATGACAAAATCAAAAAATAACAAGTAAACAACAACAACAAAAAAAAAATGAAGAAAATTATAGAGTGTAATAAATTCTGTGCAAGGTGGTTAGTGGGTGACGTGATACATGTGGGGAGTGGGCTAATTTCAACAAGGTGACTTGCTTGTGAGAGCTTCCCGTGCAATCAGAGACACGTAAGTTAAATGCTGCGTGAAGTATAGAGAAAACTCCAGTTTGAACTAGTGAAAGGTCCACAGCTGAGAAAATATTTTGGTGTACTCAAAGAACTGGGAGACAAGAATGCCTAGAGTATAGGGAGTTATGGAAAGACTGATACAAGGTAACATTATAGAGGTAATCAGAACAAGAGTCATGAATCTGTTTATTTTCAGGAAAAGTCTGCCCTATTTCCAACAGTGGCTTCTCGTCATATTCCTGATGTTGGATTGAACCTCCCAGTTGGTTTAGCTTAATGTTGTTGTTGTTGCTGTTGTTAGGTGCCGTCAAGTGGTTCAGACTCATGGCGACTCTATGCACAACAAAACGAGACACTGCCCGGTCCTGCGCCATGCTCAAAATTGTTGCTATGGGTGAGCCCATTGTTGCAGCCACTGTGTCAGTCCGTTTCGTTGAGGGTCTTCCTCCTTTTTGCTGACCCTCTACTTTACCCTCCCCCTGGCATTTAGGATTACAAATGCAACACACTGTCTGGAAGCTGATCTGCATTATTAGCAGCATCCAGAGAGAAGATCATGAGCTTATTCAGCTGAGAATGCTGAAATAGGTGGATGTGTAATTTTGGAATTTTAGGTATTAAAGAGAAGGTAGAAGAAATAGCATGATAAGTAATATTCCTTCCAAAATGAAAATATCAAGACACTTTCCATTTATTTTTTTGAATGAGAGTATCATAATCTACGCTGCATCTGAGAATTATAGTATCCTCACTTTTAAAACCATATCTTATACCTTCCAAACAGATGGCTGGAATGTCTTTTTTTTTTTTTTAGGTGTTGGCACCATTTTTTTTTTTTTATTATTATTATACTTTCAGGTGAAGGTTTACAGAAAAAATAGCTTCTCATTAAACAGTAGTACACATGTTGTTTTATGACATTGGTTAACAACCCCATGACATGTCAACCCTCTTTCTTCTTGACCTTTTTTTGTTTTTGGTGAAAATATCCATAGCCAAAGATACACCATTTCCAAAATTTCTACATGCACAGTTCAGTGACATCGACTACGCTCTCCCAGTTGTGTTGCTATTCTCATTTTAGATGAAGGTTTACAGAACAAAATAGTTTCTCATTAAACAGTTAGTACACATGTTGCCCTATGACAATGGTTAACTACCCCACTACACATCAACACTGTCCTTACTCAACTCTGGGTTCCCTATCACCAGCTTTCCTGTCCCCTTCTGCCTTCTAGTCCTTGTCCCTGGACTGCTGTGCTTCATTAGTCCCATTTGGCTTTATGGGGCTGTCCAATCCCCAGCTGAACGGTGAACCTCCGAACTGACTTCACCCCTGAGCTAAAAGGGTGTCTGGGGGCCACACTCTTGGGGTTTTTCCAGTCTCTTTTAGGCCAATAAATCTGGTCTTTTTTGTGTGTGTTAGAATTATGTTCTACATCCTTCTCCAGCTCTGTCCAGAACCCTCCGTTGTGATCCTGGTCAGAGCAGTCAATGGTGGCAGCCAGGAGGAATGTCTTTTTTAATATGGTATCTTTTTATAAATTAATATGCATTACTTTTACTCTTCTTATCATTTTGCTACCTCAATATTTAGGGTCTGTGATTCAAACATTTTAGCTATCTTACCAAATTAATTACATTTGTTACCACATTTCGTTCATCCTTACCTTACATTTCATATATTTTATTTCACTTTGTATTTTGAATATCAAAAATATTTTTTTCATTTACCACATCCTCTAAAGATACTTCCTAGCATAGAAATAAATTTATTTTCTACCACAAACTGACAAATTTCTCGTTCTAATATTTAGAGATAGAACAAAGTCAGTTTCAGAGGTAGAATAGTTAACAAACAGGCAGGCCACCAGGTTTCTTACAAAGTTTTGGAAAAGAAAATTTCAATAGGAGGAAGTAAGACCACTTGACTTGGGATAAATTCATTGCCTTCAGTTCTTCATGCTCAGGATATATATATTATTTGCTAATGATTCTAATATTAAAGATTAGGAATAAATAAACAGTCCTGGATAAAGATGATTGATTTTATGTTTGACATCCCAATTATTTTTGCCTTGCCTGGATATACAGTCCCAATTAAAATAGACTCTTACAAAAAAGATATCAGAAGAATTGTGCATGCAATTATTTATCCTAATCTTAAAATAAGAATTTCTAGTACATCAAACGGGCAGTGAATTTGTATGTGTAGAAAAACTACCATGAAATTTAATGGTGCCTCATGAAATAATCATTATGCTTACTAAACTATAAACAAGAGAATTACACACATATACATGATCATTTAAAGTTCTGCTGATAGCGGCAATTTTTTATGGCTGGAAAGGAAATTGAATATTTTTTTTCCCTAAACAAAGAAAGTTTGACAACCTTGCATATCCTAAGTACATAAATTATTTGACTACTTCAAAAGTACAAAAACTATATTAAAGATATACATTTACTGTCAAAACTTCAATCAAAAAATATTTCCTGAACTAAACATTATACTAAGAATGTGATAATATAAAGATAATTTAAAAAAATAATTATTCTGTTTTCTCAAGGAACTCATTATACAACAGGAAAAAAATATGTATTTTATATGTATATATATATATATATAATTTATTTAACTTTGCCCTAATTTAAGCATCATTTTGGTCTTAAACAGAAATATATATGTAAGTACTGGACGCACAGGTATGCTATGTTGTAATTACCCCCTAGTCATCTCCATAGCTGCTAATGGACATAATAGCCACTAATGAACATAAAGTATGAGATTTATGGGGAGAGGATTACCCTCTAAAGAAATCCACAACTCCGTTAAGCTATTTTAGTGAAGTAAAGGAGAAAGAGCTGTTATCTGGTGCCAGTAAATCCAGCCCACTCTGAAAAGGGGCAAAAAATAATGTCCATTGTCAGCAGGGGGCTTTCCACTTTTACTACCACCGTTTAACTTTTATTACTCCCCTTTTATTGCCCCTTACCCTACCTATCTCTGTACATGCTATTTGGCACCTAGACACGGTTGTCCTGTTAGTATTTAATCCCAGGAGAGTGGAATTTAGGTATTCTCCTCCCAAGAAATGAACTATGGCATGCTTGGAACCTAGCCTGATGATGGTGTGTGCTATTCTGTTTATTCTGTAAGTAATAAATGCCTGTTGATCACACCATTAGAAGTACCTGGTCTGTGCTCTGCTCCAAATGATCCTTCACTAAGAACTTGTGAATATAGTGACATTGCACTATGTATGCATGTAGATAGACACATAGATGATAGATATACACACATTCATACATATGCAAAAATTGATATTTTCTGAGAATAATATTTTCTTAATGGAACAATGAAATAAATTTCTTTCTAGAATTATTATAAAAAGTAAAAAGAAATATTTTGAGTTGAAGGCAAGAATTGGTAATAACTACACTGTGTTAGTTTCTTAGTGACGCTATAACAGAAATACTGTAAATGGGTGGTTTAACAAATAGAAATTTATTTTCTCACAGTTTAGGAGGCTTGAAGTCAGAACTCAGGGCACTGGCTCTAGGAGAATGCTCCCTCTGTTCGCTCTGGGGGAAAATCCTTGTCTCTTTCAGCTTCCCTTCTTGGTTCCTTGGTGATCTCCAGGTGACATCAATCTTTCTCCATTTGTGCTTCCTTGACTCTGTGCTTAATCTGCTCTTTTATATCTTAACAATCAATTGGTTTAAAACATACCCTCTACTGACATGGCTTTATTAACATGACAAAGAAATCCCTATTGCCAAATGTGATTATATTTACAGATATAAGGACGAGGGTTTGCAACACATGATTTTTGGTAGTCACAATTCAATCCATAACACCCATATAATACATTTTTTATACTTTTTTCTATAAAATTCTGTATTTTAGCATATTGAATACACTCAGGATTGGGTAAAATTCTTTAGGTGGGGTCACCTAACGTGATATTTTTCAATTTATTTTGGAATCCAAGTCAATGCCAGTAGATAAGAAACAAAGAAAAAACAAAAAAGAGAAATAATACCCAAATGTCAATGGCTTAGGAAAACAAAAATTAAAGTCTTTAAAAAAATTTACTAACTTACCGATTCTATAGGGCCAATTGTTTCTTTGAACATATAGCACTTTACTCATCTAGGGACATAGGCTGAGGTAGCATTCGTCTGTATGTTATTCCTTGATTATTAAGTTATGGAAGACATGACCAATTATTACTTGGTTATAAAAGATTCCACCTGGAAATGTTATACATAAATTCTGCACTTACCTTCTATGTTTGTTTGCCAACCACTCCCTCCTCAGAAAGGTATTTTCTTAAGCATTACGTTTTGTTTTTTTTTTTTTTTTTACAGCAACATGGTTGTGTAGTTAAGCGCTCGGCTGTTAACTAAAAGATAAAAGACTGGCTGTGAGAATCTACCAGTCACTGCTTGGAAACCCTATAGGGGCAGATCTTCTCTGTCCTATAGAGTCGCTATGAGTCGGAATCTAGTCAATGGCAAGGATTTGGTTTTTGGGTTTTTGGAAAAGGTGTGTAATGGCATTTCATTGTTGTTTTCATTTGCAATTTGTAATGACATATGATGATTGATGTCTTTTCATATTGTTACATGTCATTTGTGAATCTTCTTTGGTGAGGCTTCCAAATCTTTTGTCCGTTTTGTAACTAGGTTGTTGGTTTTCTTACTGTTGAGTTTTAAGTGCTTTTTATTTTATGGATTTTGAATACAAGTCCTTTATCAGAGATGTGTTTTGCAAATATTTTCTCTCAGACTGTGACTTGTCTTTTCATTCTCTTAGAAGTGTCTTTTGCAGACCAGAAGTTTTAGATTGTAATGAAGTCCAACTTATCAATTTTTAAAATTTTTTTTTATGAATTATGGTTCTGGTCTTGTATTTAAAAAGTCATTGTCAAACTCACGGTCACCTAAATTTTCTTCTATGTTCTGAAGTAGTAGAGTTTTCTGTCTTACATTTAGGTATATGATCCGTTTGGAGTTAATTTTGGGGAAAGATTTAAGTTCCGTGTCTAGATTCATTTATTTGCATGTGGCAGTCCAGTTGCTTCAGAATCATTTGTTAAAAAGACTATTGTTTCTCCATTGAATTGCCTTTGATCTGTTATCAAAAATGACTTGACTGTATTTGTGCGGGTCTATTTCTGTACTCTCTGATCTGTTTGGCTATTGTCACCAACACGACACTATCTTGATCACTGTATCTTTGTACTGTCTTGAAGTCGTGTAGTGTCAGTCCTCTAGCGCTGTTCTTCTTCAATATTAGGCTCGCTATTCTGAGTCTTTAAGCTTTTCATATAAACTTTAGAATATTTTTCTGTTTGTATAAACTTTAGAATAACTTACTGGGCATTCTTTGACTAGATGGAAAAACTAGTCATTAAGTTTATATGGAAAGAAAAGAGGCCCCAGATAAGTAAAGCACTATTGAAGAAGAAGAAGGAAGTAGGAGGACATGCACTACCTGATCTTAGAACCTACTAGACAGCTACAGTAGTCAAAACGCCCTGGTACAGGTACAATGTCAGATACATTGACCAATGGAACAGAATGAAGAACCCAGATGTAAATCCATCCACGTATGGTCACCTGATCTTCGACAAAGGCCCAAAGTCCATTAAAAGGGGAAAAAAAGGCTTTTTAACAAGTGGTACTGGCAAAACTGGATGTCCATCTGTAAAAAAATGAAACAGGACCCGTACTTCATACTTTACATGAAAACTAATTCGAAATGGATCAAAGACCTACATACTAAACCAAACACTGTAAAGATCACAGAATAAAAAAGAGGGACAATGCTAGAAGTCCTAATACATGGCATAAGTAGGATATAACTAACAATACACAAACACCAGTGGATAAACTAGATAACTGGGATCTTCTAAAAGTAAACACTTATGCTCATCAAAAGACTTTACCGAAAGAGTAAAAAAGAGAATAAACAGACTGAGAAAAAAATTTTGGCTATAACAAAATCCAACAAAGTTCTAATCTTTAAAATCTATTGGAAAATCCAACACCTCTACAACAAAAAGGCAAATAATCCAATTAAAAAATGGGCAGAGAATGTGAGCAGACACTTCACCAAAGAAGACATTCAGGCAGCTAACAGACACTTGAGGAAATGCTGGTGATCATTAGCCTTTAGAAAAATGCAAAGAAAAACTACAGTGAGATACCATCTCACTCCAACATTACTGGAATGAGTCAAAAAAACAGAAAATAGAGGGGCAAGATGGCGCTCTAGGCAGAAACACCACGCCGTCCCTCCACAGCAAAGATCCGAAAAACTAAGCCTAACAGAGAATCAACAATCCTGAAACCCTAGAACACCAAATGAAGAGATAAAGAACTCAGCCAAACACCAAACGGACTGAGAATACTAAAAGAGAACGGAGAGCGAGGAGAGACTCAGGCAGAGATTCCTTACCAGCTAACGCAGCGCGGATCCACCAACTTGGATCCCTATCGGAGACCAGCAAACGGGAGAGCAGCCTTGCAGAGCATCTGGTCGGAGACAGAACGACCGGTAAACTGCGGTGCGCGCTCTCCCACCACCCACCCCTCTCCACCTCAGCTGGGGATCCCCTGCTTTCCGTGGCCAGGGTCCCTGGGCTGCGGGGTGCTGGTGCTTGGATTCCGCGCACCTGGGCTGGCGGCTTTCTGGGAGCCGTTTGCTGGCAGCTAGTGAACTTTTCTCTGCCGCCTCCCCCTCCTTTTGCCTGGGTGCCTGGTTCTGAGTGCCGTCTCTGCTCTCTCCTGTGGGGCTGTAGGGCTGCGTGCGGGCGTGTGGCTGTTTCTAGGTCTGGGCTCCCGCGTGGGTGGGATCCCGGGGCCTTTGTTCGTTCGCCCCTCTGCTTTCCGTGGCCGGAGTCCCTGAGCTGGGGGGCGCGGGTGCTTGGATTCCGCGTGCCCGGGCTGGAGGCTTTCTGGGAGCCATTTGCTGGCACCTAGCGAACCTTTTTCTGCCGCCTCCCCCTCCTTTTGCCTGGGTGCCTGGTTCCGAGTGCTGTCTCTGCTCTCTCCTGCGGGGCTGTAGGGCTGCGTGCGGGCGTGTGGCTGTTTCTAGGTCTGGGCTCCCGCGTGGGTGGGATCCCGGGGCCTTAGTTCGTTCACCCCTCTGCTTTCCGTGGCCAGAGTCCCTGAGCTGGGGGGCGCCGGTGCTTGGATTCCGTGCGCCCGGGCTGGGGGCTTTCTGGGAGCCGTTTGCTGGCCGCTAGCGAGCCTTTTTCTGCCGCCTCCCCCTCCTTTTGCCTGGGTGCCTGGTTCCGAGTGCCGTCTCTGCTCTCTCCTGCGGGGCTGTAGGGCTGCGTTCGGATGTGTGGCTGTTTCCAGGTCTGGGCTCCCGCGCGGGTGGGATCCTGGGGCCTTTGTTCGTTGGCCCCTCTGCTTCCCGTGGCCACGGTCACATAACCCCGAGACTACTGGCTTCTTGGAATTCACGCCCCTGAGTGGGGGCTCTCTGGGTCCCATTTGTAGGCACTGACTGCTGGTGTTGCCCTTTTTTTTTTTCTCAATTTTATTTTTCTTCCTTTTTTGATTAGTTTTGTCATCTTTTACCTCTTTTTCTCTTTTGTCTTTCTTCATTGCTTAATTTCTTGTCTCTCTATCTCTTCCTTCTCTTTCTGATCCCTGAATACCAGGCGATGTATGCCTCTGTACCTTCTGGCCAGGCTGAGCTGTGAAAATTGAGACCGACTCCCCCAGACCTCATAGCTGCATCGGTGGGATCCCTGGGAACTTTGCAGTTCTTTAACTTTTCTGATTTTTATTTGGTCATTCTTTCCTTTTCTTTCTCTTCCCCCTTCTGGTTTCCTCCATCCCATAGTCTCTCATCTGTACATTCCAACGACAAGCTCCCCTAGCATTCTTTTATGTTTGTACGCTTTTTGCTCCTCCTCCTCTCTCCTCTCCCCCATATCCAGCTTAGCTTCACACATAACCATCTTCCCGCTGCACCCTACCTACCTGCACCGTGCACTAGACATCACATCACCAAGCGGTGCAGGCACGCCCTATTGGAACCTTCCCAGCACTGACTACCGACCGTCCTGGTGGCTGCGGTGAGTGCCACAAGCAACCCATCCCAGTGGCTCCTCCTCAACTAGATCTGCCCAGCTGTACCACAAGAACAAAAAAAAAAAAAAAATCTACAATCAATAAACGAGAGAAATATCTACTGAATGCCCCGAAAACAGCAAACAATATCAAAACATTTACAAAAACAAGACAAGATGGCTCCAATAGGCGTCCAAATTAAAACACAAGATAACTCTCCTGTGGAAGAAAATGCACTAGAAGTACCTGATATGGAACTCAAATCACTAATACTCGGAATTTTCCAAGAACTGAGGCAAAAAGCTGACAAACATGAGGAAAAAATAGACAAATTTATGGAAAATACAGACAAAAAATTGGAAGAATTCAGGAAGATGATGCAAGAACAAAATGCCAAAATAAATTCACAACTCGAAATTATACAAAAACAACAATTAGAAATCCAAAAGATAAACAACAAGATTTCAGAAATGGACGGTGTCATAGAAGGGCTGAGAAGTAGATTTGAAACCATGGAAGACAGGATCAGTGGAACTGAAGACAAACACTTGGATACAACTCTGTTTCAGGAAAACTCAGAAAAAAGAACAAAGAAAAATGAAGAGACCCTGAGAGTTATGTGGGACACAATTAAAAGCAAAAACTTACGAGTGATTGGCATACCAGAACAGGGGGAGAAAACAGAAAACACAGAGAGGATCATTGAGGAACTGCTGACAGAAAACTTTCCCAATATCATGAAAGATGAAAAGCTGGTCATCGAAGAAGCTTAACGAACCCCATATAGAAGAGACCCCAAAAGAAAATCACCAAGACATATCATATTCACACTCGCTAAAACTAAAGACAAACAAAGAATCCTGAGAGCAGCTCGTGAAAAACAAGAAGTCACATACAGAGGAGAAACAATAAGACTAAGCTCAGATTATTCAGCAGAAACCATGCAGGCAAGAAGGCAATGGGATGACATATATAAAATCTTGAAAGAAAAAAATTGTCAGCCAAGAATAATATATCCTGCAAAACTCTCATTCAGATT
The DNA here is from genome assembly GCA_030035585.1 of Dugong dugon. Classification (NCBI taxonomy): domain Eukaryota; kingdom Metazoa; phylum Chordata; class Mammalia; order Sirenia; family Dugongidae; genus Dugong; species Dugong dugon. The sequence goes on along the minus strand of CM057463.1, from coordinate 96,300,918 downwards.
TGATGGTGAAATTAGGTCATTTCCAGATAAACAGAAACTAAAGGAATATGCAAAAGTCAAACCAAACTTACAAGAATTATTAAAGGGAGTTCTTCGATCTGAGGACAAACAGCTTAAGCCCTCAGGCAGGATCTAGGACCTAGGACGCAGGTTAACATGAACCAGATACCATTCTAGGAACTGAACTACAGAGGACTTTCCAAAAACAAAAGATATACAACAGGGAATCAGAGAAATCAATCAAAGGATGACAACAACATCAAAACAAAGAAAGAGGGAACAAACGGCATAGGTATAGAACCTTCTAAAGGAGAAGAAGGCAAGGCGATACCAAGTAACGGTAGACTGCTTCAAACTTATAAAGATAAGGGTAAAATTCATGGTAACCACAAAAAAAGTTAACAAACCAACTCATAAAAATAAAGACGAAAAACATAAAGTCTCAACAAAAACAAAACCTACGAAAACAAAAGAAATGAACACAAAATCCACAAACAAAAGGAACTCAGCACAAGAGAGTAAGAAGAACAAAGAAAACTTCAGCATCACAAAAAAAAGCACTACAAAATGACAGCAACAAACTCACATCTATCAATAATTACACTGAACGTAAATGGACTCAATGCACCTATAAAGAGATGGAGAGTGGCAGAATGGATAAGAAAACAGGATCCATCAATTTGCTGTCTACAAGAGACACACCTTAGAAACAAAGATGTGAATTTATTAAAAATCAAAGGTTGGAAAAAAATATATCAAGCTAACAACTATCAAAAAAGAGCAGGAGTGGCAATTCTAATCTCAGATAAAATAGACTTTAAAACAAAATCTACCATAAAAGACAAAGAAGGACACTATATAATGATAAAGGGGATGATCCATCATGAAGACATAACCATAATAAATATCTATGCACCCAATGACAGGGCTCCAAAATACATAAAAAAAACTCTAACAGCACTGAAAAGAGAAATTGACAGTTCCACAATAATAGTAGGAGACTTCAACACACCACTCTCAGTAAAGGACAGAACAACTAAAAAGAAACTCAGCAAAGATACAGAAGACCTAAAGGACACAATCAGCCAACTGGACCTCAAAGACATATATAGAACAATCCATCCAACCGCTGCAAAGTACACATTCTTTTCCAATGCACATGGAACGTTCTCCAGAATAGACCACATCTTAGGCCACAGAGCAATCCTCAACAAGATCCAAAATGCTGAGATAATTCACAGTATCTTCTCTGACAATGCCATCAAGGTAGAAATTAACACTAGAAAGAGCAAGGAAAAAAAATCAAACACATGGAAACTGAATAATAATCTGCTTACACATCAATGGGTAATAGAAGAAATCAGAGATGGAATTAAAAAATTCCTAGAATCAAATGAAAATGAAAACACATCATACCAAAACCTTTGGGACACAGCAAAGGCAGTCCTCAGAGGACAATTTATAGCAATAGATGCACATATCAAAAAAGAAGAAAGGGACAAAATCAAAACATTAACTACAGAACTCAAACAAATAGAAAGAGAACAACAAAAAAAGCCTACAACCACCGGAAGAAAGGAAATAGTAAAGATCAGAGCAGAAATCAATGAAATAGAGAACAGAAAAACAATAGAAAGAATCAACAAAACCAAAAGTTGGTTCTTTGAAAGAATCAACAAAATCGACAAACCACTGGCCAGACTGACAAAAGAAAAACAGCAGAGGGCACAAATAACCCAAATAAGAAATGAAATGGGGGACATTACAACAGACCCAACTGAAATAAAAAGGATTATAACAGAATATTATGAAAAACTATATTCCAACAAATTTGAAAACCTAGAGGAAATGGATAAATTTCTAGAAATATACGGCCTACCCAAACTACAACAAAGTGATATTGAAAATCTGAACAGACCCATAACAAGAGAAGAGATTGAAAAGGTAATAAAAAACCTCCCAACCAAAAAAAGCCCTCGCCCAGATGGCTTCACTGGAGAATTCTACAAAACATTTACAGAAGAGCTCGTACCAGTTCTACTCAAGTTATTTCAGAGCATAGAAGAGGAAGCAACACTTCCAAATTCATTCTATGAAGCCAGCATAACGCTGGTACCAAAACCAGGCAAAGATGTCACAAAAAAAGAAAATTACAGACCAATATCTCTCATGAATATAGATGCAAAAATTCTGAACAAAATTCTAGCCAATAGAATTCAGTATCATATCAAAAAAATAATACACCACGACCAAGTAGGATTCATACCAGGTATGCAAGGATGGTTTAACATTAGAAAATCCATCAACGTAATCCACCACATAAATAAAAGGAAAGAAAAAAATCACATGATTATCTCAATTGATGCAGAAAAGGCATTTGACAAAGTCCAACACCCATTCCTGATAAAAGCTCTCAATAAAATAGGTATAGAAGGGAAATTTCTCAACATAATAAAGGGCATCTATGCAAAACCAACAGCCAACATCATTCTTAATGGAGAAAGGCTGAAAACATTCCCCTTGAAAACAGGAACAAGACAAGGATGCCCTTTATCACCACTCCTATTTAACATTGTGCTGGAAGTTCTAGCTAGAGCAGTAAGGCAAGAGAAAGAAATAAAGGGCATCCAAATTGGTAATGAAGAAGTTAAACTCTCCCTGTTTGCAGATGATATGATACTATACATAGAAAACCCTAAAGACTCCACGAGAAATTTACTGGAATTAATAGAAAGATTCAGCAGAGTAGCGGGATACAAGATAAACACTCAAAAATCAGTTGGATTCCTATACACCGGTAAAGAGAACGATGAAAAGGAGATCAGGAAATCAATACCATTTTCAATAGCCCCTAAAAAGATAAAATACTTAGGAATAAATCTGACCAGGAATATAAAAGACCTATACAAAAAAAACTACAAAACACTGCTGCATGAAACCCAAAGGGATCTACATAAATGGAAAAACATACCATGCTCATGGATAGGCAGACTCAACATTGTGAAAATGGCAATTCTACCTAAAGCAATCTACAAATACAATGCAATTCCGATACAAATACCAACAACATTCTTCAAAGGGATGGAAAAACTAATTATTAACTTTATATGGAAAGGGAAGAAACCCCAAATATGTAAAGCACTACTGAAGAAGAAGAATAAAGTTGGAGGACTCACACTACCTGACTTGAGAACCTACTATACAGCTATAGTACTCAAAACAGCCTGGTACTGGTACAACAACAGAGACATTGACCAATGGAACAGAATTGAGAACTCAGATGTAAATCCATCCACCTACGGTCACCTGATTTTTGACAAGGGCCCAAAATACATCAAATGGGGAAAAGACAGTCTTTTTAACAAATGGTGCTGGCAAAACTGGATATCCATTTGTAGAAAAATGAAACAGGACCCATACCTCACACCATATACAAAAACTACTTCAAAATGGATCAAAGACCTGAATATAAAGCCTCAAACTATAAAATTCATAGAAGAAAAAATAGGACCAACACTTCAGACCTTAATACATGGCATTAACAGGATACAAACCATAAACATCAACACAAAAAACCCAACAGATAAACTAGATAATTGGGATCTTCTAAAAATCAGACATCTATGCTCTTCAAAAGATTTCACCAAAAGAGTTAAAAGAGAACCTACAGACTGGGAAAAAATTTTTGGACAGTACAAGTCAGACAAAGGTCTAATCTCCATAATCTACAAGAAAATCCAACACCTCTACAACAAAAAGACAACCAATCCTATCAAAAAATGGGCAAAGGAAATGAACAGACACTTCACCAAGGAAGACATTCAAATGGCCAACAGACACATGAGGAAATGCTCGCGATCACTAGCCATTAGAGAAATGCAAATTAAAACCACAATGAGATACCATCTCACCCCAGCATTACTGGCACGAATCAAAAACACTGGAAATAACAAATGTTGGAGGGGCTGCGGGGAGACGGGAACTCTTATACACTGCTGGTGGGAATGCAAAATGATACAGCCATTTTGGAAAATGATATGGCGTTTCCTCAGAAAGCTAGAAATAGACGTACCATTCGATCCAGCAATCCCACTCCTAGGAATATATCCTAGAGAAATAAGAGTCATCACTCGAATAGACATATGCACACCTATGTTCATGGCAGCATTATTCACAATAGCAAAACGATGGAAACAACCTCGATGTCCATCAACAGACGAATGGATACACAAACTATGGTACATACACACAATGGAGTACTATGCAACGAGAAAGAACAATGAATCGGTGAACCATCTCATAACATGGATGAAACTGGAGGACATCATGCTGAGTGAAATAAGTCAATCACAAAAGGACAAATATTGTATGAGACCTCTATTGTAAAAACCCATGAAAAAATTCACATGCAAAATGTAACAATCCTTGTTGGTTACCAGGGATGGGAGGGGGGGGGAAATACTAAATAGGTAATAGGTAAGTGGTAACTTGGGTGAGAGATGAGATAGTACATAGTACAGGGGAAACTAACACAACCTGCACAAGGAAAGGTCATGGAGGCCTTATAGACACATCCAAACCCCCCGAGGGACTGAGTTGTTGGACGGAGGGCTCTGGGGACCATGATCTCGGGGAACATCTAGCTCAATTGGCATGACACTACTTATAAAGATAATGCTCTACATTCTACCTTGGTGAGTAGTGTCTGGGGTCTTAAAAGCCTATGAGCGGCCATCTAAGATACTCCACTGATCTCATCCCTTCGGGAACAAGGGAGAACGAAGAGAACAGTATACAAGGAAAAGATTAGTCCGAAGGACTAATGGTCCACAGCTACCAAGGCCTCCACGGGACTGAGCCCAGTACAGCTGGATGGTGCCCGGCTACCACCAATGACTCCTCTGACCAGGATCACAACAGAGGGTTCTGGGCAGAGCTGGAGTAGGATGTAGAGCATAATTTTAACTCCCAAAAAAAAAAAAAAAAAAGAAGAAGACCAGATATACTGGCCTAAAGAATACTAGAGAAACCTCGAGAGTGTGGCCCCCAGACACCCTTTCAGCTCAGAGGTGAAGTTACCTTCAAGGTTCGATGTTAAGCCTGGGAATGGACACCCCAGTATAACTAAATGGGACTAACTAGGTACAGGAGTCCGGTGACAAGGGCCAGAAGGCAGAGGGAGAGTAGGAAACTGATGATAAGGAACACAAATTGAATAAGGACACTGTCGATGTATTGTGAGATTGTTGACCACTGCTATAGGGCAACATTTGTAGTAACTATTAAATGGGAGGCTGTTTTGTCCTGTAAGCCTTCATCTTGGGCGAGAATGGCAGCACAATTGGAAGAGCATAGTCAATATCACTTAAATGTGTAAGTAAAAAGTTTTGAAATGATGTTTAAATAAAATAAAAATAAATAAATAAATAAATAAACAAATGAGACTAAAGAGGTACAATAGTCCACTGACAAGGTCCAGAAGACAGAAGGGGACAAGGAAGCCCCCTGGTGATAGGGAATACAAGGTGGAGTAAGGATATTCTTGATGTGCTGTGAGATTGTTAACCATTGTCATAGGGCAACATGTGTAGTAACTGTTAAATGAAAAAACTATTTTGTTCTGTAAGCCTTCATCTTAAGTGAGAATAACAGCACAGTTGGAAGAGCGTAGTCAATGTCACTGAACTGTGAATGTAGAAATTTTTGAAACAGTGTATCTTTGGCCATCTGTAATTTTCATCAAAAAAAATGGTTGAGAATTTAGAGGCTTAATACGTTGTGGGGTTGTTAACCAATGTCAAAAAACAACATGTGTACTACTATTTCATGAGAAACTATTTGCTCTGTAAGCTTTCACCTGAAGTACAATAAAATATATATATATAAAAAAAAAAAAAAACAGAAAATAACAAATGTTGGAGAGAATGTGGGGGCAATCGGAACTCTTATGCATTGCTGGTGGGAATGCAAAATGGTATAACGATTTTGGAAAATGATATGGCACTTCCTTAAAAAGCTAGAAATATAAATACCATATGATCCAGCTATCCCATTCCTAGGAATCTATCCCAGAGAAATAAGAGATGTCACATGAATAGACATATGCACACCCATGTTCATTGCAGCATTATTCACAATGGCAAAAAGATGATAACAACCTAAGTGTCCATTAACAGATGAATGGATAAACCAACTATGGTATATACACACAATGGAATATTACACAATAAGAACAATGATGAATCTGTGAAACATTTCACAACATGGATGAATCTGGAGGGTGTTATGCTGAGTAAAATAAGTTAATCACAAAAGGACAAATACTGTACGAGACCACTATTATAAAAACTAATGAAAAGGTTTACACACACAAGAAAAAGTTCTTTGATGGTTAAGAGGTAGGGGAGGGAAAAACACTAGACAATAGATAAGTGGTAACTTTGGTGACGTGTAAGACAGTACACAATACTGGGGAAGTCAGCACAGCTTAACCAAGGCAAGCTTCATACCCAGTTGCTGTCAAGTCAATTACAACTCAAAGCAACCCTATAGGATAGAGTAGAACTGCCCCATAGGGTTTCCAAGCAGTGGGTGGTGGATTCGAAGAGCTGACCTTTTGGTTAGCGGCCCTAGCTCTTAACCACTGCGCCACCAGAGCTCCAGAAGCTTCACAGACACATCCAAACTCCCTGAGGGACTGAATTACTGGGCTGATGGCTGGGGACCATGGTCTCGGGGGACATCTAGCTCACTTGGCGTAACATAGTTTATAAAGAAAATGTTCTACATCCTACTTTGGTGAATAGTGTCTGTGGTCCTAAAAGTTTCTGAGAGGCCATCTAAGATACCTTGCTGGTCGCACCCATCTAGAGCAAGGGAGAATGAAGAATACCAAAGACAGGGAGTCCACAGGACTAATGACTACAGCTACCGCAGCCTCCACCAGAATGAGTCCAGCACAATGAGATGGTGCCCGGCTATCATCACTGACTGCTCTGACAGGGATCACAATAGAGGGTCCCAGAAAGAGTTGGAGAAAAATGTAGAACAAAATTCTAACCCTGCCCTCAAAAAAAAAAGATGACTCACTGATCTGACGGAGACTAGAGAAAAATCTGAGAGTATGGCCCCCAGACATCCTTTTAACTCAGTACTGAAGTCACTCCTGACGTTCACCCTTCAGTCAAAGATTAGACAGGCCCATAAAACAAAACGAGGGTAAATGAGCACACCAACCCAGAGGCAAGGATGAGAAGGCAGGAGGGGGCTGGAAAGCTGGTAATGGGGAACACAAGATAGAGAAGGGGAGAGTATTGACACATTGTGGGGTTGTCAACCAATGTCACAAAACAATATGTGAATTAATTGTTTAATGAGAAACTGATTTGCTCTGTAAACTTGCATCTAAAGCAAATTAAAAAAAAAAAAACTTTCTGGGAATTTTATTGGGAATATGTTGAATCGGTAGACCAATTTGGGAATAATTGACATTTTAGTAATATTGTTTTCCTACCCATGAATATGGGATATCTCTCCATTTATTTAGATGTTCTTTGATTTATTTCATCAGAGTTTTATATTTTCCCTACATAGATTTTGTACATATTTTGTTGGCTTTATATCTATATATTTCATTTTGGGGGCTAATATAAATGGTGTTATGTCTTTAACTTCAAATTTTAATTGTTTATTGCTGGTATATAGGAAAGCAATTTACATTTGTATATTAACCATGTATCCTGCATGCAAACTTGCTATAATTGCTTATTAGTTTCAGAATTTTTTTTTGTCAATTCTTTGGAATTTTCTCCATAGGCAATCATATCTTCTGTGAACAAAGGCACTTTTATTTCTTCCTTCCTAATCTGTATACCTTTTATTTTCTTGTTTAACCACATTAGCTATAACTTCTAGTACCACATTGAATAGGAATGGTAAGAGGGGATATCCTTGTCTTGTACCCCCAATCTTAGGGAGACAGCATCTAGTTCTCACCATTCAATATGATATTAACTTAAATTTTTTTTTTTTTGTAGATGATCTTTATTGAGGATGAAACTTATGTTTTGACAGGTATGCTCCAACTCAAGTTAAAAAGCCTGTGTAAATAAGTCTGAGAAAAAAGTAATTTCAGAAAATTGTTTTGTACTATTATTCATATAACAATTATATGTTCTGGGCAAAATACTATTTGGTGGCACTGGTGAGTGACCAAAATCATTCAGAAACTGGAAAAAAATTCAAGCTCTGAAAAAGTGAACTGCATCTACATGGCTTATCCCCTGATATCCAGTTTATTAGTATATGTTCCAAAAACTCATGGAGAAATCTTCATTCTCATGTTGTGAAGGTGTCTGAGACGTTCAGTGTTGTCACTGAGGATAGAAACCTTCAAAGGAAGATGCCATAAAATGGAAATTCACAAAATCAGAATATAAACCCTCCTCAAGTTCTTGACTGACCTTTAAACTACGTGTGTACAAGAAAGACTCCTACAAGCACAGAGGAAATCAGCTGGAGTTCCACTCAACTGCGCTTTGGCCTGGAACCTCTTTCCAGTCAGTATACTGGGGTAAGCATAGGGCTTATCTGATTAGCTTCCTCTCAGTGATCACTGACCTATGCTGTCTCTTGTCTTGTGTCTGAAAATTACTTCTTCATAAGCTTTTTTCTGGATTTTTAATTGTTTCATGCAGAGACCCTCGTGGCGTAATGGTTAAGTGCTACGGCTGCTAACCACAAAGGTTGGCAGTTCGAATCCACCAGGTGGTCTCGGAAACTCTATGGGGCAGTTCTGCTCTGTGCCATAGAGTTGTTATGAGTCGGAATCAACTCGACGGCAACGGGTTTGGTTCTTATTATTTTTGTTTTCTGGCTCTTTAGTTTTTTCATGCAGAAACTGTTAGTGCAGCATGGTTGGAAGTGGAGATCCTCTTTACTAATCCTCTTTACTAAGTCTTTAGAACTACATATGAAAGAGACTTAGGAAATTTTGGAGTAAATTTCATCGTGTTTTTTACACTTGTTATTTTAAAACTATATTCAACATATTACACACCTATCAGGGTTTTTTATATCATGTTAGCAAAGTATCTTTATAAGAAAGAAAATAAAGTTGTTTTTGTTGTTCCTATATTTCAAAGTTTTATTAAAATATAAACTTTTCACATTTAGAAACAGATAGAAAGTGGATGCGGATCATTTCTTAAATAGTACTTCACTCTTATTTTCTCAAAATGGAAAAAAAAAATATATACATGGGAATTTTTTAGGTACCATGAAAGCTGATCTATGATTTCCTTCCAAATGGTCTTGCAAAGATTGGGAGCAAGAATTGACAGGATACATGTGTCCATGAGACTGGGACAATTGGATGTTAGGAAGAAAACTGTTGACTTTCGGGTTAAATTTTTTAAAAAAGGATATGATAACCTGGCCAAAATGAGCCCATTGGTATTCCTATTCCTATAGGTGAAGGAAGAGGGGACGCCCAAATGAACACATTTTCTTAGCCCTCAAAGTGAAATAGATCAAAAGGAAGCAAGTCAGAAGAAAGACTATAATGCGTTCATCTACCACTAGCAGTAGATGGAATAGTGATTCATCAGCCTAGCCAGGAAGCTTCCGCTTCTGCCTTTGATTCCCCAGGTCATATAGGAGCTACTTGAAATACTCTAACTAGAATGATAATCATTTTACTCAGCCATGTATGTCTCTTGTTTTTCCGGAGAATTAGAAGTAAAGGCTTTGGAAGACACACTTAGTGCCTTTAGATAATTACAAAATTTAACCCTACACATTCAGATATCACATGAGAACAGTGTTTAATTAAGATACACATGATTTGGCACTCTGACTTAGGAATTAGAGATTTCATTTGCTGTAAGTGCAGACTGAATCAAAGAGGCTTCACTATCAGTTTCTAGGAATCATCAATTCACAAGAGTTTTGCCTTCTCTCTTTAAAACATAAGAACTTTGAAAGAGGAATTGTTAAAAAATTAATGGAAAGTGACTTTGTTGGCTAGTCAAGTACCTGAGTTCCATCTTCTAACTAAAATACTTAACAAGTCCGTAGATCACTCCTCCAATTTTTTTTATATTTTCTCTTTCTGCAAGATTTTTTAAACATTTTTATCTTTCAATATTTCTACTGAGTTTTAAATTTCTACTATCATATTTTTAGCTTCCACTTCTTTTTTCTTTCTTTCTGTAAATAGTTACTTGTGACAGCATTCTGTTCTTTTATAAAGGGTATTCAAAGAGCTGAGAATATTAACAATACTCTTTGGAGTTTTATTCTCCCAGCCTCCTTACCTTTGTTTGACTTCGACTGTATTTTTTCCTGTTTGTTTTTTTTTTTTAATTTAGTCTCTGATTTTTATTTTAGATATTTTCTCAAATATGTTGTGATCCTTAGCTGCCACTTTGTATTTAGGGATAGGAAACTAAGAAACTAATTGAAAAAGATATAGTGTATAGTAAGTTCTTCACTGTAGGGGGATTGGAATGAGTGGTTTCTATGACTACTCCCATCTCCCCATGACAATATCTTTATCCATTTTCTTTTGCGTTCATCACATTAGAAAGAAGACTTTTCTAAAGTCCTAACTGGATTGTTAGCCATCTGGCTACCAATGTTTTGCTTAGCAAAAGGAGAAAATAGACAGGGGTCTTCACAGTCCACAGTTAAACATTCACTTAATGTCCAGTGTACAGTGTGGTACCTTGGTCTTCCCTTATACCTGGTGTCCAGAGACCTTTTCTTTCACCCTTTCTAGGGATTAAACCTCCATGCTACACCCAGCTGGTGGAGAAACACTCAGAGGTGTAGAAGAGATCTATTAGTCTCTTTCTTAAACAGATTAACACATGATCCTTCCATTTTTATTCTTCCATCATATCTCCTTACCCCTGTATTTCTCAATATTTGAGAATTTTTATCATATAAATTGGTTTTCTTTTTGTCTTAGACTGGGCTTTTTGATAAGACAATTCCCGTTCATCTATTTTACTTCCAGATCTCAATATATATTGCTGTTGTTGCTGTTGTTTCATCTCCTTTTTGTCCTTGTGGGAAATAGCTTTAAAAATTATGGCCATTTTAGTGATTTGTCGACATACTGGAACTAACTAAATGTGTTCAGTCTGCAAGTTTTAATCAAAAGTTTTACTTTTCTTACGTGCTTTTTCAATTTAATGTTGCACTAGGCAGAAAATAATACAGCTTTTTTAAAAAAGTATGTAACTCTTTACAAATATCAGCAGAACTACTATTTATAACCAGATGAAGGAGCATATTATTAAAATGACTCTGAAAATACATTATAAGTTCATCTTCTTAGCAGTAAGAACTCTGCTTAGTGGAAAGTTAAATATCAAATTCTCTTCCTTGGTATGCATGTCATAGCATGTTTTTAGCACATGGGGTCAATTTGTAGTAGTATTCATCCAGCAGAGAGAAAACAAAGTAAGGACAAATACTGAATAGAAATTAGTGGAGATCCCTATTTATTTCCTAACACTATAGTAGTACAGTTTATAGATTTATAGGGATTTTCTTGTTTTGTTTTGTTTTACTGTTTGTAGGAAGTAGTATTATAGTAATAGAAAATTTACTTTAAATACTTTCATTGTTATTCTCGTAAGGCAATCATTACAAAAAGTTAAAGGGTACATATTATCATCTGGAAGACACATTTTCTTAATAAAGAATTGGTAGTTTCATGCTCGCCGTTTATTAGATAGAGGCACTATATCCTGAGCTCTACAACAGAATTGATTTATTATTAATAGAGCTTTATACAAACATGTATTCATGACATCAATTTGCCCTCTTTAACTGTACCTCTGGGTACCATGTGAATCATTTATGAGGTAGCTATATGTCTCAGAATTGAAAAGGTTGCAAATTTATCGAGCAAACCAGGAGAAAGAGGTTTTTATACGCATATGAAAACGTTATGTGAATTTCTTTTCATGAGAACCAGTTACTCATTTGGTGGAATAGTAAATGTTTAAAACAACTAGTTCTGCTAATAAGGAAAGGTTTTCACAGATAGCTTTTAGGCTCATATCTGGGAGATAATTGTATTGAGACACCATAATTGGTTATTGATTATATCAATGATAAAATATTATAAGAAGTTTAAGAAATTAAGCTGAAAAGTGTCAAAAAAATAAGCTTTCAGATAAAAATGTCATATGTCATGGGAACAATGGGGAAAAAATATCAAAGTGTTAAAAACTATAGGTAAACCTTTTATCATCCAGTACTTCTAATCAACACATCACTGACTACTGTATTAACACATCACGCAAAACATATTACATCTGACATAGAAATACATGCTGTGAGGTGATAGCCACGTGTTAATTGTCATAAAAGTTGACAAACTATTGAGAACTTTTTTTTTAGAATTTTATTTATTTTGAATAATATTCTCAAACTCAAGTATGTATATAGATCAAGGTATGTAGCAGAATGGCTTATACTCAGAGATGTCAGTTACAGAATACAGCTTAGCTAAGTCATTAATATCATATGTTGATCATACTGCAATCATCTCTCAAAACATAATCATGGCACAGTAGATAATAATAATTCAATAATTATATTTATCTGCCCTAAATATGAAATAGATTTGGAATATAGAAAAAACATGAGTTGCATATATTATGACTAAATATATAATTACATCATAATCTTAATATTCTATCTTCCCCACCAACTGTCTCCTTTTTAAACGTAATTTAATATTTCAAGTGAAAATCAGTTTTGATTATTAGGTGTCTCTTGTCTTGAGGGATAAGTCCATTCATAATGTAAAGAACATTTTACAGTAAAATAATTTTAATGTCACCATCATAATAAAATGTTTCATGTGAAATTAACATAACGTTGAAAAAATCAAACCAACTTCAATAATTCCAAAAACAAGCAAATAATGAGAGAGCAATCTTCTAACTGATCCAATATGAGGAATACTTTTTATGTCTAAATAGTTTTCAGACTACCACATGATAATATCTATGCTCTTAGCAATTTGAGAAGCTGGACTATATGAAGAAGAATGTAGCATCAGGATTGGAGGAATATTCGCTAACAGCTTGCGATATGCAGATGACACAACTTTGCTGAAAATTAAGATGACTTGAAGCACACTGATAAAGGTGAAAGACTACAGCCTTCAGTATGGATTACAACTGAACATGAATAAAATAAAAATTCTCACAAATGGACCCATAAGCAACATCACAATAAATGGAGAAAAAAATTGAAGTTGCCAAGAATTTCCAAGCACTAGGATCAACAACAAAAGTCCATGGAAGAAGCAGCCAAGATATCAAACAATGTATTGCATGGGACACTTCTGATGTAAAAGATCTTTTTTAAAGTTTTAAAAAGCAAAGATGTCACATGGAGGACTAAGGTGCACCTAACCTAAGCTATGGCCTTTTCGATCACCTTATATTCATGTGAAAGGCGGACAATATAAAAGGAGAATCAAAGAAGAAGGATTTGTTCTAACTGTGGTCTTGGCAAAGAATATTAAATATCCATGAACTGCCCAGAGAGGGAGCAAATAAATTTTAGACCAAATACAAGTAGAATAATCCTTAAAAGTAAGGATGGGGAAATTTCATATTGCTTACTTTGGACATATCATTAGGAAGGACCAATTGCTACAAAAAGACATCATGCTTGGTAAAGTAAAGAGCCCACAAAAACAAGGGGATCCCCATGGTTTCATGGGATATTTCAGGTAATTGGTCTAATATTGTTTTTAGTGCTTCTGTTCTACCTCTTAGCTTGTTGCATAGTGCCTAGGGTCTTAAAGTCTGAAAATAGCCATACAAGGTGCAACAATTAACAACTATTTGCCTGTAGCAACAGAGGAAGATTGAGAGTCAGTAATAGGAGGAGGACATGGAATGTGTGCCTAATGGCTTCTATGAACAACCTGCCTCCTTGCCATGAGACCAGAAGAACTGGATGGTGCCCGGCTACCATTACTGAATATTTTGGTCAAAGATTCCATAAGCATCCTGATCAAAGGGGGAAAAAATACAAAACACAATTTTCAATTCTCATGGAGTCCAGATTTTCTGGAGTTCTTGAGGCTAGATGAACCCTGAAACTATTGCCCTGAGATAATCTTTAAACCTTAAACTTTAAATCAAAAATATCACCTGAAGTCTTCTTTAAACCCAACAATTGTTGCTGTTTGCTGTTGTTGCTAGGTGCCATCAAGTCGATTTCAACTCATAGTCAAATAATAAGTGAGCTTATTTAGTAAAGACTGTTTGCCTTGAACATCATGCTGTTTTGAAGAACTATTCATACGGGATGAAATTGGCAATAGAAACTCAAAAGGTTAGATAGGAAGTTTAGGGGACAGTGAGTTCACGCTAATGTGAGAGGAACAATTTGGAAAAGGAAGGCAAGAATCATTGCACAACTTGAAGAATGTAATCAATGTTACTGAATTGTAAGTGTAGAAATCGTTGAACTGGTGCGTCTTTTACTGCGTATACTTTCAATAACAGCAAAAACAAAGGGCCCCTTAGAGAGGTTGATTGACACAATAACTGCAACAGAGGATTCAAACGTATCAACAATCATGAAGGTGACACAGGACCAGGCAATGTTTCATTCTGTTATACATAAGGTTGCCATGTGTCAGAGCTAATTCAAGGGCAACTAACAACAAAAACAATATTCAAAATTTACAAATTAACAATGTTAAAAACTTACTTTTAAAATAATTTTATTAATTACAGCCATCTCTATACATATGAAGAATAACAAAATACAAATCTGTAAGATGAAGTGTACTTAGAATTAGACAGATATTTTCAAATATATAGATTAAAAAACATGACATAAATTCTATGGTCTCCTTGGGATTCATGTCCTAAAAAAGATGTGACTTTATTAGAAACATTTAATTTTTTAAAAAGATTAATTCTCAACTGAAGTTTAGAAGAATATTAAAATATAAAACTGAGCAATATTACTAGAGAAATTTATTTAAATTTATAATATACTTTTTATATTCACTATAAATATAATTATAGAAACAGAAAATTTTTATAGAAAATAAAACTGTTTAAGTAGAATTAAAATATTGAAAAATATAAATACATTTTTAAAAGTTTGTTTTGCATTAAGTTTGAATAAGAAAGCTGTTTGATTTCTAAATAACATTTCTGTTCAACTCATGTTTAATAATTCACTTACTTTAAATATCTAAAATATGCATTAGGGCTCCATTGTTAAAATTAATCAAAGAATCTGAACAGATCTATGATTTAGAAATGATATTTAAATGTAAGCACTTTAACTGCTCCTTCAGTTCTTAGAATATCTGAGGGATCTATAAAAAGAACCTATCTTTGTGTTGTCAAAATGACTGATTGTGACTTTTTATTGTCAAGAACAAATGATTACAATTGTTTTAAACATGACAGTTAACATTTTATAATTGCACACATACATCACATTTTTTTAAACTTTGTCAACTAAGATGAGTCAGGTTTCTGGTTATTGTGAAATAAAAGAATGAAACAATTTGGAATTTCACATTTTAAATTTTTATTGCTCATATCTAGTAGAAATATAAATACTGTATTGATTTTTATCGTTTTTAAGAGTAACCACCCACGTCTGTATTATTTAAGACATAATCTCTTAGAAACGTGTAATTGGATGTAGGTCTTTCTAATTGCATAACATGGGGTAAATAATGAAGAAAAAATGATGATGGCATTGCAATCAACAGGAATGTATTTATTAGACTATCATCCTCTTCAGCTATCACAGTCTTACTTACATACCTTGTCTCAAAAACCCTGTGACCTTACAGGGTAAAAATGTCTCTCCTCTTTTTCAGAGGATAAAAACCATAAGTCAGATTTTCTTTGTATTATCCCTAAATAAAGTGTAAAGGAAACTGTCTAAAACTATTGAGTTTTCTAGAGATTATGGCAATGTTTTTCTAAATGCTGTTTGATTCCCAAAGATTATTGCTGTGCTTAGGTAAATATATATGCATAGTAACTATTTAATTCCTGGTTGAACAAATGGACGAATGAATCCATCAATCGATTAGAAGTTCTTAAAACTAAAGTACATATTTTTATTTGAGAGTAAGACTCCCACTGCCTTTCGAAGTTCTAGAAATGCAAAGCAGATTTCAATTAAATAATAAATTAAGTATTTTAAGTACAAAATTTAATTTACTTATATGTCACTTTTACAGTAGTTAACAGAACAAGTCAATTCTAAGCCATTATAGAAATATAAATATTCTCAAAAAAATCAAGTCAAAGCTTTTAAACTTCAAACTTTTTCAAAATTCATGTTGAAATTCAAAATGAGTTGCATTGTTTTTGAATGAGAATTTTATATTGCACAAAGAAAAAATAACTGATGGATTATTTTTTTGAAAACCTAAAAAGTACAGGGACTAATGCGATAGACACAAGTTGTACATTAAACCCAAAATTGTTATGTATTAATATTTTCCTAGGTCCTTTCCCCAGCAGATATTTTTTTAAAAAAGTATTATTCCAGTCTGTATTTCTCAAGTTGAAAGAACTGAAGAAAAATTCAAGCCTTGAGTTGCAATACTGAAGGATCCTAGGGGGAAAATGTTACATGACAAAGAAAGCATAAAAAGAAGATGGAAGAAATACACAGAGTTACAATACCGAAAAGAATTGGTCGACATTCAACGATTTCAGGAGATACCATACGATCAGGAACCAATGGTACTGAAGGAGGAAGTCCAAGCTGCGCTGAAGGCATTGGTGAAAAACTAAGCTCCAGGAATTGATGGAGTATCAATTGAAATGTTTCAACAAATGAATGCAGTGCTGGAAGTGCTCACTTGTCTATGCCGAGAAATTTGGAAGACAGCTTCTTGGCCAAATGACTGGTGAAGAGATCCATATTTATACCTATTCCCAAGAAATATGATCCAATCAATGCAGAAGTTATCGAACAATATCATTAATATCACACGCAAGCAAAATCTTGCTGAAGATCATTCAAAAGTGCCTGCAGCAGTATATTGACAGAGAATTGCCAGAAATTCAAGCTGGATTCAGAAGAGGACATGGAACTAGGGATATCATTGCTGATGTCAGATAGCTCCTGGCAGTGAATACCAGAAAGATGTTCACCTGTGTTTTATTGACTATGCAAAGACATTCAACAGTGCGGATCGTAACAAATTATGGATAACATTGCAAAATATGGGAATTCCAGAATACTTAGTTGTGCTCATCATAAGGAACCTGTACATAGATTAAGAGGCAGTTGTTTGAACAGAACAAGGGGATACTGCGATGGTTTAAAGTCAGGAGAGGTGTGCGTCAGGTTTGTATCCTTTCACCATACCTATTCAGTCTGTATGCTGAGCAAATAATCCGAGAAGCTGGACTATATGAAGAAGAATGCAGCGTCAGGATTGGAAGAAGATTCATTAACAACCTGTGTTATGCAGATGAAACAAGGTTGCTTGCTAAAGGTGAAGAGGACTTGAAGCACTTGCTGATGAAGATCAAAGACCACAACCTTCAGTATGGATTACACCTCAATATAAAGAAAACAAAAATTCTTACAACTGGATCAATAAACAACATCATGATAAATGAAGAAAAGATTGAAATTGTCAAGGATTTCATTCTACTTGGATCCACAATCAACTCCCATGGAAGCAGCAGTCAAGACATCAAAAGACACATTGCATTGGGCAAATCTGCTGCAAAAGACCTCTTTAAAGTATTGTAAAGCAAATATTGTCACCTTGAAGACTAAGGTGTGCTTGACCCAAGCCATGGTGTTTTCAATTGCCTCATAGGCATGTGAAAGCTGGACAATGAATAAGGAAGACCAAAGAAGAATTAACCCCTCTGAACTGTGGTGTTGGCAAAGAATATTGGATAAACCATGGACTGCTAAAAGAACGAACAAATGTATCTTGGAAGAAGTATGACCAGAGTGCTCCTTAGAAGCAAGGATGGCGAGACTATGTCTCACATACTTTGGACATGTTATTAAGAGGGATCAGTCCCTAGAGAAAGACATCATACTTGATAAAGTAGAGTGTCATCGAAAAAGAGGAAGATCCTCAGTGAGATGGATTGACACAGCAACTGCTGTAAACAATGGGCTTAAGCATAACAACAATTGTAAGGGTGGCGCAGGATCCAGCAGTGTTTCGTTCTGTTGTACATAGAGTCGCTATGAGTCGGAATCGACTTGATGGCACTTAATAGCAACAACAATCTATGAACTATCCTAGAATTCATTCTTTTGAATATGTTTTAATACACATAAGTTCTATCTACTATTCTGTATCTTAGCAATTGCTATTTTCATTTAACACAATGTTTTGCAAGCCCATCTACATCGGTATATGCAGAGCAACGCAATTTATTTATTTGCTGTCTAGTATTTCATTGTATGATTATGAGGAAATCTTTCTTTGATCATTAACTTTTCTGGTTTCCTTTATCATGAATTTCTTTTTCATAATTTTTAAACTTATTTATTTTATACTGATTTGTCTTTTTCTTATTTGAATACTTTGTCCTTTATTTTTATAAAATTTTTATTTTGGGTATAGTAAAAGTTATAACTTCTTTAAGATGTTTTGCTTTCTGCTTCTTAAGATATACTTCTATATGGCATGATAAAAGTATTTTTCACTAGGTTTTACTTTTTTTAAAGAATTCATTGCTTTCAGGTTATATTATTTTGAGAAACTGGGAACTAATTTGCTGTTTTTATGTTTGTTTAACTTTTGAAATTTTTTTTTGAAAAATCTACTGGATCACCTTTCCTCCATTGTTTTTAAGGCTCCTCTCTCATATTACACCTTACATATAATGATGTATTTCTGACTCCTTATTCCATTCCATCACTACTTGCATAATGCTACAACCTTCTGTAGGATTTTACCTCAACAAAACGAAAATAAAAGTCTTCACAACTCGACTAATAAGCAACATCATGATAAGCGGAAAAAAGACTGAAGTTGTCAAGGATTTCATTTTACTTGGATCCATAATCAACACCCAGAGAAGGAACAGTTAAGACATCAAATGACATATTGCATTGGACAAATTTGCTGCAAAAGACTTCCTTAAAGTGTTAAAAAGCAAAGATGTCACTTTGAGGGCTAAGGTGTGCCTAACCCAAAATGAAAAACCAAACCTATTGCCGTCGAGTTGATTCCAACTCTTAGCAACCCTACAGGAGAGAGTAAAACTGCCCTGTACGGTTTCCAAGGAGCAGCTGGTGGATTCAGACTGGAGACCTTTCAGTTAGCAGCTGAACGCTTAACCACAATGTCACCAGGACTCCGCACCTAGCCCAAGCCATGGTATTTTCAATCTCCTTATATGCATGTGAAAGCTGGACAACGGATAAAGAAGACCTAAGAAGAAATGATGTCTTTGAATTATGGTGTTGGCAAAGAATATTGAATATACCACAGACTGCCAGAAGAACGAACAAATATGTCATGGAAGAAGTACAGCCAGAATGCTCCTTAGAAGCGAGAATGGTGATACTTCATCTCATGTACTGTGGACATGTTATCAGGAGGGACCAATCCCTGGAGAAGGTAAAGTAGAGGGTCAGCTAAAAAGAAGAAGGCCCTCACTGAGTTGGACTGACACAGTGGCTGCAACAATGGGCTCAAACATAGCGAAGATTGTAAGGAAGATGCAGGACCAGGCAGTGTTTCATTCTGTTGTTGTTTTAAGGTTTAAGTATTGGGGCAATTTGGTACATATCAGTAGATAACTATTACATTGATATGTAAGTTTATTTTTTTGTTGATGGTATAAAAAAATTAACACAAACTTAGCATCTTAAAACAACAAACATTTATTATTGCACAATTTTCATGAGTGAGAAGTAGTACAGCTGGTCTCTCAGCTTTGAGTTTCCTTAGGCCAAAATCATGGCGTCAGCAAGTCTGCCTTCCTTTCTGGAGACTCTGGGAGGAATCTGCTCCCAAGCTCATCCAGGTTGTGGGCAGAATTCAGTAACTTGCAGCTAAATGGCCAAAGTCCTCATTCCCTTCTGGTTGTCAGCTGAGAGCTACTCTTAGCTCTTTCTCTCTAGCCCTTGCCAGCAGCCCATACATGTCAGAGCCAGTAACAGCACATGGAAATATTCTCAACCTTGGAATCTCTGACTTCCCCTTCTATTTTATCTCTTTTGATTAAGGAGACAGATAGTACTTTCCTGTAAGGGCTTATATGAGTAGACTGGGTCTTCCTTTGTAATCTTTGATAATCTTATCTTAAGCAATTGAATATGGAACTTTAAATTCTGTTATACATGGGGTCACTATGAGTCAGAGCCATCTCGATGGTAACTAAAAACAATAATAAAGTTTTTAACCTTAATCACATCTTTAAGTTCCCATCAGCCCATATTAATATTCACCGGTTCCAGAAATTGAGGTGAGGATGTTTTTGAGGACAGTTTTGCTTACAACACAAAGTATAAGAGTGGGAATCATAGTCCCTGACACAATATATAAGATATATAAGTTTTTATTTCAATTTTTTTAAGAAAGAAAGATATAACATGTTAAAGGAACACGTACAGCACATATAACACTTACTGTTGTAAAATATTTAATATTTAAACTATACAACAATTGGATGAGGAAAGTATGATTAATTTCCTAGTTTTATAGATGAAGAAACAGAGGCACAGGTAAGTTAAATAACATGTACAGTGCAAAAGAGAAAAAAAAGAAAGGTAGTAGAAAGAATTTTCATGTTGTTAAGGGAGATGATTCGCAGGTAAACATCTTCTTGTATTCTCTTCTTTCAGCCAAGATCCATCTGAGATCTGCAGTAATATACCTTGTTTCATGTCGTCTTCTGAATCTAGGTTAAACTTCTGGCAGTTCCTTGTATAGATGTACTGCTGAAACTACTTTTGTATTATCTTCAACAAAATCTTACTTGTGTGTGGTATTAATGATATTGTTAGATAATGTCTGCATTCTGTTGGATCACCTTTGGAATGGGCACGAATATGGATCTCTTACAGTCAGTTGGCCAGGTAGCCGTGTTCCAAACTTCTTGGCATAAAAGAGTGAGCACCTCCAGCTCTGCATCTGTTTGTTGAAGCATCTCAATTGGTATTCCATCAATTCCTGGAGCCTTGTTTTTCACCAATGTTTTCAGTGCAGCTTGAACTTCTTCCTTCAATACCATCAGTTCTTATTCATATGCTGCCTTATGAAATGTTGGAGCATCAGCCAATTCTTTTTGGTACAGTGACTCTGCATATTCCTTCCGTCTTCTTTTGATTCTTCCTGCATCATTTAATATTTTGCCCATAGATTCCTTGAATATTGCTACTCAAGACTTAATTTTTTTTGTTCAATTCTTTCAGCTTGAGAAACCCCTAATGTGTTCTTCCCTTTTGGTTTTCTAACTCCAGGTCTTTGCACAGTTCATTATAACACTTTACTTTGTCTTTTAAAGGTTTCCTTTGAATCTTCTGTTCAGTTATCTTATTTCATCATTTCTGTCATTGGCTTTAGCTGCTCTACATTCAAGAGTAAGTTTTAGAGTCTCTTCTGATATCCATTTTGGTCTTGTCTTTCTTTCTTATCTTTTCAATGGCCTTTTGCTTTTTTTATTTATGATGTCTTGATTTCATCCTATGTGGAATCTGTAAGTAGAATAAGTGGCAGTCATTTGAGCAGAACAAGAGGATACTGTGTGTTTAAAATCAGAAAATGTGTGTGTCGGGGTTGTATTATTTCACCATCCCTATTCAATCTGTATGCTGAGCAAATAATCCTAGAAGATGTACTATATGAAGAGGAACATGGCATCAGGATTGAATGAAGACTCATTAACAACCTGTGCTATGTGGATGAGGATTTGTTGAAAAGGGAAGAGGATTTGAAGCACTTACTCATGAAGATGTAAGGCTACAACCTTCAGTATGGATTACACTTGAACATAAAGAAAACAGAAATCCTCACAAGTGGATCAGTAAGCAATATCATGATAAGGGGAGAAAAGATTGAAGCTGTCAACAATTTCATTTTACTGAGATCCACAATCAATGCCCATGGAAGTAGCAGTCAAGACATTAAACTACATATTGCATTTGGCAAATCTGTTGCAAAAGCCTTCTCTAATGTGTTAAAATGCAAAGATGTCACTTTGAGGACAAAGGTGTGCCTGACCCATCTATGGTATTTTCAATCACCTCATATGCATGTGAAAGCTGGACAATGAATAAGGAAGAACAAAGAAGAATTGATGTCTTTGAATTATGGAGTTGGCAAAGAATATTGAATATACTATAAACTGCGAGAAAATGAACAAATCTGTCATAGAAGAAGTACAACCAGAATGCTCCTTAGAAGGGAGGATGGTGAGATTTCGTGTCATATACTCTGGACATGTTATCAGGAGGAACCAGTCCCTGGAGAAGAACATCATGCTGGTAAAGTAGAAGGTCAGTGAAAGAGAGAAAGACCCTGGATGAGATGGATTAGCACAGCGGCTGCAACAATGATCTCAAACACAGCAACAACTGTGAGGATGGCACAGGAGCAGGCAGTGTTTCCTTCTGTTATACACAGGGTCACTATGAGTTGAAACTGACTCAAAGTCACCTAATGACAACAAGGGAGACAAGAAAACTTTATTTTCCTATAAGCTGTGTGTTCAGCTCCTCAGTATTTGTCTATCTTCAGGAGCCAATTCATCTCGAATTGATATGATTTCTCTAGCAAGGTTACATTTATAGTTAATCTCCAACAGTATTCATTTTCATCTATATTGGGCTGCAGACAATTCCATTCTACCAATGACGGTTATCAATAAAACAGGCAGATATGGAAGAAATTGCTGCCTTAAATTGGAGAAAACTGTCACAAGGGATGATTTTTCAGATGCATGAGTCCTCAAAAGACTCTGCAAGATCATTTTGAGTGACATGAGATATCCTGTCAGTACAAACATCACAAAAGCCATGATAGAAAGTTTGTGCTACAGCAGAATACTGCACTAGAACTAGGCATAAACCACAAGAGATACAAAAGAAAGAAAGAAAAGAAAAAGAATATTATATAGCTTCTTGCCGATGAAGTGATAAAAAAAATATGAATTAACTACAGAAGATGGTAAATTAGCATAAAAATCTCTAAAATGATGTAATTGGAGAATATAAAACTATTCAGTCTTGAATTGTATTTTCTGATTATGTATCACGGATGAAAAACTGAATTTATGTCTCCATTGCCTTATATAGGAATGAATGTCAGATAGGAAAACTCTCACCATCCACTGGTATTTGATATCTAATTATTAACGCAATTTTGGTCAAAAACATTTATTAATCCTCTAGATATTCACATGCATTGTTTTATTAAGAATGCTTAGCACCTTCCTCTTATTATCTTCACTCTGCCCTCACTACCAAGATAATGGCCCTATTTTTTGCATTCAATATATATTGTGACAATGAAACAGTAAGTTCCTTGGGAACAGGCACTGTGTTATCAATCCTTGCATGATGATGACACACAGCTATTTAATACATGTTTGTTGCCTGAATGAAGTCCCTTTTCTATTAATATTGTCACAAGAAAGTGAGACACAGTGAGCAGTGGAAGTAGAATAATAGTTGGATAAGAAAGAAATATGTCTGAAAGGAAGTACACAACATTGCCAAATTTGGCAAAGTGATTATGGAGAATAAAGAAAAAAAAAGATAGAAGCAAGATTGCAGTGAGAAAGGTTGCAACTAAAACATGGTGTAGAAAGAACAGTAGCAGCTGCAAGAAAAATTTTGATATATTTTGTAGAAAACATTACAGACAACTAACTGGACAGCAAAGACAATTTCGTTTGCTTGCAAGAGATTTGATTGTTACAAAAGAAAGGAAATAGTATGTTATAAGTTAGGAATGGAAAAAGATAGAAAGAAATCAGTAAATTTCTTTTTATGGCAATTAACTGAAATGTTCTTGTACTTTAGTGTATTTTCAAACAAAATGGCATTTTCCTAACTGACATGACACAATAGTTTTAAAAAAATTGACACTGAGTAATTAAATAGCAATAAAATAGCACTGATGAATTTATTTTAGTGATCGTTTGTTTTTTATTTATATTTTCCTCCATTCCACAAGGAATTGGCATGGTTAACCACAGTTAATATTTGCACAGCATATTCCTGTTTACAAAGTATTTTACATAAATTATATTTTGATCCATTAAAATATTGTAAAAAGAAATGGAAATAATACTATTTTATAAGAGGATATTAAAAGTCAGTTCAAAGTAAAAAGAATATATGAAATATATACTATTTGGTATACTAGGGTATGTACTAGAATATAGAGGTGCCTAAGAACTCCTGTTCCGGGTAAGTATACAATTTAATAAGAAAAACGAGCATATAAATGGGCAATTGTAAGATTGTCATTAAAATAAAGATACGCACAGTGTGATATGAGAGCCAAAGAGGTGGTGGGCATTTCAGGAAACATTTTCTAGAGATGTTACGAATTTAGTGAAAGTGTATAGAGGTAGAGAAGTCTAAGTTAGAATCCAGGTTACAGATTTGCGTGCCTGGGGGTAAGCTTTGCTTTTAATTAGGTCATTTATAGGAAGTTTAACAGGATTGTGATAATAGGTGTTCAATTCCGTTTTCAATATATTAAGCTTAAGGTAACTTTGAAACATACGGACTTAACTTACAAGCAGTTATATACATGAGGTACATTTTCAGGATGAGGTCAGAGCTGAATAGGAGCATTGGAAGTCATTAACATATTGATGGAATTTCCAGTCACAAGGGTAAATTAACCAAAGAGATAATGCAGAGGAAGAATTTCAATGGATTAGTTTAAAACTTCTTGGAGGAACCAGTGTTTAAAGGTCAAGTAGAAGAGGCAAAATCCATGAAAGTGAAAACAAAGGACTGAGAAAGAAAAATCAGACAAAATAATGCCATGGAAGTTAGAAGGAGCAGTGGGTTTAAAAAATAACTGTTAAACAACATCAAGTGCATCAGAAACACTCAGTGAGATAAAAACTCTAGAATCCACATTGGAAACGCAGCTTTAATAGAATAGAAGAAATAGACACTGTGTTAATATATTTGAGGAAGGGAAATGAGTAGTAAAGCTGTCATGAAGTGGATACTTTTTGCAATTTGTGATTGATACAGGAAGTCAAAATTACAGGAACCCTAAAAGAAAAGTGTTGAAAGTCTATAAAAAGGCATTTAGACAAGAACCCAAATGGCTCACACATACAATGGATATACTGAATGGGCTGGGTTTAATGAGGCACAAATAGAAAATGGCTTTTTTTTTTTCAATTACTGTACCCATTAAGGAGTCCTTGTGGCACAAACAGTTAAATGCTCGGCTGCTAACCAAAAGATTGGCAGTTTGAACCCACCCAGTACATGGCGATCTTCTCTCATAAAGATTACTGACTAGAAAACCCTACGGGGCAGTTCTACTATAAAACACTATGGATAACATTGTGAAGAATTCCAGCACACTTAATTGTGCTCATCATGAAGAACCTGTACATTTGAACAGAACAAGGGGATATACTGTGTGATTTAAAGTCAGGAAAGTTATGTGTCAGGTTTGGATCCTTTCACCTTACCTATTCAATCTGTATGCTGAGCAAATAATCTGAGAAACTGGGCTCTATGAAGAAGAAGGGGGCATCAAGTTTGGAGGAAGACTCATTAACAACCTGTGTTATGCAGATAACACAAACTAGCTTGCTGAAAGTGAAGAGGACTTGAAGCACTTATTGATGAAGATCAAAGGCACAGCCTTCAATATGGATTACACTTCAACATAAAGAAAACAAAAATCCTCGCATTGGATCAAAAAGCAACATCATGATAAACACAGAAAGGATTGAAGTTGTCAAGGATTTCATTTTATTTGGATTCACAGTCAAGTAGCAGTCAAGGAATCAAAAGACACATTGCATTGGGCAAATCTGCTGCAAAAGACCTCTTTAAAGTGTTGAAAAGCAAAAATATCACCTTGAAGACTAAGGTGCCCCTATGCTAGCTATGGTGTTTTCAATCACCTCATATGCATGTGAAAGCTGGATGATGAATAAGGAAGACTGAAGAAGAATTGACGCCTTTCAATTGTGTTGGCGAAAAATATTGAATAGCAAGGACTGCCAAAAGAACAAACAAATCTGTCTTGGAAGAAGTACAACCATAATGCTCCTTAGAAGTCTCACATACTTTGGACATGTTATCAGGAAGGATCAGTCCCTGGAGAAGGTCATCAGTCTTGGTAAAGTAGAGGGTCAGTGAAGAAGGGGAAGACCTTCTGGATAGATTGACACAGTGGCTGCAAAAATGCGCTCAAGCACAACAAGGACCTGGCAGTGTTTCCTTCCGTTGTACATAGGGTTGCCATGAATGGGAATCGACTCGATGGTACCTAACGATAACAACAACACAGTTGTGTTCATTCAGGCTCTGCCTATCTCTCAAATCTACCATTTGATAATGTATGAATATCTCAGAGCTTTCTTTCTTTTTATTTATATGATTAATCTCATTTTGGTAAGTGTTACCTTCAGATATCAAAAAGTTCTACCCAGTCTTTTGTCACACTTTAATCTCATAACATATTCAAAATTTCTCCACTATTCTGAACTCACAACAGAATCATGCCTTAGCTTCCTACAGAGGAGAAGTTTTGGAAGCATGATCCCATTTCTTTGTACTCTGTCAGTCATAGTCCCTTCCTCACTCTGTAGTTTATGTTTTCTGCGGAGTTCTAGGATAGGTGTATTCAGGAGAAAATGGGCAAAAGCATTTCATTTAGTTGGCGTGTCAGTAATTCTCTCTTGGATATAAATGCTCTCTATGAATGTTGTTATTGGATGCTGTCTAGTCAAATTCAATTCATAGTGACCCCATGTGACAGAGCAGAACTTCCCCATAGGGTTTCTACGGTGTATTCTTTATGGGAGCAAATCTACAGATCTTTCTTCCAAGAGTCCACTGGGTGAGATTAAACGGCCAACCTTTCAGTTAGCAGCTGAGTGCTTAACTGTTGTGCCACCAGGGCTCCTTATTCTGTTCTGTGGATTTGTTGTTTTGTTAGTTGTTAGTTGCTTGTCTTAGGCTGGGTTCTCTAGAGAAGCAAAACCAGTAAAGTGTATAAATATATATATAGAGAGAGATTATATCAAGGAAACAGCTCACGTGATTGTAGAGGCTAGAATGTCCTAAGTCTGTGGATCAGGGTTGAGGCCTCTCCCAAGTCACACAGCTGCAGAAGCTGGCAAGCCCAAGATCGGAAGGTCAGAGAGAGGACTCCCACTCACAGGCTGTGCAGATCGACAAATCCCAGGTTCGGTAGATAAGCTGACAGCTCAAGTCCCAAGAACTGGAGATGAGACGACAGGAAGCAGCCACAGGATCCAGAGAGAGCAAAAAGCCAGAACATCTGCTTATATACAGATGCGGGCCACACCCCTAAGGAGACTCCCTTTCATCTGATTGGCTACTCACAGTATATTCAGTCATGGGAGTGATTACATTAAAACACAGAGAATCATGGCACAGCCAAGTTGACACACAATCTTAACCATCACAGTGCTATTATGGATTGAACTGTGTCCCCCAAGAATGTGTGTCAACTTGGCTAGGCCATGATTTCCAGTACTGTGTGATTGTCCACCATTTTGTCATCTGATATGATTTTCCTATGTGTTATAAATCCTACCTCTATGATATTAGATGTTAATTAGGCAGGATTAGAGGCGGTTATGTTAATGAGGCAGGACTTAGATTAGGTTGTATCTTGAGTCAATCTCTTCTGAGATATAGAAGAGAGAAGCAAGTAGAGAGACAGGGGGACCTCATACCACCTAGAAAGCAGCACCAGGAGCAAAGCACATCCTTTGGACCTGGGGTCCCTGCTCTGAGACACTCCTAGACCAGGGGAAGATTGATGACAAGAACCTTCCCCCAGAGCCAAAAGAGAAAGAAAGTCTCTCCCTGGTGTTGGCATCCTGGATTTGGACTTCTAGCGTCCTAGACTGCGAGAGAATAAACTTCTGTTTGTTGAAGCCATGCACTTGTGCTATTTCTGTTACAGCAACAAGAGATAACTAAGACACGTGACGTCAAGTCTGTTCCAACTCATAGTCAGTCTATGCATAATAGAACAAAATGCTACCTGGTCCTGCGCCATCCTCACAGTCATACTATGTTTTAGCACATTGTTGCAGTGACTGTGTCAATCCCTCTCGTTGAGGGTCTTCCTCGTTTTTGATGACCCTCTATTTTACAGAGTAAGATGTCCTTCTCCAGGGACTGGTCCCTCCTGATAACATGTTTAAAATACATGAGACAAAGTCTTGCCATCCTTGTTCCTAATGAGCATTCTGGCTGTACTTCTCCCAAGACAGATTTGTTTGTTCTTCTGGCAGTCCATGGTATATTCGATATTCTTTGCCAACACCATAATTCGAAGGTGTCAATTCTTCTTTGGTATTCCTTATTCGTTGCCCACTGTTCACATGGCAATTGAAAATGCCATGGCTTGGGCCAGGTGCACCTTAGTTCTCAAAGTGATTCTTTCCTTTTGAACTCTTTAAAGAGGTTTTTTTCTGCAGATTTTCTCAGTGCAATACGTCATTTGATTTATTGACTGCTGCTCCTATGGGCTTTGTGTGTGTGTGGATCTAAGTAAAATAAAATCCTTCACAACTTCAGTCTTTTGTCCATTTATCATGATGTTGCGTATTGGTTCAGTTGTGAGGATTTTTGTTTTCTTTATGTTGAAGTTGTGATCCCAATTGAAGGCTATAGTCTTTTATCTTCATCAGTAAGTGTTTCAAGTTTTCTTTGCTTCCAGCAAGCAAAGTTGTGCCATCTGCATATTGCAGGTTGTTAATAAGTCTTTATCCAATCCTCTTGCTGTGTTCTTCTTCATATAGTCCAGTTTCTTCGATTATCTGCTCAGCATACAGATTGAATAAATACGATGAAAGGATACAACGCTGATACACACCTTTCCTGATTTTAAAACACACAGTATCCCCTTATTCTGTTCGAATGACTGTCTCTTGGTCTATGTACAGATTCTACATGAGCACAATTAAGTCTTCTGGAATTTCTATTCTTTGTGCTAGTACTCTGTACTAGAATACAGAGGTACCTAAGAACTCCTGTCCTGGGTAAGCATACAAATTAATGGAAATATAGATATATACATAAATGGACAATTGTTATTAAAATAAAGATACTCACAGTGTGATATGAGAGACAAAGAGGTGGAAGGCATTTCAGAAACACTGTCTAGGAATGTTGCTAATTCTTTGGAAGTAGAAGGTGGCGGAGAAGTCTAAGTTAGAATCCATTTTACAGATTTGTGTACTCTGGGTAAGTTTCTTTGCAATGTTATCCATGATTTGTTATGATCCATGCAGTAGAATGCCTTTGCATAGTCAATAAAATACAAATATACATCTGTCATGGTTTGAATTATCTCCCCCCCAAAAATGTGTGTATCAATTTGGCTGGTCCATGATTCCCAGAATTGTGTGGTTGGCCTCCACTTTGTGATTGTAATTTTATGTTAAAGAGAATTAGGGTGGGATTGTAACACCACCTTTACCCTGGTCACATCCCTGATCCAATGTAAAGGGAGTTTCCCTGGGGTGTGGCCTGTACCATCTTTTATCTCTCAAGAGATAAAAGGAAAGGGAAGCAAGCAGAGAGTTGGGGACCTCATACCATCAAGAAAGCAGTGCCAGGAGCAGAGTGCGTCCTTTGGACCGAGGTCCCTGCCCCGAGCAGCTCCTAGTCTGGGGAAACACTGAAGAGAAGAAGGCCGATAGAGAGAAAAAGGCTTCCCCTGGAGCTGAGCCCTGAATTTGGACTTTTAGCCTACTTTAACTGTGAAGAAATAAACTTTTCTTCTTTAAAACCATCCACTTGTGGTACTTCTGTTATAGCAGCACTAGATGACTAAGACAACATCTTTCCCGTGCAATACATTTTGTGGGCTCAATCAGGATGAGCCTGTAAGTTTCCATAGCTAATCAGCTAAGTTTCCCCTCCTTATAGGCATGCCAGACTTCTCCAAGCGGCTCTCTTACAGATCTTTTTCAAGGGTTATGGGTGCCAGGAGCTGGAGCAGTGGGGATGTGATCATAAAAAGTCAGCTTTCATGAAAGTACATTGTCCGTGTTAGGGATCTGTGAAGTAAGGTGTTTCACGCCTTAAAGGGACACATGTGTTTTCAGAGTAGAACTGCATTCCACAGGGTTTTTATGGCTGTAATTTTTGGAAGCAGATTGCCAGGCCTTTCTTCCAAATCATGCCTTTGTGGGTTTGAACTGCCAAACTTCATAATTAGCACTCAGATGTTTAACAGTTTGTGCTATCCAGGAACTCCTAATAATTTCAAGAATACAAGTAGTCAAGAGGCTTAGTAAAGCAAAAAGAGGTCTGAGACACTGAAGGCCATTCCCAGCCCCCTTCATTCCCATGTCAGATATCCATTTCTGGCTCAGAAGAGATGAGGACCCAGCAAGGTTTGTAAGATTGATTCCTTAAAAATTGGAGATTATTTAAAGTATAAAACACCTCTGTTTGATACCATAAGATTGTATAACTTAAACACATTTCTCCAGGATATCACATCTCAGGGGTCCTAGGTTCTATTTACTATATATAGTTCTTAAACAAGGACCTCCTGTTAAAGATATTTTAATAAGTTCTCTTCCTCCTAGCAAATAGCATTTGTCCATTTAACTGGGAGTGTAGGTAGCAAAGAGATTAATCTGCTTTACCTGTTCTAATTTTTTTCCTCTTGAAGTGTTCTCCCATATTTAAAAGAGTGCATGACATACCGAAAGATACTTTAACTCCTGCTGTTCAACTAGGTAGCTCTGATATCTTCCAGTAATGTCATTCATAGTAAAGAAATATCCCACAGAACATTGAAAGGAAGTCAATACTATACAAACAAATACTGAGATGATCAAACCTAGTAGTAAAAACCAAACCAAACCAGTTATTGTTGAGTAGATTCCAACTCACAGTGACCCCTGTGCTGCAGAGTAGAACTGTGTTCTAAAGAGATTTCAGCTTTTGGAAGCAATACCTGGCCTTTCTTCCAAAGTGTCTCTGGGTAGATTCAAACCATCAACCTTTCAGCTAGTAGTTTATCAATTAATCATTTGTGGCACCCAGGGACTCCCTAATATTCAAAGAAATACTATTTAAATAGAGATGCCACTTCATACCTAGAAAACGTCAAAAATAAAGTCGTATAATGCTAAGTATTAGCTAGGATGATGGAAACACTTATGCATTGATGCTAATAAGATGTGACCTAGAAATACCAACGTGGAATATACATTACAGAGAACATTTGACACTGATTTATGTGAGGATAGATGGGAAGATGATCAGTGCAACATTCGTGGTAGTAGGGAGTCTCCTCAAAGAGATGAACTGACACAGTGGGTGCAACAATGGGCTTAAGCATAACAACGATTGTGAGGATGTCATGGGACCGGGCAGTACTTCATTTTGTTGTACATAGGGTCACTATGAGTCAGAACTGACTTGACAGCACCTAACAACAAAAACAACAACAACGACAGGGAATATGAGGAAGTCTAGATCTCAATCTATGAACAACCACATCAGGATAATGTGGTAAATGTCATAGAATTCTATGCAACAGTTAGAAGCAACAAAGTAGATGTAATCAGTAACATAGCTACAAATTAACATCATAGTGTTGAATGAATAACAAAGTCAGACTTGCAAAACATGATTCATGTATATTTAAAAAAATATAATCTACAGAAAACAAAAATACAAAGTTTACAGAGACATGTTTTCAAATACATAAATATGCATTTGACTAAATGTCAATAGTGGAGAGTATATATGTGTATGAAAGTTATAAAATTAATAATATTAGATAAGAAGGACAGTCTATTGATGTAAGTAATGTGCTATTTACAAATAAAAGTAATTGACTCAATCATTTGCACCTGTGGTTTAAAAATAACTAAAGGAAGGAAGAGAAGGATGAAGGGAAAGAGCATTACAGGGTAGTTTATACCAAGGTATAGATGGCAAATCTGATGAAGGTTTTCTTTTGGTGAAATGTGGATATAGCTGTTGTTGTTTTGCTTTATTTTACTAAGGATAGGAGGTACGATTTCATGTTTTTAATAAAGGAAATAGATCAGTACGCGAAACACTTGAGAAACAGAAAAGTGTTTTATTGAGTTAAAGTAATTTTTATAAACGTTACGCAGATGCTAAATGGACCAGATAATATGGGAATCCCAAAATTCTGACTCCAAGTCTGCTATTGTTTCAATAATATTTATAGATCGTGTACAAATATAAGTGAAATCATGCAATATATTCAATTTTGTGGGTAAAAATTAACATAAATACAATTCCCAAATTGTGAAGATTAATCAATTTCCCACTTTCTTATTTCTGTAACATGTTTGACATCAGTGACCAATGCAGTACTTTCTCTCTGTCCCTAGCCATCTGAAGTTAGGCCAGAGCCCACAAGTTAAAAAGGCATTGCCTTTCAGACTGCCCAAAAGGCAGACACCAGACACAGACTAAGAAGTCCACACAACGCGGTTACTACTGCAAAATCTGGGGTTTTCTTACTACTACTTTACGATACTAGCTACAAACTTGGAGGCCTCCTGTGGCCCCCCTCACTTTATCATGCTCGCTCTTCCTACTACTTTGAGTTCACTAATTCTCTGGAATGACTCACAGGACTCACAGAAAGTACTATACTCACAATTACTGATTTATTATAGCAAAAAGACACAAGTCAGGATCATCATAAGGAAGAGAAACAAGGACAAGGTTTGAGAGAGTTCCTAACATGGAGCTTCCATATTCCAAAGAGGGTGTGTCATCCTCCTTCACCAGTCAGGAAGCTTCCCAGGCCTTCATGTTTAGAATATTTATTGGCTTCATCGCTTGGTCTGATTGAGGCCTCACTGCATATGCATGATAGATTAATTGTGCCTCCTGTGGTAGTTGATATGGAGCTACCAGATCATCTGTCTGATATGGCAGCCCCCACTCATTAGCACAAATCCTCAGGTGTGGTCTGGAGGTTTAGATAATAAAAGTACCTCACTCAGAAACTTCCAATGGTTATCTCTCAGGAAACAAGGACAAAGGCCAAATTATTGGGTTTTTTTTGTTTGTTTGTTTGTTTTTAGTAAGGTGATTCATTATTGCACATAAATACATAGACTCTTGTCATGTAGTATTTTAACTTTTTAATAAATTATCAGTTTCTGTATTTATTTTGGCTTATTAATGTACAAATTGAAAGTTACTGGTATGCATTTTAACATCTACATGAGGCTATTGTACTACTTCACTGTTGAAAAGAATATCTGTATATTGAAAAATGGAATCAGATTTAATATTCTAAATCACTATATGAATATATAGCTAAGAAGATTATTGTTCCTAGGAAAACCCACGAGTGATTTTACTGGTAACATCCAGATGTATTTAAGGAACTCCCCTTTTCCAGTCTTACTTACATGGAATAAATTTGTTGGGTTTGCCACAATGACCCCTTCCTTCCTTCCATCCTCCCTTCCTCTCTCTCCTTCCTAAGTTTAGAATTGAAAGTTCATTGGCTTTGCGTGTGTGTGTGTGCGCGCGTGTGCGTGCGCCACATAAATCATTTTACAGATCTTTCTGATCCATAGATATTTACTTCATCCATATGTTTAAGATTTAAACAATGGTCTTCATAACCATAGTTTCTAGGTCTCATACTCTCTTTACAGAAACCTGTAAAAATACACATTTCTTTAGATGTTGTTTCACTTGTTTGTTTGTTGTAAGTTTGTTGTTC
The DNA here is from genome assembly GCA_030035585.1 of Dugong dugon. Lineage (NCBI taxonomy): Eukaryota > Metazoa > Chordata > Mammalia > Sirenia > Dugongidae > Dugong > Dugong dugon. The sequence continues at coordinate 96,266,948 of CM057463.1, read as the reverse complement.
TTCCAAAATGGTATCTAATTGACTTTTTTTTTTTCTAGCTCTTATATCATGGCCATGATAATACAGTTGGTACTCAAGGGGAAAAAAAAAAAAAAAACCTCATTCCATTTGTACATGTTATTTGAGAAAATACTTAACTTTGCAAATACTCATTGCTAGCACTTGGCCCTCAAAGAATATAGATGCTTTTATATGAGCAAATGAGGCTGTAGAATAAATTAGTAGCTGACTTTTGAATATTTTCCTAATTTTACACTTTACCAGATGTTTAAACACTAAGCTACTCAATTTATAAGTCTGGATTCCAGATATCTAGAACATTCTCAAGTAACTGACCAATTAGAAGAGAAGCATCTCTCAGAAAACACACACTTCACGAGAATGTTTTCTCTTGCTTTGCCTCACCAGAAAATTAAATCTATTCCAAAGATGATAAGCGTAAGAAGCAACGACTTCCTTTCTGTCCTTGCTGCAGGCAGAGACGTATATTGTCATTTGGCTGAAAATAAACATCATGCATTAATGGCTCAGTGCTCTTAGGCTGTCCAAACTGTAAATAATCATTCTACATATTTTATCAGTTAGCTTTTTATAGTAAATGATGTACAGTGGATTACTAACTTGAATTATTTATCATAACATTGTCTTATATCCTGATTGAAATGCATACTTTATAAGCAGTGTATTAAAGTAAGAGAACTAAAGGCTACCTCTGGTAATGATGTATTCAAATATAAATGTTGCTTCAAGTTTCCTACAGTGACACTTCTCTTTTCAGGATATTATTATTATTTTAATTTATTTTTGCTCACTAGTTATATTCAGACCTGTTCTTGGTGGACTCTTCAGGATTATATTAACTGGAGGTGGCAAATTTAGAAACATACCTGATCAGGAAGGTAATGAAACAGAAATGAAGAAAGCCAGGTAGTATTAAAAAAAACAAAAAACAAAAAATAAAACATGAAAAAACAAAAAGTCAACAATAACCAGTGCTGGGGACATGTGGAAAATACATGTCTTAACTCCAGTGGGAAGCTGCTCTTCAGTCCAATCAACTAAAATTCCCTCAAGGGGAGTGAAATTTCTAGCTATCATTTTTTTTTCATTCAATTTTTAAAATACTGAAGCAAAATGGTTTAAATTCTTTCTGATAAGCTTATCCATTGCCTAGATATAAATTTCTATTTATAATTGCTATGTTCTTAAGTACTCAACCTGAACACTAGGTTATTAATTTAAATAAGTTGACTTTTTGTATTCATATTTTAATGGTTAAACTATCTTACTGAAAAATGTTAACGTTAACTAAATTCTTATAGTGTGCTCATTACCATGCTAAACTTTACAGAAGTTATCTTATTTCTTTACAACATTATAGGTAGGTGCCATAGTTATTCCTTTTACAAGGAACAAATTGAGGTATGGAAAATTTGATGTATTGTTCCAAGATCACCCCCAAGTGTTGGATGTGAAAATTGAACCAGGTAGTTAGGTTTCAGAAGAACCATCCCTAATTTCTATAATTCAGGTTTTCTCAAATAGTGTCAATAGTAGATAGACAAACCTATATATAGCTAGCTAGTTAGCTAGCTAGCCAGCTCTCTCTCTCTCTCTCTCTCTCTCTTCTTAACAATCAGAGAGAATATATTTGCTGATTCCGGAATACAAATAAGAGCCCTTTAATCTTATCTGTCTGTCCATCTATCCGCCTATCTATCCATTTATCAGTCTGTGTATCTATGTATCTGTCTGCCTGTCTGTCTTACCAGTAAAATTATATTCTGTATATCTACTTTTAGCAGATTTCTTTTCTTGTACTGCAGTAGATATTACCGTATTTTATTACTTTCTTAAAGTATTAATTACTGTTTCATCCAAAATTGTTCATCTACCATTTTCCCTTTTAATTCACACTTCCCTGACTTTATACAAGTTTTAACATTTGAAAAACCTTTATTTATTTTCTCCTCTCTGCCCTTGTGTTCATTACTTTATTCAACTTTCTAAGAAATCTTCCTGATTAAATCTGTCCCATTTTGATTATGTATTTATTTTCTTTCTGCTTAGAATGTGTGACCCATATAATTTGTTACTTAAAATTATAGTATTTCAAATGTACTAGTGTCAATCAAATGAGTTTCTGTTGTTTAAAATATAAGTCTTAAGTTTTTTTTGCTTTTAATCCAGGATTAAGATTTCTGCTTCTATTTGTTTTCTTCCCATCCCTCAGTGCCTAGTGAATATCAGGAACATAATAAGGTCATCCAGTAATTGCCTGCTGAATAAAGTCAAGAATGAATATTTCAGGTCTACTTAGAAAACTGTGAGGGTCCTTTTGATCTAAAAAAATTACACTAGAATCTTCCAGGTATGCCAATTTAAGAATATAAATAACGACAACAAAACAATTTCTCTTATCTGGATAGTATTTTATTTTCTGAGCAAAATCCTAATGCCTTTTGAAAGTTAGACCTGTTGATATCATCAAGAGTGTATTATAAGCAGAGAACAAAGTTCATGAAGTGAATACCATTGTAGAATCCAAAGACCAATTACATTCTAATGACAAATCAATGCTTTTGAGATTTGAGTTCTTAATTCTCCACTTCATGCCCTTCATCTGTGAAATGCAGGATTTCACTAGACAATCTTTAGGGTCCCTTTCAGTTCTAAACTGTAATAATTTATTAAACGCATCTTGTTGCTTCAGTAGGCTCATAGACTCTGAAATATCTAGGGATATTTAAGCTTTTAACATCAAAACAAGGTTGACCATAGAAGAAAAGTGGACAGGCATGTTAGTGAAAATAAAGCTGATAAAAAGAGAAGGGAAAATATAACTAAAACCCTCAGATAAACCACAGGGTGGAAAAGGATGTTTCTGTTGAATTTATTTCCTGTGGCATTTTTGCTAGGAGTTTATGGCAGCTGATGAAGCAGAAAGGCCAAACTTTATTTTAATAAATTTTTCCCTTCTTTCTTCCTCCTCTCTCTCTCTCACTTTCTCTTTTCTTTTTATATATATGTAACACTAACTCAATCTCTTCTGGGTGCTAACATCCTACCCTCTTTTCTTATATTGATTAAAATGAGACCAACTATGTTGACAGAAAAAAAAAATATTACTAACTGATATTAGCAAAGAACCAAAAATTACCTGGAAATTTGAAGAATGATTATTTTAGTTGTCAAGTTAGACTACAAGATTGATTCTTTTGTCCTATGTCTAAGCCTTTCTTGAAAACAAGCAAGTCAATTGCCACTCATGGTGGCTTCATGTGTTACAGAATAGAACTGCTTCAAAGGGTTTTCTTGGCTGTAATCTTTACAGAAGCAGGTTACCTACACTTTACTCTGTGGTGCTGCTGGATGGGTTCAAACCACCAACTTTAGATTAGCAGTCGATCATAAACTGCTTGTACCACCCAGGCATCTAGGGCTCCTAGAGAGGAAGAAATGCCCTTCATAGACATCATGGCTCTTGTATGTGAAAGAAGTGCTTATTCATCAGGAAGGTATGAAACTATCTATGAACCCTAACTTTCTTCCTCTGAAAAATACATTTTAAAAATAATGTTTATGATTTAATACATATTTAATACTTATTTGTTGCCTTAGATTCATTTCCTCCCTACTATAATTTTTATTGTTGGTTTTTATTTTTATATATACTTAAAAAATTATGAAAAATGAAGGACTTGACAAAAGCAATGTGTCCAATTATATCTTCTTATCAGCCAATATCCAGTTAGGAGACAAAAATCACACCAGTAATTTAAACTAGGGACATTTAATATAAAAATTCTTTAACTTGTAATAAGTGTTTAACTACTAAAAGGGGCAAAAGAGGACTCTAAAAGCCTCAAAATCAGTAAGTGCAAAAGCATTTACTACCTCTCAGCCCAGGTATAGTGGACAATGAAGAAAACTAAGGACTTAGAAGAGTCACCTCACCATCAATGCTGAGGGTTCAGTCTCTTTAATGAGAGTTAGGCTACCATGAAGACATGTAATCAGCTAGTAAGAAACTTTTCAGAGTGTGTGGACAAGTGCCAGCTGGTCAGTAGAAGTAACAGGTCTGAGGTTGCAGCTAGATCTTCTCTAGAAGCATCCACCTGATAATGTCTGGAGTTGGTCTGTAAAAGCAACTAGCCAGATGAGGAGGTAGCTTGATAGTGAGTTCAGATCTACTGTGGAAAAGAGTATGATTACAGCCCAGTCTGTGAGTGCCAATGAGGTGAGAGCTGATAGGCCTCAACTCCTGCACTGAATTAAAAAATGATGAAGCATCAGACCCAGAAGAGTACTGTCTAGCTACTGTCACCTCCCAATGTCACTCTGGCATCCACTATTGAAGGAAAACCTAAGAATTTGTCAATTAGCAAAGAAAAGATGTGTACAGGATCCACTAGTCAGGGCAAAAAAGGGAATTTCGGTTATGAGAGATATACATTGATATCTGGTACAGTATTTTATCAATAAACATCGTGTCTTTAAAAGTTTAACTTCTCATCCTTAGACATTACCAGGGGAAGAATTTGGTTCAGTAAATTATTCTACACTTTAGCATTGTAGTCCTCACTTGAAAGAATGGGACGACATTCTGATATCATCTCACTACCAAAGTTGTTGTTGTTGTTGTTAGGTGTCATCGAGTCAGTTCCAACTCGTATCAACCCTATGTACAACAGAATGAAACACTGCCTGGTCCTGCACCATCTTCACAATCATTGTTATGCTTGAGACCACTGTTGCAGCCACTGTGTCAATCCATCTCCTTGAGGATCTTCCTCTTTTTCCCTGAACCTCTACTCTACCAAGAATGATGTCCTTCTCCAGGGACTGGTCCCTCCTGATAACATGTCCAAAGTAGGTGAGACATACTCTCACCATCCTTGCTTCTAAGGAGCATTCTGGCTATACTTCTTTCAAGACAGATTTGTTCATTCTTTTGGCAGTCCACGGTATATTCAATATTCTTCACCAATCCCACAATTCAAAGACATCAATACTTCTTCAGTATTCCTTATTCATTGTCCAGCTTTCACATGCATAAGATGCAATTGAAAACACCATGGCTTGGGTCAGACACACCTTAGTCTTCAAGGTGACATCTTTGCTTTTCAACACTTTACAGAGGTCTTTTGCAGCAGATTTGCCTAATGCAATGCGTCTTTTGATTTCCTGACTGCTGCTTCCATGAGTGTTGATTGTGGATCCAAGTAAAATGAAACCCTTGACAACTTCAACCTTTTCTCCATTTATCATAGTGTTGCTTAATGGTCCAGTTATGAGGATTTTTGTTTTATGTTGAGGTGTAATCCATACTGAAGTCTGAATTCTTTGATCTTCCTCAGTAAGTGCTTCAAGTCCTCTTCACTTTCAGCAAGCTAGGTTGTGTCATCTGCATAACACAGGTTGTTAATGAGTCTTCCTCCAAACTTGATGCCCCCTTCTTCTTCATAGAGCCCAGTTTCTCAGATTATTTGCTCAGCATACAGATTGAATAGGTATAGTGAAAGGATACAATCCTGAAGCACATCTTTCCTGACATTAAACCAGGTAGTATCCCCTTGTTCTGTTCGAACTACTGCCTCTTGATCTATGTACAGCCTCCTCACGAGCACAATTAAGTGTTCTGGAATTCCCATTCTTTACAATGTTACCCATAATTTGTTATGATCCACACAGTCAAATGCCTTAGCATAGTCAATAAAACACAGGTAAACATCTTTTTGGTATTCTCTGCTTTCAGCCAGGATCCATCTGACATCAACTATGATATCCCTGGTTCCACATTCTCTTCTGAATCTGGCTTGAATTTCTTGTAGTTCGCTCAGTACCAAAGAATATGGTCATATTGTCTATTGACTTGGAAATAAAGAATTTATGTTTAACTTATTTGAACCATATATTTTAATAAAACGCTTATTTTTGTATCCACCTGCCATATTAACCATTAAAATTTGTGTGCTTATGGATTTTTTTCTTCCCAACATACATGTTTATAAGAGTGTAGACTGGGAGTTTGGAATAGGAAAAACATATATATGCCTAACGAAAAGTCTCTTCTAAATATGATTTTTGTCTTGTTCTCAAAAGGTTCAGAATTAAAGGTATTAATTATAAAAGGATTTCAAATACTGTTAATTGCAATATACTTAGTTAAAAGAAAGTATATCCAGTACTAAGAGTAATTAGTTCATTTGTCTAAGATTTCATAACTGGATAGTAGCAGATTAGCTTAGAACTGAATTTTTTTTTGGTTTGACTTCAGATTCTCTTTCCATATTGACTGCAGTGGAAAGAGTTAATAATGGAAACTCTGTTAACATACACCACCCCATTACCACCTGAAGACATCATTAAGCTTCTGGTGCTTCATTTAACCATGTAAAATTACTTCACTTGCAGATTTACAGTTAAATAACACCTTTTCTTAATAGCATAGAGTTGATGACATAATAAAATTTTACTTACAGCTTCATATGATATCTACTTTACTTTAAATAAAAGTTATTTTAATCTAAAGATTTATGAAAACTCTATCTTAAAATCTTTTAAAATTAGCATAAAATATAACATGATGAGGCAACATGCAGCATACAAAACACTGTTCATCGTCTAGCTCAATTGGCATAGTGTAGCTCATAAAGGAAATGTTCTGCATTCTACTTTGGTGAGTAGAGTTAGCTGTCTTAAAAGCCTGTGAGCAGCCATCTAAGATACTCTACTGGTCTCACCCCTTCAGGAACAAGGAAGAATGAAGAAACCTAAAGATACAAGGGAAAGATTAGTTCAAAGGACTAAAGGATCACATCTACCACAGCCTCCAGCAGACTGAGTCCAGTATAACTAGATGGTGCCTGGCTACCACCTCTGACTGCTCTGACAGGGCTCACAACACATGGTTCCGGACAGAGCTGGAGAAAAATGTAGAACAAAATTCTAACTCACAAAAAAAGACCAGACTTACTGGCCTGACAGAGACTGGAGAAACCCCTAGAGCATGGCCCCAGACACCCTTTTAGCTCAGTAATGAAGTCACTCCTGAGGTTCACCGTTCAACCAAAGATTAGACAGGCCTATAAAACAAAAGGAGACTAAAGAGTCACAACAGCCCAGGGTCAAGAACTAGAAGGCAGGAGGGGACAGGAAAGCTGATAATAGGGAACGCAAAGTTGAGAAGAGAGAGTGTTGACATGTTGTTGGATTGTTAACCAATGCCATAAAACAATATGCATAATAACTGTTCAATAAGAAACTAGTTTGTTCTGTAAACCTTCACCTAAAGTACAATTAAATAAAAGAAAGATTAGAGATTAGAAAAGGAGACATAGCCAAAGATGGAGGAGGGATTTAAAGTAAAAAAAAAAAAAAAAACACAGTTCAAGAACACTTGCAATACGCCAGATACGTCTTATAAGATTAAAAGGCATTCCTTTTTACTTAGTTTTGTAACTTTGTTTGCAAAATATAGGTTATTTGATCATATTTCTGTATTCCCTTGTAGATCCTAAGAATAATTTCTCCCTTTCTTTAACCAATGCAGAAATGGCAGGAAAAAATTAAGACTCATAGCACAATACACCAGAGGCTCAAGAAATTCCCTGAGGTGTCTCTGCACAGCGATGTGACAAATGGCACCAACCTTCCTTGCCTCCTTTGAAATGTTTCTTTATTTGATATAAATGATATAATAGTCACTATCAAAGGACAGACTATGACCAGAGGTCAACCATATTGATACAGCAGACATTTTATTCCTGGGATATATAATTTGCTTCTTCTTAAAAAAAACAAACAAAACAAAACCCCACCATATTCTTTAGTGCACTTTAATCTGTCAGATTTCAAGGCCAGACAAATTTCTTAAAGTAGATAAGACAATTTATTCAGAGTAAGACAGTGTACTGGGCTTTGAAGTAATGCTACCCTTTCATACCTTACAAAATTTTAATGTTATATTCAGGTGGAAAACTGAAGGCCACTATATAGTGTAGGAAAGACATTTCAGATATGGAATGTTAGAATAATTTTTCTGCCAGAGAATACTTTATACTTACTTTCAAGGATGAATGTATTTAAACATGAATTCAAATTCCAAACCAACTTCATAGAAACATTATAAGATTATTTTTCATTCCCCACCAGCACAACACTTACAGGTACCTGAATGGATTTCCGGATCTTACAGTATCAATTATCACTCTCTTTGACTAATGTAAATTAGAGACATTGAAGCTGAGGGAACTAAATAAACTAGATCCATTTAGTATGGCCAGGATTTACGGGAGGAATAGAGTCCATAACTCTTATTTGGGGAACGATTTTTAGGCCATCATGTGCTCATTCACCCATCCAACAAATATGTATTGCACATCCACAATGTGCCAGGAATTGTGCCAATACCGCAAACATCCATATAGAGCTATTTTCTGGCCCTCATATAAATTCCCATGGAAGGATGTATAAGCAATCCTAGCTCTAGGTAAAGTATCATTTTTTTCCCTTTTGATCCAACTTGGGAATTGAAATCTTCATATCTGAAGCATAGATCTTTATCTAGAGGCCAGATCATTAGAGAAAATATTCTTAAATATGTCAAAGGTACCAATTTAGTATCTTACTCAAGCAGTTTCTTTGTATCACTCATAGTGTAACTGGAACAATTCAACAGAAATTTACAGGAAAAAAAGTCAATAGGTTTGACTCATTTAATGCAGAATACTTTTAATCAAGCTTTGTGATCGTAAGTGAATTCTATGCATTAACTACTGTTTTCAAGCAGATGAAAAATAAAACTGTTTTGCTCAATATGTGCCAAACAAAAGAAGCAACAGAAAAATAGCATTGAAATATATGAGCTCACTGACAACAGTATTAGTCATATTTTACAAACTGACCTTTCTAGTGGCAGGGACATTGAGTAAGCTGTTACAAGGAGTTGGCATTTTCAGAAGTAATAAACCTGTTTAATGTTAGTCATCTGCTTAACAGGACTACCATCTTTTGACTGATGAGTTTCTAGTGATGTAAAAATCTAGTCAAGTGCCTTACTGATTTTGCCACTATTCTGAAGACACAGTGGCTTATTTCAAAGAGTTAATAATGATATCATTAACAGCCCTTAGACACTGATGTACATATGAGAAGACAATGGAAAGAAGTGATGACTGACTAAGTCACACTTCTTAGAAATATGTTCAATAGAACATGACTATTACGCAGAACTAGTACTTCCTTATTAATAGAACTCTCAGGGGGCTGCAAAGCTAGGGGCTATCTTGTTTAAATTAAGCTCTACCCTGTTCAATGTCAGATCCTAATCCTATTTTTGATTAAAAAGTAAATGGATTTCAGCTTTTATCTTTATTCTGATTTACCTTAAAATGCTTAAATTCTTGAATTTAATGAAATGGATTAATGGTGGACAAATGGGCTCTTTACTCTTCCTCTGACTTGACTGAGGACATTTTCATTGCTTTTATTAAAACTTTTCCAAAAGTTGGAAATCAGGCTATTATATCTGGTCATGTTGTTAACACATTTCAATACTACTTGCCCTCAGCAGTAAATTCGCTATTTATTAATTCATGTTCTTCTTTCATATCAGTGCTTTAGCACAGTATGGAACTGATGACACCTCAATGTGGTATATCATTTCTCTCACCATGAACAGTTTCTCTAGCACATACTCCCTGCATGAGAGATTATAAAGGGATTTTATTTTTTAAATTTTTTTCCATTGTTCCCAGAATCCCAAAGATTAAGCATGTATGCACATGCCTTTTTTGATAACTGTAACTCAGAATTAAAATGTGAATGAGAGATACCACAGGTTCATTGTATGTATAAAGGTGATTGCCAAATTGGAACATGGTTTTTAGCATACTGACAATCACTACGTACAGCAATCAAGCATTATATAACCTCCTTTAACAACAACTATATATATGTATATATATATGTATGTGTGTCGTATATATTATCTAGGTTAAATGATATTCAGGATAGTTAAAATATCAAACATAACATTCATTCATGATGAGAACAACCCATGAACCTTCATACACATCATCATAACTTTTCATATTGTGCTATGTGATATATAATTTTGACCTATTGCCAAATTAACAAAACAACATCTTAGAGCTTGATGAGACCTTAAGGATTATGTCCTGACTCAGTGTATTTCATAGATGAGAATTCTGAGGTTAATAAAGGGTACATGGCTTGACTACAGAAAACCAAAGGTTGTGTGTGGTAAGGCAAAGATTAGAATGCAGAACTTTAAACTTACCAATATTTCTTTTCTTCTGCATTACATCCTTTTTTTATGGAATGCTATGGAATATATATTATATGTTATTATTTGCTCACTAAAATAAGGGAACCATTTTTATTTTCATATTTATTTTTTCTATCCATAATTCTAACATTTTTAATTTACAGTGTAGAAATACAAACTAAGCAAATCTTTTTAGCTGTCCCCCTCTTATTGCTGATAAATATGTTGACTATGTTTGTACACAGTAAGTTGTAGACACAATTTTTATATCAAGTTGCCCTTGTCTGAATTTGCCTTTGTGTCACAAAAACCTAATAAGAGATAAAAAGAAAATATCTTTTGTCATTATTAAACAACTTGAGGTTTTTTAAAGGCTTTAAAATTGTATGCATCTTCTAAAATATACCTTACTCTACAGGTATTACCGAAAGCAATGAGTTGACTGCTTGTATTAAGAAGAACTAAGAGTCAAGCAGATTTAAAGCAAGGCATAGTTCATTACTCACAGCAAGTAAGGAGAGGGGGATCCTTCCTGAAAGCACTTTCTCTCCAAACAAAGGGCTGGGGGGCAGCTTTATACCGTGTGGGAAAGGGGAAGTCATACATACCCATTAACTTCATATATATTTAAAAAGGAGTCAGGGTAGGATTTGGCATGGAAGTGGCTAACAGACTTCTCACTTTGGAAATGGGCTCGGTCGCTGCTCGATAGTGTATGTCCAGTGATTTTGGTTCCTAGGCAACACTTATTATGGGATTAGGCCATCTGATGGTCAGCTGGGTTTCTTACCATGCATGCCCAGGATTCTAGTTCTAATTGGCTGATCTGAAAGACCGCTACAAGCAAACAGATTAGGAGGAAGCAAACAACATTTTTACCATTCTTCTAGAAAAAATGTTTAACCAACATAACTTGTCATTTAAGGCCTTTTCTGTCCCTAGCTTGTCTCACAGATATGGCAGATATTTATAAAATTAAAATGCTCATCCAAGAAGCTGAATTATATGAAGAACACAGCGTCCGGATTGGAGAAAGGATTGGAGAAAGACTCATTGTCAATCTGCAATATGCAGATGAATCAACCTTGCTTGCTGAAAGTGAAAAGGACTTGAAGCACTTACTGATGAAGATCAAAGACCACAGCCTTCAGTATGGATTACACCTCAACATGAAGGAAACAAAAATCCTCACAACTGCACCAATAAGTAGCATCATGATAAATGGATAAAAGACTGAAGTTGACAAGGATTTCATTTTACTTGGATCCACAATCAACGCCCATGGAAGCAGCAGTCAAGAAGTCAAAAGATGCACTGCACTGGGCAAATCAGCTGCAAAAAACCCCTTTGGAGTGTTGAAAAGCAGGGATGTCACCTTGAAGACTAAGGTGCGCCTTACCCAAGTCATGGTGTTTTCAATGGCTCCATATGCATGTGAAAGCAGGACAATGAATAAGGAAGACGGAAAAAGAATTGACGCCTTTCAATTATGGTGTTGACAAAGAATATTGAATATACCACGGACTGAGAAAAGAACGAACAGCTCTGTCTTGGAAGAAGTACAACCAGAATGCTCCTTAGAAGCCAGGATGGTTAGACTAGTTAAGTCTCACATAATTTGGATATGCTATCAGAAGGGACGCGTTCCTGGAGAAGAACATCATGCTTGATAAGATGAAGGGTCACCTAAGGGGAGGAAGACCCCCAGCGAGATGGATTGACACAGTGGCTGCAACCATAAGATCAAGCATAACAACGTTTGTGAGGATTGCATAGGACCGGGCTGTGTTTCGTTCTGCTGTACATAGGGTCATTACGAGTTGGAACTGAACTGACAGCACCTAACAACAACAAAATGAACATGCTGTAAAAGAAAAAATAAAATATGGAGCACTCTGCTGCATTGCTTTATTATATATTTTGAATAACAAAAAGCAAGAGTAAATAGCAACTTTGAAGACTAACAGATAGTTTACCGTTTCATAAGAACATAGAGATTGTCTAATCAAACCTCCTCATTTTAGTGATAAAGAAGAAATGAGCATTGTGGGAGAGTAAATTATTATGGTCACAATGCTAGATCCTGATCTAGAATCCAAATATTCCACTCTTTAGCCCAGTGTTTACCTGAAAGCAAGGCTAGCCAGATTACTTTCATGTTAATGTCCCTTTTATTGGTGTTAAACACTACTCATGTTTAAATGTAAAGATGTAAAGCTTAATTGATATTTAAATTTTCCTTGCATTGCATGTTTATTTGTATTTTAAGAATTTTGCAATAGAATTTACACAGTATGTAACCATTGTAGTCCAGTCGATTTCGACTCATAACGACCATATAGGGCAGAGTAAAACTGCCCCAAGGGATTTCCAAGGCTGTAAATCTTCAAGGAAGCAGAATGCCACACTGTTCTTCCTCCAAGCAATTGGTGGGCTGGAACAGCAGGCCTTTTAGTTAGAAGCGGAGCACTTAACCACTGCACCACCAGGACTGCTTTAGACAGTATCTAGTGCTCCGATATTATTTTGCTGATTTTATAGTATGAAATGTGACTTATACAAATAAACAAATTAATATAAAAGAACAGTCAATGAAATCAACAAAACTTCTTAAAAATGTTTTCCAAATTCTCAAGTTAAATAACCTGTTTGAAACTGAAAATCTTATTAAAGTTAACTTCACAACTCATCTCTTGAAGAAGCAATATGTGTTTGCAATTTAAAACTATTTAAAAATATGAACATCCTATATGTTTACATATATTGTTGTTGCTGCTGTTGTGTGCCATCTGTCCAGTCAATTCCAACTCATAGTGACCCTACAGGACAGAGCAGAACTGCCCCATAGGGTTTCCTAGGATGTAATCTTTACAGAAGCAGATCACCACATCTTTCTCCTGCCCAGTGACTAGTGGGTTCCAACTACTGACCTTTCAGTTAGCAACTGAGCACTTAATGACTGCACCACTAGGGCGGACATACCCATTGTCGTCGAGTCGATTCTGACTCATAGTGATCTTATAGGACAGAGTAGAACTTCCCCATAGCGTTTCCAAGGAGTGGCTGGTGGATTCGAACTGCTGACCTTTTGGTCAGCAGCCAAATGCTTAACCACTGCGCCACCAGGGCTCTTTGTTTACACATATAGCTATTAAATTGCTATTAAATTACTGCTAATGATATTAACGGTAAGCATTTATTGAGGACTTATCTTGTGCCTTTCTTCATTTGAAGGTGTTTCCATATGTTGCCTTGTTTAATCTTCAAAACAACAGAATGGAATAGATATGATTATTGTCCTTTTTACATAGTATAGAGAAGTTGCATAACTTGCCAAAAACAACACCTTTTAGTCAAACAGAGAGCCAGACATTGATGCAGACTGTTTGATTCCCAGGAATGTCCTCTAGAGAAATAGAGGATTCACAAATAATTCCTAGGTTTCTATTTTCAAAACTGGGTGGATGGTGGTATAATTTACCAAGATATGAGACAGAAGAAGGAGTTGCAGGCTTAGGAAGATAGATGAGTCATACTTTTCAAATGCGAAATTTGAAAGGTTTGAGGGAACATACCTAGAAATCAGGTAAGGTCTGGATTAGATATACAGGGACTGGATTTCATTGAATGCTGAATAAGAAGAGGTTAGATTAAGGAACTTTTGGAATAGAAAATAGAGATGACAAGTGAGGATAAGAGAAATTGGAAGGTATTTAGATAAGAAAAAATAAAAATCCACACAATCCAATAAATTTCTGAAAAATGAATGGATCTGATGAAAAAAACATCATTTTTAACATGAAAAAGGAAAACATCTAGAAAGGAAAAAACACATTTTGTGAATGATTTGCTAGGTAAATAGCTGTGAAAGAGCTTTTTAAAAACTCTGGATGTTTGGCATAAAGAGAGGCTTCTTCCAAAACTGCAGGTTGGACTCCATTTTTGGTGCTCACTGCTTATTCTGAGATGACCGCTGAAACATCAGCTAGCCAGCACATTTCAGGAAGCCTGGGGGCTCCCCTCCTACCCTTTCTTCTGACAGTATGCTCCCAGGAAGAATATTCACTCAGGCTTGCCTTTGAAATATCCATAGATTAAGCTGTTAAATGACTCAAACTTTACTATTTGCAAAACAATGTTTAAGGGAGCTTGCAATTGTCTGATGCCTGTTAAATCATAAAATTGTAAATGTCAACCAATCAGAATTTTTTCATTATACTTTCCCAGATTTTCTGTATTTAAACTCTGTGAAAAATTCTTTTCACAGAAGTATTTTGGTGAATCCTCACAAAGTGCTGCCCCATCTAGATCTCTTTGTTCCTTCAATAAACTCAGAAGCTCCAGTTTGTTCTTTGACATTCCTCTGCACCTTTGACAGACAATTTTAATAGATTATTCTAGTAACAGCATTGATTATATAATAAGATAAAATACAATTTCAGTCACCTAACATCTGCTAATAGGATCAAAATAATTCATTTTCTTTTTTCAAAAAATTGTTTAATATATTAGACCTGGTCTGACATCTAGATGCTTATTTTGAACTTGATTCTAATAAATTAAAATTAAGTTTAAAATATGGTGTACAGTTAGTTAACTTGTACAAAAGAAATCAAGGTTTATTAGTTTTTAAAAAGGAAAAAGAAAAACTCATGTTTTTGCTTGTCTGTTACACCAGAAATTTATTGCAAATAAGATCTTAGTAAATCTGGCATAACCTTAACCCTAACCCTAAACCCTGGTGTCATGGTGGTTAAGAGTTTGGCTGTTATCTAAAAGGTCAGCAGCTCGAATTCACCAGGCGCTCCTTGGAAACCCTATGGGGCAGTTCTATGCTGTTCTAATGGTATATATTCCAAAAAGAATTAGCTTAGTTATCCCAAATACAAAAACAAACAAAAAATTATTGTATGAATAAGTGTATTTTTATCTATACTTTAATTCAAAGAAAGATCTCTTGGGTTTATATATCATAGTTTGTATTTCCATGTGGGACACTGAGGCCAGTCAGAATATGTCTGTTTTAATGATGCCATTGTTTGTACACAAACTCTAAACCTGCTTCTTTCAGCAATTGCACTTAAACAGGTAAAAATGATCCAAACTGTTCTAGAAGGGTAAAGCCTAAAATGTTGGAGTGGGAGAGTCAAAATTCAATGACTCAAATAGATGGGAGTTTATTTGGTGCTCACCTAATGTACAGAGTGGATGTTCCAAGTTGGCTGAAGGCTCTACTTCACCATTCAGGGACACAAACTGAACGTAGTCCTGTCATCTTCAACATGTGATTTCCAAGACCTTCTGTCTCTATAAAAGACATATATATATACAAACCCATTGCTGTCAAGTCAATTCCAGCTCATACCAACCCTGTAAGACACAGTAAAACTGCTCCATAGGGTTTCCAAGGAGTGACTGGTGGATTTGCACTGCCAACTTTTTGGTTAGCAGCCTGAACTCTTAAACACTGTGCCACCAGGACCCCAATATATATATGTACATACATACATACACATACCAGCTGCAGTTGAGTTGACTCTGACTCAAGGTGATCCCATGAGAGTCAGAATAGAACTGTGCTCTATAGCGTTTTCAGTGGCTGATTTTTTGGAAGTAAATTGCCAGGCTTTTCTTCTGAGGTGCCTATGGTTGGTCCTCAACTGACAACCTTTTGGTTAATAGGCAAGTACATAGCCATTTACACCACCCAGTGTCTTCTATTAAAAGCTACGCAATTTTCTCTACCATGCATCGATATACATTTATACATAAGGCAAGGTTTATTTATGTGTATTTTTATAATTAAGTAATTAGGTGGGGTTAGAAAGGGAGTCCCTGGGGAATGCAAATGGTTAATGGGGCGGGCTGCTAACTGAAAGCTTGGAGGTTCAAATCTACCAAGAGTGCCTCAGAAGAAAGGCCTGGCAATCTACTTCTAAAAAGTCAGGCATTGAAAAGTCCATGGAGCATAGTTGTACTCTGACACATGTGGTGTAAGAGTAGGAGTCAACTAGATGATGTAACTCAGTGAGGGTGAGTCCTGTCCAGTGTGACCCTTCAAGTAGACTGAGAGACACTAGTCCTTTGAGAAAGGAAAGTAGACTTTATTAGAAGCCAGTCAAGCAAGGAGCTTGGAGACTAAGTATCAAATCAAGCTTCCTGAGTTTGGGGATTCTAGGGCAGTTATAGGGTTTGGGATAGGGAATTTATGTATAAATTCTTGAAGTTTCTAGCAATAGGCAGGCAATTCTAGGAAGTCATTAACACGTATAAGGGTGTAATGGGGGGTGCAATATGGCGGCTAGGGGGGCATGTGTTTTTTGGGGAATATGATGCATGAAGTTTATCCAAGGACAGCTTTGTGGCTTATTGCTCATGTCCAAATGGAAGAGGGCTGGTGGGTAGTGAAGCAGCCTTCAGCAGAGGAGCAGTAGAATGGCCTTGGGCTACTACACAGAATGCCTTATCAGGAACTCACAGACCCTGGGTGTGATGGGAGGAGGGGGAATAGTTTAACACTGTTGGTTACAGTGGTAACTAGTTAGGGCCAGAAAAAAAAAAAAAAAGTGTTACTTGCACTTCCCTTTATAATTTAGGAAACAATTTTAAATACTTCATGTTAGGCTAAACATACTTCATAAATAAAATACCTCTCTGAATAGGTTCTATCATTAATTCTTAAGAGGAAGGAAACATATTTAATACAATTACATTAAATATTCATCCCACATAATCATTTTTCTGTAAACAACTAAAAATCACTCTGATAATCTTGCATGATATTGATTTAAAGTTTCATAGCAATTGCTCATGGTTTAATGATTCTTTTGTCATTTTTCTGCTCTTATACTAAACAGCCCACATAACATAAATGGACAGGGGTATCTAATTATCTCACCTTATAATTAAATAAAAATCCATTTTATACTGTATATAAAAGTCATGCCGCAGATAATTCATGGGATTGATGAATTACCCAAAAGTATATATAAAACCAAAACCTGCTGCCATCAAGTCAATTTTGACTCACAGTGACCCTATAGAAGAGAGTAGAACTGACCCACAGCGTTTCCAAGGAGTGGCTGGTGGATTCGAACTGCCAACCATTTGGTTAGCGGCCAAACTCATAACCGCTGCACCACCAGGAGTCCAAAGTATACATAAAGGAAGATAAATATTAATGTTAAAAGAATTGAGCATGTAAAACATAACTTGTGTCAAGGTGAAGGGATACTGTTCTATGCTGAAATCATTACCAGGATAAAAGGTGGGGAAATAGAAAAAAGACAAAGAATCATAAAATAGGAGATGTATGCTACAATGGACATGTCAGTAACAAGTATTATTACCTAAATATTTAAAGAAGCCAAATGTCAGTTCTGTTACTAAATGTTCTAGATTCTGCCATTACAATCAATTCAATTATTAAACGAAAATCCAGCTAGTAAAGACATGAATGAAAGATTTTAACTCCTGAAAAGATTACCCTAAGATAACCTTCAAAACTTACACAATAATATCCCCTGAAGTCTTCTTTAAACCAAATAATTGCTTAGCTTAATTAGTAAAGAATGTCTGCCTTGAGCATTGTCATGATTAAGATTGTGTGTCAACTTGGCTGGGCCATGATTCTCAGTGTTTATATGTGATCACTCCCATGATGGAACCTGCTGTGAGTAGCAAATCAAGCAGTTGAAAGGGAGTTTCCCTGGGGGTGTGGCCTGCATCTGAATATAAGCAGAAATTCTGGCTTTTTTGCTCACTCTGGATCCTGCAGCTGCCTCCTGTTTGTCTGACCTCTTGTTCTTGGGACTTGAGCTATCAATTTATCTGCTGATTTTTGGACTCGTCAATCTTCACAGCCTGTGAGTGGGAGCCCTGCTCTCTGACCTGCTGATCTTGGATTTGCCAGCCCTGAAGCTATGTGAATCAGGAGAAGCCTTGAGGTCTTGCCTGCGAATCTTGGGATTCATTGATCATCACAGCCTGTGAGCAAGAGCCCTGCTCTTCAACCTGCTCATCCTGGGTTTGCCAGCCCCTGTGGCTATGTAAATCAAGAGAAGCCTCTGATCCATGGACTTGGGACATTCCAGCCCCTACAGTCGTATGAGCCATTTCCTTGATATAAATCTATCTCTCTATATATTTATACACTTTACTGGTTTTGCTTCTCTAGAGAACCCAGCCTAAGACAAACATTATGGCCTTTTAAAGAACTATCTATGTGGGCTTAACCCCACTGGTTAAGTGTCGGGTTGCCAGCAAAAGGGTTTGCAGTTTGAATCCACCAGTCTCTCCTTGGAAACCCTATGGGGCAGTTCTACTCTGTCCTATAGGGTCACTATGAGTTGGAATCTATTTGGCAGCAATGCTTTGTTTTTTTTTTTTTTAAATCTATATAGGATTAAATTGACAACAGCATCTGAAAGGCTAGATAAGGAGTTTAGTGGGGCAATGAGTTTATGTTAATTGAGGAAGAACAATTCAGAAAAGAAGGAAGAGAATGGTTGCATAACTTGAAGAATGTAATCAAGCTCACTGAATAGTACACTAAAAATTGTTAAACTGGTGTATGTTCTGCTGTGTATATTTTCAACACAATAAAAAATAAAATATTAAAACCAAAGATTTCAGATGACAGATTCCATTGGGCAAATCTGCAGCAAAATACCTCTTTGAAATCTAAAAATATAAAAATGTCACCTTGATGACTGTGGTAATTCTGTCCCCAGCCATGGTATTTTCAATCACCTCATCTGCATGCAAAAGCTGGATAATGAAAAAGGGAAACCACAAAAGAATTCACATATTTGAATAGTGGTGTTGGTGAAGAATATTGAATGTACCGTGCACTGCCAGAAGAGTGAACAAATTTGTCTTAGAGAAAGAATAGCCAGAATGTTCCTTAGAAGAAAGGATGGTGAGACATTGTCTTGCTTCTTTTGGACACAGCATCAGAAGGGACCTATCACTAAAGTAGGACATCATGCTTGGTAAAGTAGAGGGTCAGTGAAAAAGGGAGACTGTCATTGAGATGGATTGACACAGTGGCTGCAACAATGGGCTCAAAGACAGCAACAATTTTGAAGATGATGAAGGACTGTGCAACATTTCATTCTGTTCTACATAAGGTCACTGAGTTGAAGCCAACTCAATGACACCCAACAACAACACCACCAATAATATGGTACTTGTTTTTTTACCTGAACAATTTGGTAATAAATGAAAAGAAGTAAGCAACGTCCATTCCCAAAATGTTGCCTAACATTATCCGTTTAAAGCATTCGTTTGAAGCATTACATTTACTTTCTTATAAATGTCCATTTTTCAGAAAAATGCACAATTCCTTTGTTAAAAGTGAGAAGACAATTCAAAAAAAAAAAAAAAAGACAAGATGTCTGTCTTAGGCTGGATTCTCTAGAGAAGCAAAACCAGTAAAGCATATAAATATATAGAGAGAAAGATTTATATCAAGGAAATAGCTTACCCAATTGTAGAGGCTAGAATGTCCCAAGTCCGCGGATTAGGATAGAGGTTTCTCCTGATTCACGTAGCCATGGGGGCTAGTGAACCCAAGATTGGCAAGTTGGAAAGCAGGACTCCACTCACAGGCTGTGAAGACTGAGGAATCCCAGGATAGGCAGATAAGCTGATAGCTCAAGTCTCAAGAACTGGAGGTCAGATGAATAGGAGGCAGTCGCAGAATCCAGAGTGAGCAAAAAGCCAGAAGTCTGCTTATATTCAGAGGCAGGTCACACCCCCAGGGAAACTCCCTTTCCACTGACTGACTACTCACAGCATATTCAATCATGGGAGCTATCACATATAAACACTGAGAATCATGGCCCAGCCAAGCTGACACACAGTATTAACCATCACAATGTCTTTTCCACACATGCTGTCTATATCCCTTTATTAGTTGTGTTTTACTATAAACATGTGAACTGAAAGAATATTTCATAAGCTGTTCTACCCTACTATTCAGTGAAATAAGTATTTTAAGTAGAGGGTTGGAACAGAAACTATTAAAGATGTATTCTTTCAATAAATATCATTCAAGCAGCTACACACCACAGAAGGATGGTAAATGTAACTAAACACACTTCCTGGTTTCCTGGATCTTACAGAAACTATTCCTATTATGATTAAAATCCTTAAAAATGTTTATATCTTTCATTATATACCCCCATTTCTGGCCATCTTTCCTTAGTAAATATTCTCCAAACAACAACAGCAAAAATTACAAAATTCTTCTTCAAGACATAAATTATCACAGGAAAAATAAATACGTATTGAACAACAAGGGAAAAGTTAATTAGATAATACGCTCATATGATAAATACAATGCAAAAACCAAAATTGGTATGTGCTAAGTATTTGTAAAGTCATGGAACAAAGTTTGCATTATGATCTTAAGTGAAATAATCAAAACAAAGGATTAGGAAGACTATATATCCTACATTATTAAAAATATTCTGTAAACAAGCGAACTCAATCATTTTGGCAACAATATTTACCACCCTATCCTGCCATTGGAGTTCACAAACACAAACATACAGACACAAAGAGGCTGAAAAACACAACCTAAGATTAGAGTCAGAGTTGATCCTGCTTTCTCTCCTCACAATCCATGACCTTTTTAAATCCAATACAAAATTCCAAGTGTGTGCCATGTCGTCTTGGATATACACAATATCCTTTCAAAAGTAAAACTACTATCTTACCCTTTATTCTCCAAAATGCAACTAAACTCCAACTTTAGTTTACCCGTTTCTCACCAAGGCATACACTTAGCCAAACTACTGTCTGCTTGGGTAAGTGTATGCCTTAACCATAAGTGTTATTGTGTCTCATATTTTAATCTTCACACCAAGTTTTGACAACTTCTAGAACATCAATTATAAACATCCCTGCTTGGAGAGCAAATATCCTTCAGTGTACTGTATTATTTTTGTTACATATACTTTTGAATATCTTGATGCTTTAATGATCTTTTAAACGCACACCTAAACATACCAAACTTTCTAATAAAAACAAATACAATTATTTCCCAAAAGCTATTAAAACCAACTCTCATAAACACATTGTCCAAAAATGTTTGTATCACATAATCAAGAAAGTCAACTATATTTTTGAAAGAGGCATTTAGAAAACTGTTTCTGGCCAAATTTGAACATACATTTTAGTAAAAACTTATTAGATACAGTTGTCTGGTAGCGTGTTTAAACTGTTCCTATGAATCCTTCTGCTACATTTCAGAATTTGATCACATGCTGAGTTAAAAGCTCTATCATAGGCGTCTTTACTTCCAGCTTCAACAGTTCTGTAAAATAATTTAGCTTTCTTGTCAATATGGTTATTAAGTCAGGGTCAGACTGAATGATGATCTCGCCTCAGGAAACACTCGAATGTGTTAGATTTAAAGCTGCACAATTTATAAGTGTCCTCCTGGAATTTTTAATTAACGATAAAAAAAAAATCTGGGCTAAGGTATTAGTTTCAACATTATTTAATATATTTATGCATCATAATGCAGATAGCTATACAATTGTCAATTTGGGGCATACACAATTTGTTGTAAAGGCTTATTATATTAAGTATCAATTAATAATGAACTATAAATTTTTGATAATCATTGTTTAGTCTTCCTTTCTTAAAACAGTTTATACTCCTTGAAATACTGTTGAAATCAAAAGTATGTGATAACCATGATACATTGCATGTATTGACTCTTTACATTTATCTACATCTGAAAGTTAATAAAATGAAACTCTAGAGAAATAATAAGATTACTTTCATTAAAAGTGGAGACTTCCAGCCATTTCCACTAAGGCCGGTAATTTATCAAACTGCAAATAAGAAGAACACAATTAGCAGCAGATGAGTCCAATACTCTTCGTGCATCACAGTGTGATCTATTCAGTGACAAAGACGAAAAACACAGCTTCTTCTAGACAGAAGCTCCACAATGATTCCTGCTGACCATGTCATTTGAGAAAAACATTCCTGGCCTTTCCCATTCTTAATTAATAAAGTAAGTTCATTTCTGGAACCTACTTTACCCAGGTTATAGATACCTACAATATATATATAATAAATACTTTGAGCTCACAGTTAATCACTTTTTAACTATTTTTGTCAGGACATGGAGTCTAAAAGAATTTTTCAAAAACTAAAGTTTAACCATTTTAAGTGCCACTTCCTAAATAAAACATTTTTGAAGGAGATATTTTTAAATTATTAGCCTGCCCTGCCCTCTTAAATAGAGTTTGCTGAAATTAATTTAACTTTCCTAGATAATTCTACTTTATGCTGGACTACTGCTTCAGATATAATAAAGCTCTTGTGAGATATGTGGTTAGCAGGAACATACTATGAATCTTGGATTCTTGAAAAATCCCATAATGACAACTTGTTTATCAGTCCTATGTTTCCAATGCACAAAGCTGAATGTGAATAGAACATAGAATAACTTCCGCTGGATTCATTATTACATCAAATGCCAAATAAATGTCCTTACCCTCTAGAAAATCTTTTTCACTATTTCTATTACTTTGTTAACTCAGGCTGTTAAATCGAGTCTAAAGTTTATGGCTTTTTAATCAAAATTTATTGAAGTACAAACACCATTTTACTTGAACTAAAATTCCTACAAGTTTATGAAGAAACTTTTTTGTTTTGTTTTGTATTTCAGAGCAAAAATAGGGCCTAAATTTAACTGAGGACTGTCCTACATTTAAGGCTTAAGTAGAATTAATGGTATCAAAGACCCAATCTGATGTCCCTATATCCTGATCATTCTACTACTTTTATTGTCTTGTTCAAAAGAAGTCAGGTTTGATATGGTGTGGCCCAGAATCCAGCTCAGTTACTGGGAGTGTAAGAAGCCAATGGGACATTGGTGGTTCAGTGGTAGAATTATTGCCCTTCATGCAGGGGACATGCATTCAATTCCAGGCCAATGAACCTCATGCCACCATCGATCTGTTGGTGGAAGTTTGTGTGTTGGTTTGATGCTGTAAAAGATTCAGTGGAGCTTCCAGACTAAGACAGACTAGGAAGAAGGCTAGGCAATATACTTCTGAAAATGAGCCAATGAAAGTCCTATGAACCACAATGGTTGCATCCTGAATTGATCATGGGGATGACACAGGACAGGGCAGCATTTTACTCCATTATCCATGGGGTTGTCATGAGTTAGAGTCCTAATGGACAGCAGCTAATAACAACAACATAAGAAGCCAAGGCAGAAGCTTTATATTTTACTATACAATGACTAACAAAGAAACCCACTGCAGGAGTCAATATTTGAGAGTATGTTTTTCAAGAGACAAAAAAGGACCACAGAAAGCATACAGACTAAAATTAGTGTTTGGAATAAGGCTGGGGATTTATACTGATTCTAGAAATTTCCTTTATATGCTCTAGAATACTGGATTTCAACTGGCAATTCTATGAGGTTCTATAAGATTTGAGAGCAAATTATTATAACTGTATCTGAGATGTAGAACATCTAGTTAAATGGCTGCTTATCTGTTGTTTTATTGGTCCCTGCTTAAAGGAAATCATAAAGTCCTTTGTTTTTACTCAGTGGTCTAATGTGTGGAAGACAGATATCTATTTGGACAGTGATGATAAATTAAAGCTACAATTATACAAAACTCTCAGAATCTGGACCAAACAAATGATCAGCTATTTGATTTGTGAACATGAAGCAAACATGAAACATGATCTTCTCAAAACTTCCAAAGAGGTAAATGACATCCTAATTGGAATAACCACCATCCATCCATCATTTTGGTATAACTTGGTGGCTTGTGTGTTGCTATGATGCTGGAAGTTATGACACAGGTATTTCAAATACCAGAAGTGTCACCCATGGTGGACAGTCTTCAACAGAGCTTCCAGATTAAGACACACTAGGAAGAAAGGTCTGGTAATCTATTTCCGAAAATGAGCCAGTGAAAACCTTATGAATCACAACAAAACATTATTCAATATAGTACTGGAAGATGGGCCTCCTAGGTTGAAAGGCACGCAAAATAAACAGTGGCCACAACAGTGGACTTGAGCATACTAACATTCATAAAGATTGTGCAGGACCAGGCAGCATTTTTTTCTGTTGTACATGGAGTTGCCATGAATCAGAGGCAATCCGACAGCAACTAACTACAATGGGAGTAAAGGCAATTTTACTGCACATACTTTACATAAGTATAAGGAACACAGTCTTCACTTTCATAGTCATAGAAGAAAATGTCTTCCCTGTGGATGGTGATCATTTGCAACATAGGAAATTATATCTCAGATTCAGATATCCCAATTCTCTTGGACATTAAATGTATTACATACTTCTTGATTTGAGCTTCACCAAAATGTTTTGCAATGCAAAAGAATTGTCTTTGTTTTATGATCATATTTAATGTCCCCAAGGGGGCTTTAGGGAGTCCCCAAGTGGAGCAAACTGTTAGCATCACCTGCTAACTGAAATATTGGAGGTTTGAGTCCACCCAAATGTGCCCCAGAAGAAAGACCTGGTGATCTACTTCAGAAAAATCAGCAACTGAACACTCTATGAAGCAGAGTTCTACTCTGACACGCATGGGGTAGCCATGAGTCAAAGATATTTTTTTTCTATATATGTCACTGTAAATTACCTAAACATCCACACATCCATACTCACATGTGTACATGCACATGTTCATGTGAACACACTGCTATGCTATCTTTTATAGAATGATCTTTCAGATAGGACAGTGATATCTTTAGAAGTAATTGGACATTAAATAGATTTGTTATCACCTAACCCCTCAAAACAAAAATATAACCTTTCTTGTTTTCTTTTTTCACTGTGTCCTTAGTTGACAATGTATCTCTCCTTTACTCACTTCACCTACCCACCCGACACCTATATGGTTAATTTCACTATTTCTGATCATAGCCCTGGTGGCTCAGTGGCTAAGAGCTATGATGTGCTTTATGACTGCGCAATTCGAATCCACCAGCCATTCCTTGGAAACCCTATGAGGCAGTTCTACTCTGTCCTATAGGGTTGCTATGAGTCGGAATCTACTCAACAGCAACTGGTTTATTGGTTGGTTGGTTGGTTTTTGGTTTAATCATGGCCTTGTTTCTCTTGCAGACGCCCCCAGCATTTGCTACACTATTCTTACAGCTAAGTTTCTCTTTTTTTTTTTCTCTCTCTCTCTCTCCCTACTCTCCTTTCCTATTGATTTTTTTTTCTGAATTCTAATTTTTCATAGGTATACGATTGATTTTTACTATTATTTCTAAACAATTATGATAGTTCTTTTTCTTCTGATTTTTGAACTGGCCAATGATTTTAAAGGTTATATTGAAATCATCATTTGTCCTTCTCAGTTATTGTTCAGTTGTTACATACTGACTTCCTGAATTTCTTTCTCAAAGATAATTTCAGAAATGCACAGAAGCCAGTCAGATTCCCCAGTAAGCAAAGTAAGCATGGTGTTACCTATGCTTACTTACACCACTTCAAAGAGATGGTGAAACCCATATGAAATTGGTCACTACAGATTAGTAAGCAAGCATAAATAAGCACAAATGTGCCCGTCCTTACCCTACTCACTGGGTAATCTGTCCCCGTCATGGGTTGTAAATTTGAAAACAGACTTTGATTTTGTCAGAAGATGCCGTGGAGTTGGGAGAGAGACAGACGCCAGCCATGCCTAGAAGCAGAATCCTTAATGTGGTGAAAAATACGAAATTGTTCCCTATAGATGATCTGGTAAGCAAGATAAGCACCATGCTTACTTTGCCTACTGGATAATCCTCCCCTGCATAGAAAACATTACACAAATATATATTTGTAGTATGTAATATGTATTAATATTACACATATTATATATGCATATATGAAGTATGTAATACATATGCATAATATATATTATATAATACATACTACAATAAAATATATCAAATAATATAAATTACAGCATATATCATATACTGTATACTACACTGTACTGGACTATTCATAATCAGGTTCTATTTATTACAATATTGAAGTTGTCAATATTTCATTTTACTTGGATCCACACTCAAGGCCCATGGAAGTAGCAGTCAAGAAATCAAACAGTGTATTGCACTGGACACCTAACATTTATTATGTTATACAAATGATCATATATTTTAATTGAATTTTAAGTTAAAGGAGACTATAAAATATTGCTTTCTAATTTTAGTTAAACTGCTATTGAAAAATGTACACTGGACCACCAAAGAGAATATTCAAATGTCCAACAAGTACATGAAAAGATGATCAACACTAGTAGCTATTGTTGTTGTTGTTAGGTGCCTTCCAGGCAGTTCCAACTCATAGAGACCATATGAACAAGAGAAAAAAACACTGCCCAGTCGTGTGCCATCCTCACAATCATTGCTATGTTTGAGCCCATTGTTACAGCTGCTGTGTAAATCCGTCTCTTTGAGGGCCTTCCTCTTTTTTGCAGACCCTCTACTTTACCAAGCATGATGTCCTTTTCCAGGGACTGGTCCCTCCTAATAACATATCCAAAGTACCTGAGACGAAATCTTGCCATCCTTAGAAAGGAGCATTCTGGCTATACTTCTTCCAAGACAAATACGTTTGTTCTTCTGGCAGTCTATGGTATATTCAATATTCTTTGCCAACAACATAATTCAAAGTCATCAATTCTTCTTCAGTTTTCCTTATGCCTTGTCCAGCCTTCGCATCATATGAGGTGATTGGAAGTACCATGGATTGGGTCAGGAGCACCTTAGTCCTCAAAGTTACATCTTTGCTTTTTACCGGTTTAGAGAAGTCTTTTGCAACAGATTTTGCTAATGCAATACATCCCTTAATTTCTTGACTGCTGCTTTCAAGGGCCTTGATAGTGGATCCACGTAAAATGAAATTCTTGAAAACTTCAGTCTTTTCTCTGTTTATCATAATGTTGCTTACTGGTCCAGTTGTGAGGATTTTTGTGTTCTTTATGTTGAGGTATAATCCATACTGAAAACTGTAGTCTTTGACCTTCATCAGTAAGTGCTTCAAGTCTTCTTCACTTTCAGCAAGCAAGGTTGTGTCATCTGCATATTGCAAGTTGTTAATGAGTCTTCCTTTAATCCTGATACTAAGTTCCTCTTCATATAGTCCAGCTTTTCGGATTACTTGCACAGCATACAGATTGAATAAGTATGGTGAAAGGATTCAACCCTGACACACATCTTTCCTGATTTTAAACTACACAGTATCCCCTTGTTTTGTTGGAATGACTGCCTCTTGGTCTATGCACAGGTTCCACATGAGCACAATTAAGTGTTCTGGAATTCTCATTCTTCATAATGTTATCCATAATTTCTTATGAACCACATGTTATCCATAGTTCTTATGAACGCCTTTGCATAGTCAGTAAAACACAAGTAAACATCTTCCTGGTATTCTCTGCTTTCAGCCATGATCCATCTGACATAAACAGCTATCCCTCACTCCACATCCTCTTCTGAATCTGGCTTGCATTTCTGGCAGTTGCTTGTTGCTGTCCTTCGGTAACCATTTTTTAATTATCTTCAGCAAAATTTTAATTACATATGCTATTAATGATATTGTTCGATAATCTCCAAATTCTGTTGAATCACTTTTCAATATTTGGGTACAAATATGGATCTCTTTCAGTCAGTTGGCCAGGTATCTCTCTTGCAAATTTCTTAGTATAGATGAATGAGAGTTTCAGCTTTGCTTCTGTCTGTTGAAACATCTCAGTTGGTATTTGTTCAATTCCTGAAGCCTTTTCTCCAATGCCCTCAGTGCAGCTTCAGACTTCTTCCTTCAGTACCATTGGTTCTTAATCAAATGCTACCTCCTGAAATGGTTGAACATCACCCAGTTCTTTTTGGTACTGTGTCTCTGTGTATTCCTTCAATCTTCTTTTGATGCTTTCTGTGTCATTAAACATTTTGCCCGTAGAGTCCTTCAATATTGCAACTTGATGCTTGAATTTTTTATTCAATTCTTTCACCCTGGGAAATGTCAAGCGTCTTCTATCTGTCGGTTTTTCTAACTCCAGGTCTTTGCACAGTTCATTATAATACTTTACTTTGTCTTCTCAAGCTGCACTTTGAAATCTTCAGTTCATCTCTTTTTTTTTTCTTTTTTTTATTGTACTTCAGGTGAAGGGTTACAGAACAAATAGTTTCTCATGAAACAGTAGTACACATATTGTTTTACAACATTGGTTAACAACCCCACAACATGTCAACTCTCTCCCTTCTCAGCTTTTTTCTTTTTTTTTTTTTTTGGTGAAAATACACATAGCCAAATATATACCATTTCAAAAATTTCTACATGCACAGTTCAGTGACATTGACTACGCTCTTCCAATTGTGCTGCTATTCTCACTTTAGATGAAGGCTTACAGAACAGAATAGTTCCTCATTAAACAGTTAGTATACACATTGCCCTATGACAATGGTTAACAACCTCACAACAAATCAACACTATCCTAACTCAACCTTGGGTTCCCTATCACCAGCTTTCCTCTCCCCTTCTGTCTTCTGGCCCTTGTCCCTGGACTGCTGTGCCTCATTAGCCCCATTTGGTTTTATGTGGCTGTCCACTCCCAGGCTGAACAGTGAACCTCGGAAATGACTTCATCACTGAGCTAAAAGGGTGTCTGGGGGCCATACTCTCAGGGTTTCTCCAGTCTCCTTTAGGCCAGTAAATCTGGTCTTTTTTTTCGGGAGTTAGAATTTTGTTCTACATCCTACTCCAGCTCTGTCCAGAACCTTCTGTTGTGATCCCAGTCAGAGCAGTCAGTGGTGATAGCCGGGCACCATCTAGCTGTATTGGACTCAGTCTGGTAGAGGCCTTGGTAGCTGTGGTCCATTAGTCCTTTGGACTAATCTTTTCCTTATATCTTGCTCTCTTCATTCTCCCTTGCTCCCGGAGGGATGAGACCAGTGGAGAATCTTAGATGGCCGCTCTCAGACTTTTAAGACCCCAGACGCTACTCACCAAGGTAGAATGTAGAACATTGTCTTTATAACCTGTGTCATGCCAATTGAGCTAGTTGTTCTCCAAGACCATGGTCCCCACAGCCCTCCACCCAGCAATTTAGTCCCTCAGGGAGTTTGGATGTGTCTGTGGAGCTTCCATGACCTTTCCTTGTACAAGTTGTGCTGGTTTCCCCTGTATTGTGTACTGTCTCACCCTTCACCCACGATATCACTTATCTATTACCTATTTAGTATTTCCCCCCAACTCTCCCATCACATTTTTTGTGTGAACTTTTTCATGGGTTTTACAATAGAGGCCTCATACAGTATTTGTCTTTTTGTGATTGACTTATTTCACTCAGCATAATGTCCTCCAGTTTCATCCATGTTATGAAATGCTTCACAGATTCATCATTGTTCTGTCTCGTTGGATAGTACTCTATTGTGTGTATGTACCATAGTTTGTTTATCCATTCATCTGTTGATGGGCATCTAGGCTGTTTCCATAGTTTTGCTATTGTAAACAATGCTGCCATGAACATAGGTGTGCACACGTCTATTAGAGTGACGACTCTTATTTCTCTAGGATATATTCTGAGGAGTGGGATTGCTGGATCGAATGGTATTTCCATTTCTAGCTTTCTGAGGAAGCGCCTTTCATTTTCCAAAATGGTTGTATCATTTTGCATTCCCACCAGCAGTGCATAAGAGTTCCGATCTCCTCGAAGCCCCTCCAACATTTGTTATTTCCAGGGTTTTTGATTTGTTCCAGTAATGCCTGGGTGAGATGGTATGTCATTGTGGTTTTAATTTGCATTTCTCTAATGGCTAGTGATCGCGAGCATTTCTCATGTGTGTGTTGGCCTCTTGAATGTCTGCCTTATTGAAGTGTCTGTTCATTTCCTTTGCCCATTTTTTAATAGGATTATTTGTCTTTTTGTTGTACAGGTGTTGGATTTTCTTGTAGATTATTGAGATTAGACCCTTGTCTGACTTGTATTGACCAAAAATTTTTTCCCAGTCTGTAGGTTCTCTATTTACTCTTTTGGTGAAGTCTTTTGAAGAGCATAGGTGTTTGAGTTTTAGAAGATCCCAGTTATCTAGCTTATCTTTTGCGGTTTGTTTGTTGATAGTTATGGTTTGTATCCTGTTAATTCTGTGTATTAAGGCCTGTAGTGTTGGTCCTAGTTTTTCTTCTATGAACTTCATAGTTTTAGGCTTTATATTCAGGTCTTTGGTCCATTTTGCATTAGTTTTTATATATGGCATGAGGTATGGGTCCTGTTTCATTTTTTTGGAGATGGACATCCAGTTTTGCCAGCACCATTTGTTAAAAACACTGTCTTTTCCCCATTTGATAGACTTTGGGTCCTTGTCGAAGATCAGGTGACTGCAGGTGGATGGATTTACATGTGGGTTCTCAATTCTGTTCCATTGGTCAATGTATCTGTCGTTGTACCACTACCAGGCTCTTTTGACTACTGTAGCTGTATAGTAGGTTCTGAAGTCAGGTAGTGTGAGTCCTCCAACTTTATTCTTCTTCTTCAGTAGTGCTTTACTTATTCGGGGCTTCTTCCCTTTCCATATAAAGTTAATGATTAGTTTTTCCATCTCTTTGAAGAATGTTGTGGGTATTTGGATAGGGATTGCATTGTATTTGTAAATTGCTTTGGGTAGAATGTCATTTTCACAATGTTGAGTCTACCTATCCCTGAGCATGCTATGGTTTTCCATTTATGTAGATCCCTTTGGGATTCCTGCAGTAGTGTTTTGTAGTTTTCTTTGTATAGGCCTTTTACATCCCTGATTAGATTTATTCTTAAGTATTTTATTTTTTTATGGGCCATTGTAAATGGTATTGTTTTCCTGATTTCCCTTTCATCACTCTTCTTATTGGTGTATAGGAATCCAACTGATTTTTGTGCATTTATCTTGTATCCTGCTACTCTGCTGAATCTTTCTATTAGTTCCAGAAGATTTCCATGGAGTCTTTAGGGTTTTCTATGTATAATATCATATCGTCTATAAACAGGGACAATTTAACTACTTCATTACCTATTTGGATGCCCTTTATTTCTTTATCTTGCCTTATTGCTCTAGCTAAAACTTCCAGCACAATGTTAAATAGGAGTGGTGATAAAGGGCATCCTTGTCTTGTTCCTGTTTTCAAGGGGAATGTTTTCAGCCTCTCTCCATTAAGAATGATGTTGGCCATTGGTTTTGCATAGATGCCCTTTATTATGTTGAGAAATTTCCCTTCTATACCTATTTTATTGAGAGTTTTTATCAGGAATGGGTGTTGGACTTTGTCAAATGCCTTTTCTGCGTCAATTGAGATGATCATGTGATACTTTTCTTTCCTTTTATTTATGTGGTGGATTATGTTGATTGATTTTCTAATGTTGAACCATCCTTGCATAGCTGGTATGAATCCTCCTTGGACGTGGTGTAATAGTTTTTTGATATGATGCTGATTTCTATTGGCTAGAATTCTGTTGAGAATTTTTGTGTCTATATTCATGAGAGATATTGGTGTGTATTTTTCTTTTTTTGTGATGTCTTTGCCTGGTTTTGGTATCAGTGTTATGCTGGCTTCATATAATGAATTTGGAAGTGTTTCTTCCTTTTCTATGCTCTGAAATAGCTTGAGTAGTACTGGTACAAGCTCTTCTGTAAATGTTTTGTAGAAATCTCCAGTGAAGCCATCCAGGCCAGGGCTTTTTTTGTGGGGAGTTTTTTTTTACTACCTATCTAGTCTCTTCTCTTGTTATGGGTCTGTTCAGCTTTTCAACATCACCTTGTTGTAGTTTAGGTAGGTAGTGTGTTTCTAGAAATTTATCCATTTCCTCTAGGTTTTCAAATTTGTTGGAGTATAGTTTTTCATAATATTCTGTTATGATCCTTTTTATTTCAATTGCGTCTGTTGTAATGTCACCCATTCATTTCTTATTTGGGTTATTTGTGTCCTCTCCTGTTTTTTTTTTTTTTGTCAGTCTGGCCAGTGGTTTGTCGATTTTGTTGATTCTTTCAAAGACCCGACTTTTGGTTTTGTTGATTCTTTCTATTGTTTTTCTGTTCTGTATTTCATTTATTTCTGCTCTGATCTTTATGATTTCCTTTCTTCTGGTGGCTGTGGGCTTTTTCTGCTGTTCTCTTTCTATTTGTTTGAGTTCTGGAGTTAATGTTTTGATTTTGTCCCTTCTTTTTTGATATGTGCATCTATTGGTATAAATTGTCCTCTGAGAACTGCCTTTGCTGTGTCCCAAAGGTTTTGGTATGATGTGTTTTCATTGTCATTTGATTCTAGGAATTTTTTGATTCCATCTCTGATTTCTTCTATTACCCATTGATGTGTAAGCAGGGTATTATTCAGTTTCCATGTAATTGATTTTTTTTTTCCTTGCTCTTTCTGTTGTTAATTTCTACCTTGATGGCATTGTGGTCAGAGAAGATACTGT
Organism: Dugong dugon; assembly: GCA_030035585.1. Lineage (NCBI taxonomy): Eukaryota > Metazoa > Chordata > Mammalia > Sirenia > Dugongidae > Dugong > Dugong dugon. Next base: position 96,234,200 of record CM057463.1, on the reverse strand, counting down.
GAATTATCTCAACGTTTTGGATCTTGTTGAGGATTGCTCTGTGGCCTAAGATGTGGTCTATTCTGGAGAACGTTCCATGTGCATTGGAAAAGAATGTGTACTTTGTAGCGGTTGGGTGGAGTGTTCTATATATGTCTATGAGGTCAAGTTGGCTGATTGTGCCCTTTAGGTCTTCTGTATCTTTGCTGAGTTTCTTCTTAGTTGTTCTGTCCTTTACTGAGAGTGGTATGTTGAAGTCTCCTACTATTATTGTGGGACTGTCATTTTCTCTTTTCAGTGTTGTTAGAGTTTGTTTTATGTATTTTGGAGCCCTGTCATTGGGTGCATAGGTGTTTATTATGGTTATGTCTTCATGATGGATTGTCCCCTTAATCATTATATAGTGTCCTTTTTCTTCTATGGTCGACTTTGTTTTAAAGTCTATCTGAGATTAGTATTGTCACTCCTGCTCTTTTTTGGTAGTTGTTAGGTTGATATATTGTTTTCCAACCTTTGACTTTTAATAAATTCACATCTTTGTTTCTAAGGTGTGTCTCTTGTAGACAGCTTATTGATGGATCCTGTCTTCTTATCCATTCTGTCACTGTCTGTCTCTTTATGGGTGCATTGAGTCCATTTACATTCAGTGTATTTATTGATAGATGTGATTTTGTTGCTGTCATTTTGTAGAGTTTTTTTTTTTTGTGGTGCTGACGTTTTCTTTGTACTTCTTACTCTCCTGTGCTGTTACTTTTATTTGTGGATTTTTTTTCATTTCTTTTGTTTTTGTATGTTTTGTTTTTGTTGAGACTTTATGTTTTTCCTCTTTATTTTTATGAGTATGTTTGTTAACTTTCTTTATGGTTACCATGAAATTTACCCTCATCTTTCTAAGTTTCAAGCAGTCTGTTATTACTTGGTATCGCCTTGCCTTCCTCTGCATTAGAAGGTTCTATACCTACACCGTTTATTCCCTCTTTTATTGTTCTGATGTTGTTAGCATTTACTGATTAACTTATCTGTTTCCCTGTTGTATTTCTTTTGGTTTTGGGTAGTCCTTGAGAATTCATTTCCTAGATTGGTATCTGGCTAGTATGATCCTTCATTCTAAATTCTGCCTGTGAGCTGAAGTTGTTTGTTCTCAGATCTAAGAACTCCCTTTAATAATTCTTGTAAGTTTGGTTTTGTTTTTACACATTCCCTTAATTTCTGTTTATCTGGAAATGTCCTAGTTTCACCATCATATTTGAACAAGAGTTTTGCAGGATATATTATTCTTGGATGGTAATTTTTTTCTGTCAAGGTTTTATATATGCCGTCCCATTTCCTTCTTGCCTGCATGGTTTCTGCCAAATAATCTGAGCTTAGTCTTATTGTTTCTCCTCTGTATGTGATTTCTTGTTTTTCACAAGCTGCTCTCAGGATTCTTTGTCTTTGGTTTTGTCGAGTGTGATTATGATATGCCTTGGTGATTTTCTTTTCTGGTCTATCCTATATGGGGTTCTTTGAGCTTCTTGGATGGCCAGCTTTTCATCTTTCATGACATTGGGGAAGCTTTTTGTCAGCAGTTCTTCAATGATCCTCTCTGTGTTTTCTGTTTTCTCTCCCTGTTCAGGAACTCCAATCACTCAAAAATTTTTGCTTTTGATTGTATCCCACATAACTCTCAAAGTCTCTTCATTTTTCTTTGTTCTTTTTTTTTTGAGTTTTCCTCAGACTTATATCCAAATATTTATCTTCAATTCCACTGATCCTGTCTTCCACCGTTTCAAATCTGGTCCTTAGCACTTCTATGACACGGCCATTTCTGAAATCTTGTGGTTTATCTTTTGGATTTCTATTTGTTGTCTTTGTATAATTTCTTGTTGTCAATTTATTTTGGCATTTTGTTCCTGCATTATATCCCTGAATTCTTCCAATTTTTTGTCTGGATTTTCCATGAATTTGTCTATTTTTTCCTCATTTTTGTCTGCTTTTTGCTTCAACTTTTTGAGTATTCTGAGTATTAGAGATTTGAGTTCCCTCTCAGGTAGTTCTAGTGCCTTTTCTTCCACTGGAAAGTCATCTGGTGGTTTATTTTGGATGCCTACTGGAAGCTTCCTGTCCAGTTTTTGTAAATGTTTTGATAGTGTCTGCTGTCTTTGGGGCATTCAGTTGTTATTTTTCTCGATTATTGATTGTAAATTTGTTTTTTTTGTCCTTTTTTTAAATTGGCTATGTCTGAGCAGCCTCACTCTGTTCTTTGTTGTTTGCTCATCTGTGGTTACGATACTTTTTGCCTCCTTCTCCACTTGACAGTGTCAGTGGCTCAGATATGGTACAGCAGGGCAGGTCTAGCTGCAGAGGATTTTCTGGGACGGGTTGTTTGTAGCACTTACTACAGGCACCAGGGAGGGTTGGTAATCAGTGCAGGGCAGATTCCAGTAGGCCGTGCCTGTGCTGCTTGGTGGTGTAATGTTAAGCGCATGGGGCAGGTAGGCAGGATGTAGGGGGGAGATTGTTATGTGTGGAACTAAGATGAATATAGGAGAGAGAAGAGAGGAACAGGAGCCAAAAACATACCAAAAAAAAAAAAAAAAAAACAAAGAAGAATGTTAGGGGAGCTTGCCATTGGAGTGGAGAGGTGAGAGACTATGAAATGGAGAAAAACAAAAAGGGGAAGAAGAAGGAAAAACAGAGAACAGAATGAATAAATAAAAATCAGGAAGGGAAAAAGAACAACAAATTTCCCAGGGTTCCCACCAGTTCCGGTATGAGGTCTGGGGAAGTTGTTATTAGGTGTTGCAGTACAGCCTGGCTAGAAGGTGTAGAGGTATTAAGCACCAGGTATTCAGGGAACAGAAAGAAGAGGAAGGTATAGAGAGATGAGAAACTGAGTAATGAAGAAAGACAAAAAGGGAAAAAGAGCGAAAAGAAAAGAAAACAAATTAAAAAAAAAAAAAGAACAAGAAAAGCCACCCCCAAAAAACAGGAAAATAAAAAACCCAAAAAGAAATGCTCTCATGGATCCCTCTGCACATCTGCGCAAGTCGAGGGGGTAGGTTCCAAGCCACCCACCACCACCTGGCCAGAATGGGCTCCCAACTCAAGAAAAGGAAAAGAAAACTAACAAACCATTCAAAACAAACAAAGAAACAAAAGCCCTGGGATCCCACCTGCGTGGCAGCCCAGACCGGGAAGCAGTTCCACACTTGAACGGAGTTCTGCAGCCCCTCAGGAAGAAGCAAAGATGGCGCATGGAGCCAGGTATTTGAGCAAAAGGAGGGAGAGGTGGTGAGAGGTAAGGAAGAAATGAAAAGAAGAGGAAAAAAAGCAACACCAGAAACCAACAAATGGCACTCAGAGAGCCAGCCAATTTGGGCAGGTGGAATCTAAGCAGCTGGTGCTTCATGGACAAGAGACTGTGGCCATGGAAAGCAGATGAGGCCGAGTGGGGGTGAAGAAGGGTGGAGGTTGGGAAAGCATCTATCGCAAATTACCGGTTGTTTTGTCTCCCGCTGGAAGCTCCGTGAAGCTGCTTTCTTGTACCCCCTGTTTGCTGGTCTCCGATAGGAGTCCAAGATGGTGGATCCTTGCTTAATTAGTTGACAGAAGACCTCTGCATGAATCTCTCATCGCTCTCCATTCTCTGTCAGTTTTCTCACTCCATTTGGTGCTTGGCTAAGTTCTCTATCTCTTCATTTGATGTCTTAGGGTTCCAGGATTGCTGTTTTCTCTGTTTGGCTCAGTTTTTTGGATCTTTGCTGTGGAGGGATGGCATGGTGCTTCTGCCTAGAGTGCCTTTTTCTTCTCAAACCCTGTTCATCTCTTTTACATGATAATCTCTAGTGTCTGCTTTAGCTACTCTACATTCAGAAGCAAATTTCAGAGTCTCTTCTGACATCCATTTTGGTCTTTTCTTGCTTTCCTATGTGTTATAATGAGCTTTGGCTTTCTTTATGTATGAAGTCCTTGTTGTCATCCCATAACTCGTCTGGTTTTTGGTCATTAGTGTTCAGTGCATCAAATCTATTCTTGAAATAGTCTCTAAATTCAGGTGGCATATAGTCAATAAGTAGTTTGGCTCTTGAGGACTTGTCCTAATTTTGTTCACTTTCAGCTTGAGCTTTTATATGAGAAATTGATGGTCCATTTTGTATTCGGCCCCTGGCCTTTTCTGACTGATGATATTGAGCTTCTCCATCTTCTCTTTCTTACCATAAAATTGATTTGATTTCTGTGTATTCCATCAGATGAGGTGCACATGTAGAGTTGCCATTTTTTTGTTGTTGATAAAAGGTATTTGCAATGAATATGTCATTGGTCTTGTACAATTCTATCATGAGATCTCCTGTGTCATTTCTATCACCAAGGCCTTATTTTCCAACTACTGATTTTTCTTTTTTTCAACTTTCTCATTCCAGTCACCAGTAATTTTCAATGCATGTTGATTTAATGTTTCATCACTTTTGGACTGCAGAAGTTGATAAAAGTCTTCAATTTCTTCATTTTTGGCATTAGTGTTTGGTGTGTAAATTTGAATAATAGTCATATTAACTGTTCTTTCTTGAAGGCGTATAGATATTATTCTCTCCTTGACAGTGTTGTACTTAGTATAGATCTTGAAATACTCTTTTTGACAATGAATGTGACGCCATTCCTCTTCAATTTTTCATTCCCTGTATAGTGAAAATATGATTGTCCAATTCAAAGCAGCCAGTACCAGTGCATTTCAGCTCACTAATTCCAAAGACATTGATCCTTATGGGTTCCATTTCATTTTTAACTACTTCCAGTTTTCCTAGACTTACACTTCATACATTCCACATTCTGATTACTCATGGGTGGTTTCAGCTGTTTCTTCTCATTTTGAGTCATGCCACATCAACAAATGAAGATCCAAAAGTTTGACTCCATCTACATCATTAAAGTCATCCCTACTTTGAGGAGGCAACTCTTCCCCAGTCGTATTTTGAGTGCTTTCCAACCCGAGAGGTGCATCTTTCAGCACTATATCAGATAATGTTCTGCTGTTTTTTAGAAGGTTTTCACTGGCCTATAGATTTTTTTTTTGTTTTTTAGAAGTAGATCATCAGGTCCTTCTTCCTAGTCTGTCTATGTCTAGAAGCTCCATGAAAACTGTCTGCCGTGGGTGACCCTGCTGGCTTTTGAAATACCAGTGGCATAGTTTCCAGTATCACAATAACTTGCGAGCCACCACAGTAAGACTGACAGTGGAGTGGTGGCATTAGCTATTAGAGAAATGCAAATTAAAACCACTATGAGATAACATCTCACCCCCCATTATAATGGTCATAATTTTTTAAAAAAATAGAAAAAAGTAGATGTTGGCAAGGCTATGGAAAAACTTGAACATTCATTAGTTACTGGTGGGAATATAAAATGGTACAGCCACTGTGGAAAACACTTTTGTGGTTCCTCCAAAAAGAGTAGAACTATCATATAACCATTAATTCTATCCTCGTATATACTCAGAAGAAATAAAACAGGAACGCAAACAAAAACCAGTACAGTATTCATTTCAGCACTTTTCATAATAGGTAAAATTGGGCAACAACCAAAATGTCCATCAACAGATGAATGGATAAGCAAAATATGGTATATGCATACAATGGAATACTATTCAGCCATAAAGATAAATGAAATTCCGATGCATGCCACAACAATGATCCTTGAAGTCATAAAGCTGAGCAAAATAAGTCAGTTACAAAAGAACAAATACTGATTCGGACTCATAGCAACTCAATAGTAATCTTTGGTTTTTACATATTTGCTTATTTCATGTAAGTGAGATACAGAATGATCTCACCTGAGTGAAATAAGCAAATATATAGAAACCAAAAATTATTATTGGGTGGCTATGAGTCAGAATGGGCTTGATGACACCTAATAACAACAGGGGTGTGAAGGAGGAGAAAGGTGGAGTTTTTGCTTGAGGGCATTGAGTTTATGCTAATGATGGTAGAATAACTTGAAAAGAATAGCGAAAATGGTTGCACAGCTTAAAGAACAGTGATCAATGTCACTGAATTATACATGTAGAAATTGTCAAACTGGCATATATTTGGCTGTGCATATATATTTTACCACAATAAAAAAACAGTGCACTAGTAAATACTTCAAATTATTTTGGTTATTATGGTATACTATTTTCTTCAAATTATTTATATTTAAGTGTAGTATCTAAAGTTCTATATTTATAAATGGATCAGAAATGCATGAAAATGCACGTGGAGGCATTAGAGAGCTTGTACTGATTCCTATATAAATGTTATCATTTCATGTATAACAAATATAAAAGATCCAGATCTTTTTTTCAAGCCTTACTTCAAGAGTTGCAAGCCCTTAGCCTAAAATACCTGGTATCTTTCCATTTTTTAGGTAAATACAAAACTTGAAGAATAATAATAACTGTTATAAAGAATTATTAAAATAATAGTGGTTATAAAAATATATGAACAAAGAAAGAGGTTTACCCAAGAGTAGCCAAACCATGATTTTCTTTGTTGAAAATGTAAGTATTTAAATTTACATATTTGCATATTCATAAAAAATGCTAGTTGATGTGGTAACAGTGATGTCTGGTAGTGGAAGTGTTAATGAGAACTTTCATATTTTCCTTCAAAACTTTTAAATACTTTTTTCCAAGAAAATCAGTCCTTTAAATCAGTTAAACAAAATATATTTTTTTGTTTAACAATATAAAAAATGAAGATTAGCTAAGAAATTTATTTCTAACAGTAAAAGGAGAGATCTAAAATAAAAAAAGAGTCTAGTAATAATAAGGTTTAGATAAATCAGCCTATGTGTTTTATAGCCTTATTAGTTCAAAAACATTATGCCCATTTTTGCCTTTGAGCTCAAATTAGAACTGTAAAAATAACAGCCTCAAAAATAGATACTGAGATACAAGCTTATTTGTAACTATCTGAGACCTAGGAAATTCTTAAAATGCTTTGAATTAGATTGGTGTGTGTGTGTGTTTATGTGGTGGGGGTAATGTATTTTTGTTTCTGTTTGCTGCTTTTTTTTTTCCTTTATTTTTCCCTTTCCTTCTAAAAAATGACTTAGATTTCTCTCTTTGCTTTTTAGCTACGTTGTAGCCAGAAATACATCAATAGCAACCTCTTCAATTACCCCTTTGCCATTGATTCCAAGATGTACATCCCTTTTCACCTTTCAGTAGCTCTGAAGCCAGGATGCTTCTTACAAATGATGGTATCAGTAGCAATACAGGGATGATCGGTGCATATGGATGAGCTTTTGTGGTGATGGTGAGAATTCACCTACCAAATTTCTAAAAACAGGGAGCATAATTGACCAAGAGTCCCAGCTGTTGTGTTCTAAAATCTGTTGTTGCCTTTGCACTGAGGCCACACTTCCCATGGGCTGCTGCAAGCCAATGACTTAGTGTAGCACCAATACTAAGGTAGACCTGTTAAACTTGATGATACGGAATTCTTCTGACAGGTAAATGTGGCTCAAGGACTCCCAAGACATGTGGAGCTTTCCATAGACTGCACTGAAAATGCAGACAGCCATCCAACCTCCCTTCTGGCTTTCCTTCTTTTGCGGTCACGCTTGCACTGTAGTCTGAACACTCTCCCAGTTTCGCGACTCCCTCACCGTTTCCTCTCACGGCCATCTCCCCTATTTAAAAAAAAAAAAAAAAAAAAAAAGCACTCTTTTTTTCCCTTGCCAGCTACTTTAGCTTTTCATATGTTCAACACTTCAATCAAGTTATGTACATTGTCACTATAACATATGTTGAATGTAATTGCATTTGAAATGTCAGAAAGATTACACTTTAATACAGCACTGAAATTCAGAATTACTGTGTATGCAGTAAAGTGCAGAAACAGAGCAACAAAGCATGGATTTGACATTAGTACAGCAAATATTCATCACAGGTAAAATGAACAAATTCGAATTTCTCTTGCAAACCACAGCCAAGTGTTTTACGGGATGTAAGAAGATGCCTAAAAGTAGACGGCTATATGCTATCTTGTTGCTGAAACTCCTACAAAAAATTCCTTACGTTACATCAGATAATGAATCCAAAGGTGGAATAAATTGCCAGACTCCTCAGGAGAGGAGAATAAAAATCAGAACAGTGAGAATCTGATGTTGCCCTTCATCAGAAATAACTTTAAGGCAGTTTGTCATAGCTTACGTTTAAACATTTTTAATTTCTTAGTGAAGAATAATTTTTAGAGTTAATTAATATGGCACTTTCTCCATCCCCTGTTTCGTATTTTCTCCTTCTCATGACTCAAAAGTCACTGGTCTTCTTGAGCATTTTTCTTACATCTTGTCATGCTCAGTTTACCTGTGCTCATGTGGACATGCTTATGCCTTATTTTCATGGAATCCTAAATCTTTAAATTTTAAAAAGAATCTACATGTCATATAAAACACATTTTTTCCCTCTGCAGAGATTCCTCTACAACATCCACGGCAAATGGTAACTCAGCCTCTGCTTGAACATTTTAAGAACAATTTTAAATTGCTTTTTGGGCATCAAATTCCTTCACTGATGACATCAGAATACTGTACTAATTGACCCCTAATACTCGTTGCAACTCTCTGACCCCTTGATAACATACAATTTCCAATAGGATTCAAAGACCATATAGTTAGACCGAATGAGAGTGGGGATAGTAGAAGGAGATGGTGTCAAGAAAGCAACAGGGACTAGATTATTTGGGATTTTGGATGTGTTCCACTGCTAGCCAAAAGGTTGGCAGTTCGGATCCACCAGCCGCTTTTTGGAAACCCTACAGGGCAGTTATACTCTGTCCTCTAGGGTCGCTATGAGTCTGAATCAACTCGATGGCAATGGGTTTGGTTTTTGTTTTTGGTTTTTTTTGGTTTCTGTTTTAGATGTGATAAGATGTAGTCAGATTCTGAATATATTTTTAAAAATATGGAAAACAAAATTTAATTGAAATCTATAAAAATTAAAATAGAAAACTACAAAATGCAAAATAAATTTAAGAAACTGGAGAAGGAATTGGAAAGGAAGCCAAAGACAGCATGAGTACTTCCCTATATAAATATTTTATTTATATTTAATATAGCCACATGCATAGTTAATTTTGCTTTGGTATATTTTGCAATATTTCTAATAGTATCCAGTTATATTGCATTGAGATCTCTAAATCAAAAACTATTTTTCCTTTTTAAACAAATATCAAAGAAGAACATTATAAACTGAAATATAATTTGCATTAGGGCAGGGACTTCTTTTTGTTGTGTTCACTATCTATCTTACCCTTGTTGTTTAAAATAGTATCTGATGCACAGTAGACATTCTTTAAATATTTTCTGAATAAACTTGTTGGAAAAAATGTAGGCTATACTTCAAAGTTTAAATAGAACTGTTATTCAAGTCATTATTTTCAGGGTCTTTGTGAACATCCTTCACACAATTTTTTTTTAATTTTAATTACTACGTAAACTCATGTCTGGCATGAAGAATGTAGGACAAAAAAAGTAAATTACCAGATATTTGAGTTCTATATATTATCTCAAGAGCAATTATCACTACAATCTATCATCCATTTTATCATATTTATACCTTTTTAGAGGGTTTTCACGCATTAAATATACAGTCTTTCTCTGAGAAGAATCTCTTCCCTTTCTAAAGATGAAACCCTACATATCAAAAAAGGGTGAAATAAGACAAGGTCCTTGCAAAGTTGAACCATTAGAACTTGAGTACAAATATAAGAAGACAGAAAATATATTAAGATACAACCTGGCAGCTCTGATCAAAAGTCAAATATTATGGTATTCAAACCTATGGCTTCTCAGCTATTTTATTTCTCATACTCTCCGTATGTAATTATAAGTTGTTCTCTTTTAATTTTTGATACACTGTTTTTAAAATTTCAGCCTTTTGCAGCTTATAATTGTTAACATTTTTTGAGATATTTTATGATACATACCATGCTAAGAAAGATTACATACATTACCTAATTTGAATTTCCTACTCAACTTACAAGATAGATATAATCGCCCTTTTTCACAAATGAAGAAACGGACTAAAAAATGTAACTTAGACCAGCTAAGGAAGTGACAAAGAAAAGATTCATTTGAAAAAAGATTTGTTAAAACAGGGAAGAAAGAAGATGGATTGGATCATAATTGACTTATTTGCTAATGTCATGAAAGTACTAAAGCCATGGAGGACACCCATATCTGCGTGAACAAGTCCTATAAAATGCTTTGATGCTTTCCAGGATGCCTTCCACCTCAGGCTCAGTAGAGGTACTAAGTTCCGTTAGAGATGCAGAACCCATACTCAAAACTTCAAGTATCTTCTAATAATTAGATACTGCAGCCAATTAAAAAAAAAAAAAAAATCTGCTATGGAAAACCAAGATGAGGGACCTCCTAAAAATTCAACGCTTATGCTCATCAAAAGAGTAAAACGAGAACTTATAGACTGAAAAAAATCTTTGGGAACAACATATCTGACAAGGGTCTAATCTCTAATTTATAAATATATACAGAAAACTTCAACAACTCTACAACAAAAAGACAAATAATCCAATCAAAAAATGGGCAAGGGACATGAACAGACACTTTACCAAAGAGGACATTCAAGTGGCTAACAAACACTTGATAAGATGCTCGTGATCATTAGCTGTTGTTGTTGTTGTTAGGTGCCTTTGAGTTGGTTTCAACTCATAGAGACCCTGTAAGACTGAACAGAATGGCCCCATAGGGCTACCAAGGAGTGGCTGGTGGATTTGAACTGCTGACCTTTGGGTTAGCAGCCGAGCTCATATCAAAATGTCAGCAGTTTGAATCCACCAGGTGCTCCTTGGAAACCGTATGAGGCAGTTCTACTTTGTCCTATAGGGTCGCTGCGAGTTGAAATAGACTCGACGGGTTTTGTTTTGTTTTTTGGTTAATGGCTAATGGAAGCCGTAATGGCATAGTGGTTAAGAGCTCGGCTGCTAACCAAAAGGTCAGCAGTTCAACTCCACCAGCCACTCTTTGGAAACCTTATGGGGCAGTTCTCTTCCATCCTATAGGGTCACTATGAGTTGGAACCAACTCAACGGCACCTAACAACAACAACAATGGCTAATGATCATGAGCATCTTTTCATGTGTTTGTTTTTAGAGAGATGTAAATCAAAACTACAGTGAGATACCATCTCACTCTACAAAAATGGCACTGCTCAAAAAAACAGAAAACAACAAATGCCTGTAAAGTTGTGGGGAGATTGGAATGCTTATACACTGCTGGTGGGATTGTAAAATGGTACAACCACTATGGAAAATGGTATGGTACTTCCTCATAAAACTAGAAATAGAAACACCTTATGATCTAGCAATCCTGCAGCTAGGTATATACTCTAGAGATCTAATAGTAGTGACACAAATAGACATTTACACACCTTTGTTCATAGCATTATTTATTCACAATAGAAAAAAAGATGGAAACAACCTAAATGCCCATCAATGGATGAATTGATAAACAAATTGTGGTACATACATACAATGGAATACTACTCAGCTATAAAGAATAATGACGAGTTCTCGAAACAATGTGGATGAATCTTGAGGACATTATATTGAGTGAATTAAGTCAATCATAAAAGAACATATATTGCATGGTGTCACTTTTATAAAAAAATAAGAATAGGTATACATACTGAAAGCAATGTTCTGGGATGGTTACCAAGAATGGGAGAGGGAGGGAGGGGAAATCCCTTTCTAGATGGTAGACACTTGTTATTTTTGGTGATGGAAAGGCAGTACTGAATGCAGGTGAAGTCTGCACAACCTGACCAAGGTAAATGATAACACTAAGAAGTACGCAAGAATAAGAGACAATTTTGGTAAAAGCTATAACATGCAATTTTGCAACAACATTAATAACAACCAAAAAAAATGTGTGTGGTTATATAGGTAGATCTTGTATGCATATATGTGTATAGGAAGGCACATGTGAGTATATTGGTGTGCATGTATAGGTGTATCTGAAGGCATATGTATATACATATTTGTGTGTGCTGCATATATGTTCATATATATAATAAAGCACATAGGGGGCATGGTTACAGATACTTCCTAGACATAAACAAACACTTCATGGGATTGGTTTACTGGGTTTGAAGGCTTAGGGCCATAGTCTCATTGGACAACTTGGTCAATTGTTCATAAATATAATGTCCTACACCTTAGTTTGGTGAATTGCATCTGGGATCGCAAAAGCTTGCAAGTGGCTATCTAACAACTATTGGTCTGTACTCGTTAGGAGCAAGAGAAAGAAGGAAACCAAAGACTCAAAGAATATACTAGTCTACAGAATAACATCCCACAGCAACTGCGGCCTCATCTATCCTGAGACCAGAAGAACTAGATTGTACCTGGCTACCACTACCAACCATTTTGACCAGGGATACCATAGATGGTCCCAGGTAGAATGGGAGAAAAATGTAGAACAAAATTTAAATGCCTAAGAAAGTCCAGTAGAAACTAGAGTAACCCCCGAGATTATCGCTCTGAGATACTCTTTAAACTTAGAACTGAAGCCACTCCTGGAGGTCATCTTTCAGCCAAACAACAGATTAGCTCATAAAATAAACACTATCATTCCTGAGTAGTGTGCTTCTTTAAATAATCATCTATATGAGAACAAACAATTGACATTTACCCTAAAGTAAAGAAGATAAGGGGACGAGGAAGCTATATAAATGTAAACAGAATGGAAATAATGACAATGCTGACACATTATGAAAAGTACAACCAGTGTCACTAAACAATATGAATAGAAATTGTTAAATGGGGAGCTAATCTGATGTGTAAACTGCCACCAAAAACACAATAAAACCATATAAAAAACCAAACAAATAAAAAACCCAAGATGAGCAAGAGTTGTGCTCATTCTAATAGCAAGGCTTTCAGTGTAAAATTGTGCATACTCCAAGGACCATATTTAAGGAAATGATGGTGATAATTAATGTGAAAAAAATCAAAGAATACAAAAATTAAGATGGATTTAAGATAGCTGTTCTTTCATTCCTAAGGATTCTCTTTCTTGATAATCCTATGTAGTTGGTTTTATTTTTATTCAATATGGCATTATTTGCTTTCATTTGCCCCTTTAACATAGAAAAGGAGCCCTGGTGGCATAGTGGTTAAGAGCTCATCTGCTAACCAAAAGGTCAGCAGTTCAAATCTACCAGATGCTCCTTGGAAACCCTATGGTGCAGTTCTGCTCTGCCCTATAGGGTTGTTATGAGAATTGACTCAATGGCAAGAGGTAACATAGAAACATATGCAACTTCATCTTCTTAACCTACTGTATCAGTACACTTTAAGTCTTGTTCACTTATCTGGTCTTTTGACCACCTAGCTTCAGATTTTTAGGATATTACTAACTATACAAACTTAGTGCTGTTAACTGTACTTGTGTATGTAATTGTCTTTAATATAGAGAAACATATAAAGCTAGATGATATCTGACTAAAATATGAAAGCTGAATAAATGAACAGAGGAAGTAATATAAAAATAATTATATAATATATTCATATATAGCATATATATGCATTATATCATATATATCAGAAATATAACATATACTATATAATATAAATTCATGCAATAATTAATACTGGTAAATGAACTATCTCATAATTGGTTACTGCAGCCAATTAAAGAAGGATATATTTGGATTTTTTAGGGAGATTGTGTGAGGCAAAGGATCTGGTTGTTGCCAATGAGAAGAGCCACAGAAATTTTTCAACATATAATAAATATATAAAAATGAATGATTTATCTAGATAGAAATAAGAAACATGTATATACTATACTATAAACTTTACCTAAAAACTTCAGAATTGTAATTCCCTTGTCTCAATATACTCTATTCTCTTTTATTTGAATTCTGAACTGTAATGGACCATGTCGTTAATCATCCTATATTCACAAGGGATGACAATTTGGCCCAAGGACAATGTAGAAGAAAATAATAGTCTATCCCAAACTTACTGAAAAAGATGAGAACATTAAAAAAAGCCACTGATAAACATTTGACGCTAATTGACATTTTTGACAGTGTAAGTGAAGAGGTCAAGAATTAAATTGGCCGTAAAATAACCTAAGTGTTCTTATTTCTAGCACATTTCACTAAGCTTTGGGGAGGTGTTATTAAGGGACAAAGAGTTCATGGAGAATAATTGAAAAAAAATAAATAACCTTGTGCTGACAAAGTTTTATTAAATCTGTACTACTTCTTAGGTAAAAGAAGCATGTCAATTCTTATTTTATACTTATTCCTCTTAATAAAAAGATTCAAATAATACATCACATTTAAATTTCTCTCACCAGTAGAAAGGAGGAGTGTGCTGTCACAGGACAGGGAGAGTAACTAGGGTCATTTAACAATGTATGTATAAATTTTTGTATGAGAGACTAACTTGAATTGTAAACTTTCACTTAAAGCACTACAATAAAATAAATAAATAAATAAATTTCCCTCACCATGTGAGTTTTTCCTACCAAGGAAGCAAATCCTACCACTTTCAAAGTACTCAGTATGACAATTGAAATTACTATGAAATTAAATTTCTGTTCTTAATAACAGCTTTGGGCCAGTCAGACATTCAAAACTCAGATTACTACTGCCTGTTAAGTTCAAATTCGCCAGCAAAGGGGTATGCCATTGCCTGACAATAGTCAGAACCCCCATTGCAACTTCTAGGCTAGGAAATTATATAATTCTCCCCCGGAAGAAATTTCTTTTTTTTTTTTTAAATGCAAAAACAAAAACACAAAAGAAGACTTAAAGGGACTTCTCAAAATACTCAGGAGAAAGTTCAAGTCACGTGCAGGATGTACATTGTTAGAGAGTATTAGTATGGGAGAGAGACTATTCCCTATTCTTAATCATACAAGTGGGAGATATGCCCTACTACTGAAATTGGGTGAGGGAGGTATATTTCCTGTCCAGGCTTCTTTGAAACCGGTAGGGAATATGAATTCAATCCTGTATACCATGTAATAGGAGACATTAGCAACCTGGAGTACACCAAATTGAGAATTTGTAGGAGTATAAAATATTGAAAGCATAATTGTATTTATTCTGTATAACATTCGTGGGTAGAATTGAATCCAACACCTGGCATATTTTTCCTTCTAGAGCTCTAAATGTACTAAGTACACTTCCTCAATGGCCTCTTTTAAACCACTCTCCTCATCATATTAAAGGAAAAAAAAAAAAAAACTCGTTTTCTTCCTAGCTTTGAAGAGATTTTGGCTATTGTATAAAGCCTACAGGTAACTGTAGAGTGAGAGGGGGCATACCATTTGTCTCTAAGGACTTACTTTAATTGAGGGTAGGCAAGCTATTATCACAGGATGGAGGGAAGTTAAGATTTGCACAAATTTGGGTAAATATGCCTCAACTCATAACTTACATAAATTAGGTGTTCCGTAAACTGGGTTTTTCATAAATTAGGAGGCTCCATGAGTTGGAATCGACTTGATAGCAAGCAACAATATCTATTGAGAGTGAGGAGGTGAAAAGGGGATAGAAAATTCATAGATAAAGTTTGAAATAGATGTTGTGGAAAATAGGAGAGTAAAGCAGAATTTATAGCAAAATTGTAAAGCATTGTTGAAAGCCAACTGAAGTTAAAAAAAAAAAAAACCCATTGCCATTGAGTCAATTCTGACTCATAGCAACCCTATACGGCAGAGCAGAACTGCCCCATAGGGTTTCCAAGGAGCACCTGGTGGATTCGAACGGCTGACCTTTTGGTTAGCAGCCAACTCTTTAACCACTACACCACCAGGTTTTCCTTCATTAGTGATCATTAATTTAGAGTGGAACCAATCTGCATTTTCTATTACTTTCTCTAGGTGTTCTTTCATCTTCTCAAGTAAATGCCCAGTGTCACAGAGCAACTTCATGTTAAAGTATGGATTCAAATCAAGTTCTTCTAATTTCCGACCCATGTGCTTAACTACTCTGCTCTAGAGTATATGTTTAATGTACTAAGAAGCTACAATCCAAAAACATATACCTTATAATGAAGAGTATTATAAAGGTGCATTGGTTTTATATGAATTATTTTTTAAAGCTTAAACACATTTCAAAACCCTCATTATTCCTTGATTTTTTTTCCAGTATACCTTCCTTTATTTCACTTTAAATATTGAAAGTATCTTTCACAAAAACAAAAATATTTAATAATCCTTCAGGATTAATTTTTGCTTTTGAATTATGAAAAAATTATGGGCAGACTTGAAGCTTTTGCACCAAATACAATGACCACAAAAGTTTAATACTGAAATTAAGTGAGTAATGAGCGGGAAAAAAAATGGAGGTGAAGATCAATCAGCATCTCCTGTCTACACGTTTCTAGGAGGTTGGTTGCATATAGAGTTTGAGATTTACCCACTCTATCTTTAGCATTATTTCACATAGTATGTAAGAAAAGGAATCTACTGAGTTCCATTAAGAATCACATATTCTCTCTCATTCAAAGTTGAACTGAGATTAACGATGACTTACCTGAAAATACTAAGACTTTGTGAATCATACGTTATAGAAATGGTGATACAAACGTGAAATGCAATATCTGTCCCTCCTCATATAAAACTTATGAGAAAAAGACTTGTAAGGAAATTTCAGGGATGCTTTGACTAAAGGGATTGATAAAAATGGAAAGACCAATGGCAGTTTCCAAAAGCAGATGAGAGGTGGAATTAAAAAAATAATGATCTATCAATTATAACTCTACAACAAAGAAATAAATTGCTTTGCAGAGTACACAATTTCAGTGCAATGGAAATATTGATGTGGGAGCCAGAGAAACTGGCTGGAATCTTTAAAGCAGTTATCTGCCTTGGCTGGGAGGTTAGAATAGAAAATCAGCAATAAGATTCCACGCCTTTGACATTTTCAGTAATAAGTAGTGATTCTGGGGTATCAACGTCTGTGTAGGGTATAGAAAAAACTTCAAGGGGAAAGATCCGTAGTAGGCAAGCCAATAAAAATGCTAATTTTTACTAAAATGTTAATTATAAAGTCATTAAAAATAATCATTTTCCCTGATTTTGAAATCTGAATTGGGATCACAGCTTTTGTGAAAATCAGTCATATTAGCATATTATTGATGGTTTGAACTCCCAATTATAAAAGGTTCAGAAGACAGCTAATGGCTCACATCATATGGATTTGTAGAGAAAATTAAATATAATAATGAAGCATAGAGGCTATTAGTGCTATTACCTATAAACACTTGCAAAAAATAAAAAGGAGGATTAGTATATGCTGCTCCAGTTCCTCAAGTGGCATATATCAAGGTCAACCAGAAACAATGAGGAAATACTAGAATGTTGCCAACGGATGGCAACAGCCTTGAATTTTAAACAGACACAACCCTTATAAAGAAGGAAATATATCCTACTTAGTATTTTTAAAAAAAGTATATATGTAAAGGTTGCAAAGGTTACCATAAATACTTTCGTAATTCAGACTATAAGAAACAAAAGTTATAACTATGGTTTTAATTTTATCTTGAATCATTTAAAATTTTCTAATAATAATTTAAAAAGGTAAAATGGGTAATATAAGTCAGAACATGGATTTATAAGATTAATCAATCTTAACTGAATTCTTGTCATGACTCTTACTAACTATATGTCTTAGGTTGGGTTCTCTAGAGAAGCAAAACCAGTGCAGTGTATAAATACATAGAGATTTATATCAAGAAAACGGCTCATGCGTTTGTAGGGGATGGAAAGTTCCAAGTCTGTGAGTCAGTCTGGAGGCTTCTCCTGACTCACATAGCCGCAAGGGCTGGAGAACCAAGATCAGCAGGTAAGTTGCTATCTCAAGTCCAAGAACCTGAGGTTAGATGAACAGGAGCCAGCTGCTGGATCCAGAGTGAACAAAAGCCAGTGAGTCTTGCCAGAAGTCTACCTATATTGGAAGCAGGCCATACTCCCAAGGAAACTCCCTTTCAACTGATTAGCTGCTCATAACAGATCTCGTCATGGAGGTGATTACAATATATCAGATCTCATTACAGAAGTGATTACATCATTATATAGCTGCCAAACAATATCATCACTTCCAAACCAGTGAAAATCATGGCCCAGCCAATTTGACACACAAACTTAATCATCATACTACATGATGCTGGGAAATTGAAGTAACCTCATTAGAACACTTTTATACAATAATGATGGTAACTTTTATAAAATGAGGACAAAAATGTATTGAACTGGAACACCATAAAGAGACCCTAAGGGTCATCTCACCGTGAAATGAAAATAAATTTCTTCTTTATTAAAAACTATAAATAATTAATAGTGGCAGCCCAGAATACTCTGTAGAAATTCTGAGTCACTGTTATGAATTAGCAGTGAAAAGTATTATTATCTATCAACAGTGTCTGCTCTGGATACAGGGTCTGGAGATGCCTTTCAAGTGACATGAATTTACAGATCCCAAACTCTTACAAGTGACCCTCCCTTAAAATTTCTCATCCCCTACTTTACAAAGTGAAAATTGACACCTATAGAGATCATATGTCTGATGAAAGAAAGTGGCACTGGGGATGTCTTTCTATTATTATCATGATTTATTCCATTTTTGTTTCTACTTGGATTCTTAAAGTAATAAATTTATTTTTGTATTTATTCATCTAGTTTCACATAAAGATATATATATTATCAACTTAAATTGAGGGAATAGATTTTATTTCGTACTACCTTAGGGTAAAAGGGAAAAAATATAATTACTAGAGGTTAAATATTTGAGTACTAGCACTCTTTCGGGACCCTGGTGGCACAGTGGTTAAAGAGTTTGGCTGCTAACCAAAAAGGTCAGCAGTTCAAATCCACCAGTCACTTTTTGGAAACCCTATGAAGCAGTTCTACTCTGTCCTATAGGGTTGCTATGAGTTGGAATCAACTCAGTGGCAACAGGTTTGGCTTCGGTTTGGTTTACTCTTATATTTAGTAATAATAGCAACCAGATACTGTGATCATAGGAAAAAAGTAAACATTAAATCAAATGGAAGAGATAAAATATAATCTGGAAACTTAGTCCTCTCTCATAGTTTAAAATCTTTGATATGTGTCACTGACTTCAACATTACAACTGGAATATTCCTTTGAGTCAGTTGTCATTCTAACAAATTTATGTGCACAATATTGTACTCCATGGATTTAAAAAAAAAAAAACCCTCATTGCTGTCAAGTTGATCCCGACTCATAGCGACCCTATAGGACAGAGTAGAACTGGCCCATCGGGCTTCCAAGAAGGAGGTGGTGGATTCAAACTGCCGACCTTTTGGTTAGCAGCTGTAGCTCTTAACCCCTTCGCCACCAGGGCACAAAAGGACATTGGTTTTTTTCACCTATTCCTAGAATCAGTCCATGAGTGCCTTTCCCTCTTGTTTTATTGGCAAGTACACTATCTCTTAAAATTCAATAAGAGAAAATAAGTCTGTTTTTTGCATATCCCTGTATATTTACATTCATGGTGTTCTTCTTTATTACTTCCTATAGATGAGAGTTCATCTGGTATTATTTCTTTTTATCCTGAATCACTACATTTAGAATTTTTTGACTGCAGATTTACTGGAAAATAATTGTCTCAGTATTCCTTTATTGGAAAATATCTTTATTTTGCCTTCATTTCTAAAGGATTTTTTTGCAGGATATGGGATTTTTTGAGGACAGGATTTTCCCCCCATTCAATTACATTGTTTTCTGTTATGCATGTTCTCTTATAAGAAAACAGCCTTCATTTTTACTCCCACTATATATTTTTCTCCTCTGATTGCTTTTTTAAATTGCGGTAAGTATGTAAATAACAAAACATTTGCCATTTCAACAGTCTTCACATGTACAGTTCAGTGACGTTAACTATGTTCATCACGTTGTTCAAACACCATCCTTAACTGTTCCTGAATTTATTCATCACCTTTAACAGAAGCTCAGTGTACCCTAATTACTGTGACTTCCTTTCCCTCTCCCTCCTGGTTGGTAGCCACTAATAAACTTTGACCCCTATACACTACTCTAGGCATTTTACATAACTAGGATGATACACTTGGCATAGTGTTTTCAAGTTTCATTGATGTCTTGATTTTTGTTTTATCTTCAGTTTTCAGCAATTTGACTATTACGCGCCGAGGTGTAGTTTTCTATTGTTTATGGTTTGCAAAATTCATGCAACAGTGAGTTGCTGTTTTTAAATAATCTATATGTAAATTATTTTTTCCTTTAGATTTCTCAACTACCTTTCAATAATACAAATATAATCATATATTTAATTATAATAAAATCAAGTGCTAACAAACTGTAAAACACTTGAACGTTCATAAGGAAGTCATTGAATAACTTGTGCTATATATGTAGAAATGGAATAATATGCCACCATTCGACAAAAGAAGAACTGACACATTCAAATTGTGGTGTTGCCAAAGAATATTAAATATACCATAGACTGTCAGAAGAATGAACGAATTTTTCTTGGAGAAAGTACAGCAGAATGCTTCTTAGAAGCAAAGACAGTGAGACTTTGTCATGTTTACTTTGGATATGTTATCAGGAGGGACCAACCACTGGAGAATGACATCATGCTAGTAAAGAAGAGGGTCAGAGAAAAACAGGCAGACCCTCAATGAGATGGATTGACACAGAAGTTGCAACAATGGGCTCAAATATAACAATGATGGTGAAGATGGCTTAGTACTGGACAATGTTTCATTCTGTTATACATAAGGTCACTATGGGTAGAAACTGACTTAAAGGCACCTAACAATAACAATTCAACAAAACCATTTAGGCATATCTTAGATATTTAACTATTCACCAAGAGGGATACTTTTAATGTTTTAGTAAATGTTGAAAGCCAAGTGCAGAGCAACATGTGTAAAATATTAATTCTGAAAAACTGACATCTTTGTTTTATTAGCATAAGTAAAGTTTGAAAAAGATATATGTCAAATAATTAACTCTGGTTACTTCTGGGACAGGGTAGGAATGATACAGGGTAGAGTAAGATTATTATTTTGTCTTTATTTTTCTTTATGTTGTTTTACTATTTGCATTAATTATGCTTTTTTATATTTTTAATATTTTTAAAGAAAATGTGATGAAAATGGTTTTAAGAACAAAATATACCCAGAAAAAAAAAAAAAAAAACCAGCAGAAACCTGTTCAGGACACCCCATCACCTGAAAGATGAATGCCCTACTTCTTAATAAACATAATAGTCTCTTCTCTTTAATAGCTGCTTGAAATTCTTTAATAAGCCATACCTCTCTTACTTTATTCTCTCTGCTTCTTGAAACACCCTTTCTCCATTCACCTTGCCACTTCCAACTTCCCATTTAGATCTTAAGCTTATATGCCACATTCTCTAGTTCAGCCCATGATCTCTCCTCTAGATGATATATTGTTTGTTATACGTGCTTGTCTGTCCCAACTTATTTGCCATGTACACCGAATGTCTTTTCTCATTGAAATTTCCCTTATCTGTCACCCTTCCTAGTCTGCTTAACCCTTGAGGATAAGTACTGTATGTTGCATCTCTATAAATAAATCTCAATGCCTACCACAGTATACAAACGGATAAACATTTTTTTAGCATGAGTAGGTGACAAATTAAATATTTATAATAATAAATCGAACATATTTCTTTCAGTAGTAGACATTAAAATCTTAACTGCCACCTGAATTTCACAATTCAGTTTTATATTGGTTTACCTTCCTAGTTAGGCCACAAGATGTTTAAAATAATATTTTAATCTCTTGTTGTCATGGGGAGATTTCACATTTTAATATCACTAGCTAGGGAATTGCTTTTCAAAGTAAGAAGGTAAACTTTAAACAAATGCGTAAGAGCGATCATTTAAAAACAACTGCAATCATCTGTTAGCGCCTGTTACTGATCATAGAAAATGCAAAATCATAATGAAGAGCAAGAGTTTTACAAAGAGACAATTACCATAAATATCTTATGTGCTCTGAAAGGTTTATGTACAGGAAACTGGGGGAACCCAGAATTGAAGCACTTTTCTCAATTTAAAAAGTTGGAGAAATCACCCAAAGGAAATATCTGGATTAAGACTTGATGGATGAGTAAGAGTTGGCTAGGCCCAAAAGGCAGAAGAAGGAATTTTCTAGATAGGTAGTGCTATATGGCAAAGTCAGAATATATATGTGTGTGGGGAAGTGTAAGCTGTTCATTATCAAAAAACTGAAATAGGATACAGAGCATGGCAGAAAATAACACCTGACTTATATTCATGTTCTAGACAATTAAAACCCCCATAGATTGCACTATGGATTAAATTTTGAGCTGATTTCAACTATTTCAGATATATAAAAATAATTCAGTTATGTAAATGTGTGAGTTTTAATGGCTTTCCTTGGTCTGTGAAAGAAGGTGCGTAATTCAACTTAGTCTTATGTTCTCTCAGATTTCTGACAGCTGTCCCACTTATAAAGCAGAAAAGAAATGAATGTGGGTTAAATAACAATCATTTAATGTGAAATATAACTAGCAATTGCAGAAATTCATTAATTAAATTAAATAGTTGCCAACAGTTCTATGCACTTCCATTATTTCCAAGATTTTCTATCAAAGCAATGTCATTAAATTTTATATCTTAATTAGAATGTTTACCATTTAATTTTGCCTAACATTGCTCTGCATTTAGGTTTTGGATTCTTTTTCATTATAATTTTGAAGCAATTAACTCACAAGAAAAAAAAAAGTAATTTGCAGGTTTGCATAATTGCCCAGATGTTAGTCTGCTACACTAAAAAGAAAGAATAGCAGTATTCTAAGATTTTCCTTCAAAGGGAAAATAAAAAGACAGGAACATGCACACACTAAGTTCTTCTTTGGTTTATAATTCCTATAAACCTATTTGAAAAATTACATACAGTATATTAAGCTTAATTAAAAAAAAAAATGTGGTATAGAAAATTGTTTCTGCACTCTTGAGATTAGCCCAAGCAAGTTAGAAAACTAATTAGTAGATGGGAAAAATTGTAATTATTAACACATAACAAACCATTGTAGATGATTTACCTTATTTTATCCCTTCCTTCTACGTAAGGCTGAAAACATAAAATCAAAGATAAAGAAATTATTATTCATTTAGTTGTGCCAAGCCCAAAGAACTTAAATTTGGAGCAGCTTTATCAGTTGATTTTTCTTTGCTGAAAGGGATTTAAATAAGTTCATATGTGAAGACCATTATAAAAATGGATACAAACCTCAACTCTCATATAGGTATTTAATTATTCCTTATTTAACTGTCCTCCAAGACTTTCCTGATACAGTCTTATGCAAAGAACACAGTGCATTGCATGTATGTCTTCATATTAGACAGAAACTTGATTAAAAGTTTTAAATTAATATTCATTGAAATTATCTGCATGTATACAATTAAACTTTTTAAAAATTTATTCTACACATAGTACCTACTTTTGCAAGTAATGATCTATTGGCTTTGTTAGTCTTTAGACATAAAAATATCAATTCAGTTGACAAATTTGTATTTTAATAAGCAGTATCATTATTGTTTTATCTGATATTTTAAAATATACTAGCTGTGTTGCATGACCCTATAGTACCAAGTTATTACTAAGACATCTCTCATTTCTGTCATTGAGTTTTTAAGGAACTTTCCTCTCTGCCTACCCTTATCTCGTCTTTTTAATACAGTGATTAATACATGACCTTATTTATCCTTAACTATGAGGTACAATGGCAAACAGGGGTTTCCACTGGGATGCAACGACTGGCACCTTCAAAAGTAAGGTAGGATTACCAGTGACATAGCTTTAGAAGTTTCAGAATTCAAGTTCACCCTGGATAAGCTTGGATGTTTATCTGAAGCTTATTCAGTCCTTCTGAATTGGTAAAATTTAGCTGTAAACATCAAAAATCAGACTTTCTCATGAGATTTAGTATACTTTAACTTCTGTTCCAAACCAGAAATACCAAGAGGATAATTTCTCTTGCAGTGTCATCGTGGCTGTTTTCATGCCTTAAATAAAATGGTGGGAACGAGAAACACAGATAGAAAAAAACCACAGATCCAAATTTATTTAAATATTTTTTTCTTTTGTTTTAAAAAATGGAGATAGAAAAATTTGAAAAAGAAAATCTATTCTTATTGAGTATTTCAAACCTAAAATATATCTGAGTCTAGTTAGCTCATTCAATAAGTACATGGAATTAATTAAGTCTGTGTAACTAATGTGTTTTCAAGATCTACGAATGAATCAGCCTATGTAACTGCATCTGCTCCCCTACAATTCATCCTCCCAAAGTGGATATTGACCAAGCCTAGAAGAAACATTTAGTACCTACATACCTTCAAGGCTTTGAATCATTCCGACTCATAGCAACCCTATAAGACAGAGTAGAACTTCCCCATAGAGTTTCCAAGGCTGTCATCTTTACAGAATCAGATTAATGGTTCTTTCTCCCACAGAGAAGCTGGTGGGTTCAAACTGCTGACCTTTCAGTTAGCAGCCAATCTCTTAACCACTGTGCCATCAGGGCTCCTTAGGACCAAGGTTACATCTCTATAATTTTAGTCAAGTCTATGTAAATAAGTTACCATTTTTACATATTTATATTTCAAATATTGTTAATTAAATGAAATGCTTAGTATGGTGTCTGACAGTATTACAGCATAAACAGTTAAATTAAGCACATAAACTTGTATACAGCAAACCCAAACTTCATGAATTTGAATATCAAGTTTGCCACTTATTTCCTGTCTAAAATTGACATAAAACATAATCTCAGGGCCTCATATTCCTATTTTGTAAATGTGTATAATGAGTAAATAATTGATTAGTGTTGGACTTAAAGAGACAATTGGTATTATTGTCTTAGCACACTGCAAGGCATAAATGAGTATTAATATTGTTATTATTATTATTACATCTCATACCTATGTTTTTTAAAGTGCATAAATGGGCCTGATAATTTTTTAGCATCCTACTTTCAGAATATTTAGTTTTCACGCGCTGCAGAACTCTTTCCTTTGAGATTCATGTTATCTGTTTACTACACTCTGCTTTTCTGATTTGCTGTCATTCACCAACCTTCCAATTATCCCCTGCTCACTTGACAAGGACATTCACTTGTGCTACATTTCATCCATACATTCTTATAGGTACTCTGCGAAATGTGTCAACAACAGGAACTGTCATAATTTTGAAAGCAATCACTAACTTCTGAACTCAACTCCCCATCACTTTAGCTCCCTTACTTCCTCACTTGTTCCTTGACACTTGATCTATGAAGACTTAATTTTAGATAATTATAACCAACTAACCTTCTGCATTACTTTTCCGGTACCTGGAACAATTAATGCTTATGGAAATATCACCCAGGTATATGAAATAATCCAAAACCATATATGCACTGAATGATTCTGTGGTGGCTAATTTTATGTATCGACTTAGCTAAGCTATGGTGCCTAGTTGTTTCTTCAAACACTAGTCTAGTTGTTGTTATAAAATATTTACACGTATTTAAATTGTTGTTGTTGTTGATACGTGCCGTAAATTGGTTCCGACTCATTGCGACCCAATGCACAACAGAACGAAACATTGCCAGGTCCTGCGCCATCCTCCCAATTTTTGCTGTGCTTGAGCCCATTGTTGCAGCCACTGCGTCAATCCATCTCATTGAAGATCTTCCTCTTTTTCACTGACCTTCTACTTTACCAAGCATGATGTCCTTCTCCAGGGACTGATCCCTCCTGATAACATGTCCAAAGTATGTGAGACCTTCTAAGAAGCATTCTGGTTGTACTTCTTTCAAGACAGATTTGTTCGTTCTTTTGGCCGTTCGTGGTATATTCAATATTCTTCGGCAACACCACAATTCAGAAGGGTCAATTCTTCGGTCTTCCTTATTCATTATCCAGCTTCCACATGCATATGAGGAGATTGGAAACACCATGGCTTGGGTCAGGCGCACCTTAGTCTTCAAGGTGACATCTTTGTTTTTCAACACTTATGCAGCAGATTTGCCTAATGCAATGCATCTTTTGATTTCTTGACTGCTGCTTCCATGAGTGTTGATTGTGGATGCAAGTAAAATGAAATCCGTGACAACTTCAATCTTTTCTCCACTTATCTTGATGTTGCTTATTGATCCAGTTGTGAGGATTTTTGTTTTATGTTGAGGTGTAATCCATACTGAAAGCTGTGGTCTTTGATCTTCATCAGTAAGCAAGGTTGTGTCATCAGCATATGCAGGTTGTTAATGAGTCTTCCTCCAGTCTTGATGCCCGTTCTTCTTCATAGAGTCCAACTACTTAGGTTATTTGCTCAGCTCAGCATACAGATTGAATAGGTATGGTGAAAGGATACAACGCTGACGTACACCTTTCCTGCCTGACTTTAAACCACGCGATATCCCCTTGTTCTGTTGGAATGACTGTTTCTTGGTCTATGTACAGGTTCTACATGAGCACAATTAAGTGTTCTGGAATTCCCACTCATCAAAATATTATCCATAATTTGTTATGATCCACACGATCAAATGCCTTTGCATGGTCAATAAAACACAGGTAAACATCTTTCTGATAGTCTCTGCTATTAGCTAGGATCCATCTGACATCAGTAATGCTATCTATCCCTTGTTCCACATCCTCTTCTGAATCTGACTTGAATTTCTGGCAGTCACCTGTAGATGTACTTCTGTAACTGCTTTTGAATGATTTTTGGCAAAATTTTACTTGTGTATAATGTTAATGATATTGTTTGATAATTTCCACATTCTGTTAGATCACCTTTCTTTGGAATGGATACAAATATGGATCTTTTCCAGTCAGTTAGCCAGGTAGCTGTTTTCCAAATTTCTTGACATAGACGAGTGAGTGCTTCCACATCTCAACTGGTATTCCATCAATTCCTGAAGCCTTGGTTTTCATCAATGCCTTTAGTGCTGGTTGGCCGTCTTCCTTCAGCACCACTGGTTCTCGATAATATGCTACCTCCTGAAATGTTTTCAAGTCAACCAATTCTTTCTGGTACAGTGACTCTGTATTTCTTACATCTTCTTTTGATGCTTCCTGAGTCGTTTATTATTTTCCCCATAGAATCCTTCAATATTGCAAGTTGAGGCTTAAATTTTTTCTTCAGTTCTTTCAGCTTCAGAAATGCTGAGCGTGTTCTTCCTTTTTGGTTTTCTATCTCCAGGTCTTTGCACATTTCATTATAGTACTTTACTTTGTTTTCTCAAGTCACCCATTGAAATCTTCTGTTCAACTCTCTGACTGGCTTATTTTTTCCATTCGATATAGCTACTCTACTTTCAAAAACAAGTTTCAGAGTCTCTTCTGACATCCGTTTTGGTCTTTTCTTTCTTTCCTGTTTTTTTTTAATGGCCTCTTGCTTTCTTCATGTATGAATTCCTTGATGTCATTCCACAACTCATCTTGTCTTTGGTCATTAATGTTCAATTCCTCAAATCTATTGGGTGATAGGAAAAATAAAATATATGTAAAGTTACAGATATATTTTGCATATAGGACTAAACTAGATGTAAACTTGAAGGAATGGGCAGGGTCAAGGATGATTTCCAGGTTTATGCCATGAGCAACAGGGTGAATATGTTGACTTTTACTTACTTGAAATAGCTAGAGAAGAAGCATACTGGGAGAGAGGAATATCATGAATTAATCAAACCCCTACCTAATTCTAAGGACCCTTCTCTAGAATCTCAATTATAACTTCAACAACCATCCTGTGCTGAGTTTTCACATATCTGTTCTTGCATTTCAAATTTCCAATGTCTACTCAATATTTTACTTTGGTTGTCATCTCATTGGTCCTGCATTATGATCAACATGTTCAAGCCCAAACATAACAACAGTATATGGTTCTTATTTTTAAACTTACACACACTCACACACGTGCATGCTCCTACACAAACACATACACACACTCACACATATACACACATATAAAACAATACAATAGTTACAGTCAGGTCCAAAAAAGTATTTTGCATTTGAATAATGTCATGTATTTTTCATATGTCTTCATATGAAGTTGTTATAAGTGCAAATGCTCAGTTGTATCTATTCACCCTAGAATTCAGAATAGATGAAATCAGATCTACTACAAAAGTCTCATTCTTCTGACTATAAATTTAGCAAGAATATATAATTGATATTTGTAGCCAAAGTTCTTATGTACAGTTGTAGCTTTCTGTCGGTCATTAATTCATTAATCTGTTATTCAATAAAAATACAGCAAATGCTGCAAAAGTCACTGGAGATTTATAAATGGAAAAACACAGTCCATGACCCAAATGAATGTGTTATTTTTATTGTATAAGTCATAAAATGTCACTTAACATTTTTGAGCCATAGTATCTTAAACTGTAAAATAGGCATAGGAAGTTTTATCTGCTTAATCAATATTGAGTATGTTCAAATTTGTGTCTGTATTTGTAATAGTGTAATATGAGGAATTTTTTTCATTCTTTTTTAATTAAAGTAGGCTAATGTAGAGGTCAATACCATGATCTCTACATTTAAACTGCCTGGGTTCTTATCCCAACTTCAAAACATACTCTGGAATCTTACACTATAAAAATCATAATAGTGAAAACTTTGACTGTGCTTGCAGTGTGCCAAGCACTATTCTAATTGTTGTCTAAGCTCTGTAATCATCATAAAGCTCCTGTGTGTTAAGTATTATTTTACCACTATTTTACAGCTTAGGAAAATTAAGCACAGAAGTTTTAAGTAACTCCATCAAATTTAAGGAGCTGTTATAAGACAGAGCATTCAAACCCAGTTTGACTTTAGATTCTGTATTCTTTACTATTGCATTATACATTACTTCCTATAACCTCTACATCTTTTTTTTCTTACCTGTAAAATAGAGAATGTAATAGTGTCTACTTCATAAATTTATTGTTAAGAATTAAATAAATGAATATATGTAAATCACTTAAGGTCAAACCTAGATCATAACAAATTCTCAATAAATGTTAATTATTTCATATTGTATACATTTAAAAATGGTTATGCAGTTACTTTTACTAACATTTTAATTTCTTGGTTAATTTTTTCCAGTCACCTATAATTCTGGATCTCACCAAACTTCTCTTTACTTCTTTGTTTCTTATTTCTGTATGCTTTCATAATATTATCCACACCATCTAAAACTCTTAAGCTTTCCTCTAAAGAACATGCTAACAATGGCATAACCTCTTCAAGGATTACAAATGTAAAACAACTCTGAAGTCACAAATCTAATTCTACGTAATTTGCAGGTTTGTGTAATTGTGAATTATGAAATTCACATGCTAAGGTGAATTGAAAATAGCATTCTTCAATATACTAGCCATGTGAGCTTCTGAAAATGGAGTAAAGGGTAAATTCAAGAACCCATCCCCCATATTTAACTAGGCCCAATCCTGGTCTTTGCTGCCTAATTCTCCATAAATCCTACAAATTCTTCAAAGTTAGATGGTATTTTCTCATTCACCATCTGACTTCTGGATTTTAGAAAACTGCTCTTTTCTTTAGAGAATAGTATGATTCTTCTAACCAGAACTAGAATGAAATAGCTTAGGTCAGTCTATGATTTTTGAGATGTTCTTAAAAGAACATTTTTATACTCTACAAAGCTCAAAAGCATAAACATCATTTATTCTAATATTCAGATTCCCATAGTAAGTATGTTTTGGTTAAAAGGAATATTGATTTAAAAAAAAAAAAAGTTAACTGATGTGTATTATCTGGCCAAAGAAATAATTGTGATTTCCAGAATTTCAAAAGTTGTATCTTTCAAAGTGAGACTGTAATTGATCCAATTAACACGGATTTTACATGCTCATTGTAATGTAGTAGCT
Source organism: Dugong dugon (assembly GCA_030035585.1). NCBI lineage: Eukaryota > Metazoa > Chordata > Mammalia > Sirenia > Dugongidae > Dugong > Dugong dugon. The sequence goes on along the minus strand of CM057463.1, from coordinate 96,204,316 downwards.
TCTGAGAACTGGAAAAATTGTTCTGCCATCACTATTTGAATAAACAAAAGTGAGTGGTAGAATAAAGATTACTCTAAAATACTTCCTCCCAGTCTAATGGTGGTTCTACCTTTATGTTAAAAAAAAAAAAAAAAAAAGTTGCCTTAATGTTGATTCAGACTCATGGTAACCTCATGTGTGTCAGTAAAACCGTGCTCCTTGGATTCAATTACTGATTTTTCAGAAGTAGATTGCCAGGTCTTTACTTCTGAGGTACCGCTGGATGTACTCAAACCTCCAACCTTTCTGTTAACAGCTGAATGTGTTAACCGTTTGCTTCATCCAAAGACTCCCATTCAGATTACACTTGGAGACATAACTCCTACTCTAAGGATCTCTCCTATAAAAACATACAAATAATTGGTGAACAATGCAGGCAGTCTTCCTTATTCTTTGTCCAGCTTTGGCATGCATATAAAGCAATTGAAAACACCTTGGTTTGGGTCAGGTGCACCTTCGTCGTTAAAGTGACATCTTTGCTTTTTAACACTTAAAGAGGTCTTTTGCAGCAGATTTGCCCAATGCAATGAGCCGTTTTGATTTCTTCCATGGGCATTGATTGTGAATCCAAGTAAAATGAAATCCTTAACAACTTCAATCTTTTCTCCATTTATCATGATGTTGTTTATTGGTCCAGTTATGAGGATTTTTACTTTCTTTATATTAAGGTGTAATCCATACTGAAAGCTGAAGTCTTTGATCTTCGTCAGTAAGTGCTTCAAGTCCTCTTTGCTTTCAGCAAGCAAGGTTGTGTCATCTGTATATTGCCAGTTGTAAATGAGTCATCCTCCAATCCTGATGTCCTGTTCTTCTTCATATAGTACAGCCATCAAGTTGACTCTGACTCAAAGTGACCCTATAGGACAGAGTAGAACTGCCCTATAGGGTTTCCAAGGAGCAGCTGGTGGATTCGAATTGCTGACCTTCTGGTTAGCAGTGGTTCCTCTCAACCACTGAGCCACCAGGGCTCCACACCGTAACAAGAGGACACTAAATTATGAGCAAAAATGCAGCCACTGTCTCCTTTTTATGGATGATATAAGTGGAAAACTTATTTTAAATGAATATGTGAATAGGAAAAGTCATGATCAACAAACTAAAGTTGTACTTAAAGAATGAGAAGTTATAGACTCATAACTGTACTAAGTAGAGACTTCCAGGTAGGCTCCATTTTTACTAAACAGATGAGTATTCCCCTTTTCATCCCATTCTGGATGTTTTTCCCTTTCCAGTAGGCATCTTCAGCCATCCCAAGAATTACATTGAAAAATTGGCTAGTTCTCTGAAGGAATGGAATGGCCGTCCCCTCAAAATTCCCATGGGTCTTAAGTCTCCAGTTCTTAAACTCAAAGTGAATACTATTTTTTTTTTCATGGTATAACACCAAGTCTAAAACCTAGATAATAGCTATTATAGAAATTCACAAACTAAGATATCAAACTTATATTACATAACAAACTGGAATTTTAAAAAAAATTTTGATCACTTCTACTCAGATTTGTCCCTTCTTATTATCCCAAAGGCATTTATCAGACATTTTTATTTATATTTCATCTATCAGCAATAAACAAATAAATGAGAACGAAAACATTAATAAAACAATAATAAAAGATGTATGAAATGTCAATAGGCAGCTTCCACTTTTGGAATCTACATGACAAATTTAGTGCAACTGATCATGATCAGGAAACAAGAAAAGAAAGCAGGAAAACAACAATGGGAACATCGGTTTAGAAATGTACCAAATGAGCCTCCTTTCCTTTTCTCTAAAGAAGGACGTGCCATTTAATCAAAGTTGTAAATAAAAATGCAAACCAAAAGGATTTACCAATCAATTTTCTTATGGTTTCAAATGTACATTGCAGGTTCTAAATACTCATGCATCTCTAATGGAAAAAAACAAAATATTGCAGCTTCTCCAATTTCTCCCTTCTTTACTTTTCAGTCATATCAAGATCTCTAACTAGATAATTATTATAATATATCTATCTTTTATAAATCATTTAGTTAATTTAAAAAAAGTTCCCCTGAAATTTCTTAATTTGTACACTGAAGAGTACAAAGAGATCTTAAAACTCATAATATGTTGAGACCAAGGGAACATTACTAAGCCCACTGAGACTCCAAACAAACTTTATATATATCCCCATGTCTTAAAAGTAGAATATACATAAGAGAAAATTAAATCTGTAATTGCGTCAAAACTCTATGTGACTTCAGTTATGATTAATCCAACAAGTGTGCTTTCACACTGATGTATATGAATATTCTTCACAATTTACGTGTACCAAGAAACAGAAAGCTTCAAATTTAGATTATACACATCATTAAAAAAATGTTTTTTTAACTCATTCAATTTAATAATAAAGGTAATTAGAGTTTGGAATCTAAGGTATTTCTTTATGTGCTAGTAATGCCAAGTGTTCTTCATTACTCTCTGCCCAGAGGGGTAAAAAGTCCAGTGGAAACTATTCACAGGCTTCACACAAACTACTATCCAGAGGCAGGTAAGAGTAAAATGATAGACTCATGTAGACATTATATTCCTTTTACCAAGCAAAGTTCACGCTAGAAATTTAACCTGAAAAGAGGAAAATTATATATATGTATGCTTATATATATATATATATATATATATATATATATATGTATGCATATATATATATCAGGAACATTTATCTTTTATTAAAACACATAATGAACCTTAATATCTCTCAATAGAAACTTTTTTTGTTAGTTTGTTTTAAATTTATGGTAATCTATAGCATGGAAAAGGAACTCTGGATGCAGAGTAGTTAACCAAAAGGTCAGTGGTTTGAACCTACCAATTGCTCTGCGAGGACCGAGATTTGGTAGTTTGCTTCTGTAAAGAATTCGGCCTTGGAAACCTTATGGAGGCAGTTCTACTTTGTCTTACAGTGTTGCTATGAGTTAGAATCAACAGCAAAGGGGTTTGATTTGGGTATAGTATGGTGTCTTAGTCATCTAGTGCTGCTCTAACAAAAATACTACAAGTGGATGGCTTTAACAAAGTGAAATTTATTCTCTCACAGTCCAGTAGGCTACGAGTACAAATTCAGGGCATCAGCTCCAAGGGAAAGCTTCAAGTCCAAATTCAGGGCATCAGCTCCAGGGGAAGGCTTTCTCTGTCAGCTCTGGAGGAAGGTCCATGTCATCACTCTTAACTTGGTCTGAGAGCTTCTCTGCACAGGAACCTCTGGTCTAAAGGATGTACTCTGCTCCCGGCACTGCTTTCTTGGTGGTATGGGGTTTCCAATTCTCTGCTTGCTTCCCTTTCCTTTTGTCTCTTGTAAGGTAAAAGGTGGTACAGGCCACACCCTAGGGAAACTCCCTTTACATTGGATCAGGGATGTGACCTGGGTAAAGGTGGTGTTATAGTCCCACCCTAATCTTCTTTAACATACAATTAGAATCACAAAATGGAGGCAAACCACACAATTCTGGGAATCACGGCCCAGTCAAATTGATACACACATTTTTGGGGGGACATAATTCAAACCATCACATTCCACCCCTTGGCCCCCAAAAATCACATCCTTGAAACATGTAAAATATATTCACCCCCATCATATCATAGCAAAAGTCTTAACTCCAAGTGCAAAATCCAAAATTCCTCTTCATCTGTGAAATCTAGAATACAAGTTATCTGCTTCCAAATGTACCATGGCAGAACAGGCACAAGCTAGACATTTCCATTACAAATGGGAGAAACTAGAGGAAAAGAATGGATAACAGGCACCAAGCAAGTCAGCAGAACAGATTATATTAGCCCTCAAGGCTTTCAAAATAATCCTCCATTCTCTGAGATGGTTTACACAATGGCCCTGCCCTCCAGACTCTAGGTATTGACCACACTCTCCAGATTCTTGGTGGAGGCCCCTCAGCTCTGGGCTTCAGCTCCACCTTCCAGGCCCATTGGGATGGCAACTCTGCTCCTTTGGCTTCAGGTACACCATTCTCCTAGTCCATCGGAGTGGCGATTCCACTCTTAGAAGCACCAGAGGCCTTGGCTCCACCCTTTGAAACCCGTGAGATCATGGCCATACCTTTTGAGACTGAGGCATCTATGCTTCTTGTGTTCCTTGTCTCTTCAGCTTCTGCTTCCTGTGGCCTCATGGCCCTCGGGCCTCAAGCCCGCATCTGCCCTGCTGGGGCAAGTGTTCCAAAGCTGGGTAGCTCCACCAATAAGTGCCCAGAAGCACCCCACTGTGCCAGGAAGCCTCCTGCACACAGGCACTCAGCTCCCTCCCTCTTAGGGTCAGCAAGCCTAGCTCTACCGGTAAGTTCCTGGAGTCACCCCATTCCATGAGGAAGCTTCTTGCACACAGGTACTCAGCTCTCTTGCTCTGTGGGTTGGCTCCAGCGCTGTCTCACACTGGCCTCCTGGTTCTGCTGCTTTTGGTTCTCTGCCGCTGCTGCTGTCGCTTCTCTGCTGCTGCAGGTTCTCTGCTGTTGCTGGTCCCCTGCCACTGCAGCTCCTCTATCCATTCACAGTTTCAAAACTGCTTCCACATTTTAGGTATCTGTTAGAGCAGCACCCCACCCTCAGTACCAAATTCTATCTTAGTCATCTAGTGCTGCTCTAACAGAAATACTGCAAGTGGATGGCTTCAACAAAGAGAAAATTATTCTCTCACAGTCCAGTAGGCTGCAAGTCCAAATTCAGGGCATCAGCTCCAAGGGAAGGTTTCAAGTCCAAATTCAGGGCATCAGCTCCAGGGGAAGGCTTTCTCTGTCACCTTTGGAGGAAGGTCCATGTCATCATTCTTCCCTTGGTCTGGTAGTTTCTCTGCATAGGAATCTCTGGTCCAAACGACGTGCTCTGCTCCTGGCACTGCTTTCTTGGTGATATGGGGTTCCCAATTCTCTGCTTGCTTCCCTTTCCTTTTATCTCTTGTAAGGTAAAGGGTGGTGCAGGCCACACTCTAGGGAAACTCCCTTTACATTGGATCAGGGAAGTGACCTGGGTAAAGGTGGTGTTACAATCCCACGCTAATTCTCTTTAACATAAAATTAGAATCACAAAATGGAGGCCAACCACACAATTCTGGGAATCATGGCCCAGCCAAATAGAAACACACATTTCTGGGGGGACACAATTCAAACCATGACATATGCCATATTAAATAGTCATTAAACCTCTATACACCTGTAAACATTTTCCTTAAATACAAGAAAATTAAGAAGTCAGATTGCAGAACATAATGTCTAGTAAGACCAGTTGATGTTAGACAGATAAAAAGAGACATATATATAAAAAAAAACCAAAAAACCAAACCCTTTGTGGTCGAGTTGATTCCAACTCATAGCAACCCTACAGGGCAGAATAGAACTGCCCCATAGAGTTTCCAAGGAGCACCTGGTGGATTCGAACTGCTGACCTTTTTGTTAGCAGCCATAGCACTTAACCACTATGCCACCAGGGTTTCCACACACACACACACACACACACACACACACATATTTACATAGAGAGAAAGAGAGAGACAGAGACAGAGAGACAGGGACAGAGAGAGGAACAGAGAAAGAGATGAAATGTTATAAATAACTACTGTGGGTTACAATCTATTGACTATTACTTTCAATGTTACACATTTCTGTATTTTTCAAAGTTTACTATAAAATACATTACTTTTGTAATAAAATTAAAGATATTTTATTAAAAATAAACATTCTCCTTGCTACACCGTCTTTTTAGTAAATAACGCCCAAACTAATTAAAAATAATTTCCTATAAAATGCATTAACTTTATATAAGTAATTTCTCTTCAACTAAATGTGAAAACCTTAAAGCTGATTAAATAAGAATAACTTATTTCCCTCTACTGTGAGGAAGAAAATTTAAGCTTTATTAAAAAAATGAAAAACAAAAATAACAAAACTCAGCAAATTTGATATTATTTTTTAAGAGTAGTATTTCTGAATCTCACTGTTCTTTCTGACAGCTTTATAAATAACCCAAACAATCTATAGGCAAAGTAACATATTCTGTGGAGAACTGGAAAATAATAGACACATATATGAACAAAAACAGTCTACCTAAAAACTTAGAAATACATAATGCATGAAATAATCAACACTTTCATGATATGAGGTACTTATTTCTTCAAGACAAGATCATAGAACTTTCTATATTATGTCTGAGTACTCGTTGACCTAGGACAACTCAATTGTGTGAACTAGCGTGCAATAATTTACTCTTGCAGTAATCACTGGGATGAGTTACAAAGAATTGGATTCAAAAGGCCAAGAATAAGAAGGCTCTTTTATTAAAGGGCTTATTTCAGTGCTATTTACTTCCTGCTGATCTTTTACAAATCTTGCTACTCTTAAAAATCTTCTTAGTCTCCTCTCAATCCTCTTTTTTATATCTTAGTACATTTCAAGAAGAGATAACTGATGCCTATTTCTCCCTTGCATTATTGTCCTAAGGAAAGAAAAATAAAAACAAAAAGCAACACTGAAGCTTTGGCAAAAAGAAAGCTCATGCAATTAATTTAATTAGTAAATTAACACCAAACTGTGTACATATAAACAGAGCAATAGTACTTTCAATAATCCTGTAAACATTTATTAAAAAAAAAAAACCAAACATTGTCTTTGAGTTGATTTTGACTCATGGAAATCCCATGTCTTACAGAGTAGAACTGCTCCATAGAGTTTTCTTGGCTGCAATCTTTAGAGAAGCCGATCACCAGGCCTTTCTTCTGCAGCATCACTGGGAGGATTCTAACACTAACCTTTTGGTTAGCAGCTGAGAGCAAACCACTTGTGCCACCCAGGGACTTCATAAATATTTATAGTTAGTGTATTTATGAACTTGCTGTCCCAGACACTTTTAAATGGTATTTAATAACTGAATCATCACAACCTAAAGCGTACTTTTTACTTTCTAGTAGTTGAGCAATTTATTGCTAGTTTGGAATTATCTCAGGGGTTTGACTGAGAGGAGAAAGAAAGAAGAGAATCAAGAAAACCATACTCAGTTCTCAGTATCTGACTTTTCTCAATCTGAGGGTCTGACTGACTCTCTTTTGACTCATTCTGGGCTTCAGCATTGGGTTCTAAGAGTCCAATAACTATTGACTAGCACAAAAATTTTTATTCCTGCAAATCTCTGAACCATTTTCACTTCACCTCCTCGTCCCTTGGTTTTCAACCCATCATTTTTTCCAATGCCTTGGCATCTTCATTCTCTTTGGAACTTGTATTCCCAGTCTAGCTAATATATTCATCGTAAAACTACCTGATTTTTCATTAATTCTACTCCTTTCTCGCCAATAACTTCAATTACATAGGGTTCTTGTTCATCTACCCTTTTCAGTGGCCCCATTTTGTCAAAATCCCAGTCAATTTCTATCCTTCTCCATTAAAAAAAAAATACAATGCATTGGTTTTCTGCAACTGCTGTAGCAAATTACCACAAATTTGGCACCTTAAAACAGTACACTCCTCTTAAAACAACACACTTCTCTTACAGTTCTGGAGATCAGAAATCTGAAATCAGTTTTAATGGGCTGAAATCAAGGTATCAGCAGGGCTGAGCTTTATTCAGAGACTCTAGAGGAAGATCCACTTATTTGCTTATTCCAGATTTTAGCGTTCCATTCCTTGCATGCCTTGGTGCCCCTTTCTTAATCATCAAAGCCTGCAGCATAGACTTTTGCTTCAATCTCAACTTTGCCTTTACCTATGTAGTCAAATCTCCCTCTTTCTTCCTCTCATAAGGACACTGTGATCATATTTATGGCTCACTCAGGTATTCCAGGACTGTCTCCCTGTCTTAGTTACATAATGCTATTCTAACAAAAATATCACAAATGGATGGCTTTAAAAAACAGAAATTTATATTGTAACAAAAAATATCATAAGTGAGTGGCATAAAGAAAACCCAGATATCTGTTTCTAACAGTTCAGAGATCGGTAAGTCTAAATTCAGGTAATGGCTCTAGGAGAAGATTCTTCATTGTTGCTATCCCTGTGATGCCCTTGACATTCTTTGATAGTCTTCCCACTTTTTAAGTCCTCAAAATCCATGTCTTTCTCATGTGCAAAACATAGTCACCTCATCACATCATCTCCAAAAGTCTTAATACATTCCAGATCAACTCTAAATCCAAAATTTCATCTTCTGAATCATTTAAATCAAGTAGATGAAACTCTGGGCAGTTCATCCATGGAAAAAAAAATTCCTTTCCATTTCTGGACCTGTGAAATACAGAATACAAGTTATCTGCTTCCAAAGTACAATGGCAAACCAGGCATAAAATAGATATTTCCATTCCAAATGGGAGAAATTGTAGGGAAAGAAGAGTTCTCAGGTACCAAGGAAGTCAAAAATCCAACAAGGTAAATCTCATTAGCTCTAAAGACTTGAAAATAATCTGTTTTCCAGGCATATCTGAGGAATGGGCCCACCCTCCGGATTCTGGCATTGGCCATTGGCCACACTCTCAGGATTCTGGGGGGAAGTCCTTTGGTCCTGGTCATCAGCCCTACATTTCAGGCCCAAGGGAACAGTGACTCTGCCCCTCAACTTTTGGAAGTCCTATTCTCCTAGTCCACCACACAGGTAATCCTAACCCCTTGGCCATGGACAGCTTCATTCTCCCCACTTACTAACACGGTAGCCTTGTCCCCTCAACTTTGGGTGGCAGGCTCTTTCTCCCGGCCAGCTAGAATTATAGCCCTACCCTCCAGAACCAAGATGGCAGCAATCCCACTCTTTGAAACCTGGGTGGTATACCCACCATTTGAAACCTAGGGGGCAGTGGCTCCACCTTTTGAAACCATGGAAGTGGCAGCCTTTATGCCACCCCTGTGCTCTTTCCAACAGTTCTTCTGGTCTTTTAACTGCTCCTGGGATGGTACCATTATTTTCTTGGGAGACAACTGATGTTTGCAATCCATTGGCCCATTTTCAGACTGTAGAATTTAAGGAGGCAAATAGCTTTCCTTTATTTTATCCTGTTTCTGTCCCTTACGATCTGAACTGATAGGGTTTCTGCTGAGGTGGTTGATTAGATCCATCAGCCACAGGTCTAATCTCTTTAGCAAATGGTTGTGTAGCTACAACCTTAGTGTCTTTGCCAGGATATGCTTTCTTAGATTTTACAATAGAACTTTCCAAATATTTAAGTTCTGGTTTCTTTTGCATAGTTTGTTTCTAAATCTATCTCTTTCCTCTTGCATTTTATTGTGAGCAGCAAGGAGAAACCACACTGCCCCTTTAAAATCTTACTTAGAAATCTCCTCAGTCAAATATCCGTCTTTATCTTTTACAAGTTCTACCTTCCACAAAACATTCGAGCATAATTCAGACAAGTTCTTTGTCATTTTATAACAAAAATCATCTTTTCTGCAATATCCAATAAGATGTTCATAATTTCCTTTTAAAGCCTCACCAGAGGCAAATTTAATGTCCATATTTTGGTCATGACAATAAAAGTTTCTGCTACAGGATTCCTCATTTCTTTTATTCTAATTTTATCGGACTCATTCTTAATGTCTATAATTCTACCAACAGTCTTTTCAAGGCTGTTGCAGTGGCAGCACGGCGGAGACAGTAACCAATTCCACAACTCTTACAGAGAAGTGGGGCCAGGAGGGTCACTCTGAGGAGTCGAACCCTGGCTCTAGTCCCAGGAGTTTATTTATAGTCAGTACAGCAAGCAGTGAAGCAAATAACAGAACAATGGGCTTTGGATGAATAACAATAAGTTTCGGGCAAGGGAGGAGGAATTCAGGTAAACAAGCCACTCAGTAATGGGTTTGGAAAAACAAGTAGTGACAAGTCTCAACATGTTGGGGACAAGTCTCAACATGTTGTGCAGCATAGAGGCTTTTATACATCCATATTTTAATGGCACATATCCCCACACAAGGCAATCTAGGCTCTTACTATCAAGAGCATCAAAATCCCTCTAGCCGCTACCAATTCAAAAACCATGTTCTCATTTTAGGAATTTGTTAGAGCAACACACCCAGTCTCTCATACCAAATTCCTATGTTAGTTTCCTAGTGCTGCTGTAACAACAACAACAAAATACCATATGTGAATGACTTTAAAGAACAGACATTTATTTTCTCATAGTTTAGGAACTGGAAGTTCGAATTCAGGGTGTGGCTCTTATGAGGAGTCTTTTCCTTGTCTGCAGCCTGATAAGCTTTTTTGCACTCCTTGGTAGTCACTGGTGTTCCTTGGCATTCCTTAGTGGTCCTTTTGTTTCTTTCACTTCTGAATGACTCCTGGTCTATTCTGCTTTTCTTAAGACTCAGAAGTGATTAGGTTTAGGACCCAACCTACCTGGTATGCCCTCATTAAAATAACAAAAGAAAACTCTTACTTCCAAACTAGGTCATATTTATAGCTATACTGGTAAGGATTTCAACACATATATTTGGGAGACAAATTCAATCCATAACACTCCCCATTTCAAGATTTTTCATAATTACATTGGGAAAATCCCTTTTTCCACATAAGGTAACATTCATAGGTTTAAGGAATTAAGACCTGAATATCTTTGGGGGGCCATTACTCAACCTACCACATATAAGTAGTCCATACTGTTGGATAATAACTAGATGATTGTGTAGTTAGTGCTATTGCAAATCCTTGGTCTTCAATTTCAGTTACGTCTTCTGCCATTATGCTAGTGTCCCATTCTACTTCAAATTGAAAGCATAACTTGGAGCACATGACTTATCCCTAGTTAAGTCATCTGCCTCACTTGGAGTAGATAATTTACTCTAGAGTTATTTTAGAAAAATCTCTGTAGCCTGTGTCTCATATTCTGCTCTAATACAAATATTTAATTAGGCATACAAGCATAATTTGAGACCTTTCCCAATCTCTTGTTTCTCTTCTTGCTGCTAATCTGCAAGGTATCAATGTTCCATACTTCATTAAAAAAAAATTGAAACAAATTATGTTCTTTCCTACCTTTTTACATTTGGTTTCTTCCATCAAAATCTTCTCTTTGCATCTCATTGAAATAATTCTTTCTCAACTGTTCACTTGGCTATCTTCATGTAATAATACTACTATTTCCACTATTCAATGGAGGTCAATTAAACAAGTATAAACTTAAAATTAACCTAGAATAATACTGAATATTATTTGACATGTACCTCTTATTTTTCCAGTAATTTGACTCATTCTATCAACAATATTAAAGAACTCTGGTTGTGCAATGGTTAAGTGCTCAGCTGCTAACAGAAAGGTTGATGATTTGAACCCACCTAGCTGTTACTTGGGAGAAAGACCTGGTGATCTGCTTCTGTAAAAGTTACAGCCAAGAGTACCCTCTGGGGTTGTTCTATTCTGTCACATAGGATTGCTATGTCTTGAAGGCACCCAACAACAACATCAAGAGTATTCAATAAGTCATGTTCTCAAACTGCTTAAGCAAGGGACTCTAAATCATGTCTACTTCACTGAAACCTCTGTGCTGCAGGACATCTATCTAAATAGGAATAATCTTCAGTCACATCTTTAAAGAGGTAATGTCTTTAATTACTTAAAAAGAGAAATAAGTAGTTTAGAGTTCAGTAGCAGGGCTAATCCTTGGTCTAGAGGAAGCGAAGACTTGCTTTGCTACAAGAGGAAAATGTTTATCTAAGAATAATAAGAAATAAGAGTAACAAGGTTTCAAGTGAAGAGCCTTAGCAGTAAGTTCTAAACATATGAAACATATGATAGTAAAATTCAAATTTCTAAAAGCATGGGGGAAATTTCATATTTTTATTGATTGAAAGGAAAAAGAACGATTGAATAGGAATAGATAAATATATTAGTTTAAGTACTAAGTATATTGATATTTTGTTAATGATCTTTAAACTATAATGTCTATGAGATTTTTTGAAAGCAAAACTACAGGAACAAAAGAATCTGTAAAAAGATAACTATGGCTAGGGTTATGAAGAAGAGAAACTAGATTTTAGATATTTGTTTGGAAGTAGATATAAGAGAATAACTTAGCAACAAACCATATATATAAAATACAAACCTTACTTCAAATTCTTGCATATGATTCATCTGGAAAGTCTGATATAAATCCAGATGGCAAGGAATTTCAATATTTGGTTTCAGGAGGAATATACGTATATCTCAGGTATATTTTTTGTTTTGTTTTGTTTAGTATTTTTTTTTTAACAAGTCCTTAAGATGATTTTGATACATGGCCAAGTTTGGAAAACATTTACAAGTTTAGCTTTGTAGGGCTATAAGAAAGAAGAGGAAGTCAGAGGTAAACAATTTTAGACAGTAATAAAAAAAATAATAACCATTTATTAGGTACTTGTTTTTGAAGGTAATGCCCTAAGTTATTTATGTTTATTATCCCATTTATGTCCAAAAATACATTGAATTATGCCCTATTATCTCCATTTTATTGATACATAAACAAAGACTTGAAGAGATGAAGTAAATTGCCCAGAGTGACAAGGTTGAACCACAATCTAATCTGGAGTGTAACCCCAGAGCCATTTTTCTTAGTAAATGTGGAGCAGTGCATTGCTGGTGACCTCAGATAACTATCTCCAACGTACATTTCGGAAGAAGGTAATGCAGCAGAGATATAGAGGAAGGTTTCTTGCGCTGCGTATTTTTTCAAGAGAGCATATTTCTAATGTGTTTACATGTATGTCATATATTATAGCAATTAGTGAGCAAGACATTTCTCATTTTCAGACTATTTTTCAGGGAAATTAATAAATATTTTTATATTGATTTTATACTGATTCAAAGTCTAAACTTGAAAAAACATTAATTGGAATAATGTAGTTTCTCCACTGAAATGGAGCCGTACCTGTAAAACTATTCACAAGCATCCTCCTCATCTATGCCTTCACCACATGTTTATAGATTACCACCTAGACAAAGTAGAGATCAGGAGCTAAAGAACAAAAAAAAAAACATGCACAAAAAAAATCCCTAGGTGTCATTCCATATTTAAAATGTATTTTATCAATCAGTCCAGTTTGTACTCCTAATCTTACGCCCTCTAGGTCTCACTTTAATATTGTATTAAAGCAGGAGATTTAGCAGTTGAGCTACTGATAAATTGGAGTAAAAAAACTAACTTCAGCATCTCAGATTTTACATATATAAGTATATACACGCATCTGGGATCTGATTAGTACTGAAATCTAGAGACAGGAAATCTGGCACATGTTTGCAGGAGCCAATGAGACCACACACATGAAAGCATTCATTTTGGAATCCCTATAGCTATTAGTTGGCCCTCATACGTGTTTTTGAAGCTTTAAGTGATTATGATTAAACAGAATTTTACCAAGAGAAATCTCAGCTCTTAAGCATCAAAAGTCATCATGAAAATATTCTACTAGCTGCCAAATTCAGCTTGCACTAGTGAACAATGCTTTCACTTAAAAAATTCCAGTTTCACTGTTAAGAAAAACAGATGATACAAATGTTCTGTATTACATGAAAGCAAAAGGGCACCTAAAACTATCTTTCCCAACCTGTATGCCAAAGAACATTTGCTACACAGGATTTTAATACCAGAAAAAGGACAATTTGGCCAAACACATTTAGAAAATTCAAGATAAACAAATTATGTGAATTGCTTTTCTTTATTACTTAGCAGACCAAATGAATAGGTTTTGTTAATCTCTAAAGGAGGAGAAGTGAGTAAAAATGTAGTCATTTCTAAATGTATTTTTCAGCAGAATTATTTTTACTCTAGAATACCTAATAATATTTCCTCAGAAATTATTTTGTAATGCTGACTTGTCTATAAAGAATGAATTGGAGATTTTTTCCTGTTTTCAAATGATGTGCAATATAACATCGAATATTCACTTTTTTGCATTTAATTTAAAGATAAATTATTATAAGGATTTTTTTTTTTTCTAAATGGTGAATTAAAAAAAAAGTTGCCATCAAGTCAATTCTGACTCATTTAGACCCCAGGTACTGCAGAGTGGAATTTCATTCCATAGGGTTTTCAAGGTTATGACCTTTTGGAAGCAGATCACCAGGCCTTTCTTTCTTGGAACCTCTGGATAGGTTGAAACCACCGACCTTTCAGTTATTAGTGAAAAACTTATCAGCTTGCGGTTAAGGGTCTCCTATATTGTGAGTACAGAATGCTAGTCTCACAAATACATGTCAATAATCATTATTAAATATGACAATAGATTATTGTTCTTATTTGCCCTCTTGTGCTATGCCACTTTTCTCCACTCTTTTGGGGAACTACTTATTCCCTACCAAAATTATGTGTAATTACTGAGTTTTTTTTTTTAATGCAGTTCTTCTTTAAGTACCAATGAATGGACATATAACCTACTGATGACCAAACATACCACCACATTACTTATTCACATTGATGGTTGCATATGTAATAGGCAGTCAAGGGGTAGAGTAAGTGGACAGTTGTTGCTTTGCCCAGCATAGTATTCATCCCATCGTAAGGGATCTACTATTCTGCATCACAATCATGTGACAGAGTTAGGGCTGACTCACTTCTAACACTCCATCCAATTACCTACAGTACAAGACTTGATAATATAACCAAAGTAGGATTAGAGTTCAGAGAGAAAATAAAAAAAAAAAAAAAAAGGAGAGAATGATTGATTAGTTGATTCCATTTTCCTTTTGATTACAAGTTAAGAAAAACAAAGGGAATGAATGTAAATATTTTACTATGAAGTTATTTTTTGAATAATGCTGGTTAACATATTAGTTTCTTAAGGCTACTATAACAAAATACCACAAACTGGGTGGCTTATAAGAACAGAAATATATTGTCTCACAATTCTGAAGGCTTAAGTTCAAATCAGTGTATTGACTGAGCTTTGTTCCCTCTGAAGTCTCCGGGGGAGGATCCTCTCCCAGCTTCTCTTAGCGCTAGGTATTCCTTGGCTTATAGTTGCATCTCAACATGGTCACCCCTCCTGTTTGTTTCTCTGTGTCTCTTCTCCTCTATTATAAGGACACCACTCAGATTGAATTAGGACTCATCCTACACCAGTGTGACCTCATGTTAAAACTGGTAACATCTTCAAAGACCGTATTTCTAAACAAGGTCATCTTCACAGGTACCAGGAGTTAGGACTTCAACATATCTTTTTGGTGTATATAATTCAATCCACAACACATATAAACACGATTTTGTGTATATTCAATATAACATCATAGTCTGAATAAGTCACTGATGCAAATTTTGTTTTATTCAATAAATAACTTCCCTAGCACTTGAAAGTATACTGAATTTCACTTTTACTTAGAATAGGCTTAAGAAAGTATTCATTCCTTTAGTTCTTTTTAAATCGCTTATAGATTTATTCTACTTCTCTCTCATTCAGTTATTTTCATTGTAAAATTCTATCTGGACTGCAGATTGCTGGTATTTAGGTAATTATATCTGAATCAAGTAAAACCATCCCTTATACTCTCTTAGTTTATCTTCTCACTCATAGCCAAGTAAGCCATCCAAAACTGAGACTTTGCACTTAATGAAGAAAGGACCTTAAGGAAGTTGGTAAGAAAAGTGACAAAAGGGTATAGGCTGACTCTCTCATTCAGAACCTGTATCTATTTCTGTATTTCTATATCTTTGTTTATACTGGTTTATAGCCTTCATAAGGTCACCCTAAGATCTTGCCCCCTAACCTCATAATATTCACCAAAAAAGTAGAAGAAAACATGCTTCCTATAAATACAATATTATCTGCCATTAGATAGACCAGTTTAGTCTTATAGAGAAGTAATGATTAGCTTACCATGGTGAGCAGGTGCTTATGGGTGAGGGTTTACCTGTGGGAGAAAGGTGGAGTGGGAGTCAGTAAGGTACTGGGATGGTTGAGTTTTTCTGGTAATTTCCAGTGCAAAGTCAATTATAATTCAACATCCTCCAGAGATGCCTGGCAAACATCTGTTCCAAGATAATCCCTCACAGATACGTCCTTGTGGTTATTTTCAACCAAGGAGTATGGTCTCTGTGGTTACATTTATTTGCAAACATTTTCATTTATTCTGAATGCATAAGAAAGTGCTATCAATGTTACACAGAAAACACTTAAGAATTTAATTATTGTACTTGATCATTTTTAATTAAGATTTTATTACAAGACTCTCCAATTTTTCTTGCAAATATTCACTACAAAAATAATTAACAATTAATTCGCCTAGGAACATAGAGAAGTCACTAATTCAGTGTTCCTTCCTTTATTTTAGAACGTCTTAAGAATGGATTCATCCCCCCCAATAGCTCTCTCCTTTCAGAAATTGTCTTCATATTTCAGAAATACAAATAATAAATATTTATTGATCACATATTATATGGAACATATGTGCTAGAAAGAATTGTAGCCAAAATAATAAGGAAAAAAGCAACAGCTTCTGATCTCACAAAGGCTATAAACTAGTATAAGAAACAGATATGGGAATATATATAGGTAATAAAATTCAATATAATATGTGATAAGTACCACAGTTTAGGAGTCCCCTGGGTGGCACAAATGGTTAAGTTCTTGACTTCTAACCAAAAATTTGGTGGTTCAAACCCACCCAAAGGCACCTAGGAAGAAAGACATGGCAGTCTACTTTCAAAAAATCAGCCTTTGAAAACCTGAAGGAGCACAATTGTACTCTAACATACATGGAATAAATCTTGAGTCAGAATTAATTTGACTTTTTTTTTAGTCATAATTTCCTATGTGAACACATCACAATAAATGAATCATTTTATTGTGGGCACTTTTTTTGTCAAATGTCAGAGAAGAGTATACTTTCATGAAGTGGAAACAGATCTAGTGTAGAGAAAAGAGCAAGAATTTTATAGAATTTCATCTGGAAAATTATGTTTTAATCTTGTTTCTGTTACTTTTGAAAGTAATTTAAATTCCCTTAATTTCAGTATACTTATCTCTTAGTGATGATTAAAATGGCTATTTAACCCGTAAGTTATTGTATGAATTAAATGATATATGTGAAATATGCAAAGGAGATTGGAATGACAATTTTTCAGAAAATATTAATTGATGTTGAACTGCAATAAAAAATGATTGAAAAGTATTGACTCTGACCACGCGCTAGATCTATGGTATTTTACATTGTTTCAATCCTCAAAAATATCTTTAGAGGAAATTCATGTTGTTATTCTTACTATTATTTTTTCCATTTTTTTATTGTACTTTAGATGAAGATTTACAAAACAATTTCTCATTAAACAGTACGCATATTGTTTTATGACATTGATTAACAACCCTATGACATGTCAACACTCTCCCTTCCCTTCTCGACCTTGCATTCCCTATTACCAGAGTTCTTGTCCCTTCCTGCCTTCTAGTCCTTGTGCCTGGGCTGTTCTGACCCTTTAGTCTCATTTTGTTTTATTGGCCTGTGTAATCTACGGTTGAAGGGTGAACCTCGGGAGTGACTTCATTATGAGCTAAAAGGATATCCATGGGCCATGCTCTAGGGGTTTCTCCAGTCTCTGAAAGGCCAGTAAGTCTGGTCTTTTTTTGTGAGTTAAAATTTTGTTCTACACTTTTCTCCAGCTCTGTCCAGGACCCTCTATTGTGATCCCTGTCAGAGCAATCAGTGGTGGTAACCGGGCATCATCTAGTTGTACTGAACTCACTCTGGTGGAGGCTGTGGTAGTCCATTATATTATTACTATTATGATGAGAAAGACACTCTGAGAGGCTAACCAACTTCCCTAGTCACACTGGCCAAAATGAACTGGCAATTATTTTCTGAAGAAAGAAGAAATATTTAAATAATTGTATTTTTAAAAGCAAAAAAAAGGCAAGATAAGCTTGCATTTTACCATCTTATTTAACATAAACTCATTTTCTGAATAAGAAATATAGTTATAAACTCAATAACAAAATAATAGAATTATTTTCTAGTCAAAAATTAATTTATATTATACTATAAAATAGTTCAAACAGACCAAGGGAATACTGGGTGGTTTAAAGTCAGGAAAGATGTGCATCAGGGTTGTATACTTTCACCATACTTATGCAGTCTGTATGTCGAGCAAATAACCCAAAAAGCTGGACTATATGAAGACGAATGGGGCATCAGGATTGGAGGAAGACTCATTAACAACCTGCGTTATGCAGATGACACACCCTTGCATGCCGAAAGTGAAGAGAAATTGAAGTACTTACTGAAGAAGATCAAAGATCATAGCCTTCAGTATGGATTATACCTCAATATAAAGAAAACAAAAATCCTCACAACTGGACCAATAAGCAACATCATGATAAATGGAGAAAAGACTGAAATTGTCAAGGATTTCATCTTACTTGGATCCACAAACAAGGCCCTAGGAAGCAGCAGTCAATAAATCAGACAAGGCATTGCACTGGGCAAATGTGCTCCAAAAGACATCTTTAAAGTGTTAAAAAGTAAAGCTATCACTTTAAGGACTAAGGTATGCCTGACCCAAGCCATGTTTTTCTCAATGGCATCATATGCATGCAAAAGCTGGATAATGAATAAGGAAGACCTAAGAAGAATTGACACCTTTGAATTATGGTATTGGTGAAGAATATTGAATATACCATGGACTGTCAAAAGAACTAACAAATCTGTCTGAGAAAAAGTGCAGCCAGAATGCTCCTTAGAAGCGAGGATGGTGAGACTTCGTCTCACATACTTTGGACATGTTATCAGAAGAGATTGGTCTGCAGAGGACATCATGCTTGGTAAAGTAGAGTGTCAGCGAGAAAGAGGAAGACCGTCAACGAGATAGACTGACACAGTGGCTGCAACAATGGGCTCAAGCAGAGCAACAATCATGAGAATGGCACAGGACCTGGAAGAGTTTCCTTCTGTTGTACATGGGGTTTCTATGAGTTAGAACCAACCTGATGATACATAATAACAGCAACAACAACATAAATATAAATACAGATTATTTCCTAATTCATTTAAGTATACTGTATTGACAATTACACTTTGCAGCAAACAAAAACACACTGTCACTTCATAAGTGGAAACACAATCAAATGAGTAAAACTTGGATGGAATTTGTTAATTATTATCCAGTATCAATTTTTGTACAATTAACAGCAATTAGTGTAATAATGATTCTATTTAGCTTCTAAAATAAAATAAAAACTAGCTATTATATTTGCACCCCTTAATTCTGTGTGGAATTCAACCAATAGAATATTTTGCAAGTAATTCTTTGTGACTTCTGAGGCTAGTGTAGAAAAACAAAATGCTATGTCTGTCTAATTTTCTTGAGACACTTGCCCTAGTGGAAATCAGCTGCCATTTACAAAGCCCTATTACCCTGAGACCACCTTGCTGGATAGGACTTTGTAGATATAACAGTCAAAATTCTCAGTTGAAAGTATTAGTCACAATCATGAAAATGAGTTATTCAGTGTAGGTGAGTTTTCAGATGATTATAACAGCATGAGAATCTCCACTTAAGAACTGCCAAGACAATTCTTTCCCATATTCCTGACCCACAAAGCTTCAAGAAAAATAAAGTAGTTATTTTTGTGCTAAATTTTGAGGTAATTTTTTAATACAACAATAGTAACGTTTAGAAGAGCATGGGACATGTTTATGATCCACGTCTGAAAGAGGCCCACGTGACTTTCATTAACAGATCATTCTTCAAAATTCAGAAACATAACCATACATAACTTCAGATGATATTGGAAAATGTAATCTATCTAAAAAATTAAGAGGAATGTGAGTTGGACAAGCTTCTTTTACAGTACATATGATATATTTGTGCTGTGGTAAGACATGAGGAACAAGCCTGAGAGATATTATACAATGCCTGTATTTTATTGATTTAGACTCTTTTTCCTTAATTCCCTGAGGAAGGGAGCAACACAGGAAAATACCAATAAACAATCATGAAGTTTTTCCTATACCAAGTTTTTATAACAACCTCAACTAACTTTTCATGGCCTAGTTTGTGTGTCCTAGAATTTAGTTTTACATTTTTAACAATACTGTACAGCAGAGTAATACTCTTGGCATAAACTCCAGAGTTCCATAACTATTCTATCTGCATTTATTTCCTATCAATTTATTTTCTAATAATTTACTTTCAGTCTATCTATTAATAGATTTTGAGCCTCTTTTCTGATTCTCACCTAGTGTCATATATACAACAGATGATAAATTATCGCCAACCCACAGGGGAAAGAGAGGAGGTAAGAAACTAACAGTTATTGAGAAACTACTAAAGGACATGCACATTGTTAATTACTGCAGTTGGATTTCTTTTAAACATAAAACAATTCTTTAAGAAATATATTATGATATGCCATTTCACAGATGAAGAAACTAATTCATTGAGTTTCACTGAACAAATTTACCATTGTTATCTATCCCTGTGGAAAGCAATGTTTTTCTTTTGAATTTGCTACAGCAATATAATGAAGACTAAGATCAATTATCCACCACACTTCTGTCAGTTTGTCTTACTGTGGTGGCTTATGTGTTGCTGTAATACTGGAAGTTTTGCCAATGGTATTTCAATGGCAGGGTCACCCTCGGGGAACAGGTTTCAGTGAAGCTTACAGACTAAGATGGAGTAGGAAGAAGGATCTGGCAGTCTAATTCTGAAAAATTGCCAGTGAAAACATTATGAATAAGAGCAGTACATTATCAGATATAGAGCAGGAAGAGGAGTCCCTCAAGTTGGAAGGCACTCAAAATACAACTGGGGAAGAACTGCCTCCTCAAAGTAGAGTGGACCTTAATCACATTAATGGAGTCAAGCTTTGGGGACCTTCATTTGCTGATGTGGCACTACTCAAAATGAGAAGAAACAGCTGCAAATATCCATTAATAATTGGAACATGGAATGTACTAAGTATGAATCTAGGAAAATCAAAAGTCATCAAAAATGAAATGAAATGCATAAAAATTGATATCTTAGGCATTAGTGAGCTGAAATGAACTGGTATTGGCCATTTTTAATAAGACAATCATATACTCTACTATATGGGAATGACAAATTGAAGAGAAATGGTGTGGCATTCATCGTCAAAAAGAACATTTCAAGATCTATCCTGAAGTACAACACTGTCAGTGATAGGATAACACCCCTGTGCCTACAAGGAAGACCAGTTAATACGACTATTACTCAAATTTACGCACCAACCACTAATGCCAAAATCTCATCTCTAAGTGCATCTCAAATGTTTGCCGCATTCACTGGTCTATATTTTTTGCTTAATGACCAAGTAAACCAAAAGGTAAGACAGAATTATAATTGAATTCAACTTTATCATTTTGCAGAAAGTAGACTTTAGATAATCAAATTAATCTCTGGCAGCAAGACTCACTGATACCAAACATTTTTGAACCACCCATATTTTTAAGGGCTTTAAATATCATATAGAGAGGCAGAGCCAACATGGCACTATAGACAGAAGTACCACACCATCCCTCCACAGCAAAGACCCAAAAAACTAAGTAAAACAGAGACAAATGTCAATCCTGGAACCGTAACCATCAAATGAAGAAATAAAGAACTCAGCCAAGCACCAAATGGAATGAGAAACTGACAGAGAGCAGAGATCAAGGAGAGACAGGAGCAGAGGTTCCCTATCAGCTAATGCAGCACGAGTTCCCCATCTTGGACTCCTGTTGCAGATCGGCAAACAGGAAGTATGGGAAAACAGCTTCACAGAGCTCCCATCAGGAGACAGAGCACCTGGTAACCAGAATTATATGTTTCTCACCCCCACTCCCCTTCTACCCCTGCTCGGCATCCACTGCTTCCCAGTTGGCTGCGGTGGCTCAGCCAGTAGCTCCATGCCACCTGGATTCACCCTGCCCACACCAGCCGGCTCCTCCAGTGCCATTTGTTTGTTGCTGGTGTTGCTTTTTTTGGCTTCTTTTGCTTTCTTCCCTGCCTCTCACATCTTCCTCCTCCTGTCTCTCAAACACCTGGCTCCATGTGCCATCTTTGCTTCTTCTTGACAGGCTGTGAAGTGCTGCTCAGGTGGGATCCCCTGGCCTTTTGTTTTTTTTTGTTTATTTTGTTTTGTTTGTTTTCTCTTTCTTTTCGCGGCTTGGGAGCCCCTTATAGCTGGGCTGTGTCGCGCGGCTTGGGAGCCACTTCCTCGATCTGTGCAGCCATGCTGGTGGGATCCCTGGGTGCATTTCTTTCGTTTCTTCCCCCCCCCCCCCCTTCTTTTACTTTTTTCCTTTTTGTCTTTCTTGGTTTCCAAGTTTTTTGTCTCTCTATACTTACCTTCTTTTCCTGCCTCCTGAATACCTGGCGCTGTGTGCCATCTCTGCCCCTTCTAGCCAGTCTGTACTGCATGGCTTGGGAGTCACTTCCACAATCTGCACTGCCACACCAATGAGATCCCAAGAGCCTTTTCTTTCTTCCTTTTTTTTTTCTTTTTCTTTCTTTATTTTCTCTTTTCCTTTTTGTTTTTCTTCATTTTTCATCTCTATTTGCTTTCCTTCCTTTCCTGTCTCCTGAATACCTGGCACTGTGTACCATCTCTGCTGTTTCTAGATGGGCTGTGCCCCAAGGCCTGGGAGCCACTTCCCTGGTTGCTGGTGGGATGCCTGAGAGCATTTTTTTTTTTTTTTTTGCTTGTTAGTTTTAAATTTTTATTTGCTTATTTTTCTTTTTTCATTTTTTTTCTCCATTTCGCAGTTTCTTGTCTCTCCACTCCAACAGCAAGCTCCTTCGGCACTGTTTTGATTGCTTGTTGGTTTTGGCTCCTGTCTCTCTCTCCTCTCTCTCTTCTTTCTCATACTCATCTTAGCTCCACACATCACAATTTCCCACTTCCTTCCTGCCTACCAGCACAGTGTGCTGAACATCACACTCCTGAGTGGCACAGGCACAACCTACCAGAACCTGCCCTGCACTGACCCCTGGCCCACCCTGTCAGCCCCAGTATGTGCCAAAAACAACCCATCCCCACCCCTCCCCTTCAGCTGGACCTGCCCTGCTGCATCATAGCTGAGTGACTGGTCCTTCCCTTTGGACAAGGAGGTGAAAAGTATTGTGCCCATAGACGAGCAAACACCAAAGAATGCACAGCCCACCTGCTCAGACACAGTCAAATAAAAAATAGCAGGACAACAAACAAATCTACAATCAATAAATGAAGAAAGTAACTACTGAATGTCCCAAAGACAGCAGACAATATCAAAACATATAAAAAAACAGGACAGGATGGTTCCTAAATAAAACACTAGATGACTTCTCAGTAGAAGAAAAGGCACTAGAACTACCTGACAGGGAAGTCAAATCTCTAATATTCGAGCTATCCAAGAGTTGAAGCAAAAAGCAAACAAAAATAAGGAAAAAATAGACAAATTCATGGAAAAGGCAGACAAATTCTTGGAAAATATAGACAGAAAAATGGAAGAATTCAGGAAAATAATACAAGACAAAATGCCAAAATAAATTCACAACTATAAATCATACAAAAACAATTAGAAATCCAAAAGATAAACAACAAGATTTCAGAAATGGATAGTGTCATAGAAGTTCTGAGCAGCAGGTTTGAAATGATGGAAGACAGGATCAGTGAAATTGATGAAAAACACTTGGATACAACATTGTTTAAGGAAAAATCAGAAAAAAGAACAAATAAAAATGAAGAACCCCTAAGAATTATGTGGGTTACAATCAAAAGTGATTGGAGTTTCAGAACAGGGGGAGAAAACGGAAAACACAGAGAGGATTATTGAAGACTTGCTGACAGAAAACTTCCCTAACATCATGAAAGAAGAAAAGCTGACCATCCAAAAAGCTCAACGAACCCCATATAGGATAGACTCCAAAAGAAAATCACCAAGGCATATTATAATCACACTAGATAAAACCAAAGACAAAGAAAGAATCCTGAGAGCAGCTGGAGAATAATGAAAAATCACATACAGAGGGGAAACAATAAGACTAAGCTCTGATTACTTGGCAGAAACCATGCAGGCAAGAAGGAATGGGATGATGTGTATAAATATCCTATAGATCTAGTAAGTGGAGGGACCATGACTGAAACCCAGTATGTCTGACACTAAATTCCACTTTCTTTCTACTATATATGTCTGCCACAATGTGAACTTTCATTTGAAAACGTACTATATACATGAATTATACATTTTGATTTATTCAATGGACGCTAATCAGAATGGTTATGTAAACTTTTATATGACATGGTAAATAAGGGAAAGTTATGGCCCCGGGTACCAATGTTAAATTTAATAAATTGATTTTAGCTTACTGTATGTTTATATTAGGAGCCTGGGTAGCACAAGCAGTTTGCTGTAGGTTACTAACCTAAAGGTTGGTGGTTTGAGCCCACCCAGTGACTCCACAGAAGAAAGTCTGGAGAACTGCTTCTATAAAGATTATAGGCAAGAAAACCCTATGGAGCAATTTTATTCAGTAACACATGGCTTCACCATGTGTCAGAGGTCAACTCAAGGGAAGCTAACAACAATAACGTCATATGTTTATGTACATAAGGTACCATGTCTGCTGGAACAGACAGATATATGGGGCTTGAATTTTGTGAGCAAGTTATAGGACCAAGGTGGAGCAGGATGCTTCCCTCTCTGAGAGACTGAGAACCTGCATTGGAAGTATCACACACGTTGGATTCTGGCGAGATCTTGGCCTGTGGATAAACATGCACAATTCAAAACAAACTACTCAGTGAAGAGAAATTACTAATCTTCTTAAAGAGAAAGCATCTATAGAATTAAAGTATCTCAGGTGTAGTTTGTTCTTCAATAATTCATCTTTCTTGTAGATACATAGCCAAACAAGTAAAGCACATCACTTAGGTAGGTCAGTTCCGGATTTCTGAGAATTTTCAGAAAAGGGGATACATACAAATGATTTTAGCCTTGAACAAAGACAAAAGTTCTCCAAGTCCACCATAAATTTTAGTAAACAAGGAATATAATAGAAAGTTTAGGAGAAACATGGATGATCTAGCTTCTGTGTTTTGTTGCATAACCAGTTAATAATCCATTTCTTTCTTAACACAGCTTAAAAGCAAAAAAATAAAAATAAAAAGATACAGTGTCTAACAAAAATCTCATTTATCTTCTCTAGCAGAAGTTTATTGAGTGTGTTGTTCAGAACTCTCAACAGGATTAAATTTATGGATAACAGACAGTTGATTTAAGTTGACCATAGAATACATTTATACTAATAATATTACAGTGGACTTTTTGGAATCAAATTATAGGTTGTGGTTTATTGTGTTTTGCATACACATGCCTCCACATTTATAGAAAAAAACTGATAATCATATCATATTTAAATATATTTATAAGGCACTTAAGGTACTACGGAGGAAAATATAGAGGCTGTCTTTTTTTTTTTAATTAAGTTAAACTCTATCCCTCCTGATCTAGAAACTTTATTGCCACTTTTACTTTATAAGTTCTGCTTATACAGAGTCCTTTGAGAATTAAGCTGCTTTTTCTGCAAGGCTAGCTGTTTCTTATAAAGGCTTTTTCTCTTGGTTCATTGACAGCTCATCAACCAACAACTCTCAGTAGTGACAAACTATAATGATTGAAGCACTTATCTTGATGTCTTTCAGAATCTCAATATATTTCTGATTCAATACTGACTTTACTTTTATTAGCTCATCCCCTCTCTTACTTTCTCCTTTCATCCATCAAGGATAAACTACTTGTCAGGACTATAATCATTTGAGCCACGAGAAGAAAAAGATATAAAACAGCATTAGTTCACTGCATACTTGCTATTATTTAATGTAGTTTGCTGAAAATGTATTTCTTAATCATAATGTCAATAATAAATTATACTATTCAAATTTTCTAATAAATTCCTAAAAATTTAAATTATTTCCCATTTGAAGGTAACCAAAGGTTTTTTCATTTTTGCTGTGGTATGAATCAAACTACCAAGTTTAGAAGCAAGCTCTGTAATAATATGTTATATTTTTTAATGTCATCTGGCAACAATCTTCACTTAGCATATCAAGCAAAGCTTGCATTTTGAAGTATTGTAGCTTCAGTTGACAGAAAAATGAACATTGTGTATAATGAGTTATGTCAGTTAAGGAAAATTTAAATTTTATTACAAAGTTATTTCTTTTATTCATGATCTAACAGCTTATGCCTACCATTTCTAAACAACAATCTCTATAGTTTAAATAAATCCAGTGTTGAATTTAGTCTCTGGAAATGTAGTTTTTCATCAGTTTAAAGTTAAAATAGATTATAAAACATTATATAGTGTATGAAAAATTAGTTTATAAGTAGTGTATCAGTAGTTATAAAAACATAGAAATAAATGTAGGATCAAAGTAGTTATAAGGTAAGCTAATACTGGAATAAAAATAGTAAGACAATTTCTCATATGGCTTTTATTAGATTAAAAATAAATTTAGTAAAGACAGTAATAGTGGAGTAAATATTTATCGCTTTATACATGATAGTGTGTGTAGTAGGCAGAATAACAACCTTCAAAAGATGTCTATTTCCTAATCCCTGAAACCTATGTATAGGTTACCTTACTTGGCAAAGAGGAATGAAGATTGCAGATGGAATTGAAGTTGCTAGTCAGCTGATTTTAATATAGGATAATTATCCTGAATTATCCAGGTGAGTCCAATGGATTCACAAGGGTGCTTAAGAGTAGAAGAGGGAGACAGAAGAGAAGACTAGCGTGATGCAGTGTGAAATGTTCGACATACTACTGATGACTTTGCAGATGGAGGAAAAAGATCCTGAGCCAAGGAATTCAGGCAGCCTCTGGAGGCAAGAAAAGAGAAGTAAACAATTTCTACCCTAGAACCTCTAGAAAGGAACACAGTCCTGCCAAAACCTTGATTTTAGCCCTATAGTACAACACATGTTGAAATCTGATCTAAAAATCAGTATAATAAATTTGTGCTACTTAAATCAACTAATATATTTGTGTTATTTCAAGTCATTAAGTTTGCAGTAAGTTGTTACAGAAGCAACACAAAGCTAATACAGTGTACATTACGGACTGAATTGTGTCTCCCCAAAAATGTGTGTCAACTTGACTAAGCCATGGTTTCCAGTACTGTGTGATTGTCCATCATTTTGTCATCTAATGTGATTTTCCATTGTGTTGTAAATCCTAGCTCTATGATGTTAATGAGGTGGGATCAGAGGTAGTTATATTAACGAGACAGGACTCAACCTTCAAGATTTTGGTTCTGTCTTAAGTCAATCTCTTTTGAGATGTAAAAGGCAGAAGCAAGCACAGAGACATGGGGACCACATATCATCAAGAAAGCAGCACCGGGAGCAGAACATGTCCTTTGAACCCAGGGTTCCTGCACGAAGAAGCTCCTAGACCAGGGGAAGCTTGATGACAAGGACCTTCCCCCAGAGGTGTCAGAGAGAGAAAGTCATCCGCTGGAGCTGGTGCCCTGAATTCAGACTTCTTGCCTGCTAGACTGTGAGAGAATAAATATCTGTTTGTTAAAGCCATCCACTGTGGTATTTCTGTTATAATAGCACTAGATAACTAAGGCAGTGTGCAATAGAAAATGAATGAAATTAGAATGTTTATGTATTAAAACATTTTTGTTAATCATATTAATAACTTACCCAATGTGTGTAATTCAAGAATAAGCATTTTTTTTTTGTTTTTTTTTAATTTTAGTACTAAGCCATTTCGCCTATCTACACTGATTATTTTTTCAGATATGATTTATATAAAGGAAACAGATTGCTACCAAATCCACACTTATAAAACAGATTAATTTTCCCTAATTATAAATTTGTGATATCTGTACGTGTGTCAGAAGGAGGAGTAACAATTATGCGTTTGTTAAAAGATTTGTTTTTCTGATGTTAAAGTTTACACACCCAAACCCATACATCACACACACACACACCATCAGATTCACATACACACACAATTTATATTCTTTTCATTAATAATTTATATACATATTTTTATGCACAAATTTTATGTACAGATCTTAAATGTATGTTTCAAAAAATTTCAATAGATGTATACACCTAAGTAACCAACACTCCAATAGAGATCTAGAATATTTCCATCCTCAGAGAAAGTTTCCTGTGTCCTTATCCAAGAAATCAATGAAAACCATTATTACTAACACCACACACACACTGTATTTTTTAATCCACTATTTTTTCTAGTATCTCCTGTTGTTGGATATTTGCACTATTTCCAGTATGAGGCTGTTATAATAAAGCTTCTATAAACATTTTAGTACAAATCTTTTTTGAAGACATAGGATTACATATCCTTGGTTAAATAACTGGAAGAGAATTGGTAGATAAAAAGGTGTGTGGAACAAATCCTTCAGAAAAGCTAGGCAGCCATGGTTTTCTCTGTTCATTTCCCTGCTGGTATCTTTAGGCCTCAGAAAAAAACCAGCATCCCCACTGAGGCCTGACGTTTCTTAGAAAGATAAGAAGATAAACAATTCTGGGTCAACCACCTCCCCTCCTCAGGAAGTCAGTGGAGCATGATGCAGTAGGATGTTAACAAAACAAAACCAAACCTGTTGCAGTTGCGTCGATTCCAACTCATAGTGACCCTATAGTACAGAGTACAACTACCCTATGGAGTTTTCAGGGAGTGGCTGGTGGATTCAAACTGCTGACCTTCTGGTTAGCAGCCAAGCTCTTAACCACTGTGCTACCAGGGCTCCAGTAGGATGTTAGGAAGGTTAAAAAGATACAATTAGTCACTTAGCCTGGGGGTATAAACAAAGTAGCTGGGACAGAGAGTTTGCTCAGCCTCCTCATCTATGGTGCAGGTGGGATTCACATAACATAAGCTTACAGTTCACCTAAATGGACTTACCTGGCCAGGAGGAGACTGGCAGTAGGTAGGGTCCCACTTAAGCCCCTAACCCATGGCACAAAGTGGGGTGTGCAAGGAACAGTTGTCAACTCTGCTTAGACAGCTTTTGAGGGGGGGCTGCTTGTGAAGGAATTTTCTAGTTGTAAGCTATCTGATTTTTGTAAGTAGTAAAAACTACTTTCCATTGCTAATGTGCATTCAGGCTGTGAATGGAACGATTTGATGTTTATGTAGCAATCCATGTTAGTTATTAGCCTTTTTCTAATGGCCTCCTGGCAATCTAGAAATCAGGTACAGCCTGTGAGGACCGTGCAGATTTGGAGCATTGTCTTACAGTTATGGCATGGTCAGGCAGGACAGGTTGTCCCACAAAAGGTAAGTGTATGTTTAACTTTATAAGAATCTTCCAAATAGACATCAAAAGTAGCTGTATCATTTCACACTCCCACTAGCAATGCAAAAGACTTTGTAGTTAGTCTTGAAATCAGATAGTGTATGTTCTGTAAACTTTTTTTTTTTAATATATGAAGTTTTTTGGCTATTCTAAGTTCTTTGGATTTCTATTAAATTAGCAAAATAGCTTGTCAATGTCTACAGAAAATCTATTGGGTTTATGATTGAGATTAAATTGAATCTATAGATAAAAATAAGAAGAATTTGAACCTTACCATGAATATGGATGTGTGTGTGTGTGTGTGTGTGTATGATAATTGAAGTCTTTAATTTCTCCGTTAATGTTTTGTAGTCTTCAGTATAGAGATCTTCTATGTTATTTGTTAAATTTATTCCAAAATATTTTATGCATTTGATGGTATTTCAAATAGAATTTTTAATTTTCATTTTATTGTCCAACAGATTATGGCTATTATGTAAGATATAACTAATATTCTATTGTCCTAGTATCTTGTAAATTTATTAAATTTAGTTTTTAGTTCTATTTTTATTTTTATATATTGTTTAGGATTTCCTATGCAATTAATCATGTTGTCTGATTAAAAACTGTTTTACTTCTTTCTTTTCAAGCTTTATGCATTTATTTCTTTTTCTTACCTTATTTCACTGATTTGGATCTCCAATAGGATGCTGAATAAAATTGTTGGGATAAGATCTCCTTGCATATTTCCTGATCTTAGGGGTAAAGTGTTTAATATTTCACAATTACATATGATGTTATTGGTAGGTTTGGCATATATGCTCTTCATCACACCAGGGAAATTTCCTTCTATTCCTAACTAGTTGAGAGGTTTTTTTTTTTTTCTCATGAATGGTGTCGAATTTTGCCCAATGATTTTCCGCATCTATTAAAACAATCATATGATTTGTTCAGATAATGTGGTGAATTATAATAATTAACTTTCTAATGCTAAACCAACAATACATTCCTGGGATAAACCCCAACTGTTCATGAAGGATAAACCTCAGTGTGTTATACCATAACTACCCATTGAACATCCAAGCATCAATCTTCCTGTGACTCTCATGGATTGTGGTGAATTGAGTTTTCCATGGGCTGGGACACACACGCATATTCTAAAGAAACTCCAGCCTCTTCATGCAAAACATAGGAATAAAATCTTCATAGCATAGGTCACTAACGTGCCACAGGAGAGTCAGAGTAGCTGAGGCATTGAGAGAGAGAACGCCCCTAATAAACTCATGTTCTTATTGCCCTTCTCAGTCTCATTATCTCACTCACTTCTTAGCTTGTGAAAGGAAATGAATGTTATGGTTTACCTAGCCAAATGTGTGTGTCATCAATAATTTCTACCAATATTGTGTATCCTTTAATGTCTATAGGGTCACTATGAGTGGCAGTAGACTCAACGGCAACAGGTTTGTTTTGTTTTTATTTTTTAACATCTTGAACTGAAGGTTTTTACTTCAGCTGTTTGTAGACATCCATAATAAAACAACTAACAAAGAAACACCAAACAGTGTGGTGGAAAATATAATTAGCTCAGTAGATATCAACCAGACTAGTGGTCTTATACACTCTTGTGTTTGCACAGTGACCCATGAAACAAGTAGCCATGGACACTGCACGTGCTCCCTCTCACCAATACTGCTGTAGTACTGACCCTTCTGAATGTCTGAACAATCAGAAGACAAAAAACTACTAAGCTTTCAGTGTAGTACTGTTGCTTATGGAGAACGTATTAGTATTCTATTTTTAAAATAGAATGTCAGAGTAGAACGGTGCTCCACAGAGTTTTCAATGGAAGTAGATCACCAGGTCTTTATTCCAAAGTGCTTCTGGATGGACTCAAACCACCAATCTTTTCGTTAGCTGCTGAGCCTGTTAACCATTTGAGCCACTGAGGGACTCCAGTATTCTTTTACTGCCTAACAAATTACCGCAAACGTAAAGGCATAAAACAATACCCATGTATTACCTCACAGCTCTACAGGTCAGAAGTCCAGGTGGGTTCAGCTAGGTTCTCTGTGCAGGGTCTCGTAAGGCCAAAATCAACATGTTGGCCAGGCTTAGCTCTTATCTGGAGGCTCTAGGAAAGACTCCACTTCTAGACTCATGTAGGATATTAGCCAAATTTAGTCTCAGGTGGATGTAGGGCTGAGGTCCCTGTTTCTTTGCTGGCTATCAGTCAAGGATCACTCAGCTTCAAGAGGCTATTCTCCAGTCCTTGCACATTGCCTCTCCCACAATCTTCAAAGCGAGTAATGGTGTATTGAATCCTTCTTGTGCTTCAGATCTGTCTGACTCCCTCCTCTGTTACCAGCAGCAGAAAACTCTGCTTTTAAAGGGCTCGTACGATTAGACTAGGTCCACCCAGATAGTCTCCCTGATTAACACAGAGTCAACTGATTTACTGGCATACTTGTAAGTAAACTATGTACACGTAGTTGTATTAACAACTACGTCGGCAAAATGTAACGTAACATAATCACAGGAATGATGTATAATCATATTCACCATAAGGGGGATTAGGCTGAGAAATCATAGAAGTCCACCTACCACAGAAAATAATCACCCACATAGTGAAAATTAGTTTATATCACACCAGTCTAGAAAGGGCAGCAGTTTTTTGTTTTTTTCAGTTTTTTTGGACCATGATTGACAGGTATTTTGAGTACAATTTGCTTTTTCTGCCTACAGTGTTTCAGCCAGTTTCATTATCTGAGATCTCACAGAGTGTGCAATTTATTTACATGGGATCCCAAATAATATCATCTTGGACCAAGAAACCAATGAATGCTATGGCCAAGGAAGCATGGCAGTGAACATACGATCACAGTCATTACCATATACGCCACATTGCCCAGAGGATGCTAGCCTTTCCAGACTCACCATGAGTCAGAATTGACCTGATGGTAACATTTTTAAAAACAGAATACGAATACATTCTCCATAAGCAACAGTACCACACTGAAAACTTAGTGATTTTCTTGTCTTCTGATTGTTCAGACATTCAGAAGCGTCAGTACCTACAGCAGTATTGGTGAGAGGGAGCATGTGCACAGTGTCCATGGCTACTTGCTTCATGGGCCACTGTGCCAACACAAGAGTGTATAAGATCACTAGTCTGGTTGATATCTACTGAGCTAATTATATTTTCCACCAGGCTATTTGGTGCTTCTTTGTTAGTTGTATAATGTATATGTAACTAATGTCTAATTCATAAACTCCAATAATTCCATTTGGTTCATGGAATACTCAATGATTATTTAAAATCATCAATGATTTATTCTGTGCAGTGATCCATAAAACATTCAGAATTACCTAGATATATCGGGGTCAATATACACAGTATATTATTGGCATAAAATTAGGTAAGTAGAGGTGAAACGTGGTTAAGATCTTGGCTGCTAATCAAAGGTTTGCAGTTTGAATCCACCAGCTGCTCCAAGAAAACCCTATGGGGCAGTTCTACTCCAACCTATAGGATCACTCTGAGTTGCAATCAACTCGAAGGCAACGCATACAGAAATAAAACATATTTAGCAAATCCAAAAAAAAAAAAAAAAGGACAGAAACAGAGACAGCGAGAGACATAGAGAGAACGAGAGTAAAATTTTAGTTTATAGTAAAAGAAAGCTAGCTCCAATACATGTGAAGTAAGAAAATATAATATTATAAATAAAACCAGGGCTCCTTTGTGAGGCATAACTTTAATCAATTGATACCTCAATAAAGTCATTGTTTCCTGAGAAATCACTGTGCACCGTGCACTGAACTCTGCATTTCACATGCAGAGGCTCATTTCTCCACCCTGTCATGTGGGTACCATTATACACGTTTCAAAGAAGGAAAGTGAAGCACATATAAATTAAGTAATTGTAGCATTATTATTAAGCAAATAAGTGATAAAATTATGTTCATAATAATAAAACTAATAACAACAGCTCTCATTAATTGAGGCTTAACATACTGCACAAAATTTAGCTAATAAATTTTCAGTAAAAGCAAATTGTTTGAAAGAAATTGGTCCCTGTAACAGTAAGCATTTGGTTGCTAATTGAAAGGTCGGAGATTCGAACCAACCAACCACCCCACAGAAGAAAGATGTGGTAGTCTGCTTCCAAAAAGTTTTACACCTTGGAATCCCTATGGGACAGTTCTACTCTGTCCTACAAGGTCGCTGTGAGTCGGAACTCAATTCGACCGCAGGGTGTTTGGTTCTTCTTTTTTTGCGAGTATTTTTCTGTGTGTTTTGTATTGGTTATTTTGATGCACCATAAGCCAGTTTTTCAGACTTTAACACATCTTTAAGAATTTTATGGTTCTTGTTCATAATATTTACTCTTTTGTAATTAAGGGGGAAGTATTTTCTCCTTTTTGTTTTGTTAAGTTAGTAATGCAAGAATAGAAAATCGATACTATGTAGAAATGCAGTGAAAACTGAAGTTGATCGAATGTCGATATGTAGAATAGCATCATCCAACAATGACTAAGTTGAACGTTTTTTCCTTGGAATATTTTACTATTTACTCTGTGATACTCTTTACTACTTTTTTGTATTGAATGTGATTTTATTAATTTTTTTTCATATTCTTTGTATTCTGTAACCCAGCAGTTAATATTGCCTATCATGTTAGAACTACGTGAAAGGTACAAATAAATAGACTTTGAGTATGTATTTGAGATAAGTGCAGACATTTTCATTCATGACATCTAATTTTCACTTAGATATCAGTGCTTCTTATTTCCTGTTTCTGATGTGTATTAATAAGATTTCTTTTTTTTTTTCAGGAGATGAGACACCTGGATACATTATAGGGCAGAGCAAAAGAAAACAGATATTTGGAATCAGGTCACATGGAACTTGAATCCTAGTTCAAGACATAAACTTGATAAGACATGATAAGGAAGTAGTTCAAATATTTCAAGTGTACATTTCCTTATCTGTGAAGGAACCCATGGGTGGTACAAACAGTTAATGTGCTTGACTGCTAACAAAATGTTGGTGGTTTGAGTCTAACTAGAGGTGCTTCAGAAGAAAGGCCTGGCTGTTTATTTCTGAAAATCAGCCACTGGAAATCCTATGGAGCATAGTTCTTCTTTGACACACATGGAGTCACCATGAGTCAAAGTCAGCTTAATGACAATAGGTTAATTGTTTCTTTAATAGTGTAAAACATAAAACTTCACCTTACTAAAGGTGCTTAGACAAGCGCTTGACACATAATAAGTATTCTATTGATGTTGCCATTATCCTTATTATTGTTATTAAACAAAGAAAATTAATGGACTATAAATAAGATCAATTGAAGAAACATCAAAAGATGATGTCTCTTAAGTACCAATTTCTTGGACCACTGGTTCACAAAATAAAGATTAAATCAGCCATATTCCACCAAAGACAAAAGCTATGCTACAAATTTCAATACCTGAATTCTGTTTCGTGACATAAATTTATTTTTAAAAATACTATGGATCTATAATATTAAAAATAATGTCATTCTTAATATGTGTCTAGTCCGTGCTCTTAGTTAGTTTTAGAGATCAGAGAATACCCCTACGATTTCAAATACAAAGGTATAAATATTTATTATGTAAGAATTCAGATAAAATGAACATTCCAAGTTTTCAGTAATGATTCTGTATTGAAAGTTCACTACTGAGAACCAGTTCACAAAATAAGACGCTTCATGTTTGACCCCAGACAGAAATATTAAAAAAAAAAACAAAGAAACTCTCAGAATCAACCTTGTAATAACTCTGACAAACAGCCATGGGTTCACAGCAACTAAGTGAAAGTTTGTGTAAATGGGAATGGGAAGTTATTGCTTAAAAACAAACAAAATTTCAAATGAAATAGAGAAGAGAAAAACAATTGAAAGAGTTAACAATTCCAAAAGCTGGTTCTTTGAAAAGATCAACAAAATTGATAAACCATTGGCCAAACTGACAAAAGAAAAACAGGAGAGGAAGCAGACAACCCGTATAAGAAATGAGATGGGTAATATCACAACAGAACCAACTGAAATTAAAAGAATCATAACAGATTACTATGAAAAATTGTACTCTGAAAAATTTGAAAACCTAGAGGAAATGGACAAATTTCTAGAAGCTTACTACCTACCTAAATTAACACAAACAGAAGTAGAACAACTAAATACACCCATAACAAAAGAAGACATTGAAAACGTTATTAAAAAACTGCCAACAACAACAACAAAAAAAGCCCTGGCCCGGATGCCTTCACTGGAGAATTCTACCAAATTTTCAGAGAAAAGATAACACCACTTCTACTAAAGGTATTTCAGAGCATAGAAAAGGATGGAATACTCCCAAACTCATTCTATGAAGCCAGCATAACCCTGATACCAAAACCAGGTAAAGACACTACAAAAAAAGAAAATTACAGAGCGATATCCCTCATGAACTTTGACGCAAAAATCCTCAACAAAATTTTAGCCAATAGAATTCAGCAACATATCAAAAAAATAATTCACCATGATCAAGTGGGATTTTTACCAGGTATGCAGGGATGGTTCAACATTAGAAAAACAATCAATGTAATCAATCACATAAATAAAACAAAAGACAAGAACCACATGATCTTATCAATCGATGCAGAAAAGGCATTTGACAAAGTCCAACACCCATTCATGATAAAAACTCTCAATAAAATAGGAATAGAAGGGAAATTCCTCAGTATAATTAAGGGCATTTATACGAAGCCAACAGCCAACATAATCCTAAATGGAGAGACTTTGAAAGCATTCCCCTTCAGAATGGGAACCAGACAAAGATGCCCTCTATAACCACTCTTATTCAACATTGTGCTGGAGGTCCTAGCCAGAGCAATTAGGCTAGAAAAAGAAATAAAGGGCATCCAAATAGATAAGGAAGAAGTCAAAGTATCTCTATTCGCAGATGATATGATTTTATACACAGAAAACCCCAAAGAATCCACAAGAAAACTGCAGGAACTAACAGAAGAATTCAGCAAAGTTTCACAATACAAGAGAAACATACAAAAATCAGTTGGATTCCTTTACTCCAACAAAGAGAACCTCATAGAGGAAATCACCAAATCAATGTCATTTACAATAGCCCCAAAGAAGATAAAATACTTAGGAATAAATCTAACCAGAGATGTAAAAGATCTATACAGAGAAAACTACAAGACACTACTGCAAGAAAATAAAAGAGACCTGCATAAGTGGAAAAATACACCTTGTTCATAGATAGGTAGACTCAACATAGTGAAAATGTCAAGTCTACCCAAAGCAATCTACAGAATCAATGCAATCCCAATCAAAATTCTACCAGTATTTTTTAATGAAATGGAGAAGCAAATCACCAACTTCATATGGAAAGGAAAGAGGCCCTGAATAAATAAAGCATTACTCAAGAAGAAGAACAAAGTGGGAGGCCTTACACTACCTGATTTTAGGACCTATTATACCTCCACTATAGTCAGAACAGACTGGTACTGATTCAACAACAGATACATAGACCAATGGAACAGAGTTGAGAATCCAGATATAAGCTCATCCACCTATGAGCAGCTAATATTTGATGAAGGCCCAAAGTCCATTAATTGGGGAAAAGACTGTCTCTGTAACAAATGGTTCTGGAATAACTGGATATCCATATGCAAAAAACTGGAACAAGACCTATACCTCACACCATGTACAAAAACTAACTCTAAATGGATCAAAGGCTTAAATACAAAATAGAAACAATAAAGATCATGGAAGAAAAAATAGGGACAACACTAGGAGCCCTAATACACGGCATAAAAAGAATACAAACTGTAAGTAACAATGCACAAGCACCAAAGAGAGACTAGATAACTGGGAGCTCCTAAAAATCAAACACTTACGTTCATCAAAAGACTTCACCAAAAGAGTAAAAAGACAACCTACAGACTGGGAAAAAATTTTTGTCTATGACAAATCCGATCAGTGTCTAATCTCTAAAATCTATAAGATACTGCAAAACCTCAACAACAAAAAGACAAATAACCCAATTAAAAAAATGGGCAAAGGATATGAACATGCACTTAACCAAAGAAGATATTCAGGTGGCTAACAGACACTTGAAGAAATGCTCACGAGCATTAGCTATTAGAGAAATGCAGATCAAAACAACAATGGACATCATCTCACCCCAACAAGGCTAGCATTAATCCAAAAAACACAAAATAATGAATGCTGGAGAAGTTGTGGAGAGACTGGAACACTTATACACTGTTGATGGGAATGTAAAATGGTACAACCACTTTGGAAAACAATTTGGCTAGAAACAGAAGTACCATATGATCCAGCTATCCCACTCCTTGGAATATATCCTAGAGAAATAAGAGATGTCACACGAATAGATATATGCACACCCATGTTCATTGCAGCACTGTTCACAATAGCAAAAAGATGAAAGCAATGTAAGTGCCCATCAGTGGACATATGGATAAACAAATTATGGTATACCCACACAATGGAATATTACGCAAAGATAAAGAACAACAATGAAGCTGTGAAACATCGTATAACATGGTGGAAGCTAGAACTTATGCTCAGTGAATGTAGTCAGTCACAGAAGGACAAATACTGTATAAGACCACTGTTATAAAAACTCAAGGAAAGTTTTAAACACAGAAGAAAACATTCTTTGATGGTTATGGGAGTGGGAAGGGTGGGTGAGGGTTATTCACTAACTAGATAGTAGATAAGAATCATCTTAGGCTAGGGGAAGGACAGCACACACTACAGGGGAAGTCATCACAACTGGACTAAACCAAAGCTAAGAAGTTTCCTGAATACAATAAAATACTTTGAGAGACAGAGTGGCAGGGGTAGGGAGTCTGGGG
Organism: Dugong dugon; assembly: GCA_030035585.1. Classification (NCBI taxonomy): domain Eukaryota; kingdom Metazoa; phylum Chordata; class Mammalia; order Sirenia; family Dugongidae; genus Dugong; species Dugong dugon. The sequence continues at coordinate 96,166,182 of CM057463.1, read as the reverse complement.
ACCATGCTTTCAGGGCAAATCTAGGTCAACTGGCATAGCAAAGCTTATTAAGAAAATGTTCTGCATCCTACTTTGGTGAGTGGTGTCTGGGGTCTTAAAAGCTTGCAGGCGGCCATCTAAGATGCATCAATTGGTCCCAACCACTTGGAGTAAAGCAGAATGAAGAACACCAAAGACACAAGGAAAGTATTAGCCCAAGAGACAGAATGGGCCACATAAACCAGAGACTTCATTAGCCTGAGACCAGAGGAACTAGATGGTGCCCGGCTACCACCAATGAATGTCCTTACAGGGAACACAACAGAGAGTCCCTGACGGAGCAGTAGAAGGATGGGTACAGAACTCAAATTCTAGTAAGAAGACCAGACTTAACAGTCTGACTGAATCTGGAGGTGCCCCAGAAAGCATGGCCCTTGGACTCTCAGCCCATAACTAAAACAATTTCCGAGGCCAACTCTTCAGACAAGGATTGAATGGGACTGTGGGGCATAAAGTGATACTCATGAGGAGTGTGCCTCTTAGTCAAGTAGATACAAGAGACCAAAGGGGCAGCTTCTGTCCAGAGGTGAGATGGGAGGGCAGAGAGAGTTAGGAGCTGGTTGAATGGTCATGGGGAATCAGGGGCAGAAACGAGGAGTGTGCTGTCGCAGATTGGGGTGAGCAGTTAGGGTCTCATAACAAAATACGTAAAAAAAAATTTTTGTATGGGAGACTAACTTGAAATGTAAACTTCATTTAATTACAACAATAAAAAAATAAAAATAAAAGGAGATATTCCAGTTTCTAAAAAGAAAACACCACATTCCAGGGAGCTAGAAGACACCATGTTGAGCGAAATAAGTCTATCACAAACGGAGAAATATTATATGACCTCATTTATATAAAGAGACAAGAAAAGGCAAATATTTAGAGAATAAAGTTTATTAGTTACCAGGTTACCAGAGTGGGAAAGAGAAGGAAGGGAGTGTCTCAGTCATTTGGTTCTGCTTTCTTGGTGGTATGAGGTTCCCATGTGTCTTTGCTCACTTCTCTCTTTTATATCTCAAAAGAGATTGCATTAAGACACTACTCTTGTCAGCCTCATCAGTAAAACCTCATCACAGTGATAGAATTTACAACACATGAGGAGATCACACATACTCTCATCATAGTGGTAGAGTTTACAACACATAAGGAAATCACATCAGATAACACAATCATACAATACTAGGAATCATGACCTAGCCAAGTTGCTACCCACATTTTTTGGGGGACACAATTCAATCCATGACAGGAAGTGTTAATGGTGATCGAAAAATTGCATTGAATAAGGGTATGCTTGCACAGCTGATTGTTTTAATTGCTGTCAATAAGTTGTACACCTATAAAAAGTTGAACCTGCAAAAAGTTATGTGATAGATATACAAACAATGACTAAAAAAAAAAAAAAAAGAGGAGCTGCTGAGGCTGCTTATGTAGAACCAAAAACCTGATAGGATTTGATTTAATGAGACATCCCACATAAACAATTAATTGGCCTAAAAATATTTTTAGTGCTTATGTTCTATCTCCTAGTTCACTGTGTAGTGCCTGGGGCCTTAAAAGCTTGCAGACATCCATTCAAAGCACAACAATTTGTCTCTATTTGCCTGGAGAAAGAGAGGAAGAAAGAGAGTCAGGAATAGGAAGAGGATATGGAATGTGTGGCTAATTGCATCCATGAACGATCACCTCCTTTGCCAAGGGACCAGAAGAACTGGATGATGCCTGGCTAGCATTGCTGAACATTTTGATCAAAGATTGTATAGAAGAATCCCAATCAAAAAGGGGGAAATATAGAACAGAATTTCAAATTCTTATGAAATCCTGACTTTCTGGAGCTATGGAGGCTGGATGAATGCTTGAAACTATTGCACTGAGATAATCTTTAAACTTTAAGCCAAAAATATCCCCTGAAGTCTTAAAACCAAACAGTAGTTTAACTCAACTAGTAAAAAATGTCTACCTTGAGCACTATGTTCTTTCAAGCACTATCTATATGGGATCAAATTGACAACTGCAAATTAAAACATTTGATAGGAACCTTAGGGGGCAGTGATTTTATGTTAATGTGGGAGGAACAAGTCAGAAAAGGAGGGTGAGAATGGTTGCACAACTCAGAGTATAATCAATGTCAATGAATTGAACATGCAGAAACGGTTGAACTGGTGTATGTTTTGCTGTGTATATTCTTAACAAAAACACACACGCACAAACAAAAACAAAACTCCAGGTCTATCCTGTACTAGCTGAGACTGAGCGAGGCACATACTCCATGCACCTCAGTTACCTCTTCTTCAAATTAATGATTAAAAAAAAAGTTGTCATAAAGTCAATTCTTACTCATTGTTACTATTTCACAAGTCTGTTGTTAAAAAGAGAGAGAGAGAAGAAGAAGAAAAAGGAGAAAGTGAAAAAGAAGAAGAAAGTTCAGTATTAATTTTAATAGTAACACCAGCTTTGGTTCATTTTCATCATATTGGGGAATAAAATTGGCTTATGTACATACATTGATTTTATTGTACTGTACTGTGAAATCTATAGGAAAAAGTATTTCAAATATTTCATTTAAATAAAATCCAATGTGAACAAAGTTTGGCTTCTTTGGATGTATTTTGCCTAGAGGTTTTTTTATATGCTTATAGAAACTCTTAACAAGATAACAAAGTGATAAGAGGAATTCAGTAGCTGCAATTGTTAATACCATTGTTTCAAGAAATAAATGGCTTCCAATTCAAAAAGCCTTCCAATGCTTTATAAATATTCATATTATGCCTTCTTATGAATATTTATGTGTGCATATTTCTAACAATGTTCTTTAAAACTGCCTAGGGAAAAATTCAGTTGAAAATCTTCAACTTAAAACACAATGTAAACTTATCTCAATAAGATAAATGTTCTACTCATGCATAGGATAGGATATGCATGTGATGAAAATTGTAATTATTGTTGTTAGGTGCTGTCGAGCCAGTTCAGACTCATTGCTACCCTATGAATAACTACATGAAATGTTGCTTGGTCTTGTATCTTCCTCACAATAGTAAGTATGTTTGAGACCATGAGTGCAGCCACTGTGTCAATCCATATCATTGAAGGTCTTCCTCTCTTTTGCTGACCTATTTTGTTAAGCATGATGCCTTCTCCAGGGATTCTTTTCTTCTTATAACATGTCCAAAGTAAGAGACACCAAGTCTTGCCATCCTTTCTTATAAGGAACATTTTGGCCATACTTCTTCCAGAGCAAATTTGTTCGTTCTTCTGGCAGTCCATGGTATATTCAATATTCTTTGCCAAGAACTTAATTCAAATGCATCAATTCTTCTTTGGTCTTCCTTATTCATGTCTAGATTTCACATGCATATGAGGCGACTGAAAATACCATGGCATGGATCAGGTTCACCTTAGTTGTTAAAGTGACATCTTTGCTTTTTAAGATTTTAAAGGTCTTTTGCAGTAGGTTTGCCCAATGAAATATGTCGTTTGTTTTCTTGACTGTTGCTTCCACAGATGTTGATTGTGGATCCAAATAAAATGAAATTCTTGACAACTTCAATATTTTCTCCATTTATTACAATGTTGCTTATTGGTCCAGTTATGAGGATTTTTGGTTTCTTTATGATGCGTTGTAATCCATACTGAACACTGTAATCTTTGATCCTCATCAGTAAAGGCTTCAAGTCCTCTTCACTTCTGGCAAACAAGGTGATGTCTTGTGAACATTGTGGGCTGTTAATGAATCTTCCTCCAATTCTGATGATGCGTTCTTCATATAGTCCAGCTTCTCTCATTATTTGCTCAGTATACAGCTTAATTTTCTGTATACATGAAACTCATCTAAAAATAAAGTTTAATAATTAAAACATTATTTGTGTATGGAGGTATACACTAGTATATTTTTTAAATCAATTTATCAGTGTGTGTAAGAGTTTTCAAAATAACTGTAACTGTTGCTTCAGTAATTCTGTACATCAGAATCTATCATTAGGGATGTAAAATGGCAGTCTTTTTGAAAACAGATTCACAGTTCCTTAAATGTTAACTGTAAAGTTACCATATGACCCAGCAATTGTGCTTCTAGATATATAACCAAGAGAAATGAAAACACACACCCACACAAAAACTTATACTGAAATATTCATAGCAGTACTAGTCATAATAGCCAAACAGGGAAAATGAATCAAATGTCCATCACCTGATTAATGGATAAAATGTGCCTCATTCATATAATACGATACTATTCTGCAATAAAAAGAAATGAAGTACTGATAAAAGCTACAAACGGATGAACCTTGAAAACATTATGGAAAATAAAAGAAGCCAGTCACAACTGTTCACAGTAGGCAAATCTATAGAAACAGAAAGTAGATTACTTGTTGTTTGAAGTCAAGGATGGAAACAGGGAGTGTGTGCAAATAGGCAAGGGGCTTCTTTTTTGTGGAGAATTCAAATGTTATAAAAGTAGATAATGGTAATCATTGTATCCATCAATCCTCTGTCAGTTTGTTGTATCCTGGTGGCTTGTTTGTTGCTATGATACTGGAAGCTATGCCACCAGTATTTCAAATACCAGCAGGGTCACCCATGGTGGATAGTTTTCAGTGGAGTTTCCAGATTAAGACAGTCAGTGAAGGAGCTGGCAATCTACTTCTGAAAAAATTGGCCAGTGAAAACCTTATGAATAGCAGTGGAACATTGTCTGATATAGGGCTGGAAGATGAGCCCTTCAGGCTGGAAGGCACTCAGACTATGACTGGAGAAGAGCTGCCTCTTGAAAGTAGAGTCAACCTTAATGATATGGATGGAGTCAAGCTTTCAGGACCTTCATTTGCTTATGTGTTTCTTCAAAATGGTAGAAACAGCTGCAAACATCCATTAATGATCAGAGCATGGAATGTATGAAGTATGAAGCAAGGAAAGCTGGAAGCTGTCAAAAATGAAATGGAACGTATAGAAGATCAATATCCTAGGCATAAGTGATGTCAAATGGCCTGGTATTGACCATTTTGAATCAAACAATCATATAGTCTACTATGCTGGGAATGACAAAAAGAAGAGGAATGGCATCATATTCATTGTCAAAAAGAACATTTCAAGATCTATCCTGATATAAAGCACTGTCAGTGATAATATCCATGCACCTACAAGGAAGACTAGTTAATCTATTATTCAATGTAAGTACAACCACTAATGCCAACGATGAAGAAATTGAAGATTTTTTTTGAACTTTTGCAGTCTGAAATTGATCAGACATGCAATCAAGATGCATTGATAATTACTGGTGAGTGGAATGTGAAAGTTGGAAACAAAGAAGATGGATCATTAGTTGGAGAATATGGCCTTGGTGATAGAAAACACCTGTGAGATAGCATGATAAAATTTTACAAGGCCAACAAGTTATTCATTGCAAATACCTTTTTTCAACAATATAAACAGTGACTATACACATGTACCTCACCAGAGAAAAATACAGGAATCAAATCTTTGTTCAAGTTGAAGCTGAAGACTGAAAACAAGTCCACAAGAGTCAAACTACAACCTTGAATATATCCCACCTGAATCTGGAGACCATCTCAAGACTACATTTGACACATTGAACACTAATGACTGAAGACAAGACGAGTTGTGGGATGACAAGGACATCATACATGAAGAAAGCAAAAGGTCATTAAAAAAAAAAAGACCAAAATAGATATCAGAAGAAAGTCTGAAATTTGCTCCTGAACTTAGACTAGCTAAAGAGAAAGGAAGAAATGAAGTAAAAGAGCTGAACAGAAGATGTCAAAGGGCAGCACTAGAAGACAAAGTATTACAATGAAATGTGCAAAAACCTGGACTTAGAAAATCAGTGGAAAGAACATCCTAGGCATTTCTCAAGCTGAAAAAACTAAAGAAAAAATTCAAGCCTCAAGTTGCAATACTGAATGATCCTATGGGCAAAAAATTGCACAACACAAGAAGCATCAAAGGAAGTTAGAAGAAATACACAGTTACTGTACCAAAAAGAATTAGTCAATGTTCTGCCATTTCAGGAGGTAGCATAAGATCAAAAACTGATGATACTGAAGGAAGAAATCCAAGCTTCACTGAAGGCACTGGCAAAAAACAAGGCTCCAAGAACTGATGGAATATCAGTTGAAATGTTTCAACAAATAGATGCAATGCAGGAAGCTCTCACTCATTTATGCCAAGAAATTTGGAAGATAGCTACTTGGCCAACTGACTGGAAGACATCCATATTTATGCCTATTCCAAAGAAAGGTGATCCAACAGAATGTGGAAATTATCAAACAATATCATAAATATCACACACACAAAAAAATTATGCTTAAGATAATTCAAAAACTGTTGCAACAATACATTAACAGGGAACTGCCAGAAATTCAACCTGGCTTCAGAAGAGGATTTGAAATGAGAGATCATTGCTGATGTCAGATGGATGTTGGCTGAAAGCAGGAATACCAGAAAAATGTTTACCTGTGTTTTATTGACTATGCAAAGGCATTTGACTATGTGGATCGTAACAAATTAAGGATAACATTGCAAAGAATGTGAACTCCAGAACACTTAACTATGATTATATGAAACTTGTACATACACTGTCATGGTTTGAATTGTGTCCCCCAAAAAATGTGTGTCAGCTGGGCTAGGCCATGATTCCCAGTACAGTGTGATTGTCCACCATTTTGTAATCTGAAGTGATTACCCTATGTGTTGTAAATACTACCTTTATGACGTTAATGAGGCAGAATTAGAAGCAGTTATGTTTATGAGGCAGGATTCCGTCTACAAGATTGTTGTTGTTAGGTGCCATCTAGTTAGTTCTGACTCATAGTGACCATATATACAACAGAAAGAAACAGCGCCCGGTCCTGCACCATCCTCACAATCTTTGTTATGCTTGAGCCCATTGTTGCAGCCACAGTGTCAGTCCATCTTCTTGAGAGTTTTCCTCTTTTTCTCTGACTCTCTACCAAGCATGACGTCCTTCTCCAGAGTCTGATCCGTCCTGATAACATGTCCAAAGTATCTGAGGCATAGTCTCACCATCTTTGTTTCTAAGGACCACTCTGGCTGTAATTCTTCCAAGACACATTTGTTCGTTCTTTTGGCAGTTCATGGTATATTAAATATTGTTCTCCAAAACCATAATTCAAAGATGTCAATTTTTATTCAGTCTTCTTTATTTATTGTCTAGCTTTCACATGCATATGAGGCTACTGGAAACACCATGGCTTGTGTCAAATGCACCTTAGTCTTCAAAGTGACATCTTTGCTTTTTAATACTTTAAAGAGGTCTTTTGCAGCAGACTTGCCCAATGCCACGTGTTGTTTAATTTCTTGACTGCTATTTCCATAGGTGTTGATTGTAGATCCAAGTAAAATGAAATCTTTGACAACTTCAATCTTTTCTTCATTTATCATGATGTAGTTTATTGGTCCAATTGTGAGGATTTTTGTTTTTTTTTTTTATGTTGAGGTGTAATCCACAGTGAAGATTGTAGTATTTTTTTTTTCAGATTTGGAAATTATTATTATTTTTTTAAATTGTACTTCAGGTGAAGGGTTACAGAACAAATAGTTTTTCATGAAACAGTAGTACACATATTGTTTTATAACATTGGTTAACAACCACATGACATGTCAACCCTCTCCCTGCTCGACCTTTTTTTTTTTTTTTTTTGGTGAAAATATACATAGACATAGATACACCATTTCAAAAATTTCTACATGCACAGTTCAGTGACATTAACTACGCTCTTACAGTTGTGCTGTTATTCTCACTTTAGATGAAGGACAGAACAAAATAGTTTCTCATTAAACAGTACACATGTTGCCCTATGATAATGGTTAACAACCTCACAACACATCAACACTATCCTTACTCAACAGAAGGTTGTAGTTTTTGATCTTCATCAGTAAGTGCTTCAAGTCTTCTTCACTTTCAGCAAGCAAGGTTGTGTTATTTGAATTTCACAGACTGTTAATGAGTCTTCCTCCAATCCTGCTGCCCGTTCTTCTTCATATAGTCTAGATTCTCGAACTATTTTCTCAGCATACAGATTGAATAAGTATGGTGAAAGGATACAACTCTGACACACATTTTTCCTGACTTTAGACTACACAGTAGCCTCTTGTTCTGTTCGAAGGACTGCCTCTTGATCTATGTACAGGTTCCTCAGGAGCACAATTAAGTGTTCTGGAATTCCCATTCTTTGCAACGTTATCCACAATTTGTTATGATCCACACGTTGAATGTCTTTGCATAGTGTAAAGCACAGGTAAACATCTTTCTGGTATTCTCTGCTTTCAGCCAGGATCCATCTGACATCAGCAATAATATCCCTGGTTCCATACGCTCTCCCTCCTGCTTAAATTTCTGGCAGCTCCCTATTGGTGTACCGCTGCAGCTGCTTTTGAATGATCCTTCAGCAAAATTTTATTTGCATGTGATATTAATTTCCACATTTGGTAGGGTAACCTTTCTTTGGAATAGGCATAAATATGGATCTCTTCCATTGGTTGGCCAGATAGCTGTCTTCCAAATTTCTTGGCATAGATGAACAAGTGAGCACTTCCAGATTAGGTTATGTCTTAAGTCAATCTCTTTTGAGATATAAAGGACAGTAGCTAGCAGAGAGACAAGGGGACCTCGTACCACCAAGAAACAAGAGCCAGGAGACTAAGATGTCCTTTGGACCCAGGGTCCCTGCACTGAGAATTGCCTTGGCTGGGGAAGACTGATAGGAAAGATCTTCTCCCAGAGCTGATAGAAAGAGACAGACTTTCCCTGGAGCTGGCACCCTGAATTCGGACTTCTAGACTCCTAACTGTGAGAGAATAGATTTCTTTTTGTTAAAGCTATTTCCTTGTGGTATTTCTATTATAGCAGCACTAGATAACTAAGACGTAGATCAAGAGGAACTTGATTGAAAAGAACAAGGAGATACTACATGGTTAAAAATCAGGAAAGGTGTGTGTTAGGGTGTATCCTTTCACTATATGCATTCAGTCTGTATGCCAAACCAATACTCCAAGAAACTGAATCATATGAAGAAGAATGCAGCATCAGGATTGGAGGAAAACTCTTTAAAAACCTGCGATATGCAGATGACACGATCTTGCTTGCTCAAACTGAAGAGGACTTGAAGCAGTTACTGATGAAGATCAAAGACTACATCATTCAGTGTGGACTACATCTTAAAATAAAAACAAAAATCCTCACAAATGGGCCAATAAGCAACATTATGATAAACGGGGAAAATATTAAAGTTGCAAGGGATTTCATTTTACTTGGATCCATAATCAACGCCTCTGGAAGGAGCAGTCATGAAAATAAATAATGCATTGCATTGGGCAAGTCTGCTGCAAAAGACCCCTTTAAATGTTAAAAAGCATTTAAAAGCAAAGATGTCACCTTGAGGACTAAGGTGTGCCTGACCTAAGCCATGGTATATTCAATTGCCTCATATGCATGGAAAGGCTGGAAAATGAATAAGGAAGACCCAAAAAATTGATGCATTTGAATTATTGACAAAGAATATTGAGTATATTATGGACTACCATAAGAATGAACAAATCTCTTGTGGAAGAATTACAGCCAGAATGTTCCTTTGAAGCGAGGATGGTGAGATTTTTCTCACTTACTGTGGACACGTTATCAGGAGGGACCAGTCTCTGAAGGACATTGTGCTTGATAGAGTCAACAAAAAAGAGGAAGACCCTCAATGAGATGGATTGACACAGTGGCTGCAACAATGGGCTCAAACAGCAACAACTGTGAGGAAGGCACAGGACCAGGCAGTGTTTCATTCTGTTGTACATAGGGTCGCTGTGAGTAGGAGCCAACTTGATGTCACGTAACAACAACAATAATAACAACAGCAAATATGTCTAATTTTCATATATTGCTTTTATATTTCTTTATTTTAATAAAAATGATCAGTTAAAAATTATGCGCCTTTACAAAGAGTTGTATTGCTAAACTATGAAAGACAGACAAACAAAAGATAGCAATCAATATCAACATTTTGAGAATTTTTACAGAATGGTTTGACTTTACTTTCTAATCCATGAAATGGAAATGATAATAATGTGTCACTATATTTGCAAGAATTAAACAAAATAATATATGTGAAAATTGCTTGATTAAAGTCAGTGTATCCTATGACAGGGAGATGAAAGAAAACGGCAACAATGCTTACTGAATTGAGAGAAATACATAAAAGTATGTGCTAGGTGAAACTATTATTCATCATTCACCAACAGGGCAAAATGCAGAGAGTCATCAAAGTCAATGGTCATATTTACAGTATGTCGGAGACTAAATCTCCACTTCTACCACAAGAGCCAGAGCCCTATCATAGTTCTGGTCCTAACTACCAATAGACTTCTTTTTTTTGTTTGTTTGTTTTTCAGGTCTTGCTGAGTAGACCTGACCTTTCTGGTTAGAGGTCTAGGACAGACTTGACACGAACGATAGGGCAATAACACTTCTATGAAAAGAACTGAGGGGCAATCTATAGCACGGAGAAATGCTGTGGCTGCCTACGGTGTGTGTATATCCCGAAGTCCTTATAGTGAACATAGCCCATATTTAAGTATCATAGGATTAAAATGGTTACCTTACACTTGCATAATATTTTCAGCATTCAGAATTCTTCCTTATGCATTATCTATGTTCTGAACTGGCTTTATACATTTCTGCAACCCAGGTGGTAGACTTACATCTCTATTTTATTAGTGTGGAAAAAAGAATCAAAGAAATGAAATAACTGATATTAATCATATGGCTAATAAGAATTGAGATCTAGACATAGGTATTCTTACTTAAAGTGTTTTCCCCATCTCCTCTTGTATTTACATAAATGCATTGATATTTTTCTCTTTCTTTTCTGAAACCTCCTAGAAAATACTAACCTTAAAAAGAGATTTGCATTGAGGAATGGAGGCTTGGAAGAAATCTTTTTCAAAAAGAAAAAAAATCTGTGGCACTATGTCAAATAAAGTGTTCTTTAAGAATGAGAGTGTGGTAAATGAAATATGTCCAAAATTCTTCTCTCACAGTGAGGTGCACTGAGTAAACCCAAATAATATCATATGGAAAAGAAACGAGCTGACCTAGCCAAGTGATGTCTCAATGCCAACACATAGAATCTTAAACAAATAAATAGTTGTTTTAAGCCCCTGAGTTTTGAGGTGGTTTGTTATGCAGAAATAGATTAACTGTGACCAATTTATTATTTATAACATCATAATAGACCATCATCATGAAATCCTTTATACTGGAAGGATTTACACAAAAAAAGCAAAAATAAAATCTGTTCTCATTAGAATACAGTTTAATGATTTATTAATAATAAAGCTTCATTATTCCTGAGTGAATTTGAAGTGTGACAAAAACTCAGCTGTGCAATGAATGATATATAATGCTAATGCAAAGCATTTACATACATACTATCCTATAGTCATTGAATAGTACTCATAAAAAATTTGGTAGTAAGGACATATTATTCCATTATCTAGGTAGAGAATACAAAAAACAAATTGAATTTTCACAAAAGGCAAGGCTACTCTTAGTTCTATGCTTTAGATTCTTATCCATAAATATGCTTTTAATCAAGTAACTCTTAAATAACTATGTATTTTTGTAAATTGATAGATCTGAAACCCACAGCCACCATCTTCCTTTTTCTTTAACCAGCTATTTCATTGTTTCTCAAGAATTAATCTTATTTTCTCTGAAACCATAATTTAAAAACTATTTATAAACAATTATATATTTTATACTGTCCCAAGGCATGCCCACTAATCAAATTAAAGTTGAACGAGATACTTAAAAATGTAGTTACTCTTAACAGCATGGATTTTCAGGGTTGGAAACCAAAATTGCTTGTTCTGAAACAAAGACAAAATCAATATACCCCAATAAATCAGATTGACTGAATTTCGTTGTCTATGTTTCCAGTTAATGTGTTATTTATTAACTAACAGAAACAAATAACAGAAAGTATCAATTAATATAAGGATAAATAATATGTGATATTATATAAGAAATATAAATAAGTCTGGATAAGAAAGTAATAATCAAATGCAATTTATACAACATAAAGATCAATTAAAAACTAATAAGGTAGGCACGGTACTATTTTCATGGGTCCTTCTGGTCCCTAAATTTCACCTGAGACTACACACACACACATACACACATACACACACACACACACACACACACACACACACACACACACACATACGATAATCAAATACCTGAAATCCAGTGATAAAGAGAAAATGTTAGTAATTCCCAGGAATTAAAAAAAAAAAAGGCTTATTATGCACAAAAGAGTAAGTTTAAGATGACCCCGAGAATGCACATCAGAAACTAAGCAAGTTAGAGAAAATGGAATGGATCTTTGAAGTGCTGAGAACAAGTACTTTAAACATGTTGGAAACCTAAAATTACATATCCAGAAAAAATTATCCTTCACAAATCAAGGCAAAAAAAAAGACATTATGAGAGAAATAAAAACTGAAATAACTTGTTCAGAATATCTGTTCTTCTAGTAATGGCAAAAGAAGTTCTTTAGGCAAAAGGAAAATGACTCTAGATGGTGTCATATCGATATACAAAAATGAAAGAAGTGCACCAAAAAGGGTAAATATAGGATAAACAGAAAATACACTTTCTCTCCTGTTTTAAAGTTTTTAAAAGATAATTGACTGTTTAAAGGAAAACAAGTACAATATATTCTGGGGTTTACAACACTGATAGAAGTAAAAATGGATGACAAAAATAGAATAAAGGATGAGACAAGAAAATGGAAGGGTATTGTTTTAGACTCATACAACATATGTAAAGAGGCATAATTTGAAAGTAAAATATAAAAAGTTAAAAGGATTATTATAAAACCCATAACAATTACTCACACACACATATGCACCCACACACCAAAATAATTCAAGAGACATAGCTAGCTAATATCCTAATGATGGAATAAATAATAATAATTTTAAAAATTCTATTAATCAAAAACAAGGCTGGAAATCTTATAATAATTTTAAAAAGAACAAAGAATAATAATGTAAATAGGAAACACATAGTAGTACATCTCAATCAAAACCAATCATTAAATACATTAAATGTAAATGGCATTAAAAGTAAATGTATTAAATGTAAATACATTAAATGTAAATGTAAATGGTTGGCTCAGTTAAAAGACAAGTATTGTCAGACTTGAAAAAAAGCATGGCTTTACCACATGCTAACATTAATAAAATAATCTTAAAATAAAGGCATAAATATTCTAAAGACAAAAGATGAAAAATACATACTATGTAGACACTAAGCATAAGAAAGCTGGAATAGCAGCATTAATATTGGACAAAGTAGACTTTATACAAATAATTACTTTTAAAATTATTATGAAGGCCTTTTTACAATTTTAAACAAGTTAATTGATCAAGAAGGCATAACATTTTTAAATAAGTATGAGCCTTGTAACAGAGTTTTAAAACATATGAAGCAAAACAGATGTGAAAATTGACATAAACAAACCCCAAATTATAATTAGAGATTTAAATACTTTTTTCTCAGCAATTTATATAGCAAGTATAAATTCCTCAGCAGTTTATATAGCAAGTATGTGTTCCTTTTAATCAAAATCTAAAGGAAGATGGAAGATTTAAGCCATGTTATCAACCAAATTGACCTAATTGACATTTAGAGAATACTCTACCCAATGTAAGAATACAGATTCTGTTCAAATTGTCATGAAAGAGTCAGCAAGAGCGATGGTATGCTAGGTCATAAAATCTATCTCAAAGAGTTTAAAATAAATCAAATTATACAGAGTGTATTCTCGGACCACAAGAATGATAATCTGGGATACTTACAAATATGTGAAAATTAGAAAACATATTTCTAAATACTCCTTAATTAGAAGAAAAATACAATATGGAATTCAGAAAATATCTTAACTGAATGAAAAAATATTAAAATATGTCAAAATGCGTATGATTCAACTAAATTGGGTTTAGAAATAAATGTATAACATTAAATGCTATGTTATAAAAGAGGACAGAATTAAAATTAATGACACTTCCATCTTAAGAAACAATGAAAAGATTAAAAAAGATCCAAGTAAATAGAACAAAGGAAATTTAAAAAAAAAAAAAAAAGCAAAATCAGGGGCAAATGTGGAAAGATACTTCTATAGGGGAAAAGATAATCTTTTCCAAAAGTGGTTCTGGAACAACTATATATCTATACGATAAAAAATAAACTCAATCCTCACGCTATACATAAAAATTAATTCAAAATAGATCTTAAATCTAAAATATATCTTAAAGATAGCATAGCCAACCCAAACCCTTTGCTGCAGAGTTAATTCCAACTCATAGTGACCCTATAAACCAGAGTAGAACTGCTCCATAGGGTTTCCAAGGAGTGGCCAGTAGATTCCAATGGTAGACCCTTTGGTTAGCAGCCCTAGCATGCCGTAGTTCTTAACCATTGCACCACCAGGGCCCCAAAGAAAACATAGAACATATTAAAGAAAACATGAAAGAAATCTTTAGAATTTTACACGAAAGATTTTTTAAAGACACTACATGTAGTACACACATACAATAATTGATAAATGGAACTCACCAACTTTAAAAATAACTTCTTTCAAAATACATCATTAAAACATAAAAAGAAAAGACACATAGAAAATATTCGTAATACACATATACGACAAATTACCTCCATCCAGAATACATAAAGGACTTTCAGACTCAATTACAAGAACACAATAACCCAACTGAAAAAATGGGAAAAAATTTAAACAGACACTTTACAAGAGATAATATATAAATTCCTAATAAGCCTATGAAAAATGCTCAACATATTAACCATATGGGAAATGAAAATTGATACCACTATAGGAAGCATATAGGAACCCTGGTGGTACAGAGGTTAAAGCACTTATCTGCAAACCAAAAGGTCGGTGGTCCCAGCTGCTCCTTGGGAAAAAGATGTGGCTGTCTGCTCCTGTGAAGATTTACAGCCTTGTAATCTCTATGGGCAGTTCTGCTTTGTCCTATCGACTGGAGGGCAGTTGGTTTATAGGAAGCACAATGTGCCCATAAAATGGCTAAAATCAGAAGACTGAGGAAACCAAGCATTGCAAAAAATAGAAAATAACTAGAATATTCATATACTATTGGTGGAACTGTAAAATGGTACAACCACTTCACAAAACATTTTGGCAGTTGCTTAAAAAGTGAACTATACACCTGCAATATAATCAAGCTATTCTATTCTTAAATATTTACCAAAGAGAAATGAAAACACATATTTACACAAAACATATACATGACTATTTATTTATTACAGTAACTAAACCTTGGAACCAATACAAATGTCCATCAATAAGTGAAGAGATAAACATATTTTTGCATTTAAAGGAATCCTGGTGGCACAGTGGTTAAGAGCTTGGCAGTTAACCAGTCAGCAGTTCGAATCCACCAGCCTCTCCTTGGAAACCCTATGGGGCAGTTCTACTCTGTTTTATAGTGTAAGAATTGACTTGACAGCAGTGAGGTGTTGTTTTTTGTTTTGTTTTGTTTTTTCCTTAATGGAGTACTAATCAGCAGTACAAAGGAACACACACACACAAATAAAATACGAATGATTCTCAAACGTATGTTGCTGGTAAATGCCTTTAAGTCGATTCCGACTCATAACGACCCTATGGACAACAGAACAAAACACTGCCCAGTCCTGCACCATGCTCACAATTGTTGCTGTGTGTGAGCCCATTGTTGCAGCCACCGTGTCAATTCATCTCATTGAAGGTCTTTCTCTTTTTCGCCGACCCTCTACCTTACCAAGCATGAGGTCCTTCTCCAGAGTTCAGTCCCTCTTGATAACATGTCCAAAGTACATCAGACAAACTCTCAACATCCTCGCTTCCAAGGAGCACTCTGGCTGTACTTCTTCCAAGACAGATTTTTTTGTTCTTCTGGCACTCCATGGTATATTCAAAATGCTTCACCAACATCATAATTCAAATGTATCAATTTTTCTTCAGTTTCAAACATATAATGCTGAGCTAAAGAAGCCAGACAAAAGTGTTATATAAGATTCCATTTTATGACACACTAGAGGAGAAAAGTATTTTCTATAGGAAGAGAAAGTAATCACTGGTTTCCTGGTTCTAGGAGTGAGGGAATGACTGGGAAAAGGAAACAGGAAAAGTTTTAGGGGAGATGAAAATGTTCTATAGAATTATTATAGTATGGTTACACAGATCTATTCATTTTCAAAATATATCAAACTCTACACACAAAATGTTATCAACTCTACACACAAGAAGCATTGGTAATTACTGGAGACTGGAATGCAAAAGTTGGAAACAAAGAAGAAGGATTAATAGCTGAAAATATGGTCTTTGTGATACAAATGACACTGGAGATCGCATGACAGAATTTTGCAGTACCAACAACTTCTTCATTGCAAATACCTTTTTTCAAAAACATAAACAGCAACTATACACGTGGACTTTGCCAGATAGAATACACAGGAATCAAATTGACTACATCTGTGGAAAGAAATGATGGAAAAGCTCAATATCATCAGTTAGAACAAGACCAGGGGCTGACTGTGGAAAAGAACATCAACTACGCATAAGCAAGCTCAAGCTGAAGTTGAAGAAAATTAGAACAAGTCCATGAGAGCCAAAGTACAACCTTGAGTACATCCCACCTGAGTTTAGAGATCATATCAAGAATAGATTTGACACATTGAACACTAATGAACAAAGACCAGACGAGTTGTGGAAAGACATCAAGAACATCATACATGAAGAAAGCAAAAGGTCATTAACAAGACAGGAAAGAAAGAAAAGACTAAAATGGATGACAGAAAAGTCTGAAACTTGCTCTTGAACTAAAGGGAAAGGATAAAATGATGAGGTAAAAGATCTGCATAGAAGTTTTCAAAGGGCAACTCAAGGAGACAAAGTAAAGTATTATAATGAAATGTGCAAAGATCTGGAAATACAAAACCAAAAGAGAAGAACATCCTTGGTATTTCTCAAGCTGAAAGAACTGAAGAAAAAATTCAAGCCCTGAGTTGCAATACTGAAGGATTCTGTGGGGAAAATATTAAAAGACACAGGAAACATCAACAGAAGATATAAGGAATATGCAGAATCACTGTACCAAAAAGAATTGGTCAACGTTCAACCATTTCAGTAGGTAACATATGATCAAGAACCAATGGTACTGAAAGAAGAGGTCCAAGCTGCACTGAAGGCACTGGCTAAAAATAAGTCTCCAGGAATTGATGGAATACCAATTGATATGTTTCAACAAATGGATGCAATGGTAGAAGCACTTACTGGTCTGTGACAAGAAATTTGGAAGACAGCTACCTGGCCAACCTACTAGAAGAGACCCATATTTGTACACATTCCAAAGAAAGGTGATCCAACAGATTGTGGAAATTATCAAACAATAACATTAATATAATATATAAGTAAAATTTTGCTGAAAATCTTTCAAAAGTGTTTGCAGCAGTACATTGCCAGGGAACTTCCAGAAATTCAAGCAAGATTCAGAAGAGGACTTGGAACAAGGAATATCATTGCTGATGTCAGATGGATCATCGCTGAAAGCAGAGACTATTAGAAAGATGTTTTCCTGTGTTTTATTTACTATGCAAAGACATACGACTGTGTGGATCTTAACAAATTATGTATAACATTGTGAAGAATGGGAATTCCAGAACACTTAATTGTGCTCATGAGGAACCTCTACTTAAACCAAGAGGCACTCATTCTAACAGAACAAGCGGATACTGAGTGGCTTAAAGTCAAGAAAGGTGTGTGTCAGGGTTGTATCTTTCAGCATACATATTCAATCTGTATATTGAACAAAAATTCAGAAAAACTGGACTATATGAAGAACAGGGCATCAGGATTGGAGGAAGGCTCATTAACAACCTGCATTATGCAGATGACACAACCTTTCTTGCCAAAAGTGAAGAGGGCTTGAAGCACTTACTGATGAAGATCAAAGACCACAGCCTTCAGTACGGACTACACCTCTACATAAAGGAAACAAAAATGCTCACAAGTGGAACAATAAGCAACATTATGATAAATGAGGAAAAGATTGAAGTTGTCAAGGATTTCATTTTACTTGGATCCACAATCAACGCCCCTGGAAACAGCAGTTAAGAAATCAAACAACACATTGAATTGGGCAAATCCGCTGCAAAAGACCTCTTTAAGGTGTTAAAAAGCAAAAATGCCAGTTAAAGGACTGAGGTGTGCCTGACCCAAGCCATGGTGTTGTAAGTCATCCCATATGCATGGGAAAAACTGGATAATAAATAAGGAAGACTGAGGAAGAGTTGATGCCTTTGAATTATTTGTTGCAAAAAATATTGAATATATCAAGGACTGCAAGAAGAACAAACAAATTCGTTTTGGAAGAAGTATAACAAGAATGCTCATTAGAAGCAAGGATGGTGAGACTTCATCTCACATACTCTGGACATGTTATCTGGAGGGACCTGTCCCTGGAGAAGGACATTATGCTTGGTAGAGTAGAGGATCAGCAAAAAAAGAGGAAGACCTTCAACAAGATGGACTGACACAGTGAATGCAACATTGGGCTCAAGCATGGCAATAATTGTGAGGATGGCACAGGACAGGGCAGTGTTTCATTCTGTTGTACATTGGGTTGCTATGAGTCAGCATTGACTCAAAGGCAGCTAACAACAAATAACAACAACAACACACAAAACAGATTTATTTTATTATATGTAAACGTATATCCCAATAAATGTAGAAAAAATACAACCACAATTCTAAATGTCCCTGTAGCCCAATGTTAATGTTTTATGGTCTTTTTTTTGTTATGATTTCCTTTAATGGAATAAAAAATTTATGTAGTGTTCAGAAGGGACAACATGTTTAGAATCAGACATACATTGTTTTCTTTAGAATTTATAATTGCTGATAATCAATATTGATGCCACAAAATTGGGAATCTATAATATATTGAATGTAAATTATTTATAATTCAAATATTTTTCAGCATTTAATGAAGTCTGTTTAGTTTTATAAAAGTTTGTTACTAAAAGTGTTTTCATAAGAATAGATAAGAAAGATGCTAGGCACAAATTTCATATTTTGCTTACAGAATCCATTACAATGTTTTTGGCTACTCAATAATCTCCAGTGTACAGTGTGTATGCCAGAAGATTATATCAGGTTACCATGGAAATTTTGAAAAGAATAGAAATGAAATTTGCCTTTAAGAATAGTGATGTTCAGCTGGAAAAATATCACACAGTAAAGGAATATTTGTTGTTATCATTGTTAGGTGCCTTCACTTAGTTCCAGTTCATAGAGACCTCACGTATTACAGAACAAAACATTGCCCGGTCCTGAGCAATCCTCCCAATAGTTGCTTGAATCCATTGTTGCAGCAACTCTGTTAATCCATCTCATTGTGGGTCATCCTCTCTTTTTGCTAACCAAGCATGATGTCCTTTTCTAAGGATTGGTCCCTCCTCACAAAATATCCAAAGTAAGCAAAATGAAGTCTTGTCATCCTCACATCAAAGGAGCATTTTGGCTGTATTTATTCCAAGACAGATGTGTTCATTCTTCTGGCAATCCATGATATATTCATCATTCTTTGCCAGCACTATAATTCAAAGGCATCAATTCTTCGATCTTCCTTATTCAGTGTCCAGCTTTCACATGGGTATGATGTGATTGAAAATACCATGGCTGAGGTCAGGGCACCTTAGTAGTCAAAGTGCCATCTTTGCTTCTCAATACTTTAAAGAGGTCTTTTCCAGCAGATTTGCTCAGTGCACTACATCAATTGAGTTCTTGACTGCTGTTTATATGAGCACTGATTGTTGATCCAAGTAAAATGATCCTTGACAAGTTCAGTATTTTCTTTGTCTATCATGATGTTGTGTATGAGCAACTGATGGTCTGCTCCATAATTGACTCTGGCCTATTTCTGATTGATATAGAGCTTCTCCATCATTTCTTTCCATATATGTAGTAGATTTGATTCCTGTGTATTTCATCTCGGGAGGTCCATGTGTATAATCATTGTTTATGTTGTTGAAAAAGTATTTCCAACGAATAAGTCATTGGTCTTACAGAATCTTATGTGATTCCTGGAATTATTTCTAAGTAATATATCAAATGTAAAAAAAAAAAAAAAAGTTGTATAATATGTGTCTGATCTAGCTAACACATGCTAACAATCTTATTTTGTGTCCTTAATCTCTCTTGTTCAATGTAGACTATTTCTTGTTCAAATGTAGACTATTCATTTCTTGTTCAAATGTAGACTATTTTCACTGCATTGGTCAGAAGTCATTCCAGACATGTTATCCTATATAAATAATGATTCTATTTCCTTTACAAATATTATTCTTAGCAAATTGCATATTTTTGGGATGCGATTTTATTAAATCTCATGGTAGGTTTTGGCTGATAAACTCTCAAACTGCTATAGAAAATGATACTCAAGTATATCTTTATTAATAAAGAAAATAGTACACTCCTGAACAACCAGTTCAGTTGAGTTTAACTTACTTTCTTGTTCAAAACAAAAACCTTTATTGAGAAGAATTAGATTAGTATCAAAGCATTTCACATGAAAAATAAAATGTCCTATTTCTCCATTTATTGCTATATTTTTTTATTTCCATACAAAACTGAATGTAATATGAAAGAATTATATATCTTCCAATATGGGTTCAAAGTGCATAGACAAAGAAGTTAGGATATACAAACTTGGATTTCCTTTCAATTTTACCCTGACTCTGCTTTGGTTGCATCTGTGTTAGAACAAAGGTAGATAGGAAGCACATCAAAACAGATACGTGAAACATACTTTCATGTTAAAAATGCAGTGCTATAAATCATTAATTAAAGTCAAAAACCACAGCATCAATATCAAACAAAACTTCTTCACTCTAACTTGCTTGTTGCATGTTTTTTCAATCTTTTTTCTTTTTAGTTATAACATCTAGGTATGGTATAAAATTATAAATAAAAACCATCATATATATACTCTTACTTCCACATATGTAACAGTTTAAAGAAGGTATGCCTGTTTCAGAAGTCTCTAAAGAATACTGAGCTCTCAGAGTTCTCTCTAGCTAGCCATATTTGCTGTGCCAATGGTGCAAAACCAGTCCAGAGTGGATGAGATCATCTATCTCTGATGCCAACTGTGTGGTGGATAATAAACCCCACTCTGCATGTCAGCTGTATCCTCATCTTCCCTTCCTTGGTCAGTCCAGATCCCAGGTGCCAGTGCGAACTTTCTTTCTCATCCTCATTCACCCAGGTTTAGTTCTGTGGGTACTGGCCTCTTCTCTCTCCCTCATCCTCTACCACCTGGAACTTCGTCAGTGAGCAACAACCCCTTCTCTGTTTCTTAAGTCTAAGGATCCATTAGAACAACTCACAACATCCAGGGAAAAGGCTATCTTTAATCTAGGAGGGAAAAGGATACAAATGCAGAGCATCCATATCCCCAGGGGATGCCCCTACTTTTCCCAGAACAGATGTTCACTCTTTTCACCCAGGAAACTCCCCAGAGCCACTGTATTCCAAGGCCTTTCTTGGCCTCACCATGTGACTATGATGGATTACAACATGCCTCCTGAGGCTCAGTAAGCATTGGGTCCACAGGTGGTCCCTCTTGGCCTGGTCAGCCCCCTACTCATTGTCCTCCATTGTAATCCGTCTCTCAGGAACCAGGACTAAAAGGCAATTTGTTTACTGAGGGGGCTACACACTTCACAAATACTTACTGGCAATTTTCAGTAGTATTTTTATGAGCAAAATTATCCAGAAAATGCTAACTTTTTAAAAAAAAAATTGCATTGCTCTTATAAAGTTTTGAAAGTACTTTAGCTATTTTTTAATATTCATTTCAAAGATGTAATGTTCATTTAAACAAATTTGACAGGACAGCCAAGTTGTTATTTGTTGTAAATGGCTTCGACATGATTTTTCCTTCTTATTCTAATAAATTTATGTCAAAATACGTGAAAACAGCATAGTCATTAGTGCTAGTAAGTAAATTCCTAGAACTGGTGACAAAGAAAAGACCAAAGATTCTAATCTGTATTCAGCCACAATTTAAACAAAAAGCTCACAGAGCTAATTTCAAAGAAAAATCCTGATGTACTTAGAATCGTAGAGTCTTCGGAAAAGAAAATGGATAATCTAACTCCTCTCTATTTAAACATGAATAATAGTCATATATGATATTTATCAAGATGAAAATCCTGTTGTGCTCTTTTAAGGAAAGAGTACCATCTACTGACTCAAAGGTGGACTCCAGAGAGTAATATTTTTTCCTCTATGATTAAATTTAGAAGTATTTTCTTAAATTAATTAGATTAACTATAATAATTAAACAATTAGCCTTGAGGGTATATTGAAGTTATTTTTTAAAATTACCCTAAAAATATTCCTCCATAATAACCTCTCTCTTTTATTAAAAAAAATCTTAATAATTTAGAAATAATACAGAATTTGTACTTTTTAGAAAAATAAATGAGAAAAGCAGACAGATCAAATTTTAGTACTGCACCTGTTCGAACATATATTTCATGAAGGAAGTCATGTTTGCTAGTACTCCTTTTTACTACGGATCCAGTTTCTACTGCCTAAGTAGTGGTATTTATATCTTGCTGCCACTTGTTTACGTAAAAAGATGGTAAAATCCCATAGTGAACTCCCAAAACAAACTACTCTAAATTACAAGATATTTCAGCTTCAGGAGAACAGATTATTCTCTTACTATTTGTCATCTAAGTTCAGGATAACTATATTAATAGAAAAATCCTGAAGATGCAAAGAAAAACTATTTCTGTAAACCTCACGCTACAGTAAGTATGTGCTACACATCGTTAGGGCAAATGTGCATTGTCTTAGTTAATGCTCATATACAGCGCATGAGAAGTGATTATACCCCTAGTTTAAACACTTCGAATTAAATTCTGAGAAGTTGAGTGGCTTGTGCAAGTTGCTCAGTAAGAAGAATAAGAATTTAAACCCAAACCTGCTGCTTCCCCAACTTCATGCTTTATTTAATGCCTCCAATATGAATAAGAATATAGTTGTGATAAGTACAGGCTGCTGGTGGTGCAGTGGTCAACCCACTAGCTGCTCGGCAAGAGAAAGATGTAGCAGTCTGCTTCTACAAAGATTTACAGCCCTGAAAACCCTATGGGACAGTTCTACTCTATCTCATCTGGTTGCTGTGAGTCGGAATAGCCTACGGTATTGGGTTAAAGGGATCAAGATAATTTAACATCTGAAGAGGAGCAAGAGAAGCTCAAATGATGGGGCCTTCAGAAATGGCTCAGCACTAGTTGAGCCAACGATATTCCTGATGCACTTATACAAAGTTCTCTCTCTCTCACCCCTTCTCTCCCACTCCAGCTTTGCTTTGGCTTCTCTAAATGATTATGTAATGCCAGCATAAAAGTTTTCCATGCACATGTAGTTCTGTCCGTGGAATATGCTCCGAGTTTTTATGTGACTTAGACAGAGTCAGTACAGCCTCCACTAATGGATCTCACAATCTGACATTCACCCATATTTTTCTCAAAAACTACATAACTGGATCACAGTAGTGTCATGACAAAACCATACATTCGATCTCTCATGCTCTGATTGACTCTGACTCCCCTTAAACTTGCTGAACATCAATTTTATAAACTTTAAATAATCTTATAATAGTATCTATTTCACAGGATTGCTGCAAGAACTAAATGAGATGATATTAATTGAACAAAAAGTTCATAATCTATCTTTAATAAAATATTTCTGAAATTTTCATATTTAATCTGGGTTTTACTATTTATCCTCAATTCTTGCCAAGGACTGCCCTTTTGTAATCCATAACCTAAGACAACGTCAAAAACTACATTTTTTGCTAAAAGAAATACCTTATGCTGTGAGAACAGTATGTCACCCTTTTATTATGTACAATGTGCTCATTTTATTGTTACTGTCTATTTTTGAGAGACCTACCAAAACACTTGGTGCCTTGGAATTGATTCCGACTCATAGCGACCCTACAGGACAGAGTAGAACTGCCCCATAGGACTTCCGAGGAGCGGCGGGTGGATTCGAACTGCCAACTTTTTGGTTAGCAGCCGAGCTCTTAACCACTGCGCACGGGCACTTAAAATCACTGAACTGGCTCCTGGTGGGAGCAAACGGTTAGGAGCTCAACTATTAACTGAAAAGTTGGAAGTTAAAACCCACCTAGCTGCACTGCAGAAGAAAGACACAGTGATCTGCCTCCACAAAAATTACAGTTAAAAAAAAAACAACCTTATGGCAGAGTTCTACTCTGTAGTACCTGGGGTCACTATGAGTCAGAATTGCCTCGATGGCAACAGGTTCAGTTCGGCTATTTTCCTTCAGGATTAGTTTTAACTTTTTTCCTTGTCTCCTTCAGTTTTATCATGTATAGATAAGTTTATAACATATGCACTTCTCCAACTCTATCTCCATTATATATAGAGAATAAATAGAGTTCAAAAATAGCTTATGAGTACTTATTATCAAATTCATTTTGCAATATCATGGCATTGTACAGTTATTGATTAAATTATTTTATTTCTTATTCGATAATGACCTTTTTGTTCTTCCCTCTCCAGCATCCATCCTATTTGAAGAAATTTTGACTTGCCTGGTGCTTTCAGAGTTAAAGATGATGGATTCAGTACAGATTGTCCAACTCATTTTATCTTTACTTACAATGGAAACCTACAGGGTGATGGAACGATGCTTTATAACACTAACAGTGCACTTCATTTGTAGTTATTAAACACTCAGCAGGCTCCTCACCACACTGACATTTGTTCCCCAGTCAAGGCTCCTGTCTGACATGGCCCCACTGTGGAAGGTGCCATTTACTGAAAATGAGAATTCAGCCGGATAATTAATAAATGTCACAATGCTCTCAAGCAAATGCATAACTTGATATATGAGAAATAAAATGCACAACCCAAGGATAAACAACACGAGCTTGTTCTCTTGGCATTTGAAAGTTTGTAATGGCTTTAGTGGATATATGGCACTGCCTTTTTCTCAACACAAGAAGCCACTCTGAAAAAATTCATGATAAAATGGTAAAAGTTTTAATTAGCATGCCAAGAGTCTTAAAACTCACCAGATTACAAGATTGCGAATCACACTGATGAAGAAATTCGGCCTCTTACTTGCTTTGTAATGTTACCTTAAACACATTACTTGGTGTCTGTAAACCTTTATTCTACCATCTGCAAAATGGGTGTAAACAATGCATCCAGTCTTTTCCCAAAGCATAGTTACCAACCCAATGGTGGGAAAGAGCTTACTTGAGGAGGTATAAGGATAAACTTTTTAAACAATTTTATAATAGTTGTTATTTTAATAAAGATTAAAACCCATTGCTGTTGAGTTGATTCAGACTCATAGTGACCCTATAGGACAGAGTAGAACTTCCCCATAGGGTTTCCAAGTAGTAGCTGGTGGATTCGAACTGCCATCCTTTTGGTTTGAGGCCAAAAGCTTAACCACTGCACCACCAGGGCCCCTTAATGAAGTTTAGAAGGAAAAAAAAAAAAACCTACAATACCAATACACATCCATTTTTTCAAGGATATTATTTTCCAAGAGGAGGCTAAAATAAGTAGGGCTATTAGGCTTGCATGGATAAAAGAAAAAAATTAGTAAATAAATAATAATACAGAAGATATGCACATATGGAAAAAGCACTACATTTGTACATAAATGATTAACATTTGTAAAAAGTAAATAATTTATTATAAAGCATTTGGTAAACTTTCTGGCACAGTAAAAGTTGTTATTGTTACTGTGATTGTTATTATCAGTGATGGGGATGGTAGCAGTGCTAATAGTAGTAATGATCATAGCAATAGTGAAAATAGTAGTAAAATATTGACCAAAATTCTGCTCCCAGTTAGTGTTTTTGTTTCTGCCTTTTTATTTATTTTTTTAAGCTCTTTCTACTTACTTCTTTGGAAGAAACTCCAGAATAATCCTATACCATCATGCTAATGGATTTGGTTTGGGTTTTGAACTGCCCAGAAAAATGAACAAACAAGTCCAAGAAGAAATACTACCCGAATGCTCCTTAGAAGCGAAGATGGTGAGACTTCATCTTGCTTTCTTTGGACACATCATCAAGAGAGACTAATTACTAGAAAGAGACATCATGTTTGGTAAAGTACAGGGTCAGCAAAAACAAGGTAAAATGTAAGGTCTCCTTGATGAGATGGATTGACAAAACAGCCACAACAATGGGCTCAAATATAACAATAATGCTGCAGGACTGGGCAATATTTCATCCTGTTGTACACAAGGTTGCCACGAGTCAGAGCCAACTCTATGGCAACTAAGAACAACCACAATAATAAGGACTGTATTCTATTGTGCCATAACAGTGTACTACACTCTAGTCTAAGAACTTCATACCCAATAACTTAATACTGGTAACAACTTGATGAAACAGCAACTATTATAATCTACATTTTGTAGATATGGAAACAGTACAGTGTGGTTAAGTAATTTACCCCAAATTGCGTGAATGTTAAGTGGAAAAGTCTATTAGGCAGAATAATGGCCCCCAAAGATGTTTACATCCCACTCCCTGAATCAATGAGTATGATATTACATGACAAAAGAGAATTAAGGTTGCAGATAGAACTAAGTTTGCTAACCAGTTGACATCAATTTATGGAGAATATTCAAGATCATCCATTTGGAGCAACGGAATCATAAGGA
This sequence comes from Dugong dugon, assembly GCA_030035585.1. Lineage (NCBI taxonomy): Eukaryota > Metazoa > Chordata > Mammalia > Sirenia > Dugongidae > Dugong > Dugong dugon. Next base: position 96,139,312 of record CM057463.1, on the reverse strand, counting down.
TCCTTAAAAGTGGAAGCAGGAGGCAGAAGATTCAGAGTGATGCAATATGAGAAAGACTCAACCAGCAATTGCTGGTTTTGAAGACAGAAGTAGACCAGGAGCCAGGAATGCTGGCAGCCTCTCAAAGCTGGAGAAGTCAGGGAATCTTATTCTCCTCTAGAGTATCATTGAGGAATGTAGCCCTGCAACCTGTCCACAAGGAAATACATAGCCCATAGACCAACAAGACATATATGTTCCACCATCCTACCCCCTAGAGTCCAGAGGGACTTACTCAATTCATACACACTCAAGGATTCAGCATGCATTACATTAATGAAAAAAACATTTTTTCAACAAAGAATTTAAAGTGAAAATAATTCAGTCTTGAAAGGGATACACAATGCAAGGACTTCATTCATTCATTTATTTATTTATGAAATCTTTGTTGAGTTTCTGTTATATGCCATGCACTGTTATAAGCACTTGGGATACATCAGTAGACAAAACAGATTAAATCTCTCTTCTCATTGCAGCTACATTCTACTGGGGGAACAGGAGTATTTGAAGCCAAGTAGTCAAGAACCAAGGGCATCATACTATGTTATCCTATCTCTAAATAATTGTTGGAATGAAGATTGCTCTTATAGTAAAACTTAGAAATTATATTTAAGAAGAACGATATTTTAGACGGTAAAAATGTGTTTAAATCTTATTAAACCACACTTATAAAATCCCCTTGCAGTAAACATTCATAACCACATATTAAGTCTCAATTTAATCAACCACAATTTTTTTTTTTTGCTTCTATTAAAACAGGTGCCAGGTATACAAAAGAAAATAACTTTATCTCCGGTACAGATTTTAATGTACTTTTCTAATGAATGTAATTCATTTAAACATACCATGGCAATACATCTAAACCACTGATTTTATGAAGACATAAAATATTGTATTTTGAAAATATGGAACAAGTTTATTGATCTTATAATGAATAAAAGAATGCTGGGTTGTTTCTTAAATACCATGAAACATGTTGAAACACATCTTACTGATAAATTTGATGAAATTATTATATTTTAGGTATTTAAAGTGATAAAAATTTTATCCTGAGGCATTTAGCTGATGATTCTTACTCCTAGATATTCTGCAGACTAATAAATCATAGGAATTCAGCTTTAGTTACACTTAATTTTCTATGGATTTACCTTTTTATTTTCATATAATGCCATCAAAGTCACTGCGTGTTCGAAAAACTTATACCATTCAATAAGTTGAAATATATTTTATGAATGCAGGAGAAACTCTCATGGAAAGTATAATGAAAAATATTGGAATAGCACAAATTACAAAAAAACTAAATGTTTGAGGCTTTTCTCTGAGTTCAAACAAATTTATACTCATTTGAAAATAACGCAATTCATATACGAGCCTTTAATCCCCAATTCAAAGTTTTAGTTGAAAGAAGAAAAAAATGCAAAAAAAACAAACAAACAAGGTTTTCTTTTTGAGTATTTTTCCCTGTGGAAGTCAACTGTTTAAAACTTAAAAAAAAGATACCTTTATGCAATATTAGTAAGCAAATTTAACGTGGGAGGAATGAAAAATGTCTTGTAAATCATTTACACCGTCTCTTGAGAGAGATGAGTTATAAACTTTTAGAGGCTTTCTTTTTAATTTCCAAGGAGTTTATCCATTCATTTTTGTAGTATATATACGTACTGAGCCCTGATTATGGGAAAACCGATGTGAAAGATATTGGGGAAGAGAATAAAAGAGTGAGACAGTCTTTGTAGTATTTATATTTTGGGAGTTTATTCTAGTACAGTAATTTTAAACAGTGTATAAGTGGTGGGAAGGAAATATTGCCCCATAAGGAGGATTGGCAATTTCTAGAGATATTTTTTGTTGTCACAACTTTCAGGAGGGGGAAATATTACTGGCATCTAGTGAATAGAAGCCAGGGACGTTACTAAGCGTAATAACAAAGCACAGGACAGCCCCCACAACAAGGAATTATCCAGCCCAAATCTCAACGGTGCCAAGCTTGAGAAACCCTGGTCAAGTTATGTCTAAGAATTGAGAATGAACTCTGGTAATATCTGTCCAAGGATATCACACAGTAATTTTTTAAATTAAAATGCACCTGGTTCTGACAGGGTACTGGGGATAGGTTAAGTTGGAAAATTCATGGGAATTGGATTGATACACATGGAATTAATAACTACTTCTTATATCACATATTTTCATCTTCTGCAAAATTAGGGAAATAGAGACAACACCACAGAATTTTATTGAAATTATAGTGAAGATAAATCATATACCATGCCTGATATATGAAAGACATTTAATAAAATTCACTGGATTGGATTTTAGTTTGGATTCCACCCAAAGCAGAGTCTGAATTAAGACTTAGTTTCCACAGGAGGGAACGGGCTTTAACAGTGACTCAGAAAAGGAGGAAATAATATATGAGTATGCATTATTGAGGTTGTTGATGTCATTGCTGTGAGATACAGAGAATCTATTCCAACGATACTTTCTGAAAGCACAGAGAGTTCTTCCCAGCATTGCACACTTAATAAAGGGAGTCAGGAGACATTTATATCTAGAATCTTATCCATCCCTTTTTGAGAATTTTCCACAAGGGGTTAGTTCTCTGGCAATTCATCCCTGCTTGTGTAAAAGCTGAGGGCTGGATAAGTTCCTCACTTTGGATAAGGCAATAGTATAGAATGAACAAAGTTCTGCTGCCTATATTGGAAAGGTTAGTTTGAGTTCCCACTGAACTGTCAGTATAGAATTCAGATGTGAGGTAACAAAATGCATCACGGGAAACAGAGGCCTCTTCTATGTCTATTTTTAATAAAGTATTTATGATAAACTTTAAAGACAACAATTTTAATAAAATATACAGCAATGTTTTTTTTCTATACCCAACAATCAAAAACAAACAAATGAAACCCAGTAGATAACTGACATAAAATACTGAAGACAGGGGCTTAATGGACTCATTAGTATGTGGTACTGTAAAAAGTTTATATATTTTTAAGCAGGCAGACAGAATTTAAATACTGTCTCTGAGTGAGGCAGGCCAAAATGTTCATTAATTTTAGCACCTTTATCTTCAAAGGTGCATATTAATATGCATATACAATGGTGTGTATTAATATGTATAGTATATTAAGAATATATAATATATGAAACACTTGACAAGAAATAGGTATAAAACGGGGAGCCAGCCCAAGATGGCAGCTTAGTCAGACAAACCATGCCATAACTCTACTGCAAAGAACCAAGTGAAATAGATACATATGACAATCTGGGAACCAAGAACAGCAAACAGAAGGATGAAGAATTAGATTAAAAACTGAAAGGAAGGAGAAATTGAATGAAACTAGTGAATGAGGACATTTACGGACTGTAGGCCCCCTCAGCCAACCCCATGTAGTGTGGCCATCTTGAGATAAAGTGAGTAGCATTCCTGGATGAGGAGCACAAGAAGGCAACTTCTTGGAATCCTCAATAGGAGACAGAGATACTGTGTAGACAAAGCCAGAGCAAAGCAAGGTGAGCAGAACATGAACTGGATCTAAGGAGGGAAAGTGCAAGAAGGAGGGCAAGAGCCCTAGAGATTCAGGTGACCAAAGAACAGGGAGGAAGCCAGAAAATAAGGACAGAATTACTCACCAGCAGTGTTCCCTGATAATTTGGGTGTGTGGTGCTCATGGAGTAGAGGATTCTTGGAGTGGCAGCTACACATGCCGGACCTGATTGAACTATGGACATCACACCCCCCCCCCCACCTTGCATTTCATCGGAGATGGGTCCTGATCACTGGCTGCACTTTGCAGGGGGTGCCATGGTGCCCACCACAGGGATGAGGGGAACAGCCTCCACCCCTCTTCCCCCCTCACCCTCCTAATGACCCGTTGTGTGTTTCCCTCCTGCCACCACCCAGTGATCCATGGCATGCAATTCCAAGCCATCAAATTGTGACTAGAGGTTTTTATCCACCCCACCCACCCCCATGTCACCCTGCCCACCTGGCAATCTATGGAACACTCTCCCACACCATCAAACCAGTTACAGAAGGCTCACAACTGCCTTGCCCACCCCTGCACCACAATGCATACTGGTGACCAGTGGCACACACTCCTGCTGCCAGACTAGGCACAGGAGGAGAAAATACCCCCTCCCCTACCCACATCTCCTCACCCACTTGGCAACTGGTGGTGTGAGCTCCTGTGCAACCCACTTGGTGACCCAAGAACCCTCAGCAGCCACCTAGCAACTGGCAGTGCACCCATAAAGCACCCAACCCAGTGACAAGCAAGCACACTCCCTGCCTCCATGACAGTGGCTGCCTAGAAAGACACATTACCTCACCGGCAACACCAGTCACATCCTGAAAGGTACCGTCTGCACCTCTGCCAAGCAACAAGCAGGAGATCCTAGTGCCCTCATCCAATGTTCGCCCAGCTGCAATGTCACACATCCCATACCCAAACAGTTCCTGTAGGATATCTGCACTTGACCTGAAATCCCTTGATACATCACCACCTACTGAGACACCAATTCGTGCATCCACAGTGGCCCTACCCTGTCCATTTGGGTAGCACTCCCTCTCAGCAGATATGAAGGCGTTCTGCCCTGACCTCTGAGAATGCCCTGACTGCTAGCACCAGCCAGGAAGGACCCTACAGCCCTACAATGGCTGTGGAGGGACTTTGATCACCTAACATTTGTCACCCAATATCAAAGAAAGAACCTGCCCTCCTACCTTCACTCAATCAGGTAAGGGAAGACATACAAGCCTAACATCAGAGAACTCACACATGGGGGTGACCCACCATACTCACTAGTAAGAGGAAATCACACCCAGCCAACAGATACCACAAAAGTTACACATAGACCAGAACCACAAAACAGGAACAATTGAAATAATACAAAGGAAGAAAGACATCTTTAAGAGAAAGAAAAGAAACAAAGCTCTGAAACATCAAAACAATACAAAAAAAAAAAAAAAACTGGCACAAAACAAACATACATACAATCAATAAAGAAATATATAAATAAATAAATTAACACCTTAATGCCTCAGAGACAGCAAGCACACAATAATAAATAATACGAAGAAACAGGATAAGACGGCCAAGCACATGACTGAAATAAAGGGGCAGAAAAATATCCTCAGGAAGAAATGATAATAGAACTACCTGATAAGGAATTCGAAAGACTTATTTATAGTATCCTCAAAAAAATCAAGGAAAACACAATCACTAGAAGAATTCAAGAAAACAATACAAGATCAAAACGGCAAAATAAATGAACAATTTTAAAACCATGCAAAAACAACAGCTAGAAATCCAGAGAATTGACAATAAAACATCAGAAATAGATAACTCAATGGAAGGACATAAAAACAGAATTGAATCAATGGAAGAAAGAATCATCAAAATACAGGACAAACCCCTTGATACTAATTTGTTTGAGGAAACATCAGAAAAAAGAATGAAGAAAAATGAAGAACGTCTAAGAGTCACTTGGGACACTATCAAGAGGAATAATTTATGCATGATAGGAACTCCAGAAAAGGAGGAGAAGAAAGAAAGTACAGTGAGAATTTTTGAAATTTATTGGTCAAAACCTTCCCTAACATCATGAAAGACAAGAATGTTTCCAGTCAGGGAGCTCAGCAAAGCCTATGAAGAACAGACATCAAAAGAAAGTCACCAAGACATATCACAATCAAACTTTCCAAAACCAAAGACAAAGAAAGAATTCTGAGAGCAATTCTTGAAAATTGAAATATCACTTACAAAAGGGCACCAATAAGACTAAGTGCTGATTTCTTGGCAGAAACCATGCATGCAAGAAGGCAATGGATGCAAAACTGTCTTTCAAATATAATGGCAATACTAGGATATTCCCAGATAAACAGAAATTAAAGGAATTTGCAAAAACAAGACAAACATTAAAAGAAATATTAAAGGGAGTCCTTTGGACAGAGAACCAGCAATATCAGACAACAACCTGAGATTAAGACACACAACAGTATCACTCAGATAAAAACTCAGATAAAGAATCCTCAACAATAAAATAAAGCTGCAAAACTGAAAAGAGAGAACAGGAGATGTCAATCCATAAACAATGACAACTTCAAAACTAAAAGGAGGAATAAATGGTGCAGTTATAGAACTTCCATAAGGAAAGAAAGTCAAAGTGATATCAATATATAACAACAACAACAACAACAAAAAACCCCATTGCTGTTGAATCAATTCCGACTCGTAGTGACCCTATAGGACAGAGTAGAACTGCCTCATAGGGTTTCCAAGGAGTGGCTGGTGGATCAGAACTGCCAACCTATTGGTTAGCTGCCAAGCACTTAACCACTGCCCCACCAGAGCTCCTCAATATATAACAGAATGTTTTAAATTTATGAAGAAATAGATAAATTTCAGAGTAACTACAAAGAAAATTAATAAATCTACTCACTTAAATAATGAAGAAGAAAATAAAAAAGACTTAGTAAACACAAAATCAACAAAAATGAAGGATCTGAAAACAAAATCCATAAACAAAAAGAACTTAGCACAGAAAATTAAGTGGAACAAAGAAACCATAAACACCACACACACACACACAAACAACAATATGGCAGCAGCAATTTCATGCCTATCAATAATCACACTGAATGTAAATGGTTTAAATGCACCAGTCAAAAGACAGAGAGTGGCAGAATGGATTAAAAAAAAAAAAAAATGACCCATCAACATGTTGCCTACAAGAGATACTCTTTAGATACAAAGATATAAATAGGTTAAAAATCAAAAGATGGGAAAAAATACATATCAAGCAAACAGTAACAAAAAGAGAGCAGGAGAGGCAATAATAATCTCTGATAAAATAGACTTTAAGTCAAAATCCATTATAAGAGGAACTTTGCTATAAAGGAAAACAAATTCCATGTACAAAATACTACCACAAAATCCTAAGATTTTCATAATACATAAAGCTGAAGCATAGCTTTCATGGCTCAGGTTTTTACCATTGTCAGAATTTAAATATTGCATAATTTGCTTAATTAATGAGCAATATAATATAATTGATGCTTATAAAATAAGCTTTGGGCCATATCATGATCTTCAGAATTTAAATATGCATTTATTATATTGGGTACTTAACAGTCCCTTGTGTACATAATTTGTTCAATATTTGGCTCTTTGGAATACTAAAATACCACAAATCTCCTGTATGTCTTTGATTTAATGTATTATATATATATTTTATAATTATAATGTATATTGTTTCATTGTTGTCTGCATTTAAATGTGATTATCCTCAAGTATAAATGGGAAATTTATCTTTTAAGTTTAATAACAACTACCCTGTAAAATGTAGCCCTCACTAAAATCAGTCAGCTAGAGGCATAAAAGATAAAGGGTTATTAGATAAGTGGAGAGGAAATGGCCTTATAGCATCTTTTAATTTTATATCTCTGCTTTACTTTTTAATTTCCTCTCATGTTATTGTTGGTCCATTCCAAATCCTGATGATGTTTTCATTACATTCACTTGAGTATTAAGGACCTGTCTCATGGCTTAGTGGATTTCCTTGCATTACTGGTTGGAAAACTACTCAAACAAGCAAAACTTACTGCATGGTGAGAGCACATGTGAAAACACATGTGAGTGCACACGCACACACACACAAACCCCAATAGTTTGCTCAACTCTAATAATCAGATCCACCTACTCACATAAATATTTTCACTTTATTTGGATCTAGATCCCACTACTCAAAGAAAATACTATATTGACGCATGCCTTAATTGGCATTCACTTCCTAAAACGAATATAAAGTCAAATTACTGTGGTTTAATAAATGCAAAATTATAGGATAATTATATGGGAGACAAGAATTGATCTTCCTGTCTTATGTACACTTTTATCCTGATGAAGAGGTGCAGTTAGTAGTTATATACATGGAACAAAAATTCCTGAGCATAATACAGATAATCTACATGGTTTATTCTGCACTTGTCACCTTATAGTTAAGATCCATAATGTCATCTATGATTGCTCCAGCATTTATTAATTCAAGTGTACTCAGTACCTCAAATGGGCTAGAAAAGCTACAATGTTCTAGAGATGAACATAAAATAATTAAAGAAAGTTTCTGTATCATTTTATCTCTGAATCTCTATTTCTCAATTCACTATCTGTATCAAAAAATAAAATCATGATTATAGAGTATTATATATTATTCAAAAATACGTTAATAAATGCAACCTTTCCAAATATATTAAGCTTTGTTTTAAATAAAGGGATTATTCTTTACTTATTAATATAAATACTTAAACATCAATTGAAAACCTACCATGTGATAGTTCCAAGGAGGGTTTCTTTAGATTTGGAGTACTGCTCTGCATCTGAGGCAGAAAAATGGGAAATGGAGGAGGATAAAGTTGAGGACTGTGAATAGAGGGTAATTAGAAAAACTCATCCAAGACTAGTAATTGAGAGCCTATTGAATGCCAAGCATTGTTGTGGCAGGAATTAGGTATGAATGATAAATATAACAAACATAACCCTTGCCCCACCCACAGTATATTGATAAAGGACACGCTATTCTCTTGGCCCTTGTTTCTTGGTGTTATGAGGTTCCCCTGTCACTCTGTTTGCTTCTCTCTTTTATATTTCAGAAGAGATTTGGCTTAAGACACAATCTAATCTTGTAGATTAAGTTTCCTGCCTTATTAACATATCTGCCACTAGTCCCATTTCATTAACATCATACAGGTAGGATTTACAACACAAGGGAAAATCACATCAGATAACAAAATGGTGGACAATCACACAATACTGGGAATCATGGCCTAACCAAATTGATACACATATATTTGGAGGACACAATTCAATCCATGAAAAATTCCAAAACATATTTTTGGGGGACACAATTCAATCAATACTAGATGTAGACTCAGACAAGGCCAACAGTTGCATTTGTTCAAGGTTTTAGTTTGCTCAAATAAGACTAAAGAACAGAGGAACAACAAAGTTGAAAATATTGGAAACAGTAGTTGAATAAATCAAGGAACCAAACCCTTTTCTTATTCTAACATAGATTTAAGACATCTAATGCTTTCAGTGAGATTTACTTCATGGTTATGATACAATGACTAAATGATGCAAATTTTGGGGTAGCATCTAGCATATTACTAGAAAGAAACAAACATTCAAAGAGTAATGGTCCCACTCCTCCCTTTCTTTAGCATTATGTAGAAAATCTTCAGGGAATGTTGGCAGATCTGTGTCCTTAAAGTTATGATACAAAGTTTTAAAAAAAAACGGAATTACCTTCAAAATGAAGTTTGAACCATATCCATTATTCTAAAATTGTATTATGTAACATCCTTATTACTACTGAAAAGTCAATATAGAAGGGAAGAGTCTGTTCCACTGAGGTAAATATAGGGATGAAAAGCAAATAGTTGCTGATGATGAGATCAAGATTTTTATTAGAATTTTATAATGTAAAATTGGTTGGAGTCTGTAACAAGACTTTGGAGAATAACATATGATAAATGCCCCTTAGGATTTTCAGTAAAAGAGGATTTTTGTGTGCTTGGATACAAATGTGGAACATATACTGACAGAAAAGAGAGTGGTTTTAAAGCATCTGGGACTGAACTTTTTCCCCAAGGAAATAAAAGAACATTTGACTTCCTAATGAAATGGGGGTTTCAATAACAGATTTCTTTTAGTTACTGTACTGGAAGCATGAATTTATAAATTTTACATGATTTGGAATCAACTCAATGGCAGTGGGTTTGATTCTTTTTTAGGATACTGCTTTAATATGCAGAAGCTATTCTCTAATGCTAATTTTGTTGTCAGTATTTTCCAGTTATCTTGCAGATTTACCTTACATTCAACCACTTTTTCATTATCCACAGACATATGTTACCCACTGTTTTGGAATTCTCTCAGGCCAGGAAGAGCCTGAGAAAACTATCTGATCTCTGAAAGGCCATAAAAATTGCTCGATGCCTTTCTGGCACACCACCAGAATAAACTGCTTACTTGGCCATCTCTTCCTAATGTATTGTGTCCCATGATACTCCTCAATACCATTAATTACATTTTTGAAAAGACAGATATTCTTTTACTCAATTCATAAAAGTGAGGTTGCATTCAACATGCTACTATCAAAACTTTAAAATCTTATTCAATGAATAAAAAAGCCCAGCACTTATTGCTAAAATACAAAGCAATAGTGCAGTGGAAAGAAGTTTATTACTGTTTCTTATAGACCATTTACTGACTATTTTTCATGCAAATTGTTTTACCCACTTTCTACTAAATTACATAACCAGATAATTTACCCATTTTTGGCTATAATGAGGCAAAAGAATGCTAAATAGATACAGCTTATCTAAACCTAACCTTTTTGATTAGTGGAATTCAGCATTACAAAGTCTATTCCTTTACAACAAATACATACAGAAATTTCACATCTCATTTTACTAACAGTTTTAACTATAAATATGAGTAAATACTCATTAAACATTCTAGAGTATATGTGTCTCTGTGTTACAGTCTAAGAAGTTTACTGGGAAATTGCATACTTAACCCAGTCTTACTATCATTGCTCATTATGATGCCTTTAATGAAATTTCTCTGGGAGCACCAGCCTCCCGCACTGGCCGGCTCCCTGAGTGCCATTTGTTGGCTGCTGGTGTTGCTTTTTTCTGCTTCTTTTGATTTCTTCCTAACCTCTCACCACCTCCTTTCGCTCAAATATCTGGCTCTGTGCACCATCTTTGCTTCTTCCTGAGGGGCTATGAAGCTCCGTTTGAGAGTGGAGCTTCGTCCCGGTCTGGGCTGCAGCACTGGTGGGATCCTGGGGCTTTTGTTTGTTTGTTTTGAATTGTTTCTTGGTTTTCTCTTCCTTTTCTTGAGTTGGGAGCCCATTCTAGCCTAGCGGTGCTGCACAGCTTGGGACCTAACCCCTCGGCTTGCACAGACGTGCAGAGGGATCCCTGAGAGCATTTCTTTTTTTTTGTGGCTTTTTCTGTTTTTTTGGGGGGGCTTTTCTTGTTCTTTTTTTTTTTTTTTAATTTGTTTTGTTTTCTTTTCCCTCTTTTTCCTTTTTTGTCTTTCTTTACAAGTAAGTTTCTCGCCTTTCTATACCTTCCTTCTCTTCCTGTTCCCGGCATACATGGTGCAGAATATCTCTATGCCTTCTAGCCAGGCTGTACCGCACCACCTGAGAACAACTTCCTCAGACCTCATAGCTGCACCAGTGGGATCCCTGGGAGCTTTTCTGTTCTTTTTCCTTTCTGATTTTTATTTATTCATTCTTTTCGTCTTCTTCTTTCCCTTTTTGTTTTTCTCCATTTCATAGCATCTCATCTCTCCACTCCAAAGGCAAGCTCCCCTAGCACTCTTTTTTGTTTGTTTGTATGTTTTTGGCTCCTGTTCCTCTCTCCTCTTTCCCATATCCATCTTAGCTCCACACATAACAATCTCCCCCTACATCCTGCCTACCTGCACCATGCACTTAAAATCATACCACCAAGCAGCACAGGCATGGCCTACCAGAACCTACCCTGGACTGATAACTGACCTGCCCTGGTGGCTGTAGTAAGTGCCACAAACAACCTGTCCCAGTAACTCCTCTTCAGCTAAACCTGCCCTGCTATACTAAATCTGAGCAACTTACCCCGACAATTGGAGAAGGAGGTGAAAAGTAACCTGCCCACAGATGAGCAAAGAACACACAGCCCGCCTGCTCAGAAATAGACAAATAAAACAAAAAAACAGGACGAAACAAATCTACAAACAATAAACGAGAAAAATAACTACTGAATGCACCAAAGACAGCAGACAATACAAAAACATGACAGGATGGTTCCAGTAGGCATCCAACATAAAACACCAGATGAATTTCCACTGGAGGATAAGGCACTAGAACTACTTGATAGGGAATTCAAATCTCTAATACTCAGAATTATCCAAGAATTAAAGCAAAAAGCAGACAAAAATGAGGAAAAAAGAGACAAATTCATGGAAAATGCAGAAAAATTTGTGGAAAATACAAACAAAAATTTGGAAGAATTCAGGAAAATAATGCAGGAACAAAATCTCAAAATAAATTCACAAGTAGAAATTATACAAAAAAAAAAAAAAAAGCAATTAGAAACCCAAAAGATAAACAACAAGATTTCAGAAATGGACAGTGTCATAGAAAGGCTGAGGAGCAGATCTGAAACACTGGAAGACAAGATCAGTGGAATTGAAGACAAACACTTGGATACAAATGTGTTTGAGGAAAACTCAGAAAAAAGAACAAAGAAAAATGAGAAGACCCTGAGAGTTATATGGGATACAATCAAAAGCAAAAATTTGCAAGTAATTGGAGTTCCAGAACAGGGGGAGAGAACAGAAAACAGAGAGAGGACCATTGAAGAACTGCTGACAGAAAACTACCCCAATATCATGAAAGATGAAAAGCTGTCCATCCAAGAAGCTCAACGAACCCTATATAGGATAGACCCCAAAAGAAAATCACCAAGGCATATCATACTCACACTCTCCAAAACCAAAGACAAACAAAGAATCCTGACAGCAGTTTGTGAAAAACAAGAAGTCACATATAGAGGAGAAACAATAAGACTAAGCTCAGATTATTTGGGAGAAACCATGCAGGCAAGAAGGCAATGGGATGACATATATAAAACCTTGAAAGGAAAAACTTGGCAGCCAAGAATAGTATCTCCTGCAAAACTCTTGTTCAAATATAATGGTGAAATTAAGACATTTCCAGATAAACAGAAACTAAGGGAATATGTAAAAATCAAACCAAACTTACAAGAATTATTAAAGGGAGTTCTTCGATCTGAGAACAAACAACTTCAGCTCACAGGCTGAATCTAGATCCCAGGATCGTACCAGCCAGATATCAGTCTAGGAAATGAACTCTCAAGGACTATCCAAAACAAAAAGAAATACAACAGGGAATCAAAGCAGTTAATTGGTAAATGACAACAACATCAGAACAATAAAAGAGGGAATAAACGGGGTAGGTATAGAACCTTCTAATGGAGAGGAAGGCAAGGCCATACCAAGTAATAATAGACTGCTTCAAACCTAGAAAGATAAGGGTAAAATTCACGGTAACCACAAAGAAAGTTAAAAAACATACTCATAAAGAGGAAAAACTTAAAGTCTCAGTAAAAACAAAACCTACAAAAACAAATGAAAAAAAAAATCTACAAACAAAAGTAACTCAGCACAGGAGAGTAAGAACAAAGAAAACATCAGCACCACAGAAAAAAGGACTACAAAATGACAGCAACAAACTCACATCTATCAATCATTACACTGAATGTAAATGGACTCAATGCACCCATAAACAGATGGAGAGTGACCGAATGGATAAGAAAACAGGATCCATCAATATGCTGTCTACACGAGACACATCTTACAAACAAAGATGTGAATTTATTAAAAGTCAAAGGTTGGAAAAAAATATATCAAGCTAACAACTACCAAAAAAGAGCAGGAGTGGCAATTCTAATCTCAGATAAAATAGACTTTAAAAGGAAATCTACCATAAAAGACAAGGAAGGATACTATATAATGATTAAGGGGACGATCCATCATGAAGACATATCTGTAATAAACATCTACGCACCCAGTGACAGGTCTCCAAAATACATAAAACAAAGTCTAACAACACTGAAAAGAGAAACTGACAGTTCCACAAAAATAGTAGGAGACTTCAACACACCACTCTCACTAAAGGACAGAACAACTAAAAAGAAACTCAGCAAAGACACTGTTTGAATTATGTCCCCCAAAAAATGTGTGTATCAATTGGTTAGGCCATGATTCCTGGTACTGTGTGATTTTCCTTTCTGTTGTAAACCTGCCTCTATGATGTTAATGAGGGAGGATGGGTGGCAGTTGTGTTAGTAAGGCAGGACCTGATCTACAAGACTGGATTGTGTCCTGAGGCAATCTCTTGAGATATAAAAGACAGAAGTGAGCAGTGAGACAGGGGGACCTCATACCATCAAGAAAGCAGTGCCGGGAGCAGAGCGTGTCCTTTGGACTGGCGTCCCCGTGCCGAGAAGCTCCTAGTCCAGGGGGATACTGATGAGAAGGCCGACAGAGAGAAAAAGCCTTCCCCTGGAGCTGACACCCTGAATTTGGACTTTTAGCCTACTTTGACTGTGAGGAAATAAACTTCTCTTCGTCAAAACCATCCACTTGTGTTATTTCTGTTGTAGCAGCACTAGATGACTAAGACAGACACAGAAGACCTGAAGGGCACAATCAGCCAACTTGACCTCACAGACATATATAGAACACTCCATCCAACAACTGCAAAGTACACATTCTTTTCCAATGCACATGGAACATTCTCCAGAATAGACCACATCTTAGGCCAAAGAGCAATCCTCAATAAGATCCAAAACACTGAGATAATTCAAAGTATCTTCTCTGACCACAATGCCATCTGTTAACAACAGAAAGAGCAAGGAAAAAAAATCAACGGAAACTGAATAATACCCTGCTTACACATCAGTGTGTAATAGAAGAAATCAGAGATGGAATCAAAAAATTCCTAGAATCAAATGAGAATGAAAACACATCATATGAAAACCTTTGGGACAGAGCAAAGGCAGTCCTCAGAGGACAATTTATAGCAATAGATGCACATATCAAAAAAGAAGAAAGGGACAAAATCAAAACATTAACTACAGAACTCAAACAAATAGGAAGCGCAGAAAAAGCCCACAGCCACCAGAAGAAAGGAAATAGTGAAGATCAGAGCAGAAATAAATGAAACAGAGAACAGAAAAACAATAGAAAGAATCAACAAAACCAAAAGTTGGTTCTTTGAAAGAATCAACAAAATCGACAAACCACTGGCCAGACTGACAAAAGAAAAACAGGAGAGGACGCAAATAACACAAATTAGAAATGAAATGCAGGACATTACAACAGACCCAACTGAAATAAAAAGGATCATAACAGAATATTATGAAAAACTATACTGCAACAAATTTGAAAACCTAGAGGAAATGGACAAATTTCTAGAAAACCAATACCTACCCAAACTAACACAAAATGATGTTGAAAATCTGAACAGACTCAAAGCAAGAGAAGAGATTGAAAAGGTAATAAAAAAACTTCCAACAAAAAATACCCCTGGCCCAGATGGCTTCACTGGAGAATTCTCCAAAAATTCACAGAAGAGTTTCTACCAGTACTACTCAAGCTATTTCAGAGCATAGAAAAGGAAGCAACAATTCCAAATTCATTCTATGAAGCCAGCATAATGCTGATACCAAAACCAGGTAAAGACGCCACAAAAAAAGAAAATTACAGACCAATATCTCTCATGAATATAGATGCAAAAATTCTCAACAAAATTCTAGCCAATGAAATTCAGCATCATAACAAAAAAATAATACACCACGACCAAGGAGGATTCATACCAGGTATGCGAGGATGGTTCAACATTAGAAAGTCAATCAATGTAATCCACAACATAAATAAAAAGAATGAAAAGAATCACCTGATCATCTCAAATGATGCAGAAAAAGCTTTTGACAAAGTCCAACACCCATTCCTGATAAAAACTCTCAATAAAATAGGTATAGAAGGGAAATTTCTCAACATAATAAAGGGCATCTATGCAAAACCAACAGCCAACATCATTCTTAATGGAGAGAGGCTGAAAACATTCCCCCTTGAGAACAGGAACAAGGCAAGGATGCCCTTTATCACCACTCCTATTTAACATTGTGCTGGAAGTTCTAGCTAGAGCAATAAGGCAAGAAAAGGAAATAAAGGGCATCCAAATTGGTAATGAAGACTTTAAACTGTCCCTGTTTGTGGAAGATATGATACTATACATAGAAAACCCTAATGACTGCACAAGAAAACTACTGGAACTAATAGAAAGTTTCAGCAGAGCAGCAGTATACAAGATAATCAGTTGGATTCCTATACACCAATAAGGAGAAAGATGAAATGAAATCAGGAAAACAATACCATTTATAATAGCCCCTAAAAAAATAAAATACTTAGGAATAAATCTAACCAGGGATGTAAAAGACCTATACAAAGAAAACTACAAAACACTACGGCAAGAAACTCAAAGGGATCTACGTAAATGGAAAAACATACCATGCTCATGGATAGGTAGACTCAACATTGTGAAAATGACAATTTTACCCAAAGCTATTTACAAATACAATGCAATCCCAATCCAAATACCAACAACATTCTTCAAAGATATGGAAAAACTAATCATTAACTTTATATGGAAAGGGAAGAAGTCCCGAATAAGTAAAGCACTACTGAAGAAGAATAAAGTTGGAGGACTTGCACTACCTGACTTCAGAACCTACTATACAGCTATGGTAGTCAAAACAGCGTGGTACTGGTACAACAACAGATACATTGACCAGTGGAACAGAATTGACAACTCAGATGTAAACCCGTACACCTACAGTCACCTGATCTCTGACAAGGCCCAAAGTCCATCAGATGGGTAAAAGACAGTCTTTTTAACAAATGGTGCTGGCAAAACTGGATATCCATCTGCAAAAAATGAAACGGGACCCATACTTAATGCCACATACAAAAACTAATTCAAAAGGGATCAAAGACCTAAATATAAAGCCTAAAACTATAAAGTTCATAGAAGAAAAAGTAGGACCAACACTATAGGCCCTAATACACGGCATTAACAGGATACAAACCATAACTATGAACACACAAATCCCAGAAGATAAGCTAGGTAAGTGGGATCTTCTAAAAATCAAATACCTATGCTCTTCAAAAGACTTCACCAAAAGAGTCAAAAGAGAACCTACAGACTGGGAAAAAATTTTTGGGCAGTGCAAGTCAGACAAAGGGCTGCTCTCCATAATCTGCAAGAAAATCCAACACCTCTACAACAAAAAGACAAATAATCCTACTAAGAAATGGGCAAAGGAAATGAACAAACACTTCACTAAAGAAGATGTTCAAGCAGCCAACGGACACATGAGGAAATGCTCGAGATCACTAGCCATTAGAGAAATGCAAATTAAAACCACAGTGGGATACATCTCACCCTGACATTACTGGCAGGAATCAAAAACACTGGAAATAACAAATGTTGGAGGGACTGCAGGGAGATCGGAACTCTTATGCACTGTTGGTGGGAATGCAAAATGATACAACCATTTTGGAAAATGATATGGTGCTTCCTTAGAAAGCTAGAAATAGAAATACCGTATGATCCAGCAATCGAACTCCTAGGAATATATCCTAGAGAAAGAAGAGTCATCATTCGAATAGACATATGCACACCTATTTTCATGGCAGCATTGTTCACGATAGCAAAACGATGGAAACAACCTAGATGCCCATCAACAGATGAATGGATAAACAAACTATGGTACATACACACAATGGAGTACTATGCAATGGGAAAGAACAATGATGAATCTGTGAAGCATCTCATAACATGGATGAAACTGGAGGACATTATGCTGAATGAAATAAGTCAATCACAAAAGGACAAATATTGTATGAGACCTCTACTGTAAAAACCCATGAAAAAGTTCACACACAAAAAGTAACCAACCTTGTTGATTACCAGGGATGGGAGGGGTGTGGGGGGGAAATACTAAATAGGCAATAGATAAGTGGTATCTTGGGTGAAGGGTGAGACAGTACACAATACTGGAGAAACCAGCACAGCTTGTACAAGGAAAGGTCATGGAAGCTCCAAAGACACATCCAAACTCCCTGAGGGACTGAATTTCCCGTCTGAGGGCTGTGGCGACCATGGTCTCTGGGAACAGCTAGCTCAATTGGCATAACACAGTTTATAAAGACAGTGTTCTACATTCCACATTGGTGAGTGGCATCTGGGGTCTTAAAGCCTATGAGCAGCCATCTGAGATATTCTACTGGTCTCATCCCTTCGGGATCAAGGGAGAATGAAGAGAGCAGGATACAAGGAAAAGATTAGTCCAAAGGACTAATGGACCACAGCTACCAAGGCCTCCACCAGACTGAGTCCAGTACAGCTAGATGGTTCCTGGCTACCACCCCTGACTGCTCTGATCAGGATCACGGCACAGGGTTCTGGACAGAGCTGGAGAAGAATGTAGAGCAGATTTCTAACACACACAAAAAAGACCATAATTATCGGCCTAAAGGAGACTGGAGAAACCCTGAGAGTATGGCCCCCAGACAACCTTTGAGCTCAGTAGTGAAGTTATCTCTGAGGTTCACCGTTCATCCGGGGAGTGGACAGCCCCATGGAACCGAATGGGACGGATGGGGCACAGCAGTCCCAGGGATAGGGGCTGTAGGGCGGGGGGAGGGACGGGAGGGCTGTTGGTGCGGAACCCGCGTTTGGGTGGGGGCAGTGTTGATGTGTTGTGGGGTTGTTGACCATTGTCATGGGGCAGCATGTATACTGTTTGATAGGAGGATGTTTCACCTGGGATGAGAGCAGCAGGGCAACTGGAGGAGCGTGGTTGATGTCGCTGAACTGTGCATGTAGAGGTTTTTGGGGTGGTGTATCTTCGGCTATGTGTATTTTCACCAAAGAAAGGAAAAAAAGCGAAGGGGTCAAGAGGCGAGAGGGTTGACATGTCATGGGGTTGTTGACCAAAGTCATGGAAGGGTACGTGTACTACTGTTTGGTGAGAGGCTATTTGTTCTGTGGACCTTCACCTGAAGTGCAATAAAAGAAGAAAAAATTAAAATAATAGGATACATTTGTATTTTTAAAAAATGATCAGCAGATATATCTACAAACATTTTTCGCAATTTCCAAATTTAAAGCCACCTTCCAAGAAAATGAAGATTAAATATTAAAATATGTTCTGCAGGAATTATGCTCATTAGAAATCAGAAATATCAAAGATTTTTTATTGTTAATATTTTTAACCAAAATAAAAAAAATATAAACCAAACCCTTTGCGGTCAAGTTGATGCCGACTCATAGAGACCCTATAGGACAAAGTAGAACTGCCCCATATGGTTTCCAAGGAGTGCATGGTGGATTCGAACTGCTGATCTTTTGGTTAGCAGCTGACCGCTTAACCACTGAGCCACCAGGGCTCCAAAATGGCACGGCTGAAACTTTTGTCAAGTTCTTAGCACTAATTTTAAAGGTAACACATTTATTATCAAAGGATCTTTTGCTGCATTAGTTTGTTGTTTGTCAGTCTAAAGATTAAAAAAATCACAACTACTTAGTATTTAAAAAGCCTCCATACTGGTGATTTCCTATAAGAGCTAAATAGCTATAGCAAGATAACATCTGGAAATATTAGTTATTGTACTTTACTTTTTTTATCACTTGTTTGTATATTATTTTTCTCATACTGTTATTTTTAACTGTTGCTGCATGTTAAGCTACCTGGGCAGCTTTTAAAAAACTACCAATTCTTAGCCTATACCCCAGTGCAATTAAACATGATTCATGGGTTGGAGCCTGGGTATTAGCAATTTTAAAATGCCAGGTGATTCTAATGCGCAGCCAGTGTTGATAATCACTGTTCAGGTCAGTGAGAAGTATTCATATTTCTTGGGGGGTAATTTAGGCTTGTTACAAAAGATCTGTAAGAACTCAATAGAAATAATATAACCAAACTCCTGATTTCCAAGAGCTAATTGTGCTGAGAGAAGAAAGATCTTGATGTAATCAAAATGGAAGACCCTAAGGGAATCAGGGCAAGAATTTCTATATCAACAATTAGGAAGAGGTAACAGGGAAACTGGATTATACAACACTCAGGGAGAAGAGTGGTGGATCACCTTGCAAACAAGTTGGAAAAAAGAGGAAAATGATTTTAGAGCAAATCTGAGAAACCTGAGACAAAGGTAATCACATCTGTGGATGGAGGAAAAGAATCAGCACTCAGAACCACATCTGATCAATACCAGCGACAACGGTGGAAATTGAGGCAAAGCATGCAAAACATCTGTAACTGTTCAGGTGAGTACTTTCTGCCAGCAGAGCTGAGGAGCCCTCTTAGCTGAGCTCATTTTCTGGTTGGCCTTTGCTGAAGGCCCTACATCAATCACTAGCTCATGATGTCATGAATGAACAAGAAGTAATGATATGATTTTCTGCAACTAGACTATGCTGTGATCCATTTGTGGTAGCACATTTGGAAGTTCTACTTTTCAAAGGTTGAGGACATGAATATTAGCCCTGAAACAGAAAATGGCATCCTTAAGACTAGAGAGTTATTGCTTGTTAGAAAAGGAATGTGCATACCTCCTGTACCTGTGTGACAGAAGATAGTGGCAAAATTCTTCCTTCTATGCAATCCTTCACACATGACCACATTTCATGAATACTATGAAGCCACATGGGTTTATCTAACATAGCCTCTGTCATAGCAAGATTCTATCTTATTACATATTTTTGAAAAATTACAGAAAGAAAGAAAATTTTAGGGAAGTGTGTCATGCATAAACAATATTTAAAGCAATCAATGCTTTAAGTTTTGAGATGGGAGAAATAAGAAAACTACCTTCCCTTCCTCCCTCTCTCCTTCCTTTCTTGACTCCCTCTCTCCCTCCCTCCCTGACCCACTCCCTCCCTGCCTTCCTTCCTTACTCCATGCCTTCCTTCTTTCCTTCCTTCCTCCTTTTCTTTCTATCTTTCTTATTTTATATCATGCGTTAAGAATAGGCAGAGTCTAGATGTCAGCTTCTGAGATACAAATCTATCAAAGGAACACTATATGAGGATCATTGCCTCTCAGTATTTTAAAATCTGAGAAAAATGAATTTTGTAATTCTTTCTCTTCTTAGATTATAGAATAAATCCACTATAGCCATGTTATCTCAATGTCATAATTTATTTAATATATAACAAAACTGATGTTCAGAATTCAAAAGTAGATGCTTCTAAATATGGAATGAGGTATGCAAATCTCAAAAGTGAAATTTTCTTACTCTCTTGAGATTCACCGTTTACTCAGCCATTTAATTCTCAAGGAAAAAGTTGTCAATTTTATAGGCAAAAAGATCAATTTCAGATCACCCTCCCTTGAGCAAAATTTTCAATTATGCAAGAGCTTTTGGGGCTATAAAAAAACTTTCTCTTGAATCTTAACTTCTCTCTAGCTCCATTTTCATCCTTTTTATCCCAGCAGACGACAGGTAATTGCTAAAATAGATAACTTCTATAAGGAGCACCATATGTTCATCAATTTACAATGCAGTTACAAATTTTCCTTTCCATCTTGAGGTCCTAGAGAAGGTTCAGCCCATTTACTTAGTCATTTATTTACTAACTACTTAGAATATATACATATATATTTCCATCTCCATGCACACCGTCCAAAGCAACAAAATCTAAATTCAACATCTATAATTACCAATTAATGTGGGCTCTATTGGAGCCCTGGTGGTGCAGTGGTTATGAGCTTTGCTGCTAACCAAAAGGTTGACAGTTCAAGTCCACCAGCCACTCCTCGGAAACTATGAGTCAATTCTGCTCTGTCGTATAGGGTCGCTATGAGTTGGAATTGGGTTTTTTTTTTATGGGATCTATAAGCTAGAAATTTAGTCATTATCGATCTGTTAACAACAAAAAGGGGAGTATTTTAAAACATGACTTTTTTATTTTCAGTGAATCCAACAAATAACATATATCCTTTTACTTAATCTGAAACTTGTGTCGTGCATAAGAGAAAATTGTCTTTGCTCCACAACTCACATGCTGTAGAAGTAACTTCATTACTAGGTTTTTAATTTATTTATAAACAAATAATATAATACCTTATGTAGCTGACTCTAAGATATATTAAACTTGCTAAAATTAACAGTTGTCTTACAGTCAATGTAGAAAGAATTGTGCCAGTAATCCAGGTATTATACAGCCTCATTCCTTGCAAATGTTCAAATTAAACTCATCTTAGAAACATGATAATATTTCTGTTCAAAAAAGTTTTTCACATTATTAGTCCTGCCTTCTCAGCATGCCTTGCAGCTAGAGTGCAGGCATGTGCCTTAGGCCCCCTCAGTCAAGGACATCTATGCTTTATAATTTGGGGGTTGAGTAACATGAAGAGGCAAGCTTTATGATGAGGCAAGTATGCACAGTATTGCCCACTTCTTATATATGAAAATTAACATATTTGTCTTTACAGAAGTAGTAGTAACAGAGCTGTGGTGTACAGTCTTAGCATTAATGCTGTATGTGTCATCTTGCCATATTCACTGGTGAAAATCTTGGGAGTTAGTGGGGTTTTCACTAGATCTGTTCTATTTCTGTAATTCTCGTAATTTTGTAGCAACCAAGCCTGATTTTTAGACTCATCTGAAAAGCTTGTTAACTAATATCTTTGATGAATTCTCTTTCTGCTTAAAATAGACAGGACCAGAAATTCTGTATAATATACTTCTCATCAGAGTGCCATCTCATTTATGTTATTTGAACCATATGTAGTTGAATTTAGATCCCTGCTTGTCACTGAAAAATACTTTAAAAATTATTACAGCATGTAAATTAATTGGGCACTAAGAAGATTGCATGTCACATGGCATTCAATGGAATAAATTACAATATAATTGCCAAATAGCTCAGAATGTTCAAAGAATTCCCAAGGCAGAGAGGTTTTGTGAGTAATTCATGGATTAAAGACTATCACTCAAATGCTAAATATCTCTGGATCATAAGTCTCGGGCTCCCTTTTAAAAAAAGTTATTAAACATCTAGAAATAACCAATTTGACTAGAAACTTTTTTAAACATTAATTTAACCAAATAGGAATTGAAGATAATACCCCAGTATTCTTCCATATGCCTTGAAGTTTTCCAGGTACAGTCTGTAAATTTCAATATAAAAATAATTTTCAGGTAAAATCTGTAAATTCCAATATGAAAATTAATCTGATAATCTCTAAATGTTGAATATGTATGAGATATAAATAAGAAAGGTTTTTACCATTTCATGGATAAAGCATATTTGAATCTATTTGTTAGAGAATAATAGGTACATACAAATAAAAATGATAAAAATACTACTTTTAATAATATGAAGGCAATTGGAATCTTAATAGAAAAATAGAGGCTCAACTCAACTTGAAATTCTTAACATAGTTAAACTTTACTTCAAATAAACAAACATATTTACAAACAAGCACTGACAGAAGTTTCCTCAATGAAGGATTTAGTAAACAAAATGTGGAATTTAAGGAACAACTGTAAATACTTATTTGAGGATTATCAACAACAAAAAATAATAATAATAAAATACTCTGAGCTAAAGTTTGTCACAATGGCGACGGTGACGGTAACCAACTGCACAACTCTTACAGAGAAGTGGGGCCAAGGAGGGTCACTCCAAGGAGTCGACCCTGGCTTCAGTCCCAGGAATTTATTTATAGTCAATACAGCAAGCAGTGAAGCAAATAACAGAACAATGGGCTTTGGGCAAATAACAATAAGTTTTGGGCAAGAGAGAAGGAATTCAGGTAAACAAGCCAATCAGTAACGGGACAATAGGTTTGGGAAAACAAGTTATGCCTAATGTCCTCCTCATCACTGACAAGTCTCAATATCTCCTGTGCAGCATAGAGGCCTTTGAGGGGCTGAAGTTGTCAATAGTGTAGCTATGTTTAAATGGCATATATCCCCACAAAAGTTAAGAGCTTCTACCCATCTGTCAGTTAGTCATACTGTGTTGAATTTCATGTTGCTGTGATTCTGGAAGCTATGCCACCAGTATTTAAACTACCAACAGGGTCACCCGTGGTGGACAGATTTCAGCAGAGCTTCTACAATAAAATAGACTAGGAAGAAGGGAGTGGAGATCTACTCCCAAAAAAGTAGCCAGGGAAACCCAATAGATAATGTCATAGATTGAATTGTGTACACAAAAAACATCTGTCAACTTGGCTAGGCTGTTATTCCCAGTATTGTGTGATTGTCCACTATTTTGTCATCTGATGTGATTTTCCTATGTGTTGTAAATCCTTCCTCTATAACGTTAATGAACTAGGATTAGAGGTAGTTATGTTAATGAGGCAGGACCCAATCTACAAGATTAGATTTTGTCTAAAGCCAATTTCTTTTGAGATATAAAAGAGAGAAGCCAGCAGAGAGACATGGAGGACCGTATACCACCAAGAAAGCAGCGCCAGGAGCAAAGCATGTCCTTTGGACCCAGGGTTCCTGTGCTGAGAAACTCCTCAACCAGGGGAAAATTGATGACAAGGATCTTCCTCCAGAACTGAAAGAGATTTAAAGTCTTCCCTTGGATCTGGCACCCCGAATTTGAACTTCTAGCCTGCTAAAATGTGAGAGAGCCTTCCACTTGTGGTATTTCTGTTATAGCAGCACTAGATAACTATAACAGAATTTGGTACCAAGAGTAGGGTGTTGCTTTAGCAGGTACCTACAATGTGAAAATAGTTTTAAAACTGGGAATGGGTAGAGGCTGGAAGCATTTTAAAGTGCTTAATTGTAAAAGCTAGATTGCCTTGAAGACACTGTTCGTGGAATTATGGACATAAAAGACAATTCTGGTGAAGACTCAGAAGGAAATGAGGGAAGTTGATACACTGGAGATGGTGCAGATGGCAATAAGAAGCAGCAGAACCAGGAGATTAGCATGAGACAGCGCTGGAGCCAACCCACAGAGTGACAGAGCTGAGTGCGTTTGTGCGGGAGGCTTCCTGGTGGAGTGGAGTGCCTTTGAGTACTTATCAGTGGAGCTAAGCTTGCCAACCCACAGAGAAAGGGAGTTGAGCGCCTTTTGGTGGAAGTTTACTGGCAAAGTGGGGTGCCTCCAGGCAGTTATCAGTGGAGCTAAAGAGCTTTGGAATACTTGACCCAGCAGGCAGATGCAGGTGGTGAGGTCTCAGGGGCTGAGAGGTCAAGTAACCAGGAAGCAGAAGCTGAAGAGACAAGGAGAATAGGAAGCAGAGCTGCCTCAGTCTCAAAGGGTGGAATCACCACCCAAATGGACTAGGAGAATGGTGCAACCAAAGCCAAGGGAGCAGAGTTCTCATTCCAGTGGGCTTGGAAGGTGGATCTGAAGCCCAGGGCAGAGAGGCTTCCATCCAGAATCTGGTGAGCATGGCCAATATCCAGAGACTGGAGGACAGGGTCATTGTGTAAATGGTCTCAGAGAACACAGAATTATTTTCAAGCCTTAAGCACTAATGTAATGTGTTCTGCTGACTTGTTTAGTGCCTGTTATTCCTTCTTACCCTCCAATTTCTTCCATTTGTAATGGAAATGTCTAGCTTGTGTCTGTTCTCCATCTTACTTTGGAAGCAGATAACCTGTATTCTAGATTTCACAGATGAAGAGGAATTTTTGGATTTCGGGTTTTAGTTTAATTAAGACTTTTGCTATGATATGATAGGGTGAATATGTTTTACATGTGGCAAGGATATGCATTTTGAGGGGTCAAAGGGTGGAATGTCATGGACTGAATTGTGTCCCCCAAAAATATCTGTCAATTTGGGTAGGCCATGATTACCAGTATTGTGTGATTGTCCACTATTTTGTCATCTGATATGATTTTTCCTATGTGTTGTAAATACTATCTCTGTGATGTTAATGAAGTGGGATCAGCAGCAGTTATGTTAATGAGGCAGGACTCAATCTACAAGATTAGATTTTGTCTAAAGCCAATTTCTTTTGAGATATAAAAGAGAGAAGTGAGCAAAGAGACAAGGGGACCTCATAACACCAAGAAATCAGTGCCAAGAGCAGAGCACATATTTTGGACCCAGAGTCCCTGTGCAGAGAAGCTCCTAGACCAAGGGAAGATTGATGACAAGGACCTTCATCCAGAATCAACAGAGACAGAAAGACTTACCCTGGAGCTAACACCCTGAATTTGGACTTCTAGCCTCCTAAACTGTGAGGAAATAAACTTCTGTTTGTTGAAGCCATCCATTTGTGGCATTTCTGTTATAGAAGCACTAGATAACTAAGACAGATAACAACAGAATATTGTCAGATATAATGCTGGACGATTAGGTTGAAAGACACTCAAAATATGCAGCGGTTGCAATGATGGACTTGAGCATAGCAACAATCATAAAGATTGCACAAGACTATGACAATTTTGTTCTCCTGAAACTGGAGTGCAAAGAGAAAACAAAATGAAAATAAGAAAGAATATTCAATAGCTGTAGGGAAATTTCTAAAGGTGCAATGTATGAATAATCAGAATACTAGAAAAAGAAGAAAGAGAGAATAGGATTGCATGGTAAGAATATAGGTATATATGACTCGAATCCCTAAAATGTGAAGATTAATCCAGACAGATCCAGTGAATGTGAAGTCCTCACATTCACATACTCACTTTTGCATCCTCATCGCCAGCCACCCCCACCGTACTTTCTCTCTCTGACCATGGTCACCTGGATCAGAGCTCACAGCTCACAAGTTAAAAGGACACTATCCTTTAGACTGCCAAATAGATAGACACCAACTTCAAGTTTGTACAGTCCACACAACACATCAACCTTCTGACCTGCTGGCAACAAAGTCCCATTACCCCTTCAGGATGCCACCTGCAAGCTCTGGAGTTTATATGACACACTTACTTTCTGACCTGCTGTCCCGACTACACCTTTGGGTTTATAATTCACTGAAACAATTCACAGAATTCACAAAGAGTATTCCATATTTACAACTACAGATTTATTACAGCCAAAAAGGATACAAACAAAGAAATGCATAGAAAGAGATCTCAGAGGGTTCCCAACACAAAGCTTTCATGCCCCCGAGGGATGTGCTACCCCTATAAGACCAGATGTTTTCATCAACCAGAAAGCTCTCTGAGCCTCTGTGTTCAGGACTTTTATTGCCCAGTCTTTCATGACAGACTGAATCATGCCTCCTGAGACTAGCTGATATTGTTCTCCTAGCTGTGTCTTTTTTGGTCTGACCAGCCCCCACTTACCAGCACAAGTTCTCAGGTGTGGCCTTGAAGTCCTGGACCAAGGCACCTCAATTACTCTAAGGGTTATTTCTCCAGAGCAAGGACACAGATCACTTATATAAGGTAAAATTAGGTACTTTACCCATAGAACAGAGGCAATATTTGATGTAATAATGAATAAAAACTTCTCAAAATTAATGATGGACACCCAACCAAAGAACCAAGAATCTCAGAAAATAATAAACAGGTGAAATATGTAAAAAATATACATCTAGGCATATTATATTCAAACTACAGAAAACAGACAAAGAGAATAACCTAATAGAAGTCATAGGGGGAAAAATCCTTACCTATAGAGGAACACGGAATTATAGAATACTTCTCATCAGAAACCAGGCAAATAAGGACGGCAATACAACATTCAAAGTGCTGGAAAAAAGAAAAGCATCAATATAGAAATCTATAACAAGTAAAATTATTTTACAAAAGTGAAGATGAAATAACAAAATTCCCAGACCCTGCCTCCCCTTGCTTCAAAAAATAAACACAAAAACAAAAACTGAAGGAATTCATCGCCAGTAGACCAGCCCTGAAAAAATTGTTAAAGGATGTTCTCCAGAGAGAAGGAAAATAATACAGGTCAAAAATGAATATCTAAATATATAAAGGCAGAGAATCAAAAAAAGAATACATAAAGTCAGAATATAATCCTTTATTTTTCTTATTTGTAATAGAAATAAAAGTAACTGTTTATTTAAAATAGTAAGAAGAACAATGTTCTGAGTGGTTATAGCATATGATAAGTAAAATGGATGACATCAACATCATAAGGGATGGGTGGAAAGCATTGAGAATACTCCCTTATAAAGTACCTGCACTACATTTGAAGTGGTCAAGTGTATTTGAATGTGGAATAACATTAATTAAAAAATCAATATTGAAAATTCTATGGGAAACTGTAAATTTTTTAAAGAGAAAAAATTGATATGCTGAGAGTATATGAAATGGAACCAGATATAATGTTCAACTAAAAATAGAGAAAGCAGAAGTAAAAGGAAAAGAAACAAAGAAAAATGCTAATTCAACGGTATCAATTATCACTTTAAATATGGTTGTTTAAAATACACTCATTAAAGACATTGTCAGGATGAATAAAAAACAAGATGTAACTATATGTTGTCTATTAAAAAAAAAACCTTAAATGTAAAGACACAGGTATGTTAAAAGTAATGGAAAAGTTATATTATTTTAACACTAATAAAAAGAATATTGTAGTAGCAATATGTTAATTCCAGAAAAAGCAATATTCATAACACACAAAATTATCAGGGATTGTGATGGTTAAGATTGTGTGTCAACTTGGCTGTGCTATGATCCTCAGTGTTTATATGTGATCACTCCCGTGATGGAATTTGCTGTGAGTAGTGGATCAGTTGAAAGGGAGTTTCCTTGAGGGTGTGGCCTGCATCCGAATATAAGCAGACATTCCAGCTTTTTGTTTGCTCTGGATCCTGCGGCTACCTCCGGTTCTTGGGACTTGAGCTATCAGTTTATCTACTGATCTTGGGATTTGTCAACCTTCACAGCCTATGAGCAGGAGCCTTGCTCTCTGATCTGCCAATCTTGGGTTTGCCAGCCCCTGTGGCTATGTGAATCGAGAGAAGCCGCTATGCTGATTCACGGACTTGGGACTTTCCAGCCTCTACAATAGCGCGAGCCCTTTCCTTGATATAAATCTCCTTATATATATGCTTTACTGGTTTGCTTCTCTAGAAAACCCAGCCTAAGACAGGGATTAAAAAAAAAATTACGTAAGGATAAAAATGTCAATTCTCCAAAAAGATACACAAATCTTAAAGATGTATGCACTTAAGAATATATGCAGAAAAAAATTGATAGAACTGCAAGGAGAAATAGACAAAGCCACAATATAGTTGAAGACTACAACACTCTTCTATCACTAATTGACAGAACCAACAGGCAGAAAATCATTAAGGAGATAGCTGAACTAAACAGCACCATCGATCAACAGGATCTAATAGACATTTATAGAATATTCATCCAACAATAGCATAATACACATTTTTCTAACTATCATGGAACATTCCCTGAGAAAGACTATCTTCACATTAAAACTTTTTAAACACTGAATTCATACAAAGTGTATTCTCAGATCATAATTGAATTAAATTAGAAACAATAAAAGAAAGAGCATTGGAAATTTTCCAAATATTTAGAGATGAAAAAATTTTAATATAATATAAAATATTTTTTAAAAATATTTAAACTAAATAAAAACAGTGCTTGGGGGAAATTTAGAGCACTACATTTGCATATTAGAAAAAAATAAGAATCTAAAATCAATAACCTAAGAGACCATCTTAAGAAACTAGAGAAAGAACACCAATGTATGCCTAAGGCAAGCAGAAAAAAAAAATTGGAGCAGAAATCAATGAAATTAAAAACAGGAGAGCAATAGAGAATATCAGTGAAACAAAAAACCAGTTCAATGAAAAGACAAAAAAAAAAAAAGTAGCTATTGAGGCTTCTTTTGTACAAACAAAAACCTCGTGGGACTTGGATCCTTACTTGGGAAGTTTAGGGTTATGATTTCATGGGATATCACAATTAATTGGTCTAATAACATTTGTAGCACTTCTGTTGACCTCCTAGTTCGCTGTATAGTGCCTGAGGTCTTAAAAGCTTGCAAGCAGCCATCCAAGGCACAACAGTTGATCTCTATAAGCCTGGAACAACTGAGGAAGAAGAAGAGTCAGGTACAGGAAGAGGAAACAGATGTGTGGTTAAATGCCTCCATGAACAACTAACTGCCTTCTTTGCAATGAGACCAAATTGGATGGTGCCTGACTACCATTATTAAACATTTTGATCAAAGATTCTACAGAAGAATCCTGATCAAAAGGGAGAAAATGCAGATCAGAATTTCAAAGTCTCAGAAATCTAGACTTTCTAGAGCCACAGAGGCTAGATGAATGCCCTGAAATATTGCCCTGACATAATCTTTAAACCTTAATGCAAAAATATCCCCTGAAGTCTACTTAAAACAATAGCTCAGCTAACTAATAAAGAATGTCTGCCTTGAGCATTATGCTCTTTTAAGATCTATCTATAAGTGATTTTATATATATATATGTATGTATACATATATAACACATATAATATATGTATACACACACACATACACATACACACGTATACATATGTGTGTATATATATATATGATGACCACCACCCATCTATCAGTTTATCGTACTGTGGTGGCTTGCATCTTGCTGTGATGCCACAATTTTTTCAAACACATGCAGGATCACCATGGTGGACAACTTTAAGCAGAGCTTCCAGATTCAAACAGACTAGGAAGAAGGACCTGGCAATCTACTTCTAAAAAAATTTGGCCAGTGAAAACATTATGAATAGCTGCAGAACATTGTCTGATATAGTGCCAAAAGATGAGTCCCTCAGGTTGGAAGGCACTCAAAATACTTCTAGAGGAGAGCAGCCTCCTTAAAGTACTGTCGACATTAATGATATGGATAGAGTAAAGTTTTCAGGACCTTCATTTGCTGATGTGGCATGACTCACAATAAGAAGAAATAGTTACAAATATCCATTAGTATTCAGAACATGGAATGTATAAAGTAATAATCTAGGAAAATTGGAAATTGTCAAAAAATGAAAAGAAATGCTAGAAGTTTGCTATGATAGGTATTAGTGAGCAGAAATGGACTGGTATTGGCCATTTTGAATCGAACAATTATTTGTTCTACTATGCTGGGAATAACAAATTGAAGAGGAATGGTTTTACATTAATGGTCAAAAAAAAAAACATTTCAAGATCTATCCTGAAGTACAATGCAGTCAGTGATAGAATAATATCCATATGCCTACAAGGAGGACCAGTTAATACGACTATTATTCAAATTTACAAACCAACATCTCAATTGATATTCTGTCAATTCCTGGAGTCTTGATGGAGCCAAAGATGAAGAAATTGAAGAATTTTACCAGCTTATACAGTCTGAAATTGATCAAACATGCAATCAAGATGCACTGATAATTATGGTGATTGGAATGTGAAATTTGGAAACAAAGAAGGATTCTAGTTGGAAAATCTGGCCTTGGTGATACAAATGAGAGCTAAGATTGCTTGACAGAATTTTTGCAAAACCAATGACATATCCATAGGAAAAACATTTTTTTTTAACCATGTGTATACACATGTATCTTGCCAGATGGAATACACAGGAATCAAATTGACTAAATCTGTGAAAAGAAATGATGGAGAAGCTCAATATCATCAGTCGGAACAAGGCCAGGAGGCTACTGAGGAACATATCATAAGTTTCTCATACGCAAGTTCAAATTGAAGCTGAAGAAAATTAAAACAAATCCACGAGAGCCAAAGTAGAAACTGGAGTATATTCCACCTGAATTTGTAGACCATATCAAGAATATATTTGACACAATGAACAGTAATGATGGAAGACCAGACGAATTGTGGGACGACATCAAGGACATCATACATGAAGAAAGCAAACCAAAACCAAAAACCAAACCTACTGCCATCAAGTTAATTCTGACTTATATTAAACCTACAGAGTAGAGTAGAACTGTCCTATTGGGTTTCCAAGGAGTGGCTGGTGAAATCGAACTGCTGACCTTTTGGTTAGTAGGCAAGCTTTTAATTAAAAAGACGGGAAAGAAAGAAAAGGCAAAAATGAATCTAGAAGGGAGTGTGACACTTGCTCTTGAATATAGAGAAGTTGAAGCTAATGGAAGAACTGATGAAGTAAAAGAGCTGAACAGAAGATTTCAAAGGGCTTGAGAAAACAAAGTATTATAATGAAATATGCAAAGACCTAGAGTTAGAACATCAAAAGGCAAGAACACATTCAGCATTTCTCAAGCTGCAAGAACTGAAGACACAATTCAAGCTTAAAGTTACAATACTGAAGGATTCTATTGGCAAAATGTTGAACAATGCCAAAAGCATCAAAAGAAGATGGAGTACACAGAATGACTATATGAAAAAGAACTGGTCGTCATTCAACCACTTCAGGAGGTAGCATATGATCAAGAACCAATAGTATTGAAGTGCACCAAGCTGCACTGAAGGCATTGGTGAAAAACAAGTCTCCAGAAATGTGGAATACCAATTGAGATGTTTCAACAAATGGTTGCAACACTGGAAGTGCTCACTTATCTATGCCAAGAAATTTGGAAGACAGTCACCTGGCCAACTGACTGGAATAGATCCATATTTGTGCTGATTTCAAAGAAAGGTGATCCAACAGATTGTGGAAATTATCTAACAATATCATTAATGTCAGACACAAGTAAAATTTTCCTGAAGATAAGTCAAAAATGGTTGCAGCATACATCAATGGGAAACTGCTATAAATTAAAGGTGGATTCAGAAGAGGACATGGAACAAGGGATATCATTGCTGATGTCAGATGTTTCTTGGCTGAAAGCAGAGACCACCAGAAAGAGGTTTATCTGCATTTTATTGACTATGTGAAGGCATTCAGCTCTGCAGATCATAAAAAATTGTGGATAGCATTATGAAGAATGGGCATTCCAGAACCCTCAATTGTACTCATGAGGACCCTGTACATAGATCAAGAGGCAGTCGTTTGAACAGAAAAAGGGGATACAGTGTGGTTTAAAATCAGGAAAAATGTAAGCCAAGGTTGTATCATTTTGCCATACTTATTCAATCTGTATGCTGAACAAATAATCGGAGTAGCTGGAATATATGAAAAAGAACACAGTATCAGGATTGGAGGAAGACTCGTTAACACCCTGTGTTATGCAGATGACACAACCTTGCTTTCTGAAAGCGAACAAAACTTGAAGCACTTACTGATGAAGATCAAAGACTACAGCCTTCAGTATGGATTACACCTCAACATAAAGAAAAGAAAAATCCTTGCAACTGAACCAATAAGCTACATCATGATAAGTGGAGAAGAGATTGAAATTGTCAAGGATTTCATTCCACTTGGACCCACAATTAACACCTACGGAAGTAGCAATCAAGAAATCAAAGGACATATTGCATTGGGCAAACCTGCTGCAAAAGATCTCTTTAAAGTATCAAAAGCAAAGATGTCACTTTGAGGACTAAAGTGGGTGTGACACAAGCCATGGTATTTTCAATCGCGTCATATGCGTGCAAAAGCTGGAGAATGAATAAGGAAGACCAAAGAAGAATTGATGCATTGGATTATGATGTTGGTGAAGACTATAGAATACATCATGGACTGCCAGCAGAACTAACAAATCTGTCTTGGGAGAAGGACAGCCTGAATGCTTTTAGGTGCCAGGATGGTAAGACTTTATCTCACGTAGTTTTGACATATTAACAAGAGGGCCCAGTTTCTGGGGAAATATATCATGCTTGATAAAGCAGAGAGTCAGCAAAAAAGAGGAAGACTCTCAGTGAGATGGACTGACACAGTGGCTGCAACAATGGGCTCATACATAGCAATGATTGTGAGAGTGGCGCAGGACCAGGCAGAGTTTTGTTCTGTTGTACACAGGGTTGCTGTGAGTGGGAAGCAACTCCAGGGCACCTAACAACAACGTATGTGATGAAGTTGACAACAGCAACTCAAACGATTAGATAGGAACCTTACAGACAGTGAGTTTACATTAATGAGGTAGGAACAACTCAGAAAAAGAGGGTGAGAATGTGCGCACAACTTCAAGAATGTAATTGATATTCCTGAATTATGTATGTAGAAACCGTTGAATTTGAGTATGTTTTTCCATGTAAATTCTCAACAACAACAAATTATATAAAAAAGAATTAGCATTTCTGTAATATCAAGTCCTCCAATCCATGATGTTTCCATTTAGTGGGACCATATTTAATGAATAAGAACTTATAATTTTCTCCATAAATGTCTTGGACATTATTAGCTAGATTTATTCTAAGTTTACTTATGTGTTGCTATTGTAGATTATTCCTTTATAAGTTATATTTTCGATAATAACTTCACAGTTGAGAAACTTGGCAAACAACATCTTAACCAAGTGGTCAAGGCCAACATCACCATTAGTAAGTCACGTGGATATCATATACACCCTAATGGGATGCTTTATGATCATGATAAATTCAGGACACCCAAATTAAGACACAATCTACAAAATACTTGACTACTACTGTTCAAAAAAAAGTCAAGTCCCTGAAATATGAGGAAATACTAAGAAACTATCACAAATTGGAACAGACTAAAGATATTTGGCTACTGAAATGCAGTGGTGTTGTGGACTGGATCCTGGAACAGAAAACGGACATCATAGGAAAAACTGGGAAATTCTGAATAAAATCTGTAGTTTAGTTAACGTTAGTGCACCAGTGTTAATTTCTTAGTTTTAATAAATATACTGCAGCTATGTAGGATTTTAATAATTTCAAAATAAAATGTTTTTATAAATTAAAAAAAAAAGACCAATACAATTCATAAATCTCTGGACAGGCTAACAAAGAAAAAAAGAGAAAAGACACAAATTACCCATATTCTTGATTAAGAGCATTGGAGTCCCACTATCTGGGTCATGATCTTGGGTCTCTCTTCTCCTAGTTCTGGGTCTATGGGAAACTCTCTAAATCTTTCTAAGCCTTAATTTCCTCAATTGTAAAGGAAGATAATGATACAACCCAAGTAACAGGGTTGATGTGAATGTTATTGAAATAACACACAAAAAGACTTAGAACAGTGCCTGGAATATAACAGGCACTAGTTGACTGTGAGATTTTTGTTTTTTAATATATTCACTTAAACTTTTAATATCTTCAGGTACAAGTATACAGATTTGGAATTTAAGCTAATAGTCACTGGGGACTAATGTTAGCCTGAATTTATATATATATATGTATATATGTATTTAAAAGATCATAGCTCTATTTGTATATACATATAAAAACAGTAAAGTTATCATCTTTTTTTTTTTTTTTTTAATTGTGCTTTAGGTGAAAGTTTACAGTTCGAGTTACTTTCTCATACAAAAATTTATACACACATTGTTATGTGACCCTAGTTGCTATCCCTATAATGGGACTGCACATTCCTCCTTTACACCCAGAATTTCCCGTGTCCATTCAACCAGCTCCTATCCCTTTCTGCCTTCTCATCTCACCTCCAGACAGGAGCTGCCCATTTAGTCTCATGTATCTACTTGAACTAAGATGCACACTCTTCACGAGTATCATTTTATGTCTTACAGTCCATTCTATTCTTTGTCTGAAGAGTTGGCTTCGGGAATGGTTTTAGTTCTGGTTTAACAGAGAGTCCGGGGGCCATGTCTTCTGGGGTTCCTCCAGTCTTAGTCAGACCATTAAGAGTTACTATCTTTTAAATAAATAAAATTTAAAAGAATATCAAATATATATATGGAAGAAATTTTATTCTGAGAATTGGGAAAAATAAAAGAAGTATTATCCTTATCGGAAAGGTTAACTTAATTGTGGTCTATAATAGTTAGGTTTCCATATAACATGGTTATACTAGTCATGCTATTTTTTAATCCAACCCTTAAAATAATTAAAAACACACTAAGGTAACTTATGAAATGTTAATGGAACTTCATAAACAGCTGTTTACTAATCTTTTTTATAGTTACTTTAAAGGAAATTTATCCCAAATAAAAGGAATATACCAAAATCAATGAACTCAAAGAAGAAAAAAAAAAAAGTAAGATTTTACCATTTTTTTAACGGAACAGTTTATTACTCTTTGTTTGAAACATCTCTGAAAATTTCTTTTTAACATAAAAACTGTGGGCAATATAAAATAGTAAAATAGACATATTTTATAAACTCTTTATTTCCTTAATTTAAATTTTAATTAAACATTTTTTGTTTTGTTTCTGTTGTTATTGTTGTTTATAAGGAACCCTGGTGGCACAATGGTTAAACGCTGGGCTGCTAACAAAAAGGCCGCTTGTTCAAACCCACCACCTGCTCTACAGGAGAAAGATGTAGCTGTCTGTTTCCGTAAAGATTATAGCCTTGGAAACCCTGAGGGAGCAGTTCTGCTCTGCCCTGTATGGTCACTATGAGTCAGAATCGACTCAACAGCAGTGGGTTTTTTTTGTTGTTGTTGTTCTGGTTTTTAGAGGGAAGTTTAAGTCTGAATAAGTAATAATAATATTATAAGCCCACTGAGCAGGGAGCCTGCAAGAGGACAGTAAGTGAAGTCTAAGCAGTTTAATTTAATTTTGCAAGTAGAAGGGCATAAAATCCCAGGCGCTAATAAATCAAAACTAAATGAGGGAATTGCTATAAACTTGAAGAAACAGAACTTGGTGAAATCTCTCTAGGTCTCTTTCAGAGCTTCATTTATTAAATCAGTAAATCAAGGCAAATAAAATGTGACTTTACACTGATATTACAGAAACTAATTCTTTTTTAAAAGCTTTTGAAAACACTAATTATAAGTCTGGAATTAAGATTAAACAAAAGCAAGAATCATAGTAGGTGAAGGGAAGAACACCATATGATACAGGGGAAGTCAACAAAACTGGACCAAAGTAAAAGTTAAGAAGTTTCCTGAACACAACCAAACACTTTGAGGGACAGAGTAACTGGGGCTGGGGCCTGGGGACCACAGTTTCAGGGAACATGTAGGTCAATTGGCATAATAAAGTTTATTAAGAAAATGTTCTGCAACCCACTTTGGTGTGTGGCATCTGGGGTCTTAAAAGCTTGTGAGTGGCCATCTAAGATGCATCAATTGGTCCCAACCCACCTGGAGCAAAGGAAAATGAAGATCACTAAAGACACAAGGAAAATATTAGACCAAGAGACAAAAGGTCCACATAACCATCAGCCTGAGACCAGAAGAACTAGATTGTGCCTGGCTACCACCACCAGCTGCCCTGACAGGGAACACAATGGAGAGTCCCGGACGGGATAGAAGGAAAGTGCAGAGCAGAACTCAAATTCACACAAAAAGACCAGAATTAATAGTCTGGCAGAGACTGGAAGAACCCCTGAAACTATGGCCCCCAGATGCTTTGTTAACCCAGAACTAAAACCATTCCTGAAGCCCACTCTTAAGACAAAGATTAGACTGGACTATAAAACAAAAAATAATACTTGTGAGGAGTGTGCTTCTTAGTTCAGTCAGATACATGAGACCAAATGGGCAGCTCCTGCTTGGGAGCAAGATGAGAAGCCAGAATGGACACAAGAAACCCGGTGTAGAAAGGGGGAGGGTGCTGTCACATTGTAGGTATCGCAAATAATGTCACAGAACAATATGTGTAAAAATTTTTGTACGAGAGATCGACTTGAACTGTAAACTTTCACCTAAAGCACAGCCAAAAAAAAAAAGATTAAACAAAAGCATATGCATGCCCAGTGCTTCATATTTGTACTAAAATCAGTCCTTACAATTTGACAGAATAAGGAATTACCATATGTATTATGAATCTAGTAGTGTCAGGGGTGACAATGGAAATAAGAGCTGAGATATATATAAATAGATACATAATTATAAATATAGATAGATCTATAGACAGACAGACAGACAGATAGGTAGATAGTGATACCAGTTGCCCTGAAATCAGTTCCAATTCATGGCAACCAGTATGTATCAGGGTAGAACTGTGCTCCAGAGGTTTGTCAATAGTTGATTTTTGGAAGTAGATCACCAGGCCTTTCTTTCAAGGTGCATCTGGATGGACTCGAACTTCCACCCTTTCAGTTAGCAGCCAAGCATGTGAACTGTTTGTATCATCCAGGGACTCTAGATAGACAGACCAATAGGCAGATAGACAGAAAGACAGATAGATAGATAGATGGGAATGGCATATGTTGGCATTGAACAACATCTTAGAGAACAGGAGAAAGAGAACACTGAGATATTAAAGCCAAGAAAGACAACAAATATTTATTTAGCTCCTAATTTGAGCCAGACACAATGCTAGTGGCTTAGGATAAGTTATTTTACGTATCCCTAAAGTAATTTGAGGGATACCTCATGCTCTCCATTTTACCAATATGCAAACTGACCTCAACTTAAAAAAAAAGAAAGCAAACAGGTTATCACACAAATTCTTGCTAAGTAGCAAAGATGAAATTGAAGCCCAAGATATCTGGTATATTTTTTCTTTGTTATAAAAAAATAGCAATAGCATAAAATGATACCATTATTCTATAGTCATATTTAAGAACACACACACCCAGAGAAGGCAGATTCACTAATTACTTACATGTCAAGGATTAGCTTAACTCTGAGCATGTGCACTGCTACATTCTACTTTATAAACCCAAGCTGCTGTACTCTGAACAGATTTGAGCCCGCTTGTTTTCAAGACGTATTTTAAACTCCTTTCCCTATGGTGGCAAACTTAGGTTGCAATTGAATCTAGAGTCTCATTCAGGCTAAACGATGAATGGACATTATACTTCCTGTATCAGACCATTAAAAACTCCCTTGGGGCAGGGCACCTCAGCTGAGACACTTTAATTATTTACACCCAATATCATGTGGGCAATTCATATATATCATGGGAAAATAGGGACAAATTTTATGTTTTTTTATTTTGGGGAACTATTCTTAAATTTTGTGGAGTTGGAAATTACTCTCTAGGTAATTCTTTTTATTTTCTTTTACCAAAAGTAATAATGGCTACACATTTATTTTAATTTTAAAAAATGAAGAATTTTAAAGTGCACATTGGCATAATTTGAAATGAGAACTCTAAATTTATTCATTCATTTACTTATTTAGTAAATATTCCCTCTCTGATAGTCTCAGGGAATACAGTGATGTTTCGGTCATTTTGTATAGGCTGTAACTGAAGTTATGAATGTGGATAATACTGCCTAAGAAATGTCTAAAGAAGATACAGGCTCTAAAGTCAATCCTAGAAGTACTCCAACATTGGATGTATCTTGCATGCAAAGGAATAAGAAATAATAGCCAGAGACATATAATGTGAAAGAGGATAATTCTGATTCAAGAAGTTCAAGTGTCCTTAAGATTTCATTTAAAAAAAAGTGAGAGATAAACAGTAAGTGGAAATTGAAAAATGTATATTGGATATACCAAAATGAAGTTTACCGAACAAATGAGAAAGTTTTTTGTGAAGCAATGAAAATAAATCCAGATTAGAGTAAACTGAGGAGTGAGTGAGAAATTTAGTAAGCAGTTAATGTGAAGGAGAACAAGGCAATAATATGCTGTCTTGAAATTAGGTGTAGGTTGTAATGAAGACTTTTATTTTTAATATGTTAAGTAGAAAAGACTAGAACATGTGAAAATATTGATAGAAAGGATGCAGTTCTAAAGATATTAATTATACAAAAAAGGAGTTGGGATAATTAATTATTGTAAATTACCAAAAAGAAAAAAAAAGCAGGAGATTCAGAACAAGTTGAGGATATCCTTGGATGAGAAATTACTATTTCCTCTATTGGGGGGCTTGGGGCATAGTAACACAAATTTATGGAGTTTCCATTTAATAGACTCTATATTCTATGGAAAGAAATATACATGGTCATCTATAAAAGGGGTCGAGAAGGAAGAGGTGTCTGAAATTTGAAGATATAGGAAAGAGGTGAGATGGTTGTTCTAAACATTAATTGGGATTAATATTTATTTCCTTAAATGAATGGAACCTATGGATTATTTTTAATAACCAATCATATAATTCTATTAAAAAACAAAATTGCAATTCACTTAATTTTTTTCACTTCTGTGCAAAACTTGTCTATTCGAATAAAAGAAAATAAATAAATACTGTGACAACTATTACAAAAACTCATGAAAAGTTTACTCACAGAAAGAAACAATCTTTGATGGTTATGAGGGATGGGGCGTAGGGAGGGAAAAACACTAACTAGACAACAGATGAGTCGTAACTTTGGTGAATGGTAAGACAGTACACAGTACTGGGGAAGTTAGCACAACTTGACCAAGGCAAAGTCATAGAAGCTTCACAGACACATCCAAACTCCCTGAGGGATCGAATTACTGGGCTGAGGGTTAGGGACCATGGTCTTAGGGGACATCCAGCTCCATTGGCATAACATAGTTTATAAAGAAAATGTTCTATATCCTACTTTGGTGGATAGCATCTGAAGTCTTAAAACCTTGTGAATGGCCATCTAAGATACTCCATTGGTCCCACCCTGTCTGGAGCAAGCAAGAATGAAAAAAAACAAAGCCACAAGCAAAAGATTAGTCCAAAGGACTAATGGACCACAACGACCAGAGACTTTACCGGACTAAGTCCAGCACAACTAGATGTGCTCTGACAGCGATCACAATAGAGGGTCCTGGAAAGAGCTGGAGAAAAATGTAGAAAAAAATTCTAACTCACAGAAAAAGACCAGACTTACTGGTCTGACATAGACTGGAGAAATCTTGAGACTATGGCCCCCGGACTCCCTTTTAACTCAGTACTGAAGTCACTCCTGAGGTGCACCCTTCAGCAAAAGATTAGATAGGGCCATAAAACCAACAATAATACATGTAGCTCAACCATGAATACTAGACTAAAATGGGCACACCAGCCCAGGGGCAAGGACAAGAAGGCAGGAGGGGAGAGAAAAGCTGGACGAACGGAAATGGGGAACCCAAGGTCAAGAAGGAGAGAGTTTTGACACGTCGCAGGGTTGGCAACAAATATCACAAAACAGTATGTGTATTAATTGTTTAATTAGAAACTAATTTGCTCTGTAAATCTTCATCTAAAGTACAGTTAAAAAAGAAAGTAAATAAAAATATAGAAACATTATATATGCAAATGTAAATATTCAAAAGAATTGGTTAGTTTCCAAAAAATAAAATACATCTGCTAATGAAATTCACTGATGCAGGCGACTCAAGTCAAATACTATGTCTGTATTTTGAAAAGGACTATCTAATTTAGTGGCCAATTATG
The DNA here is from genome assembly GCA_030035585.1 of Dugong dugon. Taxonomy (NCBI): domain Eukaryota; kingdom Metazoa; phylum Chordata; class Mammalia; order Sirenia; family Dugongidae; genus Dugong; species Dugong dugon. The sequence goes on along the minus strand of CM057463.1, from coordinate 96,098,443 downwards.
CTGCTTATAGCTATCTAGATAAACTAGAGATAATTAGTCTTCATGCTTCAGGTTATAAACTGATAGCCAGCAAGCCTCTACTGCCATTCAATCCATTAGTTAAATGCTCTCATACCTTAATATCACATAAAATTATCAAAAAGTCCAAAATAGGCAGTCCTGAGGACAAAAATATCCACTGAGACATTTTTTGGTACATTTTCAATATGTTACCTATAAAGTCTTAAAGCATATATATGCTAAATGTTTATTTTGTGTGAATTTATATTTTCCAAACAAGGAAAGAGATATTATATAAAATAACCCTTAATAGTTTAGGAAAACAAATTATAATTTTCCCAAAAAAAAGTATGCAGAGGTTAAAAGAAATGGCAGTATTGTTTCAGAAGAGCAGCTCTTAAAACTGTTTTAATAAGAGCAGTTGAAGAGGTGTGAGCAGTGGCTAAATCTATTTTCTTTTTCAAGTGGGATTTAATTACTGAATTCACAACTCTTCAACAGCACATACTAAGTCATCAGAAGTTCACAACTGCCACTTCTCAACTAAAGTTATTGGAGATGAAAAAATACAGTTAATAATATCTTGTAAATGCATATAAATACTACTGTAAATATTGACAATATGGCAGAATTAGAAGTAAAAATCATGTAATTTTCAATGAAAGGTCTATTCTTTTATGTAATACAGATTTCTTGTTTACATATTTTAAATTGTTAGATCTTCTATTGGTTATAAGATTTTTAAAAGTGCAGTATGTTTTAAAAACCTGTTATTTAAGAATTTATTCAGTTGAGAAATTCTACCAGTCTTATATATGTCACTCTATACTTACTTCAAGATAATCTATCTGCAGATCACCCCACAATCAAATAAACTATTGTGAGTTTTCATCCTACTGGATTTTTCCTGCAACAATGTCTTAATATGAAGAAATAATAAAAATATACAATTAAGTTCAGTGCATAATATAAATCTTTCCATAATAAAAATGATTGCTAGTTTATCACTAATAAATTATATATGTATGTGCACATGTGCATGGACATGTTTTGTATGTGTCTATCTTTCTCATTGACAACAGGAATAACTTTTCTCCATGTTATTTCCAAGCTTTGTGTATCTAATTCTTTGACAAGGAGAATATTACTATATATTTTTGATTCCTGTTCAACTAAGTGCCTTGAGGTCAAGGGTATAACTTATGTTTAAGAAAGCATAGCCTGGTATTAAATAAACAAGATAAAATATCCCTTTAAAGAACACATGATTTCCTTTGAATTTGACTTGGTATTTGTTTATGTCTTCATATAATTATTTAAAATTTTCTTTATTTTCTAATCATTATATATACTTATTTCAAGCTAAGTCATTAATATCGAGAGAAAACATGGTAACCCATGATGCTGCTTTTCCTATGTAATGAGAATTCCACAGATAATATTAATTTTATCCTAATATAAAGATCTATATGCTGATGATAACAATGGTGATGGTAGCTAGCATTTATTAAATATATATTTTATGGCAAACATTTTATCTCATTTAATTATTCTCGATCCTATGAAACAGACACAGTAATTATCTCCATTTTATAGAAGAAGAAACTGAAATTTAGGAAAGTTTCATTTTCCAAGTTCATACAAACATTAAGTGTCACAACTTTAATTTGAACTTAAATTTATGTGTTAGTAAAACTGACGTGCTTCACTACTCCAATACTAGCATATAAGAACGTTTTAATTTGAATTCATTTTCCACCTAATAACTCTTAATCCAACAAAAGCCAGTAGACCCAGCAGAACTGTAAGATGTTAAAACCAACTTCTCTTATGAGTTAGAATGCATAGTAATGAGGTCATTGGTGTGCGTGCGTGTGCACGTGTGTGTCTGTACTCTAGTAATCTTGACTGATATGCTGGTAACTTTACAGAACTTAGTTCATACAATTTTACTCAATTGAATCAACATTCGCAGCTCTACAAATTAAGTAATAAGCATCAATTCATTTGCCAAAGCATGAGCTGATTCACAGGACATGCTTATCTAAAAGAATGTAAAACATATCAGCATGTTTTTTGTGATAAGCTATGAAAATTGAGTAATGAGACATCTGAATGCTTAAAGATGGCATTCCTTTTCAGATGCTTCTATTTGCTTCTGGATGTGAAAACAAGGGGTCAACTGAAATTTATAAGTACCATAATGTTAGATAAATGAGTAAAACCCTGCACTGTCTTTGAATGTAAAAAAGGAATTATTTCACTATGTATTAAAAGAAATCTATCACTCCCAGCCCTCTGTAACTGGTATGAGTAGCGAAGAAAGAAAATTAAAAAAAAGCAGCTTATCACTTAATATAATCTATGGCAAATGCTGTGTCCTGAAAATTTGGAAAATTATTAAAATATGAATCAGTTCTTCTAGCTTTCTGTAAAATAAGCATCTGAAAAGGGACCCAGAGCAGTTATGTCATATTCCAAAGAATATGCACAATTGTAACTATCACAAGAAGAAATTCAGTTCTTCTTGTATTACTGCAATAGCTTCCTAACTGATAACCTTGCTTCTACTCTTATCTTCCCACCCACAGTTTATTCTTAACACAGCAAGTATAGTGGCCCTTTTAAAATCAGCTTAGCTGATTTCATTTTTATGTCTAAAGTCATCCACAGGATGACTGCATCCCTCAGAGTAAAAGTCAAAAATTGCTCCATAGGGTTTCCAAGGAGTGGCTGGTGGATTTGACTGCCAACCTTTTAGTTAACAGTTGCAGCACCAGGGATTCTCAAAGACTGTATATGGTCTAATATGATCAACATTAGTTGACTCTTTTTCTGACTTAATATTCTAATCCTCTTCTCTTTTGCACCCCATTTCTAGTCACGCTGGCCTCCTCACTATTCCTTGAACATGGCAAGCATTCTCCCATCTCAGGGGCATTGCATTGACTATTTAGAATAATTTTCCCTAGATACTCTTATCTCTTCATTCCTCACCTCCTCTCCTTCAAGTCTTTGCTCAAATGTTACTTTCCTAGTGAGATCTTCCCTTGACTCATCTACTGAAAATTGTAATGTTCCAACCACCCTAATCTGCCCTGAATTTTTCTAATTTTTTCAAAGGCACTTATTGTTTACTTACTTCTTTACTTTTCACTCAGTCACTACTGGAATTCAAACTCCACAAGGGTGATCTGAAGATGGTCAGGATTTGACTTCTGTACTGAATTCACTGGTATAAATAAATACTTAAATCATGGCCTGGAACATACTGGGAACAAAATAATATTTGCATAATAAATGAAGAAATAAATGATATATTGATTGAATGAATAAATAAGTATCCTTTAGCACATTCAGAGTGCTAAAAGTGGTCAGTAGATATCCATTAGGCAGAATGTTCCAATCAGTGAGCTGCCAATGATTTAAAAGTCAGTTAAGATACTGATTCCTTCAGCCTTGGGTCAGATGTGAGGGGCCCCATTCTGGGTACCTCCAGCCACAAAAAGAGTTTTCTATTTTCTCTGATGTACCACAAAAATATTAGCATTTTATTTTTGTTCCTGGATGGATAAAACTTCTGGGAGCGAACAGTAAGGAAATGTGAAGTATGATCCAAATGCTTACATATTTAGGGGTCCACACACTCTCTACATTAGATTTCAGTTTTAACGTCTTAGGAAAGCAGCACTGTGTGAAATCTTAGCCACCACAAGCCACAGCAGAACTGTAAGCTTTTAGAATCAACTTCACTTATGAATTAGACAGATAATAAAAAATGAGCATATTATTATATGAAATAATTGTAGATGAGGATAAAACGAAGAGGCAAAACAAACAAGAATTGATGGAAGGTATAGATAGCAGTTAGAAAACCGAAAGAGAAGAAAATGCTTGGCATTTGTCAAGCTGAAAGAACTCAAGAAAAAATTCAAGCCTCAACTTGCAATATTGAAGGATTCTATGGGTGAAATATTGAACAACATCAGGAAGTATCAAAAAAAGATGAAAGGAATACACAGTCACTGCACCAAAAAGAATTGGTCAACATTCAACCAGTTCAGGAGGTAGCATATGATCAAGAACGAAAGTTATTAAAGGAAGAAGTCCAAGCTACACTGAAGGCATTGGTGAAAAACAAGGATCCAGGAATTGACAAAATACCAGTTGAGAAATTTCACCAAATGGATACAATGCTGGAATCACTCCCAAGTCTCCGCCAACTACCTGGCCAACCGATTGGAAGAGATCCATATTTGTACCCATTCCATACAAAGGCAATCTGTGGAAATTATCGAACAATATCATTAATATAACAGATAAGTAAAATTTTACTGACAATCACTCAAAAACAATTGCATCAGTGTATCAGCAGAAAACTGTCAGAAATTCAAGCCAGATTCGGAAGAGGACATGAATGGGTGTTATCATTACTGATGTCAGATGGATCTTGGCTGGAAGCAGAGAATACCAGAAAAATGTTTATCTGTGTTTTTCTGACTATGCAAAGGCATTTGACTGTGTGGATCATAACCAATTATAGAAAGCATTGTGAAGATTGAGAATTCCAGAACACTTCACAGAGAATCTGTACAAAGACCAAGAGGCAGTCGTTTGAACAGAAAAAGGAGATACAGCGTGGTTTAAAATCAGGAAAGATGTATGTCAGGATTATATCCTTTCACCATACTTATTTGATCTGTATGCTAAGCAAATAATCTGAGAAGCTGGACTATATGAAGAAGAATGCAGCATAGGATTGGAGGAAGACTCATTAACAACCTGTGATACGCAGATGACACAGCTTTGCTTGCTGAAAGTGAAGAGGACTTGAAGCACTTACTGATGAGGATCAAAGACTACAGCCTTCATTACGGATTACACCTCAACATAAAGAAAACAAAAATCCTCAGAACTGGACCAATAAGTAACATCATGATAAAGGGAGAAAAGATTGTTGTCGTCAAGAATTTCATTTTACTTGGATCCTCAATCAACACCCATGGAAGCAGCAGTCAAGAAATCAAACAGTGTATTGCATTGGACAAATCTGCTGCAAAAGACCTCTTTAAAGTGTTAAAAAGCAAAGATGGCACCCTGAGGACTAAGATTTGCCTTACCCTAGCCATGGTATTTTCAAACACCTCATAAGCATGTAAAAGCTGAATAATGAATAAGGAAGATAGAAGAAAAATTGATGCATTTGAATTATGGAGTTTGTGAAGAATAGAGAATAAATCATAGACTACAAGAAGAACGAACGAATCTGTCTTGGCAGAAGTACAGCCAGAACGCTCCACAGAAGCGAGATTGATGATACTTTGTACTTTGGACATGTTATCGGGAGGGATCAGTCCCTGGAGAGGGACATTATGCTTGGTAAAGTAGAGGATCAGCAAAAAAGAAGACCCTCAACAAGATGGACTGACACAGTGGCTGAAACAATGGGCTCAAACATCACAATAATTGTGAGGATGGCACAGGACCACGCAGTGTTTTGTTCTCTTGTACATATGGTCACTATCAGTTGGAACTGAACTGATGGCACCTAAAAACAAAAACAAACACATAGACAGGAGTAGGAGGTTGTCATGGAAGGCTAGCTGAGGACGTATATATTACACATTTGTTAGACTGCCTGATATTGTACACAAGGTCACTGAAGCTCTGTTCATTAATCTTTTTCAATCTTTTTTCTCTCTTTTCTTCAGATTGGATTGTTTCTATTGGTCTACCTTTAAATTCACTGATCCTTTTTCTGATGTTTTCAATATACTGTTAAGCCCATCCAATGGTTTTTGTTTTTCATTTAAAATACTGCATTTTTCAGTTCTGGTATTTTAATTTTATTATTTCTTTTAGTCCCATTATCTTTAGAGAGACTCACTATGTATTTACTCATTATTATCATTTTTCTTTAAGTCTTTGAGCATATTTACAGTAGCTGTTTTAAAGTACTTTTCTACTAATAACAATATCTGCATCATCATGAGTTCTGTTTCTATTGACTGCTTTTTTTTAAACTATATACCACAATTTTTTTCTTAACTGTTGATCACCATGTATTGTCTCTGCATCTCTTGTTATTGTTTATTTATAGAGGACATTTTGTACAGTACTTACAGAGTGTCTGGTTCTGTTATATTTCTCCAAGAAAGCATGATTTTTGTTCCAGCCAGGCAGTTAAATTACTGGGTAGCCACCTTGAACCTGTCAAGGATTGTTTTTAACACTAACTTGTGCAGGGCTGTGTAAAGCTTGAGGTATTTTCCAAAATCCTCAAACTGCACAATCTGTTTCCACTTTAGTAGACAAAAATCTTTGCCTAGTTCTTTCAGTCTCCAACTGTTGCTTTTAGCATGCACCCATACACATGCAGTCCAGGTTAAGGCAATGAATTTATGGAAGTTTATACTTAAATGGAGCCCTGGTGACACAGTGGTTAAGAGCTTGGCTGCTAACCAAAGTATCAGTGGTTCGAATCCAACAGCCTCTCCTTGGAAACCCTATGGGGAGGTTCTACTCTGTCCTATACGGTCGTTACGAGTCAAAATCGCCTCTTTGGCAAAGGTTTTATACTTAGATGTTAGGGCTGCTCCATATGGTTCCTCCCTTTCTAGCCTTCCCCCACCTCAAATTCCAGCGACTCTGACAGCCCTGAACTCCTTTCTCTGACACTTCCAGTTAATAAAACTGCGATTTTCTGCTTGAATTCAAGCTTCCCCATGCCGTTGACTGTGTAGTGACTTTGGAGAAAAGTCATATAACTATGGATCCTACCCAGTGAGTATGATTCTGTTCTTTAATTGTTGACTCTCTTTTAATATCTGCCTGCTTTGACCACTCTTCAGTGCCCTCAAAAACTTGTTTTACTATTTTGTAAAGTGTTTGCAATACTTATAGCTGTGTTAGTCCAATACCCACGCCACTGAAATATTTGGAATGCTCTTGCTAATATTTTTTAATAAATTACTTTCCACTAATTCAGAATTGACTGGAGGGCAATGCATTAATTCACTGCTGGTATAGTGGTTAACTGCTGGATACTAAGCAAAATGTTGGTGGTTTGAACCCATCAGCAGCTCCGCATGTTTCCTATATAATAATTCAATTTTATAGTAAGTAGAAGATTAACAATGCATTAGAAATTATTTTATTTATTTATTTTCTGTTTATTAATTGTTTAGCCTTTGCTCTGTGTCATATGCTGTGCTACATGTTTAATACAAACTATACTGAAAACAGGCATGGAGAAAAACAGTCTATTTCATTAATCTTTTCTCTACATTTCTAACTTGTCTTTTGTAAACAAACAGATTGATGAGTTATAAATATAGTGTCTTATGCTATGGATATTTACGCAAAATGATGCTTTCATTTTTTTAAAGTAATGACTTTTTGTGTATTTCTTAATACCATGGATTTAAATGAAGATTGCCATTTCAGAAGGGCAAAGACAATAAATATGTCAAAATATATAAATGCCATTAGAGTCAGGTGAGAATTTTTAATATGAATGAGGTATTTATGTATAGGTTTTTTATAATCCATTAATTTTTCAGAAAGTACTAATAAATGTGCTAGAAAGCAATTATCCAGTCTTTATGTCGATAATCTTACATGTGAATTTTATCCACTGGAGGAAGCAAATTTGAAAATAGCTAGAATCAAAGACTCAGAGGAGCAGAACTTTCTCTCTAATAACATGCAGTTATGCGTTGCATATGTATGCTACTATTGTAAATATCCACATATGGCATATATGATAGTTTAACAATATTGAACATTTAAAAGAACGTAAGGCACACAATTCCAAAAGCCTTCTGTACAATGAGATTGGGAAAGTCCTGCAGAAAAGGGCAATTAATTTTCTCTACAGCAAGTCTCAGCAAAACAGTTTCATTTCGGTGTTTTATGCACACAACCATCTTCCTACACACAAGCAAATGCTGGCATTTCCAATGTTATGAACAAATGTTCCATTAAAAAAATGAAAAAGCTAAGCATAAGTATCCTGATATTTATCCATTCCCTAATTAATTTATTGAACTGTATACTACTCTCTTCAATAAATTTTAGGGCAAAATGTTTACTACAGGATTTCCTGAATGGCCTATTTTACTTGATAAGGGGAGTATAAAAATAGGAGGTTTATTTGTCTCCTTGAAAAGGTTATGAAGTTATTTCGTAAAAACTTCCCCTTGAGGGCTTTCCAAAAACAACTCGGCCAATACTACGTCAAAATACAATGAACAAAACATATAAGAAGATCAGACTTTTTGAACCAGCAGCTGGACTACCTGCGGCTCTCCTTAACAAGTGGGCCAATTCCACCTGGAAACAGAATGAACACAAGATATAAAAAGATCAAAACTGTTTGAACCAGCAGCTGTTCTACCTGCAGCAGTTAATCTTTCCTGGCAATCTGTTAGAGGCACACATTCCTCAGGCTAACAGGACTAAGCACCTTTTTGCTGAGTGCTGTGCCTATGGGACATGCTCAGTAACAGTTCTTTCCACAAGTGTTTGGAATGTGCCCTTAAACAACACAGAGAATAGCAACTTCTATTTCAATTTAGATGAAAAGACGTGTGTATTAACCATCAGCCTCACTAAAGGAATACAAACCCATTTATTGTTTAAATCCTAATCTCACCAACTATATCTTTGAGGTATTTTAAAGTTTGCTAGCAATAATACTAACTGAAATGGAACCTATACTTAGAGAAACACAATGCTACAGAGCAGTCTATGACTTACTTTAAAAATCAAATAGTGTATATAAGATGGCACATGAGTCATCTCATTGTGGCAGCCAAAGTTCTAAGTGCTTTATAGATATTAACTCATTTAACCAACCACTTGAAGGGGTAGGAACAATCAAGAAAAGGGACTTGAAGCGCTGAGAAGTTAAGTAATTTATCATGGCTACTTAATTCACCATGGGCAGAGCTGGGATTCAAATACACGCCTTCTAGTCCAGAGCCCGTGTTCCTGATAACAACATGATGCTGTCGGGGGATGAATACACATGGAAACGTTTCTCTCTAAGAAATATAGACTGAAATAAAAATGAATGCTTTGTATTTTACTGAAACTGTTTACAAAGTATAACCCAGATCCTTACATATTAGCTATAGCTATGTAATTTATGTCTGTGTTACATTGCGCCAAATATAAAAAAGAACATTTATAGCATATTTAAAATATTAATGATATGGAACAATTCCATAACCATATCAGTGCTCAAGAAATTTACGACAATTATAATGTGATGTGAAATGTACAATTTTATTGTTTCTGCTCTCTATTTTTCAGTTTCGAGTTACCAAGATGTGTACAGAATTCATCTTCTAAATTGTTTAGTTTGTGAAATATAATGTTTAATTGACTTATTTTACCACATCAGATTAAGGTAATATTTGGAATAGAAATATATGAGGATAATTTTTCACCTTAAGAAGGGAAGCGGCTTACATGATAAAATCCAGATATGAAGTCCTGATTTAATTGTACTTGTAATCATGAACTTTTAATAAAATATTAACATTACTACAGTAGTTTAAAAAAAATTCATATAGATTTCACATACAGCACAATTCTGAAAAAAAATTCAATTTGAGATAGATTTTCAAATATGTTATATTTTTTACTCTTGCATACGTGAAACAGTTATAAATACTAAGCAATATCAGCACAAATCCTAGTAACACTCAGGTCACAGGAGAACTGATTGTTTCCTATGAGTTTCATTCATTAGGTCAGTTTTGATGAGTAATGATTTTACCTGGTTAGAATCCAGCTATTCCTGTACTATATAAAGATCTCAGACTCTGAAGACAGACAAAGTAAGGCTAGAACTCAAGTTTTAAAACAGTTTAGTTCTATAGCCTAGGACATGTAGCTATTGCTCTCTAATTATCATATGGATTACATGGATAAAATAAAATCTAAGCCATGTAGTTCTTATAAGTGAGTATTCAACCATGTATATATAAAATAGGTTTATGTCAGTGATACATACTATATGCTTAGTGCATTAGAATGACCAACAATTTCAGTTTGCCCAAGGCTGTACCAGTTTTACTAGTGAAATCTCTTAGTCCCAGACAAACTGGGATAGTTTGTCGCCCTACACCAAACACACACACACAAACACACACACATATACATCATATTTTTTTTTCATACTTCATGGACCACAATGGAAATTTTAAAAAATGTAGGTAGATGATAGATTCATAGATAGATTGATAGATAGATGGATGGGTGGACAAAATACCAATATGCAATGTCTAATGTCTCATTTACCTAATATTTAACTTTACTACAAATTTAACATACGGTAATATCAAAGGGGAGGGAGGAAACTTCTTAAAATGCAAAACAAATGTCTCCAATTTCATGAGTAAAGCTCATGTGGTTTAATCACAAAAGAAGCAACTGGTCAAATTCCGCTATTATTCTCCAAACAATTCTACCAGGTCTTGCCTATGGCTTTGCAAACTCAAAGCAGAAGAGAAGCAATAACATGGGATTAAGAAGGGAGGCCCTATCTATAGTTATACTCTAAACTTCTGAATCTTCCTCAGTGGTGGTGATCTTCAAAAGTAGTACAAAAAGTTCAAGACTCTTCTAAAAATTATCGAAACTACAGTTTAAATTATGAGCTGACTTCTGAGAAGAATATACAAAAACTATAAAAACAGAAAAAGAATTCAGAATGTGAGCAAATCATTGCTGGGATGAGTAGGGGAGAGACAAGGTGATACATGCTTTACTTCAGGACAAAGCAAAAGAAAACACTGAAAGTTGATAATATGTGGCATTATATAGCTCTTTTCTTTTGTTATTATTATTATTACTGAGGTATTTTACCCATTTATCCAACAAGCATTTATTGAATGCCTACTATTTTCTAGAAATACAGTGTTGAACTAGACAGATAACGTCAGTGTTCATTATACAGGAGGAAGGCAACAAAAAGAGAGAAAGAAAGAAAGGATATCGAATGGTAAAAGTGATATGAAAGAAATAAAACAATGACGTAAAGAATGACTGGGGGAATACTTAATATGGGATGGTTTGGGATGAACTTTCTAGAGACAAGTTGTTTGAGCTGAGAACTGAATTATGAGAATCAATCTGCCATGGAAAAAGCCTGCGAATCTTCCTAGTCCAAAAGATAAATCTAAAGGCACTGAGGAAATAAAATGTTTAGTCTGTAGAGGAGGAATAGAAGATAGACTGCTGTGTTTGGAGCATACTTGGCAGGAGTACAGCCTAAAGTGCACTTTGGACAAGTAGAAAGATAACAGATCATGTAGGCCTTCAACCACAAAAAGGCTGCAACAAGGATTGAGTGAAATGCTTTAAGCAGAGAGTAATATAATCTGATTTACATAGATCTCTTTTGCCACTCTGTGGCAAAGGAGTGTAAAGGTCTAAGAGTGAAAGGGGACCAGTTAAGAAGACATTGCCATGGTCCAGGTGAAAGATAAAATAGTACGTTGTTCCAAGGTATTAACCATGAAACTGAGAGAAGTTATTATGGAGTGACATGGACCAAACTTGCTTATGAATTAAATGTAGAGAAAGAAGCAAAGAAAGGTTCAATTACAGTTTTGGTGTCTTTTACATTAACTATTGGAGAAGTGAATGGTGGCGTTAACTGAAATGAGAAATACTGGCAAAAGAACAAATTTGGGGCAGGATAAGAATTGTGTGTGTGTATGTGTGTGTGTTTTATGTGTTAAGTTGGATATATATATCAGACCTTCAAGTGGAGATATACGGAAAGTAGTCAATGTACCAGTCTGGAGCTTAGAGGAAAGTTATATAAATGTGTTTCAGTTACATATTGATGTTATTTATAATCACGGGGCTGGATGAAAAACCCTAAGGAAAGAACCCAGGACTGAGCCCTGAAGCACCTGAATAATCTAAAAAGGGGCTTTATAGAGAATTGTTTGTGAGGCATACTAGAAAAAAGTGTAGTTGTGCATCAATACGACTGCTAAAAAAAGATACAGAGATGACACCTAAATTGGCAGAGCAGTCAATTAGAGTGGATTTTCTGGGTTTCTATGAAATAATGTTGCATGTGTTATGTGTATGTGTATGTATGTGTATGTTTGTGAGTGGGGAGATTGGTACTGGAGATTAATTCCAGGGTAAACATACTTTTTTCAGAGACACGAATATGTGCTTGATATCAAACACTAGGTATAAATAAACGTCTAGGTAAGTGACTGTTTCTTTGGTAATCAAGGTGGCAGGTGCTTTTTTAAAAAAAAAACAGGTTTCCTGTGATCCATTCACTTCCTTTATTTGGGAGTAGAAGTGAGGGTAGAGTCTTCTGGGGAAAGTCGGGTGACATGATCTAATTTCATGAAAATGACCTCTTAACTGTCATTCCTAATGGTAAACCAAAGATATTAGGCGAATGATTCTTGTGTATGGAATGCCCTTCTTTTTGGTAAATATCATAATCTATGGATATAAGAAAAACGTCACATAAACTGGGGTACAAAATGGAGAGGTTTCATAAATAAAACACTCCAGTTTATGCCAGGTGTGCTCTTCACTTAGAGACTCATCTATTCTGAGTCAGAGCGTGCATATCAAATGTAGTGAAGAAAGGATCTGGGAGTAACCCTCCATGTGTCCATCCTCTCCCTGCCTTCCTTGTGCCTTTTAATAGCTTACTTGTTGAAATTGCTAATAAAGCTTGTTTTTGGATAAGAGTTTGATTTTACAGTTTTGTTAGATAAATATTTACTCTCATTCCAGTCCTCTCCAGCCTCTTACAGGAAGCTTCCTTTAGAGCATTTCTTCTCAGAGGCTAAGAAGGTCTGAGTAGAAACGCATATTAGGGACTCTGAAATGTCACCAAAACCAAAAAAACCTCGTTGCCATTGAGTCAATTCCTACTGTCACAGGATTCTCTAATTTTCAGAGGTGGTTACTGCTGCTTGGGGTCAGAAGAACAAAGATTATAAAATAATTAGTTTGGATATTCGACATCATGGGCCTTGGAGAAAATTTCAACTCTATTTCTACAACTATTGTATACTATTTATTAATGTAGAAAAATGTGAAATATATATTGGAAGAAGTCCAAGGTAAAAAAAAATCACTAAAACTGTAAAAATTGTTAGTGTTTAGTTAAAAAGTGAAATTCAATGTTATTAGAAAATTTTAAATGTTTCATATTAGTCACTCCATGGTGGTCTCAGATAGTTAGGATTCCATTGCCCATACACTAAATAAAAATGCTAAAAGAGAACACTCTATGTCCATTATATGGACATTATTGTCTACAACACTCTATAAAAAATTGATATTTTCAAGCCACAAACATTGATTGAAACTGATGTATTTACACACTCCAGCAACTCTTCCCCTTGTTTTCCTCCCAATCCCTTCACCGGCCATTTAACAACTTACGTAAAAGAAAAAAATACGTATTTTGTTTGTATTCTTAATACTATTTTAAGCATCCACACCATGTAACAGTAACAAAATAAATGCAGTCACTTCAGTGTTTTCAAAATCACCCAGGCCCTCACCCTTTGCTATTCTTTCCCCTGGAGTGAGTGAGATTATGGATATGTGTTTGGTCCACCATTGGCATCTCTCCACATTGACTTCTGCCGAGGTCTGACATATGCTAATACTGCATGATTCCTGGTTTTCTCCTCCTCTCTGCCTTGACATCTTCCACAAAGATCAAAGTCCCATCTCATCTCTGCTGGCACAGTCTAAGTCAGTTATTTCTTCTATGGCCCCTTGTCACTCCTGAAAGACTTCTGAGTACTTGCCTTCTGACTTACAAATTGACGTGCCCTCTCCAAAGTCACTGGACAAGCTGCTGCCACAGGAAATGCAAAAGGGCTGCCTCTCAGTTCCACTCACTGGCACCTGTCAGAACCAGTTTCCTCTACTATGGCTACAGCATGTTAGCAAAAGAAGCCTCCACGGACGACTCCATATCCAGGATCTGTACAGAAATCAGGACAGGAATCATCTCTACACTCTCATTTCCTACAATATAGTTGGGGTTCTATTACGCTCTGCACCACAGAGCTCAGGTTAAAGACACTTTCCTGAGATTCCCAAAAGTATTAGTCTCTATTCTCTCCTCCAATATCACTCCCAGCCAAATATGAAATCTTCAACAAGTCTAAGTTAGGAAATCTGACCCTTCAATCAACAAACATTCTTCCCAAATCTGGCATGTGTTTTTAAATAACTTTGGCATTTACAATGTACATATCTGACTCTGGGAGATCAAAAAAATCTCTTTTTCAAACTATTATGATTTTTAGGAGTTTTCAAACATTATTTTGGAATTTAAAAGGTGGAAAATGACTCCTTTGTTCCCTGGCGTTCTGCTGAGCTCACCTTTCCCAGATGGCCCTAGATAGTTGAAATGGCATGTGAGAGGCCAATCAAGGATAAAGAAGGCAAAATGGGGAAGAATTATTGGAATGAATAAATACATTAATTTAAACCAAAGAATTTCCCTGCTACAGAGTCATTGGTTGAAACTCATCATATGTATTTCATCTATGAACTGAAAATAATATGTAAAAAAGAAAAAGCTGATTGGTCAACTTTGGAGAATGATAGGTAATTAATTCATTACATTGAAAACTGTTAAATATGAGGACTTTCTAAGGATTTATCCTGTCCTTTCTATATGCGTTATATCACTGCATAACCAAATAATAGATGATGCGAAGCATGTCTTTATGAAAGTATTTTGATTAATAAACAAAAAAGAAATGATAGAATTAATATTATTTTGCAAACTGCCCCCCCCCCAGCAGTGAATTGCTGGAACTCCTATGTCTTGAGTATCAATTAGACATCATTCACCTTTTAAGAAAAGACCGTACCACATCTATAGTCTTGACAACAGTATCAGACAAGAATTCTTATCAAGCTTCCGGATCCAGCTGCCCATATGCAATCAGCATAACCCAAATTGTTGGTATGCGTACAGATAAATTATAAGGAAAAGAAATGAGTGAAGGGGGTACTTGTAGATATAAAAAGAATTAAAAAGTATGCTCCAACCTTAAAAAATAGGCAGGACTAGATTATCTAGAAATGCACTTATAGTAATAAAACTATACAGGAAATTAAAACAAGTGGTTCTTTAAAAGTCAGGATAGTAACTATCAAAGAATTGAAGAAGATACTTGAATTTAGGATGGTACACATGAGGAGCTTCTGGGATGGGATGTGAAGTTTTATTTCTTGACTTAGGTGTAAATAAATCACGAGAGGATTGGCCTGGCCATATAATAATTTAATAAGCTATACATTTGTTTTCTATGATTTATCTATATATGTGTTTTATTTTATTACAAAAACTAATAAAAAAGGTGTTCCTATTCTACAGAAATTTGACACTGAGCATTTGGATTTTATACTTAATTATGTTGAACAGATTATCTTCATTATTTGACACACCTCTGTACATTAGAAATAAGGAGCTAAAATGGCAAGTGAGGATTGATAAGAAAGAAGAGAGGTTAATAAAACAGCATAGTGATAAAGTACACCAGGCTTGAGCACAAGCTGATTTTTCACTTCACATTATCCATTGCTGTCTAGCCAATTCTGACTCATAGTCGCCCTACAGAACAGAGTAGAACTGCTCCATAGGGTTTCCAAGGCTGTAAATCTTTACGGAAGCATACTGCCACATCTTTCTCCCATGGAGTGACTGGTGGGTTCCAATTGCGACCTTTTAGTTAGTAGCCGAGAGCTTTAACCACTGTGCCACCAGGGCTCCTTTCCCTTCACATTAGGGAGAAGAAAACCAATACATGAGCATGTGGGCTGACTGACCAAGGTAAGATTTCTCTGATAAATGATGAGGGGTTGTTGAAATGGAGAAACATTCTAATTTTCTTAGCTATTTAAAGCTATTTAAAAGTTATCAACTTTTTCCCACTTAAAGCTCCTAAGATACTATGTGTCTCCAGAGCCCCAACTAGATTGAGAGGGGAAGTAGACACATGGAGCTTCCAGGTAACATTCTAATTAAATATATGCAGAGCACTATGGCGTCCTTCCCTATGAATAGCTCTCACTGACACATCTTAATAAGCTTTCCCAAGTAGAAGGACACCTGTTCATCTTCTTTTTTATTTAGTAGGGTAATTAATGAGCCTAACTTTCATGTAGTTCATTAAGATCTAAGAACATTTTCTCTCTTCTCAATACCCAGATTCCTTGAGGCTTATTGCGTACCCATTCTCTTACCATTTAGCAGGATTAGGGATATTGCTCTAATTGTCTGATCTTCTTCAGGAGAAAAGGGAAGAGGGAGAGCAGGTGAGGGAACCACATATATCTGAAGCAGAATCACTATACCTAAGTGAACAGATGTATGGATAAATGAATGAATGAATAAAAATTATACTCAGGGAAAAGATATTTCTTATAATAATTTAATCTTTAAGTAGCACTAGCATACTAGGGGAGCCCTGGTGGCACAGCGGTTAAGAGCTCAGCTGCTAACTAAAAGGCCGGCAGTTTGAATTTACCAGATGCTCTTTGTAAACCCTATGGGGCAGTTCTACTCTGTCCTATAGGGTCACTATGAGTCAGAATCAGTTCGACAGCAATGGGTTTGCTTTTTTTTTGTTTAGTATACTAGGGAAGTACTGGTGGCACAGTGGTTAAGAGCTACAGCTAGCTGTGGCTGCTAACCAAAAAGGTCAGCAGTTCAAATCCACCAGCTGCTCCTTGAAAACCCTATGGAGCAGTTCTACTCTGTCCTATAGGGTCTCTGTAAGTCGGAATAAACTCAATGGCAACAGGTTAGTCCACTAGGAAGTTGTCCGTGTGTGGTGCAAATAGTTAAGCACTCAACTACTAGCCAAAGTTTGGTGGTTCACTACCCAGAGGCATCTTGAAAGACATGTGTGGCAATCTGCTTCTGAAAGGCCTTGAAAACCCTATGAAACAGTTCTACTATGACACACATGGGGTCCCCATGTATTGGGATCGACTCAAGGACAATTAACAACAACAGTGCACTAGGAACTCTTCTAAACTTTTTAATTTTATTATTTCATTTAATGCACACAACACCACATGAGAGAGACTGTTTCTAATTTTCTGTTTGAATACAGAAAACTGAGGCACAGAGAGGTTAAATGTCTTTCTCAAGGTTACCCAGCTTGTTAGAAGAAAAGCCTGGAGTGAAAGCCAAGTCGTCTGGCTCCAGAGGACGTAGCTCAGGGACTAATGAGGATCCTAAGTACTCAATATTCTCCCCACATCAAATAATTGCTACAGAGTCAGATACTTTCTCTATAACTTTGCTTTTCCTAACATCCCTAAAAAGATACACCTTATCTATTGGGTATTGTTGTTGTTGTTATTGCTTTCTTAAGCTTTATTGTTTTTCTGATTATTAAAAAGTAGAAATGCTTCTTCCCTCTTCAAACTCTCCATTTCAGGTAGAGACCTCAAAGAATTTAATTCCTTTTTTCCTCTCTGGCCCTTTGCTCACTTATCTGATTGGTTGATTTAGGAAGAAAAAACTGAGTATGCTCAGCTTGAATGTGCCTATTAGAAGGCATGTTCTCACCATCACAGGCCTCCATGACATAAATTATACAGAGGCAAAGCTTTCTCCTAAAGAGGTGGGTTAGGCTGCTATTTAAGGAGCATTAAGCTCCTAACAAAGGTCACTGGGTTGCATAGTTTCCTCTAGGCTACTAACATAAAGATTGGTGGTTTGAACCTACTCGGCGGCACCGTGGAAGAAAGGCCTAGTGATCTGCTTCCTTAAAGATTACAGCCAAGAAAACCCTATGGAACAGTTCTACTCTGTAACACATGGGGTTGCCATGAGTCAGAATTGACTTGATGGCAACATTTTTTGTTTTGTTTTGTTTTTAACTCCTAACATTTCAAAATCTGGTTCTAGGCTCAAGAATAGTGGGAGAAAGAGATGACATTTTGTGGAGCTAATTCTTCATTAAATGATGTGTAGAATCTTTTATTAGCCAGCTGTTAATTGCTATGACCTGAGCAAGAAGTTTGGAGCCTTGGAGTTCTTGGTATTTTTACATTAGCAGGTGATGACAGCTTCTGGCAACTTTGTCAAAGGTGATTTTCTTTAATGGATGGACTGCACTTGTAGGTGTAAGCAATATCAAGCAAATGATGTCTGAGCTTCCCCAGGCTTGAATAAAAACAGAAACTGCAGTCAAAGGCTCAGGGACTTCTTTGGTGTCATCAGAGCAAACAATTGCAGTAGGGTTGTCAAATTTAGCAAATTAAAATACAGGGCATCCAGTTAAACTTGAATTTCAGATAAACTACAAATATCTTTGAAGTATATATGTGCATGTTCCAAATATTGGCAATGCTAAATTGCAGGCTACCTACCTTCAGAGGCCTCAGCAAGGATGAATATTTTAGCAGGCGCATGAGGACCTTAGGTCTCCAGCTGCTGTGTCTTGAACTTGAAATACCCACAGTAAATGTGAGCAGTTGGTAGCAGATTTAGATTGATCCACAGACGTCTTTGTGAACAGGTTAAGATGAGGCAAAAATTTAATTATGAATAAAAGAAATTTCAATTAAAGCCTTTTTTAGACATTACTGGATAGAACTATATTTGCTGAATTAAACTGTGAGGAGTTGATTCATTTGCACTATGGAGCCTTTCTGGGGATCACTGAGGCTGTAGCTACCCAAAATTCTATTTGTATTCAGGTTTAAACTGGCAATTGCACACGAGCTGACTAAGCTTAAATTCCTGTGGTTTAAACACATGCTCAAGAGGCACTCAGTACCATAGGACCTGAGTCTGGCTCTGGAGGAATTAATTACATATTAGCAAAGATCTTTTCTTAGAAGGCAAGTTTCTTATGCCTAAGCAATTCTATTACTAGAAGGAGTAGAAATACTGCAGCTAGGACCAGGAATGACTTCTCATGTAAGAAAGGAGTTCTTTAAAAAATATGTATATGTATTTTTTTTAGAGCCCACCCACAATTCATCACTGGTGGGCGAGGCAGGGGTGCAATAACTGGAAAGAATGAATGGGAAACATAATTACTGGAATATGAGTACAGTTACCACAAACTTTTGAATTTTGTAAGAAGGTAACAACTTCTCAAGTATCTTAATTTTTACTTAGAGAGAGGGGATATCTGGGTTTTACTCTCTAAGGATTTATAATGCCCAAATAAGTTGGGTTCACAGGTCATGAATATCAGACAACTGGTATAGGCCAGCTAGCATTCTAGCAAGATGAAAATAAGTTTTCTCTAACTTTCCTCCTTCATTCAGATACAGGTGATTTTATGCTGTTGAGTGTATGTTTGGGTGTTTTTACAGCACCACAACTACAGTTCTGAGAACATAATTGTACTTGTGATAATTAATCTGGGAGCTGAGAATATGTGTGTTTTTCTAATTTAGGAAACACAGGTTCAGTGCTGGAGTAATCTTACACATCTTATTAACTCTTTAAATCCTTTCAAAGTAAAGCCAAAGAAATATTTGGTGTTAAACTAGTGTAGTAGAAGTTTTGAGACAACTAAAGTTACTACATCCATTTAATGGAAAGACAGCCCACAGTTTAGTTTCTAAAAAATTTAAACTCCACTTTTGCGCTGAAAATTCCCTTGTTGAGCTATGAATGCCAAATTTTAAAAAAAGAAAAAAAAGTGAGGAAGATTGATTTTGGAATTAAATTTAATGATTTTAAACCAGATTTTTAACTCAAAGGCAATAGAATTTAACATTAAAATTTAATTCTTTCAGGCATTGATTCTGGATTTAAATTTGCACGATAATTTAAATCCTCAAGGTTTAATTTATCTTTTGAATTTGATCACAGGAAGAAGTTTTATTAAAAATTGTGGCAACACAATGTGGCTGGCATTTTATTAATGAGGTCACTAGTATTTTAATATTAGAGTTCCTTTATGATAACATGTGATCTCATTACAGAACCTCTAACAGGTTATATTGGACAGTGTGACTAAACAAAACTTCTAAAGGAAATAAATGGGAAATGAACATTTGGTCTTGTGAAAAGAATGGTCCTGAGGGAAAGCTAATTAAAAGAGACAAATCTGACCCAGTCAGAGATTCCTGAGGATAAAAAATAAGCAAATAAATCTACACTGCTCTCCAATGGTGTAAAGAAGAGATCCATATGAACAATCATTAGTATTTGGCCTATGAAGTTGGAGCCGTATCATTCTGATAGCGGTAACCGTGGCTATGCTACTGATCAATAATTTCCTTATGGTTAAACTCAATAGGTTAAAAGGAACAAACTCAGGAAGTTGTTCTTTCCCCCCTCAGGCTCCCCTTATGCTCCAGGGAATTGATGTGACCAGGGAGACTGGAGCATAAGGTAAATTGATTCTCAATATCCATTGAAACCTCTTTCTAGTGTGTCTTCCTCAATTGTAGGGACTGGAGAGTTAAAAACTACTTTCCTTGGATAATTTTGTCTTCATCAATAATAAAGGTAACATTTTAGTCTTTCACAGCTGATTATTGTTATAACTCCCAATTGGTTCAGAACCTGAAAAACACTCCTGCTATTTCTTGGACTTCCTCATAACCAGATACATTGTAAAAATGAATTAATCCTGATTATAGAAAATTTGGAAAATATAAGAAGTCAAAATATGTTCTTTTTATTTTCAGTTGCTTGGCTTTTTCTTACTAATTAATAGAATATCTTTAATATTTTATGGACTGAAATCTTTTGTCTGGCAAATCATATGAATTAACATAGCATCAAACTGCCATCCCACTACTTCCATCCATCTTTTATATCATTATAAGAGTGATCTTTCTAAAATTTAAATTTAATTATGTTAACCACCTGCTTGGAATCTCCCATTTTAGGGAGGATAAAGTTGTAATTCTATATTCAAATGAGGTCCTTTGTGTGACCATTGCTTACCGTTTTAATTGTACGTCTTACCTTGGTTACCCTGGTTACTCTGTTACCATTTTTGCACCCCTCAAACTCATTCTCCACACAATCCATCAGCAAACTAAATATGATCATTTCCATGTACTGCTTAACACCCTGTAAATTTATCCCATAATCTAGGAAATAAAATGCAATCTCATTAAAATAATTTTCAAGATCATCCATTGTCTAACCCTAACCTACCTCTGCTTCCTCAGTTTCTGCTTTGATTTACCTCACACTTTAAGCTATAATAATATGAAACTGTGTGTAGAGTTCCCGGGGAAACTATATAATTTTTAACTCCAGAGTGTCTGCTTTTATGAGATCTTGTTCTTGAAATGCCATCCCTAATTCTCTTTAAAGGCTCTCTGCTAATTCTGAAGTCTAAACTCTGATGCTCCTTCCTTCACAAACTCGTAAGAGGAGTGAGATAACATTTATTGCATGCTCTCATATCCTCTGCATATATCTATTATAATAGTTTCCCCTCATTTATAATTATCTGATTGTATGAATTTAGTCTACTAGATTTGAGCTCCTCGAGGACAATGACTTAATTATATGATTATTTCACAAATGCCTGAAGAATAAAAGGCACTCAATAATTATATTTTGGATTGAACAGTGAATAAATGAAAGATTATGCTCCATGGTTAGTAGTCACAGGAAATTATCTGAAAAGCCTCAAATGCATCTTGCAATTACATAGACTATTAGAGTATAAATTGATGCAGACTTTTTGAATGACAATATCTTAAAAACACATAGCAACACATTTTACCAGTATTCCCACCAAAAACTTTCCATAGATATTCTATCACATATCACAGAGGATAGTTGTTTGCATTGTTTGTACTGGCAAATAAATTGCAAACAACCTAAAGTTCAGTGAAAAGGAAATGTTTGAAAAAATTATCATATATTCCTCACTCACACCCCTCACCACTATACTGAAGATATTATGCTTTTATTAAAAATAAAAAATTAGACAGATCTTTGTATTGAGATAGAAACCAAGGCATTAAAAACTTTGCGTTGCATAACACTATTGATTTTTAAAAATTCATTCATGTAGATGTTAATAAGTAAATAGCAGCTATTATCGTTCAATGAATAGATTGTGTTACTGTTTTCTTTTTCTTATCAGTACATTTTGAATTTTTAAAATGCATCTCTGTTACTATTGTAAAATAGTAAGAAAATAACTTCTAGAAGCATAAAAATTTGTATACCTGTTCTCATTTATCTCTTCTATGAATTTTATTTTACTGGTATCGCTATCCTCCTACCCTCTTCTTTCTTCAGTCTACTTGACAACACATAACCATCTACCAAGAATTCATTTCATGAATCATCTTTCCTTGGAAGGTTTTTCTGATTCACCCTTTCCAAGTACAATTGTTTACTACTTTCTTTCAATGACCATTGAACCCAGAGAAAATGTATATGATTTCCAAAATGATTTTTTTGGGGGAGGGGGCTATTTCCACTCTCTAAATTGTTTTATCTCTGTGAGGATTTATTCATTGAACAAAAGCATGGTTGCTATATTAGACATTTTTCTAGGTACTTGTGATGGGACAGTTAACAAAATTGCAAAAATCTGGGTCCTCATGCAGCTCATATTCTAGTAAGAGGAGAGTGGCAATATGCAAAATAAATAAGCAAAACGTATTTAATGTTCAGTTCCATACCTTTAGACCCCCTCACCTAATACTCCTCCTTGTTACTTTCCTCTACTGGCTCCCAAGGTTCTCCAGCTCATTTTCTGAACATTGTATTTCCCAGGTCATTGTCATTGGCTTTAACATTACTCATTTTTCCAATACCCTAAAATTTCAGTTCCTGTCCTTCCCACGTTGTATCTCCTATCCTCCATGTATCATGTTCTCTACCATATTTATAACTACTTTTATACTAACCATAGCTGTACATTCAACTATACAATCACTACTTCCCATTTTTCAGTTTACTCACTGTAGTTTCTTATTCTAACAATTATTTGGCTCCACCAGAACATAGAGTACATTGATTCTAGCAACTACGTACTGTCTCTTAAACCCTATGGATTGAATTGTGTCCCCCAAAAATATCTGTCAACTTGGCTAGTCCATGATTCCCAGTATTGTGTGATTGTCCACCATTTTGTCATCTGATATGATTTTCCTATGTGTTGTAAATCCTACTTCTATGATGTTAATGAGGTGGGATTAGCAGCAGTTATGTTAATGAGGCAAGACTCAATCTACAAGATTAGGTTGTGTTTTAAGTCAATCTCTTTTGTGATATAAAAGAGAGCAGCAAGCAGAGAGACATGGGGACCTCACACCACCAAGAAAGAAATGTACATTCTTTGGACCCAGAGTTCCTGCACTGAGAAGCTTCTAGTCCAAGAAAAGGTTATGACAACGACATTCCTCCAGAGTCAACAGAGAGAGAAAGCCTTCCCCTGGAGCTGACACCCTGAATTTGGACTTCTAGCCTACTAGACTGTAAGAGAATAAACTTCTGTTTGTTGAAGTCATCCATTTGTAGTATTTCTGTTATAGCAGAAATACTTATAACTAAGACACCCTCCAATCCCTCATTTTCCTCCTAAACAAGTTATTATAATCACTCTCTTATGTGAACCATCAGCATCTTTGCCTGTTTTCTCTTGTCAATGTACTCATTTGACTTAAAAAAAATTTTTTTTTTCCAGTTGTTGTTGAGTAGACTGACTCATGGAGACCCCATGTGTGTTTTTCTGAGTAGGACTGTGCTTCATAAGGTTTTCAATGGCTGAAATTTTTGGAAGTAGATCGATAATCCTGGTTAAATCCAACTCTAAACATACTTCATGCCAGTATTCCCCAGAGCTGAATATATCTGAGGAAAATTATAAAAACAATACTGATCATTCTTACTTTGATGTCATGATAAGTAACCTCAAGTGGTCTTTAATACTGCTTGAAAAAAAAAAAATTCCCTAACAAATTTACTCTTTCTACTTTTCTAAATGCCTGCTTCACAACTTTTCCTTTCTCTTTATTTTTCCAACAGTGCCTTTGCGTTCTCATTCTCGACTCTGACTTACTTCACATTTAACAAACAAAAAATTAAAGCAACTAGTGGAGATTGTTTAAAACCTACCACCCACAAATCATCACATATGCACTCGTCTGTGGTAGTATAATATACTTTTCCTTCTATTTCTATGGAAGACTTATTTATGCAGATAATGCAATCACTTCACTTCTACACTAGTGTTATGAATTGAATTGCGTCTCTCCAAATGTAACATTTAAATCCTAACCCCTGTGCCTGTAAACATATCCTTGTTTGGAAATAACAGTTTTATTTCATTATGTTAATGAGGTCATATCAGAGTAGGGTGAGTCCTAAACCTAATCACTTCTGAATGGTGTTTTACAAGAAGGATGGAATAGACACCTAGACACACAGAGAGAGCATAGAGAGTGAGAAAACAGATGTCATGTGAGGACATATGTGCAAGCAAAGGAACACCAATGACTGTCAGCGGACACCATAAACTGAGAGAGGCCCACAGAAGGAATCAACCAAGACCCTGATTTGGACTTTTAGCCTCCAGAGCTGTGAAAAAATAAATATCTGTTCTTTAAAGCCACCCACTTATGCTATTTTTTGTTACATCAGCACTAGGTAACTAAGACAACTAGTTTTCATCTTTTACGTAGTCAAGGACATTTCTCCTGCAATTATCCCTTTTTCTCCTACATCTCTAAACTTTTCCCTTTCTCCGTAATCATCTCCATTAATATACAAACATATTATTACTTTTGGCACCTTAAAAAGAAGCCCTCTCTCAACCTCTACTTCCACCTTCACTATTATCTCATTGTTCTACTTTTTATATAGCAACCTCCTCAAAAGAGATGTTGTACTCGTTTTCTACAATTTACCCTTCCAGTTTTCTATTACTCTTATTATAATTAGAGGTTTGCTCCACCACTCCAGTGAAAGTACTCCTTACTTATGAGCAATGATACTCATTTTGCTAAAAATTCAAATGTTCATTCTAGTTCTCTTACTTATTAGTGGCATCTGACTAGTTGATCAGTCTCTCCTCCTTTGTATAATTTCTTCCCTTGGCTCCCTAACAGCATCAGCAAGCACTAGGGTCCAAAGCAACAGTCTTAATTGTCTCTAAAAAATCTCATGCCTTAAATTTACCAAATTTATACCTACATCTACAAATTCACCAAATTTATATTTCCAACAAACTTTTCCCTACAACTTTACAGTTGTATGATCAAATGTCTACTTGACATCTGCACACAGGTATCATAGAGATATGTCAATTTTTTAAAACCCAAAACAAAATTTCAGGTAACAGGTAGCCCACCTTCTTCCAACAGACAACATGGATTGAAATGGAGAATGAGGTGTACGTCCAGGTGAAAATTGCCCCTGTGGTCAGAGGCGTAATAGATGTTAAATAAGAAAATAAACAAACAAATAAATAAAATATTTACTATACTCAAATTCCTGGGTGTATTAACTGATTGCCTAGAGAGTGGAATTAAATCACAGACATGATCATTCAAATGCAAACGCTATGCAAAAGCAAGGCAAGCCCCATGGGAACAGCTCTTTGTAAATGTTGTACATTACTTTCAGTAAGTAAGTTATGGATCCTGGGCTGTGTTAATACAAACACAACAGATGGTTATGCAAATGAAGTACATGTACTAAATCTTAGTAGTAAATTTAATTAATTATGAACTTACGAGATTGAATAATTTCAAGATGCTTTCCATTTAAGGACAGTTTGAAGGAAGTCTCAAACATTCCAGTAAAACCAAAGTGGTTGCAGGCTAATGGGCATTATGAAGACTTAGCACAGTTTCCTAAAGCATTTTATTTATTACAGCTTAATTAAGTTTAAAATGTTCATATATCTTCATGAATCAGAACCAAATTCAAATCTCAGAAGGATAGGCAAGTACATTAAACATTTTCAGAGTATAACAGGATAATTCAATCCTTGTTTATTTCTAACACTTGATTATGAGCATTACATGGACATCAAAAAACTGGAACAGGAATTGACTTCTTACCTAAAGTTCCTTATAGAATCCAATTATTGTGAGATATAAAATTTAAAACTACTGATTCCGGTGCTAACTTAGGTTTCCATAGTGACAGAGAGAATTTTCACAACTTTATATTTATTTTTTATGCATTTGTTTGTTTGATATTTTATATTTTGAAGCATTATGAAATTCAAAGGCTACTAAATAAGGAATTGAGAACAGCCAAATTCTGGTCCTCTCCATGCCACCATCAGAGTGACTTATAGGAGTCCCTTAGCCTTGTAGATTCTTTTTTTCTTTGCATTTCGAAAATGAGAAATAGAATTAGATATGTATTTAATAGAGTACAATGATGTTTTAAAAAGTATAATTTATATTGCTAGTTCCTTTTTAGCTGTGATATTATTAAAAAAAAATTTTATTGTTACTTGCAGGTCAACCAAATCTTAATTTATACCCAGGGAGACAATATGTCTCTATTGTCAAGAAATAATCAGCCTATAATATTAGATTATTATCTTTATATTTAAAAAAACTGAAATTTCAAAAAAAATAACAAGTAGTAAACATTATAAACTATAACAAATAGAATGGTACATAATTTTAAAAGTTAAAAAATGAATTTTCTACATATAAGTCATCATGGGTCAGAATTCTTATGCACTATAGCTATAATTGGAAACCGTGGTGGCATAGTGTTTAAGAACTGTGGCTGCTAACCAAAAGATCAATAGTTTGAATTCACCAGGGGCTCCTTGGAAACCCTACGGGGCAGTCCTACTCTGTCCTATAGGGTTGCTATAAGTGGGAATAGACTTGATGGTAGTGGGTTTGGTTTTTGGTTAATAGCTATAATACCAGTTGCCATGGACCCATTTCTGACTCATGGCAACTTCATGTGTATCAGAGTAGCACAGTTCTACTCTGGCACACAAAATTGGCTTGACAGCAACTGGTACTGGCAATAGACATATTTTTATTTAAAATATGTTTAGATAAAATATAAACAATTGCTTATTTTTCCAACATAGGAAAGTATTATAAAATGAATATTTTATGAGTATTACATCTGCCATTTTATATTAGTGATACTGAATTATGTAATTATGTTGATTTTCTGTACATATGTAGCAAGAAAGGAAGATGATTATACTGTCTGAGGTTAAGAAACATGTACTTCTGTCTTTATACTGAGTTTAAGTCTACTTCCATTTACAAAATCGTTGCCTAAAATAACTATAAGAGGGAGGATATTAATATAAAATATAAGTTAAAGTATTATGGGGTGAAAATAATACTCAGTAGTGAAGATAAAAGGAAACTGAAGTAAGGGAATGACTAGAAAATGTGGTATAAGCTGATACATAAAGAGAAAGAGACCATGACAGTGAGGAGCACTGACATGAGGAAGACTATAGACAGACAATAAGAATGAATAAATGTGGTAAAAAGAGAAAAGTATTTTTGGATGTGACTATTATTTCTCAGACTATTTTTTTTAAGTATTGTAGAGTTGCCATATATGGTTATGATTCCTAAATATTGTTTTATGAATATCGAGATCTATAGGTCACTAAAACAAAGAAGAAGTTCATCTTTGATAACAAGTATTTTTGGGTTTTAGCTCATCTTCTTCTGGGAGAAATTCTTAAGTGAATGCAATTTTTGTTTGAGGGCAGTTTTTGCTATTCTTGCTGGGATTAACTGCAAGCATTGACAGAAATGGCAAGACTTCTGTGAAAAGGTAGTTTTTCGGATAAACCTGTGGCCATGGTTTTCCTTGTTTCTTCCCCTGCTGGCATCTTTAGGCCTCAGAGCAAACCACCAAGACCTCTTTCCCCCACTGAGGACTGATGTTTGCTAGCATGGTTATAAACATAGGCTTTAGGGTATAAAACCGGGTGTGGGGAAGGCCCTTTTTGTCTCCTCAACTATGGTGCTAGTGGGGCACGCATAGCACAAAGATTACAGTCCACCTAAGTCAACCTACTTAGCTGGGGGAGGCCGGCAGAAGGTAGGCTCCCATTGTGTCACTCAGCCATGATGCCAGGTGGACATTTTCCAGAAGCCAGGGAGATCGGTGAGTTCTGTGTCGTGGGTGAGGGACTGAAGTGGGACAGTCACAAAGTGGAGTGGGTATGGAAAAGTTATAATCTCCGCCCAGACAGCTTTTGAGCCAGGGAGGACTGTTCACCTGTTGTATGCTGATATTTATATGAAAAATAATAAAAGCTACTTTCCATGTGCTAATGGGTGTTCAGGCTCTGATCAGAAGGAGTGATGTTTATGAAGCAATCTATGTTAGTTATTACTTCCCTTTTTCCAATGGCCTTCTGGCGATTTAGAAATCAGGGACCACCTGTGAGCCCCATACAGTTACGGAATGTTGTCCTACAACTTTATTCTAGATTAGTTTGATAGAATAACTATAGAATGATCTAAATTTACCATCAATATGAAAGGTAAACCATAAGCCATATGCACAAATCCAAAAGGAAACAGAGGTCATTGCTGCCTTGCAGTCTACATGACTGAATGACATGATTTAACTGCTTCCAAGCCCCATTTAAAGATAAATGACATGGCTTTTAAAAGTCTAGAGTAAATATTTTGTAACATTACTGGCAGACCATGAACTACCTTTGAAGTTTAGGTTTTGTCTTCCCAAGGCTGTAATGCCTTCTGTGGAGTCCGATATAAATGTACGTTCAGAGAAATGGGTCAGTCTGTTTTATGCATGCCAGTTCCTAGACAAAGGTGAGTGAGATATTTTTGTTATTGTTTTTTTCCTGAGGAAGAGTATCTCACAGAAAAATAATGTTTCCTGATGATCATATGGTAAAGCTATTAGCTCTAATTCATATATTGTCAGCTATCTTAAAAACATGTATTATTATTATTTGTTACCGAATGAGTAAATATATGTAAAGTACTTAGAAGAATATGTCACGTATAGTAACTCTTATATGTGCATAGAAGGAGCCCTGGTGGCACAGTGTCTATGTGCTGGGCTGCTAACAGAAAGGTAGAAGTTTTGAACCCACCAACCACTCTGCAGGAGAAAGATGGGACAGTATGCCTCCATAAAGATTACGGCTTTGGAGACCCTATAAGGCAGTTCTACTCTGTCCTATATGGTCACTATGAGTCAAAATTGACTCAACAGAAATGGGTTATATGTGTATTGAGAGACAGTGGTGATTCAGTGGTAGAATTCTTGCTTCTATGTGGGAGATCTGGGTTCCATTCCCGGCCCATGCACCTCATGCACAGCCATAACCCATCTGTCAGTAGAGGCTTGCATGTTGCTGATGCTACACAGGTTTAAGTAGAGCTTCCCAACTCAAGATGGACTAGGAAGAAAAGTGTTGGTGATATACTTCTGAAAAATCAGCCAGTGCAAACCCTATGGGTCACAATGGTCTGATCCTCAACTGATAATGGGGATGATGCAGGACCAGGTAACATTTTGTGTAGTTCCATTATGCATGCAGTTGTTAAGATTCAGGGGGTGACGGATGGCAGCTAAAACAACGTATGTGCATTCCAAAAAAAAAACCAAACCCTTAGCCATCGAGTCAATTTTGACTCACAGCAACCCTGTAGGACAGAGTAGAACTGCCTCATAGGGTTTCCAAGGAATGGCTGGTGTATTCAAACTGCTGACCTTTTTGTTATCAGCTGTAGCTCTTAACCACTACACCCCTAGGGATTTATTCCATTTCCAACCCATATTCAACACACCTATAATGCAATTAATGATTTCTCCCTACAAATCTAATTCCTTGTTTTGTTAAATTGATTGTTGTTGTCGTTAAGTGCCATCCAGTCAGTTCCAGCTCCTAGCAACCCTCTGAACAACAGAACAAAACACTTCCCGATCCTGCACCATCCTCACAATCATTGGTATGCTTGAGCCCCTTGTTGCAGCCACTGTGTCAATCCATCTTCTTGACGGTCTTCCTCTTTTTTGCTGACCTTCTACTTTACCAAGCAGGATGTCCTCCTCCAGGTACTAGTCATTCCTGATAACATGTCCAAAGTATGTGAGATGAACTTTCACCATCATCCTTTCTAAGGAGCATTCTGGCTGTTTGTCTTCCAACAGAGATTTGTTTGTTCTTATGGCAGTCCATGGTATATTCAATGTTCTTCTCCAACTCCATAATTCAAAGGCACCAGTTCTTCTTTGGTCTTCCTTATTCATTGTTCCAGTTTCTTCCTTATTCATTGTCCAGTTTCTTCCTTATTCATTCTCTAGCTTTCACATGCATATGAGGAGATTGAAAAACCATGGCTTGGGTCAGGCACACCTTAGTCCTTAAAGTGACAGTTTGATTTTTAACATTTTAAAGAGATCTTTCTCAGGAGATTTGACTAATGCAATACATTGTTTTATTTCTTGACTGCTGCTTCCATGGGCATTGATTGTGGATCCAAGTAAAATGAAATCCTTGACAACCTCAATCTTTTCTCCATTTATCATGATGTTGCTCATTGGTTCAGTTGTGATAATTTTTGTTTTCTTTATGGTGAGGTGTAATCCATACTGAAGGCTGTGGTCTTTTATCTTCACAGTAAGGGCTTCAAGCCCTCTTCACTTTCAGCAAGGAAGGTTGTGTCATCTGCATATCGCAGGTTGTTAATGAGTCTTCCTCCAATTCTGATGCCACTTTCTTCTTCATATAGTCCAACTTCTCAGATTATTTGCTCAGCATAAAGATTGAATAAGTATGGTGAAAAGAACAACCATGACACACACCTTTCTTAAATATAAACCATGCATTATCCCCTTGTTCTGTTTGAAGGACTGCTTCTTGGCCTAAGTACAGGTTCCTCACGAGCACTTTTAAGTGTTCTGGAATTTCCATTCTTCACTTTGTTATCCATAATTTGCTGTGATCCACACAGTCGAATGCCTCTGCATAGTCGATAAAACACAGGTAAACATCTTTCTGATATTCTCTGCTTTCAACCAGGGTCCATCTGACATTAGCAATGATACCCCTCATTCCACATCCTCTCCTGAATCTGGCTTGAATTTCTGGCCGTTCCCTGTTGATGTATTGCTGTAGCCGATTTTGAATGATCTTCAGCAAAATTTTACTTGCATGTGATATTAATTTCCACATTCTGTTGGATCACCTTTCTTTGGAATGAGTACAAATATAGACCTCTTCCAGTCGGTTGGCCAGGTAGCTGTCTTCCAAACTTCTTAGCATAGACAAGTGAGCACTTCCAGTTCTGCATCCGTTTGTTTGAAACATCTCAGTTGGTATTCCGTAAATTCCTGGAGACTTGTTTTTCTCCAATGCCTTCAGTGCGGCTTCGACCTCTTCCTTCAGTAACGTTGGTTCTTGATATGCTACCTCCTGAAATGGTTGAATGCCAACCAGTTCTTTTTGGTACAGTGATTCTGTGTATTGTCTCCATCTTCTTTTGATGATTTCTGTGTTGTTTAATATTTTCCCCATAGAACCCTTCAATACTCCAACTCGAGGCTTCAATTTTTTCTTCAGTTCTTTCAACTTGAAAAATGCTGAGTGTGTTCTTCTTTTTTGGTTTTCTAACTCTAGGTCTTAACATTTGTTCTTATAATCCTTTACTTTGTCTTCTCAAGCCACCCTTTGGAATCTTCTGTTTAGCTCTTTGACTTCATCATTTCTTCCTTTAACTTTAGCTACTCGACATTCAAGAGCAAGTTTCAGACTCTCTTCTGACATTCATTTTGGTGTTTTCTTTCTTTCCTGTCTTTTTAATGACCTCTTGCTTTCTTTATGTATGATGGCATTGATGTCATTATACAACTCATCTAGTCTTCAGTCATTAGTGTTCAATGGGTCAAATCTATTCTTTTTTTATTTTATTTTATTGTACTTCAGGTGAAGGCTTACAGAACAAACAGTATCTCATGAAACAGTAGTACACATGTTGTTTTATGACATTGGTTAACAACCCCACAACATATTAACCCTCTAACTTCTCAACCTTTTTTTTTTTTTTTGGTGAAAATACACATAGCCAAAGATACACCATTTCAAAAATTTCTACATGCACAGTTCAGTGACATTGACTACACTCTTCCAATTGTG
Source organism: Dugong dugon (assembly GCA_030035585.1). Taxonomy (NCBI): domain Eukaryota; kingdom Metazoa; phylum Chordata; class Mammalia; order Sirenia; family Dugongidae; genus Dugong; species Dugong dugon. The sequence goes on along the minus strand of CM057463.1, from coordinate 96,066,308 downwards.
CTGTTATTCTCACTTAAGATGAAGGCTTACAGAACAAAACAGTTTCTCATTTAACAGTTACTACACATGTTGCCCTATGACAATGGTTAACAATCTCACAACACATCAACAATATCCTTACTCAACCTTGGGTTCCCTATCACCAGCTTCCTTGTCCCCTTCTGCCTTCTGGCCCTTGTCACTGGACTCCTGTACCTCGTTAGTTTCATTTGGTTTTATAGGGCTATCCACTCCCAGGCTAAACAGTGAACCTCGGAGGTAACTTCACCACTGAGCTGAAAGGGTGTCCAGGGGCCATACTCTCGAGGTTTATCCAGTTTCCTTTAGGCCAGTAAATCTGGTCTTTTTTTTTTTTTTTTTTTGTTAGTTAGAATTATGCTCTACATCCTTCTCCAGCTCTGTCCAGAGCCCTCTGTTGTGATCCTGGTCAGAGCAGTCAGTGGAGGTAGCCGGGCACCATCTAGCTGTACTGGACTCAGTCCGGTGGAGGCCTGGGTAGCTGTGGACAATTAGTCCTTTGGAGTAATCTTTTCCTTGTATCCTGTTCTCTTCATTCTCCCTTGCTCCCGAAGGGATGAGACCAGTGGAGTATCTTAGATGGCCGCTCACAGGCTTTTAAGACCCCAGACACTACTCACCAAGGTAGAATGAAGAGCATTGTCTTTATAAGCTGTGTCATGCCAATTGAGCTAGATGTTCCCCGAGACCATGGTCCCCACAGCCCTCCGCCCAGCAATTCAGTCCCTCAGGGAGTTTGGATGTGTCTATCGGGCTTCCATGACCTTTCCTTGTACAGGTTGTGCTAGTTTCCCCTGTATTGTGTACTGTCTCACCCTTCACCCAAGATACCACTTATCTATTGCCTATTTAGAATCCCCCCCCCACCCCTCCCATCCCTGGTAACCAACAAAGATTGTTACATTTTGTGTGTGAACTTTTTCATGGATTTTTACAATAGAGGTCTCATACAATATTTGTCCTTTTGTGATTGACTTATTTCACTCAGCATAATGTCCTCCAGTTTCATCCATGTTATGAGATGGTTCACAGATTCATTTTGTTGTTCTTTTTTGTTGCATAGTACTTCATTGTGTGTATGTACCATAGTTTGTTTATCCATTCATCTGTTGATGGGCACCTACGTTGTTTCCATCGTTTTGCTACTGTGAACAATGCTGCCATGAACATAGGTGTGCATATGTCTATTCGAGTGACGACTCTTATTTCTCTTGGATATATTCCTAGGAGTGCGATTGCTGGATCAAATGGTATGTCTATTTCTAGCTTTCTGAGGAAGCGCCATACCATTTTCCAAAATGGTTGTATCATTTTGCATTCCCACCAGCAGTGCATAACAGTTCCCATCTCCCCGCAGCCCCTCCAACATTTGTTATTTCCAGTGTTTTTGATTCGTGCCGGTAATGCCGGGGTGAGATAGTATCTCATTGTGGTTTTAATTTGCATTTGTCTAATGGCTAGTGATCGTGAGTATTTCCTCATGTGTCTGTTGGCCATTTGAATGTCTTCTTTGGTGAAGTGTCTGTTCATTTCCTTTGCCCGTTTTTTAATAGGATTATTTGTCTTTTTCTTGTAGAGGTGTTGGATTTTCTTGTAGATTATGGAGATTAGACTTTTGTCTGACTTGTACTGTCCAAAAATTTTTTCCCAGTCTGTAGGTTCTCTTTTGACTCTTTTGGTGAAATCTTTTGAAGAGCATAGGTGTTTGATTTTTAGAAGATCCAGGTTATCTAGCTTATCTGTTGGGTTTTGTGCATTGATGGTTATGGTTTGTATCCTGTTAATGCCATGTATTAAGGCCTGAAGTGTTGGTCCTATTTTTTCTTCTATGAACTTTATAGTTTTAGGCTTTATATTCAGGTCTTTGATCCATTTTGAAGTAGTTTTTGTATATGGTGTGAGGTATGGGTCCTGTTTCATTTTTTTGCAGATGGATATCCAGTTTTGCCAGCACCATTTGTTAAAAAGACTGTCTTTTCCACATTTGATGGACTTTGGGAACTTGTCGAAGATCAGGTGACTGTAGGTGGATGGATTTACATCTGGGTTCTCAAGTCTGTTCCATTGGTCAATGTATCTATCATTGTACCAGTACCAGGCTGTTCTGACTACTGTAGCTATACAGTAGGTTCTGAAGTCAGGTAGTGTGAGTCCTCCAGCTTTATTCTTCTTCTTCTGTAGTGCTTTACTTATTCAGGACTTCTTCCCTTTCCATATAGTGATTAGTTTTTCCATCTCTTTGAAGAATGTTGTTGGTATTCGGATTGGAATTGCATTGTATTTGTAAATTACTTTGCGTAGAATTGCCATTTTCACAATGTTGAGTCTGCCCATCCATGAGCATGGTATGTTTTTCCATTTATGTAGATCCCTTTGGGTTTCATGCAGTAGTGCTTTATAGTTTTCTTTGTATAGGTCTTTTATATCCCTGGTCATATTTATTCCTAAGTATTTTATCTTTTTAGGGGCTATTGAAAATGGTATTGTTTTCCTGATTTCCTTTTCATCGTTCTCCTTACTGGTGTATAGGAATCCAACTGATTTTTGAATGTTTATCTTATATCCTGCTACTCTGCTGAATCTTTCTATTAGTTCAAGTAGATTTCTCATGGAGTCTTTAGGGTTTTCTACGTATAGTATCATATCATCTGCAAACAGGGACAGTTTAACTTCTTCATTACTGATTTGGATGCCCTTTATTTCTTTTTCTTGCCTTATTGCTCTAGCTAGAATTTCCAGCACAATGTTGAATAGGAGTGGTGATAAAGGGCATCCTTGTCTTGTTCCTGTTTTAAAGGGGAATGTTTTCAGCCTCTCTCCATTAAGAATGATGTTGGCTGTTGGTTTTGCATAGATGCCCTTTATTATGTTGAGAAATTTCCCTTCTATACCTATTTTATTGAGAGCTTTTATCAGGAATGGGTGTTGGACTTTGTCAAATGCCTTTTCTGCATCAATTGAGATGATCATGTGATTCTTCTCTTTCCTTTTATTTATGTGGTGAATTATGTTGATTGATTTTCTAATGTTGAACCATCCTTGCATACCTGGTATGAATCCCACTTGGTCGTGCTGTATTATTTTTTTGATATGATGCTGAATTCTATTGGCTAGAATTTTGTTCAGAATTTTTGCATCTATATTCTTGAGAGATATTGGTCTGTAATTTTCTTTTTTTGTGATGTCTTTGCCTGGTTTTGGTATCAGCATTATGCTGGCTTCATAGAATGAATTTGGAAATGTTGCTTCCTCTTCTATGCTCTGAAATAGCTTGAGTAGAACTGGTACAAGCTCTTCTGTAAATGTCTTGTAGAACTCTCCAGTGAAGCCATCTGGGCCAGGGCTTTTATTGGTTGTTAGTTTTATTACCTTTTCAATCTCTTCTCTTGTTATGGGTCTGTTCAGATTTTCAACATCACTTTGTTGTAGTTTGGGTAGGCTGTGTGTTTCTAGAAATTGATCCATTTCCTCTAGGTTTTCAAATTTGTTGGAGTATAGTTTTTCATAATATTCTGTTATAATCCTTTTTATTTCAGTTGGGTCTGTTGTAACGTCCCCCATTTCATTTCTTATTTGGGTTATTTGCATCCTCTCCTGTTTTTCTTTTGTCAGTCTGGCCAGTGGTTTGTCGATTTTGTTGATTCTTTCAAAGAACCAACTTTTGGTTTTGTTGATTCTTTCTATTGTTTTTCTGTTCTCTATTTCATTTATTTCTGCTCTGATCTTCCCTATTTCCTTTCTTCCGGTGGTTGTGGGCTTTATTTGCTGTTCTCTTTCTATTTGTTTGAGTTCTGTAGTTAATGTTTTGATTTTGTCCCTTTCTTCTTTTTTGCTATGTGCATCTATTGCTATAAATTGTCCTATGAGGACTGCCTTTGCTGTGTCCCAAAGGTTTTAGTATGATGTATTTTCATGCTTATTTGAGTCCAGGAGTTTTTTGATTCTGTCTGATTTCTTCTATTACCCACTGATGTGTAAGCAGGGTATTATACAGTTTCCATGTAGTTGATTTTTTTTCCTTGCTCTTTCTAGTGTTAATTTCTACCTTGATGGCATTGTGGTAAGAGAAGATATCTCAACGTTTTGGATCTTGTTGAGGATTGCTCTGTGGCCTAAGATGTGGTCTATTCTTTGCTGAGTTTCTTCTTAGTTGTTCTGATATTTACTGAGAGTGGTGTGTTGAAGTCTCCTACTATTATTGTTGAACTGTCAGTTTCTCTTTTCAGTGTTGTTAGAGTTTATGTATTTTGGAGCCCTGACATTGGGTGCATAGATGTTTATTATGGTTATGTCTTCATGATGGATCGTCCCCTTAATCATTATGTAGTGTCCTTCTTTGTCTCCTGTGGTAGATTTTGTTTTATAGTCTATTTTATCTGACATTAGAATTGCCACTCCTGCTCTTTTTTGGTAGTTGTTAGCTTGATATATTTTTTTCCGACCTTTGACTTTTAATAAATTCACATCTTTGTTTCTAAGGTGTGTCTCTTGTAGACACCATATTGATGGATCCTGTTTTCTTATCCATTCTGTCACTCTCCATCTCTTTATGGGTGCATTGAGTCCATTTACATTCAGAGTAATTATTGATAGATGTGAGTTTGTTCCTGTCGTTTTGTAGTGCTGTTTTTTGTGGTGCTGAAGTTTTCTTTGTACTTCTTACTCTCTTGTGCTGAGTTACTTTTGTTTGTGGATTTTTTTTTTCCTTTCTTTTGTTTCTGTAGGTTTTGTTTTTGCTAAGACTTTATGTTTTTCGTCTTTATGAGTTGGTCTTTTAACTTTCTTTGTGGTTACCATGAATTTTACCCTTATCTTTCTAAGTTTGTAGCAGTCTACCATTACTTGGTATCACCTTGCCTTCCTCTCCATTAGGAAGTTCTATACCTATGCCATTTATTCCCTCTTTCATTGTTTTGATGTTGTTGTCATCCCTCGATTGACCGCTCTGATTCCCTGTTGTATTTCTTTTGGTTTTGGATAGTCCTCGAGAGTTCATTTCTTAGATTGGTGTCTGGCTCGTACGATCCTGTGTCCTTGGTTCTGCCTGTGAGCTGAAGCTGTTTGTCCTCATATTGAAGAGCTCCCTTTAATTATTCTTGTAAGCTTGGTTTGACTTTTACGTATTCCCTTAGTTTCTGTTTATCTGGAAATGACCTAATTTCATCATCAAATTTGAATGAGAGTTTTGCAGGATATATTATTCTTGGTTGACAATTTTTTTCTTTCAAGATTTTATATATGTCATCCCATTGCCTTCTTGCCTGCATGGTTTTTGCTGAATAATCTGAGCTTAGTCTTATTGTTTCTCCTCTGTATGTGACTTCTTGTTTTTCACAAGCTGCTCTCAGGATTCTTTGTCTTTGGTTTTGGCGAGTGTGAATATGATATGCCTTGGTTATTTTTTTGGGGTCTCTTCTATATGGGTTCGTTGAGCTTCTTGGATGGCCAGCTTTTCATCTTTCATAATATTGGGGAAGTTTTCTGTCAGCAGTTCCTCAATGATCCTCTCTGTGTTTTCTGTTTTCTCCCCGTTCTGGAATTCCAATCACTCGAAAATTTTTGCTTTTAATTGTGTCCCACGTAACTCTCAGGGTCTCTTCATTTTTCTTTGTTCTTTTTTCTGAGTTTTCCTGAAACAGAGTTGTATCCAAGTGTTTGTCTTCAGTTCCACTGATCCTGTCATCCACGGTTTGAAATCTGCTTCTCAGCCCTTCCATGACATCATCAATTTCTGAAATCTTGTTGTTTATCTTTTGGATTTCTAATTGTTGTCTTTGTATAATTTCTAGTTGTGAATTTATTTTGGCAATTAGTTCCTGCATTATTTTCCTGAATTCTTCCGATTTTTTTGTCCATATTTTCCATGAATTTGTCTATTTTTTCCTCATGTTTGTCAGCTTTTTGCCTCAGCTCTTGGAGATTTCTGAGTATTAGAGATTTGAATTCCCTCTCAGGTAGTTCTAGTGCATTTTCTTCCAGAGGAAAGTCATCTGGTGTATTTTGGATGCCTACTGGAACCATCCTGTCCTGTTTTCGTAAATGTTTTGTTATTGTCTGCCGTCTTCGGGGCATTCAGTAGTTATTTTTCTCTTTTATTGATTGTAGATTTGTTTGTTTCATCCCTTTTTAAAAAAAAAATTTTGACTATGTCTGAGGAGGCAGACTGTGTGTTCTTTGTCGTTTGCTCATCTGTGGGCACAATACTTTTCACCTCCTTCTTCAACTGGTAGGGTCAGTCACTCAGATATGATATGGCAGGGCAGGTCTAGCTGAAGAGGAGTTACCGGGACGGGTTGTTTCTGGCACTTATTATAGCCACCAGGGTGGGTTGGTAATCAGTGCTGGGCAGGTTCTAGTAGGCCGTGCCTGCACTGCTTGGTGGTGTGATGTCAAGCGCACGGTGCAGGTAGGCAGGATGCAGCGGGGAGATGGTTATGTGTGGAGCTAAAATGGATATGGGAGAGAGGAGAGAGGAACAGGAGCCAAAAAACATACAAAGAAACAAAAAAGAATGCTAGGGGAGCTTGCTGTTGGAATGGAGAGATGAGAGACGATGAAATGGAGAAAAACAGAAAGGGGAAGAGGAAGAAAAGAAAAGAATGAATAAATAAAAATCAGAAAGGTTAAAGAACCACAAAGTTCCCAGGGATCTCACTGATGCAGGTATGAGGTCTGGGGAAGTCGCTCTCAGGTGTCGCAGCACAGCCTGGCCAGAAGACGCAGAGGCATACACCGCCTGGTATTCAGGGATCAGAAAGAGAAGGAAGATATAGAGAGACAAGAAACTGAGCAATGAAGAAAGGCCAAAAGGGAAAAAGAGGGAAAAGAAAACAAAACAAATAAAATAATAATAAAAAAAAAGAACAAGAAAGGCCCCCCAAAAAAACAGAAAAAAAAAAAAAAGAAATGTCCTCAGGGACATTTCACACGTCTGTGGAAGCTGAAGGGGAGTTCCTTGCCACGCAGCTCCACCTGGCCAGAAAGGGCTCCCATCTCAAGAAAAAGAAAAGAAAACAAACAAACAATTCAAAATGAACAAACGAACAAAAGCCCCGGGATCCCACCAGGGTGGTAGCCCAGACCAGGAAGCAGCTCCACACTCGAATGGAGCTCCGCAGCCCCTCAGGAAAAAGCAAAGATGGCGCACGGAGTCAGGCACTCGAGCGAAAGGAGGGGGAGGCGGCGAGAGGCAAGCAAGAAATCCAAAGAAGCAAGAAAAAAAAAAAGAAAAAACACCAGCAGCCAACAAATGGCACTCAGAGAGCCGCCTGCTTGGGTGTGTGGAATCCAAGCAGCCGGTGCTTCCCAGTCAGGAGACTGTGGCCGCGGGAAGCAGAGGAGGCCGAGCCGGGGCAAAGAGGGGTGGGGGTGGGAAAATGCACACCACAAATTACCATTTGTTTTGTCTCCCACTGGACACTCCGTGAGGCTGCTTTCTCGTACCCCCATTTGCTGGTCTCCGATAGGAGTCCAAGATGGTGGATCTGTGTGCTGCGTTAGCTGGTAGGGGACCTCTGCATGAATCTCTCCTCGCTCTCCATTCTCTGTCAGTTTTCTCACTCCATTTGGTGCTTGGCTGAGTTCTTTATCTCTTCATTGATGTTTTAGGGTTTCAGGATTGTTGTATTCTCTGTATGGCTTAGTTTTTTGGATCTTTGCTGTGGAGGGATGGTGTGGTTCTTCTGCCTAGAGCGCCATTTTGCCGGAACTCCCTTAAATCTATTCTTGAGATGGTCTCTAAATTCAGATGGGACATACTCAAGGTTGTGCTTTGGCGCTCGTGGACCTGTCCTAGTTTTCTTCAATTTCAACTTGAACTTGCATATGAGCAATTCATTGTCTGTTTCACAGTCATCTCCAGGCCATGTTCTGACTGATGGTTTTGAGCTTTCCCATGGTATCTTTCCACAGACGTAGTCAATTTGATTCCTGTGTATTCCATCTGGCAAGGTTCACATGTATAGACACCATTTCTATTGTTGAAAAAAAGGTGTTTGCAATGAAGAAGTCATTGGTCTTGCGATATTCTACCATGTGATTTCAGGCGTCATTTTTATCACCAAAACCATATTTTCCAATGACTGATCTTTCTTTGTTTCCACCTTTTGTAGTCCAATCACCAGTATTTATCAATGCATTCTGATTGCATGTTTGATCAATTTCAGATTGGAGAAGTTGTTAAAATCTTCAATTTCTTCACCTTTGGCTTTAGTGGTCTGTGAGCAAATTTGAATAATAGTCATATTAACTGGTCTTCTTTGTAGGCATATGGATATTATTCTATCACTGACAGCATTGTACTTTGGATAAATCTTGTTCTCGAAACATTTTTTCAAGAAAAATCTTCTTGAAAAATCCGTTACTTTCTGTCAATTCCCTAAATCAAAATGCCAAATTTATTTTACTTTTCTCTTCTATTTATATCTATCTAAGCAGCAAGACCTTATTGCATTAATTCAGATAATCTTTATTCTTTCCTTAATATCTAGAACACTCCAGTTGGCCTGTAATTACTCTATCTTCCCACAATTTCTCTAAATTGCACATTAATTAGACATTATTATTTACCAAGAGCCCTGGTGAGACAGTGGTTAAGTGCTCGGCTGCTAACAGAAAGGTCTGTGGGCAGTTAGAAGCAACCAGCCACTCTGCAGGAGAAAGATGTGGGAGCCTGCTAACACAGTGGTTTACAGCCTTGGAAACTCTATGGGGCAGTTCTACTCTGTCCTATAGGGTCTCTGAGTCGGAACTGATTTGAAGGCAATGGGTTGATTGTTTTGGTTTTATTCTTCTGAAATAAAAATTTTCCCTCCTGATACTTGCTTGTTTAAGAACTTAGGACATATCACTATAATCTAGTGAATAAAGTCCAAGTATTTCTTCACGACAGCCTCAATCCTCCATAAAGTAGACTTAGATACTCATTTCTTCTTCTCTTTCAGTGCCATAATATTGAACATCTATGATCAATCATAGAGGTATATTGAAAATATTTACAATATACAATTCATAGACAATCTTACTTTCATCAATCTGGTCATTACATAGATTTATATTAGGAGAAAATGTGCCACTTTCTAGATTTAAGTTGCTCAAAGGCTAAATAACATTATCATGGTCATTATGTCACCACATGAATGACATTATATTTTGCAAATGATAATGAAGAATTTATTATTTCTCCCCAAACTTGTGTAAGAGTCCAATGCCTAGAAAAGTTGCGATGTATTCTTTTTAAAGTATCACAATCAAATTTTTAAGTGGGAAGGACAGTCAAACACTGTATGATAAAACTCTTACTTTGTTGATAGAGACGTGTTATTAGGATGGGCAGAAGGGAGTAGGGCAACATTTCAGAATGTGTAAAAATATAAAAACATGAGAGAACTGTTGAAAATTTTAAATGATTTAGCTAAATAGAAATTAACATACAATTCAAGTTTTTATTTTGACTTTTTAGTATAAAAACTATAATTACATCAAAATAAAAAATAAAAATAAAAAGTAAAACAAAAACAATGTGTTCCAGAAAGAATCAGAGAAAAATTGCCAAAGACTAGAGTTGAAACAACAATCAGCCCCTTGCGTATTTATGTATATGAATATGCAAGTATACCCCTTCTTCCTCTCAAAGCCTGCCTAAATAAGACTTCTTCCAAGTAATCAAAGTAAGACATAATATATCGTGCTTTGTTTGATTTTTCAGCCAATCTGAAATATTCAGAGAATGCATCTTTTTTTTTCCGTTTCTTCTTGAGTCATTGTGTGTGTGTGTATGTGTGTGTGTGAAAATATATACAGCCAAACATATACCCATTCAACAATTTGTATGTGTACAATTCAATGACACTGGTTACATTATTAACATTGTGAATTCTTGCTATCTATTCCCAGATTATTTCACCACCTTCACTTAAACTCAGTGCCATTAAACTTCTCATCTATGCTGTAGAGTTACTTTTGTCGATTTGATCTCATAAAGATAATTCCTTAAAAAGGCACAATGCTCAAGGCAAACATTCTTTCTAATTGAGCTAAACTATTGTTTAAAGATGACTCCAGGGGTTAGTTTTGGTTCAGTGTGTAAATATCGTCTCAGGGCAGTATAATGTGTCCAGGAAGTCTCAATTCTATAGAATTTTAAATTCTTTTCCACATTTTCCCACTTTTGATCAGGATCCATCTATTGAATCCTTGATCAAAACATTCAGTAATGATATCCAGGCACCATCCAGCTCTTCTGATTTCATGGCAAGGGAAACAGTAGTTTATGAAGGGAGTTTTACCTGCAGTCTATTTCTTCTTGATTCCTGGATCTCTTTCTCTGTTGCTTCAGGTAAACAGGGACCAACTGTTGTGTACTGGATGGCTGCTTGCAAGCGTTTAAGACCCCAGCACTACTCAATGAATTAGGAGGTAGAACAGAACTCTAAAATTAATTTTAGGTGAATTGATTGGATTGTTCCATAAAACCATAACTTTAAACCTTTAAACCAAGAAAACTAATCCCTTGAAGTGTTTGGCTGCACTTAATTAGTATCAGTAGCAACTCCCTTTTGTTTGTTTTTTGTTTCTTTGTTGCTGTTGTAAATTTATATTTACATAACACATTTGCCAATTCATCCTTTTTCTTTGTGATATCAGTTTAATTATTCAAGTTGTGTAAACATTACCCTTAATTGATGATAATTTTCCCATCACCATAGACAAAAACTCACTACTTCCCAAAAAATGGTTCTCCCTCTCTCCATTCACTCCCTTGGTAACCTCTAATAACCATTCATCTCTATACTTTTACCTATTCTTGCTGTTTTATATAAGTGACATCATATAGTATTTGTTATTTTGTAGTTCACTTATTTCACTCAGCATAATGTCTTCAAGGTTCATCCATGTGGTAGCATGCAACAGGACTTCATTTCTCTTTATGGCTGAGTAGTATGTACATCCACTGTATGTATGTACCACATTTTGTCTATTCATTCATTGATGGGCACTTTGGTTGTTTCCACTTTCTTGGTATTGTGAGTAGTGCTGCAATAAACATAGGTGTTGCTACATTTAGGTCTCTAGGATATATAACCAGGAAGGTTCCAATCCCCCTACATCCTCACCAACATTTGTTATTTTGTTTTTGTTTTTTTTTTTTTCATTGCCCCGTCAGTAGGAGTGAGGTGAGGTGTTATCTCATTGTAGTTTTGATTTGCGTCTCTCTAATGGCAAAATGATGTGCAGCATCTTTTCATGTGTTTGTTGGCCACTTGAATTGTCTTTGGTGAAATGTCTGTTCAAGTCTTTTGCCCATTTTTTGAATGGGTTATTTGTCTTTTTGATGTTAAGTTGTAGAAGTTTTATATATATTTTGGATAATATACCCTTATCAGATATATGATTCCTGAAGATTTTTGCCAATCTGTAGGTTGTCTTTTTACTCTTTTTATAATATCTTTTGATGAACAAAAGTTTTTAATTCTCATGAAGTCTCGATTACCTATTTTGTCTTCTGCTGCTCGTGCATGTGTTATTATATCTGATAATATATTATTTAAAAAAAAATAGGTCCACAGCTTTGCCCTTATATTTTCCTCCAAGAAATTGATTTTAGTTTTCCAATTTAAGTCCTTTATCCATTTTGAATTAGTTTTTGGGTGTGGTATGAGGTGTGGATCCTCAGAGAAGTTTTCTTTATATTATTTCCATGTGAACAAATAAGCCATGAGAACTCCCTCCTTGAATGATTTATGATTTAACTAAAAATATAGCATGAAAATGTTATGGTTTTCATATACATTCTTTATTTACATTCGAGTACATATGAATGCTCTTGGGTATTTATAACAAGAGATGTGTGGAGTTATTAGCTTGAAAGTGTCCATGATAAATATTATGAATATATTGACTGTCTTGGTAACATTTATAATGCATCTGTTTCTTCCAATTATCAAAAAACTGCTCTTAAATATTAATTTTACATGGATTTGATTATAGGGTAAATAATATTAAACATAAACCTTATTTTCTGTCTGCTTAAAAAACATATTGTAAACTTAAAAAATTATAATTGCTATGCAATTATATAGCATATATACTCAAACACATAGGCACACACACACACACACACACACTTTTATAAAGCAGGGTCAATCATTCAAGTTTTTCACAAGTTAGTGTATTTGTAACACATTTTTCAGAAATAGAGTCCGTTTAGTTTTAACTGTCTTTCTTTCTGGCAATTATGCACGTTTCCTCTTACATCTTCTGGCTATACTTACGTGCATTTGAAGAGAACTAATTAAAATACTTTGTTGTTAATACTTAATTAACATATTTCTTAACTTAGCTAAACTCAAGTTGATTGTTCTTTTTTTTTAGAAATCTTTTTCTTCAGTTTAGAAATATTGTATTTACTAATTTAAGGACTGAATTTTACCTTTGTAGATTTTTCCCCAGTTTATCTCCTACACTTGGTTTCAAATCTTCCTCAAAATGTTCTTTCTCTTTTTTTTTTTTTCATCAATGCCAAATTTTATTTGGATTTATATTACTCCTTGACTTAAGGTTTCATAGAGGTCCAATCTCACATTTTTTTTGATAAAACATTGTATTAAAATATGTAAGAAATAAGAAATAAGTTCCCGTAAGTTCAATAAGTACCTGAAGTGTGTGCTACTTCCAAGGCTAAAAGGTAAAACTGTTATGAAGTCACTTTATGCTTTACAACTTCAATAAATGTTATCAAATCAATGATATCAACCTTTTCATAAACATTCTATAGTAATATAAAAATAATGTTTCCTCCTCATGAAATCATATCCTGATATTCTGAAAGGATTCTGACACTGCATTTCTTGTTTTTGAAAGAGAAATACCCTCAAAAAATATATGGTGGGCATAAAATATACTGACACCCGAGAATATATATTTTTTCACAGATTTGTGTTTGACAGTTCTCAGTATTCAAGAACTGAAAGAATTAAATTTTTTATTTCAAGTTGACAAGTGAAGCACTTCAGATCCTTTGGGCTAAATGTGAGTTATATACATACGCATATTTATGAAATAAAGATGAATATATAGTAGACTCTGGGTGGCGCAAACAGTTAAGCGCTTAGCTACTAAGTGAAAGTTTAGCAACTGTAATCCACCCAGAGGATTCAGAAGAAAGCCCTAGCAATCTACTTCCGAAAGGTCACAGCCACTGAAAAATCCTATGCAATGTTCTATTGAGAAACACATGGGATTGCCATGAGTCAGAATCAACTCAACAGCAACTAGTGTGTGTTTTACATGCATATCTACATACGCACATATAAAGAAAAAATTATAAAAACTAGTCATATGAACTTGGACAAGGTAAAGCACTGGCTACAACTAAATTTTTTCATTTATAAAAAAGTAATGTGTATTACATTCACATTTACTACTCAACAACAAAAAGATAAACAACCCTACTTATAAAATGGGCAAATGACTTGAATATACCTGTAGTTCCTAAAGGTTTCCCAAGGCTCCTTGCCATTTGTGCTTTCTCAACATGGCCACTTATTTTCTCAATCTTGCATAGAGAGTCTCTGATCTCAGGGAGGAACCTGTTCCTCATTTAAGGACTTTTATGTGATTAAATCAGGCCTACCCAGGATAGTCTCCTTTTTTATTTACTCAAAATCAATTGATTTGGGGGTCTTAATTACATCTACAAAAGCTCTTCACCTTTGCCATGTTGTCTTGACTAGATCCAAGTCACAGGTCTTATTCACAATCAAGGAGAAGGAATTATACAGGGTGTGAACAGAAATCATGGAGATCACTCTAGGGTCTGTCAACTACATCAAGTGATAATAAATGCTTGTATTTTCTGTAGTTAGGATCTTGGGCTTTGGAATAGTACAGGTTTGGGATTTGTCAATTTTTAGCTTTGTGAAGTTGGTGATCTGCTTCACCTGTATAAATGTCAGTTCCCTCAAACATAAATTGTGGATAATAATAAGACCTACCTGATAAGAATGACTGTGAGAGATGATAGATCTGCAGCACTTTGTATCGTACATACCAGTAGACATACATTTTAGCTTTTACTTGTTATTATAATTATTAAAAATAAGGACTTTATGAGTAACCATTTCCCCTTAGCCAAAGAAATGCAATCCTGAATCATAAATATTGTAAAACTAATTTATTTCTAGAATAAATAGAATAAACAGATATGTACCAGGTGTTTAATTCTATCTAGTCTTACTAAGATCCTCGTGCCAAGCTCAAACCTATAAAGTAGCATTTGTTCATTCTAGACCTCTATGTAAGTGATTACTTGCAAGAATGGTCTTATACTGATACCCTTTTTGGTGCTTTGGATTAACTGCTAAAGGGGATGATATTGTCTTTCAATCCATTATTTTCCTATTAAATTCTCTTGGCACTGTTTGAGTTTTTCTAATGTTTTATCTTTCTTCCCCAAATACATTTCCTTCTTTTTACCTGGCTTCACGTCTCAGTTCTTAACAGCAGTTTAAATATTTAAAAAGTTTCAGCTACAGACTTCTTTTCAAAACTACTATAAAACTGAAAACCCAGTGAGAACATCAGGATCAAATATGTTAACTTGTTATTCTGGAGAGCATAAAGAAATTTCACAGAACTACGGTTTTCTGGCCCTGTTCCCAAATTATGGCAAGTCTTATTTCTTCCCCTAACACTTTACAATTCTATTTTGAAAATAACATAGAAAAAAAATTAATTGCAATAGCCACCATAACTACTTAATTGTAAAATTTAACTGAAATTTCAGTTTTTCTGCCCTCTAATGGTCTAGAGTAAGGAAGACAAGGGGTAAAGAGGAACTGGCATTATTGAGGATCACCTATGTATGAGTCACTTGCTATAACTTTTATAAATGCTTTTATTTAATTCATTCACTGAATGAAATGTGTTAGTCGTATGGAAATCAGGAGGGACAAGTCCCTTGAGAAGGACATCATGCTTGGTAAAGTAGAGGGTCAGAGAAAAAGAGGAAAACCCTCAAAGAGATGGACTGACGTAGTGGCTGCAACAATGAGCTCAAGCGTAACAAACCTTGTGAGGATGTTACAGGATTGGGCAGTGGTTTGTTCTGTTGCACACAGGGTAGCTACGAGTTGGAACCAACTCGAGGGCACCTAACAACACAACAACACTAAAACATATGCTCAATACAATTCTATTTTTCAATCCTGTATATTTTTAATATTTGATTGATGTTTGTCAAAAACACAATAAGCCCATTATTTTTCACTGCCAATAAAATCTACCCACAAATTAATTTTTTTTTATAACTGGTAAGATGAACTCTGATACACATTCATGCACACACACACACGTGCGCACATGCACAGGCAATATCTGTAAGGAAATTCTAGAGTGTTTTCACAAGGGAAGAAAGGAGAGAAAAGATATTGACTAGGACAAAAATATCCAGCAGGTAATTTGAAAAGCAGGTATACATAATTGTGATATGCATTGAGTTGGCCTGGCAGAGAGTAAAGATAGCTACACTGCCTTTGCTCTTCTTGTCAAGCCAGGAGCCTGAAGGGTAACTTCTACTCACATGGTGTCATTGTAATTTGTACAATGGCATCATACCTACCAAATCTGTGCATATCTGCAGGGTTATATCCACCCTGATAGGTCACTTCTTAATTTTCACAAAGATACCTATGGGCTAGCAGTAACCCAGGTAGTTTTTTTTTTGTTTTGTTTTGTTTTTAATTTTGTTTTCCTGTGTGAGTTTTAAGTAAACTCCCTTTCCATCTCCCCCCAAAAATCTTCAATAAATTATTTATTGCTGATCCATGATTTTGCAGTTAGACTTGTATTACCTGGGGTGTGAAGAAATGAAAAAGAACGTAATCTGGCTTCAATATTTTTGTATGGCCAAAACAGACTAAGATTATCCAATGAAATTCTTTAGGTTGATATTCAAAGTTGAAAGAATATGATCACATTCAGCTTTTTCATCCTCATCTTTAATTTATAAATTCCAGTTTAAAAGCACCACTCACTGTGTTGCCAAAGATCTACATTTCTTGGCTCCTTTGTTATTGCCTGTGATTCACATTTATTATCAGTAATACTCTTTGCCCTATGAAAAATCTTCACCTGAAAAAACCTATGCATTACTTAAAGACAACATCAAACAAATGCAGAATTACCTACCTAGGTACTGTTAGATTTTCTTCCTCTGAGGTCCCAGACAACCCAATGTGCGTCTATAACTATCATCTCTTTGTGTGCTTCTTTTCCAGTCTAGGTTTTAAGTAACTTAGAGGTAGAAAGTCTATCTAATTCATTTTTGCATCTTAAGTACTGAATAGAGTACTATTGAATAAATGTTTAGAGAACGTTTTGAAGAAAAAAATACACCATCCCAACTTTCCTGGTCTATAGAAGGATAGCCCTTCCCTAAAAACCATTTACCTGTTGTTATAACTGTTTCTCCTCTCACAGGATTAGAATAAACTCTACCTGGTTATTGGGCCTTGGCTACTGGTCTCAGTCATTTGATTGAATGGAGCTAATATATTAAAACCTTTAAGCCCTCTCCATGTCTCCTTGGAGCCATCTGCTATGGGTGTTTCTTTTTAGAATCTTTTAACTTTTCCTCTCATGGTATGTTTCAAGCTCTATACTGGGAAGGCAGGAAATCAACCAACCCATTTGTCTCTCACACTAAGTGTTATGTCCAGCCAGTGAGACAGACAAAGCTAAAACCTTTAAAGAAAAGCAATTCTTCTCAGCTATCAACAACTCTTCTGCCTGATATTCTATAGAAAAGAGGTTGAGAAAGATAAATTGTGGGGATTTAATTTCCCTGAATGTTCAAACATAAGATAATTTGATTTTGGACATTAAAATTATTATATTTTTTGATTTCTTAATAATATTTCAAGTGCAGAAGAATTTCATCATAAAACTTTAATTTATTATCAGGAAATTCAGTCAGAAGGACTTCATATTCAAATGGAGCCTCTTGTTAAAATTCTATTATTGGAATATATTTAGGATGGATGTCATAAGATGTAATTGCAAAAGATTTCATGGGCTACATTGACCCAGGTGTTATTGTTGTTAGCTGCTGTTGAGTTGGCCCCCAACTCATAGCTGCCCCATGCACAATAGAATGAAATGCTGCCTTATCCTACACCATCCCCAAGATAGTATTGACCCAGTAAATAACATAAAAACTTAATTTTTGAGCTTAGGTAAAGTGCCATTGGAGTTATTTTAAAATACACACACTGCACTTACTTTTCAAAACCATGTAAAGGCCTTCAAAAAAATACAAAAGAAGCTGTTTTTCATAATAAAGGACAGGATTCATGAAGGTGGGAGTAGGACTGTCCCTGATAGACTGCTAAAGAGCTCATTTGATGGGAACTAATTATCCATCTGACTGACCATAAGCTTAACTATTAAACTCAGTTGTTGTTGTTGTTTCTTTCTTTCTTTTCTGTTCTTTTTTTTAACAACAAAGATCTAGGGAACATTGGCCACATCTTCATCCATGTTGAGGTGCAACTAACAGCAGAATACTCCTGGTTTTTTCCTGTGCATTAATTACATATGGTCTGATAATTGGAAGGACTCACAAAGTTTCTCAACATATATTCATGCAAACTTTAATCGATGATAAGGATATAGTGGAGCAAGAGAAAAAAAGCAAAAGCAAGCATTGGGACCTAAAAGACTTCCAGGCACACAACTCCCCAGGGCTCCTGCTCAGTCACACAGAATGTGCTTCATCTTTGGATTATTAAACATGAAGATATGTACATGGAATTTGGCGTCAAGTGATCTAAGGAAGGTTTTCAGTGGAATTTTTTTTTTTTTTGTATCTCCACCAATCATATAGCCAAGCTAAGTTGTATAACTGGTTAAACTAGAAACAGAAAAAGCAAAAAGACAAACATCAAAATATTAATTATTCATATCATCCAATGAGGTTTAGTCATTACTTTAAAGAAACATATCAGTTAAACTGAACAAACTTTCTTGTAATGATGCAAGAGCTTGACAACTCTTGTACCTCCTCTCATCACCAAAATTTAAATTTTATGAAAAGTATCAATAGATTGATTCCGTGTAATAGTTAGCTGATTATTAACCAAATCTAGTTCCTCCTCTGTCCAATACGCTTCCATTGGAAGAGAATTTATGGGAATATTAGTTCAATTTCCCAATAATTTGATTATCTTTAGCTATATTATCAAAAGTTTTGTTCACATCAAACATACATTACACCAGTTTATCACATCAAATAACATTTTAATTATTATTTATAGTAGGTTCATCACAAAATAAATGATACTATTTTATTATATTTTAATAAATAAATTATTACAGTAATAATTTCCCTGCCTTCCCAACAAAAATAGACCAACTTATATACAAAATTTCATGAACAAGAGCCAGTTCTGGATTCCAACTCTCATGTAAGCATAACCATAATGCCTTATTACGTATTACAGGAATGTAATTCTCATCTTCCCCACCAGTATAATCCTAACTAAACTTAAACCCACTGCCATAGAGTCAATTCTGACTCATAGTGATCCCATAGGGTTTCAAGGCTGTAGATTTCTATGGAAACAGACTGCCATAGGTTTCTCCCATGGAACCACTGGTGGTTTCGAGCAGTTGACTTTTCAGTTAGCAGTGGATAGCTTTAATAACCAAGTATAGTAGGTTTTAAATTCTTACTTACTGCATTGTTGAGTAGAACTACATTTTGCTTATGCATGCATTTTTGTTAGTTAAAGAGCACCAAAGAAAAGCACATTCTCTATTCATGAATTCCCATAAACTGGTCACTATGAGTCAAAATCAACTCGACCACAGTGTTTTGTTTTGTTTTGTTTTTAGAGAGAAACCATAAGTCCTGTAAGTTTATTTCTTGGGCTTCTGCCACGAAGACCCCAGGCCATTTTTCTTGAGCTGTCTTCACTTCCATTTGGAGGAATATACTTCACAGTCCCTTTTATGTCAGTCTGCATCCTCTTTCCCATCTTCCTTCCCTAACATGGTGTCCATCAGTTGTGTGGTTTTTTTTTTTTTTTCGTTTTTTTTAACACTGAACTATAATCTGCCCAGTCCACTTGCCATCATTCCCCTTCCTCCTTTCTAAGAGGCCAATATAGGTCCACATCTTAGTTATCTAGTGCTGCTATAACAGAAATACCACAAGTGGATGGCTTTACCAAACAGAAATTTATTCTCTCATAGTTTTGGAGACTAGAGGTCCGAATTCAGGGTGTCAGCTCCAGGGGAAGGCTTTCTCTTTCTGTTGGTTCTAGAAGAAGGTCCTTGTCATCAATCTTAACCCCGGTCTAGGAGCTTCTCAGAGCAGAGACCCTGAGTGCTTCTTTCTTGATGGCATGAGGTCCCTCTCCTCTCTGCTTAATTCTGTCTTTTATATCTCAAAAGAGATTGACCCAAGATACGACCTACTCCTGCCTCATTAACATAACTGCCTCTAATCCTGCCTCATTAACATCATAGAGGTTAGAATTTACAACACATAGCATAATCACATCAGATCACAAAATGGTGGACAATCACATAATACTGGGAATTGTGGCTTAGCTCCTAGATCTGTGCTAATTTAGCCCAAAATTCTTTTAGAATGTTTGAAAGGATATTTAATCCTCCATCAGGCATATTGCTACCATTGAGATTTTATTGCTTAAGTATAGTTTAAGTATATATTTATGCATGTTTGTATATTTATATACCAAAAATGTTGAATTTCCCGTAATGTGTAACTGCACCAATTATGCAGAGTTGAGTAATTGGAAAAACTCAAACTCCTCAGACTGCACTCATATGAGACTTTTACAAAGTAAAGGTACAGCCTAAGCGCCCTTCAACACATGAGTGGATAAACAAACTATGTTTACATACACACAATGGAATACTACCCAACAATAAAGAACAATGATGACTTTGCAAAATATCTCACAACATGGATAAATCTGGAGGGCACTATGCTGAGTGAAAAAAGTCAATCACAAAAGGACAAATACTGTATTGGACCACTATTATAAAAACTCATGAAAAGGTTTACAAGCAGAAAGAAACAATCTTTGATGGTTACTAGGAAGGAGAGGGATGGAGAGGGAAAAAGACAATCTAGACAACAGATAAGTGGTAACTTTGGTGAAGGGTAAGACAGTACACAATATTGGGGAGGTCAGCAAAACTTGACCAAGGCAAGGTCATGGAAGCTTCATAGACACATCCAAACTCCCTGAGGGACTGAATTACTGTGCTGCAGGCTGAGGACCATGGTCTCCGGGAACATCTAGTTCAACTGGCATAACATAGTATATAAAGAAAATGTTCTACATCCTACTTTGGTGAGTTGCATCTGGTGTCTTAAAAGCTTGTGAGAGGCCATCTAAGATACCCTAATGGTCCCACCCCATTTGGAGCAAGGGAGAATGAAGAAAACCAAAGATACAATGGAAAGATTAGTCCAAAGGACTAATGGACCACATCTACCACAGCCTTCACCAGACTGAGTCCAGCACAACTAGATGGACTACTACAACTGACTACTCTGACAGGAATCACCATACAGGGTCCCAGACAGAGCTGGAGAAAAATGTAGAACAAAATTCTAACTCACAAAAGGAGACCAAACTTACTGATCTGACAGATACTTGAGAAACCCCAAGACTATGGCCCCTGGACACACTTCTAACTCAGTACTGAAGTCATTCTTGAGGTTCACCCTTCAGCCAAAGACTAGACAGGCCATAAAACAAAATGAAAGTAAATGGCACAGCAGCCCCGGGGCAAGGACAAGAAGGCAGGAGGGGACAGGAAAGCTGGTAACGAGGAACCCAAGGCTGAGAAAGGGAGAATTTTGACATGTTGTGGGATTGGCAACCAATGTCACAAATCAGTAAGTGTATTAATTGTTTAATAAGAAACTAATTTACTCTATAAACCTTCACCTAAAGTACAATAAAAATAAAAAATAAGTAGTCAGTGACCTAGGAAGAAACCAAGGAGAAAGTGGAAGCATAGAGGAAAAATGGAGAAAGTGGTTCAGAAGGGAAGGAGTGATCAACTGAGTAGACTGGTTCTGAGAAGTAGAATAAGATGAGGGCATTTGCAAGATACCTTGTTTAATCTTTCAGATCCACTCTTTACCTTTCTCCTCCCTTCATTCTGCTCCAGAAGGCTGGCATACACGAACTCATCAATGGCTTTCTTGCTCTACGGATTCTATTGACTCAGCTAACTGGGAACCTCAGCATGAGATCTGATGTTTACTCCCCCATCTCACTCCTTGTAGGCTTGCCTTGGGCTGGCTATGTTCCTCTACTGAAGGTCACAACTGCCTGCTAAGTGGTTCCTCTCCATGATGCTCTTCTCCCTGGTTACTAAGTGCATCCTCCCTTTATCATTCAAGATTATGGGCAGTTACCTTTGGGTGTTATAATATTCTTTGTGGTTTCTCTAGAGTCTTCCCACTGTTTGTAAATAAAGCCTGTATTCAACCATCCTCAAATTATACTATTTTTATTGTGTTATCTGTTTCCTGTTGCAAACCTGATTGATAGAGGTTAAAAATGAAATTGGAGTACAGCCTGGAAGTTGTAGTCGTCTTTGACAAATACAGTTTCAGATGCATGATGAGAGTGAGACTTAACTGGATTAAGTTCATAAGGGAAATGATGTGAGGAATTAGAAACAGAAACAGTAAAACATTCTTTCGAGACATTTTGCTATGAAGAGGTCAAGGCATTGGAGTGATTCATGAAGAGGTGGCATGTGATAAAGGGAATATTACTGAAAAAGGGAGAAAACTGAAATGAATTTCAAAACTAGTAACCTCCTTATAAAGTTTCACATATGGTAGCTGGTTGTGTTGCATTCTTATAGAGAAGAATCTTCCACACTGGAATTCTAAGAGGGATTAAGAGAATATATTAGATGATCACTCAGAAGAGAAAGCACAAATTCTGCTACCTAGCTCAACTCCACTGTTCCACCTTAGCTCAAGTAGAAAACAAAGGCAAAGGAAGGGATCTTCAAGATTCTTTGTAATTTTCCCAGATTTTCACAGCAGGAAAGCATGGATTCCCTGTTCACTGATTACCTTTTTGAAAGTTGTGTTCTGCTATGCTATTTCAATGTTATACATCTTTGAAACACAAGCATCAAAGGATAGCATGTATCTGACTAGTTCTAAACATAGTCTATCATTTATTATATAACCCGCAGGAAGGTTTTTGAATGGATGTTCTTTAGCTTTTAATACACAATTAATTACACTTGAAAATAATGCTACTTTTAGACTTTGAAAGTTATTTTCAATGTCTTAAAATCTATGCTTATAGTAATTTGCAGTTTGTCTCACAGACAAAAGTGTCTGTGCAAGATATATTTGTGGGAAAAATAGAGAGGAATGGAACTGCTATGAGAACAAGAATGCCTTGGGGGAAGAAGGGTCATGTAGATATAATTGCTGAGTATCATCCCTTAGATCTCATTTATTTATTTTCCTATAAAATACATAAGAGGCTTTAGAGAGGAGAGAAAACACAGCTGAGAGTAGAGAAACTAAGCAGATCTAAAGTTTAAAGTGTAGTCGATAAGAATGAACAAACCCCTTAAGCTTTCTGACTTGTCAAACAATGATCCAATGATCCTGACCCTCTTCACAGGTCTCTTGTGACCAGATCAGTTCTGTGAGCTGCCTAATTAGTTCAGGAGTGCTGGAAATCGCATGTACTACATTTGTATTACATTCAAAGGAACTACTCATTTTTATAACGTGCTTAAATGGATTCAATTGGATAATTAAATTGGGTTACTACACAGCAAAAATCAAGTTCCAGCAAAATATTTATTCCACTAACCAATTATTAAGTTTTATTTTCCCATTAAATATTACATAATAAAACACAGACAACAAATGTAACCTAGATAGTTAAAATATTGAAGCTAGTAATGTTATCAAATTCTGAAGATTGGCAAACAAATATAGTTTTTAATTATATATTCATTTACCTCGAGGTTGATGCGAGGACAGAATCTGAAAATGCATCGGAAAACTTGTGAAATTATATTCTGTTCTACAAATGTTAAGATATTGTTAATTATAAATATATATTTAAGCTGGTTTTAGTTATTTGTCTAATGATTGTATCTTATTTTTGCACCACAAAATAACCAAAAATCTCTAACAGAGTTTGCAATAATGCAGTTTTCAAAATTTGTATCAGTAGTCTGCTTAATTGTTAATTATGTTGTGAAACTCAACAAATTCACTGGTCATAATAAATATTCAAAATCCATGCTGTTTGCTTAACAAGTTAAGAGTAGTGTTTCAGCTTAATAGGCTTATCTATTGTTTCCCACTGGGAAGGCACAATGATAGTAAGTTAAGAGAACAATAATCACTGAACATAATGAAGTTACAGTTTTATAACAATTAGAAGCACACAGATACATATACAAGACATAATGCAATATATCAAATGGTGATAGAGTAGAATTAACATTAATTTAAAAAATAGAGTCCATCACTCCATTGGGAGTTTGAGGAAAGTCAATGGATGGCATTCCTGTTTTCTTCACTTACATTAAAAACCTGGTAAGAAAAAAAAGTGATTTTGGCAGATGAAAATCAAAACAGAATCTTTATCATCAATAAAGCTGATACTAGATCACGTAAGTTAGGTGTGCCGCAACAGTGAACTTCTTAACACTAAACTTCTGTGTTAGATAGACCTATCCACTGGGTCAAAAGAAGTTCTAACCATCACAAGCCATCCCATAATGGAGACCTGAGCTGTTAAAATTTGAAGCATGGAGGTGCAGAGTAGAAGCCATGCTTTCTGTGGCCAACTGGCTTTTAACAGGAAGGAGAGGAATGCTGGTAGAGATAAGTCATTACTAGTTGCTAAATAAGAGTTCACCAATTTGATTAGTTGCTCCACCTCTCCATGGAGAAGAGAGTGAAGAGGCAGAGTGTGTAAGACAGAGTTACCTTACGGTTGTAGTAGTACAGCTCTGTGATTATATCTAGGGATACTCAGCTGGTGCTGATCCTTGGCCAAGATAAAGATGCAGTGTGTTAGCTAGTGATTTATGATTCACTATATACAGTTCAAAACACTGAAGCCATACAGGGATAGCTTTTCTACATTGTTTAGAGATATATAGATGGATGGCTTACCTGGTTTAACCAATTACACAACTTAGGTTGGCTACATGACCAATAGTATACAAAAGATACCACTGGAGAGTTTTGCTCAGATTCCCATTAAACCAAGATTTCTCACACGTATCTTGATGGTTCAGAATCAAATGATGAAATGTGTCCTTTGCAATGGAAGAAAGACTATAGTGTGCTGCATCTGGAAGACTTTTGGACCCCTAATGTTTGTCTGTGCATTCCTTCTGTGACTGTGGAATATCCTTTACCTTTTTATTTATTTATTTATTTATTATTATATTTTAGATGAAGGTTTACAGAGCAAATTAGTTTCTCATTAAACAATTAATATACCTATTGTTCTGTGACATCGGTTGCCAACCCCATGACTTGTCAACACTCTCCCCTTCTCGACCTTGGGTTCGCCATTACCAGGTTTCCTGTCCCCTCCTGCCTTCTTGTCCTTGCCCCTGGGCTGGTGTGCCCATTTAGTCTACCTGAAATGTAGAATCATTCTTACTTTCTTCTTTTTTCCTCATGCATTGCAACCAATTCATTAGTAAGTCCTATGCACTCTACTCCAAAAAGATATCCATCAGATACCCCTTCTCTCCATATGTCAGCATGCAGCATGCACATTTCTTAATAGCTACCTAGCAGGTCTCCCTGCTTGCTCTCTTTGCCCTAATAATATCTCTAGATAAAAAACAAACAAACAAACAAAAAAAAACCCACAGTCATTGAGTTGATTCCAACTCATAGTGACTCTACATAGAAACCCAAAAATGCCCAGAGTGTCCTTTGTAATTCGTAAATTAGATCATATCACAACTCTGCCTGACATGCTCCAAAAGTTTCCCTTTGTGTATAGACTTAAGTCCAAATGTTTTATTATGGCCCAAAATCCCTATGTGACTGCTGACTGCTGACTTTCCTGAACTAATCTACTCTTCTCCAGTGGTTCTTTATGCTCTTGCTTCCTGAACCTTCTGATTGTTTCTTAACCAGAGCTTTTGGCCCTACTCTTCACTCATTTGAATGTGGTCTTGTCATTTCTGCAGGTCTTACTCTATTACTCTTTCATCCAGATCTCTGTCAAATGGACCTCCCCAGTAAAACCTAGTCTGGCCATCCAATCTAAGTTATCACCCCCCACCCCAGTCATATGGTCATATGGTTTTATTCTCTTACTAGCACTTATAAATTCCTGCAATTTTCTTATCATATACTTTTTTTATGTTTCTCCCCCCCAAAAAAAATTAAGTTCAATGAGATCAGAAATCTTATCTAACTTGTTCACAACTATAATCCAGCATCTAAAATAAACTTTGATCCATAGTAGTTATTAATTTTGCTTAATCTAGATGAATGAACACTCTGACTTCAATCCTCAACAAGAGGACTGAAGAAATTATGGTCCGAAGAAAATGACTGCACACTACCCTGAGAATGAAGAAGATAAAACATTCTCCCTTCAAGCAGGAAGGAAAAATTAAAGATAGAATTTTGCTTTGCATGATGGCATCTGACAGAGTATTCAGGAGGACAGGAACTGAAGCATGTGCCCTGGCTTCCCTTCCTGCACAGAAACTCTGAAGCCTCAGGAGCTAGGAGAACCTAGATACACTTGAGGATTGTTTCTCACTTAAAAGGACACAAAAATGGAAAATTTCAAGCATTTTAGGGAAGTGTAGAGTCTTCTGTTGCATCCCAGATGTCAGGAGGCAAACAATGGGATTCCCAGTAGACCAGCTGAGAACTATTAAAGGGCCACACTGTAGAGCTTGCAGAGCTGAATCCAATAGTGACAGAAGTCAGAGTAGGTGAGATCACTAAGAACTGGAGCCAACAGAGAAGAAATCATGAATTTTATCAGATACAGACTTCAGCAGTTCATGTCAGCATCTTACCCAAAAGAAGGCAGGGCCATCCACAGATCAGCACTAGACACTCAAGAATAAGAGAAGACCAATCATTCCTTATCAGAGACTAGGGAAAGACCCTAAAATAATCACAGAGACTCAAGGCCTCTTTTAACCATTGTCATGAGAATACGTAAATTTTAACTGCAAAGACCACTTGACCTTCCTGGTAGCAGCAATCCTGCGTTCAGATTATCAGTCAAACTCATGAGCTGCAATAGACTTCTCATCGCACTAACTGTACATATAAGAAATTAGGTAAGATAAATAACAACACATACTATACAGCAATTATGTAGAAACTGCATGAGACTATTTCAAAAACATTCTGTCCTTGGGGTAGGCATGGTCACAAGAGAGGAAGATGAATGGGTGTGTTCATCCTTAGCTTAGGGAAGTCATCAGCTCTAGGCTTCTTTCAGCTTTTACTCTTAACTAGTACACTCGAGATACATGCTAGCTTCTGTCGGCTGGTATAGCTACATCTCCCCAAGACTAGTTAATCATTGATCAATATTCAGTCTTGATAATGAAGTAGAGGTGCTTACTCCATTACTTAGTTATTAGATTCTCTTTTGCCTTGGATCTTGTATCCTCCTATATATTTCTAAATATTACAAAGATAATTTGAATAAAGGTCTTTTTGCATTCTAGAGGATAAAGGAAAGGAAAAAGAACCAAATGAGAACCCTTCTCTTCCAGTTCACCTCCTGATCATTGCCAATATTCACTTTGTTAATATTTCTCAACACTTCCTTAAAATTTTTATTATAGAAACTTCTACAATATTTAATGCACAATAATAGAAATACAAGAATATTAACAATCACCAACACCTGTCTCAGGCAATAAAGTATTAAAATTTCCCTCATAAAATACATTTACTATGAGCATACGTGCTTGCCTCATTCTTCTTCATATAGTCCAGTGTCTTGGATTATTTGCCCAGCATACAGACTGAATAGGCATGGTGAAAGGATACAACCCTGATGCACACTTTTCCTAACTTTAAACTACACAGTATTCCCTTGTTCTATTCAAATGACTGCCTTGTGATCTACGTACAGGTTCCTCATGAGCACAATTAAGTGTTCTGGAATTCCCATTCTTTGCAATGTTATCCATAATTTGTTATGATACAAACAGTCAAAGGCCTTTGCATAGTCACTAAAACACAGGTAAACATCTTTCCGGTATTCTCTGCTTTTAGCCAGGATCCATCTGACATCAGCTATGATATCCCTGGTTCCACATCCTCTTCTGAATCTGGCTTGAATTTCTGGTAGTTCCCTGTTGATATACTGCTGCAGCCACTTTGGAATGATCTTCAGCAAAATTTTACTTGTGATATTAATGATATTATTTGATAATTTCTGATTGGATCACTTTCTTGGGAATAGGCGTAAATACGAATCTCTTCTAGTCAGTTGGCCAGGTAGCTGTCTTCCAAATTTCTTAGCATAGACGAGTGAGCATTTCCAGCGCTGCATCCGTTTGTTGAAACATCTCAATCGGTATTCCATCAGTTCCTGAAGCCTTGTTTTTTGACAATGCCTTTAGTGCGGCTTGGACCTCTTCCTTCCGTACCATCAGTTCCTGACCATATGCTACTTCGTGAAATGGTTGAACGTCGACCAATTCTTTTTGGTATAGTGATTCTGTGTATTCCTTCCATCTTCTTTTGATGCTTTCTGTGTCATTCAATCATTTAATTAAGAACGGGGCATCAGAATTGGAGGAAGACTCATTAACAACCTGTGTTATGCAGATGACACAACATTGCTTGCTTCAAGTGAAGCACTTACTGATGAAGATCAAAGACCACAGCCTTCATTATGGATTACGCCTCAACACAAAGAAAACAAAAATCCTCACAACTGAACCAATAAGCAACATCATGATAAACGGAGAAGAGATTGAAGTTTCCAAGAATTTCATTTTACTTGGATCCACAATCAATACACATGGAAGCAGCAGTCAAGAAATCAAGATGCACTGCACTGGGCAAATCTGCTGCAAAAGACCTCTTTAAAGTGTTAAAAAGGAAAGATGTCATCTTGAAGATAGGTGCACCTGACACAAGTGATGGTGTTTTCAATGGCCTCGTATGCATGTGAAAGCCAGATGATGAATAAGAAAGACTGAAGAAGAATTGATGCCTTTGAATTATAGTGTCAGCAAAGAATATTGATTATAGCATGTACTGTCAAAAGAACAAACAAGTCTGTCTCGGAAGAAGTACAACCAGAATGCTCCTTAGAAGCAAGTATGGAGAGACGATGCCTCGCATACTTTGAACATGTTATCAGGAAGGACAGTTTTTGTAGAAGAACATCATGCTTGGTAAAGTGGAAGGTCAGTGAAAAACAGGAAGACCTTCAATGAGATGGACTGACATACTGGCTGCAACAATGGACTCGGGCATCACAACAACTGTGAGGATGGCACAGGACCAAGCAGTGTTTCGTTCTGTTGTACATAGGGTTGCTATGAGTCAGAACCAACTCGACGGCACCTAACAACATACATGCTTAAATTTTTCTAATATTCCTTTACCAATTAGACTATTCTCCCCTTTTATCCCAATTTTGTGTGTTTTATAGGTGTTTATAATAGAGGTATTATTAAAAAAAAAAACCCTAAATTTATTTATTTTTTCCTTTAGCCAATCAGTCTCCATGGATATCATATCAATTGAGGTTTTAGAACAATTTGCAAAATATTTCTCATCCTAGGAATATCCTATACGTAAGTTTTATTTTAACTACCTCTCTAAGTAAAGTTACAATGTCTTTTCTATGCCACATAGCTTTGGGAATCTTATCCAAAGCTATCATTTTAGCAATCAATTGTTAAGCAACAAATAATCCAAAATCTTAGATTGCTTAGATAGCCACTTTTCTCTTTTTTAATCATTCCTAGTTCTATGGATTCACTGGACTATTCTGGGAATTTGTTCTACTGGGTTCACTTGGAATGTCTCAAACAGTTTGCAGTCAGAGGGCAGATGATACTGGAGTATCTGGAGGCTCACCTGTGATGAGGGAACTATTAGATCTCTACCCGTTCATGTAATCTCAGGACTGCTCCTCTCTAAGTGACTTCTCCACATGGTCTCCCCATGAAATGTCTCCATCAGAATAGCTATACTTCCTACCGATTGTGTCAGAGCTTCCAAAAGTGAGCACTCCAAGAGGGAGGAAGCAGAATCTGCCTGTATTTTTGAAGTCTAGACGCGTGCCTTGTGCAGTGGCTTTCTCCATAGTCTATTGGCCAGTCCAGATTCAACATGGGAAAGGACTATACGAGCGCTAAAAACTGTCAGCTATGGTACACAGGGGAATCTTAAAGGCTAGATACAATGGGCATATTAGATGATTTCTACTGGCATTCTGCACATCTTTAACCACACTGGCAACTTCAACTATTGACAAAGGAATATGTCATCATTTCATTCAACATTATATACACCTTGAACACTATGTGCATAATCACTTCACATAACCAAGTAGCTACCTCCAGAGGTGAGATCGGGTTATCTCCCTTTGCATTACAAATGCTTTCTGAGCTAGCAACTGGTGGACATCAACGTGGCCCATTTTAATTCTTCCTCAGAATTCCTACAAGGATTTTCATAGTTTAATTGCCCATATAAGGGTATTCTTAAGTGTTCATTGATCTAGAATCAATATTCCAAACTATAAAACAAGGTCAAAGCTCAGGAGTCTGTAGATATCCAAATATTAACTTAGAAGTGAGAGGCAAGTTCTTCCTTCAATGTCAGATATACTCTCCCCATTTCTGCCTATTTTACAGATTTACCTAGGCCTTCTTCAACTTAAGTTGTACTTTCTGCTGGGAAAATGGCAGCAGACTTTCAAATGCCATTGTATCATTTAATTCGGAAACTCCATCAGTCAACAAGGTATTTTGTTTCATTTTAGCACAGAGAAAACCTAGGGTTTATAGTATTAGTTAACAGAAACCAGCCATTTTAGGGGGATTCTGTTCTCTGTTGGAAAGTAATATTGTGACCTGCTCATTGTTATAGCATTCTAGTAGTGTGTTCCTATAAATATTATTTCCATGTTATCAGTGAACTCTGCTAAACTACCCCATCTGATTGTAATGTCTCTCAAATATACCTGTGACAGAATTGGCTGTATGAACCTGAACAAGGTTTTGTTTTATCTCTTTTAAATTTCAGACTATTGTTTTTTGAGTGTGAATGTAGATGCAATGGAAGATGAGATAACAATAATTATATAATTATAGAGAGAATTAAATAATTTAATGTTAAGTGTCTGGTATATCATGGACAATTCCTTAACCTTCCACTAAACTTTCTGGATGAACTGAAAAACCTATCCTTCTGCTATTTTTTTATTTGTCCCGATTTTCTTCCAAATCAAATTATTTCTTTATTTATGTCCTTGGTGTATGCATACCATTACTAAATACACAGCTAGTTGGTACAATAAATATTTTCATCTCAGGTGGGAATAGAAAATATATTTATAAAGATTATTAAATCTAATTTGCATTCCATTAGAGCTGAAACAAACTCTTTCTCTGGTCTTCATACACACATTAGCGTTTTATCCATTAAATTGGCAGAGAATGTTCTGTTAGCAAAAGTAGGGAGCTAAAAAGTATGAAAAACACTAGAAAGGTGAGGTGTGACAAAAACTGGGGATGGAAAAATTAGGGACATTAAAGTTTGTTTTGTTGGTGTGTAGCTTTCTTGGCTCTGAATATAACTGACTCTAATTGAAGCAGAATTATTCTGACAACCAAGAATTGCCCCAATGGCTACTTCTATATATCATAAGCTCCTAGAACAGCATCCCAAATAGAAATAGATTTTCTATTTTTACTCTAGAACTTTTGCTGAGTTTTATGATGCATTTTGTTATTCCCAATATCTCTGATGTGTTATAGCTTATTACTAGGAATAATTTCATTTTTACTATTATTATTTTATATTATTTATCTGCCTTACTGAAAAATTACAGTATCTGGGCACATCTTTGTTATTTAGAAAAATTATTATCATCGTGCAAACAATAAATTGCATTCCTAGCACTAAAATCAACCTTATTTTTTGAAAGTATGGTTTCTTTATTCCTCTAAAGGGGACAATATTTCATGAATAATGAAGTGTAAATCTCATTTGGTTCATAGTTTCAGATGTAAAGAGATGTGAAGATACAAAAAGTGAGACTAACAACAGGAAGTTCTAGTGTATCTTTTCATCTTTTAGCTGTTAAAAACATGGAAGTTCTTACTGAACACAATGTCTAATTATAGTGCTGGTTGCCAAGAAAAGTTACTGGATCTGTTAAAAAGATAAGTAACAGCTACTTTACAATTCAAATCTAATGTTCAGTTACCTTGTGAAATCAAAAAGAATGTTAATCTGACCTTATGTTTCAGAAAGGCACTATACGTTTTTAACGCTTTTAGAGAAATTTGTGTCACTGAGGGTGACAAATACTTTCACATCTTCAAAATGGTTGCACATAAAACAAGCACTTCAACTAAACATTAAGAAAAATTAACAACTGTAGAATCTGTCTCTCTGAAGCACTTAACCTTTTTACATGTTTCAGATGTTTATTTACTCTACATTTCCAATTTGAATGCATGTATCAGTGAGAATCCAGACAGAAAAGAGATGGCACACTCAAATTGGGCAACTCAACATAATTTATTAAAGGTGGTATTCACCAGTGTGAATTGGCAAAACCAGCCAGGGATAGTGCAGCTCTTTGGGCTGGCAAAAGCTGGGGAACTTTACTACCTGTAGCTTAAAAAGACAAGGAGAGAAAGCATTTACCAGAACCAGAGAGTGAGAGCTCTTTGAAAAGGGCCACCTAACAGGGATATGACATTCAGTAAATATGAAGTACCTAGAATAGGCAAATGTATAGAGATTAGAGTTTAATAATGGTTACCATGGGTGGGATGGACAAAGGAAAGAGGAATCATCGTTCAGGTAGCGTTGACTTTTTGTTTATGGGGATGGATAATTTGGCAATGGACACTGGTGATGGTTGCACAAAATGATTTTTGAAATTGGTTTTATCGATCGTACACGTGAAAAATGTTGAATTGGCAAACATGTTATCTGTATTTTTACAACAATTAAAAAGAGAGACAGAGAGAGATGCATTCAATTTCTTCTGACCTGGCAGAGAGAAAATCAAAGTAATACATTTGTTGACTTCACTCACCACTGAAAGTCAATCTCCAGGTGATGTTCCGCTTAGGGCAAACCCATTCAGAAGCTCACAGATGGATGCAAGGCATAGATGTTAGCCATTGGGTGCACAGAGCAGAGTTAGGGAAGGTAAAGAATGGACCTAAGGGAGAAAAAAGAAAACACACAGAGCGATATATAGTCAATTTGGAAACAACTTCCAAGTGACATATTGCAGGATAGCATTTCCTGCAGTATCATAATCCTCCAAATTTTAAAGAATTACTTCAAAACAGCCCTGGATCATTTATGTAAGGAACATTTTTTTCTATACCGTTTTAAAATAAAATTTACAAATATTGCCTCTTCTAATATCCAAAACTGCTGAAAAGTCATTGGTATTGTTAGCACACAGTGGCTCAGAAAATTTAAGTATGTTGCCCTAGGTCATACATTTAAGAAACGAATGAAAAAAAAAAATGAATGAAAGGACAAAAGATATAAGATGAAGATGAAGATGAACCTTGGCCATACTGCTATTATGTCCCAGGCATTGTTTTAAACCCTTTAAACTTAGGAACTCATTCAATCTGGGAACCAAAACCAGTTGCTATTGAGTTGATTCTGACTCACGGTGACCTCATGTGTATCAGAGTAGTACTGTGATCCATAGGGTTTTCAAAGACTGATTTTTCAGAAGTAGATTGCCAGGCCTTTTTTCTGAAGCACCTCAGGGTGGATTTGAACCTCCAATGTGCTCCACTGCTAACCAAAAGTCTACTGGTTTTAGTCCAGGAAACATGATGTGAATTGCATATTATTATTGTATCCCTCTTTCACAGATTATTAAACACAACCAGAGAGACAGAGTAAGCATCTTGCCCAAGGTCACACTACTAGGGTCAGGATTCATCCTTAGTCCATTTGTTGTCAACACTACATCATTAGATCAAAATTTTCAGCAGCCTTATACAGTTGAGTGAATTAACCAAGAAGTAAACAACATCACAGAAATAAATATATTACGCTTACTTTCAAATGTTGTTGGTAAAATAAACAGAAGAATAGATATATACCAGTACGGTGTGAATGGAATTTTTATAAATTGAATGTATATTAAATTTTATACATCCGATCAAGGGATCTTTTAGAGATAATGTCAATAAAATAGAGTTTTGTCACAAGATGATGATCTCCTGCTGTTACAGAACCATGAACATGAAGCCAAGTTGTTTATTTTCAAAGCTGGAAAAATCAATCCAGAAACTGTGTTCTATAACAGTGATTTTAGTTCTATTATACAAAATGATGCTTGTTGATTTAATAATTTTGCCTGATGGATGTTTGAGAGGGAAAATGACAGATGTTCCCTGCACCATTGTGAGCCACAGGTATTCTGACGGGCTTAGAAAATATATCTGTTGTATATTTTGCCTTATCAGAAACAGTTATCCATAAAAGTGACGAGGTTGTACCCCTGTTGTAATCTGCACCTTTCTGAATGAAATGATTTATGACCTGTTAAGTGTGCTGTGATTTTTAACTTTAACCAGGGAATAGTGGTCAACCATGCAGCCATAAGGTCTAAGAGAGCAGGATATATACAGTATTTAAAAATGTGAACTGACAGCAAAATAACTACAAAAGAGTCTATTGCACTTGGTAATGGTCATGAGTCAACTTTCATTTTCACTCCAGATGGGATTGTAGTAATTGGTTACATGGTTCCCAAATAGGAAAACATTTCAAAGTTTCACATAGCCTAGAGTGTATGGAAAGCCAGCTAACTCACAGTGAGACATAATAATACATTAAATAATGGTTTATATTTTTAATATTTGTTATTATTTTTAAAGCATTTTCTCTATATTTATCCATTATTCATTTCATGGTCACAACCACCCGGAGAGTTAGATAGGTCTGTACTGATTAAATGAGTAAACTAGGGAAAAAAAATCAAAGGGGTGAAAAGAGAAAATTAATAAAGGAGTTAGGTCTTCTGATTCTCACTCCATATACTTGCACCCAATTTTACCAGAAACCCCTTCTTTTTTGCAAGACTATTTGCTTAAAGCTTGCCATAGATTTCTGTTTTCTGAACAACTAAGTTCTTCCCTATAATCAAAAAATGTGACTTCAGATGCATTTCAAAGCTAAGGTTCAGAACTGATTTATTTGGCAACTGCTGACAATTTTCAAATACCTAGAAGTCAACATTTTATAAAACTAAATACCTTCCTTATTAAGTAGTCAAGAATTAATAATCAAGTTATAATAATTTGTTTGTAAATTGAGTTTTAAAAAGTCACTCTCAGCTTTAAAGGCTAAACAGTATCCCTTTAAGAGGTGCCCAATAAGTAGCATACCCCCTCCCCACTCAGCTTCCACACGACTGAGGAATAGAGCCGGAGAGCTGATGGATGGAAACCAAATATTCACTGATGAGGCTAATATTGTAGTGTGTGGTTTATACATGGAAAAAAGTTGTCTTCCTGACACTAAACTCCAGAATTAGATGCATCCATCCAGTAGGAATATCTGGGTGGCGCAGATGGTTAAGAGCTTGCCTACTAACTAAAACATTGGTGGTTTGAACCCTCCCAAAGACACCTCAGAAGAAAGGCCTGGCAACCTACTTCTGAAAGATCACAGCCACTGAAAACCTTATGAAGCACAGTTCTACTCTGAATCACATGGGATACCCATGAGTTGGAAATGACTAGACAGAAACTGTTGTTTTGTGTTTTTTTTTTTAACCCACTGTATTACAGCAGTACAGGAACAAGACAGACTACACCAAATGAGAATTACCTCCTTTAAGATTTAAGGGATAGATGAACAGAGGAGAATGGGGGCTCCCTTTCAGTAATTTGCTCCCAAGAGAAAAGGAAAAAAAAAGGCTATGCTACAAATGGTTTTGCCTCTCTTTCCAAACTCACCAAAGATACAATTCATTTCACATTCTCTCAGACAGAGTACACAAGGAAGGCATAGAGAGGCCACAGTTGCTATGCTGTTGGAGTTCCCTTTCAAGTAAGGAAACATCATTTCTCATTATCCATCCCTACTCTAGCTGTGTCCTCCTCTGTTAATATTTTCTTTGCCAGGAAAAGTTACTCAGACTTCTTCAGCCTTAACACAGGGGACATGATTTGCTGCATAACAAATGATCCCAAAACTTAGTGGCTTAAAACAACAATTTACTATTTCTCACCATTCTCTGTGTTGACTGGGCAGATCTGCTCCAGGTCATTCATCCTGGAAGGACTTGGCTGGAAGGTCAGGAAAGGCCTTTTTCACATCTCTGGGGCCTTAGTGCTGACTGTTGACAGGGATGCGTCTGCTGCCCTTCATGAAGTCTGTCTCTCAACATGGGCCTCTCAACATGATCTCTCTCTCCAGTGGAAAAGCCTGGACTTCTTTACCACATGGCAACTAGATTTCAAGACAGCAAATTAGAAGTTGCCAGGTCTTTTAAGGGCTAAACCTGGAACTCGCACAATGTCATTTCTTCCACATGCCATTGGTCAAGGTAAGTCAAAGATTCATATGGAGGGGAAATTTGCCCCACCTCTTCATGGGAACCCTGCTGCCACAGTGGTTAAGAGCTATGGTTGCTAACCAAAAGGTTGGCAGTCTGAATCCACCAGGCGCTCCTTGGAAACCGTATACGGCAGTTCTGCTCTGTCCTATACGGTCGGTATGAGTTGGGATTGACTAGATGGCAACGGGTTTTTTTTTATCTTCTTGGGAAGATACACATACAGAGGAGGCAGGAATGGTTGCAAGTCAAATTTACAGACAAACTATTAAAAACCCCAAAGGAATTTTCTCCACGGTTCCCATTTTATGCCTAATCCCTTTCCCATCCCACCCAGAAGACATCCATCTCATAAACAACACATTGCTTCTGATCCTTCTGCCTCCCAAGCTTCTCTTCCCTGCCTCCTGGGCTTTATCCAGTATTCTAAATTGATTTCATGTATTCTGTGGAGTTGGTTAGTTAATGCCAGATCCTTGAGTACAAAGGACTACTCTTTCGTGACAACTCTTTAATCTCTTTTCCTCATCTAGTGGGTATGGCCCTCCATCCCAGATTTCAGCATATTTTTCACCTTTAGCTGAAAATTCTCAATATAATTTTTTAGAAAAACCAATCAAAAATATGTATTGAAATCCATCATATAATCTCTTCAGGTAATACTTACAAGTGAACAAACTTTGTGTGTTTTAGGAACAAATTCATTGGGAGCTAGTCTGAAACTCTACAATTTTATTATTCTCAGTTCATAAGATAGTCTGTGATCACTTTAACCTCCTTAATATATGCAGTTACCCTGAATTATATCATTAATGAATTCAAGTTGGCAGTCATTAAGTA
Source organism: Dugong dugon (assembly GCA_030035585.1). NCBI lineage: Eukaryota > Metazoa > Chordata > Mammalia > Sirenia > Dugongidae > Dugong > Dugong dugon. The sequence goes on along the minus strand of CM057463.1, from coordinate 96,029,580 downwards.
AACAGAATTCTGGTGCTTAGACCTGAAGTCAAAACTTACTTGAAAGCAGCATCTGCGCATGCCACACAGAAAGATGGCTTACGAAAAAGTTGACATCTACACTGAGATCCTGTGACAGGTATTATTTTTCAATCTGTCTTCATAACTCTGAACTCCACAATTGCTTTCAGTTTTTAAGAAAATTAAGAGTGAATTGGCACAAAGAAAGCAGAGCCCCTGCAGGCAAAACGACAAAAACAGCAACAACAACCACAAACAAACATTGAAAACTCCTATAGTTACATTTTCCTTGCATATTGAATTAATAATAGGCTGCGTGGAGAATATGATCCATGATTTGACAGTAATGCTGTTCATGCTGTTTCCAGTAAAGTAAGAATCCAGCACACTCTATTGGGAAGAAAATGCTGAAGTGAACAGTTTTGAGTTCTGCTGCTGCCTGGCCCTCTGATACCTGTCCCAGATTCCTGGTGCTAAATCATTTCTTCTCTATCTTTAAGGATTTCAAAATGCTACCTCTAATCTCCAGCTTGGAACTTGATATCACTGTCCTCATCATCAACAACATCAGTGACTTGTGCAATGCAAAAATTTGGGACACAATGTCCTCTGCTTTATTACTAACCATCATGAGTTTACAGAAAGTCCAAGCTCCTCAGCATAGCATAGGGGGCTACTATGATCTGCTCTCTACTTTTCTCTTTGGGCTTATATTTAGCACTCTCTAGCACTGCTCAATGGAAAGACTCCCTGGGTGGTACAAACAGTTAAGTGCTTCACTACTAGCTGAAAAGTTGATGGTTTGAACCCACTCAGAGGTGCCTTGGGAGACAAACCCAGCAATTTGCTTCTGAAACGTCACAGCCTTGAAAACCCTATGGAGCAGTTCTACTCTGTACACATGGGGTCACCATCAATCAGAATTAACTTGAGAGCAACTAACAACAATTGCCCAAACTATGCCCCAGATTATCAAACAAATAGCACTATAATATTTTCTGGTTATATATCACATCCTTTGTGCTAATATCTTCTTTTCCTTTAGAGATGTTTACAGGCCAATTAAAAAAAACAAAGATTTCCTTGTGCCTCCCTAACTCACTAACTGTCCCTAACTGTGATCTCTCCAAGTCTGTGTAAGGTTTTTCTTAAATGTACTCTTCTATCCATTTCTATTACAGCATTTTCAATACACACACTGTATTGAAATAACCTGTTTAATATTTTGAACTGGGAACAATGTTTCACCTTCTCAGACTTTCCACTTGTCAGAAGACTTGTTTGTTTTTCCTTCAATAACCCATGCTTACAACCTGTTTTTATGTGTGTTTGAGTTGAGGCCATTTTGTACATGTCCCTGAATCTATAGCTCATTCCATGATCAATGAGAGTTTTTAGTAAGGAATTTTAGTAATTGTTTTGAGCTAATATATGAGACGTAAGGCTCACAAGCTGGCAGCTGCCTTTTTCTTTTTCCCCCATATAGAGCAGGGTTTGGTAGACTATGGTCTGTGATCCAAATCTGGCCCATTGCCTATTTATGCACAGTCCATGAACTAGAATGGTTTTACATTTGTAAATTGTTGCAAAAAAAATCAAAAGAAGAAAAATGTTTCATGATATATGAAAATTATATGAAAGTTAGATTGCAATGGCAATAAATAAAGTTGTACTGGGAAAAGCCCACACTCATTCATTTATATATTTTCCATGGCTGCTTTCAAGCAACCTCAAAATGACTGAGTAGTTGTGACACAGACCATATGAACCACCAAAGACCAAAACCAAATTCATTGCTGTGGAGTTGATTCTGACTCATAGCGACCCTATAGGACACAGTAGAACTGCCCCATAGGGTTTCCAAGGAGCAGCTGGTGGATTTGAGCTGCTGGCCTTTAGCGGCCAAGCTCTTAACCACTGTGCTACCAGGGCTCATTTTTCACTATCTGTCCCTTTTCTGAAAAAGTTTGATGAATCTGTTATGGATTGAATTGTGCCCCTCAAAATATGTGTTGAAATCTTAATCCCTAAACCTATGGATATAATCCCAATTGAGAACAGGGTTTTCTTTGCTATGTTAACGAGGTCATATCAGTGTTATTGTTGTTGTTAGGTGCTGTCCAGTCAGTTTCAACTCATAGAGACACCACATACAACAGAATGAAACACTGCCCTGTCCTGTGCCATCCTCAAGCATTCCTATGTTTGAGCCCATTGTTGAAGCCACTGTGTCAGTCCATCTAGTTGAGGGTCTTCATCTTTTTCACTGACCTCCTACTTTACCAAGCATGATGTCCTTCTTCAAGGACTGGCCCCTCCTGATACTATGCCCAAAGTATGTGAGGCATTAATTGTCTTAAGCCAATTGATTTTGAGATATAAAAAGACCTTGTCTTTGTCAATTAAGTGCTGCCACTTGGTCCCTACCACCACAAGACCCAGTCAGCCCCATTGTATTTAGGTGCCTTAATTCAGTTAGGGCAGTTCCGACTGTCAAATCTGACTTACATAAAATAGCAATCAGAGCAGTCTTCAAGGATGCTGCGGCTCCCTGCACAAATTTGTTCCTCACTCTTGTGGCAAAAGGTGTGTCCTCTGGGCACTCCATGTGTGGGACTGTGCGCCTAACCTGATAAATCCACTGTAGCATGCCAATTTCCCTAAGCCTTTGGATACCTTCTTCTACCGTATACAGGCATACTTTGTTTTATAGCGATTCATAGATACAGCGTTTTTTACAAATTGAAGGTTTGTGGCAACCCTCCAACAAGCGAGTCTATCAGTGCCATTTTTCCAACAGCATGTGCTCACTTCGTGTCTCTGTGTCACATTTTGGTAATTCTCACAATATTTCAAACTTTTTCATTATCATTGTATCTGTTATGGTAATCTGTGAAGAGTGATTACTTATGTTACTATTGCAATTGTTCTGGGGTGCCACAAACAGTGGCCATATAAATCAGTAAATATTGTGTGTGTTCTGACTTCTCCACAGACTGGCTGTTCGCTTGACTGTTCCCCTGTCTCTTTTCCTCTCCTGGAGCCTCCCTATTCCCTGAGACATGATAATATTGAAATTAGGCCAGTTAATAACCCTACAATGGCCTGTAAGTGTTCAAATGAAAGGAAGAGTCACATTTTTCTTACTTTAAATCAAAAGCTAGAAATGATTAAGCTTAGTGAGGAAGACATGTTGAAAGCCAAGACAGGCCAGAAGCTAGGCCTCTTGTGTCAGTTAGCCAAGCTGTGAATGCAAAGGAAAAGTTCTTGAAGGAAATTAAAAGTGCTACTCCAGTGAACACGAATGATAATAAAGCAAAACAGCCTTATTGCTGATATGGAGAAAGTTTTAGTAGTATGGATAGAAGACCAAACCAGCCACCAGAAAAAAAAAAAAAAAACCAAACCTGTTGCCACCAAGTCAATTCTGACTCATAGCGACCCTGTAGGACAGTGTAGAACTGATAGGTGGTGGCTGCACATGAGCTTCACTGGACTAAAATTGAACCCTGGTTCCTGTATGGAAGGTGAGAATTCTATAACTGAACAACCAATGCCTCATTTAAGTACGTGTTAGTGACTAAATAAACACCTGTTTAATGAATAAATACAAAAACAAATACATGTTTGTTAAATTAAACTAAAAGGGATGGGAGTGGGAGGTTTAAACAGAGGAGCCTCCCTGTTTCTGAATTCTCTCTAATATGTGCAATGAAGCTTTCTAAAAAATCACTCCAAATCATCCAGGACACCTCAAACAAACAAAAAATTATACACATTTTTATTTCTTCATATTTGACAACCTGTGATGAATTCCTGGCAATAGCATCACCCTATAATGAGTCTGGAGGACAGTCTAGTTCTTACTGTGCCTTTATATGAAGTCTAAGCCTGGTTCATGCTGCATTCTACATGAAATCTAAGCCACCCCTCATCCACCTTTCTCCCATATTAGGCTCTCTGGGACTTTTCAGACTTTATCATAAATATCCTGAACAAGTGGGAGTCTACACACAGCATGCAGAAATCTTTGCAAGCTTGTAGTTTGTGGATACTGAATTTTAAGGCAGCCAGTACTAGTAGCTCTTTTTATGAGAAAGAGTTACAAGCTGACCAAGAGTCAAATGATCTCCACTGGCAATAAGAGTGTTAGATGCTTGAAACCATTTCCCACTCCCATTTACAAAGGTTCGGAATTCCATGGTGTACATAAACATACTTTCCACTCAGCCACAAAGCATGGTGTTGCTATCATAATACTCTGCATCCTAATGCCAAGCTATATGAGGCTACCCAAAACAGGCAGCCATTGTATAAAGCATATGGATGATGACACCCTCAACTCTAGCCAAATTAAAATTAAAATCAGGGCCCACTGAGATTGGTGGCTGCATTGTGCGCTCTTTCCTCACTCTCCTGCGACTTTGCAAAATTTTATCAGCATAAGCTTTGGAGCCAAAAAGACTGGGCTTTGGAATCTGGCTTAGACTACTTTGTTGTTGTTGTTATCGTTGCTGTTGTTAGGTGCCATCGAGTTGGTTCCGACTCATAGAGACTCTATGCACAATAGAACGCAACACTGCCCAGTCCTGTGCCATCTTCACAATTGTTGTTATGCTTGAGCCCATTGTTGCAGCCACTGTGTCAATCCATCTCGCTGAGGGTCTTCCTCTTTTTTGCTGCCCCTCTACTTTACCAAGGATGATGTCCTTCTCCAGAGACTGATCCCTCCTGATAACATGACCAAAGTATGTGACACGTAGTCTCGCCATTCTTGTTTCTGAGAAGCATTCTGGTTGTACTTCTTCCAAGACAGATTTGTTCATTCTTTTGGCAGTCCATGGTATCTTCAATATTCTTTACCAGCACTACAATTCTTCCCAGACTGTCTTGGTCTGGAAGCTCAGCTGAAACCTGTCCACCATGGGTGACCCTGCTGGTATTTGAATACTGGTGGCATAACTTCCAGCATCACAGCAACTCACAAGCCCCCACGGTACCACAAACTGACAGACGCATGGGGGTAGACTCTTTTAGCCATGCAAATTTGGAAAAATTAAATAACCCTACTTAGCCTTAATTGGCCCATCTCTCAAATGGGTATGCTAATAATATAAAAGTCATAGAATTTATTATAAACACAGATAAAGCCGTTTTTGGTATGTAGCAATTAAAATTTGATAGATACACAAGAGTACAGTGAGCCTGAGCTCTTTGAACTGTTTATTACAAATGTTTCTAAATGTATTATTACTATATTGCATTCTTTTAATCAAAATATGGTTACAAAAGCTGTAATGAGGTTAGTGTTGTTTTAATTTGTGCATAGTTTTTATTGTCCTGCTAGACCCAGCCTGCAAAAAGGTAAGTTCAATAAATAGGTAAAAGCGTAACGCTGGAAAGTAAGTAATAGAGACAGTATTCTGTGCCATGAGCAGTAGTTTGGGAAACTGGAGATACATATTCTACTGAAGAGAAGTGGAGCAAAAACGGTGGTTTCAAATAGCATCAAATGGTATGTCTACATGGTTCTGGGTGGTAGAATAAATAGGTAGAGGCTCAGGAATATAGATTCGGGATCAGTGTATAATATTCAGTGTCATCAGTGGATTGAATGTATACCCTCAATAGGTAATGAGATCCTTAACAATAGAGTGTTGACAACTACTTGACCAGGCCACTGTAGAATGGGTTCATTCAAACATCAGAGAGCTGATTGGACTATTTCACCTTTAAGTTCCATTTCGGCCCTGAAATTTGATGTCTCTATGATAACCTATATTATTATAAGGCTGTTCAAATTGATTGATATATCTATCTCTATCCATTTAACTATATGTCTCCCATATATCTCTGTACATATATGGTTCTCTCTGATAACCAAATCACAATAGTCAGAGACTACATCAAATGAACATAAAAATTCCAGTATTTAAATTAAACTATCTTCTCAGACAAATTTTAGGAACCCATGAGGAATTCTGCTATTTTCCACAAGTCAGTCCTGCTGACCACGTTTTATCCGGTCCAGTTGTCCTCACAGCACAATGCCGTGCCCTGGGAATTTGCAGAGCATTGTTGTCACATCACACTGGTTTCTCCTGAGTGCTCTTCCTCTTCTTATGTTGTCTTGCTACTAATCCGAGCTGCAATTCCACAGCCTAAACCAGATAATGATACTAATCAGCAATGCATTTCCCGAAAATTGGCTTGTGCTTATGCTGAGTTCCTTTTCAAATGGACTTTGACACTACCTGTCCTGTCTCTTGTTAGACCTCTGCATCAGCATCAAGGAAAGATCTTCCCCTTCAGCTGCCTGTGGACAACTCTCATTCAAAATACAAACACACACACACAACACAACACACAATCACACATGAGGGATCTAATTATCTAATCATGCAAGGGCAGAGGGCAGTCTTAGTATTGCCGTACCAGTGTACATTAATCATGGAACATTTAGCACCTTCATTTACAGCCTCTAAATGTTTTTACAAGAGCAATGTGTGGGAACCTAGCCCAGTCTAGGGATTTTTTCAAATAAATTCTCCTGCAAAACTGGTATTTTCACCTTTAGAGACAGACATTTTTTAGCAAAAATACTGAAAATCCACCAGTCCCAGATATGTCTTTTTTATTCCTATTTTTATTTTTATTATAGTCAAAATTATTATTAAAAATTGTCTTTGTGATGAATAAATGAAAATGTAGTTTTAATATATAAATACAAATTCAGAACACATGCTGTTGTGTAATTTGTCTATAAGTTCAAAGCTAATTCATGGTGTCAATGGCTATGCTTTCCTTATCACATTAAGAGTTAAGGTAAAAGTTCACACAGCACTACATACATATCTCCATGATTTTTTTTTTCCTCAGAGCTATTTACTTTCTTGCAGTAGCTCTGTTCCTTCTGCTCTGTCCTCCCCACGCACTATCTGTCTCCTCTGCTTCATCTCACCTTCTTTCAACATTTTAAGCTTCTATGAGTAAAGTTAAAGACCATGGAAGCCGTAAAATCTGGCTTGAAACCTTAGCTGATATTTTCTTCGAAAGTCTCCATAAGTAAAAATTCTTGTAATCCCTTAGTGAAGAAATCATTGAAAGACAATCTTTCTGGATCTTTTCCAACCTAGCAAAGCAAAGAACAAACTTTTCTTTCTATGCAACAGCTGAAGATCAAAGTTTAAGTCAAGAAAATATTCCACCCATTAGAGATTATTATGTTACACTGAGAATGTTTGGGAACTGCTTGTGCTAATAACAGAAAGTAACATATTTTAAGCATTAACAGGTTATTGCAAATGCTTTATTGTTGTATTTATGATACACCATCATACCCTTACATCTTGAAATGTTTCTAGCTCTCATTCACAGATCAGTCATCCAGAGGAAAAAAAACAACAGAATTTTATTAAGCATAAGGAAAGTTAACCTTATGTGGAAAAGCTATCTACATTATAGATACATTAATATATGTCACATTGTACATTTTTATTTTATATAAAAAATGCATTTTAATTTCAAATTCAGTGAATATATGCCACCACTGGCACCATGTGGTTGCAACAGGAAAAGAAAATAATCAAATTCAGGAAAATGATTTATTTATCTTCATGACAGTAAATTACCAGTTGGATTAAACGTGTCATTATTTATGAAATGTTAACATAATATAGATACAGAGTGTCTAAGTAACCTGGTGTTTCTATAAGACAACTCCCACAAGTGGATGGCTTTAAAGGACAGAAACTTATTTTCTCACTATTACGGAAGCTAAAAGTCCAAATTAGGGACTCAACCATATGGACTCCTTCTGTGAGCCTCTCTCCCAGTTCTGGTGTCTGCTTGCAATCCTTGGTGCTCCTTTGCTTGTAGGAGATCCTCCCATGTCAACTGTCTTCCCCCCACGTGTGTCTAGTGTCCATTCTATTCTTTTTATAACTCAGAAGTGATCAGATTTAAAACCTATCCTACTTGGTATGACCTATTTAACATAACAAATAAAACCTTATTTCCAAAGAGGATCGTATTTACAGGTATAAGGGCCAAGACCATAATACATATTTTGGGGGGAATATAATTCAATCCATAAAACAAAGTATTGGAAGATAACTACTTTATGCTGTTTTCTATATTTAAATCATTTAAAATGTATCTTTACCTAAAAAGTGACACTTTGTATAAAAAGTGACAATCTTATAAATATTACTTGCCTCTTATTTTACAGATTTCAGCTAATGGGTTGAACCATAGTCCAATGCTTAAGCTTAATATCAAACTTATCTTTTAATCTTCCCATTTCTCATGCCTATGCATTAAATCTATCAACCAATATTTACTGACTGGCACCATGTTGGAGCACTCAACAAGACAGATAAAGATATTTCTGTGATGGACTTTTTTAGGTCTAGCATGCAAGACAATATTATATGCATAATACAAGTGTGATAAAGTTAAAAAATATATACAGAGTGCTATATGAGCAACATAGGTGTTATATGAGAAGAAAGGCCTTCCTGAGGATATGACATTTAGGCTAAACAACTAAAGGATAAGAATGGGCAAGCTATGTGGAGACTTAGAAGACAAGATTCCAGTTAGATGGAACAACTAATAAAAGGCATTAAAGTTAGACAGCCATGAGCTCAAAAGAAAAAATATATATATACTTGTGATAAAATGTGGAGAATAAAACAGGAAGTGGAAGTATGTGAATCTGAAGAGAAAGTTGGGAGCAAGAGTAGTGAAGGCCTTGAAGACTTCATCAAAGCTTATTGTCTATCCAACACCCTTCTCTCCTTTCTCCTTGAAGGTAGAATTTTAATTTTGTTGATATATAAATTTGTTCATACGTTCAAGAAAGTAAAGCCCTTTCTTAATTCAAGGGATAACTTCTGTTTGGAATAAGTTAACGCTGAAGTTCTCATTTCTCTGGCCAGTGATTATGATTAGGCATATGTCTTAGGCTGGGTTCTCTAGAGAATCAAAACCAGTGAAGCACATAAATATACAGAGATTTATATCAAGGAAATGGCTCAAGCAGTTGTAGAAGCTGAAAAGCTCCAAGGCCATGGATCAGGCTGGAGGCTTCTCCTGACTCACAGAGCTTCAGGGGCTGGCGAACCAAAGATCAGCAGGTCAGACAGCAGGGCTTTGGGTTATAGGCTGCAGAGGGCGACAAATCCCAAGACCAGCAGGTAAACTGCTAGCTCAAGTTTCAAGAACTAGAGATCAGATGAATAGGAGCCAGCCTCAGGATTCAGAGCTAGCAAAAACCGGTGAGCTTTGACAGAAAGTCCACCTATACTGGATGCAGTCTACACTCCCAAAGAAACACCCTTTCAACTGATTGGCTGTTCATAACTGATTTCATGATGAAGGTGATTAACATTATATTAGATCTCCTTATGGAGGTGATTATATCATTATATAGCTGCCAAACTACACCATAACTGCCAAACCACTGAGAATCATGGCCCAGCCAGGTTGACACACAACCTTAACCATCATAACATATTACTAAATCTTCCTTAATTAGGCATGAAAGGACATCTACTGAGGATTACAGGCAAAAGATAAAACAACCAGTTGCCATCAAGTTAATTCCAACTCATGACAATGCTTTGGTGTCAGAGTAAAACTGCTCCTATAGAGGCTTTTTTTTTTTTTTTTATAGAGGCTATTTCTGATTTCTCAGAAATAGAAGGTCTGGGTGAACTTGAACCATTAACCTTTCTGTTAGCAGCCAAGCATGTAAACCGTTTGCACCAGTCAGGGACTCCAGGAAAAGGATTACATCACTAATAATAGAGAAACATAGAAGCAGATGCTACTCTTTTTCATTAGACTGTGTTGTGTCTCTTTCTATGAATGGAGACATTATCTACACAGGGAAGATGGCAGAGCAGAAGGATGGATTACACCTTGGAACATATCATTGTGCCTCCAAATTAATCAACATTGGAGGCGCGTTTTTGTCAACTACTTATTTTTAAAATAACAATATCATTATTTAATCTACATTTGTTGTTGTTGTTGTTAGTTGCCATCAATTCAGCTCCGACTCATGGTAGCCCTACACGTAACAGAACAACACATTGCCTGTTCCTCCGCTGTCTTCATGATCATTGGTATGTTTGTGTCTATCGTTCTGGCTATTGTGTCAATCTGTCTCATTGAGGGTTTCCCTCATTTTTGATGACCCTCTACTTTCCTAGACATGATGTCTTTTACCAGTGATTGGTCTTTTGGGTCTAATTTTATCTGAAGCTAAAACATACTAATGATGTTAAGGATTTGGAGCATTATTTTCAGTGCATTTTGAAGTAATCAAAAGATTTTAACTAAAGGGAGTAGCATGGTCATATATTCATTTTGTAAAAATTTCAAAATCCATTCAACCAGGTCTTCTGGAAGTTTCTTCAAAAGGAACTAGTTGCCCTTATTGAGTTCCTTTTCACTTCACTGTACTTATATACAGTATACCAGTCTCAAAAGGGCTTCTTGCCTCCCCACTTCAGTCTATCTAGAACATAAAAATAATCTTCCTACAGTAACTTCTAATAAGCTACCTCTCTTATCAAAAGCCTCCATAGCTCCCATTGTCTAAATGATAATGTTCTTAAAGATCTCAAGTCCTGACCTCAAACTACATTTCGAAAATTAAATCTAGAGGAAGTGTGCTAAGTATCATAGATTATAATGAAGTAGTGGTTTAAAACTGTGTGTACTTGGAGCAAACTAAAAGAATTATTTATTAGAGCACACTTGGAGCAACAATAATTTTAAAATTACAAAATAATACAAATATATGGTCACTCCTTATCTAAACTGATGAATAGATTAGAAGGAAAAGCAAAAGGAAAAAATGTCTTTCAAAAGTTCCAGGAATCTTGTTTTGCATATGCAAACTGATGCAGGATGACAATTGAATAAAATTAAAGTTAATTGCTATCCAACTTAATTATAGTAGTTACTATTTTTAAAAGCCATCTTGTGCCAGGCACTATGCTAAGTATTTTATACACATTTTCTTATTTAAGCCTAACAATAAATATATATATTGTTTTTCCCTACATTATGATTTAAGAAATTTGGCCATAGAGGGACTAAATAACTTACTCATAATCATACCAAAGAAAACCCAGACCCATTGCCGTTGAGTCAATTCCGTCTCATAGTGACCCTATAGGACAGAGTAGAACTGCCCCATAGGGTTTCCAAGGAGTGCCTGGTGGATTCAAACTGCCCACCTTTTGGTTAGCAGCCAAACTCTTAACCACTGTGCCACCAGGGCTCCTGTATCTAAAAAGTCATTGTTAAATGCAAAGTCACCTAGATTTTCTCCTGTGCCATCTCTCAGAGTTTTATAGTTTTGCATTGACTATTAGTTTTTTGATCCATTTTGAGTTAATGTTTGTGAAAGGTGTCTGTATCTAGATTCCGTTTATTCTGCATGTTGATACAGTTTTTTCAGCACCATTTATTGAAAAGGCTATTCTTTCTCCATTGAATTGTTCTTTGTCTTTTCTCCAAGATCAAATTATTATATTTGTGTGTATCTATCTCTCTATTCTTTTGCATTGATCTATCTGTCTATTCTTTTGCCACTACCACACTGTCTTCATTACTGTAGCAAACAAAAAAGAACACACAGCCCGCTTGCTCAGACTTAGACAAATAAAACAGAAAAACAGGATGAAACAAACAAATCTACAATCAGTAAATGAGGACAATAACTACTGAATGCCCTGAAGACAGCAAACAATATCAAAACATTTACAAAAATAGGACAGAATGGTGCCAGCAGGCATCCAAAATAAAACAGCAGATGACTTTCCAGTAGAAGAAAAGGCATTAGAACTACCTGATAGGGAAATCAAATCTCTAATACTCAGAATTATCCAAGAGTTGAAGCAAAAAGCAGAAAAAATGAGGAAAAAATAGACAAATTCATGGAAAAGGCAAAGAAATTCATGGAAAATACAAAAAAATGGAAGAATTCAGGAAAATAATGCAGGAACAAAATGCCAAAATAAATTCACAACTATAAATCACACAAAAACAACAATTAGGAATCCAAAAGATAAACAACAAGATTTCAGAAAGGACAGTGTCATAGAAAGGGTGAGGAGCAGATTTGAAACAGTGGAAGACAGGATCCGTGGAATTGAAGACAAACACTTGGATACAACTCTGTTTGAGGAAAACTCAGATAAAAAAAACAAATAAAAATAAAGAGACCCTGAGAGTTATGTGGGATACAATCAAAAGCAAAGTCCCAGAACAGGGGGAGAAAATAGAAAACACAGAGAGGATCATTGAAGAACTGCTGACAGAAAACTTCCCTAATACCACAAAAGATGAAAAGCTGGCCATCCAAGAAGCTCAACAAAGCCCATATAGGATAGACCCCAAAAGAAAATCACCAAGGCATATCATAATCACACTCTCCAAAACCAAAGACAAAGAATCCTGAGAGCAGTTCGTGAAATACATAGAAGTCACATACAGAGGAGAAACAATAAGACTAAGCTCAGATTATCTGGCAGAAACCATGCAGGCAAGAAGGCAATGGGATGACATACATAAAACCTTGAAAGAAAAAAAATTGCCAGCCAAGAATAATATATCCTGCAAAACTCTCATTCAAATATAATGGTGAAATTAGGACATTTCCAGATAAAGAGAAATCAAGGGAATATGTAAAAACCAAACTTACAAGAATTATTTAAGGGAGTCCTTCAATCTGAGAACAAACCACTTCAGCTTACAGGATGAATCTAGGATGCTGGATTGTACCAGCCAGATACCAATCTAGGAAAGGAACTCTCAAGCACTATCCAAAACTAAAAGAAATACAACAGGGAATCAGAGTAGTTAATCTGTAATGACAACAACATCAGGACAATAAAAGAGGGAATAAAAGGTGTAGGTATAGAACCTTTTAATGGAGAGCAAGGCAAAGCGATACCACGTAATAATTGACTGCTTCAAACTTAGAAAGATAAGCGTAAATGTCACAGTAAACACAAAGAAAGTTAACAAATGTACTCATAAAAATAAAGAGGAAAAACATAAAGTCTCAGTAAAAACAAATCCTACAAAAACAAAATAAATGAAAAAAAATCCAAAAAGAAAAGCACCACAAAAAAAAACTACTACAAAATGACAACAATAAACTCGTATCTATAAATAATTACACTGAATGTAAATGCCCTCAATGTACCCATAAAAAGAGAGTGACAGAATGGATAAAAAAAACAGGATCCATCAATATGCTGTCTACAAGAGACATATCTTAGAAACAAAGATGTAAATTTATTAAAAATCAAAGGTTGGAAAAAAATATATCAAGAACTACCAAAAAAAAGCACAGGAGTGGCAACACTAATCTCAGATAAAATAGACTTTAAAACAAAATCCACCATAAAAAACAAAGAAGGACTCTAATGATTAAGGGGACAATCCATTATGAAGACATAACGGTAATTAATGTCTACACACCAAATGACGGGGCTCCAAAATCCATTAAAAAACTCTAACAGCACTGAAAAGAGAAACTGACAGTTCCTCAGTAATAGTAGGAGACTTCAACACACTACTCTCAGTAAAGGACAGAACATCAAAAAAGAAACTTAGCAAAGATACAGAAGACCTAAAGGGCACAATCAGCCAACTTGACCTCATAGACATATATAGAACACTCCATCCAACCGCTGAAAAGTACACATTCTTTTCCAATGCACATGGAACGTTCTCCAGAATAGACCACATTTTAAGCCACAGAGCAATCCTCAACAAGAACTAAAATGTTGAGATAATACAAAGTATCTTCTCTGATCACAATGCCATCAAGGTAGAAATTAACAACAGAAAGAGCAAGGAAAAAAATCAGTTACATGGAAACTGAATAACACCCTGCTTACAAACCACTGGGTAACAGAAGAAATCAGAGACGAATCAAAAAATTCCTAGAATCAAACGAGAATGAAAACACATCATGCAAAAACCTTTGGGACACAGCAAAGGCAGTCCTCAGAGGACAATTTACAGCAATAGATGCACATATCAAAAAAGAAGAAAGGGACAAAATCAAAACATTAACTACAGAACTCAAACAAATAGAAAGAGAACTGCAAAACAAAAAAGCCCACAGCCACCAGAGGAAAGGAAATAGTAAAGATCAGAGCAGAAATAAACGAAATAGAAACTAGAAAAACAATAGGAAGAATCAACAAAACCAAAAGTTGGTTCTTTGAAAGAATCAACAAAATCAACAAACCACTGGCCAGACTGACAAAAGAAAAACAGGAGAGGACACAAATAATGCAAATAAGAAATGAAATGGGTGACATTACAACAGACCCAACTGAAACAAAAAGGATCATAACAAAGAATTATGAAAAACTATACTCCAACAAATTTGAAAACCTAGAGGAAATAAATTTCTAGAAACACACTACCTACCCAAACTACAACAAACTGATGCTGAAAATCTGAACAGACCCATAACAAGAGAAGAGATTGAAAAGGTAATAAAAAAAACTCCCAAGAAAAAAAAGCCCTGGCCCAGATGGCTTCACTGGAGAATTCTACAACACATTCAGAGGGTTGTACCAGTATTACTCAAACTATTTCAGAACATAGAAAATGAAGTGTCACTTCTGAATTTATTTTATGAAGCCAGCACAACCCTGATACCAAAACCAGGCAAAGACGCCACAAGAAAAGAAAATCACAGACCAATATCTCTCATGAATATAGATGCAAAAATCCTCAACAAAATTCTAGCCAATAGAATTCAGCATCATATCAAAAAAAATAAGACACCATGACCAATCAGGATTCAGACCAGGTATGCAAGGATGTTTCAACATTAGAAAATTAATCAACATAATCTACGACATAAATAAAGGGAAAGAAAGAATCACTGTTGAAGAAGAAGAATAAAATAGGAGGACTCACACTACCTGACCTCAGAACCTACTATACTGCTACAGTAGTCAAAACAGCCTGGTACTGGTACAACCACAGATACATTGACCAATGGAACAGAACTGAGAACCCAGATGTAAATCCATCCACCTATGGTCACCTGATCTTCAACAAGTACCCAAAGTCCATCAAATGGGGAAAAGACAGTCTTTTTAACAAACGGTGCTGGCAAAACTGGATATCCATCTGCAAAAAAATGAAACAGGACCCACACCTCACGCCATATACAAAAACAAATTCAAAATGGATCAAAGACGTTAATATAAAGCCTAAAACTATAAAGTTCATAGAAAAAAAAAATAGGACCAATGCTACAGGCCCTAATACATGGCATTAACTGGATACAAACATAACCATCAGCACAGAAACTCCAGAAGATAAGCTAGATAACTAGGATCTTCTAAAAATCAAACACCTATGCTCTTCAAAAGACTTCACCAAAACAGTAAAAAGAGAACCTACAGACTGGGAAAAAATTTTGGACAGTACAAGTCAGACAAAGGTCTAATCTCCATAATCTACAAGAAAATCCAACACCTCTACAACAAAAAGACAAATAATCATATTAAAAAATGGGCAAAGGAAATGGAAACTTCACAAAGAAGACATTCAAGCGGCCAACACACACATGAGAAATGCTCGCGATCACTAGCCATAAGAGAAATTCAAATTAAAACCACAGTGAGATACCATCTCACCCGTCATTACTGGCACAAATCAAAAACACTAGAAATAACAAATGTTGGAGAGGCTGTGGGGAGATCGGAACTCTTATGCATTGCTGGTGGGCATGCAAAATGATACGACCATTTTGGAAAATGATATGGCGCATCTTTAGAAAGCTAGAAATAGAAGTACCATACGATCCAGCAATCCCACTCCTAGGAATATAACCTAGAGAAATAAGAGCCGTCACTCGAATAGCCATATGCACACCCATGTTCATGGGAGCATTGTTCACAATAGCAAAAAGACAAAAACAACCTAGATGCCCATCAACAGATGAATGGATAAACAAACTATGGTACATACACACAATGGAATACTACACAAGGATAAAGAACAATGATGACTCTGTGAAACATCTCATAACATGGATGAAACTGGAGGACATTATGATGAGTGAAATAAGTCAATCACAAAAGGACAAATATTGTATGAGACCTCTATTGTGAAAACCCATGAAAAAGTTCACACACAAAATGTAACGATCTTTGTTGGTTACCATGGATGGGAGGGGTGGGGGGGAAACACTAAGTAGGCAATAGATAAATGGTATCTTGGGTGAAGGGTGAGACAGTACACAATACAGGGGAAACTAGCACAACCTGTACAAAGAAAGGTCATGGAAGCCCCATAGACACATCCAAACTCTCTGAGGGACTGAATTGCTGGGCGGAGGGCTGTGGGGACCATGGTCTTGGGGAACATCTAGCTCAACTGGCATGACACAGCTTATAAAGACAAGGTTCTACATTCTACCTTGGTGAGTAGCATTTGGGGTCTTAAAAGCCTACGAGTAGCCATCTAAGATACTCCGCTGATCTCACCCCTTCGGGAGCAAGGGAGAATGAAGAGAACAGGATACAAGGAAAAGATTAGTCCCAAGGACTAATGGACCACACCTACCAAGACCTCCACCAGACTGAATTCAGTACAGCTAGGTGGCACCTGGCTACCACCGCTGACTGCTCTGACCGGGATCACAACAGAGGGTTCTCGACAGAGCTGAAGGATGTAGAACAAAATTTTAACACACAAAAAAAAAGACCAGATTTATTGGCCTGACAGAGACTGGAGAAACCCCGAGAGTATGGCCCCCAGACACCTTTTAACTCAGTGGTGAAGTCACTCCCGAGGTTCACTGTTCAGCCAGGGATTGGACAGCCCCATAAAACAAAATGGGACTAATGAGGCATAGCAGTCCAGGGACAAGGACTAGAAGGCAGAAGGGGACAGGAAAGCTGGTGGTAGGGAACCCAAGATTGAGTAAGGACAGTGTTGACATGTAGTGGGGTTCTTAACCATTGTCATAGGGCAATATGTGTACTAACTGTTTAATGAGAAACTATTTTGTTCTGTAAACCTTCATCTAAAGTGAGAAAAGCAGCACAACTTGAAGAACATAATGGATGTCACTGAATTGTACATGCAGAAATTTTTGAAATGGTGTTTCTTTGGCTATGTATATTTTCACCAAAAAAAAAAAGGTCCTCCAAGGCCAAGAAGGGAGCATGTTGCCATGTCATGTCGTGGGGTTGTTAACCATTGTCATAGCACAATATAGGTTCTGACTGTTCAATGAGAAAATATTTGTTCTGTAAACCTTCACCTAAAGTACAATAAAAAAAATTTTTTTTTAAAATCTGAAAGAATGATTTCTGATTTCCTGACACCACTTTACTAAAGACATGAAATTGCAAAAATGGAGAGATAGAGACTAAGAATCGAATGAGTTTGGTATTAGAGAACATTCTAAGCCTCTGTATCCTCATCAGTAAAGTGGGGTGAAAATGAGTGTTTTGAGTATTTTAGTAAGAAAAAAATTAAGATAATGTATTAAAAATTTTTAATTATACAGTGATTTTTCTCACATATATATAACAACATTAGAGTGAAATCAAGCATTCATTTATTTTAGGGCAAAAGGAAGGAAAGAGCAATACTTATTAAAGAGCTACAATTTGTCAGACATGCTACATACCTTACATATATATCTTTCTTAAATCTCAAAAACAACCCTACGAGGTTTTTTGATTCTGTCAAATGAGAAAATGGAAGCTTAGAGTAATTAAGTTATGTATATGACAGAACGGAGCTCTGGTGGTGCAGTGGTCAAGCACTAGGCTGTTAAATGAAAGGTTGGCAGTTTGAACCTACCAGCCACTTCAGGGGAGAAAGATGTGGCAGTCTGCTTCCGTAAAGATTTACAGCCTTCGAAATCCTATGGGGCAGTTCTACTCTGTTCTATTGGGTCACTAAGAGTAGGAATCGACACTATGGTTTTGGTTTGGGTTTTTCTTGGTTTATATGATAAAAGTATCATACTTACGTCGTCGCTGCCACTGCCACCAATGATGAAGAATTCAAAGCTTTTGGCCACATTAAGGATTAAATCCCAGCTCCATCTCTTAATAGCCTACTGAGTCCATTGAAGACTCAGTTTTCCCATTAGTAGTATGGGAATAATAGTGTGCACTAGAGTCAATGATGTAGGTATTACATGAGAAAATGCCATTTAAGTGATTAGCATAATACCTGCCACATAATAAGAATTAAAAGTGTATTAGCTTTATCATTGTAAACAATAATAATAATAATAATCCTTTTAAATAGAGAAATTACAAATGCTTTTGCCAAATCGGAAGCACAAAAGTTCTGTCTTCTATTTTAGAAGGTGACTCTGTCAGGTTTGGAACCTATTTCTGCCCCCATTGAAAGCCCCATGCTCTTTCCTCTGCAAGATATGCATGAGTCAAAGACCTTTTGGAAATCATTTGTAATAAAGGGCACTTTACATACATTTGTCAAATGCAATGTTGAATTTTTTGTTTTGCAGATAAGTAATTTGCAAGGATACGAAAAGGACAAGTTAAAAACACAAGGCATCTTAGTAAGCATAAGGGAAAATTATGAAACTCCATGAATATTAATAAACAATAAAATAATGAGCTACTATTAAGAGGCAAAATCAAAACCCTTGATCTTAATCTTTTATTAGACTCAGCTCTATAGGCATTGTTTTCCCAAAAGTTTCTCCAGAATTCTCCAGGGACTACCTTGTCCTCAAACCAAGCAACAGAAGCAAGCATGCATCAAATGAGTGCTTTGTTTGTGTTTGGCATAAATAAAATAGGATGCAACACTTGCACCATAACTCATTAGAGGCAACATTTCAACTTCTAATCATTAATGTTAAAGACAATAATATTTTCCCAATACTTAACTATATTGGGCAAAGCTGTAATTTTTAAAACAGCTGAAAAAGACAGTAATTGAAAGATATTGAAAAAAAGTTGCTTCAATCCTAGAAATGTGACATGTCAAGTGTCAAGAGAAACTGCATTTCTACAGCTTAATTATGAATCCCTGCAGACCAAGATTTGAAAGAAATCTTGACAGATCCTTAAGATTTAGTTAAGTTAGTTGGTGCTGCCATAATAAAGGTTTAAATTAAGACGGCTTCACAGTTTCGCACGTATCAAGCAGAGACATGCTAACCATGTCCAGGCTCATTTCCAAGAGTCATGAAGGAGTTCTGGCAGACCAATTGAATTTATAGGGTGGTAAGTTAAAAAATAATAAAATATTCATCTGTCAGCATAAGTCTGGTTGTGAAGTATATGACTATTATTTTGTAATTAGTGTCACTGAAAAAGTAATCTGCTGCAAAAGATATCTTTAAAGTGTTAAAAAGCAAAGATGTCACCTTGAGGACTAAGGTGCACCTGACCCAAGCCATGATGTTTTCAATCACCTCATACACATGTGAAACCTGGACAATGAATAAGGAAGACCAAAGAAGAATTGACACCTTTGAATTATGATGTTGGCGAAGAATATTGAATATATCATGGACTGCCAAAAGAACGAACAAATCTGTCTCGGAAGGAGTACAGCCAGAATGCTCCTTCTAAGGATGACAAGACTTCATCTCCTGTACTTTGGACATGTTGTCAGGAGGGACCAGTGCCTGAAGAAGGACATCAGCTTGTTAAAGTAGAGGGTCATCAGAAAAGAGGAAGTGTTTTGCTCCGTTGTACATGGAGTCACTATGAATTAGAACAGACTCGAAAGCACCTGACAACAACAAAACTGAAAAAGCACTTTCACAGTGATTCAGCCCTGAGCCACATTTTTCTATAGTATTTCCTTTCATCAGATTTGAAAATTATTGCTGAAATAGTCACTCAATATTAAATCAGTCAGTAAATTAGCGGTGTGGGAGTTGACTCTACTGTTCAACTATAGGCATTCAAAAGGTAGAACTACAACTTCTTTTAGAAAGTCATGGAGTTTTGCACCAGCTCAAAGCTTACAGAAAAATGGAGAGGGCTCTCTCTCAAATATATGTTTCTACCCTATCTCATCCGTTAGGAGTAAATCTCTGAGCCCTCCATTTTATTAGCTAATCTAGCTTAGCTAACCCTCAACATTAATAATAACTTCAGCTTTACTATTTGACTTTCTACATTTGAACTTTACTTGCCCTGTTTAACACTCCCAACTGCCTATGGAAGTTTTCTTACTAAATATATGTATGTTAATAAGTTATTTTCTTTTTTTTCCCATCCTAAATGACATTTGCATTTCAAAAGTTGATTCAAGCTACTGTGGGACTGAAGAGTGTGAATTGATTTATAGGGTTTTTCAGGATGTGCCCTCCCAAGGGCTACCTAGTTTAAGAATAGTCTACAATCCACTCCAGGTTCACTTGCAAAGCTGGGTACCCTGGCTCAGGGCAGAGTCACCCAAGAGGAAAGGGTCCCTTATTCTTATTCACACAAACGGTCTTGGGAAAGATGCTCTTACTACTTTGATGATGTATACAGAAGTGAATAGACATTGTGCAGGCAGCTAGTCGTGTCTTCTGTTCCAATAAAGAGGGTTTAAAACCTCCTTCCCAGTAAAATAGTAAATGGAAGAATGTCAATGCTTCAGAAATAAATGCTTACTTTAAAGAAATAGCCTGAGTATAACGTAAGCACAGCTACGACTGTAAAATACACCGGGGACAGTTAGCGACTCACAGTGAGGCATCAGTCAATAAAGACTCATGCTTGAAAACCATACAGGGCTTCAGGGCTTCTGAACAACTGCAGCTGCGTAAATCCCAGTCTCTTTTTACTTTCCTCCAAAACCATTCAAATCAACAAAGGGAGCAAATGAAATCACCCTCAAAGTAACTTAAAACCAAACCATTGCCGTGGAGTTGATTCCGACTCACAGCAACCACCCTTAAATGTATATGTAAGTCAAACAATAAACATCCAAACCTTGCAGCACCATCTCCAGAGTCAACATCAGAGCAACCAGATAAAGAGTGCATGGAAAAGAAGAATGTAGATTTTCTCCTTCTTCAGAAAACCTCAGTTTTTACTCTTAAGGCCTTCAACTGATTGAATGAGTCCCACTCACATTATTGAAGGTAATCTCCATTACTTAAAATCAACCGATTGTAGGTGTTAACCATATCTAAAAATACTTTCATGGCCACATCTAGGTTAGTGTTTGATCAACAACTGGGTACTATAGCCTATTGTGCAGTGGTTAAAGCTCTCCACTGCTAGCTGAAAGGTTGGCAGTTTGAAATCCCCAGTGTCCATGGGAGAAAGATGTAGCAGTTTGCTTCGGTAAAGATTTATAGCCTTGGAAACACTATGGGGTCACTATGAGTCAGAACTGACTCCACGGCAGTGGGTACAGCCTAGCCAAGTTGACACATACAATTGCCCATCCCAATAGCTGAGGCCTACTAAGTAGGTTAGTGACTACTAAGGAATTAAAAAGGAAGGGACTTGCATGTGTGCAAGATGAGAATAGCAGTCTTGTGAAGATACTGTTTTGGTGGTGGTGATGGGAGGGGCACACATTGTAAGGAAAGCATCCATTGGAGGCCTGGTTAAAGGAAAGAAGAAAGCAAATGATGGAAAATCAAGAGTATTACAAGAAAAGAAAGATCAACTCAAAAGCAGAGTTTTTTTTTCCCCCCAGAAAAACAAGGTCTTATCTATTAACAATACTGAACTACATTATCTCCTAAATAGAGTACTCTTGAACTAAAAAGTTTGTGAGCTATGCAGATCTCTTACCATCAATACGTCAAGGTAGTGTTATGATTGGATGAGAAAAATATGAGATATTTTCAAATAACAGAAAAAGCAGGCCACAGCCATACAAAGCTTCCATAAAAATGTGAATCAAAATATTTAAGGAGAAACATTTGCAAAAGCAACAGACAAAACAAGAAAACTTTGAGTACCCAAACTTGAAAAATATAGTCTTAAAGCATTTGAAGGAACACCTTGAATCGTAAATTCAGAAACTCAGACCAGAAATAGATAAAAAACAGAAATTTGTGAAATGGCAGGTGAGCTCAAGAAAGAAACTTTGGGAAAGAAAAAAAAACACACAAAATACTGTATAATCGAAGAATAAATAACAAGGTACAACACAGGAGGAAGATTTATCTGAAAATATGATAAGGGACATTTAGAAGAAATAAAAGTGAAAAGAGTAAAATTGAAGTATAGAATTAAAAAGGATCAGAAAGAAAGAGATATAGAAGACAGGCAAAATGTGAGCTAATAAACATAATTGAAGAGCCTAAAAAAGAAAGATAAAACTATGGAAAAGCACTAATAAGAAAACTAGTACCTGAGAAAACTCCAGAGAATGTGCTTTATGGTACATGCTCATTGATGATTGTTTCATTAAATAGTTATTTTTAATAATGCAATGCACAACTGTAAACCTCTCAGCTAAAAGAAAAACTAAGACCTTGAAAAATCTACATCTGACCATACAGTCCCCATTTCATCTACCTAAAGTCCTGCCCCTCCCAGTTTTCCTTAATTCATACTTCCTGGGCAATGATTAAGCACTTTGCTGCTAACTGACAGGTAGACAGTTCGAACAATGGTTTGTTTCTATCCATCAGGTTTTCATTGACTAATTTTCATAAGTAGATCACTCTGTGGTAGAAAAGACCTGGAAATCTGGTTCCATAAAGGTTTCAGCCTAGGAAGCTCTATGATGCAGTTCTACTCTGCCATATTGGGTCACTCTGAGTTGAAATCAACTCGATGGCACACAACAACAATGTACTTCGTACATTCCACTTTCTGATTACTTCTGGATATTTGCAGAGGTTTCTTCTCATTTTGAGTAATGCCACATCAGCAAACAAAGGTCTCAGAGGCTTTACTCCTCTGGCCTCATTAAGGTCTACTCTACTTTAAGGAGGCAACACTTCCCCAGTCGCATTTTGAGTGCCTTCCAACCTGAGAGGCTCATCTTTCAGCGCTATATGTTTTGTTGCTAACCATCAAGTGTTCGTTGGCTAATTTTCATAAGCAGATCATTAGGCCTTTCCTCCTAGTCTGTCTTAGTCTGGAACCTCTCCTGAAACCTGTCCACCCTGTGTGACCTTGTTGTATTTGAAATACCGGTGGCATAGCTTCCAGCATCACAGTAGCAAGCAAGTTACCACAGTACGACAAACTGACAGATGGGTGGTGGCATATAATTACATAACTTTTTTTTCATCCACTGTCATGTACATAGTCATTTGGGTTGTTGTGGTAGTTTTTATTTTTTCCAAAATTTTTGCTGTATTATATGGTGCTATAAATCTAGCTAATAGTTAAACTTTATAAATGCTTTGTTGAATTGAACTTTTGAAAAGCACAAATGCAAAACATAAATTCTTTAGTATCAAATCAGATTTTTTTTAGAAAACAGTCAACATATTTCTGAAACTACTGTGTTGGACAAAAAGTCAAATTGAACACTTCTTAAATACTGAGCAATTAATTGAAACTGACCATAAACTGAAAACTAAAAAGAAGATAATGTAGTTTATTCAAATCATACAAAATGCAAACCGTTCCAGTTCTTCATAATTTATATCTGATCTAGTTGTTTCCAGCACCCTAGCTAAAACATACCAAGTAAATATCAAATAATGAATAAATTCAAAAGTGAATGAAAGGGTAGGTCAATTAATATATCCTGTCAAAAAGGAAGACAGAATTTTTACAATATTTGTAGAGCCTTGCTCATTAGTAGATCTTAAGAAATCAAAAATAAAGGTTAAAATAAAATCTACTCATTCGAAATTGATACATTTTATTGTCAGACTCAGTATAATTAACTTCATGGCTTGCCATTAAGAAAACTCTTGCCTTTAAGGTCATGGAAGCTCCATAGACACATCCAAACTCCCAGAGGGACTGAATTACTGGGCTGAGGGACGTGGGGACTATGGTCTCAGGGAACATCTGGCTCAGCTGGCATAACATAGTTTATAAAGAAAATGTTCTACATCCTACTTTGGTGAGTAGCATCTGGGGTCTTAAAAGCCTATGAGCGGCCATGTAAGATACTCCACTGGTCTCGTCCCTTCAGGAGCAAGAGAAAATGAAGAAAACTAAAGACACAAGGGAAAGATTAGTCCAAACGACTAATGGATCACAACTACCATGGCCTCCACCGGACTGAGTCCAGTACAGCTAGATGGTGCTCAGGTACCACCACTGACTGTTTTGACAGGGATCACAACAGAGGGTCTTGGACAGACCTGGATAAAAATGTAGAACAAAATTCTAACTGACAAAAAAAAAATAAAATAAGGCCAGACTTACAGCCTTACAGAGACTGGAGAAACCCTGAGAGTATGGCCCCCAGACGCCCTTTTAGCTCAGTAATGAAGTCACTCCTAAGGTTCACCCTTCATCCAAAGATGAGACAAGCCCATAAAACAGAACAAGACTAAAGGGGCACAACAGCCCAGGGACAAGGACTAGAAGGCAGGAGGGGACAGGAAAGCTGGTAATAGAGAACCAAAGGTCGAGAAGGGAGAGTGTTGACTGTCCTGGGGTTGTTAACCAATGTCATAAAACAATATGTGTACTAACTGTTTAATGAGAGCTAGTTTGTTTGGTAAATCTTCATCTAAACTATAATAAAAAAAGAAAGAAAGAAAATAAAATTAAAAAAAAAAAGAACTCTACAGAGCTGCCTACACCAATGGCTGTTTCAGTCCTGCCAAAGCAAACACTGGGCTTTGTGAAGCTCATCTATAGGGTAATCACTACTTAATTTGAGGAACTACAGAAGAAGTTAGGGTTGTCTTTCCCAGATTCCCTATTATTGTATTATTTAAATAATGTATATGTTAGGTGAGATTGTCGGTCCATCCATCTTATTACCCGCTCAGCTGCACTTACTCGAAAGCAGGAAAATGACATTATAGGGAGGGAAAATAACCAAAACACTTTCTTTTGAGACAGAACTTGATTCTTCTACTTCTACAAGTGAGGGTAAAACTATAGGCATATATTTCATGCATTTCCTTATTCCAAAAATTTTAAACCTATAACTAAGTGTATAGAGTATTTTCAGTATAAGTATATGTAAATCTGAAGGCAACTACAAGAGACGGGACAAAAAAATTCTACAAATATTTAATAGGACAATCTAGAACACGCATGTGGCTGACAGCACCTCTTATGTTGTCAAAATATCAAGTCATTGAGACACACCTAAATTCTGGACATACTCGTGAGATGTTGAATTGTATATATGAACAGAGGCTAGTCTTGTTTAATAAAGATTCGTGCAATCCACCCCCCAAAAAAGAAAACTCCCGCCTTTAACTATTTGTTGTAATTATTTTGATGTGCTTATATATATTTAAAAAAAAAAAACTCTTTCCACTTTCTAAAAATGGTGACCATATTCAAATGTACTAAATTTTTTCTCACAAAATATACAGTCTACCATACTAAGGTCAAAATAAGATTATTGCATTCCTTCCAGAATTTTTGTGATGCACAAATCACATAATTTGAACATAAGATTTATTTATTAATATAAAATCTTAAGATCAAAATTATATTCTTCTTTCATATTTAAATATGTATTGACTATATATTTTATTATTAAATATAATATATTTATTACAAACTAAGATAGAAAAATGGTCAGGTAAATTATTTAGGAAATTTCACTTGTGTGGAATTGTAAAGAAATACAGTGCAAAATAAACAAACTTGGAACAAGTAATGTTGTTGTTGATCTACACTAAGCATAACAGTAAAATTAAATTTTTAAAATGCACTCACCTAAAAAGTAAAATGAATCACAAATAAAATGCCCTGTACGAAAATTAGAGATTGGAAGCTTTCAGATTACATTGGAAGAAAATGCAGCACTCCAATAGAATTAGGAACAGCTATAACTTAAATCATAAACTCCTATAATGAAATATATCTATTAAAATAGCAATTACTGTTGTGGTCTTAGGAATACTTATTGCCTTAAATGGAAGGGAAATGTCAGCTATCGTGATTTTATCTTCAATTCCACCAGAGTATCACATCAATAAGTTCATCTAATACATAGAGGAAACAGAGGAAAAAATATTTAGCACAACTAAAATTTATAGTTTATTGAATAATCTATATACTTTTGATTTTGAAAAAAATAAAACATGAAAATAATCTTAGTGACAATAGAGCAATATAAGAAGGTAAAGTGATTTCAAGCAGATTGAGTAAATCCCACTTATATCAGGCCACATGGCAAAACTGATGGAATTAGTCATTTATAGCTAATTCCCACTTTTATCATTTACTATCTCCCACTTAAAATTCATTTTAACCTATTCTGCTTCAGCATCTGCTCTGTGCCACACACTGTGTTTGGCTGGATGAAAAAAGAACGGCGCACTCTGACACTCTGACCCTGTTCAGAGGACAGCAATGTTATGACATCTGTAATTTATTTTAAAATAACCTTCTATATAGAAGGTGTGATATTATGTAGGTGTTGGTTAGTTTAAGCTGTACTCCAGAGACAGTCAGCTCCTAATTAGGAAGTCACAATCTGAGTGTAGGCTACCATTTAATCAGAAAGGACAATCCAGATTCAGCTTCTTATCTTGAACCACACCAGAAACGATGCTAATAAGCAAAATAAACATCAGAAATTGAACTTCGTAGATGAAATTAATAGCTTGTTTGTGAGCAGAATGGATGTTCAAAAAATAATAAGGTTCTCCTTGGTTATACAGGTCCCTCATCCAATAGTAGAATGTTCCTATGACACCTTTCATAAACTGAAGTGCTATAAAGTGAAGAAGCAATTACCTTTAATTCATATAAGAAAATTTTTTGAGCATTCCCAGACCCAAAACATAACCTACAAAATCATACCAAATAACACATAAAACCTGAAATAACACTAACATATAGTAAAAGCAGGAATGATATGACAAATACATAGGCTATGCATTCGGCTGCTAACCAAAAGTCCCACAGGTGGAATCCACCAGCTGCTCCTTGGAAACCCTGTGGCGCAGTTCTACTCTGTCCTATAAGGTCACTGTAAGTCAGAATAGTCTCGACGGCAAAAGGTAGAGTGAACTTTAACTTACCAGAATCGGGAAGACAGCGAAGCATGCTGGAAGGCTGAGAGGTGGCGGCGGTGATGATAGTAGCCTTGGCCGCCTAGCTAGCAATGGCACATGGGGCTGGGTTGAAGGGCCAGGGTTCAAATCCACAGAAGAGCTGGATTTGTATTAACCGTGCGTTCCGAGGGGTGAGTGCTATAGTTAGAGAAATACACAGAAGATGACAAGTCGAGGATGGGATCTCTCGATGAATGGTGAATTTATATGTTACCAGGCATTTGCCTGGATGTGGCTGGGCCCTTCAATAAGGGTAGAGGAGTTTGAAAGGAGAAGCTTGGTCAAGCCTTTATGTAAAACCGGCAGCGAACACATTGACGTAGATAACTTGATCTGAGCGTGTAGCGTGCTGGAGAGGACTAATAATAGATGTGGTTCTCCTGAACGCTATTTTTGCTTTTCTTCGGATTTCATCAGTTAGCAAAAAGAGGTACAGTCCTCCCTTGGTATCCTCCGGGGATTGGCTTCAGGAACCCCCACGGATACCAACATAGTGGATGCTCAAATCCCGTATATAAAATGCCAAAGTATATGCATATAACCTATGCACATCCTCCCATATACTTTAAATCATCTCTAGATTATTTATCATATCTACCAGGGATCCTTTTTTTTTTTTTTTAGCATAATACAAATGGTATATAAATAGTTTCTATGTAAATAAATGTGGAGTAGGTAGATATGTAAACATGGGGTTCAATGCTATGTAAATAGAACTTTCTGTTTTTCTAATATTTTCTATCTGCAGTTGGTTGGATCTCCGGATGCTCAGCCTAGGGATGGGGGAGGGGGCAGGGGGCAGGGCGAGGCAATTGTACTAATGTAGGTCTTTCTTAAAAGCAATGGAATAAAGCAAACTTTTGAAAACTAGGGGATATCTGTATTTTTTTTAATTATTAAAAAATATATTAAACCAAAGGTAAAACTCTATCAGACCCTTCATCCTATATCTTTAAGAGTAGCATGATATGCTCTCATTCACCACAGGTTTTGAGAATTCTTGATTGATTTATTCTGTTAGATGATTAGACAAATGCAGTGTTAGAATATTGTGGCATATACTTAGGAATCTTTCAGATGAAATTCATTTGCAACACCTAAAAGGAATGATAGCTGGAATTTCTTTGAGTTTACAGATGTAAGCTCTGTGACTGTCTAGTGCCTATGTGCCAATAAATGTCTGTCTGGGCAGCAGATTTTAGTCCTGGACTTTCTTTCATACAATTTAATAGTGAGACTGTGTAGGCATAGCTAATCATTACCTACCACTAATTATAGACAGTTACTATTACCTACAGAACAAATAAATGAACAGAAATCTTTATAACTGTACTTTAATAAGGGGTTTAGTCCAGTTCTCAAGAAGTAATGTAGAAACCTGGAGCTGTGTCAAGACTGCTTTCAGTTTTTCAACAAAAAACCATCTCTAGAGAATATAAAATCTTCTTAAAACTGATACCACAGAAGGAAATGGCTGCTTAGTCAATGTCTAAAATACATTGCTTTATACTGCTATTGCACAAATTATCTCTTAATTTTTATTTGACACAAAGCTAAGAAGCAAAAGAGACACAATGATAGTGTTGTTTGATTGCACCTAGTACTTAATTCATTCAGTACACTACAATCTCTGAGTTTTAGTTAGTTTAGTGAGTTTAGTTTTACCAGGGAAAGGAATTTATATAGGGTATTTCTTTTCACCTTAATTTTTACATGCGTAGCAAATAATGAGAGAGATCATTACAGCACCAGAGAATCTTTCTTCCTAAGAATCTGTTGCTTTACTTCAGGCTGTGGGAAAGAAGAGTCATTACGCTGATGCTTAGTAACATTTTATGGCCTCTATTTCTTGGTTTAAGGAGCCTCCGTGGCACAAACGGTTAAGTGCTTGGCTGCTAACCGAAAGGTTGAGAAATTGGAACCCAAAGGCCTGGCAATCTGCTCCTGCAAAGATTACAGCCTAGAAAACCCTATGGGGCCATTCTACTCTTCACACAGAGTCGCTATGAGTCGAAAATCAACTCCATAGCACTTAACAATTTCCTAGTTTAGGTACCTGGGTGGCACAAACAGTTTTCACTCGACTGATAGCCTAAAGGTTGGCAGTTCTAACTACTTACCCAGTGGTACTGAGAAAGAGAAGTCCTGGTGATCTGATTCTGTTAGGGTTACAGCCAAGAAAACTCTATGGAGTGGTTCTACTCTGTAACACATGTAATCACCATAAGTCGGCATCAACTTGATGGCAACTAGCAACAACATTTCTTAGTTTGGAAGTAGCATCTAGTTTGGGGGCCAACTTTACTATTCAACTGATGTGATTAGGAAGGAAGATTGTTCAAGATAGGAAATTTCCTGGGGTAGGATGCAGGCATTTCTTTTCTTGTGTATTTACTTGGTCAATTATGTCTCTTCAAAAAAAAAAAGTATCTGATCTTTGCAAGATAGAATTCAAAAAATTTTTTAAAATTAAGCTGTTAGGTAATTCATTCAAGATAGCACAGTGAAAGAGTGAGTTAAATCCAGTATTTGGTGGATGAACGGTAATCTGCTAAAGGAACCCAAATTCATACTAAACACAAGGTGGAAAAATCAAGCACACTTGATGAAACAAGGGAATGTTGATTTATGGAAAACAAATGAAGCAAAAAAAAAATTCTTACTTTAAAGCAGATATTTCACCTCTTCCCCCATACAACCAAAGTAATCTCAAATTTAAAAGAAATAAAGGTATTATTTTTAAATACCAGAGATAAAAATAACAATGATTAAACACAGTTATTAAATTTTTAAGTTGAAACGTTGAAATGCAATGCCATCAAGCAGTAAAAGAATTCTCCAAAGTTCTAAAGCTTCTCACAAAGATAAAAGAAATACTCAGAAGAATTAAACATAGGCATACCAACTGAACCCCATGGCAGTTATCATATGGTATTAAGATAATTGTCTTGCAGACTCGTTAAACATCTCTAATTATTTTGACAAATTCTGGGAGTGTTAGACTACTATCAAAAGACTGGAGGAAGGGGAGAAATGTTCGTAAATAGAAATGATTGATTGATTAAAACTGGTGAAACAAAAATAGAAGTGATGTTATGCATATAAATGAGAAAATGAGAAATGTCAGATCATTTACAAGGTAAAAACGGTGCTAAAACAGCCACAGCTCTGTAGTAATATGTAAGCATTTGGCATGAAGAAAATATACGAGGAATCATAAGACTGCCAGCACAATGGCTACCATACCTATTTCATGCTGGAATATACCTTAATGATCTCATTTAATTCTCACATCAACTCTATGAAGTTGCTCATTTTTACCATCATTTTGCAGATAAATACCCAATTTCTGAAACACTTGTACAGCATATATATGATGTAATGTCTATGCCACAGCCTCTGCGTTCAATGCCTTTTAAATTCTGATTAATTATTTCTTCAAACTTTTTTTAGCACCTTGAGTTGGGAATGCCCTGTTATAGCTCTAGATTTCCCACAGAAAGATCACTAAGTCTACAGACAACATCAACATATAGGCACCAGCCAGGCTTCAATGAGAAGTATATGGTTCTTGGAAAACTCTGAGGCTATGTTACAGCATCTAGTTTAGATGATGTTATAGCTCCATGGTGTTATAGCACCATGTTTAATATTGTTGGTCAAACCGGATCTCCATTCTGCATAGAGGGCCATTCCTTTGACCCCATGTGGCTCACAAGAAAGCCATTAGACAGATTTGTTTCATTACTGGGAGCCCAGCCATAAAGTCATCCAAAGGAGTAGTTTTTCCAATGGCAGACCATAGAAAGAGTCACGGTAGTTTTTACTGCATTCATTATCACTTCGAGTAACTTTGCTGCATTTTAAAAGTGCCCATGGAAATGTCTTTGAGGGCTGAGTCCTAAGACAAATGGAATGCAGCTATAGATAACAAAGTCTAAAACTGATGAACACACAGGTCCCCTCTTTTATCTTTTCTGAAGACTTTAAATAAAAAAATGTAAATACAATTTATATCTACGTTCATTACTTAATCCCTTGGTAGTCATATTTGAGAAATGGGGATAATCGGGACTTCTTATTAATGATCAAAAGAAATTCCTTATCAGAAACTTTTGCCAATTCAATTGTAGGAATATTTTTTTGTTTATATATGTATATGTGTGTGTAAACTAGTTCAGAATTTGACATGTTTAGAGAAGTAACTAACATACGATGTGATCAAAAACATCATTCACTTTAGAAAGTATATAATAAACATATTTCAAATGAACAACCAAAAATATTAGGTTGAGACAACTTTGATTGAAATCATATACTTTAAATTTTCACAATATCTAGTTCTAGCAGTGTCATTACCAAATAACTTATGAAATTTGGAAAGCATCCACAACAGAGAAATCTAAATAATCAGAGAAGTTAACACAGTGTCCTAAGTGGAAAAAATTAAGGAACTAAATTTGTATAAATTGGCAAGAATAAGACATTTACAAATATTTGAAAAGTATGAAGAGGAAAAAGTGAAAGGAATTATTTAACATAGCTTATAATATAACAATAAAAATAAAATGATATCAAAATGAAGAAAAAATTCCTTTATATTACTATGAAGACACCATAATTTCAGTTAAAATATGTGTAAATAAAAGTTAATTTTTAACTTTAGTAACTCTGATTCCATTAAAATAATTAGCACCTCTGGATGGGTTGGAAGCAATTACCATTTGCAACACCCAGGGACTCAGTGATGTCCTAAGTTAATCTATAAGATAACGTGCATTTTGCAAAAAGCTTGCAGGCAAATTCCAATTATAATAAGAACAAGGACGATAGCTAATATAATGTGGTAAGCTCTGTGCCAGCTCATTTAATTTTTACCATAACTCTATGAGATAGATACTACTATTATTATCACCTTTTTATACGTGAGGAAACTGAAACAGAGGTAAAATAAAATTAATGATGGTTACTATTTTGTATTATTGTGCTATTAACTAATTGCCATTGAGAGGATTCCAACTCTTAGAGACCCATATCTGTCAAAGTAAAACTGTGTTCCATAAAGTTTCCAATGGCTGATTTTTCAGAAGTAGATCGCCAGACTTTTCTACAAAGGAGCCACTGCATGGACTCCAACTGCCAAGCTTTTGGTTAGCAAACAAGTGTGTTAACCATTTGCACCACCCAGGGACTCTACTGTATTATTGTTGTTGCTGTTAGGTGTCTTAGAGTTTGTTCCAGCTCATACTGATGCTATGGACAACAGAATGAAATGCTGCCCAGTTCTGAGCCATCATCACAGTCATTGCTATGTTTCAGCCCATTGTTGCAGCAACTGTGTCAGTCCATCTCATTGAGGGTCTTCTTGTTTTTCACTGACTCTCTACAATGCCAGTGATGATGTCCTTCTCCAGGGACTGGTCCCTCCTGATAACATGTCCAAAGTACGTGAGATGAAGTCTCACCATCCTCAGTTCTAAGAAGCATTCTGACTGTACTTCTTCCAAGACAGATTTGTTCTTTCTTCTGGCAGTCCATGGTATATTCAATATTCTTTCACCAACTCCATAATTCAAAGGCATCAGTTCTTCTATCTTCCTTATTCATTGTCCAGCTTTTGCACGCATATGAGGCAATTCAAAATACCAAGGCTTGGGTCAGGTATACTTTAGTCCTCAAGGTGACATCTTTGCTTTTTAACACTTTGAAGAGGTCTTTTGCAGCAGATTTGTCCAATGCAACATGTCATTTATGTCATTTGATTTCTTGACTGCTGTTTCCAAGGGTGTTGACTATGGGTCCAAGTAAAATGAAATCCTTGACAACTTTATCATGATGTTGCTTACTGCTCCAGTTGTGAAGATTTTTGTTTTGTTCTGTTAAGGTGTAATCCATACTGAAGGCTGTAGTCCTTGATCTTCAGTAAGTGCTTCAAGTCCTCTTCACTTTCAGCAAGCAAGGTTGTGTCATCTGCATATTGCAGGTTGTTAATGAGTCTTCCTCCAATCCTGATGCCACGTTCTTCTTCATATAGTCCAGCTTCTCAGATTACTTCCCAGCATACAGATTGAACAAGTGTGGTGAAAGGATACAACCCTGACACACATCATGTAGTATCCCTTTGTTCTATTTGAACTACTGCCTCTTGATCTATGTATAGGTTCTGCATGAGCCCAATTAAGTGTTCTGGAATTCCCATTCTTTGCAATGTTATACATAATTTGTTATGATCTACCCAGTCGAATGCCTTTGTGTAGTCCATAAAACATAAGTAAACATCTTTCTGGTATTCTCTGCTTTCAGTCAAGATCCATCTGATGTCACCAGTGATATTCCTCATTCTACATCCTCTTCTGAAACCGGCTTGAATTTCTGGCAGTTCCCTGTCAATGCAATGCTACAACACTTTTTGAATTATCTTCAGCAAATTTTACTTGAGAGTAATATTAATGATATTGTTCAATAATTTCCACATTCTGTTGGATCACCTTTCTTTCGAGTAGGCAGGTATATGGATCTCTTCCAGTCAGCTGGCCAGGTAGCCAAAGTTCTTGGCATAGATGAGTGAGCAATTCCAATGTTGTATCCATTTGTTGAAACATCTCAATTGGTATTCCATCAATTCCTAAAGACTTGTTTTTTGCCCATGCCTTCAGTGCACCTTGAACTTCTTCCTTCAGTACCATCGGCTATTCATCATATGCTACCTCCTGAAATGGTTGAACGTCGACCAAGTCTTTTTAGTACAGTGACTATGTGTATTCCTTCTATTTTCTTTGGATGCTTCCTGCGTTGTTCAATTTTTTTGCACATAGAATCCTTCAATATTGCAACTCACAGCCTGATTTTTTTCTTCAGTTCTTTCGGCTTGAAAAATACTGAGCATGTTCTTCCCTTCTGGTTTTCTAACTCCAGGTCTTTGCACATGTCATTATAAGACTTTACTTTGTCTTCATGAGCTGTCCTTTGAAATCTCCTGTTCAGCTCTTTTACTTCATCATTTCTTCCCTTCATTTTAGCTACTACACATTCAAAAGCAAGTTTTGGCATCTCTTCTGACATGCATTTGTGTTATTAGATATATCTAATAATATAAAAATTCAGATACAGTATACATGACCAGTTCTACAATAAATGACAGCTGTTTTGACTACTATTAATAATTATAACATGATAATTAAACAATTACCTCAGAATAACTATTTTCATTCAATTGTTTGTAATTAGGTAATGTTCATATGTTCACACATACCTGGTTTTATACCTGAAACCAGGGAACACATGGTAATGTGATGTACTCCATTCTTATGTTTTTAATGTCCTTATAATTGGTACCTATGGACCAAGTCATTACTTTAAAAATTTCACAATAATTCATTGAATATCACACATACATTAGACAAAGTACTCTTCTAGGCAGTAGGGATATAGCTAAGAACAAGACAATTGAGGCCTCTGCTCTCATGAAACCTACCTCTACTGGGGGAGGAAAAGATAAACAGACAGTAAATTAAGGTGATAGAGAGTTTGAGGGTTTAAGTGGTCAGGGAAGTACTCTCTTGGGAGGTAATATTTAAACTGAGATCTGAATGAGAAGAAATGACCATCCTTGGGACTGTCTGTGGGAAATGAAATAGCTCTGTGAAGGGAATAAGAGGGTTAGTCAAGGGAAAGTCAAAGGCCTGTGTGGTTAGAGCACTGTGGACACAGAGGACAAGTGATACCAGATAGGATTAGTGAAGGTTTGTGCAGACTGTGGTTTGTGTGGGAGGGAACGATTCTGCATGATATCAAGCTATAGACAACCAATAAATCAGTGAAATCAATTAGCCCCAGCATGACTCTCCCTCACAAGCTATTGGTATTGTTTGAAATAATGTTCCTCTACACGATCAATAACTTGCAGCCCACAGACATTTATTGAACACCTAATATATGCCAATGACTTTTTAATCACAAGAGAATCAAAGAATAATGAGACATCATTCCTACCCTCAGTACATTTCAGTCCCAAGCATAAAGAATAATTTAAAAGCATAGTTTTACCATATATTTATTACCTATGCAGAGATTCTGTCTTGGTACAGAAAGCTTTTGTGTGATACACAGGATTATTAATTCTAGAGACCCATTGGTGAATGTATGCATGCAGACAAAACCAAAGATAGAATTATTCACAGATCAAACAAGTTTTTTATATTTATGTTTATGTATTTATTGATCGAATTTATTTAAGCCCATTGTACAATGCAATAAATTTTACTTTTGGACTCCTTATGAATATCTGAATGGACAAGATAACATTTTCTTTAACAGTGTAATTTAAATTAAATCACACTCATAATGAGCTGTACTGAAAGACAAATACATCCTGAGAACTTAAGTGACAAATTCTGGCTTTAAATCAAATGGAAATTTCCTCTCAACTGAAAAAATAAAGTCTCAGCATAATAAATGTTATATTAATAAGGAGAGACTTAAGTGGTATAAAACCCTATTTTTAGAGACCCTGTCTTCTATAAAAATAATCTATTTAAATAATATATACAGATGATAGATGACAGGTAGATTAGAGAGGGAGATGGAGCTAGAAGGAGAGAGATGGAGTTATAGATATGAATTTTTTACTGACCTCAATACAGTGCAAATGTTTTGTTTATGGTTACCAGATCAGCACTTCCCTATTTCTGTGTATTACAAATCCAAATTCCAAATCATCACAGCACTAGGGCTTTAACTTCACATTCATAACATCTCCTGAATATTCATACAAATTGCTTCTGAAAATACGATCATTAAAAGAGGGCTGAGTAATAGCCCTTGGAAAGCACTTTAAAAATACGAACCTTTGAGTAAATTCTAAGTAGCATTTTTATTAGTGTTAACCATTAAACAATAGCAGAGGGAGTAATAAATTTAGATTTATGGCTTGGCCAAGGAAGAAAAATATTTTCATAAGGAATGTCAAAGGACAGTAAAAGGAGATTCAAGGAAGCAAATCTCCATAAAGTTACAGAACAGAAAAAGTATCAAAGAACAAGCCAGCCTATAATCTATGGACCTAAAAACAAAAACCAAATCAGTTCTGTGGAATCCATTTTGATTCATGGAGACCCCATGTGTGTCGGAGTAGAACTGTGCTCCATAGGATTTTCAATGGCTTATTTTCAGAAGTGGATAACCAGGTCTTTACTTTGAGACACTTCTGGGTGAACTCTAACCTCCAACCTTCCGGTTAACAGCCAAGAGCTTAACCATTTGTACCACCAAAAGAATCCATTCTAAGGACCTAGTTCTTAGTGTAAAGCTTTAATATCAATAATAGTCATGAAAGTAAAGGGGGTCAAGAGAAGAGGCATTTAAGCTCTCTGCAAAAGGAGTTCTATTAAAGGATAACCTCAATTAGATTCATCACTCAGTTTTGATAAGGACAGTCCAGTATTTCAGGTTTTCCTCCAGGAAACAAAGTTCAAATATGTAACATTATGACTCATCATCCTGTAGTACAAAATTAGAGTCTTCTAATTAAAATGGCTCAAGGCTTTCACTCTGGCATCTTCAACTCAATTAGCAAAAATATCTTTTTCTCTCTAGGTCACCTCTCCTGTGTTGATCTCAAGTGTTTCAAGTTTTGGCTAACAGACACATGAGGAAATGATCACAATCACTAGCTATTAGAAATGCAACTTAAAACTACAATGAGATACCATCTCACCCTGACATTACTGGCACGAATCAAAAAAACATAAAATAACAAATTTTAGAGAGGTTGTGGGGAGATTAGAACTCTTATGCACTGCTAGTGGGAATGCAAAATGGTACAATCACTTTGGAAGACAATATGGTGCTTCCTTAAGAAGCTAGAAATAGAAATATCATATGACCCAGCAATCTCACTACTAGAAATATATCCGACAGAAATAAGGCCATCACACAAATAGACGTGCACACCCAAGCTCATTGCACCATTATTCACAATAGCAAAAAGATGGAAACAACCTAAGTGCCCACCAACAGATGAATGGATAAACAAATTATAGTACATACACACAATGGAATACTACGCAACAATAAAGAACAATGATGAATCTGTGAAACATCTCACAACATGGATGAATCTGGAGGACATTATGCTGAGTGAAATAAGTCAATCACGAAAGGACAAATACTATATAAGACCACTATTATAACAACTTATGAAAATGTTTCCATGTAGAAAGAAGCAATCTTTGATGGTTACAAGGGAGGGGAGGGGTGGGAAGTTATTTATCTACACTAACTAGATCGTAGAGGAGTGGTAACTTTGGTGAAGGGTAAGACAGTACACAATACTGGGGAAGTCAGCACAACTTGACCAGGGCAAAGTCACAGAAGCTTCACAGATACCTCCAAATGCCCTGAGAGACCAAGCTACCAGGCTGCAGGCTGGGGACCATGGTCTCATGGGACATCTAGCTCAAACGGCATAACATAGCCTACAAAGAAATTGTTCTACATCTGACAGCAGTGAGTAGTACCTGGGGTCTTAAAATCCTGCAAGCAGCCCTCTAAGATACATCTACTGGTCCCATCCCTGCTGGAACAAAGGAAAATGAAGAAGCCCAAAGACACAAGGGAAAGATTAGTCCAGAGGACTAATGGACCACAACTACCAGAACCTCCACCAGACTGAGCCCAGAACAACTACATGGTGCCCGGTTACCACCACCTACTTCTCTGGCAGGGATCACAATAGAAGGTCCCCGAGAGAGCCTGAGAAAAATGTAGAACAAAATTCAAATTCACACAAAAAGTAAATAAATAACCTGGCTTGCGAGTCTGACAGGGACTTTAGAAACCTGAAGAGCATGGCCGCTGGACACTCTCTTAAACTCAGTACTGAAGCCACTCCTGAGTTTTACCCTTCAGACAAAGATTAGACAAGTCTATAAGGCCAACAATAACACGTGAGGGATGTGCTTCATAGTTCAGTTTATGTAAGGAGACTAATGGGAACACTGGCCCAAAAGCAAAGACAAGAGGCAGGAAGGGACAGGGAAACTGGATGAATGGAAATGGGGAACCATGGGGTGGAGAAGAGAAGAGTGTTGACATATTGCAGAGTTGGCAACCAATGTTACACAACAATTTGTGTATTAACTGTTTAATAAGAAACTAATTTGCTCTGTAAACGCTGACCTAAAGCACAATTAAAAAAAAAAATGTCCATCCAAGTACTTCAAGTTTTGGCTGGTTATTTATAATCAAAGAGTGAGATCTAGTTGCTCTCACCTTGCCCCCGGACATAGACCTACTAGTGCTGGCCAACTCCTCTACCAGTTCCAAGCTAAGAAAGATCCTCCACTTGCCGTTTCTATGGGGCTGAAATGCAACACTGGAGTAGGATCTACGGTGATGCTGGCTAGGGCTGGGACTCTGACGTAATGCAGATAGATCCCGCTCAGATCATTCAAAGACTGAGGAGGACAGGTCGGTGACCATTGCCAGTGCTCTCATAATTATCACTCTTTAAAACCAAATGAATAGTTATATCATTGGAGCCCAAGCCCACCTAGAAAAATTATCCAGGTCAAGTTACGGCATCCACTGACTAATGGATTCAGAGCCATGAGAGTTCTAAAGACATTGCTCAGTGCAGGAGCAAACTCAAGTGATAACCATCATCAATGTTGTTTTGCAAAATTTTCAATAGCCTCCTTGATTTTTCCTCTCACTGAACCTTTTTCAGAACAAACTTAGTTCATACTGACATGGCTAATTAGATTTCAGGGAGGAGGAATTGACATTCTGTTCCTTCCTCTAGCAGAAAATCCCTACCCATTCATGTACCAGAAGTTTTCAGGGTCCCTATAGCAGTACTTTTTCCACACACACACAAAAATGATTTTAAAACTTGGTGTTTGCAGTCGTCACTGTATACATATAAATATTTCCATTTAAATGCTTTATTATATCAAAATGTTATCTTGCATAAGAAATTATATCTAGTAAATAATTGTTTTACATAAGTTAACTATCATATATATATTATAAGTTGATCCAACAGAATGTGAAAATTATCGAACAATATTAATATCACAAGCAAGTAAAATTTTGCTGAGATAATTCAAAAACGGTTGCATCAGTACATTGATCAATTTAGTTTCAGAAGAGATGTGGAACAAGGGATATCACTGATGATGTCGGATGTATCTTGGCTGAAAGCAGAGACTACCAGAAAGATGTTTACCTGTGTTTTATTGACTATTCAAAGGCATTTGACTGTGTGGATCATAACAAATTATGGATAGCATTGCAAAGAATGGGAATTCCAGAACACTTAATTGTGCTTATGAGGAAACTGTATATACCCAAGAGGCAGTCATTCAAACAGAACAAGGGAATACTGTGTGGTTTAACATTAGGAAAGCTGTGTGATTGTATCCTTTCACCATACTTATTCAACATGTATGCTGAGCAAATAAAACAAGAAACTGGACTATATGAAGAAGAACAAAGCATCAGAATTGGAGGAAGACTCCTTAACAACCTGCGATATGCAGATGACACAACCTTGCTTGCTGAAAGTGAAGAGGGCCTGAAGTACTTGCTGACGAAGATCAAAGACAACAACCTTCACTATGGATTACACCTCAACATAAAGAAAACAAAAATCCTCACAACTGGGCTAATAAGCAACATCGTGATAAATGAAGAAAATATTGAAGTTGTAAAGAATTTCACTTTACTTAAATCTACAATCACTGCTCATGGAAGCAGCAGTCAAGAAATCAAACGATGTATTGCATTGGGTAAACCTGCTTCAAACGACCTCTTTAAAGTGTTCAAAGCAAAGACATCACTTTCAGGTCTATGGTGCGCCTGACCCAGGCCATGGTATTTTCAATCCCTTATTTATGCATGCAAAAGCTAGACAATAAATAAGGAAGACCAAAGAAGAATTGACGCCTTTGAATTATGGTGTTGGTGAAGAATATTGCATATACCATGGACTACCAGAAGAATCAATAAATCTGTCTCAGAAGAAGTACGGCCAGAATGCTCCATAGAAGAAAAGATGGTGAGATTTTGTCTCACATACTTTGGACATGTTATCAGGAGGGACCAGTCCCTGGAGAAGGACATTATGGTTAGTAAAGTAGAGGGTCAGTGAAAAAGAGGAAGACCTCAATGAGATGGATTTACACAGTGGCTGCAACAATGGGCTCAAACATAGCAATGATTGTGAGGATGGTGCAGGACCAGGCAATACTGCATTCTGTTGTACGTAGGATAGCTATGAGTCAGAACTGACTTGATGACACCTAACAATAACATATGCATGTTATGTATACATATATATATAAATTATCTAATTATAAATTCTATTTATATAATTCTAAGTACATATACATATGAATTCTACTATATAAATATAGTCTCATCTACATCTCAAAATCAGCCAGTGAAACTCATGAGTCACAACAGTCTGTGTTCCGTTGTTCATAGGGTCACCATGAATTGAAGGCCAATTAACAACATCTAACAACAACAAACAGAAAATTATTAAGCATTTACAGTATTTTTGCTGAAATTATTAAATTTGAAATACATTTTCAAGTAGTCTGTTTTGTATATGTGCTAAAAGTAATTCTAATCAACCCCCTAGGGTTGGATAATTACCATATATAATGCCTTAATTTGAATGTTAACAATATTTTTGATTGGAAAAATTTTTTAACATAAAAGATATATAAGTGGTTAAGAGTCATATAATAGAATTCCCTATCCTTGCATGAAAACCAGCAAGTCCAATCTTCTATGCCAGCCATTCAAGGTCTAAAACTGGTGATCCTGCCTCAGTCCTGAAGATAAGATGTGAATATCCTGCTGTGGAAATTCTGTGTTCCCTTGGAACTGAGCTTTTCATGCAAAGTGCTGATCAGTGTATCAGAGCCAAGAGAGATCTACTTTTAGTTATGGGAAGGTTTCAGGACCATTTATGCCTACTTGTTTATAAATGGGTTTTCCTTTTGTGGGGTTTAGTCTGAGGTTTTGTTTCATTTCAACATACCTCCTAATACTGAGTTTGTAGAGAAGTAGAAGCTGAGGTTATAAAAGCCTTTGGCATGTAGTTGACTTGGACCAACAGAGACAACACATATATACCAAAAAGAACTTGACCAATCAAAGTCTAATATGCTTTATGTTGTTTCTCTGTGCAGCACTAAAGAGCAAAGGAGATGCCAGGGATATGATAACTAATTTTGCTAGATTAAGGAAAATGCTTTCAGGACAACAGAACTAACATATTTAGTAAAAAGCTTGAGATAAATATATGTTTTGAAAAGATTTATTCATGTTAAATTGTTAGCTGGTCAATTTAATAAGCCATTAAATGATAAAGAGAACTAAAACACTTTATTTCCTGGTAACAGGAAATGGATATTATGAGATGGCCTTTTCTTTTGCCTACTGCCTCCATTCTTGTTTAGAAAGTTAGTTTGATGTGATGTCTGGAGCTACAGCAGCTTTTTTATCACCCTGAGGCAACAAGCATAGAAAGAATATATAACATGATTTGGGATGGGAGGAAGAAAGTATGAGAATACTTTGAGTCTTAGATGAAACTGGAACAACTCTGAAACTGCCCACTGTAAAAATCTTTATTGAGTAACATAATGAATGTCCATATGACTTAACTGTTTATTGGTCTTCTAACTTTCAGCTAAATGCATCTAATGTGGTATAGAATCTTATTCAAGAATTTACAAAAATAATAATAATAAAGAGTAAATCTAAAGAAAGAGAAGGAAGTAAAAAATAAAGAGCAGAAGCCAATGAAAGGGATAATGAAGAGACAATAGCCATAAAATAACAAAGTAGTACTTTGAAAGACTAATAAAATAGACAAAAGTTAAGCAAACTTGATCAAAAAGCTATTTATATACCCTATAAAATTATTAAATGTATTTAGCAAGTTTCAGTAACAAGATCAGCCTACAAAAATCATTGAATTCCTATACATCAGCGAGAAATAATTAATGAACAAAAATTTTCTTAGCTATTTATA
This sequence comes from Dugong dugon, assembly GCA_030035585.1. Classification (NCBI taxonomy): domain Eukaryota; kingdom Metazoa; phylum Chordata; class Mammalia; order Sirenia; family Dugongidae; genus Dugong; species Dugong dugon. Next base: position 95,987,335 of record CM057463.1, on the reverse strand, counting down.
ATGGCAACAAGCAACATATGGTGACAAGAAATAAAATTTGCAAAAATGTGTAAAGTTCTCTTATGGAAAATGCTACAAAATGTAATTGAAAGGTGTGAAAGAAAACATAGATAATAAATAAACATAAATAAATGTAGAAATACATCACTTTCATGTATGGGAAGATTCAATATCACAAAGATGTCAACTCTTCTCTGTAAATTCCAAGTTGTCTCCATCAAACTCACAACAAGATTATTTTTATAACATGACAAACTGATTCAGTAACTCATATAGAAGAGAAGCACTTCAAGAATAGGCAAGACATTTTTATATATTTCAAAGTTTAATTTTTGTCTCTTAATTTCAATCAGAGCTATGACTTTCAAAATTTATACTTTCTGGTAATAACTGAGGTTTCTTTATGGGCCAGTATATAAATTACTTTTGTTGAAATTTTCCAGATTTTTTTTTTAAATGTGTGTTTTCTCTTTATAGTATAAATTGCTTATTTATCACTTGGAGTTTTTTTGACAAAGTGAGCTGTTGTTATAAGAATGGACTCTATTCACATATGCACAGAAACTAGAGGAACATGCCAAGTGCTGTCACTAAGTAACAAAGACATAAAGGATAATTTATCCCTAAATCTACGTGAAAGAACCATCTCAGCCAAATCAATTTTGAAGACTAAAGGAGCAATTTTGCTTAAACAAACATCAAGATTTAATCTAAAATTAAATAAGACAACTAATATTAGAATATTTATGTTCAAAATGGGGAATGGAATTAAACAGAAACTCTAGGCACATACTTACATACAGATGTTACATGTAAATATTAAAATAGAGTATATAGAGAGATATTATACATAAGATATTATATATAGAACACCCACATCAGAGATGGCATTGCAAATCAGGGGTAAAAGATGGACTTTTTAATAAATGCCACCAAGTAAACTAGTTTCCCATATCCAAAAGAAAAATAACAAGTTCCCTCCCTCATACCAAATTTAAAAATTCATTCCAGATGGAGTAGTGGCCTAAATGTGAAAAAAAAGAAAGGAAGGAGGGAAGAAAGGGAGGGCGAGAGCAAGGGAGGGAGGAAGGAAGGAAGAAAAAAAGAAAAGAAAGCCTGTAACGTTTTTAGAATAAAAACATTGAAGGATCTCTTTCTAATATCAGAGTAAAGAAGCATTTCTTAAGTTAGACACAGAAAGCATAAATTATAAGATAAAGGATTTACTTCTTTTTCTGCTCAGTATGCCCCCTTTCCTTTCAGTTCTTCAAGCTCCAACCCACATCCAGTCCTTTGAACATGGTATTTCTGTTGCCCAGAATGTTTGCTTAAACCCTGTTCCCAGACTCCACCTCAGTTAACTATAGTTCGTGCTTCAGATCTTGGCTCAAATGCTTCATTTTCTCAATAAAGCCTTTCTCAACATCCCAACCCAAGAGAAATTTAAGTTTCCCTACTAAATGGTTATGAACTCTCCGTATGGTCCTTTCTTAGTATTCATCACTGTTTGTGATCATACGTTTACTTGTGTGATTGTTTGAATAATAGCTGGCTTTACCCACTACACTGTAGCCCCAAGTTCATCAATATATCCTCAACACCTAAAACAATGCCTGGGGCAAAGAAGGCATCCCATGAATATTTTCAGGATAAACAATGAAAGAGCCTGGTTTCATCAAAAGGTGAGGAGAGCACCAAAATATTGATAAAAAGTTTGTGTAAAGGTTGCGTATATGCTAGAACTTTCTAAACATACAGGCTTTGGACATGAGAAGTGTGAACAGCATTTTCAGATAAGGCAATAATACGAAAGTCAGGAAAACTCACTACATTTCTTATTACGCCTACCAGTTTTGAACATTCCATCATTGGAATCACTATCCCTGTCTCTCTGTAACTCACTTTGAGGCAGATCCCATGTTTGTTTTCTGTGGGCTCATCTTCGTTCATTTACTTGAGCCCTGCAGACAAGGTCTCTTCTATCAGGAAGATTTCCTTCTTATAAGGGGAGGAGAAGACAGAAAAATAAACATTTAATAAGAAAATATCAAATTCCAGATAATAATTGAAAAGTGCCTGAATAATATAAAAAAGTAGGATGGTGTGCTTGCAAGAGACTAGATTATACTGGATACATAAGGCTTCACTGAGAAGGTGACATTTAAGCTGATAATTTAAAATGTACATCCAAGCTCTTAACTCATTGTGGTGGTTTATAATGTTGGTAGCTGCTTGATAATTGTGTGTTAGATTTAATTGAATATTTATGCAATCTCTTAAAGTCCTGATTGCTCCTTGTAGCCTTCTGTCACTAAACTAGGTCAGGAGATAAAAAGTTATCTCTATAATGGTTAAATAACTTTCCACTAGTCATTTAAAACTGTAATCAAAGGAAGAAGAACGCCAACTCTGACCTAGCTTCTGGTTTTCCACGTTATGAGATGCAAATAATAACCCTCACTTCCACTCCCAGCCCCACTGCAGTTGAAACTGTGCTGAATTTTCTTCTACTGGCGCTGTCTACATTAAAAAATACAGCCACAAAACTCTAAACAGTATACCCTATTTAACTCCTCAGTAAAAAGCCTATATCCAGTTACTTTGTTGATTTTTTTACATATTTATAGGTGTATGCAAATATATCACTCTTCCAAAGTTAACACTCATGCCTGACAGAGCTTAGACTAAAGGAAGGCAGTTGTTAAGAGGTATTCTCTGGTTCATTTTAGAGAAATGTTCCCTGTATTATTTTTCTATACTGCATAACAAATTACCACAAATTTAATGGCTTATGATGGTACACGTTTACTCTTTTCCATAGGTTTCCGTGGATCGAGAATTTGAGCACTGCTTCACTGGGTTCCCTGCAAAGCTGCAATCAAGATGATGGCCAGGGCTAGTTCTCATCTGAAGGTTCAGTTGGTGATGGATCCATTTCCATGCTTGGTCAGGTGGCTAGTGGAATTCACTTCCTTGCAGTTGGAGGATCCATGGTAACTCACCTCTTCAAAGCCAACAATGAAGAAAGACCCTAGAGTGAGTCTGTTAGCTAGATAGAGTCTTATTCACCATAACACAGTGAAAGAGGTGACATCCTGTCACCTTTGTTATTTTCCATTGATTAGAAGCAAGTCACAGGTTCCACTCACTCTCTACAGGACGTGATTACAAAAAAGTGTGGATAACGGGAGGTGGACATCATGGGGGCCACCTTAAAGTCTGTCTACCACAGTATCTTTTTTTTTAAGCTTTCTGCTTAAAAATTTGCTATAAATTTTGTGCTAAAGGTCTCCATCATATATATTGTTATCAACAACTATAATATAGCCCATATTTAGGTATTGCTATTTTCATATCCTTTCTAATGTTATCCTTTCAAGAACATGATGAGGTAAGCAATACCAGCAGCAGTAGCATACCTATTTGATGTCTGAAGAAATAGGAGGATAGAGCAGTTATCTAAGCTCAATACCACATAATACATAAGTAACAGAGCAGGAATCCGAACACTAGTTTTCAAAGAAAAATTCCAGCGCTTCTATTGACCATCTTGTTTCACTGGAGAAAACACCTGCAAAGATTCGGGCTACCTCAAATCCAGCAAAATAGATGTGACAGCCAGGAGAAACAGAAAACCATTTACTGTCTCCAACGTTTAGTGTAAGTATCTTCTTACCACTTAATGACTGAGAAAACATCGTATTCCAACCAGGACTTGGCCACCATACCAATAAAAGAGCATATTTACCTTCTTAGCATTTCGGTGCCAACAACTAACTGTTCATATTTTTTTTTCTTCATCTCTGACCTGTAGAGGCCAGCTGTGTTCTTTCTCCCACAAGGACCTAAATTTTCCTCCTTGAAAAATCCCACATAAAATATCTCTGTGGCCATAGCTAACTTTATAACTTAATGATTTTGCTATCCTCTTTCCATTTGATAATCAATCATTTGTAAAGGGAAGGAGCCAGGGTGGTGCAGTGGTGAAGCACTCGGCTGCTAAACAAAAGGTCAGTGGTTCAAACGTACCAGCTGCCCTGTGGGAGAAAGATGTGGCAGTCTGCTTCTGTAAAGTTTACAGCCTTGGAAACCCTATGTAGCAGTTCTACTCTGTCCTATAGGGTCACTATGAGTCAGAGTTGACTTGACGGCAACGGGTTTTTTTGAGTTATTTGTAAAGGGAGTGGATACCTTTTCTTCTGATAATTTCAATTTACTAAGTGAAGCAAATATGTTTTCAGTCAGTTTACACAGGCTTCTTCATACCAAAAAAAAAGAAAGAAAGGAAAAAAAACCAATGATTCTTTTGCAAGTAAATAGGTTTGAAGTCAACATTAGAGTGCATAATGTGTAATTTGACATCTGGGCATCTGGCTGGGCCGATAATATCTATAGGGTATTCTTTTTGCAGTCATTCGGACTTCTACTATTTATCCACGTTAGTTACATGATGCCCTGGTTAGAATGTTTGTCAGATTATCTTGTGTTGACTTCAAAAGCCTTATTGAAAAGGTCAGCAATTACTCTAAAGCAAAGATGAAAAATTAAGGGGGCAGGGAAACTAGAGTACTGGAAACTGAACAACCAGAACACAATTAAAGAGAATGTTGATACACTGTGAAAAAGTAACTAATGTGGCTGAACAATTTGTGTAGAAATTGCCAAATGGGAACCTAATTTGCTGAGCCAACTTTCACCAAAAATACAAAAAAAATGTTATTTTAAAATAAATAAATAATCTTGACAAATTAGGAGAAAAAAAAAAAAGCCTTACTAGAGCAGTGTACAAGACAGCTTTGTTTTAGAGAGGGTGGAAGAGTTGAGCCTGTGGGAACAGCAGCTGACTTTATGAGAACACTCTGATAGAATTTTAGGATGGTACTTGAACTGAAAGAGATAAGCACGGGCAGTAAGTATGTAGACAGGACAAAAGGGAAAAAGAAAATTCAATATAAAGATTATAATAAAGTTACACTCTGCCCATTTAAAAATTTTGCTCCATAGTGTAAAAAAATAGGCAATAAGGTTCTGAAAACTCTTGGAAATTTTTTTAAAAATTTAAGAATTTCAAAAAGTCAAAAGGGATTTAGAATGCAGGGCTATTTCTGAGGTTATTAGATTTGTTCAAAGGAATCATAATTTATAGTAATTATTGGAATACAAACTGGCAATATGTATTTCAATTAAAAATGCCAGATGTCTCCCAAAAAATTACATGAACCTTAAGATATTTACTACGGAGGCTTATAGCAACATCTCTTGTAGTTACAAAACATTAGAAGCTAAGTAAGTGTCCATCAGCATGAGAATGGTTGGATGAACTGAGATTCAGCAATAACGTTAAGTAGAATGCATTAACTTTATACTTACTTGAAGGGATTTCTAAGAGGTGTGATTGACGGAGTGTCCCTGGATGCTGCAAGTCATTAACGTGCTCAACTGCTAACCAAAAGTTTGAAGGTTCAGTCCACCCAGAGGTGCCTCAGAAGAAAGAACTGGTGATCTACTATCAAAAAAATCAGCCACTGAAAACCCTATGGAGCACAGTTCTACTCTGACACACATGGGGACTCCATGAGTCAGAAGCAACTCATTGGCAACTGGGTTGATTTTAGTGACGAGGGAAGAGAGCAAGGAGGCAGTGTGTATAACATGACTCACAAAAAAAAAAAAGATCAAAATTTCTACATATTTATGTTTTCCACCACAGATATGTCAGCTTGTCGTACTGTAGGGGCTTGCATTTTGCTATGATACTGGAAGCTTTGCCACCAGTATTTCAAACACCAACCTGGTCACTCTTGGTGGACAGGTTTCAGCAGAGCTTCCAGATTCAGACAGACTAGGAAGAAGTACCTGACAGTCTACTCTGAAAAAACTGGCCAGTGAAAACCTTATGAATAGCAGTGGAACATTGTTTGACATAGTGCCAGAAAATGAACTCCAAAGGTTGGAAGGCACTCAAAATACTACTGGGGAGGAGCTGCCTCCTCAAAGTAGAGTCAACCTTAATGACATGGATGGAGTCAAGCTTTCGGGACCTTCATTTGCTGATGTGGCATGACTCAAAATGAAAAGAAAAATCTGCAAATATCCATCAATAATTAGAATGTGGAATGTAAAAAGTATAAATCTAGGAAAATTGGAAGTCGTCAAAAATGAAATGGACCACATAAAGATCGGTATCCTAGGCATTAGCGAGCTGAAATGGACTGGTATTAGCCATTTTGAATCAGACAATCATATGATTTACTATGCCAGGGATGACAAATTGAAGAGAAATAGTGTCACATTCATTGTCAAGAAGAACATTTCAAGATCTATTCTGAAATACAATGCTGTCAGTGATAGGATAATATCCATGGGCCTACAGGAAGACCAGTTAATACAACCATTATTCAAATTTATGAACCAACTGCTAATGTCAAAGATGAAGAAATTGAAGATTTTTACCAACTTCTACAGTCTGAAATTGATCAAACATGCAGTCAAGATGCATTGATAATCACTGGTGATTGGAATGTAAAAGCTGGAAAGCACAGGAATCAGATCGACTACATCTGTGGAAAAAGATGATGGAAAAGCTCAGTAGCATCAGTCAGAACAAGGTCAGGGGCCTACTGCAGAACAGACCATCGATTGCTCACATACAAGTTCAAGCTGAAGCTGAAGAAAATTAAAACAAGTTCAAGTCCACAAGAGCCAAAATACAACCTTGAATATATTCCCCCTGAATTTGGAAACCATCTCAAGAATAGATTTGACGCATTGAACACTAATGATCGAAGAACAGACAAGTTGTGAGAAGACATCAAGGACATCATACATGAAGAAAGCAGAAGGTCATTAAAAAGAAACAAAAGACCAAAATGGATGTCAGAAAAGACTTTGAAACTTGATCTTGAGCATAGAGTAGCTAAAGTGAATGGAAGCAGTGATGAAGTAAAGAGCTGAAAAGAAGATTTCAAAGCGCAACTAAAGAAGATGAAGTAAAATATCATAATGAAATGTGCAAAGACCTTGAGTTAGAAAACCAAAAGGAAGAACATGCTCAGCATTTCTCAAGCTGGAAGAACTAAAGAAAATATTCAAGCCTCAAGTCGCAATTTTGAAGGATTCTATGGGCAAAATATTGAATGATGCAGGAAGCATCAAAAGCACATGGCAGGCATACACAGGGTCACTGTACCAAAAAGAATTTGTTGGTGTTCAGCCATTTCAGGAGATAGCATTTGATCAAGAACTGACAATACTGAAAAAAGACGTTCAAGCCGCACTGAAGGCGTTGGCGAGAAACAAGGCTCCAGGAATTGACGGAATACCAATTGAGATGTTTCAACAAAGGAATGCAGCCCTGGAGGTACTCACTTATCTATGCCAAGAAACTTGGAAGACAGCTACCTGGCCAACCGACTTGAAGAGATCCATATTTGTGCCCATTCCAAAGAAAGTTTAGCCAATAGAATGCATAAATTATTGAATATCATTACCATGGATTGAAGAGTGTCTTCCAAAAACGTATATCAACTTGGTTAGGCCATGATTCCCAGTATTGTGTGGTTGTCCTCCATTTTGTGATTGTAAATTTCCTATTCATTGTAAATCCTAATCTCTGTCTGTGGTTAATAAGGCAAGATTAGATTATATTAAAGAGGATTAAGGTGAGATGTAACACCCTTATTCAGGTCACATCCCTGATCCAGTGTAAAGGGAGTTTCCCTGGGGTGTGACTTGCATCACCTTTTATCTTAAAAGAGATAAAATGAAAGGGAAGCAAGCAGAGTGTTGGGGACCTCATACCACCAAGAAAGTAGCACCAGGAGCACAATATGTCCTTTGGACCATGGATCCTTGTGCCTGAGAAGCTCCTAGACCAGGGGAAGATTGATGACAAGGACCTTCTTCCAGAGCTGACAGAGAGAGAAAGCCTTCCCCTGGAGCTCACACCCTAAATTTGGACTTCTAGCCTCCTAAACTGTGAGAAAATAAATTTCTCTTTGTTAAAGCCATCCACTTGCAGTATTTCTGTTATGCAGCCCTAGATGACGAAGACAATCATTAACATCACATGCAAATAAAATTTTGGTGAAGATCATTCAAAAGTGAATGCAGCAGTACATGCACAGGGAACTGCCAGAAATTGAAGCTGGATTTGGAAGTAGACATGGAATGAAGGATATCATTACTGATGTCAGATGGATCTTGGCTAAAAGCAGAGAATACCAGAAATATGTTTACCTATGTTTTATTGACTATGCAAAGGCATTCGACTCTGTGGATCATAACAAATTATGGATAACATTGTGAAGAATGGGAATTTCAGAACACTTAATTGTACTCATGAGGAACCTGTACGTAGATGAAAAGGCGGTTATTCGAAGACAGCAAGGGGATACTGCATGGTTTAAAATCAAGAAAGGTCTATGTTAGTGTTGCATCCTTTCACCATACTTATTCAATCTGTATGCTGAGCAAATAATCTGAAAAACTGGACTATATGAAGAATAATATGGCATCAGGATTGGTGGAAGACTCATTAACAACCTGTGATATGCAGATAACACAACCTTGTCTTACTAAAAGCAAAGAGGACTTGAAGCACTTACTGATAAAGATGAAAGACTACAGCCTTCAGTATGGATTATACCTCAACCTAAAAAAAATAAAAATCCTCACAACTGGACCAGTAAGCAACATCATGATAAATGGAGAAAATATTGAAGTTGTCCATGATTTCATTTTACTTGGATCAACAATCAACACCCATGGAAGTAGCAGTCAGGAAATCAAATGATGCATTGCACTGGGCAAATCTGGGGCAAAAGATCTCTTTCAAGTTTTAAAAAGCACCTTTAAGAAATAAAGTGTGCCTGACCTAAGCCATTATATTTTCAATTGCCTCATATATATGTTAAAGCTGGACAATGATTAAGGAAGACTGAAGAAGAATTGATGCCTTTCAATTATTGTGTTGTAGAAAAATATTCAGTATACCATGGACTGCCAGAAGAACTAACAAGTTTGTCTTGGAAGAAATTCAGCCAGAATGCTCCTTGGAAGTGAGGATGGCAAGACTTCATCTGACATACTTTGGACATATTATCAGGAGGGATCAGTCCCTGGAGAATGGAATCATGCTTGGTAAAGTAGAGGGTCAGTAAAAAAGAGGAAGACCCTCCATGAGATGGATTGATACAGTGGCTGCAACAATGGCTCAAACATAACAATAATTGTGAGGATGGCACAGGTTTGGGCAGTGTTTCGTTCTGACGTACATAGGGTCACTATGAGTCGGAACTGACTACAAGGCACTGAACAACAACAACAAAATGTTTTTGTATTATAGGAGACTAGAAGAGGCTCTGGAAAGATTCACGAAACATTGTTAGCTTAAAGTGGAGTTCAGGAGGAGGTTCAAAGAAAAAAAATCTGTAAAAGCAAAATAAATTATAAAATAGATGATAATATGATGTTTTACATAGGTATGTATAAAGAGAGAGAGATGAAAGCAGAATTGCTAAAATAATTGTGGTGTTTATAACAGAGTGGTAGAATATTTTGCTGTTTCTATTTTTTCCTTTATTTTATGCTATACTGTGTAGATGTCTTACAATGAAGATGACGGGGGGGGGGGGGAGAAATATTAATTGTAGAAAAAGAAATACAATTTTTATAACCTATGGTTGTGGTTCAGAACAATGGATGGCCTATACACTTAAGAGGATATAAAGTCTTATGAGGTATGTAACCTTTTACGCAGCATTTCTTTCTACATGTAAATCACTTTCAAATGCCAGGTCTTTATTTTCTATACAAAGTGTTTGCCTTTGGGGCTCTCATCTCCCATTGAGACCAGCTAGGGACAGAAAAGGCCTTAAACAACAAGTTAGATCAGTTAAAATTTTTTCTTGAAGAAGAATGGTGTCAACAACAAAACATTATTTACCTCACTCACAGTTAAAGGTTAAGCTGCTTCCTCCTAATCTTCCCGCTTGCAGCTGTCTTTCAGATCAGCCAATTAAAACTAAAATTCTGGGCATGTGCGGTAAGAGACCAGGTTGACCGCCAGATGGCCCCATCCCGTAACAAGTATTGCCTAGGAACCAAAAGACCCATGCCAAGGAACCAAAATCCCCGGACATACATCATCGAGCGGTGACCAAGTCCGTTGCAGAAGCTAGAAGTCCATCAGCCGCTTCGTGCCAAATCCTACCCCAACCCACTTCTGAATATGTATGACATTAACGAATATGTATAACTTCCCTTTTTCCTGTGGTACAAAACTTCCCCCAGCCCTTTGTTCAGTGAGAGAGTGCTTTGGGACTGATCCCCCTGTCTCCTTACTTGCTACGAGTAATAAACTATGCCTTGCTTTAAATCTGCTTAGCTCTTAGTTATTCTTAAGGAGAGTACAAGCGGTGAACCCGTTGCATTCAGTAACACCATTGCTCAGCAGGGCGGAAACCTGTCTTTTCAGGGCTTCAGGATGCTAGATCAGGCAGGAAGCCTGTAGCTGTATAAGTTTCCACAGGTATGGTTTTTATTTTTGGTCTTACACCTCAGTCTACACCTCTGAGACCTGATGCCCATGGATGAGAGAGTTTTCTATTTTTCATGAATTATTAATTACCTTTTCAGAAAAATCTGACAGCTCTCAAACTGATATGCACTCAGGTAGACATAGTCTTTTTTTCTTTTGTTATATGCTAAGAATTAGAATTTTTAAAGGCCAAAGTCAAAATTGAGTCCTAACCCGGCAATTACAAAAATAAAGGAGATGATATATATATATATATATATATATATATATATATATATATATATATATATATGTACACACACACATGCATATCCAAAGCACTGACAGTTTAATTGCCTAAATTATTTTCTTTTGTCTCACGGGAATATTAATATTTGATTAAGAAAAATGAGCAACTCGTATACGTAACTATGTAGTTAGTACACAGTAAGCTCTTTTGCCATATTATAAAAATTAAGTTCTTCCTAATCTAAGATATTGAATTGAGGCCAAAAATAATATTATAGTGATTTAGCTTTGCTTCAGTAATAGATTATTCACAGTTTAAATGTTTGTTTTCTTTAAGCATACAAGAGCTACTATTTTCCTTTCCCTCACCATAAATCTGACTCCAGATAAAAACAATGGCAACTTTTAATTCATTTTAAAACTCAGTATTAGTATCCAGATTTACTATCAAAGGTAATTATTGGTAACAATGGTATATAATATTCAGCTAATGAATGTTACGCCTTCTAAGCCACAGAGGAGTAAAACCTAACAGGTTCCAATGTCAAAGGCAACAGAGGAATGAACTTCTGTGCTTGTATGAAGTGTTATGGACATGAATCCTATTTCCCCTCCCTTACCTCAAGCACAAAGTAGTCACTGATGATTTGTACTTTTCTATTCTATGAAGCTCTCTTTTACAGAAAATGTAAATATAATCAAAGAGGATAAATATATGTGTCATAAATAGTTTCTGTTGCTTACTGAGGATCTCACTTCTACATTTAAAAGCATATGAATTATAGAGATTTTCAACCCTGCTAATTATTTTTAAACATAGGAGTCATATATTTAAACGACTTCTTAGATTCCTGTTGCATACGCCTGAATTATAGTTGCTAAAACTCTGAAACAAATGTTATAAGGCTTAAGTCTATTTTAAAATATATCTGAGACATTCCTTTTGCATACATGTGACTAGAGTGAGCCTCTGTCTCTGGCTTTCTCTGGCTCTTTTTCTCTCTTTCCCTATGAGGCACACATACACACACTCCACTTGCACATGCTGCATATGCATACATGCACACAAACTGTACAGTTCTGCAACCCTTGCTGCCACTAGCCATCTCAAGCCAAAATTTTTCAAGGCCGTTAAAACCCTGTCAAATTTGGAATTTTTCATTCTGAATTATGTGCTATAGCTCCTCAAGCCCCCAAAAGCATTCAGAGGATTGAGTTTGAAATTACTTTGAATTTCCTAAAATGGCCTTAGCCATATATCCTCCAACACTTCTTCTTTTTCACTCATTCCATGCAACTTCACACATTCCACTTTGTTATTTGTGTTATAAACTTTTGTTTACATTGAGTACATCCTGTTAGGAAAGGTTACCATATTGTCTGTGTACCTCAGTAATACTGTGTATCCAACAGTATCTTCGACATAGGGAGCAGTCAATAAACATCTGTTGCGTTTAATTAAAGTCTAATAACTGAATTAACAATAACAACAACAAAAGCAATAACAAGGGTTTGGGGGCCCTTTCATCTTTTCCTCATTAATATACTCCCAAAAACATGGAATGCATACTTTCCAATGGGTGCTCTCTCCTTTTCTATTAACACTTGGAAAAATTTACATGAAATTAGAGTGCACTGCCATATCTGGCATCATTATTTACTAAGTGTAGCTTTAAGCAAAATGAATGCTTTTCCAAAAGAACGGCTTACAAACAATGCCTAGACTAAAGAAGAGTCCCTTAGTCCTTTGACAGAATGACAAATTCATTGAACACATCACTATTTTTTAGCAGGGATTTATTTCACATTCCCAATCATTCAGGTCCTAAAACTAAATATATGTGCACTGAAATTAATTTACAAATATTCTAGGAGAATTTCCTTGTGATTTCTGATGCAATGGTTAACCCTGCCTGCTATGCACATATTGGATATATAACATAGGAGGGCTTAAAATTTCATTACTGCTCAGGAATCCCTTTTGAAGACTATCTGTCTACCCACACACACACACACACACACACACACAAATAGATGTAATAAAGAAAAATCTGCCCTTAAGAAGGGATACACTGAACTTGGTATGGATGTAGATGTAATTCATTGGTCCAGTAAGTATTTAATGAGAACCTATGAGGTGCCAAGCATCGTATTAAATGGCAACGCAGATGTGAATGGACCTTATCTGCGCCCTCGTGGAGCTTAGGCACAAAGAGAGAGTAGACCATAAATAAGTGCATGCAGTTATGTCATATAATTTTAAGTAAAGATCAGTGTTTCACGGCACTGACGGTAATGAATAGAGAGACTGATGAGAAGCAGCATTCTCAATAAGTTGGTTGGGGAATTCTCTGAAGATGAGACATTTCAGCAGAGAATGGAATTTAAAATTCAGGAGGAAGAGAAGCCAGTAAAGGAAATTAAGATACAGAAAACTGCAAGGTAGAATGAAAATAAAGGAATCAGAAGTTAGTCAAAGAAAACATTTCCAGTTTTTGTTTTTAAGGCTTTCAATTATCTTTTTAGTGTCTTAATTTTAACTATTAACAAGGAGCCAAGAACCACTAGATATTTGATGAAAACTAAAAAAATAAAATAAAATAAAACCCATTGCCATTGAGTCAACTCCAACTCATAATGACCCTATTGAACAGAGTAGAGTTGCCCCATAGAATTTCCAAGTAGATTCAAACTGCCAACCTTTGGTTAGCAGCCGAGCTCTTAAGCGATATACCAGTAGGGCTCCATTTGATGAAAGTCTTCTATTACAAGGTAAGTACAAAACTAAACAGGGGGAAAAAAAAAAAAATGGAGAAGTAGAAGAAGCTGGGATTAGAAGAATTCCTCAGAAATATCAGTTAGTATCCTCAGAGAGGGAGTCCCTAGGTGGTGCAAACTGTGTGCTCAGCTGCTCACCAAAATGTTGGAGGGTTAAGTCCAACCAGAGGTGCCTTGGAAGAAAGGCCTGGACATCTACTTCCAAAAAGTTAGCCATTGAAAACTATACGAAGCACAATTCGACTCTGACACTCATAGGGTCACCATGAGTCAGAATTAACAGCAACTGGTTTTATTCTCAGAGACTTCAAAAAATGCATTGCATGCCAAACACACACACACACACACACACACACACACAAACACACAACATATGCCTTTCAGTTCTATTTGGTTTACAAACTATTTGCATGTATTATGTTAATAAAAATGATTTTACCAAAAAACTAATTAGGAATTTCTTTGTTTAATAAGCAGGATATCTTGACTTGTTAGAAAGAGAAAGTATATTGGTTTTTTGAAGGTAAATTTTGGCAGAAGTTCAGATAAGAATATACTAAGAAATAAAACAAGAGAGTTCTGAATAATTGGAGGGACATTATATTGATCTTTTTCATACAGCAAAATGTTTTCTGATTTATCAGCTAAAGTACTCTGAGTTCAAGTTACAGAAAAACCAGTGCATACCAGTATAAAAATAATCAAGTCTGAAAGTAAAATGGGCTTCAGGGTCAGAGTAATCTGTTGACTGGTTTCTTTGCACTACCACTGCCCTCCTCTGTGCATTTGCTTCTTTTTCAGGCTGTTTTCTGCATGTGAGAAAATGACTGAAGCACCTTCTGTCAGCATCCAGAGGCAAAACGTTCTGGAAACTCTCTCATAAGAATTTAAAAGTCAGGAATAACTTTCCCCTAAAGCCCTAGCAAATCCTTTATAATGACTCAGTGGCCCAAAATGGGGTGATGAGTCCATTAGCGAACCAATCACTTCGACCCGGTGTGGAATATCGCTTAAATCACTTATCACCTGGAGCTGAGGTGTCATAGGGTTTTTCTGAGTCACACGGGCTGTTCAGCGAGGGGTTCTCCCAGGAAGGAGGAAAGTGAAGATTGGTGCTAAAAAGTCAGCCAGGGTTGTTCACTACAGCCTGTGCATTACACAGGGACAGTCTTTAGAGTACCAAGCATTTCAATTATATGTTACCACCATCCCTAGCACAAAGTAATTACTTAAAATATTTCAGTTGAATAACCAAATGAATGAATGTCAATGGTCATAGGAAGGATATATAAAAATTGGTGCATTTATATTAGAAGAAAATAACATTCTAGAAATGCATCCCCGAATACAAACTGGGTCTGAAGGACCATTGTGTTCTCACTGGTAGAGACTTTATTGCATGCAGGATAGCATCCTCGGCTCTTGAAGCCTACCGATAGCCTATCTAGCACATGGGACAGACTAGGAATGGCAGAATTTCTGGCAATAGCGTTTAACTTGACTTATTTGAACAACTAGGATTCTAATTTAATATGAAGATTCATAAAGCTAGTCTATATCTTAAATGCCTGGCTAACTCTCAGAAATGGCAATTAAAAATCAAAGGAAGTTTTGTCTCTCTTTCTTTTTTTCCCTAAGTTGAATTTCTTACATCACAAGACAGGATTAACAAGAAGTCAACTTTCATTCAGATGACTGGCTGTGTGAAATCCCTTTGTGGTTTATTTTTATTTCTAGTGGTTATATGACATTTAAAGCACCTTTGCTTTGTTGACTGGTATTGAACACCAGTAATTGTACTACCTGAGCTAATTAGGCAACTAGAGCATGTTTACCATGCCTATCAATTTTCTGTCCAGAAAAATATCTCAAAACCAGTTAACAAGGAAGAGCAGTGTGCAATGCCTGCTTAATTGTGTATACAGTATTCTCTAAAGCTAACCAATGACCTCAATTAACAAATCGAGGTTAGCGTTGTTCATTTCACTGTCGTGTAGCAGCCTTCTGCAATCACTTTCCCAAAAGCCAGCCTTTATCTTGTAGAAAAGCTTTACTGGATTTATACTAAGCAGAGGGAGAATTGTTAAACCATGGAAGGAATTATGCGGACTTGGGTTTAACCTAAACCCGAATAGAGCCACAAAGAACAAAACAATTTTAACAAGTTATTTTTCTTTTCAGAACGCTTTAAGAATGTATGAATAGGGAAAATGGGACTGTATGTCTTCATTTTGTGAACTTCTTTGGGAATATACTAGCATGTTAATAAAACAGTAGGCATTGTACATATAATTTTCAAGTGACAGAAATGCATTCTCTTTGCAAGTATTAAATAAGCTGTATATTATCTTGCACATTAGCTCCATAACTTAAAATAAGTTTTGAACATAGTTCACATATTTTTGGTGGTTGAAACCTGTCATCAAAAAGGAAAGGCATGGGATTGAAACCCTTTCATCTGAGTCAAAAGTTCAACAGATATACCCAGATATTCACGTAATCTTTCAGTAAAATCTAACTCTTAAGGGTAACCGTGGACAGAGGATAGCATTAGAGAAAAAGAGAAAAAAAAAGACTAACTCTTACTAAAATCAGACCACATCAAATAAGTTACATAAAATTATAAAAATATTGAATATTGAATTAATCTTTAATATTCACAACTAAGCTTGGCATATTCTTCTCACACAGGGTATTCACATTTCATTTACTGAGCAAATGCCTTCCAGCTCTGGTTATAATGAGGAGAAATGGTGGTGCCATATATGCGCTCTAGAGAGACAGAGAGTCTAAAATCTACTAATGTCACTTACTATCTGAAAAAAACCCAAATTCTTTTATAGTACTTTTTCAATATGCCAGAAAGACTAGAAAAATAAAACAGATTAATTAAATGAGGCTGAAATTCTTTTATCTATTTACAGAAAAACAAAATAAGACTTCTGTGGAAAGTTTTAAACAGAAGTATAAATGGGAACAGACAAAGGGGAGATATTATATTTCTACCTGTCTCTTATGAGAAAAGAAAGGAAGAGAATTTTGCTAAAAATTTGACTAAATTGTTTTAAATCTTTTCTGGAACATAAAATTGAAAACAAATATTTATGTTAATGCAGATTGTCCATTTTCTGTTATTCTACCATTATTTGTTATAATTCTCCTTTGCTCGTTGTTATGGGTTCAATTGTGCCCTCCCAAAAATAGATATGTTGAAGTTCTAAGCCCTAGACACTCACAGTGTGACCTTATTTGGAAGTAGTGTTTTTGCAGATGTAGTTAGTTTAGTTAACATGAAGTTGCACTGGAGTAGAGGGGGCCCTAATCCAATATGACTGATGTCTTTATAAAAAAAGAAAAAAACACGTAAAGATACAGACACAGCAGGAAAATGACCATATGAAGACAGAGGCAAAAATTAGAGGAATACAAGGAACACCTGGTGCTACCCGAAGCAAAAGCTGAATGAGACAAGGGAAACTCCCCCCATACAACCATTGGAGTGGGCGTGCCCCTGCAGACACTCTGAATTCAGACTTTAAGCCTCCAGAACTGTGAGAATATATATTTCTTTTGTTTTAAGTGCAGGAGAAAGATGTGGCAATGTGCTTCTGTAAAGATTTACAGCGTTGGAAAACCTATGGGGCGGTTCTGCTATGTCTTAAAGTGTCACCATGAGTCGAAATGACTCAGCGGCAATGGGTTTTTGTTTTAAGCTATCCACTTTGTGTTAATTTGTTATAGCAGCCCTAGGAAGTTAATATAGATTTTGGCACTGGGAAGTAGGGTACTGTTGTAAGAAATACCTAAAAATGTGGAAGTGATTTGGAATTGGGTATGGGAAAAGACTGGAAGAATTTTGATGTGCTTGGTAAGAAAAGCCTAGATTGCCTTGAAGAAACAGTTGGTAGAAATATGAACATTAAAGGTGCTTTGGTGAGGCCTTAGATGGTGAACATGTTATTGTATATTGGAGGAAAGGTTATCCTTGTTATAAAGTGGTAGAGGTCTTGGCTGAATTAAGCACTAGCATTTTGTGGAAAGTAGAACTTGCAAGTGATAAACTTGGACACTTGGCTGAGGAGATTTCTAAATAAAGTATAGAAGCAACCTCATTTCTTCTTGCTGCTTATAATAAAATCTGAGAGGCAAGAAATAAATTGAGAAAGGAATTGTTAATGAAAAATGAAGCAGAACCTAAGATTTGGAAAATTCTCAGCCTATCCAAATTGCAAAAAATGTGAAAGACTGCTTTGGAGAGTATACCAAGGCCCTGAAGCCAGGAACAATGGAGCTTTTGTGGGCCCAGAGGTCAGATCAAGCCACAGAAGTTAATTCTGTGGAATTTGAACCTGTTGTGTTTCAGACTTACTTTATACCTAGGACCCCTTTTTTTCCTTCCAGTTTCACAGTTTTGGAACTAGAATGCCTGTCCTATTCTTGTCCCGTCATTGAATTTTAGAAGCAGGTAACTTGTTTTTGAAGTCTAACAAGTCCATAGATGGAAAGGAATTTTGCCCCAGAAATATCATAACCAGAGGTTCACTCATACCTGATTTAGATGATTTAGAAGATAAGATTTTGGACTTAGAGTGGATGCTAGAATGGGTTATGACTTTGGAGGATCCTGGGATGAGGAGAATGTAGTTTGCATGTGGGAAGGATATGACTTGGGATGGGGGACAATAGGTTGTATTGAATTGTGCCCAACTCCCAAAAAACGTATGTTGAAATCCTAACTTTTAGAACCTCAGAATGTGACGTACTTGGAAATAGTGGCTTTGCAGATGTTATCAGTTAAGCTACCATGATGTCATGATGGTGTGGGGTGGACCCTAATTTAATATGACTAACCCTGGTAGCGTAGAGGTTAAGAGCTACCATTGCTAATCAAAAGGTTAGCAGTTTGAATCTACCAGGTGCTTGTTGGAAACCATATGGGACAGTTCTACTCTGTCCTATAGGGTCACTATGAGTTGGAATTGACTCAATGGCAACAGGGTTTTTGGTTTTTTTAACGTCCTTATACAAAGGAGAAGAGATGTAGAGACGTAGATACAGAAGGAAGATGGCTATGTGAAGAGAGAGGCAGTGGCTGGAGTGATGCATCTATAAGTCAAGCAACACCTGGAGCTACCAGTAGCTGGAATAGACAAAGGAAGATCTTCTCCTAGAGCCACCGGAGAGAGCATAGCCCTGCAGACAACCTGAATTTGGACTTCAAGTCTGCAGAACTATGCAAAATAAATTTCTGTTGTTATAGTTCATCCATTATGGTAATTTATTATTGCAGTACTGAGAAACTACGATACTTCGTTTATTCTCTGCCTCAAATAGCGTTTGTTTGTTGTACTTAATACATCTATAAACTAGTTGACTGAAAATTTTACTCTTACAAAAAACCCCTCATACCCACTTACTAATGAGAGAAAGTATTACAAAATATTTCAGAGTGTGGATTCTGGAAACAAAGAGACACGGAGTTGAAGTCAATTCCTTCTTATTAGCTTTATAATATCACACAACTTACTTTTCCAAGCTTCAATTTTCTCATATTCTAAATTAAGATAATACTTAAAAGTTTTTGTTTATTTTACTTATTCATTTTACTTTATTTTCATTTTAGTTTTCACGTAATGCTTCCTATCACTTTGTGTATTGTATTGTACATAGAAACTAAATGTTCAATATTATTTTGCTGTTATTGATATCATCTTTATGATTATGGATTCAACATGAATATGCAACTCACCCATCCTCTCCTAGTGGGATTCTAAGTCAAAAGAAATATGTAGTTTTATGAATGTGTTTCTTAATCTCATGGGTATTAATAAAAGTCTTTATAAAATAAACAAATAATTTGCAAAGCAAAATGGCCTTATAATGTCAATCTTAGACTCTTATTATACATACCATGTACAGATAGTGCTGAAAATCCATGGATTTGTTCTACTCATTACCTGAATACCAGTAGACCTCATATAACTTAACTGGTCTCATCTAGATCTCCTTTTAAATGTATTTTAATTACAAGTCTCTGAAAAAGAAGTAATTTTTCTATAGAATGGTCCCAAGAGATCTATGAGCCCATTGAAGCTGAAAACAAACATCAAACTGCTTAGTTTAATACATTGTCTTTAAGATCCACACTTTAACCCATTCAGTCCTTTCTTCAAACTTTTCACTGGAGCCAGAGCAATTTTCTGAAATGCAAAATACATTCGTTGAAAAATATCACCAGTACACCTAATTGAGTAAGTACATATTCGATTTCTCTTAATTTTAGGATAAAAACAAAAACATTTAACTTGAACCTGAAAGTATTTTATGGTTTGAATTTATCTGCCAAAATACTAACATTTGTCTCCCTTTACTTTCTAAAATATGATGTTTCCCCTCCTTGTCACAGGGCCTTAACACATGCTGGTCTTTCTGCCACAGTGATTGCTTCCCTCTCCCTTATTATGTTCTAGTTCATCCTTTAGATATCACTTAGATCATTTTTTCCTAATGTCCTTGATTAGGTCAGATATTCCTATCATACTTTTTCATAGCAAAATGGGGGCACCCATTTTTGTTTTTGTCATGGTTCAATTTTAAATTCACTGATATGTTAATCTCATTAATTTCTGCTTTGCCTACTGTACTCCAAGCTCTATATGGCAAGAATTTCATCTGCACCTGCTCACCTTTGAATTATCACCCTTTAGCACAATGCCTGGTACAATGATACTTGTTAATGAATGTATAAATATACAAGTGAATAAGAAAGGGGAGGTTCATAAGTTTTATCCACAAGTTGGAAACCACATTTTTCTCTCTCCTATGCTTATCACATTATATTGTCATCTCTTTGAAGGCAGAGGATTTTTCCCATTAATCTTCGCATTCTTAGATTTCTGGCCTAATGTCTGATACATAAAAATTAATCAATAAATATTTGCTAAATAAAGGAATAAAATCTAGCATAGTGCAGCAGACAGATTAATCTCTTAACAAATGAAAATTAGTACTAACATGCCTGTCAGTTTGTCATACTGCAGTGGCTTGCATGTTACTATGACGCTGGAAGCTATGCCACTAGTACTTTAAATACCAGCAGGGTCACCCATGGTAGATAAGTTTCAGCAGAGTTTCCAGACTAAGACAAACCAGGAAGAAAGGTCTTCTATCTGCTTCCTGAAAATAACCAATGAAAACCCTATAAATCAAAATAGAATATTTCCAGTATAGTGCTGGAAGATGAGGCCCCTGGGTTGGAAGGCACTGCATGGCAGCCTCAATAATGGGATCAAACTTACCAGTGATAGTGAATATGGCAGGATGATACAACATATCTTTCTGTTAGACATGAGTTTGTCATGAGTCGGAGTCAACTCAACAGCTAACAGCAACAAGTACTGATGTTACTATCATTATTATTTCTGTTATCACTAATTACCTAGAAGTAAACTACTATCCATCAGTAAAAACATGGTACTCAATATACATGAAAATTTTGGAATGTCGTAGTTTGTTCTTTGCTTCAAATAAGAATTTTTAAATATTTTGTTGAGATTTGTAAAAACTGAGATTATTATCTTAACATTCAATGATATTTTAAATTGTCTAACATGTTTATTAATCTAATTATTGCATCAAAAATATTATCATTTGACAAAGGTCCAGAGTCTGTTAATTGGGGAAAAGACAGTCTCTTTAATAAATGGTGCTGGCATAACTGGATATCCATCTTCAAAAAACAGAAACAAGACCCATACCTCACACCATGCACAAAAACTAACTTGAAATGGATCGAAGACCTAAATATAAAATAGAAAGCTATAAAGATCATGGAAGAAAAAATAGGGACCATGCTAGGAGCCCTAACACATGCCATAAAGAGAATACAAAACATAAGTAACAATGTACAAGCAACAGAACAGAGACAAGATAACTGGGAGCTCCTAAAAATCAAACACTTATGCTCA
Source organism: Dugong dugon (assembly GCA_030035585.1). Classification (NCBI taxonomy): domain Eukaryota; kingdom Metazoa; phylum Chordata; class Mammalia; order Sirenia; family Dugongidae; genus Dugong; species Dugong dugon. The sequence goes on along the minus strand of CM057463.1, from coordinate 95,965,822 downwards.
CCAAAAGACTTCACCAAAAGAGTAAAAGGAAACCTACAGACTGGGAAGAAAAATTTGGGTATGACAAATCCGATCAGCATCTAATCTCTAAAATCTACAAGATACTGCAAAACCTCAACAACAAAAGGAAAAATAACCCAATTAAAAAATGGGCAAAGGATACGAACAGGCACTTTGCCAAAGAAGACATTCAGGCAGCTAACAGACACATGAAGAGATGCTCACGATCATTAGCCATTAGAGAAATGCAAATCAAAACTACAATGAGATACCATCTCACTCCAATGAGGCTAGCATTAATCCAAAACATACAAAATAATAAATGCTGGAGAGGCTGTGGAGAGACTGGAACACTTATATACTGTTGGTGGGGATGTAAAATGGTACAATCACTTTGGAAATCAATTTGGCACTTCCTTAAAAAGCTAGAAATAGAAGTAACATACAATCCTACAATCCCTTTCCTTGGAATATATCCTAGAGAAATAAGAGCTGTCACACAAACAGATATATGCACACTCATGTTCATTGCAGCACTGCTCACCATAACAAAAAGATGAAAGCACCTAGGTGCCCATCAACAGACGAATGGATAAACAAATTATGGTATATTCACACAATGGAATACTAGGCAATGATAGAGAAAAACGATGAATCCCTGAAACATAACATGGAGGAATCTGGAGGGCATTATGTTGAGTGAATTTCGTCAGTCACAGAAGGACAAATATTGTATAAGACCACTGTTATAAGAACTCAAAAAAAGGTTTAAACATAGAAGAAAACATTCTTTGATGGTTACGAGGGTGGGAAGGGAGGGTGAGGGTTATTCACTAATCAGATAGTAGACAAGAATTATCTTAGGTGAAGGGAAGGACAGCACACACTACAGGGGAAGTCAGCACAACTGCACTAAACCAAAGCTAATAAGTTTCCTGAATATAATCAAACATTTCGAGGGACAGAGTAGCAGGGACAGGAGTCTGGGGACCATGCTTTTAGGGGACACCTAGGTCAATTGATATAACAAAGTTTATTGAGAAAATATTCTGCATCCAACTTTGGTGAGTGCTGTCTGGGGTATTAAAAGCTAGCGAGGGGCCATCTAAGATACATCAATTTGTCCCAACTCACCTGGAGTAAAGGAGAATGAAGAACTCCAAAGACACAAGGAAAGTATTAGCCCAAGAGACTGAAAGGGCCACATAAACCAGAGACTGCATCATCCTGAGACCAGAAGAACTAGATGGTGCCTGGCTACCACCAATGACCGCCCTGACAGAGAACACAACAGAGAGTCCCTGATGGAGTGAGAAAGGTGGGGTGCAGAATTCAAATTCTAGTAAAAAGACGAGACTTAATGGTCTGACTGAGACTGGAGGAACCCCAGAAAGCTTGGTCCCCGGACTGTCTGTCAACCCAGAACTAAAACCATTCATGAGGCGAACTCTTCAGACAAAGATTAGACTGGACTATGGGCCATAAAATGATACTCATGAAGAGTGTGCTTCTTAGCTCAAGTAGATACATAAGACCAAATGGGCAGCTTCTGTCTGGAGGTGAGATGAGAAGGCAGAGGGGGTCAGGAGCCGGTTGAATGGACACAGGAAATCAGGGGTGGAAAGGAAGAGTGTGCTGTCCCAGCACAGGGAGAGCAATTAGGGTCACTTAACAATGTATATATAAATTTTTGTATGAGAAACTAACTTGAATTGTAAACTTTCACTTAAACTACAACAATAAAAAAAAATTATCATGTTAATATTTCTTTGCCTACTTTGAAAAAGATAAAAAATAACTATTCAAAAGTGCATGCAAACCCTCCTTTGGAAACTAAGAAGATAAACATCAAACTCACACTCTTTAGTCTTCTTAATCAAAAATGCATTACATTAATCTTAGGTATAAACTTCCAGCTTAATGCTAAATTTCCCCCAATGCCCAAATATTACCAGAGAGTAAATAATGAAACTCACAGATATATATAATACTTTTTTAAAACCCGTAGCAGTTAACAGAGTTGTTGAGTCAAAAAAAATACACCATCTTGAAAGTCAGGTAAGATATACAGATTTCACACTTTATCCAAAAGAATTAACAATAAAAGTAAGAATTTAAATGGAGCATAAAACACTTTGGTATTATGCAATAATGCATATGAAAATTTGATTTAGAATACTTAGGGAAAAATAATACTTTAGTGATAGATGCAATTAAAATCTATTTATTTTGCAGAATCTTATTTCTTACTGCTTTGCTTGATCAGCTTTCTGTCTACCTTTTTTTGCCTTAAGAAACAAAAAGCTGAGTTTTCACATGGTGCACAGTTGAACAATTTAACACCAATATTAATAAAGTAAAATAACTTCCTCTAAATGTTATTTCATCATTGAGTGAATTACTTGATCTGAGCAGTTTCTGTAGCTTTTGTAAGAGTTCCAACAGGTTACCTCATGGCTATTCTAATGTCATATTCTTTTCAGAATTTTATATGGATAATCAGAAGATCAGGTTCTTTAACTTCTCTACCAGTTGCTTATTGTTGATTGATATTTAGGAAAATGATAAAAGCATAATAAGGCTGAAACAAGACTATTCCTAAACCAAGGCAAAACATTTTCTTTTAGTAATAATGAAAAAGAAAAGAAATACAAGAACAAGTTAATACTTTGATACATATTTTGTATTTTAAATTCTGATTTTTCCTAATTCAGGTAAAACTACGAATTCCAAGACATGAAATTAAATGCCCATCTTTAATAAAACAGTTGAGAGAACTAAAATAACTTCAACACAGAACCATCAGTACTTCAAAGCAAGTTGAAACATGAATTGACAATATTCTACAGCTTTCGTCAAACTGAACTTTTTAAAGTTGCAAATGTATTGGCTGAGTAATCAACATTCAATTATACAGGAGAAACAGCACAATCTTGATAAAATTTCTTTGTCATCCTGAAACTTAAATTATGCAGGAATAATGAAAAAATATGTTCAAATACGTTAACCACTAGGTTATCTCACTTATAAGTTTTGTTGTTCCAGTTACTGGAACATACTCACCCTTTATGCCCTAGTGTGTGATGCTGAGGCTGGACTCAGCTGTGTTCAGCTGACTCCTGTAAGTCTTTGTCAACAGAGGGTACTCGAAAAGCACTAGAAAGGGTGGAGGAAAAAAAAGTGATATACTCTTTATTTGTTCGCTGTTCCTTTTGGCTTCCAGCATCACTACAGCAACACTTTTTCACCCTGGCAGTCACAGCTCATAACTTTAGCAGCAGTTGATTTCAGTTTGCACTTTTCCCAACGCTTTAAGAACCAAGCTCATCACACTCGCTCAGAGTCACCAGCTTCAATGGAGTTTGCAGTAACTCCTCCTCAGATACCTGAGTTTCAGCCCTGCAGATTCCCTATCCATCACCAAAGTTTTAATAATTCCAACTTCTTCCTTGTAGTGCCCTTGTTTTAGGGCGGAAACTGTTTCCATCAGTTACTCTCCCATGATACACTTCTGCCTTTTCCATTCTCCAGGATTTGGTATCAAATCTCTGTATTAAATGCTTTTGGTTTAAAAACAAATAAACAAACAAACAAATGCTGTTATTTCTTTCTCCTGAATGATACATGTATGTTACGATATGGATTAATAAATGATTAATTGAATCCTTTTGCCTACATATCTTTGTTTATTGATATATTAAATCGATGTGTGATTTTTTAAAAAATTATTCATCATACTTGACTCCCTAGAGACCCTTGATAAAGAAACCAGAGTTGCATGTTAACATTTCACTTTTTTAAGTAAAAAATGAGCCATTCCTGGTATTACTAACTCAGTGAAAACTGGTTTTCAATACCCTTTCCATCATCACCTATGGTTTTCCAGAAGTGATTGCTTTCTTTTATACCTTCATGCAATTTTAATGGGCTACACCAAGACCTTCACCTCCAATTTTTAACTCTACTGTGTGTACTTATCTCTCTTCCCATTAATATATCCTTATATGCACGATGGAGCCCTGATGGTGCAGTAGTTAAGAGCTCAGCTGCTAACCAAAATGTCAGCAGTTCAAATCCACCAGTCGCTCCTTGGAAACCCTATGGGGCAGTTCCACCCTGTCCTATAGGGTCGCTATGAGTTGGAATTGACTCAATGGCAGTGAATTTGGGTCGGGTTTTTGTATATGCATGATAGCTACAATCCCAAGAATCCCCAGGATCTCAAACTTAGAGACGTAAACTTCCCCAGAAATTCTTCTCTTCTTTCCACCCAACTCATATACCTCTCTTCTATATTTCCATACCACCACGTATATATTCCTCTCCTTTTCTTTGCTGATTTCCTGAGCTTCACTGTTAATTTCCTGAAGACAGAAAATTTTGTTAAGATAATTTCTACTGAGAACAGTTCAGTGTACGCAATGCCAAGCTTGCAGTATGCACTCAAGAAATGTGGAATAAATGAATGAATTAATTAATAGTTTTAAGTTATGACTAATCATTTTCTATTATGTAATAAACATTCACACTAGCTACACATTTCTATGATCTGAACTTTTGTTTTTCAGTCCCTCAAATCGCAATCTAATCAACAACCGTGGTTTCTTACCGCATACCCTTTTATTTATGCCACATTCTACAGCCTTTGAATCTTATTTACTTATGTAAAGTACTTCTAGGGAAATTTGGAGTCATTAAAATGATTAAAGTGTGTTTGATTTAATTTAGTGTTAAGTATATTCTATCGTTTTCTAATTCTTTGGCAAATTGGTAATCCCCCTGTATAGTGTCTATGGTAATTCCTTATTAATTAAAAATCTGTTTAACAAGGTCACCAAATTCCCTCACATCATCAGATAAAAGAGAGTTTATTCTGTAATTAACTTACTGTCAAAGTTCTTAAACTAATTTTGTCTTAGGTTCTTTTGTGAGATGTTGTGGCTCTGTCTATGGTCCTACAAACCATCTAGTACTAAATCTCCCTAAATTTCTATATATCCTGATATCATTTTTATACATAAAAACTACTATTTAGTGTATTTTACTTTAATATAACTATAAACCAAAAGGAGCCCTAGTGGTGCAGTAGTTAAAGTGCTGGACTACTAACCAGAACGTCTGTAGTTTGAACCCACCAGCTACTCTATGGGAGAAAGATGTGGTGGCAGTCTGCTTCTGTAAAGATATGTTGTTGTTGTTGATGTTAGGTGACCTCAAATCAGTTCCAACTCATAGTGACCCGATGTACAACAGAGCGAAACACTGCCCAGTCCTGCGGCATCCTCACAATCATTGCTATATTTGCGCTCATTGTTGCAGCCACTATGTCAATTCATCTTATCGAGGGTCTTCATCTTTTTCGCTGACCCTCTACTTTACCAACTGTAAAGATTATATCCTTGGAAACCTTATGGGGCAGTTCTGCCCTGTCCTATAGGATCACTATGAGTCAGAATCTACTAGATAGCAGTAGGTTTGTTTTTTGATAGAACTGCCCCATAGAGTTTCCAAGGCTGTCAACCTTTACTAAAGCAGACTGCCACATCTTTCTCCCGTGGAGAGGCTTGTGGGTTTGAACCACTGACCTTTCAATTAGCATCCAGGCTCTTACCCACTGTACCACCAGGGCTCCTTTCCACTGCTTTACTGTATTTATCAACTCTTGCATATATTTTAAATGACCAGTTTTTTTCTTTTTTAACCATTCTTCTTGTTGAATATTTGTCTTACTCTTTAGAGTGAAAGGCTTGGGTCCTAATGTATGCTGTGGCCTGGATGCACTATATGAAAGTAAAAATTACTATAGAGGTTAAGTCACGCTCCTTAACTTTGAGGAAATCAGTTTACTTGCCTCTGTATGAGATTATAATACCTTCCACTTATTATAAGTGTTGTTGAGAGTATAAAACAAAATTATATACATGTGTGTGCTTAGAAAACGGCTATGTAAATTTAAGGCAGATGAAACGTTCCTAGTTTTCAGATTTGGGCTTTCCACAATTGATTATATTAGATGTCAATTGGTTGTAAGTCGCATATACTTACTTTTCTATGTTTACAGTTTGTTTTCTCTAGCTGACTCTGATCATGATAGCATTTTATTTGTATAACTTTCTAAACAGTGCTGAGATTCTAAGTGACACTCTTTTACAGTATAAACAGAATTGAAAATTATTCCCACCAGCATTCAAGTGTAATGTAATTTCTCCCATTTTTAATAAACCCTTTCTTGATCCCACACCTCTGGTCTCTTTTAACAATAACACAGATGTTTTTGATATCTGCTGAGTCTCCTATTTTTTTGGGGGGGGGGGGGGACCAACTCTATTCAGGCTTTCAACCCACCTTTCCATTGAAGCTACTTTTGTCAAATCCACCAATGACCTCTACATTGCTAAACCTAATGACTAATTATTGTTGATCACTTACTCCTCCTTGAAATAATTCTTTCACTGGGCTCTTCATTGGCCTCCAGAACAATCTCCTGATTTCTTCTTTGAAGTCAACTGTGCTGCATTCTCCTTATATCTCCAACCTGTAAATGCTGGGAGGATCCAAGGTTTAGTCCTTAGACCTCTTTCCTTCTCTCTCTACCCTATTTCTTTGATGACTCATTCAGTCTCATTGTCTAAATACCAACTATATACTGACAACTCCTAAGTGTATATGTTCATTCAAGACTTCATTGTCTCATGGAGCCTCCTGCCTAATCTACATTTCCTCTCAAGTTAATAAGAAAATGTCAAAAGTATCATGACCAGCATAAAACCCCTTTTAGTGTCTCTTCTATCCTTCTTGGAAAACAGCAACTCTATTTTTCCAGTTTTCCAGGCCAAAAATGTTGGAATCATCCTTGATCCTTTCATTTTTCTCACATCCAATCTATCACATTGTTATTAGCTCTATAATCAACTCATTTCTTAACACTTACATTATCCAAGCCACTCTAGTCCATGCCATCATTATCTGAATAGCATTTGAATCGTTTTTCTACTTCCAGACTCAGTCCCCTCCATTTATCCATTCTCCACACAGAAGCTAGAGTGATTTTTTTTTTCTAAAAAGTAGGTTATATATGGTATGTTGCTTGTCTGAACAAAACATTTAAATAGTTTTATGTTCAAAGTGAAAGGCAATATCCTTACAATGGCATACATATATGTGATATGGCTACCCATTACTTCTCTAATCTCATTTCTTACCATTCTCCCCTGGTTCACTCTGTTCTAGCTATGCAGTCCTCTGTGTTATTCCTCAAGTACACTAAATTCACTTCTGCCTCAGGATGTTCATACTTGCTGGTAACTGCGCTTTGAATCCTTTTCTCCTAGATTCCCTTAAAGATTTCTCATGGTTTTTTTTTTTTTTTTTCCTGAAATGTCATTTTAGGAGTGAGCTCTTCCCTTTTCACCTGTTAAAAACTGTAGCCTACCCTATCACCCCTATCTATCAATCCTCTTCCTTTTTTTCCATGACATTTATCACGTCATATGTATTATTTATCTGATTTTTCTCTCACTTCTCATACTAAAATGAAAGCTCTATGTGAGTGGGGTCGTGTTCTCTTTTCATTGACTGATATATTGTCTGCTCCTAGGAGGCTCTCAATAAATATTTGTAGTACATCATAAACTCAATATATGTTTATTGAATGAATAAATGAAGTAGGATTTAAAAAATAACATGAAAAATAAATCTAAAATACTGGAAATTGGTCCATTTGCCATGAACTTAGAAAGTATCCCTTGTAAATAGGAACATAGTGTGTATTATAAATAACCTTGAACCTATGGACATAGATTAAAATATTATTAGGCTTCAACACGTAGAAGAAAGGCAGTTGAACAAAGTACTGAGGAAGACTTTCCTTACAGGGTGTACTGGGATAATTGCTCCTATAATGCAAAATACTTTTGAAAGGCAAAAATAGATACTTTACGAAATCCTCAGTGGGGGAATAAATGCTAGGTGCACATATTAAGGACTTCGACTAAAGTCTGGGTTTTGATTTAGAAAAGGAAGAAGCATTCACATCTGAAAAAACCAAAAAACAAAACCCATTGCTGTCAAGTCAATTCTGACTCATAGTGACCGTACAGGACAGTAGAACTGCCGCATAAGGTTTCCAAGGAGCAACAGGTGGACTCATACTGCCATTCTTTTGGTCAGCAGCCAAACGCTTAACCACTGCACCTCCAGGGCTCACATCTGGAAAGAGCCTTTCAAATTAAGAAGGGCTCCAGAGCAGAAGGTATGCACATAGAATGAGAACCTGTTTTCCATAGTGAAGGCTACTATGTAGGCACTTACTAAATGTTTACTCATTATTCAACTAATTCTAGTGATAAAATTCTATAACAAGATGCAGGCATGTAATAATAGTAAATTGAAGAACATTGATCTTTAAAAGGAAAACTATAGATGACATATAACAGGCTTTACTTATTTTGCCAGAAGAATATTTTCTGAAATAACAAGCCTGTGTTACTGAATTCATTGCTCCCATATTTTCAAAGTATGTAGGATCATAAAGGAGCCTTGATAGGACAGTGGTTAAAGCACTCAGCTGCTAACTGAAAGGTCAGTTGTTCATACTCACCAGCCACTCCACAGAAGAAAGACGTGGCAGTCTGCTTCTGTAAAGATTTCAGCCTTGGAAATCCGATTGGGCAGTTCTACTCTGTCCTATAGGATTGCTAGATTGCTGGAATCTATCCAATGGCAGTGGATTTTTTTTTTTTTCTCATGTACAGGACAGGTTGTGAAGTAAAGACATCTTGAGGTGAATATTTGCAGATAACAAATAATATGAGCTGAATTTATAGCCCTTCCAAATGCAGAAATTAGGTCCTCTCTAAAACTCACAATTTTACACTGGATACATAAATTAACATAATTATTTTCATCATAGAAAAATCTCCATTTGATTTTTTTCTTAGAATTATTAAACTGGCTTAAAACATTTACCAATTATATCTAATGAAATTCCTAGAAGAGGGATCATTTAGTAATACTGTCAGTTGACGGCACAGTCACTCCACAGAACAGAAATTGACCTTGGAAATGTGGTTAAGAACAGAAAAGTTAATGCAGCCTGATTTAAGCTTTTCTTTTTGCTTTTTATACAAGAAGCCCTACATTTTCATCGTGCAATGGGCCCTACAAATTATGTAGCTGGTCCTAGTAGTGGTAGCAACAGTCATGATAGTAGTAGTAGTAGTGAGTCCCTGGGCGGTGTAAACAGTTAACCCTCTTGGCTGCTACCTAAGAGGTTGGAGATTTGAGTCTACCCATAGGCACTCTGGAAGAAAGATGTGGCGATCTACTTCCAAAAAATCAGTCATGGAAAACCCTACGGATCACAGTTCTACTCTGACACACATGAGGTTTCCCTGAGCCAGAATCCACTCGACAGCAACTGGGTGCTGGGTGGTGGTGGTAGTTGTTGTTGTAGTGGCTGCAAAGTTAGCATTTATTAAGTGATTGCTTTGGGCCAGGTTGCCGTCTAAGTGGTTTACATGTATGGATTTATGGAACCTCATAACAAGAATAAGGTACTATACGAATACCAATCTTATTTTGTAGTTGAAAAACCGAGGGAACAGAGAAGTTCAGTATTTCTTTGACGCAGAGAAGTAATGGTGGAAAAGAAATGTAAAAAACAGGTGAAACAGACAGGGTGGAAATAGAACCAAAAGAAAATGATGGAAGCTTAGATGGAAGAAAAAATTCCATGACAATTTTTTTCTAGTTTTGGTGTTGTTTTATTTTTTGTTTTTGATCTAGATGATTAGGTAGGTGGAGGAAGAAGAATTGCGATGGTCTTGAAAGATAAGATAATAAGTTTAGCTTTAGTTAAACCGAGTTTAAATGAAACTTCAGGCAAACAATTAATTTGAAGATGTCTAGCAGCTAAGTGGAAGTGTGAGTCCGTTGTTCAAGAGAAACGTGAAAGCTAAGGATGGAAGTTTGTAAGAAGCCAGTAAGGTGATATTAGAGGCCATAGGAATATATGAGATGGACAAATGAGAAAGAGAGCCAAGGAAAGAAAATTAAACAAGACGTTGTTTAAAGATCTGAAAGAAGAGGAGCCAGAAATGGGGACAGAGAAAGGCTCTAGGGGCCTGCGGTGCCATTTAGGTCCAGAAAGGAGAGAGTTTTAGTGAGCAAGTTTTCAAGAGTTCTAAACATTGCAGTGAGCTCAAGAAGGGATGAAGAATGGCAGAGAACAAACTATTGGAGTTAAATGTAAAGCTTGGTGACCATCATGAGAGCAATTTCAGTATGGTAAGAGGCAGGAGCCAGATTGCAAATGTTCAAAAAGGGAATTCTGGGTAAGAAAGTGCAGGTTGTTTGTTCTTTTCGGATGTTTGGAATTGAAGGGGAGGAATGAAGTACAATGGCAGAAGGACATGGAGCCAAGGGAATAAATTTTATGGTCGGAGAGGTTTGCCTTATTAAAGAGGTAAAGGGACAAAAATAGCTGCGGAGGAAAGAAAGACAAACAAGAGAGGTGATTATGGGAAACCATTTCTTGTGACTCCTCTTTACTGACGTCTTCTGAATCCCCTTTTTATAGTCAGCCATTTACGCAGGCCGTGAACCTTGCTTTACTGGATTTAGTCACTTTCAAGCATATAACATTTAGCAAGTGACTTTATCTCTCTTGATCTCATTTTCCATCTATAAAATTGGAATAATCATAGTAGTCTTTCTGTAGCCTGCCTCACAAGTGTACTCACTCAGAAGGTCCGAAGTGGAAATGTTTGTGAAACAGATTATGAAACATATGAATAAAAATAAAGCAAATAAAATAAAATTCTACTAAAAGTTTAGTTATTATTATTATTGTTTGTTTCCTACCTTTGGAAGAATATACTAGGAGAGTCATTAGAGTGCCTTTTCCTATTCTCATACAAGGGCCTACCTGAAACTCAAATTCAACTGCTTATGGCTACACATACAGAAAGTTTGCTGTTTTTCTATTTAATTGTACTCACATCCTAAAACTAAAACTATAAAGGTAGAAAAGAAGCAAATATGCCAGCCAAATATCTTTGGGTCAGTTCCAATAAAAATGACTTACTTACCATTGTTCATTTATGGAAATAGACTGCCGTATATTTATGTCTTCATTTCCATTACTCAATAATCCATTCTGATTCTTAAAGTTAGTGTACTATGGTTATAGTATGATTATGTGTGGCATCAATTTCCCTTCCTGCTTCCTGTGTGTATGTACCAAGCTTTGTTTATCCATTCATCTGTTGATGGGCATCTAGGTTGTTCCCATCATTTTGCTATTGTGAACAATGCTGCCATGAACATAAGTGTGCATATGTCTATTCGAGTGAGAACTCTTACTTCTCTCGGATATATTCCTAGCAGTGGGATTGCTGGATCGAATGGTATGTCTATTTCTAGCTTTCTGAGGAAGCGCCATATCATTTTCCAAAATGGTTGTATCATTTTGCATTCCCTCCAGCAGTGCATAAGAGTTCCCATCTCCCCGCAGCCCCTCCAACATTTGTTATTTCCAGTGTTTTTGATTCGTGCCAGTAATGCAGGGGTGAGATGGTATCTCATTGCGGTTTTAATTTGCATTTCCCTGATGGCTTGTGATCGTGAGTATTTCCTCATGTGTCTGTTGGCCATTTGAATGTCTTCTTTGGTGAAGTGTCTGTTCATTTCCTTTGCCCGTTTTTTAATAGGATTATTTGTCTTTTTCTTGTAGAGGTGTTGGATTTTCTTGTAGATTATGGAGATTAGACTTTTGTCTGACTTGTACTGTCCAAAAATTTTTTCCCAGTCTGTAGGTTCTCTTTTGACTCTTTTGGTGAAATCTTTTGAAGAGCATAGGTGTTTGATTTTTAGAAGATCCAGGTTATCTAGCTTATCTGTTGGGTTTTGTGCATTGATGGTTATGGTTTGTATCCTGTTAATGCCATGTATTAAGGCCTGAAGTGTTGGTCCTATTTTTTCTTCTATGAACTTTATAGTTTTAGGCTTTATATTCAGGTCTTTGATCCATTTTGAAGTAGTTTTTGTATATGGTGTGAGGTATGGGTCCTGTTTCATTTTTTTGCAGATGGATATCCAGTTTTGCCAGCACGATTTGTTAAAAAGACTGTCTTTTCCCCATTTGATGGACTTTGGGCCCTTATCGAAGATCAGGTGTCCGTAGGTGGATGGATTTACATCTGGGTTCTCAATTCTGTTCCATTGGTCAATGTATCTGTCATTGTACCAGTAGCAGGCTGTTTTGACTACTGCAGCTGTATAGTAGGTTCTGAAGTCAGGAAGTGTGAGTACTTCAACTTTATTCTTCTTCTTCAGTAATGCTTTACTTATTCTGGACTTCTTTCCTTTCCAAATAAAGTTAATGATTAGTTTTTCCATCTCTTTGAAGAATTTTGTGGGTATTTGGATCGGGATTGTGTTGTATTTGTAAATTGCTTTAGGTAGAATTGTCGTTTTCACAATGTTGAGTCCGCCTATCCATGAGCATGGTATGATTTTCCATTTATGTAGACCCCTTTGGGTTTCTTGCAGTAGTGTTTTGTAGTTTTCTTTGTATAGGTCTTTTACATCCCTGGTCAGATTTATTCCTAAGTATTTTATCTTTATAAGGGCTATTGAAAATGGTATTGTTTTCCTGATTTCCTTTTCATTGTTCTCCTTATTGGTGTATAGGAATCCAACTGATTTTTGAATGTTTATCTTGTATCCTGCTACTCTGCTGAATCTTTCTATTAGTTCAAGTAGATTTCTCGTGGAGTCTTTAGGGTTTTCTATGTATAATATCATATCATCTACAAACAGGGACAGTTTAACTTCTTCATTACCAATTTGGATGCCCTTTATTTCTTTCTCTTGCCTGATTTCTCTAGCTAGAACTTCCAGCACAATGTTAAATAGGAGTGGTGATAAAGGGCATCCTTGTCTTGTTCCTGTTTTCAAGGGGAATGCTTTCAGCCTCTCTCCATTAAGAATGATGTTGGCTGTTGGTTTTGCATAGATGCCCTTTATTATGTTGAGAAATTTCCCTTCTATACCTACTTTATTGAGAGTTTTTATCAGGAATGGGTGTTGGACTTTGTCAAATGCCTTTTCTGCATCAATTGAGATGATCATGTGATTCTTTTCTTTCCTTTTATTTATGTGGTGGATTACCTTGATTGATTTTCTAATGTTGAAACATCCTTGCATACCTGGTATGAATCCTACTTGGTCGTGGTGTATTATTTTTTTCATATGATGCTGAATTCTATTGGCTAGAATTTTGTTCAGAATTTTTGCATCTCTATTCATGAGAGATATTGGTCTGTAATTTTCTTCTTTTGTGACGTCTTTGCCTGGTTTTGGTATCAGTGTTATGGTGGCTTCATAGAATAAATTTGGAAGTGTTGCTTCCTCTTCTATGCTCTGAAATAGCTTGAGTAGTACTGGTACAAGCTCTTCTGTAAATGTTTTGTAGAATTCTCCAGGGAAGCCATCTGGGCCAGGGCTTTTTTTTGTTGGGAGTTTTTTTATTACCTTTTCAATCTCTTCTCTTGTTAACAGTCTTTTCAGATTTTCAACATCACTTTGTTGTAGTTTGGGTAGGCTGTGTGTTTCTAGAAATTGATCCATTTCCTCTAGGTTTTCAAATCTGTTGGAGTATAGTTTTTCATAATATTCTGCTAAAATCCTTTTTATTTCAGTTGGGTCTGTTGTAATGATCCCCCATTTCATTTCTTATTTGGGTTATTTGTGTCCTCTGCTGTTTTTCTTTTGTCAGTCTGGCCAGTGGTTTGTTGATTTTGCTGATTCTTTCAAAGAACCAACTTTTGGTTTTGTTAATTCTTTCTATTGTTTTTCTGTTCTCTATTTCATTTATTTCTGCTCTGATCTTCACTATTTCCTTTCTTCTGGTGGTTGTGGGTTTTTTTTTTTTTTTTTTTTTTTTTTTTTTTGCTGTTCTGTTTCTATTTGTTTGAGTTGTGTAGTTAATGTTTTGATTTTGTCCCTTTGTTCTTTTTGGATATGTGCATCTATTGCTATAAATTGTCCTCTGAGGACTGCATTTGCTGTGTCCCAAAGGTTTGGTATGATGTGTTTTCATTCTCTTTGATTCTAGGAATTTTTTGATTCCATCTCTGATTCCTTCTATTACCCAGTGATGTGTAAGCAGGGTATTATTCAGTTTCCATGTAGATGATTTTTTTTTTCCTTGCTCTTTCTATTGTTAATTTCTACCTTGATGGCATTGTGGTCAGAGAAGATACTGTGAATTATCTCAGCATTTTGGATCTTGTTGAGGATTGCTCTGTGGCCTAAGATGTGGTCTATTCTGGAGAACATTCCATGTGCATAGGAAAAGAATGTGTACTTTGCAGTGGTTGGATGGATTGTTCTATATATGTCTATGAGGTCCAGTTGGCTGATTGTGTGCTTTAGGTCTTCTGTATCTTTGCTGAGTTTCTTTTTAGTTGTTCTGTCCTTTACTGAGAGTGGTGTGTTGAAGTCTCCTACTATTATTGTGGAACCGTCAATTTCTCTTTTCAGGATTGTTAGAGTTTGTTTTATGTATTTTGGAGCCCTGTCATTGGGTGAGTACATGTTTATTATGGTTATGTCTTCATGATGGATCATCCCTTTAATCATTATATAGTGTCCTTCTTTGTCTTTTATGGTAGATTTTGTTTTAAAGTCTATTTTGTCTGAGATTAGAATTGCCACTCCTGCTCTTTTTTGGTAGTTAGCTTGATATATTTTTTTCCAACCTTTGACTTTTAATAAATGCACATCTTTGTTTCTAAGGTGTGTCTCTTGTAGACAGCATATTGATGGATCCTGTTTTCTTATCCATTTTGTGACTCTCCGTCTCTTTATGGGTGCATTGAGTCCATTTACATTCAGTGTAATTATTGATAGATGTGGGTTTGTTGCTGTCATTTTGTAGTGCTTTTTTTTTTTGTGGTGCTGATTTTTTTTTGTTCTTCTTACTCTCTTATGCTGAGTTACTTTTTTTTGTGGATTTGTTTTCATTTCTTTTGTTTTTGTAGGTTTTGTTTTTGCCGAGACTTTATGTTTTTCCTCTTCTTTCCTGTGAGTATGTTTGCTAACTTTCTTTGTGGTTACCATAAATTTTACCCTTATCTTTCTAAGTTTGAAGCACTCTACCATTACTTGGTATCGCCTTGCCTTCCTCTCCATTAGAAGGTTCTACACCTATGCTGTTTATTCCGTCTTTTATTGTTTTGATGTTGTTGTCAGTGATGTTGTTGTCATTCACTGATTAACTGCTCTGATTCCCTGTTGTATTTCTTTTGGTTTTGGATCGTCCTCAAGAGTTCATTTCCTAGATTGGTATCTGGCTGGTATGATCCTGTGTCCTAGGTTCTGCCTGTGATCTGAAGCTGTTTGTCCTCAGATCTAAGAACTCCCTTTAATAATTCTTGTAAATTTGTTTTGACTTTTACATATTCCCTTAGTTTCTGTTTATCTGGAAATGACCTAATTTCACCATCAAATTTGAACGAGAGTTTTGCAGTGTATATTATTCTTGGCTGGCTATTTTTTTTCTTTCAAGATTTTATATATGTCATCCCACTGCCTTCTTGCCTGCATGGTTTCTGCCAAATAATCTGAGCTTAGTCTTATTGTTTCTCCTCTGGGTGTGACTTCTTCTTTTTCATGAGCTGCTCTCAGGATTCTTTGTTTGTCTTTGGTTTTGGGGAGTGTGAATATGACCTGCCTTGGTGATTTTCTTTTGGGGTCTCTTCTATATGGGGTTCATCGAGCTTCTAGGATGGCCAGCTTTTCATCTTTCATGATATTGGGGAAGTTTTCTGTCAGCAGTTCTTCAGTGATCCTCTCTGTGTTTTCTGTTTTCTCCCCCTGTTCTGGAATTCCAATCACTCGAAAATTTCTGCTTTTGTTTGTGTCCCACATAACTCTCAGGGCCTCTTCATTTTTCTTTGTTCTTTTTTCTGAGTTTTCCTGAAACAAAGTTGTATCCAAGTGTTTGTCTTCAATTCCACTGATCCTGTCTTCCACCGTTTCAACTCTGCTTCTCAGCCCTTCTATGACATCATCCATTTCTGAAATCTTGTTGTTTATCTTTTGGATTTCTAATTGTTGTCTTTGTATAACTTCTAGTTGTGAATTTATTTTGGCATTTAGTTCCTGCATTATTTTCCTGAATTCTTCCAATTTTTTGTCCGTATTTTCCATGAATTTGTCTATTTTTTCCTCATGTTTGTCAGCTTTTTGCCTCAGTTCTTGGAGAATTCTGAGTATTAGAGATTTGAATTCCCTATCAGGTAGTTCTAGTGCATTTTCTTCCACAGAAGACTGATCTAGTGTTTTATTTTGGATGCCTACTGGAACCATCCTATCCTGTTTTTGTAAATTTTTTGTTATTGTCTGCTGTCTTCAGGGCATTCAGTAGTTATTTTTCTCATTTATTGACTGTAGATTTGTTTGTTTCATCCCCCTGTTTTTTTAATTTGACTATGTCTGAGCAGGCGAACTGTGCGTTCTTTGTTGCTTGCTCATCTGTGGGCACAATACTTTTTGCTTCCTTCTCCAATTGGCAGGGTCAGTCACTCAGATATGGTAAGGCAGGGCAGGTCTGGCTGAAGAGGAGTTACTGGGACAGGTTGTTTGTGGCACTTACTACAGCCACCAGAGTGGGTCAGTAATCAGTGCAGGGCAGGTTCCAGTAGGCCGTGCCTGTGCTGCTTGGTGGTGTGATGTCAAGTGCACACTGCATGTAGGCAGGATGCAGTGGGGAGATTGTTACGTGTGGAGCTAAGATGGATGTGGGAGAGAGGAGAGAGGAACAGGAGCCAAAAACATACAAACAAACAAAAAAGAATGCTAGAGGAGCTTGCTGTTGGAGTGGAGAGATGAGAGACTATGAAATGGAGAAAAACAGAAAGGGGAGGAGGAAGAAAAGAAAAGAATGAATAAATAAGAATCAGAAAGGTTAAAGAACTGCAAAGTTCCCAGGGATCCCACCGGTGCAGCTATGAGGTCAGGGGAAGTTGCTCTCAGGTGTTGCAGTACACCCTGGCTAGAATGTGTAGAGGTATACAACACCAGGTATTCAGGGAACAGAAAAAGAAGGAAGATATAGAGAGACGAGAAACTGAGCAATGAAGAAAGACAAAAAGGGAAAAAGAAAACAAAACAAATAAAAAAAACAAAACAAAACAAGGAAGACCCCCAAAGAAAAAGAAAAAAAACATAAAAAGAAATGCTCTCAGGGATCCCTCTGCACATCTGTGGAAGCTGAAGGGGAGTCTCCCTGCCATGCAGCTCAGCCTGGCTACAAAGGGCTCCCAACTCAAGAAAAGGAAAAGAAAACAAACAAACAATTCAAAACAAACAAACGAACAAAAGCCCCGGGATCCCACCAGTGCGGCAGCCCAAACCGGGAAGCAGCTCCACACTCGAATGGAGCTCCGCAGCCCCTCAGGAAGAAGCAAAGGTGGCGCACAGAGCCAGGTCCTTGAGCAAAGGGAGGGGGAGGTGGCGAGAGGCAAGTAAGAAATCAAAAGAAGCAGAAAAAAAAAAAAACAACACTAACAGCCAACAAATGGCACTCAGAGAGCCAGCTAGTGCGGGCTGTTGGTTCTGGACAAGAGACTGTGTCCATGGGAAGCAGAGGGGGCCGAGTGTGGGTGAAGAAGGGTAGAGAGTGGAAAAGGATATATCACAAATTACTGGAGCTCTGCAGCCCCTCAGGAAGAAGCAAAGATGGTGCATGGAGCGAAGTACTTGAGTGAAGGGAGGGGGAGGTGGGGAGAGGCAAGGAAGGAATAAAAAGAAGCGGAAAAAAAGCAACACCAGCAGCCAACAAATGGCACTCAGAGAGCCACCCGTTCGGGTGTGTGGAATCCAAGCAGCCGCTGTTTCCAGGTCAAGAGACTGTGGCTGCGGGAAGCAGAGGAGGCCGAGTCGGGGTGAAGAAGTGTGGCGGGTGGGAAGGCGTATATCGCCAGTTACCGGTTGCTTTGTCTCCCGCTGGAAGCTCCGTGAGGCTGCTTTCTCGTACCCCCTGTTTGCTGGTTTCCGATAGGAGTACAAGATGGCGGATCCCCGCTGCATTAGCTGGTAGGGGATCTCTGCATGAATCTCTCCTCACTCTCCATTCTCTGTCAGTTTTGTCACTCCATTTGGTGCTTGGCTGAGTTCTTTATCTCTTCATTTGATGTTTTAGGGTTTCAGGATTGTTGTATTCTCTGTTTGGCTTAGTTTTTCAGATCTTTGCTGTGGAGGGACGGCGTGGTGCTTCTGCCTAGAGTGCCATTTTGCCGGAACTCTGATTAGCTTTTTTAACAGTAGAAGATACTGAAGCAAAATATGCTGTTGGAACAAAAAAATGGAATCAAAATAAAGGTAGTAGAAGAGAGAATGAGTGGAGTAGTTGATTTTGTATCTAGAATAAAAAATAAATTAACTTGTGGCAGCAGATAATTAAGGTCCATATGTTTTGTAAACTTTCAACAAATATCGTCTTCCAAACAACTCCATGTTAAAGCACACAGTGGGCTTTTCTGGCGGGGGTAGTCTCAAAGTCATCATTCTTCAACTAAATTTCAATATTCTAAGGTACTATCATTAAGACAATATAAAAATATTTGAAAGTTAGAAAAGTGTAGAAACAGAGTTAATGAATTATCAGTTATTTTTACATGTTATATGTAATGTATGCATATTCTGCTAACAAACTTGAACAGTTCCAAACATCCTTGGACATTCAGCATTTTCTTGTGCCCTCAACTCATGCTTTTCCTCCCATTTTTGAATGTTTCCTCATTCTGAAAACTTTTATCCTTACACAGATAATACAAAGTATATTGTGTGCCAGATTGTTCTCTCAAATTGTTCAGTTCTGACAACAAAGCATGGGTCCCAAGGTACAAATGAATGGGTGCAGTAGATCTGATGAATCCAGATTCTCACGCAAACTTACGGTGTAATCATGAGGATATATCATACCCTATCTTAACTTCAATTTTTTGAACTGTACAATTATGAGATTGAGCCAAATGGTTGCTGAGATTCCATCTAACTCAAAAGTTCTGTGATCAGTGCCTGGTGACAATCACCCCAAATCTCAACTTGTATACAAACAAAATCTGAATAAATTGGATCTTTTGAGATGTATCTGTGAAAAATGAACTTTTAAACACATTTGAGATCTGAGTTAAAATGAGAAAGTTAACATTTAAATCAAAACAGAAAATATCTTTAAGCATTCTTGCCATAGATAAGGCAAGGCGTTTTGTGATTTTTCTAGTTAGAAAAGTGCCCCCCCTTCTTCTTGAGGAGGAGAGGGAGTATTTAACCTACCAGATTATCTGACTATTAAAAAGCACTATACTGATGTAAGAATTCTGATTGGAGAGCAGGAATTCTGTTCTACTTAGTGTATACTATATCTGTATTAAACCTCCAGAGTCTTACCAGTCTCAGTCTTTTTCATATGCATTTTATTTATGGAGCTAAAGTGGTGTAGCACATAGACTGTTAATATCCGTTATACCTACTTAAACCTAGCGGAATTCTTGGAGCCACAGTAAGGAGTTATTTTTTAGCACATATGAAAGGGAAAACAATCTGCCATTCAACTAGATTTATGAAGTCTGAGGAAGCCATCTAACAATCATAATGTGAACAAAAACAACACTAAGTATAACAAAATGAACAGATTATTTATAGCAGAATATTTTTTCATTAGTATTCCAGTGAATTAGAATGTGAAACTGTAAACAATTATGTGAGGCAGGAAAAAAAATATCACTTTCTACATGACTAATTTAGAGAATAAATTATTCAGATGCCCAAGGCTGGTATAAGGTACCCCCACAGTACACTCAGTCATGTAGGGATGCCCTGGCAGCAGGTTTCCCAAGCATCCATTTGTAGGAGGGACCATAGTGCCATTAATAAAGGGAAAAGGCTCAGGAGCCACATGCTTTGTCCAAGGATAAACGATCAACTGAGAGGCTTTTAAAAAGATTAACCTTAGTCTTCTGATCATATACATCCCCAAGAACTCACCTAAAATCCTGGTACACAAAAATTTTCTAAAAAGACAAAATTGTGGTTTTTTTTTTCCATATTACTAAATGTGCTTTTGGCAAAGAATATTGAATATACCATAGACTGCCAGAAGAACAAATCTGTATTGGAAATACAGTTAGAATGCTCCTTAGAAGCGAGGATGGTGAGATTTTGTCTTACATGCTTTGGGCATGTTATCAGGAGGGACCAGTTCCTGGAGAAAGACATCACGCTTGGTAAAGCAAAGGGTCAGCAAAAAGAGGAAGACCCTTGACTAGATGGATTGACACAGGCTGCAACAATGGGCTGAAAGCATAGCAACAATTGTGAGGATGGCACAGCACCAGGCAGTGTTTTGTTCTCTTGTACATAGGGTTGCTATGTGTCGGAACCCACTTGACATCATCTAACAAAAACAACTAACAAACGTATTTCAAAAAATACATATAATAAATGAAAAGGAAGATAAGGCTGCCCACTTCAGAGCAGTTACTTTTTAGTCATTTTGAACACAAATTGTCGAGTAAACATAACAATTCTCCTGGTGTCCTCTGAAACTGGTTAGGAGCAAATTACAATTACAGATTTCTATTGATTTGCAATTGCCAATGGAGGCAGGGACAGTCTCTCATGATCAACAATCAATAACTATCACAACTATCAATTGTGTGACCTTCTTTCATGCCCAGGCTGGTTTGAACTGGTGAAGCATAGACTATATTTGGAAGAAAAAAAAAAGAAAAACAAAAATAAAAACTTTGTTTCCACATTCTTCTATTGTCTTCTAGGAAAGAAGAAAAAAAAATGGCATATGAAATTAATTTGTATTGATTGTTCAAGCAACAATCATTAAGCCCTGAGTTATTTTCCAATTTGCAAAATAGTGAGATTACTCTCATGAAGTATGTTGTGTGTGTGTGTGTGCGTGTGTGTGTATGCTTATGTGCATATATTCTTTTGAAGGTGTTATGCTTTCTGGTCTTTACCCAGTATAGGTAGCTTAACTGCTTCAGTTTCTTGAGCCACAAAATGAGATATGCAGAGATCAAACGCATGCCTTTAATTCGCTCGTATGCTATCACCTGTATAATTCCATGTTCATAGGGCTGTGAAGGGGAAATATGTCATAAACATGAAAGCAGTGATAAGTCACTTAAATTTGTAGCTCTTTGGCCTTTTCAGTCCTTGGTTCTGAATTTAAATCACTTTTGAAAATCAGGAAATGTGAACATAAGTGAATTTAGACTACAGAAATAAGAGCTGCATTAAATCCTTAGCCAAATAAGAGTCCTCTAGATGGGTAACAATGCGCAAATCCAGAATTAAAATGTAGCTGTGGAAACCCTGGTGGCCTACTAGTTAAGCGCTACAGCTGCTAAACAAATGGTCAGCTCTACTCTGTCCTTTAAGGTCACTCTGGGTTGGAATCGACTAGACAGCAAAGAGTTTTAGTTTTTTTTTGTTTTTTTTTTTTTTGGTTTGTGGGTTTTCTCTTATCTGGTCTTTCTGGCCCTGGGTTTGTTATTCTTCTAAAATGATTGGTCAGGCCTCAGTCTTGCAAGGAATTGGGCTAGTTTACTATCAGCCTAAGCAGCTTGCAGGGATTGGTCAGTTTGCTAACCACATAGAAGGCTTGCAAATCATCCAATAAAGTTGGTTGGTTTACAATGCACCTAAGAGGTTGGTTGATTTACAGAAGCCATGCTCTGAAATTGACAAGGAGTGTTCCTATGTAAGCAGCCAGGTCAATCTCACAGAAGTTTTGTGGGGCTCATGATGTAGGAAAGCTAGGAGAGAAGCGTGTCCTTTAGACACGGGGCCCTGCACTGAGAACATCCTAGAAGAGCTATAATACAGGTTAAGGTCTGGAACACCGAGCTAGTAACACCCACTGAGCTGATAACACTGAAGACCAAGAGAAATGGCAGCAAGCACAGCAGAGCCAAGTGGCAGAGAAACAGTGACAGTGGTGTGAGCAGTAGGAACCATGACACTGGCACATGGCAGCAGTGGGCAGAGAAGATGGTCGGGGTGGGCGAGCCAGCTCACAGAGTGGAATTGGGCACCTCCAGGCAGAATGTTGCCAGTGGAGCAGAGGCTTGGGCATATACCATACAGGGGTTGCCCGTAACATGGTTTTGCCTCGAGAGTTGCCAAATGGCAGCCTAACCCTGGCACTGGCTCCCAGTTGTCCCAAAGTGGCTGGTTGAGATAGGGGGCCACAGCCAACCAAGAAAGCCACAAAGAGAGAGAGAACTAACAGCCACGCTGCACCTGCCCTGACTCGATGACACACCTGCTGAGAGAGAGGACACCTGCTGACACCTGGTCCACAACATGCCTGCCCGAAGACACAGAAATGGGCATGGGTAATTCAGGGAGGGTGAGTGGGTACCCTTCTAGAAATAAGTGGATTCCTGCCTTACGATGCTAAGTGGGGTATTTGTAAGGGTGGAGGGGACCAGTTCAACTCAAATCTGTTCCTTGTTTCCTGTCTGCTTTCTACAAGTAATCTGTTCTTGTTGCTTACTGTTTACCTTTTATAAATAATAATAGCTGTCAATTGCCAGTGCTAAGTGGTGTGTGTGTGTGACCCAGTCAGATAGGATAGTACTGACTTCAACTTTGTTGTCTTATCACTGCTTTTAATCTTGAGGCAGCAGTTCAGTAACAAAGAATCTTTGGATTTCTTAGACCTGCATCTCCTTTCGAGCAGTGACCCACACCTTGCCACAGCACCTTGCCAAAGTAATAGACTTGAACTGAAGAAAATCACTATGTTCCTAGAGTCTTCCAGATTAACTAACTAATTTATACTGTAACATCCTTTTAAAAAATACTTCTCCTGCCCATAGAGCATTTGGAGTCCTGTATTTGTATTTATTTAGAGATATCAGAAATAAAAACCTTAGTATTTATTACTGAAGGCAGAAACTTTTAAAATTCTGGTGCATGATCTTTATTAATTCACATATTAAATTATTCAATAATTATTTATTGAGTTATGGGGTCCTTTTGATGTGTCGGTCACGGCACCATGGATATAAATATATTTAAAAAAATCTTGATCTGTGTCCTCAAAGAGCACCGAGTCCAATATGTTACAAAGAAGTGCAAAAATATATGTGAGGAAAGTAGTGGCACAAAAGAAGATGTTTGTCTGGGGTGAAAAGAAAGAGAAATGGTCAGGATCCCAATGCCCAACTAAACATGTTTTGCTCAGTAACCTGGTATAATTAAAACTGGCTCCACTTGATACTTGAAGAAGAAATGCATGTTCAGTAAAATGAATTGAGCTAATTTAGCTAATTTCACTGATTATCTGTTATTTTTCCTCTGGCTGACTCAGTCATTAATAGATGTTATGTTTGTCTCTGTTGGTCCTTGTTGGCATCATTTTTTATGGTAAAGTTTTTTCTGTTGTTTTTAATGAGCATAAGCAAACAATCCATGCTAATATCATTTCCCAAATCCATTAGAAATACCCAGAAAATTAGAAACAGAAGTCAAATGTTACTAATAGAAAATGTGAGGGAAAAAATCAGTACATTTTATAAAGGATTTCATAAATAAGCCAAGCATGAAATGAAAACAATAATGTAGCTGACATTGTCATTCTAAAAATGTGGAAGATAATGTGTCTGGCTCTAAAATCCCAACATCAAATGCATTTTTTTTCTTTAAAAATTTCAAGGTTTCCCTGCAAAACAGAAAAAGTAAACAAAATTTAAAAAATCTGAATTTCTTATATCCTGGCATTTTCTGATGGAAAGATTTTATATCAATGCAATGAGTTAATAGTATCTCTTTCTCCTTTAAAGTTTTCAGCTGCATAAAAACATATTCAGGACTTCCCTTGCCTTAAAAGAAGCAAGCCACGAAGGTTATTTTAAAATTATCGTCTTAGTTATGTAGTGCTGCTTTAACAGAAATACCACAAGTGGATGGCTTCAACAAACAGTTTATTCTCTCATAGTCTAGTAGGCTAGAAGTCCAAATTCAGGGCATCAGCTCCAGAGGAAGACGTTCTCTCTCTGTCAGCTCTGGAGGAAGGTCCTTGTCATCAATCTTCCCCTGGTCTAGGAGCTTCTCCACACAAGAACCCCAGGTCCAAAGGACATGCTCTGCTCCTGGCACTGCTTCTTCATGGTATGAGGTCCCCGACTCTCTGCTTGCTTCCCTTTCCTTTTATTTCTTGTAAGATAAAAGGTGATGCAGGCCACACCCCAGGGAAACTCTCCTTACATTGGTTCAGGGATGTGACCTGAGTAAGGGTGTTACATCCTACCCTAATCTTCTTTAACATAATCTAATCTTGCCTCATTAACCACAGACAGAGTTTAGGATTTACAACACATAGAAAAATTACATCAATCACAAAATGGAGGACAACCACACAATACCGGGCATTACGGCCTAACCAAGTTGACACATATTTAGGGGGAAACAATTCAATCTGTGACAGTTATTATTTGATCGTTTAAGCTCTCTAAGTATACAGTGCCATAGTTCTTAACCTGGAATCTATACATCATGTATGGGTTTCCATAAATCTATGAAATCCTTGAAATTGGATGGAAGTATTGATGCGAATATGCATATGTGCGTATCTTAAGATAAGACTTTCATTGACTATTAAATACGTTTATGACCCACAAAACGTTAAGAACCACCGAAAATTTTTGCAACTTTAGTGATCTCTCTGAAGACTGTGTTGTTTGATCAATCTTCTATTAATCGTCAAAAATCTAGTAATAAATCTAGTTTCTTTCTGGTTCTATTTCATTTACATTTGGAAAAGATTAATCATTTTCTCTTCCAATTATGTATGTGCTGGCTTGTAATTTCAGCCACCCTCTTGGTTTTAGCTACCATTTTTATACTGAATATTCTTTGTTAATCTCAATCTCTGATCAATCTCCTGAGCTACAAGAATCAAAGTTTAGCTGCCTATCATATAGCCTTACTAGACGTCTAACAATAAACTGATTAACAGAAGCTCACTCTTATGGATTTAATTGTGCCCTCAAAAAACATATATTGAAATCCTCACTCCTGCACCTGTGAATGTGACCCTGTTCGGATAAAAGAGTTTTTCTTTTGTTACATTAATGAGGTCATGCCAGAGTAGAGTGGGTCCTAAACTTAATCTCTTTTGAGTGGTGTCTTATAAAATGGGAAAAGAGACATGGAAACACAGACATACAGGGGATGCATCTATAAGCAGCCTAGGAATGCCAAGGAGTGTAGGCAGTCACCAGAATCTAGGAGGAAGGCCCGTGGAAAGACTTAATACCCGCAAGACACTGATTTAGACTTTTACCATCCAGAATGTGAGAAAATAGATGTCTGTTCTTTAAAGCTGCCTTGATTGTGTGTGTGTGTGTGTTCTGTAGTTGTTGTTTTTTGTTTTGTTTTGGCAGTACTAGATAACTAAGGACCAAACCAAACCTGTTGCCATAGAGTCAGTTTCAACTCATGGTGATCTCATGAGTGTGTCAGAGTAGAACTATGCTCCACAGGATTTTCTTGACTATAATCTTTATGGAAGCAGATCTCCAGGCCTTTCTTCTGCAGTGCCACTGGGTAGGTTCAAACCACCAAACTTCAAGTTAGTAGTCAAGCACAAATCGTTTGTGCCACACAGGAACCTAGATAACTAAGACCCTCACTCAAATTTTGCTGGGACTTCTTAATTCCCTGTAACAGTCAATGTCATCCACGTCCAGTTTCTCAAGGCCAGCATTAAATTATGCCGTATTGCACCTTCTCTTATTGTACAAAACACTTTGAATTTTCCCCAGTAAATGTCTCTTGGATATCCTCTCCCTTCATACCATCAATACTTAACTTAAATCTCCTGTCAAGATATGCATAAACAATTGCAACTTTTTCTTGAGTCTTCTCTCTCTTAAGTCTACTCAGTTTCTAATCTCACCAAAATTAATTACTCTTTTCAAGAAAACTTGCTGATTAAACATTGATTGACTACTTATTCTCAACTCCTAGTACTTATCATAAGTAGCCCTAGTGGCACTCAACTGCTAATCCAAAGATTGGCATTATGAACTCACTCAGCGGCTCTGTGGGAGAAAAGACCTGGCAATTGCTACCATAAAGATTACAGCCTAGAAAACCCTATGGGACAGTTCTGTTCTGTCCTATAGGGTTGCTATGGGTCGGAATTGACTCTATCGCACACGACAACGGTACTTACCATGCTGTGCTACAGTTTTTAATCTGCATACATAATTACCCCACTAGACGGTAATACTCAATATCCTGTTCACTTTTCTAATGACTCAACTGGAACAGCACACAAATAATGTATAAATAGTATTATAGCTGAGACAACTACCTGCCTACCAAGATGTTATCTTCTCTTCCATACTGTTAAGCTGTTGTTGGAAAACAGCTGCACAACTGTGGACTATGTTTCCCAGCATCCTTATAATCCATGTGACTAGTTCTCCACAGCAACATTTTAGCCAGCATTTTTAACAAATTAATCCTTTCTATTCTCACTTTTGCTGTCCAATGGCTGAATACAAAGAATTCTAAGGCTGAGAAGGAAGGAGAAGCCAAAAAAATGGAAGCATCCTGAGTCCTTAAAGCATAACCTAGGGAGGTATACCTTCTTGCTAGAAAGACAGAGTGAGAATAAGTTTCTATTGTATTAAGATATATTTGCTTAATGTGTTATAGCAGATATTTGGCTTATTTATTATAGCAGCTAGTTATTCCAGCGAATACAAGTAGGTAGCCAATAAAGTATTTTGAAATAAATATTTGTATGATATATATGTATGTATATATATATATATATATATGTATGTATATGATATATATATAGGGTGGCTGGAGAAGACAAAATAAAGTAATATAATTAAATGTGCAAAGACCTAGAGTTAGAAAACCAAAATGGAAGAACACACTCAGCATTTCTTAAGCTGAAGAAACTGAAGAAAAAATTCAAGCGTTGCAATATTGAAGGTTTCTATAGCAAAAATATTGAACGACACAGGAAGCATCAAAGAAGATGGAAGGAACACACAGAGTCACTGTAACAAAAAGAATTGGTTGACATTCAACCATTTCAGGAGGTAGCATATGATCAAGAACCAATGGTACTGATGGAAGAGGTCGAAGCTGCTGAAGGCATTGGCGGAAAACAAGGCTCCAGGAATTGATGGAATGCCAATTGAGATGTTTTAACAAAAAGATGCAGCGGTGGAGGTGCTCCATCATCTATGCCAAGACATTTGGAAGACAGCTACCTGGCCAAGCAACTGGAAGAGATCCATATTGTGCACATTCCAAAGAAAGGTGATCCAACAGAATGCAGAAATTATCAAACAATATCATTAATACCGCATGTAAGTAAAATTATGCTAAAAATCATTCAAAAGAAGTTGCAGCAGTACATCAAAAGGAAATTGCCAGAAATTCAACTGTGTAGATGATACCAAATTATGGATAACATTGCTAAGAATGGGAATCCCAGAACACTTAATTGTGCTCGTGTGGAACCTGTACATAGACCAAGAGGCAGTCGTTCAAATAGAATAAGGGGATACTGCATGGTTTAAAGTCAGGAAAGGTGTGCCTCAGGGTTGTATCCTTTCACCATAACTATTCAATTTGTGTGCTGAGCAAATAATCTGAGAAACTGGACTATATAAGAACGAGGCATCAGGATTGGAGGAAGACTCGTTAACAACCTGCCGTATGCAGGTGACACAGCTTTGTTTTCTGAAAGCAAAGAAGACTTGAAGGACTTACTGATGAAGATCAAAGACTACAGCCTTCAGTATGGAGTGCACTTCAACATAAAGAAAACAAAAATCTTCACAGCTGAAACCAATAAACAGCATCAAGATAAACAGAGAAAAGATTGAAGTTGTCAAGGACTTCATTTTACTTGGATCCACAATCAACATCCATGAAAACAGCAGTGAAAAAATCAAACGACATATTGCATTGGGCAAATCTGATGCAAAGGACCTCTTTAAAGTGGTAAAAAGCAAAGATGTCACTTTTAGGACTAAGGTACATGTCTTGGTCATCTAGTGCTGCTAAACAGAAATGCCACAAGTGGATGGCTTTAACAAACAAAAGTTTATTCTCTCACAGTCTAGTAGGCTACAAGTCCAAATTCAGGATGTCAGCTCCAGGGGGAGGCTTTCTTTCTCTGCTGGCTCTGAAGGAAGGTCCTTGTCATCAATCTTACCCTGGTCTAGGAGCTTCTCAGGTGCAGGGACCCCAGGTCCAAAGGACGAGATCTGCTCCCGGTGCTGTATTCGTGGTGGTATGAAGTCCCCCGTCTCTCTGCTCACTTCTGTCTTTTATATCTCAAAAGAGATTGGCTTAAGATACAATCTAATCTTGTAGATCTCATCAACATAACTGCTGTTAATCCATCTCATTAACATCATGGTGATAAGATTTACAACACACTGGAAAATCACATCAGATAACAAAATGGTGGACAATCACACAATACTGGGACTCATGGCCTAGCCAAATTGATACACATATTTTTGGGGGACACGATTCAATCCATGACAGTGCACCTGACCCAAGCCGTGGTAATTTCAATCACCTCATATGCATAAGAAAGCTGGACAAAGGAAAACCAAAGAAGAATTGACGCTTTTGAATTATGGTGTTGGCAAAGAATATTGAATATACCATGGACTGCCAAGAGAACGAACAAATATGTCCTGGAAGAAGTACAGCCAGAATGCTCCTTGGATGGTGAGACTTCATCTCAGGTGCTTTGAACATGTTATTAGGAGGGACCAGTCCGTGGAAAAGGGCATCATGCTTGGTAGAGTAGAGGGTCAGCAAAAAAGAGGAAGACCCTTAAGGAGATGGATTGACACAGTGGCTGCAACTATGGGCTCAAGCATAATAGCAATTGTGTGGAAGGCACAGGACCAGGCAGCGTTTCATTCCCTTGTACACAGGGTCACTATGACTCTGAATGGACTTGACAGCACCTAACAACAACAAAGATATATAGAAACTATATATATAATAAATTTGCCACAAAAAGGAAAGTACCCCTCTATTGCACTTCCCAAAATATGGTGCAGTGTAATGAGCTGTGATTCATTATGCGTCACTTGCTTCATAGAAAAAGGGGAAACATTGTAAAATATTCATTTGGAACATATCACAAAATTTGCATCTTTATAAAACTTCTCCATTTTAATAATTTTTTTCACTTTAGCACAAAATCGGAAGTACTGTTTTTCCTCCAAAAAGAACAATACAAATAATTAAACAGCATCTAGAATATGTTGCAACTAATTAGGGCAATGAAAGCATTTGGATGAGGGCCCAGTTACAACTATCCATGAAAAATAGGCTTAGTTTTTTGAATAAGCAAATTATGCACATTCCTTCTTCATATAAATCTATGTAAGTATCTTGGGATTGTTTCTTTTTCCCAATTTCTATGTCAATGGTTTTTCCCATTTTTGCATAATCAGTCAGTTTATTTCAGTAAAATTGAATTAAGTGGGAAAAGAAAATTCAGTCAAGATATTTACCCTCCATCACTCTATCCTTCCCATAATGCGTTAGAAAACTGTGTGATGAGGTGTTTTTGGTTTTTTTTCCCTGTATATGAAGTGGTGATGAATGTGTAATACAGAGATCTGTTTAGAATTGAATATATGTAGATAGAATTATTAGTTTTTAAAAAAATATAGCCCAAGACATGGCACAGTCCAATAATTATTCATTATTGTTGATCGTACTATCTGCAAATGTTTGAAGTCTGATGTCCACTATGCTCTTGCTACTCAGAGTTTGCTCCGTGGATCTATTGCATCAGTGTCACCTGGAGCTTTTGGAAATGCAGAGTCTCAAGTTCTTACCACAGTAGAATTGATAACAGTTCCAAAGAAGTTCCACTACTCTAAAATATGTATACTTTATTCCAGTTTATTTAAAATTTTTTATTAAATTTGGATTTTTGTAAGTAATATAACCTAAGCTGTTTCATTCTGTTATACATTGGGTCGCTATGAGCCAGAACCCACTGGGAAGCACCAAACAACAACAACAAGTTGTCATTTGCCTTTTCAGCCTTTGAACACTGACATTTGTTCCAGGAAAAATAGGTGGGATTTTCTTATATAGGCCTTTATATCAGTTAAGATGTTTCCAACTGAGGGTAATAGAAAAATGTGTCTTAAAATAGTAAAGAAAGCCTGGAAGTACTCCAAGCAGGCCTCCCAGAGACCTAATCCAGTAGCTCTTTCTTCCTTTGCTGACTGTCCCCTTGGTTTTAAACTCCTTCCCATGGGACTTCTTCTAGAGCTGGTAAAAGATAGCAGTTACGGTGCCAGGACTTGCACACGGCAAAATTATGCTCAGAGTAATAGAGACTGTCTTTCCCTGTGGCAAAAATTTTATTATTTGACTGAGATAACATGCCCCTTCCAAAATCAACCCTGTCATCATGGGCATGTGATTTATTCATTGGCTTAGGCACAATTCCTGAGATAATGATTGCCAAGAAGTACCTTGATTGACCTATTGACCTGGACCCAATCCTCCAACTGCTTTTCCAGGTGCCGATCAATAAGGGAGGGGGAATGATTGTTGAGAAGCCAATCACAAGGTTTGTCAATTCTGTATGTCTTTGATTAAGCTTTTCATTATTGTGCCTCTCTCCTCTCATTTCCATCCCTAAGTCACATAGCCACATGGCCTTCTGACACTTCTTAGAATAAAAGTAGCTGCTTAAACCTCAAGGCACTTGTATTTACTGTACTCACTGATTCCTTTCTGTCCAAAGTTCTCCCTCTGGCTCTTTGGAGGGGTAAATAAGTTTTGTTTTTGCTTGTTTGTTTTGTTTTTGTTTTTTCAGCATAATTATCACTTTCTCAAGAAAGTCTGCTGAGGCCATCTAAACTACTGTAACCTCCATGCCCAGGAATTTCTGTCATTTGTGTTTCCCACTGCCTAAGCATGTTCTGATACTGTGGAGCCTGCAATTAAATTAGCTGTGGCCAATGTTCACCAAACATGGGCAAAGCAAGAAGGAGAGAGCCCTATTATTGCATTTTAGATGAATGCACTAACTCCAGTTCTTGGAAGATATTTTTTTTTTTTTTTTAATGATTCCAAAGCAACCTGATAATCATATCTTTTCTTTCAGGTAAAAATCTGTGGCACACAGAAAGGAAAGCAGATTACTCAAGCACAAGTCCAGGGAAATGCAGGACAGCATTCTCTGAAATCTCTAAGCGGATTCCAGAGTAAAGAAAACTTCAAGTTAGTATAATTGGGCTGCTGCAGTGATAATTTTTTCTTCTCCTCTCTGTCAGTTAACTAGATTTTTCTTTGCTGTCTCAAGAATCTGGCATATAGTAGGCCTTCAAAATATATTTGTTGAATAAAAGAATTGTAATCCTGAGGAAATTGTCTGAAAGTTCTTTGTATCCTTTTTTAAATACGGCCTGTCCCCCCATTTCAACATCTGACTTATACTTGCCCTTTAATATTATGTAAATTGAAATATGAAATAATTGAACTAACCCCTACTTGCAACAAATTATTCATCATAATCATCTTCACTTGCTGCGTGTGTATCTTTTAAATCACTGAAAAGGCTTCAAGCCTTTTCTTGCACTAAAGTAGGACTAAATAAAAACCCTATGTGCCTGTTCCAATTTACCTACAAATTCGACCTAAAGACTTGAAGACACAGGAACAGATCTCGTATGTAACCCGGGGACTCCCTATAGTCTGTGAATTTTGCCTTAAAAATAGTTATCAATGCTGAGATCTGCAAACAATGATCAGGGCTAGTGATAGTTTAGTGAAGAATTTTTACGTTTGTGCCTATCTTCTTGCCACTAGAATTATTTTTCTTTTTCATCTTATGGCTTAGAACTAATCATTAGAATTTGCTCATTAATGAGCAAAGACTAAACAATAAGAAAAGATATTAATTATAAATTAATTTAAGCAAGTCAATTTTCTCTCAAATTTGCCTGATATGAGTCAACAGTAACCTCCTGGAAGTGAAGAATAAATAAGTCATACATGTGTCCTTCATATTTGATACACATAAATGAAATGTCTAATGAATTAACGATATCCACGGTGCTTCAGAATATCTGGAAGATATTTCTCCTTTGACATATGATTATTTCTTTTATCTCCCCACTGCTATCCATTTTTCACTGTGCAAATGTTGTCCCCCTGGGAAGACTTTGCAACTACACAAGTCCACAGTAACATATATTTTTTTATTTCTCGAATTTCCACAGCCCTTATTAACTGGATATTCGTCTCTAAAGCTTTTTGAATATTAATCTCCTTTTGCCAGTTGCCCTAGTTTGCTAGTTAGTGCTGCAGTAACAGAAATGCCACAAGTGAGTGGCTTTAAAGAACAGAAATTTATTTTTTCACAGTTTGGAGTTTAAGAGTCCAAATCAGGTTCTCCTTCATGTCAATGTCTTCTGTGAGCCTTTCTCCTAGTCTCTGGTGTCTGTTGGTGATCCTTGGCATTCTTGGCATTCTTTTGTGTTCCATGGTGTCTGACTTAACTCCTCTGTATGGCTCTGTGCTTGTTATGCTCATTTTATAACTCAGAAGTAATTATGTTTAGGGTCCACCCTACTCTGGTATAACCTCATTAATATAACAAAATAAAAACTGAAACCTATTTCCATACAGTCATACTTACAAGTACAAAAACAAACCCATTGCCATTGAGTCAATTCCAACTCATAGTGACCCTATGGGGACAGAGTAGAACTCTGTCCCTGTAGGGTTTCCAAGAAGAAGACTGCCACATCTTTCTTGTACAGAGTGGCTTTGAACCTCCAACTTCTGGTTAATAGCCTAGAGCTTAACCACTGTAACACCAGGGCTCCCTCTCTCAAGTACAGGGGTTAGGATTTCAAGGATTTTTTTTTTTTTTTTTTTTTGGTCGGGGGAGAGGACATAATTCAATCCATAACAGCAACAGAAATTAAATTTCTCAAGCACGTAGTAAAATCAGCATACTTTTTATAACCCAGAGAATTTGGAGCAGAGAGTATGTACTTAAAGAAAAAAAATTTATTGAAAAAAACAAATAAATCTAAACTAAATGTGATGTTTAAAAAGAATATGGTGAAAATAGTTACAGGTCTACCTTAAATCACCTCCATATTTCCAGCCTCATTCTTCTCTTGTAGTTGGTTAAATGATGCACTCCTTGATGGAGAATCCTTTCCAAATCCCTTTTGCTGTGTTTATTATTATTCTGCTTCCTTTAGTGTCCAACCCACCAGCAGAGACAGTAATAACTGTTTGACAGGCACATCTAACTACTATTCCTTTCTTTCCATTGCTATCCTTGTACAAACATCTTTGCCATTTGCCTAGCAAAGAGTAAACATATAAAGAATAATTAAAATAAGTAAATTATATTCTAAAATATAAAAATCTAAATTGTTGTTGTTGTTAGTTGCTGCCAAGTTAGCTCCAATTTATGGTGACCTTATGTACAACAGAAGGGAACATGATCATGCTTATGTTTGAGTATATTGTTTCAGCTATTATATCAATGTATTTCACTGATGGTTTCTCTCATTTTTGCTGACCCTTCTGCTTTACCATATATGATGTCCTTTCCTAGCAATTGGTCTTCCCTGGTAGTAATTGGTCTTCCCTGGAGACTAGTCCAAGGAAAGCAAGCTGAAGTCTCATCAGCTGCACTTCTAAGGAGCATTTGGTTGTATTGCTTCTAACACTGATTTGTCTTAGATGATAATTTTATGGCAGTCCACAGTATATTCAATTTCTTCACCAACACCAGATCTGAATACATCAATTCTTCTTCAGTCTTCCTTTTTCATTGTTCAGCTTTCACATGCATATGAGGTGACTGAAAAGACCATGGCTTGGGTTAGGCATATCTTACTCATCAAAGTGACATCTTTGCTATTTAAAACATTAAAAAGGTCTTTTGCAGCAGATTTGCCCAATGTAATACGCAGTTTGATTTCTTAAGAGCTGATTCCATGGACATGGATTGCTGAATCCATCCACTTCCAAGTAGAATGAAATCCTTGTAACTTCAACGTTTTCTCCATTTATCACCATGTTTTTGTACTGGTCCAATTGTGAGGATTTTCATTTTCTTCACGTTCAGGTATAATCTATACTGAAGGCTGTGGTCTTTGACTGTCATCAGCAAGGGCTTCAAGTCCTCTTCATTTTCAGCAAGCAAGATTGTTTCGTTTGCATGTTGCAGGTTGTTAATGAGTCTTCCTTCCATCCTGATGCCACATTCTTCTTCATATAGTCCAGTTTCTTGGATTATTTGTTCAGTATACACATTGAATTAGTAAACTGAAAGGATAAAACCCTGCTGCACATCTTTTCCAATTTTGAACCAGGCAATATCCCCTTATTCTGTTTGAATTACTGCCTGTCAATTTATGTACAGGTTCTACACCACCGCAATTAAGTGTTCTAGAATTCTATCACACGACTCATTACTACATGCAGATCCTATAGCAAAACAATGTCCCTAGAAACATCAAAATAGACCAAAATTGTTAAAGACAAAGAGTTTACACAGTTCAGTGTCTTATCCTTAAAAGGCAGTACTAATAGTAAGTATAACGTAGGACTATGATTACCAAAGTTTTGTTCTTTGGAACTCCATTCTGGTAGATACTAGTAAGGATGCCTTGGAAAATATGGTGTTTACATAAGACTAGGAAATATTGAACCTAAATCTCTCTCCTGTGGATTCACTTAGTATGTTAGCATAATTAAAACTCTGAGATTTAGCATAGAAAGAAAATTCTCTTGACTATGTTTAAAACTACAGAATACAATTTTCAAATTTAATCAAGCACAGAGGAATATTTACATGGAAAATCTATTAACTAGGAAAGGTGTTTGGAGGGGCACCAACTGGAGAAAAGCTGGGATAGGTAAAATGGATTTGTACTGGGAATCAAAGCAGCTTCTTTCTGGTTTTAGCTAAGTAGCCCTACGGTTAAGGAGTCCATTGAATTACAAAAGGACATTCTACATGCTTTTTAGTCCAATTAAAATAGAATCCTAAATACTTTTCATCCAATGAATAAAAGCATATAACATTAATAGTTATGTTTGGAAAGCTGTTGCCAAAGCAAGAAACACTTTTTTCTTGTCTCTACTCCATCTACTACTTTATTTTTTGCCATGTAGGATTCCCCTCATGGTCTCAAAATGCTTTCTCTGTGTACGTGGATATACAATTCCTCTTTCACATTCTGTGAAAATGGGAGAGTATCTTTATCCCAAAATATTTTTATTGCTATCTACCGATGTCTTTTTAAAAATGTATTCTTCCCTCTGTAAGTTAATCAAACCAGTCTTTTGTAAGAACCTAATTCATGTTCTCTGGAAGACATCTGAATGATTACAGACATTGAGTAGTTACTGGTTTTCATTTGAAATGTAATTTGGGACACAATTTCAGAGGGTAAATCACACAAAGATCAATTAAGATGAAATATTGTTCACTACTTTTCCACATGCTTAAGAAAATACACTTTTGATTTTGCCAATGGAATTTTAGGGTATTTTCTCAGTTTTTGGACAACTATTTATTAATTATTGTCACCATTATAATATTAAATAAAGATTATGCAAGCTTCTGAATTGGGAAATGGTTGTTCTAGTTAATTGTTGATTGTATTTTAATAATGAGGATATTTTTTAGATTACCTGTACTTGAAAACAAATAGTACATCACAGCATTCATATATTATTGGTATTATATAGAAAATAAGAATTAACTTTATAAGGTATAAATTATACTTTAAAACCAAATGAAAATAGTAAAGAGTGTTTACTTACATAATTTGTTATTCTTAAAATTGCTTAAGAAGTCAATTTCCTGAGATTCAGGAAATTATTAACTGCCTTGATAATACATGTCTTTGAAACCTAGGAGAGTCCCCTATCCTTTTTCTTCCCAGCAAGGTACAAGCCTAGCAAGAGTTCCAAGTAGGATTATGTGGGCCAGGTTTAACCGCTCTGTTTTTGCCAGGAAAATTTGATATGATTGATACAGTGTCTATGCACATTTGACATTAAGCACCCCCACTCCTTCCAATCAGAATGCAATACTGTGCCCTTCTTATTTAGAAATTTTCAGGTAACCATTACCGCAAATCTTACAGTAACAGAACATATTTTGTTTGATTGCTTTGGCTTGGTTTTTTTGTCGGCCTTTATTGAAAGAATCCTGAGAAATTCTTTGTGCTAAATGCGCCAGTTCTATTTACCCTCTGAGTATAACTTAACTGCGGTCTCTACCAGTCTGAGACTCTGTCAAATGCTGGTAAAAACTTCCTCTGGACTAAGGCATCTCAATGGCATCTGTTAAAAAGAGTTATGATAGAAGACCTTTAGATTCTACAAACTCCAGTGGATACAGACATATTTTCAATTCACTGTGGTTACATTGATAGCAAGTTGGGGTGATATATACCACGTTGAACCTAACAAACAAAAATTTACTGAACACATACACTGTGCTCAGTACTGTGTTAAGTGCAATAGGGTTAGAGAAGATGTGTGAAATGCTGTTATCAAGGAGTCTGCACTATGAGGTGACAAAGCTACAAAGTGAAAATATGGCAAGCAATGTAAGTAATAGACATACTAAATCCTGCAGTTTGGAAGAGCTACAGGCATACTAGACTGTAACAATCACAAACAGATTCATAAGATAAAAGACTAACCTTACTTATATCATCATCTACCACTGCAGCATGATTATTTCCCTGCTGTTGGCCGTTCTTGTTCCTCCCAGCTCTTATTCTTATTTTGCATTGTGTACATAATTTAACAAAGTGATAGACACATAGAAGATACTCAGTAAACAGTTATAGCATAGATACTGAATATAAGTATCTAACGTATGTTCTATTACAAAACAAAAAACAAATCCATTGCTGTTGAGTCAATTCCAACTCATACCAACCCTATAGGACAGAATAGAATTACCCCTATAGGATTTCAAAGCAGTAAATCTTTACAGAAGCAGACTGCCACATCTTTCTCCCATGTGGCGTGTAGTAGCTGGTGGTTCGAACGGCCAACCTTTTGGTTAGCAGCCGAGTGCTTTACCCATTGTGCCACTAGGGCCCCTATGTTCCTATTAGAGGATTTGAAACCTCTTTACCAACAACATCATTTCCTCGTATCTCTAGTAGTCAAAGAAATGTAGTGGTAACTATGGCAATATTCTCATTCTGTTGTCTAACAACGCTTGTAATATATTCAACGAATCTTCCTCCAAACTCAAATGTAATTTCAATAATAAACACCAAATGCCCCAATGCTTAATTAAGAAGGTGGAAGAAACATTTTCTCTTTAGAAAAATTCAGCTTAACTTCAGATAGAAATTCTATCTTAATAATATTAACTTTCTTCATGAAAATATTTATCCTCTTGGAAGATTATGATCAACAATTACAAGTCAACCCTGTTTTGCTTTGGCATAATGAAAACAAGGCAAAGATATATTTTCTTCACAGAATATTGATATGCATCTCTTCCTTGTTTTTACTGTGATGGAAATGTATCTGGAATCCCCCTTTGTGTACTAACCTTAACATGTTTCACTGTTATACATAATCACATGATCCTTCAACAGTATGATAAGCTTATCCTGGTTGTGGATATGAATAATGTTAAAAAATAACTAAAATAAATCAATAGGGACTGAATTAGACACTAATACAACAGGTAAACTAGTCATTTAAATTCCCTGGAGTAGTTCTCAGTGAATTATCCATCATTCACTGTTCTTTGCAGTTTAAGTGAAATATTACAGTAAACATCTTCTTTCCAAAAAAAAAATCAATTTTCCTTTGCAACCATATTTTATTACAAAAAGAGAAATTGTTCATGGTATGTGACTAAAAAGAAGTTCACTATCTTCTCCACTCTATTTTCTGTTTTTCTTCTACATATGAATACGAGAATAGTTAGCATGGAAATAAGAGGAGACTGAAATTATAATGCGTCATAATTTTGTAAGAGCAGTATTTGGTTCTTAGATGTAGATTCAACAGCAATGAGCATAGAGTGTAGGTGGAGACAAATATGTAATTTTCTACAGCTCTTTAGCATAGAGCTGTACTATTTTTGAACTTTGTTACTTCATGTTATCAGAATTTCAAAACCTTTTTAGTTAATGCCTCAAATTCGCCATTTTAAA
Organism: Dugong dugon; assembly: GCA_030035585.1. Classification (NCBI taxonomy): domain Eukaryota; kingdom Metazoa; phylum Chordata; class Mammalia; order Sirenia; family Dugongidae; genus Dugong; species Dugong dugon. The sequence goes on along the minus strand of CM057463.1, from coordinate 95,927,513 downwards.
AGTTTGCTTTATGGAAAGAATATAACTTGTGGTTCCTCCTTTTAAACCCAATTTTCAAAATTGTACACATATCAAAACTGTTCAGTTTGAGAAGGAGATATCTGATTGGGGGTTTTACTCCAGTTTTGGTTCTTATATCATCTTTTCTGATATTTCTCAGAACTGAGCTGCATTTCTTGAAAGTACTAAGCAAATGTGACTATAAAAATTGGAAACAATAAGGTCACAGCTTGTTCTGAGCTCCTCCATACAGAGGTAAACTTGGGTCCTTTTATTACTTGTGAAATTTTTCCGACACATAATCTTCAGAGCTCCAAACAGTTGAACTTTGAACACTTGCTGATATTTTAAAAGCAGCTTTGTGTGGAAATTTTTTCCTATACTAGAAAGCCAAGGAATTTATTTTCTTTATAGTATTAAACAACAACAACTTTTTGTTATGGATTTGGCTGAGGTAGTCTACTGATTCTATCGGATGGTTAAAAGTTTAGACAAAAGTTAACTATTAAGACCAAGTTTCTTGTAGTTTTCAATTCTTTCATAACTATCTAGAATAAGTTTTCATCCCAGCTATTAATATAGAAATCTAGAAACTTCCTTGGACAAACGGCAATAATAATTAACACTCTATGAATATGTAGAGCTTGTAAGTACTTTAATAATCAATATTTTACATCCAAACATAAGCACCACCAAAATTTTGGTTGTATAGATACTATTCCTATCCCTATCTTACACATGAGAAAACTAAAACTCTGAGAAAAACTTGACTCAAGTCCAAAAAACTACTAAATTGGGAACTGGGAAAAAATTCGGAGTTTTTTTATTACAAGTTTTCAACTCTTTCCACTTCAACAATAGGCCTTGCCTGAAGTCAGCTTACCCATATAACTTTCTTACAACGTATTAAACCTCAGTTGGTGACTCAGCACTTTATTTAGCACTATGTTAGTGTCTATGATTATGTACTAGATTATTTCACGAGAGAGAGAGAGTTATCAATTAATGAAGGAAACTTCCATGTGCAATTACAAGTACAAAAACAAGAACAATTGTTTCATTAAGAGTGAGAGTCTTGGATACAGACAATGAGAGCTCTCTTCAATCATTAAGATAATGAATATCCTAATATCTAGCACTTTCATATGAAAACAGCCCTGGGCAAAACCCAATAAAAATCAGGAGGACTTCACTGATTTTAGTCAGTCTTTATTGATATTTCTCTGCTCTCAAGTAGAGGTTACGGCACAATTTAGCTAATTATATGTGGTCTTTGATTTGTCTCTTATGTTTCATAAGTGTCTAATCTCTCTAATAAGATTGTAAATACTTTGGGAAAATAGACTTCCACAAACTCTCCATTTGAATTCTAGAAATAATTTAGCCTAGGTCCTTGTACATATTACGGACTCAGTAAATATTTGTAATTTAACAGATCACAACGGAAAAACTTCCTTTAGTCAACACTAGAGGCCCTAATACAAGATATAAGCAGGATACAAACCATAACTAACAATACGCAAATACCAGAAGATAAGCTAGGAAATTGGGATCTTCTAAAAATGAAACACTTATGCTCATCAAAAGACTTCACCGAAAGACTAAAAAGAGAACCTACAGACTGGGAAAAAATTTTTGGCTATGACATATCTGGCCAAGGTCTAATCTCTAAAATCTATAGGAAAATCTAACACTTCTACAACAAAAAGACAAATAATCCAATTAAAAAATGGTTAAAGAATATCAACAGACACTTCACCAAAGAAGACATTCAGGTGGCTAACAGACACATGAGGTAATGGTCAAGATCACTGGCCATTAGAGAAATGCAAATCAAAACTACAATGAGATACCGTCTCACCCTGACATTACTGGCACAAATCAAAAAAAAACCCCAGAAAATAACAAATGTTGGAGAAGCTGTGAGGAGACTGGAACTCTTATGCACTGCTGGTGGGAATGTAAAACGGTACAACCGTTTTGGAAAATGATACAGAGCTTCCTTAAGAAGCTAAAAATAGAAATACCATATGATCTAGTTATCCCACTCCTAGGAATATAACCTACAGAAATAAGAGCCATCACACGAATAGATCTATGCACACCCATGTTCACTGCAGCATTATTCACAATAGAAAAAAGATGGAAACAATCTAAGCGTCCATCAACAGATGAATGGATAAACAAACTCTGGTACATACATACAATGGAATACTACACAACGATAAAGAACAATGATTTATCTGCAAAATATCTCACTACATGGATGAATCTGGAGGGCATTATGCTGAGTGAAATAAGTCAATCACAAAAGGACAAATACTGTATGAGGCCACTATTATAAAAACTCATGAAAAGTTTTACACACAGAAAAAAACAATTTTTGATGGTTATGGGGAAGGGAGTTGTGGGGAGAGAAAAACACTAACTATACAACAGGTAAGTGGTAACTTTGGTGAAAGATAAGACAGTACACAATGATGGGGAAATCAGCACAACTTGACCAAGGCAAAGTGATGGAAGCTTCACAGAAAACATCCAAACTCCCCGAGGGAAGAAATTACTGGGCTAAGGTCTGGGGACCATGGTCTCTGGGGACATCTAACTCAATCGGCATAATATAAAGAAAATGTTCTACATCCTACTTTGGTGAGTGTCATCTCCATTCTTAAACACCTGTGAGTGGCCATCTAAGATACTCCACTGGTCCCACCCCATCTGGAGAAAGGGAGAATGAAGAAAAGCAAAGACACAAGGGAAAGATTAGTCCAAAAGACTAATGGACCACAACTACCACAGCCTCCAGCAGACTGAGTTCAGCACAACTAGATGATGCCCAGCTACCACTACCAACTACTCTGACAGGAATCACAGTAAAGGGTCCTGGACAGAGCTGGAGAAAAATGTAGAACAAAATTCTAACACAAAAAAGACCAGACTTACTGGTCTGACAGAGACTGGAGAAACCCAGAGAGTATGGCCCCCAGAAACCCTTTTAACTCAGTACTGAGGTTCAGCCTTCAGCCCAAGATTAGACAGTATCATAAATCAAACAATAATATACCTAGTTCAGTCATTTATGTGAGACTAAATGAGGAGGACACCCGCCAAGTGGCAAGGACGAGAAGGCAGGAGTGGACAGGAAAGCTGAATGAATGAAAATGAGGAACCCAAGGTCAAAAAGGGGAGAGTGTTGATACATCATGGGGTTGGCAACCAATGTAACAAAGCAATATGAGTATTAATTTTTTAATGAGAAACTAATTTGCTCGGTAAATCTTCATCTAAAGCTCAATAAAAAGAGAGAAGAAAAATTTCCCTTAGTGATCTTTTTGCCAAGTGTCTTTAACAGATGATAAAGTATGAGTTATTAAGTCATTCGGCCTTAACTGCTGATTTCCTGTCATTCAACCTTTAACAGGCTAAAGGCTGTAAACATACACGGCCCATCCTACAACAAACATATAAAAAGTCCTATTAATATAGTACTATGACTTCATATAGGCATCTTGGTGATGCAAGAGATTTGAGATCAGCTGTTAACCTAAAGTTGGAAGTTTGAACTCACCCACTATCTCCATGGAGGAAAGGCCTGGCGAACTGCTTCCATAAAGATTACAGCCAAGATAACTGTATGGGGCAGTTCTACTCTGGAACACTTGGGGTGACCACGAGTTGGGGGCCTACTTGAAGCCAGCTAACAACATAACTTAATATAAACTGGCTTCCACTACTTACATGAGAAATCAGTCCCATAATGAAAAATCATACCTGTACAGTTGCAGAGAAAATTCCTGGACATCTTGGGGAGCAAACAGGGACTAAAATTCCATTTGGAAGTTTACAAGTGGCCATATTCAAAGAGAATGATGCCTGGAAAAGAGAGCCTGCTTTTCCTTCATTGTTGATTGCTAAACTGAATCAATTAGGATGCTTTTTGTTGCAAACGCAAACTGTTTAAGAAATGTATTGGCTTGTGTGTCTTGCCAAAAAGTTTAGCAGTGTATCTAGCTTTGTGTATGGTTTGTTTAGGGCTACTGTTCCTTTTCCATGCAATTCCCTTTGCTCTCCCCTACTGTGAGTATAATATTCATTCTGAAGTGAGCTTCAGGCTTTGTAGCAAATTTCTGTGCATTTCCAGGCATGACGTATGCATACTATGATGTTTTCTCCTTCAAATACAATGAAATTTGCACTGATTATACTATCCTTCTACTCATCCCTGTGCATGAGGAAACACCATGAGCTGGTTGCATCATAGAGGGATGGTATTTTCCTGATTATTTATACGTATTAAAACTCAGCCATAAAGCTGGGAATCAGCTCAATCCCAATCATGATTCAAAAGAATGAATGTTGGGTAGCCAACCACAATGACATCTGCAAAAAACAAAACTCTGATCCTTTTCATACATAGATCTTACATATAATTTCACATAGATTAATTATTATTAACCTTAACCCATATTGATATTTTAACGTGAAAGAATAACTCAGGGACATTATTACTGTATTTAGGCATCAAGATTTAAAATTATAAGGCTCTGCAAGATAATGAAGATGATGATAATTTCTCCAATAACTGTGAGTTCATCAATGTTAAGAACATTTTGAGAATTTGATGTCATATTAATCTACTAGGAAAAAATATTACTTAAGTGGATAGTAATCTTTGAATTAATTAATAAATATTTACGTTAGTATAGTGAACCAGGATATGTTGTGCCCCTTTCATAATTGAAGAAACTGCTTCAGTGTGACTAAGTGGCTTGCAGAAGGTTATAAAGCTAAAAGGGGGAGCAGTGTAGGACAACAGATGTTACGAATCTAAGTCTCTTTCTACTTTATTATACTGGACATAAGGGCATGCACAAAAAGACATAATTTAAAATTTACACACTAAGATATTTAAGGTTTTGAAGAGAGAGCAAGAGTATTAAAATAATAAATACAGAATGAATCACATATATCGCTGCTCTTGGATTATGTGTTAAATTTCATTATGCAGTTTTCAGCTCAGGAGCAAGAAAATGAAAGCAGGTAAATATTAGCCCTTTGATTTAATAAAAGGATGAAGAGTAAAGGGAGGGAGAAAAAAAGATAGACAAAAGAGGACACCTATTTTCATTTCTGAGTAGGATTTTTTATGGTGGGGATGCTGATCAATCAGTTGCTCTCTCTGGCTACAGATATATATACAAGAGGAAATAGGCTTACGTCAAAACATGGAAAATATCCTTTTGACAAACTTCTTTCGTGTTTAGCAAACAGAGATTCTCAGTTCCTAGGATATTGTGCAGGTCTTATCCCTCCTGCAACACTGATCCCCACTTCCACAGCCTCTATTCTCTGTCCTCACCATCTCTTTAAATTTCTCCCTTACTGCTGAACCAATTGCAGCAGCAAGCATGCTTTATTTTTCCCATCTTAAAAAAAAAAAAAAAATTTTCACCCACTATTATCCTCCTTTCTATACTCCATTATCTGTATGTAGTCACTGTTTTTCATTTGTCTCCTGACATTTTCTTTCCTTGAACCCTTGAAAATTAAACCACTGCCCCCACATTCCACTGAAACTTTATATACTAAGGTCACCGATGGTGCTAAATTTCTAATTCCAATGTCCAATTTTCAGTTCTCATTCTACTTGACTCATCAGCAGCATATGACAGGTTCATTATTCATCCTTGAAATCCTTACATACTTGAGTTCTGGGACACCAAACTCTTGGTTTTCCACCTTCCTCATACTCTTTCCTTCTCAGTCCCCATTGCTGGTGTATCTTAGTCATCCCAAACTCTAAACTATGATGTGACCCTGTGCCCACTCTTCAAACACTTCTGTTCCTTTTCTACACTTCTCACTAGGTGATCTCATCCAGCTCCTTGTCTTGAAATATCATCTACATGCTACTGACTTCCATATTTAGACCTAGACCAAGAAACTTATCCACAAACTCCAAGAACATAAATCCAACTACCTTTTCAACAATGCTTAGATATCTAATAGGTGTTTCAAAATTAACATGTTCCAAAACAAATTCCTGGTCTCTTCATCAACCCCCAAACTTTCTCCTTTCATAGTCTTCCTTATTTTAATAAATGAAAACCAATCCTTTGACAAATTCATTTAACAACAAACTCTGTTTGTCCTATACACCAAATATAGGCATCATCTCTGCTTGTCCAGATACATTGATGGCTTATTCCTTGATCTCCTTGAGGTTTGTGCTCAACTATCACCTTTAAGTAAAGCTTTCCTTGACCATGTAGCAATTACTAGTTTTGAGAAACTCGAAGTTTACTTATTTGCTTATTTGGTATTGATCCTTCCCAACTAGAAATTAAGCTCCATAAGAAAAGAGATTTGCACCTCCCCTCCTCCTTCTCTATTTTAGTTCCAGAATAATGTCTGGTACATAATTGAGTACATTAAAAAAAAAAGTTGTCTTTGAGTCAATTCCAACTCAAGGTGACCCCATGTGTGTCAGAGCAGAACTGAACTACATAAAGTTTTCAATGGCTGTGACTTTTTGGAAATAGATTGCCACGTCTTTCTTTCAAGGCACCCCAGACTCCAACCACTAGACTTTTGGTCCAAAAATGTAAAGTTCAGCTACTCTAACTGTATATGTGTATGTGTGCATATGTGTATATTATTAAAATATTTGTCATTTTTGACAATTATAGCTTCTATATTGATAGTATATCAAAGCTTGTTTGTACACAGTTATGAATTATGTGTACACCTCAACAAACTGAAAGTACATTTCGGCTCCATAAGATTCTTTATTTATTAAAACATTAATTTTTACCATAATAATTTAATAATTTCTTCAACAAAGGTTATATTCTTCTTATTATTGTGTAAGCAAATGATTTTAACAGAATTTAGAATAGCATTTGCAATAATGACAGATGCTTCCTCTTCCACAGAATGAAATTCGAATAGCTTTATTTTGATTTAAACAGGAAATTGATTCAATTGTTAGAATTACATTAACTGATGCTTGGTTTGAAGCACCTAATAATACTGATATAGAAGTGGAAGAACTTAATTGTTTACAAATACATATACAAAATACATTAATGGTTTTTTTTTTTTTTTTTTACCTGTTATACATGTAAGAGAAACTTGGAATTGTAAATGAGCATGTTTAGACGAACAGTGTTCTGATCAACAAAAAAGTCATATTTTTAAAAAAGTGTTAATTGAAAGCAACTTATAAGTTTTTAATCTCCTTCCTTGCACACAGTCTCCTTTAACTCGTGAACAGGTACTGATACTTCCTCATCAGACTTGTGGCTTCTGATTTTGTATAACGGCAACATTCCTACAATCCCCGTGGTGGAAAATAAATGTTAACAAATATTTTGGGCAAATTGCACGTTCTTCATCAACTTTCTCGAAGAATAGAAATCTGGTGCTTTAATATGTTAATAAAATTGCTTTTTTAATTTTTATTTAGTTCACTACTGCTGAGTGTATTTGAAAAATAAAAAAGTGGTACCAAAAATAAAATAAATAATTGTTGGTTTACAACAAACAATTTGTGACAAACTCATTCTAGTAAGAGTACTCAGAATATTCTCAATGGCAAAATAGTTTGGTCCCACATTCTACACAGATTTTATTAGTACCGAACCTATAACTTCCCAGGTTTCCCATTGGTCCCATCTTTTGGCAGCTTTGCAGCTTCCTCCTGGCTTCAAGTTACAACATGGACCACATCACAAAGGCTGGCCCAGTATCAGGCATCAAATACTTCTCCTACTATCACCCCAAGCCAGGAGTTAGCTGATCCTAGCCTCTTGTGTCTGAATCCATTTCATTTTGCCAGGCTGTGCCCTACCCGATGGTCTAAACGGAAGGTGTTGGTTACATTACATATGGAATGGGTCAGGAAAAGAAAGGCAGATTATCTCTGTTTTTGTTTTACATTTTAGCTACATGTTAAAGTGAGTTTCCTACACTCGCATTTTGCAAGTGCTAGAAGAGAGGATGGCAGAAGTTATCATACAAAATGGAAGCTGATTGATTTTATTCTGGTTTATTTTAATACAAATAGCAATAACATTTCCTTAAAATGTGAAAAAGTTGGAACAAATGCCACGATAGCAGGTCTAAAGAAAGACATACCAGGTGAGTTCATTGGTGGTAATGTCACTAGCGTGGTATCATGGCAAGGATAGTGAAATCATCTCTGAACTCAAAAGGAAGGGTGCCATAATTGACAGGAAATTCTTCTCTGGATAAAGAAGAAAAAGAATAGCAGAACAACTGCCACGTGCTCTGCCTAAGCGACGCACTCCTTTTGAGATATTTCCATGTGTTTAATTCTTAACTAGGGTACCCCTGAGTAGGGGAAGACATTCAAAAAGACAAGTTTTAAAATATTCGTTGACCACTCACTATTGAAGTCAATCTAAGGCCTGCTGGGAATGTGGACTTGCCAAGTGTTGGATTACTGCCAGATGTCATTCCACTAGATAATTTCCTAATATAAGATGCAGGAATGAGCATCAGTCTGACTGAATCCTGGACCTGCTAAAAGATGTGCTAAGGAAATTGAACCTGACCTCACTTAATTTTGCAGTAGAAAAGTGAAGGAGTTTTTTTCTTTCTTTGTTTTTGTTTTGCATCAATCATTTTGCCCTGATCAATAAGTACACCTGAGACCATTGTCATTCAACAGTCAGGTATTGGAGAATGCCAGAAAGATTTAAAAAAAAAAAAAAAAATCCTGACGGAATGAACATCCAAAGAAGTTTTCTATGCCTTGCCTACTTAGCAGGTAATATTATCCACAGATGCTTATCTTTGCGGGGAAATCTGGGCTATCTCTGGAGAATTATACCTTTCTAAGCTCAGCTGCTAACCAAAAGGTCGGCAGTTCTAATCCACCAGCCGCTCCTTGGAAAGCCTGTGGGGCAGTTCTACTCTGTCCAATAGGGTCACTATTAGTCGGAATCAACTTGACAGCAATTGGTTTGTTTCTTTGTTTTTCGATAAGTTTCTTAGTCGTCTAGCACTGCTGTAACAGAAATAGCACAAGTGGATGGCTTTAACAAAGAGAAATTTATTCTCTCACAGTATAGTAGGCTACAAGTCCAAATTCAGGGCATCAGCTCCAGGAGAAGGCTTTATCTCTCTTTCGGCTCTGGAGGAAGGTCCTTGTGATGCAACAGTCTTCTCTGGGTCGGGGAGCATCTCAGCACAGAAACTTCAGGTACAAAGGACTCGCTCTGCTCCTGGCACTGCTTTCTTGGTGGTTTGAGGTTTCCGTGTCTCTCTGCTCATTTCTCTCTTTTATATCTCAAAAGAGATTGGCTTAAGACACTAACAATCTTGTGGACCTCATCAGTAGAACTGCTGCTAATCCATCTTATTGCATCATACTGATAGCACTTACAACACATAGGAAAATCACATTAGATGATAAAATGGTAGACAATCATACAATACTGGGAATCATGACCCAGCCAAGCTGACAGATACTTTAGGGGGACACAATTTAATCCATGACAGTAAGAGTGCTCTGTGTTACCACCTGATTTGCAATTCCATAAATTTCTGTAACCTTTGCCACTTAAAACGTCTCTCACTGTGTCTGCAAGCCCCCATCAATGTCATCACCATCCCACTGTGGCAATCAGAAATAAAAAAAAAAGAAACCAACATTTTTCCCCCCACTGTCTTACCAAAAACATTTAATTTTCCATCTAGAAATAAATACAGTAAAAAAATATTAAATTGAAATGCTTAAATGAGAAAATTAAAACAAATGGTACACCCACTGTGGGAAACATTTGGCAGTTCCTCCAAAAGTAAATATTTAAAATAAGTTGATCACCACGAGACATATATTGTATGATCTCACTTACATGAAGTATCTAGAGTAGGCAAATGCATAGAGACCAAAGTTTATTTGTTTATTAGTGATTCCTAGAGGAGGATGGAAGAGGAGAAAAGGGGAGTCATTGCTTAGAAACACTGAGTTTCTATTTATGGTGATGGAAGATTTAGCAATTGGTGATGGTTGCACAACATTATTAATGTAATTAATGTCATTGAATTGTACACATGAATAATGTTAAATTGGCCAAATTTGTGTTTTTTATATATATATGTATATATGGAACCCTGGTGACATATATACATGTATATGTATGTCTGTGTATATATATATATATATATATATATATATATATATATATATATATATATATATATATGTATGTATGTATATGTATATGTGCATATATATAATTACAAAAAAAAGTCAAGAAATGCAAAAAAAGACATTAGAGAAAGTCTGATTAATATATAATTGAGATTATGGAAGTTAGTTCTGAGTTGTCAAACAGTAATTTAAAGCAGATACGAGGTTTCATTATGTTGTTATGTTGTTCACTAAGTTCATAATGTAAAAAAAAATACTATCTCACAGAAGAACATAAATTTCTATTTAAAAAAAATCGTATATGTATTCCACTGTTAGTGGGACTGTAAAAATGGTGTTGCCATTATCGAAAATAGTTTCTCAAAAAGTTAAACATAGAATTATCATATGACCCAGCAATTTCACTTCTAAGTATATACCCAAAAGAATTGAAAGCAGGGACTAAAACAGACATATGCACAACAATGTTCATTGGAGCACTATTCATGATAGCCAAAAGGTGGAAACAACCCAAGTGCCCATCAGCAGAATGGATAAGCAAAATGTGGTACATACATAGCCATAAAAGAAATGAAGTTCTGACACATGGTATGATATAGATGAACCCTGAAATATGCTGAGTGAAATAAATATTTAGAATAGGCAAATGCATAGAGACCAAAGTTTATTAGTGGTTACAAGGGTAAGTTGGGAGGGGAAAATGGGAAGGTGTTGCATAAGTGATACTGAGTTTCTGTTAAGGGCAATAAAAAAAACTGGAAATGTATAGTGATAATGGTTGCAGAGCAAGGTGACTGTAATTAATATCACTGAACTGTAGACGTAAAAAAAGTTGAAATGACGAATTTTTTTTATGTATATATTTCAAAACAATAAAAACTTTTTTAAAACAATAAACAGAATTAGAGAAAAATTCCTCCAATGGTTCCTTAAAAATAGAAAATTTAAGGAAATAAGGAACATCCACGACATGCTTAATAATTACAACAGTTTCATAGATATTTTTCTCGGAGGTAGATAGAAGAAATAAGATCAAAATACAAGCCATTAATTAAATTTGATTAGTATGGGGCATGGATAACAAGTCTAAACAAAAGTATCAATATCATCATCAAGGTAGAAATTAACAACAGGAAGAGTAAGGAAAAAAATCAACTATATGGAAACTGAATAACACCCTGCTTACACATCACTGGGTAACAGACGAAATCAGAGACAGAAACAAAAAATTCCTAGAACGAAAACACATCATACCAAAACTTTTGGGACACAGCAAAGGCAGTCCTCAGAGGACAATTTATAGCAATAGATGCATACATCAAAAAAGAAGAATGGGACAAAATCAAAACATTAACTGTGCAACTCAAACAAATAAGAGGACAGCAAAAAAAAAAAAAAGCCCACAACAAATAGAAGAAAGGAAATAATACAGATCAGAGCAAAAATAAATGAAATAGAGAATAGAAAAACAATAGAAAGGATCAACACAACCAAAAGTTGGTTCTTTGAAAGGATCAACAAAATCAACAAACCAGTGGCCAGACTGACAAAAAAAAAAAACAGGATAGGACACAAACCCAAATAAGAAACGAAATGGGGGATCATTACAATAGACCCAACTGAAATAAAAAAAGATTATAACAGAGTATTATGAAAAACTATACTCCAACAAATTTGAAAAACCTAGAGGAAATGGATAAATTTTGAGAAACACACTACCTACCCAAATTACCAAAAAGTGATGTTGAGAATCTGAACAGGCCCATAACAAGAGAAGAGATTGAAAAGGTAATAAAAAAAAAAACTCCCAACAAAAAAACAGCCCTGGCCCAGATGGCTTCACTGGAGAATTCTACGAAACATTCAGAGAGGAGCTTATACCACCACTACTCAAACTATTTCAGAACATAGGAAAGGAAGGGATACTTCCAAATTCATTTTAAGAAGCCAGCATAACCCTGATACCAAAACCAAGAAAAGATGCCACAAAAAACAAAGTTAGAGACCAATATATCTCATGAATATAGATGCAAAAATTCTCAACAAAGTTCTAGCCAATAGAATTCAGCATCATATCAAAAAAATAATACAACATGACTAAGTAAGATTCATACCAGGTATACAAGGATGGTTCAACATTAGAAAATTAATCAACATAATCCACCACACAAATAAAAGGAAAGAAAAGAATCACATGATCATCTCAATTAACGCAGAAAAGGCATTCGACAAAGTCTAACACCCATTCCTGATAAAACCTCTCAATAAAATAGGTATAGAAGGGAAATTTCTCAACATAATAAAGGGCATCTATGCAAAGCCAACAGCCTGTGGGGATATATGCCATTTAAACATGGCTGCACTATTGACAACTGCAGCCCCCACAGGCCTCTATGCTGCACAGCATGTTGAGACTTGTCCCCAATATGTTGAGACTTGTTTTCCCAAATCTATTGTCCCTTTACTGATTGGCTTGTTTACCTGAATTCCTTCTCCCTTGCCCGCACCCAAAGCCCATTGTTCTGTTATTTGCTTCACTGCTTGCTGTATTGACTATAAATAAACTCCGGGGACTGAAGCCTGGGTCGACTCCTCAGAGTGACCCTCCTGGCCCCACTTCTCTGGAAGAGTTGTGTTTGGTTACTGTCTTCGCTGCCCCGACATTCGCCCCCGCTGCGAAAGATGGTGCCCCTTGTGAGGGGCTGCAACAGATGGTGCCCTGCATGAGGGTGCTGTAGACATCCTTGCACTCAGTCCCAGAAGGTGGTAAGTACAGGACGCATCCATTTCGGGCTGCTCTTACAGCCCCGTGAGTGGCGGGGTTTTTCTGTGGGTGGAAATTTCCCAGGCATTCTCATCTCAGGCTTCTATAGCTCCAGGAGTGGCAGGGCTTTGTCGTACGCTCCCTCAAGGGATTTGAGGCTTCGGGCCAGGAGCTTTCCTATCACTCTTTCCTTCATTTTCCTATTCCTCCTCACTATGGGGAATTCTCTTTCTTCTGAACAGCATCAACACAAAACCCAGTTGTTAGGATTGTTAAAGGCCTCTAAGCTTAAGGTGTCAGAAGAAGCTCTTACCCGCTTCTGCTTTTAATTGAGTCTGCCTGTCCTTGGTATCCCTTGTGGGGAAACCTTGATGTAGAAGCATGAGAGCGTATCGGTAACATCATTCGTGACATGAATATCCCAGCTTCAGTTCTTATTGTTTGGCATCACTGCTGCCTCGCTTTACAGGCCCTACAGGCAGCTCCTTCGGCTCCCTCCCCTAGTAAAGAAAATGTTTATGACCCTCCTCTTTCCACGCCTCCCAAGGCTGATTTCTCTCAACACGAGTTTCTTATGGAAAGATGTTTGCGGGAGGGCTGTGAAAAAGAGGGGTTTTCTGCTTATCCTGTCATTCTGGGATCAGGACCACCCTTGTCACAATGGCCTTGACTGTCAAGTTTTTAAAGAACTCCGTAAAAGCATGATAGAGAATAGTTTACAGTGTTCCTTTACAAAAGGAATTGTAGAAGCTATAGGACAAAACTATGAGATGACCCCGTGGGATTGGAACATTTTAATGCGAACAGTCTTAACCCCTGCTCAATTTAACATATTGAGTCAAGAATACAAGGAACACTGTAACCTTTATGCCATGGACAATCTTAACCATAATATCCCTGTTAGTCTTGACATGCTCCTGGCTGTTGGGAATCATTCCACTTTCCAGGCCCAGAGTCAGATGAATAGGCAAGCATTCAGTCAAGCCTCGGATGCTGCCACCAAAGCCTGGAGTAAAATCCCTGACTCCAGAACACCCACAGGCTCATTCGCCACTATTCGCCAAGTGGCAAGCAAGCCTTACATTGATTTTATCAACCGCCTCCAAACGGCCATTTCCCTACAGGCAGATAATCAACAAGCGGCTGAAGTTCTTTCTCTCCAGCTTGCTTACAAAAATGCTAATGCTGACTGTCGAGCTGTTTTAGCCCCCTCAAAGGCACAGAATCTTAATTTAGCTGAAATGATTAGAGCTTGTCAAAATGTTGGCACATAAACTCATAAGGCACAAGTATTAGCGGCAGCTCTCCGTCCATCCACTGCCACCTGTTTTGGGTGTGGTAAACCTGGACATTTTAAGAAGGACTGTCACGGACTGTCACAGTTTAAAAAACAAAAATGCCAACACTAAATTTCCAACCCGAAAGTGTCCCCGCTGTGGTAAAGGTGGCCATTGGGCTAAGCCGTGCTGATCTCAATTTAACAATCGAGGCAACCTATGTCGGGAAACAGGAAGAGGGGCGAGAGCTCTCGTGCCCCAAAAAATCCAGGGAGCCCCTGAGTGTGGAGTGTGGAGACCACAGCATAGACTCCAAACAGCAACGTTTGTGAGTCAATGATTTAAAAGCAGCTGCTGAAGGGAGTGCAGGATTAGATTTACCCTTGACAGAAGGTGTCATAATAGATGAGGCAGGAAAAGTTTTTCTTATAGCAACACAGGTTTGGGGACCCCTGCCTCGAGGATATTTAGGACTCCTAATGGGTAGCTCTAGTATTACATCTCAAGGTCTAACTGTTCATCCTGGTGTAATAGATTCCGATTATGAAGGTCAAATTAAAATCATGGTTTCCAGTCTCTCTTATTGGAACATTACTCCCTCTGATAAGATAGCACAGCTGATTTTACTTCCCTTTGTGGTCCCCTCTGCTCACACTACCCCAAGATGGGCTGGGGGTTTCAGCAGTACTGACGCTTTTTGGGTTACTAAGTTACAATCTTCCCAACCATATCTTACTGTTCAGGTCAGTGATCGCATGTTTAAAGGGCTCGTGGATTCTGGGGCAGATGTAACTATCTTCTCCTCTGATTCCTGGCCCTCTTCTTGGCCCAAGAAGCAAACTGCTGAAACCCTCACAAGAGTTGGAGGAGCAAAGTGTCCTTTTCAAAGTACACTTCCCATTGTTTGCTATAGCCCTGATGGACAGCCCACTTCTATCTGTCCCTTTATTCTTCCTTTACCTACTATATTATGGGGACAAGATTTACTCTCCCAGTGGAATGTTCAAATTGTCACCCCTCAGGATTTTTCACAGGGGCCACTGCTCAAACAGACCCTCTGCTAAAATTAACCTGGATACCTGGCCCTCCTGTTTGGGTTGAGCAGTGGCCCATTAAAGAAGAAAAATTAAAACACCTTAAAAAACTTGTCCAGGAACAGTTAGAGGCTGGACACATCCGGCCTTCCTGCAGCCCTTGGAATACACCTATTTTCTGTGTCCCCAAAAAATCCAAAAAATGGAGGCTCCTTCATGACTTACGGACTATGGGACCTCTCCAACCAGGAATTCTCAATCTGGCCTGTATTCCTCAAACATATAATATTATTATTATTGATCTTAAAGATTGCTTTTTTGCCATCCCACTCCATCCCGATGATTGTGCTAAATTTGCCTTCTCAGTTCCTTCTATGAATAATTGTCGTCCTATGCAGCATTATGAGTGGACTGTTCTCCCACAGGGCATGGTCGATAGTCCAATTATCTGTCAATATTATGTTGATAAGGCTCTTAAGCCGGTCTGAAGGGCCTTTCCCTCATGTCTTATATATCATTATATGGACGACATTCTCCTAGCCCATCCCAAACCAGAACAACTTGATTCGCTTCTTGTCTCTGTTCAACATGCGTTACAAGGTTTTGGCTCATAGGTAGCCCCTGAAAAGGTTCCACAGCCCTTTCTGGGGAATGTTCTACTCATGCCTGTCGTCATTTCACCCAAGCCATTGCGACTATGGGATGTCCCCAAGCTCTTAAAACCGATAATGGGCCTGCATATACTTCCATTAAATTTCAACAATTTTGTGCCACTTGGAATATTCTTCATTCCACTGGCATTCCTTATAACCCTCAAGGGCAAGCCATAATTGAAAATGCCCATCATACTCTCCAACAGCTCTTAAATAAACAAAACGGGGGAGATGACAGGTCTAGAGTATGTGACCAGAATGAAAGACTTGCCAAAGCTCTTTTTACTTTTAACTTTTTATCGGTTGCCAAAGATGATCGTACCGCTGCAGAACGACATTTTATCCCCTCTGACACTCGATCTCACCCACAGGTCCTCTATAAAGACCCTCAAAATCCCTCTGTCTGGCAAGGACCTGTAGAATTACTAACCTGGGTGCGAGGGTATGCGGCTGTTTTGTCTCCCACAGGTCCACTTTGGATTCCTGCCCAATTCGTAAAACCATATCATGACCCAGCAACAGCCATCACCCTTCCGCTGGGAACCGCCGCCACCGCCCTTGCTGCTGCGGCTGCCAGAGCCGCCATCCGGTCTGACTCCAGAGCCACAACTGACATCATCACCCCCTCCCCCGGGGAAAGAGAATGAACAACAGAGCTCTGCAATACCGGTAACATGGGGAGGTCTGAAAGCCCTCTTCTCAAAAGCTGAACATAGCTTCTCAACTACAGGTGCCCCACCTACACCTAAAAATCTATTCCTAACTTTGGTATGTGTTCTCCTCCTCCTCCTTTCTCAGATATCAGCAACCTCTGCCCCAACCACCTATTGGGCTCATGTTCTTAGCCTCCTGTCTTACTCACTCACCCCCTTCCATCCCTGTATGTCAACAGCCACAGCTCTCTCTTACAGACCCTATCGATAATACTTGGGTTACTTGTCGAACTCCTAACTTTTCTTCATACTCTCTCCCTTTCAACATTTCATTAGAAAATTGAGGCCCTCAAGGTTTAATTTTATTACCATATCGCTCTACTTGGCACTGAGCAACCCCATACCATTACCTAGGACATTCTAAGTCCTGGAACCCTGGCCTAGCCAGACCCATTCTTTGCTTACGTTATTCAACTACTCATTCGTCCCCATTAAAAATCCTTTCTTTGCGATTAGGTCTCCCTTTTTATGAAAGAACTCTCCGTTCAGGAACCTTTCTGAGGGGGACAAAGGATGCCAAGAACCCACTCCCCAAATTACAATGGACCCTCCATGACCATAACGATTCTGTGCTTATATGCACATCTCGACCATACATTTTTGCTATAACTTCTAGTCCTCTGGATATCATTAAAATAAATGCCTCCTTTCAATTAACATTATCCAGTGACTCTACTTGGATTACTCTGTGTCTGTCCAGGCAAAATGTCTCCACTCTCAACATCAATTCTGTATTTGTTCTTTGACAAAAAAGCCGCCTTTGGCTGCCCGTTAACCTTACACGCCCTTGGCAAGATAGTTCCCACCTCGCTCAGGTTGTTAATGCATTACAGAAAATACGAACTAAAAGGTTTCTTGGAATTCTCATAGCCTCTATTATCACAGCCACTGCTATTGCCGCTATGGCAGCTACCGCCGCCGTAGCTCTCTCCCAATCTATTCAGACCACCCAGCAGTTTAACACTTATATGCAAAATGTTACTTCTGAAATGCAAACTATGGCACATATTGATCAAGAGATCCTCAAGCATCTGGGTGCTTTAGAAGCCTCAGTCCTTTGGCTTGGAGAACGACAAGAAGCCCTATGGGAACATTCTCAATTAACCTGTGATGCTGAATACACTCGCTTCTGTGTTACAGCCCTTCCATATAATGAGTCCTGGAAGGATGTTAAAAATAATCTTATGGCTAGCTTCGCTTCTCCATTGAAAGGTGATATTCAAAAATTACAATTTCAATTACAAGAACAGCTCTTGAGATTACAATCAGAGTCTAATAAGGCTACACTTAATACACTTAATGGTTTTGCCTATTGGCTCAATCCCACACATTGGTTCTCTGGACTCAATCTCTGTGTCTGGATCTTTTTTGCTGTAGGATGTTTAATAGTCTTGTGCCTCCTTATAGTCATCTGATGTCTCTACTCCCTGAAGATCTCCCATCACCAACAGAAGTCAGCCTTCTATGCCTGGACCATTCGCTACAGTTACCTAAACAGGAGACAGGAAAAATAAAGACCTCCTCTTAAGAAGGCCATTCCTATGTTATTATTTTGATAATCAGTAATTACCTGTATTTGGTTAATCAGTAAGTTCCCAATGAAAATTTGTTATGTGTAAATTCCTCTATATTTTCTGCTTCTCCTAGTTGGATACTTCTGTATAGAAAGATTTCTAAGTTAGATGATTCCTTTCCGATTGATAGTAAATTTGCATTAATCAGTGTTTGTTTGATTGTTAAATCTGTTATGCCATGTAAATTGCCCTGCTTAGTGATTCCCTTCCAAGTAATAGTGAAGCTGTGTAAATCATTGCTTGTTTGATTGTTAATGAATCTTTGAGCCTTTATAAATCTTTAAGCCTTTAAGAATAATAATTTCAGTGGATGTTAAAAGTTAGTGTTTACCCGACAAAATGAGAGTCAGAGGAAACCCATGGGTCCAACAATCAGGATATTACTAGTGCAGAGGATTATATTATCCTCATAAGATCATCCTCTATTGTCTTACACACCTAAAATGCACATTGAGTCCGCTCACCCTGGCTATGCAATTGATAAGAGCATCGCTCTTACTTAGTAACCTGGTGAAGAACCAGATGGTATCCAGTGGAAAACCAGCACCGTGAGTTTAAAAAGCCTGCTATGGCCGCCATCTAGGCGACTAAGTCCAGGTGTTACTCATAGCTATGCTACTTCTCCTCCTTAAACATATGGAGTGTGCCCCAGCCATAGCTGGGCTCACAAGGACTCACTAAGATGCCAGGCCCTGAGCTGTGGAGACAGTAGCTGAGATAATCTTAGACTTTATCTCGTAGAGAAAATCTTACTTTATCCTACCAGACACTTGTTGGACCAGTGGAAACCCTCTTGATTCTTATTTCATTAACTAAACAAAAGGGGGGAAATGTGGGGATATATGTCATTTAAACATGGCTGCACTATTGACAACTGCAGCCCCCACAGGCCTCTATGCTGCACAGCATGTTGAGACTTGTCCCCAACATGTTGAGACTTGTCATGACTTGTTTTCCCAAACCTATTGTCCCTTTACTGATTGGCTTGTTTACCTGAATTCCTTCTCCCTTGCCCACACCCAAAGCCCATTGTTCTGTTATTTGCTTCACTGCTTGCTGTATTGACTATAAATAAACTCCTGGGACTGAAGCCGGGGTCGACTCCTCAGAGTGACCCTCCTGGCCCCACTTCTCTGGAAGAGTTGTGTTTGGTTACTGTCTTTGCCACCCCGACATTCGCCACCGCTGCTACAGATGGTGGCCCATGTGAGGGGCTGTGACAACAGCCAACATCATTGTTAAAGGAGAGACGTTGAAAACATTACCCTTGAGAACAGGAAAAAGACAAGGATGCCCTTTATCTCCACTAATTCAAAATGGATCAAATACCTAAATATATACATTTTGCTGGAAGTCCTAGCTGGAGCAATAAGGCAAGAAAAAGAAATAAAGGGTATCCAAATTGGTAATGAAGAAGTTAAACTGTTCCTGTTTGTGGATGATATGATAATATACATAGAAAACCCTGAAGACTCCATGAGAAAATTACTGGAACTAATAGAAAAATTCAGCAAGTAGCAGGATACAAGATAAATATACAAGAATCGGTGGATTCCTATACACCAATAAAGAGAACGATGAAAAGGAAATCAGGAAAATAATACCATTCATAATAGCCCCTAAAAATATAAAATATTTAGGAATAAATCTATCCAGGGATGTAAAAGACCTATACAAAGAAGACTACAAAACACTACTCCAAGAAACGGAAAGGGATCTACATAAATGGAAAAAAATACCATGCTCATGGATAAGTAGACTCAACATTGTGAAAATGACAGTTCTACCCAAAGCAATTTACAAATACAATACAATCCCGATCCAGATACCACAACATTTCTTAAAGAGATGGAAAACTAATCATTAACTTTATATGGAAAGGGAAGAAGCCCCGGATGAGTAAAGTTCTATTGAAGAAGAAGAATAAAGTAGGAGGACTCACACCACCTGACCTCAAACCTACCATACAACTATGGTAGTCAAAACAGCCTGGTACTGGTACAATGACAGATACACTGACCAATGGAACAAAATAGAGAACACAGGTGTAAATCCATCCACCTATTATCACCTGATCTTCAACAAGGGCCCAAAGTCCATCACATGGGGGAAAGACAGTCTTTTTAACAAATCCTGCTGGCAAAACTGGATGTCCATATGCAAAAAAAGGAAACAGGACCCATACCTCACACCATACACAAAAACTAATTCAAAATGGATCAAAGACCTAAATATAAAGCCAAAAACTATAAAGTTTATAGAAGAAAAAATAGGACCAACACTACAGTCTGATACATGGCATTAACAGGATACAAACCATAACCATCAACACACAAACCCCAGAAGATAAGCTAGATAACTGGGATCTTCTAAAAATTAAACACTTATGCTCATCAAAAGACTTTACAAAAAGATTAAAAAGAGAACCTACAGACTGGGGGAAAGAAATTGGACATTACAAGTCAGACAAATTTCTAATCTCTAAAATCTGTAAGAAAAATCCAACACCTCTACGACAAAAAGACAAATAATCCAGTTAAAAAATGGGCAAAGAAAATGAACAGACACTTCACCAAAGAAGACATGTAAGGGGCCAACAGACATATGAGGAAATACTCGCGATCACTAGCCATTAGAGAAATGTAAATTAAACACACAATGAGATATCATCTCACCCCGGCATTACTGGCACGAATCAAAAATTCTGGAAATAACAAATGTTGGAGAGGCTGCAGGGAGATCTAAACTCTTATGCACTGATGGTGGGAATGTATAATGATACAACAATTTTGGATAATGATATGGCACTTCCTTAGAAAGCTAGAAATAGAAATAGCATATGATCCAGCAATCCCACTCCTAGGAATATATCCTAGAGAAATAAGAGCCTTCACACAAATAGACATATGCACACCCATGTTCATTGCAGCATTGTTTACAATAGCAAAAATATGGAAACAACAGATGAATGGATAAACAAACTATAGTACATACACACAGTGGAGTATTATGCAACGATAAAGAACAATGATGAATCTGTGAAGCATCTCATAACATGGATGAAACTGGAGGACATTATGCTGAGTGAAATAAGTCAATCACAAAAGGACAAATATTGTATGAGACCTCTACTGTAAAAAACCATGAAAAAGTTTACACACAAAAAGAAATAATCATTGTTGGTTCCAAGGGATGGGAGGGGTGGGGGGGAGATAACTAAATAGACAATAGATAAGTGGTAACTTTGGTGAAGGATAAGGCAGTACACAGTACTGGGGAAACCAGCACAACTTGTTCAAGGAAAGGTCATGGAAGCTTCATAGACACATCCAAACTCCCTGAGGGACTGAATTGCTGGGTGGAGGGCTAGGGGGACCATGATCTCCGGGAACGTCCAGCTCAATTGGCATAACACAGTTTATAAAGACAATGTCCTACATTCTACCTTGGTGAGTAGGGTCTGGGGTCTTAAAAGCCTGTAAGCAGCCATTTAAGATACTCCACTGGTCTCATTCCTTCAGTAGCAAGGGAGAATGAAGAGAACAGGATACAAGGATAAGATTAGTCCGAAGGACTAATGGACCACAGCTACCAGGACCTCCACCATACTGAGTCCAGTACAGCTAGATGGTGCCTGGCTACCACCACTGACTGCTCTGACCAGGATCACAACAGAGGTTTCTGGACAGAGCTGGAGAAGGATGTAGAACAAAATTCTAACTCGAAAAAAAAGACCAGATTTACTGGCCTAAAGGAGACTGGAGAAACCCCAGGAGTATGGCCCCTGGACACCCTTTTGCCTCAGTGGTGAAGTCACTTCTGAGGTTTGCCGTTCAGCCGGGGAGTGGACAGCCTCATAAAACAAAATGGGACTAATGAAGCAGAGCAGTCCAGGGACAAGGACTAGAAGGCAGGAGGGGACAGGAAAGCTGGGGATAGGGAACCTAAGGTTGAGAAGGGACAGTGTTGACATGTCGTGGGGTTGTTAACCATTGTCATAGGACAATATGTGTACTAACTGTTTAATAAACTATTTGTTCAGTAAACCTTCATCTAAAGTACAAAAATGAATTATCTATGTGAGATCAAAGCCTAGGGGGCAGTGAGTTGAAGATAATGGTGATGGAATAATTTGGAAAGGGATAGTGATAATGACAGCAAAACCGAAAGAGTGTAATCGATGTCACTGAATTGTACATGTAGAAATTCTTGAAATAGTGTATCTTTGGCTGTGAATAATTTAACCAAAAAAAAAAAAAAAAGTCCTCCAAGTTCAAGAAGGGAGAGTGTGGACATGTCATGGGATTGTTAACCAATGCCATAAAACAATATGTGTACTGACTGTTTAATGAGAAACTATTTGTTCTGTAAACCTTCATCTAAAGCACAATAAATTTTTTTTTTTAAGTTCTAAAGGCCATTTATACAGCAATGCCAAAAAAAAGAAGTATTAACATCTAAGATGGTCTGCTCTAAACAAAGGCGAGTTTAAAGAGTAAATGGATTGCATATCATAAAGACATCCCTCCATGATTCCTAACGAAGCTAGCAGTAGCAATGTGTTTTAAGTTATGCTCCTTGACAAGTCTCTATTAATGTTTGCCAGTTCCATGCTTGGGAGCAGTGGTAGAATTATCTCCTTCCATGCTGGAGACCTAGGTTCAATTCCCAGCCAATGCATCTCATGCACCAGCCACCACCCATCCCTCACTGGAGGCTTATTTGTTGCTATGATGCTGAACAAGTTTCGTTGGAACTTCTAGAAAGAAAGACTTGGCAATCTACTTCTGAAAATCACCCGGTGAGAACCCCATAGATCCCAATCGATTATAGGGATAGTGCAGGACCTGACAAAGTTTCATTCTATTGTGCATGGGGTCACCGTGAGTCCAGGGCCAACAGATGGCAGCTATCAACAACAACATTTCTGTGCTGAGGCCTGAGGAGAGAGGGGTAGAACTGACACTTTCTTATGAAGCCAAAACATAAACATTCATGCAAAAAATCCATCCCACCACCTCACTGAAGGAGCAAATATTCATGCAGTGCTACTCTATACCAAGGCTATCATGCACACTCAACAAATATTGTCTCATTTATTCTTCACAACAAACCTATGAGGTGGTTTTACTTTCTTTACGTATTTTAAAGGTGAAGAAATAAGGGCTTAGCAAAGTTAAGTCATTTGCCTTAATTTACGTACAATTACACAGTCAGGTAGTAGCAAATTTGGATTTGAACCTGTATCTGTCAGATTCCAAATGCATTTGATTTTTTTTTTCACTACACTAGGCTAACTATCCAATAAATAAAGAGATCATAAAATCTAATACTTTCAAAGGAATACAAATAACATAAATTTGCAATGTTGATGTTGCATAAGATACACAGGGATATAAGAAATATTCCACTTTTCTTCTCATTTTAGAATAAGAAAAACACAAAAGATCTGCTAAATAGCAATTGACACTTGGCCTTACTAGTAGGGTGCAATAGGGAATGGTGGGGACTGTGATGAACTAGAGAGAAGGTGCCCTCAACCCCAGCCAATAATCTCCGTGTTTGAAAAAAATCCACTGATACCAAATATTCTGATTCTTTTTTTCAGGAGAAGTCAGTTATCCACATCTGAAGTGAAATATCTCAGTTGTAATGAAAAATAAAATGTAAATATTATGCAGGCAAAATACTTATGAGTCAAATAAAATACATCTGTGAACCATCTGGGACATTTCAGATGCCAGTCTGCAACCTCTGATAAGAAAACACACTCAGTATAACACAGATTTGTTAAGGAGAGACAATTACAGGCAGCCAAGAGAGGTAGGGATGGGATAAGACAGTAAAATATTTCTAAATGAATTTGATCCTCTTCTCCTTCCTCTTCTGGTTATTCATGAGACAGTATATAAAGAAATGAGGTCAATATCTTAAAAAAGGGAGGATAAATCATATTTAATAGACTGTTTTCTATAAATTAGAACTATTTATATCCCACTTACACACATTTTGGAAAATGTACTCCACTTTAGAAAGTCAGGCAAAATAAAGAGATAATATTGTACTAGAATTATTCTGTTCTTAACAGTTTCTAGCAGTTTTATTTTAAAGATAAAACTGTAGAAATGCTCCATGTAACTTGATAATCCCAAGTGGGCATTAATAGATGTAGATCTCTTTCTCAGACTGATTACTACAGATTTGAAATACGTTAATATATAGATGTATAGATAATAAACAGATTATATAGATAAATAATTCCTAAATGTAAACACACCCACACTTCATTCATTGAAGGACTCCTTCTCATGAATTCTAAACACTTATTTGTTGTCCTGTCCCTGGGTGGTGAAAAGGTTAAGCACTCAACTACTAATCTAAAGGTTGGTGGTTTGAATCCACCTAGCGATCTCTCAGAAGAAAGGTCTGCTGATCTGCTTTCATAAAGATTATAGTCAAAAAAATCCTATGGACAATTTTATTCTGTACACATGGGGTCACATGAGTCAGAATCGACTCAACAGCAATGGCTATTCATATGGGACTTAAAATATACTATTTTTTGATATTGTATTAAATTTAGTTCTGTGTGTGTGCATAACCTATTACTACTAGTATTTTGATGCTGTCTGATACTAATGATAATTCAATCCAAGTCTGCCTGATTACAATACTTTTTCAACTCCTTCATGTTGCCTCATTCACTTTTTCATCTCTAGTAAAACTAGCCTCATGCAGGTTGTGCCGCAGATGCTCAATAAATATCAATTGACTGAAAACATATATACATACATACACACGTATTTTGTTATTTTATTGTTAGCTACCATCAAGTCAGTTTTAACTTACAGTGACCCCATGTACAACAGAATGAAACATTGCCCAGTCTTGCACTATCCTCACAATGGTTGCTGTGTCTGAGCCCATTGTTGCAGCCACTGTGTCAATCCAAGTCGCTGAGGGTCTTCCTCTTTTTCACTGACCCTCTATTTTACTCAGCATGATGTCCTTCTCTAGGGAGTTGTCCCTGCTGATAACATGTCCAAAGTATGTGAAATGAAGTCTCATCATCATTGTTTCTGTGGAGAATTCTGGCTGTACTTCTTCTAAGACAGATTTGTTCATTCTTCTGGCAGTCCATGGTAAATTCAGTGTTCTTTGCCAACACCATAATTTAAATGCATCAATTCTTCTGTCTTTCTTATTCATCATCCGACTTTCACATGCATATCAGGCGATTGAAAATACCATGGCTTGGGTTAGGCACAGCTTAGTCCTCAAAGTGACATCTTTGCTTTTTAACATTTGAAACAGGGGTTTTGAACCAGCTTTGCCCAATGCAATATGTCCTTTGATTTCTTGACTGCTGCTTCCATAGGCGTTTGGTTACGGATCCAAGTAAATGAAATCCTTGACAATTTCAATATTATCTCCGTTTATCATGGTGTTGCTTGTTGGTCTAGTTGTGAGGATTTTTGTTTTCTTTATGTTGAGATGTAATCCATACTGAAGACTGTAGTCTTTGATCTTCATAAGTGTTTCCTCTTCCCTTTCAACAAGCAAGGTTGCGTCATCTGCATATTGAAGGTTGTTGATGAGTCTTCCTCCAATCCTGATGTCACATTCTTCTTCACATAGTACAGCTTCTCGGATTACTTGCTCGGCATTAGGTATACATTTATAAATGAATAGTTCAGCACTGAGTAAATGGAAGGATTGTATCACTGTGAGAGGCAGAGAATACAGTGGAATAACATAGACTTGGAGTCAGATTTATACAAGTTTAAGGTTATGAATACCAGTCCTATTCCCTAAGAGCTAAATGAATTTTGACAAGTTACTTATCTATGGTGAGTAACCTCATAAGATTATGGTGAGGGCCATGGAAAATATTACATCTGAAGATGTTTTTTTCTCTTTCACCCTTCCTCTGTGTTGATCTTTTTTGGTCTGGGTAATACACTATTTATTATTACCTAGTGCCTATGAGCTAACGGCATGGATCACTGCTGAGCCTGGTAAAAAAACATTTGGTGTCACCAGTGCCATGTCTTGACATCTGTAGAATTCAGATCTGTATATGTAGTACTGAATCCAAAGAACAGAAAAGGCCAAGAGATATTTCATTTCTCCAAAAGGGAAAGGTTCATACGTATCCACCATGCAAATGGGTAGAGAACAACAAGCAGATTTCTAAACTTTTAAAAGTGTGGGGAAGAAGTTATGGTATAAATGCAGAGAGGAGTGCAGAATAACAAAAAATAAAATCAGTGCATAGCGTTTTTCCCTTTTGTCCACACTTTGCCCCATAAATGTTATAGTGGGCTCTTCTTTGTTACCGGCCTTTGAGTTTATATGGTAGCAATAATAGTCATTGGGATTCAGGGCTGCAAAGAATAGGTAAAATGTGTGTCCCTGAGTTACAATAAAAACATCTGCTTTATGGATAAAAGAAGCAACTTTGCTCTTAGGCTTAAGGAGAAATGAAGCAAACCCATATCTTGGCTCTGAATTATTTGCCAAAAAAAAAAGAAAAATGTTCTTATAGTCTCAAAACGACAGAACTGTGTTACAGTGTGAAAATAAAGCAAGAAGTGAATTTCTTTTACCTTGAAGACAGCAAATGTGTAAGCTTCACTGATTTCTGGTTTTCCTTTTATGAAAGTAATAGCTCAATGCTGCTTCAAGGTTATATTATTTAAAAGATATACTGTATGTGCAAACAGAGAATCTGTGAGGATTTTCAAAACATGTGTCTAAAACAGAGCTGTTTAGTTTGACAGGGCTTCAAGTGCCAAGAGATTGTATTGAATGCAAAATCAAGCTCTGAAAGTGAAGAGCTGAAATGTAGTTGGACAGGCTTGAACCTTGACAAAGTTCAGCACTCCTTTGTCTCAAGATGGCAGTCAACACATTTCACACTCCTCTTAAGGTTTTTTAAGAGGTACCTTGTGGCTGTCCCATAAAAAGCTTCTGGTGTCAATACTTACATCTGAATGGTACACACTTGTGTGTGTGTGTGTGTTTTTAATCACGTGTAGTATGTCATTGTGTAACTTACTACTTTGATAAAATCATTCAATATTCAAATTCTAGGAAATGGAAAACATGTCAAAATGTTGACTTTCCTTAAATGCATTTATACTTGTATTCTGATAATATCCATAGTTAAGCTGGTTGGTGAAAACTGCATGGAGAATGTGAAATTATAGCAAGTGTACTCCAGTCACATTTTAAACCAAGTTCAGAAGAACAGGGATCGTGCCCGGTTTTTCTCTTCTCTAACTCCAAAGACTACCAGCGGGTTGGGAAAATAGTTAAATATTAATATATATTTGGTTTATTAATAACAGAATAAATAAATTTACATAACCCATTGCCGTCGAGTCAATTCCAACTCATAGCGATGCTACAGGACAAAATAGAACTGCCCCACAGGGTTTCCAAGGAGCTGCTGGTGGATTCAATCTGCCGACCTTTTGGTTAGCAGCCGTAGCTCTTAATCACTGCACCACTAGGGCTACAAATCCATGTAAGGAAATATAATTAAAAGTATATCATGAACAGGGAAACTGATTTCTAATTACCATTCACAGGCATTTGGGCAGTATGCCAAGAATGCACTGAATCTGAGGCCAGACATGTGGGGAAAAGAACTCCCGACAGCCACATCTCTGAATTCAAATTTTGTTATTCCCAGTCTAAGTACAGAACTACCTGATCCAGAGCATAGATTAAGATGTCAGTGTTACTTTATACTTAGGCCTTTGGTTTGCTCCATTAGTTAAAACTATGGTAATAAAATTTCCATATTGAAAGGACTGACCACATTGTCATATGCTGAGGTATCTGGGCTGTGTGCCATCCTCTGAATGTTCCTTTTCTCCTACCAGGTCTACACCTTCTTGCCAGGTGGTGACTTCCTCGCTCACCCACATGTAGTCCCTGGACACTGATCTCTGAAGCCCTGGGACCCCTGAGTCAACAGTCATTCCCTGAACATTATAGGTTAATGAATCCCTGTCCTATGAAATTGGAACATGGCCTGGTTTGTTGCAGCACACAATAAATGTATGTTGGAAGGAAAGAAAGAAGAAAGGGAAGGGAGCAGAAAGAAAGGCAGAAGAGAAAGAAAGAAGAATGAGGAAAGGAAGGGAATGTACTTATGTAAATTGATCGGGGTCAATCATTACAAAACATACTTTTTGTAAGTATTGTGTTTTAATGTATCTGATAAGAAACTTAATGTGATATATAAGGTAGTGTGACAACCTATAAAGAGTTTAAGACTAAGATATATTTTTATATACCTTATATATATATCTTCAGCTCTTATGTTTACTACCTATGAGAACTTGGACAACAATATCTCTGAATGACAGAATCCTCATAAATTTAATAAATGTAATCTTCGTTGTTGTTAGCTGCTGTCAAGTCAGCTCCGACTTATGGGGATGCCGTGCACAATGTAACGAAATGTTGCCAGGTTCTGCACCATCCCCATGGTCAGCTGGGGATTGGACTATTGTGATGCATAGGATTTTCATTGGCTGATTTTCAGAAGTAGATTGCCAGGCCTTTCTTTCTGGTCCATCTTAGTCTGGAAGCTCTGCTTAAACCTGTCCAGCATCAACACAACACAATCATACCCATCTCACAACATTTTTGAGGGAATTAAGGGAACTCATCTGTGTGAGAGAGACTGGCTGACACATCCTGGACACTGATCTTCCCATTTCTCCATAATACTGAGAAGCCAAAACTTCTCATTTTATTTGATGTCTATAAATTTTCCACTTATACAACACACACATATATATAAAACGATTTCAAACTCAAATCTCTGAAGACTAATTATGGAGGGATGGAAGCTGAGGAAATTGGCTTGAAATGTAAGCAAAGCTTTTAAGCTGCATTATGAAAGCTAAAACAGAGCAAAAACACACCCATTCTGACTATAGACATCTAATCATTCTTAAAGATAACAAGATTTACCTGGGAAGTTTATCTGGCCCAATAAAGCAATTTTTCTCTGGCTAAGTGTAAAGAATTACATCCCTTAGTAAGTAAGCTGTGAAAAGAAAAACTATTATGGTTGAAATGTTTGATGGCTGGAGCTATGCCAGCATTTCAATCCCTCAACCCCATCTGCTTTATAGTGTTTCCCTCTTTGCTGCCTCTCTGTTTATTTCACAGTGAACAAAGAGAAAGAATGCTCTCTCAAATATTTTTATCTTGGACAGTCAGTATTTCAACCTATACCAGTGGCAAAGATCAAACATTTCCTAATTCCTACTGCAATTTTAACAGTTTTTTTTTTTTTTTCATTTCCCATGTCCATTTGGGCCACTTCTATAAAAAATTTATAATTTATTACATATTTGGAGGGACTGATGGGAGAGGAATATTTTCTATGCCTCCATCACATAAAAAGTTTTTTTAAATAAAAAAAGAAAGTATAGAAAATTATGTTTTGAATGGATAAAATTTTTTTTTTAACTAAATCTGTTTCAGAGTAACTCCAGGTTTATTTGTTGTTGGGAAAGTTCAAAGAAAATGAGTAAAGACACAGGGGCCACAATTGACCTTCAGACTTAGGTATTAGAAATTAGAGTTGCTAGCAGAAGACATCAATTGGTCCCAGCACAAACTAATATTTAAATAAACTATTGACACTCATGTCAATAAACTATTGAGATAAGGTTTCAGTCTGATAATTTAATCAAAACAATTAGAAAGCGCAAAGTCTAGAACGCTTTGCAGTGAACAATTTGGCCTTTTGGTTCTGTTTATGAGAACAGGACCACACCTGAAGCCAATAAATGGGGATCTACCTGACTAAGAGGGATCACCTGGGAGCCTGATGCTGCCTAAACCTCAGTAGAGCATGTGGTGAGGCCAATAAATGCCTTGGAAGGTGGAGGCTTCCAGGAGTTTCCCAGGTAGGAGAGTGCAAACATGATTCTTAGGGAAAGGGTAAGCACGTCCCTTGGGGACACAGAAGTTATGTGCTGAAGAACTCCCACCCTCAATCTTTGTCCCAGGGTGGAGATGTCAGCCAGGGGGATGAGAGATTGAAAAATTTTAAGAAATAGAAAAGGGACCTGTACCTCTGACCTGGTCCCAGATAGATGAGGATGAGAGAGAAAGGGCTGCACGGAGCAGCTGAGGTCTGAACTGACCAGGGAAGGGAGGCCAAGATTTCCCTGGACTGGTTTGATATTGCACGGGCCCCTCTCCTTTGGTGCAACATGGAGTGCACGTAGAGGAGTCTCATCTCACCCCGACAGCCTCCTGAGCCCAAGGGGGACCGACTCACTATGAGTCACAATAGTCTCATGGCTGTTTGGGATCTTAGGACTGCCTTTGAGGTAACCTACATGTGTGATGCAACCAGACACTAGGATCCTTAACTATCACCTTTCTTGCTGTGGTCAAACACAGCATAGTAGTTTAGAGAGTCCGTTCTGGAGTGAGAGACCTTAGATCTTAATTCTGGCTCCACTGCGTACCAGCTACGAGTCTTTAGTCAAGTAACTTGACCCAAAGCCTTAGATGGCTCATCTGAAAATTGATGATGCTGATAGAAACGTCCTTACAGATTGTTGTAAAGATTAAATTATTTGAAACATGCGAAGTGTTTGAACTGTACCTTAAGTGCTTGATAAATGTTTAAATTTCAGAATGGGCAGGTCTGAAAGCAAAGTCAGAATATTTCTTGGTGAATTAGGTTACATTTATGTGAGATATCCCTTCCAGGATAGAGATATATCCACCACTCAGACTGGAGAGTTTATATCCCTAGGCCAAGTTGTCATCATCCCTAGCAAGCGCTCAATGGGCTTTTTTAAACTCTGTTTCTGTTCAACAACCAGCTCATACTGGCTTCTTTATACAGTGTAAGACATTCAACTTAGTTATAAACAAGTTGTATTGAAATGGAATTATTCTGCTTTTTAAAAGAAATGCTCATCTCTGCTCTGATCTATCTTTAAAGTCATTAAACTCTCAGAAAATGTGTGCCTTGTTCAGGGTCCCAGTAGGGAAGAGATAACACATTCAGCTGAGTTTTTAAAATGGAGAAGTCCCCAATTTTAAGTGGAGGAAGCAGCAAGGTATGTTGAGACATCCAAGAAGAAAGCAATATCAAGAATCTGATAACATCCTCCGAGACTTGAAGGAGAAAATGGAGTCACTGACGGCTGGTTGAGGGTTGAAGCCATGATATAGGAGCTACCAGACAGAACTGACAGTCTTAGGCCAGAATCACACTGAAGCAGGGATAGGGTGGTAAGAAAAAATAATCTGATCTTCAGGCATCTCTTGTTAGCTGATTCTAACCAGAAACCAGAGGGCAAAGAAGTCCAGGTGATTAAATCCAAAGGAGCCAGCCTTCCAGGATGCACAGCAAGGCAGAGAACGAATCTGAGGGCAAAGGAGAACAACAAGTATCTATTAGATGAGAGTATAGGTTAGACAGTTAACCTGATGTCCCTATTTCTCAGAATATCCATGAGTAGTTTGTGATGTTTGGGGATATTCTAAAATTAAAGATCTATAAATAATAGTAGCTAAAATTTGTTTAGTGATTTTCAGCTTACTAAATGCTTTCACAAAGTTGGGAGAGGCAGAATTGTTGACTGTATTTGTTTATACCTTCCAAGTTTGAACTCAACTCATCTGCTTTGAGATTTTCCATATTCCTCTTGGTGAATATTAATATACTAATATTATTGCATGCCCCAGTTTTATACAGCAATGATAACCTAGATGGGTTAGGTTTACTTTCATATAATTAGCTAATCCCCTGATACCAGTTTGTTGCCAGCTTGCACAGGCAGAGATCATGGTGCATATGAAAAGAGCAAGAGAAAAACGTTAGGAAACCTTACCATCACAGTTATTGTTATTTCCCCACAATTTCCCCCAAAGTTGACAATTTCATAGTGATCAAATTTCAGTCTTCAGTTAATGAGAACGTTACCTTAACATTGTAGTGCTGGAGGAAGGTTGACCTTAAAACAGTTTAAAGAATTGACTCATATAGCTGCATTTTGAATTTTAAAAGCTAAGTAAGTTCAAAATGTTCTCAATTACTTTTCCTAAGATATTCTGAGTAAATACACCTCCATTTCTGCAGACCTTATAATACTTTTAAGCTGTTGAGTTACCAGGCTCCCAAAATGGTGCTAGAGAAATATTTCCTTCTTAGAACAGTCTTTAAGATGATCAAAGAACATTCAACTCCCCTGCTAATACGATAATTGATTCTTTATTTTCATATGAAACACACTAAATTTAAAGAAGCAGGTGTGTCTTTGTAGTATTTTCTCATCAGGAACCTACTTTAAAAATAAGGATAAAGATAGCTTTAAATCTTTGGTATTTACAGTAGACAGCTGCAGCTCCATCATTTTTCACATTAAGCCTAGAAATATATGTACTGCATTAGTGGAATATGAGATACAAAGCGTTTTACAAGGCCAGGAAAACTATTTATTACATGTGTTAGGGAGATTTTGAAAATAAACATCAAACAGTATATCCTATGTAATCTTCAACTCATAACAATTTTAAAATACTAAAGCATATGCAATATTTTATCACAGAATTTGGACATATTTAAAAGGCTCTATGTATTAAACAGAAACCCTGGCCGCCAAGTGATTAGGTTAAGAGCTATGTCTGCTAACCAACAGTTTGGCAGTTCAAATCCACCAGGCTGTCCTTGGAAACTCCATGGGGCAGTTCTACTCCGACCTACAGAGTCTCTATGAGTCGGAATTGACTCGACGGCAATGGGTTTGGTATGTATTAAACTGGTACCATACACAAATTTATTTGATACCTGTATTAGAATTTGAGCTTCAGAAATATTGCTCAAGCCTCACCTTCATAAAATCTCCTATCAGCCTTTCTAAATAGGTGTATTTAGAAGGAACATGTATTTACCATTATTTGTATTCTATTTATTCACTTGAATCGTTCTTCTCAGCATTTTCCAGTATGAAATAAGGTTGAGCCTATTACATAAGAAAAGTTCTAAATCCTTTGGAAAGGGGGTCAGAGAGGCCTGGGTCGTAGATCATGGTCTGAGGCTGGAAATCAGGCTGTGGAATTTCCTGGTTAACTGGATTACCTCACTGTTCTCTCTCAAAGGTTAATTGGAAGATGTAAAAAAATAAGATTAGAACTTGGTCTCTTGACACTCATTTAAGAAATCTCTTCGTATTATTACTAACATACAGTTGCTCTGTCCCCACATGGAATTGTGTATGTTTTGACACCTCTCCCCTCTCCCTCTTTATCTACAAACAGGACTGGGTATAGCAACAGTGCCAAATCAGGAAGTCAATAGCTTCTTGTCTGACTGTGGAAGAATCAGAACTCTCTTACTGTATTTTATCATGGAAGGACTTCATACTCTAAAAAAAAAGAAAAGGCAAAACAAAAAAACCAAACCCATTGTCATAGAGTCAATTCTGACTTATAGCGACCCTATAGGACAGAGTAGAACTGCCCCACAATAGCATTTCCAAGCAGAGGCTGGTGGATTCGAACCACCAACCTGCTGTTTGGCAGCCATAGCTCTTAACCACTGTGCCACCAGGGCTCCTGATATGCTAAAAGTAAGTCTGAAACATGGAAAAAATGATTTTGATGAATGTGGCAGTCCCATATAATGTATCTCCAGTTAGCCTCTGAGGAGAGCAGAATTTGAATGGTGTACCATACTGTTCTAAGGAAGATGCTACCGGACACCCAGTAATCCACAAAAATAATTCTGCTTGAGCCTGCCTCTGCCCAAAGAAGAAGGGACCATCACTTATCCACTTACTGAAGATAGTACCTCATCCCAGATATTGCCAGAAAATGCTTTGTATACCTCCAGGAGAACATAATTAGTTTTTTTACTCAATAATACTGATGATTGGTTCACAAAGCAAGATATACAGAGTCTGAGGATTCTAATGGGAGACATGGGGTAAAGAGGAGGGAGAATCAGAACATGTGCTCCTTGTCTACAAACTACACTCCCAAAAAGCCCCCTTGCTTAGGTGGCAGGGATGGTGGAGAAGGTTGAAGGATGTCGCATATGGATGATCCTTGCACCCTCAGAGGGTGTTTTACATAGATCTCCCAAGCTCTTTATATCTATCTCTTCTCTTCCTCTCCACAATGGTTTCTTTTCAAGTCCCTCTGTTTTTGGTTTCCCCCAGGAAGATGTAAATCTCAGTGTTTGTTCTTTCAAATACCTTACAAATTTCACAGACCTATTGCTTGTTCTTGGTGATTTTCCTCTAGCCAGCACTTTTTGCAACTACCCAAAAATGTGAAGTCTGGTCTCATGACTATTGGCTCATCCTGAATCAGCTGAAGTAAGCTAGTCCTCTAGCTGGTTGGGGAGGGTGGGAAGGAGGATACAATGAAGGGATGACAAAGGGGTTAACTCTTGGTTATAATTTGACTCCCAATAAATTCTTTAAGTTAAAATAATCTTTCCACAAAAAAAAGATTGTTCTCCTTCACCAAAGATCCCTATATGGCCAACATAGACAATTTTTACCCTCTAGTTACCCAAAATAATTTTATTCTTTGTAAACTAGTATACTCTCCTAATGGTCCTGGTAGAACACTTGTACACTCCCTGCCCTGGTCAACATTAAATCTTACCCTACTTCACCCCCTTCACTAACTCCTGTTTTATCTAAAAAATATTTCTCAAATCTATCTCTCTCCATATTGTTCCCAAACCATATCATCAGCCAGAACTATGGAGTTTACTCTTAATTTGTTCATCTTCATTCACACTCTACTTCTAAACAATCCTGTTCTTTATATTCTGAAGCGTCAATGTTTCACCTTTCATTTTACAAACTTTCATGGCATCCTATGACACTCACAACAAAAATGTCCTGCATAGTTTTGCTCCTATCTATTTCCCCAGCCTCATTTTGAACCATGCTCCTGCTTCTATCTCTCTACTACAGCTGTACTGTCTGCCTTAGTTATCTAGTGCTGCTATAACAGAAATACCACAAGCAGATGGCTTTAACAAAAAGAAATTTATTCTCTCACAGTTTAGAAGGCTAGAAGTCCAAATTCAGGGTGCAGCTCCAGAGGAAATCTTTCTCCCTCTGTCAGCTCTGGAGGATAGTCCTTGTCATTAATCTTCCCCTTGTCTAGGAGCTTCTCAGCTCAGGGACCTCAGGTCCAAAGGATGTGCTCTGCTCTCGGTGCTTCTTTCTCGGTGGCATGAAGTCCCCCATCTCTTTGTTCCCTTCTCTCTTTTATATATCAAAAGAGATTGACTCAAGATACAACCTAATCCTGTAGATTGAGTCCTTCTCATTAACATAACTGCCTCTAATCCTGACTCATTAACATCATAGAGGCTAGGATTTACAGCACATAGGAAAATTACATCAGATCACAAAATGGAGGACAACCAACAATACTAGGAATCATGGCCTAGCCAAGTTGACACACATTTTTAGGGGACACAGTTCAATATATAACACTGCCCTTCTCTAATCCCTCTACCACAAGACCTTTTCAAGGACTGATTCTTCAACATAGACTGTACTTCCTTCTCCTCTTTGCCCAGTTAACTAGTATTTAATAGCTCTCATTTCTTAGCATTTACTCAAAGTTGTAGCTTTTAGGCTATATAATTAAAGTTTGTCTTCTCAATAAGATCCTCAGCTACATGAGACAGAGATATTGTTTATTTTTGTTTTCCATCATATCCCATAACTTAGCACTTATGTCTGGTACATAATATATGTTGAATAATAAATGTGAATTTTAACTGATCTTGAAAGATATTATACTCAAATTAATTCACCTCAATCCTAGGAATGTGGCTTGGTGAATAGACTCGTTTTCCCTATTACATAATTAGCACACATTTGAGAAGCCCGTAAGTGCAAATCCCTGTGTCACTCCAATTCACTGCCATTGGGGGAGTACATTTGGACATTGTGCTATGCATGCATAAGTAGCACAGATGTGGGCTCCATAATAAATTGATAATCAGCC
Organism: Dugong dugon; assembly: GCA_030035585.1. Classification (NCBI taxonomy): domain Eukaryota; kingdom Metazoa; phylum Chordata; class Mammalia; order Sirenia; family Dugongidae; genus Dugong; species Dugong dugon. Next base: position 95,891,273 of record CM057463.1, on the reverse strand, counting down.
TTTCTCAATTTCAGGTAATAGCATCTATAAACTGCCTGAGAAGTTTCATTCAAATACCTAAAATGAACTAGTATTACTATCTTTTAACTCTGTTTTGAGTTTGTTTTCTGTTCAGGACCACAGAGCTAGTGAGGCACAAGTTGACAACAAAATTACCAACAGGAATCCACTTGAGATTTGGGTAATGAGTCGTGCTGATCATAACATTCTCTCATTATTTGTTTGCATGCACCCTGGTGTGTCATCTCAGAAGACACATGCAGAGATGGAGAGACCAGGGCCCAGTTGTGCATTTGCTTCTGTCTTTCCAACACAGATGTTTGGTGGCACTCAGGAGACAGGGCATTGTGGTAATACTGTGCCATGTTTATATTTGTGCTTATCTTCAAATACATCTAACTGGTTCAAAGCCATGAATTTTTTACCCATATTTGCAATTACAGCTCTGGGTGACATCGTAGATTGCTTGCTATGTTTCTAAAAAGGTAGGAAAATTTGCTTCTGAGAAATAGTAACAATTCTAGAAGCAACAATATGTATCATAAAGAATCCAAATCAATATTTTTATGGTGAAATATGATGTGTTTGTTGCTGTTTTCTTTTCTAAGCAAAAAAAAAAAAAAAAAAAAAACAGGATTGGGGAAAAATAATTAACATTTGTATAAAAGTTAGCAAATCTAAATACACAGGTTCTTTCTAAAGATGATAAAATTTTTTTTTTTAAATTACACAGTGAATTCAGCTGGTAGAAAATAGTTTGAATTCTCCAGACCTCCAAATATCCTGAAACACAACTTCTACTTGAACTTTCTTTGCCTGTGTAGACAGTTTTTCAGAGTGCCGTAAGCTGCAGTCCCTCACAAGAAGGAAATAACACAGAAGTGAACTGAGGAGAGACCAAAAATAGTAAATTTACGTATGTAAAACCATTGAGGGTAAGCTAAGTTTGAGTCAATATATTTACAGAAAGGCTAAAACTATGCCTTTAATACTGGATGATACTAATCTGCCTCAAGTGCTCATTGCATGCTTGGCCTTGACCAAGGACTTAAACATGTCATCTTATTTTCTCATTTTCCATTGGAGAAAACCGTATCTTAATAATGTTGAATAACTTGTCCAGGGAGCTAAAGTTAGTAACAAGTAGAAATGTAAAATACCAGAAGGTTTATTTGATCTTTTTTATATAAAAATATAGCTAAATTAGAACCTATGCAAACTGCTCTGCCACTACATAGCAGAATGTATATAATCTCAGTGCCCAGGATTGCATTGGCACATTACATGCACCCGATATTTATTGAACTGATGAAGAAAGAAAAGAAAGGACCAAAATAAAAATTCTAAAAAGGATGGAAGGGAGGAAAGGAAAAAGGGAGAGAGGAGGGAGGGAGGAAGGGATGCAGAGAGGAAGGAAAGGCTTAGTTTTGTTGATAACTCAGGGTCATCATTAAAATATCTTTAAAACCAGAATTCCTATAACCTCTTCCCCTTCTAATTTTCTATATCTAATTGATACTGGCTTGGAAAATTTTAACCAAATTTTAGAACTGTACATCAAGTTTAAATCATATCAGTTCTGAGTGAAAAAGAAGAGTGTTTGTAGATGAATGTTTGCCTTTTGGCATGAACTTTTGGAATTATATTCCCCAAAAAACCAAACCCACTGCAGTCGAGTTGATTCTGACTCGTAGCTATTCTATAGGACAGAGTAGGACTGCCCCATAGGTTTCCAAGGCTATAAATCTTTACAGAAGCAGAATGCCACATCACTCTCCCTCAAAGTGGCTGGTGGGTTCAAGCCAAGTGCTTAATCACTGTGTTATCAGGGCTCCTCGGAATTAGATTGGAGGAACTGAAATTGCTAGACGTATGAATGACATGAACTTTATGTGTTAAAGTTCAATATCTATTTTATATAGTCCCTCTAAAAGGATAAGTCATCCAAAGTGGGAAAAATGTATGTTTGTACTTGAATATGAGCTCAGTATTATTGCTTATTATCTATATGTTTTTCCTATGGATAGAACTATGTTTAATTGTAGACACAGATTTCTATGTTGTCCTCACTCTCTCTATCCATTTCCCTCCCATGGAGGAAAGTCAGCACTGTAACTTAAATCTAGAGAGTCTACAATTACTGACCAGAAAAAATCAGCAGCCTCTGGACCATATGTTTCATGGGTCTTTTTCCTAGTCTTTTCTATCCTTCTCCCAGTAAAATTTCCTCACCATGGGCCCTGTTTCAGGAGGGCCTTCCCAGCTGATTCATGTGTAAAATTAATCTGTACTCCGTTGTAAATTTATTATATTATTTGCAATATGACTTAGTTCATGGAGGTCTTACCCTTTGCCATTTAATTTAGTTCACAGATGTCTTAACCCAAATAAGTGGCTAATGTGACAATCACAAGACTAAAGTCTAAAAGGAAAAGTCAGAGAATAAAATACTGAATCAGAAAGGAGGAGCATTAGATGAATCCAGCTCAATCAGAAAAAATACCTTCCCTGCATAGGAAAAGTTGTCCCAAAGAATGACATGTGTCAAAGACTTCAAAAGACTGGGCAAGCTGTGTTTTCTGATAACCCTAGTCCTGGTCTTCATTCTTCCACTCAAGTTTCAATTTTTTTTTTCCATTTCTGGAGCCTGTTATGTATGATTTTATAAATCAAAGAAGAAAGAAAAAAAACTATCACAATTTGTCAAATATATTACAAAATAAAGAAATTCTCAAGCTATGCATCAGTCTAAAGAGTCTAGAAGATTGCTTCTCAAAAGTAACCACTTACAAGTGAACATCTGCCTTCCTAAATCACCAAGAACTAACTTTATTGAATCAGTTGAAATGGCTCTTCATTTTTTTTCCTGTTGATCAGAATTTCATTAAACTGTTCTTTAATGCTCCGTGACTTTGTTTGCTCCAGAATTACATTACTCGACCATATCCCCTAAGCTTAATTAAGTTTGTTTGTTCATGCTTTGAGCATTTTTCTCTGTTCTGCAGCAAAAATAGGTAAAAAAATCAAGGGACACTCATTCATCTGTGAAGCTGTCAGTCCATCATTACTTGAATATTGATTTTGGGGGAGGCTGTGACATTCCCTAGGTGAGCGTGTCAAGTTTGTTGACAGAGAGCTCTCTTCTTAATTGAATATGATGTCTGTATGGGAAGTGATGAAGTATGTCAGTGATGTATAAGTTTTCTCTCCCACTGTGTGTGCAGTAGAGGGTAATGATATTCCATTGTGTGCTGACCAAACTCCATTTGCCTTGTCTTATTTCTTCAGTATTTTTCCACTTAAAGACCTGGGAGCAATACAGTTATTCATCCAAGAGATGATTATGCATTTAAAAAAAAGCTTGAAGCATGAAATATCAGATGGGGATAGTCAAAAATGATTTGCCAGATGAGTAATAATTTTAATTTGGTCGCTAAACTTGCAGTGTAGTTTTACTCATCTGTAATATGGGAGTAATGATCATCCTTCCTGTCATTAACTACTTTTCAGCAGCGTTGTAAAAACTGGTTTATGTTCTTAAATGGCTTTTCAAATGAAAAGTGCAGAGTAAATGTTAGTTTCTAAAGCAAAGCCCTGCCTGGCCTGAGCTGGCTTTATTTCTAATTAACATCTAAAATGCGATAAGACCAATCAAATTTTGCATGGACAACAGCAGAGGAATATTTTGGAGTTGTTACAAAGAGAAAAGGAGATATAATTCTCAATACGTTAACAAAAATAAAGCAAAAAGTTTAGCTACATCAATTTAACAAATATAGTATCTAAATTATTACTTTGTCATTTATAGTTCTGATAGAAAGAAAATACGCTGGCTTCCGCCCTAACAAATTGCATTGTATTGCACTAATAAGTTATACGAATTAGCCTAAAACCATTTCTTCTACTAATGTATGCAAAAATATTCTAAGGTAACATTTTACAGAGTCTGGGTCTCTCAGGGTTTCATTTGGCTCAAATATACATTTAAATGATCGGCCACTAAGCCCTCTGGCTATTTCATATCTGGCAAATTATAAGGTACAGATGCACATAAATGTGAATAAAAACAGAAGAAGTAATTTTTTCAGCGTGTTGGAACCTCTGATTAAGCATTAACATTGCTATGCAGCTAAGTCAGAAACCAGGTATTAAGAAACTGTAACATCCAAAATGCCTAGTCTCTAGCTCCTTCCATGAATGAGGTAATGTCAGTTTTCTGCCCCCTTGTCATTTTTACTTCTGTAAAAACGCGCTCTTCCTCCTACACTGCCATCCAATCACTCTTTTGCAGTCTTTTTTTTCTAGATGCTGTTTGAATTGAATGAATTTTAAACTCTTTATCCTGGCATTTAAACTCACCTCCATAATACTCAAGAGCAGACACAACATCCCCATTTACATAAGCCATAGGCATTTCATACTCAACACCTACAAAAGTGGACTAAAGCTTCTACCTCCTATATCTGTTCTTAGTCTATTGTAGTAAATGGCATCACTAGCCAGCTAGTTGTCATACCAGTATTTTATAAATCATCCTTGAGACTTCCTAATCATTAATTTGTAGAGCACATTTTTATTGAGTGCTTATTGTATACCACTGTATACCAAGCACTGTGTTAGCACTGAGCAGGATAGAAACAGCCCAGTTCTAAGATGCTTATGGTCTAATGCAGGAGATACATTTTAATGAAATGAGCAGGAAAATTGTTAATCCTGGGATGGACAGCAATGGGATTCTGTGACAGAATTTAAGACTATGTCATCTGGGAAGGCTTTTCTGAGGATGTGATGACTGAGCCTAAATCTGAAGACTGAGGAAAGAGTACCAAGATGAACAGGGAAAACAGGTTGTATGCGGAAAGCATTTCAGATATTTCAAAGGAAACAGCATGTGCTGGTTTTGCCACATCAGCCCCCAAATCATGGATCTGCCAGCCAGTTCTCTCTCCAAGGCCAATTCTCACATCTGTCCACCACTTTGAATCTCCATTGATTCTTCTTTCCACTTCTACTGTCATTACATTACTGTGCTAATATCCAGGCCACCAACATTTATGTATTCTCAAAATCTCTCTCTTTCCCTTCGAAAACTCCTCTAAATTCTCTTACCCAAAATCCCAGTGAGTCTTCATAGATTCTAAGCTTTCTCCTCCCTTCATTTTTCTGCAAATTTTATCATTTATTCCCTAAACTCTGTTCTCTTTTCTAGGAGAAATCCTGACAGCCTTTCAGTCTTCTCTAGGATCTTTTGGTTAGCAGAGATATAAAAGAATTCCTCATGGGGATGAAGGAAAAGACGGGAAGGGGAGGGGAATTCCAAATACCTTTCACTTATTTTCTTTACTTCTCTAAGTAGAGAGGACATAATTATATTTGGTAGGTTTTTGTTTGTTTGTTTGTTTGTTTCATCTTGTGGCTTAAATTTAGACTCATATCTTTTCCTATATATTACAAAATTGGAAAAATATTAATTCTAATTTAGGATAAGTTTTCAAGTTTGTTTTATGACAAAATAGAGAAAAGATGTTTTATTATAACAGAGAATTTTAACTTTGATTTGAATATACTAGTACTATGGCAGACCTTAGCTACCTCCTAAGACAGCTGCTTATAAGCAAGAACGGCAAGGCTTCATCTAGCTTACTTTGGAAAAGTCATCCCGGAAAGACCAATTGTTAGAAAAGGACAGTATACTGGGAAAGTAGAGAGTCAGTGAAAATGAGGGGAAAACGCTCCACAAGATGGATTAATGCAGTAGCTGCAACAATGGTCTCAAACATACTAAGAATTGAGAAGATGACTCAGGACGAGGCAGTGTTTTGTTTTGTTATAGATAAGGTCACCGTAAGCTGAAGCTGAGTTGAAAGCAACAACAACAACATGGTACACCTGACGAGAATCCAAACATCATAAATAAATTACTCTTTCTAGGTAAGTGGAAAATATTTTGTGTGGTATTATGGACTGAATTGTGTTTCCCAAAAATATGTGTTGCAAATTCTAACCTCTATGCCCGTGGTTATAATCCCATTTGGGAATGGGTTGTCTTTGTTATGTTAATGAGACAGGATTAGTAAAGTGTGTTTTAAATCCAACTCTTCTGAGGTATAAAAGAGATTAAACAAGCAAGGGAAAGAAGCAGAGATGGGGGAAGAGAGATGCCAAGCCCCCTGGTGACTGCCCAGAAGCAGAGAGAGAAAGACTTCCCCTAGAGCAGTCGCTCTGAATTCAGACTTATAGCCTCCTAAAATGTGAGAAAATAAATTTCTGTTTGTTAAAGCCACTCATTAGTGGTATTTCTGTTATAGCAGCTCTAGACAACTAAGACATATGGTAAAAATATAACTGTATTTTTCTACTCTTCCCAACCTGTAGTCTGAAATGCACATGTTAACATTCTGACTTACTTTTGGGAAATCCTTTTGGCCTTCCTTTGTAAAGGTCAGGGTTGATACATTAAGGGTCAGAGCAATCTTTATTTCACACTCTAGTGTTCAGAAATATTCAAGAACCATGAGAGTCCCGTTTTACAAGACAGAATTAAAATCCAGAGAAGTTAAGAAATTCACACACATTATGAGTTGAAGAATTGAGATCTGCTCTGATGCTGATAGAAAACAAAAATCCTCAGAACTGGAGCAATAAACAATAGCATGATAAATGGAGAAAAGATTGAAGTTGTCAAGGATTTCATTTCACTTGGATCCACAATCAACCCCCATAGAAGCAATAGCCAAGAAGAAATCAAACTACACATTGCATCAGGCAAATCTGCTACAAAAGAACTCTTTAAAGTGTTCAAAAGCAAAGACATCACTTTAAGGACTAAAGTACTGACCCAAGGCATGGTGTTTTCAATTACCTCATATGCATGCAATAGCTGGACAATGAATAAGGAAGACAGAAGAAGAATTGATGCCTTTGAATTATGGTATTGGCAAAGAATATTGAATATACCATGGACTTCCAGAAGAATGAACAAATCTATCTTGGAAGAAGTATAGACAGAATATTCCTTAGAAGCAAGAATGGCGAGACTTCATCTCACGTACTTTGCACGTGTCATTAGGGGGCTCAGTCCCTGGAGAAGGACATCATGCTTGGTAAAAACAGAGGGTCAGCAAAAAAGAGGAAGACCCTCAATAAGATGGATTGACACAGTGGCTGCAACAATGGACTCAAGTATTACAATGCTTGTGAGGATGGTGCAGGACTGGGTGGTGTTTCAATCTGTTGTACACAGGGTTGCTATGAGTTGGAACCAACTCTATGGCACCTAACAACAACAGCTGATGCTGAGTCACCCTTCATTTACACAGCACTGACTTTGTGAGTCACACAGCTTGGTAGCCAACTTGGCATTGACTATTTCTTCACCTTTTCAAACACTCCACTTACGGACAATTACCTCCTGTCTTTCTGGGTTAATACCTCCAGTAGTCCAATTCCAACAATTCTTCTCTACCCTCAGGTTCTCCAATCCATTTAACTCTCTTTAATAACCCCTTATATTCTCGCTTCCCACTATACCCACTTAAATTTTTTGCTAATCATTATAATTAGTGTGGAAGTTTATGGATTGAATTGTACCCTCCCTCCCCTCCCCCCCCAAAAAAATATGTCTTAAAATCCTAACTCCTATGTCTGTAAATATAACCCTGTTTGGAAATAGGAGGTTTTCTTTTGTCATAATAATGAGGTCATAGTAGTGCAGGATGGGTCTTAATTCGAATCATTTCTGACATAAAAAGAATAGAATAGACATAGAAACACACAGTGGGAAGCCAGACACCATATGAGGATAGTCTACAAGCCAAGGAACTCCAAAGAACCCCAAGGAACCAAGGAACACTCGACACTACAAGGAAGGAATTAACGCACCTGATACCCTGATTCAAACTTACAGCCTCCAGAACTACGAGAATATAAATTTCTGTTTTTTAAAGCCACCCACTTGTGATATTTCTATTATAGCACCACTAGGTAACTAAGACTGGCATAGACAGCTATAAGTCCACCAAAATTTATTCTATACTTCTATATTAATAAATTTATAACTGAAAATCAGATACCCAACCAAGAATTACCTTTGCCCAACATGCTTAATGTGAGTGTGATCATATGATTAATTCTCCCCAACAGAATGTGAGTGAATGTGATGCATGCTACTGCTCTTAAGATATTTCTCCTTCTTTTCCAGGATTTTTTTCCTTTCCTGCTAGCTGAATGCAGAAAGTCAAGACCTTAGGGAATAAAAAAGTCATGAAAGGGAAACATCCTCAATCCCTGAATCAATTCATGGGGGAGAGATGCCCACCAACCTGATATGTATGTAAGAAACACATTTATTTTGTGTGAAGCCATTACTTTTTCGGTCTATTTTTACAGCATTTAGACTACTCTAATATAAGCATCATCTTCTTTGCCCATCTTTCCTTCAGTCATACTGATTTGGCCAGTTCAATCTACGGCTATGCTTACTCCTACTGAAACTGAAGAGTTGAGCAGGTCTGGAGGAGGAAAAAAAAAAAAAAATTAACCCCATGGTGATCGGTCTCTATTTACATTTTTTATTTCGGACACTAAATGAGTACTGAGTGCTAGTCCAAAATATGTCTGTATTTCTCTTGTTGGTAAATTCTACTTATCACACCTTCTCTATTCTTAACTTCCAGTATCCCTTTCACCTTATGACCTTGCTTCTTATTTGACTGAGAATATGAAGCCACCAGGAGAGTTCTGCCGCATCCTCCACCACCAAATCCATCAGCCTACGTGCATCTGTGCTCAATTCTCATTTTCCTTTCCTGTTCTCTCATCATTGTCTTTATGTCTAAATGTTAGAGTGTGCCAGGAATTAGTCTTTAGATATCTTCTCAATCTACACAAGATTCTTAGGTGATCTTATCTAGTCCCATGAACTTAATCACCAATTCAGTTCTTACAAACATCCAAATTTATACCTCCAACCACAATTCATCTCCTGAATTCCTGACTCATTTATCCAGGTGCCTGTTAAATAGTTTCTCATTAATATATAATATTCAAAGCTATATATCTTAAATACAGCATATGCATAATATAATTCAATATTTGATGCAACCTGCTTCTTCTTCAGTCTCCACCTTCCCTGTAAATGGCACTTTCATTAATCTATTAGGCAAAATTCCTCTTTTTTCATAACCCATGTCCACCAAATTAGTGAATCCTGTTAGCTCTACCTTTAAAATAAATGTAGAATTGGAACACTTCCACCACCCTACTGCTATCACCCTGGTCCAAGACAACCTTATCTCTTCCCTGCTGTTGCAGTGACCACCTAACATGCCTCCTTTGTTGTTGGGAGGTGCCATCGAGTCAGTTTTGACTCATAGTGAAACCTATGGACAATAGAATGAAACATTGCCTGGTCATGTGCCATCCTCACAAATGTTGCTATGTTTGAGCCCATCACTGCAGCCACTGTGCCAATCCATTTCATTGAAGGTCTTCCTCTCTTTCACTGATCTTCTGCTTTACCAAACCTGATGTCCTTCTCCAGGGACTGGGCCCTCCTGATAACATGTGAAAAGTACTTAGAGGAAGATTTGCCAACCTTGCTTCTAAGGAGCCTTCTAGCTGCACTTCTTCCAAGACAGATTTGTTCCTTCTTCTAGCAGTCCATGGTATATTCAATATTCTTTGCCAACATCATAATTAAAATGCACCAATTCTTCTTCAATCTTCCTTATTCACTGTCCAGCTTTCCCATGCATATGAGGTGATTGAAAATATCATGTCTTGAATCAGGTGCACTTTAGTCCTCAAAGTGACATCTTTGCTTTTTAACCCTTTAAAGAAGTCCTTTGCAGCAGATTAGCCCAATGCAATACATTTTTTCATTTCTTAACTACTGCCTTTGTGGGCATTGATTGTGGACCCAAGCAAAACGAAGTCCTTGACAACTTAATATTTTCTGCATTTATCATGATACTGCTTGTTGGTCCAGTTGTGAGGATTTTTGTTTTCTTTATGTTGAGTTGTAATCCATATTGAAGGCTGTAGTTGTTGATCTTTATCAGTAAGTGTTTTAAATCCTCTTCACTTTCAACAAGCAAAGTTCTGTCATCTGCGTATCGCAGGTTGTTAGTGAGACTTCCTCCAATCCTGATGCCATGTTCTTCTTCATATTGTCCAGCTTCTCAGATTATTTGCTCAGCATACAAATTGAATGAGCATAGTGAAAGGAAACAATCCTGAAGCACACCCTTCCTGATTTTAAACCAGCAGAATCCTCTTGTTCAGTTCAAATGACAGCCTTTTGATCTATGTACAGGTTCCACATGAGCAAAATTAAGTGTTCTGAAATTCCCATTCTTCACACTGTTATCCATAATTTGTTATTATCCACACAGTTGAATGCCTTTGCCTAGTCAATAGAACACAGGTAAACATCTTTCTGGTATTTTCTGATCAGCCACAATCTACCTGACATCAGCGATGATATGTTTGTTCCATGTCCTCTTCGGAATCTGGCTTGAATTTTTGGCAGTTCCTTGTTGATAAAATGCTGCAACTGTTTTTGAATTATATTTATCAAAATTTTATTGTGTGTGATATTAATGACATTGCTGTATAATTTCCACATTCTATTGGCTCACTTTCCTTTGGAATGGGTACAAATATAGATCTCTTCCTGTTGGTTGAGCAGGTAGCTGTCTTCCAACTTTTTTGGCATGAGCATTTCTAGAGTTGTGTCCGTTTGTTGAAACATCTCAGTTGGTGTTCCGTCAATTCCTGGAACATTGTTTTTTACTAGTGCCTTCAGCACATCTTGTACTTCTTCCTTCAGTACCATCAGTTCTTGATTATATGCTACCTCCTGAGATGGTTGACGTGAACCAATTCTTTCTCGTACAGTGACTCTTCATACTCCTTCCATCACTGATGCTTCCTATGTCATTCAGTTTTTGCCCATAGAATTCTTCAATACTGCAACTCGAGGCTTGAATTATTACTTCTGCTCCTTCAGCTTTAGGAATGCCAAGGATGTTCTTTCCTATTGGTTTTCTAATTCCGGGTCTTTGCACATGTCATTATAATACTTTATTTTGTCTTCTTAAGCCGCCCTTTGAAATCTTCTGTTCAGCTCTTTTACTTCATCATATTTTCTATTTGCTTTAGCTACTCTATATTCACGAGCAATTTTCAGACTGTCTTCTGACATTCACTTTGGTCTTTTCTCTCTTTTCTGTCTTTTTAATGACCTCTTGCTTTCTTCATGTATGATGTCCTTGATGTCATCCACAACTCACCTGGTCTTTGGTCATTAGTGTTCAAGGCGTCAAATCTATTCTTGAGATGGTCTCTAAATTCAGGTGGGATATACTCAAGGTCATGCTTTGGCAATCGAGGACTTATTCTAATTTTCTTCAACTTCAACTTGAACTTGCATATGAGCAATTGATACTCTGTTCTGAAGTCAGCCTTTGGCCTTGTTCTGACTGATGATATTGAGCTTCTCCATTGTCTCTTTCCACATATATAATTGATTTGATTCTTCCCCAGATGAAATACACAGGAATGTGTTAAAACAAAATTTATAACATTTATGTGCCCTACTGCAAATTTTCCAGTAGTTCCCTGTCTCACTCATAGTAAAAGCCTAATTCCTTAAAAGCTGTACATGATCTAGCTCCGATTAGCACTGTGACTTCATCTCCGACTTCACTCCTCCTCAAAATTGCCATTATATAAAGGTTCCAGATTTTAGAATCAGCTTCAAAGAGGAAGATGGGTACAATGGATTGAATTGGGTCCCCCCAAAATATGTGTTGAAATCTTAACCCCTGTATCTGTAAATATGACCCTGTTTGGAAATAGGGAGTTTAATTTTGTTATCTTAATGAGATCATACCAGTGTAGAGTGGGTCCTAAACCTAATTACTTCTGAGATATAAAAAGAGTAGAACAGACACAAAGATACACATTGGGGAAGAGGAAGACAGATACATTAACAAGTCCAGGAACACCAAGGATTGCTGGCAGCTACTAGAAGCTGAACTAGACCAGGAGCCTGAATTCAGACTTCTAGCCTCCTGAAATGTGAGAAAATTAATTTCTGTTTTTTAAGGCCACCTACTTGTGGTGCTGCTGCTAGGTTAGCACTAAGTAACCAAGACAATGGAGAACACCAACATTAATAAGATTGTTTCTTTCAAATGGTATAATAGGGCTCTTGATAAGAAAATCAATTCAGACATTAAAATGAAATTACATTTATTGTGTACCTGAGTTTGTACACAGATTTATAACTAGTGTAATAAATAAATATACTTAAAGAGATCTAGTCACTCTGGTGTTGCCATTCCTCAAACATGCTTAGGCACACTACCATGTCTGCACTTTTGCACTGATTGGTTCTTCCTAGAATGTCTTTCCCAGGATATTTATATGGTTTCATCTCTGATTTCATACAGAGGTTGACTAAAGAGCCTGTTCCTCAAAGATGTTTTTCCAGACCACCCTATAAAGAGAACTCTCTACTTTGTTTTCACTTTGCTCTGCTTTAATTTAATTTATTGACCCTACTGTGTATTTCTTCCATTTTTTTTTTTCCCTCTCCACACTGTTATATAAGCCTCATGAGAATAAGGATATTGCCTACTCTTTTCAGTCTCATATTTTCAACCCCTGAAACAGTGTCTTATACAGAAGAGGCACAAAATAAACATCTGTTGAATAAATTAACTGTCCTCCTAAACATATTATTGATGCACTAGGAATAGTGTTACTAACCATGAGTGAGGAATATTGAATTTATCAAGGGAGGTATGTAAAAATTCATTTAAACTGCTGTCTTTCTCTTACTACACTAAAATATTACATCAGATCTTTTGGGTAGAGGAAGATTCTGATAAAGCCCTCTTGATAATTCTGATATGAACATCTCTCCTCAAGATTTGTGCAACTCTTGGGCTCCCACTAGCTCCAAATGGCATAATTGCCTTTATGGAGAGCTTTATAGTCACCTAAGAACTATTTTTGACATCAGTTAGTAAGACAGAATGAGTTATGAGACCACAGTTAGTGTGAAGACTCAGAGTCAATGCTTGATGCATTATAACTCATCTTGGAGGATGTAAGTAAATGATGGATAGACTCCAAATGCCTACTGAACTGCTCACTCTACAGAAAACTATTAAAACTGGAGAGGATATAGCAATCTTTAAGAATACTTGAAGCACAAATGCAAACCAAGAAGTAAGATTTGAGAAGGTGGATCTGTCTGAATATACTTATTATAGTAGTTGTAAGTCAATATACAAAACTCACATGGACAATAAATACAACTTTATTTTTGTGTCTGAATTTAATTTCTAATCAGAAACTTCGTTTCATCATTGGACAGAAACCTAATCCCATTCTCCTTCCTGAAGCTGATTCTAAAATCTAGATCCTTTAAATAATGGCATGGTACGGGATGGATATAAAAGGCAGTCTCTACTTATCTTCAGTGAGGACCTCCACTTAGAGTTAAATCTTCTTGCATGGCCACCTTTCACTTTTCTTTCAACTGCTTTCATAAGACCCCTTTAGTTCTTCTAACTGTTAAATCAATAAGGTCAACAGGTATAATTTTGCTGCTTTAGTGAAAATTCTAAGGCATTATGTAGGGTCTTTTGTCACTCTCACTTTCTTATGGTCCTTAAGCAAATAGAGTTTATTTTGCCTCAAGCAGAATATCATACATATCTGCCTACCAGGACACACTGTGTTCCACAACATTCTTGCCACTCCTGTGGGCATGAAACTCATTCAGCTGCTTCTGTACTTTTCTGAAAATTCCTTAAGGCTGCCAAAAGTCCTGCCAGTATATCACAAAACCATATATTGTCTGGAATTTTAACACCTCCCAAGGAGGGACCTGTTATCTGCTGCTCCTGCATTCAAAAATCCTATGGGACTTAAAAAGTTCTTGTTGTTTTACTTCCAACTGTTCCCTGCCTCCTAGACCATAAACCTTCACAAATCTCAGGGACAGAAGGCCTTGCTCTAAAGTCATAGCCTTTAGCAAGTTTTTCCTCAAATATATTATCTTTGCCTGGAGTCTTTTCTCTTTCTCCCCACTTTTCCCATTCCCACACTTTTGTAAAATCTATGCATTCTTTCATTAAAGCAATAAGAACTATACTAAAAGGGTTGAAGAGAGTGGATTGTGGAAGGTGCCAAGGGATAAAAGAAAGTACTAGAAGCAGCAACAAGCAATACAAATAATATTTAAATAATACAATATCTTGCCACATAGAAAAATATACAACTTATGTCAATGATAACTGGTTTCTTGATGTCTCAAAATCCCCCCTAATATAATGCCCCTTGTACAATCAGTGCTTTTCTTGTTCTCCCTAGGGATCTCTATGAGACCTTAATACTGAATTCCTAAAAAATGTCATGTTGTTGTTATTCTTTGCCGTCGAGTAGATTCTGACTCGTAACAAGTCAGTTGGACAGAGTAGAGCTGCCCCATAGCATTTCCTAGGCTGTAATTTTTATGGGAGCAGATCTCCAGGTCTTTTCTCCAGCTGAGCTGCTGGTGGGTTTGAACCCATGAACTTTTGGTTAGCAGCCAAGCACTTAACCATTGTGCCACTAGGGCTTCTTAGAGAAATGTCACACTAATGTGAAAATGAATATTAATTTCCCACATTTCTTCATGAAAGAAGTAAACAATTAAAATAATAAGACCATCATATGGGGAGGATTTAAGAATGAGATATGGAAGAGTAGTAGGTAAGTCTATTGAGGCATTATTTTGACATAGACACTACTTATGCTGCTTCAGTAGTCCCTGGGTGGTGCAAACCATTAACACGATCAACTACTAACCAAAAGGTTGAAAGTTCAAGTACACTCAGAGGCCCCTCGGAAGAAAGACTTGGTGATCAACTTGCTAAAAATCAGCCATTAAAAACCCTGCAGAACACAGTTTTACTCCAACACACGTGAGGTCACTAAGAGTCAGAATCAACTCAACAGCAACAGTAGATTAAAGCATATAAGCCTAAATATCAAACAGAATCTAGTAGCTATGTGAACAGAAAATGAACAGGCTTAGTGTAAGTAACACCAGCTATTGTAACAAAACACATGTTCTCCAAATCTTAATGACTTGACACAATAAAAGTTATTTTTCACTCACTCAGAATCAAGTATGAATGTTCCTGGTCACACATTTCCCCTAGTGTCTTGCTTTTCAGAGGTCCCTCAGCTTTGGGATCCAGGTCACCTCTGTCTTGGATGCCATCATTCTCAAAACTTGGACTATAATGTTGTTGCAGAATAGAAGGTCTTTTATTCTGTCATATCTGCAAGTGGTGTATATAACTTCTACCCCCATTCCATCGGGCAAAGTAATTTATATGGCCCACCTAGATTAAAAGGCTGAAAAATGTAGTCCTCCTGTGATAAAATTCTTTGGGGAATGCATAGCCTTATCTCTTCCCTGGTATTTTTATGACCAATCCTTCGTAAAACAGAAAGGAAGAGTACAGCCTTTAATAAAAATAGGCTCTCCTAATAGCCACTGTAACATAAACTCTAAAGATTAGTTTGTCAGGGAATGAAGCGTTAAAATGACTGATTATCAGGCATTTGTCTTGACTGTCATTCCCATCCATCACTGATAATAACAACATTTTGGAATATTAGCATGATAGAACAGCAGTATGTCTATTAAGTATCAAAAGGAATAAAAATCAGATAAAAATGAAAGATTCTGAACAATGTTTGTGATGGGTTAAATTGTGTCCCCCAGAAAGATATGTCGAAGTCTTGGCACCCATGCCTGTGTATGTGAGCTTGTTTGGAAATAGGAACTTTGAAGATGTTAAGTTAACATGCGGTCATCCTGGAATAGAGTGGGTCCTGAGCCAATGTGAGTGGTGTCCTTATAAAGGAGAAGAAGAGACAGAGAGAGATACAGAAAGAAGATGATCATGTGATGATGGAAGCAGAGGCTGGAGTGATGCAGCTGTAAACCAAGGAACACCAAAGATTGTCGGGAGCCACTGGAATCTAGAACGGATTCTTCCTCAGAGACCTTGGAAGGAATCAGCCCTGCTAACACCCTGATTTTGCACTTGCAGCCTCCAGACAATAAATGTCTGTTCTTAGAAGTCACCCAGTTTGTGAAACTTTGTTACAATGGCCTTAGTAAACCAATACAGTGGCCTAGATTTAAATTCTAAGTCTTCAAAAAAACTTGTCAGGAGGTTAAATGTATTTATCTATGAGAGGCTTTCCCATTTTTTAAGTAAACTCTCCCACCATGCTCTTCCATGACCACTATCACTCACACACACACACAAACACACACCGCACAAAAAGATAATGGAAGAAATAAGACGAGGTTTGTGTAAATAGAAAAGGCAGATGAAATTGTGAAAAGGAAGCAGAAGTGGCAGGGCCAAGATGCCAGAGTAGTCAGACACTTCCTGTGGTCCCTCTTACAACAAAGAAAAAAATAAGTGAATCAATTATATATAACAGTCTGGGAGCCCTGAACATCAAAGGCAAAGCTGAGGAATTGGAGTGAGTGGCAGGGGGAGGAAGAGATGGTTCAGAAGCAGTGAGGAGTTGTCAGACCTGACTCAGCAGGAGCCAGAGCCCTTCAGCCCGGATCAGCTCAGGGGTGAGTGGTGAGGCAAGCAGCTGCACTCGGGAGGCGTTTTCCACATTGGGAGATACCCAGCAGCATAGAGTCTACTTGGCCATCCAGAACCAGTGAGAAGCAGCCCTCAATCAGTGAAATATAAGCACTTGCATCTAACCTACTGTGCGGATCAAAAACACTGCCTTTAGGGAAAAACTTCTCTCTCATTTACCTCCCTGCTCCCTGCTCTGCACAGGGTTCAGGACAGCTTCAACGATTCCCAAGTCCCCTGGGCTAGAAGTAGGACCCATTATGCACCCTGAGCCATTCTCCCAGCCTTGGAGAGGGAATAAATTAACAAACAGGGTAAAAAAATAATCTGCCAGCTCCACTAAACCAGAAACTCAGGGTAGGCACAGCTCCTTCACCTAGGCACAGGCATAAGGGGTTCACAGACTCAAGAGTGCGTTTTCCACTGCAGAGACTTGTGTGGGCCTATTTCAATGGCGTAGGCCCTCATTACTGTTGTACAACAGGGTATATACCTGATCTAACTTCACTTTTTCAGCTGTGAAGTGGCAGGTTCATGATATTTGACACTACTCTACCTATTAAACAGGGTCCTCACCTACCCACATCAGGGGACTGAGAACTGATGGCTCCACCCATGCCACCTAGCCACCTCTGACAGGGGCCCAAGAATAAGCGGTGCCTCCCACCCTTACAGCCAACAGCACTGGGCGTTCAGATTCCAGATGCAAAACCTATCCATCTATGCACTCCAGGGAACAGGGACACACTTTTCTCCTGGACACTTGGGGACGGCGGTCAGCTCACTGCCTTGCTCAGTGTGTGTCCCCCTGCTGCAGCTGGATGGCAGTGCCTAAACCAATCACCCTTGCCTGTCTAAGACCTTAGGTGATAGCCTGCCCCACACACTTCATGGCTGACTATCTGGACACCTGAGCTGAATCCATACAGGAGGAGTGCGCAGACTCCTGGGATCACATACTTAGTGGCAGGTCTGGTCACCTGGTAGCAGGCTGTTGGCCCTTCAGAGGTGCTGGTGGTCAGGCTAGCTCAAAAGAGCAGCCTATTGGGCATTTCAAAACAAAACAAAACAAAACAAAAAGCTAGCATACAGTAAGCAAACATAAAATAAATAAATAAAATAACTTATTGATGGCTTGGAGGCAACAGTCAATTTCAAATCATATAAAGAGACAGACCATGATGGCTTCAGCAAGCTCCCAAAATAAAGAATCTAGAAATTTCCAGAGGAAGAAAATTTCTTGGAATTACCAGAGGCAGAATACAAAAGATTAATATACAGAACTCTTCAAGACGTCAGGATTGGAAATTAAGCAAAATGCAGAACACGCAATAGAGGAACTTAAAAAGATTAGAGAAGAACATGAAGACAAATTTTACAGGCTGCAAGAATCCGTAGAGAGACAGCAATCAGAAATCCAGAAGATTAACAATAAAATGTTAGAATTAGACAATTCAATAGAAAGCCATAGGAGCAGAATTGAGGCAATGGAAATCAGAATTAGTGAGATTGAAGGTAAAGCACTTGATACCAACTTATTTAAGGAAAAATCAGATAAAAGGATTTTAAAAAATGTAGAAACCCTAAGAATTATGTGGGATTCTATCAAGAGGAATAACCTACAAGTGATTGGAGTATTAGAACAAGGAAGGATAACAGAAAATACAGAGAGAACTGTTGAACATTTATTGGCAGAAAACTTCCCTGATATCGTGAAAGATGAGAAGATATCTATCCAAGATAGTCATCGAGCCCCACATAAGGTAGATCCCAAAAGAAACTCACCAAGACGTTTATAATCAAACTTGCCAAAACCAAAGATAAACAAAGAGTTTTAAGAGTGGCTAGGGATAAACGGAAAGTCATATACAAAGGAGAATCAATAACAGTAAGCTCAGACTACTCAGCGGAAATCAAGCAGGCAAGAAGGCAATGGGATGACATATATAAAGACTTGAAGGAAAAAAACTGCCAGCCAAGAATTATATATCCAGCAAAACTGTCTCTCAAATATGATGGCGAAATTAGGGCATTTCCAGACGAACAGAAGTTTAGGGAATTTTCAAAAAACCAAACCAAAATTACAAGAAATACTAAAACGAGTACTCTGGTTAAAAAATCAATAACATCATATAACAACCCAACACTAGAACACAGGACAGAGCAACCAGTTATCAACCCAGATAGGGAAGTCACAAAAATAAATCACTGAAAATAGGGAAACAGATGTCAATATGTAAAAGATGACAACATTAAAACAATAAAGAGGGACTTAAAAAGTGTAGACATAGATTTTTCACATGGAGAGGAAGTCGAGGCAATATAAAGAAATAAAACACTGATATAAACTTAGAAAAATAGGGATAAATATTAAGGTAACCACAGAGGAAACTAACAATCCTACATGTCAAAATAAAAAACAAGAAAAATATAAAGACTCAGGAAATACAAAATCAACAACAATAAAAAGGATGAAAAGAAAATACTTAAATAAAAATGACTCAGCACAGAAGATTAAGTGGAACAAAGAAACTGTCAACAACACACACAAAAAAAGACATCAAAATGACAGCACTAAACTCATACCTATCAATAATTACCCTAAATATAAATGGACTAAATGCACCAATAAAAAGACAGACAGTGGCAGATTGGATTAAAAAACACGAGCAATCTGTATGCTGCCTACAAGAGACGAACCTTAGACTTAAAGTCACAAACAAATGAAAACTCAAAGGATGGAAAAAAATATATCAAGCAAACAACAATTAAAAAAGATCAGGAGTGGCAATATTAATCTCTGACAAAATAGACTTTAAAGTAAAATCCACCACAAAGGATAAGGAAGGACACTATATAATGATTAAAGGGTCAATACACCAGGAGGACATAACTATAATAAATATTTACACACCCAACAACAGGGCTCAAAAACACATAAAACAAACTCTAACAGTATTGAAAAGAGAGATAGACAGCTCCACAATAGTAGTAGAAGACTTCAACATACCACTTTCAGTGAAGGACAGAACATCCAGAAAGAAGCTCAACAAAGACACGGGAGATCTAAATGCTACAATCAACCAACTTGAGCTCATAGACATATACTGAACACTCCACCCAACAACACTCAAGTATACTTTCTTTTCCAACGCACATTATCCAGAATAGACCACATGTTTAGGCCATAAAGCAAGACTTAACAAAATCCAAAGCATTGAAAGATTACAAAATATATTTTCTGACCATACAGCCATAAAAGTAGAAATCAATAACAGAAAAAACAAGGCAAATAAATCAAACACATAGAAATTGAACACCTTGTTCAGAAACTACTGGGTTATAGAAGAAATTAAGGATGGAATAAAGAAATTCATAGATCAAATGAGAATGAAAACACAACCTACCAGAACCTTTGGGACACAGCAAAAGCAGTGCTCAGACGTCAGTTTATAACAATAAATGCACACATTCAAAAAGAAGAAAGGTCCAAAATCAAAACATTAACCCCACAAATGGAACAAGTAGAAAGAGAGCAAAAAAGGAAGCCCTCGGGTTCCAGAAGAAAGGAAATAACAAGAATTAGAGCAGAATTAAATGAAATAGAGAAGAGAAAAGCAAGTGAAAGAGTTAACAAGACCAAAAGTTGGTTCTTTGAAAAGTTCAACAAAGTTGATAAACCATTGGCCAAACTGACCAAAGAAAAACAGGGCAGGAAGCAAATAACCCGTATAAGAAATGAGATGGGTGATATCACAACAGACCCAACTGAAATTAAAAGAATCATAACAGAATACTATGAAAAACTATACTCTAACAAATTTGAAAACCTAGAGGAAATGGACAAATTTTTAGCAACTCACTACCTACCTAAACTAACACAAACAGATGTAGAACAACTAAATAAACCTGCAACAAAAGAAGAGATTGAAAAGGTAATTTAAAAACTCCCAATTAAAAAAAGCCCTGGCCTGGACACCTTCACTGAAGAATGCTACCAAACTTTCAGAAAAGAGTTACCACCACTTCTACTAAAGGTATTTCAGAGCATAGAAAAGGATGGAATACTTCCAAACTCATTCTACGAAGCCAGCATAACCCTGATACCAAAACCAGGTAAAGACACTACAAAAAAAGAAAATTACAGACCAACATCCTTCAGGAATATTGACGCAAAAATCCTCAACAAAATTCTAGCCAATAGAATTCAGCAACATATCAAAAAATAAAAATAAAAAATAACTGACCATGATCAAGTGGGATTTATACCAGGTATGCAGGGATGGTTCTACATCAGAAAAAAATCAATGTAATCCATCACTTTAATAAAACAAAAGCCAAGAACCACATGATCTTATCAATCGATGCAGAAAAGGCATTTGACAAAGTCCAACACCCATTCATGATAAAAACTCTCAACAAAATAGGAATAGAAGGAAAATTCCTCAACATAATCAAAGGCATTTACACAAAGCCAACAGCCAACATCATCCTAAGTGGAGAGACTTTGAAAGCATACCCCTTGAGAAAGGCAACAGGATAAGTATGCCCTTTATCACCACTCTTCTTCAACATTATGCTGGAGTTTCTAGCCACAGCAATTAGGCTAGAAAAAATAAATAAAAGGCATCCAAATGTAGGGAAGAAGTCAAAGTATCTCTATTTGCAGATGGTATGATCTTATACACAGAAAACCCCAAAGAATCCACAAGAAAACGACTGGAACTAATAGAAGATTTCAGCAAAGTTTCAGGATGCAAGATAAACATACAAAATTCAGTTGGATTCCTTTACACCAACAAAGAGAACTTCAAAGAGGAAATCACCAAATCAATACCATTTACAATACCCCCAAGAAGATAAAATACTTAGAAATAAATCTAACCAGAGACATAAAAGACCTATACAATGACAACTACAAGACACTACTGCAAGAAACCAAAAGAGACCTGCATAATTGGAAAAACATACCTTGCTCATGGATAGGAAGACTCAACATTGTGAAAATGTCAATTCTACCCAAAGCAATCTACAGATACAATGTAATCCCGATACAAATTCCAATGGCATTTTTTAATGAGAAGGAGAAACAGATCACCAACTTCATAAGGAAAGGGAAGAGGCCCCCAATAAGTAAAGCATTACTGAAGAAGAACAAAGTGGGAGGCCTCATGCTATCTGATTTTAGTAACTATTATAATGCCATGGTAATGGAAACAGCCTGGTACTTGTACAACAACAGATACATAGACCAATGGAACAGAATTGAGAATCCAAACATACATTCATCCACCTATCAGCAGCTGATTTTAGACAAAGGCCTAAATACCTTAATTGGGGAGAAGACAGTCTCTTTAACAAATGGTGCTGGCATACCTGGGCACCCATCTGCAAAAAACTGAAACAAAACCCATACCTCACACCATCCACAAAAACTAACTCAAAATGGATCAAAACCTAAATATAAAATTTAAAAAGAAAAATATCATGGAAGAAAACATAGGGACAACGCTAGGAACCCTAATACATGGCATAAACAGAATACGAACCATAAGTAACAATGCACAAGCACCAGAAGAGAAACTAGATAACTGGGAGCTCCTAAAAATCAAACACTTATGCTCATCAAAAGACTTCACCAAAAGAGTAAAAAGACGACCTACAGACTGGGAAAAAATTTTTGGCTACAACAAATTCGATCAGCATCTAATCTCTAAAATCTACAAGATACTGCAAAACCTCAACAGCAAAAAGACAAATAACCCAATTAAAAAATGGGCAAAGGATATGAATAGGCCCTTCGCCAAAGAAGACATTCAGGCTGCTAACAGACACATGAAGAAATGCTCATGATCATTAGCCATTAGAGAAATGTAAATCAAAACTACAATGGGATACCATCTCACCTCAACAAAGCTAGCATGAATCCAAAAAAACACAAAATAATAAATGCTGGAGAGGTTGTGAAGAGACTAGAACACTTGTACACTGTTGGTGGGAATGTAAAATGGTACAACCACTTTGGAAATCAATTTGGCGCTTCCTTAAAAAGCTACCAATAGAAGTACCATATTATCCAGCAATCCCACTCGTTGGAATACAACATAGAGAAATATGAGCTGTCATACAAATAGATATATGCATACCCATGTTCATTGCAGCACTGTTCACGATAGCAAAAAGATGGAAACAACCTAGGAGGTCATCAATGGATGAATGGATAAACAAATTATGGTATATCCACACAATGATAAAGAACAAGGATGGATCTGTGAAACATAACATGGAGGAATCTGGAGGCATTATGCTGAGTGAATTTAGTCAGTCACAGAAGGACAAATACGGTATAAGACCACTATTATAAGAACTCAAGAAAAGGTTTAAACACAGAAGAAAACATTCTTTGATGGTTATGAGGGTGGGGAGGGAGGGTGAGGGTTATTCACTAACTAGATAGTAGACAAGAATTACGTTAGGTGAAGGGAAGGACTGCACACAATACAGGGGAAGTAAGCACAACTGGACTAAACCAAAGCTAAGAAGTTTCCTGAACACAATTGAACAATTCAAGGGACAGAGTAGCAGGGGCAGCAGTCTGGGGACCAGGCTTTCAGGAGTCATCTAGGTCAACTGACATAACAAAGCTTATTAAGAAAATTTTTTACATCCTATTTTGGTGAGTGGCGTTTGGGTTCTTAAAAGCTAGCAAGCAGCCGTCTAAGATGCATCAATTGGTCCCAACCACCTGGAATAAAGGAGAATGAAGAACACCAAAGACACAAGGAAAGTATTAGCCCAAGAGACAGAAAGGGCCACATAGACCAGAGACTTCATCAGCCTGAGACCAGAAGAACTGGATGGTGTCTGGCTACCACCAATGACCACCCTGACAGGGAACACAACAGAGAGTCCCTGATGCAGCAGGAGAAAAGTGGGGTTCAGAGCTCAAATTCTAGTAAAAAGACCAGACTTAATGGTCTGACTGAGACTGGAGGAACCCCAGTAAGCGTGGGCCCTAGACTCTCTGTCAACCTAGAACTAAAACAATTCCCAAGGCCAACTCTTTAGACAAAGATTGGACTGGACTGTGGGACATAAAATGATACTCAGGAAGAGTGTGCTTCTTAGCTCAAGTGGCTACATGAGACTAAATAGGCAGCTTCTGTCCAGAGGTGAGATGAGAAGGCAGAGAGGGTTAGGAGCTGGTTGAACGGACACTGGAAATCAGGGGTGGAAAGGAGGAGTGTGCAGTCACAGTATAGGGAGAGCAATTAGGGTCACATAACAATGTATGTATAAATTTTTGTATGAGAAACTAACTTGAACTGTAAACTTTCACTTAAACTACAATAATAAAAAAATAAATAAACAAAAGGAAGCAGAGAGGAAATAGGAGGTCTGGCTGATTTCTAATATTAGTGAATATCAGGAAAATGTTTAAGCCAAAAACAGAAAGGGAAGGTGGGATTTTTCAACTATTAGAAATGGAAATAATGTAGAAAGGGGGTAGGGGGGGAACCAAGAGGTGATTGTTCTGATTTTCATGCTAAGAGTTAAAGTTAGCTTTTAAAATTTTTCTGCTCTAACAGTTTTGACATTTAGAAAAATAAAGAACTTTTACAAAGTTAGAAATTTCCTATTGCATTTAAGGCACTCTGTGTGTTCAGTAAATGTCATAATGCCATTAAGTCCCCTTCACAGACATGCAATTTTGTTCTCTCACCTTAGGCTTTTAATGCAGTGAGTGCTTTAAGGAGTACAAGGTAGAGCCTGGGGACCTGGCAAGGAGTTTTCAAATCCTTACTGTTGGGCTTGAATTTTAATAATGTATCATTAAGAAAATGACTCTCAATTAGTGTGGTATTTACCTTCTTTTATTTTGCTTTTACAAGACCCATCTCTACAAAATGTCCTTCCGTAAAATATATCTTTTTAGTTAGAAATGTGTTTAAAAATTAATATCTGAAAAATAGCATTTTGTTATATTGCTTTTATTCTATGACATAACCGAGTGTGTTGCTAGGCAACTAGCGACGACTTTTGGAAAACTGCATACTTTATAATAGGCTACTTTAGAGGCACTTTTTGAAAAACAAATAGAGTTATTTAAAAGCATCTTTTGTAATTCTGTGTAGAAGACGGTTTCTTAAAAAATCAACATATCCAAAAGTTTGGAGGAGATGTTCCTGTCACATTGCTACTGCAGTTTGCATTTAGCAGAGAGAGAGAGACAACGAGATCTTAAATCTATTTCTGACAAGAATCCATGGTACTAATGAAAATGTTAATTGTAAATTATGCATTAGATTCAATTTTTATTCAAATATTGCTTTGGTGATGAAAACATAGCATAATGATTTGGAGGCACAGAACTAAAATAATTGTAATTATAATAACAACTTGAAATAAACACAAATAAAATAAACTGCTACTACCCTGGCTCTGTCTACGGGTTCCTAACTGCTCTCTTACATACAGAAATGACTATCAAACTTAAAAGAAACCATTTTTGTTGACTAACACCAGTCAGTTAGTATGGAGGAAATTATTACACTGGGTAGAAGTTTAGAATAAATGATGTCTAAAATCTATCCCAAATTTAAGTTTATATAACTCTATAAAATGTTACATTTTGTTCTTTAACATGACATTTAAAACAGTAAAAGTGATGTATGCTAGCTATAGAAAGTCTGAGAAATATAGAAACATACAAAGGATAAAAGTTTTATCATCCATAATTTTAAAACCTAGAAAAGAAAAACCGCTATTAATATTTTAGTATAAGTCACATCAGAATTTTTGGTCTATATGCATTGTTTTGATTTGGATTGTTTGTTTATACTTTTCTATTCACCAAATTGCTATTTTATGATACATCATATATATATATATATATATATATATATATATAGTTTATAGTTTACTTTTTTCTGTTACAGTTATATTGTGAGCACTTTTCCATGTATATAATTTTTTAGATATGTTATTGAATAGCTGAGTGGAAGTCCACCATATTGCTGTACCATAATTTATTTATTTATTCTACTACAGCTGGAATTTTCCACCAATTTTTCATTATTATAAATAATGTTGCAACGAATGTCCTTATTCATAAATCATGGTGCATGTCTCTGTTGATTTCCTTAGGGTAGGTGGCTTGAAGTGAATTTACTGAGTCAAAGGGTACACATTATTTTAAGGCTGTAGACACATATTTCCGAATTGTTTTTCAGGAAAAAAAAGTGAAAAGACAAGCTACCAACTGAGAGAATATCTTCAGAAATCATATATCAAATAAGAATCTAATAACCAAAATGTATATACAACTTCAACAACTTAGCAACAAAAACACAACTAAATCAAAAAATGGGCAAAAGACTTCAATAGATATTTCACCAAAGACGATATTTAAACGGCCACCAAACACATGAAAAGTGCGCAACATCATTAGCCATCAGTGAAATGCAAATCCAAACAACAATTTCACCCCCAATAGGATGGCTAAGATGAAAGAATAAAATAACAGAACATAACAAATATTGGCAAACAAACCAAAACTCATTGCCATCGAGTCGATTCCAACCCATAACTATTGTCAAGGATACGGGGAAATTAGAACCCTTATCCACTGCAGGTGGGAAGGCACAATGGTTCAGCCGTTGTGGAAAACAGTGTGGTAGTTCCTAAAAAAACTGAAAATAGAGCTACCTATGACCTAACAATTCCACTGTTAGGAATATATCCAAGGAACTTGAAAGCAGTGACATGAACAGACATGTACATCAAATATTCATTGCAATATTACTCATAATGGCCAAAAAGTAGAAACAACTTAAACAGTGATGCCACTACAAGGGTGCAGAGGGTGCAGACTGCACCAGGTGACACTGTCAGAGGTGACACCAAAATGACAGTCCATAAAATTTTTATGCAGTTTCAGTAGAAATTTATTATTTTTTATAAAAATATTCCTGTAGTTGGTTATAACAACAACAACAAAAAAAACATTTTTCATAAGCCCAGCTTGCATGTATCAATATACCTACGAGGCTAAAACTCTACACTAATTACTTTCTGAACCTTCCAATGTGCTCTGGTCAGAGCTGTCACTATTACCCGATTACAACATCGCTTCAAATCACTAGGTTTTGTCTGCACGTGCTACAAGCATGTGCTGTTGTTTTCATTGCTGCCAGTGTTTTTATAGTTACCGATTTTGTCAAATTTCCTGGTGTTTTAGCTACAATATTGTGGTAATTAGTATTAGTGAATCTATATCAATAACTTTTTTGAGAATGAAGTAGTAATTAAAGGAAAAGAAGAAAAATCAACAGAGGCTTCTGCTGTTACTAATAATGTTGCAATTTGACGTAGAGAGATTTTACAAAACAGCTTTGTTGTTAGTATTCATATAACGTAAGAAATAATACATTTAAGTAATTTACGACTGTATTTATCATGTATCATTCGATGATTAAAATTGATAATAAACATTACTAAAAATTCTGTATGGTCTGGTACGAGAGGAGGTCCATGGAGAGGTGGTGGCACAATGAATTACCACAGTGGGTGACACCAACTCTAGTGACACCCTGAATCTAAATGCCCGTCAGCAGATGAATGGATAAACAAAACGTGATGCCCAGAAGCAATGGAATACGACTCAGCCAGAAAGAGAAATGAAATCTTTTGGGAACTTTTACACACAATAAGCAACAGTCACAGTTTTCTTGTCCCCCCTCCCTGAACAATTGCCCAAGGAAAAGGGAGGGAAAAATCAGTTACAGAGTGGGAGCGGTGTTATGGTTAATGTTATCTGTCAACTTGGCTAGGTTCTGATTCTCAGTGATTTGGCAGAGACTATGTAATCACTTTCTATTTTGTGATCTGATGTGAGCAGCCAATCTGTTGACAGGGGAGTTTCCTTGAGAGTGTCCTCTGCCTCCAGTATATAAATGGATGTTCTAGCAAAGCTCGTTCCCTTTCTTGACCCTGCACTTTTCTCATCTCCTGACCTCCAGTTCTTGGGACGAAGACAGCAGAGGTCTTCAGCCTGCCACCTGACCCATGGATTTGGAACTTGTCAGCCCACGCTATTGCATGAGCCATTTCCTCACATCAGCATAAGCCATTTCCTTGAAGTAAATCTCTCTCTCTATAGCTTCACTGATTTTGCTCATTTAGTGAACCCAGACAAAGAGAAGAGGTATCTTCAATTCTATTAAGGGATATATGATTGACTATCTCCCAGAACAATGGGGAACAGTGCTAAGATTTTATATAGATATAGATACAGATACAGATATAGATATATGCAGCTGCACAAAAAAAAGGTGTGGTGAAATTTTCCAACAGTTTTAATTCCCAGACTGCACACCTAAATTCTGTTTCAAAAGTCTAATATGAGTCTTGGAGATGCATATGTTTAATAATGTGCCCAGATGACTCTTAATGTGCATTTAGTCTTAAAAACATACACTTTGTATTGATTAATTGTAATTGTTGACTTCAGCAAAAAAGAGGAAGACCTTCAACAAGATGGACTGACATCATGGCTGCAACTGTGGGCTCAAAAATACCTCCTATTGTGAAGATGGCACAGGACCCAGCAACATTTTGTTCTGTTATATAAAGAGTGGCTATGAATCTGAACTGACTTGATAGCACTTAACAATAACAATAACCATTGTTATGGATAGAATTGTGTTCCCCTCAGAATATGTATTAGAATCCTCACCCCATACCTGTAAATTCTGTTTATCATGATGTGCTTGTTGGTCCAGTTGTGAGGATTTTTGTTTTATGTTGAGGTGTAATTCATACTGAAGGCTGTGATCTTTGGTCTTCATCTGTAAGTGCTTCAAGTCCTCTTCACTTCAGCAAGCAAGGTTGTATAATCTGCATAACACAGGTGTTAGTCAGTCTTCCTCCAATCCTGATGCCCGTTCTTCTTCATATAGTCCAGTTTCTCAGACAATTTGCTCAGCATACAGATTGAATAGTTTTGGTGAAAGAATACAACCCTGAGGCACACCTTTCCTGACTTTAAACCATGCAGTACCCCCTTGTTCTGTTCAAATGACTGCTTCTTGATCCATGTACAGATTCCTCATGAGCACAATTAAGTGTTTTGGAATTCCCATTCTTCACAATGTTATCCATAATTTGTTATGATCCACACAGTATAATGTCTTAGCATAGACAATAAAACACCGGTAAACATCTTTCTGGAATTCTCTCCTTTCAGCCAGGATCCATCTGATATCAGCAATGATATCCCTCGTTCCATGTCCTCTTCTAAATCCCGCTTGAATTTCTGGCAGTTCCATGTCGACATACTGCTGCAGCCACTTTTGAAAGATCTTCAGCAAAATTTTGCTTGCATGTGATATTAATGATATTATTCAATAATTTCCACATTCAGTTGGATCACCTTTCTTGGGAATAGGCATAAACATGAATCTCTTCCAGTTGGCTGGCCAGGTAGCTGTCTTCCAAATTTCTTGGCATAGACAAGTGAGCACTTCTAGCACTGCATCTATCTGTTGAAACATCTCAATTAGTATTCTATCAATTCCTGGAGCTTTGTTTTTCTCCAATGCCTTCAGTGCAGCTTGGGCTTCTTCCTTTGTACCATCAGTTCCTGATCATATGCAATCTCCTAAAATGGTTAATGGTCAATCAAATATTTTTGGTATAGTGACTGTGTGTATTCTTTCCATTCTTTTTGACGTTTCCTGTGTCATTTAATATTTTCCCAGTAAAATCCTTCAGTATTGCAATTCGAGGTTTGAATTTTTTTTTCAGTTCTTTCAGCCTGAGAAATGCTGAGCATGTCCATCGCTTTTGGTTTCTATCTCCAGGTCTTTGCATAAGTGATCATAATACTTTATACATAAATATATAAAGAAAACAAAAATCTTCACAACCAGACCAATAAACAACATCATGATAATCAGAGAAAAGATTGAAGTTGTCAAGCATTTCATTTTACTTGGATCCACAATCAACATCCCTGGAAGCAGCAGTCAAGAAATCAAAAGATGCATTGTATTGAGCAAATCAGCTGCAAAAGACCTCTTTAAAGTGTTGAGAAGCAAAGATGTCACTTTAGGGACTAAGGTGCACCTGACCCAAGCCATGGTGTTTTCCATCACCTCATTTGCATGCAAGCGCTGGACAATGAATAAGGAAGAGTGAAGAAGAATTGATGCTTTTGAACTGTGGTGTTGGCTAAGAACATTGAATACACAATGGGCTGCCAAAAGAACCAATAAATCTGTCTTGGAAGAAGTACAACCAGAATGTCCCTTAGAAGCAAGGATGCCGAGACTTTGTCTCACATACTTTGGACATGTTATTGGGAGGAATCAGTCCCTAGAGAAGGACATCATGCTTGGTAAAGTGGAGGGTCAGCAAAAGACAGGAAGACCCTCAATAAGATGGATTGACACAGTGGCTGCAACAATGGCCTCAAGCATAGCAATGGTTGTGAGGATGGCCCAGGACTGGGCCATGTTTCATTCTGTTGTGCATAGGGTTGGAACAGGCTGCATAAGCTCAATTACCACCATTGCTGAATAAGAGATTCCCACCACTATCCCCTGCTTTTCCTAATGATATTTTTTTCTTCTTTCTCCCTCCTCCGATTCCAGTAAGATTAACTAAAGTTTCACCTTGGAGGGTGGCAAAACAAATTGTTAACCCCCAAGGACTGCCAGGAAAAGGATTCATTCATCTGTGACGTGACAATTGTGACTAATGGCACTAGATAACCCTCAAGGATTGCCAGTAAGAGGTTAACCCATCTGAGACTTGCCAGTCATGACTACTGTGAAGAGAAACTATAATCTTGTCCATATAAAAACTTCAGTCAGTCTCCAGTTCTGGGAGACAGGTCTTTTGGAGGATCTCATTCCCCTCTGTCTTTTGTATATCGATATGCAATAAAACCCTCTTGCTGCTCACTTCACCCCGTCTCAGTATTGGTTTTTGTGGCAGGCAGTTCAGATCCACGTTTTTCAGTAATAGGGTCACTATGAGTGGGAACCAACTCCAAGGAACCTAACAACAACAACATACCTGTGGATGTAATCTTATTTGGAAATAGAGCTTTATTTTCTATGTTAATGAGGTCAAATCATTGTAGGTTATGTCCTTAACCTAACCACTTTTGAGTTTGTGATGGTTAAGATTGTGTGTCAACTTGGCTGAGCCATGATTCTCAGTGTTTTGGCAGTCATATAATGTTTCAATCACTTTCTTGTTGATATTTGATATGTGATCACCCCCATGATGGCATCTGCTGAGAGTAGCCAGTCAGTTGAAAAGGAGTTTCCTTGGGCCTGTGGCCTGCATCCAAATATAAGCAGACATTCTGGCAAGGCTCTAGGGCTTCTGGATCCTGCAGCTGGCTCCTGTTTATCTGATCTCCAGTTCTTGGGACTTGAGCTAGCAGCTTACCTGTGGTCTTGACTGCCAGTCTTGGAATTTGTCTATCTTTGCAGCCTGTGAGCAAGAGCCCTTCTCTCAGACTTGCTGATCTTGGGTTCTCCGGCCCCTGTAGCTACATGAATCAGGAGAAGCCTCTAAGGATAGAGGCTTGAGATATTCCACCCTCTACAATCACGAGCCATTTCCTTGATATAAATCTCTCTCTCTCTCTCTCTCTATATATATATATATGTATATATATATATATATATATATATATATATATATACATATGTACAGATATACACTTTACTGGTTTTGCTTCTCTAGAGAACCCAGCCTAAGACAGAGTTATAAAAAGAGGAGTTTAGACACAGACGCGCACACAGACTGGGGAAGACAAATGCTATGTGAGAATCTTCAAGGAACCAAGGAAACCCCAGGGCTACCAACAAGGAAGGAATTGACATGGCTAAGAACCTGATCTAGACTTTTAGCCTCCAAAGCTGTGAGAAAATAAATTCCCATTCTTTAAATTTACCCACTTGTATTTCTATTACTGCAGCACTAGGTAATTATAAGGGAATCATCAGCTGGAAACTCTAGTGGTGTAGTGGTTAAGAGTTTGGCTGCTAACCAAAAGGTCGGCTGTTCAAATCCACCAGAAGCCCCTTGGAAACCCTATGAGGCAGTTCTACTTTGTCCTATAGGGTAACTATGAGTCAGAATCAACTTGACAGCAATGGGATTTTTTTTTTTTTTCTTATCAACTTAGAAATTTCCAACTTTTACAGCTTCCTACCTGTTATTTTTATTAAGATAATTTTGCTGCAAATTATTAATAATGTATTTTTCTTAAAATTTTGTATTTCAAGATCTATTTTCAAAATTCTCATTATATTTTATTATATCAGCAATAATTGTTTCTGTTACTTTTTTCTAGTTTCACTGATCACCACATCATTTTTTACACCACACACATTCTTTATGGAGAACTTATTTTGATGCATGTTTTCATTGCCTGGATATAGCTTCAAGTAATTTTTTCAGGATGTGTACTTAGGTGGTATAATTTTCGTGTCCTTACATGTCAGAGAAAATCTTTCTCTTGCCTTTGCAAATAAATGATGTTTTCTCTAAATATAGAATTCTTGGACCTTAAACTTTTTGCTTTCAAAGCTGCTGACATTGCTCTATTGATTTCTGACCCTAAGTGATCAGGGAAAAAAAAAAAAAAAAAAACCTAACACTAACCTCATCATATCCTTTGAAGGAACCGTCTTTTCTGCTAGATATGCAGGGTGTCTATATTCCCTAAATTTGAATTGACCCTTTTTGATCTGAAGTCTCAAGTTTATCTTCAAGTTTAAGTATGTGTTTAATGGTTATTCCCTCACCATGTTTTTTCTTCCAACTAGAGGTATATTATCTGATAGCTTTCAAACTTAGTCTCCAAATAGATTCATTTTTTTAATCAGAATTCCATCAAATGATTATTACCTCCACTTAAAAAATTTATTGGAATGATAGGGACATAAATACATTCATTCAGTCTCTTATATTTGCTCTTTTTTATTTGTTATATTCTAGGATATTTCATTTTAATGAAAATTAGATATTTTAGTTTTCACCTATTCCTTTTAGTACATCCACTCCATATCTCCTTTTTTTCAATGGATTCACTTCCATTTTTTTGTGCTTTCCAGTCTTTCTAAGATCATAATATGTATGTATATTCTATTCAACTGTAATTGCTATACCCTGTTTGGTTTTAAATCATGAAGATGAAAGTGTACTTCCCCTTTTATAACTTATAAGTTATCCTTAATAAAAGCCAGATGCACACATGTTCTTGTTTGTTACCCGTGACAAATTTAAGAGAAGAAATTCTGGAAACTAGCACTTCAAGTATTAAAAAAAAATGTAATTTACCCTTTTCTGGGTTTATATTGATTATTTTGGTAAAATTTTCCAGAACTATATGACAGGACTTAGTAATAATCTTTACAAAACATCTTCAGATTCTCAGCAGTAAAAGACCAAGGCACTAAGTGTAAAATCCGAGGGACTAATGTAAACATTTAACTGTTAGGGAATTTTTTATGCTCAGTTACCCAGGACGTTGTTCAAACCCCTCTTTTATCAATTCTCAGTAATTCCCAGCTTGCCTAAATAATGACTTCTGGAATCTGCATGAAGGATATTATTTGCATATGTTAATTTGTTTATTTGCATTGGTAGCTGAATAATAACAACTCTATTTTCTCTAAATATTTTTTATTATTATTATATTTCCTTTTTAACCAGAAGGCCACATTTAGAAGAGTCAAGTAGGCCTCTGAATGTAAGTGCCCAGGTAGGGTTAATAGTGAGTTCTTGGTGTATGGCTTTGCCTGTTGCCAAGTTTTCTAACTTTAATTATGTATACTGGAAGCTGTGTCATAAAAGACAAATTGTTATATGGAGCCCAAAAAGCTAGGTTCAACTCTTGGTTCTACGACTTACCATGTTATCTTAGCCAATTCATTTAACCAGTTAGAATCTCCATTTACTTCTCTATAAAATAAGGATAATAATTTATAGATGAAAGGTTAGGAAGATGAAATAACATGATAAACATTGAACAATTTTAAGCTGGTTACTCATATTTTTATTTTCCAAACACTTACTTTCCAAGAGGTTTATTTTATACAAACTCTAAAATGTGATAAAAACAAATATGGGATGACCATTGCTATTAGGTTTCAGCACCTTATGGGGATTTCACTTAAATCTGTCCAATCGCTCTATAGTCAACCTTTATTGAATTTAAAGAAAGTTTTTCATCAACTTTATTTCCAAGGCTTACTAGTAAATAGAGAAATAGTGCCTAAATCCAAATATACAACAATCTCAGGGGCAAGATTCAAGAAAGCCATGAAATCAAGTAAAATGGTATTTTGTTTCATTTCCCGTAGACAATAAGATTTTTCTTAACTTATTTTAAATTGACAGTATGTAGTGTTAATACATACATGTGTTTGTGGGAGAGGTAGGTTATTTCTACATTAGATAATAAATTATTGGAAGTCAAATCTGATCACTTTATATTGCCCAAATAACAAAACAGAGACAGAAACTTCAGCATGCAAAATTGAGCCCAAATCCACAATTAAAGGGAAAAATGATTAACAAAAGTATCGCAAGTAATGTTCAAAACTCTTTTTAAAAAGTTTATTTCTGCAGAGAACAAACTTATAATGGAAACAGCCCTCTTATCTCTTGGAAACACATTTGTTAGGTTTCAAAACAAGATATAAATTATGAATACTATTGCTGTTATGACAAAATACAATTGTTCCTTGAAAATTTCATTAACTTGTAAATAAATTGCAGTTAACCCATGAGTTGATTATTTATCTCAGGAATTTTTAGCTGGTGTTTGAATGCCTATGTGCTGAATAGAACTAAGGCAGGCAGTGTTTTGACATTTTTTCTAATTTTGAAGATTAAAATCAGAGTGAAAAAGATAATAAAGGTAGTTGAAAGCTGGTCTCAAGGTCAGCAGTACACAAAAAGAATCAAGTAGAAATAGAGTAGTGGTTTTTGTGCATCTTAATCTGATTAATCAACCTACCAAGTGCCAAACATTCTGATGAGTGGGATTTACAAATGAAATCTAATGTATATCTGTTTGAAAACTGAATTTAAGAGACTTGAAATGGCTTCAGAAATGAAGAGAAGTGGCAATTATATGAAATCTTGGGTCAATCTTGGTGTTGATATCAATTCATGGCAGACTTGTAGCTATGTGAAATACTTGAAAGGGATTGTATGTTTGTTTTTCTTACTTTTTTTCATGTTCATCATATAACAACCTCCTCTATTTTTTTTTCCAGTAACTAAAATCAGCATGGTACTGATGATCTCCTCATGCCCTGAAGAAACAACTTTATCATTCCATTAATATCTTTCCACCTCTAAAATTAAAGAAGATTCCAATGGCTTAAAAGTGCTATACACCTTTGTAAAACCAAGACTATGAAGAATCGAGATTTCTATGTCACAGAGTCTAAAGGCCATCTTATGATTTTAAGTAGGAGGTTTTGATGTGTTTCCTGACCCAAATCAAGCAACAAAACATTGAATTTCAAACGTTTCCATCAAATCTATAATCCTTTTGAAGGGAGGAATCTTGTGTTACAATTAGATGTTGGTTTAATATCTCCACCATAGGCTACATGCAAGTGCTCAGTAAATGTTCACAGTGGTATCAGCAAGGGAGTGCTACTAATTTGTTTACAGCATGTGAGTGGCATCATGAAAGCAGCAGCTGGGGTGAATTAATTTTGGAAGGAAAACTTTAACTTTTAAAGAATATTTACTGCTACTAACATTAGGAGACTATGTTAATAAAATTCACTAAGTTCCCCAAGATAAAAAAATTAAAGTGCTCTCATTTTTCTAAACCTCTCATTTCCCTAATTTGCCTTGAGTTGCTTGTGCAAAAAAATTCGAGACATGCTAAACACACCTAAACACATAAAGAAGGTTTTAGCTTCAAATTATACATATATTTACCCTGCTCTAATTTTATACTAATATTTTAGTATAAAAGTTATGTCACAAATAGGAGTTATTAAATGATCATTGGAGCAATTATTTCCTACGAAAATTTATGATTATCTGATATATAAAGCAGGATAAATTGACAATTGTTAACAATAATTGTCATTATCTCATGACTAGGACAGTGTTTTTATTCTTCAAAGAAAAACAATACAGGTAACATAGTGCTGTAGACAGAAGCACCACACCGTCCCTCCACAGCAAAGATCCAAAAAACTAAGTCAAACAGAGACAAAAACTTCAATCCTGAAACCTTAAGCATCAAATGAAGAGATAAAGAACTCAGCCAAGCACCGTATGGAATAAGAAACTGACAAAAAATAGAGAGTGAGGAGAGATACATGCAGAGGTCCCCTATCAGCTAACACAGCATGGATCCGCCATCTTGGACTCCTGTCAGAGATCAGTGGACAGAGAGTACAGGAAAGCAGCTTCACAGAGGTCCCAGTAGGACATAGAACAAACAGTAACCAGCAATATACAATTTCCCACCCACCAGCCTTGTTCACCCCCACTTGGCCTCCTCTGCTTCCTGGAGCTACAGTCTCTTGGCCAGGAAGCACAGGCTTCACCCCTGTGCCAATTGGACTCCACCCACCTGCACTGGCCGTCTCCTGAGTACCATTTATTGGTTGCAGGTGTTAATTTTTTCCACTTCTTTTGGTTTCTTCTATACCTCTCACCACCTCCCCATTGTTTCTCTCAAATACCTGGATCCACGTGCTATTTTTGCTTCTTCCTGAAAGGCTGTGAAAAGTCACTTGACTGTGGAACTGCTTCCCAGCCCGTGCCACCACACTGGTGGGATCCCTATGGCTTTTGTTTGTTTGTTTTGATTTGTTCTCTTTTTATTTGTTTATTTTATTTTTCTTTTCTCTGCTTGGGAGCCCCCTTCTAGCCAGACACTACTGTGAGACTTGGGAGCTACTCCCTCAATCTGTGCAGTCACGCAGTGCGATACTTTGAGGGCATTTCTTTTTTCTTTTTTCGGTTTTTGTTTGTTTGTTTTGATTTCTTTTCTCTCTTTTTCCCTTTTTGTCTTTCACTATTTCTCATTTTCTTGTCTCTCTGTACTTACCTTTTCTTCCTGTCTCCAGAATACCTGGTGCTGTGAGACAACTCACCCTTTCTAGCCAGGCTGTACTTCACAGCCTGGGAGTAACTTCCCCAGTACTTGCAGCTATGCCAGTGGGATCCCTGGGAGCTTTTATTTTCTCTTTTTTTTCCCCTCTAATTTGTATTTAGTTATTTATTTTACCCTTTTCCCCCCCTTTACTCAATTTCTTAGTCTCTATCTCACCACTCCAATGAAAAGCTCGCTTAGCGCTCTTTTTTGTTTGTTTGCAAGTTTTTGGCACTTATTCCTCTCTCCTCTCTCTCCTCTTTCATACACACATCTTAGCTCCACATATCACAATCTCCCCCCTCCTTCCTGCCTACCTGCACCATATGCTGAATGTCACACCCCAAAGCAGCACAGGCTTGGCTTACCGGAACCTGCCCTGCACTGATTCCAGGCCTGCCCTGTCGGCCCTAGTACATGCCACAAACAACCCAACCCAGCAACTCTCCTTCAGCTGAACCTACCTGGCTGCACTGTACCTGAGCGACTGACACTGCCCATTGGAGAAGAAGGCAAAAAAGATCATGCCCACAGATGAGCAAACAACAAAGAACACACAGCCCGCCAGCTCAGATATAAATAAAACAAAAAATCAGGATGAAACAAACAAATCTACAATCAATAAACAAGGAAAATAACTACTGAATGTCCCAAAGAAAGCCAACAATATCAAAACATACTTAAAAAACAGGACAAGACAGTTCCAATAGGCTTCCAAAATAAAATACCAGATGACTTTCCAGTAGAATGAAAGGCACTAGAACTACCTGATAGGGAATTCAAATCTCTAATATTCAGAGCTATCCAAGATTTGAAGCAAAAAGTAGACTAAAATGAGGGAAAAAAAGACAAATTCATGGAAAATATAGACAAAAAATGGAAGAATCCAGGAAAATAATACAGGGAAAAATGCCAAGATAAATTCACAACAAAAAAAAATCATAGAAAAACAACAATTAGAAATCTAAAAGATAATCAACAAGATTTCAGAAATGGACAGTGTCATAGAAGGGTTGAGGAACAGGTGTGAAACAACAGAAAACAGGATGAGCTAAATTGAAGACAAACGTTTGGCTACAACTGTGAGGAAAAATCAGAAAATAGAACAAAGAAAAATGAAGAAACCCTGAGAATTATGTAGGATACAATCAAAAGCAAAAATTGGCAAGTGATCAGAGTTCCAGAACAGGGGAAGAAAACGGAAAACCCACAGAGGATTATTGAAGAACTGCTGACAGAAAACTTGCCTAATATCATGAAAGATGAAAAGCTGACTGTCATGGATTGAATTGTGTCCCCCCCAAAAAATGCGTGTAGCACCTTGGCTAGGTCATGATTGCCAGTATTGTATGATTGTGTTATCTGATGTGATTTCCTTATGTGTTGTAAACTCTACCACTATGATGAGATTATATGTGATCTCCTCATGTGTTGTAAATTCTATCACTGTGATGTGGTTATACTGATGAGGTTGACAAGATCAGTGTCTTAATGCAATCTCTTTTGAGATATAAAAGAGAGAAGCAAGCAGAGACACATGGGAACCTCATACCACCAAGAAAGCAGTGCTGGGAGCAAGAGCACATTCTTTGGACCTGAGGTTCCTGCACAGAGATGCTCCCAGACCAGAGGAAGACTGAAGACATGGACCTTCCTGCAGAGCCAACAGAGACACCCTGAATTTGGACTTGTAGCCTATTTGACTGTGAAGAAATAAACTTCTCTTTGTTAAAGCCATCCACTTGTGGTATTTCTGTTGGAGCAGCACTAGATGACTGAGACACTGACCATCCAAGAAGCTCAACAAACCCCATATAGGATAGACTGCAAAAGAAAATCACCAAGGCGTATCATATTCACACTCACTAAAACCAAAGACAAACAAAGAATCCTGGGAGAAGCCTAAGACAAATGAAAAGTCACATACAAAGGGGAAACATTAAGACCAAACTCTGATTACTTGGCAGAAACCATGTCAGCAAGAAGACGATGGGATGACATATATAAAACCTTGAAAGAAAAAAATTGCCAACCGAGAATAATATATCCTGCAAAACTCCCATTCAAATATGATGATGAAATTAGGACATTTCCAGATAAACAGAAATTAAAGAATGTAAAAACAAAACAAAACTTACAAGAATTATTAAAGGGGGTCTTTTGGTTTCAGAACAAGCAACATCAGAGGTCAGCCTGAATCTAGGACACAAGATCACACCAGCCCTATACCAACCTAGGAAATGAACTTTCAAGGACTATTCAAAACCAAAAGATTTGCAAGGGGAACCAGAGAGGTTAATCTGAAAATGACAACAATGTCAGAAAAATAAAAGAGTGAATAAATGGTGTAGGTATAGAACTTTCTAATGGAGAGGATGGCAAGGTGATACCAACTAATAATAGACAGGTTAAAACTTAGGAAGATAAGGGTAAATTTCAAGGTAACCACAAAGAAAGTTAGCAAACCTACTCATCAAAATAATGAAGAAAAACATAAAGTCTCAATAACAAAAAAATATACAAAAACAAAAGAAGTGAAAAAAATCCATATGCAAAGTGAATTCATCACAGGAGAGGAAGAGGTACAAAGAAATCATCAGCACCACAAAAGAAAGTACTACAAAATGATAACAATAAACTCACACCTACCAATAATTACACTGAATGTAAACAGCCTAAATTCACCCATAAATGATGGAGAGTGACAGAATGGATTAAAAAACGGGATCCATCACTATGCTGTCTACAAGAGACACACCTTAGAAACAAAGATGTAAATTTATTAAAAATCAATGGATGAAAAAGAATATATCAAGCTAACAGTTACCAAAAAAAAGCAGGAGTGGCAATACTAATTTCAGCTAAAACAGACTTTAAAACAAAATCCACCATAAAAGACAAAGAAGGACACTATATAATGCTTAAGGGGTCAATCCATCATGAAGACATAACCATAATTAACATCTGTGCACCCAATGACAGGGCTCCAAAATACATAAAACAAACTCTAACAGAACTGAAAAAAGAAATTGACAGTTCCACAATAATAGCAGGAGACTTCAACACACTACCATCAGTAAAGGACAGAACATTAGAAAGAAACTCAGCAGAGATACAAAAGACTGAAAGGGCACAATCAGCCAACTTGATCTCATAGACATATATGGAATACTCCACTCAATGGCTGCAAAGAACACATTCTTTTCCAAGACACGTGGAACGTTCTCCAGAATAAACCACATCTTAGGCCACAGAGCAACCCTCAACAAGATCCAAAACATTGAGATAATACAAAGTATCTTCTCTGACCACAGTGCCATCAAGGCAGAAATAAACAAAGGAAGAGCAAGGGGAAAAAAATCAATTACATGGAAACTGAATAACACCCTGCTTAAAAACCACTGAGTAATACAAGAAATCAGAAATGGAATAAAAAATTCCTAGAATAAAATGAGAATGAAAACACATCATACCAAAACCTTTAGAATACAGCAAAGACAGTCCTCAGAGGACAATTTATAGCAATAGATGCACACATCAAAAAAGAAGAAAGGGACAAAATCAAAACATTAAGTACAGAACTCAAACAAATAGAAAGAGAACAGATAAGACAGCCTATAGCCACCAGAAGAAAGGAAATAATAAAGATCAGAGAAGAAATAAATGAAATAGAGAATAGAAAAACAGTAGAAAGAATCAACAAAACCAAAAGTTGGTTCTTTGAAAGGATCAACAAAATCGACAAACCACTGGCCAGACTGACAAAACAAAAACAAGAGAGGATGCAAATAACCCAAATAACAAATGAAATGGGAGACATTACAATAAACCTAACTGAAATAAAAAGTATCCTAACAGAGTATTATGAAAAACTATACTCTAACAAATTTGAAAACCTAGGGGAAATGGATAAATTTCTAGAAACACATT
The DNA here is from genome assembly GCA_030035585.1 of Dugong dugon. Classification (NCBI taxonomy): domain Eukaryota; kingdom Metazoa; phylum Chordata; class Mammalia; order Sirenia; family Dugongidae; genus Dugong; species Dugong dugon. The sequence goes on along the minus strand of CM057463.1, from coordinate 95,850,494 downwards.
ACTTACCCAATCTAACATAAAGTGATATTGAAAATCTGAACAAACCTATAACAAGAGAAGAGATTGAAAAAATAATTAAAAAAAAAAAAACTCCCAACAAAAACAAAGCCCTCCATTCAGCTGGGGAGTGGACAGCCCCATTAAAAAAAATGGGATTAATGAGGCATAGCAGTCCAGGGACAAGGGCCAGAAGGCAGAAGGGGACAGGAAAGCTGGTGATAGGGAACCCAAGGTTGAGTAAGGATAGTGTTGATGTGTTGTGAGGTTGTTAACCATTGTCATAGGGCAACATGTGTACTAACTGTTAAATGAGAAACTATTTTGTTCTGTAAGCCTTCATCTAAATTGAGAACAGCAGCACAACTGGAAGAGCATAGTCAATGTCACTGAACTGTGCATGTAGAAATTTTTGAAATGGTGTATCTTTGGCTATGTATATTTTCACCAAAAAAAAAAAAAAAAACTTCGAGAAGGGAGAGGGGTGACATGTTGTGGGGTTGTTAACCAATGTCATAAAAGAATATGTGTACTACTGTTTCATGAGAAACTATTTGTTCTGTAGGCCTTCACCTGAAGTACAATTAAAAAAAAAAAAAGAGAGAGAGGAAAAAAATCAAAGCCCTGGCTGAGATTGCTTCACTGGAGAATTCTGCCAAACACTCAGAGAAGAGCTTATACCAGTACTACTCAAACTCTTTCAGAACATAGAAAAGGAAATGATGTTTCCAAATTCATTCTATGAAGCCAGCATAACCCTGATACCAAAACCAGGCAAAGATGTCACAAAAAAAGACAATTACAGACCAATATCTCTCATCAATAATTATCAACAAAAATTCTAGCAAAAATTCTGAACAAAATTCCAGCCAATAGAATTCAGCATCATATCAAAAAAAAATAATACACCACCACCAAGTAGGATTCATATCAGGTTTGCAAGGATGATTCAACATTAGAAAATAAATCAACACAATCCACTACATAAATGAAAGGAAAGAATCACATGATTATCTCAACTGACCCAGAAAGTATTCGACAAAGTCTAACACACATTCCTGATAAAAACTCTCAATAAAATAAGTATAGAAGGGGAATTTCTCAACAAAACAAAGGGTATCTATGCAAAACCAATGGCCAACATCATTCTTAATGGAGAGAGGCTGAAAACATTCCTTTTGAGAACAGGAAAAAGACAAGGATGCCCTTCATCACCACTTCTGTTTAACATTGTGCTGGAAGTCCTAGATAGAGCAATAAGAAAAGAAACGAAATAAAGGGCATCCAACTTTGTAATGAAGATGTTTATCTGTCCCTGTTTGTGGATGATATGATACTATACACAGAAAACCCTAAAGACTACATGAAAACTACTGAAACTAATAGAAATATTCAGTAGAGTAGCAGGATACAAGATAAACATACAAAAATCAGTTGGATTCCTATACACCGATAAAGAGAATGATGAAAAGGAAATCAGGAAAACAATACCATTTACAATAGTCCATAAAAAAATAAAATACTTAGGAATAAATCTAACTAGGGCTGTGAAAGACTTATACAAAGAAAACTACAAAACACTACTGCAGGAAACCAAAAGAGATTTACATAAATGGAAAAACATACCATGCTCATGGATAGATAGACTCAACATCCTGAAAATGATAATTCTACCCAAAGCAATCTACAAATACAATGCAATCTCGATCCAAATAACAACAACATTCTTTAAAGACATGGAAAAACTAATAATTAAGCTTATTTGGAAAGTGAAGAAGCCCCAGATATGTAAAGCTCTATTGAAGAAGAATAAAGTAGAAGGACTCACATTACCTGACCTCAGAACCTACTATACAGCTGTGGTAGTCAAAACAGCCTGGTACTGGTACAATGACAGATACATTGACCAATGGAACAGAATTGAGAACCCAGATGTAAATCCATCCACCTATGGTCACCTGATCTCTGACAAGGGCCCAAATCAATCAAATGGGGAAAAGACAGTCTTTTTAATGAACGGTGCTGGTCAAACTGGATATCCATCTGCAAAAAAATGAAACAGGACCTATACCTCACACCATACACAAAAACTAATTCAAAATGGATCAAAGACCTAAACATAAAGCCAAAAATGATTAAGTTCATAGAAGAAAAAATAGGATCTATGTTAGAGGCCCTAATACACGGCATTAACAGGATACAAACCATAACCAACAACACACAAACTCCAGAAGATAAGCTAGATAACTGGGATCTTCTATAAATTAATACTTATGCTCATCAAAAGACTTCACCAAAAGAGTAAAAAGACCTCCTACAGACTGGGGAAAACTTTTTGGACATTATAAGTCAGACGAAGGTCTAATCTTTAAAATCTATAAGAAAATCCAACACCTCTACAACAAAAAGACAAATAACCCAATTAAAAAATGGGCAAAGAAAATGAACAAACACTCCACCAAAGAAGATATTCAAGCGGCCAACAGACACATGAGGAAATGTTCATGATCATTAGCCATTAGAGAAATGCAAATTAAAACCGCAATGAGATACCATCTCACCCCGGCATTACTGGCACGAATCAAAAAATCTGAAATAGGAAATGTTGGAGAGGCTGCAGGGAGATCGGAACGTTATGCACTGCTAGTGGGAATGCAAAATGATACAACCATTTTGGAAAATGATATGGCACTTCCTTAGAAAGCTAGAAATAGAAATAGCATACGATCCAGCAATCCCACTCCTAGGAATATATCCTACAGAAATAAGAGCCGTCATACGAATAGACATGCACACCCATGTTCATTGCAGCATTGTTCACAAAAGCAAAAAGATGGAAACAATCTAGATGCCCATCAACAGATGAAAGGATAAACAAACTATGGTACATACACACAATGGAGTATTATGCAATGATAAAGAACGATGAATCTGTAAAGCATCTCATAACACGGATGAAACTTGAGGACATTATGCTGAGTGAAATAAGTCAATCACAAAAAGACAAATATTATATGAGACCACTACTGCAAAAACTCATGAAAAAGTTTACACACAAAAAGAAACTTTGTTGGTATGAGGGATGGAAGGGTTGTGGGGGGAATACTAAATAGACAATAGATAAGTGGTAACTTTTGTGAAGGGTAAGACAGTACACAGTACTGGGGAAGCCAGCACAACTTATACAAGGAAAGGTCATGGAAGCTCCATAGACGCATCCAAACTCCCTGAGGGAATTGCTGGGCGGAGGGCTGTGGGGACCATGGTCTCGGGGAACATCTAACTCAATGGGCATAACACAGTTTATAAAGAAAATATTCTACATTCTACCTTGGTGAGTAGCGTCTGGGGTCTTAAAGCCTGTGTGCAGCCATCTAAGATTCTCCACTGGTCTCACTCCTTCGGGAGCAAGGGAGAATGAAGAAAACAAGATACAAGGGAAATATTAGTCCAAAGGACTAATGGACCACAGCTACCACAGCCTCAACTAGAATGAGTCAAGTACTAGTAGATGGTGCCTGGTTACCACTGCTGACTGCTCTGACAGGGATCAAAACAGAGGATCCCAGACAAAGCTAGAGAAAAATGTAGAACAAAATTCTAACTCACAAAAAAAAGACCAGACTTACTGGCCTGACAGAGATTGGAGAAACCCTGAAAGCATGGCCGCCAGACACCCTTTTAGCTCAGTAATGAAGTCACTCTCGAGGTTCACCATTCAGCCAAAGATTAGATAGCTCCATAAAACAAAGTGAGACTAATGGGGCACAACAGTCCAGGGACAAGGACTAGAAGGCAGGAGGGGACAGGAAAGCTGGTAATAGGAAACCCAGGTTGAGAAGGGACAGCTTTGACACGTCATGGGGTTGTTAACCATTGCCATAAAACAATATGTGTACTGTTCAATAAGAAACTATTTTTTCTGTAAACCTTCATCTAAAGTACAATAAAGAAAAAAAAAAAAAAAACCAAAACACTACATCTGAAAAAAAAGAAAGAAAAGAAATACAACACAAACAAGTAAAGAAAAGGCCTACCTTCTGGCACAGAACATCTTCACTGGTGCAAAATAAACTATAAGAAGGGTGCAAGTGGGTCAGCAATTAAGTGAGGCTTGTCTGCACATGGAGAACACAGTTTCCAAAGTTTGTTGGCATGTGACTTTTTCTAGTAATTCACAGCTTCTCAATCAAACGGGTAAACTAGATGGTAGTGTATCTAGAACTTGGGTCACGTTGTCACATGGTTCCTCTGCACCTTGATGGTGTGACCATAAATGAAGAATGCACTAGCCACTAGAAATGGACTCAGGAGTAGGGTCCCAATCCATGGGAGAGAGGATGACCAGGGAAAGGTTAAGAACCAGAAAACTAAGAAGATTCCTTCAGCGGGGCAGAGAAATGCAAATAAAACTTAAAAGCAATAGTGATAAAAGATAAAATAATGACAAACGAGACAAAACTTAAGGAAAAACAATAGTGATCTTCCCTATAGTACTGAACTCCAAATCTTGAAGGATAATTAGTATTACTTCCTTATTAACTCTTCACTGGAGAGATTGGTCAAAATCTGGAATTGGGACAGTTAAGAGACTTGAGAGCAGTGGTGGTTCATGTTAGTATTCTTGCCTTTCATGCAGGAGACCTGAATTTGGTTCCCAGCCAATGAACCTCATGCCCAGCAACCACCCATCTGTCAGTAGAGGCATGTGTATTTCTGTGATCCTGTGGAGCTTCCAAACTAAGACAGACTAGGAAGAAAGCCCTGGTGATCTGATCCCCAAAATCAGCCAGTGAAAGCCCTGTGGATCACAACAGTCTCATCCGCAGCCAATCTGTGGAACATTTCAGGGCCTGCCAGCATTCCTTTCCATTGTGCATGGGGTGGCCAAGAGTCAGGGGCCAACTCCAAGGCAGCTAACAACAACAAAAATCAGGGTTTGGTTATAGAGATCCATGAACGTAAGACTGAAGAAATACCAGGAAAGGGAAATAAAGGATTACATTAATAGTTCCCTTAGAAAACACGGTCTTTAGGGTATTATTTCTTTCCGAAAATATCCACTTAATTTTATTTTTAAACATACACCATTTGGAAACTGTGGTTCAGATTTTCCTGATAAAAGCTGAACTGTGTTTTGTTTTGACAGTTGTAACAATTTTGCAATGAAAGTTTTCCAACAATATGTTTTCCAAAACATTGATTTAGATTTAGTGGAAGAGAACTCTGGTTTTGTATATACACACCTACATATTTATAGACCTTATACTTCCTATTTTGTATTTTTAGTTGTTTGTAGTGGTTTGTTTGGAACTCTTTGAAGAGCCAATAGATTTTTGTCCTTTTAAAGGTTTTCCACTTTTTGTCTTGTCACATCAGACATGCGAGAAAATTTTAATAAAAGATGAGTATTTCGTTTTAAGTCTTCTGTTTCACTAAACAGAGATAATACATACTTCAGAGCAAAGCATCAACTAGCACAATATTTTGGGTACCCTGACAAAACATTAAGATTGAGAATTTCATTGTAGAGAACAAGCACAAAAATTGAGCATCAAGAAATCTTAGTTCTCCTCACGTATCATATTAGTGAAGATACTTAACTTTTCTGTGTTTATTTCCTCTTTGGTGAAAAAAAAAATACTAATTCTTGTCTGATCTAATCACAAGGTCGTGGTGAAAAGCATATATTGATTAGTAAACGCACTTCAAAAATTAAACGTAAGTTTATTGCTATTATCAGAAATCCACTCACCCTAACACTAAATAACCCAAGGGAAACTGCAGGAAATATCAGCTCTTAGTAAAATATATAGAGAGAATTATACTTCTTGTTGACTCCATAGGACCAGTGTCTTGCCTCAGCGTTCCACCAAGGCCACAGTACTGGAGCTGTGACTTACACAAGCCACATTTACTGGTGCTTTTTGCCCCTTCACAACCTAGCTGTGCTCCCCTTGGAATATTTCTTGCTTATGGAAAAACTCTATATCAACAGTAGCAAATTCTTCTTCTTAGTACCCATAGAAGATATCAGTAATTGATCCCAGGACCCATTGCCTCCGAGCCCAGTGTCAGAAGTCTTCAAAACAAGGCACGGCATACTGTCACTATCAATGCACAGGAATTTTCACACAAGATGAAGGCCATTGGCCACTCTTGAGCTAGGGCCTAAGTTATTTCTATTCTCCCACTCATGCCATAAGCATTGTAAGAGTGGCCTTGTGGAGGAAATGCCTTTGCTGCCAAGTCCACTCTCTTAATAAAAACTGGGGTTTGAGCTGGTACAATAGGTTGTTTGTAGTTAATAGTGAAGAATGAGAAGCAAAGATTAGGAACAGTTAGCAAGCATCTGTAGGGGAATACAATAAGCATAATTTGCCAGTGAAAGGGAGCTACGGAGAAGAACCATGAAAATGAGGTTTATAGGTTCTAATTATGTATCTTCTCCTTTGAGAGCAGAAGGGGGAGGGGGGCAAGATACACATACTAATTAGGTGAGATTTAAAGTTCTGAGTCAACGACTGAGTAAAGAAGAAAGAAAATTACAATGTGGTATAAGGAATAGTTAGGAACTTTATGTTTATTTCTTAGGAAATATATTTTCTTCCTTTTTAGATTCCATGAGAAGGTTATATAGAAATGTCTGAGAGAATCCTATAGTCTAGGAAGAGATTCAGACAAGGGAAGGGGGGGGTTACACTTATCTACAGCTGCCTAACAAACTACTACAAACTTCTTGTTGTGTGTCGTTGAGTAGTTTCCGAATCATAGTAACCCTGTACAACAGAGTAGAACTGCCCAACAGTATTTCCTATACAATACTATAATCTTTACAGGAGCAGATCACTAGGTCTTTTCTCCCACTGAGCAGCTGGTAGGTTTGAACCACAACCTTTTGGTTAGCAGCCAAGAACTTAATCCTTGTGCCACCAGGGCTCCTCACGCCAAAACTTCTTGTTAGGTGCTGTTGAGTCGATTCTGACTCATAGCAACCCTATGCACAACAGAACAAAACACTGCCCAATCCTGAGCCATCTTCACAACTGTTGCTATGCTTGAGCCCATAGTTGCAGCCACCATGTCAATCCATCTAGTCAAGGGTCTTCCTCTTTTTCACTGACCCTATACTTTACCAAGCATGATGTCCTTCACCAGGGACTGATCCCTCCTAATAACATGTCCAAAGTATGCAAGACATAGTCTCCCCATCCTTGCTTCTAAGGAGCATTCTGGTTGTACTTCTTCCAAGAAAGATTTGTTCGTTCTTTTGGCAGTCCATGGTATATTCAATATTCTTCACCAACACCACAATTCAAAGGCATCAGTTCTTCTTCGCTCTTCCTTACTCATTGTCCAGTTTTTGCATGCATACGGGGCAATTGAAAACGTCACGGCTTGGGTCAAGCGCACCTTAGTCCTCAAGGTGACATCTTTGCTTTTCAACACTTTAAAGAGGTCTTTTGCATCAGATTTGCCCAGAGCAATGCGTCTTTTAATTTCTTGACTGCTGCTTCCAGAGATGTTGATTGTGGATCCAAGTAAAATGAAATCCTTGACAACCTCAATCTTTTCTCCATTTAACATGATGTTGCTTATTGATCCAGTTGTGAGGATTTTTGTTTTCTTTATGTTGAGGCATAATCCAGACTGAAGGCTGTGGTCTTTGATCTTCATCAGTATAGTGACCCTATAGGACAAAGTAGAACTGCTCCACTGTAGGGTTTCTGAGGAGCAGCTGGTGGATTCGAACTGCCAACATTTTGGTTAGCAGACGAGCTCTTTAACCACTTCTCCACCAGGGTTCCCTCCGAAACCTAGAGAGTGAAATAACAAACATTTTATTAAATCCCATTGTTTTGTAAGTCAGGAATTGGGTAGGACTAGGCTGGGTGATTCTTCTGTTTCACTTAGAATCTACTGGGGTCACTTAGTGAATTTCAGCTGTTGCCTGGGTGATTCTGGAGAGTCCAATACTGCTGGAATGGCTGGATGGCTATGTTCACCTGGGCCCCCCTTTCTCTCTCTCCTTGTCATCTCAGGGTCTCTGCACATAGTCTTTCCAGCATGATGGTTGAACAAGTTACATGATGGCTTTCAGTTTCTTAAGACCTGGGCCTAGAAAATGGCATGACATTACTTCCACCATATTCCAGTGGTCAGGAGCTCACAGCCCACCTAGATTCAAAAGGAGGAGAAAAATACCATCCTTCAGTAAGAGAAATCTCAAAGAGTTTGTGGGCATCTGTAACCTGCCATGGGAGGAAGAAGCTTAGGTTGTACTTTTTTTTATCTCACCATTTGGAAATTAGAGCCCTCTGAAAAATTACTGCTTTATTGTTGACTTTGTTCTTTTTAAGAAGCCATTAAGACTATATAATCATAATAATCAGCTTCAAATGGACAATTTAAGTTATCTTTTATTTCCTTATTTTAGTCAATCTCTCTTCCACTCTAAATTACTGCCTCATATCTTCTCAAAACCAAACCAGAATTTTTAAAAGTGCCAGTGATCAGGCTGACTTTTTGGCATAGATCCATTTTACATAAGAATGATTTGTAAAACAGTTCCCTACATTAGGGGCAGGAAAATACATTTTCTAATTTTAGCTCTATCATTTAACTAGCTGTTAACTTAGAATCAATCTTTTAATCTCTCCAAATCTTGTTTGGATAATAAGCTTTCCTCTATCTAAAAGTTAGAATTGTGGCTAATCAATGAGGAAATGTATATTAAAGTCTTTTTACTTTTATGTATGAAGGACTATTGTGATTGAAATGACCAAAATTCGAATGTCAAACATTAAAAATTAACATAAGTAACTTCAAAATATATCTTAAAACGTCCAAGTTGAAAAACACATGAAAAAAAATGTAACTATAATGCACTCTTAATGATTTTGCCTTATTGTTTCCACTTAGGAAATTTCTTTCTGATTTATGATGTTCTTTTAGTTTGTCTCATCCTGGTGGTTTTCCAAGATCTCATGTTTTCCTAGGTTATGCCAAAAGCTTATCATGCTTTACTTTAATCATTCTCTTTTTTAAAAAAGTATGTATGGCAACATAAATTTTAGTTTGATATTTAAGTCTTGTTTTCTTGCATTCACAACAGCAACTGGTAAACTTTCATAGCTGTCTTATTTATGCACATGATACAATTTTAATTAATAAGAACACTTTCCTTGATTAAACGTGGTTGAGAAGGAAATGTCAGAAACTGATGGTCCAAGGCATCATTTCACTAGCAATTCATTCTAGACAAGTCTATTGGAAATTATTATTTGGAAAGTTTTCTCAAATACTCCTGAAAAGTTAGAGAAGTACTTTTATACTACACAATTATTTTTCTTCTCAGACAGATTAGGCCCTCTTTATGTTTTAAGCAGTGAATACTAACTTCTATTTCTTAGAAGCCATCACTGACATTCTTACAAGAATAAGGTGGACAAACTGAAAATCAATGACTTTTCTAGACCCATCAGAGAACTGAGATGACAGGACAACCCATCGCTTACAAATCTGTAGAGACAGGTGAATCCAGAGAGTCACAGCTGAGATCTGCTTAGCTGGACGAAAGCCTCTGGTATATAAATTGGTAGGAAGACATAAATGATAATTCTGACAACCTTCTCAAGGCTGAGTGTGGGCTAATATAAGAATGAGAAATTCCTGGCCCAACATCTTAAGAATGTCTCCACACATTCATGGGCTTTACCTTCAGGAACTCCACCAGGTTCTCACTGTGAAGGGTTGAGAAATGTCCTCTCCTGATTCTGGCAAGGGGAGGTGAAGAGTAATTATTGTGAAACATGCTCAGACCCTTCTCCATAACAAAATTTTACTGCTCAGGGGAAAAGATTTAATCAAACGTTTATCCTGGTTGGAGGAAGGGGGTTGTTCCTCCCATTCCAGTCCCCTCTAGGCTTCCTGTCTCACCTAAGGGGGAAAAACATAATAAGTAAGGGTCAAGGCTTCAAGAAAATTGACTAGAAATGCTGCAGGAGGAAAGAGAGTAAGGGTCAGAGTAAAAAATCAGCTAAACCACTGGAGAAACAGTTATGAAGATCATAGCCCAGAGACCAAGGTGAAAGATATTGTAACCCTATCTGTCATTACATTCTGGTTATATTGGAGTATCTACTCTCTCGCTGTAAATCAGAAAACATATAAAATGATTTTTTTTTTATTTGACCTAGTGCTGTACTATTGAAGGAGACTCAAACCCACCCTATATACAACAAAATGAAACACTGCCAAGTCCTGTGGCATCCTCACAATCATTGCTATGTTTGAACTCATTGTTGCAGCCACTGTGTCAATCCATCTAGTTGAAGATTTTCCTCTTTTTCACTGACCCTCTGCCTTACCAACCATGATGTCCTTCTCCAGGGGCTGGTCCCTTCTGATAACATGTTCAAAGTATGTGAGATGAAGTCTGTCCATTCTTGTTTCCAAAGAGCACTCTGGCCGTACTTCTTCCAAGACAGACATGTTTTTCTTCTGGCAGTCCATGGTATATTCAATATTCTAGGCCAACATAATAATTTAAAGTCATCAATTCTTCTTCCTTATATATTGACCAGCTTTCACATGTATATGAGGCAACTGAAAATACCATGGCTTAGGTCAGGTGAACCTTAGTCCTCAAAACAACATCTTTGCTTTTTAACACTTTAAAGAGGACCTTCACCGCAGATTTGCCCAGTGCAATAAGTCATTTGATTTCATGACTGCTGCTTCCATAAGTGTTGATTGTGGATGCAAGTAAAATGAAATTCTTGATAACTTCAGTATTTTCTCCATTTATCACGATGTTGCTTATTGGTTCAGTTGTGAGAATTTTTGTTTTCTTTAAGTTGAAGCACACTCCATATCGAAGGGTGTGTGTAGTCTTTAAACTGCATCAGTAAGTGCTTCAAGTCCTTTTGACTATCAGCAAGCAAGGTTGTGTCATCTGAATATTAAAGGTTGTTAATGAGTCTTCCTCCAATCCTGATACCCCCTTCTTCATATAGTCCAGTTTATTGGATTATTTCCTCAGCATACAGATTGAATAAGTATGGTAAAAGGATACAACCCTGAGGCACACCTTTCCTGATTTTAAACCATGCAGTATCCCATTGTTCTGTTCAAACTACTGCCTCTTGGTCTATGCACAGGTTCTTCATTAACACTTTAAAGTGTTCTGGAATTCACATTCTTCAAAATGTTATCCATAATTTGTTATGATCCACACAGTCTAATGCATTTGCATAGTCAATGAAACACAGGTAAACATCTTTCTCGTAGTCTCTGTTTTCAGCCAAGATCCAGCTGACATTAGCAATAATATACTTTGTTACAAGTCCTCTTCTGAATGTGGCTTGAATTTCTGGCAGTTCCTTGTCAACTAGTGCAACCATTTTTGAATTATCTTCAGCAAAATTTTACTTGTATGTGATATTAATGATATTGTTCAATAATTTCCACATTCTGTTAGCTCACCTTTCTTTGGAATAGGCACAAATATGGGTCCCTTTCGGTCGGTTGTCCAGGTAGCTATATTCCAAATTTCTTGTCAGAGACAAGTAAGCATCTCCAGTGTTGCATCCATTTGTTGAAACATCTCAACTGGTATTCCGTCAACTCCTGGAGACTTTTTTCAGTCAATGCCTTCAGTGCAGCTTGGACTTCTTTCTTCAATACCGTCTATTCATGATCATATACTACCTCCTAAAACGGCTGAACATCTACCAATTCTTTTTGGTACAGTGACTCTGTGTATTCCTTCCATCTTCTTTTGATGTTTCCTGTGTCGTTCAATATTTTGCCCACAGAATCCTTCAAAACTGTAACTCGAGGCTTGAATTTTTTCTTTAGTTCTTTCAGCTTTAGAAATTCCAAGCATGTAGTTCCCTTTTGGTTTTCTAACTTCAAGTCTTTGCACAATTCATTGCAATACTTTATCTTCTCGAGCTGCCCTTTGAAGTCTTCTGTTCAGCTGTTTTACTTCATCATTTCTTCCTTTCACTTTAGCTACTCTACATTCAAGAGCAAGTTTCAGAGTCTTTTCTGACATCCATTTTGGTCTTTTCTTTCTTTCCTGTCTTTTTAATGGTCCTTTGTTTTCTTCATGTATGATGTCCTTGATGTCATCACACAACTCTTCTGGTCTTTGGTAATTGGTGTTCAATAAGCCAAATCTATTCTTGAGATGTTCTCCAAATTGAGGTGGGATATACTCAATGTCATATTTTGGTTCACATGGACTTGTTCTAATTTTCTTCAGCTTCAACTTGAACTTGTATATGAGCAATTGGTGGTCTGTTCTGCAATTGGCCCCTGGCCTTGCCCTGACTGATATTATTGACTTGAACTTCTCCATGATCTCTTTCCACAGATATAGTCAATTTGATTCCTGTATATTCGATCCAGGGAGGTTCTCGTATATAGTTTCCATTTATGTTGTTGAAAAAAGGTATTTGTAATGAATAAGTCTTGGAAAAGTCTATCATGTTATCTCCAGCTTTTTTTCATCACCAAGGCCATATATTCCAACTACTGATCCTTCTGCTTTGCTTCTAACTTTCACATTCAAATCACCAGTAATTATTAGTGCATCTTGATTGCATGTTTGATCAATTTCAGACTACAGAATTTGGTAAAAATCTTCAGTTTCTTCATCTTTGGCATTAGTGGTTGGTGTGTAAATTTGAATAATAGTCATATTAACTGGTCTTTCTTGTAGATGTATGGATATTGTCCTATCACTAACAGCATTGTACTTCAGGATATATCTTGAAATGCTCTTTTTGACAATGAAAGCGTTGTCATTCCTCTTCAATTTATCATTCCCAGCATAGTACACCATATGGTTTTCTGATTCAAAATGGCCAGTACCACTCTTTTTTAGCTCACTAATGCCTAGGATATCGATCTTTATGCATTCCATTTCATTTTTGACAATTTCCAATTTTCCTAGATTCATACTTATTACAGTCCATGTTCCAATTATTAACGGATGTTTGCAGTTTTTTTCCTCTCGTTTTGAGTCATGCGACATCAGCAAATGAAGCCCTGAAAGCTTTACTCCATCCACATCTTTACAGTCCATTCTAATTTAAGGAGGCAGCTGTTCCTCAGTCGTATTTTGAGTAACTTCTAACCCGAGACTCTCATCTTTGGGCCCTATATTAGACAATGTTCTGCTGCTATTCATAAGGTTTCACTGCATAATTTTTTCAGAAGACTGCCAGGACCTTCTTCTTACTCTGTCTTAGTCTAGAAGCTCTGCTGAAACCTGTCCACCATGGGTAACCCTGCTAGTATTTGAAATACTAGTGGCATAGCTTCCAGCATCACAGTAACATGCAAGCCACCACCACAGACTGACAGAAGAGCAGTGGCATATTTTGTTAGTACCGGGCATTTTAATATTTTGTACTGCTTGTTCCTATGGTGTTAACTGTTAAATAAAACTGCTCAATACAGACATATCTGTTAGATCTTTCTTTTTTTTAGTTGCGAAAAATCTCATCAAGTTTATATTTTCAAGAGTGGACTGAATAATCAGTGTGAGACATGGAACTCTATTTGGCCTCTGTCCTTAGTTCCTGAAAGATGAACCTTGATGTTTTCTGAGTAATTGAAGTTCCTTTATTATCTAAAACCTCCAGACAACACTTTAGGATTTGTGCAAATGATTAGGGGGCTCACTAGGCAGGAAAGAACACCTGATTGGCTAACCTCAGGAAGGGAGTGGGCATGATTTAATCAAGTAGCATAGTCAATGAGGCTCCAATCATGACTATGCAATGAGGTGTCAGTCAGGACTATGAAGTGAATCTCAGAAAGGCTCTGGACAAAGAAGTTCTGAGAACTTTCTGATTGGCGAAAGACATCAATACATGTGGAAGGGCAGCGCGCTGTTTTTGATGCATAGAATTTCAGTGTGAGGGACACTCGTGCACCTTACCTTTATGCTGATCTTGATTTGTATCCTTTAACTATAATGGATCTGTAACTGTAAGTATAGTACATTCTGTGAGTTCTATGTGTTATTCTAGCAAATTATCAAACCCCAAGGAGTAGTGGCAGCCAGTAGGTGAAAATTGGGGAGCCCAGTAAGAATTTCCCTGCTTGTGGCTAGCAACCCGAAGGGACAGTGGAAAAACCCCAAATTTGCAGCCAGCGGGTTCAAGCTAAGGGTGTGGTGTGGACTCCCTAGCTTGTGGCTGACCTCTGCCTATTTCAGAGTGTGAAGGACAGTGTCATTTTAGCTGATGAGACCTGATCTATCTCTGAATGACTAGGAGCAGAGACAGAAAGTGCTGTGTAGGCTGCTGGTGTCAGACATGATTAAGAAGTGGGAAAGTGGGGTTGGATTAATCCTCATATTTTAGAAGTTGTATTTATGCTGATTTTTATCTACAAAATCTGTTACTCAGTGCTTACTTGTGTAGCTTAAAATGTTCACTCAGCAAATGTAAAAATAACTGTTCCACGACCACTGCTATAGGGCAACATTTGTAGTAACTAGTAAATGGGAGGCTGTTTTGTCCTGTAAGCCTTCATCTTGGGCGAGAATGGCAGCACAATTGGAAGAGCATAGTCAATATCACTTAAATGTGTAAGTAAAAAGTTTTGAAATGGTGTTTAAATAAGATAAAAATAAATAAATAAATAAATAAATAAATAAACAAATGAGACTAAAGAGGTACAATAGTCCACTGACAAGGTCCAGAAGACAGAAGGGGACAAGGAAGCCCCCTGGTGATAGGGAACACAAGGTGGAGTAAGGATATTCTTGATGTGCTGTGAGATTGTTAACCATTGTCATAGGGCAACATGTGTAGTAACTGTTAAATGAAAAACTATTTTTTCTGTAAGCCTTCATCTTAAGTGAGAATAACAGCACAGTTGGAAGAGCGTAGTCAATGTCACTGAACTGTGAATGTAGAAATTTTTGAAACGGTGTATCTTTGGCCATCTGTAATTTTCATCAAAAAAAAAGGTTGAGAATTTAGAGGCTTAATACGTTGTGGGGTTGTTAACCAATGTCAAAAAACAACATGTGTACTACTATTTCATGAGAAACTATTTGCTCTGTAAGCTTTCACCTGAAGTACAATAAAATATATATTAAAAAAAATAAAAATAAAAAAATAAATAAATAAAAAAAAAAAAGAAGTTAAAAATAACTGTTCCAATAAAATTTAAGGAACATTTCAACTGGGCCCTTAAAGGAGAGTCAAATGAATAGGAAAGAATTATTAATATTTTCCCACTCATCCTGATTTTCCCTTATTTTGATATCCTTACTCCAATCCTTCCTTATTATAAAGTTGCCATCCTGATGAAATCTTGGAATTCTTAGAATGTGGAGGAGAAGGGAATCACAGAGGAGAACATTTTATACCAAGGATTAGAAACAGACAGAAAGGTTTTTTCTTTTCCCCCTTACCTCATAACACTTTTATTCCAAACTGTAAACATCAGATGTTACTTATTTAAGAATTCATATTCTGCTTCATTCTGCTGACTCAAAATATTTGAGGTGGTACTTAGATATCTACTCTTTGAATCAGTCCTGAAAAAAAAAAAAAAAAAAAGCTGCACTCTGAAGAGCAAAGAGCTGAAAGATAGAGGGAACTTTTGCAAGGCCAGAAGCAAAATCAGAGTATGAGACAAATAATATTCAGAGATTTTCAGTCTTTTTTATGCTTTGTTTTTAATTCTGAATTTTTCATTGGGATGCCCCAAAAAGATGCATTGTTTCCTTCACTTTTTTTTTTTTTTTTTGAAAATATTTTTCTGAGCTAGAATTTGATCTCTAAGTGATGTCTTATAAATTTGGAAATAATATTTAAACACAACTATTTTTCTATTATACAACTTCAAAATTTCTCTGCATCACCATCATCATTTCCCTTTGTCCCTGACACTGAGGAAGAAGTTGCTAACCCCAAGTCTCTGAGCTCTCCTCTCTACTACAATTCTTTCAATAATCATGTCATGCCACTTCAGGGTTAAAAAGAACAGTGTCTACTTTACTGCAGTATCCATTCTGCATGTATAGGTGTTGAGAAGTCTGTAATGTTAAGAGACATGGTTTTATACTTTTTAGCCCGTAGATAACTGTAAGATTCCACTATTCATAGACTGAATATGGAAAAGCTATGTAGGAATCACATGACATTAAATAGGCACAAAAGGAGCTAACACAAGCTACCACTATTTCACGAGAACATGGAAATAAGCTTTACCCGCTGAAAGTTAAACTGGCAACAGTAGGCATGTAATACACAAGAACCACTGCAAACACTATCTTAACTCTTTCAAGACCCAATCATCTTCTGCTTTGAATTTTTGTTGATACCATGTGTTTTCAGTATTGGAATTTATGCTGAGTCATTGAGTGTTTAAATTTGTGGTTGGTAATATAGATTTTGAAAAATATTATGTGAAAATACATGAAGATACATGATTTGTGGGAGCCCGCCTGGCCCACTGGTCTTGGGTAGCAGGATTTATTGCAGGTTGCCTTCCATTTGGGTACACGGGGCACCTCTGGTTTTGCCTAATACACCAACTAGTTTGCTTCTAAACATTTCTTTCACCTTTCACCATTACACAAGTCCCCACTGGAGGGAAGCAAATACTTTCAGCAGGAAAATTACACCCCCAAAGAACCCCAGAGGCATAAAAAGTAGGTGGGACATCTTCTGTTCCACAAGTCATGAAACGGTTTTAAAGAAGAAGTCCTCAAGACCCAATACAGAAAGACAGGGTCTAGAAATCTGTTTGAGATCTCATAACATATAAAATCAAGCTCTAACATACATTGTGGTATTATCCAAGAAATAAATGATTAAAGTTAGAAGGGTGGTCTGTCTGAAGTCCAAAGCAAAGATATTTTTAAAGGGAACCAAAAACAGTTGTCAAGGTGTCTCTAATTCTGTCCTGATGAATGGTAGGTACATGGTTATGTCATAGGATCAGCAAGAACATCCCAGGTAGACCTGGATTTTTCATACACTTCTGATTCACTCCCTGGATATAATTTATGCTCACCTACCAGCTTTCAGAGTATAACTCAATTTTCTGTATAGACTTTCCAACAAGGGATTTGTAGTCTGCCCTCATGAGCCAGTATAAGAATTAAGATCTTCTTGTCAGCTATTTATCATGAGAAATGACTACATCTATGTGGGATTTACACATCAGTCTTTCATGAGTTTCATTTTAATGGGTCAACTTCAATTTCTGAGTCAGTGAGCATAAAAGACTCTAGACCTTCATATCAAGGACAAAGAAGCTGAAACTTGGTGACTACCAAGATATGACTACACAAAAAGCCCTGTCTGAGAAACCAATGAGTCTCCCTCTCTGACGTCGTATTTCTCTTTGACTTTTGCAGTGGACATCTTAGTTACACTAGTATATATGAATATTCATATTCTGAGCAGAATCTTAATTAACTATAGAAAATACAATAAATGACATAAATTATCATCTTTTATGAAAAATCATCATGGTTGTAACTTGTAACTTGAAGAACTGAATATTTAACAAAAACAGGACTGAAAGGCGGAGAAGGAAATCTTCAGCAGAATGACATTCCTGAGGAAATAAGTAGAGGCATACCCTGAACATATGTCAACAATTTCAAGTATAAAAAATATAAGAAGTCAAATGTATTAGTGTTACTTGACAATCCTATGCTGAAATGATGTTTCTTGCTACATGGAAATAATATCACTTCTATTATGCTTGCTCCTTCATAGAGCTCAGACATATGATTCAAAGGATAGTCAGTATTCATGAGCAGTGTTTTGACAGCAGGAGATAACAGATATTAGGTGAATATTTTCTCAAAATGAAATACAAGAATGTGTCTAGACATTATTTTTTCAGAGTAGCTCCTAATTTTATGTGCAGTCAAGTTGTCCTTGTCAACTCAGGGAAAGCTAGCCTATCTCCCCAAGCTCAGTATAAGGAATCTAGTCAAGTTTTCATATGAAGTGTGTATTGTCCTGCAGAAAGAGCAGATATCCACATTCTGGTCTCATGCATCAGATCCAGTTGCCAAAGCTAATGCATAAGGGTGACAGAAAAGGGAGCAGAATGTTCTTTTTTTAAGTTCTAAATATTTTAAAGATGTGAGTTATTATATAAGACTAACTTGTTCTTTTGACATAACCGTTTTACATTCTTTTCAAACTAGGTGTAACAACCGATGGTGACAACGGGACAGGGTACCCCAAGTGTGGATGGAAGTTATAATCAGCAAAACAGATTCCATCCACATTAATTTCACTGTCACTATGATTTTCACTGCTTATATGCTAAAGACTTCTGATGCCAGTAGGCCCACTAAGTTGTAAAGAAATTGCTGTGCAATTCAGTGCTCCACAGTAAGAAGAGCATTTGTGTACTATTCAGAAAGCAAAGGGAGGATTTTCAGAGAAAGGCACATCATAAACTATTGAGGTTCTAAAGAAGACATTCTTTTTTTTTTTTAAATGACTTCATTAGAAGAAATGAATGACAGGCCTCATCAACTTAACTGCAAAATATCCAGAACATGCATTTCAAATTAGGAGGAATTAATGGTTTGAGAGACTGTGATTTATAATATATGGTGATTATCATAATTTCTTTCTGATAATATTTAGTTCCATTTAAGCCAATATCCAAAAAAAAAAAAAAAGAAATACTTTCTTTGAAATTTGAAACTGGAATCAGAAAGGAAAAATTTGATTCTCAAACCTTTTGAAATTTTGGTTTAATTTTAGCATCTTCATTCTATAAATGTAGTTTATAAGAAATATTTTTTCATTTTATATAAACTTATGCAATGAGGTAGCCTTGAGTCCAAGTTCTATTGTTATTAGTTGCCATTGAGTCAGCTCCAATTCATAGTCACCTTACGTGTAGCAGAACAAAACATTGTCCAGTTCTGCACTATCCTCACAACTGTTGGTATGTTTGAACCCATTGTTGCAGTCACTGTATCAATCTATCTTTTAGAGGGTTTCCCTCATTTTTGCTGACCCTCTACTTTACCAAACATCATGCTGTTTTCTAGCAATTGGTCTTTCCTGATGAAGTCTCCAAAGTAACCAAAATGAAGTCTCACCATCCTCACTTCCAGGGAGCATTCTGGCTGTACATCCTCCAAAAAGGATTTGTTCATTCCTCTGGCAGTCCATGGTAGTTTAATATTCTTCACCAGCACCACCATGTGTCAATCCTCCTTCAATCTTCTTTTTTTATTGTCAGCTTTCACATGCATATGAGCCAATTGAAGTAACCGTGGCACATCAAAGTAACATTTTTGTTTTTTTAACACTTTAAAGAGGTCTCTTGCAGATTTGTCCAACGCAGTAAGTCATTTGATTTCTTGACTGATGCTTCCATGGGCATTAATTATTGATCCAAGGAGAATGAAATCCATGACCATGTCAATTCCTTCACCATTTATCATGATGTTGTTTGTTGGTATAGGTGTGAGGATTCTCGTTTTCTTTATGTTCAACTGTAATCCATATCAAAGGCTGTAGTCTTTGACCTTCATCAGTAAATGCTTCAAGTTCTAGTTCTATTAGCAAGCTAATAAACTCACAGCCAAGAAAGTCATTCCCTAGCCTGAACACATATCAGAATCACCTTTATAACCTTTGAAAATTACAGCTTCTTGGATCTCACCTCAGACTTACTGAATAATAACCTACAATGAGGAGTCTACAATCTGTACTTTTCAAAACTTTCTTAGTAATTCTAATGCAGTTATCCCTGGTCTGCAGATTTGTGTTTGAGACCCAATGTTTAAGCCATACTTACAACAAAAGAAGAAAAACTATTACTTGCTGACATCTACTATAGCCAAGCACTGGCTAGATGCTTCCAAATGCTATCACAATGAATCTTCTTAAAATGGGGACACTGCAGTGGATTGAATAGATTCCCTCAAAAACTTATTTCTACCTGGAACCTCAGAAAGTGACCTTACTTGGAAATAGGGTCTTTGTGGCTATAAATAAGTTAGTTAACATGAGGCCATACTAGATTAGGGTGTGCCCAAATCAATAACTGGTATCCTTATAAAAAGAGGGGAGGACACACAGAGAAACTGAGAGGATAAGGCCACATGAAGATAGAAGCAGAGATTGGAGTAATGCAGCTGTAAACCAAAGAATGCTAAAGATTACTGGGAACCATCAGAAGCGAGGAAGAGGCAAAGAAGGATTCTTCCCTAGAGCCTTCAGAGAGAACGTGGTCCTGCAAATACCTTGATTTCAAGCTTCTGGCATCCAGAATTGTGAGGTAATAAATTCTGCTTGTTGTAATCCACCCAGTTTGTGGTCATATGTTATGGCAGCCCTAGGAAACTGGTTCAGACATTGAAGCTTAAAAAGGTTCAGCATTCTGCCTGACCCATTGTGTAGAAAATGACAAAGCAGTTTTTCAAACTCTGGTCCTTTTGAGTCCAAAGCACATGGACATTTGAGATAGCACAGGCAGAGATTTCCATAGATAAGACTGAAGCGGCATTTGGTCAAAGTGGGGTTCCAGATGACCTAAATTAAAATTACCTGGGTTCTTGTTTAAAACGGAGATTCCTTGATTCCATCTCAAACTACTGAATCAAAAAATCTTTGAAGGTAGTGCCTAAGAACATGATTTTAACAAGAATCTCAGAAAGTTGCCATTCACCTTAAAGTTTGACACTACTATGTTAGAAATCTTTAACTTGACATCTATTTGCTTTTTTGTTTGAAGATGTCCTGAATGCATAAAACGAATAAATCAAGTGACTGTGATATCATTATAGAAATTAACTTCATGAAGTCAACATGTACTTTACTTCAAACATTTTTTAACATAAAGCTGGGAGACTACGGATGATGCACGTACCTAACATTTGTACTATTCTCCTGCAAGAAGCACTTTCACATTGATTACATCATTTGATTCTCACCTAAACCTTGAGGATTCCAACTCATAGAGACGCTATAGGACAGAGTAGAACTGCCCCACAGGATCTCCAGGCAGCAGCTGGTTTATTCGAACTACCAAGCTTTGGGTTAGCAGCCATAGCTCTTAACCACTGCCCTACCAGGGCTCCTTGAAGAAGTATGAGCAGATGTTATTATCTTCTCTACTTTACTGGGGAGAAGACTGAGACTAGAGACTAAGAGTAATTCACAAATTGGTCTTTGAACTTCTTTGTGGAGATGGCTAGAACATGACTTTTTTTTTTCTTTCTGTTTTGACACTTTTTTTCCTGCCCTAATATCATTCAAAAATAGTGTCAAATTAATATGAAAAGAAGATGGGTGGGAGAAGAGTTACCTCATTTGGTTTTACAGGAAGAGAGAGGGCTCTAACATTAATAATGACAACAAAAAATGATATATTATTCAACAAAGCCATGGAAAGGGCAGTAGAAAACAAGTGTGTGAGAAGCCAGAGAGAAGACTTCTTTGTTGAAGAGAATCTCAGTAAGCCCAGTATAGCATAGAAATCAAATATGAAAATTTTTCATCAGGGTATATTCAGGGTCACACCACTAATTTGTAAACCTTTATATATTCTGGACCTTGATTATCTTGGAGATTCCAAATCCCTATAAACACCATTAACTGGATTGAGATGGATAATTGAATTGGAGACTTATATTCCCCATCTAGACAATGAAGAAGAAGAAAAGCACCTCTTTTTCTCAGAAGTAACTGCCAGTACTCGAAACTTCTTTCTCTTACAAAAATACCACTTCCATTTATTGACTTTCCAGATGCAATTCAAAATATTTTCATTTGGTTCAAAATTCTTTTCTAGTGGCATTTTTCTTTTTATTTTTTGGTGACTTGTCTTTTCTTTTTCAATGCATCTTAGCCTATTAAAAGTTGTGAAGCACAAATTGCTTGGCAAGGATCTATTTTAATGTAGATTCAAAATATATTGGTGTATTTATTCTGTATTATCCAATGACAACAAATTTTAAATCAAAGACAAATTAGGGATAAGGAATGATAAATATGAGATTTTTCTAACATAAAATGAATGACAAAGATTTATCTGAAAATTTGGTGATTTACAAAG
Source organism: Dugong dugon (assembly GCA_030035585.1). Classification (NCBI taxonomy): domain Eukaryota; kingdom Metazoa; phylum Chordata; class Mammalia; order Sirenia; family Dugongidae; genus Dugong; species Dugong dugon. Next base: position 95,828,408 of record CM057463.1, on the reverse strand, counting down.
TATTTAGGACTAAATATTGAAGGCCAATTAAGATCCAAAACAATTACTTATTAAAGAACTCAATGTACTTGTTGATATACCTCATTCAAAATTAAGGCACAAAGCCAGGAGGAGCTCTGGTCTTAATATATATCTGATTCCATAGTTATTTCTTGTCCTCATAGTATATAAACTGTAAGCAGCATTTGACCAGGTTAGGCACTCAACTGGGCTTCTGGAGACCTCAAAAAAACTGGCCTTCATTCTCCCACATAGGCTTTACTTTATTATTCTCTTTTAGTGGCTCTTCCTCTTGAATCATTATAAAATACTGGAGTGGTCCAGAAATTGATCCCAGACTTTTTTTTCTTCTTCTCTGTCTGCACACTTTCCCCTGGGGAATCCAGTTTCTATTATTTCCAGTACCATCAATACCCTGATACATCTGAAACTTATGTCTTCAATCCGGATGCCTCCACTGAGCTCTAAACTGGCATATACAGCTGCCAATACGACACTTCTACTTGACTATATACTGTATACTATACATATATATAAACGCCCTGGTGGCACAGTGGTTAAGAGCTCGGCTGCTAACCAAAAGGTCAGCAGTTTGAATCTGACAGCTGCTCCTTGGAAATCCTACTGGGCAGTTCTACTCTGTCCTATAGGGTTGCTATAAGTCAGAATCAACTCGATGGCAATGGGTTTTGTTTTTTATATACTAGGCACCTTGAATGTAACATGGCAAAAATACCATTCTGTATTTCCTCCTCTAAATTCACTGTGCCCAAGACTTCACCAGGAAATAGCACCACCATTTTTCAACTATGCAGACCATAAGCGTGGCAGACATTCTTGATTCTTCCCCTTTGATTGCATCTCAAAAACTTTCCATTTGTAAGGCTGCCAGTTTCCTCCAAAATATAGCCCTAATCCCATCACTGCTAAAACCCTCAATATCTCTTCCTTTCCCTTGATATACTTCACTCAACTTGTAACTAGTTTAAGAGTCTTCATGATTACCATCCACCACTTTCCAAATTCCATCCCTCACACAGAAGTCGGAGTGAACCAATCACATTAAACCAAACCAAACCTGTTACCCACTGCCATCAAGTCGATTGCAACTCCTAACAACCCTGTAGGACAGAGAAGAACTGTTCCATATGGTTTCCAAGGCTGTAATCTTTAGAGAAGTTGACTGAAGCATCTTTCTCCTGCAGAGTGGCTGGTGGGTTTGAACCGCCCACCTTTCAGTGAGCAGCCAAGCAAAAAGTTTATATATATATATATATACACACACACACACACACACACACACACACACACACACACACACACACACACACACACGCACACACACACACACATTAAAAAATAAAAAGCAAAAAAAAATTTTTCCTTGGTTTGCAAGGTCTTAATAATTTGTCTCCTGGCTACATGTCTAACATCATCTATCTCTCTCTCCCCTGTTCACTCCGTTCTGTTCATATTTTAAAATTTTTTGGTTCTTTTAACACTTCAAGATTATTTCTGTTCCCTGGTGTTTGCATTTCTTCTTCCTTTTTCTTAGAATACCCCTACCTCTCTTCTCAGAATTTCTTCCCTCTTTTTATCATTTGTATCTCAACTCAAATACCACTTCCCTAGAAAAATGTTTGCCAGTCACCCTAAATAAATTAGTCCCTTTTAATTACGGCCTTCCACATTAGAATATTTTATCTTCTGCATGGTAGTTGTCAATATCTAATATTACTTGATTTATTTGTTTACTTGCTAGCTTTTTTTGTCTTCCTCTGCTAAACATAAATTCCTTGAGAATATGGACCCTGCCTTGTTCATAGCTACTTCCTAGTGCCTTGTGCAGGGTTTGGCATATGATAAGTTCTTGATAAATATCTGTTGACTGACTGATTGCAGAACAAATTCACAGTATTTACACGTTGTGCAGCTAACACAGGTATAGAAACATAAGCACTGTTTATGTTTTTTATTGAAATTGCATTAAATGTATAAATTTGCTTATGAAGGAAAATGCCATTTCTAGTATCTACTTCTATTCATCCTGTCCAACACCTAGAATTGTTCCCACATTTATCCAAATGTCCTTCTTTTTTCAATCTTTGTTGGGGTTCTTTGTGTGGAAGTCTGTTACATTCTACTCTGCCTGGTGGTTTTACTGTTGTAAATGGAGCTTTGCTTTTACTGAAATTTTTACCTGTCTATTATTATCTAATAGGAGAATTATTGTTTCTCTAGCAAGTGCATTAGATAATACTATTTCTCACAAAGGAAAAAAATAGTTGCGCTTACCTTACATGACAATATAGATTTGTTCTTTTGTTTTTGTTTGTTTATTTTTGAGAATCAGATGAGATGATATAGTTAAAGGTGTTCTATAAACTGCAAAGTGTTATTCAAATGATAGCTTTTTAAATTATGTTTGTGATATCTGCAAGTTGTGCTATGTTTGCCTCTTCTTTTAAAAATGTGTCCTTTTTTATACCTTGATTTGACAGTATACATTTCCAATATTATATAAACTAATAATAAAGGTAGAAGATAAAAAGAATTTCCCAACTCTATATCTGTATTCATTTAGGTCTCTCTACCTAGGAACACTTTGCCCTCTCTTCTATACTATCAAAGCTCCTCAAATAGCAACTCCTCTGAGGAGCCTTCACCAACTCCATCTACCATTCCATTGGGCATACCACTCTTTAAGTTTCTTCAACTACATTTTGCTATGTAAGAGATATTATTTGCTTCTGCGTCAACCAATAATAATACAGCTGACATTTATACGTTTCCAATCTATACTACGCATTTACCTCAGTATTTTACATATTTTTAATCAATTCATTTAATGCTCACAAAAACCCTATGATGTAGGTACTGTTTATTGCCATTTTACTAATGAAGAGACTGAGGCACACTGAATGATTACTGGCCCATCTAGTTAAGTGGCAGAGGTAGGATGTGAGTTTGGTTTTTTTCCCTACCCAACTTCTTGATATAACTCAATAGGGTAATGAAACTTAATAAAATACAAATGTTAAGCCACTTGAAACCCATTGCAGTTGAATTGGTGCCAACTCATAGCAATCCTCAGCAGGTTCAGCCACGGTGGACAAGTGTCAGCAGAGCATCCAGACTAAGGCAGACTAGGAAAAAAAGCCTAGCGATCTACTTCCAAAAATTAGCCAGTGAAAACTCTACGGATCACAGGATATTGTCTGAAACTTTGACTCACTTATTTTGGATGCATTATCAGGAGAGACCTAATGCTGAAGAAGGACGTCATGTTTGGTAAAGTAGTGGGTAGGGAAGGTGAGAGAAACCCTCAGTCTGCTGTACTGATGCAATAGCCATAACAATAGGCTCAAACATATCCATGATCATGAAGATGGTGCATGATTGGGCAACATTTCGTTCTGTTATACATAAAGTCACCACGAGACAAAGCCAAAACGATGACAACTAACAACTCTAATACCCAGAAAGGTGACAGTGATGATAGACTTAATCTGATTGGTGCAGGTCATTTATTCTTTAATACTTTCAAGGAATGTTTAGAAGAACACTAATTTTTGGCTACGACACTAAGTGCTAGGCATTGTGCTTGGTACCTATAATTCAAAGATGAGTAAGAATAAATCGTCAGCTTAGCTAATTCAATTAGTCTTGAGAAAAAGGGATGACGAGAGGTGCTTGGGGTGAAGAAGAATCAGAGCACATCTAAAATATTGTAGGATTTTATACATATTTGAAGACTATAATTTTTTTTTCAATTGACACATTGGCACATAACAAATGGAAAACCAGCACAACAGTAAGACAGTTTAGAGCCAACGCACAGAAGAAATGATTGAAATATCAGGGGCTGCTAAACCTGGAGAAGAACGTGTTCTCATGTGGAAAGTGATCAAAAATATTTGACTAGCTTTGGAAGAAAAAACTTGATCCACTGGGGAAAAGGCATAGGACAAAAGAATTATGCCCAGCAGGAAGAATAATTTTTTAATAGAGCTATTCTAAATTGCAATAAGCTACTTCATGTGTATAAAATTCTCTGCCGCTGGAAGGGTTAAAGCTGAAAATGAGCAACTTACTACATGGGAAGTTGCAGAAAGTCTTCCTGAATTAGATTGGAAAGCTCAACTCCACTAGATGGCTTCTTAGATCCATTCTGAATCAAAATCTTTTCTGCTATAAGGAATAACAGGATATACTATTGGAAACTGTGTAGGGTCTTGGATTTACTGTTTCATGGGCACTGGCAGAAAAAAAAAAAAAAAAGATATTCCTGGATCAGAGACAAAGGTTCTATTACTCATGGCAAAAGCAGTAGCCAGAGCAGCGTCTTTGTGTGTATGAATTTCCCCTGTCCCCTGATCCCACCAGGCCAACTCCAAGGGCCCATGATGGGTGCTTACATTACAGAAGAGACACTCAGCTTGAGGAAATCACCATTTTTAATGTAAGTGAAAGCAAGTCTGCTCTTTTTTCCAGGGGGAGCCATTACCTTATCCTTCCGGGTCATTCCCTACAAACACAACCCAGAGATAGCCCAGATAGCCAAGGCCATGCATTCTTGGCACACCCAGCAAGAATGTACAGAGACATGTGGGACTCACGTAGATTGCCTCTCTCAACACAGACAGGCAAAGCCATTGAAAATGTGGATTCCTTGCTCATACCAGTGCCTAAGAAAGCAGATAACACAGAGAAAAGATATTTCAATGACATAGTTCCTATTAAACAATTCCTGAGTAGTGAGAGATAGATAAGATAAAAACAGTTTACTTCTAAACCTATTGAATCCAGATGGAAGTTACATATGTCATCAGCCTTCTTGTTTGTATGCCAAAAGAACTAACCTATTTGGTAGAGGCTTATTTATAAGGTTTTTAATGGCAAGAAGCAACCATTTTTCAAGTTCAGAATTGCCCAAATCAGCTCTTTTCTATGAAGGAATTTTCATTGGGCTAAAAAAAAAAAAAAAGGAAAAAACTCACAAACATACTCTTAACTGCTTTCAAGAAGATGAACGTTTGTACTTTCAAACAAGTAACAAATGAGTCTATGAATCAACAGTGCCACCTAGTGGAATCATTTGTTTATCCAAGCACATAAAATTCTATGCTCTACAGCTCTATCCACTTTTCCCTTGGTGGTTTTGCCAGGAAAGATTAGTTCTTTAAAAAGGTGGTTTGTCAATCTATTCTAAAGAGTTAAATGCACTTCTTTTTCCTTAGAAATTTACTCATGTATACTTTGTGGGTATTGTTCAATAAGAACAATTTCTAAAATGGACAAATTTTAAACAATGCTAGTATGTATAAAACCAAGAAGCTCACAGTTTCTGGAAAATTTTCTGAAGGAGACAAAAGTTAGTGAGAGCAGAAGCTAAAATAAACTTTCTTTAGGTAATTAAAAAAAATCTAGATCACCCTGAAACTGACAAGTCATGTTGTCTCTGTGAATTACCACAATCATGAGTCGAAAACAGATTTTCAGGGTCTTTCTGACGTTTTAAAGTTGTCCAAATTTAAGTGCTTAAGGACAGAGCTGAAAATAAGGAAATTAATCAGAAAACTAACACTTCTACAACCTTTTGCAGACAAAGAATTGCATATAATTTCAGCTCTTTTTCAAAAAAATATATGGGAAATATGTTACATTCAAGTCAGTAGGCATCTTATGGGAAAACAACTATAGAAACTTTAGATATAAATATCACTTTTAAAATGAGATTTTCTCATCTTTTCCATTATCTTGTTGGCATTGAGTCAAATGGCTCAGGAGAAATTGGAAGAGAGGAAAATGGAAGTATCAGAAAAATTAAAATGAATCTGAGACTCTTTCCAGTAATTCTGAAAGCTTGTTCTTTTTTCCTTTGAGTGAGGTAGTACAACATGGCAATTGAGATCATGAACTTTGTGGTCATATTTGTAAAGTTGAATCATATGAAATTACATTTTTTATCCTTCAATCAAAAGAGGTCAAATATCAGCAGTTCAATATGGCTAAACCTATACATTAAGACCCTAACTCCACGTGGAATGATATAACTTTCAACTATACAGGCAAGTTGCTTTACCTCAATACATCTCAGTCTCCCCATCTTTCAGATGGGGATAATGATACATATCCCAAGGGGTGGTTATGAAAAATCAATAAAGGAAATATCAGATAGTGCTTAAAAACTACCCAACTTATAGTGAGCACACAGTAACTAATGGCTGCTTTTCAAAATATAGTTTGGCTATATGGAAGGGGAACTTATTAGTTAACTGTCACCTATTAAAATATCTGAATAGTAGATTCAAAAACCATTCTCTTGGATTGCCTCATTATCAGCCATTTCCCTCTCTTAGAATTTCTGCCTAACCTTTCTTCCCACACACACTGTCATTATGTAAACAACTTCTTATTTTAAATTCATTTTTCCAGCTAAATTGATGAGATACAATCAACTTTTTTTTAACTAGAACCCCAGCTGAGTGAGCTGCCATTTGGTAGTTGCTTCTGTTGATCTAGTCTTCTTAGAGTTGGACCTGGACAAGATAATGGATTGTGTTGACTCAGCTCCCCCTTTGCCGCTCCCCCACCACAATGTGCTGTTTCCCATTCTATTATCTCCAGATCTGTTGTGTTTGTGAGCCCCTGATAATGTAATGGGATATAATAGCTATTGAGTCATAGTGTGCTTACATACCTCCCTCTGATATAACTCATATTTTTAACAGAATCTTTCTAAAGATGGTTTATTTTTTCCACAAAGGAAATGTTACAATGCAGTAATCAAGGGTGCAGGCCTAGGCCAGATGGTCTAGTATAAAAACTCAGCTTGAACAAGTCTTAGCTCTGTGATGAAAGGCAAGCTGCTTACCACCTCTAATTTCCTTACTTTTGAGTTGGGAATAACGATAGCATTTGCCTGACTAGCTTGTTGTCAGGAACAAGTGAACAAGAGTGAGTATTAAGGAAATGCTAGCTATTATCCGTGAAGAAGGGCTGTTCTGAGTTTCAGGCACTGAGAAGTTCCGTGAGAAAGCAATTCAAGATATTCATTCATTCCTAAAATAATGACTTAGCTCTACTATGTACTAAGCTCTGGTGTCATAAAAGGGTGAACTTAGATAATGGTCTCTCTCATAGTGGAATTCACAGTTAGGTGGCAACTTGTCAACAGAGCTGACAATTTAGGCCATCTCTGACACTCTTTTACATAACTCCAGGAAGAAATGGATACAAGAGGACAGCAAAAGAAAAAGAAAAAGAGAAGGCATCAGTGTAGAAATGCCCCCACAGTCATTATCACGATGAAGTACTGAGGTTCTCTGGGGAAGCCTCCCAGCCTGTTTGGTGCCATGGACAAAAGAGCTCTCCCAGGAAGCACTATCCCAGGAACAGCAGCTATGGTACTTCACATGTTTACTATGTGTGGGTTATTGATGTTAAATTTCAAATTTTGATAATAATCCTCAAGGTCTACCTTTACTTCCCTGTTTTAGAGGTAAGAAAATGAAAGTTCAGGAAGACTGAATGATGTGATCAAGACCACATGACCAGTAAGTTTTAGGCTTAAGATTTGAACTTAGCTGTGCCTGGCTCCTAAACATATGTGCCTAACTGTTGGTTTATTTGTTTCTTTGATTGTTTAGCCTGAGGTTAACTATAAATGAATCTTGCAGATGCTAGAGCAAAAGGCCACTGGCCTAGAGAGTTGAAATGTTCCCACAGTAAAAGTGGGAGAAAAAGTCTGTGGAATTGCTAACTACAGGATGAGTTCCCTGGAAAACAAATAGGTCTGCATGAAGCTCAAACGACCTGAGTTCAGGGAATGCAGGTCAAGACTGTTCTTCGCTTCCCATGTCCTGCCAGCCCTTTGCCAGGCTTTTTTTTGTGCCTCTATGCCTTTCATGATGTCACTTTAAGGACTAAGGTGCACCTGACCCAAGCCATGGTGTTATGCATGTGAAACCTGGACAATGAATAAAGAAGACCAAAGAAGCATTAACACCTTTGAATTACGGTGTCGGTGAAGAATACCGAATATACCATAGACTGCCAGAAGAATGAATAAATCTGTCTTGGAAGAAGTACAGCCAGAATGCGTCTTAGAAGAAAGGATGGTAAAATTTTGTCTCATGTACTTTGGACATGTTATCAGACGGGACCAGTCCCTGGAGAAGGACTTCATGCTTGGTAAGGTAGAGGGTCAGCAAAAAAAGAAGAAAACCTTCAATAAGATGAACTGACACAGTGATTTCAATGATGGGCTCAAGCATAACAACGATTGTGAGGATGGCACAGGGAACTGTGTTTCATAGTGTTGCTATGAGTTGGAACTGACTCAACGGCACCTAACAACCACAGTAACAACATGCCTTTCACCTTGCCTAAATGCTCTCCCTAGTCTTCTGCTTAAGATTCAGGCAGACAGTGCTGAAACACAGTCTCCTAAAAGGTTTGAAGGGGAAGTAGTTCCTTTACACATCTGTCCTCCCTCTAACTTTTCAAGGGCAAGGGTAGCATTTTCCCCTTTTTCAAGATTAGCAATAAGTACAGAAGCTGTCATTTATCTAAGTTAGCTGTCAATTACATTGTCAGAATGAATTACTTAATGGATTCTACTAATGAATACCTTAAAGAGCATGCAGCTTAGTGGTGACTTTGTTTTCTACTAAGGAAAACATATAAGACAAATTGAGGTCCATGTTTTAACTACTAAAATCTAAGAGGTTACTTTTTACTAACAATTAAATCATATATTTCCACTCTAAGAGTAATTAAATCAAATACTGTCTTCTCTGGTTACTTACTCAAATTTATTCTTATACTAAGTAGAGCTGAGTGCATGCCTCTTTTCCTGCCTCTTTTTAGAGACATGGTTGTGCTTAAAAAATGGCTCCAACTTTCCGTCTGAGAGTAGCAATGGAATGCCATAAGGTGGTTAAAAGAATTAGAGAAATGGGTCATGTATATGAAGTTACAACGGAAATAAATTCAAAACAATATTTTCAAAAGATAAAATCAATACACTGAAGAGTGAAATCTAAAATATATATGATTTTGTTTAGCTATGTCTATGATGAGGAGAAAGATAGCAGCTATTTCACTGTGGAGTTCTTTTGTCCCAAACAATAAAATCCAATTCAGTCTTATTTCAGGAAAAATAAATTCATAGAATGAGACAAACTAACTCACAGCACATAAGGGAAGAGAGAAAAGGAAGAAGGGAGGGGCCTGAAAGGAAGAGAATCAGGACTCAGAATAGTAGAATCCAATAGTTTCTTCAGTATGTTTCCTTCTGAATGACTATGCTACGTTTAATTAGAGCAGAAAAGAAAAGATAATATGGAATATGGACAGGCTAGTTATCCTGTCCTCAAATGAAAGACATTGTGTCAATGAGGAAAGAGACTTACTCTGTATTAAGCTCGAAAGGAAGAAGAGAACTCAGGAGTAGAATGTTCATATAATGAAATTACTGACAGGTAAGTTTTGGGTGAGTAACAATTAGAACTACTTTTGCATGAGACCAAACCCCCCATCATAGATGGGTCCATATAGAAAATGGTTGACTTCCATGTAGTCAAGAATATAATAACATTAATTTCTATTTTGGTTGATGGTTGACCAGGTGACTTACAAGATCCTTTCCAACTTTAGATTCCATGATTTTCTCTTGGTGGTAATATAATCTGTCTTTAAAATTATTTTGGCCAGGAAATATGTCCAAAACCCAAATGCAGCCTCTTCAAAAACTGCTATATAAGGAAGAAAATGCATATTTTCTAAGTTATTTCAAAAGATATTATGTTAACATTAAAAATTAGTAACTTTCAAAACGCCAAAATTTATCCAGAATTTTTCCGTTTAAAACCCTTAGACAGGCAGATTTCATTAGCATTCATCTAGCTCCTCTGCTTATCAGTGTTAATGTCCAACCATAGAGCATCTGGGTGCAGGGGCCTAAAACGATGGACTTTGATTATGTTAAACATACGATTAAATCATATAGCATCAAAAGAAATCTCTGATAATATGAATGTTTTCAAATTCAAGGAGTTTTTCATATAACTAAATAGATTATCAAATACAGTTTTAATACAGGTCAACATTCACTATGAAAAAAAAAATTATCTCACCATTTAGAGAATCTTCATCAGTACCAGTTGCTATAGGTGGACAAAGAGTATGCCTTCAAAAATACTTTACAAGTATATTGATATGCACCCTTGTAAGAAAACACAGTTCCATTAAAAAGCATCTTAAGTATTTGTCATTTGTAGCTCATTGGCTTACATAATTTACAAAACAGAAAAGCTCGACTGTGCATTAAACAAGCAAAAAGTGTGCCCGCACACACACATACAGAGTAGTACATTGGGTGATTAAATGTAAAAGTTTTATAAATATCCAATAAAAGTAAAGAACTAAATCATAGCAAACAGTTAATGAACATCAACTCCAGGAGCTCAAAGTTTCTAGAGAACTGGTAGAAAGAAAACAAACGAGTTAGTTGTAAGAATAAAAGGTAATATTGACCATAATGTCCTTATTTTAAAAGAAAAATGTGGCCAGATTGGTAAAAAAAAATAAAAGGAGGAAAGGGTGTAAAATTCATTAGAAATTTTCTCAAAGGAGGTGGCATGATTTCTTTGAAAAATTAAACTTCTCACACAGTATAGGATATTTTCTTTATTTTTAGTTCAAAATCTGTTATGAAGGAAGAGTTCCAGGGAGAAGAAATATAAACGGCAGCACCAGACCTCCAAAACACCGCAGACTTCTAACACCTCCAGGAAATGCAGTTGTTTGCTCCGCCTACAGATTTCAATCATCCCAGCAGCCCCAGTTTTCAACCATCTGAGGACAAGCCATCAATATAAAGAAACCAATCTGTGTACTGGAAGTGAAAGTTAATAGTGAACATATTCAAAATACCATTCATCCTAGAAGACACACTGACATCTTGGAGTTAAGAAATATGGTTATTTCACCCATTACATCTATAGTGAATAATTGTTGACTACTTTGGAGTTTAGCTCTTTGATTGCAATTGGAATGATGAATTAGCAGAAACTATGGAAAAGAGTCTAGAAGTTGTGCAGGCAAATAAAACACTGATAAAGTGTTACTCAAATCAGTCCACCATGTTATAAAGCAAACCCTTTATCCTTGTATGTTCTTCTTCTCTGTCTCTTCTCTCTCTCTTTATATATTATATATGTATATATATGAATATTTATATGAAAATAGCACATAATATCAATCAAACTGAATATTAGTGTTATATTGATGCCTTATTCTGATATTATTTCATAGCTATGAGAAACTAAAAGTGAAATAGAATATGTTGTTGTTATGTACCATCAAGTCGGTTCTGACTTACAGCGACCCTATAGGACAAAGTAGAATTGCCCCATAAGGTTTCCAAGGAGTGGCTTGTGGAGTTGAATTGCTGACCTTTTGGTTAGCAGCCAAGCTCTTAACTACTTCTCTAAAAAGGATCCCAAAACAGAATATAGAAAAGTTATTTTGAAAAGGAGACAAAATGATCCTCTGTCATTTATATTAAAAATCACTACAGCACTGTGGAAAACATTGATGGGTTAGGAACAAATTAAAATATGATATTTATTTTGTGCTGTTAATGACATAACAAATCCGCTCGCCGTTGAGTCGATTCTGACTCATAGCGAGGCTGTCAGCCCAGCATGAAGGGATCACTGTGCTGCAAATTGTGTTATTTTAACACCCCACTTCATTTTACAGCTAATTTCTCTATGTTCCAGAAATAAAGTTTTTATAAGTTTCATAGATTACAAGTAAGTCTCTTTGATTTACACCTGATTCTGTATTGTTTTCCTGAAAGAGTAATTTTTAATGTGTCTATGGCTATCCTCCCCGCCCCCACCCCCCCACGTGTCTGTCAGTTTGTTGTACTATGGGGGCTTGCATGTTGCTGGGATGCTGGAAGCTATGCTGCAGGTATTCAGATACCAGCAGGGTCACCCATGGCGGACAGGTTTCAGCTGAGTTTCCAAACTAAGACAGACTAGGAAAAAAAGCCCTGCAGTCTACTTCTGAAAAGAATTCCAGTCCAAATCTTATGAATAGCAGCAGAATATTGTCTGATATAGTGTTAGAAGATGAGCCCCCCATGTTGGAAGGCACTCAAAAGACAACTGGGGAAGAGCTGCCTCCTCAAAGTAGAGTCAACTGTAAAGATGTAGATGGAGTCAAGCTTTCAGGACCTTCGTTTGCTGATGTGGCATGATTCAAAATGAGAAGAAACAGCTTCAAACATCCATTAATAATCGGAACATGGAATGTAAGAAGTATGAAACTAGGAAAATTGGAAATCATCAAAAATGAAATGCATAAACATCACTATCCTAGGCATTAGTGAGCTGAAATGGACTGGTATCGGCCATTTTGAATCGAATGATCATATGGTCTACTATGCCAGGAATGATAGCTTGAAGAGGAATGGCGTTGCATTCATAGTCAAAAGAACATTTCAAGATCTAACCTGAAGTACGATGCTGTCAGTGATAGGATAATATCCATACGCCTACAAGGAAGACCAGTTAATATGACTATTATTCAAATTTACGCACCAACCACTAAGGCCAAAGAAATTGAAGATTTTTACTAACTTCTTCAGTCTGAAACTGATCGAACATGCAATCAGGATGCATTGATAATTACTAGCAATTGGAATGCAAAAGTTGGAAACAAAGAAGAAGGATTCGTAGTTGGAAAATGTAGCCTTGGTGATAGAAATGATGCCAGAGATCACATGATAGAATTTCGCAAGACCAATGACTTCTTCATTGCAAATGCCTTTTTTCAACAATATAAACAGCAACTATACACATGGACCTCATCAGATGGAATACACGGGAATCAAATTTACTACATCTGTGGAAAGAGACCATGGAAAAGCTCAATATCATCAGTCAGAACAAGGCCAGGCTCTGACTGCAGAACAGACCATCAATTGTTCATATGCAAGTTCAAGTTGAAACTGAAGAAAATTAGAACAAGTCTACGAGAGCCAAAGTACGACCTTGAGTATATCCCACCTGAACTTAGAGACTATCTCAAGAATAGATTTGACCACTGAACACTAATGACCGAAGACCAGACAAGTTGTGCAATGACATCAAGGACATCATACATGAAGAAAGCAAGAGGTCATTAAAAAGACAAGAAAGTAAAAGCGAAAGGAAGAAATGATAAAATAAAAGAACTGAACAGATTTCAGAGGGTGGCTCAAGAAGACAAAGTAACATATTATAATTACATGTGCATAGAGCTGGAGATAGAAAACCAAAAAGGAAGAACATGCTTGGCATTCCTCAAGCTGGAAGAACAGAAGAAAAAATTCAAGCCTTGAGTTGCAATACTGAAGGATTCTATGGGGAAAATACTAAATGATTAAGGAAGCTTCAAAAGAAGATGGAAGAAATACACAGTCATTATACCAAAAAGAATTGGTCGACGTTCAACCATTTCAAGAGGTAGCATATGATCAGGAACTGACAGTACTGAAGGAAGAAGTCCAAGCTGCACTGAAGGCACTGGTGAAAAACAAGGCTCCAGGAATTGATGGAATATCCACTGAGATGTTTCAACAAACGGACGCAGGGCTAGAAGTGCTCACTTGTCTATGCCAAGAAATTTGGAAGAGAGCTACCTAGCCAACCGACTGGAAAATATCCATATTTATGCCTATTCCCAAGAAAGGTGATCCAACCGAATGTGGAAATTATCGAACAATTTCATTAACATCACACGAAAGTAAAATTTTGCTGAAGATCATTCAAAAGTGGCTGCAGCAGTATGTTAACAGGGAACTGCCAGAAACTCAGACCGGATTCAGAAGAGGACATGGAACCAGGTATATCATTGCTGATGTCAGATTGTCTTAGTCTTCTAGTGCTGCTCTAACAGAAATATCACAAGTGTATGGCTTTAACAAAGAGAAATTTATTCTCTCACAGTCCAGTAGGCTACAAGTCCAAATTCAGGGCATCAGTTCCAGAAGAAGTCTTTCTTTCTCTGGCAGCTCTGGAGGAAGGTCCTTCTGATACAGCAGTCTTTTCTTGGTCTGTGAGCTTCTCTGTACAAGAACCTCAGGTCCAAAGGATGCACTCTGCTCCCGGCACTGTTTTCTTGGTGGTATGATGGTCCCATGTGTCTCTACTCACTTCTCTCTTTTATATCTCAAAAGAGATTGGCTTCGGACACTTTCCAATCTTGTATACTTCATCAGTGTAACTGTCGCTAATCTATCTTATTAAATCATAGTGACTGAATTTACAACACATAAGGAAATCACATAAGATTACAAGATGGTACACAATTATACACAGCTGACAGATATTTTGGGGGGACACAATTCAATCTATGACACAGAAGGATCCTGGCTGAAAGCAGAGAATACCAGAAAGATGTTTACCTGTGTTTTATTGACTATGCAAAGACATTCAATTGTGTGGATCATAACAAATTATGGATAACATTATGAAGAATGGGAATTCCAGAATACTTAATTGTTCTGGAACCTGTACATAGATCAGGAGGCAGTTGTTCAGACAGAACAAGGGGATACTGCGTGGTTTAAAGTCAGGAAAGGTGTGCGTCAAGGTTGCATCCTTTCACCTTACCTATTCAATCTATATGCTAAGCAAATAATCTGAGAAGCTGGACTATATGAAGAAGAAAGGTGCATCAGGATTGGAAGAAAACTCATTAACAACCTGTGATATGCAGGTGACACAACTTTGCTTGCTGAAAGTGAAGAGGACGTGAATCACTCACTGGTGAAGATCAAAGACCACAGCTTTCAGTATGGATTACACCTCAACATAAAGAAAACAAAAATCCTCACAACCAGAACAATAAGCAACATCATGATAAACGGAGAAGTTGCCAAGGATTTCATTTTATTTGGATCCACAATCAACATCCATGGAAACAGCAGTCAAGAAATCAAAAGACGCATTGTATTGAACAAATCTGCTGCAAAAGACCTCTTTAAAGGGTTGAAAAGCAAAGATGTCACCTTGAGGACTAAGGTGCGCCTGAACCAAGCCATGGTATTTTCAGTTGAATCATATGCATGTGAAAGCTGGACAATGAATAAGGAAGACCGAAGAAGAACTGACACCTTTAAATTGTAGTGTTGGTGAAGAATATTGAATATATCATGGATTGCCAAAAGAACAACAAATCTGTCTTGGAAGAAGTACAACAAGAATGCTCCTTAGAAGGAAGGATGGTGAGACTATGTCTTACATACTTTGGACATGTTATCAAGAGGGATCAGTCCCTGGAGAAGGACATCATGCTTGGTAAAGTACAGGGTCAGTGAGAAAGAGGAAGACCCTCAAGGAGATGGATTGACACAGTGGCTGAAACAATGGGCTCAAGCATAACAACGATTGTGAGCACAGTGCAGTACTGGGGCATAGGGTTGCTATGAGTCAGAACCGACTTGATGGCACCTAACAACAACAACATGGCTATTTCAAATACTGTAACAGTAAAGAGGTAGCATATGATCAGGAACCAATGGTACTGAAGGAAATAGTCCAAGCTGCACTGAAGGCGTTAGCAAAAAACAAGGCTCCAGGAATTGACCGAATACCAATTGAGATGTTTCAGCAAAGGGATGCAGTGCTGAAGGTGCTCACTCATCTATGCCAAGAAATTTTGAAGACAGCTACCTGGCCAACTGACTGGAAGAGATCCATATTTGTGCCCATTCCCAAGAAAGGTAATCTAACATAATGCAGAAATTATTGAAGGATATTATTAATATAGTTTACACAAGTAAACTTTCGCTGAAGATAATTCAAAAACACTTGCAGCAGTACATCAACAAGGAACTTCCAGAAATTCAAGCCACATTCAGAAGAGGAGGTAAAAAGAGGGATACCATTGCTGATGTCAGATGGATCTTGGCTGAAAGCAGAGAATACCAGAAAGATGTTTACCTGAGGTTTTTTTTTTTTTTTTTTTTGACTATACAAAGGCATTCAGCTATGAGAATCATGACAAATTATGGATAACATTTCTAACAACGGGAATTCCAGAACACTTAATTGTGCTCATGCAGAACCTGTGCATAGACCAAGAGGCAGTTGTTGGGATAGAACAAGGGGACACTGCATGGTTTAAAATCAGGAAAGGTGTGCTTCAGGGTTGTATCCTTTCACCATACGTATTCAATCTGTATGCTGAGCAAATAATCCACGAAGTTGGAATATATGAAGAAGAATGTGGCAACAGGATTGGAAGAAGACTCATTAACAGCCTGCAATATTCAGATGACACAACCTTGCTTGCTGAAAGTGAAGAGGACTTGAAGCACTTACTGATGCAGATCAAAGACCACAGCCTTCAGTATGGATTACACCTCAACATAAAGAAAACAAAAATCCTCACAACTGGACCAATGAGCAACATCATGATAAAGGGAGAAAAGATTGAAGTTGTCGAGGATTTCATTTTACTTGGATTCACAATCAACACCCATGGAAGCAGCAGTCAAGAAATCAAACGATGCATTGCGTTGGGCAAATCTGCTGCAAAAGACCTCTTTAAAGTGTAAAAGCAAAGGTGTCACTTTGAGGACTAAGGTGTGCCTGACCCAAACTATGGTATTTTCAATCACCTCATATGCATGTGAAAGATGTACAATGTATACAGAAGACCAAATAATTTATGACTTTGAATTATGGTGTTGGTGAAGAATATTGAATATGCCATTGACTGCCTGAAGAATGAAAAAGTGTATCTTGGAAGAAGTACATCCAGAATGCTCTTTGGAAGCATGGATGGCTAAACCTCATCTCTCACACTTTGGACATGTTAACAGGAGGGATCAGTCCCCAGAGAAGGACATCATGCTTGGTAAGGTAGAGGGTCAGCAAAAAAGAGGAAGACTCTCAACGAGACGGATTAACACAATGGCTGCAACAATGGGCTCAAACAGCAACAATTGTGAGAATGGCGCAGAACCTAGCAGTGTTTTGTTCTGTTGTACATTGGGTCGCTATGCGTCAGAACCAACTCAAGGATACAACAACAACAACAAAGTTAAGCTTTAAGAATACTTCTATCAGTTAACACAATTGTAAAATTTTTATTTTAGAAATCCATGAAATGATGGGGAGGTAACATTGAAATTAAAGCATTTCAATCTTTGTATCAAACTGACTTGAAAGTTGAGTTCCCAGAACACATGAGGGCGTCGGTCATTAGAAGTGTCTGTAGTCTGAAATACAGAAATACAGTACACTCTGGAGATACCCTGTCTTAGTCATCTAGTGCTGCTCTAACAGAAATACCACGAGTGGATTGCTTTAACAAAGAAATTTACTCTCTCACAGTCCAGTAGGCTCTAAGTCCAAATTCAGGGCATCAGCTCCAGGATGAGCCTTTCTCTCTCTGTCCGCTCCAAAGGAAAGTCCTTGTTGATGCATCAGTCTTCCCTTGGTCTTGGAGCTTCTCTGTGCAGGAACCTCAGGTCCAAAGCACGCACTCTGCTCTCAGCACTGCTTTCTTGGTAGTATGAGGTTCCCATGTGTCTCTGCTTGCTTCTCTCTTTTATATCTCAAAAGAGATTGGATTAAGACACTATCTAATCTTGTAAACCTCATCAGTATAACCTCATCACAGTGATAGAATTTACAACACGTAAGGAGATCACATATAACCTCATCATAGTGATAGAGTTTACAATACATAAGGAAATCACATCAGATAACACAATCATACAATACTGGGAATCATGACCCAGCCAAGTTGACAGATATTTTGGGGGGACAAAATTCAATCCATGACATTCCCTCTCCCACTTTTTAACTCTAGGTTAAAGATGTTAGCGTAATAGGAAAAAGTAAAAGCAAAAAACCAATGACTATTGTTAAATGTACATATTTCTCAATTTTATTCCCATTATCATTGTTTCTCGTCCATATACATACAGTGTCTTTACACACAGGCACACAAAGTTACTGGTATTATGGTGTATATTATGTTGAGAAATATCAAATATGCTGAATTTAGGGATGTATCCCAGGGGAAATTTAGTTTTTCCTCAGGAACATACTTCTCTTTCCATTTTTCATTTTATTAAAAACATTTAATATATTAAAGATATATTTAAACATTTAATATATTGAAGCAATTATAAAGAGAGTTTCCTAATAGAAAAGACAGAGAAAAGTTAAAAGAAAACAATTACTAAAATAAGCAACAGGACCAAGATGGCCAGAGATGAGGAAGAGATAGAGGTTTATGTGTTCTGTGGTCAACCTTTATGTAGACCCTCAGCCCTGTATCTTACACTCCAAAAATAACTGGGAGGAATGGCAATGCAGCTGAGGGGAGTGGCTGGATCTGTGAATAGAAGCAACAGATTGGCAGTCAGTCCAAATGCACTCTGTATAGCAGGATAATAGACTCCTAAGCAGGAATCCCTGTGCATATGAAAACTAGAACAGGTAGTCCCCTACTTCCGATATATTTGAGTTATGATGATCTGCACTTATGACAATCCATTTTGGGTTTTTTTTTTTTTTTTGGTACGTACATCTTATCATTAATAACATTGACTACATACAATGTTGCAGCACATAATTCACTAATGTTATCATTCTCAGATGTAATGTTTCTAACCCCCAAAGACAAAGATCAAATTTATAAAGATACTGATAATAAAAGGCAATGATAATAAAAGCTAAAAAAAAAAAATGAGGTATTCGACTTAACATCAGAACCAACTTATGACAGAGCAGTCATTGGAATGGAACCCTGTCGTAGGCTGGGGACTGCTTGTACATGAGAGACCTTCTCAGTGCCTTGGCACTGTGTGAGATGGGAGTATTTTGTCTCACTCTAGAGGATAACATCCACAGTAATGATTGTTACAAGAATTTCTGCATCCTATTGGAATGAGGGATCAGAATCAGATTTAATTTGATTTTTTTTTTTTTAATTTAAATATATAGCAAGATTTGTGGTTACGGCTTGGAAATCATTGCTTCAGATCTTACAAGAAGAGGTTGAGCAAACTGAAAATCAATAACTTTACCTGGCCCCATCAGAGAACTGAGTTTGCCTGACAAATCATCACATCAAATCTGGAGAGGAAGATACAAGTATTGGTCTCTATGCAACCAAAGTAAAAGAGAAAGAAGGAAACCAAACACTCAGAGAAAAACTAGTCTACAGGACCAATAGTCTACAGGAGTGGCCACCTGATCTACCCTGAGATGAGAACTAGATGGTACCTGGCTGCCACTACCCACCACTCTGATCAGGAACACAATAGACGGATCCTGATAGAATGGGACCAAAATGTGGAAAAGAACTCAAATTCTTTTTTTTTCTTTTTATTGTACTTTAGGTGAAGGTTTACAGAACAAATAGTTTCTCATTAAACAGTCAGTACACATATTGTTTTATGACATTGGTTAACAACCCCACGACATGTCAATACTCTCCCTTCTCAACTTTGGAGGACTTTTTTTTTTTTGGTGAAAATATACACAGCCAAAGACATACCATTTCAAAAATTTCTACATGTACAATTCAAGGACTTCGATTACATTCTTCCAGTTGTGCTGCTATTCTCACTATCCTTTTCCAGATTATCCATCACCATTATCTTCAACTCACTGACCCGTAGGCTTCCCATCAAACCTTTTGAGTTGCTATTGTCAATTTGATCTCACATAGGTAATTCTTTTTGTTTTTTTGTACTTTAGATGAAGGTTTATAGAAGAAAATAGTTTCTCATTAACAAGTTAGTACACATATTGTCCTATGACAATGGTTAACAATCCCATGACATGTCAATGCTGTCCTTTCTCATCCTTGAGTTCCCTATCACCAGCTTTCCTGTCCCCTCCTGCCTTCTAGTCCTTGTCCCTGGACTGCTGTTCCTCATTAAGAACTCAAATTCTTAAAAAGTCCAGGCCTTCTAAACCAGTTGAGACTATCACCCTGAGATACTCTTTAAACCTTGAACCAAACTATTTCATGAGGCTATCTTTCAGTTAAATAACAGATTGTCTCATAAAATAAACAATATCACCCATGAGTTCTGCGCTCCTTTAAAAAATCTACTTGAGACTAAACAGTCAACATTTATTCTGAAGAAAAGATGAGAAGGCAAGAGATCAGGGAAACTTGATCACTAGAAATGGAACAACCAGAATGGAAATAAAGAGAAAGTTGATACAATGTGAAAAATGTAGCCAATGTCATTAAACAAATTGTGTAGAAATTGTTAAATGTGAACCTAATTTGCTGTGTAAACGTTCACCAAAAACACAATAAAATGTTATTTAAAAAAAAAGAAAGGAAAAAAATTCTGGAGAGAACAGGTGAAACCAGAGAGTCACAGCCAAGATCTGTTTATTGTTGTTGTTAAGTTCTGTCAGTTTGGTTCCAACTCATAGCAACCCCATGTACAACAGAACAAAACACTGCCCGGTCCTGCACCATCCTCAAAACCGCCATTATGCTTGAGCCCATTGTTGCAGCCACTGTGTCAATCCATTTCCTTGAGGGTCTTCCTCTTTTTCACTGACCCTCTACTTTACCAAGCATGATGTCCTCCTCCAGGAACTGGTCCCTCCTGATAACATGCCTAAATGTAAAATTCAAAACTATAAAACTTGAAGACGGATGGTAAATAACCATATGAAAATATACACAACATAATTTGTTATTAGGGAATTGCAATTTAGAACAGCGAGATACCACTACACACCTATTGGCAGACACCGCTACCACCTATGTGTTAGCTGCCGTTGGCCTTATGACACCATGCACAACAGAATGAAACAATACCCAATTGTATGCCATCCCCATAACTGGCTGAGGATTGGACCATTGTGATCCATAGAGTTTTTATTGACTGATTTTCAGAAATTGATTACCAGGTCTTTCTTCCTAGTCTATCTTAGTCTGGAAGCTCTGCTGAAATCTGGTCAGCATCACAGCAACATGCAAGCCTCCACTGACAGACAAGTGATGGCTGCCCCTGAGGTGTGTTGGTCAGGAATTGAACTTGGGTCTCCTACATGAGAGGCAAAATTTCCAACACTGAGCAACCACTGCCCTCATACACACCTATTAGAATGACTAAAATCCCAAAGAATTGACAATACTACTAGTGAGGATGTTAAAGTCCCTGGGTGACGCAAAACATTTCACCTCAACTACTAATCTAAAAGTTGGTAGTTTGAAACCACCCAGCAGCACTGTGGAAGAAAGGCCTAGCATTCTGATCCATAAAGATTACAATCAAGAAAACCCTATAAAGCAGCTCTACTCTGTAACACATGGGGTCTTCATGAGTCAGAATTGACTCAAAGGCAATGAGTTAGTCAGGATATGGAGCAACAGGAACTCACATTCATTGATGGTGGGAATGAAAAATGGTAAAGCTGTTTTGGAAGACAGTTTGGAAGTTTCATACTATACTAAATGTAATTTCACTATACAGTATAGCAATCACACTCCTATGTCCACACAAAAACCTGCACACAAATTTTTACAGCAGCTGTAGTCATAATCGTCAAAAACTGGAATAACCAAGATGCCCTTCAATAGGTGAATGGATGATCAAACTGTGGAAAATTACACAGCAAATAAAAAAATAAATAAAAGGAGCTATCAAGCCAAGAAACACATAAATGGATCTTAAATATATACTGCTAAGTAAAACAAGCCAGTCTGGATAAACCACATAATGTATGATTCTAATTACATGACAAGGCAAATTAGAGAGATGGTAAATAGAGATGGTAAACAATTCAGTGGCTGCAAAGGGTTTGAGGTTGAATTGATGAAGCACAGGAGACTTTTTAGGGCAGTGACACTATTCTTTATGACATGGTGATGGTGAACACACAACAAACATTTGTCAAAATGTATAGATCTTTACAAAACAAGGAATAAACCTTAAGATATGCAATTTTTTGTTTAAATCATTTAGGAGTTCCGGATATTTCAGGGTGGAATGTAGAGAGTGACAAAACAAACTAACTGTATTACAAATATATGTTTTAAGAAAACCTCACTGAAATGAGTAGGGGAAATAGATTTTGACTTAACTTTGGAAATGAGGTGCGTCTATAAGGCACAAGGAATGGTACATAACCATTGTGTTCTAGTTGATAAAGCTGCTTCCCATGGGAGTATGGGTTAATTCTGAAACCACTATACATGTATACTGGAATTGAACCATTAAATACATGGATAGTGAACAGTGGGAGCCAGATTTCTCACTACTGGATTGGGATTTTACAGATAAGCAAGGAGAGATGATTCATGTAATAATGGACTAGAGTTGGAGACATCAGTATGAACTGATGTTTACTTATTATAGACGCAGAGAGTTACATACAGAAATATTTATAGATATATTTATATAATCAGGTTAATATATAGCCATATATTTCCTTTATCTGTCAGCCAAAAGGGCCTAGAAGCAACCACATCATGTAGTAATGAGCACACCTAGCACCCAGATCTTGGTTTCTAATACCATTATTCAATAAAATAAATTACGGGTCTTTGGAAAAATGGTTAATTCTAAGACTCGGGTAGGAAATACATAAAATAAGCCTGGAGCATCTCATAGTTTCAGAAAATAAGAAAGTGGTCAATAAATAAATAAAATCCACAATGATGTGGGTGTTTCAAAGGGACACTGGAGCCAAGTGAAAATGCTCCCAATAGACAAAGCTGGATAATTGAGCAACAAAATTAATAAAGTAGTATTGGATTATAATCCAAAGTACATGCTAAATGCCCATGTATTCATACTGATTAAGGTAAATGATTATAGGAATAAATAAATAGGGAAAAATCTACAAATATCCCACACAGAAAAATTCCAAGTAATTTGTGTAGATACTCCTCCTTGAAGAAAGTGAAGCATAACTCCCCATCCCTTAAGCCTGGCCTGTATACAGTGACTTTCTTCCAAAAGGTATACTGTGGAAACGGAGGGAAAAAAAAGAGTAACTTTGCAGTGGAGAAATTTGACAAACATGTCCTCAAGTCAGAGGATAAGCATCGAAGTGTTAAGTCATACTGATATGATTAATCACTGACAGCCATAATCATGACAATCAGTATAATCACGAGAAAAGCATTACACAAATCCCAGTTGAGGGATAGTTTACAAAATACCTGGCCAGTACTCTTCAAAACTGTCAAGGTCCTTAAGACAAGCAAAGTCTGAGAAACTCTCATAGCCAAGAGAAATCTAAGGAGATGTGATGACTACTAAATGTAATGTGGTGTCATGGATGGGTTCCTGGAACAGAAAAAGGACATTATGGTGACAACTGAGAGAATCTTAATAAAGTATGGACTTTAGTTAATAACAAGTTACCAATGTTGGTTCATTAATTGTAATAAATATGCCATACTAATAGAAGATGTTAATAATAATACGGGAAACTTGATGTGGGGTGTCTGAGAACTCTACTTTCTTTGCAATAATTCTGCAAACTTAAAACTGTTCAAAAATAAAGAGTCTATAGCATATGTGTGTGTGTTAAAATTCCAAGTGTTTTTTGGCTTCATTTCTGCCCAGTTTCTCCCAGCACTCCACACTTCAAAAATATCAAACCTCTAAGACTTCTTCTAATACCACACATTCTTTTGTATCTCTGGACTTTGTTAAACTTCTCCTTCCACCTTCTTCCCTTATGACTAGTTCATACTCATCTTTTTGTCTTATTTTCCACACCTCCAGGAAATCTTCTCTAAACCTAAACCAAGTTAGGAGTGTCTACTATGTATCCTGACAGCACCCTGTACTTCCCGTCATCACAATATTACCATGCTATTTTAATGGCTTCTTTAATTACTTATACTCCCATACGAGCGGGAGCTCCAAATAAGGAGGAACCATGTGAGACTGGAAGCTTTTTGCTGGAAACACATCACCCCCATCTCACCAACCACATCTTGTAGTTACACCTCATGTCACCCTTTGACTTTTGTGATTAGGAACAACTAGAAATTACAAACAGACACATACTCCATACTTTTCCCAAGGCTCTATATCTTTGCTTTGCCTGGAAAGAATTTTTCACATTTCTCCATCTTGTTAACTTCTGTGTTGTTCAGTCCTTAAATGAGAAGTCAGTACTTCTAGAAGATTTCCCTAAATTCATGAGTTGAGTAACACGACCATTTTAACTCCTTCCTTAGAGTCCTATGCCCTTGAACAAGAAACTATTTTTGTGTTTATCTCTCCCACCAGTCTGAAAGTGCCATTCATTTTTGTATCCCTATAATTAAAAATAAGGTCTGATACATAATAAACTGTCAAGAGATACTTAATGAACTGACCTGAACTGAACTGACCGGCAATTTTTCTCTGGTAGAGGCATACTTAGATTGGAGGTTCTGTTTTTTCCAAAAGAGAATGAATCCATTTGGAAACTGAAAGAATCAAATTAATTCAAGGAAGTAGCGGCAAATGCCCTAGGCAATGTAACTTTATTATTAAAAGTAACTTGCAATCTATTACTAAATGCCCTTACTGTTACTTTTGTAAACCACATTTTACTATTCTAAATTAAAACTGACAGAGAGAGAGAGACAGAATTATTCCTCATTCCTCAGTGAGGAATAATTTCAAGGTAACTTACACAAACAATTCTGATACTCTCCTCCCTTTCAAAAAATTAACATTTCTAAAATATGCATTATAATTAAGTATAAAAATAGTATAAATATAAATGCCTAAGCTATTAAGTCTGTATTAATGACACAAATTCACGGATATTATACTTTATTATTATTATTTACCATTGGCTCCAACTAAGTAGAATGTCCTAGTCTATTTGTTCTTAGCACACTCCCATCCTACCATCCTATACTTTTTGTTTCCAGAAATGGAAAACATATGTGCCTTGGTTCCAACTTACTAAATAAAAGTTTAAGATCCTACTAACTTCAGGCTTATGTAATGTTAATGCATTTCTATTTTATTTTCCAATATACTTTAGATTAAATATTAATTTTGGGGGAAAAGATACCAATGCAGCATGAAATACAGCTTTTTAAAAATAAAAGCATCAGCAGTGACTAAAGAAATCTGGATATTGTGCCAAAAAAGAGATTTTAATAACAGTGTCATGGTCACAGAAGCCTACTGTTTAAAAATTAATTTTGAGTTTGAAAACATTACTGGCAGCACGAGGACTGTGCAAAACATATTCTGTCATTACCAGAGCTGCTCTTTGGAGCATAAATGCCTAATGCTCCAAGGTAAGGATAAAGAATACTTTGAACTCCAGAAAAAAAGGTGACAAATAACTGGGAAATATGCACAATTATTTCCAGATAATATTTCCCAAACAAAAAATGTTCATGATAATAAAAAATGAACTGAACACTTACTTGTCTTATTAAGTAAGCATGATATATCATGAGGTCCATTTTTTTAGTACTTGTATTTGAATAACTAAATTTTTCTAGGGATGAAGAAAGAGATGAGCTTTTAAATTAGCAAAGTGACTGTAGAATAGTTGTCTCTCAAACCTTCATGCCTTCATTCAAAGTTAACCAAGCATCTGATGTGAACTAGGGATCAGGCTAGGCCGCATGTACAAAGCAGTTACTGGACTTCAGGAGCTCTTACTTTAGTGGGAGACCAGACAAAAGGACAATCAAAATTCAGCTACAAAGACAAAGCACGATGTAGAGCCAGTTCGGGTGACACTTCATGGGGGCAGTGATTTACCACAAAATTTGCTTCATAGTGTATAAGTAGGATACAAAGGATTTAGCCTTCCCACTAAATAAATGAAGTGGTGCCTAGAATAATCTGAGACATGCTTTCTTAAGGGAAAATTGTAAAAGACTTTGAAATTTAGTGGGTGTCCTGGCTAGCTCATTCATCCCATTACCTGTCTTCATCTTTGTCTCAGACTAAGCTATTATATCACTCTGTACAGACAGAAGTTAACTTACAGCAAACTGATACTATTGCAAATAATTCTGTCCATATGAATGCAAGTTATGTTTGGTGAAATGCAATTGATTATGACCCTATGGATGTTGAAGAGTTTTACCAAATTTGTAAACTTCATAAATTTGTAAACAAATTTGTAAATTTATAGTCCTTATAAAAAGAGATCTCTTTTTAACTAGTTGCCATATTTCACTGGTTTCCTTATTAATCAGTGAATTAAATCACATCTGTGACATGTTCATTTTATATCTGTATTACAGTCATAGTTTTATCTTTTTAGGAAAAAAAGTAATCTTTAACATATGGATGAAGAAACCTTAAGTCAGATAGAGTGTTTCTTCTTGCTGGTGTTACTTATATTTCAAGAGAGTGATTCAGAACTCTTGCTGGGCTCGTATGTTGTTATCAATGGTGCTTTTCAGCATTTACTCCTTCACAAAACGAGAGTGATGAGCTGAGACCACAGATTCCAGGAGAAGTATGCCCCAGCAGGAAGAAAAATGTGCAAAAAACATCACATGGTAAATATTTAGAAAGAAGGTCCATGATTACTTGCAAGATTTATTCTGACTAAAGTGATCAAGAAGTGTGTACACTCTAAAGGATGTGGAGCATCCTTTTATAACCATTCTATAACACTGAGCCATGTGTTCATAACTCACGGAGCCATTTAAGAAGATATCTCCATTTATGTTTAAAGCAATAACATTTTTCCAAACAAATTAAAAGTTTAGCTGTTTAAGTTAAATCACTCTGCATCTTAAAAATATAAGAAATTCTAAATGGAATAAAATACAGGTTTTATATGTTTTTCGAGTTAAATGAAATGTACTCACTTACCAGCTTGTCTGCAAAGTGGTTCATTATATCATAGATATGTGCAGATAAAGATACACGTAACAGGAACTTAAAATAGAAGCTCCAGATTACACAAGAACCAGCAATTTCTAAAATGGTATAGAGATGACATGGCCAAGAATTGATTACAGTACTTTTAAATCCTGTGCCACATCAGTAATATAAAAGAATTAAGAGATCAGAGAACAACAGTAAGGAATGTTGAGGAATAGTCTGTGGAGAGGACTGTGCTGGAGGGTACACGCCCCAAGGAGAATGTGTACATTGTGCTACTTCCTAACCCCAAGTCATGAGAGAGAGTCCTGTCCAAAAGGTTCCCTTAGAAGGCGAAACAAATCTCATGAGAGAGAAGATAGAAAAACGAGCATTTTGCAATAATGTGATATATGTTATCCTGAAAAACATAACCCAAATTTATCAGATAATAAGGTTACGGGCAGACCACTCAAAACCTAGGCAACTTTATAACCTTATCACTAAAAAAAGCATAAAAATACACAGGATCACACACATATACACAAGCACACTAGCAGTTCAAAAGACTTGTTGAATTACTATACAGTTTTGCTCTGACATACGTGAGATTGCCGTAGGTAGGAGTCAACTCAAGAATAACTGGTTACTGGTTATAGTAAGTGAAGAATTTTATCTTAAAAATATAGTTAGCTCAATGAAAGGACAAATAAGGAAGATTTGAGCCTCCTAAGGTGGAGACAAGGATGAAATGAACACAGAATAGAGATAAGCACTTCCTAGAACATACTGCCAAACTGGGCCATGTGGACGAATGTGAAGTGATGGGGCATCATACCATGACTGTATGCCCCCGTTGCTTAAAGTGATTAGTTCTATTGGTGTACTTTGCATTCAGCTGCTGTTACTGGTGGTCAAATATTAACATGCTGGACAAAGATATTACATATGATCACCTAAGATGTCTTCATTATATTGATATTATTGACTTATTTATTAACCATGTATCATCCAATTTATGTTATAGACATTCCTTTTATCATAATAGGCTATATCAGCTGAAAACTAGGGTCCTTGGAAGGAACAAGCAACCAACTGTAACACAGATTACTTACCCTTATCATTGTAACTACAAGGGAGAGATCGTTAGCGTTGATGGTGGAAAGGGATTGGCAGGAGAACCCACAATTGCTCTGGAGAGAGTCTTTATAAACTCCTAGGCCTAGAGAGCTCAACATCATCTCACAAAAGTAGCAGTAACTTAAGAACATTCCTGCCTCTTTTGTGATCTCTTCTTCCTACTCCCATTTCCCCTGAGGCAGGGTTGTGGGGGGGGGGGGCATTTAGAAATTTTTGTTAATAAGAAGGGAGGAAAGAAAAAGTTAAATCTTAAGGTGTTATTTTTGTTAGTTGCCCTTGAGTTGGCTCTGACTCACGGCAACCTTATGTATAACAGAATGAAACGTTGCCCAGTCCTGTGCCATCCTCACAATCTTTGATATGTTTGAGTTCATAGTTGCCACCCTGTCAATCTGTCTCATGGAGGATCTTCCTCGTTTCCAATGACCCTCTACTTTATAAACACAATGTCCTTTGGTAGCAATTGATCTTTCCTGACTATGTGTCCAAAGTAAGCAAGATGAAGTCTCATCATCCTCACTTCTAGAGAGCATTCTTGCTGTCATTCTTCCAAAACTGACTTGTTCGTTCTCCTGACAGTTGTCAATTCTCTTTTGATTTTCATTTTTCGTTGTCCAGCTTTCACATGCATATGAGGTGATTAAAAAGATCATGGCTTGGGTCAGGTGCACCTTAATTATCAAAGTGATGTCTTTGCTTTTCAAAACTTTAAAGAGGTCTTTTGCAGCAGATTTTCCCAGTGCAATACATCGTTTGCTTTCTTGACTGCTGCATCCATGATGATCCAAGTAGAATGAAATCCTTGACAACTTCAGTTAGAGAAACAGAGACGAAGCCATTCATATCTCCATCACTGATTAGGTGCTTCCTTGTCTGGAATAAGCAAGCTGAATTAAGGGGCAATGTTTTAACTATCACATCAGTATGTAATTTTTAATTACTTACTAGATGGTTTTGTATGACCACAGAGTGAGCATAAAAATCAGGGGAGCTACCCAATACAGGAGAAATGGCAAATTTTGCCCCACTAAATTAAAGAGATAATAGATGACAAAAATAGAGGCATTTTATATGTCAGCCCATTAGTCCTGATGCGTAAATCTCAAATATTATTGCTGTTGCCAATCAAGCTCTCAAGTTTTCTGTATTTATATTTGATAATATATACAAAGAGCGTTTAAAAAAAATCAGACCCTGTATTCCTTAAGTTTTTATTTTAGGAAACTATCTTATTCTATCTTATCCTTCCTTCAGCTACGTGGACAAACATTAATTCACAAAGATGAACTACAGAATTGTTTATTATTTTAAAAATCTGGATAAATACAATATTACAAAAAAAGAATACTTCGTTAAATTCTATACGACACGCACCTAAATGCACTAGTTAGAACCATTTGCTTTGTAACACATAAAAACCTAACTCACTTAAAAAATGAAGTGGAGGGGGACCTCTATTGACTTCCTTAGTGGGAAGCCCAAAATCATGCTGATTTAGGCATTGCTTGAACCAGATAATCAGACGATGTCACCAGGAATTTGACTGCCTTCTTCCATCTCTCAACTCTGTTATTACCTGTGTGGCCTTTATTCTCAGGCAAAGGTGGCACCAGCAAATAGGCTTACATAAACTTTTCAGCTACTGATGCCAATGAAATAAGTGTGCCTTTCTCTTAATACTGCCACCAAAAGCCCTAGATTAGTACTCATCCATCTTAACTGTCTTAGTTAATTTTCTTTTCCTTAAACTACTGAGAAGGCGCCCAGGTGATGCAATGGTCTAACCAAAAGGTCTGCTGTTGGAACCCACCAGCCGTTCTGCTGGATAAAAGACATGGAAATCTTCTCCTGTGAAGATTACAGCCTAGAAAACCCTGTGGAGCAGTTCTACTCTGTCATATAGGGTCACTATGAGTCAGAATCAACTCCATGGCACACAACAACAACAACACAATAAGCTACTGAGGCTAGGAAAGTAACATTCTGATTGGCCAGTTTGACCACAGACCTAGACTTATGACAGTGGGTACAAACTATCTGGAATGGATTCCTCATTAGAAAGGTAATCTCTAGTACCAAAAGAAGGGGGAAAAGAAAAGTAAATTGTGCTGGACAGATAAGAATTTTAGCCATCCCATTCCACTACAGTGGCAAATGAAATAATGCCATCAAAGACATTTCACTGAGCTTAGTAAATTGGGACATATTTAAGCAAATAAATAAGATGTTAGTAATATTAATTTTTTCTCTTCCCTGCACTTTCATTATTCTGGCTTTCCCTATCTCATAAATTCATAGAAGGCAAGGGCCAAAGGGGTCCTCAGAGGACATCTGGTCCCAGACCTTTATTTTATAAATGAGGAAAGTCTAACCCAGAAAAGTGTGGAGACTTGCTATCAGTCACCACCACTCATCTGTAATCTTGTCGTACTGTGGTAGCTTGCATGTTGCTATGATACTGGAAGCTATGCCACCGTTATTTCAAATCCCATCGAGGTCATTCAAATCTGTCTTGAAAGAAGTACAACCAGAATGCTTCTTGGAAGCAAGGATAGCGAGACTACGTCTCACATATTTTGGGCATGTTATCAGGAGGGATCAGTCCCTGGAGAAGGACATCATGCTTGGTAAAGTAGAGGGCAGGTGAAAAAGAAGACCTTCAACAAGATGGATGACACAGTGGCTGCAAAATTGGGCTCAAGCATAACAACCATTGTGAGTAAGGCACAGAACCAGGCAGTGATTTGTTCTATTGTACATAGGGTCCCTGTGAGTCGGAACCAACTCACTCGATGGCACCTAACAACAACAACAACATACACGTGTATATATAAAACTTTTTAATAATGCTTACCTCTAATGGAAAGTTCAATACTCCAGGTTAAAGGTCAGAGTTTTACATTTCTGAAGTCCTCTGGTGGGTTACATTTTAAATCTGAAATAGAGCTTTTATTTTTATATATTTTATTGTACTTCAGGTGAAGGCTTACAGAACACAGTTTCTCATGAAACAGTAGTACACTTGTTGTTTTATGACATTGGTTAACAACCCCACAACATATTAACCCTCTAAATTCTCAACCTTTTTTTCTTTGGTGAAAATACACATAGCCAAAGATACACCGTTTCAAAAATATCTACATACACACTTCATTAACATTGACTACGCTCTTCCAATTGTGCTGTTATTCTCACTTAAGATGAAGGCTTACAGAACAAAATAGTTTCTCATTTAACAGTTAATACAAATGTTGCCCTATGACAATGGTTAACAATCTCACAACACATCAACAATATCTTTACTCAACCTTGGCTTCCCTATCACCAGCTTCCTTGTCCCCTTCTGCCTTCTGGCCCTTGTTACTGGACTCCTGTACCTCATTGGTCTCATTTGGTTTTACGGGGCTGTCCACTCCCAGGCTGAACAGCGAACCTCGGAGGTAACTTCACCACTGAGCTAAAAGGGTGTCTGGGGGCCATACTCTCGAGGTTTCTCCAGTCTCCTTTAGGCCAGAAAATCTGGTCTTATTTTTGTGAGTTAGAATTATGTTCTACATCCTTCTCCAGCTCTGTCCAGAACCCTCTGTTGTGATCCCGGTCAGAGCAGTCAGTGGTGATAGCCGGACACCATCTAGCTGTACTGGACTCAGTCCAATGGAGGCCTTGGTAGCTGTGGTCAATTAGTCCTTTGGACTAACCTTTTCCTTGTATCCTCTTCTCTTCATTCTCCCTTGCTCCCGAAGGGATGAGACCAGTGGAGAATCTCAGAGGGCCGCTCACAGGCTTTTAAGACTCCAGACACTACTCACCAACGTAGAATCTACAGCGTTGTCTTTATAAGCTGTGTCATGCCAATTGAGCTAGATGTTCCCCGAGACCATGGTCCCCACAGCCATCCGCCCAGCAATTCAGTCCCTCAGGGAGTTTGGATGTGTCTATGGGGCTTCCATGACTTTTCCTTGTACAGGTTGTGCTAGTTTCCCCTGTATTGTGTACTGTCTCACCCTTCACCCAAGACACCACTTATCTATTGCCTATTTAGTATTTCCCCCCTACCCCTCCCATCCTTGATAACCAACAAAGATTGTTACATTTTGTGTGTGAACTTTTTCATGGGTTTTTACAATAGAGGTCTCATACAATATTTGTCCTTTTGTGATTGACTTATTTCACTCAGCATAATGTCCTCCAGTTTCATCCATATTGTGAGATGCTTCACAGATTCACTGTTGTTCTTTCTCATTGCATAGTACTCCATTGGGTGTATGTACCATAGTTTGTTTATCCATTCATCTGTTGATGGGCATCTAGGTTGTTTCCATCGTTTTTGCTATTGTGAACAATGCCGCCATGAACTCTATTCGAGTGATGACTCTTATTTCTCTAGGATATATTCTTAGGAGTGGGATTACTGGATTGAATGATATGTCTATTTCTAGCTTTCTGAGGAAGCGCCATACCATTTTCCAAAATGGTTGTATCATTTTGCATTCCCACCAGCAGTCCATAAGAGTTCCCATCTCCCCGCAGCCCCTCCAACATTTGTTATTTCCAGTGTTTTTGATTCGTGCCAGTAATGCCTGGGTGAGATGGTATCTCATTGTGGTTTTAATTTGCATTTCTCTAATGGCTAGTGATCGTGAGCATTTCTTCATGTGTCTCTTGGCCATTTGAATGTCTTCTTTGATGAAGTGTCTGTTCATTTCCTTTGCACATTTTTTGAGAGGATTATTTGTCTTTTTGTTGTAGAGGTTTTGGATTTTCTTGTAGATTATGGAGAATAGACGTTTGTCTGACTTGTACTGTCCAAAAATTTTTTCCCAGTCTCTAGGTTCTCTTTTGACTCTTTTGGTGAAGTCTTTTGAAGAGAATAGGTGTTTGATTTTTAGAAGATCCCAGTTATCTAGCTTATCTGTTGGGTTTTGTGCACTGATGGTTATGGTTTGTATCCTGTTAATGCCACGTATTAAGGCCTGTAGTGTTGGTCCTATTTTTTCATCTATGAACTTTATAGTTTTAGGCTTTATATTCAGTTCTTCAATCCATTTTGAAGTAGTTTTTGTATATGGTGTGAGGTATGGGTCCTGTTTCACTTTTTTGCAAATGGTTATCCAGTTTTGCCAGCACCATTTGTTAAAAAGACTGTCTTTTCCCCTTTTTATGGACTTTGGGCCCCTGTCGAAGATCAGGTGACCATAGGTGGATGGATTTACATCTGGGTTCTCAATTCTGTTCCATTGGTCAATGTATCTGTCGTTGTACCAGTACCAGGCTATTTTGACTACTGTAGCTGTATAGTAGGTTCTGAAGTCAGGTAGTGTGAGTCCTCCAACTTTATTCTTCTTCTTCAGTAGTGCTTTACTTATTCAGGGCTTCTTCCCTTTCCATATAAAGTTAATGATCAGTTTTTCCATCTCTTTGAAGAATGTTGTTGGTATTTGGATCAGGATTGCATTGTATTTGTAAATTGCTTTGGGTAGAATTGACATTTTCACATTGTTGAGTCTGCCTCTCCATGAGCATGGTATGTTTTTCCATTTATGTAGATCCCTTTGGGTTTCATGCAGTAGTGTTTTGTAGTTTTCTTTGTATAGGTCTTTTACATCCCTGGTCAGATTTATTCCTAAGTATTTTATCTTTTTAGGGGCTATTGAAAATGGTGTTGTTTTCCTGATTTCCTTTTCATTGTTCTCCTTACTGGTGTATAGGAATCCAACCAATTTTTGAATGTTTATCTTGTATCCTGCTACTCTGCTGAATCTTTCTATTAGTTCCAGTAGATTTCTCATGGAGTCTTTAGGGTTTTCTATGTATAGTATCCTATCATCTGCAAAGAGGGACAGTTTAACTTCTTCATTACCAATTTTTATGCCCTTTATTTCTTTTTCTTGCCTTATTGCTCTAGCTAGAACTTCCAGCACAATGTTAAATAGGAGTGGTGATAAAAGGCATCCTTGTCTTGTTTCTGTTCTCAAGGGGAATGTTTTTCAGCCTCTCTCCATTAAGAATGATGTTGGCCATTGGTTTTGCATAGATGCCCTTTATTATGTTGAGAAATTTCCCTTCTATACCTATTTTATTGAGAGTTTTTATCAGGAATGGGTGTTGGACTTTGTCAAATGCCCTTTCTGTGTCAATTGAGATGATCATGTGATTCTTTTCTTTCCTTTTATTTATGTGGTGGATTACGTTGATTGATTTTCTAATGTTGAACCATCTTTGCATACCTGGTATGAATTCTACTTGGTCGTGGTGTATTATTTTTTTGATATGGTGTTGAATTCTATTGGCTAGAATTTTGTTCAGAATTTTTGCATCTCTATTCATGAGAGATATTGGTCTGTAATTTTCTTTTTTTTGTGATGTCTTTGCCTGGTTTTGGTATCAACAATATGCTGGCTTCATAGAATGAGTTTGGAAGTGTTGCGTCCTCTTCTATGCTCTGAAATAGCTTGAGTAGTACTGGTACAAGCTCTTCTGTAAATGTTTTGTGGAATTCTCCAGTGAAGTCATCTGGGCCAGGGCTTTTTTTGGTTGGGAGTTTTTTTATTACCTTTTTAATCTCTTCTCTTCTTAGGGGTCTGTTCAGATTTTGAACATCACTTTGTTATAGCTTTGGTAGGCCATGTGTTTCTAGAAATTTATCCATTTCCTCTAGGTTTTCAAATTTGTTGGAGTATAGTTTTTCATAATATTCTGTTATAATCCTTTTTATTTCTGTTGGGTCTGTTGTAATGTCCCCCGTTTCATTTCTTATTTGGGTTATTTGTGTCCTCTCCTGTTTTTCTTTTGTCAGTCTGGCCAGTGGTTTGTCGATTTTGTTGATTCTTTCAAAGAACCAACTTTTGGTTTTGTTGATTCTTTCTATTGTTTTTCTGTTCTCTATTTCATTTAGTTCTGCTCTGATCTTTACTATTTCCTTTCTTCCCGTGATTGTGGGCTTTTTTTGCTGTTCTCTTTTTATTTGTTTGAGTTCTGTAGTTAATGTTTTGATTTTGTCCCTTTCTTCTTTTTTGATATGTGCATCTATTGTTATAAATTGTTCTCTGAGGACTGCCTTTGATGTGTCCCAAAGGTTTTGGTATGATGTGTTTTCATTCTCATTTGATTCTAGGAATTTTTTGATTCCATCTCTGATTTCTTCTATTACCCACTGATGTGTAAGCAGGGTATTATTAAGTTTCCATGTAGTTGATTTTTTTCCCTTGCTCTTTCTATTGTTAATGTCTACCTTGATGGCATTGTGGTCAGAGAAGAGACTTTGAATTATCTCAACCTTTTGGATCTTGTTGAGGATTGCTCTGTGGCCTAAGATGTGGTCTATTCTGGAGAACATTCCATGTGCATTGGAAAAGAATGTGTACTTTGTAGTGGTTGGATGGAGTGTTCTATATATGTCTATGAGGTCAAGTTGGCTGATTGTGCCCTTTAGGTCTTCTGTATCTTTGCTGAGTTGCTTCTTCGTTGTTCTGTCCTTTACTGAGAGTGGTGTGTTGACGTCTCCTACTATTATTGTGGAACTGTCAATTTCTCTTTTCAGTGTTGTTAGAGTTTGTTTTATTTATTTTGGAGCCCTGTCATGGGGTGCATAGATGTTTATTATGTTTATGTCTTCATGATGGATCGTCCCCTTAATCATTATATAGTGTCCTTCTTTGTCTTTTATGGTAGAGTTTGTTTTAAAGTCGATTTTATTTGAGATTAGAATTGCCACTCCTGCTCTTTTTTGGTAGTTGTTAGCTTGGTATATTTTTTTCCAACCTTTGACTTTTAATAAATTCACATCTTTGTTTCTGCGGTGTGTCTCTTATAGACAGCATATTGATGGATCCTGTTGTCTTATCCATTCTGTCACTCTCCCTCTCTTTATGGGTGCATTGAGTCCATTTACATTCAGTGCAAATATTGATAGATGTGAGTTTGTTGCTGTCATTTTGTAGTGCTTTTTTTTTGTGGTGCTGAAGTTTTCTTTGTTCTTCTTAGTCTCTTGTGCTGAGTTACTTTTGTTTGTGGGTTTTTTTTTTTTTCATTTCTTTTGTTTTTGTAGGTTTTGTTTTTGAAGAGACTTTGTTTTTTATCTTTATTTTTATGAGTTGGTTTGTTAACTCTCTTTATGGTTACCATGAATTTTACCCTTATATTTCTAAGTTTGAAGCAGTCTACCATTACTTAGTATCGCCTTGCCTTTGTCTGCATTAGAAGGTTTTATACTTATGCCCTTTATTCCCGATTTTATTGTTTTGATGTTGTTGTCATCTATTGATTCACTGCTCTGATTCCCTGTTGTATTTCTTTTGGTTTTGGATAGTCCTGGAGAGTTCATTTCCTAGATTGGTATCTGGCTCGTACGATCCTGCATCCTAGGTTCTGTCCGTGAGCTGAAGCTGTTTGTCCTCAGATGGAAGAACTCCCTTTAATAATTCTTGTAAGTTTGGTTTGACTTTTACATATTCCCTTAGTTTCTGTTTATCTGGAAATGACCTAATTTCACCATCAAATTTGAACAAGAGTTTTGCAGGATATATTATTCTTGGCTGACAATTTTTTCCTTTCAAGATTTATATATGTCATCCTATTGCCTTCTTGCCTGCATGGTTTCTGCCGAATAATCTGAGCTTAATCTTATTGTTTCTCCTCTGTATGTGACTTCTTGTTTTTCACGAGCTGCTCTCAGGATTCTTTGTTTGTCTTTGGTTTTGGCGAGTGTGACTATGATACGCCCTGGTGGTTTTCTTTTGGGGTGTCTTCTATATGGGGTTCTTTGAGCTTCTTGGATGGCCAGCTTTTCATCTTTCATGATATTGGGGAAGTTTTCTGTCAGCAGTTCTTCAATGATCCTCTCTGTGTTTTCTGTTTTCTGCCCCGTTCTGGAATGCCAATCACTCGTCAATTTTTGCTTTTAATTGTGTCCCACGTAACTCTCAGGGTCTCTTCATTTTTCTTTGTTCTTTTTTCTGAGTTTTCCTGAAACAGAGTTGTATCCAAGTGTTTGTCTTCAGTTCCACTGATCCTGTCTTCCACAGTTTGAAATCTGCTCCTAGCCCTTGTATGACATCATCCATTTCTGAAATCTTGTTGTTTATCTTTTGGATTTCTAATTGTTGTTTTTGTGTAATTTCCAGTTGTGAATTTATTTTGGCACTTAGTTCCTGCATTATTTTCCTGAATTCTTCCAATTTTTTGTCTGTATTTTCCATGAATTTCTCTATTTTTTCCTCATGTTTGTCAGCTTTTTGCCTCAGTTCTTGGAGAATTCTGAGTAGTAGAGATTTGAATTCCCTATCAGGTACTTGTAGTGCATTTTCTTCCACAGGACAGTCATCCGGTGTTTTATTTTGGACGCCTGCTGGAACCATCCTGTCCTGTTTTTGAAAATGTTTTGATTTTGTCTGCTGTTTTCGGGGCATTCAGTAGTTACTTTTCTCATTTATTGATTGTAGATTTGTTTGTTTCTTCCTTTTTTTAAAAGAAATAATTTGACTATGTCTGAGTAGGCGAACTGTGTGTTCTTTGTTTTTTGCTCGTCTGTGCGCTCAATACTTTTCGCCTCCTTCTCCAACTGGCAGGGTCAGTTACTCAGATATGGTACAGCAGGGCAGGTCTAGCTGAAGAGGAGTTACTGGGAAGGGTTGTTTGTGGCACTTACTACAGCCACCAGGGTGGGTCAGTAATCAGTGCAGGGCAGGTTCCAGTAGGCTGTGCCTATACTGCTTGGTGGTGTGATGCCAAGTGCATGGTACAGGTAGGCAAGATGCAGCAGGGAGATTGTTATGTGTGGAGCTGAGATGGATATGGGAGAGAGGAGAGAGGAACAGGAGCCAAAAACATACAAACAAACAAAAAATAATGCTAGGGGAACTTGCCATTGGAATGGAGAGATGAGAAACTATGAAATGGAGAAAAACAGAAAGGGGAAGAGGAAGAAAAGAAAAGAATGACTAAATAAAAATCAGAAAGGTTAAAAAACTGCAAAGTTCCCAGGGATCCCACCGATGCAGCTATGAGATCTGGGGAAGTTGCTCTCAGGTGTTGCAGTACAGCCTGGCCAGAAGGTGTAGAGATATACAACTCCTGGTATTCAGGGATCAGAAGGAGAAGGAAGATATAGTGAGAAGAGAAACTGAGCAATGAAGAAAGACAGAAAGGGAAAAAGAGGGAAAAGAAAACAAAACAAATTAAAAAAAAAAAGAAAAGAACAAGAAAGGCCCCCCAAAAAAAAGGAAAAAAAAAAAGAAATGCTCTCAGGGATCCCTCTGCATGTCTGTGGAAGCTGAAGGGGAGTTCCTTGCCACACAGCTCTGCCTGGCCAGAAAGGGCTTCCAACTCATGAAAAGGAAAACTAAACAAATAAACAATTCAAAATGAACAAACGAACAAAATCCCCGGGATCCCACCAGAGCGGTAGCCCAGACCGGGAAGCAGCTCCACACTCGAATGGAGCTCTGCATCTCCTCAGGAAGAAGCAAAGGTGGCACACGGAGCCAGGCACTCGAGTGAAAGGAGGTGGAGGTGGTGAGAGGCAACTGAGAAATCAAAAGAAGCAGTAAAAAAAAAGCAACACTAGCAGCCAACAAATGGCACCCAGAGAGCCGCCCGCTTGGGTGTGTGGAGTCCAAGCAGCTGGCACTTCCTGGTCAAGAGACTGTGGCCACGGGAAGCATAGGAGGCCGAGCCGGGCCAAAGTGGGGTAGGGGGTTGGAAAGGGCACACCCCAAATTACCAGTTGTTTTGTCTCCCGCTGGACACTCCGTGAGGCTGCTTTCTCGTACCCCTGTTTGCTGGTCTCTGATAGGAGTCCAAGATGGTGGATACGTGCTGCGTTAGCTTGTAGGGGACCTCTGCATGAATCTCTCCTCGCTCTGTGTTCTCTGTCCATTTTCTCACTCCATTTGGTGCTTGGCTGAGTTTTTTATCTCTTCATTTGACGTTTATGGTTTCAGGATTGTTGTATTCTCTGTTTGGCTTAGTTTTTTGGATCTTTGCTGTGGAGGGATGGCATGGTGCTTCTGCCTAGAGTGCCATTTTGCCGGAACTCCTCCTGAAATAGAGCTATTTTAAATCCAGGAAGAATTAATTTCTTCATAACCTGTTTTCTCAAAAAATACTGATAGGATTTAAATAACTACTTATTTTTAAGTAATTTAAATAGCATTGTTGTTAGGTACCTTAAAGTAGGTTCTGACTCATAATGACCTTAAGTACAACAGGATGAAATGTTGCCTGGTCCTGCATCATCCTGACCATCGTTGCTATGTTTGAGCCCATTGTTGCAGCCACTGTGTCAATTCATCTCATTGAGGGTCTTCTTTTTTGCTGACCCTCTACCTTATCAAGCATGGTGTCCTTCTCCAGGCACTGGTTCCTCCTGATAATATGTACAAAGAGCATAAGATAAAGCCTTGCAATCCTCCTTTCTAAGGAGCATTCTAGCTGTGCTTCTTCCAAGAGAGATTTGTTCATTCTTCTGGTAAAACCAAAACCAAACTTCTTGTTGTCAAGTTGATTCCAACTCATAGTGACCCTACAGGACAGAGTAGAACTGCCCCGTAGAGTTTCCAAACAGCAGCTGGTGGATTTAAACTGTTGACCTTTTGGTTAGCAGCCTGGCTCTTAACCATTGTGCCACCAATATTCAATATTCTTTGTCAACGTCATAATTCAAAGGTATCGATTCTTCTTTGGTCTTCCTTATTCATTGTCCAGTTTTCCCATGCATATGAGGTAATTGAAAATACCATAGCTTTGCTCAGGCACATCTTAGTCCTCAAGGTGACATCTTTGCTTTTTAACACTTTAAAGACGTCTTTTGTAGCAGATTTAATCAATACAATATATCATTTGATTCTTGCCTGCTGCTTCCATGGGCATTGATTGTAGATCCAAGTAAAATGAAATCCTTGACAATGTCAATATTTTCTCTGTTTAACATGATGTTGCCTATTGGTCCAGCTATGAACATTTTCATTTTCTTTATGTTGAGGTGCAACCCATACTGAAGGCTGTAGTCTTTGATCTTCATCAGTAAGTGCTTCAAATCTTCTTCACTTCTGGCAAGCAAAGTTGTGTCATCTGCATATTGTAGGTTGTTAATGATCCTTCCTCCAATCCTGATGCCTCATTTTTCTTCATATAGCCCAGTTTCTTGAAATATTTGCTTAGCATACAAATTGAATAAGTATGGCAAAAAGATACAATTCTGATACACAAAATAGTGTACTCACCCATATTTAAAAGCTTTTGTTTTCAGGATTAGATATTTGTTGTTGTAAGAGTGCTTTTCATCCTCTCTCTCCTACCTTCAACCCTACATTTTTCATGCTTATTTGGCTTTACATTCACATTTAACTTTCTGGCATTTACAAAAACATCTCTCCCACTGGCACTGAAAATGTAATATTTTAAATGTGCAGTGTTTGTCCATAGTTAGGCAGCTTATCATTTTTTGCTTATATGGTTTTCTTGTAGCTAATGATGCATTTCTTTTCTACTTACTATGGCAAAATAAAAGAAAAACTTATTCAGCACATCATTCAATAAAACCTAATGTGTAGAGCAGTCCTTTTTGCAAACTGAATCAATGATGATTAACAGATGTCTAATCCTTTCCTTGATTTTATAATTAATTGCTGGATTTTAACTTTTAAAATCTTAGTGCTTCAAATTAAAAAGAAAAAAAAGAAAACAAGAAAGCTATTTTCTCTGGGGCCATTTCAAAATACACAGTAAAAGAGAAAAGAGAAAGATGAGTAAGAGGAGGTGGAGTAGAAAAGGAGAATGAGGGAAAAATGAGAAGAAAGAGGAAAAGAAGACAAAAAGAAAGAGGAAAGAGGAAAAAGCTAGTAATTATGGAAGTGAAAAAGCTTAGGGAAACAACTCTGATAACCCAGGACCCATTGCCTTTCTTAGGTAGGCAAAATGACCCAGAGTAGTTCTTCACAGTCCAGATTTGCCAGGTATTTGGCAGCACTTGTGCAAGTGAGCTGCTTTTATGATAAATATTACAATCATACATATTAAACTATAAATGTACACATTTACATCAATTAAGCGAAAGAGTATAATCAAATCTCCAAAATATTACCTTGGGCAAGCATTCTGGTTGTACCGTGTTTTGCAAACAAGCATAAAAGGCATGCGTTATTTGCATAAAAATATGGTATGTTTACTAATGATGAGGATGAAGATTTTTCTAAACTCTAAAAACTGATTGGGTTATTAGGTTGCAATCTTAAAATTGACCATTATTAGTTCTGCAACTTTGAGCAGTTTCATAATTTCTTTTTGCCTGTTTCCTCATCAGTAAAATTGAAATAATTAATAGCATCTACCTCATAAAATTGTTGTGAAACATAAAGAATTAGGTCTTGCATATAGTAAATGATCATCAATAATACAAAATAGAGGAAGACCCTCAATGAGATGAATTGACACAGTGGCTGCAATGATAAGCTCAAGCATAGCAATGATTGTGACGATGGCTCAGGACTGGGCCTTGTTTTGTTCTGTTGTACATAGGGTCACTATGAGTCAGAACTGACTTGATGGCACCTAACAACAACATCATTATATGTTGAATTCTGCCTTTTACATAGCTTATTTTAAAACATTGAAATGAATGTGTATCCTCAGATAAGGAGGTCTTAGTTTGAGATTTTCCAGAAGCAAATTCTAAAACTAGAATTTTAGTGCAAAAAGCTTATTTGGAAAGTGATCCCAGGAAGCACTGGTAAGCTGTGGAGAATGTAGACAAGGATGGGGAGGAAGTAAAAACAGACTGTGTTAATGAGCAGGTAACCTACATAGACAGATGGGGATTTATAAGTAACACTATTTCTGAGAGATGTACCACCCAAGGATGAGAGACGGGATATTTTTCCAATGATTCCCATTTGTCATTGCTCTGTGCGATCTTAACAGTACTTCCAGGCTGCCTTGCGCAAGGGTCACACCTACTCTTATGACTGGAGAAAGTCCTAAGGCAGAGTGGTGCAGAAGTTTGCAGTAGGACATCAGAGATTTGCACAGGAACAATGGAGAGCCAAGAGGATACAAGAAGGTCCCTGATGGGTTTAATTACACATATCCAACTTGCTGGGAATTCTGCTTCAGAAAGTATTTTTTCCATGAATATTTAATAAGTATTTACTCTTCTCAAATCACTGGACTAAGAAATTAAAAGAGGATTCGGGCATGGCTTTTTCAATGAACTAACAACCTAGGTGAAGAATTGCATGGGTGGGCAATGATGCCTTGATTCGGAGACTTCTTTCATTCTGTCTCCCTCTCCATAAGTCCCTTTTTCCAAATAACAAAAAGTAATAAAAATTTAAAATTAACCTCACTCTTAGAGAATAGAATGAAGTCTTATTCTTTCCTCCCCAAGTTGCTGGGGTTTATCAGAGAGACTGAAAATATTTTGGTATGCATCTGAGTATAGAAACGCTGCCTTGGGCTCATCACTTAACTTTATCAAGCCTTAATTTTTTCTTATCTGTAAAACGGGAATAAGGACATTTACATAGTAGAATGTCTGCAAGCCTTACTTATGCTTCTAATGTGGTTGGCACTATGCCTAGCATATAGTCAGGGCACCGCAAATATCCAGGCATATCATAGTCAAAATGTTGAAAGTCAGAGATAAAGATAAAACTTTAGAATCAGTTAAAAAAAATCATCGTTTACGAGGGAGTCCCAATAACACGATAACATTAACAATGGAGGACAAAAACAATGGCGGTGGCATAGTCAAATTGCTGAAACAAAAAACTCTCAACCAAGAATCTTATGTACAGCAGAAGTATATTTTCAAAATGAAAGCAAAATAAAGCTATTTCCAAGCAAACAAAAGCTAAGAAAATATATTTGTTAGCCCATTTGCCTTATAAGAAATGCTAAAATAAGTTCTTCAAACAAAAAGCAAGTGTCATCTAAATAATTATTTGAATCCACATTTTAAAAAAAAGAAAAAAACGAACTGTTCGAAAAGGTAATTATGCAGGTAATTATAAAAGACGATATAATTTTATATTTCTTCTCAATGCTTTTCTTAACTGATTTTTAAAAAAGTAATTGCACAAAACAATAGTATATAATTGCATGGTTGGGCTTATAACATATAAATATACAACATATTTGACAATAAAAGGAAAAGGAGGGGGTTTGGAACAAAGCTATATTGGAGTAAGAAAATGAAATAAGATGATAACTTGAAGCCACCAGAAGAAATGAAGAGAATCAGAAATGGTTAAATAAGAAAGCTGATATAACAAATTCTAAAATGCATATTTGCCTCCTTTTTTCTCTCAGCTTATTTACAAAACAAATATTATGTAAAGTAATAATTATTACACTGTATTTTTGAGGTTGTAATATATATAAATTTAATATATATAACAACAATAAAATCAAAAAGAGGGAGAAGGAGTGGAGTTATAGAGAAGTAAAGTGTCCACATCTCATTTGAATGAACTTACTTTAAATCTGAAGTTTTATAAGTTGAGATACATGTTGTAAGCCTGTTACCGCAAAACGCAGGTCTGAGCCGCCTGCCGCAA
The DNA here is from genome assembly GCA_030035585.1 of Dugong dugon. NCBI lineage: Eukaryota > Metazoa > Chordata > Mammalia > Sirenia > Dugongidae > Dugong > Dugong dugon. The sequence continues at coordinate 95,784,851 of CM057463.1, read as the reverse complement.
AAGCCAATACTGAGACAGGGGTGAGGTGAGCAGCAGGAGGGTTTTATCGTCTATCGATATATACAGGAGACAGAGGGGAATGAGCTCCTCCAAAATCGCCTCCCCCTCTGGAAGCTGGTCAAAGGATTTTATCGGGACAGGGTGAGGGTCCGAAGAACTGTGAACGTTAGTTCCCCTTTGAGGTGGGCACAATGACCTCGTTGCAGACGTGTTGACCTTCTGCGGGTGTTCTTGAAGATCCTTTGTTCAGTTGTCTCACCTTCAGATTTCAACACTCGTTGTTCTACCTCCCAAAGAGGAACGTAGGTTAATTTTTAAATTTTATAAAATCATGGGAACACAGGAGGGAAGAGAGAAGAAAACTAAATCAGAATCATAGGAGCATGCAGAAGTAAACTATGCAAGCTTTGCATTAACAATAGCACGATACCCAGGACGCTAGGCCTACACAGCTGACGATAAATGTGAAATTTCCACGCAGCCCCTTCCAAGCCCTAGAAGAATCACTAGCAAAGTAGTTCTAAAACATAATGAAATATTAAAGAACTTAGAATGTAACACTAGACAATATCCACTTAAGACTAGAGAAGGCGCTAGAGAAAAAGGAACAAAAATATGTAAGACATATAGAATACAAATAGCAAAATGCCAGATGTAAATCCAACTATTTCAATAATAACATTAAATGTGAGTAGCTTAAGCAATCCAATCAAAAGTTAGAGATTATCAGACTGGATAAACAACGAAGATACAAAACATGCTATTTACAGGAGACACATTTTAGATTCAAGGAAGCAAAATGTTGACGGCAAAAAGATGGAAAGATATATACTATGCAAACAGGAATGGCTATACTAAAACAAGAAAAATAGATTTCTCAACTTGATAAAGGGCATCAATAAAAAACAAACAAACAAATAAAAACCAAAGAACCTTTCAGCTAACATCTTAGTGAAAGACTGAATGCTTCCATCCTAAGATCAAGAATAAGATAAGAATGTCCACTCTTGCGACTTCCATTCCACATCATAGTAGAGATGCTAGCCAGGAAAAATAGGCAACAAAATGAAGTTAAACACTTCCAGACTGGAAAAAAAAAAAAAAAAAAAAAGACTTTTAACTAATTTATTCACAGGTGAATAAATAAATATATATTAGATTTAATAAGTGAGTTTAACAAGATTGCAAGATACAAGAGCGATACAAAAGTCAGTTGCATTTCTACACACTAACAATGAACAACAGAAAAATGAAGAAAAAAATTCCATTTACAATATAATCAAAAATAATAAAATAATTAGGAATAAATTTAACAGCAGAAATGTAAGACATGTATTCTGAAACTGCACATCACTGAAAGAAAAAAAATCTCAACTAAATATTCATGGATTGGAAAACTTAACATTGTTAAGATTCAGTATTGCCCAGAGTGACCTACAGATTCAGTGCAATCGCAAACAAAATTTCAGTGGTTTCTTTTGTAGAAATTGACAAGATGATCCTAAAATTCACATGGAAATTCAAAGGAATTAGAATAGCCAAAACAATCTTAAAAAAGAACAGAGGTGAAAGATCACACTTCCTCATTTCAAAGCTTACTACCAAGCTACAGCAATCAACACAGTGTGATATTAGCATAAGAATAGAAATATACATCAGTAAAATAGAGTTGAGTGTACAAAAATAAACCCATATATTAATGGGCAATATTTTCAACAAGAATGCCAAGACAAATCAATGGGAGAAAGAATATGCTTTCAACAAATGGATATCTACATGCAAAACAATGAAGCTGAACCACTACCTCACACCGTACTCAAAATTAATTCAAATAGAACATATGCCTAACTGTAAGAGCTGAATACATACATACCTCTTACAACATTCAAGTGAACCTTCGTGATGTTGGGTTAGGCATGGTTTCTTAGATATGACACCAAAAGAACAAGCAACAGAAGAAAAAAATAAATTGAATTACATGGAATTTGTAAGAATATTTCGCTGTAAATTATATCATCAAAAAAGTGAGAAGACAATCTACATAATAGGTGAAAATACTTACAAATCTGGTAAGGACTTGTATTTTGAATAACAAAGAAACCTACAACTCAATAATAAAAACACAAATAACCAAATTAAAAAAGAGGCAAAGAATCTGAATAGACATTTCTATAAGGAAGACAATACAGTGGTGAATAACCACATTACCTGTTGCCATTAAGTAAATCCCGACTCATAGAGACCCTACAGGACAGAGTAGAACTGCCCCATAGGGTTTCCAAGGAGCTGCTGGTGGATTCGAACTGTAGACCTTTTGGTTAGCAACCAAGCTCTTAACCACTGCGCCGCCAGGGCTCCGATAACCACGGTAGGGAAATGAAAATCAAACCACAATGAGATACCACTTTGCACCCACTAAGATGAGTATAATCAAAAAGACACATAATACTAAGTCTAGACAATGGTGTGGATAAATCATAACCCTTATATATTGCTGGTGGGATGTAAAATAGTGCAGCCTCTTTGGAAAACAATTTTTTGGTTCCTGAAAAGGTTGAGCATAGAGTTACAATGTAACACAGCAATTCTACTCTCAGTATATATGCAGGAGAAATGAAAATATATTTCCACCCAAAGCTTGTACACAAATATTCATAGCTGCATTATTCATAACTGCCAAAAAGAGGACACAACCCAAATATCCATCAACCGATGAACAAATAAATAAAATATTATTTGGCAATAAAAAAGAATGAAGTACTGATACATGTTACACTATGAAAAAAACATAAAGCTAGTCACATAAAACCACATATTGTATGTATCCATTTATATGAAATGTCCAGAACAAGCAAATCAATACAATGGAAAATATATTAGTGGTTGCCTAGAGCTGGGATAGGGAGTTGGGATGTGGAGTGACTGCTAGTGGGTACAGGGTTTCTTTTTGGGGATGATGAAAATGTTTTCAACTTAGATCATGTCAGTGGTTGCACTACTCTGAATACTAAAAATAATTGAACTGTGCACTTGAAACTGGTCAATTTTACAGTATGTGAATTTTATCCCAATAAAAATGTTTCAACAGTGGAACAAAATGCAATATATCATGAGGAGAATTAGAACCTAGGGTAAGTAAAGCTTTCCTAGTCATAGACAAAGTATTTTTACACAAATGATGAAAATGAAAAAAAAAAAAGTGTAATTTTTTTTTTTGAAAAGGAAAGAATTTATTAGTTTGAGGCCTTAAAAGAAATAGTGCTAGCAAAACTGAGGTCCTCTTTTATAAAAATCCCTATAGATTCTTTAAGGGTAAAAGCAGCTCTGAGAGGTCAATCTCATGGAAAGGGAAAATATTCTGAAGATTGGATTTTAGAGCATAAAATTGAATGTAAGGAAATCCTAAACCTTTCGGAAGCATTTGAATCTGTGGAGACTTACCCCAAAGCAGAGCAGTATTCCCATTACATTATGTGCAGGTGCTAGAAATGATATATTTTAATAACTAATAAAGTGGCTTGCAAACTTCAATATTATTTCTTTTTCTTTTATAATGTAATGAATCACCTTAGTTGCAGATTGAAAGAATTATTTCCATGATGCTTCGATGCTTGAACGTTTACATAGTATATTATTTAACACACACAGTCGATAATGTCTTATTAAAGTAACAGTCTTTAGAAAACTGTCAATTCTATATGTTTATATACATACATACTTGCATTATTTTGAGGAAAGAGCATAGCTTCACCAAATGGGAAAATCTCAAGAGTTTAAAACTTCTGTTTTATCATACCATCTTAATCTGTTTTTTCCTGAAATTTTTCATTTTAATCTATTAGAAGCCACTTAATAATACTTGTCTATGCTCATAAATTCTGCTTTAGAACATACCTACCGTGTGACTAGATCTCAGCCATGTTTGTTGTTGTTGCTGTGAGGCATCCTCGAGTCAGTTCCGACTCAAGTGATCCTGTGTATAACAGAGCTAAATGTTACCTGGTCCTGCACCATCCTCACAATCGCTGCTATATTTTAGTCTGTTGTTGCAGTCACCGTGTAAATTCATCTCCTTGAAGGTCTTCCTCTTTTTCGCTGACCCTCTTCTTTACCAAGCATGATGTCCCTCTCCAGGGATTGATCCCTCCTGATAGCATGTTCAAAGTATGTGAGAAGTAGTCTCGCCATCTTTGCTTCTAAGAAGCATTCTGGTTGTACTTCTTCCAAGACAGATTTGTTCGTTCTTCTGGTAGTCCCTGGTAGATTCAGTATTCTTCACCAACACCACAATTCAAATGCATCAATTCGTCATCAGCCATGTTACCCTCTTTTCTTTTTTCCTCTTTGATACATATTGTTTAAGGACATATTTACCCGTTGCCGTCCAATTGATTCTGACTCATAGTGACTCTACAGGACACAGTAGAACTGCCCCATAGGGTTTCTAAGGAGCGGCTGGTGGAATCAAACTGCCGACCTTTTGGTTAGCAGCCTGAGCTCTTAACCACTGTGCCAAGGACATATTTACTTATTATAAATGTTTTTATAAATTTAATTGTGTCCCGCCCAAAAAAGATGAAGTCCTAACCCCTGTATCTGTGAATGTGATTTTTTTGGAAATAGGTTCTTTTGTTGAAGATATTGTCAGTTAACAAGGCCATACCGGAGTAAAGTGAATTCTAGTCCCTTCTGAGTGGGGTCTTATAAAAGGAGAGAACAGAAATGAAGACAGAGTCACACAGCTGAAGATAGACTCCATACGAAAATGCATCTGAAAACCAACAACACCCAGGGCTAACAGAAGCTGGAAGAGACAAAGAAAGTTCTTACCCTAGAACCCACGGAGGGAGGGCTTGGTCCTGCTGGTGCCGATTTCAGACTTCCAGCCTCCACAACTATAAGATAATAAATTTCTGTTCTTTAAGGCCACCAACTTTGTGGTGCTTTGTTATAGCAATCCTAGTAACTAAGATAATACTGAATTCAATCATTTTACATTAAAAAGTATACATGAAACACCTACCAAAAGAAATATATTCCTAATTCTAATATTTTCCATATCTAAATCACAAAAGCTTTGATTGAAAATGCATCTTCCATAGATACTGCAAGCTTCTTTCTCAAAGAAAGAAAGGAAATGTCAGTTTCCAAGGTGTGAACTCTGACTTTGGACCAGACTTCAAGTGTTATACCTCATTCTGCTTCTCTGTACTTGTCATTTCAACAGAATTACACCTCTGCTTTATCCAAGCAAATTTCAGTTACTGCAGGTACTCCTTTTAGCAGTGCTAAAAGGTTAAGAAATGGATAATCCTTATCTTACAAATAAAGAAACCAAGCTACATAAATATAATAATAGATCTAAGATCACAAAAGTCAGATCCAAAAATGAAAAATAATTTTTTTTCTTAGTTGTTTTGTTTGCTTTTCTTAGTTGGATTTGTTTGTTTCTTTTTGCTTTTTCTCCTCATTCCAATTCTCTTTTCAGTGAAAAAGTTTACTTTATCACTTCATAAAAGCAAATTTACTTAGCTAAGAAAACCCTGGTGGCGTAGTGGTTAAGAGCGATGGCTGCTAACCAAAAGCTTGGCAATTCGAATCCACAGGTGCTCCTTGGAAACCCCATGGGGCAGTGCTACGCTTCTACTGTGTCACTATGAGTCAGAATCAACTCGATGGCAATGGGTTTGGGTTTGTTTTTTTTTTGCTTTATTTAGCTAAACTCTGTTGTTGTTGTTCTTAGGTGCCATCAGGTCTATTCTGACTCATAGCAACCCTATGTACAACAAAACAAAACAGTGCCCTGTCCTGCGCTATTTTCACAATCATTGCCATATCTGAGCCCATTGTTGCAGCCACTGTGTCAGTACACCTCATTGAGGGTCTTCCTCTTCTTCACTGACACTCTACCAAGATGATGTACTTCTCCCGGGTCTGGTCCCTCCTGATAACATGTCCAAAGTACATGAGACAAAGCCTCACCATCCTCTCTTCCAAGGAGCATTCTGGCTGTACTTCTTCCAAGATAGATTTTATCATTTTTTTGGCAGTCCAGCGTACATTTGATATTCTTAGCCAACCCCATAATTCAAATACATCAACTCTTCTTCTGTCTTCCTTATTTATTGTCCAGCTTTCACATGCATGTGAAATGATCAGAGATACCATGACTTGGGCCAGGCACTCCTTAGTCCTCAAAGTGACACCTTTGCTTTTCAACCGTTTAAAGAGATCCTTTGCAGAAGATTTGCCAAATGCAGTATGTCATCTGATTTCTTGCTTGTTGCTTCCATGGGTGTTAATTGTGAATCCAAGTAAAATTAAATCCTTGACAACTTCAATCTTTTCTTCCTTTATTGTAATGTTGCTTGTTGGTCCAGTTGTGAGTATTTTTGTTTTCTTTATATTGAGGTGTAATCCGTACTGAAGGCTGTGGTTTTCCATCTTCAATCAGTTTAAGTGCTTCAAGTCCTCTTCACTTTCAGCAAGCAATGTTGTGTCATCTGCATATCGCAGGTTGTAATGTGTCTTCCTCCAATTCTGATGCTGCTTTCTTCTTCATATAGTCCACCTTCTCAGATTATTTGCTCAGCATTCAGATTGAATAAGTATGGTGAAAGAATACAACCCTGATGCACACCTTTACTAATTTTAAACCATTCGGTATGCCTTTGTTCTGTTTGAATGACTGCCTCTTGGTCTACATACAGGTTCCTCATGAGCACAATTAAGTGTTCTGGAATTCCTATTCTTCGCAATGTTATCCATAATTTGTTATGATCCACACAGTTGAATGCCTTTGCATAGTCAATAAAATACAGGTAAACATCTCTGGTATTCTCTGCTTTCAGCCAAGATCCATCTGACATCAGCAAAAATATCCCTCGTTCCATGTCCTCTTTTGAATCTGGCTTGAATTTCTGACAGCTCCCTGTTGATATACTGCTGCAACCATTTTTTAATTATCATTAGCAAAACTTTATTTGTGTGTGATATTAATGATCTTAGTCAATAATTTCCAAATTCTGTTGGATAATCTTTCTTTGGAATGGGCACAAATATGGATCTCTTCCAGTCAGTCAGCCAGGTCTTCCAAAATCTTGGCATAGAGGAGTGGGCACTTCCAGGGTTGCATCTGTTTGTTGAAACATCTCAATTGGTATTTCATCAATTCCTGGAGCCTTGTTTTTTACTAATGCCTTCATTGCAGCTTGGACTCCTTCATGCATTACCATTGGTTCTTGATCATATTCTACCTCCTGAAATAGTTGAACATGGACCAATTTTCTTTTTTTTTTTTTTTCTTTGGTACAGTGATTCTGTGTATTCCTTCCATCCTCCCTTGATGCTTCCTGCATACTTCAATATCTTGCCCATAGACTCCTTCAATATTACAGCTTGAGGCTTGAAATTTTTCTTCAGTTCTTTCAGCTTAAGAAATGCCAAGTGTGTGCTTCCTTTTTGGTTTTCTAACTCCAGGTCTTTGTACATTTCATTATAATACTTTATTTGTCTTCTCAAGCTGTCATTTGGTATCTTCTGTTCAGCTCCTTTATTTCATCATGTCTTCCTTTTGCTTTAGCTACTCTACATTCAAAAGCAAGTTTCAGAGTCTCTTCTGACATCAATTTTGGTCTTTTCTTTCTTTCTTGTCTTTTTAGTGACCTTTTGCTTTCTTCGTTTGTGATGTCCTTGATGTCATTCCACAACTCATCTGGTCTTTGATCATTAGTGTTCAATGCATCAATTCTACTCTTGAGATGGTCTCTCTATTCAGGTGAGATATACTCAAGGTAGTACTTTGGCTCTCATTGACTTGTTTTATTTTTCTTCTGCTTCAACTTGAACTTGCATATGAGCAATTGATGGTCTGTTCTACAGTCAGCCTCTGGCCTTCTTCTGGATGATGATACTGAGCCTCTCTTTCCACAGATGTAGTCGATTTGATTTCTGTATATTTCATCCTGGGAGGTCCAGGTGTATAGTGACCATTTATGTTGTTGTGGATAGGTATTTGCAATGAATAAGTTGTTGGTCTTGCAAAATTCTACCATGTGATCTCCCACATTGTTTCTATCACCAATGCCATATTTTCCAGCTACAAATTCTTCTTTGTTTCCAACTTTTGCATTCCAATTACCAGTAATTATCAATGCATTTTGATTTCATGTTTGATCAATTTCAGACTGCAGAAGTTGATAAAAATCTTCAATTTTTTCATCTTTGGCATTAGTTTCTGGTGTGTAAATTTGGATAATGATCATATTAACTGGTCTTCCTTATAGGCATATGAATATTATCCTATTACTGACAGCATTGTACTTCAGGACAGATCTTTAGGTGTTCTTTTTGACACTGAATACAACACCATTCCTCTTCAATTTGTCATTCCCAGAAATTTAGTAGCTGAACTCTACTAATATTTTGTTCAATATTGTCCCTTAACCTTGATTTTAACTTTTTGGAAGTGTGTGCACTAGTATATATATAATTTTTAAAATTTTAAAACATTACTCTCTCATTCTTTGTCATTCTTTGACACAGTGAGGTTCTAGCATACAAATCATGTAATATCAAGGTAATGATCTCTTTGATAATATGAGGATTATGTTAATTCATTAATCAGATATTTGCTAAGCACCAACAATGTGCTGAGCTATAAATGTTATAGAGGAGGGCTTCTCTATTAGAAGGCATGTTTTTAGTAGAGATAAGCAATAAACAAGTAAGCACAAACATATCAGGTCATTCATATGTGCACTGAAGTTAAAAAAAACTCAGGCTAACATGATGGAAAGGGACTGAAGGTCTGTCTTAGATTGGGTGGTCAATGAACTATTTGGTGAAGAAGTAATATTTAAACTGAGTACTGAATACAAAAGGAGGGAACTAGACAAAGAATCTCAAGGCAGGCGTTGCTGGCAGGGAGAACAGCTAGGGCAAAGGCCTCAAAGCAGAAACTTAGCATATAAAATGAACAGAAAAAGGGTCAGTGCTACTTCAACTGACTGGGTGAAGTGGAGGAGACTTTTACAAGGAGGACCAAGTGGAAGGTAAATGGAAGGATGGTAGAAAGACTTGTACACCAGGATAAGGAACACGGAGTCTATTCTAAGCAGAATAGATTCTAAGATTTTAAGCAGGAAGTGGCACAAATTTTACCTGTTTTGACACTAAGATGCTTGAATCATACATCTTTGTTTTCCCTAAGTTGCCATTATTCAATCAGCTACTGTTAGGATCCAAAACCAGTTGCCGCAGAGTTGACCCCAACTCATGGTGACCCCAAGTGTGCCAGAGTAGAACTGTGATTCATAGGGTTTTCAATGGCTGATTTTTCAGAATTTGATCACCAGGCCTTTCTTTTGAGGTGCCTCTGGGTGGACTGGAACCTCCAGCCTTGCAGTTAGCAGCCTACCACATTAACTATTTACACCACCCAGTGATTCCCAAGGATTCAAAAATCTTCTGTATTTTCCTCAAGAGTGTAATTTCAGGACTGTGAAGTACTACATTAAATAGCTCTCACTAGGATTGAAAAAAATATCCTAGTTGTTTGAAATAAGCACTTTCTTTCTCATACTTGTTCATTGTACACTACTAAGTCTAAGCTACTTAAACAGGACTGTTTTTTTAGAATGAGTTTTCACACTAAGTTGATTTTTATTGCAAGTGTTGCGCTTGGCAAAACGCCGGTGAAATCCCCAGATAAGCATAAGAATTATACAGAATTACAGTTCTGTGATTTTGTGCTATCATAAATACTTACTGTAAAGGATATTTTAAAAAGAAATTGAAATTCTGGTTAACAGAAGAGCATACTGTCAGCGAGCAAAATTCTAAAAATACATGTTCATTGTACTTAGATTATTTTCCGCTTACCAGTAGATATGTGAATCTGGAAAAAAGAAAAAGAAAAACAGCCAACAAATAACTTCAGTGAATTAAGTATTATTGTTGTTATAAAAGATATAATAACCAATTTAAAATGGTGAAAGCCTTCCAGAAGAAGCTTAGTGGACAGGCAAGATCAGACAGTATTTGTTTTAGACTCACAGTTAATCTGGTAAATAAATAAAGTAAAGGTGCAGAAATCTTGTTAGATTGCTATAGAGTACAATCACCTGACTTCTGGGAGAGGAAGAAAGAACTGTCATACATCCTGCATAAGATGCCCTCTCCGATAAGATTAGTTGATAACACGAGAGAATTTTCCCTGGTTTCTCTGACATAAACTTGATACATCTTCCAGCAAGAGCAATTTTTCTACCATATTCAGCAATGTTAGCTTGTGAAAGGCTTTCTTATCTCATTTCTTACTCATCCATCTCCAAAAGACGAATTAGAAACACCAAAATGTAAATCTCTTTATAACTAAATTAATCCAATTCTTTTCATGACAGTCTCATTGTCAGCTGAACATATGTAACAAATGCTCCTCACTTCTGAGTGCTCAAAGAGCATGATCTAAAAGAAAGATAATTTATTTTGACTAATGTGTGTCAACACAGGAGACTAGCTATTTCCTAATGATTTACTTGTCATGTAGCTTTAAAAATAAATACCTATCAATAATTTATGGGGGAATACTATGATAGTCACTTTATATAATTAAATTTCTGATGAGGCATATGTCTTTGAGTTTCTTTATTTAGCATTTTGTCAAAATGGATATAAAGAAAAACATGTAAGTCTATACTCTTGGATTGTTTTTTTAATAAAATATTCGCATTTACACGCAAATTTTAACCTTTCACCTGCAATTAACCAGAATCTTGCACCACAAAATTCAATTGAAAAGACGTACTTCATGAAAGAAAAGTAATTTCCCTGAAAGATTAGGTTTGTTTTGCCATACACGTTTTTATCACTTGGCATTTAGACATTTTTTCCTAAGAGAACGCCTATACAAAAATTCTCAGATATATGACAACAATTTATATGCTCTAAAAAAATAAAAATTCATGACCGGAAAATTCAAATATCATTAATATGTATTTTGTTCTCTCATTTAGTATGTCTCGTATGAATAATTTTAGCATGTAATAGACCTTAAAATAACATCTGATAAACAAAAAAGTTGCTATCTTTCATTGCTTTTATTATAGACCCTATAAATTAGAGTTTCATCTTTTCCCAACATGTCTTAAACTTTCTCTGCCTTGTCACCTAAGTATTTCAATTTTAATAATCAGTTTTTTTATCAATCACATACCACAGTGCGTGAAGAATCTATAAAGTTTTGAAGACTTATAAATTTTCTCTATAAATTAAGTAGTTATTAATTACTAACTTACTTTGTTTCAAAAACAATTTCATGTGACTTACAAAGAAATACAAAATACAACTAAATAGAATAAATTTAATAGAGTGAGAATAATTAGGCAAATGCAAGACAAAGACAAAACATAAAAATCAACCCACAATTGAGGTTAATGAAAAATGTATGCCATGATTAAGAAAATCTTCTGCATCCTACTTTGGTGAGTGACATCTTGGTCTTAAAAGCTAGCAAGTGGCCATCTAAGATGCGTCAATTGGTCCTAACCATCTCAAGTTAAAGAGAAAGAAGAACACCAAAAACACAAGGAAAGTATTATCCCAAGAGACAGAAAGGGCCACATAGACCAGAGACTTCATCAGCCTGAGACCAGAAGAACTGGATGGTGCCCAGCTACCACCAATGACTGCCCTGACAGGGAAGACAGCAGAGAGTCCCTGATGGAGCAGGAGAAAAGTGGGGTTCAGAACTCAAATTCTAGTAAAAAGACCAGACTTAATGGTCTCACTGAGACTGGAGGAATCCCAGAAGGCATGGCCCCTGGACTCTCTGTCAACCCAGAGCTAAAACCATTCCCGAGGCCAACTCTTCAGACAAAGATTGGACTGCACTGTGGGACATAAAATGATACTTATGAAGAGTGTGCTTCTTAGCTCAAGTAAATACATAAGACTAAGTGGGCAGCTTCTGTCCAGAGGTGAGATGAGAAGGCAGAAAGGGTTAGGAGCTGGTTGAATGGACATGGAAATCAGGGGTGGAAAGAAGGAGTGTGCAATTAGGGTTACATAACAATGTATGTATACATTTTTGTATGAGAGACTAACTTGAATTGTAAACTTTCACTTAAACTACAACAATAAAAAAAAAGAAAGGAAAAAAAAATGCATGCCATGAAGTTCTGCACCTTTGCCAGAGTGTAACCACAAATTTGCCTCTAAGCTGTTCCACAGACAACTCTGGGAGAAAAATTGAGTAAGTTATGTATTTCCCACTGCCCTTAAGATAAACATCAAGCCAACTGCACAGGACAATCACAATGATTCTTGATATTAATATCAGGGAAAAAATGTCTCCCAAAAGTTCTCAAAATGAAAATCCTGTATAATGGAATGAACAGTGTTTTCAGAGTCTGTTTTTTTTTTTTTTTTTTCGGTATACACTAGTGGTATTAAACGCAAGTGCAATTACTACATAAATTTTTACAAAGGAGCCATATGATGCCGGAAAGGTTTCCAGGCAACACATCCTTCCAATTGTTGATAATCTTTTGGGGACTACAGTACGGCAGGGAGTTTGATTCTGTATTCACACATGAGTTCTTAATGTAGCTGTTATATGCTGGCAGTTAAGTGCAAAACTTTAACCGACAGATGAGAATGGTGAGTGGCTAGGACGTTTTTAGGGGACCTATTTCGCTCAACATGGATATTCCAACTCCTGTGAGAGGAAATTAAGTGAATACCCTTGTACAGGACCAGGCGTCCCATTACAAAATAGTTTTAAACTCACTCTAATAGAACAAAAAAAAAGGACTATTTTGGAAATATAGTGTCTTTATAATAATGATAATAGTAATAATGAACATTTGGTGTCATTATTAGGTGTGTAGAGTCACCTCCGACTCACAGCAACTCCATCCACAGCAGAAAAAAGTGATACCTGGTCTTGCATCATCCCCATGGTTGGTTGTAGATCAGACCTTTGTGATCAATAGTGTTTTCACTGGCTGATTTTCAGAAGTAGATTGCCAGACCTTTCTTCCTAGTCCATCTTGACCTGGAAGTTCCACTGAAATCTGATCATCATCATAGCAACACACAAGAATCCACTGATAGGTAGGTGGTGGCCTCCCATGAGGTGCATTGGCCAGGACTCAAACCCATCTTCCACATGGATGGCAAGAATTCTAACCACCAATGCCATTTGTTGTTGTTGTTATTATTAGGTGACAATGAGTCTGTTCTGACTCATAGGACCCCATGTACAACAGAGCAAAACACTGCCTGGTCCTGTGCCATCCTCACAGTGGTTGCTATGTTTGAGCCCAGTGTTGCAGTCACTGTGTTAATCCATCTTGTTGAGGGTCTTCCTCTTTTTCACTCACCCTCTACTTTACCAAGCATGATATCCTTCTCCAGGGACTGGTCCCTCATGATCACATCTCCAAAGTAAGCCAGACAAAGTCTCACCATCCTTGCCTTTAAGCAGCAATGCTGTTTAGTTAGTGCTTATCACATGTGACGGAAACCCTGGTTTCGTAGTGGTTAAGAGCTACGGCTGCTAACCAAAAAGTCGGCAGTTTGAATCCACCAGGCACTCCTTGGAAACCACATAGGGCAGTTCTACTCAGTCCTAGAGGGTCACTATGAGTCAGAATCGACTTGATGAAAACTGGTTTGGGTTTTTTTGGTATTACATATGAAGCACTGTCCTAAAAATTGAAGTGCACTGACTCGTGGATTGGTAGCATTGCTATGCAGTTTTGCAGATAGGGAATGAGGTTAAATAACTAGTCTAAGGACACGTAGTTAGTGCGTCGTGGAACCAGGAATCCAATCCAGAATTTCTGGCTCCAGAGTTTGGACTCTTCATAGATACCATAAATCTCAGGGGATTAGAATAGATTGTCCTTTGTAACAATTTAATTATTTGATAATATTTATTTAGCTTTAAAAAAAACTTCAAAGATGTTTTCATTTTGCAGCAGAAAATACAATGTGGTTTGGAATTATTTTTATATCTTTGAAAAAAGTTGCTGTATATGAAAATAGATTATTTTGAAAAAATATATAAAATGTTGTTGCCAATCATGCTTAGTAAACAGAACTCTTCTGCAAGCGGGGAGGAAAAGGACAAATGACTATCATACACACGTGAAATATACACAAAAAATATATTGCTTGATTAATTATATATGTATATCAAAGGTATAATTAAAATTCAAAGGAAAGAGTAACAGACAAAATTTTTCAAAGTGAATTGATATAAAACTAAAATTGGCATGACATCCACACAAATTTGAATGGACTACCTATATTTAAAAGAAACAATGTTAATACACAATATATTTAGAGTGGTACCTATCTATAGAGATATATCAATATGCAAATAAAAGGGTATGTTCAACTGGCAGTTGGATCTAAATGAAATTAAACGTCACTAATCATAAATATACTATGCTTTCTTAATGATCAAAAATAAAAGTATTGAAATAAGAATTAAAATAATAACATTACATGTTCACACATAAAAACCAGTAAAAGATGTTCATCTTTTACTTCATTAAAATTTTAACAATGAAAATAATAAAGACTTCATAAATTCTGATAACTCTACTTACAAGGAATCAAATATTTTGTAAAGGAATATCTTAAAAATCGATAGCTTCTTATCTGTCTAAGAATATCAAAATGCTGTTCAGATAAAAACAAAAGGATAAATAAAGAAAATCCTTAGAAATGGATATAGTGATTCTGTATGGAAATCCAACACTTCTTATTAAAATAAAACACAGAAACTCCACTTTATTTTTTTGATCCTGGATGGACAATTTTCAATGGCCCAAGCTCCTTCATACTATTTTTTACCTTCCCTTTGAGATTTTCTCTTTTTTGTTAATTTTGTTGCCTCCATCACATTGATCTTCCAGCATGCATTGTCCTCAAGAGTTCCTTTTCACCCTTTAGTCCAAAGATAGACAGAACCTTCTTCCTTTACTGAGGAGTTTAGCTGAAATGGGGCAGCATTTTCAGAAAAAAAAAAAAGGATAGATAATATATATTACACATCATGTGTTATATATTAATTATTATATTATATGTCATTATGTTAAATAATATGCTATATGTTATATATTGTACATTACATTGCATATTGTATATTACATATTAGATAGATGGACAGAGGGAAAGACGGACAAGCAGACAGACAGATAGATAGATGCCTTCCAGTAGACTCCAACTCATGGTGATCTTATGTACAACAGAACAAAACACTGCCTGGTCCTGCATCATCCTCATGATCGTCAGCATGTGCAAGTCCATTGTTGTGACATTGTGCCAGTCCATCTCCCTAAGGGTCTCTCCACCTTTGCTGATCCTCTACATCACCAGATACGATGTACTCCTCCAGCTATTAATCCCTCCTGATGATGTGTCCAAAGCAAGTGGGTCAGACAATGTTCTGTTGTGATCCATAAGGTTTTCATTGGTTAATATTCAGATGTAGATTAACATGCTTTTCTTCCTAGTCTATCTTAGTCTGGAAGCTCCATTGAAATCTGTCAACCATGGGTGACCCTACTGGTATTTGACAGACTGGTGGCTTAGCTTCCAGCATCAGAGCAACACGCAGCCACCACAGTAGGACAAACTGACAGACAGGTTGTAGTATTACATATTGCATATTATATATTATACATAACAACTGAGATGGGTGGGCAATTTCAGAAAAAAAACTAGACATAATATATCATGTGTATATCACATATATATATAATTACATAAAAAGAAAATAAAAAAAACTAGACAGAAAAGAACAGTTTGCTCATTCTATACAATGGTCAAATCCCACCTTTGATTAGAAAGTTCTCCAGAGTTGCCCTGACCGGTTTCATACACTATTTAAGGAGCTATCAACTGCCTAGTTCCAAAAGACTAATACAACTTTTTATGGACATGTTAAAATGCTTTGTTCCTAATTTTGCCTCTATATGTGAAATAACACTCTAATTCAGACACAGGCACCAACCTTCTAGGTATTGGAGACATTCATGGTCATCCAAAACAAGAGTTCTGCTCTCTGCTGCCATCCTGGTTTTCCTCATCAGATTTTTGTTGGGGAAGCTGAATGACATAATAGATGCTCTTTCCTTTCTAGCATGTTCAACCCTTTATATAGATGAATGCCCTTGATACTGGTCCTCCTGTAATAACCAATAATTCTGGTCCCCAAACATTTTTAGCTCTCTGCCTTCCAGGAGACATGGTAAGATAGCATTGCCCAGCCCTCTTATTTTTGGATGCAGCCATTTGACAAGTTCTGCTAAATGAATTGTTAACAGATATGTTCTGACCAACAATTTTCTGGGGGTGGGGGGCACGGGGATCCCAAAATGAGGATTGCTCAGAACAGAGCCCCTATCAAACCTATGACAGATATGTATTGTGAGTGAGAAATGAATCTTTGCTGATTTATGCCACTGATATTTTGAATTTTTGTCACTACAGCATAGCCGTGCTTATCCTGACTAATATAGCTACTTGACGTCAATCTCAACTTCCATTAAAACATACTTCAAGTCTTATACAGAAATGTCTGTATTTGTATGATCTTTATTTCATTATGAATTACACAAAAGTTTGATAAAATAGCTAAATTAGTATTTTAAAAGATATGTTCCTTGGTAAATTTGCAGAAAATAAAATTGCATGTAGATCAAATCCTCATTAGCATATTAAGGCTTGTGAACTCCCACAGTAAACAAGCTCTGCCTTAAAATGTGGCTTAAACATTAAATTTCCCAGCCCTATTTTATCATGAAGTTCTTTTTCCACAGCACACTTAGAAACACAGCATGGAGCACACTGATTGTCAGTATATCAATGTCTGCGATTATTAGTAACCTCTGGCAGGAAGGAAATGTGATGGGATTGGGGAGGGCATAGCTGGGATCTTCAAGAGCACCAGCTCTTTACTTCTTATGTTGGCTTTTCTTCTCATAGGAGTTCTTATGATTATTCTTTAAGACATACTTATAGTTATATAAACAACCTCTTGAATGTGTGGTATGTTTCAGTTTTTGGAAGTTTAAAGTAAATATTCATTGTTGTTGTTAACTGCTTCAAGTTAGCCCCCAACTCATAGAGACCCCATAAGCAATGGAATTATTGAAATGTTGTGATCCATAGGATTTTCATTGGATGATTTTCAGAAATAGATTGCCAGGTCTTTCTTCCAAGTCTATCTTAGTCTGGAGGCTCTACTGAAACTTGTTCAGCATCACAGCAACACACAAGTCTCCACTGACAGACAAGTGGTGGCTGCACGTAAGTGGCACTGGTTGAGAATTGAACCTGAGCCTCCTGCATGGATGATGAGACTTCTACCACTGACCCACCAATATTCTTATAAACACTTACGTCTGTTGCCGTCTAGTCAATTCCAACTCAGGGTTGGCTCAAGGCCCCAAAGTCCTCCAAAGCAAGATAAGGATGATTTCTTAGCCTGGAAAATCATAACCCATTTAATAGCTACTTACCATGGCCATATGGTTTTGAGTAATTAGAATATCCAGTGAACTCACCAGCACAAATTGACTGCAAAATGTACACCGAAGTAACAACACAAATGTCAGGGCTCAAGAGAGCTAATAATATGAAACAATTACATTTTATAGGGAGCCCTGGTGGCTCAGTGGTTAAGTGTCAGGCTGCTCACCAAAAGGTAGGCAATTCTAATCCACCAGCAGCTCTTTGAAAACCCTATGGGGCAGTTCTACTCTGTCCTATAGGGACGCCATGAGTCAGGAACACTTACACATTAGTAGAATTAAAGAAATCCCAAACAAAAGAAATAAACTTGGGGGCTACATTTCTTTCTTCACAGGACCAAAGAGATGGATGGCAGGCTGAGAATATTTTCTAAATAAGCAATGAGAATTAAAACGCTTTTGAAAACTATAAACAATACTAATATATTATTATTTTACAATTTAAAACAATATGGGGTTAGATGTGTCAATGATTCTAAGATATCTAAAGCGTGGCAGAGTTATCATAAACGAAGCGGCCTCCAAGTAAATTTTTCAAGTTATTTATCAAATTTGATAATTACAAAGGATGCTTAATTTGTAATTTTTAGAATGTGTGAATTAAATTTTCTATAATTTTTCAGAAAAGGTAAACTGATACCTAGCTTTTTTAGAAGTCTGTAGCTGCCACTTGGAAACTATCTCTATAGATGCAAACTTTTGCTGAGGCGAGAAGTGTTGATCTCATGATGTCAGAATATTTCATTTTTGTTAGGTACAACTGGGGCTTTAGGTCACTACAATAAACTTGCTTTAGTAGGAAACATGCCATTGCTTCATTGCTAACATAATGTTATTCTAAATACTACAGCCATCAGCTGTCTTCATTGATAACTGTTTTGAAAACTTTTATGTTTTTTAATACTTTATTTCACGTTGAATGTGACTTTGTTTTAGCAATATGTGTACAGGCAGTCTCCGGGTTACAAACAAATTCCATTTCCAAGTCTCTTTAAGTCATATTTGTACAAGAGTCAGAGCAGTTAGGTACAGTTGGTATCTAATGTCAGTCAAATGTCTGTCTTAGTATGTAGTATATAGTCTACCTTTCTATGCACAAAAAACATTAAAGAAACACTTTCAGATACAGTGAAAGATCCTTAACATAATCCAAAAAACCAAACCCATTGCCGTGGTGTCAATTTCGACTCATAGCAACCCTCCAGGACAGAGTAGAACCGCCCCCCACAGGGTTTCCAAGTAGCAGCTGGTGGATTCAATTTCCCACTTTTGGTTTGCAGCTTAACCGCTGCGCCACCAGGGCTCCAATAATACAGTAATGACAATAATAATGTTTTGATTGGTGTTGCAAAGTAGCACTCATTTGTTACTGCAAACTATTGCCGTGTACCTCAAATTTTTAACGCAATAGGCTTTATGGCAGTTGGTTGGTAACCACTGGTTGCGAGTAAGTCGGACAATGGTAACCAGGGACTGCCTCTATAATTGAGTCTGTATATTTTAATGTAAATGTGACCATCATATTGTCTGATTTGTCCTGCAATTCTTGATCTCTTTCCTAGCTAAAACAATTTCATAAGATTTGGAGCATAGTATATAATTCACATCAAGTTTCTGATTCACCCAAGTTTTTCAAGGCGTGCAGCTCCTAAAAGATCAAAAGTACCATCTCAAAAGACTGGGTAGTCTTGAACTGTATTCACTGACATTTCCAAAGGGCACGCCTCTTCATGCAGTGCATCCCGTTCCCCTCCAAGGAGAAAGGAGATCCCAAGGTTGCGGAATAGATCGCGCACCCGGTACTCGTGTCCTGATAGTCAGAACTCTCTTAGGAACGTGTTTCTCATTTCAGCCTCAGCCTTTCCTTGTGGAGGAAACTGAGAGTTTTCTGGAAAACTCATGATTACCATACTTTGTGAAATCATCGGGAAACTCTGGCATTACCTTGCTTGATTTTACCTAACTTTATGCAATTAATATGCATTAAATATATACAAATAAAATAGAACTACAGTCTAATATTTGGTGAATGTAATGATTTTTCAAAGCAGCACAGTGTAAGCTGGCAGTTGGGAAGACTTTGAAATAGTTTCATATGCAAATATGTTACATATTGGATATATTTTGTAGTTTAACAAAGCTTTATTCTCCATAAATAATATTTATGTTGAATTATCGGCATTGGGCTCTAAGTGAAAGAAAAGCATTTTTCAATGAAAAGTCTTTCTACAAGGTGTGCTTTTACTAATATTAGACTATTTTGAACGTGAACTCTCTATGATATAAAATCTTCACAAAAATGTTATCATGGATGATTAAAATGTGAAATACTGGAGAATGCAGTTCTCATTTCCATATCTTTAAAGAATCGCTACAGCAAGTTTGTTGCAAACATTATTTTCATTACAATTTAAAGCAATATATATATATAACTCTCAAATGTATATAATGCTCAAAAAAGTCACATTTTTACTAATTAGTTACTCAAAGCCAATCACTGAACACCTACAGCCTACAAAGGATTTTGTTAGGTGTTAGTTAACATAATTGACTACAGTTTTGCTCCTCCACTGTAATCAGCAACAAAGCAAGAATGCCCATTTTTTCCAGTGACATTTAACGTTGTATTGGAGTTATCAGCCGATGGAATTAGGAAGTCAAGGCATAATAATTGGCAAAATAGAAATAAATTTATTTTTATTAGCTGATGATATGACATTGATTTTTACAAGGATCAATGATAACTCAAACATTTTTTAAAAATCTGTGAAATAGTACAATATAAAATTAATATTAAAAAATCAATAGCTTTTACTTTTTAAGCAATAGTTTAGAAGATACAATGGAAGAGAAAAAGCTATGTATAACAGCAATAATAAAGATAAAATACTTAGGAATAAATTTAATAAGAAATGAGTCAGAATCAACTCAATGGCAATGGGTTTGGTTTGATTTGGGTTTGGTATAAAACCCATATGAGAAAATTTTAAAACACTCCTGGAAAATAACATAAGGTAGAGTTGAACAGAAAGAAAGACATCCCTTTTTCTTAGAATGACTCAAATTCATAAAGATGTCAGTCTGCTTTAGAAAATAATTAGACTTAATGTCAACCCAGTACAAATACCAAATATCAGCAAGTATTTCTTGGTATTTTGGGGCTAGAAAAGTTCATGCTGAGTTAATATGGAAAAATAAATATACAAAAATATCTAAGAAAACACTGGGGGAAAAAACCTCAATAAACAGAACTAGTCCTGCCAGACTTAAAACATACCATAAAGGTATTCTTTTACAAAGTGTGCTACTTGTTCATGACCAGTAAAAGAGTACAAGTCCAGAAAAAAGACTAAAATACTTACAGAAATTTAGTATATGATAAATGTGTGTCCTCAAATCACTGAGGAGATGGTCACCTTTAAACTGAATGGTATGTGGCCATTTCTCAACAGAGAGAAGCACAGGAAATTGTTACTTCTAGTATACAAATCTCTCCCCAGGAGTTTTTACTGAAGGAGAGCTAAAGAGTAGGGATTTGTTGAATGTTGATGTGGTTTCAAAATTTTTTTTAGCTTGCTGGAATGCTGGTTGGAATAGTAGAGGAAGAAACTTACGAGGAAGGAGAAGGAAGGGAGAATTAGAAGAGCAAGGTCTTTGCGTAGGTCAGAGGCATACAAATCTATATTTTGAAAGATGAGCATGTGACAGGAGTAGTCCCTTGATGGTGCCAACGGTTAATGGGCTCAGCCTCTAACCAAAAGGTTGGAGGTTCGAGTCCACCCAGAGGTACCTCAGAAGAAAGGCCTCTACATCTGAAAAATCAGCTATTGAAAACCCTGTGGAGCACAATTCTAGTCTGACACCAGGCTGTCACCAAGAGTTGCTCAAAAACAAAGCCGTTGCTATTGAGTCTATTTGGACTCATTGCAACCATATAAGACAGAATAGAATTGCCTCCACAGGGTTTCCAAAGAGTGGCTGGTGAATTCAAACTGCCGACCTTTTGGTTAGCAGCCAAGCTCTTAATCACTGCTCCACCAGGGCCCCGATGGTGGATATAGCAGTTAGTTAAAATGAATGAACTAGAGCTATATCTATCAACACAGATTCATTTTGAAATCACATTCTCAAATAAAAAAGCTAGCTACAAAAAGATATGTACAGTATAACAGCGCTTATGTAAGTTTAACGAGCAGTACAATAGTATATATTATTATGAATATATATGTGAGTAAAAATATGGAGAAAACAGATTAGGTAAGATATACATCAGATAGTGTTTACCTCTGGGCAGGGAATGGTAAAATGCGGTAGAGGCTTGGACTGTATCTGTAACATTTTATTTTTTAATACATGCCTAAGACAAAATGGACTAATATTAATATTTATAAAATCTGGGTGGTGTGTACATTGGTGTCTGTTCTATTAACCTCTATGGTCCTTGCCTGCTTTAAATCTTTCAGAGTTTAGAGAATTTTAAATGAAATATAATCCAGATTGTGTTTGCACACAGTATCTTTAAAAGTTTGTAAAAACTAATTAGTAGCAGTTGGTATCTTTGAGGAAGGGGATGTGGGATAAAGACTTCATACTTTATATCTTTTGGTAGTTTGAATTTTTATAACATTGTCATGTGTTACCTTTAAAAATACATTATTTCTCCATAATGATCATGCCTTGCATGAAAATGTTAGATAAATCATACAACCTCTTGGCCATTCTTCAGTTTGAATGACTTGGATGGTCCTCATTATATATGCTTTGAGAGACCTCTGTCTGTCACCCTCACTGGATGAAAAACTTTCAGTTGGTTCCCCATTCCATTTATGGTACCCTTTTGTGACCTTCTCAGGGACTGTTGGAAATTTTCCATTCGCATAAGAGTCTGACAAGGCCACGTTCATTCTGACCTTTCCCTCTCATTGTCATTTAAAGGGAAGGTTGAGTCAAACCTATGCTCATTTGTTTTACCATATGCTATTCGAAATCACAGAAGCCTGAAAAGCCTGAAGCCTAGCACGTAAAATGACAGTTGAAAACTTAAAGAAACACAATATAGAGAATTTTATAAAACTCACTTTCAAATATATATACAAATCAGTGTCAAATGAAAAATGAAAAATCAATATCTATTTCTGAACAAATCAGTAATTTTGGTGCATTTTAAATTAGATGGACTCATGCATCTATTCATTTAACAAAATATTGTAGGGAGCTAACTGGGAGCCAAGCACAATTCTTGGTGCTAGGGATGCAACAATAAACAAAAAGCAAAGTCCTTTCCCTCACTCACCTAAATACTGATAAGGAGAAAGAAAAAACAATCATTCCATCACTTACTTAAATACTGGTAGAGAGAGACAGAAAACAACCAAACCATTATTTATGTCAAACTATGATAAGCAATATAGAAAAAAACAAATTTGAGTCCTGGTGGCACAGTGGTTAAGAGCTCAGGCTGCTAATCAAAAGACTGGCAGTCCGAATCCACCAGACGCTCTTTGGAAACCTTCTGGGGCAGATCTACTCTGTCCTATAGGGTTGCTACGAGTTGGAATCGACTCAACAGCAACAGGTTCTTTTTTTTGTTTGTTTGTTTATTATAAGCAATATGGAGAAAAATAAATCAGGACGAGAAGGATAAGAGGCTCTGGAAGATGGAAGGTGTAACTTTTTCACAGAGAGTGGTAGTCAAAAAATGTCTAACTTATAAAGTGACATTTAAACTGAGACCTAACAAAATGATAAGAGTTTCAGGTGGAGTCTTCCAGGCAGAGGGAAAAGCATGTACAAAATTCTTGAGTGTTGATTGTTGTGTTTAAGGAACAGCAAATAATGTGACTGAAGTACAGTGAGTGAAGGAAGAATGGTGGGGAAGAGATCAGAGAGGAGTAAGGGTCTGTGCTAGGATTTTTTGAGTACTTTGGCTACTGTGTTGAGTGAACCAATTGTAAGTACTCTGGCTACAGTGTTGAGTGAGGATTTCTGAACAGAGAAATAAACTGTAGAAAGCAAGAGTGAAAGTGGGGAGATCTCTGAGAAGGCAAGAGATGGTGGTGGCTTGGACTGGAAGATATTTGGGGATAGAGAAAAAAATAATAACAAAGTTCATGCATGATTATTTTTAAACCCTGGTCATGCAGTGGTTAAGAGCTTGGCTGCTAACCAAAAGATTGGCTGCTCTTTGGAAACCCTATGGGGCAGTTCTACTCTGTCCTATAGGGTTGCTGTGAGTTGGAATGGACTCGATGGCAATGGGTTTGGTTTGGGTTTATTACGCTATTTTAGATAAGGTGTATTTTTGATTACCCATAAATTGAGTTGAATATATTTACTATACCCATATTAAAACATATGAAAATTATGCAATTTCAAAATCATAATGACATGAGTTAGTTTTTCAATGTGCAATTTAAAATGTACCTAGTGGAAAATGTTTTTAGTCTAAAATTATTGTGGCTATTAAATGTAACATTTAGGGGTCGCTATAGTCAGAAATGACTGGATGGCAATGAGTTTCATTTTGTGGTTTTGGACTACTTTTTCTTGGATCCTCAGTCAGTGCCCATGGAAGCAGCAGTCAAGAAATCAAAAGACGTATTGCAATGGGCAAAATCTGTTGCAAAAGATGACCTTTTTCAAGTGTTAAAAAGCAAAGGTGTCACTCTGAGGACTAAGGTATGCCTGAACCAAGCCATGGTATTTTCAATTGCCTCATACGCATGTGAAAGCTGAACAATGAATAAGGAAGACCGAAGAATTGATGCCTTTGAATTATGATATTGGTGAAGAATACTGAATATACCACGTATTGCTAGAAGAACCAACAAATCTGTCCTGGAAGAAGTACAGCTGGAACGCTTCTTAGAAGCAAAGATGGCCAAACTTCATCTCATATACTTTGGACATGTTATCAGGAGGGAACAGTGTTATCAGGAGAAGGACATCATGCTTGGTGAAGAAGAGGGTCAGCGAAAGAGAGGTAGACCCTCAACAAGATGAACTGACACAGTGGCTGCCACGACAGGCTCAAGCATAGCAATGATGGTGAGGATGGCACAGAAATGGGCAGTTTTTCATTCTGTTGTGCATAGGGTCGCTATGAGTCAGAACTGACTCGACAGAACCTAACAACAACAACACTACTTATCTGTCCCTATACTAAAGAAGACCCCAAAGTTATTGAGAAGTACCATGGCTTAGGTCTTGTGTGAGTAACTGGAATGGCTTATTTTGACATTGGTGTTTGTTAGTTTTCAATGGTTTAGTAGAAGCTCTGCTATTTGTTAAAGCATCTGGCTCTGCACTCAACCAGCAGCAACATAGCACTGCTGCAACCCAGACACAGAATACAGGATAAAATTCATGCAATACCCTAAACAAAAGCTCAGTTGAAAATATATACTTATTAGAATTGCCTAAAAATTATGAAGTTATTGCATACTTCCAGACATAGGTGGATGCACCACAACACAGTGATCTGACTAACCTGGACTTTTTAACAAATAAATTATAAATACTTGTATTCATGCAAATACGAACAAGACTGATGACTTTCTACCAATATCTACTTTTCCCATCTTCCACTTAAATAAAACTTTAGCTGAGCATGTGCCTTCCAATGAAGTAAAGACCACATTTCTCAGGCTCCCTTACTATTATAGCTTCTAAAGAGAATTCTGGCTATACTTCTTCCAAGACAGTTTGTCTGCTCTTCTGGTAGTCCATGGTATATTCAATATCCTTAGCCGACATGATAATTCAAAGACATCAACTCTTCTTCTGACTTCTTTACTCACTGTCCAGCTTTCATATGCATATGAGGCAATTGAAAACACGATGGCCTGGATCAGGCTCACCTTTAGTCCTTAAAGTGACATCTTTGCTTTTTAACACTTTAAAGAGGTCTTTTGCAGCAGATTTCCCCAATGCAATGCATCATTTGGTTTCTTGACTGCTACTTCCATTGGCATTGATTATGGAGCCAAGTAAAATGAAATCCTTGACAATGTGATCTTGTCTCCATTTATCATGATGTTGCTTACTGGTCCAGTTGTGAGAATTTTTTTGTTTTCTTTATGTTGGGATGTAATCCATACTGAAGGCTGTGGTCTTTGATCTTCATCAGTATTTTGACCATAGAATCCTTCAGTATTGCAACTTGAGGCTTAAATGTTTGGTTCAGTTTTTTCAGCTTGAGAAAAGCTGTGTTTTCTTCTCTTTTGGTTTCCTAACTCCAGGTCTTTGCATATGTTATTGCAATACTTCATTTTATGTTCTCAAGCAGGCCTTTGAAATCTGTTCAGCTCTTTTACTTCATCATTTCTTCCTTTCAGTTTAGCTACTCTACATTCAAGAGCACCATTCAGCGTCTCTTCTGATATCCATTTTGGTCTATTCTTTCTCTCCTGTCTTTTTAATGACATCTCGTTTTCTTCATGTATGATGCCCTTGATGTCATTCTGCAACTTGTCTGGTCTGTGGTCATTCATGTTCAATGCATCAAATCTGTTCTAGAGATGGTCTCTAAATTTGGGTGGGATATACACAAGGTCATACGTTGGCTCTCGTGGACTTGTTCTAATTTTCTTCAGCTTCAACTTGAACTTGCATATGAGCAATTGATTGTCTAATCCAGAGTTGACCCCTAGCCTTGTTCTGACTGATGATATTGAGCTTTTCCATAGTCTCCTTCCACAGAAGTAGTCGCTTTGAATCCTGAGTATTCCATCTGGTGAGGTCCATGTGTATAGTCACTGTTTACATTGTTGAAAAAAAGTGTTTGCAATAAATAGGTCGTTGTCTTGCAAAAATTTATCATTCAGTCCCTGGAATCGATTCTATCACCAAGGCCGTATTTTCCAACTACAGACTCTTCTGTGTTTCCAACTTTCACATTCCAATTACCAGTAACTATCAATGCATCCTGATCACATGTTCAATCAATTTCAGATTTCAGATGTTGGTAAAAATATTCAATTTCTCCATTTTTGGCATTAGTGTTTGTTGTGTGAATTTGAATTGCTGTATTAACTAGTCATCATAGGTATGTAAATATTATCCTGTCACTGACAGCATAGTACTTCAGGACAGATCTTGAAATGTTCTTTGTAGAATCACATGATCATCACAATTGACACAGAAAAGACATTTGACAAAGTCCAACACCCATCCCTGATAAAAAAAAAGACTCTTAATAAAATAGGTATAGAAGGGAAATTTCTCAGCATAATAAAGGGCATCTATGCAACACCAACAGCCAACATCATTCTTAATGGAGAGAGGCTGAAAACAGGAACAAGACAAAGATGTCTTTTATCACCACTCCTATTTAACATTGTGCTGGAAGTTCTAGCTCGAGCAATAAGGCAAGAAAAAGAAATCAAGGGCATCCAAATTGGTAATGAAGAAGTTAAACTGTCTGTATTTCAGATGGTATGATAGTATACATAGAAAACCCTAAAGACTCCACAAGAAATCTACTGGAACTAATAGAAAGATTCAGCAGAGGAGCAGGATACAAGACAAACATTCAAAAATCAGTTGGATTCCTATACACCAATAAAGAGAATGATGAAAAGGAAATCAGGAAAACAATACCATTTATAATACCCCTAAAAAAAAAAAAAAATACTTAGGAATAAATCTAACCAGGGATGTGAAAGACCTATACAAAGAAAACTACAAAACACTACTGCAAGAAACCCAAAGGGGTCTACATAAATGGAAAAACATACCATGCTCATGGTTAGGTAGACTCAACATTGTGAAAATGACAATTCTACCCAAAGCAATCTACAAATACAATGCAATCCTGATCCAAATACCAACAACATTCTTCAAAGAGATGAAATAATTAATCATTAACTTTATATGGAAAGAGAAGAAGCCCTGAATAAGTAAAGCACTACTGAAGAAGAAGAATAAAGTTGGAAGACTCACACTACCTGACCTCAGAACCTACTATACAGCTATGGTAGTCAAAACAGCCTGGTACTGGTACAACGACAGGTACATTGACCAATGGAACAGAATTGAGAACCCAGATGTCAATCCATCCACCTACGGTCACCTGAACTTCGACAAGGGCCCAAAGTCCATCAAATGGGGAAAAGACAGTC
Source organism: Dugong dugon (assembly GCA_030035585.1). NCBI lineage: Eukaryota > Metazoa > Chordata > Mammalia > Sirenia > Dugongidae > Dugong > Dugong dugon. The sequence continues at coordinate 95,757,178 of CM057463.1, read as the reverse complement.
TTTTTAACAAATGGTGCTGGCAAAACTGGATATCCATCTGCAAAAAAATGAAACAGGACCCATACCACATACCATATACAAAAACTAATTCAAAATGGATCGAAGACCTAAATATAAAGCCAAAAACTATAAAGTTCATAGAAGAAAAAATAGGACCAACGCTACAGTCCCTAATACACGGCTTTAACAGGATACAAACCATAACAATCAACACACAAACCCCAGAAGATAAGCTAGATAACTGGGATCTTCTAAAAATCATACACCTATGCTCTTCAAAAGACTTCACCAAAAAAGTAAAAAGAGAACCTACAGACTGGGAAAAAATTTTTGGACAGTATAAGTCAGACAAAGGTCTAATCTCCATAATCTACAAGAAAATCCAACACCTCTACAACAAAAAGACAAATAATCCTATTAAAAAATGGGCAAAGGAAATGAACAGACACTTCACCAAAGAAGACATTCAAACAGCCAACAGACACATGAGGAAATGCTCGTGATCACTAGCCATTAGAGAAATGCAAATTAAAACCACAATGAGATACCATCTCACCCTGGCATTACTGGCACGAATCAAAAACACTGTAAATAACAAATGTTGGAGGGGCTGCGGGGAGATGGGAACTCTTATGCACCGCTGGTGGGAATGCAAAATTATACAACCATTTTGGAAAATGATATGGCGCTTCCTCAGAAAGCTAGAAATAGACATACCATTCGATCCAGCAATCCCACTCTTAGGAATATATCCTAGAGAAATAAGAGTCGTCACTCGAATAGACATATGCACACCTATGTTCACGGCAGCATTATTCACAATAGCAAAACGATGGAAACAACCTAGATGCCCATCAACAGATGAATGGTTAAATAAACTATGGTACATACACACAATGGAGTAATATGAGACAATAAAGAATAATGATGAATCTGTGAAGCATCTCATACCATAGATGAAACTGGAGGACATTATGCTGAGCGAAATAAGTAAATCACAAAAGGACTAATATTGTATGAAACCTGTCCTGTAAAAACTCATGAAAAAGTTTACACACAAAAAGAAACAATCTTTGTTGGTTACGAGGTATGGGAAGGGCTGGGGGGAACACTAAATAGACAGTAGATAAGTCGTAACTTTGGTGAAGGGTAAGACAGTATGCAATACTGGAGAAGCCAGCACAACTTGTACAAGGAAAGGTCATGGAAGCTCCATAGACACATCCAAACTCCCTGAGGGACTGAATTGCTGGACAGAGGGCTGTGGAGACCATGGTCTAGGGGAACATCTATCTCAATTGGCATGACACAGCTTATAAAGACAATGTTCTACATTCTACCTTGGTGAGTAGTGTCTGGGGTCTTAAAAGCCTGTGAGCAGCCATCTAAGATTCTCCACTGGTCTCATCCCTTTGGGAGCAAGGGAGAATGAAGAAAACAAGAAACAAGGAAAAGATTAGTCCAAAGGACAAATGGACCACAACTACCACAGCCTCTAGAGACTGAGTTCTGTACAACTAGATGGTGCCTGGCTACCACCACTGACTGCTCTGACAGGGATCACAGCAGAGGGTCCCAGACAGAGCTGGAGAAAAATGTAGAACAAAATTCTAACTCACAAAAAAAGACCAGACTTACTGGCCTGACAGAGACTGGAGAAACCCCAAGAGTATGGCCCCCAGACACCCTTTTAGCTCAGTAATGAAGTTACTCCCAAGGTTCACTGTTCAGCCAAAGATTAGACAGTCCCATAAAATAAAACAAGACTAATTGTGCACAACAGCCCAGAAACAAGGACTAGAAGGCAGGAGGCGACAGAAAATCTGGTAATAGGGAACCCAAGGTTGAGAAGGAACAGTGTTGACATGTTGTGGGGTTGTTAACCATTGTCATAAAACAATATGTGTTCTAACTGTTTAATGAGAAACTATTTGTTCTGTAAACCTTCATCTAAAGTACAAAAAAAAAAAAATTAAAATTAATAAATAAAAGAAATTGTTCTTTTTACCCATGGATGAATGCCATTCCTCTTAAATTTGTCATTCCTGGCATAGTAGACCATATTATTGTCTGATTCAAAATGACCAATACCAGTCCATTTCAGCTCACTAATGCCTACGATGTCAATGTGTATGTGTTCTATTTTATTTTTGACTATTTCCAGTTTTCCTAGATTCATACTTTGTACATTCCATGTTGTTATTATTAATGGATGTTTATAGTTGTTTCCTTTCGTTTTGTGTTGTACCACATCAGCAAATGAAGGTCCTGAAAGCTTGACTCCAACCATGCCATTAAGGTCAACTCTATTCTGAAGAGGCAGCTGCTCTCCAGTCGTCTTTTGATTGCCTTCCAACCTGAGGGGCTCATCTTCCAGCACTATATCAGACAGTGTTCCTCTGCTATTCATAAAGTTTTCTCGTTAATTTTTTTCAGAAGTAGACTCCAAGGTCCTTCTTCCTAGTCTGTCTTAGTCTAGAAGCTCAGGTAAAACCTGTTCACCATAGGTTATCCTGCTGGTATTTGAATACCAGTGGCATAGATTCTAGCATCACAGCAACGTGCAAGCCCCACAGTAGGAGAAACTGACAGAAACGTGGGACCAGAGGAGAGCAGTTCTAGCTAAATTCCTGTCTGAGAATTACAGTCATAGATGGAATTTGTAAAGTAGAGAATTAAATCATATGACATAAGGAGATTAAAAAAATAAGAGGCCAGAAAGTTGGATGAATCTTCTTGATAGGAGAAGGAGGACTATAAGCCAGATACTTATGCACTTAATGAGTGGGAATAATGTGAAAGGGGAGTGATCAGCTATTGCAGGCTACTTTGCGTCCCTCAAAAAATATGTTGAAGTCCTAACCCCTAGTACCTGTGAATGTGGCGTTATTTGAAAATAGCATTTTTGCAAATGCAATTAGTTAACATGAGGCCATACTGGAGTAAGATGAATCTTAATCCAATAATAAACTAAACCAAACCCATTGCCACTGAGTTGATTCTGCTTCATAGTAGAGTAGAACTGCCCCATAGGGTTTCCAAGGAGCAGCAGGTGGATTCGTACTGCCAACCTCTCGGTCAGCAGCCTAGCTCGTAACCACTGTGCCACCAGGGTTCCAATCCAACATTGCAGGTGACCTTATAAGAAGAGGAGAAAAGAGACACATGTAGGAAAGATGGCCACGTGAAGAAAAAGGCAGAAATTGGAGTTATGTTGCCATAACCCAAGGAATCTAGGATTACCAGAAATTGGAAGAGGCACAGAAAAATTGGAGGCTTCAGAGGGAATATGGCCATGCTAACACCTTGATTTCTAACTTCTAGCCTCCAGAACTAAAAGAGAATAAATTCACGTTGTTTGAAGACACCTACTATGTGGTAATTTGTTACAGCGGCCCTAGGAAACTAATTCATGACAGTGTATTAGTGGAGGGCAGCTTGGATAGGGGAGGAAGCTGAAGGAAAAAAAAGCAAGAACATTTGCATGAGGGCAAAGAAGTAATCAATTAGATCAACAGTGGGGTTAGAAGGACACTAATCTCACTTCTCAAAATGGGTTCCCAAAGGAATATCCTTTACTCAAGATACCTGCAGGAAACATCATCCTCAGAAAAGAGTCAAGTTCCAAAAGCACTATGAAAATGTGGTGCTAGAGAGGAACTGTAAACCCATTGCTGTTGAGTGGAATCCTACTCATAGTGACCTTATAGGACACGATAGAAGTGCCCCATACAGTTTCCAAGGCTGTAGTCTTTATGGAAGCAGACTCCTACATCTTTCTCCCATGCAGCATCTGGTGATTCGAACCACCGAACTTTCCATTAGTAGCCAAGAACTTAACCACAGCAAGAGTTTAAGTTTGAGAAAAAAATATTAGGATGAAAAACTGATAACCAGAGAAATTCCATTTTGATCAGTGAGCAAGGATAACAGAAATATTGGCATGCTGTATTAAACTTGCCTCAAATTTGAAAGAGAAGTAAATCTTAGGAGTTCCCTGTGCAATTGATGTCTTTAGGCAACATCAGAGCAATCATATAGAAGGAAATCTAAGAAACTATACAAAAGTCCCTGAGGCAGGCTTCCTCTCTCTGTGATTTTCTTGGCTTTATGTTTATTCTGAGGCCCCCTGCAGAGTGCCACAGTCTCTCCCTACACCAGGCATCCAGAACACAACTGGCAGAGTCAGTATCCTCCATTTTTGTTTCTATCTTTTCTTTAATCGGCTCAAAAAAAGTTACTGCCACTCCTTGGACTAGTCACAGTAGAACTTTAAATGCCCTAGTTAGACTGTTTATGATTAGACTAACGAGATTTCCAGCTGCTTTATTTTGGAGAAACCAAGGACAGGGAAAAGTGAAATGTTACTTGGGTGCCCTTTGAGTGTGATGGAATAAATGAACTGAACCATTTAGTTGAGTAGCAGCAGTAACTATAGATATTAGTAACAGTGTATAACAATGAGGATTTCCATCATCTCATATCAAAAGTTAGGTCTTGAAGCAAATTATTACATGATCATCTGAATCTAGTTGGTATGCAGCAGGGGGTTAATGCTCCAACTATCCTTCATATGTTGAGAACATCGGTAGGAAACACAGCTGGTAGTATGGCAGACTATAGAGCAGTGCAGTAAAGTTTTAGTGAAATTAAAGATGTCAACCAAATGTTTTCTATTAGTCTATATTGTCTGATTTACGTCTTACTGTACCACATGTTAGTATTTTTCCCAATTGGCATTGCCTGATCATGATAATTGGATAGTTACTGAACATCAGCAATGAACTCAGCAACTTGCAGAACGTAATGATGGAGAAATTTCATGGCCAGAAATTTGAGATTGTCCTGAAGGGTAAACAAGGAAGTGGGGACAAATGTTGATATAAAATTTAATTGGAAATGATTCCTTCTTCATCCTTTAATGAATTTGAAGAACTGATAATAAAATAAGGAAAAGAAGTGGTTTAATGAAGAATATAAAGGCTTGCATATTTTTAAAAAAAAAAAAAAAAGCTTCTGATTCTGTCAAGAGAGAAGACTTGTCCTGGAGCAGCCACATGGGACCACAGGATTAGGTATGACTGTTATTCTGTTAATTAGTGCATGCCCCCTAAAATGTATATTTTGAAGAATTGACTTGGATACTGTTATAGATTGAATTGTGACTCCCTAAAATATAAGTTTGGAGCCCTGGTGGTGCAGTGGGTAAGAGCTATGACTGCTAACTAAAAGGTCAGCAATTCAAATCTATCAGCTGCTCCTTGAAAACCCTATGGGGCAGTCCTACTCTGTCCTATAGGGTCGCTATGAATGGGAATCGACTCTTTGGTTTAGTGTTTTTAAAATATATGTTGGAATCATAAACTTGTGCATGTAATTCCACTGGGAACTTTTTTTTAATGTTAATGAGACCATATCAGTGCATTGTTGTTGTTGTTGGTTCCCACTCCTAGCAACCTTATGTACAACAGAAGGAAATGTCACCTAGTCCTGCACTATCCTCACAATCTTTGTTATGATTGAGCCCATTGTTGCCACCACTGTGTACAGTGTGTTTAAACCTAATCATTTTTAAGATGTAAAAAGAGTAGATTGAGTAGATTAGATTTGGAAACAAGCAAGCACAGACAGTGGAAAACCAAAGCACATGTGAGGATTGCCAGGGAACCTAGGAACAAAGAGGTTACTGAAGTTGAGACAAGGATCTTCCCTCAGGGATGACAGAGGGAGCACCTTCTCCTATAGCCCTTGCTCTGAATTCAGATTTACAACCTCCTTAAATATATCTCTATTCTTTAAACACAACTACTTGTGTATTTCTGTTATAGCAACACTAGATAACTAAGTTACCATTCTTCTGTCAGTTTTTCTTACTGTGGTGACTTGTGGTTGCTGTGACACTGGAAGCTATGCCACCAATATTTCAGATACCAACAGGGTCACCCATGGTGGACAGGTTTCAGCAGAGCTTCGACTAAGACAGACTCGAAAGAAGGATCTGGCAGTCTACTTCCTAAAGTAAATTGGCCAGTAAAAACCTTATGAACCGTAGTAGAACATTGTCTGATAAGGTACGGGAAGATGAGCCCCTCACGTTGGAAGGTATGCACAATACAACTGGAGAAGAGCTATCTCCTCAGAGTAGAGTCGATTTTAAAGATGTAGATGGAGTCAAGCTTTCAGGACTTTTATTTGCTGATGTGGCATGACTCAAAATGAGAAGAAACAGCTGTAAACATCCATTAGTAATTGGAATGTACAATGTACGAAGTATGAATCAAAGAAAATTGGAAGTAGTCAAAAATGAAATGGAATGTTTGAAGATCTATATCATAGGTATTAGTGAGCTGAAATGCACTCATATAGGCCATTTTGAACCAGATAATCATATGGTCTACTAACTGAGAAATTACAAATTGAAGAGGAATTGCATCCCATTTATCTTCAAAAAGAACATTTTAAAATATATCCTGAGGTACAACACTGTCAGTAATAGGCTAATATCCATACTCCTACAAGGGAGACCAGTTAACAAAACTATTATTCAAGTTTACTCGCCAACCACTAACACCAAAGAAGAAGAAATTGAAGATTTTTTTACCAACTTGCAGTCTGAAATTTATCAAGTATGCAACCAAGAAGCATTGATAATTACTGGTGGTTGGAATACAAAAGTTAGAAACAAAGAAGAAGGAGAGGTAGTTGGAAAATACGGCCTTGGTGATAGAAATGACACTGGAGATATTATGATAGAACTTCACAAGACCAATGACTTACTCATTGCAAATACCTTTTTCAACAACAAAAACGGTGACTATACATGTGGATCTAACCAGGTGAAATACACAAGGATCAAATTGACTACATCTGTGGAAAGAGACCGTGGAAAAACTCAATTATCATCAGTCAGAATAAGGCCAGGGGCCAACTGCAGAACAGACGATCAATTGTTCACATGCAAGTTCAAGTTGAAGTTGAAGAAAATTAAAACAAATCCACCAGAACCAAAGCACGACCTTGAGTATATCCCACCTGAATTTGGAAACCATTTCAATAACAGATTTGACGCATTGAACGCTAATGACCGAACACCAGACGAGTTGTGAAATGACATCAAGAACATCATACATGAAGAAAGCAAGAGGTCTTTTTAGACAGAAAAGAAAGAAATGACCAAGATAGATGTCAGAAAAGACTCAAACTTACTCTTGAACGTCAAGTAGGGTCTCAGGCTGGGTTCTTTAAAGAAGCAAAACTAGCAAAGAGTATAAATATATATAGAGAGAGATTTATATCAATGAAACAGCTCATGCAATTGTAGAGGCTAGAATGTCCCAAGTCCATGGATCAGGGTAGAGGCCTCTCCCAATTGATGCAGCCACAGAAGCTGGCGAACCCAAGGTCAGCAGGTCGGAGAGCATAGCTCCCGTTCACAGGCTGTGAAGGTCAATGAATTCCAAGATCAGCAGACAAGACCACAAGGTTTCTCCTGATTCAGGTAGCTGCAGGGGCTGGAGAACCCAAGATCAGCAGGTTGGGGGACAGGACTCTTCCTCACAGGCTGTGAAGATCGACAAATCCCAAGATCAACAGGTAAGCTGCTAGCTCAAGTCCCAAGAACCAGAGGTGAGATGGTGAGAGGCAGCTACTGGGTCCAGAGCAAGCCAAAAACCTTGGCAACAGGAGCAGGAAGGAAATAGCTGGCAGAGGACAGAGAGATGAAGGCTGAGGGGGCAGTGAGCTGCCACTGACCCTGCCCCTGCCGATACCACTCAGCAGATTCCATCACAGGGGTGATCGCATATCAAATTTCAACAGGGATGTGATCACAACATTATACAACTGCCAAAACACTGAGAATCATGGCCTAGCCAAGTTGACATACAGTCTTAACCATTACAAGTAGCTAAAGCAAATGGAAGAAATGATGAAGTAAAAGAACTGAACAGAAGATTTCAAAGGGTGGTGCAAAAAGAAAAGGTATTATCATGAAACGTACAAAGATCTGGAGTTAGGAAACCAAAAGGGAAGAACATGCTTGGCATTTCTAAAGCTGAAAGAAGTGAAAAAAGGTCAAACTTCCCTAGAGTTGCAATATTGAAGGATTCTATGGGCAAAATATTGAACAACACAGGAAGCATCAAAAGAAGATGGAAGAAATACACAGAGTTACTGTTTCAAAAAGAATTGGTCGATGTTCAAACATTTTAGGTGGTAGCATGTGATCAAGAACCCATGGTACTGAAGGAAGAAGTCCAAGCTGTACTGAAGGCATTGGTGAATAACTAAGTTCAAAGAACTGATGAAATACCAATTGAGATATTTCAACAAATGGATGCAATGTTGGAAGCACTCACTTGTCTATGTCAAGAAATCTGTAATACAGTTACCTGGCCTACTGACTGGAAGAGATCAATATATGTCCTCATTTCAAAAAATGGTGATCCAATGGAATGTAGAAATTCTTGAACATTATCATTAATATCACATGCAAGTAAAATATTGTTGAAGGCAATTCAAAAATGGTTGTAGCAGTACATTGACAAGGTACTGCCACAAACTCAAGCTGAATTCAGAAGAGGATATGGAATGAGGGATATCATTACTGAGGTCAGATAGACTTTGGCTGAAAGCATTTGACTACGTGGATCATAACAAATTATGGATAACATCGAGGAGAATGGGAATTCCAGAACACTTTATTGTGCTCGTGCAGAACCTGTACATAGACCAAGAACAGTTGTTCAAACAGAGCATGGGAATAGTAGGTGGTTTAAAACCAGAAAATGTGTGTGTCCTGGTCATATCCTTTCACCATACTTATTCAACCTGAAAGCTGAGCAGATAATCCAAGAAGCTGGACTGCATGAGGAAGAACGAAGCATCAAGATTGAAGGAAAACTAATTAAAAACCTGTGATATGCATATTACACAACCTTGCTTGCTGAAAGTGAAGAGGACTTGAACACTTACTGTTGAAGATCAAAGACTACAGCCTACTGATTACACTTCAATCAAAAGAAAATGAAAATTCTCACAAATGGACCAATAAGCAATAACATGATAAATGGAGAAAGTATTAAGGTTGTCAAAAATTTTATTTTACCTGGATACATAATCAATACCCATGGAAACAGCAGTCAACAAATCAAACAATGTATTGCATTGGGCAAACTTACTGCAAAAGACCTCTTTAAAGTGTTAAAAAGGAAAAACGTCACTTTGAGGACTAAGAAGCACCTGACCCAAGCCATGGTACTTTTTTTTCCCTTTTGTGCCTTAGATGAAAGTTTACAGCTCAAGTTAGTTGCTCACACAAAGTTAATACTCATATCATTATGTGACCCTAGTTGCTATCCCCACAATCTGATGGCACACTCCCCCTTTCCACTCTGGATTTCCCGTGTCCATTCAACCAGCTCCTATCCCTTTCTGCCTTCTCATCTCTCCTCTCAACAGGATCTGCCTGTTGAGTCTGGTGTATCTACTTGAACTAAGAAACACACTCTTCACAAGTATTATTTTACGTTTTATAGTCCAGTCTAACTTTTGTCTAAAAGTTGGCTTCAGGAATGGTTTTAGTTCTGGGTTAACAGAGAGTCCGGGGGCCATGTCTTCTGGGGTTCCTCTAGTCTCAGTCAGGCAATTAAGTCTGGTCTTTTAGTAGAATTTGAGTTCTGCACCACACATTTATCCTGCTCGGTCAGGGACTCTCTATTGTGTTCCCTGTCGGGGTGGTCATTGGTGGCAGCCAGGCACTATCTAGTTCTTCTGGTCACAGGCTGATAGAGTCTCTGGTTTATGTGGCCCATTCTGTCTCTTGGGCTAATATTTTCATTGTGTCTTTGGTGTTCTTCATTCTCCTTTGCTCCAGGTGGTTGGGACCAATTGATGCATCGTAGATGGCCACTTGCTGTCTTTTAAAACCCCAGACACCACTCACCAAAGTGGGATGCACAACATTTTCTTCATAAACTTTGTTATGCTAATTGACCTAGATGTTCACTGAAACCATAGTCCCCAGACTCGTGCCCTTGCTACTATGTCCCTTGAAGTGTTTAGTTGTATTCATGAAACTTCTTAGCTTTTGGTTCAGTCCAGTTGTGCTGACTTTCCCTGTATTGTGTGTTGTCCTTCCCTTCACCTAAGATAATTCTTGTCTATTTAGTGAATTCCCCTCTCCCTCCCTTCCCACCCTCATAACCATCAAAGAATATTTTCTTCTACGTTTAAACCTTTTCTTGAGTTCTTACAACAGGGGTCTCATACAATATGTTTTTCTTTTACAACTAATTTCACTAAGCATAATGCCTTCCAGATTCATCCATGTTGTGAGATGTTTCAAGGATTCATCATTGTTCTTTATCATTGCATAGTATTCCATTGTGTGAATATACCATAATTTGTTTATCCATTTGTCTGTTGATGGTCACCTAGGTGCTTCCATCTTTTTGCTATCGTGAGCAGTGCTGCAGTGAACATGGGTGTGCATATATCTGTTTGTGTGACAGCTCTTATTTCTCTAGGATGTATTCCAAGGAGTGGGATTGCTAGATCATATGGTACTTCTATTTCTGGCTTTTTAAGGAAGGGACAAATTGATTTCCAAAGTGGTTGTACCATTTTACATTCCCACCAGCAGTGTATAAGTGTTCAAGTCTTTCCACAACCTCTGCAATATTTATTGTTTTTATATTTTTTTGATTAATGCTAGTCTTGTTGGGGTGAGATGGTATCTCATTATAGTTTTGATTTGCATTTCTCTAATGGCTAATGATTGTGAGCATTTCTTCATGTATCTGGTAGCCACCTGAATGTCCTCTTTGGTGAAGTGTCTGTTCATATAATTTGCACATTTTTTAATTGGGTTATTTGTCTTTTTGTTGCTGAAGTTTTGCAATATCATGTAGATTTTAGAGATTAGAAGCTGATCAGATAGGTCATAGCCAAAAATTTTTTCCCAGTCTGTAAGTTGTCTTTATACTTTTTTGGTGATGTCTTTTGATGAGCCCAAGTGTTTGATTTTTAGGAGCTCCCAGTTATCTAGTTTCTCTTCTGGTGTCTGTGCATTGTTAGTTATATTTTGCATTCTGTTTATGCCATGTATAAGGACTCCTAGCATTGTCTGTATTTTTTTTCCATGATCTTTATTGTTTTCAATTTTATATTTAGGTCTTTGATCCATTTTGAGTTAGTTTTTGTGCATGGTGTCAGGTATAGGTCTTGTTTCAGTTTTTTTGTAGATGGATATCCAGTTATGCCAGCACCATTTGTTACAGAGACTGTCTTTTCCCCAATTAATGGATTTTGGGCCTTTGTCAAATATCAACTGCTTGTAGGTGGGTGAATTTTTGTCTGGATTCTGAAGTCTGTTCCCTTGGTCTATGTATCTGTTGTAACAGTACCGGGCTGTTTTGACTAAGATGGTGGTATAATAGGTTCTAAAATCAGGTAGTGTGAGGCCTCCAACTTTATTCTTCTTCCTGAGTAATACTTTACTTATCCGAGGCCTCTTCCCTTTCCATATGAAGTTGGTGATTTGTTTCTCCATTTCATTAAAAAATGCCATTGGAATTTGGATTGGGATTGCACTGTATCTGTAGATCGCTTTGGGTAGAATTGACATTTTCAGTGTTGAGTCTTCCTATCCATGAGCAAGGTATGTTTTTCCACTGATTTAGTTTCTTGCAGTAGTGGCTTGTAGTTTTCATTGTATAGGACTTTTATGTCTCTGGTTAGATTTATTCCTAAATATTTTATCTTCTTGGGGGCTATTGTAAATGGTATTTATTTGAGGATTTCCTCTTTGAAGTTCTCTTTGTTGGTATAGAGGAATACAACTAATTTTTGTATGTTTAGCTTGTATCCTGAAACTTTGCTGAAATCTTCTATTAGTTCCAGTAGTTTTCTTGTGGATTCTTTGGGGTTTTCTGCATATAAAGTCATATCATCTGCAAATAGGGATACTTTTACATCTTCTTTACCAATTTATGTGTCCTTTATTTATTTTCTAGCTTAACTGCTCTGGCTAGGACCTCCAGCTCAATTTTGAAGAGAGAGTTGATAAAGGGCATCCTTGTCTGGTTCCTGTTCTCAAGGGGAATACTTTCAGATTCTCTCCATTTAGGATGATGTTGGCTGTTGGTTTTGTATAAATGCCCTTTATTACATTGAGGAATTCCCCTTCTATTCCTATTTTGCTGAGAATTTTTATCCTGAATGGGTGTTGGACTTTGTCAAATGCCTTTTCTGCATTGATTGATAAGATCATGTGGTTCTTGTATTTTGTTTTATTTATGTGATGGGTTACATTGATTGTTTTTCTAATGTTGAACCATCCTGCATACCTGGTATAAATCCCACTTGGTCATGGTGAATATTTTTTTTTTTTTTTTGATATGTTGTTGAACTCTATAGGCTAGGATTTTGTAGAAGATTTTTGCATCTATGTTCATGAGGGATATTGGTCTGTAATTTTCTTTTTTGGTGGTGTCTTTACCTGGTTTTGGTATCAGGATTATGCTGGCATCATAGAATGAGTTTGGGAGTATTCCATCCTTTTCTATGCTCTGAAATACCTTTAGTAGTAGTGGTGTTAACTCTTCTCTGAAAGTTTGGTAGAATTCTCCAGTGAAGCCATCCAGGACAGGGCTTCATTTTGTTGGGAGTTTTTTAATTTCCTCTTCAATCTCTTCTTTTGTTATTGGTTTACTTAGTTTTTCTACCTCTGTTTGTGTTGTTTTTGGTAGGTAGTGTGTTTCTAGAAATATGCCCATTTCCTTTAGGTTTTCAAATTTGTTAGAGTACAATTTTTCATAGTATTCTGTTATGACTCTTTTAGTTTCAGTTGAGTCTGTTGTGATAGTGCCCATCTCATTTCTTATTTGGGTTATTTGTTTCCTCTCCTGTTTTTCTTTTGTCAGATTGGCCAGTGGTTCATCGTTTTGGTTGATCTTTTCAAAGAACCAACTTTTGGTCTTGTTAACTCTTTCAATTTTTTTTCTATTCTCTATTTCATTTATTTCTTCTCTAATTTTTATTATTTCCTTTATTCTGGTGCTCAGGGGCTTCTTTTGCTGTTCTCTTTCTACTTGTTCAAGTTGTAGGGTTAATGTTTTGATTTTGATCCTTTTTTCTTTTTGGATGTGTGCATTTATTGCTATAAATTGACCTCTGAGCACTGCTTCTGCTCAGCCCCAAAGGTTCTGGTAGGGCATGTTTTCAGTTTCATGTGATTCTGCGAATTTCTTTATTCTGTCCTTAATTTCTTCTATAACCCAGTAGTTTTTGAGAAAGTTGTTGTTATGTTTCCATGTATTTGATTTTTTTTTTCCTTTATTTTTCTGTTATTGATTTCTACCTTTATGGCTTTATGGTCAGAAAAGATGCTTTGTAATATTTCAGCGTTTTGGGTTCTGTTAAGGCTGATTTGTGTCTTAATACGTGGTCTATTCTGGACAATGTTACACGTGCATTGGAAAAGAAAGTATACTTGGCTGTTGCTGGGCAGAGTGTTCTGTATATGTCTAGGAGATCAAGTTGGTTGATTGTGGCTTTTAGATCTTCCATGTTTTTAGTGAGCTTCTCTCTGGATGTTCTCTCCTTCACCAAAAGTTGTGTGTTGAAGTCTCCTGCTACTCTTGTGGAGATGTCTATTTCTGTTTTCAATGCTGTTAAAGTTTGTTTTATGTATTTTGGAACTCTGTCATTGATGCATAAATATGTATTATGTTTATGTCCTCCTGGTGTATTGACTCTTTAATCATTATATAGTGTCCTTCCTTATCCTTGGTGGTGTATTTTGCTTTAAGGTCTATTTCGTCAGAGATTAATATTGCCACTCCTGCTCTTTTTTGAGTGTTGTTTTCTTGTTATATACATTTTTTCCACCCTTTGAGTTTTAGTTTATTTGTGTCTTTAAGTCCTACATGTGTCTCTTATAGGCAGCATATAGATGGATCATGTTTTTTTAATCCATTCTGCTACTCTCTGTAGCATTTAGTCCATTTACTTTCAGCATAATTATTGATAGGTATGAGTTTAGTACTGTCATTTTGATGTATTTTTTTTGTATGTGTGTGTTGTCAACAATTTTTGTTCCACTTAATTTTCTGTGCTGAGTCATTTTTCTTTATGTATTTTCTTTTCATCTTTTTCATTGTTGCTGATTTTGTATTTGCTGAGCCTTTACATTTGTATTCTTTTTTATTTTGATGTGGAGGATTGTTAGTTTCTTTTGTGGCTACCTTAATATTTACCTCTATTTTTCTATGTTTAAACCAATCTTTTATTTCTTGATATCATCTTGACTTCCTCTCCATATGAAAGTTCTATGACTACATAATTTAGTCCTTTTTTTTATTTTAATGTTGTCATCTTTTACATATTGTCATCTCTGTTTCCTTATTTTCAGTGTTTTAGCTTTGCTGAAGCCAGACCAGGACCCAGAGCAGAGCGGCGAGGGGGCAGGTAAAGGGGAGAGAGATACTTCCCAAAAGGAGGAAGAGTTTTTTTGATCTGCAAAGTAAGTTAGATGCTTGTACTTATCTTTCACTGAATCAGTACTGCTTTTCCCTGGTTCCGGAGACTTGAGCAGACTCTCAGCTGCTTGGTTTCTCCCAGTGTGGAAAACACATCCAGCGTGCTACTGCTTGCCTCAGCTGGTATGCACCAGCCAATCCAGCCTGCAAGGTGCTAGCCTGGTCAGGTCTAGCAAATCCTCACTGCCTCTGAACTTTCTCTCCCTCCCCTCAATGCTCAGTCCAACTCCTCAATTTTGTCTCTGATATTCAGGGCTCCTAGATTGTCATATACAATGGATTCACTTGTTTTTTCAGGTCTTTGTTGTAAGAGGGACCACAGGAAGCATCTGAATACTCCACCATCTTGGCCCCACCTCTCAAGCCACAGTATTTTCAATCTCCTCATATGCATGCAAAAGCTAGACAAAGAATAAGGAAGACCGAAGAAGAATTGATGTCTTTGAATTATGGGTTGGCAAAGAATATTGAATGTACCACGGACTGCCAAAAGAACAAACACATCTGACTTTGTACATGGTATCGGGAGGGACCAGTCCCTGGAGAAGGACATCAGGCTTGAGAACTAGCGAGTCAGCAAAAAAGAGAAAGACCCTCAAGAGATGGATTGACACAGTGGGTGCAACAATGGCCTTAAACATAGCAAAGATTGTGAGGATGGAGTAGGAGCAGTGTTTCATTCTGTTATACAGGCAGTCCCCAAACTGTGAACAAGTTCCGTTACAAATCTGTCTTTAAGTCAAGTTTGTACATATGCTGAAACAGTTAGTCCAATATTTGTTTTAGTATATAGTATATAGTGTACTTCTCTATGCATAAAAATCATTAAAGAAACACTTTCAAATACACTAAAATATCTTTAACATGATAATGTTGTTGTTAGGTGCCATTGAGTTGATTCCAACTCATAGTGACCCCATTTACAACAGAACACAATAATATAGTGATAATAATAATGTTATAATAGTAATAATAATAATGATAACATAATAACACAGTAATAATAATAATAATGTTTTGATGTGCATTGCAAAATATGGCCCATGTGTAATTATGAATAATCGTATGTACTTTGAATTTTTAATATAATAAGCTTTATGAGAGTTGGTTTGTAACTATGGGTAGTATGTAGGTTAGACATTCGTAACCGGGGAACTGCCTGTTCACAAGGTCACTATGAGTCAGAACTGAGTCGACAGCACCTAACAACAACAGTAGCAGATAACTAAGGCAGATACCTACATGAGAACACTTCTTCTTCACATGAAGGTAGTACCTTTGACCAAATTAAAAGCTTCCAAAGGATGAAATGTAAATGTTATATCAAAATTTCCATTCAAACCAGTCTCAGTCTCATTATCTCTAGCAACCGCTGGGGTAAACAGCATAAAAATTAGATGTTTATCATTTCCCCAAAACTGTCCATGTTACAGAGATTTGTGAATAAATTATATATTTATTCTAAATAACATTAGACACAGTGTAAAACATTCCTCATTGATAGTGTGTCATAGGAACATGAGGTGTACCCAATAAGCGATTTTTCCTGATGCCTGAAACACGTGACATGTCTTTGGAAATAAGTGTAAGGACAGAGTTGACTGAGTAGGTAATGCAGTCTAGAAACAATGCATGATACTTTGTTGAGTTTTTTAATCCTCACAACAATAGGTTGGATTTTATTCTTCTTACATCGTAGAAGTATATGTAGAACAAAGATGAATTAGGGTACATGGATTAGAAAAAAAGACTGCTGAAATTTGAACATTGTTCTACTATTACCAAAGCTCAGACATTTCCTACTACACTCTAGCCCAAACCCAGAAAAAGAAAGTAAAATGTTTTTAAAAATAATGGGTGTAAGAAGTGATATTTTGTCAGTATGAGAGGTAAGAGCATTGTCTCGTGTATGTGTGTGTAAGTATGTATGTATGTATGTAAGTAAGTGTGTGTGTGTATGTACATAAAAATAACTAGAGAGTTTCGTGACATTTTTATGTGTGTAGAATGGTTTATCTCTAAATAAGACATATTTTTTACAAAATTTTTATCTCTAGATAGGGTAGAATTATAATTACAAAATCATGGCAAACTTAGGTTTCCTGTAATTCTAGGCAATATTAATTTACTGCTAAGCCTTAAACAGAATCTGTGTGCAAAGGCAATTTTCCTGTCATCTGTAAGCTACTGATATTTTCCTCAGTGTTATGTGTTTATAAACAGTCACGTTGCAGAATTTAGTAATTCCTTCAATAATGAGGTCTGTTGTAAGATTCACTTATCAACCACATATTCAATCCTTGGAAGGCAGGCAAGATTGGACACAATTTTATGGTCAAAAAGGATTATTAAATGCAAAAAGTTTTTTTTTTTTTTTTTTTGGAGGGGGATATTCCATTCTGGAAGTCCAGGGGCTTTACATTTACACAAGCTACACTTTACATACTGTTATACACTTTATCTGCTGTTATGCATAGAGTCACTACCAGTCAGAACCGACTCGATGACACCTAACAGCAACGACACTTTAAAAAGTAAGTGGCATAGGAATATTTTTAAACCTATTCGTGATAGAGAAGGAAAACAGCTACTGACAAGTGAAGATAAGCACCCACCATATGGATTCTAACATTTTAATTATTTTGTTCTTTTTCTTTTTAAAGCAACTCTTAGCGGTAATAATTTTTCAACTAATTAAAGACCAGCTGCTACTTAGCAAGCTAGATGCCCAATTAGGAATCTGAAACCTGCTAAATAACCTTTACTGCCAGCCAGCTAGCTGAATCACCCCCTGTCACTGGCATGAAATTGATTATTTTTTGTTTTGTTAAATGCGTGTTGTTGTCACACAAACGGGGTCTCCAGAATGTTTTTCTTTCAGTAGAGTTGAACACTCTGACATGCTTTGCAATCTCATTGTTTGGCAGAGACTGAGATCTGCAGCAAGGTCCTTCATCTATCTTTGTAAATAGAATTATGGAATGGCTATGGGGAATTATATTTTGCAAAAACCAGAAAAGTTGAAATGCAGAAGGTAACCACCCACGACAGCTCAATATTACTTAGTGACTGACGTTGAGATAATGATATTATGTAAAATAGTTTGTGTACATGCAAAAAAAATTACAAAAAAGTAATTACATTTCTACTTATGATGAAGAAGCTTGGTTTTAAATGTTAATGACTTTTTCCCTTTCTCAGAGGATCTTAAATAATGGAATAAAGGTGCCAAGTTTTATTACTGAGAAATATACTCTCAAAATAAAGCTTTATTGTATACACCATGTTTTTTCCCCTCTATGAGAGTTCAGAATGTTTTATCTTCACAAAACAAACAAAATCTACTTGTTGGAGAATACAACTTATTTAGCATCGCTGCTGTTGAAAGTTCAAAAAGAAATATAAGACTCAAAAAAAATTGCTTTTCACTATTTTAAATAGTTGTTGTCGGGTCAAACCTGCCTTGAATGAGTAAATAAGTCATATTGAAACCAAGATATAATTGATTATACATGATAAATGGATGTCTTATTTGTCTAGTACTGCTATAACAGAAATATCACAAGTGGATGGCTTTAATAAACAGACGTTTATTCTCTTACAGTCTAGTAGGCTAAAGCCCAATTTCAGGGTGCCACCTCCAGGGGAAGGCTTTCTCTCTCCGTCAACTCTAGAGGAAGGTCTTTGTCATCAATCTTCCCCTGTCTAGGAGCTTCTCTGCTTAGGAACCTCGGGTCCAAAGGACAAGCTCTGCTCCCAGCTCTGCTTTCTGGGTGGTATGAGGTCCTCCACGTCTCTCTGCTTGCTTCTGTCTTTTATATCTCAAAAGAGATTGGCTTACAACACGATCTAATCTTGTAAATTGAGTCTTGCATCATTAACATAACTGCCACTAGTCCCATCTCATTAACATCATAGAGATAGGATTTATAACACATAGGAAAATCATACCAGATGACAAAATGGTGGACAATCACACAATACTGGGAATCATGGCCCAGCCAAATTGATATACATTTTTTTTTTCATTACTTGGCTTTTATCATAATTTTCACTTTTCAGTGCTCTTCAGTCTCCCCTCCCCACAAAGTTAGTTTCTTTCAGAACACTTTGGGACACTTCTTAATCATCAACAATGTCATCATTATCATAATGTCTGTTTCTTTTTATTCCCAAAAATTCTATCTCAATTTTCTTTTTCTTACTAGGTTGAAATAAAAAAAATTGGCCCCATTTGTTTGTTAAATTTATTAATATATACTCATTTGGAATTAACTGATTCTACAGGCATTAACAAAGCTCATATTTCATGTCTGGTATTATTCTATGCATAGAAAATTCAGTTAGAAATGAGGTTTGATTTCATCTGTTATTGAGTTTACTACAGTGTAATGGTCAAAGAGAGATTAGAGAAAATATAAAAGTAAATACAAAATAAAAATATATAAATATTATGAGGAATAAAGCCTTTTGTTTTGCTGTACATGTTTCCATTGGTACACAAAGAAATGGTTGGTCAATTTCACATGGACTGAAAATTTTAAATGACAACTTCCTAGAGTTAGTATATATTGACATGGAGATTCAGTATTCTAGGCATAGGTATAAATACAGGATCTGGGGCCAAGCAGTAGTTCCTCTTGATTGACGTCGCCGATGTATGGAAGCAAAATCTGAAGTCAATACTAAGTCTAGAGACTTAGGCAAGAATCAGATTATGGTGAGCTCTTCCTACTCTGTTAAGGATTTTTTTTTTTTTTATATTTTATTGTACTTCAGGTGAAGGCTTACAGAACAAATAGTTTCTCATGAAACAGTAGTACACATGTTGTTTTATGACATTGGTTAACAACCCCACAACATATTAAGCCTCTAAATTCTCAACCTTTTTTTTTTTGATGAAAATACAGATAGCCAAAGATACACCGTTTCAAAAATTTCTACATACACAGTTCAGTGACATTGACTACGCTCTTCCAACTGTGCTGTTATTCTCACTTAAGATGAAGGCTTACAGAACAAAATAGTTTCTCATTTAACAGTTACTACACATGTTGCTCTATGACAATGGTTAACAATCTCACAACACATCAAGAATATCCTTACTCCACCTTTGATACACATATTTTTGAGGGACACAATTCAATCCATGACAATAGACATTTTCTTTGATTCATTAAGACATTTCAGAATTTTCTCTTAGAATTGTCCAATACGTCGCAAATATTTAGCTGTCAGACATCTTCTTAAGGTGACAGAGACTTAGTCTACAAGTCTTTGTCTTAGTTGTATTGAATAATCTTAATGGCCTGGAAGAGCTACTGCTATTGACAGGGGTGTCAGACACTACATAAAGGGTGTTTCCATCTTCCACAGTTTCTTTGCTGTGGCAGTTTTCCATAGCCCTATTCCTGTGCTCTGAACACAGTGGGTGCTCAGTAAACACTTCATCAGCTGCCATTGCGTCTGCTGTGAATGACAACAAGCATGAGAAGCCTGCATCCAGGGACCCTTGGGCAGCTCTAGCAAATGGTTGAGGATATCACATGGGGTATCGTGGGACTAGAACTGTTACAGTCCTCAGCAGGGGATTGGCTGTGGGCCCACAAGCCTGGTCTTGGTTTGCAAAAGATATTATGAGGAGTGGCAATCTAGAACATACTCCGACTCCTTCTCCGATATGAGGTGTAGGTGATGTCTACGATATCACTTATGACTGAGCCTTCTCCCAGGTGCCTCTTGGGACAGATGCCGTGGCCAGAAGGCACTATTTTAAGCTGAGTATTTATCTGCTCCATGCTAACTATTACTTACACTAGAAATTGAAATCATCTTTGTCAGGTGTGCCAATAGGGAAAGTGACAGCAACTGGAAGTCAAGTTTTATTTCACAATACTTCGTATCTCCATAATGCTGTCAATAGCAGTTTTCTAGAAGTGTTTAAGCACAATCATAACTGTGCTTAAACACTTTAATAGCCTTTCACGGCTTACAAGATCAAGTCCAAGGAATAGCAGACAAAACCTTCCATGAACTGACCCTTGCCTACTTATTTTAAGCCTTTTCTGGGACTCAGATTTATTTGGATAATAATAATAGCACCTATTTGGCATTTACAATTTGCTAGGTGTTATTACTATTATCTATGTTCTTTATATATAGAAACTCGTTTAATTCTCAGTACAACTCTACAAAGTAGATTTATTCATTATTATCTCCCTTTTTAAAGATGAGGAAACTAAGGTACCGAGAGGTGAAGTGATTTGCCAGAGGTCATGTAGCCAGGGGAACTGAGATTCTAAACCAAATCCATGCTCCTGACCACTGTGCTGACTCCTCCATATCCTCATCTAATTGCAAGCTTTCATGCCTTTGCATTTGCCGCTCTCTTCATTTTGAATGTCCCTGGGTGGCACAAATGGTTAAGCACTTGGATACTAAAGGAAAGGTTGGTGGTTCAAACTCACCCAGAGGTGTCTCAGAAGAAACGTCTGGTTATCTGTTTCCAAAATGTCAGAGACATGAAAGCCCTATGGAGCACAGTTCTACCCTGAAACATATGGGTCTCCATGAAGCAGAATCAACTCAATGGCAACTATTTTCATCTTGAATGCCCTTCTTCTCCATTGCTGATTGAATATCTCTTTCTTTAAGACTCAGCTAAAGAACGCATTTCCTAGTGAAGAAATCTGTAATACTTTAAGTCAGTGTTGCCTATGCTAGGCTTAGGGAAAATATCACAACAATAACAATCACCAACACCACCATCATCACCACAATGACAACAAAGACAATGGCTGCAGTAATAATAATAGCAATGCATTTAGTAGTTTCTATGGCATTTATTATGTGTCTGGCATTGTCATATACCAACTTCAGTCTCCACATCTCGGCAATAGCCTGGTACAGTGAGGTTAAGTGATTTACCCAAGGACAGGAAGATAACAAGTGACCATTAGCCAGTATTCAAACCAAGATCTGCCTGAGTCTAAGGTGGCTCCCACATGTCTATTTCTGTACTTATTACAGTGTATTACAAATATTTGTTTACATGTCCAGGCTTTCTAATCAACTGTTAGTTCCATGAGGAAAGAACCAAAACTGGCTGCATAATTGATGGGTTCAATGCATAATGAAAAGGTGGGTGAAAAAAAATTATTAAGAATTTCAAGACAGCAATAGGAGAGCATTAAACTAAGCATGGAGCTCTTTTAAGTGTGGGGCCCTGTGGGACTGCACTGGACCCATGTCCATGAAGCCATTGCTAGCAGGGACCAATGGGAATACCACTAAATATTTACTTGTGAAATATTTGCTCACTTTAGGACTGAGGTACATAACGGATATACTAATATTGAACTATTCTTGTATTCCTAGAATAAATTTCACTTGTTCATAATGGACCATATTTATAATGTGGTGTTGGATTATATTTGCTAACGCTTTATTTAGAAATTTATATCTATATTCTTAAGGGATATATATATATGTATAGTTTTCTAGCGCTACTATTATCAGAGTAGACATTAAAGGTATATATGCCTCATCAGAATGTTTCCTTTGTTTGCTCTGAAACAACTCATGTAGCATTATGACTATCTCTGCAATGTACTAAGAATTCTTCCATAAAAACATGTAGACACTTTTATTTTGAGTAGTGGTTCTTTGAAAATGTTCTTTATTGCTTTTACAGAGATGTTGTTGTTTTTGTTATTAGATGCCCTTGAGTCAGTTCCGACTCTTAGCAACCCTATCTACAACAGAACAAAAGACTGCCCAGTCCTGCACCATCCTCACAATCCTTGCTATGCTTGAGCCTATTGTTGCAGCCACTGTGTCAATCCATCTCATTGAAGGTCTTCCCCTTTTTTGATGACCTTTTACCAAGCATGATGTCTTTCTCCAGGGTCTGGTCCCTGTTGATAACATGTCCAAAGCATGTGAGACAAAGTCTCACCATCTTCCCTTCTAAGGAGCATTCTGGCTGTACTTCTTCCAAGACAGATTTGTTGATTTTTCTGACAGTCCATGGTATATTTAATATTCTTCACCAACACCGTAATTCAAAGTTACCAATTCTTCTTTGGTCTTCCTTATTCATTGTTCAGCTTTTGCATATATATGAGGTGATTAAAAATACCATGGCTTGAGTCAGGTGCACCTTAGTCCTCAAACTGATATCTTTGCTTTTTAAAACTTTAAAGAGGTCTTTTGCCGCAGATTTACCCAATGCAATGCGTCGTTTGATTTCTTGACTGCTGCTTCCAGGGGCATATATTAATTTTGTATCCAAGTAAAATGAAATCCTTGACAACTTCAATCTTTTCTCCGTTTATCATGATGTTGCTTATTGGTCCAGTTGCGAGGATCTTTGTTTTCTTTATGTTGAGGTGTAATCCCTACTGAAGGCTGGGGTCTTTGATCCTCATCAGTAAGTGCTTCGAGTCCTCTTCACTTTCAGCAAGCAAGGCTGTGTCATCTGCATATCGCAGGTTGTTAATGAGTCTTCCCTCAATCCTGATGCCACATTCCTCTTCATATAGCCAGGTTCTCGGATTATTTCCTCAGGATACAGGTAGAATAAGTATGGTGAAGGGATACAACCCTGACGCACACCTTTCCTGACTTTAAACTATGCAGTATTTTCTTGTTTGGTTTGAATGACTGCTTCTTGATCCATGTACAGGTTCCTCATGAACACAATTAAGTGTTCCGGAATTCCCATTCTTCACAATGTTATCCATAATTTGTTACGATCCACACAGTCAAATGCCTTTGCACAGTCAATAAAACACAGGTAAACATCTTTCTGGTATTCTCTGCTTTCAGCCAGGATCCATCTGACATCAGCAATGATATTCCGGGTTCCACATCCTCTGTTTAAACATTCTATCTCTAGTCAAATTTTATACATTTGATTTTCATTGGATATTTTCCCTTTCATCTAGGTTTTCAACTTTATTTGCATGGACTGAAGAGTAATCTTTCATGATTTTCCTAAAATTTTTTCTCTTTCAATGGTTATTTCCCCTTATATTTTTTCAAATTATACATTAATCCCTTCTTTTTATGTTTTCATCAGGTTAGCTAGTGGCTTATCTCCTAGTTATGAGCCCTGGTGGAGCAGTGGCTAAGCATTACACTGCTAACTAAAAGGTGGGCAGTTCAAACCCATCGGCCACTCCAAGGAAGAAAGATGTGGCAGTCTGCTTCCATAAAGGTTACCGCCTTGGAAATCCTTGGGGCAGTTCTGCTCTGTTCTAATAGGGTCCCTGTGAGTAGGAATCAACTTGACAGCAACAGGTTGATTTTGGTTTCGTTTCCTGGTGGCGCAATGATTAAGCACTAGGTTGCTAACCAAAAGGTTGGAGGTTCAAACTTACCAGCTGCTCCATGGGAGAATAAAACAAAAAACAGTTGACCTTACATATTGGCTAATAATACCTTCAGTGATTCAGGCAATAGTTTTAATCTATATTTTAATGTCTCTACAGAGTTTCTAACAGAGCTATATAAATAGATGCTGAAGGGGCATCTATTTTACACAAGCCACTTTGAAGATATGAATACAAATTGGAGAAAAAGGTGAAGATGAGAAGCGATGCCATAAGGAAAATGTGCATCTTTGTAAAAGCTAATTGTGAGGATGATTACTTTCTGCTTTGGAACCACATGGCTGATGTTGGCTCTTACAGTGGAATTTGTTCAAAGAAATAAAATAGATTGGGCTATTCAACAGTGACTGAATTGTTCATTATGTTAAGAATGGAAAGCAATCTTGTAAAATGTCATCTTTTGCATTTATTTTAATTTTCTGAGAACATTTATGCCAATGAAATGTAAAATTTCACTAATATCACTCCTACCTTATTGAGGGGAAAAAATAATATGGCTAAATGCCTTTGACGAATAGTCACATTATTTAAATAATTATTGCTGTCTTTTTTCAGAACAGATACAGACAAGGAAAAATCAGGGGAAGGATTAGAAGGAGGATTCAAGGTATTTGTCAGGAACAAGAAGATAAGGAGGAAGAAATTGTTCTGTGTAAAGTTCATCCTTTGCAGCACACAGCAGAGCTCTGCCTCCCTCTGGAAGCATCCTTCACCTGCCATTCCTTAGTTGCCCAACACCTCCAACACACATGCGTAGAAGTGCAATAAAAGAAAAAAAAAATGGCAAAAAATAAACCGCTTCCTGTTCTGGAGTCACCAGCCCAGGCAACTGTATAAATCTGTAAATCTCTTCCTGATACTGTACAGCTTTTATGAAGTCATCTGGTGTAAAAACTGCTTCCTATAATTTTCTAAGGCTTAGCTTGAACACCAAGATACTGCTTGTGTAATCAGATTGTGTTCCTGCTTATACCTTCCTCCTCAGCTTGAACCTCTGTAGGTTAACCTCATTGGGCCTGTCAATACTGGCATGCATAACCTTCATCTGCTTGTGCACCCTAGTTGGCTTGGAAATTTGGAAGCCATACCTAGCCTGAATGCTGAGCCTGAAAATCCTGCTCACATTTTCAGACTGACTTCATACTCACTCTCTGAACTTTACTTCATTCCCAAGACTTGTGGCAACCCGTTGCCATATTTTCCTTAAAACAAGTTCCTTGCATAACGTAAGTCCTATGTCTGGGCCATATGGTTTGAAATTATTTTGAGCATTCCCAAGCGTCCTTGACTTAACAAGTCTCTGTTATGAAGAAGTTCAGGAAAGGCAGATCTGAATTAAGTGCCTTAATAAAGAGTGTGAAGGCCAAATAGCAAACAAAGATGGAACATCTCTAAAGGCAAACTCCATACCTTAAAACATATTAACTCAGGAGAAATTTGTGTAAGGAATAAATTGGACTGCCAAAAGATGAAGGCCAAAGAAGAAAAGAGAACAGTGAATAATGAAGGAGGTAATAGGCTTTCTCTGTTTTGGCAAAGTTATTTAGGGGGAGGACAAGTTTAGTGCAGTGGTAGACTCATAGCCAGAAGGATTTCTATGGGGAGTCGTATGAGTCAAAATGTATTCTATGAACATCCCTAGACAAAAAATACTTTTATTTACTTAATCTGAGTGAGTAAATTTTAGCATTTGCAAGTCGAAGCATAGTCTCATCATAAAATAAATTTTCATTAGTCCCTGGGTGATGCAAATGGTTAAATTCTTTACTACTAAACAAAAGGTTGATGGTTCAAACTCACCCAGAGGTGCCTCAGAAGAAAGGCCTGGCAATCTGCTTCTGAAATTTCACTGTCTTGAAAATCATAGAGAGTGCAGTTCTAGTCTACTCACATGGGGTCATCATGAGTCCAAATCTAATTGATAACAACTGATTTTTTTTTCTTTTTGTTTACTTTGTTATTCTTTCCAGTGATATCCAAAAGGGTGACAAAAAGAGTTGGAGTAGGGATAGGAAGTTAGCAGAGAAAGATAATTGTAAGGAACAAATCTGTAGACACAAAACACACATGCTGCCATATCTATGCAAACATACTGACCAAGATCTGGAGAGGTTCCAAAGTAAGGATCTATTAGTAGCTTGCTTCTATTTTCCACCATGTAGCATATGAAAATAAAACATTTACAAGGCTATTTTACATGCACATTAATTATGTGAAATTGGAGGCACTAAGAGTGGGCCAGTAAGTGATGATTAAACAATGATATTATAAGTTCTGGCAGCTTTGGTAATAGGGAACTAAGTTTACTTCCAAAAAGAGGAGAGATCATTAAAATTTTAATTTGTTTCTCAACAGTTCAATTATAACATGCTTAATGTCCTGGGCATTAACCTTAAGAGACTTAACACAATTATGGGGCTGTTCCAAAGTACCTTGCTCTCTTGCATTTATTTTCTCAAAAGATTAGGTATTTTGTAAGTGCTTAAGATCATTCCTGGCTCTCAACCTAGTTGATAACGTTTTTCTTCCATTTCCCATGCTATTTCTATTCCTTACATGTTTGACAAGATTACTTCAGATAACAGGAGACCTCTTCATATCACTGAATAAAAACTTTCAAGCGTACCTTTTAAATATGGGTCAGTAGATATCTACTAGGGAGCCCTGGTGCTGCAGTGGTTAAGTGCTCTGCTGCGGTTGGAACCCACCCACTGCTCCATGAGAGAAAGATGTGGCAGTCTGCTTTCGTAAAGATCTACAGCCTTGGAAACTCTATGGGTCAGTTCTACTCTATTGTATAGAGTCGTTATGAGTTGGAATCAACTCAATGACAATGAGTTTGGTTCCTTTTTACTTTAGATGCCTACTTAATATCTTCTCTGCGGATCTCATGCTAGCAGATCCCTCTTATCAAGAGTTCATTGGCCACACATTCATTCAGTCAATAGATGCATTGTCTTCAGGGCGTCCTCTCTAAAATACTTCTATAAACGTCAATGGGCTGACCCCTTCCCTTTCTGGTTTAGCACTCTAATCACATCCATTGTTAAGTAGCCCCACTATACTGACAAAGTTCCTCTGGCACCCCCTCAAGGTTCTGCTCTCTGTATTCCAATAAAATAAATTTCAGTTTGATCAACTAATTCCTGCTAATGAGGAACAACTAAGTGAAACATCTGAGAATTGCAGTTTTCTTCCCATATTTCACCTATATATTTTAATTAGAGTCTTCTGAAAATTGTCCTGCCTGAGACTCGGTGTATGTATGGGAGCTTTTGTCCAGATCTCAGGAATAACATTTCCAGAGACTAATTAGACAACCACCTTTGGACTTCGGGGTTGCATTAACAGAAACTATTTTAGGAATTTATAATGATAGACACTGTCTTCATTATCTAGTGCTGCTATAACAGAAATACCACAAGTGGATGACTTCAACAAAGAAATATTTATTCTCTCACAGTCTAGTAGGCTACAAGTCCATATTCAGGGCATCAGCTCCCAGAGTAGGCCTTCTCTCTTTGTCAGCTCTGGAGGAAGGTCCTTGTCATCAGTCTTCCCTTAGTCTGGGAGCGTCTCAGCACAGGAACCTCAGGTCCAAAGGACACGTTCTGCTCCTGGTGCAACTTCCATGGTCACTGCTATTCATAAGGTTTTCACTGGCTTTTTTTCAGAAGTAGACTGCCAGGTCCTTCCTCCTAGTCTGTCTTTCTCTGGAAGCTCAGCTGAAGCCTGTCCGCTATGGGTGCCCCTGCTGGTATCTGAATACCGGTGCAATAGCTTCCAGCATCACGGCAACACGCAAGCCCCCACAGTACGATAAACTGACAGACACATGTCTCTACTTGCTTCTCTCTTTAATATCTCAAAAGATATTGGTTTAAGACACTATCTAATCTTGTAGCTCTCATCAATATAACTGCCGATAATCCATCTTATTATATCATAGTGATAGAATTTACAACACATGGGGAAATCACATCAGATGATAAAATGGTAGACAATCATACAATACTGGGTATCATGACCTAGCCAAGTTGACAGATACTTTGGGTGGACACAATTCAATCCATGACAGACACCAATTTCTCAGGACCCAAGGACATGCAGTTTGAAAGTCAAGAATATTGTCTGTGATGTAAATTTGGAGTAATTAATGAATAGATAGTATTTAGAACAATGATGCTGGATGAAATAACTCAGGAAATGAGCACTAATATAGAAGAGATTTGAGAACATCAACATTTAGAAGTTTATTTTCATTCAGAGTGTAGTTGTTCCATTTACCAAGTGAAGAAGGTTTCGGAAAAGAAGTGTTCAACTGTGTCAAAGGCCACTGATTAATTAAATAATTAATATGGCAAAGTAGAGGTCATTGGATATGTTGACCAAAAATAGTTTTGGGAAGATGATACGGAGAGAAGCCTGATTGGAGAGAGTTCAAGAGAGAAAGGGAGTAAAGAGGATACAATAAAGAGGATCTTTTGAGCAGGTTAGTTACTGAGATATTGGGAGGTATTGGGAGATATTGAGAGGGGTATATATAGTCAAGGGAGCTTTTCTTCTTCCCTTCCTTTTTTTTTTTTTTTTTTTTTTTTGGTTAAGATGAAAGCTATTACAAGAATTTTGTGTATGGTGGCAATAATACTGTAGAGACAGAAAAATTAAGAAGCAGAAGAGAAAGGGACAATTATCAGGGAATTTTACAGATGAGGAAATTAAGGCATGAAGGATTGAGAAACTTGCCCTAGATTCCACTGCTAGTAACAGGGAGAATTGGAATAAAATCTCAGGATGTCTCACTCCAGTGATTCTCCTTTTAAGTTCTACTCTTAAACTGCTTATCTTAAGGAGAGGATAATAAACTGGCTCACTGTAAACAGGGTACCATCAGTGGCTGTTGAGTAGATTTGACTCACGGTGACCTCGGGTGTGTCAGAATAGAATTGTGCTCTATAGGGTTTTCAATGGCTGATTTTTTGAAACTAGATTACCAGGGTTTTCTTTAGAGGAGCCTCTGGGTGGACTTGAACTTCCAACCTTTTGGTTAGCCAAGTGTGTTAACAATTTACACCACTTAAGGACTCCGTAAATTGGATATATGCCCCAAAATATTTTCATTCTAGCAGCCTACAGATAAGAGAGTTCCTGGCCATTATTTCCTGCCATAAGGTTCTTTTGTAAACTTTGTTGAATAGGGAATGCCTGCATTTATGTTAGAAAACATTCTCATGCAGACCACAGAAAGAATCTTTTCTGGAGTTTTGTGGAAAAGTTTAAGTCATCATCCCCAAAGGTGGTGTGTAAAACAGGTAAGCAACAACAGCAGAGGCACTAACCAGAGGCCTGGCCTGCAGGCATAAGAAAAACCACTCACCAACCACAATAATGGCGAACAAGGAAACCCAGATATTTAAAGTTCCTTTTCTGTTTCTGTCCAGGTCAAAACAGCGTGAGTTCATCAAGTTCAGCAAAAGCCCAATAACAGTAATAGTGAGGCACATAGTAAACCACCTTACTAGAACAGGAAGATGACTTCTTTAGACAGAAATATGTGAACAAAGTATGTTCAGACCATATTACATATTACTAAATTAATTAAATACAAGCAATTTTTCATTCTTTCCTGACTAGTCAAGTAGCATATCGTCCAGGAGCCCACCTCTCTGGAGATCCTATCCAAGTTGGCAGCATCTTATGAGTCCCATGTGACTTCAGAAGAACACACTGGAAATCTAATGCCTTACACGTGATGCTGATGAAAAGGAGACTCTGTCTTTATCTCCTGGGGACCAGGCTTTCCTCCACCAGGTCCTCTGCCTACCAGATGGAGCAGATAGAGACCAGGTCTTCAGCTGTTACCCTGCAGGCTGCATGTGGGTACTCTCCAGCCAGCAAAGGTTCTCGAGTCCCTGGGCAACCAATACAAGAGACAAGATACTCTCCAACCAATTAAACAATTAAACAATCCATTATGGGCACAGCTGACACTTGAAAGGCCTTAGGTCATTCTGTTGGTTAAATTGGAGCTAGCTTAAACTGGTGTACAACTTTTCTGAGTATTCAGTACTAATGACCTGTAACCAGCTATCTCGTTGCCACACCCTTTTGGAACATTATAAACCATACACAAGTTATTAAACTTCCAGTTTGCAAAAATGCTCTCTGCTAGTAAACTGGGCATCTGAAGATGAAGCCCAGTGGGACCTATGCCCAAGAAACAACAATTACAAAACATCATTTTATTTTGTTTGCATATTAATTATGTTTTTAATAGTGACAAATTAAACTTATGGCTTATGTTGACATATACATCTTTTCTTGCGTCTTTGTGAGAAAATTACTCCCTATGTAATTAAAATGTTTGCTTTTTCCAAAAAAAAAAAAGTATTCCATCATTTTTCAGAGAGCAGCCCCTTTAAAGAAAAACTCTTCTGCCAACTCTGAAGCAGTCGGCAAAGCTAATAACCTTGCTCTAGAAACAGGCCTCCTGATCTATGTCCCAGGCCTCATTGAAAATGACTGCCACAGGCGTCTAGCAAGAGGCTTCCTTTGCCCCTTGTGGTTATGCTGCGTTCTTGATGAGTAGCTGCTTGCTACAGATCTCCTACCTACAATTGTTTCAAGTATGTCCTCATTTCAGCATCCATGCATTTAGCTATTCGGAAATAACGTTGTTTGCAGATTAAATCTTCAATTTTCAAAATTTTGGTTTTCCTCATGTTAGTATTCAGTTTTAACTAAAATGAAATACAATGTGTGAAACTACCTAGTATATTACCTAGTATACATTAGGAGCTAAATAAATATCCATTAAAGAGAGTTGAAAGGAAAAGAAAAATGCTTTTCAGCGTAGAGAAGTTTACAAGAAGTCAACGAACATGGAACATAATGCTTGATATTTGATTTGGCTGCAGAAAGACGTGAATAAATCTCTTGCCTTCTTACAGAGTTTACCTTTGAGATTTTTCAGTTACATTGCTTTTCTTAGAATTACTATGAATTATTAAAACAAACTCAATGGAGAAGAGATAATACAACTGTTGGATAGTGCTTGAAAATGTAAGTCGTGTTACTATTAGCTTATTCATTCATTTATTTATTTAAGGCAGATTTATTCAGTACATACTTTACGTAAGCTTCTGTAGAAAGAGGTTTTGAAAGCTGCACAAAAGATAACTTAGGACTTGTTTTCCACGCCTAGAAAGGACTTTCTTAAGCTTGGTTCTATATAGTGACAAAATTTTGCTATATTTTATAACTGTAACCTCAGTGGTGTAATTTTTTAACTGTTTTAGGTTTTGAACATAAACAGATGTGTTCTTGCAGAGAATTGCTGCAGCCAGATTCTCTCTGGTCTCTTTCTGTCAGAAAGTCAAATCCATATCACCTGACACTCAACTCTGACAATGTTTATTAGAGCTTTTTACTTTTAGTTTTAAACAATTACTACAAAATTAGTGCACAAGTAATACTTGCAGTAGTTCTTCAAATTCTCTCACAAAATGAAGGCATTCCCAAACAACGTACTCCACTACAAAAGCTTGTCCCTGAATACGGGAGGAATAAATTTTATGTGTGGTGTTCCGTCATCCTGGAAGTCTCTTTTCAGTCCAGTCAAACCCTATCAACAGCTATACAGTAAAACCTGAGAAAGCCAGAACCTGTGTAAGGTGGAAACCTGTCAGAGAAGGAAAACTCAAATATTTTCCACTAACAAAGAGCAACAGAGAAGTGGTAAGACTGAACTCTGTCAGAGGCAGAAAACTTGTGAGACCCGGAAAAACAAGGCAGTCCTGTAGAGTTACAGGTCCCAGAAGCATCACTGTATTTAAACAGGTGTTTCAAGAAAACATTGATTTAAAAAAAAAAGACATTACTGAAAATCTATTTCCTCTACTATACTTACCTTTAAATAATCACAGAAAAGTAGTTCTTTCTGTATTTCATTACGGAAGTGGAATCTAGAAAATCCATAAACTGGGTCATATTGAAATATAAGCACCTTTCTCTAACTGAATAGCACACCTCACACATTGCACTCATTTGTTTAAATCTTCTGACAATTTATATTTGTCTCCCAAAGAAATGCATTCATTTTTGTAGCCACATTGCTTTTCCTATGTTCTTCCAACCCTCTACTGCAGGAAGAACAAGTGTTCGATTCTTTTTGGTTTTTTGTCCTTCATGAAAAAAGTCTCCTAAACATGTACTGTCTGATGTCTCAGACGTGTGGATACTGTTGTATCCTTTCACTATACTTATTCAATCTGTATGCTGAGCAAATAATCCAAGAAGCTGGACTATATGAAGAAGAACAAGGCAGCAGGATTGGAGGAAGACTCATTAACAACCTGTGTTATGCAGATGACACAACCTTGCTTGCTGAAGGTGAAAAGGACTTGAAACACTTACTGTTGAAGATCAAAGACCACAGCCTTCAATACAGATTAAAATTCAGCATAAAGAAAACAAAAATCCTCACAACTGGACCAAAAAGCAGGATCATGATAAATGGAGAAAAGATTGAAGTTGTCAAGGATTTCCTTTTACTTGGATCCACAATCAATGCCCATGAAAGCGCAGTCAAGAAATCAGATGATGCACTGCATTGGGCAAATCTGCTGCAAAAAAGTGCTAAAAGGCAAAGATGTCACTTTAAGGACTAAGGTGCACCTGACCCAAGCCATGGTGTTTTCAGTCACCTCACATGCATTTGGAAGCTGGACAATGAATAAAGAAGACCGAAGAAGAACTGACACCCTTGAATTATGGTGTTGGTGAAAAATATTGTATATACCATGGACTGTCAAAAGCACAAACAAATCTTGAAAGAAGTACAGCCAGAATGCTCCTTAGAAGCAAGGATGGCGAGACTACGTCTCACATACTTTGGACATGTTATCAGGAGGGATCAGTCCCTGGAGAAGGACATCATGCTTGATTAAGTGGAGGGTCCTCAAAAAAGAGGAAGATCTTCAACAAGGTGGATTGATACAATGGGTACAACACTGGGCTCAAGCATAACAACCATTGTGAGGATGGTGCAGGACCAGGCAGTGTTTCCTTCTGTTGTATATACATAGGGTCGCTATGAGTAGGAACCGACTGGATGGCACCTAACAACCACAACAACAACAAACATTTACTATTTATGATAGTGAATTTTTGTAAAGTGCTAGACTAACAAGTGACTTTACGAATTACCCCCAAATATTGCAGAGATTTGTCTTCGTTTTCTGTATGTTTAAAAAGCCTTACTCTTCATGAAGACTGTACTTTCATTAGTTAATACCTCAAGACATAAAATTCCCTTAAGTCTAAATTCATCAGTAATGATGATGGATATAATTTCAAATAGTCTTGATAACTACCATTTGAGTTGGACTTCTGGCCAGATAACTTTAGAACATTTCTGTTTTTATTCTATAACAAGGCTGATGAAGTGCTCCAATTTTATGTTCAGGAAGATAAGTCAGTTTCATTCTCTTATGTTCACACTATTATCTTCGTCCCAAAGTTTGTCTTTCCGTTTCTTCCTTCCTTCATTTATTTCCTTCTCGTTTGGAAATCTTTTAAGCCAAGTGTCCTTTTCTAAGAATTAACTTGGTTAAAGTTAGTACTGTTCTCCCTCCCACCCCACCCCATCTCCACAAATAACAATCCCCACGTAAATAACACGCACACAGATATAATGCACGGAAATGATAAAACCATGATAAAAAGG
Source organism: Dugong dugon (assembly GCA_030035585.1). Classification (NCBI taxonomy): domain Eukaryota; kingdom Metazoa; phylum Chordata; class Mammalia; order Sirenia; family Dugongidae; genus Dugong; species Dugong dugon. The sequence continues at coordinate 95,723,516 of CM057463.1, read as the reverse complement.
TCTGGCATAGCACACCCATGCATATACTGCGCATGTCTCGTGACATTTTCAGCAGTCCATTTCAGCCTCATTCACCCTTATTCAATAGTCTGAAAATGTTACTTCTGATCATATTTGTCTAGTAAATGTATAACCCATGGTCAATAAGTCATGGATCGAATCTGATAATACCCTGGTAAGCAGAAAATAAACAATTGAAGCTGCGTGCTCGCTCTGGGGCAGTTGGCCGCAGGGCCTGAGAGCGCTGGAGTTCCTTGTAGTCATCTGCACCAGGTGTGTTGTGCTGGAGACTTGCAGAGGGTCGGTGGGAGGGCTGTGTTAGAGGCTGCCACAGCCGGAACACAGGCTGGTCCCACAGCTGGAGGTCGTTGCCCACACACGCCCGGTCTCGCTGTGAAGCCAGGACGAAGGATGGTGCGGGTGCGGGGGGCCCCCTGGCGGCCAGTGGGACATCTCATTCGAGTGAGGGATCCGTGACCTCTTGGGCCTGTGGCTCTCACACCCACTCCGCATCATCCACATGCGCGGGAGATTCAAACGGCCCAAACTTCGCAGCAAGCCAGCTGGACAACTGGGTGGAATGCGTGTGGCTGCGGCTGGCGGGCCTGCCACCCTGTGAGCGACCTCTCTATCCCGGGGTGTGCAGACTCGCCCACCTACTGAGCTGGGGCTGGCAGGCCAGGCAGGGCTGTTTCCGGGGTAGAGAAAGTGATTTCTTCTTGCATTGAAGAAAGCGGTTTGCAGAGGAGGGTAAGAATCTTGGGAGAGGGGCTGCTTTAGAAACTCAAGGGTAGTCTGGTGAGGGTCTGCTGCTGGGAACCAAACCTCCGCATCAACAGGCACCAAGGCAAAGGCTTAACATTCTGTTGGGTAGAAAAAAAAAAAATTGAAATTGAAGTCAGCAACATGTAAGATACTGGCATAACGCACTTATGAAAATAACACGTGGGTAATGCACTCGTTATTTGCTTAAAAGTACAATAAATATTTATAATGCTACTTAAATGGCCAAGTATATACTACAATATAATACAATGAGCTTAACAGTTAACCTCAACATATTGCTAAACTCTCTTTCTTTAGGAAATTCAAATACTGTATTGGGTATGTGCCTCTGTGATAAAGACCAAGTGAGCACGTCCTAGTGAATCTGTATACTGAATATTGTAAAGCTTTTGTTTAATGAAAATTAAGTGCAAATAGTAGTTGTGGGTGGCACTCTCTTCTGACACCTTCAATGAATCTAACCATTTTGGGGACCACTGCCCTAGTGCTGGAGCCTGGTGGCACGGTAGTTAAGAGATTGGCTGCTCATCAAGAGGTGGGCTGTTCAAATACACCAGCAACTCCTTGGAAACCCTAGGGGGCAATTCTACTCTGTCCTATTGGGTCACTGTGAGTCGGAATAGACTTGAGGGCAATGGGTTCAGTATGATTTTGGTTTTGGCTCTAGTGTTTACTATTAGAACAGTTCATAACAGAAAAGTAGGGCATGTTAAATTTATAAATTTTTTTAAGACAGTTAAATGTTGAACATCCAAACAGAGTCATTAAACTCTTAAATAGAATAACAAACAATGAAATCTGACATTTATTAGGAAAAATATACATTTCAGAAATATGGTAATTTGAATATGAATGTAAAAATAAAATTGCTAGGAAACACAAACATTAATAGCTTTTAAATTAGAACACATTGGAGAGGAAGTAGGAGTGAAAGCAGAAAGTTATTGGACTTATTCATAAAGAGCAAACACTAATTTATTCTCCGTTGTTGGTGTTAATATAGTCAGAAACAGTGGATCAATCAATGTTAATTGAGTTCTAAAAGGAACACATGCAGGAAATAGCTTTCAATATTATGAATAGTGAGTATATATGAAAAGGCAGCATTGAAATTAAATGGAATTTAATTCAGTCCCGAATACTTTCATTAACATAAAAAATGCTAGACATAGTGAATAATTGATATGTACTTTTAATGCTGCTTTCTGTTTTTCAATACTTTGTTATGCAAAAATTTGAACATGCAGCAAAGTTGAAAGAACTTTTCAGTGAACACCAAAAATCCACCACCTAGATTCTACCATTAACGTTCTACTGTTGTTACTTAATTGTGTTTCTAGCGATACATCCCTCCCTCCTTCCATCCATGAATTCATCTTATATTCTACTTGTTGAAAGTAAATTGCAAAAGTCTGAACATCTTCCTCTAAACACTTCAGGATACAGTTGTTATATAAAATTTACATAAAGCAAAATGCACACATCTTAAGTGTACATTGCCTAAATTTTGAAAAATGCATAATCCTGTGTATCTTGATACATCAGGATACAGAGCATTACCATCCACTCCAGAAAGTTCCCTCATCATCTTCCAAGTCCATCCCCAACCCTGCCCAAAACACCTATTCTTATGACATTTATCCAACATAATTCTGCACATCCAACAAGTAAAAAGGAATTTAGTACTTAGTAAAAAGGAATTACATATACCTTATTTTTATGCAGGTAACACATGCCTTCTGCATTTGTTTGCCAGCCGCACCCTCACCCTGCGAGGTGCCCTCACAAGCACCACCATGCCAATCCTCTTCCACATGTTGTTGAAAAAAATTAGCATAGCATGCTTATGAAAATACCTGGAGGGGGGAGGGTGTGTCCAGCAAAGAAATGCAGAAGGTGCACATTATTTGCTTAAAAATATGGTATATTCAACTGTTGGGCTTCTAGTTTCCAAAGACATTCAATCTCTCTCATTAAAAGAAAAATATCTCAAATTGTTCTTGTATAGTATTTATGCATCTTTCAAGTAGCTGAATAAAAAATGAAATTTGTTAAGGTACGAAATCATTCATTAAAAGTTTGTGTTTACTTGGTGTCTTAGTTATCTAGTGCTGCTGTAACAGAAATACCACAACTGGATGGCTTTAACAAAGAGAAATTTATTCTCTCACAGTTTAGGAAGCTAGAAATCTGAATTCAGGGTGCTATCTCCAGCTGAAGGCTTTCTCTCTCTGTTGGCTCTGGGGGAAGGTCCTTCTCATCAATCTTCCCCTGGTCTAGGAGCTTTTCAGCACAGGGACCCCAGGTCCAAAGGACACGCTATTCTCCTGGCTCTGCTTTCTTGGTGTTATGAGGTCCCCCTGTCTCTCTGCTCACTTCTCTCTTTTATGTCTCGAAAGAGATTAATTTAAGACACAACCTATTCTTGTAGATTGAATCCTGCCTCATTAACATATCTGCCGCTAATCCCACCTCATTAACATCATAGACGTAGGATTTACAACACATAGCAAAATGACATCAGATAACAAAATGGTGGACAATCACATAATACTGGGAATCATGGCCTAACCAAGTTGGCACACATTTTTTGGGGACACAATTTAATCCATGACACTTGGGGAGTAAAGTTGAACATTAGGCAATATCTATCAAATCTCAGAGAACTGGCAAGTTATCTGCATTGTGGATGAATTATGGTCACATTTCTTCTTCTTCAGCTAGTTGATTATCTTTCAAATATAGATCCAATTATGAAATTGCTAACTATGTTAACACCAGCTATAGAGTAGATAGAGCCCTGCTGGAACAGTGGTTAAGAGCTCAGCTGCAAACCAAAAGGCCAGCAGTTCAATTCCACCAGCCACTCCTTGGAAACCCTATGGGACAGTTCTACTCTATCCTAGAGGGTTGTTATGGGTCAGAATTGATTTGACGGAAATGGCTTTTTTTTTTTTTTTAATAGAGTAGATACACAATAAATATTTGTGAATGTAGTAAAATAATAAATAAAAGAACAATGGAATATAAATGCAGAAGGAACTAATGTTCGCTGAGTGTTTAGGATATGTGACTAACAGAATTCTACATGTTTTAAATAATCTCCTTATCACTTAAAACAATCCTGCAAGGTAGGTACACTTTGCTAATGCAATGAATATCCTAAATATTCAGTATATCACTGTAACTTCTAAAATGCATCACTGTAACTGCTGAAATGTGCAGGCTCTAACTTACTAAGAGGTTTGCATCTCCAAGAGCATCAGATAAGCAACTGGATCCCTCATCTGCATAAGCTCAGCACTAACCTTTCCATACCAAGAAGTCTTCTTTGGGACCAGAAAGGGCAGTTTTTATGACCATAAATCAAAGACATTTGGTAACCAGTTATTGTTCTATTATCCTTAAAAAATGGGAAATTTAGCAACTTTATTTCAGGGTCAGAATTATTTCTACTATTATTGGTAAACAGAAAGTTACAGAACTTCTGGTTAGCGAGACATATAAGTTTCTAGTAGACCTTACTAAAGACGACTGAATTTTAATCTAACCACCCGGGTGGTGGAGTGAGGAGTTAATAAGGATATGCATCTTACTTCTAAAATCACGGTGGAAAATGAATTTTAGTCAGAATTGAGGGAGACCATATCTAGACTTCCAGTATAAAATTATGTCTAAGTAGAACACCTGAAAAAGCCTTTCCCAATATTCCGTTTAAATATCATTAACAAAGGGGAAAAAGCAAACCAAAAAGACAAAACTAACAAACAAAATAACAGTAAACAAAAAAAAAATTATACCGTTATCACAAAGCCAGATAAACAGCTATCAAAATCTAGAAATATTTTTTACTGACTATAAATCTGGTGGCCTCATGCTCATATCTACACATTGACCCAGAGATTTTTATCACTTTAAGCACTTGGTCCTGGAGCATAATAGGAAATCCCCAAGGGGCCTGTCTATTATACAGGACATTATATAATGATTGTTGATTACAGATGAAGTTGGGAGTTTATTTGTTTTGCAATAGTAGTTTAAAATGTGTACTGCTCGGCATTTATTATTCAAGTTTAATAATGTTAACTGATTGAGAGATTATATCTTTGAAAATAATTCAATAACTCTCAGTGTTGATTTTGTGGTTTAAACTGTCCACTGGTTTTTAGTATTTGGATTATGTTGGTTGTATAAGGCTACATTTGAAATACTTAAAAAGTGATTGAATCCTCTATAGACATGGGTGTGCCCTCTGTCACTAAATTAGGCTTAGTTAGCCCGCTAAAGCCCTATAAAGATGCTGCGATCCTGGCGATCCTTTTAATACGATTATAAAATCTTGGATACTATCTAATGTATCTGGAATGTATGTATGGCATTTTTTGCCTATGAGCACACACTATTCTTCATGAGATGAAATAAAACAGAAGGTCATTATGTTTTGCAAAATCATAATTCTAATAACCATCACATCTCTAATCATTTGATCTAGCATGTCAAATGAGTAACTTCTAAATTGTTCTAAAATACTAGTTAAATGTCTAATTTCCTTAATCAACTAGGTAACCCTCTAAATATATTGGGAAAATTATTAATTAAATAATTCTGTTTCAGTTATTTATGTAAGATAACTTCACTATTTTACTGCAGGGAGAGGCAAAAAATGGTGTATAGTTAGAATAACACTGTTATTATGTGTCATCAAGTTGATTCTGACTAATAGCAACCCTATAGGACAGAGTGGAACTGCCCCATAGGATTTCTGAGGCTGTAATATGTACAGAAGCAGACTGCCAGACCTTTTCTCCCTCAGAGTGGCTATGAGTTCGAATCCCCTACCTTTCTTTCGATTAGCAGATGAGCGCTTAACCATTGTGACACCAGGGGTCCTAGCTATAATAATGCATACATGAAAATACAGGCCAGACCAATTCCTTGGGAGCAAAGAGTAAGTACATCTACCAAAGACAAAATATACCTCATTAAAGAATACCCATTATTTTGCTTAAGTAATTGAGTACCTGGGCAGAAATTGATTAAAAGTATGTATTTAAATCAGGGGAAACATTAGGATTAATACAAATCTACTCTAAGTATACCAGTTACTTCCAACAGATCATGAACCTTTTTGAATTAAAAAAAAAAACATAAATATAAAAGTCCTTTCACCAGGGTAACCATTTGCAGAATATGTGCATAATACAGTTGCACTGGGGTCAGAGTATGTTTGCAGTGCTTGATTTGTCCTGTAGCCACCACTTCCAGAAACAAGAGCCCTGGATACTCCCTCATGGGAACTATGAGGAACCTGAGAATGGATTCAACAACTAGAATGAGGTCCAAATGGATAGTTGAAGTAAAGTGGTGCTTCTGTTGCTGGGATTTGGTAAATAAAAAGAATTTGATAGGAATGATCTCAAAGTCTATGGTTTTGATGATAGCTCTGAGTGCTGTCACTAGTCCTCTTCAGTTTGGGGATGGACCTGTTCATCGAGAGATTACCCTAGAGATTACAGTTTGCAATCTTGATTCACTACAATTTAATGCAAATTATTACATACACTCTTTCCCTGATAATACTTGTACCTCAAAACAGTTTAAGTCCATATAGCACCTCTTAACCTCTTTTCTATTCTTAATTCTACATATATTATACGCCAGCCAGGACAGTACATCATCATTTTGTACATTGTTGTTGTCAAGTGCCATCGACTCAGTTCCCACTCATAGTGACCCCAGGTACAACAGAATGAGACACTGCAGGGTCTTGCGCCATCCTCATGATCATTGTTATGCTTGAGTCTATTGTTGCAGCCGCTGTGTCAATCCATCTCATTGAGAGACTTCCTCTTTTTCTATGACCCTCTACTTTACCAAGCATAATGTCCTTCTTCAGGGACTGATCCCTCCTGATAACATGTCCAAAGGATGTGAGACAAAGTCTCGCCATCCTCACTTCTAAGGAACATTTTGGCTGTACTTTTTCCAAGACAGATTTCTTCTTTTGACAGTCCATGGTATATTCAATATTCTTCATCAACACCATAACTCAAAGGTGTCAGTTCTTCTTTAGCTTTCCTTATTCATTTTCCAGCTTTCGCATGCATATGAGGTGATTGAAAACACAATGGCTTGGGTCAGGCCCACCTTAGTCCTTATAGTGATCTCTTTACTTTTTAACACTCTAAAGAGGTCTTTTGCAGCAGATTTACCCAACACACTGTGCTGTTTGATTTTTTTAGCTACTACTTCTGTGGATGTTGACTGTGGATCCAAGTAAAATGATCATTTTTTATAGTCAATATTTATTTATGTTTATCTGCATGTTTCCCTTTCCTTTGCTCTGTGGTTTTTTTTACATTTTTGTGCTTCTATCTGGGACCATTTTTCTTTCTACCAAAAGAACTCTCTTTGGTATTCCTTTCAGTGCAGGTCACCTGGGAAAAACTTTGTTTTTCAGGGTAATAGCCCTTATTTTGTCATATTTTTTGAAGATTATTATTATTATTATTTTTATTTTATTGTACTTCAGGTGAAGGCTTACAGAACAAATAGTTTCTCCTGAAACAGTAGTACACATGTTGTTTTAGCACATTGGTTAAAAACCCCACAACGTATTAACCCTCTAACTTCTCAACCTTTTTTTTTTTTTTTGGTGAAAATACACATAGCCAAAGATACACCGTTTCAAAAATTTCTACATACACAGTTCAGTGACATTGACTACGCTGTTCCAATTGTGCTGTTATTCTCACTTAAGATGAAGGCTTACAGAACAAAATAGTTTCTCATTTAACAGTTACTACAAATGTTGCCCTATGACAATGGTTAACAATCTCACAACACATCAACAAATATCCTTACTCAACCTTGGGTTCCCTATCACCAGTTTCCTTGTCTCCTTATGCCTTCTGGTCCTTGTCATTGGATTCCTGTACCTCGTTAGTCTCATTTGGTTTTACAGAGCTGTCCACTCCCAGGCTGAACAGTGAACCTCGGAGGTAACTTCACCACTGAGCTAAAAGGGTGTCTGGGGGCCATACTCTCAAGGTTTCTCCAGTCTCCTTTAGGCCAGTAAATCTGGTCATTTTTTTGTGAGTTAGAATTATGCTCTACATCCTTCTCCAGCTCTGTCCAGAACCCTCTGTTGTGATCCTGGTCAGAGCAGTCAGTGGTGGTAGCTGGGCCCCATATAGCTGTACTGGACTCAGTCAGGTGGAAGCCTTGGTAGGGGTGGACAATTAGTCCTTTGGACTAACCTTTTCCTTGTATCCTGTTCTCTTCATTCTCCCTTGCTCCCGAAGGGATGAGACCATTGGAGTATCTTAGATGGCCGCTCACGGGCTTTTAAGACCCCAGATGCTACTCACCATGGTAGAATGTAGAGCATTGTCTTTATAAGCTGTGTCATGCCAATTAAGCTAGATGTTCCCCAAGACCATGGTCCCCACAGCCCTCCGCCCAGCAATTCAGTCCTTCAGGGACTTTGGATGTGTCTATGGGGCTTCCATGACCTTTCCTTGTACAGGTTGTGCTAGTTTCCCCTGTATTGTGTACTGTCTCAGTCTTCACCCAAGATACCACTTATCTATTGCCTATTTAATATTGCCCTCCACCCCTCCCATCCCTGGTAGCCAACAAAAATTGTTACATTTTGTGTGTGAACTTTTTCATGGGTTTTTACAATAGAGGTCTTATATAATATTTGTCCTTTTGTGATTGACTTATTTCTCTCAGAATAATGTCCTCCAGTTTCATCCATGTTATGAGGTGGTTCACAGATTCATTGTTGTTCTTTCTCATTGCATAGTACTCCGTTGTGTATATATGTACCATAGTTTGTTTATCCATTCATCTGTTGATGGGCATCTAGGTTGTTTCCATCATTTTGCTATTGTGAACCATGCTGCCATGAACATAGGTGTGCATATGTCTATTCGAGTGACGACTCTTATTTCTCTAGGACATATTCCTAGGAGTGGGATTGCTGGATCAAATGGTATGTCTATTTCTAGCTTTCTGAGGAAGCGCCATATCATTTTCCGAAATGGTTGTATCATTTTGCATTCCCACCAGCAGTGCATAAGAGTTCCCATCTCCCCGCAGCCCCTCCAACATTTTTTATTTCCAGTGTTTTTGATTCGTGCCAATAATGCTGGGGTGAGACGGCATCTCATTGTGGTTTTAATTTGCATTTCTCTAATGGCTAGTGATCGCGAGCATTTCCTCATGTGTCTGTTGGCCATTTGAATGTCTTCTTTGGTGAGGTGTCTGTTCACTTCCTTTGCCCATTTTTTGATAGGATTATTTGTCTTTTTGTTGTAGAGGTGTTGGATTTTCTTATAGATCATGGAGATTAGCACTTTGTCTGACTTGTACTGTCCAAAAATTTTTTCCCGGTCTGTAAGTTCTCTTTTGACTCTTTTGGTGAAGTCTTTTGAAGAGCATAGGTGTTTGATTTTTAGAAGATCCCACTTATCTAGCTCATCTGTTGGGTTTTGTGCGTTGATGGTTATGGTTTGTATCCTGTTAATGCCATGTACTAAGGCCTAAAGTGTTGGTCCTATTTTTTCTTCTATGAACTTTATAGTTTCAGGCTTTATATTCAGTTCTTTGATACATTTTGAAGTAGTTTTTGTATACGGTCTGAGGTATGGATCCTGTTTCACTTTTTTGCAAATGGATATCCAGTTTTGCTGGCACCATTTGTTAAAAAGGCTGTCTTTTCCCCATTTGATGGACTTTGGGCCCTTGTCAAAGATCAGGTGACTGTAGGTGGATGGATTTACATCTGGGTTCTCAATTCTGTTCCATTGGTCAATGTATCTGTCATTGTACAACTACCAGGCTGTTTTGACTACTGTAGCTGTATAGTAGGTTCTGGAGTCAGGTAGTGTGAGTCCTCCTACTTTATTCTTCTTCTTCAGTAGTGCTTTACTTATTTGGGGCTTCTTCCTTTTCCATATAAAGTTAATAATTAGTTTTTCCACCTCTTTGAAGAATGTTCTTGGTATTTAGATCAGGATTGCGTTGTATTTGTAAATTGCTTTGGGTAGAATTGTCATTTTCACAATGTTGAGTCTGCCTATCCATGAGCATGGTATGTTTTTCCATTTATATAGATCCCTTTGGGTTTCCTGCAGTAGTGTTTTGTAGTTTTCTTTGTATAGGTCTTTTACATCCCTGGTCAGATTTATTCCTAAGTATTTTATCTTTTTAGGGGCTATTGAAAATGGTATTGTTTTCCTGATTTCCTTTTCATCGTTCTCCTTATTGGTGTATAGGAATCCAACTGATTTTTGAATGTTTATCTTGTATCCTGCTACTCTGCTGAATCTTTCTAGTGGTTCCAGTAGATTTCTTGTGGAGTCTTTAGGGTTTTCTATGTATAGTATCCTATCATCTGCAAACAGGGACAGTTTAACTTCTTCATTACCAATTTGGATGCCCTTGATTTCTTTTCCTTGTCTTATTGCTCTAGTTAGAACTTCCAGCACAATGTTAAATAGGAGTGGTGATAAAAGGCATCCTTGTCATGTTCCTGTTTTCAGGGGGAATGTTTTTCAGCCTCTCTCCATTAAGAATGATGTTGGCTGTTGGTTTTGCATAGATGCCCTTTATTATGTTGAGAAATTCCCCTTCTATACCTATTTTATTGAGAGTTTTTATCAGGAATGGGTGTTGGACTTTGTCAAATGCCTTTTCAGAGTCAATTGAGATGCTCATGTGATTCTTTTCTTTCCTTTTATTTATGTGGTGGATTACGTTGATTAATTTTCTAATGTTGAAACATCCTTGCATACCTGGTATGAATCCTACATGGTCATGGTGTATCATTTTTTTGATATGATGCTGAATTCTATTGGCTAGAATTTTGTTCAGAATTTTTGCATCTATATTCATGAGAGATATTGGTCTGTAATTTTCTTTTTTTGTGACATCTTTGCCTGGTTTTGGTACCAGCGTTATGCTGGCTTCATAGAATGAATTTGGAAGTGTTGCTTCCTCTTCTATGCTCTGAAATAGCTTGAGTAGTACTGGTACAAGCTCTTCTGTAAACGTTTTGTAGAATTCTCCAGGGAAGCCATCTGGGCCAGGGATTTTTTTGGTTGGGAGTTTTTTTATTACCTTTTCAATCTCTTCTCTTGTTATGGATCTATTCAGATTTTCAACATCACTTTGTTGTAGTTTGGGTAGGCCGTGTGTTTCTAGAAATTTATCCATTTCCTCTAGGAGGAATGTTGGAGTATAGTTTTTCATAATATTCTGTTATAATCCTTTTTATTTCATTTGGGTCTTTTGTAATGTCCCCCGTTTCATTTCTTATTTGGGTTATTTGTGTCCTCTCCTGTTTTTCTTTTGTCAGTCTGGCCAGTGGTTTGTCGATTTTGTTGATTCTTTCAAAGAACCAACTTTTGGTTTTGTTGATTCTTTCTATTACTTTTCTGTTCTCTATTTCATTTATTTTTGCTCTGATCTTTACTATTTCCTTTCTTCCGGTGGTTGTGGGCTTTTTTTGCTGTTCTCTTTCTATTTGTTTGAGTTCTGTAGTTAATATTTTGATTTTGTCCCTTTCTTCTTTTTTGATATGTGTGCATCTATTGCTATAAATTGTCCTCTGAGGACTGCCTTTGCTGTGTCCCAAAGGTTTTGGTATGATGTGTTTTCATTCTCATTTGATTCTAGGAATTTTTGGATTCCATCTCTGATTTCTTCTGTTTCCCAGTGATGTGTAGGCAGGGTATTATTCAGTTTCCATTTAATTGATTTTCTTCCCTTGCTCTTTCTATTGTTAATTTCTACCTTGATGGCATTGTGGTCAGAGAAGATACTTTGAATTATCTCAACGTTTTGGATCTTGTTGAGGATTGCTCTGTGGCCTAAGATGTGGTCTATTCTGGAGAACGTTCCATATGCATTGGAAAAGAATGTGTACTTTGCAGCGGTTGGATGGAGTGTTCTATATATGTCTATGAGGTCAAGTTGGCTTATTGTGCCCTTTAGATCTTCTGTATCTTTGCTGAGTTTCTTCTTAGTCGTTCTGTCCTTTACTGAGTGTGGTGTGTTGAAGTCTCCTACTATTATTGTGGAACTGTCAGTTTCTCTTTTCAGTGTTGTTAGAGTTTGTTTTATGTATTTTGGAGTCCTGTCATTGGGTGCGTAGATGTTTATTATGGTTATGTGTTCATGATGGATTGTCCCCTTAATCATTATATAGTGTCCTTCTTTGTCTTTTATGGTAGATTTTGTTTTAAAGTCTATTTTAACTGAGATTAGAATTGCCACTCCTGCTGTTTTTTGGTAGTTGTTAGCTTGATATATTTTTTTCCAACGTTTGACTTTTAATAAATTCACATCTTTGTTTCTAAGGTGTGTCTCTTATAGACAGCATATTGATGGATCCTGTTTTCTTATCCATTCTGTCACTCTCCCTCTCTTTATGGGTGCATTGAGTCCATTTACATTCAGTGCAAATATTGATAGATGTGAGTTTGTTGCTGTCATTTTGTAGTGCTTTTTTTTGTGGTGCTGAAGTTTTCTTTGTTCTTCTTACTCTCTTGTGCTGAGTTACTTTTGTTTGTGGATTTTTTTTTTCATTTCTTTTATTTTTGTAGGTTTTGTTTTTGCAGAGACTATGTTTTTCGTCTTTATTTTTATGAGTATGTTTATTAATTTTCTTTGTGGTTACCATAAATTTTACCCTTTTCTTTCTAAGTTTGATGCAGTCCACTATTACTTGGTATTGCCTTGCCTTCCTCTCCATTAGAAGGTTCTATACCTATGCCGTTTATTCCCTCTTTTATTGTTTTGATGTTGTTGTCATTTATTGATTAACTGCTCTGATTCCCTGTTGTATTTCTTTTGGTTTTGGATACTCCTCAAGAGTTCATTTCCTAGATTGGTATCTGGCTCGTGCGATCCTGTGTCCTAGGTTCTGCCTGTGAGCTGAAGCTGTTTGTCCTCAGATCGAAGAACTCCCTTTAATAATTCTTGTAAGTTTGGTTTGACTTTCACATATTTCCCTAATTTGTTTATCTGGAAATGACCTAATTTCACCATCAAATTTGAACTGGAGTTTTGCAGGATATATTATTGTTGGCTGACAATTTTTTTTCTTTCAAGATTTTATATATGTCATCCCATTGCCTTCTTGCCTGCATGGTTTCAGCCAAATAATCTGAGCTTAGTCTTATTGTTTCTCCTCTGTATGTGACTTCTTGTTTTTCACGAGCTGCTCTCAGGATTCTTTGTTTGGCTTTGGCTTTGGCGAGTGTGAATATGATATGCCTTGGTGATTTTCTTTTGGGGTCTCTTCTATATGGGGTTCGTTGAGCTTCTAGGATGGCCAGCTTTTCATGTTTCATGATATTGGGGAAGTTTTCTGTCAGCAGTTCCTCAGTGATCCGCTCTGTGTTTTCTGTTTTCTCCCCCTGTTCTAGAATTCCAATCACTCAAAAATTTTTGCTTTTAATTGTGTCCCACATAACTCTTAGGGCCTCTTCATTTTTCTTTGTTCTTTTTCTGAGTTTTCCTGAAACAGAGTTGTATCCAGGTGTTTGTCTTCCATTCCACTAATCCTGTCTTCCACGGTTTCAACTCTGCTTCTCAGCCCTTCTATGACATCATCCATTTCTGAAATCTTGTTGTTTATCTTTTGGATTTCTAATTGTTGTTTTTGTGTAATTTCTAGTTGTGAATTTATTTTGGCATTTTGTTCCTGCATCATCTTCCTGAATTCTTCCAATTTTTTGTCTGTATTTTCCATGACCTTGTCTATTTTTTCATCATGTTTGTCAGCTTTTTGCCTCAGTTCTTGGAGAATTCTGAGTAGTAGAGATTTGAATTCCCTATCAGGTAGTTCTAGTGCATTTTATTTCACAGGAGAGTCATCTGGTGTTTTATTTTGGACTCCTACTGGAACCATCCTGTCCTGTTTTTGTAAATGTTTTGATATTTTCTGGTGTTTTGGGGTCATTTAGTAGTTATTTTTCTCATTTATTGATTGTAGATTTGTTTGTTTTGTCCCTTTTTAAAAAAAAAAAATTGACTATGTCTGAGCAGGCGGACTGTGTGTTCTTTGTTGTTTGCTCGTCTGTGCACTCAAAACTTTTCGCCTCCTTCTCCAACTGGCAGGTTCAGTCACTCAGATATGTTACAGCAGGGCAGGTCAGGCTGAAGAGGAGTTACTGGGATGGGTTGTTTCTTGCACTTACTACAGCCACCAGGGCGGGGTTGGTAATCAGTGCAAGGCAAGTTCCAGTAGGCCGTGCTTGTACCGCTTGGTGGTGTGATGTCAAGCGCATGGTGCAGGTAGGCAGGATGCAGCAGGGAGATTGTTATGTGTGGAGCTAAGATGGATATGGGAGAGAGGAGAGAGGAACAGGAGCCAAAACCATGCCAACAAACAAAAAAGAATGCTAGGGGAGCTTGCCATTGGAATGGAGAGATGAGAGACTATGAAATGGAGAAAAACAGAAAGGGGAAGATGAAGAAAAGAAAAGAATGAATCAGTGAAAATCAGAAAGGTTAAAGAACCGCAAAGTTCCCAAGGATCCCACCGATGCAGCTATGAGTTCTGGGGAAGTCACTCTCAGGTGTTGCAGTACAGCCTGGCTAGAAGGCGTAGAGGTATGCAATGCCTGGTATTCAGGGATCAGAACGAGAAGGAAGATATAGAGAGACAAGAAACTGAGCAATGAAGAAAGATGAAAAGGAAAAAAGAGGGAAAAGAAAACAAAACAAATTACAAAAAAAGAAGATTAAGAAAGGTCCCCCAAAAAAAACAGAAAAAAAAAAAAACCCAACAAAAAAAGAAATGCTCTCAGGGATCCCTCTGCATGTCTGTGGAAGCCAAAGGGGAGTTCCTTGCCACGCAACTCCACCTGGCCAGAAAGGGCTCCCAACTCAAGAAAAAGAAAAGAAAACAAACAAACAATTCAAAATGAACAAATGAACAAAAGCCCCAGGATCCCACCAGCACGGTAGCCCAAACCTGGAAGCAGCTCCTCACTCGAATAAATGGAGCTCCACAGCCCTCAGGAAGAAGCAAAGATGGCGCGTGGAGCCAGGCACTCAAGCGAAGGGGGGGGGGGGGGAGGCGGCGAGAAGCAAGCAAGAAATCAAAAGAAGCAGAAAAAAAGAAAAAAAAAGCAACACCAGCAGCCAACAAATGGCGCTCAGAGAGCCAGCTAGTGTGAGCTGGTGTTTCTGGACGAGAGACTGTGTCCGTGGGAAGCAGAGGAGGCCAAGTGTGGGTGAAGAAGGGTGGAGAGTGGGAAAGTGTATATCACAAATTGCCGGCGCTCTGGAGCCCCTGAGGAAGAAGCAAAGGTGGCGCACAGAGCCAGGCACTCGAGTGAAAGCAGGGGGAGGTGGTGAGAAGCAAGTGAGAAATAAAAAGCAGAAGAAAAAAGCAACACTAGCAGCCAACAAATGGCACCCAGAGAGCTGCCCGCTTGGGTGTGTGGAATCCAAGCAGCCGGTGCTTCCCAGTCAAGAGACCGTGGCCGCGGGAAGCAGAGGAGGCAAGCCGGGGTGAAGAGGGGTGGGGGTGGGAAAGTGCACACCGCAAATTACCGGTTGTTTTGTCTCCCGCTGGACGCTCTGTGAGGCTGCTTTCTAGTACCCCTGGTTGCTGGTCTCCGATAGGAGTCCAAGATGGTGGATCCGCAGTGTGTTAGCTGGTAGGGGACCTCTGCATGAATCTCTCCTCGCTCTCCTTTCTCTGTCAGTTTTCTCACTCCATTTGGTGCTTGGCTGAGTTCTTTATCTCTTCATTTGATGTTTTAGGGTTTCAGGATTGTTGTATTCTCTTTGGCTTAGTTTTTTGGATCTTTGCTGTGGAGGGACAGCATGGTGCTTCTGCCTAGAGCGTCATTTTGCTGGAACTCCTGAAGATTATTTTTTAGGAATATGGAATTCTAGGTGGCAGCTATATTCTTTCAGCACTTTATAATTCTATTCTATTCCTTTTGGGCCTTCATCTTTTATGGTAAGAGGCCACTGTCACTGCAATTTTGCTTCTTTAAATGCAATGCTTCTTTATTCTTTGGCTGATTTTAAGATTTTCTTCTTGACTTTTGGGTTTTCCATTATTTTACTATGATACCATTAGGTGCCAGTTTTTTTTTGTATTAAACTTAGAGTTTACATAGTTTATTTAATCTATTCCTTGCCATCTCATATCAGTTTTGAAAAATTCTTGGCCATTATCTCTTTTAATATTGCTTCTTCTCAAGTTTCTGTCTATTCCCCTTCTGGATATTTAGTTACATATTTTTATGGATTGAATGATGTCCCCCAAAATAATATGTTGTAAATCCTAACCCCTATATGTGTAGATGTAATCCCATTTGGGAACAGGATTTTCTTTGTTATGGCAATGAGGCTATATAAGTGTAGAATGCTTCTTAAACTAATCACTTTTGAGACTAAAAGAAGCAGATTAGGCACAGAAGAGGGAACGAAGACAAATTGGGAACATATATGTCACATGAAGATCGCCAAGAAACCAAGGACCAGAAGCTGAAATAGACAAATATCTTACCCCAGAGCACACAAACAGCCTTGTCCTTGAGCTGGTGTCCTGAATTTGGACTTCTAGCCCCCTAAACTGTGAGGAAATGAATTTCTATTCACTAAAGCTACCCATTTGTGGTATTTTGATTGCAGCAGCACTTATAAACCAAAACAGAATTTGGTTCCAGGAGTGGGTGTTGCTCTAGTAAATACCTAAGATGTGGAAGTGGTTTTGGAATTGCATAATGGGTAGAATGTGGAGGAATTTGATACTTCATAGTAAGGCCCTAGTTTGTCTTGAAAAGTTTGTTGGTAGAATTATGGAAATTAAAGGTAATTCTAGTGAGGGCTCAGGAAGAATTGAGAGCTGTGATAAAACTTCTATTGTCAGGAACAGAATGTTTCTTGAAATGTGTACGTTAAATGTGCTTCTGGTGAGGCTATAAAACAGGAAACAATAAACGTGATTGAACAGTGGAGGAAGAGCAATACTTTTTATGCAGTGACAAAGAATTTGTCTGAATTATGTTCAAATGTTTGGTGGAAGTTAGAACTTTTAAGTGACTGCTATGGATTGAATCATGTCCCCCCAAAATGTGTGTCAACTTGGCTAGGCCAGGATTCCCAGTATTGTGTGATTATATACCATTTTGTCATCTGATGTGATTTTCCTATACATTGTAAAGCCTACCTGTATGATGTTAATGAGACAGGATTAGAGGCAGTTAGGGTAACGAGGCTGAACTGAATCTACAAGATTAGGTTGTGTCTTAAGTCAATCTTTTTTGAGATATAAAAGAGAGAGGCGAACAGAGAGAAAGGAGGACCTCATATCATTAAGAAACAAGAGCCAGCAGAATAGCGCATCTTTGGACCCCGGGTCCCTGTGCTGAAAAGCTCCTCGATCAGGGAAGATTAATGATAAAGATATTTCCCCAGAGCTGACAGAGAGAGAAAGCTTTCCACTGGAGCTGGCACCCTGAATTCAGATTTCTATCCTCCTAGACTGTGAGAGAATAAATTTCTCTTCATTAAAGTCATCCACTTGTGGTATTTCTGTTACAGCAGCACTAGATAACTAAGACAGTAAGCAACTTAGATATTTGGCTGAGGAGATTTCTAAGCAAGATCTTAAAGAGGCTGCATGGTTTCTCCTTGCCACTTGTTTTAGACTCGTTTCTCTAGAGGAGCAAAACCAATGAAACATATATATAAACGGAGAGAAAGATATTTACCTCAGGGAAATGGTTCACGCAACTGTGGAGACTGGCAAGTCCCAAATTTGTGGGTCAGGCAGTAGGCTGGAGACCTTTGCTGACTCACAGAGTTGTGTTGTTGTTGTTGTTAGGTGCTGTCAAGTCGGTTCCAACTTATAGCTACCCTACGTACAACAGAACAAGACACTGCCCAGTCCTGCACCATCCTCACAATTGTTGTTATGCTTGAGCCCATTGTTGCAGCCACTGTGTTAATACGTCTCCTTGAGGGTCTCCCTCTTTTTCACTGACCCTCTACTTTATCAAGCAACGTGTCCTTCTCCATGGACTGATCCCTCCTGATAACATGTCAAAAATATATGAGATGTAGTCTTGCCATCCTTGCTTCTAAGGAACATTCTGGTTGTACTTCTTCCAAGACTGATTTCTTCATTCTTTTGGCAGTCCATGATATATTCAGTATTCTTCCCCAACATCACAATTCAAAGGTGCCAATTCTTCTTCGGTCTTCCTTATTCGTCGTCTAGCTTTCACATGCATATGAAGTGGTGGAAAACATCATGACTTGGGTCAGGCGCATCTTAGTCTTCAAGGTGACATCTTTGCTTTTTAACACTTTAAAGAGGTCTTTTGCAGCAGATTTTCCCAAAGCAGTGCATCATTGGATTTCTTGACTGTTGCTTCCATGGGTATTGATTGTGGATCCACATAAAATGAAATCCTTGACAACTTTAATCTTTTCTCCGTTTATCATGATGTTGCTTATTGGTCCAGTTGTGAGGATTTTTGTTTTCTTTATGATGAGGTGTGTCATGGATTGAATTGTGTCCCCCCAAAATATCTGTCAACTTGGCTGGGTCATGATTTCCAGTATTATATGATTGTGTACCAGTTTGTAAATCTGATGTGATTTCCTTACGTGTTGTAAACTCTATCACTATGATGGGGTTTACAAGATTAGATAGTGTCTTAATCCAATCTCTTTTGAGATATAAAAAAGAGAAGTGAGCAGAGACACATGAGAACCTCACACCACCAAGAAAACAGTGCTGGGAGCAGAGTGTATCCTTTGGACCTGAGGTTCCTGTGCTGAGATGCTCCCAGACCAAGGAAAGACTGATGCATCACAAGGACCTTCCTCCAGAGCCAACACAGAGAGAGAACCTTCCTTTGGAGCTGATGCACTGAATTTGGACTTGTAGCCTACTGGACTGTGAGAGATTAAACTTCTCTTTGTTAAAGCCATCCACTCGTGTTATTTCTGTTAGAGCTGCACTAGATGACTGAGACAAGGTGTAATCTATACTGAAGGCTGTAGTCTTTCATCTTCATCAGTAATTGCTTCAAGTCTTCTTCACTTTCAGCAAGCAAGATTATGTCATCTACATAACACAGGTTGTTAATTAGTCTCCCTCCAATTCTGATCACCCTTTCTTCTTCATATATTCAGCTTCTCGAATTATTTGCTCAGCATACAGATTGAATAGATATAGTAAAAGGATATAACCATGATGCACACCTTTCCTGACTTTAAACCACCCAGTATCCCCATGTTTTGTTCAAATGACTGCCTCTTGATCTATGTAGTTTCCTCATGAGCACAGTTAAGTGTTCTAGAATTCCCATTCTTTACAATGTTATTCACAATTTGTTATGACCCACACAGTCGAATGCCTTTGCATAGTCAATAAATCACAGGTAAACATCTTTCTGGTATTCTCTCCTTTCAGCCAGGATCCATCTGACATCAGCAATGATATACCTGGTTCCATGTCCTCTTCTGAATCTGGCTTGAACTTCTGGCAGTTCACTGTCTATGTACTGTTGCAGCCACTTTTGAATGATCTTCAAGAAATTTTACTTGCGTGTGATATTAATGATATTGTTGGATAGTTTCCGCATTCAGTTGGATAACCTTTCTTTGGAATAGGCGTATATGTGGATCTCTTCCAGTTGGTTGGCCAGGTAGCTGTCTTCCAATTTCCTAGGCTTACACCAGGGAGCACTTCTAGTGCTGCATTCATTTGTTGAAACATCTCAATTGGTATTCCATCAATTCATGGAGCCTTGTTTTTCTCAATGCCTTCAGTGCAGCTTAGACTTCCTTCTTCAGTACCATTGGTTCCTGATCATATTTTACCTCCTGAAATGGTTGAACATCGACCAATTCTTTTTGGTTTAGTGATCTGTGTATTCTTTCCATCTCTTTTGATGCTTCCTGAGTCATTTAATATTTTCCCCATAGAATCCTTCACTATTGCAACTCGAGGCTTGAATTTTTTCTTCAGTTCTTTGAACTTGAGAAATGCTGAGTGTGTTCTTCCCTTTTGGTTTTCTATCTCCAGCTCTTTGCTCATGTCATTATAATACTTTACTTTGTCTACTCGAACCACCCTTTGAAATCTTCTGTTCAGTTCTTTTACTTCATCATTTCTTTCTTTCACTTTAGCTACTCAGCATTCAAGAGCAAGTTTCAGAGTCTCTTCTGACATCCATTTTGGTCTTTTCTTTCTTTCCTGTCTTTATAATTACCTCTTGCTTTCTTCATGTATGATGTCCTTGATGTCATTCCACAATTTGTGTAATCTTCAGTCATTAGTGTTCAACGTGTCAAATCTATTCTTGAGCTGGTCTTAAATTTAGGTGGGATATACTCAAGGTCATACTTTAGCTCTTGTGGACTTGTTCGAATTTTCTTCAGCTTCAGCTAGAGCTTACAAATGAGCAATTGATGGTCTTTTGCAAGTCAACTACTGGCCTTATTCTGACTGATGATATTTAGCTTTTCCATCGTCTCTTTCCACAGATGTAGTCGACTTGATTCCTGTGTATTCCATCTGGCAAGGTCCACATGTATACTCACCATTTATGTTGGTAAAAAGGGATATTTGCAATGAAGAAGTCGTTGGTCTTGCAAAATTCTATCATGGGATCTCCAGCATCATTTTTATCCCCAAGGTCGCATTTCCAACTACCAATCCTTCTTCTTGTTTCCAACTTTCACATTCCAATCACTAGTAATTATCAATGCATCCTGATTGCATGTTTCATCAATTTCAGACTGCTGGAGTTGGTAAAAATCTTCAATTTCTTCATCTTTGGCCTTAGTGGTTGTTGCGTAAATTTGAATAATAGTTGTATTAACCAGTCTTCCTTGTAGGCATATGGGTATTGTGAAGGATTGAATTATGTCCCCAAAAAATGTGTGTATCAATCTGGCTTGACCATGATTCCCATATTGTGTGATTTTCCTATATGTTTTAAATCCTGCCTCCATGATGTTAATGAGGGAGGAAGGGTGGCAGTTGTGTTAATAAGGTAGGATTCAATCTATAAGATTGGATTGTGTCCTGAGGCAATCTCTTGAGATACAAAAGAGAGAAATGAGCAGAGAGACGGGGGACCTCATACTACCAAGAAAGCAGTGCTGGGAGCAGAGCGCGTCCTTTGGACTCGGAGTCCCTGCACGAAGAAGCTCCTAGTCCGGGACAAGACTGATGAGAAGGTCAACAGACAGAGAAAGTCTCCCCCTGGAGCTGATGCCCTGAATTTGGACTTCTAGCCTGCTAGACTGTGAGAAAATAAATTTCTCGTTGTTAAAGCCATCCACCTGTGTTATTTCTGTTAGAGCAGTACTAGATGACTAAGACAGATATTATCATATCACTGACAGCGTTGTACTTCAGAATAGATCTTGAAATATTCTTTTTGACAATGAATGCAACTCCATTCCTCTTCAAGTTGTCATTCCCAGCATAGTAGACTATATGATTGTCAGATAAAAAATGGCCAATACCAGTCCATTTCAGCTCACTAATGCCTAGGATATCGATGTTTATGGGTTCCATTTCATTTTTGACGACTTCCAATTTTCCTAGATTCATACTGCTTACATTCCAGGTTCTGATTATTAATGGATGTTTACAGCTGTTTCTTCTCATTTTGAGTCATGCCACATCAGCAAATGAAGGTCCTGAAAGCTTGACTCCATCCACATCATTAAGGTCGACTCTACCTGAGGTGGCATCTCTTCCCCAGGCTTTGAGTGCCTTCCAACTTGAGAGACTCATCTTCCAACACTATATCAGACAATGTTCCACTCCTATTCATAAGGTTTTCACTGGCTAATTCTTTTCAGAAGTAGACGCCAGGTCTTTCTTCCTAGTCTGTCTTAGTCTGGAAGCTCAACTGAAACCTATCTGCCATGGGTGACCATGCTGGTATTTGAATACCAGCGGCATTGCTTCCAGCATCACAGCAACACACAAGCCCCCACAGTACAACAATCTGACAGATGCCTGGGGGCACAGGGTTGTGGGGGCAGGCAAATCCAAAATCTGTAGTTCAGGCAGTAGGCCGGAGACTTCTGTAGGCTTACATCCCAAGAACCAGAGGTGAGCTGACAAGAAGAATGTAGGGTAGAGAGAGAGGGCGAGCTTTGCCAGAACATCCATTTATATACTGGAGGCAGGCCACATCCTCAAGGAAACTCTCCTTTCAGTTGAAATTCAGGTAATGGAAGGTGATTACATTATATTATATTTGGGTACAGCATCCTGTCCAGTGTCTGCCAAACCACTGAGAATCATAGCATAGCCTAGCTGACACCTAACATTAATGGTTACTCTGCTTATTTTAAAATGTGAGAGAAAAGAGATGAACTTAAAAAAATGGAATTGTGCAAAATAAAAACAGAATTTAAAGATTTGGAAAATTCTATTGAATAAACTAAGGACAAATGTCCTAAAACTTTTACCAAGGATATGGCTACACAATCTTTTGTTAAAGAGATTAAACCAGTGATGGATGAATCTAATCAACTATCATAGAAGCTAACCCATGAGCTTAGACTGAAGGGGACAGAGCAGGACAAAATAAAGGACAGCAGTCTGCCTATTGGAATTCTAGACAGAAAACAAGCCAATGGAGCTACCTGGTTACAAATATCTGTTGTCCTCCAATAAAAGAAAAATACTATTCCCAGAGCAGTTCAGAGATCAGCAGAACTGTTGGAAAGAGCATGGGAAGCAGGGCTATGTTGGTTTCAAAGGTGGAGCCAGGGCCTCCTAGGTTTCAAAGAATTCAGTCTTCACCACTTCTATTCTGGAAGGTAGTGCTGTCATTCAGGTGCACCAAGAGAATGGGGCCAGTGCACCCCAAAGCTCTGGGAGCAGAGTTGACATCTCAGTGGGCCTGGAAGGTGGGGCTGGCTCTCAGGGCCGAAGGGCCTCCACCCAGAATCCAGAGAGTGTGGCTTATATCTAGAGTCAGGAGGGCAGAGCCACTGCCCAAATGGTCTCAGAGAACAGATAATTATTTTCAAGCCTTGGAATAAATGTTATTTGTTCTGCTGGGTTGTGGACTTGCTTGGTACCCATGATTTCTCCCATTTGTGATAGGAACAGTGTGTCTACCCTGTGGCCACCATTGCACTTTGGAAATAGATAACTTGTATTCTAGATTTCAAAGGTCCAGAGATGGAAAATAATTTTGCCCTGGAATGGAATATACCCAGATTCTCACCCATACTTGAGTTAGAAGATTCGAAAGATGAGATTTTGGACTTAGTGTTGATACATGACTTTTGGGATGATGTGATAGGGTGAATGTGTTTTGCACATGGGAAGGACATATATTTTGGGACACCAAAGGGTGGAATATTATGGATTGAATTGTATCCCTCAAAAATATGTGTTGTTAATCCTAACCCCTATACATGTAGATGGAGCCCTGGTGGCGCAGTGGTTAAGAGCTCGGTTGCTAACCAAAAGGTAAGCAGTTCGAATCCACTAGCCACTCCTTGGAAACTCTATGGGGCAGTTCTACTCTGTCCTACAGGGTTGCTATGAGTTGGAATTGACTTGATGGCAACGGGTTTGGTGTTTTTTTTACACATGTAGAAGTAATCCCATTTGGGAACATAGAATTGTTATGTTAATGAGGCCATATCAGTGTAGGGTGTGTTTAAAGCCAATAACTTCTATACAAAAAGAGCACATTAGGCACAGAAGTAAGCGAGCAGGAAAAATGGGAAACATGTATGCCACATGAAAATCACCAAGGAACTGAAGACCAGAAGTAGGAAGAGGCAAAGATCTTCCCCCAGAGCCAACAGAGAGAGAGAGAGCCTTTCCCTCGAGCTGGTGACCTGATTTTGGACGTCTAGTCTCCTAAACTGAGAGAAAACAAATTTCTGTTCATTAAAGTCATACACTTGTGATATTTCTGTTACAACAGCACTAAGAAATTAATACACATATATATTAGACCTGTTCTCTGTATCCCATATCCCTCATTTTTCTTTATCTTCACTTTTTTCCCATGTGTTCAGTTTGTGTGTATATATATATATTTGCCGCTACTTTCATTGTGTTCTGAAGTATCATGGGGTAGGGCCTGAGAATGAATCCACTTTATTAAAAGTTCTAAAGACTTATTACCTGAGATTTGCATTCTGGAAAAAAATATCAAGACTGAATTATAAATACGATGCCATATGAGAGCTGGGTTTTGGCCTCAACAGAAGAATATGTACTAACCTGAAAAAAGCCTAAGTGAAATTACAGAGATAATTCAGCTACACCCCCATTTCATGGATTAAGAAAGACAATCACACACTTTAGAACAGTATCTTGCTTCGGGACAGTTAGGAACGCATCAAACATCTGACACTGAGAACAAGTGGTTAAAGGGAAGGATCCATCTCGAGTCTCAGTGTTTCAGACAGGCCAGCTCTTCCTTGGGTCAGCATTTCTCTTTTCGTCATCTGCTCCTTTTCATTTCTCATCATCCTGCCCATAGTTAATAGTTTGTAATACACATTTTTTTTTTCTTTCAATTCACCTAATTCACTAATCTTCTTTGGTGCTATGTCTGTGATGCTATTAAACCATTTATCTTAAATTTCAGTCATTGTATTTTTCACTTCTAGAATTTTCATTTGATTTTTGTTTTTAGATTTCAATTAATTTAGTTATCCAGGTTTTCCTGGATGTTTATTTTTCCTTTATTTTCCTGATAATATTAATCATAGCTGTCGCTGAGTCCTTGTTTGCTAGCTCCAATACCTTGATCACTTTTGGATCTGTTTCTATTGTCTATTTTTTCCTTTTCGTTTTTGGTCACAGAATCCTATCTTTTGGAATGCTTAATTTTGTTTTGCTCTTGTTTTTATTAATGCCAAGATGCTGTGAAAAAAAAAAATGTTGATGCTCTAGATATTTTGTCCAGAAAGGATTCACTTTTTCATCTTTAGAGAGATAAGAGGCCTGATGGCCTTAATCCAATCAAGGACTGAATTGAATTGAGGATGTGGGGCAGTTTGGTGACTTTTTGTCAGAATTCCAGCTCATACCTACTCCTGTCATATAACTCTCCAAGGCTTCCAACTGAAAGGCTCTATGTTCAGAAAGGGCCACTTTCCATGATAGTAAATAAACTTGAATCCTTGTCTCCTTAGCATAACAAGACTACAAAAAACTCCACTGTCCTATCAGAGACTTTCTGATGAGCTTAGCCTACTTCCCCACAAGACATCAAAATTTATCAAATATCTTAGAAGTAAAAGCAGTTATAATTAATTTCTTATTCCTCCCTTCTCTCTGAGCTCTTTGAGTCTCCAACTTTGTCTCTTTAGCTCTCCCCAAGGCTACAAAAGCTCTGGTAGTTTTTCAGGCTACAAACACCATCTTTCGACCTGGGCAAAGCCCAGATCTTCAGCTATCTCCCTTTGTACAGATTCACTAAAGATTGGAAAAGAGCAGCTGAACAATGTTAGCTCACTTCTCTAATGTTACTACTTCCTCAGAGTCTTGGCACCTCTAGTCCTAGATATTTCATCAAAAGACTTTTACAGATTTTTTAAAAAATCCATTGTTTCCAGTTCTTGATGAAATCATTAGTCTTCCTCAAGCTACTTCATTATACCGATTTCCTTTACTCAATGTATATGTGAGTAGTGATTGTCAGATATGGTGCAGGCACTGTTCTAGAAGCTGGGAATACAATGGTTTAAGACTAAAACTCTGCACTTTCAGAGTAACATTCTAGTAGAAGGAATTAGATCATTAAGATATATGCTAATATATAAATTCTCAGGTAATAAGTCTTAGGAAGAAAGGAGATAAAGAGGATAGAGAATGATACCATATAACATTTGAGACCTAGGCTAAATCAACATAGTGAGCCACATGTTTATGTGGGAACAGCGTTGTTGTCAGAGAAAACAAGTGCAAAGCCCTAAAGGTTTTGTGTGTGTGTGGTGATTTTGAGGAAGAGTATCTGTGTAGCAAAGTGAGATGAAGAATGCCAAGAAATGACAGAAGTAGCAGGCAGTACAATGGAACTAATCATTTCAGGGCTTGCAACTTATGACGAAGACTTTGTATTGTAACCTAACTGAAATAAGAAACCATTAGAAGCTGTTAGGAGGAGAGACATTGTCTTGGTTATTTAGTGCTGCTATAACAGGAACACTTGATCTGTGTTCTGCGTTTTCACATGATTAGAGATAAATGATTGCACACACAACAGAAAAATACTCACATTATAAACCTAATTCTGTCTTATGCTGAGTGAAGTTTGAGTGAATAATATGAAAGTCTTAGTGCAAATTTTGATGAGATGGTGAAAATTTTTATCATTTTCTTCCCAGAGTGATTGTCAAGTTTGAGAAAACAAACATGCAAACAATTGGATGGTACAATCTGTCCAAATAAATTTGATGAGTTTTCAAAAATATTTCCTTTTGCAATATACAGCTTGTATATTTTAAAATTAAATTTTTTTTTGAACAATGCGAATCAGCCGCTAATATAGTTATGCACACATTTTTAATTCAATTACTTTTTGCTTCATTTTGAATTCTCAGTGCTACTTCAATGAATCATGAGGTAATGATTTGTTTAGAAATCAAATATTTAAAAACCATGTCTAGTAATTAACTTTGGGTTATGGAAATGAAAGTCAGAGTGACATCAATCTGTTCTGTGTCATGTCTGCATATAGTCATCATTTTAAATAGAACGATATTCATGCTTTTTTTTTTTAAAAAGACAGATCGTTTGAAGTATATATTAAATTTAAAAAATCTATTTGAATTACTTCAAAACAACCTTCATCTTTTGAAAATCATTGAGAAAGACAACAGTCATGTTCAAGTGGACTTGTAAAACAATTTTAATTTTTACTCAAAATATATGTCATCATTAACCCCTATCTTACACTTGAGAAAAGGGGACAATTATACAGGAAAGGAAGGGAAGCACAAGCTATTAGATTTTAAGTTTAGGTATCAGAAAAATTCAGATGAGGCAGGTTAAAAACTTCAGGTACTTTCCCACAAACAGGCCAACAGTCAATCAATTCTCATACACTCCTTTTAATAAAAATATAAATATTAGAAATAATAGTTGTTTTTCTCCCTAAATACCATGATTTCCTGCTTTAAATGAAGGTTCCCCAGTAGTACCAATAGTGCCACCTATTTCATAAACTGACCAGTTTTTCCTCCTTTTAATTTTATTTGGATTTAAAGAGTAAATATCATACCCCATGGTACGCTATCTTTTATCACCACCAAATATAAGAAGATTGTTATTTTATAATGGAGAACTTCCTAGCATATCACTGTACTACCACTGGGCTGACTTTAGTAGCCAATAGGTCTTCGTATACAGATAAATTCTGATAACTGAGAGAAGAAGGAAATGCTAGGAATAAACCTTAGCTTTCTAAAGTATACTTTTAATACCAAAACTCACCAAACCTAATAAAATTTGAAAGAAAATGATAAAAGGTGCTGCCCCTGACATGAACCAGTATTAGTACTCTCTTAGGAAAATCACTAATTTGGTGGCTGATTTCTATGTGAAAAATAGGGGGCTCTGTTATTGTGCAGAATCCCTGTGTGGCACAAATGGTTAGGTGCTCAACTACTAGGGTTTAGTCACCATGAATCAAAATAAGACTCCAGGGCAACTAACAACAAAAGTCATTATTCATTAGGTAGAGTCAGGAGACTACTACTTTTTCTTTTAAGCTCTAAATTAATCAACTACCACCACCACCAGTTGCTGTCCAAGTGAATGCTGACTCATGAAAAGCCCACTGGTGTCAGACTAGAACTGTGCTCCATAAGGTTTCCAGTGGCTGATTTTTTTAAGTAGATCACGAGGTCTTTTTCCTCCAGGTGAACTCGAACCTCCAACCTTTCATCTAGCAGCCAAGCATATTAACCATTTGCACCATCCAGGGACTCTAAATGTGAACTAGAAGCCCCAAAATGAGTAAACCATCCCCCCAAACGAAATCGCCACGTTGTGCTATTTCCGTTAATTCTGACATTCCAGAGAAAGACATTTCAATCTTAAAATAACAGCAACTAAACATACAAAATAAAACAATAACAACAAAAAAATCAACAACAACAAAACCCTGTGATGATGAATTTAGTTCATACGAGAAGTAATATAGTTAGGGACTCTAAAATGCTTGTGTATAGCAACAGTGCAAAGGGCATCAGTGCCAGGTCCTTTCCATACAACATCTCCAATGCAGTGTAAGTTTCTTCTTAGCAGCCACCTCCAAAGAACCGAAGTGTAGTGAATGCATACTGTAGCTTGTTCACTAACGTCATAAACAACAATGGCCAGTGCCATTATTCGTGTCTGTTGGCTGAAAACTACTCTTGGGAAATAAGCACTGGACTTTTTCTTAATAGGTAGTTTCCTATTAATAAGTTTTGGTCAACAGTGAACTAGAATCAATCTTAACTCACCCCCTTGGTTTTTAGGACATTTATTAACTCCTTGCCTCTTTTGAAAACCCCAGTGTTGTTAGGCAGCCACTAAAATAAATCCTCCCGTTTTTCAACTTACTTCCCTTTCTTTTCTCTAAGGTGGACCCTATGTAAACCTAAAACCATATGGTAACTTAATTTACAAGGTTTCTCAAAGTGCAAAATGTGTTACATATAGTTTTGTATGGCCTCATTTATACACAATATTTTATACAATACAGTACAACTTGAGATTTCTCCTCATAAATTATACCACTTAGTGAACTATTTTAAAAGTGTTGGTTACTCAAAGTAACCAAATGTCTTCTTACACAAGGTTAAACAGTTGAACTTTACAAGTTTTGTTCAGACCAAAATATAGTGAATCTTACACTTATCACATATATACATAATATTTAAAATGCTCTTTAAAAGTTTAAGTACAGAGACATCTCACAAACCAAGGATCATTTTATAGTTTGGTTTGTGGTTTGCACATGGACACTTTATACAATATTTAAAAAACATAAGTTGTGGGAAAATTCATTTTATTTCTTTCTGCAAAATCTGCTCATCTTCAGACTCTTTTGGAAGTGTTCTTGTTCGTTGTAGGACCACATTAAGTTCTTCAATTACTTTTGATGGTAATTTATTATCTAAGTCCAAAGTAGCTTTACTATTTCTGTCCTCAGTCTTTCTCAATGTCTTTACACCTTTATAGAATTTTTGTTGTCCATGAGGGACTTCAGCCCCTGTGTCCTCCAGGCAGTTGAAACTACGGTGCTTTCTGGTTCGGTTTCGAAATTTATCTTCCTTGTGCTCCAGGCAGTGGGCCACAATGGAGACTCTCTCCTTTAAGCTGGAGTCCACAGACTCTTTATCATGCTTTGCACTGAGCCTCAGCCTTTCAAGTTCTGCTCTGGCACTCTAAAAGAAAAAACAAAAAGTCTCACAAGAAAGCAAGATTTGGTACAACCTTAGTTTAAAAAAATACATTTTGCATGAAAGCTGATGCTTCCTACATAAGAGCTTATTTCTGTGATTTGAATTCTCACTTTCTTTTGAGACAAGTGGCATGTCAGAATTTATATGTTGATTTTACAGCTACCAAGTCAAGTAAAACGTAGACCATACAGAAGTTCATTTTAATAGGTACTTAACATACCACTTCAAAGCTGTCTTTCAGGTTATTCAAATTGACTTATTCAAATTTGCCCCTCCCAACACACTTCTGCTTGAGTGTGTTGCATGTTCCTGCACCCACACTTCCTACAGTGATAGATTACAGCACTGAGGCAGAAAGACAGTCTCCATGGCCATGTAAGGCGGGGAAATGCTCCGTTCTACAGCCCCCTCTTTGGAACTCACAATACGTATTAACATATTAAAGACACTGAGAAGTATTATGGCAGAGAAATCTGTTCCTTTTTCCACTTCTTTTTTCTCCTCCTAAACATATCTGAGGAGTCCCGGTGGCACAGTGGTTACGAGCTATGGCTGCTAACCAAAAGGTCGGCTGTTCAAATCCACCAGCTGCTCCTTAGAAACCCTATGGGGCAGTTCTACTCTGTCCTATAGGGTTGTTATGATTCGGAAATGACTCAACGACTTTTTTTTTTTTGGTTTGGTGGTGCAGTAGTTTGAGTGCTCATCTGCTAACTGAAAGGTCAGTGGTTTGAACTCACCAGCTGCTCCGCAGGAGAAAGATGTAGCAGTCTGCTTCCATAAAGATTTATAGCCTTGGAAATCGTTTGGGACAGTTCTACTCTGCCCTATAGGGTTATTATGAGTCAGAAGTGACTCAATGGCAATGGGTTTGGTTTTGTTTTTGGTTTAAACATATTTGACTAGTGAAACCCCCCATCCCAGATAATGCCTGAAATCCCAGAGATATATTTTTGCAAACAATGAAATGTGCTTATTTATTGATTTAGTTATTTACGGACTAAAACTCATATTTGCACCAATGGGCTAGAGTACACATTCCCTTAGTGAACTATGAGGGCC
This sequence comes from Dugong dugon, assembly GCA_030035585.1. Lineage (NCBI taxonomy): Eukaryota > Metazoa > Chordata > Mammalia > Sirenia > Dugongidae > Dugong > Dugong dugon. Next base: position 95,693,210 of record CM057463.1, on the reverse strand, counting down.
TAGTCATACCAGGACTACTTCACGACACCTGCGATGGTATACAGGTAACCTTTTAGTGTGGTATGTCCTGTGACCAATTTTCTGGTGAGAGCATACGAGCTTTTATCAGATTCTCAAAGGGAACTACAACCCAACGAAGCGTAAGATTTAAGAAAACAACAGAGAATTAAGCATATTAGGAGTATGGAGCCACAGAGAAAAACTGCCCAATAAACTGGGGCAGAGTGGGGTTGGGGTGGGAGGAGAAAAGTTATTTTTCTTTTTACAAGCAGGAAAGTTTTCCTCAAAATTTCTTCAGTAAAAATTGCAAAATATATAAACCAGACGTTTCAAGGATGATTTTTTTAAGTTATGAACGTCTGAAAGAGAGATTAGATGAAAACTATAATATTAAGTATGAAGTAGTGCAGTACAAACAGTTCAGTAATTAAATTTGCCCAACCATGTTTAAAAGGAAACACCACATTTCTCTACTTGATTTTCTTCCATAGCACTTATCAGTTTCTTAAGGACCAGTTATTTATATCTTCTTTGATTGTCCGAATGCCCCTGGTAGGAGGACGACACAATGCAGGAAGGGGTTTTGTTTTTTGTTTTTGTTTGACTTGTTCACTGAATAGTGCACTAGTACAGTGCCGCACAAAGGAAATGAGCAATAAATATTTTTTGAATGAATGAATGAAGAAAGACCTAAACTATTTCATAATGTACAGAGCACTGTTTTGTCTTCCTAAGTTCCAACAGGATTAAACATGAAAATACAGCAGAAAAATTCCAGTTGAATGAGAATATTCATAAGTATAACTTATAAACAGTTTATAACTTGGAATTTTCTGGCAAGATTATGGTTATCAATCTTAAGCTAAATACATTTTTTTCTACTTTAAAACTTGCAGCATGAAATATCTGGTATGCAGTTTAATTCTTAAGTTTCATTAGAATGGTATGTTAAAATAATATGAGAGAAGGATTAGTGAAAATGATGGTCAACTGTATAGGTCTATGACTAGGAATTTATACATAAATATTAATCTTGTTAAAAAGTTTCACTTGGCATTTGCAACCTGGGAAAAATTAAAGATAAATATAGGGTGGTTTTTTTATAAAAGCAAGCAATTCTTAGTATTTCTCAACTATCAGCAGGAAGATTTTGTGGTTCTTTTAGATGCAGAATTTAAGCGTCAAGTATTAATACATGTAATGCTGAATTTTCAAGTAAAATATAAAGTCTAATATTAGCCTAATGATATAAGCAAGGTGCAATGAATCAGTACCCACAGAAAACCACTCACGCGGCTTTAGTCTGTGTCCTTATATACTTTCAATTATATCCAGAGATGTGGGCCAATGGCTATACGGGATCTCATGATACCAAATGGAAATGTGACCAATATGTACAATTACAAAAGAAGCTCTCTTCAAATGATTTCTACTACTAAACTCACTGGATACATTGATAATCTCCATGCTAGACAAATATAACCATATCACTTAATTTAATCCTCAAACTAATGGCTTAAATTTTACATAATTATTTACAGTATAAATTATACTATCTATATTTTAAAATGCAGAAATAGAAAGTTGGAGAAGTAACAGTTTGCCCAAGGTCACATAAGTAGGAGAGTTTGGAAGGGGACCCAGGTTGATCTGTCTGAAACCAATGTGCTACTTTTCACATCACACTGTGCTCCATGACAGCTAGGAGGAGACAGGGGTCCCAATGGGAGGGATTCTAGGTCACCATCTTCTGCTTCAACTATATCATGCTTCTTTGTTAATTATTTTTATTTGTTTTAAAGATAAAACTCCTTTAGGAGTTCCTAAAATGAATGCCCATTTTGAAAACAACTAGTTCCTTCCAAGTTCTTTATTTCTGTCTCAATAAATTCTAACTATGTACCAGACATTATTCTAACAAATCACATGTATGACATAATCTAATCCTCATAACAATCCTTTGAGTAGGGATTCTATTATCCCTCCTTGCTTACAGATAAAGGAATCTGAGTACCTGAAGGTAAGTAATGTATCCAAGGCTTTACAGGGAGTAACTAAGAAGACCACAGGTAGTACTACTCCAGCTTGTGCATTCTGAAGTACTATGCTTGCTTCTTCATGTGTGATCTCCTTTGCCAACAACTTACTTTCCCTAGTTTCTTCAACTAGTTCACTACTAATTTAGCCAATTCATTTCAGAATCACTTCCTCTAGGAAGCATTCCCTGCCTGGATGAGGTATCCTCATGACTTCACACAGAACCTCACAAAAGCAAGACAGGTCAACGGAATGGAGGACACTAAATGGTCAAGTTGCCAAATTTACCAATCTGCCAAAAAATTGTTTGAAAGACAATTCTTCATGAATATATCCAGTGATAGGATCATATTTTTTCTTATGAATACATTCTTTTAGTAATATTTTCCATTTTTAAATCATAAGTTCAGAAGTGTTTATTCTATACTTTTTTTTCTTGAATATTTCCATGAATCAAATATAATTCTAAATATTTTGTATTACCCGTTGCTGTTGAGTTGATTCCAACTCATAGCAACCCTACAGAACATAGTAGAGCTGCCTCATATGGTTTCCAAGGAGCAGCTGGTGGATTTGAACTGCTGACCTTTTGGTTAGCAGCTGAACTCTTAACCACTGGGCCACCAGGGCTCCTATTTTGCATTAGTGCTTTTATATTTATTTTGCTTTAGTGCTATTTAAAGTTAAGTTTCAATGTTTGTTAACATTTGGGCATCGTAAAATTTCTTTCCCAAATTTTCCAAATGATTAATTCACAACATTTACTAAATTTATGAAAAAGAAAAGAAAAACTAAAAACCAAAAAGTTTATTTTCAACTACTCATAAATTTTCAATAATTAATATTACATGGGATTGTTCTAAGGGCTTTTAACAATTAGTTCATAGTTCATCAGTTTTCTGACCTTAATGTTAAAGAAAAATTATCTCTGGACTTCTGGATTTGGGATTAGGTAACAAAGTATTGTATATTCAATCAACATTCCGATTCTATACTTGGTACTGGTTAACATATTTTGATTCTAATAATTTATCTTCTGCTTTGGGTCACTACAGGGCACATCTACAACCTATGATTTAGCTTCATTTGTTCAAACTGGGTTCCTGGGAAATGTAATTCATAGGATTTTATGATTTAAGATTAGCAGTTCCCATAGCTCTACAGAAGAGTTCATTACCATGAAAACCTGTATGTGTAGAATTGCAGGGGTGACAAGGTCATGACTTCTTGGAGTCCTACTTCTCCTTTGATTATAATAACGCAGAAGGACCAGTTAGGGCAACAACAGAAATAAATCACTATTTTCTAATAGTTTGTCTTTTAGAGAAGAAACTATTACAGTAAGATAAACGTCCAAGAAAAGATAAACGTGAAAAAACATCCCCCCACTAAAACACCTGATGACTAGATTAAAATGGCTTTTGTCTTTCAAAAATTATTTCTGTTTGGAGAGCAAGAGATTCAAAGGGCCTAACTCCAAACCTAGGCTCAAAGAAGATATAACACCACTTTTAAAATACTTTTCTTTTTCTGTTGAGGGTCTCAGTTAAGGCATGAAACATGCATTAGTCCCAATGTGTCTAATGAGTTCTAAGAGTTAAGAGCCTACATCCTACCCTGAAGAGACAGAGCATCACGGCAAGATTGATGTTACTTATGTTCTCCCTGCCCCTTAAGGTGAAAAGAAAAACAAATAGCAGTCTTCATGAAAAATACCGAATTTTCTTGATTGTCAGGGGTCACCTTGTAGATCCTTAAATTAACTGAGACACCCCATAATTTACCAAACCACTGGAATTTGATTGTGTTACTAGCAAGTCTAGTTGCCATGGCTCCAGACAAACCGTGCCAGAAGCTCACTCTAAGGGTGTTATAAGTAAATTTGTAAGACTAATTTGAGTCTGTGATTTTACCACCAGAATTTCTGTTTATGTATTTAAAACTGCTTGGTTACTTTAAATGTAAGAAACTAAGTGATGTTTTATATATTTAATTGGGTGGCCGATGACTTTATTAAAATAAAACATTTACATTTTAAAAAAAACTCACAAAAATTGAAAGAGATGTATGTGAGTATTCCTAATGTTTCATGATGTATGTGATTATTACTACGTGTTTCAAAGTGATTATTATTGAGCTTTTGAAAGCCAACAAGGTAATTAATGTACCAAATCACATCAATACATAGGAAAACAAATGCTATAATTTAATACATTTTCTGCAATTATACAACAAATAAATTCCTAACCTACCTCAATATTTCTCCGGGCTAGTGTTGTATTTGTCTCCTGCTGGATGGGAATTAAAGGCAAACCTCCAATTTTGGGATTTTTGGTTATGGAGCGTTTTCGTTCCTCTCCAGCTGGTGGCCATATATCATTTTCATGCTGTGGAAACACAAGTTTTCTGCTATTGGTATGTGATTTTATTACGCTGTACACCACGTTATATAGTCACTGGGATCCTTCTTCATATATCCACATCAAATTATCTACTTTCCATGAGAATGCCATTTGTGATTATGATGTTGACTCTGTGGCAGCATTGCTCCAGGGTGTGAAACTGCTAACTGAACTGAGCTTTCAGGTCTCAGTTCAATTTCTAAGTTTCAAATACAGGCCTTCTATACAAACCAAACGGGGAAAGATACTTGAAGAAACTGGCAAATCTCACCGTGGGAGAATAAAACATACTTGTCTACATTTCTAGGCCCTATAATCAAAGCAACTATATATTCATTTTCTCTATCCACCAAAGATGATTTCAGTGCAAAAATAATTTGATCTTACATATCAAAAATCAGCCTGAGGCATGGCTATCAGAAGAACCAGCCTTACTTTATAACCTTTTGAAAAGTGTTACTTTTTCATTTAATTGAATTCCAAAGAAATGTTACCTTTCATGCAGACATTTATATGGAAAATCATTGCACAATAGAGAGTGTGGCACATTTATTCTCTAAATATTGACTACATATTCTGGCCCACGGAGCAAGTATAGATATTACTGGAGAAAAGTTAATTTTGCAATGGGGATAAATGTCCAGAGGTAAAAATATAAACTTGAGTGATAAATCCTTGAGATATGCATATAGAAGAAAAATCTTTAAAGAATTTTTCTACTCCTCAGGGTAGATTAACTTTTCAGAAGTTGGGAAAAGCAAATTAATTTTCAGATAGCAATCAATGAAAGAAATACAAAATACCACCCATAAAATAAGTTCAAGGACATTCCAATGAAATGAAAACGATTTAGTTAACTATGCAGCTAAATGCCTACTCTTTTATTTTCCTCGGTTCTTCTTCAGATATATTAATAGATTCTTGATCTTTTCATGCCACAATTAGTATTTCATTGTGATGTTTTACAGCAAAGGACTAATTCCAACAACTATTTACTATGTACCCTTTACATAATAATAGCTAATTTATATTGAAGGACATATTGCCAGGGTTTGTGCTTAGCAGTTTACATGTATTATATCATTTAACCCTCAATAATCCTATAGTAAAGGTCCTAAGATTGTAAGATTTAGGGTATGTGCACCGTATCTACTCTTGAATTTTAGTGAAGTGTTTACTTCGGTTCAGCAAATCTACAATGGTAGATTATGCAACATTTCAACCAGAAAAAGAGTTTCAAGATTCATATTATTATTTTAGGTCATAGTTGCAAACTTGGTATAAATGACTTAGCTATTCAACTGGATGTTTCCAGCATGTAAAGCTGCAAGAAAACTGGCTGGGAAGGAATTAAGTAACTCTCCATCATACTTGCCTGACAAAGTCCTAAACTCAGTTAAATCTGATTCTATACTCTAAGGGTGCTGCCTGCCAAAGAGATGGGGGTGGGGGCATTACTTCAAGGATTCATCTCACTTTAAATCTGACCTTAAATTTCAAGTGAGCACTCAGTACTACCCCAAAGTTCTACTATAGGACAGTGGCTTTCTTACTCTCTGAAGATTATTTCTCCTCCTTTCCTCTGCCTTTACATTTCTAATATCCTTCCCCACCACACATGCAAGGACCTCAATGGCTTAATTAAAATATTATTAGTCATCATTCAAGATCTTTAATTTTTCATGACAAAGCACAGAAATCTTCCTGCATTTGTAGCCATATAAGTGAGATCCTCAGCTCTTGCAATCAGTATTTGTTCTAATCAATGACATACAACTGTTTCAGATTGCTGCAGGTCTGCGCAGGGCCTCTGTTGGTGCAATAATTGCTCTTCCCCTCTGTCAGTTTTCTTTTTCACCACCTACAGGATTGTCTCCACCAGTATACATGTAAACTATATACTCTCCCATTATAAATACAAACAAATCAAAACCCCTCAAACCTCCCTTGACTTCTTGTTTCCATCTAGCCACAACCTAATTTATCCATTCTTCACAGCAAAATTCTTTAAAATAATTTTCTTTACTCATCACCTCATCACCTAGTTCTCAGGCTCCTTCACCCTTTCTCTTTTTCTGTTTTTTTTTTCCTCCTTCTCTGTTTTACCGTTTAAAGTTTGGAATGTCCCAAGGCTTTACCCTCTGTCTATATATATATATATATATATACACACATATATATTCATACACACACACACACACACACATATATATAAATATACATATATAAAAAAATATATAGATAACACAAACACATACATACTCTAGGTCATCTCAATTTAAATGCTGACCTTCTCATATTTACATTTCAGCCCTAAGCTTTTATTTAAGCTTTAGATCCATACACCCAACCCATTACTCAGCATAGCCAATAGGTATCTCAAACTTCATATGGCCAAAACAGAACTCTCAATTTTTTTCTGCATCTCAGATAATACAATTTGATTTGCCACTGCCCAGGGTCAAAAAACTAGAATTCTTCCTTGATTTCTGCTCTTTCTCTCACCTGCTACAGCCAATCAATCAGCAAGCCTTATTGGTTCTACCTTCCAAATAGTCTAGAATCTGAACACACCATACTATCTCTATTGCTACCACCCTAGTCAGAGCTGCCATCTTCCTTCACAGAGATGTTCTTTTTTCTTTCACCTTTGATCCCCTATAGCGCAGCCTCAACAAAGTAACCAAAACTCTTTTCCTTTCAATAAGTATAAATCAGATTATATCCTTCCATTGTTTCCTATGACACTTAGAATAAAATTCAAACTCCTAAACATGGACTACATGGTAACTTCTCTGCCTTCCTTATCTCTTAAAGGATCTATCCCCTGCCTTCAGATCTACACTCTGAAGGTCTAAGTGATCCGAAGGTCATGGAAAGTTTCTCTGAGAATGTGATATTTAAGCTAAAATCTAGAGGACTTTTGAGGCAGGAGTGAGGATGGGAATGGATATTAGGAAAGCATTCCAGGCACTACAAAGAGCTCACTGTAGAGCCTGGGTCACAGAGTGGTATTCAGTGGTCACTGCAGCAAAGACATTAGCAATTACAAGGTAGGGGCAGTTGCTCTTGATTATTTTTGTGTGTGTATATACTGTCTCTCTGTGTGTGTATTTATATTTTAATAGTTCATTAAATTCTACAGGGCCTTTGTGTTCAAAGGGAGAAGATGAATAATCCTAAGTAGTAGACTGGGCAGAGGAAAAGTAATTGGGTTATGTCCCTGGAGCCAGCCAAGAAAGGATACGTGCGGCAGGGAAAAATAGCCTGGTCCTGCTCCATGGCTACTTATACTATGGCTTTCAACTACGGAGTCTACAAAAACAACTATTTAGCTGTACTATAAACAGACATTGAAACAGCTTTCGACTCTGTGAATTTTACTAAAATATGTCTAATCTGGTTTTTCTAAGTAGTGCTTAAATATCTGAATTTTAAAAAGTCATGAAAAGAAGAAAAGTCTCCAAAAATTTAGCAGCCAGTCTTTTTCAGCAAATGTTATTCCTGGAAGTATTCGTACAGTCAGACTGAGAAAAATAGTGTTTATTAACCACTCGAAAGTTTAAATAAATTAAATGAACAGAGAAAATGGTTCTCAAAACAACTTAGGACCAGATCTTGGGGTGAGTTAACTTCACACTTGTAAGAGAAACAGGAAAGTACATCTTCAGTAATAAAGAGTGGCAACTTAATCGTTACCAGTCAATTTCAATGTTCTCAAGGGAAGCAATGCTGGGAATTCAGCCAGACAACGTCGGGCAAGAAACCAATCCTATTAATGGAACTATTTAACCTTTCCCCTAAAGACTGAGTCCTCCTCTAGGGAGGAGACTAAATGGAGAACTAAGTATAAGTGTTGGCCTCTGGGTTTGAACAACGAACTAAATGTATGTTCCGGACCAAATGATGGAAATTTTATTAACCTTTACTTCCTCATCTGTAAAGTGAAACAACTTAGACTTCATGTGTGGATTATTACAAGGAATACACCAGTTGACACAAAGTATCTAGCACACAGTAAGTATTAAAGAAATGTAGGTTCCCTTTCTTCCTTCTGGCAAAGGGGGCAGTTAGAGCCGGAAGTCATAGGCAGAAAGAAGGAAAAAAGAACACTTCTCTAAACTAAGATTCCCTGGGGATCCTGGGAAGACAGCAGCTTAGATAGGTCCCTTTTTCCTACCCTACATCACAAACTAGTCTACCTCTCCTAAGCTAGAAATGGCTGGTGCTGGCAAAACAAGCCTCTACAGAGAGGCTTACCTTATTCTTTCAAAAGGTAATGGATACATTTCAATTCTCATATATGCTTTAAAAATATGAATAAGGAAATAAAAGTTTATGCCAAATATATACACATAAAACTCCTATAAAAATTATTTGAAAATCACTATCACAGTAAGATTTCCAATAAACAAAGTTGAAATATACATATATATACATACACATATCTATATATACATAATAGTAGAAATATATATATCATACCTGGGCAATAAAAACACTGGCCATCCACTCCATCTGAGTTTGTAAGCTATCACAACACAGATGCCTGCAAAACAAGGTTTGTAAAAACGCATAATTGAAAAAGACAATCGACCAGTCTCAGGTGTACTTGTTTGGTGATTCAGGATGAGAAACTTCTTTGAGTTTCTCCTGATTAATGACTTAATGCAATCAAAAGTGGGATATTTGACAGCAAGTTGTTTCAGCCTTCTGCTAAAGTGTACTACATTAAAATAATGATGATGATGTGATGTTAGTTTAAAAAATACAGCTAAAGGCTTTGACAACTGTTGAAAAAATGATGAGCAATATTTTTGGAAAGGTAGAAAGGTCAATGTCATTGTGCTTTTTCAGGTATACGATGGGAAAACATTTTTTTTCTCCCTAGAAACTCTGAGCCTAAGTAGAAAAATGCATGCATATTCTCTTAACAGCAGATTTTTAAAAAAGGCTCAAACATAATCTCCATTATTATGGTCATAAACACTAATACCCACAAGACTTATGAAAAAAATAAATGAAAAAAATCATTGCTTTTCCAACAACACTGATTCAGTACCCTTTTAATGAAAACTTAAATAAAACAGAGATCAAGCCCTCAAGGTTCTGGTCATCTATTACAGGAGCCAGGCATGTAAATAAACACATTATAATATATTGAGAAAAACAGAAAGTGAAGTTGAGCACAAACATAGTAACAGCAGACTTGGGAATGAGGTGGGAGTTGTTTCCTAGGGGAAACTTTTCTAACTGATGTTAGAATTACATAATGGACATTTCAATCTAATGGTATTTTTCATATTCCCATAAAATTAATTCATTTAAAAAAAGTAAAAAATGAAATTTCTTGAAAATTTTGCTTCCTTCATTGGCTTCTCATGGAGATGTTTCCCCTTCCCATTGCCAGGTGCAAGAAAACTGTTTTCCCTACAAACATTTCACATATGTGAAATATTGTAGGTGCAAAGAAGCAGCAAACAATGATTAAAGGTGAGAGCTATCTGGTAAGACTCTTGGGGTATTTGAAGTATGCTTTGAAAGAAGAACCACAGGGGTGTCCACAGAAGAGAGGGAAGGGGCCCCGGTAAAGGGACCATATACATAAAGCATGTTGCTATGAAAGCGGTGAGAAATGTATAATGAAGTAAAGGAGTTTATTGTTTTAGCATTAAATAAAAAGGGAAAGTCATAGATGAAGCTGATGGCGCCACATATTAAGGGGCCTTGCATTTTATGCCAAGAATCTTTGGCACTCTTCTGTAGGTGATGAGGCTTCACAAAAGTTTTAAAGCAGGAGAGAAACATGATATAGCTCAGAAATATCTTTTTGTTGACTGGGTGGAGAATGTACTGGAAAACATAAAGTCAGAGACATGAAGAGCACTTGGTAACTCCTGGAATAACGCAGGCAGATGAAGACTGGTCTGTGAATGAAGGCATGGCCCTGGGGATAAAGGTGTGGATCAGAGAGACAATTAGGAGGCAGAATTGATGTGACTTACTGACTAATTAGACTCAGGTAGATGAGGGAGAAAGAGAATTCTAGTACAACCTCCAGGGAAATTGGTGGACAAGTGGCAACACTAATGGAAAAATGTACATGTATGGAAAGAATAGGTTTGAAACCATAATGTGAATTTATTTGTAACTGAGTTTTAGGTAGCTCTTATCTTTTAAAAAAATAAAATGTCTACCACCAATGACCACCCTGACAGGGAACACAACAGAGAGTCCCTGATGGAGCAGGAGAAAGGTGGGGTGCAGAACTCAAATTCTAGTAAGAAGACCAGACTTAATGGTCTGACTGAGACTGGAAGAACCCTGGCAAGCATGGCCCCTGGATTCTCTATCAGCCCAGAAATAAAACAATTTCCGAGGCCAACTCTTCAGACAGAGATTGGACTGGACTGTGGGACATAAAGTGATACTCATAAGGAGTGTGTCTCTTAGCTCAAGTAGATACAAGAGACTAAACGGGCAGCTTCTGTCTGGAGGTGAGATGGGAAGGCAGAGAGGGTTAGGAGTTGGTTGAATGGACATGGGGAATCAGGGGTGGAAAGGAGGAGTGTGCTGTCGCAGTATGCGGAGAGAAATTAGGGTCATATAACAATGTATGTATAAATTTTTGTATGGGAGACTAACTTGAAATGTAAACTTCATTTAAACTACAACAATAAGAAATAAATAAATAAAATTTGGCTACTTCTTATCCCATTAAATCTGGGGTTCTACACTCATACGGAGCCCTGGTGGCACAATGGTTAAGAGCTCAGCTGCTAACCAAAATATCAGCGGCTTGAATCCATCAGTTGCTCCTTGGAAACCATATGGGGCAGTTCTACTTTGTCCTACAAGGTTGCTATGAGTTGGAATAGATTCGTTGGCACTTAACAACAGCACACTCATATGATAAGTATGGAAGAAATTACAAATATTTCTCTTAAGAGGCATTGGCAAATAGAATACACGGGGCTGGAAGAGACCTGAACCCAAATAGAAGTCCATTTTCCTGTTCTTAGACTCAAAGTATTTGGGCAAGATTTCAACTTCACTTAGGTGAAACACTTCTTATCTGTAGTTCTATGTGCCAAATAATAAAGTTATTCTTTTACAGAGATTGTCACCAATACATCAAATCCAAAGTTGCTGTGAGGTGTTAACTTACCACTGATGTTTTTCAGAATATGCTGTCAACCCCCAACTGTATCACATGGAAAACAAAACAAAACACAACACACACGCATTAAAAACAATAAACTTTACAAGACTGAAAACAAAATTAGATGTTGAAGAAGCAACAGTTAATGGTAGGAATGCATACTAGTACAGATTTCCACAAGCGATAATTCACTGGGTATAACTTGTCTATAGATGAATACTAAATGTTGAGGAATTTGGCTACACATTTAAACAGGGTGAAGGGAGTCAGAGGCAAGGCATGATGGGACAGAGAGGGAGGCCTTTGAGAAGATTATCTTGACTGAATAAGAATACCTGGGAAAGTGGCCAAAATAAGGTAATATACATATTGACCTACTGATACTGGAGTAAATTAAAAATTGCAACACAGGTATATGTACTTGGCTTAGAAATTAAGTATGGAGGCAAAAATGAGGAAGCTTTCAGTAATATAATTGGAAAAGGACGTACATACGGTTCATTAAAATGTTTCATGGTATTAGGAAAAATATTAGTGCAAACTTATATTAGCTAATCAAGGTCATCTGTAATAAGAAGGTGTGGGATAAACCGAATGCTGAAGGTCAATCAAATTTTAAGAGGCACATTAACGTAGAAGAGGGGTCCGCTTCTCTCTACCATCTATATACTCTCTATTCAGTACCAACTGTGGCTGCTTGAATTGAGTGTGTCCACAATGGCAATGGGCAAATTACAGAGCTAGAACCAGAATGTTCTAGAAGCCAAGAGTGTAGAGTTGCCTGAAACATGCCATCTGTCCCCCAGGCTATGACTGATCAAGGAATGGGCTGCAGATGAGTCCAGGTGCTTCACAGCAGGCAAGGCCTCCTGGGGATTTCTTGGCCTTATGCAGGGGAGGCTGCAACTACCCAAAGGCTTGACCTGAGTCTCAGTGGGAACACCACCTCTCCTTACCGACTCATACAAGTTATCTTCCTCTGTGATAGGGTCCCTGCCATAGAAAAGGAAACTTAAATAATTTGTCTACTACTTAATTTGTAAGAAAGACCCATGCCTCTGATCCCTAAATCCTCAGATATAGTTCCCCATAATTTCTTCTTTTCAATAATCCTTCCCTTTCAAAGTTTACCTTGTTGGGGGCTTCATTTTCTTTTTCACCCCAAGATAAAACTTCATGGAACTGAGAGAAAACATTTTGTCATGCTTACTACTCTGTAAGGAAAATAAAAAAATTGCAATTAGACAAATCTTATAAGTTTTCTTACACTCCCCTGAGTGTTAATGATTAGATTTAGAATTGTTTAGTTTTTCCAAAGTTTCACACAAGAAATATTAAGTTTTCAGTTAATGAAGACTATTTCACTTACAGTTATAAATTTAAATATACAATTTTGGATATTTATGCATATTTCTATGTGTGTATATGTATACACATATACATGCATAAATATACACACAGGTCTGTAATTCTTTATTCAAAACACTTGAGGCCAAATACGTATCAGAATTCATATTTTTTATTTTAAAAATACAATACAGTGCATATCCCATATGCTATGTAACTCTATTATATGACCACTGCTGTCTGGGGCAGCTCCCTGTATTCAAATATATTCATATTTGTGAAATGCATGGCATTTCATACAGTGTGAGATTGTCAGATAAATAAATACAGACTATAAATATCCTAATGTTAGTTTGGGCCAAGTTTTACCACTAAGTGAGTTATGGTTTTCAGTGCTTTTTGGATTTCAGAATTATGAAAAACAGACCGTGAACCTGTATGGTACTAAGCTGGACCATACCAAATAAATATTTTAATGAAAATTAAATAATCACTAACAATTCATGAAAGCAGTCAATAAAAAAAGAGAATTCACATTTGGCCCTGGAACAATGATATATTCTCCACGCAGAAAAACATTCAAATTTTTTTTTTTTAAATTGTTTGAACACATCCAATTAGGAAAGCTGTCTGACAGAGACAAAAATTTCATCATTGTACTCTAATTTAAAAACTAAATACCAAAACCACATATATTTATTATTTATGCTTAGATACACTACAATAGATTTTATATAGATATTATAATACAACCATCCCCTACAACCCTAAAATTCAAAAGTAAGTCTCTGGTTTAAACTGGCAGGCAGATGACATTTATAACTGAGAGCAAGGGGTTGGGGTCATAGACACCTGGATGCAAACTGGCCTTGCTGTTTACTAGTTTGTGACCTCATGTTATTTTTCTCTGAACCTCATTATCTTGTTTGTACATGCTGTTGTTGTGTGCCATCAAGTCAATCTGGACTCACAGCGACCCCACAGGACACAGTAGAACTGCCTCATAGGATTTCTACTAAAATCTTTATGGGAGCAGATAACCAGGTCTTTTCTCCCTGGGAATGGCTGGTGGGTTCAAACTGTCAACCTTTAGGTTAGCAGCTGAGTGCTTAACCGTTGTGCCACCAGGGCTCCTTTGTTGTACATAGTGATAATAAAAATACCAACTGTCTTACAGAGAGTTATTATGAATATTAAAAGACAAAGAGAAGGGCTGCTGTGAAGATTAAGTGAGAAAACGCCTATAAAGGATATAGTCCAGTAATTGGCATACAGTAAACTCACTGGAAATTATAGCTACTGTAATTATAAATTTAGAACACATCACTTCATAGAAACAGCAACTAGACAGTAGTTAGGATTGCATGACAACACACAAAAGTCCACTTAGTATATATGTACCTGAACTATATTCTATGAAAGTTAAGGTATTACTATAGCTTCTCTTGATGAAAGCAGTCTGAACATAAAAAATATTAATGTAAATATATATTAGCTAATTAAGGTCATCTGTAATAAGAAGGTGTGGTATATATGTAAATAACAGCATATAAGTAAGGGGTGGGAAATATGTTTATCATATTAAAAATTTGTTTCTATGGAAGAAATGGGCTAGGGGTATATAGAGGAAATAGAGAGGAAAAAATATCCAGTAACATCAACTAATGGCAACTAATGGCTTCTGTGCCAGTAATTATAAGGCCTGAGTTTTCCAAGGTGAATTTACTCCTAATTACGATTATCAAGAAGTTTGCTATTGCTATTATTGCAGATAATATTATTTTAAAAAATTGTAGAACTCCCCCCCCCTTGTGGCTAGATTTTCAGATATGGAATCGTTGAGTGAAAGAAAGGCTGGGAACACGGTTCTGAATAAGATTTTGGCTAAATTGATAGAGTACATTTACTTACAGTTAAACATATATTCAAGTATTTGCTAGTCATTTTCAGTTTTGATTTCGTGAATAGATTATCCATGTCTTCACTTACTTGTTTGCATTAGTTCTTTATATATTAAGTATGAAATTGCTTTGTCTTCATTAATGAAATATTCTATCTAAATTGCTGTTCAACTTACGTTTGCTAATTGTATACTTTCATCATTTTTATGAATTCAAATATATTGATCTTCTCTTCTGGACTTTCTTACCTTTTCATCAAGTTTAAAATGCTCCCACATAGCTAATCAATAGTCAGTTAATTGATCTTGTAGTTTTAAGGTTGCTAAATATAAAGTTTTAAATCTTAAGGGTTGCTAAATATAAAGTTTTAAATCTTATATCAATCTGGAAGTTTTTTTATATACAGTAGAGGTGAGAATTTAAGTTGAAAGGTTTTTGTTAACAACTATCCTAGTCTTATTTATCAAACAAATCTACTTTTAGACATGCATTTATTATATCATATCTATCAGGAATTAAATCTTGATATACAAGTAAGTAGGAAGTCCTGGGTGGTACAAACGGTTAAGCACTTAACTATTAGCCAAAAGGTTGGCAGTTCAAACCCACCAAGAGGTACCTCTGAAGACAGGTCTGGGGATCTGCTTCCAAAAGGTAATAGCCTTGAAAACCCTATAGAGCAGTTCTACTCTGTACACACAGGGTTGCCAGAGTCAGAATCGACTCAATGACAACTAACAACAACAGACAGCTCCTAATGGAAAGTTCTATAAAACGAAATTTCGTTTCACAAGATAACTTTACTATTCACCTATCACAATTAGTTTTTTTAAGATTTGTATATCCTGGAAAATTTCTTCAAAAAGTTCAATATACTAGAGTATTATAAAGTCTGTGGTGTGTTGTCTCAGCCATCATATTTCAAAATAAAGTTTTTAACTAAGCCAATTAAATTAGTGTGCTTAAAAATTATTCTTGTGACTAAAAGGACTTTGCTTATTAGTGCAAGTAACTTTTAATAACCCCCTTAGCCACTTGCTTTTTCACACCATTAACAGTACAATGGTAATACTCTGTCAAACCTCTTACCTTTTATTTAAATCAAGTATGAAAACATTTTAATTAACATTTTCTGTGCAGGGAAAACTCAGAAAACAAAATATATCTTCCTCCGGGTAACACCCTAATTTGTTGTTAATGAACGTCCATAAATTATCTCTAATTAACACACAGTCTTTTAAAATACACTTCTCAATTTGTAATTTCTACTTCCTTCTTAGCAATTCATTTTCTAAATTTATCCAAGTACACACATATTAATGGCAACTGCTAAAACCAGAGGCAAATCTTTATTCAAATAAGTTGGGGAACTTTACTATTGATTATTTACTTCAAAATCATTTGAAAAGTTAACATTGCCAGTGACTTGACCATCAATATTAAAAAGGATAGATCAGTAAAATGGAAAAATTGCTAGCAAAACAAAATCATGTCTTGATAAAATAGTAGTTTGAGTATCAAGGAAAAACTTAAGTCTCATCTGACTGCCTTAATGTGAAAATTAAAGTATCAGTTGCATTAATTTATTCTGACAGATGTGCAAATACTTTTTAACACGAAATAGTTAGGCTATAATCCCATAACCTGAGGTCACTGTGATTTAAAAACAAAACGTGTTCAGTGTCCTTAAAGAGAACTGTCTTTTGGGTAAGCTATGGATACTATCACTGCCTATCAATTTATATGAATTGTCTTAGATTGAATAGGACTATCCTTTCAAGAAGATACACACTCTTGAAATATTTTCAAAATATATTTTGTTAAGCCAGCATCATCCTAAATGGACAAAGTCTGAAAGCATTCCCCTTGAGAACAGGAACCAGATAAGGATGTGCTTTATCACCAGTCTTATTCAACATTGTGCTGGAGGTCCTAGCCACAGCAATTAGGCTATAAAAAGAAATAAAGGGCATCCAGATTGGTAGGGAAGAAGTCAAAGCATCTCTCTTTGCAGATGATACGATCTTATACACAGAAAACCCCAAAGAATCCACAAGGTAACTACTGGAACTAATAGAAGATCTCAGCAAGTATCAGGAAACAAGATAAACATACAAAATTAGTTGGATTCCTCTATACCAACAAAGAGAACTTCAAAGAGGAAACCATCAAATCAATACCATTCTAGCCCCCAAGAAGATAAAATACTTTGGAATAAATCTAACCAGAGATGTAAAAGACGTATACAAAAAAAACCTGCAAGACACTACTGCAAGAAGCCAAAAGAGACCTACATAAGTGGAAAAATATACCTTGCTCATGGACAGAAGACTCAACATTGTGAAAATGTCAATTTTACCCACAGCGATCTACAGATACAATGCAATCCCTATCCAAATTCCAATGGCATTTTTTAAGGAGATGGAGAAACAAATCACCAACTTCATATGGAAAGGGGAGGGGCCCCAGATAAGTAAAGCATTACTGAAGAAGAACAACAAAGTGGGAGGCCTCATATTATCTGATTTTAGAACCTATTATACTGCCACGGTAGTCAAAACAGCCTGGTACTGGTACAACAACAGATACATAGACCAGTGGAACAGAATTGAGAATCCAGACGTAAATTCATCCACCTATAAGCAGCTGATATTTGACAAAGGCCCAAAGTCCATTTTTGGGGAAAAGACAGTCTCCTTAATGAATGGTGCTGGCATAACTGGATAACCATCTGCAAAAAACAGAAACAAGGCCCATACCTCGCACCATGCACAAAAACTAACTCAAAATGGATCAAAGACATAAATATAAAATCTAAAACAACAAAGATCATGAAAGAAAAAATAGGGACAATGCTAGGAGCCCTAATACATGGCATGAACAGAATACAAAACATTACTAAAAATGCACAAAACCCAGAAGAGAAACTAGATAACTGGGAGCTCCTAAAAATCAAACACTTATGCTCATCAAAAGACTTCACCAAAAGAGTAAAAAGACAACCTACAGACTGGGAAAAAATTTTTGGCTACCACAAATCCAATCAGCATCTGATCTCTAAAATCTACAAGATACTGCAAAACTTCAACAACAAAAATACAAATAACCCAGTTTAAAAATGTGCAAAGGAGATGAACAGGCACTTCACCAAAGAAGACATTCAGGTGGCTAACAGATACATGAGGAAATGCTCATGATCATTAGTTGTTAGAGAAATGCAAATCAAAACTACAACGAGATACAATCTCAACCCAACAAGGCTGGCTAGCATTAATCCAAAAAACACAAAATAATAAATGTTGGAGAGATTGTGGAGAGACTGGAACACTTATACATTGCTGGTGGGAATGTAAAATGGTAAAACCACTTTGGAAACTGATTTGACACTTCCTTAAAAAGCTAGAAATAGAAGTACCCTACTATCCAACAATCCCACTCCTTGGAATATATCCTGGAGAAATAAGAGCTGTCACGTGAATAGATATATGCAAATCCATGTTCATGCAGCACTGTTCACAACAGCAAAAAGATGGAAACAATCTAGATACCCATCAATGGATGAATGGATAAACAAATTGTGGTATATTCACACAATGGAATACTATGCAACGACAAAGAACAACGATGAATCCGTGAAACATTTCACAATATAGATGAATCTGGAAGGCATTATGCTGAGTGAAATCAGTCAGCCGCAAAAGGACAAATATTGTATGAAACCCCTAGTATAAGAACTCAAGAAAAGGTATAAATGCAGAAGAAAACTTTCTTTGATGGTTATGAGGGTGAGGAGGGAGGGAGAGGGTTATTCACTAGATAGTAGACAAGAATTATCTTAGGTGAAGGGAAGGACAACACACAATACAGGGAAGTCGGCACAACTGGACTAAACCAAAGCTAAGAAGTTTTCTGAATACAATCAAACACTTATAGGGGCAAAGTAGCAGGGGTGGGGGTCTGGGGACCATGCTTTCAGGGGACATCTAGGTCAACTGGCATAACAAAGTTGATTAAGAAAATGTGCTGCATCCCATTTTGGTGAGCGGTGTCTGTGGTCTTAAAAGCTAGTGAGTTGCCATCTAAGATGTATCAATTGGTCAAAACCCACCTGGAGCAAAGGAGGATGAAGAAGACCAAAGACACAAGGAAAATACTAGTCCAAGAAACAGAAGGGCCATATAAACTAGAGACTCGATCAGCGTGAGACCAGAAGAACTAGATGGTGCCTGGCTACCACCAATGACTGCCCTGACAGGGAACACAACAGAGGGTCCTGATTGGAGCAGGGATAAAGTGGGGTGCCAAACTCAAATTCTAGTAAAAAGACCAGACTTACTGGTCTGAGACTGGGGGGACCCCAGGAGACATGGCCTCCAGACTCTCTGTTAGCCCAAAACTAGAACCATTCCCGAAGCCAACTCTTCAGACAAAGATTAGACTGGACATAAAATGATACTCATGAAGAGCGTGCTTCTTAGTTCAAGTGTAAACATGAGACTAAATGGGCAGCTCCTGTCTGGAGGCAAGATGAGAAGGCAGAAAGGGACAGGAGCTGGCTGAATGGACAGAGGAAACCTGGGGTGGAAAGGAGGAGTGTGCTGTCACATTATAGGAAGAGCAATTAGGGTCACGTAAGGATGTGTGTATAAATTTTTGTATGAGAAACTAACCTGAGCTGTAGACTTTCACTTAAAGCACAATTAAAAGAAAAAAAAAAAAACTTAAAAAAAATATATATATTCTGCTAAGGGGTATGAGATTTTTCATCTCACTTACAAAATCTATCTGTTTAAGAGTCACTTTATGAACAGGCGTCCTGTGGTTGATTTTAAAGTTTGCATCAGCTTAAGGGAACCAAAACCCAAACCTATTGCCACTGAGTTGATTCCGACTCATAAGCAACCATAGAGAACAGAACCAAACTGCCCCACAGGGTTTTCTAGAGGAGCCCTGGTGGCGCAGTGGTTAAGAGCTAGGCTGCTAACCAAAAGGTCAGCAGCTTGAATCCATCTGCCGCTCCTTGGAAGCCCTATTGAGCAGTTCTACTCTGTCCCATAGAGTTGCTATGAGTTGGAATTGACTCGACAGCAATGGGTAATCTTTATAGAGGCAGACTGTCACATATTTCTCCCATGAAGCAGGTGGTAGGTTCGAACTGCCAACCTTTTGTGTTAGCAGCCGAGCACTTAACCACTGCACCACCAGGGCTCTTTGCTTAAGGGAAAACACCATAAAAAACTGAATTGCATAAACTGTAACATTTGAAAATATTTTGTACTATTTAAATAAAAAAAATTACTGATTCTCTTGAAATAAAATTCTGTCAGCACAAACATCAAGCTAAAATAATGCAAAATGAGTACGTTTCCTTAGCAAGTCCCTGCATACAGCCTTTGGGGTCAGACTCCCGGCTCCATCACTTACTGGATATGTGATCTTGGGGAAGTTATGCAATGCCTTTGTGACCCAATTTCTTCAACTATAAAGTGGGAATAATAATAGTACAGATTTCGTAGGTTGATTGTAAAGATAAAATGAGATACTCCAAGTGAAACAAACAGAACTGTGACTGGCATAGAGTAAGGCCTTGAATATGAGATTCTGCTACTATGACTGTGGAACCCTGGTGGTGCTGTGGTTAAGAGCTATGGCTGCTGAGTGAAATGTCTACAGTTCAAATCCACCAGCCACTCCTTGGAAACCCTATGGGGGTATTTCTATTCTGTCCTATAGGGTTGCTGTGAGTTGAAATTGATTCAACAGCAACGGGCTTGGTTTTTTTTTAACTATGACTATGTTGGCATTACTAATACTAAAGACTAGCACTAATACTATTACCACTACAGTGAAACTTAGGAGAGCCAGAACTCAACGGGACTGCTTTGTTTTTCCGGGGCTCGTAAGTTTTCTGCTTTGACTGGGCGCAGTCTGACTACTTTTCTATTGCTTATTTTAGTGGAAAATATTTGAGTTTTCCTTCTTGGACAGGTTTCTGCCTTTCACAGTTTTTATTGTATTAACATTAAATCAACTTCTAATGCTGAGTACTAGCTAAGAACCATTGACTAAAAGGAACCAACTGATAAAGCTCTTTTTCTTTCTTCATAAACACAGAAAGGTAAAATGAGTTCCCAGACAATAGCACTGATTCAAACTGCTTGTCAAAAGATGGATAATACTTGCACTGTTGGTGGGAATGCAAAATGATACAAACATTTTGGAAAATGACATGGCGCTTCCTTAGAAAGCTAAAAATAGAAATACCATATCATCTAGCAATCCCACTACTAGGAATATACCCTAGAGAAATAAGAGCCATCACACGAATAGACATATGAGCACCCATGTTCACTGCAGCATTGCTCACAATAGTAAAAAGATGGAAACAACCTAGATGCCCATTAACAGATGAATGGATAAACAAACTATGGTACATACACACAATGGAGTATTACGCAACAGTAAAGAACAATGATGAATCTGCAAAGCATCTCATAACATGGATTAAACTGGAGGACATTATGCTGAGTGAAATAAGTAAATCACAAAAGGACTAATACTGTATGAGGCCACTGATGTAAAAACTCATGAAAATGTTTACACACGGAAAGAAACAATCTTTGATGGTTACCAGGGAAGGAAGGGGTGAGGGGGGAAATACTAAACAGACAATAGATAAGTCGTAACTTTGGTGAAGGGTAAGACAGTACACAATATCGGAGAAGCCAGCACAACTTGTACAAGGAAAGGTCATGGAAGCTCCACTGGCACATCCAAACGCACTGAGGGACCAAATTGTTGGGCCAAGGACTGTGGGAACCATGGTCTTGGGGAACATCTAGCTCAACTGGCATAACATAGTTTAAAAGAAAATGTTCTACATTCTACCTTGGTGAGTAGCGTCTGGGGTCTTAAACACCTGTGAACAGCCATCTAAGATACTCCACTGGTCTCACCCCTTTGGGAGCAAGAGAGAATGAAGAAAACAAGATACAAGGGAAAGATTAGTCCAAAGGACTAATGGAACACAACTACCACGGCCTCCACCAGACTGAGTCCAGTACAACTGGTTGGTGCTCGGCTACCACCACTGATTGCTCTGACTGGGATCACAACAGAGGGTCCTGGACAGAGGTGGAGAAAAAAAGTAAATCAAAATTCTAACTCGCAAAAAAAGACCAGACTTACTAGCCTGACAGCGACTGGAGAAACCCTGAGAGTATGGTCCCTGGACACCCCTTTAGCTCAGTAATGAAGTCACTCCTAAGGTGCACTGTTCAGCCAAAGATTAGACAGTCCCGTAAAATAAAAGGAGACTAATGGTGCACAACAGCCCAGGGACAAGGACTAGAAGGCAGGAGGGGACAGGAAAGCTGGTAATAGAGAACCCAAGGTTGAGAAGGGAGAGTTTGTACATGTTGTGGGGTTGTTAACCAATGTCATAAAACAGTATGTGTACTAACTGTTTAATGAGAAACTATCTGTTCTGCAAACTTTCATCTAAAGTACAGTTAAAAAAAAAAAAAAAGAGATAAAAAAATGGATAATACTATGTATTTAAAGTTCCAATACACTTGACTAATTGTCAAAAAGAAGCCATCTTATTTTTCAGGCAAACAATATGGTGGAGCATTATTTGGAAAAGGGTGGGGGGGTATCATTAATAAGGCATTTCACAAATTTGTAATGAAGTGCCCATCAGGGCTGCAGGGTGACAGCATAGTTTGTTTCTTTGGCAAAGAGCCCTGCCTGGTGCTGTAAGTCTACCCTCTTCCTCATTTAAGAAAGCATATTACAATAAGTGAGAGCTAGCTCTCATGGATAAGGACAGCTCTTATACATAGATTTGAAATTATCACAGTTGTAATTATTAGTCTTATAAAGGCACTTATCACACACTGTGATTGAGGACTGCTGGTTTACACCTCTGGTTCTCAAATGCCAGTCTGAACTTGGGTGACAGCCTCTAATTTTTTAATAGATTGCAATGAAAGGAGAAAACTAGAAATAGTTTTTCATTAGGCTTTTTTTTAAATTAACTATTTTTAAAATAAAATTTCAATTAATTTTTCAATCCATGAGCACAATTAAGTGTTCTGGAATTCGCATTCTTCCCAGTGTTATCCATAATTTGTTATGATCCACACGGTCGAATGCCTTTGCAGAGTCAATAAATCACAGGTAAACATCTTTCTGGTTTCTCTGCTTTCAGCCAAGATCCATCTGACATCAGCAATGATATCCCTCATTCCATGTTATCTTCTGAATAAGGCTTGAATTTCTAGCGGTTCCCTGTTGATGGACTGCTGTAACCACTTTTGAATGATTTTCAGCAAAATTTTACTTGTGTGTGATACTTATGATATTGTTCAATAATTTCTGCATTCGGTTGGGTCACCTTTTTCTGGAATAGGCAGAAATGTGGATCTCTTCCAGTTGGTTGGCCAGGTAGTGGTCTTCCAAATTTCTTGGCAGAGACCAGGGGGCACCTCTAGCGCTGCGTCCATTTGTTGAAACATCTCAATCAGTATTCCGTCAATTCCTAGAGCCTTGTTTTTCGCCAATGTCTTCAGTGCAACTTGGACTTCTTTCCTTCAGTTCCATCGGTTCTAGATCATATGCTGGCTCCTGAGATGGCTGAACGTTGACCAATTCTTTTTGGTACAGTGACTGACTATTCCTTCCATCTTCTTTTGATGTTTCCTGTGTTGTTTAATATTTTCCATGTAGACTCCCTCAATACTGCAATTCGAGGCTTCAATCTTTCCTTCAATTCTTTCAGCATTCTTCCCTTTTGGTTTTCTAACTCCACGTCTTTGCATTTCATTGTAATACTTTACTTTGTCTTCTGGAGCTGGCTTTTGAAATCTTCTTTTCAACTCTTTTACTTCATCATTTCTTCCTTTTGCTTTAGTTACTCTATGTTCAAGAGCAAGTTTCAGAGTCTGTTCTGGCATCTATTTTGGTCTTTTCTTTCATTCCTGTCTTTTTAATGACCTCTTGCTTTCTTCATGTAAGATGTCCTTTATGTCCCTCCACAACTTGTCTGGTCTTTTGTTCACTAGTGTTCAATGCATCAAATCTTTTCTTCAGATGGTCTCTAAATTCAGGTGAGATATACTCAATGTCATACTTTGGCTCTTCTGGACTTGGTCTAATTTTCTTCAACTTGAATTTGAACTTGCATATGAGCAACTGATGATCTGTTCTGCAGTTGGCCCCTGGCCTTGTTTTGACTGATGATACTGAACTTTTCCATTATCTCCTACCACAGAGGTAGTCAATTTGATTCCTTTGTGTTCTGTCTGGCAAGGTCCAAGTGTATAGTTGCCTTTTGCATTTCTGAAAAATGTTATCTGCAATGAAGACATCATTGCAAATTCTATCGTGTGATCTCTGGGGTCATTTCTATTACCACAGCCATATTTTCCAACTACTGATCCTTCTTTGTTTCCAAATTTTGCATTCCAATCACCAGTAATTATCAATGCCTCTTGACTGCATGTTTGATCAATATCAAACTGCGTAAGTTGGTAAAAATCTTCAATTTCTTCATCTCTGGACTTAGTGGTTGGTAAGTAAATTTGAATAGTCGTGTTAACTGGTCATCCTTGTAGGTGTAAGGATATTATCCTATCGCTGAAAACACTGTACTTTAGGATAGATCTTGAAATGTTCTTTTTGATGATGAATGTGGTGTCATTTCCCTTCAATCTGTCATTCCTGTCATAGTATAAAATGATTATCTGATTCAAATAGCCAATACCAGTCCATTTCAGCTCACGAACACCTAGGATATTGATGTCTATGTATTCCATTTCATTCTTGACGATTTCCAATTTCCTAGATTCATGCTTTGTACATTCCACATTCTTATTAATGCACGTTTGCAGCTGTTTCTTCTCATTTTGAGTCATACTACATCAGCAAATGAAGGTCCCAAAAGCTTGACTCCATCCATGTCATTAAGTTCGACTCACTCTGAGGAGGCAGCTCCTCCCCAGTCATGTTTTGAGTACCTTCCAACCTAAGAGACTCATTTTCTGGCCCTATATCAGACAATGTTTCACTGCTATTGATAAGGTTTTCACTAGTTAGCTTTTTTCAGAAATAGATCTCCAGGTCCTTCTTCTTAGTCTGTCTTAGTCTGGAAACTTGCTGAAACCTGTCATGAGTGACCCTACTCATATTTGAAATACCAGTGGCATAGCTTCCAGCATCACAGCAACATACAATTCACCACAGTAGGACAAACTGACAGACACATGGGGTGATTTATCATAGGTACTTAAATGAGAGATGTTATTTTTCTTATTTATGTATTTTTAAAAAATCTTGTATTTTACTTTTATTATTTTATCATAAACATTTTTCTATATTAACCATTTATTATTTTAAGACCTGCTCAGTATATTTTTTTTTTCAATTAATTTTACTGTGTTTTAGGTGAAAATTTACAGCTTATTTTCTCATTCAAAAATTTATACACAAATTGTTTTGTGACATTGGTTGCAATCCCCTCCATGTGTCAGCACACTCCCCCTTTCCCTTTCTACTGCAGGTTCTCCATGTCCATTCGTCCAGTTTTCCTGTACTGTCCTGCCTTCTAGTCTTTGCTTTGGGGCAAGTGTTGCCCATTTGGTCTCATGTACTTCACTGAACTAAGAAACACCTTCCTCATATATGTTATTGTTTGTTTTATAGGCCTGTCTAATCTTTGGCTGAATGGTGGAATTCAGGAGTGGCTTCAGTTGAATTAACAAGGCATCTGGGGGCCATAGTCTTGGGGTTCCTTTAGTCTCTGTCAGACCAGTAAGTCTGGGTCTCTTCTTGTGAATTTGAATTTTACTCTACATTTTTCTCTTGCTCTGTCTGGGACCCTCTACTGTGATCCCTGTCAGAGTGGATGCTGGTGGTAGCCAAGCATCATGTAGTTCTTCTGGGCTCAGACTGGTGGAGGCTGTGGTTCACGTAGTCAATTGTATGGACTAATATTTTCCTTGTGTCTTTTGTTTTCTTCATTTTCCTTTGCTCCGAACAGGATGGGATCAACAGATGTATTTTAGATGGCTGCTAGCAAGCTTTTAAGACCCCAGACACTAATCACTAAATAGGATGTAAAACATTTTCTTTATGAACTATGACAATTGACTTAGATGGCCCCTGAGACCATGGTCTCCAGCCCTCAGCCCCATTAAATTGGTCCCTCAATGTGTTTGGATGTGTATAGGAAGCTTCTATGGCTTTGCCTTAGTCAAGTTGTGCTGAGTTCCCCTACATTTTGTGTTGTCTTTCCTTTCACCGAAGTTACCACTTGTCTACTATCTAGTTAGTGATTTTCCTTCCTTACCCCTTCCCTTCCTGGTAATTATAAAAGACTTTTTTTTTTTTCTTTTCTGTGTGTAAACCTTTTCCTAGGTTTTTATAATAGGGGTTTCATACGGTATTTGTCCTTTTGTGATTACTTATTTCACTCAGCATAATGCCCTCCAGATTCATCCATGTTGTGAGATGTTTCCAGCATTTGTCATTGTTCTTTATTGTTATGCAGTGTTCCATTGTGTGTATATACCATAATTTATTCATCTGTTGATGGGCACTTAGGTTGTTTCCATCTTTACTATTGTGAATAATGCTGCAGTGAATATAGGTGTACATTTATTTGTGTGATGGTTCTTATGTCTCAAGGATATATTGCTGGGAGTGGAACTGCCAGATCATATGGTATTTCTAGCTTTTTAAGGAGGTGCCATGTTGTTTTTCAAAGTGGTTGTACCATTTTAAATTCTCACCAGCTATGCATAAGCGTTCCAATCTCCCCGCAACCTCTTCAACGTTTAGTATTTTCAGTTTTTTTGATTTGTGCCAGTAATGCCCTGGTGAGATGGTATCGCATTGTTGTTTTGATTAACATTTCTCTAATGGCTAATGATTGTTACCATTTTCTCATGTGCCTGTTAGCCACCTGAATGTCTTCCTTATTCAAGTGTCTATTTATATCCTTTGCCTATTTTTTAATTGGATTATTTGGTTTTTTGTTTATTGAGGTGCTGAAGTATTTTATAGATTTTAGTGATTAGACCCTGTTCAGATATGTTGTAGCCAAAAAAAATTTCTTCATCTGTAGGTTCTCTTTTTGCTCCTGGTGAAGTCTTTTGATTAGCATGCATGTCTAATTTTTAGGAGCTCCCACTTATCCAGTTTATCTTCTGATGTTTGTGCATTGTTAGTTTGGTTTGTATTGTATTTATGCCATATATTAGGTCCCCTAGCACTGTCCTTTTTATTTTTAATTCCATGATCTTTATTGTTTTAGGTTTTATGTTTAGATCTTTGATCCACTTTGAGTTACTTTTTGTGTACGGTGTAAAGTGTTGTTTCATTTTTTTGCAGATGGATATTTAGTTTTGCCAGCATCATTTGTTAAAATGACTAGCCTTTCCCCTACTTAATGGACTTTAATCATTTTGTCAAAGATCAGCTGACCATGAGGGGATGGATTTACATCTCAGTTCTGGATTTTGTTCCATTGGTGTCTGTCCTTGTACCAGTATGCTGTTTTGACTACCATGGCTGTGTAGCAGGTTCAGAGATCAGGTAGTTTTACGCCTCCTAATTTGTTCTTTTTCTTCAGTAATGCTTTGCTTATCCAGGACCTCTTTCCTTTCCATATAAATTTGGTGATTAGTTTTTCCATCTCATTAAATAATGCTTGGTATTTGAATCGGGATTGCATTATATCTGTAAATCGCTTTGGGTAGAATTGACATTTTCACAATATTGAGTCTTCCTACCCATGAGCACAGTATGTTTTTCCTTTTATGTAGGGAATTTCAGAACACTTCACTGTGCTCATTAGGAACCTGTACATAGATCAAGAGGCAGTCACTCGAACAGAACAAGGGGATACTGCATGGTTTAAAGTCAGCAAAAGTGTGTGTCAGAGTTGTATCCTTCCATCATACTTATTCAATCTGTATGCTGAGCAAATAAGCTGAGAAGCTGGACTATATGAAAACGACTAGGGCATGAGGATTGGAAGAAGACTCATTAGCAACCTACATTATGCACATGCCACAACCCTGCTTGCTGAAAGTGAAGAGGACTTGAAGCACTTAATGATGAAGATCAAAGACCACAGCCTTCAGTATGGATTACACCTCAACATAAAGAAAATGAAAATCCTCACAACTGGACCAACAAGCAACATCATGATAAACGGAGAAAAGATTGGAAGTTGTCAAGGATTTCGTTTTATTTGGATCCACAATCAACACCCATGGAAGCAGCAGTCAAGAAATCAAACGATGCATTGCACTGGGCAAATCTGCTGCAAAGGACCTCTTTAAAGTGTTAGAAAGCAAAGATGTCACCTTGAAGACTAAGGTGCACCTGACCCAAACCATGGTGTTTTCAACTGCCTCATATGCATGTGAAAGATGGACGATGAATAAGGAAGACGGAAGAACTGACATCTTTGAATTGTGGTGTTGGGAGTACAATTTTTCACAGTATTCCATTATGATCCTTTTTATTTCAGTTGCATCTGTTGTAATGTACCCCATCTCATTTCTTATTTGGTTTATTTGCTTCCTCTCCTATTTTTATTTTGTCAGTTTGGCCAATGGTTTGTCAATTTTGTTGATCTTTTCAGAGAACCAACTTTTGGTCTAGCTGATTCTTTCTATTGTTTTTCTGTTCTCTATTTTATTTATTTCTGGCCTAATCTTTATTATTTCCTTTTTCTGGTGCCTGTGGGCTTCTTTTGTAGCTGTTCTTTCTTTGTTCGAGTTGTTGGGCTAACTTTGATTTTGGACCATTTTTCTTCGTTGATGTGTGTTTACTGCTATAAACTGACCTCTGAGCACTGCCTTTGGTGTGTCCTAAAGGTTTTGGTATGATGTTTTCATTCTCATTTGATTCTAGGAATTTTCTGATTCCATCTTTGATGTCTTCTATTACTCAGTTGTTTTTAAGCAAAGTTTTATTCAGTTTCCATGTACTTGATTTTTTTTTCCTTGCTCTTCCTGTTACTGGTTACTACTTTTATGGCATTGTCATCAGAGAGAATGATCCATATTATTTCCATGTTCTGGGTTTCATTGAAGGTTGCTGTGGATAAAATGTGGTCTATCCTGGATAATGTTACATGTGTGCTGGAAAAGAATGTATAGTTTTCTGCTCTTGGTATTTTTGTACTTTTCAATTGAGGTATAATTTACATGCAGTAAAGTGCACAAAATTGAAACATTTAGTTTAATGAGTTTTAACCACTGTAAACACTCATGCAGCCATTACCCCAAACAGGATATAGAACATTTCTATTACTGGTAGTCTCCTACTGACCCTCTTCCCTGGCAATACCGTAACTGTTCTCCCCACCTCAGGCAACCATTTTCTAAAAGGGATTATATGTTACTATTTTGTGCCTAGATTCTAGGGTATGAATGCATCATTTTCCTATTAATGGACATTTGTTATGTTTTCAGGTTTGAGTTTTTTTGAATAAACTGCCACAAACATTCTTATACAAGTGTTTTTGTGGACATAATGCCTGAAAGTGAAACTGATGGGGTCATGTGGTAGATGTATGAATGTCTTCATGAAAAACAAACAAAAAAATCCCCTGGCAAATTCATCAGTTTATGAGAATTCTAGCTGTCCACATTTCTGCCAACATTAGGTACTGTCAGTCTTTTTGATTTCAGTCATCTACCAAAAAACAGAACAAAACCAGTTGCTATAGAGTCAGTTCAGACTCAGGGTGATTCCATGCGTTTCACATAGGGTTTCCATGGCTGTGATCTTTGTGAAGCAGATCACCAGGACTTTCTTTCATGGTGACACTGGGTGGGTTCAAATCACCAATCTTTTGGTTAGTAGCCTAAGTTTTAACCATTTGTACCACTCAGAGACTCCCTTAATCATACCTGTGGGTATAAAATAGTATGTCATTATGGTTTTAATTTGCATTACCCTGATGACTAATGATGTTGAGCATTTTTGGTTCAGTGGCTTATTGGCCATTCCTAATCTTCCTTTGCCCATTTTTTTATTGGTTTGTTCGTCTTCTTATTACCGATTTGTAGGAGAATTCTTTATATATATATTTGGAGATATATATATATATATGTGTGTATGTGCTGTGTGTGTGTGTGAATACATTTTTCTCAGTCTGAGATGTGCATATTCATATTTTTAAAGGTGTCTTTTGATAAGCATGCAAAAATTACTATACAAAATTTTTAAATGTTTTAGTTTAAGAAGAACTTTTAGATACATTCTTATTTAACTATTAAAACAACCTGGCATGCAAGGCTCATACAATCATCATATTACAGATTCAGAAACTGAGGTGGAGAGATTAAATATTCACACAATGAACTCTTAACAGAGCTAAGATTTTTTTGATGCTATAGGTTCAACATTCTTATAGCTACATCATTTGTCTCCTCCCCATTTTTCATCTCTACTCCCCCTCTCTATTCAACAATTATTTAATAAAAATGTTTTATTAATTACTTCAAACCTTTGAGAATATATTAACAAGATTCAATTAATAAATATGACATTACAGGGGTCAGTTAATTAAAATGTATAGGAAATACATTAGTAAGATTCATTTTAACTTTTGGGTTTTGCCTTTTTGTTCTAGCTTTTATTAAATTCCATTAACTAAACTCAAGCTACTTTTGCCTTAGGGTATGACACATTCTCTCTTAATGTTATTCACTGTGATGCTAACTTATAGGCTAGTTTATATAATACATATTTAGATTTTTCTTCAGGGCTAAAGTCATTCTCTGCCCAAAAAAAGTAAGGCGCTTAGTGAGGCCATATGAAATTCTTCACTGTGTTACTAAGTGCATGAATGTCATATCCCAGAGGCTAAACTAGATCATCAGCTTACTATGCATTTTATTTAATACCGGGCTATGACTTCCAAGCAAGAGGGCTGAGAGCAGTATAACATAGGAAT
This sequence comes from Dugong dugon, assembly GCA_030035585.1. Classification (NCBI taxonomy): domain Eukaryota; kingdom Metazoa; phylum Chordata; class Mammalia; order Sirenia; family Dugongidae; genus Dugong; species Dugong dugon. The sequence goes on along the minus strand of CM057463.1, from coordinate 95,662,382 downwards.
GCCAACACCCAAGAAATAAAAATGTATACAAATTCAAATATTTCATATATAAATACCTTCAAATCCTTGTAAAGAAAGAGGTACCCATCTCGTAAAACAAAATACCGGTCTTGAAACTTATTTCCAGATAATATTTTAGATGGTTCTTCTTTGATTTTCAAAACTCCGTCTTTGATACTTTCCAGGGCGCTCCTCTCTGTAAAACACAGCAATTACTTTTGTAAGTTATGTACATTTTTACTTATTTGGAATATAATAAAAACATCAGTATATTTTTAGTTTTGATAATATAAAGCAGTAACTTGTTTTCTACCACTAAGAAGCCCAAGATTAATTTCTGGGAACACCATGCTTTAGAACACTATTGATATTTATATTAAACAGATTTGTATTGCCCAATATGGCAGTCATTGGTCTTAAGTAGTTACTGAGCACTTGAAACGTGGATAGTTTGAATTGAAATGTGCTGTACATGTCAAAGGAGCCCTGGTGCCACAGTAGTTAAGCACTCAGCTGCTAACAGAAAGGTTGGCAATTCAAATTCACCAGCCGCTCCTCAGGAGAAAGATGTAGCAGTCTGAATCCGTAAAGATTTACAGCCTTGGAAACCCTATGGGGCAGTTCTACTCTGTCCTTTAGGGTCTCTAGGAGTTGGAATGGACTTAACAGCAGCAGGGTACACATGAAAAATATACAGATTATGAAAACTTAGTAAAAATAAATACAGAATATCACACTTTAAAAATATTGATTAGATGATGGAATAATACTTTAGGTATAAGACACTAAATTAAAATTAAATTCACCTGTTTCTTTTTACTTTTTTAATGTGGCTACTAGAAAATTTTAAATTACATATGTAGCTTGCATTGTATTTCCTTTGAACAGCACTGGTAGGAATAATGCAACTGCATAGGCAAAAAGATGAACATATCTATGAATTCTGACACAGGAATCCAACAATTGGAAAGGGATTAGAGTGACTTCTATAAATGTGAATCAGATGAAAGGCAAAATTGCTAAGATAGAGCATGTGACAACAATTATATTTCATGTGCAATACTGTCAGTGTCCCACACTTACAAAACATTTTAACTAATTCTATTAAAAAAAACAAAACAGTTTTTGGTGAGAACACCAAATCTGTACTTGTTTTATCATGTATAAATTTATCAATTTTTATCTCCAGTCTAAAACTTTTCCCTAAAATCCACACTTAGATATTCAACTGCCTATTTGAGAACTGAAGAATAGTGGAAAGAAAAAGGAATCTGAAGTCCACTAGTCATGAAAGTTGTTGGAAGGTGTCAACCTCTGCTTCTTCTGTAAAAGAAGAAATGAAACCTAACCTGCAGAACTGCTGAGGTGATTATATTGGATAATGTACACAAAAGATGTATGTCTGGGCGCTACATCAGGATTAGGACGTGCACAATTTGTTAGCATTTAGGTGATACAATTTTAAATATTCAGGCATAGTTTTTGAAAGTTATAAAATAGCAACTTGAAAGACTTTAGAAAGGAGAAATCTTAGTTGTAAACATAACAACCCCTTGGTTTATTTTTTAGGGGAAAACCTTTACTTATAGAACAAACAATAACAAAGTTTAGGACTATACATATCATAAGAAAACAAGAGTAAAACAAAAACAGAAAAAAGTTCTTTATAACTCAAATATGAGTGTGGAATGACTACCTGGAAGCAAAAATCCCTAGGATTAATTATTTCACTGATCATAACCACAAACAACAATTAAAAAAAAAAACAATTTTCATGATATACATACTTGCCATAGACAACATAGCTTTTATCACATTTTCATATTAATAGGTTCTTTCTAGGTACTTTGTTACTTTAAAATAATTATTAAAAAACATATTGTAAGATTTATCTTCTTGGTTCAGTCTCCGGAAACCCTGTTGGCACAGTGGTTAAGAGCTACGGCTGCTAACCAAAAGGCTGGAAGTTCAAATCCCACACTGCTCCTTGGAAACCCTATGGGGCAGTTCTAATCTGTCCTATAGGGTTGCTATGAGTCAGAATCGACACAACAACAGCAGGTTTTTGGTTCAATCTCTGATAGTTAATTCCATAAAAAAATATTTTAAAGAATATTTCATAGCTAAGTATCTTCTTATTAAAGTAAAAGAATAATTTTCCAATCAAAAGGCTTGAAAGGCAGATTTTAATGTTATCAGAATATCAAGAGAAAATAAACTATACAAAATAAAAGCAGGACTCAGTGAAACACATATCACACATCTACTCTTTCATTTCTTCATCAAGTATTAATTGAGGGTATCCTATGCACTAGGTTCTATGGAGCCCTGGTGGCGCAGTGGTTTAGAGCTTGGCTGCTAACCAAAAGGTGAGTAGTTAGAACCCAGCAGCCACTCCTTGGAAACCCTACGGGGCGTTTCTACTGTCTTATAGGGTCGCTATGAATCAGAACTGACTCAATGGCAATGGGTTTGTTTTAGGCACTAGATTCTAGGAATATACAACCAGCAAGACAGAAATGGTCTCTGCACTTGTAGTACATGTTAAAGATAGAATTAAACACGGATTAAAACAATAATTGTGTATCTTATGATACTGGAAGTACAGGACACAATTTAGAAAACACTGGATGTGCTTGGTGATTCAGTTAGTTTAGAAAAGGAAAGTATAATACTGTTGTTTCAAAAATAGGTATTCTAAACAGCACTAAACAAATTATAAGCTACAAATATTGAATACAGCCTAAATCAAATTCCATTCACACATTCTGATTTAACCATTTTTCTTCTGATTTTTGTCCAAATTAGCAAAATCTTTCAAATTCCAGCAATACAAAATAATTGTAAGTTCAGACTATTCATAGGTCAAAGGGAAACAGGATTAGAATATTTAGAAAAAAATATTCTTTCCATTTTTGGTGCATATTTGTTAAAACTTATTTTAATAATTATTCTAATGGAGCATGTTATCTAAATCCTGGAGTAAGGATTTAATTAAGGAACTCAGAATGAAGGCTTAGCGAGGAACATACATTAAGGACACAAGAATAAACGGAACTTTGAAATATGAAGCTCTCTGATAAATACTGAGGATTTAAGACTTTCTAAAAGCTCTCAGAACTAAATTTGTCTGGTCCAGAATTTAAATTAAGAAGAAAGACACTTACCAATTAAGAGCCAAAATAAAGTTACAGACTTTGGGGAATATGGAGGGGGACCCACACAATATCATGAATTGAATGGCTTCTGGTAATTCACTCATTCAATAGTTCAGGTGTGGCTTGGTGCCTGACTTTGGGATACTTCACTCATATTTTTCACTCCTTCCACTCCCCATCTTGGGCAGAAAGCTTATTATGATCTTTTGCTCCAGAAGAATTTAGTTCGGTATAAAGTTCATGATAGCTGTGTCCACCATACCTGCTGTCCTGACTCTGTCTAGATTCGAGTTCTACGGTCCAGTTTGTCAGTATTTAAGTTTCATAACCTGAATATCCTCTGTGAACTGGAGTTCAAATGCGTGCAATTTAGATCTATCTGGGGTTTCTCTTTTACAACTCTTGAGATTCTAGCCAGAGCTTCTGTCTCCATGCTATGCTCTGAGCTTCTCTCTTCTCTGAAACCCTACTCTTCACGTACTACTCTATAGTGCACTGACCTTTCTAGATGTCAAACTTTTCTAGCTCCTAAGACGTCAGAGTATTAATATGCCTAATGACACATTAGCAGTCTTTCCAGTCACTATCTCTTATTACATAGCCATTCAATATCTATCAGATCCCTTTAACCTAAACAAAAAGAAAGACTGATTTCACATATCACATGGTCCATGATATAAACCCTACACATGGTGTTAAAAAAGTTACTATCCATAGAAAGGAGTCCTGGTGGTATAGTGGTTAAGAGCTTGGCTGCAAACTAAAGGTCAGCAGTTCAAATCCACCAGCCACTTCTTCGAAACCCTGTGTGGCAGTTCTACTCTGTCGCTATGAGTCAGAACCGACTCAATGGCACCTAACAACAACATCCATAGAAAACTCTGTAATAAGAATTAAAAAAAAGAAAGAAAAAAGGATACAGCATGTTTATTTGCTTTTAATTGGGGGGGGGGGAACTACTGCACATAATTAATGTACTGAAGGAAGCCATTAAGTAAGAGACTTGGGAAAACCAATTATTTTTTTCCCCCCATAGCATAATGGGTCTGAAGATTTAATGTACTCCCTAAAGCACTTAATTCCCCCATAACGGATCCTGGGATGCACCTTAATAGCTACTATTTCATTTACTACCTTTTTGTCTTTTGTTCCCTCTACTGAATCATTAAAACCCTCTCCCCTTTTGGTGGTTGTGAGGGGGAGGATGGCTGGTGGAAGTATAGTGGAGGGTCTTTAGATTTAACACTGTGGCTAAGAAGACAAACTGGTATTCTTAGTTGTACTGAATTCTCACATCGTATCAATTAGAAAAGTTCTTAAAAATCAGTATGTATGATACAAAACAGAATGGCCAAATTTATTTCAATGGAACAGATATGTTACCAGGACAATGAAACTAATATAAAAAAGGGGGAGGGGGAGTTCTTCCAAATGATTTTAAATACTCAAGTTCTTATGCAAAAGTAACTCCTAACTATTGCTATTATTGTATAACTTTGAGTTGATTCTGACTCACAGTGACACTACAGGGCAGAGCAGAACTGCCCCACAGTGTTTCCTAGGCTGTAATCTTTATGGAAGCAGATTGCCAGGTCTTTTCTCCTACAGAAACAGCTGGTGGATTCAAACTGCAGACCTTCTGGTTAGCAGCTGTACGCTTTAACACAGTGCCATCGGGGCTCCTTCAGTGGTCCCTAATCCAAATAAAATAATTGATCTACAGGGGAGGTGAGGGAGGAAAAGAATATGGACATTTCCAACTACTCCAGTTCATACTTGTTATCATGCTTCTAAACTAAAAATTCTGATGGTGTCAAAGATATAACTTAGCCCTTAATATAAAAAAAAGTTATAGTTCCTTCACAAACTAGCTGTTAATACATAATAATTTTACATCTGCTTTTTAAAACAATATGTGCTTTGGTCTTTCCTCTTCAACTTATGTGAGAGATGACAGCACCATGACTAACAGCACACTTTGGAGCTAGACTCCTGGGTTTGAATGAAACCAACTACATCTCCTAGACTCTGGGAAGTAATCTCTAAACCTCTATTTACTAAACTGTAAAATGGGATACATGATAGAACTTACCTCATGGATTTGATATAGGAAGTCCTTAGAACTGTTCCTGGCACATATAAAACGGAATGAGTTTGCTTAATTAATGGAGGACAGATATAATTTTTCTTCACATTGCACACTATAGTAAACAGTACATACAGAGCCACCCTTCCCAAAGTCTGAGAATTTATAGACTGATTTACTAAGATCCTGAAAAACTAACATCTGATTTATTCTTGATTGCAGTGCAGTATGTGGTTGACAACAGTGTATACAGCCTAGATTTGGAGCGATCTTGGTTCTAACACCTGCTCCTCCACTTTCCAGTAGGTCACCGTGAGGGAGCTATGTAATGTCTCCAGGCCCCACTTTCTCCATTTGTTAAATATCTATAAGTGTTAGTAAATACCTCCTAAGACCTAAGACCTCCTACAAAGATTAAATGAGATGATGAATGCAAAGCATCTAGGACAGCATCTGGCATGTAGTAAATGCACAGTAACTATTAATTATTGTTATCTCTTACAGCTGTGATATGCACAGTGACAAGGGAATATGCAACAAATGGGTCTGTTTTACATGGTCTCCATGTGTCACTCTTCTTCTCAGGCTGGCAATGACTATTTCTTCAGGCCAGCACACTATTTGAAAGAATTTTTGTTTCAAGTTCCATCACTCCCCATGTACTCTAAGTGCTGAAGGAAATAAATGGGCAGTTTCCATGAGAGACAGTCTCTTGAAAATATGTAACACCAAGTGAGATCTGGCAAAATTTACAGTCTAACATCTAAAAAGTTCTTCAAAATTCCAAAATATGGTCACTTTCCTTTGTTTGGTATTGACTGTATAGAACACATGTACCCTTTATAGTTTGGAGGCAGCAGAATTACTGAAATATTTCACTCATTATGTGCCCTACTCAAAATGCACTGTAGTAAAATTTAGTTTTAAAACTGAGTAGAAACCAAATAGGGCACAACAGCTGCTTAAAAGTAATCTATTTCTTTTAAAAGCTAAATTTGATCCCCCCAATCTCTTTTCCTTTGTTACTTGTATCAAAGAAGCAACGGTGAATCGTTAACTAACAGCCTGTGTGACTAGTAGTCACTTGCAACTAGCAATCACATCTATTTTCCCTACTTCAATGTCTCAGTTATAATCCATGGAAGCATCCAAACCAAGATCAAGAACTACACACAGCTTTCAAGCTTTCATGATAATTATGTAAAGCCTTCTCTACTAACATAGGTCCCTGGGTGGCACAAATGGTTAAGCGCTCAACTACTAAACCAAAAGTTAGTGATTCGAACCCACCCAGAGATGCCTTGGAAGACAGGCCTGGCAATCTGCTTCTGAAGGGTCAGAGGCTTGAAATCCCTACGGAGCAGTTCTACTCTTCACACATGTGGCCGCCATGAGTCACAATAGACTTGAGGGCAACTAACAACAACTTGGATATAAATGAGTTTGCAGTCCTCTAAACTTTTGTCAGTACTTGCTCTGTTACAAAGTGTTGCATCTATTCATTTAACTTTAAAAAGTGTACTTAGCATATACTTTTAATGAATTTTAAAAATGAGTAAGATATAGTCTTTTTACAGGAAGACAACATGTACAACAGAAACTAAACAAGTAATGATATTTCCTTGAATGAGAGGCATTTGATATTGGAAGAGATGTCAATAATCACCTAGCTGAACTACTTCTCTGTGCTTGAAAGCTCTCCATAAACATCTTGTCCAGAGTAGTCACTTAGTGCCTGCTGTGTGTGTAATCTTATATTTAAATAGGCTTCATACATCTAGGTTTCCTGTTCCTCGTAGGTAAAGATTATGCTTAACAGTTCTTTAAATTTTCCAAAACAGATTTCTTGCATGAAACAGGGAGCTAACAAACACTCACCAATTAATTTTCTCACTACAGAACTATACTAGTAGAAGAAATCAGGACATTCATACTCAGAGAGAGTGTCAAGGATTATCATCAATTTCCAAGAAAAATACTTCCACCTAAAGTGGGCTAGGTCCTACCTTCAATTTTTTACACATCTTTGGATTAAAAAGGATTTGATGGGGAGTAGAATGCAAATTATTTCAGCTAGACCATGATTTATGGACTCATACCATTCTTGCTAGAATTTTTTCTTCTTCATAAGTCAGTTGATAGTGAAAGGTTCTGCTTTCCAGGTTTGAATTTGCCAGAAGCAGCAGCATTTTGAACTACTCTATTTTAATGTAAATTTAATTCCAAAGCATCTGTCATATATAGCAGTGTAAATTTAGAACCCACAGGGATTTGCATTACATCTCATATCATATAAGTATTCCTTCCCAATTGAGATGATTAAGAGTCAAACCCCCTGTATCACATACTATGGGGGTAATTTTAAAGAACTTCAGTATTAAAATAGCACTTTAGCAACATAAAATTATTTATTTTAGAGCCTTATAGAAGCTGTAAATCTACTGTTTACTTGCAATAGAAATGCTGAAACTTAATATAAAAGATAATGATAATAAAAGGTAATCTAGTAATATTTGCTATGACAAAGTCTAAATGGCAATTTAAATGAAGTTCTATTTTCCCTGTTTCAATGTCTCAGTCATAATCCATGGAGTAGAAAAGAAATTTGAGGACCAGTATCTTTCTTTTCAAGTTAGTTAACTTCTCCTTATAATAATGGCAGTGGCACAAAATGTTTCTAAGAAATAAAATGCTGCTTTTGAGAATACATAACATACATACATAAGTAGAGGCACGAGAAAATTCATTTACACCCATATACTTCTGTAAAAGTAAAGTATGTTACTTCATTAACTTCAATGGATGAGCAGAAATGAAGTGTGGATTATTCTAAAATATTTTCCTACTTGTGATGTCTATGTTTTAAACTGTTCAGATAAAGTAAAAAAAAAGGAAATAACAACCCCTAAACTACAGGGAAACCTTGGTTTGGTGGTGTAGTGGTTAAGAGCTATGGCTGCTAACCAAAAGTTCGGCAGTTCAAATTTACCAGGCACTCCTTGGAAACCCTATGGGGCAGTTCTACTCTGTCCTATAGAGTCACTATGAGTCGGAATCTACTCAACAACAATGGTTTTTTAAACTACAGCAATAGACTTATTATTTGATAAAATTTTGATTTAGCAAGACAATGCTGAAAACATATCAGACAAAAACATTATATGCTTATAATTTTTCCATAAATAGAAAAAAAACTATCAATCAGTGAAATGTAATCATATAAATGTCTGTGTGTGTGTGTGTGTGTGTGTGTGTATGAGTATCTGTCAGTCTGTCACACTGTGGTGGCTTGCATGTTGCTATGACGCTGGTATTTCTGGAGTAGGTGGTCACTGTGATCAACAGGATCACCCATGATGGGCAGGTTTCAGTGGAGCTTGCAGACTAAGACAGACGAGGAAGAAATGTCGGGCTATCTATTTCTGAAAATTAGCCAATGAAAATGTTATAGACCCCAACAAAACACTATCTGACTTGCTTGCTTTGGGCATGTCATGTGACGGATAAATTGCAAAAGGAGGACATCATGTTTGTGAAGCAGAGGGCCAAGGAGGGCGTGGGACACCCTCCATGAAATGGATTGGCACAGAGCTGCAACAATGGACACAAACATGCCGGTGATTGTAAGGATGACACAGGACCAGGAGGTGTTTTGTTCTGTTGTATATAATATAGCCATGTGTCAGCTGACTCCACAGCAGCTAAAAACAACATATATCCTGCATACACACCCACATTAGCTATTTGTTACTGAGAGGAAATGTGGTTACAGCCAACTACCCTTGTTTTGAAGCTCTGCTGTTTGTCACCTCACCCACAAGTTGAGAATAAGAAAACCTTAAGAAAGGAAAAGAAATCTTTAACATTGTTCTCTTTCTGCTGTGAAGAGCAATAAGTGTTTCTGAGATGATTCCAGTTTTTCTGCTAATAAATTGATAGATAAATCACATTTGATTTACTTTCATTATTTTCCTTCTAGATTCCAATTCTACAGTGTACTGGATGTAATGAATGGAGCAATAATTTTGGAGTAGGTGGTCACTGTGATTGATTTAGGAGACATTTGCCAAGACAGAGGCAAAGTAGACTGAATATCCAACTAACCCAAAATCTGTCACAAAGTATACCCCGTAAGAGGTATTTATAAGCTCCAGTTTACTGCAAAATAAAACTATAAGAAAAAGAAATTGATTTAAAAAAATGGCCAAGCTTCTTTAAAATGGCAATCCTAAATTCAAGCAAAAGCAGACTCAATCATAATGAAAAGAGAGATCATTTCGCTTTGACAATTTTGTATAAATCAAGCTCTAATTAAAAACATTTATATTTTATAGGCTTAAAAGTATGTTTAAACATCTACCTCATAAGTACTGCTATATTTGACAGAAATGCATAACTATGAATATGAAATGGTCTAATGAATGTGTTTGCTTACAGTATTACTCTAAGACCTGTTCTTTTTTTTTTTGTGTGTGTGTGTGCAACAAGACCTAATTTCTTGGAAAACTATAGCTATTACAGTAACAAGTTGCATACTGGTTTGGCAAAATGAGGCACGGATGGTTCAGGGACAGGAATATGCTTCCTAGTTTCTGACGTATTAGAGGTGTGAAGGAGGTAAGAGCAGCAACATGTAAGTTTGCTGACATTGTTACTCTAGAGAATATTTCAACCAAATCCCTGAAAATAATAAGGCTGCAGCTTTCTTTCCACCCTCAAGTTCTCCAGTTCATATGCAAGATGGCATATCTAGGCCTTAGAGACACTTGGTGCTTTCATAACAGAAGGACTCTCTCTTATCTCTGTAAAGAAGATACTCAGGAATATGTGAGGCATCATCATAACACCCAGTCTTCCTACTCCATTGTAGATAGAGCCAATGTACCACTTGTCATTCTACCATTTCTTTTTGTTCTTAAACAACATAAAGATTTTTTCTAGATGTGATCACTCTAAATCAGCTCTCTCTGTGCATGGTTGATTCCCACCCCCCCCCAAAAAGATCAACAGCATTGAATGATTTAATGGTATCCTTGTTTTGGTTCTTCCCTCCCCAGCCCCTTGTACAAAACCTTTATATCACAGCTTTTTATGATCTTATTCTTATCAATTTTTATTTATATAACCAGGCTACCAGCATTCAAACAACATCTAAGATAGTATATCTTGAGTGAAGGTTTCAAACAGTTTTCAGTGTGGAGAATTAGAAACATTTCACTGGACAATTAGAAAAAAAAAAATCTCACAAGAAAGATAAAAACTTACCTGAAAGGATGACTTATATTCTTTCAGAAAATAAACTAAAAGAATCTATCATATGTATTTCAAAATGATGACAGGACTTGGTTCATATGCTCCATGCTTTTTCTTTATCCCAATATTAGAGTGAAAGAATAATAGAATTTGAGAGCTAGAACAGATTTCATAGATTATCTAACTTAGGGTGTTTTAACCTAGGCACTATTGACGTTGGGGGCCAGATCATTCTTTGTTGTGAAGAGCGGTCCTGTGTATTGTAGCAGCATCCCTGGTTTCTATCTGCTAGATCACAGGGGCACCTCCACCCCTGTCTTAGTCATCTAGTGCTGCTCCAACAGAAATACCACAAGTGGATGGCTTCAACAAAGAGAAGTTTATTCTCTCATAGTCCAGTAGGCTACAAGTCCAAATTCAGGACATCAGCTCCAGAAGAAGGCTTTCTCTCTCTGTCCGCTCTAGAGGAAGGTCCTTGTGATGCATCAATCTTCCCTTGGTCTGGGAGCATCTCAGCACAGGAACCTCAGGTCCAAAGGATGCGCTCCGCTCCCAGCACGGCTTTCTTGGTGGTATGAGGTTCCTATGTATCTCTGCTCACTTCTTTCTTTTATATCTCAAAAGAGATTGTATTAAGACACTATCTAATCTTGTCAACCTCATCAGTACAACCTCATCACAGTGATAGAATTTACAACACATAAGGAGATCACATCAGATTACACAATCATACACCACTGGGAATCATGACCCAGCCAAGCTGACAGATATTTTTGGGGGACACAACTCAATCCATGACAACCCCTCAGCTGTGACAATCAGAAAGTTCTCCAGACATTGCCAAATGTCTTCTGGGGGGCATTGCCCCTTGTTGAGAGCCACTGCTTTATGCCATGGATGTGTGTCACATGTGCTTAACTAGAGAGAAAGACTACTGGAATCCTAAAGAATGTTTGAGGAGGATGTGGGCAAACTTATATGTAGGAGTAATAAACGAAATTAAGATAAAGTTTTCTGAAAGGCTAATTTCTATAGGAAAAATAATAACATCTGTTCCATTTACTTAGATGCTAGTACGACTAAAATGACATAGTTGTTATTTGTTCGCATTTGGTAAAAAATACTTTTATGTAAGTTTAAAATATAAAGGAAAAGTATCAGGAAATTAGAGATACTTATCAGATTAGCTTTGATATAATTAAGAGCTTACTGACCTATGGCTACTAGTTAGAGACCCTGCAATCATATTGAATAGTTTTATAGCATTTAAGAGCTGTGCCATCCCCCTCCCGCATTTTTGTAATTAGACATAAGACCAGTCTGTTTCCAAATTCAACATTTATTAACTGTGGGATCTAGGGCAAGTCACTTAACTTCTCCAAGCTTCTCTTTACACTTCTGTAAAATTCAAATGAGAGTATAACCCACAGGGAAGTGAAAAAAGTTTAAATGAGCTTTGGTGTGTATATGGCTCAGCTAATAATACATGATTAATAAATAGAAATGATTATTAATATTAATTATAAAAGTTGCAGTAAATTTCATTTTATAAAACTTGAATCCTTTTGTTTTTGGTGTTGGTTTATATACAGTGCTGGGAGGGCAGAAATTTTTTTTCTAATCTGTCAATTAATGACCATACAAGGCAAGCATGAAAGAATTTGAAAATAAAAGTTTTCTAGTATCTCCTTCAGGTTCACAGACTGTCTTACATGGTTCACTTGTACTAGCTAATTTCTAATTTAAGCTTATATGTGCATATGTCTTCTCTCCATTGAATAGCAAGTAACCTCTCTGGAAGTATTTCATTTTGTGTGTATTTGCTTTCCCAACATCACCATGGAAAAAGTGAGAATTATAGCAAGCACTGAATCTTAGAGCTTGCATAGCTCACAAGCTTGTACTCTTGAATGCCTACAGAACTTTGAAATATAAACATAATTTGGGAAGAAGACTCATCATCAGTCTAAAAATTAGGAAAACACATAAGCACTGCAAACATTCCTTAAAAACACAAACCATTCTGTCTAAAACCTTTATCTGGGGACTATCAAATTAGTCAACTATTATCCTCATGCTACATACTAGGAAAATTCTAACTCTGACACTTGGTAGTCTTATCTACATATTCATCTTTTTCCTCTACAACAATAAGGATTTTGTAATTTCTACTTTGTTAGTAGATTCTGTTTTTTGGTTACCCATTTTTTACATTTTCAAATACCACTTCTACAATAATAAGTAGCCTTTAGCCACCTGAATTTTCAACTACCACTGTGATGAGAAATAATGCAACCTACCACTGTAGTGTCTGATTGTGTCAATGGTTAAGAATCGCTTCACCACGAGATAAGCAGAGCCAGGTTCGGCTAATGAACTCCACCGAAGCACCTGCTCCAACACATTCTCTGTGTAGTGAAGAGGGCGCTCTGCAAAAAACAAAACCCAAATAAAATTGAAAAGAAAAAAGATTAAGATATTAATTTTTATTTTATAATTACAAATTTAAAAATGTCTTTTTGAAAACATCTGCATGCAACAATACATATAACCATAGCTTATATAACACAGTAATAGCTCTAGCACTATAGACTAGAGACCGTAACACCTAGAATACCTTTAAGCATAAAATGAAATTTACTGTATAAATACATCTGTGCAGGTACACTTGTTTGTTACTCAGCTATTAAAAAAAAATCAGAGATGCTTTCCTTGAGATAAACTTGGAAGTAATTCCATACTACTTTTTTTTTTAATTTAAATAATATTCTGGTTTCCTTAGGAAAAGCTATTTATTTGCACATACAATTCAATAATTTTAGAAGTACTAGCAAAATTAATCTTGCTCAGTAGTAAGTAAAAAGCATAAATTAACCCTTTGCATATCACAAAATTAGTATCTTATATTTTCTAATCAACACTAGTGAATAACTTACAGCTGATATTTGCAGTCAGTTAATATTAAATTATAAAACATCCACATAGAATATATAAAAATAATTACAGAATAGTACTGAGTCATTCATGTTTAACTATTTATAGAAATATCAATCAGAAACATTATGTGGCAATATTATACAATAACTGTTGATATAATAGTCTGATAAGAGATTACATGACAGCTTAAAGATTTTTCCTTTATTCTATCCTCGATTAATACTCATCCATATATGTTTTGTTTCAAGTATCCACATTTTTAAATACATCACAAGTTCTTAGCATAGAATTAAAAAAAAAAAAGTAACACTTTTACAATTACAATCAAAGCTTCATAGGAATATTTTTGCTGATCAAAATATGCCAGTCAGTTAATAAAATGTAACAACAGAAGCGTATGCTGGGAAAAAAGAAATTCAAACCTTTTCAAGGCACACTGAAAATAGCATAAGTGAAATAGTAAGAACAGAAGCTGACACGAAGGTGTCGGTGCAGCTTTCCTTCATTGCCATATATGTGTCAATTCAGCTCTCTCATATGCTGTTTTAAATGTAAGGCTCAAAGCACTCAGGCTTTTTATTTTTGGTTATAAAAGTCACGCTAATGACAAACAAAAAACATGCCTAAAGCAGCACACCCATATATAACATTTTAATTGGTAATAAAATTACAAATAAAAAAGACCAAATATATCACATCCTCCCTAATACTGCTCTCTTCTACTATAAACACATCATTCTACATGTCATCAATAATCACCAGGTCCATAAAAAAGAGAAAACGTTTTCTCCTTCAGTGTAAATAACCAGATCATTCCTCCCTAGTCAGTAAACCGAAACCCAGTTCTGCATTCTGTGCTTACTAGAGCAAGCCACTCATTACAATAAAGCCAAAAAAAAAAAAGGAAGTCAGGAGGTTGTACTTTCTTGGAGGTAAAACTGTCTACCTCTGTCACGCTTAGTATTATATCCCTTAGATTACAACGCTGAGTGCATAACAGACGCTTAGTGAATACTTGAAGAATAAACTGTCCTATGGATTTTTTTGGTGGTCCATAAATTCACAGAAAGTATCTGCGGGCAGATTAGCAGGCAACATGATTCTTTGTAAAAACACGTGCAATCTTTGCAATATATCAATCTTGATTTTCTTCAAACAATTTTCTAAAAATTGGGCAAAAATAATAATTGTCCATAATTTGCCAAAGTTATAATTCAATTGTTCATTAACCCATAAATCTGTTGTCTTCTATTAATGGAGATTAAGATCAGAATTAAAGGTACTTAAAGTTAAAAGTAATTACAGAATGAGCACTACCTTTATGTCTAGTATTGTATAATGCTTGGTTCCTCTACTTGATAGTGCTGAGACATTACTGTATCCATTAACAGTTGCTATTTATTGAACAACAATTAGGCACTAGGCATTATATATACTGGATGTTTGACATCAGTTATCAGTTTTAATCCTCACAACAACAGTCTTCAGTAGATATTATGATTATTATTTATATTTTACATGAAGAATGAAACCAAAGGATCACAAACATTTGGCCACTTGCCTAAAGTCACATAGCTTGATAAGGTGAAGAAAAGTCATCTGATTTCAAAGCCCAAACTGTTAACTACTATACCAGTTAGCTTTATTTTCGGCAGGCATGTGAGCCTACCCAAGATGGTTTTCTCACATGTAATTTAGGAGTTAAAAAGCACCAACTGTCCAAGGCTTCCTAAGGATTGAACAAGGTAACATAAACAAAAGTAAAAAACAGTGTCAGTTCCCCTTTCCCCTTCTCCTCCCTATCCTTTGTGGGAAAATGGTAGGGAAATAATGGCAAGATAGCTTCAAAATCCTGCATGTAAGGGGATGATGATGCTGTAGTTGCCTTCGGGATGAGAATATTTTTTACCGGAATGCAGTAACTGGATTAAAATAAAAGCTTACTCGCTCTATTACAAGATTAAATTCGTAACGAGACTTCTAAATGTCAGAATATTTATATTAAATAGGGTTACTATTACACGTAGCTACTACAGTGGTAGCTCTAAAGTGTTCTTAGTTATACCGAGAAAAATATTACAGTAAATACAGAGGCTTATCAACAGGCAGAGAGTTAATTTTGTTCACAAAAAGTTAGTCAAATATCATTGTATGAAATACTTCAGGAGAATGAAAATCCTTAAGATCCAGGTTCCTAGATAAAGAATGGAGCTGAAGAATGGGATGAAAAAATAAGGAATGTTTATTACACTGCCAAATGCTAGAATTTTGAAATGACACCAAAATCCACCTTAAGAAAGTGGTAAGAGGCAGGAAAAATTGATTGAGTCATCAAACACTGTTACAATATAAACACCTACAAATAAACAAGCTTTTATTTATAGTTACATTTACAACCATCTGTCATGACAGATTATATGGTACTTAAGTCATCTGGCATAACGGCATTGCTAAAAATAAATATAATTCATTTGAATACTATCTATGGCATGAACATATCAAAAAATTCAGTGTAGTGATTTGAAAAGAACAGGTTACTGTGGCGATTCTTTAGCTAGGTAAAAAAGTTCTCAATTGCTTAAAATCTTTTTCATGGAATAAACCTGGCCTCCCTCGTTAAACAGCGAGCCATCCATTTTCCACCTGAAATAACAGGTGCCATCCTTAAATTTCTGGTAGTAATGATAGGGGATTTCTAGAGACAATTACAACTTCCCCAATAATTAAAACCTTAGTGCCAAACTTAGAGTTGTGTCAGTCTGCTTCTGACTTGCCTGCATAAACAGCGGGTGCCAGCAATTTATGCGTCAATCTGAAAGGCTAGAAAGAATTCTGATTAAACTAAAAAAGATACTCCAAATCATAGTGGCTCTGAGAAAGAAACAAATGTTTTGCTACACTGCTGTATAGATAGTATTTGTTCATGAACTTGAACCTCTCAGTGAAGAAGCCCACTTAAATTATGCCCCTCAAACTTTTTTTTTTTTTTTTTTTTTCATAGCAAGAAGAAACGAAAGGGTGTGGGTGCTACATGAGCGGGGGATGACTTTAGTTTTAAGATGAAGCATCAAAATAATAGTACACTTTAGAAAGAGTAGCTCTCTATGGAGGGAATATCATTCCCTAGGGTGGCTTTCAGGTTGTCCTCATAACTGATGGCAGTGGGTCAAGGATGCCTGCCATTCTTCAAAGAGGCAAGGAAGCATTGTTCTCAATCCAGCATAAATTTCAAATATCCCGCCAGACTAAACATTAGAGAGAAAACCTACTTATAAATTAACTGATCATAGAATCTCCTTCAGCTTTACATTCCCAAAATATTCTACATGGTTTTAATATGCACTTATTTTTTTCCATGATTGTGATGACCATATAAACAAAAAAAGTTTGTGCTTTGGTTTAGTCAGAGCTTCTCTAAGAGTCATTCACTGTTTCAGAAAAGTATTTCACCAACGATGGCAATGCTGCTAATGCTTTCTGAGTTACCAATATGACACGCTCATGTTATTCTGCATTTGTAGCTGTCACATCCATGATGACTGCATTCACAGGCTTAAGAATCTATTTTCATTATCTTTGACTACTTAGGAGTGCCTGAGAATTTATATGTTGTAATATATATTTTCCCTTATTTATTTTTATATATTAGGGTACTGCATTCATTTTTTTAAAATTAATATATTATCTCAGAAAAGTAAAGGAAATGTTATAATTATTACACAAAGGGCAAAGCACATTAGGTATGACGGGGTGGGAAACCACTTCTTTAAAAACTACAGATACCTAGAATAAAGTAAAATACAATAAAACGCAGCACTTTGGTTTACTTGCTTACTTGTTGATGCATATATTTATTTGTTTTTTATTACTTGGAGGGTTTATTTTTACATTAGAAAAGGCACCTGCTGACATTCTTCCTCTCAACGGCAATCTTGGGACTACCTATGTCTTTACTTTTATCTTCTTTTCATATTTCACTTTATCTTCCCTGCATGCTACTAGAAATAAAGCTTTTAACATTTCAGAAGGTCAGGTAGCACACACAGGTTCCATCTGCTTTAGTTAAGCCCATATAATCACGGGCCCTTTTGTTGCTTCCCCAGCACTGTTCCTCTAGAAGCAGTGAAAATAATCTTAGGTTTTTTTTTTGGCAAATTCTGCAGTTGACCTAATATTAAAAACATGCCATGGTTGAATTCCTAATTCCATCAAATGAATTATTCCTTGGTGTACATGGGGTGTTCCTTTGATTATATATTCAGACATCCACAAATCAAAGTAACTCAAGGGCTCCTAGTTTTTTATATCTTTGCCAACTTGTTTTTTAGACAGAAGGGGAAAAAAATTAAAAATTCCCATCATATTTTGCATTTTGTGGTGTTCTAATTTTTACTGCATGCAAGCTGATAATCAGTCATTGTCCCGGTAAGCACCTCCTGATTTTTCCAAGATGAAATGTATAAACAGTGACTATGATCAAAAACAGACTAATGTGAACCATGTTCATCTGAATATCATCCTGGAGCAAAGGTAATTTGATCTGCACCTTGAAGGATGATTGAGTAATGAGAAATTAAAAGTTTAAAATGGTAAAACAATATGATCAGTTTTGTGATATAGATAATAATTCTGGCAATAATTCTGACCGTTATCTTTTCCTCACAAATATGATGAAGCTGGTAAACTAGGCAGGCCCCTTCCTTAAAATTAAACAGCAGCAGCAGCAAAAAACAAAACAAAACAAAAACAAAAACAAAAGACCCTACCAACCTTAACCGCATAGTTATACAAAATTATGCTTTACTTATTCAAAATATATTAATTGCATTCCTCATATGTACTAGGCACGGTGCTAGAGACTTGTTCCTGTTAGGTGCCACTGAGTCAGTTCCAACTCATAGCAACCCTACATACAATGTTAACAAAATGCTGCCTGGTCCTGCGTTATCCTCACGATCATTGTTATGCTTGACCCCACTGTTGCAGGCACTGTGTCAATCCATCTTGTTGAGGGTATTCCTCATTTTTGCTGACCATCTACTTTACCAAGCATGATGTCTTTCTCCAGGGACTGGTCTCTCCTAATAACATGTCCAAAGTATGTGAGATGTAGTCTTGACATCTTTGCTTCTAAGAAACATTCTGACTCTACTTCTTGCAAAACAGATTTGTTCATTCTTCTGGCAGTCCATCCACGGTATATTCAATATTCATCGTCAACACCATAATTCAAAGGCATCAATTCTTCTTTGGTCTTCCTTATTCATTGTTCAGCTTTCCTGTGCATATGAGGTGATTGAAAACACTATAGCTTGAGTCAGGCACAACTTAGTCTCTAAAGTGATATCTTTGCTTTTTAACCCTTTAGGTCTTTTGCAGCAGATCTGCCCAATGCAATACATCGTTTGATTTCTTGACTGCTGCTTCCATGGGCGTTGATTGTGGATCCAAGTAAAATGAAATCTCAACAACTTCAATCTTTTCTCTGTTTATCATGATGTTGCTTAACTGGTCCACTTGTGAGGATTTTTGTTTTCTTTATGTTGAGGTGTAATCCATACTGAAGGTTGTGGTTCTTGATCTTCATCAGTAAGTGCTTCAAGTCCTCTTCACTTTCAGGAAGTAAGGCTGCTTAATCTGTATAACACAGGTTGTTAATGAGTGTTCCTCCCATCCTGATGCTGCTTCTCAGATTATTTGTTCATCATACAGATTAAGTATGGTGACAGGATACAACCCTTGTGTACACCGTTCTTGACTTTAAATCATGCAGTATCCCCTTGTTCTTTTTGAACAACTACCTCTTGATCTATGTAGTTTCCTCATGAGCACAATTAAATGTTCTGGAATTCCCATTCTTCACAATGTTATCTATAATTTGTTATGATCCACACAGTTGAATGCCTTTGCAGAGTCAATAAAACACAGGTGAAAATATTTCTGGTATTCTCTGGTTTCAGCCCGGATGCATCTGACATCAGCAATGATATTCCTTGTTCCATGTCCTCTTCTGAATCTGGCTTGACTTTCTGGAAGTTCCCTGTCAATGTACTGTTGCAACTGCTTTTGAATGATCATCAGCAAAATTTTACATGTGTGTTATATTAATGATATTGTTTGATAATTTCTGCAGTCGGTTGCTTCACCTTTCTTTGTAATGTGCACAAAGATGGATCTCTGTGAGTCAGTTCGCCAGGTAGCTGTCTCCCATATTTCTTGGCATAGACTAGTGAGCACCTTCAGTGCTGCATCCATTTGCTGAAATATCTCAATTGGTATTCTGTCAGTTCCTGGAGCCTTGTTTTTTACCAATGCCTTCAGCGCAGCTTGGATCTTCCTTCAGTACCGTCGGTTCTTGATCATATCTTACCTCTCCTGAAATGGTTGAACATTGACTGGTTCTTTTTGGTACAGTTACTCCGTGTATTCCTTCCATCTTCTTTTGATGCTTCCTGCATCATTTAATATTTTCCCTGTAGAATCCTTCAATATTGCAACTCGAGGCTTGAATTTTTTCTTTAGTTCTTTCAGCTTGAGAAATGTCGAGCGTGTTCTTCCCTTTTGGTTTTCTATCTCCAGGTCTTTGCACATTTCATCATAATACTTTATTTTGTCTTCTGGAGCTGCCGTTTGAAATCTTCTGTTCAGCTCTTTTACTTCCTTTCTTCCTTTCGCTTTAACTACTCTGACAAGTTCAAGAACAAGTTTCAGAGACTCTTCTGACATCCATTTTGGCCTTTTCTTTCTTTCCTGTCTTTTTAATGACCTCTTGCTTTCTTCATGTATGATGTCCTTGATGTCATTCCACAACTTGTCTGGTCTTCGGTCATTAGTGTTCAATGGTCAAATCTATTCTTGAGATGGTCTCTAAACTCAGGTGGGATATACTCAAGGTCATACTTTGGCTCTCGTGGACTTGTTTTGATTTTCCTCAATTTCAGCTTTAACTTGCATATGAGCAATTGATAGTCTGTTCCACAGTCAGCCCCATCATTGTTCTGACTGACAATACTAAGCTTTTCCATCGTTTTTTTGCACAGATGTAGTCGATTTGATTCCTGTGTATTCCATCAGGCACGGTCTATGTGTATAGTCACCATTTATGTTGTTGAGAAAAGGTATTTCCAATGAAGAAGTCATTGGTCTTGCAAAATACTGTCATGCAATCGCCGGTGTCCTTACCATCACCAATTCCATATTTCCAACCACCAATCCTTCTTCTTTGTTTCCAACTTTCGCATTCTAGTCCCTAGTGCTGGACACTAGGGATTAATCCTTAGTGCTAAACACTAGGGATTAAAAAAAAGACAGAGTCTCTCCATCCCAGAAGTTCCCCTCAAGAAAGAAAAACATATATCCATGCGATAAGTACTGTAAAAGAAGATATGACAAAGTGTAGCAATATCTTAGTTTACATTCTAAGGGAGGTAATCAGGTGGGCCAAAGAGAGCAAGGGTAAAGGTATATTTGGGGGCAGTGGTGGTTCCCTTCCATGCAGGAGACTAAGGTTAGATTCCCAATCAATGTACCTAAAGAGCAGCCACCACCTATCTGCCAGTAGAGTCTTGTGTGTTGCTGTGATACTAAACAGGTGTCAGTGGAGCTTTCAGACATGGCAATCTACCAAAATCAGCCAACAAAAACCCTATGGATCACAACAGTTCGATTCTGTTGTGCATGGAGTCTCCATGAGCTGGGGGCTAACTCAGTGACAGCTAACAATAACGACAAAAATGTATTTTGGAAAAAACAGTTTACACACATTAGTCAGGCACAAAGAATGGAAGAGATTATCTACAAAGAACATGTAAAATGAGAATCCAATCAGCACTGAAAGCTCCCACAGAAGGAACAAGTGAAGTAGCCCACAAAGCAATTCCACTAGACTTGGCAGTTAGAGGTCATAGGAGTCATTTTCCAGAGCAGTTCCCATGAATGGGGAGGAATGAGCCTTAGTATGGGGGAGATACCGTGCAAACTGACACCAAAGCACCACAGTCATTCAATCTTGGCAGTGTAAACCGAAAAACATCATTTTAATACAAACCAAATATTTAAAGAATTGCATACAATAAAAAAAAATAAAGGAATAAAAACATCAAGATGCGACAACAAAAGACAGAGTATTTGATAAGTCCGTTTCATTCTAACACTGATTGCAACACTCCTAACAATACACCATAGGGTATTTCAACGTTGGATTTTAATTTCTATCGTCAGCTTGTGGGTGGCAAGATTTAATTTTTGGCAGTTGACAGCTATAGTTGAAAGGGTCCCAAGACCTTAAGTAGGTATCAGCTAGACAGATGGTCAAGATACAAAGATACTCTGCATCTTATTATTTTTTTTCCTCGGGGTCTTTAAAACCAAATGGTGTCATTAGAATGTTAAGGTTATTGAGCACTTGACTACTGGGGTAGTCAAGGTGTTTTCAAAGCTCTCTTTATCCTTCGGTGTCTTTGGGATGAAAGATGACAAAATATTTGATTCACTAAAGATATATGAAAAGGAAAAAGTAAAAAAAAAAGCTTCTGTTAGGCTTAAAACAAAACTGTCTTTATAAAATAATAAATAATATTTTAAATCAACATTCTTTGTTCATATCAAATAAGTGGCATGCAGGAATAAGGTGAATGGTGGTGGTAACATTTAGGATGTGGTTACAAATCAAATTGCTCATCCTTATAAACAAAATCCCTGAGGCAGCAACATACACATTGAATGATTTGTACCCTATTGTTAAAGTCCATAAAAAAATCTAATTAGTTTGATAAGTAAAACCATAGGAAGGGAACCTTAGGTGGTGATAACCTATTTCATCACATGTATTGAAGTAGAAGGGAATTTATAATAAGATGTTAATCTTTAGTAAAACATAAAAATTTTAGTAATGACACATCACAAAAATAGTATTTTTCATACTTATAAATAATTAAGAAACTCTAGCATGAAAACTTACCTAGCTCTTCATTTTCAATGACTTCAAATGTGGCCCAGATATCACCTTTTTCAGGAACGATATTTTTTATCGCTAATATATTGTTAGTCAATTCTTCTGCTTCCATTATAGGTGATATCTTTAAGAAGAGCAAAATTACCTTAGACAATATGTCAAACAAACCAGTAAGCTATGCTAGGGCAATAATACTCCCTATACACCACATTGCTGTTGTTGTTAGGTGCTGTTGAGTGGGTTTCAACTCATCGCGACCTTATGTATAATACAACAAAACTTTGCCCAGTCCTACACCATCTTCACAATCATTGCTATGTTTGAACCCATTGTTGCAGTCACTGTGCCAATCCATACAGCATATTTGGATGCCCCAAGTTTCTTCCTAATATGTTTAACTAGCTTCTCTATGCACAAAGAAAAAACAGCATCTTCAGATCTTTTATAAAATGTAATACATTTTAATGCAAATGCAAAAAGATATTATAACATAGACATAATCAAGAAGGATGCTTTTCTTTTACTGAGTGAGCAATCAGATCATTCAGGAGGGAAGACTGTACCTAGTTACACACAGAAAGGGAGTCCAACTGTCTTCTAGCAGTAAAACTTTTCACTCATCAGTTCTATAATCAACAGTTCACAGTGGCTTGGTGTATTCAGTCTGGGCCCTAAATTATACAGTCAATTGCAGTCCCATCATGCCAAAAGGCCCAGGGTTTTAGTGGTCTGAGATGTACATGTCATGCCAAGTGGCAGATGGTGGGATACCAAAGCATGCTGGAGCCAGGATTTCAGGTCATAGGGCAGAGTCTGCACTGCCAGCCCAGGGTGTAGCTCAACAAGAGTCTCCAACCTCAGGCCATTGTGTAAGCACACCAATCTCTTCAGGGACTTTTGGTATTTTTGGTTCATTTTTTCATTTTTATTTTTGCCAATCTTAAGTGCATGCTAGCCAAAAGCAAGCTGGCTTGCTTCAATTAGAATTTAGCTATAATGTTAAACAAATAGATGTTTCAAGAATTAGAATACTTCATTGCTCAACTCAGCAAAAGTACGTTACTACTAAGAAAATGTATTCAAAAAAGAAAGTCCTCATTTCCATTTCTCCTACCCGTTAGTGCTCACAAGCATATTGCACACATACAAATCACAAACGTTTTTCATTACAGGTAACTCATCCAGTCTATCTTTTGTACTTCATGGAATTTGGTACTCTCTTTGGAATATACTAATTACACCATACAGTCCAATGCATTCTATTTAGAAAAGCCCAGTGAAATATAAACTCCAAACAAAACAAAAACAGGATCTGGAAAAAGTGGAGGACTTGAAGCAGTAAGAAACATTAGTAGATGACTCATTTCAATGATGCTGTTCATCTGCATGTATTTCAAAACTATAAGAAGTATAGCCCTTTCTTAACATAATTAAATTATTAAGAAACTAAACTTGTAAAATAGGTAGGTAGGGAGTGTCTCTGGTTGAAACAGGAATGGAAGGAATGAACTACACTCTTAGAATACCTTGATTTTACAGAGCAGTTTGGAAATCATTATTCTAAGGATAACACAGATCAGTACAATGAACATCA
Organism: Dugong dugon; assembly: GCA_030035585.1. NCBI lineage: Eukaryota > Metazoa > Chordata > Mammalia > Sirenia > Dugongidae > Dugong > Dugong dugon. Next base: position 95,638,401 of record CM057463.1, on the reverse strand, counting down.
GGTTTGAATTATGAAGACTCAAGTTTGAGTACTAGCCATAATTTTTTTTTTTCCTAGTTTCCATTCCTACAAATTTGGGACATCACTTGCTTCAAATACCTCTTTGGAATGAGGTAATGATTATCCGACACAAATATAACTAAAGGGCTTTACAAAGTCTTAAGAAATAAACAAGTGTTAATAATTATTTCTGTGTAGCTGTTGTTATGTTTTGTAAAAGCATTTGGAGTTGCTAGGTGAAAGTGGACAGTCCTATCTGAATACACCTAAAATGACAGGAGAATTTTGCTCAAGTATAACTTGTTATGGCTCTATAAGAAAGATAAAGTTAAAATGTTCTACTAAAAGGCTTATATGAAGGTAGGGTTAAGTCATGAGGATGGGTGGGACTGGGCAGTGTTTCGTTCTGTTGTGCAGAGGGAAACGACTTGACAGCACCTAACAACAACAACAGAGTTAAGTCATATACTCTGAATACTTCTTCTAGCATTAGTGATGGACTTGTGCCCATTAATCTCTAATAGTTCCTCAATTTCATTATGATCCATATCAAACACTAAGTACAAGAAATATAATATGGCTAAGGAGTGGAGAAAAGGAGCCCTAGTGACATAGGAGTTAAGCGTTTGGCTGCTAACTGAAAGGTGGCAGTTCGAATCCACCAGCTGCTCCATGGGAGAAAGATGTGGCAGTCTGCTTCTGTAACTATTACAGCCTTAGAAACCCTATGGGGCAGTTTTACTGTGTCCTGTATGGTTGCAGTGAGTTGGAATCGATTCGATGGCCACGGGTTTGGTGTTTTTTTTGGGAAAGAGTGGAGAGACAACTGCCCGGTAAGGACAAAGCCCATGATTGTAGCACTTAAGCTCTATATTCTAAGTAAGGTTAAGCAGTGCCATAATGTCATAGTACATAGTCATTAAAATTAGATAAATTAACAATTATATTTAACGTAACTGAAGTTCAGAAGTACCTAAGGTTGAGACTGTTTAATCCTTGACTTTAAAAAAGATAAGGAGCTAAAGCTGTATCGCTACTGTTACATGGTAATTTATCTATTCCTCACACAGAGAAAGAAGTCTTACTAAGCAAGACCCTGAAATATCACTGTTACTATCCCTACCACAGATTAATTAATGAATATGGTAATGTAAGTAGGATATATTTTTAATTCAGAATAAATGACCAATATTCTCAAGGAGGAAAAGAGTTATCCAACATTCAAGTAAACTGGGAGACTGGCAGCTAAAATTTAGGAGACAAAAGTGGGAGTTTGTTAACAGTATCAGTAGAAGTAATAGTTATTTATTGAACATTAACTACATGCTAAGCAATTTGCTAAGTGTTTTGCATGCCTTATCTTATTGAGTCTTCACATCAATGATATAATTTTTCTTCATTTTACAGATGAAAAGCATGAGGCTCAGACATTTGCTTACTGTTAAACAGCTAAGATGAGAAGAACTACTATTCAAGCTCAGTTATTTTCCAGAATCTTTGGAAAATCCTAACCATCACCTAAAGCACATAAGCTGTTCTCTTTCCAAATGACCAAGTCATAGAATTCCAGAGGATACTGGCATGAAAAATCAATCTTGTCATTAATCATGGTTTCAAATGGAGCTGTAACATAAAATATAAGAAACACTGAGGAATTCAAAATATACGAATTAATTCTAACACTTGTGACTTTCAACAGTACTCTCTGCACCCATCTTCAAGACTCACCGGAATTATAATACTACAGTCAGGTTCCTTCCTTTCAACATACACTTCAACTAACAAATCTCCAGCCTGTGAAACCTAGAAAAAGGCAAATGTAAAGAAAGCATCTGTAAGTATGTTGCATGAATACACATATGACACTTAAGAAGGTTATATTATAAACTCTTAGTTATGTTTCTATTTGATAATAATGAAAGGAGCTCAATTTCTCTGTTAACAAGTATGAGAATCCCCATATTTCAGATATAGTCAATTTAGGGACAAGGAATCTACACAAATGTTATAAATGGCAACAATCATAATGCAATTTTTAATCTTTTACTCAGAGTTTAGTGTCCTAGAATACCCTCACATTCTTACTGAAATAATGAATCTGGCTACAACTGAAATATGCTGACTACAACAACAGAAGCTGTTTATGAGTGATCACCATGTATGTTGAGAGGATAAATAAAACGAGGAGAGAAAATGAGCCATATGCAATTCTGCTTTAGGCTGTACTGCAGGCATAATACCAATATTTAAAAGGGAAATTAAGTCCTACTAAATTTTCTAAGAGATGATATGTCCAAAAAATTGCAAGCATATAAGAATGTATTTTGAAGAAGTCTTCTTAATTATCTGGTATTATAGGGTTAGAAAAGCTTACTTCCAATTTTTATTCCTCACTTTGGAAGCTACACAAAATATTCTGGGGAAGAAAATACAGCGTTGACATTTTTGCTTTTCACTGTTTGTATAAACAACTCTTCAGGAAGGACACATCTTTAAAATTAAAAAAGAAAACACCAAAAATTCATAGAGTGAAGCCAAAATGAAGAATAACTAAGAAATTCAAAAACAAAGGTAAGACAGAGACTGTCAGAAAATACTCTAGAGAAGAGTTTTGAATGGATTAAAGAAAACGTCAAGCAAAAGAACCAATTTTTCCAAACTCTTCTACTTTTCTCTCCCAATTACTGTATTTTACAGATAATTCTTTTCATATTTTTACTTAAATATACTGATTTAGAAAGCATTCAAGATTTGTTTCTTTATTATAATAGGTATATAAAAGATAAAAACCCAGGACATTCATATTTATCAAAAAGCAATATAAATAATATTGCCAAAGATCACCGCTTAGGCCCATAAAACCCTTTATTTCATGGTTAAAACTCCCCTAAAACATGAGAACTTAAGAGAATTGACGATGAGCCAGACATTCTAGTGTTAAGGGTAACTGATTTGGAAGCTGCATAAATTACTTTAGGTCAAAACGGAGGAAATATTTCCTTAGGTATTTAATATCGTAGAAGTAGTACTTGGGAATCTAGGCATTAATAATGGAAGCCTCCTCTATCTAGCCTTCTTCATATAGACTGACAGCTTTGATGACTCTTCTCATTAATAATGGACATTGTAGGACTGAAGAAAAGTTAGGGTCTGACTAATAAGGATGCATTTTGCCTCATTTTCTGAGTGTTATCTGTAAACAGAGAACATTTGGAACATTTGAACCATTTCTACTATATACATTGGTACTTGAAATCTAGTATAATTCCCAGGTATTAGACGATTAGGGATAAACATTAAGAAGCTCCAGTGAATAACCATCAACAAGTAAAGATAGCTTGGAAAAGTATAGGGCAACGTGAACACACAAATTCAATACAATGTGACTGAGGAGAGCAAGACAGGATCTAGAAAAGCTGACTTAAGACAAAAATTAGCATGTTACAAGGACCACATTAGAAACATTCCAATTAACACAATCATTTAAGAGCATGCAGAGCAAAAGCATATAAGAAACAATTTTATATTTTCTAAGTCATAATGGAAAGAATGATTAAGACTAAGGAGTCTGAATTTTCAATTCATTCTAAAATTTTTTTGGCTTTAGATGCTTCCTTTGAAATCCACTGGCATTTTCAATATTGTTTTTATATATGAAATTTGATTTTATAAAGGAAAACTTCAAAAGATTAATATTGACTTTTCCCTCTATATTTTGAAAAATTTACATTAATACGCTTTGGCATTTTGCATGTATGTATCATGCTGCAGAATTACAGAAAACTACTTTATCTAGGCTTTTTTTCCCCAACTACTTTTAAACTGCTCCCAGTAGGAACTCGAAAAGAAACACAGCAAATATATTCACTTATAATGGAAGGCTATTTATTTATATTCTTTAGAGATCTCACTATAACTACTCACTTGAGTGTCTTTCCACTTGGTAATAAAGCTATTCTCTATGTCCATTTGTTTGACTTGGTCTTCTTTAACCTGTTTAAAATATAATTTGGGAGATTCTAATAATGTAGAACACAAGGATTTGTGGCAGTATCCTCAGGTAACTCTTCAGGGATTTAAAAACCAACGGATAAAAATAAATGAGAATGGTCATCTTAACTAACATGGGCCCACGTATCTAGGGCTAGAGATAAAACAAGAGAAAGTCTAATAAAGTTCAGAATATTTTCTGATGACATGACTTCAGGCTGGAGATTGATAATGAAAGCCCTAATTCTAAGGAGATTTAGTAAGCCAGGAGGCTGATGACTGGTTCCGTAAAGTTTACGTACTTAACAAACAAAACATTCCTCAAACTGAAATTTTCATTAAGTGCTTATTACACTTCCACCATTCTGTTAAAGCTGTGCTTAGTATGACTATGAAGACAACTACTGCTTTTTACTAATGGGAGAGTACAATAAAATGAGAAAGAGAGCATGTAAAGCCACACATTAATTTTTTCTAATTATATAATTTCTCAGCATCAGAATTATTGTAAAAAAGTTGCTGTTGATCAAAAACAGTGGACACATATACAGAGAAATAAAAAGGAGATGAAAGAGCAAAGAGTTCAACAATTCTGGTGTCCATTCCTATAAAAATTAAGATATACGTACTGTTGTGTTGTTAAAATAGTTCGTTTCTCTTCACAAAGGATTCTTGTGATATTATCTTGTGATAATAATGTGAACACAAAACCTCTGCTGTCGAGTCGACTCTAACTCACAGCCACCCTACAGGACAGAGTAAGAGCTGCCCTATAGGGTTTCCATGGAGCAGCTGGTGGATTCAAACTCCCGACCTTTTGGTTAGCAGTCGAGCTCTTAACCACTGTGCCCTCTACAAATGGTAACCTATTACATTAACTCATTTGATTTCATCTGACATATCCATACCCGTGAAAGACAAGCAGTCTTATCCAACGGCATTTTATGGAATACTCAGAAAGTCTGGATGACAAAACTGAGGTGACAGAACTAGTTAAGTGATGGAGCTGCATTTTTTATCCCCCCCCCAAAAATCTACTAGGTCTGCTGCCATCAAAGCGATTCCAACTCATAGAGACCCTATAGGACAGAATAGAATTGCCCCATAGGGTTTCCAAGGCTGTAATCTTTATGGAGCGGATTGCTACATCTTTCCACCACAGAGCTGCTGATGGGTTCGAACCAGCAACCTTTCAATTAGCAGTCAAGCACTTTAACCACTGTACCACCAGAGCTCTTTATCTTTGACCCAAATCCATCAATTTCAAATACTGTGCTTATTTCCTCCCTTTTTAGGTCTCTGAACCAAGAAATCATTCTTATTCTAGCAGTTGTCTGATAAAACATGAACATTTTAACTTTAAGAAAGAGCAAATAGAAAAGTTAAATAATTAAAACAGAGATGTCTTAGTAAAAACCATTTAACTATAATATTTCAGAATTTTCCTTTTTTTCCAATAAAAAATAATAAGTAAAACCTTAAACTAAGTTCAGTTACAGAATTTAACAGCCTGGTGTTTATTACCCAACTTGTGAAATTTACAACTTCACACCTCTAAGCAGACATAAAGCATACACATCCTGAAAAGGAAAAAGAAAAAGAAGAAACAAAAAACGTAAAAGCCCTATAAATAGAACCATTCTGTCCAGCAGACGCCAGATGGTAAGAAAGCTTTAAAAGGAGCCTGAATTTAAATGAATGGCTACGGCTTAAAAACACAGTTATATCTATAAAATTAAGGAGACTATAACTAGCTTTTATTTTTAAATATTCATAAAGACCTGAATAAAAACATCCTAAAACACGTATCTTTGTTTGCATCAAAACTATTTTAACAAGGGCAGGACACAAAATATTTACCTCAAATATTTCAACATAATTATTAATTAAGTCCTCGATTACATTCACTTCTTCACTAGTTTGTCCTTTAGTTTGAAACAAACAGGATGAAAAGGCCATGGCCAAATTATGAGCATTCATGTGATTGATTTCTGAGCATTTCTGTACCCTGTCAGAGAAAAATACAGCTTATTATGACTTGCTTCTATTTGAAAATTTCATAAAACTATAAGCCATAACACTCACGTATCATTTTTTTAAAAAACACACATCTATTGAAGGCCTCCAATATAAAAGGTATAGTGATGATTCAAAGAAGAACGCATAGTTCTTTCTTCCAAGTATTTTCCAGACTAGGTAAGGAAGATATTAGTACAAGTTACAAAGCAGTACTTGATTGTTGATTTAGAGAAGGGTCTGGACACATTCAAAGAATTCCAGACAACAGGAAAACCTGTGGCCAAGACATAAAGGTGTGTTTGAAAAAGCATGAAAGTCTATGGGACTAGAGCATAGATGAAAAAGGTAAATCTGGACAGGATCTTAGTAGGAAACAAGGCAAGAAAGGTAGACTGCGAGGCGTATATAGTAAAGAGCTCCAAATTCCAGGTTCAGGTCTGGGCTCAATTTTCAAGAATGTGCACATCAGCTTTGAGAAAGAATATCTGACAGCATGTGTTTGTTTGGTTATCTGAAATAGGATATTATGTCTCAAAAAGGAGACACTTGATTTTAAAAATATAACCGTACATTTCCTGGATATAATAAGAATGGTTCTTTATAATGAAGTCATTTTTTCTAGATTTGGTTTCTCTATGTAATATAAGAAAGCTGGGCTAGATGATAAAATCAGGTCTCTTCTAGCTTTAGCCTTCTTCATGTTTCAGAAATCTCTGTCTTTGGAGAAGGGAGTTTTTGGGCCCATGCTGTCAGATATGATCAAGCAAGTCAACTCTCCCAATCAGTGGGTCACAACCCTCGGGTCTTACAATCAGCGTTTCAAGTATTCACAAGTTAAAAGTAATACAAAATTACAACAGTCCCCCCAAGAAAGGAAACATATTAACAAAAATGCACTATATGAGAAGTGTGATGCATATGAAAATCTCTTTAATTCTATTTATTTGTCACTCACTGTGAATGCAACAGCTGTTAGACTGCTTATTTAATTATATTTGGAGAATTTTAAACACAGGCTAAATAAAGGAGACCAAACTCTACCAAGTGAAGGGAATACAGCAAGATCAAGCTAGGTACTCATGTCTATAAAAGAGCATAGATTCCAGTAGGTACATAAAAAGTAAATAAATATGACAGCAATATATATGAATGCAAAACTCATAATAAAATGTTGAAGTGTGTAGCAGAGACAGGTAAAGCAAGTGTGACAATCACATATGATTTACAAGATGCATAAGAAATGGGAAGTTAATAGAAGAGGATGGAATCATTGTGAAAACCCCTCTCATAACCACTGCTGTACTGTTACTACACTAGATTGTAAACATCTGGAACATTTATCTGCAATGTCTGCCTCTGTTAACAGAACCCAAACATCTCACAGCTAGATACTGTGGCTTTAATCATACTGTAGCTGAACAATAAACATTTGGTGAACAGAATTAAGTATTGCTAGTCATGGATTATTAGTCTAGAGAATGAATTAAATGCTAAGTCAACCTGATCTTATCCAACTTTTGACACTATCAACCAGTCTTTTCCTCCTTTAGACTTCTTTCTACACATTCTCCTTTGGTACTCTGTTTCTTATCCTTAATCTCTGTGGTTGCCTTAATTTCTGGCATAAATGGGTAAAATATACTATTTCCTTTTCTTCCTTCATTTCTCTGCCCCCAGATGTTGGCATTCCCAAGTGTTCTGTGTTCAGCCTGCTCCTTCTTTTCTTATTCAGGCCCTCTATCATCAGAAGTCCAAGGAAATGGTTACCTAATTAGTCTCTATGCCTCTATTCTTCTTCTTCCCAACCAACACCATCACAGGAGTTACTCTCCTAAAACAGATTTCATCAGTAACTCCTCATCACTTAAACGAATAAAATCCAAATGTCTTTCATGACCTACAAAGCTTTTCACAATCCCCTCCTGGCCAACTTTAACAGTCTCATCTCCTAGTACTCCTAGTTCCCAAAAGATATTCTTCACTCATTTTGCATACTAATCTTATATTCATGCCCAATTAATATGTCCTTTTCAATTGAGTCTCTATGAGTTGGAATCAACTGGACAGCACTTTTTTTTTTCCAAGTTGAAGCATAGAAGCACTCCCTTGACCTCAGCACACAATTAATCACTTAATCTCTCCTCTATAAATCTGTATCACATACTAAATTTGTCTATATTAAGATTTATCCCAATATCTCATAGGCATAGAAACGGGACTACATATTATACAGACTCTATTTGTATGATACAATAAGAAAATCAGTCTCACAATAATAGATTTTTACTCAGAGCGACCCTACAGGACAGAGTACAACTGCTTCGCAGGGTTTCCAAGGAGCAGCTGGTGGATTCGAACTGCTGACCTTTTGGTTAGCAGATAAGCTCTTGACCACTATGCCACCAGGGCTCCATATATGAGAAGTAGTAGTTAGAAAAGGCAGATAAAGAGAAAAGAAAACAAACTGTTGACAATTTCTAAATCTAGATTCCAAATAATATACTGTTAGTAGAATTCAAAGGACACCTGGCAGCACAATGGTTAAGCGGTCAGCTGCTAATCCAAAGGCCGGCAGTTCGAATCTACCCAGTGGCTTCACAGAAGAAAGTTCTAGCGATCTTCTTCCTTAAAAACCACAGCCAAAAAAACCCTGTAAGGCAGTTCTACTCACACATGGGGTTTCTGTGAGTCAAAACAGACTCAATAGCCCTAATAACAGTGAAATTCAGCTTCACAGAAACACTCAAGACAGTATTTTATCTATGTAGTAAGCTACAAAAATTACTCTTTTAGCAAAATTTACATGTAAAGTCTTATTAAAGTTTGTATAATAATTCTTGCCAATAGAGAAATAAACAGACAAATAAACAAACCTTTAGTTTTAACTGAAAAGTTTATTTTCACACATCCTCATCCCTCAGACCTCATTTCTCAAGTCACCATTATGCTCCTCCTATCTTACCAAATGCAAGGGGACTTCATGTTCTGACATAGGCAGTGTTTTCACCTTTTAAAATTTCCTCAACTGATCAATGGTCTGACATCAAAATTGGTAAATTAAGTAATAATAAAGAGGTGAGAGGTTATAAACTGTCTACCACAAGAAAACATTGTGCTCACAGTGAGATTCCTGCAATAGAAGTCTGTCCCTGTACTTCCTCCCTCTCCAACTGCCCTCCCAAATGAGTTCTGAAATTCTTGCCTATGCAGTAGATGCACTGGAAGGTGCTCTATTTGATTATTTCTGACTCATTTAAGAAATTCTCTAGTGTTACTTTTCTGTATGTGTAGGTTAGTTACACAAAAGAGAAGCTAAAGTGATAGTTTAACAGGAATTTCATTCTGGAAGAGTTTTTAAGATATGGTGAAAGACTCAGTCACTTGCAGAGGGTTAAACACACTTTAAATTTAAGAAATAATAACTTATTGAGTACCATGTTTGAAATGTCTAGAAGAATTCATGCATCCACCTACCTATAAAGGTGTTCAATTACAGCTGCCAACGTGGCTCGATTGACCACTGGAAGAGAACGTATAAATGTGCCGTACTTTTTAATTCTTTCCTTGTCATCTTGTGTATCTGGAGAAAACAGAAAATCTTTAGGCCTACCTTGACATGGTAACTAATGATCTGTAGTGTACATTTGCCTTTTAACAGTATTTTAAAACAATATTCATAATTGTATTTCAATAAGTGAACAAGAAGATTTTAGTAGAAAAATATTCAAGCTGATAATTACCTATAATATGGAAAACCATGTATTTACATAAAGATCCCATTGCTGTATGCTATAGTTATTATACTTTATAATTAAAAATAAAGCACTTTTCGAAACTGTTGAACTTCACTTCTCAGGAATACATTCAATTAATAACTCAAATTAAAGTACAAATTAAAGAGATAAGCCAAAAGTATTTTAACTCCTGCTATGGAAAGGTTTCGTTATTTACATGTGAAAAATGACATTTCTGATTCTCTTCTCCTTATGAAATCACAAAACTCTTCTCAAAGTTATGAACCATCCCAGAGCTAGGAATTGCCTGCATTACTCCTCAGATCTATGTACAGGGCCACTTACCAGTCCTGTTAACTCAACTACTCAGAAAAGATGAAGGGACAATCAGATAAGCCATGTGCAGGCCAAAGTAACTGTGATCCAGACTCAGAGGATGGACCCTTGACACTGTAGTGGACAGGACTTTGTTGGTTTGTGGAGAAAAGGATGAGGAGGAGTTACCAACCACTCTCCTAACTCCAAGATGTCAAATACCTAGAGAAACTAGAGGCAGGATCCCTCAAAGTTTTAGACTCTAGAGGATTCAGGGTGGCAGTCTGATCTAACCTCTTAGCTGACAGGGGAGATAAAAGACCATTCTGCAAATAAATAACTTGAGTTGACCATAACTGAAGGGGACTGCATTCATACATTCCCTCTCAATTCTCAGCTACACTTGGAAACATGACTTTTCAGTACCTGCATAGTCCTAGCTATTCTATTCACAGAAAGCCAGCGGCACATTGCTGATTCTTTAAAAGCCCATGGTCACTTGTAAAGGCATTAGGATCCCTGGGGATGTAAGAAACTTCCTGACACATTTTTCAAGTATACGCCTCTTCCAAACTGCCAACCGATAATCTCTTTTGTAGCCTGCACATGAGATGTATAAAAGTTAAACATGGTCAGATTGACTTAACGGCACAGTAAATGATTCTCTAAAAACAAAGGGGGAAAAAAATCCACATTATATTTCTAGACTAAACTGAAAATGAATTCAGAATTATTTATGATCCCTGATATAGTCCAGGCTGGAGTCCTGGTGGCACAGTGGTAAAGAGCTCAGCTGCTAACCAAAAGGTCAACAGTTCAAATCCACCAGCTGCTTCTTGGAAACTCCGTAAGATAGCTCTTCTCTGTCCTATGGGGTCGCTATGAATAGGAATCAACTCGATGGCAACTGGTTTTTGGTAATATAGTCCAAGGAGCGCCTAGGTGGTGCAAATGGTTAAGCACTGGACTACTAAACGAAGGGTTGGCAATTCAAACCCACCCAATGGTGTCTTGCAAGTAAGGCCTGGTAATCTGCTTCCAAAAAGTCACAGCCTTGAAAACCCTATGGAGCAGTTCTACTTTGCACACGTGGGATCGCCATGAGTTGGAACTGACTCAATGACAATAACAACAACAAGAAGTATAATTCAAATATTTATCCTCAAGTCATCCAGTTCCTAATTGTAGGGGTGACTGTATTCATTCAATAATATTTAATTAATACTATATTAATAACAAATGTCCTACAAACTCAGTTAGTATATATTTTCACATATCTTATAAGAATAGATAATATTGAAAAAATAATGCTAAACCATTTGAAAGTAAAACTCAGGAAAAGATTTCAGGTCATATAAAAAACACAATGAGTAATTTAACTTTGTACAGAAGTCAGACAATGTAAAGGTTCTTAGAAGAATAGGTCATATATCATATAAATATGTGGTATGCCACTGCAAGGCAGTCTTGGACTTGGGTCTCTAGGACCCTAGAGAGTTCTCCTATAAGGTCACCCAGCGAATTCTGTATATCCTTGTCAGAACAAAGATAAGACACTTTTGGTGGGTCTGTACGAGCTATAATGGATCTAAATGCAAAAGATTTAAGGATATTTAGCCCAGGATTCAAATTAATCTCCAAGGGAATTCTCAAAGCATTTATAGCCAGGTGAAACGCGAATACATTCCTTTGATACACACCTGCCGCTTGCCTGCCAACTACTTCCTCCTGGAAGAGGACAACAGTAAAGACCTCTTTATCATTGGATCTGACAACTTCAGCAAAAGCTTTCTGATACAGATTTTTGATAACTGATTTTACAAAGACAAAAGATAAGTCCTTGTAATATAGGTACTATAACCTCATAGTTGTAAATTACAATAAAATCTGCTAAAAAAATGAGGGTGTAAGTAGCTGGGCTTAAAGAAATGCACCTCATTCCATACATTACATCCAAAAGTATACAATCAATCAACTTTTCTTGTGATTAGAGTTAACCCCATTACTTTGAAAAATCTTAGGAAGGAAATAACAGACTTCTGAATTAAGTAGTTAAATATGAAAAGCTTTATTTTAATAACAGTATTACTCTCGTCTTACTAACCCTAACAAGGTTCATTCCTTGGGATAATTTTCAAGCTGTGCATGTTTTATGACACAATTCGTAATTAATCTCTTCAAACGTCATTTACTTAAGTTTTAGACTAAATAAATAGTTTAAGTTAAAAAACCTATTTTTCAACAGAGTATCATACAGTCAAATTTAAAGGCCATGTTACAAAAATTCTTGAAACATTAAATTTACAAAAGTAAAATAGATTGGTAAATTATGGTATAATTCAATAATAAATTTAAAAAACAAAAAATATTAAGATTGAAAATTACAATTTTGAAAACTTTGTAGAAATATGGGAAATGTTTGTGTCATATTAAGTAAAAATAAAGAAGCTATATATGTAAATTATTCATATGTGGGGACAAAGACTATAAAATATATGCAAAAAACAGCTTTATTAGAAAGATGAGATTAAAGGCAACATTTATATTTAAAAGTCTTTATTGTAATATTTCAATAAAAAGAGCTGTTATGAATTAATGGATATAAAAAGGGGTTTTACTGAAATCAGCTTGCCCCCATGAGTGATAACTACTTTTCTAGGATCATTTCTTAAATAGGTTCTATTATAGATTAGTAAAGCTTCTTTACTTCATTAGACAGCATCTAGGGTAAATGAAGTTAGAAAGAATGAAAAAAGAGTTATGAACACTAAAGAGGTAGAATAAATCATAGAAGAAAAGCAAAAGGATCATATGGAGAAATCTTACAAAACTAATCTTCTATTAAACTCTTCATTTTATCCTTAATGAGAAATTAATAGCATACATGGATTTGAATATGGTACTTCCAAATTTAAAACAAAGTAAGCATTAAGAAATTTATTGAAAACTAAGTATATAAAACACTACTTAGCAATTATTATTAGCTTTAATTTAGCTTTCTTTTGTGGTAGAAACAAACAACTGTTAACATTTCACAAGTTCTGTTCAAAACCATTATGTACATTGTTCAATTAAATCTTCAGATTATCAAAAAAGATTGAAGAAAAAAATCTAAGTATCAAATTAAAAGGTAAGCATTTATTATGTTCTACATGATATGTATTACCTAAGGCAGAGATCCAATATGGATAGAGCTCCTTGGTAAGAAGTGCATCGTCAATGTCAGAGAGAAAACTTTTCAACACACCCGTAACATCCTCAAGCTGATGTTTTCCAGCCCTCAGCTTAAAGCTTCGTGCGTCCTTTTTGAAACTCTCCAGGAGTTCACTTATGTGCAAAGGATCACCATTCTTTTGATAGATATATTTGCTTCCTAAACCTTTGTTTTCAAATAAAGGTAATAAGAAGAAAAAATGTTAGTTTAAAATCAAAATCTACTTTGATATTTAAAAAAAATAGAGCAAATTTTTGCATTAGGATGATGAACAAGATGAAGAAATCATTATCCAAAAGAGCTGACATAAACATGTATGCAGGGAGAAAGTCTTTATCGCCAATTTTAGTCATTAGCAAACCTGATGAACCAATATTCCATCCTCAGCTTTTAGCAAGCCCCTGATCAGTCCTTTCTCCAGTTCTCCACAGTATCTTTTTCAAGTGCTCTTTTACTTCGAGTGTCCTATCTGCCCTTAGTCTACCAAAATCTAACCTTGCCTCCAGTTTTACAGACTCTCTGATATCAAGGCTCTCTGATACCAAGTTCCCCAACTCCCTGCTCTCACATTGGTGTATTAGTTTTTCCCCACCTGCACCTTATTCCAGATGAAGAACAGGGTCATGTCCATTTCAAAGTTACTGAGTCATCAAGTGGCCAATATAAAGAGGAGTAGTAGCAGTTAGTAGGAGGAGGAGTGGTGGTGATGGGGATGATGATACAAATACAAAATCCTCCTTTCTTCCCTCCTGGGTCTCTTGTCCCTCTTCCTTTCAAAATCAAGCTACGTTTCCTATATTTATTCTTTCTAAGGTTTTACATCCCTATATTCCTTTTATCACATAATGTTGCTTCTGTGTTCAATTCCCACTCTATTGGAACCATCTTCATCAGGAACAGACGTGATTATTTTTCAGATGCTTTTCTTTCTTTCTTTTTTTATCTTATGAGAACATTCTGTAGCATTTGACATGAGAAATTATTTTCTGTTAAAATTCTTTTAATCCCATGGCTTTATGACATCAAGATCCCACGGCTTTATGACATCACGATCCCACATCTCTATTTCCTTCTTCCGTGGCTACTCTCCCAGTCTTCTGTTATTCAGCTCATCTAGGACTAACCAATGATACCAGGAACCCATCCTCAATTCTTTTTCTCTTTCCCCCTCTACAAAATCTTCTGGGTAACTTCATCCAACCTCATCGCCTCAATTACTACATACACATTTTTGCCCAGGTTTTAATTTCTAGAATTACACCCCCACAAATACCATCTACATACGCATATACACATATATCACATATATACATAAACAAATCAAAATAAGAAGAATTAATTCTCCTGTCCCCTCCACCATCTTACTTCCAACCTCAACATGTTCTTTGTCTTGTTCCTCTATTTTAATATATGGCATTACCTTCTCCTCAACCTTTCACAAGTCAAACCTTTCTTTCTCACTCATTAAAAAAATTTGCATGTCACGTATATTCTTCATCATGTTCTCTCTCTCAAAACTGTCCCCTTCTTTCCATCCACATGCTATTATTTTGTGCACTCAATTCCTCACTACATTTTTCACAATTTTCTATCTCCATTTTCGGGCAGCCCTCCAATATGCCTCTACAACGATGACCGAATGATCTAAGATACAAGTCTGTTGGTGTTACCACAGTGCTTAAAAATATAAATACACCTTTTCTTCACTTATTGACTATCTTGTTATCCAACATTTTACATTTACAATAGTAAAAAATCTAGTACCCTACTATTTTGTGCATTAATGACATATATCTGGCAGTAATGAACATTAATGCCAAGGTTCGAGGTAAGAATAACACTGACTTTGATGGTTATGAGGTAACTTGGTTGGGCTATGATTTCCAGTAGTTTTATAATTACATAATGATATAATCTGGCAGTTATATAATGATTTAGTCATCCTCCATTTTCGCATAACACCGATTTTGCATAATGACCTGGTCTTTGGAACCTAACCATGTTGATAACTGAGAAGAGGGTGTACTACCATCCCAATTGCCTATATGGAAAAAAATTGAGGACTTTATAATGATATATGAGACCCTACATTAACTGGCCTAACTCTCCTGCCTCTTTTATCCACATCTTCACACACTAAGCGCCAGTCAGATTTAACTACATGAAGTTCCCCGAATAATCTTTTCTGATGACTCTGCACCTCAACACACCTTGTTTTCTCCTCCTGGAATCCTTTCTCCCTTTTGCGAACTAGTTTCTATTTTCCCTTTAGACTCAGTGCACCATGTCTCACTCATAGGGTCCTCCGTGACTACCCCTAGTCTGGATGAAATTTATCCCCATATCATGAACACCTATAGCAATCCCTAAATCTCTCAACCCTGGAATTTTTTAAAATGAGATGTAGCTGTATGCTCACTTGTTTGTCTTTCATCTATAAATCTATAAACTCCTGGAAGGCAAGAATTATGTCTTGTTCTCTGTATACATACAGCACCTACACAATGCTTTGAAGAACTCAGTAGGAATTCAGTAAATGAATGCTGAATGCAAGAATAAGCAAATTCAACAAAAGACAAGTGTGACTAAGTTTCTGAGAGATTATGGTCCAGCTGAGTAAATTTTTAATAACTAGTACTCTAATAAATTAATTTAATATGAATTTGAACATAATTTTGTTTATACAAACTAATTCCAGCCAAGAATTGTTGTTAAGTGCCATTGAGTTGATTCTGACACACAAGAACCAGATACTGCAATTCATAAAAATAAACAAAAAGCAAAAAAGAATCTAAACCTAAAACATACTGTGAACTCAGTATTCTGACTAAGTTCAAACCTTGACACTATCAGCATAGATTTTAAACCAAAGGTCAGGGTAAGTTAAAAATAACTGCTATACTTTTTTTTATTGTGGTTTCATATATGTATGTATATATATATATGTATATATGTGTGTGTGTAAATAGGTACATATATATAACAAAAATTATACCATTTAAACCATTTTTAAGTGTAGTATTCAGTGATGTTGAATATATTCATCATGTTGTACAATTACACTACTGCCTATATCCAAAAGTTTTTCATCACCCGAAACAGAAACTCAGAATCCCTTAAGGAATAACTTGCCATTTTCCCCTCTCCCCAGCCCCTGGTAACCACTAATAAACTTTTGTGCCTATGCATTTGCCTATTATAGATATTTCATATAAGTGAGATCATATAATATTTGTCCTTTTGTGTCTGATTTACTTCACTCAGCATATTTTCAAGGTTCATCCATGTTGTAGCATGTATCAGAACCTCATTTCTCTTTATGACTTAATATTATTCCATTGTATGGATATACCGCATTTTGTTTATCCCTTCATTTGTTGACGGACACTTGGGTTGTTTCTACTTTTTGCCTATTGTGAATAATGTTGCAATGACTATTGGTGTACAAGTATCTGTTTGAATCCTTGCTTTCAAGACTTTTGGGTATATACCTAGGAGTTAAATTACTGGGTCATATGGTAATTCTATGTTTACCTTTTTGAGGAACTGTCAAGATGTTTTCTACAGAGGCTGTACCACTTTACATTCCTACAAGCAATGCATGAGAGTTCAGATTTCTCCATATCCTCTCCATCTGGTTATTTTTCATCTTTCTGATAATAGCCATTCTAGTGGGTTTGAAGTGGTATCTCATTGTGTTTTTTTTTAATTTTGTTTTTATTGTTGTTGAATATATACACAGCAGAACATATATCAATTCAACAGTTTCTACGTGTACAATTCAGTGACAATGATTACTTTCTTTGAGTTGTGCAACCATTCTCACCCTCCTTTTCTGAGTTGTTCCTTCCCCACTAACATAAATTCACTGCCCTCTAAGGTTTCTATTTAATCTTTTGAGTTGCCGTTGTTAATTTGATCTCATACAGATAGTTCTTAAAAAAAGCATAATGCTCAAGGCAGATATTTTTTAGAAGCTAAGCTAAACTACTCTTTGGTTTTAAGAAGACTTCAGGGGATATTTTTGGTTCAAGGTTTAAAGTTTATCTCAGGGCAATAGTTTCAGGGGTTCATCCAGCCTCCATGACTCTAGAAAATCTAGAGTCCAGGGGAATGTGAAATTCTGTTCTAAATTTCCCCCCTTTTGATTAGGATTCTTCTACAGAATCTTGGATCAAAATAAAAATAACTGCTATCTTGAAAGCCCTGAATCAGCCACTTGCACTGTGCTTTTCTAGGTTCACATCAAATCTTCCCTTTTACACATGCTGAAAACATTGGGACTTTTCCCCATGTTCTGCTCATTAAAAAAAAATAATAACAACAAAAAGAATACATAAACAGTATTTCATTGGCTTTATTATTTTTATATGCAAGTTAATTCGCCTTGTGCTAGAGTAATAAAGAAGTTATAATATATGAAATTTAGTTGAAAACAATCTAATGCTTCGTGATTTTAAATTCAAATCAATGCCACAAGGAAACTTCTGATTTCCCTAGAGGAATATTAAATTGACTACACTGAAGCTAGTCAAGTTATTTTAATCATCCGTCAGTTTAAGAAAGACTCTATGCCACTATGAAAAAAACATTATGTGAAATTTCACAATGCTGTTGCTAAAACATACTATGTGTGCAATTCACATACACCTGCAAAATTCAAGTGCTCTAAGACTGAATGAAAACAATCACCTTGTTTCTCTCCCATTTTCTAATAAACAGATGATTTAAGAAAAAATATAAACAAACTATCATAGAAAGGAACTTCATATAGTAATGTTCATGTATATGATCACATATATATTTAAATATATATAATACCAACATAAACACAGTGAATCGGGACATTAATGATAATTGTACTTGGATTACATACAAAATAAGTAAGATACTTAAAATGGCATCCCCCAGAATAAAAAAGAATATACACATACATAAATTTATAATTTCCTAAAATCATTTTCTTCACAGCATTTGTCATTTTCTGAGATTCTGCCACGTATCAGTTAACTGTCAGTTTCCCATACTAGAACATAAGATCATGACTTTGTCTTTAACCTTTTACCCTACTGCTGTATTTCTAGTACTGAGACCAGTGGCTGGCATACAACAGGCACTCAATAAAAGGAATGAACTGATAACACAATGTTTTACTGCAGTGCTCTCACTGATTACAACTGCTTTTCAAACTAAAAACACCCAAAGACGCCTCTGATATTATGGAAGCAAAAAAAGTTAAGACACCTTTCAAAATACCAGATCAATCAGTTTACTTTTTCCACACTTGTAATCTAAACAAATGGCATTTATCTACAGATTTAAAAGTGTAAAACATTCTTATATTAGAAATACACTTAAGAAATTTACATATTTTGGAGTATTAAGGAAATGTAACAGAAAGAATGAATTCAAGGGATTCATAATAATTTAAAAATATACATGAGCAATAAAGGTTACTTTATAGGCATATCTAAAATATTTTTAATAGCATATTAAAATTTAACATGCTATGGAAATATACAGGTGGATATACAGGCATAGCTCAGGTTTTTTTTTTTTTACTTGCAAACTGTTTATAAAAATATCTGTTGTAAATAAGCCAAAATATTAAAATTATTTAATATAAATACGTGACCTATAGCATGTTAAATAAAATACACACACACATTGTATGCACACTCATGAAAAGCCATTTCTTTTATATATTATTCCATAGTTTACACTTCTAAAAACACGCTTAGCACGTTGAGTTACTATAGGCTTTTTTTCTAGGCTTGTAATCTCTGAAAAATAGTCTTTTATCTACTATTTTTAAGCTATGTTTTACAGTATAGGTTTTTTTCAATATGTTACTTAAAAATTCTATGCATGAAAGGAAGAAGGAAATGGTAAATATAACTATAAAACGAAACAGTATACAGTTTGAATGAGTTTTACTGGGAGAAGGAACAGCAGTTGACTGAACAGTGGCTGTTTTTATTTTTCACTGGTGTACTTAACAAATACAAAGGACTTTAATTTGGTCCAATAGAGGTACCAATTAAAAACTGTAAGAATGATACTGAGTTCTGGGGGTTGAGTTAAAAACTCTGTGATACTTACCGTACTGTGTAACAAATGCTATACAGCTGTTCACCATAATGGGAACGTCATTTTTGCTGAGCTGCTGATCTTCTAATGCATTACCATCTGTACCTGCTGCTTTTTCAATTGCAGTACGCCAGATTGTGAAATCCAACTTGGTATGTCCATGGATGTATAATGTTCTGTAAAGTTTAAAAATTTCAAATTGTATATTTCAAAAAAAAAAAAATCTTACTTCAAGATAGATTACACTTAAACCCATATTAACGTGCTCCTGTCTCATTCATCGTAAGAAAAACTCTCCCGTTATCCTCCATCTACCATTAGCTTTCATTCAATCTCTTTTTTGTGTACATAGTCGTGTTTCTCTAGAGAGTAGAGGAATTTGTGATCTCACCTTATTTCATTCTCAAACCCCCATTATTCTGTTTCTCAATAACTAAACTGAAACTGTCCTAGCAAGCAGCATCAGTGACTTCTAACGGATATTTCTGGGTGTACTTTTCAAGGCTTTAGAACTGGTGATGATTCTATTTCTTACAAGGAGGAAAAATTACTATCCAATTTGGCTTTTAGAGCACAATTCTTGCTGCCTTTCGTCCTATCTTTCTGGTCTCTTGGTCAGTTTCCCAAGCTTACTTCCTCTTTCTGAATAACAGGGTTGTAATCAGTATACCCACAAACTCCAAGGACTCTCCAGGGACATGTCATCCAGGCCAGTGGTTTCATCTCCCCTATGAAAGTTGGTAACTCCCAGATCCCTATCTCTAAGCTATAACTTTCTCTCACAAATCAGATCTCCATGTGACTGAAAGGCAAGATCATACAGCAGTTAAGAGGGCAGGAACTACAGCCAGATTTTCCAAACTCAAAGTTTAGCTCTGCCATTTACATCCTTTGTGACCTTGGACAAGTTTTGTCATCTGTAAGATGAGGATAATAATAGTACCTATCTATCAAAAACCCATTGCCATTGAGTCGATTTCTACTCATAGCAACCCTATAGGACAGAGCAGAACTGTGCCATAGGGTTTCCAAGGCTGTAAATCTTTATGGAAATAGACTGCCACATCTTTCTCCCACAGAGCAGCTGGTGGGTTTGAACTGCTGATGTTTGGGTTAGCAGCCAAGAGCTTAACCACTGTGCCACCAGGGCTCCTTGTACCTACCTAAGCACTCAGTAAGTGTAATAATAACATTTAAGTAATAAACAGTAATAATAATAACTAGGATTTAGTTTTGGACATTACCTTAATGAGCAACAGGCATCTCAAACCTTTCTCCTTCACCATACTAATCTGCCCTTGGCACCATTTGTTTAAAAAACAAAAAACAGTTGTCCTTGAGTCGATTCTGACTCAAAGCGACCCTATAGGACAGAGCAGACCTACCCCATATGGTTTCCAAACAGCAGCTGGTGGACGCAGCCGAGCGCTTAACCACTGTGCCACCAGGGATCCCTTGGCACCACAATTCCCCACTAATCCTACCAGGAATTTAATTAATTGTGGGTTGGTTTCTTTCCCCAGTCACTGCCACATACATTTAGTCACAAAATTCTGTTGACTCCAGAGCTCTGGCATCTCCACTCGGTCTTCAACTCATTCTAACATTACCTCACTGCATGTCTTCATACTGCTTCATACTCCTAACAGAATCTCTTTTCCTGTTCTCCATCCCTTTAATCCCTATTCCTCATTGCTGCCAGAATGATCTTACTAAAATGCAAAGCTAATGATATTACTTCCTAATCAATGTCCTTCTACAGCTCCTGAGATTTCAACACTAAAAGGCCTTTGAAATGTGGCCCTTATTTTCCCCTCCAAATTTATCTGACATTCCTCTACATTCAAGACAATCAAGGAGGGAGGGAGAAGGGGGACTTGTCTTTGCAACAAATATTTCCTATTCTTTTTTTATTATTACTATTGTACCTTAGATGAAGGTTTGTTTACAGAACAAACTAGTTTCTCATTAAACAATTAGTACACATATTGTTTTATGACACCGGTCACCAACCCCACGACATGTCCACACTCTCCCTTCTCAACCTTGGGTTCCCTATTACCAGCTTTCCTGTCCCCTCTTGCCTTCTAGTCCTTGCCCCTGGGCTGGTTTGCCCCTTTAGTCTCATTTTGTTTTATGGGGCTGTCTAATCTTTGGCTGAAAGGTGAACCTCAGGAGTGACTTCATTACCGAGCTAAAAGGGTGTCCGGTGGCCATACTCTCAGGGTCTTTCCAGTCTCTGTCAGGCCAGTAAGTCTGGTCTTTTTTTGCGAGTTAGAATTTTGTTCTACATTTTTCTCCAACTCTGTCCAAGACCCTCTATTGTGATCCCTAGCCTCTATTGCGATCCCTGTCAGAGCAGTCAGTGGTGGTACCCAGGCACCATCTAGTTGTGCTGGACTCAGTCTGGTGGAGGCTGTAGTATTTGCGGTCCATTAGTCCTTTGGACTAATCTTTCACTTATGTCTCTGGTTTTCTTCATTCTCCCTTGCTCCAGATGGGGTGAGACCAATGAAGTATCTTAGATGGCCGCTTACAAGCTTTTAAGACCCCAGACCCTACTCACCAAAGTAGAACGTAGAACATTTTCTTTATAAACTATGTTATGCCAATTGAGCTTGATGTTCCCTGAGACCATGGTCCCCACAGCCCTCAGCCCAGTAATTTGGTAAATATTTCCTATTCTTTGATTGGCTACTCCAATAACTCCCCCAAAGGTGTACTCCAGGTGATCCTCCCTGACATTTCATCCCTGATCTCCTTCCTGCGCTTAGTAGGTAATAGGTGTCCCTTCTAAATCTTCCAACAGCCACCCTACCCTCCATTATACCATCTATTTTAATTATCTTTAGGAATGTTTTAGCCACTAGGACATAAACTTTGTGTAGGCAAGTAGGAAAAGTATTTCAGTATCTCTGTAGGGTCATATGAGTCAAAATTGACTCAGTGGCATCAGGTTTGGTTATTCTGTTAGTTATTAGCATAGGATCCTTGGTGGCACAAGTGGTTTATGCTCAGCTGCTAACCTAAAAGTTGGTAGTTCAAACCCACCCAGCGGCTCCACAGAAGAAAGGCCTGGCGAACTTTTTCCATAAAGATTACCACCAAGAAAACCCTATATAGCAGTTCTACTCTGTATCACATGGAGTCACCATGAGTCAAAATCAATTTGACAGCAACAAGTTTAGGTTTTTGTTTGTTTGTTTTAAGTTACTAGCATAGTGCCTGGCATTTAGTTTTAAAGCCCTATCAGTAGATAAGGAGACTTGATGGCACAGAAGTTAAGTGTTCAGCTACTAACCAAATGGTTGGCAGTTTGAACCCACCCAGCAACTCTGCAGGAGAAAAGACCTGGTGATCTTCTCCCACAAAGATTACAGTGTAGGAAACCCTATGGTGCAGTTCTACTCTGTCCTATAGGGTCATTATGGGTCAGAACTGACTTGACTGCACACAACTACATCAACATATAAATTTTGATTTGAAACAAAGTAATTGCTGATATATTTCAAGCATGTTTACACCACAGTGAAATTATTTAATCTTGTTTTCAGACTATGAGAGGACTACTTTGGATTCAATCCAAAGAGAAAGGAATGAGTTACTTGGGCTCTAGGGCCTTTTATCTTTTTTTGTAATCTATTCTAGTCCTGATAATTCACTGTACTATTAAAAAAAAGAAAGAAAAGTCCTTCTTTCTGTCCTGTTTTCTATTCTTGAAAAGCTTCTGTAGGAAGACAAGAGCATAAGCACCTTACTACACTCATTTCTAACATCTTCAAACTTGCTAGAGCTACTACTTTTTTACTGACACTTGTGCCTGTAATTCTCATTTCTAGCTTTTTGACATATTTATCTATTGTTTTTATTTTCCACACCACCACAGTGGCCCTGACCTCTAGGTTTTTTAATTTTTTTTCTCTAGAATTTTGGCACTTGCTGTAATACTCCTGACATCCTTTAGCTTTTATGTTTCTCTTACATCATCTTTAGCTCAAAATCATTCTGTTGCTGAATATCTTTGTCTAAACAAATCGGTAGAACTAAGGTAATTTCCCTGAAAAACACCAAGCCCCTACATTATGTAGACTTAAAATTAGGTCTTGCTAAATTTAGGAGCTTAGGTAAAAAGAAAAACTTAATTTCTTATGATACTTTTTTCCATAGATTTTCTTTTATCACACAATTAAGCTCTAAATATAATACAAAACTTTTAATACTGTTTGCTTATAAACATCCAGAGTGGGTGAGCATTTCAGCAAGCAGACAAAAGTAATCCAAAAATGCAATGGTTCTCCTACAATACCAGAAAAATCTGCCATTAACTGTGAACATTTTAAACTTCAAATTTTCTTTCTAGTCAGAAGAAATCCTGTGATGACAAGTTTAACTGTCTTCTTGTAAACTACTGAGGGGTAGAACGAGTCACGACAAGTTAACTCCTGAGTCAACCTGTCAAAGAGTGAATCCTAAAATCCATCACCTAGTGCAGCAGATGTTTGACATTTAATAGCATCAGTTCAGCAACTTTTCCCTCTGATGCTTATCTAAACTCTGTGCAGACTGAATAAGGTATTAAAAGATATTTTCAATAAAATTGCTGAATGACTTACTGATTTAAAGTGTTATCATATAACCATTTCACATGTTTGGATAAGAATTCCAAAGAAACATTCATTACTGAAAATCGGAAAAGTTATTTTGATGAACTCTAATTAGGAAGAAATAAATTATTCTAATTGCCCATTAACCAAGCATAAATTTTAAAAGGTACTTACTTAAAAGCCATATACAGGAAATATCCCTATATCCCATAATGAATCAAGATAGTTCTATAAGGCTTATATATCAAATCCCAGGACTAATACAACCATTCTGTCAAAATTGCAACATAATAACTACAAAATGTAGACCATATATTTGAGCCTAGTCTACTGACAAAAAACAGAAGTGTCTTCAAAAATAAAAAGTCAATAAATTTGATTGCATAAAAATACTTATGTAAATCAAGAACATTTTAAACAAATCTATAAATCAAATAACAAACTCCACAAATATGACTGAAAAAGGAAATATGCTAAACATTTATACAAAAAGGAAAACATTAAGTCCTCAACAGAAATATGGTCATCAGTTGTGAAAAGATAATTCACAGAAAAAATGCCAATGGCCAATAAATACAAAGCAGTCTAACAATCAAAAAGACATATTAAAACAGCAATATATCAAATAACAATTCATCAAATATTTACAATGCATAATGTTCATCACTGAAGAGTACAGTGAGACTGGCACAGTATTTTATAGACTGATTAAATATTCTGAAAAGGGATTTGACAACATGTACAAAGAATCTTAAAATCTGTACGCATAACTTTTGACAAGTAATTCCAACCACAAGACTACCATAAGGACATGATTTGAAATGACATTTCTCTCAAACTCTGTTTCTTCACACACACGAACACACACAATTTAACAAAGCATCCAAAGATAGTAAAAAAAGAAATAAAACCTCATCAAAGAGGGAATGGTTAAGTGATTTAAGATATATCCATAAGATGTATATGACATGTTTAGTACAATGAACAGAAAATTATGTAATTGAACTGCATTTGCCATAATGTTATCTCTAGGCAAAAAACTTACGGAGATTTTGTTTCCTTCTTTATACGTGGAATGTTTTAAAAAATGTGACTGGGAACAAATCACACAGTAAAAATTTGGATTGTTTCCTTGAAAGAAAAGGTATTTATTACCCCTGAACTATAGCCCTCCTAGACTGCATGTCACTGAGTTTTTCAGCCAGATGAAAGAACTTGAAATCTCTCTGCCAATCCTTTCATCTATGCATAAGGAAACTACGGCCCAGAACAACAATTTGCCTGAGGCAGAGATAGGTGGAAATAGCAAATTTGGGATAATAAGGTGGGTTTTTGGTCCTACCTAGTCCTAGTTCATGATCGTTCCTTTACCTGAGGAACTAGATTTTCACAATTCAGAGCCTTGATCTCAAATTCCAAAAATACTCATTCAAGAGGTAAAATTCTGATGTTTCTCTTTATATGCCTTTTTTCCCTCAGTCTTATCACACATAGATTCACAGAACAAGGTTTCCTGAACAACTTATCAAAGCAGTCACATTATTGGAAAGGACCTGAAAGATCACCTCCTAGAGCCACCATAACAGAAAATCTCTCTCTCTTCTCAAAGATGGAGACTTTATATTCTGCCTTGAAAAGCACCCCAGGCATTTCAGAAACATAATGGGTAAAACTTTGAAGATAACTTTCGCTGTGCTTTTTTTAAAAAAATATGTCCTAAGCAACCTCTCAAAACAGAACATACTAATTATCATGGTAGGCATTTTTTTTTTTTCCTGGAAAAGATGAATTATTTTATTGTTGTGAAAGACACCTTGTCATAAGAATTTTTTATAAAATGCACTCATTTTAAGTGTAAAGTTTGACAAGTTTTAACAAATCTTATACCCATGTAACCATAACCCAGTCAATTACAGAACATTTCCATCACTTGCAAAAACTTGCCTCATAACACTTTGTAGTGAATTCCTTACCCTACTCATCATACCGGCAAAAACTCATCTGCTTTCTGTCACTATATATTAGTATACCAGTTCTAGAATTTCATGTAATCATACAGTATTACTCTTTTGTGTCCAGTTTGTTTTGCTCAGCATGATGTTTTTTAAGATTCTTGCATGGTATTGTCGATTGTGGTGTTATGGGTTTTCTTATACCTGGCCTTCTGGGCTCAGGGTTTGTAATTCTCCCAAAATGACTGGTTAGATCAAAATCTGCTAAAGGAATGGTCAGTATGCTATTTGCACAAGGGGCTTGCAAGGGATTGGTCGGTTTACTACCTGCATAAGCAACTTGCAAGGGATTGGTTGGTTTGCTATCCACCTTTACACAGATTGGCCCTGCCCAGTAGTTGACATTTATCATTCACAGGGACTCACTGGGAGGCCACATCCAGTCTGATCTTTACTTGGTCGCTGGAGACAGCCTGTTGGATCTGACCTTTACCAGCATTGGCTGGGGGGTCACCCACTAAATGATAAAAATCCTAGACAAACCAAAACCAAACCCGTTACCGTGGAGCCGATTCCGACTCATAGCGACCCAAAAGGACAGAGCAGAATTGCCCCATAGGGTTTCCCAGGAGCACCTGGTGGATTCGAACTGCCGACCTTTTGGTTAGCAGTGATAGCTCTTAATGACCATGTCACCAGGGTTTCCAAAACCCTAGACTGGGGAGGCTAAAAAATGGGGCTTCCTGATCTAGGAGAGCTAGGAAGGGAGTCACCCTTTGGTCCTTGCACTGAGAACCTCCTAGAACAGCTGTAAATATAAATCAAGGGCTGCAACACTGAGCTGGTAGCACTCACTGAGCTGATTTAACACGGAAGATCCAGAACCCCAGAGAAACAGCGGCAAACAAGAAGAGCACAGCAATAGAGAAAAGGCTGGAACCTCGAGACACGCGGATGGCGGCGGTGGGCCAGTCAGCCCATGGAGCAGAGAGAGATCCTCTGGGCAGGAGGTCGCCAATGCAGCTAGGTGTTTCTGGGAAGAAGGTCACCAATGGAGCTGGGCACCTCCAGGCAGGAGACGACCAACAGGGCTGGGCACTCCCTAAAGGGGAAGCAGCCTCAGTTCCAACCATGCAGGTGGATGACCGAGCAGAGCAAGCACGTGGGGGTTGAGCTGGCCTGCCTTTCGCAGTGGCAGACACCCTGACTGTGCAGAGATCTGTAACCTGAGAGGAGGCCCGAAGATGCTTGGGCACACACTATACAGGGGTTGCCTGTAAAAGTTTTACCTTGAGAGCTGTTATAATGCTGGCCTAACCTTGGCACTAGCCTAGAGTTGTCCCAAAGCTGCTGGTTGAAAGCTGGACCAGCAAGCATAAGGCACCAAACTTGACCAAGAAAAGCCACGGAGAGAGACAGCAAGAGAGAATAAAGCCATGCTGTACCTGACCTGACTTGAGGTGCACCAGCTGACAGAGAGAGAAGGAAACCTGCTGACAACAATCCACAGCATGCCTGCTCAGTGACAGACACAGACATGGGAAGTGTTTTAGTTATCTAATGCTGCTATAACAAATACCACACAAGTGGATGGCTTTAACAAACAGAGCTTTATTCTCTCACAGTTTAGGAGGTTAGAAGCCAGAATTCAGGGTGCCAGTTCCAGGGGAAGGCTTTGGGGAAGGTCCTTTTCATCAATCTTCCTCTGATCTAGGAGCTCTCAGTGCAGAGACCCTGAATTCAAAGGACATGTCCACTCCCAGCACTTCTTTCTTGGTGGTGTGAAGTCCCCCAACTCTCTGCTCAATTCTCTCTTTTGTATCTCAAAAGGGACTGACTCAATATACAACCTAATTCTGTAGATTGAGTCCTGCCTCATTCACATAACTGCCTCTAATCCTGCCTCATTTAAACATCATAGAGGTTCGGATTTACAACACATAGGATAATCACATCAAATCACAAAATGGTGGACAACCACACAATACTGGAAATCAGGCCTAGCCAAGTTGATACACATTTTTTGGGGACACAGTTCAATCTATAACAGGTAGTAATTTGGCAAAGATGAGCAGGTCCCCTTTCAAACATAAGTGGGTTCCTCTCCTACGATGCCAAGTGGGGTATTAGTAGGGGTGAAAAGGACAGGTTCCCCTCAAATCTGTTTCTGTTGTTTGTTTGCCTCCTATAAGTAATGTGTTCCTGTTATTTACTGTCTACCTTCTATAAATAATAATAATGGCTTTCAATTGCCAACACTTTGTAAGACACACAAAGTGTATTTGTGTGTGTGACCCATCAGTTCGGGTAGTAAAGTCCTCATCCCAGCAGTCTTATTGATGCTTGTAATTTTGAGGCAACTGGTACGTGTTTAAGGAGCCCTGGTGGCACGGTGGCACTGAAAGGTTGACAGTTCAAACCCACTAGCTTCCACAGGAGAAAGATGTGGCAATCTGCTTCTGTAAAGATTACAGCCTTGGAAATCCTACAGGGCAGTTCTACTCTGTCCTACAGATGACCAGGAGTCAGAATTGACTTGACGGCAATGGGTTTGGTTTGGTTTGGTTGGTGGTGTTTATGTACACAGTTCATTAACACAGATACTTTCATAATCTGACTAGTATTCCAAGTATGAATATACCACACTCTCTTTATCCATTCACTTATTGAAAAACATTTACAGTATATCCAGTTTTCAATTATTATGAATAAAGCGGACATACTCATATAGCCTTTTCATGGACATGTTATCATTTGTCTTGGGTTTAAGTACCTAGGAGTTCATTTCCTAGGATGTACAGTAAGTGCACATTTAACATAATTAAAAAAATTTTTTGCTAAACTGTTTTCCAAAGTGATGGTACTATTTTACATTCTAACGTTCTTGTCAACACCTCACCTTGCTTTGTTACTTCTTTTTAATCTTAAGACTTTCTAGGGTATACAATGTTATCACACTGGGGTTTTAATTTACGTTTTCCTGACAATGAACATTTTTATATGTGCGTGTTGGCTATTCACATATCTTCTTTTAGAAAGTGTGCATTCAGTTTTTTTTCCAATTGTTTTATTAGATTTTTGTCTTACTGAGTCATATGAATTCTTTATATATTCTAGACACAAGTCTGTTATACATGTGTTGTAATATTTACCCCTAGTGTGACTTTTCATCTTCTTAATGATGATGTTTAAAGGAAAAAAAGTTTCTAATTTTGATTAAGTCCAGTTGAACAATGTTTTTTTCATTTATGGTTCCAATAGATATATGCCTTTTATTTATTTTTCTTGTTTTACCACACTGGCCAAAACTAAGAATAAAATGTTGAACAGAAGTGGTGACAGTGAACTTCCTTACTTTATTCATGTATTTGCAAAAACTTTTAAAATCAAGGTGTCAAATCTATTGGTATAAAGTTGGTCATAATAATCCCTTATCTTTTAAATATCTAGAGGATCTACAACAAAGTGTCCTCTTTCATTCCAGAAATTGGGAATTTGTATCTCCTGAGATTCCTTCTAGCTAGAGACTTAACAATCTTATTAACTTTTCAGAGAAAAGATAGATGTTTATGAATTTTATAATTTCCTAGAACCAGCTTTTGATTTCACTGATTTTTTCTACTTCTTTTTTCTCCATTTTCTATGTCATTGATTTTTGCTCTTAAGTTCGTGTAGGATTTACTTCTTTACAGTACTTTAATTTGCTCTTCTTTTACTAGATTTTTAATGTACAAGCTCAGATTGTGGATTTTAGGACTTTTTTTTTTTTTTTTTAACTTAATATAAGTATTTAAAGCTATACATTTCCCTTTGGCATAGTAGTTAAGCTCTTGGCTGCTAACCAAAAGGTCAGCAGTTCAAATCCACCAGTCGCTCCTTGGAAACACTTTGGGGCAGTTCTACCCGGTCCTACAGGGTTGCTATGAGTTGGAATCGACTCAATGGCACCTAACAACAATAATAACAATTGCTTTATAGCTATAACCCAACAATTTTGTTATGTTTTCATTACCATTTGAATCACATATTTTCTAATTTTCCTTGTGATTTCTACTTTAAAGCAAGGGTTATTCTGAAGTGTGTTTAATTTCCAAATATTTAGGTATTGTTGAGATATATTTCTACTATTGATTTAATTCTTTTTTGGTCAGAAAACATATTTTGTGATTTCACTCTTTTAAAATTACAGAAATTTGTTTCATGGCCTAGGAAAATGGTCTATTTTTGTAAATGTTCCATACACATGTGAAAACAGTATGTATTCTACAGTGACAGATGTAATGTTTTACATATATTAAACAGGTAAAATTGGTCCAAGTCTTCTATATCCTTACTGATTTCCTGTCTACTGGTCTCATCAGTTAATGACAGCCAAGAGTTGAAAATTCCAATTATAATTATGGATTTATCTAGTTCTTTTCTACTTCTGTCACTTTTTAATTCATTTATTTTGAAGTATGGTTTTAGGTACATACACATATAAGACTGTAAGTCTTTTTAACAAATTGATCAAAATGAGGGCATTTTCTCTGATAATATTCTTTGTCCTGAAGTCTACTTTGCCTCATATTAATACAGCCTCTCCAGTTTCCTTATTATTACTGTTTGCATGGTATATCTTTCACCATCCTTTTACTTTTAACTTGTCTGTTTTTATATTTAAAGTGTATTTCTTATACAGATAGTTCCTGACTTGCAATGTATTCAAGTTATGACAAACCGCACTTAACGACTGTCCTTTTTTTTGGTACACTTTATCATTGGTAATATATACTGCATACAATGTTGTAGTGCATAATTTGCTGATTTTATCAGTCTCATGCCAACCCTTAAAGACAAATAAAGATTGGATTACTTACAAATGGAGTTGTCGGAACAGAAACTTATCGTAAGTTAGGGACTACCCATACACAGTATATATATTTTTATCTAGTCTGCCAATCTGCCTTTTAACTGTAGTTTTAGACCATTAACATTTAATATACTCGTGGGTTTGACTGAGTTTAAGTAAATTACCTGTTTTCTATTGTCCCATCTCTTTTCTGTTCCTTTTTCCTCTTTTCTTGGCTTCTCTTGAATTACTTATGATTCTATTTTATCTCTACTACTGGCTTATTAGCTACAACTCTTCTTCGTTAGTGAACTGCTCTAGAATTTACAATATCCATCTTTTAACTCTACTTCCCAATAATATTATACTAGTTCATAAATAAGAGCCTCAAAATATGTATTTTCATTTTCTCCTTGTCAACCTTTGTGATGCTGGAGCACATTCTATTACATATGTTATTTCTGCTTTAACAAGTAAATTAGATTTTAAAGAAATTAAAGAATTTTTTAAATGTTGTTTAAATTTACCAATACATATATCATTTCTAGTGTTTTTCATTCCTTTCCACTGATCTTTGTCATGACCAGCTATCATTTTCTTTAAGCCTGAAGAACTTCCTTTAGCATTTCTTATAGTACAGGTCTGAATTCTCTCCAACATTTGTTTGACTGAAAAAATACTGTATTTTCCTTTCATTTCTGAAAGCTTTTTTTGTGGAATAGAGTATTCAAGGTTGACAGTTTCTGTGTGTGTGTTTTCTTTCAGCACTTAAAGATTTCTTTACACTGTCTTCTTACTTTCACTATTTCTGATGGGTCTTCTCACTTTTGTTCCCTTAAAATTAATGTACCCTCCCTCCCTCGGTGCTTTAAATTTTTTTTCTCACACTGGTTTTCAGGAAATTGATTATGATATATATTGAGTGGTTTCTTTTTTATCCTGCCTGAGATTTGTTGATCTTAGTACATCTCTGGGTTTAGAGTTTTTATCAAATTCAAAAAGAGTTTTTTGCCATCATTTTTTAAAATATTTTTATTTCCCCACATCTCTCTCCTCTCATTCTGAGATTCTAATTACACTTACATGAGATTGCTTTATATCATTCCAGAGGTCACTGAGGCTCTTTTGAATTTTAGTCTTTTTTTCTGTGCTTAAGGTTTGATAGTTTCTAATACCATGCCTTCACTGATCTTTTCTTCTAAAGAGTCTACTCGTCTATTAAGCCTATATGGGAGAAATTTTTTTTTTCAGCTATTGAATTTTTTAGATTTAGAAGTTCTATTTGGTTCTTTTATGATTATCTATTTTTCTTCTCATGTTTATCTTTTCCTTTACATCACTGCATATATCTAGAATATTTAAAATCACTGAGAGTCTTTACTAATTCCATTATCTTTATTATTTCTGGGTCTGTTCTTATTGATTGTCTTGTTAATTTTTCATATCACTAGTAATTTTGAATGCATGCCAAACATCGTGAATATTAACTTGTTGAGAATTTGAACTGTGTTGTCTGCCTTTAGATAACGTTGATACTTCTTTTTTAAATTACTTGTGGAGTAGTTGCTCCTTTGGAGTCTTTTTTTTAAAGCTATGTAAGGTTAAGAATGAGGCATTGGTGGTTCCATTGTAGAATTCTCACCTTCCACGCAAGAGGCCCAGGTTCAAATTCCATCCATCATTGGAGGCTTGTGTGTTGCTATGATGCTGAATAGGGTTCACTGGAGCTTCCAGGCTAAGATGGATAGGAAGAAAGCCTGACAATCTATTTCCAGAAATCAGCCAATGAAAACCCTATGGATCGCAACAGCTCAATTCACAATCAATCATGGGGACAGCGCAGGACCTTCAGGCATTTCTTTCCATCACTATGAGCTGGGGGCCAACTCAATGGCAGCTAATAACAAGGTAGAATACAGCAGCCTTTATCCTAGGACCGGTTTAGCCTTAATCCTAAGGTGTTACCTTTCTGAGGTCTCTACTAAATACCCTGTGTGTTTAATGAGGCTGGAAAGAATTCGAAAATATCCTAACCCTATAGGGTCGCTATGAGTTGGAAGAGACTTGATGGCAGTGAATTTTTTTTGTAAATTATAGAAATTGTTCAGCTAATAGTATCTGGGCATTGTATTTGACTGGCCTCCTGAAGTTCGCCCTACACATATTCAGCCAAAGAGGCAGGAGAACTCATACGCAGATTTCTGAAACTCTCTCTCTGCATATCTCCCTCTGTTCTGGTACAGCACCCTGCAAACTCCAGCTCCCTGGAACTCCTCTCTTTACCTCCTCAATTTAGCTAAAACCACCATGTTCTACTATGAATTGAATAAAAGAAATTTTTGAAGCAAATAAGATATACTTTAAAATCCAACTTTTGTTAAATAGCCACATATTCCTTTTACCCTAACTCTCTTTAACATAAAATCACTTATATGTTTGTATAGTTGCCTTTCTTTTTTCTAAGACCTGTGGGAGTGGTGGCATAAGGGAATCTCTTGTTTGCCTTATCAATATTCAGATTAAACCATCTCTAAGAATTAAATCATCAGAAAGTTACAAAAGCAGTCAAGCTGGTATTGTGGGCAATCAGCTACTGTTTAATTTGCAATTACATGCAAAATTTGGGAACTAAGATATTTCAGTCTCCAGAGTACTGATAATAAAACCGTTGCTATAAGACAATTCAAGGAGAAAAAAAAAAAAAGGATCATATGTAATAAGTTGATATGAAATAAGGAATCTTATATCTAGGGTGTTAATCTCCCAAATTACAAAAAGTAGTTCGTTTTAGAATTTCGGAACATACTGATATTTATTACCCAATTTTAGCTTCCTTATGTCTAGAATTCACAATTAAAACTGAAATGCAGTCAGGCTTGGAAGCCATAAAAGCATTATACTTTACTATAGGTCAACCAAGGAATCTAAAACAAAATAAAGACATACCAATCTTTTTTTTGTTTGTTTGTTTCTAATAACACAAACTGAGTTATTATACGGTATTTATTATAACCAAGAGCCTTTCAGCAAAAGCTTAAGGATATGCTTCTTTGGCAAAAGGGCACACAATCAGCAGCTATGGAATATGAAGATGCTGAGTACAGTGGCTTATTATCAAAAAATGATCTAAAGTGCAGAAATATTTTCAAATTTTTAAGAAAAGTTTGCTGTAATTTATTGAACATTCCAGTCAACCTGGAGATATGACTTACTCTCCAGGAAAATGCCTTCTAACCTGGTGTTCTCAACATGCACTGATTAACCCACAGATATTCAAAAACATGATTTTTTTCTCAAAAAGAAATCCTAATGTCTAAAAGAAAATCCCAGAATCTAAGTCCCAGTAACAGCATCAAATAGCATGCCAGAAACCCTTAAGTGTAATCAAGAAAGCTTTATTTTCCAAAATAATAATTTTTAAAGTATACAAAGAATACACATTAAAACTACACCATCTGGAACACCTTCTGTTTAGAGATATTTAGAGCAAAAATGCTCTGTGTGTGGAAAAATATTATTGCAATATTTTTCTGTCTAAAGACAATCATGCTATACATATAGAGAAAATTACCAGGAAGATTAAAAAATATATCGAAATAGTGACTATATTCAGTGGATAATTATCAATTTATGGACTTTTCCAGTTCAGAGGGTTCTTTCTCCTTTTTGCCTTTAAGAAACATTAAAATACTTTAGTGCTTTAATCAAAGGTACACAAGGACAGGGAAAAACGTGAAATTAATTCATTAAGTTTATTTATGATATGCAATTCTAGTTCAAGCTGTTACTAGCAAAAAATAAAAGCTAAAACTTATAGCTAAAATTAGTGTGTTACTTTCTCTCTCAATTATTTACACTATCTCTATATGCCATCAACATGAATAACTGGAAGTTGTTTTATTTCCTAAAGTCACAATTTTATCTGTCATTGACAAGTCTAACACGATCTACTTCAGCTTACAGTCATTATTTCCCAAGGGGCTCATCGATCAAAAGAGAGATGAAAAGGAGGGCAATGCAATGAAATTCTCTTATTTTGACGTGGTATTGAAATAGCTCTTAAACACTCACATCTAAAATTAACTGGCTGTGTCTGAGTACTGGGGAGAGAAGCACATATTTCCTATCTTAGTAAATAATATTACCATTCATACAGTCACCCAGGCTAAAAACTCAGAAGTCATCCTTATCTCCCACTTCACAAACCAAATGAAAACTATCAGACTGGTACTCCTTCAACATCCTACCACCAGATACAGAAAGCTACTAACATCCAAAACTATACACCACTTCCTTCTTTCTTTCTGTTACACTGAAGGGCCTTGCTCTCTTAATTCCCCTCTCTCATATCTTCAATCTCTTCCTTTTTACCACTCTCATCCGTCAGAATTTAAAATTGCACATGTTCAAACCACCCTAAAAGACACTGCACTCATTTCCCTTCCTTGGTCAAATCCCTTTTCCCTCGCTAAACCTACTGACCTACACACATCTTTATTCAGTTCCCAACCTTAATATAATTTGGTTTCTGCTTTACCACTTCTGCTCTCCCCAAAGTCACCAAATGGCTGCTGAGTCCCATATCCAATGGGGTATTTGTCCTTATGGGACCTGTCTCCTATGCAGCATTTGACACTTTTGACTGTTGCTTACTTCTTGAAATATTCTCTTCCCATGCTTTGTGATATATCAATGTTTCTAAGTGTCTCGCCTCACTCTCTGGACAAAGGAACTTAGTCTCCCAGGGCAGCTTCCCCCAACAAAATGATGTGTATTTATCAGGGTTGTAACCCATGACTTCCTGCCTTCTCATTTCATCTTCTCCCTTCCGTATACTGATAACTCCAAAATCTATATCTCCACCTCTTTAACCCTTTCATGAACATCAGCTCATTAAAAATGACTTTCTCCTAGCAATCTCTCCTTAGATGTGTCTTAGACGCACCTCATGTTCAACATATCTAAAAGAAAATTCATTATGACTCAGCCTCCCTCCCAATCCTGATTCTTTTCCATTACTCCCTGAGATCTATTTTTTCACAAAACATTATACATACATAATATACATAGATACATACAAGAGTGTGTGTGTGTGTGTGTGTGTGTGTGCCTGTGTGTATGTGTGTGCATATAAATAAATATATAAACAACGAGGCCAATATTGTACCAGACAAGGTACCACAGGCCAGCACAACTGTATGCTCTTTGTTCTTTCAGGGTCTGTGACCTAGTGAACTCACCATCCACCAGGTGGATTTTTTATTCTTTTTCATGCTGCTGATGCTCCTTCTCTTTCTGCTCCATCCTTAATTACATAGTAATTGTAGGGAAACATATATAAATACATACACACACATACATACATGTATATATTTCTAATAGAATAAGTTTTTTAAAAAAAATTATTTTCTAATAAAATGATGAAACTTTAAATTATGCTAACATATACCCAGGTTCTTAGTGTCTTTATTGACTTAATTCTTGAGGATGATCTGTACAAATATATTGGTAAATTAACAATTACACTTGTTTTTTTAAAAAAAAAAAAACTTTAGGTTGTTAAGTTAGGAAATGACTTTATTTTGATTGCAAATTGAATTATTCCCTCAGTATCATATAGTCAATCAAAGGCTGGCTAAGTACTTAAAATAGTGTCTGGCATATGGTAAGTTCTATACAATCTCATCATTGTATTTTTGTTATTATTAAATTATTATCAATTTGGAGAAAACAGGAAAGGCAAGTAAAATAAAGATACAAGCATTCAGTAAATAAAGTTGTTTTCAAACGGTGCATAATGTACTGCAGCTAATAAAAGAGGCTAAGGAAAATGGCCTGGTTATATATTTGTCCCTATATTTCTTCTACTCCCACCATTTGCTCTTTGCTTTTCTAAAAACGCTTTTAACATAACTTGCTAGTAACACATACAGATGAAACACTTTTAAATTATCAAAAACATGATTAATCAGTTATGACTACTATTCTGGAATTCCAATAGTTTACAACTACACCATACGCTCAAAATGTTTCTGTATTGCACAGATGCCGCACACTGGTTCCTGCAGTCAAGGAGAAAGGTCAAGATATACAGAATAACAAAACACAGTCTTCTCACTTCCATATCTTGCATTCATGGGGAAGTGCATTGCATGCAGTAAAGCACTAAGCAAAAATTGATCATATTGAGAAATTCTAATACACGTTTGCTACCCTTTAATTACAACGTATGTACCACTACAATCTATGGTCAAATCCTTCACAGACTAAAAGTAGTAGAGATATACCATGGATATAATAACCTGATAAAAAGATTAAAATGATAAAATAATAAATGCAAACAGTATGTTGCTGCTTGTATTTAAGAAAATAACTTTTGTGAGCTCAGACACCATCTATATTCTTGGCCATCTTTTCCTGCCATGGAGGTAGCAGGTAGCAGGCATTCCATAAGAATTAATAGGTAAGTACAGAAACTGCATTTTTGCTAATACTTTAATGTCATAATGCTATCTCATTATTATTTCTGAGGAGTCCCTAGGTGGTGCAAACAGTGAATGTGCTCAGCTGCTAACCAAAAGGTTGGAGGTTCAAGTCTACCCAGAGATGCCTCAGAAGAAAGAGCTGGCAATCTACTTCTGAAAAATTATTGAAAGCCCTACGGAGTATAGTTCTGTTCTGATACATATGGGGTTGCCATGAGTCAGAATTAACTCAAAAGCAACTGGTTATTTCTGAACATATAATTAACAGGACTCTGACTAATAGTACAGTGAAACCTTTATTATCTGGTACCAAAATAAGAATCTAAAGTATCATTAACCATCATAAACCAGATGTAAATATATGAAAATGTATAATCCTAATTATGCCTGTAAGAAGTTAAAAAACACAATCTGATGCAAACATATAATCAGCAATATGCTGGCTGTCTAAAGCTACTGATGTCCTCTCATGAAGCTGAAGAAAAGACAGGTTCAGATAACCGTTGAAAGTCATTATCCTTGTCAGCAGCAAGGAATATAACTAAGGAAGACACCTTTCTCTCTCTCTCTCTCTCTATATATATATATCTCAAATGATCCTGCACTACTATAAAGCTAAACATTTGAATCAGTGTAATTAAGGGATTTTTAAGAAACTGACAAAAATCAAGAAAAATCAACTTGTTCAAGAAACTGTACCGTCCTAATTGTTCTGCAAGATCAACTTTTCTTTGCTAGATCATTCTCTTCTTCCTGACATCTAAATATTGGAGGTCAACCTGTCAGTTCCTTGACTAAATAACATGAAATGCTCATGAATCCCAAATTTATATGTCTAGCTGCAACCTTACCACTTAATTCCAGACCTGAACATTCAACTGGCTAGCCACTAGTTCCACTCTGTTATCAAACAGACATTCAAAGTTACTATTTCCAAAATCAAATTCTTAATCCACTACCCTTAAACTTATAATTCCCTACCCCTACTATCCATGTATTTGTTCTCTCACAAAACAGCACTACCATTCATAATAATTGCTCAGGCCAAAAACTTTGGCATCATCTTTGACTCTCACATCCCACATCTAATCCATCAACAGATCCTGTCAGCTTTCCCTTCATAATACACCCACTCCTCACTTATCAACACGGGGTTAGGTTCCAAAGACCAGGTCGTTATTCGAAAATTGGCATCATGCAAAAATTACATTATTACATAACTGCCAAATTACATCATTACATAAATCCCAACTTACATCATTACATAACCACCAAACTACTAAGTATAATGACCCAGCCAAGTTGACACATAACCTTAACCATCACAGCCAGCGCTCCTCTGGCCTCATGCCTTGGCATTTGTTACCGCTAGATGTACACGTCATTAAGGCACAAAATAGTACATTTTTTTTAGTATTGTCATAAATGCAAAATGTTGGATAATGAGATAATTGCTAAGTGAGGAGTAGGTGTATATCCAGCCAGTCTTCAACACTACGACCTTAGGTAAGCCATCTTTTGCCTGGCCTCTGCAGCAGCATTCTAACTGGACAAAAGGGTTAAAGAGGTGGAGATAAAGATTTTGGAGTTATTAGTATATAAAAGGGAGAAGGTGAAATCACTTAGGGAGAGTACATAGAATGGTAAGGGAGGAAGTCATGGGTTAGAACTCTGAAAAATACATGTCATTTTGTTGGGGGAAGTTGTCAAGGAGGAATAGCTGCCCTGGGAGACTAAACTCCTTTATCCAGAGAGTGAGGTTAGAAGCTTAGGAAGAGTGGTATCACTAAGCACGGGAAGAGAGTATTTAAAGAAGTAAGGAACAGTCAAAAGTGTCAAGTGCTGCCTAGGGGAAAGGTCCCATAAGGAAAGTCTATTAATCTGGCAGCCAGAGTAGTCCTTTTAAAACATAAGTCAGCTTATGTCACTCCCTAGCTCTCAAACTAAGTGGCCTCCCATCACTCTTAGAATAAAATTCAAATCCTTATACATCATGACCTGTAACATACTATATTATTTGACCCAAGAAATCTGACACTTCTTCCAATTCCCTTGCTCATTTGAATATTCCCAGCTAAAGGAGCTTCTTTGCAGACGTTGAACACACTGAGCACAATTCTGTCTTAGGGTTTTTGAATGTATTTTACTCTGTGTCTGGAATGCTCTATCCCGACTTCTGCATAGTCTGCTTCTTCACTCCACGCAGATCTCTCATCAAGAATATCTCTCATGCCACTCTATCTAAAACACAATACTTTCCCATCAGACTCTCTCTCTCTGTACCATGCTTATATTTTTTTCATAGTATTTAATGTAGAGTGACGTAATACTACATAATTATATTTTTGTCTGCTTATAATCTG
Source organism: Dugong dugon (assembly GCA_030035585.1). Lineage (NCBI taxonomy): Eukaryota > Metazoa > Chordata > Mammalia > Sirenia > Dugongidae > Dugong > Dugong dugon. The sequence goes on along the minus strand of CM057463.1, from coordinate 95,598,804 downwards.
TTTCCCCCACTACTGTATATATTTCATGATATCAAGGACCCTGTCGGTCTTATTTATCACTAAATCCCCAGTAACTATAACAGTAACTGATGCACAGTAGATGCTTAATAAATATTTACTGAATAAATTTCAAAAATCAAGTTTTAACTATGGATGATCCAAATACATAATTAATTGAGGATATTATTTATATTCACCATTACCTACCTATATTGGAAATGTATTTACAATTACCAAAGTGCTCCCAAATACTTGTATGTGAATGTCCCAAAGGATCTAGGTCTATGGAAAAATACAGTAACTGATCACACTGATGAGTATATCATAAAAAATAAGTAAACTTCATTGGGATACTCTGTTTACTGGGGAAAAAACATATGTATGTGTATATATATATATATATATAAAATTCAGAAAATTCCCATCAGGTTTTAAAATAATGGGCTGTCACCCAAGAGGATAACCAGAATATTGAACCCCACAGAGTTGCTGCAATGAAGAACAAAAAGCAAAAATTCATCACTTACCTCCCTTTTTCTACTAAGAGCAGGACATCCAATTTTTCCCCATTTTGAACCATTGTGCTGATTGCTGGGGTGGTAAGGGAAAAGTACAAACATATTTTTAAAGAACTGTGGGATGAAGAATTACTTTATTCAAAGAATTTGGTCTTTGTCCCTGATTCCTAGGAGGTAATTTCTGAACCCTTGGAATTTTGAGGGATTGAATTGTCTTTAAAGAGCCCTGGTAGTACAGTGGTTAAATGCTTGGCTGCTAACCAAAAGGTTGGTGGTTCAAAACTACCAGCTTCTCTGTGAGATAAAGATGTGGCAGTCTGCCTCCATAAAGATTACAGCCTTGGAAACCCTATGTCTTATAGGGTCACTGTGGGTCAAAATCGACTCAGTGGCATAGGGTTTGTTTTGTTTTGTTTTGGATTGTCTGTATTATTCATAGAAGTCTCCAGACCATACCTGAGAGTTGCTGATAATGAGATGACTCAGGATGAGGGCTAGCCAAGCCAAAAACACACACCATATGGTATCAGCCCACTCTCCAATAAGTGGAGACAGCTGGAGACTGAGTTCAGTCACATGGTCAATTATTCAGTCATGCCAGAGTAATGAAACCCCAATACAAACAGTGGACACTGGGTTAGAAAGCTGAAAAATACATGTCATTTTGTTGGGGGGAAGGTGTTAAGGAGGAGTAGCTGCACTGGGAGACTAAACTCCTTTATCCAGAGAGTGAGGTTAGAAACTTAGAAAGAGTGGTATCACACTTGGACAGACATCGATGAAACAGAAAGATAATGTCTCCCTAGGGACACAGAAGCTCCTCATTTGGGACCTTCCTAGACCTCGCCCTATGCATCTCTTCTTTATGCTGTTCGTGATTTGTATCCATTATCACAAAACTGTACTTATACACATAGTGCTGTCCTGACTTCTATGAGTCATTCTAGCAAATTCTGGAACCTAAAAGGGCATCGGGAATCCCAAATTTGTAGCTAGTTGGTCAAAGCTGCAGGTGGTCCTAGGAACCTATACGCTTGCAGCTGGTGTCTGAAATCCTGGGAAGACTCGGCACTCTGGAGGACTGTGCCCTTAACGTATGAAATTTAGACCTAACTCTGGGTAATTAGGGTCAGAAGAACTGCATTACAATTAGTGTCAGAATAGAATTGGACAGATGGATAGAAGAATATTACACTAAATACTTATAAAGGCAGATTAATACTATTCAGTCGTATGTTCAGGAGTGAGCCATCATAACTTTATGTAAAAAACTACCATTTTCATATACCATTAATAATTGTGAACCAAAGACTGGGCCTGGGGGAAGAAGACAGCTTACTTAGCTCTTGCAGTCTTCTTAAGTGCATTCTATCTTCCTGAGCTTCTTGCATTTGAAGGCAAAAGCGCAAAGTAGATTTGTCCATAGCAAACCAGCCTTTTCTCCACTGATCCAGGGCATGACAGTCTTTGTAGTAGAGTTGACCAACCAAATCATAGTCAGCTTCTGTTAAGTTTTCAGCAACAAAGGGAACAAAATGCTGTTAAAACAAATACAGAAAGGTAATAAAGACAGTGAAAATAGGAAATCTCTTCTTCTTTATACATGAGGATAAAAAAATTATTTTTTAAACTATTTTAAAGATTTATAAATAAACTTAAATTTCAAAACAATTATCTAAACTTGCTATTAGTCTTAAAACTGAACAGCTATAATGTATCTTCAAACAGGAGCCCTTTTAACCATTTTTCTTGTCCTTGTATATATGGGGGGGGTTGAAATAGGAATGCATTCTCTTTGTTGATTTGTGACATCTTTCTAAAACGTCAACCTTCAATGTATTTCTCCATTTATATCTTGTATTGAATATATTTATTTCCCCTCTGTGTAAACCATGAGTAAGGTATCTACCTATAAAAAGACACAAACAGAAATGACTACAGTATTGAACAGACCTTAATCACCATAAGATTTTCTTAATTGAAACTGATTTCTTCATAGTCCTACATTAATTTCATCTCTGCTAAAGACTCTAGAAAAGTAGCTCTTAACCTCTTTTGGCATTGACCTTTAAAAATCTAATGATGTATAGACCAGAATGTTGTATAAAATTTTCATGGAACCCTAAAGCTCATTCATAGACCCTAGGTTAAGACTTTTCTCTGGTTTGTGATGTTGCTGTTGTGTGCCTAGATGATTCTGACTCACAGAAACCCTACAGAACAGAGTAGAAGTGCCCCATAGGGTTTCCTAGGCTATAATCTTCATAGGAGCAGATTGTCAGGTGTTCCTCCCCTGGAGTCGCTGGTGGGTTTGAACTGCAAACCTTTCAGTTAGCAGCCAAGCATTTAATCATTGTGCCACCAGGGCTCCTTGGATTTAGTATAGTAATACAAGATTTAAATACCTTGGCTATTGCCTCTGTCCATTTTCTTTGTGCTTGAGATGTTTCAGCTCCAAATAAAAACACACATTCTGAGGGTAAATAGATCTCAAAGGTAAAGATGGGCCTACAGGTCACAAGAATAAAAAGATACCATTGATTACGTATGTTTGGCTCTTAGGAAGACAATGCAAAGTTCAAACTGTTAATTAAATTTCTTAGGAAAATGAGATAATGCAGTAAAATCTATTTACCTACAGTATTATTCTGTTGATAGTTTGCATTTTATTCTGGTGATCTAAATGAGAACATGCTGGATCAGACACAAGGAATATCCTTTTGATGACTGAAGTCACTCTACCACATGACTTCTGACACACTAGACACTTCATCAGTTGTCTGACATGGCAAAGCACTCTCCTGAGTCTCCTCTTGTCTCTCCAACCACTCCTTCTTGGTTTAGTCTGACCAACTGGTCAATGCAAATATGGTGCAAACAGTTCGCCAACTAGCCCTCTTCTCATCTTACTTCACAAATTTTCCTTAAGTCATCTCATTCTATCCCAAAATTTTATCTCCTTAACATTAGATAAAATTGGAGTTAACATCTCCTGTCTTGAGCCTTTATCCATAACTCCAGCTACTTCCTAAAACATGCTAAGTATATGCACTCCTATTACCTCAAAAACTCAAAATACCCTATGCTAAAATCTCCTTCTTTCTCATTTCTTAGCCCAAACCTGTTGCATCCCTCTCATGTCCTGATTTTAAAGCATCACCATCTACCTCATCAAACAGTTTAAAACCAAGGAGTTTTATTTATTCTTCTCATTAACATCCATTCTTTATCCAGTCAGTCAGTCATTTAATCTTATCAATTAAACCATAAGATTCTCTCAAGGTCACTGTTCCTTTTCTTTTTAATAATCTCTCCCTCTGGATAAACTCTCATCAATTATAGTCTCTTTTCCATCTCTTCCTTACCACTTCTTCCAGATAGCTTCTGAAAATACAAATTTGCATAACTCCTCATCGCCTACATAAACTGAGTTCAAACTCTATAATATGCTATTTAAGGAAATTTAGAATCTGGCTGCAGCAATCATTTTTAATCTTGTCTCATTATAGATGCTCTCCTTGCACATCTACCTGTATCAGTTATATTTCACCAAGAATGTTACATTTTTGAATGTTTATGTGTTGACATAAGTTAATACTAACTTTAGGTTATAATGTATTTAAAATTAAGCAACTTAATAAAATGAATGTACTTATTTTAACATTCCATGGTGAGCCGCATTTACATGATTATTCACCTAGAATAAAAGTACTATTATGATTAAACAAAAACAAACCAACTAGTAATCAGTTTTGTTCCCATAAAAAAAAATCCAATTAAATTTACTAGAAAACAAGAGTTGTCTCAACTAGTTCATGTAAGTCATGTAATGTCAATATATTTGATGTAATTTTATGTAAATAGCATAGCTTTACAAATTTCCCCCTTTACCATACAAAATTATTAAAATACTATGCTATGTAATTTTTTTTTAGATTTTAATATGTGTACTTTTTCATTATTTATATTAGAAAATTTGATAAGAAATTTTCACACCAAAGATCTCAGACGGTCTGTTTCTAAATGTCCTCACAAAAATCCCATTAAACTATTTTGTGAGTCAAATATATTAAATAATAATTAACTCTTACTTACAACTTTTTCAGACAATTAACATGCCAAAGTAGATCTTTAAAGAATTTAGTATTTTGATATGTTCTTAAATATACTTAATATTTGTTTATTTTAATGTAAAAAAATCACCATTGAATAGTCTCCTTTGTGGTCTGTTTTAACAACGTTTCTCCTTAAAAGAATGCATCAACTTTGCAATTACATTCACTATTTTAAAAAATGAGTAAATCATAAAAATTTCAGGAGTAAAATGTTCAAGAATAGAATGTTATAAATTTTCTTAAGATTAGCTGGGAACATGTTAGCCTTTCATATTACCTAGTATAATATTCTAATTTTCCTACTTTTCACTGAATTCTCTAAGCCTCATACAGAAGTTGCAAAATGAGCAGGCATTAAGAGACAATTAAGCCCTTCTACGGGAAGCAACTGAAGAACTGAACTGATAACAAAACTCTTATTACCTGGTATGATAAATATCTGAAAATACTTTTCACCTCTTAACTGTTCAATGTTAGACCTACCCGGTACTTAAATAGAAGTCTTCTTTGTGTATAGCCAGGCAGACAACCTCACTGATATTAATGGTGCCATTAGGTGTGGTAGACTTATCATTTTCATAGTAACTCAAAAAACCTCCTTCCAAAACACACCACTTTTTATTTGTCTCTGTGAATTTAAAACAAATCAATTAAATAAGTTGAAATATATTGTATAAAATTATTTTTTTCAATCATGGTTTTAAATTATGATTGGATTCAAATAAATAAATACATTAATTTCCTATTTTGCGCAAAGAGTATGCAATAACTGCATGGGCTCTAAATGCGCTCTCAAAACACTTACTATGTAGTAGCTAGGGATTCACAAGACAGAAATAACTGTGGCATAGAAGACCAGAGAAGCAGGCAGATCCATAAAGAAATTGCTGCAAGACAACTCTGCAACTGAAAGACTGATGTCTCCAGAGTATTAGGAAGTTAAAAAATGCAGTGTAAAAGTGAGACTGTGGCTGCTGTGAGGTAGGTATGCATAGAAGAATGGATTAGGATCTGCAGTGCCTTTAATGCCTTGTTAGGTGACTGAAAATTCATCTTGTACAGAGTCCATGAGCCAAATTCAGCTCATCACCTGTTTTTGTAAATAAAGTTATATGGGAACACCACCACATCTATTCGCTTATGAAGATTGTCTATGATGGCTTTCCAGATACAAGGACAAAATGAGTAGCTGCAGCAGAGACCATCTGGCCTGCAAAGACTGAAATATTTACAATCTGGCCCTTTTTATAAAAGAAAAAAAGGTCACCAAGTCTTGATTTTCTAGGTGAGATGGTGAGTTATTTTAATGGTTTCGAGAAAGGAATATAGTCAGATTTGAGTTTTACACACTCTGCTTACTGTGAAAAATGGATTTGAGAGGGTGAAGTGAAAAGCAGGGAGGCCAGTTAGGACGTTGTTGACAGGACTTTGAGTAGTGAAAAGGACCAAAATCAGGACAGTGGTGGTAGGGATACAGTGGTAAAAATAAGTGCAGGGGAAGGAGGGACAGAAAGACAGATACAGAGAGAGGTAGAAACCCATACAAGATCACCAACTACTAGGTTATACCCAAATTAGGTAGAACCAAAATAAATAAATTAAAAACAACCACACACACACAAAAATGAATTTGTGGTGAACTCAATAGACATGGTTCCCTAACTCAGGCAATATAAGCAACCTCAGAGGTCTGGAAGCAGGAGTAGTGAAAACAGACAGAAGAGACTGGCCAAAATGTTTGCTGATAACTGTGGGTAGAACGGAATTTCAAAACAGACAATTCTAGGAAGCAGCAAGAACATTTTTTTGAAATTGCAACAAGGATACAAATGATGATCTAAGAATGCCGATGAACCTAAACTGGAAACAGTCCAGGGTTGATAAACAAGGAAAAACAAAAAGGTCAAAGACATGCATATAAAAATAAAGCCCAAGCACAAAAATGCAAATATGGAATTAATAATTTATTGAGTATATTGAACCAAATTCTGCTAATAAATCAACTATAAAATGAGAATATCATTTTAGAAAGTATGGAAATTTATAGGTTACTAGAACATCCCATTCAATATATCCATGAAAATAAATATGAAAAAGAAATTAACCAATTAAACGGAGATTTGATTGATGATTGTTACTGACTATGGAGATACTAAAAGAGGAAGTTATTAATTGCTATTATTTAACTGAGAACTTAAAATGGAAGTTAGGAAATATCCTAAGGGGTATGTGTGCTTTATCCTATTCAAATAAAATTTGAAAATAAAATTGAGTAGTTTCTAAAAAGATGAAATATGGATTTGTTACAAGAGAGTTTAATGGTAGACAGCAGGGGTGGGAAGAAGGTGCCATTTTAGTCATGGATGTGGTCAGGCTTGTTTTACTCCTACTGGATTCTAAAAATTGTGTACAAATAAAATAAATCTATTTATTAGTTAAGTCTTCTGGTTGTTTTTACATTATTACACATTCCAAAAGTGTCTATGCTATCACTTGTATTTAACTTACTTCTTGACTAATCCTTATACATGGAAAATATAAACGTGAAAGATTTCAAACAAAAGGGATGAACACCAACCAGAAAGAATGACTTTACATGATCTCCTTTTGCATTGCCAAAATTATGGTTAATGTTCATCACTCCTGTTTGATTCCCTACTTAAAAGAAATAATAAAACAAGAAGGCTTTCTAATTGAGCATGAAAAAAAAATTATCCCATGTATTATGCATTTCCAATGAAAGATACTAATGTGAAAATTAAATTATGAAAGATTTGTACTATTTTGTAAAGGTTTTAAATGTTGTCATATAAGGCCTAACTATACTCTGCCAAAGAAATCTTTGAACAAGTGAGGTAAAAAACTTAACTCAAATTTTTCAAATAAAATTACTAGGAAAGAAAAATTTGTCTGAAATTTTCAGGTTCTGTAGATAAAGTGAATTATTTTTGAATCATCGCTTCATCATCTTGTATCTGGGGTCCAGAGATTCCAACAACTCTCGAACTCTTAGGTACTTCCAAGAATTAAACAATATAAGTAACCCTTGATTTTGCATTAAAAAATACATGAGATCCATAGATGTTAAGGCTAATGAAACAATTCTGTAGATTAGATCTAATGGATAAAGTTTGTAGATTATATAATTTTCTAATTTTGATATCTGTACTGTGATTAAGCTAGGGAATGCCCTTCTTTTTAAGGTACTTAGAGGCACAGTGCATCAAGTATGCAACCCTTAATTCTGAAAAAAAATGTGTTTATGTTGATATATACATAAACATATATATGTATGTACATATTTATATACACACACAGAAAGAGAGAGAGGACAATATTAAAAATGATAATATTTGGGAAGTCTGGGTGAAAGGTATTGTATTTTATGCAAATAACACACGCATTGTATATTTTTGGCCAACTGCACAACCCCCTGGCACGTTATTTCCCTGGGCGTGCCATGTGTGTTGTATGTGTGGGCACGTTATTTATGTGGGCACATTCTTTGCAAAAATGTGGTATATGGCAATTATTTGCACTATTCTTGCAGGTTTTCTGTAAATACGAAATTATGTTAAGGTAATTAAGAAGTTAAAAGAAAAAGATATTAAAATCACTGCTTGAATTTTCCTTTACCATATCTTTAGAATCTTAGGTGGATGTAGTAGTGAGCAGCAGAAGAGAGAACAAGATGATATTTGGCCTCAAAAACAATCAAGAGGAGAAACAAACAATAGGTAGAAATTCTGAGAACTGTATGGTCACTATATTCTGAGAACCTGACTGTCAAATGAAAAGCCCAATCGTAACTGGCAGAAACAAACAACTCATAGAAATTCTTTACGGGCACTGGAATAGAAACCTAGCAGAGACCCATTCTTTTTCCTACTGGAAGGTGATATATCCCAAAGTCCTCAAATCCTGTGTCATAGTATATACCCTGCAGAGTTTTATAAAGCCATATTTTAAATGAATATTCATTACAGATGTCTAAGATATAAGAAAAGGAAAAGTCAAAGTACTAATCAAAGGAGGCTATGAAACAATTTCAAAACAATGCAGTCAGATGTCTAGAATAATCTTCATAAAAAACAAAGCAAAAGTGTAGATTCATTTAGTACATAAACAGCCATGAATGATGTACAGGGCAGCAGGCTAGATACTTAGAGCAAGGCACTGATTAGGAATTCCATACTTCTGTCCTCGGGCAGCTTGTAGTGCAATGAAAGGGGATATATATGTGATGTTCTTACTTTGGTCCCTTTGAGGTTGAAAGCATTGATGGAGGAACGCCCCCTCAAACTGGAGTGATAAAAAAAGACTTCACAGAAAAAACAGCTTTTGAAATAGTTCTTTATGACTGGAAAGACATGTTTCTAAGGTAGCAAAAAATGCATCCAGAGCTACGCTATTCAGCAGTTCTGGCAAAGAAGACTGTGAGGGAAGTCATAGAAAAGAGAAACTGCAGAAACATAGATTTTGCTAGAGAGTCAGATTACATAGAAGTTAGAAGTTAGGACTTGGGAAACAAGACTGTATGTAGGGTCACAGCAGAGAATGGGTCCCAAGAGTCTTCCATGACAGGTGTTCAGGAGTTTGTTCCTTTTTCAATAGACAAGTAGGAGCCACTGGAAAGTCTTAAACAAAATGTGCCAAATGAATAATACATAAAATAAATGTGAATGCAGAATCTATTTACGCAAATTCTAAAGGGAAACAAATGACAGATCTCTTTTAAAAAGTGAGTACAAACTCATTTTAAGTTAGAAATAAGGGCTTGAGGAAATTTACTCCTGTAGCATTATCATTACTATAACCATTTATTAGCCTTACTTTTGTAAGTGAAAATGGGCCAGATGTCAGACAAGGCAGGCACAGATATTATCTTTGAGGACTTAGAATAACAAAAGCTGTGACAGAAAATCTTGACATTATTATTCATTTTGGAAGAAATAAACAGCTTTAACAAAATTATGTTGAGTTATATTGGTCTGCTTAGGCCAATTCAGATGTACTCCTGACTTTAAGAAATGTCAGTACCCTATAGGACACCCTCTCTCTGCTACAGAAGTCTTACTGTTAATCACACATCAGGAGACATCCAAAATGGGTAACTTTCAGGACTCAGCTGGAGTTTGTATAAGGAGTCAAGGGGTTGGACTGACCAGAGGGGGCAGGAATTGCTCATTCTTTCTTTCTAATCTTGATGCTTAGATTTGGGAAGGAAAACATTACTCTGGACTTATCCAAGCACAGGTGAAGAATTCCAGAGATGACCTGTTTAAATTCTAATTTTCCAGTCTACAGTTAGGCAACTTGGTTGTCAACTATAGGTTGCTTGTAGGACATACCTACGGAGTCTCTGGTTGGCACAAATGGTTAAGCACTCAACTACTAACTGAAAGGTTGGCAGTTCGAACCCACCCAGAGGTGCCTCAGGAAACAGTCATGGTGATCTGCTTTGGAAAGGTCACAGCCTTGAAAACCCTATGGAAGAGTTCTACTCTGCACACACGGGTCACCATTTGTTGGAATCAACTCAATGGCAACTAACAACAACAGGACATAACCAATCACAAAAGCTAACTGAAACCACGAACACCTGTACATACGTATAACCCCTCTACGTCTTCCTCCACCCAATCATCATCATTTTTAGGTGCTAAGCTCTCTGCTAAGCACTTTATATACAGTAACTCACTGAATCCTCACAGCAACTCTAGTAGATCCATTCTATTATTATTCCTACCCTTTCCTTACACCCTTTCTACGAGCACAGAGCAGCTCCCAAGTCACACAAGCACTTGGCATCAAAGGGAAAGTGAAACACAGGCAGTTGGCCTTCAGAAGCTATACTTCTAACTACTCCTGCTGCCTCTGTGCCTACTATATGTTTGAAGTATGTATGTCCATTTAAAAAATGTATTAGGGTAAAGAAGAAGTCATACCTTTTAACACATATGTGCACAATAAATCTGAGATAGTTCAGGTTAAATTATTTTATTAAACCATTGTTTTCAGATGAAGAGATTTCTAAACTCTAAAAGGTATATAACTGACTGACAGAATTCAGAGTCCACTGATAATAGGAATACACATTAGGATTCCTTTTCATTTCAAATAAATGTGTTTTAGCTTTGGAAAAACATGTTTAAACTGTACAAGTCAGGCATTCATACAACAAAAGATCTTCAAAACTTCTCAGTGCTAACTTATAAAATTAAGTATAAACAGGAGAAATGGAGTTTTTAGTAAACTACATCAACCCCTTTCTTTTTAAAAATCAAACACTGTGTAAACTAATCAAGGTAAGGATACCAAGGGAAAAAAATGTGGCTGAGGTGGAAAAAAACAGGACAAAACTAGGATGCTATTATTCAGCTCTGTACTTAGGTTTAATAAGAGCTATCAATCTTTCTTTTTGTGAACATCAAATTGAGGAAAAAAAAGAAAAATATAGATCAGTCTTCATAACCAGAGGCTAGAAGAATTTCAAATCCTGAAAACCTAAACTGACAATTTGAAGCCTCTGTAATGCTCTGAAGGACAGTGTGCATTTCATTCTCAGGCTTTTTTCTTTATTCTTAATCTTTTTGCTGTATGGCGGTCCTGACAAGAGCTGATGGACTAGTCCAGTCCTGGAGCTGGACTTTCAGAGGCAAAGGTGACAGCCACACCTTAATCTCTAAATCTTTCCAAATGATTCATTTCTTTCTGTAAACCTGATGCTCAACAGCAGTAACAACACTGCAGAATCTCGGGGAAAAAAAGAAGCAAATCCCAAACTTTGCTTCTTGGTAGTTTAGCTTTTTCTTCATTTTTAAGCAGTCTCTTTCTGAACCAAGGGAATGCTTTGTCCAAGCGATCATATCTTTTTATGCTCAGATCAAAAACAACTAACATGGGATTGCACTTTTACATGGTGGTAATCTGATTAGAGAAACAGTCATTCATTCAACAGGTATTTATAACATGGCTAGTAGGTATCGATACTGTTTAAGGCAACAAAGATTTGATAACTCTGAACAAGCCAAAAAATGTTGACACCTCATTGGGCTTGCACTCCAGTGGGAGGGAAAAACAAACAAAGGAGGGATCATCTACAAGCACATTAAGCATAAGAGTGATGACAGAAATAAACAGCATCCTATAAAATGTTAAAGCTGGCAGCGGGAGCACACTTTAGCAGGGTGTCAGAGAGGCCTGTCTAAGTAGGCAGCATGAGAATTCATCTTTGAGAGGTGAGAAGGAGCTAGACTGGGGGAAGTGCCCTTCTTGCAGAGCAGGTGGAAAGTGCAAAGGTCCAGAAGAGGCAAAAAAGAACATGTCAGATTCCCAGAACAGAGAAGAAACTAGTGTGGCCAGGCACATGTGTGTAAGAGATAAGTGATATGAGATGAAGTGGAAGAGGTATGAAAAGGTCTTTTAGGCCACAATGAGGAACAGGGCTATATTCTGGAATGGAAAGCCACTGAACATCTTTGAGCAATGGAACTACATGTTTTCAAAGAACATTAAAGCAGATTTGTGGAGCAGTTTGGAGGAGAGCTAAGGCAGATGTAAATCAGGAGCCTATCTATCACTGTATAGGCAGGAGACAATGGTGACTGGGGCTAGTGTGATATTGGTGAAGGTGGAGAGCACCAAATGATTCAAGATCTATTTTGAGTTTGAAGTGATAGAACCTGATGATAAACCAGATGGAAGAAATGAACACAATCAAAAAATACCTTGCCAAGAGATTCTTTTCAAATGAAATCATTTCTGCTGTGCTGCATATAGCCAAAATACAAAAGCTTAATTTCATATTACTTGAAAAACCATGTTCCAAAATGAGAACACATTTCTAATTAAATTACATATACTGAGAATGTACCAGTTCTGTTTTTTGGAAATAAATTTTAACAAAAGCATCCATTGTTGATTTATAAAAGTAAAATGTGAGAATGATTTCATTACAATAGTTTAATACATTAACTTAGACCTGAAGTGATTAAGAAAAACATTTCATACTGATAGGTATATAAAAGTTACAACCTCAATTGTTAAAAAAAAAAAAAAACACTTATTTTTAGTTTACAGAATGCTTGAAAAGCTTTAGGAAGAAAATGTTATATTCAAAATTCCCTATTTTATCTTTGTATATTTCACCTTTGTATAAATTAAGTGGAGTCCCTGGGTAGTGCAAGTGACTAATACACTTGGCTGCTAACTGAAAGGTTAGAGGTTTGAGTCCACCAAGAGGTGCCTTGGAAGAAAGGCCTGGTGATCTAGTTGCAAAAAATCAGCCTTGAAAACCCTGCTTTGTCCTATAGCGTTTCTATGAGTTGAAATCAACTCACTGGCACATGACAACAGTAACAATATACTCCCTAGGGAAGCATACTCCTGAATTTAACTCTCAATCACCACCATCAATTGGCTTGTAACAGCTCAATCTCTGTTTACACACTCTATGTTCCAATAGAAATGTTTCATTATATTTCCTCACCTATATTTCTCAAATCAATGAGAATGGATGTAACATAAGCACGAGCTATGTGTCTCATTCATTTTTATATTTCTAATACCTAACACATGCCTGTCACACGAAGGTGGATGGACAGACAGATGGATAAATGCCCACCATCAGTCTGTTCATATACTGCCCCAAATTTAAAATATGTTTTTAAATCAAATTAATTCCCATTTTTTTAAAATCATGCTTAACATTTTTTTTTTCACTTAAAACACACACTTAGAACAAACTGAACCAGTTGATTTCACTCAGTACTCTGATAAAATATATACTGAAAACTTGTTATTTCTTCCTACATGATCCCACTTATCTATATTATCTCCTCAGCTGGGGTGTCCATCTCTAAGGGAGAGAGCTGGGTTTCACAGTTCTTTGGAATAACCCTTAAAATCTGAAACAGAATCAGCTGGCTCTAAGGTGTTGTTGTTGGGTGCCACTGAATCGACTTTGACTCATAGTGACTCAATGTGACAGAGGAGAACTGCCCCATAGGGTGTTCTTGGCTATAATATTTATGGAAGCAGATTGCTAGATCTTTCTCCCATGGAGCTACTGGATGAGTTCAAACTGCCAACATTTCGGTTAGCAGCCACGTGCTTAACTGTTGTGCCACCAGGTTCTTTGGTCCTAAGGTAGACATCAGGAAATTTCGTTGAGGATTCGCTCAGGATTCCAACTCAGTGGTAAATCCCAGCTGCACTGCATGAAATAGTTATCTGTGCCTGGAAGCATTTATAAATTCTCAAAAAATATTTCTCTACTGCAAGATCAAATCTAACATCTTAAGGGAAAAAAATCAAAATTTAAAATTGTACTGATAATGGAATAAAGTTTTATCAGATAACAAAATCTAAAAGTACCAGAAAAGATACCTTCAAGCAGTTTTTTCTCTGAATAGAGTTTAGAAGCAGCAGAAGGAGCTTGGTACAAAAAGTCACAAAGAAAGGTGGACTGGGCGAATTCATGACTTAATCCACCCTCAGAAGGAATATCATGTTGTGGGAAATCTGAAAAAATTAAAGAAATAATAAATATGAAATCTAAAATACAATTTTTCCTTTTGCATGTAAATGTACACATGAGTTCTGAACAGAAGACAAACTACATGAAATACACCACCGAATAAATATATATTTATTTTACTTTGCACAAAAGCATTTAAGTCATGCTATTAATACAAAAATTGGATTTCATTTTGGTGCAAAAAATTACACAAGATTAACTATTGTAACCTTCCATTTATAAGCTTGCAGAAATATATAAGATTTAGTTACTAAACTTCCTTGAAATAAAGTAAAAAATAATTAATCTTAAGCATCTTCTATCTTTTTTGGTGACAGTTTTTCTTCCTGCCGTTTTTTTTTTTTTTTTTTAAATTTGAGAAATAAACATATTTGAGCATTCATCCTTTTAGGAATATACCAGATGACACAGAACAAGTGCAAGGATAGCAACTAACCTGAGAATTTGTTATGGTAGAGAAATTCCATTTGCAGACTCTGCCCAGCCTTCTTGGCCAGCAGATAGGGGGTGCTATGCACGGGGTCTCCTGTTGCACACATAACATCTGCTCCACTGAACAGCAAAGCCATTGTTTCCAGAACATCTGGTTTCACTACAGCAGCACACAGAGCCTGGTAGTTAAAAGAAGATACACTTTTTAAGGGAAGAAAATATGATCCTAGATATTAAAATGAGAGAAAGTCTGCTAATTCATTTATGAGATGAAGTGTGTATTTCTTTTTTTCCCAAGAAGGCTAATAATAATTGTACCCTGAATTAGGCAATAGGCACAAAAGGCCTGTTTACTATGGATTTAAATAACAGCTATGCCCTCTAAGTCTCAACTCGTTGTTCTGTTAGTGTGATGTTCCAAGCCCTCCAATCCATCATATTTGCTTTTGAAGATATTTTTATGTTCACGTACTATGGCGGTGGATGATGTTTAGAAAACTAAAAACATTTCAAATATAATAAAGAAATATTCAGTAATGTTTTGTCATGTGAAGGCTAACATGTAAGTGTGTGTATGTTTATGTATGTGCTTATGCATATGTGTGTCTATCTCCTACCTAATCCTGATCTGTAGAATGTTTACATTACTGTTGTGCTTTAGGAATCTGAAAAATGAATACAAAGCAAATTCAAGATCTCTCCCTTTTTTTTGAAGGGGTGCCAGGGCATGAGTGCACAAAGAGGAAAGGCAAGCAAGATGCATTATATACTTCTGGTATTTATCATCTTTGTACATACAGAAGGGACTGCAGGAATCTAACTTCTTTTTTCCTTTTGCCTTGAAGTAAGATGACTTCACATCTTTTCTCATTCTCTTTCTTCCCACCTTATGTGCATCCCCAAACCTTACTTTATCAGCTTTGCATTTACTTCTAAACCCTCTGATTTTGGCACCCTGATTCCATCTGACTCTTTAACCTTGGGCTCACCACTTTATTTCCTTCCTGCCACAGTACGCCAAGACAGATCACTGGTCAATTTTCCCTCTGTGACACAACCTCAGCACAACTGCTCATTAACTGTCCCCGTGGACACCTCACAGTGAACAGTCTACAAGTTCTGTGACACGTTCCTTCACAGTTCAGACCGGGAGGGTTAGCTGGTAAAAAACTATTAATCTTTTCCACCGTGGTCCAGCTGACCTCCAGAATTCCCTTTAACTCAGAATCAAGAACCTGAATCCTTGTATCTCACTGCACTAATTTGCTAGGTGATCTTTGGTAAATTTCTCCTTTGCACTGGGTCTTAGTTTTTCTCGCTTCCAAATGAGTGTGTTGCATAAAATAACAGCTAACTTTTCTTCCACCCTAACAGTCTCTGATCCTCAGTTTAACAGCATATGTTTTCTTAATTCTCTCTCTTGTCTCCCTCTTTTCCTTCAAAACACACTGAACTTGATAATTTATATTTACTGGGATATCTAACTGCTAAGGAGCCCTTGTGGCACAGTGGTTACATGCTTGGCTCCTAACAGAAAGGTTGGCAGTTTGAACTCACCAGTCGTTCTGTGGGAGAAAGATGTGGCAGTCTGTTTCCCTAAAGATTACTGCCTTGAAAACCCTATGGGGCAGTTCTACTCTGTTCTATACGGTTCTGATGGGTCAGAATCAACTTGACGGCAACATGTAGCTTTTAAACGATCAGTTACCCTACTTGCCTGTGCTCATAAATTTAAAAAAACCACATCCATATTTTTCCACAATTTTATCCCCAGCACCTAAAAAAGGACGCAGCAAGTAATAAGTGTATAATAAACCCACCAAACCAAGCCCACTGCTGTAGAGTTGATTCCGACTCATAGGAATCAACCCTACAAGACAGAGTAGAATAGAGTAAAAGTGCCTCAGGGTTTTCAAGGCTGTAATCTTTACAGAAGCAGACTATCACATCTTTCTCCCATGGAACAGCTGGTGGGTTCGAACCGCTGACCTTTCAGTTAGCAGCCAACCGCTTAACCACTGCACTACCAGGAGTGTGCCACCAGTTGCTTAATAAACAACTATTTTTTTTTTTTAATTTTTTTTGGTTAGAATTGTTCACTGATACTAAGAGTGCCACTTTTAAGAAGCCCGATGTGGAGGTAAGTCCCAATGAATAGACTTCCCTAAAATATTCTTAGGAGGAATGCAACTGCTAGCACTTAATCTAAAACTCAACAGCTGAGCTCATGTAAACAGTGTAGTGTAGCAGACAGTACCTCACTTAGGGACAACAATATTTATCCACTGACAAGATTCCCATTACCATTAAAGACGGAGAAGCAACTGGGGGAA
The DNA here is from genome assembly GCA_030035585.1 of Dugong dugon. Lineage (NCBI taxonomy): Eukaryota > Metazoa > Chordata > Mammalia > Sirenia > Dugongidae > Dugong > Dugong dugon. The sequence goes on along the minus strand of CM057463.1, from coordinate 95,581,865 downwards.
GATATGTCCTGGTTCTCCAATCTCTCCAATTGCCTCTCCAGATCCATAACTTACCACACATACACTTCTTATTTATTGACTTCCAGTATAAAGAATTAGGTTAACCATAATCCTTCGTTTATGATACCCTCTTATCATTATTCCATACATGTGTGGTATAGCTGGTCAGTTACTTTAATAATGTGTAATTAGCACCCATGAAAACACTAACCAAAATAAAGTGCCTTAACAATAACCTACGTTTAACCATATAATCCCCCCACCCCATTCAATCCCTCTGGTTTTCCTCCCCACGTTAGCTAACCATCCCAAATCCTCAGTTCACTGTGTGCTATTACTTTAAAACTGGCTGGTGACCTCTGTTTATTAATACCAAACATGTACAAGGAAGAAAAAACATTGTAGGGGGAACTAAACCAATAGAATAGAATGTAAATCAATTTTATATACTTTGCAATTTCTAGAGAAGTAGGGAAAATGGTCTTTATTTCTTTTCTAAAATGTTCACCATAATGCTACTACCTGGGGATCCTTATCTAACAAGCATTACCATTAAAAAGATACCAAAGAATTGAGAACCATGTAAAAATACATCTTCAAATCCTTAAAAATATAGATATATGAAGTATATGCTTAAATATATCTATACATAGATATACATACATATGCTTAAATATATCTACACAAGGGATTGAAAAAGCAATTTAGGAAAAGAAAGTATGTGTATGGGGGCGGCGGGAGGTGGGGAAGGTAACAAAACCTTTTACCAACAGGGTGAAGACTAAATGGGTAGCATGAAATAGGCACAAGATCTGGAATGACACTTCAAATCAACACCACTAAGCAAATCACAGCTGGTAACAATAAATTGAGTAAATGTTGTCAATTCTGATGGTACCAAGTGAGTAACACAGGAACTTGTTATGTTTAGTAACCTGTACTTAAAACAAGGAACATTGTTGATGTTTTAAGAATAATGAGGTAGGCCTGAGTTAACCGGAAACTTCAGTAAGGGAAGAAGAGTTAATCCTCTATTATACTGGATCCTTAAGAGAAGCAATGAGAAAACCACCAATGCAATCTCATAAGCAGAAATAAAATACAATTAAATAATAATTTTATCAAATAATATAAGATTTCACTTCTTACCAAGAACCCTGGCACATATTTAAAAAAATAAAATAAAATCCAATTTTGTTGGTACATTTCACTGAATACCTTATTTAATTCTTCTTTTGTGAGAGATGCCAAAAGGGTTTTTCTGAATCTTCCTTCTTTATACTTCTGAGTGATAAAGTTTTTTCTCTTTTCTACTGGAGAGTCCATGTGTAACTCTTCATCCTTGTGAAGATTACCAGCCCAAAAGTCATTTGCTCTTTTGTTTCCAATGACTATAAAAAGCTGAATTGTCAAAAAATCAGACAATATATCAGTATATAAAATATATTTGAATTTGCAGAAAATGGACTCACATAAATTAAGGCATAACAGTAAACAATATAGACGAGCTCATGAAAGACCAACTCTTTCAGGAAGATGGAGTATGAGAGCAGATACTATTTTCATTTTGAATATAGCTTAGCTGCTCACAATATTGGTAAAAAAATTAATTTAGAAAGGAAATGCAAGAAATGCAAATTGCAGCATAAACACTGTTATTAAATATGTTTAGAAGCTCACACTAAGACAGATTAATTTAAAATGCCTGAGAAGTTGGGCTAATGCTGTCTAGAGTGCCAAGTAACACTAGCAGAAAATGGAGACATCAAGTTATAGATAATCACAGTAAAAGTCACAGTGTGGACAAGAAAGAAAATAATAAATTCTGCCAAATGTCTTCATTGACACTTCTTATAATTTATCCATGCTGGGTTAATAGGAAATTATAACTTAAAAAAAAAAAAACTGTCAAACCCTTAACAGCAGTCACTACTATTAAAGCTCCTTATACTTTTTATGTTTAAAATGACTGTCTTAGTTAGGAAGTAGGCTGAAAGAGTTACTACTATCCTAAAGAAATTATGCTGCCCCACTGCATGGTTCTTCCCCAGTCTCTTCTACTTACTGCCAGTTATATCAGACTTACCTCAATGAGTTCATTGCTCCAAATACTAGCATCCATTTTTAGACTTCTAACCTTGGAATCGTTAGGTCCTAAAGATCTATGTTGTCCTGGAATCAAAAAAACAATTACATTTCTATTTTAATTTGAATGTAAACTTATTTTATTTATTTATTTATTTATTTTTGTTTTTTAAATTTATTTATTTATTTTTTATTGTACTTCAGGGGAAGGCTTACAGAACAAATTGTTTCGCATGAAACAGCAGTACACATGTTGTTTTATCACACTGGTTAACAACCCCACAACATATCAACCCTCTAACTTCTCAAACTTTTTTTTTTTTTTTGGTGAAAATACACATAGCCAACGATACACCATTTCAAAAATTTCTACATGCACAGTTCAGTGACATTGACAATGCTCTTCCAATTGTGCTGTTATTCTCACTTAAGATGAAGGCTTACACAACAAAATAGTTTCTCATTTAACAGTTAATACAAATGTTGCCCTATGACAATGGTTAACAACAATCTCACAACACATCAACAACATCCTTACTCAACCTTGGGTTCCCTATCACCAGCTTCCTTGTCCCCTTCTGCCTTCTGGTCCTTGTCACTGGACTCCTGTACCTCATTAGTCTCATTTGGTTTTACGGGGCTGTCCACTCCCAGGCTGAACAGTGAACCTCGGAGGTAACTTCACCACTGAGCTAAAAGGGTGTCTGGGGGCCATACTCTCAAGGTTTCTCCAGTCTCCATTAGGCCAGTAAATCTGGTCTTATTTTGTAAGTTAGAATTATGCTCTACATCCTTCTCCAGCTCGGTCCAGAACCCTCTGTTGTGATCCTGGTCAGAGAGTGGTGGTAGACGGGCATCATCTAGCTGTACTGGACTCAGTACGGTGGAGGCCTTGGTAGCTGTGGACAATTAGTCCTTCAGACTAATCTTTTCCTTGTATCCTGTTCTCTTCATTCTCCCTTGTTCCCGAAGGGATGAGCCCAGTGGAGTATCTTAGATGGCCGCTCACAGGCTTTTAAGACCCCAGACACTACTCACCAAGGTAAAATGTAGACTATTGTCTTTATAAGCTGTGTCATGCCAATTAAGCCAGATATTCCCACAGACCATGCTCCCCACAGCCCTCTGCCCAGAAATTCAGTCCCTCGGGGAGTTTGGATGTGTCCATGGGGCTTCCATGACCTTTCCTTGTCCAAATTGTGCTAGTTTCCCCCGTACTGTGTACTGTCTCACCCTTCACCCAAGACACCACTTACCTATTGCCTATTTAGTATTTCCCCACCCACCCCTCCCATCCCTGGTAACCAACAAAGATTGTTACATTTTCTGTGTGAACTTTTTCATGGGTTTTTACAATAGAGGTCTCATACAATATTTGTCCTTTTGTGATTGACTTATTTCACTCAGCATAATGTCCTCCACTTTCATCCATGTTATGAGATGCTTCACAGATTCATTGTTGTTCTTTCTCGTTGCATAGTACTCCATTGTGCGTATGTACCATAGTTTATCCATTCATCTGTTGATTGGTATCTAGGTTGTTTCGATCGTTTTGCTATTGTGAACAATGCTGCCATGAACATAGGTGTGCATATGTCCATTCGAGTGACGACTCTTATTTCTCTAGGATATATTCCTAGGACTAGGTTTGCTGGATCGAACGGTATTTCTATCTCTAGCTTTCTGAGAAAGCGCCATATCATTTTCCAAAATGGTTGTATCATTTTGCATTCCCACCAGCAGTGCATAAGAGTTCCCATCTCCCCACAGCCCCTCCAACATTTGTTATTTCCAGTGTTTTTAATTCGTGCCAGTAATGCCGGGGTGAGATGGTATCTCATTGTGGTTTTTATTTGCATTTCTCTAATGGCTAGTGATCGTGAGCATTTCCTCATGTGTCTGTTGGCCATTTGAATGTCTTCTTTGGTGAAATGTCTGTTCATTTCCTTTGCCCATTTTTTAATAGGATTATTTGTCTTTTTGTTGTAGAGGTGTTGGATTTTCTTGTAGATTATGGAGATTAGACCTTTGTCTGACTTGTACTGTCCAAAAATGTTTTCCCAGTCTCTAGGTTCTCTTTTCACTCTTTTGGTGAAGTCTTTTGAAGAGCATAGGTGTTTGATTTTTAGAAGACCCCAGTTATCTAGCTTATCTATTGGGGTTTATGCATTCATGGTTATCGTTTGTATCCTGTTAATGCCATGTATTAAGGCCTGAAGTGTTGGTCCTATTTTTTCTTCTATGAACTTTATAGTTATAGGCTTTATATTCAGATCTTTGATCCATTTTGAAGTAGTTTTTGTATACGGTGTGAGGTATGGGTCCTGTTTCATTTTTCTGCAGATGGATATCCAGTTTTGCCAGCACCATTTGTTAAAAAGACTGTCTTTTCCCCATTTGATGGACTTTGGGCCCTTGTCGAAGATCAGGTGACCATAGCTGGATGGATTAACATCTGGGTTCTCAATTCTGTTCCATTGGTCAATGTATCTGTCGTTGTACCAGTACCAGGCTGTTTTGAGTACTGTAGCTGTATAGTAGGTCTGAAGTCAGGCAGTGTGAGTCCTCCAACTTGATTCTTCTTCTTCAGTAGTGCTCTACTTATTCGGGGCTTCTTCCCTTTCCATATAAAGTTAATGATTCGTTTTTCCATCTCTTTGAAGAATGTTGTTGGTATTTGGATCGGGATTGCATTGTATTTGTAAATTGCTTTGGGTAGAATTGTCATTTTCACAATGTTGAGTCTGCCTATCCATGAGCATGGTATGTTTTTCCATTTATGTAGATCCCTTTGGGTTTCATGCAGTAGTGTTTTGTAGTTTTCTTTGTATAGGTCTTTTACATCCCTGGTCAGATTTATTCCTAAGTATTTTATCTTTTTAGGGGCTACTGAAAATGGTGTTGTTTTCCTGATTTCCTTTTCATTGTTCTCCTTACTGGTGTATAGGAATCCAACCAATTTTTGAATGTTTATCTTGTATCCTGCTACTCTGCTGAATCTTTCTATTAGTTCCAGTAGATTTCTCGTGGAGTCTTTAGGGTTTTCTATGTATAGTATCATATCATCTGCAAACAGAGACAGTTTAACTTCATTACCAATTTGGATGCCCTTTATTTATTTTTCTTGCCTTATTGCTCTAGCTAGAACTTCCAGCACAATGTTAAATAGGAGTGGTGACAAAGGGCATCCTTGTCTTGCTCCTGTTTTCAAGGGGAATGTTTTCAGCCTCTCTCCATTAAGAATGAAGTTGGCCGTTGGTCTTGCATAGATGCCCTTTATTATGTTGAGAAATTTCCCTTCTATACCTATTTTATTGAGAGTTTTTATCAGGAATGGGTGTTAGACTTTGTCAAATGCCTTTTCTGCATTAATTGAGATGATCATGTGGTTCTTTTCTTTCCTTTTATTTATGTGGTGGATTATGTTGATTGATTTTCTAATGTTGAACCATCCTTGTATATCTGGTATGAATCCTACTTGGTTGTGGTGTATTATTTTTTCGATATGGTGATGAATTCTATTGGCTAGAATTTTGTTCAGAATTTTTGCATCTGTATTCATGAGAGATATTGGTCTGTAATTTTCTTTTTTTGTGACGTCTTTGCCTGGTTTTGGTATCAGCGTTATGCTGGCTTCATAGAATGAATTTGGAAGTGTTGCTTCCTCTTCTATGCTCTGAAATAGCTTGAGTAGTACTGGTACAAGCTCTTCTGTAAATGTTTTGTAGAATTCTCCAGTGAAGCCATCTGGCCCAGGGCTTTTTTTGGTTGGGAGGTTTTTTTTTATTACCTTTTCAATCTCTTCACTTGTTAGGGGTCTGTTCAGAATTTCGACATCACTTTGTTGTAGTTTGGGTAGGCCGTGTGTTTCTAGAAATTTATCCATTTCCTCTAGGTTTTCAAATTTGTTGGAGTACAGTTTTTCATAATATTCTGTTATGATCCTTTTTATTTCAGTTGGGTCTGTTGTAATGTCCCCCATTTCATTTCTTATTTGGGTTATTTGTGTCCTCTCCTGTTTTTCTTTTGTCAGTCTGACCAGTGGTTTGTCAATTTTGTTGATTCTTTCAAGGAACCAGTTTTAGTTTTGTTGATTCTTTCTATTGTTTTTCTGTTCTCTATTTCATTGATTTCTGCTCTGATCTTTACTATTTCCTTTCTTCTGGTGGTTGTGGGCTTTTTTTTGCTGTTCTCTTTCTATTTGTTTGAGTTCTGTAGTTAATGTTTTGATTTCGTCCCTGTCTTCTTTTTTGATATATGCATGTATTGGTATAAATTGTTCTCTGAGGACTGCCTTTGCTTTGTCCCATAGGTTTTGATATGATGTGTTTTCATTCTCATTTGATTCTAGGAATTTTTTGATTCCATCTCTGATTTCTTCTATTACCCAGTGATGTGCAAGCAGGGTATTATTCAGTTTCCATGTAGTTGATTTTTTTTCCTTGCTCTTTCTATTGTTAATTTCTACCTTGATGGCATTGTGGTCAGACAGGATACTTTGAATTATCTTAACATTTTGGATCTTGTTGAGGATTGCTCTGTGGCCTAAGATGTGGCCTATTCTGGAGAGCGTTCCATGTGCATTGGAAAAGGATGTACACTTTGCAGTGGTTGGATGGAGTGTTCTATTTATGTCTATGAGGTCAAGTTGCCTGATTGTGCCCGTTAGGTCTTCTGTATCTTTGCTGAGTTTCTTCTTCATTGTTCTGTCTTTTACTGAGAGTGGTGTGTTGAAGTCTCCTACTATTATTGTGGAACTGTCCATTTCTCTTTTCATTGTTGTTATACTTTGCTTTATGTATTTTGGAGCCCTGTCATTGGGTGCGTAGATGTTTATTATGGTTATGTCTTCATGATGGATCGTCCCCTTAATCATTATATAGTATCCTTCTTTGTCTTTTATGGTAGATTTTGTTTTAAAGTCTATTTTATCTTAGATTAGAATTGCCACTCCTACTCTTTTATGGTAGTTGTTAGCTTGGTATATTTTTTTCCAACCTTTGACTTTTAATAAATTCACATCTTTGTTTCTAAGGTGTGTCTCTTGTATACAGCATATTGATGGATCCTGTTTTCCTATCCATTTTGTCACTCTCCATCTATTTATGGGTGCATCGAGTCTGTTTACATTCATTGTAATTATTGATAGACGTGAATTTGTTGCTGTCATTTTGTAGTACTTTTTTTTTTTGTGGTGCTGAAGTTTTCTTTGTTCTTCTTACTCTCTTGTGCTGAGTTACTTTTGTTTGTGGATTTTTTTTTCATTTCTTTTGTTTTTGTAGGTTTTGTTGTTGCCAAGACTTCATGTTTTTCATCTTTATTTTTATGAGTAGGATTGTTAACTTTCTTTGTGGTTACCATGAATTTTACCCTACCTTTCTAAGTTTGTAGCAGTCCACTATTACTTGGTATCGCCTTGCCTTCCTCTCCATTAGAAGGTTCTATACCTATGCCATTTATTCCCTCTTGTATTGTTTTGATGTTGTTGTCATTTACTGATTAACTGCTCTGATTCCCTGTTGTATTTCTTTTGGCTTTGGATATTCCTTGAGAGGTCATTTCCTAGATTGGTATCTGGCTAGTACGATCCTGCATCCTAGATTCTGCCTGTGAGCTGAAGCTTTGTTTCCTCAGATCGCAGAACTCCCTTTAATAATTTTTGTAAGTTTGGTTTCACTCTTACATTTTCCCTTAATTTCTGTTTATCTGGAAATGACCTAATTTCAACATCAAATTTGAATGAGAGTTTTGCAGGATATATTATTCTTGGCTGGCATTTTTTTCTTTCAAGATTTTATATGTCATCCCATTGCCTTCTTGCCTGCATGGTTTCTGCCAAATAATCTGAGCTTAGTCTTATTGTTTCTCCTCTGTATGTGACTTCTTGTTTTTCACGAGCTGCTCTCAGGATTCTTCGCTTGTCTTTGGTTTTGGTGAATGTGACTATGATATGCTTTGGTGGTTTTGTTTTGGGGTCTCTTCTATATGGGGTTTGTTGAGCTTCTTGGATGGCAGCTTTTCATCTTTCATGATACTAGGGAAGTTTTCTGTCAGCAGTTCCTCAATGATCCTTTATTTTACTTTTTAAAGAACATATGAATATGTACGTATACATGTACGTTTATGTGTGTATGTGTGTATCTTTTCATCTTAAAACACATCAATCTCTATTTTGCTGAATGCTAAGCATATTGGTGCTAATTATGACAAAAAAATCATAACCAACCACAGTGACAATAACATTAAACATCTTCACCACCATCCAGTATTGGTAGAAACTATACTTTTAAAAGCATGTTTTTTTTTTTTTCCTTATTTAGTAATCAGCTAGAAATTGTAGGTCATTAAAAACATTTTATAATGGTTGTTTAATTTACATGTACATGGATATGGATATTATTTCTTTACTTTAAAAAAAATTAGGTACACCTCTAATAAATGCTAATGTGATGTTATTTTTTTACAACTGTACCTGGAAGAGAAAGGTAAGAGCCCAGTGTTCTATTATCATCATTCTACTCTGTGGTAGAAATCATCATTCAGTGATTACTGGGCACTCAGGCATATGTAAGAGGCTTTCTAAGCTGCAAAGGAATTAAGGTATATAAAACACTGTCCTTGACCTTAAGGACTTTTTGCTTTATCATCAGTGAAAGCTCATTACTTGCTCTACATTACGTTAGAGGTTCCTTTCCTCACCTTTTTGTGGTGGATACTACTCAGAGCACAAAGCCCTAGAATTCTCAGGGCAGGAACTTTCATACATTTACATTTTTAAAGACTACCTAAAGGCAAAGGGTAAGCTTGGAAGAATGTAGGAAGAACTGAAAAGGACTGCTGGAGTACCCTTGGCAAGAAATCATGAGGCTCCAAATTAAGACAGGAGAAGAAAGAGATTTGGAGATACTCAGAAGGTAAAATTGATAGGACGTGATGGGCTTTATGGAAAGGGGTAGGGTCAAGAGGTTTTCCAGCATTTAGGTATGAGTATAGGGTAGATGGAAACCCTGGTGGTGTAGCAGTTAAGCGCTATGGCTGCTAACCAGAAGGTCAGCAGTTTGAATCCACCAGGGCTCCCTGGAAACTCTATGGGGCAGTTCTACTGTCCTATAGGGTCGTTATAAGTTGGAATTGACTTGACGGCAACAGATTTGGTTTATTTTTTTTGGTTTATAAGGTAGATAAGGAGCCCTGGTAGACCAAGAGTTAAGCGTTTGGCTTCTAATCGAAAGGTTGCTAGTTCAAACCCACTCAGAGGCTCTGCAGGAGAAAGACCGGTGATTCCAGCTAGAAAACCCTTTGAGGCAGTTAAACTCTGTCACATGGGGTCACTATGAGCTGAAATCACCTTGACTGCACCTAACAACAATATTATAGGGTAGACAGTATTGCTTCTGACCAAGACTGGGAATTGGGAATATACGAGAATGCATAGTTTTATGTAAGGAGCTAGGCAGCAAGGAGAGCTTTCTGACACGTTATTTTTGAGGTACCCATACCCCACTGCCATAGAGTTGATTCCAACTCATAGCGACCCTACAGGAGAGAGTAGAACTGCCCCATAAGGTTTCCAAGTTGCAGCTGGTGGATTTGAACTGCCAACCTATCGGTTTGCAGCCGAGCTCTTAACCACTCCACCACCAGGGCTCCATTTTTGAGGTATCACTGTCAAATTCAAGTAGAGATTCTAGTAGACAGTTAATTATATGAGTTTGGTATTAAACAGAGAAAGAAAGACCTGCTTAAAAGCGAGTGCTGAATTTAAGCAATTAAATAATATCACTCAGGAACATGACAGTGAAAAGACAGCTGAGGACGTAACCCAAGGGAACACATACACTTCAAGAGTGAGCTGAGGAAAAGGAACCTGAAAAGTCTGAACAGCACGGTAAGATCACACTAGGAGAAAATGGCATCCTGGATGTCAGTGAACGAAGGAATGTGAAAGAGAGGTAGATTGGTCAAAAGTGTCGTATGCTGCAGAGAAATCAATAAAGCTAGAAACTGACCACTCAGAAACTGAGAGGTAAAAGGCACTGGTAAATGTAGCCAAAAGATTTTTAGTGCAAGAAAGAACAGGAAGGCTGATTACAGGAAGTTAAAGAAAAACGAAGATTTTAAAGAAATGAAGACAGCTCATGCAGGCTACTATTCTTGCAAGTACTTGTTTATGAAAGGAAGAAGGGACAGATAATAGTGACCACACAGGGCTTCCAAGGCTGTAGATCTTTACGGAAGTGGACTGTCGTATCTTTTTCCTGCAGAGCCCCTCGTGGTTTCGAATTGCCGTCCTTTCAGTGAGCAATCACTTTACCCACTGCGCCACTAGGGCTCCTTAACGGTTCATAAAGGGGAATGGACAGTTCTCAGAAAGCTTGCTGGTGTTATGTTAACAGGAAAGACTGATGCAAGTTTACATGCTGAAACCAAAATAAAAGAAAAAAAAGGTTGAATACCTACAGAAGAGGTTGAAAAACTGATGGGGTGAGGATACTAAGGACAGAAGAGAGAAAGGGGCACAGTAAAAAGGATAGCCTTGGACAAGACAAAGGACAACACAATAAGACTGGAGAGAAAGAGAAAAGGATGAGAAAAATACCTATAACTTGGTAAATACAAAGTAATAGATGATTAGCTAAGTTTTTTTAATTGTTGCTCTTACTAATTAGCTGGTGAGGAAATCTACACAGTATGATAAGAAATGCAGCAGAACTCAAGAAAAGTATTAAGGGTTTGAAACAATTGTTGTGGCCCCACTATCCACTGCCTTTGCTCTCCCTAAGTCAGGTGTCCCTCTACTGTAAGCACTAGCTATATATTTGTGGAGGAAAGGCTATGTCTTATTTATCTTTTTAATTTCCAGGACTAGTATGGTATCTACATTTTATGTGAACTGTATTTTTTTGGGGGGGAAGGGCATAGTGGGCTTGAAAATTAAAGGTTAAATTGTAGCTGACTTTCTCCAAAACTTCTATGATCAAATACCCAAGCTGGGGTCTGTTTCCCTTCATTTACCTGGACAACTGTCTGAGCTCCCAAATATACTGAGACAGAAGGTGGTCAGGTATAAGGAATAAGGTCAAAATAACAAAACCAATCATAGTACTGGTTATTTTCATAAACACCAATATGCTAATGAATGCTTCTATATTAAAGTCCTCATTATAAGATATTCTGGATCTGGTATATGAAGTTTAGTGCTCGAAACAAGATCAATGTGAAGAACATGTCTTAAAAAAATTATCGGGGAAAAATAGACAAATCTTCATACAAAGATGCATATTTCCTCAGGGTACATTCTGAAACTCACTTAAAAAAATTCAACATTGCCCTTTTAAAACGCACACATAGATCAGTAGGCACAAAATATGATTACACGCTTAAAAATCAATTTTTACATCTAAGTCATACATAAGAGAAGTTTAGAATTGTAAGATATTTCTCAGTTTGATTTAAATGTAATAAGCTTCCTCTAGTTTTATTTTTCACAAACACTGGCTGTGACACATTATATATGACAGTAAAGAGCATTCAGTGCCAATCTACTACCCAGCAGTGATGAGCATAACTTATCACTAATTACCTGCACACTTCTTACAGATGACAACACAGAGATTGATAGATGCCCAGTCAGGATCCGGGGCTTTACAATCTGCACAGCTCCTGTTGGATTCATTAAACCAAATCTTCTCAGCTACTTCATAATCAGAGAGAGTTTCTGCTATCGATTGCTGCACAGCTTCAATCCACTCTTGTTTCTCTTTTTCAGACTCGGCTGTAAAGCTGAAACAATTAACATTTCTACATTATCAATCTTCCTTGTAAAGGCCAATGAAGCAGTGTGTTAAGTTTGCATATTCATTTCACTCACAAATTAAATAGTAGCTGAAAAATATGCCTTCCAGGCAGTTCTGGATTGTCTTTTCTGTTAAAAATCATCTAATTTAACAAATCTTTTTCCTTTTAATTTTTCACATTGCTATGATTTTGTTTACATCGCTTGAACCAAAATTAACACATACATTTTTCTGACCTGTGTAGTAAAACTGGCTTGAACTGCCGACCTTTTGGTTAGTAGCCAAGCTAACCAAAAGCTCAAATGATAGGCTATGTTTCCTGAGCACTGGTTATATAATAATCAGTAACTGTCTGGCAGAGTTTCAAGACTTTTGAGATATTTTGTCAAGCAAGTATGCCATGACAGCCTGAAACCAAATTATCAAAAACACCCACTAGAAACTGTATTTTTTTTTTCAAACTTAAAAGTAGAATTTTTTTTTTTTAATTAAAAGAATGTCCAGGTGGCTTTAAGAAACTGTAAAATCGAAAAAGTTTTAAGTGAATGCCATTGTAGCAGATTTTTAACTCATATTTAGGCATGTTCTAATTTATTTTAATTCTTAGTGTTTATTGGGTACCTAAGAGAAGGAAGAAAGCATTAAATGTTTGTTCACTCATTCAAGAAATGTCAACAGAGTACCTAAAATGTGCCAGGGGATGTGCTAGAGTGCTATGTATCAGGTCTATGGCCCACAGAATGATTCTTCACATTTTAAAATTTTCTGATGCTATACAGGTGAAGTCAGCACAACTGGACTAAACCAAAAGCTAAGAAGTTTCCTAAATATAACCAAACAGTTCGAGGGACAGAGTAGCAGAGGCAGGGGCAGGGGTCTGGGGACCATGGTTTCAGAGGACTTCTAGGTCAATTCACATAACAAAATTTATTAAGAAAACGTTCTGCATCCCATTTTGGTAACATCCGGGGTCTTAAAAGCTAGCAAGCGACCATCTAAGATGCATCAATTGGTCCCAATCCACTTAAAGCAAAGGAGAATGAAGAGCATGAAAGACACAAGGAAAATATTAGCCGAAGAGACAGAAACAGCTACATAAACTAGAGACTCCATCAGTCTGAGACCAGAAGAACTAGATGGTGCCCAGCTACCACCAATGACTGCCCTGACAGGGAACACAACAGAGTCCCTGACGGAGCAGGAGAAAAGGGCGCAAAACTCAAATTCTATTTAAAAAGACCAGACTTAATGGTCTTACTTAGACTGGAGGGACCCCGGAAGACATGGCCCCTGGACTCTTTGTTAGCCCAGAACTGAAACCATTCCCAAAGCCAACATTTCAGACAAAGATTAGACTGGACTATGGGACATAAAATGATACTTGTGAAGAGTGTGCTTCATAGCTCAAGTTGATACATGAGACTAAATCGGCAGCTGCTGTCCAGAGGCAAGATGAGAAGACAGAGAGGGTCAGGAGCTGGTTGAATGGACACAGGAAATCCAGGGTGGAAAGGAGAGTGTGCTGTCACTTTATAGGGAGAGCAGCTAGGGTCACATGGCAATGTGTGTATAAATTTTTATATGAGAAACTGACTTGAACTGTAAACTTTCACTTAAAGCACAACAGAAAAAAATTCTGATTTAAAGGTGATAATGCACAGAAAAATAAGGAAAATAAAAGATAACTAAAATCCATTGCCACGGAGTCCATTCCAACTCATAGCAACCCTGTAGGACAGAGCCGAACTGCCCAGTAGAGTTTCCAAGGAGCAGCTGGTAGATTTGAACTGTCAACCTTTTGGTTAGTAGCCAAGCTCTTAACCACTGTGCCACCAGGACGCAAAGATGACTACCATGTTCTAAATAATCCATTAAAAAAATGAGTTGCCTACATGGGTTATATTTTTCCTAAAGCGTCTTACATCTTTATCATTACTACAATACTGATAAACTTCCTAGTGGTTTCCAGTCCCACATAAGGAGAGATTGATTGGTCATAGGCAATATCTACATTTTGAGTTAAGGCTAGAATCTGCACATGTGAAAATATAGCTTATTGTTCTTTATGTAATCATTTCTTTCTCAGAATTTGAGCCAGTGGATATGTTTTGACAGATAAAATGAATAAAAGATTTGATAGCAGTTTTGAAAATGCTAAGTAATTGTTAGGTCCTCAAAGGACTCTGACCTACATGGTACCTTGTGGTGTGTTGTTTATTTCCGAAAATAAATTAATGTGGCTAAACTCCTAAGATACTGACTAATGCCTATTCTGTATACTAAAGTTATGTAGCCATTACAGATTAATAAAACATATTAAGGGTTTTAACTTTTCTATTTCATTGTCATAATGAAACAATTACTAGAATACCATAATACAAAATATGTAATTAAATGGTAATATATTTGGATCAATAAGTGCTATGAGAGCCATTAAACTTAGCATCATTCTGGGCTGGAGTTCCTTATAGGAAATCATCATGGAGAATTTAAATTAGTGGTTGATCTTAAAGGAGAGATTATATTTAATTGGGCTAAAAGAAGGTAAATAGTAATACCGTTTAAAAACATACGTGTTTTTAATTCTATTCCCTCTAAGTATGAGGAGATATGTTATATATTTGATGATTAAAAACTAACATATGCACCAAGTCTCCTAAGAAAAAGAGGTATTAAGGAAAGAAACTGTTCAAATCTCATAAAATAAATTTCTTTGCAGTTGTGTGATTATTCGGTGTATTACACAAGAGTGTTTTATATACTGGCTAATAAAAGCAGACAATATGTAAATATGAGATAATTAAGTATCCAATAAAAGGCAAAATCATCATTACTGGTATAAAGAGAGATTACCCATGCCTTTCTATAGTGGTACAATTATAAATGTTTAAAAATAGCTTACCTAAAACTCCTATAGGGAGTGATTATTTCAAAAGATTGTTTCACAGTTCGGTCCACTTGCTTTACATTTGCTACATTCATAGGAATTATGGTAATACCAAGTCCACTCTTAAAATCCTATTTTGGAGAAACAAATAAACAAACAAAATTTAAAGAAACAGAAACAATGGATTTTGAAACTTCAGTTATATTTTCTAATAAACCCTACTAAACTTTACTACACATATGTGTATGAAATATAATAATTCATTTAGAAAATGGATTGAGAGTTGTTTTCTCATTTGAGGTACTCACTTTCAATATACTTTCAAATAACACTATGCCATTCTAAACTTGACAGTTGGGCAATTGATAAAGCATGCCAGTTTCTTTCACATGGAAGGTAAGATAACTAGGCCATAGATTGTGAACTACAGATGCCTTGCCTTTGAAGGTAAGCACTATATTGACCTTTATCCTCTCAGTAAAGGAAACTAACAGTTAATTAACCCCAACTACATGTCAAGCACTTTCCTAAGGTGGGGAGCCAAATGACACTGTAATGTTGGCATAAAAGCCATTTATGAAAAAAGGAGAAACCAAATCACAGAGATAGTTATATTACAAAGGCAGCTAGTTTTACCTGGTAGAAAGGAACTGAAGCCCACGCTATCTGATTGCTCCTTCTTTGTTTTACTACATTACCTCTGCTCTATCACATTACTTTTCTCAGACAGAAACATTACTAGCTTTATGCAGTATGCAATTTTATCTCATTTCCAGTATTTTACTACATTCCTCTTCATTCTATCAGATTCTTAACAAAGTTCCTCTAATGACATTTTAGTACGAAAACTGGCATTTGTTCAACAACCACAGCCACTGTGTCCAGCTTATCTCACCAAAATTAAAAACCGTTTAAAAAGCTGGAGACAAAGTCAGCATTCTAAAAGCTTTGAAGTTTGCAATATATTATCTAGTCACATGGGTTTTTGAATTTATCAAATAAACAAGCTCAACATTTAAAAAACTATAATTAATCTGTGCTTCAAAAAATGAATTATCTATATTAACAGATCCAGATTAAATATGCTCTGAATTTCTAAATCAAATCATGATAAGAAAAAGTAGCTATACTGAAGGTAAACTACAAAAAATATTGGTCCATTTTCAACAAGGAGATCGATGGCAGAGACAGTGAAAGAAGAAATTCACTGCCCCTCTGCTCTTTATCTATCCTGCTTTATAGTCTAAAAGTAAAAATACCACTTTCCTATCTCCCTTGCAGCTATAGGTAGTCTTATGTCATAGTTTTGGTGACTAAAGACATACTGCATTGGGCAAACATGCTGCAAAAGACCTCTTTAAAGTGTTAAAAAGCAAAGATGTCACTTCGAGGACTGTCATGGATTGAATTGTATCCCCTAAAAATCTGTGTATAATTTGGCTGGGCCATGATTCCTGGTATTGTGTGATGCCCACCATTTTGTCATCTGATGTGATTTTCCTATGTGTTGTAAATCCTTCCTCTATGATATTAATGAGGTGGGATAGGTGGTAGTTCTGTTAGTGAGGCAGGACTCGATCTATAAGATTGGATTGTGCTTTGAGGCAATCTCTTTTGAGATATAAAAGAGAGAAGTGAGCAGTGAGACAGGACCTCATACCACCAAGAAAGCAGTGCCGGGAGCAGAGCATGTCCTTTGGACTTGGTGTTCCTGTGCAGAGAAGCTCCTAGTCCAGGGGAGACTGGTGACAAGAACTTTCCTCCAAAGATGACAGAGAAAGCTTTCCCCTGTATCTGATGACCTGAATTTGGACTTCTAGCTTACTAGACTGTGAGAGAGTATACTTCTGTTTGTTAAAGCCATCCACTTGTGGTATTTCTGTTACAGCAGCACTAGATGACTAAGACAAGGACTGTGGTGCACCTGACCCAAGTCATGGTATTTTCAATCGCCTCATATGCATGAGAAAGCTAGACAGTGAATAAGGAAGACTGAAGAAGAATTGACACCTTTGAAATATGGTGTTGGCAAAAATATTGAATATACCATGGACTGCCAGAAGAACCAACAAATCTGTCTTGGAAAAAGTATAGCCAGAACAGAATGCTCCTTAGAAGCAAGGATGGCGAGACTTCATCTCACTTTGGACATGTTACCAAGAGGGATCAGTCCCTGGAGAAAGACATCATGCTTGGTAAAGTAGAGGGTAAGTGAAAAAGAGGAAGATCCTCAACGAGATGGACTGACACAGTGGCTGCAACAACGGGCTCAAGCACAGCAATGACTGTGAGGATGGTGCAGGACCAAGCAGTGTTTTGTTCTGTTGTACATAAGGTTGCTATGAGTCAGAACCAACACGATGGCATCTAACAACAACATATGTGTAGGGTAATGCTATTCAGCTATATGCATCCCCTCCTAATGGAGGCAACTTTGCTCTTTCCCAAGACATGCTGGTGATGAACTCAGGATGAGCTCAGGCTAAGGTACAAGGCCGGGAGTAGCGTGACTGGGCTAGTGGCCAAGGCCAAGGAATACCTTATCAACTAAAAGGAAAACATCTGGGCCTGGATGTGTAGTCCCTGAAAGTGCTGGCCGCCCAAGGACTGGGAAGAAAAATAAGCCTTAGCCCCAGCCGGAACTGTATATAAGCTTCTGTCCCTTGCTAGGCAGTAGTGGAGCACTACTCTGGTCCAGCCGCCGCCCTGGGCTGTCCTGTATGTAAGCTCCCCAAATAAATCATATGTTCTGATCGCAGGTTCCGGGATTCCTTCTTTGGTCTCTTGGCTACATGGCAGACTCTGGGTTCTGACACCACTGTGTTATCACTCAACAATATGGAAGAAGGAGAAATCAAACTTTCCTAATCTGCCACACTTTAGTAAGTTTCAGCACATCAGCACGGTGCTGTACAAACTTATTTAAAAAAAAAAATCTCAATTATCCACATCAATGCTCTCGCCAGATAATATAACTGTTGAACTGCTAGATAAACTCTCAATGCATATGACTGGGAACTCATACTCTCTTTTATACTGTGGAAATAAGGTAAGGATAGTAATATCATACAGTTTTAAAATCACTTTCTGGTGGCCTAGCTTTATACAGGGATAAACTCTAGAAGAGCATAGTTGACTGTATGTCATTCAAACAATTTTTTATAATAAAGTTTTTGACAAGAGCTAGACATCAGACCACTCCAGGCTACATCCGCTGATAGGGAACTAGCCTGCTGGTACCATATGTTACTAAGGGCAGAGGCACATACTCTGATCATCAGACTAACAGATGGGAAGACTGATGACCTCATGTGGAAACCGATGCACCTACTCAAGGTTCTTGCCTGAATAGAGGGTCCCCTCATCTCTACAAGTGAGTCATGAAGTGCCTACATATAAAGCTGCAAGGTCTGTTAAAAAGTAAGTCAGGGTTTGCTCAATGTCCCAAAGTCCCCCAAATCAAGGCAAGGATGATTTCTTAGCTTGGATAATTATAATACATTTATCAGCTGCTTGCCATGGCCACATAGTTTTGAGCAATTCGAATATCCTGAAAAATGTACACCAAAGTAACAAAACAACTGTCTGTGCTCTAGAGAGCTAATAATATGAAATAATTACGTTTTATAGTAAAAATATTTTTTGGTGACATTAAGCCATTTTTTTCAGTCAGTATATAGAACAGTTCTCATACCTAGATGCTCATCAAAATTACCTGTTGTGATCTCTCCCTCCTCCATGAATCAGACGGTAGGGCCTGAGAATCATTAGTTTTAAAAACAAAACTATAACCATATGATTCTCATATGTAGCTAATATTGACAAACACTGAATTAGATAGAAGAATCTGCTGGCGAATTTAGACAGTATGAGCTTACAATATTTAAATATCAGGATATAAACACTCCTCTCTGCCTTCTGTACAGCAACAAAGCATGCTATCAGATTATATAAAAACCGTATGATTATACTGCCACGGTAGTCAAGACAGCCTGGTACTGGCACAATAACAGTTACATAGACCAATGGAACAGGTAAGAATCCAGATATAAGCTCATCGACCTACGAGCAGCTAGTATTTGACAAAGGCCCAAAAGTCCATTAATTGGAGAAAAGACAGTCTCTTCAACAAATGGTGCTGGCATAATTGGATACCTATATGCAAAAAACTGAAACAAGACCCATATCTCACACCATGTACAAAAACTAACTCAAAATGGATCAAAGACTTAAATATAAAATCAAAAATGATAAAGATCATGGAAGAAAAAACAGGGACTAAACCAAAGCTAAGACGTTTCCTCAATACAATCAAATACTTTGAGAGACAGAGAAGCAGGGATGCGGGGTCTGGGGACCATGCTTTCAGGGGACATCTATGTCAATTGGCATAACAAACCTTATTAAGAAAAGGTTCTACATCCAACTTTGGTGAGTGGCATCTGGGGTCTTAAAAGCTTGCAAGCAGCCACCTAAGATGCGTCAATTGGTCCCAACCACTTGGACTAAAGGAGAACGAAGAACACCAAAGACACAAGGAAAGTACTGGCCCAAAAGACAGAATGGGCCACATAAACCAGAGACTTCATCAGCCTGAGACCAGAAGAACTAGATGGTGCCCGGCTACCACCAATGAACGTCCTGACAGGGAACACAACAGAGGGTCCCTAACGGAGCACTAGAACGACGGGATGCAGAACTCATATACTAGTAAGAAGACCAGACTTAATGGTCTAAGACTGGAGGCACCCCAGAAAGCATGGCCCCTGGTCTCTCCATCACCCCAGAACTAAAAGAATTTCCGAGGCCAACTCTTCAGACAGGGATTGGATTGGACTGTGGGATATAAAGTGATACTCGTGAAGAAATGTGCCTCTTAGACAAGTAGATATAAGAGACCAAAGGGGCGGCTTCTGTCCAGAGATGAGAGGGGAAGGCAGAGAGAGTTAGGAGCTGGTTGAATGTTCATGGGGAATCAGGGACGGAGGGGAGGAGTGTGCTGTTGTAGAATGGGGTGAGTGGTTGGGGTCTTGTAACCATGCATGTTAAAAAAAAAAATTCTGTATGGGAGACTAACTTGAAATGTAAACTTCATTTAATTACATCAATTAAAAAAAAAGAAACATCTGAAATTATTAAGACTATTGGTTAAAAATAGGTAGGCTGGACATAGTGAAATGCTGGCTTGTCAAGATCCTACTTGCCTTGAGTGCTAAATCCTGTGCTAATGGTCAGATGCTTTAAAAAGCATCAATTGTCATTAAGCATATACAGTGCACTCCATAATTGATTTGATATCAATCTGTGTAGTGTTCTGAAGTTTGCAAACAACTATAAACTCTCATTTGATTTTCTGAATGATTCTATGAGGTAGCCAGGGCAGACACTGCCATTTTTAAAATGGGAAAGTTAGTCCTGGCAAAGCAGTGTTTATGAAGTACCTAGTGAGTGCCAGGAATTGTGCCAAGTCCTGGATCCACCCAAAATAATAAGGGTACCTGATCCGGGGAAGTTTATAGTCTAATAAGGGAATAAGAATTATAGTAAGTGCAATGAGAGGGAAAAAAAAAAAAAGCATAGTTTTAGGGTAAGCACTGAATACAGCCCAGAAAAGAAAAGAAGTTGTGTTAAGAAGCTTTCCAAACGAAGTGACACTTGGCTGTGTCAAAGGACAAAACACAGACCAGCTTAACATTAAAATAACCCTAAAATTCATTGAGTTATACAAAAAATAAAAATAAAAAGGAAGCTACACACCTGTCTATAATCTGCTTTTTACAGTGAAATATATCTAGGGTATCTGTGTAAGCATCTCAGTAGAAATGCTCATGCTATATGCACACTTTGTTTCCTATGTAGAAGAAACAGGATAGTGATCTAAGCAACCCAGCTACAGGATTAACTAGATGGACAGATAAGACAAGTATAGACACACACACACACACACACACACACACGCATCAAAACCCAAACATACAAGACCACTAAATGTAGAAAGTTGAGTTTGAAAACAAAAACACTGAAGAGGATCTTACAAACATAGTTTAAGTACTCAAGTGATATAATACCTTGGTTGTCTCATTAAAAAGGAAAAGTGAATATTTAGTTTCCTTCCACGAAAGGAACAGTTGGTTGTACATGTACTACTTGTTGCCACTAAAAAAGGCACAGTGTACGAATTTAATAAATTTTACTAATTAAAATCCTTCCAGAATTTGCATATCCTTCCAGAATTTGCACAAACACTACCTATTTGAAATTATCTTCACTGTTTCTCGTGTATTAGGTTAAGATACATTTCATTTTAAACTAGAAAATTACAGTCAGATAGATTTTCTTTCCGTGTACAAACTCATTTATAGATGTCACTTCACAACTGAGGAGAAATCCCCCAGCAGGCTCCACACGGCTAGTATTTACGTGAGGTCAGTGAACACTCAGAATGTTAAATATACTGATAGGCAACCCTACCTGTAGCTCAGTAACGGAATGTGAAATGTTTCCTCACTGTCCCTGTTTAATGAAATGTATCTAATATGTCCCCATTCTACACAATACATCTTTAACTTGAACATTTTTTGGCTTGTCAGTCCCATCTCTAGTATTTTCCCATCCCTGGCCTCCAGGAACTTGCAAACATAAAAGAAGATTATTTAGAGTATTGCTTTTGGTCTTCCAAAATAAAACAAAACAGAAAAGAAAGCTGAAATGTAGAACTAAGAGAAAATAAATTGTATATGTAAATAATGAAAAACTGTAACAGCTTTTGAATAAAATGGCACAAAATCTGCATGTTGACCCATGTCGTTAGTTTTTACCAACATCCTTAAAGTTTCTAAGTATGCCTTGTTTTACAGTTAGGAAATTATGTTAAGTAAGGCCTTTTACACATAGTGAAACATTCAAATCAGTTTCTTTTTGCATTTAGCTAAGAATACTTCATAGTGGTACTCTCTGAACATGAAGTTGTTTGTATTCACACACTGTGTGGATGCCATGTGTTTAAGTATAATCAGACACTCTAGATATGTAATCAGAATTTAATAATAGTCCTACAATGGCAAATACTAATCACATTTTTACCCTGGCTCAAATATTTCTATTTTAACATGTTTTATAAAAGGTTTCATACACGCACAGCAAAATGAAGATGAGAAAACAAAAAATCTCAGCAGAAAATAGTGTCAGATACATATCATTTAACTGACTTTTGTAGCCAATTCCTCCAAATAAACTTAAAATTAACCTAATAACTGAATGCATAAATTAAATAACTCCACTAGTTATTTAATACTAATTAGAGCTACATTTGACTCAAAACAAATTTTTTCTAAATAAATAAATAATCCAATAACGGAAAAATCTTAAAACTGAAAGACTCTTGTGTACTTCTTAGGTGATCTGCTTGTCATTAAATTCTACAAGCCTAATCCAGAGAAAAAAAAAAAAAGAAGTATTTTGTTTAGAAAAAAGTTGTTCAAATAATGTTCCCTTCTTTAGTAGGAACTACCAAATCACAAGCAAGGTATCAATAAAAATACTTCCAGTACAACTGTCTGATTCTTACTTTACTTGTATTACCCTAAAAAATTTACCTGTGAAATACACACACATGCACACAAACACACACTTCAAGTATTACTAACTTAACTTTATGAAGCTACGGAGAGAAGAGGAGTACATCAATAGAAAGCATAACAAAATGACAAAGGGATCGTTTTCTTTACAAAGCTTTAGGAGTGAATGTGTGAAACAGTTTTATTATTGATACATAACTGAACAATCTGCATGTTAAAAATGAAAATTTGGAGCTCTAAGTATTCACACCTATTAAGATAGCTAAAGCATGGAAGCGCAGTCAAGAAATCAAAATGACATACTGCACTGGGCAAATCTGCCGCAAAAGACCTCTTTAAAGTATTTAAAAGCAAAGATGTCACTTTGAGGACTAAGCTATGGCTGACCCAAGCCATGGTATGTTCTATCACCTCATATGCATAAGAAAGCTGGACAGTGAATAAGGAAGACCAAAGAAGAATTGATGCCTTTGAATTAGGTGCTGGCAAAGAATACTGAATATTGGACTGCCAGAAAAACAAACAAATCTATCTTGGAAGAGGTACAGCCAGAATGCTCCTCAGAAGCAAGGATGGCGAGACTTTGTCTAATATACCTTGGACAAGTTATCAGGAGGGACCAGCCCCTGGAGAAGGACATCATGCTTGGTAAAGTAGAGGGTCAGCAAAAAAGAAGAAGAACCTCAATTAGATGGATTGACACAGTGGCTGCAACAATGGGCTCAAACATAGCAATGACTGTGAGGATGATGCAGGACTGGGCAGTGTTTCATTCTGTTGTACATGGGGTCACTATGTGTCAGAACCAACTCGATGGCACCTAACAACAAAACATCAATACTGCTGCACCTTGAAAAGTTTACCAGATAGGTAAATTTTGGTTCAGCCCACCACCAAAAGATGTGTCACTGCAAAATAAATGAGAAAACTCTAGGTAATGGTAATGATAGAGCTCCAAGATCTATCATTAACTGAAAAAAGCAAGATGCTGAAAAGTGTATGTTGATAGGTTATCATTTTTTCAAGAGCAAAATAATATATTCATACACACACAAACACCCAAGCCTTCATATTTGCTTGATATGTGCAGACTATCTTTGGAAGGATGCAAAAGAAATTGTTATTAGCTGCCTCCAGGGAGTGAAGCTGGATGGCTGGGAAACAGGTTTAAGAGGTAGGTGGTTCAGATATACCTCTCCTGTTGCAGTTCACTCATTTGCAAAATACAGTAATAGCAGTACCTATTGCATTGGTTTAGTGATGATTAAGTAATACATTAAAAATGCTTAGAAGAATGCCTAACACAGTAAGTGCGACACAGTACTAGTTATCTGTTGTTATTGCTATTGTATATCTTTTGAGTTCCAAGACAGGTGAATATACTATTAAACATTTTAATTAGGTAAAGATAAATGTTTAAAAAGAACTAAAAGGCATAAGTAAATTTTAAAAACACCAAAAATGGAAAAACTGAATGTTAAATTTCCAAGAATATTGAAAATAAATTATCCATTAATTAACGATCTGATCATGAACTCTATTTTTATTTTTAAAAACAGGCACCAGCCAGGGACAAGATAAACTTTCAATTTTTAAAATGTTGTAAAGTGGATTCAAAAAACAGTAGCATAGAAACTCAGTGGGTAGAATTACATTACTTCAAAAAGGAAACAAAGCTAAAAACAGATTGTGGTGCAAACCATTTACATTTAATCTGCTGTTAGAGAACACAGCATCACCACTAATACTAACAATAACGGCCACGCTTGGTATAGCAGATCTGGCCATTGCTAATGTAGTAATGACCAAGTGGGCACTGGCAGCCAGACCTGGGGGAGAATCTTGGCTGAGCCATTTATTGGCTACATGATTATCAGCAAGTTATTTAGTTTCTCTAGACTTCAATTTCCTCACTTATGTAATGAAAGAAATACCAATTTTATACAGCACTGTTCCAAAAATTAAATGAAGCAATATGAATTAAGGGCCTGATACGCGGTAAGCAATCCTTTTTTTTGAGGATTCTAAATACAGATTTTGTCTTAAAAAATAGTTTTCCATTTTATTATAATGACTGAAAGTGTTCACACCAATGATTTCATATTAATCATTCAGACAGAATTAATGGTAAATAACTATGAAGATGCTGAAATGGGTTATTTATATGAATTCATAGCAACAGAATCTGGCTAAAACTAAATTTTAAAATGACACAAGGAAAGAGCAAAACAGAAGTTCGATTACTAAACAGAAAACATTTTAAAGCTTTTGTTAACCCCAAACTTGCTGAAATCTCAAACCTATTTTTAGAAACACTGGATGCCAGGTTTCCATGCCAGGAATTTAAGAACTCAGTGCTTAAACATTTGTTGACAACAGATGTGTCACTGTATGACATTGGCACCAGATTTCCTGAGAAACACCAGATGTAAAGTTTGGCCAGATACAGAACCCAGAGAATTTGGGGGCACCACCTACATCCTGCTGCTTCTTTCTGCACTAGACAACGCACAGCCCTATGAGGTCTATTTAAATTCTATTAGCATTTCATGCCCATGCCAGAACACCAGGGAACATAATGTTGGGGGAATGAGTCTCTTTTTATATCTTGATTTGAGAATGTTTAATCAAGTTGAGTTTATGTAGTCAGAATGTCAACGCCACAATTATCATTAAATGGATACCCAAATCCACCAAGCATGACACCTGGCTGTGATCAATTCACTAATATTAACGTGATGTTCAAAAAACTCATCAGGAAAAGATGAGACACTGGCTATCAGGACAATAAAACCATGGAAACAAAAGCCAAGTCTCAAAAATACACCTCAAATCCATCTGCAAAAATTCCATTCTACTAGCAAAACCTTGAATATAACACTATATACATTTCAGTGTACGTTCATATTTGATTATCTCACTTAAAATTTAAAAAAATACTGGCTTATATATTACATCCATGCCATTTTAAGATAAGTTTAGAAAAGAAATAATTATTTTTCCAGAATACAGAAAGTTTATAAGCTTTTAACCAATAAAATAAAGGATAATTTAAATATATAAACAAAATTTCTGCACAACAAAAATAAACCTAAAAATGGTAAGTAATCAATGATTCAAAATTTTTGTAGACACTATGACATAAAGATTAATATCTTTATTATTTAAAGAGCTTAAAGAAATTGGCAGGAAAAACAATAAAATCCTAATAAGTAAATAGATGAAGAAGATAAAGAGACAATTTGTAGAGGAAAAAATACTTTAAAAATAAAATAATATATAAAAATTAGACTCTTTAGTCATGAAGACAGTAATAAATGACCAATAACTCAGTAAGTTCTTTCCATAAATGCTGACTGAGTGCCAGCTATGTGCCTGGAACTCCTAAGACACAGCAGTGAGTGAAGTAAATATTATCATTATTAAAGTATCACTATCAATTTGGGGATCAGAAAATTGTAACTCTAACACTTACAAGTTTAAAATAAAATGAGTACCTGTTCACAGAGCCAACAGTACTTTAAATGTAAACAACTCTTTAGGAAAACGGTCATAGGAATTCTTAATAAATAATCAAAAACAAAGAAAAGGCTACCAGAAATCCTATTTATTTATGGGTTTATTTATCACTATGTGTTCCCCCTACTGGAATGTACGATCCCATCGAGCAGAGAGTCTGTGGATCACCACTGTACCCTTTATGTCTAGAGCAGGGTTCAGAATGAGAAGATGCCCAAAAACATTTGCTAAACAATGGAAGAATTAATACAGAAACACGGCGACTGTGGTGTTATTTAAACAATCTCATTACACAACTCATTTTATACAAAGCTAACGCAGCAATGTGGAAAAACAATCATTATTACAAACATATTGCAGGCATCTAAAACATAAGCATACAGACAATGAATAGAATGTGTAAAAACAAAAACACATGGTGGTGGGATTGTGACATAGTGTGAAATATTTAAAGGGATGATATTTGATTTATGTGAAAATAACAACTCAGTGTTTTGCAAGAGGATAATTAGGTAAAATATTTTAGTGTCAGTTTCGACTATGCCAACTTCCTCTACTACAAATATTTTTACACATTTCTTAATAGTTCTATAGTTCTTTTCCACTTCCTCTTACAGCCCATCTGTGTGTGTGTGTGTGTGTGTGTGTGTGTGTGTGTGTAAAGGGGGGGAGGAATAACACTGTATAAGGCATTTTTCCTGGGTAGCCAAGAGTTATTCCAAGTTTCAGTCTCTACAATCTGCTAATGAATGAAAGGGAAAGAAAGGGATCAAAAACGTCAATCTTTGAACTGAGCAATTGGGAAATCCAAAAGTCCAGGTTCATTCCAAGTTTAAGTATATTATTACCTGTTATGGGCTGAATTGTGTCCCTGAAAAATATGTGTTGTACAGTCTAATCCCCTATACCTGTGGGTGTAATCACACTTGGGAATATGTTTTTCTTTGTTATATTAATGAGACCATATTAGGGTGGGTGTATTTTAAGCCAATCATTTCTGAGATATAAAAGGAGCAGACTAGGCAAAGCAGTAAGCAAGCACAAGTGGGGGAAAGGTAAATGCCACTTGGAGATCTCCAAGGAACACCAAGAAGAATGCTAGAGAAGCTGAGACAAGGATTTTCCCCCAGAGCTGACAAGAGAGCCTTCTCCTACAGACGGTGCCTTGAATTCAAACTTTCAGCCTCCTAAACTGTGAGAAAATGAATTTCTGTTCACTAAGTACCACTAGTGGTATTTCTGTTACAGTAGCACTAAGAAAATAACACATTACTCATACAGTTTAGAAATAGTCAGGGAACTGTCCATGAGAACATGCAGACTGGCATCCCCTTACTATCATCTTGCTATTTCTTTTGAAAAAAAGAAGGGATTTCAAAAATAGATAAAGGCAATTCTCAGAAAACATACCTTCTTGATTCAAAAGAAAAGGCAGATTCATAGAAAAGGAAAAAATTGCTGAAAATATTTTTGTATGGATGTTTGAAGTAGAATCTTACGGACACCTACTGGATGTAGAGAGGTGTAGAAAAGATCAACAATAATCTACAAAATTAGAATAAATTTCTAGACATAAAGTTAAAGAAATTCATGGGAAATAATAGATAAAAAATATCTTTATTGGTTTTCAAACACTTTCTGTTTATGCTGATTTTGCAAATGGAGTTTTTTAATTCATCCAAAAAAGCATCCTCTGATAATAAAAGTTGGTGTTAAGAAACAGGAATTAAATAGTTAAGGCAGGATTTATAAGCTGAAAAATTAAAAATTTATATAAAAATTATTGAAATTTTTAACAAACAAAAAAAGCCAGGAGCTATAGTTTAAAACCATACACTATTTACTAGTAACAATTCTTTAAAATTTAAAAATTTTTACCACTATTGATAATTTTCTTAACTTTCCACCTAAATGTTTGTTTACATGAAGTGTGTGAAAATGTTCACCCAGGATTAATCAAAAAAGGTATATAGCAACCACAGGTGGGGGGATGAACTAAAGAAGTACAGATCTCATTAATGTTGTTGAAGGCTATTTTTACACATTTTCTAACCCCAGAAATTTCCTGGTTCTTTCCCTGGATGCTTACTTGAATACTTATCATTTCTGAAGAGGAAAAAAACCTCACAGCCATGTTTTACTGTATGTGGTTTTTGGATCACCTGTCACTGAATCACTTGGGGTGCTTTTTAATGACTAAAGATTCCAGCACTCCCATTCCCAGAAATTCTAAATGGGTCTGGAATACTCCCAGAAGTCTGGAATTTTAACACGTAACCTAAGTGATGGCCTTAGAGATAAGAAGTCATCCCCCTTCTTCATATGATGCCATTTACACCTAAAGAGATTAACTTAATTATCTTAGCCAATTAGTCTCAGAGCAAGAATGAAAACCCAGCACTGCTACCGCACAGTCCAATCATCTTTGCTATAAACCGCTTTCCTCTTTAATAGCTCTTCAACATATGCTGTAATAGCTACTCTTCCTCCTCTGTCCACTGTCAGTTTACTCTCTGCAGTGACTCCAGAGTAAACTGGTAAAACTATATCCACAGAGGCAAGGAAAATGAAAATAGTTCATATATAAGGGTAGTGAGATTCTAGGTCAATTGTCATTTTTTTAATTCAAGTTATTAAGTTATGTGGGCAACTAATTCACTTTTTAAAAATAATGAAAAACTATTAAGCTTTGGTGCATGGCATTAAATTAGATCCACTACAAATTAAGACACAGGAGATCAAACCTAACACCTCTTACATTTTTATGATGAACAGATTTTTCCACAACCTTTTAAAATAACAGATTATTTTGCACGTGTGTGTATAAAACTTTTAGAAGTTGTATTAAACTATTTTATTATCACTTAGTGCTTTTCCTAAAACATAGGTCTGATGCCCCCATGTCCACTGGTTTAAAGCCCCCTCATTCAGGGGAAAGAAAGATTCCTCAGAAAGTCACACACAGCTCTCCATACTACCTGCTCAACCATGTGAAATAAGCTACGGACAACTTTCCTTCTGGAGAGAAAGGTGCGGACCAGGATGTAAAAAGGAGATGAAAACAGAACAATACTGTCAGGGCCTAAACATAAAAGGCCTTCCTTAACTTATCCACTCAATTCTGAGCCAATTAGAGCTTTAAAACTTGGCTTAAGATGAAATCCTTTAAGACCTGGCTCCATAATTTGACACAATGTTTTTGAAAAATACATACAAAAACAGTAGTATGCCCTTTTTTTAAGGGTTCATGTATAACCCACCCACTGCCTTTGAGTCAATTCCAACTCAAAGAGACCCCATAGGGTTTTCAAGGCAAAAGCAGACTGCCACATCTTTCTCCCATGGAGCTGATGGTGGTTTCGAACCGCTGACCATTCGGTTAGCAGTTGATCACTTTAACAACTGCACCAACAGGGATCCTTAAGGATACATACATATGCAACTTAATATATATAAAAAAGGACTTGAAATACACATATACCAAAATATAATTACTTCTCAAGAGATGGGGGAAGGAGTCTAGGGCCCTATCACTAATGCTTTAATTTTTAAGAAGTAAAATATATTCACTTACTAGTGTACATGAAAGTAGGAGCCATGGTGGCTCAGTGGTTAAAGTACTTGGCTGCTAAGTGAAAGGTTGATGGTTTGAATCCACCAGCCACTCCATGGGAGAAAGCTGTGGCAGCCTGCTTCCACAAGGATTACAGCCTTGGAAACCCTATGGGGCAGTTCTACTCTGTAGTACAGGGTTGCTATGAATCGAAATTGACTCGATTGCAATGGGTTTGGTTTGGTTTGGTTGGTACAAGGAAGTGTTTCTAATTCTCAGGCTTAGTTAGATGTGCCATTCCTGCACGTCTCTACAATTCCTGCCCAAATCCAATAGAGCACTGAGCTCATCATCATAAAGGCTGCTCTTCTCTGATTTCATCTCCTAGAAGACCTGGACCTGTGTCTTTCTTGTCAGCATGCACATCATAATTAGAGTGTCTGCCATATTATATGCAATATTTATTGAACGCATACTCTGCAACTCCTAAGCAAGTAAGTTATTCAAAGAAAAGAATCCTTCAGCCATTTCTAAAAAGTCACTAGTCAGGAAATTTCTTTTCAACGTAGACTTTTAAAAAACAGTTTGGTATTGTGATTAAAAAGCTAGACTAAGAGTTGTAAGATACACATGAAAGCTGGACAATAAAAAGGAAGACCGAGGAAGAACTGATGCCTTTAAATCGTGGTGTTGGCGAAGAAACTTGAATATGCCACGGACTGCCAGAAGAAGTACAGCCAGAATGTCCTCAGAAGCAAGGATGGTGAGACTTTGTCTCACATACTTTGGACATTTTATCAGGAGGGACGAGTCCCTGGAGAAGAACATCATGATTGGTAAAGTACAGGGTCAGTGAAAAAGAGGAAGACTCTCAGTGAGATGGACTAACACAGTGGCTGCAACAATGGGCTCAAACATAGCAACAATTGTGAGGATGGCGGAAGACCAGGCAGTGTTTCATTCTGTTGTACACAGGGTCTCTATGAGTTGGAACTGACTCGACAGCACCTAACAACACCAAAACTTACAAAGTTCTGGTTTTAAATTAAACTCTACATGATAAACCGTCATCTTTGATGAGTTATTTAATCCTCATTTTCCCATCTATAAATCATAGATGAGAATATTTTCCTCCTAGATTTGCCAGGAAGATTAAAATGAAATGTTTATAAATTAATTAGCCTAGTACCTGATACTCAACAAATGGTAATCACTATTACTGATATTAGAAGTCCCTGGATGGCACAAACAGTCAAGCATTCAACTACTATACAAAAAGTTGGCGGTTCAAACCCACCCAGAGGCACCTCAGAAGACAGGCCTGGTGATCTGCTTCTGAAAGGTCACAGCCTTGAAAACCCTACACAAGTTCTACTTTGTTCACATGGCATCACCATGAGTTGGAATTGATTTGATGGCAACTAACAACTGCTATTTACACTCAATTACTAATACTAAAGCATAGTGTCACATAGTTTTTCACTAATCAGAAAGTGTTAATAAAACTTTAAAATATCTACCTAACTTCTAGGAAATAACAAAACTCAGACAATTTAGCCTATGTGAGTGATGAAATTAGTAATTTGAAGTCCACCAAGTCTGTGCAAGTAAAAAAAAAAGAATGCTGCAATTAACTTGGCAGAGTAACTTCCATACTGATATATGCAAATTAAGCATTTTTAACCTTCATTCCAATAAGAAAAGTTTTAATCATCTTACTTCATAGACTGAAATGTTCATATTCAGTTTGTACATGTTATTAAGCTGTACATCACTATTCTTCTTGAGGAATATGTTAACTATCCCAGTTATTAATACGCCAACAGTGTTGAAATGATGACTTCCACAGTTAATTGGCTAAGAAATCTTATCCAAAAAACGTAATGAATAAATTTACACTACAGTTCAGAGGAAGCTTTGGATAAAGGCTATAGTTAACTTGTATGAGACTACTGTTTGTTTTCAGTTGATATCTTTAATATTTATTATGAAAACACTCAGCATTTATATTTAACCTTACCATAACCCATTATAATGTATCATAACATGAGTTCCTCTTAGATCAGATATCCAAAGCACACAGTTTAATTCCACAAATACTTTACTAGGCATCTAATATATTCTAGACTGAAAGAGTTAAGGTATAAGAAGTTATTCCCAATAAGAATAACTTGTTGGGAAGAATGTACTTACGTGCATTAAAAACCAGAATTATAAGGGAAAAGAAAGTCTACAGAAGCAAATGGTGTTAACAGAATGCGCCAAAACTTTATTTTGCCATTATTTCCCTTAAAATATTTATATTCTCTATTGAATCCTTTGATATTAACCAGATTCAATAACCCAACAATTCAAGTCTATTATTGATAGGCAGGCAGGCAGGCAAACAGATACACAGGTGTATGTGTGTGCATCATTTTCCTCTAGCCGATTAGTTCCCCTGCAAGGCAACACATCTGCTCAAAAACAAAAAACAAAACAAAACCACCTATAAACTCAAGAAAACATATTACCCACGCTTGGTCTATAATTTTGTATCACAAAACAAGATGAGCACAGCAGGCACAGAACTGGGCCTATTTCATCAACAGCTGTAATGGTTAATTGGCTCTTAATTATTCTTCCATGTAGTTTTATAATGTTACTTCAACTAAGGAATACTTTTCAAAAATTATTTTCAAGGATTCTCTTTACTTGATCCCTTAAAAAGCTGACATCCAGCCTCAAATTCGATGTAGGTAACTTTGCTGCTGCTGAAGGAACTGAGAGAATTCACCAAAACAATTCTTTCTTTGTGTGGAGTATTCAAGGTAAAAGCAACTCTACAAGAAAAAACAATAATTCTAACAAACAGCACAGTTATTAATGTAATCAAGGAACAGCAACTTGCAATTGCTGTAACACAGCTCACCTGCTCATTTTTGCAAAGCCGCACACTGTTTCCACTTAACACAGTAAAGATTTTGGCTTTATAGCCTCTCAATTCAAGATACCCACATTTCTCAGGTGCAGCAACTGTTTGAGACTGTGGGGTAAGGGACTGCGATTTCAGTGCATTTAACAGTATGCTGATCCATTCATTTCTCTCCTCTGAAAATAAAGACAGGATAAAGTGCATAAATACACATTTATATAAGCTAGATAGCCACAGAAATATGAACACTTATCTGCAACAAATAAATCACAGATTCTTTCTACAAATCTACACACTATTGTAGGCAGGAACAAATGGCCCAATTCTATAAGGGAAAAGAGAAACACTGCTCAGCCATCTTGAAACCAGTACCAAAGGCTTCACCTGGGAGCTTGTTAGAGAGGCAAACTCTCAGGCCCCACCCCAGACCTGGTGAATCAGAATCTGCATTTTAAGAAGATCCCCAGCTGATCTGTATGCATGTTAATATTTGAGAAGCTCTCTTCTAGATTATTCATGAAATGGATTGTCTCTCTTAATAGAAGAAAGTGATATTGCTCTCCATCAATTAACAAGTTGTACTGGGCAAAGTCACTTATTCAAATATCCCAAAAGTCTTACTTTCAAGTTTACAGTTACTTGGTACCTATCCTACTTAAATCAGATGCCTTTATATTCAGTCACCCATTCTTTCTCACCACAGTCACTAACAATATAGCACATCATCTGGTAAAACTTGGTTCTCTCACTCATTCCACAAATATTAAGTGACCTTCAACTACCTACAACAGACTGTGTTACGGGAATAAGAATTTGATCTAGTCCCCAAAGAGCAATGAAAACCGTAAGTCAAGTTAGATTTGAACATATAATGGAACATAGCATAATATAAGTGTCATAGAAATGGTTCCAAATAATATATGAGTCAACTGGATCAGGTAAGTTATTTGCTGAAGGTCATATAGCAAGTGATCATTAGAATTAGAAGAATCAAATATTTTAACTCTCAGATAACTATTCTTGGCACTATCATAAAAGGGGTAACTGTGCTAGGTCTTCAAAAGACAAAACTGGAGTTTGGAAGTGGGAAAAGCAGAAGTAGGATTCTAAGCAGAGAGAAACACAAGAATAAAGGCAGGAAGAACTAACATATGTTCAGGGACTAACTTGTAGATTCGTATATTTAAAATTTTGTATTCACAAGGAAATAAGGGGAAATGTGACTAGAGAATCTGCACTATGAATTTTGTCTTTATTAGGATTCTTAGCAAGAAAGGGACAAGTTTAGAATGACAGCAGGTAGACTACCTCTTCTGAAAGCTTGGAGATCAGGAATAAGGCAATAAAAAACCCCAAACCAAACCCACTGCCATCAAGTTGATTCCGACTCACAGTGACCCTATAGGATAGAGCAGAACTGCCCCGTAGAGTTGCCAAGGCTGTAAATC
Organism: Dugong dugon; assembly: GCA_030035585.1. Taxonomy (NCBI): domain Eukaryota; kingdom Metazoa; phylum Chordata; class Mammalia; order Sirenia; family Dugongidae; genus Dugong; species Dugong dugon. The sequence continues at coordinate 95,548,085 of CM057463.1, read as the reverse complement.
TTTAAGGAAGCAGACTGCCATATCTTTCTTCCACAGAGTGGCTGATGGGCTCGAACCGCTGACCTTTCGGTTAGCAGTAGAGTGCTTTAACAACTGAGCCACCAAGGCTCCTGAATGAGACACAGGGGCTTAAAATACAATGAAAATGGAAACAAAAGAACACACAAAGAGTCAAGACATTAAGAAGAGTAAAAAATGGCTAAGGTTTTGAATATATTTGACAGATAAAACCAAAAAACCAAACCCACTGCCATCGAGCAGATTCCAACTCATAGTGACCCTCTAGGACAAAGTAGAACTGCCCCATAGGGTTTCGAAGCAGGACCTGGTAGATTCAAACTGCCGACCTTTTGGTTAGCAGCCGTAGCTCTTAGCCAGTTCGCCACCAGGGTTTCCACGTGACAGATAGTCACAATAAAATACTCAGAAAAAAAAGGTAGTTTGCGATCATGAATTGGCCACGCAAAAAAGGTAAGAGATTGTTTTATTAACAGAACCATCTCGGTTTTCTCAGTCTCTTGCTACTAGCAACCTGATAATGGAAGTAGCCAAGTAACCATGGAAGTGGATAAACTTTTTAATGTAAAAGAAGAAATGGACAAATCTTGAGGTACAACTGTATCTATGAGGTTGTAATGGGGGCTAATCACAAAAAAAAAAAAAAAAAAAAAAAAGTGATTATCAATGAAAAAAAAAAAAAAAAAAGTCTGAATCCCAGGTAGGGAAAATGTTTCAAGAAGGAAAAACCAAACAAGGGCCAAGCATTGGAAATTAGACAGTTTTTTTCAGATCCTTTTAAGACAGGTCTGCCCAGAATAACTTCATTGTGTGCTGTAATAAGTGTCCATATCAGCCTTGTCCACATTCAAACTTATAAATCCAAAGGTATTTCATAATTATGAGTCTTAAGTTTTAAGTTATCTTCGTTTTTGCACACCTCCAAAACTACTAAAAACGGTTGTGTATTTAATGACCAAAGCCAAAGTATTTATTAAAAAATTATTCAACGTTTTATTGCACGATTCCCAAGTAAAGGTGCTTGTTCCTATATATCAGGATGAACTATTTATTAAACTTCCTCAACATCATTATATATCATAAACTAAAAGACAAGAAAATATTCAGGCAGCCAAGTTAATATGAATACGTAGCAGCTACTCTACATGCTGGGGCCCTGGTGACGCAGTGGTTAAGAGCTTGGCTGCTAACCAAAAGGTTGGCAGTTCCAATCCACCAGCCGCTCCGTGGAAACCCTATGGGGCAGTTCTACTCTGTCCTATATGGTCGCTGTGAGTCAGAATTGACTCGACAGCAATGGGTTTGGTTTTCTGGTTTTACTCTACATGTTACATCTACATAAAAGATCCAGACTGCACTATTATAATTTATTGCATTTTCAGTGACAGCAACAGACCTTCAGTTTAACTTGGTTATTATTACTTGTGTTCATTAATTTCACACACAATATTCCCGTCAAGTAAATGGTATGTAATGATTTTTTGTTTGTGTTAACCTTTATAAATCAGAGTTTAAAATGTAGATCAAAATTTAATGAACTGGGCCAAAGTGTCTGTGGCTTTAGATTACCATTAGCATATGACTCAGTATCTCAGGGATTCACTGGAAACTGGCATTTGCATCTGTTGGATTTAAGCATATTATGGCTGCATCTCAACAAATGGTTCCCTTACAGTCTAGAAGAATTATCTAGTTCCTGAGGGCCTCATTTACTAATAGGAAGTAAACACTCATGAAAAGAAGAAGGATTAACAGTAACATACAGTTTATTCTTAATTACCCACGCCATTGGACAGAAACTGTGGTACAGATAATTCAAACACAATAAAACCGATTACAGGTGTCATTTGTATTTGGCTGGGCATGTGTGCTATCTTAGGCATGGGAATACATTCTGATAAGTCACAATATTCCAAACTAAATAATCATTTCCCCTTGGAAAGGTGTCCTGGGCACAGCTGGATAGTATGCTAGCTTTTACTTGTGTTTTACACCAAGATACTTTTTTATTCTTCCCAATAACAAATATTTATTGCATGCCTATATTGATCTTAACACTGTGCTAAAGCACCAATCCTTCGGAGAATACGCTCTGACCCAGACATGGCTTTGCTATAACTATAGCATTGCATATTGGGAAAAAAGGACAGGGTAGCAGGGAAAACAAAGAATAAGATTTTAAATACTCACGTTCTTGTGATTACACTAGAGCGTAAACAAAAGATAATATCAGTTCTCTCAATCTTAAATTAGTTCTTGAGGTTTTCAGAAATGCCAGCATATAGTGTAAGAATCAAAAAAAGGAAGTAAAATAAATTCAACAGGAGAGACTTAATATTCTCTGAATTTCTGGACTTAGCCGGAATGGCATATTCATTAGTAACTAAAGGTTGATTATACTGGGGATTACTACTTAAGGGACATGCAAAACATCAATACCATAATCTAACAAAGTTTAGCTGGACTCTAACTTTCTGATATGATAATATAATCTAATAAAAAATCCCTCTATATAACCCATGATCAATATTAGAGGAAGAAGTATTGCACATTAGAGTTAGTCTTGAAATCAATAACCACTCATTCATATAAATATTTACTGAATACCTACTCTGTTCCAGGAACTAAACTGAATATGAGGAATAGAGCAGTGAACAAAACATACAAGGGTCAAACCCTCCTGCAGTTTATACTCTAGTGAATGGAAAAAGGCAATAAAACATAGTTATATAATATATTACACAGTAACAAGTGCAATGGGAAAAAATAAAGCACAGAATAAGGGGTATAGAGAACGTAAGGAGCTGGAGGAAGGGTTGCTATTTTTTATAGGGTAGTAGAAAAAGCTGCAGGAAGGAGACTGAACAAACGTCTGAAGGAAGTAATGAAGCAAGCTGGGAGAAGAGCATTCCAGGATAAAGACAATGGCAAGTATCAAGCCCCCAAGGCAACAGCAGACTTGGCAAGTTCAAGGAACATGAGGCCCCTGTAGTTGAAATGGAGGGAGAACATGGAAGCACACAAGGACAGAGGGGCAAATCACATAGGTGTGTTAGGGCACCATAAGGACTTTACTGTCAGTGAGATGGAAAGCCAAGGGGGCATTTGAAGTGGACTGATAGGATGTGACTTTCTTTTAAAGCATCACTGCAAGAATCGTGTTGAAAACATGACTGTCTCTGATCAAGGGAGGTTATTGCAATAACCTAGACAGAAAAAAAAAAAAAAAAAACCTCATTGCCATGGAGTCGATTCTGACTCATAGCAATCCTATAAAGTGGTAGTTTATTCCAGAGTGGTAGTGGTGGAGGTGTTGAGAATTAGTCAGAATCCAGACGTATTTCCAAAGTGACACTAAGAAGATTTGCTGATGGATTAGATAAAATATCAGAGAAGGAAAAAGATTCAAGAATGACTCCACAGTTTATGGTCTAAGCACTTAGAAGGATGGACTACCATTTACTGAGATGCGGGAGAATACAAGGGAAGAAGGTTTGCCAAAGAGTGTGGAAAGAGGAATTTGGACATAGGAAGTTTGAGATGCTATTAAACATCCACGTTGAGATGTCAAGTAGGTAGTTGAATCTATGATTCTGAAGTTCCAGGGAGATGCTGAAGATGGAGACACACATTTGGGAACAGTCACCATATAGGCAATTTTAAAACCTTGAAATCTACTTCAAAACTATAGCTGGAGGCCATAATAAAATACTTTTAAAGGAATTTAGAGTATTAGCCAACTTCCTGAATTTACCTTACGTCAGAAACTTCCTGAAGACCATGATGTAGTCTACAAAGTAGACACTTAAGAAACTAAGATTAAATATGACAAGAAAGTAAAGGGATATCAAATGCTTCATCTCTTCCTTGTAAAAAACATTGAAAATCTCAAAAGTAAGCTTGCTTACCCAAAAACTAACGGAAATTTATATGTTTCTTATAGGGGGTGTTCTTTAAAAAAAAAAAAAAAAAAAAAAAGGTTTGCGTTATCACAGCTGCCACTGGAGGGCCGCATATTGCCAGACAGAAACACAGAACTAAAAGACAGACAGACTTGACTGTCTTTCAGGGGTCTAATATCTACTAAGGTGGCCGGAAATACAGGGAACCTCCAAAAGGACCTGAAGTTGGAGAGCTAGTACTGAAAATGCCCCTGGAAAGAGACTGACCACTCAGAATTCTTAAGCCCTCTTCTAATGATGAGAGCCGGCCACTCAAAAAATCACCTGCAAGAGGTAACACATCATCACGAATGACTGCAGGTGCCGCTGGGACTACAAACTGACTGGAGATACCATTAGCTGTTATGACCTGACCAATTCAACGGTTCTGCTCGAGGACATAAGGAATCAGACAAAATTTCTACTTTAGGAATAATATTTTTAAAAGTTATTATTTCTATATAATTCACTTTTTAACAAAGTGAAGGCTCAGAAAACTTACGAGTAAACATGTCCAGCTGTAATGCCAGTGGGTGATGCAGCAGTTCAGAAATGCACCCGTCTCAGGGGAGGATAAGTATAGCTATTGAGAACATGGGTTCTGGAGTCACAGAGGTTTGAATCCTGGCTCCAACACTTCAGGGCAAATTATGTAATCTCTAAACCCCAATTTTCTAATCTCTAAAAAGGATAAATTTCCTACAACATAGGATTGTGAGGGATTAAATGACAATGTACATTTAAAAAAATTGAGTACTGCTCATGGCACCAAGTAAACTCTAAAAAGCAGTTATTACTTTATGCTTAGAAAGGGCTAGTGTACACACACTTCTTCATTTTCACCTTTTCTATATTGGATTGCACCATGATGTTTTGTATAAAGTCGTGTCTACTCTTTGGACAAAAACATTGTGGAAGATGACTATTGTTGTAGACAGGTCATTCAAAACATTTTCACCAAAAGTGAAGAATCTATCTCTGTTAAGATGTCAAACCATTTCTTACCCCCTTCTGTTCTAAATTTTGATCTTGCTTCTTGATTAGACAGGGACAAATTCTAATTTGTCTTAAAGCTCATTAACTTCAATTTTTTATAAGCCACTATGGTTGATTTCCTATTTCCCATAAAATAAAAAATAATCAACTACTTATATACATGGGAGGAAGATCACTTAATAAAATATATTTAATATCTTGGTGAAGGGGGCATACCAAATACACACACACATATAATTCTATAAAGTAGGTATTACTCTCATTTCATAAATGAGGAAACTGAGATAGACAGAAACAAAATAATTTGCTGATGGTTATACAGCCACTAAATGTGTGACTTTTAAGTGTGTAAATTGTTACTATCTAAAAATGACTTTTAATGAAAATAATTTACAGTCTCAGTTTTTACTGAGGGAGTATTCCATGACTTCAAATATTAAAGACCTAAAACTTAACAAACTATAATTTATGCCAAAATTAATAAAATTCTTATAGAAACTTTCTAACACAAAGATGAACCATAAATCATAAATGGTTAATTGTAAGCATGTAACTTTTCAACATGTATGGGTTGATACAGTACACTTAAATAAAATGTGTCTGTTTAACTTCTAACTATAGCAAGTAAATATGGTTAAACAGATTTTCACACAAGCTGGAGGTTTTATTTAGTATGTCTATCTTGAAACACAGGCTATGTGGCATATGTGAAATTCACTTTGAGAGAGAGGCCCATGGGGAAGGTAATAAACACCTCAAAGAAACAGGACAGTGGAAATGGAGGCATAAGGAAAGACTACCAAGACAGGTAACTGAGAGAAATACAGTGTGTTTCAAAGAACCATAGAAAGAGAAAAACTGGTTTCAAATGCAAGTCCCATATTAAGTCTCACAACTGTGGACAACTTTCTGAATTTCAATCAATGATTCACACAAATTAGCTTCTCACATAGGCAATTCTATATAAAATGCTCTAGAATAGGGATTTGGCCAACTTTTTCTGTACAGGGTCAGACAGCAAATAATTAAGGCTTTACAGGCCATATGCATGGTTGCTACTACAACTACTCAACTCTGCCGTTAAGGCACAAAAAACAGCAATAGACAACATGTAAATGCATGACAGTGGCTGTGATCCAATAAGACTTCATTTGCAAAAAATAGGCAGCAGATCAGATTTAGACTTCAAGACACAGCTTGCTGACACCTGGCTCAAGGGCTATAGCTTTCAACATTTTTTAATAGCAAGTCAATAAAGAAACATTTTTTATATTACATATGTGCAATATATACATATGTATATTTCACAATGCTTACTATAAGCAATGTGCTTTCATATCATTATTCTATTTATTTATTTTCTTTTTTGGTATGGTCATATACCACTAAGTTGATCGCATGAATGGGCAGTGATCTACATTTTAAAAATACTGCTCCAGTGTGAACAGCAGCGAAACTGATTATCCTAAGCAATAAGGGAAGCTCTTTAGCAATAGTAATAGATGGCATTACCTATATTACTTAAAACTAGTGTAAATCACAACAATGACATATTATAATAAACTCACTGCTGTCAAGTCCATTCCAACTCATAGCGACCCTATAGGACTGAGGAGAACTGCCCCATAGGGTTTCCAAAGAGCGACTGGTGGATTCGAACTGCTATGAAATTACACAGCAGAGAACTTTTAACTTCCCTGGCTTTCTGCATCCCCCGAAAAGAGTCAGAAAAGGTTTCTCCGTACATCTTTACACTCCACACAGAAGCCACAAGCCATCTTTAGACCAATTTTCACCATAAAGCGATCCATAGTAGATGACAGTGAAAAGAATTCAATAAATATAAAAGATGCCCCAAAATCTGTAAGAGAATAATTACTGCGCCTAAGTGCTCAGCTAAAATTTTCCACACATAAACCTACATAAAATCAACTGTTCAATAAGAAAAAAAGGGCATAGATACCTATTTTGCATTATCAAAACAACAGTTAAAGTGTGAGCTCCTTGAAGGTAGAGATTTTTGTTTACTTTTTTCACTGCTGTGTCCCCAGAGCTTAGAAGTAGAATCTCACTAAATATTTGTCTCGTGAAAGAATAAGTAAACCAACAACAAATTACTTGTTAACTTATTTATGTTTAGAAGCCCTGATGACACAGTGGTTAAGCACTCTGCTGCTAACCAAAAGGTGAGCTGTTTGAACTCACCAGCCGCTCCATGGAAAAAAGATGTGGCAGTCTACTTCCATAAGATTACAGCCTTGGAAATCCTATCGGGCACTTCTACTCTGTCACAGAGGGTCAATACAAGTCAGAAATCAACTCGATGGCATTTAGTTTTATTTGTGTTTTAACACTATGGCATTCAAAAAATGAATCATAAAAATACAAACTTTTAAAAATAAATTTATTTAAAGGTTTCTTTACATTTAGCTTAACTGATTCATTAATCTTCTGATTGGGCAGAATTTAGTATCTGTGAATATTTTATAGGAGTAAAGAAATCATCTTACCTTCTTTTTCTACTCTAAAAACAAAAGTTCTTTGCGTTGTAACAACTTCAAACTTGTTGTCTCCTTGAACTCTTATTGTAGATACAGCAGAAAGGGGAATTATTCCTTTTGAATACATCTCCTATATTGATTAAAGAAAAAGATACATACAGAAGACACATTAAAATGGAGTTCTCTTGATCTTGCTCAAAAAGAGAATGGCATAAGTATTTACCACTGTTTCCCTTTTATATCTTCAATCTAAATTTTAAAAATGACATGAAAATAGTATGCACGCTCACACACTGGCTTAATATCCCACCATGGAAAATATTAAATTCCCCCTTTCTTTTAAGTGAGATGTCTTTTCAATTTTCTCTTCATCTGGAATTAAAAGGCAAAGAATCAAAAAAAAAAAAAAAAAAATCCTACCAGTACAGCAATATATAGTTCTAAGTAACAACAGCATATTTTTTACAACAGTCTGGCCTAAATCATTTTATGGTGTTTGCAGGCATCTGCTGGCCACACCAGGTACTGTAACTGAACCATTTCAGAACTACTTCCACTACATATTGTGAACAAGGATACATATACCTAAGACACCAAACTGCTGGAGTGCATCATGTAGCCTTATCACTCAATGCTCTCATAATGAGAATCTTACCCTAACAACTACATCATTTTACTTTTTACCCTCTCTCCCTACAACCAAAAAGTTGGGGGTGGGGGTTAGATTGTTTGCAACTGATATACACATTTTACAGTTTTTCTCAAGAAGGTCACTCCTAGACTCAAGTTTTTCTGTCTTATTTTTCTGGATCCTCCTAAAGAAGTGGGCATGATAACCATCCCTTAATTTCCACTACATACTAAGGATGTAATGTTTATCAGGCCCTGTGTTGGAAAGGAAATTGAAATAGGATTTATACATTCAAGGAATCTCTAAATAAGAAAGCAGATAACGTTAATGAGAGAAGAGTTTAGAACTAAGTACAAACTAAGGGACATAAGAGTACAAAAATGGCAAATTCTCAATTCTGCTTAAAAGGGATCAGACGTGTTTTCACAGACATGGTGAAATTTGAGAAACCTTAAGTTTAACCAAATAGATAAATGAGTGCGTACCATCCTGGCCAGAAAGAGTAAATAAAGGAGGTGTAAAGTAGAGAACTCATACTCATAACAACTCATAGCAACCCTACTGGACAGAGTAGAACTTCCCCAGAGGGTTTCCAAGGCTGTAATCTTTACGGAAGCAGACTACCACATCTTTCTCCCACCTAGCAGCTGGTGGGTTTGAACCGCCAACCTTTCAGTTAGCAGCCAAGCACTTAACCACTGCTCCTTAGAACAAACATCTGTGGAGGTGCTGGGATCGAACCTGGAACCTTATACATGCAAAGTATGCACTATACCACTGAGCTATACACTAGGTGTATATATAGGGTCACTATTAGTCTGAATTGACTCAATGGCAGCTTTTTTTTTTAATGTAGAGAAATAAGGGCAGCAACAGTGTAGAGTCAAAGGAGACGAGGCTGAAATCGTACACCAAGGCCACATTATGGAATGCTTGGAACATGACAGGAGTTTGGACTCATCCCTATTGGGGTACAAAGGATTCCCTTATGTGGCCTTTCTGGCCCTGGTTTGTAATCCACATAGGTAGATTCATCGGGCTGTGATCCTGCTGGGAAAGCCCAACATTGAAATTGAAAAGTTTTCCTACCTAAACAGCCAATCCCTCAGAGGTTTTGGGGACCTCCTAATCAACAAGAGCCTGGAGGAGAGCAAGTCCTTTGGACATGAGCTCCCCACACTGAGAACATCCTAGACCCAGGTAAAAGAGCTGTAATATGGGTAAGGAGCTGTTTAACACTAAGTCAGTAACAATGAAGACTGAGAGAAAAGGCAGTGGCAAAAACTGCAGCAGTGGGGCCAAAGTAGAGATCGCAACATAGCCGAGAGCACCAGAATGGCAGTGGTGTGAGGCCCAACCAGCTCTTGGAGCAGAGCAAACTGCATTGTGGGGCTGAGACAGCCTACCAAAAAGGCAGCAGCAGAAGCACCAGCTAAGCCGAGAGCTGTAATGCTTGGGAGTATAGGGAGCCCTCTGGAGTGCAGAGACCCTGCCGCTACGACTGGGGTCCCCCACAGTGGAGTTCTACATTGGGAGCTGTCATGATGCAGGCCTAGAGCTGGGGCCAGCCCACAGTTGTCCGGACCAGCCAGTGAAGGGCAGAGCTAGCCAAGAGGAGCCACAGAGAGACAGAGAGCAAGCACAGCCACACCACACCAGGCGATACCTCAGTTGGCAAAGTGAACACAGCACCTCAACCAGGGCACACCTGCTGACGCCTGAACCACGGCATGCTCACCCAGTGACATAAGAATGGACATTAGTTTTTAGTAAAGGGTAAACAGATCTTCTTTGAGGCGTAAGTGGGTCCCTCTCCAATGATACAAAGTGGGGCACACATAGGGGTGGGGGAGGGTGGTTGACCATAAATCTATTCCTATTGTTTGCTGTTTGCTTTCTACATTTAATAATGAGTTTCATCTGCCAATCCTTCACATCTCGTGTGTACAACTCAACCAGACTGGACAGACATAGCACCCACAGAGACATTTACACCACTGGTTGGAGTCCTCATCCTAGTAGTTTATGGCTGCTTTGGATTTTGAGGCAACTTGCATATGTTCACGTACCTATAGGGTTTCTTCCCTCCCCTTTCACAGCATTATATATGAAACCCCCACTTCTGAACAGGTCCCAAGTGTCCAAAATCACTGGTTAGGAAAAGAATATACTAAATCACTCCATGCAGAGAACAAGTACCAAGTCCATATTCCATATTCCCGCTGCAATCTCCTGCCATAGCAGGTAAGTCAGGCGTAGTCCTAGTCAGCGAGATGATGTTTCGCTGGGAGTATTCTCCTCCTCTGAGGGTTGGAGAGATGTATACTACACCATCCTGGTTTCCCATTAGTTCTTTGACAGCATCTCTCCATCACTGGCTTTGCTCCCATCCCCCATCGCTAAATGTAATTCAGATATACATCAAAATTGTACCCATTCTTTAAAGTCATCTAATTACTAGCGCCATGACAGTTTTCCTATCTCCTCCCATGCAGCCCCAAAAACTGAATTTGCTATCTGAACTATGATTTAGGATGATGACTGAGCAACCTCATACAGAAAAAAGAGAAGTCAAAAAGTATGTAGCTAGAGAATGACTTTTTTAAAATAATATTTTACTGCATTTTTGGTCAAAGTTTACACAGAAAATCAGGTTTCCATTTGACAATTTCTACACAAATTATTCAGTGACATTAGTTACATGTTTCACAATGTGTCAACATTCTCTTTAATTGCATTCTGGTTGTTTTGTTTCTCGTACTCTAGTTTTCCTGTCCCCTTATCTTCTCATCTTTGCTTCAGAGTAACTGTTGACCTTTTGGTCTCATACAGACGATTTTTTAATAGAGCACTGTATTCATGCACAATGTCCTTTATTTTGTATGGCAATCTGTTATTTCACTAAAAGGTGACCTCACAGGATAGTTTTAGTTCAATGTTTAGGGAGTATCTCAGGGCAATAGTCTCAGGGAGTTCTCTAGACTCAACTGGTCCAATAAGTCAGGACTTTTTAAGAATCTATTTCACATCTTTCTACCATTCTATCAGAGTCTATCTATAAAATGACTTATTATTTCTCTTTACTCTCCATTTTTTTTGTCTTTATTCTCTCTACATAAGAAAGACAATCTTTTCTCACAGTTTCAACTATCAACTTTATGCAAAAAATTCTAAAATCTCTTCCATCCTTCCTTCCTTCTCCATTTAACTCAACTCCATTCCCATATTTCAACTCATTAATGGGACATATAACTGTCCTATAAGCACCTCAAACTTTACAACTGAATTCATTGCCTCTTGAAAACATACCCTCCCTCTATATGTCCATTAAAATACCACTCTTCTAGTCATACAGTCTTAAATAGGACATAACCGTCTTTGACTTGTGCTATCACATCTGCATAACTTGAACTTTTCCTACATCTACAGTGTTAACCTGTTGCCCAGCCCCACTCTCGACTTTCAATTCTGTCCACATTGGCCTTCTTGAGGTTCTATGAACCTGTGGTGTTTCTGCCCAATTCAGTGCTTTTGCACATGCTATTTTCTCTGCAGGGTATATTCTTCACATCCATCTTCACCTAGCTACTGTCTCCTCATCCTTCATATCTCAGCATTAATATATGTTCCTGAAGAAAGCCTTTCTAATCAGCTGCCTCTCTCAGGCCCTTAGCCCTCACTAGGTCAGATCACCTGGACTTCAGCTAAGAGCAACCTATAATTCTCCTTTAAAGCAATTACTAATGATTATGATGGAGATTTTATATTTACTTGTATAATCATTTTATTAATACAGTTTCCCCAACTAGACAGTGTATTATGTCTATTTTCTTCACCACAGTTCACATAGCAGGTACTGAATAAACATTTTCTGAATAAACAAATCACATCTGCAATCAGCTGCAATTCTACCAAACTCCGACAGTTCTTCATTTTTAATATTTTTCTCAATTCATTTTTCTATCCCTTCCACTAAGCCTACACATTAAACTATAACCCGACAAATTAATGCCTAGTTTACTGCACACTCTTCTGATTTGTCTTCCTACTTTCAGCTTGTTTTCATCTTAAACTTTCCTGCATATTATTGTTCAAATGTCATTAAGTCAGAAGAGATAAAGAAAAGATTCATGGAGAAGGATAACAAGTGGGTCATGAAGTTTGCACAGGATTTTGATGGATGGCAATGGCTGGGGAGGTTCCAGATGGAAGAGAAAAGACATGGAGGTGAAACACGTAAAACATATTCAACTTTGAGAGAAATTAATTGCAGAGAAATAAATGTGACATGATTGACTTAACAAAAAAAAAACCTAATAAGTGTAAGTACGTTAAATGGCTATACTAGGAAGAACAACGAAGTGCTCTAGGATTTGAGAAGAGAAAAGAGTGTCTGTGCTAGGCAACGTGAGGAGGTCGGAAGGGGCACAGTACCTTTGTGAACACTGTAAGGGTCTCTCTGCCTGTAAGTTTGTAGTGGCCAAGACCAGACCCTGGAAAATTTAGAATGTCCAAAAACATTTACACTTTATTCCCTATGTCATCCATCATCCATGCTCAAATTTTAGTCGGCATAAGAATTAGAAGAACTTACAAAAATGCATCCTTAGTGACAGAATTAACTATGTATTGAATAAAGCATTACTATTAATCTATTTTTTAGGAGAGAAAAATCAGGCAGCATAGTTGGGAGAGAAACAGGAATAAAAGTGATTCTCCTTCATCTAGATCTCTTTAAAAAGATTTTAAAAAATTCCTCAAAAAAAAAAAAGCTCGCCTAGATGCCTATAATAATGATATTATATTTAACAAGTCAATAGTTACGGAAGAGTAATAGACAAATAGCTAAATTCCTCAGATGTGAACAAAATGTACTTCACAAACTAAATAATACATCACTTTAACCTCAGGAAGTTCTAGTTTTAACAACTCATTTAAAATCTCTTATGAGACTCCAAGATAAATCTCATGATTTCTAACACTGTAGAGTTCATTTTACATTTCTCTTGTAACAACACAAGATAGAGACAATATCAGAAAAAATAGTCAAATGACAACAGGCTCAAAAATGGCTGCATTTTTCAGAGTATAAAACTTTCCTTAATGAAAGAAATTTTAAAGCATCCCTTGAGCCTGTAACATACAGCTATCTAGGTCAAGTCTGTCATTTATCTACCACTTTCAGACAATGAAATGACCACAGGACAATTCTGTCCACCGTGAGTGAGAATGGGGGTGAGTTATATTTCTTAGCAGGTGATAAGATATCAAGGCTGTTGGGACAATGCCATTTTCTGTGATACAATGAAAAAGTCCTTGTAGAGACAATGATTGGGCAGCATTAAGGAAAATGGAAGAAAATGAGGGGAGCAGGTGAGTCTGCACATTTCCTCCCGGAGCATGCAACCACATGCTCCTCCAGTGCACGTTTAAACATTAGAAGACCCAACCACTCTGACTACATAACTGCTAAAACTTCCAGCCCAACCAAGATAGTAGCTATGGCCACAATCATGCTTTCTGCTTCAGCAGTCTTGAAATTCCCTCTTCCAAATCCACTGATCTTCCCTTTGGCCAGAAGGCTCACAATAGAAATAGAAGCTCAACCTCCTTCAAGTAAACCCCCATCCCAGTATTTTTACTTTTTGCCAAGAGGAAACCAATCATTTGGGGAATAAAGAGATGAAATGACACAAGAGACAAACTGCATTGAAAAAAGTTTGATATTATGCTAAATGATTTGTAATAACTGATTTTAATATGGATTTTTAATCTCAATTTCAAACGAAGCCAGGGTCATTTTTATTGCATCAGTGTCTAAGAATGTGATAGACGGTCACCTCACTGCAGTTAAAGGATAAACTGAGAGAAGAACAGTCCAGTTGGACAGTTATTAGAAATTCTCTCTCCTAGACAAGGATAATAAAACCACCAACACCGTAGCCTGAAGGCAAGGAAGCCTGTCTAATTCCATAAACTGTTTTCTTACTCATTTCAGTCAAACTAGAGAACACCAGGTGCTGAAGAAAACCAGCAGTCAGATTCGATCAGATATGGTAACTACCTTGTACCCTCTCTTAATTTTCAAATGACCAAGCAAGCTAGAAACAATCGTTAAAACAGAAAACTAGCTTTTAAAAACTATTCATCCCAGTCATCCAAGGCACAACATTTTGTCTCTATTCACCTGGAACAACAGAGGAAGAAGAAGAGTCAAGAATAGGAGGAAGATATGGAACGTGTGGTTAACTGCCTTTGTGAACAACTGCCTCCTCTGCCATAAGATCAGAAGAACTGGTTGGGGTCCGGCAACCATCAACATTTTGATCAAAGATTCTATAGAAGAATCCTGATCAAAAGGCGGGAAATGCAGAAAAGAATTTCAAATTCTCATGGACTCTAGACTTTCTAGATCCAGAGAGGGTGGATGAACCCCTGAAACTACTGCCCTGAAATAATCTTTAAACCTTAAACCAAGAATAACCTCTGAAGTCTTCTTAAAACCACACAACAATTTAGCTTAACTAGTAAAAAAGGTCTGCCTTGAGCATTATGCCCTTTTAAGAACGATGTATATGGGATCAAACTGACAACAGCAACTCGAAAGATCAGACAGAAACCTCAGGGGGCAGTGAGTATATAGTAATGAGGGTGGAGGAACTCAGAAAAGGAGGGTGAGAATGGTTGCACAATTCAAAGAATCATCAATTTCACTAAGGTGTACATGCAGAAACTGTTGAATTGGTGTATGTTTTGCTGTATATATTCTCAACAACAAAATTTTTTTAAAAAATTAACAACAACAAATTTGAACATATAACTACCATATAACCTAGCAATCCCAATCCTAGATATATACCCAGAAGACATGAAATAATGAACATAAACAGAAACCTGTATACCAATGTTCACTGCTCATGGATTCAAACTGCTGATCTTTTGTTTGGCAGCTGTAGCTTACCATAGCTCTTAACCACTGCACCACCAGGGCTCTGGGCTAAACCACCACTGCCCTCAAAAGAACGTTTAGAGAATTGCTAATTGTTTAATTTTATTTTACAGTGATCCACATAAAGCATCAAATCTGGTTGTGGTTTGCAGTATGGTAGGGTAAATTTTTCTTCTAAACTTTTTTTATTGTGATGAAAATGTACATTCCAAGACATTTGCCAATGCAAAAATTTATGCATTTACTATGCAGTGACATTGATCACATTCTTCATGTTGTGCAGCCATTATTATTTTCCTTTTCCATAGTATTCCACCAGCATTAACTTATACTCAGTGTCCCCCAAGTGAGAACTCTGCCTTTCACCCTCCCTCCCACCCCTGGTAACCACTATTAATTTGTGGTTTCTATATATTTGCTTATTTTATATAAGTGAGATCATACAGTATTTGTCCTTTTGCAACTGACTTATTTCACTCACCATAATGTTTTCAGGGTCTATCCATGTCAGCATATATCAGAACTTCATTTCTCTTTACAGCTGTGGATGGATAAACAAAATGTGGTATATACCTACTGTGGAATGTTACACAGCTGTAAAGAGAAATGAAGTTCTGATATATACTTCTGAAAATCAGCCAATGAAAACCACTGCAACAGTCTGATCCTGTTGTGCATGAGATCCCATTGTGCATGGGATCGTCTGAGTTGGGAGCCAACTCTGTGGCAACTAACATCAAAAAAACCTTTTATTCTTAGCATTATAACACGCTGGTGTTGCAGTGTGTGTTTCTTTCTTTCAAAAGGCACACACTCTTATGGCCTGCAGCACTGAAAAACAGTGAAATGGAGTCTAAATGTCTATTCAGGTCACAATTATCACCAATATAAGGCAGTGGAACCACCACTGGTCTGTCAGTTTGTTGTACTGTGGTGGCTTGGGGGTTGCTGTGATGCTGGAAGCTACACCACTGGTATTTCAAGTACCAGCAGGGTCACCCATGGTGGACAGGTTTCAGAGGAGCTTCTAAACAAAGACAGATTAGGAACATGGACCTGGTGATTTACTTCTAAAAAAAATTGGCCAGTGAAAACTTTCTGAATAGAAGTGGAACATTGTCTGATATAAGGCTGGAAGAGGAGCCCCTCAGGTTGGAAGGCACTCAAAACTGGGGAAAAGCTGCCTCATCAAAGTAGAGTCGACCTCAATGATGTAGATAAAGGAAAGCTTTCTGGACTTTCATTTACTGATGTGGCACAACTGAAAATGAGAAGAAACAGCTGCAAACATCCATTAATAATCAGAACATGGAATGTACGAAGTATAAATCTAGAAAAATCGGAAGCTGTCAAAAATGAAATGGAACACATGAAGATAGATATCCTAGGCATTAGTGA
Organism: Dugong dugon; assembly: GCA_030035585.1. Taxonomy (NCBI): domain Eukaryota; kingdom Metazoa; phylum Chordata; class Mammalia; order Sirenia; family Dugongidae; genus Dugong; species Dugong dugon. The sequence continues at coordinate 95,531,651 of CM057463.1, read as the reverse complement.
GCTGAAATGGACTGCTATTGGCCATTTTGAATCAGACAAACATACTGTCTCCTATGCAGCGAATGACAAATTGAAGAGGAATGCTGTCACATTCATCAGCAAAAAGAATATTTCAAGATCTAACCTGAAGTACAGCTCTGACAGTGATAGTATAATATCTATACGTCTACAACAAAGACCAGTTAATACGACTATTATTCAAATTTACGCACAAACTGCTAAGGACAACAATGAAAAAATTGAAGATTTTTTACCAACTTCTGCAGTCTGAAATTGATCAAACATGCAATCAATATGCATTGATAATTACTGGTGATTGGAATATGAAAGTTGGAAAAGAAGCATCGGTAGGTGAGAAATATGGCACTGGTGATAAAAACGATGCCAGAGATCACAGGATAGAATTCTGGAAGACCAACAACTTACTCACTGCAAACAAATTTTTTCAACAACATAAATGGTGACTATACATGTTCACCTCACTGGATGGAATACACAGGTATCAAATCAACTACATTTTGGAAAGAGACAATGGAGAAGCTCAATATCATCAGTCAGAACAAGGCAAGGGGCAGACTATGGAACAGACCATCAATTGCTCATATGAAAGTTTAACTTGAAACTAAAGAAAATTAAAACAAGTCTGTGAGAGCCAAAGTATGACCCTGAGTATATCTCAGCTGAATTTAGAGACCATTTCAAGAATAGATTTGATGCACTAAATGCAAATGACTGAAGACCAGAGAAGTTGTGGGAAGACATCAAGGGCATCATACATGAAGAAAGCAGGAGGTCATTAAAAAGGCAGGAAGGAAACAAAAGACCCAAATGGAAGTCAGAAGACACTCTGAAGCCTGCTCTGGGACTTAGAGTAGCTAAAGAGAATGGGAGAAATGATGAAGCAAAAGAGCTGAAAAGGAAATTTCAAAGGGCAGCTAAAGACGACAAAGTATAATAATGAAATGTGCAAACAGTAGGAGTTGGAAAATCAAAAGGGAAGAGCATGCTCGACATGTCTCAAGCTGAAATAACTGAAGAAAAAATTCAAGCCTCAAGTTGCAATACTGAAGGATTCTATGGGCAAAATACTGAATGACACAGAAAGCATCAAAAGAGGACAGAAGGAAGACACAGAGTCACTGCACCAAAAAGAACTGGCTGACATTCAACCATTTTAGGAGGTAGCATATGATCAAGAACCAATGGGACTGAAGAAATCCAAGCTGCACTGAAGGCACTGGTGAAAAACAAGGCTCCAGGAATTGACGGAATACCAATTGAGATGTTTCAAAAAAAAAATTCCGTGCTGGAAGTGCTCACTCATCTTTGCCAAGAAATAAAGAAAACAGCTACCTGGCCAGTCGACTGGAAGAGATCCACATGTGTTCCTATTCCAAAGAAAGGTGATCCAACAGAATGTGGAAATTATCAAACTATATCATTAATTATCACACGCAAGTAAAATTCTGAAGATAATTCAAATATGGTTGCAATAGTACATTGACAGGGAATTGCCAGAAATTCAGGCAAGATTCAGAAGAGGAGATGGAAAGAGGGACATCATTGTTGATGTCAGATGGATCTTGGCTGAAAGCGGAAAATACCAGAAAGATGTTTACCTGTGTTTTATTGATTACACAAAGGCATTCAACTGTGTGGACAATAGAAAACTATGGATAACACCGTGAAAAATGGGAATTCCAAACCACTGTGCTCACGAGATACCTGTACATAGACCAAGAGGCAGTCATTTGAACAGAAGGAGGGGATATTGCACGGCTTAAAATAAGGACAGGTGTGTGTCAGGGGTGTACTCTTTCAATATACTCATTTATTCTGTATGCTGAACAAACAATTCTAGAAGCTGGAGTATGTGAAGAGTAACGGGGCATCAGGATTGGAAGAAGACTCATTAACAACCTGCAATATGTAGATGACACAACCTTGCTTGCTGAAAGCAAAGAGGACTTGAAGCACTTATTGATGAAGATACAGATTGCAGCCTTCAGTATGGACTACACTTCAACATAAAGAAAACAAAAATCCTCATAACTGGACCAAAAAGCAACACCATGATAAACTGAGAAGATACTGAGGTTGCCAATGATTTCATTTTACTTGGATCCACAATCAACACTCATGGTAGCACCAGTCAATAAATCAAACGACATATTGCATTGGGCAAATATGATGCAAAAGATCTCTTTAAAGTGTTAAAACGCAAAGATGTCACTTTCAGGACTCAGGTATACTTGACCCAATCCATACATTTTCAGTCACCTCATATGCATGCAAAAGATGGACAGTGAATAAGGAAGACTGAAGAAGAATTGATGCCTTTGAACTATGGTGTTGGCGAAGAATGTTGAATATACCATGGACTGCCAGAAGAACAAACAAATCTGTTTTGGAAGAAGTACAGCCAGAATACTCCTTGGAAGGAAGGATGGCAACACTCCGTCTCATGTACTTTGGACATGTTATCAGGAGGGACCAGTCCCTGTAGAAGGAGATCATGACTGATAAAGTAGAGGGTCAGTGAAAAAGAGGAAGACCCTCAACGAGATCCACTGACACAGTCATTGCAACAATGGGCTCAAACAGCAACGATTGTGAGGATGGTGCAGGACCAGGCACTGTTTCTTTCTGTTGTACATAGGGTTGCTATGAGTTGGAACCGACTCAATGGCACCTGACAACAACAACAGGCAGTGGAAATCTAACTCATAAGAAAGTAATGTTAGAATATAGGGTATAAATACAGGAGAATATAGTTATGAGTTAAAGTTACATGTTAGGATGATAAAATCATCTAATTTTAATCTAAAATACGCTATACTAATTAGTTCTAAATTTTTATTAAGGAAATTTTCAAACAGAAAAGTAGAAAGAATGGATAACTAACATCCACATACCCTTCACCTAGATTCTACAACAGCTACCATCTTCAATTGTTTTATTTAACTATGCATGTGTTCAGATAAGAGCCCTGGTGACGTAGTGTTTAAGAGCTACGGCTGCTAACCAAAAGGTCAGCAGTTCAAATCTACCAGCCGCTCCTTGAAAACCCTATGGGGCGGTTCTACTCTGTCCTAAAAGGTCACTATGAGTCGGAATTGACTTAATAGCAATAGGTTTTTTTGGTTTTTGGTGTTCAAATATACAGATATTTGCTAATTTATACACACACATACATATTTATCTAACATTTGAAAAAAAGTTGCAGACATGATTGCACTTCTTTAAATATTTCAGCCTACATCTAAGAATAATAATATCAACCCCTCAGATAGCCATAATTCATTATTACACACAGGAAAACTAACAATAATTTCAGAATAATTTATAATATATAGTTGAAATTGACTTGAAGTCAATTGGTTTGGTTTTGGCTTTTAGTCCATATTCAAATTTTCCAGCTGACCCTATTTTTTTCAAACCATGAGCCAGTGATGTTTTATGCATTGCATTTTACAGTTATTATGGTATATTTAATCAATTACATGCAAAATCAAATTTAGATCTTGTAACCACATTTGATTATCATGGTGTATTTAAGAAGTCTTAGTGGCACAGTGGTTAAAGAGCTCGGCTGCTAACTGAAAGGTTGGAGGTTCGAACCCACCAGCTGCTCCATGGTAGAAAAATGTGGCAGTCTGCTTCCATAAAGATTACAGCCTGGGAAACCCTACAGGGCAGTTCTTCTCTGTCCTATAGGGTATCTATGAGTCGAAACCAACTCGATGGCAATGGGTTTTTTGGTTTTATGGATATTTAGTGAAATACATGCAAAATCCAGTTAAGATCTTTTCTTTCCCCCTGCAAAATGCATAAGGCTTTAAGATAAAGAAGAATACGGCTCCCATGAAAAACCAAGTAAACGAGGTAAGCCTAAGTGTGGTTACAACTAATGGTGCAGGTAAAGCATAAATTTAGGGAGTTCCGCCTCCTAGTTTCTATTATTTGAATATGAAGTTTTGTGTAGGAGCTGAATAGGTCATCTGCCATGAAATGAAATGGAGGCACAGGTAGAGCAGAAAGCCTGCAGTTTTTTTTTTTTTTTTAAAGTTTCTGATCATATTGTCTTATAAAATATAAAATATAAAATTTAAATATCATATAAAATATGTCAATTTTTTATATGAACTCTAGGCCCCAAAACCTTTGTAATCCAACTATCTTAACTAGATTTTTTTTTAAATTCTGAATCTTGTGTTCAGACAAAGAAAAAAAGAGAGAACAAAAACAAAAAGAACGTTTTTCTAACGAAACCTGAGACATGATACAGCTCTGATCATGTCATTCTCAGTAAGACTCAACTGCCTAAAGAATGTATTTCAACTACCTGCATATGATATTCAAGATTCTCAATGAGCTCTAACTCCACACAGCTTCCTCAGCTTCATCTCCCACAAGTCTCCTTCACACTCTTCTCTAGTCAGAAAGATCTAGTCAATTCTACCATACACGGTCCATACTTTCCCAAGTAGGCATTTGATTCACATTATCGTCCCTGCTTAGTAGGTCCTGTTCTCTCCAGTTGCTGTATGTGCAAACAGTCTCCTTTCTTTATGACCCAGAACAAATGAAATATCATGCAAGAAGCCTTCCCAGTTGTTCTATAACCTCTACCAGAGTAAGACGCAATCTCTCCTCGCTTTGCCATTTTCTACCTGTGGTGTCATTTTGTATATATTCCTTGCTGTTTTCTAGGATAAAGGTGATTTCTTATTCACCTTTATATTGCTTATAGCAGTTCATATAGTTTATAAAAGATACTTCATAAGTAACTGTTGGAGCCCTGGTGGGCAGTGGTTCAGTGCTTGGCTGCTAACTGAAAGATTAGTGGTTTGAACCTACCAGCTGCTCTGCGAGAGAAAGATGTGGCAGTCTGCTTCCATAAAGACTGACAGCCTTGGAAACCTTATGGAGCAACTCTACTCTGTTAGATATATAAGTAAAAGAAATCCCAAGTATTATATGACTCATGGAAAAGTTAAACTGTGAAAAGACTAAGTATGTTTTATCCTGTTCAAATTCTTTTCGTGTTGATAATCTACCTGCTATTCTAGATAACCAAAATGTGTGATTAGTTTACTAAAGTGCACTTAATGTGCTTAAAGAAATTATTGAAAACTGTAAAATGCACTTACCTTCTCATTATTGTAATAAGAAATGCTCAGGCCATCAAATTTCACCCATCTCTTCTGAAACATGCGCTTTCTGTAAAATATATGAAATTGTTACTTTACATTCAAGTACCATGAAATTGGACTTGAAATGCATTTGTAATGCAATCATGTTGAGTACTTTCCCATTTGCTGTTAAATGGTAAAAAAATAAGAAGCTATGATGATGTATAATTTTGGCAATGGTACACAGGTTAAAAAAAATGGTACAATGACACTTTATAATCAGTTGACCTATGTATTAAAAATATGACACATGATACATTTAACAGTGTTATTACCCACATTTATAAGGTTGAATGCAAAACAAAGTGTGGTCAGAAGCACTAACATTGCATCTATTTCCTTTCCTGAAGATAATCCTTTAATAAAGGTAATATGAGCTTTCATCCCTCATTAAGTTTACAGCATTTTTTTTTTTTTTACTTTGAAGAATGAATAGTATTTTCCTAAAATAACAAAGCTTTGTCAATGGATTGACATAAATAAATTATTTAATTTTGATAAAATAAGCCAAAAAAACCCAGTCCAAATACAGGTAATCATTTATAATTATTCAAAATTAATTTAAATAAGTTTTTTTTTTTCAAAAGAGATCATAAATAAGGCAAATGCAATGGTTAAAATGATTACCAGCATGATAAACAAAGCAAAACAATATAATCTGATGTTTCCTATGTAGGCTTAAAAGGGGGAAAAAAACCCAACTATTTTGCTGATATTTTAAGGAAAGGGAACAGATCATTTTTACTTGGGCTTGGGTTTTTTTGTTTGTTTTGTTTTGTTTTTAAATTCCCCTTCCCGGGTCAGACAGTCCTACAGGTTTTGAACATCTATCCTCTTCGTGGCTCTCTGGACTAATTTGATATGATATAGACACTTTAGCCTTTAACACAGATAATAATTGAAAACTAACTTTATATTTAAAAAAATCTTTTCTAAACAAATAGGTAACCATCAACCATGTCTATCTGTTTTTTTTTTTTTTTCCCCTTTTGCAGTTTTCTAACATGCCTAAGATAAAGATCTGATAAAACTTTCTGTGGCTTTCAGAAGATTTAAAGATAAAAAAGAACTTCAGGGAGTGTGGAGAACTTGTCTTCGGAGCTGCTTCCTGAGCACCATACGGCTATTATTCAAGGGAAATCTAGCAAGGCTCCTACATTAATTATCAGTAAATTTATTTTGCTTAAGATAAAATTATAACAAAACTGATGAAATGGAGAGAATTTTTAAAGTTCATCAGCACAGCCATCATGCTCACATTTAAGCACTGAATTAATTATGAACTAATAAGAACATGTAACATATAACAACTACTAACTACCCAGCGTTCTTTCTTATTCCTTCATCTTTCTGCTTCTTTTTAACTTCCCTTGGCCTATCTATATAGGGAGCCCTGGTGGCACAGTGGTTAAGAGCTCAGGGTGCTAACCAAAAGGTTGGCAGTTCGAATCTACCAGCTGCTCCTTACAAACCCTATGGGGCCGTTCTACTCTGTCCCATAGGGTCACCATGAGTCGGAATCAACTCGACAGCAACAGGTTTGGTTTTTTGGTTTTGGCGTATCTATAATGTATTTTCTTAACACAGCAACATCTAGCAGTGTCACAGACATCTGGTTTTTACTTTCTCTAGCAACCTAAGGGTTCTTCAAAATCCCAGCATTAAAAGTTTAAAGGTAATATTAACCAAACAAACAATAATCACTTTGCACTTATTTCATATTTATATCTGTCATACTTTACTACATGCTGTCACGTCGATTTCTACTCATAGCGACCCCATGTGTTGCAGAGTAGAACTGTGCTCCATAGGGTTTTAAAGGCCGTGACCTTTCAGAAGTAGACTGCCAGGCCTTTCTTCCAAGGTGCCTCTGGGTGGGTTCGAACCACCAACCTTTCAGCTAGTAGTCAAGCACTTCACCTAGTGACTCCTCAGCCATACTCAGTAATTCCTTAAATCAATATTTTGTTTTGGGCACCCCTCTTACATTACGAATGTGGAAAACTAGAGCTAAGTAGTACATACCATCCTTCCTTTTAAAATAAAATTAATCAACATCTGTGGGGAGAGAAAAGCCTTAAGGCCTTCCATTAACCCCTCTATTCCCTTTGCTAACTCCTTTACCTTTCAGGGAAACCCTGGTGGGGTTAACTGCTATGGCTGCTAACCAAAAGGTCAGCAGTTCGAATCCATCAGGCACTCCTTGGCACAGCACTAAACACAATCTCTAATTATACACACTTGTTTACTTGCTTTATGTCTCTCTCCCACACCAGACCTTAAGCTTTACAAGGACAAAGTCCAAGAATGTTTTACTCCCTACTATATGATCGGCAACTACACTTACTTTATGTCTGTCTCCCACACCAGACCTTAAGCTTTACAAGGACAAAGTCCAAGAATGTTTTACTCCCTACTATATGATCAGCAACTACACAGAGACAAATACGGTGCTAAAATTTTTTTTGAAGAATGAGTGACGTGATTAAGCACAGTTCCTTTAACAGTATGTACAGGATATCATGCAAATAAAACCTCCAATAACCAGCACTCAAGTAAAAAAAAAAAAAAAAAAGTTACGAGGGCAGGACTACTTCAGAAAACTTATCAAGATTTAAATTCAATGTTTCAAAATCTACAGTGTAAAAAAAAAAAAAAAAAAATACCAGCATCTATTTTAACATGTCTTACTTAAAGACTCGCAGCCACCTGGACTCGTAAAGCTGTCTTAGAATATCGTCACCATCTAGATAGACCGTTTGAGGTCTGTATGAGTTTCCTAAGGCTGCAGAAATCAATCAACACAAACTTAGTGGCTTAAAACAACAGAAATTTATTCTCTCTCCGTTCTGGAGGCTAGAAATCTGAATGAAATCAAGGTGTCAGCAGAGGCATGTTCCCTCTGAAGGTTCTAGGGAAGAATCTTTCCTTTCCTCTCTCCTAGCTTCTGGTAGTAGCTAGCAATCTTTGGTGTCCCTTGGCTTAGTAGTTGCATCCTTCTAATCCGTGCCTCTGTCTTCACTTGGCTACCTTCCCTCTGTTTGTCCTCTCCTCTACTTTGAAGAATAGGAGTAACTGGGATTTTGGGTCCACCCTAATCCAGTAGGACCTTATTTTAACTAAATTATATCTGCAAAGATCCTATTCCCAAAAAGGTCATATTCAGAGGTCCTGGGTAGACATAAGATGGGCGGGGGAGGGGGGAATGCAGTATTCAATGCACCTAAAAGGTTTGAGGCATTTAGGAGTTTAGCATTCGTACCCACAGAAAAATGAGAAGAAGAAAAGGGAGGACAGACATCTTAGTACTTGTCAGGCCTAGAAATCACTCCAGGATGCCACCGTCTGACTAGGTAACATCTCATCTGCCACATCAATGCTGCAAAGAAAGGACACGCTCCACTCCTCTCTAAGGAAAGCCAACCAAAATCTCAGCCCATGAGAGTCTCAGCTCCTAAGATAGTCTCCCAACCATTTTCATTTTCTCAACTGCCCAGGTAACTATTAGATGTGTTCAGCCATTTAAATTCAGTATTTTTTAAGAGATTATTGAATCTCTCTAATATTCTGGTTAAGTGCTTAGATGCTAACCAAAAGGTTGGTGGTTTGATCCCACTTGGCGGCTTCACGGGAGAAAGACCTGGCAACCTGCTTCCATGAAGATTACAGCCTAGAAAACCCTATGGGGCAGTTCTACCCTGTCACATGGGGTCACTAGAGTGGAAATCAACTTGGCACCTAACAACAACAATAATTTGTGGATAAGACAAACTTCTGCCTGCAAGTAAATGTAACAAAAGGCCACATGGTGTAGAAGCTGAACAGAGCTACTTTGCAATTCTACCATCAAAATTTATTTCTGCTGTTAATACTCAGCCATCTAGTCATCAAATTTTGTGGGATACCTCCTCTGATACTATCCCGTACTGTTCATACTGCCTCCTTTCAGTTCCTCTTTCTTGCCTCGTGGCCTTCCCGTACATCACTTTCCCTGCTTGGAATGCTCCCTGACTACTCGACAGGGCTAGTTCCTTCTTGTCCCTGAGATCTCAGATTAAAAGTCACTCCCTCCAAGTGGCCAACCCTGACCACCACATAGCTCCTTCAAGTCTCCTTGCCCTCTTCCTGCATTTTACTTAATGACACTTAGCAGAATTTGTAATTATACAGTTGTTTTGCTTCATCTGTCTACCCTACTAGATTTTGAGATCCTTAAGGGCAGAGACCATTTGTTTTGCTTATCAGTGTAAAACCAGTGACTACCACAGGGCCTCGCAAATACAATGAGCGTAGTAAATGAATGAATGAATGAATATACTTCCCACTAAAAATGCTTATTCACATTTGCATTTTAAATATATACAAATTGAACATTTTAACTGCTAAAACACTTCATCCTTAATTCCATCTTTTGTTTTGTTCAAGTACTAAAAATCAGATTTTTTTACATGACAAAGTAAAAACTTTGTAAAACTATTCTGTTGCTAAAGAATAAATCAGATCCTACAGGAAGCCTGAAATATTCATCATTAATTTCCACGTAATTTTTAATACGTTAGAATTTTTTTAATTTTTAAATTTAGTTCTTTATAATGTACATTCATGATACGTACCTATTAAAAAAATGCAAATTAAACATTCAAGATGTTTCTAAAACTAAATTAATTTACATAAACACTGAATAATCTATTTTGCTCACTAGATGTGTTACCATCCAATCACACACACTCCTCACTTATTGACACATTTAGGTTCCAAAGACCAGGTCATTATGGGAAAACAGGTATTATGTGACAGTCGGCCTGTCTTTGACACCCACGTCCCTCTCCTGGCATGGCTTGGCATGGGCATGGCAGGGCGGGGCACCCCCCTTCTCCATCACACCCTCCCCATCACCACAGAGCCTGCAGGGGGTTGGGGTGGTGATGGTGGTGGTCAGGGGTTGCCCACTGCCTCCAGAGTAGCAGGGGCCCACCATTACCTGGCCACGCTCCAGGCCTCTGCGGGGTCCCCGCGCCTTGCCTCTCTACCTTCCTGCTCAGCCAGCCCCACAGGCAGGCCTCAGCAGCTGGCGGCTCCAGGGCCTGCACGCAGGTGAGACTCAGCCACCTAGGCCTGGGCAGAGGCTACGGAAGTGGCAGAGAGGTCTCTCTGGAAGAACAGACTTCTAAGCCCCCAGCCCAATTCCTGTGGCCCCAGCTCCAGCTGCCTCCTTGCCAGCCCCCACCCGCTACCCCAACTCATCACAGCCCAGCCTGGCTCCTACCCCCGACTTGGGTAATAGAAGCTACTGACTGCCCAAGTGGCCTCACTCCCTCTCTCAAACCTAGCCCACCTCTTCTTCCTCTTCCTCCTCTCGCCTCCACTGGTTAACGCCCAAAATAGTCGGCTAGATTTTTTTTCTACTGTTGTAAATGCAAAATAACAGACAAGGATGCAGTCAGTAAGTGAGGAGTAGGTGTAGTTATTTTCTGCATATGAATTTCAATACTAAATTCTAATTCAGTTAATTAAAGGTAAGAATATATACTTAAATCCTTTCTCACAGTATTATCCCCCTTTCTACCAAATGAAAACTTAGATTTTACATTGGTAAACCTACAAATTTATCAAAATTTCAATTAAATAATAAAAGGTAGATCCTGAGAAGGACTGTGCTTCTAAATGCCAGTATAAAATTTTAAATGAATATTGGTGTATACCATTTAAGAATTTTTTTTTTCAGTGCAAGGGTTAAATATTTCTCTCACGTAGATATAAAAAGCTATGATGTATCCGTTGGTAAGTGGCATCTGGGGTCTTAAAAGCTAGCTAGCGGCCATCTAAGATGCATCAATTGGTCTGAACCACCTGGAGTAAGGAAGAATGAAGAACACCAAAGACACAGGGAAAGTTCTGGCCCAAGAGACAGAGGGGGCCACATACACAGAGACTTCATCAGCCTGAAACCCACAAGAACTAGATGATACTGGCTACCACCAGTGACCACCCTGACAGGCAACACAACAGAGAGTCCCTGATGGAGCAGGAGAAAGGTGCAGAACTAAAATTCTAGTAAAAAGACTAGACTTAATGGTCTGACTGAGACCGGAGGAACCCCAGAAAGTATGGCCCCCATACTCTCTGTCAACCCAGAACTAAAACAATTCCCAAGACCAACTCTTCAGACAAAGATTAGACTGGACTGTGGGACATAAAATGATACTCATAAAGAGTGTGCTTCTTGGCTCAGGTAGACACATGAGACTGAATGGGCAGCTTCTGTCTGCAGGTGAGATGAGAAAGTAGAGAGGGTCAGGAGCTGGTTGAATGGACATAGGAAACCAGGGGTGGAAAGGAGGAGTGTGCTGTCACAGTATAGGAAGAGCAATTAGGGTCACATAACAATGTATGTATAAATTTTTGTATGAGAGACTAACTTGAAATGTAAACTTTCACTTCAACTACAACAAACAAACAAACAAAAAAGCTATGAAGTGTCAGGCAACTAATTCCACTGGAATTGTATATAATTAATCCACTACACACAATTAAAAGTTTATAAAATAATTTAAGTCTCCTGTGAAGTACGTTATACCTTTTCCTTAAACTTTACTTAACAGTTTAATTTTCTTAATATTTTTTTAAAAGAGACAAAATATAAAACAAATGTCACCTTAGCTAGTGTTCCTACTATCACAAGCTATAAATCAGATCCAAAATAATTAATCATTATTGTACAGAGAAGAGATTTAAAGCCTTAGTCAAAAAAGCACTTATTTGGCACTTGGTAATAAAATTTATTACCAAATAAACCAAACCAAACCCGTTGCTGTTGAGTCAATTCCGACTCATAGCTACCCTATAGGACAGAGCAGAACTTCTCCATAAGATTTCCAGGAGCAGCTCATGGATCCCAACTGCTGAGCCTTTGGTTAGCAACCTGAGCTCTCAGTAATAAAAACTGCAAACACTTACATAGTGCCTTGTTCCATGCACTGTTCTAAGCCATATACAAAGATTAACTCTTTCAATCCTCAAAGCAACCATAGAAGACAGTGATTTATTATTATCACCACTATACTGATAAAGACAAAGAGGTGCTGGGAGGTTAAATAACTCACCCAAGTCACACAACCAGTAAAGGGCATATCTGTGATTCAAATTCAGGCAGTCTGGTCCCAATGTCTGTGCCCTTCATCACTATGCAAAACTGATCCTAGTGCATTTTATAGCAATGCATCCAGGACATCCCTTCAGGTAGCAATAACATTTGACCTCTACACATTTTTATATGTGAAGTCAATTTTGCAAGGTGCTTCAGAATCACTTCAGGAGAGAAGGTAAAGCAGAACCTGAGTTTTATCTTAATTTGGTTTTAGGATTCTGAGGGAAACAATTCTTTAAGAAGCTTTTTTTAGAATAATTTACAAGGTTTGTGCAGTACTATGGAATGGATTTCTATAAACTCTTCCCTTCAGCTCTGGAACGGCAGATGGCATAAAGTTTCAACTGCTTTCATAAATACAGCTCACCACCTAGTGTCAGTTTTTGTTGTCTCAAAAATGCATATTCTTATAAATTCTTTTTAAAAACAGTGTATACACACACAATAAAATCTTTATTTATGAAGTACTCATGCAGATGCACTCATGTTTAATTTTATTCCTTAGTGCAAACAGAGTTTTTTAAAAGGCTATATCTTTTAGCTTTAAGGAAAAAAAAAAATTCCACAGATCTAGCAAGTCTGCCAACAAGTGGCATATTCATTTAAGATGGCACAGGCTACAAAACTGTCATCTTTAAAAATCATACAACTGGAATGAACCTCTAAGGTTGTAAGTCAATTTTACATTTCTTACTAATCACTGCAAACATATTTCTTAGTTATTCTTAACAAGCTCTAAGAAAAAATATATCATCAACATGCTGGTCCAGATTCACCTTTGTTGTTTACATAATCTTAAAGAATTGAATATATATTTCATTCTATTCTTGCCTCTAACCATAATTAGACTCAGTATTTTTTAGAACTACTATAATCTCCAAAAGTATGGATTTTTGTTAATTTCATTTTTTTTTAAATTTATCCAGTTATTCATTTTACCTAATTACTCATATATCAGGCTTTTAACTGATGTTATATTAGTGATGGAGTATCTTATCTAGACAAATGCAGGAAATTATTAAAATATTTCTATAAAATGCCAGCACTTTTCTAACCAAAGTTGTATATTGCCTCCCTCACTTCTGAGCAAACCAAAATGATAATTTCTAAGATTATATGAACAAAAATGAGGTGGGGACTTCCAGGCAACATGGCGCTATAGTCAGAAGCACCATGCCATCCCTCCACAGCAAAGATCAGAAAAACTAAGTTAAACAGAGTTACACGTCAATCCTGAAACCCTAAACATCAAATGAAGAGATAAAGGACTCAGCCAAGCACGGAATGGAATAAGAAACTGACCGAGAACAGAGAGCGAGGAGAGATACATGCAGAGGTCCCCTATCAGCTACCGAAGCATGGATCCGCCATCTTGGGCTCCTATCGGAGATCAGCGAACAGAGGGTACAAGAAATCAGCTTCACAGAGCTTCCAGCAGGAGACAGAACAATCAGTAACCAGCAATATGCACTTTCCCAGCCCCTGCCCTTCTTCAACCCCAACTTGGCCTCCTCTGCTTCCTGCAGCCACAGTCTCTTGGCCAGGTAGCACAGGCTTTACGCCAGCGTCACTTGGATTCCACCTACCCACACTAGCCGGCTCCCTAAGTGCCATTTGCTGGCTGCTGGTATTGCTTTCTTCTGCTTCTTTAGATTTCTTCCTTACTTCTCACCACCTCCCCCTCCTTTCTCTCAAATACATTGCTCCATGTGAACATGTGCCATCTTTGCTTATTCCTGAAAGGCTGTGAAACACCGCTCGACAGTGAAACTGGTTCCTAGCCTGTGCCGCCACGCTAGTGGGACCCCCAGGGTTTTATTTATTTATTTATTTTTGGTTTGTTTGTTTGCTCTGATTTGCTCTGTTTTGATTTGTTTGTTTGTTTTCTTTTTCTTTTCTCAGCTTGGGAGCCCCTTCTAGCCAGGCAATACCAGGCAGCTTGGAAGCTACTCCCTTACTCTGCGCAGACACAGGGACATCCCAGGGGGCATTAATTTGTTTTTTTCTATTTTTTCTTTTTGTCTTTTTAGTTTGTTTCTTCCTTTTGTTTTCTTCCCTCTCTTATTCCCTTTTAGTCTTTCTTCATTTACAGTTTCTCAATTTATTAATTTTTTTCTCTTTTAGCTTTTTCTTTTTTTTTCATTTTTTTCCCCCCATTTCTTACTCTGTCATCATTCCACTCCAATAGCAAGCTCCCTGAGGACTCTTTTTTGTATGTGTGTACGTTTTTGGCTCCTGTTCCTCTCTCCTGTCTCTTCACTTTCCAATATGCAACTCAGCACCACACATCACGATATACCCACTCATTCCTGCCTACCTACACTGTGTGTGGAATATCACACTCACAAGCAGCATAGGCACAGCCTACTGGAACCTGTCCTGTACTGATTCCCAGTCCGCACTGTCAGCCCTAGTACGTACCACAAACAACCCATCCCAGCAACTCCCCTTCAGCTGGACCTGCCCTATGGTACCATACCTGAGTGACTGACCCTGCCCATTGGAGAAGGAGGTAAAAAGTATCGTGCCCACAGATTAGCAAACAACAAACACACAGCCCACCTGCTCAGACATAACCAAATAAAACAAAAAAGCAGGATGAAACAAACAAATCTACAATCAATAAATGAGGAAAATTAACTACTGAATGTGGTGAAGACAGCAGACAATATCAAAACATATATAAAAACAGGACAGGATGGTTCCAGTAGGCATCCAAAATAAAATACCAGATGACTTTCCAATAGAAGAAAAGGCAATAGAACTAATAGGGAATTCAAATCTCTAATATTCAGAATTATCCAAGAGTTGAAGAAAAAAGCAGACAAAAATGAGAAAAATATAGACAAATTCATGGAAAATACAGACAAAAAACGGAAGAATTCAAGAAAATAATACAGGAAAAAAAATGCTAAATTAACAACTAGAAATCATACAAAAACAACAATCAGAAATCCAAAAGATAAACAACATTTCAGAAATGGACAGTGTCATAGAAGGGCTGAGAAGCAGGTTTGAAATGATGGAAGATAGAATCAGCGACACTAAACAGAAACTTGGATACAACTCTGAGGAAAAATCAGAAACAGCAATGAAGAAAAATGAAGAAACTCTCAGAATTATGTAGGATACAATCAAAAGAAAAATTTGCGAGTGATTAGAATTTCAGAACAGAGGGAGAAAACATACAAAAGATCATTGAAGAATTGTTGGCAGAAAACTTCCACAATATCATGAAAGATGAAAAGCTGACCATCCAAGAACCTCAACGAAACCCATATATGATAAACCCCAAAAGAAAATCACCAATGTGTATCATAATCACACTCTCTAAAACCAAAGACAAAGAATTTTGAGAGCAGCTCGAGAAAAACAAAAAGTCACATTCAGAGAGGAAACAATAAGACTAAGCTCAGATTATTCGGCAGAAACCATGCAGGCAAGAAGGCAAAGGGATGACACATATAAAACCTTGAAAGAAAAAAATTTTCGGCCAAGAATAACATATCCTGCAAAACTCTCATTCAAATATGATGGTGAAATTTGGTCATTTCTAGAGAAACAGAAACTGAGGGACTATGTAAAAACCAAACAAAACTTACAAGACTTATTAAAGGAAGTCCTTCGATCTGAGAACAAATGACATCAGACCATAGGCTGAATATAGGACACGGGATTGTACTAGCCAGATACCAACCTAGGAAATGAACTCTTAAGGACTACCCAAAACCAAAAGAATTTCAACAGGGAACCAGAGAGGTTAATCTGTAAATGACAACAGCATCAGAACAATAAAAGAAGGAATAAATGGTGAAAGTATAGGATCTTCTAATAGAGTGGAAGGCAAGGTGATACCAAGTAATAACAGACTGGTTCAAACCTAGGAATATAAGGGTAAATTTCAAGGTAACCACAAAGAAAGTTAACAAACTTACTCATCAAAATAAAGAAGAAAACCAAAGTCTCAGTAAAAACAAAACTTACAAAAACAAAAGAAATGAAAAAAATCCACAAACAAAAGGAACTGAGCACAGGAGAGTAACAGGAACAAAGAAAATGTCAGCATCACAAAAAAAAAAAAGCACTACAAAATGATAGCAATAAACTCAGACGTATCAATAATTGCAGTGAATGTAAATGGCCTAAATGCACCCATAAAGAGATGGACAGTGACAGAATGGATACAAAAACAGGATCCATCCATATGCTGTCTACAAGAGGCACACCTTAGAAATAAAGATGTAAATTTATTAAAAATCAAAGGATGGAAAAAAAATACATCTAGCAAATAGCTACCAAAAAAGAGGAGTAGTGGCCATACTAACCTCAGATAAAGTAGACTTTAAAACAAAATCCACCATAAAAGACAAACAAGGACATTATATAATGATTAAGGGGACGATGCATCATGAAGACATAACCATCTTAAACATATACGCACCCAATGACAGGGCTCCAAAATACATAAAACAAACTCTAACAGCACTGAAGAGATAAACTAATAGTTCACAATAATAATAGGAGACTTCAATACACCACTCTTGGTAAAGAACAGAACATCTAGAAAGAAAATCCACAAAGATACAGAAGACCTAAAGGGAACAATCAGCCCACTTGACCTCATAGACATATATAGAATACTCCACTCAACAGCTACAAAGTACACATTCTTTTCCAGTGCACATGGAACGTTCTCCAGAATAGACCACATCTTAGGCCACAGAGCAATCCTCAACAAGATCGAACACACTGAGATAACACAAAGTATCTTCTCTGACCACAATGCCACCAAGGTAGAAATTAACAAGAGGAAGACCAAGGGAAAAAAAAATCAATTACATGGAAACTGAATAGCACCCTGCTTACATATCACTGGGTAACAGAAGATATCAGAGATGGAATCAAAAAATTCCTAGAATCAAAGGAGAATGAAAACACATCATACCAAAACCTCTGGGACACAGCAAAGACAGTCCTCAGAGGACAATTTATAGCAATAGATGCTCATATCAAGAAAAAAGAATGGAAAAAACATTTACTACAGAACTTGAATAAACAGAAATAGAACAGCAAAAAAAAATCCCAAAGCCCCCAGAAGAAACAAAATAGTAAATATCAATATATAATAAATGAAATAGAGAACAGAAAAACAACAGAAAGAATAATAAAAAAAAAAAAAAGTTGCTTCTTTGAAAGAATCAACAAAATTGACAAATCACTGGCCAGACTGACAAAAGAAAAACAGGAGAGGACACAAATAACCTGAATAAGAAATGAAATGGGGGACATTACAACAGACCCAACTGAAATAAAAAGGATTATAACAAAGTATTATGAAAAACTGTACTCCAACAAATTTGAATACCTAGAGGAAATGGATAAATTTCTAGAAACACACTACCTATCCAAACTACCACAAAGTGATGCTGACAATCTGAACAGACCCCTAACAAGAAAAGAGATTGAAAAGGTATAAAAAAACTCCCAACCAAAAAAAACCCTGGCCCAGATGGCTTCACTGGAGAATTCTACCAAACATTCAGAGAAGAGCATATACCACTACTACTCAAACTATTTCAGAACACAGAAAAGGAAGGGATACTTCTGAATTCATTTTATGAAGCCAGCATAACCCTGATATGAAAACCAGGCAAAGACACCACAAGAAAAGAAAATTACACACCAATATCTCTCATGAATATAGACGCAAAAATTCCCAACAAAATTCTAGCCAATAGAATTCAGCATCATATCAAAAAGTAATTCACCGCGACCAAACAGGATTCATACTAGGTATGCAAGGTTGGTTCAACATTAGAAAATCAATCAAAGTAATCCACCACATAAAAAAAAGGAAAGAAAAGAATCACAGGATCATCTCAACTGACACAGAAAAGGCATTTGACAAAGTCCAACACCCATTCCTGATAAAAACTCTCAATAAAATAGGTATAGAAGGAAAATTTCTCAATATAATAAAGGGTATCTATTCAAAACTAATGTCGAACATCATTCTGAAAGGAGAGAGGCTGAAAACATTCCCTTTGAGAAAAGGAAAAAGACAAGCATTCTGCTTATCTTCACTCCTATTTAACATTGTGCTGGAAGTCCTAGCTAGAGCAATTGAGCAAGAAAAAGAAATAAAGGGCATCCAAATGAAGATGTTAAACTGTCCCTGTTTGTGGATGATATGATACTATACATAAAGAAACCCTAAAGACTCCATGAGAAAACTACTGGAACTCAAAGATTCAGCAGAGCAGAAGGATAAAAGATAAACATACAAAAATCAGTTGGATTCCTATACACCAATAAAGAGAACGATGAAAAGGAAATCAGGAAGGGAATACCATTTACAATAGCCCCTAAAAAAAATAAAATACTTAGGAATAAATCGAGCCAGGGATGTAAAAGACCTATACAAAGACAGCTACAACACAGTACTACAAGAAACCCAAAGGGATCTACATAAATGGAAAAACATACCATGCTCATGGATACGTAGGACTGAACATAGTGAAAATGACAATTCTACCCACAGCAGTTTAAAAATACAATGCAATCTCGATCCAAATACCAACAACATTCTTTAAAGAGATGGAAAAACTAACTTTATATGGAAAGGGAAGAAACCCCAGATAAGTAAAGCTCTGTTGAAGAAGAAGAATAAAGTAGGAGGACTCACACTACCTGACCTCAGAACCTACTATACATCTACGGTAGTCAAAATAGCCTGGTACTGGTACAACGACAGATACATTGACCGATGGAACAGAATTGAGAACCCAGATGTAAATCCACCCACCTACAGTCACCTGATCTTCAACAAGCGCACAAAGACCATCAAATGGGGAAACTATAGTCTTTTTAACAAATGGTCCTGGCAAAACTGGATGTCCATCTGCAAACAAATGAAATAGGACCCATACCTCACATCATACACAAAAACTAATTCATTTTGGATCAAAGACCTAAACATAAAGCCAAAAATTATAAAGTTCATAGAAGAAAAAATAGGATCAATGCTAGATGCCCTAATGCACAGCTTTAACAGGATACAAACCATAACCAACAACACACAAACCCCAGAAGATAAGCTAGATTACTGGGATCTTCTAAAAATGCAACACTTATGTGCATCAAAAGACTTCACCAAAAGAGTAAAAAGAGAACTTACAGACTGGGAAAAAATTTTGGACATTACAAGTCGGACAAAGGTCTAATCTCTAAAATCTATAAGAAAATCCAACACATCCACAACAAAAAGACAAATAATCCAATTAAAAAATGGCCAAAGGAAATGAACAGACACTTACTTCACCAAAGAAGACATTCAAGAGGCCAACAGACACATGAGGAAATGCTCGCGATCACTTGCCATCAGAGAAATGAAAATTAAAACCACAGTGAGATACCATCTCACCCTGGCATTACTGGCACGAATCAAAAACACTGGAAATAACCATAGTCTCATCCCATAGTCTCTTCGTTCCGCTTTTATGCGGGAAATGGAAGTTCTGGGAAACTGAGTCACACAACAAATGAAAGATGTGACTAACTTCAGTCTCTCATTAAAACACCCTTATTTATTTCTCTGCAGCTATACTTACTGAAAGAAATTAGCTGTTATTTTAATAAAGACTAAAACAGAATATTATTCCTGAAACTATACATAAAATACTGAAACTTTTTACTTGTTTCACACGATCTGTATTCAAGTGATGCATGATTAGAGAAACGACCAAATAATTTGTCAGTGTATACAAGTACTTTTTGTCAGGGAGTTAAGATTTGACTTTAAGTTTAACAACATGACTGATAAACAGATAAAGCCTTGTCCACTTTCCACTATATTTGCCTCTGACTGAAAGGCCAGCCAAAGAATAGCAATAGCACAAGACTTGATGCCTTCAAGCCTGTGTAACCAGGAGGGGTAGTGGTCTACCAAAGCATCCTTGCAGGCTCTGGACATTGGCTAGGAATTCAGTCACTGACTAAGCCACGAACAGTGTAAGCTCTGATCTTCCACCAAGCTGTGGGC
This sequence comes from Dugong dugon, assembly GCA_030035585.1. Lineage (NCBI taxonomy): Eukaryota > Metazoa > Chordata > Mammalia > Sirenia > Dugongidae > Dugong > Dugong dugon. The sequence goes on along the minus strand of CM057463.1, from coordinate 95,511,268 downwards.
TATATGGCTTCTGGGTCATCTGTGACTCACAGCAGTTGTGTAGGATTTGACCTTTTCTTGGTATTTGACCACTTTTTTTTTTTTTTTTTTCCCAATTTTCCCTGTTTATCTGTTGAACTCAAACATGCAATTCACTAACAGTTTCTTCCTTCTGTTTCTAGAGCCCTATCTTCAATTAAATAATTCCAACCTCCATTTTGGTCACAACCCATTATCCATCTCTTCAGCCATCTGGATACCACCAATCTCAGTATCTTTTCACTCCCTACAGCCAGAAAATAATATCATAAAAAAATGCCAGTTCAAATTCTATCCATTTCCCAGAGGCTGATTAAAGTGCTACCTCTCCTCCAAGAAGAAATGCTCTCTCAACCATCTGTGCTCTCATGATTCTGTATTCTCTGTGCTACTTTCTGTACCAGTTATTATACTCTATCTTCTGGTTTTATTTTTATGTGTATATGTTTCTTTTCTGCCCTAAACAGAAGCTACAAGAAAAGTTATGCATCAATTCTTAAGCACACTGCATACTCAAATTGCTGAGTTAACCTCTTATGTTCAGCCTCTGCTCCCAGGCTCACATTGCCACATCAAACTTCCCAGTGGTTTTAAAAAAAAAAAAGTCTCAAAAAACTGTGTCAAGTACATTACATAACAGATTTAACAAGTATGGTCTGTGCATTATGCAAAATGAAGAGATCTCCACACACAAACATCTTTAGAAAACAATAAGCTAAAAAAGTCAAATGGATTTCCTTTTCACAATATTTTTGGAGACGTCAATACGTGCATTTCTTGGTGGAGATGCGCGAGGCAGTGTTTCCTGAACACGTTCAGCCATGTTCTCTTTTTCTTACAGCAATTCGCAGAATTACTTGTCAGAGTTGTGTATCTGGAAAATGCTGGGGTAAGTTATATCCAGTATGTTAAATTTCTACACAGATTTGCTGAAAATCCTGAGCTTATTAGCTATGGCTGGAAAAACAGGGGAGTGACATGGTGTTTTATCATCAAAAATCGAAGATTTATTTAAAAACAAGTACCTTTTTTCTTTTTTTCAATCTGCTTTGACATGTTCGAAACTCTGGTAACAAATCCAGGTTCAGCATTTTACCAAGTTTCTTGCATTCAATTTTTTTTAAACTGACAGTCTCACACTATATTGTAATTATACAACTTACATATTTAAATATTTTTTTCATACTTTAAGCTCAACTGGAAATGCTCCAGTATTTCTTCAATTACATGATATTATGCAATTATTTTCTTGCTATATATTGGGCAGTTTTCACACACTGTGCATTGGTTCAAAACTGGCATTTATATTTCAAAAGCAAAAACTCAACCATATGAAACATATAGATTATGAATTTAATCTTTTTTAATGTTACTTTTAATGGAGGACAGTTTCAAACACTACTTGAAAAATGATAACTGAATGTGGCCTTTGTTTTTAAACTGTTTTGATATATCATGTCTAAGAAAAAGTTAAAAATAATTTTTTTAAAAACTATAAAAAGCGGAGATCTCACTGTTCTGTTATGCATACCAGCACTATCAACGGCACCTGCAGATTTTCAACCACTAATGTAGTGTTTGGAGCCCTGGTGGCACAGTGGTTAAGAGCTTGGCTGCTAACCAAAAGGCTGGCAGTTTGAACCCATCAGCTGTTCCTTGGAAACCCTATAGAGCAGTTCTATTGTGTCCTATAGGGTCACTATGAGTGGAATCGACTCGATGCCAGTGGGTTTGGTTTTTTTGATAATGCAGTGTTCAGAGTTCAGCAATTTTTCTTACAAAATCCCTGTAAGTAAAAATACTAGCTGTTTTAGAAAAATTAAGAGAAAAAAAAAATGTCTGATGCTGAGTTTCTTACTAATTCCCTCAACAACAAATATAAAGAGCAGCTACCATATGCTGGGTAATACTCTAACTACTGAGGAAACCTCAGTAAACAAAAGTGATGGTGCATACATGAAATAAATCATCTAACATGTGAGCACTCCAACCAAAAACCAAACTTGTTGCTGTCGATTTGATTCTGACTCAAAGAGACCCTAAAGGACAGAGTAGAACTGCCCCATAGGGTTTCCAAGAAGCAGCTGGTCGATTCAAACTGCTGACCTTTTGGTTAGCAGCCAACCTCTTAACCACTGTGCCACCAGGACTCCCCAAAACCTGATGCCGTCGAATCGATCCTGACTCACAGCAATCCTAAAGGACACACTAGAACTCCTCTACAGGGTTTCCAAGAAGTGGCTGGTGGATTCAAACTGCTGATCTTTTGGTTAGCAGCTGTAGCTCACCATAGCTCTTAACTATTGCACTACCAGGGCTCCATGAGCACTACAGAGAAAAATAATTAAAAGAGTGACAGCAGGAGGGAAAGGTTACGATTGTAAATTTGGGGGTCAGTACCCAAATGCAAAGGAAACCTTAGAGCAAAAATTTGAGGAGGTGAGGCCTAAACCATGCTGCTCTCTGGAGGAAGAGCATTCCAGACAGAAAAAACAGCAAGAGCAAAGGCCCCATGAAGGACATCTGCTTTTAAATACATCTATATTTAACAGACAGTGATTTTCCTAGTTTGTGATTTTTATAATCTTCCATTTGGGGCCCAGGGGAAATGGAGTAGGCTAATAGAGATGAGATTTCAATGAGCCATCTAATTTAGTGTATGCCTCCATAGCCCATAGGCAAAATCTGGTCCACCACCTCTATTTGTAAGTAAAGTTTTATTGGAACATAGCCTCACTCGTTGGTTTACATATATCTATGGCCGCTTTCATGCTACAACTGCTGAGCTGAGTAGTTGCAACAAAGATCATATGGCCTGTAAAGCCTAAAATATTTATTATCTGACCTTTTTCAGAAAGTTTGCTGACCCCTATTTTACGGAATTCAGAATGCCATCTGAGTCCCTGCTATCTGCACCAAAGGAACATGTGACCATGTGAGTTTCGCAAAGCCTAACAACCTCTGTAAAAAGAACATGTAGGCATCACTTTGTCTTATTAATGAGTATCTTAAACACCTTCATAACAGCCTACTGAGTCTAACTGGGGAAAGGAAAAATTCAGTTTCTACTTCCGAACTAATAAACACATGCTTCTTAGCCTGTTAAAATTTTTCCTTCAATCCATAGCAACATAATCACATAGAAGAGTTTCTTTAAGATGTCTTGGTGATATAACAAGCTCCTTTGTTTACTTTTCCATTTCCATTTATCCTGCTGTCCGGGAGAAAACCTTTTAAACAAGAACACTCAATTATTTCCCCTGAAATGAAAAAATATAAATCTAGAAAACTTACAACATCTAACCTTAGGCAGGTTTAGAATAGAAAAGATGGAAAGTCAGAGTTCTGATAAAGAGAGAAGGAGAATGTTCTAACTGTCCCAGGGGGCCAGTAATGGTGAAGTTTTCTCAGTGTGCCTGAAGCATAAACACACCCACCCTGTAAAGAGCAACATATCACTGGAGACCACGCAGGAAACCACACCTCCTGGGGACGCTGTACCCAGAGTGGGCTAAATCTTTGATACTTTGAAAGAGCACCTGGAACTCCCTAAACCCTTAAATTTTACAGAAATGAAAGATTTAGGAATATTCAAACTCACTGTTTAATTCCATCAGTGTGTGCATTTGAATGCAGACTCACGCCTTCGATATCTGAATATGCATTTCTTGATAATACTAATGGCTAATAAAAATAGATACTATACACAGCAGACTAAGAAAGCCTCAGCTTCTGTTTACTCAAAATCTAATTTTCTAGAAGGATGCAAATCATATAACTTATTAACCATATAATTAGTAACCATAAAAGTTTGGTTTTTTTTTTGTTTTGTTTTTTTTCCTGCTTTCTTAGGAAATTTTATTCCTGCTCTTGCTAGTCATCTGAGACTTCTTCTGGTCATTTTATTGCTAATAAAATTTATTTTAGAACAAAGCAAGGTACTTTAAACATGAACACTTTTAGGGGCATAGCAGAAAAAGCCGGCACATTGTAGGAACTCACCAAAGTTTAAGTTAACTTAAACCTGAGAAACAAAATAATTTAAATAATTCATGACGAAAATTTCAATATTTCAAAAAGACACCTGAAAATCAGGATGCCAGAAAATAACTCTAATTAAACATAATCCCTCTCAAAGATTTCTCAGTACTGTTAAATATTTAAGAGACGGAATTTATTTTACAAAAATCAGAAATTGTAAAGGATTTAAAAGTATGACATTCAAGGGACACTGACCTTCTGTGCAACATACTAAAATCAAAACAGTATTATCGATAACAGTAAAGACCGAAATCTAACAATGACATACTTTCTCCTAACTACAATAAGCTTTGTATTCTCAAAGAGAACACTGTCATGTCATGATATGAGCAAAAGCTTAAGTAAGGTGAGCTCAGTAATATGAACTCAGTCTGTGTTGTTTTTCTTTGTCACAAATTGAGACACAGGATAGTGCATTTTGGTGTAAAGTTAGAAACAAACATTGAAGATCTAGATGTAAAGTCATGACTTTCAGCTCTGATTTGCTATTCAGAATCTTACCCCAGCGTTCCATACAGCATATATACACATTACTCTTTATGTCTAAAGAATGGCATCTGCAAAAGTATACTGAAAGCCCCTAATTCTGTAGCTTTATGTCGGGGGGGGGGGGCGGTGGCACGGTGGTGAAGGGAAGATACATCCTAGCAGATTTAGAAATGATAAACTCGAATTTTTAAAAAAATGTTACTTACGAAATTAAAGAATAAATACATACCCCTGAGGAGAGAGTTTGTCCAGCCACCCAGATTTAACCTTCACTGCAGGTGATCCATAAAAACAGGCATAAGGTGATATTGCACATGAGGTCATGGTTGATGAATCAGCATTTCCACTTAGTGAGCTACATGGATAATTGTGCCTAGTAAGAGTGTCCAAATTCGATAGTTTTTGAGTCCTAGATTTAGATGCCTTTGAAGTTTTTCTTCTTAAACTATGAAAACATTCTTCTACTGTTGAGTATTCTGATTCAGAAGCAGAGTCTACTGGAACATTATTTTTGTCTTCTCGAGGTATCCAAATATCTTCCACTTTGTCTTCACTCGTTTTCTCTGTCCTGTTATCATATATTCTAAACAGAAAGGCGAGATGTTAACATCTCAAAGTGCTATATGTAATTTAAATAATTTACTTGTATTTATAAATGACAAATCACAAAAACTAAGATCAGGAAAATCTTAAGAGTTCAATAAGCACAAATGACAATTTTTTAAATTCATCCAGAAAATTAAATGGAAATCTTCATTATCCTAGGACATATTTGGACACTACTAGCAAGTTTTTCTCTATATACAATTTAAATCTGGTCCCCTTCATTTTGCAGGACTCGGTGCAGATGGTAAGGATAGAGACTGACGATATTCTTTGCATTACAATTTAAACATCTTCAACAGCACCATTAAGTGGTCAGTCCAACCTACTCTCTGGACCATATTATGAACCACTAACTCATCTATTTGGAGATCTTATTTCCAACTTAGGACTCCTTGCCTAGTGTAAACAGTTAACACACTTGACTACTAACCAAAAGGTTGGAAGTTTAAGTCTACCCAGAGGTGCCTTGGAAGACAGGCCTAGCCTTTCTTCTAAAAAATCAGCCATCGAAATCCCTATCGAGCACAGTTCTACTCTGACACACACAGGGTCACCATGAGTAGGAAACCAACTAACGAAAACCTGTGTGTGTGTTTTAATTATTTCCAACTTGTTTCCCCTTCAAGCTTTCCTCTAGTCAACTCTAAGAACTCCACATTCCACCATCATACAAGAAAACAGAGAATACGTCTGACTGCTAAGAGTTTCAGTATTATTATGCAATACTAACGAGGGAAAAAACTGTAACACATTGCTGACAGAAAACAAGAAAGGGTCAGTGTTCACTATACAATAATGTAAAATATTTACTGGAACACTTCATTATAGCTAAGTATATTCCTATAGATTTAAGGAATGACACAGTAGAGTCACACAGTCGTTTATGTATAATAAAACCCACTACGATGAATTTTTTGCTAACCAATGAAATAAACATAACTAGAAGTCAAATAATATCCTCCTGGATATAGTGTTCTAAAGAGCATTTCTCCCTTACAGATAAATTTAGCCTTCTACACTTTATAATAGATTCATATCAAATGCTTACTAAAGATAAGCAATTAGTTTCAACTTAAGAAAACCTACTTAACAAGGGTAAACTTAAACGTTAGCCTAGGAAAATTGAAGGATAAGTAGAAAATAAAATGAACATTAAGTAACGATCCAGTATACCAAGTCCCAATAAAGTTGAGGGGGAAAAAAAAAAATCAAGACAAAAATAAAATTTATATTCGTGCCTATAAATTCTGTTTAATTTCATGTGTGGCCCAAATAAATGTCAAACCTCTTGTCAATGCTGAGCGTCTAATAAAAAGGATACATTACATTGTACAAATTCTGCACCTCACAAAGTAACATATTAAATTGTGCCTTTCTCCTATATATTAACATAACTTCTCATCTCTAATATGCAGTCATGGTCACTACTATTTGCAACTTTTTCCATATATAATGGAAACTGTGGTAGTGCCATTTTAACGTTAATTTCTAAATAAGAGAATAGTATAAATGGCAGAGAGTCTTAATTCTATTACAAATTTCAATAAGCAATTATAAAAACATAACAGCTTTTTTTTTATAAAAACCCAACAGCTAGATGTTATACCCGCTGCCTCTGAGTCAATTCTGTCTCACAGCAACCCCACAGGACAGAGCAGAACTGCCCCATAGGGTTTCCAAGGAGCAGTTAGTAGTTTCGAACTACAGACAAAAAGACAAAAATAATCTGCTATAGAATATCAATCTATTATCGATTTACTGACTCCTTACATTCAACCATTACAATGGGTGCTGTTATCAAAATATTTGGAAACAAAATAATTGATCCTACAAATATAAATATCATTATTTCTCAGAATTACAATATTGTAATATGATCAAGAAGTCAACAGTCTAGTGTTTTATTTGAAAAAATTAATCATGATCAATCAATGACCATATACCTTTCAGTAGCTGCTTCCCCTTTAAGTGCTTCTTCATGGGTCCAAAATTCATTCTTTGTAGATTTCTTCTATAAAAATAAATAAATACACTTATTGGTTTTGTTGCTGCTTTGTTTTATTTATGCAGCAATATTCTATGAGGATCCACAATAACTGGGATTACTTTTATTAATCAGATGTCTGATTGCTTAGATCGATTTTTAGTAAAATCAATACAATCAGGGAGACTATATAAAACAATAGCCTTTCATTGCCTTTTTTCAATATTTATTTAAATCATTAACAAGTCATAATTTCAACTGAAAAAAAAGATGCTAACCAATAATAAAAGTCATTTTACTTCTACTTCCCTGCTTTCTGTCTTCCAACTTCTCTTTTATCATCTCCAAAACATAAAATAATGAAAGGGCACAAGTAGTAGAGAGGAAAGACAGAGTTATAAACCAAATAATTAAGATATATAAATAGTTGGAAGTCAGAACACTTCACAAGTCTGTATCTGGGTGTAAGAAAAAAAAAATCTAGGGTTTTTTTGTTTATTTTTGTTTTTGATGTTTTGTCTTTTGTTGTTATTAAAATCTCTTTATCTTGTGGTAACTTTAAAAAAATACAGTTCTGTATTTCTTGAACTTAAACTGAAAACATGTTTTCATGACATATAAAATTATAGCATTACCATGATTATATTAAACAGAAATTTTACTGACTGGAAATTTCATTCCTCAATATCATGCATTCTTCAAACAGTATACCAGAAAACGAGGAGATATACAAAGGCAGAAGAGCAAAGCATTGAATATGTAAAAAATTTAAAATGTATGGGACTAACCTTGGAATTTTCTAGTCTCTGGAAGAGAAAAGTCTCTCCATAAGGGAAAATGGAAGATGAATTCTCCTCATTTGAATCTTTTGGGGGAATAATAAGATGAGAATGGGAAGATGTGAATAATGTGAAACATTGTTTTTAAAAAAAAAGCATGTGTTTATTTTACAGCAATACCATACCACATCTTAAGTTTTGTTCTTTGAGAATATAAAATTGAGCCCATAATTCTTACCCCCAAATCAACTCTCATCATCTTTTGGCTGTAGCACTCACTGTATATACCATTAGGTTAGTGATGGTGTTATACTGTATGAATCACCATTACTTAAACTGCTATGTGTCATACATGTCCTTGCTAACCTTTAAGATCCCACAGTAATATAATCAAGCACATTTTCCACATATAATGGAAACTGTGGTAGTGCCATTTTAATGTTAATTTCTAAATAATAGTATAATTGGCAGAGAATCTTAATTCTATTACAAATTTCAATAAGCAATTATAAAAAGATGACAGCTTTTTTTATAAAAACCCAGCAGCTAGATATTATACCCGCTGCCTCTGTGTCAATTCCGACTCACAGCAACCCCACAGGACAGAGCAGAACTGCCCTGTAGGGTTTCCAAGGAGCAGTTAGTGGTTTCGAACTACAGACCTTTTGGTTAGCAGCCATAGCTTTTAACCACTATGCCACCAGGGCTCATTGTTCAAAATTCCAGAATCTACTTAATGTAATTCTTCTAACACCAGAGCTACTAGTATAACTTCAAATAAATTATTTCAGGAGAATTTCTAACACCCTTGAAAATTCTGAACAACTTGCATTTTCTGCTACTGTAAAACTCTGGTAAAGGTTCAGTAACCAAGTGTTTGCCATCTTTTTGTCAAGAACAATGTTCCTGAATGTATCGGCAGAATTTTCAAAAGGAAACAAAGGCCTCTCCGTCAATGAGTAATTTACCTGAGCAATAATGCCACGCCTTTCCTGTTTCCATAGCAAAATTACCTTCCATATATCTTTGTCCTGTAGCTCAGACTGCCAGAACTCATTTTAATTTAGTTAAATACCTTTTGATTGTGGCTAATGATAAATGAAGCTTGTACAGAAAGTCTCTTTACATAAGCATGTGCAAATTTCCAAGGAGACTAAGGACATGCTACTGTCTTTTATTCACTCACTTTTAAAAGTATCTGAAGTAGTATGAACACCAGCAGACAGTTATTTCCATTATTCCCTATTCTGCAGGTGATCTGTCTTCTCAATCACAATTTTAACAAATTTAGTATTATCAAATGAGTGCCGACTGATTTATAAAGACTTTAAATGCATAGACTCACTTTGCTGGGCCACAAATTTTCCAGCTGAGGTAGTAACATTTCTTCTCTCACGGAAGTAGCTTAAAGCAAAGAGGAAAATAGTTAACAGTTATTATCTTGAGTAAAGGATTAATAAGTAAAGACATACATTTTAGGGGGTAGAAAAACCAATATTTAAAAATAATTCTGATTTGAAGTGAACACAATGGTCAAACTCCACAATTGTGTTCTTCTATATAACCTTAAAGGTATTTCATTAATTTTACAAGTATTTGCTTCTTACTTTTATAATTCACAGCAGTAAGTGAATTATTGTATGCATAGATGCCAGTACTAACCAGTGAAAATAAAGAGGTTGAAACAAAATTTAAAAGGAAATTAATACAATCTGCTGCTTGAAATTTTTTTTGTGTAAACGTACATATAGATGTATGTATATGTGTACATACATATACATAAGAGCCCCAGAAAATGTAACCAAAAAAAAAAAAAAAAACCCCGTTGCCGTTGAGTTGATCTGGACTCATAGCAATCCTGCAGGATAGAGCAGAACTGCTCAAAAACAAAAAACAAAAAAGAGCTAGAAAATATACGTATATGTAGTAACCCACACATACATATGCACATACACTTTTTTATTTCAGTACCTATCTATCTATGTATATACTTGAAAACATGAGTTCATACTGATACTTCCCAACAGCACAAGGTGCAGGGTATATTTTAGCCTATCCTCTTTCCTGACCCGCAATTCTTTCTCCTACAGTGAAAAGTCTGTTATTCATTATCTTCAACGTATTTACTTATTTGTTGAATCGCTGTATACACATGGAGTTCCTGGGGAGTATGAATGGTTAACATGCTTGGCTGCTAACCAAAAGGTTGGTGGCTCAAGCCCACCCAAAGCACCTTGAAAGAAAGGCCTGGTGATCTACTTCCAAAAAATTTGCCATTGCAAATCCTATGTAAAACAATTCTATTCTACACATACGGAGTCACCATGAGTCAGAATCAACTCGATGGCAACTTTTTTTTTTTTTTTAAGTATACATATAAACTAATTTCAGAACAGCTGCACTAATATTCCTCCAAGAAACAAATTTACTAACAAGATTTCAGAATTTGTGTATGGTTCTTTTTGTCATTATCTTTACACTACCAAGTCAAAACATCAGTCTGGCTCTATGAACATAATATGAAAAGACCTTGAAGACCTAAAAGATCCTACACTCTAGAGAAGAAATACTGCAGACAATTAATTAGAATACAACAAGATAACAGTTATTACAAAGTTAAACACTGTGGAAACAGAGGGTAATGGATATCTATTAGTATATGAAAGAGTTCTATCATTTCATCTTTAAACATTATTGTTACATCTGAATGTGAGGATCAGGACACTGCCCTTAACTTCTGTTAGAAAGAGATCTGCCAAGTATAGACAGTCCATAAACACTAAATATTAAAAATAACTGAAACTTGTGCTTCAGCCCATGAAGAAGTAACTCCTGTGGGACTACTGCCACTACAAACAACTAGAAAAATGTTTAAAATATATGAAACAACTATTTTCAGATACTGCATGACAGACAGTGCTGGATGGTTACCTTAGAGAAAGACAGCAAATAAGGGAATCCCTACAAATTCCCTGGATTCTGACTGAAGTAATTTTCCAGAGAACAACACAGAGAGGGAAAACCCAAAAAGACCATGTCAGAGACTGGGACCAAGGTCAAAGAATTTGGAACACAGAGTAGCAAAGAGGGTAGTATCCATAGAAAGAGTTTCAAAACTATGCATATAGTGGCCCCTGAGTCTTTGGCTTAGTACTAATTTATGAAGGCAGAGTGTTAAACTCCACAAGAGGAAGCAAACAACGGCTAGGGAAGAGCAATCATTGAAGTATTATAAGCTAAACATTTCCCTACAGCACACATAAGTCTAGGGAACATTCAAATTCCCAGAAGCCAGAGTGAAGACACCTCACTGAACGCATGGGGCATTTAGTAGTATTATGGATTGAACTGTGTCCCCCAAAGAAGTATGTCAATTTGGCTAGGCTGTGATTCCCAGTATTGTGTGACTGTCCACCGTTTTGTCATCTGATGTGATTTCCCTATGTGTTGTAAATCCAACCTCTATGATGTTAATGAGGTAGAATTAGAGGCAGCTATGTTAATGAGGCAGGACTCAATCTACAAGATCAGGTTGTATCTTGAGTCAACAATCTCTTTTGAGATATAAAAGAGAGAAGCAAGCAGAGAGACGAGGAACTTCATTGCCACTGAGCAAGAAGAGAGAGGAGCCCATGTCCTTTGGACCCAGGATCCCTGCACTGAGAAGCTTCGAGACCAGGGGAAGATTGATGACAAGGACCTTTTCCCAGAGCTGATGGAGAGAAAGCCTTCACCTGAAGCTGGCACCCTGAATTCAGACTTCTAGCCTCCTAGACCATGAGAGAATACATTTCTCTTTGTTAAAGCCATCCATTTGTCATATTTCTATTATAGCAGCACTAGATAACTAAGACTAGTAGTGACCTCAGAAAGCCACATCTTGATTATTGCACCCAATTAGCATTAGAATATAGACTACACTAGGCTTGCCATAAAAAATAACTTAAAAACAAGCTTTGAAAGAATCAATTTGATCCACTACTCCCTTCAATAACAAAGTCTGGCACTCTTCAAAAAAACTAAACAAAATCCAGCACACAAAAATATAGTCACAATAGAAACCACCCAATCAGTACTTACCAGACATGCAAAAAAGACACATGTGAACGATAAGCAGGGAAAAAACAGTCAATAGAAAGAGACCCAGAAATTACAACAGACATACAGAATTAACAGACAAGAATTTTAAAATAGATATTATAAATGTGGTTAATATGGTTTAAAGGAAAACATGAACAAAAAGAAGGAAGAAACAAATTATAAAAAGACCTCAATTGGAACTTCCAGAAATTGAAAAATATAATATATGAAATTAAAATCTCTGTATAGAATTAATAAAAAATTAGAAAACTGCAGATTAGCAAAGCTGAAAACATCGTGTTATGGACTGAATTGTGTTCCCTAAAAAGTTATGTTGAAGTCCTAAACCCTATACCTTGAATGTGACCCTGTTTGGAAATAGGGTTTTTCTTTTGTTACGTTAATAAAATCATACCAAAGTAGGGTGGGTCCTATACCTAATCCCTCTGAGTGGTATCTTATAAAAATGGAAAATACACATCGAAAGACTCACAAGTGAGGCTTCATCTAGAAGCCAGGGAACATAAAGAAATGCCTGGGGTTGCCAGAAGCTGAGACCCATTGCCTTCAAGTCGATTCCAACTCACAGCAACCCTAGAGGACAGATCAGAACTGCCAGAAGCCAGAAGATAGTAGGAATGATCTTCTCCTAGAGCTGACAGAGCATAGCCCTGCCAACGCCCTGAATTCAGATTCCTCGTCTCCAAAAATGAGACAATAAATTCCTATTTTTAGAGCCACCCACTTAAGGGATTTGTGTTAGGGTACCACTAGGCAAACTAAGACAAAAAGCAATAGAAACTACACAAACTGAAACAAAGGAGAAAAATATCAATAAAGCCTCAGAAACCTGTGGTCATAACAATTAACCTAACATCTCAATAGACGGGGAAATAAAAAATATTTGAATATATTTTTGCCAAAATTTTCCAAATTGCTTAAAAACTACAAATGCCCAGAACCAAAAAGTTCAACAAACTAAAAACAGAATAAACACAAAGTAAAGTACTCCAAACATATTATTATCATATTCCTGAACACAAAGCATAAAAAGAACACATTAAAACCAGCCAGAGGAAAAAAAGATCTATATAGAGAAACAAAGACAAGATTTACTACAGCCTTCTCATCACAAAATATGCAAGACAGAAGACAGTAGTACATGAAGAGCTTTAAAAAGCTACAAGAAGAAAACAATTAATCTAGAATACTATATCATACAAAAATAATTTTAAAAATGAAAGTAAAATAAAGACTTTTCAAACAAGCAAAACTGAAAGAACTGGTTAACGGCAGAAACGCACTTCATTCTGTTGTACATAGGGTGACTATGAGTCAGAGCTGCCTCAATGGCACCTACAACAACATGTGACTAAATATAAAACAAATTTCTTTCTCATTATTTAATTTCTTTAAAAGATAAATGCCTCTTATAACAAAAATAATAACAATATATTGTGTTTATAACATATGTAGAAGTAAAATATATAAAAACAACAGCAAAAAAAAGTGTAGACGAAAATGCAAATAAAGTGTTGCAAAGCTTTTACATAATATTATTTGAGGGTAGACTGTTTAGGGAGGCGTAGAGCTAAACCAACAGCAGAGGTAAAATAAAATATTTAAAAAATCATAATTCAAATAGTACAAGAAATGCAATTAAATATAAAGACATATCTTCTGGCAACACAGTGCTCTAGACAGAAGCACCATGGCGTCCCTCCACAGCAAAGATCCGAAAAACTATGCCAAACAGAGAAAACAGCAATCCTGAAATCCTAAACATCAAATGAAGAGATAAAGAACTCAACCAAGCACCAAATGGAATAAGAAACTGACAGAGAACAGAGAGTGAGGAGACATACCTTCAGAGGTCCCCTATCAGCAAATGCAGCAAGGATCCACCATGTTGGATTCTTATCAGAGACCAGCAAATAGGTGGTATGAGAAAGCAGCTTCACGGAGCTTCCAGCAGGAGACAGAAAAACCATTAACTGGCAATATATGTTTTCCCATCCCCCACACTTCTTCACACCCACTCGGCCTCCTCTGCTTCCCATGGCCACAGTCTCTTGGCTGGGAAGCACCAGCTACTTGGATGCCACCTGCCCGCACTGGCCAACACCCTGAGTGCCATCTGTTGGCTGCTGGTGTTGCTTTTTTCTGCTTCTATTGATTTCTTCCTTACCTCTCACCACCTCCCCCTCCTTTCGCTCAAATACCTGGCTCTGCGTGCCATCTTTGCTTCTTCCTGAGGGCTGCGGAGCTCTGTTCAAGTGTGGAACTGCCTCACGGTCTTCCTGCCACGCTGGTGGGATCCCGGGGCTTTTGTTCATTTGTTTGTTTTGAATTGTTAGATTTCTTTTCCTTTTCTTGAGTTGGGAGCCTGTTCTCACCAGGCAGTGCTGTGTGGCTTGGAGCTACCCCCTCGGCTTGCACAGATGTGCAGAGGAATTCCTGAGGGCATTTCTTTTTCGTTGGTTTTCTTTCCCCCCTGTTTTTTTGGGGGACTTTTCTTGTTTTTTTTCTTTAAATTTGTTTTGTGTTCTTTTCCCTCTTTTACCCCTTTTGTCTTTCTTCATTACTCAGTTTCTCATTGCTCTGTATCTTCCTTCTCTTTCTCTTCCCTGAATACCTGGCGTTGTATACCTCTACGCCTTGTAGCCCGGCTGTACTGAAACAACGGAGAACAACATCTGCAGACCTCATACCCGCACCAGTGGGATCCCTGGGAACTTTGCTGTTCTTTTCCCTTTCCAATTTGTATTTATTCATTCTTTTCTTTTCTTCCTCTTCCCCGTTTTGTATTTCTCCATTTCAGAGTCTCTCATCTCTCCAGTCCAATGGCAAACTCCCCTAGCATTCTTTTTTGTTTGTCTGTATGCTTTTGGCTCCTGATTCTCTCTCCTCTCTCCCATATCCATCTTAGCTCCACACATAACAATCTTCCCGCTACATCCTGCGTACCTGCACCGTGCGCTTAACATCACACCATTCAGCAGCACAGGCACGGCCTACTGTAACCTCCCCTACACTGATCACCAACCTGCCCTGGTGGCTGTAGTAAGTGCCACAAACAACCCGTCCCAGTAACTCCTCTTCAGCTAGACCTGGCCTGCCAAACCATATCTGAGTGACTGACCCTGCCAATTGTAGAAGGAGGCAAAAAGTATTGTGCCCACACACAAGCAAACAACAAAGAACACACAGCCTGTCTGCTCAGACACAGCCAAACTAAAAAAAAAAAAAAAAGGGACAAAACAAACAAATCTACAATCAATAAATGAGAAAAACAACTACTGAATGACCCGAAGACAGCAGACAATATCAAAACATTTACAAAAACAGAACAGGATGGTTCCAGAAGGCATCCAAAATAAAACACCAGATGACCTTCCAGTGGAAGAAAAAGCACTAGAACTACCTGATAGGGAATTCAGATCTCTAATACTCAGAATTCTACAAGAGCTGAAGGAAAAAGCAGACAAAAATGAGGAAAAAATAGACAAATTCATGGAAAATACAGACAAAAAATTGGAAGCATTCAGGAAAATAATGCAGGAACAAAATGCCAAAATAAATTCACAACTAGAAATTATACAAAAACAACAATTAGAAATCCAGAAGATTAAAAAAAAAATGATTTCAGAAATGGACGGTGTCATAGAAGGGCTGAGAAGCAGATTTGAAACGGTGGAAGACGGGATCAGTGGAATTGAAGACAAACACTTGGATACAACTCTGTTTGAGGAAAAATCAGAAAAAAGAACAAAGAAAAATGAAGAGACCCTGAGAGTTAGGTGGGATACAATCAAAAGCAAAAATTTGCAAGTGATTGGAGTTCCAGAACAGGGAGAGAAAACAGAAAACACAGAGAGGATCATTGAGGAACTGCTGATAGAAAACTTCCCCAATATCATGAAAGATGAAAAGCTGGCCATCCAAGAAGTTCAACGAATCTCATGTAGGACAGACCCCAAAAGAAAATCACCAAGGCATATCATAATCACACTCACCAAAACCAAAGACAAACAAAGAATCCTGAGAGCACCTCGTGAAAAACAAGAAGTCACATACAGAGGAGAAACAATATGACTAAGGTCAGATTATCTGGCGGAAACCATGCAGGCAAGAAGGCAATGGAATCACATATATAAAATCTTGAGAGAAAAAAATTGCCAGCCAAGAATAATATATCCTGCAAAACTCTCATTCAAATATGATGGTGAAATTAGGTCATTTCCAGATAAACAGAAATTAACGGAATATGTAAAAGCCAAAGCAAACTTACAAGAATTATTAAAGGGAGTTCTTTGATCTGAGAACAAACAACTTCAGCACACAGGAAGAATCTAGGACGCAGGATCGTACCAGCCAGATACCAATCTAGGAAATGAACGCTCAAGGACTATCCAAAACCAAAAGAAATACAACAGGGAATCAGAGCAGTTAATCAGTAAATGAAAACAACATCAAAACAATCAAAGAGGAACTAAACAGCATAGGTATAGAACCTTCTAATGGAGAGGAAGGCAAGGTGATACCAAGTAATGGTAGACTGCTTCAAACTTAGAAACGTAAGGGTAAAATTCATGGTAACCACAAAGGAAGTTAATAAACATACTCATAAAAATAAAGAGGAAAAACATAAAGTCTCAGCAAAAACAAAACCTACAAAAACAAAAGAAATGAGAAAAAAAATCCACAAACAAAAGTAACTCAGCACAAGAGAGTGGGAAGAACAATGAAAACGTCAGCACCACAAAAAAAAGCACTACAAAATGACGGCAACAAACTCACATCTATCAATAATTACACTGAATGTAAATGGACTCAATGCACCCATAAAGAGATGGAGAGCGACAGAATGGATAAGAAAACAGGATCAATCAATTTGCTGTCTACAAGAGACACACCTTGGAAACAAAGATGTGAATTTATTAAAAGTCACACAATAGCAAAACGATGGAAGCGACCTAGATGCCCATCACATACACACAATGGAGTACTATGCAACGAGAAAGAACAATGATGAATCTGTGAAGCATCTCATAACATGGATGAAACTGGAGGACATTATGCTGACTGAAATGAGTCAATCACAAAAGGACAAATATTGTATCAGGCCTCTGATGTAAAAACCCATGAAAAAGTTCACACACAAAATATAACAATCTTTGCTTGTTACCAGGGTAGGGGGGATGGGGGGAAATACTAAATACGCAAAACATAAGTGGTATCTTGGGTGAAGGGTGAGACAGTACAGAAGACAGGGGAAACCAGCACAGCTTGTACAAGGAAAGGTCATGGAAGCTCCACAGACACATCCAAACTCCCTGGGGGACTGAATTTCTGGGTGGAGAGCTGTGGGGACCATGGTATAGGGGAACATCTAGCTCAACTGGCATAACACAATTTATAAAGATAATGTTCTACATTCTAACTTGCTGAGTAGAGTCTGGGGTCTTAAAAGCCTGTGAGCAGCCATCTAAGATTCTCCACTGGTCTCATCCCTTCGGGAGCAAGGGAGAATGAAGAGAACAGGATACAAGGAAAAGATTAGTCTGAAGGACTAATGGTCCACAGCTACCAAGGCCTCCACCGGACTGAGTCCAGTACAGCTAGATGGTGCCCGGCTATCACCACTGACTACTCTGACCAGGATCACAACAGAGGGTTCTGGACAGAGCTGGAGAAGGATGTAGAACATAATTCTAACTCACACACACACACACAAAAAAGCATTTACTAGCCTAAAGGAGACTGGAGAAACCCCGAGAGTATGGCCCCCAGACACCCTTTTAGCTCAATGGTGAAGTTATCTCCGAGGTTCACTGTTCAACCAGGGAGGGGACAGCCCTGTAAAACCAAATGAGACTAATGAGGTGCAGGAGTCCAGTGACAAGGGCCAGAAGGCAGAAAGGGACAAGGAAGCTGGTGATAGGGAACCCAAGGTTGAGTAGGGATATTGCTGATGTGTTGCGAGATTGTTAACCATTGTCATATTGCAACGTGTGTAGTAACTGTTAAATGAGAAACTATTTTGTTCTGTAAGCCTTCATCTTAAGTGAGAATAGCAGCATAATTGGAAGAGTGTAGTCAATGGCACTGAACTGTGCATATAGATATTTTTGAAATGGTATATCTTTGGCTATCTATATTTTCACCAAAAAAAAAAAAGGTTGAGAAGTTAGAGGGCTGACATGTTGTGGGGTTGTTAACCAATGTCATAAAACAACATGTGTAGTTCTGTTTCCTGAGAAACTATTTGTTCCGTAAGCCTTCACCTGAAGTACCATTAAAAAAAAAAAAAAAAAAAAAAAACCTGGGAGCAGCCATTTAAGATACTCTACTGCTCTCATCCCTTCGGGAGCAAGGGAAAATGAAGAGAACAGGATACAAGGAAAAGATCAGTCTGAAGTACTAATGGACCACAGCTACCAAGGCCTCCACTGGACTGAGTCCAATACAGCTAGATGGTGCCCGGCTACCACCACTGACTGCTCTGACCAGGATCACAACAGAGGGTTCTGGACAGAGCTGGAGAAGGATATAGAACAAAATTCTAACTCACAAAAAAAAAAAGACCAGATTTACTGGCCTAAAGGAGACTGGAGAAACTCCCAAGAGTATGGCCCCCCAGACACCCTTTTAGCTCAGTGGTGAAGTCATTTCCGAGGTTCACCGTTCCGCCAGGGAGTGGACAGCCCCATAAAACCAAATGGGCCTAATGAGGCACAGCAGTCCAGAGACAAGGGCCAGAAGGCAGAAGGGGACAGGAAAGCTGGTGATAGGGAACCCAAGGTTGAGTAAGGATAGTGTTGATGTGTTGTGAGGTTGTTAACCATTGTCATAGGGTAACATCTGTACTAACTGTTAAATGAGAAACTATTTTGTTCTATAAGCCTTCATCTAAAGTGAGAACAGCAGCACAATTGGAAGAGCATAGTTGATGTCACTGAACTGTGCATGTAGAAATTTTTAAAATGTTCTATCTTTGGCTACGTATATTTTCACCAAAAAAAAAAAAAAAAAAAAGGTCAAGAAGGGAAAGGGTTGACTTGGTGTGGGTTGTTTACCAATGTCATAAAACAATATATGTACTGCTGTTTCATGAGAAACTATTTGTTCTGTAAGCCTTCACCTGAAGTACAATAAAAAAATGAAAAAAAAAAAAAAAAGAAACAATCTTCATTGTTTATGAGCGATGGGAGGAGTTGGGGGGCAATAAATAAGTGATAACCTTGGTGAAGGGTAAGACAGTACACATTGTTGGGGAAGCCAGCACAACTTGTACAAGGAAAGGTCATGGAAGCTCCATAGACACTTCAAAACTCCCCAAAGGACTGAATCGCTGTGCGGAGGGCTGTGGGGACCACGGTCTCGGGAAATCTCTAGCTCAACTGGCATAACACTGTTTATAAAGACAATGCTCTACATTCTACCTTGGTGAGTAGTTTCTGGGGTCTTAAAAGCCTGTGAGCAGCCATCTAAGATACTCCACTGATCTCATCCCTTCGGGAGCAAGGGAGAATGAAGAGAACAGGATACAAGGAAAAGATTAGTCTGAAGGACTAATGGACCACAGCTACCAAGGCCTCCACCAGATTGAGTCCAGTACACCTAGATGGTGCCCGGCTACCACCACTGACTGCTCCGACCGGGATCACAACAGAGGGTTCTGGACAGAGCTGGAGAAGGATGTAGAACAAAATTCTAACTCAGAAAAAAAAAGAGAGACCACATTTCCTGGCCTAAAGGAGACTGGAGAAACCCCGAGAGTATGGCCCCCAGACACCTTTTCAGCTCAGTGGTGAAGTCACTCCCAAGGTTCACCATTCAGACGGGGATTGGACAGCCTCATAAAACAAAACAGGACTAATGAGGCACAGCAGTCCAGGGACAAGGACTAGAAGGCAGGAGGGGACAGGAAAGCTAATGATAGGGAACCCAAGGCTGAGAAGGGGCAGTGTTGACATGTCATGGGGTTGTTAACCATTGTCATAGGGCAATATGAGTACTAACTGTTTAATGAGAAACTATTTGTTCTGCCAACCATTACCTAAGGTGAAATAAAAAAAAAAAATTATATGAGATCAAATTGACAACAGCAACTCAAAAGGTCTGATGGGAAGCCTAGGGGACAGTGAGTTGAAGATAATTGTGATGGAATAATTTGGAAAAGGATAGTGAGAATAGTAGCACAACTGGAAGAATGTAATCAATGTCACTGAATTGTACATGTAGAAACTTTCAAAATGGTGTAACTCTGGCTATGTATATTTTTACCAAAAAAAAAAGTCCTCAAGGTCGAGAAGGGAGTGTTGACATGTTGTGGGGTTGTTAACCAATGTCATAAAACAATATGTGTACAGACTTTTTAATGAGAATCTATTTGTTCTGTAAACCTTCATCTAAAGTACAATAAAAAAAATTAAAAATATATATATAAAGACATATAGGTTAAAAGTAAAAGGATGTAAAAATATACAAACATTAAGCATAAGAAAGGTAGTTAATGTTAGATAAACCAGAATTCAGAATAACAAATATTACCAAGGATAAACAGGAACATTTAATAATAAAAAGATAAAATCATCAAAAAAATAGAACCCTAAAAAGTATGACGACAAAGCTTCAAAACATAATGAAGCAAAAACTGACAGATTTAAAAGGAGAAAAAGATAAATTCATAATTATACGTTGTGAACTTGCCTTTTTCTCCTTTTAAAAAAGGATCCTAATATGACAGAGTACAACAGATTTGAATATTCCTTTGTCAGTAACTGATTAAAAATTCACCAAGATGATCCATATGCTGGATCATAAAGCAATTCTCAATGAATTTAAAGGGAATTAAATTATAAAGAATTATGTTCTCTGACAACCACTAGAAATAAATTAGTAATCAAAAACCAAAAGATATGTGAAAAATCCACATTAAGAAATTAAAGAACATAATTTTAAATAGCTTGATTCAAAGAAAAATGAAGAGAGATATTAAAAAACTGAAAAAATCCTGAACTTTGTTTTAAAATCAGAATTGTTGGGATGTAGCCAAAATAGTATTGATTGTTATTTGTTAGGTGCCGGCAAGTCGGTTCCGACACATAACAACCCTACAGGACGTAGCAGAACTGCCCCATAGGGTTTTCAAGGAGCGGCTAGTGGATTTGAACTGCCAACCTTTTGGTTAGCAGCCGAGCTCTTAATCACTATGCCATCAGGGCTCCAAATAATACTTAGTGGGACATTTATGGATTCTAAATGCTTATGTTATTTAAAAAAAAAAAAAAAAAAAAGTTTTAAATCTTTGATTTTATCTTAAGAAACTAAAAAAAAAAAAAAAAAAAAAAACACACAAAGAGAGAGCGAACAAATTAAACCCCAAGTAACTAGAATAAGGAATTAATGAAGAGCAGAAATCAACAAACTATAACACAGAAAAAAGAAAAAAAATCATTGTAAACAAAAGCTGATTCTTTCAAAAAAAATAGATAATACTGAAAAAACTCTAGCAAGACTAAGCGGGAAGAAAAAAAAGGAGGAGGAGGAGGAGGAGAGACAGAACACACAAATTATCAATATCTGGAACGAAAGAAGGGCTATAACTACAAATCCAACAAAAAAATAAAAAGATAATTATAGACTATTTTTAAAACTTTAGGCCAAAAAAATGAAAAAAACTCAGATGAAACTGACATATTTCATGAAAGACACAAAATACCAAATCTGACACAAAAATAAACAGAAAATCTTAATAGCCTATATGTATTAGAGAAATTGAAGTCAGTAATTAATCATCTACCACAAAGAACCAGATATTTCACTGGTTAATTCCACCAAACATTTAAGGAAGAAATAAATACCCTACAGAAACTCTTTCAGAAATCAGAAGAGAAGGGAGTACTTCTCTCTGAGGCCAACATTGTTCTGATACCCAAACTAGTCAAAAACAAAACCTCAGAAAAGATTTATCATGAACATAGAGGCAAAACTGTTAACAAAATATTATCAAATCAAATCCAACAACATATTTAAAGGATAATACATTATGGCCAAATGTGATTTACCCCAGGAAACAAAGTTGGTTTAACATTGGGAAAAAATCAATCTAATTCACCAGATCAACAAAATAAAGAAGAACATTCAAATGACCAAACAATTGATCCAGAAAAACCAACTGGCAACAGGACTAAGACCTCAGCAAGCTAAGAACAGAAGAAAACTTCTTCAACCTGAAAAAGAGGAATTTATGAAAAATCTGTTGTTATTGCAATGTTAGCTGCCTTTGAGTCAATTTCAACTCATGGCGACCCCATGTGTGCGGAGTAGAAATGCTCCATAATGTTTTCAAGGTCGTGACCTTTTGGAAGCAGATCGCCAGCCCTGTCTTCCGAGTTGCCTCTGGGTAAGTTCAAATTAATAATCTTTCAGCTAGTAGTTGAGTGCTTAACCATTTGCACCACCAATCTACATCATACTTAATGATGAAAGACTGAATGGCTTGTCCTTAAGATTGGAAGCAAGTCAAGGTGGTCTGCTCTTACCACTTCTATTCAACATTATTTTGGAGGCTCTAGCCAATGCAATAAAGCAATTGAAAGAAACAAAGGGCATGTAAATTGAAAAGAGGTAAAATTACAGTTATTCACAGATAATATGATCTTATAAGTTGAAAATCCCAAAGAATCTACCAAAAAGCTTCTCAAACTATTAAGTAAGTCCAGTAAGGTCCCAGGATAAAGGAAACATATTAACAAGAAAGAAAAAAGAAAAAAAGAAAAGCATCTCGATATGCTGGCAAAATGAATAACTAAAGAAATAATCTGAAAATATAACTCCTTTTACAACAGCATACAAAGTCATGAAATACTAAAGGGTAAACGTAATCAAAATATGAACAGGACCTACACACTGAAAACCATAAAACATTATTGAGAAAAATAAAAGAAATAAAAATAAATGGAGAGACAGGTACAGCATGTTCATGGATTAAAAGGCTCAATATTATCAAGATGTCAATTCTCTCCATACTAAATATAATAGAGTCTATACAATCTCAAGCAAGATGTCAGTAGGCTTTTCTTTAATAGAAATTAACAAGCTGATCCTAAAATTTACATGCAAATACAAATGACCTAGAATGGTCATAACTTTTAAAAGAACAACAAAATCGGAAGACTTGTACTATATAATTTCAATAGTTAAACTACAACTACAGTAAATAAATCAATGTGGTAATGGCAAAAACTTGTCGTTGTTAGTTGCTGTTGAGTAGATCCAACTCATGGCGACCTCATGTGTCCAAAAGTAGAATTACTCCATAGGGTTTGCAAGGCTGTGACCTTTTGGAAGCAGACTGCCAGGACTGTCTTCTGAGGCACCTCCAGGTGGGTTCAAACAGCCAACCTTTCAGCTCGTGGTCAAGAACTTAACTGTTCGCGCCACCGAGGGACTCCATGGCAAAAGGAGAACCATATAAATCAGTGGATCAGCTAGGAAAGTCCACATATAGTCCTATACATCTGTGGTCCACTGATTTTTGAAAAAGTTGATTCAATGGAAAAGGATAATCTTTTCAACAAAGTTGCTGGAGCAACAAGATATCTCTATAGATAAAAGTGAATATCAACCTGTACCTCAGACCATACATAAAAACTAATCCAAAATGGGAGTTTAGACCTAAATGTTAATGCTAAAACTCTAACACGTCTAAAAAAAAACATAGAAAATATCTGTAACCTTTGAGCAGGCAAAGATTTCTTAAACAGGACACAAAATCCAAAACCCATAGAAGAAAAACTGAAAAGTTGTACCTTATCAAAATTAAAAATGTACAGTATCACATTATTTCTCACAAACAACTTGTATGAAACATATAAAAACAACTCTTACAAACCAGTAATAAGAAAAAAATCCAATTTATAAACGGATAAAATTTGAATAGATACTTCACAAAAGAAGTTATATGAATATGTGACACCATTGTTGCTGTTGTGTGCTGTCAAGTCAACTCTGACTCACAGTGACCCTATATGACAGAGTAGAACTGCCCCATACGGTTTCCTAGGCTACATATCCATTAAAAAGGCTAAAGTTTTAAAAAAGGCTGACGATATCAAGCATTGGAGAATATATGGAACAACTGATGTTGTTGTTATTAACTGTTGTCAAGTTGATTCTGACTCATGCCAACAAGATTTAAATACCACTGGTAGGAATGTAAAAGGCTATATCCACTTTGGAAAACTGCTTGGCAGTTTCTTATAAAGTTTAACATTCAACTAACTTAAGATCCAGCTTTATTCTCAACAATCAAACACCGCTGAAACAACCCAAATGTACATCGACAGGTGACTGGATAAACAAACGGTAGTATATGGACCGAAGGTAATATTACTTCACTAAAATAAATAAATAAATAAACCTACTAAAAAGAAACAACGCTGAGTAGAAGTCAGACACTAAAGAGTATATACTATATGATTCTGTATAAGGGTGTGTGAGAGAGGATCTACTATAAAAGAGCACCAGGAAACTCTTAGGGGTGATGGACTATCTTGTTTCATGATTGTGGTGATAATTTTATAGGTTCATATGTCTTTCAAAACTCATCAAATTATATTCTTTAAATGGGTACAGTTTATTATACATATATTGTACATCAAAAAGAATTGTTTAAAAAAAGAATTTAGCCAACTTACTGTTTATAGGGTTGATATATAAAATGTAAGCTACATTTGTAAATATCAGCAAAGATAAAATATTAAAAATGATACGATATATAACAGCATCAAAAAATATCAAAACCTGAAGTACAATAAAATATATATTAAAAAAAAAAAAAAAAAATATCAAAACCTAGAATTAAATCTAACAAAGATTTGCAAGACCTCAACTAGGCAACATTACTGAAAAACTTATAGTAAACCTAATTAAACGAAGATATATATATATATAAAAGAATGAATACAGCAAAGGCATCAATTAAAAAAAACAAACAAACCCACTGCCATCGAGTCGATTCCAACCCTACAGGACTGAGCAGAACTGCCCATAAGGTCTCCAAGGCTGTAAATCTTTACCGAAAAAGACTGTCACATCTTTCTCCCAAGGAGCGGCTGGTGGGTTTGACCTGCTGACCTTTCAGTTAGCAGCTGAGCCCTTTTAACCACTGTGCCACCCTCCCTCCTTATATTAATCTGTAGAGTCTGTGTAATCCCAATAAAGAGTTACATGTTTTGTGCATGTGTGTGTGTGTGTGTGTGTGTGTGTGTGTGTGTAGTAAGACAAGCTGAATCTAAACCAAACCCATTGCCGACGAGTCAATTCCAACTCATAGAAACCCTACAGGATAGAGTAGAACTGCCCCCATAGGGTTTCCAAGGCTGTAAATCTTTATGGACACAGACTGCCACGTTCTTCTCCTTCAGAGCAGCTCGTGGGTTTGAACCAGAAAGGGTAAAGAATAATTAAGAAATGTTTGAAGAATAATGTCTTAGTCATCTAGTGCTGCTACAACAGAAATACCACAAGTGGATGGCTTTAACAAAGAGAAATTTATTTCCTTACAGTAAAGTAGGCTAAAAGTCCAAATTCAGGGTGTCAGCTCCAGGGGAAGGCTTTCTCTCTCTCGGCCTTCTCATCAGTGTTCCCCCGGACTAGGAGCTTCTCGGCGCAGGGACCCCGGTCCAAAGGACATGCTCTGCTCCCGGCACTGCTTTCTTGATGGTATGAGGTCCCCCGTCTCACTGCTCACTTCTGTCTTTTATATCTCAAGAGATTACTTCAGGACACAATCCAGTCTTGTAGATCAGGTCCTGCCTTACTAACATAACTGCCAGCCATCCTCCTTCATTAACGTCATAGAGGCAGGTTTACAACATACAGGAAAATCACACAGTACCAGGAATCATGGCCTAGCTGAATTGATACACACATTTTTTGGGGGACATAATTCAAACCATGACAAATAAGGTGAGAAGACATGCTCTACCAGGTATCAGGATTTACTATAAAACTATAATAATTAATAGCAATGGAGAAAAAATTGAAGTTGTCAATGATTTAATTCTACTTAGATTAACAACCAACATCTATAGAAGGGGCAGTCATAAAATCAAATGACATTTTGCATTACGCACATCTACTGCAAAAGACCTCTTTAAAGTTTTAAAAAGCAAAGATGTCACTTTGATGACTAAGGTATCTCTGACCTAAGCCATAATCTTTGCAATCACCTCATATGCATGCTAAAGACGGACAATGCAAAAACAAGACAAAAGAGCTGATGCATTCGAATTATGATGCTGGCAAAGAATACTGACTATACTATGGACTGCCAGAAAAACAAACAAATCAATCTTAGAAGAAAGACAATGCAGAATGCTCCACAGAAGTGAGGACAAGGAGACTTCATCTTGCATATTTTGGATGTGCCATTAGGAATGACCAGTAGCTAGAAAGGGACATCATGTTTGGTAGAGAATGAGTGAAAACAAGGGGAACCCTCAATGAGATGGACTGACACAACAGTCACAAAATGGACTCAAACATACCAAAGATCACGAAGATTACACGGGACTGGGCAATATTTCACTTTACACATAAGGATGCCATGGATAGAAGCTAATTGGGAGGCAATTAACAACAAAAACACAGTAATATTGTTACTACTGATAACGGGATGTGGTGGCACAGTGATTAAGAGCTACGTCTGCTAACCAAAAGGACAGCAGTTGGAATCCACCAGCTGCTCCTGGGAAACCCTATGGGAGGGTTCTACTCTGTCCTGTAGGGTCACTACGAGTCGAAATTGACTCGACAGCAATGTTTTTTTTTGTTTTTTGTTTTTTTTTGGGTAAAAGGATACTGATAAAGGAATAGATAAACAGACTAGTGAGGTAGAATAGAGAACCTAATTGTCATTTAAAACAAAGACATCAATATAGAGCAAAGGGGAAAGCAGGTCTCAGTTAAGTATCTATATGGAATAAAATGACACTTTATCACTATCTCAGAGCTCACAAAGAAATCAATTTAAGATGGATTATAAATCCCAGTGGTATAGGCCAAACAATAAAGCTTCTTGAAGATAATACTGAATACCTTCATGTATCTTAAAAAGGAAACAAAAAGTTCTAACTCTAAAGGAAAATACTGGTAAATACAACTAAAATAAAATTAAGAACTATTCATTAAAAGTCACCAGTAAAGAATAAAAAGGCAATATGCAGCGATGGAGAAGATATATCCAACAAAGGGTTCATACCCCAGAGTATATGAATAACTCTTAAAAAACCAGTATGAAAGATAGAAAATGCAGTTCAAAACAAAAACAAAAAATAAAGGACTTAAATAGGCACCATACACAAGATTTAAATATACTAAAAGGTGTTCAACCAAGTTAGCCATCAGAAAACACAAATTAAAACCACAGTGAAATACTATTACAACCAAACGTTGTTGAGGGTATGAAACAAGAGGGATGCACATACACTGCTGGTGGTAATATAAATTACTATAACCATTTTAGAACTGTTCTGCATTATCTATTTAAGTGGAAGATATGCATATCCCATGACCCAGCCAGTCTACAGACACACATTTAGACACACTCCAAGAGAAACCAGAAAATGTTTGTCAGCATGCAAATAGAAAAACAAATTGTGGGAGATCCAAAGCGAGGAATACTACTCAACAATAAAAGCATCAAACTGACACGCAACAACACAGGTGAATCTCAAAAACATGTTGAGTGAAAGATGCCAGACATAAAATACTGTATGCTGTATGATTCCATTTATATAAAATTCTAGAACGGGCAAAAGTGACTTATAGTGAGATCAACAGTTGCCTTGCCCAGAGTGGGAGAATTTACTGCAAGTGGGCAAAAGAGAGTGTTTTAAGGTGATGGAAACATTCTATATCTTGATTGTAGTTGCAGTCGTGTGGGTGTATGTATTTGTCAAAACTCATCAACCTATGTGCTTAAAATGAGTGCATTTTATTGTGTGCAAATTATCTAAATAAAGTTTATTTGTGTGCATGTAAATATATATGTATGTATATAAAGAAAACCCACTGCTGCTGAGTCGATTCTGACTCATAGCGACCCTATATATATAAAATACTGGGCAACATTGAGGATATGACAGATCTATCAATGATAAAATGAATACCACGCTATATTCATACAATGAAACACTCAACAGCAATGAAAACAAACAACCACAGGCGCCAACATGAAGAAGTCTCACAAAGTTAAGCAAAAGAAACCAGACATAAAAGAATACCCACTTTATGACTGCATATATTAAAGAAAAAGTCCGCAAAACTACAGTATCTGGCACATAAGAGGTAAAACATTTGTAAAAAGCAACAAAAGTTATCATTATTTAAAGTCAGAAAAGAGGTAGCCTTTGGCAGGAAGTTTACTAGTTGGTTGAAAAAATAAAATTCACCTTTTATTTTTCTCATTATCTCCAGATTCTTGATACTTTTATACAGCTGTAATTATTTTGATATATTTGTATATTACTGACACAAGTAAATTATATTAATGATTTGAACCCTCAAATGGAACGGCTCTCCTATTTCTGTATCTCTGGTAACTTGCACTAGTAATAAATATTGCTAACTCTTATTCAACATTTACTATATAGAGACAAAGGTTTAAGAATTTTACATATATTACCTAATAGCTAAAACACCCTAAGAGGTAAGAGCCATTATTATCTACATTTTTTAAAGAAGTTAATGGACACTCAGATAACTGACTTACCCAGGATCAACAGCTCATAAGTAACTACTTTGACATTCAAACCCAGACAGTTTAGTTCCACACCCATGTTCTAAATCACAATGCTTGATAAAAATTCAACAGGAACTTAGTGAAAAACTAAATTAAATCAAAAAAGATTCTGAATTATTTAAAGTGCATCCATTACTCGTATTTTTAAGCAGCATTTTGTTGATTTTACTATTATCTATACAAAATTAAAAAAAAAAAAGCTGGGGATGATTTTTACTGATTTCACTATGCAATATCCACCTGCAAGCAATTAGCAAATCTTTCACGCAAGTTCATTTGATTTGCTATTAGATGAAAGGTTAGCTCAATATAAGAAACAAGTCATTTTGAAAAGGGGTGGTTGGCAACGTATATTCTCATTTATCTATGAATAATTATCAAAAACTGACCTATAATCTAAAATCTATTGTTGAATATACCATGAACTGCCAAAAGAACAAACAAATCTGACTTGGAAGCAATAAAGCCAGAATGCTCCTTAGAAGCAAGGATGGCGAGACTTCATCTCACGTACTTTGGACATGTTATCAGGAGGGACCAGTCCCTGGAGGACATTATGCTTGGTAAAGTAGAGCACCGGCAAAGAAGAGGAAGACCCTTGATAAGATGTATTGACACAGTGACTGCATCAATGGGCTCAAGCATCACAGCGATTGTGAGGATAGTGCAGGACCAGGCAGTGTTTCCTTCTGTTGTACATAGGGTCGCTATGAGTTGGAACTGACTCGACAGCACCTAGCAACAACACTGTGCACAAAGTATTATGTTAGGGGATTTATATATCTATACCTCATATTTCACCCTCATAACAGCCTTATCAGGTAGGACTTGGTGTTTCAGTACTACAAATAAAGAAACGGAGACTCTATCAAGCCAAGGCCCACAGTTTAAAAGAGGAAAAGCCGGCATTCAAGGTCAAGTTTGCCTTTAGTGCAAAGCTGAGGTTTTTTTCCCTTCTTTCTCCTATTTTCCGCCCTAGTTTCTCATCAGCTGCCCTGAAAAATGGGAGATGCATTTGAGGAGGCAAGGCCAAGATGGTGGAGAACTCAGATTCTTCCTGTGGTCCCTCTTACAACAAAGACCTGAAAAAACAACTGAATTGATTATCTATGACAATCCAGGAGCCCTGAATATCAAAGGCAAAGTTGAGGAATCAGACTGACAGGCAGGGAGAGGGAGATACAGATCGGAAGCAGTGAGGAATTGCCAAACCGGACCCAGCAGGAGCTGGCACCCTTCAGGCCGGATCAGCTTGCTTGCATGATGAGGCAAGCAATAGCACTCGGGAGGCGTTTTCCACATCAGGAGACACCTAGTAGCAGAGAATCTACTCGGGCTTCCAGAACCAGTGAAAAGCAGCGTGTCAATCGGCAAAAGATAAGTACTTGTGTCTAGTTTACTGTGCAGGTCAAAAAACATCCCCCTTGGGAAAAAACCTCTTTCCCATTTACCTCCCCACCCTCTGCTCTGCACCAGGTCCTGGGCCAGCTTCATCAATGGCCGAGTCCCCTGGGCCAGAAGTAGGACCCGTCACGTGCCCCTGAGCCATTCTCCCAGCCTTGAAGAGGGAACAAATTAATAAACAGGGAAAAAATAATCTCTCGGCTCCTCTAAGCCACGAACTCAGGGTAGGCACAGCTCCTTCGCCTAGGCACAGGCATAAGGGGTCCATGGATTCTGAATGCCTTTCACACCTGCATAGACCTGTGTGGGCCCATTTCAACAGCGTAGGCCCTCTTTACCACAGTACAACAGGGTATATACCTGAAGTCAGCTATATAGTGAATGGCAGGTTCATGACATTTGACACTGCTCTGCCCATTAAGAAGGGTCTTCACCTACCCACATCAGGGGCCTGAGGACTGGAGGGAACTCCCACGCCACCCAGCCACCTGAGACAGGGGTATAAGAATAAGTGGAGTCCCCCAGTCCTTAAAGCCAACAGCACCAGGTGCTCACAGTCTAGCTGAAAAACCAACCCACCTATGTGCTCTAGAGAACAGGGACATGCTTTCCTCCCAGACACTCAGGGGCAGCTGTCAGCCCTCTGCCTTGTTCAGCACATGACCCCTACTGCAGCAACATACCTGTGCCTACACCAATCACCCATTCCTGTCTGGAACTATAAGTGAGAGCCTGCACCACACACTTGGAGACTGACTACTTGGACGCCTGAGCTGAATTCATACAAGAAGAGTAAAAAGACTCCTGGGCTCACATACCTACTAACAGCTGTAAGCACCTAGTGACAGGACGTTACAGCTTGAAAAGCAACAATAATCAAACAAGCTCACACAAGCAGCCTAATTGGGTATGTCAAAACAAAACAAACAAGAAGCTAGGACACAGTAAGCAAACATAAAATAAATATAATAACTTATTGATGGCTCGAAGACAACTGTCAATATAAAATCACAATAAGGAGGCAGACCATGATGGCTTCAGCAAGCTCCCAAAATAAAGAATCAAGAAATTTTCTGGAGGAAGAGAAGTTCTTGGAATTCCCAGAGGCAGAATATGAAAGATTAATATACAGAACTCTTCAAGAGACTAGGAAGAAGAAAATTCAAAACGTAGAACAAGCTAAGGAACACATAC
Organism: Dugong dugon; assembly: GCA_030035585.1. NCBI lineage: Eukaryota > Metazoa > Chordata > Mammalia > Sirenia > Dugongidae > Dugong > Dugong dugon. The sequence continues at coordinate 95,479,857 of CM057463.1, read as the reverse complement.
ACAAAGGAATAGAGACCTTAAGAAGGTTATTCAAGAGCATAATGACAAATTTTATAGGCTTCAAGAATCCATAGAGAGACAGCAATCTGAAATCCAGAAGATTAACAATAAAATTTCAGAATTAGACAACTCAATAGTCAGTCATAAGAGAAGAATTGAGGCAACAGAAGTCAGAATTAGTGAGATTGAAGATAAAGCACCTGACACCAACTTATTTGAGGAAAACTCAGATCAAAGAATTTTAAAAAAATGAAGAAACCCTAAGAATTATGTGGGACTCTATCAAGAGGAATAACCTACGAGTGACTGGAGTACCAGATCAGGGGCGAGGGGGAATAACAGAAAATACAGAGAAAATTGTTGAAGATTTGTTGACAGAAAACGTCCCTGATATCATGAAAGATAAGAAGATATCTATCCAAGATGCTCATTGAACCCCACATAAGGTAGATTTCAAAAGAAAGTCACCAAGACATATCATAATCAAACTTGCCAAAACCAAAGATAAAGAGAGAATTTTAAGAGCGGCTAGGGATAAACGATAAGTCATCTACAAAGGGGAGTCATTAAGAATAAGCTCGGACTACTCAGCAGAAACCATGCAGGCAAGAAGGCAAAGGGGTGACATACCTAAAGCCTTGAAGGAAAAAAATTGCCAGCCAAGAATTATACAGTCAGCAAAACTGTCTCTAAAATATGATGATGAAATTAAGGCATTTCCAGATAAACAGAAGTTTAGGGAATTTGCAAAAACCAAACCAAAATTACAAGAAATACTAAAGGGAGTCCTCCATTAGAAAATCAATAACATCAGATAACAAACCAATACCAGAACACAGAACAGAGCAACCAGATAGCAACCCAGACAGGGAAGCCGCAAAAATAAATCAAAGCTAAAACACTGAAAACAGAGAAACAAAGATGTCAATATGTAAAAGATGACAACATTAAAACAAAATAGAGGGACTAAAAAATACAGACACTGATTTTTCATATGGAGAAGAAATCAATGCAATATAAAGAAATAAAAGACTGGTTTAAACTTAGAAAAATAGTAGTAAATATTAAGGTAAACACAAAGGAAAATAACAATGCTACACATCAAAATAAAAAATGAGAAAAATATAAAGGCTCAGGAAATACAAAATTAACAATGAAAAGATAAAAGAAAAATGACTCAGCACAGAAAATTAAGTGGAATAAAGAAACTGTCAACAACACACCAAAAAAGACATCAAAATGACAGCACTAAACTCATACCTATCCATAATTACGCTGAATGTAAGTGGTCTAAATGCACCAATAAAGAGCCAGAGAGTGACAGAATGGAAAAAAAAAAAAAAAAAAAAAACCATGACACATCTATACGCTACCTACAAGAGACACACTTAGACTTAAAGACACAAACTAAAACTCAAAGGATAGAGAAGAATTATCAAGCAAACAACACTCAAAAAAGAGCAGGAGTGGCAATATTAATTACTGACAAAACAGACTTTTAACTAAAATTCACCACAAAGGATAAGGAAGGACACTATATAATGATTAAAGGATCAATACACCAGGAGGACATAACTATAATAAATATTTATGCACCCAATGACAGGTCTCCAAAATACATAAAATGAATTCTAACAGCATTGAAGAGAGAGAGGCAATTCCACAATAACAGCAGGAGACTTCAACACACCACTTTTGTAGGACAGAACATCCAGAAAGAAGCTCAGTAAAGACACAGGAGATCTAAATGCCACGATCAACCAACTTGCTCTCATGGACATATACCAAACACTCCACACAAGAGCAGTCAAGTATACTTTCTTTTCCAATGCACATGGAACATTCTCTGGAAGAGACCACATATTAGGCCATAAAGCAAGCCTTAACAGAATCCAAAGCATCGAAATATTACAAAGCATCTTTTCTGACCACAAAGCCATAAAAGTAGAAATCAATAACAGAAAAAGGAAAAAAATCAAAAATTTTGGAAACTGAACACCTTGCTCAAAAACTACTGGGTTATAGTAGAAATTAAGGATGGAATAAAGAAATTCACAGAATCAAATGAGAATGAAAACATATTCTACCAGAACCTTTGGGACACAGCAAAAGCAGTGCTCAGAGGTCAGTTTACAGCAATAAATGCACACATTCAAAAAGAAGGACCAAAACCAAAACATTAACCCTACAACTGGAACAAGCAAAAAGAGGGCAGCAAAAGAAGCCCCCAGGCACCAGAAAAAGGAAATAATAAGAATTAGAGCAGAATTAAATGAATTAGACAATAGAAACACAATTGAAAAAGTTAACAAGACCAAAACCTAGGTCCTTGAAAAGATCGACAACATCGATAAACCACTGGCCAAACTGACAAAAGAAAAACAGGAGAGGAAGCAAATACCCCATATAAGAAATGAGATGGGTGATATCATAACAGACCCAAGTGAAATTAAAAGAATCATAACAGAATACCAGGAAAAACTGTACTCTAACAAATTTGAAAACCTAGAGGAAATGGACAAATTTCTAGAAACTCACTACCTACCTAAACTAACATAAACATAGGTAGAACAACTAAATAAACCTAAAACAAAAGAAGAGAGCGTAAAGGTAATTAAAAAAACTCCCAACAAAAAAAGCCCTGGCCCTGTCTGTGTCACTGGAGAATTCTTCCAAACTTCAGAGAAGAGTTAACAGCACAACTACTAAAGGTATTTCATACCTCACACCATGCACAAAAACTAACTCAAAATGGATCAAAGGCCTAAATATAAAATCTAAAACAATAAAGATCACAGAAGAAACAATAGGGACAAGGCTAGGAGGCCTAATACATGGCATATACAGAACACAAACCCTAAGTAACAATGCACAAACAGCACAAGAGAAACTAGAGAACCGGGAGCTCCTAAAAATCACTTATTGTCTTAGTCATCTAGTGCTGATGTAACAGAAATACCACAAGTGGATGGCTTTAACACAGAGAAATGTATTTCCTCACAGTAAAGTAGGCTAAAAGTCCAAATTCAGGGCATCAGCTCCAGGGGAAAGCTTTCTCTCTCTGTCGGCCTTCTCATCAATCTTGCCCTGGACTAGGAGCTTCTCCGCATAGGGACCCCAGGTCCAAAGGATGTGCTCTGCTCCCAGCACTGCTTTCTTGGTGGTATGAGGTCCACAACTCTGTTTGCTTCCCTTTCCTTTTATCTCTTGTAACATAAAAGGTGGTACAGACCACACCCCAGGGAAACTACCTTTACATTGGATCAGGGAGTGACCTTAGTAATGATGTTACAATCCCACCCTAATCCTCTTCAACAAAAAAATTACAATCACAAAATGTAGGGCAACCACACAATACTGGGAATCATGGCCCAGCCAAACTGATACACACATTTGTGGGGGGACATAATTCAATCTATGACACTTATGCTTATCAAAAGATTTCACCAAAAGAGTAAAAAACCTACCCACAGACTTGGAAAAAACTTTTGGCTATCACAAATCCGGTGTCTAATCTCTAAAATCTACAAGATACTGCAAAACCTCAACAACAAAAAGACAAATAATCCAATTAAAAAATGGGCAAACCATATGAACAGGCACTTTGCCAAAGAAGACATTCAGGCAGCTAAGAGACACATGAAGAAAGGCTCATGATCATTAGCCATTAGAGAAGCAAATCAAAACTACGATGAGATACCATCTCACTCTGACTAGCCTAGTATTAATCCAAAAAACACAGAATAATAAATGTTGGAGAGGTTGTGAAGAGACTGGAACACTTAAACACTGTTGGTGGGAATGTAAAATGGTATAACCACTTTGGAAATCGATTTGGCGCTTCCTAAAAAGCTAGAAATAGAAGTACCATATGATCCAGCAATCCCACTCCTTGGACTATATCCTAGAGAAATAAGACCCGTTATACAAATAGATATACACACACCCATGTTCACTGCAGCACTGTTCACAATAGCAAAAAGATGGAAACAACCTAGGTGCCCATCAACTAACGAATGGATAAACAAATTATGGTATATTCACACCATGGAATACAATGCAATGATAAAGAACAAGGATGAATCCGTGAAACATAACATGGAGGAATCTGGAAGGCATTATGAAGAGTGAATTTAGTCAGTCACAAAAGGGCAAATATCGTATAAGACTATTATTATAAGAACTCAAGAAAAGGTTTAAACACAGAAGAAAACATTCTTTGATGGTTACAAGGGTGGGGAGGGAGGGAGAGGGTTATTCACTAACTAGAGAGTAGAGAGGTATTATCTTAGGTAAAGAGAAGGACAGCACACACTACAGGGTAAGTCAGCACAAATGGAGTAAACAAAAGCTAAGAAGTTTCCTGAATACAACCAAACAGTTCAAGGGACAGAGTAGCAGGGGTGGGGGTCTGGGGACCGTGGTTTCAGGGGACATCCAGGTCAACTGGCATAACAAAGTTTATTAATAAAATGTTCTGCATCCTACTTTGGTGAGCAGTGTCTGGGATCTTAAAAGCTAGCAAGCAGCCACCTAAGAAAGCATTAGCCCAAGAGACAGAAAGGCCACATAAACCAGAGATTTCATCAGCCTGATACCAGAAGAACTAGATGGTGCCCGACTACCACCAATGACCGCCCTGACAGGGAACACAACAGAGTCTCTGATGGAGCAGAGCTCAAATTCTAGTAAAAAGACCAGACTTAACGGTTTGATTGAGACTGGAAGGACCCTGGAAGACAAGGCCCCCAGATTCTCTGTTAGGCCAAAACTAAAACCATTCCCGAAGCCAATCTTCAGACAAAGATTAGACTGGACTATGGGACATAAAATGATACTCATGAAGACTGTGCTTCTTAGCTCAAGTACATACATGAGGCTAAATGGGCAGCTCCTATCCAGAGGCGAGATGAGAATGCAGAGGGTCAGGAGCTGGTTAAACGGACACGGGAAATCCAGGATAGAAAGGAGGAATGTGCTGTCACAGGAAAGGGACAGCAACTAGGGTCATATAACAATGCATGTATAAATTTTTGTATGAGAGACTAACTTGGATTGTAAACTTTCACTGAAAGCACACACACACACACAAAAAAAACAGTGGATGACTTTTAAATCTGAAATATAAAACATGGTTGATGTGCAAAAATTAAAAACCCATAAAGAAAAGCAGCAGTCATCATCCTTTTTCATTATTATGGCTTTGTGACCTTGGTCAAGTGACCTAATAGCTCTGAGCTTGATTTTCTCATTTATTAAAGGGGAATAAAAATGGGGCCTGCTGCATAGGAGTAAGAAGGTATGAGCTAATGTTTATAAAGTTCATGGGGCAGTACTCTTCAAAATGTAAGCACTCAGCAAGAATCATCCAACTGTTATTATTTTTATAAGAGAAAAGAATGTTTGTTCTTCCTAGCATACCTAGAGAGTGCATTTGTTAAATAAAGCCTTTAAAAGTATGAATATACTTCATTTGTAATACTTAAAAAGTGGAAACAACCTAGAAGGGGAATAATTGTGTTCTTCTTTTAATGAAAAACAATACAGCCATATTTTATACATAGCTGTATAATATATGGAAATCCTGGTGGTGCAGTGGTTAAGTGCTATGACTGCTAACCAAAAGGTCGGCAGTTCGAATCCACCAGGCGCTCGGAAACTCTATGGGGCAGTTCTACTCTATCCTATAGGGTCACTACGAGTTGCAGTCGACTCGAAGGCAATGGGTTTGTTTTATACAGTATATTTCATACCGTTATTGCATAAAATACATGCACCAATGTGGACAAATCTCAAAAATAATATATTAGGTGAAACACCAAGTTTCAAAAACACACCATTTCATAAAAGCTATTTTCATAAATCAAAAACATCCAAAATGATACTACTGCATTTGTAGTAAAAGTACAAAAGCATGCATGAATAGGATAAATACCAATTTTGGGACATTGGTTTCTTCTGTGCAGGGAGGGAAGAGGTAAGGGAACCTAGCTGAATTTATTGTTTATGAACAGAATAAAATTTTGAATTCATTATGGCAAGATACTAATATTTGTTAAGTTTAGACAGTATTATATGGTAACTATTGCTATTTTACAAACTTTTTCATATGTGTCATGGATTTAATTATGTCCCCCAAAAAATGTGTGTGTCAATTTGGCTGGGCCATGATTCCTGTGTGATTTTACTGTGTGATTTTCCTATATGTTGTAAATCCTGCCTCTATGATGTTAATGAGGGAGGATGGACGGCAGTTGTGTTAGTAAGACAGGACTCAATCTATAAGATTGGATTGTGTCCTGAGGCAATCTCTTGAGATATAAAAGACAGAAGTGAGCAGAGAGACAGGGGGACCTCATACCACCAAGAAACCAGTGCCAGGAGTACTGCGCGTCCTTTGGACCTGGGGTCCCTGCGCAGAGAAGCTCCTAGTCCTGGGGAACATTCATGAGAGAAAAAGCCTTCCCCTAGAGCTGACGTCCTGAATTTGGACTTTTAGCCTACTTGACTGTGAAGAAATAAATTTCTCTTTGTTAAAGCCATCCACTTGTGGTATTTCTGTTATAGCTGCACTAGATGACTAAGACAATATGTGTTAAATATTCCAAATTAAAAATCATTTTGTCAAAATTTTTGCTGTGGTTTTCACGCTATTTCTTAAAGACGACTCACACTACAATTTCTGACGAGGAAGTCAGGGTTACTGGCTAAACTCCAAAAAATGAGATGGTGCTTCTTCTTCCCATATATTCCTTGAAAGTTGTGACCACATCATCTTTATATCACCATGCCTCCCCACAGTCCCTCAGGGCATGAAACCAATGTATGCTTCAAAAAGCTAAAACTTGTTTGTAGGAATGCTTTTGAGCATCACATACATTAGAGTATATATGTCACTCTGACAGGCTGAGAAACTGTACAATACACAAATGAGCCTGTGAAATTATGTATGGATGGTTCCATTTGTAGCTTTAAAAACAAATTTAAAAATTAAAAAGGCTTATTCTGAGTAAATTTTATCTACAAATGCATATGAGATTTTTAAACCCAAATGATAGTCTTATGTCAATGATTTATATTGACAAATACTTCAATTTTTCCCATGAGAATTTCATTATTTTCAAAATCGTAAATCAAACTTTTTCTGAAAATAGAGGGAATCTGTAGATGTTCTGATGGGTTGACCTACAATAAACAGCCGTGCCCTGTGGAACATCCTAATGTGTTTGTAAGGTCTTTGAAAACACCTAAGTCCCACCCCTCAAGTAGTGGTCCCTAACTGGTACAAACGGTTTGCACTTGACTACTACTAACCTAAAGGTTGGTGGTTTGAACTCATCCAGCAGCACCATGGAAGAGAGGTCTGATGACCTGCTTCCATTAAGACTACATCCAAGAAAACCCTTGGGAGCAGTTCTACTCTGCAACATATGGTCACCATGAGTCCGAATTGACTCATGGACAACAGGTTTGGTTTTTTTTTTTTGTTTGTTTGTTTTTTAATCCCTTAAGTAGAATTAACAAACTTCTGTGCAAGTAAAGAACTACCATTGGTATCAGAATTAAAATGGTTTCTTTAAAGAACTTGAGTAGAAAAGGGAAAAGAATGAATAATTTAGATTATCAAAGTAAATGTTCAGCATACCCACAGAAGTTATTTTTTTCATATATTTTTAATCACTAAACATTGCCAAGAAAACAGTGGCATAAAGGGTAAGATCAATGATCTCCCTTTATGAATGACACTTATCTATTATTATTTAGTTAAGGCAGTCACACCAAAAAATAATCAATTATACACTTTAAGTCGATCACCATTTCACAGAATGTTAAAACAACAAACAAAAATGCAGATCTTACAATGCATATCACACTGACTACAGGTCACTGCACAGCTGAATTCAAAGGAAAAACAACCACAATCTTTAGGCAGCACTGTTAAAATTACCTTGAGGTTTACATGACATCTAAGTTAAAACACAAACCTGAATTCCAAAATCATAAGAGCAGGTTAACTACAGCATAGATCAATAATGTGAAATTTACAAGGCACAGCAGTTCCAAAAACCATGTTTAGGATAAAAAAATTAATTACAGAAGGACTATAACACAAAAGTCTACCTCACTACCACGAAACCTTTGTAAATCAACTAGCAAAAGCTGCAGTTTAAAATACTTTTTCAAAGTGGTCTTTTTTTAATAAAGGAAAATAAAAAGTATAAATTTAATGACTATTTTTTACTTGTAAAGAGTACTGAGCTGATACACACTTTTACCTTGTAACAATAAACCAAAGTATTAATTATTTAAATTCTAAAAATTTAATTATTTAAATGTTCAAGTCAAAATGTTTCAAGTAGTGAAAAATTAGCCTATTTTCTTAATTAAGCTTATAAATACCTATTTGAAAACAATACAACTGAATTTTAAGATTTCTAAGCATTTTTCTGCTATAACTTGAACCTTGAAATTTTTCTTGGACAGAAAAAGATGTGATGATTTTTTTGTATTTTTAATCAATGGAACAAACAATTGATTATTACTTTTCTGTACACATTTAACTCATATATTTTAGACACTAAAGTCTAAAATATTATTCATTTCTAATGTCTATACTTTGTTGTCTACAAAGTCTGAGATTATGGTTGCTGTGAGTCGAAATCGAAAAATTAGTGATGGCCACAGGTTTTTTGGCTTGAATACAAAGCTCAGAGGAGGATGGAGACTTCAGATTTAGATTTTAAACTTTTGAAAAACCCTCAAACACCATTCTTATAAATTTTCACAGTGCAACCCTGTATCTCAGCCCCTCCCCCCATTACCTCTGATGCTTTATGTTCCCTGTCCCCCAAATCATTCAAAGGCACTACATCTAAAGGACAGGGTTTTGTGACCTGTGCCAAAGACAAAATAGTTACTTGAAAGATGTAGAAAAAAATCATTAAACTGGTGAGGAAGAGAAGGCTATTTCTTTCTGCCACAAGGCACTAAGGAGGTGCCTCCTAGGAAAGATGACAGGATGCTCCCATGACTCTCATGGAAAAGCAAGATGCTTTCTACGTGGAGTCCTCCAATGGACAGAGGGACCTACAGATGAAGGTGATCCAGACAAAGCAGTGCTTCAAGCCTTGTTCTGATCTGACCCTCAAGAAAGAAGAGTTAAAGGAAACACTGAGGTTCATTGGCCAGCATTGCCCCAACAAAAAACCTATGGATCAACAACAGCATGATCCTTTTATGGATGGCATTGCCAAGAGTCAGTTGCAGCTGACTTCACAGAGCTAACAACACATGAAATATGTAATTAGCAATGAAATGAAATTAAATGCATTGGCCACAAAGAAACATTTTTATTTGGGATATCAAACAATGCATTTTATATGTTAAAAAACAAAATTCACCAAAGTTTGAACATAAGGTTTCTTCAGAGCAGTTATTCTACATGCCTATCGAAAAGAAAAAAAAAAAAAAAACCAAACCTGTGGCCATCGAGTCCATTCCGACTCATAGTGACCCTGTAGGACAGAGTAGAACTGTCCCATAGGGTTTCCAAAGAGTGGCTGGTGGATTTGAACTACCAACCTTTTGGTTAGCAGCTGAGCTCTTAACCACCACTGTGCCACCAGGGCTCCCTATACGCCTATGGGGAAGCCATTTTGATTCCAGAAAAAGCAAATGGCTAGAAGAAGCTAGGTACAATGACGCTTATAAAGAGAAGAGGAGAGAGAAATATAGAAGACCAGCTATTGGCTAGATTTGTCTTTTCCTGCTGTTGTCAAACCATTACATCTTAATTTAAATCTCAAAAAGCCTAATGGCTGCAGGTGGGTGGAGGGCCAAACTATTAGCAAGCCAGGCCAGAAGAAACTTGATTATTAATTGATCTCAGTAAAAGGGAGACGGCAGGGTTCAATCAATCATGTTAAGATTAGCCAATGGTTGATCTTCTATATTTTTCCCGCCTCTTCTCATTATAAGCTTCATTGTACCTAACTTCTTCCAGCCATTTGCTTTTTCTGAAATCAAAATGGCCTCCCTATAAACATACAGAATAACTTCTCAGAATAAACCTTATGTTCAAACTTCAGTGAGTTTTGATAATTTTTTAACATATATCATTTGTCAATGTTATTATTTAACTAAAAAGAATCTCATATTATATAATCCACAGTTTTATTTAAAGAGTCATAACAATTTAAAATCTTGCATTTCCTACTTATAATACAAGGGATGACCACAACGAAAAACAGACTGTGAAGTCTGAAAATATCTTTTTTTCCCCTTTTCTGAAGTTACTTTTTATTCTTAACTTAGCCATCACTCACAGCTGTTTCTGCTTCAATTGAACAAGACACTTAAAAAGGGGAACATATATAAATTAAGTGTTCATGGCTCTGTAACATATTAAAAGATTGCACCATTTCTGATTTACAGTTAAGATTGGAAATTCACTGCAAAAGGCAAGAAATGGAAAAGTGGAAGCACATTCTTTCATGCCTTATTACTGAAAAGGGAGAAGTGATGTAATGGTAACAAAAAAGTTTCTCTTCTTTAACAAAAGAAGAAATATCCATCTCTCTTATACCTGTGTGTTTACATCCATTTGTAGGTTTTGCCTACACCTTAACCCTTCGGACTTGTAACTATTATGCTATATTGTTATGCTATACAGCTATATTGCAAGTTTACTCTATGCAATCAGTATTGTAACCAGGGTAGAATTACAGAGCGACAGAAATTAGAGCTTGGAGATACCTCAGGCATACCATTTGCTATGTCATCTATCAAAAAGTTTAGGTTATCTATCCAATTTATACCTGGATAATGGTAAAAGGAATCTGGAATCAAGTACTCTGTCTCCTAGTTTAGTACTCTTCCTATTGAGTACTCAACCACCAGCTGCCACTGAGCTGATTCTGACTCATGGCAACCCTATATGTGTCAGAGTAGAACTGTACTCCACTGGGTTTTCAAAGGCTGATTTTTTGAAGTACATCACCTGACCTTTCTTTGGAGGTACCTCTGGATGGACTTGAACTTCCAAGGTTTTGGTTAACAACTAGGCCTGTTAACCCTTTGCATCACCCAGGAATTCCCCTATTACAACACAAGGACTTAATTTTGCAATATCAGTATAAGTCTCATTGGGAAATACCTGCTGTGATGCCAAAAATTTTAAACCTTTCTGGATTCATTGTTATCTAACGTTTACTTCCATACCTCACAGTTCCTAACTCTTACTACTTTACTCATCACCTTGAATCACCGGCTCCCTCCCACACAGCTTCCTTAGATCTTGCCATCGGAAGGCACCTAAGATTTTCCATTTGATGTACCAATCTCCAACTATACCCTCTTTACTAGTCATCTGTTCCACTTCTCTATACACACCAGCCTTCTCTTTCACTTCTTCTCAATCTTGTCCCCTTTCAATTCTCCTTTCTTAAGCATGCTTTTCTGTCTCAAAATCCATGAGTCACTTAGTAATAACCTTACTAAAATACTATAATTCTCCATTTTTTTTCCTTTTGCATATTTTCTTAAGGCCTCTACTCATATCTACCATTAAATTTGTCTATTGCTACTCTCAGAGTACATATTCTCACAATTTTCGTGGTCCTAGGAGCCCTGGTGGTACACTGGCTAATAGCTCGGTTGCCAACCAAAAGATCAGCAGTTTGAATCCACCGGCCTCTCCTTGGAAATCAAATGAGGCAGTTCTACTCTGTCCTGTAGGGTCACTATGAGCTAGAATCAACTTGAGAGCAATGAGTTTTAGTTTTTGTTTCCCTTCATAAAAAAAGAATACCAAGGAGCCAGATAGGGCAAAATGGCACTTGAGGCAGAAGCACCATGCCATCCATCCACAGCAAAGATCCAGAAAACAGAGCCAAACAGAGAATACAACAATCCTGAAACCCTAAAACATCAAATGAAGAGATAACTCAGCCAAGAACCAAATGGAGTTAGAAAACTGACAGAGAACGGAGAGCAAGGAGAGATTCATGCAGAGGTGCCCTACCAGCTAACGCAGTGCAGATCCGCCATCTTGGACTCCTATCAGAGACCAGCAAACAGGGGTTACGAGAAAGCAGCCTCACGGAGCATCCAGCAGGACATAAAACAACTGATAATTTGTGATATACACTTTCCCACCCCCTACCCTTCTTCACCCCGACTCAGCCTCCTATGCTTCCCGCGGCCACAATCTCTTGACCGGGAAACACCGGCTGCTTGGATTCCACATACCCGAACGGGCCAGCTCTCTGAGTGCCATTTGTTGATTGCTGGTGTTGCTTTTTTTCACTTCATTTGAATTCTTCCTTACCTCTCACCACCTCCCCCTCCTTTCAATCAAATACCTGGCTCCGTGAGCCATCTTTCCTTCTTCCTGAGGGGCTGAAGAGCTCCGGTAATTTGTGATATATGCTTTCCCAATCCCTACCCTTCTTCAACCACACTCGGCCCCATCTGCTTCACGCGGACACAGTCTCTTGTCCGAGAAACACCAGCCCGCACTAGCTGGCTCTCTGAGTGCCATTTATTGGCTGCTAGTGTTGCATTTTTTTCTGCTTCTTTTGATTTCTTCCTTGCCTCTCGCCACCTCCCCCTCCTTTCGCTCAAAAACCTGGCTCTGGGCGCCATCTTTGCTTCTTCCTGAGGGGCTCTGGAGCTCCGTTCAAGGGTGGAGCTACTGCCCGGTCTGGGCTGCCATGCTGGTGGGATCCCGGGGCTTTTGTTCATTCGTTTGTTTTGAATTGTTCATTTGTTTCCATTTCCTTTTCTTGAGTTGGGAGCCCGTTCTGGCCAGGCGGTGTTGCATGACAAGGAGACTTCCCACTTGGTTTGCACAGATGTGCAGAGGGAACCCTGATGGCATTTCTTTTTTCGCTTTTTTTTTTTTTTTTTCCTGTTTTCTGGGGGGCCTTTCTTGTTTTTCTTTTTTTTTTTAATTTGTTTTGTTTTCTTTTCCTTTTTTTCCCTTTTGGTCTATCTTCATTGCTCAGTTTCTTGTCTCTCTATATCTTCCTTCTCTTTCTGCTCCCTGAATACCTGGCGCTGTATACTTCTACGCCTTCTGGCCAGGCTATACTGCAACAGCTGACAGTGACTTCCCCAGATCTCATACCTGCACAGGTGGTATCCATGGGAACTTTGTGGTTCTTTAACCTTTCCGATTTTTATTTATTCATTCTTTTATTTTCTTCCTCTTCGCCTTTCTGTTTTTCTCCATTTCATAGTCACTCATCTCTCCACGCCAACGGCAAGCTCCCCTAGCATTCTTTTTTGTTTGTTTGTATGTTGTTGGCTCCTGTTCCTCTCTCCTCTCTTCCATATCCATCTTAGCTCCACACATAACAATCTCCCCGCTGCATCCTGCCTACCCTCACCGTGTGCTTGAAATCACACCACCAAGCAGCACAGGCACGGCCTACTGGAACCTGCCCTGCACTGATTACTGACCCACTCTGGTGGCTGTAGTAAGTGCCACAAACAACCCGTCCCAATAACTCCTCTTCAGCTAGACCTGCCCTGCCGTACCATATCTGAGTGACTGACCCTGCCAATTGGAGAAGGAGGCAAAAAGTATTATGCCCAAAGATGAGCAAACAAAAAAGAACACACAGTCTGCCTGCTCAGACATAGTCAAATTTTTTTTTTTAAAAAAGAGACGCAACAAACAAATCTACAATCAATAAATGAGAAAAATAACTACTGAATGCCCCGAAGACAGCAGACAATATCAAAACATTTACAAAAACAGGACATGACAGTTGCAGTAGGCGTCCAAATTAAAACACCAGCTGACTCTCCAGTAGAAGAAAATGCAATAGAACTACCTGATAGGGAATTCAAATCTCTAATACTCAGAATTCTCCAAGAGCTGAGGCAAAAAACTGACAAACATGAGGAAAAAACAGATAAATTCATGGAAAATACAGACAAAAAATTGCAAGAATTCAGGAAAATAAGGCAGGAACAAGATGCCAAAATAAATTCACAACTAGAAATTATACAAAGACAACAATTAGAAATACAAAAGATAAACAACAAGATTTCACAAACGGACGGTGTCATAGAAGGGCTGAGAAGCAGATCTGAAACGGTGGAAGACAGGATCAGTGGAATTCAAGACAAACACCTGGTTACAACTCTGTTTGAGGAAAACTCAGAAAAAAGAACAAACAAAAATGACGAGACCCTGAGAGTTATGTGGGATACAATCAAAAGCAAAACTTTGTGAATGATTGGAATTCCAGAACAGGGGGAGAAAACAGAAAAAACAGACAGGATCATTGAAGAACTGCTGGCAGAAAACGTCCCCAATATCATGAAAGATGAAAAGCTGGCCATCCAAGAAGCTCAACAAACCCCAGATACGAGAGACCCCAAAAGAAAATCACCAAGGCATATCACAATCACACTCGAGAGAACCAAAGACAAACAAAGAATCCTGAGAGCAGCTCGTGAAAAACAAGAGGTCACATACAGAGGAGAAACAATAAGACTGAGCTCAGATTATTCGGCAGAAACCATGCAAGCAAGGCAATTGGATGACATATATAAAATCTTGAAAGAAAAAGATTGCCAGTGAAGAATAATATATCCTGCAAAACTCTCATTCAAATATGATGGTGAAATTAGGTCATTTCCAGATAAACACAAATTAAGGGAATATGTAAAAGTCAAACCAAGCTTACAAGAATTAAAGGGAGTTCTTTGATCTGAGAACAAACAACTTCAGCACACAGGAAGAATCTAGGACGCAGGATCGTACCAGCCAGATACCAATCTAGGAAATGAACGCTCAAGGACTATCCAAAACCAAAAGAAATACAACAGGGAATCAGAGCAGTTAATCAGTAAATGAAAACAACATCAAAACAATCAAAGAGGAACTAAACAGCATAGGTATAGAACCTTCTAATGGAGAGGAAGGCAAGGTGATACCAAGTAATGGTAGACTGCTTCAAACTTAGAAACGTAAGGGTAAAATTCATGGTAACCACAAAGGAAGTTAATAAACATACTCATAAAAATAAAGAGGAAAAACATAAAGTCTCAGCAAAAACAAAACCTACAAAAACAAAAGAAATGAAAAAAAATCCACAAACCAAAGAAAGTCAGCACAAGAGAGTGGGAAGAACAAAGAAAACGTCAGCACCACAAAAAAAAGCACTACAAAATGACGGCAACAAACTCACATCTATCAATAATTACACTGAATGTAAATGGACTACATGCACCCATAAAGAGATGGAGAGTGACAGATTGGATAAGAAAACAGGATCCATCAATATGTTGTCTACAAGAGACACACTTTAGAAACAAAGATGTGAATTTTTTAAAAGTCAAAGGTTGGAAAAAAATATATCAAGCTAACAACTACCAAAAAAGAGCAGGAGTGGCAATTCGAATCTCAGATAAAATAGACTTTAAAACAAAATCTACCATAAAAGACAAAGAAGGACACTATATAATGTTTAAGGGGATGATCCATCATGAAGACATAACCATAATAAACACGCATGCACCCAATGACAGCGCTCCAAAATACATAGAATGAACTCTAACAACACTGAAAAGAGAAATTGACAGTTCAACAATAATAATAGGAGACCTCAACACACCACTCTCAGTAAAGGACAGAACAACTAAGAAGAAACTCAGCAAAGATACAGAAGATCTAAAGGGCACAATCAGCCAACTTGACCTCATAGACATATATAGAACACTCCATCCCACCACTGCAAAGTACACATTCTTTCCCAATGCACATAGAAAGTTCTCCAGAATAGACCACATCTTAGGCCACAGAGCAATCCTCAACGAGATCCAAAACGCTGAGATAATTCAAAGTATCTTCTCTGACCACAATGCCATCAAGGTAGAAATTAACAATAGAAAGAGCAAGGAAAAAAAATCAATTACATGGAAACTGAATAATACCCTGCCTACACATCACTGGGAAACAGAAGAAATCAGAGATGGAATCAAAAAATTCCTAGAATCAAATGAGAATGAAAACACATCAGACCAAAACCTTTGGGACACAGCAAAGGCAGTCCTCAGAGGACAATTTATAGCAATACATACACATATCAAAAAAGAAGAAAGGGACAAAATCAAAACATTAACTACAGAACTCAGATAGAAAGAGAACAGCAAAGAAAGCCCACAACCACCAGAAGAAAGGAAATACTAAAGATCAGAGTAGAAATAAATGAAATAGACTACAGAAAAACAATAGAAAGAATCAACAAAACCAAAAGTTGGTTCTTTGAAAGAATCAACAAAATCGACAAACCACTGGTCAGACTGACAGAAGAAAAACAGGAGAGGACACAAATAACCCAAATAAGAAATGAAATGGGGGAAATTACAACAGACCCAACTGAAATAAAAAGGATTATAACAGAATATTATGAAAAACTACACTCCAACGAATTTGAAAACCTAGAGGAAATGGATAAACTTCCAGAAACACACGGCCTACCCAAACTACAACAAAATGATGTTGAAAATATGACCAGACCCATAACAAGAGAAGAGATTGAAAAGGTAATAAAAAAACTCCCAACCAAAAAAAGCCCTGGCCCAGATAGCTTCACTGGAAAATTCTACAAAACATTTACAGAAGAGCTTATTCCGGTACTACTCAAGCTATTTCAGAGCATAGAAGAGGAAGCAACACTTCCAAATTCATTCTATGAAGCCAGCATAATGCTGATACCAAAACCAGGCAAAGACGTCACAAAAAAAGAAAATTACAGACGAGTATCTCTCATGAATATACATGCAAAAATTCTGAACAAAATTCTAGCCAATAGAATTCAGCATCATATCAAAAAAATTATACACATGACCAAGTAGGATTCATACCAGGTATGCAAGGATGGTTCAACATTAGAAAATCAATCAACGTAATCCACCACATAAATAAAAGGAAAGAAAAGAATCACACGATCATCTCCATTGATGCAGAAAAGGCATTTGACAAAGTCCAACACCCATTCCTGATAAAAACTCTCAATCAAATAGGTATAGAAGGGAAATTTCTCAACATAATAAAGGGCATCTATGCAAAACCAACGGCCAACATCATTCTTAATGGAGAGAGGCTGAAAACATTCCCCTTGAGAACAGGAACAAGACAAGGATGCCCTTTATCACCACTCCTATTTAACATTGTACTGGAAGTTCTAGCTCGAGCAATAAGGCAAGTAAAAGAAATAAAGGGCATCCAAATTGGTAATGAAGAAGTTAAACTGTCCCTGTTTGCAGGTGATATGATACTATACATAGAAAACCCTAAAGACTCCATGAGTAATCTACTGGAACTAATAAAAAGATTCAGCAGAGAAGCAGGATACAAGATAAACATACAAAAATCAGTTGGATTCCTATACACCAATAAGGAGAATGATGAAAAGGAAATCAGGAAAGCAATACCATTTATAATAGCCCCTAAAAAAATAAAATACTTTAGGAATAAATCTAACCAGGGTTGTAAAAACCTATACAAAGAAAACTACAAACACTACTGCAAGAGTCCCAAAAGGATCTACATAAATGGAAAAATATACCATGCTCATGGATAGGTAGACTCAACATTGTGAAAATGACAATTCTACCCAAAGCATTTACAAATACAACACAATCCCGATCCGAATACCAACAACATTCTTCAAAGAGATGGGAAAACTAATCATTAACTTTATATGGAAAGGGAAGAAGCCCCAAATAAGTAAAGCACTACTGAAGAAGAAGAATAAAGTAGGAGGACTCACACTACCTGACTTCAGAACCTATTATACAGCTACAGAAGTCAAAACAGCCTGGTACTGGTACAACGA
Organism: Dugong dugon; assembly: GCA_030035585.1. Lineage (NCBI taxonomy): Eukaryota > Metazoa > Chordata > Mammalia > Sirenia > Dugongidae > Dugong > Dugong dugon. The sequence continues at coordinate 95,461,999 of CM057463.1, read as the reverse complement.
CAGGTACATTGACCAATGGAACAGAATTGAGAACCCAGATGTAAATCCATCCACCTACGGTCACCTGATCTTTGACAAGGGCCCAAAGTCCATCAAATGGGAAAAAGACAGTCTTTTTAACAAATGGTGCTGGCAAAACTGGATATCCATCTGCAAAAAAATGAAACAGGACCCATACCTCACGCCGTATACAAAAACTACTTCAAAATGGATCAAAGACCTGAATATAAAGTGTAAAACTATAAAGTTCATAGAAGAAAAAATAGGACCAACACTTCAGGCCATAATACACGGCATTAATAGGATACAAACCATAACCATAAACACACAAACCCCAATAGATAAGCTAGATAACTGGGGTCTTCTAAAAATCAAACACCTATGCTCTTCAAAACACTTCACCAAAAGAGTCAAAAGAGAACCCACAGACTGGGAAAAAATTTTTGGACAGTACAAGTCAGACAAAGGTCTAATCTCCATAATCTACAAGAAAATCCAACACCTCTACCAGAAAAAGACAAATAATCCTATTAAAAAATGGGCAAAGGAAATGAACAGACACTTCACCAAAGAAGACATTCAAATGGCCAACAGACACATGGGGAAATGCTCGCAATCACTAGCCATTAGAGGAATGCAAATTAAAACCACAATAAGATACCATCTCACCCTGGCATTACTGGCACGAATCAAAAACACTGGAAATAACAAATGTTGGAGGGGCTGGGGGTAGATCGGAACTCTTATGCACTGCTGGTGGGAATGCAAAACGATACAACCATTTTGGAAAATGATATGGCGCTTCCTCAGAAAGCTAGAAATAGACATACCATTTGATCCAGCAATTCTACTCCTAGGAATATATCCTAGAGAAATAAGAGTTGTCACTCGAATAGACATATGCACACCTATGTTCCTAGCAGCATTGTTCACGATAGCAAAACGATGGAAATAACCTAGATGCCCATCAACAGATGAATGGATAAATAAACTATGGTAGATACACACAATGGAGTACTATGCAACAAGAAAGAACAACAATGAATCTGTGAAGCATCTCATAGCATGGATGAAACTGGAGGATATTATCCTGAGTGAAATAAGTCAATCACAAAAGGACAAATATTGTATGAGACCTCTACGGTAAAAACCCATGAAAAAGTTCACACACAAAATGTAACAATCTTTGTTGGTTACCAGGGTTGGGAGGGGTGGGGGGGAAATACTAAATAGGCAGTAGATAAGTGGTATCTTGGGTGAAGGGTGAGACAGTACACAATACAGGGGAACTAGCACAACTTGGACAAGGAAAGGTCATGGAAGCCCCATAGACACATCCAAACTCCCTGAGGGATTGAATTGCTGGGCGGAGGGCTGTGGGGACCATGGTCTCAGGGGAACATCTAGCTCAATTGGTATAATACAGCTTATAAAGACAATGCTCTACATTCTACCTTGGTGAGTACTGTCTGGGGTCTTAAAAGACTGTGAGCGGCCATCTAAGATTCTCCACTGGTCTCATCCCTTCAGGAGCAAGGGAGAATCAGGATACAAGGAAAAGATTAGTCCAAAGGACTATTTATCCACAGCTACCAAGTAAAACTATATGGTGCCCGGCTACCACCACTGACTGCTCTGACCAGGATCACAAAAGAGGGTTCTGGACAGAGCTAGAGAAGGATGTAGAACATAATTCTAATTCACAAAATAAGACCAGATTTATTGCCCTAAAGGAGACTGGAGAAACCCCAAGAGTATGGCCCCCAGACACCCTTTTAGCTCAGTGGTGAAGTTATCTCCAAGGTTCACTGTTCACCTGGGGAGGGGACAGCCCCGTAAAATCAAATGAGACTAACGAGGTATAGTAGTCCAGTGACAAGGGCCAAAAGGCAGAAGGGGACAAGGAAGCTGGTGATAGGTAACCCAAGGTTGGATAAGGATACTGTTGATGTGTTGTGAGGTTGTTAACCATTGTCATAGGGCAACATTTGCATTAACTGTTAAGTGAGAAACTATTTTGTTCTGTAAACCTTCATCTTAACTGAAAATAACACTACAATTGGAAGATCATACTCAATGTCACTGAACTGTGCATGTAGAAATTTTTGAAATGGTGTATCTTTTGCTATGTGTATTTTCACCAAAAAAAAAAGTTTGAGAAGTTAGAGGGTTTTTATGTTCTGGGGTTGTTAACCAATGTCATAAAACAACATGTTTACTACTGTTTCAGAAGAAACTATTTGTTCTGTAAGCCTTCACCTGAAGTACAATAAAAAAATTTTTTTTAAAAATTAAAAGTTAAAAATACTAAAAATTATTTTTTATGACTGCATTAGTATAAAGATGGCTATAATCTTCAACTCAAAGTTTATTTTTCCTCTCTGATTTTATTTATTTATTTATTTATTTTGGCTTCTGGAGTACTAGCGTATTTGCAGGGTTTTTTTTGTTTTTTCATTGTGCTTTAGGTGAAAGTTTACAGTTCAAGTTAATTTCTCATATAGTATTTATACACATATTGTTATGTGACACTAGTTGCAATCCCTATAATTTGACAGAACACTTCCCTTTCCACTCCGCGTTTCCCGTGTCCCTCCAACCAGCTCCTGTCCCTTTCTGTCTTCTCATCCTGCCTCCGGATAGGAGCTGTCCATTTGGTCTCATGTATCTGCTTGAACTAAGAAGCACTCTCTTCACAAGTATTATTTACTGTTTTATAGTCCAGTCTAATCTTTGTCTGAAGAGTGGGCTTCGGGAATGGTTTTAGTTCTACGTTAACAGAGCATCCAGGGTCCATGGCTTTGGGGGTTCCTTCACTCTCAACCAGACCATTATGAAAATATTTTTATTTTCTCATTTTATGATCTGAGAGTTACAAATGCATAATTTACACATGATATCATGATCAAAGAAAAAAAGAACAGCTACAATGAGTAATCTGGTCTAAAAATGACATCAGAAAGAGTACTATAATGTAGCTATCAAGAACATTAAATCAAAAACCTGTAGAGTAGAACTGCCCCATCGAGTTTCTGTGGAAACAGACAGCCACATCTTTCTCCCATGGTGTGGCTTCTGGGTTCAAACCACTGCCCTTTCAGTCAGCGGCCAACCACTTAACCACTGCACTACTAGGGCTCCTTTGATATTAGTTACCACTAATTTTCATGTTATCACTTGAATTCTAATTTACAAAGACTCATAATCACAATGTGAATAACAACTTTCTTGTCATCCAATGCTTACACTTGCTGCCATGAACATCAAAAGATTCTCAATAAAATTTATGAAAAATAGTACCTTCTTCTTGAAACTTAACCCAAATGTTTCTTAATTTAAATTATTATCCTTATGACTCCCAAAAGGATACTGTTCTGCTAAATAAGCAGTTTTAATGTGTGTACTCATGGTAGATCCTTCACACATGTCAAAAGCTTTTGACATCTAAACACTTGAAATTTTTCATTTACTTTCTGTTAACTGTTTTAACATTAACAAAATATTTCTAAGCTAAAGTATCATACAAAAATCGGCAATCTTCTAAATTCCCCAGAAGTAATCCAGTTATTATACTCATAATCAACTCTTTTAAATATGTATTAAATGCAGTGGTTAAGAAAACAGGCTCTGGAGTCAGCTATCTTGGGATGAAACTCAGGTACACTACCAGAATGATCTGAGGGAAATCATTTAACCTAAGGTTCAGCTTCCTTATATGCAAAATGGGCGAATTACCAACTTCACAGGGTCATTGTGAGGATTACATAACCCATGGAAAATAATAAACCAAGATAGCACCTAAACGTTTAAGAAATGACACTATTATTAGTGACTAACTAGTAAATGCAAGGCATTGTATTAGCACTAGGAACGCAAAGCTAAAGACAAATAAAACAAGATTTCCATCCTCAAAGAGCTTATGTTCTACTGAGACTTACTTAAATTAACACAGTCTTGTAAATTGCCATATTTTTCCTTGCAAATACTACTGGATCTTGCACTGCTATTACTAACGGTGCCTATGGGCAAGAAAACAAGAATTATTTAGCAGAGGTTGTGGAAAAATAAGAAACCTCATCCATCCCTGGTGGGAATGTAAGATGGAACAGCCATTGTGAAAAACAGTTTGGAAGTTTCTCAAAAAGCTGAACATAGAACTACCATATAACCCAGTAATTCCAATCCTAGTAAGGATCAGAATTTTTAATTCTCATGGAATCCCTACTTCTGGATTCCATGGAGGTTGAAATGACCCACCCAGGCTATCCTCCTGAGATAATCTTTGGACCTTGAGCCTTGAGAAAACTGATTTCCTGAGGGTTGTCTTTAGGTTGAACAAAGTTGTTGTTGTTAGACGCCATCTCTCATAGGGACCCTATGTACAACAGAACAAAATACTGCCTGGTCCTGCACCATCCTCACAATCATTGCTATGTCTGAGCCCACTGTTGCAGCCAAGGTGTCAACCCATCTTGTTGAGGGTCTTCCTCTTTTTCCTTGACACTATACTTTACCAAGCATGATGTCCTTCTCCAGGGACTGGTCCCTCCTGATAACATGCCCAAAGTATGTGAGATGTAGTCTCACCATCCTTGCTTCTAAGAAACATTCCAGTGGTACATTTTCCAAGACAGACTTGTTTGTTCTGCTGGCAATCCATGGTATATTCAATATTATCTGGCAACACCATCATTCAAAGGCATCAATTCTTCTTAGGTCTTCCTTATTCAAGGTCAAACAAACAAGGTCTTCCTTATTCTTCACTTAATTGGCGAAGAACGTTTTGCCTTGGGCTTTGTGTTCTTTTAAAGAATTATCTATGTGCAGTTTCAACAAACAGAAACTCCAAAGATCAGACTAGAAGCTCTGTCTTAGGGTCAATCAGCAATTACTTTAATTGTTCCTCAAGACTGTACTGTATGGAAGCTGGCATGACCACAAATTGTTTTGTCAATTCTATTCTGAACTTTTCTCCATGGCAAGCTATAATTACTAGCCAAGGAGTCAAATAAAATGGAATACAAAAATCTTAAAAAAAAAATTTAGGCTATGACATATTTGACAAGGGTCTAATCTCTAAAATCTATAAAATAGTTCAACACCACAACAACAAAAAGACAAATAATCCAATTAAAAAATAGGCAAGGGCTATGAACAGACACTTCACCAAAGAAGACATTCAGGTGGCTAACAGACACATGAGGAAATGATCACGATCATTAGCCATTAGAGAAATGCAGATCAAAACTACAATGAGATACCATCTCACTCTGACATTACTGGCACAAATCCTAAAAACAGAAAATAACAAATGTTGGAGAGGTTGGGGGGAGATTGGACCTCTTATGTAAGGCTGGTGGGAATGTAAAACAGTACAACCACTATGGAAAATGATATGGTGCCTTTTTAAAAGGCTAGAAATAGAAATACCATACGATCCAGCAATCCCACTCCTAGGACTATATCCTAGAGAAATAGGAGCCGTCCCACAAATAGACATATGCACACCCATGTTCATTGTAGAATTATTCACAATAGTAAAAAGATGCAAACAACCTAAGTACCCATCAACAGATGAATGGATAAACAAATTATGATACATACACACAACAGAATACCATACAGCAACAAAGAACAATGATGAGTCCACAAAACATCTCACAACACGGATAAATCTGAAGGGCATTGTGCTGAGTGAAATAAGTCAATCACAAAAGGACAAATATTGTATGAGACCACTATTATAAAAACCCAAGAAAAGGTTTACACACAGAAAACAAAAACAAAAAAACAATCTTTAATGGTTACGAGGGAGGGAAGGGGTGGCGATGGGAAATCACTAACAAGACAGTAGACAAATGGTAACTTTGGTGACGGAAAAGATAACACACAATATAGGGAAGTCAGCACAACCTGACTAAGGCAAAGCCATAGAGGTTTTCTAAACATACCCAAACACCTTGAGAAACAGAGTTACTAGGGCTGAGGGCTAGGGACCAAGGTTCCAGGGGACATCTAAGTCAACTGTCATAATATAATTCATAAAGAAAATGTTCTACATCCTACTTTGGTGAGCTGTGTCTGGGGTCTTAAAAAGCTTGCAAACGGCCATCTAAAATACATCTATTGGTCCCATCACATTCAGAGCAAAGGAGAATGAAGAAAACTAAAGATACAAGGAAAATATAAGTCCAAAGGACTAATGGGCTACATGAACCACAGCTTCCACAAGCCTGAGCCCAGAAGAACTTGATGATGCCACGCTACCACCACTGACCACCGTGACAGGGATAACAACAGAGAGTCCCAGACAGGAGAAAAATGTAGAACCCAATTCAAATTCACAAAAAATGACCAGATTTACTGGTCTGACAGAAACCAGAGGAACCCCCAAGACTACAGCACCCAGACACCCTGCTAACTCAGAACTGAAGCCACTCCTGAAGTCCACCTTTCAACCAAAGATTAGACAGGCCTATAAAACAAACAATAACACTCACAAGGAACGTGTTTCTTAGTTCAATCAAGTATATGAGACTAAATGGGCAACACCTGCCCAAAAGCAACGATAAGAAGGCGGAAAGGGACAGGAAATCTGGACAAATGGACACAGAGAACCAGGGGGGGAAAGGGGGAGAGTGCTGACACACTGCAGCGATTGCAATCAATGTCACAAAACAATTTGTGTATAAATTTTTGAATAAGCAACTAATTTGGGCTGTAAACGTTCACCTAAAACACAGTAAAATAAAATTTAAAAATCTTTGAAAGATCTTTCTTCTTTGGAACATTTTTGACTCTCTTGTCAGAAGTGTTGCCCCAATTTGCAAACTGTATATTAAATAAACCTCAATCAATTTCTATTATTGGCTTAATATTATTTTTGTTTTAACACTAGGTATATACCCAGAAGAAGTAAAAGCAGGAACACTAACAGAAACCTGTACACCAACATTCACTGCAGTTATTTCTCATGACAGCCAAAAGGTGGAAACAACCAAAATGTCCATCAACAGACAACTGGATAAATGAAATGCAGTACGTACACACAATGGAACACTACTTAGCAATAAAGAGAAATGAAGTCCTGATGCATGCCACAACATGAATGAACCTTGAAAACAGGATGAGTGAAATAAGTCAGTCTCAAAAGGACAAATATTATATGATCTCATTTACATGACATAAGCAAATATATAGAAACCAAAAATTATTAGCAGTTACCAGGGGTGGGAAGGAGGTGGAGAGGAGAAGATTCTGCTTAGGAGGCAGTGAGTTTTTGTTAATGAAAGTGGAATAATTTGGAAAAGGATAGTGAGAATGGGTGCACAAATTGAATGTAATCAATGTCTCTGAATTATACATGTAGAAATTGTTGAACTAGTGTATGTTTTATTTTGTATATTTTCACCACAATAAAAAAATTAAGAAAAAAAAAGAGAGAGAGAGAACAAGAACTGGTCCCAGAATGGATACTAGTGGGGAGGGGGGATCTGGCAGAAATGCCAGCCTAGAGCCTGTGCAGGAAATCTGTAATAGCATTTAGTGCTACAGCATTAACAGTCAAATTTGAACATCCTCATGCCTCTCAGGTGAGAGACAAGTATTAGCTTTTAGTAGAAAAAGTAACATCTCATCTCAACCCTGGAGAAAATCACAACCATTTTTAGGTGTAACTTTGAGAAACAGATGAAAGCTCTCTGTGCTCAAGTCAGCTCCTCTAAGACTTTGCAGTTACCACAGGACATCAATGACTCCACACACTGGTAGGGCCCTCTCTTGAGTTCTGGCCTCTACCGTATCTGGTTTCATAAGGTACAATTACCATCTGTTTATTCCTGCCTCCTCCACTAGACCATGAGCCGTTTTATTCCTCTTCACATCCCTCGCACCTAGCAAGTGACTAGTACCAAGCAGGTGTCCAACAGATGTCTGTTGAAAATTACTAATTGGTGCCAGGCACTGTACCAGGCACTAGAGATAAAAACATTAAAAACACAGCCCCTGCCAAGGAACCAGTATCTAGTGAGGAAACAGAGAGTCGGCAATTTCAAACATGAGAAGTACTCTAAAGGAAGAGTAAGCCACCAGGTGTAGAAGGAAGGGATGGGAAAGAATATCTAGGTAGTGTGTTGCCCAACTAAATGGGGAAAAGCAGAAGAGCCTCAGTCATAAACTGGAAATAGACTCTATAAAAGTATACAGGATATATGGCATGAGGAAAAAAATTTAAAAGAGAACAAAGAAAACACTGGCTGAGTAGGTAAATAAATGCAAGTCGAATTTAAAAAGGAACACCAAAAATATAATCATTAAAAATAACTAAATTCCCCCAAATCAAATATATCTAGTTTATCATAAAAGTTCTTACCTTCCTGAAATTCCTTTTGTTGATGCTGGAATCTCTGGTACAGGCCGATGTCTTAGCAAGAAAGATCGGGATGGTCTTGAAACCAGCTTGCTACGACTCTTCACAGGTGCTAAGTTTGGTGATGATGGAACATACAAATCATTTACAACCATTTCTCCTTGAAATTGAAAGAAAGGGGTTGGTGGTGACTCTGCTAATAAACCATTAGTTCCATTTCCAGAACTTGCTTCCAGTATTGAACAGTCAAGGGAAGACAGGAAATTAGGATCTGAATTAGGAAGCTTGCTAAGATTTTCTGACATCAAATCAACTTTTTCTGTTTGTTCTTCTTTGATGGTACAATCCACAGTCTTCTCTGTAATCAGAGACTCTGTTTTAAAATTTTCACCACCAAGAAAAGAATCTTGAAAAGAACTCAAATTCCGGTATGGTTCTTTTCCTGGAATGGGAAAGTTGTGTGCAGGAAGAGACAACTTATCTAATTTAAGATACTGGCTACTTCTTTCTACACTAACATCATTTTGATCAAGACTCTTTGTAACAGGCTCCAAGTGCACTGGGCTGGTAGTTTGAGCACTGCCAGAATCTGAAAGTTCTATCCAGGAATTCTGCTCAGAAGACAGAGCATGGCTATCCTTTGAAGACTCATCATTCTTTGTTTTATGAACATTTGCGTATATCGGGATATCTTGCATTTTTGATAAGATTATCTGTAATTTCTTAAGTATTCTCCTACGGTGTCCTGTAGGTGATATTCCAATTTTGTGTAGCAGGCTGTCATTTATTGCTGCACAGTCCTTTACAGTATTCAGACCAAAGTCACGGAAATGTGAGAGATACTGCTCCAAATTAATGCTCATTAGGAAATCTTTGATATCAACATTTATTTCACTGACTGAGGTCATAATGGTGGCTTCATTACCAAGTTGAATTATTAAAAACAGTACAATGAGATACACACAGAAGAATGTACTTCGAAGTATTGGTTCTCCCTCTATCATCTGCAACAGAAAAATTTCTCAAATGTTGTTTTCTCCATAGTAACTGTTTTACATGCGTAAGCCTGGAAAAAAAAAATAGAGGTAATTTATTACTACATTTTAATTATTAAAATCTAGATTTACATTATAAACTTTCTCTGAAGAAACACAGTAGAAATTAGGATAATAACTTACATTCACTAAAATCTTGGAACCTTGGTGCATTGCTTTGTATGCCCTAGAATGCCAAACCTAGGTGTAGTGTTGAGGTGCAGAACAGAAATATTAATGTAGTGTCAAAATATGAATTTCAAAAAGGCAAAAAAAATGGCTCTCATACTAATATAGAATGGACATTGGTCAAAAATTCAACTTATTAATTAATGAGGGAACCAGTAAGGTGGCAAAGCTGGTTCCAAGAGCATTTGTGGAACAAGTTTATACACTCAGGCCTTGATATCCACAAGGGAGTGGTTCCCAGACCCCCTGCAGATCCCAAAATCTGAGGATGCTCAAGTTCCTTATATAAAATGGTGTAGTATTTGTATATAACCTACTCACACTCTCTCATTACTTCAAATCATCTCTAGATTACTTAGGATACCTAATACAATGCAAATACTATGTAAATAGTTATTAATGCTTATGCTAAATACTTAACTGTTTTCTCAGTCTTTGCAAGCACTTTATCAGGAACCAGAGAGATCATTTTTGCCTTTGTAAGGGCAACACTAACACTTCCATGAATTTCAGCTTCCTTCTGCTTTATCATGCGAATGCTCAATTCATTCTTACTGACCTTACAGCCAACTTCCACAGGTGACATGCCACTTTCCAAAATACCTAAGATTTTAATTTTCTTGTCAAGAAAGCACTTTACACTCCCTCTCAGCCTTTGAGGGATTGCTCTGACCACTTAACTGCTTTTTAGGAGCCACTTTTTCACAGAAACAAAGGGTGCACACAACACAAGCAGCAAACGAATCAAGGCAAACACTGCTCAAACAATGAGTGCTGGAGAGACTGAGGATCTGTGAAATGGTAGGAGGCCTCAGCAGAAGATGCTTACATACCACTTCATTCATGAGGATTCAGCATAGTGCTCTGCACAGGACAAATTCAAGTTTTGCTTTTTGGAACTTTTTTTTTTTCCCTCCAAATATTTTCGATTCGCAGTTAGCTGAATTCAGGGATGAGGAACCCACAAGCTATGGAGGGCCAACTGTACAGCCCAACAAGAAAGGCATTTTAAAAACAATATAAGGAAAAGAAACAGTATTAGAATAAGACTACTAGATTAGATTTTAAAAACTAGTTAATGTCCCACAGGACATAAACCAAAAACTTTGGGGTTACTTTTTCCACTGGGCAAAAATCAACAAGATAGGTAACTTTATAGCATCTAGGTTCTAACCTAATAGTAAATAGCAAAGTCAAACACAGGAATTAGACTTAAAATTAAATATCCCTAGGGTAGGCCTGTTAAACAATACCCCCAATATGGCATTAAAAGAACATGTTGTGCATTGTTTTGATTTTCAAGTTTTAGATAATTTTCCTTAACAGTAGTTAAATATTTTACCCTTTTACTACACTCCCTTTCAAGGACAGTTAAAAAGTAGTTAGTATATATTTCTCTGGAGTCCCTGGGAGGCATAAACAGTTACATGCTTAACTACAAGCCAAAAGGTCGGCAGTCTGAACCAGCCAGAGGTGTCTGGGAAGATAGGCTTGGCAATCTACTTCCCAAAGGTCACAGCCTTCAAAACCTTATGGAGCAGTTCTACTTTGCACACATGTGGTCTCCTTAAGTTGGAAAGGACTCACTCAATGTCAACAAACAACAACAATATATATATTTCTCTTGTGAACAGTTTTCACTGGGAAAAAGCAACAGCCTTATATGTAAATATATAATACTAATATACAAGATCCTTCTTCTTGTCTTAGTCTGCAAGGTCCGCTGAAACCTGTACAACCTGTACACCATGGGTGACCCTGCTGGTGTTTGAAATACTGGTCACATAGCTTCCAGAATCACAGCAACACGCAAGCCACCACAGTACAACAAACTGACAGACTAGGAAGAAAAGACATGGCAATCTACTTCTAAAAGACAAAAACTGGCCAGTGAAAACCTTATGAATAACAGCAGAACAGTGTCTGATATAGTGACAGAAGATGAGCCCCTCAGGTAGGAAGCATTCAAAACATGACTGGAGAAGAGCTGCCTCCTCAAAACAAGAGTCGACCTTAATGATGTGGATAGAGTAAAGCTTTTGGGACCTTCATTTGCTGACATGGCATGACTCAAAATGAGAAGAAACAGCTGCAAAGATCCATGGATAATTGGAGTGTGGAATGTACCAAGTATAAATCTAGGAAAACTGGTAGTGGACAAAAATGAAATGGAACACATAAAGATCAATATCCTAAGCATTAGTGAGCTGAAATAGACTGTGACTGCTGTTGTCCATTCTGAACTGAACAATCATAAGGTCTGCTATGCCGGGAATGACAACTTGAAGAAGAACGTTGTTACATTCATTGTCAAAAAGAACATTTCAAGATATATCCTGAAGTACAACGCTGTCAGTGATAGGATAATATCCATATGTCTACAAAGAAGATCAGGTAATACGACTATTATTCAAATTTACGCATCAACCACTAAGGCCAAAGATGAAGAAACTGAAGATTTTCACCAACTTCTGCAGTCTGAAATTGATCAAACATGCAATCAAGATGCACTGATACAGTAGATAAGAATTAGATTAAGGGAAGGACAACACACAATACAGGGGAAGTCAGCACAACTGGACTAAACCAAAAGCTAAGAAGTTTCCTGAATAGAATCAAACACTTTGAGGGACAGAGTAGCAGGGGCAGGGATCTGGGGACCATGGTTTCAGGGGACATCTTGGTCAACTGGCATAACAAAGTTTGTTAAGAAAATGTTCTGCATCCTATTTTGGTGGCAGGCATCTGGGGTCTTAAAAGCTAGCGAGCGGACATCTAAGATGCATCAATTGGTCCCAACACAACTGGAGTAAAGGAAAATGAAGAACACCAAAGACACAAGGAAAATATTAGCCCAACAGACATAAAGGGCCACATAAAGCAGAGACTCCATCAGTGTGAGACCACAAGAACTAGATGGTGCCCCGCTACCACCAATGACCACCCTGAAAGGGAACACAACAGAGAGTCCCTGATGGAGGAGAAAAGCGGGGTACAGAATTCAAATTCTAGTAAAAAGACCAGACTTAATGGTCTGAGACTGGAGGGACCCCAGGAGACATGGCCCCAGACTCTCTGTTAGCCCAGAACTGAAACCATTCCTGAAGCCAACTCTTCAGACACAGATTAGACTGGACTATAAGAGATAAAATGACACTCATGAAGAGTGTGCTTCTTAGCTCAAGTAGATATGTAAGACTAAATGGGCAGCTCCTGTCTGGAGGTGAGATGAGAAGGCAAAAAGGGACAGGAGCTGGTTGAATGGACATGGGAAATCCAGGGTGGAAAGGAGGAGTGCGTTGTCACATTATACAAAGAGCAACTCAGGTCAAATAACACTGTGTGTATAAATTTTTGTATGAGAAACCAACGTGAACTGTAAACTTTTGCTTAAAGCACAATTTAAAAAAAAAAGAAAAGAAAAAAGGATGCACTGACAATTACTGGTAACTGGAATGCAAAAGTTAGAAATAAAGTAGGATCAGTAATTGGAAAATATGGCCTTGGTGACAAAAACAATGCAGGAGATCACATGATAGAATTTTGCAAGACCAATGACTTCTTCATTGCCAACACTTTTCTTCAATAACAAACTGTGACTATCCATGTGGACTTTGCCAGATGGAATGCACAGGAAAACAAACCGACTACATCTGTGGAAAGAGGCAATGGAGAAGTTCAATATCATCAGTCAGAAGAAGGCCAGGGGCTGACTGTGGAACAGACCATCAATTGCTCATATGCAAGTTCAAGCTGAAGCTGAAGAAAATTAAAACAAGTCCACGAGAGCCAAAAAATGACCTTCAGTATATCCCACCTGAATTTAAAGACCATCTAGAGAATAAATTTGACCCAGTGAACACTAATGACTGAAGATCAGACAAGTTGTAGGATGACATCAAGGACGTCATACATGAAGAAAGCAAAAGGTCATTAAAAAGACAGGAAAGAATGAAAAGACCAAGATGGATGTCAGAAGAGACTGAAACTTGCTCTTGAGCGTCAAGTAGCTAAAGCGAAACAAAGAAATGAGGTAAAAGAACTAAACAGAAGAATTTAAAGGGTACAGGGAGAAGACAAAGTATTAAAATGAACTGTGCAGAGAGTTGGAGTTAGAAAACCAAGAGGGAAGAATACACTCAGCTTTTCTCAAAGTGAAAAAATTCAAGTCTCAAGTTACAATATTGAAGGATTCTATGGGCAAAATACTGAACAACATAGGGGGCATCAAAAGAAGATGGAAGGAATACAGAGTCACTGTAACAAAAAGAATTGGTCGACGTTCAACCAATTCAGGAAGTAACCTATTATCTAGAACTAAGGATATTAAAGGAAGAAGTCCAAGCTGCACTGAAACCCCTGAGGAAAAACAGGGCTCCAAGAATAGACGTAATACCAACTGAGATGTTTCAACAAACAGATGTAACACTGGAAACACTAATTCGTCTATGGAAAGAAATTTAGAAGACAGCTACCTGGCCAACTGACTGGAAGAGATCCATATTTGTGCCCATTCCAAAGAAAGGTGATCCAAAAGAATGTGGAAATCATCAAACTATATCATTAATATTACACACAAGTAAAATTTTGCTGAAGATAATCCAAAAACGGTTGCAGCAGTACATCCACAGGGAACTGCCAGAAATGCAAGCCGGATTCAGAAGAGGATGTGGAACCAGGGATATCACTGCCAATGTCAGATAGATCTTGGCTAAAAGCAGAGAATACCAGAAAGACATTTACCTGTGTTTTATTGGATCATAACAAATTATGAATAACACTGCGAAGAATGGGAATCCCAGAACACTTAATTGTTCTCAAGCAGAACCCAAACATAGATCAAGAGGTAGTCATTCGAACAGAATAAGACGATACTGCGTGGCTTAAAATCAGGTAAGGGGTGTGTCAGGATTGTATCCTTTTATCTATTTATTCAATCTGTTGAGCAAATAATCTGAGAAGCTGGACTATATGAAGAAAAATGTGGCATCAGGATTGGAAGAAGACTCACCAACAATATGCAATATGCAGATGACTCAACCTTGCTTGCTGAAAGCAACGAAGACTACTTACTAATGAAGATCAAACACCACAGCCTTCAGTATAGATTATATCTCAAGATAAAGAAAACAAAAATCTTCACAACTGGATCAAAAAGTAACATCATGATAAAAGGAGAAAAGATTGAAGTTGTCAAGGATTTCATTTTACTTGAATCCACAATCAATGCCCACAGAAGCAGCAGTCAAGAAATCAAACAACAGAATGCACTGGGTAAATGTGCTGAAAAAGACATCTTTTAAAGCGTTCAAAAGCAAAGATGTCACTTTGAGGACTAAGGTGTGCCTGACCCAAGCCATGGTATTTTCAATTACCACATATGCATGTGAAAGCTCAACAATGAATAAGGAAGACCAAAGAAGAATTGATGTTTTTGAATTATGATTTGGCGAAGAATACTGAATATACATACCATGGACTGCCAGAAGAACAAAGAAGTCTGTCTTGGAAGAAGTACGGCCAGAATGCTCCTTAGAAAGGATGATGGCGAGACTTCGTCTCACATACTTTGGACATGTTATCAGCAGGGACCAGTCCCTGGAGAAGGACATCATGCTTGGTAGGCTAGAGGGTCAGTGAAAAAGAGGAGGGGCCTCAATGAGATGGACTGACACAGTAGCTGCAATAATGGGCTTCACAGCAAGGATTGTTACAATGGCACAGGACCAGGCATAGTTTCGTTCTGTGTTGTACACAGGGTCGCTATGAGTCAAAACTGACTTTAGGGTACCTAACAACAACACATACAAGATAAGCTAGCTAATTTTTAAATACATTACATAACAGGAAATAAACTAATGTGAAAGTAAAATGAAAAAGTTTAAAGGTCACATTTTCCTCCAATGTACACAGCAGACTCATACAGATTCATTTTTCTCCCAAACAACATAATTAAACTTTTAAAAAGTCAGTTTTATCTGGGTACTGGTTACACAGGGGTGTTCAGTTTTTGAAAATGAATGTGTAATTTTCTGTACAGTACACTTCAATAAGAAGAAAAAGTACAGAATATGCATAATATTCATAAGCAAAAGTAATAAAATGAGACACACCAAAAACAAGATAAATTTCTGTAAACAAGCTTTGATGCAGTGTTTCTGGAAACCACATCTTAAAACAGTGTCCCAAAAGGCACAGCTCTGACTCTGCATGTTATGTGCCAATCACTCATAAGTGGTCTCGACTATTTAAAAATGTCAGCAAACACTGACAAGCAGGTATAAATGATAAGAAAGAAAGCACGCATCTTCTTCAGGCAACACTACAGGAGCAGAAAAATAAAAACAAGACAGAAAATGCCTTTGTCAATGAAGTATTCCTGTGTCACACCCTAAATGCTAAAATGCCAACGAAAAAAAGAGAGACCACACCACCATATGCAAACCTACTTCTCAGATGTGCTACTCTTTTTCTACACAATTATTCTGGAAATAAATGTATTGCCTAATTTTTTTGTACATAAATAATTATTACCAACAGAACAATAAGTGACTGGCATATAAGAGATTTAGTCAGAGCTGTGCCTTTTGGAGAATTGTTTTAATGTATGATTTCCAGAAACACCGCATCAAAGCTTGTTCAAAGAATTTTACCTTGTTTTGGGTGCATCTTCTTTTATTCACCCACTTCAGATTTTATAAACACGTTGAAATGGTCAATCATTTAAAAGATTAGGAAAAATAAATAAATAAAAGATTAGTATATCCTCCTTTTGTTTTTGCTGTTGTTTCATAGGTGCTATCAAGTTGATTCTAACTCATAGCGACCCTATGTACAACAGAACGAAACACCACCTGGTTCTGGGCCATACTCATGACAGTTGTTACGCTTGAGACCACTGTTGCAGCAACTGTGTCAACCCATCTCATTGAGGGTCTTCCTCTTTTTCGCTGACACTCTACCAAGCATGATGTCCTTCTGCAGGGACTGATCCCTCCTAATAACATGTCCGAAGTATGTGAGATGTAGTCTGGCCATCCTTGTTTCTAAGGAGCATTCTGGTTGTACTTCTTCCAAGACAGATTTGTTCGTTTTTTTTTTTTTTTTTGGCAGTCTATGGTATATTCAATATTCTTCACCAACACTATAATTCAGAGGCGTCAAACCTTCTTTGGTCTTCCTTATTCATTGTCTAGCTTTCACATGCGTATGAGGTGACTTAAAACACCATGGCTTGGGTCAGGCTCACCTTAGTCTTCAAGGTGACATCTTTGCTTTTTAACACTTTTAAAGAGGTCTTCTGCAGTAGATTTAACCAATGCAATGCGTCTTTTGATTTCTTGACTGCTGCTTCCATGGGTGTTGATCGTGGATCCAAGTAAAAGGAAATCCTTGACAACTTCAATCGTTTCTCCATTTATCATGATGTTGCTTATTGTTCCAGTTGTGAGGATTTTTGATTTCTTTATGTTGAGGTGTAATTCATACTGAAGGTTGTGTCATCTGCATATTGTAGGTTGTTAATGAGTCTTCCTCCAATCCTGATGCTGCGTTCTTCTTCATATAGTCCAGCTTCTCCAATTATTTGCTCAGCGTACAGACTGAATAAATATGGTGAAAGGATACAACCCTGATGCACACCTTTCCACAGTGGTAAGCACAGCTGCCTTCCAAGCAGTTGACTCTGGTTCCATTCCCGGCCAACACAGTGGGCTGACACTTCATTCAAAAGTGGCTGCAGCAGTATATCAACAGGGAACTGCTAGAAATTCAAGCTGGATTCAGAAGAGGATGTGGAACTAGGGATATCATTGCTGATGTCAGATGGATCTTGGCTGAAAGCAGAGGACAGCAGAAAGACGTTTACTTGTGTTTCACTGACTATTCAAAGGCATTCCACTGTGTGGACCATAACAAATTATGGATAACACTGTGAAGAACAGGAAATCCAGAACACTTACTTGTTCTCATGCAAAACCTGTACATAGATCAGAGTCATTCATTCAAACAGAACAAGGAGTTACTGCGTGGTTTAAAGTCAGGAAAGGTGTGCATCAGGGTTGTATACTTTCACCATACTTATTCAGTCTGTATTATATCCTTTTAAGTAGAATAAATTACAAAAGCCACAGTCTTGCTTACCAGTCTCCATGAAAACTTTAGAAAGGATTAATAGGACAAAAACAAATTTAACAAAATATACCAAGAAATGATCTATCTGTTCCTTTTATCCTCCCTACTGCAGGTAGTGGCATCATCACACACCCAATCACTCAAGCCTAAAGCCCCAAAGGCATCCTTGAGTCCTCCACTGAGTTACCCACCATGCATGCTACTAGTTTTACCTCTCCATCCCTACTGCCCTTGCAATGGCTCAAGCCCTCATTACATCTTTTGCCTGCTTTACAGCAACAGTCTCTGAACAAACATCCCAGCCCAGTCTCCATGTATCAGTGTAAAATTAGAATGTCCCTCCACATCCTCAACAGGATAGTCTAAGCTCCTTAACATGGCATACCACAATCTGGTCTTTGCCTAACAATAATATAACACCAGTTACTACTGACATAAACAGCAATTACATGCCAGACATCATTCCTCATAGATCCTTCCTGCAAGGTAGAAGTTCCTCCAGCCTCATGCTCAACTCATGCCAAACACTGTCAACATTCTTCACTCGTTTAGTTCGTTATTGTTAATTAACTTTCCTCCAGGGCAAAGAGCTGTTTAACAGCCTCATACCTTTTGCCTATGCTGCACCTGCTTGCAAAATCTACAATTTTGCAAAATCCTATGCATCATTTAAAATTCTGAATAGGCAGAGACATTACCTCTTCTGTGAAGGCTTCCTATTAACCACTTAAAATGGAATGAATCATTCCTTTCTGCATATACTTCTATAACTAGTATCCTAGTACTTGCACAGCGCTTGGAACATTGTTGCTGTTGTTGTTGTTAGGTGCCATTGAGTTGGTTCCGACGTGTAGCAATCCTACATACAACAGAACAAAACATTGGCCAGTCCTGTACCACCCTCATAATCGTTGTTATGCATGAGCCCATTGTTGCAGCAACTGTGTCAATCCATCTTATTGAGGGTTTTCCTCTTTTTCACTGATCCCCTACTTTCCAAGCAAGATGTCCTCCTCCAGGGACTGGCCCTGCTTGATAACATGTCCAAAGTATGTGAGACAAATACTTGCCATCCTTGCTCCTAAGGAGCTTTCTGGCTATACTCCTTCTAAGACAGATTGGTTTGCTCTTCTGGCATTCCATGGTATAAGAAATTGGAGAAGGGCTGGTAGGGATGGCAGAAGTGGATGAAAGGCCCATTTTGTTAGTGTTTTAGGTGTGTGTGCATTTGTGTTTTAATACACAAAGCCCTTTCCTTCCTTTGGAGTATGCACATATGTTTCCTGGGTGGTTGACTCAAAGATGGATACACTAAATGCTCCATGCAAAACCATCCCTCTTTTCTACCATTCAACATGCTGAAAATGCCTGATGGAATGTGACTCCTTTTTGCGAGACACAAGAGGCTCCCACCCCCAAGCCTTGCAAACTTGTGTGCTTTAACATCATCTCCATCTCCAATCACCTGACTTTTTAAAAAACTGACTACCCAAGTGCATTCACAGATCCAGTTCTTTCCTTAGAGGCTTATAGCCCCCATCCACATGAACAGATGCTAAGAGATGGGCATGCTTAACTCTCTAAAATTCTACCATGTGCAATCTCCTTAATATAAAATTGAAGCCCTCCACATTTTGACCTCTACTTGGTACACTGGCATGGCTCTCCAGGTACTGATCTGCGGCTGTAGCAATGACAATGACTGACAACTGGGCTCAGGAATCTGTGTGTGTAACACACTCCAAAGATGAGTGGGATGTGCAACCAAATTGGTAATTACAGTTCTAAATTCCTTACCCTCCCCAAACATGCTTTACACTGTCCCATCTGAACCTCCACTCATTACTCTCCTCCCCTTGGATGGAATGCCCTTCCTAGCCCAGAAGTCTGAAATCAAACACAAATCCTACTTCCTTCACTTTCTAACAGTAGAAACACAGGCATATGTCTGTGTCTTCATTTCCTTACCTGTAAAATGGAAACACTGGAAGGCACCTCAGTGTTGGTGAAGATTAAATGAGAATCCACCAGAAGTGCTTAGAAAACATTCATTCTCTCCCATCACTATAATTATTTCTTTTCATCACTGCAGTCATTATCTCCCCACAGTTGAAATCTTTCCCACTCTTTGAGGTCTAAATCAAATGTTATTTCCTGCGTAAGGTCTCTACTGAACAAGAAATAAACTCTCTTCTCTCTGGAGCTTAGCTGCTAAACAAAAGGCTGGCAGTTCAAATCTACCAGCTGCTCTTTGGAAACCCTATGGGATAGTTTACTCTGTCCTATAGGGTTGCTATAAGTCAGAATCAACTTGACAGCAATGAGTTTGGTTTTTTGGTTTTTTCTCTGTATTTCTACAGAATATACATATAAGAGAATTTGATCATATTCTGCTGGTTCCATAGAAACTTAAAGGGCCAGGATAGCACAGCAGCACAAGAGCTAAGACTTTGGAGCCAGACAACCTGGGTTAAATCCCAGTTCCTTTGTTTATTAGCTTTGTGAGCTTGGGCAAGTATTTAACCTCTCTGTGCTTCAATTTCCTCATCAGGAATATGGGAATAATAATAGTACCTACCCTCCGTGGGATGCTCTGAGAATTAGATGAGTTAATATGTGTAAAGAACTTAGAACACTGACTGGCACACAGTAAACACTAAATAAGTGTTTGCCATTACCATTCTTATTTTTATTACCCCATAATTAACTCTGCCAAGATGATGACCAGCCCATACAAGTTGCCCAATAAATATCAAATAATTTGTTTACGAACATAGTGTATAATGTATATGCAGTGCATATTTACAGAATGCACAAACTACAGATTTGCCCCTTACAGATGCAAATGTCCATTTGCCTACCCTATCCTAATCTGTTCCCATGAGGAAATAAGGTGAAAGAAAAGTAACATTTAGGAGCACCTGCTGCATGCCCACTTTTGGTATCACAATAAACACTATCTTACTATCTTTTGCAGGTCTACCTTGAAAAATATCCTGAACCCAGCTACTTCTCATCACCTCCCTTGGTCACATCCAAGTCCAAGCCACCACCTTGTCTTAAACCACTGCAACAGCCTCCATGCTATATCCCTGCTTCTCTCCTTGCCCTTCTGCCCCCTCTTCTTTTCAAGGTCTTTCAAAGGCATCCCCATTACAGCTAGAATAAAATCCAAAGTCCTTGCCATGGCCTACAGGGACTGACAACGTCTTGCTGTGACCTCCTGACTTCATCTTCCTTCATTCTCTCCCCAGCCATCACTCAATTGCAACCATGTTGATCTCAGTCCTGTTCCCACCTCATGGCCTTAGCACTCACATTTCCATCTCTGTCAAACTTTCTTCCCCTAAATATGCCAATGGTTCCTCCATCACTTTAGCAGGTCTTTGCTCAAAAGTGTCTCCTTTAGAAAGGCCTTCCTTAACTCACCTAAGCATATAAGCATGCCTTTTGTTTCTCTACCCCTTCCCCCTGCTCTGTCTTCATGGTATTTATACCTGACATTTGTTTATTGTTCCAGAAGTGGGGATATTATCTATTGTTCTCGGTGCCAGTCCTGCAGCTTTAACACTGTCAGGCATACAGATAGCAGGTGCTCAATAAATGTTTGCTGAATGACTTCTTCCAGCTTTCAGGTAATTTAAGATAAGAAATGGAAAATGTGCATAGTTTTAAAATTTTGTGTGCTTAAGTCATCAAGCTAGTAAGGAGCAGAGGAAAGATTCAAAACACAGGTTTCTCCAATCCATCTAACTACTAAGAGTCCTCAAATCAGGACAGTTGGAAGTAGGGAGAGGTCAACTGGAAGCACTCCAAACCATCTGTGGGGCTTTTAAGAACTCCTAAGCTGAAATACCCTTCCCGCTCCACTCCTACTGCCTCAGGAGAGAAAAACCATCACAATGAGCCCCTGTTACCAGTGAAGATTTGTCATACTCTCCAGCTGTGCTAGGAAAGAAAACATTAAAAACGATGGACCACTTCATTAAACCACAAAGTCATTCAATATTCCATTTCACAACTACTAGAATCACCTTTGCCTGACTCTAGTATCTTACAGGGATAGAATAGCATAATACAATTGAACTGTCATATATTTAATCCAATAAGAAAAAAAAAAGCACATCATTTTAAAATCAGAAACATAACCTCAGCACAGTTAGAAACTTCAAAGTTGTTGACATCATAGGCTTAACAATCATTGGGTTATAAGACTGAAATGAACCTTAGAAAATATATACCAAAAAAAAAAAAAAAAGAAGAAAACAAAAAGACTGCTACATGAATAATGAAACTTTTCAATGTTATCAATACAAGTCTTATAGATTCTAATGACAATGAGTTTACTACATTCTAAAACAGTGGTTCCCCAAGGAATGGAACTATCTTCCAGGAGGCGATCCAAAAATATGTGAGAAAATGTTTTTGCAGGTCACAATGATTGAGTGGCACCAGCAGACAGGAACCACGATTATGATGTCCTACACTGGTACCCAAGCTAAAAACCTCAGGGACATTTTTTAATCCTCCAACTCTCACAACTAATCAGTTCCTCATACAGTGCCTTAGTGTGGACAAATAGCTAATTTCTTGAAAAATGAAGGGGACTCCATACAGATAACATGCTAGTAGTTCAGTGGTAGAATTCTTGCCTTTTATGCGGGAGACCTGAGTTCTATTCCTGGTTGTCATGGATTGAATTGTGTCCCCCCAAAAATGTGTGTATCAATCTGGCTGGGCCATGATTCCCCATATTGTGTGGTCGTCCTCCATTTTATGGTTGTAATTTTATGTTAAAGAGGATTAGGGTGGGATTGTAACACCCTTACTAAGGTCACATTCCTGATCCGACATAAAGGGAGTTTCCCTAGGGTGTGGCCTGCACCACCTTTTTTATCTTACAAGAGATAAAAGGAAAGAGAAGCAAGCAGAGAGTTGGGGACCTCATACCACCAAGAAAGCAGTGCCAGAAGCACTGAGGTTTCTGTGCTGAGATGCTCCCAGACCAAGGGAAGACTGACAAGAGGGACCTTCCTCCAGAGCCAACAGAGAGAGAAAGCCTTCCCCTGGAGCTGACGCCCTGAATTTGGACTTCTAGCCTACCAGACTGTGAGAAAATAAATTTCTCTTTGTTAAAGCCATCCACTTGTATTTCTGTTACAGCAGCACTAGATGACTAAAACACTGGCCAATGCACCACATGCACAGCCACCGCCCATCTGTCAGTGGAGGCTTGCATGTTGCAGTGATGTGAACAGGTTTCAGCAGCACTTCCAGACTAAGACAGAAAGATTTGGCAATCTACTTCTGAAAATCAGCAAACGAAAACCCTGTGGATCACAACTGATCTGCAACCGATCATGGAGATGGTGCAAAACCAGGCAGTGCTTCATTCCATTGTACAAAGGACTGCCATGAGTCAGGGCCAACTCAAAGGCAGCTGAACACAACTACAGGTCTACAAAATTCCACATTTGCTTCAGCACAGAATATATATACAAGACATAGGTGTATCTGCATATCAAGCAAAATCATTGTTTGACACCAAGATGTTAACTCCAAGTAATCATAAAGATAACACATTTAAGTTTGACTGTTGCTGACAACCATGCAGAAGAGGAAGTGGTTTTGAGAAAATACGTTTCTTGCCGTACTTCTTCATCTCACAGTAAAGAGCTTTACTGCAAAAGGTTGAGGGTCCGGACTTCTAACTTACTCGTCTAACCTGAATACTTAGCCCCCAGGAAACTGTAAAATCAGTTGTTGGGTATCCCTCTCCTATACCACTCATTCACCTACCTTAGCTTGTGGCAAAACTGTCCTCACTAAATCCCTTACAGGAAGCCCATTTCTTCAACCTGGCCACCTCTCTTAAACGTGGTCACCCACAGGCTCTGGCCTCCACTGCCCCATGTTCTGTACATTGATCCCTCCATGCCCATCAAAACACATCCATCCTGTTTCACTCTTCCTCAGATTTATATTGCTAATAATAACAGCCAATATGTATGAAGTTTACAAAACATCTCTGTAGTATCTGATTTAACTCTCACAACTGCCTTAGAAGCAAAGCCCCATGCCCAAGATCACACAGCAGATAAAGAGCCAGAATTCCAAGAGTCTAACTCTTCAGCCTGTGCAGTTAACTGTGATGCCTCCTAAGAGTTTTACCAATAGTAGAGAGGTATCAAAGACATATTTTCCCTCTCTTTTGACTACCCAGCTTAAGCACTTATACTCACTAGGGAAATGCTGCTTAAATATACCGTACATTGCAAGTTTATAGACACTTTTGGTTTGATTGAGGGTGTACATGCCCATGTAAGTGGTTAAATATCAAAGTCTATATTTATATATTTATATAGGAGTACTGGTGGCACAATGGTTAAGAGCTCAGCTGCTAACCAAAAGGTTGGCAGTTCGAATCCACCAGCCACTCCTTGGAAACCCTGTGGGGCAGTTCTACTCTGTCCTATAGAGTCACTATGAATTGGAATGAACTCATAGGCAACTTTTATTTCTTTTTTCTTTTTTTTTTTTTTTTTGATTGCTTGAGACTTAAGAGCCAATAAACAAATTAAGGGAGAATATCTTTGAAATCATAGTATAAAGCAGTGGTAATACAGGATTTAGGAGCCTTGGTTGCACAATAGTTAAGCACTGCAGGGGAGAAAAGACCTGGCGATCTGTTCCCACAAAGATTACAACCTAAGAAACCCTATCAGACAGTTCTACTCTGTCCTAAAAACAAACAAAAACCTGTTGCCGTCGAGTCAATTCTGACTCATAGCAACCTTACAGGACAGAGCAGAACTGCCTCATAGGGTTTCCAAGGAAAGGCTGGTGGATTTGAACTGCTGACCTTTTGTTTAGCAGTTATAGCTCGTTTTAACTCTTAACCACTACGCCACCAGGACTCCCTCGGTCCTATAAGGGTTTCTATAAGTCAGAGTCAAATCCATGGCACACAACAACAATAATACAGAATTTATTAAAATTTATTTTGTGTATCTCATTACAGAAAGACAACTAATGCAGGAATATAGTACAAGAATATGAAGCCAAAATCAAATCATAAAATATGACAAAATTCAGCTTTCACTGTCCACCACAGCAGTCAATGGTGATGGTTAAAAGCCACCCGTCCAGAAGAGAAAGTACTGATACAAAAACATACCTGAGCATGATCTTGAAGGTTTGATTTTAAATGAGGCAAAAAGAGACAGGAGATATACTAGAAGATTTTGGTCAACCTCTGTTTTTATTCAAAGTAAACCACCCTGTACATACTTGGATTTGTCTTCCTTTGAGGGACCAATTCAAGTCTTACAAGTCTAGTACCACCACATTCATAACACTCCTCTGCCTATTCCATCCTTTCCTTAATCCCTCATTAATTTCATCTAGGCAGCAGTATAGATAGCAAAGTGCCCTCAAATCAGGCAGGCTTCCTCACTTAATGACTATGTGCCTTGATTACACTATTAACTTTCCTGAAGCTCAGTGGCCTCATTTGTAAAATGATGATAATTTACCTCACATCTTACAGGATTTTTGTTAGGGTTAAGCAAGTAAAACACGTAGGGCATATATAACAGTACCTGATGTGAACCAGCACCAGTGGTTAAGCATTTGGCTGCTAACCAAAAGGTCACCAGTTTGAATCCACCAGCTGCTCCTTGGAAACCCATGAGGCAGTTCTCCTCTGTCCTATAGGGTCGCTATGAGTCGGAACTGACTTGACGGCAATAGGTTTTGTTTCTTTTCGGACGTGAATTATAAGTGTACAATAAACTTTGGCTATTACTATTAATCAACCCGTTGTACACGTATTGCTAAGGAGCCCTGATGGCGCAGTGGTTAAGCAATCGGCGGCTAACCAGAAGGTCAACAGTTTGAACCCACCAGCCACTCCGCAGGAGAACGATATGGCAGTCTGCTTCCATAAAGATTTACAGTGTTGGAAACTCTATGGGGCAATTCTACTCTGCCCTGTAGGGTCACTATGAGTCAGAATCAACTCGATGGCACAGGTTTGTTTATACCATATGCACTTGATCATACTTATACTGTATTACTGTACTTGGTTTGAGTGTTATTCTTCTGCCTACATAGTAATATTACATTCTTTTAAATTAGAATGGTAAATTATTTTTCTAATAAACCCACAAAGCATCTAACACAGTAGTAAACATAATTTATTGATTTAGTAAAATACAGATGTGATCAGAGTAGCAAAAAATGATATTACCAGAGACTTTAGAGTTGGAAAGCAGAGTTCAGTAATTACCATCAGGGACACTGGATCCAGATCACAGTGGTACAGATCCCAGCTCAGCCATTTGCTGGCTACATGTCCTTGGGAAGTTTCCTTATTTTCCTGTGCCTCACTGTGGTGGTCTGTAAACAAGGATAACTCTGCCTACCTCATATGGCTGTTTTCACAATGAAACAAGTAAATATGCATAAAGATCTTAGAACAGTATCTGACAAGCAATAAACATTTAATTAGTGTCTGCCAGATGCAGAATAACTGAGGTTTGAGCTGAAAAATAGCAGCTCTGGGAAAAGTTATTTCACAGCTGGATCAAGGAGAAAAGATTGTTCTATGTTTTTTTGTTATTGTATTTACTGTGCAATCTGAAAAACACAACTCTTTCAAAATCTAGAACTTAATATTTCTTTTTACATCCAGTGAGGGTCAGGTATGATAGTTATATGAGATCATTAGTAGCAAGGATAATACCTAGGTTTAGGGGTTTTAGATAATATCTCAACAGTTAAGTGCTAGATAATCTTACCTTCAGAAAGTCTCTTCTCTTTCAAGTTGTCCATCTAGATTTTAAGTTAATTGGCTAAGGTTTGAAACATGTTTTAATTTCTAATTGAAAAAGCTTTAAAGTAGCACCATAACTCTTATGTAACCAGAGATGATGGCTTTCATCTTCCCGAGTTCCTACTAAAGCAGAAGCAGGGATAACGAAAAGGAATAATAAGCCAAAGCCTGCATCAGTGTGAAGGACCCCCACCTGTGTGGCCCTAACACCTGGACATTTACTGCTGCCCTGTGCTAGCTGCTCCTACCCATCTCTACAGTGTAGCCACATCTGTATCCTGGCAGCTAAATGCAGGAGAATCAGATCCTTTAGGACTCCTGACCTCAACATGGGCATATAGTCTTCAGGATTCTGTTGCATTTCATGCTACACTGGACAAAACTTTAGTGCTTAATCCACTCAGATCAAAAACTAGCACAATATTCTTCTTTAGCAAAAAGATGTTAAAATGTACATTTATGATGTGTACCTTTTTGTATTTTATTTCAATTTTAAAATTTTAGTACAAATGCAGATGTCACCATTTTCTTGAGTGTAAGAGGCACTTTTTTAGTCTAGCAACCAGACATCTCAAAATAGCCTACTGTGAACGTTTCCTTTCTTTGCATTTATAAATAGCACCATGACCTCTTTTCCAACTGAATTTGAGGGCTTATTCCTATTGGTTCAGTGACTGTCAAAGTCTCTTTTCTTATGAAAAGAGGGAATCTCAGCAAACATCTCCTAACTTACTGACCCATTTATTCACATTTATTCATTCAACAAATATTTAAGGAACACTATTCTCTCCTAGATAATGGTGCAATATATTTGCAGTTCATCATAATTGCGACTATCTTCTCATTTGAGAACAGTGACAAGGGCTACAAAGAAAGTGAACATGCAAATTCTTTCCTAGATTAGACATGACTTTAAGCAAAGGAAAACGACATGCATATCAGCAATCAGCTTTCTACAACTCAGTAAATGTCAGCAAAGGAATATGTATCTATAACATATATACGTATACTCAAATAGTAATGACGAGAAAAATCAAATTTTGTGGCCTTTTATGTGGTTTACAATTTAGTATCGTTTTACTTTTAATTACATAGTGAAGTGGCAACATCATCCCTTGTTAGTGCTTAAAATCTCTAAATATCTCAAACCAACTCCATGAATAGTGAGGCAAAATACTAGAGCAATTCAGAGCTTTGGTACTGGGGTAATCAGCGAAGGCGCCACGGAGCCAAGTTTCAAGATGTATTGGAAGAAATATAGCAGGTGGAGTCGGCAGCATCTGAAGAAGGAATGCCATAAAGGGAGCAGAAAAGGAGAAGATGTTTTCAGGCAACAGCAAGGAAAGGAGAATATCTGGGACTGACGTAGGGTTCAACAAGCTGTGGAAGGGGATGCCAGAAAGGAAAGCTGGAGTCAGATGCAAAGAGCATTAAGTAGCAGGCTAAGGAGTCTGAACTTCATCAAGATATAATGAAGAGTCCTGGCAACCCCTCTCACCATCACCACCCTATGAGCCTGAGGGCCCCTCCTCCCCAAAACACACAACACCTGATAATCAGCATGCAGGGCACACTTCTCTTCTGCTCTCTCCCCTGACCATCTCTCCAGCCCCAAGAATAAATATTCTCTTCTCTTTCTAAAACTATGTACTGTAACCAACAGTCCTTTTCGCATCCTATTTTTGTGAGAACCATAAAGACATATAAGTTGTCTTATTAGCCCCTTCCTGAGTATTTCTGCATCTTCCCACCAACCTTTGTACACAAATGGCATAAGAGAGAAAAATAATTCTCCCCATCTCTTACTAGGAGTTTTCCCACTGAAGCTGCTCAACAAATTAACTACTCCAACCTAGACCAGGACTCCTTTGCTCCTTTCACAGCATGGGTAAAGTAAGCTTATGCTGAGTCAAAACTATAACAAAATTTCATGGGGTAAAATTTGTAACTAGAAAGGATCAAGCGAAGAAAATACCACTGAGTACTACTTCGACTAAGAAAATAAGTGAGCAAAATGGCTTAACTACCATTACATATGCAATCTGACCAATATAAAATAAATAAAATGGTGAACTACAAAAGTCTAAGACTTTTCAGAAAAGATTAAGATGACATCTCATAGCCTCTAATCATGCATGAAACATAGTTGGCCAAAGCTAAGAAATATTCCAACATTAATAAGAAGTTCTCTAATAATTAATATTTTACAGAGCATTTAAAAAAACTCTACAGTTTGGTATATGCAAAGACTAGAACCTTTAAATAAGTCAATAAGTAAATGGAAAAATAACTACTTGTTAAAGGAAAGTTATTAAAGCAATAACCATCATTTATATTTAGCATTTTCAACAGCATCTTTCATCAAGCTTTCTCAATGCTGGTGGGGGTGGGGGTGGTAGAAATAACAAAAGGAGTCAAAATACCATCTTAGATATCATGAAAACTGTAACCCAGAATCCCAAGCTTCATACTTTGGATGTGCAAATACAGGTTTCCCCCTGCTATCCAAAAGTACAGCGTTCCTATGAAACCTTCTGTAAACTGAAATGGCGTGAAGCAAAGACGCAATTACCATTAATTCATAAGGGAAAAATTTTTGAGCATTCCCAGAGCCAAAAAATAACCTACCGGACATTATGCTGAGTGAAATAAGTCAATCACAAAAGAACGAATATTGTATGAGACCTCTACTGTAAAAACCCATGAAAAAGTTCACACACAAAAAGTACCAATCTTTGTGAGGGACTGAATTGCTGAAGAGGGCTCTGGGGACCATGGTCTCAGGGAACATCTAGCTCAATTGGCATGACACAGCTTATAAAGACAATGCTCTACATTCTACCTTGGTGAGTAGTGTCTGGGGTCTTAAAAGCCTGTGAGCAGCCATCTAAGATACTCCACTGGTCTCACCCTTCGGGAACAAGGGAGAATGAAGAGAACAGGATACAAGGAAAAGATTAGTCCGAAGGACTAAATGTCCACAGCTACCAAGGCCTCCACCAGACTGAGTCCAGTACAGCTAGATGGTGCCCGGCTACCACCACTGACTGCTCCGACCAGGATCACAACAGAGGGCTCTGGACAGAGCTGTAGAAGGATGTAGAGCATAATTCTAACCCACAAAAAAAAAAGACCAGATTTACTGGCCTACAGGAGACTGGAGAAACCTCGAGAGTATGGCCCCCAGACACCCTTTTAGCTCAGTGGTGAAGTTACCTCCGAGGTTCACTGTTCAGCCTGGGAGTGGACAGCCCCGTAAAACCAAATGAGACTAACGAGGTACAGGAGTCCAGTGACAAGGGCCAGAAGGCAGAAGGGGACAAGGAAGCTGGTGATAGGGAACACAAGGTTGAGTAAGGATATTGTTGATGTGTTGTGAGATTGTTAACCATTGTCACAGGGCAACATGTGTAGTAACTGTTAAATGAGAAACTATTTTGTTCTGTAAGCCTTCATCTTAAGTGAGAATAACAGCACAATTGGAAGAGCGTAGTCAATGTCACTGAACTGTGCATGTAGAAATTTTTGAAATGGTGTATCTTTGGCTATGTGCATTTTCACCAAAAAAAAAAGGTTGAGAAGTTAGAGGGTTGATATGTTGTGGGGTTGTTAACCAATGTCATAAAACAACATGTGTACTACTGTTTCAGGAGAAACTATTTGTTCTGTAAGCCTTCACCTAAAGTACAAGAAAAAAAAAAAAGTAACAATCTTTGTTGGTTACCAGGGATGGGAGGGGTGGAGAGAAAATACTAAATAGGCAATAGATAAATGGTATCTCGGGTGAAGGGTGAGACAGTACACAATACAGGGGAAACCAGCACAACTTGTACAAGGAAAGGTCATGGAAGCTCCATAGACACAACCAAACTCCCTGAGGGACTGAATTGCTGGGCAGAGGGCTGTGGGGACCACGGTCTCAGGGAACATCTAGCTCAATTGGCATAACACAGTTTATAAAGGCAATGTTCTACATTCTACCTTGGTAAGTAGCGTCTGGGGTCTTAAAAGCCTGGGAGCAGCCATCTAAGATACTCCACTGGTCTCATTCCTTTGGGAGCAAGGGAGAATGAAGAGAGCAGGATACAAGGAAAAGATTAGTCCGAAGGACTAATGGACCACAGCCACGAAGACCTCCACCAGACTGAGTCCAGTACAGCTAGATGGTGCCCGGCTACCACTACTGACTGCTCTGACCAGGATCACAACAGAGGGTTCTGGACAGAGCTGGAGAAGGATGTCGCACAAAATTCTAACTTGCAAAAAAAAGACCAGATTTACTGGCCTAAAGGAGACTGGAGAAACCCCGAGAGTATCGCCCCCGGACACCCTTTTGCCTCAGTGGTGAAGTCACTTCCGAGGTTTGCCATTCAGCCGGGGAGTGGACAGCCCCATGAAACGAAATGGGACTGATGAGGCACAGCAGTCCAGGGACAAGGGCTAGAAGGCAGAAGGGGACAGGAAAGCTGCTGATAGGGAACCCAAGGTTGAGTAACTATAGTGTTGATGTGTTGTGAGGTTAACCACTGTCATAGGGTAACATGCGTACTATTTAATGAGAAACTATGTTGTTCTGTAAACCTTCATCTAAAGTGAGAATAGCAGCACAATTGAAAGAGCGTAGTCGATGTCACTGAACTGTGCATGTAGAAATTTTTGAAAATGGTGTATCTTTGGCTGTGTAATATTTTCACCAAAAAAAAAAAAAAAAGGTGGAAAAGGGAGAGAGTTGACATGTCGTGGGGTTGTTAACCAATGTCATAAAACAATATGTGTACTACTGTTCCATGAGAAACTGTTTGTTGTGTAAACCTTCACCTGAAGTACAAAAAAAAAAACCTACCAAATCATACCAAATAACACATAAAAACCAAAACAACATTAACAAAAGCAGGAATGATATGATAAATACATAGCCTATACAAAGTAGAAATAAAGTACGTATACAGTGTGCTTCCCAGGGAAGGAGCTTGGCAAAGCAACTCTTGCTGTTGGGATGCATGCTGCCTCTTTAAAGCCTCGTTGCAAAACAAATGCTGAACGCTAGGTTCGCTTTTCACTTTTCCTAAAAGGGAAAATTATCTTTGGATTTCAGTTAGCGAAAACAGGTACTAATGTAGGCCTTTCGTAAAAGCAAAGCAGCATAAAGCAAACTTTAAAAAAGTGGGGGAAACCCATATAAGAGTTTCCATGAAACTCTGCAATTCATTGTTTAAGCCTAGCAGTTCAAATCCACACAAAGGTACCTAGGAAGAAAGGCCCGATGATGCACTTTTGAAGGATCATGGCCACTGAAAACCTTATGAAGAAGGGCAGTTCTTCTGAAATACATGGGGACACCATGAGTCGAAATCAACTTAAGGGCAATTGGTAGTTTTTCTGTTTTGTTTTGTTTTTTGGTTATACTTAACCACAGTAACTAAGAGTACTTGAATCTGAAAAGTACTTAACTGAACACCTATGTGCCTCACACCCTGCCTGTAGTGGTCTTAGCAAAATAAGGAATTGCTGTTAAATGTACCATCAGCCTATCCTTTCACAGTCAGCCCATATAAAATCTGATTTAAAGAGGAAGAAAAAAATACCAACACATACACACCCATATAAATAAGTTTTAATGAGTTGCTGGACTTACCATCTAGGTACATTTTAATTTAAATAAACCTTTGAGTACTACCAAATCCAGTCTATATAAAACACTCTTGGTGTTAAGACCCCTGTTAAGGGTGTGTTTTAAGTACATGTTTGAAAAGGAACCAGGGAGATATTTCCACTTTAGGCTGTAGCCTAGTTCCATGACCCAGTTTGCTTTAAAAAAAAAAAAAAAAAAGAAAAAACCACTGTTAAAGAGTAGAACGTCATGATTATTTTTCCTCAATATTTCTGTCCTAAGCACATGAAAGTTCATAAGTAAGAGTTTAAAGATACTTCCTTTTTTCCCTTAAAAAAAAGTTGGCTTCCTTTTTAAAACTGCTATAACTTCATCTTCCAATTACTTATGGGCAATGTTCCATAAACTCCTGCGGGTATAGAGTGCTTAAGTGCGGGGGAAATCAATATTGAGCTTGTAAGTACAATACTATTACTGGTAATAACAATGACATCCGGTTAAATATACTTTTAAAAATAGCTTATTTTTCAATACACTTTTTTTTAACCAAAAGGATATATTCCACTGAGCAGCTTAACTTCAAGGGCAAGCTTGTGAAAAAAAATGTTGCCATCACCATACAAACTTGCAACAGCCTAAAATGTCATTATTTCACCCGTTTATGGTTCTCTTCTATTATTTTCCTCTAATTATCAAACAAAACATTCACAATGTAACTTCACAAAGCCTTCCTCCAAATCAAAACAAAATGCCTCCAGATTGCCCCCAAGGAGGTGGGAAAAGTGTTTAAGAAAACAAGCCAAAACGAAATAAAATAAAACTTAGTAGCTAAATGATTTGGACACACACTCTCCCAAGAGATCAGTCTCCAAAATTAGACAAGAAAGATCAGGCAAACTCAATGCCGACAGGTCCCCGTGTATTGTGTTGGGTTCAGGCATATGGAGGCCAAAAGATTGTAATTAAAATTAATTAATAGGCCTGTCTTCTTAAAGAGTATAACAAGCAGGATGCAGGGGAGCACAGAGACCAGAGCAAAGCCATTATCTCAACGGAGAAAATAAGTTGGTGCCTGAAACTCGTTAATAGCACCTTCTTTTGGGGGGGGGGGGGACGCTGGAGGGGGGAATCTAGTTGTCTGTCCGGATTGTCACCCTCCCGGGCCAAATCCCAGAAAGAAGTGGAGGTTTTTTTTTTTTTTAATCACTTACCGGCTTCTGGTTTCCTTTCAGACGCCCACATACCGGAGCGAAATCCAAGAGGCAGAAACCAGAGCAGAACACTTTGCGCTCTAGAAATTTACCCAGGAAAGTGCCAAAAAGCCCCGGCCCACCCAGAGACCTCACCCCTATACCCACCCCCGGCTCCACCGGCCGAGTCCACCTGCGGTCCTCTGTACTCGCCTTGGGCGCGGGTCGCCAGCTCAGGGTGAGGCGGCGGAGCCCGGCGCCCGCGTCTCTCGCAGCCCGGGTCGCTCGGTTTTCACCCCGCTGCTCCTGGTGCGCGACCTCCTCCTTCCCGGTCCCCGCCGGCTGCCCGCAGCCGCCTCTGCTGCCAGGCGGCGGCCGCGCGGGCGGCGCTGTCACTCGGGCCGGCGCACCGCGCGGCCGCACCTGGAGGCGGGGAACCGGGCGCGCAGCTCCGGAAGCGCCGCGCCCGCCTGCGGCCTCCAGCCCAGGTGCTCCCGCGCCGCGCCTCGGCTGCTTCCTCTGAGGCCCCAGGGGCGGGAGTCGGCGCCCGCGCGGGGGCTGCCCGCGCTCAGCGGCGGGGGCTGTCCAGCCGGCCGTCCTGGTTCCGCAGCATAGTTGGGCAACTGACTCAGTCCGCCGCGTCTTGGCCGCGCCTGGCACCCTCACTACCTGGCACACCTAGGCCAGGAGACGCTCGGCCCAGCCGGGCTGAGGAAGCTCGAGGGAGCGTCCTGGAGCCTAGAGCGGCGAGGATATTCCCCTCCCCTGAGCGAGATGCCTGTGGCCCTTTCCCAGCTCCTGCTAGCCAGTTAGTCCGTGCGCCCTAATGGGGGGTTAATTGTCGAATGGGCGGAACCTCCCCATGACTGATTATGGTATTACTCTGCTAAGTACTTTCCATGTTACCTCAGCATTTCCCAAACTTACGACTCATCTAGGGCGCTAATTTCCCAGGCAGCTGCTTTGTATATTTGCATTCAGTGGCCCGGAATCTGTATTTTTAACAAGCCCCGCCCGCCGTGATTGGGTTGAACCCATGATATAGGATTCTTCCTCATGTCATGCCTTTTAAACCACAAAAAAAAATTTAAAAAAAGAAGCCAAACCCGTTGAGGTGTTAGTCCATTCCTACCCACGGTGACCCCACGTATTACAGAGAACTGAGTTCCATAGGGTTTTCTTAGCTATAATTTTTAGGGAAGCAGATCACCCGTGGTGCCTCTGGTGGATTCCAACAGCCAGCCTTTGGTTAGTAGTCCAGTGTAAACAGCTTGTCCCACCCTGGGACTTTCATCCGTGTTGTTATTTGCCGTTGAGTGGATTCCGACTCAGCAACCCTATATGACAGTAGAATTGTCCCATAGGATTTCCTAGGCTGTAATATATACAGGAGCCGATCGCCAGGTCTTTTCTTTGGTGGAACACCTGGTGGATTCCAATTGCAGACCTTTCTGTTAGCAGCTAAGCACTTAAACATTTCCCCACCAGGGCTTAATATCCCCGTGATCTAGTTGAGTCTGAGGAGCCCAGCAACTTCCTTTAAAGCTGACATAGCTTTAAGGGATGGAAATGATTTTCAATTTAGATCCGAACTCTCTCCTGGAAGGAATACAGCCCTTCCACCATTTTAAAAATTCCCCTTTCTTGTCTTTTCCCCTGGGGGGATGGGATAACCATGCCTCAGTTATTCTTGCATCTGAGACTGTTAGATCCAGAAGATACATTTCTTCTTGGAAATGGACGTTGACACTCTGAGATCCCTCCAAATCTTAGAAGTGATAATACGGAGACAGTAAAGGAAAATAAAGACAGCTCTAGAAAAATGCTTGCGGACCCACGAACGCCTAAGAGTCCATAAAATCCACTTGTTTGCAGATGAGTTCAATGGCCAACACCTGATTTACTTATTTTATTTTTAATAATCATCTCTCCGCAGACTGTTTGGAATCCTCTCCCTTAGAAGATGGAATGTACTTATCTTTCCCCTGGACTTGTTGATGGAAATGAAGCAATTAGGGAAAATGCCAAGATTATTATGAAAATAAGATAATTGGTGAAGTCCAGAGTGTGTGAGGCTTCCCAGAAATCCAGGCTTGTGGGAGGTATCACCTTCACCCAAACCAACTGCTTACCAAAAAGCACCCTTCTGCCCTGGGAAGTCTCTAAAGCAGTGATGACTCTCTCCAGAGGCACCAAAGTGCCATTCAATTCCATCAGGAAGGTTTCCTTGACTTTTTCTAAACCTCAAGAATTGTCTTTTCTTTGTATTCCTGTAGCACCTGTGGCATGAATTGTGCTTAGGTGGCTGTTTCCTGGCTTCATTTTAGGTCCATACTCTGTTTTTCCCTCTGCTTTCAGAGTCCTCACATACTTCTCATTTATTTTTATCTTTGTAAGCCGTCTTAAGTCCTTTTCCGAACAAGGTGGGGTATAAATAAACGAAAACTGTTACATCAGTTATGGTGTGTGTCAGAAGGTCAAGCATTGCTTTGTCCTCAAGTTACTTTCCTTGCTAGATTTTATAAGGTAGGTGGGTCTTTGTGCCTCTTTGCCACAATAACTTAGTTTCTCGATTATTGTTCATTTTTATTTATTTGTTTAAGAATATTGAGCATCCACTTTGTGATAGGTTTAGGATACGGTGGTTAACAAAACATGGTCTCTGTGATTTAGTCTTCTCTGGGGGAAAATAAAGTTAAGAGCTATTACCTGTAAGGCACATCAGTGGTTTAATCATAGGGAGCAGGGCTTCAAACCAGTTCAGCCCAGTTCAGTCATGGCTAACAAAGCGACACCAGAATGAAACCAAATTTTTAAAATGTGGGTGAACCAGAACACTAACTGGAATGGGAGAAATTACTGGTCGAAGCCCTTGTAGAAACTTTATCTTCCTCTTAGAAAACAAGGGCAGCATGGGTGTTGCTTAGCAACCAAATCTCTTGACCAGCTGAGTTGAAAACAGTGATGCGGCTCAAAGATGGCAGCCAACCATGTTGCTTTAAATGTGTATTGCTCTCACAATCCTGGCAATAATTCAATGTCATGAATCGGGTTCCTGAAAGGACTGACTACACCTCTTCTGTGTCTCGCATTCCAGAGCTTTGACCCATAATTTTTCATGTTCTGGTTTAAGTTCTCAATCACCCAAATTTTTAAAATTCGAGTCTTCTATTCTGGTTTCACTTTGTCAGCCATGACTGAACCAGTTCAAACCAGTTCAAAGCTTTATTAGGCAGTAAAAGAAAAATAACACTCACCCATTGAATGTATACAGTGGCTGTAAGATGTTTTCTGATTTTAGGAATCTAAATATGTGGAGGAAAATAAAAAATGTCTGATACCAGGTTCTAGCCTAACATGTAACATACATGATATAGATAGTGGTTAAGAATTCAGCTGCTAACCAAAATGTCGGCAGTTCAAATCCATCAGGCACTCCTTGGAAACCCTTTGGGGTAGTTCTACTCTATCCTATAGGGTCGCTGTGAGTCGGAATCAACTCGACATCAATGAGGTGGGTATATATGTATTATATACACATATATCTACTCTAAGAGTAGCAATTCTTTTTCCAATTTTATAAACATTGGCTTAATTGAGACTTAAAGAAGTTAAGTAGTAGATAGTGGATAAATTGAACGCATCTAGGCCTACCCATAGGAGCCCTGGTGGTGTAGTGGTTAAGCACTTAGCTGTTAACCTAAAGGTCGGCTTTTCAAACCCGCCAGCCACTCTGCATGAGAAAGATATGACAGTCTGCTTCCATAAAGTTTACAGCCTTGGTTGTGGGGACCATGGTCTCAGGGAACATCTAGCTCAACTGGCATAACACAGTTTATAAAGAAAATGTTCTGCATTCTACCTTGGTGAGCAGCATCTAGAGTCTTAAAAGCCTGTGAGCAGCCCTCTAAGATTCTTCACTCATCTCACCACTTCGGGAGCAAGGGGGAATGAAGAAAACAAGATACAAGGGAAAGATTAGTCCAAAGGACTAATGGAACACAACTACCACGGCCTCCGCCAGACTAAGTCCAGTACAACTAGATGGTGCCCAGCTACCTCCACTGACTCCTCTGACAGGGATCACAACAGAGGGTCCCAGACAGAATTGGAGAAAAATGTGGAACAAAATTCTAAGTCACAAAAAAAGACCAGACTTACCGGCCTGACAGAGACTGGAGAAACCCCGAGAGTATGGCCCCCCGGAAACCCTTTTAGCTCAGTAATAAAGCCATTTCCTAGGTTCACCGTTCAGCCAGAGATTAGACAGCCCCATAAAACAAAATGAGACTAATGGGGCACAACAGTCCAGGGACAAGGACTAGAAGGCAAGAGGGGACAGGAAAGCTGATAATAGGGAACCCAAGGTCGAGAAGGGACAGTGTTGACATGTCATGGGGTTGTTAACCATTGTCATAAAACAATATGTGTACTGACTGTTTAATGAGAAACTATTTGTTCTGTAAACCTTCATCTAAAGTACAATTAAAAAAAAAAAAAGATTACAGCCTTGGAAACCCTATGGAGCAGTTCTACTGTCCTTTAGGGTTGCTGTCAGTCAGAATCAACTCAATGACAGTATGTTTGGGTTTAGATCTATTCATAAGGAGCTCTGGTGGTGTAGTGATTAAGCACCATGCTGATAACATAAAGATTGGCAGTTCAAATCCACCCAGCAGCTCTTCAGGAGAAAAAAAGACCTGGCAATCTGCTCCCATAAGGATTACAGCCTAGGAAAATTTATGGGGTAGTTCTACTCTGTCAAACAGGGTTGCTATGAATCGGAATTGTCTCAACAGCACCCGACAATGAGGCCTTATTCATAGGGTATAAATTTATTTATCAGCCCTCACAGTCAGGCATTCAGGGAGCAAAGTAGACAGGAAAATTGATATTATAAGAATTAGAGTATGAGAATCTGTTGCTGCCAAGGCAACTTAAGTAGAAATTCCCAGTTATTCCCATCTAACTAGTTGCTGTCAAGTGAGCTACGACTCATGGCGATCCCATGTGTGTCAGAATAGAACTATGCTCCATACAGTTTTCAGTGATTGATTTTTCAGAAGTAGATCACCAGGCCTTTCTTCCAAAGTGCCTCTGGGAGGACTCAAACCCCAACCTTGTGGTTAGCAGCCAAGCATGTTAACTATTTGCACCAACTAAAACCCAAAAAACCAAACCAACTAGGAACTCCAAATTTCTGTCTAGGCTAGATTTATTCCAAAATAACCTACTCCCACCCCGATTTCCTAGATTTTTAGTAAGAAAGCAAGTAAAACTTTGTCATTGCTTACTTTGTTCCTTTGCTCTTCCCCTCCCTTCTACCCAGAATGCACTCTGTTTATCAAAGAGGCAACTTGAGAGAATAGAATCTTCCTTCTCTCCTCTTCCTTCCCTTCTCTTATCTCTTCCTCCTCCTCCTTCTCCTCTTCCTCACATCATCATAGCTAACACTCATTGAACACGTATGTTCCAGTCACTGGATTTTACTTGTGTTTGTTTAATTCTCTCAACAACCCCTTGGAGAAACAGTGTTATTATACCCTTGTTATAGATGAGCAAACTTAAAAAAAAGAGAGACTGATAAACAAGTCAACCAATTTTTGGAGGGAAATTCCAATCCAGTCTGCTCTAGGACCCACCTTCAACACTGTATTGCCTCTTAGGAAAAACAAACTTTGCTGGGATCATGAAGACCCACGTTCAAAATTGAGCCCAACCATGTAGACTGTGGCATCTTGGGCAAATTAATTAACTGAGCCTCAGTTTCCCCACCTGTAAACTGTGAATAATAATACTATGAGGACTTAATATAATTGCATATACAAGGCACCTAGAAAAGAGTAGCCCCACAGTACATTTAGTTCTATTCTCTTTTTTCCAATTAATCTTCAAGATTAGGTTCAAATCTCACCTCCCTTCCAAATCTCTGATGCCCAAAATAACTTATATAACAAAATTTAAGATAATCTCTCCATTTTCTCTATGAGAAAATCCAGTATTGTTTTTATAAAAATTTAGGGATATAGACCACATAGGCAAATGTCTACATATAATATTTAATTCATCTACTTAGATAAACAAATATTTAAAGTGACATGTAAAATTGCATATCAGTTTGAAAATACTGCCTTTCTAACTCATCTTTCACAAAATAATTCCATTCAAATTCTTAACATGCAACTTTGACATTAATGACTTCATCACTGGAGTCACATTTTGAATCATCAAACACTTGGGGATTTTGTTGTTGGGTTTTTCTTTTTCTTTTTCTTTTTTTTCAGAACTATTTGTTTCACTTCTGAGTATTTTGAGATACCTAAATTTCTGATTCCTTTTACGATTCTGTCTCTGAGAATTTTATTCCAAACCACAGGTTCCAACTTGCTTTATATTAAGAGACTGTTTTTTCTTATTCATTTGAAATATGCACGTTAATGATTTCCAACAGTTAATTTATTGTTGCTTTTTAAAAAAAAATTTTTAAAGCATTGTTGCACTAACCTACAACATTTACAATTATATGAGGTCATACCCCCATACATAATTGCTTAATCTGTTTTAAATTTTTGGACTCTGTTTTTTAAACAAATTTCTTTAGGTGATGTTTGACTGTATCCTATACTAGGATTAACTGAGGGTGTTTCAGGCTACACTCTCATCCCCAGCGGCTTAGTGATTTGCAATTCAGAATAAAGTACAGTAATTGAGGGAAGATAGACATTCTATGATACATATTTTCTATGTACCAGGCACAATTCTAAGCATATTACACACTGTTAACTCTTAATCATTTGACAGGACTAAGCTGCTAACCAAAAGGTTGACAGTTCAAATCCAGCAGGCTCTGCTTGAAAACTCTATTGGGGCAGTTCTACTCTGACCTATAGGGTCGCTATGAGTCGGAATCAACTCGATGGCAATGGGTTTTGGGGAGGTGAGTACTACCATTATCTCCTTTTTTAGCAGCTTATCTCATCTAAGAACTCACAAGCAGTAAGGGAGGGAGTCAGGATTCAAATTCAGATAATAGGGATTTAAATCCAATGCCTTAAGCATTATGCTGTTAGGAGGCTTTTAAAGGAATTGACCAGAAAGACCTCTTTTCTGAGGCCTAATTTGGGGGGTAGGGGATTCTCTGAGAGATGCAAACTGTTTATGGGCTCAGTTACTAACTGAAAGGATAGAAGTTCAAGTCCACCCAGAGGAGAGTTGGGAAAAAGACCTGGTGATGTACTTCTGAAAAATCAGCTATTGAAAACCCTAAGGAACACAGTTCTACTCTAACACACATGGGATTGCCATGAATTTTGGAATCGCTTCAACAGTAACCAGTACTGGTAATTTTGGGGGAAAAACAATTTCCCTTACATCCAGACATGTGCAATACCATCTCATGGATTCTCCCATTGCTCTTTGTTTTTACTGTATTGGAGTATTCTTGTCAGTCTTCTTTGCATTATGAATACTCAGAGATTTTTCTTATTACTATTTGTATTCCCTGAAAGTACCATTATCTCAACTGGAGTACTCTTGTCAGTCTTCTTTGCATTATGGATACTTAGAATCTTTTCTTATTACTATTTGTATTCTCTGAAGTACCCATCATAGAGCCTTAAATAAATATTTTGTTTTATTACATTGAAATATTTAAATTCACTGGTATTGACTCCTTTCAGTATTTTGATACAAGTTATAAGAGTTGCTTTGAAAGTCTTATTAACTCTCTCACAACAGGGAACTGTTCAGTGGATGGCACCACTGGATACGGTAGACATAGGAGCAGGGCAAAATATTCAGTTGTTTTAATTACTGACCACAAATTGATGATATTGTAGAAATAATTTATTTTAAATATAAGTTTTTAAAAATCATTAATATCAAGAAAAAGCATAAATGTTCCCGGAAACTAATATTTCAGAAACACATCTAGGCACTAGAGAATAGGGTATTTACTTGATACTAATATGCACTTTTTTTCATTTAAACATGGCTGAAATGGGTATTCATCTTAAAATGAATTGCTATTGGCCAGGCAGCATCATAGGACAATTGCTATTCCTACGTGTTTCTGAACTTGGTCATAGGTGTTTATATTGCGTTTGATCCATGTGCATTATCAGTGCTACACATGTTGAGTTTAATTGCTATGTAAAATGTGTTCAAAAAGATTATACTAGGTTTCTGCAGGAAGGGAAAGAAACAGAGCAGTGTGATGTCTGATAAAAATCTATGTCTAAATAAATCTCAAAGAGAATTTTCTGTATGTGTAAGATAAAAATCCTAAGTGATTAATGTTTTGTTACAGTTTATGTTACAATGATTTTTTTTCTCAGTGATATAGAAAATATTCATGTCTCCTAAATTAGACTGAATCTTAGAGTTGTTGATATCCAGTAGTTTCTACCACTGCTAATATAAAAATCAAGTTTTATTTTCCTGTGGAAATAAGTTTCTTAAGGAACAGTCATTGTCAAGAGAAATTCTAGAAACCTATCTGTTATCCAGATTTGCAGATGAAATACATTCACTGAGTGCAAAATCATTGCTTCCACTTTGATGTGTCAGTTCTCATATATTTCTACAGTTGTGTTTACTAAACAAATTATAAAATTCTATTTCTCTGTGCTATAACATGAAAATACTGTAGTTTTTTTCCCTTTTTGCTAAAAATGCTATACTTATAAGAGCTAATTAACTTTGAAAGCTCTCTGACATCAACAAAAAACAAAGAGGGGGTTAGAAGAGCAAAAGATAGGGTTATAGAAATGCAAAAAACAAATAGAAATAGAATC
This sequence comes from Dugong dugon, assembly GCA_030035585.1. Lineage (NCBI taxonomy): Eukaryota > Metazoa > Chordata > Mammalia > Sirenia > Dugongidae > Dugong > Dugong dugon. The sequence continues at coordinate 95,419,843 of CM057463.1, read as the reverse complement.
TGCACAAAACAATGAAATTAAGCTACTAAGAAACTAATTTGAAAGGCACAGAATAATATCAATGGAAAGGGTAAACTAAAAATAATAAAAAGGTTCATAAAAACTCTTGTCACAAGACAACTATCATAAAAGCAGAGGCTATACACTGGCTGCTTGTGGGCAGCAAGAAGTTCACAAGTGTATGTTTGGGACCTAGAGTTTAGCAATTTTTAGCTAGTTTTCAAAATTTAGAAGACTATATATTAAAATGTGGATTTTCAGCTTCTCTTTAAAAATTGGAATGCCTGATAGCACTGGGTTCACATTCCCACAAAGAAAGTCTAAATGGGTTGGAAAATTGCCTGCCCTTTTTGTGCAGGACATACAATTTAGTTTGCCGTAATCCCTATCCTCTGTGGCTCACCTTTGGTTATAACTCAGGGACTGTGGAGGTCGCAACTATGTGCTGTTGCCTGAAATTATGACCAATTAAAGACAAGCTGCATGAGTGATCTTCAGGACAATCTCATGGATTTCTGAAATGGGAATCTTAGAAATATATTGTCCATATCAACATTTAATACTCAGCACATTAAGACTGCTTCATTGTCAGCAGTAGCTGCAGCACAATCGTGATAATAGTTAACATCTATTGAATTCTTAAAATAAGTCAAATACCATGCTAAACACTTTACAACTATTATTCATTCAACTAATTTTTATAGATATAAGATGTGGTGGGCCTCAGGGATACAGAGGTAAACAAAGTAGACCTACTTCACGAGCCTCTTGTAGATTACAGTATGATAGCAGAGACAGATATTACCCAAATAAACACACATATATGTATTACACATATGTATATATTTACTATCCCTGGATGGTACAAAGGTCAACATGCACAGCTGCTAACTGAAAGGTTGGAGGTTCAAGTCTATACAGAGGCACCTCAGAAGAAAGACCTGGCAATCTACTTCCAAAAAAATAAGCCATTAAAAACCCTATGGAGCACAGTTCTACTCTGATGCATATAGGGTTGCCATGAGTCAGTTTTATATATGTGCTATATATACGTATATGTATAGACGTATATTGGAGTCCTTGGGTGGTGCAAACGGTTACTGCCTTTGGCTGCTAACCGAGAGGTTGGAGGTTTGAGTCTACTTAGAGACACCTGAGAAGAAACGGCTGGTGGTTTACTTCCAAAAAATTAGCCATTGAAAACCCTGTGGAATACAGTTCTATTCTGACACACATGGGGTTGCCATGAGACAGAGTTGATTCAATGGCAACTTTTATTTTTAGTAAATATATATTGTACATACTACATAGCATATATGCATGCATACATTTGTGTTTATATATTTAGCATGTGTATACAACATGTACATGTATGATTGTGCTTAAACCATAGGAATTTGCTGGTATTTGTCAATATTTAATCTCAAAAATGGTCATTTCATATGTTTCAAATTAAAAAGTTTTTTGTTGAGAATGGAGGAAATGCTTTTCCCCTACTGTTAATCTTTTCTTTATGTAGAGGGAGTTGCTAACTTTCCTGGCCTTTCTTTGCCACCACCCAGCCCACTCTACACTCTCTACTCTGTGATAGGTTGAGTAACTGTTTGCTCCATGTATTTGGACAGAGGAACTGACCCCATGAGCCTCTGCTCCTTCATCTCCTCTCTCTCAGCGTGGGCTGCCTTCAGGGAGCCAGAATTCTATGTTTCTCATCCAAGCTGCAAGATTTATGAGAGAACTGATTGTAGCCATGGCCTCCAGAGACTCACATGTTTGTCTGAAAGTCATACCAGTAATATTTTGGTTCCTCATCTGCCTGATTCCCGTCTATCTTTCCATTTATTTCAAACTAGGTACCTCAACATTTGAGGTAAGTATTAGGAAGGAACAGGATTCTATGCTAGAGAATAATAAGGAGAGGAAATGATTTTTGATCGGTAAATCAGAGAAATCTTTAAACAAGAGACTCGTTAAACTGAGACATAAAGGCTGAGTGGGAGTGAACTGTGGATACTGTGCCTGTGTGTGGGAGGGCAGAGATAGTTTCCAGGCAAAGAAGAGCATTTGTAAAACCTCAGAAACAGCAAAAAGAAGGAATTTTGGAGAAACTGAAAGAAGGCCTTTCAGTCAGATAGTGAATAAAGGGAGAGTGGAACAAGATGAAATTGGAGCATCAGGCAGCTACATCGTGTATGGCCTTAGGCCATGTCAAAAATAAAAACAAACCCTAACCAGCTGCTGTGGAATCCAACTCATGGCAACCCAATGTATTTCAGAGCAGAACTGAACTCCATAGAGTTTTCATGGCTGTGAGCTTTCAGAAGTAGATTGTCCAGCCTGTCTTCCAAAGTGCTCTGGGTGGGTTTAAACCACCAACCTTTAGGCTAGTAGTTGAGAACTTAACCATTTGCACTACCCAGGAACTCCTAGGCTTTGTGCAAGATTTGGGATTTTATCAGAAAGACAATGGGAAATCATTGGTTGGATTTAAGCAGGTAGATGACATAATTCATTTTATTTCCTTATTGTATATATAATCTTCAAAACAGCCCTGGGTAGGATGTACTATTATCATACCCGTATTTCAGGTAAATACACTGAGATGCAGAGAGGTTAAATTGCAAATATGTTACTTCATGGCACGTATATATATTCCAGGAACCCTACTTTTAACTGTTGTGCTATTATAACTTTCCAAAGCAAGCCCCTAGTCCGATCTGTAGAGATTTCATAGTATTTGTCATTTGCAAGGTATGATTTACAAATAATATATATGAATAATTCACTTGCTTTTTGAGATGTTTATAAAAACTATTTTGTCTTTGTAATTCACTTCCTCTGTCTTTAGGGAAATAAAATGGACAATCCAGTCAATTTATCCTTCCAGTTTCCATAGTAGAATTCTGATGAGTTAGGGAAGATTCATTTTTTAAATGCGAGTTGCCTCTTTTGTATTATATAAACAATTTTAATAATCTCTCCCAAACTAATTATTTAAAAGTAAATTGGGAGAAGGGGAACATAGAATAAGAATGTCTTAGCAGTTCATGAGAAAGGTTTGGTAGATTTGAGAAAGAAGATGCTGACCAAGTTACTTTCTGTATATCTGAGATTGCCAGAAATTGACACTTGAACTAAAGTTCATTCATCGTTGATTTCAGGTACAGTTAGTACCACTGGTTAGTAGTAACCTCTATGCCAGTGGCGTCAGTTCTTGCTTTAAAAACCAAAGATCCATATATCCTGTTTCTCTATCTCAAAAAGGGCGTGTTCTCAGTTTCTTTAAAAACCACATTTCTTTACAAAAGATATCTATCTGCCATTTGATCATTTTCTATGTGTGAAATATGACATACCACCTCAGTTATGCCCAACAGCAGGTGCAGAGACCTTCAAAGACTTAACGCATATGTTCGCATTTCCTTCACTCCACATGGCTTCTTGCAGCATCCTGTACGATGGTTTTGTACTTTTTCCTGTGGAAACTCTCATACCCACACTGCTTCAACTTCAGTCTAGTTTAGCAATAAAAAAACACAGAGTCTGCCTGGTTGGTACATTTTGCAAGCATATTAAGAAGCCTGTAGCAGTCATGCTTGATTGGACTTTTCTCTCTTTCACTTTTAAAGGAACTGCTGGTCATTCATTCAGCCATGAATGCTTGGCATTTTCAAAACAGTTACTAGGACACAAAAAGGAAGGTTTTTTTTTTTTTTTGTTTTGTTTTTGCTTTTTGACTCATCTCCAGAAAAAAAGATCAGAAAATAAAACAGCCCTGGAACCAGTCACTTGTCTTTATGCTCTGGCTGGGTACAATTTTTACTAAAGCAATTAAAAAAAAAAAAAAAAGACACTGATTTAATTCACTGGGTTATCCTTGCTTTGTAAAGTGTATAATGTACTTCCAAATGAAAAGTAACACATTTATAAAATCATCAGATGGGTAAAGGGTTTATTGAACTAGCTGAAATTGATAGGGACAAGTAAATATAAAGAACTTTAGTCTTTCTTCGAGTGTCTCTTTCTAACCGTGCTTTTGAACTCATTCTCTTGCCCCTGAATGAAATATATAGATTGAGTCCCCTAGATTTTTCAGTCTGTGCCAATGACAGCAATAGTCTCATTTATGTGATAAAAATGTCCATTCTGACCTAGTGTAACACAATAACTCCAGTTCCATTCATAATTATAAAACTTACCAGTCACCACCCCTTCTCCCACAGGCCTGCTTCAGATCTGGAAGCATGCATTGGGGTGGTGGATGAGACACAGGGAGTGGTAGACCTTTCTCTTTCACTTGCTCATCTCCTCCCTCATTCACTAGGTGCTGCATCAGACCCCTCAAAGTCCAGATCAATGGAAGAGGAGATTGGGAGGAAAGGCAGTCTCTTAAGTGGTTGGCGCAGTTGTAGTTCAGCAACATTTTCTGCCTGTTTCTCACCTAGTTCTCTCCTGAATCCCATCTCCGAACTGCTGTTGGAGTATTTCCTGAAATGCTGAAAATACTTCCCCTCAGCCAGCAACTTATAATACCCTTTCTGTTCCCCTTCTTTGGTACACTAAGTTTCTTTCTCTCAGCTGATTAAGTACTCCAAAGGCCTACGTCAAACTTCTCTTATGCCCTCTACAGCCTCTAGCAAAGTTCAAGAGACACAGCTGACATTTAGTTCAGATGAGTAAACTGTTGTCTTATCTTTTTTTTAAAATTGAACCTCAAACCTGCATCTGACGTGGCTAAGAATAGGAAAAGAATATTTGTCCAAGCATATCATTTTGTAGACACAAGTTGTAAAAAGAATATGTCGTTACCTCAACAAAGCTACAGTCTCATTTTTGCAGGAGTATATGTATGCAAGTGTGCATGCATATGTGTGTGCACATGTATGTGTGTGTGTGTGTTGGGGAGTCATAGTTGTTAAGTATTCCCCACAGGCAAACCCAGAACATAAACCACTCCTCTTAATCCTCACAGCACTCTATGAATTAGATTCTATTATTACCCTCATTTTACAGATGAGGGTGCTTAAAGGTTTAAGAGTTTAAATGATATGCCCAGGGTCACACACTTTGTAAATGGTACAGTTGGAATTCGGCTTAGTACCTCTGTCAGATGCACAGGCCTAGCTCACAGTAATTACTACAACTGGCCACCTCTCTTTAGGACTTGAGTGTTACTTAAGTAGTGACTGTAGGTAGGCTATTAAAATGGCTTCTTGCATCCATAGCCAAAGGTTTGCCCAGCTAACAGACTTTAACTGACAGCTTTCATCTCTGTATTATTGATAGAAATCTTCCTTTGAGGAGTGTCCTGGGTACGGGCCGATACATGACTGTAATCTTCCTGTTAAACAGTATGAAACAAAAACAAAACAGGAGACTTTAAAGTAGTCCATTCACTCCCTCACACATCTTCTTGCATACTATATCAATTATATAGTCAACAGTGCCATGATTCAAATTTCTTTTGACAGTTAATTAAATTTATGGTTACTTTAGTCATGATTTCCAGGAGTCTAGCTATGGATTTTGAATTCTAGTTTACAGGTTCTTCGTGGCATTTTTGAGCATAGAAAACTATCTTATTACTCATAACAACTAGTGAGAGAAAATAGGCTCGGTCGGTAACATCAGGCAAGTCACCCACAAGCCGCATTAGTGAAATGGTGAATTCAGAGCAGATGGATTTGCTTTATAGGTAAAATAAGTGGTGAAGCTTTGAAAAAAATTAAGGTTCTTGGCAATTAGGCCTACAGGGCCCTTGGTGATAAGATTCCGTGGAGAAGACAGAAAGCCAGAATGGGGGCTGAAGGGAATGGTCATTAGTCTAACACGTAGTGATTAAAGGGGTTTAAGGAGCAAGCGCTTGATCCAAGAAAGCATTTGACTAAGGGTTAAACTGGATGGGATGGTTATTCCTGCAGAAAACGCATGCAGCTCTCCGATTCTGCTTAAGCTAATCATAAAATCAGCATTTCAAAACTCGGGTTCCATAGTAGGCCTATGTAATGCTTTATGAAAACAAGAGCTACTTGATCAACTAAATTAGGAAAATGTTTTAATCAACACTGTCTCTTGGAGATTTAGCACATACACGATCATATTTAAGTCTCCAAGGGAGTCCTGTAGGAAAGAAACCTGTTTAATTTAGCATTTCCTAGATTTATTTGATCAGGAAACCTTGTTTTTGTTCAACACCTTTGGTTTATTAAATCACACTTTTGGAAAAGCTGATCCAGTGTAATTAAAGAACCCTATATCCAATCGCTATAAGTTGGAATCCACTCGATGGCAACGGGTTTTGTTTTTTTTTTTTTAATATGCTATAGGTAATCCTCAAAGAATACTATTGGATATTGCTTCTTGCAGGAAAGCTATTGTGAATTTTTTGACAGGCATAAGTTAAAGGAAATACTCTTTAAAATGTTACTGGAATACAGATATTTTAGGACATCTGCTCAAGGTCCATATTCTTCAGTTGGAGACAGGGTTGACAAACTAAAAAAAAAAAAAATTGTGGCACCTCCAGGAGATAGGCCTGGATAGAATGCTAGTCTACCTCTTCCTAGATAAAGTTAAGATTTTAATCAAAAAATCAATTCTGAATCCAATCCAACCCACAGACAAAGAACAATAAAGACTTAAAAATTCTATACCATTGAAAATTTCACCCTAGAAATTTATAAGTGGATGGTGACACATGCTAATATAGGCCCTAAAAGATCTCACTGATGTATCCTTAGGATCTACAACCTGACAAAATATAACTTCCCAGGAAACTCTTGAGATAGTTATTTGCCAAAAAAATATATCTGTATAACTGAATAGGTATTATTAACTGCTTTAATGATAATACTAGTTAGTATTTTTGAAGTCTTACTGTGTCAGGGGCAGAGGATAGCACTTACATGGATTAACTATTTTAATCCTCATAGCAACCCACATTTTATAGAAGGATAGGTAACTTGAGGCTAAGAGTCTTTAAGTCATCCACTCAAATTCACACTGGTAGTAAGTGGTTGAGCCAGAATTGCCTCTCTATTCAATAGCCCAGTGTAGGACATTTATATATATAAGTTGTATGATTTAGGATACTTGTTCAGATGTGATAACAATTGCCAGAATAACAGTCACCTAAGCAAGATAGAAGTTTATTCCTCTCTTAGTTCAGGACTGGATTAATGGTGATGAGGATTCAAGCTCTTTGCATTTTTACCAACATGTGGTGTCCATCCTATGGTCAAAAATAGCTGGTCTAGATCTCATCATCACATCTGTATCCCAGTAGGTAGGAAGGCACAAAGAAAAGAGGGCATAGTTTACCCTTTCATAGGCCAGGCCCAGAGGTTTCCCATTAATTTACCAATATTCCATGGGCTAGAACTTAATCAAAAGAATACACCAATCTTAAGTGAGGCTGAGAAATGAAGTCTTTATTCAGGGAAGTCATGTGCTTGGTTAAAATTTTAGGGTTTTATTCTTGTGTTATTGTTGTATGTGCCGTGGAGTCAATTCCAACTTATAACGACCCTACAGAACAGAGCTGAACTGCCCTATGGGGTTTCCTAGCCGTAATCTTTATGGGAACAGATCACCAGGTCTTTTCTCCTGTGAGTTTGAACTGCTGACCTTTAGGTTAGCAGCCAAGCTCTTAACCATTGTACCATCAGGGCTTCTTAGGATTCTATTACTGAAGGACTAAAGGGAGAATGTCTATTTGGGGACAACTTGCATTTTTTGTCACAGGATCACTAGTGACAAGTTAGTTAATTACAGAGTTTCCTACCAAAAATTGTGATTTAACATTAGAATAGTTTGTATAGGCAATTCTTTTTGCTAGAAACTGAATAGTGCGGCCAGTGGGCTGATATGGCTTGAAGTCTGAGTCAACAAAAAATTCTTTCTTCACAGAGATGAAAGAATGTGAATCTTCCTACTATCCTGATAGAAGATGTGTCCAACTTCTTCAAAAGTATTATAAAGTCGTTGGAAGTTATTCTCTGGTCCATTTAGAGATCACAAATACTCTCCATGTCTCTGGGGTGCTACTAAGATATAGACTGTGTCAAGGCCCCAATATCCAGGGATCTACATTGAGCTCATGCAGCTATATCCATGAATGATACATATCTACAAAGGTCAGCTAGTATCAGTCTTGTTTATTTCTAATGAATCTTAAAATAAGAAAAGTTAAATTAGCCACTAATTAACTTAAAACAGTTACATAGTAGTAATAATGAATATTTATCCTAACTAAATATACAGGCAGTCCCCAGGTTATAAATGTCCAACCTACATACAAATTGTAGTTATGAACCAACCTCTATAAAGCTTATTATATTAAAAACTCAAGGTACATACAATGGTTTGTAATAACAAACAGGCACTACTATTATTATTATTACTATACTATTATGTTAAAGATGTTTTAGTAAATCTGGAAGTGTTCCTTCAATTTTTTTTTATACATAGAAAGGTACAGTATATATTATATACAAAGACAAAAGTTTACTAATTGACATTAGATATGAACCGTATGTAACTGTTCTGACTTAAACACACAAATTCGACTTAATGACAGATTTAGGAATGGAACTCATTCATAATCCGGTGACTGCCTGTATATGTAAAAAGCGTCAAGCTATATATGAGCTAAACTTGGACAACATGTAAGAGAAAAATCTGCATAAGAACAACACATTCCAAAATTTATAAGGATAAAACACGTCAAAAAAAGACTATCTAAATTTTTTATTAAGGGTCAAGAAAAATCCATGGAACCACAGAGAAGTTATTGCAAATATCATAATATTAGAAGTAAATGGCACAATGCTTGAATAGTAATGTTTTTCCATTAACAAATAAACACTAACACATATTAACTCTTTAACAGAAATAAGTCAATTAAAAAAAATCTTGTTTGTACGAGGCTTCCACCTATATAAACTTCTGATTTCTTTTCTTTTTCTTTCTTTGCATTTCCCTTTCTTTTCTTTTCAAATATTTTTCCAAGTATCCTCTTTTCATGGAGAGGAGCACTGCAAATATCTACACGTCATTTTAATTAGCACTTTATAGTTTTCAAATCCCTTGCATATATATTTTCCATTTAATCCTTAGAGCTAGTGAATATAATGCAAAGTCCAATTCTTATTCGAGATCTCTGAAGCTCAGTACATTTCTCAATTTTCTCTTGTTTAACTAATGAAATCCATAAATTCTGATTTACCATCTGTTTTAACTGATGGTTTGGAGGTTCTCCTTATACCCTGAAGTCTCCAAGAAGCACTAAATCTAACTACTGCACCTTTTCAAATAAATTCTTTGAATCCACAGGTACAATTTCAAGGATTATAAGCTTTGAGTTTCCTAGGAGAGCACATACATACAGCAAAACTCATCAACAAATAAAGACAATTTATTTTTAAAAAACAGGATAAAATTTTGGGAGGAATGTGCATACTGAAAGCTAAGAATCAAGATATATATGCATATATATGTATATATTTATATTTATATTTGTAGCCATGGTCCCATTTGAAACTTAGGTATTCTTATATTTGGGTTTAGATAAGTCTAGGCATATCTGGAGGATCTATGCCAATAGTTTCCAAACAGCAGAAGACTCTTTTGTTCAAATGAGATCTTTAGAGGAAATGACCATAAAATAAAACAGATAAAATTGATAATAATCTAGTTGAAGTAGGGCAGTGGTGAAAGCGGAGGCTTTGCAGTCCTACCTAAGTGCTCCCCTCCGTAGGAGTGTGGTCAACCCTTAGTAATGCACTCCATCAGTGACACAGATTGCCCTTCAGACCAGACCTGTGACTCAGACCTGTGCCGCAGAGTGTAATGAAGCGGACTGTAAAAGTGAAAGCTCTTCCCTATGTGTCTAAAAGTTCCTGAAAGCCCAACACAAAAGTAATATGTTAAGAATGTCAAAGAATGCAGCCCTGGAGAGTGGAGGTTATATCATGATAGATATATTTGGGGCATGGAGTGAACACAGTAGATTGAGCAGCAGGCCTATATATGGACACCATCTTTGATACATATCAACAGGAAGTCCATATCAGCAGGGTGCAGTCAAGAAAGCAGAATTCACATTGGGTATTTCAGCAGAGAGGATTTAATATAAGCAATTGTTTGCTCAGATGTTGAAGACCCTAAAAGCAAAAAGAGAACAGCTGGTAAACCCACAGCCAATAACTACAGGAAGCAGCTACTATCCCAAGGGCTGTGGAAACAAAAGAGACAGAGGTTACCAGACTAGGAGCTTGGTGGTAGGGCCTCATGAAGGTGAAGTTCAGATCTTTGATAAGGGAGGAGGGGGGATCCCACCTGGCTGATGCTGGGATCTCTAAGGCTGTGTGATCCTGGGAGTGCCAAAGGGATGGGAATAAATAGCCACTCATGGGGCAAGGTGCCAGTGCCGGACAACGCTGAGAGAAACAATTAGAAAGAGGAGGGAAGTCCTCTTCACCTTCCTCTCAGCTTCTAAGCTCCCTTTGTTGTTGGTGTTAGTTGCTGTGGAGTCAGCCGCTGATTCATGGCAACCCCATACAAAACAGAACAAAATATTTCCCAGTACTATTCCATCCCCATGACTGTTGTGGACCAAAACTTGTGATCCATAGGTTTTTCATTGGCAAAAGGTTTTCAGAAGTATATGTCCAGCCTTTCTTCCCAGTCTCTCTTAGTTTGGAATCTCGACTGAAACCTGATCAGCATCATAGCAACATCTAAGCCTCCATAGACATGCGGGTAGTGGCTGGGTATGAGATGCACTGGCCGGAAATCAAACCCAGGTCTCCAGCATGAAAGTCAAAAATTCTACCACTGAACCACGATTGCCCTCATAAATCTCCCTCTAGTGCCCCCTAACTGTCAGATCATAGTCAGACGTCAGTTGGCAAAAGGTGTACATCATAGAGGAATATTGAAGGGTGGATATGAGATACCCTTAGACACAATAAATACAGCAAGCAGAGAAGAAATGTGTGTGACTATTATTTTGGCTGTATATTTTATTCTCCCAGGCTGGTGTGATGGCACCATTGGTCATTTTTTTTTTCTTTATTTGATGCTTGATTGTTCAATATTTAAAGTTGAGAAATAATAAAATAGATAAATATTTGTAAAATTACTCTCTGAAAGAACAGTTAAATAAATTTTGACAAAACCATTACTTTGTTAAAATGTTTCAACATTCAATTTTATATATTGACATAGCAATATTAAATAACTCCATTCAACATATTGAAGATATATTCTGTGGGCAATTTTAGACACATTAAGAATTATTTAATATTAGAGACTTGACTAATAAATAATGCCTAATCTTAACATTTTCTTGGTCTAAAATGTTATCTTTTACTTTCTAGGACACAAAAATCTGAAGTCTCAACCAGGTATATTTGTAGGTGTTCATAATAATTTAATGTCAAAAAATTTTTTGACAAAATTTTGGCCCTACATACTGCACCACTGTGAAAGAGTAGGATAACTCTTTGTATGGGGAAACTTCTGGTCAAATTTTATTCTTGCATATTTGGCATTGGAAAAAGGTGGATTGTGCTTGCATTAATTCAAAATACAGGTCATTGGACTCTGAAGCAAGACTTCCTGGATTTCAATCCATAGGCTAAACCTAAATTGCTCATTCATTCATTCATTCAACAGATGTTTATTGCCCTGCTACAGTATAAGTCAGTGTTCAGGTTAGAGAAGCAGTCACTATGTGTTCTGGAATAAGAGATTTAGTGTATAGATAAAACTTTGCACAATTGTGAAAGGAGCTGGGGGAAGGAAGAGGTAGAAGATAGGAGGAGTTAGCAGCCAGTCAACTGAGGAAGTCAAACACATCGGTTGCTAAATTAGAAGCTTAAAGTGGAACCCACAGAAAGCTCGATAGGTAGTTGTTGACTCACTGTAGCAACCACCTCTGCAGGTCCACAGCCAAACATCTTGTGGTGAGCCTGGGGCAGCTATTGGTCATCAGGGTCAGCAGACTAAAAGAAGACTTAGTGTCCGAGAGGAAGAAAAGAGACAAACTGGAACCCACTGAGCACCGTTTCATCTGTTCATCACCTCACCTAACTGCAGACAGCTTTCAGAAATTAATGTCCACTGCATTACTTCCAATTTTCAAGCTTCTTGCCATGTAAACTGTATAGCTAAGCAGACTATATAGGTAAGGAAATTCTGGAGAACATAGTTCCTAAGTTAACACAATAGCGGTAAGCTTGCTGGCCCATGGAGCAAGAACTGAGTGCCTTAGGCAGGAGGCTTGCCTGTGGAGCTAAAAGAACTGTAACACTTGGCTGTGAAGGGCAGAGGCCTGAGTGTGCACCATGCTGGGGTTGCATGCCTCCTCCCCTGGGAAGCATGGCACGAACCACCCAGGCTCTCTGGCATGACAAGCATAGGTAGTGTGGTGGGAGCCAGCCTGAGAGGCTTGGGAGATCCTGTGCAGGGGTCTTTCTGCTGACGAGGCAAGATCCAGTGAAGCCCAGTGGCAGAGCAGAAGCCTTGGGCAGTGTGTGGTAGCTGGAGGCAGCAGTGACATGAACACAACATCTGACCTGAACCACTGCACGTCTGCCCAGCCACGTAAGAATGGACGTGGGTAATTTGAAGGAAAGCTAAACATTTCCCCATTTGAGAATCTGTTGTTATTGCTTACTGTTTGCTTTCTATAAGTAATAATAATGGCTTTCACTTTGCCAATTCTTTGTAAGTGTCTCATGTGTCCAGCTGTCACACGAGATAGGAGGAAAAGTCAAGTACACCGGTTGCTAAATTAGAGTCCATGTGTCTGTGTGTCACATATTTAATGACTGATGCTAGTGGGTGTATGTGTTGCATTCCTAGAAGTCTTATGGCTGTCTGGAAGTCTGAGACACAGCCTGTCAGCATATGTAATGCAGGTAGACGTGCACATACAATACATTACTGTGGTGGCCATGATCTCTGACAGAGGGAGTGTAACTGCCCATTAGTTGTTTCTTTCTAGAATCCATCACCTCAATTACACTGATGCCAAGCTTTCCCGGGGGATGCCCCTTGCCAATGACTGAGCATGGCAGGGTCACTGAAGTCGATCTGTTCTGGGAGATCAAAAACTCCTCTGACAGTCCAGATATTGATTGAAGAATTCCCCAATGGCCGTGCTGAACTTTCCTTAGAACTGCAAAACCCATCTAGAATGATTTCACCCAAGCTAACTCTCTCTTCCTCCCTTCCTGTCTTCTTTCCTTTCTTCCTTCTCTCTCTCCTTCATGCAGGGTCAGACCAAGACTCTCCCAGCTCCCTCCACATTTTCTCTGAAAGGCGATTCCCTGAATAAATTTCCAGCTTATATAATTTGGTCTTGGTGTTTGCTTCTTGGAGGATTTTATGGATTGAATTGTGTCTTGCCAAAATATTGTTAGGTGCTGTCAAATCAGTTCGGACTCACAGAGATCCAGTGCACAACAGAACGAAACACTGCCTGGTCCTATGCCATCCTCACAATCATTGCTATGTTTGAGCCCATTGTTCCAGCCACTGTGCCAATCCATCTCACTGAAGGTCTTCTTCTTTTCCGCTGACCCTCTACCAAGCACAATGTCCTTCTCCAGGGACTGATCCTTCCTCATAACATATCCAAAGTGAGATGCAGTCTCTCCATACTAGCTTCTAAGGAGCATTCTGGATGTGCTTCTTCCAAGACAGATTTGTTCATTCTTCTGACAGTCTAAGGTATATTCAATGTTCTTTGCCAACACCATAATTCAAAGGCATCAATTCTTTTTTGGTCTCCCTTATTCATTATCCAGCTTTCATATGCATGTGAAGTGACTGAAAACACCATGACTTGGGTCAGGCACACCTTAGTCCTCAAAGTGACATCTTTGCTTTTTAACACTTTAAAGAGGTCTTTTGCAGCAGATTTGCCCAATGCAATGTGTCTTTTGATTTCTTGACTGCTTCTTCCATGGGCATTGATTGTGGATCAAAGTAAAATTAAATCCTGGACAACTTCAATGTTTTCTCTGTTCATCATGATGTTGCTTATTGGTCCAGTTGTGAGGATTTTTGTTTACCTCCACCAAAAATATGTGTTGTAAATCTCTATGCCTGTGGTTATAATCCCACTTGGGAATGCATTGTCTCTGTTATGTTAATGAGACAGGATCATTGTAGGGTGTGTCTTAAATCAATCTCTTTTGAGATATAAAAGAGATTAAACAAGCAAGGGAAAGAAGCTGAGATGGGGGAAGAAAGATGCCAAGCCACATGATGATCGCCCAGGAGCGGAAGATCAAAGAGACAAGGACCTTCCTCCAGAGATGACAGAGAGAGAAGGCCTTCCCCTAGAACCTGCACTCAGAATTTGAACTTCTAGCCTCCTAAATTGTGAGAAAATAAATTTTGGTTTTTAAAAGTCATCCACTTGTGGTATTTCTGTTATAGCAGCACTAGATAACTAAGATAGAGGACATGGACTTACACAATTGCAAAGAAAAATGTCAGTACACTAAAAAAATGAAGTCTAACACCAAAAAGTGAAAAAAACAAATTTAAGTAACAGATGATTAATTTAGAAATCTTTACTTTCATGATTTGGTTACAGCATCAAAGAAAGCTGCCAAGTATTGACTCTAGACTTCTTTACTTGCACAGAGTTTCAAGATAAGAGTTTCTTTACACAGAGTTTATAATTATAGATGGCATACCTTGCCCTCCCTCACAGAAGCCAGGCTGTGATTGCAGAGTTCTCCAATTAGAAGGGAAAAACCCTCTCATCCTTTCACATTGATGAAAACTCATGGAAACCATTCCTATTCCATCTCTCCCACCTTCTTGCCCACTTCCACTGGGTCAATGACTGATGTGAAAGTATCATTGGGAGAGTATCCTAGCAAGAGTATTTATGCTCCAGAAAGTCCAGGTAGGTGGAGGTACACTTCATCTTCCTAATTATAATACAGTGTTGAATGGACTGGCATCTAGTCTGGTCCATAGCCTAGCTGACATAATATTTGAAAAAGACTGGAAGAGACAAGCTAATCTCCATTTCTTTGATTGCTTTACTCTGTATTTCTGTTTCAGCTGAGATTATCAGTAATGTGCATATCTAAGTTAATATTACATTGATCCATATAAAATTCTTTTTAAGAAATACAATTTAGTGTTCAAATGCTTTCACTGTATTCAATATAAGAATCAGATAAATGAAGAAATGTTGAAACTTTTTCAAAGCCTCTTTTGGAGGCCGTGTTCACTATGTTAGGGGCCTTTAGATTCAGATGTAAAATCTTCTAGAATTCAGTTCCAGAAGTATTTTATACCTCCATTCATTTAAAAATGAGATCAAAAGACTTTATCCTGCTGTTGCCTTGGTGGCCATGAAGCTCAGTGTTACGTATAATGCTTAAGAATAATCTTATCCTTTTGCATAATTTTTTTTCTTATATGATTTCTGATCTTCCTAGGTTACTTGGTAATTATCATATTGTTTATGGGTTTATTTTAAGTACCACTAAATATTTGGATTTTTTTTAGAGGGTGGAAATAAGCAGTATATAAAATCTTAAATAAATTGTACGTGTGTACTCATAGCAATGTTTTTTACTCTGCCCAAATCATGATTAGATGATGTTTTAGAAAGAAATAATACTATAGGGAGTTGTGAATAATTTAACAATTCCAATTCAAGTTAGTATATAAAGTTAACATCTCATACTTTTTTTAATGTAAAAGAATGAATCTTTTCCCTTTGATCTAGATCAGGTTATTGGAATGGAAACATAGAAACCATTGACTACAGACCCAGCACTGCAGTATGCCCTCATGCAAGGCAGCCAGTTTGTCCCTTAGCACCCTCCTTCATATATAAGGGAGTTGTACTAAAGAGACCCAAGAGATCATTTCCAGCCCTGAAATTGTATGAGTCCTTATAAGTTTAAGCTTACTCAATTTCCAATTGATCTTTAAACACGTAATCATCATAGGAGAACACATTCAAGAATGGCAATAAGTTGTGATGGGAGAAAGCTTCCAAACTTGCATCCATTTACAAAGATACGCTCAGGAAATGGTCTTTAATGAAGCATTTCCTTTCAAATTAGATTTGAAAGTTATATTACATAATAAGCCTTCTGAAATTCTAAGAACTTAAAATTCCATTCAGTGATCTGACATCATGAAAATGGATCATAACCAGCCAGAAGAGCTAATTCATTATGGGCAAAATAATATTAAAAATATCTAGAATTCATTGGTTATTACAGTAGCTTGCTGAAACTATAACCAGTTTAAACACACACAGATGCACACAAACGCACACATGCACGTAGTATAGAACAGATACTGTGCTTGATGACAACGGAGAATAGTCTTATTAACTATTTGGAAATACACTGCTTTGTTTTGTTTCAGGCATAACTGTTAACAATTACTTTATTTTAGCAATCAAGATAAACAAAACAATCAGATGTAAAAGAATTTGGTGTTAACTTTGTTATGAAACGTCAGATAATATTTACATGCTGCAACACTTGAGAACTGCTCTTCTGTCCATAGCTAAGACAAACTCCAAACAAAAATTTATAATATGAACAGATTATGTAGTATTAGAAGTCGTTTACGTAAGTCTACCTTTAATAGTTAACTAGCTAGCTAGCTAGCCTCTCCTCATAGTTAAACTACAAACACATATAAGTTGCCTACTTAAATATAAGTTGTGTGAAGAATGACACTTGCATTCCCAGTTCCTGAGAGTACCTGACACGTAGTAGGTGATCAGTAAATATTTGTTAAATGTTGTTGTTGTGTGCCATGGAGTTGATTCCAACTCATAGCAACCATAAACGACAGAGTAGAACTGTTCCACAGGGCTTCCTAGACTGTAATCTTTATGGGAGCAGATTGCTAGGTCTTTGTTCCCGTGGAGCCGGTAGTGTGTTGCAACTGCTGTCTTTTTGATTAGCAGCTAAGTGCTTAACCGTTGCGCTACCAGGGCTCCTTTTTTTTTTTTTTTTTTTTAATATTTTATTGTACTTCAGGTGAAGGCTTACAGAACAAACAGTTTCTCATGTAACAGTAGTACACATGCTGTTTTATGACTTTGGTTAACAACCCCACAACATTTTAACCCTCTGAATTCTCAGCTTTTTTTTTTTTTTTTTGGTGAAAATACACATAGCCAAAGATACACCATTTCAAAACTTTTTACGTACACATTTAAGTGACATTGACTATGCTCTTCCAATTGTGCTGCCATTCTCACCCAAGATGAAGGCTTACAGGACAAAATAGCCTCCCATTAAACAGTTACTACAAATGTTGCCCTATAACAATGGGTAACAATCTCACAACACATCAACAGTATCCTTACTCAACTTGTGTTCCTTATCATCAGCTTCCTACTCCCCCTCTGCCTTCTTACCAGGGCTCCTTTTTAAATGAATAAATATCTTTTTAAGTTATGTTGCTCAATTTAACCTTTGAAATTCAAATTATTAACACTCATCAAAATGGATTGACTTTATTTCCCTATCACATATGGAATACATTTTGGAATGTGTATATGTTTATAAATACATATATATTTGTAAATATATATGTATATTTAGATGTTGCTGATATTAATTATATTCCTAGTGTAGTAGGCAGATGTTTGAGGTGGTTGCTGTTATTTTCTTCTAAAATACTGAAAATGAATTCTCTAGTTGTGGGAAATCCCTTCAGCCTGAGCTTGCTAAGTGCTGTAAGTTATATTTTATCTTTGTATTGAGGCTCTCCAAAGGATGTATCTTTCAAAACCTCAAAGGAAACTGTATTTCACTTGGCTGATGCAGTCAGTCACAGCACAAAAACAACACTTTTCTGAAGGCTGACCAGAAATCCAAATGCTTCAAAGCTCAAGACGCAGCTGAAAGAGACCAGAAGCAATTACCTGATATATATTTCCCTGAGTTTCCAGCTTTCTATCCCAGAAAATTATTCGAAAATAAGCACAGGAAAAAAAGCTACATTGACAATTAGCATGAAGAGGAAACAGGTGTGTGTACAACTGTTTCTTTCAGCTCTTACACATTGTAGGTCAGGGGAAAAAAAAAAACGTAAATCTTCATTCAAACTCATATCCGCCCAAACTTCTTGGGCCAGACTAAATTATGTCCACCAGTCTGAGAGATCCAAGGATTGAGCAGAAGAATGTCACTGTTAATAATAAGCTGGTATATAACCTAGAAGACCTCTTTTTTTAAAGTTCAAGATGTTGTCTGTTTCATGGTTCTTATCCCCAGGAAACAGGATGTGTTTAGTATAATTAGCTGAAGAGTGAAAGAGCAGCCTGGATGCTGTGGCTGTATCCCTAGAGATGGTTTCACCGTGAACTGCTCCTGACTGCTGCTCTCTTGACTCATTTGTGGTTTTACTGTTCTTTCCACAAATCAGGGACTTTGCAACAAGTTTGAAGTTGCATTTGAGGATGTGTTAGGTAATTTATATTTGACTTCCTACCACTCTGCTTGCCTGTCTGTGCTATTTGCCATTTCTTCTGTTTGTTTTCCTTGTCTGATCTATGTCATTCATTCTTTTAAAACCCTGTTGAATACATGGCTAATCTGCTCTTTTAAAATATAAATTATTGCTTTCCTTTGGTCTTTATTAAATGCAATGCTTGGTCACTCCAACCATATTTTTAAGATCCCCAGGGATAAGAACTATTTATTTCATGCCACCTACAGGATTAGGACAATGCTTGTTGTTGTTAGCTACCATTAAGTTGGCCTCTGACTCACGGCAACCCCATGCACAGTGGAATGGATTGCTGCCCAGTCCCATGCCATCCCCATGATTGATTGGGGATTGAACCATTGTGATCAATTTTTCATTGTGATCAAGTTTTCACTAACTGATTTTCTGAAATAGGTCATCAGGCCTTCTTCTAGTCCTGCTTATTCTGGAAGCTCTACTGAAACATTTTCAGCATCATAGCAACAAGAAAGCCTCCAGTGACAGCAGGTGGTGGCTGTACATGAAGTACCTTAGCCAGGAATGGAATCCTGGTCTTCCACATGGAAGGTGAGAATTCTACCACTGAACCACCAATGCCTCATGTAAACCAACAATAAATATTGACTGGTGGACAGATGTCCCACTTCAGGGCTCCTGTTCTCTGTAATATGTAAGTGTACAGGACAGGTGTCCTAGTTTTTAGGTAATAAACCCAACCCTCTAATGATTTTGTCTTGCTAATTGTTCTATTCATGGCTCAAAGTTAGGTTGATTAAACTTGTCCCCAAATGGCTTGTAATATCTATTTTTGGTTCAATTCTCACAGCTAAACTGTATATTGGATACCACCACTAAAAGCTGGAGTTGTGTGGAGGCTGAAGCTATAGCTATATACCACATGGTCATCTCCAAACACTCTTAAGATTTAGCTTGTTTTATTATATTCTGCTTCTTATTTAGTGTATCATACAAAAGGGAATTACCACAGCTGCTGGATCAAGTAAGGCTCAAAATCTCAGTCTTCAAGATCCTGCAAACATACTAGTATCTCTCTCCTTTGGACAAGATAAAGGATTCCAACTCCCATAAAAATCTCCAGAATGTCCCTATTTACTCATACATAGCCATCCCATGGGCCACTTCTTCTCAGAAGTATACTGAAGATATTTTCTAGTGTGTGTGTTTTAAATTCCTGGCACATCCCCTGTTATCTATCCCTGAAATGCTCTACTTTCTTAAGAAGGCTGAGATTGTTTACCAGGTCTTAAGTTTAGAGCTTGTTGCTGAAATGAGAGCAAGTGAAGCACAGTAAAATATTTGGAAGTCTGGAACTTTACAGAAATCTATGTTTTCTTAATAAGAATATTTTTTGTTGCTGTTAGATGCCATTGAGTTAGTTCCAACTCACAGTGACCCTATGTACAACAAAATGAAACACTGCCTGGTCCTGCACTATCCTCACATATTCTAAAATCTCTTGGCATACCTCATACCTCACAAGGTAAAATCTGAAGGCTCCTTGCACTTCCAGTTATTGAATTAGTCATGATCAATTCTTTTGAAATGGCTCCTTTTTTTTTTTTTTTTTTTTTTTTTTTTTTTACTTTTCTAAGCTACAGTTAAAATTCAAAGATTTAATGAATGAAATAGTGGTTTTTAAATATATCCAAATAGAGGAGTCAGTTCTTCTCATGGATGAAAGTATTATTTCTTTTGCACATTTGAAATAAAAGAACTGCTCTAGTGCTGAACATTCAGGCACGTATCTCCTAGTACCATCAGTCTCTCTCAAGATGTAAATGAGGCACTGAGTGATTAACTCCTTTTAGACACAAGGAAGCCACTGCTTATACAGACACTGACTTATTGTACTGTCCTACGTAATCAAATGACTTTGCATGGCACCATTACTGAAGTGAAATTAAATCATTAATCCCTCAACACTAAGTTAATTTTTCAGGAGTGATTTTAGACGTTAGAAGAATATAGACCAATTTAAGATTAGGAAGGGACTTCAACCATTTACTTGCAGAAGAAGGAGTTATGAAAGGCGAGGTAAAGAAGACAAATTGGTTTATGCTATTTAAATTAGAATTTCCTACTCCCACCTTCTCCTGGAGATAAAAATGGCTCTTACAGCAATTCACTGCCTGTTGGGATTTTTTCGCTTAAAACTAAATTAATATTCTTAAGCGGTAACAGCATAAAAGTTGATGAAAAAGTGGAGACCCGATTTTAAGAACTGATTTTCAAGTGGTTCTCTTAATTCTTTTGTAGGTAGCAGCCAAGAGTTAAAAACGACCCTCTTGTGT
The DNA here is from genome assembly GCA_030035585.1 of Dugong dugon. Taxonomy (NCBI): domain Eukaryota; kingdom Metazoa; phylum Chordata; class Mammalia; order Sirenia; family Dugongidae; genus Dugong; species Dugong dugon. The sequence goes on along the minus strand of CM057463.1, from coordinate 95,399,024 downwards.
TGTTAGATAATACTTCAGAGATTATTTCTAACCTCAGCTTCTGTCTACTGGCTAGACCTACTTAAATTGCCTAACCTGTTTAATGAGCTCCAAAAAAAAAAAAAAAAGAACATTATAGAGGAAACTAAAGCACACCCACCATTTACACAGAAATGACAAAGAGAGGGCATCTCTGAAGTATGTGACCCAAATAACCCAAATCAGATTTAATCTAATATAGGAACCTGGGATTACATTGGAGCTGTTATCTGAGTACCAGTAACTGCCAAAGCATCTTTAAAATGTGGCACCATCTTAGATTGTTTGTGTTCTAACAAAGATTGAATGCCATCTGACAATAGAAATGAATTCATTCTTGGTCTCATTTCATCACAAAGAATTAAAAAGATTCTTTTTTAAAGCAAATGCAAGTCCCCTAGATATTTTATAGCTAATTCTGAGTTAAGAATGAACTTGTAAATAATCATGCATTTTTGACAATGCTCAAAATGACTACAACAAAAAAATTACACATGATGTCACTTAATTGTGCAGACCCAACACATAAACTTAGAAGTACCTGGAAAGTCATGCCATAGAAACTTCAGATTTTTCCCTTACAGATTCATTCTTTAAAAAAATTAAGTAATGCTAGTGAAGAAATTCACAGACCTGCCAAGACTGTAGTGAAAATGGGTTTATCCAAGTGACTTGGCAGATGAAGGCACTAAGAAAAAACGAACAACATGGAAATGGTGAAGTGGGTGGGAAACAGGGCCAAAAGGAGTACCAAAGATAATTTCATAGTAAAAGTGGTTGTCTAGTGTCAGCCATGCTATCCTTGCATGGTGTAAAGTATTGACATGTTTGGCTGCTAACTGAAAGGTTGGAGGTTTGAGTCCACCCAGAGGTGCCTTGGATAGCCTGGCAATCTACTTGCAAAAAATCAGCCACTGAAAACCCCATGGAGCACAGCTCTACTCTGACACACACAGGATTGCCATGAATCAGAGTCAACTCGATGGCAACTGAACTAGTTTAGGGCTAGCCGTGGCTGTCCCTCTCACCCTTTGCCATTCACTAAGATCCCAGCAAATAGCCTCGAACTTGGTGATGAGGGAAATGAGGAAGGGAAGTGAAACAAAAAGAAAGATTGACAACATTTTCTTCTCTGATATGGGACATGGTTAATATTTGTAATGGATGTAAGTAATTCAACACAATGGTTGCTAGTATAAGATCAAGGGTACAAGGGTCTGGGGCAGGGGAGTTGTCATTCTAAGGGTCTCAATACTCTCCATTTATATTGATTTTTTTATTTGTGAGAAACAAAGAAACTTTGAGAGTTCAGTGTGTACAATGTCATCCTTCTAGCAATGATGGGTATCGGGGCTCTTGAGGTGGTCTCAGCCCACCCGAAGTTAGTAGGAAAAGTTAAAGTCTTTCTGAAAAGCAGAAAATTGGGCATTCCTCTAAATCCTTTCCCCACTTCAAGCAATAGTCTCTGTGATGTTGAGGGTAAAGTTCATGCTACAGAATTTTCTTGTTGCAAATTTGTTTTTGCAGCATGAGGAATATTTACGGATGACAATTCATCTTTTCTAAGAGGTGAGATCTTGTATGATATGTCTAGGAATAAAGTTTCTAAGAGGTATTTATCACAGAGTGTAGATAGAAGGAATATTTTGTAGAACTGAGATCTAGAATAGAACAGTCACATTTCATTGGTAGATTTCTTTATGATTGTTCAGAGATAAAAGAGGATACCCTGGAAGTGAACCTGGAGGAACGTGTTAGCGTCAAAATATATTAGATTTCTTCTTCTTTTTTAAATCAAAGCTCTTTTCTTCTTTCATTTATTTTTATTTTTTCTTTGCCAGAATTACTCCTCAAATCTCAAATCACTTCCTAGTAGAAGTCAAACAGTGATGAAGGCATAGAAACACATTCTAAGTATTAGGCTACCAGAAAGCACGCTGTAGCAATGTGTCTGGCATACACTCAATTTGAAAAATCTACCTCAGAAACTTTTGGCAGAGAAGAAAACTGCTTGGTTTTCATTTCACGTGAAAATGTATTTCATTGGTCTCATATCATAGGCCCATTACTGTATAAAGAGTGATAATCTTTACAAACACAACAATGACTCAACACAGAAGCAGTATAAAAATTTAACCCAAAGAACTGGTATTCATTTCAGGAGTCATTAATGCTGCTTAAAGAGAGATTTAGCAACTGTATTAGTTTCTTAGGACTGCCGTAACAAAATATCATAAACAGTGTGGCTTAAAAGAACAGAAATGTATTGTCTCACTGTTCTGGAGGCTAGAAATCCAAAAGTAGGGCATCAACTGTGCTGATTCCTTCTGAGGGCTGTGAGGAAGAATCTGCTCCATGCCAGTATCCTGGCTTCTGGTGATGGCTAGAGATCCTTGGCATTACTTGGCTTTCAGATGCATCACTCCAAAGATGCCTCTGTCTTCATGTAACATCTTTCCTCTATGTCTCTGTGTCTCTTCTCCTCTTTTGTAAAGACACCACACACATTGCATTAAGACCTATCCTGTTCTAGTGACATCATGTTAATTGATAACACCTTCAAAGTTTCTATTTTCAAACAGGTCACACTCACAGGTACTAGGGGTTAGAACTTGAACATATTTTGGGGATATACATAATTAAATCCACATACTAACCAAATAATGGAATACTTGTAATTATTTTTCAATACTAGTATAACAACTGCAGAAATTACAAAGAAGAAGTTTCAGTATTAAACTTCCACATATGAAAAAGGTCTCAAAATCAGTAACTGCCGTAATTGCATGGTAAAAATTCAGGATTTAGTTAAACACAAAGTAATGAAACTAATTCTACAAATGTATCCACTCTCATTTTTTAAATCTGGTCACTTAATTTTGATCAATTCCTCTTCTACTCCTTCTAAGTAACCTCATCAACACATAAAAATGACAAAAATGAAAGCTAAGTTTAAAAGTCATTTTTAGACTTCCGGACAACATGGCACTATAGACAGAAGCACCACACCGTCCCTCCACAGCAAAGATCCAAAAAACTAAGTCAAACAGAGAAAACGTCAATCCTGAAACCTTAAGTGTCAAATGAAGAGATAAAGAACTCAGCCAAACACTGAATGGAATAAGAAACTGACAGAGAACAGAGAGTGACGAGAGATACATGCAGACGTCCTCTATCAGCTAACACAGCATGGATCCACCATCTTGGACTCCTATCAGAGATGGGAAAACAGGTGGTACAGGTAAGCAGCTACACAGAGCTTCCAGCAGGAGACAGAACAACTGGTAACCAGCAATATATGCTCTCCCACCTCCCACCCTTCTTTACCCCAACTCTGCTTCCTCTGTTTCCTGCAGTCACAGTCTCTTGGCTGGGGAGCACCGGCTTGACCCCAGTGCCACTTGGATTCCACCCACTCACACTAGGCAGCTCTCTGAGTGCCATTTGTTGGCTACTGGTGTTACTTTTTTTCGCTTCTTTTGATTTCTTCCATACCTCTCACCACCTCCCCCTCCTTTGTCTCAAATACCTGGCTCTGTGTGCCGTCTTTGCTTCTTCCCGAAAGGCTGTGAAACACCGATCGAATGTGAAACTTCTTCCTGGCCTATGCTGTCATGCTGGTGGAATCCTGCTGCTTTTTGTTTGTTTGTTTGTTTTGATTTGTTATGTTTTGATTTGTTTTCTTTCTCTTTTCTCGAATTGGGAGCCTGTTCTAGCCAGGCAGTACTGTGTGGCTTGGGACCTACTCTCTCAGTTTGTGCAGATGCACAGTGGGATCCCTGAGAGCATTTTTTTTTTTTTTTTTTTTGGTTTCTGTTTTGTTGGGAGTTTTTTTGTTTTTGTTTTTATTTGTTTGCTTTGTTTTCTCTCTTTTTCCATTTTTGCCTTTCTTCATTTCTCAGTTTCTCGTCTCTCTATACTTACCTTCTCTTCCTGTCTCCTGAATATCTGGCGCTGAGTGACACCTCTACCCCTTCTTAACAGGCTGCACTTCATGACCTGGGAGAAACTTTTCCAGTACTTGCAGCCTCACTGGTGGGATCCCTGGGGGGTTTTCATTTCTTTTTTTTTTTCTAATTTTTGTTAATTCATTTTTTTCTTTTACCTTTTTTCTTTTCCTTTCCTATTTGTTTTTCTCTATTTCTCAGTCTCTCATCTCTCCACTCCAATGGCAAGCTCCCGTAGCACTCTTTTTTGTTTGTTTGTTTGTATGTTTTTGGCTCCTGTTCCTTTCTCCTCTCTCTTCTTTTTCCCATACCCATCTTAGCTCCACACATCACAATCTCCCCCTCCTTCCTGCCTACCTGCACCATGCACTGTACATCACACCCAAATCAGCACAGGCACAGCCTACCAGAACCTGCTCCTCACTGATTCTTGGCCTACCCTGTCAGCCCTAGTATGTGCCACAAACAACCAATCCCAGCAACTCCCCTTCAGCTGAACCTGCCCTGTGGTACCATACCTGAACAACTGAACCTGCCAATTAGAGAATGACGTGAAAAGTATCGTGCCCACAGACAAGCAAACAACAAAGAACACACAGCCCGCCTGCTCGGACATAATCAAATAAAACAAAAAAGCAAGATGACACAAACAAATATACAACCAATAAACAAGGAAAATAACTACTGAATATCCTGAAGACAGCAGATAATATTGAAACATACAAAAACAGGACAGGATGGTCACAGTAGGCATCCAAAATAAAACACCAGATGACTTTCCAGTAGATGAAAAGGCATAAGAAGTATCTGATAGGGAATTCATATCTCTAATATTCGGAGCTATCCAAGAGTTGAAGCAAAAAGCAGACAAAAATGAGGAAAAAATAGACAAATTCATGGAAAATACAGACAAAAAGATAGAAGACTTCAGCAAAATAATGCAGGAACAAAATGCCAAAATAAATTCACAACTAGAAATCACACAAAAACAACAATTAGAAATCCAAAAGGTAAACAAGAAGATTTCAGAAATGAACAGTGAATAGAAGGGCAATCCTCGACAAGATCCCAAACATCGAGATAACACAAAGTATCTGCTCTGACCAAAACACCATCAAGGTAGAAATTAACAACAAGAAGAGCAAGGAAAAAAAAATAAATCACATGGAAATTTAATAACATCCTGCTTACAAACCACTGGGTAACAGAAGAAATCAGAGATGGAATAAAAAAATTCTTAGAATCAAACGAGAATGAAAATACATCATACCAAAACCTTTGGGACGCAGCAAAGGCAGTCGTCAGAGGACAATTTATAGCAATAGATGTCCACATCAAAGAAGAAGAAAGGGACAAAATCAAAACATTAACTACAGAACTCAAACAAATAGAAAGAGAACAGCAAAAACAGCCTACAGCCACCAGAAGAAAGGAAATAATAAAGATCAGAGCAGAAATCAATGAAATAGAGAACAGAAAAACAACAGAAAGAATCAACAAAACCAAAAGTTGGTTCTTTGAAAGAATCAACAAAATCGACAAACCAGTGACCAGAATGACAAAACAAAAATAGGAGAGGATGCAAATAACCCAAACAAGAAATGAAATGGGGGACATTACAACAGACCCAACTGAAATAAAAAGGATCATAACAGAGTATTATGAAAAACTATACTCCAACTAGTTTGAAAACCTAGAGGAAATGGATAAATTTCTAGAAACACACTACCTACTCAAACTACCACAAAGTGATGTTGAAAATCTGAACAAACCTATAACAAGAAAAGAGATTGAAAAGGTAATAAAAAAAACTCCCAATAGAAAAAAGCCCTGGCACAGATGGCTTCACTGGAGAATTCTACAAAACATTTACAGAAGAGCTTGTACCAGTACTACTCAAGCTATTTCAGAGCATAGAAGAGGAAGCAACATTTCCAAATTCATTCTGTGAAGCCAGCATAACGCTGATACCAAAACCAGGCAAAGACATCACAAAAAAAGAAAATTACAGACCAATATCTCTCATGAATATAGATGCAAAAATTCTGAACAAAATTCTAGCCAATAGAATTCAGCATCATATCAAAAAAATAATACACCACAACCAAGTAGGGCTCATACCAGGTATGCAAGGTTGGTTCAACATTAGAAAATCAATTGATGTAATCCACCACATAAGTAAAAGGAAAGAAAAGAGACACATGATCATCTCAATTGATGCAGAAAATGCATTTGACAAAGTCCAACACCCATTCCTGATAAAAACTCTCAATTAAATAGGTATAGAAGGGAAATTTCTCAACATAATAAAGGGCATCTATGCAAAACCAACAGCCAACATCATTCTTAATGGAGAGAGGCTGAAAAACATTCCCCTTGAGAACAGAAACAAGACAAGGATACCCTTTATCACCACTCCTATTTAACATTGTGCTGGAAGTTCTAGCCAGAGCAATAAGGCAAGAAAAAGAAATAAATGGCATCCAAATACAAATTGGTAATGAAGAAGTTAAACTGTGCCTGTTTGCTGATGATATGATCCTATACATAGAAAACCCTGAGGACTCCATGAGAAAACTATTGGAACTAATAGAAAGATTCAGCAGAGTAGCAGGATACAAGATAAACATACAAAAATCAGTTGGATTCCTATACACCAGTAAGGAGAACGATGAAAAGGAAATCAGGAAAACAATACCACTTATAATAGACACTAAAAAAACAAAATACTTAGGAATAAATCTGACCAGGAATGTAAAAGACCTATACAAAGAAAACTACAAAACTCTACTGCAAGAAACCCAAAGGGATCTACATAGATGGAAAAACATACCATTCTCATGGATAGGTAGACTCAACATTGTGAAAATGACAATTCTACCTAAAGCAATTTACAACTACAATCAGTCCTGATCCAAATAGTAACAACATTCTTTAAAGAGATTGAAAAACTAATCATTAACTTTATATGGAAAGGGAAGAAGGCCTGGATAAGTTAAACACTACTGAAGAAGAAGAATAAAGTAGGAGGACTCACACTACCTGACCTCAGAACCTACTATACAGCTACTGTAGTCAAAACTGCCTGGTACTGGTACAATAACAGATACATTGACCAATGGAACAGAATTGAGAACCCAGATGTAAATCCATCCGCCTACAGTCATCTGATCTTCAACAAGGGCCTAAAGTTCAGCAAATTGGGAAAAGACAATCTTTTTAATAAATGGTGCTGGCAAAATGGATGTCGATCAGCAAAAAAATGAAACAGGACCCATACCTTACACCGTACACAAAAACTAATTCAAAATGGATCAAAAACCCAAATACAAAGCCAAAAACTATAAAGTTCATAGAAGAAAAAATAGGATCAATGCTAGAGGCCCTAATGCGTGGCACTAACAGGATAGAAACCATAATCAACAACACACAAACTCCAGAAGATAAGCTAGATAACTGGGATCTTCTAGAAATGAAACACTTTTGCTCATCAAAAGGCTTCACCAAAAGATTAAAAAGAGAACCTACAGACTGGAAAAAGTTTTGGACAGTACAAGTCAGATAAAGTTCTAATCTCCATAATCTACAAGAAAATCCAACACTTCTACAACAAAAAGACAAATAAAACAATTAAAAAGTGGGCAAAGGAAATGAACAGACACTTCACCAAAGAAGACATTCAAGCAGCAAACAGACACATGAGGAAATGCTTGCGATCACTAGCCATTAGAGAAATGCAAATTAAAACCACGATGGGATACCATCTCACCCTGGCATTACTGGCATGAATCAAAAACACTAGTAATAACAAATGTTGGAGAAGCTGCTGGGAGATCGGAAGTCTCATGTACTGCTACTGGAAATGCAAAATGATACAACCATTTTGGAAATTCATATGGTGTTTCCTTAGAAAGCTAGAAATAGAAATACCATATGATCCAGCAATCCCACTGCTAGGAATATATCCTAGAGAAATAAGAGTCGTCACTCAAATAGACATATGCACACCTATGTTCATGGCAGCATTGTTCACAATAGCAAAACGATGGAAACAACCTAGATGCCCATCAACAGATGAATGGATAAACAAACTATTGTACATACACACAATGGAGTACTATGCAATGAGAAAGAACAATGATGAATCTGTAAAGCATCTCATAACGTGGATGAAACTGGAGGACATTATGCTGAATGAAATAAGTCAATCACAAAAGGACAAATATTGTATGAGACCTCTACTGTAAAAACCCATGAAAAAGTTTACACACAAAAAGAAACAATCTCTTCTGGCTACGAGGGATTGGAAGGGCCATGGGGAATCTAAATAGACAGTAGATAAGTGGTAACTTCAGTGAAGGGTAAGACAGTACACAATACTGGAGAAGCCAGCACAACTTGTACAAGGAAAGGTCATGGAAATCCAAACTCCCTGAGGGACTGAACTGCTGGATGGAGGGCTGTGGGGACCATGGTTTTGGGGAACGTCTCGCTCAATTGGCATAACACAGTTTACAAAGAAAATGTTCTGCATTCTACCTTGATGACTAGCATCTGGGGTCTTAAAAGCCTGTGAGCAGCCATCTAAGATACTCCACTGGTCTCTTCACTTCGGGAGCAAGCGACAATGAAGAGGACAGGATACTAGGAAAAGATTAGTCTGAAGGACTAATGGACCTCAGCTACCAAGGCCTCCACCAGACTGAGTCCAGTACAACTAGATGGTGCCCAGCTACTACCACTGACTGCTCTGACAGAAGGTCCTGGACAGTGCTGGAGAAAAATGTAGGATAAAATTCTAAGTGACAAAAAAAGACCAGATTTACTGGCCTAACAGAGACTGGAGAAACCCCAAGAGTATGGCCCCCAGACACCCTTTTAGCTCAGTAATGAAGTCACTCCCGAGGTTCACCATCCAGCCAAAGATTAGACAGCCTCATAAAACAAAATGAGACTAACAGGGCACAATAGTCCAGGGACAAGGACTAGAAGGCGGGAGGGGACAGGTAAGCTGGTAATTGGGAACCCAAGGTTGAGAAGGGACTGTGTTGACATGTCGTAGGGTTGTTAACCACTGTCATAAAACAATACGTTACTAACTTTTCATTGAGAAGCTATTTGTTCTGTAAACCTTCATCTAAAGTGCAATAAAAAAAAGAGGAAAAAAAATACCCAGTGCAATTATGACATAAATTCCAAATTTCATTAAAAAAAGAAAAAGCTATTTTTAAACTGCTCTATTACATTTTTGGTTGACATAAATTTTTAAAAGAGTTTTTCAGTTATTTTTCATTTATATGAAAATGAAAATCATTAACAGGGAGTCAGTTGCTAGTTTTTTACTTTTTTTGATGCCCAATGAAAAACAAATTGTGTAAAAAAAAAATTTGTGATTTTAAATTTATTTATTTATTTTTTATAGTTTCTTGTACTTCGGGTGAAGGCTTACAGAACAAATAGTTTCTCATGGAACAGTAGTACACATGTTGTTTTATGACATTGGTTAACAACCCCACAACATATCAACCCTCTAAATTCTCAACCTTTTTTGGTGAAAATACGCATAGCCAAAGATACACTGTTTCAAAAATTTCTACATACACAGTTCAGTGATAATGACTACGCTCTTCCAATTGTGCTGTTATTCTCACTTATGATGAAGGCTTACAGAACAAAATAGTTTCTCATTTAACAGTTACTACAAATGTTGCCCTATGACAATGGTTAACAATCTCACAAGACATCAAGAATATCCCTACTCAATCTTGTGGTCCCTATCACCAGCTTCCTTGTCCCCTTCTGCCATCTGGCCCTTGTCACTGGACTACTGTACCTCGTTAGTCTCATTTGGTTTTATGGGGCTGTCCACTGCCAGGCTGAATGGTGAACCTCGGAGGTAGCTTCACCACTGAGCTTAAAGGGTGTCTGGGGGCCATACTCTCGAGGTTTCTCCAGTCTCCTTTAGGCCAGTAAATCTGGTCTTATTTTTGTGAGATAGAATTATGTTCTACATCCTACTCCAGCTCTGTCCAGAGCCCTCTGTTGTGATCCTGGTCGGAGCAGTCAGTGGTGGTAGCCGGGCACCATCTAGCTGTACTGGACTCAGTCCGGTGGAGGCCTTGGTAGCTGTGGACAATTAGTCCTTTGGACTAATCTTTTCCTTGTATCCTGTTCTCTTCATTCTCCCTTGTTTCCGAAGTGTGAGACCAGTGGAGTATCTGAGATGGCAGCTCACAGGCTTTTAAGACGCCAGACACTACTCACCAAGGTAGAATGTAGAGCATTGTCTTTATAAGCTGTGTCATGCCAATTGAGCTAGATGTTCCGTGAGACCATGGTCCCCACAGCCCTCTGCCCAGCAGTTCAGTCCCTCAGGGAGTTCGGATGTGTCTGTGGGGCTTCCATGACCTTTCCTTGTACAGGTTGTGCTAGTTTCCCCTGTATTGTGTACTGTCTCACCCTTCACCCAAGATACCACTTATCTATTGCCTATTTAGTATTTCCCCCCCACCCCTCCCAAACCTGGTAACCAACAAAGATTGTTACATTTTCTGTGTGAACTTTTTCATGGGTTTTTACAATAGCGGTCTCATACAATATTTGTCCTTTTGTGATTGACTTATTTCACTCAGCATAATGTCCTCCAGTTTCATCCATGTTATGAGATGGTTCACAGATTCATTGTTGTTCTTTCTCGTTGCATAGTACTCCATTGTGAGTATGTACCATAGTTTGTTTATCCATTCATCTGTTGATGGGCATCTAGGTTGTTTCCATCGTTTTGCTATTGTGAACAATGCTGCCATGAACATAGGTGTGCATATGTCTATTCGAGTGACGACTCTTATTTCTCTAGGATATATTCCTAGCAGTGGGATTGCTGGATCGAATGGTATGTCTATTTCTAGCTTTCTGAGGAAGCGCCATATCAATTTCCAAAATGGTTGTATCATTTTGCATTCCACCAGCAGTGCATAAGAGTTCCCATCTCCCCGCAGCCCCTCCAACATTTGTTATTTCCAATGTTTTTGATTCATGCCTGTAATGCCGGGCTGAGATGGTATCTCACTGTGGTTTTAATTTGCATTTCTCTAATGGCTAGTGATCGCGAGCATTTCCTCTTGTGTCTCTTGGCCATTTGAATGTCTTCTTTGGTGAAGTGTCTGTTCATTTCCTTTGCCCATTTTTTAATAGGATTATTTGTCTCTTTCTGGTAGAGGTGTTGGATTTTCTTGTAGATTATGGAGATTAGACCTTTTTCTGGCTTGTACTGTCCAAAAATTTTTTCCCAGTCTCTAGGTTCTCTTTTGACTCTTTTGGTGAAGTCTTTTGAAGAGCATAGGTGTTTGATTTTTTAGAAGATCCCAGTTATCCAGCTTATCTGTTGGGTTTTGTGCGTTGATGGTTATGGTTTGTATCCTGTTAATGCCATGTATTAAGGCCTGAAGTGTTGGTCCTATTTTTTCTTCTATGAACTTTATAGTTTTAGGCTTTATATTCCGGTCTTTGGTCCATTTTGAAGTAGTTTTTGTATACGGCGTGAGGTATGGGTCCTGTTTCATTTTTTTGCAGATGGATATCCAGTTTTGCCAGCACCATTTGTTAAAAAGACTGTCTTTTCCCCATTTGATGGACTTTGGGCCCTTGCCGAAGATCAGGTGACCATAGCTGGATGGATTTACATTTGGGTTCTCAATTCTGTTCCATTGGTCAATGTGTCTGTCATTGTACCAGTATCAGGCTGTTCTGAGTACTGTAGCTATATAGTAGGTTCTGAAGTCAGGCAGTGTGAGTCCTCCAACTTCATTCTTCTTCTTCAGTAGTGCTTTACTTATTCGGGGCTTCTTCCCTTTCCGTATAAAGTTAATGATTAGTTTTTCCATCTCTTTGAAGAATGTTGTTGGTATTTGGAATGGGATTGCATTGTATTTGTAAATTGCTTTGGGTAGAATTGTCATTTTCACAATGTTGAGACTGCCTATCCATGAGCATGGTATGTTTTTCCATTTATGTAGATCCCTTTGAGTTTCATGCAGTAGTCTTTTATAGTTTTCTTTGTATAGGTCTTTTACACCCCTGGTCAGATTTATTCCTAAGTATTTTATCTTTTTAGGGGCTATTGAAAATGATATTGTTTTGCTGATTTCCTTTTCATTGTTCTCCTTACTGGTGTATAGGAATCCAACTGATTTTTGTATGTTTATCTTGTATCCTGCTACTCTGCTGAATCTTTCTATTAGTTCCAGTAGATTTCTCGTGGAGTCTTTAGGGTTTTCTACGTATAGTACCATATCATCTGCAAACAGGGACAGTTTAACTTCTTCATTACCAATTTGGATGCCCTTTATTTCTTTTTCTTGCCTTATTGCTCTGGCTAGAACTTCCAGCACAATGTTAAATAGGAGTGGTGATAAAGGGCATCCTTGTCTTTTTCCTGTTTTCAAGGGGAATGTTTTCAGCCTCTCTCCATTAAGAATGATGTTGGCTGTTGGTTTTGCATAGATGCCCTTTATTATGTTGAGAAATTTCCCTTCTATACCTACTTGATTGAGAGTTTTTATCAGGAATGGGTGTTGGACTTTGTCAAATGCCTTGTCTGCGTCAATTGAGATGATCATGTGATTCTCTTCTTTCCTTTTATTTATGTGGTTGATTACGTTGATTGATTTTCTAATGTTGAACCATCCTTGCATACCTGGTATGAATCCTACTTGGTAGTAGTGTGTTATTTTTTTGATATGATGCTGAATTCTATTGGCTAGAATTTTGTTCAGAATTTTTGCATCTATATTCATGAGAGATATTGGTCTGTAGTTTTCTTTTTTTGTGATGTCTTTGCCTGGTTTTGGTATCAGCGTTATGCTGGCTTCATAGAATGAATTTGGAAGTGTTGCTTCCTCTTCTATGCTCTGAAATAGCTTGAGTAGTACTGGTACAAACTCTTCTGCAAATGTTTTGTAGAATTCTCCAGGGAAGCCATCTGGGCCAGGGATTTTTTTGGCTGGGAGTTTTTTTATTACCTTTTCAACCTCTTCTCTTGTTATGGGTCTGTTCAGATTTTGAACATCACTTTGTTATAGTTTGGGTAGGCTGTGTGTTTCTAGAAATTTATCCATTTCCTTTCGGTTTTCAAATTTGTTAGAGTATAGTTTTTCATAATATTCTGTTATAATCCTTTTTATTTCAGTTGGGTCTGTTGTAATGTCTCCTATTTCATTTCTTATTTGGGTTATTTGTGTCCTCCCCCTGTTTTTGTTTTCAGTCTGACCAGTGGTTTGTCGATTTTGTTGATTCTTTCAAAGAACCAACTTTTGGTTTTGTTGATTCTTTCTGTTGTTTTTCTGTTCTCTATTTCATTGATTTCTGCTCTGATCTTTACTATTTCCTTTCTTCTGGTGGTTGTGGGCTTTTTTTGCTGTTCTGTTTCTATTTGTTTGAGTTCTGTAGTTAATGTTTTGATATTGTCCCTTTCTTCTTTTTTGATATATGCATCTATTGCTATAAATTGTCGTCTGAGGACTGCCTTTGCTGTGTCCCAAAGGTTTTGTTATGATGCATTTTCATTCTCATTTGATTCTAAGAATTTTTTGATTCCATCTCTGATTTCTTCTATTACCCACTGATGTGTAAGCAAGGTATTATTCAGTTTCCATGGAGTTGATTTGTTTTCCTTGCTCTTTCTATTGTTAATTTTTACCTTGATGGCATTGCGGTCAGAGAAGATACTTTGAATTATCTTAACGTTTTGGATCTTGTTAAGGATTGCTCTGTGGCCTAAGATCTGGTCTATTCTGGAGAACATTCCATGTGCATTGGAAAAGAATGTGTACTTTGCAGTGGTTGGATGGAGTATTCTATATATGTCTATGAGGTTAAGTTGGCCCTTTAGGTCTTCTGTATCTTTGCTGAGTTTCTTCTTCATTGTTCTGTCCTTTAGTGAGAGTGGTGTGTTGAAGTCCTACTATTATTGTGGAACTGTCAATTTCTCTTTTCAGGGTTGTTAGAGTTTGTTTTATGTATTTTGGAGCCCTGTCATTGGGTGCATAGATGTTTATTATGGTTATGTCTTCATGATGGATCGTCCCCTTAATCATTATATAGTGTCCTTTTTTGTCTTTTATGGTAGATTTTGTTTTAAAGTCTATTTTATCTGAGATTAGAATTGCCACTCCTGCTCTTTTTTGGTAGTTGTTAGCTTGATATATTTTTTTCCAACCTTTGACTTTTAAAAAATTCACATCTTTGTTTCTAAGGTGTGTCTCTTGTAGACAGCATATTGATGGATCCTATTTTCTTATCTATTCTGTCACTCTCCGTCTCTTTATGGGTGCATTGAGTACATTTACCTTCAGTGTAATTATTGATAGATGTGATTTTGTTGCTGTAATTTTGTAGTGCTTTTTTTTTTTTTTTGTGGTGCTGACGTTTTCTTTGTTCTTCCCAGTCTCTTGTGCTGAGTTACTTTTGTTTGTGGATTTTTTTTTTCCATTTCTTTTTTTTTTTGTAGGTTTTGTTTTTGCGGAGACTTTATGTTTTTCATCTTTATTATTATGAGTTGGTTTGTTAACTTTCTTTGTGGTTACCATGAATTTTACCCTTATCTTTCTAAGTTTGAAGCAGTCTACCATTACTTGGTATTGCCTTGCCTTCCTCTCCATTAGAAGGTTCTATACCTATGCTGTTTATTCCCTCTTTCATTGTTTTGATGTTGTTGTCATCCATAGATTGACTGCTCTGATTCCCTGTTGTATTTCTTTTGGTTTTGGATATTCCTCGAGAGTTCATTTCCTAGATTGGTATCTGGCTCATATGATCCTGCGTCCTAGGTTCTGCCTGTGGGCTGAAGCTGTTTGTCCTCAGATTGAAGAACTCCCTTTAATAATTCTTGTAAGTTTGGTTTTACTTTTACATATTCCCTTAGTTTCTGTTTATCTGGAAATGACCTAATTTCACCGTCAAATTTGAACGAGAGTTTTGCAGGTTATATTATTCTTGGCTGACAGTTTTTTTTCTTTCAAGATTTTATATTTGTTATCCCATTGCCTTCTTGCCTGCATGGTTTCTGCCAAATAATCTGAGCTTAGTCTTATTGTTTCTCTTGTGTATGTGACTTCTTGTTTTTCATGAGCTGCTCTCAGGATTCTTTGTTTGTCTTTGGTTTTGGCAAGTGTGAATACGATATGCCTTGGTGATTTTCTTTTGGGGTCTCTTCTATATGGGGTTTGTTGAACTTCTTGGATGGCCAGCTTTTCATCTTTGATGATATTTGTGAAGTTTTCTGTCAGCAGTTCCTCAATGATCCTCTCTGTGTTTTCTGTTTTCTGCCCCTGTTCTGGAATGCCAATCACTCCGAAATTTTTGCTTTTAATTGTGTCCCACATAACTCTCAGGGTCTCTTCATTTTTCTTTGTTCTTTTTTCTGATTTTTCCTGAAACAGAGTTGTATCCAAGTGTTCGTCTTCAGTTCCACTGACCCTGTCTTCCACGTTTACAAATCTGCTTCTCAGACCTTCTATGACATCATCCATTTCTGAAATATTGTTGTTTATCTTTTGGATTTCTAACTGTTGTTTTTGTATAATTTATAGTTGTGAATTTGTTTTGGCATTTGTTCCTGCATCATCTTCCTGAATTCTTTGAATTTTTTGTCTGTATTTTCCTTGAATTTGTCTATTTTCTCCTCATGTTTGTCAGCTTTTTGCCTCAGGTCTTGGAAAATTCTGAGTATTAGAGATTTGAATTCCCTATCAGGTACTTCTAGTGCATTTTCTTCCACAGGAGAGTCATCTGGTGTTTTAATTTGGACACCTACTGGAACCATCCTGTCCTGTTTTTGTAAATGTTTTGATATTGTCTCCTGTTTTCGGGGCATTTAGTAGTTATTTCTCTCATTTGTTGTTTGTAGATTTCTTTGTTTCATCCCTTTAAAAAAAAAAATTTTTTGACTATGTCTGAACAGGCGGACTGTGTGCTCTTTGTTGTTTGCTTGTCTGTGTGCTCAATACTTTTTGCCTTCTTTTCCAACTGGCAGGTTCAGTCACTCAGATATGGTACAGCAGGGCAGGGCTAGCTGAAGAGGAACCACTGGGATGGTTGTTTGTGGCACTCCCTACAGCCACCAGGGCAGGTCGGTAATCAGTGCTGGGCAGGTTCCAGTAGGCCGTGCCTGCACTGCTTGGTGGTGTGATGTCAAGCGCACAGTGCAGGTAGGCAGGATGCAGTAGGGAGATAGTTATTTGTAGAGCTAAGATGGATACGGGAGAGAGGAGAGAGGAACAGGAGCCAAAAAACATACAAACAAACAAAAAAGAATGCTAGCGGAGCTTGCTGTTGGTGTGGAGAGATGAGAGACTATTAAATGGAGATAAACAGAAAGGGGAAGAGGAAGAAAAGAAAAGAATGAACAAATAAAAATCAGAAAGTTGAAAGAACCGCAAAGTTCCCAGGGATCCCACCGATGCAGCTATGAGGTCTGGGGAAGTCACTCTCAGGTGTCACAGCACAGCCTGGCCCGAAGGCGCAGAGGCATGCAACGCCTGGTAGTAAGGGATCAGAAAGAGAAGGACGATATAGAGAGACAAGAAACTGAGCAATGAAGAAAAACAAAAAGGGAAAAAGAGGGAAAAGGAAACAAAACAAATCACAAATGAAAAAAAAGAACAAGGCCCCCCAGAAAAACAGAAAAAAAAAAAAAATAACCAACGAGAAAAGAAATGTCCTCAGGGATCCCTCTGCACGTCTGTGGAAGCTGAAGGGGAGTTCCTTGCCACGCAGCTCCGCCTGGCCAGAAAGGGCTACGAACTCAAGAAAAGGAAATGAAAAAAAAAAAATTCAAAACAAACAAACGAACAAAAGCCCTGGGATCCCACCAGCACGGTAGCCCAGGCCAGGAAGCAGCTCCACACTTGAATGGAGCTCCGCAGCCCCTCAGGAAAAGGCAAAGATGGCACGCGGAGCCCGGCACTCGAGCAAAAGAAGGGGGATGCGGAGAGAAGCGAGCAAGAAATCCAAAGAAGCAGGAAAAAAAAAAAAAAACAACACCAGCAGCCAACAAATGGCACCCAGAGAGCCAGGCAGTGTGGGCTTGTGTTTCTGGACAAGAGACTGTGTCTGCGGGAAGCACAGAAGGCCAGGTGTGGGTGAAGAAGGGTGGAGAGTGGGAAAGCGTATATCACAAATTGCCAGCGCTCTGGAGCCCCTCAGGAAGAAGCAAATGTGGCGCACAGAGCCAGGCACTTGAGTGAAAGGAAGGGGAGGTGGCGAGAGGCAAGTGAGAAATAAAAAGAAGCAGAAAAAGAAAAAGCAACACTAGCAGCCAACAAATGGCACCCAGACAGTTGCCCGCTTGGGTGTGTGGAATCCAAGCAGCTGGAGCTTGCCAGTCAAGAGACTGTGGCCACGGGAAGTAGAGGAGGCTAAGCCGGGACAAAGAGGGGTGGGGGTGGGAAAGCGCACACTGCAAATTACCGGCTGTTTGGTCTCCCGCTGGACGCTCCGTGAGGCTGCTTTCGCGTACCCCCGTTTGCTGGTCTCCGATAGGAGTCCAAGATGATGGATCTGTGCTGCGTTAGCTGGTAGGGGACCTCTGCATGAATCTCTCATCGATCTCCGTTCTCTTTCAGTATTCTCACCCCATTTGGTGCTCAGCTGAGTTCTTTATCTCTTCATTTGATGTTTTAGGGTTTCAGGATTGTTGTATTCTCTGTTCGGCTTAGTTTTTCGGATCTTTGCTGTGGAGGGATGGCGTGATGCTTCTGCCTAGAGTGCCATTTTGCTGGAACTGAAAAAAATTTGTGATTTTAATGAGACAACTGGAAATTTAAACCCTAACTGAATATATAGTGATATCAAAGAATTTTGTTACCATATTTTTATACAAATAACATGCACCTTCTATGTTTGTTTGCCAGCTGTGCCCTCCTGCCTTGAGGTATTTTCAGAGCCACGCTATGCTAATCTTTTTTTACAGCAATATATATAAAAAAAATAGGTATAGTAGCGCTTACAAAAATATCTTGTGGGGGGAGGATTTGACTGGCAAACAAACATAGAAGGCATGCATTATTTGTGTAAAAATATAGTATTTTTTAGGTGTGAAAATACAGTATTTTTTAGGTATGATTATTATTTTTTTTTAAAAGAACTTGTGGATTGTTTATTATATTCATCATTGTCTTAATCATCAAACACTTGTTGACCTCCCACTGTATCTAGAGCTCTGTGCCCCAGATTAAGTATTTGATATTGGGCAATTTCCAGGTGGTAATTACTCCACCTCTGTTTGAAGTGAGATCATTTGGCTGCTTTAAATTTAAGTTCATTCTTGGGCACTTGCCACTGAATTCCAAGCATTTTCAAATGATAAATCACCCTTTATAAAGTCAACAGAGTATGCGTTAGCTGTTCAAATAACCCACTTGATGTCCTATGTTATGTTGACTTTAATATTGTCACTAAATGACAGAGGTACATGCAACATTTAGTATTAGTTTAACATGTGAATCTAGTTTATTTCAAAGTAATACATGTATGTAGTTAAAAAAAAAATAGTATGATAAAAACTTTGAAGAAGTATAACAGAAACTTGCCCCTTGCCTTCCTCCTACTCCAAGTATACAAGCATTCCTCAATGCCCTCCAGCCAAATAACACCAGGAACACGCATGTAGTTGAGCAAGGAGGGTTTGCAGTCAGGGAGAACTCACTTCATGGGGAACAGTGGGGTGTCTCAATAAAAGAGTGTTAAAAACGGACTTGTTAAAGGATATGGACTTTGGTTGGATGATTTTAGGGAAGGTCCTTGCTCTGGATTGGATGCTGTCTAAAAGCGGAGACAAACCAATGATTGGGTATCTCAATAAATCTGTAGGGAGGGCAGATTAGAGCATGCTAAAGCTGTAATTGGTAAGAAGCCCTCACTCATATTAGCTGGGAGAAGGGGATGTTTGAGTATTTACTGATTTGAACGATGTTCATGTTTTGTCTATGCTTAGAAATGATTATGGAGTGAACTTCATTTTGCCTTGATCCATCATAGTCACAGCGTGGCCTTATCCAATGTTGAAATTTTTTGGAATTGTTTATGTTCAACAGGAGAACATCATAGTTTAGCTGTGAGTGCCAGGCCAGCTCGTAGCAACATCAAGGCCCACCTGCTAGTAGTGGGCCAGCTCCTAGAGGTCAAGGGATGCTTTCTTCTTTTCTACATAGCTCCCTAGAGATAAATGGGGAAAAATCAATCCCATTCATTTTTCCAGTAGTTTCTTCTGGCACTTACTTCCAGATTCCTAAAAATCCATTTCTTCTTATTTTTAAGTATTTGATTTATTTTTAAATATTTGACTTCTTATTACAGAAATGAACACTTTAATCTCTTTCATTTATCTTATTACACTCATCCTCCACATGCATGTCTTCTGTATCCATCCTAAGAATATGTTTATACCACAGTTTTTAGTTAAAGCAGTTATAGATATTTTCATTATTAGCTTGTTGCCATGTAGTCTATTCTGACTTACAGCGACCATGTATTTTCATTATTATAGCTATGTAAATATTACTCATAGTAGAGCTATGTCACATACTATGACTATATGTCTCCTTTTCTTTAGAATTTAGTTTTATCCTGGTTTTAGTAATTGTGTCATTTTATTTCATTTGCTCAGTTAATAATTCTTCCCCGAAATTCTCTAATAGAATTGCAAATTTTCTCTTAAAATTGGTTAAAACATCAAATAATTGTTAAGTTTCTTTCTTTTTTTTTTTTTTAAACTTACAGTCAACCTGGACTGGAGGCAATCTAGACCTGAGGCCTTGCTGTCACCAGGGATTTGATTTTAGGATTTGCTTTACCTCTCTGCTTTGTTGGATTTTTTATTTCCTAATCCCGAAGTCTTCTTTCTTTTATTACTCTGTTGCATTTGGTACAGTACATTTCTTAGTACTTTCTCCAGAGATAATACATGGGAGACATATATATATATATATATATATATATGTGTGTGTGTGTGTGTGTGTGTGTGTGTGTGTATACATATATATATATATTTTGAGATTTGCATGCCTGAAAATGCCTTTACCCTCCCCGTACACTTCAATGATAACTTGGGGGAAATAGGATTCTAGGTTGGAAATAGATTTCGCTCAGAATATTGAAATCCCGACAACCATTTTCTAGGTCTTAGTGTTACTGCTGAGAAGTCCAGTGCTTTCTGATTTAAATGTGACTTTTTTCCCCTGTTTGGAAGACTTTAGCACCTTTGTCCTTGGTGCTTTGAATTTTCATGATGATATGACCAGTTACTTTTTTGTTTGTCTTTTTTGTTTTGTTTTTGCTGGAGTATCATGTCCTTGAGTTCTGGGCAACTTTCTTGTATTATTTCTTTGATAATATTTTTCCCTTTGTTTTCTTCTTTCTAGAGCTCATACTAGTTGGACCAGCTGGACTGGACCAACTATTTTATGGACCTTCTTATTTTATTTCCTGTCATATATCTCTTTGTCTTTTTGTTTCACTTTCTAGGATATTTCCTTATCAACTTCTTTCTATTATTATATCAGTTTTTAAAATTTCTGCTATCATGTTTTTAATTTCTGAGAGTTTTTCTCATTGTCTGAATGTTTTCTTTTTTAGACAATCTACGCATTCTTGTGTTGTGGATATACTACCTTCTCTTCTTCTGGACTCTGAGAATATTGATTATAGATTTACTTGATATTTTATTCTGTTCCCTGAATTGGCTCTATTTTTTCCCCAGTCCTTTATTTATGCTTGGTTTCTTTGGTCTCTAGTTTTATATTAGAGGTTTTTTTAATGCATGATGTACTTGACTGTTATTCCATATTTAAAAATGAGGCATTAGAAGAATCTTTTGGGAGTCTTATATAAAAAAAGTAGGTCTTATGATTGAGATCTTTACTGTTGAATGATTTGCCAGGACATGGCAGGATTTGGGAGAGGGTCTGAAATTTTTAATATTGGTAGGTTTTTCTCCTGAGTTGTTCAGTTACTCCAGGGAGAAAACCTCCAGTCTCCTGCCTTGGAGGTTATGCTTGCCAGCCTGTGTTCTGGAAACTAAGCAGAGAAATTCAGAGGAAACTCACTATATTTAATAAGCAAGTTTTCACTTAACCCTTATTGTCAGCATAATACCTCACTCCAATTTATCTGCTACAGCTTATTCATTAAAAAAAAAAAAAAAAAAGAATAAATCTCTGGTGTCTGCTTGGGTGGAAGAAGGGCAGTTGCCTGGCTGCTTGAAGCAGAAGAAAGGGATCTAGAAATCTACCTGCTTTCAAAACAGACTTGTTATTGTTGTTGCATGCTGTCGACTCGATTCCGACTCATAGTGACCCCATGTGACGAAGTAGAACTTCCCCATAGGGTTATTTTGACTGTACCCTTTTTTAAAAAATTTTTTTATTGTACGTTAGACGAAGGTTTACAGAACAAATAGTTTCTCATTAAACAGTCAGTACACAAATTGTTTTATGACGTTGGTTAACAACAACACTACACGTCAACACTCTCCCTTCTCGAACTTGAGGACCTTTTTTTTTGGTGAAAATATACATAGCCAAAGTTACACCATTTTGAAAGTTTCTACATACACAACTGAGTGACATCGATTACATTCTTCCAGTAGTGCTGCTATTCTCACTATCCTTTTCCAAATTATTCCATCACCATTATCTTCAACTCACTGTCCCCTAGGCTTCCCATCAAATCTTTTGAGTTGCTGTTGTCAATTTGATCTCACATAGATAATTCTTTTTTTTTTTTTTTGCACCTTAGATAAAGGTTTGCAGAACAAATAGTTTCTCATTAAACAGTTAGTGCACATATTGCCCTATGACAATGGTTAACAACCCCATGACATGTCAACACTGTCCTGTCTCAACCTTGGGTTCCCTATCACCAGCTTTCCTGTTCCCTCCTGCCTTCTAGTCCTTGTCCCTGAACTGTTGTGCCTCATTAGTCCTGTTTTGTTTTACGAGGCTATCCAATCCCCGGCTGAACAGTGAACTTCGGGAGGGGCTTCTCCACTGGGCTAAAAGGGTGTCCAGGGGCCATATGCTTGGGGTTTCTCCAGTTTGTCAGGCCAGTAAATCTGGTCTTTTTTTGTGAGTTAGAATTCTGTTCTACATCCTTTTCCAGCTCTGTCCAGGACCCTTTATTGTGATCCCAGTCAGAGCAGTCAGTGGTGGTGGCCTGACACCATCTAGCTGTATTGGACTCAGTCTGGTGGAAGCTGTGGTAGCTGTGGTCCATTAGTCCTTTGGACTAATATTTTCTTGTATCCTAGTCTCTTCATTCTTACTTTCTCCCGAAGGGGTGAGACCAGTGGAATATCTTAGATGGCTGCTCACAGACTTTTAAGACCTCAGATGCTACTTACCAAGGCAGAATGTAGAACATTGTCTTTATAAACTGTGTTATGCCAGTTGAGCTGGATGTTCCCCAACACCATGGTCCCCACAGCCCTACACCCAGCATTTCAGTCCCTTGGGGAGTTAGGAAGTGTCTACGGGGCTTCCATGACCTTTCCTTGTACAAGTTGTGCTGGCTTCCACAGTAATGTGTACTGTCTTACCCTTCACCAAAGTTACCACTTATCTATTTAGTTCCCCCCCCACTCCTCCCATCCCTCCTAACCAACAAAGATTGTTTCTTTTTGTGTGTAAACTTTTACATGAGTTATACAGTAGAGGTCTTATACAATATTTTTCCTTTTGTGACTGACTTATTTCACTCAACATAATGTCCTCCAGTTTTGTTCCTCTTACTCTCCTGTGCTGAGTTCCTTTTGTTTGTGGATTTTTTTTCATTTCTTTTGTTTTTGTAGGTTTTGTTTTTACTGAGACTTTATGTTTTTCTTCTTTATTTTGATGAGTAGTTTTGTTAACTTTCTTTGAAATTTGAAAATTCTTCTTGAAATTTACCTGTATCTTCCTAGACTTGAACCAGTCTATTATTACTTGGTATTGCTTGACTTCCTCTCCATTAGCAGGTTCTATATCTACACCATTTATTCCCTCTTTTATTTTTCTGATGCTGTTGTCATTTACAGATTAACTTTTCTGGTTCCCTTTTGTAATTCTTTTGATTTTGCGTAGTCCTTAAGAGTTCATTTCATAGGTTAGTGTCTGGCTAGTACGATCCTGTGTCCTTTATTCAGCCTGTGATGTGATATTTTTTGTTCTCAGATTGAAGGACTTACTTTAATAAGTCTCGTAAATTTAGTTTGGTTTTTACATAGTCCCTTAATTTCTGTTTATCTGGAAATGACCTAATTTCACCATCATATTTGAACGAGAGTTTTGCAGGATATATAATTTTTTCCTGGAAATTTTTTTCTTACAAGGTTTTATATATGTCATCCCATTGCCTTCTTGCCTGCATGGTTTCTGCTGAATAATCTGAGCTTAGTTTTATTGTTTCTCCTCTGTATGTGACTTTTTGTTTTTCTTGAGCTGCTCTCAGGATTCTTTTTTTTTTTTTTTTTTTAATATATATTTTATTGTACTTCAGGTGAAAGCTTACAGAGCAAATAGTTTCTCATGAAATAGTAGTACACATGTTGTTTTTTGACATTGGTTAACAACCCCACAACGTATTAAGCCTCTAAATTCTCAACCTTTTTTTTTGATGAAAATTACAGATGGCCAAAGATACACCGTTTCAAAAATTTCTACATTCACAGTTCAGTGACATTGACTACGCTCTTCCAACTGTGCTGTTATTCTCACTTAAGATGAAGGCTTACAGAAAAAATAGTTTTTCATTTAACAGTTACTACACATGTTGCCCTATGACAATGGTTAACAATCTCACAGCACATCAAGAATATCCTTACTCCACCTTGTGTTCCCTATCACCAGGGGGCTTCCTTGTCCCCTTCTGTCTTCTGGACCTTGTCAGTGGACTATTGTACCTCTTTAGTCTCATTTGTTTATTTATTTATTTATTTATTTATTTATTTATTTTTATTTTATTTAAACACCATTTCAAAACTTTTTACTTACACATTTAAGTGATATTGACTATGCTCTTCCAATTGTGCTGCCATTCTCGCCCAAGATGAAGGCTTACAGGACAAAACAGCCTCCCATTTAATAGTTACTACAAATGTTGCCCTATAGCAGTGGTCAACAATCTCACAATACATCGACAGTGTCCTTATTCAATTTGTGTTCCTTATCATCAGTTTCCTACTCTCCCTCTGCCTTCTGGCCCTTGTCACCGGACTCCTGTACATCGTTAGTCCCATTTAGTTTTACTGGGGTGTCCATTCCCAGGCTTAACATCAAACCTTGAA
This sequence comes from Dugong dugon, assembly GCA_030035585.1. Taxonomy (NCBI): domain Eukaryota; kingdom Metazoa; phylum Chordata; class Mammalia; order Sirenia; family Dugongidae; genus Dugong; species Dugong dugon. The sequence continues at coordinate 95,374,742 of CM057463.1, read as the reverse complement.
GGTAACTTCCCCTCTGAGCTGAAAGGGTGTCTGGGGGCCACACTCTCGAGGTTTCTCTAGTATTCTTTAGGCCAGTATATCTGGTCTTCTTTTTTTTTTTTTTTTTTGGGAGTTAAAATTATACTCTACATCCTACTCCAGCTCTGCCCAGAACCCTCTGTTGTGATCCTGGTCAGAGGAGTCATTGGTGGTAGCCGGGCACCATCCAGCTGTACTGGGCTCAGTCCCGTGGAGGCCTTGGTAGCTGTGGACCATTAGTCCTTCGGACTAATCTTTTCCTTGTATCCTGTTCTCTTCGTTCTCCCTTGTTCCCGAAGGGATGAGATCAGTGGAGTATCTTAGATGGCCGCTCATAGGCTTTTAAGACCCCAGACACTACTCACCAAGGTAGAATGTAGAGCATTATCTTTATAAGTAGTGTCATGCCAATTGAGCTAGATGTTCCCCGAGATCATGGTCCCCAGAGCCCTCCGTCCAACAACTCAGTCCCTCGGGGGGTTTGGATGTGTCTATAGGGCCTCCATGACCTTTCCTTGTGCAGGTTGTGTTAGTTTCCCCTGTACTATGTACTATCTCATCTCTCACCCAAGTTACCACTTACCTATTACCTATTTAGTATTCCCCCCCGCCCCATCCCTGGTAACCAACAAGGATTGTTACATTTTGCATGTGAATTTTTTCATGGGTTTTTACAATAGAGGTCTCATACAATATTTGTCCTTTTGTGATTGACTTATTTCACTCAGCATGATGTCCTCCAGTTTCATCCATGTTATGAGATGGTTCACCGATTCATTGTTCTTTCTCGTTGCATAGTACTCCATTGTGTGTATGTACCATAGTTTGTGTATCCATTCGTCTGTTGATGGACATCGAGGTTGTTTCCATCGTTTTGCTATTGTGAATAATGCTGCCATGAACATAGGTGTGCATATGTCTATTCGAGTGATGACTCTTATTTCTCTAGGATATATTCCTAGGAGTGGGATTGCTGGATCGAATGGTACGTCTATTTCTAGCTTTCTGAGGAAACGCCATATCATTTTCCAAAATGGCTGTATCATTTTGCATTCCCACCAGCAGTGTATAAGAGTTCCCGTCTCCCCGCAGCCCCTCCAACATTTGTTATTTCCAGTGTTTTTGATTCGTGCCAGTAATGCCGGGGTGAGATGGTATCTCATTGTGGTTTTAATTTGCATTTCTCTAATGGCTAGTGATCGCGAGCATTTCCTCATGTGTCTGTTGGCCATTTGAATGTCTTCCTTGGTGAAGTGTCTGTTCATTTCCTTTGCCCATTTTTTGATAGGATTGGTTGTCTTTTTGTTGTAGAGGTGTTGGATTTTCTTGTAGATTATGGAGATTAGACCTTTGTCTGACTTGTACTGTCCAAAAATTTTTTCCCAGTCTGTAGGTTCTCTTTTAACTCTTTTGGTGAAATCTTTTGAAGAGCATAGATGTTTGATTTTTAGAAGATCCCAATTATCTAGTTTATCTGTTGGGTTTTTTGTGTTGATGTTTATGGTTTGTATCCTGTTAATGCCATGTATTAAGGTCTGAAGTGTTGGTCCTATTTTTTCTTCTATGAATTTTATAGTTTGAGGCTTTATATTCAGGTCTTTGATCCATTTTGAAGTAGTTTTTGTATATGGTGTGAGGTATGGGTCCTGTTTCATTTTTCTACAAATGGATATCCAGTTTTGCCAGCACCATTTGTTAAAAAGACTGTCTTTTCCCCATTTGATGTATTTTGGGCCCTTGTCAAAAATCAGGTGACCGTAGGTGGATGGATTTACATCTGAGTTCTCAATTCTGTTCCATTGGTCAATGTCTCTGTTGTTGTACCAGTACCAGGCTGTTTTGAGTACTGTAGCTGTATAGTAGGTTCTCAAGTCAGGTAGTGTGAGTCCTCCAACTTTATTCTTCTTCTTCAGTAGTGCTTTACTTATTCGGGGTTTCTTCCCTTTCCATATAAAGTTAATAATTAGTTTTTCCATCTCTTTGAAGAATGTTGTTGGTATTTGTATTGGAATTGCATTGTATTTGTAAATTGCTTTAGGTAGAATTGCCATTTTCACAATGTTGAGTCTGCCTATCCATGAGCATGGTATGTTTTTCCATTTATGTAGCTCCCTTTGGGTTTCATGCAGCAGTGTTTTGTAGTTTTCTTTGTATAGGTCTTTTATATTCCTGGTCAGATTTATTCCCAAGTATTTTATCTTTTTAGGGGCTATTGAAAATGGTATTGATTTCCTGATCTCCTTTTCATCGTTCTCTTTACTGGTGTATAGGAATCCAACTGATTTTTGAATGTTTATCTTGTATCCTGCTACTCTGCTGAATCTTTCTATTAGTTCCAGTACATTTCTCGTGGAGTCTTTAGGGTTTTCTATGTATAGTATCATATCATCTGCAAACAGGGAGAGTTTAACTTCTTCATTACCAATTTGGATGCCCTTTATTTCTTTCTCTTGCCTTACTGCTCTAGCGAGAACTTCCAGCACAATGTTAAATAGGAGTGGTGATAAAGGGCATCCTTGTCTTGTTCCTGTTTTCAGGGGGAATGTTTTCAGCCTTTCTCCATTAAGAATGATGTTGGCTGTTGGTTTTGCATAGATGCCCTTTATGATGTTGAGAAATTTTCCTTCTATACCTATTTTATTGAGAGCTTTTATCAGGAATGGGTGTTGGACTTTGTCAAATGCCTTTTCTGCATCAATTGAGATAATCATGTGATTTTTTTCTTTCCTTTTATTTATGTGGTGGATTACGTTGATGGATTTTCTAATGTTAAACCATCCTTGCATACCTGGTATGAATCCTACTTGGTCGTGGTGTATTATTTTTTTGATATGATACTGAATTCTATTGGCTAGAATTTTGTTCAGAATTTTTGCATCTATATTCATGAGAGATATTGGTCTGTAATTTTCTTTTTTTGTGATGTCTTTGCCTGGTTTTGGTATCAGCGTTATGCTGGCTTCATAGAATGAATTTGGAAGTGTTGCTTCCTCTTCTATGCTCTGAAATAACTTGAGTAGAACTGGTACGAGCTCTTCTGTAAATGTTTTGTAGAATTCTCCAGTGAAGCCATCTGGGCCAGGGCTTTTTTTGGTCGGGAGTTTTTTTATTACCTTTTCAATCTCTTCTCTTGTTATGGGTCTGTTCAGATTTTCAATATCACTTTGTTTTAGTTTGGGTAGGCCGTATGTTTCTAGAAATTTATCCATTTCCTCTAGGTTTTCAAATTTGTTGGAATATAGTTTTTCATAATATTCTGTTATAATCCTTTTTATTTCAGTTGGGTCTGTTGTAATGTCCCCCATTTCATTTCTTATTTGGGTTATTTGTGCCCTCTGCTGTTTTTCTTTTGTCAGTCTGGCCAGTGGTTTGTCGATTTTGTTGATTCTTTCAAAGAACCAACTTTTGGTTTTGTTGATTCTTTCTATTGTTTTTCTGTTCTCTATTTCATTGATTTCTGCTCTGATTTTTATTATTTCCTTTCTTCCGGTGGTTGTAGGCTTTTTTTGTTGTTCTCTTTCTATTTGTTTGAGTTCTGTAGTTAATCTTTTGATTTTGTCCCTTTCTTCTTTTTTGATATGTGCATCTATTGCTATAAATTGTCCTCTGAGGACTGCCTTTGCTGTGTCCCAAAGGTTTTGGTATGATGTGTTTTCATTTTCATTTGATTCTAGGAATTTTTTAATTCCATCTCTGATTTCTTCTATTACCCATTGATGTGTAAGCAGATTATTATTCAGTTTCCATGTGTTTGATTTTTTTTCCTTGCTCTTTCTAGTGTTAATTTCTACCTTGATGGCATTGTGGTCAGAGAAGATACTGTGAATTATCTCAGCATTTTGGATCTTGTTGAGGATTGCTCTGTGGCCTAAGATGTGGTCTATTCTGGAGAACGTTCCATGTGCATTGGAAAAGAATGTGTACTTTGCAGCGGTTGGATGGAGTGTTCTATATATGTCTATGAGGTCCAGTTGGCTGATTGTGTCCTTTAGGTCTTCTGTATCTTTGCTAAGTTTCTTTTTAGTTGTTCTGTCCTTTACTGAGAGTGGTGTGTTGAAGTCTCCTACTATTATTGTGGAACTGTCAATTTCTCTTTTCAGTGCTGTTAGAGTTTTTTTAATGTATTTTGGAGCCCTGTCATTGGGTGCATAGATATTTATTATGGTTATGTCTTCATGATGGATCATCCCCTTAATCATTATATAGTGTCCTTCTTTGTCTTTTATGGTAGATTTTGTTTTAAAGTCTATTTTATCTGAGATTAGAATTGCCACTCCTGCTCTTTTTTGATAGTTGTTAGCTTGATATATTTTTTTCCAACCTTTGATTTTTAATAAATTCACATCTTTGTTTCTAAGATGTGTCTCTTGTAGACAGCAAATAGATGGATCCTGTTTTCTTATCCATTCTGCCACTCTCCATCGCTTTATGGGTGCATTGAGTCCATTTACGTTCAGTGTAATTATTGATAGATGTGAGTTTGTTGCTGTCATTTTGTAGTGCTTTTTTTTGTGATGCTGAAGTTTTCTTTGTTCTTCTTACTCTCTTGTGCTGAGTTCCTTTTGTTTGTGGATTTTGTGTTCATTTCTTTTGTTTTTGTAGGTTTTGTTTTTGTTGAGACTTTATGTTTTTCGTCTTTATTTTTATGAGTTGGTTTGTTAACTTTTTTTGTGGTTACCATGAATTTTACCCTTATCTTTATAATTTTGAAGCAGTCTACCGTTACTTGGTATCGCCTTGCCTTCTTCTCCTTTAGAAGGTTCTATACCTATGCCGTTTGTTCCCTCTTTCATTGTTTTGATGTTGTTGTCATCCTTTGATTGATTTCTCTGATTCCCTGTTGTATATCTTTTGTTTTTGGAAAGTCGTCTGTTGTTCAGTTCCTAGAATGGTATCTGGTTCATGTTAACCTGCGTCCTAGGTCCTAGGTCCTGCCTGAGGGCTTAAGCTGTTTGTCCTCAGATCGAAGAACTCCCTTTAATAATTCTTGTAAGTTTGGTTTGACTTTTGCATATTCCTTTAGTTTCTGTTTATCTGGAAATGACCTAATTTCACCATCAAATCTGAATGAGAGTTTTGCAGGATATATTATTCTTGGCTGACAATTTTTTTCTTTCAAGATTTTATATATGTCATCCCATTGCCTTCTTGCCTGCATGGTTTCTGCTGAATAATCTGAGCTTAGTCTTATTGTTTCTCCTCTGTATGTGACTTCTTGTTTTTCCCGAGCTGCTCTCAGGATTCTTTGTTTGTCTTTGGTTTTAGCGAGTGTGATTATGGTATGCCTTGGTGATTTTGTTTTGGGGTCTATCCTATATGGGGTTCTTTGAGCCTCTTGTACAGTCAGCTTTTCATCTTTCATGATATTGGGGAAATTTTATGTCAGCAATTTTTCAGTGATCTTCTCTGTGTCTTCTGTTTTCTCCCCTTGTTCTGGAACTCTGATCACTCGCAGATTTTTACTTTTGATTGTATCCCACATAATTCTCAGGGTCTCTTAATTTGACTGTACTCTTAACAGAAGCAAATCATCAGGTCTTTCTCCTACAGAGCTGCTTGGTGGGTTTGAACTGCCAACCTTTCAGTTAGCAATCGAGTGCTTAATGGTTGTGACAGACTATCAACCTAGATTTCTGTTTACAATTCCAAACTACACCCCTACTTTCAGAGGTACTTAATGTTTCCAGTCCCCAGGATGTTGAGAGTCTATGGCAGGAAATGGCCTATTGCTCACATATAGTTACTTAGGTTTCAACTTTCTCTGCTTTATTAGTTCATAACCACTTATTCATCTGCATTCAATCTTCCAAAAGTCTGTTGACATTTTTGTGTGTCATTTTATTATCCATCCCTTTTGTCCATTGAGGCTTAATACCAAAACCCAAACCCATAGCCAACAAGTCGATTCAGTCATAGTGACCCTATTAGACAGAGTAGAATCTTTACAGAATCAGACTTCCACAACTTTCTCTGACAGAGCGGCTGGTGGGTTAGAACCGCTGACCTTTTGTTAGCAACAGAGAGTTAAATCACTGCACCACCAACGCTGAAGCTTATAAACTGTTTATTTTTTAATTTTTTTTAGTGGAATCTTATAAATGCTTATTTAATCTACCTTGTTTAAACAAAAGTGTAGGCTTTGAATTTTAAAACTTGCTCTTAAAAAATTTTCAAATTGATAAGCACATTGGCATTTCTGATATTTAATTTGTATTTTTCTGGTGTGATAAGGTTACTGGGAAAAGCAAAAAAAAAAAAAAAAAAAAAAAAACAGAACTACTTTTCATTCTTCTGCCAATCATCAAGTTGTATTAGGTTGTTTCAAGCAGAGAAAATATGTCTTGGATGTAGGCAACTATAGGAACTCAAAAAAAAAATCAGATAATAGAATTATTAATATTGACTCATAGTATCTCAAGCATGCATAATTCTTTTGCTTACTTCTGATTAATCCACTACTACCCACCATAAATTCAATGGAAAATGACATTTTATTAAATTTCAAAACTTTATTGCCTCTTTATCCAGTTTATTAAAACCAAAAAACTCAAACCTGCTGCTGTCTAGTGGATTCCCACTCACAGCAACCTTATAGGATAGAGTAGAACTTCCCCATAGGGTTTCCAAGGCTGTAAAATTTACGGAAACAGACTGCCACGTCTTTCTCCCATAGAGCACCTGGTGGGTTTGAACCACCCACCTTTCGGTCAGCAGCCAAATGCTTAACCACTGCAGAGTCTTACACCTTCAGGTAGTAAACCAATGAAGAGCCTATTTGCCTGAATCTTATCTCTACCCACTTTGATACCTTTAATGTTAAGAACTGTTGTCTTTTCAACCATATAATGCTTTATGTGAATTCAATATTGCATACTAATTCTCCTAATGTCAGTGGAAGCGTAGAATTGTCAGTAAGAAGGTAAAAGGAGTCCTAATAACATGTAGCAACAATGAAGACGCTAATCAAATGTTAATGAATTTTTGTAGTTAAGTTCTGTGGGTGTCACAAATCTGGACTGCAAATGTCAGTTCTTTCCGTGGTTAGTGACATCAGTTAATTGAAAACAAGATGCAGGAACATGCAGATGCTTGTTTGAACAAGTAAATGCAGCGTGATCTACGGTAAGCCTCACTTTGCAAATACTACATGTTCTTGAGAAGCCAGACAGAGAGCAAGTTTAGACTTGAGGATAGCAAGTGTCATTGAGGGTAAGGACTGGTTTTTTTTCCCCTGAGAAAGGATTTTCTCACTTATCTAGAAGAGAATAGTTGTATATTAACCTAGCAATTCAGCATTTCATTATCAGTTTTATTCAAAACTTGAAATATGAATAGTGTAAATTCTTCTTTGATATCTCTACTTCCAGGGGTTCATTCACCACCTATCCACTGATAACATTCAAATAAGCCAATTTTATTCAGACTTTTCTTCTAAACTTCTAACATATCCCAAAGAATTGTCCTCGGATATTTCAAACTCAGTAAGTCCAAAATCAATCAAATTATCTACCTATATATAAGGTCTAGTGTTCTTCTTAAATTTCCTAACTTAATGGTTTTACTGTCTACTCAGTCATCTAACAAAAACTTTTAGTCATTTTCCACAGCCAAGCATAGTTCTTGTACCAGTGGCCAATAAATATTCCTCAAATAAATGAATGAGAAGGTTTTCAGTGCTTTCTAGTCCTCTCCCTGTCTCTGATGATTTATTAAGTTCATCTACTCTACTTTAAATCCCGTCTCAAGTCACCCTTTGTCTCTTCCTGCATGGCTGCTGCTCTGGTCTCCAAGCCTCTAACTCTTGTGTCTCTCCCATATAAACCATCTGTACCCGTGCAGCTCAGACATCTCCCTATTTCCTGTAAAATAAAATTCTAAATTCTCATCCTGACTTTCCACAATTACTAGACTCATCTCCTGCCACTTCCCCAGAGTCATTAACTGAATCCAACTCCAAACTATCACTGAGAGAGGAAGACTGAAGAAGAATTGATGCATTTGAATTATGGAGTTGGCAAAGAATATTGAATATACCAAGGACTGCCAGAAGAATGAATAAATATGTCTTAGAATAAGTACAACCAGGATGCTCCTTAGAAGCAAGAATGACAAGACTTCATTTCAGGTACTTTGGAAATGTTATCAGGAGAGACCAGTCCCTGGAGGACGTCATGCTTGTTAAAAACAGAGTGTCAACAAAAGAGAGGAAGACCCTCAAAGAAATGGATTGACGAAGTGGCTGCAACAATGGGCTCAAGCATAACAATGATTGTGAGAATGGCACAGGACCGAGCAACGCAACGTTGTGACATAGGGTCACTATGAGTTGGAAGTGACTCAAAGGCGCCTAACAACAACAACTCTAAAGCTGTACTTTCCCATTTTTGATCACAGTGTGTATCTCATTCTCCATGCCTTTGATCATATTATTTTCTATCATGGAATGTTCCTTCCTTCTCTTTTCTAGCCTGCTCAAATCCTGCTCATTCTTTAACTCCTAATTAAAATATCTCCCAGGCCACAAATCGAATGAATTTTTTACTCCTCAAATCTTTTATGATACCTCTTGTTCATATCACTGCTATAGCTCTCAACAGTCTATGCTGTATTTTAATAATATTTTTTTGTCTTACTCCCTTTGAAGTCCTGAAGTGCACTCTTCTCAGCACTTAGCACCTGACCCACAATAAATGCTATATAAGGTTTACAAATCTGGCACTGAATTAATGCCATACGTACATTTTCATTAAAATCATTAAGAATCACAAATATAGTTCAGAAATTAGAGAAAAAATAAAATAAAACTGAACCAGAAAGGCTTCAATATTGAGACGAGGCTGGAAAAGATTAAAATATTGTGAAGCTTAATGTAATATGGGCTCATATTTCCAAAAAAAAAGTCCAGTTTTATTTTGTTTACTGAAAGATAAAATATCTAGTAGAGATGAAACCTCCCTCTTTTCATATTGCTCCTTTCCTTTTCCTTTAGACTCTTCGAAACAGAAGCAGCTTGGACATTATTGATACCTGTGGCATTAATTCTTTATTCACTAGGTTTATTTTTTCCCCATCTAGTCTTCCAGGTGCCATGAGCATAGCTGTAAGAACCTCAGTACTTAAGATGAGAATGCAAGCCTGTAGGAGGAAAGCATTCCGGCTCCCCTTGGAAAGCTTTTATTTCATTCCAGTGCATCTGAGAGAACATGAGCCTATCTGGAGTGTACTCCCCTTTCCCTCTGGTGCCGTGTTCTCCTATATTAGAAGAGGAGCATTGGAAAGGAGGAAGCAGGCTGTTCTGGTTTCCTCTTCACAATCCCAGGACCCCTGTATCAAGTCCTGTATTGCAGTGGTCCCATATGCAATGTGTTGACTGTGGAAGCAGCAGTGGTGAGAGCTTGATGTATCTGAATTTTAATTATACATGGTAAAGACTCCTTGCTAGTTCAGAAAAGCCACTGTTCTGATTTGTTTTCTTTTAGTGAAGGGCATTTTATCCAATTAGAGGGAAATTATCAAAGAGTAAAGAAGCCAACTGCCTATCTCAATCTCACTGCAGACTTGCTGTATAAGAAGGTTCTAATCATACTTACCGCAGTGTTAAGAGCTCCCTGCTAACCAAAAGTTCAGCAGTTCAAATTCACCAGCCATTCTTTGGAAACCGCGTGGGGGTAGTTTTGCTTTGTCATATAGGGTCACTATGAGCCGGAATCGACTAGATGGCAACAGGTTTTTGGTAAGCAATAGTAGGAGCCCTGGTCTTGCAGTGGTTAAGAGCTCACTGCTAACCAAAAGGTCAGCAGTTCAAATTCACCAGCCGCTCTTTAGAAACCCTGTGGGGCAGTTCTGCTCTGTCCTATAGGGTCTCTATGAGTCAGATTCGACTCGATGGCAACGGGTTTTGGTCTTGGAATCCATAGTAATGGGCTTTGCTCTAGCAAAGGACTCTTTCTTAAACTCTTTATTATTTTAAACTCTTTATTATTTAAACTCTTTCTACTAAAGTAGAATTATAAAGACGCACAAGTAACCATATCCAACTTCAACCTTTGTTAATTTATAGCCAATCCCTGATTCCTAGATAATTTTGAATCAAACCCCAGATACCATATCATTTCATATATGCGTATTTGTAAGTATCATGTAGGAGTCTTGTTAGAAATATTGTTAAATCTGTTTGCCTTTGATTAGTAAACTTCTCATCCTACTGTAGAATTCATATTTTGTTGCTCAAAAGTTGAAAAATATAGGGGACTTCCAAAGTATATTGGATTTGTAAAGCCTATGTGAAGAGTTGGATTGTGTGAGCTAGCTCTATTGCTGTGATTAATCTATTCTGTACACAATGGCCCCGGGGTGCAGAAACGCCCCTCCTATGGTCACCTAGTAACTTTTCACTAGTCAACAACAAGCTGAATAAACTATTATGCTGTGGGAAAGTGCTTGGCTAGCTGGCTTGGATCATCTCCTAGATTTTACGAGAAATAACCATTGTTTCAATTTGTTAAACTTTTAGGCTCTGCTGGCAAGAAAGAAACATACCAATTTTGGAGCATAAAATGGATACAGAAGACATGGGCTCAGGTAAACTAAGCCAAATATTAAAGCAGATTTGGAGACAAAGCCTGATGTTAAAGCAGGCGTTTCTAGGGGATGATCTTTTTGAGGAGGCTGGTAGGGCCACTTGGCTAGCCACAGTGGTCTTTCTGGGTCAAGAGCTCAGTGGGGCCCTTCACCAACTGTTGGAGCACACTGCAGGGACCCTGCACTCCACCTGCCAGCAACTGCAGGTACTGCTTGACAAGGAGAATCAATGCATCTGGAGACAAGGCAAGTATTTCTCTTATTTATTCTTTCTCTAAGAAATATTGATTGAGTAGCCAGTCTGAGGGGTACTAAAGAGCATACTATCAAGGCTTAGACAGAGTCTCTGTCACAGGGAATAAGGGGGAAATCAGATAAGGCAAACACATAATAATACAAGGGACCTTGAGACCACTGCCATCAGAGACATATGAATGAAATACTTTAGGGCTTCAGAAGCAATTCAAAAGCCCAAACCCGGTGCCACTGAGTCAATTCCAACTCATAGCCACCCTATAAGGCAGAGTAGAACTGCCCCATAGGGTTTCCAAGGAGCAGCTGGTGGATTTGAACTGCCGACCTTTTGGTTAGCAGCAGTAGCTCTTCACCACTGTGATACCAGGGCTCTGAAGCAGTAGGGTATGTGTAACAATGCCCTATTTGTTCAAAAGCAGGCAACATCCCATTTTCAGGGTAGAAAAATTTTACTAGATTACATGTGATATTCAAACTGAAGCTTAAACAATGAGTAGGATTTATGCAGCTGGAAATTGGGAGTCTTGAAAGAGCATTACAGGCAGAGGTATTATTAGCAGGATTCAAGACTCAGAAATAGGCACGAATAGGCCCAGTTTAGGTAGAGAAAGTAGCTTTTCTAGACTGTAGCAGAATATTCTAAACTTAAGTATGAACCCATTAATTTCAAAAATATGTACTTGGAAAACTAGAGTAGTCTGGGACATGTAATTGGATTCCCCCACACATGTACAATAAGGTGGGGCAAATTTTGGGGACTATATCTAGTTATGAATGCTGAGGCGTGCACTAAGAAAGACATCTAAGGAATGTAATGTCAGACAACAAGAGTTACTTCAGATGGGAAGATAGGTGACATCGTGAAATCTAACTCTAAATAAGATGGTATCAAGGCAAGTGGGTAAGTACTATCAGTCAAGAATCCAGGGGAGATAAGGTTAAGCAATAGAATCTTGAAAGCAGAGCATAGGCATCAGGGAAATCTGTCCAAAGGTAGCATGACAGAGAGCCCATAATCTGTCACTCAGAATAAGCCATCCGGTCTCTGAAGAGAATTAAAAATTGTCCTAGAAGAACTCAGCTACCAGAACAGGAGTTCAAAATAAAGACAGGGGTTCTGGTATAAAGACAAAACCAAAAGAAAACAAAAAACAAGTTGTCAGAATGAAAGCCCAAAGACAAGCCCAGACTAGTGAAAAGATGATTTGGTGATGTGTCTAAAAACACTGAGCTATGGAGCCTTAAATCACATCTTCTTTAGTTCAGACTGAATTTTAAAGATTGGAGAGGTGCTCTGCCAGCAAGCAGTCATCAGGTGGCATCAGCTATGTGGAGAAGAGGGAAGAACATATAAGAGAATGGAACTGGAAGTGAGAGTTTACACCAGAATGAAGAGGCTTGACTTGATTTAGGAGTCCTTGAGTAGCCAATGTAGGTTCTGATCAGAGAACTGGCATAATCAGAGCTGTTCTTTGGAAGACTAATTTGAAAATTATCAATGATGACAAACCCACCATGAGGCATATTGTAAACCAAAATTCCATTTTCATGGTAGCTAAGAAACCACTCAATAAAATATAGCATCTGTGCTAGCATAAATAATGGCGCTATGCTATTCCTGCCCGTCAGCCTCATCTGGAGTTTTAGGCCAAATATTTTAAGTGGATCATTGATAAGATATAATATAGCCAGAGGAGAAGAAACAGTTCTCCAAATCATTCCAAATGAGGAACGATTGAGGGAGATGTTGACTTCAGTTCAAAAGAGTCTTATGGGAAGTCATGACACTTATCACCAACAAGGTGATTCTGACTCACAGCTACCCTATAGGACAGGGTAGAACTATCCCACAGGGTTCCCAAGGCTGTAATCTTTTATGGAAGCAGACTGCCACATCTTTCTCCTGCAGAACGGTTGGTGGATTCTAACTGATGACCTTTTGTTTAGCAGCTGAGCACTTAACCACTGCATCACCAGGGCTGCAAGAGTTATGATACCTGTCTTCAAATACTCAAAGCACTTTCATGAACAAGAAGAATAGGATTCACTATTTGCTACTATCATAAAGGGAATTCGTGGGTGGCACAAATGCTTAAGGGCTCAACTACTAGCCAAAAGGCTGATGGTTCAAACCCACCCAGAGACTCATCAGAAGACAGGCCTGGTCATCTGCTTCCAAAAGGTCACAGCCTGGAAAACCCTATGGAGCCATTCTACTCTGAAACCTGGTGTCACCATGAGTAGGAATCGACTCCACAGCAACTAACAATGACTATCTTAAAAAGTAGTTTGTCCCCAACTCCTAGAAGTATTAATTCCTAGAACTGTCACTAATTAGTAACAATTGTATAGATAACTTCTCCTTCAAGAAGGAGATTGGCTTAAATGCATGGGAAGGATCTTTTTTGATTTCTAAGATTATCTTTCTACACCTCATTACATGTCAGTACAAAAATATAATTGGGTTTAGTTTGTATTTATTCTTTTTGTGTGTGTGTATGTGTGTAGAAATCATTACTTTCATAGACTGCCTCATGGAAATAAATGAACATTTGGGGAGGACTGCTACACTTTTAAAGAAAGAAGAAAAGGAGATGTGTAATTTATGCGGCATGCATGATGAATGTACTCCACTACAGACAATGTCCATCATTCAAGATATCCAAGCAACAGACATTGCAGCAAGAGGGGAGCTAAATGTCATAGAAACAGATACTGTTTCCCCCACAAACGGAGAAGAAAGTCTTTACAAGAACCAGGTCCAGATAAAAAAAAATACAACACATGTGAGTTCAGAATTAATGGAAAAAGAAAACAACACATCATTGAATGGAAATGTAACGGGACAAGAAGAATCACAGAACAAAATGTTCCCAGATAAAGCAGAAAATAAAGATGATAAGCAAACAGAACACATGACTGCTGAGAACATAAATGGCAACAAGAAAGAGATTCATGACATAATCCAGACAACAGAAAGAGAAATTCAAGAGACCTCAGAAAGCCAAAGAGAAGAGATTACCACAGCTTCAATAACACGTGACAGCTTCAATAAATATGTGAACAGTCTTCCCAATAATTCAGAGAGCGTAAACAAAAAGAATAACATAATGGAAAAGGAGTAAGTAAATGCAACGGGAGTGGGGATTATATATATCTATTTACTGGTGTGTTTTAATAGTTAATACACATAGTATTTATACGTGGATAAAATTTTTATTTCCTTTCCATATCTCCAAAAGTTATTATAAATCAATAAGCCAGTTTAAACTACCGCATAAAAATATATGCAGCTGCTATTACTAATATTGCTTGTCTCATATCTTAAGGGAGCAAACAAATGTTTCTTTAAAGGGAGAAGGAATTAACTAGATAACCCCACTGCCATCAAGTCAATTCTGACTCATAGTGACCCTATAGGACAGAGCAGACTGCCCCATAGGGTTTCCAAAGAGCTCCTGGTGGATTTGAACTTCCGACCTTTTGGTTAGCAGCTGTAGCCCTTAACCACTGTGCCACCAGAGTTCCTAACTAGATAAGAAAGTGGTTACAATGTACAATTATCCTGAACATGGACACTTTTCTAAATCACTACTTTATCGGTTATAATTAGATAAAACTGAGAGGCTGCAGAGTGTTCAGAAATCAGGTGAGAATTTTCTGTCTTCAGATTTTATTCATACTCTCCAGCAAACTATCATTAACTTTTAACCTGTGTCTGTGGAACTCTAGGGGCTCATGGATAAGCTTTAGGAGGTTCTTAAAATTCAATGTATACTTTCATACCTATTTTATCTCCTTGGAGATGACTCAGAGCTTTCATCAACTCTCAAAGAGCCCATGACTTCAAAAAGGTGAGAAAGACTGATCTCTTTTATAGATAACCTCCCCCTATACAGGAGCCCTGGTTGTGTAGTGGTTAAGAGCTTGGCTACTAACCAAAAAGTTGGCAGTTCAAATTCACCAGCCCCTCCTTGGAAATCCTATGGGTCAGTTCTACTCTGACCTATGGGGTCACTATGAGTCAGAATCAAATTGACTCGAGGGCAATGGGTTTTCAGGGTCCCCTATGCAAGTGTGTAATAATCCCCTATTTCTTTAAATAAAATAAAATCCTTACGAACCACATTTTCCCATACCTTTAGAAGGTAATGAGTAATAGCGAAAAAACCAAAACAAAACATTGTCTTTGGAAGTCAGAAAGACTTAAATTTTATTTCCTATTTTATTACATACTAATTCTATGGCCCTGGGAAACTTGATGCATTTCTTAGCCTCATTCTCTTTTTTCTAGAAATAATGTTTGTCTTCTGGGATTAATTGGTAAAGTGAAAAGAGATAATCATGTAAAAGTTTGAGCACCATGCCATTTTGCAGATGCTCTCTCTCACTCAGCTAAATGTTAGCATGTTAGTTTATTTCATCCCTAACAGCCCTCATTTTCCCCACCTCCCACTCACTACCATCCCTCACTCCTCCCTTTCTCTGCCTTGATGTGTGACGCTCTTTCAGATGTAGAATAGTATTTCCAGAACAACACCCCTAACTGAATCTGTGACCTCAGACAAGTCTTTTTGCCTACCTTGATCTTGGCTATCCTATCTGTAAAATGAAAGGGTTGAGTGGGGCTCATTTAGCTGTGATGTCCCTACAGGTCTGGAAATCCAAAGAATTCTATGGATGTCATAGGAATGCATTCAATGCATGAAAGACTTCCATAATCTGAAAAAAACTATGCCTCTGCAAAACGACTAAAGTAGTCAACATGTGGTTGGTTACACATTTCATTTGAGAAAAGCAGTAATACTTCATATACTTAAATTTAGAAATGACTGAAAGCATCAGCTAATGAGTCATTGCCTGAACAACTCCCTCTAACACCTCCTTTAGGTGTTCCCTAGTTGCTGATTTCTCTTGGTGGCGTTAAAACCAATTGTGCTTGGCTTGCATATTTAAGAAGATGACTACTCATTGCAAGCTCTTAGGCTAGGAAGCCATTATACCACATAAAAGATGTGTGTCATAAACAAAGCCTTGCTCAGAATCTGTTGTGATTCCTCCCTGGGCAACTTTCTGAAAGGCAAGCCTATTACTCTTACTGTAGCTCTCCTAGTGTATACAGAATGAAGGGGAAAACAAGACTAGAACAAACCAATATGATTATTTTGGGAGCTGGACTAGATCTACTTGATCTGAGTCAGGGGGAATGGAAACATTTACAGGTCCCCTTGCCCTATATCATCTTTCAGTTGGGAAACATACCTTCTGGAAGAAGAGGGTATTGAGTTGGTTTCTAGGGCACTGGTCTTTTGTAACCACAGAGGAGTCATCCTTGAAAATATACAAGGTTGAGGCATGGCATACTTTCTTTTAAATAATGTGTCACATTGTCTGAACCACTATTATCACCATCATCAGAGGATACTCAAGCAGAGAAATAAGCCGGATATGTTCTATTCCTTCTAATTTTATGGGTTTAGAATTGCAAATATAAATAAATGGCCCTTTCTGCATTTTCAACATATATTTTAGATTTTTGTGTGACAAGCACTGTAAGATCCAATTCACTAATGATTGAAAAACAGTTAAAACCTGACTATTCTAAAACTAGTTATTAGTACTTTTTATGTATATCCTCTTATTTCTCATTAATATTGCCTATATTGCAAATCGTTCCACTGGTATAAAATGAAAAGTAATGAGGAGAAACTCAAGTTAATACTTTTAATGCTGAGATCTAGCGTTTATTTTGTATCCATTTTATGTGAACCCATTATTATGAAAGGTGGCTTAGTTATCTAGTGCTGCTACAACAGAAATAGCACAGATGGATGGTTTTAACAAACAGAAATTTATTCTTTCACAGTTTAGGAGGCTAGAAGTCCGAATTTAGGCATCAGTTCCAGAGAAAGCCTTTCTCTCACAGTCAAATCTGGGGGATGATCCTTGTCATCAATCTTCCTCTGGGTCTAGGAATTCCTCAGCACAAGCACCCTAGGTCCAGGGACACACTCTGCTCCTGGCTCTTCTTTCTTGGTGGTAGTAGGTCCCTCTCCTCTCTGTTTGACTCTCTCTTTAGTATCTCAAAAGAGATCGACTCAAGATACAACCTAATCCTGTAGATTGTGTCCTGCCTTGTTAACTTAATTGCCTCTAATCCTGCCTCATTAACTTCATAGAGGTTAGGATTTACAACACATAAGGTAATGATATCAGATCACAAAATGGAGGACAACCACACAATAATGGGAATCATGGTCTAGCCAAGTTGACACACATATTTGGGAGACACTATTATATCCTTAACAAGATGTTCAAATGTTTTATTTCGTTCATTTATCACACTATTTTGGATTAGGTATTGGTTTCAGTTTGTAATGTATAAAGAAATCAGTGCCCTGGAATGATTAAGGAAGTATGATATTATATTTAAGAATTTGATCTTTGGCATTAAAGATAGATGGATTCAATTATTGGTTCTACAACTTACCATCTGTGTGATCTTCTGACTCTGCAGGAATTGGAGGATGAGGGTTTGTAGCAGGAAACCCTGATGGCATGGTGGTTAAGAGCTACAGCTGCTAGCCAAAAATCAGCAATTCAAATCCACCAGGTGCTCCTTGGAATCCCTATGGGGCAGCTCTACTCTGTTCTATAGGATAGCTGTGAGTCGGAATCGACTTGATGGCAACAGGTTTTTTTTTTTGTTTATGTGGCAGACACTAATTTATAAGTACTCAACATGTAATAGTTCATTTAATTCACTTGGCTTCCCTATGAGATAGGTGTTGTTTTATCACTATTTTACAGTTGAGGAAGCCGAGGCACAGAGAGTTTTAGTATATTGCCCAAAGTCACAGAGTCAGTAAGCAGACGAGTTAGAGGGAGAACTGGGATTCACACCAAGGCAATGTGGATCTCAAGTTTGTGCTCTTAAGCATTTAGCTACGTGGTACACAAATCAAATAAGTTTAAAAATTACATCCTTTTTTTTTACCTTGCAGGTTTCTTGATGTGCTGAATGATGAAACTGGACCACAGGTGTCTTGCTATATTACAGCACCATCATACGTTCTACAACACCTAGAATGCCGAATAATTAATAGCATGAGTTCTTTAATAGTGAGTGAAAATGAAGAGTTGGTCAGCAATGTCATCACTATTGAGTTCTCAGATCAGGAAAATAGAATCCCATTCCCAATATGCATTGCAATTCCATTTACTGCGTGTTACAGGGGAAACTACAGAGACATCATGGTGAAAGTGTCTGACATAAGCCTTCAATCAAGTTACCTAACCCCAAATGCTCTGGAAGGACCAAGAGGAAGTTATAAGGTTGGTACATCCCTGGCTACATCCACATTTGCTCTTTGGCTCCTTTTCTAAATAATACTCTGACTGCTAGATTGCAGTGCCAATAGAACTGCTCATTGATAACAAATGGAATGGTTGATAGATTTATGCCGGTGCATTAACGCTTTTTTACCATCCGTAAAGATCAAAAGGCAGAAATTATTGACCGGCATTTGAAATGGAGAACTTGGACCTAGGACCTAGCAAATATTTTCACCTGGGAAGCAAAACCAACTTCATGGCCTAGTTAGTTGCATGCTTTAGACTACCTTTAGACCAACATTTCAAGAGTGATGGCTTTCTGGTCTAAATTTAAAAATGTTAGAATTTCTCGATGATAGTAGCTTTATTTTCTATCATTCATGCTTTGAGAATATATGTAAACAAATAAAGAAGTGAGTGTGTGTATGCTTGTGAGATATTTGAATCTGTAAATGGTATTTAGTCTGTACCTTGAAAACAACATACGTGGTAGTTAGGATGTGGACTGTGGAAGTAGATTGGCTGAGTTGAAATTTGTTTCCTACACTTTTCTGCTATATGAACTTGGACAAGTTCCGTAACTTTGATGTGACTCACTGTCTTCATCTGAAAAATGAACAAAACAATAGTTTCTGTCTGATAGGTTTAAAGATTATGTGAGACAAGACACTTAGGAAGATAAAAGGAAGCTTGTAAATAAATATGTTATCATTTTGGTTAATAAATGATAATTTTTCATGGTAGGCTTTTTTGTAATAACTTTGAGGCCCTCTCAAAGGGTGGGAATTCATAGTTTGGGAAGAGAGAATGTACACAATTATTGAGCTTAGCATAGAGTTGAGGGGAATTAATATTTAACATATTCTGTAGGCCACTGAACTTTTTTTTTCTTTTTTTTATTGTGGTAAAATATATATCACAAAATATTTACCATTTCATCCATTTTTATGCGTACAGTTCAGTGGTATTAACCATGCTTACCATGCTGTGCAACCATCACCACTGTCCATTACCAAATTTTCTATTACCCTTAATGAACTTATTTTTAAGCTACTAAAATACTTGTCTTTTTCAGCTTTATGTATGTTGTCATTATTTGAGAAGAGCAGGGGATAAATATAAAATTTTTGATGTATGCAGAACTATCGTACATCTCTTCCATTTCTGAATTTGATCTTTTCTGAGCTATATAGTTGAATGTGAAAGTTGAGCCTGTTCTAATCACTTACTCCAATTCATGCGAGCAATATATTTGATATTAAATCAAGGTAGCCTGCACTAGTCTGGTCAGCACTGCCCTTGAGTGGGGCTTTTTAATCTTGCTTGGCCAGTCCAACTGACTATCATAATAAAAGCAAAGACTGTTCATCACACATGTGCCTTTCATAAAATGGGCGCTTAAGGCATTTAGTAAATAGATAAATGGATAACCAAAGCAAAAGAAAAATAAGAAAACCATTGTCTATAGTAAAAAATAAAAGCTTTTACTTTAGTATTCCAGTGATAGTTCTCCCTATTTTTAGTTTAAAAGAATTTAAACTTTGAATTCCTTCCAAAAATTTTTATATGAGTCATATCACGTTTAAGAATTCTAATTCTGGAGTCAGAGAAACCATCATCAGTCTTCTATTCATGACACTTCCCTGCTTAAAAACCCTTATGGCCTCCCCAAAACCAAAAACACCAAATTCATTGCCGTTGAGTCCATTCCAACTGATAGTGACCCTATAGGACAGAGTAGAACTGCCCCATAGGGTTTCCAAGGAGCGGCTGGTAGATTGAAACCACTGACCTTTTGGTTAGAAATCAGGCTCTTAACCACTGTGCCACCAGGGCTCCATGGGCTTCCCAGCACCTGCTAAATGCAGTCTAAATGCTTTAGCATGACAACCACCAGCAGTTCCCAAAAGACCTTCTTTTCTTACCTCTTGCCATTTCCCTGAGGCCAGTTCAGAACCTTCATCATGCCCTGAATTTACCTAAAAATAGATTCATGCAGTGATATTGTGAAATTTCTTTCTTAGTCACCTTTCCAATGAGAGAGTCCCTTCCATGTGATTGTCCCTGAAATGTTTTTTTGTGTGTATACATGATTATCCACTCACGCTGGGGTGGATGGAGCCCAGCTGGTGTTTGGGGAAGACTGAATAGACCAAATTATTTCTAAATCTTCCTCTTCGTTTTAAGCTTCAGTGATTATATGTGTAGATCATTTTGTTTTCATTTATGCATTCAGTTCCCTTTTGCGTGATAAAGACACTCGAATATGTGCCTGCGTATATGCATTACAAATTTAAATGTCATGATATAAAAAGAAACACAAATTTGTCTCTCTGCAGTCATCTGCTCCCACTCTACAAAGGAGAGAAATAGAGAAAACGACTTTACTTCAGTATCCAAAGAGATCGTGAATTTTCAAAAGGAAAAATTTGTTGACAGTACAGGTGCTATGTCATTTGAGTAAACTACCCAAATGGAGAAATTTCAGTCCTTGGAATTCCCTAAAGCAATGTTGACTATCCTGGATAAAGAAATTTGAAGTTCATTCTGGCTAAAGGAAGTTAGGGTTCATACTTGAGACAACACTGAATGTGATTGTCCGTTATACATACAATATTTGGAATCTAAATTTGGAAATATACTTATTTCTCTCACTTTTATTGTATAGTACAAATTTTAAAAACACCTAATTATCTGTATCTATCTACCTTAATCTCAGGGGGAAGTGGTGGTTCCTTAGTAGAATTCTTGCCTTCTGTGTGGGAGACCGAGGTTCAGATTTCCGGCCAAGGTACCTCAAGCACAGCAACCACTTGTCCCTCAGTGGAGGCTTGTGTGTTGCTGTGCTATAATGCTGAAGAGGTTTCAGTGAAGCTCCCACACTAAGACAGACTAGGGAAAAAAAAGGCTGGAGAATCTACTTCCGAAAATCAGCCAGTGAAAACCCTATGGGTCACAATGGGTCAATCTGCAACTGATCATGGGGATGGTGCAGGACTAAGCAGTATATTGTTCTGTTGTGCACGGGGGTTACCATGAGTCGGCGCCAACTCCACAGCAGCTAAAAACAATACCACCTTAATCTCATGAAAGGATCATGCATTCTGAGTTATTGAAATCATTCCAAACGGTGGGAGAATACATGGACAGCAAATACATACTTTTTTCAGAGTCCACTGAGTATGAGAAGTAGTGTACTGCCCCTGCAACAGCATTGTAGCTTGTTTTAATGTCTTTTAATCCATACAATCCATACAGGGGACCTGTGCTGAAGTGAAAGCTTACAAGTTGGGTATATTTTCTGTCGTGTCTTGTTTAAAGAAAGAGTCCTTCACAGTAACAAAGAAAGGCCGTATTCTTAAACCAAGCATGGATTCCCGGATATCCTTAAATTATCCCCAAGGAGTTTTCAGCTCACCAGTGCTTGTACAATTAAAGGTAAATATTAAAAATTGGTGAGTTCTAGTACAGATGTTGTGGGACATTAAGCATGGTCCTAAAGGATACAAATACATAACAGTAAATGGATTCTTCTTTTATACTTGCAAGGACCTAGCATATAATGATAAAGTGATAATTTTGAGTATATAGATTCTCATTCTCCAAAATAAATACCTGCCTTATTTAAAAGGCTTTCCTAGCTAATTTTGTTTTGTTTAGTTTATGATATTTATTTACAAAAATATATGTTGTGTACCTATAATACAGCAGATGACAGACATTGGGGTATTCATATAATACAAGATTTCCACCTGAGAGAGCGGCAAGAATGAAGCTAATCAACTGATATATTTATGATGATGAATATTTGGCTATATTTAATTATGAAACATTAGCTTTTCTTTTGGAATAAAGATTTAATATATATAAACATTACTCACAAAGTGTATTAAGGATATGTCAATGTCAATTATAGAAGATTTATTTCCTTAAATAGTCTTTGTCCTTCTGTCCTCAACTCTTCCTCCATGTGCTCCCCTTTATTTCCCCCAGTATGTTGCTACAACTGGTAAGTGAAGAAGGTTAGGTAGAAAACATTTTATGAATATTTTATTCATAAATATTTTTGTAAACTTCAATTTTGGAAATATGTTTACTATTGTTATTATTAGCCATACTTATGTGAGAGGAAACATTTAAGAAATTATAGTCTTGTTTTTCTAGTTTCTAAAGATCACTTGATCTAACAATAGTTCTAATTAGAAATTATGTAAAATGTTGATTTTGTTTTCTAGGTCATTTTGTTGCCTACAATTAAGAGTGTTTCTCAGCTATTTATAGCATAGGACAGGCAAACCAGATTTCAGAAAGATTTTTTTTTAAGGGAGTTCAAATACTGTGTTATTCTATAAATTAATGGAGTGTTGATTCAGCCAAGTTCCCCTATACAATTTAACTAAGCTCCTCAGTGTAAATTTAATCAATACATATTACTAAGTATAATAGAAGATAGCGTTTGAAGGTGTATAGTGCCCAAATATGTTTTATTTTGAAAACATTCAGACGTCAGAAATGATGTAAGAAGATGATAACCAATGTTTGCCACTTTTTCAATTTTTTTTACTTTTTATTTTTATTGTACTTCAGGTGAAGGTTTACAGAACAAATAGTTTCTCATTAAACAATAGTACACATATTGTTTTATGACATTGGTTAACAACCCCACGACATGTCAACCCTCTCCCTTCTCGCCCTTTTTTTTTTTTTTTTTTTTTTGGTGAAAAAGATACACCATTTCAAAAATTTCTACATGCATAGTTCAGTGACATCAGCTACGCTCTTCCAATTGTGCTGCTATTCTCACTTTCGATGAACGTTTACGGAACAAAATAGTTTCTCATTAAACGGATAGTACACATGTTGCCCTATGACAATGGTTAACAACCTCTCTACACATCAACACTGTCCTTACTCAACCTTGGGTTCCCTATCACCAGCTTTCCTGTCCCCTTCTGCCTTCTAGCCCTCATCCCTGGACTCCTGTGCCTCATTATTCCCGTTTCGTTTTATGGGGCTGTCTAATCCCCAGCTGAACGGTGAACCTCGGAAGTGACTTCACCACTGAGCTAAAAGGGTGACTAGGGGCCATACTCTCGGGGTTTCTCCAGTCTCATTTAGGCCAGTAAATCTGGTTTTCTTTGTATGTGTTAGAATTTTGTTCTACATCCTTCTCCAGCTCTGTCCAAAACCCTCTGTTGTGATCCCGGTCAGAACAATCAGTGGTGGTAGCCGGGCACCATCCAGCTGTACTGGACTCATTCTGGTGGGAGCCTTGGTAGCCGTGGTCCATTAGTCCTTCTGACTAATCTTTTCCTTGTATCCTGTTCTCTTCATTCTCTCTTGCTCCTGAAGGGATGAGACCAGTGGAGAATCTTAGATGGCTGCTCACAGGCTTTTAAGACCCCAGACACTACTCACCAATGTAGAATGTAGAACATTGTCTTTATAAACCGTGTTATGCCAATTGAGCTAGATGTTCCCCGAGACCATGGTCCCCACAGCCCTCTGCCCAGCAGTTCAGGCCCCCAGGGAGTTTGAATGTGTCTATGGAGCTTCCATGACCTTTCCTTGTACAAGTTGTGCTGGTTTCCCCAGTATTGTGTACTGTATCACCCTTCCCCCAAGATACCACTTATCTATTGTCTATTTAGTATTTCCTCCCCACCCCTCCCATCCCTGGTAACCAACAAAGATTGTTACTTTTTGTGTGTAAACTTTTTCATGGGTTTTTACAATAGAGGTCTCATACAATATCTGTCCTTTGGTAATTGACTTATTTCACTCAGCATAAAGTCCTTCAGTTTCATCCATGTTATGAGATGCTTCACAGATTCATCATTGTTCTTTCTCATTGCATAGTACTCCATTGTGTATATGTACCATAGTTTGTTTATCCATTCATCTGTTGATGGGCATCTAGGTAGTTTCCATCTTTTTGCTATTGTGAACAATGCTGCCACGAACATAGGTGTGCATATGTCTATTCGAGTGACGAGTGACGACTCTTATTTCTCTAGGATATATTCCTAGGAGTGGAATTGCTGGATCAAATGGTATGTCTATTTCTAGCTTTCTGAGGAAGCGCCATATCATTTCCCAAAATGGTTGTATCGTTTTGCATTCCCACCAGCAGTGCATAAGAGTTCCGATCTCCCCGCAGCCCCTCCAATATTTGTTATTTCAAGTGTTTTTGATTCATGCCAGTAATGCCGGGGTGAGATGGTATCTCACTGTGGTTTTAATTTGGATTTCTCTAATTGTTTGCCACTTTTTGACCCATTTGCTTTATCTTTTTTTCTTCTCTACATGTATCTGAGATTTCTTTATAGACAGACATCAAGATATTGCAACCCCAATAATTTCAGCACATTCTCTTAAGAAAAGGGCATTCTTCTCCACAACCATAATACAATGATTACAATCAAGAAATTAGCCATGAAAAAAAAAAAATCAAAGCCATTGCCATTGAGTTGATTTTGACTCATAGCGACCCTATAGGACAGAGTAGAGCTGCCCCATAGGGTTTCTAAGGAGCGGCTGATGGGTTTGAACTGTTGACCTTTTGGTTAGCAGCCGAGCTCTTAACCACTGTGCCACCGGAGCTCCTGTTTTCATATACTTGGTGTTAATACTGGGATCCACCACCCATTTGTCAGTTTGTTGTACTGCAGTGGCTTGTGTGTTGCTATGAGGGTGGAAGCTATACCACCGGTCTTTTAAACAGCAGCAAGGTCACAGGTTTCAGCAGAGCTTCCTAAGACAGATTAGGAAGAAAGGCCTGGCAATCTACTTCTGAAAATTAACCAGTGGAAATTCTGTGGGTCAGAACAGAATATTGTCTGACTCCCCTACTTTGGACACATCATCTGGAGGGATCAGTTGCTAGAGGAGGATATTGTGTTTGGTTAAGTAGAGGCCCTATGAGGGCAAAGAAGACCCTTGAGGAGATGGATTGCCACAGTAGCAGCAAGGATGAACTCGAACACGCTGGCGATTGAGAGGATGACATAGGACCAGGCAATGTTTTGTTCTGTTGTACAGAAGATCACCATGAGTTGGGGTCAACTCAACAGCAGCTATCTAACTACTTATCTCTAATATTGTGGCACTACGCATCCTTAGGAGTCCTTGGGTTGCTCAAACATTTAGCACTCCACTAAATGAAAAGCTGGTGGTTTGAACCCACCCAGAGCATCCTTGGAAGAAAGGCTTAGCAATCTACTTCCAAAAAGTGACCACCTTGAGAACCCTATGAAGCACAGTCCTACTTTGCCATGTATGGAGTTGCTGTGAGTCAGACTCTACTCAATGGCAACTGATATGCATCATGTGGGATCCTCCCCTCTTTGAGAAAATATATATGAAAGTAAGGAATGTGTGCCAAATGAGTTCAAAGGACTTTAAATCTAGTATTTCAAAAGATGCTATGGTGCTATTGTCTGAGGTGGTTGGGAACAAACTTCAAAGAAAGAGTTTGGACATAAAACTATGTTCTATAAACTTTTCAGAAAATTGGCTTAGAAACGTGCTGATACTTTGCATCCATTGCTGTTAAAATACAAGAATATATATATATATATATATATATATAATTATTATTTTTTCCTCTTTGTAGGTCCAACCAGTTGACCCGTCTCTGGTGGCATATTTAAAAACAAAGCAAGATACTTCCTACTCGGTAGTATCTACAAGCCCTCTGATTCACGTTCAGCACCCATCATCATGCCCATTTCAGAAGCCAATCACTGTATTCCTACCTTGTTCTCCACACCCCAATAAAAAGAATCTGCGATTTGACATAGATCATAAAAGGACAGCTAGTGTCACAACTAACAGGATCATTCCTTTATACCTCAACCGGTGAGTAAGATTTTAATATCCCTAACTTACTTGATGGTCAGAAGAGAAACCTAAATGATTTAAAAAATGTAATTAAATGTCTGATATTTAAATAGTATAAATTTTTGTCTAGACATAAAATGCTGTAGACTTACAAAGGAAAATGATTTTAGGTGTAAAGGATCCCAAAGTTTGCAATGCAATAAGAGACATATGAAAGATATAAAAATTAATCATTGCTTTCAAAGAACTTGCGATATAGTAATTACAAAAATGTAGTATAGTGTAGAACAGTGATTTTAATTTCTATATTTAAGAGTGTTCTCTTAAGGTAGTAACAGACTTACATGTAACATTACAGGTAGTAGTGTTTTGTTCCCAAAACAAGTTCAGTTTCAATCTGTTTTTGCCATAAAGGTAAATTCCTCCTTTGCCCAATTTTTAGGATTAAAGACAATTCTCACCAATAAGATTTTATGTATACGTGTGTGTGTGTGTGTGTGTGTGTGTGTGTATTGTCTCTTTCTAGAATGAAATGAAACCAGAAATAAAATGTTAACAACAAATAGGGTACACTGAATAATAGTAATCCTGACTTTATTCTCTATCCTCTCAGAAATCTTTCTATTCTTTGGTTCCGAAGGGAATTTTTTTTTTTTCATTGAAAAGCCAGAAGAGGGAGATCCAACTTCAGACACTTAATTGAAATAATGACTATTATTAATTGAGAAGCTAATATGTGCAAGGTGCTTTATGCATATTATCTCGTCTAATCTCCACGTCATCTTACTTCATTTTGTCAGTGAGAAGACTGAAGCTTACTTAGTGAGAGTAAGAACTTGTATAAGTTCCTATAACTAGTAAGTGGTGCAATCTTGGTCTGGACTTAGATCTCTCTGTTTCTAAACATGACTCTGTATAGCCATCATTTCTTTGGTTTGGGGCTTGACTTAGGCTGGGTTCTCTAAAGAAGCAAAACCGGTAAAGTGTATAAATACATATACATAGAGATTTATATTAAGGAAATGGCTCACATGGTTGTAGAAGCTGGAATGTCCCTGTAGCTGCAGAGACTGGTGCACCCAAGATCAGCAAGTCAGAAAGCAGGGCTCTGGCTCACAGGCTGCCAAGACTGACAAATCCCAAGATCATTAGGCAAGATGGTAGGTTAGTTCCAAGAATCAGAGGTCAGATGAACAGGAGCCAGCTGCAGGATCCAGAGCTAGCAAAAGCCCAGGAGCCTTGCCAGAAAGTCCACCTATATTGGATGTGGGCTACACCCCCAAGGAAACTTCCTTTTAACTGATTGGTCACTCACAGCAAATCTCATAATGAAGGTGATCACATTATATCAAATCTCATCATGGAGATGATCACATCATTATACGACTGCCAAACTATATCATAACTGCCAACCACTGAGAATCATGGCCCAGCCACGTTGACACACAACCTTAACAATCACAGGGCTGCAAAGAAAGAAATTTAGAAATAGTACGTTTTCTCTTTCTCACTATGTATGCAATTCAGGAAGCTGGCAACAGTAGAATATTGGACTGTGTTGGGAGAAGAAATCAAGCTATTCCTAGAGTTAGATAAATGAGAGAGAACATAGGAATATAGACATATCTAGTTGTATATGCTTTTACTAACAAAATTATATATTTATATGTTGTTGTTAGGTGGCTATCTAATCAGTTCTGACTCATAGCAACCCTATATACAACAGAACGAAACACTGTCCCGTCCTATGCCATCCTCACAAATGTTGCTATGCTTGAGTCCATTGTTACAACTACTATGTCACTCCATCTCATTGAAGATCTTCCTCTTTTGCTCTGTCACTCTACTTACAAAGCATGATGTCCTTATCCAGAGACTTGTACCTCCTGATAACATGTCCAAAACACATGAGATGAAGTCTCAACATCCTCTCTTTTAAGGAGCGCTCTGGATGTACTTCTTCCAAGACAGACTTATTCATTCTAGTGGCAGTCCATGATATATTCAATATTTTTCACCAGCACCATAATTTCAAAGACATCAATTCTTGTTTGGTCTTCCTTATTTATTGTTCAGCTTTCATATGCATATGAGGTGATAGAAAACACCATGGCTTGGATCAGGCCCACCTTAGTCCTTAAAGGTGACATCTTTGCTTTTTAATACTTTAAAGAGGTCTGTTGCAGTAGATTTGCCTAATGCAATGTGGCTTTGATTTCTTGACTGCTGCTTCCATGGGTGTTGCTTGTGGATCCAAGTAAAATGAAATCTCTGACAACTTCAGTAGTTTCTCTGTTTATCATAATGTTGCTTATTTGTTCAGTTGTGAGGATTTTTGTTTTCTTTATGTCGAGGTGTAATCCATACTGAAGGCTGTGGTCTTTAATCCTCATCAGTAAGTGCTTCAAGTCCTCTTCACTTTCAGCAAGCAAGGTTGTGTCATCGGCATAATGCAGGTTGTTAATGAGTCTTCCTCCAATCCTGATGCCACATTGTTCTTCATATAGTCCAAATTCTCAGATTATTTGCTCAGCATACAGATTCAATAAGTATGATGAAAGGATACAACTTGACACACACTTTCTCAACTTTAAACATGCAGTATCCCCTTGTTCTGCTCGAACAACAACTTCTTGGTCTAAGTACAGGTTCCTCATGAGCACAGTTAAGTGTTCTGGAATTCTCATTTTTCTCAATGTTATCCATGATTTGTTATGATACACACAGTAAAATACCTTTGCATAGTTGGTAAAACACAGGTATATATTTTTCTGGTATTCTCTGCTTTCAGCCATGATCAGTCTGACATCAGCAATGATATGCCTTTTTCTACATCCTGTTCTGTATCGGCTTGAATTTCTGGCAGTTCCCTGCTCACGTACTGCTATGAATGATCTTCAGCAAAATTTTAGTTGTGTATGATATTAATGACATTGTTTGAAAATGTCTGCATTCTGTTGGATCACCTTTCTTTGGAATGGGTACAAATATGGATCTCTTCTAGTCAGTCGGCCAGGTAGATATCTTCCAAATTTCTTGGCATAGACATGTGAGCACTTTCAGCACTGCATCCATTTGTTGAAATGTCTCAGTTGCTATTCTGTCAATTCCTAGAGGCTTGTTTTTGCCAATGCCTTCAGTGCAGTTTGAACCTTTTCCTTCAGTACCATTGGTTCCTGATCATATGCTACCTTCTGAAATGGTTGAATGTTGACCAGTTCTTTTTGGTACAGTAATCCTGTGTATTCCTTCAGTCTGTTTTTGATGCTTCCTGCATCATTTAATATTTTTCCCACAGAATCCTTCAATATTGCAACTCAGGACTTGAATTTTTTCTTCAGTTCTTTCAGCTTGAGAAATGCCGAGCATGTTCTTCCCTTTTGGTTTTCCATCTCCAGGTCTTTGCACATTTCATCATAATGCTTTACTTTGTCTTCTCGAGCTGCCCTTTGAAATCTTCTGTTCAGCTCTTTTACTTCATCTTTTCTTCCTTTTACTTTAGCTACTCTACGTTCAATAGCAAGTTTCAGAGTCTCTTCTAACATTCATTTTGGTCTTTTCCTTTTCTGTCTTTTTAATGACCTCTTGCTTTCATCATGTATGATGTCCTTGATGTCTTTCCACGACTTGTCTGGTCTTTGGTCATTAGTGTTCAGTGCATCAAATCTATTCTTGAGATCGTGTCTAAATTCAGGTGGGATATACTCAAGGTCATGCTTTGGCACTCGAGGACTTATTCTAATTTTCTTCAACTTCAACTTGAACTTGCATGTGAGCTGTTGATAATCTGTTCTACAGTCAGTCCCTGGCTTTGTTCTGACCGATAATGTTGAGCTTTTCCATTGTCTCTTTCCACGGACGTAGTTGATTCGATTTCTGTGTATTCCATCTGTCGAGGTCTATGTGTATAGTCACTGTTTATGTTGCTGATATTTGCAATGAAGAAGTTCTTGGTCTTGCAAAATTCTATCACGTGATCTCCAGCCTTGTTTCTATCACCAAGGCCATATTCTCCAACTACCAATCCTTCTTTGTTTCCAACTTTAGCATTCTAATGGCCAGTAATTATCAATGCGCCTTGTTTGCATGTTTGATCAATTTCTGATTGCAGAAGATGGTAAAAATCTTTACTTTCTTTATCTTTAGCCTGAGTGGTTGGTCCATAAATTTGAATAATAGTCTTATTAACTGGTCTTCCTTGCAGGCGTGTCAATATATCCTATCACTGATAGCGTTGTACTTCAGGATAGATCTTGAAACGTTCTTTTTGATGATGAACGTGAAGCCTTTCCTCTTCAGTTTGTCATTTCTGGAATAGTAGACCATATAATTGTCTGATTCAAAATGGCCAGTGCTAGTCCATTTCAGCTCACTAATGCCTAAGATAACAGTGTTTATGCATTCCATTTAATTTTTGATGACTTCCAATTTTCCTAGATTCTTATTTTATACATTCCATGTTCCTATTATTTATGTATGTTTGCAGTTGTTTCTTCTCATTTTGAGTTGTGCCACCTCAGCAAAAGAAGGTCCCGAAAATTTGATTCCACTCACATCATTAAGGTCAGCTCTACTTTGAAGAGGCAGTTCTGCCCTAGTTGTCTTTTGAGTGCCTTCCAACCTGAGAGGCTCATCTTCCAGCACTATATAAGACAATGTTCTGCTGCTGCTCATAAGGTTTTCACTGGCCAGTTTTTTTCAGAAGTAGACTGGAGAATCCTTCAATATTGCAACTAAAGGCTTGAATTTTTTCTTCATTTCTTTCAGCCTTAGAAATGCTGAGTGTGTTCTTCCTTTTTGGCTTTCTGACTCCAGGTCTTTGCATGCTTCATTGCAATTCTTTACTTTGTCTTCTTGAGCCCCCTTTGAACTCTTCTGTTCAGCTCTTTAGCTTCATCATTTCTTCTATTTGCTTTTGCTACTCTATGTTCAACAGCAAGTTTCAAGTACATAATTACATTTAATTTTCTGGTGTTATTAAAGCTTTCCGTTTGTATTTAGAAAATGTTGACTGATTGCCAGACAAAATGTATGTTAAAAGACTCCTATCTAGACATAATGTGCCAAACTCTTTGGTAATCACATTCAAATAAAACATAATTCTATAACCATCCATGCACAGAAACAAATTACATAAAAAGGACTACACTGAGTCTGGGCTCAGTTTTACAGTTTGTACCAGCTCGAGCCTTGCATTTTTTCTTTAATTCTTTCAGTTTGAGAAATGACAAGTGTGTTTTTTCTTTTGGTTTTTCTAACTGCAGGTCTTTGCACATTTCATTATGATACTTTACTTTGTCTTCTCAAGTTGCTCTTTGAAATCTGTTTGGCTCTTTCACTTCATCGTGTCTTCCATTCACTTTAGCTGTTCTACGTTTAACAGCAAGTTTCAGAGTGCTTTCTGACATCTATTTTGGTCTTTTCTTTCTTTTTAATGACGTTTTTCTTTCTTCATGTATGATGTCTTTGATGTCATCCACAACTTGTCTGGTCTTTGGTCATTAGTGTTCAGTGCATCAAATCTATTCTTGAGATGGTTTCCAAATTCAAGTAGGATATACTCAAGGTCATATTTTGGTTCTCATGGACCTGTTTTAACTTTCTTCAGCTTCAACTTGAACTTGCATAGGAGCAGTTGATGGTCGGTAGCAAAGTCAACCCCTGGCCTTGTTTTGACTGATGATATTGAGTTTCTCTGTTGTCTCTTTCCACAAACGTAGTTGACTTGATTCCTGTGTATTCCATCTGGTGAGGTCCATGTGTATAGATGCTGTTTATGTTGTTGACAAAAGATATTTCCAATGAAGAAGTAGTTGGTCTTGCAAAATTTTATCATGCGATCTCCATCATCGTTTCTGTCACCAAGGCCATAATTTCCAACTACTGATTCTTCTACTTTGTTTCCAGTTTTCGAATTCTGATCATCAGTAATTTATCAATGCATCTTGATTGCATGTTTGATGAATTTCAGATTGCAGAAATTGGTAAACATTTTTAATTTTTTCATTTTTGGCTTTAATGGTTGGTGCATGAATTTGAATAATAGTCATATTAACCCGTCTTCCTTGTTAGAGTATAGGTATTTTCCTAACACTGACACACTGCTGTGCTTCAGGATAGATCTTGAAATGTTCTTTTTGGCAATAATATGATGCTATTCTTCTTCCATTTGTCATTTCCTGCATAGTAGACCGTATGTCTGATTCAAAATGGACAATACCAGTCCATTTCAGCTAATACCTAGGATATCAGTCTTTACAGGTTCCATCACATTTTTCACAACTTCCAGTTTTCCTAGATTCATACTTTGTACATTCCACGTACCGATTCTTTGTGGACGTTTGCAGCTACATCTTCTCATTTTGAGTCAAGCCACAACAGCAAATGAAGATCCAGAAAGCTTGGCTGCATCCACATAATTAAGGTTGACTGTACTTTGAGGCGGCAGCTCTTCTCAAGTTGTAATTCGAATACCTTCCAACTTGAGGGGCTCATCTTCCAGGACTATATCAGACATATTCAGCTGCTATTCATAAGGTATTCATCGGCCAATTCTTTTAGAACTAGAACACCAGGTCCTCCTTCCTTTTCTGCTTAGTCTAAAAGCTCTGATGAAACCTGACCACCAAGTGTGACCCTGCTGTTATTTGAAATACTAGTGGCAGAGCTTCCATCATGAGCATCACGCAACCTACCACAGTACTAGAAACTGACAGACGAGTGGTGACCTCAGATTTATAATTTGTACCATGAAACTTCAGGGAAAAAACTAAAGGAGGTAGTGGAAGTAGAGTTTTTACTCAATAAAGTTTTTTTTTTTTTTTTTAGTACAAGAGCTCATAAATTTATCATTCACATTTTCTTAAAATAAGTAGATAAAATTAGTATTTACTCCAGTTGAATTAATAAAACAAAATGATAAGAGCAAGGAAGTCTTATTTTTTAAAATCTGTTGATGAGCACAAATAATATAAAAGCAAACAAGAAAAAACACAAAATATAAAGTTAATACATGCAGGAAACATCAAAAGAAGATGGAAGGAATCCACAGAGTCAGTGTACCAAAAAGAACTGGTTGATGTTCAACCATTTCAGGAAGTAGCATATAATCAATAACTGATGGTACTAAAGGAAGAGGTCCAAGCTGCACTGAAGGCACTGGTGAAAAACAAGGTTCCAGGAATTGATGGAATACCAATTGAAATGTTTCAATTGTCTATGCCAAGAAATTTGGAAGACAGCTAGCTGGCCAATGACTGGAAAAGATCCATATTTGTTATTTGTGCCTTTTCCAAAGAAAGGTGATTCAATAGATTGTGGAAATTATCAAACAGTATTGTTAATATCTCATGCAAGTAAAATTTTGCTGAAGGTAATTCAAAATGGTTGCAGCAGTACATCAACAGGGAACTGCCAGTAATTCAAGCCGGATTCAGAAGAGGACGTGGAACAAGGGACATCATTTCTAGTGTCAGATGGATCTTGGCTGAAAGTAGAAAATACCAGAAAGTTGCTTACCTGTGTTTTATTGACTATGTAAAGGCATTCAATTGTGTGGATCATAACAAACTATGGATAACATTGGAAAGAATGGGAATTCCAGAACACCTAATTGTGCTCATGCAGAACCTGTACATAGACCAAGAGGCAATCGTTTGAACAGAACAAGGGGATACTGTGTGATTTAAAATCAGGAAAGTTGTGCATCAGGTCTGTACCCTTTCACCATACTTATTCAATCTGTATGCTGAGCAAATAATCTGAGAAGCCAGACTATATGAAGCTGAATGTGGCATCAGGATTGGAGGAAGACTCATCAAAAATCTGCGATATGCAGATGACACACCCTTGCTTGCTGAAAGCAAAGAGGACTTGGAGTACTTACTGATAAAGATTAAAGTCCTCAGACTTTAGTGTGGATTGCACCTCAACATAAAGAAAACAAAAATCCTCACAACTGGACCAATAAGCAACATTATGATGGAGAAAATATTGAAAGTTGTCAAGAATTGCATTTTACTTGGATCCACAATCAACACTCAAGGAAGCAGCAATAAAGAAATCAAATGACATCCTGCATTTGCCAAATCTGTTCCAAAAGACCCCTTCAAAGTGTTACTAAGCAAAGATGTCACTTTGAGGACTAAGACGTGCCTGACCCAAGCTGTGGTATTTTCAGTGGCCTCATATGCATGAAAAAACTGGAACATGAATAAAGAAGACTGAAGAAGAATTGACACCTTTGAATTACTTTGTTGGCAAAGATATGTAATATACCATGGACTAACAGAAGAACGAACAAATCTTTCTTGGAAGAAGTACAGCCAGAATACTTCTTAGATGGGAGCATGGTGAGACTTAGTCTCACTTATTTTGGACATGTTATCAGGAGGGACCAGTCCCTGGAGAAGGACATTATGCTTGGTAGAGGGTCAGCAAAAAAGAGGAAGACGTTCAACGAGATAGACTGACACGGTAGACCCAACAATGGGCTCACACATAAGAATGATTGTGAGGATGGCACAGGACAGGAGTATGTTTTGTTCTGTTGTACGTAGGGTCTCTGAGTCAGAACTGACTCCAGGGCACCCGACAACAACAACAATATCTATTATCGTGGTATAATCTAGTATATTGTCTGTTACACTAACTCTGTTGTTCGACTCTCATCCTTAGAAGTTCAATTTCCAAGTACTGATTATAGTATTTGACCAGGGCTAAACATCATCTTCTCCTTCCTCCTAAATCCAAAATAGATTTTTTGTGCTTCCTGTTTGATTTCTTGGTCCAATAGGCAAAGGACTTTTAGTGGCTGTTTCCCCCTTTCATGGCCAAAGCTGCTCTTCTAGGATCCCAACTTCATGACTGAATTAGTTATAGCTCCTTCCTTTCCTTGTGCAGCTGACAACTGTATCTGATGTCCCAGAGTAGATGTCAAACTCCAGCCCTGCACCTGGTATGTGTGCATGTGATCAGGAGTTATAGGTGGGAAGAGAAAGCTTCCATAGAATCAGTTCATCAAGTTCTCTAGGGAGGAAAGAAAATTCTGGATTTCATATCTCTTTTTGTTCCAGATCTAGGGGATTTTCTTTCTAGTTTTTGAGTTCATCTAACTTTTATGTGTGTGTGTGTGTGTGTGATTTTTTTGTTCAGCATTCCTATGTAGTGGGAAGACAGCCTTTGCCATCAGTTTAATGAGCCAAGTTGCTAGAAATTTCTTTTTTTGTCCTTTGCACATGATCTCTCTGTTAGGAAATCCTTTTTCTACCATGCTTACCTGAGGAACTTTTAACTCATTCTGTGAATTTCAGTTCAGTTGTTTCCTTTTCTGTCAAGATGCCCTAAGATCTCCAGGAAGGATTGATTGCTTCTCCCTTTGTGCCATTCCCACTTTTTGTGCTTTTTCTGTATCATAAAACAAAAACAGTTGCTGAGTTGGTTCCAACACATAGTGCCCCTATGTGTGTCAGAGTAGAACAGTGCTTCAGGGAATTTTCAATGGCTGATTTATCAGACGTAGATTGACAGGCCTATCTATTGGCACCTAAAAACCCCAAAACCAAACGCATTGCCGTCCAGGCGATTCTGACTCATAGATACCCTATAGCGACCCTATAGGACAGAGTAGAACTGATAGGATTTCTAAGCAGCAACGGGTGGATTCAAACTGCTGACCTTTTGATTAGCAGCTGAGCTCTTAACCACTGTGCCACCAGGGATCCCCCCAAAAACAATATTAGATGAACTAAATAAATTAATAAGTAAATTTTTGGAAATGTAAATTGTATTAATAATTCATCTATACTTATGACAATGCTAAATCAGTATGCCATAATATGCACCGAATCTGGTAGAGGTGTTTTCTTCATCCAGTAGAGAATAAAACAACCAAATTATAATCTGTCTTAACTGTTTATTCAACATTCCTTCATCAAAGAATGAAGCCAGCTGAGCATTTTCTATGGAAACAGAAACAGAATGAAGCAATCCATGCTTCATATGACAGAAAAGATAAAAACTATTTGAGGCCAAAGCATAGTCTGATATTAAGAATAAAAATGTCCTTATAGCATTACATTCCTTCATGTCTGAATAATTTCTGGGGGAATGATGAGAATTTTTTCATTATGAGCCAGAAAAGATTTCTCAACAGTGATGAAAGGGAAAATGAATTTATTTAATACAACTTATTCCATATTATGCAAGACATATTTTAGAGTTAGACGGGAAAATGTTTTTGCCTATGAAACATGACATTTTCTATATAATGCCTGTGAGTTTTAAAATGATCCTGTTCAAATGTAATATGTGAGTTATGCTCAAGAATATTTGTAAAATATGTGTAAATGGACAACTAATAAAGTGACCATGTGACTTAAGAAATTAAACGTTATCAATACAGCTGCATCTCCTTGCCTGGCCCTTCTCTAACCTAGTTCCTGCTTTTGTTTACTTTACAGTTTTATCACAAGTATTTATATATTCATTCCTCCACAATATCTTACCTGGTTTTGTGTGTGTTTGAGGGTTATAAAAATGGTATATGACTGTGTTAGTCTTATGGAACTTTCTCTTTTCACCTATAATTGTGTTTCTAAGATCCAGTCTTGCTGGGGCATGATATGTTCATTTTTACTTCTATATAATATTCCATTGTGTGACTGTATATTTTATTTATCCATTCTCCTGATGATGGACATTTGGGTTGTTTCCCATATTCTGCTATTCAAAATAGTGATAATATGACTATTCTTGGCTCATGCTATATTTCTGCAAGTATGTTTTAGGGTATGTATCTAGGAGTAGAATTGATGTGTCATAGAGTATGCACATGTGCAATTTTACAAGTTTTATGAAGTGGTAGAACTAATTTATGATCTCGCCATCATTGCTCCTCATTCTGTCCAACTTTGAACATTGTCAGATTTGTAATTTTGAAAATCTAATAGGTGTAAAATGAAACTCATTGTGGTTTTTCTTTTATAGTTGCAGTTTAAGTGAAAGTTTACAATTCAAGTTAGTTTCTCATACAAAATTTATACATACATTGTTAAGTGACCCTAATTGCTCTCCCGATACTGTGATAGCACACTGCTCCTTTCTAGTCCTGATTTTCTGTGTCCATTCAACAGCTCCTAACTTTCTCTGCCTTCTCATCTTACCTCTGGACAGAAACTGCCCATTTAGTCTCATGTAGCTACTAGAGCTAAGAAGCACACTCTTCACGAGTATCATTTTATGTCCCAAAGTCCAGTCCAAACTTTGTCTGAAAAGTTGGCCTCAGGAATTGTTTTAGTTCTGGGTTGACAGAGAGTCTGGGGGCCATGATTTCTGGGGTTCCTCCAGTCTCAGTCAGACCATTAAGTCTGGTCTTTTTAGTATAATTTGAGTTCTGCACCCCACGTTTCTCCTGCTCTATCAGGCACTCTCTGTTGTGTTCCCTGTCAGGGTGGTCATTGGCGGTACCTGGGTACCATCTAGTTCTTCTGGTCTCAGGATGATGCAGTCTCTTGTTTATGTGGCCCTTTTTGTCTCTTGGGCTAATACGTTCCTTGTGTCTTTGGTGTTCTTCATTCTCCTTTACTCCAGGTGGTTGGGACCAATTGATGCATCTTAGATGGCCGCTCGCTAGCTTTTAAGATCCCAGACACCACTCACCAAACTAGGATGCAGAACATTTTCTTAATAAACTTTATTATGCCAATTGACTTAGATGTCCCCTGAAAGCATGGTCTTAAGACCCCCGCCCCTTCTACTCTGTCCCCTGAAGTGTTTGATTGTATTCAGGAAAATTCTTAGCTTTGGTTTAGTCCAGTTGTGCTGACTTCCCCTGAATTGTGTGCTGTCCTTCCCTTCACCTAAGACAATTCTTGTCTACTATCTAGCTAGTGAATAAACCTCACCCTCCCTTCCCACCCTTGTAACCATCAAAGAATGTTTTCTTCTGTGTTTAAACCTTTTCTTGAGTTCTTATGATAGTGGTCTTATACAATATTTGTCCTTCTGTGACTGATTAAATTCACTCAGCATAAAGCCATCCAGATTCATCCATGTTATGTTTCATGGATTTGTCGTTGTTCTTTATTGTTGTGTAGTATTCCATTGTGTGAATATACCATAATTTGTTTATCAATTCATCTGTTGATGGACACCTAGGTTGTTTCCATCTTTTTGCTATTGTGAACAGTGCTGCCATGAACATGGGTGTGCATTCTCGTGATAGCTCTTATTTCCCTAGGATATATTCCAAAGAGTGGGATTGCTGGATCGTATGGTACTTCTATTTTTAGCTTTTTAAGGAAGCGCCAAATTGATTTCCAAAGTGATTGTACCATTTTACATTCCCACCAACAGTGTATAAGTGTTCCAGTCTCTCCACAACCTCTCCAACATTTATTATTTTGTGTTTTTTGGTTTAATGCTAGCCTTGTTGGGATGAGATGGTATCTCACCATAATTTTGACTTACATTTCTCTAATTTCTAATGATCGTGAGCATTTCTTCATGTGTCTGTTAGCCTCCTGAATGTCTTCTTTGGTGAAGTGCCTGTTCATATCCTTTGCCCATTTTTTAATTGGATTATTTGTCTTTTTGTTGTTGAGGTTTTGCAGTATCTTGTAGATTTTAGAGATTAGATGCTGATCAGATTTGACGTAGCCCAAACTTTTTTCCCAGTCTGTAGGTTGTCTTTTTACTCTTCTGGCGAAGTCTTTTGATGAGCATAAGTGTTTGATTTTTCAGAGATCCCAGGTATCTAGTCTCTCTTCTGGTGCTTGTGCATTGTTACTTATGGTTCGTATTCTGTTTATGCCATGTATTAGGGCTCTTAGCATTGTCCCTATTTTTTATTCCATGGTCTTTATTGTTTTCGATTTTATATTTAGGTCTTTGATCCATTTTGAGTTAGTTTTTGTGCATGGTGTGAGGTATGGGCCTTGTTTCAGTTTTCTGCTGATAGATATCCAGTTATGTCAGCACCATTTGTTAAAGAGACTGTCTTTTCCCCATTTAATGGAATTTGGGGCTTTGTCAAATATTAGCTGCTCATAGGTGGATGAGCTTATATCTGGATTCTCAACTCTGTTCCATTGGTCTATGTATCTGTTGTACCAGTACCAGGATGTTTTGACTACTGTGGTGGTATAATAGTTTCTAAAATCAGATAGTGTGAGGCTTCCCACTTTGTTTTTCTTCTTGAGTAATGCTCTACTTATCCAGGCCCTCTTCCCTTTCCATATGAAGTTGGTGATTTGTTTCTCCATCTCATTAAAAATGCCGTTGAAATTTGGATTGAGATTGCATTGTATCTGTAGATTGCTTTGGGTAGAATTGCCATTTTCACAATGTTGAGTCTTCCTATCCATGACCAAGATATGTTTTTCTACTTATGCAGGTCTCTTTTGGTTTCTTGCAGTAGTGTCTTGTACTTTTTATTGTATAGGTCTTTTATGTCTCCGGTTAGATTTACTCCTAAGTATTTTATCTTCTTGGGGGCTATTGTAAATGGTTTTGATTTGGTGATTTCTTCTTCGAAGTTCTCTTTGTTTGTGTAAAGGAATCCAGCTGATTTTTGTTTGTTTATCTTGTATCCTGAAACTTTGCTGAAATCTTCTATTAGTTCCAGTAGTTTTCTTGTGGATTCTTTGGGGTTTACTGTGTATAAGATCATATCATCTGCAAATAGGGATACTTTGACTTCTTCCTTATCAATTTGGATGCACTTTATTTCTTTTTCTAGCCTAATTGTTCTAGTTAGGACCTCCAGCACAATGTTGAAAAAGAGTGGTGATAAAGTGCATCCTTGTCTGGTTCTCTTTCTCAAGGGAAATGCTTTCAAACTCTCTCCATTTAGGATGATGTTGGCTGTTGGTTTTGTATAAATGCCCTTAATTATGTTGAGGAATTCCTCTTCTATTCCTACTTTGTTTAGAGTTTTTATGACGAATGGGTGTTGGACTTTGTCAAATGCCTTTTCTGCATTGATTGATAAGATCATGTGGTTCTTGTCTTTTGTCTTATTAATGTGATGGATTACATTGATTGTTTTTCTAATGTTGAATCATCCCTGCATACCTGGTATAAAACCCACTTGGTCATGGTGAATTATTTTTTTGATATGCTGCTGAATTCTTTTGGCTAGAATTTTGTTGAGGATTTTTGCATCAATGTTCATGAGGGATATTGGTCTGTAATTTTCTTTTTTTGTGGTGTCTTTACCTGATTTTGGTATCAGGGTTATTCTGGCTTCATAGAATGAATCTGGTGGTATTCCTTCCTTTTCTATGCTCTGAAATACCTTTGGCAGTAGTGGCATTAACTCTTCTCTGGAAGTTTGGTAGAATTCTCCAGTGAAGCCGTCTGGGCTAGGGCTTTTTTCTGTTGGGAGTTTTTAAATTACTTTTTCAATCTCTTCTTTTGTTATAGGTTTATTTAGTTGTTCTACCTCTGTGTTAGTTTAGGTAGGTAGTGAGTTTCTAGAAATTTTGTTCAATTCCTCTAGGTTCTCAAATTTGGTAGAGTACAATTTTTCATAGTAAACTGTTATGGTTGTTTTAATTTCAGTTGGGTCTGTTGTGATATCACTCATCCATTTCTTATATGGGTTATTTGCTTCCCATAACAAACTTCTGAACCAAGTAAATAAGTCCTATGTGGTGTTTGGTGGTACATAAGCAGCATCAGCTGATTTATTTTATTTATTTTGTAAAATTATATACAACACAACATTTGCCAATTCAGTCTTTCTCAGATGTACAACTTAGTGATATCAGTTACATTAATCATGTTATGCAACAATTACCCTTATTAATGTTAAATTTCTCATCACTGTAAACAGAAACTCACTGCTTCCCAAATAATGGTTCTCCCTCTCTACCTCCCTGCCACCCTGATAACCACTAATAAACTTTGATCTCTATACCCTTGCTTAATTCTTGTTATTTCATATAAATGAGATCATACAATATTTGTCCTTTTGTGATTGACTAATTTCACTCAGCATAATGTTTTTCAAATTTCGTCCATGTTGTAGCATGTATTAGAAGTTA
The DNA here is from genome assembly GCA_030035585.1 of Dugong dugon. Taxonomy (NCBI): domain Eukaryota; kingdom Metazoa; phylum Chordata; class Mammalia; order Sirenia; family Dugongidae; genus Dugong; species Dugong dugon. The sequence goes on along the minus strand of CM057463.1, from coordinate 95,333,664 downwards.
ATTTCTCTTTAGGGATGAGTAGTATTCCATTGTATGTACATACCAGATTTTGTTCATTCATTCTTCTGTTGATAGACAAAGGTTGATTATGATTTATGGAACTATTAGTACATCAAAATGTTATGTTTTGTGGAGTTTGATCAACTTCTACTCACTGCCAGGCAATACTAGTTGTCAAAGTTTGTTAATAGCATATATGAAGGGAATAGTTCAGTTGCAGAGCTGTTAAAACAGCTAGGACAAAGAACCACTCCACCGAATTATTTAATTTGAATGTGGGTTGTATCTCTCACAATATCAATTATAGTCTAAGTTTGATTTTTATGTTATTAAGGACTCTTTTGATTGTAGTGACAGAAAAGTAAACGCAAAGTATTTAAGCAAAAGAGAAATTCTTTGGTTCACATAAATTGTTGTTGTAGTGTTTAGGTGCTGTCAGGTTGATTCCAACCCATAGTTAGCCCATGTACAACAGAATGAAAGTCTACTCAATACAGTGCTGTCCTCACAATCATTGTTATGTTTAAGTCTATTGTTGCAGCCACTGTGTCATTCTGTCTCGCTGTGGGTCTTCCTCATTTTTGCTGAAACTTTACTTTACCAAGAATGATGTCCTTCTCCAGGGACTGGCAGCTCCTGATAACATGCCCGAAGTACTTGAGACAAAGTCTCGCCATCCTCCCTTATAAGGAGCATTCTGGCTATACTTCTCCCAAGACAGACTTGTTCATTTTTCTGGAAGTTCATGGTATATTCAATCTTCTTCTCCAACACCATAATTCAAAGGCATTAAGTCTTCTTCAGTCTTCCTTATTTATTGTCCAGCTTTCACATGAGGCAATTGAAAATACCATGGCTTAGGTCAGGCACACCTGAGTCCTCACAGAAACAGCTTTGCTTTTCAACACTTTACAGAAGTCTTTTGCAGCAGATTTTCCCAAAGCAATATGTCATTTGGTTTCTTGACTGCTGCTTCCATGGGCTTTAATGGTGGATTCAAGTAAAGTGAAATCCTTGACAACTTCAATATTTTCTCAGTTTATCATTATGTTGCTTATTGGTCCAGCTATGAGGATTTTGTTTTCTTTATGTTGAGGTATAATCTATACTGGAGTCTGTGGGCTTTGATCTTCATCAGTAAGTACTTCAAGCCCTCTCTGCTTTCAGCAAACAAGGATGAGTCATCTGCATATTACAGGTTGTTAATGAGTGTCCCTGCAACCCTGATGCCATGTTCTGCTTCATATAGTCCAGCTTCTCGGATGATTTGCTCAGCATACAGATTGAATATAAGTATGGAGAAAGGATACATCACTGATGCACACATTTCCTGATTTTAAACCACACAGTATCCCTTCTTCTGTTTGAATAACTGCCTCTTGGTCTGTATATAGGTTTTGCATGAGCACAATCAAGTATTCTGGAATTCCCGTTTTTTGCAATGTTATCCATAATTTGGTATGATCTCTACAATCGAATGTCTTTGCATAGTCAATAAAACACAAGTAAACATCTTTCTGGTATTCTCTGCCTTCAGCCAAGATTCACCTGACATCAGCAATGTTCCATGTCCTCTTCTGAATCTGGCTTGATTTTCTGGCAGTTCCCTGTCGATGTACTGCTGCAACTGTTTTTAAATTATCTTCAGCAAAACATTTTTTGCGTGTGATATTAATGATATTGTTAGATAATTTCTGTATTCTGTTGGATCATCTTTCTTTGGAATGGGCCCAAATATGACCAGGTAGCTGTCTTCTGAATTTCTTGGCTTGGACAAGTGAGTGCTTCCAGCGTTGCATTCTTTTCTTGCAACATCTCAATTGGTATTTGCTCAATTCCTGAAGCCTTGTTTTTTTGCCAATGCCTTTAGTGCAGCTTGGACTTCTTCTGTCAATACTATTGGTTCTTGATTATATGCTACGTCCTGAAATGGTAAAACACTTAAGTCTTGAATTTTTTCTTCGGTTGTTTCAGCTTGTGAAATGGCAAGTGTGTTCTTTCCTTTTGGTTTTCTAACTCCAGATCTCTGCACATTTCATTATAATACTTTACTTTGTCTTCTCTTGCTGCCCTTTGAAATCTTCTATTTAGCTCTTTTACTTCATCATTTCTTCCATTTGCTTTACGTTCAAGAGCAAGTTCAGATTCTCTTCTGACATCCATTTTCATCTTTTCTTTCTCTCCTCTTGTGATGGTTAAGATTGTGTGTCAACTTGGCTGAGCCATGGTTCTCAGTGTTTTGGCAGTTATATAATGTTGTGATCACCTCCCTGTTGAAATCTGGTATGTGATCACCCCTGTGATGGAATCTGCTGAATGGTACCAGTGGGGTACCAGTGGCTCACCAACCCCTCAGCCTTCATGTCTCCACTCTCTGCCGCCGACTTCCTTCCTGGTCAAGTTGCCAAGGTTTTTGGCTTGTTCTGGATCTTGCAGCTTCCTCTTGTTCATCTGGCCTCCAGTTCTTGGGACTTGAGCTAGCAGCTTACCTGACGATCCTGGGATTCGTGGATCTTCACAGCCTGTGAGCAAGAGCCCTGCTCTCCCACCTACCCATCTTGGGTGTGCCAGCCCCTGTGGCTACGTGAATCAGGAGAATCCTCTATTCTGATCCATGGATTTGGAACTTTTCAGCCTCTACAATTGCATGAGCTGTTTCCTTGATACAAATCTCTCTCTCTCTATATATATATTTATATGCTTTACTGGTTTTGCTTCTCTAGAGAACCCAGCCTAAGGCACCTGCCTTTTTAATGACCTTTTGTTTTCTTCATGTATGAGGTCCTTGATATCATCCCACAACTCAACTGGTCTTCTATCATTAGTGTTCAATGTGTCAAATCTATTCTTGAGACGGTCTCTAAATTCAGGTAGGATATATTCAAGGTCGTTTTTTGGCTCTCATGGACTTGTTTTAATTTTCTTCAGCTTCAACTTGAATTTGCATATAAGCAGTTGATGATCTGTTCCATAGTCTGCCCCTGGCCTTGTTCTGACTGATGATATCGGGCTTCTCCATCATCTCTTTCCACAGATATATTCGATTTGGTTCCTGTGTATTCCATGTGGCAAGGCCCATGTGCAGAGTCACCATTTATGTGGTTGAAAAAAGGTATTTCCAATGAGTAGGTCACTGGTCTTGCAGAATTCTGTCATGTGATCTCCAGTGTCCTTTCTATCACCAAGGCCATATTTTCCAACAATTTATTCTTCTTCTTCATTAAATTTCACATTCCAATCAACAGTAATTACCAATGCATCTTGATGGCATGTTTGATAAATTTCAGATTGCAGAAATTGGTAAAAATCTTTAATTTCTTTATCTTTGACTTTAGTGGTGTGTGCATAAATTAACTGGTCTTCCTTGTAGGCATATGGATACTATCCCATCACTGACAGAGTTGTACTTCAGGATGGATATCGAAATGTTCTTTTTGATGATGAATGCAATGCCATTCCTCTTCAATACGTCATTCTTTGCATAGTACACCATATGATTGTCCAATTCAAATAGCCATACCAGTCCATTTCAGCTCACTAATGCCTAGTATATTGATCTTTGTGTGTTCTATTTCATTTTTGATGACTTCTAATTTTCCTGGAGTCATACTTCGTACAGTCTGTGTTCTGATTATTAATGGATGTTTTCACTTGTTTCTTCTCATTATGAGTTGTGCCACATCAGCAAATGAAAGCCCTGAAAGCTTTACGCCATCCATGTCATTAAGGTCAACTCTGCTTTGAGGAGGCAACTCTTCCAGTCATATTTTGAGTGTCTTCCAACCTGAGAGTCTCATTTTCTGGCACTATATCAGACAATGTTTCACTGCTATTCACATGGTTTTCTCTCACCAATTTTATTTAGAAGTAGATTGCCAGATCCTTCTTCTTTGTCTGGCTTAATCTGGAAGCTCTACAAAACCTGTCCACCATGGCTGACCCTGCTGGTATTTGAGATACCGGTGGCATAGCTTCCAGCATCACAGCAACCCACAAGACACCACAGCATGAGAAACTGACAGATGAATGGTGGTCATATAAATTGTATACCAGTAAATATATCTATCTTTAGATTTTTCTTGGACAAGGAAGAACTCAATCTCTCTTCTTCTTTCCTTTCTTTTTTCCTGTGTGCCAGCTGTACTCTCTTGATATGCTTGTCCCTCATACCGGCAATATGGATACATCTTTATAACTCCAACCTTAGTGGAAAAGAGAAAGCTTCTTTTCCCCGAAGAGTACGTGGTTTCTTTCAATTTGATTGTCTCCTTTTTTTCTCTTAGCATCTGTTCCTTTTTTCCTTTCTTAATAACCTTTCTGCTTATTTATTTTTATGGTCTAGGCCACCACAGGCAGCTAAATAACAATTACAAGTCAGAGTCTCTTGGCCTATTAATTACAATTCCAAAAAGACAGAATCAAATTGGCTGGCTTTTAGAAATTGGTCCACTATTAGTAAAATCAGATCTGATTGTGGGAAATTGTCACATGGCTCATACAACTGCCTCTTTCAGGGCCTTTAAGTAGGGTGGGTTAAGCAAGAAGAAGGGTTAGACAAGAAAAGTTAATTGACTGATATGTCTGCTGTAGGAAAAAGAAGAGACTATTAATACCACTTACGCTGTTGTTGTTAGCTGCTGTCAAGTTGGCCCCTGACTCATAGTGACCCCATGAGACAGAGTAGAACTGCTCCATAGGGTTTATTTGGCCATAATCTTTATGGAAGCAGATCACCAGATCTTTTCTTTGGTGGAGATGTTGAGTGGGTTTGAACTACAAACTTTTCGGTTAACAACAGATTGGAAATCACTTACTTACACCACCGAAGCTCCTTAATACTACTAATGCTACAGTACGACCTGCAAAAGCCAGAACCTGTGTAAGGCAGAAACCTATAAGAGAAGGTAAATTCAAATATTTTCCACTAAAACAAGTGATAGAAAAGCGACAGGACTGCACTTTCTCAAAAGTGAAAAACTTATGAGTCCCAGAAAAGCAAGGCAGTCCTCTTGAATTCTGGTTCTCACAGGTCACTATATAATTACAAGTGCTTTAGAAATATTTAACTCACTAAATCCTGTGATGTAGGTACTATTATTAGTCTCATATTATATAACCACTCAGGATCTGAACTTAGGTAGTCCTGCTTCAGAACCTGTGGTTTTAACTATTATGCAATAACACCATTCTTAGCTATGCTGGTTTACATGAGCAAGTTTGTTAATGTTTTTTTGTGTTCCTTTTAACCTCTTTTGACACTAGTAGAATGCTTCTCATTTTCCAAAGCTCATCTCGAATATCAGTATTTGCACTTTGCAAGCTTCCCAGAACACTCCTTCTGTTCCTAAACCACTGTGCATTCCTTTAATTAGCACTGACATTAATTTGTGCTGTAATTAGATGTTGCTAGTTGTCGTCGAGTTGATTCTGACTCATGGCGACCCCATGTGTGCAAGTACAACTGCTCCATAGTGTTTTGAAGGCTATGACCTTTTGGAAGTGATTGCCAGAACTGTCTTCCCAGGTACCTCTGCGTGGGTTCAAACTGCTGACCTTTTGGCTAGTAGTCAAGTAAATGCTATAATACTTTGAGCTTCTGTAGGGCAAGGAGTATGAATTTCTTATCTTTGTATTCTGGTGCATAGCATAATGACTGGCATGTAGTATTTGCTTAATGGATAATTACTGGATTACTCATTTAGTGAGAGAATGAATGTGCTAAATATGATTCATGCTATGTAAATTTCACCAATTTCTCTTCTGCTACCATTATATAGGATAAAAAGTGTTTCCGTAAGAAAACCTGGGAGCAATGCCTGTGAATCTTTGAAATTACTAGGATTCAGAAGTCGAGATGGTGGCTGGTTTGTGCTTGATGATGTTGTGGTGAGAACCTTGCAGAGTGGTTTGGTATCATTTGAATTATTCGAACATTTAGAGAGGTAATGTAATAGTAAATAATACGAGTTGATAATATTATATCTTGACAGTGCACATAATTGATGTTACAGAACTGGAATCATGAGACTATATTTATATCCTTCATATAAGAGTGTGAAGAGTCCATTAGGATATGTTTAAAATGCAAACCAGAATTGACATGAATATGCTAATTCTAATTTCATCCATGATAGTTTTACAAGTGCTTTTGGGAACCACTCGTAACTTAGATTTATATTTACGGACTTTCTCCAAGTCCAAAACAGTTTTAAAACAGCACCTTCATTTCTGAAATTCCATGGAGATTGTAATTAATTATTCATACTATGTTCAACGCATAGCTATGTATATAAAACTCAGTTTATTTCAGTGACTTCATTTTGCTTTCTCATTTCCGTGTTTTCTAGACAGCTCATTATGAGAAGAGTTTTAAGGTTCATGAGGAATAGTCGCTTATAAAAATCACACAGTCATACCTCTAAAGATAGTGTTTTTATTTCATAATGGAAGATCTACACCAGCAATTGTCTTAGACCAGTTTCCCTAGAAACAGAGTTCGAGATACTAATGCTTGTGTAAGCGAGTTAGTGAAGGATGACCTGAAGTGAATCCTGTAAGGGAATGAAGGAAGCAAATAGGGGAAGGGAAGAAATTAAGCAAAAATATGGTTTCAGCTGAAGTCTAACTTCATCCTGATACCTTAGGGAAACTCTGGAGCTTGAGTAGCGCTACCAAGGAGGCTGGCATTCTACTCCTCATTATTCAGTTGTTGGCTGTGAGGGTGTAGCTGCCCTGGATAAGGGTGCTCCCATAGGCCAAGGGAAATTCTCTGGAGAAGAATTGGGTGAGGAGTGGTTCATTCCAGAGAAAGGAGTTCATCATGATGTCCTTACCAGGCAGTGACAAGGGACAACTATTTCAGTCTTCACATAATGAGAACATATATTCTGTATCCTACTGAGAGGAAATAGATTATTTGGATCATTTTTCTCGTCTATCTTTTGAAGTAACATTATTTGGTAATGCTAATTAGGAGTCCCGGGGTGGTGCGAACAGTTAAGCACTTGTCTACTAGCCCAAAGTTTGACCATTTGAATCCACTCAGAGGCTCTTCGGAAGACAGGCCTGGCCATCTGCTTTCGAAAGGTCACAGCCTTGAAACCTTGTGGAGCATTATACTCTGCACACATGAGGTCACCATGAGTCAGAATCAACTGGCAACTAACAACAACAAAATGTTAATTAAAAATATAATTTAAATTATGCCACCATATTTGAGAATTGACCTGAAACTAAATGATTTCTGTTTTTAAGAACATGTGTTTTACAACTTAATTTGATTTGAGCTGGGTTTGTAACTGCCCAGTTTCCCTAAAGTCATTAACGAATTTAACCATTTGGCCATCAGAATGCTTGATTTTGAAGGAAGTTTAGATGATACTGGCTGTTTCGTTGGGTATTATTAGATAGTGGAGGATGTCATTGAGTCTCTATTTTTTCCTATACAGGTTTATTGTGCTTCATCTCTCTTCCATTGTGGATAACAGCTGCTTGGTTTCTTTTGTGAAATCTTTAGAGGAAGCCACACTCTGCACCACTGCTTGTGTGGTACTGAATCACCAGAAAGACAATCCACACAGAGCAGTTATTTTAGTGGTGCCTCATAAAGATTTAAACCAGGTGCTTAAGCACTTGCACTTGGGAGGGTTCAGCGGTCCTCCAGAGCCATCTTGCCGTTTCCAATTAAGAGAAGGAGAGCAACTGCTTTTAAGGTTTACTGGAAACATATTTGCTTCAAGTAAGTATACGAAAATCTCCTTGTATATTCTATGGGTTACAAGTCACAACCTTCAGAAGGAGTTTGCTAAACTTGAATTACTAAAGAAAACTTCAGAGGATTGAGGGGAGGCTTGAGGAAGTGGGAAACGAAAAAGACTTATTTACTTCTTTCTTTTCATTCTTTCCTTCTATACTCAGGGGATGCTTGTTCCTTTATGGGCAGATTCTAAGTGATACTGTTTCAGATACAGCCATTCCTATCCTTCAGTGATCACTAAGTTCAAGCTAAGATCATCTCTTTCCTACACCAATTCAGTCACCTCTTAAGTACCCTATTGTTTCCACTCTTGCCCACATAAAATCTATTTCCATACAGTAACAAGAGGAATTCTTTTAAAACACAAATCATATTACATTAGTTTCCTGACTAAAACCTTATAATTACTTCCTACTCTACTTAAAACAATATCCAAACTCTTTATTATGGCCCACAAATAATTTAACCTGGGTTTAGTTGACCCCCCCAGAGATTTGTGGATATAACTGTATTTCAGTATAATTCCTTTCTTTTTAATTCTACGTATTTTGTATTTTATGTATTATAAAACGCTCTAAGAAGGAGTCCACAGGTTTCAAATGCAGAGGAGTCCATGGCACAAAGAGGTTAAGAACCCCTGATCTAGATGATAAACCCCTGTTTACCCCTCTGAACCTCTCAGGTGCTATATTGCCCCTTCCTCTCTGAGTTCCAGCCTCACCGGACTTATTTCTGCTCCTTGATCAGGCCAAGTTCATTCCCAGCCCAGGCCTTTTGTACTTGCTGTCTCCTTTGCCTGAAATTATCTTTTATCCAGGTATTTGCCTTCCTGGCTTCTTCTTGTTCTTCAGGTCTCACTTCAAACCACCCGAAAGTTGCTTATTACCAATCCTCAAACAGTCTCTTATATTACTCCATTTGATCTCCTTCTTGTCATTTATCACTATCAGGAATTTATCTTACTTATCTTGCTTTTTCTGTCTTACCCCACTAGAAAGCAAGTTACATAAGAATAGGAATCACATTTGCCTTATTCACCATCTCTAGAACAGCCCACTCAATAAATATTTACAAGTTAAGTGAATATATAGCCGGTGATGGGTGGAGCTAGGAACTACACTGGTATCTGAAGCTTGGGAAACAAACAAACAAAAGGAATCTCGGTTTGTGTTTCTGAGCCCCATCTTTCCCACTGCAGAAGAAAAAGATTACACAGAACACTATCCAGTCACACAACCATCCTTAATTTCTCCTTTTCATCCCTCCCAACAGGTCCCTCTTGAATCTGTCCATTGCTCTATTTCTCCAGTGCTGAAACACTAGCGCGGGCAGGACCCCTTTACCTCTGGATAAAGCTGCTGCAATAGCCTCCTAAGTGGCTTCCCCTCTTCCAGTTGTGTCCAATCCACTTTCTGCATCGTCATGAGAGTAAATCTCTTAAATCTAAGGGGAATCCTGTCACTCTCCCTGCTTAAATCCCTTCAAAAATTCTTCATTTTACTTAGAATTAAAGTCAAATTTCTCATCATGGACTACAATGCCTTGCATTTCCTAGCTTCCATTTAGTTCTCCAAACTTATCTCAAACCACTCTTTCTCTCAGATCTTATAATAAGACCATATGATTTTGTTGTTGTTGTTGTTTTTACAATCCTTGAGTAGGCTGAGTTCCTTTTGGCCACAGGATGCTATTTCCTCTCCTTGTAATGCTCTTCTTGCCACAATTGTTAACAGATGATTTCAACTATCATTCTTCAAGTCTTGACTTAAGACAGAGAAGTCTTTCCTAACAACTTTATCTTAATTTGCCTCCTCCACACATCCTCATATTTATCTAGTGCTCTTTTTGTTTCCATTATAGAAATGACCACAATTTGAAATTATTTTACTTATATTTGCTCACTTAATTTTTGCTCATATACTTATGTTCTTCATGTAAATTGCATGAGGGCAGTGACCACGTCTGTCTTGTTGTATTCCCTGAGCCTAGCACAGTGCCTGGTAGATCAAAGGCTCGCAACAAATATGCAGTGATTGAATGAATAGAAGGCAATGCTGAGGGAAAGTAGCAGAATGAAGGAATATGAAAGATAGAATGAGAGGTGGGAGAAGTGAAAGAAGGGATGTGGCAGAAGAGGTGAGAAGAAAGAGATGAAGAAAAAGAGAAAAGGAAGAGAAAGCAGAACATGGAGAGAAAACAGCTATGTGCAAGAAGAGAGGAAAAAATTCTTTGAGGGAATTGCCATCACACCAGTTTCTTTTACATTAACTCAGCTCCTTCCTCTCTGACGCTTTTTCCTGAGGATGAGTAGAAGCTAACAGGTGTCTGTGTAAAAGTGGGGTATGTGAGGGGAGGTGGGGATTCAGAAATGGGATTTATGGGAACTTCTGGTCCAGGAGGCCTAGTTATAGACTTGTGGTAATAGTCTCTATTCATTTAAAAATTAATGTGTATCCCATGGAATTGAATGATGCCTATATTCTCTATAATTCAGGAAATGGCCACCTCCAGCCTCATTCATTGGCTCTTCGTTGCTTCAAAAATGATGAGGCTTGAAGCCAAGGCTGCCCTTTTTCTGGTATCTCAGGAATAAGTGGGGCGCAAAGTACCCCAATTTGAAGTCCCTCTTACACTCCCAAATGCCGAATCTTCTTCTTCTGAGCCAGCTGACATGATTTAGTGAGTGAGTGCAAGGGTGTCTGAGAAAGTGGATAGGGAGAGAGCAGGGAGAGGAAGGAAGGGCGAAGAGATTTCTTCCTATTTAGCTTCCAGAGCAGAAACCACAGTGCACACCACGGGACAATTTTTCTCAGGAGAGACAGTCAAGAACCGGATGTGTCCCACCCAAACTGATACAAATGATTTTCCTGTAATATTTGGGATGGTCAGCTGTGTTTACTGACTTCCCTAAACAGCAGTGAGTTACTGTTCTTCTCATTGGCAGTGGTACTAAATGTACTATTGCCTGTAATGAGGAGTGGGGAGTGCCTGCAAAAATAAGAGCGTCTGAAGATAGCCAGCATGTGTGCAATTCCCCACGTAAGGGGTGGGAAAGAACTCATCTTCACTTAATGAACAAAAGTCGGGCAGAATGCCAGGATGATTTCTGCTTTGTTTTCCCTAGTGCCTTATTAACTTAGTGCTGCCATAACACAAATACTACAAATGAGTGGCTTTAAATAACAGTTTAGGAGGACTGTAGGGTGAGATCCTTCCTCGTCTATTTCAGCTTCTAGTAGCTGCCAGCAATCCTGGTCTGGAGCCCTGGGTGATCCTTGGTTCCTTGGCTTGCAGATAATTGTTGCATGGTATCTGTCTTTTCCCAGCATGTGGCTCTGTGTTTATCATGGTCTTTTTATAACTCAGAAGTGATTAGTACATTAGTATGACCTCATAAACTTAACAAAAAATATGTATATTTCCACACAGGATCACATCCACAGGTACAAGGGCCAGGACATCAACACGTTCTGGGGGGACACAATTCAATCTGTAATATCTAGAGGCTCATGCTTAGCTCTGAAGCCCCAGTGGATTCTTCAACACTTAAAAGCAACAAGACCCTCAGTAAAAAATTGATACCCCATCCTTCTATTAGAATAGGGTAGTCTCTGTGAATCTCAAAGAGATGCAGCCGAAGCCCTGTCTGGAGGATTCACTCTGCTCCCTTCCCTAAGTTCTCTCTTACTGTATCTTCAGATCTCACCTCAACGATCATGTTCAGGGAAGCTGTCTCTATCCTCCCTGATTATGTTAGTCCTTCCTATACCTTTACAGGGTCTGCCATGGATACAACTTTCTATTTATTTGTTTAATTGTTTGACCAATGCCATTTTCTCCTATTACAATCCTGCAGGAGAGGATCTGTTCCTCTGGTGGACACCACTCAATCCCAGCATTAGGACAGTGTCTGGTAGCTAGAAGGAGCGCAGTGTGTACTTGTTGGAAGAATGACGACAGAGCGAAGGAAAGGACTTAACATTATAGTATTAAGGGTGATTAAAAGTACTTAAAAGTTTACTTAATGAATTTAGACAACTTTCCTTTGAGAAATGCCAAAATATCTATATTCTTTTGTATAAAATATAGATAACTATTGAGAGTGGGATTCACAAAATATGGCCTCTTACTATTCCTAAGAGAAATCAGTTAGGATAGGTGCTCCCCTTAGTTTTTTATTGGCCTTTGGTACTTTTCTGGCTACAAGATAGAATGTTCTCCCTAGGTTAGAGCTCTCAGTTTAGCATTTAGGCTTCCTGTTGTATGATATCCAAGCTCCTGGTGCACCCCAAATCCAGAAAGTGCTGCGAAGTACTTTTACAAAATTGTATAAATTTTAGCTTCACCTGTAACAACTGGCAATGCTCTATTGCAGTCTGTGTGTCTCAGAGTTGCCCTAAATACCCTTTGACCTTAGGAAGTGATTTTTCCAGATGTATGTGTAAGATGTTAGAATGACCATTTTTATTCATTCAACAAAATTTCCTTGCTTCTCTACAATTATATTCGAGTGATAGGAGACAGAGAAATAAGCAAATAAATAAGATGTACAAGTTGACAGAGGATGAACAGTGCAATAGAGAAGAATACAGCAGGGAAAGGCTATAGGAAATCTGAGAATGAATGACAGAGACTCAGCCATCAATTTTATACAGAGTCATCAGAGAAGATCTTTTTTGAGAAGGTGACATTTAACCAATGATTCAAACAAGGTGCAAGAGCGAGCCATAATCCTACCTCAGGAAACTTTGTTCCAGGCAGAGGGATTAGCAAGTACAAATGAACTGAGGCAAAAGTGTGTCCGGTATATTTGAGGAACAGCAAGGAGACTGGAATGGCTGGATCAAAGGAGATGAGAGGAGTGTTGTAGTAAATGAGCTGAGGGTTGATGATGCCCTGCCAGGCCATTGCAAGGGCTTTGCCTTTTATTATAAGTGAAATGGGGAGACATGAAGGGTTTTCAATAGAGGAATGACATGATTTGAATTGGTTTTCAACTATGTTGAGAATAGACTGTGTGAGGTCAGTGCTAGAAGTAAGTAGATCAGTTAACAGGCCACTGCAGTAAACCAAGTTAGTGCCTCATAGAGGTGGTGGAGAATGGGTTAGAATACAAAAATACTCCAAGTCTATGGCTCTCACAGGAATTTTCTGGTTCCTCATATTGGTAGCACTTTCACTTCCTGATCTAGCTTTTCTAAGCAAAAGCATACGTAAAAATGGCATGGCGGTGGCATCTGACCTCCTCTAAGTTCACAAGGGGGAAGGAGAATCAAGATCAACAGCCTAAGGCTGATTCCTATGAGGCAGAAATCAACATGCCTCCAACCCTCCAACCTTTTTACCAATTCTGATACCAACTGTCTCTCCCATGGCACTCTTTACTTCTCTGCTGGGTTGAATAATTCATTGCAACGGCCACACAGAACTCATAGACAATACTCACAATTATGAGGTTTATTAGGGAAATAACAGGTTACAATTTAGGTTCAGGAACACTCAAGATACAGTTCTTCCATCAGGACATCCTCTTCTCAGCTCTGCCTGCAGGCACGCCTCTCTCTGGGCTCTCAGCTCCTCAGTCCAGCCTCTACCCTGCTCGGGCAAGTGTTACAAAGCTCTTTTAGCTCTGCTGATAAGTGCCCAAAGGCACCCCAGTACACCAGTAAGATTCACACTTGAAGGCGCACAGCTTTCTTGCTCCGTAGGCCGGGAAGCCCACTGCGCTGTCTCTTGCCAGTCTCCTGCTGGTATCATGGTTCTGCTGCTGCCTTTTCTCTGCTGCTGCTTCTTACCATTTTCTGCATTACAGCTCTCCATCTCTGTCCTGGTTCTGCTGCCTCTGCTGCCTCTCTCTGTCTTCCATGTTACAGTTCCTCTCTCTGTCTCCCTTTAAGCCTAGTGGGATGACAAAACTGATCAATTCCCTTGTTAGGGTTTCATATACCTTATTTGCATGGTCCCACCCCCACAAGGTGCTGTGCACCTTATTTACATTATTAGCAAGTTATATAATCCCTTGGTGAGCCACAAGCACCTCGTTTGTATAGTCCCACCAAATCATTTGATGGCAGTTACAAATATTACGGCTAGAAGAGCCATATTAAGTAATTCACTGCACTGCAGTATATGTCCCTACTTTTTTACCTTCTATGTTGTCAATGAAAAATATTCCAATGCCCATTATTCAGAAAAATTTGTGTTGTTATAAGCAGTATTTAGTGACCCTTCAACTATCAGTACATTGTGGATTTCTTTATATGACAATACTGATTTAACAGCCACTATCTCAAGGCCCCGTGAGGGACTATATCCACAATATGTTGTGAAGGAGAAAGAGGTTCTCAGGAGGGCAATTAGTAACTGATTTCATACTTTGGGTCTGCAGCAAATGTCTTCTGCTTTAACTTCTCCTCTAAATATGCCAGTGTACGAGAAAAAAAATAAATAGAATAATGCAATTTCTTTGTCCTACTTGTCCTTCTTGGCTCTATATTTTTCTGGGACAAGGGGTCTCCCAAATATAGTGTTGTCTTGGAAACAATAAAATTCCAACTTTAAGAATATTATATATTTCTTTGTAAGTAAGTAATATTACTCATAAGTATGCAATCTTATAAGAAAATTTCCTTATAATTTATTGATAAATTATATTGATAATGATAAGATTATTCTATTTATTACTAGTAAATCTTCAACAGTATCTTCCTTATTTCATATATAAATATGACTCTTGGATATTTGTATCATAGATCTTTGTTTTTAAAAATTTACTGGCAATAAGGTGTAGATACATTTTAGATCTAAATGGTCCCATTTAGCTATACCTCACTGTCAATCCTTTCATTCTATGTATAAATCTCTCCTTATGACTAGATGTGGACATAGAAGGGGTTTAAGGTATTTAAATGAATAGAAGAAAAAATTTACTAAGTAGTATTCTCCTGAGACCAAAGTAGAGACATTTTTATTGACAGTATTCTTGAGGTACGGGAGTAGGAGTTTGCCAAATGATAATTCTGTGATATGAAAACTCTAATTTGCCTAATTTAATGACCTCCCCCACTAAATTTTACTTTTTTTTTTTTTAATCACACTGAGACTTTTGAAAAGGTAACCCCTGACCAGTTTGTTCAAGGAACAAACTAGGAATCAAGTTTGTTCAAGTAGCCAAGTTGCCTCTCAAATATAGACTTATCCAAAGGTATATGCTCCTATAACTTTGTAACCTAGAGTTATTCTATTTCTAGATTTAGCTGGGCATTAGAAATCCACTAAACCCACCTTTAGCAGGCAGGGAGAAGGGTTGTGGCATCTTCTACACCTCTCAGCAAATTTTTATTTCTCTGGGCAAAGTGGGAAGGATTTTTCATGAGAGATAGCTCTGTATTGACATTTCTTTTAAAAATTTAACGTTTTTTGCATACAGATTCAAAATAATAGAAGAATTCTACTTCAGTATTCTTTCTTGCTATCATTTGTTGAGCACTTACTATGTGCCAGGCCTTGTGCCAAGCATTTTATCCATATTATCTCATTTCATTCCTAGAGCAATCCCAAGGGTTTTATTTCTCCTATTCTAAAGATAAGAACATTGCGACTCAGAGAAGCTCTGACATGTGAAAGATGTGGAAAAATATTACAGTGTAGCTAAAGGCTGGATTTCACTTCTAAAACATGTTATCTTAACTGAAATATTACAACTTCCTTTTAAATTTTGTGAAGGGTAATGTAGACATATACTGACTTAGGAAACAAGGCAGTGTCCATTTTACTATTGCAATGACAAGCTAATTAGCTTAATAGATGGTGAAAAGTACAAACAGAGAAGAATAAAGCAGGTAAAAAATATGGAAAGTCTCAAAGCAGGTGGCAGAGTGGCAATTTTAAATAGAGTCATCAGAGATTATTTTAACTGTCATGGTAAAACTCCCATGAAAGAAAGGTTCCATGCTCACCAAAGCCCCAGTGTTTTCAGTGGGGAATTAAGAAGACATTTACCTATCACTGTTTTGGGAGACTCCACCAGGTTTACATAGAAATTTCAGTTATATGAATCCAGTAATTGTTTCTCTTGTAATTTCTAGAATAGCAGTAACCATTTCTGTGATGGTGGAAATGTTCTGTATTTGCTCTATCCAGTAAGGTAGCCACTAACCGTAAGTGGCTTTTGAGTATTTGAAATGTGGTTAGAGTGACTGACAAATTGAGTTTTAATTTAATTTAATTTTAATTAGTTTAAACTTAAACATGCATATGTTGCTAGTGGCTACCATACTGCAGAGTGCAGTTTTACAATGCCTATTGTGAGGTCATGAAAGTGTTCAATATGATATGAATAGTTAGGGAAAAGGAAAAAGATAACTCTTGAAAGGCAAAAATAATTTTATTCTTCAATATAGTCTAAATTTTGAAAGAACTGAAAATTTCCAATGGTTTCTTGTTACTGCAAAATAGAATAGAAAAAGAGATTTAAAAAATATGTTATATCTAGAAACAGACAGAGAACACCTGGTCCAATTACAGATGAGAAATCTTTTTAGCAACCTACATGGTCTCAGCCTATTGCTGCTTTGTCAAGTCATGTTTTGAGAAGAAGCAATTAGCTGTATTAAAACACAAGAAAGATTTAGCTGTATTAAAAAATGAAATTATTATTTGTATTTTAAAAAAATAGCTAAGAGAAAATGGTATATCTTATAATGATGCACACATTTTGCTTCTATTTAGGCAATGGGAAGGACTTTGGAAAAGACTACCAGCTTATTTTTCACTTACAAAGACAACCCAGACTGGAACTCCAACTCAAAGAAGTGGATGAATTTGGAAACTATAGCTGCCCTCATTATAAGGGCACTATTGAAGTTTATAAAGTGCCTAAAGAAAAGATTGCCCCTAACTTGGATCAGTCTCTTATACTTCATGAAAACCAATATCAGTTGCCAGTTTGCAAATTACCAGTGAACTTGCCAAAGGTGAGTTATTTTACTTCCCTAGTTACTGTATTTTGTTAATTCTTCATAATTCTCTGCCACAATAAGTACAGCAGGCATACATAAGGTTAAAAAAGAAGGTAAAAGTAAAGGTAAGAATAAAAAATAAGGAAGTAGTGGATAGCGTCAATTTTGGAGTGGTAGAGTACATATTAGGATTTCCATTTTCTCTCCTATCAACTATTCTAACAAGAGCAGTTCAAGGTGATCTGGTCTGGACAGTATGTTGTAAATGACTATAGATATAACGTCATTCATTTTCTTGTGTTTCTGAGTAACTGGGAAATCATTTATGAAAACACTGAATATCAATTTAGAGCATATTACTTAAAGGGTATATCATGTACTAAGAAGGGAAATGACATCATCAGAATTTATTTTTGTTGAGATTTATTTAGCGATTATACTAAATCTTACATGCTTGCTTTATGACTTAATTATTCTTATCTAAAAATTCTTACTCTTATCGGAAAGTAGGATTACAATTGTTTCTCCAAACTTGTCAAACAAACAAATTAATTAATAAATTTTATTGCCATATATACAACTTCTTTCAATGAGCCAGGGCTTAGTACTTATTAACCATATTCTTAATGAGAAATACAATTAAGAAATTCATTTTATCACTTCAGAGGAAGAACAAACCTCTTTTTCTTTAAAGAAACTCAAAATAGTTTTTCCGTGCTTTTACCTTTTTGAGTTACAAAAAGCAGAAATGTGTTTTCAAACGGGCTTAGATTTTTGTACCGATTATAAATAAATGAGTGAAGTGATGAATTTAACAAATATTTATTGAACTCCTGCAATAGATGATGTGCTGTGCAAGGCGTTATGAGAATGAGGGGACAACACATGTCCTAAGGCTATATTGTTCCCAAAGTAATCATCACCCACATGTGCTATTGAGCACTTGAAATATGTCTATTCTGAACTGAGATGTGCTTTAAGTATAAAACACACACCAGATTTCAAAGACTCAGTTAAAAATGTCACACTAATAATTTGTTGATATTGATTACATGAGGAATGATAATATTTTGGTTATACTGGGTTAAATAAAACCTATTATTAAAATAAATTTCACCGCTTTTATTTTTTTATATGACTGGAAAATTTTAAATTAGATGTGTCTCAAATTATATTTCTATTGAACAATGCTGCTCTAAAGGAATTTACAATTTAGCTGCGTATGCAAAACATGTACACAAAATTACATTAAAAGATGGTAACTTATTATACTAATGATATAAACATGTATTAACAGTTGTTCAGAGAAGGGAAATAACTTTTCTGGAAGCTGAAATAAGTACAAGTTTCATGGTGGTTGTGGCATTTTATTTGAGCTTTGTAAGTTGATTGAGAATTTGATCACTAGAAATGAAGAAAAAAGAATGTTAGGATGACAAGATGGAATGAGTTTGAGTTGGGGTGGTAGGCACAGGGCATTGTAAAATTTGTCCAGCTTAGCAGAAATTCACAATTATTGTAATAACTGTTATACTAAGTTCTGATTTGCTATTAACTGTTCTTAATGCTTTATATGCATTGTATCACTTAATCCTCACATCCTGTGAATATTATTAATGTTTTCATTTTGTAGGAAACTGAGGCATAGAAATTTTAGGCAACTTGACCACGTTCTCATAGCTAAATAAATGGCAGGCAGATCTAGGTTTTAAACTCAGGAAATCTATTTCTAGAGCCCACTTGTCTAACAACCACTCTGTACTTTTGCCTGTTTAGCAAATAAAGCTAAGATTGTAGCCAACGATGGAGTCCCTGGATGGTGCAAATCATTAATGAGCTTATCTGCTAACCAAAAAGCTATTGGTTTGAGTCCACCCAGAAGAACCTTGGAAGAAAGGCCTGGCGATCTACCTCCTAAGTTAGCCTTTGAAAGCCCTACGGAGCACAGTTCTACTCTGATACACATGGGATTGCTTCAAACGGCGTTATCATTAATTGTAATTGTCATATTTATTTATTTGTTCATATATTTGCTGTTTGCCTTTGCATCTTGAGAAAGCTAGCTCCCTGAGTGAAGGAGCCTTATCTATCCTGCTCACGGCTGTATCTTCAGTGATTAGAACAGTGCCTGGCACAGAGCAAGTAATCTAAATATTTGTGATTAGATAACGGGAGGAGGTCTATGCTTGCATTAGGTTGAAAAGAACTATTGACTTAAAGGAATATTCAAATATTCTCAGATCAACAGTTTAAAGCCTGATTATACAAACTCTTAACTGACAGGCTAAGGAGTTGATTTGGATCCACTTGAAATTGGGGAGCAAGGGAAGGATCCAATCAGGACTGCTTTCTAGATAGCTCAATGTGGCATATTACTTCTTTAGAGCTCTCTGTTGTTCTGCTGCTGTTGGGGCTGTTGGAATTCTTTGGCAAGATGTGAGGAGGGCCTTACTGTGAAGATGGCAGACAGTGGAAAGAAAGGCCCTTATGTAAGCAAAAACAGGCTAAAGTCTAAAACTGTGTGTTATGGATTAAACTGTGTCTCCCCAAAACAGACTAATTTGTAGTTATTGAGAGCACAGCTCATGGCTTCCTGAGACAAGACAAAAATTCGGACACAAAACTAGACAAAAACCACGTAAATTCATTGATCTGTGAGGCTATTTTAAAACTTAAGCTTACATTCAACATCACACAAGACAAATATAGTTTTTTAAACAGGTGACACAGGAGTGTTGCAAGGGCTGGTGTAGAGAACAATTAAACTTTTCTCCGGAATTGTTCAGGACTTTTATTCTATCTTCTAGTTTAAGGGGATCCTGAAGGTATTTATTTAATTTTTGATGGGCTCTGTCAATAAAGCACATCCTATGTCAGTAAAAGTATTAGCCTACAATTTTCAGGTACTGAAGAGAGGGCCTCAAGGAGGAAGTGACTAGGTGGGGCTGAGTTTTGGAAAAATGGAACAGAGACCTGCATGCAGCAAATAACTTCCTTTTTTATTGAATGTCACTCATGTCAGGGTCTGCTTGCTTATGAGTGTTAGGAAGGCTCAATAAAATTCCCTTGAATTGTAAATGGCAATTCTATTTAGATAAAAATCTCTTATTAACAAGTGAACTGGTGTACCAGGGCTAAATAAAAAGGATACAGGACCTCAGTGAGACTTAAGCATATAGGAATGGGCTGAGAGTTTATTAAGGTTTGTTCTTATTTAGTAACCCCTACAATTTTTGTAGTCTTAGTATCCTGGGAAAGTGGCTTTTGTAAATAAGTGCGGTTGATGGCAGATAATGTACTTCAGTGTCAATTTAAAATTTTGTAAGATTCTCCATAAATAGTTTTTGATAGTTTCTCTCTGAATTTAGTGCCATTGAGGGAGAGGGAAAGATCCTTGTCTGATCCCCTTTTACTCACCAGTGTGGTTGTGGGACCTCCTTTAATTCTCTCCTTTTCATGTTGGGCCAAGTAATTTGGGCTGCCACATGAAATCATTCTGTGGTACCATGGAAGCTTGGAGGGAAGAGGAAGCTTCCCATTTGATAACTGAGTCAGCTAAGTTATTGCCTTTGATATCCTCTGTTTGAGAGGTCTCTTTAGGTTGATGGGCCTACATTTTTATAACAGCAATTGCAGAAGGAAGCAGTGAAACCTCCAGGAGGTTTGTCATTAGAGGACATTTTTTAATTTGGTTCCTGGATGAGGTAAGAAACTGTTAATGTTTTTATAGTATCCCAAAAGCATACCTTTTTTTTCTCTTGCTTTGTATTGAGTATTCTTATTTCTCGGAACTTAGAAAGCTGTTACGTGGGAATCTCATTTTTTCTAGTCTTGTGAGCCTCCTATTTCTTGTTTCTTTATGGCTTGAATCAGTTCTTTTACTTTCAGATTAGAGGGACCTCCTTTTGCCTGATTATTATATGGACTAAAAGCAAAACAGAGTAGAACTACCCCATAGGGTTTCCAAGGAGCAGCTGGTGGATTTGAACTGCTGACTTTCTGGTTAACAGCTGAGCTCTTAACCACTGCGCAACCAGGGCTCAAAGTTGGTATAAATCAGGGAGTCCAGGATGGTAAGTTTAATAAGAATTCTAAATTCTTCCTCAGTAAATTCTTTAGAGAAAAAAAAGAAGAGAAGTTATGAAAAAAGTTTAGACAGAGCAAGCTGCCACTGAAGGGGCAGAAAGAGAAATGTCAGGCACCTGAGGTTGTAATTCTTTATGTAGTTTAGTAAATCTTGAAATTATCTCTTACAGGGAGGAAATTTTACTGTCCTGTTGTCTTTTTTAAAAATTTTTATTGTACTTCAGGTGAAGGTTTACAGAACAAATAGTTTCTCATTAAACAGTCAGTACACATATTGTTCTATGACATTGGTTAACAACCCCATGACATGTCAACTCTCTCCCTTCTTGACCTTTTTTTGGTGAAAATATACATAGCCAAAGATATACCATTTCAAAAATTTCTACATGCACAGTTCGGTGACATTGATTACATTCTTCCAGTTGTGCTGCTGTTCTCACTTTAGATGAAGGTTTATGGAACAAGTCCTGCTGTCTTTTGGACGCTTCTTTTTACCAATCAAAAAGCAATCCCATTTTTGTTGTGGCTGGAGTGCCTGCTGCCACCAGGCACTTCACGTTTTCACTAGGATAGCAAACACTGTCTCTCTCACCAAGACAGTAAACACTTTCTCTCACAAAGATAGAAAACACACACATGCCTGCTTTATTGTGATTTACCTTGAAACCTGCAATAGAGGCTTACCTTGAAATCTGCTGTAGAGTCTTTTATCTTAAAACCTGAAACCTGCTCCATAGGCTTACCTTGAAACTTTCTCTGGAGGCTTCCTTGAAACCTGCTCCAGGGTCTTTTACCTTAAAACCTGAAACCTGCACTAAAAGATCTTAATGTGCTGCCTAGGGAAAGGAAAGTCACTTGCGGCTAAACTGAATAGCCACAGTGGCTGGACTGAACAGCCGTACTCCAAGACATTCAGATAGTGAACTGAAAGTAAAAGGAGACAGAAGGAAGCCAATAATAGACCTCAAAGCAAAGAAAGTAGAGATTCAATTCGAGAGGGCTTACTTAGAGATGACCCCCAAGAGCTGTGGATACAGACTGAGCTCAAAGAAGTCAAGCAGGCCCGCTGATGCTCTGGGTACAAGGTTCTCCTGGGTTACTGGAGGCTAGTCGCCTTTGAATCCCACTGCTGCCACCAAAATGTCAATGAGCAGAAAAACTTGCACTCTGTTTGAAATTAAAGCAAAGAGGTTTATTAAGGGAGAAAACAATTTGTGAGTTGGGAAACAAGTTCAAGAGGCTCTCAACACACTGTTCCACCAGTGAGTCCATGCAGGGCTTATATATTAAATATCAGGAACTAACAGTAAAAATATTCTGATTGGCTAGCTAAAGTAAGTGCCTCTGATTGGCTATTTTCAGTAAATCATTAAGGACAGTCACAGACAAGTTCTTTGTGTAAGAAGGACATACCCAGGCAAGTTCCCTAGTTCTTTGTGTGAGCACCTTTCTTCATACTAGCTTATTCTACTTTCAACCTCATTCTTCCTGAGGGCAAGCCACTATCCTAGATTTATCTAAGCATAACCTGGACTTGTCTAAGTATAGCCACATTGTTTGTTTAATGGTCAGCAAGCATTAAGGAAGTAACTTACAGAACTTAAAATGGAGTCTGAATTTGTGTCAAGACTCAAAATGGAATTAAGGCTCCAGCTGTAGACCACAACCGTCCACAAACCAAGTGCTTTAGATTTTAGGCTCTCGTACAGACTTATTTCAATAAAAATCAGGATTTAAAAAATCCACCTCAGCTAAACATTGTTAGAATGTGCTATTTTTCAGTAAATGGAAGTGGCCTTATTATTTGCAGCTTTGCATTAATGAACACTGCATTAATCATACATTTATACATGTACCATACATTAGGCAAAGGTATTTGTCAAAATTAACAGTGCTTTGCACATAAAAGTCATGCAGTAAATATTTATATGTAAGTATATAGATATAGGCTCACAAACATTGAGACACACATAATTAATTATAAGGTGTGATCTTAATGTATTATGTCTGATTCCCAAAGACATAAAAAGGTTTCACTCATTACTTCATACTTGTAAGGATCTCTATGTATCTCATCCTTCAGTCTCTATATTCTAATCATTCATACATTAGTTCATTTATTCAACAAAAACTTAATGTATTCCATGGCCAGGCAATGTGCTGACATTGCTCAGTGGTGAACAAGATGCACAGAGTTCTTGCTGTATGGTCTCATTCTCCCCTTGCCTCCCTACAGTCTGTTCTCAGCTCAGGAGTAGAGTGATCCTTTAAACCGTTAGTCCGGTCATCTCAAGCATCTACACCAACACTGAAAGTGCTTCTGGTTTCACTCAGAGTTAAAAGCTCTCTGTGAACTTGGCCCCTGTTAACTCTGTGACACTCTCTCTTATAATCATCTCTTTGCTTATTTAGCTCTAGTCACAATGACCTTTTTGCTTCTTGAACATACCACACATGCTTCTGCCATAGGGCTTTGTGTTAGCGGTTCCTCCTACCTGGAATATGCATCCATCAGATACTTGCTTGGATGACACCTTTATCTCCTTCAATTCTTTGCTCAAGTTTTACCTTCTCTCTGAGGCCTACCCTGATTCTATTTAATACTGCAATCTGCTCCTACTTCCACAATCTAACACTCCTGATCTTCCTTACTCTGTTCTGATTTTTCTTCTAAAACATTGCTACCTTCTAACATATATTTCTTCATTTATTATGTTTATTGTAGGAACAGCTTGATCCCACAATTAAAATGTAAGCTCCATGAGGGCAGGAATCTTTCTCTGTTTTGTTCACTGCTGAATATCTAGAATAGTGCTTGGCATATGTTTCTTTGTTTTGTTAACTGCCTTCAAGTTGGTTCATAAATCATGGAACCCCATACACAATGGAATAAAATGCTGCCCAGTTCTGTGCCATACACATGATCAATAGTGGATTGGACCTTTGTGATCCACAGGGTTTTCACTGGCTGCTTTTCAGAAATCAATCACTAGGCCTTTCTTTCCAGTTCTTAATCTAGAAGCTCTGCTGAACTTGTTTAGCATCATAGCAAGATGTAAGCCTCCACTGACAGAAGGGGGGGCGGCAGTGCAAGAGATGCATTGGCTGGGAATTGAACGTGGGACTCCTACATAGAAGGTGAGAATTCTACCACTGAACCACCACTCCCTCTTTGGCATGTGTTAAGTGTGCAATAGATATTGGTTGAATGAATGAGTGAATTAATTCATAAACAAAGCTTGCATTTAAAATACAAAAACTTAGCACCAGAGGATTGACAAAATTGGTGGGATGGGCAGGGAAGGCTTCTCCTTGGAGATGTCTTCTGGGCTGAGGATTAACTAATGACAAGAAGGTCATCTGCCTGGTTGTCCAGGAGACCATAGCAGTGAGAGGAACAGTCGGCACTGATACTCTGTGATGGAAAGGAGCTGCTAGTCAAGAATAAAAGGAAAGTCATCATGGCTAAGCAAATGCATGAAGAGTAGAGAAAAGTGATGAGAATTGAAAGAGATTAGGGGCTTGGTGGTATTACACATTTCGATACGATGTCTTGAAAATGTCACCTAATCAGTATTGTATGGATGAAAAGAACAATGGTTTGCCTCTAAATCTTTCCTAAGTTGTGTCCCAAACTTTCCCCTCTTCTCAAAATGTTCAAGTAAATTCAATTCACAGTATGCATCTTTGTACTTTGACAGCAACAAGGCAACTCTCAAGATTTTTAGGTGGAAGGAAATGGGGCCAATATCTTTTCTGTGCTTCTGAAATCATACCACGCTGGTCCTATCTGTGCCCTTGGTCGTTTGTGCCCCCTTTGATTGTGAGTGCCTTTTATTAACACTTTCTGTTTGGAGGCTTTCCTTTGAAGGAAAGAAGGACTTCAAGTCTGATGGCTGTTTTGGCTGGAGTCTGTCCATGGCTGCAGTCTCCCAGTGATACCTAGCCTAAATATTTATGTAAGCCATCTGTTGACTCAAGTTTTACTTAGCCTAAACTTCCCCCCCCTTTTATATATATCTGGACTCATGACATGTGATTTCTAGGAAACAATGATACTGTTTCAATACCTACTTTCTCATCACATTAAATAACTTGCTGTGTCACATGGAGGAAGCATGCATATGCTAGTGCAAGATTCATTTCATCAGAATTACCACTTTCTCACCACTGTGGACTTTCATTGCTAACTCTCTGCCCCACCACAGATGGCTTTTTTCTGTATAATTTTTCTTCTAACCATATGAAAAATCAAAGAACAAAATAGGATAAATAAATGAGAAGAGTCATAGCTATTTAAAAGTCTTACGTTCACAGACATTTCAATTTCACTTATGGTTTTCAGCTGCAATACTTTCCAAAATTACATTAGGGATCAAGAAAAGAAAACATAACTTAACTACTCTAATGCTAGTTATTAAGAAAGCAGGTTAGAAAAGCAGATGTTTGGAAAACACCCTGTAAGAGAAATCAGGTTTTTTTTTTTTTTTTTGGTAGGAATAGTGAATTCATGGGGATTTTTAAAAAATTTTCTGTACTTCATCTCACGATTTCTACAGTACAGTTAATTCCAATAGAAGGTATTTCTTTATCCCTAGCCCCACAATTATAGAAGAAAGTCACTAGAATCTTAGTAAGTAGAGAAATCATATCAATTTTTTTTTTTTTAACCTAGGAAAGTTTTTAAAAACCTTCTCATTCTTCTCAGTGCCTCAGTTCTGGCCCTTCTTATCTCTTCCCTGACATGCTTTCAGTGCCTGCAGTCTCATCTTCCTCTCATCAGAATAGCCTTCAAAAACACACTTTTGACTATGTCACTGAAAATCTACTTTTAATTATGTTGTACATAAGGTGCTAAAGAGGGAAAATGAACAAAAGTGGTTGAGTTTAGAAACAGTATCTTGTATTCTTTTTTTGAAAATGCTTTGCTCACCAATTTAATCAGAAGAGAATTTTTCCCTTCCCTTTCCCTTTCATCTTCCTCTCCCTTTTTTTCTTCTCCTTTCCTTCCTCTTCTTCTCCCAGCTCTCCCTCCTCCCTTTTACCTTCCGTCTCTCCTTCCTCCTTCTCTCTCTTCATTCACCCCTCCTTTTTCTTCCTCCTTGATGCCCTATCCATGAAAGGGAATGTGTTTTTTCTGCTGAGAGGACACGTAACTAAATAAGGAACTGAGTAGTATATTGTCATATTGTTTCTGTCTTAGGGTTCTCTAGAGAAACAGAACCAGTACAACATTAGATAGATAGATAGAAAAACTTTAATGTAAGGAGTTGGTTCATGTGATTGTAGGTGACAGCAAATCCAAAATCTGTAAGCCAGGTGACAAGCTGCAGGTTCCTGCAGTCTTGTGTCTCAAAATCCATACACAAGGGGATGGAAACAGAAAAGTGAACGAGTTCTGGCAAGATGCCTGTTTATAGTCTAGAGGCAGTATATTCCCCAAGGAAAACTCCCTTTTTGTTCTTAAGGCCCTCATTGATTGTATGAGGCACACCCACATTACAGAGGGTAATCTACTTAAGGCCAACTGATATAATCACAGGTTAACTACTTCATAGCAGCATCTAGACAAGTATTTGACCAAACAACTGGGCACCACAACTTAGCAAAGTTGACACATGAAATTAACCATTAGAGCTTTCAATAATTATTTAACAAAAGCAAAACATATATTCTCACCTGTCTGAGGATATTTAATAATTAAAAAAGGAATCAATTATTTTACATTAAATCTCTTAAAATTGTAACATGTAATAAGTTAAAAATGAAGTTCACTAACTCAGACTATTTCTAGCTCATGAACTCAGAACGTTTTTACCGTCTGTAGATATATCTGTCAACATTTCAAGTGTTACCAAACACTAATTAAATGGCTCCACCACTCGTCTGTCAGTTTGTCATACTGTGGTGGCTTGTATATTGCTGTGATGCTGGAAGCTATACCACCAGTATTTCAAATACCAGCAGGGCCACCCATGGCAGACAGGTTTCAGGGGAGATTCTAGACAAAGACAGACTAGGAAGAAGGACCTGGCAATCTACTTCTAAAAACATTAGCCGGTGAAAATCTTATGAATAGCAGCAGATATAATACCAGAAGATGAGCCCCTCATGTGGGAAGGCACTCAAAATATGACTGGGGAAGAGCTGCCTCCTCAAAGCACAGTCAGCATTAATGATGTGGATGGAAAAAGCTTTCAGGACCTGCATTTGCTAGTGTGGCATGACTCAAAATTAGAAGAAACAGCTGCAAATAGCCATTAATAATTAGAATGTGGAATCTACAAAGTATGAATCTAGGAAAACTGGAAGTTGTCAAAATGCAGATGGATATCCTAAGTACTAGTTAGCTGAAATGGACTGGTATTGGCCATTTTGAATTAGACAATCATATGGCCTACTATGCCAGGAATGACAAATTGAAGAGGAATGGCATAGCATCCACTGTCAAAAAGACATTTCAATATCTATCCTAAAGTAGTACAGTGCTGTGAGTGATAGGATAATATCCAGATACCTATAAGGAAGACCAGATAATATGACTATTATTCACATTTATGCACCAACCACTAATGCCAAAGATAAAGAAATTGAAGATTTTTATCAATTTCTGCAGTCTGAAATTCATCAAACATGCAATCAAGATGCATTGATAGTTACTGGTATCGGGATGCAAACATTGGAAACAAAGAAGAAGAATCATAGTTGCAAAATACGGCCTTGGTGATAGAAATTATGTGGAAGATTGCATGATAGAGTTTTACAAGACTGACGACCTTTGGAAATACCTTATTTCTACCACACAAACGGTAAATATACACATGGACCACACCAGATGGAATAACACAGAAATTAAATTGACTACATCTGTGGGAAGAGACAATGGAGAAGCTCAATATCATCAGTTAGAACAAAGCCAGGGACTGATGGCAGACCAGACCATCAATTGTTCCTAGGCAAGTTCAAATTGAAGCTGAAGAAAACTAAAACAAGTTCATGAGAGCCAAAGTACAACTTTGAGTATATCCCACCTGAATTTAGAGACCATCTCAAGAATAAAGACTACACGAGTTGTGAGATGACATCAAGAACATCATACACGAAGAAAGTAAAAGGTCATTAAAAAGACAAGAAGAAGAAAAAAAAAAGACCAAAATGATGTCAGAAGAGACTTTGACATTTGTTCTTGGTTGTAGAGTAGCTAAAGTGAAGAGAAGTAATAATAAAGTAAAAGAGCTGAACAGAGGATTTCAAATGGCTGCTGGAGGAGAGAAAGTAAAGTATTATAATGAAATATGCAAACACCTGGAGTTAGAAAACCAAAAGGGAAGAACACACTCGACATTTCTCAAGCTGAAAGTACTGAAGAAAAAGTTAAAGCCCCGAGTTGAAATATTGAAGGATTCTATGGGCAAAAATTTGAATGACCCAGGAAGCCTCAAAAGAAGATGAAAAGAATACACAGAGTCACTGTATCAAAAAGAATTGGTCAATGTTCAACCATTTCTGGAGGTAGCATATGATTAAGATGGTATTGAAGGAAGAAGTCCAAGCTGCACTGAAACATTGGCAAAAAACAAGGCTCCAGGAATTGATGGAATATCAATTGAGATGTTTCAAAAATGGAAGCGTTCACTTGTGTATGCCAAGAAATTTGGAAGACAGCTACCTGGCCAACTAACTGGAAGAATCCATATTTGTGCCCATTCCAAAGAAGGGTGATTCAAGAGAATGCAGAAATTATCGAACAATATCACTAATATTACACGCAAGTGAAATTTTGCTGAAGATAATTAAAAAATGGTTGCAGCTGTACGTTGACAGGGAACTGCCAGAAATTCAAGCCAGAGTCAGAAAAGGATGTGGAATGAGGGATTTCATTGCTGATGTCAGATGGATCTTGGCTGGAAGCAGAGAATACCAGAAAGATGTTCACCTATGTTTTATTGACTGTGCAAAGACATTCGACTGTGTGGATCATAACAAAAATGGGTAACATTGTGAAGAATGGGAATTCCAGAACACTTAATAGTGCTAGTGTGGAACCTGTACATAGACCAAGAGGCAATCATTCAAATAGAAGAAAAGGATACTGCATGATTTAAAATCAGGAAAGGTGTGCATCAGGGTTGTAACCTTTCACTGTTCTTATTCAATCTGTATACTGAACAAAGAACTCAAAAAGAAGAATGTAGCACCAGGAATGGAGAAAGACTCATTAACAACCTGTAATACACACATGGCACAGCCTTGCTTGTTGTAAGTGAAGAGGACTTGAAGCACTTACTGATGAAGATCAAAGCCCACAGCCTTCAGTATGGATTACATCTCAACATAAAGTAACAAAAATTCTCACAACTGTATTAATAAGCAACATCATGATAAACAAAGACAAGATTGAAGGTGTCAAGGATTTCTGTTTACTGGGACCCACAATCAACGCCCATGGAAGCAGCAGTCAGGAAATCAAACAACATATTGCATTGAGCAAGTTGCTGCAAAAGACCTCTTTAAAGTGT
Source organism: Dugong dugon (assembly GCA_030035585.1). NCBI lineage: Eukaryota > Metazoa > Chordata > Mammalia > Sirenia > Dugongidae > Dugong > Dugong dugon. The sequence goes on along the minus strand of CM057463.1, from coordinate 95,304,343 downwards.
TAAAAAGCAAAGATAACACATTGAGGACTAAGGTTGTGACTGAACTCAAACCATGGTTTTTTCAATCGTTTCATATGCACGCAAAAGCTGGCAATGAATAAGAAAGACAGAAGAAGAATTGATACCTTTGAATTATGGTTTTAGCGAAGAATATTGAATATACCATGGCCTGCCGGAAAAACAAACAAATCTGTTTCGGAAGAAGTACAGCAGAATGTTCGTTAAAAGCGAGAATGGCGAGGCTTTGTCTCATGTACTGTGGACGTGTTAGCAGGAGGGACCAGTCCCTGGAGAAGGACATCATGCTTGCTAAAGTAGTGGGTCAGAGAAAGAGAGGAAGACCCTCAGTGAGATAGATTGACACAGAAGCTGCAACAATGAGCTCAAACATAGCAGTGATTTTGAAGATGGGATAGGACTGGGTAGTGTTTCTTTTTGTTGTACATAAGGGTTGCTATGAGTTGAGTTGGAACCAACTTGATGGCACTTAACAACAATAACAACAATTAAATGAGTACTATATATGAGTCATTGTGTAAGACTTGAAAAAAAAAATGATAATAATACAAGAGAACATCCTTACTTTCAAGAAAATTACAATCCAGATCAGGAAATAAAGTGCAAACTTTAAAAGTTATAAAACAATGCAAGAGATAAATAATTGAATACAACAATACTGCAGTACCACAAGGCAGGAACTGATGATGAATGGACAAACGAATTGCTGAGATTGTAATTACAAGGCACTTCAGAGAAAGGGGTAATCCCTGTGGGTTGAAGTGACCTGGGGATGCTTCACAGAGTAAGATGGATGTTTAGGATCTAGAGAGGAAGATAACAAGGGACAGCAGTTTCCTCACAAAATGGGTGACATGAGATGAAACTTTCAAGTGGCAAGGCATAGGAAGTGTTTCAAGAAGGGACAATAAATACAGCAGTTTGGCTTGAGTTGAAGATTTGGAAAAATTATTAGAAATAAATTGGGGAAAGATGATGGAGGACTTTGAATGTCTTACTTAATGTGAACCAAATATGTCTTTGACATTATTATATTGGGCCTTCTGTCAAAATTTGTCAAATGTGATTGATCTTACGATATATAAAATGTACACATGCCACATGTACAAAGTGGGGATTCAAACCAAATACCCTTAGGATATGAATAAAAAAAGTGCCTTCTTCACTGGAATTCTTGGAATGGATGTGGCCAATATTGAGGATGGAGAACTAGGTATCTAGTAAGATTCTAATGAAGTCTATCTTTTATCCTGTATGTAATGGCAAAACCATTGGAAAATTTTAACCAAGTGGGTGATGATCAAGTTTTATGTTAGCAGTATCACTGTGGCAGCCTATAAGGATAAGTTAGAAAACGGCGGGCTTAGCAACAGCAAAATAAGGGACTAATGAAGTAGTCGATGGAAGAGATGGTAATGGCTTGATGTGAGATCATGACAAACTGAACCAGTTGCCTTTGAGTCGTTTCTGACTCATAGAAACCCTACAGGACTGAGTAGAACTGCCCCATAGGATTTCCAAGGAGTGGCTGGTGGATTCGAACTGCCGAACTTTTGGATAGCAGGCAAGCTCTTAACCACTGTGCCACCAGGGCTCTAAGATCATGACAGTAAGGATGGAAAGAAGAGAACGGAGATGGAAAGAGATTCAGGACTTGGGATCAATAGGACTTGGTGATACCATGAATGGGTATGAGGTTGTGAGGTAGGAGGGCATTGGGAGATAGAGGAATTGTGGAAAAGGGGCTTCCTAGGATGGCTCCCAGAACTCTGGTTCCAGCTAATATCCTGTAATACAAGATAGTGTTCTGTTGACTTTACTTTGGAAGTGTTATTTAAACTTGCATTTCATTGCTACTCCCTCTAATATTGCCCTATCCTATGGATAACTACAACTTTCTCTTTGAAGGCCTATCACCAGTCCCGTTTTCTGCTCTAGGCTACTTTACACACAACTGACAGGGTGGTTTTTCTCAAAAACAAACATGATTATGTCACTCTTCTCCTAAAATTTCTCAATTGGTACTAGATCACTACTGACCAAAGTCGAAGCCACTTACCCTGGCATAAGGCCCTTTAAAAAACTCCCACAACTTTCCTTCCCAGCTTCTTCATGCTACATTTCACCAACATATCCATCTTTTGCTCCGGTTCCACTTAAGGTCTCGCTTCTCTTACGCATTATGATCTTATCTGCCTCAGAGAGTCTTTGCCCATGAGACTTCTCCCACAGCTCCCTTTCTAACTCCACACTTAGATCTAGTGTCATCTCTTTAGAAGAAGCCTTTAAACTTCCCAGGCAGAATTATGCACAACACTGTATCTATAACCAAAGCCCTTTGACTGTATTCCGATCGGGTAGTCTGAGTCCCTGGGTAGTGCAAATAGTTAACACGCTTGACTGCTAACTGGAAGGTTGGCAGTTCAGTCCACCCAGAAGTGCCTCAAAAGAAAGACCTGGGGATCTACTTCTGAAAAATCAGCCATTGTCAACCTATGGAACACAGTTCCACTCTGACACACATAGGTCGCCATAAGTCAGAATCAATTCCACTGGAAATGGAAAAAGCAGTCTATTATAATTTTATGTATATTATAATAATGGTAATAATAACTAATATTTATTATTTCTTCCCTGCTAGTAACTTGGCAAAGCATTTATATACATTAACTACTTACTGTAGAGGTGAGTGGTTGAAGAAACAGGCACAGAGAGGAAAATTCTTCCAAGGGGTAATCACTAGAGTAAAACTGCTATTGAAAAGCAAGTTTGTTGATTCCAATGGCAGAACTCCCAATCATTACACTCTACTGTGTCCTTTGTGACTGAGTTCCTTGGGGCTGGGAGCATAGCTTATTCAATTTTATAATCCTATCTCCTAGTGTGCATTCAGTAGTGTTTTGTTAAACTATTCAATGAGTAAATAAACAGATGCTAGGGAAATTGATAAAGCAATTGAAGGTGGAGTCTTAAGAGCTGACAAAAAGTTTACCTATTTCCTTCCCAGTGAACAGTCATACTTAGCAGAAGCCTTTCATGACTTGAAAGAAATGACTAATGTGTGGGGGTTTCATGCACTATGACAAGATCTGAGAGGAAGATGTTTGTGGCTGTCCAGGCCTTTCCCAACACCTTCATATCAGGAAAGGCTATTCATATTTATAAGCTAAACAAACAACAATAAAACGACACATAAGGAAATTAAAAAAAAATTCTAGAAAGAATTATGCACAGAATTAAACAGGCATAGTGACAGGCCTTCTGTATTAACAAAAAACTGTTGGGATTATAATCTAAAAGTCAAACAATAAAGAATGGAGGTTGAAGGTTATGCAAATTCTAAGTGTATCATTCTTTGATTTGTGGAACTGCTTTTAAAATCAATAGCGACTCCTACAGAGCTGCATTTATGAGTGAAAGGCATCGGATTTTGCCAGAATTACTTGGAATACTAAACAAAGTTTTAAGCATGTTAACATTTCTAGAGTGCTTGCCAAGTGCCAGGCATGTTTCAAGTGCTATATATATAAAATGTCATTTAATCCTCACCGCAATCCCATGGAGTATATCAACTGCTTTGCATATTTGGTAGATAAAAAATCAAACTTGCAACATAAAGTTAGAAACCAGATTTATCTATTCCAGACTGTTTTTGACAGTTTATCTTTATTACCTCATATATGTATTCCATATATATATTTCCTGAATTATCCAGACCTTGCCCACTTTATATCTGCTGCCATCCCTGACCACCTTTTCCTTCTATTTGTCACAGCTCCTTAGATCCTTTGGAGTTTCTTGAATTGACCCATCTGGTTAGGAGACTAAAGCTGTCTTCTTTTGTGACTGAGTTTCTCAAGGGCTGAGAGGTATTTAATTTCTTCCCCTTGAAAAAAACCACAATCAGATCGAAGTCTTACAAAGAGTAATTTTCTAAGAAGCAACGTAACAAAACTGGCTGCGTAAAACTTTGCATGGATTTAAATCCAAAAAAGAGCTGATCTTAAAGACACCCAAGCCTCTGATCCAAGTAGGTGTGGATCCACATTGCTTCCAGGAATAGTAACAGACTGATTTCATGTCCAAATCTAATCTCTAGATTTCTCTCTAAGGGAGACTACTCTGGGACAGCGCTTCTTGCTCTAAACTCTGTTTCACCGTCATCTTACTGCTCTGTGCGTCTGTGCTGGTCTCCAGACCTCTCCGTGTGGAGGCACTTCCTGTTATTGCGTGAGTCAAGCATTTCTGCCCAGGGCTTAAGGAAGTTCTACACTGAGTTTACAATACTAATAATATCCATGATGAAACAACAGGAGGGTGTTGGTTTCGATTAATTTATTTTAGAAAGCTTTTTTAGTGGAGATTTCCAAATGCACATAAAAATAGAGAAAATATACAATGAACCTACATGAACTCATCACCCGTAACTTTCTGCCATTCTTTCATCTAACCTTTGTTTTCTGTTGGGATATTTTAAAGCAAATTACAGATTATACATGGTTCCTCTTTTAAGTACTTCAGTATGTTTCTCTAGTAGATGAGCTTAAAAAAATAACCATAATACTATCGCTACACCCAAAAAAATGAGCACTTATTAGTTAATATTATCTACTATACAGCCAAGGAGCCCTGGTGGTGCAGTGGTTAAATGCTCAGCTGCTAACCTAAACGTTGGTGGTTCCAACCTATTAGAGGCTCTGCAGGAGAAAAGACCTGGAGATCCGCTGTCATAGATTTACAGCTTAGGAAACCCTGTGGGGAAAGTTCTACCCTGTCCAGTAGGGTCACTTCGAGTTGGAATTGACTCGACAGCACACAACAACTATTTAGGCCGTGTTCTACATTCACCCAAGTGACTCAATTTTTTCTTTTTATAGTTGATTTGTTCAAAAACAGAGTCCAAATAAAGTCCACAGATTGCATTTGGTTGGCATGTCTCTGCCACCTTTGTTGAATTCTCAGTGTAGGAGACATCATTTACAGACATAATCTCAACCGACCCTCATAGCACACTTCAGAGGTCGGAGTCAAAGTCTCTGTTTTACCAATTAGAGAGTTTATTAAGATAGTTTAGATTGCTTGCCTCAGTTCACACAACTACATAGGGGCAGAGGCTATATTAGAACTCAGGCCTCAAGTCTTTTGTCTAAATTTATATGCTTTTCCATCTCCTTCTATTCCTTGAACAAGCTGGGTCCTTGCTTTATATCTACTGCTGTTACCACTTTTACTCCTTCTGAGGCTCTTTCAAAGAACTGGTGGGTTGTTGTGCTTTTTGTTGAAATTAGCTTTGGAACAGAGCGTCATAACCTCGTGAGGGAGTCCCTGGGTGGCGTGAACAGTTGATGCATTTGACTGCTCACTGAAAGGCTGGAAGTTTGAGTCTACCCAGAGGCACCTTGAAAGAAAGGCCTGACAATCTACTTCCAAAAAATCAGCCTTTGCATACACTATGGAGCACAGTCCTACTCAAACACACACAGGGCCATGAGTCATGGAGGATTCTCTGTTTACCTGAAGTTTTTTGGCTCCTGAGTCAGAAGCAGACTTCCTCTGCCATCTAGGTTTTAAATGCTTACTTCTGAACAGCCCAGTAAGTTCCTCTGTTCCATCTGTGTAATGACATCAGACCTTAGCTCATTTTCAGGGCAAAGGAGATGACTCCTACTATTTCTTTAGTAAGATAAAGACTTCAGCTTTCTCCAACTTAGGTTGAGTTCCATCAGCTCCTTTGTTTTTGTTGGTGATTTATCAGGTGCCTTCAAAACGTTATTTCTATAGTTTTAAAAGACAAAAAATACTTTCCGTACATTTTTACAATAAAAGACATAATTTCCAGTAAGTAAAAGGAGATCCATGGTTATACTCCTTTATCCCAAATTTTGGATTTGCAGCTGATTGTTTTTTTTTTTTTTAAATTTTAGAACAGTACACATACCAGCTTTAAATAAAATGGATTCCCATGGTGAACTATTTATTCTCTTTTTAATCCTTTCTCTGATGCTTCTGAATAAACCTCAGGTTGGTATTAGTAGGGTTTTACATCTTCCTAATACTTGCTAAGCTCCCTTTTTAGCAAGCAGAGAGCAGCTTCAGGCTCAGAGATTTTGACTGACAACAGAATTTAACAACTTTGTTTTGTTTTAATTCTATTTAAGTTTTTGTTTGTGTTTATAAAGTTAAATTTTTCAACTTAAAACTGAAATATAAAAGTATCTTTAAAAATGTAATTATGTAAGTAAAATATAGCAAGTAATTTAATAGAAAAATATTAAATACACTCACTCCTCACTTATCTAATATCTCTTATCTGATACTTGCATTTACAACAATAGTAAAAAACCTACTATCTGACTATTTTGCATAATAAGTGCATAAGTCTGGCAGTAATGAAGGCTGAGAGTAACATGGACTGTGATGGTTAAAGTTATGTGTCAGCTTGGCTGGGCTATGATTCTCAGTGGTTTAGCAGTTATGTAATGATGAATTCGGCAGTTATGTAATAATGTAATTTGGTAGTTATGTAATGATGCAATTTGGCAGTGATGTAATGATGTAGTCATCCTCCATTTTGTGATCTGATGTGAGCAGCCAAGCAGTGGAAAGGGAGTTTCATTGGAGGGTGTGGCTTGCATCCAATATAAATGGATATTCCAGCAAGGCTTACCTAGACTACCCTAATGTTCGCATAAGGCCGATTTTTGCATAATGACCTGATCTTTGGAACCTAACCATGTTGATAAGTGAAGAATCGGTATAATAAAAGCTAATATATTTTTAGCATTTAGTACATGCTATGCCCTGCTCAAAGCTACTATATGATATTACTCAATATCTCCTTTCAATGACACTATGTAACAGATACTATTATTAATATCCTCCTTTTCTAAATGAAGAAACAGAGACATGGAAGGAATAGTTTGCTTAAGGCTACAAGGTTGATCAGTAGGATGATTTAGAATTGAGCTCTTTACCTCCTCTAATACTGCTTGTAAGTCCAGAGCAGTAAAGTTGATGTATCTAAATGGTATGCATGGTGTAGGAGGTACCGGAAAGGCTGGATAGAAAGTCTTGATTACAATCTCCACTGTCCATGAAAGTTTTAACTTACAGTTTATAAATAAAGGATCTGGAGTCTTACAAATGTTAGTTTAAGTATTATATCATCACTAAGTGTGCATGTTTTTTGTCAAATTATTTTGCCTCTCTAGACCTCAGTTTTCTCATTTGTAAAATGGGCAAAATAACAGCTACCTCACAAGATTATAGATAATAAAATAATATACTTTACATTCTTAGCATATTTCTTGGCACTTGGTAATTATTAAAACATAGAAACTAATATTATTATTTGATGACAATATTATTAATTGTTTAAGTTAGGGCTTTAGACAGTCTGGGTTTCAAGACTAGTTTTACGGCATACTAGAGATGTTACTTTAGAGAAGTTACGTGTTTAAAAAACCAAAAAAGAACAAACCAGCTGCTGACAAATCAGTTCTAACTCATGGCAACCCCATGTGCTTCAGAGTAAGACTGAGCTCCATATGGTTTTCAATGTCTATCATCTTTCGGCAGTAGATCGGCAGGCCTTTCTTCCAAGGTACCTCTGAGTGAATTTGAACCGCCAACATTTCAGTTAATAATTGAGCATGTAACTGTTGTGTCACCCAGGGACATGTTGTTAGGTGCCATCGAGTTGATTCTGACTCATAGCGACCCCAAGTGACAGAGTTTAACTGCCCCATAGTGTTCTCTTGGCTGCAATCTCTACAGAGTCGCATCGCCAGGTCTTTCTCCCATGGAGCTGTTGGGCGCGTTCGAATTGCCAACCTTTTGGTTAGCAACCATTGCGACACCAGAGCTTCTTTATAGACATCTTTAAAAGGGGGTTGATAATACTTACTTTAAACCAGTGTTATGGGTTTGGAATGAAATTATATAATCACAAGTTTAGCAAAGCTCCCCACATGTGTAAGCCTCCACAGAATATTGATATAATCTCTTACTTAATGTATTGTAAAGTTGGACCCATAACTGTAGAGCAAAGTTTTTATATTAACATTAATCCTTTTATCAGATTTCTTCTTTGATCAATAGTCTACCTAACTTGTTATAATATAAAACCACTCAGAATTCTATATGAGATACACATTATAAAGATTGTGAATATTTATTTGCTCTTATGATGCAGCAGATGGACTCAAGTTAAACAAATAGCAACAATTATTTACTTGAGGAGGCTTCTGTGCAAAATAAACATAGAGTAGAGTAAGAAGTGAAAAATAGTATTTATTTATGGTACCATAAATGTGTCTGGTAAAATCCATGCTAAAGATACATAGAAAGATACTAATTATATATACTTCCTTGGTCAATTATTCTTCATATCACTCCCCTTGTATGCCTTCTAATTACAGAATTACCTATTTACCAAAAAATCTGCAATAAGTACGTACGGTGAGTGGAGCATGGGGGTTAACTCTGTGTAGAGAGGTTGTTTCTACAAGATATTGTAATAATTACCTGTGAAAATTTCTTCATGCATAAGTGCCTTAGAGTAAATGAAAAAATAATTAATGGCAGTATGCATTTTCTTTGTTAATAGTATTCCAGTGGTGTTTGGCTATAATATTATATGTTAGATAAGAATGTTAGATAGTGCTTCAAGTACCAGAAAGTCCTTAGCATGTTACTTTATACCCTAAGAACATCTAGGCAGTAGAAATTAAAGAGGACAAACTCTTATCACTCTTTTTACATTTGCCAAACAATAACAATATAGTTGTGGATGTCCTTGAGATTATTAACCACCCAAGGTACAATTTAAAATTGGATATTTTTCTAGGATTCAAAGATGTTGTTTTATTTCATTGTTTCCAACTGCTGTTTTTGTATGCCATCAAGTCGATTTTCCACCCGAGGAGCGACTGGATGGGTTTGAACCACCGAACTTTTGATTAGTAGCAGAGCATTTGACCTTTGTACTACCAGGGCTCCTTAAGTTTTCAATTGTTGTTGTGTGCTCTCGAGTGGATTCTGACTCATAGTCACCTTACAGAACAGAGTAGAACTGCCCCATAGGATTTCTTAGACTGTATTCGTTATGGTGGATCCCTGGTGGCACAGTGGTTAAGAGCTCAGCTGCTAACCAAAAGGTTTGAATCCAATACTCTGCTCCTTGGATACCCAATGGGGAAGCTCTGCTCTGCCCTATAAGGTCACTATAAGTCCAAATTGACTCATGGTGGTTTATTCTTTATGGTAAGGAGCCCTGACGGTGCAGTGGTTAAGGGTGGCTGCTAACTGGAAGGCAGTGGTTCCAACTCACCAGCTGCTCCGAGGTAGAATCTTCCATTAAGATTACAGCTTTGAAAACCCTATGAATCTGAATTGACCCCATGGCACTGGGTAGTGTTTACAGGAGCAGATCACCAGGTCTTTTCTCCCACAGAGCCACTGGTGGGTTCCCATTGCCTACCTTTCAGTTAGCAGCCTAGAGCTTAACCATTGTGCCATCAGGGCTCCTTACGTTTCTAACTAGTACTTTGAAATATGTGTGAAATAGTGGGAAGGACTTATCATTTTTCTGACTTTCCCAACTTTCATATTAGGTTTTATGCATTATTGTGGCAGGACTTGGAGGAATTACACGCCATCATCTTTGCAGTCCTTCTGAATTTGACCCATGTTCATTCTTTTAGTCTGGGATGTCATCAAAAGATCTGCCCTAAGTCAACCACAATGGAAGTTGTTTCTACTGTATTATTTTTCACTCTTATTTTCACACAAGTTTCTACAGTGAGCTTAGCTTTGTTAACTCTGGCACCATCCTAAACTCCCTGAGAGTACATCATAATGAGGGTGAGTCCTGATCCAGTTTGAAACACTGAGATTCTCTTCAGGCCAAAGCACTGTCAGAGACTAGATGGCCGGCAGCATATGAACCTAAGTCTGATGTGACAGCATAGGGAAGAGTGCTGCCTCCAGTGCCATCATGTCATGGTGACACTTGGAACATGCCTTGCTATAGATAAGGCTATACTTACAGGATTACCTTTAGTTATAGATGGTTCTTAGGACACTCATCTATGTATTAGAATCTGACAGTTGTCAAAAGCCTATCTGCATGAAAAATGAGACTTCAGTTCTATAAAAAAGCAATGTGTGTGATAAAAGCAATTAAGTGATTTTACTGAGCACCTACTATGTGCAAGCACTGAACTACTTTGTTTTATTTCATTTAAAATGCTTTACACATTTTGTTTTATTTAAAGTTCACTAAAAACCTAGGAAGTAGATAATACAATGATAGTCATTTTACAGTTCAAGAAACTAAAGCATGAATTGATTCAAGATTCAGCAATTAACAGAGTGGGGTTTAAACTTAGGCAGTCTTAACAAAAAGCTCACTTGCTCAAGCAGCGTGGTAGGGAAAGTATCAGATTTATAGGTAATCACGCCTGGGTTCAAACCCTGATATCTCACTTAAACACTCTATAGTCTCTGCCAGGAGAGCTGAGTGCCTTGAGCTTTGATATTCTTGTTACCAGGTGGAAACCCCAGGTTATTACTCAGCGTGCCTTGTATTGGCCAATAAACAAGAGATGGAGGTAGGAGAACAAGAAAGGCACCTTTATTTCATTGCACAAGGAAAGGGAGTCAGTTGGTGCTTACTGCTGCCAAGACTGCTCGCCAAGGGAGGGCAGGCAGGTTACTTTTAAAGTGGTTTACAGGGAGAGAGTTCATACAAGTTACGTCAGGAACATTCTTAATCATACTATGTAGGTGCAATGGGGTTTACATTTAACCTCCAAGCAAAAGCAGGATTCATTTGCAAAGCTGAGGGTGGGCGAGCTCAGGAAAGGAAATGATTTTGCAATACTACACTGTAGGGGAGGAAGCCAGGTAAAGAATACAGCGCTGTGAGAGTTCTGTCTCATTCTCATACATTATGGGGAAAAAAGTAAGAGCTGCTCCATGTTTCTCACAGTGTTTTTGTGAAAGTCACATGAGATAACTAAGAAGAAAGTAATTTGTAAGAAACTCTGACTCAGCTCAATTTTGACACTTTCAGGCTGTTAAAAATAATCAAAATCTGACCATAAGGTTTGCTCTGAGCAATTGCTCTGTATGCGTATACCTGTTGCCACGGAGTTGATTCCGACTCATAGTAACCCTATAGGACCTATAGTAGGGTTTCCAAGTCACAGCTGGTGGATTCAAACTGCTAACCTTTTGGCTAGCAGCCAAGCTCTTAACTACTGTGCCACTAGGGCCATTCGGATTCCAGAAAAAGCAAAAAGATTGTAGAAGCTAGGTACAATGGGGTTTATAAAGAGAAGAGGAGGGAAAAATTAGAAGATCAACCGTTGGCTAATCTTAACATGATTGACTGAGCCCTGCCCTTCCCCTTTTACTGAGATCAAGGAATATCAGTTCACAAGATAGTCTCTGCCCCTCCACCCAGCAGTATGTTTTGAAATTCAAATTTAGTAAGCTTGGCTTCAAACAGGAAAGGATTTACCACTTCTGCTGAGAGAATAGCAGCTGAAGGAGCGATTTTGGTCAGGGATTTCTTTAAAGTGAGTATTTGGTTTTGTGGGTAAGAAAACCTCAAAATCAAAGCAAGATTATCTCCTATCAATTTCCCTCTTTAACAAGACATAACTGGTAAATGACTCAGAGGTTCTACCAGCCCAGGAAGTTATTTTCATGGAAACTGAGGTGCTTCCTGGGATAAGAAATTAACCTGTGTCCACTGCTAGACCGCAAACATAACTTATCTATGCGATACGACTTAAAAGAATTCTATTTGCAAAGGGATCAGGGTGCTTGGGTGGGTTTTCCTAACATTTTTTTTAAAATTAAAAATATGTAAATACGTATTTCTATATGTACATTATATGTAAATTATAACATATATGTTTAAAGCTGTAGTCATCAGAGGCCAGCAAGTATACAGTGTAGACCACCGTAGCTGTTAATGAAATCTGTCTCCCAGTTCAGCCCCTTGGGTGAGCGGCTATGTCCTAAGGGAAAAGGATTTAATTAAAAACTGAAAGACCTATTTCACCGGGTTTTTGTGACACTTCAGGGCACAGTCAATACTACTCTAATGTTATGTAACATGGTGGCTGGGCCCTTCCTTCATTCTATCACATTTTACCTCAAAACTCACATGCCAGGAAGGCTTAGGGTGGCCACCAATGGACAATTTCTTTTCTTGGAAGGGAGGTAGAGAAGAGAGTAATTCAGATGGAGTAGGTTAGAGTGGTATTGCCTCTCGCAGAAACCAGTAGCTTGGTGGCGGAGCAGCAGCAGAGCAAACCTGTGGCACCACTGATGTTGAACAAGGGTGCCTATATGGCGACTCGGGAGCAAAAGTGACCTCTAGGTAGAAACCATCATGGTGTGCTACATGGTAGTAGCCACAGAGAAGGTAACTGTTGTCCCACAGAAGGAGTGTGGAGAGCTGCATTGCTCAGCCAGTCATTGTGGGGAAGCAGTAAAACCCGGTGGAACAGTGTGGGTACTAAGAAAGTAAGACTCATAGAGACTGCCAGAAATACTTGGAGAGGACTTTGCCAGAAGCTGGAGTTTCTGCATGAGGAGGTGAAGACCAGAGCTAGGTCATCTGTGTGACACCTGTGAGGTAATTTACAAGTCAGAATTGATTATTATCACTGTATCCCTATAGTATTAGGCATGCAATCAGAATCACACCTTTTGTCCCAACATAATAATGGAAACTGTTATCATTTTGGGATATATATATATATATATTATTCTTTCATGCATTCATTGGGATATAATTTGTAGGAGTGTGAGTTGATAATTCAAGTAGATCCTACTTGATAGTGTTTCTCAAAGTGTGCTGTCTACACCTCAGCATCAAAATCACCAGGTTTGCTTGTTGCAAAAGTAGCCTTATCTGAGACCAGCTGAATCAAAATATCTGGTAGGTGAGCTTACTAGTGAGCTTACTTTTTTGTTTTTTTCCCTCAAAATTGATTCACAGGAACATTAAGATTTGAGAACTACTGCTTTATTTTCTTGCTAAATATAAGGTAAAACCGCTTGCTGAAAGAGAGGTGACCAGACATGAGGTAGAGGTCTTGCACAGAGTAGTAATGATGTGAAATATCTTCCGTAGGGAATGATGGAAGACGTCCTCAGGGATACATAAAAGCATTGCTGAGCAGCACTGGTGGCCTAGTTGAAACTGCAGATCTTAAATTTGCGGTGGTAACAATCCTTGGGATTGTCTCTGGAAGGCCCCCATGAAGTTATTATTGTTGTTGTGTGCTCTTGGGTTGATTTTGACACATAGCGACTCTATAGGACAGAGTAGAGCTACTCCATAGGGTTTCCTAGGCTGTACTCTTTACAAGAGCAAATCACCAGGTCTTTTCTCCCATGGAAGCTCTGGGTGGGTTCAAACCACCGACCTTCTGGTTAGCAGCCAAGCACTTAACCATTGTTCCACTAGAGTGCCTTTTTCCCCATGAATATCAAGTTTTTATTGAGTGTATGATGTAGGTACTATGTGGTAAATATAACTACTGACATAAAAAAGCTGAAAGCCTAATTGAGGAAGAAAAATGGGCATATGTGAATGACATTAATAATAGTACAAGACAATATTAAGAGATGAGTTGTGTAATAGTGCCTAAATTCTCCAAAAAAAAAAAAAAAAAGGACTTGGAAGTTGATAAAAGAGATGGAATTTGACCTGTGCTTGTAAATACGGTAAGATTGGAAGGTGGAAATTATTCGAATCAAAAGATATCTTCAGATAAATTAGATGCTTTTTACTAAAGGCAGTCCCCAGATTACAAACGAGTTCTGTTCCTAACTCTGTTGTTAAGTCGAATTTGCACGCAAGTTAAAACAGTTTGGTACAGCTCATATCTAACATCAGTTAGTCAAATGTTTGTCTTAGTATATAGTACATAGTGTATATCATGGATTGAATTGTGTCCGTCAAAAATATATGTCAACTTGGCTGGGTCATGATTCCCAGTATTGTGTGATTGTCCACCATTTTGTCATCTGGTGTGATTTTCCTATATGTTGTAAATCCTACCTCTATGATGTTAATGAGGCAGGACTCAAACTACAAGATTAGATTGCATCTTAAGTCAATTTCTTTTGAGATATAAAAAAGACAAATGAGCAGAGAGACAGGGGACCTCATACCACCAAGAAACAAGAGCCAGGAGAATACTGCGTCCTTTGGACCCAGGGTCCCTGTGCTGAGAAGCTCCTCAGCCAGGGAAGATTGATGACAAGACTTTCCCCAGAGCAGACAGAGAGAGAAAGCTTCCTCTGGAGCTGGCATCCTGAATTTGGACCTCTAGCCTCCTAAACTGTGAGAGAATAAATTTCTCTTTGTTAAAGCCATCCACTTGTGATATTTCTGTTACAGCAGCAGGAGATTACTAAGTACTTTTCTATGCATAAACAATATTAAAGAAACTCTTCCAGATACACTAAAACATCTTTACCATAATAGTACAGTGATAATAATAATGTTTTGATGCATGTCACAAAGTAGTGCCCGTTTGTTATTACGAACTGTCGTATGTACCTCGAATTTTTAATGTAATAGGCTTTACAGGGTTGGTTCATAACTACAGGTTGTACGTAAGTCAGATGTTCATAACCCGGGGACTGCCTGTACTTCTAAGTTTACCATACCATGTTAAGCGTTGTCTTAGTTTTCTAATGCTGCTATAACAGAAATACCACAAGTGAGTGGCTTTAAGGAAGAGAAATTTATTTTTTCACAGTTTGGGAGGCTAGAAGTCTGAATTCAAGGTGTGACTGTATGGGGGAGGTCCTTCTTTGTCTATTTTAGTTCCTGGGCTTGTAGATTTATCTGCTTCCATTGTCTGTGTCTGTCTTCCCCCATGTCTGTGACTAATCTGCTCCTTTTGTAGCACTGTGTCTAATCCGCTCTTTTGTAACTCAGAAGTGATTAAGTTTAGAATACACCCTACACTGATATGACCTCATTAACATAACACAAGAAAAACCATATTTCTAAACAGGATTACATCCATAGGTACAGGGGTTAGAATTCCAGCAAGCATTACCTGAGAATAAGATAACTTCTTAGCCCTCAAAGAGATTACAGGTTAACAAGTACAGCCTAGACTGATCATGGCTGGTTTTTATAGTGGCAAAAAGACCCACTGAGCAGAAGCTCTTGGGGAACCATGGGGAATAATGGTGGGTAATATACCGGATGTGCCCAAGTTCAGTTTGTCGGATTTGCACACAAAGGATCACGTTGTCACAAGTATGCGCTCAAGTAAAAACGGACTTACTTAGCTTTAAGAATTCAAGAACAGGGCTGTACTTAGGCAGAATGTCAAGAATAATCAGTAATTGTAGGAACCTTAGTAACAGTGGCCTGTGAAACTCAAAACACACACACTCCTTTCAAGTGTAAGTGACTGCCACTACTTCTAATTTTTTAACCACTTCCAAATAGATGAGGTCTGGGTTGTATTTAGCAGTATAAATAAGACATGCCTGACACATCTGAATTATTTGTATATTTATATGGCTACCCTTGAGAGATTTATAATGATATCTACCACATCAGCCCCTACTAAACCTATATAAGGAGTCCTGGTGTCACAGTAGTTAAGCCCTCCGCTGCTAACTGAAAGGTTGGCAGTTCAAGTCCACCAGCGCCTCTGCAGAACAAAAGACTTGGAGATCTGGTCTCATAAAGATTACAGCTTAAGAAACCCTATGGTGCAGTTCTACTCTGTCATATAGGGTCTTTATAGAATCCCCTCAACGGCACACAGCAACAACACACCCATATACAAGGTAGATGTGTGTCAGGGAAACAGTTTACAAAGAATTTGAGAGCCTGATTTAGATTTGCCCAAGAATCTTTCTGAGCAGTGACATGTTGAAGGTGGCATTTTAAAAAATTGTATTTAGCAAATTAAAATACAGAATATTAACATAAAAACAGGTTACCTGAGACGAGTAATGAACCCACCTTTAGCAAATAGTAGAGTCTGAGAAGATGTAACAGAAAGGCACAGTTTGAACAGAAGAAAAGAGAAAAGTAGGGAAAAATTAGAGCTGTCTTGCTAAGGAAGGCATCTAGGGAGAACTGCGGGAGGGGGGACTGCATAAGGACTAATAGAGGCTGTCCTGTTTGGTTTAGGGCTGACCTTGAGCACCAGAGAAGTTCAAAAGGTAGTGTGCAAGGCAAAAATAATGCACTGACAATATGAACACTGGAAATTTCCAAGGAAGAGGCCACATGATAGACCAACACAGTGCCTGGAAGTCCACAGAGCCAGGGGTCTTCTCTGCTGCTCCATTTACTTCTTCTGTGGTTGTGTGCCAGATAAAATTCTTGGCTGGAATTTTCATATGTGTGAAAAAAATACATATACTTAAACATTAGGATCTCACTCAGCACATCAAAATTCTATGGGAAACCTGTGAAAAGAGAGTGATTAAAAGGGAAAACCAGTTACGTAAAGAAGAGAAAACCCATGATGTGTGCCTCTTGTTCCAGACAAAATCTAGGCCATATGCCCCTTGAGGGGAACGATAGGCAGAATCTGCTGCACTCTTTAAAATGGTATCTTTCTCGTTTTTTTTTTTTTTTTCCCTGAGGCTTCCAAGCACATGGCTGATGTCTCAAAAATTCTAAGCACTTATTTTGCAGTGCTACAGTACAATATACTTGAACTTGTATTTCTTAATCCACTCCCATGCAGTAAGTTTTATAAACCTCCATGTTTATGTGATATCTGTGGCTAGAATACCTACAAAATATGATATTCAGATTCAACTAACTTGTAAGGAGTGTTTAGTATGGCCCAGATAACATGCTACGCATTGATGTACAGGGCTTTCCATCATCCTTTCATCATGGCTATGAAGCAGCCTTAAAAAAAAAAAAAAATCCTTCTTATTTTTAGATAATTACAGATTCACAGGAAGTTGTAAATATAGTACAGAAAGCTCTTGTGTACCCCTCACTTCATTTTCATCAATGGTTTCATCTTGTGCAAATACAGTACAATATCAAAACCAGGGAATTGACATTGGTAGAAAGTATATGTATAATTCTAAGCCATTTTATCACATGCATAGATTTGTGTAACCACCATTCTAATTGACATGCAGAGCCATTCTATCACCCCAAAGATATCCCTCGTGATACCCCTTTATAGTAACTCCTTCCCATCCCCCAACCCCTACCATACATTGTTAACATTTGGAAACCACTAATCTGTTCTCCGTCTTTATAATTTTGTTGTTTCAAGAACGTTATACAAATAAAATCATACAGTATGTGATCTTTTGATACTGTATTTTTCACTCAGCATAATGCCTTGAGGCCCATCCAAGTTGGTATATGTATCAATGGTTCATTCTTTATATTGCTGAGTAGTATTCCATCGTATGGATGTACCATAGTTATGTTTCCACCACTGCATGTTAATTGACAGGAAACTGTTCTGCAGATAGCGTAGAGAAGTAATAATTATATATGTGATTGCTTCCTGATGAAATACAGGCTTTAAAGTAATTCTGCTCAATGTCTTGGTTCTTTTTACCCTCACATATGTATGTTCCCTTACTCATTCATCCACAAAAACTACTGTTTTACCCATTGTGTGCCAGTTACTGTGCTGAGGGATGGGGCAAAGTGCCTGCCACCCACAAGGTCTTTTACGAAATGCCATATCTTTTGCTTACAGGTAGCTTGCTGGATATTAGTTGATTTTAACAATTTTAAATTTTAGTTGGAAAATGTTCTGAGTTAATGTGAATGCTATGACTGTTATATTAATATTTTAATGTGTATTCTTAAATTTATATATATTGAAAGATTTGGGTTAATATCCTTTGCCTTATCTTAAGAAAGCAATTGTTGAGTATGCATGCCAAATACAGAATCTAATTTTGCAAGCTATGCAATTCTGTACTTTTTCCAAATTGAGGTTAGGTTCAGATGGATTTTTATTTGTAACTTGTTTACAAATTAATGATTTCCTCAGCTTATTCTGTGCTCTTTTTCCCCAGTAGCATGAAAAATTAATCAACCGTCCACAGAGTACCAGAAGAATTTCTACAGATCCTCTAGGTAAGAAATATTTGCTCTGCCCTCATTACATTTGTATTTTTTCTCCCTTATATTTTATATATGTATTAGTGAATCCTTATAGAAAATATGACTTCATAATGTTTGTCAGCCTAATAAATGAATTGTTCTTGGGGAAGTCACACACATATAAAACAAAATAACTTTCTTGAATGTGGATCTAATTAAAGTTGTGGTAACATCTATAAGAAATATTAACCTTACTAAGTCTTATTTTACTTGCATAACTAGTAATTGCTTAATTTGTTAAACCAACAACCACAATTTGTTCTGGAATGTTGTTATGTTTTAAATCTTATAGTGTGGTCACTTCAAAGTTGCATTAGAGATCAATAGATTTTAAATAAAGATATGCTGGTATAAAACAAAAAAAGGAAATGTTTAATATTTGGTCATGGTTATGCATAATTCAATTACATAACAGTGATATTGATTTCATGGATAGAATTTGACCTTTATTCTATTTTACCCTTTGAAACCATTCATTTTGGTGTGCGTGTATGTATGTGTGTGTGTGCATATACATACATATATATATATATACCACATTAGTAACTATTAGCATCAACTATTATAGTAATTAGTCCTCCAAAGAGATCAGTGAAGTGTGTTTTTTATTCCTTCTTTGACTAATCTGTCAGGCCCATCACCAATGGTAGAGAATTTCAATCAAGCGTTTCCTTTGTGGATTTGCACACAAAATGTGTAGCTTTTACTGAACTACATTGGAAGTGAGTAGGATGGGAATAAAGTCTAGTATTATGTACTTTTCAGGCTCAATACAACTGTTTACAAAGACAGAGCTGGTGACATTAGCCAAAAACAAACAAATCCAAGAGCAATAAATAAAATGTTGAATGATGGCTGTTAACTTCTGAAGAATTTTATGTTCAAATTAAAACACAATTACTACCTTTGTAAACAACCACCATAGAATGCAAGTGTATAATGATCCTTCCCATGTGTACTATGAGTTCTAGGTGGTTACTGTGCCTTGTATCTGGAGGGCCCAGAAACACAGGTTGGGAGATATTTGTCCACATGGGAATCTTCCCTCATGACAAATACCATCAGTGCTGCTGTAGAAAGGATGATGATAGATGAAGTTAGACATTTTGAAAAGGGTAAAACTACGAAAAGATTTAAATGCCAAGTAAAGAAGTTTAGACAATAGGGGGATCTTAAGAGAGACTTATTAATAGGGAGCAACAAGATAAGGCTTTCAAAAGTTCTATCAGTTGTTTGGAAGATAAAGTAAAGTGAAGCAAACAGCAGGAATACTAATAAGAACTTTTGCTCCTACAAGACTTCAGAAAAGAGGTAGTTAAGATATGATTAAGATTGAGTCAGTAAGGTGGGACAGTAGGGGAAATGTCTGAGAGATGTTTAGAGTTAGGACCAAAAGGACTTTGGTGTGGGGGATAAGAAAAGAAATAGGCCTAGAGGAATCTTGAATAATATTAAATGCTCTAGTTTACTCAGCTGAGTGGTCACATTTACTCAGAAAATGAATAGGGTCAAGGATCAGGTAGAAGAAAAGAAAGGCCAGAGGTGATGACTTGGATTTTAGAAATATGCAGTTTTAATTGGCTGTGCTATACACTGGTAAAAATGATTAGCAGTTGAATATTGCAGATTTCTCAGGATTTAGGAAGCAAAGCCATAGATGAATGTACAGTAGATCTGGAAATATTTCAGAGAGGAGATGTGAAGGTGGTAGCAGTTAATGAATGGGTTGAAGAAGCTTCAGAGCAAGCACATAATTCAGAGGTGTCAGGAGAAAGAAAGCCAGTGAAAGCAAAAGAGGATTGTGACAAGAGAAGGAAGACGAGAACCAGGTGAGGCAGAGTCCTGGAACCCAAAGAAAGGAGGAAAGTGCTTTGTGGAGCTCAGAGAAGATGAAGACCGAGACACAGTTGCTGTAAGTAGTAATTAGGAAGAACCTAAGAGTATTTGCAAGGCTGCAGTAGAGTTTTAGGAGATAGTACAGAACCCCCAAAGCAAGGTTTGATTAAGAAGTGAGTTGATAGTGAGGCACTTGCAGCTTCGAGTTTACATTAGACTTTAAAAGGCTTCATGGTGAAGGGAAGGTGAGAGGGCAGTAACTTGAAAAAGTAGCAGAAGCAAGGAAAGGAGGGAACTAACAGGGTTTGTAAGAAATATACAAGGGACCTGTGGTGAGGAGGAGATTAAGAAACAGTTGTGAAGGCAAAGTACTTGACGGAAAACTCTACAAGAGGGTGTGGAGGAGATGGGTTCCAACAAACATGGAGGAGTGAGATTTTGTAAGAAAGTGATTTTGAAATAGAAAGGAGGTTATGAGAACAGAGGCCGAATTGTTCTGGGTAGGAGGAACAGACGTCGGCTGAGTGAAACAGTCTGAGAATGAAATTGCAGCTTAGGAATGGTGGGAAAGTTTAGGGTCATTGCTTTGGAAAATTTTAAATACAGTTCAGGAAAAAATTTGTAGGCTTCTAAGGGCTCAAATGATGTAAACTTGCATAGTGTTTGTTGATCATATTCAGCATAGTTTCATAAGGCTGATCAGACCAGAAACTGAATGCTCTGTGAGCAAATCAGGATTGGGAATCGACAAATTGAGAACAGTGAAAGATGAAAAAGACAATATAGTTTAAGGTGGAAGCAAGATGATCGATGACGTTGCTGATCATTAGGGATAGTATGAGTACAGACGTATAAAATATGAGATCTATTAGGGGTGATTGAATGACTGTGGTTGTGTGTTGTGGAATTGATTCTGACTCATAATGATACTACACGGTGGAGTAGAACTGCCCCATAGGTTTTCCCAGGCTGTAATCTTTACAGGAGCAGATTGCCAGGGCTTTTCTCCTGTGGAGTGGCTGGTGGGTCCAAACTGCTGACCTTTCAGTTAGCAGCTGAGAGCCGAACCATTGCACCACCAGGGCTCCTTGACTGAGTGACTAGGGAACATCAGAAGAATAGCTATATTAGTGATGGGGGCAAATAGTGTATTAAGCAGGAGTAAAGGAACAGAAGCAGAGAAGGTTAGGTGGTTGTAGTCAGCAGTAAATTGAGAAGCGGAGGCCATGGAAGCAGAATAATTTTGGTTGATGAAACATGAAGACTGGTCATGAAAGTCAGTTTCTAATATGGAGCCTTGGAACTGACAAGACTAAGGAACTATGTGGTCAGGAGTGTGAATGATTATCAACAAGGATGCTGAAGAAGCTACCTGATGATGGCAGGAGATAGATTATGTAAATGGGAGGAGGAAGGCCTTACGCATATAGTGTGGACTGCAGAATGACTCTATCACATGGAGGTAGCAGAACGTTGGTTTGAAAGTGACAATGGTGGGAAAGGATGTGTTGACCCCTTTCCTAAGTGAGTAGACTTAGGAAAGGGGCCAATGGCCTCACAGTATAAAACTATATTCCAGTTTTTGTAAGGAAGTGAGTAGTTGAGTAAATGGTGGTGACTATAGATTCCTGTGCCCACACTAGATCATGGCGCCTGGCACAGGGGTGAGGAAGATAGTGGGAGGAAGTAGCTGTGATATGGAATCCCATGAGGTCTACGGAAAAAGAGAGACAGTAGGATAGTGGGAAAAAATAGCTGTGATGTGGGATCCCATGAAGTCGATGGGAGGAGAGAGAGTAGGGCACAGGCGTTTTACTGAGAGTGATGTATCTGAATTACACAGCAAAAGCAATAACAACCATACCCACAATGGAAGAAGGCATCATAGATTTAAGGAGGCAGGAGGCACAGGAGATATTTGTGGGTCTAGGTGGTCAAAGAAGACCCTTGACGAGACGGATTGACACGGTGGTTGCAACAATGGGCTTGGACATAGCAATGATTGTGAAGATGGTGCAGGACCAGGCAGCATTTTGTTCTGTTGTACATAGGGTTCCTATGAGTTGGAAAGGACTCAATGGCATCTAACAACAACAGCAAGTGGTCTAGAGGCCTGAGTAACATGTAGGTGTAAAAGACTTTCTATAGAATTACTCTTTGGGTAGTGGATCATGGTGAGTTTATGTGTGTAGTTGGGGAGCGAGGATTGACTACCTGCTGGTATAATTTATACATTAGATTATTACTAATTAAGGGAAGTATCTTTTGGAACCTAAAAAAATCCTTTAACACAATGCAACTCAAAGTGTGGTTGGAGACCCCGGCAACAGCATCACCTGAGAGCTTGAGAGAAATGCCAAGTTTTGTCTCCACCCTAGTCCTACTCTATCAGACTCTCTGGGATGGGGCCTAGCAACTGTTTTAACAAGTCATCAGGTGGTTCTCAGGCACAGTAAAATTTGAAAAGTGTTTCTAACTCTCTGCAACAGGTGGTACTCTGAGGAGGTGACCCCAGACAACGCTCTCAGGTGTCCCTCTAGGTTCTCTCAAATCTTTTTACTGTTAAGAGACCAAACCAGAGAGCACCTGTACAGCCTGTCAACAGGCATGGTGAGCTAGATAAGCACATCCCCCTAGAATGGGCCCCTAACACTAAGTGTTGACATGTGCCTGACAGAAGCCCTTTGGGATAACTTGCTGTACTGGCTGGCAGAGGAGCTCTCAGAAGACAACGCCATGTCTCTGTCCTCATCCCTCCCTCTTCGCTGCAGCACCCTTCAGCTCATCAAACTGAAGAACCCTGATAATCTGACAGAACAGATCCACGAACTTCTTAGCTTCTGGAAGAAATCGCTCCCAACTTCCACCGATAAACTTCGCCTTTTGGCACGCCATCTCCGCAAGATTGGCAGGGGTGATCTTTCAGAAGAGCTCAAATTCAAGTGGGAAAATAAAGTGTTCACTGAGCAACGGCACTGGTTTGATATGGCAGAGTAAATGCTGGGTCGCTCTTACTTTTGTCCTAGAAAAATGGTCATGGTTGGTTTTTAAGATTGTTCCTGTCAGCGTTTTACTAGCAGTTTCTAAATAGCAAGGGTTAAAGTGAATCTATTTGATAGATATGCTATTAAGAAACCAGTTGAGACAAACGGAGAAGCTCTAATCAGACAATAAAGGCATTCCTGGTTTAGAGCGCTCCTTCATGGTCCGGTGATGTATGTTCTGCAAGCGTGATTGTCTTGAGTGTACCCAAATGTAATAGCATTTGTAATAGAGTTTGCCCTGTTTACAGTTTAATAGCTGAGGTTGCTTTCTAAGTGAAAAGGAAAGATATGATCTACAGAATCACTTTTTTTTATTATTACCTGCATAAAAGTAAACTAGTTCCCCACAACTCCAAGCAACTAATTCACATTACATAGATACCCTGGAGCTCACAGGTAACAACACCAAACAAATTGGGCAGCATACACTTGATGCTGATGATAGTGAGTCACTTAAAGGAAACAGCTTGAAATAAATTAAAAATAGAATAAGACTTCAGCTGTTCACTGCCGTTAACTTTTCCTTTATGAAAAATTAGCTTGGGATAGGGAAAAATTTCATATTTTCATTATTAGTGAAATGAGGCCATACAGAAAAATGAAGTGTCAGTGAAAAAATTCAGAGCCTGCTTAAACTACTTAGGAAAACAACCGGCTGTTTAAATCAGTTTAAGAGAAACCTTATTATATAAGTTTCGATGTTCATCCTTAAAAAAAAAAAACAAACCACAAACTATAAGAAAATACAAAAAACTAAAAGAAAAAAAATTTACCAGAACCCTTCCATCCATTGATAATCCCTGTTAATGTCTTAGTGTATAAGCTTTGAATCTTTTGGAAACCTGAAGCACTCTAGCTCCCTGAAGCAGTTTGATATAAACGGGGCACTGCATTAGTTACACCAGTTCATTAAGGCAAAACCACCAGAGCCGTGGCTTGTAAACATCAGTAGCAATTAGTTTCAGTTACTGGATGCTTGGAAATTAAGCAAATTGCATGAAAAATTAAGCTTTTAGATGTCTCTTGAATTTACATAAAGATTTTCTTCCACAAATTAGTCAGGGACTTAGGTATATATTTGGATGTATATTGAAAAAGGGGATTCTAATTACCAAAACACAAATCTGTCTTTGAGGAAGCACAGCCAGAATGCTCTTTAGAAGTAAGGATGGCAAGATTTGTCTCACTTACTTAAAATGTGTCATCAGGAGGGACCAATTGCTGGAGACAGACATTGTGCTTGGTAAAGTATATCCAAAAGCCAAACCCGTTGCCACTGAGTCGACTCCAACTCGCAGCGACCCTATAGGACAAATAAAACGGCCCCATAGGTTTACCAAGGAGCAGCTGATGGATTCGCACTGCCGACCTTTTGGTTAGCAGCCTAGCTCTTAACCACTGCGCCATATAGAGTCAGTGGAAAACAGGGAGACACTCAGTAAGATTGATTGACAGTGGCTGCAGCAATGGGCTCAAACATAGCAAACACTTGTGGCAATGTTTTGTTCTGTTATATATAAGGTTGCTATGAGACAGAGCCAACTCAACAGCACTTAACAATTTCCAAACGCATTCCTATTAAGAAACATTTTATTAGTCAAGATTTTTACTTTCTATATGTTGCCACAAATACAATATTTTTCAAGAAGAAAATGAAAGTGTCCTTTTATTTTATCACTAGAGATTACTTTAAGAACAGTTTGGCATATTTTCTTCCAGTTTCTGTTCCTGGAAGGAGACATTTCTATCAATGTGCATATAGTTGTGAATATACTCACTCACATATGTGCTCACATGCACACACTAACACATATGTATCCCTTTCACACACAACGCCTCACTCTCACACATATTCACCTTGTTCTCACATCCCTCCAAACGCATGCTCACTCATACACTCCAAAACCCAAACCCAAACCCATGGTCGTCGAGTAGGTTCTGACTCATAGTGACCCTGTAAGACAGAGTAGAACTGCTCCATAGCTTTCCTAAGCTGTCAATCTTTTTGGAAGCAGACTGCTACATCTTTCTCCTGGGAAGTGGCTGGTGGGTTCGAACCACCTACCAATCAGTTAGCAGCTGAGTGCTTAACCACTGCACCACCAAGACTCCTTCACTCATACACACACCCTCACAAACATACACACATCACCTCCCACACACCTGTGATGAACACACCTCAAACACACATACAGAGCCCTACACACACACACACACACACACACACAGTATCACAGCCACTTGTACACCCTCAGTACAGGCATACATTGTCACACACTCCCTCGCGCATCCCACTCCTGGCTCTTTTACACTCATTCACATACATAGCCCTACAGACACACACAATCACACCATCCCAAATGCACTCTACCCCCTCATATACATGAAAACACTCTCAAAATCATACTCCCTTACACTCCACAACCTCACACACAGTAACTTACACTTACATGCTCATAGACTCACATACACACCCCTTACACACATGCAAATTCTCACATCCATCCTCACATACACTGTCAAAAACACACTCCCTCACACCCCCTACTTCCAGCTCCTTGCACACACACACACACACACACACTCATTCACATGCATACCTTCAGACACACACACATGCACACACCCTTTCACACACAACGCTCTGACACACATTGTTTTCCAGAATAAAAATTAATGCATGTATTAGTACACCAATAAAAATATAAAGATGTGTAAAGAGAAAGATTGAACATCTCTCAGTATCTCCACTTCCTTAGTCAAAGAAATCAGCCCTATGTATGATGTGTGCATCTTGTGTTGGAAACCTGCCATTTAACACTTTCATGTTCATGCCCCACCCTTGCGCACCCTGCTGTCTATCTGGTAGGTTGATCTGTACGGGCCACATTGAATTGGTGTATGTTCTGCTGTGTATACTCTTAACAACAACAGGATAGATGGAATAGATTATGGAAAAAGGGAAAAATATTGAGATTACAATTTTTATGCATAAATATTAAATAATAATTGTTACTTCATTAGGATAAATTCCTAGAAATGCAGTTAAATACTATGAACATTTTTAAGGCTCTTCATACACATTGTCAAATTGCCATTTTGTATTCCAATCATTAGTTTATAAAAATTCTTAGGAAAAATTATTTTTAAGTATATATAAGAATGAATTAACTTGAGGCACCTAACATGAAATTCTATATCCTAGGTAAGCCTGGAAAGTCTTCAATTGCTCTTTTGAGGGGGAAAAAAAGTCATTGGCTTATTTATTATTTTTTACAGTATTACCTTCTTAATGAATAGAGTATGTTCCATTGACACTGCTATTTTAAAAAAGTATCAGAAGAGAAATAATGTAGCAGGCATATAGAGAGATTTCAGGATGTCAGAGAGCTTATGGTATCAAAATACAGATCAGTAAAGGAGGGTGAGAATGGCTGTACAATTTGAAGAATGTAGTCAATGTCACTGTATTGTCCATGTAAAAATTATTGAATTGGTGTATGTTTTGCTATGTATATTATCAACAACAATAAAAGTGTAACTAGATTCCAATGAAAGGAATGTTAAATTTATTTATTCAACTTATACATATTGAACACAAAATCTGAGACAAGCAATGTGTTCAATACCAGAAACTCAAAAATGAGTAAGAGACAGTCTCCTTAGGGTTATGTTCCCTGTTTAAAGGAAGAGTAAATGAATGAGACCACCACATCGTTTATTGCCTGCCATGAGCCCTTTCCAAGTATATTTTTGCTTATTTACTCCTCCCAACAGTCCTGTGAGAAAGGTACACCTCCGTATATTATAGGAGAGAAAACTGGGGATTAGAAAAATTGAGTTACTTGCCCAAGGTCACAAGTGAGTAAGTGACATAGCTAGAATTTATACGCAAGCTACTGGCTTGACTTTCACCATATCATGCTGCCAAAAAGCTCAGGAGAAGAATGGGAAATGGATGTATCTATTTTCCCTATTATTCTAGGATTTCCCTGTTCCTACCTCTTGTCTTGAAAAACAACATTCATAATTCATATCAATGGTGTGAATAGATACTGGTATTGTGGATGGAGATGGGAAGAGATGGGAGACAAAGGAGGTGTGTGATGTTGATATCAGTTAAATGCTTTCTTACACTTGTTTAAGAGACTGACGTGTTAGGATCTACATGAAAAATTTCTTTTATAAGGATCAGCACAAAGCTGGTTTCTATGAGGTGGAGGTCAAAGATGTCCCAAATGTCCAATGTTTCCAAGCTGCTGTACCACCCCATCATCTCTAACATCAACTACTCCCTCTCCCCTCAGTACTCTCTCTCCCATCTTTGGGTTCCCTAATTCTCTGCAATGTCTCACAGAACTCATAAATGGTATAAAGGAAATGGCTCACGCAGTTGTGGAGGCTGGTAAGTCCCAAATTCATGGGTCAGGCGTAGGCTTCCCCTAGCCCTCAGTCTCTGCCCAAACACAATAAGCTTTCTTGTTCCATGGGCCAGGAAGCCCACTGCACTGTCGTCTGTGTGGATCTCTTGTGGGTCTTTGCAGCTGGTCTCTGCTGCCAGGCTCTGCTTCCAGTCTCTCCTTCCTTGGTAGTGGTGGGCTCTTCTCTCTGCTCTGGAATCGGCTCTCCTTTAAGGCCAAACTGACCAGTCCCCTTGGTGGGCCACAACTATCTTGTTTGCACATGCCCACCCAATCACCTGGGTGGGTGTTACAAGACCATGGGCGAGAAAGGCCATACTAAGTAATTTATCACACTGGCAGGATCATATTGCAAATTGACCTAAGACAAGTTAGTGATGCATAAATATTATGTTCCTTGGGGTAGTTATCAGTAGTCACCAATAAATAGAGCTATTTTTACCAAAACTTTTACCAGGCTGCCTCATGCATTACAGGACATTCAGCATCCTGATCTCTGCCCACCAAGTGTACAAAGCGACCCTTCACCATAATAAGTGTGCCAACCAAAATCCCTTCCACGCTGTTCCAATCATAAGTGTGGGGAACAAAGAAGGGAATATTGAGGATAACTGTTTTAACCAACTTTTGGCTTGAGGCAGGGCGGAAAAGACAGGGGGCAGTATAAGCTATGGGAAATTTCAAACGTTCGCAGCAAAAGAGTTATACACCTTAAACTCTCCAATTGTTATTGATGTTTGCAAGAAATATGAACTGCTGTCTGATGACTCACCCAGAAACATTCTCAATGAGGAGTCCACTCTGAGTTATGGTCCAGAGCTGTGCTATAGAACAATAAGTTATCTAAGGAACAAAGTCAGTCTCCCTGAAGTTGGAAGAAAAGTAGGTCAGTAGAAGAGGAAACTATTAAGAGAGGTCAAATGCAGAGGTTAGTGACTGATGTGGAGTCCCAGGTTTTCACCATAGCTTAATCGATCATGACTTCTCTAGTTTAACCTTATCTGCGAGCCCCTGTGCTCCCTCTAGGCATTTTGACAGAAGTTAACGCCGTTCACTACTCAATTCGCCTTCTCTCCTACACTTCCTCTGCTGCCTTCCCAATTTCCCCCACTCAGCACTTATCATATAACACACTAAAGAACTTATTTATTATGGTTATTATTTATTTTATGTAAACCTCTCCATTTTAGTGCATGCTCCACTGGGGTGTTTTTCTCTTTTGTTCCCTGAGGTATTCCTATTAGAACTCTGCCTGGGATTCAATAAATGTTTGTCTGTTTTGTCATTCTTATTTTATAGATGAGGAAACTGACACAGAGTCAGTGGTAGAACCCGGATTAAAACCTGGATAATTCCATTTCTAAAGCCCTTGTTCTTACGCTTTCAACTTTGTCTCCCTCTGCCTTCTTCCACAACGTTTGGGTAATGAGTTTCCAGGTTCCTTAGTCCCCAAGACTGGCTTAATCCCCACGTCATCCAGGGCGCCCTATTTTTAAATTCAGTAGTAGCACTTTTATATTTTGTTGTAATTGCCTAATTATCTCTACTTTTCTCCAGCTAGTCTGTAAGTTCCCTGAGGGAAGAGACTGAGTTTTGTTTCCCATTGATTTCCCAGGGCCCAGAACATAGTAGCTGTTGTTGTTAGTTGCCCTGAGTTTTCTCTGACTCATGGTGACCTTACGTATAACAGTATGAAACATTGCCTGGTCCTGTGCCATCTTCTTGAAAGTTGGTGTGTTTGAGTCCATTGAGCCTATTGTGTCACTCCATCTCATTGACAGTTTCCCTCATTTTCACCAATGAGTATGTAGTAGGCCTTCAGTAATTATTTGTGAATTAATACATGATAACATCTATGGCGCAGTGGTTAAGAACTATGGTTGCTAACTTAAAGGTCAGCAGTTTGAGTCCACCAGCTGCTCCCTGGAAACCCTATGGGGCAGTTCTACTCTGTCCTATTGGATTGCCATCAGTAGAATTGACTCGAAGGCAATGAGTTTTTGTTAGTTTGCTTGTTTAACATCTACACAGTGACATGCTATCAGAGTCCTCTTTTCGTATTCTTTCTTCTGGAAATAATCCATTAGGTGCAGGTGTCATGTAGGAGAAGGGAAAAATTACCTTGAACTGTAAAAATCTGCCCTAGCATTCATTAGACTGGAATGCCAGACACAGATAAAGCAACTGCCAAGTTAGCAAGAATCAATATTCCTCCCAAGGACACACTGCAACTGTAAAGTGTACCCTTCAGAGACTGAGAGACTTCTTATACACTGAGAAACTTTGTTCTCCAAAATCATAGGCTATCAGAAACCTTGCCATTTGAAATCATATCAGTAAGAATGAAATATCCCTTTCTTGCCTGGAGGCTCTAGGTCACTTTGACACAGAAAAGTAGTCTCGATTTACAACCAGATGCAAAGCTTCAGATAAAGGGTCTTAGAATGCAACACTGCACATCTATCTTAAGCTTAATGTTGCCAGGGAAAACAAGACACTGGGTCCACTTTGCAGTGCAGACCTGATGTTGGCCCCTTTACACACTAAACTCTACCCTCCCCCTAAATCCTAAAATAACTCTATTTGCCTTTGTTTAGTGAGACACCCACGGTTCTTCTGGCATGTAGTCTCTCTCATTGCAATGAGTCAACAAGCCCCACTTTGTCCAACTTCAGGTGTGTCATGGTGGTCTTAGGCTGATTGGCTAGGACACTTACGGGGCCCTCCTGTGCTACAGCCCACTTCTCAAATTGGCTGCACATTGGAATTATCAGTCAAACTTAAAACACAAAGGCCTGGATCCATCCCCAGAAGTTATGATTGAATTCGTCTGGAGTCGAGTCTGGGAATCAGTATTTTTTAAATTCCCCACCATTAGCACCTGTTGCCGTCAAGTCGATTTCAACTCAGAGAGACCTCATGTACGTCAGAATAGAACTACGTTCCACATGTTTTCAGTGGCTGAATTTTTGGAAGTAGATCACCAGGTCTTTCTTCCAAAGCACCTCTGGGTTGACTTGAACCTCCAACCATTTGATTAGCAGCAGAGCCTATTAACTGTTTGCACCACCCAGGGACTCCTGAAGTTCTTCAGTGGATTCTAAATTGCAGCCAGGGTTAACAATCACTCTTCTAAAAATGCGCCCACCTCTAACATAGAAAAATCTAGAATGGCTGTTAAAATGCAGTTTCACTGGACCACAACTGATTCCTCTGAATCAGAATCTTTGACTGCAGATTTGAGGAATCTGTATTGTTATCGAGTACCTCAAGTGATTTTTATGCACACAGAAGTTTAAGGACATTGCGTACTGTATTTTACCTCCTCTCCAAAATACTCTTTCAATTTTTGGTTTTCATGGTGCACAGAACCAAGAGTAACAGGAGAAAAAGAGAAGGAAACAGAGCAAGCTCTGTGCTGTGCTGAATACCACGGCTTTTTCTCTTATTTTAGAGTTGTTTTTTGAGACAATTTATCTGCTCACAAAACCGACGCTTAAGCGGGGTGGGGAGGGAAGCACAGGCAGGGGATTGGAAAAACTGAGGAAAAGGAACACTTTATAAATGTAACAAAATAACCCGTTGCCATCAAGTCAATTCCAACTCATAGAGACCCTATGGAACAGAGTAGAACTGCCCCATACGGTTTCCAAGGAGTAAGCTGGTAGATTCGAACTGCCGACATTTTGGTTACTGGTCATAGCTCGTTATAGCTCTTAACCACTGCGCCACCAGGGCTCCGTATATATATGTATATATATATATAGAGAGAGAGAAAGTATATACTCTATACTTTATATATATATATATAGAACATATATATATATATATTGCTAAGTTTTACATAGGCTGAGGGACTCAACAATTGGAAGTAACTCAGGTCTTGGTTCAGCTGAAGTAAAACCGTCTGTGCCAGACAAGCTGAAACTCTGTTCGTTAGAAATGGTCACTGCAATGCCTAAATACTGCCACAAGGGGGCATCTGTGTCTTTGATAAAAACAAGGACACTCAGAGCCTTAGAAATTCCTTAATGTTGCCAAAGAACTATTTTGCAAGATACTTTTTCCCCTTTTAATTTTATGAAGTCATTTTAGGGTAGAGGACATAATGCGACATACGGTAGTATAGTTTACTGTAATAGTAAATCATCTGGGGGCTACCTCCTGCCCTAATATTCCAAATAATCTCCCTATTTTAAGGTCAGCTGTGCCATTTTGATATGAAGAGACAAATATGATATATTGAAATTGCTGCATTTACAGAGGTCTTTATATTACATTGTATCTTCTAAGTTTTTTTTTTTTAATCAAGTCAGTTAAAATGATAATGCAATCTATTTTCATCAGAAGTGATATGTGTAATTTCCTTGAAACTGTTTGCAAATAGAAACTGGAAGTAGAAATTATTGATAGTACTATGGGATAAATGTTCTTGGGGTTCACATCATTTTCCAGTAAATGCTATTGACTGACTTACATGATTTCTAAATAATTACTTTCTATTTTTTGAAAGATTCTGAACAGGGGTGACAAAAATGGCTATCATACATTAAAAACAAATTTATGAATTAGGCTTATTATTTAAAAAATAATCAGTGATTTTTTCAGAATAATATTTTAATTATATTTTAAAATAATAGCCTTCCTAAGACAAATTCTGAACAAAGTTGAATATTACACCTTCTACAAAACATCTCAAAATACACAAGCCAAAAGCGTTAAGACAGCAATAGAACAGCTCCTGGACATACAGCAAAAATGAGCACAACTGAAAATAGCCTTGGGCCTATGAATACAATGAATTTAACTCCTGAAATTAAGTTACGTTATATGGCACAGTTGACCTTAAAATAGGGAGATTACTCAGGTGGGCCTGGCCTAATTACATGAGCCCTTTCTTCCTCTGGTCTCAGAAGGGGAAGTCTGAGATATGAAGCATGGAAGAACTATCTGTTGAATTGTGCCCCCTACTCCCCAGAAGATATGTTTCAGTCCTTATTCCTGGTACCCGTGGATGTGACCCTGTTTGGAAATAAGGTCTTTGACAACGTTATCGGTTCACGTGAACTGGAGTAGAGTCAGTTCTAACCTAATACGAATGAAGGTCTTATAAAAGGAGTAGAAGAGACACAGGCATAGACACACAGGCAAGACAGTCATGTGAAGATGAAAGCAGAGATTGGAGTGGTGCATCTACCAGCCGAGGAACGCCGAGGGTTGCAGGGAACCACCGGAAGCTAAGAAGAGACAAGGATATCTTAGATAGCTCACATTTAACACGTCTCTTCCCCTGAAGCCTTCAGAGGGAGCCTGACCCTGCTGACTTGATTTTGGACTTGCTTCCACTACTGTGAGACAATAACGTTCTGTTGTTTTGAGTCACCTTGTTGGCGGTATTTTGTTACCGCAGCCTTGGAAAACTAATACAAAAGAGATCTGAGTTAAGGAAAGTTCTCCACCCCTGAGACGGAGGGAGTCTCATGGCAAATATTTGAGAATAGCCTCTAGGAGGAGAAAGCAGTCTCCACTGACAACTGGCAAGATGAGGGCACATCAATCCTACAACTGCAAGGAAATGAACTCTGCCAACAATTTGATGGAGTTGGAAGCAGATCTTTCCTTAGTTGAGTCTCCAGATGAGGCCACAGCTGGCCAGCACCTTAATTTCAGCCTGTGAGATCCTGAACAGAGGACCCAGCTAAAATGTACCAAATCCTGACCCATGAAAGCAGTGAGCTTGAAAATGGATGTTATTATAAACCATTAAATTTGTGATAATTTGTTAAACAGCAATAGAAAACAAACGTACTCTCTCTACGCTGGTAACTTTAGTCATTAACAAAAATTTAATTTATGTTCAGAATTATTTGCTTAAGATGGTAGTGAAATATGGTGGTAGAGTTTAGAAATATGTTCAGTCAGTAAGATGCAAGCAAACTGAAGAAAAAAAAGTGATGAGAAATATTTACAAATACAAGATCTCTAAGCTTCTTTCCAAATCCCAGAGTTTATGGCTGTATTTTCTGATTCTGATCTCTGAAGTCCCTTATCTTCAAAGTTTTCTATGACTTTTATTAACGTCACCAAATATGCTAATTGAGATATTTGTTGATTTGGGTGAGTTTGTGGCAGTTGTGACCCACTCATAATATATGACTTTGAACATGAAATAATTTCAAGGCCCGTGAGTCATCTAATTTAGACTTTTCCATTTTAGAAAATATGTCATGATCCAACAATTCTCTTTAGTAGTTGGACTAGACTTGTTAATTCTTTCCTTTATGTAAGACTCAGACATCTATTTAAAAGCTTTTCCCGTGAGAACACTGTGAGCAAATGTAAGACAACTTCATCATAATAGGAGCCCTGGTGGCACAGTGGTTAAGAGCTTGGCTGCCAACCAAAAGGTCGACAGTTGGAATCCACCAGCTGCTCCTTGGAAACCCTATAGGGCAGTTCTACTCTGTCGTGCAGGATCGCTATGAGTCAGAATCGACTCAATGGCAACAGGTTTGCTTTGGGTTTTCATTATTATAACC
This sequence comes from Dugong dugon, assembly GCA_030035585.1. Taxonomy (NCBI): domain Eukaryota; kingdom Metazoa; phylum Chordata; class Mammalia; order Sirenia; family Dugongidae; genus Dugong; species Dugong dugon. The sequence continues at coordinate 95,270,319 of CM057463.1, read as the reverse complement.
GTTATTGCAATACAGATATTTCCTACAATGCATATTGCTTTGACTTTTCCTCACTTATTTGTTCTTTGCTCTTATTTATGTAGCATAAGTTAACTCTTCTTTGACTATTTTGGTATTTTTTGACGTTTCCATGATTTTTGTACAAGATTCTTTTTTATTTAACCTTAAGTGTTCTTCTGTAGCAAAGACATCATGAATTGTTTTAATCTTTCCTAGTCATAAAATGTATCTATAATAAAATGTCATTTAACTAAAATACATGGAAAATAAATTACATTTATTTTAAGAGAATTCTTCCCCATTCTAAGATCCATGCTAAACATTACTTGGCATTATAAGATGGGCTTGGACAATATTCTATAAGGGGACTTAAACAGCATAGTGTCTGAAGTTTACTGTCTTAGATTGGGTTCTCTAGAGAAGCAGAACTAGTGAAGTGTGTATAAGTATATATAGAGAGAAATTTACTTCAAGAAAATGGCTCATGGAATTGTGAGGAAGTGGCTCACGCAATTGTGGGGGCTGGCAAGTTCCAAATCTGTGGGTGAGGTGGCAAGCTGAAGACCTCTACTGGCTCAAGTGGTAGCAGGGGCTGATGAACCCAAAGTCTGCAGGTCAGATGGTAGGCTGGAGCCCTCTGCTGGCTCATGGGGTTGCGGAGGTTGGCAAATCCAAAATATGCAGGTCAGGAGGAAGGTCAGAGACTTCTGTAGGCTTACATCCCAAGAACTGGAGGTCAGGCAATGAGAAGAGTGCAGGGTGGAGAGAGAGAGAGAGAGAGAGCTTTGCCAGAACATTCTTTTATATATTGCAGGCAGGCCCCAACCCCACAGAAACTCCTCTTTCAACTGACCGGGCAGTTTAAATCTACCAGCCCCTTGGAAACCCTATGCAGGCAGTTCTACTTTGTCCTATAGGATCACTACGAGTTGGAATCGATTCAACAGCAATGGGTTTTTTTTGGTTTTGGTTGTTCACATTAGATCACAAAATGGAAGGTGATTTCATAGTGTCTGCCAAACCACTGAGAATCATAAAATACAAATACAAAAAAGGGCAAAAAAGCAGTTAACTTGCTGCCCAAACTACAGCTCTATGAAACTTTATAATGTAAATTACTCTAAGCTTCCCAAGCAAGGAGTCTTTTTAGAGTCTCCCTTGAAGTCTGTTCCATGGTCCATTAGTATCTACTGTCAAGATTTTCTCCATCCAGGTACAATTTCCTTTTCTTTCATTTTAACTCATTATACTGCATTATATGTCTCCATTCAAGAAAACAATTCTCTTTCTTCTAAGTATTTGGGGACGTAATTACCTTTGGATTCAGTAACATTGCTTCAGTTAATGTCTCGAGTTGTTTTTCTAGAAGAGGATTTTTCATGGATTGACTATTTAGGGCTTGCACTGTTTTGAACAGCATGTAAAGAACTTAAATTGCCACTCTTAGTCATTGAATTGAATGCTTTGATAGGCTCCAAAGCAGGTATTTACCCAGTTTATAAACTGTTACAGAGAAACAACTTTGTCTGGGTTAGAGCAAGTGAAAATTGTATAGTACAGGTTGGGAAGTTACTGCTCTATGCCATATGAATCAGATGCCCTGAGTCCCTAGTTCATTGTCTGTCACTAATTTGCTGTTGACATTCGGAAAGCTAATTTCCAAATGTGTTACATCTTTCATTTAAAGATGAAAGGATTGGATATAGTTGGGATAGTAAATACACTGCTTGAGGGTTGATACCCTTCTCCCATTTGCATACTCATTCATAACAGATAATTGATCATGATACTATTCATTCATTCACTTATTCAAATTCAACCAATATCCTTATTCTTAAACTCAGAGCAGTTTTCAATATACTTGTCAACACATTTGAGCTATCATTTAATATGAAAACAATTTACTATCCCTGGAATAGATGGCCTCCAAATCCCCTTTTCCTCTAGCATTATAGGATTTCTATTTGCATCTTTCTGTGTAAGGAATTTTGCATGACCTCAAATAGGGCTCCATTTTGCTCCAGTTCTTAACTATGTGCTTTGTTTTCCTTAATGCAGGACACAGTTTCTCCTGAATAAAATGAACCACTAGGGTAGTGATTCCTAAACATGAGTTTGCATCAGCATGTTATGAAACACAGATTGCTGGGCCCAAGCCCCAGGTGCTGATTCAGTGAGTCTATGGTAGGACTTAGGAATTTGCATTTCTAACACATTTCCAGGTGACTGTGATGCTGCTGATCTCAGGATCACATCTTGAAAACCATTGCTCTCTAGAAGAAGGTATTTCTTAACCTAGACTTCATAGGTTTAGGCATCTAAGGATAGAATTCAGAGTTCATGGAAAATGATGGGTTAAAAAATTATATACTTACTTTTAACAACCTATTATGAATGTAGGCAACAAACCACAGAATTATTAGTAGCATCTGACTTTGTCACAGTAGAAATCACAGGTATTTTCATATTGCCTTAAAATTGTTTGATATCTTGAAATATGGTTTTGCACATCACTACTCCAACTTAATGTTGATTATTTATCTGTCATTAGATTTTGTTACTGGATTACCGAAAAGGCCACATATTATTAAGTCTAATTTACAATATTTTAATAAATGTATTTCAATAAAAGTTTTACCTTTTAATTTTATGTATTTTGTTTTAAACATTGAAAACATTATTCTGAAAATAATCTATAGGCTTTCTTAATCTGCAAGAAAGGTCCACGGTAGGAGACATAAACTCCCTTTCTAAAGGTTCCTTAATGGCAGGTGGGAGTAATAAAGACTCTAAAGCCAAGTCATATTCCACCTGCCAGCACCATTTTGGCTGAGCAACCATCTTCAAGGGAATTGGCAGTTCCAGAAATGGAGGTGCTGGGTGAAGTTTGGATCCCTGGTGGCGCGGTGGTTAGGCCTGTGGCTGCTAACCAAAGGTCGGTAGTTTGAATCCACCAGCCCCTCCTTGGAAACCCTATGGGGCAGTTCTACTCTGTCCTATAGGGTGGCTATGAGTCAGAATCAACTCGACAGCAATGGTATTTTTGGTTTTTAGGGGAAGATTATCTCTAGTTTGCTTTGCACCTGAGCAAGGAAACATTAAGCTACATGACTGGACAAACGAAATTATTTAATTTTATTTTTTAAATGATTTTAATTTTAAATTATTTAGAAAATATTTAATTTTTACCTTTCCTCTTATGAAACTCTACAAGTGATTTTTGTAGAGAGATGCCACCGATAGTGCTTTTAGTTATGAGTCAGAATCAACTGGACAGCAATGGGTTTTGTTTGTTTGTTGATCACTTAGGGCAACGGTTCTTAGAACAGGTTGGGGAGGTTCCTGAATAATTTTCAGGGGATCCAAGAAGACCATAAAAACTCTTTGTAACAGTACTAAGATGTTACTTGCCTTTTCACTCTATTCTCTCATTAGCATACAGTGAAGTTTTCAATAGGCTACATGATGTGTGATGACTGAATGTAAAAGCAGATATGAGATTCCAGCTGTTTTTATTAAGCAAGATACTAAAGAGATTTGCAAAAATAAAAACAATGCCGCTCTCACTAATTTTCTGTGTTTTGGGAAATATAATTATTTTAATGAAAATGTGTTATGTTAATACATAAGGAGACCTGGTGGTGCAATGGTTGAGTGCTCTGCTGCTAACCTAAAGGTTGATGGTTCAAACCCACCAGCTAGCTGCTCCTCAGGAGAAAAGACCTAGTGATCAGCTCCTATAAAGATTGTTGTTGTTATTAGGTGCCGTCAAGTTAGTTTCAACTCATAGTGACCCTATGTACAACAGAACAAAACACTGCCTGGTCCTGGGCCACCCTCCCAGTCATTGCTATGTTTGAGCTCACTGTTGAAGCCACTATATCAATCCGTCTTGTTGAGGGACTTCCTCTTTTCCACTTCTTCCTCTATTTTACCTAAAATGATGTATTTCTCCAGGGACTTGTCCCTCCTGATAAAAGGTCCAAAGTAAGTGAAATGAAGTCTCACCATCACTGCTTCTAAGGAGCATTCTGGCTGTACTTCTTCCAAGACAGAGGTGTTCATTCTTTTGGCAGTCCATGACATATTCAACATTCTTCGTCAACACCATGATTCAAATGCATCAATTCTTCCTGATTTTCCTTATTCATAGTCCAGCTCTTGCATGTATATGAGACAACTGAAAATACCATGGCTTAGGTCAGGCACACTGTGAACTGGAATCAACTTGACGGCAATGAGTTTCATTTGCTTTTTTTTGGTAGGTCAGGCACACCTTAGTGACATCTTTGCTGAACATTTTAAAGAGGTCTTTTGCCAGTAGAGATTACAGCCTAGAAAACCCTATGGGGGCAGTTCTGCTTTGTTCTATAGGGTCACTATGAGTCAGAATGGACTGTATGGCACAAAACAACAACAATCGTTAATATGTAATGGGTTTATAATTGATATTTTTAAATGAACTAACCAGTAAATTGGAGCCCTGATGGGGTAATGGTTAAGAGCTTGCTGCTAACCAAAAGGTCAGCAGTTCAAATATATCAGCCGCTCCTTGGAAATCTTATGGGGCAGCTCTACTCTGTCCTGTAGGATCACTATGAGTTGGAAATGACTCGAAGGCAATGGGTTTGCTTTTTAGGGTTTAATATGGTAAATATTGCTAGATGTAACTAACATAAACAAAAGCACTTTGAAGTCTTCAATTTTTAAGAGTGTGAAAAAGAAAGATGATCCAACACAATATGAAAATTTTTGAACAATATCATTAATATCACACACAATTAAAATTCTGCTGAAGATAAGTAAAAAAGGGTTGCAGCAGTCAATGGCATCACTAGGGTTGATGTCACCCAGTGTGCTAACTCATGGTGTCACCCCACCCCCATGGACCTCCTCCCGTATCAGAACATATAGAATCCTTAGTAATATTTTTTGTACTAATATTACTCATTAAATGTAATTCATGTATATCATTCCTTTAATTACTACTTCAGTCTCAAAAAAATTATTGAGATAAGTTCACAAATACTAGTTACCACAAAATTGTAGCTAAAACACCAGAAAATTTGACAAAATCACTGACTATAAAAACACTGGCAGCAACGAAAACTACAGCATGTGCTTGTAGAGTGTGCAGACAAAACCACGTGATTCGACGCATCATTATAATTGGATAATAATGACAGCTCTGACTGGAGGGCATTAGAAGGCTGAAAAAGTAAATTAGCATAGAGTTTTAGCCTTGTTGGTATATTAATACATGTAAGCTGGGCATAGGAAAATTATTTTTGTTGTTACCACTAACTAATAAATTTCTGCTGAAACACTGCACAAAAGTTTTATAGACAGTCATTTGGTGTCACCCCTTCTGACACTATGAACCAGTGTGGTCTGTACCCCCAGCACCTCCTTAGTGACACCACTGACAGCAGCACATCCACAGGGAACGGCCAGAAATTCAAGCCGGATTCAGAAGAGGGCATGGAATAAGGGATATCATTGCTGATGTCAGATGGATCCTGGCTGAAAGCAGAGAATACCAGAAAGATGTTTACCTGGGTTTTATTGACTGTGCAAAAGAATTTGTGTGGATCATAACAAATTATGGGTAACATTGTGAAGAATGGGAATTCTAGAACACTTAATTGTGCTCATGGAGAACCTGTACATAGACCAAGAGGTAGTTGTTCAAACAGAGCAAGGGGGTACTACATGGCTAACAATTAGGAAAGGTGTACGTAAGGGTTGTATGCTTTCACCATACCTATTCAATCTGTATGCTGAACAAATAATCCAAGAAGCTGGACTATGAAGAAGAACGTGGCATCAGGATTGGAGGAAGACACATTAACAACCTGCTATACACAGATGACAAAACTTAGCTTGCTGAAAGCAAAGAGGACTTGAAGCTCTTATTGATGAAGATCAAAGACTATAGACTTCAGTATGGATTACACTTCAACATAAAAAAACAACAAAAATCCTCATAACTAGACCAATAATCAACATCATGATAAACGGAGAAAAGATTGAAGTTGTCAAGGATTTTATTTTACTTGGATCCACAATCAACACCCATGGAAGCAGCAGTCAAGAAATCAAAAGGCACATCGCATTGGGCAAATCTGCTGCGAAGACCTCTTTAAAGTGTTAAAAAGCAAAGATGTCACTCTGAGGACTAAGGTGACCCAAGCCATGGTATTTTTTTCAATTGCCTCATATGCATGTGAAAGCTGGACAATGAATAAAGAAGACTGAAGAAGAATTGATGCCTTTGAATCATGGTGTTGGCAAAGAATATTGGATATACCATGGACTGCCAGCAGAACGAACAAATCTGTCTTGGAAGAAGCACAACCAGAAAGTTCCTTAGAAGCAAGCATGGCGAGACTTCGTCTCTTAGGTACTTTGGACATGTTATTAGGAGGGACCAGTCCTTGGAGAAGGATATTATGCTTGGTAAAGTAGATGGTCAGCAAAAGAGAGGAAGACCCTCACCGAGATGGATTGACACAGTGGCTACAACAATGGGCTCAAAGACAGCAAGTATTGTGAGGACAGCACAGGACCAGGCAGTGTCTCATTCTGTTGTAGGTAACGGGTAGCTATGAGTCGGAACCGACTTGACCTCACCTAACAACAACAACAACAAGCCTCCTAATCTGTGAGAAAATAAATTGGCTGATTGGCTTAGGCCTGGAACACTCAGTGTAGCAAGGAAAAAAAGCAGTTAATACACTGACCCATTCTAATGCTGAGCATCTTCTCTTCTCCCTTAAAGCACATAATTGGTGCTCAGTGAATGGTAGACGTCAAGGCCTCAGCCTTGGGTGTGAGGGTCCCCTTCCTTCTACCCCTAAGCATTAATTAAGGCATTTCCCTCTGTATAATTATGATTATGTTACCAGGAGAGAAAAATAAGCAAATAAAATATTCTTCACCTTGTCACACTTTAAAGCAGTGGCTGTGAAACATGGCTGACCATCACAATCATTGGGGAGCTTCTAAACATTCAGATTCCTGGGCCCAAAGGTGGAAATCCTGATTCCTCAGGTAATTCTGACAATCAATTATGTTTCAGAATCATTTCTACAAAGCCCTGCAAAAATGTATGGTACAATATTGAAATATATCCGTAGTATTTTGTGCATAGCGTGCCCTCAACAAATCTGATTGCAGTGAGTTAATTTAAAAGACAAAAAAAGTTAAACTACATAAAGAATTGCTTGGGTTTGAAACAAGATTACAAAAGAGAGGGGTAGGGGTTTGAGGTCATCTGGAGGGTCACCTGAAGTCCAGTGATGCTTTTGGAAGCTGAGGGACGTGTGCTTCATATTTCACTTAGAAACTGCAGAGAATGCTTAGTATGGTAGGTCAGGAGTTTGCTCAGTTTAAAGCCTGTATTTTACCTGCATACATGGAAATATTTCTAACATGTAATATTTGACATTTGTATAAATGTTATGTCAACACTTATCAAATAAAGTTAGAGAATAAGAAGAGACAAGTGTAGATTAAAAAATCAGCATTGCTTCTGGAGACAACCAGTGGAGATGGCAAGCCATGGAATAAATATGCTAGCATATAGTTTTATTATTAAAAATTATATTAAGTCTTTTTCTATAACGTAAAAAATTCAAGAAGAAATTTTTATGTATGACTTAAGTTTAGACTTAAATTGAAATCTTGAGAAGATTTATCTTTAACTAGGCTTTGAGTTACACTTAAGTAAGTGTAGCTTTTAGTAGTATGCTCCCTTTAGAGTGAAAAAAAGATTAATAAAATGAACTCATAAATACATCTCCTATATTAAAATATCAAGATTCTGTATAGTTTGAACTTTCAGGTGAATTACAAACTCAGTGTCCTCTCAGAAATCTGAGGCACAAGTCTATGGGTATCATTTAGGAAAAAAACAAAAGCCTGATTTTTACTCTAATTTGTGGAATCACTTATCGTTGCCATCTGGATCAGCATTTTGCCAATAATTTGATTAGCTGTTGAAATTAATGGACTCCTTAGTCAGTAAAGCACGGGCACTCACTGGGGGCTATTTAATATCCTCACTCCCTAAAGTAACATTTACCGTTTAGTGCAGTATCTCAAGTACCTAACTTGCTGCCAGGAAGTAGTTTGGTTATGGGGAAAATTAGTTCCTCTAAGATCTAATTTCAACTCTCTATTCAGCAAAGAATTTACACACAATTAAAAACAAGTGAAAATATATCTTTTCCTACCAAAAATATGAAATATAAAGAAATTAGAGTTGGAAAGGATTCTAGGAATCAATGTGATTCAAAGTCTAGAGTGTTCAAACAATTTCCATAGGCTACGCACCCAACTAGTGGCAAAACAGAGGCAGACCACATGTTTCTTGATATCCAGTCCATTTTTCTTGCAGTATGGTAGGATTTTCCAAAGTCTGATACTTATAATGTTGGTGATAAATTAGATGATTCCAGGTAGATGTGGATGAACATTAGAAAAATTACTATGTATTCATCGTAAAATGGATCAGGGAATTCAGATTTTTGCTTAGAATGTAGAAAGCTGGGGAAAGTGTTGCTTGCGCTCTAAGAACCAGAAAAGGCAGGAAAACCCGCATATCGTAAGTTTTCTCGAATCCATCAGGGAGTTGAGGTCACAGGGCAACTAACTAACCTGAAATCTATGGAAAGATAGGTACGTACATCTAAGAAGATACAGGCCACAATTACGTGAAAAAGCAGGTGGAATATGGTATTTTCATGCCAGATGGTAAAAGGAATTCAGTTAAAATTTTTAATGAGAACTTTCTACACCTGGATTGTGGGTAAGCATGAGAGTATAGAAACCCTGGAAGCCAAATTTAAAAGGGGAATTTATACCTTCTTGCAGGCTCTTTTGCATAGCTCTCAGCTAGGTGTTGATAAGAAAGATTGGAGGCAGGCGGGAAAACAGAGAAAGCTTCCCTCATGGTCCAGTACTGGAGCAAGGGGATGGCCACCACTGCAGGAAAAGCAGAAAACTCACTTGGGTCCTTCTCCAGTGGAAAAAAGCTTTAAATCACTGAGGGACAGGCAACAAACTCTTTCACATTCAGGTCACTGGTTTAGATCCACTGTGGCTGGGAAAAGGGAAAAAGAAAATACTCTCTGCATTTGGGGGAGGGACAGGAAACCTCTTGGGCCTAGACTATAGGAAATCTACCACTGAGGCAGGGTAAGATCACTGAGAAAGCCTTCAGACACAGTGATACAGGGCCTTCCTAAGACTCTGGCTGAATCAGGGCAACAGAGAACCTTGCTGCCCACCACCATCAGGCTAGCAAGCACCTAATAAACAACAAACAACAATCTTCCACTGGAGGTGTGGCAAAAGCTTGGAAATAGATCCTCACAGAGAGGGGAACAGGAACACTGTGAAAAGCCCTTTAGCAAGCCAGCTCCCAACCTAAGTACAGGGTAACACTGCTGTTGTTGTATGCCTTCTGATCAACTCCAATTCATAGTGACCCTTTAGACAGAGTAGAACTGCCCCATAGGGTTTCCTAGGAAGACTTAAGAATTGATGCTTTTGAATCATGGTGCTGGCAAAGAATATTGAATATACCATGGACTGCCAGAAGAACGAACAAATCTGTCTTGAAGTAGTACAGCCAGAGTGCTCCTTGGAAATGAGGATGGCAAGACTTCGTCTCACATACTTTGGAATGTTATTAGGAGGGACCAGTCCCTGGAGAAGGACATCATACTTGGTAAGGTAGAGGGTTAGTGAAAAAGAGGAAGACTCTCAACAAGATGGACTGACACAGTGGCTGCAACAATGGGCTCAAACATCACAAGGATTGTGAGGATGGCACAGGACTGAACAGTGTTTCGTTCTGTTGTACCTGGGGTCAGTATGAGTCAGAACCGACACAAGGACACCTAACAACAGCAACAATCTTTATGAAAGCAGGCCACTAAGTTTTTTCTCCCTCAGAGCAGCTGGTGGATGCAAACCACCAACCTTTCAGTTAGCAGCTGAATGCTTAACTATTGTGCTACAAGGAGTCCTAGGTAACACTACAGGATATTAAAGCCAGTGTTGTACTAAAGTTTGCATTGCAGCAACAAAACCCAAATCCAGCTGCAACACTTGACTATATTGAATAAACTCTCTCCCTTTTTCCTCATACAGTAAAAGTCAGTCAGAAGAAGAAGTATATCCATTTCTAGGCATAAATATTATTTACTTCAGTCTTTACTGTCCTACACACAATGTTAGATTTTTAACAAAAAATTATAATATAAAGTTCCACTTGTTAAGTACTAAGAGAGATATATGTGCAAGGTGTATTAAGAGTATAAATGAGAGAAATAGTTCTTTTCTCATCAAGGAGATCTTGCACATGGAATTAACCTGAATCAAGCACAATGAGTTTGCCAGGCAGACAAAGTTGGGAAGGACTTCCTTCCTAGACTGATCGTCCTATGCCGAACATGGAGGCATGGGATAATATGACATTAAATTAGTATGCTACAAGACCTTATATTTCATAAACGTATCTAACAAGAGCATAGCTCTCCCTCCACATCAGTTTTCTACAGATGGGTCAGAAGTTTAATTAGTGTTTGCCCAGGGTTCAGAGAAAAAAATATTGAATAATAATAATAAGAAAAACAGTGCTTTTATTTTTTTTTTTAAAAAAGCCACTTCTAGGTAGGATTTTCCTGTAAATTGAGAGTTAAAATACAGGGAACATATGGCTGACTTTGTAAAGGGCACTACAATTGAATGATTATTTCTAGCCAGTGGGAAGCACCTGGATCAATATTGAAGCCAAGCAAGTAAGAACAGGAATGGACCTCTTCCTGTGCTCTGGTGGAAGCATGAGACTGACGGATCGTGGTCTTTGCTTTAGAGAAGGACATCCACTGTATCATTTTTCTCTTAGTTGAAATGATAAATCTGTTTTGTTCACTAATCTGACAATTGAACACCAGAGAGATGCTTGAAAACACATTCATCTCTTCCTAGACTCTGCCAAGATACTTTCCTTGGCAACTGAAAAATTGGGAGTGTACCTGCAGTGGCATTAACACGATGGAGCAGCAGTAACAGATGCAAATCCAGACCTGTCATGCACAGTTTGCAAGCATCAAAGGAAAAGTAGTTCTCCATTCATTAGTTTGTAGCCTTGGGTTTCCATAGTACTCTGCTCATCAGGCAAACTGGGAATGTATTCACTTGAATAGGTTAGAATGATAGAGATTAGGATGATAGAGTCAGTATACAGATTAAAATTTTTGGATTTCTTTTCTGTTAGAGAAAACATCAGAAGAAAATATGAGCGTGTCTATCCTTTTGTATAACCGTGCCTCTTTTCAGTGGAAATCATTTCCATTCATTCATCCAGTCAGTCATTCAGATTTATTTTTCATTAAATTTACTATTGAACCCCAATGAGCTGTAGTGCTAGATACTGTGACTACAGCTATAAAAAAGTTCATCTCCTCAAAAAGCCTTCATTCATTTATTCTTTCATTCATCATATATCGTTAGTAGGTCTACTGTGTACTATCTACTTTGCTAGGTTCTGAAGCTATAATAACAAACAAAATTAGACATGTTCAGGTATCTGCCCTCATTGTTTTGGAGTTTTTATTGCATTCCTTGGTTGAAAACACTTGCCTGTGGCTTGTGGTTAGAGAAGTATGCTAAGTTTTCCCAGGAAGGCAACCCATTGTTTTCAACTAAAGAATCGGGAGGATGGAAGAAGAAAGAAGCTTCTTCCTTTACTACATGGGTAAGGAGTCACAGTTAATCTTTGCCTTAGAAATAAAGGTTGTTAAATAAAATGACTAATCTGATATGTATTCATCATGTTGGTATACTATGCTGAAACCGGAAGTAAGTACAATACAAAACAAATTTTGGAAAATACAGTTATAGATAGCAAATTGATTTAAAAAATAAAAACTTAGAAAAAACAGTTATAAATATCCTACCTTGATTTCACTGGGCACATTCTTTACCAGTAACTTTTTTCCAGGATACATTCTTGTTCACATTGAAATGACATGCCACAGCACAAGAAAAGCTGACAAATAAATAAGAATTGTAGCACAGTCAGATTTTTTAACATGAAATCCTCCTTCCACCAGACTCTCCTGTCCCCATACATTTGACATCCCAACAAATCTGTACAGGAAGTGGCAATTTGATTTCCTGCTAGTAGAGGTTTTCAGTAGAGGCCAGGCTAAGCAAATGACATAAGTAAAATGAAAAAAAAAAAAAAAATTACATAAAACTATGGCTGTTTTTAATGATTTCTTCTAATTCTTTCACTAGAAAAACTGAAAAGCTTTGTATGAGGTAACTAAAATAAAAATCCATACATAGGGTTGACAGGAGAAAGTTCCAGATAAGAGGTCAGCCCAATTACTTTCCTTACTATTCCATGAACACATCATATACAGCACTTGCAACCTATTACTCATGCTAATTATCTCTAACTGGAATATACTCTTCCCTTCAGACCTCTAGACAATTAAAATATTTTTCAGATTTTTCCTCCTTCATGATTTCTCCAATTCACAGTGATCTGAACTCACTGTACTTCTCCTCCCTATCTTCCTGTGTCTGTTTAACCGTACACTGCTTTATGAGCTTTTGTATTAGTCATTTGTTATTATTTAGCTTTTCCAGGTGTGCATATCTCATTTTCCACCTAAATCGTAATCTTTTTGGGACCAAGGACCACGTTTCACATTTTTTTAACCTCCATGAAATGAAAAAGGGAGAGAATCAATACCAGAATCACCTCATGACACTAGGTAGCTCAGGAACATCTGAGTTGTTTGAATCAAATGGATTAAGAGCCAGCTGGAACAGCAAGCTAACTTGTACAAAATCCCATCTGGGCCCATGCAGCCTTTGTCCTATTTTTGGCTTCTATGAATAATTTCTGGAACTTCACAATATAAATTTGTTGTACAATTAAAGAAATAAATGAACGAGTTGTGTCCCATCTGGCGGTCTTGTTATGGCTCCAAAGATGTGAAGTTAAAGGTACTCCCCGATTTACCACATTTTTCAGTTACAACGAAGTGTACTTACCTCTGTCACTGTATCTGGAACATTGTATCTTCCTGGGAGGAAGTTAAGGGAAAATGCATGCAGGGGATATGGAGAAAATCACTGAGTTATGTATGCATGCTCCAAGTATTTGATCAGGATAATATGATGAAAGAGATTGGTGGAAAAATCATTCATATGGCAAGAATGCTGAATTTAGAACTTGATATCACCAGTGTGGAACAGCTCACAGATCACAAAGAAGGGAAATGGACAGATCAGGACTTAATGGATTTTGAAGAGAAAAGAAATGCTGAAAAAGGAAGAAATAATGAGGAAAAGAAAGGAGAAAAGTTGTCAAAAAAATTTACAGTGAAAGGATTAGCTGGGCTTTTTTCTAAACTAAATCAAGGACTTCAGTTGCTTAAAAACATGGACCCAAATGCTGATCACTTTGCCAAAGTCAATAGACAGATTTGGGAAGCTGTGAGATGTTACTGAGGAATATATAAAGAAAAAAAGAAAAAGACCATACAGACAATTCTCAATAATTTTCTGACTAGAAATGCCATCACCATTCCCAGGGGCAATCAAGATGATCCAGAACATCTACGGGTAGAGTTATTCCAACAACTGACAAAATGCCAATGTCATCCAACTGTTCTTCATTGTCGGAGTAAATTTTTATGATTTGTGTATTTTTTTATATATGTATATATATATAAAAATATATTTGTAAGTCTGTATGTAATGTTTCCAACCTCTAAAGACAAATATTGAATTTATAAAGATACTGATAATAAAAGGCAATAATAATGAAAACTAAAAAAAAAAAAAAAAAAGAGGCATTCAACTTACATCAGAACTGACTTAAGATGAAATTGTCAGAATGGAATCCCATTGTAAGTTGGGGACTACCTGTATTTGGGTATTTGAGATGAAAAAAATTTTTGTGGAACATTTATTTGGTAAGAGGGCTTAGAAGGGTACAGAGTAATTTATCCAGCCCTTTGTCTAATATGCAAGATGTTGTAACTTAGGTTTTGCCCATGATAATGCCTTGTCAGGATTTTGCAGAACTTAGAAGAACTTCCTTACCTGGCTCCTTCATGCCCTCTCTCATGCATTACCCATCTCTTTACTGAAAGACGTGTATTGCCGACAAATAATTTTTTCCTCTCTTCTAAGGATACATTGGCAATAACATGTTATTCCAGCTTTACTTTCCTCTTTAGGACATTTTTCTCTTCTTCAGTCTTGATATTGTAGTTAATAGAAAATTCCAGTAAAAGCATCCAAGTTTAGGCTAGAACAAAGTAGAAGTAACACTAACACTGCTAAACTGATTGGATCTTTCTTTGAAGTTTCGAAAGTTCCATGAGCCTCTTGATGCATTTTAGAATAATCATTTTGAAAATAAATTATGTGTTTATAAATTATGTGTTTCTTGGGACAAAAACAAGTGCTTTGAGCTTTCTAATTACTTGATCACTGTATACCTGGAGATTTACTGTGTTAGTTTACTGAGATTAGCAACATACATTCTCCTGATATCAATTGAAAAGATGGCAAAAACATAAAAATAATAACATGTATTGAATATTTGCATTTTCTAATTACTTTTCTTCCTCACTTTTAGTGAGCCAGGTTTAGTCATCTGCATGATGCAGGTTGTTAATGAGTCTTTCTCCAATCCTGATGCCCCATTCTTCTTCATATAGTCCCCCTTCATGGATTGTTTGCTTAGCATACAAATTGAATAAGTATAGTGAAAGGATACAAGCCCGACACACACGTTTCCTGATTTTAAACCATGTAGTATCTCCCCTTTTATGTTCAAAGGACTGCCTCTTGGTCTATGTGCAGGATCCTCATGAGCACAATTAAGTGTTCTGGAATTATCATTCTTCCTGATATTATCCATAATTTATTATGATCCATACAGTGGAATGCCTTTTCATAGTCAATAAAACACAGATAAACATCTTTCTGGTATTCTCTGCTTTCAGCCAAGATCCATTTGACATCAGCAATGATATTCCTTGTTCTATGTCCTCTTCTGAACCCAGCTTGAATTTCTGGCAGTTCCCTGTCAGTGTTCTGCTGCAACCGTCTTTGAAGGATCTTCAGCAAAATTTTACTTGCGTGTGATATTAATGATATTGTTCGATAATTTCCGCTTTCTATTGGATCACCTTTCTTTGGAATGGGTGCAAATATGGATCTCTTCCAGTCATTTGGCCAGGTAGTTGTCTTCCAAATTTATTGGCATTGATAAGTGAGCAGCTCCAGTGCTGCATCCATTTTTTCAAACTTTTCAGTTGGTGTTCTGTCACTTCCTGGAACCCTGTTTTTCACAATGCCTTCAGTGCAGCTTGGACTTCTTCCTTCAAAACCAGGTTCTTGACTATATACTTCCTCCTGAAATGGTTGAACGTCAATCAATTCTTTTTGGTGCAGTAACTATTCTTTCCATCTTCTACTGGTACTTCCTGTGTTGTTCAATATTTAGCTCACAGAATCTTTCAATATTGCAACTAGAGGCTTGACTTTTTTCTTCAGTTCTTTCAGCTTGAGAAATTTCAAGCATGTTCTTCCTTTTTGGTTTTCTAACTCCAAGTTTTTACATATTTCATTATTCTACTTTACTTTATCTTCTCGAGCAGCCTTTTGAAATCTTCTGTTCAGCTCTTTTACTTCATCATTTCTTCCTTTTGCTTTAGCTACTCTATGTTCAAGAGCAAGTTTCAGAGTTTCTTCTGACATCCATTTTGGTCTTTGCTTTCTTTCTTGTCTTTTTAATGACCTTTTGCTTTCTTCATGTATGATGTCCTTGATGTCATTCCACAACTCATCTACTCTTCAGCCATTAGTGTTCAATGTGTCAAATCTATTCTCGAGACGATCTCTTAAGTCAAGTGAAACACACACAAGGTCACACTTCAGCTCTCATGGACTTGTTTTAATTTGCTTCAGCTTCAACTTGAATTTGCATATAAACAATTGATTATCTGTTCTGTAGTCAGCCCATGCCTGTTCTGACTTATGATATTGAGCTTCTGCATAGTATCTTTCCACACATGTAGTCAATTTCATTTCTGTGTGCTCCATCCAGTGATGTCCATGTTTATAGTCACTGTTTATGTTGTTGAAAAAAGGTATTTTCAGTGAACAGGTCGTTGGTCTTGCAAAATTCTGTCATGTGATCTCTGCATCATTTCTATCACCAAGGCCATATTCTCCAACTACTGATCCTTCTTTGTTTCCAACTTAACAATCCAATCGCCAGTAATTATCAATGCATCTTGATTGCATGTTTGATTAATTTCAGACTGTTGAAGTTGGTAAAAATCTTCAATTCTTCATATTTGCCATTAGTGGTTGGTGGGTAAATTTGAATAATAATTGTATTAACTGGTCTTCCTTGTAGGTGTATGGATATTATCACATCACTGACAGCATTGTATTTCAGGGTAGATCTTGAAATATGCTACTACTCTCCACCAAATCTGCTTCTTAAATACCCAAAGAGTAGCTTCCTGTAAAAATGGTGTGGACAGCGTTGTCTGACTTCCTCTAGCTTCACAAGGGGGAAAGAGAACCAAGATCAATAGCCCAAGGCTGATTTCTGTGAAGCAGAGGTTGAACCTGCCTCCTCTCTCTTCCATCTTTACCAATTCTGACACCAACCATCCCTTCCACTGCACTCCCCACTTCTCTGCTATGTTAGATAATTCATTGCAATGGCCACACAGAACTCACAGACAGTATTCACATTTATGGGATTTATTAGGGAAGTAACAGGTTACAATTCAGTTCAGCAATGTTCGGGATACAGTTCTTCCATCAGGACAGCCTTTTCTCAGCTGTGCTCGCATACATGCTTCTCTTTGGCCCCTTGGCCTCTGCCCTGCTTGGGCAAGTATTACAAAGCTCTTTTACCTCTGCCGATAAGTGCCCGAGGTATCCCACTCTGCCAGTAAGCCTTGGCCCATAGGTGCTCAGCTCTAGCTTCATGGTTTGGCAAACTTAGCTCTACCAAGTACCCGAAGGCCCCCTACTCCGCAAGCAAACCTCCTGCTCAAAAGCACTCAGCTTTCTTGCTCCATGGGTCAGGAAGCCCACCACGCCGTCTCATCCAATGTCTCCTGCCAGTCTCCCCTACCACCATTTCTCTGCCACTGCTTCTCAATGTCTTCTGTGTTACAGCTCTCTCTTTCTGTCTGCTTGTTATAGGAACTTCTTAGAACAGGAATCCCGGGTCCAAAGGACCTGTTCTGCTCTTGGCCCTTCTTCCATGGTGATAGTGAGATCCTCTCTTCCTTTCCTCTGGGATGGCTCATTTTAAGCCAAGTGGGATGGCAAAACTAACCAATCCCCTCATTAGTGTTCCAAAATCCTTATTTGCATGGTCCCACCAAATCATTTGGTGAGTTACAAGACCACGGCAAGAAAGGCTACACAGAAGTGATCCACTGTATCACACTTTCCCAGAGTCACACAGATAAGGAGAGTCATACCTTGGTCTAAAGTTTATTAAATTACTTTTTCATTTCATATGACAATGATATGGGGATTTTTTTTTTTTTAAATTGAAGCCCACTTTATTTTTTCTATAAGTAAAACCCCCTGCAGGTCTATGTAATCTTTTTTTTCTCCTTGGTATCAGCTGCTCCACTTAAAATCTTTGCATCACCAACATATTTTATCAATGTGCTATTATATTTCTCTTACACATCCCTAAAACATTTGTTAGACATCATTGGGCTAAATGCAGGGTTTTGTGTTGCCCTACTGGCCACCTCTTAATAATCTGGAAAAAATACAAAGCATCGGACTTCCAGCAAAATGGCACTTTAGGCAGAAGCACCACACTGTCCCTCCACAGAAAAGATACGAAAAACTAAGCCAAATAGAGAAAACGGAAATCCTGAAACCCTAAAACATCAAATGAAGAGATAAAGAACTCGGCCAAGCACCAATGGAGTGAGAAAACTGACAGAGAATGGAGAGTGAGGAGAGATTCATGCAGACTTCAACTATCAGCTAACGCAGCGTGGATCTGCCATCTTTGACTCCTATCAGAGACCAGCAAATAGGGGGTATGAGAAAGCAGCTTCACGGATCTTCAAGCGGGAGACAGAACAACTGGTAATTTGTGATATACGTTTTCCCACCCCCCACCCTTCTTCACCTCACTCAGCCTGCTCTGCTTCTCGCAGCCACAGTCTCTTGTCTGGGAAGCACCAGCTGCTTGGATTCCACCTGCCCACACTGGCCAGCTGTCTGAGTGCCATTTGTTGGCTGCTGGTGTTGCTTTTTTTCCGCTTCTTTTGATTTCTTCCTTACTTCTCACCACCTCCTCCTCCTTTTGCTCAAATACCTGGCTCCGTGCTCCATCTTTGCTTCCTCCTGAGGGGCTGCTGAGTTCCGGTAATTTGTGATGTATGCTTCCCCATGCCCCACCCTTCTTCACCCCTACTCGGCCTCCTCTGCTTCCTCCAGCCACAGCTTGTTGTCTCAGAAGCAATGGCCGCTTGGATTCCACCAGCCCACACTGGCTGGTTCTCTGAGTGCTATTTGTTATGGCTTTTTTTCCACTTCTTTTGATTTCTTCCTTACCTCTCACCAACTCCACCTCCTTTTGCTCAAATACCTGGCTCCGCGCACCATCTTTTCTTCTTCCTGAGAGGCTGCAGAGCTCCATTCAAGGGTGGAACTGCTTCCCGGTCTGGGCTGCCCAGCTGGTGGGATGCCGGGGCTTTTGTTTGTTTTGAATTGTTGGCTTGTTTTCTTTTCCTTTTCTTGAGTTGGGAGCCCGTTCTGGACAGGTGGTGCTGTGTGGCTTGGAACTTACCCCCTCAGCTTGCACAGATGTGCAGAGGGATCCCTGATGGCATTTCTTTTCTTGTTGTTTTTTTTTTCTTTCTTTTTTTGGGGGGGCTTTTCTTGTTCTTTTTTTAAAATTTGTTTTGTTTTCTTTTCCCTTTTTGTCTTTCTTCATTACTCAGTTTCTCGTCTCTCTATACCTTCCTTCTCTTTCTGTTCCCTGAATACCTGGCACTGAATACCTCTATGTCTTCTAGCCAGGCTGTACAGAAACACCTGAGAACAACATTTCCAGACCTCATAGCTGAACCGGTGGGATCCCTGGGAGCTTTCCTGTTCTTTTTCCTTTCTGATTTTTATTTATTCATTGTTTTCTTTTTTTCTTCTTCTTCCCTTTTTTGTTTTTCTCCATTTCATAGTCTCTCATCTCTCCACTCCAACACCAAGCTCCCATAGCACTCTTTTTTGTTTGTTTGTATGATTTTGGCTCCTGTTCCTCTCTCCTCTCTCCCACATCCACCTTAGCTCCACACGTAACCATCTCCCCCATACATCCTGCCTACCTGCACTGTGCACTTAACATCACACTACCAAGCAGCACAGGCATGGCCTACTGGAACCTGCCCTGCACTGATTACTGACCCACCCTGGTGGCTGTAGTAAGTGCCACAAACAACCTGTCCCAGTAAATCCTCTTCAGCTAGACCTGCCCTGCTGTACCATATCTGAGCGACTGACCCTGCCAATTGGAGAAGGAGGCAAAAAGTACTGTGCCCACAGATGAGCAAACAACAAAGAACACACAGCGCATCTGCTCAGACATAGCCAAATAAAAAAAAAGGACAAAACAAACAAATCTACAATCAATAAACGAGAAAAATAACTACTGAATGCCCCGAAGACAGCAGATGATATCAAAACATTTACAAAAACATAACAGGATGGTTCCAGTAGGCGTCCAAAATAAAACACCAGATGGCTTTCCAGTGGAAGAAAAGGCACTAGAACTACCTGATAGGGAATTCCAATCTCTAATACTCAGAATTCTCCAAGAGTTGAATCAAAAAGCAGGCAAAAATGAGGAAAAAATAGACAAATTCATGGAATAATTAGGAAAATAATGCAAGAACAAAATGCCAAAATAAATTCACAACTAGAAATTATACAAAAACAACAATTAGAAATCCAAAAGATAAACAACAAGATTTCTGAAATTCACAGTGTCATAGAAGGGCTGAGGAGCAGATCTGAAACGGTGGAAGATAGGATCAGTGGGATTGAAGACAAACACTTGGATTCAACACTATTTCAGGAAAACTCAGAAAAAAGAACAAAGAAAAATGAAGAGACCCTAGAGTTATGTGGGATACAATCAAAAGCAAAAATTTTCGAGTGATCAGAGTTCCAGAACAGAGGAAAAAATAAACAGAAAACAGAGAAGATCATTGAAGAATTGCTGACAGAAAACTTCCCCAATATCATGGAAGATGAAATCTGACCATCCAAGAAGCTCAACAAACCCCATATAGGATAGACCCCCCCCAAAAAATCACCAAGGCATATATAATCACACTTGCCAAAACCAAAGACAAAAAAAGAATCCTGAGAGAAGCTCGTGAAAAACAAGAAGTCACATACAGAGGAGAAACAGTAAGACTAAGTTCAGATTATCTGGCAGAAACCATGCAGGCAAGAAGGCAATGGGATGACATATATAAAACCTTGAAAGAAAAAAATTGCCAGCCAAGCATAATATATCCTGCAAAACTCTTGTTCAAATATGATGGTGTAATTAGGAAGTTTCCAGATAAACAGAAATCAAGGGAATATGTAAAAATCAATCCAAACTTACAAGAACTATTAAAGGGAGTTCTTCAATCTGAGAACAAACAATTTCAGCTCACAGGCAGAATCCAGGATGCAGGATTCTACCAACCAGATACCAATCTAGGAAATGAACTCTCAAGAACTATGCAAAACCAAAAGAAATACAACAGGTAATCAGAGCAGTTAATCAGTAAATGACAACAACATCAGAACAATAAAAGAGGGTGTAGGTATAGAACCTTCTAATGCAGAGGAAGGCAAGGCAATACCAAGTAATAATAGACTGCTTCAAACTTAGAAAGTAAAGGTAAATTTCATGGTAACCAAAAAGAAAGTTAACAAACATACTCATAAAAAAAGAGGAAAAACATAAAGTCTCAGCAAAAGCAAAACCTACAAAAACAACAGAAATGAAAAAAAAAAAAGCACAAACAAAAGTAACTCAGCACAGGAGAGTAAGAAGAACATAGAAAACATCAGCACCACAAGAAAAGCACTACAAAATGACAGCAACAAACTCACATCTATCAATAATTACACTGAAGGTAAATGGACTCAATGCACCCATAAAGAGACAGACAGTGACAGAATGGATAAGAAAACAGGATCCATCAATATGCCGACTACAAGAGATACACCTTAGAAAAAGAATTTGAATTTATTAAAAGTCAAAGGTTGGAAAAAAATATATCAAGCTAACAACTACCAAAAAAGAGCAGGAGTGGCAATTCTAATCTCAGATAAAAGAGACTTTAAAACAAAACCCACCATAAAAGACAAAGAAGGACACTATATAATGATTAAGGGGACGATCCATCATGAAGACATAACCAAAATAAACATCTATGCATCCAATGACAGGGCTCCAAAATACATAAAACAAACTCTAACAACACTGAAGAGAGAAATTGACAATAATAATCCAATAATAAAAATCCACAATAATAGTAGGAGACTTCAACACACCACTCTCAGTAAAGGACAGAACAACTAAAAAGAAACTCAGCAAAGATACAGAAAACCTAAAGGGCACAATCAGCCAATGTGACCTCATATACGCTCCATCCAACAGCTGCAAAGTACACATTCTTTTCCAATGCACATGGAAAGTTCTCCAGAAGAGGCCACATCTTAGGCCACAGAGCAATCCTCAACAAGATCCAAAAAGTTGAGATAATTCAAAGTATCTTCTCTGACCACAATGCCATCAAGGTAGAAATTAACAATAGAAAGAGCAAGGAAAAAAAATCAATTACATGGAAACTGAACAATACCCTGCTTACACATCACTGGGTAATAGAAGAAATCAGAGATGGAATCAAAAAATTCCTAGAAACAAATGAGAATGAAAACACATCATACCAAAACCTTTGGGACACAGCAAAGGCAGTCCTCAGAGGACAATTTATAGCAACAGATGCACACATCAAAAAAGAAGAAAGGGACAAAATCAAAACATTAACTACACAACTCAAACAAGTAGAAAGAGAACAGCAAAAAAAAGCCCACAACCACTAAAAGAAAGGAAATAATAAAGATCAGAGAAGAAATAAATGAAATAGAGAATACAAAAACAATACTATCAACAAAACCAAAAGTTGGTTCTTTGAAAGAATCAACAAAATCGACAAACCACTGGCCAGACTGACAAAAGAAAAACAGGAGAGGACGCCAATAACCCAAATAAGAAATGAAATGGGTGACATTACAACAGACCCAACTGAAATAAAAAGGATCATAACAGAATATTATGAAAAACTATACTCCAAAAATTTGAAAACCTAGAGGAAATGGATACATTTCTAGAAACACACTAGCTACCCAAACTACAACAAAGTGATGTTGAAAATCTGAACAGACCCATATCAAGAGAAGAGATTGAAAAGGTAATAAAAAATCTCCCAACAAAAAGAAATCCCTGGCCCAGATGGCTTCACTGGAGAATCCTACAAAACATTTATAGAAGAGCTTGGACCAGTACTACTCAAGCTATTTCAGAGCATAGAAAAGGATGCAACATTTCCAAATTCATTCTAAGAAGACAGCATAACACTGATACCAAAATCAGGCAAAGACACCACAAAAAAAGAAAATTACAGACCAATATCTCTCATGAATATAGATGCAAAAATTCTCCACAAAATTCTAGCCAATAGAATTCAGCATCATATCAAAAAAATAATACATCACGACCAAGTAGGATTCATACCAGGTATGCAAGGATGGTTCAACATTAGAAAATCAATCAACATAATCCACCACATAAATAAAAGGAAAGAAAAGAATCACATGATCATCTCAATTGATGCAGAAAAGGCATTCAACTAAGTCCAACACCCATTCCTGATAAAAACTCTCAATCAAATAGGAATAGAAGGGAAATTTCTCAACGTAATAAAGGGCATCTATGCAAAACCAATGGCCAACATCATTCTTAATGGAGAGAGGCTGAAAACATTCCCCTTGAGAACAGGAACAAGACAAGGATGCCCTTTATCACCACTCCTATTTAACATTGTACTGGAAGTTCTAGCTCGAGCAATAAGGCAAGTAAAAGAAATAAAGGGCATCCAAATTGGTAATGAAGAAGTTAAACTGTCCCTGTTTGCAGATGATATGATACTATACATAGAAAACCCTAAAGACTCCATGAGTAATCTACTGGAACTAATAAAAAGATTCAGCAGAGAAGCAGGATACAAGATAAACATACAAAAATCAGTTGGATTCCTATACACCAATAAGGAGAAGGATGAAAAGGAAATCAGGAAAGCAATATCATTTATAATAGCCCCTAAAAAAATAAAATACTTTAGGAATAAATCTAACCAGGGTTGTAAAAACCTATACAAAGAAAACTACAAACACTACTGCAAGAGTCCCAAAAGGATCTACATAAATGGAAAAATATACCATGCTCATGGATAGGTAGACTCAACATTGTGAAAATGACAATTCTACCCAAAGCATTTACAAATACAACACAATCCCGATCCGAATACCAACAACATTCTTCAAAGAGATGGAAAAACTAATCATTAAGTTTATATGGAATGGGAAGAAGCCCTGAATAAGTAAAGCACTACTCAAGGAGAAGAATAAAGTTGGAGGTCTCACACTGCCTGACTTCAGAACCTGCTATACAGCTACGGTAGTCAAAACACCCTGGTACTGGTACAACGACAGATACATTGACCAATGGAACAGAATTGAGAACCCAGACGTAAATCCATCTACCTACGGTCACCTGTCTTCAACAAGCGCCCAAAGTCCATCAAATGGGGAAAAGACAGTCTTTTTAACAAATGGTGCTGGCAAAACTGTATGTCCATCTGCAAAAAAATGAAACAGGACCCATACCTCATGCCATATACAAAAACTAATTCAAAATGGATCAAAGTCCTAAATATAAAGCCAAAAATGATAAAGTTCATAGAAGAAAAAATAGGACCAATACTACAGGCCTTAATACATGGCATTAATGGATACAAACCATAACCATTAACACACAAACCCTAGAAGATAAGCAAGATAACTGGGATCTTCTAAAAATCAAACACTTATGCTCTTCAAAAGACTTCACCAAAAGAGTAAAAACAGAACCTACAGACTGGGAAAAATTTTTTTGACAGTATAAGTCAGACAAAGGTCTAATCTCCATAATCTACAAAAAAAACCTAATATCTCTACAACAAAAAGACGAATAATCCTGTTTAAAAATGGGCAATGGAAATGTACAGACACTCACCAAAGAAGACATTCAAGCGGCCAACAGACACATGAGGAAATGCTCGTGACCACTAGCCATTACTGAAATGCAAATTAAAACCACAATGGGATACCATCTCACTCCGGCATTACTAGCACGAATCAAAAACACTGGAAATAACAAACGTTGGAGGGGCTGTAGGGAGATCTGAACTCTTATGCACTGCTGGTGGGAATGCAAAATGATACAACCATTTTGGAAAATGATATGGTGCTTCCTTAGGAAGCTAGAAACAGACATACCATACGATCCAGCAATCCCAGTCCTAGGAATAGATTCTAGGGAAATAAGAGTTGTCACTCAAATAGACATATGCACACCTATGCTCAGGGCAGCATTGTTCACAATAGCAAAAAGATGGAAACAACCTAGATGCCCATCAACAGATGAATGGATAAAGAAACTATGGTGCATACACACAATGGAGTACTTTGCAACAAGAAAGAACAATGATGAATCTGTGAAGCATCTCATAACGTGGATGAAACTGGAGGACATTATGCTGAGTGAAATAAGTCAATCACAAAAGGACAAGTATTGAATGAGACCTCTATTGTAAAACCCCATAAGAAAGTTCACACACAAAAAGTAACAATCTTTGCTGGTTATCAGGGATTGGAGTGGTGGGGGGGAAATACTAAATAGGCAATAGATAAGAGGTATCTTGGGTGAAGGGTGAGACAGTACAGAATACTGGGGAAATTGACACAACTTGTACAAGGAAAGGTCATGGAAGCTCCATAGACACATCCAAACTCCCTGGGGGACTGAATTGCTGGGCGGAGGGCTGTGGGGACCATGGTCTCAGGGAGCATCTAGCTCAACTGGCATAACATAGCTTATAAAGACAATGTCCTACATTCTACCTTGGTGAGTAGCGTCTGGGGTCTTAAAAGCCTGTGACCAGCCATCTAAGATACTCCACTGGTCTCATCCTTTCAAGAGCAAGGGAGAATGAAGAGAAAAGGATACAAGGAAAAGAGTAGTCCAAAGGACTAATGGATCATAGCTACCAAGGCCTCCACCAGACTGAGTCCAGTAAAGCTAGATGGTGCCCAGCTACCACCACTGAATGCTCTGACCGGGATCACAACAGAGGGTTCTGGACAGAGCTGGAGAAGGATGTAGAATATAATTCTAACTCAAAAAAAAAAAAAAAAAAAAAAAAAAAAAGTCCAGATTTACTGGCTTAAAGGAGACTGGAGAAACCCTGAGAGTATGGTCCCCAGACATCCTTTTAGCTCAGTGGTGAAGTCACTTCTGTGGTTCACCGTTCAGCCTGGGAGTGGACAGCCCCATAAAACCAAATGGGACTAATGAGGCACAGCAGTCCAGGGACAAAGATTAGAAGGCAGAAGGGGACAGGAAAGCTGGTGATAGGGAACTCAAGGTTGAGTAAAGATAGTGTTGATGTGTTGTGAGGTTGTTAACCATTGTCAAAGTGCAACATGTATACTAACTGTTTAATGAGAAACTATTTTGTTCTGTAAGCCTTCATCTAAAGTGAGAATAGCAGCACAATTGGAAGAGCGTAGTCGATGTCACTGAACTGTGCATGTAGAAATTTTTGAAATGGTGTATCTTTGGCTATGTATATTTTCACCAAAAAAAAAAAAAAAAAAAAAGATTGAGAAGGGAGAGGCTTGACATGTCATGGGGTTGTTAACCAATGTCATAAAACAATATGTGTACTACTGTTTCATGAAAAACTATTTGTTCTGTAAACCTTCATCTGAAGTACAATAAAAAAAAAAAATTTATCACACACACACGAAAGAACACAATGCATCATTATAATTTAACATATGTGATTATATTTTCATTAAAGCTAATGAAATACACAGTTTATACCCACAGAATCAAGAAACCAATTATGGAAGAACAAACGACCCATGCTAAGCAGGCAGTGATTGTTACTAGCAAATGTTTATGGTAAGTAGTTTTTAATTTTTTTATATTTTTACATTTAGCTAGAACTTCATAGTTATGGAACAAGACACTTCACTACTCTTTGCTTAGTTTCCTCCTCGATACTATAAAGCACTTCTACAGTAATATCCAGATCTCTTTTTAGATACTTGTGGGACATGAAACATATTATTTCATTGTTCCATTTAAAACCCAAGGATGGCTTCTCCTTAATTAGGAGAAAGTCCACAATCTTTACTCTTACCTTCACTGTGACTTTTCTGTCTTTTTTTGCCTACGTCATCTCAATAGTGTTCCCTAGAGGGAGACTGGAATTCCAGAAGAGAAATGAAGGATCTTGATTCTTTCTAATTGCTTCCTTTCTTGTCAGTTTTCATCGTCAGGTGCTGTTGAGTCAGTTCCAACTCATAGCGATGCTATGTATAACAGAATGAAACACTGCGCAGTCCTGTGCCATTCTAACAATCATTGTGCTTGAGTCTGTTGTTGCAGCCAATGTATCAATCCATGTCATTGAGGGTCTTCCAAGTATGAGGTTCTTTTCCAGGGACTAATCCCTTCTGATATTGATTCTTGTCAGTATCACTCCAGAAATGACCCTTTCACCCTGGAAGACAAAATTCACTCCAATTTTCAAATTTTGTCAGCACTTTCAGAACCAGCTCCATTCTGACTCCTCAGACCCTCCATCTCAGACTTCTAGGTCCCAATTCTTCAGGCCCCTCATCTGATCCCCTGAGGCAACAGTACAGATGGGAAGTTCCCCTTCCTCTGAGATATGAGATCAAACCCCTTGGGGCTCCTCCTCTAAATTCTTGAGGTACCAACACCAAATGAGCAGCACCATCCTCAGCTATCTGAGCCACAACTCACTGGCTACTCCTCTGAGCTGCTAGGTTCTGATAATCCCCAATCCTCCCCAGTTGTAGGGGTAGTAGCTACTTCATATTTCCTTAATATTGTCTTTGGCTGTTCCTGTCCTTCAATGCTTGCTTAAACAATTCAACATGAAAGCCTCTCTGTTGAAATACCGAATATGATTTCTGTTTCCTGACTGATAACAACCTGTAGGAAATTAGTGAACTAACCATGTGAATATCTAGGGGTAGAATAGTCCAAGTAGATAGAAGAGAAAGTACAAAGTCCCAAAAGCAGAAACATCTCTGGCATGTTGAAGGAACACTGAGGAGTCACTGTGGTTGAGCAATATGAATTAGAAGCACGTGTTTGGAGATGATGCCAAAAAGGAAGCAGGGCCAGATCATGTATGGCCTTGTAACTATTTTATTTTTATTTGTTTCATTTTGAGGGTAAAGGGAAGCCACTGAAGAGTTTAAGCAGAATGATATGATGAGATTTTTGCTTTAAAAGTGCCACTATGGCTGATATATTTAGAGGGACAAAAGCCAAAAGAGAGATACTAGCTAGGAGCCAATTACACTCATCCAAGCAAGAGATGATCATGGTTTTTCCAGGATAGTAGCAGTGCAAGTAATGACAAGTAGCCAGTCAGATTATGAATATATTTTGATGGTGGAATCAATCAGGTTTGCCAATAAATTGGATGTATGGTGAAAGAAGAGGGAAGGAGTCAGGAATTATGTCAGGTTTTGGCCTGTGCAACTGGAATAATGAAGATACCATTAACAGAAATGGACTGGTTTCTTTTTGTTGAGTTGGGGGTAGGCAGATAGTAGGAGTTATCTTTTCAACATATTAAGTTCTGATGTTTATTAAATATCTAAATTGTCAGGTACACAGTTGTATATGTGAGTATGAAATTCAGGGTAGAAGTCGAAGATAGAGATATAAATTTGAGAGATTTCAAAAAATGTTGTTGGCTGCTGTCAAGTTGACCCCCAACTCACAACAACCCGGTGCACAAGGGAACAAAATACTGCCCCAACCTATGTTAACTTGAGGATCAGACCATTGAGATCTGTAGGGTTTACACTGAATGATTTTTAGAAGTAGGCTGCCAGGCCTTTCTTCCTTGTCTGCCTTAGTCTAGAAGCGCCACTGAAACCTTTTCAGCATCATAGCAACCCACAAGCCTCCACTGACAGGTGGTGGCTGTGTATGAGGTGGATAGGCCAAGAATTGAATCTGGGTCTTCCACATGAAAGGTGAAAATTCTACCATTGAATGACCATTTCACCCTTTTTAGAATATAGATGATTTTTAAAGCCATGAGACATAATCTAGGGAGTATAGATAGGAAAAGAGGTCCAGAATACGCTAATGTTTAGAGATTCCACAACATTTATAGATTACAGAGTCAGTAAAGAAAGCGTTTTCAGGAGGAGATAAATAGTGGCAAAAGTTGATGATAGGTTTTGCTGTATTATAAACTGTAGAGCAAACGCTAAAATTTTTAAAAAGAAGCATAATTGATATGCGATGAAAGGGGATAAAATGGAATCATATAAAATGCTCTATTTAAACCAAAGGAAACAGAAAAAGAAGATAAAAGAAACAAAGAACAGATGCAACAGGTACAAAATAGGCACAAATATTATATATAATAATTCAACTGTATCAGTAAACATTTTACCTGTTAATAGTCTGAATACACTAGTTAGAAAATGAAGATTGTCAGAAAGGATTAAAAAATAATAATAAGGCCCAACTATATTTGGCCTAAGAAAACCCACTTAAATATAAAGATGCAGATAGTTAAAAGTAAAGGAATGCAGAAAGATACACCATGCTACTATAAAAGAAAAAAAAAAAAAACTGAAGTAGCTATACTAACTTAATACAATGCAGATTTCAGAACATGTAAAATAATCAGGTAGAAGAAGGCATGTTACCTAACGATAAAAGGGTCAATTCTCCAAGAAGAGATAATGACCCTAAACGTGCATGCACCTAACCAGATGGTGTAAAAACACGAGTCAAAAGCTGATAGAACTGCAAGAAGTGATAGATAAATCCACTATTATAGTTGAAGACTTCCATACTCCTCTATCAGTAATTGATAGATTAAGCAGGCAGAAAGTAATTAAGGATACAGATGTCCTAAACAGCACTTTTCAATTAACTTGATTAAATTGACATTATAGAAGACTCCATCCAAAAACAGCAGGACACAGTCTTCTCAAGCTGAGGTGGAATATTCACCAAGATAGATAACACCCTGGGCCATAAAACACACCTGCACAAACCTAAAATAATAGAAACTATATAAAATATGTTATCCGACCACTATGGTATTAAACTGGAAATCAAAAATAAAGACAACTGGAAAACCATAAATATTTGTAAATTAAATAACACACTTCTAAATAATCCATGGATCAAAGAAGAAATCTTAAGAGAAATAAAAACATTTTTGAACTAAATGAAAATGAAAATATAACTTATAAAAATTTGTGTGAGGTAGCAAAGGCAGTGTTTCAAGGGAAATGTATAGCATTAAACATCTAAAGTCAATAACCTAATCTTCCATCTTGGGAAACTAGAGAAATGTGAGCAATTTAAACTTAAAGCAAACAAAAATTTAAAAAAGAATAATAAAGCATAAATCAATGAAATTGAAAATAGACAATAATAGAAAATATTAACAAAACCAAAAGCTTATTTTTTGGAAAAAAGATCAATAAAATTTAATAAAGCTTTAGTAAGGTTAACCAGAAAAAAAAAAAAAACAAAAACCACAAAGTATAGCATTGTTTAAAACATTGTAATAGTTATACTAATAAAAATCATAATATTGGTATCGTTCTGGTAAAGTGATGCACAATTTTATGTGTCTTTGTGTTTTTCAGTGTTTCTAAAATTTTATGAACTGAGGGAAATTTTCTCTTTTAAGGAATAAATGTCTATAAAAAGTCTATCCATCTCTATATGGGAGCCCTGCTATCACTGTGGTTAAGAGCTCGGCTGCTAACCAAAATATCGGCAGTTTGAATCCACCAGCAGCTCCTTGCAAACCCTATGGAGCAGTTCTACTCTGTCCTTTAAGGTTAGTATGAGTCTGAATCAACTCTACCCCAACGGGTATTCTATGTGCTTACTTTTGAATTTAACAAGATTGTATGGGCATTACAAGTTTTAAAGTAAATAATTGTATTTACTAACATGTGTGTAGATTCTGGGATTCACCTTTATTTAGAAATAAAAATTAGTTGGAGTTCCAGACATGGTAAAATGAAAAGACATTCTAGGTAAAAGAAACAATTTATACAAGAGCAAGGGCATATATGCATTGTCTTAGGCTGGGTTCTCTAGAGAAGCAAAACCAGTAAAGTGTATAAATATATGTAGAGAGAGATCATATCAAGGAAACAGCGCACATGATTGTAGAGGCTAGAAAGTCCCAAGTCTGTGGATCAGGGTAGAGACCTCTCCCAAGTCACACAGCTGCAGAAGCTGGCAAGCCCAAGATCAGAAGGTCGGAGAGCAGAACTCCCAGTCACAGGCTGTACAGATCAACAAATCCCAGGTTCGGCAGATAAGCTGACAGCTCAAGTCCCAAGAATGGGAGATCAGATGACAAGAAGCAGCCGCAGGATCCAGAGAGCAAAAAGCCAGAATGTCGGCGTATATACAAATGTGGGCCACACCCCCAAGGAGACTCCCTTTCATCTGATTGGCTACTCACAGTATATTCAATCATGGGAGTGATTACATTAAAACACGGAGAATCATGGCCCAGCCAAGTTGACACACAATCTTAACCATCACCTATATCTTGTCGTATTCAGAGAAAAGGATACATGTGAAGAAATAGAGGAGTTGTGAAACAAGAATTCTATTCAGGAGTTCTATTTTGGCTATTTGGAATTTGATGGGCTTTAACAATTTATGCTTATAAAAATTTACCTAGCTTGGAGAACACCAGGAGGCTGTAAACTGATTATGAGATCAGATTCTGGAGTCAGATAAAAACTCGTTGTCATTGAGTCGATTCTGGCTCATATCTATCGTATAGCCACCCTACAGGACAGAGTAGAACTGCCCCACAGGGTTTCCAAGGCTATAAATTTTTACAGAAGCTGGCTGCACATCTCTCTCTCTTCGGAGTGGCTAGTGGGTTCAAACCACCTACTTTTCGGTGAACAGCTGAGCGGTTAACCACTGTATCACCAGGGCTCCATGTTTAAATTCCAACTCCACCTCTAACAAATTTTCTAAAGAAAGGGTCACAGTTTCCTCATCTACAAAATGAGGATATAAGTACACCTAATTTATATGTATATTGTAAGATTCAAATGAGAAAATATAGGTTAAACCACATATCACAGTGCCTGGCACATACTAAGCACTCAATAAATGTGAGATACTGCATACAGAAATAAGAGATCATTGGATTCTGAAAGAGATTACTGAAGTAATGAAGTTAATGAAATCAACCAGGAAGCACTAGAAGTGTAAGAAGATCCCCCAAATCTATTAGAACAATTATGGGAGAACACTGAGAATTAAAAATCTTAAGTGAAAAGATGAGAAATGAGCAGAAGCTAATAAAGAAGAGTATCCAGAAGGGTGGGATAAAAAATAAGAGAGCGTTTTGATGGTTGTTAAATCAAAGGAATGAAAGCACTGTTTCAAGAAAGAAGAGACTGCTGAGAATTAACAGTATTACAGAGAGAAGTAGCATAAGCACTGATAGAAGTTCTTTGGAGTTGAAAATTAGAAGATGCTGTTAGGCCTCGTGGGAATACTTTCCACTGACAGAAGATATAGAATAAAATCTTTCAGTGGACTAAAGAATGAATGTAGACGCATAGCAATGAAAATGGTGGTTGCAGACTACTCATAAAGAAACTTGACGCTTAAGCAAATAAATGAAATATGTGTTACAATGAAGGCTATTCCAGGCAGAAGACTGAAGTGTCTGATTAGAGGAGCAACATGCTCAAAAATATTTATAACTATTCCAAAAAAAAATATTATTTGGTAGTGTAGTAGCACACAGAATTTACAAACATAAATCAATAGCATATATATGAAAAGTTTTAATGAGGAAATGACTTCATTTACAATAATAAAAAGAATACTAAAATATTTAGAAGGACCAAGACATAGGTGAGGTCTGTTTGAAGAAAAATTCATATAGACAAAAGAAGATGTCAAGAAATGAGACTAGCTAGCTGTTTTCCTCTACAATTTTATTAAACTTCTATACATTTATAATGTATAAATTTAATGTAGCCCCAATGAAATTACCAGCTAAATTTCTTAAACTAGAAAATCTGTGTTCATGTGGAAAATGAACAAACATAAATAGCCAGGATATATCTGAGAAAAAAGACCAATGAATTAAAGAGTATTATACTGCATATAATAAAGAAACACCTAAATGAAAAGGAAATCTAAATCCAGTGAGAGAGATGGGTCAGTCAGGGTCGAATCAGGAGAACTCACACTATCATATTGAATAAGGTAAATTTTACATAAAATGTTACAATTAGCAAAAGGTAATACCTAAGCTAAATATTAAATGTAAGTACCAAAGGGTAGAGAGGACCTCTAAAGGACACCGTCTATTATTTCTGGGGTCGAAGGGAAGTGAGCAAGGAAGAATCACAAAGCTTACAAGAACTCCTGTACATCCCAAGGATCCAGATTTTGTTGGCGAGAGTGTGGCTACCACAGGAACTCACAGCCTGCCAGGGACAAAGAAGCCTGCTAACTGGTCTTTGAGAAAGTAATCAATGAATGTCTGATAACTTGCATGAAGGTGCAGGTGGGCCAGAACTGGTCTACAGAAATGACCAGCAGGATGGCCAAGAAACTTGCAGGAAGTGGTGAACCGCAACTTTCCTCTGTGGTTTCATGAACCTGATCCACTCAAGTTTGCAAATCTTTCTTTACTAAATTTTTATCTTTTTTAAAAAAAAAATTTTGATGATGTGTTTTCAGCATTGGAATATAAACGTACTAATTGAGGAAACCCTGGTGACGTAGTGGTTAAGAACTATGGCTGCTAACCAAAAGGTCAGCAGTTCGAACCCACCAGGGGCTCCTTGGAAACTCTATGGGGCAGTTCTACTCTGTCCTATAGGGTGGTTATGAGTCAGAATCCACTTGATGGCGACCGGTTTGTTTGTTTGTTTTCTTGGTTAAATGAGCGTGTTTAAATTTTTGGTTTGTAATATGGATTTTGAGAAACATAATCTGGTAATACAAGCTACCAATAAGGTGAATGGCACTCTGGCACCACCGATTTGTGGTATGACAATATACCAATAAGAACTAAACGTTGTTGTTGTTAGTTGCTGTTGACTCAGTTCCGACTCATTAAAAAAACAAGCAAACAAACAAACCCGTTGCCGTTCAGTCAATTCTGACTCATAGCTACCCTAAAGGACAGAGTAGATCTGCCCATAGGGTTTTCAAGGAGCACGTAGTGGATTCAAACTGCCTACGTTTTGGTTAGCAGCCGTAGCGCTTAACCACTATGCCACTGAAACACTGCCTTGTCTTAAGCCATCTTCACAAATCGTTGCTATGTTTGAGCCCATTGTTGCAGCCACTGTGTCAATCTATCTCATTGCGGGTCTTCCTCTTTTTCACTGACCCTCTACCTTACCAAGTATGATGCTCTTTTCCAGGGACTTGTCCCTCTTGATGACATGCCCAAAGTATGTGAGACAAAGTCTTACCATTCTCATTTCCAAGGAGCATTCTGGCTATACTTCTTCCAAGACAGATTTGTTCATTCTTCTGATAGTCCATGGTGTATTCAATATTCTTTGCCAATAGCATAATTTAAAGACATCAATTCTTCAGTCTTCCTTATTCATTGTCCAGAATTCACATGCATATGAAGGAATTGAAGAGACCATGGCTTGGATCAGGCACACCTTAGTCTTCCAAGTGACATCTTTGCTTTTCAACACTTTAAAGAGGTCTTTTGCAGCAAATTTGCCCAAGGCAATACTTCCTTTGACTGCTGCTTCTATGGATGTTTATTGTGGATCCAAGTAAAACAACATCAATCTTTTCTCCGTTTATCGTGATGTTGCTTATTGGTCCAGTTAAGAACTAAATAAAGAATTTATTGTGGGCACCTTCTCATTAGGTTACATGAAGAACCTCTGGTTTTCAAAATATGACACAAAAAAACCAAAACAAATCCATCAAAAAAAAAAAAAATCCATACAAAACTAACACTCCAGGAAGCATCATCTAATAGAATGCTCAACCTATACAACAATGAGGCTCCAACTTGTCTCCTGAGCTTCACACATTTCAAAAGGGACCCATCTTGATGCTAAATGCTTAAGAACCAGAATAACTTACTACCTATGAGGTCTAGAAGCATACATAATGGCTGGCATGCCGTTAAACCAATAGTATCTAAAGAGTTAAACATGGTGTCATGGATTGAATCGTATCCTCAAAAACTATGTGTATCAATTTGACTGGCCATGATTCCCAGTATTGTGTGATAGTCCACCATTTTGTCATCTGATGTAATTTTCTTAGGTGTAGTAAATCCTATCTCTATGATGTTAATGAGATGGGATTAGTGGCAGTTATGTTAATGAGGCAGGACTCAATCTACAAGATCAGATTGTGTTTTATGCCAATCTCTTTTGAGATATAAAAGAGAGAAGCAAGTAGAGAGACAGGGGATCCGCATACCACCAAAAAAGCAGCACCAGGAGCAGAGCCCATCCTTTGGGCCCAGGGTCCCTGTGCTGAGAAGCTCCTGGTCCTGGGAAGACTGATGACAAGGACATTCCCCTAGAGCCAACAGAGAGAGAAAGCCTTCCCCTGGAGCTGGCACCCTGAATTTGAACTTCTAGCCTACTAGACTGTGAGACAATAAACTTCTGTTTGTTGAAGCCATCCACTTGTGGTATTTCTGTTATAGCAGCACTAGACAACTAAGACACATAGCTACCATAGTGCTTTCATGTTTAAACTCTTTTTACTAACTCTTGGGGATAATAATAATGTTGGAAATAATAACTATCACTTATTCAGGACTTGCTATGGGTTAGATATTTCTCTAATACACACACACACAATTTATCTTCATTATTCGTGGATTCCATATTTGGGAATCTGCTTACTCCCTAATGTTTATTTTAACACCAAAATCAGTACTCACTGTGCTTTTGCGGTGATTCACAGACATGTACAAGCACAAAGAGGCAAAAAACTTGAGTCGCTCCATGTGTATGTTTCCAGCTGAAGTTGAAAACACTCACTAAGTATTCTCTAATTCAGTGTTCATGGTGACTTTATAGAACATGTTGCTATTGTTAGTTGCTGTTGTGTGGGCTCCAGCTCATGGTAACCTCATGTACAACAGAATGAAACTCTGCCTGGTTCCCATGCCAGCACTCCTGAGTCCACTGTTGCCTTCCAAACTAGGACACTCATCTTCCAGCATTATATTGGGCAATATTCAGTTATGATACGTACTGTTTCATTGGATGATTTTTTGGAAGTAGATTTCCAGGCATGTCTTCCTAGTTTGTCTTAGTTGGGAATGTCCACTGAAACCTGTCCACTGTAGATGATCCTGCTTCCAGCATCATAGCTTCCAGCATCATAGCAATACAGAAGTCATCACAATACAACAAACTGATGGAAGGGTGGTAGTTGTAAAATATAACTACCAAGAAATACATATATGTATGTGTATACATTTAATTTTTCCACCAACCCTGTGAAGTAAGTATTATATTATCACCACTCCATAGTTAAGACACTGTAAAAATGGCAGTGTGGCATTAGAACTCCTCTAACTTCACAAAGATGAAGGATAATCAACACCAACAACAGCCCAAGGCTGATTCCTGTAAGGTGAAGGTCAGACATGCATCCACTTTCCAACCTTTTACCAATTCTGACACCAGCCGTTCCTCCCACAGTACTCTTTATTTCTCTGCTGCGTTCGATAATTCATTGCAATGGCCACACTGAACTCATAGACCATATTCACAGCTATGGGCTTATTAGGGAAGTACCATGTTACAATTTGGGATCAGGACTAACAGACTACAAGTAGGGATCAGGATCAGGAAGCATATAGGCAAAGTCTCCCTTCTTCAGTGCAGGACAGCTCTTTCAGCTCATCTCGACCATGAAGGCCTCCTCTCAGCCCACTGAGGACAGGCCTCCTCTCAGCCCTCTGAGGAGAGGCCTCCTCTTGGCACCCTCAGGACAGGCTCCTCTCAGCTCCACCCCCTCCCCCCTGGACAGATTCCTCTCAGCCCTGGTCTCTTCATGCTTGGGCAAGTGTTACAAATCTCTTTAGCTTCACCATTAAGTGACCAGGAAGCTTCTGCTTGGGAAGTGTCTTGCCTAAAGGCTCTTAGCTGTCTCGCTCCACGGCTCAGCTTGCCTAGTGTAACTGCCTTGCTCCATGGGCCCAGAAACCCACCACACTGTCTTATGCCACTCTCCTGGTTCTCACTGCTTGTGCCCATGTGGCTAGACTCTGCCATGCTTGCCACTGCTTCTTGTCATCTTGTGCCATCTCCGGTGTTAAAGGAGGTTCTTAATGCAAGGACCTTGGGTCCACAGGACACACTCCATTCCTGGCTTTTCTTCTTGATGGTAGTGAGGTCCCTTTTTTCCTTCTGGGATTAGCTCCCTTTAAGCCTACTGGAGTGGCAAAACTGACCAGTCCCCTAATTAGGGTTCCATGCACCTTATTTGCATTATTAGCAGGTTGTCTAATCCCCTTAGTGAGCCACAAGCACCTTATTTTCACAGTCCCACCTAGTGATAGCCAAAAGCGCCATATTACAGTTATTTACTAAACCACAGACACCAAATTTAAATCCAGGCAACCTGGTTATAGAATCCATTCTTTTAATAACCTCTACAAGATTAACTCAAAATAAACAGAGCCTTTTATGTGTTTGAAGATTAAATAGAATTGTCGACAGCTCGGTCTGAAATACGTGCATTTTCATTTATTCACTCCATGGTTAAAACATCTGCATGGCTAAAAGGGTCACCAAAGCATCCCCTATGAGAACAAAGGGAAGATGTTGGCATTCACTCTAGAATTTAGAAATGGCTATAACCTTTAGAATGGCATGCTTTTATCTCCACTTTTTATGCAAGACACTGCAAAGGCTATGTGAAACAACAATGGCATTTGTACTTTATAGGAGCTAAAAGGATAAAGAGAGACATCATGACACATGACTTCGAGTGTTATAAAGTAGCCTCTGAGTGCTGGGAAATAAGAGCATTTTTTTCAGCAAAGAAATGCTGCAGTTCTCGAGGCCAAGAGGAAAATCAAAAGCAATCACTACGGGCCCATAAGAGGGCATTTACGTGAAGAATTTTTGTTTGGGAAAAATGTTAAACAATGAGATTGCTAGAAAAACTGATTCTTGTGGCTAAAGTCAGAATGTAGAGACCTCTGGCATATTGGGAATCCAACAACAAACTTGTGTTCCCTAATGATTTGGAGGGTAGTCTGCGCCTAGGTGGGTTGGAGATTAAAAAAAAAAAATTAATACATCATGTGATCTCTCCTTATGAATATCTGACACCTTAGGATGTTACACTAACAGTAATAACATGACCATCAATAAAAGGAGCTGCCATTAATTACTTTATTAACCAATTAATTAACTAATTGATTAATTCTTTAAGTGATTATTGAGAAGTGTCAGGAGATGAGAATACAGCAATGAACAAAACAGATGAAAATACCTGCCTTCATGGAGTTTGCGTTTATGGAGTATTTATTGCAGGCCAGACACTAAGTGCTGAGTTTTTATAAACTATTGCATGTCAGAGTTCTCCGAGAAACAGAACCAGTGGGCTATTACATGTATGTAAATATATACATATATGTGTGTGTGTATATTTGTATATATACATGCCCCATAGTAGACAGGTTTCAGCTGAGCTTCCAGATTAAGACAGACTAGGAGGAAGGAATTGGCGGTCTACTACTGAAAAGAAGCAGAAACCCTGGTAAAGTAGTGGTTAAGAACTGCAATGAACTACAGCTGCTAACCAAAAGGTTAGCAGTTTGAATCTACCAGCTGCTCCTTGGAAACCCTGTGAAGCAGTTCTATGAGTTGGAATTGACTTGATGGCAACAAGTTTGGTTTTTTTGGTTTTCTGAAAAGAATTAGCCAGTTAAAACCTTATGAATAGCATCAGAACACAGTCTGATATAGTGCCGGAAGACGAGCCCCTCAGATTGGAAGGCACACAAAATACAACTGAGGAAGAGCTGCCTCCTCAAGGCAGAGTTGACCTTAATAACATGAAAGGAGTAAAGCTTTCAGGAACTTCATTTACTGATGTAACACCACTCAAAATGAGAAGAAATTGCTGCTAACATCCATTAATAATAGGAACTTTGAATGTGCAAAGTATGAATCTATGAAAATTGGAAATCATCAAAAACAAAATGGAATGTATAAACATAGATATCCTAGGCGTTGATGAGCTGAAACAGACTGATACTGGCTGTTTTGAATCGGGCAATCATGTGGGCTACTATGCCGGAAATGACAACTTGAAGAAGAATGACATTGCATTCATCGTCAAAAAGCCATTTCAAGATCTAACCTCAAGTACAATGATGTCTGTGATAGGATAATATCCATAAGCCTACAAGGAAAACTGGTTAATAGGACTATTATTCAAATTTATGCACCAACCACTAAGGACAAAGATGAAGAAACTGAAGATTTTTATCAACTTCTACAGTCTAAAATTGATGAAATATGCAATCAAGATGCATTGATAATTACTGGAGATTGGAATACAAAAGTTGGAAATGAAGAAAAAGGATTAGTAGTTGGAAAATATGGCCTTGGTGATAGAAACAATGCCGAAGAGCACATGATAGAATTTTTCAAGATCAATGAATTCTTCATGGTAAATATATTTTTCAACAATATAAATGGGGATTACACACATGAAGCTCGACAGATGGAATACACAGGAATCAAATTGACTACAGGTGTGTAAAGAGACAATGGAAAAACTCAATATCATCAGTCAGAACAAGGCAAGGGGCCAACTACAGAACAGACCATCAATTGCTCACATGCAAGTTTAAGTTGAAGCTGAAGAAAATTAGGAGTCCACAGGAGCCAAAGTACAGCCTTGAGTATATACCACCTGAATATATAGACCATCTTGTCATGGATTGAATTATGTCCCCCCAGAAATGTGTATCTCAATTGGCTGGGCCATGATTCCCTGTATTGTGTGGTTGTCTTCCACTTTGTATTGTAATTTTATGTTACAGAGGATTAGAGTGGGATTTAACACCCTTACTAAGGTCACATCTCTGATCCAATGTAAAGGGAGTTTCCCTGGGGTGTGGCCTGCACCACCTTTTATCTTACAAGAGATAAAAGGAAAGGGAAGCAAGCAGAGAGTTGGAGACTTCATGCCACCAAGAAAGCAGTGCTGGGAGCACAGTGCATTCTTTGGACCTTAAGTTCCTGCACTGAGATGCTCCCAGACCAAGGGAAGACTGATGACACAGACCTTCCTCCAGAGCCAACAGAGAAAGCCTTTCCCTGGAGCTGATGCCCTGAATTCAGACTTCTAGCCTACTTTGCTGTGAGGAAATAAACTTCTCTTTTCAAAGCCCTCTACTTGTGGTATTTCTGTTATAGCAGCACTAGATAACTAAGATACATCTCAAGAATAGATTTGATGCATTGAACACTAACGACTTAAGACCACATGAGTTGTGGAATGACTTCAAGGACATCATACATGAAGAAAACAAGAGGTCATTAAAAAGACAGGAAAGAAAGAAAAGACCAAAATGGATGTCAGAAGAGACTCTGAAAGTTACTCTGGAACACAGAGTAGCTAAAGTGAATGGAAGAAATGATGAAGTAAAAGAGCTGAACAGAAGATTTCAAAGGGCAGCTCCAGAAGACGAAGTGAAGTATTATAATGACATGTGCAAAGACCTGGAGTTAGAAAATCAAAAAGGAAGAACATACTTGGCATTTCTCAAGCTGAAAGAACTGAAAAAAAAAGAAAATTCAAGCCTCATGCAGCAATATTGAAGGATTCTATGGGCAAAATATTGAACAAAGCAGGAAGCATCAGAAGAAGGAAGAAATATACAGTCACTGTGCCAAAAACAACTCGTCAATGTACAACTATTTCAGGAGGTAGCATATGATCAAGAATGATGGTACTGAAAGAAGTCCAAGCTTCACCGAAAGTGTTGGAAAAAAACAAGGCCCCAAGAATTGATGAAACACCAATTGAGATGTTTCAAAACACAAATGCAGAGCTGGAAGTGCCCACTTGTCTATGCCAGGAAATTTGGAAGATAGCTTCCTTGCCAACTGACTAAAAAAGATTCTATTTGTACCCATTTGAAAGAAACGTGATCCAACAGAATGCAGAAATTATCAAACAATATCATTAATATCACACACAAGTAAAATTTTGCTGAAGATAATTCAAAAGCGGTTGTAGCAGTACATCCACAGGGAACTGCCAAAAATTCAAGCTGGATTCATAAGTAGAAGTGGAACAAGGGATATCGTTGCAGATGTCAGATGGATCTTGGCTGAAAGCAGAGAGTACCAGAAAAATGTTTACCTGTGTTTTATTTATTATGTAAAGGAATTTGACTCTGTGGATCATAACAAATTATGGGTAACACTGTGAAGAATGGGAATTCCAGAACATTTAATTTTGCTCATGAAGAACCTATATAGACCAAGAGGCAGTTGTTCGAACAGAACAAGGGGATACTGTGTGGTTTAAAGACAGGAAAGTTATGTGTCAGCATTGTATCCTTTTACCGTACTTGTTCGATCTGTATGCTGAGCAAATAATCCAAGAAACTGGACTATATGAAGAAGAATGGGGCATCAAGATAAGTGGAAGACTCAGTAACAACCTGAGATATGTGGATGATACAACGTTGCTTGCTGAAAGTGAAGAGGGCTTGAAGCAGTTTCTGATGAAGATCAAAGACTACAGCCTTCAGTATGGATTACACCTCAACATAAAGAAAACAAAATCCTCACAACTGGACCAATAAGCAACATAATGAGAAATGGAGAAAAGATTGAAGTTGTCAAGGATTTCATTTTACTTGGATCCACAATCAGCACCCATGGAAGTAGCAGTGAAGAAAACAAATGACGCATTGCACTGGGCAAATCTACTGCAAAGGACTAAAGTGTTAAAAAGCAATGATACCACTTTAAGGACTAAGGGGTGCCTGACGCAAGCCATGGCGTGTTCAATAGCATTATCTACATGGGAAAGCTGGACAATGAATAGGGGAGATGAAAGAAGAACTGATACCTTTGAACTGTGGTGTTGGAAAAGAATGTTGAGTATTCCATGGACTGACAGAAGAACAAACAAGTCTGTCTTGGAAGAAGTACAGTCAGAATGCTCCTTGGAAGTAACAATAGCGAGACTTGGTGTCACATACCTGGGACATGTTCTCAAGAGGGACCAGTCCCTGGACAAGGATATCATGCTTGGTAAACTAGGGGATTAGCAAAAAAGAGGAAGTCCCTCAATGAGATAGATTAGCACAGTGGCTGCAATAATGGGCTTAAGCATAACAATGATTCTGAGTATGGTGCAGGACTGGGCAGTCTTTCTTATACAAAGGGTCATTATGAGTGGAAACCGACTTGATGGCATGTAACAACAGCAACAACATATTTATATATACATACATACATATATATGTGTATATATATGTGCGTGTATACATATGTGTATATATATATATATATACACACATAGAGAGAGAGACTTATATAATTGTGGGATGCTGAAATCTATAGGGCAGACGAGCAGGCTGGAAACTCTAAGGCAGAAGCTGATGGTTCCATCTTGAGGAACAATTTCTTCTTCCTCAGGGAAATCTCAGTTTTGCTTTTAATGTTCTCCAAGTTAATGGATGAGGCCCACCCATATACAGAGGATAATCTTCTTTGCTTAATGGTAACTGACTATAGATGTTAACTACACCTAAAAAATACCTTCACAGCAACACCTAGGTTAGCATTTGACTGAGTGTGTAATATAGCCTAGTCAAGTTCACACATAAAATTAACCATCAAATCTCACTTATTCTTCAGAATGATTTTGCGGTAGATTTTCTTTTGGCAAGCGTACAATTATGCAATGAGAAGAGCGAGGGTTAACCAAAAAACAAAATCCGCAGTCATCAAGTCGATTCTGACTTATAGCAACCCTATAGGATAGAGCAGAATTGCCTCATAAGGTTTCCAAGGCTGTAAATCTTTACGGAAGCAGACGGACACGTTTTTCTTTCATGGAACACCTGGTGGGTTCAAACCTCTGATCTTTCGGTTATTAGTTGAGCACTTAACCACTGTCCCACCAGGGCTCCTTAGAATGAGGGTTAGAGGGATTAAATCACTGATTTGGGTCCAGTCACCAGTAAAAGTGAAGAGGACTTGAAGCAGTTACTGATGAAGATCAAAGACTACAGTCTTCCATATGGATTACACCTCAACATAAAGAAAACAAAAATCCTCACACCTGGATGAATAGGCAACATCATGATAAATGGAGAAAAGATTGAAGT
Organism: Dugong dugon; assembly: GCA_030035585.1. Taxonomy (NCBI): domain Eukaryota; kingdom Metazoa; phylum Chordata; class Mammalia; order Sirenia; family Dugongidae; genus Dugong; species Dugong dugon. The sequence goes on along the minus strand of CM057463.1, from coordinate 95,227,408 downwards.
TGTCAAGAATTTAATTTATTGTACCCACAATCAATGCCCATGGAAGCAGCAGTCAGGAAATCAAACAACATATTGCATTGGGCAAATCTGCTGCAAAAGACCTCTTTAAAGTGTTAAAAAACAAAGTTGTCACCTTGAGGACTAAGGTATGCCTGACCCAAGCCATGGTATTTTCAATTGCCTCATATGCATGTGAAAGCTGGACAATGAATAAGGAAGACCAAAGAAGAACTGATGCATTTGAACTATGGTGTTGGCGAAGAATATTGAATATACCATGGACTGCCAGAAGAATGAGCACATCTGTCTTGGAAAAAGTACAGTCAGAATGCTCCTTATAAAAGAGGACAGTGAGATTTCGTCTCACATACTTTGGACATGCTATCAGGAGGGACCAGTTCCTGTGGAAAGACATCATACTTGGTAAAGTAGAGGGTCAGTGAAAAGGAGGAAGACCATCAATGAGATGGATTGACACAGTGGCTGCAACAATGGGCTCAAGCATATTAATGATTGCTATGATGGTGCAGGATCAGGCAGTGTTTCATTCTGTTCTACATAATGTTATTTTGAGTTGGGACCTACTAAATGTCACCCAACAACAATAAAAACCATAAAGTTCACTGGTTACAAGAGAGCTAAGTCTCAGGCTCATCGTGTCTGACCCTGAAGTCTGAAGTTCCAAGGCTCTTAACCACAGACCGTGCTGTCTCCTACTATACTCGTTTGCGTTCTATGAATTCCTTGAAGCTCTGTCATAAACCTCAGGCTATCAGTTAGCTTTATCTCTTCTGCCTTAACCTTAGGTATTTCTACCTCATAATATATTTTGGTCTCCAGATATAATCTGTTGATTTTAGGCCCATGTTAATTTTTCTGTCCACTCAGTCATACACATAAATGTAACAGAACATCAGTGCCTATTATTTTCTTTCTTACTTTTCTCCTGAGAGCATTTATGAAACAACATCATTGTGAAAACCCAGTTTATAGGATTATCACTAAAATATCATTATCTAGGTTCATTTAGTTGGCTAATGAAGGATATATTCTGGTATTCAAATGGACAAAGGAATGTTCTAATAAAGCCTTGCATATATGTAGACTAAGATGCAGATCATGGCTTAATCTGACTTTCAGAAGGACAGGGTAAACATGTGACACGCTGGTTAACTTGATTAGTCTGCAGATACTTTTCCCTAAATGGTTCCAAATTAGAGTTGGTCAGAGGAAGAACTTGTGTGAATTTGCAAGGTGGAAATAAAGTAGTATCCACTATTTTCTGAAGGTTTTATCCCAACCATATGTGGTGACAGACATTTACAGAGGTACTAGATGTGTCCAGTTATTCCTCTGGACTCTTGGATTTGCTGACCAATGGCAACTTCAAGCCCATTCCAGACACTTGGCTGGGGACCAAGTGAGGCAGTAGCAACTCAGAAGTAAGAGCTTCTTGTAGGCATCTCCACAGTCTCCCATTTCATGGTTCCACATTTGTGACTGGAAGGACATATCTTCTCATTTCTTCTTTGATTGATTGGCTGGTGATTCCATTTCTGATCCAACCTTTCTTCTGAACCTTTATTTTATCACAATTGTGTAAGTTCTACTTCCTGTACTAAATCCCTTATTCCAAAATGCTCAGAGTGATTCTTTCATTGATTCAATCTACATTGATTCCCCAACAAAAGATAAATGCTGAACATTAGTAAAATGGAAAGCAAGAAGAAAATTATTTATTCCTAAATATGGAATTATCAGTGAAAACATTTCTAATCTTTTCTTAAGAAGTGTTGTACTTATTGAGGAAATTTAAATTCCACACATGACTTGGCATTTATTGCCTCAGATGTTTTTTAAATGGTCTAGCTTCTGTTGATTTTAAGAAGCTGTGGCGTGAAACTGACAAGACAAGGAGTGACAGAACAACTCTTCTCCAAATCCCTGTACAAGTTTGATTTTTGCATGTAATAAAAAAATAAAAAATTGCTGGTAAATCTTTGTGTGTTCCTTTTTTTTTTTTTTTTGAGTCGTTATTGTAGAACATAAAAATTTGTTCAACTGAAATTAAATGAACCACAAGTTGTTTATGTAACTGTCTGAGGATAATATGTCAAAGAATATTATGATTCCTAGCAAACTGACTGGGGAAAACGATTTATAGTTTATCCTTTTGAAAGGATAAAAAACTGTTGGAGATCATGTTTGAAATATACATTCTGCCTTGCTGAGCTGTATAATTTGTATCAATAATTTATAACCACATTATTTTTTATTTAATGTGCACATTACCTTTTATGAGCATGTTGGGATTATTGCAAATTTCATTTCACATAAAGTATGCCTTTATTTCACAGTACTATGACTTACATATCATAAATACTTTACTAACAGTGCAGCTCATGAAATTGTTTTCATCTGTTTATTTTTGAATAAAATTTTTATTTTAGATCAGTTTTAGATTTACAGAAAAGTTGGAAAGATAGTACAGAGAGTTTCTGTATACTTCATATCCGATTTCCTTTATTATTAACATCTTATATTACTATGGTATACTTGTTTTGATTCTTGAGTTTTTACTTCATTTCCTTTTACTGTTCCTGGATCCCATCCAGAACACCACGTTACATTTTGTTGTCATATCTCCTAAGGCTCCTGTTGACTGTAAGAGTTTCTCAGCCATTTCTTGTTTTTCATTATGCTGACAGTTGAAGAATACTGGTCAGGTATTTTGTATGTTGTTGTTGTTAGATGCCATATAGTTGGTGTGACTCATAGCAACACTATGTACAACAGAAAGAAACACTGCATGGTCCTGAGCCATCCTCACAACTGTTGCTATGCTTGAGCCCATTGTTGCAGCCATTGTGTCAATCCATCTCTTTGAGGGTCTTCCTCTTTTTCACTGACAGTCTACTTTACCAAGCATGATGTCCTTAGTCCTGCCTGATAACATGTCCAAAGCATATGATGAAGTCTTGCCATCCTTGCTTCTAAGGAGCATTCTAGCTGGATTTCCTCCAAGATAGATTTGTTCATTCTGGCAGTCCACGGCAGAGTCAATATTCTTCACCAACACCACAATTAAAAGGTATCAATTCTTTGGTCTTCATTATTCATTGTCCAGATTTCCCATGCATAGAAAGCAATTGAAAACACCATGGCTTGGATCAGGTACATCTCAGTCCTTAAAGTGACATTTTTGCTTTTTAACACTTTAAAGAAGTCTTTTGCAGCAGATTTGCCCAATGCCATGTGTCATTTGACTTCTTGACTGCTGCTTCCATGGGCATTTATTGTGGATCCCAGTAAAATGAAATCCTTGACAAGTTCAATATTTTCTCCATTTTTCATGATGTTACTTATTACTCCGGTTGTGAGGATTTTTGTTTTCTTCATGTTGAGGTGTAATAAATACTGAAGGCTGTGGTCTTTGATCTTCATCAGTAAGTGCTTCAAGTCCTCTTCACTTTCAGTAAGCAAGATTTGGTCATCTGCATAATGCAGGTTGTTAATTAGTCTTCCTCCAATCCTGATGCCCCTTCTACTTCATATCATCCAGCTTCTTGGTTTGCTCAGCATACAGATTGAATAAGTATGGTGAAAGAATACAACCCTGACGCACACCTTTCCTGATTTTAAACCACGCAATATCTCATTGTTCTGTTTGAATGACTACTGCTTTTTCTCTGTACAGTTTCATCATGAGCACAATTAAGTGTTCAGGAATTCCCCTTCTTCACAATGTTATCCATAATTTGTTATGATCCACACAGTCGAACGCCTTCGCATAGTCAATAAAACACAGGTAAACAGCTTTCTGGTATTCTCTGATTTTGATCAAGATCCTTCTGACATTAGCTACGATATCCCTTGTTTCACATCCTCATCTGAATCCAGCTTGAATTTCTGGCAGTTCTCTGTCAACGTACTGTTGTAATTCCTTTAGAAAGATCTTTAGCAAAATTTTAATTGTGTGTGATATTAATGATATTGTTCAATAATTTCTGTATTTGATTGGATCACCTTTCTTGGGAATATGCATACATATAGATCTCTTCCAGTTGGTTGGTCAGGTAGCTGTCTTTCAAATTTCTTGGCATAAATGAGTGAGCACTTCTAGCGCTGCATCCGTGTGTTGAAATCATCTCAACTGGTATTCCGTCAATTCCTGGTGCCTTGTTTTTTGCCAATGCCTTCAGTGCAGCTTGGACCTCTTCTTTCAGTACCATCAGGTCTTGATCATACGCTACTTCCTGAAATGGTTGAATGTTGACCGGTTCTTTTTGGAATAGTGACTCTGTGTATTCCTTCCACCTTCTTTTGATGCTTCCTGCATCGTTTAATATTTTCCCTGTAGAATCCTCCACTAGTGCAACTCAGCAACTCAGGGCTTGAATTTTTTCTTCAGTTCTTTCAGCTTGAGAAATGCCAAGCATGTTCTTTTCTTTTGGTTTTCTAACTCCAGGTCTTTGCCCATGTCATTATAATACTTAACTTTTCTTCTTGAGCTGCCCTTTGAAATCTTCTGTTCAGTTCTTTTACTTCATCATTTCTTTCTTTCACTTTAACTAGTCGACGTTCAGGAGCAACTTTCAGAGTCTCTTCTGACATCTATTTTGATCTTTTCTTTCTTTCCTGTCTTTTTAATGACCTCTGGCTTTCTTCATGTATGATGTCCTTGATGTCATTCCACAACTCGTCTGGTCTTCAGTCATTAGTGTTCAATGCATCAAATCTATTCTTCTGGCACCATATTAGACAAAGTTCTGCTGCTAGTCATAAGGTTTTCATTGGCTAATTCTTTTCAGAATTAGATTGCTAGGTCCTTCTTCCCAGTCTGTCTTAATCTGGAAGCTCAGCTGAAACCTCTCCTGCCCTGGTGTAGCTTCCAGCATCACAGCAACATGCAAGCCCCCATAGTGCGAAAAACTGACAGGCGGGTGGGGGTTCCTTGGATATTTTCTTAACACTGACAGCATTGTACTTTGAGATAGATCTTACATCATATAAAGGGTACATATTATCATTATGGGGGCCCTGGTGTTGCAATGGTTAAGAGCTTGGCAGATAAGCAAAAGGTTGGCAGTTTGAATCTGCCAGCCACTCTTTGGAAACACTATGGGGCAGTTCTACTCTGTCCTTTAGGGTTGCTATGAGTCAGAATCGACTCAAGGGCAACAAGTTTTTTTTTTTTTTTCTTCAGTTATTGTCAATGTGACTATTACTGTTGATATTGACCTTGATCACCTGGATGAGGTAGTGTTTGTTGGGTTTCTCCGCTGGAAAGTTCTCAACCCCCAATTCCCTACTGTATTATTTGGAAAAAAATCAGTATGTGCAGCCTACATTTAAAGAGTAGGGAGTTATGCTCCAACTCGTTGAGGGTGGGGTATCTATATAAATTATTTAGAATTCCTTTGCATGGGAGATTTGTCTAAACTCTCATTTATTTATTTAATCATGCATTTATTTATATCAGTATGGATTCATGGACATTTATTTTATACTTTGAGTTATAATCAATACTACTTTGTTTGATTGCTCAAATTGTTCTAGCTTTGGCCATTGAGGTTTTTTGTTTCTGGGTTTTTTTTCTTTTTTTAGCACTTCCTCAGTTTCTGACATGATAAGATGCTCCAGGCTCATCCTATGCATTTCCTGCCCCAATTCTAGAATAAACCATTTCTCCAAGGAGCCCTAGTTTCTTTAATTTGAGGAATGGTATTAGAAACTTAGATCTGGGAGTAGGTATGCTACTTGCTATTGGGTTGTCATTGCTTCTAGGCCCTCTCAACAAACAAAGCAAAGACATATATGTGTATATCCTAACTTGTGTATATACACATATCTCTAAATATTTCTATATGTAACCATCTATATCTTTTTTAAGCTAAAGATGTGTGTCTTAGTTTCCTAGGGCTGCCATAACAAAATATCACAAAGTGGGTGGCTTTAAAGAATAGATATTTATTTTCTCACAGTTCTGGAGGATAGAATTCTGAATTCAGGGTGTTGACTCTAGGGAAAGGTCCTTCTTTGCTCTTTCAGCTTCTAGTAGCCACTGGCAATCCTTGGCATACCAGGGCTTATAGAGGCATGTGCCTTCATTGTCACATGGCATCTGTTTTCCTCTTGTGTGTCTGTCTCTCTGTGTCTGTGCTTGCCTTTATAAGAAACCACTCAGAAGGAATTAGGTTTAGGACCCACCCACTCTGGTATGACCTAATTAACATAACAAAAGAAATCCTATTTCCCAACAGGATCACTTTTACAGGTACATGTATTGGGACTTCAACATTTATTTTTGTAGGGCACAATTCAATCCATAACAATGAACTCATAAACATGAGTTCTAGGAGTTCATAGAGGTCATACTCCAACTCTAATCAATTACCACATGGGTCATTCTCACTCCAACAGTGAGAAACCTGGTTCCCACCATCCACTATCCGTTTAATTGCTCAATTCCTGTATACATATATAGTGGTTTTTTACTTACCTTTAGTCTACTAAATTATTAAAGTATAAATATTTATAAACCAGACATACATATTTAAATATACAAAAATTCCACACAGTAATAGTTTACATTGCCTAGGAATCTCCTCAGACTAAATTGATGAAATGTAATTCCTTCTACTGATTATTACTATTGAGAACAATGCCATTAGTAAGTATAATACAACTGAATTTCTGTCTGAAGTAATATATTAAGATATGTTAGACTAATTAAAATATAGACCAGTTGATACAAATGTTAACTATCAACTTCATTTTATCAAAGTAGCAAATTATAAAGTTTAAGTAATCTCTCTCCGTCTCTCTCTTTATTCTGTATATTGTGTACACACATACACATACATACGTATATAAAAGAAAAGATCCATTAAGAATATTTCAGAAATAGTGAAATAATTACTGAGTTAAGAATATATAAAATAGAAATGAGATATAAAGGGGAATTCCCTAAAGGTATTTTCAAAATATTAAAATGTCTTTGAATATGAGAGAGGAAGGAAGTCTCTGATAACAGAAATTCTTACTGGTATGTGTTTGGGCTTCCCCAAGGCAACTCTCAGTTTCAATTATTCACTACAAGGAGCACAGAACTCAGCAAAGGTATTATGATCAAGGTTACAGTTTATTACAGTGAAAGACTACAGATTAAAATTAGTAATGGAAAATGGTATGTAGGGCAAAGTCCAGGAGACACCAGTTGTAAGCTTCCAATTGTCTTCTCCCAATGGACACCACTTACTACAGCTACAACAATGTGTAATAACATGCATGGAGTATTGTCAACCAGGGAAATTCTAGCCTTGATGGCCAGGGTTTTTATTGAAGGTCAATCACATAAGCATGGCCCACTATTCAATTGGCTGATCTTTAGTCTCCAGACTTTCTTGAGGTCAAGCTGTTATGACATGGTCCAAAGGTCCCCCCATAATCACATTGCTAACATAGACTAGCTAATGTGGCTTAAGGTCCCTAGGTAAACAAAGTCAATCTTATCAGGTAGGATATTCTAAGGGTGTAGCGGTTACCTCCCAGGAGAAGGGCAAGGGTCAAATATTTCTTTGGAATGGGCAGGGAGTACACAACCCAGAGTCCTTGAGTTAGTCTTTTATTGCACAGGCCTCTCCCTGATCCTTGACCTAAGCTCTCTTTAAAAAAATTATATTTGAGTATCTACATGTAGTAAATCATTTATATAACATATGGAGTCCCCGGGTGGCACAAATGGTTAACACTTGGCTGCTAACTAAGAGGTTGGTAGTTCGGGTCCACCCAGAGGTACTGGAAGAAAGTCTTGGCAATCTACTTCTGAAAATTCATCCACTGAAAACCCTATGGAGCACAGTTCTACTATGATTCATATGGGATGGCTTTGAGTTGGAATTGATTCAACAACAACTTTTTAAAATACCTGTATCTATATATATATATATATAAAACAGTGTGTCAAATCTGTTCTTGAGATGGTTTCTAAATTCTGGTGTGATATACTCTAGGTCATACTTTGACTCTGGTGGACTTATTGTAATTTTGTTCCACTTCAATTTGAACTTGCATATGAGCAATTAAGAAATATAAAGCTCTAACTGTCATGGAGTTTGAATTCTGGTTAGAGAGCAAAAAAGATTAATTCAAAATAAATTATTCATTTATTTAATATTGTGTTTATTGTTAGGTGACATTGAGTCAATTTTCAACTCATAGCAACCCCATGTGATGGAGTAGATCTTCCCCATAGGGTTTTCCAGGCTGTAATCTTTATTGATTACATTGCCCATTCTTTCTCCTGCAGAGCTGTTGTGTGTATGTGTGTGTGGAGGGGAGGGGGGGTTCAAATCACTAAACTTTCAGTTAGCAGCAGAGTGCTTAACTGTTGTGCCCCCAGGGCTCCCTAGTTTCTTTAATACGTCTTGTAAAACAGTATGGCAGATGCTGTAAGTATCCAGCCCGTTTCCCGTACATTCTACCATTTCATCATGCTCTGCTGACTTCCACCTGTAGGTGTCTTCATCTCTGTGAACAAGGGCTTTTCTGGACCTATAGAAACTATGACAGGCAGTCCAAAAGAACTGCAGAATTAAAATCCCTATTAGTGGAATTAAAACTCACTTTCTTCCACTGTTCAGTTGAGCTAAATCTGAGGTGTGTATTTCCCCGATTCTTAGAATCACCATGAGGTTAAGCCTTAATAGCTCACTTTAGTAGATGGCTTAATAACGCACCTGTTCCCTTAATAATGTCTTTTCTTTCCTATATAAGTTCCTCATTCTCTTACTTACGTTCTATACACTGATCATACAAACAGTCAACACTCAAATCCTTATTCCAGAAGTGACTTCTGGGAGAACCTTTACAAAAATTATTTGAGAAAGTACTGTAAAGCAACTAAAACAGTGCAATAGGATAGATGGTGTGTGTGTTTGTGTGTGTGTGTGTTACTTTAGAAAGGTAATCAGAGAAGGCTTCCATTAGGAGTTGACACTGAATATGTGACCTGAATTATGAGAAATTAAGCCGGTCTTGTGAATATCTGGGGAACTCTTCCAGGCAAAGGGAATAGCATGTGCAAAAGCTCAGTGACTAAATTAAGTATTTGAGAAAAGACATAAGCTGGAGTTGCTAAATCCTGGTGAGCATGGAGACACATGGTAAAACAAGAGTCTAAAGATGTAGGCAGCACAAATATTGAAGGACCTATTGTCCATGATGAGAAGTTTTGATTTGATATGAACAATAGCCATGTGAATGGGCTATTGCTTTTATTTCTACTCCATATATGTAGCAAATGAGGCTTAGTGAGTAAGATAGTGAGTATGTGCCAGTACCAAGACTCGAAACCAGTTTTTCAAATTGGAAATACCTGTTGTGAATGACAAAATTGCACTAGATAGTTAAGGAGATGATTTTATTCAAGCTATTGCAGTAGGGAGAACATTCAGTAATGATCAATGTCTCTAAGAAAATGAATGGGACCAGGGATTTTATAGAGGCAGGCAAAAAGAGAGTCATTCCCAAGTCTTATGGGAGTCATGAGGAAGGACAGAGATGGGTCTTATCTAGAATATGCAAGGGGAAGGCAGGACTGTGGTTGGCATATCCAGGAAAACAAACGCAAAAGAGGTTTTCTTAACCATCACCATTTTCTGGGAGCACAGGGCTCAGGTAAAGTTCAACACAGTCATTTTCTAATAGATTAATCATGACTTTATAATATGCATTATGATAAATGATTTAATTAGTATGTTTTTATGTGTCTTCTAATTGTCTTTTTTAAAAAAGGAATCTATTGATAAATTTATAGTTTCCTAGTATAATAGTATTACTGCCTTCAAATATATAACATTAAAAAATGAATTGTCTCCTATTCATCTCTCAGTGATGATACATTTATTCCTATTTTGTTTCATTTTCAAATCTCGGTGATAATCCACTTACCCCTATTCTGCTTCCAAAAGATACAAACCAACAAGGTAGTGGATCCATTCATATTACTCCATGTAGTTGACCCCAGAAAAATATTTGTTAATGGAAAAATTGGCCAATCTCACCATTGAATTGATTCTGCTATTTTTTCTCCTCGATCTTTTCTTAGCAAACCCTGTTCGTCTCTATTTTTATTATGTTCCTACAGAAAATGGCAGGCACCAAATGGAAGCCTATCATGTGTGAGGCTCTGAATCTCTCAGGGAGAGAATACAGTAATCCATTACAATATGATCAGAACTGCTAATAACATTTTTTACTTTCTTTACTTGTCTTAAAAGTTGAACATGAAGTTGTGAAAAACTACATGTACATCAGGTAAAAAGGCTGGTTGATTAGGGAGAAGGATTTAATTTGTAGTTTAGCTCACTGAGATCTCTTAAACGGAAAATTTTGCAGGTTGCATTTGAATGCAAACCCAAACACTGTGTTACCTGAGCAACTCATCCTTGAGGGAGCTGCCTTTATCAAGCCATTAATTCTGATCCTGAGTCACTTGGAGCCCTTTCACTTGGTCTTCTTTACAACTAACAGACTGTTATTAAAATAAAACAAATGCCCTCCAAGTCTTCTGGCTACACCCTGAGACAGCAGAGGAGATTCTCAATGCAAATGGAGAACAAAATAAGGAAAAAATGAAGATCATTAAGACTTCCTCCCAAGTCATCCAAAGTGAATTTAGCCTGTGAAACAATGCTATTTCCCTTCCAGTGGGGACTTTATACCTTTTATTCACGGGGAATTCAGTTAAAATGTGCATCCCTCTTGTTTCCTGAAAATTTTAATTTGCATCTTAACTTGCTACAGCTGTGTCCAAGATTTTCAAATCAAATATTAAAAATGAACTTGTCAACTCCAGCAGGTTGTTGCTGGGAGATGAACACTTCACAAATCCTCTTTCATTTTGTAGACTTTTAAGATACACTTATAACTGAAAGTGTAGTGTCCTAAGTTGTTAAAAGGTATATTTTTCAAGGAGATTTAAATTAGACTCTTTTTTCTCTGCACTCACTAATCCACCTCATTTTCTGCAAGTATTTTTATCTCCATGCCTGCTTCATGACCTTAGAATCCAGTACAAGCATGTATTGTTTGTGTAATCACAGAAGTCCAGTAGCTTAATAGCTCATGAATTTGCTTTTACTCTTTTATGCTTATTTCTTAGTTCTACTTACCAACATTGCCAAGAAAAAAAAATAAAACAGAATTCATTAGACATCTCTGCCTATTAATGCAGAAATTATGACCAAAATTATTCCTTAATAAAATATTCAAGAATGAAATTCAAGATGGTTTCTTGAAAAAAGTAAGTGTACCAACAATTGATTGTAATATTGCTGATATCCTCTGTATAAGTCAAAATTGTTTCCGGGGCATCGGGGGAAAAGCTCACACAAAATTGTCCTGGATGTCATGGAGTATAGCTGATTTCAGGCATGGCTAGACTCGGGCTTCTTCAGATTGTTTCTCTTGTAATCTCTTCTGTTCAAGTGGCTCACAAATGGCTAGCAGGAGCCCTACACTTCATCAATCAAGCTTAAAGGCTATCCACAGTGGAAGGATAGTCTTTGAGGTAAAGACAATGAAAAGACAAGTTAGTCTGGCTTGGATCGCATGATCATCCCTAAACCAATCACTGTGATCAAGGACTCTACAGAGGCTTGTGTGACCAGGCCTGAGTCACAGAAATATCTCTTTAGCCCTTTAATATTTTCTCTATTTATCATGATGTTACTTATTGCTCCACTTGTGAGGATTCTTTTTTTTTTTTTTTTTTATGTTTAAGTGTTATATCATTTTTCATAGAAAAGAGGAATGTGGTCACCAGAGAGAGAAGTAGGAAGAATTGCTGAACAGACAAAAATAACAGTAGTTACTATACCCTGCCTATTTTTCTCTTTTTCAGCCTCTCCTCATACCTGACATTAGATTATAGTCTCCTGGGTTACCATGCTGTTGTTAGGTGCTGTAAAGTCGGTTTCAACTCATAGCAACCTTATGTACAACACAATGAAACTTCGTCCCAGTCCTCTGCCATCCTCATAGTAATTGCTACGTTTGAGCTCTTTGTTGCAGCCACTATGCCAATCCATCTTGCTGAGGGTCTTCCTCTTTTTTATTGTCCCTCTACTTTACCAAACATGATGTCCTTCTCCAGAAAATGGTCCCTCCTAATAACCTGTCCAAAGTAAGTGAGATGAAATCTTGCCGTCCTCGCTTCTAAGGGACATTCTGGCTGTACTTGCAAAAAGAGATTTGTTTGTTCTTCTGGCAGTCCATGCAATATTCAATATTCTTCACCAACATCATAATTCAAATTTGTCAATCCCTCTTTGGGCTTTCTTTTTCATTGTCCAGCTTTTACACGCATGTGAGGCAACTGAAAACACCATGGCTTGGGTCAGGTGCACCTTAGCCCTCAGAGTGATATGTTTGTTTTTTAACTCTTGAAAGAGATCTTTTCCAGCAGATTTGCCTAATGCAATGTGTCATTTGATTTCTTTTTTTTTTTTTTTAATTGTACTTCAGGTGAAGGCTTACAGAACAAAGAGTTTCTCATGAAACAGTAGTACACACATTGTTTTATGACATTGGTTAACAACCCCACAGCATGTCAAGCCTCTAACTTCTCAACCTTTTTTTGATGAAAATACACATAGCCAAAGATATGCCATTTCAAAAATTTCTACATGCACAGTTCAGTGACACTGACTATGCTACTCCAATTGTGCTGTTATTCTCACTTAAGATGAAGGCTTACAGAACAAAATAGTTTCTCATTTAACAGTTACTACACATGTTGCCCTATGACAATGGTTAACAATCTCACAACACATCAACAATATCCTTACTCAACTTTGGGTTCCCTATCACCAGCTTCCTTGTCCTCCTCTGACTTCTGGCCCTTGTCACTGGACTACTGTACCTTGTTAGTCTCCTTTGGTTTTATGGGGCTGTCCAAAACCAGGCTGAACAGTGAACCTTGGAGATAACTTCACCACTGAGCTAAAAGGGTGTCTGGGGGCCATACTCCTGGGGTTTCTCCAGTCTCCTTTAGGCCAGTAAATCTGGTCTTTTTTTTTTTTTTTTTTTGTGAGTTCTACATCCTTCTTCAGCTCTGTCCAGAACCCTCTGTTGTGATCCTGGTCAGAGCAGTCAGTGGTGGTAGCCGGGCACCATCTAGCTGTTCTGGACTCAGTCCGGTGTGGCCTTGGTAGCTGTGGACAATTACTCCTTCGGACTAATCTTTTCCTTGTATCCTGTTCTCTTCATTCTCCCTTGCTCCCGAAGGGATGAAACCAGTGGAGTATCTTAGATGGCCGCTCACAGGCTTTTAAGACCCCAGACACTACTCACCAAGGTAGAATGTAGAGCATTGTCTTTATAAGCTGTGTCATGCCAATTGAGCTAGATGTTCCCCGAGACCATGGTCCCCACAGCCCTCTGCCCAGCAATTCAGTCCCTCAGGGAGTCTGGATGTGTCTATGGGGCTTCCATGACCTTTCCTTGTCCAAGTTGTGCTAGTTTCCCCTGTATTGTGTACTGTATCACCCTTCACCCAAGATACCACTTATCTATTGCCTATTTAGTATTCCCCCCCACCCCTCCCATCCCTGGTAACCATCAAAGATTGTTACTTGTTGTGTGTGAACTTTTTCATGGGTTTTTACAATAGAGGTCTCATTCAATACTTGTCCTTTTTTGATTGACTTATTTCACTCAGCGTAATGTCCTCCAGGTTCATCCATGTTATGAGATGGTTCACAGATTCATTGTTGTTCTTTCTCATTACATAGTACTCCATTGTGTGTATGTGCCATAGTTTGTTTATCCATTCGTCTGTTAATGGGCATCTAGGTTGTTTCCATTGTTTTGCTATTGTGAACAATGCTGCCATGAACATAGGTGTGTATATGTCTGTTCGAGTGACGACTCTTATTTCTCTAGGATATATTCCTAGGAGTGGAATTGCTGGATCGAATGGTATGTCTATTTCTAGCTTTCTGAGGAAGTGCCATGTCGTTTTCCAAAATGGTTGTATCATTTTGCATTCCCACCAGCAGTGCATAAGAGTTCCCATCTCCCCGCAGCCCCTCCAACATTTGTTATTTCCAGTGTTTTTGATTCGTGACAGTAATTCAGGGGTGAGATGCTATCTCATTGCGGGTTTAATTTGAAGTTCTTTAATGGCTAGTGATCGCGAGCATTTCCTCATGTGTCTGTTGGCCATTTGAATATCTTCTTTGGTGAAGTGTCTGTTCATTTCCTTTGCCCATTTTTTAATAGGATTATTTGTCTTTTTGTTGTAAAGGTATTGGATTTTCTTGTAGATTATGGAGATTAGACCTTTGTCTGACTTGTACTGTCCAAAAATTTTTTCCCAGTCTGTAGGTTCTCTTTTCACTCTTTTGGTGAAGTCTTTTGAAGAACGTAGGTGTTTGATTTTTAGAATATCCCAGTTATCTAGCTTATCTATTGGTGTTTGTGCATTGATGGTTATGGTTTGTATCCTGTTAATGCTGTGTATTAAAGCCTGAAGTGTTGGTCCTATTTTTTCTTCTATGAACTTTATAGTTTTAGGCTTTATATTCAGGCCTTTGATCCATTTTGAAGTAGTTTTTGTATACGGCGTGAGGTATGAGTCCTGTTTCATTTTTTGCAGATGGATATCCAGTTTTGCCAGCACCATTTGTTAAAAGGACTGCCTTTTCCCCATTTGATGGACTTTGGGTCCTTGTTAAAGATCAGGTGACTGTAGGTGGATGGATTTACATCTGGGTTCTCAATTCTGTTCCATTGGTCAATGTATCTGTCATTGTACCAGTACCAGGCTATATTGACTACTGTAGCTGTATAGTAGGTTCTGAAGTCAGGTAGTGTGAGTCCTCCAACTTGATTCTTCTTCTTCAGTAGTGCTTTACTTATATGGGCCTTCTTCCCTTTCCATATAAAGTTAATGACTAATTTTTCCATCTCTTTGAAGAATGTTGTTGGTATTTGGATTGGGATTGCATTGTATTTGTAAATTGCCTTGGGTAGAATTGTCATTTTCACAATGTTGAGTATGCCTATCTATGAGCTTGGTATGTTTTTCCATTTATGTAGATCCCTTTGGGTTTCATGCAGTAGTGTTGGTAGTTTTCTTTGTATAGGTCTTTTACACCCCTGGTCAGATTTATTCCGAAGTATTTTATCTTTGTAGGGGCTATTGAAGATGGTATTGTTTTCCTGATTTCCTTTTCATTGTTCTCCTTATTGGTGTATAGGAATCAAACTGATTTTTGTATGTTTATCTTGTATCCTGCTACACTGCTGAATCTTTCTATTAGTTCCAGTAGATTTTTCATGGAGTCTTTAGGGTTTTCTATGTATAGTACCATATAATCTGCACACAGGGACAGTTTAACTTCTTCATTACCAATTTGGATGCCCTTTATTTCTTTCACTTGCCTTATTGCTCTAGCTAGAACTTCCAGCACAATCTTAAATAGGAGTGGTGATAAACGGCATCCTTGTCTTGTTCCTGTTTTCAAGGGGAATGTTTTTCAGCCTCTCTCCATTAAGAATGAAGTTGGCCGTTGGTCTTGCATAGATGCCCTTTATTATGTTGAGAAATTTCCCTTCTATACCTATTTGATTGAGAGTTTTTATCAGGAATGGGTGTTGGACTTTGTCAAATGTCTTTTCTGCATCAATTGAGATGATCATGTGATTCTTTTCTTTCCTTTGATTTATGTGGTGGATTACGTTGATTGATTTTCTAATGTTGAACCATCCTTGTATACCTGGTATGAATCCTACTTGGTCGTGGTGTATTCTTTTTTGATTTGATGCTGAATTCTATTGGCTAGAATTTTGTTCAGAATTTTTGCGTCCATATTCATGAGAGATATTAATCTGTAATTTTCTTTTTTTGTGACGTCTTTGCCTGGTTTTGGTGTCAGCAGTATGCTGGCTTCATAGAATGAATTTGGAAATGTTGCTTCCTCTTCTGTGCTCAGAAATAGCTTGAGTAGTACTGGTACAAGCTCTTCTGTAAATGTTTTGTAGAATTCTCCAGTGAAGCCATCTGGGCCAGGGATTTTTTGGTTGGGAGTTTTTTATTACCTTTTCAATCTCTTCTCTTGTTAGGGGTCTGTTCAGATTTTCAACATCACTTTGTTGTAGTTTGGGTAGGCCGTGTGTTTCTAGAAATTTATCCATTTCCTGTAGGTTTTCAAATTTGTTTGAGTATAGTTTGTCATAATATTCTGTTATAATCCTTTTTATTTCAGTTGGGTCTGTTTTAATGTCCCCCATTTCATTTCTTATTTGGGTTATTTGTGTCCTCTCCTATTTTTCTTTTCTCAGTCTGGCCGGTGGTTTGTCGATTTTGTTGATTCTTTCAAAGAACCAACTTTTGGTTTTGTTGATTCTTTCGATTGTTTTTCTGTTCTCTATTTCATTGATTTCTGCTCTGAGCTTTACTATTTCCTTTCTTCCAGTGGTTGTGGGCTTTTTTTGCTGTTCTCTTTCTATTTGTTTGTGTTCTGTAGTTAATGTTTTAATTTTGTTCCTTCCTTCTTTTTGATATGTGCATCTATTGCTATAAATTGTCCTCTGAAGACTGCCTTTGATGTGTCCCAAAGGTTTTGGTATGATGTGTTTTCATTGTCATTTGATTCTAGGAATTTTTTGATTCTATCTCTGATTTCTTCTATTACCCAGTGATGTGTAAGCAGGGTATTATTCAGTTTCCATGTAATTGATTTTTTCCTTGCTCTTTCTATTGTTAATTTCTACCTTGATGGCATTGTGGTCAGAGAAGATACTTTGAATTATCTCAACGTTTTGGATCTTGTTGAGGATTTCTCTGTGGCCTAAGATGTGGTCTATTCTGGAGAACCTTCCATGTGCATTGGAAAAGAATGTGTACTTTGCAGCAGTTGGATGGAGTTATGTCTATTAGGTCAAGTTGGCTGGTTGTTCCCTTTAGGTCTTCTGTGTCTTTGCTGAGTTTCTTCTTAGTTATTCTGTCTTTTCCTGAGAGTGGCGTGTTGAAGTCTCCTACTATTATTGTGGAACTGTCAGTTTCTCTTTTCAGTGTTGTTAGAGTTTGTTTTATGTATTTTGGAGCCCTGTCATTGGGTGCGTAGATGTTTATTATGGTTATGTCTTCATGATGGATCATCCCCTTAATCATTATATAGTGTCCTTCTTTGTCTTTTATGGTGGGTTTTGTTTTATAGTCTATTTTATCTGAGATTAGAATTGCCAATCCTGCTCTTTTTTGGTAGTTGTTAGCTTGATATATTTTTTTCCAACCTTTGACTTTTAATAAATTCACATCTTTGTTTATAATGAGTGTCTCTTGTAGACAGCATATTGATGGATCCTGTTTTCTTATCCATTCTGTCACTCTCCGTCTCTTTATGGGTGCATTGAGTCCATTTACATTCAGTGTAATTATTGATAGATGTGAGTTTGTTGCTGTCATTTTGTAGTGCTTTTTTTTGTGGTGCTGAAGTTTTCTTTGTTCTTCTTACTCTCTTGTGCTGAGTTACTTTTGTTTGTGGAATTTTTTTTCATTTCTTTTGTCTTTGTAGGTTTTGTTTTTGCTGAGACTTTATGTTTTTCCTCTTTTGTTTAATGAGTATGTTTGTTAACTTTCTTTGTGGTTACCATGAATTTTACCCTTATCTTTCTATGTTGGAAGCAGTCTACCATTACTTGGTATCGCCTTGCCTTCCTCTCCTTTAGAAGGTTCTATACCTATACCGTTTATTCCCTCTTTTATTGTTTTGAAGTTGTTGTCATTTACTGATTAACTGCTCTGATTACCTGTTGTATTTCTTTTGGTTTTGGATAGTCCTTGAGAGTTCATTTCCTAGATTGGTATCTGGCTGGTACGATCCTGTGTCCTAGATTCTGCCTGTGAGCTGAAGCTGTTTGTCCTCAGATTGCAGAATTCCCTTTAATAATACTTGTAAGTTTGGTTTGACTTTTATATATTCCCCTAATTTCTGTTTATCTGGAAATGACCTAATTTCACCATCAAATTTGAACAAGAGTTTTGCAGGATATATTATTCTTGGCTGGCAATTTTTTTTCTTTCAAGATTTTATATATGTCATCCTATTGCCTTCTTGGTTGCATGGTTTCTGCCGAATAATCTGAGCTTAGTCTTATTGTTTCTTCTCTGTATGTGACTTCTTGTTTTTCACGAGCTGCTCTCAGGATTCTTTGTTTGTCTTTGGTTTTGGCGAGTGTGATTATGATATGCCTTGGTGATTTTCTTTTGGGGTCTCTCCGATATGGGGTTCTTTGAGCTTCTTAGATGGTCAACTTTTTATCTTTCATGATATTGGGGAAGTTTTCTGTCAGCAGTTCTTCAATGATCCTCTCTGTCTTGTCTGTTTTCTCCCCCTGTTCTGGAATTCCAATCACTCACAAATTTTTGCTTTTGATTGTAGCCCACATAACTCTTAGGGTCTCTTCATTTTTCTTTGTTCTTTTTTTCTGAGTTTTCCTCAGAGTTGTATCCAAGTGTTTGTCTTCAATTCCACTGATCCTGTCTTCAACCATTTCAGATCTGCTTCTCAGCCCTCCTATGACACTGTCCATTTGTGAAATCTTGTTGTTTATATTTTGGATTTCTAATTGTTGTCCTTGTATAATTTCTCGTTGTGGTTTTATTTTGGCATTTTGTTCCTGCATTATTTTCCTAAATTTTTCCAATATTTTTTCCTGTATTTTCCATGAATTTGTCTCTTTTTTCCTCATGTTTGTCATCTTTTTGCCTCAGCTTTTGGAGAATTCTGAGTATTAGAGATTTGAATTCCGTATCAGGTAGTTCTAGTGCATTTTCTTCCACAGGAGAGTCATCTGGTGTTTTATTTTGGATGCCTACTGGAACCATCCTGTGCTGATTTTGTAAATGTTTTGATATTGTCTGCTGTCTTCGGGGCATTCAGTAGTTATTTTTCTTATTTATTGATTGTAGATTTGTTTGTTTCATCCCTTTTCTTAAAAAAAATTTGACTATGTCTGAGCAGACAGCTGTGTGTTGTTTGTTGTTTGCTCATCTTTGGGCAGAATACTTTTCACCTACTTCTCCAATTGGCAGGGTCAGTCACTCAGATATGGTACGGCACGGCAAGTCTAGCTGAAGAGGAGTTAGTGGGACGGGTTGTTTGTGGCACTTACTACAGCCACCAGAGTGGGTCGGTAATCAGTGCATGGTATGTTCCAGTAAACTGTGACTGTTCTGTTTCGTGGTGTGATGTCAAGCTTCCAGTGAAGATAGGCAGGCTGCAGCAGGGTTATTGTTTTGTATGGAGCTAAGATGGATATGGTAGAGAGGAGAGAAGAACAGGAGCCAAAAATATACAAACAAACAAAAAAGAGTGCTAGAGGAGCTAGCTGTTGGAGTGGAGAGATGAGAGACTATGAAATGGAGGAAAACAGAAAGGGGAAGAGGAAGAAAAGAAAAGAATGAATAAATAAAAATCAGTCAAGTTAAAGAACCGCAAAGTTCCCAGGGATCCCATCAGTGCAGCTATACAGTCTGGAGAACTTGCTCTCAGGTGTAGCAGTACAGCCTGGCTAGAAGGCGTAGAGGTATACAATGCCAGGTATTCAGGGAACAGAAAGAGAAGGAAGTTATAGAGAGACAAGAAACTGAGCAATGAAGAAAGACAAAAAGGGAAAAAGAGGGAAAAGAAAACAAAACAAAACAAAAAAGAAAAGAATAAGAAAGGGCCTCCAAAAAAACAGAAAAAATAAACCAACGAAGAAAGAAATGCTCTCAGGGATCCCTCTGCACGTCTGTGTAAGCCGAGGGAGTAGTCTCCTTGCCATGCAGCACCGCCTGGCCAGAAATGTCTCCCAACTCAAGAAAAGGAAAAAAAAACCAAGGAAACAATTCCAAACAAGCAAATGAACAAAAGCCCTGGGATCCCACCAGCACGGGAGCCCACACCAAAAAGCAGCTCCACACTTGAACGGAGCTCCACAGGCCCTCAGGAAGAAGCAAAGATGGTGCATGGAGCCAGGTATTTGAGCAAAAGAAGGGGGAGGTGGTGAGAGGTAAGGAAGAAATCAAAAGAAGCAGAAAAAAGAGCAACACTAGCAGCCAACAAATGGCACTCAGAGAGCCAGTTAGTGCCAGGTGGTGGAATCCAAGCAGACAGAGTTTCTCGGAGAAGAGACTGTGTCCGCGGGAAGCAGAGGGGGCCGAGTGTGGGTGAAGAAGTGTAGGTAGTGGGAAAGCATATATCACAAATTACTGGAGCTCTGCAGCCCCCATGAAGAAGCAAAGGTGGCTCACAGAGCCAGGTATTTGAGCAAAAGGAGGGGGAGGTGGTGAGAGGTAAGGAAGAAATCAAAAGAAGCTGAAAAAAGCAACACCAGCAGCCAACAAATGGCACTCAGACAGCCAGCCCATTTGGGTGTGTGGAATCCAAGCAGCTGGTGTTTCCCAGTCAAGAGATTGTGGCCGTGGGAAGCATAGGAGGCTGAGTGGGGGTGAATAAGTGTGGGGTGTGGGAAAGCGTATATCGCAAATTACTGGTTGTTTTGTCTCCCGCTGGACGCTCCGTGAGGCTACTTTCTCATACCCCCTGTTTGCTGGTCTCTGATAGGAGTCCTGATTTGATTTCTTGACTGCTGCTTCCATGGGCATTGATTGTAGATCCAAGGACAATGAAATCCTTGACAACTTCAATCTTTTCTCCGTTTATCATGATGTTGCTTATTGGTCCATTTGTGAGGACGTTTGTTTTGTTTATGTTGCAGTGTAATCCATACTAAAGACTACAGCCTTTGATCTTCCTCAAAAAGTGCTTCAAGTCTTCTTCACTTTTAGCAAGGAAGGTTGTTAATGAGTCTTCCTCCAATCCTGACATCGCATTATTCTTCATGTAGTCTAGCTTCTTGGATTATATGCTCAGCATACAGATTGAATAAGTATGATGAAAATATACAACCTGACACATAACTTTCCTGATTTTAAACCATGCAGTATTCTCTTGCACTGTTTGAACAACTGCCTCTTGGTCTATGTACATGTTTCTGATGAGCACCATTAAGTGTTCTGGAGTTCCCATTCTTTGCCATGTTATTCGTATTTTGTTATGATCCACACAGTCCAATGTCTTTGCATAGTCAGTAAAACAGAGGTAAACATCTTTCTGGTATTCTCTGCTTTCAGCCAAGATCCATATGACATCAGCAATGATATTCCTTATTCCAAGTCCTCTTCTGAATTCAGTTTGAGTTTTTGGCAGTTTCCCGTCAATGTACTCTTGCAGCCATTTTTGAATTATCTTCAGCAAAATTTTACTTGCGTGTGATATTAATGGGGTAGTTTGATAATTTCCGCATTCCGTTGGATCACCTTTCTTTGTAATGGGCACAAATATGGGATCTCTTCCTATCAATTGGCCAGTTATCTGTCTTCCAAATTTCTTGGCATAGATGAGTGAGCACTTCCAGCATGACATCCATTTGTTGAGGCATCTGAGTTGGTATTCCATTAATTTCTGGAGTCTCGTTTTTTGCCAATGCCTTTAGTGCAACTTAGACTTCTTCCTTCAGTTACATTGATTTTTGATTTTATGTTATCTTCTGAAATGGTTGAATGTTGACCAATTCTTTTTGGTACAATGACTCTGTGTATTCCTTCTATCTTCTTTGATGCTTCCTGTATCATTCAATTTTTTGCCCATAGAATCTTTCAATATTGCAACTCAAGGCTTAAATTTTTTCTTCAGTTGTTTCAGCTTGAGACATGCCGAGTGTGTTCTTCCTTTTTTAGTTTTCTAATCCCGGGTCTTTGCACATTTCATTATAATACTATACTTTTCCTTGTCGAGCTGCCCTTAAAATCTGTTCAGTTATTTAATTCATCATTTCTTCCATTCACTTTGACTACTCCACTATCAACAGCAAGTTTCAAAGTCTCTTCTGACATCCATTTTGGTCTTTTCTTTCTTTCCTGTCTTTTAAATGAGCTTCTGTTTTCTTCATGTATGATGTCCTTAATGTCATCCTACAGCTCTTCTGATCTTAAATCATTAGTGTTCAATTTGTCAAATCTATTCTTGAGATGGTTTCTAAATTCATGCAGACATATTCAAGGTTTTACTTTGTCTCTTGCGGACTTGTTTTAAATTTTCTTCAGCTTCAACTTGAATTTGCATATGAGCAATTCATTGCTCCACAGTTAGCCCCTGACCTTGTTCTGACTGATGATATTGAGCTTCTCCATAGTCTCTTTTTACAGATGTAGACAATTTGATTCCTATGTGTTCCGTCCAATGAGGTCCACACCTATATCATGTTTCATTATATTATTTTTATATATCTGGACCTCATTAAACCCAGAACACCCTGAAGACAGCACTCTAACATTGTAAATTTTTTATTGTTGTTATTTAATTTTCAGAGTCTAGCACACTAGTTAGTATTTTGTTGTCCTTCAATAGGTGATTATTGATTATACTAATTAAATGTTCTACTATTCTGTTTTACTCATTTCTTTTATCTTCTTAACCAGGTCTCCTAAGTTCTTTCTCCTATTTTGCTTCAATTTTTCTTTCCATTTTACTCAGTTCTCAAATAAATTCAAAAATCTCAAAAAAATTGGCTAAGAAGCCAATTAAGAAAAGTATTTTAAGCTTAACAATATATTTTATTTAACAGAGACTTCTCTGTTTGAGAAGGGGCTATCTGTTGGGTCTATAAAAAGTCAAAAGCAAAAATATAACATATTTTAATTATTTCACTCATAAAGCTAACTAAATATACATATAATTTCTGATTCTTCATATTCATGAGAGAAACTTGGTTTCTTGTTGGTCTTACCCTAATTCTTTTGAGATTATTATTGCTAATTTTACTTAAAATGGAACTAACTTGAAATGGCTAGTGTTATGGTGCATCTTTTGTTCCGGACTTTTTGCATAGCTTTCATTTTATTGGCTGTTTATGAGTCACTTGTATAGTTATTTATCTTGTTGTAGGTTCAAAGCTAGTCTACTTCTAATTAAATCCAATGAGATTGACTATGTTTTGGTCAGCAGCAGCTCTGGTCACATTCCAAAGCCTTATGTGTCTGGCTCGGCTTTAAGAGTGCCTGTAAAATTGAGATCACTCTAGTCTGGGTGCCAGATTAGTAGATATATCCCAGATCACCAGGAGGAAAGGTAAATTAGTACAATCTCCTATCCAATGACTCTTCTATACAAAGCTCTCCCTGAAACTAGATAATTCTTCCTTCATTCCTGTATCATGCCATGTTTAATTGGATTCTTTTCAGTTACTTCTCTTTAGAGTTTCCTTCTGGCTACTCTTTCTTAATTCTACTCATCCTTTTAGTTTTGGCTTAAGTTCTCTTTCTTCAGAAAAACTTCCCCTAAACTCTCAAAAAATAATTGGTTTACCTTATTGTGTGCTGGGATATCACTTTGTAATTAATTACCTTTTATCACTGATCACTATTGGACACTTTTTAAAATTAATTTTTGTGTTTCCTACAATATTGTTATTTCATGAAAGCTTAGCCCACCCTGTCTAGTTCACTACTGAATATCTGTCCCAGATATGACACCCAGTTTTCCATACTGGAAATAATATCTAGACTAGTTTAAATTCCTAGGACTAAGGTAGATTTGAACTTCTGACCTTTTGGTTAGCAGCCGAGCTCTTAATTACTGCACCAGGGCTCCAGAACAGGATTTAGGTTGTTTCAAACCATTATTTTTGAATGTAATCAAAACAAACTCACTAGAACAAATGAGAAGGTCCTCATTAGTCTTGTTCATTGCTGTATCCCCCAGGAGCTAGAACTTTGCCTGACACATAGTAAGTGTTCAATAAATACTTTTTTGAATAAATGAAAAAAGTTTAAATATGCGTTAGTAAAAAACTGCCCTAACATTAGAGAATCAGCTATGAGCCAGTGGTGCCCTCTGGTGACCAATCATCATCACTGTAGCCTTTTTCTTAGAGAACCTCAGCAACTGGCCTTTGAGGTTCGCTTTTAATGTCTAGCTCTTTGCAGGATAATGCAACTGGGAAGTGTCCCAAAGAGATGCCCTTAGGGAACTTTAAAGCAATAACATTAGTGTAAGAATAATAATCTCCTATATGTATATCATTTTACAGTTTTCTAAATACTTGGGGGCATAAAGATGAGTATTGTATAGACTTCTCCTGCAGAAGATAAAATGCAATACTGGAAAATATCTACTAATATAAACATTTACAGGGTGCAATGGGAGAACAAAGGAAATCAAATTATATCTACATGTTAGGTGAGATGGGAATGAAGGCCAAGAAAGATTTCATAGGGGAACGAAGGTGATGTTTCTTCCAGGTGATGTTTATGGGACAAAGAAACATTTACCTAAGCAAAAGGCTGGAGAGGGTCCTCTGGGCAGAGGGAAGAGACTGAACAAAAGTGATCATATGGTAACTGTTGCTCTTGAGTTGATTCCGATTCATAGCTACCCTATGGGACAGAATAGAACTAACAAAAGCAGACTGCCATGTCTTTCTCCTCTGGAGCAGCTGGTGGGTTCAAACTGCTGACCTTTTGGTTAGTAGCTGTGTGCTTAACTACCACACCACCAGGGCTCC
Organism: Dugong dugon; assembly: GCA_030035585.1. NCBI lineage: Eukaryota > Metazoa > Chordata > Mammalia > Sirenia > Dugongidae > Dugong > Dugong dugon. Next base: position 95,202,784 of record CM057463.1, on the reverse strand, counting down.
TTAAAAATGGTCATGTTGTTGTTGTTATGTGCCATTGAGTTGGTTCTCATGCATAGCCATACTATAGGACAGAGTAGAACTTCCCTATAGGGCTTCCAAGGAGCAGCCGGTGGATTTGAACTGCTGACCTTTTGGTTAGGAGCCAAGCTCTTAACCACTGCACCACTAAATCATAGTAATGCATTATTAGTTAGTGAAACATGATGTATTAGTCACCAACCTAAAATTCAAGGGCCCATTATTCTTTTCAGGAAGTAGAACAGCACACCACAGCAGGTAAAATGTCTAGAAACTTAACATTATGACTTCTGTTTTTTTTCCCACCAGTTTTTCTTTCCAATGACGATTTGTGAAAGGCATTATTTAGCAACTTTTTTCTGTCAGATTTGTCATAAATAATTTCAAAATAACCCTTTAAAAACCTGCTTAATAATAGTTTTGATATGGATTGTTTTTAACTTAGAAGATTTAAAAAGTGTTCCATTAGGACTTTCTAGTACATCTCTGGGAGATACTCTGAGTGTTAGAGTGATTTTCCTTTTACTGAGGAAAAATATTTTTGTAATTTCCAAACTTTTTTTATCTGAAAAAATAGAACCTGTCAAATATCTCATACTTTTTGGAGTTCTTCCAATAACTGTCAATTATGTCTTCTCTTAAATTTGTCTCCTGAACATAGCTCTAAAATTATAATAAGTTAATGGAAGTTATTTTACTATTCATATATCCAAAATACAATTTTTGAAGAGATACATAGTTCAGTATTTCTGAAATATTGAGCTCTCCAATTGGCACAAATACCTGGTTCATAGTAGATGTTCAGTGTGTTTTTTGTTGAATGAACATTCAATTCACTTTAATTAATCCAGGGCTTTGGCATAAAGATTAAGTATATCTTTATCAGTAGCAGAATGATTTAGCTTCTTAGAATCTGCTCAGGAAATAGGATACCTTTGGCAATTAAGCAGAATTTACTCTGTCACAAAAGCAGAAATACATTAAGGAGTTCATCCAACTTCTTTCAAGATTTAAAACTATGAGAGGCACATACTTGGGAAAAAGTCAGATTGTCCTCAGCAAAAGAGCTACTGAAATGTTTGATAAGATGATAGTATAGTATTAGAGCTCAGAAAACCAAGTTAATAAAGCAGATAACAAGAACCTGTCAATAAAATTAGGGCTCATGGACTACACTGAATCTCATTTCATTCATTTACACGAAGATTTATATATCTTTTCTGCAAACATTTATTAAATGACAACTATGTTCCAGGCATTATTCTAGGTTCTGAGAATAGAGACGTAATCAAAGTAAACATATATTTACCCTGATGAAACTTAGGTTCTAATTGGGGAGATAGACAATAGATCAATAAACAAGTAAACATGGTATAAAAAGTGAGGTAGTAATAAGTTCTTTAAAAAAAAAACACTAAATCAGGGTACCAAAAACCTAAACCAGGGTAGGAGGATAGACAATGTTATGTCAGGAGGTCATTTTATTTTACTTACTATTATAAACAGCAAGTGTTTATTTGTATGGGGAAGCTTCTAGGTGCAAGTTACAGCTGGCTTGGTGAGTGTTTACTCAACAGAGGAATTTACTCTGCAGGCACAACAGTGTCATTATGCTATATGGGTATAAATGGAAAGGAGCTTGGGGACAGGACTGCTTTAAAAAGGAAGCATTCCAGTCATTTCCTCAGAGTTACCAGGAATTGTCTCCTGGTCCTGGAATTTGACTTTGTTTTCTGGTGTCACTAGTGTGGTATCAAGTAGTGGAAGTGGAGAGTGGAGATGAGAACATGGGCTATGGACTCACACAGACCAAGTTTCAAGCCCTGATTCTTCTCCTTACTATCTAAGTGACTGAGCAATTTGCCTAACCTCTCTAAATCCTCAATTAACTCATCTTTAAAAAGGGGATACATACTTTGCAGGGTTTTATGAGGATTAAATGAGAGAATGTACATAAAGTACTTGGGAAAATGTCTGGTACACTGACAAGTGTATAATAAATGCTAACTATTCTTCAAGTAAATTTTAGGACCCAAAAGAAACATCACAAGCAACTATGAGGCTTATTTTTTAAAATCACTCATGAGCAGATCCTTTAGTTTAGAGATGCATTATTATTATTACACATTTAAACTCCATATTTAGTTAAAAGGGGTTGTATAGGCTGAATTTCATCCTCTTTAAAATTTAATAGGAAGGTCCTTTACTAGAATCATGTGGCAAAATAATACAACAGATTTATATACTGTGAAACCTGTGAGAGCCAGAACTCGACAGGACTGCCTTGTTTTTCTGGGTCTTGCAAATTTTCTGCCTTTCACAGGGTATAACTTTTTTTTTAAATTGTTGTAGTTTAAATGAAGTTTACATTTCAAGTTAGTCTCACATACAAAAATTTATACATACATTGTTATGTGACCCTAATTGTTCTCCCCATACTATGACAGCACACTCCTCCTTTCCACCCAGGATTCTCCATGACCATTCAGCCAGCTCCTAACCCTCTCTGCCTTCCCATCTCACTTCTGACAGAAGCTGCCAGTTTAGTCTCTTGTATGTACTTGAGCTAAGAGGCACACTACTCATGAGTATCACTTTAAGTCCCACAGTCCAGTCCAATCCCTGTCTGAAGAGTTGGCCTCAGAAATTGTTTTAGTTCTGGGCTGATAGAGAATCCAGGGGCCATGCTTTCAGGGCTTCCTCCAGTCTCAGTCAGACCATTAAGTCTGGTCTTTTTACTAGAATTTGAGTTCTGCACCCCACCTTTCTCCTGCTCTATCAGGGACTCTCTGTTGTGTTCCCTGTCAGGGTGGTCACTGGTAGCCGGGTGCCATAGAGTTCTTCTAGTCTCAGGCTGATGAAGTCTCTGGTTTATATGGCCCTTTCTGTCTCTTGGGCTAATACTTTCCTTCTGTCTTTGGTGTTCTTCATTCTCCTTTACTCCAGGTGGTTGGGACCAATTGATGCATCTTAGATGGCCACTTGCTAGCTTTTAAGGCCCCAGACACCACTCACCAAAGTAGGATGCAGAACATTTTCTTAATAAGCTTTGTTATGCCAGTTGACCTAGATGTCCCCTGAAGGCATGGTCCCCAGACCGTTACCCTTGCTACTCTGTCCTTCAAAGTGATTGTATTCAGGAAACTTCTTAGCTTTGGTTTAGTCCAGTTGCGCTGATTTCCCCTGTAGTGTGTGCTGTCCTTCACTTCACCTAAGATAATTCTTATCTACTATATAGTTAGTAAGTAACCCTAACCCTCCCTCCCCACCCTTCTGATCATCAAAGAATGTTTTCTTCTGTGTTTAAACCTTTTCTTGAGTCCTTATAATCGTGGTCTTATACAATATTTGTCCTTCTGTGACTGACTAAGTTCACTCAGCATAATGCCTTCCAGATTCCTCCATGTTACAAGATGTTTCATAGCTTCATCGTTGTTCTTCATGATTGCATAGTATTCCATTGTGTGGATATACCATAATTTGTTCATCCATTCGTCCGTTGATGGCCACCTAGGTTGTTTCCATCTTTTTGCTATTGTGAACAGTGCTGCAGTGAACATGGGTGTGCATATATCTATTCGTTTGACAGCTCTTATTTCTCTAGGATATATTCCAAGGAGCGGAATAGCTGGATCATATGGTACTTCTATTTCTAGCCAAATCAATTTCCAAAGTGGTTGTACCATTTTACATTCCCATTAACAGTATATAAGTGTTCCAGTCTCTCCACAACTTCTCAAACATTTATTATTTTGTGCTTTTTGGATTAATGCTAGCCGTGTTGAGGTGAGATGATATTTCATTGCAGTTTTGTGATTGTAATTTTATGTTAAAGAGGATTAGGGTGGAATTGTAACGCCACTCTTACCCAGGTCCAATGTAAACGGAGTTTCCTTGGGGTGAGGCCTGCACCACCTTTTATCTCTAAAGAGATAAAAGGAAAGGGAAGCAAGCAGAGAGTTGGAGACCACATACCATCAAGAAAGCAAGGCTGGGAGCAGAGTGCATCCTTTGGACCAGGGTCCCTTCACAGAGAAGCTCTTAGTCCAGGGGAACACCAAAGAGAAGAAGGCTTTTTAAAAGTATTTAAAAGTATTAAAGAGGTCTTTTGCAGCAGATTTTCCCAGTGCAATACGTTGTTTGATTTTTTGATTGCTGCTTCCATGGACATTGATAGTTGATCCAAGTAGAATGAAATCATTGACAACTTCAATTTGTTTGTCATTTATCATGATGTGGTTTACTGGTCCAGTTGAGGGGATTTTTGTTTTCTTCATATTCAAGTGTAATCCATACTAAAGGCTATAGTCCTTTACCCTTGTCAGTAAATGCTTCAACTTATCCTCATTTTTGGCAAGCAAAGTTGGGTCACCTGCATATTGAAGGTTGTTAATGAGTCTTCCTCCAATCCTGATGCTTCATTCTTCTTCATAGTCCAGCTTCTTAGATTATTTGTTCAGCATACAGATTAAATATGTAAAATGAAAGGTTACAACCCTGCCACACACCTTTTCCAAATTTGAACTACACAGTATCCACTTGCTCTGTTCTGACAACTGCTTCTAGATCCATGCACAGATTCCGCACAAGCACATTAAGTAAGTGTTCTGGAGTTTCCATTCTTTGCAATCTTATCCGTTATACAATGCTTTCAGGTAGTTGATAAAATATACTTTAATATCTTTCTGGTTTTTCTGCTTTTGGCCAAGATCCATCTGACATCAGCAATATCGCTCATTCTGGGTGGCTCCTCTCTAGAGGCAGGATGAGAAGGCAGAAAGGGACAGGAGCTGGTTGGATGGACACAGGAAACCCGTGGTGGAAAGGGGGAGTGTGCTGTCATAGGGATTACAACTAGTGTCACATAACAATATATGTATAAATTTTTGTATGAGAAATTAACTTGAGCAGTAAACTTTCACCTAAAGCAGGATAAAAAAAAATTGCCAACAAATGCAAACATTAGAGTATGTATTTATGTTGGTTATGTGAAATAATAAAGAAGCCCAGGTGGCACAGTGGTTAAGTGTCTCAGCTGCTAACCAAAAAGTAGGCAGTTAGAACCCATCAGCTGCTCCACGGGAGAAAGATGTGGCAGTCTGCTTTCGTAAAGATTTACATCCTTGGAAACTCTATGGGGAAGTTCTCTGTCCTGTAGAATCGCTATGAATAGAAATCATCTCAAAGGCAGTGGGTTTGGTTTTTGGTTTTTGGATGTGGAATACATGTTGCAGCATTTTCATCAGACAAGTCAAGCTCTCCAAGATACAGAAGTAAATTTAAGGACATGCACTGATCTCTACCAATCAGTAACAGGGTATTTACATAATGTAAGAGAAGGTTTTGAAAACTTTAAAAACACAGTGAAACAAATACTGCCAAATACTGACTATCAAGCAGTTCACAGTCTTACACAGAAGTGTTAGAAAGAAACAAGTAAATGATGGAAGTACTGTAACCACATACTACATCATTGACACACTTGAATTTTGCATGGAAAGAAGGGCAAAGGTGTATGAAGTTCTTTCAAATAGATTTTCCTTCTTAAATAATGTGGATATACCCATGAAGGCATCCAAGAAATTAGTGCAGACTTATCTTGTTGACTTAAATATAAACCTTTATGGAGAAGTGTGGCAATTTCATTCTTACATGAGAACTAAGTTTACAGATTCAGGAAAGAGAAATTTTACTGATGTAGGTATGCATGATTCCATAATAGAATATAAAATACAATGCATATTTCCCAGTGTTGAAATTGCTTTAAGTATATTGCTAACTTTAATGGTCACAAACTTCACAAAGAATGCTAATTTTCATCCCTAAAGACACTAAAAAACCCTCAGAGTACAATGATTCAAGAAAGACTTGATTCATTATCCTTATTATATATGGAGGTAGATATTGTTAGGCAGCTTAATTGTAACAAAATCATCAAAGAATTTGTAAGAGCAAAGACTAGAAATAAATGTTTTAATTATAACATGTTAGAGATGAAAAATCTATCTAAAAATAAAATATGGTAATTTGTTGTAAAAAAAAATAATAATATCGCTCATTCCATGTCCTTTTCTGAATCTTCTTTGAACTTCTGTCAGTTCCAGGCTGATGTGCGGCTGCAGTCATTTGATATTATTATTTTCCACCATACCAAACTAATTGAATTTTTATGGGAAATTACAAAATCCCTTTTCAAAACGTCAGTAACAAGTTAGAGTGCCAACAGCAATGCATGACTGACCAATGCAGACACACTGGTCCTCATGTAAATAGTGAGACCAACAGTCTGCATGGTTTTAAATAGCTCCTAAATTTTTAACCCTCAAGAATCTGCTATTCAGTCACTAATTTGAAAGAGTCTGCTTTGTTACTCGTTTATTGTATTTTCATACACCTAGTTCTCACCTATCCACTGTCTCATTATTTGACATTTCACATTTAAGACAACCTTGAAAAAATTCTTAGGCAGTGTCTCTGATGGTCTGGGCCCCATATGGGGCCAAGGCTGGGCTGGGGCACCCTCTGAGGGCCACCCCAAATTATAGGCCGGAGGCCCTGGTGACGACTGGGCCCATGAGGGACTGCAGCTGACCGGTCGCTGGATGCCTTCTCCTGTTCGTCCATGAAGTCCCACAGGGTGATAAGGGGATGATGTGAGATCCTGGGCAGAGAATGAGTGAGGTCCTCTCCCAGGGGAGGCAGTGGGTGGCGAGGGGCCGTGTGTTGCACATAACACCCAATCGCACCACCACTACCCTCTACGGGCTCAGCGGTGGGGTGGAAGGGAGGCCCAGGCGTGGTACTTATCCCAAGACATGATGGGGGCACCTGATAGCTGGTGAGAGACCAGGGAAAGGCACACTGGCTTGGAGATAGGGAACAGCCCCCAATTCTCCCATAACGCTCATTTTACATAAAAGCCTGGTCTTTGGAACCTAACCATGTTGATAAATGAGGAGTGGGTGTGTTTGCTTCTACGGAAGCAAAGCATGGTTAAAACATTTAAAAGAGCAGAGAGCTGGGATATCGTTGAACTTAGAGAGCAGGTTGTGACTGTTTGGGTTCCTGTTTGCTAATAAACAACTTTATGTGAAGCAGATTTTTCTTGGACACCTGGCAGCAGGTGTGTCAGGAAGACAGCCCTTAGTGCTCACCTACCTGTAAAAATTGGATGTTGTGATAACAAAAGGAAGCCAGCAATTGTGAGGGGTTATATTGGCTTAGATCAATTCACAACTTTAATCAATTTCACTGGTTTCCTTGGAAGCGCCTTCCAAATTGATGCGTTTGAGTCTACCTTCTTCCTTGTATGTACCATAGTGACCCTGTCTATGAACAATAAAATCAAAGACATGAATTGTTAAGTAGAGAACTGCTGTGGACATCAGAAGACTAGAATTCTAGTCCCAATTCTACCACTACTTGGTTGTTTATATGTATATGTTACTTTATATCTCTGGGCCTTCTTTGTTGATCTTTTTTTGAAGTGAATTCCCTTCAGATTATGAAAAATATTTAAGTCTGTATAAAATACCTAGATTCTTATCTCTCTGGAAGAATGTATTACACAAGATACATCATCTAAGAGATAAGGTCATCGTAATAGAAATATCTATGAGATTCTGAGTCAGAAAATGTAGCTAAATACTGTGTGAAATTGGGCAAGAAACTTAATTTTTCAAAGCTTTAGCTCCTCTTTTTAAAATAAGAGGGAATAATATCTAATTTATTGTGCTATTGTGAAGATTAAATGATTAAGTAAAATAATGTAAGGAAATGCTTTATAAGCTGTAAAACATTATGTAAACATCCTGATTCACGCAGCCTAGCCTGGGAATCTTCTGTTTCAGAGAGACAAAAATAATACCTCCTTACAGACATTAGCACAGACCTCATCAGACTATTCTTGGGCAGGAAGCTCCACCCAAGCCTTTCAGGCTGGGAAGACAAATACTCCAACTGAATACAAACAATTTACTTCTACAACTGCTTTGAAACCGAATGCATGAAAGTCTCTCCCATTAACTGATGATTCATACCAAACAATTCTAATAGAACAACTGTCTCATCCAGCTCCTGATGAAGATGATAAAGGAAAAAGCAGGGGAATAAAAAGTTGGTTTAAGAAGAAAAATCTGTTAATAGTCTAGTAATTCATAAATAAGAAATAAGTAGGTTCTCCTGTTACTTCCTATGTAACATCATCCTCCTGTTTTTTACTTATTTTTTAAATGTGATTTTGTTACCTTATATATTTTTAAACAGGTTTCTGTTACATGACTCAGTTAGGAGACTGGCGTTTTGGTTTTACTTTTTTCAAAAAATTAATTTATATAAATATGTTTTCAGACACCAATGATGTTAGGGCTCTTATTGAAAAGTAACCCTGTTTTGTTGCCAAGGACACAAGGACACTAAAAATTGCTGGTTGACTGATTAGTCATTTCTTTTCTGATGAAAAGAGACAACAGAGGTTCTTTCTGAAAATGAATCAATGTGAGCAGGGATTAGTTTAAAATCATTCAGCAAAACTATTTTGAACATGTCAGAGCCCAAGCAAGATTACAGAGAAAAATGATATGATATAAAATGTGTTAAAAAGACTTCACATTATGCCTTTAACATAATCGAGTCTGCCATGGAAATAGCCCATTTCAAAGAAGAGACTGAATATTTCACTGTGTGAATTGGGTTATCCCTGTGCTGTTACAGAAACTAGAGCAAAGTGTCTACCCTTCATTATTATTATTATTTAAATTAACATTCCTTTTATTCCATTGGACCAATAATCATTGTACACTTTTTATTCAACCAAAGTTCAGAATTTAGGATGTTATAAAGAGTAACCAGTGGCTTTGATATAATAAAAGACAGTGGTGCTCCTGGGACTTGAAAGTGAGATTCTCTCAGTGTAACCTGTCATTTTAGAGAAAGAAAACTATCTTCGAAAGCTGGATTAATTCAGAACTACCACTTAAGAACTGTTATGTGTGTTACATGATCAGTCTTTGATAATTCAAATGCAGAGGAATGGGCCAAATGTGAAAGAAGATGAAGGAAGGAAAAGGGATCCAAATTATTTTATTGCCTAAGTACAAAGAAGAAAACAACTGTCAGTCTAAATATATCCACTGTCATTTAAATAGAAAATTTTCAGTTATGTATTCATTATTTTTAATTAAAAATGTAGTACATGTTCCATATTAATTAAAGAAGGACATGATGGTCTTTTGAGGTGGCAACTTGGCTAGGATATGATCTCCAGTTATTCAGTCAAACACTAATATATGTGTTGTTATGAATGTATTTTGTGGATGTGACTAAAGATGGTAATAGTTGACTTTAAGTAATGGAGATTATTCTAGATGATATGTGGAATCTGAGTCAATCAGTTAAATGTCTTAAAAGAAGCTCTGGAGTTTCCATGAAGAAGAAATTCTGCCTGTGGATACTAGCTGCAGCCTGTCCCAAAGAGTTCTAGGTTACCCTCCTGACAGCCTGTTCTTCCTAAGAGCCTGCTCTGGGATTGTGGACTTGCGTAGTCAACCCCCACAATTGTGTAAGCCAATTCCTTGCAATAAGTCTATTATTATGTACTTCTTACTGGTTCTGCTTCTTTGGTTGGATCCTAACTGATAAAAATCTTGTTAGGTAAAGAAACAGAATCTTATAAGGATAAGTTTTCTGAATTGGTTCTCTGTAGCTACAGTAATCAGGACAATGTGATACTATACTGGTAGGATGGACATAACCTGAGAGTTTGGTAAATTTTGTAAGTGTATTTCTCTAGTGTCTAAGCAAATAAAATATGTCTAGGGACATATATATATATATATATATATATATATATATATATATATAAAATTACATTTAAATTCTGCTAAAGTCAGACAGAAAGCATATTATCACACCAATATAATTTCTAAGAATTCACCTTAATTAAAGATATTTAGACTTCCCCCTCTTTACAGATTTAGATCAATTGTTGAAACTCTTTTAAAAGCAAAGAATAATCCCACATCCCTTACTTTAAAATCTATATATAAAAAAAGCCATTAAATTAACTCACATCAAAAGGCCATTATTATTACAGCATATTTTTTCCTCCTATAAACAGCCAGCATTTTTAAAGCATTAAAGTTATTTATTTATTTGTTTTCTTTGGAATTTCTGTGGTTTTCATATCTTATATTCATATAGGCTCTTTTTAGTGTCTATAAACCAATTAGCACAAGTGCTCCTGTAGATTTTAAGAGAGCTTAGAAGCTGACTTTTTTTTCCTTTTTTATGTTTGACCTATCTGGGCGAGCTATTCCTGGAGTACACATAATGACAGATTTTATAACCTGCTATAAAGGTTGTAAAATGGAACATTGTTTTCCTTTTTGTTCTAGAACTCCACAAATCTATAGAACTTTGTGAGAATTGAAAGTTCCTCAAAGTGGTCACTGTAATTCTAAATTATCTTTAATGAAAGCTGCCACTTATCCAGTTAGGCTTAAGAATTGGGGTTATAGTATGAAAAATATGAAGCTGCAGTCTTTTCAGGAGAAAGTTGAGGTTTAGATGTTGATGGACCATGTAGACAAGGAAATGAGGTACCATGGTGCCTTAGTCATCCAGTGCTGCTCCAACAGAAATACCACAAGTGGATGGCTTTACAAAAAGAAATTTATTCTCTCACAGTCCAGTAGGCTACAAGTCCAAATTCAGGGCATCAGCTCCAGGGGAATGCTTTCTCCATCAGCTCTGGAGGAAAGTCCACATCATCAGTCTTCCTTTGGCCTGGGAGCTTCTCTACACAGGAACCTCAGGTCCAAAAGACACACTCTGCTCCCAGCACTGAGTTCTTGGTGGTATGAGCTTCCCATGTGTCTCTGCTCACTTCTGTCTTTTATATCTCAAAAGAGATTGCATTAAGACACTAATCTTGTCAACCTCATCAGTATAACCTCATCACAGTGGTAGAGTTTACAACACATAAGGAAATCACATCAGATAACACAATCATACAGTACTGGGAATCATGACCTAGCCAAGTTGCTACACACATTTTTTGGGGGACACAATTCAATCCATGACACTTGGTGTCTTAACAATCTAGTGCTGCTATAACAGAAATACCATAAGTGGATGGCTTTAACAAAGAGAAATTTATTCTCTCACAGTCTAGGTGGCTAGAAGTCCGAATTCAGGGTGCCAGCTCCAGGAGAAGGCTTTCTCTCTCTGTAGGCTCTGGGGGAAGGTCCTTGTCATCAGTTCTTCCACTGGTCTAGGAGCTTCTCAGCACAGGAACACTAGGTCCAAAGGACATGCTGCTCCTGGCACTTCTTTCTTGGTGGTAATGAAGTTCCCCTGTCTCTTTGCTCACTTCTCTCTTTTATGTCTCAAAAGAGATTGACTCAAGATACAACCTAATCTTATAGACTGAGTCCTGCCTCTTTAACATAAACTGCCTCTAATCCTGCCTCATTAACGTCAGAGAGAGAGGATTTACAACACATAGGAAAATCACATCAGATGACAAAATGGTGGATAATCACACAATACTGGGAATCATAGCCTAACCAAGTTGACACACATATTTGGGGGACACAATTCAATCCGTAACACATGGTCAAAGTATTGTGGTTTAAACTGAGTAGAGCTGGACCAGTTTCCTAAGGGCAGAGCTTTCAGACTATATACTCTGTTCTGACCCAGCAGTGGGGAGAGAGAACGCACTCTCTTGCCATCAAGTAGGATATTTTTTTCTTTTCAGAAAGAGAGTATCCTTGAGAATTTTTTTGTATAATTTATTTTATTTTTGTTGTTATTGTTGAGTTATGAACATTGTCAATCACCTTGCCTCATTGGCCTTTTGTCTGATTGATCTATGACTATTAGTCCTTGGGGCTAACTTGTCAGACCTAATCCTCCATAGATAAACAACATTAGTAAAGCAAAGGTGTGCTTACCAAACTCTCAAAAGAAAGAATTCCAGAGTAGTCTTCATAGCTCTAGAATGATTGAATGGACAAATAAATAAAGGTAAAAATAAAAAGTAAAATGAGTTAGTCTCTTTTTCTCCATCAATTGGACAAGTATTAGTGTTTCTAACCCTTTTGATCATTTGGCCATAGTGTGCACTGACCAACCTTTAAATACCTTCTCAGTCTGAAAGCAGAGCCTTATTCTATCTTATCTTGTCCAACTGAACTTCTGATTTTTCCTTCTCACATGTATTCCTTTATCATCTTAGTGATTTGAAAAATTCCCTTATTCCTGTCATTCAAGTAAAAAACTTAGAGTTATTCTTGGCTTTTCTCTCTCTTACCAGGCATTTCAATCCATTAACAAAACCTCTTGGCTCTATCCTTAAGATATATATATCTAACCACTTTTCCACACGTTCACTGTTACCACCCTATTCCACGTATCCATCATGTTATGCATAGATTATTGCTGTGCATCCCTAAATGGAATCCCAGTTTTCAACACCACTCCCAGTGTATTCTGAGCACAGAAGATTACATTGAGATAATTTTGCCTAAAAGTATAAATTCATGCTACTCTTTTGCTAAAACTATCTACTGACTTTCAACTTCACTTAGAATAAAAAAAAAATCTTAAACTGATCGCTAAAATCTTACATGATTCGATTCGAAATATCTTGCTGGCTTCATTTCCTACTATTCTCTGCCATGTTCATTCCCTTTAGCCACACAGGCTTCCTTGCTGTTCTTGGGTACTCCAAGCATGCTCCTGCCTGAGGTCATGGCACATGACCCTTCTTCCCTTCCTTTCTCCCCTAATTCTCAAAGGGTTTATAAAGAAAAAATAATAGCCAAGTAGAATTATATACTCAGCAAAAATTATCCATCAAAAAAGAAGTGAAATAAAGACCTTTTCAGAGAAACAAAAACTGTGAGTAGTTATTACCAACAGAACCAGATTAAAGGAAAACCTCAGCAGGAAAACTATCCCAGATTGAAGCTCAGAGATTGAGGAAAGAATAAAGAGCTATGGAAATGGTAAACATGCATGTAAATCTAAACAAATGCCAATTATATAAGCAATACAAGCGATGTCTTTTGAGGGTTAAAATATGCAGAAAATTAAATTACCCGAAACCTCTAGAATATTAGTTGGAAGATGTTTAAAAGTAGTTTAAATGTTCAAAGTTCTTGCATTATTCATAAAGTGCTAAAAGAACAAATTTATATGACTTTGATAAGAATAATTGTTGTAATCACTAGCACAACTACTCAAAAAATAGTAAAATAACAAAAAACTCTCACACTAATAGAGAATATAGAATAATAAAAAAGCAATCATCTAAAGACAAGGTGTAAAACCCATTGCCATTGAGTCAATTCCGACTCAAGGTAGTGGGTTCGATAGTGTCCCCAAAATTCAGGTCCACCATAAAATAACTTCGGTGTGACTTTATTTATAAATAAGGCTTTTGCTGGTGTAATTAGTTAAGATGAATTCATACTGGATTAGGAAAAAACAAACAAACAAACAAACACCCGTTGCCATCAAGTCGATTCTGATTCATAGTGACTCTATAAGACAGAGTAGAACTGCCCCACAGAGTTTCCAAGGAATAGCTGGAGGATTCAAACTGCTAACCTTTTGGTTAGCAGCCATAGCCTTTAACCACTGCGCTATCAGGCCTCCATACTGGATTAGGGTGGCTCTTACACCCAATGACTGGTGTCCCTATAAGAATAGGAGAGTACACACAGAGATACACACAGATAATAAGGACATGTGAAGATGGAGGCAGAGATTGAAGTTACACACACATTCCACAAGGAATGCCAGGAGCTGCTAGAAGCTGTAAGAGGCAAAGATGGATTCTCTCCTAGAGTTGTCAGAGGGAGGAGGGCTCTGCTGACACCTTGATTTCAGACTTCTAGTCTACAAAACTGTGAGAGAATAAATTTCTGTTGTTTTAAGGAACTCAGTCTGTGGTATTTGGCTATGGCAGACCTGAGAAACTAATAACAGTTGTTGTGCTGATTCTGACCAAAGACCCCAGGTGTGTCAGAATAGAACTGCTCCATAGTGTATTCATGGTTGCGACCTTTCAGAAGCAGATTGTCAGGCCTTTCTTCTGAAATGTTTGTGGTTTTGTTTGAACCACCAACTTTTCAGTTAGAGCATTTAACCATTTGCACCACCCAAGAAACTAATGCTGTTGCTGTTGTTGTATGCCATCGAGTCAATTCCAACTCATAGCAACTCCATGTGACAGAGTAGAACTGCCCCATAGGGTTTCCTAGGCTGTGATCTTTATGGAAGTACATTCTCCACTTACTATGGATGAATTGTATACTTTTTTTAGTTTTGTCTGTTTTTGCTTCATGCGTCTGTGACTTTGTTGTTAGGTGCTGTGATATGACCCATGAAATCTAGAACTGTTTTTAAAATAAAATAAATCTATTTTTTCTAAACAATGTTTCTGTGAAAAATATCAATTTCTCTTTCACGCCGTATATTGGTGTCGTAGGCAGAATTCTAAGACAATCCCCAATGACCAAAATCTTTATATAATCTCCTCTTCTTGAGTGAGAGAGTTACTTGTAAATACGATGGAATATCATCCTCATGATTAGGTCATGTTATATGGGATAGTAGAATTTAAGAAAGGGGAATTATCCTTTCTGGACCTGACCTAGTCAGTCGAACACTGAAAGAACTGGGCTTTTCATGGAGAGACAGATTCAAAGTAAGAGAGGGATACGATATGAGGGATAGTCTCCATTGTTGAGTTTGAAAATGAAGGGGGCCATGTGTCAAGAAATATTATGTCTTCTAGAAGCTGACAGTACACTCTGCCTGACAGTCAGCAAGGAAATGGGAACCTCATCCCTACAACTCAAGGAACTGAAGTCAGCCAACAACCTGAATGAGACTGGAAGTGGATTCTTGACCAGAGTCTCCAGACAAGACCTCAGCTCAGCTGACATCTTGATTTCAGACTTGGAAGATCATGAGTAGAGAAGCCAGCCACACTGTGCCTGGACTTCTGATATACAGAAGTATGAGCAAATAAATGGGTATTTGCTTAAGTCAGTAAATTTGTAGTAATTTGTCATGCAACAATGAAAAAGTAGTAGAGGCATGCATACATTTAAACATTTTATATATTACCAGTGTATTGGCTTTTATCATTATGAAATATCCTTTTTGTCTCTAAAAATACTTCTTCTCTTAAAGCCTATTTTGTTTGATATTCAAGTAGACACTCCAACTCTCTTATGTTTACTGTTTGAATGGTAGGTACCCTTTTCTAATCTTTTATTTTAAAAGTATTTTTGATTTTGAATGTAAAATGTCTCTCTTGTAGAAAGAACATAGTTGGATATTGATTTTTTTAACTTACTATGTTAATCTCTACCTGTTGACTTGAATGCTTTTGTCCATTTACATTTACTATAATTATTGATATGGTTGGCTTTATTCTGTCATTTTGCAATTTGTTTTACGTTTGTCTCATTTATTTTTTGTTTTTCTGTTCCTGCTTCACTGACTTCTTAAATATTTTTAATGTACCATTTTATTTCCTCTGTTTGTTTTTTGACTATAATTTTTGGACTTATGTTTTATTTCACATTTGTTGCTATGTTTGTTGTTATCCCACAAGTCTCTAAGACAGTTCATTTTTCTTCAATTATTTTTCTCTCCATTTTTCAGATTGAGTAATCTTTATTGCTCTATCTTTAAATTTACTGATTCATCTTTTACCATCATAAACCTGTTGTTGAGCCCCTGCAGTAATATTTTTTTTTTAAATTTCAGTTATTGTGATTTTTAATTCCAGAATTTCCATTCAGTTCTTTTTAACAGATTCTTGTTACTGTAATTCTGTAGTTGTCGGCCATTCTCATCATTCTTTCCTTTAATTATCTAAACATGGCTTCCATTAGTTCTTAGAAGATATTTATAAACTGCTTTGGAGCTTTTGTTAGATAAATCTAACATCTGAACCCATTCAGAAACAATTTGCCTTGGTTGCTTTGTTTTTAAGAGCATGGGTGACACTTTCCTGTTTCTTCCCATGTCACATAAGTTTTGGTAAACATTGTATAATTTAGATAGCAAAATGTGGTAACTCTTGCCTCTGCTAACATTCCTTCACCCCCACTGACACACATACACTAAAATTTGTTGTCTGTTTTTGTTTGTATCTCCAGTTTTTTTGTTTGTTTTTGTCTTTATTTTTAGTAATTTGCCTGAAATTAATCTGCTGATTTTAACTCTGTGGTTTCCTGTATCTGCATAACATAGAGGTCAGAAATTGTCTTCAAACATCTAGGGCTAGAAAAGTTTCCACCTTTTGCAAAGGAAGTGTAAGTGTTAGGGAACACTTTCAATGTTCATCTTTGCTTTTTGACACTTTAACGAGGTCTTCTGAAGCAGATTTCTTCACTGCTGCTTTCATGGGCATTGATTGTGAATCTAAGTAAAATGAAATCCTTGACAACTTCAACCTTTTCTCCATTTATCATGATGTTGCTTACTGGTCCAGTTGTGAGGATTCTTGTTTTCTTTATGTCGAGGTGCAATACATACTGAAGGCTGTGGTCTTTGATCTTCATCAGTAAGTGCTTCAAGTCCTCTTCATTTTCAGCCAGCAGGGTTGTGTCATCTGCATATCACAGGTCGTTAATGAGTCTTCCTCAAATCCTGATGTCGAATTCTTCTTCATATAGGCCAGATTCTTGGATTATTTGCTTAGCATACAGTTTTAACACATATGGTGAAAGGATACAACCCTGAAACACACATTTCCTGATTTTAAACCATGTGATATCCCCTTGTTCTGTTTGAATAACTGCCTCTTGGTCTATGCACAGGTTCTGTATGAGCACAATGAAGTATTCTGGAATTCCTATTCTTCACAATGTTGTCCATAATTTGTCATGATCCACACAGTCCAATGCCTTTGCATAGTCAACGAAACGCTAGTAAACACCTTTCTGGTATTATCTTCTTTCAGCCATCAGCAGTGATGCTCCTCTTTCCACATCCTCTTCTGAAACCGGCTTGAAATTCTAGAAGTTCCCTATTTATGTACTACTGCAACCATTTTTGAATTATTTTCAGCATAATTTTACTTGGGTGTGAAATTAATTATATTGTTCAATAATTTCCGCATTCCATTGGATCACTTTTCTTTGGAATGGGCAAGAATATGGATGTCTTTCAGTCGGTTGGCCAGGTAGATGTCTTCCAAATTTCTTGACATGGACAAGTGAACACCTCTAGCTCTGCACTCATTTGTTGAAACATCTCAATTGGTATTCCATCAATTCCTGGAACCTTGTTTCTTGCCAATGCCTTCAGTGCAGCTTGGATTTCTTCCTTCAGTACCATGGGTTCTTGATTGTATGCTACCTCCTGAAATGGTTGAACATTGATCAGTTCTTTTTTGCACAGTGACTTTGTGTATTCTTTCAATCTTCTTTTGATGCTTCCTGTGTCGTTCAATATTTTACCCATTGAATCCTTCAATATTGCAGCTCGAGGCTTAAATTTTTTCTTCAGTATTTTTAGCTTGAGAAATGCCAAGCATGTTCTTCCCTTTTGGTTTTCTAACTCCAGGTCTTTGCATCTTTCATTATATTACTTTACTTTGTATTCTCACACTGCCCTTTGAAATCTTCTGTTCAGCTCTTTCATTTCATCATTCTTTTGCTTTAGTTACACTACATTCAAGAGCAAATTTCAGTCTTTTCTGACAACCAATTTTGGTCTTTTCTTTTTTTCCTCTCTTTTTAATGACCTTTTGCTTTCTTCAGGTATGATGTCCTGGATGTCATTCCACAACTCATCTGGTCTTTGGTCATTAGTGTTCAATGTATCAAATCCATTCTTTCAGATTATCTCTAAATTCAGGTGGGATATACTCAAGGTTGTACTTTGGCTGTCTTGGACTTGTTTTAATTTTCTTCAGCTTCACCTGAACTTGCAGATAAGCAATTGATTGTCTGTTTTGCAGTTGGCCCTGGCCTTGTTCTGACTGATGATATTGAGCTTCTCCATCTTCTCTTTCCACAGATGTAGTCGATTTGAATCCTGTGTATTCTATCTGGTGTGGTTCACGTGTACAGTCATTGTTTATGTTGTTGAAGAAAGATATTTTCAATGAGTAGTTCTTTGGTGTTGGGAAATTGTATCATGCAATCTCCAGCGTCATTTCTATCAGCAAGGCCATGTTTTCCTATTACTGATCCTTCTTTTTTGTTTCCAACTTTCACATTCCAATCACCAGTGATTATTAATGCATCTTGATTGCATGCTCGATCTGTTTCAGACTGCAGACACTGGTAAAAATTTTCAGTTTCTTCATCTTTGGCATTTGTGGTTGGTGCATAAATTTAAATAATACTCATATTAACTGGTCTTACTGATAGGTGTATGGATATTAGCCTATCATTGACAGTGTTTACTTCAAGAAAGATCTTGAAATGTTCTTTTTGATGATGAATGTGACATTGTTTGTATTCATTTTATCACTGCTGACATATTAGACCACATGATTGTTTGATTCAAAATGGCCAATAACAGTCTATTTCAGCTCACCGATGCCTAGGATATCAATCTTAGAGCTTTCCATTTCATTTTTGACAACTTCCAATTTTCCTTGATTCATACTTTGTATAGCCCATGTTCCAATTAGTAATGGATGGTTGCAGCTCTTTCTTCTCAATTTGAATTGTGCCACATCGGCAAATGACGGTCCCAAAAGCTTTACTACATCCACATCATTAAGGTCAACTCTATTCTGAGGAGACAGCTATTCCTCGGTTGTGTTTTGAGTGCTTCCAACGTGAGGGGCTCATCTTCCAGCACTATATTAGAGAATGTTCTGCTGTTATCCGTAAAGTTTTCATTGGTAATTTTTTTTTCAGAAGTAGATTGACACATCCTTTTTCTAGTCTATTTATTCTGGAAGCTCCACTGAAACTTGTCCACCTTGAGTGACCCTGCTGGTATTTAAAAGACCAGTAGCATAGCCTCCAGTATCACAGCAACATGCAAAGCTCCACAGTATGACAAACTGACAGATTAGCCTGGGATTTATGGATAGCTTGGGCTCTCTCCTGCTTCCCCTGTGTGTGCGTGCAGAAGGCAGCCAGGAATGTGTGGTGAGATTATTAAGCCTTTCTATGACAGTCTTATATCCAGGGTCTCACTGTCAAATTTCTGGCTTGTTCAGCCTGTCAGTTGCTTGCCATAACTGGGACTGCAACCAGGCTAGTAAAATTCTACCCTTCCCTGTTTGCTTGCTACTGAGATGGTCGCTTTTATTGACAAGCTTCACCAGGTATAGATGTTTTGTCTTTTTCTCCAAATCATGTCAGTCCTTTCTGAGCATGAAGACTGTCCTTTCACTTGTTGAACTATAACACCTATAGTGCTATGGACAAGGGAAGTGTTTGGAAGTAGCTCCCCAGCCAAAAATACTAAAGATTCATACTGTCCTTACACATGCTTGGCAATTTTTTATGAATACATACTTCTGAATTTTCCATTTACATTTAATTGATTTCTAGAGCTCAGAAATGCTTGTCTTATTTTTAATTATTCAATTTTGTAGTTGTTTTCTGGGGGAAAGGATGTGCCAACTTCTTCACTATATTGTATTGAAGTCCCACTGTCCTCTGCATGAAGACAGTTCATAAATTTTCTGTTTAAGAAGGATACTTCTGCTAGCATGTTAGAATGCTGGGATCATTTAAAGAAAACCTAGAAGTAAGCAGACCAGTTAGAGAGCCCTTGCCAATGTCCAGATAAGAGATATCTAGGGCTAAACCTGTGCAGCAAAATGGAGTAGGTCTTGACTCAAGTGAAGTTCCAAAGGTAGAATCAATGGAACTGGGTTATTAGATATTGGGTATGAAGAAAAAGGAGGAATGAATGTTGCCTTTATATTTCTAGTTTATGTGACTGCACAATCATTATTTTGTTGGTTCAAAAAATATTTATCTTCTGCTTTGTACCAGGAACTATGCTAAGCATTAAGAATGCAGTTATAAACAAAATAATGCTATTGGTACTTTCAGCTCACATCTACCAATAGTACCATTGAATAAAAGATGTTGTTATTGTTAGGTGTCCTTGAGTCAGTTCTGACTCATAGCAACCCTATGCACAAAGGAAAGAAACACTGTCTGGTCCTGAGCCATCCTCACAATCGTTGCTATGTTTGAGCCCATTGTTGCAGTCACTGCGTCAATACGTCTCATTGAGGGTCTTCCTCTTTTTCACTCACCCTCCACTTTACCAAGCATGACGTCCTTCTCCAGAGACTGGTCCTTCCTGATAACATGTCTGAGAAGTACGTGAGACTAAGTCTTGCCATCCTCTCTTCCAAGGAGCATTCTGGCTGTACTTCATCCAATACAGATTTGTTCATTCTTCTGACAGTCCATGGTATATTCAGTGTTTTTCATCAATACCCTAATTCTAAGGCATCAATTCTCCTTCAGTCTTCCTTATTCATTGTCCGACTTTCACATGCATATGAGGTGATTGAAATACCCTGGCTTGGGTCAGGCACAAAGTGACATGCTTGATTTTTAACACTTTAAAGAGGTCTTTTGCAGCAGATTTGCCCAGTGCAATATGTTGTTTGATTGCTTGACTGCTGCTTACATAGGTGATGATTGTGGATCAAACAGAAGAGGGATAAACTAAACACATGCCAAATTTCAAAATATTTGAAATACCAGTAGCATAGCTTCTAGCATCACAGCAACACACAAGCTGTAATATGACACAGTAATATGACAAACTGACAGACGAGCGGTAGAATTAAAATATAATGACTAATAAATCATAACTATTTTATGGACATAATTAATTGGCAGCATTCATCAGAAATAATGCTTTTAGTCTTCGTGACTCTCAGGATACCAGGTATGAAGTTAGCAAATGGAATAAAATTGTAGAAGAGAGCAATGCTTGCTTATTTCCACATGGTGGCACTTTTAAACTCGGAAACTTCTAGTTCTCTGCATTTGCCCAAACCTTGCTATTGTTATTTAAGAATAGATTTATAGTGGATGTCTGCATTAATACACAGTATTTTGTAATGTTTTCTTTTTGAGACAAATAATAAGTACCTTTTTCTCAAATTCGTTGGCAGAAATGCTGACTTTTTAAAATACATACTGTCTCTCTCCCCAATTTTAGTTCTTATGATTCTAAAGGATTGTAAAAAGAAGAAATTTGGCATGTTTTTAGTTTTTCCCTCCCTCACTTGATCGTCACTTATTTAGAAAGTCTAGAAGGGCAAGTAAAAGCTGGCATTCAAGTAAGAGCTTGAATTTCTCCCATGACCTAAAAAATTTATAATTAGTAAATATCTTTTAAAGAAAAGTTGTGAAATTTAAGTACATTCTTGGCAAATGCAAGAATTTTCTAACTCTGAATCTAACTTAGATAAAAGGAACACTAATCTTAGATTCTGGCACAATTCTGGGCTGTCCCTATGAAAGCAAGTATGTCATTAAATAGTTGCTTTAATTAAATGTATTTATATACTAATTTCCACTTATAATGTGGAGCCAAAAAAAAAAATTATCACCTATCTTACGTACTTTAACTAACATAAAGAAAACAAAAATCTTCCCAACTGGAGCAATAAGCAACATCATGATAAACAGAGAAAATATTGAAACGGTTAAGGATTTCATTTTACTTGGATTCACAATGAACGCCCAGGGAAGCAGCAGTCAAGAAATCAAGCACTGTATTGCACTGGGCAAATCTGCTGCAAAAAATCTCTTTAAAGTGTTAAAAAGCAAAGATGTCACTTTGAGGAGTAAAATGTGCCTTACCCAAGCCATGTTGTTTTCAACCACCTTATATGCACGTGAAATCTAGACAATTAATAAAGAAGACCGAAGAACAATTGATGTCTTTAAATTATGGTTTTGGTGAAGAACATTGAATATACCTTGGACTGCCAGAAGAATGAACAAATCTTGCTGGAAAAAGCACAGCCAGAATGCTCCTTAGAAGTGAGGATGGCAAGACTTAGTCTCACGTACTTTGGGCATTTTATTAGGAGGGACCAGTCCTTGGAGAATGACATCATGCTTGGTAAAGTAAGAGTTGTCACTGAAAAAGAGGAAGACTTTCAATGAGATGGATTGACACAGTTGCTGCAACAATGGGCTCAAATACAGCAGTGATTGTCGGGATGGTGCAGGACTGGGCAGTGTTTCGTTCTGTTGTGCATGGGGCTGCTACGAGTCAGAAAAGACTGGATGGCACCTAACAACAGTGCTTTTAACAAAAATGCCAGATAATGAATGATTTAAGCCAATCAGCCTATAAAGTGAGGGAAAACCCTGGTGGCCAAAATCATCAGGGAAAATGCTATCCCTCTCCATAAACTAAAAATACTGGGGCCTAAGTGATTCTACGTAAATGTTAGAACTATATATACTATATGTGTGCATTAATTTATTATATTGATTTATAATACATATATCTTCTAAGTGACATGCAATCTAGACACTTTATTTTTATCATTTTCCCCCTTTACTCCTTCTTATAATTATGCCACTAGATTTTGGAGAGAACTGTATTCTTACACCTTGTTTGACTTTTACTAGTTTTTTTCTCCCCCCCAGGTAAAGAATAATCATGCACATCAAGAGACAGTAATTTAGTTATATTCTTAAAATGTTTTTAATTTTTACATCAGGCTGTAGAAGTCTCACCTTTGAATGGCGTTGAAAGCAGCATAAGCAAAGATAAAATTTTGAAGGAAATAATAAAAATAAAGGATTAGAGCTTTCTGTGAGCATTTCCCAGAAAAATGAAAAACTTAAGTATCACTTAATCTGATTACTTTTCTTCAGGTTAATGAAAAAATACTCTTGAGATTACTTATTTAAAGATCATGAAATTTAAAATGTGTAGGTCCTTTCAGAGGGATTTTCCATTTGCAAATAATTTAAAATTTGTTTCCTAGGTGACAATTCTACAAGGAGTTTGTGTTGAAATCTTATGACGGAAACCATGAAGATAATACTTGATAGAAATACAGATTTATTAGTTCAGGAGAAAAACTGGTTGCCTAATTTTCAAACAGACTGTAGTTTTCTTCTGAGACATAGAGATGCACTTGGCCTTTAATACATTGTTTCAGTTCAAGAATCTTCCCTATTTGAAACATATAGGTAGATGACTTCTACATATTTAGAATCATGATGTTTGGTTGTCTCTGCAACCAAACACATTGTGTCAAAGTAATTTAAATTCCCTGTGGAAATTACAGTGTGAAACAACTGGGATACCAAAAGGATGAATAATAATCACTTGTAAGGGGTTTACACTCTAACAGAGACCACATATTTAAAAAGCAATACACAAGATGATAAGGGCTGCATGCCTGTTCTGCTCTACAAGGAGGATAGTTAGTAAGTGCTGTAGGAAATCAAGAAGGGGGGAGATCCCTATGGGAGCACTGTGTCAAGAGGGGCCTTTCCTCTCATCTGGACTTTGAAGTGGAAAAGTTACTTCGGTTCAGCAAACATGCATGTACAGTCATTGGCAATTTAAATTGGAAGTGAAATGAAACTAAGACTCAGTGGACTCTTTCTATGTTTCAGGCATTGTTTTTTGTGCTTAAAATAAGAAGTTTTACTTAGACAGAAAGGTGGTCATTACCATCTCCAATTTGTAAATGAGTAGAGTTGCAAACACTCTTTCAAGGGTAAGCAGCAAGTAAAGAGTAAGAGATGGAGTCAAGCCCAGGTCTTTTCCCCTTACTCTTTACCCAACACCTTCATGCCTGCTCTTAAAGATGCACACAAAATGATCCTAGCAATTGAAAAAACAGCACTCTATGTGGTATGCAGTCAATGTTGAATGTTGGCTGAATCAGCATATTCCTAATAAAGTGGTATGAGATGTAAAAAGAGAGAGAATTTGGGGACAGACGTTCACTGAGAAGTTTGAATATTATATTTTAGCCGTTACTTAGTAACCAATTCATTATTATCCAGATGTTTGACTGATTCAAATAAGTGCTTCTTTGAATGAAACCTTAAATCCTTTCTTCATTTCTATCTATGATTGTAAAAATTCCTAAAAGTTCAAAATATTTTATAAAGCAATACTGCTTAAAATGTTAATTTAGTTTAAATTTTTCATGGAAATATATGTACATGTATATATATATGGGGGCCCTGGTGGCACAGTGGTTAAGTGTTTGGCTGCTAACCAGAAGGTCAGCAGTTCAAATCTACCAGCTGCTCCTTGGAAACCCTGTGGGGCAATTCTACTCTGTCCTATAGGGTCGTATGAGTTGGAATGAACTCAAAGGCAATGGGTTTGTTGCGTTTTTTTTAAAATATATATATGCATATTTACATTTTCCACCTTTAAAACATTTACATAATTCTTTTTTCCATTGTGTTGCAACATTTGAGGACTCTGTGAATTTGTCCTTATTAAAAATACTTTTGGCCGCAAGCTAGAATATATGTAAGAGTTGCTTAAGAAGTTTGGAAGTTCAGTCCAAACTTGTCACGTATCAGTAATATCAGGGCTAATACTCAATAGTTTGGGAGGTATGGTGACCTGGCTATTCGCCATTTTAATCAGTGTGGTGTGTGTTCTGAATAGTTGATACCCATGCAGTACTAACAGTTAAGCCTTTAAAACATCACACCTCAATACCACCAAAGAACTAAGTCCTTTCTCTTCCCTATACTGCTCATTTCATGTTGGATAAGACGGGTATCAAAACTCCAGACATCATAATTATGTTCAAGACAGGAAAAAGGAGAAAAGATGGACGATTTTTAACAGAATAACAAAATTCTGCTCAGAAACCCCTCGGAAGACTTTCCCTTATATCTCACTAGTGAGAACTGTGTCCCATGGCCTCGCCTACCTGCAAGGAAGGCTGAAAAATGTTGTTATAATTTTCCTATCTTTTAGAGTGGAGAACTGCATGGAAAAAGGCACTGAGTATATGTCTTGGGTTGGCCAACCAATAATATCAGTCAGAGTTAGAGAAAAACACTTGAAAATATTGAATTAGTTGTTGAAATAATTAAACTGTTCTACCTCAAATTCTCAGGATTGGAGAGCAAGAAAGAGTGCAAGAACAGAGATACACAATGAGCCAGATACCTTAATGTCAAAATGAAAGCAACAGTCCTTACAGCTTGATGGAGTACTTCTAATCTTATCACGCAACTTAATTTTAATTAAATTGTTTTTATTTACTTGAAATTTGAATTCCATGATTATAATTTAGAGTACTTGAATAATTCTCCCAAAGCATGTTTTTAAATTAATTCTCTTCTCTTGTGAGGTGATGTGAGAAAATTTAATTTTATTCAGTCTTCATGAGATACATAAAGAGTTGTGAGAGTACTCTCATGAGAAAGGAAAACAAACAAAAAAAAAAGGACAGAGAGAAATAAAAACAGTATTTTCTGGCTGCCTGTTATTCAAGCAGCCCCCGTTACAGAAGTCATTTCACTTAATCCTCACGAAACCCTATAGAGGTGAGGAATTATTTTCCTAATTTTACAGGTGAGAAAACTTAGGCTTAGAAAAACTAAGTGAATTTCCCAACATCACACTGATAGCAAGTGACAGAGGAAGGGCGTAATGGCTTCTTTGCTTTATTTAAGACAGAAACCCTCTTGAATTTACCTTCACGTTCCTCATGCCCGGCAGAGCATCTGGCTCCCAAAAGACACGCAAATGTGTGTTCAATGAAGGGGCTTAACTTTTATCTGACTTAATAGCCCATGCTGTTTAGACTATGCTCTATTCCATTTTCCAAGAATAGATTCCATTAACGATGTTTCCCAAGCTTCTAGCAAATGCCGAAATGTCAAAGTTTTAGTAGCTTAATAAAAACCAGAATAAAATGTCAGTCATTTACCATTATTTTCTATCAACTGACTTCGAGTAAGTTATTTGAAAAGCTCTTTGGATACATTTTAGTTTTCATTTTTAAAATAATAACTAACAGGTATATGTAGTGCTTTCTAGGTGCAAGATGTTCTTTCAAACCTTTGCATAAATCAACTCATTTAATCTTCACAATACCACTCGACATAGGTGTGGTTATGACCTCTGTCTTCAAATGTGGAAACTTAGCTAACTGTAAAAAAATATTGCACAAAAAGTCTACCCTAAAATTCAGTGGTGTAAATCAATAATCATTTATTTTCTTGACTATGTAGGTCAACTGAGGTTCAGCTGATCTTGGCTGTGTTGGGCTGGGAGACTGTGCTATTTATTGGATATTTGTAGGCTTGGATAGGGTGACTGGACTCTGCTCTACCAGTTTCTCTTCCTCTTCCGGGGCCCAGAAGACTAGCCTGGAAATATTTTTTCTTGGAAATGGCAGCGGTGCAAGATCAAGAACAATTTGCAAGTTCTTTTCAAGCCTCTGCTTGTGCCATGTCTACGTCAGCTAACATTTCATTGGCCAAAGCGAGACACATAGTCATGTCCAGAGTCAAGACGTGGTGAAATATACTGTTTTTAGTGTGGTGTGGAGGGCAGTTAATATTGCTGAACAATTATCTACTACATTAAGGAGCTCTGCCATGCTCAAACAGCTAGTAAGCCCAAAGGTGGCATAGCAAAAGAGGTCATTTGTATCCTAACCTGTTCTTACCACTGTGCTATATTTTATTACAATGGGAGATTAAGAAAAAAATCAATCCACAAGTTTTATTTAGGATGGATTGCCATCAAGTGATACAATGCAAACAGAACACTTAACACCGTGCCTGGTACATGATAATAAGGAAAAAATTTTTATCTCTGAAATTTAGTTATTCTTCACATAGCTAGATATAAATATTATAAAATACTCAAATAAATATAAATGAACTTGACAGAAATTGACACGGCTTACCTAAATTATGTTTACATGCATTATAAATCACTCATGAATTAGGAGGGGATAAGTATTGTTATAACAATGAGCTCAAACACAGCGAGGACTGTGGGGAAGGCTTTCTGATTGCACTGGTAGCCAAAGAAGACCTAAAGGACAAAAAGACATTTGTCAAGATAAATTAGGTTGGGTCTGGGAACAGAGAGAAGGATGGAAGTGTCTTCCAAGGCAGAACACTGCACCTAAGAAGTGAAGAAGTTAGAGTTAGAGAAACACGAATACATTGGGGAAGAGGAAGTCATTTAACAGGATTGGAGTTATGTGCCTGCACAGTCCATATGGTAGCTGCTCACCACAGGTGGCTATTCTGCGTTTTTAACATAGGTGGGCTGAATTGAGATGTGCTATTCTTGGAAAATATACATTGGGTTTCAACAACTTAGAACAAAACATAGAATGTGAAATATTTCATTATATTTTAAAATTGATTACATATTGAAATGATAATATTTTCACTATATCAGGTTAAATAAAGTATATTATTAAAATTAATTTTATCTGTTTCTTTTTACTTTTTTCAATGTGGCTACTAGAAAAGTTAAAGTCACATATGTGGCTCACATTTCTGCTTGTCTTGTGTTTCTATTGGGCAGCGCTGGTGGGAAGCAACAGGTTGGAAATGGCAAGAGAATTTGGGAAGATAATGGAAGGGAAGGGAAAATTTATTAGATATGCTGTCTATATAAACACTGATTTTGAAGATCATACTTCCTTCCTAGGATAATGTAAATTCTCACCAAACAGAACTCACCACACCAGGAGCTAAAACAGCTGTTATTTCCAGAAGTTCGAATAAGCTCTTTCTAATTCGGCCACAAACCAGTCCATCAGCTAGAGTCATCATTAAAGGGCTGTAGAGTTTCTTCTCCTTTCTCCAGCTCCCATTTATCCATGTGCTGCTTAGGCAAACTTTCCAGCTATCATAGCCACCTGGAAGATATGCCTACATAAAAGTAGCTGAAATGGAAACTTTTTCATTTACACATCAACATCTTTTGTCTTTTCCTTCCTATCCTGTTGCTGTTGAATCGATTTCAACTCATAGTGACCCTGTAGGACAGTAGAACTGCCCCATAGGGTTTCCAAAGAGCAGCTGGTGGATTTCAACTGCCAATCTTTGGGTTAGCAGTTGTTTACTTCTACCACTGTGCCACTGGAGCTCCTTTCTCCCATATAGTATACTCCAACTTTACTTCAGGAAATGCACTCTTCCCCATTCTCAAGCAGAACAAAACGCTGCCCAGTTCTGCCCCATCCTCACAGTCACTGCTATGTTTAAGCCCATTGTTGCAGTCACTTTGTCAATCCATCTCATTGAGGGGCTTCTCCTTTTTCACTGACTCTCTACTTTGCCAAGCATGATGTCATTTTCCAGGCTGTGGTCCCTCCTGATAACACGTCCAAAGTACATAAGATGAACTCTCGCCATCCCCCCTTCTAAGGAGCATTCTGGCTGAACTTCTTCCAAGACAGATTTGTTCATTCTTCTGGCTGTGTATGGCAAATTCAACATTATCTGCCAACACCACAATTCAAATGCATCGATTCTTCTCCGATCTTCTTTATTCATTGCCCAGCTTTTGCATGCATATGAAGCGATTGAAAATACCATGCCTTGAGTCAGGCATACCTTAGTCCTCAAGGTAACATCTTTGCTTTTTAATGCTTTAAAGAGGTCTTTTGCAACAGATTTGCCCAATGCAATGAGTCTTTTGATTTCTTGACTGCTGCTTCCATGGTTGTTAACTGTGGATCCAAGTAAAATGAAATCCTTGACAACTTCAATATTTTCTCCGTTTATCATGATGTTGCTTATTGGTCCAGTTGTGAGGATATTTGTTTCCTTTATGGTGTAATCCATATTGAAGGCTGTGATGAAGATCTTTGATCTTCATCAGTAAGTGCTTCAAGTCCTCTTCACTCTCAGCCAGCAAGATAGGGTCATCTGTATATCGCAGGTTGTTAGTCTTCCTCCAGTCTTGATGCTGCTTTCCTCTTCATATAATCCAGCTTCTCGGATTATTTGCTCATCATACTGATTGAATAAGTATGGTGAAAGGATACAACCCTGACACACACCTTTCCTGATTTTAAACCATGAAGTATCCCGTCATTTTGTTTGAATAGCTGTCTCTTGGTCAATGCAGGTTCCTTATGAGCACAACTGAGTGTTCTGGAATTCCTATTTTTTGCAATGTTATCCATAATTTGTTATGATCCACTCAGTTGAATGCCTTTCCATAGTCAATAAAACACAGGTAAACATCTTTCTTGTATTATCTGTTTCCAACCAAAATCCATTTGACATGAGCAATCCTATCCCTCCTTCCAAGCCCTCTTCTGAATCTGGCTTGAATTTCTGGCAGTTTCCAGTTGATGCACTCCTGCAATAATTTTTGAATTATCTTCAGCAAAATTTTACTTGCGTGTGACATTATTCCATAATTTCTGCATTCTATTGGGTTATCTTTCTTAGGAATGGGCACAAACATGGATCTCTTCTAGTCGGTTGGCCAGGTAGCTGACTTCCATATTTCTTGGCATAGACAAGCTAAGGCTTCCGGCTTTGCGTCCATTTGTTGAAACATCTCAACTGGTATTCTGTCAGTTTCTAAGGTCTTGTTTTTTATCAATGCCTTCAGTGAGCTCAGACGTCTTCCTTCACTATCATCAGTTTTTGATCATATACTGCTTCCTGAAGTGGTTGAATGTTGACTAATTCTTTTTGGTGCAGTCACTATGTGTATTCCTTTCATCTTCTTTGGATGCTTTCTGCATTGTTCAATATTTTGCGTAGAGAATCCTTCAACGTTGCAACTCAAGGCTTGAATTTTTCCTTCAGTTCTTTAGCTTGAGTCATGTCTAGTGTGTTCTTCCCTTTTGGTTTTCTAACTCCAGGTCTTTGCACATTTCATTATAATGCTTTACTTTGTCTTCTCGAGCCACCTTTGAAATCTTCTGTTCATCTCTTTTACTTTATCATTTATTCCATTCACTTTAGCTACTCTGTGTTCAAGAACAAGTTTCATAGTCTCTTTTGACATTGATTTTAGTTTTTTCATACTTTCCTGTCTGCTCAACAACATTTTCTTTCCTCACATACGATGTCCTTGAAGTCATCATCCCACAGCTCAGCTGGTCTTCAGTCATTTGTGTTCAATGTATCAAATCTATTCTTGAGATGGTCTCTAAATTCAGGTGGGATATACTCAAGGCTGTACTTTGGTTTTTGTGACTTGTTTTCATTTTCTTCAGCTTCAACTTGAACTTGCATATAAGCAATTGGTGGTCTGTTTGCAGTCGGCTCCTGACCTTGTTCTGACTGATGTTACTGAGCTTCTCCATCGTCTCTTTTCACAAATGTGGTTGATTTGATTCCTATATATTCTTTCTGGTGAGGTCTTCCTGTATAATCACAGTTCATGCTGTTGAAAAGGGTATTTCCAATGAATAGGTCATTGTTCTTGCAAAATTTTATCATGAGATCTCCCTCATTGTTCCCTTCACCAAGGCCATATTTTCCAAATATCAATCTTTCTTCTTTGTTTCTAACTTTCGAATTCCAATCACCAGTAATTATCAATGCAATCTTTATTGTGTGTTTGATCAATTCCGGACTGCAGAAGTTGGTAAAAATCTCCAGTTTCTTCACCTTTGGCATTAGTGACTGGTGCATAAAATTGAATAATAGTCGTTAACTTGTCTCCCTTGTAATCGTGTGGGTATTATCTTACCACTGACGGCACAGTACTTCAGGATAGATCTTGAAATTTGCTTTTTGACAATTAATGGGACACTATTCCTCTGCAATTTATCCTTCTCAGCATATTAAATCGTATGATTGTTTGATTCAAAATGGCCCATAGCAGTTCATTTTAGCTCACTAATGCCTTGGGTATCTATCTTCAAGCATTCCATTTCATTTATGACAACTTCCAATTTTCCTAGATTCATACTTTGTACATTCCACATCCCAATTTTTAATGGGTGTTTGAAGCTATTCCTTCTCATTTTGAGTAGTGCCACATCAAGTGAAGATTCTGAAAGCTTTACTCCATCCACATCATTAAGGCCATATTTTGAGTGCCTTCCAACCTGAGGGGCTCATCTTCTGGCACTATGTCAGAAAATGTTCCCCTGCTATTTGTAAGGTTTTCACTGGTCATTTTTTTAAAAAGTAGATTGCCAGGTCCTTCTTCATAGTCTTTCTTAATCTGGAAGCTCCGCTGAAACCTGTTCACCATGAGTGACCCTGACGATGTTTGAAATACTTGTGGCATAGCTTCCAGCATCACAACAACATGCAAGCCACCTCAGTGTGACAAACTGACAGATAAGCAGTGGTTTTTTTCTGTCAGTCCATGGTATAGTCAATACTTTTTGCTAACACCATAATTTGAATGCATCAATTCTTCTTTAGTCTTCCTTATTCATTGTTCTTATTCATGCTTATGAGGCAATTGAAAATGTCATAGCCTGTCTATATGTCCCAAATCTCTGCCTACAGTGTTTATTCCAGAGATGAGCATGTAACTGAATTGTAGCCAGTGAGATACCGGGTAATGTCTTCTGTGGTTTCTGGGAAACAAAACCAAAATCTCCTTCTTTTGTGGAAGGCAATGGAAGAGATTATTTGTACCCTGGCTGTGCAGCAAGGACATGTTCTCAAGAGCTGTTCTAAGCCATCTTACAGTGACCAGGGGAAAGACTGCCTAAAGAAACAGGATTGAGAAGCACAGAAAAGTGAAGCTGACTCTATCCTCCCCAGGTATAGGCAGCTCCAGGAGCCAATCAATTTCCAGTATCGTTTAAGCTAAGCTAAGATGAAAATTTTGTCCTAGGTATTCCCAAATACTCCCAAACAAAACACCTGTTCCTCATCTCTGCACCACATTTTGCCACTAATTTCTCTGAAATTGGTTGCTATGAGTTGGAATCGACTGCACACAACACACATCACACAACAGCTGTATTTTTTTCCAGATATTCACAGAATCACTAAAAATCAATCCTGAGGGAGAAGACATAATTCTAGCTCCCAGCTTCTCCTCTGCTTCCTCATCTTTTTCCTGCCAGTCATTCTTAAAATGTGCTTCACTTTTCTGAGTTAAACAGTAAATACATTCTTTCTTAACAGAGGTGTGTGGTCACAGTGTTGTCTACATAGGCATAAGCCAGTCAAAAATATCCTGATATATGTACATCTGTTTATATGATTAAATGGCTGTGTACACGTTTGTGTACTCATTTATTAGAGGTTGGATGAGACTGTTTAATTTTTCAAATATGATTTTATCATTTTACAGATGGAAATCCAAGTATCAAAGAGGTTAAGTGACTTTTCCATGGAAACAGTTATTTAATAGTTGATCTGACACGCTAATCCAAGTCTTCTAAGTGTAGAATATGTAAAACATCTAATATTAGGTGCTCAAGGAACTAGAAAATTTGTCTACACAGTGTGAAATTATGAAAAAAACTTTTCATCACAGTTATGCCCAGGCATGACTTGTAACTCTATGCTCTGCCCCAGAGTTAGAAAGTCATTGAGCCAGTATGCACCTCCTTCTCCTCACCTTTCCTGCAATAGGTCTTAAAAATTGAAATTATATTTTAAATACTGTGGCTTTCCAGTACAATGACCGTATCAGATTTTTTCATATTGTTTGCTTTTTAAAGGAGCCCATGTAAAACCATTTTAAAACATGTTGCTGTTGTTAGGTGCTGTCAAGTCAGTTCTGACTCACAGCAACCCTATGTACAACAGAAATGAAACACCACCCAGTCCTGTGCCATCCTCACAACTCTTGCTATGTGTGAGCCCATTGTTGCACCACTGCATCAATCTATCTCATTGAAGGTTTTCCTCTTTTTCACTGACCCTCTGCTTTAAACCATTTTAAAACATACCACTCATCAATTTTATGGTTGGTGATTATAATGATTAATCAATTAATTTTCTGGAAATTTTATACAGCAAGAGAAAAATGATAATTACCATATGATTATTATTGCTTATTAATATTTATTAATGTTAATGTTTATTATTACAGAACACTCCTAAAATAATAAAGCAGACTGTAACACTTATACAAATATATATCCAATGTCCTTGGTGTACTGATTTGGGAGGAAATTTATGAACACTCTTCAGGGAACCATGTTTCCAGCTTTAGGTGAGTCACATATTCCACTGTTTACCATATTGCATAACCCCCCCCCCCCCCCGCCCCGTGTTTATTCACTGCTACCTCTTTGCTGGTATCTGCAAGTATCAAAGTTCCCAGACTAGAGTAGGCATTCGATAACTATCCTATGTATTGTCTATGTATTCAATATGCCCATGAATTGAGAAACAATTTTTTCACAACGTTTTAATGATTCTAGGTTAAGTATGAGAAGAGAGATATGTGTGTTGTTTTATTGTGCTTTTTTATAGGTATATTATAGGTATATTTATAGGTATATTCTGCCTGAGTTATTATGTTAAGACAAAATCTAGAAAAAATATTATTAGTGGCATTAGGAGCTAACTTCAGCACACTAACAATTTTGAGTAGCAGAATTATGACAATTTTTTTCTCATATCCCCACTCAGCATTCACACTCTGCCAACAGTGGGCGTTAGGAGTTCTATTTATTTATTTATTTATTTTTGCATGTGTATGTGTTAAAGCTCAATTCTACCATCACAGATGTGTGGGGAAATTGTCTTGGACTGGCAAAAATATTGCTGTCTGGCTTACTTTAAATTCTTTAATCCAATCATACTTATCACCTAGAAATGGTGGAATAGATTTAACGAGTGAGCCTTTTAAAAACATTTCTTCTAGGACTAGCTCAGTGGTTCTGAGGCAGTAGGAAAGACAGCTATCTGAGGAAAGAAGAAAGTCTTTCAGAGCAAGATGAAGGGAAAAAAGCAGCAAGCCGATGGAGTTAATGGGTCAAAGCACTAAAGAAAAGCCAAAGGTGGAAAATGAATTCCTCTTGGAACAAACATGTGAAAATAGAACAATTATGTTCTGACATGTGCTGGAAGAGAAAAATAATGAGGACATAGCTGAAGAAAAGTAAACAATAAATTTAACCCTTTCTTATTTCAAAGTTTGTTCTTTTGCTAACTCTCAAGGTAAAGTTTTTAGCAAGAAATAGATTAAGGCTCCATGGTTAGAAGAAAAACATTACAAGCAGGTATTTGTACACTAGTTATTGATATATGTCTCACAAGGCATGGGTGCTTCTTTAAATTTCCTTTACCCATTGTGCTCAGCTAAGGATTTGCTTTGAGAGCCTTCAATATATATAATTCGATGAATGAGGAAATGGATAAGGCCACTGTGACTTGGCACAGAAAAGGGTGATGGTTCAGCCCTGTTCATGGAAGTCCTGTGATTGAACCCCAGCTGATACTCTTTTTCAAAGAAGTACTACATTTGCTAGGATAGGACAATACCCAGCAGCATACACTCTCTCTGGTGAGGGAGAATGTGACATTTGCAACAGCTGAGGAGTTACCCAGTTTTTTTTTTTTTTCCTCCGTAGAATTAATGCAAGCTTAAAGGCTGGTAGCAGAATTGTTGCCACGCTCTTTAGGAAGAGTCATTCCTAACATATTTCTGCCTTGACCTTGTCTATAGACTTTTTTTTGGGAACAAAACAATGCTGGTCCAAGTGTTAATGTCAGATGATAACATTTGTCGAGCTAGATTCTTGCTACTCAAGCATTATCTGGTCAGTGATCTGACTCTGGCATTGGCAAAAAAACGATGGAAAAAATTCCAGTAAACAAGGATTTACTGAATAACTTTGTGCCATTAAAACAAAAAAAAAACAAAAAAAGAAAGAAAGAAAGAAAACTTTATATTATTCTGAGACAAACTTACCTCTTAAAATAAAATTATAATACATTAGAATATGGACTATAACACAAATATCAAGAGCTTCAGTGGAAGCAAAAAAGAGCTTTTATATCAAATTATATCAAATTCAAAACAGAATTAAATCATCACAATTGTTTTGTAAAAAGACACCCTCCACCCTAAAAGTGCCCAGAGTATTAAAAAAAATTTCACTGTTTTTTAGACTACCCCAGCTACACCAGGTATTGAATTCTAGAAATTCACTCTAAGTAATCATTACTGGCCATATGACATTTTTAAGTTGTGTTTTGTCTCTCTTTCATTCAATTATTCAACAAATATTAAAGTGTTAACTATAAGCTTTACACTCTGCTCAGCATATGACTATGACAGAGTCACAGACCTCAAGATGTTCAATATGTGGATACATACACACAGAAACATATAATTACAGTAAACATAGTAAGTTTGGTGACAGAAATAGGGACAGGGTATTAGGAGGTACCTAACAAAGAAGTATCCATTGTTGTGGCTATTGTGTCAATCCATCTGAGTTTCCCTAGTTTTCATTGGCCCTCTACTTTACTAAAAATGATGTCCTTTTCCAGAGATTGGTCTTTCTTGATGACTCAAACATACCAAGGATCATGAAGAAGGTTCAGGACTGGTCAATGTTTCGTTCTGTTATACATAAAGTCGCCATGATTCAGAGCCAACTCCATGGTAACTAACAACAACAACAATAAAGAAGAGACCAGCAGAAACAAAGAAAACTTCTTTGAGGATCGAATCAGTGATCTAAGTATAAAATAGAGTATCCAATCCATTGCCATTGAGTCTATTCCAACTCGTAGGGATTTGGAAATTGGGGTCTGAAGTAGAGAGGGTGTTCTAAATGAACAGAGATAAGATTTAGCAGAACTGGGCAGGAAGCTTCAAAATATTTAAGATTTCTAGAACACAAAGAGTGAGGCAGGATGTGGACAGATAGTATGAAGAAAAAACTGCAGCCATATCAGGAAAACACATAATGAAATGTATAGGAGCTTCAATCCTAGCTGGGCCAAGGATTCAGTGAAGGAAGGACCCGCTGAAATGATGTTGAAGATGTCATTATTCATTTATATACGCACTTTTTTTCTGGGTAGTCTGTGAGTTTCATCAAAATTTCAAAACAAAATGACAGCCAAGTCAATATTCATATGAAAATGTGCTCAAAAACATTTTCATCTGGGACATGCGACTAAAAGCTACAAAGAGATAGAACTACATACATATCAGAATATGTAAAATTAAAAAGCTGAAAAAGCAAAATATTTCTGATGTGGAGGAACTGTTAAGAGTTTAAAACAATACAACCTCTTTGAAAAACTGTCAGTTTCTGAAAACATAACTCTTTTATGACCCAGCAATTTCATTCCTATGCCCATCCCTGCCAAAACATGAATGAATTTTCCCAAAAAAGACCTCATGCAAAAACGTTCGCAGCAAATTTATTCATAATTGACAAAAACTGGAAATAGTCTTAACGTCCATCAATAGAAGAATGGGTAAACAATTTGTATTAGTTTCATATTGCTGCTGTAACAAATTACCACAAATTTATTGGTTTAAAACCACACAGATTTATTATCTTGAAGTTCTGGAAGTCAGAAGTCTGAAATGAGGCTTAAAGGGCTAAAATCAAGGCGTCAGCCAGGCTGTTTCCATCTGGAGGATCCAGGGGCAAATTCATTCCT
The DNA here is from genome assembly GCA_030035585.1 of Dugong dugon. NCBI lineage: Eukaryota > Metazoa > Chordata > Mammalia > Sirenia > Dugongidae > Dugong > Dugong dugon. Next base: position 95,166,215 of record CM057463.1, on the reverse strand, counting down.
TGTCTCTTCCAGGTTCTAGAAGTTTTGCCATTTCTTGGCTCCTGGCCATATCACTCCAATCTCTGCCTATGTTTTCACATAGACTTCGCGCCTTCTTTTGATCTCCTGCCTCTGTCTTATAAGCACCCTTGTGATAAATCAGGTCTACCAGATAATCCAGGACAATCTCCTCATCTCAATATCCTTAACTATACCACATCTGCAGAGTTCTTTTGAATGTAAACTAATATATTCACAGGTTCTGGGTATTAAGACATAGGCATCTTTGGGGGTGAGCATTATCAGCCTATCATTAATTGCTTATCACTTATTCATATGATAGAATAAAACTCAGCAATTAAGGAGAAAGCATTTCAAATATGTACAGCAGCTTAGACATTATATTGAAACAAAGAAGGCAGTCATAAAAGAGTATACACTGCCTGATTCTATTTATATGAAGTTCAAGATCAGGCTAAGCCAATCTGTGGTGATAGAAGTCAGAATAGTGGTTTCCTCCAGTGGTGATAGTGACTGGACAGGACCTCAGAAAACTTTATGGAGTGATGAAAATGTCCTATATCTTGATCTGTGGTATCATGGCATGTTGTATTTACTTACTATACTTCATTGTAACAATTAAAATTGTTCAAAAAATTATCCAGTTTCTTCCATACACTGTCTTGTAGCTCTTCTTCTTCTGGCTTAACACTTTCATCTTACCATGTCTGACACTGAAGCCTTATCCTAGTTTTCACACATTCTCATTTGCTATTGCTCCTGCAATTCCCATTTTAATTAATGGACCCCTTTTCCCTGGTTTCACAGGAGGGATGACTCTAAATCCTTTTTACTTTTGTTCTGATAACCCCTGTACAATGAATTTTACCTATGATATATCGCTTAGGTTCAGCTTCACTGCTCTAATTTCCCAGTTCTTTTATTATTCCTAGCCCTTGTCCTCTATCATTAGCATATTCTTGTAGTAACCGAACTGGCCCCTCTGCCACTATTTTCTCACCCATCCAAATAGCTCTTCCACATTGTTGCCAGGGTCATCTCTCTAAAAATCAAATTTGCTAATGACACTGCTCTTCTTAAAAATCTTCATTGTTGATAATAATCTAAATGTCCATCATTAATAGAATACCATGTATTATTTTGAAAACAATAATACAGGACTCTGCTCATTAAATTGTGGAGATATAGTCAACATATTTGTTAAGTAGAAAAAGCAAGGGACAATACCGAACATGCACTACAGTTGCGTGTGTGTGTGTGTGTTTATATGGAAAAGCCTGAAAAAGTTACCCTCAAATATTACCAGTATTTATCTCTGGGTGATTAATTGTTTCAGATACATCTTCTACATATTCTGTTCCCCTTCCACCCCCCGCAGTGAGCATGTGGCAATTTAGAACACACTGAAGTTATTAAGCATATTTGTGACTCTCCAATGGTTTAAAAATAAAGTTTGAGTTTCTTAGTACGGATTACAAAGCCACACTTACAAAGTGTTCCCATTTGACATTTACATCCTCATTTCCTGAAACTCCAAACTATGACCTCTGCTCAGTAGCCACATTGAACTCACCGCAACCCCCTGAACACCTCTGCTTGCTCAGACCTTGATGCCTTTGCATTTATGCTTTTTTTTTGGCCATGAATGTCTGTCTCATCTTCTTTGCCTGAAAACTACTTCCTTAACCTTTCAACATTACCTCCTCAAGGACTGCTTTCCCAATGCCTCAAGCAGAATTAGATTCTTCCTCCCTTGTGTTCCCACAGCATTTTGTCCACATTTGTTTTGTGATGTTTAGTGTGTTAAATTTACAGTGTAATCTCTATTTTCTCCGGAGTCCTGGTGGCACAGTGGTTAAGAGGTGCAGAGAGCTATGGCTGCTAACCAAAAGGTTGGCAGTTCGAACCCACCAACCACTCCTTTGAAACCCTATGGGGAAGTTCTACTCTGGCCTATAGGGTCGCTGTGAGCTGGAATCGACTTGACGGCAATGGGTTTGATTTTTGGTTTTGTCTGTTTTCTCCACTAGATCTTGAGGCTTCATAATCAAGAATTCTCTCATATGTATGTCTGCATTTCGAGTGTTTTACACAGTGCTTGGCACAATTGTGTGTTCAACACTCTATTAACAAAGAATCTGCTTACATGGAGATAAGGAAAAGAGCAGTGATCATAGACCGTAAAAATCAATGATCATATTTTCCACCAACTGTTATAGTTTATTGAGTTTCACTTTTCTTGTGGCAAAGAGTGTTCTTCTGTATGTTCAGAGAACAAGATTCAGCAGGTTATGCAGATTTGATCTGTGACTTCAGATGGTGCTGTTACTTAGAATATTCGATTCAATGTCCAATGTCTGTCGCATTTATGTCTAGGTCTTTCATGTGCAAATGTATCTTAAAATAGTTCTCAGGAAGGGAGGCTTTCTGCCTAGGTGACTGGCCTGGGCGCTGTATGTGAGGAAGGTGAGAGAAGTGGTGGATGCTATGAGCCAGAACTACCTGGCCTGAGCAGGCTGGACCAGACCAGATAAGGGTGTCCATGCTGGCCAGAGACTCCTGAATACTCATGACCACTCAACTGTGTGACCCTAGCGAGGCACTTGGCATCTCTGAGTCTCAGCTTTCTAATCTGTAGAACAGAGACGTAACCATCTCACACTCATGAGGTTATTAATATGACCGTTGGCAGGCTCTGCCTTAAGCACATTACCTGATGCAGAGTCATCTCAGTGATTCTGTGATGTGAGGGAGAAATACTGTCACCTACGTTTTACAAACGAGGAAACTGTGGCTCAGAGGGATGAATGGGTTCCTAAGTGACAGAGCCAGAATTCAAACTACTGCTGGACTCTGGAGCCCTGCTTTTGCCCTTAGAGTAGGCTTCATTTTCTTTAGGGACCCAATTTGAGCACAAGGTTCTGGGTTTGAACCCCGTCTGTGTTTGTTAATAGCCGTCAGGCATGGAGCAGAAGCAGCCTACTTCCTGGAAGAAGTGTGTAGTATCATTTACCACCTTCTATGACATAAGGGGAAATCCTGGTGGCATAGTGCTTAAGCGCTACGGCTGCTAACCAAAAGGTCAGCAGTTCAAATCCACCAGGAGCTCCTTGGAAACTCTATGGGGAAGTTCTACCCTGTCCTATAGGGTTGCTATGAGTCAGAATCAACTCGACGGCGAAGAGTGTCGTTTTTGGTTTACTACATAAGGAAAGGAGGCACAGTGGTTAAAGCGATTGGCTGGTAATTGAAAGATCGACAGTTCAAAACCACCAGTGGCTCTGTGGGAGAAAGACATGGTAGTCTGCTTTCATAGAGATTTACAGCCTTGGAAACCCTCCGGGGTCACTGTGAGTCGGAATCCACTCGACTGGATGGCAGTGGATATGACGTGAGGAAAGGGAGCCCTGGTGGTTAAGTGCTCGGCTGCTAACCAAAAGGTCAGCAGTTGGAACCCACCACCCACTCCACAGGAGAAAGATATGGCAGTTTGTTTCCATAAAGATTTCAGCTTCGGAAACCCTGTGGGGCAGTTCTACTCTCTCCTATAGGGTTGCTGTGAGTCAGAATCCACTTGATGGCAGTGGGTTTGTTTTTGTTATGACATGAGGAAATTATATGATATGAGGAAGCGGCACTTCATTTACATGACATTCTCCCCAAAAACCCATGTTGTTGTGCGCTGCTGTTATGGATTAAATTGTGTCCCCCAAAAATATGTGTTGTAAATCCTAATGCCTATATCTGTGGTTATAATCCCATTTGGGAATGGATTTTCTTTGTTATGTTAATGGTACAGTATTAGTGTAGGGTGTGTCTTAACTCAGTTTCTTTTGATATATAAAAGAGATTAAACAAGCAAGAGAGAGAAGCAGAGATAGGGGAAAATAGATGTCAAGCCACATGAAGATCACCCAGGAGCAGAAGTTCAAAGAGTCAAGGACCTTCCTCCAGAACAGAAAGAGAGAGAAAATCTTCCCCTAGAGTTGACACCCTGAATTTGGACTTCTAGCTTCCTAAACTGTAAGAAAATAATTTCTGTTTATTAAAGCCCCCTCATGTGGTATTTCTGTTATAGCGTTACTAGATAACTAAAACAGCCGTTAATTCACTTCTGACTCATAGCAGCCCTATATGACAGAGCAGACCTGCCCCATAAGGTTTCCTTGGTTTTCATCTTTATGGGAGCAGATTGCCAGGTCTTTTCTTCTACAAAACCATTAGTGGATTTGAATGACCTTTAGTTTAGTAGCTGAGCGCTTAACTATTGCATAACCAAAGCTCCTTCAAAAACCCATAACCCTGTCTAATCATTAGAAAAACATCAGAAAAACCAAAATGAGGGACATTACAAAATACCTGACCAGTACTCTTCAGAGTTGTCAAGACCATGAAATAGAAGGAAAGACTGGGAATCTGTCCCAGTCCCAAGGAGACTAAAGAGACATGGTGATTAAATGTAATGTGGGATCCTGAACTGGATCCTGGAACACAAAAAAGACATTAATGGGAAACCTGGTAAAATCCAAATAAAGTCTGGATTTTAGTTGACAGTAAGGAACCAATGTTGTTATGGTTAAGATTGTATGTCAGCTTGGCTAGGCCATGATTCTCAGTGTTTTGGCAGTTATATAATGTTGTGATCACTTCCCTGTTGAAATTTGATATGTGATCACCCAGATCATGGAATCTGCTGAGTGGTACCTGTGGGGGTGGGGCCTGTGGCAGCTCACTGGCCCCTCAGCCTTCATTTCTCTGCCCTCCACCAGCTACTTTCTTCCTGCTCAACTTGCCAGGGTTTTTGGCTTGTCCCAGACTCTGCAGCTGCCTCTTGTGTCTCATGTCCGGTTCTTGGGACTTGAGCTGGCAGCTTACCTGTCTATCTTGGAGTTTGTCGATCTTCACTACCTGCGATCAAACATCCTATTCCCTGACCTGCTGATCTTAGGTTCACCACCCCCTGAAGTTATGTGAATCAGGAGAAACCTTGCAGTCTTTTTTGCTAATCTTGGAATTCATCAACCTTCACATCTGGTGAGCAGGAGCCCTGCTCTCTGACCTGCCAACCTTGGGTTTGCCAGTTTCTGTGGCCGCATGAATTGGGAGAGGCCTCTACCCTCATCCATGGACTTGGGACGTTCTAGCCTCTACAATCACGTGAGCTGTTTCCTTGATATAAATCTTTCTGTATATGTATTTATACTCTTTACTGGTTTTGCTTCTCTAGAGAACCCAGCCTAAGACAAACGTTAATTTCTTAGTTTTGACACATGTACCAGAGGTATGTAAGTGTTAACATTGGGGGAAGCTGGGTGAAGGGTATATGGGAAATCTGTACTATCTTTGTAATGTTTCTATAAATCTAAAATAATTCCAAAATTAAAAGTTTATTTACAAAAAAGCTAAAAACATAGTTCTCGATTCTGCCATATAATTTACAGGCAATAATTGATGGACAAGAATCAATAACATTCCAATGAGGAAAAATAAGAAATTTCACATTGTATTTTTCCTTGGCTCCCATTGCTGGACAACAGTATCAGGAGTTGCTCATCTCCCCCTTTTCACCATTCAGATAAAACTATTTATCCAGAATATTTCTAGGAAATGTTACTCCTGTGAATATTCTAGTTGTAATTTCAGGTCCAAGACTAGAGCTATGTTAAAAGAGTCTGAAGAGTCATGGCTAGGAATAAAGTCAATTCAATTAGGGAAGGGTGAACTCGAAAACTTAAAGAAACACTTTCCAGACTTCAAAGACTCAGCATATGCTGTGAGAAACAGACTGGTGTCAATGGTTTGTTTTTGTTGTTGCTGTTGTTAGGTGCCTCGAGTCGGTTCTGACTCACAGCAACTCTCTGTACGACAGAACAAAACACTGCCCATTCCTGTGCCATCCTCACAATTGTTGTTATGTTTGAGTCCATTGTTGCAGCATTGCTGCAGCCAATGTGTCAATTCATCTCATTGACGGTCTTCCTCTTTTTTCACTGACCCTCTACTCTACCAAGCATGATGTCCTTCTACAGAGATTGATCCTTCCTGGTAACATGTCCAAAATATGTGAGATGAAATCTTGCCATCCTCGCTTGAATGTGTGTGTATTCGCGTGTGTGTATATGTACACTTAATTTACAAATGGATCAGCATGTTTTATTTTCTGCAGTGTTATTGAGGAGTGATTCATAGCCATGAGTAAAAAACTGAGCAGGACCAATTCACATTTTTTATTAAACCATATCATCTCAACTAATACACAATGAACTAGAAGTAACATGCAGGTAAACTAACATTTTATTTGGCATTAAGATTTTTGTAAAAAATAGTGCCTTTAAATAATATTTTTGTAAGTTAGTTGTTTTATTGTTTTAAATAAGTGGAGGAAGCAAAAGCAAATTTAAAAAAATCCTAAATTACTTTTCCAAATAAAAAAGTAACTTTTTTTTTTTCTGTGTGCTTGAACCTTTACTGCACTATTTCATAACTAACCAGTTGCTGCCGAGTAGATTCTAACTCATAATGACCCCATGTGTGTCAGAGTAGAACTTTGCTCCACAGATTTTTCAATGGCTGATTTTTTCTTGGTAGTAGTTTGCCAGGGCTTACTTCTGAGGTGCCTCTGGATGGACTGGAATCTCCACCCTTTTGGTTAACAGCCAAGCTAGTTAATGGTTTGCACTACCTAGGGACTCTATTTCATAAATAGGCTTACATAATATGGATATTATGTAAAATAAAAGACAGAGAAAGATAAAAAGAAAGAGAATAGAAAATAGAGCAAAAGGTACCAGATCTTCAAAACGAGTATCTGTCAGTAGTAGTTCTGAATTTCTGATTCCCGATTAGAGCTGAGACTACACTGTTCGCTCTGTCCTGATGTCTTGATGTCTTAGCTCTTTCCCTTAACATTCACACTGGTGGAAAAAAAAAATCTGGCCGTCATCCTGCATCAATTTTTGTATAATTATCTATTCCTATAAGACAATCAAGTGCAATGGTTAAGAGATGGGCCATTAAGAAGAAGGTCAGTGGTTAGAGCCCACCAGCAGTTCTGCGAGAGAAAAGACCTGGTGCTCTGCTCCAGTAAAGATCTCAGCCTAAGAAACCTTATGGAGCAGTTCTGCTCTGTTCTGTAGGGTGGCTATGAGTTGGAATTGACTTAACAGCACATAACAGCAAAAATAAGACAATCTTATCCAAAATTCAGTAGCTTATAACCATGGCTATGTTTCTTAACTCAGGATTGCCTGGATTAGCCTGGTCGTTCTTCGCGTCTAGGCTGATTTCTGCTAGGTTTTCTCATGTGTCTGTGGTCAGCTGGTATGTTTGTTGATAGCTGGGTGATTTTGAATGACTTCATCACATTTCTGGTGACTAGCAGGCAGTTTACTAAGACACTTTAGTTCTCTTCTACATGGTTTCCCGTCCTTTAGAAGGCTAGCTCAAGCTGTCTTACATTGTAGTTTTGATTTGCATTTTCCTAGTGAATACTAATGTTGAACATCTTTTCTCCTGCTTATTGGCCATTTGTATATCTTCTTTGGAGAAATGTCTATTCATATCCTTTGCACTTTTTTAAACTGGATTGTTTGTATTTTGCTGTTGAGAATCTTTTATATATTCTGGATCCTAGACCCTTATCAGATACATGATTTTCAATATTTTCTCCCATTCTGTAGGTTGTCTTCATTTTCTTGATAATATCTTTTTATGTAAAAAAGTTTTTAATTTTGGTGAAGTCCAATTTATCTTGTTTGTTTGTTTGTTTTGTTTTCCTGGTACTCTTGGTGTCATACCTAAAAATCCATTGTCAGATAGAAGGTTATGAAGCTGTAGTTCTATGTTTTCTTCTAAGAGTTTTATGGTTTTAGTTCTTATGTTTAGGCCATTGATCCATTTTGAGTTAATTTTTGTATGTGGTGTGAGGTATGGGTCTAACTTCATTTTTTTGCATATGCAGATCCAGTTGTCCCAGTACCATTTATTTAAGAGACTATTTTTTCCGCATTGAGTTGACTTTGCACACTTGTCAAAAATCAGTCAACCATAGATATATGGATTTATTTCTTGACTCTCAATTCTATTTCATTGGCTTATATTTGTATCCTTATGCCAATACAAACACTATTTTAATGACTGTAGCTTTGTAGTAAATTTTGGAATTGGAAGTGTGAGTCCTTCAACTTTGTTCTTCGTTTTCAAGAGTGTTTTGGCTATTCAGAACCCCCTTGAATTCCATATGAATTTTAGAATTGACATTTCTATTTCTGCAAAATAGGCCGTTGAAAGTCTGATGGGGGTTGCATTAAATCTACAAATCGCTTAGGGTTATATTGACATCTAAAGAATTTTAAGTTCTCCAATCCATAAACACAGAATGGCTTTCCAATTATTTATGTCTTCTTTAATTTCTTTCAGCAATGTTTTGTAGTTTTCAAAGTATAAGTTGTTCACCTCCTTGATTAAATTTATTCCTAGGAATGGCTTCAGATGCTTTTTCCTGTCTCATTTTTAAAGTCTTTTCTCAGCTTTTCTTCAGATTCTATGACCACCAGATATCCTCCCAGTAACACTTTTCTGCTTATGTTAGCCAGAGTCAATTTCTATGATTTTCATAAAAATACTGACTAGTGCAAATTTATAAATTAAAAAAAAAGAAAACAAGTAGTGTATGTTAATTTCAGTGAACTTTAATAATATTCAAATAATAAAAACAAAAAATCATCCTTTATTTCAATATTCAGATATAATTATTAGTTTAATTTTGATGTTTTCTTTCTTTTTTTCCTAGGAATTTGAAATTACATCATACTTGCATTTTATATTCTGCTTGTGGTAGATACTTCAATAGGTTTGTTTAAATTCCATTTCCTCCTTTGGTTTGCAGTGGGTAAAAAGCTAAAAATTACATTTCTGATACTCCTTTGCAGGAGAGGATTAAAGACATATTCACCTGAGACTTGGAATTCAGAAATGAGATGCAGGCTATCTTTCTGTAGCAGTAGTTGTAGACAAGCAATTCTAAAAATTATGAATATTTGCAGCAACTACACTCCATTTTCTAGTCCCAGGTAACAGCTTCACAGATGTGAGGTGATGGTGATGGCAGCAATGAATTTTGCAGTTAGGAGCAGTGACTTTCCAATGACTGTAGCAAATAGAGATAATGTCTGTAACCTAGCCTTGAAACCAGAATTCTAGGGGAGTTGGCTGACATTGAATCTGCCATTATTTACAAACAATTTTGGGTGCAGTTATTCCCCTGTATTGAATCCTTTTTGCCTGGAGTGGTTTCTATTTCCTGCTCTGAACCGAGTGAAAGCACTTTTCTTTTTAGATTATATTATACATATTTCTCCAGTCATTAAAATATTCTTGAGAGTCATAATTTTAAATGTCAACTTAAAAAAATTATGCCAAGTTATTGATCTCTTTAAGAACTAACTCTTAGCTCAATCCAGAAAAACTTACTATTTTTTTTTCTAAATCATTCATTTGTTCTGGAATCAATTTTGTTTTTAAAAAGAAGTTATATATATTAGAACTTTACATTCCACAAATACTTAGAAAAATTGTTAATTTTCTATTCCTCCTACAAAAACGCTGTTATATGTCAGTAATAGAAACATGATTGTGTCTTTCAAAATTTTTATGACATTATTTGTCATATTTTAAACAGACAGAACCTGAGAAAGATGTGATGGATGCTGTCAAAATGATTATGCTTTCATAAACTCCTTCAGTTTCTAGAAGTTTTATGTTTTGATATTTTGATGTATTAATGAGCATATCAAAGTTCGTAACGATTATATGTTCTTGGATTTTATTTATGATACAGTTTGTTTCTTAATGCCATTTTTGTTTGATTCCCATATAAAGTATTCTCCTTTAACTTTCTGAAGGAAAAAAATAAGTGCTTCAAAGACATGTTCTGATTATTCCATTAATTCTATTTATTTATAAATTGCATCTTCAATTTGTTGAATTTGTTCTCTTTCTTTTGCAATGTTGCTTTCTTTAATTTCCAGTGATTTTTTTAAATTTTGTTTGTAAAAATATTTATGTTTGAACTTCATTCTGTTGCTTCAGTTATAATTTTGGTAAAGTACCATAGGTTTTGATATGTGGGAGGGATATTGTTGCTGATGTCAGATGGATCATAGCTGAAAGCAGAGAATACCAGAAAGATGTTGACCTGTGTTTTATTGACTATGCAAAGGCATTCGACTGTGTGGATCATAGCAAATTATGGATAACATTAAGAAGAATGGGAATTTAGAAACACTTAATTGTGCTCATGAGGAACCTGTGCATAGATCAAGAGGCAGTCGTTGGAACAGAACAAGGGGATACTGTGTGGTTTAAAGTCAGGAAAGGTGTGCATCAGGGTTGTATACTTTCACTACACTTAGTCAATCTGTATGCTGATCAAATAATCCAAGAAGCTGGACTGTATGAAGAAGAATGTGGCATCGGGATAGGAGAAGACTCATTAACAACCTACAATATACAGATGACACAACCTTGCTTGCTGAAAGTGAAGCAGTTACTGATGAAGATCAAAGACCACAGCCTTCAGTATGGATCACACCTTATCATAAAAAAAACAAAACTCCCCACAACTGGACCAATAAACAACATCATGATAAACAGAGAAAATATTGAAGTTGTCAAGGACTTCTTTTCACCTGGATCCACAATCAACATCCATGTAAACAACAGTCAAGAAATCAAAAGACGTATTGCATTGGACAAATCTGCTGTAAAAGACCTCTTTAAAATGTTAAAAAGCAAAGATATCATTTTGAGGACTAAGGTGCACCTGACCCAAGTCATACTATTTTCAATCACCTCCTATGCATGTGGAAGCTGGACAGTGATTAAGGAAGATGGAAGAAGAATTGATGCTTTTGAATTATCGTGTTGGCAAAGAATATTGAATATACCATGGACTGCCAAAAGAACGAACAAATCTGTTTTGGAAGAAGTACAGCCAGAATGCTCCTTGGAAGCGAGAATGATGAGACTTCATCTCACATACTTTGGATATGTTATCAGGAGGGACCTGTCACTGGAGAAGGACCTCATGATTGGTAAATTAGAGGGTCAGTAAAAAGGCGGAAGTCTGTCAATGAGACAGATTGACACAGTGGCTGCAACAATGGGCTCAAGCATAACAACGATTGTGAGGATGGCACAGGACTGGGCAGTGTTTTGTTCTGTTGTAAATAGGGTCACTATGAATCGTAACCAATTTGATGGCACCTAACAACAGCATTTTAATTACCATTGTTTTTATCTTTTATTGTAATTATTTTTGGTTCCTCTTTGACCAAAGAATTGTTTATGAGAGAGCTTACATTTTTAGTTATTGAAGTATTTTTTAAATTTTTGTCATTAATAAAAAGTTTTATTTTCATAGGATCTGAAAAAAGTATTTTTCTTATTATGGGATTTTTAAGACATGTTTGTGTTTTACTGGCCTGTGAAAAAAGATATATATTTATATATGTGTGTGTGTGTGTATATGTATAACTAATAATTGATTGAAAAGCCCTGATGGCATAGTGGTTAAAGCACTCAACTGCTAATGGAAAGGTTGATGGTCTCAACCTCCCAGCCACTCTCTGGGAGAAAGATGTGGCAGTTGTGAATCTTCTCTGAAGATTTACAGCCTTGGAAACCTTATGGGGCAGTTCTACTCTGTTCTGTAGGGTCGCTATGAGTCAGAATAGACTCAATGGCAGTAGGTAATATTTGATTAATAAACTTACTATATCATTATTCAATACTATATATCTTATTTATGCCTACTAGGCTTACAAGAATCAAGAAAAAAAGTTTCAAAATCTCAGGTTACCCATGTGTTTGTCATTTTCTTCGTATACGTCTAGATTTTATTTACAAATTATAGTTCTATAATTTCAAAATTAACATAGCTAAATATTATGATGGATAATGTCACTTTCCTGAACTCTATATTTTTACAGAGAATTTAACACTTCCAGTCATAATTCTACTTGTATTTCAAGTTTTCAATATTTCATATTAAGTTGTTGCTGTTGGGGGCCGTTGAGTTGATTCCAATTCATAGTGACTCCATGTGACAGAGTAGAACTGCTCCGTAGGGTTTTCTTTTCTTGACTGTAATCTTTACGGAGCCAGATCACCAGGTCTTTCTTCCACAGAGTTGCTGAGTTGGTTCAAATCACCCACCTTTCAGTTAGCAGCCAAGAGCTCAACTGTTTCATCAGTAGGGCTCCTTTCATGTTAAGTGTGGCTGTTTTAAAATTTGACTGGAACTCATCACAGTGCAATGATTCTATCATTTGAAGCCTTATAGTAAAGTATCAAAAGCTCAAGTTTAGACATGTTGAAAAAAGTGTGTTGTTAATTTTTAAAATTTTACATTAACAGTACATATTTTAATCCCAGGTGCCAGTAAGAATATAAACGTCAACCAAAAGAACGTTTTTCCTCCCAAAATTTGTTAATAAGGGTGACCTAGAACAAGGGATATGGAAGGATGATTTTTGAAAAAAAAAAAGCAATGTTTTGTCTTTTTAATGTAATTTTTAGGACGAACCAAACTCTATTGCCATCTAGTGTTCTGACTCATAAACATCCAATAGGATAGAGTAGAACTGCCCCATAGGATTTCCAAGGCTGTAATCTTTACCAGAGCAGACTACCACATCTTTCTCCTGTGGAGTGGCTGGCGAGTTCCGCCACTGACCTTTTCGTTAGTAGCCAAGCGCTTAACCACTTTGCCACCAGGGCTCCTTTTTTTAGGACAAGGCAATTATACTTTACTATTGGTTTAAGTTCCATGACATGTGCATAATCTGGCCTCAGATTATACAACGAAAAACATCTGTTTGAGCCACTCCCAAAATGAGCTTTCACATTTCCATTTTCTTTCTTTGCTTTTGTGCTCTTTTGCCACATCTACCATTTCTCCCATCTCCTCTTGTACCTCATCCCTTCCCATTTCATTTCTGTTTCCCACTATATCTTCTCTCTTAAGCAAACGCCCTTATTCCCATTCCCATTTTCCTGAGTATTCTTTACATTTCCTAACTTTAATGTTATACATACTTGTTGTGTGCCAGATACTGTTTTACATACATTAACTTATTTAATGTATGTAAAACTACCACTTGTCTGTCAGTTTGTCGTACTGTGGTGGCTTGTGTGTTGCTGTGATGCTAGAAGTTATGCCACCTGTATTTCAGTTACCAGCAGGATCACCCATGGTGGTCAGATTTTAGCAGAGCTTCCAGACTAAGGCAGACTAAGAAAATGGATGTGGTGATCTACTTACAGAAAAAAATTGGCCTGTTGAAACCTTATGAACAGCTGAGGCAATTACTGATGACAATCAAAGACTACAGACTTCTGTATGAATTACACCTCAACATAAAGAAAATAAAAATTCTCACAACTGGATCAATAAGCAACATCTTGATAAGTTGAGAAAATATTGAAATTGTCAAGGATTTCATTTTACTTGGATCTACAATCAATGCCCATGGAAGCAGCAGTCAAGAAATCAAAAGACACATTGCATCAGCAAATCTGCTGCAAAAGATCTCTTTAAAGTATTGAAGATCAAAGATGTCACTTTGAGGACTGTCTTAGTCATCCAGTGCTGCTACAACAGAAATACCAAAAGTGGACGGCTTTAACAAAGAGAAATTTATTTCCTCACAGTTAAAGTAGGCTAAAAGTCCAAATTTAGGGCATCAGCTCCAGGGGAAGGCTTTTTCTCTCTGTCAGCCTTTTTCTCCTTGGTGTTCCCCCAGACTAGGAGCTTCTCTGTGCAGGGACCCCAGGTCAAAAGGACACGCTCTGCTCCCAGCACTGCTTTCTTGATGCTATGAGGTCCCCAACTCTCTGCTTGCTTCCCTTTCCTTTTATCTGTTTAGAGATAAAAGGTGGTACGGGCCACACCCCAGGGAAACTCCCTTTACATTGGATCAGGAATGTGACCTGGGTAAAGGTGGTGTTACAATCCCACCCTACTCCTCTTTAATGTAAAATTACAATCACAAAATGGAGGCCAACCACACATTTCTGGGAATCATGGCCCAGCCAAATTGATACACGCATTTTTTGGGGGACATAATTCAAACCATGACATTCCACCCTTTGGCCCCCCAAAAAATCACATCCCTGCAACAGGAAAACATATTCACCTCATCATATCATAGCAAAAGTCTTAACTCCAAGTCCAAATCCAAAAATTCCTCCTCATCTGTGACATCTAGAATACAAGTTATGTGCTTCCAAAGGTACAATGGCAGAACAGGCACAAGCTAGATGTTTCCATTACAAACGGGAGAAACTAGAGGAAAAGAAGTGATAACAAGCACCAAGCAAGTCAGCAGAACACATTACATTAGCCCTCAGGCTTTGAAAATAATTGTCTGCTCTCTGAGACAATTTACATAATAGCCCTGCCCTCCAGACTCTAGGTACTGGCCACAGTCTCTGGATTTTGCGTGGAGGCCCCTCAGCCCTGGGCTTCAGCCCCGCCTTCCAGGCCCACTGGGACAGCAACTCTGCTCCCTTGGCTTTAGGCGCACCATTCTCCTACTCCATCAGTGACAGCTCCACCCTTAGAAACACCAGAGGCTAAGTTGACAAAGGGGTGGTCTGTGATGGTATGTCAGCTTGGCTAGGCCATTATTCTCAGTGTTTTAGCAGTTGTATAATATTGTGATCACCCCCATAGTGGAACCTGCTGAGTGGTACTGGCGGAGGTGGGGCCTGTGGCAGCTCACCGCCCTCTAAGTTTCATCTCTCTGCCTTCCACTGGTTACCTTCTGCCTGCTAGGCTTACCAAGATTTTTGGCTTGTTCCAGACTCAGCAGCTGCCTCTTGTTGTCTCACCTCTGGTTTGTGGGACTTGAGCTAGCAGCTTACCTGTTGATCTTGGGATTCATAGAACTTCTCATCCTGCAAGCAAGAGTCCGGTTCCCTGACCTGCTGACCTTGGGTTCACCAGCTTCTGCAGCTATGTGAACTGGAAGAGGCCTCTACCTTTATCTGTGGACTTGGGACGTTTTAGCCTCTACAATTGCATAAGCTAATTTCCTTGATAGAAATCTCTATATATATTTATATGCTTTACTGGTCTTGCTTCTCTAGAGAACCCAGCCTAAGACAAGGACCAAGGTGCGCATGACTCAAGCCATGATATTTTCAATTGCCTCATATGCATGCGAAAGCTGGACAATGAATAATGATACCCAAAGAAGAATTGATGCCTTTGAATTATGATGTTGGCAAAGAACACTGAATATGCCTTAGACTGCCAGAAAAATGAACAAATCTGTCTTGGAAGTACAGCCAGAATTCTCCTTAAAAGTGAGAATGGCGAGACTTCGTCTCACGTACTCTGGATGTGTTATCAGGAGGGACTAGTCCCTGGAGAAGGACATCATGCTTGCAAAGTAGAGGATCAGCAAAAAAGAGGAGGACCCTGAATGAGATGGTTTGACACAGTGGCTGCAACAATAGGCCCAAAGGTAACAGCTATTGTGAAGATGGTGTAGGATCGGGCAGTGTTCCCCTCTGTTGTACATAGGGTTGCTATGAGTTGGAACCGACTCGACAGTACCTTACAACAGAAACAACTCATTTAACCCTCAAAGTAAACCAATGAGGGAGATATTATTGCTATATTTGTTTTAAAGATAAGTAAACCGAAGCACAGATAAGTTAAGTACATTTCCAAAGGCCACAGCGCTGGAAAATGCGGAACCAGAGTTGGAACTGTGTGAGAGTTCCAGAATTGAGGTGCTTGATGTATCAGAATGATCAGCCCAGGTCTGAGCTTTTGCTTATTTCCCCTGCAACTGTGAAACCCTTAGACAGACTTAAGTACATAACAAAAGATATGTTTTTCTCTGTAGTTAAACTTAAGAAAAATAAAGAATGTTCCTAAGGGAAGGCCTTGACAAAAGACCATTATGAGAAATCTCAGCAGCCATCAGAAACTGTTTTAAGTTAATTACCTCATGACCACCCTGTAAAATCCCCATTAGTCACGTATTTAAACTAACCAATTCAAATAGCCCACATTCATGTTTGCAAACAATCACTGTAAAGCCTCCACTTCTAGTTGCCCTGCCTCAGGCTTCCCTGATCTTGCAACTTCCTATCAGAATGTTGTGATTTCACCTTATAAATATGCCTCTGTTACTCCATCGTTTTGGAGAGTTTGATTTCACTTTGTGAGATCAGACATGTCCCTGGTTCAAACTATTTTGAAACTTCAATTAATCTCTTTGTCTTTATTTTAACAGAATACTGGTTCTTACTCATTGATACCCCATACCCCTCACTTTCCTTCAGGAGTGACCTCACCCATCAATCTGTGCTACTCATAATGTTTTTCATATTTTTTTCTTTTATCAAAACTGTGCAAGTGTCTTTTATGCTAGACCATTGCATTTCTTAAACTCAGAGAGTGAGTCTAGCTTGGTTTGAAGGCTCCTCAGAATTTTCCTCAGAGATGGGTCCTCACATGGATTCAGTCTTCCCCATGTTTGTCTGTGTCTATTTTGCTCTTTTTGAAGACACCACTCAGAAGTGATTAGGTTTAGAACCCACCCTACTCTGGTGTGACCTCATTAATATAACAAAAGAAAACCTCTATTTCCCAACAGGGTCATATTTGCATCTAACTTATGACCTTACTTGAGGAATTTAATTAATTGTTTTAATTGATTGATTAATTTTATTTTAATTAATATCATATTGTGCGAGTGTTGTTTCTGTGTATTATAGCTTGTTTAAAATGCCTTGGATACAGAAGCCATATCTCATTTTTCTAGTAGAATGCCCACCACATAGTAGACATTTATTAATGTTAGGCTTTGTCTTAGTTATCTAGTGTTGTCATAACAAAAAATACCAAAAGTTGGTGGCTTTAAAGAACATAAATTTATTTTCTCACAGTTCTGGAGACTAAGAGTTCAACTCTGGGTCAGTTTCTTCTGTGGACCTTTCTCTTAGTTTCTAGTGTCTGCCAGAAATCCTCAGCACTCCATTGCTTGTAGCTGGGTCCTCACAGGGTGTCTGTCTTCCCCTGTATTTGTCTGTATTTATTTTGCTCTTTTTGAAGACACCACTCAGAAGTGATTAGGTTTAGGACCCACCTTGCTCTGGTATGACCTCGTTAATATAACAAAAGAAAATCTCTATTTCCAAACTGGGTCATATTTACAGCTACAGGGTTTAGGACTGTGGTGGTTAAGATTGTGTGTCAACTTGGCTAGGCCGTGATTCTCAGTGTTTTGGCAGTCGTATAATATTGTGATCACTTCCCTGTTGAGATTCAATATGTGATCACCCCCATGATGGTATCTGCTGTGAGTAGCCAATCAGCTGAAAGAGAGTTTCCTTGGGTATGTGGCCTGCACTGAATATAAGCGGACATCCTGGCAAGGCTCAGGGGCTTTTTTCTTGTGCTGGATCCTGCAGCTGGCTCCTGTTTGTCTGACCTCCGGTTCTTGGAACTGGAGCTAGTAGCTTACCTGAAGTCTTGCCTGACAATCTTGGGATTCATACATCTTCAAAGCCTGTGACTAAGAGCCCTGCTCTCCGATCTGCTGATCTTGGGTTCACCAGCCCCTGCAGCTATGTGAATCAGGAGAAGCTTCTATTCTGACCCATGGACTTGGGACATTCCAGCATCTACAACTGCATGAGCCATTTCCTTGATATAAAGCTCTCTCTCTCTATATATATATATTTATGTGCTTTACTGGTTTTTTTCTCTACAGAACCCAGCCTAAGATAAGGACTTTCACATTTCTTTTTGGGGGACACAATTCAATCATAACAGGCCTCAATGTACTTTAACACTATTAATTTGTTTATCTAAATTTTAATATAATCCTTTTAGTAGATAGTTTGCAATAATAAAACAAGAATTTTTATTTTGTTTTTATTATGAATACTTAGTTCATTTTATTTCAATATGTATTAATGGCCACTTTGGTCAGTTTCACTCTCACACAAACTGGTATCTTGGTTTGCCTAGAAATTCCAAATGCTGTCCATGTCTCCAGACAGTTACTTTGAAAGGCAAAAAGATTTATTAACCCATGCCCACTACTAGCAAAAACATGTCCACCCACTTGTCCTGTTGTCAGTGGATGGTTGCTTCATCAATTTATTTCACAAAAAATAGCACATATGAATGAAAATCACATAGTTCATATGAAAATTAAAGTTATGGTCCCCAAAACAACCATAAATTCTGGACTCCCTATGTTTGGTTCTGTTCATGGGAAGTTGGATTTCCTACATGAGGAAAATTATACAGATTAAGAACAGCTTATTCAAGAATGCAAAATCTGTAGACAGAAATTGGATTTTGCTTTATCTATTTTTGCGTCTTGCTACATCAGAACTGCTTAGTTCTGTTGTACATAGGGTCACTATGGGTTGGAACTGACTCAGAGGTACCTAACAACAACACATCACACTGTCTTTATGTATTTTTGATTGAGCCAATTAGCATAAGTAGATATCTTTACACAAAAACTATTTGATGCACCTGCCATCAAACATTCAAAAGGATCCACCTCGGAAAAACACAGATGATTTGAATTATGCTCTATTATACTCATATTTTATGAACACTTTATAAACGAATACACAGAAGTATTACTGCTACAAACTGACTACAAATCACATCTTCACATCTAGCAATATGAAGGACAATCACATATTGTTATGCTGAAAATATCAAGAGGCAATTTAGAAATTCCTAGAGTTTATTGACATAATGGATTTTCCTCATTTTATATTAACAGGATTCCTTGGTTTTTGAATGCCTTCGCTTTTATTCATTTATATACTAGTCTGTCTAGGTTGGTGAGGTTTTATCAACTGCCTTGGAAAAATGAGAAAATGCAAATCCAAACTTACTAAAATTCTCTTATGTCAGCATTAAAAAGAAACATTAATATCCCTAATGCAAAGCGTCTTATTCAAACCATTTGACTACTGTCTCAATTAGTGTGCATTTCCATAAATGGTGTATATCCCCATAGACAGGTCTTTGTTACGTCCTTGTGTTTTATTAAGTTATAGGATCTGTTAAAAGGCAAAGAAATATTCATTTAAAGTGTCAGAGGTTTTCAGAATAGTTAAAACATCTTTTAGTTGAAAAATGAGTTTATTAGGTAATTCATATCTCAAATTTCAATTCCAATGGTTTTTTTAAATGTCTTTTAATTAAAAATTAAATTTTTTTAACTCTTCAAAGACAAATTTTGTTTATTTTAGCAATTTTACCTTTAAATGATCCTGAAACAGTAGATGGTTGAACACGTAGGTAAAAAAGAGATTCCTATTTTGTTGTGTCAGAAAGGAGAAACTATTATGGAATATATAACTCTATAGTGACTTTTATGTCCATCATGAAAATATTTCCAGTATCATTGATCTTAAAATTAGAAATCTGGCTTTGCTCCAAGCGTGATCTTTGACTTAATTTTTTGGCAAATGGGTTTATTTTATTTATAAAGCAGTCTTAGAAGAAACACAACAAATATTCTCTTTAGAAGAGAAGATGGCGACACTTTGAGTTGCTTACTTTTGACACATCATCAGGAAACACCAATCGCTAGAAAAGGACATCATGTTTGGTAAAATATGGGGTCAGTGAAATAAGATGAATTGACACAAAAGCCGCAACCATGGATCAAATACACCAACAATCATGAAGATGGCATAGGATCGGTCAACACTTCGTTCTGTTATATAAGTCTTCCGTGATTCAGAGTCAACTGGACTGCAACTAACAACAACAACAAATGAGAGTTTATGGTAGGTACAGTAAGAAATAGAATAAAATTAGTTTGTCACAGTCCACTGTCAGTCTTCCACAAGAGCCCCCTTATCCCAATGTTCAACTGGATATTGGTTCAAACTGGAACTGAAGCCAGAGTTAGCCATTGGGCAGATAAATATGTGAACTTTTGTTGATCAATACTTAAAAATAAATATTCATTTGAAATAAATAACTATAAAATAAATATTTCATTATAATTGAGATTTATGGAGGTCATGGATCATATATGCTTGAATGGAATAAACTATGAACATTAAATATAATTCTTGGATGACCTATGTATTTGCATCTGAAATGTAGCGTGTAGAGAAATATTTTTTTGTTTGTTTCAGCAGTTACAGTTTTCTGAGAAATTTTTACTGAAATGTGGGATCCTGGAATAAAAGCTAGCCCTGGAAGGTAATTTTCAACCGTATGGATAGTGAGTACTCCAGCGAGAACTTCTAACTCTGGAGGTATGTGTTTCTATTTCAAGGAAAGAATGAGACCTGACAGCTTGGATGCATCTCTGGGTTGTAAAGGTGAAGACACTGGACATATTGGGCTCCTGGGAGATTGTTTACATTCTAAAAGGTTAGAGTGAGAACCCAGGATAATTTCCATACCATCTTCCAGTAGGAAAGATTTTTCTCCCGTCTTTCAGAAAAACAGAGGGGAAGCTGCTTCTCTCTTCTATATAAATCCTCAGATTCATTTTTTTTTTTTTTGGTGGATGTTCTTGTATGTGTAGGACATCTACCTGGCTTTCATTATGTCACTCCAGGGATACAGGGAACCTCATGGTTATTTTTTGATTTTAAGTGAGCAGTAACAATCTGTCTCTGATCCAAAAACCTCATGCGTGCATTTAGGACAAAACTAATAAAGATAACAACCTAAATGAAATGTAATCCCAGGTATACACGCTCTCATGTGTACTACAATCCATTAATTTAGACTTTCCTATGAAAGAAACTCAGGGTTGAGGGAGGCCAGAAGGAATCAAATTTAATGTTATTATAAAAATGATAAAAATATATAATTTATGATATCAATGTTTGGCTAAGGTCACTTTCTTTTCTATGTTGCCTCTAGTATAATACTTACCATATCCTGTAGTTAGTTATGTGGCCTGACAATATTATGATATATTAATCAATATGTTTTTTGACTCCTGGTAATTCATTTTGACCTATGGCTTTTCCTCATTAAACCAGATTGTGACATCTGTGTTCTCAATGTCAGGTAAAACTGTGGAGAGACACGAGCACAAAAAAAAGAAGTTTGGTACTCAAAAATCTTAGTACCAAGTATCAAAATCTAAGGCCCTAAAGAGCTAAGACCATAAAGTTTAAAACAATAGGCAACAGATGTAGGAGACTATTCAGGAGAGAGTCACTTTTCCCATCCCTTTCTCCTCTCTTCCAAATAGACAAAGATTATTACCTCTAGGCTAAAAAAGGAGAATTGGTGGGGAAGCAAGAACTTAAGACTTTCTCTCTTCTGAAGAGGAGGAGGATCACTTCTTCCATGGAGTAAGGCTGGGGATGGGGTAATGAAACCCCAGATGGGTTAAGAGCTCTGACAGCAGAGAAGGCTTATACCTCACTTTCCTGGGTGGAATCTGAAAAAGCAGCCAGCCTCATAATATTGTTATGGAGAGTGGGGATGTGTAGTCTAGTATCCAGGCATGTTCACTAGGTGGGCTCACAGAGTCTCATCCATTCCAGGGGAATTGCAGGCATAGCAGCATGCTGTACTGAGTGGTTGAGAGTGGAAGAGCCTCTGGCACAAAAAACCAGTGAGGTCAAGAGGCCTTGAGGTAGGGGCAAAGAGGATGCATTAAAAATCTACCTCTATCAACCACCAAGACTAGGTGGGACATAGATGTCTTACTGGGGGACAATGTGATAAGATGAAAATCAAGGACTCTTCACATGATAGCATGACATTACACAAATCTCTAATACTTTCAGTGCTAACTTATATACAATCCTAGAAAAAGACATGGGAAGCCCATAAAAGAGATTACTCTGAATCAACTAAAATTAATGGAATTGGCTGAGCTTTAATATCTGCCCCCTAGTAAAATAGGGCTCAAAGTAGAAAGTAAGCTGAGTAACAGAAAAATCAATAAAATCTATTATTAGTAGTGTTGTAATCATCATCATTATCATTATTATTTTACTTTTACTTCTTGATCTTATGCCTTGACTTTGATATCGTTGTTGTTGTTGTTGCTGTTAGGTGCCATCAAGTTGATTTTCAACTCATAGTGACCCCATTGACAGAGGAGAACTGTCCTATAGGGTTTTCTAGGCTGTAATCTTTACATTTAAACAATTATCCCTCTGCTTCACTAGACTTCAGTTTCAGCCCCCCAGAAGGCTTACTTCTTGTGTATTCTTGTCTTCCCCTCCTTGGAATTTGCTTGTTAAATGAGTGAATAAGATCATGGTGAAGGGAGACAGTGAGAACTGAGAAACTGGCTGGTAGCTGATACATATTTACATACAAGCACCTTTTTTCTGTCATAATATTCTAGAAAACTTAGTTTTTGTCTTATGTTCACGTTTCTCAAAATATGCAGTGTTAACCTTACCCTCTGTCATGCAATTTTGCTTAGAATTTTTAATGATAGTGATACCACAAGCTACTCTCCAAGTTCAAAAAAAATAATCTTCTCTTCAGGAAATATTTCAAGAGTCAATATTGTTCAGTTGCCTTATTAATTGTGGTGAAAAATTTGAAATGACTCTCAGAAAACTGTGTTTTCTGTAGTACTGCTTTACTGTTTCAATGTAATTTGGAATCTTGGGACTTTTAAGAAGTTCTTTCAGCTACAATGTGCCAGTCCTTTGACCTAATAATGCAGGAGTACATTTCTCTTGTTTCTGTTTAGTAAGCAGCAGTCACTCTCCAAATAAGACCAACCTGGGTATCTTTAATTGCCGTGTGGGTGTGTGGAAGGAGGGGAGGAGGACGCACGTGCATATGAAAATTCTATGGGGTACATGGCAATAAAATCCTTTGAAAAACATGAGAAAAATGAATAAGTTTAGAACAGCAAGTCTTTTCAAAAATACAATACAAACTTCCATATACAGCACGGAAGCACTTGTTATAATTCTGTCAAGTGCATTACTTCCCAAACTTACATTATTTCCTAACTGACAGAAATTTTCACCAGAACTGGAAATGAAAGTGGAGAAAAACAATCATATGTTGGAAGATTCTTCTGCAGTTTGGCAGAAAAAATAGCCATTTCTGAACCATGATAGCTAATAAATATGAGGTGAATATCAATTGATTTGAAAATCATGCAGCAAAATTGGCAATTTAAATCAGTACTATTGAAGAGTTAATCACACCTCAACTAGCATCAAGAAAGTGTCAGACATGGCCCATTAGGAAGAATGGAAAATTTAGAATTCTTCTGAGTCTCACAAGACCATCGTGATGAATGATTGAAAGAACTAAGCTGGGGAGATAAGCTTAGTACTAAGAGGGGAGATAAAGGAACAGTTTGAGGGATGTTATGTGTATATGTTCTGTTTCACTTCAGAGGAATGGACTAGGACCGAGTGATGAAAATCACAGAGAGAACAATTACATCCTAATCAAGAGCAGAAATTTAGTCCTAAACTGTCATGATTTGAGACTGATGAGAATCCCATAGTACCACTTATTAAATATCACTGGGGTGTTTTGATGGAACCTCCTCTCTCCTTTAGTTTTCATACTGGAATTTGAAAGTCTGAATAGGGGACCAAGTTTTGAAACAGGCAGTGAGCTGGACACCTGACACACTGAGTACTTCAACTACAGCAAAACCCAGCCCCAGATCATCCATTACACAGAACTGGCTCTTGAAATAAAATAGAGTCAAATATTTCCTTACAAGTATGTAGAGCAGAGGATTCCTTGATGGGGAATATTCTTTTGCACCTAATAAAGACAAGAAAGTAATATATGTTATTGGAGAGAGCTTTTTCACAAATAGGCATTTAGATTAAAATTTTAAATCTAATTATACTATTTGACAATCTAGCCTCAACCCACCTTCCAGGCTTATAATACCTGAATAGTCTGATCATAGTTCTTCCTAAACATAACTTTATCTGATGAATTCATTTTTGGTTCTTTAAACACAGTTGGTCCTTCCATGCATCGCCTCAAGATCAATTTTAACACCCATTCCTCTCTACCTACTGCTTCCTACTGTCATCTCACTGACCTGATGAACACCTGCACCATGCCCTATGTCATTTTCTATTTCCTGAATCTAACAGCCTGTTTAGATGGTCTTATCTAAAATGCTGACCTGGATTTCTGCACTGTTTTGAATGGTTATAGACTCCTTTGGTTTAGGTTTCATTCACTTATTCAGCAAATCATTATTGAAAGTCTACTGTGCTCTAGGCACTGAACCAGGTGCTGTGTTCCCCACAGATGTGGGTGACAGATTCCCTTGTATATGGTCTTGTTCTCAAAGAGATCTCTCTAGCTAAACCAAGGGGCAGAATTTAAAAACTGGACTCTTACACTTCCACGCCTTCCATGATATCCTGACTGCTGTCTCCACTCCTTTGACTTGTTGAGAACCTTCTTGTCAGCCAGCTCTTTTCAAATGCCCTTCTGCCATGAATTCTCCTTAGAAGAGAAGCTTAGATATAGAAGAGCTCTCTTTCCTGTAACTACCAGTTGGTATCATTCTAACAGCGCTTTTCATACATCTAGTGCAGAGTAATTTGGGGTTACATCTCATCTCCCCTAACAGAGAGTGATCGATTTGTAAACAAGAATGAACTTGAGAGTCTACTGTGCTCTGGGCACTGAGCCAGGTCTTGTGTTCCTTACAAACTCTCAATTTCCTTGGTTTCACTTACAAGGCCTAGCAGAGTACGTACATAGCTGAACAGTAAAAGTCTGTGGATGTGACTAATTGGTCTGTCAACATTGTTAACAACTGATTCATTTTCAACTTTCTCAGCATTTGATTGTCCACTCTAAATGCAGCTGCAGGAAAAATGAAGCTGCATGAGAAATCCAGTTTAGAACGTGAATTGGGAGACATGAACGTGGAGAGTGATAGGATGGTCCCATATTCATTTAGAAAGTTTAGAGGCTATGTGATGTTGTGTCAAGCTTTTTGAAATAGTTGCCAGAAGATCTGGAATGCAATATTGCCTTTGCTGATAATTAGTTGTGTGATTATTGATCAGCCCCATAACTCTGACAAAGCCTCAATTTTTAAATGCCCATAACAATTGTTTATTAATCATCACTTATATGCCAACATTGAGGCACGTGAGAAAATTAAGTTCCCTGAACCAAAGGAGCTTTGAAGTGTAACAGGTGGATTGACATATGCACCCATAATTAAAATTCAGTAAAGCAAGTTGTTGTCAAGTCGATTCTGGTACATGGTAAACTTTGTGTATCAAAGTAGAACTGTAATCCATAGGATTTTCAATGTCTAATGATTTTTCTGAAGTATATCACCAGGACTTTCTTCCAAGGTGCCTCTGAGTGGACTTGAATCTCCAATCGTTTAGCAGCCAGGCATGTTAACCATTTGCTCCATGTGGGGAGTCCACACCAATATTACTATACAGTAAATCAAGAGCATTGATAGCAATTTGTACAAAGTACAGTGGGAACAGAAAAGAGAATGATGGGTTCACCTAAAGGAAAGGTAAAGGCTAGCAAAGGCTTTACAAAGAAGGTATGTACTAGTCCTAGAAGTTTCCCTGATAGAGGAAAAGGCATGGTGGTAGTACATTCTATGCAGTGGAACCAGAATGTGTAAAACCACAATGGTAGGAAATTGCACCGGCTAGTTGGGGACTTCATGTTATTCATATTTGTTTGAACCATTTGAAAGAGGATTAAAAATGGGACTACGAGAGCCCAATGAAGGAAACTTCGTATCTTACTAAGAAGTTTGGACTTTTTCTTGTAGATCATTGGATATCAAATAGTGATTCTTGGAGTCCTAATGTTCTTTAGAGAATCTCTAGGGCCAATAGTAATACAGGGCTGCTGGTGTGAGGCAGGGAAAGGGGAGGACTAGAGGCTAAACTGGTAGGAATCCAGATCTGTAGAAGATCCTCCTTTATCTCTTTATATCTTGGAGTTGGGCACAAACTTGAGCTTGACAAGCAATTTTACTTCTAAACATGAAGCAGATGGCAAAGTTCTGCTATGAAATACTGGGAACAATAAATGGAGCCCAAGCATGGATGAGATTGGAGGTCTCCTTTAGAAAGAGCCCTCTGGCAACACTTTTGAGCATGAACCCTAAGGGACCAGAGACTTGAAGCAGGGAGACTAGTCAGAGGCTGTTACAGCAACCTTAGGGAGAGGTGGTAAGAGCCAGAGCTAAAGCAGTGGCAGTGGTATTAGAAAGAGAGCTATGAATTCTACAGAAACTGACCAGTACCAGCCACCATTTCAATTAGAAGCCAAGCTTGTTAACCATCTGCACCACCCAGGGACTCCACAGAAACTAAAGTTGTAGTAAAATGAAGTGGTTGGGATAATTGCTCTTCTCTTACATGGTGATATTCTGTGCTCAGAGACTCATAGTTGCTTTCTGCATTTGTACTTCATCTTTTTGGCCGTTTTCACAGGCAATTAATTTCTATTCACTGCTGACAATACCCTCTTCTCAGCAGTGTGGCTATCTAATCACTTCTGCATGCTGCTAGAATTTGATTCATAAAGAGGTGGGTAGTCTGGCTGCTTCTTACTCATCAGCCTACATCTGGCTTGTTCAATAAAGGACTCCGATCTCACACATTGATATCAAAACCTTTCCAGGGTTCTTCCTTGCAGAACCTATCAGCACAGGCTTCTGTGCATCTAACTGAATCTCCAGCCCTGCTGATCTAAAGCAATCATTTATAGATCTTGCAGAGATCCCCTTGAGCTCTCATAGTTTCTGATTTGATATTTTTCTAAATTTCAATGTATGTGAATTTTTTATAATCTTTTTGTTTGCACATTTTGTCTTAGGCTGGGTTCTCTAGAGAAGCAAAACCAGTGACATGTGAGTTTATCTATCTATCTATATATAGAGAGAAATTTCAAGGAAATGACTCACACGGTTGTGGATGCTGGCAAGTCCCAAATCCATGGATCAGGCATCAGACTGGAGGTTTCTCCATGACTCACATGGTTTCAGGGGCTGACAAACCCAAAATCAGTAGGTCAAATAGCAAGCTACTGGTCCACGGGGTTGCAAGAGCTGGTGAATGCCAGAATTGGCAGGTCAGACAGCAGGCTGCTGGTTCACAGGTCTTCAGAAGCTGGTGAATCCCAGAATTGGCAGATCAGATGTCAGACTTCTGGCTAAAGTTCCAAGAACCAGTGGTCAGATGCTGAGGAACCAGATGCAGGATCTAGATTGAGAGAGATGAGAGAGCCTTGCCAGAGCATTTACACGTATATGGGATACAGGCCACACCCTCAAGGAAACACCCCTTACATCAGGTATTTGAGCATGGGTGTGACTTGAGTAAGGGTGTGAGTTAAATAAGGGTGTGAATCAAGATATACCTCACACTAATCCTGCCTCACATAAAACAGAGGATAATTACATAATATAAATGGAAGATAATTACATCAGATCACAGAATGGAAGATAATTACATAATACTGGGAATGGCCTAGCCAGTTGACACATAACGTTAACCATCACATATCTGAAGGAATAAAATTTTACTAAGCAACTCAAAGGCAACCAACAACAACAACTAGAAAAAACAAGTCATCAATAATTACAATATGTTGTTACCGGTGAAGTTGAGTTGATTCTGACTCATAGAGACCCAATGTGAAAGAGTAGAATGCCCAGTAGGGTTTCCTAGGTTGAAATCTTTATGGAAGCAGATAGCCAGATCTTTCTTCAGGAACATAACCACTACTAAATATAATGATGTCTTGCTATGACAATAAAAGCATGCACACATCACCCTGGGTGGTCGATGCGCTGGCTGCTAATGGAAAGGTTGAAGGTTTAAGTCCACCCAGAGGCACCTCTGAAGAAAGGCATGGTGATCTACTTCCAAAAAATCAGCCATTGAAAACCCTACCGAGCACAGCTCTACTCTGACACACATGGGGTTGTCAAGAGTCATAGTCAGCTTCACAGGAACTTTTTTTCCCCTCTATTCAGTAGCTAAGTAACCTTGGTCAATGTACTTGACGTTCTAAACTTTCTAAATCTTGGCTTCTCATATTAAAATGAAGGAAAATTCTTTGAAGTTTAAATAAGCTGATCTGTAAAAAGCATTTTGTACAATTCTCACTACATATCAGGTGTTCAACGGGAGGCAGTTATTTTGTTGTTGTTAGGAGCTGTCGATTCTGTTCTGACTCATAGCCACCCTGTATACAACAGAAGAAACATTGCTCAGTCCTGTACCATTCTACAATCGTTGTTATACTTAGGCCCATTGTTGCAGCCACTGTGTCAGTCCATCTCGTTAAGGGTCTTCCTCTTTTACTTTGACCCTCTACTTTACCAAGCATGATGTCCTTCTCCAGGGACTGGTCCCTCTTGATAACATGTCCAAAGTATGTGAGATGTAGTCCTGCCACCCTTGCTTCTAAGGAGCATTCTGGCTGTACTTCTTCCAAGACAGATTTGTTCATTCTTTTGGCAGCCCATGGTATATTCAATATTCTTCACCAACACCGTAATTCAAAAGTGTCAATTCTTCTTTGGTCTTCCTTATTCATTGTCCAGATTTTGCATGCATATGAAGCGACTGAAAAACATCATGGCTTGCCTCAGGCACATCTTAGTGTTCAAGATGACTTCTTTGCTTTTCAGCACTTTAAAGAGGTCTTTTGCAGCAGACTTGCTCAATGCAGTATGTCATTTGATTTCTTGGCTGTCCTCCATGGGTGACTCTGCTGGTGTTTGAATATCAGCAGCATAGCTTCCAGCATCAGAGCAACACACAAGCCCCCACAGTATGACAAACTGACAGACGCTAGCTATTTTAGTACTATTATATTCAAATTATTATAATATTATTATTATTTTCTTATGGCCAGCAATTACTTCTGTATTACCTTTTGCATGCAATAGTTTCAAGTCCAGATTTTCTTCATTGAATATTCATGTGTAAGTTTTCATGAATTCTTATAAATGAATAGTCTTGATTCTTACTCACTGCCAGCTACTCTGCCTTGCACGATGTGGCACCACCTACCTAGCTAGTGTTCCTTCTGATGACATTCCATATACATGCACCTCAGTGGTAAGACCACTTTTTACACTTTGATTAAAATTAGGAGTCAAAGCCTTCAGAGTTTCATGAAATACCCCATGAAGTGACACTGGGTGGAGAAAATGCTGTTTATATCTGTGCTATAAAATCTCTTCATAAAAGTAGCAGCCAGGGTGATTGACGGAGCATTGGCTGAGATTTAGTAAATTTGAATTCTACTTTAGGCCTCAGTCTTCTGATTTGTATAAAGGGTGAACTTAAAATATTTAACAATTCTAAGTGCTTGTCCAATCACAGACCAATGAGAATAAGAACACAGAAAATAAAATATATATTGTCATGTGTTATGTGTAGGTGAGGTGCCCTCTGATGGGAACATTCATTTAATTCTGACATAAATTTTGTGAGGTATTTCTTTTTTTTTATTTAATTTTTTTATTGTACTTTAGATGAAGGTTTACAGAGCAAACTAGTTTCTCATTAAACAATTAATACACATATTGTTTTGTGACATTAGTTGCCAACCCCACGACATCAACAGTCTCCCCTTCTCAACCTTAGGTTCCTCATTACCAGTTTTCCTGTCCCCTCCTGCCTTCTAGTCCTTGCCCCTGGGCTGGTGTGCCCATTTGTCTTGTTTTGTCTTATGGGCCTGTCTAAACTCTGGCTGAAGGGTGAACCTCAAGATTGACTTCATTACTGAGCTGTAAGGGGGTCTGCGGGCCATACTCTCAGGGTTTCTCCAGTCTCTGTCAGACCAGTAAGTCTTTTTTCTTTTCTTTTCTTTTTTTTTTTTTGCAAGTTAGAATTTTGTTCTACATTTTTCTCCAGCTCTGTCCAGGGCCCTTTATTGTGATCCCTGTCAGAGAAGTCAGCGGTGGTAGCCAGACACCATCTAGTGCTGAACTCAGTTTGGTGGAGGCTGTGATAGTTGTAGCCCACTAGTCCTTTGGACTAATCTTTCCCTTGTGTCTTTGGTTTTCTTCATTTTCCCTTGCTCCAGACAGCGTAACAGCAGTGGAGTATCTTAGATGGCCTCTCACAAGCTTTTAAGACCCCAGATGCTACTCACCAAAGTAGAATGTAGAGCATTTTCTTTATAAACTACTTTACGCCAGTTGAGCTAGATGTTCCCCAAGATCTTTGCGAGGTATTCTGAGTGTATAATGTGGCAAATGAATCTGAGAGAAAGGATGCAAAACTGACTTTCATAGAGAGAACAATGAAATTTAAGTTTTAAAGCTCACTTCAGGAATTAATTCAGAATCTATATAAACATATTACAACCGATTTAATTTCAAAAATAAATTTATAATATTTTGTTAATAATGATTTAATTTTATAACTATTAAATAACCTTGATAATCCAATAATAATTAAATAAACTTAATGCCTCATAAGTAAAGTATAACTGACTTTTATCCATAGATGCAATCACATTAAAGTAGACAACACCAAGCTCAGAGTTCAATACGTAGCATTTAATATGAAACATTTCAAATAAGTGTTGAAAGAATGAATGAATCTATGACTAGCTCTATTGAACTCAGCACTCTTTTGTTCACTGGATATTTTATGTGAACAGATGGTTAAAGAAGAAATTGGCAGGAAAGCAAGTTAGACTCTCAAGAATACTGAGAAGCTTAGCAACAAGTTAAGGCCAGAGAGGGAGGAAGAAGAGCCATTTCTTACCTAATTTTATTTGCTCTTGATTATTGGAATGCAGCCCTAGGTTTGTTTCCAAGGCACATATATATGTATGTAGAGAGCCAAATCCAGCCTGAATATGTTTTTTAGTAATGTGCTAGCATAGGCACTATACAAATTAGACATTTAGTAAGTGTTTCTGACTACCCATTTACCAGATCATAGTAATTTTGGGGAGCACTGTTGGTGCAGTGGTTAAGAGCTACAGCTGCTAACCAAAACGTCAGCAGTTTGAATCCACCTTGGAGACCCTATTGGGGCAGTTCTACTCTGCCCTATAGGGTTGCTGTGCGTCAGATAATATTTTCATTCTTGGAGGAAAATAACCTCAGCTATGAAATTGTAGAAGCATGTAAGTTATACATGGTGGTGATTCCTAACACATCAGCATTAGTCTGCACTAATAAAGTTAGATAGATTTCAGGAAAAGATTGTTAGACATCAAGGAGCAACAGAAATTGATGACTTTTGATAATAAATAAATGTTTATCTTGAAGAAAATTACCCTACCCTGATACACAAATCCAATATTTAAGGATGACTTGAAGGCAAAAATAGATGGACTTTTTAGAGGAATGGTTGAGACAAAGAGAAAATACAAAGTGAAATAAAATCACGAGTTTAAATTCTAGTAAATTATTCACCATTGACTTCCCCATCTCTGAAAATGGGGATTATAATATATCAAAGTGTCATTGTGGAAATTAAATAAGCTAATGTAGTTAACCCCCACACGCCAGTCAGTTTGTTGTATGGTGGGGACTTGTGTGTTGCTGTGATGCTGGAAGCTATGCCATTGGTATTCAAACACCCAGCGGGGATCACCATGGTGGACAGGTTTCAGCTGAGCTTCCAGACTAAGAGAGATTAGGAAGAAGGATCTGGAAGTCTACTTCTGAAAAGAATTAGCCAATGAAAACGTTATGAATAACAGTGGAACTTTGTCTGATATAGTGCCGGAAGATGAACCCTCAGGATGGAAGGCATTCAAAATACAACTGGGGAAGAGCTGCCTCCTCAAAGCAGAACAGATTTTAATGACATGAATGGAGTTATTTGCTGATGTGGCATGACGCAAATTGAGAAAAAATAGCTGCAAACATTCATTAATAATTGGAATGTGAAATATATGAGGTATGAATCTAGGAAAAGTAGAAATCATCAAAACCGAAATGAAACAAATAAAGATGGATATCCTAGGCATTAATGAGCTGAAATGGACTGGTATTGGCCATTTTGAATCAGACAATCATATGGTCTACTATGCCAGGAATGATAAATTGAAGAGGAATAGTATTACATTCATCATCAAAAAGAACATTTCAAGGTCTACACTGAAGCACAACTGTCAGCGATAGAATAATATCCATATGCCTACAAGGAAGACCAGTTAATATGACTAATAATCAAATTTACACACCAACCACTAAGGCCAAAGATGAAGACACTGAAGATTTTTGCCAACCTCTTCTGCAATCTAAAATTGATCAAACATGCAGTCAGGTTGCATTGATAATTACTGATGACTGGAACATGAAAGTTGGAAACAAAGGATAAGGATTGATAGTTGGAAAATATGGCCTTGGTGATAGAGACAATGCCAGAGATCACATGATAGAATTTTGCAAGACCAATGACTTCTGCACTGCAAATACCTTTTTTCAACAACATAAGCATTGACTGTGCACATTGACTTCACCAGATGGAATACACAGGAATCACATTGACTACGTCTGTGGAAAGAGACGATAGAAAAGCTCAATATTATCTGTCAGAATAAGGCCAGGGGCTGACTGGGGAACAAACCATTAATTGCTCATATGTAAGTTCAAGTTGAAATGGAAGAAAATTAGAACAACTCTATGAGAGCCAAAGTACAACCTTGAGTATATCCCACCTGAATTTAGAGACCATCTCAGGAATAGATTTGATGAGTTGAACACTAATGACCGAAGACCAGATGAGATGTGGAATGACATCAAGGAAGTTGTATGTGAAGAAAGCAAGAGGTCATTAAAAAGACAGAAAAGAAAGAAAAAACCAAAAAGGATGTCAGAAAAGAGTCTGAAACTTGCTCTTGAACATTAAGTAGCTAAAGGGAAAGGAAGAAATGATGAAGTCAAAGAGCTGAACAGAAGATTTCAAAAGGAGGCTTCAGAAGACAAAATAACGTTTTA
This sequence comes from Dugong dugon, assembly GCA_030035585.1. Taxonomy (NCBI): domain Eukaryota; kingdom Metazoa; phylum Chordata; class Mammalia; order Sirenia; family Dugongidae; genus Dugong; species Dugong dugon. Next base: position 95,133,231 of record CM057463.1, on the reverse strand, counting down.
TAATGACGTGTGCAAATAACCTGGAGATAGAAAACCAAAAGTGAAGAACATGCTCTGCATTTCTCAAGCTAAAAGAGCTGAAGAAAAAATTCAAGCCTCGAGTTGCAACATTGAAGGGTTCTATGGGGAAAATACTAAATGACTTAGGAAGCATTAAAAGAAGATGGAAGGAATACACAGAGTCACTATATCAAAAAGAACTGGTTGACATTCAACCATTTCAGGAGGCAGCATATGATCAGGAACAGATAGTACTGCAGGAAGAAGTCCAAGCTGCACTGAAGGCATTGGAGAAAAACAAGCAAGGCTTCAGGAATTGACGGAATACCAGTCGAGATGTTTTGACAAATGGATGCAGAACTGGGAGTGCTCACTCATCTATGCCAAGAAATTTGGAAGACAGCTACCTGGCCAATCGATAGGAAGAGATCCATATTTATGCCTATTCCCAAGAAAGGCAATCCAATGGAATGTGGAAATTATTGAACAATATCATTAATATCGCACACAAGTAAAATTTTACTGACGATCATTCAAAAGCAGCTGCAGCAATATATCAACAGGGAATTGCCAGAAATTCAAGCCGGAGTTATAAGAGGATGTGGAACCAGGGATATCATAGCTAACGTCAGATGTATCCTGGCTGAAAGCAGAGCATACCAGAAAGATGTTTACCTGTTTTATTGACTATGCAAAGGCATTCAACTGTGTGAATCATAACAATTATGGATAACATTGCAAAGAATGAGAATTCCAGAACACTTAATTGTGCCCATGAGGAACCTGTACATAGATCAAGAAGCAGTCATTTGAACAGAACAAGGGAATACTGTGTGGTTTAAAGTCAGGAAAGGTGTGCGTCAGGGTTGTATCCTTTCACCATACCTATTCAATCTGTACGCTGAGCAAATAATCCAAGACGGTGGACTATATGAAGAAGAACAGGGCATCAGGATTGGAGGAAGACTCATTAACAACCTGCGTTATGCAGATGACACAACCTTGCTTGCTGAAAGTGAAGAGGACTCAAAGCACTTACTGAGAAAGATCAAAGACCACAGCCTTCAATATGGATTACACCTCAACATAAAGAAAAGAAAAATCCTCGTAACTGGACCCATAAGAAACATCATGACAAATGGAGAAAAGACTGAAGTTGTCAAGGATTTCATTTTACTTGGATCCACAATCAACACCCATGGACCCAGTAGTCAAGAAACCAAATGACACATTGCATTGGGCAAATCTGTTGCAAAAGATCTCTTTAAAGTGTTGAAAAGCAAAGATGTCACCTTGAAGACTAAGGTGCACCTGGGGCAAGCCATGGTGTTTTCCATCACCTTGTATGTATGTGAAAGCTGGGCAATGAATAAGGAAGACTGAGGAAGAATTGAAGACTTTGAATTATGGTGTTGGCGAAGAATATTGAATATACCACGTACTTCCAAAAGAACAAACGAATCTGTCTTGGAAGAAATACCGCCAGAATGTTCCTTGGAAGCAAAGGTGGTGAGACTGCCTCTCAAATACTTTGGACATATTATCAGGAGGGATCAGTCCCTGGAGAAGGGCATCATGCTTGGTAAAGTAGAGGGCCATCGAAAAAGAGGAGAAAAGGAGATGGATTAACACAGTGACTGCAGCAATGGGTTTAAGCGTAACAACGATTGTGAGGATGGTGTAGGACTGGGGATTGTTTCATTCTGTTGTACATAGGGTGGCTATAAGTTGGAACCAACTGAACAGCACCTAACAACAACAACAACAACAACAATGTATTTAAAACAATTATTATAAAGAAAATTATCAAACAATATCAGTAATATCACATGCGAGTAAAATTTTACTGAAGATCATTCAAAAGCGGCTGCAGCAATAACAGTGGTTGCTATTAATTTTATTTTTTTCTAAATATTATAAAAATTCCCATTCACTTAATATTACCCACAATTTTGTGAACCAAATGTAAGCACTTACTCTGGGAATAGAGTATCATGCTGATTTATAATTTACTATAGACAATTTTCAACTACATTAAGATTGAGATACAGGTTTTAGATTATGTAGAATCTTTGATTCACATTCTCCTTCAGAAAGTAACTTTTAAAAGGTCAAGTTCTCCATTATATTGCCATAGACAGGTGGTCAGATAAATAAGATGGAATAGATACAAATCCTATCTTTTGCTAAATTTTAAATAGCTCTAATATAAAAAGTCACCACTTGTCTGTCAGTTTGTCCTACTGTGGCAGCTTGTGTGTTTTGATGTTGCTGGAAGGTATGCCACCAGTATTTCAAATACCAGAGGGATCACTGATGGTGGACAGGTTTCAGCTGAGCTTCTATACTAAGACAGACTAGGAGGAAATGTCTGGCTCTCTACCACCAAAGACAGGCCAATAAAAACCCTCTGGATCACAAAAGAACATAGTCTGATATAGTGCTGGAAGATGAGCCCCTTTGTCTGGAAAGCACTCAAAATACAACTGGGAAATAGCTTCCTCCTCAAAGTAGAGTTGGCCTAACCGATTCAGGTGGAGTAAAGCCTTTGGGACATTAATTTGCTGATGTGGTATGATTCCAAACGAGAAACAACAGCTGAAAACAACCATTAGTTATCTGTACATGAAGAATATGAAGTATGAATCAAGGAAAATTACAAGTTGTCAAAAATAAAACGGAACAAGTTGAAATGTACTGGTATTGGCCATTTTGAATCCAACATTCATATGGTCTACTATGCTGGGCACAACAAACTGAATAGGAACTGCATTGTTTTCATCATCAAAAAGAATATTTCAAAATCTATTCTGCACAACAGTGTGATCAGTGACAGGCTAATATCCATATATCTATAAGAAAGACCAGTTAATATGACTATTATTTAAATTTACACACCAATCACAAATGACAAAGATGAACAAATTAAAGATTTTTACTAACTGCTGCAATCTGAAATTGATCAAATGGGCAATCAAGATACATTAGTAATTAGTGAGGATTGAAAATCTGGAAACAAAGAAACAAAGAAGAATGAATAGTAGTTGCAAAATATGGCCTTGGTGATAGGAATGATGCTGGAGATTGAAAGATAGAATTCTGCAAGATCAATGGCTTATTAATTGGAAATATATTTCTTCAACGACACAATGACTGTATAGATGGTTTATACAGGAATCAAACTGACTACATCTGTGGAAAGACATGATGGAGAAGCTCAATATTATCAGTCAAAACAAAGCCAGGAGCCAACTGTGGAACAGATCATTAATTGCCTATCTGCAGATTCGAGTGGAAGATGAAGAAAATCAAAGTAATTCCACAACAGCCAATTTACAACATCGAACACATCTGCCTGATTTTAGAGATTATTTCAATAACAGATTTGATGCACTAAACACTAGTGCCTTGAGACCAGAAATTGTGGGCTGACATCAAGAATATCATTTATGAAAAAAGTAAAAGATCATTAAAAAGACAGTTAAGAAGGAAAAGACTAAAATGGATGACAGAACAGACTCTGAAAATGGTGCTTAAGCACAGAATAGCTAAAGCAAACAAGAAATGAAGTAAAAGAACTGAACAGAAGATTTCAAAGGATAACGGGAGAAGACAAAGTATTAAATTAAATGTGCAAAGACCTGGAGTTAGAAAACCAAAAGGAAAGGACATAATAATCGTTTCTTAAGATTAAAGAACTCAAGAGAAAATTCGAGCCTTGAGTTGCAATAATGAAGGATTCTATGGGCAAAAAATTGAATGATGCAGAAATCATCAAAAGAAGATGGATGGAGTACACAGAGCCACTGTACCAAAAAAATTGTTTGACATTCAACCCATTTCAGGAGGTAGGATATGATCAAGAATCAGTGATACTGAGGGAAGAAGTTCAAGCTACACTGAAGGCATTGGTGAAAAACAAGGCTCCATGAATTGATGGAATAACCATTAAGATGCTTCAACAAACAGAAGCAATGCTGGAAGCACTCATCTATGTCCAGAAATTTGGAAGGCAGCCACTTGACCAACCAACAGGAAGAATCCATATTGGTGCCTGTTCCAAAGAAAGATGATTAAATGGAATATGGAAATTATTGAACAACATCATTGATATCATAGGTTAGCAAAATTTTGCTGAAGATAATTAAAAAATGGCTGCAGTGATACGTCAACAGGGAACTGCCAGAAGTTTAAGCCAGATTCTGAAGAGGACATGGAATTAAGGGTATCATTGCTGATGTCAGATGAATCTTGGCCAAAATCAGAGAATACCAGAAAGATGTTTACCTATGTTTTATTGACCATGTGAAGGCATTCAGTTAGGTGTATCATAGCAAATTATGAGTAACATTACAAAGAATGGGAATTCCAGAATACTTACTTATGCTCATATAGAACTTGTACATTGATCAAGAGACAGTTGTTGGAACAGAATGAGGGGATACTGCATGGTTTAAAATTGAAAAAGATGTGTGGTAGGATTGTATCCTTTAACATTACTTATTCAATCTGTATTCAAATATTCAGAGAAGGTGGACTATATGAAGAAGAAGGTGGCATCAGGATTGGAAGAGGATACATTAACAACCTGAACTATGTAGATGACATAACCTTGCTTGCTGAAAGGAGCACTTACTGATGTTGGTCAAAGACTTCAGTCTTTAGTATAGTTTACACCTGAATGTGGAGAAAATGAAAATCCTCACAACTAGTCGCATAAACAACATCATGATAAATGGAGAAGAAATTGAAGTTGTCAATGATTTCATTCTACTTGGATCAACAATCAATGACCATGGAAGTAGCAGTTAAGAAACCAAATTTTGTATTGCATTGGACAAATCTGCTGCAAAGGACCTCTTTAAACTGTTAAAAAACAAAGATGTAACTTTTCATGACTAAGGTGTGCCTGACCCACTCCATGGTCTTTTCAATCGCTTCCCGTGAATTTGAAAGCTGGACAATCAAAAAGGAAGATCAAAGAAGTATTGATACATTTGAATTATGGTGTTGGCAAAGAATACTGACTCTACTAGGGACTGCTAGAAGAAAGAATAAGTCAGTTGTGGAGGAAGTATAACTCGAATGTTCTTTAGAAGAGAAGATGGCAAGACTTTGTCTTGCTTACTTTGGAGACATAATCAGGGAAGACCAATTACTAGAAAAGAACATCATGTTTGATAAAGTAGAGGGTCAGTGAATATGAGGAAAATTCTCCATGAGATGGATTGACACAATAGCCTCAACAATGGGCTCAAACATACCACCAATTGTGAAGATGGCACAGGACCATGCAATGTTTTGTCCGTCATACATAAGGTCACTACGAGTCCAAGATGACCGGAAGGCAACTAAAAACAACAATATGAGAGGAAAAGTGGTTGTAGGGATAAAACACTGCCACTTGGGACCCAGATGTGTCAATAAACAGAATAAATTTCAATTTGGAGTTTGTTATTCATAAACATATTCAAAACTTCATATTATTTCTTTAAGATTTGCCTCCCTCCTAAAAAAAAAGGGGGGGGGGCTGAAAATTCTGATTAAATGGATAATCTGGTCAGTGGTATTCTAGTTAAATTAAATTTCTTACTATTCTCAAAATATTTATTGTGGCTATAATGAGAAATAATACTGCTTAGATAGTTTGGGTTTAAATCTTTTTGGTTACACACATGAATACAACTTGATTGGGTATAGAATTCTTGACTCACAAATGTTTTCCTTCAGAACTCTTTAGACTGTGCTATGCATTCTTCTTGAACTTAGTGATGATGAAAGTGTCCGACCAGTCTGATTATTGAAAATCTTTTATCTGCCTGGTGCAGGATTTTCTTCTTATATCTCTGAAGTAGTAAAAGACAGGTAGACAGGATGGTCTAAGTGTTAGTCTACTTTTCATTGATTTTGCTTTGTGCATGCTGAGAATTTTTAATCTCAGAATTAGATTCAGATATTTAGACTTTGATTACCGTTTCTATTTCACTTGTTCTGTTTTTCTCTTTGGACATGCCTAGTATATATATAATGTATATCTCTTCTCCCTTGCTATCATAATCTCACATCTTTCCCCTTTATGTCTGTGTTAAAATGACGCTCCACAACTTTACCTAGTTCATCACTGATTTGAATTTCTCGTGCATCATTTTGTTCTTCATTACCACCACCACAGATATTACTTCTTGATATTGCGTTTTAACTTCTTCATTTCCTTTTCCTCTTTCAGTTTTCTCCCTTTCCATCTCTGTTTCCATTTCTTTCCGTCTTTTTTATATGTTGGTTTGAATTCATTTTCTTCGCATTTTTTCCTTATAGTATATATTTTTCAAAACCATGTCTTTTCTCTTGTGTCTTTTAAACTATGTTCCCATTTCCAGTGTTTTTAGCCTTCTTTTATAGAATCCATGCAAGATTTTATCCATTTAAAAATTCTTAAGGAGGGAAAATGGCCTGTTCTTATCAGGTGTTCGGAAGTAGAGTGCATAGAGTGTCTCAGGCTTCTCAACTATCCATTTAAATTCAAGTAGATTCCTGCTAACTCTCCTTTGAATCTCAGTCTCAGTAGATGAATATTTCCAAGCCTAATCCCCATTGTAGACCAGCTGGAGTGAGATGCTCTTTTTTTTATTGTCAGGATCTACCACGTGCCAGAAAATCAGACAGAGACTATTTTTCCTCTCTGTACAAGTGCAACATCATACACTTTTTAAGTAAATGAAGAGTTGTATGTGGAGGCTGTAAGTTTTTTTTTTAATTTTCTTTCTTTGTTTTTAACTTTTTTTATTGTACTTTAGATGAAGGTTTACAGAACAAATAGTTTCTCATTAAATAGTCAGTACACGTTTTGTTCCATGACATTGGCTAACAACACCACGACATGTCAACAATCTCCCTTCTCCATCCTGGAGGATCTTTTTTCTTTCTTTTTTTTTTTTTGGTGAAAATATACATAGCCAAAGTTACACCATTTCAAAAATTTCTACATGTACGATTCAGTGACACTGATTACATTCTTCCAGTTGTGCTGCTATTCTCACTATCCTTATCCAAATTATTCCATTACCATTATCTTCAACTCACTGCCCCCTAGGCTTCCCATCAAACCTTTTGAGTTGCTGTGGTCAATTTGATCTCACATAGATAATTGTTTTTTGTTTTTTTTTTTGTACCTTAGATAAAGGTTTACAGAACAAATAGTTTCTCATTAAACAGTTAGTACACATATAGCCCTATGACAATGGTTAACAACCCCACGACATGTTAACACTGTCCCTTCTCAACCTTGGGTTCCCTATCACCAGCTTTCCTGTCCCCTCCTACCTTCTAGTCCTTGTCCCAGTACTGCTTTGCCTCATTACTCCCATTTTGTTTTATGGGGCTGTCCAATCCCTGGCTGAATGGTGAACTTTGGGAGTGACTTCACCACTGAGCTAAAAGAGTGTCCGGGGGCCATACTCTCGGGGTTTCCCCAGCCTGTCAGACCAGTAAATCTGGTCTTTTTTTGTGAGTTAGAATTTTGTTCTACTTCCTTTCCAGCTCTGTCCAGGACCCTCTGTTGTGATCCCAGTCAGAGCAGTCAGTGGTGGTAGCCAGGCACCATCTAGCCGTACTGGATCAGTCTGGTGGAGGCTGTGGTAGCTGTGGTCCATTAGTCCTTAGGAAAAATCATTTCCTTGTATACTATTCTCTTCATTCTCCCTTGCTCCTGAAGGGGTGAGATCAGTGGAGTATCTTAGATGGCTGCTCACAGACCTTTAAGACCCCAGACACTACTCACCAAGGTAGGATGTACAACATTGTCTTTATAAACTGTGTTTTACCAACTGAGCCAGATGTTCCCCGAGGCCATGGTCCCCACAGCCCTCTGCCCAGCAATTCAGTTCCTCAGGGAGTTTGGATGTGTCTATGGAGCTTTCATGACCTTTCCTTGTACAAGTTGTGCTGGCTTCCCAAGTATTGTGTACTGTCTTATCCTTCACCAAAGTTACCACTTATCTATTGTCTATTTAGTCTTTCCTCTCCCTCACCACTCCCATCCCTCGAAACCATCAAATATTGTTTCTTTTTGTGTGTAAACCTTTTCATAAGTTCTTACAGTAGTGGTCTCATACAATATTTGTCCTTTTGTGATTGACTTATTTCACTCAGCATAATGTCCTCCAGATTCATCCATGTTATGAGATGCTTTGCAGATTCATCATTGTCCTTTATTGTTGCATAATACTCCATTGTGTGTATATACCATAGTTTGTTTATCCATTCATCTGTTGATGAGCATCTAGGTTGTTTCTATCTTTTGGCTATTGTGAACAATGCTGCAATGAACATGGTGTGCATATGTCTATTTATGTGACAGCTCTTATTTCTCTAGGAAGTATTCCTATGGCTGAGATTGCTGGATCGTATGGTATTTCTATTTCTAGCTTTCTAAGGAAGCACCATATCATTTTCCAAAATGGTTGTATCATTTTGTGTTCCCACCAGCAGTGCATAAGAGTTCCAATCTCCCCGCAGCCTCTCCAACATTTGTTATTTCCAGTGTTTTTGATTCGTGCCAGTAATGCTGGGGTGAGATGGTATCTCACTGTGGTTTCAATTTTCATTTCTCTAATGGCTAGTGATCACGAGCATTTCCACATGTGTCTGTTGGTTGCTTGAATGTCTTCTTTGGTGCAGTGTCTGTTCATTTCCTTTGCCCATTTTTTAATAGAATTATTTGTCTTTTTGTTGTAGAAGCGTTGGATTTTCTTGTAGATTTTAGAGATTAGACCTTCGTCTGACTTATAATGTCAAAAATTTTTTCCCAGTCTGTAGGTTCTCTTTTTACTCTTTTGGTGAAGTCTTTTGATGAGCATAAGTGTTTAATTTTTAGAAGATCCCAGTTATCTAGCTTATCTTCTGTGGTTTGTGTGTCCTTGGTTATGGTTTGTATCCTGTCAATTCCATGCGTTAGGGCCTTTAGCGTTGATCCTATTTTTCCTTCTATGAACTTTATAGTTTTTGGCTTTATATTTAGGTCTTTGATCCATTTTGAATTAGTTTTTGTATATGGTGTGAGATATGGGTCCTGTTTCATTTTTTTTGCAGATGGACATCTAGTTTTGCCAGCACCATTTGTTAAAAAGCCTGTCTTTTCCCGTTTGATGGACTTTGGGCCCTTATAGAAGATCAGGTAACTGTAGGTAGATGGATTTACATCTGGATTCCTTTCTTGTACTTTGATGTGTGCATCTATTACTATAAATTATCTTCTGGGGACTGCCTTTGTTATGTCCCAAAGGTCTTGGTATGATGTGTTTTCATCCTCGTTTGATTCTGGCAATTTTTTGATTCCATCTCTGGTTTCTTCTATTACCCAGTGATGTCTAAGCAGGGTGTTATTCAATTTCCATTAAATTAATTTTTTTTTCCTTGCTCTTCCTGTTGTTAATTTCTACCTTGATGGCATTGTGGTCAGAGAAGATACTTTGTATTATCTCAGTGTTTTGGTTCTTGTTGAGGATTGCTCTGTGGCCTAAGATGTGGTCTGTTCTGGAAAACGTTCCATGTGCACTGGAAAAGAATGTGTACTTTGCAGCTGTTGAGTGGAGTGTTCTATATATCTATGAGGTCAAGTTAGCAGATTGTACGCTTTAGTTCTTCTGTATCTTTGTTGAGTTTCTTTCTAGATGTTCTGTCCTTTACCAAGAGTGGTGTGTTGAAGTCTCCTGCTATTATTGTGGAACAGTCAGTTTCTCTTTTCAGTGCTGTCAGAGTTTGTTTTATGTATTTAGGAGCCCTGTCATTGGGTGTGTAGATGTTTATTATGGTTATGTCTTCATGATGGATTGTCCCTTTAATCATTATATAGTGTCCTTCTTTGTCTTTTATGGTAGTTTTTGTTTTAAAGTCTATTTTATCCAAGTTGAGTATGGCCACTCCTGCTCTTTTCTGGTAGGTGTTTGCTTGATATATTTTTTTCTGTCCTTTGATTTTTAATAAATTTACATCTTTGTTTCTAAGGTGTGTCTCTTGTAGACAGCATATTGATGGATCCTGTTTTTCAATCCATTCTGTCACTCTCCATCTCTTTATGGGTGCATTGAGTCCATTTATATTCAGTGTAATTATTGATAAGTGTGAGTTTATTGCTGTCATTTTGTAGTGCTTTTTTTTTGAGGTGCTGATGTTTTCTTTGTTCCTTTTACTCTTCTTTGCTGAATTCCTTTTGTTTGTGGATTTTTTTTTCATTTCTTTTGTTTTTTTAAGTTTTGTTTTTACTGAGACTTTATGTTTTTCTTCTTTATTTTGATGAGTAGGTTTGTTAACTTTCTTTGTGGTTACCTTGAAATTTATCCTTATCTTCCTAGGTTTGAACCATTCTATTATTATTTAATATCACCTTGTCTTCCTCTCCATTAGAAGGCTCTATACTTACACTGTTTATTCCCTCTTTTATTGTTCTGATGCTGTTGTCATTTACAGATTAACCTGTCTGGTTCTGTGTTGTAATTCTTTTGGTTTTGGATAGTCCTTGAGACTTCATTTCCTAGGTTGGAATCTGGCTAGTACAATCCTGTGTCCTGGATTCAGCCTGTGGTCTGATGCTGTTTGTTCTCAGATTGAAGGACTCCCTTTAATAATTCTTGTAAGTTTGGTTTGGTTTTTACACAGTCCCTTAATTTCTGTTTATCTGGAAATGGCCTAATTTCGCCATCATATTTCAACAAGAGTTTTGCAGGATATATTACTTTTGGTTGGCAATTTTTTTCTTTCAAGGTTTTATATATGTCGTCCCATTGCCTTCTTGCCTCCATGGTTTCTGCTGAATAATCTGAGCTTGGTCTTATTGTTTCTCCTCTGTATGTGACTTTTTGTTTTCCTCAAGCTGCTCTCAGGATTCTTTGTCTTTGGTTTTAGCGAGTGTGATTATGATATGCCTTGGTGATTTTCTTTTGGGGTCTGTCCTATACAGGGTTCATTGAGCTTCTTGGATGGCCAGATTTTCATCTTTCATGATATTGGGGAAGTTTTCTGTCAGCTGTTCTTCAATGGTCTTCTCTGTGTTTTCTGTTTTCTCCTCCTGTTCTGGAACTCCTATCACTTGTAGACTTTTGCTTTTGATTATATCCCACATAATTCTCAGGGTTTCTTAATTTTTCCTTGTTCTTTTTTTCTGAGTTTTCCTCAAACAGAGTTGTATCCAAGTGTTTGTCTTTAGTTTTGCTGATCCTGTCTTCCATCATTTCAAACCTGCTCCTCAGCCCTTCTATGACACTGTCCATTTCTGAAATCTTGTTGTTTATCTTTTGGATTTTTAATTTTTGTTTTTGTATGATTTCTAGTTGTGAATTTATTTTAGCTTTTTGCTCCTGTATTATTTTCTTGAATTCTTCCATTTTTTGTCTGTATTTTCCATAAAATTTTCTGCCTTTTCCTTGAATTTGTCTATTTTTTCCTCATTTTTGTCTGCTTTTTGCTTCAACTCTTGGGTAATTCTGAATATTAGAGATTTGAATTCCCTATCGGTAGTTCTAGTGCCTTTTCTTCCACTGGAAAGTCATCTGTTGTTTTATTTTGGATGCCTACTGGAACCATCCTGTCCTGTTTTTGTATATGTTTAGATATTGTCTGCTGTCTTCGGGGCATTCAGTAGTTATTTTCCTTATTTATTGATTATAGATTTGTTTGTTTCGTCCTGCTTTTTTGTTTTATTTGGTTATGTCTGAGCAGGGGGTCTGTGCATTCTCTGTTGTTTGCTCATCTGTGGGCATGATACTTTTCACTACCTTCTCCAATGGGAATGGTCAGTCACTTAGGTATGGTACAGCAGGGCAGGTCCAGCTGAAGGGGAGTTGCTGGGATAGGTTGTTTCTGGCAAATACTAGGGCCGACAGGGTGGACTGGGAATCAGTGCAGGGGAGGTTCCGGTAGGCTGTTCCTGTGCTGCTTGGGAGTGCAATGTTCAGCGTACAGTGCAGGTAGGCAGGAAGGAGGGAGGAGATTGTGATGTGTACAGCTAAGATGGGTATGGGAAAGAGGAGAGAGGAACAGGATACAAAAACATACACACAAACAGACAAACAAAAAAGAATGCTAAGGGAGCTTGCTATCTGAGTGGAGAAATGAGAGATTGAGAAATGTAGAAAAACAAAAATAAAAAAAGATAAAAGAATAAAAATGAATAAATAAAAATTAGAGGAAAAAGAAAAGAAAAGGAAGAAAAGCCCCCAGAGATCCCACCAGTGCAGCTGTTAGGACTGGGGACGTTGCTCCCAGGCCATGAAGTACAGCCTAGCTAGAAGGGGTAGAGGTGTCACACAACCAGGCATTCAAGAGACAGCGAGAGAAGTTAAGTATAAAGAGACAAAAAACTGGAAATGAAGAAAGACAAAAAAAGCAGAGAAAGAAGAAAACAAAACAAACAAACAACAACAAAAAAAAAAAAACAAGAAAAAAGAAATGCCCCACGGACGTCACTGTTTGTCTGTGCAGAGCAAGGGAGTAGCTCGCAAGCTGCATGGTACTGCCTGGCTAGAAGGGGCTCTCAAGCCAATAAAAGAAAAAACAAACAAACAAACAAACAAATCAGAACAAACTAACAAACAAAAAAAGTTCCAGGGGTCCCACCAGTGTGGTGGCACGGGCTGGGAAGCAGTTTCACAGTCGAATGGTGTTTTGCAGAGTTTCAGGAAGAAGCAAAGATGGCATATGGAGACAGGTATTTGAGAGAAAGGACGGGGAGGTGGTGAGAGGTAAGGAATAAATCTAAAGAAGCGGAAAAAAAGCGACACCAGCAGCCAACAAATGGCACTCAGGGAGCTGGCCAGTGTGGGTGGGTGTATTCCAAGCAGCTCTGGGGTGAAGCCGGTACTTCCCAGACAAGAGACCATAGCCACTTGAAGCAGAGAAGGCCCAGTAGGGGTGAAGAAGTGTTGGGGGTGGGACAGAATATATCACTTGTTGCCAGTTGTTCTGTCTCCTGCTGGAAGCTCTGTGAAGTCACTTTCTTGTACCCTCTGTCCGCTGATCTCTGATAGGAGTCCAATATGGCGGATCTGTGCTACAGTAGCTGATAGAGGACCTCTGCATGTATCTCTCCTTGCTCTCTGTTCTCAGTCAGTGTTTTATTCCATTCAGTGCTTGACTGAGTTCTTTATCTCTTCATTTGATGCTTAGGGTTTCAGGATTGATGTGTGATTCTGTCTGACTTAGTTTTTTTGATCTTTGCTGTGGAGGGACGGAGTGGTGTTTCTGTCTATAGTGCCATGTTGCCGGAAGTTGAGGCTATAAGTTTTTGATGATAAAAATGATTGTGAGGATAGTGCAGGACTGGAAATTGTTTCATTCTGTTGTACATAGTGTCTCTATGAGTTGGAAAAAATTCTAGGGCACCTAACAACAACAGTAAGTTACTAATTGTTTTTTGTTGAATACATTATTTAACATTTCCAAGTCACAGTATTTTCTTCTCTAAAATGGGGATAATGATCTTTATCTAGGAGGCTGGTTGAGTGAATTAAATAAGTTCATGTTTGTAAAACATTTATCACAGAGTCTGGCATTGAGTAAGCATACAAAAATCACTAGTTTTTTTTTTTTTAATTATACATATTATTTTGTAAAAGTTAGCTCTGTAACTTATAGAAACATCTTGGATTTCAATGTAAATGCCCTCTTGAATTTTTTAATTATAAAGTGATATACATTAAGTCTATTAGATATTGTTATAATGAACATTCTGACTGCATCTATTTCATATAAGAAACTACCTCTGATGGTAAAAATGGAAATTCTAAGTGCTATTGTTGCAATAAACTCAGCACAAAAGCAACTAGAGATACACAGTTATTTAGTGGAACTGAATAACTATTTTAATATATTTGTTTCAGTTAATGATTTTACATATAATCTGTGGATAAGAGAAAATGTGCCTGTGTCTGTGTTCACTGAAAAAGCTTAATGCATAGGATGTCAAGTCTGATGCAGTATATTTCACATTAAGAATGATACATAATAGTATTTTAAAGCCCCATTAGTTGGCAGGCTGTAAGTCATATCTGCATTTCCTCTGCAGCAAATAAAATGAAGCTTTAAGGGCATGTTGAATTATATTGTAAATCTTCTGATGGAATCACAATTAATTAATAATATTTGTGGATTTAGCAGTATGACTGAATATGTTTGTATATCACCCCAATTTTATAGGCTAGGTCTGCACATAAATTTAAACTTCAGTGACTTTTCTGGAGACTTAATACTCTATTTAGCTATAAAAGATTCTTATAGAATATACAATAAAAGTGAATGCCCCAGTTTCTCATGACTCTGTGAAGAGCACCCTGCTAAACCAATTTTATTCTGTTCTATAACAGAATCATGAGAAAGCAAGATCTATAGTCTATTTCTGTATCAATTTCACTTGTGATTCCAACTCACCTAATATATATGTCAACAAAAGTTGTAGGGTCCAGTATCTCTTCAAAAGAAAACATACTGAAATCCAAATATGTAAAACAAATAAAAGAATTGTGACCTCTCTGTTTATCATTTCATAACTCCCACCTGCGTGCTTCACCCAGAAATCTCTGAGCAGCTATTCAGAACAGTTTGAATACAGACTCATGGGTTTCTTCATCAAAAGTAGGCCAGAGAAAAATCACATAATGGTATTTCTCACGTAGAATTCTATTTCCCTGGAATAATTTTAGCTAGCTTTGTTTCAATATCAGTTACAGAAAATAAAATTTACTTTGTTGTTGTTGTTAGGTGACATCAGTTTGGTTCTGACTCATAGCTACCCTATGTATAACAGAACAAAACACTACCCGATCCTGCACCGTCCTCACAATCATTGCTATATTTGAGCCTATTGTTGCAGTCACTGCATCAATCCATCTCGTTGAGGGCCTGCCTCTTTTTTGCTGACCCTCTACCAAGCATGATGTCCTTCTCTAGGGACTGGTCCCTCCCAGTAACATGTCCAAAGTAAATGAGATGAAGTTTCTCCATCCTCACTTCTAAGAATCATCCTTGCCGGACTCCTTCCCGGACGGATTTGTTCATTCTTCTGGCAGTCCATGGTATATTTATTATTGTTCACCAACACCATAATTCAAACGTGTCAATTCTTCTTTAGTCGTCCTTATTCAGAAAGTATATATTAGTTAAGACTTGATGAATTGCTACCCAGGGTTGAAGTGTATATATGTCCAAATTTTTACCCAAGAACTCTAAAGAACACCAATTACGTTGTAAACTATGAACAGGCACAACCATCAGCCTGACAGTCCCACTTTTTTTTTTTTTGTTTTTAATAGTAACACTGCTTATCTGGAAGGCAGGGAACTCTAATAGCTGTCTCCAGTGGAGTACTAACGTTCTATTTTTTTGTTTGAGAATGTTCTATGCCACTTCAATATTTTGGCATAGCTCCAGGACATGCTATAATTCTTTAAAACAGGTGGTTAAATTTAATGACTACTATGAGTAGAATCTCTTAATGATGGGAATTTCTAAGGGTGACTGGATGCCAATATGCAGTTGAGAGATATTATATCCCTTCAGCTTCAGGGTCAGTAATAGAAGAGGGATGGAGAGGAGACCTTAGAAATAATAGAGCAGAGGACAGCGATTCTGAGGTAACCAGCAGTGATGACACCAGTAATGAAAGAAGAATAACAACCATAGTCATGAATCATGAGTCCTGAGCATTTTAAGTCATGAGTCCTGCTTTCAAGGATCACAAGGCCTAGTGGAAGAAATATGTAAACAAATTATGGTGTAATGTTATAAATACTGGCATCAATGTATGAATAATAAAATAGTTAAGAAAATGGAGCAATATTTGTGGCTGGAACATTTATGAGAACATTTTGGAAGGCAGCAAGTGAGTGCATTTATGGCATAATAAAAAATCCAGCTTTGTACATGTTCTTTAAGATGCTCATTAGTCATTCAAGTGTAGATGTTGAGAAGACAGTGGTACTGATGAATCTGGAGTTCAGAGAAGAAGGCTCAGATGTAGAAAAAAATAGAAACTAGTTATATGACTTTGTTATTGATAGGCGCTGTCGAGTTGGTTCTGATTCATAGTGACCCTATGTACAACAGAACGAAACACTCCCAGTCCTGTGCCATCCTCACCGTAGTTGTTAAGCTTGAGTCCATGGTTGCAGCCACTGTATCAATCCATCTTGTTGAGGATCTTCCTCTTTTTCGCTGACCCTCTACTCTTCCAAGCACGATGTCCTTCTCCAGGGACTGGTGCCTCCTGTCCAAAGTATGTGAGACAACATCGCACCATTCTCCCTTCTAAGGAGCATTCTGGCTTTACTTCTTCCAAGACAGATTTGTTTGGTCTTCTGGCAGTCCCTGGTATATTCAATATTCTTCGCCAACACCATAATTCAAAGGCATCAATTCTTTGTTCTTCCTTATTCATTGTCCAGCTTTTACATGCATATGAGGTGACTGAAAATACCATAGCTTGGGTCAGGAGCACCTTAGTCCTTAAAGTGACATCTTTGCTTTTTAACACTTTAAAGAGATCTTTTGCAGCAGATTTGCCCAATGCAATGCGTTGTTTGATTTCTTGACTGTTGCCTCCGTGGGCGTTGAGTGTGGATTCAAGTAAAATGAAATCCTTGACAACTTCAATCTTTTCTCCATTTATCATGACATTGCTTATTGGTCAGGTTGTGAGGATTTTTGTTTTTTTTTATGTTGAGGTTTAATCAAAATGAGGGCTGTGGTCTTTGAACTTCATCGGTAAATGCTTCAAGTCCTCTTCACTTTCAGCAAGCAAAGTTGTGTCATCTGCATATTGTAGGTTGCTAATGAGTCTTCCACCAGTCCTGATGTCACATTCTTCTTCACATAGTTCAGCTTCTCAGATTATTTGCTCAGCATACAGAATGAATAAGCATGGTGAAAAGATGCAACTCTGACGCTCACCTTTCCTGACTTTAAACCATGCAGTGTCCCCTTGTTCTGTTTGAATGACTGCCTCTTAGTCTAAGCAAAGGTTCCTCATAAGCAAATTAAGTGTTCTGGAATTCCCATTTTTTGCAATGTTGTACATAATTTATTATGGTCTACACAGTTGAATGCCTTTGCATAGTCAATAAAACACAGGTAAACAAGAACATGACCTTAAAATGCCATATATGAATGAAATTAGATGAGGTGACCAATGGTAAGAAAACAAAACAAACAAATAAACAAAAAAAATAATACTTTGACCAAGACAGTTGAGGAAATGATTAACTTCTACCCCAGATCACTGCTTTTTCACACACAAAGCTATGGAATGGATTGGGTACATTCCAATAAGAGAAAAGTCCAGGTACTGCAGCTCTTCAGTATTCATCAGTCAAAAAAATGAGGCAACAATCAAGGAGAACATTAAGGAGAAGCTGGTGATGTGGGCCACCATGTGTCTCTCAGTTTGTGGTATACTGTAGTGGCTTGTGTGTTGCTCTGATACTGGAAGCTTTGCCACTGGTATTTCAAATACCTGGTGGACAGGTTTCAGCTGAGCTTCCAGACTAAGTCACACTAGGAAGATCTGGCAGTCTACTGCTGAAAAAATTGGCTAGTGAAAACGTTATGAATAGCAACAGAACATAGTCTTATATAGCACCAGAAGATGAGCCCCTCAGGTTGGAAGGCACTCAAAATATGAATGGGGAAGAGCTGCCTCCTCAAAGTGTGGAGCCGACCTTACTGACATGGATGGAGTCAACCTTTAGGGACCTTTATTTGCTGATGCAGCACAACTCAAAATATAAAGAAATACCTTCAAACATCCATTGATAATTGGAACATAGAATGTACGAAGTATGAATCTAAGAAAATTGGAAACCGTCAAAAATGAAATGGAATGCATAAACAAACATCAATATACCAGGCAGTAGTCAGTTGAAATAGACTGGTATTGGCCATTTTGAATTGGACAATCATATGGTCTATTATGCTGAGAATGACAAATTGAAGAGGAATGGCATTGCATTCCTCATCAAAAAGGAACATTTCAAGATCTATCCTGAAGTACAATGATGCCAGTGATAGGATGATATCCATATGCCTACAAGGACGACAAGTTAATATGACTGTTATACAAATTTACATACCAACCACTAAGGCCAAAGATGAAGAAGTTGAAGATTTTTACCAACTTCTGCAGTCTGAAATTGATCAAAGGGGCAATCAAGATGCATTTATAATTACTGGCAATCGGAATGTGAAAGTGAGAAACAAGGAAGAAGGACTGATAGTTGGAAAATATGGCCTTGGTGATAGAAACGATGCTGGAAATCACATGATAGAATTTTGCAAGATCAACAACTTCTTCATTGCAAATACCTTTTTCAACAACATAAACAGGGACTATACACATGGACCTTACCAGATGGAATACACAGGAATCAAATTGACTACATCTGCGAAAAGAGATGGTGGAAAAGCTCAATATCATTAGTCAGAACAAAGCTAGGGACTAACTGCAGAACAGACTATCGGTTGCTCATAAGCAAGTTCAAATTGAAACTGAAGAAAATTAAAACGAGTTCACGAGAGCCAAAGTACAACCTTGCATATATCCCACCTGGGTTTAGAGACCATATGAGGAATAGATTTGACGAGTTGAACACTGATGACCAAAGATCAGATAAGTTGTGTAATGAAATGAAGGACATCATGCACGAAGAAAGCAAGAGGTCATTAAAAAGACAGGAAAGAAAGAGAAGACCAGTATGGATGTCAGAAGAGACTCTGAAAGTTGCTTTTGAACACAGAGTAGCTAAAGTGAAAGGAAGAAATGATGAAGTAAAAGAGCTGAATGGAAGATTTCAAAGGGTGGCTGAAGAAGACAAAGTAAAGTATTATAATGAAATGTGCAAAGACATGGAGATAGAGAACCAAAAGAGAAGAACACACTTGGGATTTCTCAAGCTGAAAAAACTAAAGGAAATCTTCAAGCCTTGAGTTGCAATATTGAAGGATTCTACCTGGAAAATATTAAATGACTCAGGAAGCATCAAAAGAAGATGGAAGGAATACACAGAGTCACTGTACCAAAAAGAATTAGTTGATGTTCAGTCAATTCAAGAGGTAGCATATGATCAAGAAGTCCAAGAAAGAAAGAGGTCCAGGCTGCCCTGAAGACACTGGCGAAAAACAAGTCTCCAGGAATTGACAGAATACCAACTGAGATGTTTCAACAAATGAATGCAGTGCTGGAAGCACACGTCTATGCCAAGAAATTTGCAAGACAGCTACCAGGCCAACCAACTGGAAGAGATCCATATTTGTACACGTTCCAAAGAAAGGAGATCCAACAGAATGAGGATATTATCGAACAATATCATTAATATCACACACAAGTAAAATTTTGCTGAAGAACATTCAAAAGCGGTTGCAGCAGTACATCAACAGGAAACTGCCAGAAATTCAAGCCGGATTCAGAAAAGGACATGGAATGAGGGCTATCACTGCTTATGTCAGACATATCCTGGCTGAAAGCAGACAATACCAGAAAGATGTTTACGTGTGTTTTATTGACTATGCAAAGGTATTCGACTGTGTAGATCATACTAAATTATGGCTAATATTGTGAAGAATAGGAATTCCAGAACATTTAATTGTGCTTATGAGGAACCTGTCCATAGACCAAGATGCAGTTGTTCAAACAGAACAAGGGGATACCGTGTGATTTAGAGTCAGGAAAGATGTGCGTCAGAGTTGCATCCTTTGACCATACTTATTCAGTCTGTATGCTGATCAAATAATCAGAGAAGCTGGACTGTATGAAGAAGA
This sequence comes from Dugong dugon, assembly GCA_030035585.1. NCBI lineage: Eukaryota > Metazoa > Chordata > Mammalia > Sirenia > Dugongidae > Dugong > Dugong dugon. Next base: position 95,113,434 of record CM057463.1, on the reverse strand, counting down.
ACAGGGCATCAAGATTGGAGGAAGACTCATTAATAATCTGCAATATGCAGATAACACAACTTTGCTTGCTGAAAGTGAAGAGGACTTGAAGCACTTACTGATGAAGTTCAAAGACCACAGCCCTCATTCTGATTAAACCTCAACATAAAGAAAATAAAAATCCTCACAACCTGACCAATAAGCAACGTCATGATAAACGGAGAAAAGATTGAAGTTGTCAAGGATTTCATTTTACTTGGATCCACAATCAACACTCATGGAAGCAACAGTCAAGCAATCAAATAACATATTGCATTGGGCAAATCTGCTGCATAAGACCTCTTTAAAGTGTTCGAAAGCAAAGATTTCGCTTTAAGGACTAAGGAGAGCCTTGTATGCATGTGAAAGCTGGACAGTGGCTAAGGAAGAGAGAAAAGAATCGATGCCTTTGAATTATGGTGTTGGTGAAGAATATTGAATATACCGTGGACTGCCAGAAGAATGAACGAATCTGTTTTGGAAGAAGTCCAGCCAGAATGCTCCTTAGAAGCAAGGGTGGTGAGACGAAGTCTCACATACTTCAGACACGTTATCAGGAGGAATCAGTCCCTAGAGAAGGACATCATGCTTGGTAATGTAGAGGGATAGATAAAAAGAGGAAGCCCCTCAATGACACAATGACTGCAACAATGGCTGAAACATAGCAATGATTGTAAGGAGAGCGCAAGACTGGGCAGTGTTTCATTCTGTTGTACACAGGGCTGCTGTGAGTCAGAACTGACTCAACAGCACCTAACAACAACATTAGTGTGTGGGAGTAAGGACAAAACAATGTTCAATCTTAGAAGCCAAGCAAAGAAGAAATATCTGTGGTAATTTTGCAACTACTGCACAGGAATCCAAATGTGTTTATGCTGAGATCAGTCTGGAGGTCAGGATGGAGTTTTGTCCATTCTCAATGGTCTTCAGAGATTAGCAGATAAAACAGTAATGTTGTTGGTAGCTGCTGGCAAGTCAGTTCCTGACTCATGGCCATCCCATGCACATTGTGATGCAGAGTGTTTTCATTGGCTGCTTTTTTGGAAGATCACCTGGTCTTTCTTCCTAGTCCAGTTTAGTCTGGAAGTTATGCTGAAACCTGTTCAGCATCATAGAAACACATAAACCTCAACTGGAAAATATGTAGCGGCTGTGCATGAGATGCATTGGCTGAGGATCAAACCTTGGTCTCCTGCATGGAAGGTGAGAAGGTGAAAACCACCACTCCCCTCTTAGAAAAAGCAATACATGTTCACAATCGTTTATCTGCCATTCCAAAATACAAAGAGTTATGAAAACCAAAAAGAAATTTGTAATCCATTTGGTAATAATACGACCTGTCCTTCACTCTTTTGGCAGCAAAACTTGATTTGAAATCGTATGAAGCAACTTATAATTTTCATTTCCCACATAGTGAAAATAGCCATATATTTTACTGCCAAAAAATATTCCCAAGTGTGATTTTGGGCTTGCTGCCCTAGACTTTTCAACAAGTGTAATGTAACTTATTATAGTGTGTGAATCTTATTACATTTCCCAAACATGAAAAATTCTAAATTATGAATGACATCTGACTTCCAGAGTACTGGAGAAGTGACTGTGGACCTGTATGAACTTATTATAGCTCTGTATATTTTACATAAAGTAGTCTCTTTCAACCAGAACAACATAAAGACTGTAATAAAGTGGTGTGTAATGAAGTAATTACACACACACACACACACCCCTGAAATTTTTCTCTTTTCTCAAGGAAGAATGGTTTCCTTATTGTTAAAGCAGATGTAGAGCACTTCTTAATTTACAAGAATAGTCCCTGAATTTCCAGGCTTGCTAAAGACCATTTGGAAAGTATTCAAACTTTATCCACAATCAGTGTAAAGTTGTGTCTGATCAACCCAAACAAAAACCGTTGCTCATTCGTTGTTTTCAGTAGATGTTTTGAACCAACTATGTGTCCAGTCCTACGCTAGGACCAGAGGCGTGTGTGTGTGTGGAGGGGGGGACCTTTCCTGATCCCAATCTGGATGCCTTAGTCTACACTTCCTACATTACAGAGCATGGGAATAATAGAGGGTCCTTGAGGGAACATCTTGACAGATGATGAAGAATTCTGAGACAGGTGCACCTGTGCAGCAGCCTAGAGCTTGAGGGAAGCTGTGTCCAGGTAAATGTAGGGCAGTTCATGGTCACCCAAGGACCCAGAACCTACTCTATACCCTTTTGTTTGGAAGAAGGGTTCCTGGCATATAACATGTGTTTAAGAATTATTTCTTAAATGAATGAATGGATGAATGAATGAATTCTAATATAAATGAAAGACCTTACTTATAAAAAACTAAGTACAAAATAGGAAGACATCTTCTCTGGAGAGATAAAGAGCACTAGACACCCAAAGACAAGGGCTTAGAGGTCAGCCCTCTTGCAGCAGCTTTCGCAATAGTTTGATACTGTACAGCAAAGCAGAAAAGACAAGAGATGATTGGTAAGAGCAGCTGTACTGGAACAAGGGAGTACAGTACAGCAGGCAGCAGTTCTGATTATACACGGCATCCTCAACGCCCCCTCTCTAATCTTGCAATTCTGAGAGGAAAACGGCTTTACCTAAGAGCCACCAGTGGGGGAGTTTAAGGGATCTACATTCAGCTTATTTGTCTCAGAATCAATGAGGAGTCTCAGGAATGTTTAAGAAAAAGGAATACCTGAAAATAGAGGGATCTTCTTTTAGTCAAATTGAGTTTTATATTGTAAATCTGTAGAGTTGTACTCAACAATTGACAGAGATTGTAACATCCAAGTTACACTGTGATACTTCAATAAACAACTTTTAATTATATACATGTATTTTCTCTCTTTCTTATGACAATGTTTTCTTCTATTTTTTTTTCTGTTTACATTTCTAACTCTCATATTAAATTGTAAACTCTTAATGACAGGAAACACGTCTTATTCATCTTTCAATTCAAATTACTCATTGGGATGATGGCATATAATGGGACTAAATTCTTGCCAGATAAATGAGACAATGAAGTAATTAGTTCTATACTTTGAATAACGAAAAAATAAGTGATTTTAGTCAACTCTTTTGTGCGTGAGAAAGCACTGATCTGGTTGTTAAACAGTTTGGTCAAAGTATTAATTTTTTGTTTGTTTGTTTGCTTACCAATCATGTGACCTTTGACAATTCTTTTAACCTCAACATCATCTTCAATTGCCCTACAAACTGAATAAGGTATTTTCTAAAATCTTGCACACTGGGAAGAATTTTATATTTATATTTTGAAACCAAGTAAATCTGTGTTAAGAAGGATGCATGTGTGCATGTGTTTACATATACATATACAAACAGATTACAGGAACAATCACAGACCTTAAACACTGAGACCGCAATCTAGTCAAAGACCAAACTCCCTGTCGGTGTTGTCTATCCTCTCTCAAGAAGACTTTCTTCCCTTTTATTTTTCTCAAGATGGCACGTGAATGTTGGAGAAAGTCTTGTTTTACCTTGGTAGCAGGAAATAATCTTGGGTCTACAGGTAGGTCTTTTGTGTGGTCTGGTGGCTCTGGTCTCTACTGCTGAAGCATGCTATTCCCCAATTTAAACTGAGATCTTTTCGTTCTACCCTGGACCTACTCTAGTCCAATGTTTTTTTTCCAGTACTTCTAAGTACGTTACTATTTATATAGTAACATTTGAATCCCCATTACACCATTTGTACTTTGTAGGGACTTGGGGATATTCTCTCAGCCATTTCAAATGTAATAGAGAGCAACATGTGGCGTGTGGCATCACACTGATCATATAAGCTGTTCAAAGATTTAACAACTTTCCCAGGCTACGTCCTAAGAAGCAAAAAGTAAGCTTGGCACTTACCTCTCACCCATAAATGCACATGCACTTTGCTCCCATAAATCTGTTTGGACATTTGTATCATACCATCCCATCAGGTTGACCCTCAAAGAAAGGTAGCAAGAAGAGACACCTACATCTGCCATTTTGTTCTTCTACCCTCCTCTTTTCTTTCTCTCTTTTTTCCAAAATACAAGAGCTTTGCTTTTTCTATTAATGTTTTGTATGGATTTTTTTTTTTACATTCTCCTCCTAAAAACCAAAACCCACTGTCACTGAGTCAATTCTAACTCAAAGGGACCCTATAGGACAGAGTAGAACTGCCACATACGGTTTCCAAGGCTTTAAATCTTTACAGAAGCACACTGAGGCATCTTTCTACCAAGGAGTGGCTTGTGGGTTCCAACTGCTTACTTTTTGGTTAGCAGCCAAGCACTTTAACCATTGCACTACCAGGACACTTCCTTACCCACTATTATATTTAAGGTAAATATGTAAACTAGACTCAATACAGTGACACTTAAAAAAATTGTTGTAAAGATATGTATAACACAACATTTGCCTTTCTAAGCTTTTTCAGGTGTACGATTTAGTACTAATTACATTAATCATGTTGTGCAACCATCACCAATATCTGTTGCCAAATTTTCCATCACCAAGAACAGAAACTCAGTGTTTCCTAAACATTGCTTCACCTTTTCCCTCTCCCTACCATCCCTAGTAACCTCTAATAAATTTTGGTATCTATACATTTACCAATGCTAGTGTACTTTTGAGAGTAAAAGGGGAAAGGAAAATGCTAAACTGGATGGGACATTTGAACAAAAGGCAAAAATCAGAACTGTCCTTGTCATCATTCTACTTAGTAAGATTCTTTGATTCAAGCCAACTAGGGTTGTATCTTGATATACTAAAAGAAAACTTTAGGAATTTAAAAGATTTCTTTCTTAATAAAGTATGACTTTCCAAAGTATTGTTTCTCTAGGGACTGAAAAAAATCAGCTTTCAGATTCCAAGCTAAGCAATGGTTTGAACAGGAGCCAATATTTTTCTGAAGTTATAAATGTATTTGGTGGGACTAGGGGTAGGGTGGAGGATGATGGTTGTGAGGTTGGCATTATAGGAAAAGGAAAACATTTTTATTTAATATTTTAGAAATATTGTTCCTTTAAATATGTTAAGAGATTAGAGAAAAAGGTGAGATTAAAAAAATTGTGTCTATTTTGTGGAATGACAGATTAACCTACAGTATATTATTCTTTTCCCGTCTTCATTTATGTTACTTATCATACTTGCTTTGAAACTTTTTAAGACTAGAAAGGTAAATTTAATTGCACATGTATGGAATCAACTGGATGGCAATGGGTTTTGGTTTTATAATGTGTTACGTGGGATGTAAGTACAAACCCTACCTTAATGCTAGAAGTAACATCCAAAAACATTTATTCACATAAAATGAGGTGTTCTGTTATTTCAATTTTAAAGAAAGTAGATGGCCAAATTGTCAATCGTACATCATGTTATATTATGAGTTCATGCTATTGTGAGATGCATTATCAGGAGGTTTTACTAATATTTTAATGGCAGCAGCCACAACAATCTGAAATGTAGAATTGTGGGGGAGCACAGTCTTTTAGTTGCACACAAAAGAAAGTCTTTAGAATTCCCAACAGGAGAATGACATAGCTCTTCATAACTATGCCATTTGTAGCTGCCTGGAGCAGGGAAACTTGCCAAAATAAATGCAAGACAGTTTTGTTTTCATTATATAGCTTTGTCACTTTTAAAGTTATGCCATTACTTTCCAGATTGTGTAGCGAGAATATAAAGGCACTGAAAATGAGTGGACTCTAAATTCTAAAGTGTCTGATAAGTGCTTTAGAATATGAATGTGACAAAACCAGAGAGAAATGAGGCCATAGTATAATAAATAGGGATTTGATGCTTAATAACGGCTCGTTTATAATATATATATATTTTAAAAGGCATTTGGCATTGAAGAAGTTTCAAAAACTTTAAGGTCAAAATCAAAAGGTACAAATAAAAGCAGCTCAAAGCCCAAGGCAGATTTACTTATTTATTTTTTAAACAAAGCAAATTAGACTTTCCAAAGGTCAAAACAATTCTAAGTTAGAGAAAAAAGCAAATGTTAAAGGAAGAGAAAGTCAAGACAGCAGTCATCTGGAAGCCACCCTGACAAGGCAAAAGGAACAAACAACATCCAGCTTCCGTTTGAACATCTAACCATTTGCGTAGGACATGTCATGAACATGCACAGTTACTGGTTGAACAATGTAAAAAAATACAGGGAAATGAGAAGGGTTGAGATGGGGAGTAGGGAAAGAGGGTTAAATGCAAAATTCTTCTGGTTTAAACAGAAGGAAGACTTGGCAAAAGAAAATCCAAAATTAAATTCATAACCTTTCTCTATCCAATTAAGATCATGGAATACTCTATTAAACTAAAAAGGTGGGCACAGGGTCAAACACAAAAAATCCTCATTCACTTAGAACCAAAGCAAGTTGGTATAAAGCCCCAGCAGAACAAAGTCGTGTCTTCCATACAATTATGAAACCACATTTAAAAAAAATGAATCATGAAATTAATTAAATTCAATAGTAATCAATACGAAAAAGAAACAATGCTCAGAGCATATTTCAAATTTGGATGAAGGTAGTTTCCCCAACACAATTCCTATAGACCAGTTGATAAACTTTCAGACCTGATGAACTGTTTGTGAGCCCTTCTACAAAACCGTGAAAACATACGTGGCTCAACTGTCTCCTTTTTAATCAGAAAGCAAATCTGAAACAGGACATTTTTCTACTCTTTTAGGCATATCGGAGCCATCAGAAGATAATGAAAGATGGAAAGTAGAAATAAAAATAAAATTTCCCATGAAATAGCAACGCTGACAAAATGTAGACTTAATTTGGGTTGCATATGCCCATGGAGTTTTTTTTTTTGTTGTTGTTGTTGTTGTTTTTAAAGTGATTTGTGTCGGTAACGACTCTATATGACTGTGAAGACAGATTGTCAATAGTAGAGTGAGAAATCTAAGCAACCGAATTCAGATGTTTCCCAAGAACATTAGAGATAAGATATACGGTGCATTAAATTAACTTCTGCGTATAAAGAACATAAAGCTGAAAACCAAATGTTGCTACTTGACAAGGTCATTTGGCTAGATCTATGCAGACAGCATTCTGCATAATTCCAGAGGGCACCATTTGAATAAGCTATGATGTAAATGACACCTTCTAGAATTGTGCTGTGCAAAAAACTCTACCAAGTAAAATAGCAGAACTTGCCGGAGGAAACATATATCCCAGCCTCTTTAACCTGTTGACTACAAAATTTCACGGCATTTTACTTCTTAATCATTATGGCTCAGTTAAATGGGCTAAATCCGAGATTGCAGCAAGTATTTCCAGGGTCTCAGTTGTGTTTAGAATGAAGTTCCCTCACAACACTTCACTTCAGTCTGTCACAGTGTCCATACCTCAGCTTCTGATGTGGCTGATAGACTGCCCCATCCACTCTTTTCAACCATAACTACCATGCTGCCTCCATCTGGTATCTAGGGCAGAATCTCAGTGTATGGGTATTAGCCCACTTCCAACTCTTTACAGTCAAATTGAAACCAGGAGTTGACTTTAACAAAGACGAAGGCGGATAAATAACGGAAGGGGACTATAATACATAAAGAGGGCATTGGTGGTTCAGTAGTAGAATTCTTACCTTCCACGTGGGAGACCTGGGTTCTATTCCCAGCCAACATGTATTGCACCTTTTGTGAGGCCACCACCTATCTGTCAGAGGCTTGTGTGTTGCTATGATGCAGAACAGGTTTCAGCAGAGCTTCCAGACTAAGAAGGGCTAGGAAGAAAGGCCTGGAGTTCTACTTCTGAAAATCATCCAGTGAAAACTCTATGGATCACAATGGTCTAGTCACAACTAATCACGGAGATAGTGCAGGACCAGGCATTTAGTTCCATTGCGCATGGGGTTGTCATGAGTTGGGGACTTACTCTACGGTAGCTAACAATAACGACAATACATAAACTGACTGAAAACTACTGCTATGGCCAGACCAGCTCTGGTGTGTCTTGCTGGATTAGTTCTTTGCTTTAAAGAACTACGTGGTTCAAAAAAGATCACACCTGTTAAAAACAATCAAAACTCACTGAAATTTGAACATAAGGTTTATTCTGAACAGTTATTCTGTATGCGCATAGGGAGACCATTTTGGTTCCAGAAGAAGGAAATGGCTCTAGGAAGCTAGATACAATGGGGCTTATAAAGAGAAGAGGAAGGGGGAATACAGAAGATAAACCATTGGCTAATCTTAACATGATTGATTAGACCCTGCCTTTCTCCTTTTATTGAGATCAATGGATATATTCACTGTATAATCTCTGCCCCTCCAACCATATCTTTTGAGATTCCAGTTTTGTAAGCCTGGCTTCAAGCAGGAAAGAAAGGATTTGCAACTTCGGGTGAAAGAAAAGTTGCTGGCAGATTAATTTTGGTCAGGGATTTCTTTAAATAAATTTTTGGTTTCGTGGGTAAGAAAACTCCAAAATCAAAGCAAGATATCTGCTATCAATTTCTCTCTTTGACACATCCAAGGCACAGCAATTGGTCTTTATTTACCTGGAGCAACAGAGGAAGAAGGACAGTCAGGAATAAGAGGAGGAAATGGATGTGTACCTAATTGCCTCCAAGAACAACTTCCAGCTCTGCAATGAGGCCGGAGCTGGGTGGTGCCCAGCTACTATTAATGAACACTTTGTTGAAAGATTCTGTAGAAGAATCCTGATCAAAAGGGAGGAAAATATAGACAGAATTTGAAATGCTCATGGAACCTAGATTCTCTGGAAGCACAGAGGCTGAATGAAACACTGAAACTAATGTCCAGAGATGATCTTTAAACCATAAACCAAAAATATCCCTGACGTCCTCTTAAAACCTGACACTAGCTTAGCTTAACTAGTCAAGAATGTCTGCCTTGAGCATTATGCTCTTTTAGGATCTGTCTAAATGGGATCAAATTGACAATAGCAACTTGAAAGATTAGATAAGAAACTTAGGGGGAAGTGAGTTTATGTTAATAATGGAGGAACAACTAGAAAAGGAGGGTGAGAATGGTTGCATAACTTGAAGAATGTAATCAGTGCCATCATATTGTACATGGAGAAATTGTTGAATTAGTGTATGTTCTGCTGTGTATATTCTCAACAACAACATAAATAAAATTAAATTTAAAAAAATAAAGATCACAGCATATTTCCCTTGACAATAAGAACCACTTGGAATCTGGAAGATCTCCTCTCTTTTCTCCTCTCCTACTTCCACCCAGAACCAGAAAACCCCCCAACCCCCAACCAGCTTTCTGTAAAGCTTATTTGTCCAGGAAGAGTAACAGTGGGAACATCAAATACCTTAGGGAATAAAACACAACTTAACTCACAGGGATAGGCTCTGGCCCCGTAGTCTCTCTAAAGACAATACAATAAAAAAATAGCACCACACGGGCATATTGGAAATATATCAGCCTTATCCAGAGTCTTCTGATTGAGGCTTGTACATTTATGATCACCATGTTATATTTTGTATCACACAAAAAACGTACTAAACAATGGCAGTGACTTTTTCCAGCTTTAGGTATATTTTTACCTTTGTACTACTGAATACATTATGATGAATAATACTAACTTGGGGGGAAAAGAAAGACTAACTGGCCAGGACAATGGTTATATAGTTTAGCAATCTATAAAGGCTTAAATATTCTATTTCTATAACCATGAGTTTTAGGGAGCAGTATTATCTAAGCACATAGAACAGAAAATAAAAGAGAACTCAATTTGATCTTCAAGCACTGCCATATGCATGACAAAAATCATTTATGAGTTTGTTTGTTTATGTTGTAAATTCAATTGTCAAGGAAGAATTCATTTTTTTCTCTGAAACAACTCATAAAGCCCCTGTTATAGATGTAAAATTCCAAAGTGATATCTTCAGTATCTAGCATGGTAATTGGCACTCATTAAATATTTCCTAAATGAATGCATTTGTAATATCTCTTTAAAAATTATAAATGTTACTGACCCCACCTATAGCTCTCTATCTAATTGAAGGAACATAATGTGGTGTGTGGGGAAGTATGTTGGATTTCTTTCACGATGAGAAACTCAAACATGACTTTCATGCAAGAATTAGGAATTTTTTTTAAATCAATTGTTTTTAGTTTGTTCCAAATTCTATTTTAAATAAATCCCTTGTATTTACTTTGAAAGTCTACACTATTAGGCACGTAAATGTCTTTGAATGAAGAGGATAATTGGACATAAGCAAAAGGAAACATTTGTAGTTTCTTTGGCACCATATGGTAAAACCTGCCTCCATCCTCATAGCTTTGTGGTATCACTTTTTCCATAGTTCCGTCCTAGACAGGATCACATTATACTTTCATTACTTGTGCATACACGTCTGCCATACTAGATCCTGACCTTCTTGTAATTAAGTGCTTATCCCCTTGTTTTCTTTTAGCATCCCAGCTGGAATTATCAGAATAGAAGATGCTTTATCAATGACTGTAGAAAGTAAGAATGAATGAATGAGTGAATAGATAAGTGAAAGTTTAATGAGACAAAAATAAATAAATAAAGGATGCATTCAATTTTCAAGGAGCAAGATGTTAAGGAATGAAATTCTTTAACATCTAACCTTTTACCCTGTCTTTCCTCAGCATCACCAACCCTTTTAAAATGATTTAAAATTGTTATCTGACATAGTATGACCTTTCATCCTGTGAGAAAACTTGGCCTTGGAATAACAAAGACCTCTGAGTAGATGGACCGAACTGATAACTTTTAAAATAAAAGCACATAAGATTTTTTTCCTATAGCAGGCATCAAGGACTTGGAAGATAAAATACAAAAAGAAAAAAATAATAATAGTTGGAGCCTCTGCTTTTGTTTGTGAAACCCATGTTTTATATTACAGTGGTTGCCAGGAGAGCTCTGAAGGGCTGAGAGGCATTAAAAAATAATACACGTAACCTTCACAAGAGCCCTTGTCCAGGAATCTCTTGTTCTACACAAAACTATTATTAACTGTATAGTTAATCTGAAATCACAAAGAGTACAATAATAAAGATAGCTGTCAACGTTTCAGTTTCAGAAGTAATGTTTTTTATTCCCCCCTGGATTTAATCACATCATTTTTAGGACCATATGCTACATGAAAAGTAAGGTTGGAGATTGGCTGGAGACTTGCTCCTTGGAATATACCTTAGAGACCGTACTGAAGTAATTTTTGCCATAAATTCCCTAACGACATACACTATATACTACGACCTGGAAGCTATAAACTTATTCAATGTTAAGCTTTATCTGTTAGCTACAATGACAGTTCTTATAAATGGGTGAGATATATTACTTGATAGTGAATGTGTATTTCTAGAGTATCAGAGAAAACAAGAGAAAAACATGTAAAATGAAAATGATCTTATAGATACAATTAATGTTTAAGATACAATCTTGTAGATACAATTAATGTGACCTCTTCTGCCTAGCCAGGACTGCAGGCCTGCAATAGTACTGGGAAAACTCAAAAGGTGGGATCCCACTGTCTCTCAGTTGCCTTTATCAGTTTTCTCCCTTAGTGTTCTTGATAACTGCTTCCTGTTACTGCCTTTACCACCTCAATGATGGCCCCAGCTGCAATGGCTATGTACCCATGGCTTCTCCTGAACTCACCAGGTATTATGTTCTCTTGGAAACCAAAATATGTTCACTCAAAAATGGAGAAAATATCTGGAAGAAGCTGCATAGGCCCAGCTCATTATTGTTTACTCCCCATTGCTAACCGCCACATTGTCTCATGATCTTGTTTTTCTCCCTCTGGTTCCAGTCTCTACAAAAGGTTTAAGATAAAAGTATTCCACCTTGGAGGGTGGAAAACAAGTAATAATGATCTAAGGATGAAAACCGAACAAAGCACCCGTCTTGTGACAAGAAAAACCAGGATGTCACCAGATAATCACCAAGAATGTCGCCAGATAACCCCAAGAATACCAGTGAAAGATTAACTCATCTGAGACATAACCACCTCAAGGGGGGAACTAACACAAACTTCTAAGATCCAGAATCTTGTCCCTGTAAAAGCCTTCAGCCAATCTCCAGTGTGGGAGATGGGTTTTTTGGAGGAATAGATTCCTATATATCAATATATAATAAACCTCTTGCTGCTCACCTCACCCCTGTCTCAGAATTGGCTATTGTGGCAGGTGGCTTATTGCGGTAACAAATTCCCTCCTCATCATCTTTTAAACTTATGTCATAAAGACATAAAACTAGTGCAGGCTGTGCCCCACATTTGGACTGCTATTCAGTTAAGAGTTCCTGCACTCTTCCTGTGGACCTTTCTCCTTTAGGTCTCAACTAGGAGATCATGGGAACTCATCAGACAAACACTGTGTGATCCTATGAATTTCTTTCCCCTTCCTTTCACTCTATACTTTCTCCCTCACCTTACGGTGATTCATTTGGGCCTAGAATTATGCAGTCTTTTCCAATGCCCACTGTAGGGTTCAGGTTTCACTTTGAAACTTTCTTATTTACAGACTGACCTGGTGAATATATTCCAGTCTATCTGATAGGAAAATAACATTTCAGCTGAGAGAAATGAGTATATCAGACCTTGGGTAGCATTATGATATATTTATTTCTTCATAACTTTGTCCAGAAATATAAATTTTCTCTTGATTGAAGTATGTAAATCTGTGTTAGACAACCTCAAAAAGAAAAGTTTTCTGTTTAAATGTAAATGAGTCAAGTATTTATTCTTTGATAGATTTAAGATTTTTTTTTCTAATTTTATTTCTAAATGACTGAAGCACTTTGTCAAGAGAAAAATAAATCTACTGTTGTTCAAAAAGAAAGACTCAATCAAGTGCTTTGAGAGTTTCCTGATGGGGGATACATCATGTGCACTTGAATGGGATGAACTGGAAAGAGATCTGTCCTAAGGGTTCTTGAGTCTGCTAGTCTAAGTTCTATTATGCACTACGTTTGTGGCCATTTTTGATTAAATAATTGTCCTTAGACTCAGTTGCCCCATTTGGAAAATGAAAATACTAATCCTGCATTATCTAATAGGCAAGGAGCCTGGATGGCAAAAGCAGTTTGTGATCAGCTGCTAACTGAAAGGTTGGTGGTTCAAATCTACCCAGCAGCTCTGTGGAAGAAAAGGCTTGGCAGTCTACGTCTGTAAAGATTACAGTCAAGAAAACCCTAGAGAGAAGTTCTACTCTGTAACACATGGGGTCACCATGAGTCACAGCCCAATGTGACTGCCACTAACAGTATCTGATAGGCAATTTTACTGGAAATCTAAGGTCATCACAGATTAATACAGAATATTACAGTAATCTGAGGTTTTGATTATTTCTCAGTTTCTCGGGTGATAAAGAACATTTTAATAGGTACTTATGGAATATGCATAGCCCACCTCTTGTGACGACTGCACACCCAAATTATGTCCAATAGAGTGTAGTGTAGAATCAGAGCCTGTTTGTTAGAGTAACAGCTCTATCACTTAAAAACTGTGTAACTTTGGGCAATCTTCTTATTATATCCTGTTTCAGTTTCTTCATACGTTAAATGGGATAACAGTAAAGAGATCTTAGGGTCATTGAGAGACTTAAAGGAGATACTACATATGAAGTGCTCAGAACAGTGCCTAGCACACAGTAAGTGCTCAAAAATGTTAGATGTTATTACCAGGCTAACATGTTTTTGCTGTGTGACCCTGCCCCAAGACAAGAGTTGACTAGCTGAGATGTGGATATCTGAGTAATTTAGGCCATTTAGATCTCTCTTTCTCTCTCTTTTTTCTTCTCTCTCTCTCTTTCCCTCTTACTCATGAACTTCATCTGAGAGAAAGGAGAAGCTGAGAGTTGGAGCTGACTCATGTCAACAGAGTGCTACCTGATAGTTGAAAAACTTCTGCTATTGCAGCTTCAGAAGCTCCCTCCACAAGAGTACAGTGATGGTTTTTAACTTTTCAATTTGGCTTCAATGAGATTCCCTCAAACAAAAACCCATTGCTGTCGAGTTGATTCTGACTTATAGTGACCCTATAGGACAGAGTAGAACTGCCCCATAGACTTTCCAAGGAGCACCTGATGGATTCAAAATGCCAACCTTTTGATTAGCAGAAGTAGCTCTTAACCACTATGCAACCAGGGTTTCCAAGATTCCTTTTGTATGATTTAAATATATTCTCAGGTTTGGAGACTGTGTTTAAACTCACTCAATTAAGTTGCTTTGTTTGGAACTAAAAGAAACAATTTATACACATTTTATGTGACATTTAATTGATTCAGTGATTGCTATGTACTATGTATAGTTCTATGTACTATGAATTTACCAGGGACTGCCAAAAGAAAATGAACAAATCTGTGTTGGAAGAAATACAGCCAGAATGCTCCTTAGAAGAGAGGGTGGTGAGACTTCACCTCATGTACTTTGGACATGTTAATAGGAGGGACCAGTCCCTGGAGAAGAACATCATGCTTGGTAAAGCAGAAGGACAGGGTAAAAGAAGAAGACCTTTAACAAGATGAATTGACACAGTGGCTGCAACAATGGGCTTAAACATAACAATGATTGTGAAGATGGCACAGGACTGGCCAGTCTTTCCTTCTGTTGTGCATAGGGTCACTATGAGTCAGAACCAACTTGACGGCACCTAACAACAACAATGTATAGTTCAGGGAATAGTCCCTGGTGCCACAAATGGCTAAGTGCTTGATTACTGCCAAAAGACTGGTGATTTAAACTCTCTCAGAGAGGCTTTGGAAGACAGTCCTGGCAGTCTACTTCTGAAAGCTCCCAGCCTTGAAAATCCTATCAAACACATTTCGAATCTGCGTATGTGGGATCACCATAAGTCTAAATTGACTCTAAGGTAACTAACAACAACAGCAGCCATATAGTTCATGGTACAAGATACAGTTATGTGGCATAACTTTTTCCTCATGAGCTATTAATTAGTTCAAATTGGAATACATTCTTACGAAATTGTCCAAGTTAGAGTTATACTTTACCAAGCAAATGAATTAACATATGAAAACACCTTCTTCCTGGAAAATCAAGTGGAGTAACTTTGGTGAAATATGAGAAAGAAACAAATAAGGAACCAGATTTTAGCTTTTTTCATTCATTATAAAGACAATTTAATGAAATTTTAACAATCAGTCATTATCCTTTAAAACAAAAGAATGAAACACCAAAATTAATTTTAAAAAATTTAAAGTTTGGATTTTGGATTATAATGTTGTCCACTGTTAATCTGTTTTTAAAAAAGTAGATAAAAATATAATCCAAAATAGTTTTGTTTTTGGATTGATACATAATCCAAAACATTACATGCACAGTAATACATTAACTAATATAATACTTTATATTAGTTTCATCCTGATGATTGTATATGTGTTTGATCTTTTAAGTATGAATTGTCTAGAATAAGCCCATGAGGTGGGAGATATTGCAGTCTTCCAGATGTGTGTGGCATTAGCTGATGTTTCAATGTGTTACAATGAGTTGATTTATTTAAATTATCTAATTCATCAAAGTAATTTTCTACAGAGATTTTCATTTTTGTGCAAGAGAAGAATTGTACCAAGTTGAAATTCTGTCAATAAAGAAATAGGCCTTTTTATTGGTCAATTAAGAAGACAGTTTCTTCTAAGTGGTTGAATTGCTAGTTAGTATTCTTTCCATATAAAGTATTTGATCAAAAAAAGGGTTATGTATGATTGTATCTGTGCCAGTACTAAACATAAGTGTCATTGTAAATCTAACTCCTTTTCATTCTAATCACGTTTAGAAATGTTTTAGAATACCTTAATTTGAAAGAGAGTTTTTCCCATTCTTTCAGATACAGGCATACAAATGGGGGGAAAAAGGGGGGGGGGGGGCGGTTTATACAAAACAAAACAAAGAGGAAATATCAAGTGATTTCCCTGAATGGAAGCAAATAAGACTGATACTGGTCTCTGTCCCCTGAAGACACACATGTTATTAGTTAATTCAAGTATATTTATGAATTCTCTACTATAATCCAGGTACTGGCCTTGGCACTGGGGATAGGAGAAGGGAAAGGGCACAATCCTTGCCATCAAGGCTTCTAGAAGAGATATTAAGGCACCAAAGATCGTTGCTGACATTGCTGAAGGTGCCCTGAGAATATCAAGAATTGATATCTAACAGTCCAGAAAAGGATAAAATGAAACGAGCAGGCAGATAATATTCCAATTATTAAAGATAGAAATTGCAATCTGGAGCCACTGAGTATAGGAGGAAACTCTTCTATATCCCAACCTCCCAACCACTTAAGGCAGACTGCTTTCTGGCTATGATGACAATAATTCCAAGTCATCACTAAAAAAATAATTCTAAGTCATTGCCCAGTGGCTCTATTTTCTCTGAGAACATTCATTTCTCTAATATGTATCAAGGGACTATTGGATGCCAGGAACTATTTTGACAATGACAATTAGCACTAAACTGTTGTTACTGGGTGCCTTGAGTCAATTTTGACTCATAGTGACCCCATGTGTGACAGAGTAGAACTGCTCCATAAGGTTTTCTTGTCTGTAATCTTTACAGAAGCAGTTCACCAGGTCTTGCTCATGTGGAATGGCTGGGTGGGTTTGAACTGCTAACGTTTCAGTTATCAGCTGAGCGCTTAACCATTTGTGCCACCAGGGCTCCTCACCAGTAAACTAAACAGACAAAATCTCTGTCTTAATGGGGAAAATGGGGTAAATATTCTAGTGGATTTAAGAAGTGTATATATATATATATGCATACCCCCTTTAAGAAGACAAAAGTTTTGATATACTTTAATATCACAAATCCTTTGATTTTTTGCTTTGGTTATTAAAAATTTAAAGTTATTTATTTTGTACACAAAATACTGAGGGTATGCACAATCCTTTCTAACAACTCCTTAGCAGAACTGAAGTTAACAGTTTGCATGGCTTAAATAAAAACAAATTTTAGAAAGAAATTGATACAATGACTAAAGATGTTTATGATTTATGATAGCAAAGAAATATTTGCAATGAAATACTCATCTAAATATGGGGGGGAAAAGGCAAATATTTTGAAGATTTACTTCTTTGGGCAATCCAATCTTTTATTTATAAAACACTGCTCTCCACAATTGTGTGCAGAGATACATTCTTTGGAAAACTGTTTGCATGTGAAAGCTGGACAATGAATAAGGAAGACTGAAGAATTGATGCCTTTGAATTATGGTGTTAGTGAAGAATTTTGAATATACCATGGACTGCCAGAAGAATGCACAAATTTGTCTTGAAAGAAGTATTACCTAAAGCAGGTTCTGTTCAGTGTGGCTTCTCGTCAATAAGGACACACTGACGTGAGGAGGGAGAAAGAATTTATTGCAAGCGCTCAGGCAAGGAGCCATGAGGTGTATACCTCAAATCAAGGTCGCCAAACAAAGGAAGGCAGAACCTTTTACACTGTCTCTCACAAGGAAGTACATACATTTTGGATTACATAGGTTATCATGGCGCGCAGGCGCAGTAAGATAAATTGCATGGTTTATTTGCCATTTAGGCTAGTAAACTGGATTTGACTGGCTTGAGCCACACCCAGCGCTTTGAGGACAATGGAAAGGAGGGGGCAGGTTCCCCTTGGTCTGAGCAGCTCCCAACTGAGCCAGACCCATAGCCATCACCCAAGGTTTTGTTTGCTAATGGCCAAGCAGTTCCTGGCTGCTTTGGCTATCAGAAGTACAGCTACAAAGCTCGGTAGAAGCAAGGATAGCCAGACTTCATCTCACCTGCTTTGGACATGTTTAGCAGGAGGGATCAGCCCCTGAAGAAAGACATCATGCTTGCTAAAGTAGAGGATCAGTGAAAACCAGAAAAACCCTCAAGGGGATGGATTGGCAAAGTGTCTTCTAGTTATATTAAATTTGCACATTCCTAGAGACATATAGAGGATTTCACAAGTATTCTTCCTAAAAACCGTTAAGATTTTTGTTCTTTTTTATTATTTATTTAAAATGATATAAGTGGAAGAGACAAACCTTGACTATAGCAGAATATTTCAGCACTTTTACTTTACAACATGGAAGCGATTTGTCAATGACTCAACACCATGTGCTATGAAGCATGATCTCAAGTGACAATGTTTCTCTATTGCCGGAAAGTGGATTTGAAAATATGGTTGAAAACAGAACAGGGTTTTCAGCAGTGTCTAATCCCTTGTGTCCTTTAGTGCTGGCAATCCCTTTTGAACATTTCTTAGCAGTAGGACTCACTTTCCATTGTTCTGCTCATATGATTTTTATCACCAAACTTGCATTTTAGAAACTTGCTTTTAAAAAATGTAAGTTAAAAGCTTGGTAAGACATTCAATTATTTTTTTCTTCCTTGATAATTAGATATTTATATTCATTCTTACATTGTTTTGTCCCGTTTTAGAGGTGGAGAAGTTTTTCCTTTTGTTCAAGACTTTCCATATCACATGACTGATTCCATTTCTTCCTACCAACCTAGGGCATTGCTACATCAGTTACATTTCCTCTCCTCTTTCTTTGATTTCTCTCTGCTCACTCCTTCCTCTCAATCTGCTTAATTTTTCTGCCACCATCTTTTTTTTTTTTTTTTTATTTTACCCACTATCAGAAAACCCATTGCCGTCAAGTTGGTTCCAACTCATAGTGATCTTGTAGGACAGGGTATTATTGCCTGATAGGGTTTCCAAGGCTATGATTTTTACGAAAATAGACTGCCACATCTTTCTCCTGCAGAGTGGCTGCTGGATTTTAACTGCCAACCTTTTGGTTAGCAGCCAAGCTCTTAACCACTGCACTACTAGGGCCCCTTCTACTATCAGAAGATTAACCTATATTTAATAATAATTTTTTCTTCTCTTGTTTACTTGTCAACCCAGTCTGGATTATACCAAAGTCCCTTATTTAATGTAGTCTTGTTAAGGTCTCCAGTACTTAATGGCTAAATCCAACAGATATTTTTTAGTCCTTAACTTATTTACCTTTCTGTACTTTAGCACTCCCTCCATAAAACT
The DNA here is from genome assembly GCA_030035585.1 of Dugong dugon. NCBI lineage: Eukaryota > Metazoa > Chordata > Mammalia > Sirenia > Dugongidae > Dugong > Dugong dugon. Next base: position 95,094,432 of record CM057463.1, on the reverse strand, counting down.
CTCCACTGGTGACCATATTTTCTTTTTACTCTTTGACAAAATTATCTATTCTCCTTCACATGTTATTCATCTTTTAAGTGTTGGTGTTAATCATGTTTCTTTCTTCAGCCATCTACTCTGCCCTCTTGATATTTGTTACCTGAATAGGAGCAGTTGAGCCAATGAAACCCACTCCAAGTCAGAAAGAGTGAGAAAGTTTTAATTATGGAAGTGTACACCACCGGAGATCCAACACAGGCTGTCTTTAGGTAGTCCTAAAAGGTATTTTTACATTAGAGCTTATATATGATTTTTACAAAGGTTAGAAGTGTTGTTATTCACTCCAAGATAATTACAAGAGACTTTATCACACTGAAGAGATAGGGAATGGGACATTTCCTTACCAGACTAAAGATATGTGTCTCTGCTATCTTGGCTCTAATCTTCCTGTGGATGATCCTAAGTCATAAAACAGAGTCATTAACAAAGGCATGCACAAAACAAAGCCATTAACAAGTTATGTGAAAAGGGAGAAGGCAAAGAAAAAAGAAAAAAAACTTATATGTCAAGCCCTCAGTCCCATTCTGAAAAGCAGAAAACATGCTGGGGAGTATTATGGTCACAATATTGTATTCTTAGGTAACCAACACCTTTCTCATGGCTTTGTTAGTGGTCAAGATCACTAATATATTAATGACTCTGCAATCCCTATCACATGACCTTGCCTCTCACTTAACCAAAGCATTTGCCTGTGTGGTACCTTGTGCTGCTAGGTTTGATTTCTTTTTTTTTTTTCCTCTTAAGTCTATGCCTACTCCAATGTTCTTTCTATTAATTAAGGACTCTTCCATCAAACTAATCATTCCAACTAGAATACTGGTGTCAGCTTCAGTTAAGACAAGAAATCAAAGTGCTTGCTTGCTGCTGAACAAATTTTAAATAGCATATACATTAGCTAAAACTTGTACTGTCTCAGTACCACCCTGTGTAAAGCTGTAAACGTAGAAGTTTCTTGGTAAACTTTCATTAGTTACAATCTTCCTTTCCTAAAACCTTGGTAATATCCTACCAAATGTTGTGAGCAGAGAGTGAAAAAGTTAATTTTGGAAAATAACAGAATATTTGAGAAACAATTTCAAGCACTTAAAATAGTTCATTTACATGCAGAAACACAGGATTCTTTGATTTTCACATTTGAAATTTGGAGAGATCTGAATTAATTGTTTTTTTTTTTTTCTGTTACTTTACGAATCAGACATTCTGAATATTATGAATAATAAATGATCCTCCTCTCAATTTCAGAACTTGTTAAAAAAAGTAGAGATGATTTTCTTTATTAATTTTTAAAATAAATACACTGAGCAAATCAGTTAAATTTTCTAATTTCATTTTATTATTAGTGCTTTCACAGTAAGAAAGGCTTAGGTAGCAGTACAATGCAATTCTACCAAACGATCAAAACTTTTAGACTTCAAGATACACCTTAACGACTTCTGGCAAAATGGTGCTCTAGGCAGAAGCACCACAACAAAGATCTGAAAAACTAAGCCAAATAGAGAAAACAGCAATCCTGAAACCCTAAAACATCAAATGAAGAGATAAAGAACTCATCCAAGCACGAAATGGGGTGAGAAAACTGACAGAGAACGGAAAGTGAGGAGAGATTCATACAGAGGTCCCCTATCAGCAAAAGCAGTGCAGATCCGCCATCTTGGACTCCTATCAGAGACCAGCAAATGGGGGTACGAGAAAGCAGCTTCACAGAGCTTCCAGCGGGAGACAAAACAACCGGTAATTTGCATTAAACGCTTTCCCACCACCCACCCTTCTTCACCCCCACTTGGCCTCCTCTGCTTCCCACAGCCACAGTCTCTCGTCCGGGAAGCACTGGCTGTTTGGATTCCACCTGCCTGCACTGGCCAACTCCCGAGTGCCATTTGTTGGCTGCTGGTGTGGATTGTTTCCAATTCTTTTGATTTCTTCCTTACCTCTTACCACCTCCCCCTCCTTTCACTCTAATACCTGGCTCCGTGCACCATCTTTGCTTCTTCCTGAGGGGCTGCAGAGCTCCGTTCGAGTGTGGAACTGCTTCCTGGTCTGGGCTGCCACACTGGTGGGATCCTGGGGCTTTTGTTTGTTTGTTTTGAATTGTTTGTTTGTTTTCTTTTCCTTTTCTTGAATTGGGAGCCTCTTCTGGCCGGGGGGTGCTGCACAGCTTGAAACCTACCCCCTTGGCTTGCACAGATGTGCAGAGATCCCTGAAGCCATTTCTTTTATTGTGGGGGTCTTTTTATCTGTTTTTTGGGGGGACTTTTCTTGTACTTTCTTTTTTTAACTTGTTTTGTTTTCTTTTCCCTCTTTTAACCTTTTTGTCTTTCTTCATTACTCAGTTTTTCTTGTCTCCCTATACCTTTCTTCTCTTTCTGCTCCCTGAATACCAGGCGCTGAATACCTCTACGTATTCTAGCCAGGCTGTACTGAAACACCTGAGAGCAACTTCCCCAGACCTCATAGACACACCAGTGGGATCCCTGGCAGCATTGCTGTTTTTTTCCTTTCTGATTTTTATTTATTCATTCTTCTCTTTTCTTTTTTTTCCTTCTCTTCCCCTTTTTGTTTTTCTCCATTTCATAGTCTCTCATCTCTCCACTCCAATGGCAAGCTCCCCTAGCACTCTTTTTGGTTTGTTTGTATGTTTTTGACTCCTGTTCCTCTCTCCTCTCCCCCATATCCATCTTAGCTCCACACATAACAATCTCCCCCCTACATCCTGCCTATCTGCACTGTGCACTTAACATCACACCACAAAGAAGCACAGGCATGGCCTACTGGAACCTGCCCTGCACTGATTACTGACCCGCCCTGGTGGCTGTAGTAAGTGCCACAGATAACCTCTCCCAGTAACTCCTCTTCAGCTAGACCTGCCCTGCTGTATCATATCTGAGCGACTGACCCTGGCAATGGGAGGAGGTGAAAAGTATCATGCCCACAGACAAGCAAACAACAAAGAACCTGCTGAGACGTAGCCAAAAAAAACCAAAAAGGGAAAAACAAACAAATATACATTCAATAAATGAGAAAAATAACTACTGAAAGCCCCAAAGATTGCAGACAATATCAAAACATTTACTACAACAGGATAGGATTGTTCCAGTAGGTGTCCAAAATAAAACACTAGATGACTTTCCAGTGGAAGAAAAGGCACTAGAACTACCTATAGGGAATTCAAATATCTAATATTCAGAATTACCCAAGAGTTAAAGCAAAAGCAGACAAAAATGAGGAAAAAATAGACAAATTCATGGAAAATACACATAAAAAATTGGAAGAATTCAGAAAAATAATGCAGGAACAAAATGCCAAAATAAATTCACAACTAGAAATTGTACAAAAACGACAGTTAGACATCCAAAAGATAAACAACAAGATTTCAGAAATGGATGGTGTCATAGAACGGTTGAGGAGCAGATTCGAAATGGTGGAAGACAGGATCAGAGGAATTAAAGACAAACACTTGGATACAACTCTGTTTGAGGAAAACTCAGATAAATGAATAAAGAAAAATGAAGAGACCCTGAGAGTTATGTGAGACACAATCAAAAGCAAAAATTTGTGAGTGATTGGAATTCCAGAACAGGGGGAGAAAACAGAAAACACAGAGAGGCTCATTGAAGAACTTCTGACATAAAACTTCCCCAATATCATGAAAGATGAAAAGCTGACCATCCAAGAAGCTCAACAAACCCCATATAGGAGAGAACCCAAAAGAAAATCACCAATGCATGTCATAATCACACTCGCCAAAACCAAAGACAAACAAAGAATCCTGAGAGCAGCTTGTTAAAAACAAGAAGTCACATACAGAGGAGAAACAATAAGACTAAACTCAGATTATTCAGCAGAAACCATGCAGGCAAGAAGGCAATGGGATGACATATATAAAACCTTGAAAGAAAAAAATTGCCAGCCAAGAATAATATATCTTGCAAAACTCTCGTTCAAATATGATGGTGAAATTAAGATATTTCCAGATAAACAGAAATTAAGGGAATATGTAAAAATCAATCCAAACTTACAAGAATTATTAAAGGGAGTTCCTCGTTCTGAGAACAAACAAGTTCAGCTCACAAGCAGAATCTAGGATGCAGGATTGTACCAGCCAGATACCAATCTAGAAGATGAACTCTCAAGAATTATCCAAAACCAAAAGAAATACAACAGGGAATCAGAGCAGTTAATCAGTAAATGACAACAGCATCAGAACAATAAAAGAGGGAATTAACGGTGTAGGTATAGAACCTTCTAATGGAGAGAAAGGCAAGGGAATACCAAGTAATAATAGACTGCTTAAAACTTAGAAAGTTAAGGGTAGATTTCATGGTAACCTCAAAGAAAGTTAACAAACATACTCACAAAACAAATACGGAAAATCATAAAGTCTCACCAAAACAAAACCTACAGAAACAAAAGAAATGAAAAAAAATCCACAAACAAAAGTAACTTAGCACAGGAGGGTAAGAAGAACAAAGAAAATGTCAGCACCACAAAAAAAAGCACTACAAAATGACAGCAATAAACTCACATCTATCAATAATTACACTGAATGTAAATGCACTCAATGCACCCATAAAGAGATGGAGAGTGACAGAATGATTAAGAAAAAAGGATCCCTCAATATGCTGTCTACAAGAGACACACCTTAGAAACGAAGATGTGAATTTATTAAAAGTCAAAGGTTGGAAAAAAATATATAAATCTAACAACTACCAAAAAAGTGCAGGAGTAGCAATACTAATCTCAGATAAAATGGACTTTAAACAAAATCCACCATAAAAGACAAAGAAGGACACCATATAATGATTAAGGGGATGATCCATCATAAAGACGTAACCATAATAAACATCTACGCACCTAATGACAGGGCTCCAAAATACATAAAACAAACATTAACAACACTGAAAAGAGAAATTGACAGTTCCACAATAATAGTAGGAGACTTCAACACACCACTCTCAGTAAAGGACATAATAACTAAAAAGAAACTCATCAAAGATACAGAAACCTAAAGGGCACAATCAGCCAACTTGACCTCATAGACATTTATAGAACACTCCATCCAACCACTGCAAAGTACACATTCTTTTCTAATGCACACGAAATGTTTTATAGAATAGACCACATCTTAGGCCACAGAGCAATCCTCAACAAGATCCAAAATGTTGAGATAATTCAAAGTATCACAATGCCATCAAGGTAGAAATTAACAATAGAAAGAGCAAGGAAAAAAAATCAACTGCATGGAAACTGAATAATACCCTGCTTACACATCAGTGGGTAAAAGAAGAAATCCGAGATGGAATCAAAAAATTCCTAGAATCAAATGAGAATGAAAACACATCATACCAAAACCTTTGGGACACAGCAAAGGCAGTCCTCAGAGGACAATTCGTAGCCATAGATGCAGCTATCAAAAAGAAGAAAGGGACAAAATCAAAACATTAACTACAGAACTCAAACAAATAGAAAGAGAACAGCAAAAAAAAAAAAAAAAAAAAAAAAGCCCACAACCACCAGAAGAAAGGAAATAGTAAAGATCAGAGCAGAAATAAATGAAATAGAGAACACAAAAACAATAGAAAGAATCAACAAAACCAAAAGTTGGTTCTTGGAAAGAATCAACAAAATCGACAAACCACTGGCCAGACTGTCAAAAGAAAGACAGGAGAGGACACAAATAACCCAAATAAGAAGTGAGATGGGAGACATTATAACAGACCCAAATGAAATAAAAAGGATTATAACAGAATATTATGAAAAACTATACTCCAACAAATTTGAAAACCTAGAGGAAATGGATAAATTTCTAGAAACACACGGCCTACCCAAACTATAACAAAGTGATATTGAAAATCTGAACAGACCCATAACAAGAGAAGAGATTGAAAAGGTCACAAAAAAAACTCCCAACCAAAGAAAGCCCTGGCCCAGATGGCTTCACTGGAGAATTCCAGAAAACATTTACAGAAGAGCTTGAACCAGTACTACTCAAGCTATTTCAGAGCATACAAGAGGAAGCAACACTTCCAAATCCATTCTGTGAAGCCAGCATAACGCTGATACCAAAACCAGGCAAAAACGTCACAAAAAAATAAAATTACAGACCAATATGTCTCATGAATATAGATGCAAAAATTCTCAACAGAATTCTAGCCAACAGAATTCAGCATCATATCAAAAAAATAATGCACCACGCCCAAGTAAGATTCATACCAGGTATGCAAACATGGTTCAACATTAGAAAATCAAACAACATAATCCACCTCATAAACAAAAGGAAAGAAAAGAACCACATGATCATCTCAACTGATGCAGAAAAGGCATTCAACAAAGTCCAACACCCATTCCTGATAAAAACTCTCAATAAAATAGGTATATAAGGGAAATTTCTCAACATAATAAAGGACATCTATGCAAAACCAATGGCCAACATCATTCTTAATGGAGACAGGCTGAAAACATTCTCTTTGAGAAGAGGAACAAGACAAGGATGTCCTTTATTACTGCTCATATTTAACACTGTGCTGGAAGTTCTAGCTAGAGCAATAAGGCAAGAAAAAGAAATAAAGGGCATCCAAATTGATAATGAAGAAGTTATACTCTCCCTGGTTTCAAATGATATGATACTGTACATAGAAAACCCTAAAGACTCCATGAGAAATCCACTGGAAGTAATGGAAAGATTCAGCAAAGTAGCAGGATATAAGATAAACATTTAAAAATCAGTTGGATTCCTATACACCAATAAGGAGAACGATGAAAAAGAAATCAGGAAAACAATACCTTTATAATAGCCCCTAAAAAAATAAAATACTTAGGAATAAATCTAACCAAGGATGTAAAAGACGTATACAAAGAAAACTACAAAACACTGCTGCAAGAAACCCAAAGGGATCTACATAAGTGGAAAAACATACCATGCTCATGGATAGACTCAACATGGTGAAAATGACAATTCTACCCAAAGCAATTTACAAATACAACGCAATCCCGATCCTAATACCAACAACATTCTTCAAAGGGATGGGAAAACTAATCATTAACTTTATATGGAAAGGGAAGAAGCCTCAAGTAAGTAAAGCACTACTGAAGAAGAAGCATCAAGTTGGAGGACTCACACTACCTGACTTCAGAACCTACTACACAGCTATAGTAGTCGAAACAGCCTGGTACTGGTACAACGACAGATACATTGACCAATGGAACAGAATTGAGAACCCAGATGTAAATCTATCCACCTACAGTCACCTGATCTTCAACAAGCGTCCATAGTCCATGAAACGGGGAAAAGACAGTCTTCTTAGCAAATGGTGCTGGCAAAACTGGATATCCATTTGCAAAAAAATGAAACAGGACCCATACCTCAGGCCATATACAAAAACTAATTCCAAATGGATCAAAGACCTAAATATAAAGCCAAAAACTATAAAGTTCATAGAAGGAAAAATAGGACCAATGCTACAGGCCCTAATACATGGCATTAACAGGATACAAACCATAACCATCAACACACAAACCCCAGAAGATAAGCTAGATAACTGGGATCTTCTAAAAATTAAACACTTATGCTCTTCAAAAGGCTTCAGCAAAAGTGTAAAAAAAGAACCTGCAGACTGGGACAAAATTTTTGGATGGTACAAGTCAGACAAAAGTCTAATCTCCATAATCTACAAGAAAATCCAACACTTCTACAACAAAAAGACAAATAATCCTATTAAAAAATGGGCAAAGGATATGAACAGACACTTCAACAAAGAAGATATTCAAGCAGCCAACAGACACATGAGAAAATGCTCACGTTCACTAGCCATTAGAGAAATGCAAATTAAAACCACAATAAGATACCATCTCACCCCGGCATTACTGGCACGAATCAAAAACACTGGAAGTAACAAACGTTGGAGGGGCTGCGGGGAGATCGGAACTCTTATGCACTGCTGGTGGGAATGCAAAATGATACAACCATTTTTTAAAATGATATGGCGCTTCCTTAGAATACTAGAAATAGAAATACCATTCGATCCAGCAATCCCACTCCTAGGAATATATCCTAGGGAAATAAGAGTTGTCACTTGAATAGACATATGCACACCTATGTTCATGACAGCATTGTTCACAATAGCAAAATGATGGAAACAACCTAGATGCCCATCAACAGATGAATGGATAAACAAACTGTGGAGTGCCATGCAATGAGGAAGAACAATGATGAATCTGTGAACCATCTCATAACATGCATGAAACTGGAGGACATTATGCTGAGTGAAATAAGTCAATCACAAAAGGACAAATATTGTATGAGACCTTTATTGTAAAAACCCATGAAAAAGTTCACACACAAAAAGTAACAATCTTTGTTGGTTACCAGGGATGGGAGGCGTGGCGGGGGGGGGGTACTAAATAGGCAATAGATAAATGGTATCTTGGGTGAAGGATGAGACAATACACAATATTGGGGAAACCAGCACAACTTGTACAAGGAAAGGTCATGGAAGCTCCATAGACACATTCAAACTCCCTGAGGGACTGAATTGCTGGGTGGAGGGCTGTGGGGACCATGGTCTCGGGGAACATCTAGCTCAATTGGCGTAACACAGTTTATAAAGACAATGTTCTACATTCTACCTTGGTGAGTGGCATCTGGGGTCTTAAAAGCCTGTGAGCAGCCATCTAAGATACTCCACTTGTCTCTTCACTTCGGGAGCAAGCGACAATGAAGAGGACAGGATACAAGGAAAAGATTAGTCCGAAGGAGTAATGGACGTCAGCTACCAAGGCCTCCACCAGACTAAGTCCAGTACAGCTAGATGGTGCCCAGCTACCACCACTGACTGCTCTGACAGGGATCACAACAGAGGGTTCTGGACAGAGCTGGAGAAGGATGTAGCACCAAATTCTAACACACACAAAAAGACCAGATTTCCTGGCCTAACGGAGACTGGAGAAACCCCGAGAGTTTGGCCCCCAGGCACCCTTTTAGCTCAGTGGTGAAGTCATTTCCGAGGTTCACCGTTCAGCCCGGGAGTGGACAGCCCCATAAAACCAAATGGGACTAATGAGGCACAGTATTCCAGGGACAAGGGCCAGAAGGCAGAATGGGACAGAAAAGCTGGTGATAGGGAACCCAAGGTTGAGTAAGGATAGTGTTGATGTGTTGTGAGGTTGTTAACTGTTGTCATAGGGCAATATGTGTACTAACTGTTAAATGAGAAAGTATTTTGTTCTGTAAGCCTTCAGCTAAAGTGAGAATAGCAGCACGACTGGAAGAGTGTAGTCGATGTCACTGAACTGTGCATGTAGAAATTTTTGAAATGGTGTATCTTTGGCTATGCATATTTTCACCCCCCCCCCAAAAAAAAAAAGGTTGAGAAGGGAGAGGGTTGACATGTCATGGGGTTGTTAACCAATGTTGTAAAACCATACGTGTACTACTGTTTAATGAGAAACTATTTGTTCTGTAAACCTTCACCTGAAGTACAATAAAAAAAAAGATACATCTTAACATACGTACTAAGTTCCTAATAAACTTATAAAGGCTTCAAGTATTTTTTGTTTAAAATAGTTTTGTTGTTGTTGTTGTTGTTGTTAGGTGCCATCGATCGGTTCTGACTCAGTGACCAAAGAACAAAACACTACCCAGTCCTGCACCATTCTCACGATCCTTGTTATGCTTGAGCCCATTATTGCAGCCATTGTGTTAATCCATCTTGTTGAGGGTCTTCCTCTTTTTCACTTACCCTCTACTTTACTAAGCATGATGTCCTTCTCCAGGACTGATCCCTCCTAATAACATGTCCAAAGCACATGAGATGAAGTTTTGTCATCCTCACTTCTAAGAAGGTTTCTGGCTGTACCTCTTCCAAGACAGATCTGTTCATTCTTTTGGCAGTCCATGGTATATTCAATATTCTCCGCTAACCCCATAACTCAAAGGCATCAATTCTTCTTTGGTATTCCTTATTCATTGTCTAGCTTTCGCCTGCTTATGAGGCATTTGAAAACACTATGGCTTGGGTCAGGTGCACCTTAGTCCTCAAAGTAACATCTTTGCTTTTCAAAACTTTAAAGAGATTTTTTTTGCAGCAGATTTGCTCAAGGCAAAGTGTTCTTTCATTTCTTGACTGCTGCTTCCATGGGCGTTGATTGTGGATCCAAGTAAAATGAAATCCTTGATGATTTCAATAAGATTAGCAAGGTGCTGTCTCCTCAGTGACATCAAGGACATCATACATGAAGAAAGCAGGAGGTCATTAAAAAGACAGGAGAGAAAGAAAGGACCAAAACAGATGTCAGAAGAGAGTCTGAATGTTGCTCTTGAACGTCAAGTAGCTAAAGCAAATGGAAGAAATGATTAAGTAAAAGAGCTGCACAGAAGATTTCAAAGAGCAGCTCCGGAAGCCCAAGTCAAGTTTTAAAATGACATGTGCAAAGACCTGGAGTTAGAAAACCAAAAGAGAAGAACATATTTGGCATTTCTCATGCTGAAAGAATTGAAGACAAATTTCAAGCCTCTGGCTGCAATATTGAAGGATTCTAAGGGTAAAATACTAAACTACACAGGAAGCATCAAAAGCCGATGGAAGCAATACGCAGTCACTGTATCAAAAAGAATTGGTCGACGTCAATCCATTTCAGGAGGTAGCATGTGATCAGAAACAATGGAACTGAAGGAAGAAGTCCAAGCTGCATTTAAGGGATCTGCAAAAAGCAAGGCTCCAGGAATTGATGAAATATCAATTGAGATGTTTCAACAAATGGATGCAGTGGTGGAAGTGCCCACTTGCCTATGCCAAGAAATTTGGAAGACAGCTACCTGGACAAATGACTGAAGGAGATCCGTATTTATGCCTATTCCAAAGAAAGGTGATCCACTTGAATGCAGAAATTATCGAACAATATCTTTAATATCACACACAAGTAAAATTTTGCTGAAGATCATTCAAAAGCAGTTGCATCAGTACATCCACAGGGAACTGCCAGATATTCAAGCCAGATTCAGGAAAGGACATGGAATGAAAGAAATCACAGCTGATGTCAAGTGAATCCTGGCTGAAAGCAGAGAACACCAGAAAAATGTTTACCTGTGTTTTATTGACTATGCTAAGGCATTCGACTGTGTGGATCATAAAAAATTATGGATAACATTGAGAAGAATGGGAATTTCAGAACACTTAATTGTGCTCATGAGGAACCTCAACATAGATCGAGAGGCAGTCATTCCAACAGAACAAGGGGATACTGCATTGTTTAAAGTCAAGAAAGGTATGTGTCAGGTTTGTATGCTTTCACCATACTTATTCAATCTGTATGCTGAGCAAACAATCCAAGAAGCTTGACTATATGAAGAAGAATGCGACACCAGGATGGGAGGAAGACTCATTAACAACCTGCGCTATGCAGATGACACAACCTTGTTTGCCAAAAGTGAAGAGGTCTTGGAGCACTTACTGATGAAAATCAAAGACTACAGTCTTCAGTATGGATTACACCTCAACATAAAGAAAACAAAAATCCTCACAATTGACCAATAAGCAGCATCATGATTAACGGAGAAAACATTGAAGTTGTCAAGGATTTCTTTTTACTTGGACCCACAATAACATCCACGGAAGTAGCAGTCAAGAAATCAAAGGACGCATTGCATTGGGCAAATCTGCTACAAAAGAACTCTTTAAAGTGTTAAAAAGCAAAGATGTTACTTTAAAGACTAAGGTGTGCCTGACACAAATCATAGCGCTTTCAATAGCCTCATATGCATGCAAAACCTGGACAATGAATAAGGAAGACTGAAGAAGAATTGATGCCTTTGAATTATGGTGTTGGTGAAGGATATTGAATATACCATGGACTGCCAGAAGAATGAACAAATCTGTCTTGGAAGAAGCCTAGCCAGAATGCTCCTTAGAACCTAGGATGACGAGAGTTTATCTCACATACTTTGGACATGTTATGAGGAGGGATCAGTCCCTGGAGAAGGACATCGTGCTTGGTAGAGTGTCAGTGAAAAAGAGGAAGACCCTCAGTGAGATGGATTGATACTGTAGGTGCAGCAATGGGCTGAAGCACAACAAAGATAGTGAGAATGGCGTAGGACCGGGCAGTGTTTCGTTCTGTTGTACATAGGTCACTATGAATTGGAACCAACCTAAAGGCACCTGCCAACAACAACATACATACTTCCAGCAAAAAAAATTTGGTATAATGAATGATATTTGTTAGGGTGACATCTGCCACCTATGCCTTAGTAATTTTACTCCTTTCCATACTTTAAGTCACCAACAAAATCATTTATTCATCTTTTATTGTACTTTAGATGAAGTTTTACAGAACAAATAGTTTCTCATTAAATAGTACACATTTTGTTTTATGGCATTGGTTAACAAACCCATGACATGTAAATACTCTCCCTTCTAGATCTTGGGTTCCCTATTTCCTGTCCCCTCCTGCCTTCTAGTCCTTGCTCCTGGGCTGTTGTACCCCATTAGTCTCATTTTGTTTTATGGGCTTGTTTAATCTTTGGCTGAAGGGTGAACCTCAGGAGTGACTTCATTAATGAGCTAAAAGGGTGTTTGGGGGCCATACTCTCAGGGTTTCTCCAGTCTCTGTCATGCCAGTAAGTCTGGGGTTTTTTTGTGAGTTAGAATTTTGTTCTACATTTTTCTCCAGCTCTGTCTGGGACCCTCTGTTGTGACCCCTGTCAGAGCAGTCAGTGGTGGTAGCTGGGCACCATCTAGGTGTACTAGATTCAGTATGGTGGGGGCTGTGGTAGTTGTGGTCCACCAGTCCTTTGGACTAATCTTTCCCTTGTACCTTGTTTACTTCATTCTCCCTTGCTCCCGTAGGAGTGAGACCAGTGGAGTCTCTTAGATGGCTGCTCACAGGCTTTTAAGACCCCAGACACTACTCACCAAGGTAGAATGTAGAACATTGTCTTTATAAACTGTGTTACGCCAATTGCGCTAGATGTTCCCCGAGACCATGGTCCCCACAGGCCTCAGTGCAGCAATTCGGTCCCTCAGGGAGTTTGGATGTGTCTATGGAGCTTCCATGACCTTTCCTTGTACAAGCTGTGCTGGCTTCCCAAGTATTGTGTACTGTCTTATCCTTCACCAAAGTTACCACTTATCTATTGTCTGTTTCCTCTCCCTCACCCCTCCCATCCCTCGAAACCATCAAAGATTGTTCCTTTTTGTGTGTAAACCTTTTCATGAGTTCTTACAGTAGTGGTCTCATAAAATATTTGTTCTTTTGTGATTGACTTATTTCACTCAACATAAAGTCTTCCAGATTCATCCATGTTATGAAATGCTTTGCAGATTCATCATTGTTCTTTATCGTTGCATAATGCTCCATTGTATGTATGTACCATAGGTTGTTTATCCATTCATCTATTGATGAGCATCTAGGTTGTTTCCACCTTTTTGCTATTGTGAACAATGCTGCCATGAACATGGGTGTACACATGTCTATTTGTGTGACAGCTCTTATTTCTCTAGGATGTATTCCTAGGAGTGAGATTGCTGGATCATATGGTATTTATAGTTCTAGTTTTCTAAGGAAGCGCCATAGCATTTTACAAAATGGTTGTATCATTTTGCATTCCCACCAACAGTGCATAAGAGTTCCGATCTCCCCGCAGCCCCTCCAACGTTTGTTACTTCCAGTATTTTTTTTTTTTTTTTGATTCATGCCAGTAATGCTGGGGTGAGATTGTATGTCATTGAGGTTTTGATTTGCATTTCTCTAATGGCTAGTAATTGCGAGCACTTCCTCATGTGTCTGTTGGTGGCTTGAATGTCTTCTTTCATGAAGTGTCTGTTCATATCCTTTGCCCATTTTTTAATAGGATTATTTGTCTTTTTGTTGTAGAGGTGTTGGATTTTCCTGTAGATTATGGAGGTTAGATCTTTGTCTGACTTGTACTGTCCAAAAATTTTTTCCCAGTCTGTAGGTTCTCTTTTTACTCTTTTGGTGAAGTCTTTTGAAGAGCATAAGTGTTTAATTTTTAGAAGATCCCAGTTATCTAGCTTATCTTCTGGGGTTTGTGTGTTGATGGTTCTGGCTTGTATCCTGTTAATGCTGTGTATTAGGGCCTGTAGCATTGGTCCTATTTTTCCTTCTATGAACTTTATAGTTTTTGGCTTTATACTTAGGTCTTTGATCCATTTGGAATTAGTTTTTGTATATGGCCTGAGGTATGGGTCCTGTTTCATTTTTTTGCAGATGGATATCCAGTTTTGCCAGCACCGTTTGTTAAAAAGACTGTCTTTTCCCCGTTTGATGGACTTTGGGCCCTTGTCAAAGATCAGGTGACCATAGGTGGATGGATTTACATCTGGGTTCTCAATTCTCTTCCCTTGGTCAATGTATCTGTGGCTGTACCAGTACCAGGCTGATTTGACTACCATAGCTGTATATTAGGTTCTGAAGTCAGGTAGTGTGAGTCCTCCAACTTTCTTCTTCTTCAACAGTGCTTTACTTACCCAGGATTTCTTCCCTTTCCATATAAAGTTAATGATTAGTTTTTCCATCTTTTTAAAAAATGTTGTTGGTATTTGGATCAGGATTGCATTGTATTTGTAAATTGCTTTGGGTAGAACTGCCATTTTCACAATGTTGAGTCTACCTATCCATGATCACGATATGTTTTTCCATTTATGTAGATCTCTTTTGGTTTCTTGCAGTAGTGTTTTGTAGTTTTCTTTGTATAGGTCTTCAACATCCCTGGTTAGATTTATTCCTAAGTATTTTATTTTTTTAGGGGCTATTATAAATGTTATTGCTTTCCTGATTTCCTTTTCATTGTTCTCTTTATTGGTGTATAGGAATCCAACTATTTTTGTAGGTTTATCTTGTATTCTGCTACTCTGCTGAATCTTTCTGTTTGTTCCAGTAGTTTTCTAGTGGGATCTTCAGGATTTTCTATGTATAGTATCATATCTTCGCAAACAGGGAGAGTTTAACTTCTTCATTACCAATTTGGATGCCCTTTGTTTCTTTTTCTTGCCTTATTGTTCTAGGTAGGACTTCCAGCACAATGTTAAATAGGAGTGGAGATAAAGGGCATCCTTGTCTTGTTCCTGTTCTCAAAGGGAATGTTGTCAGCCTCTGTCCATTAAGAATGAGGTTGGCTCTTGGTTTCGCAGAGATGCCCTTTGTTATGTTGAGAAATTTCCCTTATATACCTATTTTATTGAGAGTTTTTATCAGGAATGGGTGTCGGACTTTGTCGAATGCCTTTTCTGCATCAGTTGAGATGATCATGTGATTCTTTTCTTTCTTTTTATTTATGTGGTGGATTACGTTGATTGATTTTTTAATGTTAAACCATCCTTGCATACCTGGTATGAATCCTACTTGGTCGTGGTGTATTATTTTTTTGATATGACACTGAATTCTATTGGCTAGAATTTAGTTCAGAATTTTTGCATCTATATTCATGAGAGATATTGGTCTGTAATTTTCTTTTTTTGTGACGTCTTTGCCTGGTTTTGTTATCAGTGTTATGCTGGCTTCATAGAATGAATACAGAAGTGTCGCTTCCTTTTCTACGTTCTGAAATAGTTGGAGTAGTACTGGCATAAGTTCTTCTCTGAATGTTTGGTAGAATTCTCCAGTGAAGCCATCTGGGCCAGGGCTTTTGTTTGTTGGGAATTTTTTTTTTATTGCCTTTTCAATCTCTTCTCTTGTTATGGGTCTGTTCAGATTTTCAACATCACTTTGTTGTAGTTTGGGTAGGTAGTGTGTTTGTAGAAATTTATCCATTTCCTCTAGGTTTTCAAATTTGTTGGAGTATAGTTTTTCATAATACTATGTTATGATCCTTTTTATTTCATTTGGGTCTGTTGTAATGTCCCCCATTTCATTTCTTATTTGGATTATTTGCATCTTCTCCTGTGTTTCTTTTTTCAGTCTGGCCAGTGGTTTGTTGATTTTGCTGATCCTTTCAAAGAAGCAACTTTTGGTTTAGTTGATTCTACTGTTTTTCTGTTCTCTGTTTCATATATTTTTGCTCTGATCTTTATTTCCTTTCTTCTGTGGTCAATTTTTGCCGTTCTCTTTCTATTTGTTTGAGTTGTGTAGTTAATGTTTTGATTTTGTCCCTTTCTTCTTTTTTGATGTGTGCATCTATTGGTATAAATTGTCCTCTGAGGGCTGCCTTTGCTGTGTCCCAAAGGTTTTGATATGATGTGTTTTCATTCTCATTTGATTCTAGGAATTTTTTTATTCCATCTCTGATTTCTTCTATTACCCAGTGGTTTGTACGCAGGGTGTTATTCAGTTTCTATGTATTTTATTTTTTATTCTTACTCTTCCTGTTGTTAATATATACCTTGGTGGCATTGTGTTCAGGGAAGATACTTTGTATTATCTCAATGTTTTGGATCTTGTTGAGGATTGCTCTGTGGCCTAAGATGTGGTCTATTCTGGATAATGTTCCATGTGCATTAGAAAAGAATGCATACGTTGCAGCTGTTGGGTGTAGTGTTCTATATATGTCTATGAGGTCAAGTTGGCTAATTGTGCCCTCTAGGTCTTCCATATCTTTGCTGAGTTTCTGTCTGGATGTTCTGTCCGTTACCGAGGGTGGTGTGTTGAAGTCTCCTCCTATTATTGTGGAACTGTGAATTTCTCTTTTCAGTGCTGTTAGAGTTTGTTTTATGTATTTTGGAGCCCTGTTATTTGGTGTGCAAATGTTTATTATGGTTTTGTCTTCATGCTGGCTAGTCCCTCCAATCATTATATAGTGCCCTTCTTTGTCTTTCATGGTGGATTTTCTTTTAAAGTCTATTTTATCTGATATTAATATTGACACCACTGTTCTTTTTTGGTAGCTGTTTGGTTGATATATTTTTTCCCATCCTTTGATTTTTAATAAATTTACAACTTTGTTTGTAAGGTGTGTCTCTTGTAGACATCATATTGATGGATCCTGTTTTTTATGTGTTCTGACAGAATTATTTTTAATTGACAGATCTAAAGGTCAGATTCAGTCCCTTAACTCTGCTTAATAAAGATACTCAAATGTATGAGAGTTATAAAGCGGAGTTAAAAAAAAAAAAGCATTACAAAAAATAGTGACTCTCACCTCTGCCCATATTAAGGTATGGAGTTCTCTAAAGTCAGTGCTTTCCTGCCTTGTGGCAATCAGACTATGGCTTAAATGAAGCAGCAGAGATACCATAAAGCACTTTGGACAAAATGTGTCCACTTTTTTTATTTTGAGAAATAATTTCTTAAGTGTCATTTCTTTTCTGTTACATGTTAAGAGATTCAAGCTATTGATTTGGAGTAGTTAAAATTGCACAAAATGAAAGCTAGCGTTTTTTTCCACTTTTACTACAGCAAATTTTTAAAAAATGTCATTATAAGGTGAAATCTGCCAAACTGCCAACTTCCTACTATGTTGAATAACATGGAAATTAAAAAAAAAAAAATTGGTTTAATATCCGTTTGATTTTTATCTTATAGAAATATGAAAACATTGTTTCTTTAAAAAGAAAACAAAAATCAAGGCCATGAGGCTTATTGTAAAGAGGAGGGTGGCATCACTGAAGAACATAAAGCTGAGGATATACTGCCTAGAGAGGCATTTAACTACCATGAAGAGGAAGTGAAAGCCTTTCCTCTACTGTTTAGAGGCATCAATTGAGAGATGAATAGTATAGTAAAATAAATTTTAAAAATCAAATATTAGTTGACTGGTTTCTCTCTTTAAGTGGAAGGAGTGGAAACTTAGAACTACTGAAAGTGTATTGCAAATCAAGAGATTATAGAAAGACAGTATTTTTTTCAGGGGGGGTCCCTAGGATATGAGGCTTTTTCTGTATTTCTTACAGGTACATTCCTGGAAAATGCAAGTCCTTCAAAGAAACCACATGATCAGCATGTAGCCAGCTTGAAAGAGATAGAGGGAAGTAGATTATAAATGAATAAGGGAGGTGTCCATATGTGTATATAGTCCCAATATCCTCAGCGTCTGCATGGTTGGAGGGTACCCAGAATCTTCTGTGTGCTCCCAAGGGACACAGAGGATATAGCTGAATGCTCTGGATGGTAAATTTGTCAGAGAGGTCACTACTGTGAGAGATGAAGTGACCCTATATCACAGGGTTTCAGGGTAGATCTCACAAATCCAAGATTGAAAGAGGGTCCTTGTCATAACTCAGAGCATCTGAAGTACCAGAGCAAGGGCAGGGTACAAAGTAAGGAGGCAAATCAGAGAGAAATGACCGAGCTCCCTGAAAACAACTACCATGTCTTGTTCTTCTCAAGAGAACAGGCCACCAGTTAAACAATCCGTGAACACTTCAGCAGAATGAGAACAGAAGCTAAGCCCTAGAGATGTGTGAAATGAGCCTCCTTAGGAAGAGGAGGATAACACAGAGACCTTAGACCAATTTCTCAATGCCATGAGCTTATGCACATTTTTCCCTATACCCAGACGCTATCTTGGAAATGAGAATCTGGTGGGCAGCCCCTTAAGTGAATGAAAGTCAACCCTGGTGAGACGTTTAACTTTGAAATGACTAAATGTTTACTGAAAAGAAACTATTTTAAATTGCATGTGACTGAGTCATCTTTAACTGGAAATTTTAAGTATGTTTCTTCCATTAGAGCATGGGAGTTTTAGAGTAAAAGATGGGTGATACCAAGTCAAGAAAATGACTTTTTTTTTTTTTAGTTTATCCCATTCATTTTGATACTTCTGCAACTATTAGATGTTTTAAAATATGCTATATGTGGAAAGAGGGGTCCACTGGCAACAGAGTGGCGCAGAAGCATCTTGAAGACTGGCCAATTTCCCCAGCTGCACTGGCCTATGGCAGTGATCACCAGTGAGGTGGGTCATGAATCTCTAAGTGCTTCACTGAGTATGTCGTATGCTATCACGAGGGATGATGGAGCTTTTGGAAGAAAGCTAACAATCAAGGCAGGTTTGCACCTCTCTAGCAGAGAGTGAGGATTCCCTGACAGACTTCTGCGGTGCAAAACACAATGGGCACATACCAGCAGTCAGTCAACAGTCTAGTTTTCATTATTTCTTTGAGGAAAGTAGACATGCAGAGATCCATGAGATAATCTCCAATTGTTTTATTTTTGTCTCACTCGCCCTGCCTCTTGAGTTGACTTAATGTATTTCATATATAGTTTTCTTTTTCTTCTAGGTATAATAGTAACATATTCATTAAAGCAAAAATGCCCAAAAATACATTACCTTCACTCCATGCATGCTGTTTTATATAGTGGAGATCATAATTTTTATCCTTTTTTTAATCCTCACTTCACTTAACAATACTTTATGAATATTTTGTCATTTCCATTTCATTTTCTTGTGGGGTTTACCTCTGAGAGGAATTTTTAGGATCCATTGAAAGAGAGGATTTTCACTGATTGTATTATCATAGCAAATCAGTGTTTAGAATTTCAGAATCATCTAACAGGTGTTTTTGTTAGTTTGGGTAAGATACCAAGACTAGACTAACATGCAAGGATTATGTTAGGGAACATGTTTATGCAAAAAAAATAGGGAGTGGCTGGGGAAGGATTGGAGAGCTATGAGACCAACATGCTGGTCTAACCTTGGAGGAGGGAGGGAGAGAGAAGTGGTCTTGACCCTGACTCATGGTGGCCCTATGTGCAACACAATGAAATGCTGCCCAGTCTTGTGCCATCCCCATGATCGATTATAGATCGGACTGTTATGATCCATAGGGTTTTCAATGGCTAATTTTTGGAAGAAGATCTCCAGGTCTTTTTTCCTAGTCCATCTAAGTCCGGAAGTTCTGTTGTAATCCGTTCAGCATCATAGCTACATGTAAGCCTCCACTGATAGACAGGTGGTGGCTGCATATGAGGTACATTGGCCAGGAATTAGAAATACATATTCTTAAAATCTTCAAGGGCACAGTCCTGCTAAAGATACAGCACATTAAAATAACTAAATCAAACTCTCAATATTTTTTTTACTGTGCTTTAAGTGAAAGTTTACAGTAAGTCAGTTTCTCATACAAAAATTTATACACACATTGCTATGTGACCCTAGCTGTTCTCCCTATAATGTGACAGCACACTCCTCCTATCCACCCCAGATTTCCTGTGTCCATTCAACCAGCTCCTGTCCCTTTTTGCCCTCTCATCTTGCTTTCAGACAGGAGGCTGCCCATTTAGTCTCATGAATCTACATTAGCTAAGAAGCACTGTCTTCATGAGTATCATTTTATGTCCCATAGTCCAGTCTAATCTTTGTCTGAAGAGTTGGCTTCTGGAATGATTTCAGTTCTGGGCTAAGGGAGAGTCCAGGGGCCATGTTTTCCGGGGTCCCTCCAGTCTCAGTCAGACCATTTAGTCTGGTCTTTTAGTAGAATTTGAGTTCTACACCCCACTTTTCTCCTGCCCCATCAGGGATTCTCTGTTGTGTTCCCTGTCAGGGCGGTCATTGGTGGTAGCTGGGCACAGTCTAGTTCTTTTGGTCTCAGGCTGATGGAGTCTTTGGGCAAACCCTCAATATTTTCAGTTTCAACCATCCTCATACAGGTTAGTCTTGAATTTATCATCTTTTTCTAAGACTAGTGTGAAGTTATTTTTTAAACATTTTTATAAATAGAAGACCCATTTTTGATGATTTCTCAAAATAAGACATTTGAACCAAAGACAAGTTGGTACCATTTCTATAAACAGAAATCTGTGAGAAATTTAAATGCCCTTTCTCCAGCTTTAAAAAATTATTTCAACTAGAAAACTCCTCCTGAAAGAGCAGCAAATAACCTCTACACAAAAGAATGCAGTGTGTAATGCCTTTCAGCAGCAGAACCCCAGAAGGCTTTGCTTTGTAGCACCTGATGGCTTAACAATACAGTTCAACCACAGAGGAAACACAGAACAGATTTTATGGAACCAAAAAGGTACTTGCAGGTAAGAACTACAATTATACACGAGCACAAACAGCAACTCAGACAGCAGGAGAGAAAAGTCACTCAAAGGTAGAGAAAATCGGTAGAAAGAATGGAGATTTCTGAGATAAAGTGGAAGAAGGGAAACAAAGAGAGTAAAATATACACTGAGTTTTGAAATGTTAAGACAAAAGTAGAGATGGTTAGAATTAGGGCTACAAACTCACCTTTCTATTAGTCTTTAAATTAAAAATAAGCTCTTCCCTAACCTTGTTAAATTATTTTAGCATGCCAAATAGTATACTTTTAAATAATTGTTTCAGCCAACACTAAAGACTTATTTTGAAGATTTTCCTAAAGTAAAGGAGGTTTGGTCCAAAGATGAATTTGTACCACCTCTATAAAAATAAATCTGTGAAAAACTTTTAAATGTTCTTTCTCTAGTTTTAAACGACCAGCTGATGGTCATGAGAATGTCCTTGGAAGGCCCCCAACACAGGGACCATAACTGACCAAGTGCTCTACCTCCAGAGTTTTGAACCACTACCTGGTTCCTATTACTGGGTAGGCAGGGATACTAAGGCAGACCCATTCCTGGGAAACCCAGAGTACTCTGACGAATTAAGGACTCCCTTCTATAGCAGTCAGAGCCTTGGTGGCACAGTGGTTAAGAGATCAGCTGCTAACCAAAGGGTCCACAGTTCGAATCCAACAGTTGCTCCTTGGAAACCCAATGGGTTCTACTCTGTCCTATACGGTTGCTATGAGTCAGAATTGACTCAAAGGCAATGGGCTCAGGTCTGTTGTTTTAATCTAATTATTTTCTCCAAGAGATTTTGTGAACAGAATTTCTGGGAGCATGTGTATGATCAATGTTTCATGCCTCCTATTGGAGAAAGGACTAGAAAAGGAAGCTGGACCAGGATGCTGGGGTCTTATTCATGATGTTATTTTTTGAGATGCTCGTCTTTTAGGAATTGTTCCGTCATATTGTGACATTTGGCCACTTTTTGTTTTCAAAGAAAGAAATGTATATTCCAACTGTCAATCACTCTTCAGTTGAAGAGTAAGTTAGCCTTGAAATTGGGAAGCAATAATTCTCCTCTAGCTCTAGGAGCAAAGTGGCCAATACCTATGAATGTGAGTTAACATGGAGATATCTTGGGAGTTGCATTTGGTGGGATTGAGCACACATACACCAGTTGGAAGCCCTAAAATTAGCCTGTCCAGTAGTGGGTGTACACTCTGTCTAGAATTGTATTCTCTTACCTTGAACTTTTGGTAACATGCTGCTATGGATTAAATTGTGTCCCCCAAAAACATGTGTCAATTTGGCTATGCCATTTTTCCCAGTATTGTGTGGTTGTCCTCCACTGTGATCTGATGTAATTACCTACATGTTGTAAATCCTAACCTCTATCATATTACTGAGGCAGGATTAGAGGTAGTTATGTCAATGAGGCAGGATACAATCTATAGGATTAGGTTGTATCTTGAATCAATCTCTTTTGAAATATAAAAGAGACAAGCCAGCAGAGAGGAGAGGGACCTCACTAACATCAAGAAAAAAGAGCTAGGAGCAGAGCATGCCCTCTGGACCTGGGGTCCCTGAGCTGAGAAACTCTTAGACTCAGGGGAAGATTGATGACTAGGGCCTTCCCCAAGAGCTGACATGTAGAGAAAGCCTTCTCCTGGAGCTGGTGCCTTGAATTCAGACTTTTAGACTCCTAAACTGTGAAAGAATAAATTTTTCTTTGTTAAAGCCATCCACTTGTGGTATTTCTGTTATAGCAGCACTACGTAAATAAGTTGTTGTTAGGTGCTGTCAAGTTGGTTCTGATGCATAGTGACCCTATGGACAACAGAACAAAACATTGCCCAGTACTGTGCCATCCTCACAATCTTTGTTATGCTTGTTATGCCCATTGTTGCAGACACTGTGTTAATCCATCTTCTTGAGGGCCTTCCTCTTTTTCGATGGCCCTCTACTTTACCAAGGATGATGTCCCTCTCCAGGGACTGATCCCTCCTGATAATATGACCAAAGTATGTGAGACAAAGTATCAATATCCTTGCTTCCAATAAGCATTCTGGCTGTCCTTCTTTCAAGACAGATTTGTTCGTTCGTCTGGCAGCCCATGGTATATTCAATATTCTTCGCCAACACTATAATTCAAAGGCATCAATTCTTCTTTGGTCTTCCTTATTCATTGTCCAGCTTTCACTTGCATATGAGGTGATTTAAAACATCATGGCTTGGATCAGGTGCACCTTAGTCCTTAAAGTGACATCTTTGCTTTTCAACACTTTAAAGAGGTCTTTTGCAGCAGATTTGCCCAATACAATGCATGGTTTGCTTTCTTGACTACTGCTTCCATGGACCTTGATTGTAGATCAAAGTAAAAGGAAATCTTTGACAATTTCAATATTTTCTCCATTTACCATGATGTTGCTTATTGGTCCAGTTGTGAGCATTTTTGTTGTCTTTGTGTTGAGTTATAATCCATACTGAAGGCTGTGGTCTTTGATCTTCATCAATAAGTGCTTCAAGCTCTCTTCACTTTCAGCAAACAAGGATGTTATCTACATATCCCAGTTTGTTAATGAGTCTTCCTCCAATTCTGATGTTCCATTCTTCATATGGTCCAGCTTCTTAGATTATTGCCCAGCATACAGACTGTATAAGTATGGTGAAAGGATACAACCTTGATGTATACCTTTCTTGACTTTAAACCATGCAGTATCCCCTTGTTCTAGTCAAACAACTATCTCTTGGTCTATGTACAAGTTTTGCTTGGGCACAATTAAGTGTTCTGTGATTCCCATTTTTCCTATTGTTATCCATAATTTGCTATGCTCCACACAGTCGAATGCCTTTACAGAGTCAATAAAACACAGATAAGCATCTTTCTGGTATCCTCTGCTTTCAGCCAGGATCCATCTGACACCAGCAATGATAGCCCTTGTTCCAAGTCCTCTTCTGAATCTGGCTTGAATTTCTGTCAGTTTCCTGTGGATGGACTGCTGCAATAGCTTTTGAATGATCTTCAGGAAAAATTTACTTGAGTATGATGTTAACGATATTATTCAATAATTTCCACATTCAGTTCAATCACATTTCTTTGGAATGGATACAAATATGGATCTCTTCCAGTTTGTTGGTCAGGTAGCTGTCTTTCAGATTTCTTGGCATAGATGAGTGAGCACCTTCAGCACTGCATCCGTGTATTGAAACATCTCAATTGATATTCCATCAATTCCTGCAGCCTTGTTTTTTTTTGCCAGTGCCTTCAGTGCAGCTTGGATTTCTTCTATCAGTACTGTTGGTTCTTGATCATATGCTACCTCCTGAAATGGTTGACTGTCGACCACTTCTTTTTGGTACAGTGACTCTGTGTATTCCTTCCATGTTTTTTTTGATGCTTCCTGTGTCATTTAATATTTTCCCTGTAGAATCCTTAAATATTGCAACACAGGGCTTGAAATTTTTCTTCAGTTCTTTCAGCTTGTGAAATGCCAAGCATGTTCTTCTCTTTTGGTTTTCTATCTCCAAGTCTTTGCACATTTCATTATAATACTTTTCATTTTTGACCATTTCCAATTTTCCTAGATTCATACTTTGTACATTCCACGTTCCGATTATTAATGGATGTTTGCAACTGTTTCTTCTCTTTTTGAGTCATGCCACATGAGCAAATGAAGGTCCCAAAAGCTTGACCCCATCCATGTCATTAAGGTTGACTCCACTTTGAAGAGGTAGCTCTTCCCTAGTCATATTTTGAGTGCCTTCCAACCTGAAGGGCTCATCTTCTGAAGACAAAGATAACAGACATATGCCACATACAGAAGACCACTTTTGCAGGAAATAAGCAAATCACAAGATGTTTTTTTCCCTGCATGCTCCATGCTTATAGTTTTATCACTTTAAAACATTTCTACTAGTTACAAAAGTTTTGTTTTCTTGGCAATGAACAATGTGTTTGTGGGTGTGTGTGTGTCTTTGTATATGTGTGTGCACACACATTCATGCATACCCATCTAATATGTTCAGGTTACACAGAATTGGTGTGTGCCTTTTTTTTTTTTTTATGTTCAATTTAGAGTATATATACCCCTAAACCTACCACCTTTTTTCCTTATATCCTGATATTTTGGCAATATGTATAAAAACTAGAATAGACTCGTTTATCAAGGAAGGTTCTTACTTGATTGTAATACAAACAACATGAATTAACACAATAAAACATCTGTCATAAATCCAAGATCTAAAGGATCTTACTAACATCCATCTGTCAGTACTGACTCTTACAGAACCATTTTCAGACAATACATATTGAATTGAGACCACGGCACTGGATTCAGAACTCTTTGTATGTTACAAAACAGGCTGAGAGGGTTAATGCATGTTGGGGCAATGTGTCCGGTAAAGTTTGAGGTGGCAGTTTACGCTATATCACTGTAGTGCAGAGGTTCTCAATCAGGGTGAATGTGCTCCCTGGAGGACATTTGGCAATGTCTGGAGACATTTTTAAATGTTACCCCTAGGTTGGAGGGGTTTGCTACTGGTATCTGAGGGGTAGAGACTGGGGATGCTGCTTAACATCCTACAGTACACAGGACATCCTCAGAAGGAATTATGCAGCCCAAAATGTCAGTGGTGTTAATGCTGAGTGTCTCTGCGGTAGTAGAGTGTGCCTTACTGCAAAAGGCACGGAAAAAGGGAAGTACTGTTAAGTGCTGAAGATCCAATGTGCTCCTAAATATGCATATAATCAAAGAATTGTGAGGCCTGGTTGCTTGGTATGAATATATTGCTTTCTCCATTTTGTTTTTCTGTTATATAAAGTTGTTTACTTCAAAAATTAATGTAGTAGTAGTTTGTGATAATAGGGTAGAAACCTTCTGAGGGATAGAAAGAGGATCTCTCACAGAGTGTTATCAGGCATTGTTGGACAGTTTGTGTGGAAATTGTCAAATGGGACCCTAATTTGCTGTGTAAACATTTACTGAAGACACAATAAGATATTATTTAAAAAAAGAAAAAAAGTGCTATCAGGTGTCTGCTTCTTTATATTCTTGTAATGATTTATTAGGTGCTATCTAGAAACCGAGGAACTCTGGTGGTGAGTAGTTCAGCACTTGGCTGCTAACTGAAAGGTGAGCAGCTTGAACCCACCAGTGGCTCCACAGGCGAAAGATGTGCAGTCTGCTTCCGTAAAAAGTTACAACCTTGGAAACCATATGCGCAGTTCTCTTTTGTCCTATAGGGTCGCTATGAGTTGGAATCGATTCTACGGCTATAGATTTGAGGGTTTTTTGTTTTTTTTTTTTTAGTTTATTTGGAAACCCTTAATGAGATGGATTGATACAACAGCCACAACAATGAATTCAAACATACCAACAATCATGAAGATGGCACAGGACCGGGCAACAGCTCATTCTGTAATACATAAAGTCGCCATGAGTTGAAGCCAACTCCATGGCAACTGACAACAAATTTGCTTATTAGCTATCCAAAATAAAATATTTACCAAAATTAAATTGAAAATTTGGTAAGAATTAAATGGGATTATGGGAAAATATCACAAGAGTCTGATACTATCTTATATTTTCTGGAAAAAAAATAAGTAATTTTCTAATGGAAAGAGATTTTTGTTGCTAAGACAATAGTTTCATTAATTAACATTGATGGATCACAGCAGATTATTTTGAATCCCTAATTTAAGATGTGGTGATAGTCAGTTTCACTTCTTTCTCTGAGGAGTGTGATTCTAAATTTGTTTGAGTCTGCATATAGCAGGTTGCTGATTATTATGGTGTATCTGCAATGCCAAAAATCTGGTAAATTCAGTTAAAAGATAGCCCTGTCAGTGAAAACATCAATCAGTCTGGATATTTGACAATAAACTGGAATGATGTCCAGGTGACTGAGACTTTGATTGAGTTGCCTGATTTGTTTTGGCACTTTGATGACACAGTCTATATTCACAACTTCCTTCTGACCAACATTGTCTCTATATTCTCACACTTCAGTTTCTAATCTTCTATTCCTGATTAAAAAGTAAAAATTATGGGATTTTTATTATATTTTACTTGTTGTTGTTGTTGTTAGGTGCTGTTGAGTCAGTTCCAACTCATAGGGAACTTACCTACGACAGAACACAATACTGCCCAGTCCTGCGCCATCCTCACAATCATTGTTATGCTTCAGCCTATTGTTGCAGCTACTGTGTCAATCCATCTCCTTGAGTTTTCCTCTTTTTCAATGACCCTCTACTTTACCAAGCATGAAGTCCTTCTCCAGGGACTGATCCCTCCTGATAACATGTCCAAAGTATGTGAGATGAAGTCTTGCCATCCTTGCTTCTAATGAACATTCTCGCTGTACTTCTTCCCACACAGACTTGTTCTTTCTCCTGGCTTTCCATGGTATATTCAACATGCTTTGCCAACACCATAATTCAAATGCATCGGTTCTTCTTCGGTCTTCCTTATTCATTGTCCAGCTTTCACATGCATATGAGACTATTGAAAACTCCACGGCTTAGGTCAGGTACACCATAGTCTTCAAGGTGACACTTTTGCTTTTTAACACTTTAAAGAGGTCTTTTGCAGCAGTTTCGCCCAGTGCAGTACATTGTTGGATTTCTTAACTGCTACTTCCATGGGTGTTGATTGTAGATCCGAGTAAAAAGAAATCCTTGACAATTTTAGTCTTTTCTCTATTCATCATGATGTTGCTTATTGGTACAGTTGTGAGGATTTTTGTTTTCTTTATGTTGAAGTGTAATTCATACTGAAGGCTGTAGTCTTTGATTTTCATTAGTAATTAGAAAAGATAATCGCTGTTTCATTAATGATTCAGTGGTAGACTCTCCATATAGTCTTAATCATTAAGTTCAGAGATTAAAAGCATTAAGGGAATGAGTATGCCATGTTTTTGGCCAAAAACATTTAGGGAATTCAGCACCTATGTTTGTAGAAATGTCTCCTTAAGGGTAACACAGAGATCAAGTTCAAGTTCAAGTTATCAAGATTAGAGGAGAAATAATTTCGTTTTATTTTAATTCATTTCAGCTAATGTTTAATTGCCATGTAATCTGTGCCAGTCACTGATTATCTTATACAGCTGTTACTATACTAACACTTATATAGTGCTGAATAAGTGCCAGATATTGATCAAAATGTTCTACATGTATTATTTAGTTTAATTCTTACATACATCATTTATAATGATAATCACCATTTTATAGTGAGGGAACTGAGGTACAGAGTGTTTAAATAATATTCCCAACCTTACAATTCAAGTAAGTGGTGAAGCTTGGATAAATGTGGCATAGATGAATGAGATAGTGCTCCTTTGCTTAAGACTATCATCTTTAAGGATAACAAGAGTTTGAGATATATTGTGTCTTAGTTAAGTTTAGCCCTGGTGGCCCAGTGGTTAAGAGCTTGGCTGTTAACCAGAAGGTCAGCAGTTCATATCCGCCAGCTGCTCCTTGGAAACCCTAGGGGGCAGTTCTACTCTGTCCTATAGAGTCGCTATGAGTTGGAATTGAGTCAGTGGCAACGGGTTTGGTTTTGTTTGGAAGACATACACATTAAGTAAGTATTAGTCAGCTTGGGTTTCTTTCCTCCCTCCCTTCTTTCTTTTCTTCTTTCATACTCTGAATGCCTAAATCTCCTGTACCAATAGTTATTGCTATGGAACCAACAACCCCAACACTAAGTAGCTTAAAACAATAAACATCCATTATTTCTCACGAGTTCTGCTGGTCTGAGCCAGGATTGACTGATAGCTACTGGGCTGGCTGGGGATTGGCTGGTCTAGGATGTCTTCCAGAAGGGTGACTTGACACTGCTCTGGGTGCTTTCTCGTCTTTCAGTTTAGCCTGGGCTTGTTTCCATGGCAATGACAGGAGTCAAGAGAGGAAGGGAAAGTACACAAGGTCTAGACTTGAAACTGGCACATCTTCACATCTGCCACACTCTATCAAACAAAGCAAGTCACATCCATCTCAAATCTTTCCTTGACATTTAACGTCTTTTAATGAAATACGAAGTAAATTGCATGGCTTAAAAATATAAGAGAATATTAAGGTATACAATGATAAGTCACACTCTTCTGTTGGTCATGTCCTCTTTCCTTATTCACCCAGATGTGCAACCACTTTTATTAGTTCCTTGCATATTTCTCCAGTTTCCTGATACAAATACCAAAAAGTTATGAATAGATAGTCTTATTTTTCCCTTTTTTTCATGAAAGGTGTATCATACATACTTAACTCCAGCTTATTTTTGTTTTTTATGTATATATTGAGTATCTTTTCATACCAGTCTATAAAGCCCTCCTTCATTCTTTTTTCTTTTACAGTTGCAAAATACTCCATTGTATGAATGTATTCTAATTTATTTAACCAAACCCCATTTTGATAGATATCTAAGGTGTTTTCATTCTATTGATATGATAAGCAATACTTCCGTTCTTCAGTAAACTTAGACATAAGTGATTTCACATATGTGCAAGTAGACTTGTTGTGGTTTTTAGGTGCCATCAAGTTGATTTTGGCTCATGCTTGCTTCCATGCCTCTGTTGCCCTCGAGTTGATTCCGATGATAGCAACCCCACATGACAGAGTAGAAATTCCCTATGCGGTTTTTGAGGCTGAAATCTTTAGGGGAGCAAATTGACAAGTTTTTCTTCCACAGAGCCACTGAGTGGGTTTGAACTGGCAATCATTCGGTTAGCAGCCTAACACTTAACCGTTGAGCCACAAGGCTCCTTAAATAGACTTATACAAACTTACCCAAAAACTCTCTCATAGCTTCCCTGTAGGATAGAGTAAAACTGCCTCATAGAATTGCCAAGGCTGTAAATCTTTATGGAAGCAGACTGCCACATCTTTCTTCCACAGAGTGGCTGGCGAATTCTAACTGATGATCTTTTGGTTAGCAGATGAACCACCAGGGTTCCTCAAGTAGACTTAAAGGAAATTTTAATTACTTGAGCTTCAACATAAATCATTTCACATACGTACAAGTAGATATTCAGGAAAAATTTATCCCTTCACCTTGGTTTGCTGGGTTAAAGAATTTATACATTTGTAAATTTTATATACTGCTAGCTATAACCCCATGGAACAAATACAAACCTACAAATCATCAAATGATTGAAAGTTTCTGTTTCTCAAAGCCTTATCAGCAAGGAGTTTTGTCAAACTTTGACTCAATTTTTCCAGTTTGACAGGTAGAAAGTGCTATCTCAATGTAATTGTAATTTATATTTTTCTTAGGAACGGAGTTGAACACTTTTTCATAATTTTAAGAGTCATTTGTATTTCACTCTCTGTGAAATGTCTAATCATATTATTTGGATTTTCGATATGTTTTCTTACCAATTTCTAAGAGCCCTTTACATATTGCCCTTAAGTATTTTTTCCCAGTTTATCTTCTGTGTTTTGATTTTGTAAATAGTATTTTTAATATTTTGCAATGCAGAAGTTATATACATATGTATAAAATCATATTTATCAATCTTATTCTTTATAACTTCCAGGCTTTAAGTAATGGTTAGAAACACTTTTTCCAGCCCAA
This sequence comes from Dugong dugon, assembly GCA_030035585.1. Lineage (NCBI taxonomy): Eukaryota > Metazoa > Chordata > Mammalia > Sirenia > Dugongidae > Dugong > Dugong dugon. The sequence goes on along the minus strand of CM057463.1, from coordinate 95,063,908 downwards.
GTTTTGAAAATATTTTCCAATGTTTTATTATTATTTCATTTTTAAAATTTAAACACTTGATTAACTTGAGGTATATTCTGATGTATGGTGTATGGAGGTATGGATCAAACCAATTTTTCCAGACGTTTACTTAGTTGTTTCAAGACCATTGGAACATTTTTCTTCTCTGAATTGAGATGCTAGCTATATCATATGCTAAACTACTGTACTAATTTGGATCTAATGCTGCATTTTCTATTCTGTCCAAATGTCTATTTATTTATGAGCAAGTACCACACTATTTTAATTTTGTGGATTTTATACTATACTTTAATAGGTGCTAGGATTAGTCATCCCGGATAACAATCACCACTATCCATTTTCAGATGTTTTTCATTACCCTAAACAGAAACTCAGTATCGTTCAAGTAAGAACTGTCCATTTCTACTTTTCTCTAGTACCTGGCAACCACTAATAAACTTTTGTCTTTATGTATTTGCCTCTTCTAGATATTTCTTTAAAGTGGGACCATACAATATTTGTCCTTTTATGGTTGACTTATTTTGCTCAGCATAATGTTTTCAAAGTTCATCCATGTGGTAGCATGGATCAGGACTTCTTTTCCCTTTATGGCTGAATAATACTTGATTGTATGGGCATAGGACATTTTGTTTAGTCATTCACCTGTTGACGAACACTTGGGTTGTTTCTACCTTTTGGCTATTGTGCCTAATGCTGCAATGAACCATAATGTACACGTATCTTGTTGAGTCCCTGCTATCAATTATTTTGGGTATATACCTAGAAATGGAATTGTTGGGTCATATGATAGTTCTCTGTTTCACTTTTTGAAGAACTGCCGAACTGTTTTCTCCAGTAGCTGTACCATTTTACATTCCTATCAGCAATGGATAAAGGTTCCAGTTTCTCCATCTCCTCACCAACACTTGCTACTTTTCATTTTTCTAATAATAACCATCATAGTGAATGTGAAGTGGTATCTCACTGTGGTTTTGATTTGCATTTCTCTAGTGATTAATGATGTTAAACATCTTTTCATGTGCTTATTGATCATTTGCATATCTTCTCTGTGAAATGTCTAGTCAAGACCTTTGCCCACTTTTTTTTTTTTTGTTGTTGTTGTTCTTGTGTTTTAGGAGTTCTTCATTTATTCTGGCTATAAGATTACTAAATATCAGATACTTATAAGATATACGGCTACTATATATTTTCTCCCATTCGGTGGATTGTCTCTTCACTTTCTTAATAAAGTCACGCAATAGTAATAAACTTATGAAAAAGTTTTTAATTTTGATGAAGTTCCATTTATCTATTTTATCTTTTGTTGCTCATGATTATTGTGTCATATCTAAGAATCTATTATCAAAAACTAGGTTTCAAAATTTTATCCCTATGTTTTCTTCTAGGAGTTAAACAGTTTTAGTTAGTATGGTTAGGTCATTGGTTCATTTTGAATTAATTTTATATATGTTGCATGGGTCCAATTTCATTCTTTTGTGTGGTGAGTTGTCCCAACACCATTTACTGAAGAGACTATTCTTATTCCATTGAATGGACTTTGAACCCTGTCAAAAGTCAGCTGACCATAGATGTATAGGTTTATTTCTGGACTTTCAATTCTATTCCATTGGTCTGTATGTCTATTCATATACCAGTACCATACTGTTTTGATTACTGTAGCTTTATAGTACATTTGAAATCAAAAAGTGTGAATCCTCCTATTTTGTTCTTCTTTTTCAGGATTGCTTTGGCTATTTAGGCCTGTAGAAATTCCTTACGAATTTGAGGATTGGCTTTTCTTTTTCTTCAGAGAAGGGTAGTGGAATTTCAATAGGAATTGTGTTGAATCTGTAGGTCGTTTTGGGTAGCATTAATATCATAACAATATTAAATCTTTCAATCCATGAACACAATATATTTCCATTTAGTCTTGGCTATTTATGGAGCCCTGGAAGTGCAGTGGTCAAGAGCTTGGCTGCTAAGCAAAAGGTCAGCAGTTCAGATGCACCAGCCACTCCTTGAAAACATTATGGGGCAGTTTTACTCTGTCCCATAGGGTAGTAATGAGTCAGAATCAACTCAATGACAACAGGTATTCTTTTTTTTTTTTAATTTTTTTTTTTTTTATTGTACTTCAGGTGAAGGCTTACAGAACAAATAGTTTCTCATGAAACAGTAGTACACATATTGTTTTATGACATTGGTTAACAACCCCACAACATGTCAACCCTCTCCCTTCTCAACCTTTTTTTTTTTTTTGGTGAAAATATACATAGCCAAAGATACACCATTTCAAAAATTTCTACATGCACAGTTCAGTGACATCGACTACACTCTTCCAATTGTGCTGCTCTTCTCACTTTAGATGAAAGCTTACAGAACAAAATAGTTTCTCATTTAATAGTTAGTACACATACTGCCCTATGACAATAGTTAACAACCTCACAACACATCAACACTATCCTTACTCAACCTTGGGTTCCCTATCACCAGCTTTCCTGTCCCCTTCTGCCTTCTGGCCCTTGTCCCTAGAATACTGTGCCTCATTAGTCCCATTTGGTTTTATGTGGCTGTCCACTCCCGGGCTGAACGGTGAACCTTGGAAATGACTTCACCACTGAGTTAAAAGGGTGCCTGGGGGCCATACTCTCGGAGTTTCTCCAGTCTCCTTTAGGCCAGTAAATCTGGTCTTTTTTTGTGTGTTAGAATTTCGTTCTACTTCCTTTTCCAGCTCTGTCCAGAACCCTCTGTTGTGATCCCTGTCAGAGCAGTCAGTGGTGGTAGCCGGGCACCATCTAGCTGTACTGGACTCAGTCTGGTGGAGGCCTTGGTAGCTGTGGTCCATTAGTCCTTTGGACTAATCTTTTCCTTGTATCCAGCAACAGGTATTCTTGATTATTTACCTTTCAGTACAAAATTTATAATCAGTTTTCTTAATTATTAAAAAAAATTTGGTATTTTTATTGGGATTGTTTTAATTATAGTGTGGTCTATATTTATCTAAGAACACAGTCTTTCCATTTATTCAGGCTTTATTTTGTGCCTTCTGCTAGCATTTTAAAGTATTTCTTTTTTTAATAAAGATCTTGAGTCTTTATTGTTGTTTTCATGTAAAGATATTTTATTGTCTGTATTTTTGTTGTTAATGTAAATGAAGTCATTTTTATCATTATAAGCAAATGAGGGTTCCAAAAGCTTGACTCCATCCATGTAATTAAGGTCAACTTTACTTTGAGGAGGCAGCTCTTCCCCAGTCTTCTTTTGAGTGTCTTCCAACCTGGGGGGCTCATCTTCTGGCACTATATCAGACAATGTTCTGCTGCTATTCATAAGGTTTTCTTTGGCTAATTCTTTTCAGAAGCAGACTGTCAGGTCCTTCTTCCTAGTCTGTTTTAGTCTGGAAGCTCAGCTGAAACCTGCTGCCATGGGTGACCCTGCCTGTATTTGAATACCTGTGTCATAGCTTCCAGCATGACAGCAACATGCAAGCCCTCACAGTAAAACAAATAGATGCAGCATGACTCAAAATAGGGAAAAAAAGCTGCAAACATTCATTAATAATTGGAACTTGGAATGTATGAAGTGTGAATCTAGGAAAATTGGAAATCATCAAAAATGAAATGGAACACATAAACACTGATATCTTAGGCATTAGTGAGCTGAAATGGACTGGTATCGGCCATTTTATATCAGACAATTGTATTGTCTACTGTGACAAGAATGACAACTTGAAAAGGAGTGGTGCATTCATTGTCAAAAAGAACATTTCAAGATCTACTCTGAAGCACAGCTCTGTCAGTAATAGGATAATATCCATATGTCTACATTAAGTCTAGTTAATATGACTATTATTCCAATTTACGGACCAACCGCTACGGCCAACGATGAAGAAATTGAAAGTTTTTATCAACTTCTGCAGTCTGAAATTGATCGAACATGCAATTAGGATGCATTGATAATTACTGGTGATTGGAATGTGAAAGTTAGAAACAAAGACAAAGGATTGGTAGTTGGAAAATATGGTCTTGGTGATAGAAACGATGCTGGAGATCACAGGATAGAATTTTGCAAGACAACGACTCCTTCATTGCAAATACCTTTTTCAACAACATAAATGGTGACCGTACATGTGGATCTCACCAGATGAGATACACAAGAATCAAATTGACTATATCTGTGGAAAGAAACAATCGGAAAGATCAATATCTGTCAGAACAAGGCCAGGAGCTGACTGTGTAACAGACCATCAATTGCTCATATGCAAGTTCAAGTTGAAACTGAAGAAGATTACAACAAGTCCACGAGAGCCAAAGTATGACCTTGAGTATATCCCACCTGAATACAGAGACCATCTCAAGAATAGATTTGATGCATAGAACACTAATGACTGAAGACCAGACTAATTGTGAAATGATGTAAGAACATCATACATGAAGAAAGCAAGAGGTCATTAAAAAGACAGGGAAGAAAGAAAAGATCAAAATGAATGTTGGAAGAGACTCTGAAACTTGTTCTTGAATGTTGAGTAGCTAAAGGGAAAGGAAGAAATGATGAAGTAAAAGAGTTGAACAGAAGATTTCAAAGAGAGGCTTGAGAAGACAAAGTAAAGTATTATAATGACATGAGCAAAGACCTGGGGTTAGAAAACCAGAAGGGAAGAACACGCTCGGCCTCGTTGCAATATTGAAGGTTTCTAAGGGGAAACTATTAAACAACACAAGAAGCATCAAAGGAAGATGGAAGGAATACACAGAGTCACTATACCAAAAAGAACTGATCTACGTTCAACAATTTCAGGAGGTGGAATATGATCAGGAACTGATGGTACTAAAGGAAGAGGTCCATGCTGCACTGAAGGCATTGGTGAAAAATAAGGCTCCAGGAGTTGACAGAATACCAACTTAGATGTTTCAACAAATGGATGCAGCTCTGGAATTGCTCACTCGTCTATGCCAAGAAATTTGGAAGACAGCTATCTGGCCAACCGACTGGAAGAGATCCATATTTATGCCTATCCCAAAGAAAGGTGATCCAACAAAATGCGGAAATTTTCGAACAATATCATTAATATCACACCCAAGTAAAATTTTCCTGAAGATCATTCAAAAGTGACTGCAGCAGTGTATTGAATGGGAACTGCCAGAAATTCAAGCTGGATTCAGAAGAGGACGTGGAACCAGGAATATCATTGCTAAGGTCAGATGGACTCTGGCTGAAAGCAGAGAATACTAGAAAGATGTTAACCTGTGTTTTATTGACTAGATAAAGGCATTCGACCATGTGGATCATAACAAATTATGGATGACATTGTGAAGAACGGGAATTCCAGAACACTTAATTGTGCCCAGGAAGAACTTGTACATAGATTTAGAGGCAGTCGTTCCAACGGAACAAGGGGATACTACATGGTTTAGAGTCAAGAAAGGTGTGCATCAGGGCTGTATCCTTTCACCATACTTATTCAGTCTGTATGCTGAGCAAATAATCTGAGAAGGTGGACTATATGAAGAACGGGGCATCAAGATTAGAGGAAGACTAATTAACAAACTGTATTATGCAGATGACACAATTTTGCTTACTGAAAGTGAAGAGGACTTGAAGCACTTACTGATGAAGATCAAAGACCACAACCTTCAGTATGGATTACACCTCAACATAAAGAAAACAAAAATGCTCACAACTGGACCAATAAGCAACATCATGAAAAACGGAGAAAAGATTGAAATTGTCAAGGATTTCATTTTACTTGGATCCACAATCAACACCCATGGAAGCAGAAGTCAAGAAATCAAAGAACACATTGCATTGGGCAAATCTGCTGGAAAAGACCTCTTTAAAGTATTAAAAAGCAAAGATCACCATGAAGACTAAGGCGTGCCTGACCTAAGCCGTGATGTTTTCAATCGTCTCATATGCATGCAAAAGCTGGATAATGAATAAGGAAAACCAAGAAGAATTGATGCCTTTGAATTATGGTGTTGGCAAAGAATATTGAATATATCATGGATGGCCAAAAGAACAAACACACCTGTCTTGGAAGAAGTACATCCAGAATGCTCCTTAGAAGCGAGGATGAGGACACTTCATTTCACATACTTTCAACATGTTGTCAGGAGGGATCAGTCCTCGGAGAAGTACATCATGCTGGGTACACTACAGAGTCAGTGAAAAAGAGGAAGATTCTCAATGAGACGGATTGATGCAATGGCTGCAAGAATGGGCTCAAGCATAACAATGATTGTGAGGATGGGGCAGGACTGGGCAGTGTTTTGTTCTGTTGTACATAGGGTCGCTATCAGTCATAACCGACTCAATGGCACCTAGCAACAACAACAACACACACACACACACACACACACACACACACATAAAACTTCTAAATGGTTGTTGTTTATATGTATATATAAATCTATTTACTTTGCTATATTTCTTTCTATCCTTACTAACTTACTTAATTCTTTGATTGCTTGTTAATTTTTGGTTGATTTTCTTGGCTTTTTTCAGTTTCTTAATCATATTATTGACAAATAATAATTTTAATGCATTCTTTCCAATTTTTATGTCTTTTCTTCCTCTAGTCTAATTACATCATCTATGCCTCTAATACAATGATGTATAATAAAATGTTAAAGATTAAGATGATAGTGGATTTTATGGTCTTATTCCTAACTTTACTGGGAATGACTCTATGCTTCTCCATCTTTGGGCTAAAATAGATATATTTTAACATATTATAGAAGTGTCCATCTTTGTCTAAATTGTTGAGAAGTATGCAATAACTCTCTGATCAGCAATGAACATAAAAGTATGATTTTTTTCTCCACAGATTCATTAATATTTGTAAACGATTTTAATATATTTCTTAATATTGAACCATCTTTGCATTTCTATAATAAATTTCTTTTTTTTCATAACGTATTAATCTTCAATATAGTAGTACAGTTAGTGTTCTAATATTTTATTTAAGTGGGGTTGCTGAAATCGGACCTTAGTTTTATTTTTTTTCTATCATTTCCAGATTAAAAAATAATTTGTAAGTTCACTTACTAAAAAGCTAGTATTGGCTGTTCTTTAAATATTTGGTAGAGTACTTCTGGAAAATCTTCTGATCCCAGTGAGGATTTTGAGGGTGGTAGTTATTTACTACTTTCCCTAGATATTTCTTTTCTGCATTTGACATCTGTATTCATATCTCCTTATCTCATTATTTCTTCCCTGATATATTGGATTTGTATTTTTTGCTCTTCCTTCTTAGAAGCAATTTTTTTTTTTTTTTAATTTATGGAAGAATGTTTGCTCATTTTTTTTTTTTCTGTTTTGAGCAACATCGATTCTGTTAAGTGTTGGCTGCTGTTGCTGTTTTTTAATCTTTTTATACATTTTGCTTCTTTCCAAAAAATTTTTAGTCTTTCTATGGATGAGGTGTATAATGGTTAAGGTTGTGTGCCAAGTTGGCTGGGCTGTGATTTTCAGTGGTTTGACAGTTATGTAATGAAGTATTTATCTTCCACTTTGCAATATAATGTAATCCCTTCCATGATGTGATCTGACGTGATTAATTAATCAGTTGTAAGGGGAGTTGCCTCAGGGGTGTGGCCTACATCCAACATATATGGATGTTCTGGCAAAGCTCACTGGCTTTTTCTTGCTCTCAATCCTGCATCCGCCTCATCTTCATCTGACCTCCAGTTCTTGGGACTTGAGCTAGCCACCTGCTGTATTGTATGCTGATCTTGGGATTCATAGACCTTTGCAGCTTATGAGCCAGCAGCCTGCCATTTTACCTGCCGATCTTGGATTCATCAGACTCTGCAGACCGTGAGCCAGCAGTGAGATCCCAGCCTAACACAAGGTGTTAGTTCCTTCTTTGCTACTCACTTTTGAATAAATTAGATTTTCCTGGACCAGCTATTTACAGGACATGCTATGTATCGGCGAGGGATAACACTGCTTAACCTTCCAGGATTCCTAAACTAGGGCTTTTGTCCTCCTTGCTGTCTCAGGGGCAGTGTTTAACTCACCTCTCTATTCTATAGTCTGAACCACAACCAGGATGGTTTTTGCCACTAGCCCTGTCATGGCCAAGCCTCACAACTACCTCAGTAAAGAAGAAACAAAACCCAAGCCCCATGAGCTGAATCCTTATACTTCAAGACATGCATGTATCTCTTGTGGAGTTTTTGGATGTCTGCTTGCCATGTAGGATTTTGATCTTAGAAATTAACAAAGAGATACTCAGGTTTGTCATGCATAAATTAATTTAGTTCATTGCAAGGTAGTCATGGCGCAACATGTGAGTAAGACCCCACAACATTCATTTAGAAGTGGAAAATCAGAATTAACAATTGCAATTAGAATGTCATTCAATGGTTAGAGTCCATATCTTTAGTCTTCAGGCTTTTACCTTTTACGAGTGGTCTCTGGAGGAAGGCTTGACAAGGACTAAACTTGACAGAGGTCCCTCTTACCTAGTGTCCAAGGTCGGACAGAAGAATCTCAGTCCAGAGTTGTCATGTTTGGGACCTCCAGATGACACAGGAGTTTTCCCTGGGTGACTTAGTCTCCTTCTGGTTCAATCTACAATAGAGGGGACTCAGACTCAGCGTTGATGCTTTATAGTTTATTATGCAGTGCTCTCACAAGACAGTGACGGTGGCTATGGCAGGGCATCTTACAACCAGGGGGTCGTGCAACTCACTCGCCTGGGAGGTTGTCTACCTGAGGACAGGTCTCAATCTGTGGTATGACTTGTCCCCTTATACCTGAGTTTTGCCCAGGCATTATTTTTAATTATTCTACTTTAAGTTTAATCTTGTAAGGGTAAGCATTATTTTAATCCTCTGTGAAAGTTATATCTGCTGTGTTCCTGGAACGTCCCTCTGTAGTTACCATGGTAATCTGTTCTTAAGTTACCTTTTCTGGAAAGTCTCTCTGCTTGTCACCAGAGCAACCTGTTCTTTTCTGAGCAGCTTACAGTTTCAATGTTCTATCTCTCTTGTGCATCCTAGAAACAGATAGTGTAGTGGCCTTGTGTAGTGTTTAATGGCCATGTAGCTGCCCCTTATCAGCAGCCATTTTATGTCCCTAAGGATACCACAACAGTCTCAGTCTTTGGAGAGTCAGACTCTAGAGGAGGTTCCATCTCTCCCTTCTCTCAATGAGTAAGCAAAAAAAAAAAAATCAGAGTTTATACGTGAATATCTCACCTTGGCCTCACTTGATAAGGGCCAGTGTGACATCAAAGACTAGCATGTTACATCTTCTCTCCGAGTTTAGAGATTAGCTGAATGTCACATTGTTTCTTCAAGGTTAAAGATTAGGGAGGTGGTTTAGACTTACGTCTCAAGACTAGTTTACACAGTTTAATTAACTATGTTCTTTGGTGAAAATTCACAAAGGTTTATGGATGAGGCAGAGCATCCAAGAAGTGTGACTGGGTCAAAATTTTGTCTATTTTGGCTTTTGTACAGCTAGATGACCCTTGTACGCATATTTATCATCTCCTGTGTGATAGTTGAAGAAGCCCTGGTGGTGTAATGATTAAAGTGCTCAGCTGATAACCACAAGGTTGGCAGTTCAAAAGAACTAGCTGCTCCATGGCAAAAAGATGTGGCGGTCAACTTCCTTAAAGATTTACAGTCTTGGAAACCCTATGGGGTAACTATGAATCGGAACTGACTCAATGGCTCTGGGGGGTGTGATAGGGAGCTCTAGTAGGTTTGGCTTTTGTGTGTGTGTGTGTGTGTGTGTGTCGTATTTGTAAAACCAGAGAGCCAATGTAACTAAATGGACACTGCCTCAATGTGCCTCCCGTGATCATTGAGACATTGTCATCCCACAAATCATGGTGCCAGAGTGCCACCAGCAACTGATGGGAACATGCATTCCTAGATAATATTTCTCAAAATCCATATTACCAACTAAATATTTAAACACAGTCTGTTAATCTGCATGCATTCCACTACTGAAAACATATGCCATAAACAAAAAATTTACAACACAAAAAAATTCCATCTTGAAAGGGCTCTTAGTTCAATCACAGCAAATGGTTTCCCAAATTCTGTTTTAGGACATTGTTAATGGCCTAAAGTTATACCTTATACTAGATTGAAATTGTCTTCTTAGAAACTTCCATCCTTTAATACAAATTATACCTTCTGAAACCACACATACTAAGTGAAATATCTATTTCTAATGACTAACTAACCTGTTGCTGTTGAGTTGATTCCGACTCATAGCGACCCTATAGGACAGAGTAGAACTGCCCCAGTAGGGTTTCCAAGGAGCAGCTGGTGGATTTGAGCTGCCTACTTTTTGGTTAGCAGTCATAGCTCTTAACCGCTGCAACAGAACATGAAATATTTGAAAGCTATTTTTTTTTCCCTTCAAATGTCTCCTCTCTAGGAAAACACCTTCATTTCATTCAGTGACGTCCAGATGACATGGTATGAATCCATTCCTATCCTGATCACTCTCCTCCTAGTGCCTACTAGATTGCTAATGTTCTACCCTTTCACATTTTGATGCCCAGTGCTAAATAAAATTATCTGAGTATGGTTGATCAGAGTGAGATTATTTTTTACTCCTTTTCCTGGAAATATTTTTAAACATGAGATGTCTCTTAAGGCTAAGTGGTTTATCTTTGTACACTTTCTGTTGCTTAAAATACATATTTTTAGAGCATAAAATATTAGAATCTTTTTTTTTTACTAATACATTAACAAGAGCTACATTGTTATTAATACAAAGATTTGAAGTTAATATAGTCAGTTGGTATGATAAGTTACTCATGTGACAGGTCACTGCTTCTGTTTTTATTTTACCTCTAACAGGAAGGGAAATAAAGTAGACAAGTGTTCTACCGAAACCTCAGTCATAGGAGCTTGATTTTTCCTTTTAGAGTATCTCAACAAGCCAAGTCAGAGGAGCACAATCTCTCCTAACAACTCTTTAAAGTTCTTCACTTTGTTACCAATCAAGCATTCTATCAGCCTGATTCAATTCAATGCCTTTCATGATCTCAGCAGTATATCAACCACTGAGCAGAGATAAAAATGAAGGAAAAAACACAGTCCGTGTTCTCCATGTTGCCACAGTTGTTTGGGGAAGACAAAGGTATGAACGAAACTATTAGAAATATAAAGCAGTATATATTTTATACTACCTAAAATCTGTGAAGCATTATCTAAGGAATACATGCAGGTTAGTAACAATTATAACCACCTACTCTGTGTCAGGCCATATGTTTGTACCCACAGTAATGACTCCTAGTAATTCAAAATTCATTTATAATACGATGTGTTGTATAGCATGGAAGTAGGCTTAACTGGAATCAAAATCATAGTAAACAAAAGCAATTCATGATTTTAGCTAAATGCATTATTTTAATTGCATTATTTTTCAGCTTGATTATTGAACATAAATTTAATTGAATCTCCACATCTTTTATAATTAATTAAGGGAAAATTAAGGAATTCATTTAATGTCTCTTGTATCTAAATGACCAATAGCTACATAATTTTAACTCCTTTAATTCACTATCCATACATATTTGTTTCTTAAATTATATCAAGATTCCTTTGACAGATGTGGTGTATTTGTTCATTTAGTGCCTATAGACTACTCATTTTTGCAATTTGTAATGCTTTTTGCTTTACAAAGAATGTTCCTTAAAGTCAATTTTTTTTCCTCTGATCCTTGTATAGAAAAAGCACTTAAGTAACATTTCTCAAAATTATATCCTCATGGTTCTTAATGCAGACCTACATCAAGTCACATCTGACAGGAAATTTGAACGTAAATGTCCCACTTTGTCAATAGGATTTTCAGTTTTATTTGATAATCCTCACACACTTACAAAATAAAGTTACATTTGGATCAAATAAAATAATGAGTTATATATGCACCTTAGAGTTTAGCTAACTTGGAGGCTTGTGTCTATAATTCAGAAACTACCACCGAATGTCAGGGGTGAGTTTCTTCAAAAGTTAATTAAGCGAAAGATATTCACAGTTAATATTAATGAAATACTAAATATCAAGTAAATATCAGGTAACAGTTCTGAAAATGTCTGACTTAATAAAATATAATAGAATAATAAATAACTGTAACAGTTGATCAACAATCAATGTGCACAGAAGCAACAGTCAAGAAATCAAACAATGTATTGCATCGAGAAAATCTGCTGCAAAAGACCTCTTTAAAGTTTTAAAAAGCAAAGTTGTCACTTTGATAACTAAGGTGCATCTGACCCAAGCCATAGTATTTTCAATCGCCTCATATGCACTTGAAAGCTGGACAACGAATAAGAAAGACAGAAGAATTAATTCATTTGAATCATGGTGTTGGTGAAGAATATTGAATATACCACGGACTGCCAGAAGGACAAACAACTCAGTCTTAGAAGAAATTCAATCAGAATTCTCCTTAGAAGGTCTTGCTTACTTTGGACCCATCATCAGGAAAGACCAATTGCTAGAAAAAGGACATCATGTTTGGAAGAGTCAGTGAAAACAAAGCAAAACCTCAATGAGGACGCTCCACAGAATAATCAGAACAATGGACTCAAATATACCAAAGATCAAAAAGATGGCACAGGGCAGGACATTTTGTTCTGTTATACCTAAGGCCAGTATAAGTCAGAGTCAAGTCAATGGCAAGTAACAACAACAAAAACAAATAATTTATATATAAATATTATTTGGAAACCATGTTTTTAAAAACCTAACTTCAGAAGTAACATCCCGTAATTTCTGCTATATTCTATTCTCTAAAGTGTGTCATCAACTCCAGTCCACATTCAAAGGGAGAGGGATGAAGCTTCACCTCTTTAGGATAGAAGTATCAAAGAATGTGTGGACATATTTTAAAACAACCGTATTCAATTACTAATATAGCTTGGGAAATTTCAGAGAACTCTTGGTAAGACCTTTGAAATAAGATCACTCACATTGTAGAAAACTAAGCCAAACCTATTGCTGTTAAGTCAATTCTGACTCATAGTGACCATACAGGACAGAGAAGAACTGCTCCATAGGGTTTCCAAGGCTGGAAATCTTTACAGAAGCAGACTGCCATGTCTTTATCCTGCAGAGTGGCTGGTGGGTTTGAACCGTTGACCTTTCAGTTAGCATCCAAGCTGCTTAACCCCTGCACCACCAGAGCTCATTTCACATTTTAGAAATCAAGAAAATATAAAAGGAAAAGCTTGTATATAAATTACTGAAAAGTGTTCTCAGAATTAGAAATCTATTTACACCATTTATTTAGAAGAATCTGTTTCAGGATGTGAGTAGCAAGTCATGAAAAAGTGGTATTTCTTATTGCTGACAATTGTCTTATTTTTATAGAACTTCTCTTCTCAAATTCCTTATACCTAAGACTTTGATTCTCCAGCACCACCTTTTTTCCATGTTAAAAAACAACACTATAAGTTTCAGAGAAATTACCTTAGTTATCTAGTGCTGCTATAATAGAAATACCACTAGTGGATGGTTTTAACAAACAGAAATTTATTCTCTGAAAGTGTAGGAGGCTAGAAGTCCAAATTCAGGGTGCCAACACTAGGGGAAAACTTTTTTTGTGTGTCAGCTATAGAGAAAGGTCCTTGTCTCCTTTCAACATTTGTGGGCCCTGCTTTCCTTGGAGATCTCCATGTGTCTTGACATCAATCTTCCCCTGGGTATAGGAGGTTCTCATTGCAGGTACCCTGGGTCCAAAGGACACATCCACCCCCGGTCCTTATTTCTTGGTGGTAGTGAGATCTGTCTCCCTTTGCTCACTTCTCTCTCTTTTTATCTCTTATAAGACAAAAGGTGTGACTCAACCAAGGGCGTGGCTTGAAGAAGGTGAGACTTGAGTAAGATGGTGAGATTCAAGATATGCCCCACTCTAATCCTGTGTTATAGAGGTTTTAGGATTTATAACACATAAAATGGAGGATAGTTATACAATATCACAAAATAGAGGATAATTACATCAGATCACAAAATGGATGATAATTACATCAGATCACAAAATGCAGAATAATTACATACTACTAGGAATCATGGCCCAGCCAAGTCAACACATATTTTTAGGTGACACAATTCAATCCATGATAGAAAGTATGGTATCCCACATCCTTTGGTTTATTGGTTTCTTTCTTCTCCAAATCTGGATGAATTTAGACCTTTTTGCTAAGTGTCAAGCCCTTTTTTTCTTTTATGATCCATCTTTTCCAGAGAAGACTAAGCAATTAATTTAATTATAAAATTAATTTACATTTTATAAACTATTTCTAAATGGTATTCCTTATGGAAAGAATATTTAAAGACATTTCAGAAACTTTTCACATCAAATATTTTCTACTGGTAAGCATAACTTGATCACATATTCCAAGATATATATTTAATAGGCTAATTAAGAAAATTATTTTCAAACATTAAAGGAACTATCAAAATTCATGTTATGATTAATGCCTAAGTTATGTAATGTTGCGATAATGTTTTATACATAGCAAAGGGAATATCAGTTAGTGTAGCACAACTAGATATTTTCTTTTAATAATAAAATTAAAGTGAATGGAAAAGGACAAACTAAATGTAAATAGCAATGTCAGCAAGAAAAAAACAGAATGAAATCCTTGAAACAAAGGAATATGAGAGATGTAAGGGCAATAATCATTTTAGGAAAGTCATAAGAAGGGAGCCCATTTTGGAGCCCTGGTGGTGTAATGGTTAATTAAGCATTAACAGAAAGGTTGGCAGTGCAAACCTACCCAGTGGTTCAGTGAGAGAAAGACCAGGTGATTTGCATCCATAAAAATTATAGGCAAGAAAACCCTATGGGCAGTTCTACTCTGTCACATGGGGTCACTATGTGTCAAAAATAGACTCAGTGTCACCTAGCAACAACAGGCTAAATTACCAAGACTGGTTGAAGGTAGAGGCCTGTAGCTTTGAAAACATTTTGGTAGTACAGTATGAAAGCTCCTTTAAGGATTTAAATATGTATGGCCTTTCTATAACTTCCTGTAACTACTTTCCAATAACTATACTGCATATATTTCAGAATAAAAGAATTTGTATGAATACAGTAGCTTTTCCCTACTGCTGCCATTTTCATGTCTACGTTTCATGTCTACTGGGCTGATGCATATTGAAACACTGCAACAATTTTACTTTGACCCTTCTAAGTTGCCTTGACTTCATCCTAATGAATGTTTTTTTTGAGATCTGAGACCATGTCTTGCTCATTTTGGTATTCCCACAAAGACATTAATTCAGAATTTTACATGTAGTAGTATTAAGTTTAGTTTGTTAAATCAAATTCTAAATTTTAATAATGTTTATGTGCATTGGGAAAAACCCATCTAAAACAATAATAAAGTGGACCAACAGTATGGATTGCACTTCAACATAAAGGAAACAAAAATCCTCACGACTGGACCAATAAGCAACATTATGATTAAAGGAGAAAAGATTGAAGTTGTCTAAGAATTTCATTGCACTTGGATCCACAAGCAACACGCATGGAAGCAGCAGTCAGGAAATCAAATGACGCATTGCTTTGGGCAAATCTGCTGCAAGACCTCTTTAAAGGGTTAAAAAGCAAAGATATCACTTTAAGGACTAAGGTGCATATGACCCAAGCCATGGTGTTTTCAATTGCCTCATATGCATGTGAAAGCTGGAGAATGAATAAAGAAGACCAAAGAAGAATTGATGCCTTTGAATTATGGTGTTGGAAAAGAATATTGAATATACCATGAACTGCCAGAAGAACAAACAAATCTGTCTGAGAAGAAGTGCAGCCAGAACACCCCTTAGAGGCAAGGATGATGAGACTTCATGTCATAAACTTTGGACATGTTATCAGGAGGAACAAGTCCCTGGAGAAGGACATAATGCCTGGTAAAACAGAGGGTGAGTGAAAAAGAGGAAGACCCTCAATGAGATGGATTGACGCAGTGGCTGTTACAGTGGGCTCAAACATAGAAGCGATTGTGATGATGGCGCAGGACTGGGCATTCATTCTGTTGTATATAGGGTTACTGTGAGTTGGAGTCAACTGGACAACCCCTAACAACAACAAACAGTTAAATAAATTGATTTTTTAAATCTCTTAAATAAAATTTAATGTTTTTTTCAGTAATTTAAAAGTTAATTGATCCCCTGGAAAGTACACATACCTATAGGATCAAATAAAATTGTATTTTGTAAACAACTAGAGAAGTTCCTATGTATAGAGAGTATTTCCCTGCTGACACTTAAACAATATAGAAAAATTATAATTATTTAATGATATATTTTGTATTGGTTAATTGCCTATATGGCTCATTAATCCCATGGAGAATTTTTATTTTAACATCTGGTAGACTGAATATCCCATTCTAATCACAACCAAATAAATTTTTGCTGAAGATAATTCAAAAATGGTTGCAGTGGTACATCCACAGGGAACTGGCAGAAATTCAAGCTGGATTCAGAACAGGCTGTGGAATGAGGGATATCATTGCTGATGTCAGATGGATCTTGGCTGAAAGCAGAGAATACCAGAAAAAATGTTTACCTGTGTTTTACTGACTATGCAAAGGCATTTGATTGAGTGGATCATAACAAATCAGGCATGACATGAAAAAGAATGGGAATTCCAGAACTCTTAACTGTGGTCGTGCAGAACCTGCACATAGACCAAGAGACAGTTGTTTGAACAGAACAAGGGGATACTACATGGTTTAAAATCAGGAAAGGTGTGTGTCAGGGTTGTACCCTTTCACCATACTAATGCAATCTGTATTCTGAGAAAATAATCAGAGGAGCTGAAATATATGAAGAAGAATGGGGCATTAAGATTGGAGGAAGACTCATTAACAACCTCGTTATTCAGATGACACAACCTTGCTTGATGAAAGCTGAAGAGGACTTGAAGCACTTACTGATGAAGATCAAAGACTACAGCCTTCAATATGGATTATACCTCAACATAAATAAAAAAAAAACAAACCTATTGCCATCCACTCGATTCTGACTCATAGTGACCCTATAGAACAGAATAGAACTGCCCCATAGGGTTTCCAAGGAGGGCCTGGTGTATTTGAACTGCCAACCTGGTAGCAGCTATAGCTCTTTACCACTATGCCACATACCTCAATATAAAGAAGACAAAAATCCTCCCAACTGGACCAATAAGCAACATCGTGATAAACAGAGAAAATATTGAAGTTGTCAAAGATATCATTTTACTTGAACCCACAATCAATGCCCATGAAAGCAGCAGTCAAGAAATCAAACAACGCATTGCATTGGGGAAATCTGCTGCAAAAAAACTTTTTAAAACGTTAAAGAGCAAATGTGTCTCTGTGAGGAGTAAGGTGCACCTGACTCTAGCCCTGGTATTTTCAATCACTTCATGTGCAGGTGAAGCCTGGATAATGAGTAAGGAAAACCAAAGAAGAATTGATGCATTTGAATTATGATGTCAGTGAAGAATATTGAATATACCATGGAAGAAGTTTAGCCAGAATGCTCCTTAAAAGCAAAGACCTCAAGACTTCATCTCACGTACTTTGGACAAATTAACAGTAGGGACCAGTCCCTGGAGAAGGACATCATGCTTGGTAAAGTAGAGGGTCAGCAAAAAAGAGGAAGACCTTCTACAAGATGTATTGACACAGTGGCTGCAACAGTGGGCTCTAACATAGCAATGACTGTGAGGATGGCACAGGACTGGGTAGTGTTTCATTCTGTTGTACGTAGGGTCCCTACGAGTTGGAAATAACTCCAAGGCACCCAACAACAATAACAGTAGAATGAAGGGACAGCAGCTAATTTCATTAATTCAACTAATAAGCCACTGATTGCTTTATTGAAGTCATTGCTTAATTGGGAGATGCAAGCTATGCATATGCCTTTATCCTAAATTCTAATGGATTCACACAAAAGCCTTCTATAAAAGTAAGTGTAAAATCTTGGATTTGTTTTTCTTCAATTTTTATACCATTGAGTCTATCTTTTGACATTAAAGAAGGAACTAACCAGTGCCTTTATATGTTTAAAATTCCAAGAGTAGTTTTAGAGAATTCTGTTGATAAAATTGGTCTTAATTCTCATTCTACACATTTTCCTAGTAATCCTTTGTCTTAGGCTGGGTTCTCTAGAGAAGTAAAACTAGTAGAGTGTGTAAATATATATATATAGAGAGAGATTTATGTCAAGGAAACAGCTCATGTGATTGTAGAGGCTAGAACATCCCAAGTCACACAGCCGCAGAAGCTGGCAAGCCCAAGATCAGCAGGTCGGAGAGCAGGGCTCCCGCTCACAGGCTGTGAAGGTTGATGAATTCCAAGATTGGCAGGCAAGACCACAGGGTTTCTCCTGATTCACCTAGCTGCAGGGGCTGGTGAACCCAAGATTGGCAGGTCAGAGAGCAAGGTTCCACTCACAGGCTCTGCAGATCGACAAATCCCAAGTTTGGCAGATAAGCTGACAGCTCAAGTCCCAAGAACTGGAGATGAGATGATAGGAGGCAGCTGCAGGATCCAGAGACAGCAAAAAGCCAGAATGTCTGCTTATATTAAGATGCAGGCCACACACCCAAGGAGACTCCCTTTCATCTGATTGGCTACTCACAGTATATTCAATCATGGGAGTGATCACATTAAAACACTGAGAATCATGGCCCAGCCAAGTTGACCCACAATCTAACCATTACACCCTTGATGCTTTCAACTGTTTTTGCAATAACTTTAAATTACTGAGGTAGAAAACATGATTTATTAATCATGACAACACTAAGTTCCTTGCTGTTTATGATATAAAGTAGTACCATTTTAGTTTGTCTTCTCAGTTAGGTTTAAAGTTCATTGAAGGCAAAATCTCTTACATTTTATTTGTGTTCACCACAGTGCTTTACACAGTGCTAGGTGCCTTACACAGTACTAAGTGTATAGCAGATTACAAATTTAGTAACTTTTTTCAGAATTTAGATTTATCTAGTTTTATTCTTCCCCATACTTTCCCCAATCTGTTTTGAAAATTCATCCCTGTCCAACAACATTATCTTTCTTTTTCCGCCAAATTCGTTTTCTTTAAGAACAGACTTAATGATTGTGTTGACTGCCGAGTTTTTATAAGTAAATAAAAACTAAATGTATCCTTTGTAAACATTTGAAATGCTGGTTATAAAGAAATATATTAAAAATTTGGGGATGCTATAAGAGAAAAATAAATAACATCAAATAACAGAGATTTAATTAGTTTCTCAAAGCAAGGTTTTTATAGTGTCTTTTTTGATGTGTCCATGGAACCATTTTGTCCATCAAGCTGATTCCATTTTTCCTATATATATATATATTTTTTTTTTGTAGTCTCTTTTCATAAGCAAATGGGATCTGGGAGCCTTGGTGGTGAGGTGAGGTGTGTAAAAGGTGGTATCGCTAATCAGAAGACATAGTCATTCCTCCACACGTATGCAAAGACATAGTACTTACTGTGTGATTGAATCATCACTTGTTCAAACACTTTTGCCATGATAAACATTAAATTTCCCTTATTCTTATAATAGGTCTGCATATATTTAAAACTTATTTAGAGACAAAGGAGCTCCACCGGCACAATAGTAAGAGTTCAGCGGTTCAAAATGTCAACGGTTCAAACTCACCAGCTACTCCGCAGGAGAAAAGACCTGGTGATATACTCTCCTAAAGACTACAGCCTAGGGAACCCTACTCTGTCCTGTAGGGTTGCTATGAGTCAGAATCAACTTCACAGCACAAAACAACAATAGAGAGACAAAGTAATCACCAGGTTTCTATGGTGCATTGAAGGGAATAGTGCCTATGAAGCATACAACATCCAGTCTCTATCACCTTAGTCTATTTATATTTTATAAATTAAAGAACATAAAACTACTTGCCACAAATTATGTCTAGTTTTCTCTCCAGTATATTATGTTAAACCTATATCCCAGTGGGAGCTGTCAGTTGTGTCTTCTCTTCAGATGAACAACTTCTACAAATGGTGTATAACCAGAAGGGCCAGACGGGCCCTTCATCCACTCTGCCAAAGTGTTTGGGAACCTTTAAGTCCCTCTAGTCTGTCTGTTTTATAAAACTGATTTTCATAATTTCAGGAAAAGTCATACTGCTCTATAGTCAGGGATAAGGGCTAGTTTAAAGTAAAAAGAAATGTCTTCATATCTGTTTTCCTTAAAAATTTTATTTTTTCTGTAAAACAGCAAAAGCACATAGAAATTTTAAATATTCTCAATGGCAAATCACCTTTTAACTGCATAATTACATACTTGTTTTGTTATGGTTGAAATTATAATAAGAGTAAGACATTTCCTGATTTAGTTTTCAATGCATTTTATCCAGGAACTATTATATTTAGTTTTTAAGATCTTTCAGAGACCATCTGGCTCTATTTTTACTTTATATAAATGCCTTCCTAAGCTTTTTAAGATCTCTGAAAGCAGTGATGTTCTGGTCGAGTAAACATTACGTGTATAGTTAGAAATGATGAAGTATTCATTTTGGTTCTTTCTTGACTAACTGCAGAATTGCAAATAAAAATGAGAAATCATTGTCTTTTCCACATGAAAGTATGTTACTTGAGCTGAAAACCAAGAGTTTCCTAATAAAACTGAATCTCCTTTTCCAGATCCCTCTGCCCAGGTAGCCTGTACTTTCATTTTATGGACGAATTTGTAGTCTAATTAATTTTCTGCTATCTTTTAAAGGAGAATTTGACCATGTAATGACAAGGACAAATTTGCCTTCCACTGTGCTCACCACGATTTAGATGACTGCATTAGCAAGTGCAGCTTGGCAACAGAATATCTGGAATCAATCCTAAGAGTGACTCATTCTTTCTGACACCGTCTCCAAAGGGAAGCCCAATGCAGGAAGCAGAAGCCCCCTGATTTCTTATGAATGCTGATACACATGGTCAAAATGTTGGAGAGAGGAGGATGGTCTGGAATAAGACTAAATGCTAGTATCACTCTAAATGCAATCCCAAAAGAACAATTATATTATAGCAGCAGTAAACCCTCTTCAATATTAGAATGTTTTCCTTCACTTTTTGAACCATTTTTTAACCTTGCTACGTAACTGAGAAAATTTATTTTAGCCATAGTCTTTGGGTTTATACAGCATTTTCATCTCTAGGACTCATGTTTTCAGAGGCCATGCTCTTCAGGTGTAATTGATAGTCTTGTTTCACAAGTGCTTAACTGAAGTGGAATAAATTTTCAATCATTTTCCAAACGTACATAATAATAACAACACTCACACTAATGTCTGAATAGTGCTTTAATATTTATAGTAAGTGATGAAAATATTTGTCTGCAAGACCCGCACTAATTTAGTTGAATTTGTATTTGCTTAATACGAAATGCAAAGATCCCTAGTGGCACAATGGTTAAGCACTTAGCTACTAACCAGAAGGTTAGTGATTTGAACCCACCCGGAGGCTCTGTGGGAGAAAGGCCTGGAGATTTGCTTCCATAAAGATTACGGCCAAGAAAACCCTGCGGGGCAGTTCTACTCTGTCACATAGGGTCACTATGAGTCAGAATCAACTCGATGGCACGCAACAACAGATATGAAATACTGACCTATTATGTGACCAAGAACTGAGGTACGTGGTTTCACATACTTTATCCATTTTGGCTTATTTTTCCCATTTTGCAGATGAAAAATATGAAGCTTTGTGTAGTTAAATGATCTAAGTTTACATTTCTAGAAGATTATGAATCAGAAAGGTGAGTGCTAAACTGCTGACTACATATTCAATCCTCCTTTTTTACTATTAAATCCCACCAGTAATGAAAATAAAAACTACAGTGGGGTTTTGTAAGCCTTTACCCAGAAGTTGTGTATGCACAGGGCTCTATGGGCATTAGTTCATTCAATCTTCCCAACAGCATTGTAACATGAATACTCAATTACTCCCACTCTATAGATGAAGAAATGAAAATTGAAGAGGTTCAGTGACTCAGTGAACCATAACATATTCAGATAGTGGGATCCAGAGTGCACACTATAACCATCATATTGTGCTGACCCTTAACATCTCACGTAAAACAGGCAGGCCCTGTAGAACTTGGTCATTCCTTAAACATTTTGCACCCAGTTAGATGTTCCATTCATTGCAGAATTCACAGAATCACAACATCCATGGCAAGTTCTGTCTTTCAGAAGTTCCATGGGCACAAATGAATTCAAATTTCACTTCTGACTCCAAACAATTTTTCTTTAAAAGTAGAAATAGTAAACACAAGGGGAGGTAGTTAAGACAGAGAGAGAGAAAATGAGGAATCAGCGTATTCCTCCTTTCCTCGTGATTCACATTGAGCTGTGCCAAGGTGTCGATTGAGAAACGATGGTGAGGAATCCCAACATACTCGTGCACATGCTATGAAAAATGTTTCCTGTTTTGGTCTTGAACTTCAAAATTCTGATTAAACATTTTTAGTTTATTTTCTAAAGGCCAATCGTCTTTAAGGCTATTGAGATATAACGCTTGAACTAAATCTAAGACCCTTGACTAATTGTTCTAAACCTTTTTATTGAAGTGCAATAAACAAACAAATCATAAATGTACAGCTGGATACATTTTCACAACCAGTTGAAGAAAAAGACTAATAGCAGAATCCCAGAATTCACCTTCATCTCTATTCCAGTTATTAGTCTTAGGGGTAACTGCTGTCTTACTTTCGAATGGCATAGATTAGTTTTGTCTGTTGTACTTTATATAAATGCAATAAAAGATAACGTGCTATTTGCTCATTCAAAATTGTGTTTGTGATATTCATATTATTGTACTTAATTGTAGGTTGCTAACTCAAAATTATGTTTGTGATATTCGTATTACTATACTTAATTGCAGGTTGCTCACTCTTATTGCTATGTAGTATTTTATTGTGTGAATATATAATTTTTTTTTCAATTCATTCTACCACTTACGGGTTATTTCGGTAGTTCTCTGCTTGGGGCTAATGCAAATAGTGTTGCCTCTGGACTCTACTAACAACATCTTCCGATGAAGAGAAACCATTAATTTTAATATAGTCCAATTTTTATCATCTTATTTATTGTTATGGTGTTTTGTGCATCCTATTTAAGGACACACTCCAAAGTCATGAAGATATTTTCCCATCTTTCTCCAAAAGCTTTATTATTTTATTTTTTGCATTTAGATCTATAATCCATAGAGAAATGGCTTTTTTTATGTGGGAAGAGATAGAAGTCAAGATTTATCTTTTTGAATTGGGATAGACAATTGATAAAGCACTATTAAAAAAAAATCTTACTGCACCGTGGTATCACATATGTAATAATCAAATATATGAAAAGACCCTTGACCTATTAAAAAATACTTTCTAAAGTTTTTCCTTTTCCACAGAAAGAGTGAAGAAAAAAATATATAGGGGCAGTGTGGGGGAAGGGAGAATGTACCCAACCAGTTGCTCTCAGTGCCTACATTTGTGGACATATTCGGAAATTTTAAAATAAATTCTGGTTTACAGATTCTCTATAAAAACTGTATGATCTGGAAACACAGCACAAATGCCCACATAGCAACAACTGGCTGGAGATGAATATTGGACAAGCCCTTCTGATGGGACACATATACTCTCCATGTAGTTACCGTTGCCTTCATTCCTAGGAGTTTACATTAATTTGTTATTTATTCACCCTACATTTTCCGAGATTTTTTTATCTCCAAAACTCTAGGAGAGAATTTCTGTATGGCTTTTGACTGATTTTTCTTTGCTCAAGGATAAAAAGTATCTAAGGATTTCAGCAAAAATTCAAACAGGTTTCTGGGCTTTTTAGCAAACCTGTAGAAGTGGAGGGGATCCTCCTTTGATAATCCCAGAGAGAACTGGGGTGGCCTGCACAAAGTAAATGTAAGAGGCCTGGTCTATTAGTCTTGGCAGTCAAATCATCCATACTGGTATAAATCCTAATCTGCCCTTTGTCTTTTTGACACCCCTACCCATGCCTTGGTAGTGCGGTGATTAAGAGCTTGGCTGCTAACCAAAAGGTCAGCAGTTCAAATCCACCAGCTGCTCCTTGGAAACCCCATGGGGCAGTTCTACTTTGTCCCATAGGGTCACTATGAGTTGGAACCGACTCCACAGCAGTGAGTTTTTTGGTTTTTGGATCCATATTCTAAGAAGTCCTGGTGGTGCAATCTGCTCCCACAAAGATTACAGCCTAGAAAACCCTATGGGCAGTTCCACTCTGTCACATGGGTCAAAAATCCACTCGATGGTATCGAACAACAACAACATCCATGTTCTCTGTGTTCTAGGTTTACTGTATAACCCAAGTAAACTCCTATTTTGTATTTTTCTAACATCTTTATTCATAAAAATACCTCTATTTAATTTTTAATGGAGTCCTTGTGTGGTGGAAATGGTTAACATGCTCAGCTACTAATTCAAAATTCAGAGGCTTGAGTACACTCAGAGGCACCTTTGAAAAAAGGTCTGGTGATCTACTTCTGAAAAATTAGCCATGGAAAACCCTATGGAGCACAGTTCTATCAGACACACATGGGGGTCACCATGAGTCAGAATTAACTCTACAGCAACTGGTTAATTTTTAATGCATAGTAGCATTATTACAATGTACTGGGGAAGGATCTGCTTCTAAGCGCACTTATGTGGATGTTGGTAGGATTTAGTTCTTCAAAGTCCACTGGATTGAGGGCCTCAGTTCCTTGTTGCAGCTGGCAGTAGACCACCTTCAGCTCCTTGCCACATGATCTCCATATAGCAGCTCACAAGATGACAGCTTGAATCTTCAGAGTGAGCAAGTGAGACAAGCCAGAGAACGTGAGCAAATCAGAAGTCACATTTTTTTATAGCTTAATATTGGGAAGTGACATACTATGACTTTTGCCATATTCTATTCATTTTAATCAAGTCCAGACCACAATCAAGGGGAGGGTATCATTACATAAGGGCATGAATAGCAAGGGATGGGCAACATTGGGAGCCATTTTGGAAGCTGCCTTCCTGAGGTAGTATCTTAAAAATTTAAATATAAATGTATAATGTTATTGTTATTGAGTGCCGTCCAGTCGATTCCTACTCATAGTGACCCTATGTGACAGGTAGAACTGCCTCATAGCGTTTTATTGTCTATAATCTTTACTGAAGCTAAGAGCCAGGTCCTTCTCCCCAGGAGCCACTGCATGTGTTCAAACTGCCAACCTTTTGGTTAGCAGCTGAGCACTTAACCTTTGTACCAAGAGGGTTCCTTAAACATATTATACAACCCAGTCATTTCGCTCCTTGTACGTGAATGTTCATAGTAACAATATACATAATAGCCAAAAACTGGAAATAATCGAATGTCCATTGACTGATGAATAAATAAAGAAAATATGGTATATCTATGCAATGGAATACTACTTAGTCATAAAAATAATGAACTACTGATACTTGCTAAGGCATGGATGAACCTCAGAAACATTATGTTAAGTGAAAGGAGCCTGATACAAAAGAGCTACATATTGCAGGATTTCATTTATACGAAATGTCCATAAAAGGCAAATCTATAGAGACACAAAGCAGATAAATGGTTGCTGGAGACTGGAATTGGGAGCAGAGATTGACTGCAAATAGATATGAGGGATCTTTTGGCCTGATTGAAATGTTCTAATACGGGTGTGTAGTGATGATTTTACAATCATATAAATTTATTAAGAATCATTGAATGTATACTAACAATGGGTGCATTTTGTTAGGTAAATTATATTTTATTAAATAACATTTGCAAAGGGATGGACTAGGGAAATGGTCAGGATAAAAGAAGAAATGAGGCTTTGTTCTCTTCCCTTTTCTTAGGAACAGAGGATTTTGGAAGAAAAGATACATTTGGAAAAGGAATGAGTAGTTCACAACTGGTATTGATAAGAACACTTAGTTCTCTTTGACCACACAGTAATGTTCTTACAAGAGGGTTTGATATTCAGAGATGAAAGTCACCTAGCAAAAAGAAAGAATGAGTATTCTTAAAAAGATGTCTTATTAATACTAAACACATCATCAAAATTATTTAACGAATATCAGCTCTGCAGTGCCTACCTCACGTCTTTTAGTTCGTTACACCAGCAACGTCTGAGTTAATTGTTACTATCATATTTTATCAATTGTAAGACACTTGGGCTTTTTGCATTTTACTGTCTCTGAAATAGAAATCAATCTTGCAATTGATGTCATATCAGAGTTGAACTGGCAGGTTTTTGTTTTTTTTTTTTCCTTTCTTTCTTTCTTGGGAAACATAAAATAATGAAGTGTCCTATAATCAGTGATATCTTTGATTTAATGATATTCTCTATTTATTTAGAAGGTTAAAGGAGGCAGTACTGATTTTATGTTACTCATGCAAAGACAGTAGCTTATATTGCATGATTCAGGAGACTAGACAGCTTCAACTGTTCGTGATGAATTTCCTGCTTTCAAACTTGGTGCCTGACACCCTACCCTTATTAACTCAGTCTTTAAAATTAAGCATTTTTTTTTTAGCTGAGGTTTCATTTTATATGAAATCTCATTTGACAATACCTTGGAATTTTTAATCTATAGGAGTCCATGGTTATGATTCACAACCAGATATATCCTTTGAAATTTTGTGTACATGTGTGTATAGTATTGGAGCCCTAGTGGCACAGTGGTTAAGTGCTCAGCTGCTAACCAAAAGGTTGGTGGTTCAAAACCGACATCCACTCCACGGAAAAAAGATGTGGCAGTCTGCTTCCGTAGAGATTACTGCCTAGGAAACCCTATGGAGCAGTTCTATTTACTCTGTTCTATAAGATCACTATGAGTCGGAATCGACTCAATGGCCATTTTTTTTGGAGGGGGTGTATATAGTCAATATTTTCAGTTCCGTATCCATATCTTTTTAGCATCCATGTCCTACACACCTGATTGTTTTCTTGAAAAATTGCAACTTTATCTGTGGGTGCACATGTGACTTGCCTAACGTGCTGGGGAGCTAATGCCCTGGAATCATCCCTCGGCAAATGACAAAAGGGAAGTTAGTGGGCAAATATTTCTATTTCTCTGCCCCTGGTTGGGATAACTCTGAGGCATGTAGTGCACTCTCTCCAGAATCCCCCAGGAGGTTTGGACTCTGGTTGCCCACAGTGATAGCTGGCTTGGTCATGCACCATGTATTGGCTTTTTTTTTTCCCTTTACCTTTCTTACTTCCCACACTCTTCTGCTTTCATGTCCTGGGATTACCTCCCAAATAAAGTACTTGCCCTTGAATACCAACAGCTCAAACCAAGATTGTGTGTGGATGAGGGTGTGTGCTCACATTTCATCAAATGTATTTGATTAAGAACAACTGTCTTAAGAGGTATTTGTCAGATCTTTTAAAAAACAGCACCTGATTCTGAAAAGAGCACTGTGAGGAGCTAGTTAACACAGCAGGCCTATTTGCTCGCTCCTGGCATGTCTCCAAGTAAACCTGGAACTACAATTGATGCCTGACTGGCCCCTGGGAATTTGGCCCTCAGAGGGCTCTTTATGTTGCTAATTATATTGTGTACACCTAGAAATAAATTTAGAAAAAAATTTAGATGATGGATAAAGAGACGATCAGCTTTTAGTATCTTGAATCCAGGTTTAAGTAAATTCAATGTGAAATTTTAGGCAAATTTCATTTAGCAATGTGAGAGTTTTTGTGTATTTGTTTTAGGAGCAATGAAATTATGTATGATAGTGAGCAGACGGAAGAAATACCAATGGTAAATAATACATTATATTTATGAATTTTACTCTAATATTGTGCCTTGCGAAAATAAAGTTACAAAAATAAAACAGGTTGGGAAAATCTCTTCATCTTCCCAACTCATTAACTTAATATGAGAGATGAACTTAGTAAATGAGATATGGTTTATTAAAGGCCAGAAAGGGAGGCTTTGCTAATGTAGATAATATGTTTGAGGTGAATAATTAAATAACTAGAAGAAAGAGAGCTAAAGATCTGTCTCTTTAGAATATAATCATATAACTATACACACAGTACACATACACAAATAAGACAGGATCTTAGAAACTCAATTAGGGCAGTCATTGTACCATAAAAAATAATGGTAGTACATTGTGAAACATATGGATAGTCATATAGTATGAAAAATAATATTTGTATTTGTTTAAACTCGCAAAAGAAAGAATCACAAGAACATGAGACGTTGAGTGTCTAAGTGCAGAGTTACCATGATCGCCTGTACAAAGAAGGGGAATCTGCTTGGTTGGCTAACAGGTGTTCATTCAAAAGAAGAAAGATCGTATATATACTGCTTTTCCTTTAAGATAAAATTATCTGCTTGCGTCACATTCACATCCATTATTCTTGTTTTATGTTTATCTTAGTCAGTAAAGTAAATGGAGTTTGACAAATTGAATTGGAATCTTCTCAGAAGCATGTTTCAAGAGCCAAGGGAATAATAAAACGAAATCGATTGTTACCATTTGTACCAACTTGCTTGCAAACAAAAATGTTTTCCAAAGAAAAACCAATAGTGATTTCAATAAAGTAAATGTTATTTTGATCAAGTATTTCCTACAGTTCATATGGCAGGCATTAAACTGAGAATAAGATATGGGTGCAAATTCATGATTCTGTACCCCACAAGTTTAGTAAGCCCTAGAGAAATAAAGTTTCAAAGTGATTCAATTTACAAACCAAGCATAGAGACTTTGCTCTTATACATTAGATTTAAGTGTTGTGTAATTTATCTAATTTACTTGATATGCAGGAACTCATCTAGAAGGGCCCTGAAGAACTTAGAAAAGCAAGTGAAGACTTCTAGCCTTCAGGATTTTTCAGCTTTTGGACTAGCAGGATTTTCTGCCTTCTAGCTCTAATACAAGGCGGGCCCTGGTTTAGTGTATCTTTCTATTAGTTTACATCTATCTGTTTAAATTACTATTCAAACTTATTTCATCACTCATTTCCCAAATGAGACCAGGAGAAATTTCTACCATTTCTGACTTCAGTATTAACTATTCCAACTCTTAGGTCTGGTGGCTTCCAAAAAAACCAAACCTGTTGTCATTGAGTTGATTCTGACTCATACCGACCCTGTAGGACAGAACAGAATTGCCCCATAGGGTGGTGGTTTAGGGGGTAACATTAATTTCTTCTATAGTTGGACATCAACAACAGATACTTTCTTTGCTCTTCAACATAAATCCTAAGCCGAATTTGTAAAGGTGGGTGTTACAGATTGAATTTGTAAAGGAGAAATCCTGAAGCCCCTTTAACCAAAGTAAAATGTCTGAACTAACCCAGACCCCCACTATATTCAGCAAAATCAAATTGAGACTTTTAACAATGTACACCTTTGGGTCCTTTCTCTGGTCAGCAACCATGGATAATTAGAGAGATGTTTTCTCTGCTGTCTAACTAGAAGAATGTTGATAAACTGTTTCTCAAAGTCTAAGAAAACCTTTTCTACCAGATGGTCTCAATAAATCTTTCTTCCATGATAAAGAGGCAGAAACAGTGTCTCAGGAAAAATACCTTGGCACCACTCTTATCTGAGTCTCCCTGGCAACCGCTTACAAGAAAGGTTTCACTTGAGCAAGCTGTTTCTAAGAGAGGAATATCCTGTAAACAATCCCCCATAGCCCCTTCCTGTGGTATACCCCTACAATTTTCACCTGTAGCCAATCTAAGGGGAACACATACGTACTCTAAATCAATCCTCTCCTAGCCCCCAATTCCAGAAAACACGCCTTATGTTGATCTAAGAATGTAACCTCCAATCAAATGATAAAACTTAGGTTCTTTTTTCCAGCTCCTTAAATAGGTGTCCATTGCTTTTTCATCCCGACCCCTCCCCTCCCTAGTAACCATCAAACACTAAATAAACAATAGATAATTGGTAACTTTGGTGAAGGATAAGACAGTACACAATACTGGGGAAGCAAGCACAGCTTGTACAAGGAAAGATCAAGGAAGCTCCACAGACACATCCAAACTCCTGAGAGACCGCATTACATGGTCTTGGGGAACATCTAGCTCAAATGGCATAACATCGTTTATAAAGAAAATGTTCTACATTCTACTTTGGTGAGTAGCATCTGGGGTCTTAAAAGCTTGTGAGCAGCCATCTAAGATACTTTGCTGGTATCACCCCCATCGGGAGCAAGTGAGAATGAAGAAAACAAAAGACACAAGGGAAAGATTAATCCAAAGGACTAATGGACCACAACTACCCCAGCCTCCACCACACAACTAGATGGTGCCCGGATACCACCACTGACTGCTCTGACAGGGATCACAATAGAGGGTCCTGGACAGAGATGGAGAAAAATGTAGAACAAAATTCTAACTCACAAAAAAAACAGACCAGACTTACTGGCCTGACAGAAGCTGGAGAAACCCCGAAAGTATGGCCCACAGACTCCCTTACAGCCCAGTAATGAAGTCACTCTTGAAGTTCAACCTTCAGCCAAGGTTTAGACAGGCCCATAAGACAAAACAAGACTAAATGGGCACACCAGCCCAGGGGCAAGGACTAGAAGGCAGGAGGAGACAGGAAAGCTGGTAATAGGGAATCTAAGGTCAAGTAGGGAGAGTGCTGACATGTCCTGGAGTTGGCAACCAATGTCACAAAACAATATGTGTACTAATTATTTAATGAGAAGCTAGTTTGTTCTGTAAATCTTCATCTAAAGTACAATAATAAAAAAAAAAAGAAAGAAAGAAATATGTGTCCATTGCTCCTCCGTTTTGGACCCATTTGATTTCACTCTAGTGGACCTGTAGCTCCCCATTCAAATGTGCTCTTGAATGCTTAATAAATCCTCTATATTTTAATTATTTTAAGATCTGGAGACATTTCTCTGTGACAAATTGTGTCCTCAAAATGTGTTGTAAATCGTAACCTATGCCTCTGGTTATAATCCCATTTGTGAATGGATTGTGATTTTTTATGTGAATGAGGCAGGATTTTGTTATATTAATGAGGATTAGGTTACATTTATTATGTCAGTGAGGCAGAATTAGGGTGTATCTAGAGTCAATCTCTTTTGAGATATAAAAGAGATTAAACAAGCAAGCCAGCAAGCAGAGACAGAGAAAGAGAGATGCCAAGCCACATGAAGATTGCCCAGAAACAGAAGCTCAAGAGAGACAAGCACTTTCTTCTAGCTCCTACAGAGAAAGAAAGCCTTCCCTTAAAGCTGGCACCCTGAATTTAGAATTCTAGCCTCCTAAACTGTAAGAAAATAAATTTCTGACTCTTAAAGCCACCCATTTGTAGTATTTCTGATATAGCAGCAGTATATAACTAAGACAGAATTTGGTGCCAAGAGTGAGGTGTTGCTGTAACAGATACCTAAAATGTGGAAGCAGTTTTTGGAATTCGGTAATGGATTGAGGCTGAAAGAGTTATAAATTGCCTAATAGTAAAAGCCTAGATTACCTTTATGGGATACCACTTGAGATATATCAACAAACAGTTGCAACTCGGGAAGCACTAACCTATCCATGCCAAGAAATTTGGAAGATAGCTACCTGGCCAACTGACTGGAGGAGATTCACATTTGTGCCCATTCCAAAGAAAGGTGATTCAATAGAATGCAGAAATTATTGAACAATATCATTAATATCACACTTAAGTAAAATTTTGTTGAAGATCATTCAAAAATGGTTGCAGCAGTGCATCCACAGGGAACTGCCAGAAATTCAAGCCCAATTGAGAAGAGGAAGTGGAACAAGGGATATCATTGCTGATGTGATGAATCTTGGCTGAAGGCAGAGAATACCAGAAATATGCTTTCCTGTGTTTTATTGATTATATAAAGGCTTTCAACTGTGTAGATCATAACAAATTAGGGATAACATTGCGAAGAATGGGAATTCCAGAACTGTGCTCATGAGAAACCTGTACAGGAAGAGGCAGTCATTTGTACAGAACAAGGAGATACTGCGTGATTTAAAATCAGGAAAGGTGTGTGCGAGGGTTGTATCTTTTCACCATACCTGTTCAGTCGGTATGCTGTACAAATAACCCAAGAATAATCTGAAAAGCTGGACTCTATGAAGAAGAACAGGGCATCAGGATTGGAAGAAGACTCATCAACAACCTGCGTTATGCTAATGATACAACCTTGCTTGCTGAAAGTGAAGAGGACTTGAAGCACTTACTGATGAAGATCAAAGATACAGCCTTCCATATGGGCTACACTTCAAAAAAAATCCCCACAATGGGACCAAAAAGCAAAATCATGGTAAATGGAGAAAATATTGAAGTTGTCAAGGATTTAATTTTACTTGGATCTACAATCAACGTCCATGGAAGCATATGTCAAGAAATTAAAGGACGTAGTTCCTTGGTCAAATCTGCAGCAAAAGACCTCTTTAAAGTGTTAAAAAGCAAAGATTTCACCTTGAGGACTAAAATGTGCTTGACCCAAGCCATGGTATTCTCAATTGTCTCATATGCATGCAAAACCTAGACAGTGAACAAGGAAGACTGAAGAAGACTTGATGCATTTGAATTATGGTCTTGGTGAAGAATATTGAATATACCACGGATTGCCAGAAGAATGGAGCCCTGGTGATGAAGTGTTTAAGAGCGACGGCTGCCAACCAAAAGGTCGGCTGTTTGCTTCCACCAGCCATTCCTTGGAAACCCTATGGGGCAGTTCTACTCTGTCCTATAGGGTTGTTATGAGTCAGAATCGACTCGACGGCAATAGGTTTGGTTTTTTTATTTTGGCCAGAAGAACAAATACATCTGTCCTGGAAGAAATACAACCAGATGCTCCTTAGAAGTGAAGAAGGCTAGACTTTGTCTCACAAACTTTGGGCATGTTAACAGGAAGGAGCAGTCCCTGGAGAAGGACATCACGCTTGGTAGAGTAGAGGTCAGTGAAAAAGAAGAAGACCCTCAACCAGATGTATCGGCACAGTGGCTGCAACAATGGGCTCAAACACAGCAATGACTGTGAGTATGGCGCAGGATTGCACAGTGTTTTGTTGTTGTACATAGCATCACTATGAATTAGAACCAACTCAATGGCATCTAAAAACAACAAAAGATTGCCTTGAAAAGATTGTTGGTGGTATTATGGACATCAAAGGTATTTCTAATGAGGGCTCAGAAAAAGTGAGGAGAGCTATAGAGAAAGTCTCTATTGTCTTAGAGAATACATATGGCACCAGCAACACAGTGTTGCTAGAAATGTGGACGTTAAATGTGCTTCTGTGAAGTTCTTTGAAAAAAAAGATGAACATGTGATTGGACAATGGAAGAAGGGTTTTTTTTATGTGGTGGCAAAAAACTTGTTTGGATTATTTTCAAATGTTTGGTGGGGAGGTAGAACTTGTAATTGATGAACTTGCATATTTGGTTGATGAGATTTCTAAGCCAGATCTTAAAGGGGCTGCATGATTTCTCCTTGCCGCTTATAGTAAAATTTGAGAGAAAAGAGATGGGACTTCTAAATGAACTGTGCAAAATGAAAACAGAACTTAAAGAGTTGGAAAATCTTGTTGTACAATTGAAGGACACATGTCCTAGAATACTGACCAAGGATATGCCTCACAATCTTTTGTTAAAGAGATGAAGCCTGTGACTGGAGGATCTAACAAACTACCACAACAGAAAACTCAACAGCTTAGGCTGAAAGAGACAGAGAAAGAAAAAATGGAAAGAATGCTGTCTGCCTCTTGAAATTCTACAGGCAAGAAACAGGCCGAAGTAGCTAGATCTGTTGTCCTCCAAGAAAATAAAAGGATCATCCCTGGAGCAGCTCGGAGATCAGCAGAACTGTTGGAAGGAGCACGGGAAGCATGGCCTTTTCGGTTTCAAAAGATGGGTCCATGGTCTCCTGGATCTCTAAGGGTGGTGCCATAGCCTTGTAGGTTTTAAAGAGTTGGATCTTTGCCGACTCGGTTCTGGAGAATGGGGCTGATGTTAAGGTGTGCTAGGGGGATGGGGACACTACCCAAAGCTGAGATGGTGGGGCTACCAAGCCCAAGGGGAAGAAGAATGGGGACGGGAGTCACCACTCAGATGGACTAGGAGAATGGGGCCACTCAAAGTCGAAGGAACAGAGTTGCCATCTCAGTGAGGCTGGAAGGTGGAGCAGAAGCCCAGGGCCGAGGGGCTTCCATCCAGAATACAGGGAGCCTGGTTAACACCCAGAGTCTGGAGGGCAGGGCCATTGCCAAGGTGGTCTCAGAGAACAAAGGATTATTTTCAAGCCTTGAGAGCTAATATAATTCGTTCTGCTGGGTTTTGGGCTTGTTTGGTGCTTGTTGTTCCTTCTTTCCCTTCAATTTTTCCCATTTGTAATGGAAATGTCTAGCTTGTGTCAATTCTACCATTATACCTGGGAAACAGGTAACTAGTATTCTAGCATTCACAGGTTCACAGCTGAAGAGGAATTTTGCCCCAGGATGAAATGTGCCTAAAGTCTCACCCATATTTGATTTAGATGATTCAGAGGATGAGATTTCAGACTTGGAGCTGATTTAGGACTTTTGGGATAATGTGATGAGGTAAAACTGTTTTGCATGTGGAAAGGACATGAATTTTGGGGGGCCATAGGGTGGAATGTTATGGATTGAGTTGTGTCCCCCAAAAATATGTGTTGTAAATTCTAACCTCTGCCTATGGTTATAATCCCATTTTGGAATGGGTTGTGTTATGTTAACGAGGAAGATTAGGTTATGTTAAGGAGTATTAGGTTATGTTTGTTATGTCCAGCATCTCCCCTTACCTGGAAGAAGGAGAAGTGAAGTGTATTATGTGAATGTGGGAGAAGAAACTAGGCAAGCTTGGTTCAGCCCCCAGCCATCTCTTCTTTTTGGATCTGCCAGAAAGCTGAGAAGACGCTTTCTGATCTGCCCTCTCAGCCATGTGGAAAGTTTAGCCAAGTAGACCTAAAATTACCAAGTGTTACTCAAAGCTTGAAGTATTGGTGGGTCAGTGGTAAAATTCTTGTCTTCCATGCAGGAGACCTGATTTCTACTCTCAGACAATGTACCTCATGCACAGCCACCACTCGTCTGTCAGTGAAGGCTTGCTATGGTGTTGAACAGCTTTCAACAGAGCTTCCAGACTAAGACAGACTAAGAATAAAGGCCTGGCTATTTACTTCTGAAAATAAGCCAATGAAAACTGTATGTATCACAAAGGAATATTGTCTAACTCAATCAATTATGGACATGATCGAACATTGTTCATTATCCATCATGGGCTGGGCAGCATTTCATTCTGCTGTGCATGGGGTCTCCATGAATTGGGGTCAACCTCACAGTAGCTAACTACAACAACCTAAGGTTAAATCAGTTTAACTCAGGCTAAATCAGCTTAACTCAGGAGAGAAGTATTAGTATGTTCCTCTAGACTTCATCCTCCAATAATGCTTTCATCCATAATAAATTGACACTTTGGCATTTATCTCTCTGTCTCCCATTTCAGTCTTTTAATTAGTTCAGAGCTCAAGCAGGAGAAGCAAATCATTTCACAAATTCCTTAAACTTCAACATTTTTTTTTTCCAGGAGCCTTGGGAAATATATGAGAAGTAGATTCTCAGGACCAATATAAAACCTTCAGAAAGCAAAGATTCTGGTGAGGTGGATCATTTTAGTGAATGGGGACCACTCTAGTAAATTAGGATCATTTCTGGCTTGGACCTTGGAGGGTCACTGTAGCCTCTGGTGATTTTGCTCACAGGTGAGGGCCTATTTTATACAGGCAGGGTTTTTAAAAATAGGCATAGACTTTGACAAATACAAGATGCTCAAGCTCTAGCAAATGAACTAGAACAAGTCCTTACCAAACATGAAACTTTAAGAAATTAGAAAATGCTGACTTGTGGCCTCAGTAATATGAGCTATGTTGGCTTAAGCACATGAGATACCAGAGCTTGACCTTGAACTACCCAATATGACTTGGTAGTGCAGATAAGGTTGAGTCAGGGATTAAATATTTTTAGACCTGGGAGAGGAAGTGTATTTGTCATTTTATAGTATACATGATTCACTTGGGCAGGTAAAGACTTAAAAGTGAAAAATCAGGTATGTTTCATATGGACTTGGAAGTGCTAATGATTGCGGCCTTGGCTGAAAAGAATTGGTGCCCGGCCAAGATCGTCTGCCCATATTCCACTGCTCTTTATGTTGTTTGAATTGCATTTGGAGGGAAAGGACATACGCATAGTCTTGGGAGTCACC
This sequence comes from Dugong dugon, assembly GCA_030035585.1. NCBI lineage: Eukaryota > Metazoa > Chordata > Mammalia > Sirenia > Dugongidae > Dugong > Dugong dugon. The sequence continues at coordinate 95,027,692 of CM057463.1, read as the reverse complement.
TCCTACCATGTGGTCTCAAATCATGTCTGGGTTTGTTTAATTACTTAAACAATTGGTTTTAGATATCAGAGACCCAAACTTCGGCTTCACCAACAGGAGTACGTTGTACTTTATAATTGAATAAATTTCAAAAAATGAAAGACTCTTATTTTTAAAATTGCCATTTTCTTGGGTTATGGTTGAGGCTCAGAAATAACTCAATAAAATCATTGCGAATCCACAGACTAAAATGGAAACTTAAAAGGCTCATGTCTAAAATACTCCAAATCTGAGAAGCAGGACAACTCAGAAAAACAAGTAGACACAGATGTAGATTGAAAAGTGTGGCTCATATTAAAAGTCCTTATGCTTACATTTTTACTTTAAAACAGAAAAAGTGAGAGAATTAGAACAAATCAAGAATGATAAGCTATTTAAACTGGAGAAAGAAAGCATTTTCTGGACAAAAAAATTCATATATTAGAGGATAGAAATTATAGAAATGAAGGAGATAATGAATCTCAAAAGCCTAGATAGGAAGATAGAAAGGGGAGAAGATGAAGCCAGGTCTAAATTTTTTAAAAGAAAATAATAGAAAAGAGAGCAACTCTTTTAAGTGTTGCTGATCACTTGGTGACGGGTCTCAACAATGGCAAGGTCTCAGAGACCTAACTCTGATTCCACTAGATGGAACCAGGATCCAGAAAATACTAAAGCAGTACTTTCCAACCTTATTCAAATCATAGCACATACTATTGCACATAGTATCTGTGCAACATGCTGGCATAAAGGGACAAAGCTTTTCATGTGAGACTCAACAAACGCAAAAACTCTGGCCACCTCAGACTTCTCCCAGCAACCCTGAGAGCTAAAGGGATCAAATTTAGGCCTCATGCTACATATTTCACACTACAACTGTTGGGAGGCTCTGTGGTAGCCAGTCAATAGAGATTAAGATTGGCACAGTTTTGTCAGTCGTTTACAAAAAACCTGGTTAGATTTAAAATGGAAGATGGGATAATGATCAAAAAACACTACAATATTAGTTGGTGAATTGAAAACCTTAAAAGCAAAACTGAGGTTTGCTGAGGGAGAAGAACTCTGCCTCAATACTGTAAATAAATATCCAGCTGGAATTTCCAGCCCTCACCCCCACCCCCACCCCCACTCTGGTCTACTGCTTCCAAACACAAGATTGTCAGAGTCTCTAGCCTGTCACCTGACTTCGAGAGTATGAATTTGCCAGCCCTACAATCATCTGGGCCAGTTCCTTAAAATCAATTTCTCTCTCTCTCTTTCTAAATATATTTTATTTACTTCTGTTTGGTTTTCTCTGGAGAACCCTGACTAAGACAGAGTGAGACTGCCCAGAATGACTACTGATTTTCTTTTGAGAGAGGCGGAGTCACATTCCCTGTTGGCCTTGGTGAGTGAATTATCTAAATAGCACATTTGGAAAAATAAACTGGGTAAGATTCGTTTTAGTCTATTCTTCTCCAAAACCTGCCTTCCTGAACAGAGGTACACACTCTATTTTGCTCTCTCAGCCAGTGTTAGGGGGCCAACTTTATACCTAGGGGAGGCCAGAGGTTGTCCAATGTTGCCTGCGTGAAGGTGGGTAGGTCTCCCTAATCCAGGGGTAAAGTAGAAGTAACCCCATTTGACAGCGTATTTAATCAACATCCTGACATTATCTTCTTCACCAGTAAAAAGGATTTGGTCTCCATCTAAATCACTCAGACAAGGAGTGCTTTAACTTTATTCAACAAATGTTTATTGAATGCCTTCTATATAAGAAATACTGGTTTATGTGCTAAGGATACAACTGTGACAAAAATCATAGAAAATCCAAGCACTCATGGAGACTATATGATACATGGAGAAGGAATTTAACATAATTAAAAGTAAATTATATAGCATATTAGATAGTTAACATAATTAAAAGTATAGTATGTTAGAAAGTGAAAAGTACTATGGAAAAAAATAAAGCAGATAGGGCTTATGGAAAATGCCAGAGGTGGTCAGTGTAGACTGTTCTGAGAAGGTGGCAGCAAGCCGTCTGGATCTCTGGAGGAAGGGTGTTCTAGGAAGTGTTCTTTCTCTTTTTTTTTAACAATTTATTTTATTTTATTGGTGAAAATACACACAGCAAAACGTACACCAATTCAACAATTGCTACAATTTATTAACATTGACTACATTCTTCAAGTTGTGCAATCGTTCTCACTGGTCCCCTTTCAAATTATTCCTCCACCATTAACATAAACTCACTGCCGCCTAAGCTTCTTATCTAACATTTCACATTTCTGTTATCAATTTCATCCTCTATAATTCTTTAAAAGAGCACAATGCCCAAGACAGGCATTCTTAACTAATTAAACTAAACTATTGTTTGACATAAAGAAGACTTCAAGGGCTATTTTTGGTTTAAGGTTTAAAGATTATTTCAAGGCAATAGTTGCAGGAGTGAAGGAAGTTCTACTGCAAAAGTCTTGGGGCAGTAAGGTACCTCTGTGTTCAGGGAACAACAAAGAAGAGGGATGTTATTTATTGACCCTCTAAAATACCATACAAAATGTGGCCATTAAAGTTGGTGGACTAGAAGACGTCCAGGCAACATTGCTTCAATTTACTCTTTCTTTGACCAGAAATCTTTTTTTTTTTTCTCTTTTGTACTTTAGATGAAGGTTTACAGAAAAAATAATTTCTCATTAAACAGTTAGTACACATATTGTTTTATGACAATGGTTAACAACCCCATGATAGGTCAACACTGTCCCTTCTCAACCTTGAGTTCCCGATAACCAGCTTTCCTGTGCCCTCCTGCCTTCTAGTCCTTGTCCGTGGACTGTTGTGCCCCATTAGTCTCGTTTTGTTTTATGGGCCTGTCTAATCTTTGGCTCAGTGGTGAACCTTGGGAGTGACTTCATTACTGAGCTAAAAGGGTGTCTGGGAGCTGTACTCTTGGAGTTTCTCCAGTCTCTATCAGGCCAGTAAGTCTGGTCTTTTTTTGTGAGTTAGAATTATGTTCTACATTTTTCTCCAGCTCTGTCTGGGACCCTCTGTTGTGATCCCAGTCAGAGCTGTCAGTGGTGGTAGCTGGGCACTATCTAGTTGTATTGGACTCAGTCTGGTGGAGGCTGTGGTAGCTGTGGTCCATTAGTCCTTTGGACTAATCTTTTCCTTCTATCTTGTTTTCTTCATTCTCCTTTTCTCCTGAAGGGGTGAGATGAGTGGATTATCTTAGATGGCTGCTCACAAGTTTTTAAGACCCCAGATGCTACTTACCAATCAACCAGAAATCTTGCTGCTATGTAAGCTATATGGGAGAATGCACTCTGCCTCGTTCACCACATTGTGCCTGTATGATGCACAAAACAATGCCTGGCACATGGTAGGCATTCAACATATAGTTGTTGAACTAAAGAACAAATAACTTTATTAATATGCACTATGAAATATTCAACAAATATTTACTGATTTTACTCAATCCCAGGTGGAGTTTCAGGTGCCAGTAACATAAACTTGAATAAGATAGGGTCTCTACTTGCAAAGGGTTCAGAGTCTAGTGAGAGGGGGAAAAACTTGATCAATGTTTATACAATTTTCTCCCCCAAGCCTTGTCCTTTCAAATTTCCCCATCTCAACCAGTGTAAACTCCATTTAGTAAAGCCATCACCAAATAATCAGAGCCCGGGTAGTTATTACAGAGTGGTCATTACAGCCTTGGGAGACCCTATGGGGCAGTTCCATTCTGTCCTTTAGGGTCATTGAATCAGAATCAACTTAATGGCAATGGGTTTGGTTTTTCTGGTTTTTCCTATTGATTCTAATTAACCACTGTGCCAGCTAAAGAGTCTTCCAGCATTTTCAGTTTAACCATTTCCAAGAAAAAAAATGGAGGAATTCCCAACTTTTTCTCACTATTGTACATGTCCCTACTCATTTTCATAGGATTATAGGTAAGGATCAGGCCATTGTGAGAAAGAGTGTTTACCCAACCTAGCCAGATGTGCCCTGAGCAAAGATTTGTGCACAAATAGTCATCATTCCTATTGGACAATTAAGCAGGGGAGTGCTGGATGGTGACCGAGAGAAGTTCTCACCAGGTGCCAAGTGAGGGTGCACGTGGTATGGTTTCTTGCTGCATATTAAGGTATGTTTCCATTTAAATGAAGTCTGCCTTGTTTTTGGATTGGGATGTGTCTCTGCAAGGCTCCAGGACACTATAATAATGCTCCTTATAGTGAGTTTCTGCAAGGTCTTTCTACCATTGCTTTCAAGACAAAGTGCCCTCTTAACATGGTAAATATTCTGATATCAGATCCTGGACTCATAGGGTAACTTTAATAGTCCTCTTGCTTCATATTCCTCCTGCCCTCTGACTCCAGCCTCTGTATTTCCTACAGTAATCCTGATTTCCTATTCCCTCCTGGCAAACCTCTCTGTATTTCACTCTATACCTTGATAGCTCATTAAACTCTCATCCCAATTCATTAGATTTGCAAGAACTATTAATTCTACTCCTAAAAGCAGAGAGAAATATTTGTATTCTATTTTTCTGGTGAATCAAAGAAAAAGGAAATTTGAAAAATCAGTTAAGTCTCCATAAAAAAACAGAATGACATACTTCCTTTCCCTAACCCCACACTCCATCCCCAACCAAGTTTTACCAGGTTGGTTCTACACGTAAGCTATGTCTGAAATTGATACACTTATTACCAATACTTTTAATACTTCCCTAATCCAATTCATTATCATCTTTTGTTTGAAAATTTTATGGTCCCTAAACTGAGCTCTTCAGTTTCTCTTGTTAAACCCAGGATACTTGTAAGCACAAAGCAGTAATATTAAAATCATGTTGAAGTGCTGGGGTTAGGAAGGATTCCCAGAAGTTGGTGGTTAATTCAAATTTTGAAGGATGAGTAGGATTTGGTGAGGCAGAGAATGGATGAAAAGCCTTCCAAGAAAGAGTAGTGTGAGCAAAGACTCCCAGGTAACAAGGCATAAGGTGAGAGTGGCCAGATGGGATTTAAAGGATTGTGTGGGTGGTGACCCATCTGGGATACTTGGAGAAGTATTACAGAAAATTCAGAAATTCGGTCTAAGTATGAAGCACAATGCTGTGAAGACTGAGTTACCCTAGTTGGCATATTTTTTCCACACTGTTGGAGGAATAATAAATAGAAAAGTTCAATTTGAATAAGGTAGCCATTTAGAAATGTTAACTTTCCTCATTTGGATTTGCTTTTTTATTTCTGTGACTCAAATGCACAAACAACCTTTTCTTCTTCTCTTAATTAATTATTGGCACTTAAGTTGTTGTTGTTCTTAGGTGCCTTTGAGTTGGTTCCTACTTATAAAGACCCTATATACAACAGAACAAAACATTGCCTGGTCCTGCATCAACCTCACAATCATTGCTGTGTTTGAGCCCATTGTTGCAGCCACTGTGTCGTTCCATCTCATTGAGGGTCTTCCTCTTTTTCACTGACACTCTACTGAGCATGAAGTCCTTTTCCAGGGAAGACTGGCACACCTTTCCTGATTTTAAACTGGACTGCCAGAAGATTGAGTAAATCTGTCTTGGAAGAAGTATAGATAGAATGCTCATTGGAAACGAGGATGGCGAGACTTCATCTCTCATACTTTGGACATGTTATCAGGAGGGAGCAGTCCCTGGAGAAGGACATCATGCAGTAAAGTAGAAGGTCAGTGAAAAAGAGGAAGACTCTCAAAGAGATGGATTGACACAGTGGCTGTAACAATGGTCTCAAGCATAACAATGATTGTGAGGATGGCACAGAACGAAGCAGTGTTTCACTCTATTGTACATAGGGGCACTATGAGTTAGAACTGAATCGATGGCACCTAACAACAACGACAGCATCCTCTTGTTCTGTTCAAACAACTGCCTCTTGGTCTATGTATAGGTTCCTCATGGGCATAATTAAGTGTTTTGGAATTCCATTCTTCACAACAACGTTATCCATAATTTGTTATGGTGTACGTAGTCGAATGCCTTTGCATAGTCAATAAAACATAGGTTAACATCTTTTTGGTATTCTATGCTTTCAGCCAACATCCATCTGATATTAGCGATCATATCCTTCCTTCTGTCTCCTCTTCTGAATCCTGCTTAAATTTCTAGAAGTTCCCTGTTGATGTACTGTTGCAACTGTTTTTGAATTATCTTCAGCAAAATTTTACTTGCATTTGATATTAATGATGTTGTTCGATAATTTCTGCATTCTGTTGGGTCACCTTTCCTTGGAATGAGCACAAATATGGCTCTCTTCCAGTGGTTGGCCGATAGCTGTCTTCCAAATTTCTTGGCATAGGTGAGAGAGTACTTCCAGCATTACATCCATTTGTCAAAATATCTCAGTTGGTATTCTGTTCAGTTCCTGGAGCCTTGTTTTTTTGCCAAGGCCTTCAGTGCGGCTTGGACTTCTTCCATCAATACCATTGGCTCTTAAATCATATGCTGTCTCCTGAAATGGTCAAACATTGACCAAACTTTTTTTTTTTTTTTTTTTACAGCAACTCTGTGTATTCCTTCCATCTTCTTTTGATGCTTCCTGTGTCTTTCAATATTTTCAGTATAGAATCCTTCAATATTACAACTTGAAGCTTAAATTTTTTCTTCAGTTCTTTCAGCTTGAGAAATACTAAGATTTCTTCCCTTTTGGTTTTCTAACTTTGTCTAGATCTTTGCACATTTCATTATAAGACTTTGTCTTCTCGAGCCATACTTTGAAATCTTTTGTTCAGCTCTTTTACTTCATCATTTTTTCCATTTGCTTTAACTGCTCTATGTTCAAGAGCAAGTTTCAGTGCCTCCCCTGACAACCACTTTGGTCTTTTCTTTCTTTCCTGTCTTTTTAATGACATTTTACTTTCTTCATGTGTGATGTTCTTGATGTCATTCCGTAACTACTAGTTCGGTCTTCAGTCATTAGTGTTTAATATGTTAAATCCATTCTTGAGACGGTCTCTAAATTCAGGTGGGATATACTCAAGGTCATAATTTGGCCCTTGTGGACTTGTTTTAATTTTCTTCAGCTTCAACTTGAACTTGCATATGATGGTGGTCTGTTCTGCAGTTGGCCCTTGCCTTCTTCTAATTGATAATATTAGGCTTCTCCATCATCCTTTCCATAGATGTAGTTGGTTTGATTCCTGTGTATTCCATCCAACGAGGTCAACGTGTGTAGTTATCATTCCATTTATGTTGCTGAAAGAAAAGTATTTGCAATGAATAATTTATTGGTCTTGCAAAATTCTATCATGCAATCTCCAGCATCATTTTATCACTAAGGCCATATTTTCCAACTACCAATGATTCTTCTTTGTTTCCAACTTTCTCATTCCAATCACCAGACATTATCAATGCATTTTGGTTGCACGTTTGTAAAAACAGCTGGGGTGGGGGGCAGTGTCTGACCTCCTCTCTCTTCACAAGGGGGAAAGGGAATCAAGATCAACAACATTAGGCTGATTCCTATGAGGCAGGGGTCAGACATCCCTCCTCTGTCTGCCATCCTTACCAATTCTGACACCTACTGTCCCTCCCATGGAACCATCTTATTTTCTGCTAGGTTTGATAATTCCTTGCAATGGCCACACAGAACTCACAGACAATACTCAGGATTATGGGGTTTATTAGGGAAGCAACAGGTTACAGTTCAGGCCTAGGAACACTCAAGGATACAGTTCTTCCATAAGGATAGCCTCTTCCCAGCGGTGCTCGCAGGTACACCTATCACTGGCCCTGGGCCTCTCCCCAAAGGCACTAAGCTTTCTCTCTCCATGGGCTGGGAAGCCTACCATGCCATCTCCTGCTGCCAGATCTCTGCTGCCAGGTCTCTGCTCTCGGGTTTCTGCTGCCAGTATCTCCTTCTTTGGTGGTGGTGGGCTCTTCTCTCTTTCCTGCCTCTGGCTTGTCCATTTCAAGCCCAGCAGGATGGCAAAACTGACCAATCCTTTTTGTGGTGGCCACAGTTACCCTATCACACAGTCCCGCACGATCACCTGGGTGGAAGTTACAAGACCATGGCTAGAAAGGCCATACATAAGTAATCAGTCGCACTGCAATGTTTGATTGATTTGGGTTGCAGAATTTGCTAAAAATCTTCAATTTCTTCGTCTTTGGCATTAGTGTTTTTTGTGTAAATTTGAATTATAGTTGTATTAACTGGTCTTCCTTGTAAGCCTATGGATATTATGCTATCACTGACAGCATTGTACTTCAGGATAGATCTTGAAACATTCTTTTTAATGATGAATATGATGCTATTCTTCATTTTGTCATTCCTGGCATAGTAGACCATACGATTATCCATTTTCAAAATGTCTAATACCAGTCCATTTCAGCTCACTAATGTCTAGGATATTGATCTTTATGCTTTCCATTTAATTTTTGATGACTTCCAGTTTTCCTAGATTCATACTTCATGGATATTTGCAGCTGTTTCTTCTCATTTTGAGTCATGCCACATCAGCAAATGAAGGTCTTGAAAGCTTTACTCCATCCACATCATTAAGGTCAACTTTACTTTGAGGAGGCCGCTCTTCCTCAGTCATATTTTAGTGTCTTCCAACCTGAGGGGCTCATCTGGCATTATACCAGACAATGTCCTGCTGCCAATGTTTTTAGAAGTAGATCGCCAGATCCTTCTTGTAGTCTGTCTTAGTCTAGAAGTGCCACTGAAAGCTGTCCAACATGGGTGATCCTATTGGTATTTGAAATACTGGTAGCATAGCTTCCAGCATCATAGCAACGCACAAGCTACCACATATGACAAACTGACAGATGCATGGTGGTGGCACTTAAAGAGACAAATAAAAATGCACATACCTGAAGAACAAGCCAACTTTGGCCCACTATATGCCAGTTTTTGGAAAGGGAATATTCTATCCACTTTGACTTTAGCATATTGTTCTTTGTAGCAAGAGTCACTTTAGAGAAGTAATTTGGTGTCATGATGATGAAGAAGAGAGACAAAATAAATCTTAACATTTCTCAGCAGAAAATGTCTTCCTAAATAACCTAAAATATCAAAAGTGCAATGGAGTCTCTGACTAGGGTTTTTGATGCATTTAAAATTTAAGTGTAAAGAGAAAGCTAAAAAGTCCTTTTAGACCTTTAGCTCTCAATTGCTGGTGATTCTGCCTGGCCCCCAAAGGGATATGTGACAATATCTGGAGACAGTTTTGATTATCCTGGAGATGCTATTGGCTTCTAATGAGTAGAAGGCAGGGATGCTGCTAAATGTCCCACAAGGCATAGGGCAGCCCCCCAGAGCAAAAAAATTATTCGACCTACAATGTCAATTGTTCTGTTTGAAAAACTCTGCTCTAGACCAACTTCCTCATTTTATAACTAATGAATCTAAGGCCCAAGAGATGGTGTGTATGAACCCAAGTCATATGGCTGGAGAGAAGTGGGATTGTACCTCCCTGCCTCATGTGCACAAGAGGTTATGTTCCTAAAAGCCCTCTAATCAAACTATTGGACCCAAACCGTAGGGACAATGCAGTTCTTACAGGAATTCAGACGGCATGTGGAATCTGAGAATCTATCAACACGATCACTAATTCCCTTTTTGAAAATAGTGTCTGCCTTCCCTGGAAATTTAAAAAATGCAAAGAAACAAAATGATCTGATTTCAGGAGAAAGGGATAGTCACAAGTTTTCTTAAGCTTGTTGCTAGAAACAAAAGAACTCTGAGAATATGAAGTTTTCTTCTGGGATATAAATAAAACTCATATGAGCCTCGGAGAATTTGAATCACCCACTCTTTGGCACCTAAAATTTTACTTGGTCTCACAGCATCTGTAGTGTGTTTAAAAAAAAAAAAAAAAGTTAATCAGATCATATCATTTCCCTGCTTAAGCCCACCAATGGCTTCTCATTATAATGGCTTCTCATTGTAATGCCAATCAATCCTGAGTCCTTTTATCCGTGCCTGCAAGAGCTCACTGGATCTGGCTCTTCTCAGTTCTCTGACCTTGTCCCTAACTCTCTAGTTCTCAATCCAGGGCTTTGCACTTACTCTTCCCTCTGGAAGAAATGCTTTTCCCCCACAGAATTTCATGCTTAGCTCCTTCTGATCATTCATTCAGGTTTTGGTAAAAATGTCACCTCCTCAAAAAAAGAGGATTGTTGTCTTTAAAGAAAGTCACTATAATTACTTATCACAATCACTTGTTTATTTCCTTCATGACACTAAGAAAATAAATAAATGATAATTTAATTGAAGCATTATTTTCTGAGTAACTTTTTCATCTTATTGTGTGCCATTGAGTCGATTCTGACTCATAGTGACCCTATAGGACAGAGTAGAACTGCCCCATAGGGTTTCCAAAGCTATAATCTTTACAGAGGCATATTGCCAGCTGAGCACTTTACCTACTGTGCCACCAGGGCTACCTTGTTAAAAAACAGAAACAAAACCATTGTGGTCAAGTCGATTCCAACTCATAGCAACCCTACAGGACAGAGGAGAACTGCCTCGCAGTGTTTCCAAGTCTGTAATCTTTTTGAAGGCATACTGCCGGGTCTATTCTCCCATGAAGCTGCTGGTAGGTGGAACCATTGACTTTTGGCTAGTAGCCAAGTGCTTTAACCACTGTGCAACCAGGGCTTTCTTGTTCAAAAGTAAAACCCACTGCCATCAAGTCAATTCCAACTCATAGTGACCCTATAGGACAGAGTAGAACTGCCTCATAGGGTTTCCAAGGTTGTAATCTTTATAGAAGCAGATTGCCACATCTTCCTCCCACGGAGCTGCTGGTGGATTTGAATCACTGAACTTTCACTTGGAAGCTGAGCACTTTAACCATTGCACCACTAGGGTGCTTCCTTTTCCTCTTACTAGAATGTAATTTCTAAGAGGACAGGATTGCATTTTGTTTAGTGCTATGCCCACAGCATCTAAAACAGCCCATAGCACTCAATAGAACTCAATAGATTTGTTAAATGGGTGAACTGAATGAATGAAGTCAATAAGAACAGTAATAAAGGGAAGGAGATTTTAGTGTGATACTTCAAAAAAAAAAAAAAAAAAGGATGGCAAGGCAGAATAAGTTATACTTCAAAAAACTAACCCAATAGAATGAAAGTATAAGAATGACTTTGTCAGGAGTGATATACATACGATGTATATATGGAGTCAGTTCTGAAACTAGCCCAAACACTATTTAAACTTGAATAAAAACAGTGAAAACAATATTTTTAATTCTTTTAAGATCTCTATAGTTCTGGAACTCTGGTTCTGGGACTTCGGTTCCTCCTCTACAGAGTAACAGAAAACAAATACCTACTTCATAGGATTGTTGTTAGGATTAAACTGGATGTCAAATACAAGGGTCTTATCCCAAAGCCTGGAACCTAAAGTTTAATAATGATTACTATTATGAGATGGTGACAGAGGTTATTAATGGTTTATTGCCACTTGCTTTCATTTAGTTACTATCAATAACAAAGCAAAACAAGAAAACAAAGAAATATTTAGGAAACCCAGAAGGATCTGTGTGGCTGTTTCAAAGATAGCAGCATGGGGAGAAATTAGGAACTGGCACATGGCTTCAAGGAGAGCTAAGTGGAATTAATGCAGATGAAAGAGCTGATGGTGGCAGCTGGAAGGGAGCAAGCAGGTGAATGTCTGGGGCCTGAGGGAAGACAAAAGTGGGAGCCCAATGTATCCTTGGAGGTTTATTGCCCAGAGAGGAAGAGTAAAGAGCTGAGTCTAGGTTGTGGCTGGAAAAGGAGATAACAAATTTGAGAAACTTTCCAAGGAATTGTAACCAGAATTTGGAAATACTTTTGTATTTGAGACCAAAAAAAAAAAAAAAAAAAAAAGGCAGAAAAGAAAGATGAAGTTAAAGATATTGCAGAGGTTTGAAATATATAAGTATGCTGGTTTTTCTAGTTCTTTCTTGAACTTCCCAATTTATCAGAATGCTGTATTTCCAGATCACAGGTTTTTCCCTGTGTCTGTTGCTGTTTCCTTTTCTCCCCCCTCCACCCCTGTTGCTTTTCCTACCTCTCTGTCCATTTCTATTTATAGGCCTTTTTCATTCCTAGTCTTTTTGACATTTTGAGTATGTGCTCACTTGGTTTCCATGGGGAATTATTAAAGCAAAAGCCACATTCCCTTTCTAGAGGCACTTCGAACATAAACTTTATGGCTCCTTGTGATTAAATTAATTAATCTTGCTTCAAAATAGTCAGGAAGCTGTGTCTCCCACAAGGTTGTAAAACAACTTGAAGGTAAGCACATGTGGCATTTGATTTCTGTCCCCAGTGCTGAGTTTTGTGCCTGGCATATAGTTGGCACCTAGTAAATTAATATGTTAATATTAAATAAATAAGCAGTACTTATTTATTTTCAAAATAGTATATACTAAAAGACCCAACATGAAATTCAAAAAAGAGAAATCTATAGACGTTATGAAATGGAAGAACTTCATTCACTGGAATTCCTTGTAGGAAATATCTTGAAAGGCACTTACAGCTCAAGGTGAGAGCCCAAAAGAACCTGGATGTGGTCTAAATCAATCCTGAGAGAAGAATGAGAAGGAAGTGGTGGGTCAGGATGAGGACTGGTAAGTGTGGATGTGGAGACAACAATAGTATAGTCTACCTGTGCAATACACCACCTTCTTATGATCATCTGAATCTCCAGTAAAGTTTCTGAGCGGATGAAATGTCCAGGTGAAACTTTTTTGGAAGCCAGTGAAAGACTAACAGGTGGAGGGTTCAACTAATATTTGAATTACTCTTTTGTATATAACAAATAAAAAATGAAATAGGACCTAGACTTCTATGAAAGAAAATACACGCAATTTAAAACTATAATCAGATTAATATTTTTGTCAATCCAATTAACACCTGGAAGCCCTGGTGGCACAGTGGTTAAGAGTGCAGCTGCTAACTAAAAGGTCAGCAGTTCGAATCTACCAGTCGCTCCTTGGAAACCCTAAGGGGCAGTTCTACCCTCTCCTATAGGGTCACTATAAGTAGGAGTCGACTCTATGGCAATGAGTATCCAATTAACATTTAAAAACTATTATTGTTCAATGACATCTAGCGTAAAGAAAGATGAACAGTCTCATACACTAGTACTGGAAGTAAATATTGTTGTCCTTTGAAAAATAAATTCACAAAATATATTTTACCTTAAATATTACGTGTCATTTGATGAGAAAATTCTACACTAAATAACCAATTAGAAATTTAAAAAGGATGGTCTTTCCATTTAAAATGTTAAAAATTAAAGCTATCTAGATATTTAACATGTATAAATATAATTAAATATATTGGGTACATTCATAGAATATTATATAGTCAATATAAATGAAGTTATTATTTTCAAGTAATCAAAAAAACAAGGTATAAAACTATATATTGTTCCTATATATATGTATACAAACTCTTTGTACATATTTCTGTGTTTTCTAAATTGTATATAATGAGCAATAAGAAGAAAAATATAAGGATATAAAATTTTAAATAGATTCACCCATGGCCACTATATGTTTATCTAATTATAAAAGAGTGGTGACCCTTGGTAGCATTGAGCATAGCTAGTGCCCACATCTTGGTGTCTAATACCATTCTCCAACAAAAGAAGTCAGGGCTCCTTGAAGAAATAGCTGGATTAAGACTGGGACAGGAAATACGCATGATGAGCCCAGAGAATCTTGTAGTGCCAGAAAGCAGGAAGTGCTCAAAAAAAACTCACATTGATGGGGATATGTCAAAGAGACACAAGAGTCAAATAAAAGAGCTCTCAATGGCAATGCTGGAACAATTTGACCAAAAAAATAAATAAGGTAGAATTGTATTATAACCCAAAGTATAAACAAATATCCATGAGTCCTTACTGATATAAATAAATTATTGAATAAGTAAATAAGTGGGGAGAAGAGACAAATCTCTCTTGAAGAATTTCAAATAATTTATATGATACTCTGCCTTCAGAGGGGAAGCATAACTCTTCAGTCCTTAAGTGTGGGCTGCTCATGGTGACTTTCTTCTAAAGAGCATATTAAGGAAAGGAGGAAAAAATGAGTAACTTTCTAGTGAAGAAATCTGACAAAGACTACGTCAGCCAAGTGATTAAGGTCAACCTCAACAGTAAAAAATAATGTTGATAGCATATACCCTTGATATAATGTGTGAAAATGTTACTTTATCTCTATTGACATCCTCTCAAAAAACCTTAACCCCAGTTTATTCAAGACAAAAACATCAGATACATTTCGATAGAAAATACTTGACCAATACTCCTCAAAACTAACAAGATCTTTAAAAAAGAGGAAAGCCCAAGATACGTTCAGAGTCTAGAGGAGCCTAAAGATACATGTTTATTAAATGCAGCGTGGTATCCTAGATGGGATCCTGGAACAGGAAAAAGGACCTTAAGTAAAACAAAGGAAATGTATAAAAACTATGTTGTTGTTGTTAGTTGTCGTACAGTAGATTCCAACTCATGGCGACTCCATGTGTGCAGAGTAGAACTGTGCTCCATAAGGTTTTCAAGGCTGTGACCTTTCAGAGGCAGATCATCAGGCCTTTCTTTTGAATTGCCTCTGGTTGGGTTCGAACCGCCAACCTTTCAGCTAGTAGTTAAGCACTTAACCATTTGCACCATATAGGCTTTAGCTAATAATAATGTATCAATAATGGTGCATTAATTGTACAAAGTATACTATACTAATGTCAGATGTTAATAATAGGGGAAACTGGGTGCAGGGTGGCTGGTTGTATATAGGAACACTATGCACTATTTATCAATTTTTCTGTAAATGGAAAACTGTTCTAAAAAAGTAAAGCTTGTTAAAAAAACAAGCGAGTGGTGGTTTTATGTTAAAGTTCTTTATCCAACTAAATTATCAAGTATGGTGCATCTTAAAGGAATTGCATTCCATGTATCCCTTTAGGGAAATCGTAGAAAAAAAATGCTCCCCCCCTAGAAGGGTGGAAAACAAGAAAGAGTAAAAATAAAATCTAAGACACAGGAGACATCAAAGCTATTTCTAACTTGATGGCATAAGAAGATCCTAAGACAAAGGCAAAGTACAAGTATAAAGTGCAACCAGTCCAAACCTGGGCAAGAAGACAGAGGGGTTAGTAGGCATGGATCGGAAAAAAAAAAAAAAAAAAAATCAGTTATTTTTTTATTGGTTACTTTTTATTTGTATGCATGTATAGAAAGAAGATCTGCATTGACACTAGTGAGAGTTATAGAGAATACTAAGAAATTGAAACAACACAGGTAATTGTTATCTACAAGGAAAAGAAAATTGCTCAAAACAGAAATTTCCATGTTACTGTAGTCATGATGGAGCCCTGATGGCACAGTGGTTAAGAGCTCATCTGCTAACCAAAAGATTGGCAGTTCGAATCCACCAGCCACTCCTTAGAAACTCTATGGGACAGTACTACTCTGTCCTGTAGGGTCACTATGAGTCAGAATCGACTGGATGGCAACAAGTTTGGTTTTTGTTGGGTAGTCATGATGATGGAGAAAAAAAAAAAAAGTATTTTGACTTCAGTGAGAACTTATGGAAATGTTAACCAGAGGTTATAATTATGGTTGGAGCATTTTGGAGGCAGAGAGTACAAATTGGGGTTAAAGGGGTTGTGTAGGTGAATGTAAGAGAGCTAAGTTTTCCCATAGCAGAAGATTAATAGATGTTCTACTTACTTTAGTTTTAATTTTCTTTTTTTCCTAACTTCATAAGGTGGATGCTTAAATCACTGATTTTAAGCTTTTCTCTTTTTCTAGTATAATCATTTAATTCTATAAATTTCCCTCTTAGAGCTGATTTAGCTGCATCTTGTAAGTTTTTTAATTACAATTAACTTGCAATAAAATTGACTTTTGTGTGTGTATATAAGTCTATGAATTTAAAAAATATATATTCATGTAATAACCACCACATCAAGATAAGAACAGTTCCATCACCCTAAGAATATTTCCACATCATATCCCTGTATTGTCCCACACTCCCCCCATTTCCAACCCCTGGTATCTACTGATTTGTTCTCCATTATGATAGTTCTAGCTTTCTCTAAATGTCAAATAAATAGAATCATATATTTTGTAACCTTTTGAAGCTGGAGGCTCTCTCTCAGTACTTTGAGATCCATCCAAGTTGTTGTATGTATCAATAGTTCATTCCTTTTTGCTGCTGAGTATAAAATAAAGGATGGAGTTACCATCAACTAGCTTTGTGAAGACTAACAAATGGAGCAGATTTTTAGGAAAATACTAGTGGTTCAGTTTTAGATATTTTTAATTTGAGAAGTCTTATTTTCCATGCAAGTAGAGATGTTAAGTAAGCAGTCAGATATATCTCAGGCGATTACAGATGATAGATAGATAGACAGATAGAAGCATTCTCTCTATATATTTAAATACATAAATATACATATGTTTATAAATATACAGACTCTAATTTTCATATATATGTATACATATGAATATATATAAATCTCATTTAGGGGCACATAAGTATATACATGGTCTTTAAAGCCATAAAACTGGAGTTTACCAGGGGAGAGAGAAGTGGTTTGAGAATTTAGCCCTGAGGCAATCCAAAGTTGACAGGTGAAGGAGAAGAGAAGGCAACAAGAAATCAGAGAAATAGTAATAAGAAAGGTGGGAGGAAAAAATATGAAACTATGATATGTTAGAAACTAAGTACAAAAAAAAATGTATCAGAGAGTCCTGAGTGATCTGTTAATATTACCCTCAGATCAAAAAATATAAGGACTAAATTTGAATATTGGATTTATTAATGGAAGCTATTAATAACTTTCACTACTAATGGTGGAATGCTAGGAACAAAAGCTCTGTTTTAGAGAGAACAGGAGGTATGAGGAATTGGAAACAGCACGTAAAAACTTTTGCTACAAAGGGAAACAAAGAAAGGTGGTTGTGACTGGTGGAGAACTTGGAATCAATACAAGGTGTTTTGTTGTTGTTTCTTTAAATTTGGAGTGTTCTTGCATGCTTGTATGTTACTGGGAATAACCCAGTAGGAGAGAAAATTGGAAAGTATCTAAAATAGAAAAATGAAGGCTATCAGTGTATGAATGTTATTTAGAGTTAAATATCACAAAAAGCTTAAAAACAAAATTAATTTCTTCTGAGACAGAAATCAGGGGAAATATAGTCAGTGGCAGGTTACCGTTGATTTTCATTATAACCACTGTTAGAATAACATATATAAAAGTATAGGGTTTAGTACAAATCTGAGTTGAAACGAAATCCTGTTAACTCTGAATGGAAATGCCAATGAAATGCACTTTATCAGTATACTCAGGTGATTCTCCAACTCTCCTTCATAGTTATTTTGTACACAGCCTAATCAGTTTTGGCACCCGAATCAACTGTTTGAGCCCCAAATTTGGACCTATACCTCTCCTTTTCGACTGTTTGCACAGTCAGTATCGTCTATTGGATTTGGGTTTTCCAATTGTACTGCAGAGTTGCAGCTTTGTGAATTCAGTAGTGAAGATGTATTGCCAATTTCAAAGGTCCCTGAGAAAACTCCAAGAATTTACTATTCCAAATGATCTCTAAACAAACAATAACAAAAACATAAAATTCACGCTACTGTTATGTAATCAAAAAAACAAAAAGAAAACCCTAGCCCATTGCCCTTGAGTCGATTCTGAGTACTCAGGCATTAGCAAATTAAAAGCAGCCACCTGACAGGCCACTTTCTTCCTCAATTTCTTAGAACGGCAGAGAAACCTTAAAATTGTCCAAATATCAATCTCTCCCTAGTGGATTACAGATAGTTCCTGATTTACAAGGTATTCGAGTTAACGACGAACCATACTTTTATTTTTTTTAAGATGTGTGTATTCTTTTATGCATGTATGTAATAAAATGTCTGTAAGTTTATATGTAATGTTTCTAACCTCCAAAGACAAATAAAGATTGGATTTGTAAATATACTCATAATAAAAGGCAATAATAATGAAGATTTAGAAAAAACAAGGTATTCGACTTACGTCACAACCTACTTACCACAACATCATCATAACGGAACCTTGCAGTAAGTCAGGGACTACCTGTAATTTTCTATTCCACAGTTACTCTAATGCAGTCTTATTAGTTATAAAAATTATGAGTTGGGAGGACCCTGGGGTAAGAAGTTTCAGGATCAAAGATGTTAAATAAACTTTCTAAATTTACCCAGATTGTTAGCAATAAAATCCAAGATAAAGAATGTGGGATCTCCGAACTCTTGGTCCAACTCTGCCTGGCTTATAGGAAAACAATACTTTCCTTCCTCATTGCCGACTCCTTCCAAGTCTCATTTGTTAGTCCCTCCTCAGTTCCTTGTTCTTCCTTCTACCTGAAGAAAAAACCATCCCTAAAAAATAACAGCCACCCTCTCCATCCCAGCCCTCACTGTTTTATTTTTCTCCACAGCCTTTATTATCATCTAACTTACAATATGTATTTACTTATTCACTTGTCTATTGTCTCTCTTTCCCCATAGAATATTGTCTCTCTCTTTACTGATGCATCCGCCATGCTTAGGTAAAATGACCAGCTCATAGAAGGGACTCAATACTTGTTTAATGAAGAAATAGATTTTAATAATACAATTAATAGGTTGGAAATGATATATATTTGGATATATAAAGCCCTGTAACTGACAGAGAATGCACTTTCATTTCAAGGAATTATGGAATTTTTCCCTAAAATGAACATGTACTAGGATACAGAGAAAGTCTCAAAAATTACAAGAAAATTTTTCAGATATTATTCTATAACCAAATATAGTGATATAAATTTTAAAAAGATAACTAAAATCCTCTTTTAGTTGCATAAAAAAGAAAATCTGTATAAACTTAATACCCAAAAATTGACAAGGATAGCATAAGCTATATATTTATACAGCTTAAGATTATTTATTAACATGCATGAAAATTTATAAAGAAAATCTTAGCAAAAAAGCTAGTAACACATACATATATGTAATATATACATATATGCAACATATGGTGTTGTTGCGTGCTGTTGAGTTGATTCTGACTCATAGAGACCCTATAGAACAGAGTAGAACTGCTCCATAGGGTTTCCTAGGCTGTTATCTTTACAGGAGCAGATCACCAGGTCTTTTCTTCCCTGGAGCGACTGGTGGGTTTGAACCACCAGCCTTCAGATTAGCAGCCAAGAGTTTAACCATTGTACCTCCAGGACTTCTTGTGTGTGTGTGTGTGTGTGTGTGTGTGTATATATATATAAAAACCTATTGCAGACGAGTTGATCCGACTCTTAGCGACCCTATAGGAGAGAATAGAACTGCCCTATAGGGTTTCTAAGGAGTGGCTGGTGGATATGAACTGTTGATCTTTTGGTTAGCAGCCTGAGCTCTTAACCAGTGCACCATAGGTAATATATACATACATATGTATAGGTAATATATGTTTGTTGTTATTGTTAGGTGCCATTGAGTCAGTTCTAACTCACAGCAACCCTGTGTACAACAGAATGAAACACCGCCCAGTCCTGTGCCATCCCCACAATCATTGTTATGTTTGAGCCCATTATAGGTAATATATACATATATGATAAATGGAGAAAAGTTTGGCAACAATGGACTCAAACACATCATCGATGGTGAGGATGGTGCAGGACAGGGTAGTGTTTCATTCTGTTGTACAAGGAGTCACTATGGGTTGGAACCAACACAACACCACCTAACACACAATTACACACACACACATACAATATATATACATATAGGTAATATATACATATAGATAATATATACATATAGGTTATATACATATATATTACCTAGACAGTTCTGCCCTACTCTCGCCTTGCCCATAACTAAGTGAATAGGTCTGCCTAACACTAACATTCACTATAAGCAGATGTTCTAGCCTGCACCTATAAGCCATGCTCTTTAACCATAAAGATAACATTTTTCCTCCATCTTTACTCTTTCAGTTGTCAAAGTACACAGAACTTGAGCAGGGGAAAGGAAGAAGGATGCAATTTGTTGAAGTGCTATTACTGAGTGTTTAATATATGCCAAGAACTTACCTAAGTTTTTTGACACTTGTTAACTCACTTAATTTTCAGCGTCTCTAGGACGTGTGTATTATTTGTAGCTGTAAAACTGAGGAATGCCAAAGGTTAAGTACCTTGCACAAGATCCTACAGCTAGTCAGGGTGGAGTCAGGATTTAAATCCTGATAAAAGGAATGAATTGCCTTTATAAATCAATGGCAAAGGGAAGTAATACTAAATAATGGAGCTCTAATTATACGGAAAAAAGGAGCCCTGGGGGTACAGTGGTTAAAGTGCTTGCCTGCTAACTGAAAGGTCAGAGGTTTGTACCCACCACCTGCTCCATGGGAGAAAGATGTGGCAGTCTGCTTCCATAAAGAATACAGCCTTGGAAACCCTAGGGGGCAGGTCTACAATGTCCTATAGATCAGCAGGACTCTTTAACATCATAATAAACAGAAAAAGTATTGAAGGTGTCAACAACTGCATTTTGCTTGGATCCACAATCAATGCCCATGGAAACAGTCAAGAAATCAAACGGGGCATGGCACTGGGCAAGTCTGCTGCCGAAGACTTCTTCAAAATGTTGAAAAGCAAAGATGTCACTTTGAGGACTAAGGTGCACCTGACCCAAGCTGTGGTTATTTTCGGTCGCCTCATATGCGTGTGAGAGCTAGACAATGAATACGAAAAATTGAAAAAATTGATGCATTTGAATTGTGGTGTTGGCAAAGAATGATGAATACACCACTGACTGCCTGAAGAAAGAAAAAATCTGTCTTGGAAGAAGTGCAGCCAGAATGCTCCTTAGATATGCAGATGGCGAGACTTCATCTTATGTATTTTAGACATGTTATCAGGAGGGACCAATGCCTGGAGAAGGACATCGTGCTTGGTAAAGCAGAGTGTCAGTGAGAAAGAGGAAGACCCTCAACAAGATGGGCTGACACAGTGGCTGCAACAATGGGCTCAAACGTAACAATGATTGTGAGGGTGGCACAGGACTGGATAGTGTTTCATTCTGTTGTACACGGGGTCTCTATGAGTCATAAATGACTCAATGACACATAACAACAACAAGAAAACCTTGGTCATATTCAACTAACTTTCAACATTAATGAGAATGAGAAGAACTACTATTCATGAAATCGTTAACGACACATTTTTAGTGGCATATAAAGTGTTAACACCATTTTGATTATTAATTTCCTTGAAGTAGGTACATCTTAAAAACCAAATGCCCCTCTAATTGGCCACTTTTGAGATGGTGCCACACATGTTCAAGGAGACATGTACAAGGATGTTTCCTAAGGCAAACAAACAAATTGAATAAATCTAAATATCCCTTGAAATAAGAATGGAAAAAATTAAATGTAGTTGATTACCACAATGGGATTCTTGGCAGTAGTTAAAGCAAATAAATTACATCAATATACATCAACATGATTTCTCAAAAGTAAAATTTGAGTGTACTAATCTGAAAACCATTTGCCATAGAGACAGCTCTGACTCATAGCAACCTCATGTGTCACAGAGTAGAATTGTGCTTCATAGGATTTTCAATGACTGATTTTTTGGAAATAGATCACCAGGCCTTTCTTCCTAGGAGCCTCAGGGTGGACTTGAACCTCCAACCTTTCTTTTGGTTAGCAGCTAGCATTTTAGGCATTTGTGCCACCCATAGATGCCTTGAGTGGACTAGTAAAATTATATATATATATATAAACTCATTGCCATCGAGTCGATTCTGATTCACAGTGACCCGATGGGACAGAGTAGAACTACCCCATGTGGTTTCCAAGGCTGTAATCTTTACTGAAGCAGACTAGCAGACTGCCATGTCATTCTGCCATGGAGCTGCTGGAGGGTTCAAACTGCTGACTTTTGGTTAGTAGCTGAGTGGGAGCTACTGCACTTTACATTTCCGGAATTTCCACTTGCATAGGCCTATTCCCAGGGATGATGTTTTTTTCTACATATTAACTTGAGGTCAACCAAAACATCCTTAATTTCAGGATGTTGAAGGGTAGGCAATATGAAGAGAGATTACTGGTGATACACACAACATTCACATTATTTCTTTTAACAAGCTAAGTAGGAAATATGATAATGGGCTATAGGCATGCAATACCTTATTGAGACAGGTCAGTCTCCACCTCATCTGATGCTGACCTTTAGTGGTGCTAATGACCTCTGCTTGCAAGAGTTTCTTTATCACAAATC
The DNA here is from genome assembly GCA_030035585.1 of Dugong dugon. Taxonomy (NCBI): domain Eukaryota; kingdom Metazoa; phylum Chordata; class Mammalia; order Sirenia; family Dugongidae; genus Dugong; species Dugong dugon. The sequence continues at coordinate 95,005,430 of CM057463.1, read as the reverse complement.
CCTGTGTATGTTGGGCATAAACCTGTATCACCACTATAACAAGAAAGCCAATGTATGAATTTGTAAGTTCAATGCATCTCAACTATAAATAATAAGTAAATTTAGATCATCTATACTGGAGCCCTGACGGCGCAGTGGTTAAGAGCTTGGCTGCTAACCAAAAGATCAGCAGTTTGAATCCACTAGCCACTCCTTGGAAACCATATGGGGCAGTTCTACTCTGTTCAAAGGGTTGCTATGAGTCAGAATTGACTCGACAGCAACGAGTTTGGTTTTGGTTTTTTGATACTAGAGGAAAAACAATGTTCTTTCTAGTCTTTCTATAGAAATTAATATTTAAAAATGTCATGAGAAGAGGCAATCAAAGAATATGCAGTCACAAATATAGAGAAAATGCATCATAGAGTTAGGTCAGGCAATTCATTTAAAAAATAATATGTTCCTTTGTGGATTTTATGATGCTTATGGCACTTTTTACATTTTTAAATATAAGATTTTTACATTTTTAAATGTGGTGTGTTTCCTTTTCTGGTTCTAAACAAATATTTACTTTCACACCTAATTTAATATTTTAATTGTGTATTTATTTTCCTAAGGGCCCAGCATGCACACATAAAACATAGTGATACTGTATTGAGATGCAGGACATGCCATGCACAGGAAAGAATGCGTAACGACTTTAAGATATTAGTTGCTTGTAGGAGGGAAGGAGAGAGAAGGAGGAGAATTTAGCTGAATTTGTAACATTTTATTTCCTATTTTTAAAGACAGATTTGATGCACATATGGCAAAATGTTAACATCTGTTTAATTTTGGTGGTGTGTGCATAGGTGTCTGTATATTACTTTTGTACTTTTGTGCATATTTGAAATGATATGAAATGTTATATAATTAAAATTTAAAAAATCAATCTATTAATAGGAAACTATTCATGTAAAAATTTTAAGCTATTAGTTATAATTAAATGGTCGCATATTTGATAAGATGATCTTATTTTGGGTGATGAGTTGGAACCAACTTGATGGAATTTTTTTTTTTGTATCCTAAATGAAAAGAAGAAGAATATTTTATATGCATAAAATATTTACTATTTTTAATACCAGGCAACGGGCTAAGCTCTAAAAGTGTTAGCTTATTTTTATATTTCTTTTGTTTCTAAATTCCCTTTGCTTATACTAACATTATTAATGTTTTGAAGAAAAAAAATTGCAGAACTTGCCTGGCTTAATTTAGGCTGCAGTGGGTGAGTAGTACAATGCATTTATTTATTTATTAAAGATCTACGAAGCTCCTACCACACTCCAAAGTTAGCATTGGGTATAAAGATTTAATCTCAGATTTTGTAGAGCTTATAGAGACACTTTATCTTGCTTTGGACGTGTCATCCAGAAAGGCCAATCTCTAGAAAAGGATATCATGTAAAGTAGAGGGTCAGTGAAAACAAGGGAAGCCCTCAAACGAGACAAATTGACACAATAGCCACAACAATGGGCTCCAACATATCAAAGGTCGTGACAATGGTATGGACAGGGCAAAGCTCTGTTTTGTTATACATAAGGTCACCATAAGTCAGAGCCCACTACGTGACAACTAACAACAATAGTAGCTGAACAAAAAAGACAAAAAACAAACCCACCAATGTATAAGTAAACAATGATTACACATTGTGATAAATGGTTTGAAAGGAAGGAAGAGCAGGTTGCTGGAATAAGTAACCCAAGGTGGGGAGACTCCATGAGGTATGTCTCTCTTTAAAAACAAATGAACAAAAAGTAGTTGCTGTCAAGTTGAATCTGACTCATGGTGACCCAATGTGCATCAGATTAGAGCTGTGCTCAATAGTTTTCAATGGCTGATTTTTTTTTTCAGAAGTAGATCAACAGGCTTTCTTCTAAGGCACCTCTGGGTAGACTTAAAAGCCAACCTCTCAGTTAGCAGCCAAGCATGTTAACCATTTGTACCATCCAGGAACTCAGTGTTTCTCTTAGGAGATGATGACATTTCAGCTGAGATTTAAAGGTTGACAAGGACCCAGCATTCAATGAGTTCGTCAGTAATGAAAATAATATGTCAAGATGATACTAAAGTTTTGAAGCTGAAAGAATTGACAGTGTACATGCCATTAACAAAAACAAGGAAACCAATTACAGGAGGAAGTGTGAAGGGTCAGGAAAATTCAAATTCAATTATAAGCATACTGATTTTGAGATGTTATTATTAGAAAATCAATCCTTGGAAACAACCTCAGGAGGGAAATGGTATAATTGGACAACGGAAAATCATACATCAAGTCAAATAAATTAGCTAGATCAATATTGTCTTAGTCATCTAGTGCTGCCATAACAGAAATACCACAAGCGGATGGTTTTAACGAAGAGAAGTTTATTTCCTCACAGTCAAAGTAGGCTAAATGTCCAAATTCAGGGCGTCAGCTCCAGGGGAAGGCTTTTTCTCTCTGTTGGCCTTCTTCTCTTCAGTGTTCCCCTGGACTAGGAGCTTCTCTGTGCAGGGACCCCAGTCCAAAGTACGCACTCTGCTCCCAGCACTGCTTTCTTGATGGTATGAGGTCCCCCTGTCTCTCTGCTCACTTCTGTTTTTTATGTCTCAAGACATTGCCTCAGGATACAATCCGATCTTGTAGACCGAGTCCTGCCTTACTAACACAACTGCCACCCATCCTCCCTCATTAACATCATAGAGGCAGGATTTACAACATATAGGAAAACCACACAATACCAGGAATCAAGGCCCGGCCAAATTGATACACACATTTTTTGGGGGACATAATTCAAACCATGACAAATATGTATAAAAGTAGAAAAACATCAAGAACACTTTGTTGAACTAAATGAGAAAATTGTAGAATGATTTATATATAATTGAAATCATGTATATAAAATATAAAAATACAAAACAATACTATATATTGGTATAAATTTATATATGTGTGTGTAGTAAAACTATAAAAATATGCAGGGGATATCCTACAGGGTCTCTGTGAGTTGGAACCAATTTAACGGCACCTAACAACAACAACAACAACAACACACACACATATATACACACTATAGGACATTGGTTACCTTTGAGGATACGGGAAAAATTGAAATAGGAAAGGAATTTAGATATATCTATAATATTTTTGTAAAAAAAAGAAAAGATATGAAGCAAATATATCCAAATCAACATTCCATCAATCTTACAGTGAGTACACAAAGATCTGTCATATTATTTTTCATAATTCTTTTGTTTATACTTGAAATACTTTATAATTTTGCAGGGCAGTAAAAACAGAAAGAAAAATATTTTTTAAAGTGTATTAATAGCATGTCTTTATATTTTACAATTACTTTCTGGTAGCCAGGCAAGGAAACAACTCAGTCAATATCTCTGGTTTGAGCATGATTATATCAGTCAGAATTCAGTTGCAAATAACAGGAGGAAATATAGATATTTTAAGCACAGTGGCATTTAATGATGGGAATTAGAGACTTACAAAATCATTGCAAGACCAGGAACCTAGGCCTCTGGGAACGAGGCCCACAGCAACACTGCAAACCAAGCCTACTAGGGAGGCCTACAACAATAAAGACTAGGAAGTGGGAGGTCTCCTCAGGAACTATAGGCTTCACAAATTCACAGCCTTAGCTTCCATTCAGGAATCAGGAAGCCAGCATTTAACTACCTTGACCTGTCTCTCAATTCACAAACCTGATGCCTAATTACTGGAACTGCTACAGTAGCTGCAGAAAGTCCCAGAGACTTCCAGAACTTGCTTGCCAGTAGACACAGCAGAAGTTGCAAAAAAAGTGGTTCTGCTTCCTCCAATGTTCTCATCTAATTGGACAAACTATATCAGCACCTCAAGAACCCTCACTGCAAGAGAGTCTGGGAAATGTAGCTTTAAGCTTGTCAACCTCTACACGGAAAGTGGAATAGGATACAGAACAGGAAATAATCACTTCAAAGAGACCCTTCAAGCACTTCATTGTATCACACAGAAAGGCCAGGAAGATTTCGACATTTTCTATCATGGTCCATCCAGAAGTCAGTACCACTATAAATAAGGAACAATACTTGAATGTTTAGAAAGAAGTAAGTATTCATTCTGTCATGGATTGAATTGCGCCTCCCCAAAATATCTGTCAACTTGGCTAGGTCATGATTCCCAGTATTGTATGATTGTGTACCATTTTGTAATCTGGTGTGATTTCCCTGTGTTGTAAATCCTATCACTATGATGTGATAAGATGGATTAGTGACAGTTATTTGATGAGATCTATAAGTTTAGATTCTGTCTTAAGCCAATCTCTTTTCAGATATAAAAGAGAGAAGCAAGCAGAGAGACATGGGGACCTTATACCATCAAAAAAGCAGGGCCAGGAGCAGAGCACGTCCTTTGGACCTGAGGTTCCTGTGCTGAGATGCTCCCAGACCAAGGGAAGACTGACCACAAGGACCTCCTCCAGAGCTGACAGAGAGAGAAAGCCTTCCCCTGGAGCTGATGCCTTGAATTTGTACTTGTAGCCTACCGGACTGTGAGAGAATACATTTCTCTTGGTTAAAGCCATCCACTTGTGGTATTTCTTTTATAGCAGCACTAGATGACTAAGACACCTTCCAAACTCAAATGTCAGCAATAAGACCAGGTGGCGGCAGAATAGAGAGAAGCAGCTGGTCAGCGTTGGTTAGTAGCCAGGGAAATGCAGAGTATCTGGGAAATAAAGAAACAGGCTTTGTTTCCACACTCATTAGGAAATTCCATTTGGAGGTTTAACAGCTGCCCGTGGTGATAAGAAACCTCAAAACTGTTTTCTCTTTAAATCTATAAGAAGCTGAATTTATACAATCTTTCTAAAAGATTTCCACTTGTTTGGCTTGAGCACTGAATTTTAATTGTCCAGAGGCCTTATTTTCTGGCTCATTTTCTTTGTCATTTCATTTTCACTTTCATCTGCTTGTAACATTCCTGAATGCAAGAGAACGTTACTGTATACTTGTCATTAAATAATGTCAGCTAATACTTCAAGTCATCTCATGAAATAAAGAGCCAGATGAAACTCACCCACCCTCCAAATTCTGGCATGTAAGGAGAGGGAGAAGTGCATAGGCAATATTCATTTCTGAAAGTATACTAATAAGGTTGAGAAATTCTTGTTCCATGGTGAATGTTAATAAGCAAATTATTTATTATTGGATCTATGAGTCCAATGAGAGCATGGACAATGCCATCTCCCAGTCCTAAAATGCAGCTAGATCTGTGTACTGAAACCCACTGCCATCAAGTCAGTTCTGACTCAAAGCGACCCCATAGGGTTTCCAAGGCTGTAAGTCTCTATGGAAGCAGACTGCCACGTCTTTCTTCCACGGAGCTGCCGGTGGTTTCAAACTGCCATCCTTTAGGTTAGCAGTCAATAGCTTTAACCACTGCGCCACCAGGGCTCCTTTCTGTACTGAAGTGTTGCAAAAATAGTCCTAACTCTTCACCCTTCCCCGTATCCTTAAGTTTTGCCACATAACTTTGTACTGCCCTCCGACTTTGACTCTGGCCTCAGATATGTGGCATGTCTTGGTCAATGGGAACTGAGAAATGTGTCCAAAGTGATATTCGAAAGATGCTTGTTCAATTGATCTGGCTTATTTCACTGAGCATATGGCCTGTTTTTGCACCTCTGCCATTATTATGAGAACATGCCAGGGCTAGACTGCTAGAGAATAAACGATACATAGAGCAATATTAGCTCACTGCGGTAATCTAAGTCCAGGCCATCCTAGATTAGCCAACAGCCAGACAACTCTCAGATTTTTCTGAGCCCAGATGATAACAGTATAGCTGCCAAGATGACCCGCAGCTGATGCAGATGCAGGAGTGAGCCCTGCCCAAATTAACTAAACCCCGAAGCCTTGTGAACCAAATCAATGCCTCTTCCTGTATGCCCGAGTATCATAGTTGTCCGCTGTGTAACACTAATGTGGCAATAAATAACCTGTACAGCATCCAGTAAGTATTAGACGAGGGTGAATTGATTATGATACCAAAAGCTGTAAGAAAAGGTTCGGGTGATTCAGTAGGTGAAATGCGTCTTTCTACTATTTCAAAACAATTAAATCATCGGCCCTAGTTATGATCACAAGGTCTTTCCAAAGTCCTGATGTTTGAGGACAACAGCTTAATATTCAACTACCTTTTTAGCAAGGACTTAGAATTTCTATGTTGTGTGGATATTGTTATTAGGTGCTGTCAAGTCCATTCCAACTCATAGCAACCTTAATGTAACAGAAGGAAACCTTGCCCAATGCTGCACTATCCTCCCAGTCTTTGCCGTGTTAGAGTCCATTGTTGCAGCCACTGTGTCAATCCATTTTGTTGAGGGTTTTCCTCTTTTTCACTGACCCTCTACTTTATCAAGTATACTGTCCTTCTCCAGCATTGGTCCCTCCTGATAGCACGTCCAAAGTAAGCAAGGCAGAGTCTTGCCATCCTAGTTTCTAAGGAGCATTCTGGCTGTACTTCTTCCAAGACAGATTTGTTCGTTCTTCTGACATTCCATGGTATATCCAATATTCTTCGCCAACACCACAATTCGAAAGCGTCAATCCTTAGGTCTTCCTTTTTCATTGTCCAGCTTTCACATGCATATGAGGCAATTGAAAATACCATGGCTTCGGTCAGGCACCTTAGTCATCAATGTGAAGTCTTTGTATTTTAAGATTTTAAAGAGGTCTTTTGTACAAATTTGCCCAGTGCAATAAGTCATTTGATTTCTTTTTTTTTTTTCATTTTTATTTTATTGTACTTCAGGTGAAGGTTTACAGAACAAATCATTTCTCATGAAACAGTAGTATACATGTTGTTTTATGACATTGATTAACAACCCCACAACATATTAACCCTCTAACTTCTTAACCTTTTTTTTTTGGTGAAAATACACATAGCCAAAGATACACCGTTTCAAAAATTTCTACATACACAGTTCAGTGACATTGACTACGCTCTTCCAGTTGTGCTGTTATTCTCACTTAAGATGAAGGCTTACAGAACAAAATAGTTTCTCATTTAACAGTTGATACAAATGTTGCCCTATGACAATGGTTAACAATCTCACAACACATCAACAATATCCTTATTCAACCTTGGGTTCCCTATCACCAGCTTCCTTGTCCCCTTCTGCCTTCTGGCCCTTGTCACTGGACTCCTGTACCTCGTTAGTCTCATTTGGTTTTACGGGGCTGTCCACTCCCGGGCTAAACAGTGAACCTCGGAGGGAACTTCACCACTGCGTTAAAAGGGTGACTGGGGGCCATACTCTCGGAGTTTCTCCAGTCTCCTTTAGGCCAGTAAATCTGGTCTTTTTTTTGTGAGTTAGAATTATGCTCTACATCCTTCTCTGGCTCTGTCCAGAACCCTCTGCTGTGATACCTATCAGAGCAGTCAGTGGTGGTATCCGGGCACCATCTAGCTGTACTGGACTCAGTCTGGTGGAGGACTTGGTAGCTGTGGACAATTACCCCTTTGGACTAATCTTTTCCTTGTATCCTATTCTCTTCATTCTCGCTTGCTCCAAAAGGGATGAGACCAGTGGAGTATCTTAGATGGCCGCTGACAGGCTTTTAAGACCCCAGACACTACTCACCAAGGTAGAATGAAGCGCATTGACTTTATAAGCTGTGTCATGCCAGGTGAACTAGATGTTCCCCAAGACCATGTTCCCCACAGCCCTCCGCCCAGCAATTCAGTCCCTCAGGGAGTTTGGCTATGTCTATGGGGTTTCCATGACCTTTCCTTGTACAGGTTGTGCTAGTTTCCCCTGTATTATGTACTGTCTCACCCTTCACCCAAGATACCACTTATCTATTGCCTATTTAGTATTTTCCCCCAACCCCTCCCATCCCTGGTAACCAACAAAGATTGTTACATTTTGTGTGTGAACTTTTTCATGGATTTTTACAATAGAGGTCTCATACAATATTTGTCCTTTTGTGATTGACTTATTTCACTCAGAATAATGTCCTCCAGTTTCATCCATATTATGAGATGCTTCACAGATTCATTGTTGTTCTTTCTCGTTGCATAGTACTCCATTGTGTGTATGTACATAGTTTGTTTATCCATTCATCTGTTGATGGGCATCTAGGTTGTTTCCATCGTTTTGCTATTGTGAACAATGCTGCCATGAACACAGGTGTGCATATGTCTATTCAAGTGACGATTCTTATTTCTCTAGGATATATTGCTAGAAGTGGGATTGCTGGATCGAATGGAATGTCTATATCTAGCTTTCTGAGGAAGTGCCATATCATTTTCCAAAATGGTTGTATCATTTTGCATTCCCACCAGCAGTGCATAAGAGTTCCCATCTCCCCGCAGTCCCTCCAACATTTGTTATTTCCAGTGTTTTTGACTCGTGCCAGTAATGCCGGGGTGAGATGGTATCTCATTGTGGTTTTAATTTGCATTTCTCTAATGGCTAGTGATCGCGAGCATTTCCTCATGTGTCTGTTGGCCATTTGAATGTCTTCTTTGGTGAAGTGTCTGTTCATTTCCTCTGCCCATTTTTTAATAGGATTATTTGTCTTTTTGTTGTAGAGGTGTTGGATTTTCTTGTAGATTATGGAGATTGACCTTTGTCTGACTTGTACTGTCCAAAAATTTTTTCTAAGTCTGTAGGTTCTCTTTTGACTCTTTTGGTGAGGTCTTTTGAAGAGCATAGGTGTTTGATTTTTAGAAGATCCCAGTTATCTAGCTTATCTGTTGGGGTTTCTGCATTGATGGTTATGGTTTGTATCCTGTTAATGCCATGTATTAAGGCCTGAAGTGTTGGTCCTATTTTTTCTTCTATGACCTTTATAGATTTAGGCTTTATATTCAGGTCTTTGATCCATTTTGAACTAGTCTTTGCATACGGTGTGAGGTATGAGTCCTGTTTCATTTTTTTGAGAATGGATATCCAGTTTTGCCAGCACCATTTGTTAAAAAGACTGCCTTTCCCCATTTGATGGACTTTGGGCCCTTGTTGAAGATCAGGTGACCATAGGTGGATGGATTTACATCTGGGTTCTCAATTCTGTTCCATTGATCAATGTATCTGTCATTGTACCAGTACCAGGCTGTTTTGACTACTGTAGCTATATAGTAGGTTCTGAGGTAAGGTAGTGTAAGTCCTCCAACTTTATTCTTCTTCTTCAGTAGTGCTTTACTTATTCGGGGCTTCTTCCCTTTCCATATAAAGTTAATGATTATTTTTTCCATCTCTTTGAAGAATGTTGTTGGTATCTGGATTGGGATTGCGTTGTATTTGTGAATTGTTTTGGGTAGAATTGACATTTTCACAATGTTGAGTGTGCCTATCCATGAGCATGGTATGTTTTTCCATTTATGTAGATCCCTTTGGGTTTCGTGCAGTAGTGTTTTATAGTTTTCTTTGTATAGGTCTTTTACATCCCTGGTCAGATTTATTCCTAAGTATTTTATCTTTTTAGGGGCTATTGAAAATGGTATTGATTTCCTGATTTCCTTTTCATTGTTCTCCTTACTGTTGTATAGGAATCCAACTGATTTTTGAATGTTTATCTTGTATCCTGTTACTCTGCTGAATCTTTCAATTAGTTCCAGTAGATTTCTCGTGGAGTCTTTAGGGTTTTCTATGTATAGTATCATATCATCTGCAAACAGGGACAGTTTAACTTCTTCATTACCAATTTGGATACCCTTGATTTCTTTTTCTTGCCTTATTGCTCGAGCTAGAACTTCCAGCACAATGTAAAATAGGAGTGGTGATAAAGGGCATCCTTGTCTTGTTCCTGTTTTCAAGGGGAATGTTTTCAGCCTCTCTCCATTAAGAATGATGTTGGCCGTTGGTTTTGCATAGATGCCCTTTATTATGTTGAGAAATTTCCCTTCTATACCTATTTTATTGAGAGTTTTTATCAGGAATGGGTGTTTGACTTTGTCAAATGACTTTTCTGCATCAATTGAGATGATCATGTGATTCTTTTCTTTCCTTTTATTTATGTGGTGGATTACATTGATTGATTTTCTAATGTTGAACCATCCTTGCATACCTGGTATGAATCCTGCTTCGTCGTGGTGTATTATTTTTTTGACATGATGCTGAATTCTATTGGCTAGAATTTTTGCATCTATATTCATGAGAGATATTGGTGTGTAATTTTATTTTTTTGTGATGTTTTTGCCTGGTTTTGGTATCAGCGTTATGCTGGCTTCACAGAATGGATTTGAAAGTGTTGCTTCCTCTTGTATGCTCTGAAATAGCTTGAGTAGTACTGGTTCAAGCTCTTCTGTAAATGTTTTCTGGAATTCTCCAGTGAAGCCATCTGGGCCCGGGCTTTTTTTGGTTGGGAGTTTTTTTGTGACCTTTTCAATCTCTTCTCTTGTTATGGGTCTGTTCAGATTTTCAACATCACTTTGTTATAGTTTGGGTAGGCCGTGTGTTTCTAGAAATTTATCCATTTCCTCTAGGTTTTCAAATTTGTTGGAGTATAGTTTTTCATAATATTCTGTTATAATCCTTTTTATTTCATTTGGGTCTGTTATAATGTCTCCCATCTCACTTCTTATTTGGGTTGTTTGTGTCCTCTCCTGTCTTTCTTTTGACAGTCTGGCCAGTGGTTTGTCGATTTTGTTGATTCTTTCAAAGAACCAACTTTTGGTTTTGTTGATTCTTTCTATTGTTTTTGTGTTCTCTATTTCATTTATTTCTGCTCTGATCTTTACTATTTCCTTTCTTCTGGTTGTTGTAGGCTTTTTTTGTTGTTCTCTTTCTATTTGTTTGAGTTCTGTAGTTAATGTTTTGATTTTGTCCCTTTCTTCTTTTTTGATATGTCCATCTATTGCTACGAATTGTCCTCTGAGGACTGCCTTTGCTGTGTTCCAAAGGTTTTGGTATGATGTGTTTTCATTCTCATTTGATTCTAGGAATTTTTTTATTCCATCTCTGATTTCTTCTATTACCCAGTGATGTGTAAGCAGGGTATTGTTCAGTTTCCATGTAATTGATTTTTTTTCCTTGCTGTTTCTATTGTTAATTTCTACCTTGATGGCATTGTGGTCAGAGAAGATACTTTGAATTATCTCAGCGTTTTGAATCTTGTTGAGGATTGCTCTGTGGCCTAAGATGTGGTCTATTCTGGAGAACCTTCCATGTGCATTGGAAAAGAATGCATAGTTTGCAGCGGTTGGATGGAGTGTTCTATATATGTCTATGAGGTCAAGTTGGCTGATCGTGCCCATTAGGTATTCTGTATCTTTGCTGAGTTTCTTCTTAGTTGTTCTGTCCTTTACTGAGAGTAGTGTGTTGAAGTCTCTTACTATTATTGTGGAACTGTCAATTTCTCTTTTAAGTGTTGTTAGAGTTTGTTTTATGTATTTTGGAGCCCTGTCATTGGGTGCGTAAATGTTTATTATGGTTATGTCTTCATGATGGATCATCCCTTTAATCATTATATAGTGTCCTTCTTTGTATTTTATGGTATATTTTGTTTTAAAGTCTATTTTATCTGAGATTAGAATTGCCACTTCTGCTCTTTTTTGGTAGTTGTTAGCTTGATATATTTTTTCCAACCTATGACTTTTAATAAATCCACGTTTGTTTCTAAGATGTGTCTCTTGTAGACAGCACATTTATGGATCCTGTTTTCTTATCCATTCTGCCACTCTCCTTCTCTTTATGGGTGCATTGAGTCCATTTACATTCAGTGTAATTATTGATAGATGTGCATTTGTTGCTGTCATTTTGTAGTGCTTTTTTTTGTGGTTCTGAAGTTTTCTTTGTTCTTCTTACTGTCTTGTGCTGAGTTACTTTTGTTTGTGGATTTTTTTTCATTTCTTTTCTTTTTGTGGGTTTTGTTTTTGCCTAGACTTTATGTTTTTCATCTTTATTTTTATGAGTTTGTTTGTTAACTTTCTTTGTGGTTACCATGAATTTTACCCTTATCTTTATAAGTTTGAAGCAGTCTACCATTACTTGGTATCGCCTTGCCTTCCTCTCCATTAGAAGGTTCTATACCTATGCCATTTATTCCCGCTTTCATTGTTTTGATGTTGTTGTCATCCATCGATTGACTGCTCTGATTGTATTTCTTTTGGTTTTGGATAGTCCTCGAGAGTTCATTTCCTAGATTGGTATCTGGCTCTTACGATCCTGCATCCTAGGTTCTGCCTGTGAGCTGAAGCTGTTTGTCCTCGGATCGCAGAACTCCCTTTAATAATTTTTGTTAGTTTGGTTTGACTTTTACATATTCCCTTAGTTTTTGTCTATCTGGAAATGACCTAATTTCACCGTCAAATTTGAACGAGAGTTTTGCAGGATATATTATTCTTGGCTGGAAATTTTTTTCTTTCAAGATTTTATATATGTCATCCCATTGACTTCTTGCCTGCGTGGTTTCTGCCGAATAATCTGAGATTAGTATTATTGTTTCTCCTCTGTATGTGACTTCTTGTTTTTCAAGAGCTGCTTTCAGGATTCTTTGTTTGTCTTTGGTTTTGGCGAGTGTGATTATGATATGCCTTGGTGATTTTCTTTTGGGGTCTCTTCTATATGGGGTTCGTTGAGCTTCTTGGATGGCCAACTTTTCATCTTTCATGATAATGGGGAAATTTTCTGTCAGCAGTTCCTCAATGATCCTCTCTGTGTTTTCTGTTTTCTCCCCCTGTTCTGGAATGCCAATCACTTGAAAATTTTTGCTTGTAATTGTGTCCCACATAACTCTCAGGGTCTCTTCATTTTTCTTTGTTCCTTTCTCTGAGTTTTCCTCAAACAGAGTTGTATCCAAGTGTTTGTCCTCAATTCCACTGATCCTGTCTTCCACCGTTTCAAATCTGCTTCTCAGCCCTTCTATGACATCTTCCATTTCTGAAATCTTGTTGTTTATCTTTTGGATTTCTAATTGTTGTCTTTGTATAATTTCTAGTTTTGAATTTATTCTGGCATTTTGTTCCTGCATTATTTTCCTGAATTCTTCCAATTTTTTGTCTGTATTTTCCATAAATTTGTCTGTTTTTTCCTTGTGTTTGTCAGCTTTTTGCCTCAGTTCTTGGAGAAAGCCAAGTACTAGAGAGTTGAATTCCCCATCAGGTAGTTGTAGTGCATTTTCTTCCACAGGAGAGTCATCTGGTGTTTTTTTGGATGACTACTGGAACCATCCTGTCCTGTTTTTGTAAATGTTTTGATATTGTCTGCTGTTTTCGGGGCACTCAGTAGTTATTTTTCTTGTTTATTGATTGTAGATTTGTTTGTTTCATCCCTTTTTTTAAAAAAAAAATTTGACTATGTCTGAGCAGGCAGACTGTGTGTTCTTTGTTGTTTTCTCGTCTGTGTGCTCAGTAGTTTTCACCTCCTTCTTCAACTGGCAGGGTCAGTCACTCAGATACGGTATAGCAGGGCAGGTCTAGCTGAAAAGGAGTTACTGGTACGGGTTGTTTGTGGCAATTACTACAGCCACCAGAGTGGGTCGGTGATCAGTGCAGGGCAGGTTCCAGTAGGCTGTGCCTGTGCTGCTTGGTGCCATGATGTCAAGTGCATGGTGCAGGTAGGCAGGATGCAGCGGGGAGATTGTTATGTGTGGAGCTAAGATGGATATGGGAGAGAGGAGACAGGAACAGGAGCCAAAAACATACAAACAAAAATGAATGCTAGGGGAGCTTGCTGTTGGAATGAAGAGATGAGAGACTATGACATGGAGAAAAACAGAAAGGGGAAGAGGAAGAAAAGAAACGAATGAATAAATAAAAATCAGAAAGTTTAAAGAACCTCAAAGTTCCCAGGGATCCCACTGATGCAGCTATGAATTCTGGGGAAGTTGCTCTCAGGTGTTGCAGTACAGCCTGGCTAGAAGGTGTAGAGGTATACAACGCCTGGTATTCAGGGATCAGAAAGAGAAGGAAGATACAGAGAGACGAGAAACTAAGCAATGAAGAAAAACAAAAAGGGAAAACAAAACAAAAATAACAAGAAAGGCCCCCCCAAAAAAAACAGAAAAAGAAAACCAACAAAAAAAGAAATGCTCTCAGGGATCCCTTTCACGTCTGTGAAAGCTGAAGGGGAGTTCCTTGCCATGCAGCTCTGCCTGGCCAGAAAGGGCTCCCAACTCAAGCAAAGGAAAAGAAAACAAACAAACAATTCAAAATGAACAAACGAACAAAAGCCCCAGGATCCCACCAGCGCAGTAGCCTAGACCGGGAAGCAGCTCCACACTTGAATGGAGCTCCGCAGCCCCTCAGGAAGAAGCAAAGATGGTTCACGGAGCCAGGCACTCGAGCGAAGGGAGGCGGAGTCGGCAAGAGGCAAGCAAGAAATCAAAAGAAGCAGAAAAAAAAAAAAAAAAGCAACACCAGCAGCCAACAAATAGCACTCAGAGAGCCATCTAGTGCGGGCTGGTGTTTCTGCACAAGAGACTGTGTCCACGGGAAGCAGAGGTGGCTGAGTGTGGGTGAAGAAGGGTAGAGAGTGCGAAACCGTATATCACAAATTGCTGGCGCTCTGCAGCCCCTCAGGAAGAAGTAAAGATGGCCCACGGAGCGAGGCACTCAAGCAAAAGGATGGGGCGATGGCGAGAGGCAAGGAAGAAATCAAAAGAAGTGGAAAAAAGCAACACCAGCAGCCAGCAAATGGCACCGCTAGAGCCGCCCACTTGTGTGTGTGGAATCCAAGCATCCAGCACTTCCCGGTCAAGAGACCTTGGCCGCGGGAAGCAAAGGAGGCTGAGCCAGGGCGAAGAGGGGTCGGGGGTGGGAAGGCACACACCCCAAATTACCGACTGTTTTGTCTCCCACTGGACACTCCGTGAGGCTGCTTTCTCGTACCCCATTTGCTGGTCTCCCATAGGAGACCAAGATGGTGGATCCACCCTGCGTTAGCTTGTAGGGGACCTCTGCATGAATCTCTCCTTGCTCTCCATTCTCTGTCAGTTTTCTCACTCCATTTGGTGCTTGGCTGAGTTCTTTATCTCTTCATTTGATGTTTTAGGGTTTCAGGATTGTTGTATTCTCTGTTCGGCTTAGTTTTTCAGATCTTTGCTGTGGAGGGATGGTGTGGTGCTTCTGCCTAGAGCACCATTTTGCCGGAACTCTTCCTCATTTGATTACTTGACTGCTGCTTCCATGTGCATTGATCATTTATCCAAATAGAATGAAATCCTTGACAATTTCTTCACCTTGTATCACGATGTTGCTTATGGGGCCAGTTTTGAGGATTGTCTTCTTTTCACGTTCCAGTGTAATCCTTACTGTATGTTGTAATGTTTTACCTTCATCAGTAGGTGCACCGGATATTCACTATCTTTCTTCCTAAAATGGAGGTAAACTTTTTTTTAGCACAAGGAAAACCCAAAATGTCTTGTGACTCTGAATTTTTAAGAGGCAGATTAAAACTTGGTCAATCTGATTGGGTAGAGCTTATTTTTGGCCCTCCCATTTCACTTCTTTCTGTGTCATGCTTCTCCTTAGCTCTCCAAGAAACGCCAAGCAATATGATTTAGCAGCACCCTGCCAAAGGAGACACCCATTCTCTGTATTTTCCCTCTTTTCTTGACCACCATCAAAGCTTAGCAGTCTTGTGTCTTCATATCTGTTCTCTGTCTTTCAACATTTGTTGATGTGCAGCATTTTTCATAAATAAGACTCCAAGTATTCTGAAGTATTTTTTATATTAGAAACTTGCTTCATTTCAACAAAAAATGAATACATTTATCAAAATGCATGCAAATACAATAACATAACAGTAAAAAAACAATCACAGTGAAGAGGTAATGATGGAAAAACGATAAAATAAAGTCAAAGTGTGCTATGCACAGAAAAATAAACCTTAGAGTTGTGCATAATAATTCAAAGTGGCAAGAAATTTGACTTTGAGTGGGATAGTTGCCGAAGCAAAACATAAATCTTGTCCTTTATAAGAATAGCATTGTCCATAAGACGAAAATAGACTAGTTGCTTAGGACAAGTCAAATTTTCTGAAAATGGTATGAGACAAAAATCTCCCTTATATCATTATTTGGATAACCAGTTGCCGTGGAGTCAACTCCTAGTCATGGCGACACCATGTATGCCGAGTAGAACTGTACTCCATATGATTTTTAATGCCTGATTTTTGTGAAGTAGATTGCCAACCCTTTTTTTCAAGGCACTTCTAGGTGAATTTGAATCACCAACCTTTTGGTTAGCAGTCATGCACATTAACCTTTGCCCTACCTAGCGCCAAGGACTCCTTTATTTGGACAAGTGACCACAGTTATATCCCTATTATATGTAGAATAAGTAGAGATTACAGTGAGGCAGTTTTTTTGTTTGTTTGTTTTTTTTACAGTTCCTACCTGAATGCCAAAATAAAAGCAATAATATAAAGGGCAAAAACTGTAGTTAAGTTATGCAGGTTTCTGGCTGTCAGACTGGTTCAGAAACAAATTTGAGATTACCTTCAGCAATCCTTTATAATTTTAATTTCTTACAGTCTAACTTTTGTTACACAATGTCTTATGGACATTTTAAGGTTGTATTCTCGGATGCTGAAATAAAAAGTGATAGGAAAATGTGGCATCACTCTGATCAGTGGAAAGGTAGTGTTGTCTACTTCTTGTTTATGAACATGTGTTTATGAACATGTGACAGTATGCAGATATGTCTAAGGAATTTTGAAATGTTGCTGGACAGAGGAAAATCTGTTGCCATACATACACAGTGTTCAAAGTTAAGAAAAAATTTCATGCACCCCATGTCATTTTTTGATCAAAACGAACCAAGACAGCTGACTATGCTTTAAAAAAAATATGAATTTACTTGTTCTAGATATTTTATGTAAGAGGAATTATACAAAGTGTGTCTTTTCCTGTCTGACTTCTTTCACTTAGCATAATGTTTCCAAAGTTAATCCATGTTGTAGCATATATCAGAACTGTATTATTTTTATTGCTTAAAAGTATTACATTACATGGCTATATCACATTTTGTTTATACATTCATCTGTTAATGAACACTTGGGTTGTTACCACATTTTGTCTATTGTGAATAACGCTACAATGAACATTAGCGTACATTATCATACAGTGTCTGTATCAGTCCCTGTTTTATTCATTCTTTTGGGGATATACCTATGAGTGGGCTTACTTTAGTGAACTATTTTTTTTTTTTAATTGGACTTCATTTTTTTTCTTGGCATCTAATTTTCTTTTTTTATTGTACTGTAGATGAAGGTTTACAGAGCAAACTAGTTTCTCATTAAAAAATTAGTACACATATTGTTTTGTGACATTTGTTGCCAACCCCACGACATGTCAACACTCTCCCCTTCTCGACCTTAGGTTCCTCATTACCAGCTTTCCTGTCCCCTCCTGCATGCTCATCCTTGCCCCTGGGCTGGTGTGCCCATTTAGTCTCATTTTATTTTATGGTCCTGCCTGTCTAATCTTTGGTTGAAGGGTGAACCTCAGAAGTGAATTCATTACTGAGCTATAAGGGTGTTGGGGGGCCATAACCTCAGGGTTTCTCTAGTCTCTGTCAGACCAGTAAGTCTGTTTTTTTTTTTTTTAGTTAGAATTTTGTTCTACCTTTTTTCTCCAGCTCTGTTTGGGACACTCTATTGTGATCCCTGTCAGAGGAGTCAGTGGTGGTAGCCAGGCACCATCTAGTTGTTGGACTCAGTATAGTGGAGGCTGTGGTAGTTGTGGTCCATTAGTCCTTTGGAATAATCTTTCTCTTGTGTCTTTGGTTTTCTTCTTTCTCTCTTGCTCCAGACAGTATGAGACCAGTGGTGCATCTTAGATGGCTGCTCAGAAGCTTTTAAGACCCCGAATACTACTCACCAAAGTAAAATGTAGAACATTTTCTTTATAAACTATGTTAGGCCAATTGAGCTAGATGTTTCCTGAGACCATGGTTCCCACAGCCTTTATCCCAGTAATTTGGTCCCTTAGGGAGTTTGGATGTGTCTATGACGCTTCCTTCACTTTGTCTTGGATGGGTTGTGCTGGCTTCCCCAGTACTGTGTACTGTCTTACCCTTCATCAAAGTTACCACTTATCTATTGTCTATCTAGAGTTTTTCCCTCCCACCTTCCCCTCCCTCCTAACCATCAAAGATTGTTTCTTTTTTGTGTGCAAACCTTTTCATGAGGTATTATACTAGTAGTCTCATACAATAGTTGTCCTTTTGTGATTGACTTATTTCACTCAGCATAAAGCCCTCCAGATTCATCCATATTGTGAGATGCTTCAAAGATTCATCATTGTTCTTTATCATTTTGTATTCCATTGTGTGTATGTATCATAGTTTGTTTATCCATTCATCTGTTGGTAGGCACCTTGACAGTTTCCATCTTTTTGCTATTGTGAATAATGCTGCAATGAACATAAATGTGCATATGTCTATTCATATGATGGCTCTTATTTCTCTAGGATATAGTCCTAGGAGTAGGATTTCTGGATCATATGGTATTGCTATTTATAGCCTTTTGAGGAAGCACCACATGGTTTTCCAGAATGGTTGTGCCATTTTGCATTCCCACCAGCAGTACATAAGAGTTTCAATCTCCCTACAGCCTCTCCAACATTTTTTTTTTTATTTACTCCAGTAATGTCAGAATGAGATGGTATTTCATTGTGATTTTGACTTGCATTTCTCTAATGGTTAGTAATTGCCAGCATTTCCTCGTCTATCTGTTAGTCATTTGAATGTCTTATTTGGAGAAGTGTCTGTTCATATCCTTTGCCCATTTTTTAATTGGATTTGCCTTTTTGTTGTAGAGTGTTGGATTTTCCTGTGGATTTTAGAGATTAGACCTTTGTCAGATTTTTCATAGCAAAAAAATTTTTCCCAGTCTGTAGATTCCCTTTTTATTCTTTTGGTGATGTCTTTTGATGAGCATAAGTGTTTAATTTTTAGAAGATCGCAGTTATCTAACTCATCTTCTGATGTTTGTGTATTGTAAGTTATTTGTATCCTGTTAATGCCATGTATTAGGACCTTTAGCATTGACCCTAGTTTTTCTTCTATGACTTTTATAATTTTTGGTTTTATTTTCAGGTCTTTGATCCATTTTGAATCAGTTTCTGTGTATGGTATGAGGTATGGGCCCTGTTTGATTTTTTTGTAGATTGACACCCAGTTTTGCCAGCACCATTTGTTAAAAAGACTGTTTTTTCCCTATCTGATGGACTTCGGGCCTTTGTTGAAGATCATGTGACCATAGGTGGATGGATTTACATCTGGGTTCTCAACTCTGTTCCATTGGTCAATGTACCTGTCATTGTATCAGCACCAGGATGTTTTTACTACTGTAGCTGTATAGTAGGTTCTGAGGTCAGGTACTGTGCAAGTCCTCCTACTTTAGTCTTCTTCTTCAATAGTGCTTTACTTATCTGGGGCCTCTTTCCTTTCCATATAAAGTTAATCATTAATTTTTCCATCACTTTAAAGAACAGTATTGGTATTTGGATTGGGTTTGCATTGTATTTTAGGTTTGCTCTGGGTAGAGTTGAGATTTTCACAATGTTGAGTCTACCTATCCATGAGCATGGTATGTTTTTTCATTTATGCAGATATCTTTTAGTTTCCTAGTAGTGTTTTGCAGTTTTCTTTGTATAGGTCTTTTACATCTTTGGTTAGATTTATCCCTAAGTATTTTATTTTTTTTAGGGGCTATTATAATTAGTATTGTTTTCCTGATTTTCTTTCCATAGTTCTCTTTATTAGTATATAGGAATCCAACTGAGTTTTGTATGTTTATCTGGTAGCCTGCTACTCTGCTGAATCTTTCTATTAGTTCCAGTAGTTTTCTCGTGGAGTCTTTAGGGTTTTCTATGTATAGTATCATATCATCCACAAACAGAGACAGTTTAACTTTTTCATTACCAGTTTGGATGCCTTTTATTTATTTTTCTTGTCTTATTGCTCTAGCTAGGACTTTCAGCACCATGTTAAATAGGAGTGGTGATAAAGGGCTTTCTTGTCTTGTTCCTGTTCTCAAGGGGAATGCTTTTAGTCTCTCTCCATTAAGAATGATGTTGGCCATTGGTTTTGCATAGATGCCATTTATTATGTTGAAAAATTTCCCTTCTATACCTATTTTTATTGAGAGTTTTTATCAGGAATGGGTGTTGGACTTTGTCGAATGCCTTTTCTGCGTCCATTGAGATGATCGTGTGATTTTTTTCTTTTATTTATGTGGTGGATTATATTGATTGATTTTCTAATGTTGAACTATCCTTGAATACTTGGTATGAGTTCCACTTGGTCATGGTGTATTATTTTTTTGATATGGTGCTGAATTCTATTGGCTAGAATTTTGTTGAGTATTTTTGCATCTATATTCATGAGAAATATTGGTTTTGTTTTTTTGTGGTGTCTTTGCCTCGTTTTGGTATTGGGGTTACGCTGTTTCATAGAATGAATTTGGAAATATCCCTTCCTTCTCTATTCTATGTTCTGAAATAGTTTGAGTAGTACTGGTGTAAGCTCTTCTCTGAATGTTTGGTAGAATTCTCCAGTGAATCCGTCTGGGCCTGGGCTTTTTTTTTTTTGTTGGGAGTTTTTTTTTTTATTATTACCTTTTCAATCTCTTCTCTTGTTATGGGTCTGTTCAGATTTTAAAATTCTGTTTGTGTTAGTTTGGGTAGGTAGTGTGTTTCTAGAAATTCGTCCAGTTCCTCTAGGTTTCCAAATTTGTTGGAGTATAATTTTTCATAGTACTCTGTTGTGATCCTTTTTGTTTCAGTGTCTGTTGTAATGTCCCCTATTTCATTTCTTATTTTGGTTATGTCATGGATTGAATTGTGTCCACGAAAAATATTTGTTAACTTGGCTGTGTCATGATTCCCAGTATTGTATGACTGTGTACCATTTTGTAATCTGATGTGACTTCTTTATGTGTTGTAAACTCTATCACTATGATGTAATAAGATGGATTAGCGGCAGTTATACTGATGAGGTATACAAGATTGGATAGTGTCTTAAGCCAATCTTGTTTGAGAAATGAGCAGAGACACATGGGAACCTCACACCACAAAGAACACAGTGCTGGGAGCAAAGAGTGTTCTTTGGACCTGACGTTCCTGTACTGAGATGCTCCCAGACCAAGGAAAGACTGATGCATCACACAAGGACCTTCCTTCTGAGTCCACAGAGAGAGAAAGCCTTACCCTGGAGTTGATGCCCTGAATTTGGACTTGTAACCTATTAGACTGTGAGAGAATAAATTTCTCTTTGTTGAAGCTATCCACTTGTGGTATTCCTGTTATAGAGACACTAGATGACTAAGACAAGTTATTTGCTTCCTCTTCTATTTTTCTTTTGTAAATTTGGCCAATGATTTGTCAATTTTGTTGATCCTTTCAAAGAACCAACTTTTGGTTTTGTTGATTCTTCCTATTGTTTTTCTATTCTGTAGTTCATTTATTTCTGCTCTGATTTTTATTATTTCCTTTCTTCTGGTGACTGTGGCTTCTTTTGCTGTTCTCTTTCTATTTGTTTGAGTTGTGTAGTTAATATTTTGATTTTGTCCCTTTCTTCTTTTTTGACGTGTGCATCCATTGCTATAAATTGACCTCCGAGCACTGCCTTTGCTTGGCCCCAAAGGTTTTGGTATAATGTTTTCATTCTCATTTGATTCTAGGAATTTTTTTATTCCATCTTTGATTTCTTCTGTTACCCAGTGGTTTATAAGCAGGGTTTTATTCAGTTTCCATGTAAATTTTTTTTTTCCTTACTGTTCCTGTTGTTAATTTCTACTTTGATGGTGTTGTGATCAGAGAAGATACTTTGTATTATCTCAGTGTTCTGGATTTTGTTGAGGGTTGCTTTATGGCCTAAGATGTGGTCTATTCTGGATAATGTTCCATGTACATTGGAAAATAATGCATACTTTGCAGCTGTTGTGTAGAGTGTTCTATATATGTGTATGAGGTCAAGTTGGTTGATTGTAGCTTTTAGATCTTCTGTATCTTTGTTGAGTTTCTTTATAGATGTTCTGTCCTTTACCAAGAGTGGAGTGTTGAAATCTCCTACTATTATTGTGGAATTGTCGATTTCTCTTTTCAGTGCTGTTAGAGTTTGCTTTATGTATTTTGGAGCCCTGTCTTTGAGTGCATAAATATTTATTATGGTTATGTCTTCATTATATAATGCCCTTCTTTGTCTTTTATGGTAGATTTTGTTTTAAAGTCTAGTCTATCTGAGATTAGTATTACCACTCCTGCTCTACTTTGGTAGCTATTTGCTGGATATATTTTTTTCCTTCCTTTGATTTTTAATAAATTTATGGCTTTCTTTCTAAGATGTGTCTCTTGTAGACATCATATTTATAGATCCTGTTTTTTTTAATCCACTCTGTCACTTTCTGTCTCTTTATGGGTGCATTTAAGCTATTTACCTTCACAGTAATTATTGATAGGTGTGAATTTATTGCTGTCATTTTGTAATGTTCTTTTTTTTTTTGTGGTGCTTATATTTTCTTGGTTCCTCTTACTCTCCTGTGCTGAATTCCTTTTGTTTGTGGATTTTTTTTTTCATTTCTTTTGTTTTTGCAGATTTTGTGTTTACTGAGACTTTATGTTATTCTTCTTTATTTTGATGAGTAGGTTTGTTAACTTTCTTTGTAGTTACATTGAAATTTACCCCTATTTTCCTAAGTTTAAACCAGTCTTTTATTACTGTATCACACCTTAACTTTCTCTTCATTCTAAGGTGCTATACCTACACCATTTATTCTCTCTTTTATTGTTCTGACATTGTTGTCATTTACAGATTGATGTCGCTGTTCCCCTGTTGTAAATTTGTTAGTCTCGTTTCATCCTTGAGAGTTCACTGTCTAGGTTGGTATCTGGCTGATGCTGTCTTATATGCTAGATTCAGGTTGTTGTCTGATGTTAGTTCTCTAATCAAAATACCCCTTTTAATAATTATTGTAAGATTGGTTTGGTTTTTATATATTCCCTTAATTCCTGTTTATCTGGAAATGACCTAAATTTTGCCATCATATTGTTGGTGGGCAGTTTTTTTCTTTCAAGATTTTATATATGTCATCCCATTACTTCCTTGTCTGTATGGTTTCTGCCGAGTAATCAGAGCTTAGTCTTATTGTTTCCTCTCTGTATGTGACTTTTCATTTTTCTTAAGCTGTTCTCAGGATTCTTTCTTTGTCTTTGGTTTTAGCAAGTGTGATTGTGGCATGTCTTGGTGTTTTTCTTTTGATGTCTATCCTATATGGGTTCATTGAACTTCTTGGATAGTTGGCTTTTCGTCTTTCATGATGTTAGGGAAGTTTTCTGTCAGCAAATCTTCTATGATCCTCTATGTATTTTCCCTTTCCTCTCCCTGTTCTGGAACTCTGATCATATGCAAATTTTTGCTTTTGATTATATCCCACATCAGATAACTGTTTACTTCTTGACTGACAGTTTATGAGGTATATAAGGGGTTTCAAATTTTTTCTTAATTTGCTGTTATTTTTTAGAGGTTTTTTTGTTTGTTTATTTGTTTTAGTAATGGTTTCCTTAAGGAGGAAAATTCTCCAATGTCTCTGAAATATGTTGAGCTATCATTTGACTGAGAATGAGAAGTTACAAACAGTAGGCCTATATTGAATCATACTTGGCAGAACAATATGGCCATAGCCATTGACCCTTAGATTGCTGAGGTCAGAAACAAATTTGCATAATTGGGTCAATGCATAGGGTGGGTGAGATGATTTTATTGAAAAGAAAATATTTTTTGAAGATGAGTGATTTCATACTGATATATTTATAATAATTGTCCATGCCTCCATTGCAGCATGTATTTTAGGATGCAGTGTATCTACTTATTTATGTTCTCTACACTGTATTTTGTTCAAAGTCATCTATTGGGTCTTTTTAATTTTTATAACTTCAGCTTATGCCTGAGACATAGAAACTCTTTAAAAACTTCCAATTAAGATTTAAAGTAAGAATATCATTTGGTATAATTCACCATATTAACAAACTAGAAAATAACATCCATATGATCATCTCTATAGATAAAGAGCATTTGCCAAAACCCAATATCCATTCTTAATTAAAAACTGTCAGCAACGTAGGAATAGAAAAATACATTTTCAACCTGATAAAGGGAGTCTGGAGGCACAGTGGTTAAGAGTTTTGGCTGCTAACCAAAAAGTGAGCATTTTGAACCCACCAGCCACTCCTTGGAAATCCTATGGGGCAGTTCTACTCTGTCATGTAGGGTCTTTATGAGTCAGAATTGACTTGACAGCAACAGGTTTCCATTTTTGTTTTGGTTTAAAGGGCATCTATGAAAATCCTACAGCTAACATCATACTTAATGATAAGTGGCTTAATGCTTCCCCACTAAGATGAGGAACAAGACAAGGATATTGTCTCTTACCATTTTTATCTGATATTGTAATGAAGATTCTGGTCAATGCAATAAGGTAAGAAAAATAATTGAAAGACACACAGATTACAAAGGAAGAAACAAAATCCTCTTTACTTGTAGGCAACAGGATCATCTGTATAGAAATCTGATGGACTGACAAAAAAACCATTAGTACTAATAACTGAATTTAGCAAGACATCTGGATATAAAATCAGTATACAAAAGATAATTGTATTTCTATAAAACTTCCAA
Organism: Dugong dugon; assembly: GCA_030035585.1. Lineage (NCBI taxonomy): Eukaryota > Metazoa > Chordata > Mammalia > Sirenia > Dugongidae > Dugong > Dugong dugon. The sequence continues at coordinate 94,980,817 of CM057463.1, read as the reverse complement.
AATTAAATTTTCTTGTAAGTAATACAAACTTAGTTAATACATACTTAAATATAATGTAATATACTGTCATGCACCTCATAATGTCTGTTCGAGCAAAGTCCAATCGCATACACATTTGTGGTCCCATAAATTCAGAAACACTTCCAGATACACTGAAACACCTTTAACATAATAATAAAATAATGACAATGTTTTAATCCTCGTCACAAAGCAGCATCTGTTTGTTATTATGAAGCATTGTATGTACCTCTAATTTTTAATATAATAGGCTTTACAGGGGTTGGCTTGTAATTGCGAGTTGTACGTAAGTCAGACATTCATAACCTGGGGTTGTCCAAGTCACATAATGTCCTATTTCACAGAACATATTGTGAGAGTACCCTTCAACATAAAGAAAACAAAAATCCTCACAACTGGACTGATATGCACCATCATGATAGATGGAGAAAAATTTGAAATTGTCAAGGATTTTATTTTACTTGGACCCACAATCAATGCCCATGGAAGCAGCACTTGAGAAATCAAATGATGAATTGCATTGGGCAGATCTGCTACAAAAGACCTTTTTAAGATGTTAAAAAGAAAAAATGTCACTTTGAGGATTAAGGAGCACTTGACCCATGCCATGGTATTTTCAGTCTCCTCGTATGCATGTGAAAGCTGGACAGTGATTAAGACCAAATAATTGATGTCTTTGAATTCTGGTGTTGGCAAAGAATATTGAATATACCATGGACTGTTAAAAGAAGGAACAAATCTGTCTTGGAAGAAGTATAACCAGAGCGCTCCTTAGAAGCGAGCCTTGGTCTCACATATTTTGGACATGTTATCAGAAGGGACCAGTCCAAGAAGGATATCATGCTTGGTAAAGTAAAGAGTCAGTGAAAGACAGGAAGACCCTCAATGAGATGGACTGACACAGTGGCTGCAACAATGGGCTTCACCACAGCAAAGATTGTGAGGATGGCACAGGACTGGGTGACATTTCCTTCTGTTGTAGATAGGATAGCTGTGAATTGGAACTGATTCGATGGAACCTAACAACAATAACAATAACAACAATCACAGACGTTAAGCAATGCATGACTGTACATATAAACAAAACCAAAAATTCCATTGCTGTCCAATCGAGTCTGACTCATAGCAACTCTATAGGACAGAGTAGAACTGCCCCATAGTGTTTCCAAAGAGCAGCTGGTGGATTCGTCCTGCAGACCTTTTGGTTAGCAGTCGTAGCTTGCCATAGCTCTTAACCACTGCCTCACCAGGGCTCCACATATATAAACAAAAGTACTCCTAAAAATTCGAGTGAAGGTGACTAGCAAGTTGTCTTAGCTAACATCAGAATAAACTTTAAAGCTATTATATTCATATCAGTGTTATTAACATTGGAATTGGCAAGTAGATCAGTTGAATGGACTAGAGAATCTATATGACAAATGGCTATAAATCAGGAAGAAATTAGATACCACCATCTTATTCCACAAATAAAATGTGCTCTAGATCTGCACTGTTCAATACAGCAACCAGTAGTCATATGTGGCTATAGCAATTGAAATGTGATTAGTTCAAATACAGATGTTTATTGTAGAAGATACACTAGACTTCAAAGGCTCATTATTTAAAAAGTATATTATAATTTTTATAATGATTGTAAGTTGGAAATGATGTTTTGTATATGATGGGTTAAATAAAACATATTATAAAAATTAATTTTACCAGTTTTCTTTTACCTTTTTTAAAACATGATTAATAGAAAATTCAAAATGTTATATGTGACTCACATTTGTAGTTAGCATTATATTTCAAAAATTACTGATCAAAAGAAAATGGAACAATACAAAATTTTGTAAGAAAATTTAAGATACTGATTATATAATCTAGCAATGGGGAAACTTTTTTAACTAAGAAACCAGAAACTATAAAAATAGACTATTTGACTATTTAAACATGTTTTAAAACCCTATGAAAAAAGATACTTAGTAAAATTGTTGAATAAATATATATTTTGTGAAAAAAATTGCAGCAGAAAGAATAGGCACAGAATTAATATTAACTGTGAAGATAGGCAACAATCCTCTAGAAAAAAAGGGCAAATAATATGAAAAGCAGTTCATATACGGGAAATTCAAAGAACCAAATAAACCCACTAGAAGTCAGAGTATTACAAATTAAACCCCTTGCTGTCGAGTTGATTCCGACTCATAGATACCCTATGTGACAAAGTAGAACTGCCCCATAGCGTTACCAAGGAGTGGCTGGTAGATTTGAACTGCAGACATTTTGGTTAGCAGCGAAGCTCTTAACCACTGCATCACCAGGGCTCCACTAAAAATTAAAAGAGCAATAAAATGCCTTTTTTAAACTGTCAAATTGGAAAAAAAAAAATACCACATTTGGAAATACATACTGCTGATAAGAATAAGGTTAGATATGAGGGATAGATATAGGTAATTTCAAATATTCTTGGTGGAAATGTAAATTGTCACAGCTTTTTTGGTAGTATACATTAAAATTGCAATGTTACCAAATTAAAACCACAACTGCATAAGGATATGCTTACAAATATATTTATTACAGCTTTCCTCATAGTGCCAAAAAGCTAGAAACAAGGAGAATGTGCATTAATAAAGAAATGGTTAATTCAGCAATGGCATATCCACATCATGAAATAATATGCCTTCATTGAATATAATTAGAGTCATACAAATTAACTTGCAGGGATTTCAGCAACATGGAAATACTGTCAACTGAGAAAAGCAAGTTAAGGAAAGTGAATATGTGATCATATTTTTATAAAGCATACAATTGTTCAAAAAGCTTCTCTCTCACATAAATGTAAATATTTGTATGAAGAAAAATAACAACCAAAAAAAAAGTGTTTCAGAGTAAATCTGCACATAGAATTTTCAATGGGTGTGACCTTTCAGAAGTAGATCACCATGTCTTTCTGCCAAGGCACACTTGGGTAGATTCAAACCTACTATCTTCCAGTTAGTAGCCAGTTGCACAACCATTTTTAAGACCCAGGGACTCATTTCTGTCTGGTTATGTGAGCATGGAGAAAAATATGGAAGGATAGATGCTGGGTTATTTCTGTTGGCTGCCTGGTGTGGGAGGAAGTATGATATGGAAATGGATAAGGAGTAAGAGGGAGCCAGAAAATAAAAGCCAAACATTTTTTTGACATGATCACATTAAAAATGCATCTATATAAAATTTTGTATGTCTATGTAACATAAATTTCAAAAAATGAATTAATGTAAAGCAAACATGCTGATGATATTTAAAAGTTTGATTTCATTTATGATTCAGTTTTGTTGGTTCATTGTGAGCTGACTGTTATGTATACTACAAAAAGATGTGAGTTCTAGACCAGCTCTTCCCACTATGATCTGTGTGATGATTGTCAGTTTACTAAGTTCCTTAAAGCTGATTTCTTATTCGTAAATGGAGCAAAAGAATAGTACCTAATTCAGCAGGATATTACAAAGATTGAATGAGATAATATATTCAAAACATCTCACATATAGTAAGCATTCAACAGTGTCATCATTGCCATTATCACCACCACCACCCACCACCACCATGATCATCATCATTGCCTTAAACTGCATTATATGTTGTTGTTGTTAGATGCTGTCGAGTTGATTCCAACTCATAGGACCCCATATGACAGAGCAGAACTGCCCCATAGGATTTTCTTGGCTGTAGTCTTTATGGGAACAGATAGCCAGGTCTCTCTCCTGCTAAGGCATTGAGAGGGTTCAAACTACCAATCTTTCAGTTAGCAGCTAAGCTCTTAACCATTGCACCACCAAGACTCCTTGAATGGCATTATATAAGTGCAGACAATTCCGTATGTGGTATGTTAGAGCAGCCAAGACTTAAGTTTTGAAATATCTTATTTCACCTATAACTTTTAGCAATCACGCTGACCATCTTGTGATAATGAAAATAGATAACATTTACCAAGCCACTATTATACAATCAGATTAGATTAAAAAACAAAGTCCACCTATATAAAAATAGAATTTCACCCTAGATTTTTAAGAACGAATGGGGAAAATTTCTTGGCAGGTAATGCCATCTTGAAAAAATTTTATTTCTAAATTTTGTGTCTTGTTTTGTACTACCTAGAAAGTAAGATTGTTATACAGTATTCTCTGGAGTAATACCTTTATTCCCCAACTAAACTTTCTCTAAGGAACCCAGGTAGTGTAATGGTTAAAGTGCTGGGCTGCTAATCGAAAGGCCCGAGGTTTGAACTCACTAGCAGTTCTGCAGGAGAAATGTGGCTATGGGGCAGTTCTACTCTGTCCTAAAGGGTCGCTATGCATTGGAATCAACTCTACTGCAACGGATTTGGTTTTTTGGTTAACCCATTTCTAAATGTGTTTGTTGTTCATTTACTTATTCATTCAAACATTTCTTGAATGCCAAATCTGTGCAAAGCAAACACTAGAGAAAGAAAGGTAGAGCCTGCCTTCACAGAAGTCACATTTAGAGGGAGAGAAAAGATAGACAACTGTGTAACTAACCCTAATACAGAGAGATGATCACTGTTATAACGGCATGTTTGAAGTGCTTTTAGCAAAAACAGAAAAGAGAGCAATATATTGTAGAGAAGTTTTCAAAGAAGTCAAAGAATTCATACACACAGTTTCTGTTAACATAATGGATGAATTTAGTACCTATAATTAAAAGGATGCCTTTCTATATAATTGTAGCTGTTAGATGTTTCTATCAATTAGATTTTTTGTTTCCCATTGAAGATTTAATATAAAAATCACAGAGTTTTAGAGCCAGGGAAAAAAAACAAAAAGCATTGCCTTTGAATCGATTCCAACTCATAGCGACCCTACAGGACAGGGTACAATTGCCCCATAGAGTTTCCAAGGAGTGCCCAGAGGATTTGAACTGCTGACCTTTTGGTTAGCAGCTGTAGCACTTAACCACTACACTACCAGGGTTTCCTTAGAGCCAGGAGTGACCTTAAAATGAGCTTTAACTCAATTTTACAGTTGTTTAAAAAATTGTTTCTGATAGTTTATGGGGATGTGTATTTGGTTGCTGGAAGAAGCAGGGCTATAACCTGTGACCCCTGCCACAAATACCAAACGGAGATTCATAGCATGGTAATTCTTTCTACTCTTATGGCTGCATTTTGCTCAATGCCTTCTATGATGTTAACTTTCAGAGGATGCTTACAGGTGATGTTGTAAAAAAATGAATAGACTTCTTTTGGCCAATAGGACAGAATTTGGTGCAGCACCACAGCACTTTTTAAAAAATGTATGGTTGTTCTAAAACAGTTAATATAGCTCTGAAAATGCATACTTTGTGCCTTCAGAAAAATTTATGCAGTGTCAAATCTTGTGTAAATCTCATTTCACAAACCATGCGTGAGGAATACTGAAATTGGTGCTATTCACACAGACAATATCAGCAAATTTTTTTTTCTATGCTAAATATTCCCTTGTCATTTTTATTATCTAGTAGTGTCCTTATGCTTGTTATTGACCAGAAAGATTTATTTTGGGACTTCTGGGCAACATGGATCTATAGAGAGAAGCACCACACTGTCCTTCTACAGCAAAGATCCAAAAAACTAAGTCAAACAGAGACACATGTGAATCCTGAAACCCTAAGCATCAAATGAAGAGATAAAGAACTCAGCCAAACACTGAATGGAATAAGAAACTGACAGAGAACAGAGAGTAAGGAGAGATACATGCAGAGGACCCCTATCAGCTAACACAGCATGGATCCACCATCTTGGACTCGTATTGGAGATCGGTGAACAGGGTGTATGGAAAGCAGCTTCATGGAGCTTCCAGCAGAAGACAGAACTGGTAACCAGTGATACACGCTTTCCGACCCGCTACCCTTCTTCACCCCCACTCGGCCTCCTTTGCTTCCTGTGGCCACAGTCTCTTGGCCAGGAAGCACCGGCTTCATCCCAGAGCCACTTGGATTCCACCCACCTGCACTGGCCAGCTCCCTGAGTGCCATTTGTTGGCTGCTGGTGTTGCTTTTTTCCACTTCTTTAGATTTCTTCCTACCTCTCACCACTTCTCCCTCTTTTCTGTCAAATACCTGGCTCTGAGCACCATCTTTGCTTCTTCCCGAAAGGCTGTGAAACACTGCTTAACTGTGAAACTGCTTCCCGGCCCATGCTGCTACTCTGGTGGGACCCCCTTGGGGCTTTTTTTGTTTGTTTATTCTGTTTTGATTTGTTTGTTTGTTTTCATTTTCTTTTCTTGGCTTAGGAGTCCCTTCTAGCTGGGCAGTACTGTGCAGCTTGCGAGCAACACCATCAAGGTAGAAATTAACAACAGGAAGAGCAGGGAAAAAAAATCAGTTACATGGAAACTGAATAACACCCTGCTTACAAACCACGAGGTAATAGAAGAAATGAGATGGAATTTAAAAATTCCTAGAATCAAACGAGAATGAAAACACATCTTATCAAAACCTTTGGGACACAGCAAAGGCAGTCCTCAGAGGACAATTTATAGCAATAGATGCACACATCAAAAAAGAAGAAAGGAACAAAATCAAAACATTAACTACACAACTCAAACAAATAGAAAGAGAACAGCAAAAAAAGCCCACAACCACTTGAAGAAAGGAAATAATAAAGATCAGAGCAGAAATAAATGAAATAGAGAATACAAAAACAATAGAAAGAATCAACAAAACTGAAAGTTGGTTCTTTGAAAGAATCAACAAAATCGACAAACCACTGGCCAGACTGACAAAAGAAAAACAGGAAAAGATGCAAATAACCCAAATAAGAAATGAAATGGGAGTCATTACAACAGATCCAACTGAAATAAAAAAGTATCATAACAATGTATTATGAAAAACTCTGCTCCAACAAATTTGAAAACCTAGAGGAAATGGATAAATTTCTAGAAACACACTACCTACCCAAACTACAACAAAGTGTTGAAAATCTGAACAGACCCATAACAAGAGAAGCATTGAAAAGGTAATAAAAAAATTCCCAACAAAAAAAAATATCCCTGGCCCAGATGGCTTCACTGGAGAATTCTACCAAACATTCAGAGAAGAGCTTATACCAGTACTACTCAAACTATTTCAGAACATAGAAAAGGAAGCGACACTTCCGAATTCATTCTATGAAGCCAGCATAACTCTGATACCAAAACCAGGCAAAGATGCCACAAAAAAAGAAAGTTACAGACCAATATCTCTCATGAATATAGATGCAAAAATTCTCAACAAAATTCTAGCCAATAGAATTCAGCATCATATCAAAAAAATAATACACCACGAACAAGTAGGATTCATGCTAGGTATGCAAGGATGGTTCAACAAGAGAAAATCAATCAATGTAATCCACTACATAAATAAAAGGAAAGAAAAGAATCACATGATTATCTCCATTGATGCAGAAAATGCATTTGACAAAGTCCAATACCAATTCCTGATAAAAATTCTCAATAAAATAGGTATAAAAGGGAAATTTCTCAACATAATAAAGGGCATCTACGCAAAACCAATGGCCAACATCATTTTTAATGGAGAGAGGCTGAAATCATTCCCCTTGAGAACAGAAACATGACAAGGATGCCCCTTATCTCCACTCATATTTAATATTGTGCTGGAAGTCCTAGCTAGAGCAATAAGGCAAGAAAAGGAAATAAAGGGTATCCAAATTGGTAATGAAGAAGTTAAACTGTCCCTGTTTGCAGATGATATGATACTATACATAGAAAACCCTAAAACTCCATGAGAAAACTGCTGGAACTAATAGAAAGATTCAGCAGAGTAGCAGGATACAAGATAAACATACAAAAATCAGCCAGATTCCTATACACCAATAAAAAGAATGATGAAAAGGAAATCAGGAAAATAATACCGTTTATAATAGCCCCTAAAAAAATAAAATACTAAGGAATAAATCTAACCACGGACGTAAAAGACCTGTAGAAAGAAAACTACAAAACACTACAGGATACAAGGAAAAGATTAGTCCAAAGGACTAACGGACCACAGCTACCACGGCCTCCACCAGACTGAGTCCAGTATAGCTAGATGGTGCCTGGCTACCACCACTGACTGCTCTGACTGTCCTGGACAGAGCTGGAGAAGGATATAGAACAAAATTCTAACTTAAAAAAAAAAGAGCGATTTACTGGCCTGACAGAGACTGAAGAAATCCTGAGAGTATGGCCCCCGGACACCCTTTTAGCTCAGTAATGAACCACTCCCAAGTTTCACCCTGCAGCCAAAGATTAGACAGCCCCATAAAACAAAACAAGACTAATAGGGCACAGTCCAGTCCAGGGACTGTGCAGGAGGGGACAGGAAAGCTGTTAATAGGGAACCCAAGGTTGAGAAGGGACAGTGTTGACGTGTCGTGGAGTTGTTAACCATTATCATAAAACAATATATGTACTAACTGTTTAGTAAGAAACTATTTGTTCCATAAACCTTCATCTAAAGTACAATAAAAAAAAAAAAAAAGAAAGAAATATATGGATTGATTTATGCTGCAATTATAATATTTTGGATATATTGGGTGAAATAAAATATTAAAATTAAATAAAAAAGGAAAGATTTATTTAAATATTTCTCGGTGGCATTCAGTTCTGCAGAGGCCACAGCACAAATTCTCTTTTTTCCATTAATGTATTCTCTATCTTGCCATAATATTGGCGGTTCTATGACTATGGAATTCAGTAACCATACAAGATGTCAGTTTGTCTTAGCCTCAAAAAGAGGAAAAGAAGAAGTTAACAGAGTTGAAGAATCCTCCAAAGTTTCTTTTATTTATAAATGTCTACTTCATAAAGAAAACAGGTTTTAAATTTAGAAGGTGTATCTGGTGAAAGGTATTATCCTAAGAACTGTGTCCTTAAGCTGCATTTGAATGGGCCTTTTTATTTAAGCTATTCACTTAATTTGTCAGACATAAGTAAATAAGTATAATCTTAAATGCAAAGTTTCACAAGAAAATTGCTAATATTCACAACAGATTTGTTGTTATTGTTGTTAGTTTTCGTGGAGTCGATTCCAACTCATGGCAACCCCACACATGCAGAGTAGAACTGCTCCCTAGGGTTTTCAAAGCTGTGACCGTTTGAAAGCAGATCGCCAGGCCTGTCTTTTGAGGTGTCTCTGGGTGGGTTCAAGCCAACAACCTTTCCGCTAGTAGTTGAGCGCTTAATCATTTGTGCCACCTTAGATACATAGCCTCAATTGCCCTTCACTAGTCATCTTTCTGTATCTTTAGAGGAAAAAGAGTTACTTTCTCTATGGTTGAAATCATTACTAGACCCCATAGTCTATTTCCACATTTCAGAAATAAGACATTTCACTTATTATTAAAGAAACTTTGTTCTTTGTATGCTGTCATTTGAAAGTCACCAATCAATTTTGCCTATTGTTTCTGAAAATCATAACTCAAAGTTAATTTTAAGAAGATTTATATAAATAAGTGTAGATACTATATATAATTTTAGGAAACATCTCTTTTTTGCATATTCAATAGTATTTATGAAATTTTAGAGTAATTTTAAAGCTATTGCTTTGAATTGAATCTGTTTCCTCATGCTATAATTCTTTGAGTACATCATTTACCTCTAACTTTATAACTTGTCCTTTAGCATTTCTGCTTGCATAATATTTGTACCCTTACAGATATTTATATTTTCAAAGTTCTTATACCAACACTAGTTCATTATAATTCTCCTTCATGATGCATTCCAAGAGCTTTAAAATATTTAATCGCATTTTTTAAATCTTAAATTGCTATAATGAGGAACCATGTTAGAACGTTTGGAGGATCACACAACTGAAAAGTCCAGGGTAGATTTGACTTAAGATATGTCTATATCCAAGGGCTCAAAAGACGTTATAGAGGCCTTATCTTCAGACCTGGACTGCCTTCATTCTCAGAAAGGCATTTTTTTCTTGCTGGCAAATATGATCCTTGGAAGCACAAGGCTTACTTATATTTTTAGAGATAAGAGTCTTATTTTTCCTAATAAACCAAAAAAATAAAAAGAACACCCAACCAATTGCCTTGGAATCATTTCCAACTCATGAAACCTCAACTGTGTCAGAGTAGAACTGTGCTCTGTAGGGTTTTCAATGTCTGATTTTTTGGAAGTAGATTGCCAAACCTTTCTTCGGAAGCATCTCTGGGTTGACTCTAATCACCATCCTTTCAGGTAGCGGCAAAACACTTAACTTTATGCACTATCCAGGGATTCCACTTTTCTTAAAAGTCCAGAAAAAAAGTCCCAGAGATGACTCTCATTGGCTCATCTGGTCTCATAAGCCCATTCTTGATTAAGTAAGTAACTGTAGCTGGAGCATTAACTGCTCTGATCAATGGGCTTGGGCCGCATGCCCAGCATTAATGCTAGAAGGAAAACTTGGCCTTATGGAAGCCCCATTAAATGTGAGAAGCAAAAGCATGATTTCTTAAAATAAAGTAGTATAAAGCATGTAAAATCACCAGATCACGTAGTCTTACACAGCTGCAAATAACACCGTAGTTGCATCTGTATCTCTGCTTCTGGAGAGAGAAAAATGATGATGTGATAGTCCCCCAAACATTTAATGAATCCATTGGTATACCTAATCAGGAACATATTATGACATCTAGTCCACATTATTGGAAATTTGAACTCCTTACCAGATTCTCTGAATACTGCCCAAATACCTAAATTTCAGAGCTCACATTTTGTATCACTGGCTACAGCTAAGAGATGTATAGAAGATCACCATAGTAACATGTAACTGTGTAACATGTAACCTAGAGAACTGGTTGCTCAATCCTTTAGATAATGACTATACTCTCAGGACCTAGGACTTACAATTGAGAAATAAAGATATATACACCAGTTACCACTGAATTGATTTTGACTCATGGCGACCCCATGTGGTACAGAGTAGAACTGCACTCCATAGGATTTTCATGGCTGTGGGCTTTCAAAAGCAGATTGCTAGGCCTTTCTTCCAAGGGCCCCCTGGGTGGGTTTGGACAGCCAACCTTTGGGTTATTAGCTGAGGCTTAGCCATTTGCACCACCCTGGGACTCTGAAGATACATATATATGGTGGAAGACTAATAGAGCATAGATATTCAAGTTTTGGACAATGATGTTCATTTTGCTCTCAATCTGAAGGTCATTCCATCATAATAAACTCACTCTATCTCTTTTCTATCTCAAGGCAATGTCCAAAACAACTAATAAGATCTAAGGCAACCATCAGCTGGCCAGGGAATACACTGTACTTCTAGAGAATGAAACAAGAAAAAAATGTCCATTTATTCAGCAAACATACAGTGAGTGGCTACTATTTGTTAGGTACTGGGGATAAAATTATCAATAAAACAAAGAAAATATCCCTGCTTTTAGAGAGCTTATATAATAATGGACCAAAATATATTGATCCTATTATTAACTTTTCTCCTCACATTCTAAGTGGGAATTTGTCCTATTCTTTGTCTACCACTGCATTTTGGTCATTTTAGTTTGTTATTTATTACTTAGTAAGGACCTTTGGTGGTGCAGTGGTTAAGCACTTGGCTGCTAACCAAAAGGCTGGCAGTTTGAACTCACCAGCCTCTCTGTAGGAGAAAGATGTGACAGTCTGCTTCAGTAAAAATTACAGCTAAGAAACCCTATTGGGCAGTTCTGCTCTGTTGGATAGAGTCACTATGAATCAGAATCGACTCCACGGCAATGGACTTTCTATGGTCGTAAACCAAAGGATGCCTACAGCCACCAGAAGCTGGAAGAAGCAAGGAATGGATTCTCCTTAGGACCTCTAGAGGGAGCACGGCCCCGCTGATACCTTGATTTCAGACTTCTGGCCTCCAGAACTATGAGAGAACAAGTTTCTGTTGTTTTAAGCCACAGGTTTGTGACAATTTGTTACAGCAGTCCTAAGGAAACTAATATAATCTATGTATGGGAAGGACAGTAAGAAAGAATGTGTGCTGGGGCTGGTTGAGAATTGATATAGAAGTATACTATGTAGCCAAGAGGACAGTAGGGGACATCTACAGTATTCCCTTCTTCTGGAAAGCATCATCAATAGGTTCCTACAAGGTTCTCATGTTCTTATATGATCCCTACTCTGGTGACAGATTATTGGTTCAGAAATGGTTGCATGATCCAAACTCTAAAAATGAGTTCTTTTCCCGGGATTTTAAAGTTTTGCACTAAAATAATCAACTTTTCTCCTGTAACTAAATATAGAACACTTAGGAGCTCTTGGTTTCACGTTTTCAGCCATGGAGAGAAAGGAAGCCTGAGAGAAGAAAAAAGCCACCACAAAGAGAAACAGTGATGAGAGGAAGCGGAACCTAATGGCATTTATGCCTCTTACAAATTATTATTGTTATTAGTTGTCATTGAGTTGGCTCCAGCTCATGGCCACTCAAGGTACAACAAAACAAAAGATTGCCCGATTCTGGGCCATCTTCACAGTTGTTGGCATGCTTGAGTCCATTATTGTGGTCACTGTGTATTTTGAGTGTCTTCCAACCTAGGGGGCTCATCTTCCATCACTATACCAGACAATATTCTGTTGTGATTTATAGGGGGTTTTTTGGGCTGATTTTCTGAGGTAGATTGCCAGGCTTTTCTTCCTAGTACGTCTTAGTCTAAAAGCTGTGTCGAAACCTCTCCACAATGCTGACCCTGCTGGCATTTGAAGTACTGGTGGCATAGCCTCTAGCATCGTAGCAACATGTCACCTCAGTACGAAAAATTAACAGATGGGTGGTGGCCTCTTCTGATAAATTCCTCTTATTGCCAAAGATAGTTCAAGCTGGTTTTCTGTCACTGACAAAGTGCATTAACTAATGCACAAAGAATGTTTCGCCTTCCTTAAATGTCCTCAGAATGTGTCTTTCTACTCATTTTTTAGTTTCTTTTCTCTCTGTCAGCTTCACCTCTTGCTCTCCTTAACCTCTTTCCTTCTTAGTGGGGAAGTCAATTAACCAAACCTGTTATAATTTGTTATAACTGCATCTAAATTAAGGTTTATAATTACATCTAAACTATAGTCAGATGAACTTCGTGATGATGTGGGCTTTTGTCTTATAACTAGAATGCCTGTGCACCAGTGAGTGGATCTTGTGACAGTTATTTTGACAGTACAGGGTCTTTTTGCTTTCTTCTACATGGCAAATTTACCTGAGGTTTGTTGTGTGATCAATTGCCCTGGGGCAGGATTAGTGTAGGGTGTGTCTTGAGTCAATCTTTGAGATATAAAAGAGATTAAACAATCAAGCAAGCAAGCAGAGACTGGAGAAGATGGATGCCAGGCCACATGGAGATCTCCAAGGAACCAGGAAATAAGCTGACAGGACAAGGACCTTCCTCCAGAGCCAACAGAGAGAGAAAGCCTTTCTCCCTAGAACTGGCACTCTGAATTTGGACTTTTAGCCTCCAAAACTGTGAGAAAATAAATTTCTGTTTGTTAAAGCCATCCACTTGTGGTATTTCTTTTATAGCAGCATGAGATAACTAAGACATCTGGTTTGCCTGGGACTGAGCAGGGTCCTGAGATGCAGGATGTTCGGTGCTGTTGTTGTCGTTATTAGGTGCTGTCGAGTCGGTTCTGAGTCGTAGCGACCCTATGTACAACAGTGCGTTCAGCACTAAAACCAGGAAAATCTCAGGAAAACTGGGACAAGTTGTTTACCCTGGTGTGAGAAATGACCTTTGGAAAACATAAAGCATCACTCTATATTTGAGATAAAGGCTTAGGCTCTGGAGGCAGATATTCTAAGTGAGAATCTAAACTGCTATTTAATGCATCAGCCTAGGCAAATTACTTAACCTGTTTATATTTCTGTTTTCTCCACCTACAAAATAGGATAATGATGCCTACCTCTTAGGAGTGTTTTCTGCATTAAGTTAGTTAATATAGTTCTGAATAGAGTGCCTTGCATATAGTAAGCACTCATTAATTTTAGTTGTCAATGCTATTATGTTGTGATTATTGAGTTTCCAGTTGCTATGACCAAATAGATGACATACAATTCAAAGTAAATTACAGAACTGGACTGCTCACAAGGTTTGAGTAGAACGTGTGTCCTGAAATACTCTAAGTCTTTTCTATCCTCTTAGTTCTCCCATTAGGTTTGCACAGAATCAGAACAACAGCAGCTTTTTTTTTCTGTTTTCAGTTCCATTTCCATATTCTTTATTATTAAAAATTATTCTGTATTTAATTTATAAAATGAAGTATTGAATTTTCTATTCAAGTTCCCCACTCTTTCCTTTCCTTATGCCCAGTCAAAAATCTTTTTTAAAAAAGGAAGAAAAGGAATAAGAAGAGGAGTTGAAAGAACCATAAATACTCATGAAGCCATGTGATATTATAAGGGTCATATCCTTGTCTGAAAGGAATTTGGTACTTGCTCTAAATCTACATCCAGTAGAATTTGAGACTGACTCTATTTTCAGTGGCTTTATTTTTATTTATTCTTTTCATAAGTTAACTAAGAAGTTTTAAAATATTAAACAGAACATGACAAGATGTCTTTTTTAGTGCATTATATATTAATTTCACAAAAACTAAAAATAATAATAGTAGCAAAAATAATAGTACTTACCTTTTATTGGGGATTGAATGAGGGCCAGGTACTGCTTTACTTATATTGAATCTCATTTTTGCCTTTACTTTATGCAGTAGATATTCTTCTGATCTGGTTTACACAAAAGATATAACTGTAGATGAGCCTCAGCTCAGACAGAATAAGTACTGTATTTTTACGCAAATAGTGCTCACCTTCTACATTTGTTTACCAACTGTGCCCTCCCTCCACATGGTATTTTCATAAGCACCACTATGTCATTTTTTTTTATATGTTGCTATAAAAAAAATCAGCATAGTGTGCTTACAATAATACCTCACAGAGGGAGGGCGTGGTTGGCAAACAAACGTAGATGGTGTGCATTATTTGCATAAAACAAGGTAATTCCTCAAGTAATATAATGAGTATTTGAGTATATGTTTTGTTTTTGCTAAAGCCAAACTTATAATAGGAGCCCTGGTAGTGCAATGGTTTAGTGCTCAGCTGCTAACAAAAAGGTTGGCTGTATGGACCCATGCAGCAGCTCCAATGGAGAAAGACCTGGTGATCTACTTCTGTAAAAATTATAGCCTAGAAAACCAATGGGGGCACTTCTACTCTGTCACATGGGGTCATTCAAAATCGACTCAATGGCACCTAAAAACAACAAGTTTTTAATTTTCTTGTTCCATTACATATAAAACTTTCTGTCATGTTTTAGTTCCTTCATTTCTCTAATCTTCCAGGTTGCCGTAATTATAATTGCCTTTGGACAACATGACATTGTCCCTACGTGTACATTCAGTATCACCCTAGATTTGAGTACCAGCTTTTTTTATCAGAGCAGAATGGAGTGGGAGAGAGTTGCCTCTAAGTAGCAACTGACCAGTATTCCAGTGCCTCAGCTCCCCTGTGTTTCCAATGATTTTGTTCTGAAATTATACTATGAATCCAGTACCTGGCCCAATAGCCTATCACCCTAAGCCTAAATCCTCGCTAGCCACTCTGGTTTATCTTTAACAAGGCTTATGTACCTATGCTTCTTTCACTTACTTGACTCCTTCAAGGGCTGACCAGGAGTCAGCCAACTACAGACAGCAAGCCAAATCTGGCTCACCACCCTGTTTTTATAGATAAAATTTTATTGGAACACAGCCTAACCCATCCATTCACATATTGACTATGGCTACTTTCATGCTAGAATGACAAAGATGAGTAGTTGCAAAAGCAACCGTATGACTCACTAAACCTAAATTATTTACAATCTCTCCCTTAACATAAAAAGTGCGCCAACACCTGGACTAGACTACTGACTTCAAACCTATTGGATTCTTCTGAAATGATTTTCCATTCATGATAATTAACAGCTACTTTTTTTTTTTTTTTTTGCCTACAGTTGAGAAGCCTCTCTGCAGGCCCTCCTCCTCCAACCTTGTGGTGATTGTTGTTTTGGTTGTTAGGTGCTGCCGAGTCAGTTACAACTCAGAGCAACCCTATGTACAATGGAACGAAACACTGCCTGGTCCTGCACCATCCTCAAAATTGTTGTTATGCTTGAGCCCATTGTTGCAGCCACTATGTCAGTCCATCTCATTGAAGGTCTTACTCTTTTTCCCTGACCCTCTACTTTACCAAGCATGATGTCCTTCTACACATACTGATCCTTCCTGATAACATGTCAAAAGTATGTGAGACGAAGTCTCACCATTCTTGCTTCTAAGGAGCATTCTGGTTGTACTTCTTTCAAGACAGGTTTGTTCATTCTTTTGGCAGTCCGTGGTATATTCAATATTCTTCACAACACCACTATTCAAAGGCATCAATTCTTCTTTGGTCTTCCTTATTCATTGTCCAGCTTTTGCATGCATGTGAGGTGGTTGAAAACACCATGGCTTGGATCAGGCAGTCCTTAGTCTTCAAGGTGACATATTTGCTTTTCAACACTTTAAAGAGGTCTTTTTTTTTTTTTTTTTTTAATTGTACTTCAGGTGAAGGCTTACAGAACAAATAGTTTCTCATGAAACAGAAGTACACATGTTGTTTTATAACACTGGTTAACAACCCCACAACATAGCAACCCTCTAACTTCTCAACCTCCTTTTTTTTTTTTTGGTGAAAATACACATAGCCAAAGATACACCATTTCAAAAATTTCTACATGCACAGTTCAGTGACATTGACTACGCTCTTCCAATTGTGCTCTTATTCTCACTTAAGATGAAGGCTTACAGAACAAAATAGTTTCTCGTTTAACAGTTACTACAAATGTTGCCCTATGACAATGGTTAACAATCTCACAACACATCAATATCCTTACTCAACCTTGGGTTCCTTATCACCAGCTTCTTTGTCCCCTTCTGCTTTCTGGCCGTTGTCACTGGACTCCTGTACCTCGTTAGTCTCTTGCAGCAGTTTTTACCAATACAACGTGTTTTCTGATTTCTTGACTGCTGCTTCCATGGGTGTTGATTGTGGATCCAAGTAAAATGAAATCCTTGACAACTTGAAACTTTTCTCTGTTTATCATGTTGCTTATTGGTCCAGTTGTGAGGATTTTTGTTTTCTTTATGTTGAGGTATAATCAATACTGAAGACTGTGGTCTTTGATCATCATCAATAAGTGCTTCAGGGCTCTTCACTTTCAGCAAGCAAGGCTGTGTCATTTGCATAATGCAGGTTGTTAATGAGTCTTCATCCAATCCTGATGCCGCATTCTTCTTCACATAGTCCAGCTTCTCGGAATATTCACTCAGCGTACAGACTGAATAGGTATGGTGAAAGGATACAACCCTGACCCACACCTTTCATGACTTTAAACCATGCAATATCCCCTTGTTCTGTCCGAACAACTGCCCCTTGATCTATGTTCAGGTTCCTCATGAGCACAATTAAGTGTTCTGAATTCCCATTCTTAGCAATGTTATCCATAATTTGTTATGATCCACACAGTCTAATGCTTTAGCATAGTCAATAAAACACAGGTAAACATCTTTCTGGTATTCTCTGCTTTCAGCCAGGATCCATCTGACACCAGCAATGATATCCCTGGTTCCATGTCCCTTTCTGAATCCGGCTTGAATTTCTGGCGGTTCCCTGTTGATATACTGCTGCAGCCACTTTTGAATGATCTTCAGCATGTAATATTAGTGATATTGCTTGATAATTTCCACATTCAGTTGGATCATCTTTCTTGGGAATAGGCATAAATGTAGATCTCTTCCTGATGGTTGGCCAGGTAACTATCTTCTAAATTTCTTGCCATAGATGAATGAGCACTTCCAGCACTGCGTCTGTTTGTTGAAACATCTCAGTTTGTATTCTGTCAATTCCTGAAGCCTTGTTTTTTGCCAAAGCTGTCAGTGCAGCTTAGACTTCTCCCTTCAATACCATCGGTTCCCAATCATATACTACCTCCTAAAATGGTTGAATGTCGACCAATTCTTTTTGTTACAGTAACTCTGTGTATTCCTTCCAACTTCTTTGGATGTTTCCTGAATCATTTAATATTTTCCCCATAGCATCCTTCAGTATTGCAACTCGAGGCCTGAATTTTTTCTTCAGTTCTTTCAGCTTAAGAAATGCTGAGTGTGTTCTTCCCTTTTGATTTTCTAACTCCAGGTCTTTGTACATATCATTATAATACTTTAATTTGTCTTCTTGAGCCGCCCTTTGGAATCTTCTGTTCAGCTCTGTTACTTTATCATTTCTTACTTTTGTTTTAGCTCCTCAACTGGCTTTAGCTACTTCACTGGCTAATTCTTTTCAGAAGTAGACTGCTGGGTCCTTCTTCCTAGTCTGTCTTAGTCTGGAAGCTCAGCTGAAACCTGTCCACCATGGATGACCCTACTGGTATTTGAATACCAGTAGCACAGCTTCCAGCATCACAGCAACACACAAGACCTCACAGTATGACAAACTGACAAGACACGTGGGGATTGTGGTGATTAAACCTCTATTAATTCTTTCCTTTGCCTGTGTATACTTCATGTCATGGTTACATTGGGTCTGGGTCATTGTAAATCCTTAATTATGAAGCATTTCAAAGAAGCAACTCTGTTTTATCCCTTACCTAAAAACAAACAAAAAGCAATTGCTGACTCATGGTGACCCCATGTGAGTCAGAATAGAACCATGCTCCATAGGGTTTTCAATGGCTGATGTTTTGAAAGTTGATTGCCATGCCTTTCTTCTGAGGCACTTCTGGATGGACTTTGCAAGATACAGGGATTTCTATCTCTTCCTAGTCCACTTCTAATCTAATCAGCTCAAGAGGCATGTATGATGGTTAAGACTGTGTGTCAGCTTGGCTGGGCCATGATTCTCCGTGTTTTAATGTAATCACTCCCATGACTGAATATACTGTGAGTAGACAATCAGATGAAAGGGAGTTTCCTTGGGGGTGTGGCCTGCATCTGTATATAAGCAGACATTCTGGCTTTTTGCTCCTGCTGGATCCTGCGGCTGCTTCCTGTCATCTCATCTCCCGTTGTGGGACTTGAGCTGTCAGCTTATCTGCCGAACCTGGGATTCATCGATCTGCACAGCCTGTGAGTGAGAGCCCTGCTCTCTGACCTTCTGATCTTGGGCTTGCCAGCTTCTGCAGCTGTGTGACTTGGGAGAGGCCTCTACCCTGATCCACAGACTTGGGATGTTCTAGCCTCTACAATCGCGTGAGCTGTTTCCTTGATATAATCTCTCTCTATATATATTTATACACTCTACTGGTTTTGCTTCTCTAGAGAACCCAGCCTAAGACATTCAGTACTGGGAGTAGGGTCTAGAGAAACAAAATTGTAAGGATGAGTTTTCTAAATTGGTTCTCAAGTCTGGTTAGTCATAAAGATGTTGATGACTCTGCTTCCAGCAGTAAAGAGGTCACTGCTAGTCCATGGAGCTAGGTGGCGATACAAATACACAAAATATCACCACCAGTAGATCAGGTATTGGTGAAAGGTGAGGCTCAGGATGAACACATGATATCTTTCTACAGCTTTGTCAGAATGAGAAGTATAAGGAAGCTGGTTGGTTTGTCCTACTTTTGCTAGACAAACTGATGAAGGAAAGAGATGCGCTCAGGGCTTCAGAGTCAAGGCTCAAGTGCCGCATACATGAACTCAAGGCTTCCACTTGTGCTTTGAAAGAAAGCCTTATTTCTTGTAGTAACAGAGCTGAAATTGCTGAAAACCAAACCCAGAGTCTTATCCTAAGAGTGGCTGAATTACAATGCCAGCTCAATTGCAACCCTCGAGAGGTTTCTGAGGTTAAAGTAAGGGCATTGATTGGGAAGAGATGGGATCCTGAGACTTGGGATGGGAACATATAGGCAGATAATCAGGAAGCTGGGGACACTGAGCCTGTAAATTCCATTGAATCACTCCTGCCAGCAGAACCAGTCCCATCTGAAGAGTTTACTTCATGTTTGTCTGCTAAACCACCCTGCCCAGAAAAACCTTTAGCCCCTCCACACCCATCTGAGGAGATTAGCTCTAGCCCAGCTGCCTCTAAAGAGCACTTGCCTGAGTCATACCCTGGCATATCACCTGAGGCAGATGCTTTACAAGATAATGCTGAATGTTCTCAAAACAATTCCACACTACGATTCTGGCTTCTAGACCTATAACTAGGCTTAAGTCGCAGTGAGCCCCAAAAGGTGAAGTACAAAGTGTGACCCACTTGTAAGATTTTTGCTTCCTGTCCCCTCGACCTTATGTGCTGCAGGCCTAGAGGTCTTAGTTCTAAAGGGAGGAATGCTCCCACATGGAGACACATCACTGATTCCACTGAACTGGAAGTTGAGAACGCCACATGGCCACTTTGGGCACCTTATGCCTCTGGCTCAACAGGCAAAGAAGGGAGTTACCATACTGACTGGTGTGATTGATCCTGCTTACCAAGAGGAAATCAGATTGATATTACATAATGGAGGTAAAGAAGAGTATGTCTGGAATGCAGGAGATTCCTTGGGGCATCTCAGATTGATATTACATAATGGAGGTAAAGAAGAGTATGTCTGGAATGCAGGAGATTCCTTGGGGCATCTCAGTACTACCATGCCCTGTGATTAAAGTCAATGGAAAACTACAGCAACATAATTCTGACATGACTACCAATGATACAGACCTTTCAGAAATGAAGGTTTGGGTCACCCCACCAGGCAAAGCATGTAAGGTGAATTGCATTGGTATTCTACAGATGGGACAATGATGTCACAGATGGGCTGACTTATAGAAAAGGTTCATTCATTCTTTTTCTCTCCCAACCACAAGTAGCATTTCTAATAAACATTATATTCAAGTTTTCATCTCCCTTGTTTTGAAATGTTATTTAGAAAGAGAAAAAAATACAGAGAAATTCATTACTTTTTTATTATTATTATTTTTGGCATGTTCTGACCTTTATTTTCAAAAAAGAGTTATAAGAGCAGAATTCCAAATAAGGCACCAATACACACATTTTTCCACAGCAGTTTAGGACTTCATTAAGCAAGGAATCGATTAGAGAATAATCACTGTTATATCAAATTAGAGAATTTAAAAAATTATAACCACAGTCATGTAACTCCCACTGAAAATGAGCTAAAATTAAAAATTCCCAGGTCCGTAACTGTGACTCCCTGTTGGTGTGCTCTATTCAGCATGCTTTGCCAACTGACTGCAGTTTGCAGAGCTGTTTTTTGAGACAAGAAGATTGTCCTTGTCTGTTAATCCTAATTGGGCTAGTTAGAGAAGGGCAGGCTGCTGCCACTTAAGACAAGTCCTTGAGGATTTGGAATCAAGCAATGAACTGTGCCACCAAAGTCTGGTACTCAAAGCCAGGTGTCTCAGGGACATGGCTGTTTCCAGAAGCAGCAGCTGAAGGCCTGCAAATTCCTAGATAAAGACTCAGCTTCTGTGACTTTCTTATAAATAATACCTTCACTGGCACAGATTATCTGAAAAACAGTGTTCCCACTTGAACTTAGGGACCTCTCTATTTGGTTCAAATTGAGAAAATAGGGAAGTGGCTGCTTTATAATAAAGGATTTGTATTCCACTGTCATTGCTACCAAGGAAGGGACAAAGTGTGTGTTAGTACTGGGTAGACAAAGAGATCTCCTTGGAAACCTCAGGCTGACAAGAAACACCTGTTGCACATAGGTGATTTCCCTCCCTGGTAGATTCAAATTGCTGACTTGATCTTTTTTTTTTTTTTTTTTGTAATTGTACTTTAGATGAAGATTTACAGAACAAGTAGTTTCTCATTAAGCAGTTAGTACACATACTGTTTTATGACATTGGTTAACAACCACATGACATGTCAACACTCTCCCTTCTCAACCTTGAGTTCCCTATTACCAGCTTTCTTGTCACCTCCTGCCTTCTAGTTCTTGTCCGTGGGCTGTTGTGCCCCATTAGTCTCGTTTTGTTTTATGGGGCTATATAATCTTTGGCTGAATGGTGAATCTTGGGAGTGACTTCATTATTGATCTAAAAGGGTATCCAGGGACCATACTCTCCGGGTTTCTCCAGTCTCTGTCAGGTCAGTAAGTCTGATCTTTTTTTGTGAGTTAGAAATTTGTTCTACATTTTTCTCTAGCTCCATCTGGGACCTTCTGTTGTGATCCTTGTCAGATCAGTCAGTGGTGGTAGCCGGGCACCATCTAGTTGTACTGGACTCAGTCTGGTGGAGGATGTGGTACTTCTGATCCATTAGTCCTTCAGACTAATCTTTTCCTTGTATCTTGTTTTCTTCATTTTCCCTTGCTTCCGAAGGGGTGAGACCAGTGGAGTATCTTAGATGGCTGCTTACAGGCTTTAAGACCCCAGACGCTACTCACCAAGGTAGAACGTAGAACTTTTCCTTTATAAACTATGTTATGCCAGTTGACCTAGATATGACCCAAGACAATGGTCCCCACAGCTCTTAGCCCAGTAATGCGGTCCCTCTGGGAGTTTGGATGTGTCTATGGAGTTTCTATGACCTTTCCTTGTACAAGTTGTGCTGGCTTCCCCAGTATTGTGTACTGTCTCACCCTTCACCAAAGATACTACTTATCTGTTGTCTATTTAGTATTCCCCCAACCCTTCCCATCCCTCGTAACCAACAAAGGCTGTTGCTTTTTGTGTGTAAACTTCTTCATGAGTTTTTACAATAGAGGTCTCATAAAATATTTGTCTCCTGTTTCATTTTTTTTACAGATGGACATCCAGTTTTGCCAGCATCATTTGTTAAAAAACTGTCTTTTCCCCATTTGATGGACTTTGGGCCCTTGTCAAAGATCAGGTGACTGTAGATGGATGGATTTACATCTAGATTCTCAACTCTGTTACATTGGTCAATGTATCTGTTCTTGTACCAGTACCAGGCTGTTCTGACTACCATAGCTGCATAGTAGGTTCTGAGGTCAGGTATTGTGAGCCCTCCTACTTTATTCTTCTTCTTCAGTAGTGCTTTACTTATCCAGGGCTTCTTCCCTTTCCACACAAAGTTAACGATTAGTTTTTCCATCTCTTTAAAGAATGTTGATGGTATTTGGATCAGGATTACATTGTATTTGTAAATTGCTTTGGGTAGAATCGTCATTTTCACAATGTTGAGTCTACCTATCCATGAGCATGGTATGTTTTTCCATTTATTTCTTGCAGTAGTGTTTTGTAGTTCTCCTTGTATAAGTCTTTTACATCCCTGGTTAGATTTATTCCTAAGTATTTTATTTTTTTAGGGGCTATTATAAATGGTATTGTTTTCCTTTTCATCATTTTCTTTATTGGTGTATAGGAATCCAACTATTTTTGTAGGTTTATCTTGTATCCTGCTACTCTGCTGAATCTTTCTGTTAGTTACAGTAGTTTTCTCATGGAGTCTTTAGGGTTTTCTATATACAGTATCATATCATCTGCAAACAGGGACAGTTTAACTTCTTCATTACCAGTTTGGATGACTTTATTTCTTTTTCTTGCCTTATTGCTCTAACTAGGACTTCCAGCACAATGTTAAATAGGAGTGGTGATAAAGGGCATCCTTGTCTTGTTCCTGTTCTTAAGGGGAATGTTTTCACCCTCTCTCCATTAGGAAAGATGTTGGCTGTTGGTTTTGCATAGATGCTCTTTATTATGTTGAGAAATTTCCCTTCTATACCAATTTTATTGAGAAATTTTATCAGGAATTGGTGTTGGAGTTTGTCAAATGCCTTTTCTGCGTCAATTGAGATGATCATGTGATTCTTTTCTTTCCTTTTATTTATGTGGTAGATTACACTGATTGATTTTCTAATGTTGAACCATCCTTGCATACCTGGTATGAATCCTACTTGGTTGTGGTGTATTATTTTTTTGATAGGATGCTCTATTGGTTAGAATTTTGCTGAGAATTTTTGCATCTATATTCCTGAGAGATATTGGTCTGTAATTTTCTTTTTTTGTGACATCTTTGTCTGGTTTTGGTATCAGTTATGCTGACTTCAGTGTTGCTTCCTTTTCTATGTTCTGAAACAGTTTGAGTAGTACTAGTATAAGCTCTTCTCTGAATGTTTCATAGAACTCTCCAGTGAAGGCATCTGGGCCAGGGCTTTTTTTTTTGTTGGGAGTTTTTTTTTTTTTTTTTTTAATTACCTTTTCTGTCTCTTCTCTTGTTATGGGTCTGTTCAGATTTTCAACATCATTTTGTGTTAATTTGGGTAGGCAATGTGTTTCTAGAAATTTATCCATTTCCTCTAGGTTTTCAAATTTGTTGGAGTATAGTTTTTCATAATACTCTGTTATGATCTTTTTTATTTCAGTTGGGTCTATTGTAATATCCCCCATTTCATTTCCTGTTTTTCTTTTGTCAGTCTGGCCAGTGGTTTGTTGATTTTGTTGATCCTTTCAAAGAACCAACTTTTGGTTTCGTTAATTCTTTCTATTGTTTTCTATTCTCTGTTTCATTTATTTCTGCTCTGATCTTTATTATTTCATTTCTTCTGATGGCTGTGGGCTTTTTTTGCTGTTCTCTTTCTATTCGTTCGAGTTGTGTAGTTAATGTTTTGATTTTGTCCCTTTCTTCTTTTTTGATGTGTGCATCTATTGGTATAAATTGTCCTCTGAGGACTACCTTTGCTGTGTCCCAAAGGTTTTGGTAAGATGTGTTTTCATTCTTGTTTGATTCTAGAATTTTTTTATTCCATCTCTGATTTCTTCTATTTCCCAGTGGTTTTTAAGCAGGGTATTATTCAATTTCCTTGTAATTGATTTTCTTTCCTTGCTCTTCCTGTTGTTAATTTCTACCTTGATGGCATTGTGGTTGGGGAAGATACTTTGTATTATCTCAGTGTTTTGGATATTTTTGAGGGTTGCTGTGTGGCCTAAGATGTGGTCTTTTCTGGATAACATTCCACGTGCATTGGAAAAGAATGCGTAATTTGCAGCTGTTGGGTGGAGCATTCTACATATGTCTATGAGGTCAAGTTGGCTGATTTTGCCCTTTGGGTCTTCTGTATATTTGCTGAGTTTCTTTCTGGATGTTCTGTCCTTTATCAAGAGTGGTGTGTTGATGTCTCCTGCTATTATTGTGGAATTGCCAATTTCTCTTTTCGGTGTCGTTAGAGTTTGTTTTATGTATTTTGGAGCCCTGTCATTGGGTGCTTAGATGTTTATTATGGTTATCTTCATGATGGATTATCCCTTTATTCACTATATAGTGTTCTTCTTGGTCTTTTATGGTGAATTTTGTTTTAAAGTCTATTTTATATGAAATTGGTATTGCTGCTCCTGCTCTTTTTTGGTAGCTGTTTGCTTGACATATTTTTCCATCCTTTGATTTTTAATAAATTTACATCTTTGTTTCTAAAATGTGTCTCTTATAGACAGCATATTGATGGATCCTGTTTTTTTTTTTTATCAGTTCTGTCACTGTCTGTCTCTTTATGGGTGCATTGAGTCCATTTATATTCAGTGTAATTATTGATAGGTGTGAGTTTATTGCTGTCATTTTGTAGTGCTTTATTTTGTGGTTCTGACGATTCTTTGTTCCTCTTACTCTTCCATGCTGAATTCCTTTTGTTTGTGTTTTTTTTTTCATTTCTTTTGCTTTTGCTGAGACTTTATTCTTTTCTTCTTTATTTTGATGAGTAGTTTGTTAACTTTCTTTGTGGTTAACTTGAAATTTACCCTTGTCTTCCTAAGTTTGACCAGTCTATTATTACTTGATATCACTTTGCTTTCCTCTCCATTAGAAGATTCTATACCTACACTGTTTATTACCTCTTTTATTGTTCTGATGCTGTTGTCATTTACAGTTTAACCTCTCTGGTTCCCTGTTGTAATTCTTTTGGTTTTGGATAGTCCTTGAGAGTTCATTTCCTAAGCTGGTGTCTGGCTTGTAAGCTCCTGCATCCTAGATTCAGCTTGTGGTCTGATGTTGTTTCTTCTCAGAGTGAAGGACCCCCTTTAATAATTCTTGTAAGGTTGGTTTGATTTTTGAATAGTCCCTTAATTTCTCTTTATCTGGAAATATCCTAATTTCATCATCATATTTGAAGTGAGAGTTTTGCAGGATATATTATTCTTGTCTGGCAATTTTTTTCTTTCAAGGTTTTATATATGTCATCCCATTGCCTTCTTGCTTGTAGGGTTTCTGCCGAATAATCCAAGCTTAGTCTTTGATTTCTCCTCTGTATGTGACTTTTTGTTTTTCTTGAGCTGCTCTCAGGATTCTTTGTTTGTCCTTGGTTTTAGTGAGTGTGATTATGCTATGCCTTGGTGATTTTCTTTTGAGGTCTATCATATATGGGGTTTGTTGAGCTTCTTGGATGGTCAGCTTTTCATCTTTCATGATATTGGGGAAGTTTTCTGTCAGCAGTTCTTAAGTGGTCCTGTCTGTTTTTTCTGTTTTCTCCCCCTGTTCTGGAACTCCAATCAGTCACAATTTTTTGCTTTTGATTTTATCCCACGTAATTCTCAGGGTTTTTTCATTTGTCTTCATTCCTTTTCCCGATTTTTCCTCAGGGTTGTATCCAAGTGTTTCTCTTCAGTTTTGCTGATCTAGTCTTCCATCGTTTCAAACCTGTTCTTCAGCCCTTCTATGACACTATCCATTTCTGCTATCTTGTTGTTTATCTTTTGGATTTCTAATTGTTGTGTTTGTATGATTTCTAGTTGTGAATTTATTTTGGCTTTTTGTTCCCATATTATTTTCCTGAATTCTTCTATTTTTTGTCTGTGTTTTCCATGAATTTGTCTGCCTTTTCCATGAATTTGTCTATTTTTTCCTCATTTTTGTATGATTTTGGCTTCAACTTTTGGATAGCTCTGACTACTAGAGATTTGAATTCCCTATCAGGTAGTTCTTGTGCCTTTTCTTCGACTGGAAAGTCATCTGGTGTTTTATTTTGGATGCCTACGGGAACCATCTTGTCATGTGTTTTTATGTTTTGATATTGTCTTCTGTCTTTGGGACATTCAGTAGTTATTTTCCTCATTTATTGATGTAGATTTGTTTGTTTCATCCTGCTTTTTTGTTTTATTTAGTTATGTCTGAGCAGGCGGGTTGTGCATTCTCTGTTGTTTGCTTGTCTGTGGGCATGATACTGTTTGCCTCATTGTCCAATGGGTGGGGTCAGTCACTCAGCTATGGTGCAGCAGGGCAGGTCCAGCTGAAAGGGAGTTGCCAGGATGGGTTGTTTGTGGCATTTACTAGGGCCAACACGGCAGGTCAGGAATCAGTGCAAGGCAGGTTCCAGTAGGCTATGCCTATGCTGCTTGGGTGTGTGATGTTCAGCACATGGTGCAGGTAGGCACGAAGGAGGGGTGGTATTGTCATGTGTGGAGCTAAGATGAGTATGGGAAAGAGGAGACAGAAGAGAGTGGAGCAGGAGCCAAAAACATACAAAGAAACAAGCATAAAGAGTGCTAAGGGAGCTTGCTGTTGGAGTGGAGATGAGAGACTGAGAAATGGAGAAAAACTGAATTAAAAAAATAGAAAAGAAAAGCCCCAAGGGATTCCACTGATGTGACTGCAAAGACTAGGAAAGTGGCTCCCAGGCAGCAAAGTACAGCCTGGCTAGAAGGGGTAGAGATGTCACACAGTGCTAAGTATTCAGGAGACAGGAAGAGAAGGTTAGTATAGACAGACAAGAAACTGAGAAATGAAGAAAAACAAAAGCAGAAAAAGAAAAGAAAACAAACAAAAAAACCAAACCAAAACAAACAAACAAACAAACAAAAATAAAAGAAATGCTCTCAGGAGTCCTACTGCACGAGTGCACAGACTACGGAAGTAGCCCCAAACCGCACAATGCAGTCCAGCTAGAAGGGGCTCCCAAGCCAAGAATAGAAAAAGAAAACAAAGAAACAAATCAAAGTAGAACAAATCAAAACAATGAAACAAACAAAGTCCTGGGGATCCCACCAGTATGGCTGGGCAGGCCAGGAAGTAGTTTCATAGTCAAGTGGCATTTCACAGCCTTTCAGGAAGAAGCAAAGATGGCACATGGAGCCAGGTATTTGAGAGAAAGGAGGGAGAGGAGATGAAAGGTATGGAAGAAACCAAAAGCAGCAGAAAAAGCAACACCTACAACAAATGGCACTCAATGTGCTGGCCAGTGTGGGTGGGTGAAATCCAAGCAGCAAAGGGCTGAAGCCGGTGCCTCCCAGCCAAAAGACTGTGCTGCAGGAAGCAGAGGAGGCCAAGCAGGGGTGAAGAAGGGTGGGGGGTGGGAAAGTATATATTACTGGTTACTGGTTGTTCTGTCTTCTGCTGGGAGCTCCGTTAAACTGCTTTCCCATACTCTCTGTTCACCGATCTCTGACAGGAGTCCAAGATGGGGAATCCGTGCTGCGTTAGCTGATGAGGGACCTCTGTAGGTATCTCTCCTTGCTTTCTGTTCTCTGTCAGTTTCTTATTCCATTTGGTGCTTGGCTGAGTTCTCTATCTCTTCATTTGATGCTTAGTATTTCAGGATTGATGTTTATCTCTGTTTGACTTAGTTTTTTGGGTCTTTATTGTGGAAGGATGGCATGGTGCTTCTGTCTATAGTGTCATATTGGCCGGAAGTCTGGCTTGATCTTCTGATTACCTAAAGCTGTTTCTTATCCATCTGACATAACATATAACAAGATATTTAAAAGAATGTCTGACAACCAATGTGAAAAGCTATTTAGTTTCCAGAGGAGCTTTTCCAAACGGTGGTATATTGATCAGCTAGGCAGTTTAATGAATCTGCCATCTTGCATCAGCAGTATTCTCTAAATTAAGTCATATTCCATATAAAAACCTTATTGTTATTCAGGACGCTTCCCAGCTACAGCTGTAAGATTTGATTAAGTCAATATGTTCCTATGATGAACAGCTTGTTTGGGATATACAATGTGAAAAATGCACAGGGTGACAACAGAAGAAAAATGCAGTGTTTCATTTTACTAGTAAAGTTTCAAGGTGTGTTCTCATACCGTTGTAATGTCTCTTTTCAAAGACTCTTCTCCTTTGGAGTTGGACGTTTTATTGTCCCCAAAGGATGTGGGTAAGAGCTCTTTGAAAGTGAGAAGATGAGTTTCAGTAGATCAACTTAGCTAATAGCAGCATGCCTTAACACATATAAGGCTGGTTCCCTGGCCTTGAACAGTCAGTTAACTGAGTAGTGGATTACCCTAATTTATCTGATGACATTAATATAGAATGGTGTTACATCATCTCTGTCCTTGTTTCTTCATTTAAATGGTGACTCTAAGTGGCATTCCAACCCTGTCAGGATTATACGTAAATTAGGAAATAGTACACAGTGTATTTGTAAGTCAGACCAAAAACCAAAAGCCCAACCCATTGCTATCAACTTGACTCCACCTCATGGTGATTCCAACTCATGTTGACGTGATGTATTAGAGTAGAACTGCTCCATAAGGTTTTCTTGGCTGTGATCTTTACAGAAGCATATTGCCAGGCTTTTCTTCTGCAGCACCACTGGGTGGGTTTGAAATGCCAGCGTTTAGATTAGTAGCTGATCACAAACTGCTTGCACCACTCGGGACCTTAAGTCACACCAGCCTATGTTTAATTTCAGATGCTCCTGTTTACTATGTGGGTGAGCTAAGCCAAGTCAATTAATTTTTCTGTAAAATAAGCCACTACTTCCTTGTCTATTTCACAATTCTCTTGTGTCTGTTATTCATTTTTGTATCCTCAGCACCTAGAAGGGTGTCTCACACCTGGCAGGTACTCTTAAACTACTTGTAGAGTGAATTAAAGTACTATATAGTCCTGTAAATCTTTATGCTCTACTGCAACACTCCCGTATTATAATTTTACTTTTTAAGCCACATTTCTGTGATTGATTGGATTATTGGCCTGTATTCTTCACTCTGCTCTGCTTCCACATCCTGGGCCAAGTGACTCTGTGTTCTTTTCATGAGAGACAGAGTGTATTTCCCCACCCCTTGACTTTCAACTTAGACATGGAACTCATATTGGCCATTGGAAAATGAGTGAAAGGGACAGTGTGCCAGGTAAGCCTAGCTGTAAGAGGCATTGCATATTTCAGCTTGCTCTCTTGCCCTCTGCCATTACTATGCGAATATGACTGAGCTAACCCCTTGATTCAAGAAGGATAAGAGACATGTCAACCTTTTCCAAGCTTAACATACAGGTTAGAGCCTCCTAGATTAGATTAGGTGGAAGCTTGTTAATGGTTTCAGGGATTATTCTTGCATACTACTAATATTCTGTACTTATTTTTTAATGCAGCAATGGCTAACTGATATACTATACAACTTAAACACTTACTGACTAATGTGTCTAATGTGTAATGACACATTCCTAAGATGGAAAAGTGAAAAGGACGTACATGGCATAGATATAGCCCCAACACTTGAGAAGTGTAAAAATTAATGTGGTTACAGACAAACACATGTCACTACCATAATACAGGAAGAACCCTGGTGACGAAAAGTCAGCATTTCGAACCTACCAGTTGCTCCGAAGGAAAAAAAAACCTGGGGATCTGCTTCAGTAAAGATTATAGCCCAGAAAACCCTATGGGGCAGTTATACTCTATCACACTGGGTCGCTATGAGTTGGAATTGACTCAATGCACACAACAACAACCATAATACAACAACAAATCAACAAATAGACTGCTGAGTTAAATTATAAGCAAAATGCTAGGGCAAAGTGGTGGTAATATGGAGGTCAGGGAAGTTTCATTTATTCATTCATTTATTTAGAAATATTTGCTTATGCTTATTATGTGGTGGGCACGGGGGAGATGGTGGTTCACAAAACAGATCAGTGCCTGCCCTCTCAGAGCTTATCATCTAGTAAATGAAAAGTGCAGATAGTGTTTGAATCTAGGCTAGGAGGAGGAACTTGTTTTTCCTCACTAGTAAAGATAAAGGAATGACAATTCATACAGAACAGACAATTTGGGTCCAGGAGCACAGAGGAGTTGGGATAATCACAGATGGGGGGGGTAGGTATCTTTACTGGAACGTACAGTGAAGAATGCAGAATTCATTAATCAAACACCCAGTTTTTCTTTGTATCATGGGCGTGGGGAATATGATCACATGAGATCATCCTCTAGACCTTCACCAAGTCCTTCAGACCTCTAAATATCTCTCTTAAACTTCATTTTCATCATTTCTTACAGTGTTCTGCCATTTCTGTTTTCCTTAATCATTGACCTTATTTCCATTGCTAGATTTTCCGTGTTATTTCATTCATTCGTTTATTGAATTTTTTTCTTTTTTCGGCACCTACCATTCCAGGCACTGGGGATGCACCAATAACCAACCAGACAAGATCCCTAGTTCTAAAGAAGCTTACATTAAAATAGGATAAGACAGTAAAAAAAAAAAAAAAAAAAAGTCTATAAGTAAAATACATATGTTAAAACAAAAAACCAAACCCATTGCCATCAAGTCAATTCTGACTCGTAGTGACCCTATAGGACAGCGTAGAACTGCCCCATACAGTTTCCAAGGAGCGTCTGGTGGCTTTGAACTTCTGACCTTTGGTTAGCAGCCATAGCTCTTAACCACTACACCGCCAGGATTTCCACATAGTATGTTAGGAGGTAATAATATTACAAGGAAAAACAAAGCAGCACATAGGAATAGGGATTGTTGAAGAAGTGGAATTTTAAATAGAGTGGTCAGGAAAGCTCTTATTAAATGCTGGCATTTGAACTAAAAGGAGATCTGGTGGCGCAATGAGTAAGTGGTCTGCTGCGAACCAAAAAGTTAACAGTTTGAACCTACCCACTGGCTCCGTGGAAGAAAGACATAGCGGTCTGCTCCTACAAATATTACAACCTAGAAAACCTTCTGGGGCAGTTCTACTCTGTCACATGGGGTTGCCATGAGTCAGAATCGACTTGAAGGTACTTAAGAACAACAACAACATTTGAACAAAAGCCTGAAAAAGGTGAGGGATCATATCATGGGAAACAAACATGAAGGTCAGCTGAGATCATACTTAATATGATCAAAGGAACAGACAGGATACCAGTATGACTGGTGCAGAGAAGTAAAATAAGGCATGACATCAGAGTGAACTCGGACCAGAGTGTGGGAATTCTATAAGCATTATATGGATTTATGTTTTTAACTCTGAGTTAGATGTGAAACCACTGGGGTTTTTAGGCAGGGAAGTCTGTTGTCTGACTTACGTTTTAGCAGGCTTCTGTGTTGACAAATAGACTGAAAAGATGCAAGCAACATTTTGAGGATATAATTCAGATGGCAAATACCCAGCGGGTAGCAATGAAGGGGGTGATAAATGGTTAATGCTAAGTATATTTTAAAGGTAGAGTCAACAAGATATAATAATTAATTGAATAGTACAGATCAGAGTCAAGGACCAGTCCCATGTGTCTGGCCCAAGTAAATGGGAGTATGGAGTTGCCAACTACTGAGCTTTATAGTACAGTGACTCTGTGTATTCCTTCCATCTGCTTTTGATGCGTCCTGCATCATTCAATATTCTGCTCATAGAATCCTTCAAAATTGCAACTCGAGGCTTGAATTTTTTCTTCAGTTCTTTCAGCTTGAGAAATGCTGAGCGTGTCCTTATCTTTTGGTTTTCTAACTCCAGGTCTTTGCATATTTCATTATAATATTTTCCTTTGTCTTCTTGAGATTCCCTTTGAAATCTTCTGTTCAGCTCTTTGACTTCATGATTTCTTTCATTTGCTTTAGCTACTCTACATTCAAAAGCAACTTTCAGAGTCTCTTCTGACAGTCATTTTGTTACCAATAACACAGATCGGAGCCACCTGCAGCAATAGCCAATTCTGAGACAAGGTGAGGTGAGCAGCAAGAGTTTTATTATATATTGATATATAGGAGACAGAGGGGAATAGATTTGATGCCTTTGAGTTGTAGTTTTGGTGAAGAGTAATGAATTTACCATGGACTGCCAAAAGAACAACAAATCTGTCTTGGAAGAATGTACAACCAGAATGCTCCTTAGAAGCAAGAAAGGCGAGACTACGTCTCAGATACTTTGGGTGTGTTATCAGGAAGGATCATTCCCTGGAGAAGGACATCCTGGTTGGTAAAGTAGAGGGTCAGCAAAAAAGAGGAAGACCCTTGGCGAGATAGATTGACACAGTGGCTGTAACAATGGGCTCAAGCATAACAATGATTGTGGGGATGGAGCAGGACTGGGCAGTGTTTCATTCTGTTGTTCCTCTGGTCTCTGTGAGTCAGAACTGACTCAAAGGTGCCTAAAACAACAACAACAATTACTGAGCGAGAGAAGACTGTGAGAAGAGTAGCTTTCATTAAGAATATCAGGAAGTTAATTTTTGACTATTGTGTTTGAAATACTTATCTCTAAGTGGGGATATAAAGTCATCCATTGAATTTATTAGTCTAGAGTTTGGTAAAGAGATCGGGGCTGGAGACATAAATTTGGAAGTTGTTGGCATGTTGACAGGATTTAAAGCCATGAGACTGAATGAGATCACCAAGTGTGTAACTGAGGTAGAAAAGAAAAAATGTCTCAGGACAGAGCCCCAGGCATTCTACATTTCAGAGGTCAGGGAGATTAGAAGTAACCAACAAAGAAGACTTTAAAGGAACTGCCGGTGAAGTAAAAGGAAAAATTAGTAGAGTACTGTGTCCTGAAAGCCAAGAAGAAGGCAGTGACTAATTGGGTCAGATGCATCTGATAAACCAAAGTGAAATGGGACAGGATTGTCAAAAGAAGGTTTTGTTTTTACAGTAAAGTAACAACATGTTTATAAGTGGATGGGAAATACCCAGTAGAGAGAGAAATGGAATGCAACAGAGGCAAAGGAGAGCTGTCAAGGTATGTGCCTATGTTTCCACGGCCTAGCATAAGACTAACTGGAGTTCAGAATACTTGTTGACAGACTAATGTTTGCCCTGGGAGATAAATCAGGAAGATGACTGAAAAGGAACTCTTTGCAAATTCACCCACTGATTCGATTTTACAGAAGTGACTTCTTGCCAGGTACATGAATGAATATACTCAGCTTTTTTGATATATGTAGAGTTTAAAACAGTATCAGGACACAAATTCATCTATGGAGCATAATGTAGTTCTAATGAAAATGATGCATTTCTCTAACTAGATATTCATGATAGTATAAATATCTAAAGCTAATCACCATTATGTTGAGGACTGCTATACAAGTTGATGAATATTAATTACTAATTAGTAGGCATCTGTATTTCAGTGTTCACATTGAACACACATATAAAAGATAAAACTAAAATCCACACTAGAAATGGAATTACTGTTTTATTACCTCATTTCATCAAACTCTAGCTCCCTGTCTCAAACATAGATTTCTTTCTCATTTTATTCTTATATGGATGATCAAATTGAAATGAAAAGGAGGGAAGTCATTGCTCCTTAAAATAACAATATTTTCCAAAGTAAATATTCACCCTAGATATTTTCTTTCATGGCTTTTTTGCCATCTGGCAAAATGTGATTTTCCTTTCACTGTCTTAATATGGCTCAAGTCCTTCTGGCCTACTCTAATGGGATTTATAAAAACCTTTCAAGAGATGAAGCACTACTAAGAATCTCTTACAGGTCTAGAGCACTTTGTAGTATTTAAAGTGTTTTTAAATAATGTCCTTTCAGTTGATTGGATCCCTCATAACTCTCCTGGGTCTAAGGAGCCAGCCAGAGAGGGTCTGATAGCAGCTGTTAGAGTAGGAGCTAAAGATTTATTAAGAGTGCCTGCTGGGGAAGTATGCTTGGGAGGTAGCATTGAAGTCCTAAGTTGGGAGACAGTTATTGCAGTTTGCGAAAGCAGCAGCTGTACCAGAGGGAGTAGGGGTGGGTTGTTGATGTGAAATCACATAGCCAAAAGGGCTTCTGGGAAAGGACCACCAGTGCTAGAACCAAAGAGGGCTGGGCCCTGAAAAAAGAGGCCTAGATTCAGTCTCTTCACCTAGATTCTTCTAAGTGGAAGAGTCTTAAAGTTTGCCTGGAGAGTAGATTCTGACATAGAGAATAACAAGTGATTTCTTAGGCACAAACATGTTAAACCAAAAGGCCGCCATTTTGCTATTGACGTGCTACTAACATCAAACACTATTTTGTCTTCTTCTGAAATTCCTTTCCTGACATTTGGAAATAGTTCTATGGCACACTTTAGTAATCTGAATTTTAGAAATCTTAAAACAGGAATTTTTGTCAATATTGAATGAAAGCATTCAAACTGATCCCATTTTTATTCAATTTTTTTTTAAAATGCTGAGATCAGAAATAAAAATGATATTTGTGATCCTATTAAATAATTTTAAATTTGCTGTTCAAGATCTTTAAAATACTGTTTTTTTGTTCATTTTGTTTTGTTTTTCAAATTAAAAAGGAAGAGCACTGGCATTTTGATTACCTAGCAATACTCAAATAAAATGCCATTTTTTTCTGTGTAATATTAGGAGTGCTTGCAGATTTTGTTTGTATATGTATGTGTGTGTGCTTTAAACATGACTTTAAGAATGACCTTGGATCCTAGCCATTAATTTAAAAATGTGGTTATATTGTAATATTGCAGTAATAGTAAATGAATTTGACTCAGAGCTGGATTGGCTTCCCAATTCTGCCTCCCTTGTTACAGTGTGATCTGCTCATATCTAAGTTTTCCTTTGTTTATCTATTAAAAAACATAATGATACTTCTCTGGCAGTGTGCTCATGAGGTTTAAATTATAATGGCTGTAAAATTCTTAGCCTGGAACCAGATACATAGGTACTCAGTAGCATGTTAGTTTTCTTCAAGCATCATTAGGTCTCAAATTTTTTCTGTAAATTATCTTATTTATTATAATAACACCTCAAGTAAAGTTTATGAGGCCCTCTACCAATTGCATTTTTCCTAAATGATTTCCCAGTACTCATAGTCTTCTTCCAATCCAAGAATAACTGCTTAATGCCTTGACTTTTCTCATTTCTCAAATTTAACAGAACTTACCCCACAACTGCAATGTTTTTCATTTTGCCTCTGAAAAACAAAACCAAAAAACATGTTCTTTAAGTTACCAACAGTATTGTTCAATATTAGCCAACCTCCTGTGAAAATCTTTCCTAAGAATGCCTAGCTGATTGTAATCACTTAAATTCACTTAGCGACTCAAAGTCCTTGTTTTTTACTGAAACAAGTTCATATTTCTTTTTTGTCATCTTCTTGGCTATCTTCATTTGGGAAATGTTCTATTCCATCTGTTATAAACTAATTTTTGGCCAGGTCCCTTCTAATACATAGTTTTGTACTCCACATAGCTGTAGGTAAATACGTTCCCTAAGATGAGTATTTAATAAATGGCCTTCCTTAAATGACCCTACTCAGTGCAGTCCAAACTTATCTGAAATAAGAATCACCTCTGTATTTGCCAAAACACAAATTCTCAGACCCACCAACCCAACTTCCTGAATCAGAATTTCCAGAGAAGGGAGCACCCATTCAGGTCCTTATCATCAGAGAAGTTTGGGAAACTAATACATTATAGAAAGAAAAAAAAGAAGAAGCTTATTTGAGAGCTGCTTCCACCAACCCCCAAATCGCTAGTTAAAGCTAGAGAAAGAGGAAGAAAATCTTTCTCTGAAATATGGAAAGGAAGAGGTGAGAAAGAATACATGTTCTGATAAATTTGAGTATGTTGAGAATGTGGTAGGAACTTGAGAATGTTAATGTTTCCATGCTTGATGAAATTTATTTTCTCTGTGAAATAGAAACATGCTCTCATCTGCTGAGGGAAGAGGCAGGGGAGCCATCAGGTGTTTCAGGATTTTGGTGAAATTTAGGCATATTTGAAGGAAATGGGAGAGGTACAAATAAGGAACCTTGAGAAGAGTGCACAGTGACAGTTAAATACTTTTCTGAGATAGGAATCCAGGAACTTGTGAAGATTATGATGAATTTTGGTTTTTACAGAGGCTGTGAAGGCTCCAAATTAACTAACCAGAATGAAAAATTTTCTTAAATAAGGCTAACAACTGTGGTAGGCAGTTTCTAAGATGGCTCCCAATAATCCTTGCCTCCTGTGTAATCTCCTTCCCTTGAGTGTGGGCTGGTCTTAATGATTCACTTCTAATGAACAGTGCATGGCAGAAGTAATGGGATGCCACTTCCAAGATTAGGTTATAAAAAGATTGTAGCTTCCAGCTTGAGTCTTTTTCTCACTCTTCTCTTGGATTACTCACCCTGGTGGATACCAGCTGCTAAGTTGTAAGGAAGGCTTACAGCGATGCCAATGTGAATGAGCTTGGAAATGGACCATTTGAGGCCTGCCAACAGCCACATGAATGAGCTTAGAAGTGGATCTTCTGAGTCCTGTGAACAACTTTGTGGTTGTGGAAGCAGATTCTTCAGCTCCACTTGAGCTTTGAGATGATTACTGTCCTGGTCTATAGCTTGACTACATCCAAATGATGACTCTTGAGTCAGAGGTACCAGCCCAACCATACCTGGTTTCCATACCCACAGAAACTGTGAGATAATAAATTTTTTGTTATTCTAAACCACTAAATTATGAAGTAATTTGTTACATAGCAATAGATAACTAATACAACAGGCATGTAAAGAGAGAATTAGGCAAAACAAAGGAAATGGTTGGAAATTGAGCCTTAACAACATTGAATAACATTTGTAATTATAATTCTTTTCCTTTACATTTTTTAAAAGGTTTGAAAGATTGAATGACATTGGTAGAATTCTTGACTTCTATGTGGGAGTCCTGGGTTCATTTCCTGGTCAATGACCTCATGTACAGCCACCACCTGTCAGTCAGAGACCATCTTTGCTATGATGCTGAACAGGTTTCAGGGACGCTTCCAGACTAAGACAGACTAGGAAGAAAAAGCCTGGTGATTTACTTCCAAAAATCATCCAGTGAAAACCCTATGGGTCACAACAGTCCAACCTACAACTGATCATGGGGATGGCGAAGGACAGGGCAGTGTTTCATTCCATTGTTCATGGGGTCACCATGTGTCAGTGGCTGACTAAACGGCATCTAACAACAACATTCCTTTTTAGAAAATGGGAGTAGAATGTCATTCTCTTGATTTATTTTCTTTGAGTGAAGAAATTTTGGACTGTCGTCTCTGCTATACTCTCATGTTAAGACAAGATGGAAACAAACTGGCAGAAATAAGAGCAGAGGATAATGAAACAACCCATTTTGATATTTTCTAAATCTTTAACCCCTCATTCATGACACAAATCCTAAAACACTGCAACATTTGGTAATGACTGCAATATTTATGAACTCATAATATTCAGATTGCCTCAGACTCCCAAGTATCTATAACAGAAGTATTATCCACTCTATATTTTAGTCAACCAGTTGATTAACTTATATCAAAGCTTGTTATTTTTATATATACAGTAATGTTTTAACAGTAGCATCTATATACAAGAAATGAATCCTATTTTTATATTCTATTGCCAGTGAAATCAATACTTATTCTGGAAATTTAACATTAATAGGTGAAAGAAAATTCAGGAATTATGGAATAAATTTATAGATATATCTATTCAATCTATCTCTTACCTGATTTACATAATGTGCTTCTCTGAACCCTGCCTGTCAGTAGAGTCTCATCCATTACATCAGTAATACTGATTAGATTGGCTTGAGGAATGAGCATCTTTATAGAGTTATAAATATCTGCTAGCTTTTTATATTACCATAATGCTTATACTTATGCATCCCAAGTGCTCATAGAACTTTGACAGTTATCCTTGACACTTGATTTACAAAATAAGAAACACAGATTTCATAGGGTAAATTGTAATAGCAGACACGTGCACACACAGAGACACACATTGTTTTTGTATTCAAGTACTGTATTTTATCACTTGCTACAAAGTAACACATGAAATATTTGTTTATAATGAAGAATATGAAAAATGTATTTAAAAAAATTAAACCGCTAATTGAGTAAGCTATCAGAAACCTGAACAGTAGCAGTTTATTTTCTATGTTAATAGCAATCTAACAAAAAATGCAATTTATTAAAATTAGAGCCTTAATATTTTGAGCAATCAGTTAGAACAAGAAGCTATAAACTTGTATTTAGAATATGGTATAATTGCTTAATCAATGGAGGAGAGCTGATAAAAAGGACCCTTAATAAATTTTTGTGG
The DNA here is from genome assembly GCA_030035585.1 of Dugong dugon. NCBI lineage: Eukaryota > Metazoa > Chordata > Mammalia > Sirenia > Dugongidae > Dugong > Dugong dugon. The sequence goes on along the minus strand of CM057463.1, from coordinate 94,941,655 downwards.
AAATCATCAGTGTAGGACAAACATCTAATCCAATTACAAGATGCTTCTCTAGAGCAATTAAACTGGTAGATCTGGTTTATCAAATAGCTACTTGAAAAGTATTCTCATAATTTTATTTTAAGTTAGACACAATCTGCTCAGTTGCATTAATAAAGCAGCATAATCGAGTCTTGAACATAAAGTTTCAAAAGATATTTCATGTTGGCGTCAGCTTGCAACATTATTTTAGAACTTTAGATCTCAGTCAAGTTAGTTAATCAAGTATTTTGAGCTAGATGAATTGATTCTTGCATCTTTTCAGGTGACTTTAGATTGCAAGAGGTCATACATACACTCACACGTGTGCACACAAACCCAAATGGACACACACATAAGCCATGCATACACACATACGAGGCAGGAACAGATGCATCATATCTCACCACAGGTTGCTTTGGAACCCCAAGGCCCAGCACAGGACACATGGAGTTGCAGGTGATAGTGCCAAACAGGGAACACTCATGCTTTCAGGACCTTATCAGCCAAGAATTTAAGAATTCTATCTATTCACTACTGGTTAAAGAAATGTTAATAAATATAAGCTCTTCTTTCTTTGACAGATTCAAAGCCATACCTCCTTTGGGGGGAGGGACAGGGGGATAGATAGTGCTCCAGCCTTCAGGATTCTATAAAGTCTCCTTTCACAATGCTTTCTTTATACCACTAACATTGTCTATGTAATTTTAGAGTGTTAGATTACAATATTTTTGCCTTCTTCACTTTTGGTGAATACTGTTTTAAATTTTGCATATAATTTTGTAGAGTCAGCTGGAAATTCTTTGTTGATGTGTTTCAGATTTGTATCTCTAGCTTTGACCTCTATTTTAAATATGAGACTTTAATTTCCAACCATTTGCTAGAAATATCCAACTGGATGTGTTATCAGAACAAATGATGCAACAAGCCTGTAAAAAACTTATTGCTTTGTTCCCTTATTCTCGCCTTGTCCCTGGACCTCCTGCTCCTATCTTTCCTATATATGACCATTTTATCATTCAGTGGCAATATCATTGACTCTTCAGATTTGTTTGAATTTGTATTTTCTTCTTCAGCCTCACTGACAATCTTTGGACAACCTATACTTTTTCTTACCTCAACCATTTTAATTTCCTCCTAAGCGGCCTCCTTTTCTTCAGTATCAGTTTTCTTATCCTCCACATTACAAAACAGGTAAATTTATCTCAAATATAGATTGGAACCTTACTTCCCCTGCTTGAAAAGTTTTCAGGGGTTCATCATTCTTTCCAGAATAAAATTTAAACTTCTTAGTATGGCAAGCAATTTCTTCTATGATCTTGTTCCACTAGTCCCCATACACACCTCACCATATAAACCATTTGTTATTCCCTGTGTGCAATGTGTGTTCTCACACAGCCCCAAATTCACACACAGAGCTCCAGGGCCTGGTTTAACCACTCCCCTCCCTTTTGGCAAACTTCTGTCCTTAGGACTCAGGGATCATCTCAACACTTCTTATCCCTGTTAGACAAGCAGAGTTATATGCATTCATCTTTCTGCTTCTATGGCATCTTGAACATGTCAAATTAAAACACATATCTTGTTGTTTTGAAACTGTTTATTTAATTCGTTTTCTGCTGGTCTGTTCTGGCCTTTAGAACAGTTATTTTATGAGGTCTTGAGGCTGTATTCCCATTTAGTTTGGTCTCTCTCTGTACTTCTCTTGAAAAGAAATAAATGGGGAATATTTATTACTGCACAAAATTGAACCATGTAAAGGGCAAAAACTTAAACACTATTCTCTCTCGCTCATATCTCTCTCCGCTGCTTCCTTTCGAATATTTACTTTATTCTCTCTAATTGCACAAGTTTCTGCACATGTTGAGGAATATGGCCTCACTATCTTAAACTGACATGCTACCATCAGCATACAAGATTCAAAAACACAAGAATTTTTTTTTTTTTAACCTCCTAATCTAATTATGAAAAAACTCTTGGAGAAGACGCATATTGGTTTCCTTGTGCCACATGCTCACCTCTGGACCAGTCACTGTGGCCGGAAAAATTGGATAATAGAATTTATTTTCCTTGACACAGATCCTCCCAGTGGTGTAACCCAAGAGTTAGGAAGTCTACCATGCTGGTTTCACACAGAAAAACTCTTGCACTCCTGGATTACATGCTAGGCTATCACGTGACTACTCCAGAGTAAGAGTATTGGACTTCGTTACCAGAAATTGGGTTGGTTTGGGGAAAACTGGGTCAACAGAAACAAGAGACATAACCTTCAGACTCTTACCCTCTAAATTAACCTATAGCTTGCTGTCAATATAATACTCCCACAGCACAATTTAGGCATACTAACTATCCACCCCCGTCTGTCAATCCTTCCACATTTGTTGCTGTTGTTAGTTGCCATCAAGTTGGCTTTGACTCATGGCAACCTTACGTACAACAGAACAAAACATGGCCTGGTCCTATGTCATCTTCATGAATGTTGGTTTGTTTGGGTCCATTGTTGTCAATCTATCTCATTGAGAGTTTCCCTGGTTTTCAGTGCCCTTCTACTTTACCAGACATGATGTCCATTTCTAGAGGTTGGTCTTTCTTGATGCCATGTCCAAAGTAAGCAAGCCAAAGTTTCATCATCTTCCTTATAAGGAGCATTCTGGGTTGTATTTCTTACACATAGACTATCAACTGAAATTAATTTCCTTAATAAGATATTTGGGGCCCTGGTGGCACACTGGTGGCTCAGAGGTTAAGTGATACAGCTGCTAACCAAAAGGTCAGCAGCTGGAATCCACCAGCCACTCCTTGGAAACCCTATGGGGCAGTTCTACACCTTCCTATAGGGTCGCTATGAGTTGGAATAAACTCAGCGGCAGCAGGTTTGTTTTTTAATAAAATATTAAATCTAACCCTGCAACAGGTTAGGTCAGAAAAGGTTATGATTATCAGTAACATTGTTTCTTCTGAAGCCTCCATTGATTAACCTAAGAAAGTAGGAAAAGAGTTAGATATGAAAGAAAGTCCTTCAACTTCAAAGACGGTACTGCTTCCAGTAAGTGAATTCTTACATACTGAGTTTAGTGAAATGTTAAAAGAACCTACATACTTTGTATTCCTGTGAAATTTTTAACGTCTTTTGGACAGCCAAAGAAGTCAGTCACCCAATTAGCAATGCTCTGTCTTTTGACAAACTCACTGTTTATGTTTCTTTTATTTTGTTTGATATCTATTTAAGCACTTAACAGTGATGAAGGCATAAACAATGGTTGACATATGTTTTTGGAATTTAAAATAAGGACCACTTCTTTTAATAGAAGGTATGAACTAAAAGGTAACAACTATGTTGTTTATGTGTATCCAAGTGCCAGGAAAACAGAATAAATATTTCCAATACTGAAAAACAATCTTCCTCTAGTAATACCACTTATAAATAGACAATTATATGAAGAATCAATTAGAACTTCACACATACACACACAAAAAAAGATTGGCAAAAAGGAGACAGCATGTAAAAGCTTTATTCAAATATCCGAAAAGTTTATTCTAAATGTATAATTATTCATTGTCTAGGGTTTCTTGAAAAGATCATAGTAGCAGCCTAAGGGAAAAGGAGCATTAAAATGGTGGTGAGTTCTAAATTACATATAATGGAGTGGTGGTAGTTTTTCTACTTAAAAAACATTAGGCTATCTTTATATTAATGAAAGGATTCAGAAAGGGGGCAATGACAGAGGTTAAGAGCTGAGTCCCGAGGCACGGCCAAGATGGCAGAATAGTCAGATGCTTCCTGTTATCCCTCTTACAACAGAGAACCAAAAAAACAAGTGAATTGATTATATATGACAATCTAGGGGCTCTGATCATCAAAGACAAAGCTGAAGAGTCAGACTGAGCAGCGGCGGGAGGGAGAGATAGTTCAAAAACAGCAAAGAAGTGCCAGTCACGAGGTTGCTGGTGCCCTTATGGCTGTGTCAGCTAGCAGAGCTGGCTGAAGTGAGCAGTGGCATTGGAGATGCATCTCCCAACATCGTGGGAGGCTGGGCAGTGGTGACTCTGCACAAGCCTCTGGAGCTGGGTGGAAGCGGTGCTAGATCTGTAAACGTTAAGTGCAAGCATCTAACCTACAGCACAGGGGCAAAATAACCATCCCCCCTACAGAGTTCCACAGCAAAGAAATGCTTCCTTCCCCTCATCTACCACCCACCCCACTCTAGCAGTATTCAACAACTGCCACTCCCCCTAATCCGGAACTCACGGCTATCAGTGCCCATACCAGTCCTGCAGCTGTAAAAAACGCCATGCCCCCTAAGCCAGGAACTCAGGGCAGGTCCGGAGGTCCTGTGCTTTTGTCCAGACACTGGCATAAGGGGTCCACAGACTAACAGTACCCTTCACCCCTGCCTAGACCTGTGTGGACCAATTCAACACTACAAGCCCTCATTAGCATGAAACCGCAGGGCATACACCTGAAGCTCATTTTCAAATGCAGCAGCCAAGGGGGAGCTGGAGATTCATGACATTTGATACTGCCCTGCACCTTAAGTAGAGACCTCACTCACCCACATCAGAGGCCTGAGGGCTGGTAGTACCAACCACTCCATCTAGCTACCCATGACAGGGGTCTGAGAAGAAGTAGTGCCTCCCAGTCCCTCCAGCCAACAGCACCGGGTGCCCAAGGACTGGCTGCAATATTCCCACCCTTTATGCACTCTAGGAGACAAGAACACGCCCTCCACCCAGGCACCCTGGGGCATCCATCATCCTCCTGTCTTGCTCTGCACATAGCCCCCTGCTGTAGCCAGATACCAGTGCTTGCTCCTAACACCCCTATGCAGCTCTGCCCATCTAGGACTGTAGTGAGAGTCTGCAGCACACACTCAGTGGCTGCTGACCTGTACACCTGTGTTGTACTTGCACAAGAAAAGTGAACAGACTTCTGGGCTCACACACCTAGTTGCTACTCTAACCACCTGGAGACAGGACATGAGCACTTCAAAGACATCAATAACCAAAGTAGCTCAAAAGCCCAGCCCACTTGGGCATATAAAATCAAAATAAAACAAAAAGCTAGGACACAGTAAACATACAAGAAATTAACATTTTATTGATGGCTTGGAGACAACAGTCAATATCAAATCACATAAAGAAGCAGATCAAGACAGCTTCAGCAAGTGACCAAAATAAAGAACCAGGAAACCTTCTGGAGGAAGATATAGTCATGGAATTACCTGAGATAAAATTCAAAAGGCTAATATACAGAGCTCTCCAAGAGATCAGGAAGGAGATCATGCAAAACTCAGACCAAGCCAAGGAACACAGAGACAAAGCAATAGAGGAATTCAGGAAAACAATACACAAACAAAACGACAAATTTAACAGGCTGCTAGAAACTATAGAGAGACAACAACTAGAAAAGCAAAAGTTTAATAATAAAATTTCAGAATTAGACAACTCAATAGAAGGCTGTAGGAGCAGAATTGAGGCAATGGAAGTCAGAATTAGTGAGACTGAAGATACATAACTTGACACCAATTTATTTGAGGAAAAATCAGAAAAAATTTTTTTTAAAAATGAAGAAACCCTAAGAATTATGTGGCACACTGTCAAGACGAGAAACCTACGAGTGATTGGACTACCAGAATGGGGGGGATAACAGCAAACACAGAGAATTGTTGATGATTTACTGCCAGAAAACTTCCCTGATATCATGAAAGACAAGAAGATATCGATCTAAGAAGCTCAGTGAACCCCACACAGGGTAGATCCCAAAAGGAAGTCACCAAGATGTATCGTAATCAAACTTGAAAAAACCAAAGACAAAGATGGAATCTTAAGAGCAGTTAGGGATAAACAAAAAGTCACCTACAAAGGAGAGTCAATAAGATTGAGCTCTGACTACTCAGCAGAAACCATGCAGGCAAGAAGTCAATAGGATGGCATATGTAAAACCTCGAAGGAAAAAAATAGCCAGCCAAGAATTATATATCCAGCAAAACTGTCTCTCAGTTATGACGGCATAATTAGGTCATTTCCAGACAAACAGAAGTTAAGAAATTTGTAAAAACTAAACCAAAATTACAAGAAATATTAAAGGGAGTTCTTTGGTTAGAGAACCATCAACATCAGACAACAATCCAAGACTAGGATACAGGACAGAAAAACTAGCTATCAACCAATTTAGAGAATTCACAAAAACAAATTAAAGCCAAAATACTGAAAAGAGGGAACCAGAGACATCAATAAGTAAATGATGACAATGTCAAAACAAGAAAGAGGGAATAAACAGTGTACTCATAGAACTTCCATTTCAAGAGGAAGTTAAGGTGATATCAAGAAATAAAAGATAATTTTAAACTTAGAAAAATAAAGTTAAATTTCAAGGTAAGCACCAAGGAAGCTAACAAATCTACCCATCAAAATAAAAAAGAAGAAAAACATAAACACACAAAAAACACAAAATCAACAATAATTAAAAAGATTAGAAGAAAATATATATAGAAAAAGAACTCAGCACAGAAAATTAAGTAGAACAAAGAAACTGTCAACACTACAAAAAAAAAAAAATCAAAATGACAGCAGTAACTTACACCTATCAATAATTACACTGAATGTAAATGAACTAAATGCACCCATAAAGAGACAGAGACTGGCAGAATGGATAAAAAAACAGGAACCATCAATATGCTGTCTACAAGAGACACACCTTAGAAACAAAAACACAAACACACTAAAACTCAAAGGACGGAAAAAAATATATCAAGCAAACAAAAAACAAAAAAGAGCAGGAGTGTCAATATTAACCTCTAAAAAAATGGACTTTAAAGCAAAATCCCCCACAAAGAATAAGGAAGGACACTATACAATGATTAAAGGCTCAATACACCGGTGGATATAACCATAATAAATACATACAAACCCAACAACAGGACTCCAAAATACATAAAACAAACTCTAGCAGCATTGAAAACAGAAATAGATAGCTCCACAATAATAGTAGGAGACTTCAACATATTACTTTTAGTGAAGGAAAGAACATCTAGAAAGAAACTCAATAAAGATATGGAAGATCTAAATGCCACAATCAATCAATTTGACCTCATAGACATATACAGAACACTCCACCCAACAGAAGACAAGTATACGTTATTTTCCAACGCACATGGAACATTCTCCAGAATAGACCACATATTAGGTGACAAAGCAAGACTTAACAGAATCTAAAACATCAAAATATTACAAAGCATCTTTTCTGACCATAAAGCCATAAAAGTAGAAATCAATAACAGAAAAAGCAAGGGAAAAAAAATCAAATACATGGAAACTGAATGACGCCTTGCTCAAAAACTACTGGGTGTTATAGAATAAATCAAAGATGGAATAAAGAAGTTCATAGAATTAAATGAGAATGAAAACACATCTTACCAGAACCCTTAGGACACAGCAAAAGCAGTGTTTAGAGGTTAATTTATAGCAAAAAATGCACACATTCAAAAAGAAGAAAGGGTGAAAATCGAAACATTAACCCTACAACTTGAACAAATAGAAAGAGAAGAGCAAAAGAAGCCTTCAGGGACTAGAAGAAAGGAAATAATAAGATTAGAACAGAAATAAATGAAACAGAGAATGAAAAAACAATTGAAAGAGTCAATACGACCAAATGTTGGTTATTTGAAAAGATCAACAAAATCGACATACTATAGGCCAAACTGACAAAAGAAAAACAGGAGAGGAAGCAAATAACCCCAATAAAAAATGAGATGGGTGATATCACAACAAGCCCAACTAAAATAAAAAGGATCATAACAGACTACTATGAAAAATTTTACTCCAACAAATTTGAAAACCTAGAGGAAATGGACAAATTTCTAGAAACACTACCTACCTAAACTAACACAAGGTAGAAAAACTAAATAAATCCATAACAAAAGAAGAGATTGAAGAGGTAATAGAGAAACTCCGAAGGAAAAAAAAAAAAAAGCCCTGGCGTGGATGTCTTCACTGGATAATTCTACAAAACTTTCAGAGAAGAGTTAACACCAGAACTACTAAAGGTATTTCAGAGCACAGAAAAGGAAGGAATACTCCTGAACTCATCCTATGAAGCCAGCATAACACTGATATGAAAACCAGGCAAAGACGTCACAAAAAAAGAAAACTACAGACCAATATCTCTCACGAACACAGATACAGAAATCCTCAACAAAATTCTAGCCAATAGAATTCAACAGCATATCAAAAAAAAAAAAAAAAAAATTCATCATGAGCAAGCGAGATTCATACCAGGTATGCAGGGATGGTTCAACATTAGAAAAACAATCAGTGTAATCCATCACATATAGAAAACAAAAGATAAGAATCACATGATCTTATCAATTGATGCAGAAAAAACATTTGACAAAGTCCAACACCCATTCCTGATAAAAACTCTCAACAAAATAGGAATAGGAGGGAAATTCCTCAACATAATTAAGGGCATTTATATAAAGTTAACAGCCAACATGATTCTAAATGGAAAGAGACTGAAAGTATTTCCCTCGAGAATGGGACCAGACAAGGATGCCCTTTATCACCACTCTCATTCAACATTGTGCTAGAGGTCCTAGCCAGAGCAATGATGCAAGAAAAAGGAATAAAGTGCATCGAAATTGGTAAGGAAGAAGTAAAAGTATCCCTATTTGCAGATGATGATCTCATACACAGAAAATCTCAAGGAAATCACAGGAAAACTACTGAAACTAATAGAAGATTTCAGCAAAGTATCAGGATACAAGATAAACATACAAAAATCAGTTGGATTCCTCTATACAACAAAGAGAACTTCAGAAAAAAAAATTACCAAATCAATACCATTTACTATAGCCCCCAAGAAGATAAAATATCAGGAACACATCTAACCAGAGATGTAAAAGACCTATACCAAGAAAGCTACAAAACACTACAGCAAGAAACAAAAAGAGACCTACATAAGTAAAAAGACATACCACGTGTACAAATAGGAAGACTCAACATTGTGAAGATGTCAGTTCTACCCAAAGTGATCTACAGATACAATGCAATCTAGATCCAAAGTCCAACAGCATTTTTTAATGAGATGGAGAAGCAAATCACCAACTTCATATGGAAAGGGAAGAAGCCCTGGATAAGTAAAGCATCACTGAAGAAAAAGAACAAAGTGGGAGGCCTCATACTACCTGATTTTAGAACCTGTTATACAACCACAGTAGTCAAAACAGCGTGGTACTGGTATAATAGATACATAGACCAACGGAACAGAATTGAGAACACAGACATAAATCTATCCACCTATGAGCAGCTGGTATTTGACAAAGTCCCAAAGTTCATTAAATGGGGAAAAGACAGTCTCTTTAACAAATGGTGCTGGCATAACCGGATATCCATCTGCAAAAAAATGAAACGGGACCTATACCTCACAGCATACACAAAAACTAACTCAAAATGGATCAAAGACCTAAATATGAAATATGAAATGATAAAGATCATGGACGAAAAAATAGAGACAACACTAGGATCCCTAATACATGGCATAAATAGTATACAAACCATAGCTAACAATGCACAAACACCAGAAGAGAAACTAAATAACTAGGAGCTCTTAAACATCAAACACTTAAATGCTCATCAAAAGACTTCACCGAAAGAGTAAAAAGAGAGCCTACAATCTAGGAAAAAAATTTTGGCTACAATATATATAGTAAGGGTCTAATCTCTGAAGTCTACAGGAAAATCCAATACATCTACAAAAAAAGACAAATAATCCAATTAAAAAATGGGCAAAGGATATGAACAGACCTTCACCAAAGAAAATATTCAGGCAGCTAACAGATGCATGAGGAAATGCTCATGATCACTAGCCATTAGTGAAATGCAAATCAACACTACAATGAGATATCATCTCACCCCAACAAGGCTGGCACTGTTCCAAAAAACACAAAATAATAAATGTTGGAGAAGTTGTGGAGAGATTGGAACACTTATGCACTGCTGGTGGGAATGTAAAATGGTAAAGTCACTTTGGAAAACGATTTGGTGCATCCTTAAAATGCTATAAATAGAAACACCATATGATCCAGCAATCCCACTTCTATGCATATATCCTAGAGAAATAAGAGTAATCACAGGAATAGACATATGCACACCCACGTTCATTGCAGCCTTGTTCACAATAGCAAAAATATGGAAACAACCTAGGTGCCCTTCAACAGATGAATGGATAAAAAAATTATGGTACATACATACACTGGAATACCATGCAAGGATAAAGAACAATGATGAATCCATCAAACAGCTCACAACATGCCAGGATGTCCACTTATATTTGATGCAGGCCACATGCTTAAGGAAACTCCCTTTGAACTGATTGGCTACTCACAGTAGATCCCAACATGGAGGTGATCACATTATATCAAATCTCATCATGGAAGTGATCACAACATCATACGACTGCCAAACCACTGAGAATCATGACCCAGCCAAGTGGACACACAACTTTAACCATCACAGGGTTAAATAACTGGAATAACCTGGGAGCTGGGCTGTAGGTATTAGCTTAGCAAGGTCAGTATTGATGAGTTTTAAACATAAAAATTTAAAGTGGTCTGTTGTCCCAGGTGGCTATTTTTTATACTTGTGAATATGATTTCCAACTTCTAGACAGATGGGCTCTAACATAGCAACCATTGTGAGGATGGCACAGGACCGGGCAGTGTTTTGTTCTGTTGCATATAAGGTCACTATGAGTCAGAACTGACTCCGCGACACCTAACAACAACAACAACGAACAGATGTGTAGGCTTTAGATACTGGTAAATGTGGAATTTTGTACTTGGCAGAGCCCTGCAGCTTTTGACACAGGCAAGGAGCTGCTTGGATCTAGTATGGGCCTAAGAAAGCTCAGGCCTTGGACACAGGCCTCCATAAGCCAGTGAAAGCAGAGGTCTTCTTGTGCGGTCTCTGAAGCTTGATATTGACCTCCTCAGGCACCAATGTTATTTAAGTAGACATGATAGTGGTGAGGATTATTAGCAAAGAGAGTCTTTTAGTTACAGGAAAAGTTCACTTTGAAACAGAGTCTGAATTATTGCTTTTATTGCTTTTTCTGGCCATGTATGCAGGTCATGAGTCTGGGACTTTATACTGCAAAGGTGCCTGAAATACAAATGCTACAGAGCATTATAGACTGAGGCTTACATTGTCGATCTCAGATGGGGTAAGCTATGCTAGGTCAGCTGTTCTAAAGTCCAATCCTCTTTATGTTGTTTTTAACTGCCTCCAGGACCAAGAGAAGGAACAGTGGTTTCTCCACAGTTTCCTAAGGGCAATGCTGAATCAGAAAGCCTCAGATGTGTTAATTTCACTCAGCTCTTGGAATGCTTTTCGATTTCTGGGATGGGAAATAAAGGTTTAGAGCCACAGAAGAGCTGTAGCTTTTATTAATAAACAAATAAATAAGAAAAAATTGAATGCTCTAATTATTAAGAGAATATACCATCTGCTTGCAATGAAGCAGAAAAATAACTCAATAAAATTGTTGCAAGTGCAAAAGCTAAAAGGAATGTGAAAGGCCTGTGTTTCTGGGAATCAGATCTGCTCAGAGAATCAAGGAGGAGCTGGAATGTTTAGGAAAATACATCTCATCATTACTATTAGAACAGGAGCAATAGAAAAATGCAAGTATAATAAAGGAAGACTGGCTGATTAACCTGGAAGAAGGGAGATTTTCTTAGGAGAAATGTTGACATTCTAGAGAGCAGACAAGAGAAACAAAAGGGAAAGTGAGAATTTAAACACCTATATACACAGAGAGAAAACAAAAAAGTTGTGCTAGATTTCTATATCTATCTCTGAATTGACTTAGAACTCAGGCCTTGAGAAAAAGAAAAAAAAAAAAGATTTGTAATTTCTTGCCTAGCCCCATCCACTCACATCCAAATACAGGTTTTAACCTCCAACTCATTTTTTTTTACAAAAGCAGACATCTTCTTTTTTTTTATTTTAAATATTTTATTGTACTTCAGGTGAAGGCTTACAGAACAAACAGTTTCTCATGTAACAGTAGTACACATGCTGTTTTATGACTTTGGTTAACAACCCCACAACATTTTAACCCTCTGAATTCTCAGCTTTTTTTTTTTTTTTTGGTGAAAATACACATAGCCAAAGATACACCATTTCAAAACTTTTTACGTACAAATTTAACTGACATTGACTATGCTCTTCCAATTGTGCTGCCATTCTCGCCCAAGATGAAGGCTTACAAGACAACATAGCCTCCCATTTAACAGTTACTACAAATGTTGCCCTATAACAATGGTTAACAATCTCACAACACATCAACAGTATCCTTACTCAACTTGTGCTCCTTATCATCAGCTTCCTACACCCCTCTGCCTTCTGGCCCTTGTCACTGGACTCCTGTACCTCGTTAGTCTCATTTAGTTTTACTGGGCTGTCCACTCCCAGGCTGAACAGTGAACCTCGAAGGTAACTTCACCTCTGAGCTGAAAGGGTGTCTGGGGGCCACACTCTTGAGGTTTCTCCAGTCTCCTTTCGGCCAGTAAATCTGGTCTTTTTTTCTTTTTCTTTTTCTTAGGGAGTTAGAATTATGCTCTACATCCTTCTCCAGCTCTGTCCAGAACCCTCTGTTGTGGTCAGAGCAGACAGCGGTGGTAGCCAGGCACCATCTAGCTGTACTGGACTTGGTAGCTGTGGTCAATTAGTCCTTTGGACTAATCTTTTCGTTGTATCCTGTTCTCTTCATTCACCCTTGCTCCCGAAGGGATGAGACCAGTGGAGTATCTTAGATGGCCGCTCACAGGCTTTTAAGACCCCAGACACTACTCACCAAGGTAGAATGTAGAGCATAATCTTTATAAGTAGTGTCATGCCAATTGAGCTAGATGTTCCCTGAGACCATGGTCCCCAGAGCCCTCCGTCCAACAACTCAGTCCCTCGGGGAGTTTGGATGTGTCCATGGGGCCTCCATGACCTTTCCTTGTGCAGGTTGTGTTAGTTTCCCTTGTACTGTGTACTGTCTCACCTCTCACCCAAGATACCACTTATCTATTGCCTATTTAGTATTACCCCCCTCCCCTCCCCTCCCTGGTAACCAACAAGGATTGTTACATTTTGCATGTGAATTGTTTCATGGGTTTTTACAATAGAGGTCTCATACAATATTTGTCCTTTTGTGATTGACTTATTTCACTCAGCATGATGTCCTCCAGTTTCATCCATGTTATGAGATGGTTCACAGATTCGTTGTTGTTTTTCTCTTTGCATACTACTCCATTGTGTGTATGTACCATAGTTTGTTTATCCATTCATCTGTTGATGGGCACCTACGTTGTTTCCATCGTTTTGCTATTGTGAACAATGCTGCCATGAACATAGGTGTGCATATGTCTATTCGAGTGGTGACTCTTATTTCTCTAGGATATATTCCTAAGAGTGGGATTCCTGGATCGAATGGTATGTCTATTTCTAGCTTTCTGAGGAAACACCATATCATTTTTCAAAATGGTTGTATCATTTTGCATTCCCACCAGCAGTGTATAAGAGTTCCCATCTCCCCGCAGCCCCTCCAACATTTGTTATTTCCAGTATTTTTGATTCGTGCCAGTAATGCCGGGGTGAGATAGTATCTCATTGTGGTTTTAATTTGCATTTCTCTAATGGCTAGTGAACGCCAGCATTTCCTCATGTGTCTGTTGCCCATTTGAATGTCTTCTTTGGTGAAGTGTCTGTTCATTTCCTTTGCCCATTTTTTGATAGGATTGGTTGTCTTTTTGTTGTAGAGGTGTTGGATTTTCTTGTAGATTATGGAGATTAGACCTTTGTCTGACTTGTACTGTCCAAAAATTTTTTCCCAGTCTGTAAGTTCTCTTTTGACTATTTTGGTGAAGTCTTTTGAAGAGCATAGGTGTTTGATTTTTAGAAGATCCCAGTTATCTAGTTTATCTGTTGGGGTTTGTGTGTTGATGTTTATGGTTTGTATCCTGTTAATGCCATGTATTAAGACCTGAAGTGTTGGTCCTATTTTTTCTTCTATGAACTTTATAGTTTTAGGCTTTATATTCATGTCTTTGATCCATTTTGAAGTAGTTTTTGTATATGGTGTGAGGTATGGGTCCTGTTTCATTTTTCTACAAATGGATATCCAGTTTTGCCAGCATCATTTGTTAAAAAGACTGTCTTTTCCCCATCTGATGGACTTTGGGCCCTTGTCAAAAATCAGGTGACTGTAGGTGGATGGATTTACATCTGGGTTCTCAATTCTGTTCCATTGGTCAATGTCTCTGTTGTTGTACCAGTACCAGGCTGTTTTGACTACTGTAGCTGTATAGTAGGTTCTCAAGTCAGGTAGTGTGAGTCCTCCAACTTTGTTCTTCTTCTTCAGAAGTGCTTTACTTATTCGGAGCTTCTTCCCTTTCAATATAAAGTTAATAATTAGTTTTTCCATCTCTTTGAAAAATGTTGTTGGTATTTGGATTGGGATTGCATTGTATTTGTAAATTGCTTTAGATAGAATTGCCATTTTCACAATGTTGAGTCTGCCTATCCATGAGCATGGTATGTTTTTCCATTTACGTAGATCCCTTTGGGTTTCATGCAGCAGTGTTTTGTAGTTTTCTTTGAATAGGTCTTTTACATTGCTGGTCAGATTTATTCCTAAGTATTTTATCTTTTTAGGGGCTATTGAAAATGGTATTGATTTCCTGATCTCCTTTTCATCGTTCTCTTTACTGGTGTATAGGAATCCAACTGATTTTTGAATGTTTATCTTGTATCCTGCTACTCTGCTGAATATTAGTTCCAGTAGATTTCTCGTGGAATCTTTAGGGTTTTCTATGTATAGTATTATATCATCTGCAAACAGGGAGAGTTTAACTTCTTCATTACCAATTTGGATGCCCTTTATTTCTTTCTCTTGCCTTATTGCTGTATCTAGAACTTCCAGCACAATGTTAAATAGGAGTGGTGATAAAGGGCATCCTTGTCTTGCTCCTGTTTTCAAGGGGAATGTTTTCAGCCTCTCTCCATTAAGAATGATGTTGGCTGTTGGTTTTGCATAGATGCCCTTTATTATGTTGAGAAATTTCCCTTCTATACCTATTTTATTGAGAGCTTTTATCAGGAATGGGTGTTGGACTTTGTCGAATGACTTTTCTGCGTCAATTGAGATGATCATGTGATTTTTTTCTTTCCTTTTATTTATGTGGTGAATTACGTTGATGGATTTTCTAATGTTAAACCATCCTTGCATACCTGGTATGAATCCTACTTGGTCGTGGTGTATTTTTTTTTTTGATATGATGCTGAATTCTATTGGCTAGAATTTTGTTCAGAATTTTTGCATCTATATTCATGAGAGATATTGGTCTGTAATTTTCTTTTTTTGTGATGTCTTTGCCTGGTTTTGGTATCAGTGTTATGCTGGCTTCATGGAATGAATTTGGAAGTGTTGCTTCCTCTTCTATGCTCTGAAATAGCTTGAGTAGAATTGGTACAAGCTCTTCTGTAAATGTTTTGTAGAATTCTCCAGTGAAGCCATCTGGGCCAGGGCTTTTTTTGGTTGGGAGTTTTTTTATTACCTTTTCAATCTCTTCTCCTGTTATGGGTCTGTTCAGATTTTCAATATCACTTTGTTGTAGTTTGGGTAGGCCGTGTGTTTCTAGAAATTTATCCATTTCCTCTAGGTTTTCAAATTTGTTGGAATATAGTTTTTCATCATATTCTGTTATAATCCTTTTTATTTTGGTTGGGTCTGTTGTAATGCCCCCATTTCATTTCTTATTTGGGTTATTTGTGCCCTCTGCTATTTTTCTTTTGTCAGTCTGGCCAGTGGTTTGTTGATTTTGTTGATTCTTTCAAAGAACCAACTTTTGCTTTGACTGATTCTTTGTATTGTTTTTCTGTTCTCTATTTCATTTATTTCTGATCTGATCTTTACTATCTCCTTTCTTCTGGTGGTTGTAGGCTTTTTTTGCTGTTCTCTTTCTATTTGTTTGAGTTCTGTAGTTAATGTTTTGATTTTGTCCCTTTCTTCTTTTTGATATGTGCATTATATTGCTATAAATTGAGGACTGCCTTTGCTGTGTCCCAAAGGTTTTGGTATGATGTGTTCTCATGTTCATTTGATTCTAGAATTTTTTAATTCCATCTCTGATTTCTTCTATTACCCATTGATGTATAAGCAGAGTATTATTCAGTTTCCATGTGTTTGATTTTTTTTCCTTCCTCTTTCTAGTGTTCATTTCTACCTTGATGGCATTGTGGTCAGAGAAGATACTGTGAATTATATCAGTGTTTTGGATCTTGTTGAAGATTGCTTTGTGGCCTAAGATGTGGTCTATTCTGGAGAAGGTTCCATGTGCATTGGAAAAAAATGTGTACTTTGCAGCGGTTGGATGGATTGTTCTATATATGTCTATGAGGTCCAGTTGGCTGATTGTGTCCTTTAGGTCTTCTGTAGCTTTGCTGAGTTTCTTTTCAGTTGTTCTGTCCTTTACTGAGAGTGGTGTGTTGAAGTCTCCTGCTATTATTGTGGAACTGTCAATTTCTCTTTTCAGTTCTGTTAGAGTTTTTTTTGTGTATTTTGGAGCCCTGTCATTGGGTGCATAGATGTTTATTATGGTTATGTCTTCATGATGGATCGTCCCCTTAATCATTATATAGTGTCCTTCTTTGTCTCTTATGGTATATTTTGTCTTAAAGTCCATTTTATCTGAGATTAGAATTGCCACTCCTGCTCTTTTTTGGTAGTTGTTAGCTTGATATATTTTTTTCCAACCTTTGATTTTTAATAAATTCACATCTTTGTTTCTAAGGTGTGTCTCTTGTAGACAGCATATTGATGGATCCTGTTTTCTTATCCATTCTGCCACTCTCCGTCTCTTTATGGGTGCATTGAGTCCATTTACATTCAGTGTAATTATTGATAGATGGAAGTTTGTTGCTGTCATTTTGTAGTGCTTTTTTTTTGTGGTGCTGAAGTTTTCTTTGTTATTCTTACTGTCTTGTGCTGAGTTACTTTTGTTTGTGGATTTTGTGTTCATTTCTTTTGTCTTTGTAGGTTTTGTTTTTGCTGAGACTTTATGTTTTTCGTCTTTATTTTTATGAGTTGGTTTGTTAACTTTCTTTGTGGTTACCATGAATTTTACCCTTATCTTTCTAAGTTTGAAGCAGTCTACCCTTACTTGGTATCGCCTTGCCTTCCTCTCCATTAGAAGGTTTTATACCTATGCCGTTTGTTCCCTCTTTCATTGTATTGATGTTGTTGTCATCCTTTGATTGATTGCTCTGATTCCCTGTTGTATTTCTTTTGTTTTTGGATAGTCCTCAATAGTTCATTTCCTAGAATCGTATCTGGTTCGTATGAACCTGCGTCCTAGGTCCTAGGTCCTACCTGAGGGTTGAAGCTGTTTGTCCTCAGATCGAAGAACTCCCTTTAATAATTCTTGTAAGTTTGGTTTGACTTTTGCATATTCCCTTAGTTTCTGTTTATCTGGAAATGACCTAATTTCACCATCAAATTTGAACGAGAGTTTTGCAGGATATATTATTCTTGGCTGACAATTTTTTTCTTTCAAGATTTTATATATGTCATCCCACTGCCTTCTTGCCCGCATGGTTTCTGCTGAATAATCTGAACTTAGTCTTATTGTTTCTCCTCTGTATGTGACTTCTTGTTTTTCATGAGCTGCTCTCAGGATTCTTTGTTTGTCTTTAGTTTTGGCGAGTGTGAATATGATATTTCTTGGTGATTTTCTTTTGGGGGTCTCTTCTATATGGGGTTCGTTGAGCTTCTTGGATGGCCAGCTTTTCATCTTTCATGATATTGGGAAAGTTTTCTGTCGGCAGTTCCTCAACGATCCTCTCTGTGTTTTCTGTTTTCTCCCCCTGTTCTGGGATGCCAATCACTCGTAAGTTTTTGCTTTTAATTGTGTCCCACATAACTCTCAGGGTCTCTGCATTTTTCTTTGTTCTTTTTTCTGAGTTTTCCTGAAACAGAGTTGTATCCAAGTGTTTGTCTTCTGTTCCACTGATCCTGTCTTCCACAGTTTCAAATCTACTTCTCAGCCCTTCTATGACACCGTCCATTTCTGAAATCTTGTTGTTTATCATTTGGATTTCTAATTGTTGTTTTTGTATAATTTCGAGTTGTGAATTTATTTTGGCATTTTGTTCCTGCATCATCTTCCTGAATTCTTCCAATTTTTTTCTGTATTTTCCATAAATTTGTCTATTTTTTCCTCATGTTTGTCAGATTTTTGCTTCAGTTCTTAGAAAATTCTGAGTATTAGTGATTTGAGTTCCCTATCAGGTACTTCTAGTGCATTTTCTTCCACAGGAGAGTTATCTGGTGTTTTAATTTGGACGCCTATTGGAGCCATCTTGTCTTGTTTTTGTAAATGTTTTGATATTGTTTGCTGTTTTGGGGGCATTCAGTAGATATTTCTCTCGTTTATTGATTGTAGATTTTTTTATGTTTCGTCCTTGAGGTACAGCTGGGCAGGTCTAGCTGAAGGGGAGCCACTGGGACGTGTTGTTTGTGGCACTCACCACAGCCACCAGGACAGTCGGTAGTCAGTGCTGGGTAGGTTCCAATAGGGTGTGCTTGCACAGCTTGGTGGTGTGATGTGAAGTGCACAGTGCAGGTAGGCAGGATGCAGCAGGGAGATGGTTATGTGTGAAGCTAAGCTGGATATGGGAGAGAGGAGAGAGGAGCAGGAGCGAAAAGCATAGAAACATAAAATAATGCTAGGGGAGCTTGTCGTTGGAATGGACAGATGAGAGACTATGGGATGGAGAAAACCAGAAGGGGGAAGAGAATTAAAAGGAAAGAATGAACAAATAAAAATCAGAAAAGTTAAAGAACTGCAAAGTTCCCAGGGATTCCACCGATGCAGCTATGAGGTCTGGGGGAGTCGGTCTCAGGTTTCACAGCACAGCCTGGCCAGAAGGTCCAGAGGCATACATCACCTGGTATTCAGGGATCAGAAAGAGAAGGAAGAGATAGAGAGATGAGAAATTAAGCAATGAAGAAAGACAAAAGGGAAAAATAGGGAAAAGAAAACAAAACTAATCAAAAAAGAAAAAAAATTAAATTAAAACAAACAAACAAAAAAAAGCAACACCAGCAGTCAATGAATGGCACTCAGAGAGCCTGCCATTGCAGGCTGGTGTTTCTGGACAAGAGACTGTGTCCATGTGAAACAGAGGAGGCTGAATGTGAGTGAAGACGGGTGGAGAGTGGAAAGCGTATATCACAAATTACCTGTGCTCTGGGGACCCTCAGAAAGGAGCTAAGAGGGTGCAAGGAGCCAGGCACCCGAGTGAAAGGAGGGGGAGGCGGAGAGAGGCAAGTGAGAAACCAAAAGAAGAAGGAGGAAAAAAAAGAGGGGGAAAAAAAAGGCAGCACCAGCAGCCAACAAACGGCAGGTAGAGAGCCACCCGCCCAGGCACGCAGAATCCAAGCAGCCGGCAGACCCCGGTGAAGAGACTGCAGCCACGGGAAGCAGAGGGGCGAACGAACAAAGGTCCCGGGATCTCACCAGTGTGGCAGCCGAGACCTGGAAGCAGCCATATGCCCTAATGCAGCCCCATAGCCCCGCAGGAAAGAGCAAAGACGACGCTTGGAGCCAGGCACTTGAGCAAAAGGAGGGGAGGCAGCAAGAGGCAAGCGAGAAACCAGAAAAAGCAGAAAAAGCCACACCAGCAGCCAACAAATGGCACCCAGAGAGCCCCCACTCAGGCGCACAGCTTCCAAGCAGCTGGCAGTCTCGGATCAAGAGACCATGGCCACGGGAAGCAGAGGGGCGAACGAACAAAGGCCCCGGGATCTCACCAGCATGGCAGCCCAGACCTGGAAGCAGCCACACGCCCGAACGCAGCCCCACAGCCCCGCAGGAAAGAGCAAAGACGGCGCTCAGAGCCAGACACGCGAGCAAAAGGAGGGGGAGGCAGCGAGAGGCAAGTGAGAAACCAGAACAAGCAGAAAAAGCCACACCAGCAGCCAACAAACGGCACCCAGAGAGCCCCCGCTCAGCTGCGCGGATTCCAAGCAGCCGGCAGTCTCGGAACCAGGCACCCGAGCAAAAGGAGGGGGAGGCGCCAGGAAAAGCTATGCCAGCAGCCAACAAACGGCTCTCAGAGAGCCACCGGCCCGGACTTGCGGAATCCAAGCTCCGGCGCCCCCCAGCCCAGGGACCCTGGCCACGGGAAGCAGGGGAGCCCCAGCCGAGCTGGAGAGGGGTGGGGGGTGGGAAAGCGCACACCGCAATTTACCGGTCGTTCCGTCTCCCACTGGACGCTCCACGAGGCTGCTCTCCCTTTCTCCCGCTTGCTGGTCTCCGATAGGAGTCCAAGATGATGGATCCACGCTGCGTTAGCTGGTAGGGAATCTCTGCATGAGTCTCTCCTCACTCTCCGTTCTCTTTCAGTATTCTCACTCCGTTTGGTGTTTGGCTGAGTTCTTTATCTCTTCATTTGATGTTCTAGGGTTTCAGGATTGTTGATTCTCTGTTAGGCTTAGTTTTTCAGATCTTTGCTGTGGAGGGACGGCATGGTGCTTCTGCCTAGAGCGCCATCTTGCTGGCCTACTCAGACATCTTCTTTTTATCTACATAAAATCCTCAGCATCAAATGAAGTCCTTCTCAATCTGGACCTAGCCTGTCCACTTAATCGAAACTCCTTGTGCATTAATTCATCTATTTAGTAGTATTATCTGGAACTTATTAGTTGCCAGACACCTTGCTAGTACTTAGGATACAATGGTTAACAAAACATAAATGGTATTCTACAACATAAATTTTACTATATTGATGGAAAAACAAATATTGCAGAGAATATCCAAAATTGATTTTTAATTGGAATTTTAATGAGTATAAAGGTGACATACAAGTGCCCTGAGATCGTATAACAAAATACTTATCCTAGTCTTCAGCATCAAGGAAGCGTGCCCTAAGGAAATGAGGATTTGGTTCAGCTCTAAAGATGAGAAGATTTTTGCTAGAAATATAAAGACAGAGGCTTTGGAAGTGAAGTGAGAGTTCATGTCAAGCAGAAGGGAAAAGTATGTGAGAAGGCCTTTAGGTAGCCAGGAGAAGTTACAGTCCACTTAAGGACGTGAAAGTGCTTACTGTTGCATGGTTGAAGCCCAAGAGAATCATTACGGTTTGCCAAGTCAGGATTAAAGTGAACAGAAGGAAGTTGGATCATCATATCTGTTTAGAGACAGGTGAAAAGATAGATGTTATGACACCATCTGGATTCTGGACCACAGGAAGCCAATGCGTGCACTGATTCAGTGCAGGTTACCGAAAAATCAGCCAATGAAAACCCTATGGAGCACAGTGCTACTCTGACACATATAAGGTATCCATGAATTGATAGACTCAGTGGCAACTGGTTTTAATGGCTCCCCTTGTAAATGGAAATAAGAGATTAGCCTGGGAAATCCAAAAGTGGTCTTGATCATACAGGAGCTGTGGGGTGTTTTAAAGCTTGTGATCTTCATTGAAAGCCATTGGAAACCATTGGAGATTTCTAATGTGGGGACAGATGGGATCATACTTTCATGTTGGAATAGAACAGCATGGCAGCAAAATGAAGAATGGCGGTGAGAGGCAAATGTGGATGAGGAAAGAGCAGATGGGAGGATGTTGCTCTCATTCACTGAATGTGTTGCCTGCCTCCCTACCCCTGAACCACTGCTCATTGTTTATTTCTTTTGGGTCATGTTTTCCCTGCCAACACCTATTCCTATCTTAATATATCAAAACCTCATATGTCTTACATTGCCCAACCAAAATACTGCCTCTTTCATACATCTAACTATCAATTAAGCTCAAAGAATGTTCTGAGAGATCATCTTTATCCTCCAATAATTAATTCCTTTCATTTTCACCTGATTCATTTACACTTGGAACACTTTAGTACCACTTGTCACACTTAGGACCATTTCCCTTTATTATGATTTAGGGGCACACATTTTAAGAACATCTGCATATCTTATACATTTCTCTGTCCTTCTGGGAACTAGGATAGCAGTTACATGCTAACAAAACCAGGGTTCCATGTAGCTCTAAAGATGAGTAGATAACTACATGTTGTTTTTGTTAGGTGCCATCGAGTTGGTTCCAAGTCACAGTGACCCTATATACAACAGAACAAAACACTGCCCAGTCCTGCTTCATCCTCATGATTGTTGTTATGCTTGAACCCATTATTGCAGCCACCATGTCAATCTATCTCCTTGAACGTCTTCCTCTTTTTCACTGACCCTCTACTTTACCAAGCATTGGTGTCCTTCTCCAGGGACTGGTCTCTCCTGATAAACGCCCAAAGTATGTGAGAAGAATGTTCACTATCATTGCTTCTAATGAGCATTCTGGCTGTACTTCTTCCAAGACAGATTTGTTCATTCTTCTGACAGTCCATAGCATATTCAATACTCTTTGCCAACACCATAATTCAAAGGCATCAATTCTTCTTCAGTCTTTGATATTCATTGTCCAGCTTTCACATGCATATGAGGCAATTGAAAACACCATGGCTTGGGTCAGGCACACCTTAGTCCTTAAAGTGATACCTTTACTTTTTAACACTTTCAAGAGGTCTTTTGCAGTAGATTTCCCCAATGCAATGCGTCCTTTGATTTCTTGACTGCTGCTTCCTAGGATGTTGATTGTGGATCCAAGTAAGATGAAACCCTTGACAATTTTAATATTTTCTCCGTTTATCATGATATTGCCTATTGGTCCAGTTGTGAGGGTTTTTGTTTTCTTTATGTTGAGATGTAATCCATACTGAAGGCTATTGATCTTCAACCATAAGTGCTTCAAGTCCTCTTCACATTCTGCAAGCAACGTTGTATCATGCACATATGGCAGGTTATTAATGAGTCTTCTTCTAATCTTGATTCTATTTTTCTTCATATAGTCCAGCTTCTTGGATTATTTGTTCATCATACAGATTGAATAAGGATAGTGAAAGGATACAACCCTGTCACATGCCTTTCCTGATTTCAAAACATGCAGTATCCTCTTGTTCTGTTTGAACGACTACCTCCTGGTCTATGTACAGGTTCGTAATGAGCACAATTAAGTGTTCTGGAATTCCCATTCTTTGCAATGTTATGCATAATTTGTTATGATCCACACAGTCAATAAAACACAGGTAAACATCCATCTGGTATTCTCTGCTTTCAGCTAAGATCCATCTGACATCAGTGATGCTATCCCTTATTCCACCTCCTCTTCTCATTCTGGCGTGAACTTCCGGCAGTTCCCTGTGGATGTACTGCTGCAAAAGCTTTTGAATGATCTTTAGCAAAATTTTACTTGTGTGTGATATTAATGATATTGTTAGATAATTTCCTCATTCCATTGGATTACCTTTCTTTGGAATGTGCACAAATATAGATCTCTTCCAGGTAGTTGACAGGTAGCTATCTTACAAATTTCTTGGCACAGATGAGTGAACACTTCCAGTATTGCATCCATTTGTTGAAACATCTCAGTTGATATTCGGTCAATTACTGGAGGCTTGTTTTTCACCAATGCCTTCAATGCAGCTTGGACTTCTTCCTTTAATATTATCAGTTCTTGATAATATGCTACCTCCTGAAATGGTTGAACATTGAGCAATTCTCTGTGGTATAGTGACTGTGTATTCCTTCCATCTTCTTTCTATGTTTCCTGTGTCATTGAATATTTTCTAGAAAGATAAAAAGAGGCTTTGGAGGTGAAGGGCCAGAGCATATCAAGCAGAAGGGAAAAGCAGGTGAGAAGGCCTTGAGGTAGCTAGGAGCAGTTATAGTCCACTTAAGGACATGGACTTAAAGATATGGACAAAAAACTGTGGCCATCTCTCACACAGAGATTTTTAATGCGTGATTTTGAAGGAGGCTGGGACATTTAACAGAGGAATCCAGATGGGGAGTTCAGCAGAGAACCAGAACTAATTTCCGCATAGATTGTCTCATTACTCCCTTGCTGGGCTGCTAATATCACCTGATCCACACAGTGAAGACTTGGTTTCTAGAGATTTCTTCCATTAGTGTTTTCCTCTCTGATTAAGAAGTAAATGCAAACTTTTAAAAATTTTACTGCCTGAGTTAATAAATGCTGTTTGGAGGGCTGACAGATGTGATTAATGAAATCCATTAGAAAAAAATAATATAAATAATTCCTTTGTGAAATGGAAAATGCTAATTGCTAGAGACAATCAACGAGCATTGTTGTGCTTGGATTGGCAGCACCAAACTATGTAATTGCTTAATACTCTCCTCTTGTGTTTTTATAATAGTGACAACCAGTGTTTCCTTGTTAGTCCATAGTTTTATTTGTACCATATACTTGCTGCTTTTGAATATGATAATTAAACTGTTGGTTTTACAATTCACCTTCTTTTACAACACTTTAACTTCGTTTAGCTAAAAAGAATAAAAATTATAGCTGAAAAAGTACCTATTGTCAGTTGTACTGTTTAGTCAATGAGATAAATCTCTTAATTATAATATGAGAAAAACATTTCACCTCTCTTAACTACTTCGCAGAAGGGCAGCCTCCTTGGGTACTTGTGCCTTTTTCTCCAAACTATTTTATCTGACACCTAACATAGATTTCAAATAGGTTTATTGGCATATTTCCAATCCTGTGGGTGTCTCCCAGGCAACAGAATTTTAGAAGAACTAAACATAGTATACGAAAAACAGACGGAAATTGGGATGTTGATGAAATGAACAGTGAAAATGGAAATGACGCAAAATGATAGGCTTACCTAGATGCTTGTAACCTAGTGATATTGCAAGAAGTGAATAGTGGCAGTTGATAGATTATATACCAGCCCCTAATAGGCACAGTCAAAGCGAGCTGTGGGAATGACTGGCTTGACTGGTGTGGTAGGCAGGATAGTGCCCCTCCCCAAAACATGCCTATATCCTAATCCCTAGAATCTGTGAATAAACTAGGTTTGAAGGGAAACAAATTAAGGTTGCTAATTAGCCAGGATTATACAGGTGGGTCCAGAGTATTATTAAGTGTTTGTAAAAGCAGGGCTTCAGGCTGGTTTGAAGCATTTCAGTCATGGCCAACGATGCAAAATTGGAATAGACCCAAATTTTTACAATTTGGGTGATCCAGAATGATAACCAGAACAGGAAAAATTACAGGTGAAACCCCTGGAATGGGAGACTTAATAGAGGTGTGGTAAGCCCTTTCAGGAGCCTGATGCAAGATACTGGATTATTGGCAGGACTGTGGAAAGCGACACCCATTCAAAGTGGTGCAGTCAGCCACCATCTTTGACTGGTGCACCACTGTTTCTGACTGCTCAAAATCCAGTGGGTAAGAGATTTGGTTGCTATGCAACACATATGCTGTCCTTGTTTTCTAAGGGAAAATTGAGTTTCTAGCAGGGCATTGACCAGTAATTTTTCCCATTTTGGTTATCATTCTGGTTCACTCAAATTGTATCAATTTGTGTCTGTTCTGGTGTTGCCTCTTCTGCCATGAATGAACCAGGAAGAACTGCTTAGAAACCCTGCTTAAAAGTGAAAGAGGGAGACAGAAGGAGAGATAAATTGAGGGAAGAACTATTAAGCAAAAAGAACAAAGACTTGATTATTTGCAAAATCTCAGACTACCCAGGTTGTGTAAGATGCTAAAATTAGGAGATTCACTGTCAAGAAAGAATGCTCTGGAGAGAAAGTTAAGGGTGTGATGAAACCCTTTTGCTCGTGCCTAGGAAGGATCAAAGTCAGAGTATTCAGTTATACAAAAGCTCTTTGAAGAGATTAGGTGTGTCTTCAAAGTTCCTCTCAACCATCTCAGCAGAAACAAAAAGTGGAGATAGATTTATCTAGGAAAAACCCGTGGAGAAGCTGCTTGTTTAATGGAGTAAATCTCTGTGACATACATGGGAGATTCACAAGGTTTTTGGAAATGTTATATCTGTGGAAACATTGTCAGCTTAGACTGAGAAGGAACAGAGAAAGGATGATATGAAAGAAGGCTCTTTGATCCCCAAAATTCTACAGGCAAGAAAAAGGTTGATAGAGTTCTGGCCAAATGGCATTCTAGGCAGAAGCACCACACTGTCCCTCCACAGCAAAGATCTGAAAAACTAAGCCGAACAGAGAATACAACAATCCTGAAACCCTAAAACAACAAATGAAGAGATAAAGAACTCAGCCAAGCACCAAATGGAGTGAGAAAACTGACAGAGAACAGAGAGCGAGGAGAGATTCATACAGAGGTCCCCTACCAGCTAACGCAGCGCAGATCTGCGATCTTGGACTCCTATTGGAGACCAGCAAACAGGGGAACGAGAAAGCAGCCTCACGGAGCATCCAGACAAAACAACTGGTAATTTGTGATATACGCTTTCCCACCCCCCACCCCTCTTCATCCTGACTCAGCCTCCTCTGCTTCCCGCGGCCACAATCTCTTGACCAGGAAACACAAGCTGCATGGATTCCACACACCCAAACGGGCAGCTCTCTGAGTGCCATTTGTTGGCTGCTAGTGTTGTTTTATTCCGCTTCTTTTGATTTCTTCCTTGCCTCTCGCCACCTCACCCTCCTTTCACTGGAGTACCTTGCTCCATGAGCCATCTTTGCTTCTTCCCGAGGGGCTGCAGAGCGCTGGTAATTTGTGATATATGCTTTCCCACTCTCTACCCTACTTCACCCACACTCGGCCCCCTCTGCTTCCTGCGGACACAGTCTCTTGTCCAGAAACACCAGCCCACACTAGCTGGCTCTCTGAGTGCCATTTCTTGGCTGCTAGTGTTGCTGTTTTTTTCTGCTTCTTTTGATTTCTTACTTTCCTCTCGCCACCTCCACCTCTTTTGATCGAGTACCTGGCTCCGTGTACCGTCTTTTCTTCTTCCTGAGGGGCTGCGGAGCTCCGTTCGAGTGTGGAGCTGCTGCCCAGTTTGGGCTACTGTGCTGGTGGGATGCTGGGGCTTTTGTTTGTTTGTTTGTTTTGAATTGTTTGTTTGTTTTCTTTTCCTTTTCTTGAGTTGGGAGCCCTTTCTGGCCAGGTGGAGCTGCGTGGCAAGGAGACTCCCCTTCCACAGACGTACACAGGGATCCCTGAGAGCATTTCTTTCGTCATTGGTTTTTTTTTTTCTGTTTTTTGGGGGGCCTTTCCTGTTCTTTTTTTTAATTTCTTTTGTTTTCTTTTCCCTCTTTTTCCCTTTTTGTCTTTCTTCATTGCTCAGTTTCTTGTCTCTCTATATCTTCCTTCCCTTTCTTCTCCCTGAATACCTGGCGTTGTATACCTCTACACCTTCTAGCCATGCTGTACTGCAACACCTGAGAGCGACTTCCCCAGACCTCATAGCTGCACTGGTGGGATCCCTGGGAACTTTGCAGTTCTTTAACCTTTCCAATTATTTATTTATTCATTCTTTTCTTTTCTTCCTCTTCCCCTTTCTGTTTTTCTCCATTTCATAGTCTCTCATCTCTCTATACCAACGGCAAGCTTCCCTAGCATTCTTTTTTGTTTGTTTGTATGTTTTTGGCTCCTGTTACTCTCCTCTCTCCCATATCTATCTTAGTTCTACACATAACAATCTCCCTGCTGCATCCTGCCTTCTTGCACCGTGCGCTTGACCTCACACCACGAAGCAGCACAGGCACGGCCTACTGGAACCTGCCCTGCACTGATTACTGACCCGCTCTGGTGGCTGTAGTAAGTGCCACAAACAACCCGTCCCAGTAACTCCTCTTCAGCTAGACCGGCCCTGCCGTACCAGATCTGAGTGGCCGACACTGCCAGTTGAAGAAGGAGGTGAAAAGTATTGTGCCCACAGACGAGCAAACAACAAAGACTACACAGTCCGCTGGCTCAGACATAGTCAATTTTTTTTTAAAAAGGGACAAAACAAACAAATCTACAATCAATAAACGAGAAAAATAACTACTGAATGCCCCCAAAACAGCAGACAATATCAAAACATGTACAAAAACAGGAAAGGATGGTTCCAGTAGGCAACCAAAATAAAACACCAGATGACTCTCCTGTGGAAGAAAATGCACTACAACTACCTGATAGGGAATTGAAATCTCTAATACTCGGAATTCTCCAAGAACTGAGGCAAAAAGCTGACAAACATGAGGAAAAAATAGACAAACTCATGGAAAATACAGACAAAAAAATTGGAAGAATTCAGGAAAATAATGCAGGAACAAACTGCCAAAATAAATTCACAACTAGAAATTATACAAAGACAACAATTAGAAATCCAAAAGATAAACAACTAGATTTCAGAAATGGACAGTGTCATAGTAGGGTTGAGAAGCATATTTGAAATGGTGGAAGACAGGATCAGTGGAACTGAAGACAAACACTTGGATACAACTCTGTTTCAGGAAAACTCAGAAAAAAGAACAAAGAAAAATGAAGAGACCCTGGGAGTTATGTGGGACACAATTAAAAGCAAAAATTTTCGAGTGATTGGAATTACAGAACAGGGAGAGAAAACAGAAAATACAGAGAGGATCATTGAGGAACTGCTGACAGAAAACTTCCCCAATATCAGGAAAGATGAAAAGCTGGCTATCCAAGAAGCTCAACGAACCTCATATAGAAGAGACCCCAAAAGAAAAGCACCAAGGCATATTATATTCACACTCGCCAAAACCAAAGACAAACAAAGAATCCTGAGAGCAGCTCGTGAAAAACAAGAAGTCACATACAGAGAAGAAACAATAAGACTAAGCTCAGATTATTCGGCAGAAACCATGCAGGCAAGAAGGCAATGGCATGACATATATAAAATCTTGAAAGAGAAAAATTGTCAGCCAAGAATAATATATCCTGCAAAACTCTCATTCATATTTGATGGTGAAATTAGGTCATTTAAAGATAAACAGAAATCAAGGGAATATGTAAAAGTCAAACCAAATTTACAAGGCTCATTAAAGGGAGTTCTTCGATCTGAGGACAACAGCTTCAGCTCACAGGTAGAACTTAGAACGCAGGATCATATCAGCCAGATATCAATCTAGGAAGTGAACTCTCCAGGACTATCCAAAACCAAAAGAAATACAACAGGGAATCAGAGAAGTTAATCACTAAACGACAACAACATCAAAACAATAAAAGAGGCAATAAGTGGCATAAGTACAGAACCTTGTAATGGAGAGGAAGGCAAGGTGATATCAAGTAATTGTAGACTGCTTCAAACTTAGAAAGATAAGGGTAAAATTCATGGTAACCACAAAGAAAGTTAACAAACATACTCATAAAAAAAAAGAGGAAAAACATAAAGTCTCAGCAAAAAAAAAAAACCTACAAAAACAAAAGAAATGAAAAAAAAAATCCACAAAGAAAAGTAACTCAGCACAAGAGAGTAAGAAGAACAAAGAAAACTTCAGCACCACAAAGAAAAGCACTACAAAATGACAGCAACAAACTCACATCTATCAATACTACACTGAATGTAAATGGACTACATGCACCCATAACGAGATGGAGAGTGACAGAATGGATAAGAAAACAGGATCCATCAATATGCTGCTTACAAGAGACACAACTTAGAAACAAAGATGTGAATTTATTAAAAGTCAAAGGCTGGAAAAAAATATATCAAGCTAACAACTACCAAAAAAGAGCAGGAGTGGCAATTTGAATCTCAGATAAAATAGATTTTAAGACAAAATCTATCATAAAAGACAAAGAAGGAAACTATATAATGATTAAGGGGACGGTCCATCATGAAGACATAACCATAATAAACATCTACACACTCAATGACAGGGCTCCAAAATACATAAAACAAACTCTAACAACACTGGAAAGAGAAATTGACAGTTCCACAATAATAGTAGGAGACTTCAACACATAACTCTCAGTAAAGGACAGAACAACTAAGAAGAAACTCAGCAAACATACAGAAGACCTAAAGGGCACAATCAGCCATCTTGACCTCATAGACATATATAGAACACTCCGTACAACCACTGGAAAGTACACATTCTTTTCTAATGCACATGGAACGTTCTCCAGAATAGACCACATCTTAGGCCACAGAGCAATCCTCAACAAGATCCAAAATGTTGAGATAATTCAAAGTATCTTCTCTGACCACAATGCCATCAAGGTAGAAATTAAGAATAGAAAGAGCAAGGAAAAAAAAATCAACTCCATGGAAACTGAATAATACACTGCTTACACATCACTGGGTAATAAAAGAAATCAGAGATGGAATCAAAAAATTCCTAGAATCAAATGATGTGAAAACACATCATACCAAAACCTTTGGGACACAGCAAAGGCAGTCCTCAGAGGACAATTTATACCAACAGATGCACATAGCAAAAAAGAAGAAAGGGACAAAATCAAAACATTAACTACAGAACTCAAACAAATAGAAAGAGAACAGCAAAAAAGCCCACAACCACCAGAAGAAAGGAAATAGTAAAGATCAGAGCAGAAATAAATGAAATAGAGAACACAAAAACAATAGAAGGAATCAATCAAAGCAAAAGTTTGTTCTTTGAAAGAATCAACCAAATCGACAAACCACTGGCCAGACTGACAAATGAAAAACAGGAGAGGACACAAATAACCCAAATAAGAAATGAAATGGGGAACATTACAACAGATCCAACTGAAATAAAAAGGATTATAACAGAATAGTATGAAAAACTATACTCCAACAAGTTTGAAAACCTACAGGAAATGGATAAATTTCTAGAAACAAACGGCCTACCCAAACTACAACAAAGTGATGTTGAAAATCTGAACAGACCCATAACAAGAGAAGAGATTGAAAAGGTAATAAAAAAACTTCCTGAAAAATAAGCCCTGGCCCAGATGGCTTCACTGGAGAATTCTACAAAACATATACAGAAGAGCTTGTACCAGTACTACTCAAGCTATTTCAGAGCATAGAAGAGGAAGCAACACTTCCAAATTCATTCTATGAAGCCAGCATAACGCTGATACCAAAACCAGGCAAAGACATCACAAAAAAAGAAAATTTACAAACCAATATCTCTCATGAATATACATGCAAAAATTCTGAACAAAATTCTAGTCAATAGAATTCAGCATCATATAAACAAAATAATACACCACGACGAAGTAGGATTAATAACAGTTATGCAAGGATGGTTCAACGTTAGAAAAACAATCAACATAATCCACCACATAAATAAAAGGAAAGAAAGGAATCACATGATCATCTTAACTGATGCATAAAATGCTTTCGACAAAGACCAACACCCATTTCCTGATAAAAGCTCTCAATAAAATAGGTATAGAAGGGAAATTTCTCAACATAATAAAGGGCATCTATGCAAAACCAACAGCCAACATCATTCTTAATGGAGAGAGGCTGAAAACATTCCCCTTGAAAACAGGAACAAGACAAGGATGCCCTTTATCACCACTCCTATTTAACATTGTTCTGGAAGTTCTAGCTAGAGCAATAAGGCAAGAAAGAGAAATAAAGGGCATCCAAACTGGATGAAGAAGTTAAACTGTCCCTGTTTGCAGACGATATGATACTATACATCGAAAAGCCTAAAGACTCCATGAGAAATCTACTGGAACTAATAGGAAGATTCAGCAGAGTAGCAGGATACAAGATAAACATTTAAAAACCCGTTGGATTCCTATACACCAGTAAGGAGAACGATGAAAAGGAAATCAGGAAAACAATACCATTTTCAATAGCACCTAAAAAGGTAAAATACTTAGGAATAAATCTGACCAGGGATGTAAAAGACCTACACAAAGAAAACTACAAAACACTACTGCATGAAACACAAAGGTATCTACATAAATGGAAAACCATGCTCATGGATAGGCAAACTCAACATTGTGAAAATGACAATTCCACCCAAAGCAATTTACAAATACAATGCAATCCCGATCCAACTACCAACAACATTCTTCAAAGAGATGGAAAAATTAATCATTAAATTCATATGGAAAGGGAAGAAGCCCCGAATAAGTAAAGTACTACTGAAGAAGAAGAATGAAGTTGGAGGACTCACGCTACCTGACTTCAGAACCTACTATGCAGCTACAGTAGTCAAAACAGCCTGGTACTGGTACAACGACAGATACATTGACCAATGGAACAGAATTGAGAACCCAGATGTAAATCCATCCTCTTATGGTCACCAGATCTTCAACAAGGGCCCAAAGTCCATCAAATGGGGAAAAGACAGTCTTTTTAACAAATGGTGCTGGCAAAATTGGATATCCATCTGCAAAAAAAATGAAACAGGATCCATACCTCACACCGTATTCAAAAACTACTTCAAAATGGATCAAAGACCTGAATATAAAGCCTAAAACTATAAAGTTCATAGAAGAAAAAATAGGACCAACACTTCAGGCCTTAATACATGGCATTAACAGGATACAAACCATAACCATCAACATACAAACTCCAATAGATAAGCTAGATAACTGGGATCTTCTAAAAATCAAACACCTATACTCTTCAAAACACTTCACCAAAAGAGTGAAAAGAGAACCTACAGACTGGGAAAAAAGTTTTACACAGTACAAGTCAGACAATGGTCTAACCTCCATAATCTACAAGAAAATCCAACACCTCTACAACAAAAAGACAAATAATCCTATTAAAAAATGGGCAAAGGAAATGAACAGACACTTCACCAAAGAAGACATTTAAATGGCCAACAGACACATGAGGAAATGCTCGCAATCACTAACCATTAGAGAAATGCAAATTAAAACCGCAATGAGATACCATCTCACCCCGGCATTACTGGCACGAATCAAAAACACTGGAAACAACAAGTGTTGGAAAGGCTGCGGGGTGATTGGAACACTTATGCACTGCTGGTGGGCATGCAAAATGATACAGCTATTTGGAAAATGATATGGCTCTTCCTCAGAAAGCTAGATATAGACATTCCATTCGATCCAGCAATCCCACTCCTAGGAATATATCCTAGAGAAATAAGAGTCGTCACTCGAATAGACATATGCACACCTATGTTCATGGCAGCATTGTTCACAATAGCAATACGATGGAAACAACCTAGATGCCCATCAACAGATGAATGGATAAACAAACTATGGTACATACACACAATGGAGTACTATGCAATGAGAAAGAACAACAATGAATCTGTGAAGCATCTCACAATACGGATGAAACTGGAGGACATTATTCTGAGTGAAATAAGTCAATCACAAAAGGACAAATATTGTATGAGACCTCTACTGTAAAAACCCATGAAAAAGTTCACACACAAAATGTAACAATCTTTGTTGGTTACCAGGGATGGGAGGGGTGGGGGGGAAATACTAAATAGGCAATAGATAAGTGGTATCTTGGGTGAAGGGTGAGACAGTACACAGTACAGGGGAAACTAGCACAACTTGTACACTGAAAGGTAATGGAAGCCCCATAGACACATCCAAACTCCCTGAGGGACTGAATTGCTAGGCGGAGGGCTGTGGGGACCATGGTCTCAGGGAACATTTAGCTCAATTGGCATGACACAGCTTATAAAGTCAATGCACTTCATTCTACCTTGGTGAGTAGTGTCTGGGGGTCTTAAAAGCCTGTGAGGTTCCATCTAAGATGCTCCACTGGTCTCATCCATTCGGGAGCAAGGGAGAATGAAGAGAACAGGAGCCAAGGAAAAGATTAGTCCGAAGGACTAATTGTCTACAGATACCAAGGCCTTCACCGGACTGAGTCCCGTACAGCTAGATGGTGCCTGGCTACCACCACTGACTGCTCTGACCAGGATCACAACAGAGGGTTCTGGACAGAGCTGGAGAAGGATGTAGAACATAATTCTAACTCACAAAAAAAAAAAAAAAAAAAAAAAAAAAAAACAGATTTACTGGCCTAAAGGAGACTGGAGAAATCCCGAGAGTATGGCCCCCAGACACCCTTTTAGCTCAATGGTGAAGTTATCTCCGAGGTTCACTGTTTAGCCAGGGAGGGTACAGCCCTGTAAAACCAAATGAGACTAACGAGGTACAGGAGTCCAGTGACAAGGGCCAGAAGGTAGAAGGAGACAAGGAAGCTGGTGATAGGGAACCCAAGGTTGAGTAAAGATATTGTTGATGTGTTGTGAGATTGTTAACCATTGTCATAGGGCAACATGTGTAGCAACTGTTAAGTGAGAAACTATTTTGTTCTGTAAGCCTTCATCTTAAGTGAGAATAACAGCACAATTGGAAGAGTGTAGTCAATGTCACTGGTCTGTGCATGTAGAAATTTTTGAAATGGTGTCTCTTTGGCTATGGGTATTTTCACAAAAAAAAAAAAAATGTTGAGAAGTTAGAGGGTTGAAATGTCGTGGGGTTGTTAACCAATGTCATAAAACAACATGTGTACTACTGTTTCATGAGAAACTATTTGTTCTGTAAGCCTTCACCTGAAGTACAATAAAACAAAAAAAGAAAAAGGTTGATAAAACTTCTCAGCTGCAAACACATGCCACCACTAATGAATACAGAAAGATGACTTAGAAGGCAGGGTCTTGAACCTAGAGGGTGGAACCTAAAGCAGCAGCAGATTATTCCCAGACCTTGAATGCAAAGGTAGTTTGTCCATCTAGATTTCAAAATTTCTTGGTACTAATTAGTCCTTTTTTTCCTTTCACTTCCTCCTTTTTTGAATGGAAGTGTCTGTAACTGTTACCCTATGTCTGTGTTATCATTGACTTTCAGGAGCAGGTAACTTGTTTCTTGAGTTTCACAGGTGGAGAGGAATTATGCTTCGGAATGTATTGTATTGAAAGCCTCACCCACCTAATTTAGGTAAAGTAGATGATGAGCTTTGTGACTTCTGAGCTGATAAGATTTTGAATTTTGAGTTGGTACTATAATGGGTTAAGATCTTTGGGTATATTGGATAGGGTGAATGTGTTTTGCATATGGAATAGATGTAAATCATTGGGGGCAAGAAGGTGGACTGTGGTAGGTATAATAATACCCTCCCCCCATGATGACCATGTCTACTCCCTGGAACATGTGAATAAGATAGGTGTGTAACTGAGTAATTATATCTGTCCAGAGATAGGTGGGAATATGTAACTATTCTAAAAGGTGAAGTAGGAACTAGACCAAGGGAAACCAATAGATACAGTGGTTTGAGCTGACACAAAAATATGAGATGGGAGTACTCCCCAGACACAGAGACCTTTATACAATCAATACAATCTTTTTGAAAAATAGAGTGAGGACAAAGAGGAATTAAAGTTACAGATGGAATTAAGTTTGCTAATCACTGACCTTGAGTTGGGGAAATTATCTTGGGATAGCCAAGTGGTCCAAATACAATTACAAGAATCCTTATAAGTGGAACAAGGAGACAGGAGAATGAGAGAACCAGAGATATGGCAGCATGAGAAGGACTCAGCTCAAAGTATCTGGCTTTGAAGATAGAAGAATGGGACCATGATCCCAGGAATTGAGCAGCTTCTGTTGTTGTTAGGTGTCGTTGAGTCTCTTCCAATTCATAGTAACCCTACGTACAACAGAACGAAAAATTGCCCAGTCCTGTGTCATACTCACAGTCATTCCTATGTTTGAGCCCACTGTTGCAGCCACTGTGTCAATCCATTGTGTTGAGAGTCTTCCTCTTTTTCATTGACACTCTACTTTACCAAGCATGATGTCCTTCTCCAGGGATTGGTCCCTCCTGATAACATGTCCAAAGTGCGTGAGAAGTCTCACCATCCTTGCTTCTAAGGAGCATTCTGTCTGTACTTCTTCCAAGATAGATTTGTTTGTTCTTCTGGCAGTCCATGGTATATTAAATATTCTTTGCCAACACCATAATTCGAAGGCATCAATTCTTCTTTCGTCTTCCTTATTCATTGTCCATATTTTGCATGCATATGAGACAATTGAAAATATTGTGGCTTGGATCAAGCGCACCTTAGTTTTCAAAGTGACATCTTTGCTTTTTAACACTTTAAAGAGGTCTTTTGCAGCAAATTTTCCCAATGCAATAAGTTGTGTGATTGCTTGGGCAATCAAATGCCATGGACATTGACTGTGGATCCGTAAAATAAAATGTTCTGTTTGTAGAAGCTGAAAAAGGCAAGGAAACAGATTCTCTCCTAGAGCCTCCAGAAAGGAATCCAACCTTGCTGACACCTTAATTTTAGCCCAATAAGACACATTTTGGACTTCTGACCTCTAGAAATGTATTGTAAGATATTAAATTTGTCTTTTTTTAAGTCACTAAGTTTGTTGAAATTTGTTACAGCAGCAATAGGAAACAAATACAACTATCATGGTCTTCCATTTCTCACTGTTAGGGGCTGGGAGGCCCAGAGAATATTCAAGATTACACTAAGTAGTAACACCTTGAGTAATTATATCTGTCCAGAGATAGGTGGGAATATGTAACTATTCTAAGAGGTGAAGTAGGAACTAGACCAAGGGAAACCAATAGATACAGTGGTTTGAGCTGACACAAAAATATGAGATGGGTGTACTCCCCGGACACAGAGACCTTTATACAATCAGTACAACCCCTTCTTCACAATCTTTTTTCAAAATGGAGCCAGGACAGTATTTTCTTGACATATCTAGATGGAAGATCTTAACACACATTGGTATCTGAAGTTGAAAAATACTTCTCATGACTGACTCCTCCTGGTCATTTTCTGTATGTATACATACACTGCTACTAGCTGGGGAGTTAGAACCTCTTTTATGTTATACGTAAGTTCTTGTCTTGAGGACTGAAAAAAGTTGTCCCTGAACAAGGTGGAAAACAGGGTCTCAACAAGCTAAGCATAACCTGAAATAGTAAATAGTAAAATGGATCTGTAGAGAAAGTGGAAGCTGGAGTCAAAAGACCACAGTATTGAAAAACTCCATAATCTAAAATGTATCTGTTATGGATTGAATTGCATCCCCCATAAAATATGTGTTAGAATCTTAACCCCTCTACCTGTGGATGTAATCCCATTTGGGAATAGGTTTTTCTTTTTTATGTTAATAGGGCCATATTAGTATATGGTGTGTCTTAAACTATTCACTTTTGAGATATAAAAAGAGCAGACTAAGCACAAATGGATGGGAAGATAAATACCACAGAGAGATTGCCAAGGCGTCAAGGAATGCCAGGTGTCTTAGTTTCTTAGTGCTGCTATATATAACAGAAATACCACAAGTGGGTGGCTTTAGCAAATGGAAATTTATTTTCTCACACTTTTGGAGGCTAGAATTCAAGGCACTGACTTTAGGGGAAGGCTCTCTCTGTCCACTGTAGGGAGCAATTCTTGTCTCAACTTCCTTGTCTCAGCTTCTTCTTGGCAGTGGTTTGAGCTGACACATTCAGCTTGGCATTCCTTGAATATTTCCATGTGCTATCTTTCTCCCCATTCTTGTTGCTTGTTTCTTTGCCTACACTGTTCCTTTTATATCTCAAAAATATACCCTCATTAACATAACAAAGAAAACCCTGATCCCAGATGGGATTATACCCACTTATCTGGGGTTAGGATTTACAACACACATTTTTGGGGGACAAAATTCAATCCATAACACAAGATCTACAGACTGAAAGAGATGAGATTTTTGTCCCCCTGAGACACTAGCGAGCCTTCCCATAGAGTAATGCCCTGAATTTGAACTTTTAGCATCCTAAACTGTGAGAAAATAAATGTGTGTACTTTAAAACCACCCACTTGCAGTATTTTTGTTGTATCAGCGCTAGGAAACTAAGACAGTCTCCGAATAGGATCTCTCTGCTTGCATAGTTTCAACCTATCTGTACGTGCCTTGCATAAAGCCAGACCACACATCTCAGTCAATTTTTTCCTTAAGATCCACTGTTTCCAGCAGTTTTTCAAAGTGCTCTATGGCTTTTCCAGATACTGGTCATTAGGTATAAAATGGAGATGGAAACTGTAGTTGAGAAGCATTTCAAATGGAAGGACTTTGTAGGTTGTTATATGTGAGAGCTGCTATGAAGAGAAAAGAGAATCAGTTATGCAACGGTAAAGGTGTAATAGTAGAAGTAGTCTTCTACTTTTCAAATAATGCTCTTTCATTAGGCTATGGTCAAGGGGACATGCAGGCATGGCCCAGGAGACAGGTTGGCATGAATATGTAAGTTATAGATTATAGCCATCCAAATTAGGATACAAACATGTATCTACAGTTGGATAACTGGTTTCTTGGAAGTCCAAGGGAGCAGAAGATCTTGTTATCACACACACAAAAAAAAAGGATAGCAAAAAGAAAATACAGGACTACATTAATGTATCATGGTCATGAATATCCCCACAACAACAAGGAATGTAACTGTGTGGAAATGGTAAAATCAGGGATAATGTCATCACCCAGGCTTGTGTACCATAACAAGATTAGTGCACTAAAATGGTATTTATATAGCATTTAGTCTTTTAAATAGAGAAAAACAGACAGCCAAGATGCTATGGTTAAAGTGAAGGGTTTTGTTTTTGCTCTTTTTTTTTTTTTTTAAATCTGTCAGTCTTATATGCAGAGATTAAGGGAGAGTTGTTGAATCCTACTTTGTCTATCACTTCTTAAAGTCATGATGATCCTAGGGGAATGATACACCAAAGATACATAGACAGTAAGAAGCAGATTTGCACTTTACTATTAGCTGAGTCTCCTATAATATTTCCCATGGCAGAGCTCTGGTAAAGCTGGGTTTGAAATTTCAGTGCCATTTTGAGGCCTAAGCCTTATCATTCTCTTGTCTGCCACATGACGTAGAAACGTGAAGCAGTGGATATCTTAGTCTGAAACAGATTATGAACAGTTCCTGAAGAGGCCTTGGCTATAGCTCAGTTTAAATTCCAGCATATGAAAGAAAGGGTATGAAAAAGAGGACATATGCAGGTACATGAAATTTTGCCACAGTGATTCCATGCACTTATAAACAGAGTCTAAACTTTATCTTGCCACCTGAACAATTACATCAATATTTCCTGCTGTTATGGAGAAGCACAGAAGAGGGTAGGAAGAAAAAGAAGCAGAGAGAGACTGTCATAATGCAGGGTCATTTGTGTAATACTTGGGCAACTTGTCCTGGCAGTACTACAAACTCAAGCTGTATTAGATACGAGAGCCCTAGCTACTGTAACAAATAAAAAATCATGCTGTCGAGTCAATTCCAACTTATAGCAACCCTATAGGACAGAGTAGAACTTCCCCATAGGGTTTCCAAGGCTGTAAATCTTTATGGAAGCAGACTGCCACATTTTTCTCCCACAGAGCCGCTGGTGTGTTCGAATCCCCAACATCTCAGTTGGCAGCAATTTCAGTGTTTTAAAGAATGATATTTTTTTTCTCCCTCACATAATACTGCACACAGAAAGTGGGCATCTTATGGCTCATCTCTTAGCATTGGAGTCATCTACTCCCAGCTGACAGAAGCGTGAATAGAGAAGGCATTCTTCTTAAAAACTTTAGCCTTAATGTGACTCCATGGCATTTCTAACCTTCCATTGATGAGAACCTGGTCATATATGGATGGAATTTTGATCAGAAAATACTGTCCCTGTCTGGAAAGCCTCCTCCCAATGACAATTTCATACTATGGAAGGGGAAGCACAAATGTTCAATAGCCAGCCAACTGTCAACACCCACCGTCTGCAATTCACAAAGCAATTCATGGGGAATTTTTGTTTAAGTATCTCTATCCTAAGTATCTCAAATCTATTGCTAAGTTTACTAATTATTCTGGTTCTTAGTGTCATCTTAAGATACTTTTGTTAATTTATGATTTGCTTTAAAAAGTCTCAGAGAAATCATCGATTTTTTTTTTCTCTCAGGTGTAAGCATAGCATGTAGCACTTTGCAATGCTCAGCTAGAAATAAATTGTTATTGTATTAAAAACAAGACACGACACTCCCTAATCTTTTCTTCTTCCCTAGCTAGTCAGGGTTCCAATTAAATGACTAGATTATCACCTTATAGAGAAAAATAAAACCTGTTGCCATTGAGTCGATTCTGACTCAAGGCATCCCCGCGTGTTAGAGTAGAACTGTTCCATAGTTTTCTTGGCTGTAATCTTTATGAAAGCAGATTGCCAGGCCTCTCTTTTGTGGTGCTGCTGGGTGGGTTTAAACTGCACAACTTTTGGTTAGTAGTTGAGTGTAGACCATCTGCGCCAACCGGGGGTGAGGGAAGGAAAAAGTATCAACATCAGAATAATGAGCTCATCCACTAAAGGTCTTTCTTTGATTATTTCAGTTAAAAATAAATTTAAATCTAAATTTGAATAACCAATCTCTGTCAAAGTTATACCCATGGAATATGTGGCAATGAAGTCGTGCTCAATTTCACATTGCAGAGAGGTATGTGGGGATAAAGCAGAGGCCACCCCATGGCTTCATCTTTTGGCTATGTTGACCGACCATTAGGAGAGTAATGCCTTCTGTTTAGCACAGGATATCAAGCCATCTTTTCATCTTTTTATCCGTCTTCTGTGTCCTCCTACTACAACCTATGTGAATTTAGGAGTAAGGATTCATCAGTGCTCAAAATACTGTAGACAAATGTCCTGGCCCTAAAGAAAAACAACGTATATTTAAAACATAAAATATTGATAAAAGTAAGGGGCGGGAAATGGGTATTCATTTTCAGACACAAAGTATAGTATTTTTAATTGAACTGTTTCTTAATAGTTCAATATAGAAACATTGCCCTGTTTAGAAACAGTTCCAATATCATCTTTCACAGATACATAAGCTGAAAGACTAACATGCATTTATCAAGTTCATTGCTAAGGATTTCCAGCCAACCTGGGCCTTATTACCATAGAAAGATGAAATGGATTGCTATGAACAGACATTGAGAAAAAATTACATGGACTATAGCTCTGTAATCTTGGAGTTTATGTGCAAATAACTTCAGGGGAAGATTAAACATTTATAATTAGTTTCTCCCATGAAGGACAGGAGAGACAGCTTCACCTAATAATTATCAAAGGAGTGTTACTCATAGTTCATGTGTCCTGGGAAAACTGACATGCTAATCTTCCTTGGGGAAGGACATCATGCTTGGTAAAGTAGAGGGTCAGCAAAAAAGAGGAGGACCCTTAATGAGATAGACTGACACAGTGGCCGCAGCAATGGGCTCAAACACAGCAATGATTGGGAGGATGGCGCAGGACTAGGTAGTGTTTCGTTCTCTTGTACATAGGACCACTTTGAGTCAGAAATGACTGGACAGCACCTAAAAACAACAATCCTCCAATAAAACCTGAAGGACCTCCTTTATTTTTTTTTCTTTCTGTCTCTTTCTATGGGAAAAAAATATCTCAAGTACAGCTTATTTGATGGAAAGCAAAAAAAAAAAAAAAAAAAAAATGAGGGAAACTAGAAGGCACTCTTCAATCATATTTCAGTACTTATACAAATACATTCACATCATTAGATGATGTGATACATATATGTAAGTGTGTGGAAATTATTTCAAAATAAATTTAAGGAGTCCTTAACATTAAAATCAAGTTAATTTGTCTTAGACTACTAGAATATTTAGAATATTAACTTTATGAAGAAATTGTGCCAAATTTAGTGTAAAACAGTGTATGTGAAACCAAAGGAGCCAGCTTTCAGCCCAGTATAGAAAGACAGTGTTCCATGTTGTTTAAATTCTGTGGTCATGGACATGAGTTTAAACTTGAAATAAACTGATTTAAACTTGAGTTTAAGCAAGAGTTAAACAGCTCTTCCACTTACTAGTTATATGAACTTGGACTAGTTATCAATTTCTCTGCCTCAGGCATTTTATCAGATAAAAACAGGGATTACAAGTATCAGCCTCATAAATTTGTTGTGAAGATTAAATAAGACTTATATCTAAGGCTCTTAGAACACACAAGGAGCTTGCAAGTTGAACTTTGTTCATAAACACACAGATTGTACCCCTGCAAATCTCAAGCAATCATTTGACTGCTAGGATGAGGACTCTAGTATCGCATCTGATTAGGTTGTACACACAAGATACTTAAAGTGTTGGCAATTGAAACCTGTCATTATTATTTATAGAAGGTAAACAGGAAACTATAAGAACAGATTACTTATAGGGAGCAAACAGTAAACAACAGGAACATACGTAAGGTGAACCCGTCCCCTCCACCCCAAGAGTACCCCACTTAGCATCATAGGGAAGGAACCTTCTTATGTCTAGGAGGGGATGGTTTACCCTTCCTAAATTACTCGTGTCTATTTCTGTATCACTGGACAGGCACACCAAGGACCAGGGGTCAGCTAGTGTCTCTCTCTCAGCAGGTATGCCATCAGGTCAGGTTGGGCACAGTAGGTCTATATTTGTTCTCTCACTGTCTCTTTCTCTGTGGTTTTTCTTGCCTGGGTCTGGTCTCTGTGCTTGCTAATCCAGCTCTCACCTAGCAGCTTTGGGACCACTGAGCCATTGTTAGTGTTAGGCCGGCATTATAATACTTCTCGAGGCAAAATCATTTTACGGGTAACCCTGTACTGAGTATGCCCAAGCCTG
Source organism: Dugong dugon (assembly GCA_030035585.1). Classification (NCBI taxonomy): domain Eukaryota; kingdom Metazoa; phylum Chordata; class Mammalia; order Sirenia; family Dugongidae; genus Dugong; species Dugong dugon. The sequence continues at coordinate 94,899,144 of CM057463.1, read as the reverse complement.
TGCTCTGTTGGCGACCTCCTGCCTGGAGGTGCCCGGCTCCACTCTGTTGGCAGACTCTACCCATTCCTGTTGTCTGCATCGTGGGCTGACTCGTTGTCTGCTGCTCACACCACTGCTACTGTTTCTTTGCCACTTGGCTCTGCTGTGCTTGCACCATTTTTCCAGTCTTCAGTGTTATCAGCTCAGTGTTACAGCCCTTGACCTGTATTACAGCTCTTCTAGGAGGTTCTCAGTGCAGGGCCTCATGGCCAAAGTACCGGCTTTCCTCCTGGCGGTCATCATCAGAAAGTCCCATCTGAGCCTTCCTGGTCTAGGATTTTTACTGGCTGAGCTCCCCCAGGCAATCCAGTTAAAGGTCAAGGTGGACGGAGGCCCCCCAGCCAATCCAAGTAAAGGCGGATTGTAGACTGATAAATCCTTGCAAGAAGCTTATGCAGATAGGAAACAGACCAATCCCTTGCAAGCCTCTTATTCAGATAGCACACAAGTCTATCATTTAGTAGACTGTTGCCTGACAAATCATTATGAGACAATTGCAAACTTAGGGCCAGAAAGCCACATAAAAGAAACCCATTACACCACATAAATATTTGCTCTTACTGTAACTACTTCTACTGTTGCTGCTATACTCCTACTACCTGTGAGCAAGGAGGCCCCAGGAGAATACTGGTAGCATTCAATAGTAACATATGACATAACTGGGTAGTAACTGAAGTCCCAGGGAAGAATCCAGTATTTAGATATTATCCAAGGAAAGCATGAATAATTCAGTCCAGTTCCAGGCTATACAACCAAAGGAAAAGGGAAAAAAGAATGAAGATACAAACTCAGAAGTTCTCATTCCAGACACAGAAAGTAATTTTCACAGAAGCAGGTCATACTAAGAATTTTACTTATCAATAAGATCAGGGAGGACAGTACTAACTTCCAGCACCGTGAAATAAATACAGAACATGGCCTTGACAAATAAGCACAGATCAGCTGGCCTTGGCAATAATGCTGATGAAAACAGGGAAACCAAATACTCCTGAGCTTGTGGAATAAGAGGGTCAGTCATGGAGGCCGTATTAAAAATGCCCCATTGCCATCGAATCAATTCTGACTCATAGTGACCCTATAGGACAGAGTAGAACTGCCCCATAGGGATTTCAAGGAGTGGCTGGTGGATTTGAAGTGCCAACCTTTTGGTTAGCAGCCAAGTTCTTAACCAGTGCACCACCAGGACTCCATATAGGCATCCTGATTTCCCCTTGATGGCGTTTAGTGGTAGGGAAAAACTCAGCACCTTCAAACTCCATTTTGACCTCTTGGTTTCTTCTTTATTCTGGGAGATGAGTAAGAAGCTGAACTTACTTAGATTCTCCTTTTGAATATTTGTGGCAAAATAAAGATGAAAAAAATACTAACAAAAGGAGCGTAGGTCAGGCTGTATTTGGAATCAACAGCAACTTATTTTCTCAGACAGCTTTGGGTGAAGGTGAGAAGAACCAACTCCATCCCTTTGTCTCATGTTGTCTTTAGAAAAAGCTAAGTTTAAAAGAAGTAAATTTTTATTACCAAACAAAGAGAGAACTGAAATTTAGATCTGTTCCAATAATCAAGCTTCAATGCTAAAGATTCATGGAGTCACAAAGAGTAGAACCTCACCATTTCACGCTCAAGAGATATCCCAGCTCTATATCCACATATTTGACACAGAAGCAGTGGGTTGTAGGCATTTTATTGGTAACTCAAAAGACAGAATGCAGGGAGAAGGAGATGACTTTACTTGCTGGTCATAAAGAGTAAAATCAGAGACTCATGGACATGCTAGCAAGTGATGAGCTCCACCCTCTGCTCCATCATCACCATTATTTAGATAAAGGCCTTTTTCCATTCAATATATACATTTACCTTTGCACGATAATATTTGGGACCTCTTCTCCATTTCAAGATTATTTTATTTCTATAAAAACTTTACATGGAAATGACCAGTGGGTAGAGGCAGTGTGATTTGGCCCAGGCCCCAGACTTTGCTAGCAGTGTTGCTGTTAGTTGTCTTCAGGTTGATTCTGACTCACAGCAACTCACATATGAAGAGTAGAACTGTTCCATAGGATTTTCAAGGCTGTGACCTTTCCGAAGAAGATCACCAGGTCTATCTTCCAAGGGACCTCTTGGTGGGTTTTAACCACCATTCTTTCAGCCAGCAGTTAAGCACTTAAACTTTGCTCCACCCAAGGATTCCCTAAGAATTGTAGTCCTTGCCTATTCACACTTTTCCCTCTCTATTTTACTCCCTTCCTTAATTTATTCCCCTTCCTCCATTTCTCTCCCTCCCTCCATGTCTCCTTCTTTTTCTTCCCCTTTTTCCTCTTCTCTTCTCCCCTCTCCACCCTTTGAAAACTGCTAATTTCCCCTTTCTAAAAAGAGCATCATTACTTAACCCTTCTGTGCTTTATTTCCCTCATCCATAAAATGGGACTAGTAATAGTCTATAAGGAGCCCTGGTGGTGCAGTGGTTAAAGTGCTGGACTGCTAACCAAAAGGCTGGCGGTTCGAAATCACCAGCAGCTCCACGGTAGAAAGATGTGGCAGTCTGCTTCCGCAGAGATTTACAGCCTCGGAAACCCTATGGAGTTGCTATGAATCAGAATCGACTCGATGGTAGTGGATTTGTTTTTTTGTTTGTTTAATAATGTGGAGGTTGCTGTTAAAATTAAATAAGGCACTCTACATTTTACGTACTTGGCAAAATGCTTGCCACATAGTAAATGAGTCAAAAATGGCAGCACTGCTAGTGATGAAATATTCAAGACGATGAAAGTAATTGCACATGCGCCGTGGACCATGGGGACAATGAAAGTAATAGTAAGATTATGTGTATTTCATATTCATTTTGCTTGTAGATAAACATATTGTAATTCAAATGCAATGGCACAGAGTCCCTAAGGCCCTGTCGTGAGCATTTCTGTAGTGTTTTTTACATAGGTTGGAAGCCTCTTCAATAAATCAGATTTCTATTCTTTTTAATTTCTAACTTTAGAGATTTAATATTGAAGTCAGCCAAATGGGGGCATACATGATGGAAATTGAGAAAGAATGCATAACACGTTAATGCCTAATGCATGGGTTAAAATATTTTTTATGTTTAAAGGTACATCCTCTTTATTCACCTGTAAGTCAACGTATGAATGTGATACCTTCATACTGGATATCTTCAATATTAACCCTGCTTAATATAGCCTCAGGCACCCTGAAAGGAATATCAAAATAACTACTGATTGTTAAAAAGAATTGACAAGATTTGAGTCTGAAAATATTTTTTATTTATGCTCTATAAAATTCCCTCTCTTAAAGTGTGTTGAAGTTGAAGCTCATTCTAATTATGGGTAGGAAAGGCCACCCATAGCAACTAGACTAACAAGAATATGTAGATGAATGGATGTGCTGGCAAAATCGGAGAGAAAAATGCAAATGCCCTGGCAATTAGGCATTTAAGTCAAAGAAAAAATATGCAAATTATGTACTTTTCACACTAGAAAATTTTATTAAAATTCTGCTTTTGGATTTAGGAATCTGTTAAGTATTTCTTTCATACTTAAGATGTGGATGAGGTTTTTTTCCTGGTAATTATATGACAATTGTTATTGAAATTTACTAAACAACAGCATAACAATTGAAAAAAATTCAGTATTGAGAGCAAGGCAGTCTGGATTCCAGTATAAACATCTTTATTCTCTAAGAGTGTAACCTTTGACAGATCTCTTAATCTTTCTAAACCTCAATCTGTCACCTGTAAAATAAGGATAATGCTATTCCTTCTGCTCTCATCACAGAAATCCTTCTCAGCAGAGTTAATAGAGACAGTCTTATATTTGAAAATGGATTTTAAGTTTTAAAGTAATAAAGATATTTCATATGTGATCATTAATTATTGGGTGTTGTGTGAAACGCACTTGAACTATAGTTATATCTCGTCTTGATCTTGCTGGGAAGCTGTTGTTGTTAGCTTCCATCAAGTGGGCCTCTGGCTCATGGTGGCCTCATATACAATTGGATCAGACCATTCTGACTCATAGGATTTTCAATGGCTGATTTCCAGAATTGGATTGCCAGATCTTTCTTCCTAGTCCATCTTAGTATAGAAACTCTAGTGAAAACTGTCCAGCATCATAGCAACCCACAAGCTTCTACTGACAGAAGGTGGATTTTTTAATAACATTTTTTTTTTCAGTTGCCATCAAGTTGATTCCAACTCATGGCTCCCCCCACGTGTGTCAGAGTAGAACTGTGCTTCTTAGGATTTTCAATGGCTGATTTTTCAGAAGTAGGTCGCTATGCCTTTCTTCCAAGATGACTCTGTGTGGACTCAACTCTCCAACCTTTCAGTTAGCAGCTGAGCATGTTAACTGTTTGCATCACCCAGGGACTTCAGATGAAGTCTAGGATCTCTTAAATCCTTAGTATCGACATAACATTGACTTCAATCCCAATTCCACCTTGAAGTGAATTGGAATCCTATCCAAGATTTCTGTAGATTGGTGGTAGCCTTACTTTCTCAAGATCATCTCAGCTTGTACATACCTACCTCTGCCTGTACTTTCCTTGTTCCACAGAGTCACTCCTAATGTGAAATTAACCCTCCTTCATTAATTTCTACAAATGAAATAATAATAAAACTTACACAAAAAGCCTGTTTAGTAGACTTTCCAGAAGATTTCCAGCGTCCCATAATTTAGACAGATATTAGACATTTCAATTCTTAAATGCCACTGGAGCTTTCTCACTGCCTGCATCACTGTCACCTACAGCCAGTGTCTTACTGTCCTGCTGTTTCCTCTTTCCCTTCTTTTCTATCTGTTCTTGACTCTGCAGTCCAAGTAACAACAATATGAAGAAGCAAATACAAAATTCCTTTTTTTTTTTCTTCACGTAGACAGAAGCTTAATTTTTTTGTTTTTTTAATTGTTTGGGCTTTAGGTGATACTCAAGGGCCTCAGGGTCTCACTTTGTATTCTGATTATCCAGATTATTTTTAAACAGCAAGTGGCTTTCTCCAAGAAGAGCTATGGCACCAGTTATAACGAGTAAAAAATTGTCTCACCTCACTACCCAAGGGAGAATTGTAATAGTTGAAATAACTTTTGGAAAATGCTATTAATAAGCCTCTTGTCTTTCCTCTAATGAGGGTAATGGACTGTTGTTGTTAGGTGCTGTCGAGTCGGTTCTGACTCATAGTGACCCTATGTACCACAGAACGAAACACTGCCTGGTCTTGCGCCATGCTCACAATCATTGTTATGCTTGAGCTCATTGTTGCAGCCACTGTGTCAGTCCATCTCATGGAGGGTCTTCCTCTTCTTTGCTCACCTTCTACTTTGCCAAGCATGATGTCCTTTCCAGGGACTGATCCCTCCTGACAACATGCCCAAAGTATGTAAGATGTAGTCTCTCCATCCTTCCTTTAAGGAGCATTCTGGTTGTACTTCTTTCAAGACAGATTTGTTTGTTCTTTTGGCAGTCCATGGTATATTCAATATTATTTGCCAACACCACAATTCAAAGACATCAATTCTTCTTTGGTCTTCCTTATTCTTTGTCCAGCTTTCACATGCATATGATGCAACTGATTTGGGTCAGCTGCACCTTAGTCTTTAAGGTAACATCTTTGCTTTTCAACACTTTAAAGAGGTCTTTTGTAGCAAATTTGCCCAATGCAATGCTTTTTTTTGATTTCTTGACTGCTGCTTCCATAGGTATTGATTGTGGATCCAAGTAAAATGAAACCGTTAACAACTTCAATCTTTTCTCCATTTATCATGACGTTGCTTATTGGAATAGCTGTGAGAATTTTTGTTTTCTTTATTTTGGTGTATAATCCTTACTGAAGGCTGTAGTCTTTGATCTTCATTAGTAAGTGCTTCAGGTCCTCTTCACTTTCAGCAAGCAAGGTTGTGTCACCTGCATAACTCAGGTTGTTAATGAGTCTTCCTCCAATCCTGATGCCCTGTTCTTCTTCATATAGTCCAGCTTCTCAGATTATTTGCACAGCAGACAGATTGAATACATATGGTGAAAAGATACAATCCTGACACATACCTTTCCTGACTTTAAACCGTGCAGTATCCCCTTGTTCTGTCCAAACAACTGCTTCTTGATCTATGTTCAGGTTCCTCATGAGTACAATTAAGTGTTCTGGAATTCCCATTCTTTGCAATGTTATCCATAATTTGTTACGATCCACACAATCGAATGCCTTTTCATAGTCAATAAAACGCAGATAAACCTCTTTTTGGTATTCTCTGCTTTCAGCCAGGATCCATCTGACATAGCAATGATATCCGTGGTTCCACGTCCTCTTCTGAATCTGGCCTAAATTTCTGGCAGTTCCCTTTTGAATGAACTTCAGCAAAATTTTACTTGCATGTGATATTAATGATATTGTTCGATAATTTCTGCATTCAATTGGATCACCTTTCTTGGGAATAGGCATAAATATGGATATCTTCCTGTTGGTTGGCTAGGTAGCTGTCTTCCAAATTTCTTGGCATTGATGAGTGAGCATTTCCAGCACTGCATCTGTTTGTTGAAACATCTCAGTTGATATTCTGTCAATTCCTGGAGCTTTGTTTTTCGCCAATGCCTTCAGTGCGATTTGGACTTCTTTCAGTACCATCAGTTTCTGATCATATGCTACCTCTTGAAATTGTTGAACATCGACCAATTCTTTTTGGTATGACTCTATTTCGTCCATCTTCTTCTGATGCTTCCTTTGTCGTTTAATATTTTCCCCATAGAATCCTTCACTATTGCAACTTGAGGCTTGAATTTTTTCTTCAGCTCTTTCAGCTTGAGGAATGTTGAGCATGTTCTTCCCTTTGGTTTTCTATCTCCAGTTCTTTGCACATGTCATTATAATACTTTACTTTGTCTTCTCGAACCACCCTTTGAAATCTTCTGTTCAGTTCTTTTACTTCACCATTTCTTCCTTTTGCTTTAGCTACTCGATATTCAAGAGTAAGTTTCAGAGTCTCTTCTGACATCCATTTGGTCTTTTCTTTCTTTGCTGTCTTTTTAATGACCTCTTGCTTTTTTATGTATGATGTCCTTGATATCATTCCACAACCTGTCTGGTCTTCAGTCATTAGTGTTCAATGTGTCAGATCTATTCTTGAGATGGTCTCTAAATTCAGGTGGGATATACTCAAGGTCATACTTTGGCTCTCGTGGACTTGTTCTAATTTTCTTCAGTTTCTACTTTAATTTGCATATGAGAAATTGATGGTCTGTTCCACAGTCAGCCCCTGGCCTTGTTCTGAATGATGATATTGAGCTTTTCCATTAACTCTTCCCACAGATGTAGTCCATGTGATTCCTGGGTATTCCATCTGGCAAGGTCCCTGTGTATAGTCACCGTTTATGTTGGTGAAGAAAGGTATTTGCAATGAAGAAGTCATTGGTCTTGCAAAACTCTATCATGCAATCTCTGGCATTGTTTCTATCACCAAGGCCATATTTTCCAACTACTGATTATTCTTGTTTGTTTTCAACTTTCCCATTCCAATCACCAGTAATTATCAATGCATCCTGATTGCATGTTTAATCAATTTCAGACTGCAGAAACTGGTAAAATTTTTCCATTTCTTAATCTTCGGCCTTAGTGGTTGGTGTGTAAATTTGAATAACAGTTGTATTAACTGGTCTTCCTTGTAGATATATGGATATTGTCCTATCACTACCAGCGTTGTACTTCAGGATAGATCTTGAAATGTTCTTTTTGATGATAAATGCAACACCATTCCTCTTCAAGTTGTCATTCCCAGCATAGTAGACCATATGAATGTACAATTCAAAATGGCAAATACTAGTCCATTTCAGCTCGCTAATGCCTAGGATATCAATGTTTATGCATTCCATTTCATTTTTGACGATTTCCAATTTTCCTAGATTCATACTTTGTACGTTTCACTTTATGATTATTAATGGATGTTTGCAACTGTTTCTTCTCATTATGAGTCATGCCATTTTAGCAACTGAAGGTCCCGAAACTTGACTCCATCCATGTCATTAAGGTCAACTCTACTTTGAGGAGGCAGCTCTTCCCAAGTTGTCTTTTGAGTGCCTTCCAACCTGGGGGGCTCATCTTCTGGCACTATATCAGACAATGTTCCACTGCTATTCATAAGATTTTCACTGGCTAATTCTTTTCAGAAGTAGACTGCCGAGTCCTTTTTTCTTGTTTGTCTTAGCCTGGAGACTCAGCTGAAACCTGTCCACCATGGGTGACCCTGCTGGTATCTGAATATCGGTGGCATAGCTTCCAGCATCACAGCAACATGCAAGCCCCCACAGTATGACAAACTGACAGACACGTGGTGGTCTAATGAGGGTAATGGCTTATAATATCATTTTATATACTTGTAGATTGATCAAGAGCTCAGAGTACTCTTGATATCCATGATGAGATGGTTTTCCTGGGATCAGTTGTGAAATGTGTGGTTGTTCATTTCCATGACACTGTTATACAATTCTAGCATTTGTAGACAGAAGGGCTTTGTTGAAGTAGTTGACAATCTTATCCAAGATAGTTATTTTCTAGTAGAAGCAACTGTGAAATGATTTATTAAGTTATATATAAGATCCATGAGGCCTGGGAGCTTCTCTGTCTTATTTCCTCTTCTCTTCTCAGGGCCCACACTGACTATGAACTCAATAAAAATGTGTTAAATAATGATGAAATGGATGAATAAAATAAGAAGTGAAATATAGAAGCAGAAATATAAAAGTTTTATCAGTAGCCATAATGTCAGTGCCTTACTTTGGGGAATTTTGACCTTCCATCCCTCTACTAATCTTGACTGACTTTCATTTTGCTAGTATGTTTTTAATTTTTTATCCTTCTTATAGCTCTATCCATGCCATCCCTGTCTTCCATTCTCTCTTTTGCTCTTGCTCCCCTTTTTCACCTTGTTGCTTGTGAAGCAAATATTAGAAATGCTGATTTAATCACCTAAAAAAATAAAAAGACCTCCCTGAACCTGTATGAATCATCTGAGGATCTCTATTAAACATGTGCCTCACCGTTCAGTCCCAATAACCATAGACATTGATGAGGGCATTTATGGGTTGAAAATATTCAGGAGGAACAAGAAGCATTGCTGTGGAAGAGTTCAAATTGGTCTGTGAATCCACTGCACTGTGCCTTTTCTCCAGGATAGCTCTTTACTGCAGATTCAGCACAAAAATATGCCAATTCTAATAAGCCTTCATTAAAATGTTCAGCTGACATAGTCAGAATATTTGTTTTTGATGGATTCTTTATGAAAATAGCACAAGAAGGGCAACTAGGAATCAAATGGCTTCAGATCAGAGGAAAAAGGATCCATAAAACAAGAACATCTAAGAGCTCATTGTTATGATTTTTGATAGCATAATCACATGTACAGTGTAATTGCTAAGAAATGAAATGGATTGTTTTTCAAAGTAACCATACATTAGGAGGAGAAATTATCCATATTAGATTTTATAGTAATGATCTTCACAAATTGTTTCTTGTGATGGTTTCCTCTGGTCCGGCAATTCTGTTGATGATCCGAGATCATTCTTTTCTTCAGATGTACGTTGTCAAGGAAATCAAGCTTGTGCCAGTAACTTTTCTGTAACTGTTGACCTTGGGTTAGAGACATCTGTATGGATTTGGGAGCCCCTGGGTGATGCAAATGGTTAAAGCACTCAGCTCTTAACTGTAAAGCTGAAACTTCAAATCCACCCAGAGGTGACTTGGAAGAAAGACCTGGTGATCTACTTCCAAAAAATCAGCCACTGAAAACCCTATGGAATACAGTTCTACACTGACACACATGGGATTGTCATGAGTCAGAACTGACTCAATGGCAACTGGTTTACTGGTAGAAATAGAATTTGTGTTTCCTGGTAAAGAGGAAAAGGAAGATGTTATCTGTAGGTGATGGTGGACACTTGGTGAAGAATGGGAGGATAAGGGATGGGAGTGACTATTATGTTAGTTAACTGGAAGATGGGTTGCAAAGGAGAATAGCAAAAGCATCCAATGTCTTTTTATAAACTCAACATTCCCTGGTTACCTGGGTAGTCCCTTGGCAGGAACCCGTTCCCTAATGTCCCTAATGTTTAGAATCACTAAAATAGGTTATGCTAGGAGAAAGTATTTGAGGACATTGGAGACCTAATGTAAACATATTTCCACTGCAGTCACTTACACAAATATAAATCAGAATTCCAAATAGCAAATTGCAGGAAAGTGAAAAACGTGTCCTAGGGAGTGAAAAATTGTGTCTAGGCAATTAAGCTTTTTGCAGCTGCTGTTTGAATTTGCAACAAACAACATCTCCTGACAACTCAAATCTCTGTGGCTAAGAATGAATCTGTTCAAACATGTATTATTTTTCTAAAACTGTGGGTTTTTTTCCCCCCTAAATAAAGTTAATAAGACTGACATTATAAATTCTATTTAGATTCTGTTAGGAGTAACTATAAGGGATTTCATTTAGAGATCCTTAAATATGTCAAGATCAAGACTTACAGAACTAGACAGTAAGAATTCCAAGTAACAATTCACCTTTCTAATTAATGATTTTGTAAAATAGAATTAAATTATTACATGAATAATAAATTATGTTCTTTTATAAAAAAACAAGAGGTAGCATAGTGTACTTGTTAAAAAACGAATGACAAAGTGAGGATTTGAACCCAAATTCCGTATGTGTGACCCAAAAAATATTGTTTATGCTTTCTTTTCCTCTGTTACCACAACTATAAAATGCAGATTAATAATAATAGTACCTATTTTAATGTCTTTGACAGGGAAAAATTCTAAGTTCTGAACCAGTTGAGAAATAAGACAAATGAGTCAGCAGAGAACCAAATATCATAACTTCTCAGTAGGAAGGACCAGTTTAGGATCAGAGTCCAAATGTTATAGCTCCTACCCCTCTACCCAAGCCAGATCTTGGAATATGGATTCAGAGGTAAAGATTAAGTCTGCAGAAAAGTCTCATTTACATAAATTGCATCCACTCACTGATTCAGAAAGAGGCAAAACATCAGAAACCAGATCCCCTATTCAGGAATTTTGAAAGACAAACTCCATATATTTGAGAATATGGATTAATAGTCAAAGTCCAAAGATCAGGAATTCTCTCCACCCCCATGAGAAAGAATAAGGGGTGGGTCAAGAGGTAGACATGTTTACTGAAAATCACTACTTGTGGAAGTTCCCCACTAACATTCCCCGCTCAGATTGTGGTTGATCCCTTGAGGAGGTTCCTAACTTCATGAGGTTGTCCTCCCAACCCCACCCACCCTCCTATGGTTACTCTCCTAGGACTGCTGGTGGGCAGTGTAGATTTTGCCCCAGACACTCTGGAATGGATCAGAAGAGAATATTAATCAAATCCACTGCTATCTCAAATCATGTCAAACTACATCTTCCAATTACTATTAAATTAAGTATCAAGAGAAGTAATAAATTGAACGAAGTTGCTCTAACAATAAAATCCCAACAACACAAAGAAGCCCCAAATTTATCTAAAAACCTCATCCTGTGATCAAATATCCAAGCAGAATTAAGTCCAGAAATTAAATATCTGGATTTGGACTGAATTTACTGGATTTTCTAAGAAAGCACCAATTTCAAGTTTCCCATCTCATTGATGGCCCGTGTGTTGTAAAGTTTAGTGTAGAGAACATGCTCACTATGCACAGAGGGCTAAGAGGCACTTACAACTCCATGTTCCACTTAGACCTCATTCTCCGTGAGCTCTCTGGGACCTGTGACTGGTAGGCTTTCTAGGACTTTGAAAAGTTTGTGTAAGAAAAATTTGGTAATATGCTTCACAGCTCCCTTTTCACACCAGGTTAAATTAACTGAGGACCGATACAATGCATGAAAGAAGGATCAGAAATAATTGTGTCAGTGTTAGTTTTAGTAAAGTAGGACTCAAGGACATGGCAAAACCACCTATTTCCTTTCTTAGGCCATGGTCCCTGGGTGGCCTTGTCCAACTCAATTAACTGATCTTTTAAATTAAAATAACACTGTGTTAAAATCACATATTGGTCAAAAATTAAATGTGAAAGTCTATGATTTTTGGTTTATTTGTTTCTGACATGTTGAATATGTGCCAGAGACATTTTGGAAAACGTTAATGTAAGTTGACTAGCTTTTCAGAATTTTCACTGGAGATATTTCTACTTTTACCTTTATAGTTTGTTTTTAACTGAGTTTGTCTATTGCAAGAATTATTAAAAATGAATTGAAAATATTAAATATAATAACTCAAGATTACTTATATAAATGCTAAATGTTCCATATGATCTTATGCAATTATTGAAGATGTTGAAAAAAGAAAAGAAATTCCTATAAGCTTTTGTAAATGCCTAAAATTAAATTGTATATTTTGATTATTAGTGATGTTCATAATATATGGCTAAGTAAAAAAAAGATCATGTTACTTTATAATATGCACAGCTTCATTTATTTAAAAATATTTCCTGTATATGTGTGAATCATGTTCATGCATTAGAGCTCACAAATGCTACCCATAAATAAAAAATTACCTAGAAGCATATACAGCAAGCTATTAACAGTAGTTGGTTAAGTAGATGAGTATAGATGAGGCCCAGAGGCTTCTTGGAAGATAGGGTTGGTAATCTGCTTCCAAAAGGTCACAGCCTTGAAAACTCTGTGGAGCAGCTCTACTCTGCACACATTGGGTGGCCATGAGTTGGAATTGACTCAGTGGCAACTAACAACAAAAACAACATATATGGGTGTGTGTGTGTATGTATATCTATGTCTATGTCTATGCCTATGTCTATGTCTATGCCTATGCCTATGCCTATGCCTGTGTCTATGTCTATATCAATATATACCTCTACCTATACTGTTATGGACTGAATTGTGTCCCCCCAAAATATGTGTCAACTTGGTTAGGCCATGATTCCTAGTATTGTGTGGTTGTCCTCCATTTTGTGATTGATATAATTTTCTGATGTGTTATAAATCCTAATCTCTGCCTGTGGTTAATGAGGAAAGATTAAATTTTGTTAAAGAGGATTAAGGTGTGATGAAACACCCTACCCATGTCACATCTCTGGGGTGTGGCCTGCGGAAATGGAAGCAAGCAGGGAGTAGAGGACCTCATACCATCAAGAAAGCAGTGCCAGGAGCAGAGTGCGTCTTTTGGACCTAAGGTTCCTGAGCGGAGAAGCTCCTAGGCCAGGGGAAGATTGATGAAAAGGAGCTTCCTTCAGAGCCAACAGAGAGAGAAAGCCTTCCCTTGGAGATGGCACCCTGAATTTGGACTTCTAGCCTACTAGACTGTGCGGAAATAAATTACTCTTTGTTAAAGCCATCTACTTGTGATATTTCTGTTACAGCAGGCATAGATGACTAAGACATATACCTATACCTATCTATCTATTCCCCAGGTGGAGCAAATGGTTTGTGCTGGATTTCTAACATAAAGGTTGGCAGTTTGAATGCACCCAGCCACTCCATAGAAGATACTGTTGTTGTTAGGTGTCATCGAGTCGGTTCCAACTCATAGCGACCCTATATACAACAGAATGAAACACTGCCTGTCCTGTGCCATCTGCATGATTGTCGTTATGCTTGAGCCCATTGTTGCAGCTACTGTGTCAATCTATCTCCTTGAAGGTCTTCCTCTTTTTCCCTGACCCTCTACTTTACCAAGCATGATGTCCTTCTCCAGGGACTGATTCCTCCTGATAACATGTCCAAAGTATGTGAGACATAATCTCACCATCCTTACTGCCAAAGAGTATTCTGATTGTATTTCTTCTAAGACAGATTTGTTTGTTCTTTTGGCAGTCCATGGTATATTCAATATTCTTCGTCAACACTACAATTCAAAGACATTAATTCTTCTTCGGTCCAGTTTTCGCATGCATATGAGGCGACTGAAAACACCATGGCTTGTGTCAGGCGCATCTTAGTCTTCAAGGTGACATCTTTGCCTTTCAACACTTTAAAGAGGTCCTTTGCAGCAGATTTTCCCAAAGCAATGTGTCTTTTGTTTTCTTGACTGCTGCTTCCATGGGTGTTGATTGTGGATCCAAGTATCATAAAATCCTTGACAACTCAATCTTTTCTCTGTTTATCACGATGTTACGTATTGGTCCAGTTGTGAGTTTTTTGGGTTTTTTTTTATGTTGAGGTGTAATCCATACTAAAGGCTGTGGTCTTTGATCTTCATCAGTAAGTGCTTCAAGTCCTCTTCACTTTCAGCAAGCAAGGTTGTGTCATCTGCATAACTCAGGTGGTTAATGAGTCTTCCTCCAATCCTGACACCGTGCTCATCTTCATATAGTCCAGCTTCTCAGATTATTTGCTCAGCATACAGATTAAGCGTGGTGAAAGGCTACAACCCTGATGCACACCTTTCCTGACTTTAAACCATGCAGTACCCCCTTGTTCAAAAGACTGCCTCTTGATCCATTTACATCTGCAGAAGGTAGGCTTGGTGATATGCTTCTTTTTAAATTACAGCCAGGAAAACCCTATAGAGCAGTTTTACTCTGTAACACATGGGGTCACTAACAACAACAATGTTTAGTATAGAGAATATTCTCATTATACACTGAACCAAAAGGTGGGTTCATATCCACCCACCGCTCCACAGGAGAAAGATGTGGCAGTCTGCTTCCATAAAGATTGCAGCCTTGGAAACTCTATGGGCAGTTCTGTTCTGTCCTACAGTGTTGCTATGAGTTAGACTTGACTCAATGTCAATGAGTTTTATACATATATGTGTATGTGTATATAAATACATATATGTGTGTATAAAATTTCCCCCTGGTTTTTCTGTAATTGAGTATACCTTGATTTTACTATAAGAAAAATAATAAAAGGGACAACATAAAAAATAAATAAAAATTAGAACTATTTACAGTTTTCAAGATATTTCTTTTAAATATTTTATAATTTCTAATTTATTATGAAACAATGATGGCTGCTCGCTTTGCAATCATTTCATGATTTAAAAAAAGAAAAAAACCTTGCAAATGAGTGGAAAGGTAATGTTTTTAATTATATTTTTCTAATCATGGAGGACTATGGAAACAGCATAAAATGTTTAGATTGTTTACAATTTTTGTTATTTTGATATGATAAATATGTATCTTAACATTAATTATAAGTTTTACAAAGCAAAAATGCTGGAAAAGAAAAAATTTACTTAAAGGCAATTTGAAGTTTGCAGTGAGTGATATATCTCAATTTCCATGATATTCCTAAAGCATTAATATGCACTTGATCAGTGACTAAGGATAATCATTCATGACCATTTGATTGCTTTGAAGAACTTTTTCTCAGTCATCTGCTACACTTTTTAGAGTCTGAAGAACAAAATAGAGTTTGGGACATTGCATGAGATTCTCAAGCCCTGTGACTCATTCTGGACAATGTTTAGGCCAAACCTTCCTTGCCTAATTAGTTGGAATCGACTTGACAGCAGCGGGTTTACTTTATTTTATTTTTTTGGTTTTATGTCCTTGTATAAAGCAGCCCAGCGGTCAGGTGCAGTGGTCATTATATTAGCTGACTCTTACGCCATCTGCTCCTGAGAGACTCCGTGTGTGCTAGCATGTGTGTGTGTGTGTGTGTGTGTGTGTGTGTGGTGTTTTTTCAAGTAGCAAAAGATTTTACAGTGGCCCAGTCATCTTACTTAACCCCATCCTGCCCTGTAATCCTCAAATGTTTGTGAGATGACCAACTGCATATGGATAATTTCTGAAACTAAAGTGATCAGGGGCTAGCAAAGGAGAGAACAGGTAAGTGAGGCTTAACTGGTGAGGTAGAAACAAGCTGTAAAGAGTATGGCCAAGAGTGGCTGTTGACCTCCAGTGTCCCCATGGGCTGCTGCCCCTACACCCCCTGTCTTTTTGGCTTTTCTCCTGATCACACTACTCAGACTGTACTTCATTACTTATTTTCTTTTTAGAAGTAGGCTGCATAACCTAGCCTTGACATTTTTTTTTTTTTTTTTTTTTTTTAATGCTTAGTATTTTCAGTTCAAATTAATCCTCTTATACCTTCTGAGTTATCCCTGGAGAAAGTGAAATTACTGCTCCTGGCAGGGTACAAGATTTTCTTAAGGTCTTTTCTTGCAAAAAAAACCAGGAAAGTCACCCAAAATTCAATCTGGGAACTTACTCATTCTTTCATTTTTTTTTTTTTTTTTTTATTTAGCAAAGATTACACTCTGCCATGCCCTGTTCTAGATGTCATGTGTGAAGTAGAGAATAAAACAGACAAGCTCCTTGCCTTCAGGAAGGTTACAGCTGAGTGGGGTACACTGACAATTTGTAAGCAAGCAATCACAGGGTTTTAATAGTAATAAATACTGTGAAGGAAAAGTGGATAAAGTTTGATAGATGATCAGGGAAGGCCACTTTGGAGAAGTGACATTAAAAAACAACGACAACAAAAAAGCAGAGATGAGCCAAGCAAAAGACAGCAGAAAGAGACTTCCTGGTGAAGGGAAACAGCAAGAGCAAAGGCCCTGAGGCAGAAAGGAACTTCACATGTTTGACCACCTAAGGGCCAAGAAGAAGGCTGGGTGACTGCAGAGCAGTGAGAACTGAGAGGTAGGAAACAGGGGCAGAAATGTCTATAGAGGTCAGCTCTACAGGACCTTGCAGACCAAGGAAAAGATTCTGGATTTTTAACTGAGTGTGATAGGAGTATATTGTGGGATTTAGAGGCAGCATTACTTTGCTGTTGTTAGGTGCTATTGAGTAGGTTCCAACTCATAGTGACCCTACTTACAACAGAACAAAACACTGCCCAGTCCTGTGCCATCCTCACAATCATTGCTATGCTTAAGCCCACTGTTGCAGCCACTATGTCAATCCATCTCTCTGAGGGTCTTCCTCTGTTTCACTGACCATCTACCAAGGATGATGCCTTCTCCGGGACTGGTCCCTCCTGATAACATGTCCAAAGTATGTAAAGCTAAGTCTCGCTATCCTCCTTTCTAAGGAGCATTCTGGCTATACTTCTTCCAAGACATTCTTCTGGCAGTCCATGGTATATTCAGTATTCTTCGTCAACACCATAATTCAAAGACATCAAGTCTTCTTCAGTCTTCCTTATTCATTGTCCAGCTTTCACATGCATATGAAGCGATTAAAAATATCTCGGCTTGGGTCAGGCCCACCTTAGTCCTCAATATGACATCTTTGCTTTTGAACACTTTAAAGAGGTCTTTTGTAGCGGATTTGCCTAGTGCAATACATCCTTTGATCTCCTGACTGCTGCTTCCATGGGCCTTGATTGTGGATCCAAGTAAAATGAAGTCCTTGGCAATGTCAGTCTTTTCTCCATTTATCATCATGTTTCTTATTGACCTAGTTGTGAGAATTTTTATTTTCTTTATATTGAGGTGTAACCCATACTGAAGGCTGTAGTCTTTGATCTTCATCAGTAAGTACTTCAAGTCCTCTTTGCTTTTAGCAAGCAAGGTTGTGTCATCTGCATACCAAAGGTTGTTGATGAGTCTTCCTCCAGTTCTGATGCCCGTTTTCTTCATATAGTCCAGCTTCTCAGATTATCTGCTCATCATACACATTGAAGAAGTATGGTGAAAGGATATAACCCGGACACACAACTTTCCTGATTTTAAACTATGTAGTATCCCGTTGTTTTGTTTGTATGACTACCTCAGTCTATGTCTTAGTCATCTAGTGCTGCTACAACAGAAATACCACAAGTGGATGGCTTTAACAAAGAGAAATTTATTTCCTCACAGTTAAAGTAGGCTAAAAGTCCAAATTCAGGGCATCAGCTCCAGGGGAAGGCTTTTTCTCTCTGTTGGCCTTCTTTTCTTCTCTGTTCCCCCGGACTAGGAGCTTCTCTGTGTAGGGACCCCGGTCCAAAGGACGCGCTCTGCTCCCGATACTGCTTTCTTGATGGTATGAGGTCTCCCAGTCTCACTGCTCACTTCTGTCTTTTATGTCTCAAGACATTGCCTCAGGATACAATCCAATCTTGTAGACCGAGTCCTGCCTTACTAACACAACTGCCACCCATCCTCCCTCATTAACATCATAGAGGCAGGATTTACAACATATAGGAAAACCACACAATACCAGGAATCATGACCCGGCCTAACTGATACACACATTTTTGGGGGGACGTAATTCAATCCATGACAGTCTATGTATAGATTCCTCAAGAGCACAATTAAGTGTTCTGGAATTTCCATTCTTTGCAATGTTATCCATAATTTGTTATGATCCACACAGCTGAATGCCTTAGCATCATCAATAAAACACAGGTAAACATCTTTTTGGTATTTTCTGCTTTCAGCCAAGAGATCCATGTGACATCAGCACGGATATCCCTCCTCCATGTCCTCTTCTGAACCCAGCTTGAACTTCTGGCAGTTCCCTATTGATGTACTGCCGCAACTACAGTAGGCCAGGCAAAAGATGCCAGTGGCTTGGACAGAGGTAGTCACACGGAGGGGTGAGAAGCAGCTGGCATGGATGTGATCTGAGAGGGAAAGAGTGAAATTAAGGATGACTTTGGGAGTTTGGGCCAAAGGAAAGGGTGAATGGTTGTGCCATTTACTGAGATGGGAACAACTGAGTAGCTGGCTTACATGACTGTTAATGAAGTGATAAATATAAGAGCTGTTCAGATTTTGTGAAGTTTAATGGCATTCATAATAAGACTGGTGTATATTTAGGATAAGACATTGATCTATATTTTAATCCTCTATAAATCCACTATCTACACTACTGACAAGTGTATAGCGCTGGCATATGACTCATTTATTTGTGAAGCTGTTTCCTCAGTACACACAGATGGTGTTAGTGGAGGCTGCAATAGGAGACGGCCTGTCATAGGAGCAGGGATGCTCAGAGTCATATGTAGCCATCTCACCTATGGGCGAGAACATGGAAATTCTTGTGTTTATACCCCTGAAAGTCAAAGCCAAATCACCAGCCTTTTACTGTCCTTTTCTGTAGTCTAACAGCTAATGTTTTTGTTGCCTTTTTCTTCTCTTCAACTCCACATAGCTTTGTACAGCTGTTGTCATAGCAACAAGATAGTCTGCTTGGGAGAAACAGTTTGGCAAAACTGCCTTATAAATGGATACCACCAGCAATATGGCTGTTTTTACATTGTTTTTATGAACCCAAGCAATATTGATGATTAATATTTTTATTGAGGTTTAGAGACATAGTACCCATTTCATCTAATGTAGGGGTCAGCAAAATTTTTCTGAAAAGGGAGAGATGGTAAATATTTTCATCTTTGAGGCCCATATGGTCTTTACTGTCAACTACTCAACTCTGCCATTGTAGTACAATTCAGCCAGAGACAATACATAAATGAATGGACGTGACTATGTTCCAATAAATCTTTATTTACAAAATCAGGCAGCAGACTGTGTTTGGCTCATGGATCATAGTTTGCTGACCCCTGATCTAGTAGGTTCCTTTCTCTCACATTCTAAGATAGTTCTCAAAGTTTGTTCACAGGGCCACCCACATCAGAGTTCTTGGGCTCTATCCGAGACCTACTAAATCAGAACCTCTAAGATTATGCACTTTTTACAAGCTCCCAAGCAATGTCTACTCAAGTGTGAGAACAAATGCTGAGATGTATAGAAACCTCCATAAAAGTTTTCCTAAATAGAATGGTGTGCAAATTACACCAAAACATCCCAAATTCTGAGATCAATGCTCATCCACTATGACTGAGGTAACATGAGTAGCCTGAATAGTATTTTAAAAAAAAGATGAAATTGGCCAACATTTTAAAATCAGGAGATTTCACTTGAAAATATGGATTTCCAGCGTTTCTTATGAATCAGAAAATCTGACAATACTGGGCCACTCTTGCATAGTAGCAATCTGCTAGAGTGAGTCATGAGCACCCTATTCGGAGAAGAAGCATGTGTTCAGATTTACATCACACTCCCCACCACTCATCATCTCTTATATCGTTCCCCTTTACCCATTTGGAGTCCTCAGGTGGTTCAATGGTTAACCGTGCTTAACTGCTTATGGAAAGGTTAGTAGTTCAAGTCTAACCAGAGGGACCTCAGAAGAAAGCCTTGGTAAACTACTTCCAAAAAATCAGCTATTGAAAACCCTATGGAGCACAGTTCTCTGACACACACGAGGTCGCCATGAGTTAGAGTTGACTTGATAGAAACCGATTTTTACCATTTAAGTTACAGGTCTGACATCTGTGGTCATTTTATTTTGTAATTGCTGACATAATAAACACACTCTTGGTATTTATCAATGATACGATGACCAATTTATCCATCTTCCCTTATATCAGAATATGAGAGCATACATACAAAACTACACATACGTAAATTTTTTAAGCTGCCCATTTTAACAGAATACCTCAAGAACCCAAAACATAACCTGCCTTATGTATAACTGTAGTGCTCATAACTCCCCTGACTCTATGAGGGATGGCAGAAGGAGCCTTGAAAAATAAACAAGTCAAATGCTTATATTTCTATCAATTGCTAAAATGTTTCACTGAGACAAGAAAGAGCAAACTGCAAATCTTGGTTTAAAAAATTAAAGAGTCTGTTCCAGCATCCCATGTTTAATGTGAGAATGTGTTATTTGGCCAGCTGCTCCCATGTGTTTCTAGGGGGACACTTTCAGATGAAGCCTGGCAGGTGGAATGAAGATAGAACGTGACTAGAAATGTAAACATGATTTCTGGTTTGCCGAAGCAAACGTTGATCCTCACCTTTTATATTTGCTGAAAGGAAGTTCAAGTCTAACTTTTACCAGTTGATATTTCCTTTTATTCTGTGCCCTCTCACTCTCTCCACTTTCTACCGTGATCCCCTGGTGGGAAGGGGCATAAGGGTATGGAGGGAAGAGGAAAGATCATTCAAAAACAGAGCATGTTTCTAAGGAAAGAAGTTTCTACTGGAAATTTAATCTTAAAGAGAAAAGAATTATTTGTGAAGTCTTTAACACTGTATTTTTGAAAAAAGAAAAAATATATATTCACTTGTGATGGTCCTCATTTTTAAATGTACCACTAATATTGGGAGAGCATAGCAAATGCTTATGGTGGATATGTACATCATTTTTCTAAGTCTCAGTTTCCTCATCTGCAAAATGGAGATAAAAATGACTTTCTACTATATAAAGATGTTATCAGGATTAAGTCTGTATGAAGAACTTAAAAATAGGCCATGCATGGGGTAAACACTCAATAAATGATGCATTTTCCTAATTATTATTTATCTGTAAAGTGTGGATAATAATAGAAGCTACCTCATAGGGTTATTAGGAGGGCTTAATGAGATTATACAAATGGAATATTTATAAGAATGTCTTACACATGGTGAGTCCTTGATACATGCCAGCTGTTTTTATTATTTTTCATAATAAGAATAACCACAATGATTTGATAAAAAGAAATTCATTGTAAAAGAGACGGCTGATGGTCATTTTTCAGACTGTAATCCAAATATGTCATATAAAAACATCCTGCAAATGACTTTGTCTTAACTTTTGGGACAGGACATAACATAATGTAAAAAAATAGGCTTTGGAGTTAGACAGACCTGAGTCTGTTCCCTTCCTCTCAAGTTACTAGTTGGGTAACCTTAGGTTTGTCATTTCTGAGCCAGATTTTGTCATCTCTGAGCCATGGTAACCACCTTAAATAGGGTTAAAACAGTTCATAGGGTTTTCCTCAAGATTCAGTGAGGTGAGTATGTCAAGTTCATAGCACAATCCTTGATGTGGAGTTTAGCAAGCTGCCTTGGGTTTCCAATACTGCTTTAGTTTCCAGCACGGGTTTGTTTTGCACATGCTCTTACTCATCTTCTTGCATATTTTGTATAAATTCCTCCTATAATCAAATGCAATGGTTCTCTGTGGGAGCAACTTTGCTCCCCAGGGGAATTTGGCAATGGCTGGAGATATGTTTGATTACCATAACTGAGAGAGCAAGGTAGGGGGTGGAGATTCTACTTGCATCTAGTGGGTAGAGAGGCCAGGGATGCTCCTAAATGTTCTACAATGCACAAGATAGCCCTCCACAGCAAAGAATTATTCAGCAAACTGTTATTAGGACAGAGGTTGAGAAATCCTGATCTAATACATTGATCTGTACACTTCCTTAGAGTTCATTGAGTTGAGAAGATTAAAGTAGACAGACTAACAATTCCAGAACTGATCTTGGAAGTTATCAACCTACATAATATGATTTCCAGGAATGCTGAGGTATTTCTATATTGAAAATGTTTCCTCTACTCACCTCAACAATTAGAGATTCATTCCTTTAGATATTGTAAACCCTTTCCAGGGTAGGAAGTATATTGCATTTCATTTGTTATTGATGTATCTATGTGTATATTGTTTATGTCATAAGAGCACCTAATATTCGTCAAGACAAGGCTGAAGGAACATAAGGACTTTAGGTTCTGAGGTTGAAGGTTTCAGATGGGAGTCATCCAAAGTAGCTGTTTCAGTGCTTCCAGGTTTGAATATTTTCAGTCTTAAATGCACACAGCATCCAGGTGATCTTTTGATAACCTAAATGAGTATATGGCCATCTCTGATCAAAGCTCTTCAATGACTTCACATAGTTCTAGAATAAAGTTTAAATTTTTACTCTGGCCCTCAAGGCCCTATGTAAAGAGTGCCCATTTCTTTAAAAAAAAAAATATCTATCTATCTACGTATCTCTATCTATTATTAAAAGTTTTTTTTTTTTTAATTTATTTTTATTTTATTTAAACACCATTTCAAAACTTTTTACTTACACATTTAAGTGATATTGACTATGCTCTTCCAATTGTGCTGCCATTCTCGCCCAAGATGAAGGCTTACAGGACAAAACAGCCTCCCATTTAATAGTTACTACAAATGTTGCCCTATAGCAGTGGTCAACAATCTCACAATACATTGACAGTGTCCTTATTCAATTTGTGTTCCTTATCAGTTTCCTACTCTCCCTCTGCCTTCTGGCCCTTGTCACTGGACTCCTGTACATCGTTAGTCCCATTTAGTTTTACTGGGGTGTCCATTCCCAGGCTTAACATCGAACCTTGAAGGTAACTTCACCTCTGAGCTGAAAGGGTGTCTGGGGGCCACACTCTCGAGGTTTCTCTAGTATTCTTTAGGCCAGTATATCTGGTCTTCTTTTTTTTTTTTTTTTTTTTTTTTGGGAGTTAAAATTATGCTCTACATCCTACTCCAGCTCTGCCCAGAACCCTCTGTTGTGATCCTGGTCAGAGGAGTCATTGGTGGTAGCCGGGCACCATCCAGCTGTACTGGGCTCAGTCCCGTGGAGGCCTTGGTAGCTGTGGACCATTAGTCCTTCGGACTAATCTTTTCCTTGTATCCTGTTCTCTTCGTTCTCCCTTGTTCCCGAAGGGATGAGATCAGTGGAGTATCTTAGATGGCCGCTCATAGGCTTTTAAGACCCCAGACACTACTCACCAAGGTAGAATGTAGAGCATTATCTTTATAAGTAGTGTCATGCCAATTGAGCTAGATGTTCCCCGAGATCATGGTCCCCAGAGCCCTCCGTCCAACAACTCAGTCCCTCGGGGGGTTTGGATGTGTCTATAGGGCCTCCATGACCTTTCCTTGTGCAGGTTGTGTTAGTTTCCCCTGTACTATGTACTATCTCATCTCTCACCCAAGTTACTACTTACCTATTACCTATTTAGTATTCCCCCACCCCCCCAATCCCTGGTAACCAACAAGGATTGTTACATTTTGCATGTGAATTTTTTCATGGGTTTTTACAATAGAGGTCTCATACAATATTTGTCCTTTTGTGATTGACTTATTTCACTCAGCATGATGTCCTCCAGTTTCATCCATGTTATGAGATGGTTCACCGATTCATTGTTCTTTCTCGTTGCATAGTACTCCATTGTGTGTATGTACCATAGTTTGTGTATCCATTCGTCTGTTGATGGACATCGAGGTTGTTTCCATCGTTTTGCTATTGTGAATAATGCTGCCATGAACATAGGTGTGCATATGTCTATTCGAGTGATGACTCTTATTTCTCTAGGATATATTCCTAGGAGTGGGATTGCTGGATCGAATGGTACGTCTATTTCTAGCTTTCTGAGGAAACGCCATATCATTTTCCAAAATGGCTGTATCATTTTGCATTCCCACCAGCAGTGTATAAGAGTTCCCGTCTCCCCACAGCCCCTCCAACATTTGTTATTTCCAGTGTTTTTGATTCGTGCCAGTAATGCCAGGGTGAGATGGTATCTCATTGAGGTTTTAATTTGCATTTCTCTAATGGCTAGTGATCGCGAGCATTTCCTCATGTGTCTGTTGGCCATTTGAATGTCTTCCTTGGTGAAGTGTCTGTTCATTTCCTTTGCCCATTTTTTGATAGGATTGGTTGTCTTTTTGTTGTAGAGGTGTTGGATTTTCTTGTAGATTATGGAGATTAGACCTTTGTCTGACTTGTACTGTCCAAAAATTTTTTTCCCAGTCTGTAGGTTCTCTTTTAACTCTTTTGGTGAAATCTTTTGAAGAGCATAGATGTTTGATTTTTAGAAGATCCCAATTATCTAGTTTATCTGTTGGGTTTTTTGTGTTGATGTTTATGGTTTGTATCCTGTTAATGCCATGTATTAAGGTCTGAACTGTTGGTCCTATTTTTTCTTCTATGAATTTTATAGTTTGAGGCTTTATATTCAGGTCTTTGATCCATTTTGAAGTAGTTTTTGTATATGGTGTGAGGTATGGGTCCTGTTTCATTTTTCTACAAATGGATATCCAGTTTTGCCAGCACCATTTGTTAAAAAGACTGTCTTTTCCCCATTTGATGTATTTTGGGCCCTTGTCAAAAATCAGGTGACCGTAGGTGGATGGATTTACATCTGAGTTCTCAATTCTGTTCCATTGGTCAATGTCTCTGTTGTTGTACCAGTACCAGGCTGTTTTGAGTACTGTAGCTGTATAGTAGGTTCTCAAGTCAGGTAGTGTGAGTCCTCCAACTTTATTCTTCGTCTTCAGTAGTGCTTTACTTATTCGGGGTTTCTTCCCTTTCCATATAAAGTTAATAATTAGTTTTTCCATCTCTTTGAAGAATGTTGTTGGTATTTGGATCGGAATTGCATTGTATTTGTAGATTGCTTTAGGTAGAATTGCCATTTTCACAATGTTGAGTCTGCCTATCCATGAGCATGGTATGTTTTTCCATTTATGTAGATCCCTTTGGGTTTCATGCAGCAGTGTTTTGTAGTTTTCTTTGTATAGGTCTTTTATATTCCTGGTCAGATTTATTCCTAAGTATTTTATCTTTTTAGGGGCTATTGAAAATGGTATTGATTTCCTGATCTCCTTTTCATCGTTCTCTTTACTGGTGTATAGGAATCCAACTGATTTTTGAATGTTTATCTTGTATCCTGCTACTCTGCTGAATCTTTCTATTACTTCCAGTAAATTTCTCGTGGAGTCTTCAGGGTTTTCTATGTATAGTATCATATCATCTGCAAACAGGGAGAGTTTAACTTCTTCATTACCAATTTGGATGCCCTTTATTTCTTTCTCTTGCCTTACTGCTCTAGCTAGAACTTCCAGCACAATGTTAAATAGGAGTGGTGATAAAGGGCATCCTTGTCTTGTTCCTGTTTTCAGGGGGAATGTTTTCAGCCTTTCTCCATTAAGAATGATGTTGGCTGTTGGTTTTGCATAGATGCCCTTTATTATGTTGAGAAATTTCCCTTCTATACCTATTTTATTGAGAGCTTTTATCAGGAATGGGTGTTGGACTTTGTCGAATGCCTTTTCTGCATCAATTGAGATAATCATGTGATTTTTTTCTTTCCTTTTATTTATGTGGTAGATTACGTTGATGGATTTTCTAATGTTAAACCATCCTTGCATACCTGGTATGAATCCTACTTGGTCATGGTGTATTATTTTTTTGATATGATACTGAATTCTATTGGCTAGAATTTTGTTCAGAATTTTTGCATCTATATTCATGAGAGATATTGGTCTGTAATTTTCTTTTTTTGTGATGTCTTTGCCTGGTTTTGGTATCAGCGTTATGCTGGCTTCATAGAATGAATTTGGAAGTGTTGCTTCCTCTTCTATGCTCTGAAATAACTTGAGTAGAACTGGTACGAGCTCTTCTGTAAATGTTTTGTAGAATTCTCCAGTGAAGCCATCTGGGCCAGGGCTTTTTTTGGTTGGGAGTTTTTTTATTACCTTTTCAATCTCTTCTCTTATTATGGGTCTGTTCAGATTTTCAATATCACTTTGTTGTAGTTTGGGTAGGCCGTATGTTTCTAGAAATTTATCCATTTCCTCTAGGTTTTCAAATTTGTTGGAATATAGTTTTTCATAATATTCTGTTATAATCCTTTTTATTTCAGTTGGGTCTGTTGTAATGTCCCCCATTTCATTTCTTATTTGGGTTATTTGTGCCCTCTGCTGTTTTTCTTTTGTCAGTCTGGCCAGTGGTTTGTCGATTTTGTTGATTCTTTCAAAGAACCAACTTTTGGTTTTGTTGATTCTTTCTATTGTTTTTCTGTTCTCTATTTCATTGATTTCTGCTCTGATCTTTACTATTTCCTTTCTTCCGGTGGTTGTAGGCTTTTTTTGTTGTTCTCTTTCTATTTGTTTGAGTTCTGTAGTTAATGTTTTGATTTTGTCCCTTTCTTCTTTTTTGATATGTGCATCTATTGCTATAAATTGTCCTCTGAGGACTGCCTTTGCTGTGTCCCAAAGGTTTTGGTATGATGTGTTTTCATTTTCATTTGATTCTAGGAATTTTTTAATTCCATCTCTGATTTCTTCTATTACCCATTGATGTGTAAGCAGATTATTATTCAGTTTCCATGTGTTTGATGTTTTTTCCTTGCTCTTTCTAGTGTTAATTTCTACCTTGATGGCATTGTGGTCAGAGAAGATACTGTGAATTTTCTCAGCATTTTGGATCTTGTTGAGGATTGCTCTGTGGCCTAAGATGTGGTCTATTCTGGAGAACGTTCCATGTGCATTGGAAAAGAATGTGTACTTTGCAGTGGTTGGATGGATTGTTCTATATATGTCTATGAGGTCCAGTTGGCTGATTGTGTCCTTTAGGTCTTCTGTATCTTTGCTGAGTTTCTTTTTAGTTGTTCTGTCCTTTACTGAGAGTGGTGTGTTGAAGTCTCCTACTATTATTGTGGAACTGTCAATTTCTCTTTTCAGTGCTGTTAGAGTATTTTTTATGTATTTTGGAGCCCTGTCATTGGGTGCATAGATATTTATTATGGTTATGTCTTCATGATGGATCATCCCCTTAATCATTATATAGTGTCCTTCTTTGTCTTTTATGGTAGATTTTGTTTTAAAGTCTATTTTATCTGAGATTAGAATTGCCACTCCTGCTCTTTTTTGATAGTTGTTAGCTTGATATATTTTTTTCCAACCTTTGATTTTTAATAAATTCACATCTTTGTTTCTAAGATGTGTCTCTTGTAGACAGCAAATAGATGGATCCTGTTTTCTTATCCATTCTGCCACTCTCCGTCGCTTTATGGGTGCATTGAGTCCATTTACGTTCAGTGTAATTATTGATAGATGTGAGTTTGTTGCTGTCATTTTGTAGTGCTTTTTTTTGTGATGCTGAAGTTTCCTTTGTTCTTCTTACTCTCTTGTGCTGAGTTCCTTTTGTTTGTGGATTTTGTGTTCATTTCTTTTGTTTTTGTAGGTTTTGTTTTTGTTGAGACTTTATGTTTTTCGTCTTTATTTTTATGAGTTGGTTTGTTAACTTTTTTTGTGGTTACCATGAATTTTACCCTTATCTTTATAATTTTGAAGCAGTCTACCGTTACTTGGTATCGCCTTGCCTTCTTCTCCTTTAGAAGGTTCTATACCTATGCCGTTTGTTCCCTCTTTCATTGTTTTGATGTTGTTGTCATCCTTTGATTGATTTCTCTGATTCCCTGTTGTATGTCTTTTGTTTTTGGAAAGTCGTCTGTAGTTCAGTTCCTAGAATGGTATCTGGTTCATGTTAACCTGCGTCCTAGGTCCTAGGTCCTGCCTGAGGGCTTAAGTTGTTTGTCCTCAGATCGAAGAACTCCCTTTAATAATTCTTGTAAGTTTGGTTTGACTTTTGCATATTCCTTTAGTTTCTGTTTATCTGGAAATGACCTAATTTCACCATCAAATCTGAATGAGAGTTTTGCAGGATATATTATTCTTGGCTGACAATTTTTTTCTTTCAAGATTTTATATATGTCATCCCATTGCCTTCTTGCCTGCATGGTTTCTGCTGAATAATCTGAGCTTAGTCTTATTGTTTCTCCTCTGTATGTGACTTCTTGTTTTTCACGAGCTGCTCTCAGGATTCTTTGTTTGTCTTTAGTTTTAGCGAGTGTGAATATGATATGTCTTGGTGATTTTCTTTTGGGGTCTCTTCTATATGGGGTTCGTTGAGCTTCTTCGATGACCAGCTTTTCATCTTTCATAATATTGGGAAAGTTTTCTGTCAGCAGTTCCTCAATGATCCTCTCTGTGTTTTCTGTTTTCTCCCCCTGTTCTGGTATGCCAATCACTCGTAAGTTTTTGCTTTTAATTGTGTCCCACATAACTCTCAGGGTCTCTTCATTTTTCTTTGTTCTTTTTTCGGAGTTTTCCTGAAACAGAGTTGTATCCAAGTGTTTGTCTTCAGTTCCACTGATCCTGTCTTCCATGGTTTCAAATCTACTTCTCAGCCCTTCTATGACACCGTCCATTTCTGAAATCTTGTTGTTTATCTTTTGGATTTCTAATTGTTGTTTTTGTATAATTTCGAGTTGTGAATTTATTTTGGCATTTTGTTCTTGCATCATCTTCCTTAATTCTTCCAATTTTTTGTCTGTATTTTCCATAAATTTGTCTATTTTTTCCTCATGTTTGTCAGCTTTTTGCCTCAGTTCTTGGAAAATTCTGAGTATTAGTGATTTGAGTTCCGTATCAGGTACTTCTAGCGCATTTTCTTCCACAGGAGAGTTATCTGGTGTTTTAATTTGGACGCCTATTGGAGCCATCTTGTCTTGTTTTTGTAAATGTTTTGATATTGTTTGCTGTTTTCGGGGCATTCAGTAGATATTTCTCTCGTTTATTGATTGTAGATTTTTTTTTTTTTTCGTTCTTGTGGTACAGCTGGGCAGATCTAGTTGAGGAGGAGCCACTGGGATGGGTTGCTTGTGGCACTCACCGCAGCCACCAGGACGGTCGGTAGTCAGTGCTGGGCAGGTTCCAATAGGGCGTGCCTGCACCGCTTGGTGATGTGATGTCTAGTGCACGGTGCAGGTAGGTAGGGTGCAGCGGGAAGATGGTTATGTGTGAAGCTAAGCTGGATATGGGAGAGAGGAGAGAGGAGGAGGAGCAAAAAGTGTACAAACATAAAAGAATGCTAGGGGAGCTTGTCGTTGGAATGTACGGATGAGAGACTATGGGATGGAGGAAACCAGAACGGGGAAGAGAAAGAAAAGGAAAGAATGACCAGATAAAAATCAGAAAAGTTAAAGAACTGCCAAGTTCCCAGGGATCCCACCGATGCAGCTATGAGGTCTGGGGGAGTCGGTCTCAGTTTTCACAGCACAGCCTGGCCAGAAGGTACAGAGGCATACATCGCCTGGTATTCAGGGATCAGAAAGAGAAGGAAGAGATAGAGAGATGAGAAATTAAGCAATGAAGAAAGACAAAAGGGAAAAAGAGGTAAAAGATGACAAAACTAATCAAAAAAGGACGAAAAATAAAATTGAGAAAAAAAAAAAAAAAAAAAGGGCAACACCAGCAGTCAGTGCCTACAAATGGGACCCAGAGAGCCCCCACTCAGGGGCGCGAATTCCAAGAAGCCGGTAGTCTCGGGGTTAAGTGACAGTGGCCACGGGGAGCAGAGGGGCCAACGAACAAAGGCCCCAGGATCCCACCCGCGCGGGAGCCCAGACCTGGAAACAGCCACACGCCCGAACGCAGCCCTACAGCCCCGCAGGAGAGAGCAGAGACGGCACTCGGAACCAGGCACTCAGGCAAAAGGAGGGGGAGGCGGCAGAAAAAGGCTCGCTAGCGGCCAGCAAACGGCTCCCAGAAAGCCCCCAGCCCGGGCGCACGGACTCCAAGCACCAGCGCCCCCCAGCTCAGGGACTCCGGCCACGGAAAGCAGAGGGGCGAACGAACAAAGGCCCCGGGATCCCACCCACGCGGGAGCCCAGACCTAGAAACAGCCACACGCCCGCTCGCAGCCCTACAGCCCCGCAGTAGAGAGCAGAGACGGCACTCGGAACCAGGCACCCAGGCAAAAGGAGGGGGAGGCGGCAGGAAAAGCTTCGCTAGGTGCCAGCAAACGGCTCCCAGAAAGCCTCCAGCCCGGGCGCGCGGAATCCAAGCACCGGCGCCCCCCTGCTCAGGGACTCCGGCCACGGAAAGCAGAGGGGCGAACGAACAAAGGCCCTGGGATCCCACCCACGCGGGAGCCCAGACCTAGAAACAGCCACACGCCCGCACGCAGCCCTACAGCCCCGCAGGAGAGAGCAGAGACAGCACTCGGAACCAGGCACCCAGGCAAAAGGAGGGGGAGGCGGCAGAAAAAGGTTCGCTAGATGCCAGCAAACGGCTCCCAGAAAGCCTCCAGCCCGGGCGCGCGGAATCTAAGCACCGGCGCCCCCCAGCTCAGGGACCCTGGCCACGGAGAGCAGGGGATCCCCAGCTGAGGCGGAGAGTGGTGGGTGGTGGGAGAGCGCGCACCACAGTTTACCGGTCGTTCTGTCTCCGACCAGATGCTCTGCAAGGCTGCTCTCCCGTTTGCTGGTCTCCTATAGGAATCCAAGATGGTGGATCCGCGCTGCGTTAGCTGGTAAGGAATCTCTGCCTGAGTCTCTCCTCGTTCTCCGTTCTCTTTTAGTATTCTCACTCCGTTTGGTGTTTGGCTGAGTTCTTTATCTCTTCATTTGGTGTTCTAGGGTTTCAGGATTGTTGATTCTCTGTTAGGCTTAGTTTTTCGGATCTTTGCTGTGGAGGGACGGCGTGGTGTTTCTGCCTAGAGCGCCATCTTGCCCCTCCTCTATTAAAAGTTTTTGGTGAAAGTTTACACAGCAAGTTAGGTTCCCATTTGACAATTTCCACATAAATTGTTTAATGACTTTGGTTAATTTATCACAATATGCCAACATTCTCTTTAATTGTGTTTTGTTTTTTCCATTTCCACTAGTCTAGTTTCCCTGATCCCTTATTTTCTCATCTTCACTTTCGAGTAATGGTTGACTTTTTGGTCTCACACAGGTGGTTTTTAAGCAGAGCACCAATCTTACAGGTAATATCCTTCATTTTGTGTGCCACTCTGCTATTTTGCTGAAGGTGACTCAGGGGATAGGCTTGGTTCTAGGTTTAAAGAGTGTCTCAGGGAGATAGTCTCAGGCAGTCCTTTGCTCTCTACTGTTCCAGTGTATCTGGGTTTTCTTTCTTTCTTCTTTTTTTAAGAAATTGAACATTGAGTTCTGCTCGATATTTTTGTCACATTCTAACTGGAACCATCCTTTGTGACCCCAGTCATAACAGTCGCTGGTGGTAGCTGGGCACCATGTATTTCTTCTGATCTCAAGGTAGATGTAGTCGTGTCTCCTGTATACTTGCTTCTTCTCTGAACTTTTGGTTACCTTATTACTGTTTTGTTTCTGGTGAGTAGAGACCAGTCAAAACTGAAAAACCAAACCCTTTGCCGTTGAGTTGATTCAGACTCATAGTGACCCTATAGCACAGAGTAGAACTACCCCATACAGTTTCCAAGGAGTGGCTGGTGGATTCGAACTGCTGACCTTCTGGTTAGTAGCCATGCTCTTAACCACGAGACCAGTAGTTGTGCTTTAAATGGCCGCTTGCAAGCTTCTAAGACCCCAGGCCCTACTCACTTCATTAGGATGCAGATCATGATTTTTGTGAACTATATTATGCCAATTGACCGGGTTGTCCCATGAGACTATGGTCCTAAGCTGTGAAACCCAGAAAACCAACCTTGGAAGGTGTTTGGTTATGTCTGAAGACTATCTATATTTGTGTCTCAATGAATATATGTACCTGCACCCACATATTTGAATTTACATGTAACTATAGATACTTCTATCTGTTCTCACCTGTGTACACACCTGTACCTACTCATATACTAATATGCTTATACCCATTAATATGTTCTCAAACACGCATTTTTACTTTGGTTATACTATGCTCACTATATCCACATTCGGCACCACTTTTCCCATCACCAAAAATAACAAGTTGCCAAGGTCTAACATGTGATTTTCCCTACCCCTATTCTACATGGTAACCACCAATGAACATTGGTCTCTCTCTATATATACATATATATATATAATGTATATATATATATTCTTGTCTTCTTATAAAAGAGGGGTCATACAAATTTGTCCTTATATGCTTGACTTATTCCACTTAACATTTTCCTTCCAGGTCCATCCGTGTTATAATATGCTTCCTGATACTGGAAGCTATGTTACTGGTATTTCAAACACCAGCAGGGTCATCCTGGTTGACAGTTTTCAGCAGAGCTTCCAGACTAAGACAGACTAGCAAGAAGGACCTAGAAGTCTACTTCTGAAAAAATGGCCAGTGAAAACCTTATGAATAGCAGAAGAACATTGTCTGATATAATGCCAGAAGATGAGCCCCTCAGATTGAAAGTCTCTCAAAATACAACTGGGAAAGAGATGCCTCCTCAAAGTAAAGTTGACCTTAATGACATGGATGGAGTCAAGCTTTCAGGAGCTTCACTTGCTGAAGTGGCATCACTCAAAATGAGAAGAAACAATTGCAAACATCTATTAATAATCAGAATATGGAACATAAGAAGTATGAATCAAGGAAATTGGAAGTAGTCAAAGATGAAATAGAACACATAAAGATCAGTATTCTAGGCATTAAAAAGCTGAAATGGACTGGTGATGGCTATTTTCAATCAGAAAATCCTATGGTCTGCTATGCCAGGAATGACAAATTGAAGAGGAATGATGTCACATTCATTGTCAAAAAAAACATTTCAAGATTTATCCTAAATTTAACACTGTCAGTGATAGGATAATATCCATACACCTACAAGGAAAACCAGTTAATATGACTATTATTCAAATGTACAAACTAATCACTAATGCCAAAGATGAGGAAATTGAAGATTTTTACCAACTTCTGCAGTCTGAAATTGATCAAAAATGCAAGAAAGATACGTTGATAGTTACTGATGATTGGGATGCAAAACCTGGAAACAGAGAAGGAGGATCTATAGTTGGAAAATATGGCCTAGATGACAGAAACAACACCAAAAATCGCATGATAGAATTTTCTAAGAACAACAACTTGTTCATTGCAAATACCTTTTTTCAACAATACAACCAGCAGCTATACATGCAGACCTCGTGGAATGGAAAACACAGGAATCAGATCAACTACACCTGTGGAAAGAGATGATGGAAAACTTAATATCATCAGTCAGAACAAGGCCAGGGGTCGACTGCAGAACAGACCATCAATTACTCATATGCAAGTTCAAGTTGAAGATAAAGAAAATTAGAACAATTCCATGAGAACCAAAGTATGACTTTGAGTATACACCTAATTTAGAGACCATTTCAAGAATAGATTTGAACACTAAGACCTGAGACCAGGACATCATACATAAAGCAAGAAAAAGGTGATTAAAAAAACAGGAAAGAAATAAAAGACCAAAATGGGTGTCAGAAAAGACCTGAAACTTGCTCTTGAACATAGAGTAGCTAAAGCAAATGGAAGAAAAGATGAAGTAAAAGAGCTGAACAGAAGATTTCAAAGGGTGGCGCAAGAAGACAAAGTAAAGTGCTATAACGAAATGCACAAAGAACTGGAGTTAGAAAATCAAGAGGGAAGAATAACCTCAGCATTTCTCAAGCTGAAATAATTACAGAAAAAATTCAATCCTTGAGTTGCAACATTGAAGGGTTCTATGGGCAAAATGTTGAATAATGCAGGAAGCATCAAAAGAAGAAAGGACTACACATTCAACCATTTCCAGAGGGAGTATATGATCAAGAACCGATGTTACTGAAGGAAGAGGTTCAAGCTGCACTGAAGGCATTGGCAAAAAACAAGACTCCAGAAATTGACGGAATACCATTTAAGATGTTTCAACAAATGGATGCAGCACTGGAGGTGCTCATTCCTCTATACCAAGAAATTTGGAAGACAGTTACCTGGCCAACCACCAGGAAGAGATCCATATTTGTACCTGTTCCAAAGAAAGGTGATTCAACAGAATGAAGAAATTATTAAATATCATTAACATCACACACAAGTAAAATTTTGCTGAAAGTAATTCAAAAATGGTTGCAGCAGTACATGCACAGGGAACTGTCAGCAATTCAAGCCCAATTCAGAAGAGGACATTATCATTGCTGATGTGAGGTGGTTCTTGGCTGAAAATAGAGAATACCAGAAAGATGTTTATTTGTGTTTTATTGACTGTGCAAAGGCATTCAACTGTGTGGATCATAACAAATTATGGGTAACATTGCAAAGAATGGGAATTCCAGAACACTTAATTGTGCTTGTGCAGAATCTGTAAATAGACCAAGAGGCAGTGATTCAGACAGAACAAGGGGATATTGTTAAAGTCAGGAAAGGTGTGTGTCAAGGTTGTATCCTTTCACTATCCTTATTCAATCTGTATGCTGAGCAAATACTCCAAGAAGTTGGACTATATGAAGTAGAATGTGGCATCAGAATTGGACAAAGACTTATTAACAACATGCAATATGCAGATAACACAACTTTGCTTGCTGAAAGTGAAGAGGACTTGAAGCACTCTACTGATGAAGATCAAAGACCACAGCCTTCAGTATGGATTACACCTCAACATAAATAAAACAAAAATCCTCACAAGTGGACCTATACGAAACATCATGATAAATGGAGAAAATACTGAATTTGTTAAGGATTTCATTTTACTTAGAGCCACAATCAACACCCATGCAAGCAGCAGTCAAGAAATCAAATGATGTATTGCATTGGGCAAATCTGCTACAAAAGACCTCTTTAAAGTGTTGATAAGCAAAGATGTCACTTTGAGGACTAAGGTGTACCTGACCCAAGCCATGATATTTTCAATCTCATCATATGCATGTGAAAGTTGGACTACGAATAAGGAAGACTGAAGAAGAACAGATGTCTTTGAATTATGGTATTGGTGAAGAATGTTGAATATACCATGGACTTCCAGAAGAATGAATAAGTCTGTCTTGGAACAAGCACAGCCAGAGTTCTTCTTGGAAGCAAGGATGGCAAGACTTTGTCTCATGTGCTTTGGATACGTTATCAGGAGGGACCAGTCCCTGGAGAGGGACATCATGCTTGGTAAGGTAGAGGGTCAGCAAAAATAGGTAGACCCACGATGAGATGGATGGATTGAGAAAGTAGCTGAAACAACGGGCTGAAACATAGCAATGATTGTGAGGATGGCACAGGACCCAGCAGTGTTTCCTTCTGTTGTACATAGGGTTCCTATGAGTTGGAAACGACTTGAGTTCACCTATCAACAACAACAACAGTATTCCATTATATGTATGTACCACAATTTGCTTATCCATTCATATGTTGATGGTCATTTTGGTTTTTTCCATTTATTTGCTATTGTGAATAAAGCAGCAATGAACACAGGTGTGCATATGTCTGTGCATGTCATTATCAGTTCTCAAGGGTATGTACCTGGGAGTGGGATTTCTGAATCATAGAGTAGTTCTATTTCTAGTCTTTTGAGAAAATGCCATACCATTGTCCATAGTGGTTATACCATTTTACAGTCCCACCAGCAATGGATAAGGGTGCCGATCTCCCCACATCCTCGGGGATATTTTTTATTATCTGTTCCTTTTTGCTTTGTTTTGTTTTTTATCAGTGTCATTTTAGCCAGAGTAAGATGGTGTCTCATTGTAGTTTTGATTTGCATTTCTGTAGTAACTACTGATGGTGAACATCTTTTCATATGTTTGTTGGCTATTTGGATGTCCTCTTTGGTAAAGATTCTGTTCATATCCTTTGCCCATTTTGTGTTTGGGTTGTTTGCTTTCTGTTGTTGAGTTGTTGCAATTTTCTATGGATTTTAGAGATTAGACCCTTATCAAATAAATCATTTCCAAAGATTTTTTCCAGTCCATAGGTTATCTATTTGCTCTTTTAATAAAGTCTTTTGATGAGCATAAGTTTTTAATTTTTATGAGGTACCTCTTATCTATTTTGCCCCTTCTGTTTGTGTATTCGCTGGTAAGTTTGTTATCCTATTTTTACAAACTATTAGGTCCCATAGTTTTCTTCCTATGTTTTTTTCCAGGAATTTTATGTTTTTAGGTTTAACATTTAGGCCTTTATCCATTTTGAGTTAGGTTTTTCGTATGGTGTGACGTGTGCATTCTGTTTCATTTTTCTACAGGTGGATATCCAGTTTTGCCAGCACCATTTATAAAAGAGACTGTTTCTACTCCACTAAATGG
Source organism: Dugong dugon (assembly GCA_030035585.1). Lineage (NCBI taxonomy): Eukaryota > Metazoa > Chordata > Mammalia > Sirenia > Dugongidae > Dugong > Dugong dugon. The sequence continues at coordinate 94,862,611 of CM057463.1, read as the reverse complement.
ACTTTGACACCTTGTCAAAAATCAGTTGTCTACAGATGGATAGGTTTAATTCTGAGTTCTTAGTTCTATTCCAATGGTCTACGTGTTTATTGTTGAACAAATACCAGGCTGTTTCAATTAAACAGTGGCTGTATAGCATATTTTGATATCTGGAAGTGTGAGGCCTCCTGCTTTGTTCTTTTTCTTCAATATTGCTTTGGCTATTGGGGGTTTCTTTCCTTTCCTTTTGAAATTGGTCATTAGTTTTTCCATTTCAGGAAAGAATGTTGTTAGGATTTGTATCAGGATTGCATTTTATCTGTAGATCATTTTAGGTAGAGCTGACATTTACAATATATTAAATCTTCCAGTCCATGAGCACAGCAAGTCTTTCCATTTTTGTAGATCTCTTGTAGCTCTTGTAGTAATGTTTTATAATTTTCATTGTGATGTCTTTTATGTCCCTGGTTAGGTTAACTCCTAGGTATTTTGATTTGGAGGCTATTGTAAATGGTATTGTTTTCTTGATTTCTGTGTCAAAGTAGTCTTTATTAGTGTAGAAAAACCCAAATAATTTTTGTATTTTGGTCACGAACCCTACAACATTGCTAAAATCTTCTATTACGTTCACAAGTTTTTTTTTTTTGTGTGGAATCTTCAGGGTCTTCCATGTATAGGAGCATATCATCTGCAAATAAAGACAGTTTTATTTCTTGCTTTCTGATTTGCATGCCTTTCATTTCTTTTTCTTGTCTTATTGCTCTGGCTAGGACTTCCAGTTTAATGTTGAATAAGAGTGGTAATAATGGGCATCCTTGTCTCTTTCCTGTTCTCAAAGGGAAGGCTCTCAACCTTTCTCCATTGAGTATAATGTTGGCTGTTAATTTTGCATTGTTGTTGTTGTTAGGTGCTGTCCAGTCGGTTCCGATTCACAGGGATCCTATGTCAAACAGAATGAAACACTGCCCAGTCCTGCACCATTCTCACAATTGTTGTTAAGCTAAAGCTTATTGTTGCAGCCACTGTGTCAGTCCATCTCGTTGAGGGTCTTCCTCTTTTTTGCTGACCCTCTACTTTACCAAGCATGGTGTCTTTCCTTCTCCAGGAACTGATCTCTCCTGATAACATGTCCAAAGTATGTGAGACAAAGTCTCACCATCATTGCTTCTAAGGAACATTCTGGCTGTACTTCTTCCAAGATAGATTTGTTTGTTCTTCTGGAATTCCATGGTATATTCAATATTTTTTGCCAATACCATAATTCAAAGGCATCAATTCTTCTTCCGTCTTCCTTATTCATTGTCCTGCTTTCGCATGCGTATGAGGCAATTGAAGACACCATGGCTTGGGTCAGGTGCACTTTTAGTCCTTAAAGTAACATCATTGCTTTTTAACACTTTAATGAGGTCTTTTGCAGCAGATTTGCTCAGTGCAATATGTCTTTTGATTTCTTGACTGCTGCTTCCATGGGCATTGATTGTGGATCCAAGTAAAATGTAATCCTTGACAACTTCAGTCTTTTCTCCATTTGTCATGATCTTGCTTATTGGTTCAGTTGTGAGGATTTCTGTTTCCTTTATGTTGAGGTGTAATCCATACTGAAGGCTGTGGTCTTTGATATTCATCAGTAAGTGTTTCAAGTCCTCTTCACTTGTAGCAAGAAGGTTGTGTCATTGTGTATTTCAGGTTGTTAATGTGTCTTTCTCCAAACCTGATACCCTGTTCTTCGTATAGTCCAGCTTCTCGGATTATTTGCTCAGCATACAGACTGAATAAGTATGGTGAAAGGATACAACCTGACACACTTTTCCTGATTTTAAAGCACTCAGTATTCCCTAGTTCTGTTCCAACGACTACCTCTTGGTCTATGTACAGGTTCCTCATGAGCACAATTAAGTGTTCTGAAATTCCCATTCTTCCCAAAGTTATCCATAATTTGTTACAACCACACAGTCGAATACCTTTGCATAATCAATAAAACACAGGTAAACATCTTTCTGGTATTCTCTGATTTCAGCCAAGATCCATCTCACATTAGCGATCATATCACTCTTTCCACTTCCTCTTCTGAATCTGACTTAAAAAGTCTGGTAGTTCCCTGTCATTGTATTGCTACAACCGCTTCTGAATGATCTTGAGCAAAATTTTACCTGTGTTTGATATTAAAGATATTATTCAATAATTACCACATTCTGTTCTCATTCTGCACATATGCCTTTAATTATATTGAGAAATTTCCCTTGTATTCCTATTTTGCTGACAGTTTTTATTAGGAAAGGGTGCAGAATTTTATGGAATGCATTTTCTGCATGAATTGATATGATCATATGGTTCTTTTCCTTTGTTTTACTTATGTGGTGGATTATATGGATTGATTCTCTAATGTTGAACCACTCTTGTAATCCCAGTATGAATCCCACTTAATTATGGAGTGTGAATTTTTTGAAACGTTGCTGAAATCCTTTGGCTAGAATTTTATTGAAAATTTTTGCATCTATGTTTATAAAGGACATTGGTCTGTAATTTTTGTTTGTTTTTTTTTTTATATGTCTTTGCCTGGCTTAGGTATCAAGGTTATGCTGGCTTCATAGAGTTCAGTAGTGTTCTTTTCTCTTCTATGTTTTTGAAGAGACTGAGTAGAATTTGTGTTAACTCTTCTCTGAATGTTGGGTAGAATTCTCTAGTGTAGCCATCTGTCCTGACCATTTTGTTGTTGTTATTGGTAGTTTTTTGATGACATCTTCAGTTTCTTCTTTTGTAATGGATTTGTATAAATTTTCTACCTGTTTGTGTTAGTTTGGGTAGGTAGTGTTTTACTAGGAATTTGTCCTTTTCATCTAGGTTTTCAAATTTGTTGGAGTACAGTTTTTCATACCTATCAGTTATGGTCTTCTTTATCTCTGTTAGATTGATTGTAATGTCACCAATTTATTTCTTAATTTGGTTGTTTGCCTCTTCTGGTTTTTTTCTTTTGTCAGTCTAGCCAGTGGTTTGTCTATGTTATTGAACCTTTCAAAGAACCATCTTCCAGTTTTGTTAATTCTTTCTATTGTTTTTTCTGTTTCACTTTTTCCTTCCCTAATCTTTATTATTTCCTTCCTTCTGGTAGCTTTTGGCTTCTTCTGCTCTTTCTTTTCTATTTGTTCAAGTTTTAAGTTTAAGTTAATAATTTTGGAACTTTCTTCCTTTTTAATATAGGCATTCATTACTATGATTTTTGATCTGAGTACTGCTTTTGTTGTGTCCCAAAGATTTTGATATGTTGTATTTTCATTTTTGTTTGATTCTAGGAACTTTTTAATTTCACTTTTGATTTCTTCTATGATCTAATAGTTTTTTGTTCATATTGTTTAGTTTCCATCTATTTATTTTTCTTTCCTTGTTTTTCCCATTGTTGATTACTAGTTTCATACCATTATGGTCAGAGAAGATGCTTTATATAATTTCAATCTTTTTTAAATTTGTTGAGACTTGTTTTGTGTCCTAGAATATTGTCTATTATGGAAAATGATCCATGTGCTCTGGAAAGAATGTGTGTTGTTCTGATGCTGGTTAGAGTCCTATATATGTCTGTTAGGACAAATTGTCTCATGGTTTTATTTAAGTTCTCAATGTACTTAGTGATCTTCTTTTTAGATGATCTGTCTATAATTGAAAGTGATGTGTTGAAGTGCTCTGGTACTACTGTGGCATTGTCTAGTTCTCCTTTCATATTAGTCAGTATTTTTTTCAAGTATTTTTGGAGCATCACCGTTAGATGCATATATAATTGTTATGGTTTCTTGATGGAGTGACCCTTTTATTATTATGTAATGTCCAAGAAGCCCTAATGGCACAGTGGTTAAGTGCTAGGTGCTAGCCAAAAGGTTGACAATTTGAACTCACCAGCTGCTCCACAGGAGAAAGATGTGGCAGTCTCCTTCCATAAAGCTGTAAGCCTTGGAAACCATATGAGGCAGTTCTACTCTGTCTTACAGGGTTGCTATGAGTCTGAATTGACTTGACAGCAATGGATTTTTCCTTATCCCTTGTAATAGATTTTAATTTATAGTCTATTTTATCTGATATCAGTATGGCCACCCCTGTTCTTTTTGGTTTACTGGTTGCATGGAATATTTTTCTCCATCCTTTTATTTTCAGTCTGTGTCCTTATGTCTAAGGTGTGTTTCTTATAGACAGAAAAAGGATGGATCTTTTTTTGTTTTAAAATCCATTCTGCCACTCTGCCTTTCGCATGGAGTTTTTAGACCATTTACATTTAAGTTTCTTACTGAAAATAAACTGCCTATCTCACTCATTTTGCTATTTCTTTTTTGAGTGTTTCCTTTCTTCTTTGTTTTATTGTTCTGATATTTCTGTTTTTGTTTGTATTTGGCTGCTTTCTTGTCATGAGCCTTTTTGCTTTCTTCCTTTTTTTCTTCTGAATGTTTTTTCTCAGTGATTTCTTAGTGGCTACTACCTATATTACATTACACAACTTACAATTGCAACAACATTTAACATATGAACAACAGTTAACATACAACCTTAACAAAATAAATCTATTCCTGATATGCTCCTCCCTCCCCCATTTTTGTTGGTTTATCTCCATTAACATCAGTATACCACCTATATTCGATAAGTTTACTTTGTACTTATTTCTTACAAACTTGATGTTGTATTGTTTGCAGGATTTAATTATTGACTTTACTACCTGAAAATATCATATACTTGGTCCTTATGATTGTTTGTGTTGTAGAGTTTTTTGGAGATCTCTCTCTTTCTCTCTTATTTTTAATTTATTTTTTTCCCGGTTATACATATGAGTATTTATTTAATGCCATTGCCTTGCCTTTCCATTTGGAGTACTCGCTTGAGTAGTACTTGCAAATCTGCTCTGGTAGTGTCAAATTCCCAGAGTTTGTTTATTTGGGAATGTCGTGATTTCCCCTTTTTTGAATGGCAAATTTGCTGGGTAAAAAATTCTTGGATGACATTTGTTTTCATTCAGTATTTTATATAGGTCACTCCATTGTCTTCTAGCCTCTAGATTTTCTGGAGAGAAATCTGAGCTGATTCTTATGAAAGAAGCTTAGTATGTTATATTGTGTTTTTCTCTTGCTGCTTTCAGAATTCTCTCCTTGTCTTTGGTTTTCAAGAATTTTATTAGAATATGGCACAGCGTTGATCTTCTTGTGTCTCTTCTAATTGGGGTTCATGTAGCTTCCTGTATTTGCAGGTTTGGTTCACAGTTCTGGTCTGGAAAATTCTCTCTGATTATCTTTTGGAAAATTATTTCTCTGCTTTTATTGTTGTCATGGTGCTCTGGGATTCTGATAATTCTAATATTAGATTTTTTAATTGAATCTCATATTTCCATTTGGGTTTGTTTGCTTTTCTTTGTTTTTTTCTGTTTCTTTTGAGACTTGATAAGTTCAGTTATTTTGTCTTCTAGTTCATTTATTCTATCTTCTGTCTGTTCAAATCTATTGTTGAGTGTCTTTTGTGTTTTCTAATTCAGTTGCTTTATTCTTGAGTTCAAAGATCTCTCCCTTTTTTTTTTTTTTGATATTTTCAATTTCCTTGTTGAGTGTCTCATTTTGTTCCTCCGTTTGTTTCCTGATGTCCACTAGTTTGTTTTCTGTGTGATTTTTGCTTTCTTTAAATATATTTTTCACCATAGTCTGAAAATTATGAATTCTATTCATTAGTCTGGCCTCCATAGTAGAAATTTCCTCTTCTATATGTTCTGTTTTTGATTGGTTCCTCTTGTGATTTTGTGTTTTACTACTTTTTGTTGAACTTGGACCATTTTGTTATTTTTTTTTAACTGTAAATTTTTTATTCAAGTTTTTGTGGAAAAATTTTCTGATTGGGAGCCCTGGTGGCACAGCAACCAAGCACTCGGATGCCAGCTGAAAGGCTGGGACCTGCACCTACCAGCTGCTCTGTGGGAGAAAGACGTGGCAGTCTGCCTCCGTGAAGATTCACAGCCCTGGGAACCTCATGGGGAAGCTCCACTCCACCCTACAGGGATGCTATGAGTCAGTATCTACCAAGCAACGGTGGGTTTTGTATCTTCTCCTGAGAACCACGAGAGGGCACTCTTATCCTTAGGCTTTTTTCAGTGCTGATTCGAGAGTTCTGGATGCTTGATCTTTAGAATTCAATATGCATGTTCAGGGGAGGGGATTTAGCTGGTCACAGATGCTAACGTAAGTGGTGGGGCTCAACTTTTCTGTAGCAAAGTTGGGGGGCTTTCTGTATCTTTCCATCACAGGTGCCCCTGCACAGACTATCTCACCGTGTCCTGCTGTGAGCAGGGAACCAGTCATTCCTTCTGTGTTGGCTATCTTTCCAAAGTATTCCCCTCACTCTGCTTCCCTTGCAGTTCCTCCCAGTCCTAGTGCCCATCCGTCTTGGGCCTCAGCAAGATTCAACAACACTCCCTTGCAGAGTTACGATCTCCCTTCCCCCACTCCCAAATGAACTCCCATGGCCAATTTACACTGCTTTAAAACATTGGGCTACAGCTTCCTCAGGTTAGCTCCCTTTCTCTGTTCCCTGTTTAGCGTGTTGACCAGCACCATCCCAAAATGGCTGCAATGAGCAAGTGCTCCAGGTGTTAGTGGATAGGTTCTCCAAGCTTCTGTGCCATCTCCACTCCTCCTTTCTCTCACTTCTGAACTCAGCCCATTTCTCCAACACCTCAGCTGCTGTCCAGAATTCTGAGATCTCAGTCTGTGCTTTTTTAAAATCATTATTCAGTGGGTTAGTTGCTGGGGGAGTAAATGGGAACATCCACTCACTTTGCCATCTTGCTCTGCCCTCCCATCCCTACTCTTTGATTTCATGTTATATAACACTGTCCTTCCACTTGCTAGATTCTACTCACACTAGCTTTCTGGCTATTCACCAACACACCAAGCCTCAGGGAATTTGTACTTTTCATTTGTTATTTTCTGGAATAATCTTTCTCCCAAACTTTTGCTCATTTATATATCTGCTTCAAAGGTCACAAAGGTCACCTCCTGAGAGCCCTGACTTTCCTATCAAAAGTAGCTCCGCTACTCTACCCTTTGCATAAAACAACCTCTATCTGTGCTTTATTTTTCTTCTTAGAATTTATCACTACATAAATTTATATATTTGTTTATACATTTGTACTGTATATCTCCACCACTTGAATGTAAGCTCCTTTTGACTTCTAATCCCCATAAACGTGCTGTTAGACAGAGTTCCATGAAATACATTTTGACAAATGCTTGGTTAACTTGCATGTTTCTAATTTATTTTTTCATGATACTCTCATTAAAAAGTGAACAAGCACATTTGTGTGCTACTAAAATATGTTAGCAATTCCAGCCATGATCAGAATGGTTGCTTTATCAAACCAGAGTCCCATTGACCAATCTGACTACCACAGAGATTTAACAAAATTAAATCAGAGAGGCATTCAGAGAGGCTTGCTCTTTCCAGTTCACTCCAATACCTACATTCGCTATTATCATACTTGCTCACCTCACACATTTGTGTTACCTGTCTATTAAAAGCATTTGAATTTATTTTTGATGAACATGATAAAAATAATTTGCTTAACTGAATTTCATGAGCTGACTTCAGTTAAACATTATGAGTAGATGGAATAGGTGGCTGACTATAAAATGTGATGTAAAGACTTCATATAACTCTTTACTCCAAAATTTCTCTTTCTTTTGATTCACCAATGACTAAATCTCAATTTTTACAAGTATTACATTTTAGCTAAGCCAGAGTGATGTTTTATAATGGGCACAGATGCTCATGACATCTGACCTGTACCAAATATATGTTCCCTTGCAGAGTTTATCACTTCTGTCTCTAAAGAACCTTCTGACGGTTCTGAGGATATAGGAACAATAGAAAGACCATTATTAAATTGGGCACCCAAAGGGGAAAAGTTGAAAGATACCACTTGGTTCGGGAGATTCAAAAATTGAAGAGAAAATGAAAGAGAAGTTGAGAATATCTGAAACACACATTGCTTTAGATTAATTCCTAAACTTTTCCACTAACCCTTTGTTATAGATTGAATTGTGGTATTTCTGCTAGTAACACTAGATGACTAAGGCAGAATTTGGTACCAAGAGTGGAGAGCTGCTCTAACAAATACCTAAAATGTGGAAGAGGTGTTGAAATTATGAATGTGTAGAGGCTAGAAGTGTTTCAAAGTGCCTAATAGTAAAAGCCTAGATCAGCTTGAAAAGATTATTTGTGGAATTATGGACATCAAAGACAATTCTGGTGAGGACTCAGAAGGAAATGAGGAGAGCTGTTACACTGCAGACAGCACAGATGACAATAAGCAACAGCATCAGAGAAACAGCAGCAGCAGAACCAGGAGACCAAAACAAGATAGTGTAGGAGCTGACCCATGGAACAAGACAGCTGAGTGCCTTTTTAAAGGAGGCATCCTGGTGGAGTAAGGTACCTCTGGGCACTTATCACTGGAGCTAGGCTTGCCAACCCACAGAGCAAGAGAGTTGAGTGCCTTCCTGCCAAAGTTTACTCTTGGAGTAGGGTGCCTTCAGACACTTATCAGTGGAAATAAAGAACTTTGGTACACCAGGGCAGATGCAGGTGGCAAGGCCTGAGGGACCAAGAGGCCAAGGAACCAGGAAGCAGAAGCTGAAAAGACAACAGTGGGCTCAAGCATAACAACGATCTGGGGGATGGCTCGGGACTGGGCAGTATTTCTTTCTGTTGTGCATAGGATCGCTATTAGTTGGTACCCACTCAACGACACCCAAGAACAAGGCTTGAAAATAATCCTCTGTTTTCTGAGACCGTTTACACAATGGTCCTGCCCTCCAGACTCTAGTTACTGGCCTTACTCTCTGGATTCTGTGTGGAGGCACCTTGACCCTGGGCTTCAGCTCTGCCTTCTAGGCCCACTGGAATGGCAACACTGCTCCCTGGCATTTGGGCAGCCCTATTCTCCTAGTCCATCTGAGTGACGACTCCACTTTTGAGACCCCAGAGGTCGTGGCCCTACCTTTTGAGACTGAGGCAGCTCTGCTTCCTGTATATTCCTATGGGCTATGCTTGAGCCCATTGTTGCAGCCACTGTGTCAATCCATCTCTGTGAGGGTCTTCTTCCTCTTTTTCACTGACTTTGCCAAGCATGATGTCCTTCTCCAGGGACTGATCCCTCCTGATAACGTGTCCAAAGTATGTGAGACATACTTGCTTCTAAGGAGCATTCTGGCTGTACTTCTTCCAAGACAGATTTGTTTGTTCTTCTGGCAGTCCATTGTATACTCAATATTCTTTGCCAACACCATAATTCAAAGGCATCAACTCTTCTTCTGTCTTACTTATTCATTGTCCAGCTTTCACATACATATGAGGCAATTGAAAACATCATGGCTTGCATCAGTCAAACTATAGTCTTCAAGGTGACATCTTTGCTTTTTAACACTTTGAAGAGCTCTTTTGCAGCAGATTTGCCCAACGCAATGCATCATTTGATTTCTTGACTGCCGCTTCCATGAATTTTGATTGTGGAGCAAATCCAAGTAAAATCAAGCCTTGAGAGCTAACATAATATGTTTTGCTGATTTGCTTGGTGTCTGTTGTATCTTCTTTCCCTCCAATTTCTCCCATTTGTAATGGAAGTATCTAGCTTGTGCCTGTCCACCATTGTGCTTTGGAAGCAGATAACTTGTATTCTAGATTTCACAGATGAAGAGGAATTCTTGGATTTTGGACTTAGAGTTGATTTAAGACTTTTGCTATGATATGATGGGGTGAATGGGTTTTACATGGGGCAAGGACATGACTTTTTGGAGACCAAAGTGTGGAATGTTATGGATTGAATTATGTCCCCCAAAATGTATGCCAAACTTGGCTAGTCCATGATTCCCAGTGTTGTGTGATTGTCCACCATTTTTTCATTTGATGTAATTTTTCTGTGTTGTTAATCCTACCTCTACGATGTTAATGAGGTGGGATTAGTGACAGTTTTATTAATGAGGCAGGACTCAATCTACAAGATTAGGTTGTGTCTTAAGTTATTCCCTTTTGAGATATAAAAGAGAGAAGCGAGCACAGAGATGGGGGGCCTAATACCACCAGGAGACAAGAGCCAGGAGAATAGCTCATCCTTTGGACTTTGGGTCCTGCACTGAGAAGCTCCTCAACAGGGGAAGACTGATGAAAAGGACCTTCCCCCAGAATCAACACAGAGAGAAAACCTTCCCCTGGAGCTGGAATCCTGAATTTGGACTCCTACCTACGAGACTGTGAGAGAATAAATCTGTTAAAGCAGCACTAGATAACTAAGATATCCATTTTCTTCATGTTCTCAGTTATTTTGCATGTTGTTGTGTGCCCTCTATTTGATTCTGATTCATAGTGATTCTGTATGACTGAATAGAACTGTCCCATAGGGTTTCCTAGACTGTGATCTTTATGGGAGCAGATTGCCAGGTCTTTTCTTCTGCAGAACAGCTGGCAGGTTCAAAACCGCGGACCTTTTTGTTAATAGCTAAGTGCTTTAACCCTTGTGCTACCAGGACTCCTTTAGTTTTACCTAGAGGTATCAAATAATTCCCGTTTGTTTGAACTTCTGGTTATCCCCACCCCCTCCAAACATGCAAACTCACAAAAGGCAAGTATAGTTTATCATGTTAGATGTCATGAGCTTCTGAGCTTATTATAATATCTTACCTCTTACACATCTTTCTGAAATTAAATCTACATATCACCCTGCATTCTCTTTACTTGTGTATGCCTGTTTTGATTTATCTCATCTGTCTCTACTTGATTGTATGGCCTGATTTTCATAGGCCATTAATGGCCTTGGCAGAGCATCCTCCCAAATTCTTTGTTTAACCTCTGGCACATCTCCCCATATCATGTTGTTATCATAGTTCTCAATCCTAGACAACAAATTCATCCTTATCCGGTATGTTATATAAGCTTATTACAACCCATAGATGTTTTAAAGTTCTAGATAATGTGTATGATTTTCAAGAAATGTAGATGATTTGGTGAAGGATAAGACAGTACACAATACTGGGGAAGCCAGCACAACTTGACCAAAGCAAGGTCATGGAAGCTTCATAGACACATCCAAACTCCCTGAGGGACGAAATTACTGGGCTGAGGACTGGGGACCATGGTTGGAGGGCATCTAGCTCAGTTGGTATAACACAGTTTATAAAGAAAATGTTCTACATCCTACTTTGGTGAGTAGTATCTGAGGTCTTAAAAGCTTGTGAGTGGCCATCTAAGATACTCCACTGGTCCCACGCCATCTGGAGCAAGGGAGAATGAAGAAAACCTAAGACACAGGGGAAAGATTTGTCCAAAGGACTAATGGAACACAACTACCACAGCCTCCACCAGACTGAGTCCAGGACAACTAGATGGTGCTCAGCTACCATCACCAGTTGCTCTGACAGGGATGACAATAGAAGGTCCCAGACAGAGCTGGAGAAAATGTAGAACAAAATTCTAACTCACAAAAAAAGACCAAACTTACCAGTCTGACAGAGACTGGAGAAACCTCGAGAGTATAGCCCCTGGACTTCCTTTTAACTCAGTACTGAAGTCACTCCTGAGGTTCACAGTTCAGCTAAAGATTGGACAGGCCCATACAACAAAACAAGACTAAATGGGCACACCAGCCCAGGGGCACTGATGAGAAGGCAGGAGGGGACAGGAAATCTGGTAACGGGAAACCCAAAGTTGAAAAGGGGAGAGTGTTGACACATCGTGGGGTTGGCAACCAATGTCACAAAACAATGTATGTATTAATTGTTTAATGAGAAACTAATTCGCTCTGTAAGTTTTCATATAAAGCACAATAAAAAAGAATTGTATGTGATTATCAATGGAAAATCAGATCACAACATAATATATTAATATACATTATTAATATATACATTAATATATTTTTCCTTATGAGAATTTTTTTTTAATTTTCTTTTTATTTTTCTTGTCTGAAAAGAAAAATCTCAGGGCAAAGAATGAGTGCAGGAAACATACAATCTTCACTCCTATGCTATACTATTACAAAGTGCATGGACCTGTGATTTTCTATATTTTTGTGCTACAAAAGGCCTCAGTCTTGCTTTAGACACACTATTTCCAAGTTGAAACATCCTAACAGGCACAAACTGGAAATATGAAAACCTTTAGGTACATAGCCTGCCCTTTAAAAAAATGTTCTGTATATGAGTACTCACCAGATTTTTTTTAGCAACAGTAAACCAGGGCCAAAGGATTAATAGGATTCACATAATCAGCCATGCAAACGCCTCTAATAGAAGCTTTTTAACTGCTCTGAAGCACAATCCATCATGATCACATCTTCTGAAAGCAAATAAATGATACTTTAAATTGTAGATTTCCATAGACTGAAGAATAATCTTTTACTTTCCTCTTATTCTTTTTATATCTCTCCCACACTCTAATTATTGATATTTCTGGGAGGACAGGATATTCATTCAAGTTTCATCCCTCTTTGAAATGACTTTAGCATCAATTTGAAAAATGTCCTATATTAGGAAGCCCTATGGAATGCTGTTGAAAACACATCTACTGGGTAATTTTTTTTTTATGTAATTATATAAAGTCTTCATAAACAAAGTAAATTATAATCTCCAGTACTAGGTTTTGCAAAATAGCCCAAAGCACGTTATTTTTCCTAATGAGTGAGTCAGAATTAAATCTAAAAAATACCACCACTGAAATTCAATTATTATTCTCTTCTTTTTAAGAGGGCTGTAAGTAACTACTCTTTAGCTAAAATCCATTACTGTGTTCAATGCTACATTTGACATAGCAGTATTATTTTAATTTTTAAGGCATTATTTTCTAAAATTCCAATAGTCTTTTCCTTTATTCTTCTAAAAAATCATTTTTTATCCCTGCCCTTCTTCTCCACTGGCGCATCCCCTTTTCATAGCTGGTCCACTCAGGCCAATGAGATGAGAAGGGATGTGTATCAGCTAGCTTTTGATGCATAAGAAGAAATCCCCTAATTCTGTAGCTTAAAACAATCACCATGTATTTAGCTCATGATACAGTAAGTTGGCAATTTGGGCTAAACTCATCTGAGTCGTTTTTCTGGTTCCATCTAAGCTTCCTCATGTGTCTATAGAAAGTTGCCTGTTGATGGGGCATTGGAAGGTCTAGAATGGTCTTGGATGGGAAGGCTCATCTCTGTTACACATCCATCATCCAGCAAACTAGCCCAGGTTGTTCATGTGGTAGCTGGACAGAGTTCCAGGAAAGAAAGCAGAGGAACAAAGGACCTCTTAAGGCCTAAGCTCAGGACTGCACACTGTCGCTTCCACTGTATTCTCTTGGCCTAAACAAAAGACCTGTCAGATTTAATGGGTGGAAATGTGGAATCCATCTCTTGAGAGAAGGAATTGCAAAGTCACACAGCAAGGTCATGGATAGAAAAAGTAGAGAAATTGTAGCTATTTTTCCAAACACTCCACCACCAAAAGTTTGCTGGGACTTTGGGAATAAGTTCCTTTCTTTTAATAGTTGCTTAGGATAGCTTCTTTTCCTTCAGATATTTTCTTGTGAGGATCTCAGGTCTAAACTTGCTACAGCTAATTCAATATTAGCGAAGTAGAAAGTCAGCACAGAGAAAGAATGAGTGTAGTGAAACAATGGAGACTCACTGGAAAAAGTCAGCTCTAATGTCTATCCTTTCTCCCACCACTCTGTCCCACCCTGCCATTCCCAGTCAACCACTGATCTGCTTTCTGTCACTGTGGGTTGGTTTTAATTTTCCATAAATGCATTCATACAGCATACACTTTTTGTCTTGCTTGTTTCAGGAAGTAAAATTATTCTGAGATTCTTTTGTGTTTTTATATGTATTAATAGTTCATTTATTTTTATTGCTGAATAGTATGCCATTAGGAGTCACTTGGTGGTACAAACAGCTAATGCACTTGGCTGCTAACTGAAGAGTTGAAGGTTTGAGTCCGCACAGAGATGCCTTGGAAGAAAGGTCAAGAGATCTACTTCTGAAAAATCAGAAAATCCTATAGAGCACACTTCTACTCTGACACACATGAAATCACCATGAGGTAGAACTGACTTGATGGCAACTGGTGAGTATGTCATTGTATACTACGATTTCTTGATCTATTCACCTGTTGAGAGATAGTTGTTTGCAATTTTTGGCTACTACAAATAAAGCTGCTACGAACATTTGTGTCCAGCTCTTTGTAAAGACATACTACTGATTTATCTTCTGTATATCTAAAGGTGATGTCTATGTAGAGTCCTGGTGGCACAGTGATTACAAGCTTGGCTACTAATGAAAAGATCAGCAGTTCAAATCCACCTACCACTCCTTGAAAACCCTATGGGGCAGTGCTTCTCTGTCCTATAGGGTCACTGTGAGTTGGAATCGACTTGAAGACAATGGGTTACTAGGTTTTATATCTAGGAGTAAAATGTCGTGGTATGTATGACAAGTGCATCTTTAACTTTTTAAGAAAGTGCCAAACTGTTTGCTAGGGTAGTTCTACCACTTACACACTTACCAGCAGTGTATGAGAATTCCAGATCCTTCACATCTTCAACTTGATATGATCTGTTTTGCTATTCTTATAGGGGTTTACAGGGTCACTATGAGTCGGAATTGACTCAGTGGCAATGGGGTTGTTGTTTCTTTTTAGGTGTTTTCTGGTATCTCATTGTGGTTTTAAGTAGCTTTTCCCTAATGGGTGGTACAAATGATTAAGTGCTAAATTACTAAGCAAAAGGCTAGTGTTTCAAACCCACCCAGAGGCATCTTAGAAAAAGATCTGGTACTCTGCTTCTAAAGGTCACAGCCTTGAAAACCCTGTGGACTGCAGTTCTATTTTGCAACACATGGAGTCACCATGAGTCAGAATCAGCTCGAAAGCAATTGTTTTTCTTTTTTCGGTTTAATGTCTAATAGTGGTGAACATCTTTTCACGTACCTATTTGCCACCCATATGTCTTTTTTAATAAAACGTCTGTTCAAATCTTTTCACAATTTTTAAATTGAGTTGTTTGTTTTCTTATTGTTTAGTTTTGAGGGTTCTTTATATATTCTGGATACTAGATTTTTCTGCTGGGAAACAATCCTCCATATGTCTCAAAAATTTGCATATCCTCTGTACAAAGGCATTAACAGTTTTTGTTTACATAGCAAACAGCCTTGGAAGATTGAGATAGTATCTCTTTCCACAGCAGAGGGAAGATCTGTTTTCTCTCTAAGATAATAAAGATAATGTGTTCTTCCAGAGAAAAGGTTAAGAAGGTTTATTAGCAGATTTGTCAAGGTACAGATCTTGCACATTTTTTTCAGATTTATCCCTAAATATGTTATAATTTCATGATACTATAATAAAAGTTTTAAATTTTCTATTTCCAGTTGTTACTTTATGTAGAAACATGGCTGGTTTTTCACATTTATCTTGTATTTTGCAACTGTATCAAATTCACATTTCAGTTGTATTAGCTTTTTTATAGATTCTAAAATTTTTAATACATAAATTCATGGTATCTACTAATAAATACAGATTTATTTCTTCTTTTCCAAAATGAGCAACATTTTTCTGCTTTTCTTGTCTTATTGCACTGGATAGACCTCAAATAAAATGTTGAATAGAAGTAGTAAGAGTGGATATCCTTTCCTTATACCTGCTCTTAAAGAAAATAATTCTGTTTTTCGCCATTAAGTATGATGTTAGCTGTAAATTCTTCATATATGCCTTTTATCAGGTTGAGGAAGTTCTCTTTTATTCTTAGACTGATAAATGATTTTATCAAGGATTGATGTTGGAATTAGACAAATGCTTTTTAAACTTCTATTGATATAATCACATGTTGTTTTTGTTCCTTTTAGTATGCTAATGATGCTTTCATTGACTGATTTTTTAAATATTAAATGGATCTTGTATTCCAAGGATAAACCTCACTTGGTCATGATGTATTCCTCTTATTATATGATATTCAATTCAATTTGGTAAAATATTTCAAATTTTTTTTACATATGTTCTTATGAGAGTTATTGGCCTATTGTTTTCTTGTAATATCTTTTTGTCTTGTTTTGGTATTAAAGTAATGCTAGCCTCATAGAATGCATTGGAGAGTACTTACTTCTCTTCAATTTTCTAAAAGAACTTGTGCAGAGTTGGTAATATTTCTTCCTTAAATATTTGGTAGTTTTTAACAGTGAAGTGTTCTGGACCTAGAGTTTTCTTTGTGAAAACAAATTTAATCACTTAAATAGATAAAAGTCTGTTCAGGTTATCTATTTCTTCTTGAGTGAGTTTGGTAGTTTGCGTCTTACAAGGGGATTTTCCATTTCATCTAAGTTGTCAAATTTATTGGCATAGAGTTGTTCATAATATCCCCGTATTATACTTCTAATGTCTGTAGAATTGGTAGTGATATATCACCTGTCTCTTCCCTGATATTGATAATTTGTGTCTTCTCTTATTTTTCATGATTAGTCTGGCTAGTGGTTTATAAATTGTATCTATCTTATCAAAGAACCAGTTTTTAGTTTCACTGAATTTTCTATTTCATTGATTTCTGTTCTAATCTTTATTGTTTCCTTTCTTCTGCTTATTTTTGGTATCATTTGCTCTTTTTTTCTAGTTTATCAAGTTGGATCCTGAGGTATTAAATGGAAACATTTCTTATTTTCTAATATAGGCATTTAATAGTATATGTTTCCCTTTAGATATTACCTTATTGGCCTCTTAGGAATACTGATATGGTGTTCATTTTTATTTAGTTCAAAATTCGTTTATTTTCCATTTTTATTTCTTCCTTTATTAATGGATTATGTAGAATTGTGTTATTCAAATTTCAAGTATTTGAAGATTTTCCAGATAGCTTTGTAACTGATTTCTAATTTAATTGCATTGTGGTCAGAGGACATACTTTGTATTGTATAAAGATGTTTAAATTTATTGAGACATTTTATGGTCTAACTTTGTAAATGTTCCATGTGCACTTGAAAATAATGTATATTATGTTCTTAGGTGGAGTGTTGTCTAAATATCGATTAGATCAAATTGGTTGATAGTGTTTCTAAGGTCATCTATATCTGTCTTAGTCATCTAATGCTGCTATAACAGAAATACCACAAGTGGATGGCTTTACCAAAGCGAACTTTACTTCCTCACACTCTAGTAGGCTAGAAGTCCAAATTCAGGGTGTCAGCTCCAGGAGAAGGTTTTCTCTCTCTGTCGGCTCTGGAGAAAATCCTTGTCATCAATCTTCTCCTGAACTAGGAGCTTCTCTGCACAGGAAACCCAGGTCCAAAGCATGTGCTTTTCTCCCAGCACTGCTTTCTTGGTAGTATGAGGTCCCCTTCTCTGCTTGCTTCCTGTCTTATGCTGGGTCCTCCAGAGAAGCAAAACTAGTAAAGCATATAAATACATATACCAAAAAAAACCATTGCCGTTGAGTCGATTTCAACTCTTAGTGACCCTATAAGGCAGAGTAGAACTGCCCCATAGAGTTTCCAAGGAGCACCTGGTGGATTCAAACTGCTGACCTTTTGGTTAGCAGCTGTAGTACTTAACCACTACACCACCAGGGTTTCATAAATACATACAGAGAGGTTTATATTAAGGAAATGGTTCACACGATTGTAGAGGCTGGAATTCCCGAGTATGTAGATCAGAATAGAGGCTTCTCCAATTTCATGTAGCCACAGAGGCTGACAAACCCAAGATCAGTAGGTTGGAGAGCAGGGCTTTTACTCACAGGCTGTGAAGACCAACGAATCCCAAGATTGGCAGGCAAGACTGCAACGCTTCTCCTGATTCACGTAGCTGCAGGGGCTGGTGAACCTAAGATTGGCAGGTCGGCGAGCAGGGCTCTTGCTCACAGGCTGTGAAGATCAGTGAATCCCAAGACAGGAAGATAAGCTGATAGCTCAAGTCCCAAGAACTGGAGGTCAGATGAACAGGAGGCAGCCACAGGATCCAGAGCGAGCAAAAAGCCAGAACGTCTGCTTATATTCAGATGCAGGCCACACTCCAAAGGAAACTCCCTTTCAACTGACTGGCTATTCACAGCAGATCCCATCATGGGAGTGATAATATGTAAATCATATAAGAATCATGGCCCAGCCAAGATGACACACAATCTTAACCATCACACTTCCCCTTCCATCTATCTCTTGTAAGATGAAAGGTAGTGCAGGCCTCTCTCCAGGGAAACTCCCTTTACATTAGATCAGGGATGTGAACTTAGTTAGTGTGATACAATCCCACCCTACTCCTCTTTAACATAAAATTACAATCACAAAATGGAGGACAACCACGCAATACTGTGAATCACGACCTAAGCAAGTAGACACATATTTTTGGGGATACAATTCAATCCATGACATTCCACCCTTTGGTCCCCAAAAATTCATGTCTTTGCTACATGTAAGATACATTCATCCCATCATATCACAGCAAACGTCTTAAATCAACTCCAAGTCCAAAATCCAAAAATTCCTCTTCACCTGTGAAATCTAGAATACAAGTGATCCGCTTCCAAAGTACAATGGCAGAACAGGCACAAGCTAGACATTTCCATTACAAATAGGAGAAATTGGAGAGAAAGAAGGCATAACAGACACCAAGCAAGTCAGCAGAACACATTACATTAGCCCTCAAGCCTTGAAAATAATCTTCTGTTCTCTGAGATAATTTACACAACGGCTCTGCCCTCCAGACTCTAGGTATTGGCCACACTCTTTGGATTCTAAGTGGAGGCTCCTCAGCCCTGGGCTTCAGTTCCACCTTCCAGGCCCACTGGGACAGCAACTCTGCTCCCTCGGCTTTAGGGGCACCATTCTCCTAGCCCATCTGAGTGGCAACTCCACCCTTAGAAACATCAGAGGCTATGGCTCCACCCTTTGAAACCCTAGAGGTCGTGGCCATATCTTCTGAGACTGAGGCAGCTCGACTTCCTGTGTTCCTTGGCCTTGCGGCCCTTAAGCCTCACACCCACATCTGCCCTGCTGGGGCAAGTGTTCCAAACTCAGTAGCTCCACCGATAAGTGCCTGGAGGCACCCCACTCCACCAGGAAGCCTCCTGTGCACAGGCATTCAGCTCTCTTGCTCTGTGGGTTGGCTCCAGTGCTGTCTGGCACTGTTATCCTGGTTCTGCTGCTGCCAGTTTGCTGCTGGTGCAAGTCCTCTGCTGCTGTTTCTCACCATCTGTGCCTTCTCTGGTGTTAACAGTTCTCCTCACTTCCTTCCTGGTCTACTATCCATTCACAGTTTCAAAACCACTTCCACATTTTAGGTATCTGTTAGAGCAACACCCCACTCTCTCAGTACCAAATTCTCTTAGTCATCTAGTGCTGTTATAACAGAAACACCACAAGTGGATAGCTTTAACAAAGAGAAATTTATTTTCTCACAGTCTAGGAGGCTAGAAGTCCAAATTCAGGGTGTCAGCTTCAGGGGAAGGCTTTCTCTCTCTGTGAGTGCTGGAAAAGGTCCTTGACATCAATCTTCCCCTGGACTAGGAGCTTCTCCATGCAGGAATCCTGGGTCCAAAGGATTCAGTCTGCTCCCGGCACTGCTTTCTTGGTGGTATGAGGTCTCCCCTCTCTGCTTGCTTCCCTTCCCTTTTATCTCTTGTAGGATAAAAGATGGTGCAGGCCATACTCCAGGGAAACTCCCTTTACATTGAATCAGGGACATGACCTTAGTAAGGGTGTTACAATCCCACTCTAATCCTCTTTAACATAAAATTACAATCACAAAATAAAGGACAACCACACAATACTAGTAATCATGGCCTAACCAAGTTGACACTATTTTGGGGGGACACAATTCAATCCATGACAATATCCTCACCAATTTTCTGTTTATGGCTCTATCAGTTAATGACAGGTGAGACTATAATTGTGGATTTGTCTGTTTCATATTGTAGTTCTATCATTTTTTGTTCCATGTTTTTTGAAGCTCTATTATTAGTATAAATGATTACATTCATTATACTTCTTAAATGACTTGACACCTTTATTGTTATAAAATGCTTTCTTTTTCTTGGTATTATTCTTTGCTTTGAAATCTACTTTGTTTAATAATAACATAGCAATTCCAGCTTTCTTTTGACTAACATTAACATGGTAAATATTTTTCCATTTCTTTACTTTTAGCTTATTTGTGTCTTTATCTTTAAAATAAGTTTATTCTAGGCAGGACATAATTGGGTCTTGTCTTTTTATCCAATGTGACAATCTCTGTCTTTCAGTTGAGGTGTTTAAACTATATGCATGTATTGTGATAATGATATGGTTGGGATTTAATCTACTATCTTGTTCTTTGTTTTCTATTTTTTCCATTTGTTCTTTGTTTCTTTTTTACTCTGTCTGCTTTTCTTTTTAAATTGAATATTTTTTATCATTCCATTTTTGCCTTCTTTGTTGACCTATTAGATATAACTCTTTGTTGCATTATTTTAGTGATTGCTTTAGGGTTTATAGTACGTATTTGTTATCAAAATCTGCCTTCGAGTGATATTGTAATTTTTCACAAATAGTTTAAGTACCTTACAAAAGTATACTTTTATGTCTTCCCTCCCAGTCTTTGTGCTATTTTTGTCAGACTTCTACTTCAAAAGACATTTTAATTACTTTTACTTGATGCAGTTTATTATCTTTTAAAGATATTTTATTAAAAAGAAAAGTGTCTTTATATTTACCCATATAGTTACCAGCGCTGGTACTTTGTATTCATTTGTGTAGATTTTTATTTGCATCTGGTGTTATTTTCCTTCTGGATAAAGAACTCCCTGTAACATTTTTTGCTGTGCATGTTTCAGTGAGGAATTCTTTCCAAATTTGTATAACTCAGAAACTCTTTACTTTTCTTTCAGTTTTTGAAAGGTATTAGAGTGCACAAAGAATTTTAGTATGACACTTTTTTCTTTTTTTAGTATTTATAAAACATTGTTCTTCCGTCTTCTAGCTTGTATTGCTTTCTATGAAAAAAATTCTATCATCTTTATCCTTGTTCCTTGCTATATATCTTTTCTCTCTGGTTGCTTTTAACATTTTCTCTTTCTCGCTGGTTTTAAGTAATTTGGTTATGATATGCCTTGATGTCATTTTCTCCTCACTTAATTTGTGTAGCATTTATTCAGCGTCTGTGGGTTTATAGTTTTCATCAAATTTGGAAAATATTTGGGCCAGTATCTCTCAAATATCCTTTTAACCTGCCATCTTTTTCCTTCTTTTTTTTGAGGACTCAACTTACAGATAGATATTGCTGCTTCAAATTGTTCCACATTTCACTGATAACCTGCTGAGTTTTGTTTTTTTTTTCCCAAGTCACTTTTCTTACTTTGTTTTATTTTGGATAGATTCTAATCTTTTTTCTTCATTGTCTAATCTGCCATTAATTGCGCACAGCATATTTTTCATCTCAGACATTTTAGTTTCCATCTCTAGATATTTGATTTAGATATGTTTTAAATCTTCAATTTATTTATCATGATCAATCTTCCTTTAGCTTCTTGAACATACGTAATCCAGTCAAAAGGATTGTTTTATTATCCTCAAGTATATCATATGTATAATTTCTGATTCTGCTTAAATGAACTGATAATTTTCTCCTCAATATGGGTAGTATTTTCCCATTTCTTTGCATGCCTGGTGATTTTGGCTGGATGCCAGACATCATAAATTTTATTTTGTTGAGCAGAGTTGCACAGCAGAAGCATGCTTGGCCCACGAATTTTATTTTTTTGGGTACTAAATATGTTCATATTCCCATATATATCCTTAAACTTTGTTTATGGACATGGTTAAGTTACCTAGAAATATTTTGATCCTTTTGGGTCTTGCTTTTAAGCTTTGCTACGCAGGACCAGATTCACATTTAGTCTAGGGTTATTTTTCTCTCCACTATGGAGGCAATGTCCTGAGGATTCTCACTGATGTTCTTTGAATCATGAGATTCTCTACTCTTACTTTTAGGAAGAGTAAAACCATCCCCATCCCTGTGTAAACTTTTTAAGTTATTTACTCTAATCCTTTTCATTTGGCTCTTTTGCAGGACTTGGTAGTTTACTCACACATATGCACTGATTAGTTCCCAACTGAATGCTTGACAGGGTCTCATTCCAAGTCTTCACAATTCTATCGCCTCTCAAATATTTTGCCCCTCTTACTTGAGCTTCTTTGGCTACCCTGGACTCATACTCAGGTGGATTCCTCAACTCGAGGGGAATGTCAGATCCTGCCTAGGTTCTAGCTGCCTGTGCTTCAGCATAGAAAATTTTTTCACGTATTAACCAGTTGCCATCCAGTCGATACAGACTCATGGCAACCTCATGTTCATCAGAGCAGAACTGTGTTCCGTATGATTTTCTGTGGCTATTTTTTTAAGAAGTTGATTGACTGGCCTTTTTTTTTGAGTGCCTGTAGGTGGGCTCAAACTTCCAATCTTTTGGTTAATAGTCAAGCCTTTAAACTGTTTACACCACTCAGGGACTCCTCCACACAGTAAGCCAGGGTTTTCTTTGTTTGATTCTCATCTCTCAGAAATAACTATTTCCTGATATCCAACATCTTAAGTGCCTTCTTTTTCACCCATTTTGTCTCTTTTTTTAGTTGCTTCAGGCAGGAGTTAAATCTTGTCTCTGTTACTCTGCTTTGACTGGACAGTAGCATAGTATACTAATACACTTAAAGCATCTTTAAAGAGTTTGCCTTCAAAGAGCTGTTTGAATGGGTGAATGGAAAATTGCTTTATTGATTAGAGCCCAGAAAAACAACAAAAACAAAATGACAGTTTCTGTTTAATCACTAAAACTTATAAACAATTTTCCCACATAAGTGCTGTGGAAGAACTGAGCTGAAACTTTCTCGTTTTAAATCTGTTGGTGGAAAAATGTAAAAGGCCAATGTAAGAAAGACATGATGTTAAAACTTCCTAGCATCCCTGTGGCAACCAAAGTGATAAGGATAGCTGCACAGGACATACAGATGAAGAATTATAAAGACACGATTTTACGTTTTCCTTTATTCTGATTGGAGCCCTGGTGGTGCAGTGGTTAAGAGCTCGCTGCTAACCAAAATGTCGGCAGTTCGAATCCACCAGCTGCTTTTTGGAAATCCTATAGGGCAGTTCTACTCTGTCCTATAGGGTCACTATGAGTTGAAATTGACTCAGTGGCAACGGGTTTACTTTGGTTTGGTAATACCAGGTAAAATAGCTAATGTGTACTGTTTCCATGGGAAATATACAAGATAACGTATTCAGAAATGTAGACACAAGAAATAACATCATGAAATAATAATAGCACCTACCAGCAAAAAGAGTTAAAAAACCATAAGATTAATTATTTAATTATTGCATTTCCAAAAAAAGGTATTTCTAAATATCTGTTTTTCTTTTAAATAGTCAATTTCTATCATTCAGAAAAGGTAGAAGAGCTGTTATTATGTTGCACTTATGAGCAACTCTCTTAGATCCCTTTAATTGTACCAAAACTATTTATAGTTTTTTCTATGAACAGATGAGTCCTTCATGAATACTGAAAAGTAGTATTTTCTTTCAAATGCAGAGGGTTTTATATTTTTAGTTAAAATGATCAAGCAGCAGGCAATTTGAAAAGTCACTAAAAATAGTTTGCATCCTATGTACAGGAAAATATTATGAAAGATTTTTTATTTTTTCATTTCCTATCCACATATCCCTAAAAGTGCTCAGACTTTATTTATCCAGTGAAACTCCCAGATAAATCAACAGTGTATTCTTTAAATCTGATGAGGACTGAAACCATTTCTGTATAGTTTCTACAAGGCTATGTCCTCTCTTGAACTTTCAATTACTCCTCTTCAGCAAAAAGTCACACATTTCTCATACTTTCCTAATAGCTATTTTTTTCTTCTTCCTCTTTCTGTAATCAAGCATCCCTTATACTTGCTTTGGCACAGAGAGAATAATTGTTTTTTTTCTTGGTTCACTAATAAAGAATCCTATGGAGAAGTTACAAGTGCTCCACTGAAAAATGTGCCTTCTTATATATTTGATAGATGCTCATTGTGAGCATTCTGAAAATTCATAGTATTAGAAAGAAGTGAGAGAAAGAAATACGTATAGTTCCACCAGCCAGGGAAAAAAAATCTTTGACCTTTAGGTTTGCTTCCAGTATAATACTGATTTTTTTTTTACTTTAGTTGTGTATATTATTTCTTCATACCCCTACTCATGTGGTTGTTCACCAGACAGAGAAATTACACTAAATAGCTATGTTTCCTCCAGTGTCAAACACACCAGTTGGCAACCAGATCACAGTTCTTCTGAACCTTGATACACTGATAAAGTGAACTGCTTGATGTCTGCACAACTGTGTCTCTTTCCTTTGCTCACTTTACCACCCACAGCACCTCTTGGCTAATCAAAAAGAGAGGTAATTGGAAACTACCAAGTTGGCTCAATCTATCTTTTAATTGTTGGTTTTAATATATTTGAAAAATAAAGACAAATGTGTGAAATTGACTTAAAGGCTTAAGTGATGTAGTGTGGTATAGGGTAAAATTCACTGGTGTAGGATAAAATACTACAGGAGCAGTGAGTATATTTCCCCCCTCCACACTCTTCTTCTGCTGAAAGATCCAGTTCTAGACAATCATAGGTCTGCATTACCTGCAGCCATGACTTGAAGTAAGATGGAGGCAGAACTGAGAGCAGAGGTTGGAGGAAAATGTTAAAGTTCTACTTCTGCCTCTACGGCACAGTGAGTTATTGGGAAGAAAGATTAAGGGATCATGCTACAGTAAAGATACATTGATAAATTTATGCAAAATATAGAGATATTGATAAATTTAAGAACTTGATAGAGATAAAAAATTACAAGTTTAAGTCTCAAATTCAGGGCAACTGTGATTGAGATTCCAATCAAGTTTTTCCTCATGTCACTCTACACAAACTGCTAGTTAAAATGACCTTTGACTTCCACATTGATACATCTCAAGGTCAGTTGTCAGTCATTATTTTACTTGACTTATTAACTAGATTTTACATAGTTGTTCAGACTATTCTCCTGGAAGTGTGTTTTCCACTTGACTTCTAGGATACCATAGCCCTGGTTTTATTCCTACTTCATAAGGTGCTTCTCTTAGTGTCCCTAATTGGTCCCACTTCATACTTCATTTTCCTGACCTCTTAAAGTTGCAATGCCCCAGGTCTAGTCTGTGAGTGTGTTTTCTACCTAATCTTACTCCTTTAGTAATCTCATTTAATGTCATAGTTTTAAGTATTATCTTTAAATCGATGACTCCTAAATTTGTATCTCCAACCTCTCTACTGAACTCCAGAGTCACATATCTAACAACTCTATTGACACTTCCACTTGGATGTTTAACAGACATCTTAAACCTAATATACTTGAAATTTAATTCCTAATTTACCTCCAAGAAAGTGCTTTAGTTATATTTCCTCATTATAATTAACGACAACTCAGTTATTCCAGTTGTTAAGACCATGAAAATTGGAGTCGGCCACAACTCTTCTCTTTTTTCAAAGTCCACATCCAATCCATCAGGGAATCCTGTTGGTTCTACCTTCAAAACATACTCAGAATATGACTATTTTTCACTACCGTCCATCCTTCTCAAAGCCACAATATTCACTCATATGAGTTATTCCAACAGCTTCTTATTTGGCTTCCCTGCTTCAAATCACAATGACCATTTTAAAACACAAGTCAGATTATGTCATGCTACTCAAAATCCTTTAATGTCTTCTGATATCACTCAGAGAAATAGCCAGAATCCTATGCAATCTTGTCTTCTGTTACCTCTCTGTTTTCACCTCCAAGTACTTCCCCCTTGTTTACTCAACTCTAGCCACCTGACTTCCTTGTTGGTCCTGCAACTAAGTAGGATATGGCTTTGGTGCCTTTATAAAGGCCCTGCCTGGAATACTCCCCACCCTCATAGGTCCTTATATCAGGATCCCCTATTTTACTTTCTTTTCACTTTTAAGTCTTTGTTCAGTGAGGCTTTTGATGACTCCCCATTTAAAATAGACTCTTCTCTTCCCAACATGTTTTATCCCTTGTCCTCTTTTACTTCTCTACATAGTGTCAAGAGTGGAACTGGATTCTTTGATGGTTACGAGGGTGGGGAGGGAAAAGGAGAGGAAATCATTAAGTAGATAGCAGACAAATGTCAACTTCGGTGAAGGGAAGGACAGCATACAATATAGGAGAAGTCAACACAACTGAACCAAAGCAAAAGCACAGAAGTTTCCTAGACACATCTAAACACTTTGAGGGACAAAGTAGCTGGGGCTGAGGCCTGGGGACCATAGTCTCAAGGGACATCTAGGTTAATTGGCATAACAAAGTTTATAAAGAAAATGTTCTATATACCACTTTGGTGAGTAGCGTCTGGTGTCTTAAAAGCCTGCCAGCGGCCATCTAAGATACAATTACTAGTCCCATCCCACTTGGAGCAAAGGAGAATGAAGAAAATCAAAGACACAAGAGAACTACTAGCAAAGGACTAAAGGACCACACAAACCAGAGACTCCACCAGTCTGAGACCAGAAGAACTACATGGTGCCTGGCTACCACCAATGACTACACTGGCAAGGATCACAACAGAGAGTCCGGGACAGAGCAGGAGAAAAATGTAGAACAGAGTTCAAATTCACATAAAAAGACCAGACTTACTGGTCTGACAGAGACTGGAGGAATCCCAGAAACTATAGCCCTCGAATGCTTTGCTAACCCAGAACTGAAACCATTCCTGAAGCCCACTTTTCAGACAAAGATTAGAAAGGCTTATAGAATGGAAAATAACACATGTGAGGAATGCGCTTCCTAGTTCAATCAAATATACCTTACCAAATGGGCAGCTCCCTTCCAAAAGCAGGATGAGAAGGCAAGGAACTGGATGAATGGACACAGGAAACCCGGATTGGAAAGAGGGAGCATGCTTTCACATTGTGGGGATTACAACCAATGTCACAAAACAATATGTGTAGAAAATTTTGAATGAGAAATTAACTTGAGTTATAAACTTTCACCTAAGGCACAATTTAAAAAAAGAGTGGAGCTGTAGAGATCTGAATTACCAGGTGTCAGATTAGCTGATCAAGACAATGAGACAAAATGAAAGCAACGGTCAAGCCTTTAATCAGTTATTGCAATAGTATAAGCCAGAGGCTAAACCAGAGAAAGTATCAACTCTCCCAATGTTTCATTTTCCCCATGGAACAACACTAAGAGAGAGTCAGATGGTTCAGTGCAGGCTTGGGGTATCATCTCACTGCTGAAGGAATCACTGAACAAAAACCTCCTGCTGTTTTATGAACCCAGGGGCCAGAGGGATGGAACAGAGAAAAGACTAGAAGTGGAAAAGTACTTCCAACTGAGTCAGACTGGAGAAAAGTGTTGTCAAGCCCCCCTCTTACTTCCCCTGACAGGAAGCTCTCTGCAAAGATGTATCAGGAAGGCCTTAAAAGAAGGGTCCCAAAAGAGAGGTGTCTGAATGGAAGTGCCTGGACTAGGAATGTAGATGCACATAAGAACATGGCCAGCCAGGGGGCCCTGAGTCGGCCTGCAACTCCCTTCAGGGACTAAAATGTATTTACTGTGCATCAAGTCTGATGTAGGGAGGGTAGCTTTTCCCTGTCAGGTAAAACTTTTTTAATTTTCTGTGGTCGGGACTAAAGATCACACACAGGTTCTGGCTAGGAGCCAGACTCCAAATACATCATCTACCATCTTTTAAAAATATTTTTGTTTATTAAATGTATTCTCCCACTTGCATGTAAACTTCATGATAGTAGGAACTTTGAGCTGATTAGTACTAGATCACAAACACCTAGAATTTAGTCTGATATGTAGTATATGCCCAATAAATATTTGTTCAATAGCTGAATAAGAACAAACCTGGAATATGTCATCTTTAAAGTAGCAGAAGAAAAACTGATCTAGATAAAGGGAAGAAGGTGAAAAGAAAATGAAACAAAATGAAAGTGTGTCGTTTGATGCCGTTGAATCAATTCTGACTCATAGCGGCCCTATGTACAACAGAGCGAAACACTGCCCTGTCCTGTGCCTTCCTCACAATCGTTGCTATGCTTGAGCCCACTATTGCAGCCACTGCGTCAATCCATTTCATTGAGGGTCTTCCTCTTTTTCACTGACCCTCTACTTTACCAAGCATGAGGTCCTTCTCCAGCGATTAGTCCTTCCTGATAACATGTCCAAAGTATGTGAGACGAACTCTCACCACCCTTGCTTCTAAAGAGCATTTTGGCTGTACTTCTTCCAAGACAGATTTGTTCATTCTTTTGGCAGTCCGTGGTATATTCACTATTCTTCACCAACACCATAATTCAAAGGCATCAATTCTTCTTTGGCCTTCCTTATTCATTGCCCAACTTTCAAATGCATGTGAGATGATTGAAAATACCATGGCTTGTGTCAGGTATACCTTAGTACTTACAGTGATATCTTTGTTTTTAACACTTCAAAGAGTTCTTTTCTTTTCTTTTTTTTGCATCTATATTCATGAGAGATATTGGTCTGTAATTTTCTTTTTCGTGGTGTCTTTGCCTGGGTTTGGTATCAGGGTTATGCTGGCTTCGTAACATGAGTTTGGAAGTATCCCTTCCTTCTTTATGTTCTGAAATAGTTTGACTATTTCTGGTACAAGATCTTCTCTGAATCTTTGGTAGAATTCTAGAGTGAAGCTGTCTGGGCCAGGACCTTTTTTTGTTGGGAGTTTTTTTATTACCTTTTCAATCTCTTTTCTTGTTATGGGTCTGTTCAGATTTTCAGCATCACTTTGTGTTAGTTTGGGTAGGCAGTGTGTTTCTAGAAATTTATCCATTTCTTCTAGGTTTTCAAAATTTGTTGGAGTATAGTTTTTCATAATACTCTCTTATGAGCATTTTTATTTCAGTTGGGTCTGTTATAATGTCCCCCATTTCATTTCTTATTTGGGTTATTTGCGTCCTCTCCTGTTTTTCTTTTGTCAGTCTGGCCAGTGGTTTGTTTATTTTGTTTTTTCTTTCAAAACTTTTGGTTTTGTTGATTCTTTCTATGTCTTTCTATTCTCGATTTCATTTATTTCTACTTTGATCTTTATTATTTCCTTTCTTCTAATGGCTGTGGGCTTTTTTTTGCTGTTCTCTATTTGTTCTAGTTGTGTAGTTAATGTTTTGATTTTGTCCCTTTCTTCTTTTTTGATGTGTGCATGTATTGCTATAAATTGTCCTCTGAGGACTGCCTTTGCTGCATCCCAAAGGTTTTGGTATGATGTGTTTTCATTCTCATTTGATTCTAGGAATTTTTTGATTCCATCTCTGATTTCTTCTATTATCCAGTGATGTGTAAGCAGAGTGTTATTCAATTTCCTTGTAATTGACTTTTTTCCTTGCTCTTCCTGTTGTTTATTTCTACCTTGATGGCATTGTGGTCAGAGAAGATATTTTGTATTATCTCAACAGTTTTGGATCTTGTTGAGTGAGGATTGCTCTGTGGCCTAAGATGTGGTCTATTCTGGCAAACATTCCATGTGCATTGGAAAAGAATGTGGACTTTGCAGCTGTTGGGTGTAGTGTTCTATATATGTCTATGAGGTCCAGTTGGCTGATTGTGCCCTTTAGGTGTTCTATACCTTTGCTGAGTTTCTTTTTAGATGTTCTGTCCTTTACCAAGAGTGGTGTGTTCAAGTCTCCTACTGTTATTGTGGAACTGTCAATTTTTCTTTCCAGAGCTGTTAGAGTTTCTTTTATGTATTTTGGAGCTCTATCATTGGGTGCATAGATGTTTATTATGGTTATGTCTTCATGATGGATCCTTCCCTTAATGATTATATAGTGCTCTTTTGTGTCTTTATGGTTGATTTTTTTTTTTAAATCGATTTTGTCTGAGATTAATATTGCCACTCCTGCTTTTTTTTTTCTGGTAGCTGTTTGCTTGATAAGTTTCTTTCCATCCTTTGATTTTTAATAAATTCACGTCTTTGTTTCTAAGGTATGTCTCTTGTAGACAGCATATTGAAGCATTCTGTTTTTTTATCCATTCTGTCACTCTCCATCTCTTTATGGGTGCGTTTAGGCCATTTACATTCAGTGTAATTATTGATAGGTGTGAGTTTATTGCTGTCATTTTTTGGTGCTTTTTTTTGTGGTGCTGACGTTTTCTTTGTTCCTCTTACTGTCCTGTGCTGAATTCCTTTTGTTTGTGGATTTTTTTTTCACTTCTTTTGTTTTTGTAGTTTTGTTTTTACAGATACTTTATGTTTTTCTTCCTTATTTTGATGAGTAGGTTTGTTAAATTTCTTTGTGGTTACTTTGAAATTTACCCTTATATTCCTAGGTTTGAACCAGTCTATTATTACTTGGTATCACCTTATCTTCCTCTCCATAGAAGGTTCTATACCTACAACATTTATTCCCTCTTTTATTGTACTGATGCTATTGTCATTTACAGATTAACCTCTCTGGTTCCCTGTTGTAATTCTTTTGGTTTTGGATAGTCCTTAAGAGTTCATTTCCTAGTTTGGTATCTGGCTATACAATCCTGTGCCCTAGAAGCAGCCTGTGTTTTGATGTTGATGTTCTCAGATCAAAGGACACTCTTTAACAAGTCTTGTAAGTTTGGTTTCATTTTTGCATAGTCTCTTAATTTCTGTTTATCTGGAAATATCCTAATTTCATCATCATATTTGAAGTGAGAGTTTTGCAGGATATATTATTCTTGGCTGGCAATTTTTTTCTTTCAAGGTTTTATGTATTTCATCCCATTGCCTTCTTGCTTGCATGGTTTCTGCCAAATAATCCAAGTTTAGTCTTATGATTTCTCCTATGTATGTGACTTTTTGTTTTCCTTGAGCTACTCTCAAGATTCTTTGTCCCTTGTTTTAGTGAGTGTGATTGTGATATGCCTTGGTGATTTTCTTTTGTGGTCTATCATATATGGGGTTCGTTGAGCTTCTTGGATGGTCAGCTTTTTATCTTTCATGATATTCAGGAAGTTTTCTGTCAGCAGTTCTTCAATGGTCCTCTCTGTTTTCTCCCCCTGTTCTGGAACTCCAATCACTCAAAAATTTTTGCTTTCGATTTTATCCCACATAATTCTCAGGGTTTCTTCATTTTTCTTCATTCTTTTTTCTGAGTTTTCCTCAGAGTTGTATCCAAGTGTTTGTCTTCAATTTCACTGATCCAGTCTTCCATCATTCCAAACCTGTTCCTCAGCCCTTCTATGACACTGTCCATTTCTAAAATCTTGCTGTTTATCTTTTGGATTTTTAATTGTTGTTTCTGTATGATTTCTAGCTGTTAATTTATTTTAGCATTTTGTCCCTGTATTATTTTCTTGAATTCTTTCATTTTTTTGTCTGTATTTTCCATGAATTTGTCTGCCTTTTCCATGAATTTGTCTATTTGTTCATCATTTTTGTCTGTATTTTGCTTCAACTCTTGGATAATTCTGAATATTAGAAATTTGAATTCCCTATCAGCTAGGTCTAGTGGCTTTTCTTCTACTGGAAAGTCATCTGGTGTTTTTTTTTTTGGATGCCTACTGGAACCATCCTGTCCTGTTTTTGTATATCTTTTGATATTGTCTGCTGTCTTCAGAGTATTCAGTTGTTATTTTCCTCATTTATTGTTTGTAGATTTGTTTCTTTGGTCCTGCTTTTTTGTTTTATTTGGTTATGTCTGAGCAGGCGGGCTGTGCATTCTTTATTATTTGCTCATCTGCAGGTACAAAGAGTTCTTTCGCAGCAGATTTGTCCAATGCAACGTGTCTTTTGATTTTTTGACTGCTGCTTCCTTAGGTTATGATTGTGGATCCAAGTAAAATGAAATCCTTGATAACTTCAGTCTTTTCTCCGTTTACCCATGATGTTGCTTATTGCTCCAGTTGTGAGGATTTTTGTTTTCTTTATGTTGTGGTATAATCCATATAGGTTGTGGTCTTTGATCTTCATTAGTAAGTGCTTCAAGTCCTCTTCACTTCAGCAACCAAGGTTGTATCAACTGCATAACTCAGGTGTTAATGAGTCTTCCTCCAATCCTGATGTCCCATTCTTCTTCATATAGTCCAGCTACTTGGATTATTTGCTCAGCATACACATTGAGTAAGTATGATGAAAGGATACAATCCTGATGCACACCTTTCCTGACTTTGAACTGCAGTATCCCCTTGTTCTGTTCAAATGACTGCCTCTTGATTTATGTATAGGTTCCTCATGAGCACAATTAAGTGTTCTGGGATTCCCATTCTTCACAATGATGTCCATAATTTGTTATGATCCACACAGTCAAATAGTTTGCATAGGCAATGAAACACAATGAAAGTATAGTCAATTGAAAATATAACATAGAATGTCAGAAATAAGTCTTAGTGTAAAAATATAAATTAGTTATTCTCACTAGTTAAAAGAGATTGACTTTAACAGATTTTTTAAAAAACTAAATAATTTGGTTACATAGAATAGAAACACTGAAAAATGCAGAAAGTTTGAAAATGAAAGGGTGGCAAAAGACATGAGGTAAAATATGAGAGTATGTTTCTAACCATAATGTAATGAGATAAGATATTAAGTACTAAAATTACATCTGAAAAGTTCTCTGGAAATTAAGTGACATTTCCAGGTATTTCTTGGTTTGTAAAGGGAATCATACAAAAATTAAGAAATACTTACATCTGAATTATAATTTAAATGAAAACATCATATATCAAAATTTGTGCAAGGTAATAATTGAGAAACAAACATATAGTTTTAAATATACACAAGCAAAGGTGGTTTTAAGAAGTGAACTAAGCACGCGGTGCAAGAGATTGTTAAAAGAATAAAAAAGCAAATCAAAATTGTGAGAAAAACAATGTAGATACTGACAGAAAACAAACAAATAGGACAAAAAACAATTAAGGAAACCAACTATTTGAAAAGGTTAATAATAACCAACTTCTGGTAAGACTGAACAAGGAGGAAAGAAGATGTAAATAAGATAAAATGAGAAAAAATGGGAATAGTGTAAATGCAACTACAAATTATATATATAAAAATTATACACATACGTAACTATGTAGGTATGCGCACATACAAATATGTATATGTATATATGTTTATACATATTCATAAAACAGATCTTCACTAATAAATTTGAAAACCTAGAATAAAGGTCAAAATTTACAGACATCAGAATAGAAAACCTGAGTAGGTTGTAGTAAAGTTGTAGTAAAAAGCCTCACCTTTAAACATCCAGGACACAGGTTATTTTATAGCAAAGTTCTCCCAAAATTTCAAGCCACAGTTAATTACTTTCCTTTACAAGTTATTGAGGAAAATAGAAAAAAGAGCACATTGATTTCTGAAGCCAATTAA
This sequence comes from Dugong dugon, assembly GCA_030035585.1. Taxonomy (NCBI): domain Eukaryota; kingdom Metazoa; phylum Chordata; class Mammalia; order Sirenia; family Dugongidae; genus Dugong; species Dugong dugon. The sequence continues at coordinate 94,829,268 of CM057463.1, read as the reverse complement.
TCTTGATTTCAAAACCTGATGTGTAAACACAAGACAAGATAATTGTAGTCCCATTTTGTTCATGATCATAGATATAAATGATAAAACTAAAATATTAATATTAAAAATAGTATTAACTAACCAAATACAGTAGTATGAAACAACAACCTCACAATCAAATATGAATTATCCTCAATAGCAAGAAAATAATACTGGAATAGAAAACTAACAAAAAATTAGGCAAAGGATATAAATAGGCAGATTACAGAAACTGGATTCCCAAAGAGCTAGCAAACATATGAAGAGGTGCTCAAATGCACAAGCAGATAAATGCAAATTAAATAAAAATGAGATATCACCCACCAATCTGGCAAAAATTAGAAAGCCAGAAAAATGTCAAGTCTTAGTACAGCTGTGGCCATATAGGACCCCAATCACTGGTGTTGATGTGTTGACTCAAAGTCACACTAGAGAAAACTGGCAGCACTCATTCAAATTAAGCATACGTGTGTACTATGACTCAGCATTACACTACTAGGTACATAGCTCAAAGCAATTCTCAATCAAGTTCATAAGGGGAAACATGAAGTTATACATAATAGCACAGTCTGTGGTAAAGTGAAATAGGAGTCATCTGTGTAGCCACCTCATGCAGTGGATGCTGCAATTAGAAGAAATAAGCAATATGCACACATAGCGACATGGATAAATTAAAAGTAAAGTGGAAGTTAAGAAATAAGAACGAAAATGTGAACTACAATGTATATTAGTAATTTTAAAAAATGAAAGTACCGCAAAATGGCGCTCTAGGCAGAAGCATCATGCCGTCCCTCCAAAGCAAATATCCAAAAAACTAAGCCAAACAGAGAAAACACCAATACTGAAACCCTAAAAAATCAAATGAAGACATAAATAACTTGGCCAAGCACCAGATGGAGTGAGAAAACTGACAGAGAACGGAGAGCGAGGAGAGATTCATCCAGAGGTTCCCTATCTGCTAACACAGCACAGATCTGCCATCTTGGACTCCTATCAGAGACCAACAAATAGGGGGTATGAGAAAGCAACTTCACAGAGCTTCAAGCAGGAGACAAAACAACCAGTAATTTGCAATAAATGCTTTCCCACCCCCCACCCTTATTCACCCCCACTCAGGCTCCTCTGCTTCCCGTGGCCACAGTCTCTTGGCCGGGAAGCAACAGGTGCTCGGATTCCAGCCACCCACACTGGCCAGCTCACTGAGTGCCATTTGTTGGCTGCTGGTGTTGCTTTTTGCTGCTTCTTTTGATCTCTTCCTTACCTCTCACCACCTCCCCCTCCTTTTGCTCAAATACCTGGCTACGTGCACCATCTTTGCTTCTTCCTAAGGGGCTGCAGAGCTCCGTTCGAGTGTGTAACTGCTTCCCAGTCTGGGCTGCCATTGTGGTGGAATCCCAGGGCTTTTGTTTGATTGTTTGTTCTGAATTATTTGTTTGTGTTCTTTTCCTTTTCTCAAGTTAGAAGCCCGTTCTGGCTGGGTGGTGCTGCGTGGCTTGGGACATAACCCCTCAGCTTGTGCAGACACACAGAGGGATCCCTGAGCGCATTTCTTCTTTCATGGGTTTTTTTTTTTTTTTCCTGTTCTTTTTGGGGGCTTTTCTTGATCTTTTTTTTTAATTTTGTTTTGTTTTCTTTTCCTGCTTTTCCCCTTTTTGTCTTTCTTCATTACTCAGTTTCTCGTCTCTCTATACCTTACTTCTCTTCCTGTTCCCTGAATACCTGCCACTGAATAACTCTACGCCTTCTAGCCAGGCTGTACTGCAACACCTGGGAACAATTTCCCCAGACCTCGTAGCCGCACTGGTGGGATCCCCGGGAGCTTTGCTGTTCTTTTTTCTTTCTAATTTTTATTTATTCAGTCTTTTCTTTTCTTCTTCTTCCCCTTTTTGTTTTTCTCCATTTCATAGTCTCTCATCTCTCCTCTCCAACGGCAAGCTCCCCAGCACTCTTTTTTATTTGTTTGTATGTTTTTCACTTCTGTTCCTCTCTCCTCTCTCCCATATCCATCTTAGCTCCACACATAACAATCTCACCCCTCCATCCAGCCTATCTGCACTGTGCGCTTAACATCACACCACCAAACACCATAGGCACGGCATACCAGAACCTGCCCTGCAGTAACTACCAACCCGCCCTGGCAGCTGCAGTAAGTGCCACAAACAACTCATCCCAGCAACTCCTCTTCAGCTAGACCTGCCCTGCTGTACCATATCTGAGCAACTGACCCTGCCATTTGGAGAAGGAAGAAAAAAGTATTGTGCCGACAGACGAGCAAACAACAAAGAACACACAGACCACCTGTTCAGACAGGGCCAAATAAAACATAGGATGAAATAAACAAATCTACAACCAATAAACGAGAAAAATAACTACTGAATGCCCTGAAGACAGCAGACAATATCAAAACATTTACTACAACAGGATAGAATGGTTCCAGTAGGTATCCAAAATAAAACACCAGATGACTTTCCAGTTGTGGAAAAGGCACTAGAACAACCTGATAGGGAATTCAAATCTCTAACACTCAGAATTATCCAAGAGTTGAAGCAAAAAGCAGACAAAAATGAGGAAAAAAATTAAAAAATTCATAGAAAAGGCAGACAAATACATGGAAACTACAGACCAAAAAAATGGAAGAATTCAGGAAAATAATGCAGGAAGAAAATGCCAAAATAAATTCACAACTGGAAATCACACAAAAACAACAATTTGAAATCCAAAAGATAAACAACAAGATCTCAGAAATGGACAGTGTCATAGAAGGGCTGAGGAGCAGATTTGAAATGGTAGAAGACAGGATCAGTGGAATTGAAGACAAACAGTTGGATACAACTCTGTTCAAGGAAAACTCAGAAAAAAGAACAAAGAAAAATGAAGAGACCCTGAGAGTTATGTGGGATACAATCAAAGCAAAAATTTGCAAGTGATCAGAGTTACAGAACAGGGGGAGAAAACAGAAAACACAGAGAGTATCATTGAAGAACTACTGACAGAAAACTTCCCCAATATCAAGAAAGAAGCTCAACGAACCCCATATAGGATAGACCCCAAAAGAAAAACACAAAGGCGTATCATAATCACACTCGCTAAAACCAAAGACAAACAATCCTGACAGCAGCTCATGAAAAACAAGAAGTCACGTACAGAGGAGAAATAATGAGACTAGGCTCATATTATTCGGCAGAAACCATCCAGGCAAGAAGGCAATGGGATGACATATATAAAATCTTGAAAGAAAAAAATTTCCAGCCAAGAATAATATATCTTGCAAAACTCTCATTCAAATATGATGGTGAAATTAGGACATTTCGAAATAAACAGGAATTAAGGGACTATGTAAAAACCAAACCAAACTTACAAGAATTATTAAAGGGAGTTCTTGGATCTGAGAACAAACAACTTCAGCTCACAGGCTGAATCTAGGACTCAGGATCGTACCAGCCATATCCAAACCTAGGAAATGAACTCTCAAGGACTATCCAAAACCAAGAGAAATACAACAGGGAATCAGAGTATTTAATCTGAAAATGACAACAACATTGGAATGATAAAAGAGGGAATAAATGGTGGAGGTATAGAACCTTCTAAGGGAGAAGAAGACAAGGCGATACTAAGTAATAATAGACTGCTTCAAACTTAGAAAGGTTAGGGTAAATTTCACGGTAACCACAAAGAAAGTTAACAAACATACTCATAAAAATAAAGAGGAAAAACGTGAAGTCTCAGAAAAAACAAAACCTACAACAATAAAAGAAATGAAAAAAAATCCACAGACGAAACAAATTCAGCACATGAGAGTAAGAAGAACAAAGAAAATGTCAAAACCACAAAAAAAGCACGATGAAATGACAGCAAAAAACTCACATCTATCGATAATTACACTGAATGTAAATGGACTCAATGAACCCATAAAGAGATGGAGAATGACAGAATGGATAAGAAAACAGTATCCATCAATTTGCTGTCTACAAGAGACACACCTTAGAAACAAAGATGTGGATTTATTAAAAGTCAAAGGTTGGAAAAAATATATCAAGCTAACAACTACCAAAAAAGAGCAGGAGTGGCAATTCTAATCTCAGATAAAATAGACTTTAAAACAAAATCTACTATAAAAGACAAAGATGGACACTATGTAATGATTAAGAGGATGATCCATCATGAAGACATAACCATAATAAACATCTACGCACCCAATGACAGGGCTCCAAAATACATAAAACAAACTCTAACAACACTGGAAAGAGAAATTGACAGTTCCACAATAATATTAGGAGACTTCAACACACCACTCTCAGTAAAGGACAGAACAACTAAGAAGAAACTCAGCAAACATACAGAAGACCTAAAGGGCACAATCAGCCAACATGAACTCATAGACATATAGAACACTCCATCCAACCACTGCAAAGTCCACATTCTTTTCCAATGCACATGGAACGTTCTCCAGAATAGACCAAATCTTAGGCCACAGAGCAATCCTCAACAAGATCCAAAATGTTGAGATAATTCACAGTATCTTCTCTGACCACAATGCCATCAAGGTAGAAATTAACAACAGAAAGAGCAAGGAAAAAAATTCAATTACATGGAAACTGAATAATACTCTGCTTACAGATCACTAGGTGATAGATGAAATCAGAGATGGAATCAAAAAATTCCTAGAATCAAATGAAAATGAAAACACATCATACCAAAACCTTTGGGACACAGCAAAGGCAGTCCTCAGAGGACAATTTATATAGCAATAGATGCACACATCAAAAAAGAAGAAAGGGACAAAATCAAAACATTAACTACACAACTCAAGCAAATGGAAAGAGAACAGCAAAAAAAGCCCACAGCAACCAGAAGAAAGGAAATAATAAAGATCAGAGCAGAAATAAATGAAATAGAGAACAGAAAAACAATAGAAAGAATCAACAAAACCAAAAGGCAGTTCTTCGAAAGAATCAACAAAATCGACAAACCACTGGCCAGACTGACAAAAGAAAAACAGGAGAGGACTCAAGTCACCCAAATAAGAGATGAAATGGGGACATTACAACAGACCCAGGGGAAATAAAAAGGCTCATAACAGAATATTATGAAAAACTATACTCCAACAAATTTGAAAACCTAGAGGAAATGGATAAATTTCTAGAAACACACTACCTATCCAAACTACAACAAAGTGATGTTGAAAATCTGAACAGACCCATAAAAACAGAAGAGACTGAAAGGCACTAGAAAAACTCCCAACAAAAAAAAAGCCCTGGCCCAGATGGTTTCACTGGAGAAGTCTACAAAACATTCACAGAAGAGCTTGTACCAGTACTACTCAAGCTATTTCAGAGCATAAAAGAGGAAGCAACACTTCCTAATTCATTCTATGAAGCCAGCATAACGCTGATATCAAAACCAGGCAAAGACACCACAAAAAAACAAAATTACAGACCAGTATCTCTCATGATATAGATGCAAAAAGTCTCAGCAAAATTCTAGCCAGTACAATTCAGCATCATATCAAAAAAATAATACACCACAACCAAGTAGGATTCATACCAGGTATGCAAGGATGGTTCAACATTAGAAAATCAACATCATCCACCACATAAATAAAATGAAAGAAAATAATCACATGATCATCTCAATTGATGAAGAAAAGGCATTCAACAAATTCCAACACCCATTCCTGATAAAAACTCTCAATCAAACAGGTAGAGAAGGGAAATTTCTCAACATAATAAAGGGCATCTATGCAAAACCAATGGCCAACATCATTCTTAATGGAGAGAGGCTGAAAACATTCCCCTTAAGAACAGGAACAAGACAAGGATGCCCTTCATCACCGCTCTATTTAACATTGTACTGGAAGTTCTAGCTCGAGCAATAAGGCAAGAAAAAGAAATAAAGGGCATCCAAATTGGTAATGAAAAAGTTAAACTGTCCCTGTTTGCGAATGATATGATACTATACATAGAAAACCCTAAAGACACTACGAGGAATCTACTGCAACTAATAGAAAGATTCAGCAGAGTAACAGGATACAAGATAAACACAAAAATCTGTGGTATTCCTATACACCAATAAAGAGAACGATGAAAAGGAAATCAGGAAAACAATACCATTTATAATAGCCCCTAAAAGAATAAAATACTTAGGAATAAATCTAACCAGGGATGTAAAAGACTATACAAAGAAAGCTACAAAACACTACTAGAAGAAACCCAAAGGGATCTACATAAATGGAAAGACATACCATGCTCATGGATAGGTAGACTCAACATTGTGAAAATGACAATTCTACCCAAAGCAATTTACAAATACAATGCAATCCTGATCCGAATACCAACAACATTCTTCAAAGAGATGGAAAAACTGATCATTAACTTTATATGGAAAGGGAAGAAGCCCCAAATAAGTAAAGCACTACTGAAGAAGAAGAATAAAGTTGGACTCACACTACCTGACCTCAGAACCTACTATACAGCTATGGTAGTCAGAACAGCCTGGTACTGGTACAACGACAGATACATTGACCAATGGAACAGAATTGAGAACTCAGATGTAAATCCATCCACCTCCGGTCACCTGATCTTTGACAAAGTCACAAAATCCATCAAATGGGGAAAAGACAGTCTTTTTAACAAATGGTGCTGGTAAAACTGGATATCCATCTGCAAAAAAACGAAACAGGACCCATACCTCACACCATATACAAAACTAATTCAAAATGGATCAAAGACCTAAATATAAAACCAAAAACAATAAAGTTCATAGAAGAAAAAAATAGGACCAATGCTACAGGCCCTAATACACGGCATTAACAAGATACAAACCATAACCATCAACACACAAACCCCAGAAGATAAGCTAGATAACTGGGATCTTCTAAAATCAAACACCTATGCTCTTCAAAAGATTTCACCAAAAAAGTAAAAAGGGAACCTACAGACTGGGAAAAAATTTTTGGACAGTACAAGTCAGACCAAGCTCTAATCTCCATAATCTACAAGAAAATCCAACACCTCTCCAACAAAAAGACAAATAATCCTATTAAAAAATGGGCAAAGGAAATGAACAGACACTTCACCAAAGAAGATATTCAAGAGGCTAACAGACACGTGAGGAAATGCTTGCGATCACTCGCCGTTAGAGAAATGCAAATTAAAACCACAATGAGATACCATCTCACCCCGGCATTACTGGCACGAATCAAAAACACTGGAAATAACAAATGTTGGTGGGGCTACGGGGAGATTGGAACTCTTATGAACTGCTGGTGGGCAGGCAAAATGATACAACCATTTTGGAAAATGATATGGTGCTTCCTCAGAAAGCTAGAAATAGAAATACCATATGATCCAGCAATCCCACTCCTAGGAATATATCCAAGAGAAGTAATAGTCGTCACTCCAATAGACGTATGCACACCGATGTTCATGGCAGCATTGTTCACAATAGCAAAAAGATGGAAACAACCTAGATGCCCATCAACAGATGAATGGATAAACAAACTATGGTACATACACACAATGGAGTACTATGCAACTAGAAAGAGCAACAACGAATCTGTGAACCATCTCATAACGTGGATGAAACTGGAGGACATTATGCTGAGTGAAATAAGTCAATCACAAAAGGACAAATATTGTATGAGACCTCTATTGTAAAAACCCATGAAAACATTTACACACAAAAAGTAACACTCTTTGTTGGTTACCCAGGGATGGGTGGGGTTGGGGAAAAATATTAAATAGGCAATAGATAAATGGTATCTTTGGTGAAGGGTGAGACCGTACACAATACTAGGGAAACCAGCGCAACTTGTACAAGAAAAGGTCATGGAAGCTCCATAGACACATCCAAACTCCCTGAGGGACTGAATTACTAGGCTGTGGGGACCATGGTCTTCGGGAACATCTAGCTCAACTGGCATAACACATTTTATAAAGAAAATGTTCTACATTCTACCTTGGTGAGTAGTGTCTGGGGTCTTAAAAGCCTGTGAGCAGCCATCTAAGATACTCAACTGGTCTCATCCCTTTGGGAGCAAGGGAGAATGAAGAGAACAGGATACAAGGAAGAGATTAGTCCAAAGGACTAATGGACCACAGCTACCAAGGCCTCCACCAGACTGAGTCCAGTACAGCTAGATGGAGCCTGGCTACCAGCACTGACTGCTCTGTCCGGGATCACATCAGAGGGCTCTGGACAGAGCTGGAGAAGGATATAGAACAAAATTCTAACACACACAAAAAAGACCAGATTTACTGGCCTAAAGGAGACTATAGAAACCCCGAGAGTACGGCCCCAGACACCCTTTTAGCTCAGTGGTGAAGTCACTTCCGAGGTTCACCGTTCAGCTGTGGATTAGACAGCCCCATAAAACAAAATGGGACTAATGAGGCACAGCAGTCCAGGGACAAGGGCTAGAAGGCAGAAGGGGACAGGAATCCTGGTGATAGGGAACAAAAGGTTGAGTAAGGACAGTGTTGATGTTCAGTGAGATTGTTAACCATTGTCATATGGCAACATGTGTACTAACTGTTTAACGAGAAACTATTTTGTTCTGTAAACCTTCATCTAAAGTGAGAATAGCAGCACAATTGAAAGAGTGTAGTCGATGTCACTGAACTGTGCATGTAGAAATTTTTGAAATGATGTATCTTGGCTATGTATATTTTCACCAAAAAAAAAGGTCGAGAATGGAGCGTGTTGCCATGTCGTGGGGTTGTTAACCAATGTCATAAAACAATATGTGTACTACTGTTTAATGAGAAACTATTTGTTCTGTAAACCTTCACCTAAAATACAATAAAAAAATGAAAGAGCATGTAAAACATTATATATTATGAGAACACTTAACAAAAAACTGTAAGAAATGAAGATATTCATCAAACGTATTAAAATGGTGGTCTATGGTGGGGAGGAGTCCTGGGGGTGTAGTGGTTAAGAGCTCAGCTGCTCACCAAAATGTCAGCAGTTCAAATCCTCCAGCTGCACCTTAGAAACCCTATGGGGCAGTTCTACTCTGTCTTATAGGGTTGCTGTCAGTCGGAATTCACTCGATGGCAACCGGTTTGGCTTTTTTTTTTTGGTATGGTAGGGAGGAATGGGAGTTGGGAAAGGGGTAAATGAGAATACTGAGCAAACAAATACATCAGAGAGACACCAGGGCCTTGCATGAACCAAAGATGATAGTGTGGTGAGAACTGTGTCTTATATTTAACCCAGCCATCTGCAACTGAGAACAAGTACAGCAGAAAGTCATAATGGAGCTGAGATAGAGGACCACAAGCCTGTATTAGAAAATGTTTAAAAAAAGAATGATTCGCAGAGAGTCAGGAAAATCCAGAGATTTTTTTTCAAGTTAGGGGATCTTACAAACTTTTGAATGTAGATGGGAACAGAAGAGAACAATCCAGTAGAAAAGACAAGTAGAAAACATTAGACAGGAAAAAAATATATTTGGAAAAGAAATTTCAAAATGCTAAGATTAATGGCAAATGTGGAACAATTACCTTTAAAAGGGAAGATGAATACATCTTATTCTGAGACTAAAGGAAATCCAGGTATGGGGCAGGTGGCTTTTGTGGAGGCAAGTGTAAATGAGGGGATTCATGCTGACCAGTCTAGTACTCCTAAGTAAGAAAGTACTTGGTATTAATTAAAGAGTTGAGATGGAAGGATCTGTGATGAAGGATAGAAAGTTGGTCATTTTTCTTAGGCCTTGATTTGCAAACTCTTTTCTCATCCTGCTCTACAAACAGTTTTTCCTACCTCAGAAAATGTCTATTTTCTAGCCTGGTTCTCCAGACAAATACCCGAGGATCAGTTCTTATCAGTGTTTCTCCTCTTCCTTTATCACTGCATTCAATCCTTCAACAGATTTTATTGGCACTGCCTCCAAAATATATCCCAAGTCCATCCATGTCTGTCCATCTCTACTGAAACTATCTATTTTCCAAATTTTTGTCATCTCTTAGACTGATTATTTCAATAACCACCAGCTACTGTCAAGTTGACTTCAACTCCTGGAGACTCTGTGTGTGTCAAAGTAGAACTGTGATTCATAGGGTTTTCAATGACTGATTTTTCTAAAGTAGATCACCAGGACTTTCTTTCAAGGTGCATCAGGGTGGATCCAAACCTCTAGCCTTTTATCCACCCAGGGAGGATTATTTCAACAGTCTCCTGTTTTTCCTGCTTGACTCTGGTCCTCCAATCCATTCCCCATCCTTAGACAAAGTCATCTTTTTGAAATACAAATCAAATTACTCCCCTGATTGAGATCCTCTAATGACTTCCTATTATTCTTACAATAAAACTCAATTTCTTACTATGGTCTCAGGACCCTACAGGATGTAGGCCTTGCCTACTTCTCCAAACATATCTTTTAATATTCTCCCCATCATTCACTACCCTCCAGCCACACTGGCCTTCTGTCTGTTTTTCAGACACACCAACTTTATCTGGACTCTAAGGTCTTTTCATATCCTTCTCCTTTTGACTAAAATGCTCTTCCCATGATCTTTGCCTTAATGAATCATACCCATCTTCATGTGCCTGTGGAGGTGGAAAACAAAATGTGGAAACTGAGGACGACATCAAGCACAGAGAACACGGCCAAAGCCTGTTTCCACAGGGCAACAGCTTTGGATAAAAGGTAACCTAAATTCTTAGAAATTATAACAAGCTTGTTTCTTTAGATTTATGTGTAACTAACCTTGCATCTTTAGCTCCTACATTCCAGACAAGCAGACACTTAGAAACCTGCATCAGCAGGCACTGACCCCTTGAGACCTGTGTTGTTTAACTTCTTAGCCAAACACAGTTCTGAGGAAGAAAGGATGTCAAGGGACATTTTGATGAATGTCCGAAAGACTGATCCAAACTGCCTGGACTTCACTGACTTTCTTTGTACCTCAGACTATAAAAACCCCATAATGCCCCATCTCATTTGCAACACTCAGTCTCATACCAGGTGTTGCCCAATTCCCAAATTCTATGATGGACTAATAAATCTATAGTATTGTTTTAACTTTGTTTTCACTTTTAGAAATTCTTAACAGCCAATTCAGAGGTCATTTCTTCAAAGAGGTGTACCCTTCACACCCCCTCCACTTTTACATCTTCCTCTTGTTCTTCCTCTATGTTCTTCATAGTAATAATCACTTTGTGACCTTATCTTATAGATGTAATTCCTTATTGTCCACCCTCACACACTAAAACATGAGCCCCACAAACACAGGGGGCTTGTCTTTTCATATTTACTACTCTATTCCTAGGGCCTAGAACAGTGCTTTGCATAATAATAGACACTCCAAAATATTTATTGTTGTGGAATAATCAATGCAGGCATTGCAAATTTGGCAATCATCTTCAAGGGCCCTGTTGTATTTGGACACTTTTAGAAAAAGAAGCAAGCTGGGTGCTTGGAATGGCACATTTTTGTCATAGATATTGCTAAAATAAGGAGGCTTTGCATGATCGTAGTGATAAAGACAAGCAACACTGAAGTTTTGATTTTCTCATCAATATAATAGGATGTTGTGAAGAACAAAAGAGAAGAATACATTTTAAACATTTAGTACAAACCCTGGCATCCAGTAAAAGTCAGCTTTATTATCATTATTATAATTAACTTTTTCTTAATATACTGTATAGTTGAAGAGTTCATATATTGAGTTCCCTTTTATCTCTGTTATTTCATGATTCTTTGCTTATATTCTTAAGTGATAATCTTTATGTCTATAATACTATAGGATTAGTCAAACTTCGGCCATAGTCATATTTCTAGAGCTTCAAAAGGTTTATTTTTAACACAATATTAAATAATTCCTATTTAAAATAAAAGACAGTGATATCACCTTTGTAATATTCTCCTTTTCTCTTCACCCTTACAGCCTTTATTAAGCACATTTTGGCCTCAAATTCCTTTACCTTTAATCTCGTGGCTACAAATATGGTTTGTTCATGCTTGTTCTTTTCATATAGTCCTTTTTCTTTAGAACTTGCTCTTCTCCAGTTTCTATTCTTGTATTTTTCTTGGTCTCTCATCCTGTGAAATTGCAATAAACATAATCCCTGCCTTCATGGTGAGAACATCATTTGGTAACAGATGGTAGGTTTTCATAAACTGAGTCATTTAAAGTAGGAGACACTGTAAAAGGTAGTCAAAATTGGACATTGCTCAAGACTGAAAAAGGAAGGTCATTTTTATCCTCAAGAAATAAATTAAACTCTTACACAATAAACAAAGTTGTCAACTGCTACAACATTAAGAAAAGCATGTACAAAAGCAAGGGAGTTCATTTGTCTCTCTCAATTAGTTAATGAATTTTAAGCATTAGTCATTAAGCCCGTTGCCTTTGAGTCTATTCTTGCATTAGACACTAGATTTTATTTTAATTAATTTATATAATGAAATTTATGTACATAAAATATTCTTAATAAGCATTTCATCATTTATGTCAGAAGGATTTCAAGTAAATCAGTTAAAGTAATTTAAGCTCTGCTTCCAGGAAGTCATAGTAAGAGCTGGAACGAGGTTGCCAACCGTGATACTGAAATGAGAAAGTTAAGCAAAACAGTGCTGAGGGAAGCATTGAAACAACCTCGAGGGTAACTCCCTGTGACCATCACCAGCCACCAAGCAAATAGCTTAGCATAACTAGACCTTATGAAACTGTTCCAGTTCCAGTGGCTGTGGAGTCAGTTCTAACTCATGGCCACCCCATGTGTGTCAGAGCAGAACTGTGAGCCATAGGGTTTGTTTGGTTTTTTTTTCAATTGGACTTTAGATGATGGTTTACAGAACAAGTAGTTTCTTACTAAACAGTTAGTACACGTATTGTTTTATGACATTGGTTAACAACCCCACGACATGTCCACACTCTCCCTTCTCAACGTTGAGTTCCCTATTACCAGCTTTCCTGTCCCCTCCTGCCTTCTAGTCCTTGTCCCTGGGCTGTTGTGCCCCGTTAGTCTCATTTTGTTCTATGGGTCTGTTTAATCTTTGGCTGAAGGGTGAACCTCAGGAGTGACTTCATTACTGAGCTGAAAGGGTGTCTGGGGGCCATACTCTCGGGGTTTCTCCAGTCTCTGTCAGGCCAGTAAGTCTGGTCTTTTTTTGTGAGTTAGAATTTTGTTCTACATTTTTCTCCAGTTCTGTCTGGGACCCTCTGTTGTGATCCTTGTCAAAGCAGTGGTGGTAGCCAGGCACCATCTAGTTGTACTGGACTCAGTCTGCTGGAGGCTGTGGTAGTTGTGGTCCATTAGTCCTTTGGACTAATCTTTCTGTTGTATCTTGTTTTCTTCATTCTGCCTTGCTCCCAAAGGTATGAGACCAGTGGAGTATCTTAGATGGCTGCTCACATAGGATTTTTAATGGCTGATTTTTCAGAAGTGGATTGCCAGGCCTTTCTTCCAATGTGCCTCTGGGTAGATTCAAGCCCCCAACCTTTTGCTTAACAGCCGAGTACCTTAACCATTTGCACCACTCAGGGACTATACAAAACATTTAGCTTATATTAAATCTATTTTTTGGCAGTGTGTAATTTTTTAAGGTTTGTCTTGTAATTATTCTCTAGTAACTTCTTATAGGTAATTCTAAACTAATTGTAAAATTCTTGAAACTGGAAACCATTTTTTACTATTTTATTAACTTTTTATTATTATAAAAGCTATTATAAAGTCTGGAAAGGCACACCCTAACTGATAGGTGTGGTACCTCCAGTGATGGAACTGGAATGGGGACAACTTTTACTGCATTCTTTGTTTTTAACTTTTTATTTTGAGATAATTTTAGACTTACAGAAGAGTATAGAGAGTTCCTGTATGCCCTTCACCCACATTCCTATAATGATAACATTTTACGTGATATTATAATTATCAAAACTAAGATCACATCGGTATAATACTAGTAGCTAAACTAAAGACTTCATTCAGATTTCACCAGTTTTTCCTCTATTGTTCTTCTTCTATTCTGGGATCCAATCTAAAATCTCCCATTACATTTAATTTCCACGTCTTTTTAGTCTTCCCTGATCTGCAATTGTTCATGTTTTTCATAACTTTGACACATTTGAAGAATACAGACCGTTTACTTTGTACACTTCCCCTCAACTTGAATTTGTCTAATATGTTCCTCACGATAAGAATGAGGTTATAAAAATTGGGAAGAATGGCACAGATATGAAGTGCCCTAAGTGCATCATGTCAAGGGGGCACATGATGTCGATATCTCATTTCTGGTGACTTTAAACTTAATCTCTTGGTTAAGGTGGTATTTGCCAAGTTTCTCTACCATGGTGTTACTATCTTTCCCTGTGTATTTAATAAATATTTATTTTTGGATGGTTACTTTGAGACTTTAATTTCAGTTCCCATAGGTGGCTCTTGCTTGTAGCAATTATTACTATGGTGTTCTCATGATGATTTTCTATTTCTTTCAAACTTTTTAGATTAATTAATTGGAATTCTTCTGTGAGGAGGAGTTTCCCCTTCTTCCCATGTATTTATGTATTCATGTACTTATTTATATCATATAAACTCAAAATATGTATTTTATTATTTGGGTTAATATATATTATTGTTCTCATGAGTAGCTCACAGTAATGACAGCTTTGACTATTACAACCTCTTTCATTTGGTTCCTGTGCCCTTTTAACATGCCCCCATCTTGTTTTCTTTTTTCTTCATTTTGTACTTCCTTGCTTTCTGGTGCCACAATATGTTCCAGGTTTATCTTGCATTTTTTCTGCCACAGCCCTGAAATCCACCACTTATTCAAGGAGCCCTGGTTCCTCTTATAGGAGAATGGTATTTACAAACCAAAATCTAGGCTATGTGTACTCATCGCTTCTGGGGTGTCACTACTTACAGTCTTTCAGTAAACAGAGCTAGGAAAGATATGTATGTCTATAAACTCATACACATACACACATTTATATTAATTTATATATATATATATATATATATATATATACACATTTAATAATTTCATCTTGACACTTTCTACTGCAATCCAGAACCATTCTAGCCCTTCCCCTTCCTTATCTGTGACTTCGTTCTTCAACAGTAAGTAACCTCAGTCTCGTTATCTACAATATATTTATTTGTCAGATTAACCCTACTATGCATATAAAGTAGTTTCAGAATTGCTAACCCATATCCCTGTGAGAACCACATTTACCAACTAAACTAGAGTGTTTGAGTGCAGTTTGTTTGTAGTCCTATGTATCTAGTCCAAATACTGTTAGAAAGTCTTTTTTTATACATAATTTTTAACTTCTGAATCTTCCTTTGTTTCTTGTTACAGTCCTAAGCAGAAAATCGATGCTTGACATATCAATAACTAATACCCACTGCCGCTGAGTTGATTCCAACTCGTAGTGACCCCATAGGTTTTCCAACACTGTAAATCTCTACAGAAGCAGACTGCCACATCTTTCCCCCACGGAGCCTTAAACCTATACAAAACCCACTGACTCATTTGGTTCACACCAATACAAATCCTAATGGCCTTAGTCCGCAATTATCCACTTAAGGCAGATGTAGATTATCTGCTTCTCTCTTCAGTGCCCTTAAGGAATCTGAGCCTGTCACAAATTATCTCTAGAAGAGTGTCCTTACCTCATAAAATTAATACCAATGCTTTGATTTAGAACCAGGTTTGTCTGGCATAGCTGGGAATGAACAGAACAGCCTCAGGGGGTAGCCAGCAAAATCAGAATCCCAAGAAATCTAAACAATACAACTTTTCATCTATGCAATGGTTCTCAGAGTTCAGAACCTGAACTGACAGCATCAGCATTATCTGAAAAGTTGTTACAAATGCAAATTCTCAGGCCTTACACAAGACCTACTTCATCAGAAACTTTGGAAGTGGACCCCTTGGTTTTGTGTTTTAACACTTTCTCCAGGGTGTTTCAATGAATGCTAAAATCTGCCAAATTTAGTCTAATGCAATCTCCTTAGGATATCTTGGCCTGGTGAGGATTTGGGGCCAGTTTAGAGATATAGGCAGCTTTTGATGACTGCAGTTGTAAACCTACTTTATTCCTTTGGAAAACAGCAATTTGAAGGTCTGAAAAACAGAATCACAGAATCTCTCATTTGAAGGAGTCCTGTATATTCATGCTTCTCAAATTTAAAATGCATATGATTCACCTGGGGATCCTGTTAAAAGATTGATTTGGAATCAGTATGTTTGGGATAGGCTAGAGGTTCTGCTTTCTGACAAGCCCCCAGGTAATTCCAATGCTCCTGGTCCCTGCATATCTGCCCATCTGTATTTTAATCTTTCGGTAACATCACTAGAAATTAGACAATTTTTAAGTTCTTGATACCTCCAGAAGCAGCATATTCCATGTTTGGGCAGCTGTGGACATTATGTATTATTCCTGTCATACTACACCTCACACCCAAATTTCTCTAAGAACCTTAGTTCCACGTTTTTCTTTGGCTTAAGTTACCAGGCTCAAATTATGAGCCTGACGGAATGTTATAAATGGTTGAAAATATATCAAAATTAGATAAGCGATCTTAAAGTTACTCTACTTCAAATCCCTGAGGCAAATGGCTGATCAATGGAGTGAGATTTTAATGTAAAATTTTCAGAGAACATTCCCCTACTTAGGAATTGTATTTTGGAAGATGGCATGCATGAGTAGAATAGGGACACCTATAAGACAAAGGTTCATACATTTAACGCATCCAAAACTCAGCATTACTTAGAAATAATAGAGATGTTGTGTACAAATGCAACAAAAATCAAACTGTGCATTGCCATTTGAAGTTGTATGGTTATATTGATAAAATATGGCTCTGCCTTCAAGACCAAGTTCTGCTGATAAATTTTCAACAAAACCTTCCTAACTCTCTCCATTCCACCCAGCATTGATCATTCACTCCTTTATGTAACATTGTACATAGCTCATAGATATTCTCAGTATTTATCTCTCAGATTGGAGACACAACTTTGAGCTCCTTCAGATCTTGCTATTCTAAGTGTGGTCCATAGACTAGCATCAGCATCTGGGAGCCTGTTGTTGTTTGTTGTTAAGCGCCATCAAGTCAGCTCTGACTCATAGTGACCGTTTGTATAATGAAGGAAACACTGCCCCATCCTGAGCCATTCTCACAATTGTTGCTATGTTTGAGCCCATTGTTGCAGCCATTGTGTCAATCCATTTCATTGAGTGTCTTTTTTGTTTGTTTGTTTGTTTTCTGCTCTTCCATTTTACCAAGGATGATGTCCTTCCCCAGGGATTGGTCCCTCCTAATAATATGCCCAAAGTAAGCAAGAAGTCTTGCCATCCTCGCTTCTAAGGAAGATTCTGGCTGTTCTTCTTCCAAAGACAGATTTGTTAGTTCTTCTGGCAGTTCTGTTAGAAATGTGGAATCTCATGGTCTGTATGATGTATCCTGAATTAGAATTTGTATTTTTTATAAAAATTCTCCAGGTGATTAGAATTTTCCTTAGACTGTGAAAGATACTGCTTTAATAGAAAAAAGTAAAGTGACTTAGTCATTTTAGGATCCTCACCTAGCCTAGGGGTTAGCAGAGTAGAGCCCTTCAGATCAGTTCTTGAATGTTTTACAATGAGTTGAATGATATAATTTTAAATTTTTGTAAATGTCTACATCTCAGCTTAAAATAAGTGACAAGCTCTAAGATAGGGGGAAGGCAGTCAAAATATGAATGTCTATGGGGCAGCACAACCAAACTCAAATGCAATTATCTAAAAATTCTGTGCAGGACAAAAAAAAAAACAAAGCAACATAGCCACAACATGGGGGTCACTGATTTTCAAACTTTACTTTATAATTGATTCTATCATAGATGATGTCAAGCTGTAACATTTTGTGGTTGATCTATGCATTACATGCATTACATAACAGCCCTCCAGCTTAGAGATATTTGCAAAAAAGCCAAAAATATTCCTTCACTACAATAACATAAGATCATATTAATTTTAAAACAATAATTTTATCAAGTTTACTTAAATTTATTTGGAACTTATCACATTTTACATGCAATATTTCACTTAAACCTTACAACTATTTTATGTCATAGGTGCTATTGTTTTCCTTATGTTACATAGAGAGAATCTGAGATTTATACAGGGTAAGTGGTTTGGAGCCTCTGGCTGAATTCAGCTTTCCTGATTCCACAGTCCCAATTCTTAACCACTGCAGCATGCAAATGTTAGCTGGGAACAACACACTAAGCATTTGTAATTATCTGAGCTGGAGAAGAAGGAGCATAAACTCTGACTTGCAACAAGCCTCTCTCCCATCTTCCAACCCTAACTCTGATACTTACTAGCAGTGTGAGCTTGGACAAATTATTTAACCTCTATTTCAAGTTCTTCAACTAGGGCTACTAACACATACTTACCTGTAGAGTTTTTGTAAAGATTAGTCACATAGCTTGTAATAGGTTCTGAATTAGGGAAAGATATCTTATCATTTCTTCTCATTATTAATATTATATTAGGTATTTGTACCTTAAAGCAAAGTGAAGGGCCCTCTCTACAGTAAAAGGAAGTAAGAGAGGTCCAATCTGATGAGAGGTGAAAAATCCAGCCAGATGGAGTGCTTTCATGGGGAGCTCTTGGAAAATGCTCATTTCTACCTGCAGTAATGTAAGAAAGCAAAATCAATACACTAATGAGCATATTCAGCTGCCTTTTATAACCCAGCAGAATTTAGCAAGCAACGTATTATTTCAGCCCATCCCCTCTACACATAACAAATCTTAACCCCCCGTTATAATGATTCTCAATGCAAAATTATACAGAAGGATACTTTTCATTAAAAGGTCTTATAATTCATGTTTCCAGTGAATTGGTAATTGTCAAGAGTCAACAACTAAGTCTTTGATGAATTAGTGTATTTCCCTTGTTGTTCTAAAGTACAATTTTACAAAAATCAGGGCTATTCCCTGTTGAGTTAGAGGACTGTTTAATTGGTGACTGTTTTGAACCTTCACTTGTTTAATGTATTATACATTAAAAACTTCTGAAGTCAAAGGATGTGTCATGTAGGACTCAGCAAGTGTGCAAAACTGGTGGTTTGTTTAGCTGCCCTTTAGACATGCTGTTCAGCTATTGATAATGTATTAAAAGGAAAAGGAGCATAAAGTAGACAACATGGTGGAATTAACTGCCAGCCAAACTATCAAGCTCAATTGAATGTTGGTATTTTGTTCTAGGATATGTGTGCATACAAAAAGTGTACCAGACCTCAAATGAGAAATGAAAGTAGAAGAATAGGAAAAGTAGGTGGTACAAAACCTACATAGCAAAGAAAAAAAAACAAAGTGAATCTAACCTAGTTCTTTCCTTTCAGCACTGACACAATGTAGAATAGTTGTTAATAGTTTCCACTCTGGAGTTGGACTGCCTGAGCTCAGTATTTGACTCTATCATTTACCATCTGTGTAACTTGTGCCAAAAAAACCTTCAGATTCATCATCTATAAGACGAGGCTGATTAATACCTACCTCAATAGGATTTGCCTGTTCAAATGATGCTTTTACAAAGAACCTTCCCTGATGTTCCTAACTAAAATAGCACCCAAGCATTGCTTTCTACCCTGTTGTTTTCTTCAGGAGCCTTGGTGACACAGTGGTTAAAATGCTTGGCTGCTAACCAAAAGTTTGGCGGTTGAAACCCACCAGCTGCTCCTTGGGAGAAAGATGTGGCAATCTGCTTCTGCAGAACTGTAAGCCTTGGAAACCCCATGGGGCAGTTCTACTCTGTCCTATAGGGTCACTGTGAGTCGGAATCCACTCGACAGCAATGGGTTTGGTTTATTGGTTTTTTATTGTTTTCTTTGTCATACTTATTATAGCCTAACATTATGCTAAATAGGTAATATTTGTTTCTTGTTTCTGTCTCTCCTAAAATGTAAGCCAAAAGAGGGTCAGAGATTTTGTTTTGTTCCTTACTTATCCACAACACTCAAAAAAGGCCTGGCGCATAATAAACTCTCAATAAATAATGTTTGTATTATTTTTATTAACGATAAATGTATTTATTTGTAAAACATACTTAGGTTTTACAAACTATAAATTCTTTGCTCATTCATTGAAAATTGCTGTTTGGCTTAAAAACTGAGCTCATCATTTTCAATTGATGAGAAATGACAACAAAGCTATCCATTTGTAACTAATTGACTTCTGTTATGAACTATCCCCTCCCTCCCCTCCCCCTCCTAGGTGGTATTTTAATTTTAGCAGTAAATATATCTAAGGTGTGTAAACTGAATAGGTTCAAACCAAATACCAGAGGCAACCTCCCCCAGGCTATTAGTCGAGGTTCATTTGATTACAAGCAGCAAAAAACTGTGGTGATTTACTAAAGAATAACGACAAGCACGTAGGTTGTTCATTGGAAGGAGACTGGAATATCTCCCAGAATCCTAACAATAGCTGCAACTTGTAGGGTGTCCACGATGTTCCAGGCACCATTCTAAGTTCTTTACATAACTGTCTCATTTAGTTCTCCCAGAAGCACTGTAAGGTATATATGGCCTTTATATGCCTTTTGCAGATAAATTAACCATTGCACTGAGTTGCTACCTAGGTTTCCCAAGGTCACAAGTCAGTTGGTGGCAGATCTGGAATTTAAACCCAGACAGGCTTCCTCCCAGCCCTGAGCTCTTATCCACTATGCCACACTGAATCACAGAAGCCCATGAATACTGAATGTCCCAGTTTCAGGAAGTGCAAGTACTAAGGTATCTCCAGGGATCTCAGTGTTTTTCCTAGGGTCCTGACATCAACATGACTCACTCCAGTTTAAAATTCCTAGAAAAAAGAAGTAATTGGCTTAAGTATCTGATCCTGGATTCACAAACTATAGAAAACTGTTCAGAGACATGAAATACAGACACATTTGGGGGTTAACTCTTGTGGTGTGAAAACTTCCACAGAGAAAAAGTAATTAATATAAATCAATAGCCACCACCTCAATAAGTACTTAATACATAAGGTATGAAATACTGGGGATGTGTTCTATAGAAACATTTATAAGCAGAGAAGGAGAGAAAGAGCCTCTGTTTAATTTGCATGACATCCATGAGTTGTATGTATTATTTTTACCATTTTACAGACAAGAAAACTGAGGGCAGATACATTAATTCACACCCAAGGCCAAAGAGCTAGTAAATGGCAGAGACAGGGTTTTACACATACCTGTTGGCTCCAAATTCAATGTGGTCTCTACAGCACTACGTTGTTGTTAGTTGGCTCTAACTCATGGCAACCTCACGTACAACAGAACTGCACTCTACTGCCTCCTTTTTGGTTGGTTAAAGATGGTGTGTCAACTTGGCTGGGTGATGAGTCTCAGTGTTTTGGCAGTCATATAATGTGATAATTTCCGTGTTGAGATTTGATATGTGATCACCCCCATGACGGGATTTGCTATGAGTAGCCAATCAGTTGAAAGGAAGTTTCCTTGGGCATGCGGGCTGCATGGAATATAAGTGGATATTCTGGCAAGACTTGGGGGCCGTTTGCTCACATGAGATCCTGCAGCTAGCTCCTGTTCGTTGGACCTCTGGTTCTTGGGACTTGAGCTAGCAGCTTACCTGCAGTCTTGCCTACAGATCTTGGGATTCTTCAATCTTCCCAGCCTGTGAGCAAGAACCCTGATCTCTGACCTGCTGATCTTGGGTTTGCCAGCCCTTGTGGCTACTTGAATCAGGAGAAGCCTCTATCCTGATCCACAGACTTGGGATGTTCCAGCCTCTGCAACCTCGTGAGCAATTTCCTTGATATAAATATCTCTCTCTCTCTCTCTCTCTATATATATATATATATATATTTACATGCTTTATTGGTTTTGCTTTTCTAGAGAACCCAGCCTAAGACACTCATATAGAACAGAACTGTACTATAATGCCTCCTTTATGGTTGGTTAAAATTTGGCTCACAAGAAATAAAAAAAAGGAGGATAAAGATGGAGTGATTTATAAGAACATTTTAATAATCCTTTTTTGTGGCCAGTGATGACCGTATACAAGAAGTATGTAACAATTTCAAGGGCTTTCTCCTCAATTTGGGTAAAATGCTCAAAATATTATTCAAATGAAAAATTATATAATTTTCAAACTGCACTTTAGCTTGACTCAGGTCCAGTCAATAATTCTATAGTCTGTCACTGAAGAAATTAAGTACTGAATCAACAGAGAAATTAATGAAAAAGCGTTGAGACAAATGGTTAATGGATAGAGCTCAAGAGACCATGTAGCACATATTGTACATTTAACTTGTGTTTCAATCTGAGAGAAGAAAATTGTAACTATCACTGCTGAACTTGCTCATATGAACAAACTTATTCATTCCCGATTTATAATAGGGGCATAAACTGTTTTTAAGAAACTTGTTTTAATGAAAGATTTTGTTGTTAGTTGCTGTCAAATGGAGTCTCATAGTAGCCCCATGTGTGCAGAGTAGAACTGCCCCATAGAGTTTTCAAGGTTGTGATCTTTCAGAAGCAGATCACCAGGCCTGTCTTCTGAGGTATCTCTGGCTGGGTTCAGATCACCAAACTTTCAGCTAGTAAAAAAATGCTTAATAAAAGTAATCACATTCCTCCACCCTCCAAGTATTGAAGAAATTAGACATAAACATTGGAAAAAGAAAATGGTCAAACTACCAGCTTTATTGCTAATGAAATTGGATTGTATAACACAGATACAACCTAAAGGAAAATGGCCTCTCCTACCACGCTACTTGAAATTACTCATTTTGTTATGGGTAGAGTTGGTGGACATTAGCATGCCCCTTAAAGCCCCTCTCCAATATAACACACACACACACACACACACACACACACACACACACAATAAGGAGAGTCTATACATAGAACCAACAAGCAAGAACAAAACAGAAGACCCCTACGGAACCCACTGGCAATGTCAAGTCCCATTTCTCATAAATAATATTAGCAAGAGCTCCTTCACTAGAAGAAGTGCATTAAGGAAAAGGGGAGGTGAGAAGGTTGAAACATTTCTCCCCACTTGTTCTAGGTGAAGAGATTTTTTTTTTTTAATTTTATGTCCTGTACAGATACAAATCAGCAATGTTTCTTTCTATCCATCCATCCATCCATCCAATCATCCATCCATCCATCCATCCATCCATTCCTCCCTCCCTCCATCTAACCATCCATCCATCCATCCATCCATCCATCCATCCATCCATTCCTCCCTCCCTCCAACCACCTACCTACCTATTACACAAAGTTTCTAGGCCTAAAAGTAATGCATGGATGTTTTTAGGTAGCAAACCGATTTTAAAGATATAAAACCATTATAATTATTAAAAATGCTAATTAGAAATTCGTGTGTGTGTAGAGAAACATAAGTGAATAACCTAGGCCTGAATTTCAGGGATTTCAAGCCTCCGTGTATTGAATATATAAAATCTATACTGTAGTCATTCAGAGCAGATACAAATAGTTCTAGGTATTATGTCTCTCAAACGTTTAGTAACTTAGGGACTTCATTTAAGAGTGAAAACAGTCGACTCTAGGAAAAAGCACATTAAGGATCCCCAGACTGATTTCAAAAGAATACGTTAAATATCACATTAAAAAACAATCAGCACATTTTACAAATTTAAAAATGTGTGAAGAACCAATTAGATGGGATGTTCTGCCACGTGTCACTGAGCAATACATTTGTGTGTAGAAGAGAGACAAGATGCTGTAAGCATTTGAAACTCATTTAAAGACCAACACTTAGAATCTCCTTAACTCAGAAATAACACCACATGATTATCCTAAATTTGGGCATCAAAGTGTAGATGAAGGAAAAAAAAATGCCTAAAGAGAAAGGACTAGACTCCTTCTGCTTTATTGATGCTCAGGATATATTAAATTCCCTTTCTGTGGCAACTCTACCTCTGTACACTCACCCCACTGCTGCTGGCTCCATCAGAAATTTAAGGACCAAGTTTCCTTGTTGAATCATAACATTAAAGATTTTTCTAATGTTTTCTGGACTTCCGAAATCTTTCACAAGATTGCAGAAGAAAGTCCTTGTTTTTCCTGCATCTCAGTGAGCAAAAATTATTTCATTCAAAATGTTCATTTAACAATCCTTGTGGGACAGCATAGCTGTATTCTAGGCTCCTCAGAGGAGCCATCTCAAAGATATCACAATCTAGGCAGAGAAAAAGAATATGAATTCCTCAAAATAAGCTGTCCATCAATTCCTCTAGGATGATGTTTCTTAACCAGGCATGTGTTTCAGATTTACCTAAGAAACTTTTATTAAAGCACAAATCACACATGCCCAGGCGATGACTGTCTTAGTCATCTCGTGCCGCCATACCACAAATGGATGGCTTTTAACAAACAGAAATTTATTTGCTCACAGCTTAGGACACTAGAAGTCCAAATTCAGGGTGCCAGCTCTAGGGGAATGCTCTCTCTCTGTCGGCTCTAGCGGAAGCTCCTGGTCTCTTTTCAGCTACTGTTCCTGGTTCCTTGGGATCTTCATGTGGTGTGTGTATCTTCCCCAAGTTTGTAATTTTTGCCTCCTTCTCTGTGCCTGATCTGCTACATTTATATCTCAAAGATGATTGGTTTAAAACATACCCTACACTGATATGGTCTCAATAGCATAACAAAGTCCTATTCCCAAATGGGATTACATCCACAGTTACAGGGGTTTATGATATGCAACACATATTTTGGGAGGACACAATTAAATCCATAACAATTACATTCCTGGAATTTCTGTTTATATAAGTCTGGGATGGGGACAAAGATATTCTTAATTTGAAAAATGTTTCCCAATGTGAATACCATGCACTCTTCTATTTGGGAACTACCTTTCTGTAGAGTGTAAAAATTTACTCTTGAATCAAACCAGACCATTATAGAAAAGCATAACTGAATTATATTTATTGCAGCTCCCTTTCTGTCTTAGTTGTCTAGTGCTGCTACAACAGAAATACCACAAGTGGATGGCTTTAACAAAGAGAAATTTATTTCTTCACAGTGAAGTAGGCTAAAAGTCCAAATTCAGGGCGTCAGCTCCAGGGGAAGACTTTCTCTCTCTGTCAGCCTTCTTGTCAATGTTTCCCCAGACTAGAAGTTTCTCTGCCCAGGACCCTGGTCCAAAGGATGTGCTATGCTCCCGGCACTACTTTCTGGATGGTATAAGGTCCCCCAGTTGTCTGTTTGCTTCCCTTTCCTTTCATCTCTTGTAAGGTGAAATGTGGTGCAGGCCACACCCTAGGGAAACTCCCTTTACATTGGATCAGGGATGTGACCTGGGTAAAGGTGATGTTACAATCCCACCCTAATCCTCTTTAATATAAAATTACAATCACAAAGTGGAGGCCAACCACACAGTTCTGGGAATCATGGCCCAGCCAGATTGATACACACATTTTTTGGGGGACACAATTCAAACCATGACACTTTCCCAACCATAAACCACTCTGTTGGGCTGTGTCTTAGTTACCTACTGTTGCTGTAACAAAAATACCACAAGTCGGTAGCTTTAAAGAACAGAAATTTATTTCTCACGGTGCTGGAGGTTAAAACTCCAAATCAGAGCCTCAGGCATGTCAATTACTTCTGTGAGCTTCTCTCCTAGTTTCTGGGGTCTGGTACCTAATCTGGTTTCTTGGTGTCTCTGTTTCCCATAAGTGTTGCTCTGTGTCTATTCTGCTCTTTTTATAACTCAGACGTGGGTGCTAAACTTTATAACTCAGAAATGATTAGGTTTAAGATCCACCCTTCTCAGTATGACCTGATTAACATAACAAAGAAAACCCTATTTTCCAGTAGGATCATATTCACAGGTATAGGGGCCAGGACTTTGATACATATTTTGGGGGGGACACAATTCAGTCCATAGAAGTCTATTTGCTAGAATTTCACTTTTTGGGGGCAAGTTCTTTCCTGTCCATTGCTTCCTTGGTTAGTTTCCGGGCTTTTGTCTTCTGTTGTTCAGTTAGAGAGAGTTTTCAGCATCAGTACAAGAATACAGTCATTCTTTCCTGCTGAGCATTCTCAGCTAAGTGCCATAAAGCTTTTTTCAACAAATAGCTCTTTTAATGAATATTTGCAAAACCTGGGATTGGCATGCTCTTAGCTGCCTCCATCTGCTGCTCTCTGGGACATGAAGACCAACGTCATTTCATAGGGAGCACCATATGCCCTAAGGACATTTTCGCCTTCTACCTCGTTCGTTGAGATTGCAAAATAGAATCAATGATTCCTACCTTAAGCGTTGCTCAAGGGGATGCCATTTGGGGTGGAACCATTCTTCATTTTGCCAGATTTTCTCACTCACTGGAGCATGATTAGCATCCCTGCCTTCATCCATTAGATGCCACTAAGAAAACCAAACCCACTGTCGTTGAGTCCATTCCAACTCATAGAGACTCTATAGGACAGAGTAGAACTGCCCCGTAGGGTTTCCAAGGAGCTGCTGGTAGATAGATTCCAACTATCTACTCTTAACCACTGCACCACCAGGGTTCCACTAGTCATTGTAAAAAATCAAAATATCTCCACTTATTTTTAAAGTCACTTAAAGGGAAGAATAACTCAGAATGAAACCAATGCTGATGAATCTAAGGGACTCGGAAACCCCCCAAAATCCTCTTTATATTTCCTTAAAGGACACAGAGACACTCATTGGATTTGGATCCCAGGAGGGTTTTGGGTTCTATTAAGTACCCTTGATATTTGAATTCTCAATAGTGTATGTATAAAATCTACTCAAGTCATAAGTATTTGTCAATATGCTTTCTATTCTAATAATAAGCTTTCAATAAGGATTTACCTTCAGATACAAGATTTTATTATATAGTAATAAGAGTATGTAACAAAAACCAAACCAAACCTTTTTCTTTATCCCATGAAGGAAGGACAACCGCATGCTGTGATCACATTCATTACATGAGAGAGACCATCTTGCACTATTTCAGATCCTCCTGGCACCCTTTTGAATTGCTAGGAGAAGAGCTTGTCTGGGAATGAGGAAGACAGATTTTATTTCCGGTTCTCAAATCTTGAGCAAGTCATTTAACTTCTCTACAATTGGCTTTTCTTCTCTCTAAAACAGTGTTTCTTAACATTATTATTATTTTATTTCATCTTTTTTTTTTTATGTTTTAGAAGTGGGAACTGGGTAGGTATATTTCCCTAGATTTCCACAGGAGTTTCAGATCTGTGCCCCTGGTTCAGAAACACTATATTCTAAGACAGTGGTACTCAGACCTTTGAGTGCCTCAGAATCACCTGGAGGCTTTGATAGATCATAAATCACTGTGTCCTTTCTAGTGCTTCTGATTGTGTAGTCTGGGGTGAGGCCCGATAATTTGCATTTCTATCAAGTTCCCAGGTGATGTTGATGCTGTTTGTCTGGGGGGCAGGCACAATGTGAAGAACATTGCATAAGATCTTGTACCTGGGAGTGTGGTCACATGGCAACTTGTTAGAAATATATTATCTGGGAAACTGTTAGAAATGCAGTCACAGGCCCCACCCCAAACCTATTAAATTTGAATCTACATTTTAACAAGATTCCTAAGTGATTCATATGCACATTAAAATTGGAGAACCAATCTGTTTCTTTGAATTTTCTAGATTTGATTTTTGGAAATAAGCTATTTAGCCTGTTCAGACATGGCCTATGCTTTATCAATATATACAAAAACAATAATTAGCTTTTGTCTCTTAACATGCTTAAAATCAAAAATCAATTTCTATTAAAATATAGTAAAATCTTGCAATCTTTTAATTTTTTTCTTACCTCATCAACATTTCCTGATCTGATATTTGAACATAATTTAGTTTTATCTTTAAGTACTTAACAACTATTTCTTTCGTAGCTTGGCTTTTGGCACATGCACAGTTCCACTTAAGTGACTCATTCATTCAGATTGTTCCTGCTGTGCCTTACAGTGCATTTATATTTTATGTTGATTCTTTTATTCTTTCTCTGTTTACTTCCTGCTGAGCTGTTTAGGGAGATTAGTTCATAAAACTAGTATATATAAGATATTACCAAGAAACCCTTCTGTACCAAATATTTCATAATGTTTAATCAACAAATATTTCCCTTACTTCTGCCTCTTACCTTAACTAAAAGCATTTTTTTCTCAAATTCTCTAAAAATAGGTATGCACAGTGCTGCGTAAAGTCTAATATTTCCTGTTTTCTCTGACTAGTTATCACTTCTAGTTGATTTCCTAGTATATTTTTTGTAATTTTGGCATTGAGTATCAGTGGACTTGAGCTGACAACAAAATATGTAGAATACATGGTACTTTGGAGTCTCTGTGAGGTGCAAATGGTTAATGCACTTGGCTGCTAACCAAAAGCTGGAGGTACAAGTCTGCCTAGAGCCAACTCAGAAGAAAGTCCTGGTGACTACTTCAGAAAAAATCAGCCATTGCAAACCCTCTGGAGCACAGTTCTTCTCTGACATACATGTTGCAGGGACGGGGGAGAGGGCACCATAAGTCGGAATTGACTCAAGGGCAACTGGTTTTTAGCACAGTAGTTTAGTAAATCTATAGGAAGCCCTGGGTGGAGCACTTAGTTAAGCACTTGACTACTAACCGAAAGGTTGGTGGTTCAAACCCACCCAGAGGCATCTCGGGAGAAATGGTGATCTGCTTCTGAAAAAGTCACAGCCTTGAAAACCCTGTGGAGCAGATCTACTCCTCACACATGGGGTCATCGTGAGTCAGAATCAACTGGTATTAGTTCAGGTGGTACTTATTAGATCTATAATCAAAGCTCCTTTCCCTTTCCCTGCAATATCTCACTTTAATGCTTTATTTTTTCATGTTTTATCTCCTTCAGTGCTGGACTAGGATTAAGTGAGTTAGGCACCTGTACAACCTCGAGATTGAGCACCTTCTTTAATTTGCATACTCCTCCTCTCATGGTGTAGTGGTTATGAGCTACAGCTGCTAACCAAAAGGTCGGCAGTTCAAATCCACCAAGTGCTCCTTGGAAACCATATAGGACAGTTCTACTCCATCTTATAGGGTTGCTGTGAGTCAGAATCGACTTGACAGCAGTGAGTTTGGTTTTGATTTTTTTTTTTCAGGTCACTCACCTCACCCTTATCCTGGCCCTGATCTTTTGTGTTGGTTATGCTACATAACAACATATCCCTAACTTTAATGACTTTAAACAACAAACTTTTTTATCACTCAGTATCTGTGGATCAAGAATCTGGGGGTAGTTTAACTGGGTCTTCCATCTCAATATCTTGTACAAGGCTGTAATCAAGGTGTCCACCAGGGTTGTTTTTATCTCAAGGTCTGACTAGAGGAAAATATACTGCCAAGTTCATTCATGTGATTGTTGCTAGAGTTAGGTTCCTCATGGGCCAGAGAGGGAGAGCAAGCAAGATCGAAATCACAGTCTTTTGTAAACTAATGTTAAAAGTAACATCGTTCTGTGAAACATCTCACAACCTGGAGGAGTCTGGAGGTCATTAAGCTAAGTGAAATAAATCAATCACAAAAGGACAAATATTGTAAGAACTAAATATAAAACCTAAAATGATAAAGATCGTGGAAGAAAAAATAGGGACAATGCTAGAGGCCCTAATACATGGCATAAATACAGTACAAACCATAACAAACAATGCACAAACACCAGAAGATAAACCAGATAGCTGAGAACTCCTAAAAATTAAACGTTTATGCTCATCAAAAGACTTCGCCAAAAGAATAAAAAGAAAACCTAAAAACTGGGAAAAAATTCTTGGCTAAGACATATCCAAGAAGGATCTAATCTCTAAACTCTACAAAATACTTCAACACATCAATAACAAAAAGACAAATTATCCCATTGAAAAATAGGCAAAGAATATGAACAGACACTTCACCAAAGAAGACATTCAGGCAGCTAATAGACACGTGAGGAAATGCTTACGATAATTAGCCATTATAGAAATGCAAATCAAAACTACAGCGAGATACAATCTCACCCCAACATTACTGGCACTAATTTAAAAAACAGAAAATAACAAGTACAAGTACTTGAGAGGTTGCGGGGAGATTGGAACTCTTACGCACTGCTGATGGGGATGTAAAATGGTACAACCACTATGGAAAACAATATAGTGCCTCCTAAAAAGCTAGAAATAGAAATACCATACAATCCAGCAATCCCACTCCTAGGAATATATCCTATAGAAATAACAGCTGTCACACAAATCGATATATGCACACCCATGTTCATTGCAGCATTATTCATAATAGCAAAAGGATGGAAGCAGTCAAAGTGCCCATCAACAGATGAACGGATAAACAAATTATGGTACAAGCACTCAATGGAATACTGGGCAAAGATGAAGAACAATGATGAAACTGCAAAACATCTCACAACGTGAATAGTATTATGCTGAGTGAAATAAGTCAATCACAAAAGGACAAATATTGTATTAGAACACTATTATAAAAACTCAAAAAAAGGTTTACATACAGAAAAAAATAATCTTTGATGGTTACAAGACAGGGGAGGGCTGGGGATGGGAAATCACTAACTAGATAAAACAAACAAACAAAAAAAAAACCGTTGCCAGCTAGTCGATTCTGACTCATAGCGACCCTATACAAACGTTAACTTTGGTGAAGGGAAAGACAACACACAATATATGGGAAGCGTCTTAGTTATCTAGTGCTACTATAACAGAAATACCACAAGTGGATGGCTTTAACAAACAGAGATTTATTGTCTCACAGTCTAGGAGGCTAGATGTCCAAATTCAGGGTACCAGCTCCAGGGGAAAGATTTCTCTCTTTGTCAGCTCTAGGGGAAGGTCCTTGTCATCAATTTTCCCCTGGCTCTAGCAGTTTCTCAGTGCAGGGATCCCGGGTCCAAAGACATGCTCCGCTCCCAGCTCTCCTTTCTTAGTGATAGGAGGTCCCTCTTTTATTTTTCAAAAGAGATTGACTCAACATACAACCTAATTCTGTAGATTGAGTCCCGCCTCATTAACATAACTGCCTCCAATCCTGCCTTATTAACATCATGGAGGTTAGTATTTGCAAAATGTGGGATAATCATATCAGATCACAAAATGGTGGACAACCACACAGTACTGTGTGGGAATCATGGGCTAGCCAAGGTGACACACATTTTTGAGGGTACACAATTCAATCTATAACTGGAAGTCAGTACAACTTGACCAAGGCAAAGCCATAGAAGCTTCCTAAACATGTTCAAATACCTTGAGGGATTGAGTTACTGGGGCTCAGGGCTGGGGACTATGGTCTTGGGGGGACATCTAGGTCAATTGACATAACATAGTTCATAAAGAAAATGTTCCACATCCTAGTTTGGCGAGCAGCGTCTGGGATCTTAAAATCTTGCAAGCAGCCATCTAAAATATATCTATTGGTCCCATCACATTCAGAGAAAACGAGAATGAAGTAAACAAAAAAAAAACACAAGAAAAGTATTAGCCCAAAGGACTAATGGACAACAGGAATCAAGCCTCCAATAGCTTAAGCCCAGAAGAATTAGATGGTGCCCGGCTACCACCACTGACCGCTCTCACAGGGATCATGATACAAGGTTCTGGACAAAGTGGGAGAAAAATGTAGAACAAAATTCAAATACACACACACAAAGACCAGACTTATTGGTCTGACTGACTGGAGGAATTCTCAAGACTGTGGTCCCCAGACAATCTGCTAACTCAGAACTGAAGCCACTCCCAAGTCCTCCTTTTGGCCAAAGATTAGACAGCCCTATAAAACAAATAATAACACATCTTAGTTCAGTCAAGTGCACGAGACCAAATGGGTAACACCTGCCCAAACACAAAGACAAGAAGGTAGGAAGGGACAGAAAAAATGGATGAATGGACACGGGGAACCCAGGGTGGAAAGGGAGACGGGGAGAGTTCTGACAAAATGTGGGGATTGCAACCAATGTCACAAAACAATTTGTATATAATTTTTTGAATGAGAAACTAATTTGTGCTGTAAACTTTCATCTAAAGCAAAATAAATTTTTTTTAAAGTGACATCTTATCACTTTTAACATATTCTATTCGTAAGAATAAGTCACTAGATACAGCCCACACTAAAGGTGAGGGGATTACAGAAAGGCATGAATGTCAAGAGTTAGTGATAATTGGAGATCATCTTAGAAGTCTTCCCACTACATCTCTTGTATACTCCTTAGAAAGCCATCCTTTGTTCTTTTTCTTCTTCTTCTTCTTTTTTTTTAAATCCAACATGTATCATCATCATGCTTGGCAAAATGGGGAGAGTATATTTATTGAATAAATTGGTTTTGGACCTCATTATCTTATTATATAAACATTAGAAGAAATACAAATGAAGCCAGGCTGGCGAGATGTAGTCTTGTTTACTTTGGACATGTCATCAGGAAAGACCAGTTGCTAGAAAACTGCATAATATCTGGTAAAGTATAATATCAGGAAAACCCTCAGTGAGATGGGTTGACACAATAGTCTCAACAATGGTCCCAAACCTATCAAAGATGGTGCAGGACTAGGCAAAGTTTCACTCTGTTGTATATAAGGTTACCATGAGTAAGAGCTGACTTGATAGCAACTAACAACAACATTATAAAAGCATAGTGCTTTTGAAATATTTTTAAGTTGTCTAAGGTGTTCTGAAAAACAAGAAAGCCACCCCTGACTGCTGGGAACTGGCCTGGTATTGTCAGCTAGGCCTTGGTGTTGCTAAGAGATGACACTGGACTTATAACAAGGCCACAGCGTTCTCCTGCTGAATATAAACAATGCAACAGATAAGGCCATTCCACGATTCTAATGGAGCAATTCTAAAAACACCATTGTCCGAACTACAAAAACAACCAACTCTCCCCCTATTCTGGCTGATTATGGATGACTGTTGCTTCCTTACCAATTATATTTCTAGTCTTCCTTCATCTACCCACTTTCTAAATAAGAATTATTAAGATGCCCAATCATAGAATTACCCCAATTTTCTGACAACATCCAACCCAGAGAAAAGCCCTGCTCTATGATACCTCCCCCAAATCACCTAATACAAGCCCACATCCTATAATAAGACCTTTCTAACATGTTCTTATTGAGATAACCCAAGGTTCTCCATGGTGGACTTGACTTTCATGTCAATGAGTCAATACATTAACTTTATTCAACTACAGGTGATTCTGGTGGTCAATAGCTGTAGGGCATTGAGTGTTCTAAGTGTTTATCATGAAAGTGATAGAAATTAACCATCATG
This sequence comes from Dugong dugon, assembly GCA_030035585.1. Lineage (NCBI taxonomy): Eukaryota > Metazoa > Chordata > Mammalia > Sirenia > Dugongidae > Dugong > Dugong dugon. The sequence continues at coordinate 94,796,000 of CM057463.1, read as the reverse complement.
CACTATTTAGGAAGTATTTCTTTACTATTGCATAATAAACTTTACTTCTCTCATTACTTTTTACAGAATTTGATTTATAAAAACAAAATAAAGACAGCAGAGTTCTTTTTCACACGCTGTAAATTGAAAGTCGTGTCTTTGACTATGAATCATCTGGTTCAGAACAGTCACTATTGTTAGTTGTAGTCCAGTTGGCTCCGACTTATGTGGACCTTATGTATATTAGAAAATGTCCAGTCCTGTGCCACCTTTATGATCATTTATGATCTGAGTTCATTGTTGTGGCTATTGTATCAATCCATCTTATTGAGGGTTTCCCCTAGTTTCACTGACACTCTATTTTACCAAACACAATGTCATCATGTTTGGTTTGGAAGAGCCACTGAGTCATACTATTTCCAGAGGACAGGACTAAGCCCCATTCTTTTGAGTATCACCGCTTTAACTTTTCCTACCCCCCCGAACACACACACACACACACACACACACACACACACACACACACACACTGTCTTAGTCATCTAGTGCTGCTCTAACAGAAATACCACAAGTGGATGGCTTTAACAAAGAGAGGTTGATTCTCTCCTGTAGTCCTGTAGGCTACAAGTCCAAATTCAGGACGTCAGCTCCAGGAAAAAGTTTTCTCTCTCTGTCATCTCTGGAGGAAGGTCCTTGTGATACATCAGTCTTCCTTTGGTCTGGGAGCTTCTCTGCACAGGAATCTCAGGTCCAAAGGACGCACTCTGCTCCTGGCACTGTGTTCTTGGTGGTATGAGGTTCCCATGCGTCTCTGCTCACTTCTTTCTCTTATATCTCAAAAGAGATTGCATTAAGACACTGTCTAATCTTGTGAACCTCATCAGTATAACTTCATCACGGTGACAGAATTTACAACACATAAGGAGATCACATATAATCTCATCACAGTGATAGAGTTTACAACACGTAAGGAAATCACATCAGATTACACAATCATACAACACTGGGAATCATGAGCCAGCCGAGCTGATAGATATTTTTGGGAGGCACAACTCAATCCATCACACACACACACACACACACAGTACTTAACACTAATTGCCTAGGAAGAAGTGAAATATAATTCCCTAGGAAGTCAGCACACTGGAGTTCTACTGCTGAATATTTGTTGTATTTTCTACCCTAGCCGCCTCACTGTGGGATGGCCTCTGACTGTGCAGTAAATAGATAAGTTGGAGTGTAATTTCCTCAGGACTTAAAGTCCATTCCTGGTAAAAGCTCACACTTACAGAGGTGTGTTAACTCCTTTGAATTTACAGGCTATCACTAAATGCAAAACTTTCTTAAGAAACCAAATGCTCTTAAACTAAATTCTGTGCCTGTAATTATATTTATCTGAGTGTTAGGTCAGTCATAAGTAAAGAGACAAGAGTCGGCATAACGAAGTACTGACATTGATTAAGATTGTCATTTTTATTAATATTGTATTGAATATAAGTTGACCCCACTACAGTTAGGCATATAGACAATTAAATGAAAGCACACGAGTGTCATTGTTTAATGACACTTCTGATTTAGTCATTTTCAATTTCATTAAATTGTATGAGATCTTTTTTAAAAGTTATTTTTCAGCAATCTGTCAGAATGTGAATAGGTGATTCCTCTTATTTGTCTTGCCAACAAATAGAGGCTAATTGGATCTATGACTCAATATTTTATAGTTAGTCATTTTAAATTTATTTTTTATTGAATTTATCGATTCTTCTAAATGTTAAATGTTTTAGTCTGTAAGTGGAATAATTTTGTTACCTATTAACTATTCCTTGTGCTTTCTTTCCCTTTTTTGAATGAGAAGTAGGTGGTTGTACTATGAGAAGTAATAGACTTTGTAGGTGGAAAAGAAATAGAAAGACACATACACTCAGTACATGACAGCAAACACCATTTTTGTATAGCAGCAATGTTCTGTGAAGAAGTCTACTTGGGGTAGGGTGGGAGGGGGGAGAGGGCACTTGTTTCTTTTTTGTTTTGTTTTCTGCTTTTGCTTTTAAAAATCCAGACATAATTTTACCTTCTTTGGACCACATTGTTAGAGGATTAAAGCACCATGTAAAAAATTAACCAAAAAGAATGAACAAAAATGTTGGCCAGATCATTTTAGGGCACTTGGTCCCTGTGGAAGGAAGACAAATTAAATTTGTCCACTACATTTTAAGAAGAAAACTTTCCAACATGGTTCAATCAGAGGTAAGCAGGATTCCACAAACTAAAATTTGAAAATGGAAGATTAAAATATGTCAAACACATAAACCAATTAGATGTTGACAAATGATACCAACGAAGAGAAAAGGGTGGGATGATACCTTAAGAAGGCAGCTCTGAAGGGCCAAAATCTACTAAGTGGGAAAACCATGTGCAGGAAAAGACACATAATTTAGGATAAATATAGGAGAGGCACAGATGTCTCAGAATTGTTTCTAGAAATAGGAATCCTAGAATAACCTGAGGCTTGTTTAAAAAGGTAAAGGCAAGAAAATGACTTTTTTTCCTTGTATTTGGAGAAATAAAGGGTACAGCCACTGTTTAGCACACACGAGGTACAATGACAGATGATAGAATGAGAAGCTCCTCAAAAAAAGTTTTTGTTTTTGTTTTAAATCATCTTCCCTATTTAAGTAGCACAGTCTTCAGACCAAAGGATTTAGAATGAGCTTTGAAATGAGGAAAAAGGTGCTGAAAATAAGTGGTTGGCAGCAAGAATATCTAGTATTCCTATAACCCATTGCCATCCAGTCCATTCTGACTCATGGGTCCTATCAGTTAGCAGCCAAGTGCTTAACCACTGCACCACCAGGACTTCTTAGTATTCCTATAGCTAGTGATTAGTCCTAAAAAGTCTTTGGAAACATATTTTCTTACTTCATGTGGTGCCTTACATTTAAAATATTTTCCTTAACAATTTAATGCTGGTTGTTTTATCACCGAAAGCAAAAATATCTCTGTCTTATAGGTACATTTAGGTGCTTAGCTGCACTTATTATTATTTTTGTTCTCTACTATGGTCAGGAAATTTATCAATTTTGCAATATTGCCTAGCTTATGACATTAGTTTTTTTCTCATTTCTGAGAACCATTTACTACTACAACTTTTACTGGAAACTGTAATTACCTAGTCAAGCCTCTTTCAGTTTCATATAGATCAGTTTTATAGCCAGTATAATCCACATATACTTTTTTAAGTAAATACAGTAAAAGTGAAACATCACTTTTGGGTTTGAATGTATAAGGGTCTTTCAGTAGACTGAATCAAATTTATTTTTATAGCACTTTTGGTTCCTGTGTATAAACTGAACCAATACAACATATTTTGACACAACACATCGAAATCTGTTTCATCTACCCTATTCCATGCAACGGAGCCCTGGTGGTGCAGTAGTTAAGAGCTACGGCTGCTAACCAAAAGGTCAGCAGTTCAAATCCACCAGCTGCTCCTTGGAAATCCTGAGGAGTTCTACTCTGTCCTGCAGGGTCGCTATGAGTCAGAATTGACTAGACGGCAACAGGGTTTTATCTCACGCAACAGTTAAACTGTGAACCACACACACACAAAGCTTCTCTAAACCTTTCTAGGTAGTGAGGAAATGAAAATAGGGATGCAAGGAGCAGAGAAATGTTTGCTCATCCACAGTGCTGATGACTTGGGTAGGGAAGATGGAGAGCCTGAAAGGGAAAAAGGAGACTATAACCAGGCTAATGAGACAATTGAGGAATATTTTCAGAGAGTCTCCTACCGAGCAAGTGTGAGGCAGAGGCCAGCTAAAACCAGTAACCAGTTGCTGTGTAGTTGACCATGACTTGTGGCAACCCCATGTGTGTGAGAGTGGAACTGTGCTCTCCAGTGTTTCAATAGCTGATTTTTCAGAAGCAGATCACCAAGCCTTTCTTCTGAAGTGCTTCTGGGTGGACTGAACTTCCAATCTTTGTGTTAACAGTGGAGTCGTTAACTACTTGCCCCACCCAGGCGCTCACAGAGGCCAGCCACTAGGAAGTATTTCAAGAAAGGGGAAGGAATGTCAACTGAGGATACTTGGAGAGAGGCAGAAAGGAAGTGGCCACACTGAGCTGAGCTTGTGATAGATAGAACCTCGATAAGTATACGCTATCTGTATACATAGCCCCAAGTCCAGCTCAGAATACTAGCTAAAAGAGAGAGGAATAAAATAGTTGGAGACAGAAAGATGAAATGTGGGTTTATAACTTTCTGTATATGAGGATGAGGGGACACCAGGAAGGCCATTATTAAAGCCATTTTGTGTTAATTAGACCTTGTTATTGTGGCCTCCTTGGGTCCAGGGACTGTGCCTTCATCATTGCATACCTCAAAGTGTCCCTCATGGAACGCGTGTCAAATGTGTGTGTGATTGAATCAAATCTAGTTTGGCAAGGGCAGGAAATTTTAGAAATACAGAAATGCCCAGAGAAGAAAAAACAATAACAATGACAAAAAAAAAAAAAAAAAAAGAAAAAGCTCACACACATCTTCATGGAGAGGGAAGCTTAGCTAAATTTTCAGTACATTTCTGTTCTGAGTACTATAATTTTTTCCTTTGTCTTTTACAGCATGGAGAAGTACAGAGATTTGTAATTGTTTCTTCACTAAATAATTGTGAACATTTATTAGCTATTTAGTCTTTCTCTAAAGCATGAATTTAATACAATGTCTGCATATTATTTCATAAAATAATAATATCAGCGGCATTAGAAGTGGTGGTAGTCATGGCGGAAGTAGTAGATGCAGTAGTAAAAGAGATAATAGCAGTAATAACAGCAGCAGTTCAGTAATAAACCCAAATATATTATTTACTGTGGTAGGTTAAATTCCTACAGTACCTTCTACGCATTATCTTAGATAATCCCCTGAATAATGCTATACTATAGGCATCATTTGACATTCACTTTACAAATTAGGAAACAGGTTTTTAGAGACCAAGTAATTTGCAAACTTAGATGTGTATATGAACCACCTGTACAGCTTGTTAAATATGCCAGTACCTGGCTCTAGTCCAGACCAACTGAATTAGAATCTGCAAAGACCAGTTCCAGGATTCTGATTTTTTAAGAAACTCCATGACTGATTCTAAAACTCAGCCCCTTTGGGGGAAACTCTATGGTAACTTCCCCAGGTTTGCAGTGGATTTGAACTTGTTCAGTCGGATATCAAAGTTTGTATTCTTATCCATTATACAACTCTGCTGCTTAAAGTGTGGCTGCACTATACCATTTGATCAGTCTCCTACTTTGGGGTATTTAGGTTGTTTATATTTTTATTATAAATAGTGCTGAGATGAGAAACTTTGTTCATTAGAATTTTTCCTGAATATTGCTTAGATCAATTCCTATAACAACAACAAAAATCAACCAAACCAAAAAACCAACCCGTTGCCATTGAGTTGATTCCGACTCATAGTAACAAAAATCAACAATAACATATATTACCATTTGGTCATCAGATGAGATCTACAATATCAGACGAAATCTCAGGAAGTCACCATAAATCCTACATATATCAGCAAACTACAGTGATGTGTGTGTGTGTGCATGTGTGTGTTTGTGTGACAAAGAGAGAGAGAGCAATAAATTAATTGCTTGATTTAGTACAGGGAGGAATTTGGCCAAAGAATAGTGTTGGGACAATTATGTACATTTTATCATATCTGAATCCATATCCTTAAAGCAACTTTTTTTTCCATTTTTTGAAATGAAAACTCCCTCAGAATTTAGACACTTTATATTTTTTAACATCGCATTTAATTCAGGCAACAATTTTAACATTAAAGATATAATGTGTGGAAAAATTAAGAGAATAAGTAGACATCAAGTAGGCAGCTCATTCTTTGATTTTCTGAAAATATGAATGATAAAGAAGCAAAATCATGTGATAAATTGAATCCTATAAGGACACATTCCTATAATTACAACAGGATGGCCTTATAAAAGAGAGTAAGACCAGAAAATTATTTCTAAGATATTTATAATGTGAAGTTTATAGCAAAATATATTTTATAAAAATGTATAAAAATAAAATTAGGAGGAGAAAATGATATTTCTCTCTACATTTATTTCTAGTCTCTCTTTTAAAAAAATTAAAAATTATTTTGGATATTTTCTTGGCTTTTACTATTTTTTGTCTGTGTAAAAGCTAAATTAAAACTTACATTAAATTTATCCACTTCCATTCAAGAAACTATAGGTCACTATGAGTCTGAAACAACTCAATGGCAATGGGTTTGTTTTGTTCTTTTGTAATCAAGGAACATTCATAGTACTCCATAGAATATGAGTTGTGTCTGTCTAGAATATACTTCAAACGAAATTTTGACATAACAGTTTTGTCATACATTTCCTTATAAACAATGACACAAATTAGCTTGACCTCTTACAATGCTGTCAAAATATTACACTTATTCCAAAACCCACTCCTGAAAAAACTCTCAATAAAATAGGTATAGAAGGGAAATTTCTCAACATAATAAAGGACATCTGTGCAAAACCAATGGCCAACATCATTCTTAATGGAGAGAGGCTGAAAATATTCCCCTTGAAAACAGGAACAAGACAAGGATGCCCTTTATCACCACTCCTATTTAACATTGTGCTGGAAGTTCTAGCTAGAGCAATAAGACAAGAAAAAGAAATAAAGGGCACCCAAATTGGTAATGAAGAAGTTAAACTGCCCCTGTTTGCAGATGATATGATCCTATACATAGAAAACCCTAAAGACTCCATGAGAAATCTACTGGAACTAATAGAAAGATTCAGCAGAGTAGCAGGATACAAGATAAACATTCAAATATCAGTTGGATTCCTATACACGAATAAGGAAAGGAAATCAGGAAAACAATACATTTTCAATAGCCCCTAAAAAGATAAAAAATACTTAGGAATAAATCTGACCAAGGGTGTAAAAGACCTATACAAAGAAAACTACAAAACACTACTGCATGAAACCCAAAGTTATCTACATAAATGGAAAACCATGCTCATGGATAGGCAAACTCAACAGTGTGAAAGTGACAATTCTACCCAAAGCAATTTACAAATACAACGCAATCCCGAACCAAATACCAACAACATTCTTCAAAGAGATGGAAAAACTAATCATTAACTTTATATGGAAAGGGAAGAAGCCCCAAATAAGTAAAGCACTACTGAAGAAGAAGAATAATAAAGTTGGAGGACTCACACTACCTCACTTCAGAACCTACTATACAGCTACAGTAGTCAGAACAGCCTGGTACTGGTACAACGACAGATACATTGACCAATGGAACAGAATTGAGAACCCAGATGTAAATCCATCCATCTACGGTCGCCTGATCTTCCACAAGGGCCCAAAATCCATCAAATGGGGAAAAGACAGTCTTTTTAACAAATGGTGCTAGCAAAACTGGATATCCATCTTCAAAAAAATGAACAGGACCCATACCTCACTCCATATACAAAAACTACTTCAAAATGGATCAAAGACATGAATATAAAGCCTAAAACTATAAAGTTCATAGAAGAAAAAATAGGACCAACACTACAGGCCTTAATACACGGCATTAACAGGATATAAACCATAACCATCAACGCACAAACCCCAATAGATAAGCTAGATAACTGGAATCTTCTAAAAATCAAATACCTATGCTCTTCAAAAGACTTCACCAAAAGAGTCAAAAGAGAACCTACAGACTGGGAAAAAATTTTTGGACAGTACAAGTCAGACAAAGGTCTAATCTCCATAATCTGCAAGAAAATCAAACACCTCTACAACAAAAAGACAAATAATCCTATTAAAAAATGGGCAAAGGAAATGAACAGACGCTTCACCAAAGAAGACATTCAAATGGCCAACAGACACATGAGGAAATGCTCATGATCACTAGCCATTTGAGAAATGCAAATTAAAACCACAATGAGATACCATCTCACTCGGGCATTACTGGCACGAATCAAAAACGCTGGAAATAACAAATGTTGGAGGGGCTGCGGGGAGATCCGAACTCTTATGCACTGCTAGTGGGAATGCAAAATGATACAACCATTTTGGAAACTGATATGGCGCTTCCACAGAAAGCTAGAAATAGACATACCATTCAATCCAGAAATCCCACTCCTAGGAATATATCCTAGAGAAATAAGAGTCACCACTCGAATAGACATATGCACACCTATGTTCATGGCAGCATTGTTCACAATAGCAAAACAGTGGAAACAACCTAGATACCCATCAGCAGATGAATGGATAAACAAACTATGGTACATACACACAATGGAGTACTATGCAACGAGAAAGAACAACAATGAATCTGTGAAGCATCTCATAACATGGATGAAACTGGAGGATATTATGCTGAGTGAAATAAGTCAATCACAAAAGGACAAATATTGTATGAGACCTCTATTGTAAAAACTCATGAAAAAGTTCATACACAAAATGTAACAATCTTTGTTGGTTACCAGGGATGGGAGGGGTGGGGGGAAAATACTCAATAGGCAATAGATAAGTGGTATCTTGGGTGAAGGGTGAGACAGTACACAATACAGGGCAAACTAGCACAACGTGTACAAGGAAAGGTCATGGAAGCCCCATAGACACATCCAAACTCCCTGAGGGACTGAATTGCTGGGCGGAGGGCTCTCAGGACCATGGTCTCTGGGAACATCTAGCTCAATTGGCATGACACAGCTTATAAAGACAATGCTCTACATTCTACTTTGGTGAGTAGTGTCTGGGGTCTTAAAAGCTTGTGAGTGGCCATCTAAGATACTCCACTGGTCTCATCCCTTCAGGAGCAAGGGAGAATGAAGAGAACAGGATACAAGAAAAAGATTAGTCCTAAAGACTAATGGTCCACAGCTACCAAGGCCTCCACGGGACTGAGTCCAGTACAGCTAGATGGTGCCCAGCTACCACCACTGACTGCTCTGACCAGAATCACAACAGAGTGTTCTGGACAGAGCTAGAGAAGGATGTAGAACATAATTCTAACTCACAAAAAAAAGACCAGATTTACTGGCCTAAAGGAGACTGGAGAAACTCCGAGAGTATGGCCCCCAGACACCCTTTTAGTTCAATGGTGAAGTTATCTCTGAGGTTCACCGTTCAGCCTGGGAGTGGATGGCCCCATAAAACCAAATGAGACTAACGAGGTACAGGAGTCCAGTGACAAGGGCCAGAGGGCAGAAGGGGACAAGGAAGCTTGTGATAGGGAATCCAGGTTTGAGTAAGGATATTGTTGATGTGCTGTGAGATTGTTAACCATTGTCATAGGGCAACATGTGTAGTAACTGTTAAATGAGAAACTATTTTGTTCTGTAAGCCTTCATCTTAAGTGAGAATAACAGCACAATTGGAAGAGCGTAGTCAATGTCTCTGAACTGTGAATGTAGAAATTTTTGAAATGGTGTATCTTTGGCTATGTGTATTTTCACCAAAAAAAAAAAGGTTGAGTAGTTAAAGGGTTGACATGTTGTGGGGTAGTTAACCAATGTCAGAAAACAATATGTGTACTCCTGTTTCATGAGAAACTATTTGTTCTGTAATCCTTCACCTGAAGTACAATAAAAAAAAAAAAGTAAAAAAAAAAATAAATTAGACTTATGATATAACTATACTCTAAATTGACCTTGCCTTAGTCTAAAAATTCTAGACTAAAATAGACATCAATTTCTTCTTTTATTTTCCCTTGAATAATTTTTAAAGAAATAAAATTATGCCCATTGGAAATGATTTCCCAGAGAAATAGCTTACGTTCTTACCCTGAAAAAAATTTAAATTTCATTATATAAATGTAAAACCAGAATATGTTCAGGTTCAACAAATTAATAAATATTTATTGAGCACCGACTATATACCAGGCACTCTTCTAGGCTTTGGAGATAACAGCATTATGTTTTAGAAGAAGAATTTACAGGATTTCTGTTGGACTGGATATAGTGGAAGAGGGAAAGAGATATCAAGAATGGCACCTACGTTTCACTTGAATAATTAGATGAATGCTGATGCTCACTTACAACATGGAGAAATATGAGAGAAAAGATTTGGGGGGGACATCAAGAGTTCTGACTTAGACACATTATTTTTTGAATGCCTGTGATATCCAAATGGAGCCCTAGTGGCACAGCCACTGCTACCTGAAAAGTTGGTGGTTTGAACCAACCCAGCAGCTTCATGGGAGAAAGACCTGGCTATCTACTTCCATAAAGATTACAGCCTAGAAAACCCTATGGGCAGTTCTTCTCTGTCCTATATGGTCGCTGTGAGTTGGAATCAGCTCAATATCACTTGACAGCATTACTCTGAACAAGTAAGCCAAGTAAGTGATTGTGTCTTCTAGTCATAAGTTTAGGGGAAAGATCAAGACTGGTGAAGTTAATTTGAGAGTTATTAGCATTAGATTATATTTGAAGTTGTGTCAATGGAAAAAATGAATGGAAAGAAAGAGAACTTATATCACTCCAACATTTAGAGATCAAGCAAAAAATAAGAGTCAACAAGTGAACTTGAGATGAAGTAGCAAATAAGATGGGAGGAAAACCAGGAGAAAGTAGCGTCAGGGAAACCAAGAGACGAAAGTGTATTAGAAGGATTTACTGTTTAACTTTATTAAATACTGCCGAGAGGTTAAGAAAAGTCCAGACACAATGAGACTGTTAAATTAGGCAATATAGATGTCATTGGTGATCCTGGCAAGAATAGTTAGAAGCTGAGGAAATATGATTTGAGGAGAGTATGGGAGGTAAGGAAGTTGAGAAAGACATAGGGAACTCTAGGACTGATGTTTCAGTAAAAGGGAAATAATTAAGTTCATATAGACACCTATTTTGCATTTAACTTTCATTCTATATTGTTTTAAATGGATTATATTTCCTTTCAAAGGTAAAATATTTCTCTTCAAGGAGGGACTGTTTGGAAAACTACATCACTTTATGTAACTCTAATATATTTACAGAGTCCCGGAATGGTGCAAACACTTAAGCACTCAGCAACGAACCGAAAGGTTAGCTGTTCAAATCCACCCAGATGTGCCTCAGAAGAAAGATCTGGTGATCTACTTGGGAAAGATCAGTCATTAAAAACCCTGTGGAGCATAGTTCTACTCTGGCACACACGGGGTCACCATTTCAACTCCTTACCAACTTTTTTTTCTTTCTTTTTTTTTTAACATATTTACAACATGTAAAGCCTTTCAGATTTGATTTGGCAGCTCTTCAAGGAAGACAGTGTTTTCTCTCTTCTCGTTTGGCTGCTAACCAACAGGTTGGCAGTTCAAATCCACCAGCTGCTCCTTGGAAACCCTATGGGGCTGTCCTCTTTTGTCCTATGGGGTTGCTATGAGTTGGAATTGACTTGATTGCAGCATATTTGGGTTTTGGTCTTTAAGAAAGAGGTCCATGGGCCTAGGAAGGCAGAGCAGTGTGATAATATATGATAATTGGGGTGGGGGTGGAGGGGAAGAAAGGCTATTTTGTTCTCCCACTCAGTGTCTCCCTTATTCCTCAAGTACACACACACACACACCACACACACACTGCAATCATGTATTCATGGGCAGGCCAAACAGGCATTCACAGCATTCTCTTAAGGCAAAGAGACAACTAGAGATTATATTTCAGAGAACTGTGCTTTGGGAATAGAAGGCATTTATTCAATAAATGCAAATCTGAATCTTAATGTTGTTATAGAAGAAGACTTGGTTACTAATTAGAAAGACTCAGGCTTCCTTCCTGCTCTGCCACTATCTAGCTAAGTGACATGAAAGAGAATGATATAGCTTCATCTATGTGTGCTAATATTTAAAGCTAAAGGGTTGAGCTAGATTATCGTGATGTTCTACCTGGCTTAAATATTCTATGATTTTGTAATGCTTTCCAGGAATAGTCTTTCAACTTAGAAAATGAGAAATGATCAGATCTAAGATAATAATTATATAAGGTTCATAATTTAGGCCAGGTCATTTTTATATGCAAATTTGTTATAATAATGCTACCCTGTGTTTTTATAAGGAGTCCCTGTGTGGGGAAAACGGTTAAGTGCTTGTCTACTAGACCAAAGACTGGCAGTTCAAACTCACCCAGAGGTGCCTTGGAAGACAGGCTTAGCCATATGCTTTCAAAAGGTCACTGACTTGAAAACCCTATGAAGCAGTTCTACTCTGCGCACATGGGGTTGCCAGGAGACAGAATCAACTTGATGGCAACTAACAACAACATTTTTATAGAACTTATATTGTCCAAAATTCATACATCTAACTTAATTATTTATGTTGAGAATTTTTTTTTTGTGGTAATAAAGATCTACCTATGCATCAATTTTGAATAAACAAGTTCTTATACAGAAGATTGCTAAATAAAGCTTTGCTGCAGTCTTTACTTAAAGCAATCCTGTCACAAATCTTCTAAAGAGTATTTGCAAGCCTCTTAACAATGCTAGATAGCATCTAACATTCAGCATAAAAGTGCTTATATTGCAGTTTCTGATTTTGTGATGGCTTACAGAATAGAATCGAACTATGACTTCTCAGGAAATGAAAGCATATGTTTTATGAATGCCATTCATGTAGGATGTTGTAAACATTTTTTTAGTGAATGGGCTTTTTTAAAGTGAGCTAAAACTTTCAGTTACGTTTATTAATTTGCTGATTCATAAATTATTTGCTAGTTCATAAATTAATACCCAAATATTTTTTCTGTTTGTTAAATTAATATATATTTAAGTTTAATATCTACTGAATGATATTTAGATAGCTATTTATTAAACCTGGTGTCTTGGGGAGAAGATCTCTGTTTCCTCACAGTGAAGCATATTTGTAGCATAACCCTGAAATCCAATTAAAATGCTACTGCAGTAGAGTGGACCAGATGTTCAGAGAAACCCCACTGAGTACAGTACAGCTAAAAATTTGTCATGTATTGCTGAGCTGTCCATAAAGTAAAACAAATGCTCCGTGGCCAAAAAGTAGGCAAAGTTAATAAAGTTGGTATTTCTCAGGTACTTTGCTGATCCTGGTGATTCAGAGGCTGCGTTACTAGGACAAGCATGTTCGTTTAGGAGGTGAAGTTGTGGTCCTCTAGCACATGGGAAGCTGTGACTCCTGAAGTCAATACCTCAGTGGTAAATCAGGGGAAAAAGTGATGCTCCACAGAAGAATCAAAAACTCTGGGATTGGTAGTACCCACAGACACCTGACAGAAGCAAACAAATCTTTTCTCCAGAAATGGACCTTCAAACCAGGCCTCAAAAAAAAAAAAAAAAATTTACTACCATAAAGTACCAAAGAGCCCAAGGTCACCAAGAAAAATGACTAAACTCACCAGGAAGAATCATTACAAGCAGTAATCATAGGATCAGATCTCAGCATACTACAAATGTTTACAACTATGAGATACACAAGATAAAATAAGTATGTTGTATAGGATTAAGAAAGGGAATTGATAGTGTGATAAAGGAGACAGGGTAAATGAAAATGTAGCTGGTAGATTTAAAAAATATCAAATAAGACTTCTAGAAATTAAAACTATAATGCATAAAATAGCAAATCAATGGGTACGTAAAATAGCACATTAATAACCCTTTTGTTACCATTGGCCTAAACCATATGTCAGCCACTTTTTATGACTCTGGACCTTAGGGGTAAGGTTTTATTCCATTTCTAATTCATTTAGCATCAAGGTGGGTCCCTTTTGAAATGTGCAAAGCTGAGCAGACTGGAGTTGGAGCCTAATTGTTGCATAGGTTGAGCATTCTATTAGGTGATGCTTATTGGATGTGTTATTTTTGTAAACTTTTGCCTTTTTTTTCCTTTATTTCTGTGAGATAAGGCTTGCAAGCATGATTATGGCTTTACTGGGTGATAATTAGGGAGTCCCACTGGGTTTGTCTTGGGTTTTCTGTGCCATATTTGGGAAACCAGAGGTTTCCCATGTAACCTAATGGAAAGACACCAGCAATAAATTATTTACGTAGTGCTCAGAGGCATCCTGTCATACCACAGATCAGTGGCACCAAAATGCCATGCCTCACTGGCAGATTGTATTGCCAGATCACATTTCTCAAAATCCATATTACCAACCAAAAATTCAAACACACTCAATTAGTAAGCATGCATTCCAATCCTGGGAGCCCTCGTGGCACAGTGGTTAAGAGCTCGGCTGCTAACCAAAACGTCAGCAGTTCAAATCCACCAGCTGCTCCTTGGAAACACTATGGCTTGGTTTTACTCTGTCCTATAGGGTCACTATGAGTAGGAATCAGTTCTATGGCAACGGATTTGGATTTTTATTCCAGTACTAACAACACACACCATCAAAAAAATTTTTAAATTAAAATTTGATAACAAAAGGGTTAAACACAGCTGAAAAGAGAATTGGAGAACTGGAATATAGACAAGCAGAAGTAATCTAGAGTGCTGAACAGAAAAAGACAAAGATGTACTAGTGAACAAATAGAAAAAAAAATACAAAAAACTCTACCCTCACATGGCCTACACTAGTGAGTAAAGACCAACAGAATACAATTAACATAGTAAATAATAAAATCTGCATATAAGGTGAGGAACCCGGGCGATGCAACAGTTAAGTGCTCAGCTGCTAACAGAAAAGTTGGCTGTTCAAACCTGACAAGCTGCTCCATTGGAGAAAGACCTGGCAATCTGCTCCCATGAAGATTATAGCCAAGAAAACCCTATGAGGCAGTTCTACTCTGTCACATGGAGTTGCTATGGGTCAAAAAATCAACTCAATGACACTTAACAACAACATATATAAAGTAATAAATGATACGAAAAAAACAGAATAGGACTGGGGGAGTGAGACTGTCTATTGGAGGGCACAGTAGTAATTTTAAATAGGGGCCAGGTAGGCCTCATTGAGAAGTTATATTTGAGTAAAGTGTTTGAGGAGGCGAGGGAAGTAACCATGCAAATATCTGGATGAAGAAGATTCCAGAACAACCATTGCAAAAGGAGAGGGAAAGCCTGGCCTGTTTGAGGAACAGCCAAGAAGCCAATTTGACCGAAGCAGCAAGGAGAGAACAGTATGGTATTAGGTCAGAGAGGTAGCAAGGGTCTCATCATGTAGAACATTTAAGGTTTGTTCAATAAGTAAAATGGGTAACCACTGGTGAGTTTTGAACATAAAAGTAACGTAATCTGAAGTATATTTTTAAAGGACCAATTTATAACTCTATTGGTATAAACTGTGGCAAAAAATATGATAGTGAAGAGTCTCAGAAAACATTAACTACTATTATTAATTTTATTACAGTATGATATCTTTATAGAATTGCCAATGAACTTACCAGGAACTTTTAGTCACCTGGAGGAGGAGCAGAAAAAGTTAAAGTTATCCTCCAGATTTCTATTTTAAAATAAGGCCTAATGTTATTGTTGGACATGGGCAAGAACATGCTCAGGGTGCCAGCTGAGGAACTGAGATCGGGAGGTGAATGTAAGAAAATGACTGTGTTGCTTGGCAAGAGTAGAAGTTTAGCAGAAGGAGCCTGGCTGTGGACTCAGACAAAAGTGATCTAGTCACAGTTCTTACACTTTCTGTCTTTGAGACCTTGGGAAGATTTCTTCCACTCTCTAGATTTGTCTTTTTCCTTTCCATAATTTTTTATTATAAAAAAGATCATATATACAGAGTGTAGGAAACATGAGTGAACATCCATGTAACCATTCAGCAGTACCTTGAAAACTTTGTAATGACCTCCACCTCAATCACATGACCTTTAATCACTCTCCTTTAGAATAACCTCTATCCTGAATTTTGTGGTAATCATCTTGTTTTCATTAAACTTCAGTTTTACCACCTATGTATAAATCCCTGAACAATATAATGTTCCTTCTTTTTCTCTGCTTTTTCGTTTATTCATTCATTCATTCGATAAATAAATATTTATAACTGTATATATTCCACCTTCTAGCTGTCAGTTTGTCATACTGTGGCAGCTTGCCTGTTGCTATGATGCTGGAAGCTATGCCACCAGTGTTTCAAATAACAGCAGAGTTACTCATGGTCAACAGATTTCAGCAAAGTTTCCACACTAAGGCAGTTGAGGAAGAAAGTCTTGACAATCTACATCAGAAAATTAGCCAATGAAAACCTTATGGATTATAACAGGACGTTGTCCAACATGCTTACTTTGGAAACATCATCGGGGGGATCAATTTCTAGAGGAGGACATCCTGTTTAGTCAAGTAGACTGTAACAAGGTCATAGGAGACCCTCGGTGAGATGGATTAGCACAATAGCTGAAATGATGGACTCTAACATGCTGGCAAATGTGAGGATCATGCAGGACAGGACAACATTTTGTTCTGTTGTACATCAGGTCGCCATGCGTGGAAGATGACTCCATAGCGACTAACAACAGTGTATACATTGTTCTCTGATTTACTGTTTTTATTCCATATTATGCTCATGTAATTCATCTGCGTTAATTTAAGTAAGTGTAGCTTATTCATTTTCATTAGTATATAATATTACATGGTAAAAATATACCATAATATATTCATGCAATATATATTTAATGGACATTTGGGTTGTTTCAGAATTTTTTTGCTGTGACCATTTTTGTACATACATCCTAGGAAAAACATTGTGGAGTAGAATTTCTGGATCAATATTACTAGAAAATGCCAAACTGCCTCCAAAAGCATTTGTGCCAGTTTTCTTTTCCAGTGTAGGTGCAAGAGTTTCCTTTGCTCCACATACATAGCAACACTTGATATCGTCAGAAATTTTAATTTTTGCCAGTCTGGACTTTGTGTTTTTTATTTCTTACTGTGTCTTTAATCTTTATTTTTCTAATTACTATTAAAATAAATATTTTTAATATGCTTATTGCAATATAATAAACTGACAGACATTTAATTGTTAAGAATGATGCTGGCTATGTTTTTGTAGACACCCTTAACCTTTTATTTGGTTAAGGAAGTTCCTTTTTATTCCTATATTGCTATGTGTTTTTAATCATAAAGTAAAGTTGACTTTTTCAAACCTTTTCTGCATTTAATAAGATGAACATACGATTTTTCTCTTATTCTGTTAATTCATCTTGCATCATTGGATAACCCCAGCTTGATAATGATAGATTATCTTTTTTTAAAATTCATTACTGAAATTGTTTGGTTAATATTGTATTTGAGATTTTGCCTTTCTTTTCCTAAGTTAGATTGGCATATAATTTTTAATTTTCCTTTTAATTTCTGACCTTGTCAGATTTGCTATCAATTTTGTGCTACTCTTATGCTAAATTATGTATAGCAATATTAATAGCCTCATAAAATAAGTTTCTGAATGTGTCCACTTTTTATATACTCTTTCATTCATTCACTCATTCAACAAATATTTATTGAGCACCTACTATGTGCTAGGTATTCTTCTAGATACTGGAGACACAGTTGTGAAAAAAAAAAGACAAAAATCTGTGTCTTCAGATTCAATAATAAAGTAAGGCAAAAAATAATACGCTTGGAAGGTGCTGATAAATGCTATAAATAAATATAAAGCTGACAAGGAAAATCGGAAATTCTGAAGAAGGGCAGGGATTACAATTTTAAATTGGTGTTAACAGAAGGCATTGCTATGAAGATAAACTTTGTAAAAAGACCTGAAAGAGGTCAGAGTGGATACTTCTTGATTTCCACATCCAGTATGATATACTGAGCAAAAGAAAATACTTGGGGACAGACTCCTTCTTCCTGCCTCTCACCAATATACTTGCCTTTTGACTATTCTCTGTGTAGTTTAATCCTTTCACCCTCCCTACCTGCTACTACTAGTATCTGCCTGCTGTACCCCATATACAATCTGAATTTTTGTACATTTTCTAAGGAGCTCAGCAAAATATTCCGTACCTAAATTGTGCCATAGCCAAAGCACATTGTAAATAACTGGAAATCAGGATGCACTTTCTTCTTCAGCTGAAATAAAATTCCATACATCAAATGAAATATACTGTGGTCTTCATCAGCAATAGATCTTGGTGTATTATTCTTATGATCTTAAAGAAGGAAGTCAAATATAATTAATTTCTCTGGGCTCAGACTTTATGAAGCTTTGACATTTAATTCTTGCCCCAAATGGTCTGGAAAAGTTAGATATTAGGATGAGTTGTTACCCACATAACCAAGATTTTCTGTTATCAGACATTCAAACACGTCTCTGGACATAAAATTGGCTTAAATGCTTAAAATTGTATTACTCCAATGCTTTTTTTTTTTTTTTTCATGATTTTTGCATTCTCTAGGTGGGGATATAAAATGTAAGGAATACACAATATATGTGTATTTTAAGATCTTGAAATTAATAATTAGCTTTTTTCTTTCAAGGATCATAAAAATACAAGTTTTTTTTTAGAGTTTCCTCAGTGTTAGGTTAAGTGGCCAAGAACATTTGTCATTTCCTATTTTAATCCTGAGAAAGAAATGTTAATCTAAGTGCCTTTCTCCAGTGATGAACTTTTAGGACATCTGTCTGGATAAGAGATTGTTAACACAACATTACAAAACTGTCAGCTGAACTGTGTTGAGGGTATTTTTTCTCGTCTTGTTAAATATGTTGGAAGATAGCTCCTGAGTGGAAAATTTCTGTGCAAACACATGCATTTACTAAAACTAATGGGATCTGCTTACAATACTTGTCATCATGTGCCAGAGGAAAGGCAAACAATAAAAGCAATAAATTTTCCTTGTTATGTTAATTTTCCTATTTAAAGACCACAGCTCTGAGGTTCTTATAGCACAATAAAGTCCAAAGAGAATAAACGCACTGTAGAGATAATATGCATAATCTTATACCTCTCCCTCCCCATTATTACCTGTGTGACCTTAAGCAAGTTACAGTCACCTCTCTGAATTTTGATGTTTTCTTCCATAAATAAGTTTAATAGTACCTACCTCGTAGTGCTGCTGTGACTACTTGAGTTAGGGTACACATCTGACACGAATAAGTATTCATCAAATGATAACAACCGTATTTTACAGAGAAGAAAAAATGGGTCACTTGCAAAATAGATATTTATAACTTAAGATATTTTATGACTTTGCCTTCCAAAAGAACACTTACTTTGGTAAAAGTTTTACTTTCCAACAGCCAAATTGGTATAATAACTTAATTCCCATAACTTTTTAAGAATTTAATGGGATAGTAGATATAAAGTATTTATAACGATGTATGATAAAGATTATGTACTCAATAAATGGTTATTGTTATTATTAATGTTATTATTATCAATATTATTAGAAACAGGCTTCCTTTCAACAAGACCCTCATCCCTACACAGCAGCTAAATTTTGGTTATAAATCATTATTTAGAGTGTGCACCTGACCCAAGCCATGATATTTTCAAATGCCTCATAGGCATGCGAAAGCTGGACAATGAATAAGGAAGACAAACAAGAATTGATGCCTTTGAATTATGGGGTTGGTGAAGCATACTGAATATACTATGGACTGCCAGAAGAATGAATAAGAAGAAGAAGGAGGAATGTAGGAATGTTTCCTGCTGAGGACACAAGGGTGGCTACAGCAGAAAACCTATTTTGTACACAGGAAGGTACAGATGCCTCCCTTGCTTTATGAAATAGATGTTTTCATTGAACAAATTAATGAACTAAATTTTAAATCAAATATGTTTACATAATAGAGGAGCTTGCATGGAGTCATCTTGAGTCAAATTGACTTGATACCAACTAATAACATCCATCTGTCTATGTATCTATGTATCCATCTATGTATGTATTAATCTGCCTATTTACCTACCTACCTGTCTATCTATCTCTCTACCTAACATAATCTATCACTTATTTACCATCCATCTATCTATTCATCTATCCATTTATCTATGAATCTTACCATGAATTCCTCAGGAAAATATAAGCAATTGCTGTTAAATATATATACAAAGTAAATTATTTTATGAATTTCCTTAAGCAATATGCATCTCTAAAATCTTTCTTTGTATACTGAAAAGAATGATCTATCAGTCCTTCTGCATTTATGATGGAGAAAAGTAGAGGCTTTTGGCAGCGAGTCTCGGTAAGCTGCAGCTTAAACTAAGGACGCCTAACTTCCACAGAGAGATTGCCTCTCCAAACCCTTAAGAAAGTGACAGAAAAAATGACTGGTGGCCCTGGAGCTCCTTTATTGAGGCAATCATTACAAATCAACAAATTCAACCCCTACATGAAAAATAAATGGAACATGGTTGGATTTGTTATAGCACAAAACCTGCATTAGCTGCTAGAAAATAAAACTGTGTGAATATATGAATTTCATTTGCCAAAATGAAGGGAAATCATTGTAGCATTTGAGAAACACATTGGAATTCCTGCAGAAGGAAAGACCTAGAATATTCTGGGCCCGCCAGGGTAGCATTTTTTCTTAGACAACTATTCTGTACCTTGTTGATATCAAATTCAAGGCAATCTGTGGAGCCCGCTACCATGCAAAGAAAACTTCTCAGAGAAAAGTCAGGGTCACACTTGGCAGATGGATGATTTGTTTTTCTGTCAGGAATGACACTTTGTCTGATGAAGTGAGGAGACTGTCATCAAAGGGATCTGAAGCTGACCTCTTATGTTTGAAGAGATCCGGGACATGAGAGCAGGGAGAGATGATTTCCCTTAAGCTGTCACCTCTGTGAACTGGTTCCCTAATGGTGGATGGATTGAAAATTATCCTGCAAACGATACCCAAGGGCCCAGCCTCTGAGCAGATTTAGTCAGCTGCTGGGAGCACAGGAATTTTGAGACCATGCAATCCTCCTTTCCTTCTGGAGGCAGCCTGCCTCTTTGCCTGAATGCTGTCTTCCCAACGCTCCGATTGTTGCCTCTGTCTCAAAACCATTCTTGTGACACCATAGTGCTTCCTAGGGACTAAAATATATTTGCAGGTCTGGTTTTTCTTCTTTCAAATTTTTAACACCTTTAAAACTTTATTTTGAGAGATTTAAAATAGAACAATGCCAAAAAATAAAACCATTTATTATTTGCTTTTACTCTGAATAAACAACTGTTACTATTTTGCCCTATTTTCTCTCAGCCTTTTTATTTATTCTTTAAGAAATATATTATTAAAAATGGAAAAAGTCACTTTTAATTATCACCTCTGGTCTCATTGCTCTCTTCCCAACATTAGGCAGTATCTTCCAGTCAATATACTTCTCCTAGTTTTTATAAAAGTTTTATTCCTGGAAATTTGGGGTAAATTGAACATAAATCCTCATAATTTCATCCATTGGTCTACCTTAAGTTGAATTCTTCATTTTAAATCATCCACGGTCACTGTTGGTATTGGCTGAGCATTGCCCAGAACTTAAAGCAATTCTGCCTGTGTTGCTGTGTTTGAGCCCATTGTTGCAGCCATTGTGTTAGTCCATCTTGCTGAGGGTCTTCCTCTTTTTCACTGACCCTCTGCTTCACCAAGCATGACGTCCTTCTCTGGGGACTGGTCCCTCCTGATAACATGTCCAAAATATGTGAGATGAAGTCTCACCATCCTGGCTTCCAAGGAGCATTCTGGCTGTACTTAATTTCAGGGATAGCCTTTTAGGAATATTAACATGTTAAGACAAGACCTTCCAACAAGAATAATCAGCACCTCCGCTCAACTCTGAATTGTTCTGTAGAAGTTAAAAAACAACATGATATTGTGTGAGCTTACAGAATTAAATTTCAAAATGATGCTGAGTTTTTTCAGGAAAATTTGACTTTATTAAAAGTTCTTTCATCGGTATTTGCCACTCTCATACAGTATTCTAAGTGGGTTGAAATATTATAATAGTCAGATAAATCCTAATCTCCTTAGAAATTTTCCTTTTTCTCAGTGTGAATATATGATACTAAAATACCTACATATTATATTCTGATTTTTGCATTTCTTTCTTCTACACATTGTTCAGTAAAATCATTGGCAATATTCATTAATTCTTTAGCTTGTATTTTTGCTGATTTTGCTTTTCAATAATGAGGAAAGGGCAGAATGTCTTGCAAATAAACATCTCTGAGAATATTTTATGTTTAGCCAGCCAAGTCACCAAATTCATTCCAATTCTGCAATGAAGACAATGATACTGAAAGACATGTCCTTCATATTATTATTTCCCACATCACAGTCTCATGAAGAGATTATCCTGGCAATGATGCGAGGGAAGGTCGAGAGTAGAGAAGAAAGGCATTAGGACACCAGGAGATCAGGAAGAAGTCTCACCTGGACTCATTTTCACAATTGTGCAGGCATAAGATTAATGAAGAGATACATGAAATACCATTAGAAAAATTCAGAGGATAAAATGACAAACCTCTTCTAGTAGCAGTAAAAAAACAACAACAAAAAACGTGTAGGATAAAGCAGGAACAAAATGGAAAAATATGCACTATCAAGCAAATCAATTTGCAAATCAGATTTGCAAATTATCCAAGATTGGCTTATCTGTCTTTTGTTCATTCAGTTTATTGTTCATCCATCATTCGTCCATTTGTACATTAGCTGAGAATGTATATTGTACAAACTCGTGTCCTAGGGAATCTGAGAAATGTTAATAGGGAATGACATTTCTTTCAGTATCAATCTCTTTATTGAAAAATCGATGAATTTGGTGAACTTCTGGGGAATGCTGGCCGTAGCCAGTCTGAGAGTCTATCCATGAGTCAAAATAGACTTTAAGCAAGTAAATTGAAACTTGTTAATATCACATATAGTTAATTACCAGTTCCTTCTGGTGAGGTGCAATATAACACAAAAGGACCTCAAGAGAAAAATTGAAGAGATATGTTGCTTGTCAAATCATATCACTTAGTAATTCCTTACCCTCTTTTTGAGCAGGGCATGTGCTTGTGTGTTCGGCTAAAACTTTTAATTTGAAGCTTCTTCCCAAAGCATGTGATTGGTGAGTTTAAGGAAGAGGTATTGATCCACTATGAGATGAGGAACAAGGAATTTCTCTGAGATTGAAGTCAATTATGAGTGACTGAGAACTTTTGATACTGTCATATCTTGAGCCTTGCAAGTATTACCAGGAAAAGGTGAGGCCAGTTCCTATCTATACAGTAGTCTCCCCTTATCCGAGGGGGATGTTTCCAAGACTATTCGTGGATAGTACCAACTCTATACATACTGTTCTGTCGTATATATACGTATCTATGATAAAGTTTAATTTATAAATTAGGCACATTAAGATTAACAGCAATAACTAATAATAAAGCAAAAACAATTATAACAATATACTGTAATAAAAGTTATGTGAATATGGTCCCTGGGCAAGATGGAACAGGAGGGCATGGTATTTCATCAAGCTACTCATTTAACATTTTTGGGCCGCAGTTGACCACAGTAACTGAAACTGCAGAGAGAGAAACCACGGATAAGGAGGGACTACTGTGTAGGTCCCTGGGTGGTGCAGTTTAAGCTGGACTACTTAACATAAAGGTTGGCATTTAGAACGCAT
Organism: Dugong dugon; assembly: GCA_030035585.1. NCBI lineage: Eukaryota > Metazoa > Chordata > Mammalia > Sirenia > Dugongidae > Dugong > Dugong dugon. Next base: position 94,772,521 of record CM057463.1, on the reverse strand, counting down.
CTAGTGGTGTTGCGGAAGGAAGGACCTGCAATCTGCTTCCATAAAGATTACAGCCAAGAAAACCCTCTGGAGCATTTCTACTCTGTAACACGTGGGCTGCTATGCGTCAGAATTGACTCCATGGCAGTGGGTTTGGATTTTTATTTTTTTCCCCCCAGTTCCTACGTATCGATTTTGAAGCAATGGGATCCAGCTATTTACCAGCACGTCTTGGACACAGTCCTTTCCAGAGGCAGAGATCTGGGCTCAATGACCTCTCAAGGTCCTTTCCAACTGTGATGGGATGCCCTGATCTTAAACTTAGTGTCCTATTGCAAGACACGGAATTAAATATTTATAGATAAGTTTTTCATCTAATGATCTTGCTTCCTTTTATATTTAATTCTAGCAGTTGGTTTGAACAACCCTAAAGGTTCTAATCAAAATTTTATGACTCCCTAGGCTCACCAAGTTGTTAATTGGATGGTGTATTACTATAAAGGAAGTGAGACATGCCCAGCATAATTGCATAACGATTGTTTTCTCTGCTCTGTGGGAATTCTCAGGGGTTTCATTAGCAGATGGTTACTGAAAGCTGGCATCCTGGAGTCTGGACTGGTGAATTTCATTCTTCTTAATTATTCAGAAGCTAGCCTGCACAGGTCAGGCCTAAAGCACAGATATTAAATTCAGAGCATTCCAGACAATAAATAGCCTTATCTAGAATTACGTTTTTATTCTCTTCAATGAAGTAACGCTAGGAGTGCATAATACTAATCCATAACAGACATGGAATGTTATTTACATGTGAGTCACTATTAGGTTAGATTTATAAACTGAATCTGTTTCAAAAGTCATCTACTTGCCATTTAGATACTTAACTCAGTCAATACACTAAATAGCTAAACCAAGAGATTTCTCCAAAAATGACTTTTAGAGACAGATCCTTTCTCATAGGGTTGATGTGATGATTAAATAAACAAGATAAAGCACAAGGAAATGGTAGCTATCATAATAAGCTTGTTGGTGGTATCCCAAACCTTGAGGTTTATCTCAGTTGATGAGTTTCTGAGCCTTCACTCCTAATCCTCCCTAATCAAGATCACTATGCCTCTGCTCACATTCTAATTCTGACTCTTTACAAGTAAGAAGCATGAACAAAACTGTCTTGGAAAAAATACAACCAGAATATCCCTGAGAAGTGAGGATGGTGAAACTTCTTACTCCCTCACTTTGGCAAGATAAATCACTAGAAAATGACATCATGTGTGGTGGAGGGTCAGTGTAAATAAGAGAGATCCTTAACGAGATGGATTGACATAATAGCTGCAACAGTGGATTCACGCATGGCCACAATCATGAAAATGACACAAGACCAGGCAACGTTTCATTCTATTATACATAAGACTGCCATGAGTCACAGCCAATTCAATGGCAACAACAAATAAGGATAAAACAATTCTGTATACAATATTAGCCATATGTTGTTCATTGTTGAAACTGGATGCTAGATACACGTTGTTGTTGTTGAGTGACATTGAGCTGATTTTGACTCATGGAGACTCCATGTGACAGAGTCGAACTTCCCCATAAGGTTTTCTAGGCTGTAATGTTTAATTCTTCCTATTGACTGTGCAAAGGCCTTCGACTGTGTGGATCATAACAAATTATGGATAACATTGCAAAGAATGGGAATTCCAGAATACTTAATTGTGCTCATGCACATAGATCAAGAGGCAGTTGTTCGAAAAGAACAAGGGGATAGTGCGTGGTTTAAAGTCAGGAAAGGTGTGCGTCAGGGTTGCATCCTTCACCATGCCTGTTCAGTCTGTACGCTGAGCAAATAATCTGAGAAGCTGTACTATATGAAGAAGAAAGGGGCATCAAGATTGGAGGAAGACTCATTAACAACCTGTGTTATGCAGACAATACCACCTCAAAAATCCTCACAATTGGACAAATAAGCAACATCATGATAAATGGAGAAAAGATTGAAGTTGTCAAGGATTTTGTTTTACTTCCGTCCACAATCAACACCCAAGGAAGCAGCAGTCAAGAAATCAAAAGATGCATTGCATTGGGCAAATCTGCTGCAAAAGATCTCTTTAAAGGATTGAAAAGCAAAGATGTCACCTTGAAGACTAAGGTGCGCCTGACCCAAGCCATGACATTTTCAATCATCTCATATGCATGTGAAAGCTGGAAGATGAATAAGGAAGACTGAAGAAGAACTGACGCCTTTGAATTGTGGTGTTGGAGAAGAATGTTGAATATACATGGACTGCCAAAAGAATGAACAAATCTGTCTTGAAAGTACAACCAGAATGCTCCTTAGAAGCAAGGATGGCAGGACTATGGCTCACATAGTTTGGACATGTTGTCAGGAGGGATCAGTCCCTGGAGAAGGACATCATGCTTGGTAAAGTAAAGAGTCAGTGAAAAAGAGGAAGACCTTCAACAAGATAGATTGACACAGTGGCTGCAACAGTGGGCTTAATCATAGGAACGATTGTGAGGACGGTGCAGGACCGGGCAGTGTTTTGTTCTGTTGTATATAGGGTCACTATGAGTCAGAATTGACTCGATGGCACCTACTAACAACAACAATCTTTAAGGGAGCAGATCTCCAGCCTGTTCTCCCACGGAGCCACTAGTGAGTTCAAACTGCCAACATTTCCTCAGTTAGCAGCTCGGCACTTAAGTAACTATCAAAAAGTCCTGGTGATGCAATGGTTAAGAGTTCATTATACTACTCTCTACTTTTTTTTTTTTTAATTTCCTATAATAAGTAAAAGAAAAAGATATAAAAATTATAATAGTTTTGCCCTGGTTATATAAAAGCATCCATTGAAAAATAATGTAGTAAAAAGTCCTAAGTATTTGTTACAATTGTTGAATACCTGATCTAAACCTTACCTGTCTTTCTACCTTAGGCAACTTGATGAGACTGCGTTCCAGGAGCTCCATCATACAGAAGCCAAAGTAAATGTGGATTTCCAGTGACATAGCACACTGCAGCTCCAACTCATGATCTAAAGCAATCACACTTCCCTCAATCCCCACTGTGGCAAACAACTATAATACAACCAACTTATAAAAAACCAAAACCCTGTTGCTGTCAAGCTGTTTCTGATTCATAGTGACCCTATAGGACAGAGCAGAACTGTCCCATAGGGTTTCCAAGGCTATAAATCTTTACAGAAGCAGGCTGCCACATTTTTCCCCCATGGAGCGGCTGGTGGATTCAAGCCACTGACCTTTCGGTTAGCATCCCAGTGCTTAACCACTGCACCACCAGTACACAACTTTATCCATGGTTAATCTGACTTAACACAAGGGAACAGCTGGCTTGATAATGCATCCTCACATTGGTTTCTCCCTCTCTCCCTCCTCCATTTTCATCATGTGCTCTGGGATTAACTCTCTAATAACAAGTAGTCCATAGGCTTTGCCTAGCATACCTCAGACTCCATTCATGGCTCTGTTGGAAATTCAGTACATGTGGAAATATAAACTTTGTTAAAACACGTCTTTAATTATATTTTGGGGAGTAGCTCTACAGTAGATGTACTTTGTCACTCACCTGTTGAAATAGAGTAAATGTGAGAAAAATTTGTTTTATAGGAAAACGAAGATGTTTCAGAATTGTCATCCTAGTTACCCTTTGCAGTTGAGTAAATTTCAGCTCATAGCAACCCTATAGGACAGAGTAGAAATACCCCATAGGGTATCCAAGGAGTGGCTGGTGGATTCGAACTACCGACCTTTTTTGGTTAGCAGCTGAGCTCTTAACCACTGCACCACCATTGGCTCCTGTCATTCTAGTAGAATACATAAATGCTTACGATGGGAACTACCTAGCAGTACTTTTCAAATTATGATCTTCATTTAAAAAAAAAAACACTTGAGATCATACTGACAGATCAAGAAACATTGACCTGTATTTGGAGACATTCATAAATTAAAAAAAAAAAAATTAGTATGCCTACCTTTCCAAAGAATAAGACACCTACTATGGAAGTCAGTCACTAAACTGTTGCTTTTTGAAAGGGAAAAATCCATATGCCATTCCTGATTTTTATCCTGACACTTAAGAGATAAGCTATTGACATAAACCTCAGCCTGATTGCAGTAGGCATGCAAAAACATTTGGATGAATAAATGAATTAAAAGACAGTGCTGCATATTCAGAGACAATTTCTAAAATTTCAGCTGGGCTATTTAGGAAAAAATAACCCACACTAGTGAGAGGTGGATCTCTATTTCCAGATCTAAGCTAAACTCTCAATAGGACCACATTATTTTCCTATTTATATCAGCGGCACCAGTCAACTAATGGGAGAATATCTCAAACTCCTTACAATCCTTCAACAAGCCATTATAAAATAAAATTATTTTATTTTCTGGAGTTTCTTGTTACAAGTGTTAGAATTCAATTCGCTTATAAGCATGTTATCAATACATTGGAAGATGATTATTTGGATGTTGGAATGGGCTTTCAAAATCTGCAAAATAAAATGTGCTTTTAAAAATGAATTCAGTAATTTTTAGAGAATGACCCCTTCCCAGGAGACTTGTAAGTATTTATAATTTTATGATCTGAAATTATTGTTCTCTTTCAATTTTCCAAGTGCCACTCAATACTTAATCACTGAAGGGAAAACTTACCCCACCAAGTGAAGGGGTTCCATTTTGACAAATGGTTCAGTTCACACATATAGGTGGAATTTTAGATTAACAAGGTCTGCCTAGGTCAGAAAAACTTGTCAAGGGTGTGCCCCTGAGGCAATATAGGGCAAAAGAATATGAAATTAAATGAAGCTGTTTTTAGGGAACTCTTGAGCTCATCTGTCATGCCTGAGGGAATGTGCACATAAAACAGCTGTAGTATCAAGGTGAACATGTCATAAAGAAGGCTTGTTCTAATATAAAATCAGCCGTGGGAAGTATTCGTTTGACAGCTCATCCCCTGAGACTAATTTACAAGATGCAGAGAGAATGATACGTGAAAAACTAACTTTGCTATCTTAACTAAGCCCTGACAAAAGAATGAAGCAGTGAGAATGGTGTGTAGATTTCATAAGTTAGGACAAGGGAAAATTGAAAAAGTCAGACTGAGGTAATATGTATACATATGTTTACATGTGTATACATACACATATATGCATACATTTACAGGTATCATTAAGTATATATACATGTATGTGTGTGTATGTATACATATATACATACATATATAAAATACATCATGTTGTTGCTGTTGTTAGTTGCTGTCCAGCTGACTCTGACTCATGGCAACCTTATGTATAACAGAACAAAATATTGTCCAGTCCTGTGCCATCTTCATGAACTTTGATATGATTTAACTCAATTGTTGCTGCTATTGTGTCAATCCATCGCACTGAGAATTTTCCTTGTTTTCAGTAGCCCTTTACTTTAGCAAACATGATTTTTTTTCCAGAGACCAGTCTTTCCTGATGACATGTCTGAATCATATAGTGTATATATTTGTGTTACGACAAATATATATGGATGAGAGAAAATCCTTGACGTTTATTTCCAAATTCCAATAAAGCAATCTTTCGCTATATCAGTGAAACTGCAGGGAAATTGAAATTTTTATACATGCTGTTGGAAGTATAAATTGGCACAATCACTGTGGAAAGCAAAATTTAATATATCTGTACCCTTCAACCCAGAAATTACACTTACACATACTCCAGAGTAAACTTACTAGAGTTATGTAGAAGGTTGTTTATTGCAGGAATATTTTTAATGGTGAAAATTTTTAAAAATAATCTAAATTACATAATTAGGGAGAGAGACAAACAAAATGTAAATATTTTAATACATAAACTGCTGAGTTAAAAAACCAAAACTCTTTGCTGTTGAGTTGATTACAACTCATAGAAACGCTAGAGGACAGAGTGGATTCGAACTGCTGATCTTTTGGTTAGCTGCAGAGCTCTTAACCACTAGATCTGTATAAATGCCTAGATCAGTAGATATAAAAAACTTACTGTTGAATAACAAAGCAAGTTGTAGAGCATTACATACACTGTAATTATGTAAATAGTTCATAAATTTTATATATTTAAAAATCAAAGTAGATATACACTAAATTCACGATAGGGATGATTCTGTGTAGATGAAAAAAGAGGATGGGAATGAGACTGGGGATGCGAGAGTAGAGACTTCATCTTTATTTGTAATGTTTTGATTCTTTTATTTTAGATAAGACAAATCAAATACAGCAGAATATTAACAATGGTTAATTCTAGAAAGTGTTAGAATTTGATTACATTATGCATTGTACTTCTCTGTATATTTAAATGTTTCTTTAAAAAAAGAAGTAAGTTATTTTTGGGAAAATATTTTAAGCACCAATGACCATAGATGAATGAAGACATAATCTCATCTTTGGAACTTTCCTGTAATTATCTCAATTATTAGAAGTTTGTCTCAAAAACAAAAACAAAACAAAACCAAATCCATTGCCTTCAAGTTGATCCAACTCATAGTGACACTAAGGGACAGAGTAGGACTTCCCCATAGGGTTTCCAAGGAGTAGCTGGTGGATTTGAACTGCCAGTCTTTTTTGGTTAGCAACTGAGCGCTTAACCACTGGCCATGAGGGCTCCTCAAAAATAAGAAACTATGAATTTCTAGATAAGTACAATGAATAATTCTCATTTATCTCCTTGGAAGAAGTCAATCTTCTTATAAATTGGTAAATTGAAATTACTGAAAATATAAAACAATGCTAATAACAGACTACTAGTATAATTAACTTTAGTATGTTGTCGTTAGTGTTAGTTTCTATCAAGTCAATTTTGACTCATGGTGACCCCATGTGTGTCAGAGTAGAACACAGGGTTTTCAAGGCTGTGACCTTCCAAGGTGCCTTTGGGTGGGTTCAAACTTCCATCCTTTCAGTTAGCAGTGGAGCACTTAACCATCTGTGCCACCCAGAAGATGCCAAATAATGAGTGCAGTTATGTCCAGCCCTGTGCAGAATTTAATTACAAAAAAAAAAAAAGCCTAACCAAATTGAGTATATAATCTCAGACTTACTAAAAAAAAAAACCAAAAAACTCATTGCCGTCAAGTCAATTCTGACTCATAGGAACCCTATAGGAGCGAATAGAATAGAACTGCTAGTGGATTTGAAACTGTCCACTTTTGGCTAGCAGCCATAGCTCTTAACCGCTATGCCACCAGGGCTCCTCAGACTTACTACCTGTGTTCAATTTATAAAGTTATAGATCAAGATTTCAATACTATCTCCATTCTCCTATCTCCTATACCATTAAGGCAATACTTTCTATTTTTTATTGTGCACCCAATCAGTTAAAACTAAAGAGCGTGGATCCCAATATATTTATTTATTAATTTATATACATGTACAATTTTAATCTATTAATATTAGAAAAAGCTTAATCTTTTTCTTATTTTTAGATATAAATAGAAGTTCTAATAATTTCGTATGTACACACTAATAAATTATCTCTCACTTTACTTTGGAGACCACAGGACTATAGAACTGTAGAATAAAGTATAAATTTGTGCTGCTCTGTTAATGCTCTGTAATCTGGCTCTATGGAAATTATTCAAATGTATCTCCTTTGACTTCTTATTTCTATTGCTACTAATAGTTAACACTTACTGACCTGTACAAAAGTTGGTATTTAGCCACTTCTCCACCAAGCCTCAACATAAAGCCTATGCTTTAACTAAGCCTTTTCTTATACCCAATGATTTACTCTACCTAAATATCCAACTACTACTAAATCTTGGATCAACTTCTTTGATCCTTCTTCCTATAAGAATTCTGGTCATGGTGTTACTTAATTGGGATTATAATCCATATTACATTGTGCCGAAGCCCACTTTTTTGAGGTATTTTGAAATCATAATTTGTGCATGCCTGGAAAGTTCCTTTTAACAGCCCCACTTCAATGTAATCTCCTGGGAGCATGGGCTACACCATTTCTGCTCAGAATTAAATCTATAGCACAAAGCACAGGGTCTAGGTGCTCCATAAAATCTGATGAAAGAATAAATGAACCTAAAATTTTAAGCTTATTGTTGTGTTTTAGTTGACAAGTTGGCCTTTGACTCATGGCAATCCCGTGCACGACAGAAGGAAATGCTGCCCAGTCCTGTGCCATCCCCATGATCTGTTGCGGATTGGACCATTACGATCCATAGGGTTTTCACTGGCTAATTTTTAGTATATTGTCAGCCCTTTCATCTGTCCATCTTAGTCTGAAAGCTTTCATAAAAACTGTTCAGTATCACAATGACACGTAAGCCTTCACTAACAAGACAGGTGGTGGCTGCTCATGAGATACACTGGTGTCCTGCATGGAAGGTGAGAATTCTATCACTGAACCAACACTGTCTCACATATATGCTTGTAGCGGATATGTGATGAAAAACATGATTGAATGATTAAAAATGGCATTTTCACATTTATTTTTACACCAGTTTTATGCTTTGAACATCTCATTCCCTTTTGATTACTTTGGACCTCTCTTTTTAGTTCAACGCAGAAATAACAGGAAAACCAAAGCCAAAAATCAAACCCGTTGTCATCAAAAGAATTTTGGTTCATAGCAACCCTATAGTAGAACTGCCCCATACAGTTTCCAAGGCAGAAATCTTTATGGAAACAGACTGCCACATCTTTTTCCCACAGAGCGGCTGGTGGATTCCAAAAGCTGATCTTTCAGTTAGCAGCCAAGTGTTTAATCTGCACCGCCAGGGCTGCTTTTCATAACAGTAAAAGTAGCAGGATATTTACTGTAGTGAAAAGTGTCTAGTTCCTGAGCAAACACAATCTAAAGAGCTGAAATTGTGAGATTTAAGTAGATAAACTGATTTCATCACAACTTCCCAAACCCTGAATTTCTGATTCCAGCAGGATCTGTTCAGACTAGAGATGATACCTGACTACTTTTGGATCTTTCAGAACTTCCTTGGTGAACATTCATATGCCTAAGACAGTATCAAAATCAAAGTTAAATGAGAAAAGCATGTTATCTGGTATGGGATTTCAGGATACTCACTCTTACACAAAGTATGGCAAGAAAACTGCACCCATTTTTCTCAATGTTGAATGCAGGGACTGAAATGTAGTGATTTTTTGTTTACTTGTTTGTTTGGTTTGGTTCCTCAGTATTTATGGAGTAAATAAGTAACCTTGAAGCCAATTGTCCCTAAGAAGAAAGAGTTAATGAAACTAAAAGACAACTATACAGGCTGTTAAGAAAAAATCTTCAATTAAATATAGTAGAAGAAACCAGGGATGAATTATACTTTTAAAAATGGGATGTAATGTACATACTTGTAAAATATTTGTGTCTTTTTAGCCTCTATTTTTTTTTAATCAGTTTCTTTGGTTTATCATTTGACAGTCACTTTGGATGTAACTCTTCCTCATGTGATCTTTTGTCCCTAAGTATCTATAAGAAGAAGATACACTTCTGAGTAAGTTAATTATAATTTTATATAATCTGTTGAAAAGGAAGAAAAGTGTATCACCTAGATTATGCAATAAATAGAAAACTGAAATTAGTTTCTTAGTTCATTTTTATGACTTCTATAGATAACAACAGCTCTATCTGTGGAAAGAGACAATGGAAAAGCCCAATATCCTCAGTCAGAACAAAGCTGGGGCTGACTTTGGAACAGACCATCAATTGCTCGTATGCAAGTTCAAGTTGAAACTGAAGAAAATTAAAACAAGTTCACAAAAGCCAAAGTACAACTTTGAGTATATCCAACCTGAATTTGGAGACTATCTCAAGAATAGATCTGATGCATTGAACACTAATGACTGAAGACTAGACGAGTTGGGGGATGAATTCAAGGACATCATACATGAAGAAAGCAAGAGGTCATTAAAAAGACAGGAAAGAAAGAAAAGACCAAAATGGATGTCAGAAGAGACTGAAACTTGCTCTTGAACATAGAGTAGATAAAGCAAATGGAAGAAATGATGAAGTAAAAGAGCTGAACAGAAAATGTCAAAGGGTGGCTCAAGAAGGCAAAGTATTATAATGAAATGTGCAAAGACCTGGAGTTAGAAAACCAAAAGGGAATAACACACTCAGCAGTGGGCTCAAACACAGCAATGATTGTGAGGATGGCGCAAGATAGGTTAGTGTTTTGTTCTCTTGTACATAGGGTTGCTATGAGTCAGAAAGAACTCGACGGCACTTAACAACAACAATAACAGATAACAAAGAATAATATGCATTTTTATACTTTCCTTTCTTTCTTCCCATCTTTTATTCTCTTTCTTTCTTCCTTTTGTTATTTTTTATTTTTTGCCAGCATTTAGTTGTTGTGTGCCAATAAGTCAATTCCAACTCATATCAACCCTATAGGACAGAGTAAAACTGCCCCATAAGGGTTTTTCTAGGCAGTAATACTTACAGTGGAGCCCAGATGGTGCAGTGGTTAAGAGCTCAGCTGCTAACTAAAAGTTCAGCAGTTTGAATCCACCAGCCACCAATTGCCAGGTCTTTTCTCCTGTAGAGCTCCTGGTGGGTTCCAACTGCTGACCTTTTGGTTAGCAGCCAGGTTCCTAACCATTGTGCCAACAGGGCTCCTTGGCATTTAGTTAGCACTTTTGATATAGCTAATCTAGTCCTGTTTAAGACTGAATAGTGAAGTACTCAGGCAGGGTGGGCTGGGAGTGAAATGGAAAAACACATGAGGCAGGTGTATTACCCTTTGAGATTCTGCTTTGACCCTAGGTAGAGATTGTATAATAGAAAATAAGAGTCAAGAAATGTGCAGATAAAGCTAAGAGCCTTGTCTCACAGCAACTACTTTCAATGTTTCATCCTATTTAATCTTTTTCTTCCTGTATGCATTTAACACGCGAAAAAAGTGGGAAGTCAAATCCAAAACTCCTTCATATCACAACACTGTGCCTACTGCCTCAGAAAATAGGTCCCCTCCCATTAGGCAGGATTACTGCACTCTATAACTCTGTTTACACTGGAATCTATTGCACACCTTACTGTGTCAAGTTGGTCTGTGGTGATGCATAAGAATAGCAAGTGAGTAAACATGTCGTTTTCTCAATCAGCCTTCTCCTGAGGGAGTCTTGAGTTTGGCAACACTTGGAGTATTTACTAGATCTATGGACACCAGCCTATACTTGATCAAGATGAGAAGTACTTTTTCTCTTTGCACTTTGTCCAACAGAACCAAGGCATAAATCCATATGCTAAAGGAGTTCTAAAAATTCTCTGTCCAAAATATAATTTTATAAATTCAGAATTTCTTCATATTTTTGTGGTCAATTACATGACTCTAGTCAGGACATTTTGAAACCCACTGTTTATACATTTAGATAATATTTCTATTCTCAGATTCCTATGTGAGCACCAAAAAGGTATAGGGGGAGTAGTGAATAGAATCACCAGCTCCTGTAAGGGTGCCCTAGCTATGTGTTCCACATTATTTATTAACCCATAACACTGAGTTTTATTACACCAAATTGGGCTTATCAGTTATCAGCTGACTAGGGACTGTTTAGTCTTGAAGCTCTCCTGAAACGTGTTCACCATGGGTGACTCTGCTGGTATTTGAAATACCAGTGGCACAGTTTCCAGTATCACAGCAACACACAAGCCACCATAGTACAACAAACTGACAGACAAATGGTGGTCAGTGATAGGATAATATCCATATGCCTACAAGGAAGACCAGTTCATATGACTATTATTCAAATTTACATGCCAAGCCCTAATGCCAAAGACGAAAAAAATCGAAGACTTTTATGAACTTCTGCAGTCTGAAATTGATCAAACATGCAATCAGTTTGCACTAATAAGTACTGGTGATTGGAATGTGAAAGTTGGAAATGAAAAAGAAGAATTAGTAGTTGGAAAATATGGCCTTGGTGATAGAAACGATGCTGGAGATCACATGATAGAATTTTGCAAGACCTAGATGTATTCATTGGAAATGCCTTTTTGCAACAGCATACGCAGCGACTTCACACATGGACCTCACCAGATGGAATATACAGGAATCAAATCAATTATCTCTGTGGAAAGAGACAATGGAAAAGCTGAATATCATCAGTTAAAACAAGGCCAGGGGCTGACTGCTGAGCAGATCATCAATTGCTCATATGAAAGTTCTAGCTGAGGATGAAGAAAATTAAAACAAGTCTACAGAGTCAAAGTACAACCTTGAGTATATCCAACCTGAATTTAGAGACCATCTCGAGAATAGATTTGAAGCATTGAACACTAATGACCAAAGACCAGATGAGTTGTGGAATGACATTAAGGACATCAAATATGAAGAAAGAAAAAGGGTATTAAAATACAGGAAAGAAAGAGAAGAGCAAAATGGATGTCAGAAGACACTCTGAAACTTGCTCTTTAATGTAGAGTAGCTAAAGCTAATGGAAGAAACAAAGACGTAAAAGAGCTATACAGAAGATTTCAAATGGTGGCTTGAGAAGACAAAGTATTATAATGAAATGTGCAAAAACCAGGAGTTAGAAAACCAAAAGGGAAGAATACGCTTGGCATTTCTAAAGCTGAACTATCTGAAGAAAAAATTCAAGCCTCAATTTGCAATATTGAAGGATTCTATAGGCAAAATATTGAACCACACAGGTAGCATCAAAAGAAGATGGAAGACTACACAGAGTCACTGTACCAAAAAGAATTTGTGGACATTCAACCATTTCAAGATAGAACATATGATCAAGAACTGATATATTGAAGGAAGAAGTCCAAGATGCACTGAAGGCATTGGTGAAAAACAAGGCTCCAGGAATTGACTGAATACCAATTGAGATGTTTCAACAAACAGGTGCCACACTGGAAACACTCATTTGTCTATGCCAAGAAATTTGGAAGACAGCTACCTGGCCAACTGACTGGAAGAGATCCATATTTGTGCCTATTCTAAAGAAAGGCTATCCAGCAGAATGCAGAAATTATCAAACAATATCATTAATGTCACATACAAGTAAAATTTTAGCGAAGATACTTCAAAAACAGTTGCAGCAATACATCAACAGAGAACTGCCAGAAATTCAAGCCAGATTCAAAGGAGAATATGGAATGAAGGATATCATTGCTGATGTCAGATGGATCTTGGCTGAAAGTAGAGAATACCAGAAAGATCTTTACTTGTGTTTTATCGACTCTGCAAATGCATTCAATTGTGTGCGTCATAACAAATTATGGGTAACTATGCGAAGAATGGGAATTCCAGAACACTTAATTGTGCCCAAGCAGAACATTTTTACACAGACAAAGAGGCAGTCTTTGGAAGAGAACAAGGGGATATTGCGTGATTTAAAATCAGGAAAGGTGTGTGTCAGGGTCGTATCTTTTCACTATACATATTCAATCTGTATGCTGAGCAAATAATATGGGAAGCCTGACTGTATGAAGAAGAACTCAGCATCAGGGTTGAAGGAAGCCTCATTAATAATCTGTGATGTGCAGATGACACAACTTTGCTTGCTGAAAGTGAAGAGGACTTGAAGCACTTACTGATGAAGATCAAACACTATAGCCTTTAGTACGGATTACACCTCAACATAACAAAAACCAAGAACCTCACAACTGCACCAGTTATCAACATTATGATAAACAGGGAAAATAATGAAGTTGTCAAGAATTTCATTTTTCTTGGATCCACAATCAACAACCATGGAAGCAGCAGTCAAGAAATTAACTGATGTATTGCATTGGGCAAATCTGCTGCAAAAGACCTCTTTAAAGTGTTAAAATGCAAAGATATCTGTCAGAGAACTAAGGTATGCCTGACCCAAACCATGTTATTTTCAATTGCCACATATGCATGTGAAAGCTGGACAATGAATAAGGAAGACCAAAGAAGAAATGATCCCTTTGAATTACGGTGTTGGCAAAGAATATTGGATATACCATGGACTGCCAGAAGAATGAGCAAACTTGTCTTGGAAGAAGTACAGCCAGAATGCTACTTGGAAGCAAGGATGGCAAGACTTTGTCTTATGTACTTTGGACATGTTATCAGGAGGGACCAGTCACTGGAGAAGGGCATCATGCTTGGTAAAGTAGAGGGTCGGCAAAAAAGAGGGAAACCCTCAACAAGATGGATTGACACAGTGGCTGCAACAATGGACTCAAACATAGCAACAGCTGTGTGGAAGGTGCAGGACCAGGCAGTATTCCTTTCTGTTGTACATAACATTGCTATGAGTTAGAACCAACTTGATGGGACCTAACAAGGACTGGGATAGTTTGAAGATCTTCCATAGTAGAACTTCTGCCAGCCTTTGCCACTGGAGCTTCTTTTAGGAGGGAGTTTTTATTAGGTGGACTTTTTTTTTTTTTTAACATGATAGCTTGAAGATGGGAAGCAGGGTATTGTTGGTATCATCCCCATCTGTTGAGTTTGCCTGGCCCCAACTCAGGCTGGACAATTCTATCCTGCTAGCCACAGATCAAGGACTTAAACCAAGCAAAGAAATATAATCAAAACTTGACACTTTTGTCAGATTCTTTAGGAAACAGAATCTCTCCCCTACGATGTAGGCCTAGAGTTTCTGGTGGCAAATCATCAGTTGTGGGGGGAGAATACAGTTTAAAACAAAGGCAAGATTAAGGGCACACAGAGGCAAGAATTAGAACATATGGATCAGATGAGCCAGAGGCCAAATAGCCCACTGGAGCTTAGTTATATTATCCAATACATCTTTTTTTTTTTTTTTTTGCCTAAACTATTTTGAGTTGGGCCCCTGTTACTAGCCACCAAGACTCTTGAAACATACTTTACCCACTCTCTCTAGACAGTGGCCACTCAAAGATTCCTAACTGCCAGGGAATAGTCAGTGGTGACTGGAGTTTGGTCACTAACTGAAGACTATCCTGAGTGAGTTTCTCCAGGAACAGCCTCCTCCTACCCCACTCTATCAAAGTTCCTCCCAGAGGGATGGGGGAGAGGGGATGTGGAAATGTTCATAGATAATAGCATGTAAGGAGTTGGAGTGATATTTGAGCCTCTCCTGAGTTGTCATATGTAGAAAAAGCAGATGAGTAAAAGAATATGCATACTAATGGTGAAGAAAAATAACTTGAGGATACTCAACTCCAGATGAATCTTGTCTTCCTCTTAGATGGTTTGAGAAAATACTAAGGAATTTCTTACTTACAATGATAACACCTACTGGGAGCTTATTTGTCAAGCATTGTTCTAAGTACTTTGCATGTATTAACTCATTTAATAATCACATAAACCCTTTGAGACAGCTACTCTTTATTCTCAACTTGTGAATGTGGGAGTTAAGTTGGGATCCACTTGCCACTCTTTGGAAACCCTATAGGACAGTTCTACTCTGTCCTATATGGTCACTATGAGTCGCAAATCGACTCAATGGCAATAGATATGAGTATATATATAAATATAAATATATATATATATATATATACATATACGTATATGTACACCCACTGCCACCAAGTCCAATCTCACTCATAGCAACCCCACATGGTTCCAAGGCTATAAATCTCTACGGAGGCAGACTGCCACATGTTTCTCCTAAAGAGTCACTGGTGGTTTCAAACTGCAGACCTTTCATTTGGCAGTTGATGTCTTTACCACTGTGCCATCATATATGTGTATATATGTATGTCTGTGTGTGTGTGTGTGTATATATATATGTGTGTGTGTGTGTGTGTGTGTGTGTGTGTGTGTGTGTGTGTGTGTATATGTATATATAAAGGCACCGGGCCTCCCATCTAGGAATATACTATCATATCATGTATCTAGTTGGAGGCAGATGACCAAGTTCTGGCCAAAATATGTAAACAGAAATGATATGCAACATCCAAGTCTCTCCGCTCTCTTTTTCCCTCCCTGCAGGCTGAACATGTAAATTATGGGATGAGCCAGATCTGATCATGTAGGCAAGAAAAATGCTATATATGTTGGCGAAGCAGCAATAGAGAAGGAACCTGATCTCTGAAAGACGTCAGGAAACAGATTCACTTACCCAGCTGGCCCACCATCTCTCCTTACATTTGGGGGTCTCTTTTTTTACAGTAGCTTTGCTTTCACCCTAACTAAAATAAAGAGCCTAAACTATGACAGTTTAGGATGGAGAAGAAAAGAATGATTTTAGAGTTTTTGAGGAAATCAAAATAACAAGACTATGTGACTCATGGGCTCTGTCAAGAAAGGGAGATGAGGGAATGGAAAATGACCCTGAGGATTTTAGCAGAGGAAAGAGGACTAGGGGGATGCCATTAATCAAGTGACAAGCGTTTCTATCAGGGAGCAGGGGCAGAACAATGAGTCATGTTATGAATAGTTTAAAATGGAGCTGCCTCTGTAATATCAGGGTAAAGATTTCCAATAAATTTTCCAATCCCTGCTTCAAATACAAACCTACAAGTGGATTTGTGATTTATACCTTGACCTTCCAAGTAAGATGTCATGGTTCTGTACCGAAAAATGAGTGTGTAGTTCATAGAAAAAGTAGAAAGATCTCTCATACAATAAGAAATGAAAGATCATAGATAGATAGATCTCAAAAAACCAAACTCATTGCCTTTGAGTCAATTCCAACTCATTGCAACCGTATCCAGCTGAGAACTGCCCCGCAGGGTTTCCAAAGAGCGGCTGGTGGATTCGAACTGCTGACCTTTTGGTTAGTAGCTGTAGCTCTTAACCACTGTGTCACCAGGGTGATAGATGATAGATTAGGTAGGTAGGTAGATAGGTAGGTAGGTAGGTAGGTAGATAGACAGGTAGGTAGGTAGATAGGTAGATAGGTAGGTAGGTAGGTAGATAGGTAGGTGGATAGGTAGGTAGATTGATAGGTAGATAGATGATAGATAGAGACAGATAGATACATGCATGCATGCATACATACATACTGTATTCTTACACAAATAATGCACGCATTCTACATTTGCTTTTCAACGATGCCCTCCCCTCATGAGGTATTTTCATAGGTGTCGCTACGCCCGTTTTTTTTTACGTTGCTGTAAAAAAAATTGGCATAGCACATTCACAGAGATATTCGTGGGGGGAGGAACACAGTTGGCAAACAAATGTAGGAAGTGTGTGTTATTTGTATAAAAATATGGTAGCTACATAGACATGCATATCTATTTACACTGTATACATATATAGAAAATTAATATATCCATACTATTTGCAAAAAACTTACGTATCTTGTCTTCTTAGAGCAGACACTCATACTAGTTCACCATGTAACTTAAATGAAAAATGCATATTTTAGGAGCTGCAAGTATTTTTCCATGTTACTTAACATTTCTCACTCTAATTACAGGGACTATATAGTTTCTCCCAATTTTTTTTTTTTTTTAAATCAGTATCGCCCCTTTTTAAACAGACCACAGAAACAGCACAATACATTTTTAAAGTGTTAGGCCATGTATATTTTTTAAAAATAGAATATGTTTTCCATTAAGATAGTCTTTCATAATAAGTCATAAAATATTTCCTGCTTCACAGATTTCACCTATAAATGTATGCTCTTGCCTACACACATATACCTGGTGCACACACACCATATACACATGAGCATTCACACACAATATCTTCTGAATTAAGATCAGTAGTATAAAGAACTCAGCCCCAAAACAAAATGTTTTAGAACATCACTAAAAAGAAAATAAAGATTTTTGAAAAAAAAGTGCTTCTATACAGCTCCCAAAAGTGCTATAATTCAGGATAAAGTAGCTGAGTTAACATGGCCCACCAGGCAAGGCACTTAATGAGTCAGGTATGTCGAGGTTAATGGTCAAGTCGTTTGTGTTGAGGGCAAGGGGGATAAGGTGGTGAGAAAGAAGGAAGCAAAATGTAGGAAACAAATTAGGCTATAGTAGATTTCCCCAGGCTACCAAATCAATCACAGCTGGAAAAGCGAATCTCTATTTCACATATGAAACTAGATTGTCCAGCTAAATTGTACTGTATTCTCTCTGAAGAGAAGAGGGTAGTTCTTCATCCCAGAAATGGAGCCCAAGAAAACTTTAAAAGCCTTTAAGAAATCCTTTTGGAACAGAAATTTGCTTTCAATGTTGCAAAGAGTGGAGCAATCGTAAAAGAGAATATGCTATTCTTTTTTATTGCTCATGTTATGTTTTCCAATAGAAAAGAAATTGAGTTAAAGAGCAAAGAAGCTTCACTGTTTTAAGGTGATTTAAAAATATATATATATAGGAGAATGGCACTCGAACATGGATCATCATTCCAAAGAGTTTTTAAGGATGCCTGACATAGCACAAGCAATACTCACATTGGAAAGTTTCCTCTTTATCATTTTACTCCATCACTAACTTGCTTTGTTCACTTTTTTAAATGTGGAAACTTCACTTTATATCATATCCAATTTGCCCTCCTGGAAAACTAGCCCATTGATGCATGCCAATTTTGAGATTTCAAATATAAATATAGTTCACTATAAGTTAAAAAAATGGTTTTCCCCTTAAGGTGTAATTAGGAAGTATTTACATGTATTTAAAATTGGAATTATGTAAGGGAGTTCTATGACTATTTTATTAGTTATATGAAAGAATAGATATGAGCATAATAGATACATCCTTTATTCTGCATGAAATCAAATAATTAAAGTTTTAATTGAATGTTTATTTTAAATTAAAATGCACAGGGAATAATGATAAGTAAAATATTTTTTTTCCTTGTAAGGCATATTTAAAAAATTGTCATCCATCACGCATTAAATATTCATTGATGGTTTCACAACTATTATATTGACAAATATCAGAGGCACAGTTAGACTGACAACAAGACCAGACATAGACACCAGCTGGGTAAATGTATCAAGGTTTAGGTTATAGAAGGAAGTTGGCACAATCGGGATATATGGCAGATATTTTCCATTTTCAAATGAAGCTTAAGCATTTGGCTCCCAAGGGTTATCTCAGAACTGCTGGTTACTCAACAGCCACTTTTGTATCCACACCTACCTATATAAGGTTGGAGCATTTCTGCACACAGGTTAATCTAAACATGTTGAGGAAAAATTCACCTGGGCTGGTACTCCTCATCAGTCTTCAGGTTACAGGATGTAGAGTGTTGCAATATGACTACAGAGCAGAGTACCTACACTCTGTTAAGAGCACAGTTTTCATTGGTAAGCTTCAGTCTCCCCAGGCTAACAAATATCCTACAAGGACTTTTCTGAGCGAAAAGCTGCAACATTATTGTAGCAGAAGGCTCTGGAAGTTATATTACTGGACCCCTTTGACCAGCTTGAAAGCTGATTCTGCAAGTATGCACCATGCATAAGATACTATGTGGACAGTGTTGTACAACGGGAAAAGTATGAATTTAGGAGCCAGGTTCAAATCTTGAATCCACCGCTCAAATAGCTTTATGACTTAGGGAATGTTTTAAGCTTTCAGAGGCTCAATTTCTTCATTTGCTAAAGGATTATAATTTGCTACTCAGTGCTGTGGTGAGACTGAAATGATTAAATCTATGTAGAAAGCCAGGCCAAGAATATAATTTAAAAAACAAAACAAAACTTATTGCCATCGAGTAGATTCCGAAGCTTAGCGACCTTATAGCACAGAACAGAACTGCACAATAGGGTTTCCAAGGAGCAACTGGTGGATTTGAACTGCCAACTTTTTGGTTAGCAGCCAAGTTCGTAACCACTGCACAGGAATAATGGTAAGTACACCAAAAATATTTGTTTCCTTTTGCCTCCATTCCCTCCCCTATTTAATGACTACCTCTGTCCTCAAAATAGTTATTAACTAGTTGGTGAGAAAAGAGGGCTTATTCTAATAATGATATGAATTTTAGTAATATCATTTTTAGTACGTTACTATATGCCAGGAACTGATCTAAATATGATACATGCAATCTCTCATTTAATCTTCACAAAATTTATGAATCAGGTGCTTTTGTTATCTCAATATTTTACAAATAAAATTTGTATTGGTTAGGTTTTTTTTTGGCTTGGTTTCCTTGTTTTGTTTTGTTTTATTAGGAAACAACCTCTCAATTTTGGTGGATTTCCACAATAAACAACAAAGTATTTCTTATTCCAAATAGCTGCTGAAGCTCTTCTTTGTGTGTCTTCTCCTTTTAAAAAAAGTCTGAAGATCAGAACCTATTTAGGATACGCCTTCTCGTGATAAGGGGGAAGAGTAAGAGACACACAGAGAGATTTGAACCACTCAACTGATTTTAAAACTTCTGTTGGACTCTCATGCTATTGGCAAAACAAATTATAAGGTCCATTTTGACAACAAGACAGGGAAATATATTCCACCAACAATCAATATCCTTGGAAGCTGAAGTCAAGAAATCAAACAACATATTGCATTGGGAAAATCTGCCGCAAAAGACCTCTTTAAAGTTTTAAAAAGCAAAGACGTCACTTTGATGACTCAAGTGCATCTGATTCAAGCCATAATCTTTCCAGTCACCTCATGTGCATGCAAAAGCTGGACAATGAAAAAGAAAGACATAAGACGAATTGATGCATTTGAATTGTAGTGTTGGCAAAGAAATATTGAATATACTGTGGATTGCTTGAAGGCAACTAACAAAAACAGCCAGAAGAACAAATAAATCAGTTTTAGAAGAAACACAACAAGAATGCTTTTTAGAAGCAAGGATGGCAAAACTTTGACTCACTTAGTTTGGACACGTCATCAGGGAAGACCAATCACTAGGAAAGGACATCATGTTTGGTAGAAATCCGTGAAAACAAGAGAAGCCCTCAGTGAGATGGACTGACACAATAGCCACGACAATGAACTCAAACATATCAGCTATCACGAAGATGGCACAAGACCTGGCAATGCTTTATTCTGTTACACATAAGGCTGCCGTGAGTAAAAGGCAACTCCACGGGAACTAACAAGAACAATAGGGAAAACACTGCAAAACAAACCAACAATGTTATAGGCAAGAGGCTTACAAGCTACCAGAAGGTCAAACAATGGATTCAAAATCACTCTCTAATAAGTGGAAAATCTTGCTTTAGAACATCAGTACAGAGTCCCTACTCTTAGCTAATAATTCTAAGAGTGTATGACTGCTGACAAATTAGTCTGAGAATTACTGAAGAGTCAAAAAGCAACTGAATATGACATTTACCAGTTAGTGCGACTACTTAAATATAAGTAATGGGAATAGGCAATTTAATTTGGACTAGAACATGGTGAAAAGGAGCAATGGGACATATATACAGAAAGACTGATTTAAAAGGATTGGAAATCCAGCCTAAGTGATTATTATATGTCCTTTGGTCTCTGCTTAGTTATTGAGGAAGGCTTCATATTAAGGGGTTTTATTACCATCAGTCTGTATCTGTCCATCAAAAATATGTCTAGATAACAGTAGCTGGAGGGAGAGCACTGTAGTAATTCTAAATGACACACAGGAGAAACAGAATCAGTCCAACAGAGGAATGCTTTAATTAGGGTTATTGATAGATACTGAATTTCAGCCATTTACCTGCCTGGCGCAAGGCTTACATCAATTAATATTCCTTGGTTGATACATGTATTATTGTTCCTTTAATCTGTTGAGAAAGCTGTCAGTTATTTTAATCATTAAAAGCTTTTTCCCTCTATGATTTCAAAAGCCTTAAGGACAAGTTCCAATCAGCGGCATAGCTACGGAAAATAGTGCCTATGGCAATTTGTTTTAAATTGCTGAATGATCTCTCACAGCTGGTGATGGAAACTGTGATGACCAGTAGAAATGGTTCATTATCCCGGTCCCCCACCCCCAAGCAGCGCCCAGGCCACTTGCCATACCTGCCATACCTTAGATTCCAATTCTTCAAATCTAGTGTGGAGTGGTAAAATTTGTACGTGTTCTCTTTCACTGAATACATCATTTTAACTCTTTTATTGGAGCTGAGTAGAAAGGTCAACATTGGTCATGTCCAGCTAAACTTCCATTTAGGAACAATCGGGGTGAGAACAATTCGGATTCTACACACAGAAACATCACTTGAACCTTAACCGCAGCTGCTGTACATTCTATAATTACTTATTTTGCTCCCTCTCAAGAAAACAATTTTCAATTATATTTTTATTCACTTTGATTCAAGTAACAATTAGTATGTAAAGGGCTAAAACTCAAAATGCCTTATTTTCACAAATCATATGCTATTTAGCTATAATTACCTCTGATGCCTTAACCGTTGCACTAATAAATGTCATGTTAATTCCAAACTGCAGTTAGTATTCAGTCACATTTATCTGGGTAGACGTTTCTATTATGACTTTGTGTTCCACCCAGTGCTGTATCCACTTCACCCAACACACTTTCGTTATTGCTCCATAAACACCAAGTCAGAAGGAGACAGGATATTGTAGTGAGGGATAAAGATTTCTGGTTCTAAGGCACTTCACCAAAGAAGACATTCAGGCGGTTAACAGACACATGAAGAAATGCTCACGATCATTAGCCATTAGACAAATGCAGATCAAAACTACAATAAAATACCATCTCACCCCAAAAAGGCTAGCATTAATCCAAAAAACACAAAACAATAAATGTTGGAGAGGTTGTGGAGAAACTGGAACACTTATATGCTGTTGGTAGGAATGTAAAATGGTATGATCACTTTGGAAATCGATTTGGCGCTTCCTCAAAAAGCTGGAAATAGAAGTACCATACCATCCAGCAATCCCACTCCTTGGAATATATCCAAGAGAAATAAGAGCCATCACACAAATAGATATATGCACACCCATGTTCACTGCAGCACTGTTCATAATAGCAAAAAGATGGAAACAACCTAGGTGCCCATCAATGGACAAATGGATAAACAAATTATGGTATATCCACGCAATGGAATACTACACAATGACAAAGAACAATAATGAATCCGAGAAATATCGTATAACATGGAGGAATCTGGAGAGCATTATGCTGAGTAAATTTAGTCAGTCACAGAAGGACAAAATTGTATAAGGGCACTACTATAAGAACTCAAGAAAAGGTTTAAATACAGAAGAAAACATTCTTTGATGGTTGCTAGGGTGGGGAGGGAGGGAGAGGGTTATTCACTAACTAGATAGTAGACAAGATTTATCTTAGGTGAAGGGAAGGACAGCACACACTACAGGGGAAGTCAGCACAACTGGACTAAACCAAAGCTAAGAAGTTTCCTGAACACAACCAAACACTTCCAGGGACAGAGTAGCAGGGTTGGAGGTCTGGAGATCATGCTTTCAGGGGACACCTAGGTCAATAGGCATAACAAAGTTTATTAAGAAAATGTTCTGCATCCTACTTTGGTGAGTGGTGTCTGGGGTCTTAAAAGCTAGCAAGCAGCCATCTAAGATGCATCAATTGGTCCCAACTTACCTGGAGTAAAGAAGAATGAAGAACACCAAAGTCACAAGGAAAATGTTAGCCCAAGAGACAAAAGGGCCACATAAACCAGAGACTCCATCAGCCTGAGACCAGAAGAACTAGATGGTGCCTGGCTACCACCAATGACTGCCCTGACAGGGAACACAACAGAGAGTCCCTGATGGAGCAGGGGAAGGGTGGACTGCGGAACTCAAATGCTAGTAAAAAGGCCAGACTTAATGGTCTCACTGAGACTGGAGGAATCCCAAAAGGAATGGCCCCTGGACTGTCAACCCAGAAGTAAAACAATTCCCGAGGCCAACTCTTCAGACAAAGATTGGACTAGACTGTGGGACATAAAATGGTACTGGTGAAGAGTGTGCTTCTTAGCTCAAGTAGATTCATGAGACTAAATGGGCAGCTTCTGTCCAGAGGTGAGATGAGAAGACAGAGAGGGTCAGGAGCTTGTTGAATGGACACGGGAAATCCGGGGTGGAAAGGAGAAGTGTGCTGTCATAATATAGGAGAGCAATTAAGGTCACATAACAATGTATGTATAAATTTTTATATGAGAGACTAACTTGAATTGTAAACTTTCACTTAAACATACAAACAAAAAAAAAGGTTTCTGGTTCTAGAATCAAAGAAATCTGGGCTTCAGCAACAGCTGTATGGTTTAATAGCTACGTGGCTATCTAAGCCCCAGTGTCGCCTTTGAAAATGAGATAATTAGAGCATCCTTTATGTCATATTTTGTAACTTTAAATAAAAAAATGATTTTTGCCATAGCAACAATTTCTAACAAAAGCATCTGTAACCACAGATTGTTAAAATATTTTGCCCCTATTGAGTAAACTTATCAATTTGAATTCTTTGTCCAAAGAAGAGGGTAATATATATGAACCATCTTCCCCCCTTCATTTAAAAAAGTGTTATTGAGCACAAAGGTGCCTAAGACATAGATGCTGAGCAGGAAGTGTTAAGGCACACATGGTCCCTGCCCTCGGGGAGTTTTCAGTCTAGAAGAGGAATTTAAAGTCTGAACAATCTCTCCGTATATTGGAATCACATTCATGAACCACAACTATATTTCTTTAGTAGGTACCTAAACTCAGGAATCTTCATTTTCGTAAGAGAATCTATACTTCACAGCTAAGCTCTTACTTATACACTTTCATACTAGACCTCAAAGTTTTCATGGGTGAAGGCCGAGTTCTCTTATTCTGTTTAAGTTTTCATATGACCTCAAAGAGTGCCAAGGCAATTAGATACTCATTATACACCCACAACCAAAAGCCCCTAAACCAGTTGCCATTGATTCCATTCCAACTCCAGCAACTCCATGTGTGTCAGACTAGAACTGTTCTCTGTAGAATTTTCAATGGCTGATTTTTTCAAATGTAGATTGCCAGGCCATTCTACCAAGGCATCCCTGACTGGACCAAACCTCCAACTTTTTGGTTAACAGCGAAGTCTATTAAATATTTGCGCCATCCAAGGACACCAAACACGGGTAGTGGTCTATAAATAATTGCAATTCAGAGAGTCAAGACCCATAGTTTTATCATAATGATACTTTATCATTGCTTTTAAGATCTTACCTCTTCCAAACTTTAAATATCAATCATTCAATTTATTATATTTATTCATTTATTAATTTGCTCATGTATGTGTTCAACAAATAGTTATAAAGTGTCTCTTATACCAGTCACTGTGCCAGGCATTGAAAATAGAATGTACATTGCACAAGAAATGTATATCCTATTGAGGAAGACACAATAAATAAGAAAATAAAATAAAATCTTGACATATTATAAAACAGGCTTTTATGATAGAAAATGAAATGGGAAGGGACTACATAGGATAGGCAGGGAAAGTGTCCCTCATGAGGATTCATTTTTCAGCTGAGCCCTGAAGATAAGAAAGAGTCATCCATCTGGAGGGCCTCAGGAAGAACCTTCCAAGTGGACAGATTGGCAGACACAGGGCCTCTGAGGTGGGAGAGAGCTTGCCATGTTCTGGGAACTTAAAGATGGTCAGAGTGACTGCTTCTTGTTGTTGTTTTTAGGTGTTGTCAAGTTGGTTCTGACTCATAGCGACCCTATACACAACAGAATGAAACACTTCCCAGTCCTGTGCCATTCTCTAAGCCAGAGTGACTTCTTAGAATAGGCTAAGAAAGACTGACATGAGATGAGCTGAGAGGTAGGCAAGGGGCAGGTAATGTAAGGCCAGGTGGGCCATAGTAAAAAATGTGGATAGTTTATTCTAAGGGTGTTAGAAAGCCACTGATGAATTCCAAAGAGAAGTCATGCAATTACTTTTACAATGCTGTAAGTAACAGCTAACATTTATATGACCCTTATCAAGTATGAGAAATTGTTCGACCCCTTTACATGCATATTGACTCATTTAATCCTCATAACAACGCTTTGTATCACTCGTCTGTCAGCTTGTCTTACAGTGGGGGCTTGCACGTTGCTGTGATGCTGGAAGCTATGTCGCCAGTATTTCAAATATCAGCAGGGTCACCCATGGTGGACAGGTTTCAGCAGAGCTTCCAGACTAAGACAGACTAGGAAGAAGGACCTGGTGATCTACTTCTGAGAAAACTGGCCAGTGAAAACTTTCTGAATATTGTCTGATATAGTGCCAAAAGATGAGCCCCTCAGGTTTAAAGGCACTCAAAATATGACTAGGGAAGAGCTGCCGCCTCAAAGTAGAGTTGACCATAACAATGTGAATGGAGTAAAGCTTTCAGGACCTTCATTTGCTAATGTAGCATGACTCAAAATGAAAAGAAACAGCTGAAAACATCCATTAATAATATGAACATAGAATGTATGAAGTATGAATCTAGGAAAATTGAAGATGTAAAAAATGAAATGGGACACTTGAAGATCAATATCATAGGCATAAGTGAGCTGAAACGGACTGGTATTGGATATTTTGAATCAGACGATCATATATGGTCTACTATGCCAGGAATGACAAACTAAAGAGAAACGGCATCACATTCGTTGCCAAAAAGAACATTTCAAGATCTATCCTGAAGTACGATGCTGTCAGTAATAGGATAATATCCACATGACTACATGTAAGACCAGTTAATACCACTATTCAAATTTATGCCAAACCACTAACGTCAAAGATGAAGAATTGAACATTTTTATCACCTTCTTCATTCTAAAATTGATCAAACATGAAATCAGGATGCATTGATAATTACTGGAGGTTAGAATGCAGAAGTTGGAGACAAAGAAGGATCAGTAGTTGGAAAATATGGCCTTGATGATAGAAATGATGCCTGAAATTATATGATAGAATTTTGCAAGACCAATGACCTATTCATTAGAAATACCTTTTTGCAAAACATAAATGGTCACTATACTCGTGGACTTCATCAGATAGAATATGCAGAAACAAACTGACTATATCTATGTAAAGAGATGATGGAGGAGCTCAAAATCATCACTCAGAACAAGACCAGGGGCCAACAGCAGAACAAACTATCAAATGCTCATATGCAAGTTTAAGTCGAAACTGAAGAAAATTAATGCAAGTCCACAAGAGCCAGAGTATGATTTTGAATATGTTGTTGTTAGATGCTGTCCAGTCAGCTCCGAGTCGTAGTGATCCAATGTACCACAGAACGAAAAACTACCCAGTCCTGCTCCATCCTCACAATCGTTGCTATGTTAGAGCCCATTGTTGCAGCCACTGTCAATCCATAAGTAGTAGAACTGAGATTTAAAACCAAAGTCAGGGTTCTGTATCTTAACGTTGGTTGATATGTATTTTACGTTAGTTGTTAGTGTTGTTGGTCAAACTTAAAATCAGAGACGTTTAGTAAACATCTTCTGCCCTGGGATCAGTGGAAATAGCATTTCTTATTCTTCCTGTGTAGCACCACTTTGTAGTGTAAATACTAAAGTCATACAATTTTAAAACTTACAGAGACATCAGAGATTTTTATGAGATATTCATAATGAGGCTTTACAAAGATAGACTCATCTCAGGTTGCACAACTAGTTACAGAAGCATCCTAAAAAATACCAAGGGTTTTGTTAGAGTACAAATTTATTACGTTATTTAAATAAGAAATACTCTAATACATTAAAGTATTTTTATGAAAATCAGTTTTGGCTACATAATCAGAATTCCATGAGAGCCCTTTAATAAGAGATGTTTTAAATTATCTGATAATAGAACATATATTTGAGTTGATGAAAATAAACTCAGAATTGCTATTGAACATTATTCCACATAAATTTCCAAGATAGGAATATTGAAATTGATTACAGATAGAATATGATTAAAAAGAGTAAATAGATGTTAGAAAAATGCAATAAAATAAATGTTATACAATTTTATTCTAAGATCAACATGTAATAAGGAAAGTGGTTGCTATAGTAGCAAAGGTACTATGATATTTAAGAATACATGTCTAATGAAATTAACTGTCAAGGTATTGAGAGGCATTTTAATATATAAGACAACTTCTAATCAAAATACAGTAATAGATGAAATGATGTTTAGACAGATCATGTATTTATTATTTCAAAAACATTATGAGCACTGCTCTGTGCCAGGCAGCCTTGCCATGTATAAGGTTCCTGCCCGTATGAAGCTTGCATTCTAGCCAGGATAGCCAGCCAAACGCAAATAATCAAATATAAAACAAAATGTCATCAAAAGACTACCAAATTAAATAGACCTTGTGAGTTCTTAAGTACAAAAATCGACACAGAATTTTGCTAGAAAAGAGAACAAATTAGTCCAAATCAGGCATTTCAGGAGTAAATAACTTCTTGGCTAATCTGGTAGCAGCTAAATATGGAGTCAATATAAAATTCATCTGGAACTCACTTCAAGAAGCATATGGTGAGGAGGCGTGGTCAACATGGCCAACTAGTTAGGCACTTCCTATATCCTTCTTACAACAAAGCTGGAAAAACAAGTGATTTGATTCTATGTGAACATCTGGCAGTTCTGAACAAGGAAAGGTTAAGAAATCCATCTGAGTCATACTAAAGAGGAAGATCGTTTGGAGGGGGTGAGGAGAGCTAGAGCTGCAGCGGCGACACAGCAGAGACACTGCCATGCTGGGCCGCAGTGAAGCAGGCAAACAGCTGTGCTGTGCGCATGCTCGAGAAGCAGTTTCCACATCAAGAGAGACCTGGCAGCAGAGATTCTGCTTGGACACTCCTAACCAGTGAAGACCAGCTCCCAAGAGGCTAGGATAAGTACATGCGCACACCCTTTTGTGGCGAGTTAAAAAAAAAGCCCATTTGGGAAAAACCTCTCTCCCTTTTATCTCCTGTCTCTGCTCTCTGCACTGGATTTGGGAAAAACATCTCTTCCTTTTACTGCCTCCCTCCTCCCTCTGCACCAGGAGTCCACTGGGCCAGAAATAGATACCAAAAGGTGCCCTGACCCATTCTCCTGGCCTTGGAGAGGGAACAAATAAACTGATGGCTCCTCTAGGCCAGGAACACAGGGTCAGCACAACTCCTTTGCTGGCCATAGAAATCAGGGGTCAGCAGACTCTGAGTGCCATATACCCCTGTATAGACTTGTGGGGACCCATCTCAACGGTGTTAGCCCTCTCTACCACAGTACAACAGGGCAAACATCAGAAGTTTAACTTCAACTACTTCAGCTGTGAACGGGCAGATTTGTGATCCTTGAAACAGCCCTGCCCCTCAAGTAGGCACTTTTATCAATCTGCAGCAGTGACTTGAGGACTGGTGATAGCTGCTAAAGTGCCTAGTCATCTGCTACTGGAGTTCAAGAAAAAGTGGTGCCCTTGAGTCTTTCCAGCCAACATAGTGGGGCACTCTTAGCCCGGCTGCAAAACTCACCTACCTGTTCACCCTAGAGAATAGGGACACACTTTTCTTTCAGACTCTCAGGGGCAGCCGTCGGCCCCCTGCCTGGCTCAGCGCATGATCCCGTACCACAGCCAGAGTCCAGTGCCTGCACCAATCACCCATGCCTCTCTAGGACTGGGGGTGAGAGCCTGCATCACAAACTTGGTGATCGACTGCCTGCACACCCGAGCTGATCCCATATAGGAAATTGTAACGAACTCCAGCATGCACATACTTAGTTACAGAACCAACTACCTGGTGACAGGACATTAGAGATCAAAAGGTGTCAAAAATCAAACTAGTGCACACAAGCAGCCTATTTGGGCATATCAAAACAAAACAAAATAAGAAGCTAGGTCTCGCTAAGCAAACACAAAATAAAATTATAATAAATTATTGATGGCTCGGAGACAACAGTCAGTATCAAGTCACATAAAGAGGCAGTCTATGATGGCTTCAGCAAGCTCCCAAAATAAAGAACCAATGAATTCTCTGGAGGAAGAGAACTTCTTGGAATTACCAGAGACAGAATACAAAAGATTAATATACAGAACTCTTCTAGAAATAAAAAAGGAAATTTGACAGAACACAAAACAGCCAGGCAGCATACAGACACAGTAGTAGCAGAACTTAAAAAAGTTATTCAAGAACATAATGCCAAATTTAATAGGCTGCAAGAATCCATAGAGAGACAGCAATCAGAAATCCAGAAGATTAACAACAAAATTTCAGAGTTAGACAACTCAATAGAAAGTCATAGGAGCAGAATTGAGGCAGTAGAAGTTAGAATTAGTGACATTGAAGATAAAGCTCTTGATGCCAACTTATTTGAGGAAAAATCAGATAAAAGAATTAAAAAGAATGAAGAAACTCAATCAAGAGAAATAACCTGCAAGTGACTGGAGTACCAGAACAGGGGGGAATAACAGAAAACACAGAGAAAATTGTTGAAGATTTGTTGACAGAAAACTTCCCTGATATCATGAAAGATGAGAAGATATCTAACCAAGATGCTCATCGAACCCCACATAAGGTGGATCCCAAAAGAAAGTCACCAAGACATATTATAATCAAACTTACCAAAACAAGATAAAGAGAGAATTTTAAGAGTGGCTAGGGATAAAAGAAAAGTCATCTACAAAGGAGAGTCAATTAGAATAAGCTCAGACTACTCAGCAGAAACCATTCAGGCTAGAAGGCAATGGGATGACATATTTAAAGCCTTAAAGGAGAATAACTGTCAGCCAAGAGTAGTATATCCAGCAAAACTGTCTCTCAAATATGATGGTGAAATTAGGGCATTTCCAGATAAACAGAAGTTCAGGGAATTTTCAAAAACCAAACCAAAATTACGAGAAATACTAAAGGGAGTCCTACAGTTAGATAATCAATAACACCAGCTAACAACGCAAGACTAGAACACAGGATAGAGCAACCAGATATTGACCCAGATATGGAAATCAAAATTACATTAAAGCTAAAACATTGAAAATAGGGAAACAGATATCATTATGTTAAAAAAAAAGGATAATATTAAAACAATAAAAGAGGGAGTTAAAAAATGGAGACATTGATTTTCTATATGGAGGGGAAGTTAAGGCAATATAAAGTAATAAAAGACTGGTATAAACTTAGAAAAATAGGGGTAAATATTAAGGTAACCACAAAGGAAACTAACAATCCTACAAATCAAAATAAAAAAGTAGAAAAACATAAAGACCCAGCAAACACAAAATCTACAACAATGAAAAAGATGAAAAAAAAAAAATACATAAAGAAAAACGTCTCAGCACAAGGAATTAAGGTGAACAAAGAAACTGTCAACAAAACACAAAAAGAGATATCAGGATGACAGCATTAAACTCATACCTATCAAAAATTACGCTGAATGTAAAAGGACTTAATGCACCAATAAAGAGACACAAAGTGACAGATTGAATAGAAAAGCATGATCCATCTATATGCTGCCTACAAGAGACACAACTTAGACTTAAAGACACAAACAGGCTAAAACTCAAAAGATGGAAAAAAATATCAAGCAAACAACACTCAAAAAAGAGCAGGAGTGGCAATATTGATATCTGACAAAACAGACTTTAAAGTAAAATCCACCACAAAAGATAAGGAAGGGCACTATATAATGATTAAAGGGTCAATACACCAGGAGGACATAACTATAATAAATATTTACACACCCAACAACAGGGCTCCAAAATACATAAAACAAACTCTAACAGCTCTGAAGAGAGAGATAGACAGCTCCACAATAGTAGTAGGAGACATCAACACGCCCCTTTTGGTAGAGGACAGAACATCCAGAAAGCAGCTCAACAAAGACACAGAAGAGCTAAATGCTACAATCAACCAACTTGATCTCTTAGACATATACCGAACTCGGCACCCAACAGTAGCCAAGTATACTTTCTTTTCCAACGCACATGGAACATTTTCCAGAATAGACCACATATTAGGTCATAAAGCAAGCCTTAACAAAATCCAAAACATCAAAATACTACAAAGCATCTTTTCTGACCATAAAGCCATAAAAGTGGAAATCAACAACACAAAAAGCAAGGGAAAAAAATTAAACACATGGAAACTGAACAACACCTTGCTCAAAAACTACTGGGTTATAGAAGAAATTAAGGATGGAATAAAGAAATTCATAGAATCAAACGAGAATGAAAACACATCCAACCAGAACCTTTGGGACACAGCAAAAGCAGTGCTCAGAGGTCAGGTTATAGCAATAAATGCACACATCCAAAAACAAGAAAGGCTCATAATCAAAGCACTAACCCTACAACTGGAACAAGTAGAAAGAGAGCAGCAAAAGAAGTCTACAGGTGCCAGAAGGAAGGAAATAATAAGAATTAGAGCAGAATTAAATGAAATAGAGAACAGAAAAACAATTGAAAGAGTTAACAACTCCAAAAGCTGGTTCTTTGAAAAGATCAATAAAATTGATAAACCATTGGCCAAACTGACAAAAGAAAAACTGGAGAGGAAGCAGATAACCTGTATAAGAAATGAGATGGGTGATATCACAACAGACCCAAGTGAAATTAAAAGCATCATAACAGAATACCATGAAAAATTGTACTCTGACAAATTTGAAAACCTAGAGGAAATGGACAAATTTCTAGAAACTACCTACCTAAATTAACACAAACAGAGGTAGAACAACTAAATAAACCCATAACAAAAGAAGAGATTGAAAAGGTTATTAAAAAACTGCCAACAAAAAAAAAGCCCTGGCCCAGATGGCTTCACTGGAGAATTCTACCAAACTTTCAGAGAAGAGATAACACCACTTCTACTAAAGGTATTTCAGAGCATAGAGACAGATGTAATACTCCCAAACTCATTCTATGAAGCCAGTATAACCCTGATACCAAAACCAGGTAAAGACACCACAAAAATAGAAAACCACAGACTGATATCCCTCATAAACATTGACGCAAAAATTCTCAACAAAATTTTAGCCAATAGAATTCAGCAACATATCAAAAAAATAATTCACCACGACGAAGTGGGATTTATACCAGGTATGCAGGGATGGTTCAACATTAGAAAAACAATCAACGTAATCCATCACATAAATAAAATAAAAGACAAGAACCACATGATCTTATCAACCAATGCAGAAAAGGCATTCGACAAAGTCCAACACCCATTCATGATAAAAACTCTCAAAAAAATAGGAATAGAAGGGAAATTCCTCAGTATAATTAAGGGCATTTATACAAAACCAATAGCCAACATCATCCTTGAGAACAGGAACCAGACAAGGATGCCCTTTATCACCACTATTATTCAATATTGTGCTCGAGGCCCTAGCCAGAGCAGTTAGGCTAGAAAAAGAAATAAAGGGCATCCAAATAGGTAGGGAAGAAGTCAAAGTATCTCTATTTGCAGATGATATGATCTTATACACAGAAAAACCCAAGGAATCCACAAGAAAACTACTGTAACTAATAGAAGATTTCAGCAAAGTTTCAGGATACAAGATAAACATACAAAAATCAATTGGATTCCTTTACACCAACAAAGAGAACCTTGAAGAGGAAATCACCAAATCAATACCATTTACAATAGCCCCCCAAAAGATAAAATACTTAGGAATAAATCTAACCAGAGATGTAAAAGATCTTTACAGAGAAAACTACAAGACACTACTGCAAGAAACTAAAAGAGACCTGCATAAGTGGAAAAATATACCTTGATCATGGATAGGTAGACTCAACATAGTGAAAATGTCAGTTCTACCCAAAGCAATCTACAGATACAATGCAATGCCGATCCAAATTCCAGCAGCGTTT
The DNA here is from genome assembly GCA_030035585.1 of Dugong dugon. Classification (NCBI taxonomy): domain Eukaryota; kingdom Metazoa; phylum Chordata; class Mammalia; order Sirenia; family Dugongidae; genus Dugong; species Dugong dugon. The sequence goes on along the minus strand of CM057463.1, from coordinate 94,738,983 downwards.
TTTAATGAGATGGAGAAACAAATCACCAACTTCATATGGAAAGGGAAGAGGCCCCAGATAAACAAAGCACTACTCAAGAAGAAGAACAAAGTGGGAGGCCTTACACTACCTGATTTTAGGACCTACTGCCACGGTAGTCAAGACAGCCTGGTACGGGTACAATAACAGATACAAAGATCAGTGGAAGAGAGTTGAGAATCCAGATATAAGCTCATCCACATATGAGCAGCTAATATTTGACAAAGGCCCAAAGTCCATTAATTGGGGAAAAGACAGTCTCTACAACAAATGGTGCTGGCATAATTGGATATCTATATGCAAAAAACTGAAACAAGACCCATATCTCACACCATGTACAAAAACCAGCTCAAAATGGATCAAAGACTTAAATATAAAATCAAAAATGATAAAGATCAAGGAAGAAAAAATATGGACAACACTAGGAGCCCTAATACATGGCATAAACACAATACAAACCATAAGTAACAATGCGCAAGCTCTAGAAGAGAGACCAGATAAATGGAAGCTCCTAAAAATCAAACACTTATGCTCATCCAAAGACTTCACCAAAAGAGTGAAAAGACAACCTACAGACTGGGAAAAAATTTTTGGTTATGACAAATCCGATCAGCATTTAATCTCCAAAATCTACAAGATACTCCAAAACCTCAATAGCAAAAAGACAAATAACCCAATTAAAAAATGGGCAAAGGATATGAACAGGCTCTTCACCAAACAAGATATTCAGGCAGCTAACAGACACATGAAGAAATGCTTACGATCATTAGCCATCAGAGAAATGCAGATCAAAACTACAGTGAGATATCATCTCACCCCAACAAGGCTAGCATTAATCCATAAAACACAAAATAACAAATGCTGGAGAGGTTGTGGAGAAACTGGAACACTTATACACTGTTGGTGGGAATGTAAAATGGAACAATCACTTTGGAAATCGATCTCACGCTTCCTTAAAAAGCTAGAAATAGAAGTACCATATGATCCAGCTATCCCTCTCCTTGGAAGATAACCTAGAGAAACAACAGCCATCACACGAATAGATATATGCACACCCATGTTCATCGCAGCACTGTTCACAATAGCCAAAGGATGGAAGCAACCTAAGTGCCCATAGATGGATGAATGGACAAACAAACTATGGTACATCCACACAATGGAATATTATGCAACGATAAAGAACAACGATGAAGCTGTGAAACATCGTATAACTTGGTGGAAGCAAGAACTTATTATGCTGAGTGAATTTAGTCAGGCACAGAAGGACTAATACTGTATAAGACCACTATTATAAGAACTCAAGAAAAGGTTTAAACACAGAAGAAAACATTCTTTGATGGTTACGGGGGTGGGGAGGGAGGATAAGGGTTATTCACTAACTAGATAGCGGATAAGAATGATCTTCGGTGAAGGGAAGGACAGCACACACTACAGGGGAAGCCAGCACAACTGGACTAAACCAAAGCTAAGAAGTTTCCTCAATACAATCAAATACTTTGAGAGACAGAGTAGCAGAGATGCGGGGTCTGGAGACTGTGCTTTCAGGGGACATCTATGTCAATTGGCATAACAACCCTTATTAAGAAAATGTTCTGCATCCTACTTTGATGAATGGCGTCTGGGGTCTTAAAAGCTTGCAAGTGGCCATCTAAGATGCATCAATTGGTCCCAACCACTTGGAGTAAAGGAGAATGAAGAACACCAAAGACACAAAGAAAGTATTGGCCCAAGAGACAGAATGGGCCACATAAACCAGAGACTTCATCAGCCTGAGATCAGAAGAACTAGATTGTGCCTGGCTACCACCAATGAACGTCCTGACAGGGAACACAACAGAGGGTCCCTGATGGAGCAGTAGAAGAATGGGGTGCAGAACTCAAATTCTAGTAAGAAGACCACACTTAATGTTCTGACTAAGACTGGAGGTGCCCTGGAAAGCATGGCCCCTGGTCTCTCCATCACCCCAGAACTAAAACAATTTCTGAAGCCATCTCTTCAGACAGGGATTGGACTGGACTGTGGGACAAAAAGTGATACTCGTGAAGAATGTGACTCTTAGACAAGTAGATATAAGAGACCAAAGGGGCGGCTTCTGTCCAGAGGTGAGAGAGTTAGGAGCTGGTTGAATGTTCATGGGGAATCAGGGGCAGAGGGGAGGAGTGTGCTGTCACAGAATGGGGTGAGCAGTTGGGGTCTCATAACAATGTATGTTAAAAAAAAAAAAAAAGAAAGAAAATTCTGTATGGAAGGCTAACTTGAAATGTAAACTTCATTTAATTACATCAAGAAAAAAAAGAAACATATGGCACATAAAAGGAATAGATTGATTTGCCACAATTCAAAACTCAGGTTGGGCTTCTGTTAGGGTGGAATGATGTGATCCCAGTCCTCAAGAGATTTACATAAATGGCATGAAAAACAGAGAAAATTAACAGCTATGTAAAACACATGACAGAAAATAATCTAGTAGAAAAAAAGAAAACCACATTTGGCACAGGCACTCACAAAATAGGATAAAAAAATCAGTAGACTTTGGAAGATAGTAATTTGGATCCATTAGTGTTCAAGCTCACTACGTTGTAATATTTTGAGGGAAATAATTTAAGTTAAACATTTTATTGAAATATAATCACATCATATAGTTCACCTTTTTAAAGTACTTAATTCAGTTTGTTTTAGCATATTCACATTGTATAATTCCAGAACATTTTAATCCACTACTTATTACTCTTTCTCTCCAGCCCCTGGGAACTGTTAATTTACTTTCTATCACTATGGAGTTGCCTATTCAGAGCATTCCATGTAAACATAGCCATTTGTGTCTTGCTTCTTTCATAAAGTGTAATATATTCAAAGTTCATCCCTATTGTATCATGTATCAGCACTTCATACCTTTTTATAGCTGAATAGTATTCCACTGTATGGATTTGCCACCTTTTGTTTATTCATTCATCAAACTGATGGACATTTGGGTTGGCTTCACTTTAGGGCTATTATGAATAATGCTACTATGAACATTCATGTACAAGTTTTCGTGTGGACATACGTTTTGAATTTTCTTAAGTATATACCTAAGAGTGGAATTGCTGGGTCATATGGTAACTCTATGCTTAACTTTTTGAGGTGCTGCCAACTTATTTTCCAAAGTGGCTACACCATTTTAGATACCCAGCAACAATATGAGAGTTCCAATTTCTCCATATCCTTGCCAAAACCTGTTATTGTCTGTGTTTTGATTATAACCATCGTAGTGGATATGAAGTGATACGTCAATGTGGTTTAGATTTACAAATTATCTCTACTTGCAATTCTTAGAGTGTTTTCTGTATTGCTGTCTAGACCCTTCCGGACATGAATATTTTACATAGATATTTCAGAGAAAGTATAGATGAAGCAGCAAAGATGGAAGGCTATATCTTACCTGACAGTGGAGGCAAAGAGCTTTGTGGCTGACGTGTATTATCTGACAAAATAAGTTCTAATATCTAATAGCACTTGTTACTGGTTGACGTCAATTCAATTCTGACTCATAGTGGCTCCATGTGACAGAGCACAACTGTCCCACAGAGTTTTCTTGGCTGTAGTCTTTATAGAAGCTGATCGCCATGTCTTTCTCCTGCAGAGCCTCTGGGCGAGTTCAAACCACCAACCTTTTGGCTAGCAGCCGAGCACTTAACCACTGCACCAGCAGGTCTCTCCTTCAGCACTTATGTAAGGTTAAATGTGAAATAAAAAAATAGTTGTTGATTTAGTAGTGCCATTAACTAAACTGTCAACCTTCTCTTATCGATCAATCATCAGTAAAGTGGAATTAATTTGTCTATTCTCTAATAGAGATCACTAGGTGGCACAAACAGATTGCACTTGGCTACTAACCAAAAGGTTGGCAGTTCAAATCCATCTAGCGTCACTACAGGAGAAAGGGTGGCAACCTACTCTGGTAAAATTGTGGCCATTGAAAACCCTATGAAGTGCAGTTCTACCCTCACACGCATGGATTTTGCCATCAGTTGGAATTCACTTCACAGCAACTGATTTGGATTGATTTACTCTCTAACAGAATGAACTTTTTTTTTCCCCCATGCATTTCAAGAAAGATATGGTCTTACTTTCTGTCTGGGTCTCCGCACATGTGACCTAAAATTCTTCCTTCTTTTTCCTCTTTGCCTTTCAGATTACTGGGTGCTTCTTCTGGAAATCTTTTCTTGACATGTATCTCTCCCCCTAACTATGGCATGTGCCTATGCCCCGAGGACACTCTACTTCCCTATGTGAACATTTATCTGGCTTTGTTACTGTCACTTTATTTAGTCTCCTAAATTCCTTGAGGACCAAGAAATGGTAGGAGTCATACTCACTATTGTTTCTTCAGAATAAGTCTCCCAAGAATAATTGTTGAGTGATAGCATTACTCCTAAAATCCATTAAGCCAAACTGCCTCCTATCCACGACAATATGGGAGACACAGAAAGCATAGAAACCATATTTCTAGCTTTGCAAGAGCTGACAACTACTTGCGAGGCTGAGGAATGTACAAAGGACATGGAAACAGCAAGCAACAGTGTGAGATGCAGGAAGACACGTACTGTAAATCACAGCCCTTCACTGACCCCAAAGTCTTCTATCATGAGTAATTTCTTGTGACTTTTCCCTCTTACGGATATAGATGTGAACTTGGGAGGCAGGTACCATGCGGAACAGCTTATCCACAGCTTTATATGTGTTTATTCCTATAAATACACAAAATCCCCACGAGAAGTTTGTGCGAGTATGCCAGAGCTATTTTGTCATCATTGACATTTGCATCCCAATCTCCCAAATGGTAAACTACTTTCACAAACACAGGGACTAATTACATGTTTTCCTTCATTAATTTGTCCTTCATCAAGTTGAGACATGCTATCACAACTGCATTTAGTACTGAAACTGGCTATAACCTCCAGAAGCTTCAAATGTTGGTGTTCTTTTCCCAAAATATGAAATACTGGTCAGAAAGCTTTCTAACCATAAAGTGACAGCATGGGATGTGTTCCTCTGACAATCTTTATATCCAATGAAAAGAACATTTGCCAGAAGCTGTTCCAAAATGCCAACTCCCATTAAATGTAGTAAAAGTATAAATATGGATTGATTTTATTTAGAGGTTGACTCATGCTTTTTACATAATTGCAGCTAGATGAAATCGAGGCTTTAAAGATTTGAAATTCCAATCAAACAATCTCATCTGCAATAAATGTAAATCTTGCAAGAAGTGAATAAATCGCAAATTTGCAAAATGATAAATGGCAGTCATTGAATTCAGATAAGTAATATCAACCAATTAACTTTGAACACATTGAGAAAAGGAAAATTACACTTGATTACCTATCAGCAAGTCCTAGGGGGAAAAGTTTTTTAAAAGATTATGGAAACTTCATGGCATGTTAAGTTACTATAGATGAGAACATTTTTCTTATTTGAGTACTTGGTTCCTCCGACTTCTTGTTCATGTCAAAATAAATTCTAGCTCAAAGTTGTAATATACAAATTCCACTTCAACAAAATTTATATGACAGGATTGTCACTTCAGATGACAGCTGTCTTCTACAGAAATGAGCCTATCAGCCTTTGACGTGTGACCTGTAAAAACTTACATGAAATTTAGATCTTTGTTGCTGTGGATTTTTTTAAACAAAGATTTTATTTATTGGATAAGTTTATTTTTACGATATTTTCTTTGGAATAAAAAAATGCAGTGGGGATTTCTCTAAATAAGAATGTTCTTCCTTGATGCAAATACTGTTTGATTGCGAATACTGCTTAATAACACAGTTGAGTCACCTATATTTGCTGTACATTCTCCTGGTCAAGCTCATGATTTGGATTTCATTGATTATGAACAAAAAGATTTGGGATTGTAGCTTGTACAGGACTAAAGGAATAAGTAGGAATAATAATTCAATGTGCCTGATCACAAGCATTCATTCAATTGCTATGTGTCAGGCATTCACTACATGCAAGGTTCTTTTTCAGGTTTTTACTGGATACAGAAATGACCCAAAGAGAATATTCAAGGACCTTACAGTTTATTGAGAACATCAGACATGTATGCAAACATTTCTAATACAGGACAGAACGTGGCAATGCCACTGTGACATCAAGATAAAGCCATAGGAGAATTCAAGTGATAGAAAATTTTTGAATGAGGAACGAGAGAAGACACCATTACAGAGTTGACATTTGTGTTGGGTTACGAAGACTGGATTGTATTTGGGCATCCTGAGCCTATGAGATAGCAGGAGGCATGGTGTTCAATGCAGAAGGAATACTTGAGCAAAGACAGAGTTGCGAAGCTTCGGAGGGAAGGAGGGGGAAATTTTTCAGTATCTTGGAATGATAGCTAAATGAAGTGGAGGAGAGTAGAAGATAAGCAGGGCTGGAGTGGGGAGAAAGAGAGGATTGTGAGAAGGGATGAAAAGGAGGAGAACCAGCAGCCTGGGAGCCATCGGAGAAGGAAATGTCAAGGAACTGGAGAAGTCAGAAAAACCACTCTGGTGGATGAGGAGGGTGAGACCTCGAGAATGACGTTCCAGGTCAACTGTCCTTCTGGAGAACACATTTGGGAGAGAATATATTTAAGAGGAGTCCCTGAGTGGCAAAAATGGTTAAGCACTGGGCCACTAACCAAAATGTTGGTGGTTCAAATCCACTTAGAGGGGTGTTGGAAGAAAAGCCTGGTGATCTGCTTCCTAAAGATCACGATCATGAAAACTCTATGAACACAGCTCTACTCTGACACACATAGGGTTGCCATGAGTCAAAAGCGACTCCAGAGCAACTGTATTTTTTTTTTTTTTAGGAGAACAGTCATCATATGTGCATAGATGCTCTAATTCTGTAGGAAATATATTTTCTTATTTAAAGTCTTTACATAATTTAAAAGCTTTTGCAAATGGAATTGTTTTTACAGTAATTTGTTTTCTGGTAAACTTCCTTTCTAATTATGGGTTGTTTCTACTTTCTTTTCTGCTCACCTGAATTCACCTACCTTTTTTTTTTTAATCCTTTTATGAATTTGTTTGCCTTTTGTTTGAATTATTTTTTTCCTCCTAGAGAGAGAAAAGACCATCACTCTTTTTTTTCCTCATTTTCCCACTAATATTTCTCCAGAGATGAACTCGGTTTTACCTCAAACTGTTTTTCATAAGATTTTTATCGTATTTTTTTATAAAATTGATCATTTTGAATAAAGAGATGAGTAATAATTAAGAAATATATGTGACACCTTCCAATGGCAATCAATTTTTTTGATTGTATAACACTAATTTTTAAGCATACCATTTTAAGGATTACAAAGCACTTTTACATACATTAACGTATTTTACATACATTATATGTTATTTATTCCTCACAATAACAATAATGTAGGCAGTGATGTACTGGTAAACTGGCTCTCAAAAACAAAGAAAAGCCTTGATTTGTAGTGCCTGACAATTTCTATAGTGTAAATACTCCCACCTTGTGGCAAACTTAAAGATTTAAAGCTACCAATGATTTAAAAATGGGCTCATAAAATTCCTGAATATTTAACAACTAATTCTTGCCAGCCAGTCAGCTTCAGCACACAAATGGGTATATGTAGTAGTATCCCCATTTTACCAAAGAAAAATGATGGCTAAGTGTGTTAGCTACCCAGTGCTTCTGTAAAATAAATACCACAGGCGGGTAGCTTTAAAGAACAGATATTAATTTTCTCACAGTTTTGGAGGCTAAAAGTCCAAATCAGGGTCTCTGTCATGACAACTCCTTCATGGTCCCTAGTCCCAGGTGTTCCTTGTTTCCTTGGTTTGTAAACAATCCTCACATGTAGTCTGTCTTCCCCCATGAGTGGTATCTCTGAATCTAATCTACAATTTTCTTATAGCTCAGAATTGATTAGATTTAGACCCCACCTTACTCTGGTGGTGCAGTGGTTAAGAGTTTGGCTGCTAACCAAAAGGTCTGCAGTTTGAATCCACCAGCCACTCCTTGGAAACCATATGAGGCAGTTCTACTGTGTCCTATAGGGTCGCTATGAATTGGACACAACAGTAATGGGTTAAAGGGGTTACTCAGGTATGATCCAACTAACATAACAAAGAAAACCCTATTGCCAAACAGGATTACATCCACAAGGTATAATGGTTAGGATTTCAACACATATTTTGAGGAGGACACAATTCAATCTATAATACCAAGAGAGAATAAGTAACTTTCTCAAAATCACACAGTTGGGATGACAGTTTAGGGTCTCTGATTCCATACAATATGCTCTTTCCATATCTTGATTCTAACTAGCTCCCAATTCAGACCAATGCAAGTTTTCATTAATTGCATTATTATCAGTCTCTTGCCTACTCGTAAAATAATTTAAGGGAATACAGCTAACAAATTGTAAATACAGGTTAAAATAAGTTAATGTACTTATTTCAATAACAGGTATTTATAGATGAAACTAAGCAATCTTTTTTTTTTTTTAATGAAATAAGAAAACCACCGATAAAGAGTATAGACATTCATTGTGCAGACACTTTTCCTGGAATAAAATTTTATGGAAATATATCATGAGGACTGTTGTTTAAAGGACAATGAATGACACGGAAGAGAATCCCTTTAACAACAGTTTTATGAAATACAGAAACATAATGGTTTTCAAATAGATATTCAAAGGCAGATCATTTTATATTCACTTATAACTCAGTGGAGACAATCATGGTAAGATTGAGATGGAGATGATTATGGGGAAATTAGAAAAAACAAAAAACAAAACAAAACCCTGAAGAACAGAGAGCTACTCCATCTCTTAGCTTGGCCTCAAATAAGAGGTGTTAAAAAACAATTTTTATTCAAAAATAATTCACAATCCAACTCTTTAACAATGCTAATTAGGCTACTATTCTATAAAGCTGAATAAACTGATAGTTGTAAGCTTAAATACAAGACATAAAAAAGCAAGGATTACTTTATATTTGGAAAGTTGAGAACAGCACAACTGTATGACCGCTCAGAGAGACAACCAGAGCATTTAGCCCAGAAATGAGTAAGAGAACTTTGCATAGGGAAAGATTATTGTATTTTCTGGAATAAACTTTGGTATTCCCTCCAAAGAAAAGAAATGTTCATTCTTCTATTAGTAATTCATTTATTGCTCATTCATTCAACAGATATCCAATGACTACCTATTATAGTCCAGGTACCATGTTGGAAGATGAAGATATAGAGGTTATAATCTAATAATCATCACATCCTAGAAAGAGGGAAGCATTTTGTATGTGAAAAAATAATACAACATAGAATTTTAAAAATTGAAATGGGATACTTCTAGGATATGACTGCAATTTAAGTATTTCAAGTCAATGTTTACCAAATAAGTTCAGAACAGAACTTAAACCTAATGTCATCCCTTATGTTGCTCTTATCTCTTATCCAGTCATCCCAGTCACTTCCAGCTCTCCCAGAGGAGATCAATGTACTACCTGCTCACAAGATCAACAGGTACTTGGAGACTGTCAGGTTAGGTACTTTGGTCCCCATCACCAGGAGCCCTGGTGTCACAAACCTTTAAACCCAGCTGCTCCACGGGAGAAAGACCTGGTGATCTGCTTTCATAAAGTCTGCAGCCAAGAAAACCCTATGAGGCAGGTCTACTCTTTCACATGGGATCATTATGAGTCAGAATCAATTTGATGGCACCTAATAACAACAACTTCCATAAATCAGAATTGCAGTAATGGTACCTCCTAGGCCACAATGCTCAGACTGTCTGGCTTTTTTCTCTGGAGCCACGCTAGCAAGAAGGTCAATTTCCTCCATTATCTGCCCCATCCTAAGAATGTCAAGTTTGATCACATGTCGCCCAGGAGCCAGAATGCTTTGCACCTAAATCAGCCTGAATTGTAACCGCCTGTGCTTGACAAACTCATTCCCTTTTGTAATTAAGTTTGGTCTTTGGGAATACTACCAGATCCCTTGCTGTTCAGGGCTTCCAGCTGTGCCAGCTTTGATTAATAGCGCATCCAGATTGTATTATGATAACCTGCTGTGTGCAGGATTACTTTGTAAGTGCACACAACTTTAAGCTAAGAGAAAATTAATCAACTAATTGCTCATCACCTAAAAAATATTGAATGGGTTTTTTTCTCTTTAAAAATAAAGATCAAATGCATGTAGGTCATTAAAAAGGATATCAAAGTAAACCAGATTAACTAGGCTACAGGAGTCTTATTTATACAATCATAATAAGGTTTGATACTTTGTAATATCAATGCTACACATAGAACACTTTTTAATGGTGGTTCTATGAGTATTCAACAAATGTTAATTGATGGAGTTTTACCAATGACACGAAGCTTACATATTCTGAAAATGACTTACAAACCAACTATGATGGGGCAAGAAGCCTACTCTAATCACAAAATGTCATTACGGAGAGTGATCGGTTCAAGGGTACAGATTGGAGAATACATTCATTGTACTAAATCTTCAAAAAAAAAAGATGTATTTGAACTATTATGTTGGTGAAGAATGTTGAATATACCATGGACTGCCAGAAGAATAAGTAAATCTGCTTTGGAAGAAGTACAACCAGAATGCTCCTTAGTATCGAAGATGGCAAGATTTCGTCTCACACACTTTGAACATATTATCAGGAGGGACCAGTCCTTGGAGAAGGACATCATTCTTGGTAAAGTAGAGGGTCAGGGAAAAAGAGGAAGACCCTCAACAAGATGGATGGACACAGTCGCTACAACCATGGGCTCAAACATACCTACTATTGTGCAGATGGCACAGGACCCAGGATCCTTTTCTTCTGTTATACTTAGGGTCACTATGAGTCAGGAATGACTCCACGGCACCTAATAACAACATAACTAAATCTTCAGCAACAGATAATGTATGTATATTTAACAGTATTTTCTTTAGGGAGGTTTTTATCAAGAAAGAAGCAGAATTGCTAGTAGTTAATATGATGACTCTGAAAACAAACTGGATTTTACTGACTCTCAAACAAACCAGCTATGTATTAAGCTAGTTACTTTAATGTGTCTGTGACTCAGATTTTTTATCTTTAAAATTTAAATAAATACACACCATGTTTCATAGTTCAGTTTGAGGAATAAATGACTTAGTTTCTATAAACTACTGAGAACAGTGCTTGAAACATTGTATGGATACCATGTTATCGCTATTTGCTGTTGTTAGGTGCCATCCTGTTGGTTCTGACTCAAAGTGACTCTATGTACAACAGAACCAAACACTGCCAGGTCCTGTGCCATCCTCACAATCGTTGTTATGTCCGACGCCATTGTTGCAGCCACTGTGTCAGTTCATTTGGTTGAGAGTTTTCCTCTTTTTCGCTGACTCTCTACTTTACCAAAGCATGACATGATGTCCTTCTCCAAGGACTGATCCCTCCTGATAACATGTCCAAAGTATGTGAGACGTAGTCTTGCCATCCTTGCTTCTAAGGAGCATTCTGGTTGTACTTCTTCCAAGACAAATTTTTCCATTCTTTTGGCAGTCCATGGTATATTCAGTATTCTTCCCCAACATCACAATTCAAAGGCATCGATTCTTCTTTGGTCTTCATTATTCATCGTCTAGCTTTTGCTGGTCTCATTGATAGAGGATGCTTTATTAAACGCCAGATTCTGTAGTGTTTTCAGTAAGTAGAATTCCCACTGACCTCTACTGTGGCTGCACAGACATTTATCTCAATAAAGCTCACAGGACCAAGTGCACAAATATTCATTAGGGAAATTGTTCCCAGTGCTGAGAGGTCAGCAAAATCCTGATGATCACTCAAGTGCACCTAGAGTCTAAGTCATAAAGAAAGATAACCACAAGCCTGATTTTAAGGACCCATCTAGAGAATTATTGCACTATTCTATTTTGAACTAGTCAAGCTTATCTATCTAATTATATTTTTCCCAAATGCCCTACACATTTCAGTACTCATGCCTTACTATGTGCCATTATTCGTGCCATTCACCCTACCTTGAATGCCCTTTCTTCCCATTACCATTTATAAAAATCCTCCTTGTTCTTCAAAACCAAAAACCAAACTTGCTGTCACTGAGTCAATTCTGACTCATAGTGACCCGATAGGACAGAGTACAACTGTCCCATAGAATTTCCAAGGAGCGGCTGATAGATTTGTACTGCAGCCCTATTAGTTAGCAGCTGAGCTCTTAAACACTCTCCACCAGGGCTCCCCCATTCTTCAAGCCCTACTCAAGTCTTATCCACCTCATGGAACTTTTTACAATCCATCCACACTGATCAATACTTTGATTCCTGCCTGACTTCCAACCGTACGTGCTGTCAGGTCAATGTCGTTTGACTTAAGAATACATTGATTTCTAATTGTTTTATGTATATTTGTTTTACCTCCCTTAGTTACAATAATATGTTTATCGAAATACTTTACAGATCATAAAGTATTTTTACCTTCTTTGCCTCATTGAATTCTCAGCATGGTGTGGTGGACAAGAGAAAGCTTTGGCAATAGTGCAGCTCTTTGAAACAGGCTTTGGGACTTTAGGAAATGTATTTAGTCTCTTTTAATCTCAATTTTTTTATCTGTAAAATGGAGGAATGTAATGTATTTTTAACTGTGCTGTTGTTAAAATTAAATGTGAATATAGATCTAAATAGCCTAGAAAATGTCTAGCTCCTAGCAAACCAAACCAAACTCATTGCCGTTGAGTCAGCTCCAACTCATGATGACCCTCTAGGACAGAGTAGAACTGCCCCACAGGGTTTCCAAGGAACGGCTGGTGAATTTGAACTGCAACCTTTTGGTTAGCAGCCAAACACTTAACCACTGCACCACCAGGGCTCCAGCTCCTAGTAAGCACTCAATAAATATTAGTTTCTTTCCTTCCTGTCAATAATTCCATGAGAAAATTATCATCAAAGTGCATTATCACATGCTATGTATATTCACATCCCAAAGCAATCTCTGTATCTATGTTAGCTATTGTTAGTTGCTGTGGAGTTGATTCCAATTCATGGCGACCCAATGTGTACAGAATAGAGCTATTCCATAGGGTTTTCCAGGCTGTGACTTTCAGAAGCAAATTACCACATCTGTTCTCTGAGATGCCTGTGAGTGGATTTGAACAACTAGTCTTTCAGCTAGTAGTCAAGCGCTTAACCATTTGTGCCACTCAGAGACTACTAGCTATCATTCAACCAAACCAAAAACCCAGCCCGTTGCTGTCCAGTGGATTCCAACTCATAGCGACCCTTGGTATCGAATTTTACAGATAAAGAAAATGAGACTCAGAGGAGTGCAGTGGCAGCACAAGCTCTGAAAAAACCTATTCTCTGACTCTTTATATGGTGATCTTTCCACGTCAACACGCTTACCAGTCTCGACAGAAAGTACAGCACAGTAATGGGCACTTAATACTCATAAAATCAATAATTGATATAGATGCATGCCATTGCTAGACTGAGTCCCAATGGCTGCACAGCTTCCAGAGAGCCCTGCGAGAATCCAAACGCAGTGTCTTAGCCAGGGCAGCAGTCCCATCAAGAGAGGGAAGAGAAGAAAGTGGGTTGTCAGGGCAATAGAAATTGATGGTGATGATGATGATGATGATGATGATAAATAGCAGGACTGTTTGCCAGGCACTCTTCTGAGGGCAGTATTACTACATGTACTGTTCATTATAATCCTACAAGAGAGTTACTAATATTATGTAACACATGTGGAAATTAAGGCACAGAAAAGTTGAATAACTGCTAATCTAAACATTTAAATAACAACCAGAAAGAGGCAGAGCCAAGATTTATAGCCATGAAATCAGAATCTATAATCCTTTTAATTATGGAAATTCACAAACTCTCTCTCTCTCACACACACATATAAAGTACAGAAAATAGTATAACAAATCCCCATATAACGTATCCATCACCCAGTTCCAAAAATTGTCAACTCAAGGCCAATTTTGTTTGATAAAATCTTTATCCACTGCCCTCTCTTACCACTCCCAATTACTCTGAAGTGAATCCTAGATATAATATTATTTTATCTATTTTTTCAGTTCATATCTTTCAAAGACCTTTTCTTTTTAATATAATCACAGTATCACACATAAAAATTAAAATCAAATCAACTCTTTAATGTCATCAAGTTGCTAGTCAAAGTTCAATCCCCCCAAGATTCTCACGTGTGTATATATACATATATGTATATACGTGTGTATGTATGTATAAACTGTTTCTTTGTTTAAATCAAGATCCAAATATGGTTCACACATCAAAATTGGTTGATAAGTCAGTTAAACCTGAAATAATGTATACATTTTCCATATCCCTCCCTCCTTTATTTTCTTGCTTTGCTTTGCAATGTATGTGCATGTTAAAGAAACTGGGGCATTTTTCCTGTAAATAGTCTCACAATCAGGATTCTGCTAATTGCATCCCATGATGTCATTCTACTATATTTACTGTAAACTAGGAGTTAGTTCTAGAGGCTAAATTGGATTCAGGTTTTTTTTTAGCAATAATATTTCGTAGGTATTGAGATATAATGCCACCAGGAGGTACATAATGTTTGATGTGTTTCTTTTTGTGATTATGAAGTACCCAAATAACAATGGCTCAATGGTTCAGTTAACAACCTTCAGTGCTCAGCTTGATAAATTATATAAAAGCACCTGAGGAAAACCTACTTTTTAAAGTGGCCAATCTTGCTGCTTCCTTCAGGTGCCTGAAAACTATCTGATCGTACCTCCTGAGAGGGTCATTTAATTCATTAATTTACTTACCCTTTACTATGACCTTCATTGTCCCTCACTCGCTTGTCTTTCTTTCCTTCTTGCTAGCTTAAATTCCAAGGTGATTCTTCGTAATCACTCCTGTACATTATTATTATTTTTCATTCTTACTGATACCTTCTATTCCAATCCATCTGCACTGGGTTCTTCCTTGCCTTTCCTCATTCCATCCTCACATCTGACAACTGTGGCTTCCAATAATTTCAGCAATTACTATTTGCACAATCCTATGATACATCTGAAATAACTTCACAATTGCTTCACCCATACCACTATAACAAAACAAACCTACTCAAAAGAGTCAAAGTTTGGTTTGCTCTTCTATTTCAACTGCAAGACTGAGACTATATGGTCAAATTCTGTGTAAAAAGTTACCTGGATTAGTTTTTTTTTCTTCCTTCAGTGTGGTTATATTATTCATTTGGAAAACAGTTGGGTTCATTTTCTCAATTTACTTTTTTTCCCTTTCCTTATGATTTTAACGTTGTATTTTGAACATGTAAAACGTTAGCATGCTACCAAAAGTTAAAATCATACAAAGTTGTATTCAGAAATGTGTCATTCCTTCCTCTATACCTTCCACCCTGTTCCCTCAGCCCCTGTAAGTAACCAGCTTCATTGTTGTCTGGTTCATCCTTCCTGTGTTCATTTTTGTACAGATTATCATAGTTTCTTTTTTATCCATCTATCTAAAACAAGATAGTGTATTATATATACTTCTTTGCACTTTGCTTTTTCTTTACTTTAACAACGGCTCTTGTATCTCCTGAAAGTTACTCTGTATCAGTTCACAGAGAATGTCTCCGTTCAATTTTATAACTGCATTACACAGCAGTGTGTGTAAAACACCATAGTTTATTCAACCAATCTCTAATATTTGGAAATTTAGGTGTAGCTAATACTTTACAAATTGTTATGGAATAGTTAATCTCGTATATTTTTATGTTTTTGGTTATATATCTTCAGGCTATATATACATAAGCTCACAGAAGAGGGATTTGAGTTAAAGGGTAAATGTGTGTTGTAAACTCATTGCAAACTGGTTGCTGTAGATTTGATTCCAACTCATAGCGACCCTATGAGGCAGGGTAGAACTGCTCCATAGGGTTTCCAAGAAGAAGCTGGTGGATTTGAGATGCCGACCTTTTGGTTAGCAGCCACAGCTTTTAACCACTGTGCTACCAGGGCTCCAATGTGTGTGTGGTTTTGTAAATATTGCCAAATTTCTCACTATAGGCTTTATACAGTTTTTATTCTCATAAGAGTGCCTTTTTTCCCACAGTCTCCACCACTGAGGCTATTTTTATGTTTTTGCTAATCTACTACTTGGTAATAAATGGTGTCTCATTGTAGTTTTAATTTGCATTTCTCTTATTATAAGCATTAAACAGCTGTTAATATGTTTAAGGACCATTTTTTCATCTTTTATAGACTTTTCTGTTCATAGTTTTTTGCTCATTATTCTATAGAATTTTGGTCTTTTTTTTTTTCCTCTACAAATTCTTAGTATAATAATCTGTGATATATTTTACAAATATTTCCTCCAAATTTGTCATTTATCTTTTGACTTTTTTAAAGACTGTGTTGGTAATATGGAAATTTTTTTTTCTTTTTTTAACGTGTATGTTCACATTTACATGTTTTTCTTTTATTGTCTCTGTTTTTTCAATTGTAGTTAGGAAACTTTCCCCAATACCCATGATTCTGTATAATATTTGTATGATGTCAGTTTTTACATTTAGATCTGATTCATTTGCAGTATATTCTTGTTAATGTCAATTCATCTTGAAATGGATCTGATTTTATGTTTTTTTTTCCAAATAGTTCTACAGTTTTCCCAACATTATTTATTAAAAATCTCACTTTGGCCTCGTGAACTGAGATTCCACTTTTGTGATAATCTAGTTTTCCAAATGTAGTTGGACTAATTTCTGTAGCTTCTGTACAATTTCATTAATATATCTGCCTTTCCTTATGCTAATATCATACTGTTGAAACTATAGAGGCCTTGTAGTTTGTCTTACTAACTATAGAATTAGTCCCTAACCATTACAATGCTGTTTGATAATCTGATATGCCAATTGTGCAGGTAGGAAGCTCAATTCTTGGGAAGGAAGAAACTTGCCAGCGGTCATTTTAATAAATAAAGTATTTCTAGTTCTTTGTATTGATCAAACTTTATTATCTGTACGTTATTATTACCAAAACTGTTAACTTGAAATGGAAAAAGTGTTATTTAGCATTATAACTGGAAAAAAAAAAAGGCATTTTTGAAAGAAGGAAATTAAATAAGGTAAATAAAACCTACCTAGTCTTTTCACAATTTGCTGTCTTCTGTATACATTGCTAATAAAAGTCTAAAGACAGGTATTAATGGGTGTCAGAATTTTAGTACAAAACTAGTTTCTAGTTAATACAGCTAGTGATGACTCCAGAAATGTAAATAGGCAGAGCTTTGGGGTTGCAATCCAGTTGGAAGAAAGGGTCAGAAGCATGACATTCCATTTGTGTATCTAGCATGCCGTATTAGTTCATTTTGTAATGTTTTTGCTTAGGCAAACGCTTATTTATAGTGGTTGATGGAGACAAGAAGATCCATCAGGCAAGTGAGATCTCTGTGAAGGCGATGGTTTCACTCCACCCACCCCAGGCACATAGTCAGCACCACCACTAAAACTGGAGGCTTTTTTTTTTTTTTTTTGAAACATTGGAACCTTGGAATCAAGTGAAACAAGGCTAGAACAACAGGCTATTTATTATTGCAATTCTGTTGTTTTTTTAGTTTTTACTAGAAATATTTGTACAGTTCAGCTTGTTCTCAGAACAATTTTGCTCCTCTGGCTGTGTTCTCTTATTAGATTATAAACTCTCTGAAAGTAGTATTCATCAGGACCCTTTAGATTGCTGGTAACAGAAAGCCAATTGAAATTAACTTAAACTAAAAGGGAATATATTGCCAAAAATTCCTGGGAAGACTAGGAGTGGACAATTTAGTAAGGAAATTCTCTACTGGAATTCATTTTGCTTGGAGTCAGCTTGGCAGGCAAGATGGCTCTTGGCAGTTTCAGGCTCATATCATCCTGGTTTAACAACCACAGTAGAAAATGCTTCTTTATTTTTTCTTTCCATGTGAATCACTGAAAAAGACTCTGTGTGACCTTGCTTGGCTCATATGCCCACCCTTGGCTCTAGTCACGTGCCTGCTCTGTATCCCAACAGGTACTTTCTCCAAACAAAGACTGCCAGACACAAACAACAGGTCTACTTCAAAGACTTGAGTCAAAATCTGAGTCATCTTTCTATCTCCCGCAGGTGTTTGACCTACCAGATTTTCAATCAATGGGTGCTACAGAAGCAAAACAGCTTTGTTACTGGTGAGTTTATTTAATATGGAAGGAAAGAGGATAAGGTAATTTGCCAGCAAGAAAGAGGTAAAGTGGAGGAAGGGATGAGTGACAGGTAATAGAGTGGATGTGAAGAGAGGAAAGGAAAATACAAGAAGCAGAAAATAAGGTGGAACTTGTTTTTGCTTTGCTTTATACATTTGTGTAGCGAGTCAGTGAAAACTATGGCAAAGATAATATTGGTGGCCTTCTTTATGAGAAAAAGAATTTGATGAAGCAGGAAAAGTTATGGAGACCATTTTTAGAGAGCCCTATAAAATGCTACAGAGTTTATCCAATTCCTCTCAAGATTTGGTGGTTGTTAGCTGTGGCATCTCTGTTACATTGTTGTAGAACTATAGATATTTTGATGGGCAACCCCATGAGGTTGTGAGCATCTGCTAACTATAATTACTGGTGTTTTACATGTGAAGATCCTAAAGCTAATTAAATTGGAGTGCCAAGGTTATTTAACAATTACTGACAAGAAACAGCAGCCAAGCCTTTTACCATCAAACTCATCATCCAACGCCAGAACCAAGAGAAAATTATCCAGTAAGTAAGGTAGCACAGTGCTTACTTGTTATCAGATCATCTGTAGTGAACAATTTCACATTTTTCCACCACAACAACGATTCTGCTTCTTATGTGGCTGGCATCTGTCTTTCCCCGTATCCTATAGCACCTTCCTACAGAGTCAAAGCCTCTTTCCAACTTCATAATTCCTGTCCAGGGACGTATTATCCAGTAAGCAAGGTAAGCAGGGGTTTACTTGTGTTTACTTACTAATATGCAGAGAACACATCTTTGATGTGGTGAAACCCATGTGAAATTGTTCACTACAGATTAATAAGTAGACACAAGTAAGCCCATGCTTATCTTTCCTGCTGTGTAATATGCCTCTGACCAGAACTCTGCCATTCCTGTGAACAGAAACATGGATCAATAATGAGAATGTAACACAGACAGCAGCTCTGCCCTTCTCCACCTACACCGATGCTATTTTAGCCTCATATCCCTCAGGAGATGGCACACACACAGATACATATACACATCGACTAGAAAAATAAACAATGGAGAGTTACTTCTGATTTGGGAATTCTAAGTGGTACGTCACATTGCACAATGACTCACCATCTTGCTCGCCCTCATCTGTCTCCTTCCTTTTCTTTCCCTTACCTCACAAATTTCTATATCTACTTCGTTAAAAAGGAGCCCTGATGGCGCAGTGGTTAAGTGCGTGCCTGCTAACTGAAAGGCCAGCGGTTGGA
The DNA here is from genome assembly GCA_030035585.1 of Dugong dugon. NCBI lineage: Eukaryota > Metazoa > Chordata > Mammalia > Sirenia > Dugongidae > Dugong > Dugong dugon. The sequence goes on along the minus strand of CM057463.1, from coordinate 94,719,504 downwards.
ATCCACCAGGCTACTCCACAGGAGAAAGACATGGCAGTCTGCTTCTGTAAAGATTAAAGCCTTGGAAACCGTATGGGGCATTCCACTCTGTCCTATAGGGTTGCTATGAGTCGGAATCTACTCGACAGCAACAGGTACTTTGCTAAAGGGCTGTCTTTCTCTGCAGCCTGCACACCAGTTCTTCTGGGCCCTGAAGTTTAGTTCTGCCACCTATAGGGCTTATCAAAAATATTTCAGCAAAGGTGAGACTCTTGCTATGAGGAATTTCAGTACCTAGGCTAAGGAAGTATAACTTTTACAAATTTTTATAATAATTTACATGTATTGAGCCCACCACATTTATTGCCCACCACCTAAGTATCTTATAGGCTTATTGTGTTTAATTCTTAGACTATTTCTATGATATTGGTATTATTATTACCTTTGCCTCTCAGTCATCTAAGGCCACACGTTAAATGGCAGAGCTGCAATTTAAACTCTAGTCCTGTCTAAATCCAATGCCATTAATTTTTGTCTAAATCAGAGTACTTTTTGTTATTTGTAATCTATAAATTCACATGGAAAATTTTCATTTTATATGAAATATGAGTTTCCCTATGCATCTCATTTTGGTCCCTAGACTATTTGGGATAAATAAATGACAGAATTTCTTAATGTCTTAAATGATAAAGATAAATACAGTGTTTATATTGTCTCAAAACACTTTTTATGTATGTTATTTTGTTTATTATCATAAACCTGCAAGGAAGGCTCTTTTAGAGTACATTTTACTGGAGAAGAATCAATGAGGGATCTGGATTCTTTGACTTCTAAACTCAAGCTTATTTTATTCTACAACAGGGCCTCAGCCGGCTGAAGTTCTTCACTGAATATGATGAAGTTGAGAGATGGACATAAAAAGACAACACTCAGAGATTCCCATTAAGATATCTAAGGGATTTCTACAATTGCCTCAATTGAATCAAAAGAACCTAAGAAAGCAACGACTGGATGATGAAGTAGCACAGTGAACTGATTTTCAAGAGCCATGGGGACAGGACAACCTAGACCTATTCTTTTAGTGTGTTTATGTCCCATTTCAAATCACATCTCTCCTGTGTAATTTATATGAGTAAGGAGGAGACATAAATTCACTTAGAGTATCCAACTACCTTTCCAATCTCTTTTCCTACCTGGGGTTGCTTTTCCCTGTTAGAGTTTTCCATCTGAATTTTATTCTTTTTGACTAAAGAGACAGAAGCAAAATTTTTAAGTTGTTCAATTTTCTATCACTCATTAATATTATTCCATTGACTACCCCGTTTTTATTTTCTATTACTGTTTTTGCTCCAACACAGCTAAAACGGTTATTGTTGCCATCATAATTGTTCCATATCTCTGATCTTTGAGACATGAGGTTTTTTGTTATTACAGTTCTGGGAAATTCTCCTTATTATAGTAAGATGCCTCTTTTGCCTATGTTCTTTCAAAAATTTTACCACATCTTGGAGCTCCCTGTACAATACTAATTTTTTACATAAATCAAATTCTTCTTTGCTTAGATTATCATCAAATAGAAATTTAAAGTCTCTGAGGACTAAAAATGCTTGGCGTAGAGTCAGCCAATTATTTATCATGTTATAGACTATAGAAACTGGGATAAAATATGGGTAGGGGTCAAACTCAAGGTCAGGAGAAACATAAAGGGTATGGGACAAGTAGTGCTGAACCATAAAGTACATAGTTTCCCAGTCGCTGGGAGTCAGACAGCCTGGGTTCAAATCTGGGTTTAGCACTTACTGGCTATTTGCTCTTGGTTAATTGCTAAATTTTTCTCATCTTCCCTCTATTAATCTGTACTGTGAAAATTATGATAGCACCTATCTTGTAGAGGTCTTATGAGGATTAAATAAGCTAATGGCTAGGAAACAATTTAGAACAATATCTGACCCATCTTAAGAATATAATAAGAATAACGGTATTACAGAACCTGGGAAGGTTGATCCTTGTCCAGCGTGCTCAGACTTGCCAATAATCTGGACACCATCTTCGAGAAAGAGAAGTAACTTTATTGCAATGTGCAGAGCAAGGAGCCAGGAGGAGGTTCCTCAGATTCGACTCCCCAAGTTATAGGGAAGCAGGGCTTATATGTGATTTGGGCAGCAAGATGGCGGCTGCACAGGCGTACTGGGGAGGGAAAAAATATTAGAAGGCGGCCAAGAAACAGGAGGTGACGTGGTTCTTGTTGGACCTCTCACTTCGGAATAGGATCGGATGATGATTTTTCTTCTGATTCATTCCACCTGTTGCTGCATCCTTTGATGAGGTCAAATAGCGGTCACAGCTGGCCCTTCCTCACATGTAGTGTGGGCCAAATGTGGCTTGGGCTAGTTTAAGGACTAATGAAAATTTACTGGCATTCATAGGGTCAGGTTACAATAGTATCTTAGTTATCTAGTGCTGCTGTAACAGAAATACCACAAGAGGAGGCTTTTAACAAACAGATTTATTCTCTCACAGTCTAGGAGGCTAGAAGTCCAAATTCAGGGTGCCAGCTCTAGGGTAAGTCTTTCACTGTCTGCTGGATCTGGGGGAAGGTCCTTTTCATAAATCTTCTGCACACAGGTCCAAAGGAAGTGCACTCCTGGCTCTACTTTCTTGGTAATAATGAGGTCTTCCTGTTTCTCTGCTCACTTCTCTCCTTTATATCTCAAAAGAGATAGACTCAAGATGCAACCTAATCTTGTAGGTTGACTCCTGCCTCATTAACATAACTGCCTCTAATCGCACCTCATTAACATCCTAGAGGTAGGATTTATAACACTTAGAAAAATCACATCAGATGACAAAAATGGTGGACAGTCACACAATACTGGAAATCACAGCCTAGTCAAGTTGACATACATTTTGTGGGGGGATGCAATTCAATCCATAACAGATATACTCATGTAAATATTTGTAGTTGATTGGATCAGAGTTACAGATGAAAATGGATTCCCTACAAAGGAGGTACTTAGATAATTTAAACTCGAGGAGATGGTCATTGAAAGTTGTCCTGGCAACTAGGTTAGGCATTTAGTGCTGGAGTCTGGATCCTGTATGTACTTGGATTGTTTTCATAATCTCTGAATACATTGTCATGTTTTCTGTTTTCTTCTGAGACAGATGTGAAACAAAATGTATGAGTCTGTAATGGATTGAATTGTATCCCCCAAAAAATATGTGTATCAGTTTGGCTAGGCCATGATTTTGCATGTGATGTGATTTTCCTATGTGTTGTAATTCCTTCTCTATGATGTTGATGAGATGGGATTAGCAGCAGTTATGTTAATGAGGCAGGACTCAATCCACAAGACTGGATTGTGTCTTGAGCCAATCTCTTTTGAGATATAGAGAGAAGCAAGCAGAGAGACAGGGGGACCACATACCACCAAGAAAGTAGTGCCAGGAGAAGAGCGCATCCTCTGTACTTGAGGTCCCTGTACTGAGAAACTCCTAGTCCAAGGGAAGATTGATGACAAGGGCCTTCCTCCAGAGCCAACGGAGAAAGCCTTCCTCTGGAGCTGATGCCCTGAGTTTGGACTTCTAGACTATTTGACTGTGAGAAAATAAACTTCTATTTGTGAAAGCCATCCACTTGTGGTATTTCTGTTATAGCAGCACTCCATAACTAAGACAGAGTCCTTCCACTATTTCTCCAAACACAAAGAAATCTTGTGAAGAACTGGAACATAAGCAAGTTAGGGAGTAAAGTAAGTAGAGAATGTTATGAGGCCTGTTATGAAGAGGCAAAGCCCAACAAAAACAATAGTTGCCGTCAGAAAAACCTTACTCTGGATAACCCAAGTTCAAGCCAGATGTTCCTGGCTTCTATTGATCTCAGAAGAATGCTGCACAAAATCCATATGAAGAGAATTCTTTTTTAAAACCTCTCTTGAAAGGAAGTGAATTATTTATTCTAATTTTTCTTTAAAACTGGCTAGAATAAAAGACATTGTGTTTATAGGATTCCTGCTGTAGAATAAGGAATTGAATTTAAGCTCTTCCCTTGCTTGAGTGCCCCACCACAGTACTTCTCAGGGTAGCAATTTTATAGTTCTTTCATGATTGTTTCATTAATGCCTATATTCCCCACTCAGCTAAAAGTGCCATGAAAGCAGACACCGTGTCTGGTTCTGTTTACCATTTTATCATCACTACTTGGCATGGTGCCTGACACTTAATAAAAACCAAACCACATCCATTGCCATAAAGTTGATTCTGACTCACAGCAACCTTATAGGACAGAGTAGAACTGCCCCATAAGGTTTCCAAGGAGCAGCTGGTGCGTTTGAACTGTCAACCTTTTGGTTAGCCTCCGTAGCTCTTTACCACTGTGCCACCAGGGCTCTGTTGACACTTAATAGATACTCAGTAAATATTTGCTGAATGTATTAATGAATTAATTAACTCTTTCTCATCTGCAACCCTGCAAAAGACATGAGTCTAACAATTGTGCATATCAAAGAACATGAATTTTAGTTGACAATTGTGATATGCGTTCTGAAATGTGCCAGAAATAATAACAATATTTAAAAAACACTGAAATTTTAAAACTGTGAGATATGATTATGAGCCAGTATAGAGGATTTACTTTTCAGTCAAGGAATGGCCTGCCCAGAGTTACTCAGCAGAAAGTTTTACACTTTTTTTTGGTGACAGGAGCTGTTTTCCTATTGATTCTTCTTTAAGTATTGTGTTCTATTCTACATCTAGGAGAATTTATGTTTTTAAAAATGAAAGAAAATAAAGGAAAGTAACTACAAATTGTCTCTATTAAATTTAGGGGAGTAAAAAATAAAAGCTACAATAAAAACACAAAACGCATCTTTACAGCAGCACCATAGAGATCCACATTTGGCCCATGGACATGAATTCTTCTCATATACAAGGGTTTAAAAAATTAAGTTACATTGGGAAATTAGGAGATATCATATCAAAATACTAGTTTCTTGCTTTTGTGGGGAAATAGAAATAGCGTGGTTACCATGAGCCCATCTTCCTACACGGCAACCATCTACTGAGGCACAGTAGCTGACATTCTTTTTCAACGGATCATATGCTCTCCAGTCTTCCTAAGTTCCTTTCATTCCTTGTTGACTTGTCTTCATCAAGCCTAAGTTTTAGTAACAATATTGAAAAGTAAAAATAGCCATACTGAAATATCAGTATCCTTATACTTCACCTAATTCATACATTGGAGTCCCTGGGTGGTGCAAATGGTTAACATGTTTGGCTAGTAACCAGAAGTTTAGAGGTTTGAGTTACCCAGAGGATCCTTGAAAGAAAGTCCCAGCAATCTCCTTCCAAAAAATCAGCCATTGAAAACACTATGGAGCACAGTTCTACTCTACACACATCAGGTCGCCATGAGTCAGAACCGATACAATGGCAACTGGTTTGGGTTTGTTTGTTTAATTCATTCATTACCTACATGTTGCCAATGGGTATTTGAATATGTTACCTTGAATTTATTTAAAAAGAAAAATATATGAGTCAGACATGTTATGATCAGCTTGCAGGAGATTTAACATGGGAAATGTTGGGAAAAATTTCAAATTGACACCTTAAGCATACAGTTCATTCAAGGCTAAGGCAGAACAAACATAAATTTTACCAACTACAAGCCTATCCACAAGAGACAGCTGATTATACCTCTCAGGAAATCACACAGCCCCTGGGCTGTACTTTGCTAGCCTTTGAGCAGTTGACCTGGCCTTTCCAGATGTGAAAGCCCATTTGTACACTGAGCTTAGGTACGCTTATGAAAATATAGTGAGAGGACTGGCAGACATGAAGAAAAGTAAACCAGGCTATTTAAAGTCCCTGGTGGCTCAGTGGTTAACAGCTCAGCTACTAACCAGAAGGTTGGCAGTTTGAATCCACCAGTCGCTCCTTGGAAACCCTATGGGGCAATTCTACTCTGTTTTATAGGGTTGCTATGAGTTGGAATTGACTTGATGGCAACAGATTTGGGTTTTTTTTTTTTTCTTTTTCTTTTTTGGAGTGTCTTAGGACCAGAAGGAACTTTAGGAAGGTTCTAGTCCGACTATCTTTTCTGTTTCCCTTTTTTATTTCTTCTCTTTTTTTTTTTTTTTTTTCTCTTTGCTTAGCTTTTTCTCCTTCTAGAAAGGATGAAATGAGTGTCTTGCCCAAGATCGTTCAGAGAATGAATTGCAGATATCCGGGGGAAGACTAATGGATCCCTGTTAATTGGTACAGAATGTCCAAGACAGGAGGGAATAAATGTGCATTTCAGCATATATTAGGGGGAGAAAAGTGTTAAAATCAGTGATCTGAGTTTCCATATCAAGAAGCTAGGGAAATAGGAATTTAAACCCAAAAAGAGCAAAAAAAAAGAAATCAAACCCGTTACCATTGAGTCGATTCCAACTCATAGCGACCCTATGGGGCAGAGCAGTACTGCCCCATACAGTTTACAAGGAGCACCTGGTGGATTCAAAATGCCGATCTTTAGCTTAGCAGCTGTAGCTCTTAACCACTATGCCACCAGGTTTTCCAAGACAGTAAAGGGAAATAACTAATACATATTTGGACAAAAATCAGTGAAACAGATAATAGATGAAGAACACAAAAAGACTTTTTTTAACACAAAATGTAATAAACCCCTAAAACAATTGATCAAGACAAACAGAAATTTTTTGAAAATTACTGTATCAGAAAAGAAAAAGTGTACTTCACTCAGATTTCACAGATATTAAAAAGTTAATGATAAAATATTATTTAAAATTGTACCAATAAATTTGATAGCGAAGATGAGATGTTTAAAATCCTTGAAAAATATAATTTATTTAAAAATACACAAGAAACAGTAGATTATCTGAATAGTCTGAATAACTATTAAAGGAATTGAATCATAATAAAAGAAAAAAAAAAAACTTTTTTATAAGAGAACACACCAGAGTGAGGTGTTATTACTAGTGAATTCTTCTAAGGAAGAAACATATAAAATCTTCCACAAAGTCTTTCAGAGAGCAGAGAAAGAGGGAATTTTGGCTATCTAATTTTCTGAACCAGGCTAACCCTGCTACCAAAACCTGACAAACATATTATGAGAAATTACAGGCCAATATCTTTCATAAACATAGATGCAAAAATAATAAGCGAAATATTAACATATTAAATCCCAGCAACATATAAAAAGGAAGTTTCTCTCAGGAAGGTAAAGTCAAATTAACATTTGAAAATTAATCGAATAATTTACTACATTGACAGAAGAAAGGAGAAAAAACAATATGATCATATCACTAGATGCAGAGCAAACATTTATGAAAGTAAATGTTCATGAAGACCTAGGAATAGAAGTAAACAATGAGCTTACAGCTAATGCCATATTTAATGGCAAAATATTGAAGACTTTTCCTTGAGGTAAGGCATAGGAGAAGGGAATCACTATTATCACTCTATTCAACATTGTACTAGACAGTCTAGTGAATGAAATCAGGTAAAATAATAATAGTAATAACAATAAAAAATAGAAAATATTTGAAAAAAGAAAAAACTTTTTTATTCTCATATGACATGATTATCTACATAGAGAATTCAAAATCTACAAACTATTTGAATTAATAAGGTAATTTGTCATGGTCAATAGATACAAAAAATAATGGTAGTTTTATATCCTGACCAAAAAATAAGAAAATGAAAATTACATAAATACCTTTCACAATAGCATCAAAAAAATCAAATGTCTAGACATAAATCCTAAAATATATGTTAAAAAAAGATCTGTATGGAAAATCACAAGGTATTAACAAGTGAAATAAAAGGAAGCTTAATTAAATGGAGGGTTGAACCATGTTTATGGATTGGAAGACTCAATATTGTTGTCTGTCATGGATTGAATTGTGTCCCCCAGAAATATGTGTCAACTTGGTTAGGCCATGATTCCCAGTATTTTGTGATTGTAATTTTATGTTAAAGAGGATTAGGGTGGGATTGTAACAACCTTACTAAGGTCACATCCCTGATCTACTGTAAGGGGAGTTTCCCTGGGGTGTGGCCTGCACCACCTTTTATCTTACAAGAGATAAAAGGAAAGAGAAGCCAGCAGAGAGGAGGGACCTTATGCCACCAAGAAAGCAGCACCAGAAGCCGAGCGCATCCTTTGGGCCCAGGGTTCCTGCACAGAAAAGGTCCTAGTCCAGGGGAAGATTGATGAGAAGGACTTTCCTCCAGAGGCGACAGAGAGAGAATGGCTTCCCCTCGAGCTGACGCCCTGAATTTGGACTTCTAGCCTACTAGACTGTGAGGAAATAAATTTCTCTTTGTTAAAGCCATCCACTTGTGGTATCTGTTATAGCAGCACTAGATGACTAAGACAATGTCTATTGTTCTGACTTTGATCACCACATTCTCAACCTGAGATTCAAAACTATCTTGAACAGTTACATCAAGCCATTTGTAAAATTTGTAAATTTCTAAAATTGTACAATTTATATGGAATTGCAAAAAGCCTAGAATAGCCAAGACATTCATGAAGAAGAACAAGCTGGAAGATATAGATTACTAGATTTCAAGATAAACTTTACAACTACAGTAATTAATACAGTGTAATATTGATATAAGAATAGACAAATAGAGAGTATAGAAGAGAGAAGAGAACATAGAGAGCACAGAAATATCCTATACTATGCTGTTGCATAGTAAATATTATATGTACTATTTGCATATGTGGTCAGTGACTTGCCACAAATTCAATTGGGAAACAAGTCAGTTTTGCATGTACTGAACAAACATTACATATAATGTGCAGTAAAGGTACAAGTAAGTTGAATGAATCATGGTCTCTGACCACAAGGAGTTTCTATTCCAGATATGTTTGAAAGTATCTATGACACAATAGAGTAATATAACAAGTCATATAAATAATATGCCAGCTTTAGCAAATGAGGGTTCTGGAAGGTTTCAGACAAATAATAATTTAGAAATGATGAATAATATTTTATCAAGGAAGTGTTTATTTCTTAGATGAGAACAAGCGAATAGAAATTAAATCTGCCTTTACCTGGTGTTGACCGTGAGTTGGAATAGACTTGACAGCAAGTGGCTTTTTACCTGGTGATAGTCCTGAATAGGAATCCCCAGGTGATGCAAATAGTTAACACATGGTTGCTAACCGAAAGGTTGGAGGTTTGAGTCCACCCAGTGGCACCTCAGAAGAAAGGCCCAGTGGTCTACTTCCAAAAAATCAGCCAGTTCTACTTTGACACACATGAAGTCTTCAGCAACTGACAAATGAATCAACTCGACAGCAACTGGTTAGTCCTGAATAATACTGGCTTCAGGAGCATCTGTCTTAGAAAGGGTGATTTAGGAATCAAACAGTAGAGTATGTGAGCAGTAAAGACATACTATTTACAAGCACAGTTATGCAACTTAATTTGCTAAAATGAAAATATAAAGTTTACTATCATACTTACTATAGACATTCACAATATTTTTCATTTCATGACCTGTTTTCCCTTTTCATTCAGGCCCTTGCTTGATATGCTTTGATTGGTGTATTACTTGGGTTCATGTTATCTTTTGGAAAAATACACTATTGTATGACTCAACCAGAAAAGAGTAACAGATGGTATCAGTGGTATCAAGAGCTATTTGCCAAAGTCATAAATTTCACATTAGCAAGATCTTAAAGGTAGATTAATGAGTCATTACTTTACTGCGTGAAAGTTCTAAGAGGCTGGTTGGAAATGAGATTGCTTAAGTAGTCCCAGCGAAAATTAAATTTTATCAAGACATTTTCCCCATTTATAAATCAAAATGCACCCAACACAGTTTACTAAGCATCTGCTAAGACCAAATCGTCTGCGTTAAATGCCAAATGTCATTTGCCCTTGAGGATCCAGGAGGTAAAAGGAGCTCTCTTCACCATGTTTCCTTCTCTGTAAAGTGAAGCAACACAACTGTGTGATCTCTAAAGTCACATTCTTTCTGTTTCTTTCAATTCTTACGTCTCTTTCAATCTATAGTTATATTTTTGTAGGAAACAAAAAAGAAAAGAATAACACAAATCAATATATAACCAAATATGTAGGAAAATGTATGCTACCAGAAGAGGAAGATATAATTTGATTAAGGATGAACATGGGTTACATTTAGATACCAGGGAAGTCATAGAGACAGAAATGAGCTTGAATATGAAAAGGATGGAAGGAAAATTAGCTTAATTTTGTGGAGGATCCATGTTAGAGATATCTTGAGAGAACTTTGGTTAAATAAACAGAATCAATGTTAGAAATATTTTAAATATATGGGTGTGAAATTAGGCATAAAAATAATAGATAATGAAATAGGGAACAAAGATGTGACATCAAGGAAATCGTGTTTGAGGGGAGGAAAAGCACCTAATAGTACAATGAATGAATAGGTGTACTAGCCAAAAAACCAAACCCACTGCTGTTTGAGTAGATTCCAACTCATGGAACCCTATGTGGTACAGAATAGAACTGGGCTTCATAGGGGTTTTTTTTTTTTTTTACTATAATCTTTATGAAAGTAGATCAGCAGGTCTTTCTTCTGCAGTGCCACTGGATGGGTTCGAACTGCCAACCTTCGGGTTACCAGTTGAGCACAAACCATTTGTGCCACCCAGGGAATAGGGGGTAATGACAGGTAAATAAACTAACAATGAGCTTTTTGCCTTAGACATGGGCTAACAAGTTCTTAGACCGTGTGGGGACAGGGAAGAATAAAAAGAATTTCCACTGAAAAACAGTGGAGAGTTTGGCAACATATTTTACATTTTAGGGAAAGAGGCAAAGAAGAGAAAGGTAAAGGGAGATAAGAAGAGCAAGCAAGAACAAATTTGTTAACTTCAAAGTGACTGCAGATTATCTCAGAGGATATGTCCTATAAGTCATACTGGAAATTATAGGAAATAAAAGTTAATACTGCAGCTTAGAAGGCAGATAAGAATATGTTCAATTCCCAAGACTGTGCCACTCTACCTGTTTGTCCTTGGACAATTTTACTATAAGCATAATTTTGAATTGCAGTAGGGGTTGGAGGTTTTTATGGATGAGGCACTAGAGTGAGGCTGATAGGGGAGACCGTGAATGTGAGCTAGTGGAAGAAGTCAGTGTAGAGCAATAAAAACGTGAGTCCAATGACCAAGCTTTAAAGGATGTTCCAGGAATGAAAAGAGTACAAAGAACAAACACAGAGGACAGATGAGAGAAGCACTGAATAAGCAAAGAGATGTGGCAGTATATGGAATAGAGGGATATAGGGAATCAAAGGGAACAGAAAGAGTTTACAAGGAAGATACAAAGTGAAAATGCTTTAAGAAGTTGAGAAAGATAAGAACCCACTCAAACTGGCTAAAATATTATTACGGGAGTTTCAATGTAATTGTGGGATTAAAGGCTATATAATTCTCAGGTAAAATGTAGTGAATTGTGGGGAAATAAAAACTAAAAGTCTATAGCATTGATTGAAGGAGGTTCTGGCTATAGTTGGCAGCCCTGGTGGCACAAATGGTTAAGAACTCAGCTATTAACTGGAAGGTTGGCAGTTTGAACCTGTCCAGAGGAACCTCAGAAGAAAGGCCTGGTGATCTGCTCCTGAAAGGTCACAGCCATTGAAAACCTTATGGAGTAAAGGTCTATTCTGAAACACACGAAGTCACCATGAATCAGAATCTATAGCAACTGGTTTGTTTTTTGATTGTTTTGTTTTGACTGTAGTTTGGAGTCCCTGGGTGGTGCAAATGGTTAATGTGTTAGGCTGCCAACTGAAAGGCTAGAAGTTTGAATCCACTCAAAGGCACCTTGGAAGAAAGCCCTGGCAATTTACTTCCAAATTATCAGCCACTGAAAACCCTATGGAGGACAGTTCTACTCTGACATTATGAGTTGAAATCTGCTCAATGGGAACCAGTACTGGTTGGCCCATAGCTTACTCTTGGAAGGTTGGAAATTGCAAGCATTTGAAAGCTACGTAATCTTTAATTGTTGTCGCATTGCTTTTATCATTATATTCTAGGCTTGAGAATGTGGTACTTAAAGGTTCTATGATTTCTAACCAGTAGTATATTTGATATTATAAAATATTGTTCAAAAGGGCACAAAAGAATAAGGAAAACTGGCAATATTGTACTAATGCCATTTACTCCAATAAACAGCATTGCCCTATGGCTAAAAGCATTGACTCCTGAGTCAGACTGCCTGGGTTAAAAGCTGGCTCTGCATTTTCCAGATGTATGAGCTTGAAAACGGCAATGTAGAGCCTCAGTTTCCTCACCTGTAAAATGGGGGTAATAATATCACCTGACTTCTAGAATGTTATAAACCTTAAGTGAGCTAATACACGTGAAGCACTTAGACAAACACATTGCACACTGTAAAACCAAAAAACCCACTGCCATCAAGTCAATTCCGACTCATAGTGACCCTATAGGACAGAGTAGAACTGCCCCTATAGGGTTTCCAAGGCTGTAATCTTTATGGAAGCAAACTGCCACATCCTTCTCTAGCAGAGCAACTGGCGGGTTCAAACTGCCAACCTTTCAGATAGCAGCCGAGTGCTTAACCACTAGTCTACCAGGCATCCTTTGCATACTGTAGGTCTTAATAAGTGTTAGCTACTATCACCAGATGACTCATTTATTTTCATAGTAATCCTTAGCTATAAACGTCTTTTAGCTTTTTCAGGATGGCTTACTTACAATTTTTGATTCAATGTATCACATAACTTGTTTTTAGGTTGGCAAATCACTCTCTAAAACTTAAGTTATTAAATTGGTTTGTCTGAATGTTTGGCTAAAATCTAAACATACCATGATAATCACCTTTGTACTATAATTTTGAATCACATTAGTCATAGTCTCTGAATATAGACTGTAAATGAATGGTGATAAATACAAATCAGGTTTGAAATAATTATCAAATGTGAGCTATACTTGTGTGTGCATAACATATTTTTCTTCATTCATTTATCATGTTTATAACCCCAATTGCTTCTAGAACATGTATGAGTCCAGTCGATTAGAAGGTGCATGAGCACTTTATAAAGGTGAGCACATTTTAGGATTAAGCACAGACCTAGAGTGAAATTAATTGCTCTTCATAAAAAAAGGGAGGAGGTGTAGTGTTTGGAAGGAACCCTGGTGGCACAAAGGTTAAGCGCTCAACTGTTAACCAAAAGGTTGGTGGTTCAAACCCACCGAGCAGCTCCACAGGAAAGACTTGATGACCTGCTCCCATAAAGATTACAGCCTAGAGAACCCTATCAGGCAGTTCTACTCTGTCACATGAAGTTACTACAGATCAGAATTCAACTTGACAGCACCCAACAACAACAGTAACATTGTGTTTGGACTTCCGGGAAGGCAGGAGGGGAAGGGGGAGTGTAAATGGGTACGAGAAGATTAAAAAAAATAAGAACAGGCAAGAACAAAACATAATTGCAGAAGGCCTTTCCTTTAGCTACATGATGCCTCCATGATGCCCGAAATTTTATTGAATTCCATTTAAACTTGGATAATCTTGGGTTTTAGTTAAGATTTTTATTAAAGCAATCAAAAATGACTCAATAATTTAAGTGGAAAAAATGCCTGAAATGTGTTTTTGTAGCTTACAGAATCTCCGGAAAGTCTACTGGCTCAGACGACAGGCAGAAACAAATGGAAGTGGAACAGACAGAATCACAACCAAATCACACCACAGAATTTGTCATCTGCTGCTTCCATTGACCACCAAATGGTTCTGTTCTTGTGGCTGCCGCCACTAGTCCAGGGTACTGGACACTAGTGCTAAAGCAGCTGACCATGCAGGTCAGTAGCTGGGTGTTGCTACCACCACCGGCAAAAATATGAATTATTCTCTATCTCTACTTCTTTGTGCCGTTGGCTCCATCTGCAAAGTCATGAATAGACACAATTTTCTGGCCAAACCTAGGTCATATGCCCATACTTTAGCTACTAGGAATGCTGGAAAAACTAGTATGTGTGCATTAAGCTCTTCCAAAAACAAAGAAAAGAAGTCATATCTTAGGAAACTAAAACATGTAAAAAGATGTCCGTCAGATCTTTTTGACACTGAGCTGATTCATTGAAGACATTGCAGAAAGGAATGTTGCTACAAGTAAAATGGAGTTTGTCAGAGACACATGAGACCATGAGTATGTACATCCTCCTGGGAATTTGCGCAAACTTTGGATAAATCCAAATAGCAGAACTCAGGGGTCGTGGTAATTCACTGGATAGCAGCCGTGGTCTATGTACCGAGGTAAACTACAGGTTTCTTCAACAAGCTGGAATCTGTAGGGTGCAGGCAGAAGGTAACTTTATCTGTTTCCCTCTGCCTTTTGGATGAAATTGCAAGAAGGTCTCCATGGCTTTTCTAGTAACTCTCAAGTAATAAAAAACCTAGTCCAGTCTAACAGCAAACCCTTACATTCTCATCTAATATAAAAAGTCTCCATTTACTCAGACTTATGCCTAGATGCCTCCTGTGGGGAAAAGGAATCATGACGGGCTTCTGCCCTATTTCTCTACTCTACCACCTTCTCCTCCGTGGCTACTGATGTAGGCCATCTAGGAGTGGAGCAGGCAGAGAATGGAGAAATGAGTCATGAAATAAATCTTACTGTCTCTACCTCTTTCTGCCAGTTTGTAATCTCACAGTAGTGCCCTCTGGTTCCTTGTCACAAAGGATATTTGTGTGTGTGTGTGTGTGTGTAGGTCCCTTAGGGAGGCCTACCCCACTGAGAATGACACCGAACATCCATGGTCCCTTTGATGCTTTCTCTCCCTGAGCACCTAAGAATCCATGAAGTGGTTGCTTCACTCCCTGAAAAAAGGCAACGTCCTTTTTAAGACAGCTTGTAGCTGGTTCAGTTTCTTGGAGTCTTCATACAATCAATAGGAAAACAACAAAAACCTTGTGCAGCTTGTCCACAGTAGTGCAGCTGACTATGAGCTACATTGTTATGGATTGAATGAGGTCTCCCAAAAAGTTACTTTGAAGTCCTAACCACTGTACCCGCAACTAAGGCTCAGTTTGGAAATAGAGATTTTCTTTTCTTATGGTGATGAGGTCATACAGGGACAGAGTGGGTCTTAAACGTAATCCTTTCTGAATGGCGTCTTAAAGAAAGAGCAGAATAGACACAGACCACACACGGGGGAAGACAGAAGCCATGTGACATGACACAGACAGGTGCATCTAATGCCCAGGAATACTAAGGATTGCTGGCAGTCACCAGAACCTAGAAGAGAGGCCCACAGGAGGAATTAACACAACTGATTTAGACTTTTACCCTCCAGAACTGTGAGACAATAAATTCTTGTTTTTCAAAGCCATCCACCTGTGGTATTTGTGTTACGGCAACACTAGGTAACTAAGACCATACAACCTTACACGTTTTCAGAAGTAGATCACCAGGCCTTTCTTCCAAGGTGTGTCTGGGTGGACTCGAGCCGCCAACCTTTTGATTGGCACCTGAGCACATTAACTGTTCGCACCACCCAGGAACTGTAATTCACCTTAAGGGGACTTTTAAAACCATATTCACAGCAGCCGGGGATGGGTGCACAGTTCAGGTAAGGGGAACTGGGCAGCCCACTACCACCATCTACCATACCTGTCAAGCTTTTGCTAAGTCTCTTTCACTAGATTTGACGTGGTAGGGAAGCACTCTTATCCTCTCCCCATGGGGAGGGGCTTGAAATGCACAGGCACACTGACTACTCTTCAAAGAAATTCTTATTCTTCTCATGAACTCCTTGTCTTCTCTTGGTTTAGCCTTGAGGTGGTCCATGAGTCAATACCGTCAGAATTAGTTTCATACCCTTTTAGTATACTCCACACTGATAGTTGAGCATTTTTCCGTGGAACCGGGAATATTTGGGACCTATTGCATTGTTCTTAGTTTTGGCTAAAACTCTGAACAACAGGAAAATTCACATTTAACTTCTTAGTAACATTTCAACTTCTCAGAAATTAGAAACGGGAAAATCTGCTAGTCTGGGCATTAGTGTAGCAAAAGGAGGCATAAAGAATTGTCTTTAGTCCAAGAAATTCTAGATGTTTCCAGCAGACCTCCTCTGTTATATAAACTGCAGAGTCTTGCATTTCAATATTGATGTCTGTGTCCTTTTAGGATTTCTGGAGTTATGTGCTACAGTTGGAAACCCTGGTGCCGTAGTTGGCGTAGTGGTTAAGAGCTACGGCTGCTTACCAAAAGACTGGCAGTTTGACTCCACCAGGCACTCCTCGGAAACCCTATAGGGCAGTCCTGCTCTCTTACAGGGCCGCTATGAGTTGGAATCGACTTGACGGCAATGGTGCTACGGTTAATTTTGATTGGGAGTAACCCAAATCATTTTGTAGCAATAGAAAGTTTTCTTCTCAAAGCCTTCACATTTCTTTGACTTTCAGTGGCAACCCATCCTTCTCTCAGTGGAAGTGGACCACAGTGTTGTGGCCTAGCACAGGCATCTACCACCCATCATCTGTTAGTTTGTTGTGCTTTGATGGCTTGTGTGTTGCTATGATGCTGGCAGCTATGCCACCTATTTTTCAAATACCAGCAGGGTCACTCATGGTAAACAAGTTTCAGTGGAGCTTCCAGACTAAGATTAGGAAGAAAGGCCCGCTGATCTACTTCCAAAAATTAGGCAATGAAAACCCTATCGATCACAACAGAATATTGTCTGATATAGTACTGGAAGATGAGCCCTCTGTGTTGGAAAGCACTCAAAATACACAGTGGCTGCAACAATGGGCTCAAGCGTAGCATCAGTCATGAAGATGGCGCAGGACAGGGCAACATTTTGTTCTGTTGTACATGGTGTCGCCCCGAATCAGAGTTGGCTGGTGGCAACTAACAACAACAGCAAGCATAGGCACAAGCATAATCAGCACTCAGTTATCAACAATGAGCATTCCAGAATTTTCCTTTGTCTTACTCTGTCCTCTCCGAACAACTTTTCTGACCATAATAGCCCAAGAAAATCTACCCAAAAAACGTATTTGCTGTTGTTGATTAGGAATAAAAAGGACAGTTGCACACAATGTAGCTCAGTAGTTCTCAGGAGTCTATGTGGAAGGTTAATACTGGGATAAACAGTGATAACACTGACCCTGGCTTACTACAGGAGAGAGGTTCATGGCCTTTTGTGAGAGAGGAAGTCATCTGAGGAAATTTCCACTTTAAAGGCAGCTATTGAAGAATAATTTGCTGATGCATTTTTAATAGCCCTAATCTATTTTCACTTTTTCAGGTTTTCACACTTGGCAGCCAATAGGTAATACATTACAGAACATTCCCAGTTTGTGAAATATGTATATTGATTTTCAATGAAAATATAACAAGCAGAAAGATTGATTTAACAAGAAAGTCATCCCTAGCTGAGTAACCAGATCTCTCCAGAAAGATGGAGAGTAATTTGTTGAACATGTGGATAAGCAAAATTATACTCTAAGAAGAATCATTGCTAAGGTCTGGAGTTTTCAAATCTTCACATATCATTGCATTTGCCAACTAAAAAAAAAAAAAAATTTCTTGAAAATCATTGATTTTCATATTTTATTGTAGATTTTTATCAATGCTTTTAATGAGTGAAGGCTATAATATGGAATTGAAATCTCTGTGTAATTTGACAAACATAAATTCTAGTTAGGAGAAAAATTGCTACCCTAGAAGACTTTCTAGTTCAAAAGCGGTTGAAAGGAAAGTTTTTCCTTGTATTCTATAAGACAAGCAAGGGGGCATTTAGACAACTACTGTTTTACTTCAGAACATACAGTAAACTTGTAGAATCAGGATATTGACAGTGTAATATCATTTAATAAAGGAGAATTCTGGGGGGAAGCAGAGAGAGCAAGAGAGTAATCATTTTTGTGAGGGTATTTAACTAAGGCTGCATATTGTCTTCCAGTTAACAACATCAACAACAACAAAAAGACCAAACCCATTTTCAGTGGAGTCACTTCCAACTCATAGAGACCCCATGTATTGTTGTTGCTGTTAGTTGCTGGAGAGTGGATTCTGACTCATGACGACTCCAATTGTGCAGAGTAGAACTGCACTAAAAAGGGTTTTCTTGGCTATAATATTAACAGAAACAGATCGCCACGGCTTTTCTTGCTTGGTACTGCTAGCTGGGTTCGAACAGCCAACCTTTAGGTTAGCAGTGGAGCACGAACGGATTTTGTCACCTAGGGACCTCTTGTGTTAGTAGTAATTAAATAAACATATCTTTCCTTTGTCTTTTATGGCTAAGAATACTTTCAACAGGAGTATTGAGAGATCTAGAAACTAGGAAGGTGTCATGGATTGAATTGTGTCCCCCCAAAATATCTGTCAGCTTGGCTGGGTCATGTTTCCCCGTGTTGTATGATTGTGTAGCATTTTGTAATCTGATGAGATTTCCTTATGTGTTGCAGATTCATTCAGTATGATCTAATAAAATGGATTAGCGGCAGTTATACCGACGAGGTATACAAGATTGGATAGTGTCTTAAGCCAATCTCTTTTGAGATATAAAAGAAAGAAGCAAACAGAGACACATGGGAACCTCACACCACCAAGAAAGCAGTGCCAGTAACAGAGCACATCCTTTGGACCCGAGGTTCCTGCACAGAGAAGCTCCCAAACCAATGGAAGATTGATGACAGACCTTCCTCCAGAGCCAACAAAGAAGACAAAGCATTCCCTTGGAGCTGACGCCCTGAATTTGGACTTATAGCCTACTGGACTGTGAGAAAATAAACTTTTTTTTTGTTAAAGCCATCCACTTGTGGTATTTCTGTTATAGCAGCCCTAGATGACTAAGACAGGAGGGTTTTAAATTAAAATTTCATTGTGAAAAATGAATTATGTCACATAAACTTAGTCCTAATTTTTGGATGCTTTATAGAGCTTTATAAGGACTTTTGCATGTATGTTTAAAATCTTTGAATTAGCATCAAGGCAGGAGGACTGAAAAAACAAAGAACACTAATTCTACTGAAGTAAAGATATAGATATTTGTGTACATCACTTTGAAACAAGTTTCTTAACCTTGCTGAACCTTCATTCCTTCGTAACATACATGTGAAAAATATGCAAGATAACTCATAAAGAACGTTCAATATTCTAGTATTAGTAATCTTTCAAAGAACTCTCAGCCACAAACACATTCATTATCTGATCCCCAGTGGCCATACCAGTCTTGCATATTTCACTTGGAAATCTACTCTTTGGTAATACAGGCCAACTTATTATTCTCTTGAAACACCTGCATGCCTTTGCTCATCTTGTTCCCTCTATCTTGAATATCTTCTACCACGATAATTCCCATATTCTATTTGTCTACTAATTTTTATTTATTCCCACACTTTGCTAGATATGAACTCCTATAAGATTCTTTCCCCGACACGGCTTGCCCCTCTGTCTGTACATACCTAATCATAGCACTCCATTAACAGAACGACAATTGTATGTTCAATTGTCAGTCTCAGCCCTGGTTGCCTTGTTCCTTAAGGACAGAGGTCTTGCCTTAGTGGTTACCAAACTTTTGAATATAATACACACATGAGACAAAAATGAATGAAAAAAATGAATGAATGACTTGAGGCAGATATTCTGTATGTGATACTGAAGAATTTGGGAATACAATTAGAAGTCATGGCATTTAAAGTAAAAGAAAGTATGAGAAGGAAACAGATGGCATTAAAAAAAAGGATTTTGGTTTCTAAACTAAGATATATTATAGTACAATGATGAATAGACTCTTGGCAAGAAACTGAGAGGTCCTCCAGAGAACTGGCAGCACATATTTGACATGTACCCATAAGGAGAAATTCAAACTAAAATTTAAAGGAAAGAAAAAGTGATAGAACAGGGAAGACAAATAGAAGAATTGCCATCACAGGAAAAGCTGTACAATAATTATTAGGAAAAAATAATAGGAATGATGGTACATATGTATAGTTATACATTCAGAAATGGTGTTCTAATAAATTGATTAAACTTCAAATTAATTTATGGTAGTTCCTTTGGAGGCACTAATCATTCATGAAATTAGACTAGACTAAGGTATTTCCATTAAAGCAACAGAGGTTGTTATAGCAGAAAATCTGAAAAAAAAATTTTTCTCAAGGTATAAAATATATATATAATATGTACTTATAGAATCAATGAAATATCAAGATATTCTACTCAGATTACATAAACAATTTAAGGCTGAGTGGAGGAGACAGACACAGAGAGCAGAGATGTTGAGCTTCCTGATGAAGTTTAGGGAATCCAGACATAAGGAATCTCTATTCCTCTTTTTTGGGGTAGAGTCCAGAAAAATGGCAATATTTTAAAGTTTTCCTATTACTGAAGAGTTCGGGGGTAGAAGATACACAGTCATGAGATTCTAAGCAGAGAGTGGAGACACGCTGGAGATGCAGTGGACTTGAAGACCATTTGCAGTTGGGATGAAAAGGATGCAGCACTGACATTCATGAACTAAATACCCTACAGGAATAAAGATGCCTCATTGGGCGTCAGTGTGAGCAGATGGCCACACAGGGGACCAGATGTTCCCCAGCCCCTAAGGCCTCCAAAATCCTTATACCCCTCAGAACATAGAGAAACTGACAAGGAGGCTGAACTGGTCGAGGTAAAGTTTCTTACACATGGTAGAGTGGAAATTTGTAATAGAAATTAAGTCCAATGAAAAAATAAAAGCAGTTACATTTCTTGCCCACCAGAGTTATGTACATCATATTTAAGAGGAACAGGCAAAGGAAACACTAACATAGAACCTGGAAAAGAGAATATTCAAAGGAACATGGTGATTGTCTTCAAATATTAGAAAGACTTCAAATTGTAATTTGTTCTGTGTATAGTTTCAAACGAATGTGGAAATTATCAAACAATATCATTAATATCACAACCAAGTAAAATTTTGCTCAAGATCATTCAAAAGCGGCTGCAGCAGTATGTTGACAGGGAACTGCCAGAAAATCAGGCCAGGTTCACAAGAGGACTTGGAACCCAGGATATCATTGCTGATGTCAGATGGATCCTGGCTGAAAGCAGAGAATACCAGAAAGATGTTTACCTGTGTTTTATTGACTATGCAAAGGCATTCGACTATGTGGATCATAACAAATTATAGATAACATTGCAAAGAATGGGAATTCTAGAACACTTAATTGTGCTCATGAGGAACCTGTACACAGATCAAGAGACAGTTTTTGGATACAGCAAGGGAATACTGTGGGGTTTAAAGCCTGGAAAGACATGCATCAGGTTGCATCCTTTCACCGTACCTACTCAATCTGTATGCTGAGCAAATAATCCAAGAAGCTGGGCTATATGAAGAAGAAAGGGGCATCAGGATTGGAGGATGACTCATTAACAACCTGAGATATGCAGATGACACAACCTTGCTTGTTGAAAGTGAAGAGGACTTGAAGCACTTACTGGTGAAGATCAAAGACCACAGCCTTCAGTATGGATTACACCTCAACGTCAAGAAAACAAAAATCCTCACAGCTGGACCAATAAGCAACATTATGATAAATGCAGAAAAGATTGATGTTGTCAAGGATTTCATTTTGCTTGGATCCACAATCAACACCCATGGAAGTAGTAGTCAGGAAATCAAAAGACGCGTTGCACTGGGCAAATCTGCTGCAAAAGACCTCTCTGAAGAGTTGAAAAACAAAGATGTCACCTTGAAGACTAAGGTGTGCCTGACTCAAGCCACGGTATTTTCAATTGCATCATATGCAGCGAAAGCTGGACAATGGATAAGGAAAATCAAACAAGAATCAACGCCTTTGAACTGTGGTGTTGGTGAAGAATATTGAATATACCATGGGCTGCCAAAAGAACAATAAATTTGTTTGGAATATGTACAACCAGAATGCTCCTTAGAAGGAAAGATGGCGAGACTACATCTTACATACTTTGGACATGTTGTCAATAGGATTAGTCCTTAGAGAAGGCTATCATGCTTGGTAAAGTACAGGATCAGTGAAAAAGAGGAAGACCTTCAACTAGATGGATTGACACATGGCTGCAACAATGGGCTCAAGCATAACAACGATTCTGAGCATGGCGCAGGACCGGGCAGTGTTTCATTCTGTGGTGCATAGGGACATTATGAGTCAGATCCAACTTGACAGCACCTAAAGACAACAACAACAACATAGTTTCAGGAGACAGAAGTAATGCCCAATAGGTGGAAATTACAGTGGCAAATTCTTAGTAAATTAAAAAAAAGAAAAGAGTTCTACTTTTAACAATGGGATGAACTCTTTTTTAAACATACTAAGCCCTCTCAAAAGGGCCTGGATGGGAATTGATATGAAGTACTACAGAAACAATTCTTGAGTTTGATAAGACAACACTCAACATGCTTTCTAATGTACTACCAAGATGGCAAAAAAAAATTCACAATGTATCAGAGCTTGAAGCACATAAAGTAGGGACAGTTATTTTGGATGGGAGACTAAAAGGATGGTAAAATAGCTTTAACCTGTCAATAATATGCAAACCCAAAAAAGGACTTGCAGGAGTGTGTGAAAACCACTATAACCTTTAAAATTTTTCTTGATTTGTTTGTTTGTTTGAATGGTTGTACCTTTTATGCTTTGCTGAAGCATTTAGCCAATTCTAAGACTAATCAATGATAAGATGCTGCCATGGATAATACTGGTTCTGTCACAGATCTCCAGGAATAAGATTTGAAAGTATGTGGATGCATTCATGTGGGGGAAATAAGGGCAAGAGGAATTCAATTTTCATATTTCTTCATGAAAGAAAAACATATGTCATTCTAGCCTGTTATTCTCACTGTGCTATGAACATGATGGTGACAGACTTGTAATAGAAAGGTTCATTCTTTTGCATCTTAGCAACTCTTGACAGTGGACAATTAACAACCTGACTATCTCAAATTATTTAATGAGAGAGTTTCTATATGATTTTTTCACTTGAGAGTTATTAATTCAATAGTTGTCGGGATCATTTTATGGGATATCTGATAGAAAGTCTTTTAAAACCCCTGAGATATTAACAAGTAACATTCAATTATGCATGGCTTTCTATCTCTAGTCATTGTCGTACCCTCTATTTTTATGGACACTAGCCTGGATAATAATCACATTGGATGACAGGCACCATTAATCGAAAATTGTTGATGTAGAACAGCATTAATATTAGATTGACCAGTATGAAACCTAAAGTATTACATTAAAATAATTCATAACAAAAACAGAGTTGGATGAATATAAATACAGTGTGAGGGAAGTTAACAATCTTCATTTATCATATTTTAATATATTAAAATTTCTGATCACTAAGTTGAATTTTTTAATATACAATTAACTTTGCTCGATGAAAAGAGGATAAAATGAAACTTTTAAATTACTTGTGGAGGTTTTTCCATCAATCATTTGCAGAATTTCAAACTAGGACTCAGAGCCACAAGTTACATTTGACAGACTACAGTTACATTTCAAGTGACAACAATAATTTCTTAAAAATCTGGCTGTATTAGTTATATGACCTTTTATATTAAATAATTCTTAAGCAAAATACCTTCATAGACACCCAGCTTTGCTAATGACTATACACCCACTCCTCACTTATCTACATGGTTGGGTTAAAAAACCAGGTCATTAAGTGAAAATCAGCATTACGTGAGAATGGAGGATGACCACATCATATCACAGAATGGTGGATGACTATATCATTACTTAACTGCTAAATTACGTTGTTACTTAGCTGCCAAACCACTGAGAATCATGATTGACACACAGTCTTAATCATCACAGCCACATAACTCTTACCTCACGCTTTGGCATTTGTTACTGCCAGACATATATTTTTAACGTGCAAGAAAAAAAAAAAATCAAACAGTAGATTTTTTACTATTGTCATAAATGCAAAATGTCAGATAATGAGATAGTTGATAAGTCTGGAGAAGGTATAAATGGAAATGGCATTAAATAACTATAATAATTCCATAAAGGTGGGCCTTTCAGTATAATTTTATTCTGCCCTCTTCTATGCATTTCACTGTGCTAAACAATGTTGTTGTTGTTCGGTGCCATTGAGTCAGTTCTGACTCATAGTGACACTATGCACAACACAATGAAACACTGCCTGGTCCTGTGCCATCCTCACAATCACTGTTATGCTTGAGCCCATTGTTCTAGCCACTATGTCAATCCATCTTGTTGAGAGTCTTCCTCTTTTTCCCCAGCCCTCTACTTTACCAAGAGTGATGTCCTTCTCCAGGGACTGATTCCCCGTGATAACATGTCCAAAGTATGTGAGACATAGTCTTGCCATGCTTGCTTCTAAGGAGCATTCTGGTTGTACTTTTTCCAAGACAGATTTGTTCCTTCTTTTGGCATTCCATGGTATATTCACCAACACCAAAATTCAAAGGCGTCAATTCTTCTTTGGTCTTCCTTATTCATTGTCCAGCTTTCACATGTGTATGAGGCAATTGAAAACACCACGGCTTGGGTCAGGCACAAACTAGTCTTCAAGGTGACATCTTTGCTTTTTAATACTTTAAAGAGGTCTGTTGCGGCAGATTTGTCCAGTGCAATGGGTCTTGATTTCGTGACTGCTGCTTCCATGGGTGTTGACTGCGGATACAAGTAAAATGAAATCCTTGACAACATCAATCTTTTCTCCGTTTATCATGATGTTGCCTATTGGTCCAGTTGTGAGGATTTTTATTTTGTTTATGTTGGTGTATAATCCTTACTGAAGGCTGTGGTCTTTGATCTTCACCAGTATGTGCTTCAAGTCCTCTTCACTTTTAGCAAGCAAGGTTGTGTCATCTGCATATCTCAGGTTGTTAATGAGTCTTCCTCCAATCGTGATGCTCCGTTCTTCTTCATATAGTCCAGCTTCTTGGATTATTATGCTCAGCATACAGATTGAATAAGTATGATGAAAGGATGCAATCCTGACGCGTACCCTTCCTGACTTTAAACCACACAGTATCCCCTTGTTCTGTTCAAACGACTGCCTCTTGATCTATGCCCAGGTTCCTCATGAGCACAATTAAGTGTTCTGGAATTCCCATTTTTTGCAATGTTATCCATAATTTGTTATGCTCCACACAGTCAAATGCCTTTGCATAGTCAATAAAACACAGGTAAACATCTTTCTGGTATTCTCTGCTTTCAGCCAGAATCCATCTGACATCAGCAATGATATCTCTGGTTCCGTGTCCTCTTCTAAATCCAGCTTGAATTTCAGGCAGTTCCTTGTCGATATACCACTGTAGCCGCTTTTGAATGATCTTCAGGAAAATTTTGCTAGCATATGATATTAATTATATTGTTGGATAATTTCTGCATTCAGTTGCTAAACAGTAAAAAAAAAAAGAAAACTGTTGCCTTCGAATCCAACTCATAGCAACCCTATAGGTCGAGCAGAACTGCCCCATAGAGTTTCCAAGGAGCTCCTGGTGGATTTGAACTGCTGACCTTTTGGTTAGCAGCCATAGCTCTTAACCACTACACCACCAGGGTTTCCTGCTAAACAATAGCTAGTATTAAAATTGAGTGCATATGCTAATTCAAATGCTAATTAAAATACTATCTCAAGTTTTTTTACGTTTCGTCTTGTTTATCTAGTGCTGCTGTAACAGAAATACCATAAATGGGTGGTTTAAATAAATACAAATTTATTTTCTCACAGTCTAGTAGACTAGGAGTCCGAATTCAAGGTGCTAGCTCTAGGGGAACGCTTTCTTTCTCTGTTGGCTCTGAAGGAGTTCCTTGTCTTTTGACAGTCTGCTTCTGGATAATCTTTATGTGGCTTGACATCTCTCTTTCCCATTCTCTGCTTCTCTTGCTTGCTTGTTTAATCTCTGTTATATCTCAAAAGAGATTGATTTAAGAGACACCCTGCACTAACCCTATCTCATTAACATAACAAAGAAAACCCATTTCCAAATGGGATTATAACTCCAGATATTGGAGTTAGGATTTACAGCACGTATTTTCTGGGTACACAATTCAATCCATAACACATGTATTTTCATTTGCTCCACACTATACATGAGAAAAAAAAAAAAAAAACCCACTGCTGTCAAGTTGATTCCGACTCACAGAGATCTAGGAGAGAGTAGAACTGCCCATAGGGTTTCCAAGGCTGTAAATCTTCATGGAAACAGACTGCCACATCTTTCTCCCATGGAGCTGCTGGTGGGTTCGAACCACCGACCTTTTGGTTAGCAGCCAAGCACTTCACCACTGCACCACCAGGGCTCTTACACATGAGATAAGTACTGTGTTAGATGAACTGGGCAAGTCATATAACTTCTGTGATCCTCAGTTTCCATTTTACCACGCAGAAACTGAGGAGCGGAGAAGTTAAGGGACTTGCCCAGCTCATCTAGTAAGTGCAGAATCCAGTTTCTAACTAGGACAATTAGACTTTGAAGTCCACATACTTCACCACTAGTATTTGCTTCCTCTTAAAAGCTGAAGGAGCCCTGGTGGTTAAGGCCCCCAGCTGCTAACTAAAAGCTCGGTGGTTCAAGCTTATCAGTCACTCTGCAGGAGAAAGAGAGCCTGCTTCCATAAAGATTACAGCCTTGAAACCCTATAAGGCAGTTCTACTCTGTCCTATAGGGTCGTTATGAGTTGGAATAGACTCAACCTCAATGAGTTTAGTCTTGGTTGGTTTTAAAGGCTGAAGCAAGCACGCACTCTTAAAAAGATGCTAAAACGAGATTTTTCCTTTCATTTCACCTTTGGATGAAACCCCAAAGCTAAGAATAATGTTTATCATTCTAGAGAGAACTTGTTAAGTGGTAATCACTAAATTATCAGGTTGGTGAAATTTAAGCTATCACTGACCTTGAAGGCATATATAAGAATAGCTTGAATATTGATTACAAAAATGAGGATGTCATTAGGAAAAAAAAAAAAATTCCTGGTACAGTATAGTTACAACGTGTTTCTTTTTCTTATCCCATATCATGATGGGGTTATATCCCACAACTTAAACCAAGGATATCAATTAACTTTTGTCACATAACACACTACCAGAAAACTTAGCAACTGAAAACAACAGCTATTGATCTAGCTCATAATTATTCTAGTCACCTACTGGGGCCACGCCCAGCTGGTAAAACTCCTGCTCTTGGTTGGGCTCATGTTTCTGAATTTAGTTGTCTGGTCATCTGGAAGACAACTGGTCCATGGGAGCTTCAGCTGGAATAATTCAGCTCAACTCCATGTAGCCTCTCATTCTCCAACAGACTAGCCCATGCTTGTTTACATGGAAGGAGAGGAAAGACACCCAAGAAGGAGAGTAGCAATGTGCAAGATCTCTTGAGGCCTAGCCTTGGAACTGGCGCAACACTATTTTTGCCAGCCCAAATTTAAATCAGATTTAAGGGTAGAGAAGTGGACTCCACCCCTTAATGGGAAGAGGTGCAAATTCATGTTGCATAAGGGCTGTAGAGACAGGGATGGGTGGAGAATTGTGGCCATTTTTTCTGTCAATCCCATTAAGTGAAGCATACTTTGAAATAACTACTTGAAGAGTTTGATCTGTGTCCTTTGGAATGTTGGGGATTCAGGACCTGGTACATGACTTATAACTGAAAAGTCTAAAAGCAAAGCTAATGCAGAGGAAGAGAGATGGCTATAGGAGGAGAAAGCTGTACTTTTTTGGATAAGGGGGTAAATATCCATGGGTCCTGTGGGACATATGTGACTTCTTCAGAATTATACCGAGTTATATTGGAAGGTCTCTTCCAAAGAAGACCTCCTTCAGATGAGTCTTTTGTGGGGTGGACCACTGGAAGATAAATGCAAAGGGGAACATATAAGCAATCACAGAGCAGGGATTTTTGGCCCCACTAGAAAAGTATAGTTGGAGGAACCCAGTAGTTGGATCTTGGAAGAACAACAACTAAAATAAATTCCCCAGTACAGAATATCAGCATTTGGCATCTGTCACCCACAGAGCACACCAATACCAGATTACGACTCCAGCAATCAACTGAGACTTTTCTGACCCTTACATCTCTTCTGTCCCTTAACTTTGACATTGGAGGACTTGAAGAACCAGAATGATTGGAGCAGGTAGAGTAGAGTATAAGAGCAGGGGTAGGTATTGAAGAAGCCAGAAACATCAGACGGTGGGTAAATGACATTATGCATCCAAAATATAACCATTTCTCACCACTCCACCACCATTGCCCTGGTTCAGGCCTCCATCAACTTTTACGGATTACTGCGTTAATCTCCTACCTGGTTTCCTTGCCTTTTCCCTTACTTGCTACCATCTATTCTCAACATGACCAAAGGGATTCTTTTCAAAAGTAAGTCAAATCATGCGCTCCTCTGCACAGAATCCCTTTCACTTAGAGAAAAATCAAATCCATACAATGGGCTGCACAACTGTGACAGATGTGGAGGTGTGCTGTTCATATCCCTACCTTCAAGAAAAAACTTGACATCCAGATGATAGAAGTGCAGTTAACTGATAGCCTCCAGCTACAACACCTTCAGGATCAGCTGCAACATTTGAGGCCACACTTTTCCCAAGCAGTCCCCAGCCAATGACTAAATATGGGGTACTATCATCTGGCCATTCCTACCAAACACCAGACACCTCTTATAGGTAATCTGCTCTGACCCTTTGGTTTGGCCAAGATTTATGCTAAATCTACATCACAGTTGAGGTTCTCCGCCTAATTCTGTCTCCTTTCCTCTTCTCTTTCACTGATGTTAAATTTGCATTGCAGTCTGAAGTCTTCCCTAACCAATTCTGTTCCACTCTTTTTTTTCTTTTGCAAGTGTTGCCCCCAATAAACTTCTTGTACTCCTAATTCTATCTCAGCATCTGCTTACTAGAGAACCCAAGCTGGCCTTGACCCTACGTGATCTGGCCCTTTGTACTTCGATGACCTCACCTCTTACTACTTTCCATCTCGCTCACTCTACTTCACTGTTACTGGGCTCCTCACTCTTCTTTGAAAGTACCAGGCCCACTCCTGACTTAGGGTCTTTGCTCTCACCACTCCCTCTGCCTAGGATGCTCTTACTCCAGATATTAGCCTGGCTAAATCCTTGACGTTCTTCAAAACTTTTATTAAATATGAATTTCTCCATGAGACCTACAGAGACCACCCTATTTAACTCTGCAACCTGATACTCTCCCACCATAATTCTTAGTACATATGCTCCCTCTTAGTGTGCTCGAAGCCCGTAGGTAATGCAAACGGTTAACACGCTCAGCTGCTAACCAAAAGGCTGGAGGTTCAAGTCCACCCAGAGGCACCTTGGAAAAAAGGACTGGCAATTCTGAAAAAGGAGTCATCAATAACACTATGGAGCACAGTTCTTCTCTGACACACATGGGGTCACCCTGAGTTGGAGTCAACTCGATGGCAATTGGTTCTGGGTTTACTCTGCTCAGCTTTTATCTTTTTCATAATATGTAAGCTGAATGTAAGTTCCCCATGGGCAGAGATCTCTATCTGAATCACTGAAATATCTTCAATATTTAGAATGTTCCTGCCATATAACTAGTTTTTTATGTTAAATTCTCTCTTCTGTGCTGTAGACTTCCAGGGTGAGGCAGGCCCAAACTGGACAAGGAAGAAAATTTAAACTGAATAAATGATAGAAGCTCTGATGATTGACTATAATGAATTTTTAATACCTGGGAAAGAAATGCAATAACCAAGGTATTGCCAGGGATAGGTAAGGGAGAATCAACAGAACAGTGGTATGAAAAAAAATTAAATTGCTTTCTATTTGCATCCAGTCGAGTCCAGTTAATCCAATAAATCATTTCATACACAAAGAGATTATATTATAATGCAGACCTGTGGTACAATGGGGAAAATAAACAACAATAACAACAAACAGAAGACTGTGACCTGGTTGATTCACTTCTGCTCTGAAAGTCAGTTTTCTCATCTGTGATATGGGGATAGTTACACTAACTCACAGGACTTCTGTGTAAATCAAATTAGACAAAGGTGATCTGGAAACTATAAAATTGCTATGTAGTTACAATTTGAATCCAGAAAGACATGCTGATTTTTCCATCATCATCGCCTGACAAACATTTTTGGCTGATTTAAACGAATCCAGAGCATGACAATTTACTACAATTAGAATAGGGATATAAAAAAAGGAAAAAAAAGAGAAGAAAAAGAAATAGGAATAGTTTCCTTTATTTGAAGTTTGCTTTCCTTCTGTATCACCCTCTCCACTGTTTGCAAGTCATCTCCATCTCCTTTAGAGATGAGAATGGAAAGTGGAGCAAACAAATTCCCACTCTCCTAGAAGTATGAGACTGAATCCACCCAAAACTTTGCCTATTCATTTAAGTAGAATCATTGACGGTCACAAGATTCAAATCTATTTTTTCATAAGGGAAAAAATTAAAATGCAAATTCGATTAGTGACGTGTTATTTGGAAGACATCAATAAGGAAGATGAGCTTCCCAGAACACAAAATTTATCACAACTACCTAAAAGTTGTTTTAATTAAAAGGTAAATTCTAAATTAATGGTTGGCCTTTACAGGTTAAAACAATGGTAATTATTTGAAGAAGAATAGACATTTTAAAAGTTTGAAGGTTGAAGGATGGCTATAAAATTCTTCATTCCTATTCACACTTTGAATATTGGATAGTTCCAAGCTGATAATAAAGCAGTATGAAAGAGAACAAAGCAAAAAAAAAAAAAAATGCCTACGTTAGTTTGCAATGATTTATTTTTGGCTCTTCTGTTACCTTAGTAAGACTCATGCAAGTTATTTAAATCTTGTTCATAGCTAAACATAATTTTATAATCTTTATAAAACATAGACACACTATTTCACACATGAATTCTTTTGATTATTTGATGTTTTACTAATATTCACATCCCTGAACCCAAGTTTAAATGACGCTATGGCAGATAGATGGAAAGAAAAACATTTGGTCACTTATGTCAGCTAAGTTCACACATTTGACTTGTTCTTTTACCAAATTAACCAGTTGTTGATGGACATGAATAAATCCAAGTGTACAGAAACAACTTGCTGTGAAGATTTATCTGAATTACCTATAGCACCAGTCTTTTTTTAAACCAAGAATACACTAATTAGAACAGGCCATGCATACTTACATTAACACAATGGTGGATAAGTCTGAGAGCACATTTACCAGTGCTAAAAAATGCAGACAATATTCTGTTACATTCCATAGGGTTTTCATTGTCTAATTTTCAGAAGTGGATCATCAGGCCTTTCTTCCTAGTCTATCTTAGTCTTGAAGATCCACTGAAGCCTGTCCACCATGGGTGACACCTTCTAGTACAATAGCAATACACAAGCCACCACAGTATGACAAACTGACAGACAAGTATGACAAACTGACAGGTTGTGGAACTGAATTGTTAGGAATGCCAAAATATTCTGAATTAGATCAAATTCTCTGATTATACAGTTTATAACAATTTTTTTTCAAGAAAATAAATGATATAGAGGTCCTACAAGTATCAACTCTAATAGGGACAAATAAAAACTCATGAAATGTTAAACATATTGCTTGGAAGGATTTTTATGAATATGTATTTAATGATAGTAATCAATTTTTTCTCTGTGGAAAAACAGAATTTGTATCTTCAATCGTTCTGCTTGAATGACCTTCTGCAGCACTTTGACTTGATTTATTCTCACAATCCTAAGAGTGAGTTAGGGAGATTCATCATAGCATGAAGTAAAGCTCTCCATACTTTACTCTTTGAAGTGTACGTCTGGTTTCACTCCATCTAAACGTCATCCTTATTCAGTCCATCCAAATGTTGAGCTCCTAGACTATAATAGACACTATCTGTCACTCAAAGAAGCCCTGGTGACACAGTAGTTTAAGAGCTCAGCTGCTAACCGGAAGGCTGCAGCTCAAACCCACCAGCCACTTTGCAGGAGAAAGATGTGGCAGTCTACTTCCGTAAAGATTACAGCCTTGGAAACTCTATGGGTCAGCTCTACTTTGTTCTATCAGGTGGCTATGAGTTGGAATTGAATCAATGGCACATAACAACAACAATAACCCTTCACTCATGGTAAAATTAGGGGTGTGATAAATGACCTGCCTTCAGGGAACTCACACTACCTGACCTCAACTATCTGGTAGAGGATAAGGATATGAAACTTAGAAAGGGCACCAAACTCTGCATTGGAGAAGACACGACAAGGAGGACCAAAAAATACCAATTATGGTTCAGTTTACTCAGACTCATGGCGACCCCGTGTGGGTCAGAGTAGAAATGTGCTCCATGGTGTTTTCAATGGCTGATTTTTCATAAGTAGATTGCCAGGCCTTTCTTCTGAGGTACCTCTGGGCGGACTCAAATCTCCAAACTTTTCGTGAGCAGCCGAAAACATTAGCCATTTGCACCACCCAGGGACTCCATTAGGGAGGACAGCCCTTTGCAAATGACAAGTATGCATAGTCATGAACAAGAATAAGGTAGGCAGTGGGCTGGAATCAGGGTGGAAGGAAAGGAATCAATGGAGGGAGGTGATTTTCATGGTGCCCTACTTTATCCTCAGTTTAGAGCTCCCCCTTCTTTGGATTCCTACTCTCCTTCACTCAAACTGACACATTTGCAGCTTGGCATTGTTACCAAGTGTCCCACGCCCCTTTCTCAAATATATTGTCAATTCTCTATTTCCCTGTCACCTTACTCAGTGCCCAGCTCCAAGCTGTGCACAGAGAATGTTCTCAATAACCAATGTATTAAATAAAAAATGGAAATATCAGACTAGAAATTTTTTTAATTTATCATATAATATACCCATTAAATGACCACTATGAAAATACACTTGATCTATATCTTTACACAGACCTAGCCACTCGAGTTCCCCTTCCCGTCTCTTCCTTGTTTTCACCACAAAGCGTGGATTTTGTGGGTACTGACAGAATTGAGTCCATAATGGTAAGTTTTTAAACAAAGTCGGGTAGAGGGCAATGCTAACCTGTCTTTGCTGCCTCCTCAAGCAGGAAAAAGGTAACAAGGTTTAGGGATGAAATCGACCATTTTTCACCCCCAAATTGTTCTGTCATTCCATGTTGAATACAGTAATTCTATTTGGCAAAAAGTTATTTATAAACGGTTTTAAGAGAAAAGGTGCTGCCAAGGTATGCTACCATCAATCAGTTTTTTCTGGCATAAATGCTGAAATTGGAAAAGTAGATATAAAATATAGAAATCTTTTCAGATTTGATTTCTGACTTCTTCAGGATCTTTGACATTCAACCTCTTTCAAAGTGATTACAGTAATACAATAATATGCTTATCAAGAATCTGTTACTTTAAAAAGATATATATATTTTTTAAAAAAAGAAGTAAAAAGGAGGGCTTTGAGCAGAGTGTCCGCTGTTTAATATGTAAAATTAAATAAAAATAAAAAGAGGAGTGGCCACATTAGCAGACATCTCAAAATTATGCCAAAGCATGAAAGAATGTTGAAATTCTAAAAAGGCAGAAACTGCTAGCTTAGGTGACATGCAAATAGCCTTTCCATTAAGGTAGTGACTTAAACAACATTCATTTCCCTGAAACTCTTAATTAGGTCAAGTGTACCATTATCACTCACCTTGAGATTGGTTAAGAAAGTACGGCTTGAGAGAAAAACAAATAGCGTAGGAAATTATTCTTGGAGCTAAAATGGGAGAAAACTCCCTCAAATTGATGCTGAAAATGAACATATCCAGCTGCCACGAGAAGTTCTCCCTTTTCAGGCAAACTGCTCAGGGTCAGATTCATCATTGGTAAAATGAGATCACTTTTAGATTCTCAGAATTTTAAAATCCTAAGAGTAATGAGTCTACACCATTTCCAATAATATGACTTCATAATAAAACCCTCAGCTGATTAACAATGAGGGAAAGAAGTACATAGACAGTCTCTCCCTTTTCTTCTCTCTCTCTTTCTTCCCTGTTCTAGGTCTCTGCCAGCATGCCAGCTCACTGTTTATGGCTCTCCTTGCCTCAGCAGAAGACTGGCTCAGAACCCATGTCAGCTGTGGAATGATAGCCTGGAGGATCCTGAAATGTCAGCCACTCAATGAGACCAGCTTTGGGTGTTTCAGAGAGCTGCATCCATATTTTTAATTAGAAGGATAATAGGTGGTGTTTTGAAGCTTATTTTAAAGTAACCTTCAATAATATCATTTTTGCCAAGGAAACTTTCAAATTTTCTCAGAATCATCGGATATTTGGAAACCAGTTGATTAAATTGATATACCAGGGCCTCCTCTTTAAGCAAGGATGGCAAGACTACATCTCACATATTTTGGACATGTTATCAGGAGGGATCAGTCCCTGGAGAAGGACATTATACTTGGTAAAGTAGAGGGTCATTGAAAAAGAGGAAGACCCTCAAGGAGATGGATTGACACAGTGGCTGCAACAATGGGCTCAAGCCCAACAATGATTGTGAGGGTGGTGCAGGACCGGGCAATGTTTCGTTGTGTTGTACATAGGGTCGCTATGAGTTGGAACTGCCTCGAGGGCACCTAACAACAACATCCTCTTTGTTTATTTATATTATGATAAATACATATATAACAAACAGTTTACCTTTTCAACTTTCTTCACATGCACAATTCAGTGACGTGAGTTATTTTTATCATGTTGTTTAATTATTACCATTGTCTTTTTCCAATTTTTCTTACCATCCTTAACAGAAGTAAGATATTTTTTAATTTTTTTAAAAAAATTTGAAAGATTTCAGGGTGAGTTCACAATGTCCACTTTTCAAACAGATTATTTTTATATAGACTTCTTTTAATGAATTACATGACTTTGAAAATCATGTGAAATAAAGCTAGCTGCACATCAGTATTAACATGTTTTATGACCTTTCAGTAAAAAGTGCCCCCTTTCAGATTAATTCAGATCATATCTATGGTGTTATGAAAGGAAGACCAGGATCAGAGAAACAAAGACATAGAGTCCTCTTTCCTATTAAGTCACTGACAATACAACCACAGGGAAGGTAACTTGAAAAATAAGACTGTTTAGTTAACTGTGCCATATGTTTCCATTCATTTGTGGGTTTCTAAGGTTGTGGCAACCAAGAGGTCTTTATCAACTGTTCCTTATATACAAGACTCTGGACCTGGCTAAGTCTGAGTATTTATGTCACTGACTCAATACAAATGTTTCTAAAGAATTTCATGTCGGGAAATGGTCAATTCAATTGTGAAACAACTTTAATGGTAATTGGGTAACTAGCAACCATTTATGCTGATGCTTAAAATATCCTCAATTCTGTAGAGCCTTGTCTCCATGCTAACACAATATCTTGCCACACTACACATTCTTTCAAAAGCCAGGTGAGTTTCTGTTTGGAGTAATGGGAAATTTGGCAATGAAGATGGGTGATAGTTGCACAACATAATTAATGTAATTGATGTCACTAAATTTTATACCTGAAAATTTTTCAGTTGGCAAATGTTGTGTTACTTATGTTTCTACAACAATAAAATAAAAAACTAGGGCAGCACTTTTCTGTATTTCTCTATGTATAAATCCAAAGCTACATGATGCCCACTAATTTTAGGAACACAGAATATGGTAAGATTTCTAAGGTTGGCTAAATCCACCTGAATGCATAGATGGAGGCTGTTACCACAGTTGCATTGAATCTTTTCTTATTCAAAATCCACATATCCCAAAGTTTCCTTATTTCTATTCTATTTCATCACTAACCCTGTTTGATTGTGTGTTCCACCATGTGTACATCATGATAGGATGGAAGGATATCATCATATAGTCTAAAAAGGTATATTATAGGTTAAATCCTTAACCTGATCTCTCAAATCACAAATGAGTGATATCCTCAGAGTATGTTTTGACATTGTTCTTTAAACTATTTTAACAAGGATATTCTTCTCTTGGGAGGAAGTGTGAGAAACAATTAGAAAAAAATGGTCATCCAGTTGTGTGGTGTCAGAAGTGGCTCACACGGTTTCTCCTTGTTCCAACATTGAAGATATGCAGGCCTCTGTGAGCAAATAGATCTGGGAATGGGCTTGCATGGGGCTTTGGCCCACATGGATGACTGAACGTTCCTTTCCCTACCTACACAAATGTGGAAGACTACATTGGTAAAGCAGACTCTGAATCCATTTCCTGAACAGTTGACATCACTGAATATGGCGGGACTACCTTACCCACCTAAGAAGCCCTTGTGGCAGCCTGGTTAAGAGTTCAGCTACTAACCAATAGTTCAGTGGTTTGAACTCACCAGTGGCTCTGTGGAAGAAAGATGTGGCAGTCTGCTTCTGTAAAGATTTACTGCCTTGGAAATCCTATGGGGCAGTTCTACTTTGTCCTATAGGGTTGCTATGAGTCGGAATGGACTCTACGGCAACGGGTTTGGGTTTTTGTTTTGATTTTTGTTTTTTTGGTTTAACCCAGTTCACTAATATAATGAGATTCAGTGATCAGATTAACAACTTTTCTCTCTTCAGGGAATATATAGGAAGGTAGGTGAGCAGAGGTGGCAGAGGGAGGGACAGAAATCCCCTCTCCAAAAGACTGAAGCAGAAAAGCAGGTAAAGAAAGGGTGAGTTCGCTACCTAGTATTCAAATATTAGTTTAATTCAGTGTTTCCTAATATGTGCAGAAATCTCTAGGTTGTGCAAACAGTTAAATGCTCAGCTACTAACCAAAAAGTTGTCGGTTTGAATCCAAAAGAACATAGCCGTTGAAAACTTAATGGAGCACCCTTCTACTCTGAAACTCAAGGAGTCACCATGAGTCATAATCAACTCCACAACAACTAGTTTGGTTTGGTTCCACAAATAATGTGTGTATAAATTTTATGGTGGTAAAATATGTATAACATAAAATTTATAAGTTTAAACATTTTTAATTGCACAATTCAGTGGCATTAATTACATTCACAATGTTATGCAACCATCATCACTATTTCCAAAACTTCCTCATCACCCCAAACAGAAACCCTGTACACATTAAGCAATAACTCCTCTGAGATAGACATATTTTTGAAAATAGTAATCAAATAAATTTTTCATTTTACTGAAATTGGGATTCTCAGTGGTTTTCAATGTGTTAAATCAATGAATTTCAAGATTTCTGGGGAAAGGTAGATATTAGCTAGAGCAATAAAGCCATCTATCATCTTTGACTCTCAACTTAGATAGTTTTTTGTTTTGTTTTGTTTTGTTTTGTTTTAACCCAAACAAAGATAATAGCCTTGAGCATTAGACCGAGCCAACTTGCTATAGAGGTTTACTATAATAAGCGGTTGAGAGAATTCCAAATATTATGAAGTTAAAGTCTTATACAAACAGAAACAGGCAGCTTTGGACAGAAATACAGTGGTGTATAAATGGGTATTTAAGCACAGACAGGCCGTGAGTTAAGCTTTTGTGTGGTGTGGAAATTGTCCAGAAACTGATGCATTCCACCCAAAGAAGATAACTGAGTTGAGAAGAGTTGATAAGAAAGTCATAAGACTACACTGACAGTGAGCCTCATGGCTACATGACTGGGAGAATCTAAGGCCACTGCCAGATGTACGATCTGGCTGAGACCTAGGGATTTGTAATGTTAGAAAGCCAAAATGAGGTCAAGCCATCACAGCTCTTGACCAAATCAGTAGAACAGACCATGGATACACCAGTGCAGATGCCAATAGAAAATTCTACCAGACCAGCCATGGGACGTGCTTTCAAGCCTAAAACCACTATGGATCCAAGGCCACAATCTCCATCCCCTGTCATCATGGAGAATAGTAAATTCCAACTTGAGTCCAGGTACATTTGGATTGGAGTTGAAGGAAACAAGAGTCTCTGAACTCAGTATTTACCAGAAAGAGACTCAGTTTGTCAGAAACTGTGAATTGGCGCTTTTAAATTGGTTTCTCACTCTTACCCCATCACATCCTGCTACCCAGCAAAGTATAGAGATTACGGTGGAGATTAGGACAATCGTGAAAAAATGAAGAAACTTTTTGTACACCCTGATTTATAGAATGTTCAACTGAAAACATCAACTACACAGAACACTAATTCCTTGGGATATGAATAAACACTATTCAAGAATTATTTTCTTACTACATAAGATGGGGAAATAGTTTAAAAAAGTAAACAATTTTCCACCCTGCAGAAATTCTCAGAAACTTAAATAGGGTCATTAGCATTGTGAATCTTGAGAACAGATTATATAATGCTAAATTTTAAAATACTTTATCTTCAAACACTTTCTTTGGCACATTTAACATAGTCTTCCACAGAACGGTCTTTGCAAAACACTGATTTGGCCCAATACAGGGGATCTAAGTAATTATTAAGCATAGGGTCAGTAATCCAGATCCAGGGTGTGTGTGTGTATGTGTGTGTGCGTGTGTGTGTGTGTGTGGAGAGCAGGGAAGAGAGAAGGAGGAATGGTGGGAGAGAAAAAGAAAGGGGTCTGTATCTCTCCTTGGGGGTGTTCTAAAATTGCTTATTAATTTTTTAGTGAAAATTACCAGAGCTGTTCATCTCATTCTCTTGATCTGCCTCATATATTCATTTTGTGCTAGACAATGAGATTGTGTCTCTCAGGCAAGTTGTCTCATGCATGGCCATCTGAGTGCTATTAGCTATATAGTAAGGTGGTCTAAGTTTTGAATTAACATTAGTCAAGTAAAGCTAAGCAAGCTTTTCTCACAACCAGTTCCAGCACAATATTCATTTTGGTACAGAGGATCAGAAGGTGTGGAACTCTTTTCCCAGTGTAGACCAGAATTTATTAATTTGTACTAGAATTTTTCTTATTTTCTTGTAAAAACTACATGACCACCAAAATGCCACCTATTTTGATTATTTGTCTTAATCTGCAAAATTGAATCTGAAGAACTGACAAATCATATAAAATAAAGAAAATGCTGCTTTCTTGAGATTAAAAACTTTTAAGATGGTTCCATTTTACCTGATTAATTTTCAGGGACATTACTTCTAACTTCTAGACAGGTGTTGTAGCCCAACAGGTAGAAAATTCACAGCACATTATAATTATTCTGAAATGATCCTAATGTTGTACCAACATGAACAAACTGTTCAAATTCACTTTTTAGAAGCATCTGTTGCTAGAAGATTTAATACCTGTCTGTCAGATCAGAAATTCTAAATCTATCCAGAAAATACTAGAAGCATACTTTAGTTAAACTTTGCATCAGATGAAACCTTATCCTAAGAGCCCAGGTTTCATTTGGGGAGGTTATCCTCTTTCTCTCCTTTGTTGACTTGTTTCTTTCCAGTTACAAAATGCAGAAGCACATTCAGACTACATTAAGTTCAGGGAGGGTATTATAAGTAAACATGGAGAAGCAAGGAGAAGCGCGCACCCTGGAGACTCATATTATTGCTCAGAAATTAGCAGTTTCCCCAGACAACCAAGAGCAGCTGTGGCGTCCTTGTTGAAGAACTTGACTCTTAAATGCATTATTTCCCTTTCTAGTGCTTAGCCTGTGCATCTTTCAGCTTCTTTTCTAATCCTAACTTTTGGCGTTCTCTGTATGTCTCACAATCATGATTCTCAATGACGGGGATTAGATTAGATCAGGTGGACTCTGACAGTTGCACTGTTGTTTGGTGCTGTTGAGTCAATTCCAACTCATAGCGACCCTATGAAGCCCTGGTGGCTCAGTGGTTAAGAGGTTGACAGTTCAAATCGACCTGCTGCTCCTTGGAAACCCTATGGGGCAGCTCTATTCCGTCCTATAGGATCGTTGTGAGTTGGAATTGACTTGACGGCAAGGCGTTTAGTGACCTTACAGGACAGAGTAAAACCGCCCCACAGGGTTTCCTAAGCTGTAATCTTTACAGGAGCAGATCACCAGGTCTTTTTTCCCACAGAGCACCGCTAACCTTTCAGTTAGCAGCCTAGAGCTTAACCATTGTGCCACCAGGGCTCCTTGACAGTTGGGCCAAGAAAACCAAACCCATTGCAGTTCAGTTGATTCCAACTCATAGCAGCCCTATAGGACAGAATAGAACTTCCCCATAGGGTTTTCAAGGCTGTAATTTTTACTGGAGCAGACTGCCACATCTTTCTTCCTTGGAGCAGCTGGTGGGTTAGAACCACCGACCTTTGGTTTAGCAGCCCAGCACTTAACCACTGCGCCACCAGGACAGCCCTCCCATATTAGGCCACATGACACTGCCAGTCCACAACTGGTTACATGTGGCCATTCCTGGGCATAAATCCACTCTTGCTTCAAACAACCAGTGTCAAAAAGGGAGGAATACATTCTCTCAGAAGACAATGAGAGTGGTAAGCAATATGAACCTAATAAACTCTGTCCAATAAATCTTTGTGTGAGGACCCTGTCAAGAATGGTTAAAGTGTCTGAGATTTTATCCTACTTGCAAACTCACAAATTAATCCACCACAGTTTCATGGATTCTGGTAGAAGACACAAGGCTCGTGGGTCAGAGACAATGGGCAGTTTTTTATTTACAGCAATAGGAACATCAGAGTATCATTATCTTGTGCCAGTTCACAAAGCCAAAATTCCCAAAGGGCAACAGGAAGAGGGCCAGGTGATGCCTGCAAAAGAGGAACCCCAAGTTTATGGAAGTTAAATCTTTTTAAATGGGCATAATTCTGTCTGATCTTTTCCCCAGAGGGAGACATTATTATACTGGACAGTAAACAAACTTGCCCTTTGTTCAATTGGTGGAAAGTATCTGTGTCTTCCAAGGTTGTTTGCTAGATAAACATTCTTGAACAGATAGTTCAGGAAAAAGAAAGCCAGTATCCCTACTTGAAAGACATGCAGAAATGTGAGAAACTTACAGAGAATTATTTTCCAACAGACTCTACTTGAAAGGGTGCTTAATATGATTTATATGAAGAAGTATAATTGAAAAGAATAAACATAATATATTTGAATTGCACATAGAGATAGAAAACACCAAGTTACAAATTGCTCTTCCCATCAGTCACAAGAGAAGTCTATCCTTGCCCTCTCCCCACTTCAAGTACTCTCTCAGATGTTGCCTTCAGCTCATTGCTTCTTCTATCTGGTTGTTGACTTCATGATAAATTACTGAGAAAATTGACAGCTTATCCTTCAAACACCCAGGGTCTCCATAGAGAAAAAGTGTTTTCTATCCAGCTTGACACCATCATTTTCTTCTTCATCTTTTTTCCTAAATTGCAAAAATATATAAACAAAAACACCATGGGAGAAATTACAAAAAGATCTTTCTGTTCCAAAAATCAGCTACTATTTCCCTCTTAGAAAAGCTGAACTTTAGGGTTAAGAGTGGATATCTAAGAAAAATTTTAAAATTTACCAGCGGTTAATAGGATTTCATCAGTCTGTTTTGTTTTTATTTTTCTTCTAGAAACACACATCACATACTCACACACACACACATAAATAATATGTATATATATATATTTATATTAATGTATCATATATATAATCATATAGTTCTGATTATAAAATAATACTAATTATGGCAGAAATCTATGCCTATCCAACATTCATTCTTCCCTTCTTCCATTGTAATAAAATCAGATTTATTCAGAGTATTAATATGACTAGATGCAAAAATAAACTACCTCAGCTTTTCTTGGAGCTAGACATGGTCATGAGACTAAGGCTGACCAAAAATGATATAAGCAGATGAATGGGTGGAACTTTGGTTAAAGCTCCATACAGGAGCTGACTCTACATGCAGATGGAAACGTGCTCTTATTGCTTCATTGCTGCTGTTGTTATTAGGTGCTCTCCAGTCAGTTCCAACACATAGCAACCCTATGTACAACAGAACAAAACACTGTCCTGTCCTGGGCCATCCTCACAATCATTGCTGTGTTTGAGCCCATTGTTGCACCCACCTGCCAATCCATCTGATTGAGGGTTTTCCCCTTTTTCGTTGACCTTCTACTTTACCAAGCATGATGTCCTTCTTCAGGGGTTGTCCCTCCTGATAATATGTCCAAAGTATGTGAGATGAAGTCCTGCCATCCTTGCTTCTAAGGAGCATTCTGGCTGTACTTCTCCCAAGACAGATTTGTTCCTTCTTTTGGCAGTCCATGGTATAGTCAATATTCTTTGCCAACACCATAATTCAAAGGCATCCATTCTTTTTCAGTCTTCCTTATTCATTCTCCAGCTTTCATATATATATGAAGAAAGCGAAAATACTATGACTTAGGTCAGGGGCACCTTAGTCCTCAAAGTGACATCCTTGCTTTTTAACACTTTTAAAGAGGTCTTTTGCAGCAGTTTTGCCCAGTGCGGTATGTCTTTTGATTTCTTGACTGCTGCTTCCATGGGTGTTGATTTTGGATCCAAGTAAAATGAAATCCTTGACAACTTCAATCTTTTCTCTGTTTATCATGATGTTGCTTATTGGTCCAGTTGTGAGGACTTCTGCTTTCTTTATGTTGAGGTGTAGTAATCCATACTGAAGGCTGTAGTCTTTAATCTTCATCAGTAAGTGCTTTAAGTCTTCATTTTAAGCAAGCAAGATTGTATCGTCAGCATAAGGCAGGTTGTTAATGAGTCTTCCTTCAATCCTGATGCCCCATTCTTCTTCATATAGTTCAGCTTTCAGATTATTTACTCAACATACAGATTGAATAAGCATGGTGAAAGAATACAGCCCTGACACACTGCTTTCCCGATTTTAAAGTGCATAGTAATCTCCTATTCTGCCTCTTGGTATATGTACAGGTTCCACACGAGCACAATTACGTGTTCTGGTATTCCCATTCTTTGCAATATCATCCATAACATTGCATACTCAATAAATGTATTGACTAGCCAATGCCTTTGCATAGTTAAAAAACACAAACAAACATCTTTCTGGTATTCTCTGCTTTCAGCCAAGATCCATCAGACATCAGCAGAGATATCTCTTGTTCTACCTCCTCTTCTGAATCTGGCTTGAATTGCTGGCAATTCCCTGTTAATGTACTGCTGCAACTGTTTTTCAGTGATCTTCAGCAAAATTTTACTTGTGTATGATATTAATGATATTGTTCAATAATTTCTCCATTCTGTTGGATCACCTTTCTTTGGAATGTGCACAAAAATGGATCTCTTCCAGTCATTTCACCAAGTAGCTGGCTTCCAAATTTCTTGGCCTACATGATTAAGTGCTTCTAGAGTTGCATCCGTTTGTCAAAACATCTCAATTGGCATTCTGTCAAATCCTGGAGACTTGCTTTTCGTCAGTACCTTCAATGCATCTTGGACTTCTTCCTTCAGTACCATAAGTTCTTGATCATATGTTACCTCCCGAAATGGTTGAACATAGACCAATTCTTTTTGGTACAGTGACTATATATTACTTCCATTTGCTTTTGATGCTTTTTATGTCATTCAATATTTTACTCATAGAATCCTTCAATGTTACAACTCTTGGCTTGAATTGCTTCATTACTGCTGCCTAAGACGTGGATTTTTTCTTTCCGCATTCAGTTGCTTCACCTTTCTTTGGTATAGGCATAAATATGGATCTCTTCCAGTCTTTTGGCCAGGTAGCTGTCTTCCAAATTTCTTGGCATAGACAAGTGAGCACTTACAGCACTGCATCTGTTTGTTGAAACATCTCAATTGATATTTCATCAATTCTGGGAGACTTGTTTTTTTCCAATGTCTTCTTCAGTGCAGCTTGGATGTCTTCCTTCAGTACCATCGGTTTGTTATCGTATGCTACCTCCTGAAATGACTGAACATTGACCAATTCTTTTTGGTACAGTGACTCTGTATTCCTTCCATGCATCAGGTAGGGTAGATTGCAATATTTTAGTTTTAACCATATTAATTAAAACCCTATATCAAGTATTCAAGATGGTCTGGCTAAACCCTCAATCTCATTTAGATTTTAAAATGAATAATTTTTTTAGTCATTGACCGAATTACTCATTATTGGGCCTGGATTTTTACAATATTTGAGGGTGTTTTCAGTTGTCTTAACAAGGACCACAATATTTTCAAAACCATAATTTATTTAAGTGAATAACTTGACGTCTTTTTTTGAGACATAAAGAAATAGAAACTTGATAGGATGTGACGATTCTAAACAACATCCAGACACAAGGAGTCAGCCTTTCCTTACACTGTATGTTTTTCCTACTCTAAAGGACAGCATCAAGTTTGGTCTCTATGTTAAAATAAACACATAAAACAGACTGCCGAACAGCGGCTAGGATTTTAAAGAACAGGGATTTGGAGGACTGGAAAAG
This sequence comes from Dugong dugon, assembly GCA_030035585.1. Classification (NCBI taxonomy): domain Eukaryota; kingdom Metazoa; phylum Chordata; class Mammalia; order Sirenia; family Dugongidae; genus Dugong; species Dugong dugon. The sequence continues at coordinate 94,675,250 of CM057463.1, read as the reverse complement.
TTTATTTGAAAATTTAATATGAACCCGAGTGATTAAATGTTTCTCTAGCTCTTCAAATAATCAGATGGGAGAGAAATAATGTTAATTTCTAGTGCACAAAACTAGAGTAAAAAAGAGTTGCTTTCTGATTAAACACATGAATGGCCTCATAGGCAGTATAACGGACATTTTACAGGGAGCTGTAAGGATAAAATGGTTACAGGCAAACATCAGCCTTGGTGATTTAGGTGTTCACCTAATTTGAGGCTAAATAATCTTCCCATTTGAGTCCACCAGCTTTGTCATTCCCTTGTGTTTTACTCATTTAAACACACTTCTCCTGGCAGTTTGGTCATCAATTTATGGTGGTAATCCTGGATATGAAATTGCATGCCTTAAATAGCTTTAAAATACAAACCGCTTTTCAGAACAAAATTTAAACAAGGTAGGTGTTTGTGATTTAAATTACCTGCAACAAAGGCAGCGTTTTTTGCAGCTTCTGTCAGCCACTAAAGGAAACAGCCCTATTTCTCATCAAGCTTTTGAAATCAAACATTTCCACAAGTAGTAATGATTGAAGTAAAGACTGCTATTGAACTGGGTCGCGGAAAATCACATCACACTTTTAAGGTCATTCTCGGAGATAAATGATGATAGAGATTTGTTGTTGTTGTTATCATTGAAAGTCTGAAAATGTTCAGAAAACTGGACAAAGAGAAAAATAAAATTTAGGAGAAAAGAAATGGAGATGCAACATAAAAAAAAAATAAAATGTATCATAAATGCATAACAAAAAGACCTTTTTCATACAAAAGTACTTATAAATTGTGTCTTAACAAAAATGAATAAAAAGAAAAAAAGATGACGTCAATGTCCTATATGCAGTATAAATCAGTGTTGTGGATCCTTTTTATCCAAATCAAGTCTTTAAATAATAAACATACACTGATATATTCATGAAGAAAACATTTAGTGAGTGTCTACTAGTTCTAGGCCCTGTCTTGATTCAAAGATTAAACTAACATTATTCTCATGCAAACGTTTTGCTGTGGCTAAGATCATAGAAAAAAGTCATCAGAGTCAATGTGAGAATAAGAAAGGTAAAGAAGGTAGTCAAATGTTGGTACTCCTAGGGAAGCTAACTCTTCACTAACCACATAGGCCTGACTCTTCCTATCCCAACCCTCAAATTAGAATATAAATACAAATGTCTGTGTTTCTGTGCTCAAGAAGTTTCAGGAAAATAGAGCATGTGAGTAAAAAATTTAAAAACTTTTTCAAATTCTTAGAGAATAGAGCAAAAAGTAGAATTTTGAGACCTAAAATGTAATTGATAAGACTTACTAACTTATTAGATGTGAATACATGGAAAAGGAAGAGAATGAAAAGTAACAGCTCTCTATCTTGGATGACTAAAAGTTAACCAAGTTGGGGCACAGGAGAAGGAGCAAAACTGGGGGAACTGAACACATGGTTAGTGATTAGCTCATCTGGGAACTATTGAGTTACAGAACACTCTTGGATAGCTAAGTGAAGATGTCCTAGTAATGAAGTATAAATTTAAGTCAACAGCTTGAAAAAGGGGTTATGGGCATAGGAATAGATTGAGGAAACAGGAGAAACTAACTTCTAAGTGCCTTCTAAGGGCCCAGCACAGAGCTTGATGCTTTGTCCACATAATCTTATTTTCTGTTACAAGAATATTGGAAAGTAATTGCATCAGCCAGGACTCAGTGAAATACAATTTCAAAACCAAGAAAATATAAAAGTTTGGCCTAACGTGTAGCAATGAGAATGCTCACTCATTGGTACTAGGACAACCTTTGAGACATGAGATTAATACTTAGGACCCAGCAATTAATGTTTAAGTATAACTGTCTTTGTCTGGGTTTAAAATACAAAGCCTTAATGCCAATGGTTTAATCTGGGCAAAGAAAGTGAGGGAAAGTGGAAATGAGAAACAGAAAGATTGGAAGTAATGCAAGATGGTGAGCTACTTTACCAGTCAATTGTTTAAGATGAACTGAGAAGAGAAGACAGCTGGTTGTTTCACAGCTGCATCTATATGATCTTGTGGAATGACTCTGAAACATGCAATGCAACAGTCAGTTGGATGCGTGCAGGGACAGGAAATTTCTCTGTTCATTTCTTCTGGTTTCCTTTCTCCCATTGGTCAAGGTTTGTCCCACAAAAGAGTCAATTCTGTTTCAATTCAGGTTGCATCACTGTCCTTTGGTAGGTTCTTGTGAATCAAGATCCCTAGCTCTGTGACATGGCACTTTATCCAAACAAAAAGTGGCAGGAAGAGTCAAGAATTCAGCTATGTGACCAATCAATCTTCAGTAACATGTCAGACTTGGCAGCAACTGGGCTCAGAAAATGCCAGAGAGACAGGTGAGATTAAGAGACTTTGAAGAAGTGTGCAAACAAACATCCAAAGCAATAATCTAGAGAATCTCTGGCATATTTATAGCAGGAGATAGTTCAAAATTGGGGAAAAAAAGGGTGATACAATCAGAATGCTCATGTAAGGAGAAACAAACAAATAAATTGTTGTATATCCATAGAGAAGAATAACATGCAGTTATGAAAATGAATGAATTACAATACAAGTAACAGCACGGATAAATCTTAAAATAATGTTGAGTTAAAAATTATCTTAAGTGAAGGCACATGAAGAAATGCTCACAATCATGAGCCTTTAGAGAAATGCAGATCACAACTACAATGAGATATCGTCTCACCCTTACAAGGCTAGCCTTAATCCAAGGAATACAAAATAATAAATGCTGGAAAGGTTGTGGAGAGACTGGAACACTTACACACTGTTGGTGGGAATGTAAAATGGGACATCCACTTTGGAAATCAATTTGGCGCTTCCTTAAAAAGCTAGAAATAGAAGTACCATACAATCCAGCTATCCCGCCCCTTGGAATATATCCTACAGAAACAAGAGCGATCACAAGAATAGATATATGCACACCCATGTTCGTGCAGCACTGTTCACAATAGCAAAAAGATGGAAGCAACCTAGGTGCCCATCAATGGACGAATGGATAAACAAATTATGGTATATCCACACAATGGGATATTATGCAACGATAAAGAACAACGATGAAGCTGTGAAACATCATATAACATGGTGGAAGCTGGAACTTACGCTGAGTGAATTTAGTCAGTCACAGAAGGACAAATACTATATAATACCACTATTATAAGAACTTAAGAAAAGGTTTACACACAGAAGAAAACATTCTTTGATGGTTACGGGGGTGGGAAGGGAGGGTGAGTGTTATTCACTAACTAGATAGTAGATAAGAATCATCTTAGACGAAGGGAAGGACAGCACACACTACAGGGGAAGTCAGCACAACTGGACTAAACCAAAGCTAAGAAGTTTCCTGAACACAACTAAACACTTCGAGGGACAGTGTCGCAGGGGTAGGGGGTCTGGGGACCATGGTTTCAGGGGACATCTAGGTCAATTGGCATAACAAAGTTTATTAAGAAAATGTTCTGCATCCCACTTTGGTGAGTGGCATCTGGGGTCTCAAAAGCTAGCGAGCAACCATCTAAGATGCATCAATTGGTCCCAACCTACCTGGAGCCAAGGAGAATGAAGAACAGCAGAGACACAATGAAAATATTAGCCCAAGAGACAAAAGGGGCCACATAAACCAGAGACTCCATCAGCCTGAGACCAGAAGAACTAGATGATGCCCAGCTACCACCAATGACTGCCCTGACAGGGAACACAACGGAGAGTCCCTGACTGAGCAGGAGAAAAGTGGGGCACAGAACTCAAATTCTAGTAAAAAGACCAGACTTAATGGTCTGACTGAGACTAGAAGAACTTCAGAGGACTTGGCCCCCAGACTCTCTGTTAACTCAGAATTAAAACCATTCCCGAAGCCAACTCTTCAGATAAAGAATAGACTGGACTATAAGACATAAAATGATACTTGTGAAGAGTGTGCTTCTTAGTTCAAGGAGATACAAGAGACTAAATGGGCAGTTCCTGTCTGGAGGCGAGATGAGAAGGCAGAAAGGGATAGTAGCTGGTTGAATGGACACAGGAAATCCGGAGTGGAAAGGAGGAATGTGTAGTCGCATTATAGGAATAGCAACTAGGGTCACATAACGATATGTGTATAAATTTTTGTATGAGAAACTAACTTGAGCTGTAAACTTTCACCTAAATAAATAATAATAATAATAATGTTGAGTTAAAGGAGGAAATCAAAGATGTATGTATGCAATAATCTAACTATATAGTTTAAACTCAAGGGAAAATGATATAGTACATTAAGTATTTAATACTGTATTTTTACAAAAATAAAGTGTGTCTTCTACATTTGTTTGCCAGCCACGCCCTCCCCCCCCTCCCCCAGCAAGGTATTTTCATAAGCATGTTATGCTAATTTTTAAACAGAAACAGTTTAAAAAATTGATATAGCAATGCTGATGAAAATACTTTGTTTGCCACAGTTGGTAAACAAATGTAGAAGATGCACGTTATCCGTGTAAAAATATGATATTTATATATGTGGCAAATGCCAAAAGAAGGGCAAGGGCATGATTAACAAAAAAATTACAATAGAGGGGTGGGGCAAGATGGCGCTCTAGGCAGAAGCACCACGCGGTCCCTCCACAGCAAAGATGTGAAAAACTAAGCCTAACAGAGAATCAACAATCCTGAAACCCTAGAACATCAAATGAAGAGATAAAGAACTCAGCCAAACACCAAACGGAGTGAGAATACTGAAAGAGAAGGAAGAGCGAGGAGAGACTCATGCAGAGATTCCCTACCAGCTAACGCAGCGTGGATCCACCATCTTGGACTCCTATCAGAGACCAGCAAACGGGAGAACGGGAGAGCAGCCTCCCAGAGCGTCCAGTGGGAGACGGAACGACCGGTAAATTGCAGTGTGTGCTTTCCCACCCCCCAACCCTCTCCGCCTTGGCTGGGGCTCCCCTGCTTCCCGTGGCCAGGGTCCTTGGGCTGGGGGGCACCGGTGCTTGGATTCCACGCGCCCGGGCCAGCGGATCTCTGAGAGCCATTTGTTGGCCGCTGGCATAGCTTTTTCTGCCGCCTCCCCTTCCTTTTGCTCGGGTGCCTGGCTCCTTGCACCCTCTTAGCTCCTTTCTGAGGGTCCCCAGAGCACAGGTAATTTCTGATATATGCTTTCCACTCTCCACCCTTCTTCACTCACACTCGGCCTCCTCTGTTTCACACGGACACAGTCTCTTGTCCAGAAACACCAGCCCGCACTGGATGGCTCTCTGAGTGCCATTCATTGACTGCTGGTGTTGCTTTTTTTTTTTTTTAATTTAATTTTTTTTCTTTTTTGATTAGTTTTGTTTTCTTTTCCCTCTTTTTTCCTTTTGTCTTTCTTCATTGCTTAATTTCTCATCTCTCTATCTCTTCCTTCTCTTTCTGATCCCTGAATACCAGGTGTTGTATGCCTCTGCACCTTCTGGCCAGGCTGTGCAGTGAAACCTGAGACCGACTCCCCCAGACCTCATATCTGCAACGGTGGGATCCCTGGGAACTTTGCAGTTCTTTAACTTTTCTGATTTGTATTTGTTCACTCTTTCCTTTTAATTCTCTTCCCCTTTCTGGTTTTCTCCATCCCATAGTCTCTCATCTGTCTATTCCAAGGACAAGCTCCCCTAGCATTCTTTTATGTTTGTATGCTTTTAGCTCCTGCTCCTCTCTCCTCTCTCCCATATCCAGCTTAGCTTCACACATAACCATCTCCCCGCTGCATCCTGCCTACCTATGCCGTACACTTGACTTCACACCACCAAGCTGTGCAGGCATGCCCTATTGGAACCTGCCCAGCACTGACTACCGACCATCCTGGTGGCTGCGGTGAGTGCCACAAACAACCCGTCCCAGTGGCTCCTCCTCAGCTAGATCTGCCCAGCTGTACCACAAGGATGAAAAAAAAAAAAAAAAAAAACTACAATCAATAAATGAGAGAAATATCTACTGAATGCCCCCAAAACAGCAAACAATATCAAAACATTTACAAAAACAAGACAAGATGGCTCCAATAGGTGTCCAAATTAAAACACCAGCTAACTCTCCTGTGGAAGAAAATGTACTAGAAGTACCTGATAGGGAACTCAAATCACTAATAGTCGGAATTTTCCAAGAACTGAGGCAAAAAGCTGACAAACATGAGGAAAAAATAGACAAATTTATGGAAAATACAGACAAAAAACTGGAAGAATTCAGGAAGATGATGCAGGAACAAAATGCCAAAATAAATTCACAACTCGAAATTATACAAAAACTACAATTAGAAATCCAAAAGATAAACAAGATTTCAGAAATGGACGGTGTCATACAAGGGCTGAGAAGTAGATTTGAAACCATGAAAGACAGGATCAGTGGAACTGAAGACAAACACTAGGATACAGCTCTGTTTCAGGAAAACTCAGAAAAAAGAGAAAATAAAAATGAAGAGACCCTGAGAGTTATGTGGGACACAATTAAAAGCAAAAACTTACGAGTGATTGGCATCCCAGAACAGGGGGAGAAAACAGAAAACACAGAGAGGATCGTTGAGGAACTGCTGACAGAAAACTTTCCCAATATCATGAAAGATGAAAAGCTGGGCATCCAAGAAGCTCAACGAACCCATATAGAAGAGACCCCAAAAGAAAATCACCAAGACATATCATATTCACACTCACCAAAACTAAAGACAAACAAAGAATCCTGAGAGCAGCTCGTGAAAAACAAGAAGTCACATACAGAGGAGAAACAATAAGACTAAGCTCAGATTATTCGGCAGAAACCATGCGGGCAAGAAGGCAGTGGGATGACATATATAAAATCTTGAAAGAAAAGAATTGCCAGCCAAGAACAATATATCCTGAAAAACTTTCGTTCAAATTTGATGGTGAAATTAGGTCATTTCCAGATAAACAGAAACTAAGGGAATATGCAAAAGTCAAACCAAACTTACAAAAATTATTAAAGGGAGTTCTTCGATCTGAGGACAAACAGCTTCAACCCTCAGGCAAGACCTAGGACCTAGGACGCAGGTTCATATGAACCAGATACCATTCTAGGAAATGAACTATTGAGGACTATCCAAAACCAAAAGAAATACAACAGAGAATCAGAGCAATCAATCAAAGGATGACAACAACATCAAAACAATGAAAGAGGGAACAAACAGCATAGGTATAGAACCTTCTAATGGAGAGGAAGGCAAGGTGATACCAAGTAAGGGTAGACTGCTTCAAACTTAGAAAGATAAGGGTAAAATTCATGGTAACCACAAAGAAAGTTAACAAACCAACTCATAAAAATAAAGATGAAAAACATAAAGGCTCAGCAAAAACAAAAACCTACAGAAACAAAAGAAATGAACACAAAATCCACAAACAAAAGTAACTCAGCACAAGAGAATAAGAAGAACCAAGATAATTTCAGCACCACAAAAAAAGGCACTACAAAATGACAGCAACAAACTTCCATCTATCAATAATTACACTGAATGTAATTGGACTCAATGCACCCATAAAGAGACAGAGAGTGGCAGAATGGATAAGAAAACAGGATCCATCAATATGCTGTCTACAAGAGACACACCTTAGAAACAAAGATGTGAATTTATTAAAAATCAAAGGTTGGAAAAAAATATATCAAGCTAACAACTACGAAAAAAGAGCAGGAGTGGCAATTCGAATCTCAGATAAAATAGACTTCAAAACAAAATCTACCATAAAAGACAAAGAAGGACACTATATAATGATTAAGGAGATGATCCATCATGAAGACATAACCATAATAAACATCTATGCACCCAATGACAGGGCTCCAAAATACATAAAAAAAACTCTAACGGAACTGAAAAGAGAAATCGACAGTTCCACAATAATAGTAGCAGACTTCAACACACCACTCTCAGTAAAGGACAGAAAAACTAAGAAGAAACTCAGCAAACATACAGAAGACCTAAAGGACACAATCAGCCAACCGGACCTCATAGACATATATAGAACAATCCATCCAACCGCTGCAAAGTACACATTCTTTTCCAATTCACATGGAATGTTATCCAGAATAGACCACATCTTAGGCCACAGAGCAATCCTCAACAACATCCAAAATGCTGAGATAATTCACAGTATCTTCTCTGACCACAATGCCATCAAGGTAGAAATTAACACTAGAAAGAGCAAGGAAAAAAAATCAAACACATGGAAACTGAATAATACTCTGCTTACACATTAATGGGTAATAGAAGAAATCAGAGATGGAATTAAAAAATTCCTAGAATCAAATGAAAATGAAAACACATCATACCAAAACTGTTGGGACACAGCAAAGGCAGTCCTCAGAGGACAATTTATAGCAATAGATGCACATATCAAAAAAGAAGAAAGGGACAAAATCAAAACATTAACTACAGAACTCAAACAAATAGAAACAGAACAGCAAAAAAAGCCCACAACCACCGGAAGAAAGGAGATAGAAAAGATCAGAGCAGAAATCAATGAAATAGAGAACAGAAAAACAATAGAAAGAATCAACAAAACCAAAAGTTGGTTCTTTGAAAGAATCAACAAAATCGACAAACCACTGGCCAGACTGACAAAAGAAAAACAGCAGAGGGCACAAATAACCCAAATAAGAAATGAAATGGGGGACATTACAACAGACCCAACCAAAATAAAAAGGATTATAACAGAATATTATGAAAAACTATATTCCAACAAATTTGAAAACCTAGAGGAAATGGGTAAATTTCTAGAAACACACGGCCTACCCAAACTACAACAAAGTGACATTGAAAATCTGAACAAACCCATAACAGGAGAAGAGATTGAAAAGGTAATAAAAAAAACTCCCAACCAAAAAAAGCCCTGGCCTACATGGCTTCACTGGAGAATTCTACAAAACATTTACAGAAGAGCTTGTACCAATTCTACTCAAGCTATTTCAGAGCATAGAAGAGGAAGCAACACTTCCAAATTCATTCTATGAAGCCAGCATAACACCGATACCAAAACCAGGCAAAGACATCACAAAAAAAGAAAATTACAGACCAATATCTCTCATGAATATAGATGCAAAAATTCTGAACAAAATTCTAGCCAATAGAATTCAGTATCATATCAAAAAATAATACACCACGACCAAGTAGGATTCATACCAGGTATGCAAGGATGGTTTAACATTAGAAAATCCATCAACGTAATTCACCACATAAATAAAAGGAAAGAAAAAAATCACATGATCATCTCAGTTGACGCAGAAAAGGCATTCGACAAAGTCCAACACCCATTCCTGATAAAAGCTCTCAATAAAATAGGTATAGAAGGGAAATTTCTCAACATAATAAAGGGCGTCTATGCAAAACCAACAGCCAACATCATTCTTAATGGAGAGAGGCTGAAAAAATCCCCCTTGAAAACAGGAACATGACAAGGATGCCCTTTATCACCACTCCTATTTAACATTGTGCTGGAAGTTCTAGCTAGAGCAATAAGGCAAGAAAAAGAAATAAAGGGCATCCAAATTGGTAATGAAGAATTTAAACTCTCCCTGTTTGCAGATAATATGATCCTATACATAGAAAACCATAAAGACTCCACGAGAAATCTACTGGAACTAATAGAAAGATTCAGCAGAGTAGCAGGATACAAGATAAACATTCAAAAATCAGTTGGATTCCTATACACCAGTAAAGAGAACGATGAAAAGGAGATCAGGAAATCAATACCATTTTCAATAGCCCCTAAAAAGATAAAATACTTAGGAATAAATCTGACCAGGACTGTAAAAGACCTATACAAAGAAAACTACAAAACACTGCTGCATGAAACCCAAAGGGATCTACAGAAATGGAAAAACATACCATGCTCATGGATAGGCAGACTCAACATTGTGAAAATGGCAATTCTACCTAAAGCAATTTACGAATACAATGCAATCCCGATCCAAATACCAACAACATGCTTCAAAGAGATGGAAAAACTAATCATTAACTTTATATGGAAAGGGAAGAAGCCCCGAATAAGTAAAGCACTACTGAAGAAGAAGAATAAAGTTGGAGGACTCACACTACCTGACTTGAGAACCTACTGTACAGCTACAGTAGTCAAAACAGCCTGGTACGGGTACAACAACAGAGACATTGACCAATGGAACAGAAATGAGAACCCAGATGTAAATCCATCCACCTATGGTCACCTGATCTTCTAAAATATTTAGGAATAAATCTAACCAGAGATGTAAAAGACCTATACAATGAAAACTACAAGGCGCTACTGCAAGAAACCAAACAAGACCTGCACAAATGGAAAAACATACCTTGCTCATGGATAGGAAGACTCAACATTGTGAAAATATCAATTCTACCCAAAGCGATCGACAGATACAATGCAATCCCAATCCAAATTCCAATTTTTTAATGAGATGGAGAAACAAATTACCAACTTCATATGGAAAGGGAAGAAGCCCTGGATAAGTAAAGCATTACTGAAGAAGAAGAACAAGTGGGAGGCCTCACACTACCTGGTTTTAGAACTTATTATACTGCCATGGTAGTCAAAACAGCCTGGTACTGGTACAACAACAGAGACATTGACCAATGGAACAGAAATGAGAACCCAGATGTAAATCCATCCACCTTCAGTCACCTGATTTTCAACAAGGGCCCAAAGTCCATCAAATGGGGAAAAGACAGCCTTTTTAACAAATGGTGCTGGCAAAACTGGATATCCATTTGCAGAAAAATGAAACAGGACCCATACCTCACACCATATACAAAAACTACTTCAAAATGGATCAAAGACCTGAATATAAAGCCTAAAACTATAAAGATCATAGAAGAAAAAATAGGACCAACACTTCAGGCCTTAATACATGGCATTAACAGGATACAAACCATAAACATCAACACACAAACCCCAACAGATAAACTAGATAACTGGGATCTTCTAAAAATCAAACACCTTTGCTCTTCAAAAGACTTCACCAAAATAGTCAAAAGAGAACTTACAGACTGGGAAAAAATTTTTGGACAGTACAAGTCAGACAAAGGTCTAATCTCCATAATCTACAAGAAAATCCAACACCTCTACAACAAAAAGACAAACAATCCTATCAAAAAATGGGCAAAGGAAATGAACAGACACTTCACCAAAGAAGACATTCAAATGGCCAACAGACACATGAGGAAATGCTTGCGTTCACTAGCCATTAGAGAAATGCAAATTAACACCACGGTGAGATACCATCTCACCCCGGCATTACTGGCACGAACCAAAAATACTGGAAATAACAAATGTTGAAGGGGCTGCGGGGAGATGGGAACTCTTATACACTGCTGGTGGGAATGCAAAATGATACAACCATTTTGGAAAATGATATGGCGTTTCCTCAGAAAGCTAGAAATAGACATACCATTCGATCCAGCAATCCCACTCTTAGGAATATATCCTAGAGAAATAAGAGTCACCACTCGAATAGACATATGCACACCTATGTTCATGGCAGCATTGTTCACAATAGCAAAACGATGGAAACAACGTAGGTGCCCATCAACAGATGAATGGATAAACAAACTATGGTACATACACACAATGGAGTAGTATGCAAAGAGAAAAACAACAGCTAATCTGTGAACCATCTCATAACATGGATGAAACTGGAGGACATTATGCTGAGTGAAATAAGTCAATCACAAAAGGACAAATATTGTATGAGACCTCTATTGTAAAAACCCATGAAAAAATTCACATGCAAAATGTAACAATCCTTGTTGGTTACCAGGGATGGGAGGGGGGGGGGGGAAATACTAAATAGGCAATGGATAAGTGGTATCTTGGGTGAGAGGTCAGACAGTACACAGTACAAGGGAAACTAACACAACCTGCACAAGGAAAGGTCATGGAGGCCCCATGGACACATCCAAACTCCTCGAGGGACTGAGTTGTTGGACGGAGGGCTCTGGGGACCATGGTCTTGAGGAACATCTAGCTCAATTGGCATGACACTACTTATAAAGATAATGCTCTACATTCTACCTTGGTGAGTAGTGTCTGGGGTCTTAAAAGCCTGTGAGCGGCCATCTAAGATACTCCACTGGTCTCATCCCTTCGGGAGCAAGGGAGAACGAAGAGAACAGGAAACAAGGAAAAGATTAGTCCAAAGGACTAATTGACCACAGCTACCAAGACCTCCACTGGACTGAGTCCAGTACAGCTAGATGGTGCCCAGCTACCACCGCTGTCTGCTCTGACCAGGATCACAACAGAGGGTTCTGGACAGAGCTGGAGAAGGATGTAGAGCATAATTCTAACCGCCCCCCCCCCAAAAAAAAAGACCAGATTTACTGGCCTAAAGGAGACTGGAGAAATCTCAAGAGTGTGGCCCCCAGACACCCTTTCAGCTCAGAGGTGAAGTTAACTTCGAGGTTCACTGTTCAGCCTGGGAGTGGACAGCCCAGTAAAACTAAATGAGACTAACGAGGTACAGGAGTCCAGTGACAAGGGCCAGAAGGCAGAGTGGGAGTAGGAAGCTGATGATAAGGAACACAAGTTGAGTAAGGATACTGTTGATGTGTTGTGAGATTGTTAACCACTGTTATAGGGCAACATTTGTAGTAACTGTTAAATGGGAGGCTATTTTGTCCTGTAAGCCTTCATCTTGGGCGAGAATGGCAGCACAATGGAAGAGCATAGTCAATGTCACTTAAATGTGTACATAAAAAGTTTTGAAATGGTGTATCTTTAGCTATGTGTATTTTCACAAAAAAAAAAAAAGCTGAGAATTCAGAGGGTTAAAATGTTGTGGGGTTGTTAACCAAAGTCATAAAACAGCATGTGTACTACTGTTACATGAGAAACTGTTTGTTCTGTAAGCCTTCACCTGAAGTACAATAAAATATTAAAAAAAAAATTAGAATAGTGATTTTCTCCCAAGTGGAGGGGCATGTGATTGGGGTAGGGAAAAGCTAAAAGCTAAAGACTTCAAAAGCCCCATGTCTTAGTTACCTAGTGCTGCTGTAACAGAAATACCACAAGTGGATGGCTTTAACAAACAGAAGTTTATTGTCTCACAGTCTAGTAGGCTAGAAGTCCAAATTCAGGGTATCAGTTCCAGGGGAAGGCTTTCTCTGTCAGCTCTGGAAGAAGGTCCTTGTCATCAATCTTCTCCTGGACTAGGAGCTTCTCTGTGCAGTTACTCCGGGTCCAAAGGACCTGCTCTGCTCCCCACGCTGCTTACTTGGTGGTATGAGGTCCCCCTGTCTCTCTGTTCACTTCTCTCTTTTATATCTCAAAAGAGATTGGTTCAAGACACAATCCAATCTTGTAGACTGAGTCCTGCCTCATTAATATAACTGCTGCCTATCCCACTTCATCAAAGTCATAGAGGTAGGGTTTACAACACATAGGAAAATCACATCAGATGACAAAATGGTGGACAATCACACAACACTAGGAATCATGGCCTAGCCATATTGATACACAACATTTTGGGGGGCACAATTCAATCTATGATACTCCATTAATAATTCACTCTTTAAATGGATGGTGAGTATATGGATCTTTTTATTATTATTCTTTAAATTGTTTATATATGTTTTACATATACTTTTTTGTTTGTATATTTCAAAATTTAAATAAAATATTAACTGCTTAAAAAATAGTCACCAGTTGAACTTAGTTCTTTCCTTTCTGCCAGATGCTACAGAGGAAGGCTCCTGTGTCCTTGATTCACTGTGTGTCTTAGTTATCTAATGCTGCTATAACAGAAATACCACCAGTGGATGGCTTTAATAAAGAGAAATTTATTCTCTCACAGTCTAGGAGGATAAAAGTCTGAATTCAGGGTGCCAGATCCAGGGGAAGGCTTTCTCAATCTGTTGGTTTTAGGAGGAAGGTCCTTGTCATCAATCTTCCTGAGTCTAGGAGTTTCTCAGTGCAGGGACCACAGGTCCAAAGGATGCTCTCTGCTCTTAGCTCTTCTTTCTTGGTGGTAGGAGATCTCTCTCCTCCCTGTTCATTTCTAGCTTTTATATCTCAAGATACAACCTAATCCTTAGATTGTGTCCTGTCTCTTTAACATAACTGCCTCTAATTTTGTCTCATTAACATCATAGAGGTTAAGATTTACAACACGTAAGATAATTACATCAGATCACAAAATGGAGGACAGTCACACAATACCGGGAATCATGGCCTGCCCAGGTTGACACACATTTTTGGGGGACACAATTCAATCCATAGCACCATGTTAAAAAAAATCCTTTCAACCAACCAGGAATACCCCTGTTAAACTGTTACCTGAGCAAATAGTAAACTTCTATCTTATAATTTTGGGGCCACTGGTTCAGCAGTGAGCAAGATACATAGATAGTGATATGATTGAATTGCATCCCCACAAAACATGTGTTAAAATCCTAACCCCTGTAACTGCAAATATGACCCTGTCTGGAAATAAGAGGTTTTCTTTTGTTATGTTAATGAAGTCATGCCTGTGGGTCCTAAATTTAATCACTTATTTTATAACTTAGTGAGTTATAAACAGAGCAGAATAGACGCAGAGACACACACAGGGCAAAAAGAAAGACAGAAGACAGAGACAGGTGCATCTACAAGACCAGAAAAGTCAAAGATTGCTGGTAGCTTCTTGAAATCCAAAAGAAAGGCCCTCTCCCTACAGCCACACTGTAAATTCAAACTTCTAGCCTTTTGAATTGTGAAAAAGTAAATTTCTGTTACTTAAAACCACCCACTTGTGGTATTTCTGTTATGGCAGTACTAGGTAACTAGGAGAGAGAGAAAAGGAAACATAGTATATACACATTTGATACACAGTGCAACAGAATATATGTGATATATACATAAGCTATGAATCATAATTAAAAAATGAATATCCATGATTTGTTACCCAACTTAAGAACTGAAACATTCACAATATTTTTGCAGCACTCTGTGTGAAAGTGTGCACCATTAAAGACATTAAAGAACAGGAAAGAGAGATACAATGTGAGAACTAAGAGGTTCATGAAAGACGTCTTCATGTCAGAGAACTAAGCAAGTGCCACATCATACAGAGTTTTGTAGTACACTATAATATTGGACTTTATCTAGGGAAAAAATTGGAAGCCAATGAATTATTTTAAGCAACAGAGTGATATAATTCAGTCCGCACTTTTAAAAGATCACTGATTATAATGTGGTTTTCAGAAAGGAAGGTGGATGTACTGGTCTGAAGCTCAAAAAGAGGATGGATTGACAATAAAATTTGGTACTTCTTGCCCTGTTGCTGTTAGTTGCCATCCAATCAGCCCACAACTTATGGTCATTCCATGCACAGTGAAATTAAATACAGCTCCACTGAAACCTGTTCAGTGTCATAGAAACAGCACACAAGCCTCTACTGACAGATGGGTGTTGCTGTGCATGAGATGTATTGGCCAGGAATCAAACTAGGTCTCCCTTATGGAAGGCAAAAATTCTGCTACTGAACCACCAATTGCCGTATAGGTAGTAATTGAAATAGAGGGCAAGGATGAATTTCTGCCATAAAGGAGGAAAAAATCCAAACATCTTCCAGACAAAACTTGGTTTAAATTAATATTATATATGAAATAATTCCTGTTTTCAGTCTGACTTAAAGTTTAGTGAAATGTCTTCAACTTTCAGACTAATAACCAGAGTCACACTGTATATTTAGAACAGGTAGAGGGAGGAGGGGATATGGGTCTAGTACATTTTCCCCCCATTTGGAGAATGCTGATACAGTACATATAGATATATTGTAGCTACTTATTGGACTAATTTTGGAAAGAACACAAATAGGCTACATTTTTATTTCCAGAACGTTTTTCTTTTCAGTGTGTGAAAAAATTTAAGTGGATGGATGAGTCAAAGGATAAGTTTCTGTGAGTCACAGGGGAGTAAAGAATAGAAATGCCAATTTCAATCTCTGGTAACTGACAGTTTTGATAAACATTTATAAAACAAGACTATCTGTACCATAACACGCAGCAGGATGAAAATGCAATTCAGATTCTCCCTTCTTTAAAAGGTCCTGATTATGAGAACTTAAATAAATAATGGACCAGGGGCCATTCCTAAGGGATTGTGGGTGGGAGGGAGAAGGAACTAGGAAATAATTTTCTTACAGTCAAAATCTGGTTTTAATGACTGTTATGCCGTGCCCTGTTGATGAAGTGGTTAAGCACTCAGCTGCTAACCGGAAAGGTTGGCGATTGGAACCCACCAGCAACTCCGCGGGAGAAAGATGTGGCAGTCTGCTTCTGTAAAGATTTACAGCCTTGGAAACCCTATGGAACAGTCCTACTCTGTTCTACAGGGTCTCTGAGTTGGAATCAACTTGATGACAATGGGTGTGGTTTTTGTTTTGTTTTATTTGTTATGCCTTTTTTAAACGTTCAAATCAATAGTTGTCAGTAATCTAGTGCTGTTGTATCAGAAATACCACAAGTGGGTGGCTTTAAAGAATAGAGATTTATTATCTCACAATTTCAGAGGCTAGAAGCCCAAATTCAGGTCATTAGCAGTAGGAGAAGGCTCTCTCTCTGTTGACTCTGAAGGAGGATCCTTGTCTCAGCTTCTGTAGTCCCAGCATTCCTGGGTTCCTTAGTGATCTTCATTTGTCATCTACCTTCTCCCTGTTTGTGCTGGCATGTCTCTGTATCTATAAACCAAGAACAAAAAAAAAAAAAAACAAAAACCAACAACAAAAAAAAAACCATTGCCATTGAGTTGATTCTGACTCATAGCAAACCTACTGATGGAGTAGAACTTCCCCATAAGGCTTCCAAGGAGCAGCTGGTGAATTCCAACCACTGACTTTTTGGTTAGCAGCCGAGCTCTTAACCACTGTGCCACCAGGGCTCCTCTCTATCTATGCTGTTCTTTATATCATTCAGAAGTGATGACCTCGTTAAATACAACAAAGAGAAACCTATTTGAAAATAGAATTACATTCACAGGTAGAGGGGTCAGAACACCACCACATAGTTTTGGGGGACAAAATACGATCCATAACAGTGGTCATTTGGGAATACATAAAAGAAAAGATATTAAAAAATTATGAGTTTGTCTTTGCCTATTATACTTACTGGTGATGAACAGGGCAAGGACATGGGCCCAGGGGTTACACAGATACACAGTAAGGTATTCTTAGAATTCCGAGTGACAGGATCTTCAAAGTCAGTTGCGTGTAGATACTAATTTTGTTTTCTTACCTGGAAGTTAATTGTATCTGACATAAGTGCTTCACCCAAGTGTGATTCCCTCCCCCACCACCAGTGTGATTGCCCTAGTTGTCATGCCCATTTAGAACGGAAGTAATAAAAGCCTTATCCCTGCACTTATTTGTTTTGAAGCAATAAGGGAGCTGAACTGAAACAAAAGATCTCTTCAATCCCATTCATCTAGTTGCCAAAGAACCATATAAATAAAGGGTTCAATTAGATTTTAAACCTTTTTTTGTGTCATAAAGATTCTTTGAGAATCTGAAAATAATTATAAACCTGCACTGCAGAAAATAAAATACATTTATACAGGCACACAATTTTTAGTTTTTTGGTTGACCTCTGAACCCAACCATGTACCAAGGGCCATGTGTTAAAGGCCAATCACCAAATATCACAGATGGAAGTTTATGGCTAGGTGGGGGGTTTACATTCCCAAATTTCAACTTGTAACTCATTCTTCCAACTCTTGGTCCACTACAATAACTACCTTTAAATATTCTTATCTTAATTCCATTTTAATTTATTCTGTAGGTTTTTACTGAATGACAGCTTGCTTACTCTGCAATGTGCTCCATAACCAAATTCATGTAGAGCCTGTCTGTCACCTGGTTTTAAGTTCCCTCTTCAAGAGTATAACCATAGCATTCCTGAGACCTCAAGTGGAGACTTACATTTCTCAATGTTCTATTTTCTCTCCTTTTCATAATTATGTAGTACCATTTCCATGTGACAGTACTAGGACATTACTTGAGCTGGGTTTTCATCATACTTATTAAAAAATTCTAGGATCAGCTCTTTCAGTTTATGAACTTTCTATTAATACATCTCTTTGGCATATTTCCAGTTACTACTACTAGATCAAAGACAAGCAGAGAGGAGGAAACTAGTGAACACTTGACTTTAATATAATCCCCCAACCCAAAAAGAGACAACTTTTTAAAACCAGTGAGGTTCAGAATGGGTTCAAGTAACAAAGGAAGCCATTGGAGAGTTTCTCCAAACCTACTTAGAAGGACAGAATCGTACCTACTGGTTTGCCTACACAATAATTATTTTTAAGTTTACTCTATTCCAGAAAGCTAGTGAAAATGAACAAATGCAAGGGTTTTGTCTAATCACTTAGCACGTGTATTAGAGAACTATCAGGAAAAAAATATTTTTACACCATGCATATAATGCATAATCTCAGATCCAAAGCTCTATAGTTAAGACTTATTCCACATCTAAGCCATTATCTTTTGGACCCTAAAGATTTTTAACTATAGATGCCTCATTGGGTCCTCTTTCTTTCCTGAACTTTGTTAAGAATGTTTTCCCCTTAAGTGGAAAGAAAATAGCATGAGTGTAGAATAAATTGACCAGAATAGGAACCAACACTCACCTGTTTCAGAGAGACAGGTAAACCAAAAACAAAAGTTCATCAGGAGATTGGGCTGGGCAAACTTCAGTAACACAAGGAAGGAAATTAAATTGTTTCTTTAAGTTGCTTCCAGAGTAATGGCTTTAGCCTTAGCCTTGGGATTCCTCATAACGGAATGGCAGATAATAACCAACAATGAGAAGCACAGGATGGAGCGAAAAAGTCAAAAAAGCCAAGCAATTATCTATATGTCCTATTGAGGAAGGTTAGACCTTTACTATGGGCGTAAATGTTCTTGTCTCTAGTGGCTTCCTTAAGTGACAAGAAATATAGAGATATGTCTTGCAGTAAGGGAAGAATCCAGCTGTGTGAGCAGAAAATAGTTTGATTCCAGTGTGCTTAAAGACAAACTTCGTAAAGAATAAATTTGGCACTCAATGTCCCACCTAACTTTTATGTAGTCCAGGGCTTGAAGTACGTGGGCATTCAATAGGCAGCCAACTCTACAGTATAAATAGTGGAGCATGTGGTCTTGGATGCTCAAAAATTATCTTCCCCCATAGCCTTTAAAATGCCTGAATGTTTCACAATGAATCATCCTCTGAGTTAAAGACATTGTCTCTTTAAAATTGTCCTGTTTACAATGCAGATCTTGTTGCTTTAAAAAAAGGAAATACATTAAGAAATTAGCAACTATTGATTAGCATGGATTTGGATATAAGCTATTTGCTTTATTATAGATACATTTGGTTAGGGAAGAAATTAGGAAACAAGAAACACAGTTGATGCTCAGAGGATCAGCACAGTGGGAGTGCTAAAATAGCTTACCATAATCCAGAAGAAGAAAACGTCTTTGAAAGTTTCTCAAGTAAAGTTTAAGGTAACATTCAGGGGAAAAAAAAAAAAAAAAGTAGAATGTGGAAAAGTAAGTGAGGAGAGCACTGAAGACAAGAAATATTCAATTTCAATGTTGCCAAAGGCTGTGTGAGCGCACACTCAGGCTTTCCCAGGATATTTGATGTTTACACGTGTTAACCTGGTTTAATTTTTAATAACTCCTTTTTCACTCTCAAAGGGTCCCAGTTTGGTCCATAAATTTTATCACCACCCTCCAAAGGCCATCCCTTCTGGGTTGATGAATGACTCAATTCAATAAAAGAGAAAGGATTGTGAGGGGAAAATTTTTGCATATGAATTTGAAAGGAAATGTCTTAAGACCTTTAATGTCATAAATGTCTTAAGACTGTGGAGCATATTGAATGTCAAGCTAAGGCATTAGGAAGTTATTCTTAGAGGCCAGAGTCTGTGGTTCAGAGGGAAATTTGTTTTTCCCTGAGTCTGTTCTCTAAATTAAGAAACCTCCCAACTGTTCATGAGTTCACTCCCGCTCAGAGGAGTCAGTGGGAATGTTTAATGCGTGTTTAATCACACCCACTCCTCTCCTTTTCCTGGACTTGCTATGTCATCTCCATTGCTGGTTCTTATCTGATAACCAGACTGTTAATGTTGTGGTTCCTCAGTGCGCCATCATGGACCTTCTTCTCTTTTCTCTCTACTCTCTCAGTTGGCTATTTCCACAAGCCCATAGCTTTAAATGCAATATTTATATTGGTATCTACCATATTTATATCTCCAGAACAGTCTTCTCTTGGAGTGTCCAACAGGTTTACACACTATTTGACTTTGGTGCTTCATGAACATCTGAAAATAAAACTCTTGACCTCCTTCTAGCTTAATTTCCATTCCAGTAAATTTCTCAAATCAGAAACCTATTAGACATCTTTGATCCTCTTTTTCTCTCCCTCATGCTTTATACATACTCCAGCAATAGATCCGATTATAAGTACCTCCAAAATATACTTGGATTCCATTAAAAAAAAAAAAAAAAACTATTGCCAATTTCAACTCATAGCGACCCTATAGGACAGATTCCACTAATACTCTTCTATTCCATTTCCTTCACTTTAATACAGGTCACCATCGCCTTTCATTTGGCCTACTACAGTAGCCTCCTAAATGGTCTCTCTACTTCCATTCTTACTGCTCCAAGCCACTCTCTGCACATGGGCCAAAGACATCTTAAAACATAAACCATATCATGTCACTGTCTAAATAAAACCTTACTGCACATTGAATAAAACTCCTTACTCTGGCCTACAAAGTTTTACTTGATCTAACCCTGACCTATCACTGCAACCCTATATCATACTACCCTTCTCCTTGGGCCTGAGCTGTCTTCCTTACTCTTCCTTGGACACATCATACTCTTCACTCACTTCGGTTCCTTTGCACACACTTTTCTTTCTCCCGGATATGCTCTTCCCTCCATTTGCTGATGGCCAACTCTTTCTCCATCTTCAGGTTTTAGCTTAAATTTCATCTTTTTCAGAAAGGACATCTTTGACCTCTGTCTCAGTTCCTTATTTCCATAAAACATCATAATTTATAATTATTTCATGTATTTTTTCTTTCACTTGCTTAATGGTTTATATATATATACATATATATATATAAGCTTCAGGATAGAAGTGACCACTTACGTACTCCTCACCTTATAACCACAAGGCTCATAACATAAGCACTAGATAAGTATGTGTTAAGTGAGTCAATTAATGTTGCATAAGTGCCAAAAAACAAAATAAAAAGGCCTTCCAAGGAAAAACAAATGAAAGAGCTTTGTCTCTGGACTGCAGAAACCTTGATGTTCAAGATTCGTTGTCCAAAGCAGTTCTTTCCTGGTATGATTTAAGAGAAAAAAGAATGTGGAGAGATGTGTATTCCCCATAGACCATAAAATAACTATTTAGGGAACCTAGGAGCTAGTTACTGGTGTACAATTAACTGGCCTCATTGCTAACTGTAAAACGTCTCATTTTACCAACTTAAAGTAGATATCTGAACTTTATTTAATGGGCACCCTTACCATTTAAATGCTCAATCCTACACTTCAAATCTAACACCCAATTAAAATGCATGGGGGAAGTTCACACCTTGGTATCTGCCTACATAGCTATCTATTTATGTAGCAAAAGCTGTCAACATGTCAAGAAGAGATAGAATTTTTCCCTCTGTTTAGGAAGTACACTAACAACATTAACAACAGAAATCAGAGCAAATCAAATGAGTTTGTTTCTACCCATCCCAAGGTATATGAAGATAGGAACACTTTTAAGTTGCTCCAAGTACAACTACAGGTATGTTCCCTAGTTTAAGACTTTCTACTTAATAGCTGCTGGTACCTTTTTGATTTCCTCCTTTCCCACATACCACAGGGGTTGACACACCTTGAAGATGCAGTTATAAGAATGAAGACTTAGGTGACCAAAAGTCAATCAATCTCTCTTTCTATTTCTTTCTCTTCCTTGATAGATATCTAGATAGATAGATGGATAGACAGAGAGACAGATAGATAGATAGACAGACTGACATTGTTGTTAGGTGCCATCAAGACAGTTCCAACTCATAGGTACCTTCTGTACAACAGAACAAAACACTGCCAGGTCCTGCACCATCCTCACAATTGTTATGTTTGAGGCCATTGCTGCAGCCACTGTGTCAATCCATCTCATCGAGGGTCTACCTCTTTTTCTCTGATCCTTTGCTATACCAAGTGTGATATCCTTCTCCAGGGACTGGGCCCTCCTGATAACAAGTTCAAAGTACATGAGAAGAAGTATCACCATCCTCGCTTCCAAGGAGCACTCTGGCTGCCTTTCTTCCAAGACAGACTTATTCATTCTTCTAGCAGTCCATGGTATATTCAATATTCTTTGACAACACCATAATTCAAAGACATCAATTCTTCTTCAGTCTTCCTTATTCATTGTCCAGCTTTTGCATGCATATGAGGTGACTGAGAATGTCATGGCTTGGGTCAGGCACACCTTAGTCCTCAAAGTGACATCTTGGACTTTTTAACACTTTAAAGAGTACTTTTGCAGCAGATTTGCCCAACAAAATGCAGTTTGATTTCCTGACTCCTGCTTCAATGGGCATTGATTGCAGATCCAAGTAAACTGAAATCCTTGACATCAATCTTTTCTCCATTTATCATGATTTTGCTTATTAGTTCAGTTGTGAGGATTTTTGTTTTATGTTGAGGTGTAATCCATACTGAGGGAAGACTGATCTTCACTAGTAATTGCATCAAGTCCTCTTCCTTTTCAGGAAGGAAGATTGTGTCATCTGCATATCACCACATTCTTCCTCCTGATGCCACATTCTTCATATAGTCCAGTTTCTCAGATTATTTTCTCAGCATACAGATTGAATAAGTATGATGAAAGGATACAACCCTGACACACACCTTTCTTGATTTTAAACCGTGCAGTAACCCCTTGCTCTGTTCCAAGAACTGCCCCTTGGCCTATGCACAGGTTCTGCATGAGCACAGTTAAGTGTTCTGGAATTCCTATTATTCGTAACGTTATCCATAATTTGCTATGATCCACACATTCAAAGGGCACTGTATAGTCGATAAAACACAGATAAACATCTTTCTAGTATTCTCTGCTTTCATCCAAGATCCATCTGACATCAGCAATGATATCCTTCATTCCATGTCCTCTTCTGAATCCAGCTTGAATTTCTGGCAGTTCCCTGTCAATGTACTACTGGAACTGCTTTTCAATGATCTTCAGCAAAATTTTACTTGCATGTGACATTAATGATATTGTTCAATAATTTCCTCATTCTGTTGGATCACCTTTCCTTGGAATGGGCACAAATATGGATCTCTTCCTGTCAGTTAGTCAGGTAGCTGTCTTCCAGATTTCTTGGTATGGAATAGTGAGCACCTCCAGCGCTGCATCCGTTTGTTGAAAAATCTCAATAGATAGTCTGTCAATTTCTGGAGCCTTGTTTTTTACCAATGCCTTCAGTGCAGCTTGGACTTCTTCCTTCAGTACCATTGATTCTTGATTTTACGCTACCTCCTGAAATTGCTGAATGCCAATCAATTCTTTTTGGTACAGTGACTGTGCATTCCTTCCATCTGCTTTTGATGCTTCCTGTGTCACTCATTATTTTGCCCAAAGAATCCTTCAAAATTGCAACTCGAGGCTTGAGTTTTTAATTCAGTTCTTTCAGCTTGAGAAATGCCGAGTGTGTTCTTCCCTGTTTGACTTTCTAACTCCAGGTCTTTGGATATCTCTTTATAATACTTTATTTTGTCTTCTCTAGCTCTCCTTTGAAATCTCCTGTTAAGCTTTTTTACTCCATCAGCTCTTCGCTTTAGCTACTCTGCATTCATGAGTATGTTTCAGAGTCTCTTCTGACATCCATTTTGGTCTTCTCTTTTTTTCCTGTCTTTTTAATGATCTTTTGCTTTCTTCATGAATGACATCCTTTATGTCTTCTTACAACTTGTCTGGTCTTCAGTCATTAGTGTTCAATGCTTCAAATCTATTCTTGAGTCAGTCTCTAAATTCAGGTAGACTGTACTCAAGGGTGTACTTTGGCTCTCATGGACTTGTTCTAATTTTCTTCAGCTTCAACTTGAACTTGAATATGGGCAACTGATGATCTCTTCTGCAGTCTGCCCCTGGCCTTATTCTGACTGATGATAGTGAGCTTCTCTATCATCTCTTTCCCCATATGTAGTTGGTTGGATTCCTGTGTATTCCGTCTGGTAAGATTCACGTGTAGAGTCGCCATTTAAGTTGTTGAAATAAGATATTTGCAATGAAGAATTTGTTGGTCTTGCAAAATTCTATCATGTGATCCCCAGCATCGTTTCTATCACCAAGTCCATATTTCCCAACTACCAGTCCTTCTTAAATTTCAACTTTTGAATTCTAACCACCGCTAATTATCAATGCGTCTTGATTACATGTTTGATCAATTTCAGAGTGCAGAAGTTAGTAAAAATCTTAAATTTCCTCATCTTTGGTATTAGCGGTTGGTGCATAAATTTGAGTATAGTCATATTACCTGGTCTTCCTTGGAGGTGTATGGATATTATCCTATCACTGACAGAGTTGTACTTCAGGAATGATTTTGAAATGTTCTTTTTGATGATGAAGGCAATGCCATTCTTCTTCAATTCGTTATTCTCAGCATAGTAGACCATATGATTGTCTGATTCAAAATGGTCAATAGCAGTCCATTTCACTCACTAATTTTTAGGATATAAATCTTTATGAATTCCATTTCATTTTTGACAACTTCCAATCTTCCTAGATTAATACTTCATACATTCCACATTCTGATTATTAACGGATATTTACAGCTGTTCCTTCTCATTTTGAGTTGTGCCACGTCAGCAAATGAAGGTCCTGAAAGTATGACACCATCCATGTCATTAAGGTCACCTCTACTTCGAGGGGGTAGCTCTTCCTCAGTTGTATTTTGAGTGTCTTCTAACCTGAGGGGCTCATCTTCTGGCAGTACATCAGGCAATGTTCCACTGCTATTCATAAGGTTTTCTTTTCTTTTTTATTCTTGTACTTTAAGTTTAGAACTAAGTTAGTGTCTCATACAAAAATTTATACATATATTGTTATGTCCTTAATTGCTCTCCCTATACCATGACAGCACACTCTTCCTTTCCACCCTGGATTTTCCATGTCCATTCAACCAGCTCCTGACCCTCTCTGCCTTCTCATCTCGCCTCTGGACAGGAGCTGCCCATTTAGTCTCTTGTATCTACTTGAACTAAGAAGCACACTCTTCACGAGTATCATTTTATGTGTCATAGTCCAGTTTAATCTTTGTCTGAAGAGTTGGCCTTGGGAATGGCTTTCGTTTTAGGCTAACAGAGAATCTGGAGGCCATGTCTTCCAAGGTCCCTCCAGTCTCAGTCAAACCATTAAGTCTGGTCTTTTTACTAGGATTTGAGTTCTGCACCTCACTTTTCTCCTGCTCCATCAGGGACTCTCTGTTGTGTTCCCTGTCAGAGTGGTCAGTGGTGGTAGCAGGGCAACGTCTAGTTCTTCTGGTCTCAGGCTGATGAAGTTTCTGGTCTATGTGGCCCCTTTCTGTCTCTTAGGCTAATACTTTCCTTGTGTCTTTGGTGTTCTTCATTCTCCTTTGCTCCAGGTGGGTTGAGACCAATTGATGCATCTTAGATGGCCGATTGCTGGCTTTTAAGGCCTCAGATGCCACTCACCAAAGTAGGAGGCAGAACATTTCCTTAATAAACTTTGTTATGCCGGTTGACCTAGATGTCCACTGAAACCATGGTCCCCAGACCCCTGCCCCTGCTACTCTGTCCCTCAAAGTGTTTGGTTGTATTCAGGAAACTTCTTAGCTTTGGTTTAGTCTGGTTGTGCTGACTTCCTCTGTAGTGTGTACTGTCCTTCCCTTTACCTAAGATAATTCTTGTCTACTCTCTAGTTAGTGAATACCCCTATCCCTCCATCCCCACCCTCGTAACCATCAAAAAATGTTTTCCTCTGTGTTTAAACCTTTTCTTGAGTTCTTATAACAGTGGTCTAATACAATATTTTTCCTTTTGCTACTGACTAAATACACTCAGCATAATGCTTTCCAGATTCCTCCATGTTATGTTTCATGGACTCATCATTATTCTTTATCTTTGTGTAGTATTCCATTGTGTGAACATAACATAATTTGTTTACCCATTCACCCAGTGATGGGCACCTAGGTTGTTTCCATCATTTTGCTGTTGTGAACAGTGCTGCAATGAACATGGGTGTGCATATATCTATTCGTGTGACAGTTCTTATTTCTCTAGGATATATTCCAAGCAGTGGGATTGCTGGATCTTATGGTACTTCTATTTCTAGCTTTCTGAGGAAGCGCCAAACTGATTTCCAAAGTTGTTGTACCATTTTACCTTCCCACCAACAGTGTATAAGTGTTCCAGTCTCTCTGCAAACTCTCCAACATTTATTATATTGTGTTTTTTGGATTAATGCTAGCCTTGTTGGGGTGAGATGGTATCTCACTGTAGTTTTGATTTGTGTTTCTCTAATGGCTAATGATTGTGAGCATTTCCTCATGTGTCTGTTAGCTGCCTGAATGTCTCCTTTGGTGAAGTGCCTGTTCATATCCTTTGCCCATTTTTAATTGGGTTATTTGTCTTTCCATTGTTGAGGTTTTGCAGCATCTTGTAGATTGCAGAGATTAGACACCGATTGGATTTGTCATAGCCAAAATTCTTTTCCCAGTTTATAGGTTGTCTTTTTACTCTTTTGGTGCAGTCTTTTGATGAGCATAAGTGTTTGATTTTTAGGATCTCCCAGTTATCTAGTTTGTCTTCTGGTGTTTGTGCACTGTTACTTATGGTTTGTATTCTGTTTATGCCATGTACTAGGGCTCCTAGCATTGTCCCTATTTCTTCTTCCATGATCTTTATCATTTTCAATTTTATACTTAGGTCTTTGATCCATTTTGAGTTTGTTTTTGTGCATTGTGTGAGGTATGGGTCCTGATTCAGTTTTTTGCAGATCGATATCCAGTTATGCCAGCACCATTTGTTAAAGAGACGGTCTCTTACCCATTAAATGGACTTTGGGGCTTTGTCAAATATCAGTTGCTCATAGGTGGATGGATTCACATCTGGACTCTCAGTTCTGTTCCATTGGTCTATGTCTCTGTTGTTGTACCAGTACCAGGCTGTTTTGACTACCATGGCAGTATAATAAGTTCTAAAACCAGGTAGTGTGAGGCCTCCCACTTGTTCTTCTTCTTCAGTAATGCTTTACTTATCCAGGGCTTCTTCCCTTTCCATATGAAGTTGGTAATTTGTTTCTCCATCTCATTAAAAAATTGGAATTTGGATTGGGATTGCATTGTATCTGTCAATCGCTTTGGGTAGAATTGATATTTTCACAATGTTGAGTCTTCCTATCCATGAGCAAGGTATGTTTTTCCATTTGTGCAGGTCTTGTTTGGTTTCTTGCAGTAGCGCCTTGTAGTTTTCATTGTATAGGTCTTTTACATCTCTGGTTAGATTTATTCCTAAATATTTTATCTTCTTGGGGGCTATAAAAAATGTATCAATTTGGTGACTTCCTCTTCAAAGTTCTCGTTGTTGGTGTAGAGGAATCCAACTGATTTTTGTATGTTTATCTTGTATCCTGATACTTGCTGAAATCTTCTATTGATTCCAGTAATTTTCTTGTGGATTCTTTGGGGTTTTCTGTGAATAAGGTCATATCACCTAAAAATAGAGGTACCTTGACTTCTTCCCTACCAATTTGGATGCTCTTTATTATTATTATTATTTTTTTCCTAGCCTGATTGCTCAGTCTAGGACCTTCAGCACAATGTTGAATAAGAGTGGTGATAAATGGCATCTTGTCTGGTTCCTGTTCTCAAGGGGAATGCTTTCAAAGTCTCTCCATTTAGGATGATGTTGGCTGCTGTCTTTGTATAAACGACCGTAATTATGTTGAGGAATTTCCCTTCTATTCCTATTTTGTTTAAGAGTTTTTATCATGAATGGGCATTGGACTTTGTCAAATGTCTTTTCTGCATCGATTAACAAGATCATGTGGTTCTTGTCTTTTGTTTTATTGATGTGATGGATTACATGGATAGTTTTTCTAATGTCAAACAATCCCTGCATACCCGCTATAAATCCCACTTGATCATGGTGAATTATTTTTTTGATATGTTGCTGAATTCTATTGGCTAGACTTTCGTTGAGGATTTTTGCATCTATGTTTATGAAGAATATTGGTCTTCAATTTTCTTTTTTTTTGTGGTGTCTTTTCCTGGTTTTTGTATCAGGGTTATGCTGGCTCATAGAATGGGTTTGGGAGTATTCCATCATTTTCTATGCTCTGAAATACCTTTAGCAGTAGTGGTGTTAACTCTTCTCAGAAAGTTAGGTACAATTCTCCAGTGAAACCATCCAGGCCAGGGTTTTTTTTTTTTTTTTTTTTAATTGTAGTTTTTTAATTACCTTTTCAATCTCTTTTTTGCTATAGGTTTATTTAGTTGTTCTACCTCTGTGTTAATTTAGGTATGAATTTCTAGAAATTTGTCCATTTCCTCTAGGTTTTCAATTTTTTTAGAGTACTATTTTTCAGAGTAATCTGTTATGATTCTTTTAATTTCAGTTGGGTCTGTTTTGATATCACCCATCTCTTTTCTTATATGGGTTATTTTCTTCCTCTCTTGTTTCTCTTTTGTCAGCTTGGCCAATGGTTTATCAGTTATGTTGATCTTTTTCAAGAATCAGCTTTTGATCTTGTTAACTCTTTCAATTGTTTTTCCATTCTCTATTTCATTTAATTCTGCTCTAATTCTTATTATTTCCTTTCTTCTGGCTCCTGAGGGTTTCTTTTGCTGCTCTCTTTCTACTTGTTCCAGTTGTAGGGTTAATATTTTGATTGTGGCCCTTTCTTCTTTTTGGCTGTGCGCATTTATTGCTATAAACTGACATCTGAGCACTGCTTTTGCTGTGTCCCAAAGGTTCTGGTAGGATATGTTTTCATTCTCATTTCATTCTTTGAATTTCTTTATTTCATCCTTAATTTTTTCTATAACCCAATAGTTTTTGAGCTAGGTGTTGTTCAGTTTCCATGTGTTTGATTCTTTTTCCTTGCTTTTTCTGTTATTGCTTTCTACTTTATGGCCAGAAAAGATGCTTTGTAATATTGTGATGCTCTGGATTCTGTTATGGCTTGCTTTATGACCTAATATGTGGTCTAGTCTAGAGAATGTTCTATGTCTGTTGGAAAAGAAAGTATACTTGGTTGCTGTTGGGTGGGGTGTTTGGTATACGTCTATGAGGTCAAATTGATTGATTGTAGCATTTAGCTCTTCAGTGTCTTTGTTGAGCTTCTTTCTGGATGTTCTGTCCTTCACTGAAAGTGGTGTGTTGAAGTCTTCTGCCACTATTGTGGAGCTGTCTATCTCTCTTTTCAGTGCTGTTAGAGTTTATGTATTTAGAAGCCCTGTTGTTGGGTGCATAAATATTTATTATAGTTATGTCCCCCTGGTGTACTGACCCTTTAATCATTATATAGTGTCCTTCCTTATGCTTTGTGGTGGATTTTACTTTACAGTTTATTTTTTCAGAGATTAATATTGCCACTCCTGCTGTTTTTTGAGTATTGTTTCCTCGATATATTTTTTTGCATCCTTTAAGTTTTAGTTTGTTTGTGTCTTTAAGTCTAAGTTGTGTCTCTTGTAGGCAGCATATAAGCGGATCGTGTTTTTTAATCTAATCTGCCACTCTCTGTCTCTTTATTGGTGTATTTAGTCCTTTTACATTGAGCGTAATTATTGATAGGTATGAGTTTAGTGCTGTCATTTTGATGTCTTTTTGTGTGTTGTTGACAGTTTCTTTGTTCTACTTAATTTTCTGTGCTGAGTTTTTTTTTTTTTTTAATGCATTTTCTTCTCATCCTTTTCATTGTTGTTGATTTTGTATTTGCTGAGTCTTTATGTTTTTCTTGTTTTTTTATTTTGATGTATAAGATTGTTATTTTCCTTTGTGGTTACTTTAATATTTACCTCTATTTTTGTAAGTGTAAACCAGTCTTTTATTTCTTTATATTGCCTTGACTTCCTCTCCATATGAAAAACCTATGTCTACATTTTTTAGTCCCTCTTTTTTGTTTTTGTGTTGTCATCTTTTACATATTGACATCTCTGTTTCCCTATTTTCAGTGTTTTAGCTTTAATTTATTTTTGTGACTTCTCTATCTTGGTTGCTATCTGGTTGCTCTGTCCTGTGTTCTAGTCTTGGGTTGTTATCTGATGCTATTGATTTTCTAACCAGAGGACTCCCTTTAGTATTTCTTGTAATTTTGGTTTGGTTTTTTGAAATTCTCCAAACTTCTGTTTATTTGGAAATGCCCTAATTTCTCCATCATATTTGAGGACAGTTTTGCTGGATATACAATTCTTTGCTGGTAATTATTTTCCTTCAAGGCTTTATGTATGTCATCTCATTGCCTCTTGCCTGCACAGTTTCCACTGAGTAGTCCAAGCTTAGTCTTAGTGACTCTCCTTTGTAGATGACTTTTCATTTATCCCTACACACTCTTAAAATTCTCTCTTTATCTTTGGTTTTGGCAAGTTTGATTATAATATGTCTTGGTGACTTTCTTTTGGGATCTACCTTACGTGGGGGTCGATGAGCCTCTTGGATAGATATCTTCTCATCTTTCATGATCTCAGAGAAGTTTTCAGCCAGCAAATCTTCAACAATTCTCTCTGTATTTCCTGTTATCCCCCTGCATTCTGTACTACAGTAATTCATTACGTTATTCCTCTTGATAGAGTCCCGCATAATTCTTAGAGTTTTTCATTTTTTTAAATTCTTTTATCTGATTTTTCCTCAAATAAGTTGGTGTCAAGTGCTTTATCTTCAATATCATTAATTCTGACTTCCATTGCCTCAATTCTGCTCCTATGCCTTTCTATTGAGTTGTCTGATTCTGAAATTTTGTTGTTAATCTTCTGGATTTCTGATTGCTGTCTCTCTATGGATTCTTGCAGCCTATTAAATTTGTCATTATGCTCTTGAATAACCTTATTAAGATCCTCTATTGCTTTGTCTGTGTGTTCCTTGGCATGTTCTGCACTTTGAATGACCTCTTTCCTGATCTCTTGGAAAGTTCTGTACAATAATCTTTTGTATTCTACATCCAGTAATTCCAAGAAAGTGTTTTCCTCTGAAAACTTTCTTGATTCTTTATTTTGGGAGCTTGCTGAAGCCATCATGGTCTGCCTCTTTATGTTATTTGATATTGACTGTTGTCTCCAAGCCATCAATAAGTTATTATATTTATTTATTTTATATTTGCTTAAGGTGTCCTAGCTTCTTGTTTCTTTTTGTTTTGATATGCCCAAATATGCTGCTCATGTGAGCTAGTTTGATTATTGGCACCTTTGAAGCTCTAAGGTCCTGTCATCAAGTGGCTAGAGCTGTTACTAAGTCTATGAGCCCAGGTGTCTGTTTATTTTTCTTGCTGGAATTCAGCTCAGGTGTCCAGTAGTCACTCACCAAGTGTGTGGTGTAGGCTGTCACCTACAGGCCTAGACAGGCATGAGTGATTGCTGTAGGCACAGGTATCTGGCTGCAGTAGGGAGGCACACACTGAGCAAGGGAGGGGGCTGAAGGCTGCCCCTGAGTGTCTGGGAGTAAAACGTGTCCCTGTTCCCTAGAATGCATAGTTGGGTGGGTTTTGCAGCAGAACTATGATCACCCAATGCTTTTGGCTGTAAGGACTAGGGGGCAGCACCACTTATTTTTGGACCCCTGTCACTGGTGGCTAGGTGGTGTGGTTGGAGCCACCACCTCAGGCCCCTGATATGTGTGGGTGAGCACCCTGCTTAATGGGCAGAGTGGTGTCAGATGTCACGAACCTGCCACTCTACCTTATAGCTGAAACAGAGGAAGTTAGACTTCAGGTATATACCCTGTTGTACTGTGGTAATGAGGGCCTATGCTGTTTAAATGGGACCATACAAGTCTGTGCAGGGGTGAAAGGCATTCAAACTCCATGGACCACTTATGCCTGTGCCTAGGCAAAGGAGGTGTGCCTAACCTGAGTTTCTGGCTTAGGGGAGCTGGCAGATTATTTTTTCCCTGTTTGTTAATTTATTCCCTCTCCAAGACCAGGAGAATGGCTCAGGACACTTGACGGGTCATACTTCCAGCCCAGGGGACTTGGCAATTGCTGAAGCCAGCCCAGGACCTGGTGCAGAGCAGGGAGGAGAGAGGTAAATGGTAGAGAGATTTTTCTCAAAGTGGGTGTTTTTCGAACCACGTGGTAGGCCAGACGCAAGCACTTATCTTTCACCAATTGAGCAGTGCTTCTCATTGGTTCTGGATGCAGGAGTAGACTTTCTGCTGCTGGGTCTCTCCCAATGTGGAAAATGCCTCCCGAGCACCACTGCTTGCCTCACTGCACAGGTGAGCCAATCCAGACTAAAGGGCAGGTCAGTTCGGGCAACTCGTTGCTGCTTATGAACCATCTCTCTCTCTCCCTGCCACTCAGTCCAATTCCTCAACTTTGCCTTTAGTGCTCAGTGCTCCTAGATTGTCATATATAGTTGATTCACTTTTTTTATTGGGTCTTTGTTGTAAGAGGGACCACAGGAAGCATCTGACTACTCCACCATCTTGGCCCCGCCTCTTCCAAAACTAGCAGCTTTTTGAGTCACTTGATTAATAGGCTGGAGTAGCACAGCCAAATGAAGGATATGTTGCCTCCAAAATCCAAAGAGGCCCATCAGGCATGGTGCCTCCTTTTTAGTTGTGGGAGGGGCCAGATGCAATAACTTCACTTTGGAAGGAATATCTTGACATGCTGCACACCACTAAACCACTAGAAATTTCACTGAGGTGGAAGGTGCCTGAATTTTTGTCAGATAAATTTTCAACACTCTAGCATGCAAATGTTTTACCAATAGATCCAGAGTCATTGACCCTTCTTCCTTACTGGTCCAGTCAGTAGACTCTCATCAATGTAATGGAACACTGTGACATCTTGTGGAAGGAAAGGCGATCTAGTTCCCTGTGGACTAAGTTACAGCATAAGGCTGGAGAGTCAATATACCCCTAATATAGGACACTGAAGATGTGTTGCTGGCTTTGCCAGCTGAAAGTAAACTGTTTCTGGTGGTCTTTCAAAACAGGTATGAAAAAAAAGGCATTAGCCAGATCAATAGCTGCATACCAGGTTCCAGGAGATGTATTAATTTTTTGAGAAATGAAACCACCTTGGACAGCAGCTGCAATTGGAGTCACCACCTGGTTAAGTTTTTGATAATCCAGTGTCATTCTCCAAGATCTGTCTTTTTTTGCACAAGCCAAATAGGCTAATTGAATGGCGATGCAGTGGGAATCACCACCCCTGCATCCTTCAAGTCCTTGATGGTGGCAGTAATCTCTGAAATCCCTTTAGGATGTGATATTGCTTTTGCTTTACTATTTACCCAGGTAAGGACAGTTCTAATGGCTTCTACTTGGCTTTTCCTACCATAATAGCTCTTAATCCACTTGTCAGGAGTCCATAGTGGGGGGTTCTACAAGTTGCTGAGTCTATCTATTCCAGTTACGCATGCTGGAACTGTGGAAATCACCACAGGATGTGTTCAGTGACACACTGGACCTACTGTGAGCTGAAGCTAAGCTAAGACTCCATTAATAACCTGACCACCATACATCACTTTGATGTTTTCTGTCTCCTGGAATTAGTGTCACTTCAGAGCCAGTATTCAGTAATCTCAAAAAAATCTGATTATTTCCTTTTCCCCAATGAACAGTCACTCTCATAAAAGGCCATAGATCCTGTTGGGGAAAGTGGGAAGAAAGATTAACAGAATCGATTTGTGGCAGCGTAGTAGGGTCCTTCCTCAAGGGAACCTGGCTTCCCCTTCATTCAGGAGGTTGTGGGTCTGTAAACTCATTCAAA
This sequence comes from Dugong dugon, assembly GCA_030035585.1. Lineage (NCBI taxonomy): Eukaryota > Metazoa > Chordata > Mammalia > Sirenia > Dugongidae > Dugong > Dugong dugon. The sequence goes on along the minus strand of CM057463.1, from coordinate 94,641,297 downwards.
TCTGGGAATTGATTGAGGGGCCATGACTCTCTGTTTTCGCAATTTGAGTTATACTGCCATTCACTTGATCTAGAATTCTTCCACTTATACAGACCAAGTAAATATTTACTAGGTTTCCCATCTATTTCATTCCTAGGGACACCAGAACTAAGTAACCAATGCCATAAGTCCATACTAGTCAGACTATTCTGATTACTGCTTTGATTCTGCTGTCCATTACACTAACCACACTCACCTTGTCTTTGTCAATTAAGTGCCACCATTTGGCCCCTACCACCACGGGTTCCAATCAGCCACATTGTAGTTAGATATCTTAATTCAGTTAGGTCAGCTCCCACTGTAAAATATGATTTACATAAAATAGCAATCATAGCAGTCTTCAAGGATGCTGGGGCTCCCTTCAGAAATTTATTCCTCACCGTTGTGGTAAAAGGTATGTCCTCTGGACACTCCATGTGTGAGTCTGTGGGTCTAACTTGATAAATCCACTCTAACACGCCAATTTCCCTAAGCCTTTGGATACTGTCATGAATTTAATTATGTCCCCCAAAAATGTGTGTCAATCTGGCTAGGCCATGATTCCCAGTATTGTGTAATTGTTCACTATTTTGTCATCTGATGTGATTTTTCTGTATATTATAAATTCTGCCTCTCTGATGTTAATGAGGCAGGATTAAAAGTAGTTATATTAATGAGGCAGAATTCAATCTATAAGATTAGGTTGTGTCTTAAGTCAATCTCTTTGGAGATATAAAAGACAGAAGTGAGCAGAGAGACATGGAGACCTCATACCACCAAGAAACAAGAGCCAGGAGAATAACACGTCCTCTGGACTCATGTTCCCTGTGCTGAGAAGCTCCTTGACTGGGGAAGATTGACTACAAGGACCTTCCCCCAGAGCCAACAGAGAAAGAAAGCCTTCCCCTGGAGCTGGCACCTTGAATTCAGACTTCTAGCCTCCTAGACTGTGAGAGAATAAATTTCTTTTTGTCAAGGCCATCGACTTGTGGTATTTCTGTTATAGCAGCACTAGATAACTAAGGCAGATATCTTCTTCTACAATATACTAAGGCAATTCTGGTACTTCAATTGATTTAGTGTAGGCCACCACCTAATCCATGCTTCAACAAACCAAACAAACAAACTATTAGATCCTTTCCTAACCTCTCAAGCTGAAACATTGAATGAAGAAGCTGTGCTTAATGGGACCATTTCCATAAGCTCAGAGTGATCCAACTTTATGTTCCTTATACCATTATCCCACACCCTTAATAGCCATTTCCATACATATTCCCCAGGTTTCTGTTTGTACATATTAGAAAAGTTAAGCGGTTCTTTTAGAGTGTAGTGCACCTCCTCCTCTTCATACTTTGTATTCACCTTTTGGGTTTGCTCAGACTTAAGTCTAGTTATAAGACTAGAAGTAAAAATGTGTGGTGCAGATGTTTTTTGAGAATATTCAGCAATGTCTTACAAGGCATCTGCCTTGGGTGATGCCACAGGCAACGACTCAGATGCTACCCTAGGCGATGTCTCAGACAAAGGCTCTTCAGACACAGCTGGGTTAATCTCATCAGTTGTGAGTGGAGGGGTTAATGATTTTGTTGCGCAGAGCAATTCAACATAATTTAGGGGCTCAGTGCCCCCAGGTTCTGGATTATCTGCCAATATGTCCCTATCCCCCCAAGTTTCAGGATCCCATTTCTTCACAATCAATGCCCTCACTTTAACTTCAGACACCACTCAAGGTCGGGAATTCAACTGATGTTGTAATTCAGTCACTCTTATGACAAGACTCTAGGTTTGTTACAACAAGAAATAACGCCTTCTTCAGGGCACAAGTGGCAACTTTGAGGTCATTTATGTGGCACTTGAGCTTTGATTCTGAAGCCTTTAGCTTACCCCTTTCTGTCACCACTTTGTCTAGCAAAAGTGAGACCAACCAACCAGCTTCCTTATAGTTCTCATTCTGACAAAACTGTAGAAAAGTATCAAGCATGCTATCACCTACAGCCTTGCCTCTCACAATACCTGATGTATTGGTAGTGATACTTTTCATATTTCAATTGCCACATCACACCATGGATTAGCAGTGCCCTCTTTACTACTGGAAGTAGAGTCATCAACTTCTTTAAGACTAACCAGACTTGAGAACCAATTTAGAAAACTCATCCTTAAAATTGTGTTTCTCCAGAACCACTCTCACTCTCAATACCAAACGTTTTAGGCTGGGTTCTCTAAAGAAGCAAAACCAGTGAAGCATATATGTACATACACACACACACAGAGAGAGACAGACACAGAGAGATTTATATCGAGGAAATGGCTCACACAGTTGTAGAGGCTGGAAATTCCCAAGTTTGTGAGTCAGGCATCACAGACTGCAAGGGCTGAAGAACCCAAGATCAGCAGGACAGACAGCAGGCTTCTGGCTCAAGTCCCAAGAACCAGAGGTCAGATGATGAACAGCCAAATACAGGATCCAGAGCAGAGCAAGAACCAGTAAGTTTTGCCATCAAGTCCATATACATTTGATGCAGGCCACACCGCCAAAGAAACTCCTTTCAACCAATTGGCTGCTAATGGCAGATCTTATCATGGAAGTGATTACATTATATCAAATCTCATCTTAGAGGTGATTATACCTTATGTAACTGCCGTACTACTTTACAACCACCAAACCACTGAGAATTCATGGTCCAGTAAAGTTGACACAGAACCTTAACCATCACACTATGAGTTTATTTCTTTCTTATTTTGTCAAATACAGTTAGTTGCAACAAGTTCACATTTTCAATATTTTGCCTCAATAGTATCTACAGCAAATCTACAAGATCATTTATATATATATAGTCTTCCAAGTTAGAGTAGGCACAGTTTTACCAAGTATTTTTCCACTTCTTAAAACAGTCACCATTATTCCATCGCCAATAAAAATCCCCTCACTGCTCCACCTTTTATTTCCAGAACCAATGTCCCATATTTCAGATATTTGTAATACCAGAAGTCTACTTTTAGGTGCTTCTGTACTGGCCTGTTTGTTGTATTCTGTACTTATCTATTGATATATGACAAATTACCACAAACTTAGTGACTGAAAACAACAAACATTTATTATCTCACAATTTCTATGAGTGAGAGGTCTGGGCATGGCATAGGTGGCATCTCTGCTCCAGAGTCTCACGAGGCTACAATTAAGATGTTGGCCAGGGCTGAGTTATCATCTGGAGGGTCAACTGGGAGAAAAACCACTTCCCTGCTTGCATAGTTGTTGGAAGCATTCATTCCCTTACATCTGTAGCTGTAGGATTCCAGGCAGCTTACTTCTTTAAAGCCAGCTATAGAAGAAGAGACACCAGTAAGACAGACACTACAATCTTATGCATTCACAGAAATGTAATCACATACATCCCGTCACTATTGCTATCTTTCATCAGTTAGAAACAAGTCACAGTCCGTTCTATAGGTGGCAACCTTCTATATGATTCTGGGTTAGAATTTATCATTGAGAGGTACTTGTATGTTATTTGGAAGGTGGAAGTGAATTTGAAGTCATTATTCTTAGAAAGTTGTGGCCTCCAGACATTGCAATTTTATAGGCCTCTTCACAAGCCCCCAAGTTGTCCTAATGACAAGAGAGCTTCCAGAGTTCCCCATGAGTCTTCGTTGCTAGACCTACTTCAACACTTCAATCTGAAGTCTTTAGTGACTATTTCTCTGATCCTCTGGCTACAGTCTTCCAGATATTTATTCCTGCTGTGGATTAAATTGTGTCCCCAACAAAAATATATGTTGAAACCTAATGTCTGTACCTATAAATATGACCCTTTTTGGAAAAAGAGGTTTTCTTTTTTATGTTAATGATGTCAAACCAGAGTAAGATGGATCCTAAACTTAATCACTTCTGAGTTATAAAAGGAACAGAATAGTCACAGAAACACACACGGGGGCAAGACAGGCACCAAGAGACTCCAAGATTCACCAAGGACCTCCCCTTACAGCCATTCCCTAAATTCAGACTTCTAGCCATGAACTGTGAGAAAATAAATTTCTGCCAACCACCTGTGATAGATATGTTTTGTTATGGCAGCACTGGGTAACTAAGACAATTCCCCTCTACTGCTCTCTAATTCATGTAAGCTAAACACCTTATTCTCATCATAGTTGTAGTGGTTCTGTTTTCCTGACCAAACCCAGACTGATATTAAACTCAGACTGTTGTAGTTTGACACATAGTTCCAAAATCTGTATACATAACTAAATAAACTTAAGAGTGTTTCCAAAAGTATATAGCAACCAAATCAAAATCCTTAGTTGGTAAGCCCTGTAATTTGGATTATCACAAAATTCTCCGTGGTAATCATGATGCAAAGCCAGTATGGGAAGGCAATAAATCAGTACTAACCAGGAGACCTGGACCAAAATCTCATCTCTTATACGTGTTAATTTTGACATTAGGTTGTTGTTGTTAGGTGCCGTCGAGTCAGTTCTGACTCATAGTGACCCTATGTACAACAGAACGAAACACTGCCCAGTCCCACGCCTTCCCTATAATTGGTTGTTATGCTGGAGCCCATTGTTAGAGCCACTGTGTCAATCCATCTCATTAAAGTTCTTCCTTTTTTTCTCTGACCCTCTACCTTATCAAGCATGATGTCCTTCTCCAGGGACTGGTACCTCCTGATAACATGTCCAAAGTACATGAAAGGAAGTCTTGCCATCCTTGCTTCCAAGGAATACTCTGTACTTCTTCCAAGACAGACTTTCTCACTCTTCTGGCAGTCCATGGTATATTCAATATTCTTCACCAACACCTAATTCAAAGGCATCAATATCTCTATGTCTCCTTTCCTTTTATGAGAAAAGACAAGTTTAGATTATTTCAAAGTTACCTTCGCTCTGATATTTAACAATTCTGAAATTTTATTTCAAACACAAAAGTCCCTCCCTAGGTTCTAATGCAAACTCTATCACTTCCTGAATGTGTAACCTTGAGAAAGTTACCACAGTCCTCTCGGCCTCAGTTTCCTCATCTGTAAAATGGGAATGATAATAATGCCTACCTTGATGAGTGGTTTTAAGTATTATATTCAAAATTAAATAATATGTGTAAAGCAGTTAAAATAATGCCTGGTATACGGAGAACTACATAAATGCTTGTTAAAATAAAATTTAAATATCATTTGGAGAGTAAAAATATTTGCTAGTACTATTATTTGAGGCTATTCTAGTACAATGTTCTAGATGATGGGAACAGAAACATAAGTATGAAAAATATTGAATATACCACAGATGGTCAGAAGAATGAACAAGTCTGTCTTGCAAGAAGGACAACCAGAATGCTCCTTATAAGCAAGAATGGTGAGTCTTTGTCTCAAACTTTGGACATGTTATCAGGAGGGACCAGTGCCTGGAGAAGGACATCAGCCTTGGTAAAGTAGAGGATCAGCAAAAAATAGAAAGACCCTCAACAAGCTGAATGGACACAGTGGCTGCAACAATAGGCTCAAGCATAACAACCAATTGTGGGGATGGTCCAGGACCGGGCAGTGTTTTGTTCTGTTGTAACTAGGGTCACGAGGAGCCAGAACCAACTCGATGGCACCTAACGACTATCACAGCAATATTCTAAGCTATTCTAGTACAATATTCTAGGTTATGGGAACAGAAACATAAGCATGAAAAGAACATTGCCCTCGAGGAACTCACAAGGTAATGGGGAAGATGGAGATATAAACAAAGAATTTTAAGAGGATATGATAAGTGGTCAATTACACAGTAGGAGCCCTGGGAATGACTGACTAATTTTGCTTGGAGGGAATAGGGAAAGATTCTCTGAGGCGATGACATTTGAGTAGTTTAGAAGGACACTGCCTGGGGGAGAAAGTGGTACTCCAGGACAGTAATTATATATTCACAGAGAAAGAAAGAGCAGATTGTCAAAATTCTTTTTGCTGAGGGAATATGTGAGCTCCTAGCAAAGCTATTTGACCCATAAATAAGTGAAATATAATGATGTTGGAATTTAAAAATGTAACTAGAAGCAATTACCAGAAAACTCAGCTTTGGTGGACTAAATAGACAGGAGTTTATTTTTCTGTCATAAAAGTAAGTATGGAAATGGACTTTTGCTTTCTAGTAAGGTGGCTCAATGAAGTCTGCCGCTGGAAACCGAGACAAGACGTCTGTGTAGGGACATACGCACTGCACAATGCTAGGAGATGCCAGTGATATAGACTTCAAAACAAGTCCCATCCTCCATCTCTTACATTCAGATTCTTCTCATCTTTTGCATCTCCATTCCTAACATATAGAAATTGATCCTTGCATAGATCTAATGGACCACAACTACCACAGCCTCTACCATATTGAGTCCAGCACAACTAGATGGTGCCTGCTACCTCTACTGAATGCTCTGGCAGGGATTACAATAGAGGGTCCCAGACAGAGTGGGAGAAAAATGTAGAACAAAATTCAAACTCACAAAAACAGACAAGATTTATTAGTCTGACTGAGACTGGAAAAACCCCAAGTGTATGGCCTCCAGATACCCTTTTAACTCAGTAGTGAAGTCACTCCCAAGGTTCACTCTTCAGGCAAAGATCAGACAGGACTATAAAATAAACAATAACACACGTAGTTCAACCATGTATACGAGACTAAATGAGCACACCAGCCCAGGGGCAAGGACAAGAAGGCAGGAGGGGACAGAAAAGCTGGACAAATGGAAATGGGGAACTCAAGGTCGAGAAGGGGAGGGTGTTACATGTTGCAGCGTTGGCTACCAATATCACAAAGCAATATGTGCATTAATTGTTTAATAAGAAACTAATTTTCTCCGTAAATTTTCACCTAAAGCCCAATTAAAAAAAAAAAAATTGATCCTTGCACTGTAAGGTGGTTGCTATGTCTAGAGACTTCATATCCACCTTGCAGACAGCAAGAAGGGGGAAAGGCAAATGGGATAAAATGAGTTCTCCCAATGAAGCTTTAGGAGTCCCTGGGTGGCACAAATAGTTAAGCACTTGACTGCTAGTCAAAGGGTTGGTGATTCAGACTTACCCAGAGGCACCTCGGAAGACAGGCCTGGTGATCTACTTCTGAAAGGTTACAGATTTGAAAACTCTATGGAGCAGTTCTACTCTGCATGCATGACGTTGCCATAAATCAGCATAGACTCGACAGCAGCTAATAACAATGTCTTAGTCATCTAGTGCTGCTATAACAGAAATACTAACACAACTGCCACTCATCCTCCCTCATTAACATCATAGAGGCAGGTTTACAACATACAGGAAAATCACACAGTACCAGGAATCATGGCCTAGCCAAATTGGGGGGACATAATTCAAACTATGACAAACAATAATGACGTGTTGGCTTTTATTCAAAAGGAATGCCCTCCACGGAGATATTCCAAACATTGTTTGGCCCAGAACTACAGCGCAGCTAAGGGGCCCTGGTGGCACAGTGGTTAAGTGGTTAAATGCTCAGCTGCTAACCAAAAGGTCCACAGAAGAAAGATGTGGCAGTCTGTTTCCATAAAGATTATAGCCTTGGAAACTCTATGGGGCAGGTCTACTCTGTTCTATAGGATTGCTATGAGTCAGAATCCACCCGATGGCAACAGGATTTTTATGGTACAACTTGGCTGCAAGTATGGTGAGAAGATTTAGGATGTAGCTTTCTAGCCTCCGTAGAAGAAGAAAGCAAGAGAGTAGATATGATTGGAACTTGGTATCTATTGCCATAACCTCATTCTTTGTTTGTGTTGGGGGATTATAAAGCATTTTCAGTTTTGTGGTTTCCACCCAGTATGCTATTGTAAGAGGCACTAACCTGCCTCTGTTTAGTTCATCCCTTTCCACTCTCTCCTTGATGTCTATGCATCAGCCAAGACGAACTTTCAGTTTCTTGGACATGCCATGTTCTCCTTCGCTCAGAATCTTTGTCTTGTTCCTCCTTCTCCCTGATTCCCTATTTTATCCCCTCTTTGTTCTTTCATGTCATAACTCCTCCCGTTCATTAAGTCTCAGTTTAAACGTTACTTTTTCAGGGAACTCTCACGATTTCGTAGTCTAAGTTTGCTCAACTTGCATCCAGTAATACTCTACACTCAGCGCACTTTAAATTCTTTTCTCTGCCTGTTTTCTGCTGCATCTAGAAAAGGACTATAAGTTTTTGCTTACTGGAGTGACTGGCCAATAATACACCCCTATTAACTTGTTGACTAGTTTGTTTAATGAAAAGGTAGTAGAATTGTAAAAAAATCCTGTGTGTTTTAGCTTCTCTAAAAGCAATGATTTAAAGTCACTATACACCACTGGAAATACTTCAAAATAATTTGGTTTCTTGATTTTATAGAAATGTCTATGTTAAAAGCAATAACAAATTTTAGGAGCCACAATGGACATATGTTTGTATGAGACCATATTCTCTAGATCAATCCAAATGTTAACTTCGTGTAAGTGACATCAAACTAATCATCTCTTTTCCCCTTTAATCTTTTCCCTGTGGCTACTACTAGTTATTTAAGAATTTTAATAGCACCTCTTGTCCTTGTAAAAATATGAGTAATGCAAAATTGATTTTTAGGATCTCATGATCTTTTGCAAATTCAATTCTTTTGGTTAATACATTCTTTGCATACCTCATAACAGTCACTAAGACAATTTGTATATTTTTTTATTTATGAAATCTACACTGTCTCTCTACCCTATCTCAGACATTTCTGGGTGAAAAATGCACATATTAACCTTATAGTTGCCGTATGTAGGTCATCCAAAACTGAATTCCTCATTTCATGAGAAAGAAATTAAACCACTGCAACCTCAAAGAACATCAGTAAATTGTGCATTTTATAATCTTTGAAATTATAGTGACACTTCAGTAACAGTATATCCAACAACTGATAGGCTAAATGAGAATACAATTCAAAACCTCTCTTCTCATTCTAAAACAAAGGAAATGAAGGGCTTATGCTGTCAATTAAGATTTATTATTCGCTCTTAAATTCTGTCTTTTACTCACTTGCTAGCTTTTGTGCTCTCATGGCCTCCTCTGTCTTTAATATAATCAAGATGGTTAGTCTATTTCTCGGAATTTTCTTTCAGTGGGGAAGTCTGTTCTTTGACTCCCTTCTACTTTTCTGAGTTTACAAAATATTCTTTATTCTTCATTGCCATAGATGTTGGCTTTGTTGTAATGCAATTAAACAGGAAACAATTAAATGATGCATAAAGAACATCAAAGTCAGATTAGGCTCTTAAACTCATTACCAGACAGGACAATGACTTCCCCAAGAGAGGATATTTTTGAGGAGACATAATGGTCAGTGTACTTTCCACTTATTTCCTGTCTCTTTTTAGAAGCAAACAGGATAGTACTTTATTTGCTTCAGTAGTCATGTTTCCAGAAACTAAAAGAAAAGTATCTCATCAATGCCAAGTTCTGCTCAAACTCATTTTTTAGATTTAGAAGAATTTTGAAATTGACAGTACATCAAGTTATGAAAACTAGTCAAGTGGTGAAAGAAAGCACACAATTAGACTTCTTCTGGTTGGCCTGGGCCCTAGGGAATGCAGAAACATAACCGTTGATCATGAACATCTAGGGATGTACTACAAAGGTAAACAACATCTTTGTTTTCTATTCAACCTCATATCAAGCAAAGAAGAAAAATAATAAAGTTATTAATAGTAAGCAAGAACATGATATTTAGAAGTTTGGAATATGAAACTTCCAGTCAGTTGACAATTTCTCCTCTGAGATACACATTTAGTTTCAGTAAAAATGAGGACTACAAAAATCTAACTTTATTTGCAACTTAACTCCATTACACTGAAATTCTGGCTCCCCAAGCACTTGGTGAGCCCCGTTACTTCTTCTGCTGAGGACAGTCTCCTCTCAAAAGCTACTGTACCATACGATTCTTCACACATTGTTACTGAGGCTTTAAACAATGTATCTTATTTATTTGATTAGTTATTTGATAAATAATTTTCACATTAGAGGTTTAATTTTCATGTTTTTTGTCAAATTCCCAAATCTTATAATAAAAAAACAGATAAATTTTTAAAATAATACTTGTAGTTGGTATAGCATCTGAGATTAAAAATGGAGTACTTCCCCTATCCTATCTGCCAAAAAAAATCTACCTTTATTTGTACATCACTATTTTATTTTGTCTCCATTCTCCTGAGACCTGAAAAGAACTTGAAGCACTTACTAATGAAGATCAAAGACTACAGCCTTCAGTATAAATTATTCCTTGTCATGGATTGAATTGTGTCCACCAAAAATATGTGTCAACTTGGCTAGGCCATGATTCCCAGTATTGTGTGATTGTCACCATTTTGTCATCTGATATGATTTTCCTATGTGTTGTAAATCCTACCTCTGTGATGTTACTGAGGCAGAATTAGAGGCAGTTATGTTAATGAGGCAGGACTCAATCTACAAGATTAGGTTGTGTCTTAAGTCCATCCTTTTTGAGATATAAGAGGGAGAAGCAAGCAAAGAGACGGGGGACCTCCTACCACCAAGAATGAAGAATCAGGAAGGGAGCCATGCCATTCGGACCCAGGTTCCCTGCACTAAGAAGCTCCTAGACCAGGGGAAGATTGACAACGAGGACCTCTTCCCAGAGCCAATGGACAGAGAAAGGCTTCCCCTGGAGCTGGCATCCTGAATTTGGACTTCTAGCCTCCTAAACTGTGAGAGAATAAACTTCTCTTTGTTAAAGTCATCCACTTGTGGTATTCCTGTTATACAGCACTAGATAATTGAGACACACTCGAACATGAAGAAAACAAAAATCCTTATAACTGGACAAGTAATATCATGATAAATGGAGAAAAGACTGAAGTTGTCAAGGATTTCATTTTATTTGGATTCACCACAAGCAATGCCTATGGAAGTGGCAGTCAAGAAATCAAAATATCGCATTGGGCAGATCTGCTGCAAAAGATCTGTTTAAAGAGTTAAAAAGCAAAGATGTCACCTTGAGGACTAATGTGTTCCTGACCCAAGCCATGATATTTTCAATCATTTCATATGCATATGAAAGCTGGAAAATGAATAAGAAAAAACAAAGAAGAATTGATGCATTTGAATTATGGCATTGGCAAAGAATATTGAATATTCCACCGACTGCCAGAAAAACAAACAAATATGTCTTAGAAGAAGTACAGCTAGAATACTCCTTAGAAGCAAAGATGGTGAGACTGCATCTCACATACTTTGGACATGTTATCAGGAGAGACCAGTCACTGGAGAAGGACATCATGCTTGGTAAAGTAGAGGGTCACTGAAAGAGAGGAAGACCCTCAACAAGATGGACTGACTCAGTGACTGCAACGATAGGCTCTCAGGACTGGCAGTATTTTATTCTGTTGTACATGGGGTCATTATGAGTCAGAGATGGCTCAATGGCACCTAACAGCAACAACAACAATTCTTCTGAGAGCTAAAACAATCATTGTCAAGTCAGAAGTCTCCACAAGGTTTAAAGGTTTTGTTTCTGTCCCCTCTGTTCTATATTTGTACCTAAATTCCAGAAGACATACATGGTGTCAAGAAGAGGCATCTGGTCCTTGACCATCATTTGTATCTGTAGACATTTGCTGAGATGGTTATTTTACCTTCTGGTCTTCATTTGTTGATCAATCTCTATCATTCTGGGTCTTCCTCATAATCATTGACATTGGAATCTCTTCAGGCTTTAGTTCATATTCTGAATAGCATGTCTCTGCAGTTTATTTGCTAATAGGAATGATCCAAGAGAGAGGAAGAAAAATATTGATTCAAGAGAGGGGGAAAATGTATGAAGTGATGTCTTGGTAGCAAGAGGGGGATACCAGTTGCTATCGAGTTGATTCCTGTTCATATTGACCCTATAGGACAGAGTAGAACTGCTTCATAGGGTTTCCAAGGCTGTAATCTTTAAGGAAGCAATTTGGTTAGCAGTTGAGTACTTATCACTGTACCGCCAGGGCTCCTTAAGAGGAGCATACAGGGACAGATTACCCAATAAGAGAGGTAAGCACATGCTTAGCCATCAACAAAAGAGTGGAACCAGTTGTCCAAAGCAAAGACTCATAGATGCCAAGCAGACAGGACACAAGGAAAAGCGAGCCCCACAGTGAAAAGGAACTAGCAGGTCACTAAATTAAATTGATACCAGCTCCAGTGCATGAAAATGTGTCAGCTGGAAATAAAGTTCACACACAGGGTCACGAGGACACCCATGTGTAATGCTGTTTAAGCTATGAGGCCTCTACCACTTCAACACTTTGATTGACATCTGTCAGTGTAGGAACAGTCCCCTCCTGTGCAACTGAAACTCCTTACCTCAGAGGGTCTCTTGGGATTATACTGTTTCTTTCTAATGAACAAGAGGTGGGGGTGGGCTGTCAAGTCTGTGTCTTGCTACATTAACCCAATATGCAAATGGCCCCAACACAAGCAGTTACTGGGCAAGGATGGATTATATTAATAGATAATAGGTCTCTTTGATCCATTTTGAGAGAACTGGTTTGTACATACACGTCTGTTGATCCAGCAACTCCAGCCGGGATAGCCAGCAATGCTCTTTGCCATGATATAAATACAAGGGTATGCTCCTGCACACATCCTGGTAAACAACCAATGGGAATTCCAGTCCCAGATGACACGAGAAAGTAAGAGACAAGTTCATCTTTAACGGTATAACATTTACATACTGAGTTATGTCCTAAGTCTTGTAAACAATAATATGTATAACTTAACTTTATGTTTGGCATACACACAATCTAGCATACATTTAATATAATACTAACATAGGTGATAATTTAATATAATACTAACATTGCAGACTTGCAAAAAATACTGGAAATACTAATATTTGTCAGTCACGAAAAGTTTTAACTTATGTATCAAGCGAGCTTTTTTAGTGTCTGTTGCATGAGACACAGTGTTTGACATTACTCTATGTATGCTAATAAATGAGGTATTAGGCACATTAAGATGACACAAAATTCAATATTTATCATGCCAAATATGTTTCTGTTTTGCAAAAATGAGTGTGTTTCTAAATTTGTGTTCCAAGAAAGCAACAAAGAGGATTTATCAAAATTACATTCATATTTTATCAGAACATTTACACATCTCTGTGTAAAGAAAGTGAACACTTCCTCAAGGAAATAAATGAATATTTAGATAATAAAAGTTATATAAATGTACTTTATTTTTCATTTCCCTTCAGACTGACTTTTTAAAAGAAACTGATTGATATTGTTATGACTCGTGTGATCATTAAGGCTGTGTGTCAACTTGGCTGGGTCATGATTCTCAGTGGTTTGGCAGTTATGGTGTAGTTTGGCGGTTTTATAATGATGTAATCACTTACATGATAAGAGCTAATATAGTGTAATCACCTCCATGATGGGATCTGCTGTGAGTAGTCAATCAGTTGAAAGAGAGTTTCCTTGGAGGTGTGCCCTGCATCCAACAGAGGTGGACTTTCTGAAAAGGCTTTTGCTCACTCTGGATCCTGCAGCTGGCTCCTGTTCATCTGCCCTGCGGCTCTTGGGAATTGAGCTAACAGCTTACTTGCTGTCTTGCCTGCCGATCTTGCAGCTACATGAGTCAGGAGAAGCCTCTAGCCTGACCCGTAGACTTGGGACTTTCCAGCCTCTACAACCACATGAGCCATTTCCATGATATAAACTTTTTTCTATATATATATATTTATACACTTTACTGGCTTTGCTTCTCTAGAGAACCCAGCCTAAGACATTTGGTACCAAGAGTAGTTCTGTTGTTGTTGTTAGGTGCTGCTGAGTCGGCTCTGACTCATAGCGACCTTGTGTACAACATAACAAAACACTGCTCAGTCCCATGCCATCCTCACAATCATTGTTATGCTTGAGCTCATTGTTGCAATCACTGAATCAATCCATCCCATTGAGGGTCCGCCTCTCTTTCGCTGACCGTCTGCTTTACCAAGCATGATGTCCTTCTCCAGGGACTAGTCCCTTCTGACAACATGTCCAAGTATGTGAAATGAAGTCTCACCATCCTTGCCTCTAAGAAGCATTCTGGTTGTACTTCTTCCAGTACAGATTTGTTCACTCTTTCAGCAGTCCATGGTATATTCAATATTCTTCACCAACACCATAATTCAAAGTTGTCAATTCTTCTTCAGTCTTCCTTATTCATTGCCTAGCTTTCCCATGCCTATGAGGTGGTTGAAAACACCATACCTTAGGCCTTAAAGTGACATGTTTGCTTTTTTAACACATTAAAGAGGTATTCTGAGGCAGATTTGCCCAATGCAATACATCATTTGGTTTCTTGACTTCTGTATCCATGGGCACTGATTACAGATCCAGGCAAATTGAAATCTTTGACAACTTCAGTCTTTTCTCCATTTGTCATGATGTTGCTTATTGGTCCAGTTGTGAGGATTTTGTTTCCTTTATGTTAAGGTGTAATCCATACTGAAGGCTGTAGTCTTTGATCTTCATCAATAAGTGCTTCAAGTCCTCTTCAACACAGCAAGCAAGGCTGTGCAATCTGCATATCACAGATTGTTAATGAGTCTTCCTCCAGTCCTGATGCCCCATTCTTCTTCATATAGCCAGTTTCTTGGATTATTTGCTCTGCATACAGATCGAATAAGTATGGTGAAAGGATATATCCCTGACACACACCTTTCCTGACTTTAAACCATGTAGCACAACCTTGCTCTGTTTGAATGACTGCCTCTTGATCTATGTACAGGTTCCACATGAGCACAATTAAGTGTTCTAGAATTCCCATTCTTTGCAATGTTATCTATAATTTGTTATGATTCACACAGTCGAACGCCTTTGCATAGTCAATGAAACACAGGTAAACATCTTTCTGGTATTCTCTGCTTTCAGCCAGGATCCATCTGTCATCAGCAATGATATCCCTCATTTCATGTCCTCTTCTGAATCTGGCTTGAATTTCTGGTGGTTTCCTGTCGATGTACTGCTGCAACCGTCTTTAAATGATCTTCAGCAAAATTTTACTTGTGTGTGATATTAATGATATTTGATAATTTCTGCATTCAGTCGGATCACCTTTCTTTGGAATGGGCATAAATATGGATCTCTTCCAGTTGGTTGGCCGGGTAGCTGTCTTCCAATTTTCTTGGCATAGATGAGTGAGCACCCCCAGTGCTGCATCTTTTGTTGAAACATCTCAATTGGTATTTCTTCAATTCCGGAAGCCTTGTTTTTTGCCAGTGTCTTCAGTGCAGCTTAGACTTCTGCCTTCAGTACCATGGGTTCTTGATCATATCCTACCTCATGAAATGACTGAATGTCAACCAATTCTTTTTGGTACAGTGACTCTGTGTATTCTTTCCATCTTCTTTTGATGCTTCCTGTGTTATTCAGTATTTTGCCCATAGAATCCTTCATTACTGCAACACCAGGCCTGAATTTTGTATGTATATGTGTATATCTCACATATCCCTTTCGAGTGCATGAGTAAACAGAGTAGGGAGCACCACAGATTATCAGTGTTTAGGGCCCTCACATGGCTTAATCCAGCCCTGGGGGATGGTAAATAGCATATAAGTAGAGGGGTTAGTCCTAGGTACAAGCTAGTAAAATTGGTCCATAGTAACAGGACAGAAGGTAGAGAATAAGTGGATACATGCAGGTAGATGGGTTGGTGTGTTTGTGGGAATGTGTGAAAGTTCTTTTCCAATTGTTTCTATTTTCTTAATAAAATAGGGAGAAAATTCATCAGTTGAGCATGAACATAGTGGAAGGGGTGGGTGGTAGAGCAGGTGTTGAAAGTCAGAAAAGAGAGAAGAAGGAATAAAATAGTCATCTATGAGAATAGGAGAGTGAACAGATGTTGGATTTCTGAGAACAATTGTGTGTTTTTCTAGCCACGTTTGATTTCATGGGAGCAGGCATAGAGAAGTAGAGTTGGGTTTTACTAAGATTGGTTTAGCCAGCATATACTAGGAAGCAAGAGAAAGACAAGGGAATTGACACTGTATATAATTATAAAGATTGATTATATGATGTGCATGTAACAATATTGTTATTACTACAAATTATTTCTGCCATTAGTTTTCTCTCTTCTCCCTCATTTGACCTCTTTGAAGCCAGGAAGTGGGTTTCATTCATCTTTTTATCGTTAGCACCCAGCACAGATACTGCCAGTATGATATTCGTTGACTAAGTAAATGGTTGAAAAAATATTCTCTTCCATGGAATGTGTTCTTGGTTAGGAATAATATTTTTCTCACGATTATATCCAAATAGTCCTTATCCCATTATCAAAGTCATCTTATGGTAAAAGAAGAATGCTGTATCCCCAGCCATCAGAACCATGTTTTCAGGAAACAGGAATTAATGAGAATGGCATACTCTAAAAGACTCAACCAGTAACTTCAGCTTTTATATCACTGCTGATAATTTGGTCATTTGACCACATTTAAACACAAAGGAAGCTAGGGAATATAGTATTTTAGTTGGGCATTGCCACTGTTAAGTCACAAACTGTGAAGAGTCTGAGATTTTACCCTACTTACAAGCTAACAAGTTAGCCTGCCTAATTTTTATGTATAAGTACTAACAGGAGCCACAAGACTTTTGGATCAGAGGTTCAGAGAGTTTATTACTCACATTTTGCATCAGTTCCCCACCTGAATTCTCCACAAGATAATATGACTGAGAACCAAATATTGTCTGCCCATTCTGTGGGCTTACATCACAGGAGAACATCAAAATTAGGAAACTCGGAGATTATATAGGGACTTCTGGCACAACTGCCCATCTTCTCCCCTGAAGATATAAAGACTTAGACTCTGGAATGTAAACAAGTATTCTCTGGGGAGGTGAGAGATAAGGTAAATTTTAGGTTTATTATCATGGCACGTAAGCAAATGTTTCTGGGAGATAGACCTGTAAATATTTTCTAAGTGATAAAAGTATTGCTAGCTTCCAAGGTAGGTTAGCTATTCAGTCGTCCTTAATAAACCTTGTCAGTAATTTCTAAGAAGGCCTAGACAATGCAAAAATGTAAATATAGTCATGGAGAATTTTCTCCCAATTGTTACCATAAAAAAAAAAAAAACAGAATTCTGTTATTAGTATGCAGAAGAGCATCGATATTTTGGTAGACACATGACGGTTCTGTCACAACTAGAATTTGAATTAAAAAATTTAAATGTCCTTTACTGGCACGAATCAAAAACACTGGAAATAACAAATGTTGGAGGGGCTGCGGGGAGACGGGAACTCTTATACACTGCTGGTGGGAATGCAAAATGATACAGCCATTTTGGAAAATGATATGGCGTTTCCTCAGAAAGCTAGAAATAGACGTACCATTCGATCCAGCAATCCCACTCCTAGGAATATATCCTAGAGAAATAAGAGTCATCACTCGAATAGACATATGCACACCTATGTTCATGGCAGCATTATTCACAATAGCAAAACGATGGAAACAACCTCGATGTCCATCAACAGACGAATGGATACACAAACTATGGTACATACACACAATGGAGTACTATGCAACGAGAAAGAACAATGAATCGGTGAACCATCTCATAACATGGATGAAACTGGAGGACATCATGCTGAGTGAAATAAGTCAATCACAAAAGGACAAATATTGTATGAGACCTCTATTGTAAAAACCCATGAAAAAATTCACATGCAAAATGTAACAATCCTTGTTGGTTACCAGGGATGGGAGGGGGGGGGGGAATACTAAATAGGTAATAGGTAAGTGGTAACTTGGGTGAGAGATGAGATAGTACATAGTACAGGGGAAACTAACACAACCTGCACAAGGAAAGGTCATGGAGGCCCTATAGACACATCCAAACCCCCCGAGGGACTGAGTTGTTGGACGGAGGGCTCTGGGGACCATGATCTCGGGGAACATCTAGCTCAATTGGCATGACACTACTTATAAAGATAATGCTCTACATTCTACCTTGGTGAGTAGTGTCTGGGGTCTTAAAAGCCTATGAGCGGCCATCTAAGATACTCCACTGATCTCATCCCTTCGGGAACAAGGGAGAACGAAGAGAACAGGATACAAGGAAAAGATTAGTCCGAAGGACTAATGGTCCACAGCTACCAAGGCCTCCACGGGACTGAGCCCAGTACAGCTGGATGGTGCCCGGCTACCACCAATGACTCCTCTGACCAGGATCACAACAGAGGGTTCTGGGCAGAGCTGGAGTAGGATGTAGAGTATAATTTTAACTCCCAAAAAAAAAAAAAAAAAGAAGACCAGATATACTGGCCTAAAGAATACTAGAGAAACCTCGAGAGTGTGGCCCCCAGACACCCTTTCAGCTCAGAGGGGAAGTTACCTTCGAGGTTCGATGTTAAGCCTGGGAATGGACACCCCAGTAAAACTAAATGGGACTAACGATGTACAGGAGTCCGGTGACAAGGGCCAGAAGGCAGAGGGAGAGTAGGAAACTGATGATAAGGAACACAAATTGAATAAGGACACTGTCGATGTATTGTGAGATTGTTGACCACTGCTATAGGGCAACATTTGTAGTAACTATTAAATGGGAGGCTGTTTTGTCCTGTAAGCCTTCATCTTGGGCGAGAATGGCAGCACAATTGGAAGAGCATAGTCAATATCACTTAAATGTGTAAGTAAAAAGTTTTGAAATGGTGTTTAAATAAAATAAAAATAAATAAATAAATAAATAAATAAATAAACAAATGAGACTAAAGAGGTACAATAGTCCACTGACAAGGTCCAGAAGACAGAAGGGGACAAGGAAGCCCCCTGGTGATAGGGAACACAAGGTGGAGTAAGGATATTCTTGATGTGCTGTGAGATTGTTAACCATTGTCATAGGGCAACATGTGTAGTAACTGTTAAATGAATAACTATTTTTTCTGTAAGCCTTCATCTTAAGTGAGAATAACAGCACAGTTGGAAGAGCGTAGTCAATGTCACTGAACTGTGAATGTAGAAATTTTTGAAACGGTGTATCTTTGGCCATCTGTAATTTTCATCAAAAAAAAAGGTTGAGAATTTAGAGGCTTAATACGTTGTGGGGTTGTTAACCAATGTCAAAAAACAACATGTGTACTACTATTTCATGAGAAACTATTTGCTCTGTAAGCTTTCACCTGAAGTACAATAAAATATATATTAAAAAAAAAAAAAAAAAATTTAAATGTCCTATCCCATTGCATTATTTTCAACATTTTGTAATTTAAGAAGTATTGCTTTTTCATGATGAAATTCTTTTAGACAAGTTTACACAAGTTATCTAGACCTCAGTAACATCATTGTTATTATGAGCTCATTTAATCGCTTAATCACTAAGATTGCTTCCAGTTTCAACAATTTCTATTTCAAATAAATACAAGTAAAACAAGTTGTGTCTAGGAATATAAGATCACTTACAATGTTTTTTTTTTCTTTTTGAAAATAGATGCTGAATGTCAAACAACAAATATATATGTAATTATCTAAGCATTTTGTATTACATGCCTAGATATGGTTTGTTTTTACATTTTTACTTGGTATTTGTAGCACATCTTGATTCTGTAAATTGAGGTTTTTTTTTCAATTAAAAAAAATTCTAGGCCATCATCTTCTTAAATATTGCCTCTGTCATTTTTTTCTCTCCTCTCCTTCATCTATATATCCTTCAACTTTTTCTACTCCATTGATACATATGTTAGACATTTTTACCATGTTCTATTTGTTTCCTATTCACTTTTTAAAGTTTCTTCCTTTTTTTACTTCATGCTTCAGTCTGTTTTTAATTCTGACATATCTTCTAGCTCACTGGTTCTCTCTTTAGCTCTTCAAGTCTATTGTAAAACTTCTACTGAAATATTAATTTATTATATTTTTTAAGTCTAGAACTTCCACTTGAGGTTTTATTGATTTTTTTTTTTTTTTTGGTTCTCTCCTGAAATTCTTCATCTTGTTATTTATATATATTATATATACATATACATATACACATGTATATATGTAACCCTGTGTATCTAAATCTTTAGGTCTACTCTTATCGTTTGTTTTGTTATTTTTTTCTTGATCATGTTTCCTTGCATGTCTGGCAATTTTTTTTTCTACTGTCTGCTGAACATTACATATAAAAATTTGTAGAGGGTCTAGGTGAGATTATCTTTTTTAAGGATAATTTATTGTTATACGTGGAGAGCAGTAAATGCAGGAACAGATTACCCCAGTCCAAAATTGAAATGATTTAAAAACTAGGTTTTAGTCTTTGTCAGACCTAATTTTGTCTGTTTGTTTGTTTTTAGCCCTGACATCTAGCTATTTGGTATCGCAATTGAAAGCTTAGAGTGTTTACAAATGTCTACTTTCCTTTTAAAAAAAGTTGTTGTCAAGCCGATTCTGACTCTTGGCGACCACATGTGTCTCAGAGTAGAATTGTGCTCCAATGGGTTTTTGATGACTGATTCTTCAGAATTAGAGCTCCAGACCTTTTTTCTGAGGCATGTCTGGGTGGACTCGAACCTCCAGCCTTTAGGTTAGCAACTGAGCCCGTTTAACCATTTGCATCATCCAGGGTCTCCCTCTTTTACTTAGAAGGCATTGAACTATAAATTTTGTCTCTCCAACTCTTGTGACCTCCTAAAAACATAGTTCAGCTTCTCAGTCTTTTAGTTTCTGCTCTCTGCTCAGTTTCTCAGCTTTGCCCTGCTCTACTCAAGAACCAGAAAATGCCTCAGTGGGAAAAGTAGTGCCAAATGTGGGGCTCACTCCTTTGTATTTCCCTTGTCTCTGGAATTTGCTCCCCTACAAGTCCTGGCTGCCTTGTTAGGGCTGAACCTGAAATTTTGTATTCTAGCCCCTTGATAATGCTGGAAACTCTGCTCACGTTCTTAGACATTTAGTTGCCCTCTCTGTTCATCTTTTTATTCTCTCCCTGTGCCACTTTAAAATAGGTAGACTACTTGAGAGGAAAATTGATGCAAAATATCAGGCTCACCTAACACTTTTCCTTTCTCTCTAAACTCTTAGCTTTTAAGTACTGGGCTCTCTTGGTAGCCCTTTAATTCCATCAAACTTTTATTTTTATTTTTTAAAATTTATCCAAATTTTCTAATTGTTCTTTTTGAGAGAGATGGTCTGATTCAAGCTGATGAGTTATAGTGGAAGTCCATTATTTAAAACAAATATTTTAAATACAGTCTTTAAAAATGTAGTACATACCGTATGTGTGGAGTCCTGGTGGCCCAATGGTTAAGAGCTTGGCTGCTAACCAAATAGTCTGCAATTTGAATCCACCAGCTGCTCCTTGGAAACCCTATGGGACAGTTCTACTCCGTCCCATAGGGTCACTGTGAGTTGGAATTGACTTGATGGCAGTGGATTTTGGTTTTGTTTTTGTTTTGGCCATATGTGTATGTGTGACTATTTTATTCTGTTCTTATTTTTATTTGTATAAAGTGATACTTAATTTTAAATTTTATGTAAACAACTACTTGTCTTTAGAGTAAATTGATTTAGGTATAAAGGAAAAGGCAAATATAGTAGACTCCGTCATTCTTTTTTCCCTATTTGAGGTCAGTGGTAATGATGATTTTTTAATAAAAGAAACGCTTATGTTTTGCTTATTGTAGGCCAGACACCGTCCTAGAGTTTTACATCGTGGTACAACAGTGAGGTGCTCAGCTGCTAATTGGAAGGCTGGCAGTTTGAACCCACCTAGTGGCTCCACAAGAGAAAGACCTGGTGATCTGGTCCAATAAAGATTACAGCCAAGAAAACCTTTTGGGGCAGTTGCACTCTATCATATAGGGTCGCTATAAGATGAAATCGACCTGACAGCTAGAACACCAACATAGTCCAAACACTGTCCTAGAGTTTTACATGTGTTGAAAATAGTCAAATCTCACTGAAATTTGAACACAAGGTTTATTATGAGCAGTTATTCTATATGCATTTTGATTACAGAAGAAAACAAATGACTAGAAGAAGCTAGGTACAATGGTGCTTATAACAAGAAGAGGAGGGAGAAATTTAGAAGATCAACCCTTGGCTAATCTTAACATAAATGAATTGAACCTTACCCTCCCCCTTTTACTGAGATCAAGGGATATCAGTTCACAAGATGGTCTCTTTCCCTCCACAGAGCCATATCTTTCGAAATTCTAGAACTTCAAATTTAGTAAGCCTGGCTTCCAAAAGGAAAGAAAGGATTTGCAACTTTGGGTAAAAGAAAAGCCACTGGCAGATTAATTTTGATCAAGGATTTCTTTAAAATGAATATTTGGTTTCATGAGTAAGAAAATCCCAACATCAAAGGAAGATATCTGCTATCAGTTTCTCTCTTTGACACATGATTTCAGTGAATATTCACAACAACCCTGTCAGGTACTCTAATTGTGCCATTGATAAAGATGAGGAGGTTTAGGCATAACTTGTCAAAGGTTATATCACCAGCGCTAGGATGTGACCATGGACAACTTCACTCCAGAGCTACCATTCAAGGCCTACATTATACTGTGTCTGTGAAGTGTGATGATGCAGGAGACTGAGGTGAGTTTAATGATCTAAGAAACATGAAGCAGGTATGAAGTAGCTTTGTGAGTAATGAGACAACACCACAAATTAAAATAATGAAGTAAGACCTAAGAATGTTTACCTTTTCTGGAAAGACAGTTAAAAACTAATGAACCTTAAACCTCACAGGAATGAGTTTCTAGCAGTGAAACTCAAGCTTGATAGACAAACAAAGGAAGATATTTGGGCAACTGAATGAAAAAATTACTGAGTTTTCACTTTGTTGGAAGCCCAGTGGTAGTCGTTATGACATAAAAAAAGAAGTGAATCACAGTCTGTCCCTGAGGAGAACTTAGAGCTGCTGTAGAGGGGAGGTTTGCAGGCATCCCTCAGACCACTCTCCTCCCCCATCCTACTCTGAATGGAGTTCCCTCAAGAAGCACAAGTGGATCTTAGACACACTGTCACCTACTCTCCTGGTTAACCTAATATATTTTTTATCTAAAAGAAGCTCTGTAAAACAATGTTTGAAGTAAACATATATAATATGATAAGGAAACAGCTTCATAATAAAGTAGGTGGAAGTTAGAGAAAAATGTCAGTAGTTGGTGACTTCTAGCATGAAAATTTTAGCAGACACCGTCCTTTGAATTTTGCAAACCACACTCCTACTAACAAAGTATATTTAACACCTCAGAAGTTAGCTACAATTAGAAAGCAAAAAACATAATTGTCATTATTTGCAGATGTTATGATTGTGTATGTAGAAAACCAGAGTTTCTAAAGACTAATTCTTTGAACTAACAAAAAAAATTCAATAGGATTACCGAATACAGTATCAGTGTACAAAAATTGTTTCTACACATCAGTAGGAAATTAGAAAATGAACTTTTAGAAAGTTATTAGTAATGTTAGAAACAAACATTATAAAGATCCTAATAATTAACCTAGTAAAACATAAAATGGAGAAAATGAAACATTCTATTGAAGTACATAAAAGAAGGCCTAGATAAATGAAAAGATATACTATGTTCATGAATGGACTGACTGGATAGCCTGGGGAAGGACATCTCTCCTAAACATCAAATTATAAATGTAATGCAGTGCAAACCAAAATTCCAATTAACAGAACTTGACGAGATTATCCTAAAATGTTACAGTAAAATGCTAAGAATAACCAAGTTAATTTTGAAGAAGAAAAAATACATTTTCTTTCAAATATCAAGACACATTATGTATCTATAATAATTAAATCAGCATACTATTGCCACAAGAGATAATCAGACACACCACTGAAACAGAATAGAGACCTAAAAGTGGACCCACTAATATGGGAATTGGGTAGATGACAGAGGTGCATTCTTTCAATGAAAAAATAATTTATCAATGAGAAAATACATAAATAATGATGAAAAAATTAGCTATCTATATGGAAAATGATAAAATTTAATATAAACCTCACACCATATACAAAAATAAATTCCATAAAAATGAAAGACCTAAACAGGAAAAGCAAAATTTTACTACACTTCTGAAGACTATATATGACTTTGGGGTAGGAAATAAGTTATTAATTGAATAAGACACAAAAATCACAGATCATAAAACAAAAGAATGACAAATCTTGTGGTTCTTGTTAGTTCCTAACAAGCCAGCTCTTACTCATGGCTACTCTATATACAACAGAACAAAATGTTGCCTGGTCCTGCACCATCTTCACTATCCTAGGTATGCTTGAGTCCATTGTTGCAGCCACTGTGTGTTTGAGTTCTTCCAATCTAAGAGTTCAATTTCCAGCACTATATCAGACAATGTTCTATTGTGATCCATAAGGTTTTCATTGGATAATTTTCAGAAGTTGATTGCCAGGTCTTTTTTCCTAGTCTTTCTTAATTTAGAAGCTCCGCTGAAACCTGTCCACCATGGGTGACACTGCTGGTATTTCAAATACTAGTGGGAAAGTTCTCAGTATCATAGCAACATGCAAGCCACCATAGCACAACCAACTGACAGACTGGTGGTGGTGATAAATTTTACTATCATATTAAAATTAATTTTTAATAAAAAAATCAATCCACATTAAAATATAAGCCACAGACTGAGTAACTGAATTTTTATTGTATAGAATCAACCAAAAACATTAGCATTCTGAGTAAGTAAAGCACATTTACAAGTAAATAGACAATCCTATAGAAAAATGGGGAAAGACCTTTGAACAGGTAATTCACAGATAAGCAAAAATTAATGTTCAGTAAACATTTGAAAAGCTGTCCAAACTCATGATTGAAAATGCAAACTAAGGTGATGTAATACCTATCAGATTAGTAACACTGTAGAATCTGTTAGAGGGCATAGGATTTTAAAAATATATGCATATAGGCCTGTGTTGATTTGTGTGTGTGTGTGTGTGTGTGTGTGTGTGTGTGTGTGTGTGTGTGTGTATTTACATATAGCTGGTGAGCAATTTAGAAATATCTAATAAAGTTAAATATATCAAAAATCTAACACTTCTACATATTTATTAAGGATATATAGGAAAAAGTGATAAAAATATTCAAGAATATATGAAAATACCCATATATATATAAATAGGCCCAACTTCAGTGTAGTGAAATCTCTAAGAAGAGAGAAAGAGAAGTACAGAAGGAATGGGGGTGAGCTTTATCTGTATCTGTACTATTTTATTTTTATTTATTTATTTTTGGATAAAGAGATTGGAATTAAAAACGTAAGAATGTTTGTTTGTATCTGTTAAGTTTAGATGAGATACACATTAGTGTCTGCTACACTATTTCCTGTATTTTACCATCTGTTTAAAATATTTCATATGTGAAAAGAAATGAATGAAAACGATGAATTATAAACCATTTTTAATGAACTGAGCAAACAGTGGCAGAAAGCAGAAAAAAGCTACGTTAGCGAATGCAATTCAAAAATTAATTTACATTTTATATTTCATACAGTGTAGTTAAGAAACTTTAATATTATATAGTATTCTAATAGCAATACACTTCCATAGCAGAGTTAAATTTTTTCCAAGATACAAAAACTCTCCCATGCTTAATATTCTGCATCTTGTAATTAAACTAGAAATGCGAGCATGCTTGGTTGAATTCAGGGTATCCAAAAAGATATTCTAAACTGAATTTGTGGAGACCTGGAAAGGTCTTTGACAGTCTTTAGTAATGACATATTATTAGAAGTGAAAAAATGTAGTCTGTCCAACAGTAGAGTTGGTTCTGACTTTCCCTCTTGTATTTTTCCTCTTAAAGCCTAGCCTTACTTTTTTTTCAGCAGAGAGGCCGGTAAGCCTGCGTTAATTTGCATGGCTGATGTAGACTCTAATCAATGTCTGCCAAACAATATATGAAAACTTATTAACATAGAAACCAGGAAATTAATTACCATAGTCTAATTCGGGAAATGACCTTTAACTAATTCAATCAATACTTTCCATTTGTAATAGAATTAATTGCTTGAAAACTGATTAATGTGAAGATCTAGCAGATAGTAATTATAATCAAAGCAAAAATTTTTAAGTCTTGTGGAAAATATTTAAGTATATGGGAGAAAGTCCTGGTAATTAGCCAACAGAAATGACAGCTATTCTTATGCTTTAGTATTTATTGAGCTGGCCCTGTATTCTGGATTCTATACCATAATTAAAGAAATATTCAGTGATGATGACTCAGTACTGTAAATTATGTCATGGCTACTTAATTGATATCTTATATTTGATTCTATGTAACTCAGGGTTAGATACCAGTTAATCCATAATTCAACATCAAAACTTTTAAAGACCTTCAAATCATTAAAGGTCTTTGGAAATAAGCCATCATCTGACATTACTTATTTTAAACCGTCCTTTCCTGTCAGAATTGGGGGGATGATTCTTGCATTAGTCAATTTAATTGATTAAAGAGAATTAAATTTATCATTGACCCCACAGCTAAGTTGGTCAGAATGTTAATGACTATCAGAGGCTGAATATCCTATTAAGTTATTAATAAGTATTCTAGCAGTTGTGCTGATTTTAGGAATACCATTAAATTTTAAGTATGACAATGTTTAGCAGTAGCAAGTCCAAATTCTACATCTGAAGGGTTTAGAGGCTGTAGTCCCTTCGGAAGTAGGGGATAAAGAATTTGTCTCACATCTTTGTTTGTATAAGAAACACCCACTGTTTTTGGTTTTGTTTGTTTGCCTTTTTTTAAATTTATTTTTGGTGGTAATGTACACAAGCAAATATACATCTGTTTACAGTTTCTACATGTGCAGCTCAATGACATTGGTAACATAATTCACAATGTGTCACCATTCTCATTATCTCTACCTGTATTAGTACATGCCCCTTAATTTAGACTCTCTGCCCCTTAAAGTTCTCATCTGTGCTTTAGACTTAACTGTTGTCAGTCTGGTCACACTGTTTTCCACAAAGATGGTACGTTTACTTGAAGTGACTTGGTGGAGGTTCATAGAGACTATGGAGGACCTAAATCACCCCTACCCTTTACTCCGATCACTTGCCCCTTTGTCTTTGACTCCACCAAATCAGATTCGTAATATTGCATTCAATTTGGGGACTAAAATATATTTATGCACAATATATGCTTTCTATTTTTTTTTAATTGTACTTCAAGTGAAGCCTTACAGAATAAATAGTTTCTCATGAAACAGTAGTACACATATTGTTTTATGACACTGCTTAACAATCCCACAACATGTCAACCCTCTAACTTCTCAACTTTTCTTTTTTTGGTGAAAATACACATAGCCAAAGATACACAATTTCAAAAATTTCTACATGCACAGTTCACTGACATTGCTATGCTCTTCCAATTGTGCTGTTACTCTCACTTAAGATGAAGGCTTACAGAACAAAATAGTTTCTAATTTAACAGTTACTACACATCTTGCCCTATGACAATGGTTAACAATCTCACAACACATCAACGATAACCTTACTCAGCCATGGGTTCCCTGTCACCAGCTTCCTTGTCCCCTTCTGCCTTCTGGCCCTTGTCACTGGAAGAATGTACCTCATTAGTCCCATTTGGTTTTACGGGGCTGTCCACTCTCAGGCTGAACGGTGAACCTCGGAGATAACTTCACCACTGAGCTAAAAGGGTATCGGGGGCCATACTCTCAAGGCTTCTCCAGTCTCCTTTAGGCCAGTAAATCAGGTTTTTTTTTTTTTGTTTTTTTTTTTTTTGAGTTAGAATTATGTTCTACATCCTTCTCCAGCTCTGTCGAGAACCCTCTGTTGGTCAGAGCAGTCAGTGGTGGTAGCCAAGCACCATCTAGCTGTACTGGACTCAGTCCGGTGGAGGCCTTGGTAGCTGTGGACAGTTAGTCCTTCAGACTAATCTTTTCCTTGTATTCTGTTCTCTTCATTATCCTTTGCTCCCGAAGGGATGAGACCAGTGGAGTATCTTAGATGGCCGCTCACAGGCTTTTAAGACCCCAGACACTACTCACCAAGGTAGAATGTAGAGCATTGTCTTTATAAGCTGTGTCATGCCAATTGAGCTAGATGTTCCCCGAGACCATGGTCCCCACAGCCCTCCGCCCAGCAATTCAGTCCCTCAGGAAGTTTGGATGTGTCTATGGGGCTTCCATGACCTTTCCTTGTACAGGTTGTGCTAGTTTCCCCTGTAGTGAGTACTGTCTCACGCTTCACCCAAGATACCACTTATCTATTGTCTATTTAGTATTTCCCCCCCACCCCTCCCATTCCTCATAACCAACAAAGATTGTTACATTTTGTGTGTGAACTTTCTCATGGGATTTTACAATAGAGGTCTCATACAATATTTGTCCTTTTGTGATTGACTTATATCACTCAACATAATGTCCTCCACTTTCATCCGTGTTATGAGATGGTTCACAGACTCATTGTTGTTCTTTCTCGTTGCATAGTACTCCACTGTGTGTATGTACCATAGTTTGTTTATCCATTTGTCTGTTGATGGGCATCTAGGTTGTTTCCATCATTTTCCTATTGTGAACAATGCTGCCATGAACATAGGTGTGCATATGTCTATTCGAGTGACGACTCTTATTTCTCTAGGATATATGACTAGGAGTGGGATTGCTGGATCGAATGGTATGTCTATTTCTAGCTTTCTGAGGAAGCACCATATCATTGTCCAAAATGGTTGTATCATTTTGCTTTCCCGCCAGCAGTGCATAAGAGTTCTGATCTCCCCGCAGCCCCTCCAATGTTTGTTATTTCCAGTGTTTTTGATTCGTGCCAGTAATGCTGGGGTGAGATGGTATCTCATTGTGGTTTTAATTTGCATTTCTCTAATGGCTAGTGATCGCAAGCATTTCCTCATGTATCTGTTGGCCATTTGGATGTCTTATTTGGTGAAGTCTCTGTTCATTGCCTTTGCCCATTTTTTAATAGGATTATTTGTCTTTTTGTTGTAGAGGTGTTGGATTTTCTTGTAGATTATGGAGATTAGACTTTGTCTGACTTGTACTGTCCAAAAATTTTTTCCCAGTCTGTAGGTTCTCTTTTGACTCTTTTGGTGAAGTATTTTGAAGAGCATAGGTGTTTGATTTTTAGAAGATTCCAGTTATCTAGCTTATCTATTGGTGTTTGTGCATTGATGGTTATGGTTTGTATCCTGTTAATGCCATGTATTAAGGCCTGAAGTGTTGGTCCTATTTTTTCTTCTATGAACTTTATAGTTTTAGGCTTTATACTCAGGTCTTTGATCCATTTTGAAGTAGTTTTTGTATATGGTGTGAGGTATGGGTGCTGTTTCATTTTTCTGCAAATGGATATCCAGTTTTGCCAGCACCATTTGTTAAAGAGACTGTCTTTTCCCCATTTGATGGACTTTGGGCCCTTGTCGAAGATCAGGTGACCATAGGTGGAAGGATTTACATCTGGGTTCTCAATTCTGTTCCATTGGTCAATGTATCTGTCGTTGTACCAGTACCAAGCTGTTTTGAGTACTGTAGCTGTATAGTAGGTTCTGAAGTCAGGTAGTGTGTGTCCTCCAACTTGATTCTTCTTCTTCATTATTGCTTTGCTTATCAGGGCTTCTTCCTTTCATATAAAGTTAATGATTACTTTTTGCACCTCTTTGAAGAATGTTGCTGGTATTTGTATCAGAATTGCATTGTGGTAGAATTGTCATTTTCACAATGTTGAGTCTGCCTATCCATGAACATGGTATGTTTTTCCATTTATGTAGATCCCTTTGGGTTTCCTGCAGTAGTGTTCTGTAGTTTTCCTTGTATAGCTCTTTTACATTCTTGGTCAGATTTATTCCTAAGTATTTTATCTTTTTAGGGGCTATTGAAAGTGGTATTGTTTTCCTGGTTTCCTTTTCATCGTTCTCCTTATTGGTGTATAGGAACCCAACTGATATTTGAATGTTTATCTTGTATCCTGCTACTCTGCTGAATCTTTCTACTAGTTCCAGTAGATTTCTCATGGATTCTTTAGGGTTTTCTATGTATAGTATCATATCATCTGCAAACAGGGAGAGTTTAACTTCTTCATTACCAATTTGGATGCCCTTTATTTCTCTTTCTTGCCTTATTGCTCTAGCTAGAACTTCCAGCACAACGTTAAATAGGAGTGGTGATAAAGGGCATCCTTGTCTTATTCCTGTTTTCAGGGGGAATGTTTTCAGCCTCTCTCCATTAAGAATGATGTTAGCCATTGGTGTTGCATAGATGCCCTTTGTAAGTTGAGAAATTTCCCTTCTATACCTATTTTATTGAGAGTTTTTATCAGGAATGGATGTTGGACTTTGTCAAATGCCTTTTCTGCATTAGTTGAGATGATCATATGATTCTTTTCTTTCCTTTGATTTATGTGGTGGATTATGCTGATTGATTTTCTAATGTTGAACCATACTTGCATACCTGGTATGAATCCTACTTGGTCGTGGTATACTATTTTCTTGGTAAGATGCTGAATTCTATTGGCTAGAATTTTGTTGAGAATTTTTGCATCTATATTCATGAGAGATATTGGTCTATAATTTTCTTTTTTTGTGACGTCTTTGCCTGGTTTTGGTATCAGCGTTATGCTGGCTTCATAGAATGAATTTGGAAGTGTTGCTTCCTCTTCTATGCTCTGAAATAGCTTCAATAGTACTGCTACAAGCTCTTCTGTAGATGTTTTGTAGAATTCCCCAGTGAAGCAATCTGGGCCAGGGCTTTTTTTGATTGGGAGTTTTTTTATTACCTTTTCAATCTCTTCTCTTGTTATGGGTCTGTTCAGATTTTCAACATCACTTTGTTGTAGTTTGGGTAGGCCATGTGTTTCTAGAAATTTATCCATGTCCTCTAGGTTTTCAAATTTTTTGGAGTATAGTTTTTCATAATATTCTGTTATAATCTTTTTTATTTCTGTTGGGTCTGTTGTAATGTCTCCCATTGCATTTCTTATTTGGGTTATTTGTGTCCTCTCCTGTTTTTCTTTTGTCAGTCTGGCCAGTGCTTTCTCGATTTTGTTGATGCTTTCAAAGAACCAACTTTTGGTTTTGTTGATTCTTTCTATTGTTTTTCTGTTCTCTATTTCATTTATTTCTGCTCTGATCTTTACTCTTTCCTTTCTTCCGGTGGTTGTGGGCTTTTTTTGCTGTTCTCTTTCTATTTGTCTGAGCTCTGTAGTTAATGTTTTGATTTTGTCCCTTTCTTCTTTTTTGATATGTGCATGTATTGCTATAAATTGTCCTCTGAGGACTGCCTTTGCTGTGTCCCAAAGGTTATGGTATGATGTGTTTTCATTCTCATTTGATTCTAGGAATTTTTTGATTCCATCTCTGATTTCTTCTATTACCCAGTGATGTGTAAGCAGGGTATTATTCAGTTTCCATGGAGTTGATTTTTTTTCCTTGCTCTTTCTAATCTTAATTTCTACCTTGATGGCATTGTGGTCAGAGAAGATACTTCGAATTATCTCAACGTTTTGGATCTTGTTGAGGATTTCTCTGTGGCCTAAGATGTGGTCTATTCTGGAGAACGTTTCATGTGCATTGGAAAAGAATGTGTACTTTGCAGTGGTTGGATGGAGTGTTCTATATATGTCTATGAGGTCAAGTTGGCTGATTGTGCCCTTTAGGTCTTCTGTATCTTTGCTGAGTTTCTTCTTAGTTGTTCTGTCCTTTACTGAGAGTGGTGTGTTGAAGTCTCCTACTATTATTGTGGAACTGTCAATTTCTCTTTTCAGTGTTGTTAGAGTTTGTTGTATGTATTTTGGAGCCCTGTCATTGGGTGCGTAGATGTTTATTGTGGTTATGTCTTCATGATGGATCATCCCCTTAATCATTATATAGTGTCCTTCTTTGTCTTTTACGGTAGATTTTGTTTTAAAGTCTATTTTATCCGAGATTAGAATTGCCACTCCTGCTCTTTTTTGGTAGTTGTTAGCTTGATATATTTTTTTCCAACCTTTCACTTTTAATAAATTCACATCTTTGTTTCTAAGGTGAGTCTCTTGTAGACAGCATCTTGATGGATCCTGTTTTCTTATCCATTCTGTCACTCTCCGTCTCTTTATGGGTGCATTGAGTCCATTTACATTCAGTGTAATATTGATAGATGTGAGTTTGTTGCTATCATTTTGTAGTGCTTTTCTTTGTGGTGCTGAAGTTTTCTTTGCTATTCTTACTGTCTTGTGCTGAGTTACTTTGTTTGTGGATCTTTTTTTTCATTTCTTTTGTTTTTGTAGGTTTTGTTTTTTGCTGAGACTTTATGTTTTTCCTCTTTTTTTTTATGAGTATGTTTGTTAACTTTCTTTGTGGTTACCATGAATTTTACCCTTATCTTTCTGCTTGGTATCACCTTGCCTTCCTCTCCATTAGAAGGTTCTATACCTATGCCGTTTATTCCCTCTTTTATTGTTTTGATGTTGTTGTCATTTACTGATTTAACTGCTCTGATTCCCTGTTGTATTTCTTTTTGTTTTGGATAGTCCTCGAGAGTTCATTTCCTATATTGGTATCTGGCTGGTACAATCCTGCATCCTAGGTTCTACCTGTGAGCTGAAGCTGTTTGTCCTCAGATCGAAGAACTCCCTTTAATAATTCTTGTAAGTTTGGTTTGACTTTTACATATTCCCTTCATTTCTGTTTATCTGGAAATCACCTAATTTCACCATCAAATTTGAATGAGAGTTTTGCAGGATATATTATTCTTGGCTGGCAAGTTTTTTCTTTCAAGATTTTATATACGTCATCCCATTGCCTTCTGGCCTGCATGGTTTCTGCCGAGCAATCTGAGCTTAGTCTTATTGTTTCTCCTCTGTATGTGACTTCTTATTTTTCATGAGCTGCTGTCAGAATTCTTTGTTTGTCTTTGATTTTGGCGTGTGTGATTATGATATGCCGTGGTGATTTTCTTTTGGGGTCTCTCGTATATAGAGTTCGTTAAGCTTCTTGGATGGCCAGCTTTTCATCTTTCATGATATTGGGGATGTTTTCTGTCAGCAGTTCTTCAATGATCCTCTCTGTGTTTTCTGTTTTCTTCCCCTGTTCTGGAATTCCAATCACTCGAAAATTTTTGCTTTTGATTTTATCTCACATAAATCTTAGGGTCTCTTCATTTTTCTTTGTTCTTTTTTCTGAGTTTTCTGAAATACAGTTGTATCCAAGTGTTTGTCTTCAATTCCACTGTTCCTGTCTTCCACCGTTTTAAATCTGCTTCTCAGCCCTTCTATGACACTGCCCACTTCTGAAATCTTGTTGTTTATCTTTTGGATTTCTCATTGTTGTCTTTGTACAATTTCTGGTTGTGAATTTATTTTGGCTTTTTGTTCCTGCATTATTTTCCTTAATTATTCCAATTTTTTGTCTATATTTTCCATGAATTTGTCTATCTTTTCCTCATGTTTGTCAGATTTTTGCCTCAGCTCTTGGAGAATTCTGAGTATTAGAGATTTGAATTCCCTATCAGGTAGTTCTAGTGCATTTTCTTCCACTGGAGAGTCATCTGGTGTTTTATTTTGGATGCCTACTGGAAGCATCCTGTCCTGTTTTTGTAAATGTTTTGATATTGTCTGCTCTCTTTGGGGCATTCAGAAGTTATTTTTCTCATTTATGATTGTAGATTTCTTTGTTTCATCCCCCCCCCCTTTTTTTTTTAAATTTGACTATGTCTGAGCAGGTGGACTGTGTGTTCTTTGTTGTTTGCTTGTCTGTGGGCACAATACTTTTCTCCTCCTTCTCCAATTGGCAGGGTCAGTCACTCAGATATGGTACAGTAGGGCAGGTATAGCTGAAGAGGATTTACTGGGATGGGTTGTTTCTGGCACTTACTACAGCCACCAGGGCGGGTTTGTAATCAGTACAGGGCAGGTTCCAGTAGGCCGGGCCTGTGCTGCTTCATGGTATGATGTCAAGCGCACAGTGTAGTTAGGCAGAATGCAGGGAAGATTGTTATGTGTGGAGCTAAGATGGATATGGGAGAGGAGAGAGGAATAGGAGCCAAAAACATACAAACAAAAAAGAATGCTAGGGGAGTTTGCCGTTGGAGTCGAGAGATGAGAGACTATGAAATGGAGAAAAACAGAAAGGGGAAGAGGATGGAAAGAAAAGAATGAATAAATAAAAATCGGAAAGGTTAAAGAACCACAAAGTTCCCAGGGATCCCACCAGTGCAGCTATGCAGTCTGGGGAAGTTACTCTCAGGTGTTGCAGTACAGCCTGGCTAGAAGGCATAGAGGTATACGACACCAGGTATTCAGGGAACAGAAAGAGAAGGAAGATATAGAGAGATGTGAAACTGAGCAGTGAAGAAAGACAAAAAGGGAAAAGAAAACAAAACAAATTTAAAAAAACAAAAAGAACAAGAAAGGCCCCCAAAAAACAGTAAATAAAAAACCAATGAAAAAAGAAATGACCTCAGGGATCCCTCTGCACATCTGTGCAAGCCGAGGGGGAGTCTCCTTGCCATCCAGCTCCGCCTGCCCAGAAAGGGTTCCCAACTCAAGAAAAGGAAAAGAAAACAAAGAAACAATTCAAAACAAACAAATGAACAAAAGCCCCGGGATCCCACCAGTGTGGCAGCCCAGACCGGGAAGCAGCTCCACACTCAAACGGAGCTCCACAGCCCCTCAGGAGGAAGCAAAGATGGCGCACATAGCCAGGTATTTGAGCCAAAGGAGGGGGGAGGTGGTGAGAGGCAAGGAAGAAATCAAAAGAAGCAGAAAACTATAAGCAACACTAGCAGCCAACAAATGGCACTCAGAGAGCCAGCTAGTTCAGGCTGGTGTTTCTTGGACAAGAGACTGTGTCCGCGGGAAGCAGAGGGGGCCGAGTGTGGGTGAAGAAGTGTAGGGAGTGGGAAAGCGTATATCACAAATTACCGGACCTCTGCTGCCCCTCAGGAAGAAGGAAAGGTTGCACACGGAGCCAGGTATTTGAGCGAAAGGAGGCAGAGGTGGTGAGAGGTAAGGAAGAAAACAAAGGAAGCGGAAAAAAGCAACACCAGCAGCCAACAAATGGCACTCAGAGAGCCAGCCCATTCGGGTGTGTGGAATCTAAGCAGCCGCTGTTTCCAGGTCAAGAGACTGTGGCCGCAGGAAGCAGAAGCGGCCGAGTCGGGATGAGGAAGGGTAGGGGGTGGGAAAGCATATATTGCAAATTACTGGTTGTTTTGTCTCCCGCTGGACGCTCTGTGAGGCTGCTTTCTCGTACCCCCTGTTTTCTGGTCTCCGATAGGAGTCCAAGATGGTGGATACACACTGTGTTAGCTGGTAGGGAACCTCTGCATGAATCTCTCCTTGCTCTCCGTTCTCTGTCAGTTTTCTCACTTCATTTGGTGCTTGGCTGAGTTCTTTATCTCTTCATTTGATGTTTTAGGGTTTCAGGATTGTTGTATTCTCTGTTCAGCTTAGTTTTTCAGATCTTTGCTGTGGAGGGATGGCATGGTGCTTCTGCCTAGAGCTCCATTTTGCTGGAACTCTCTATTTCTTTTTTAACTATTTGAAAACATGCACGATATATTTGTAGTATTATTTGACGCTATTTCCACTTGGAATTGGGGCTAAGAAGGTGAAACGGGTGTATAGTTGGAGGTGGCAAGGACAGAGTGGGGACTCGGGGGAATTAGGGTAGCCTTAGGTGAGGATAGACTAGCCAGTCAACTTTATGATACTCTTTGAAGACTTGATAGAGATTCTCCAATCTGAAAATACTCATTTCATTACTTATTCATATACAGTGTAACAGAGACAAAAAGCAAAAAATTTTAGGAGGCAATCATTTTTTATTGTTACAAACTTTTGGATACAATTTTTTATCTGATGAGCTAATAAAACTCATTAAAATTTATACTAGTAATCTATTATGCCTAAGAAATTACCTCAATACTCAACAACTTAAATAATAAACATTTATTATCTCACAGTATCTGTAAATGAGGAATTTGGGAGAGGCTGGTTTGTTCTGGCTCAGAGTCTCTCATAAGGTTGCAGTCAAGATATCAGCTGGGGCTGCAGTCATCTGCAGACTTGACTGAGGCTACAAGATCCACTTTCAAGCTGCTGACCAACATGGCTGTTGACAGAAGTCCTCTGTTGTCTGCCATGTGGGGCTCTCCAGAGGGCTTCTTGAGTTTCTTCACGGCATGACAGTTGGATTCCCC
Organism: Dugong dugon; assembly: GCA_030035585.1. NCBI lineage: Eukaryota > Metazoa > Chordata > Mammalia > Sirenia > Dugongidae > Dugong > Dugong dugon. The sequence goes on along the minus strand of CM057463.1, from coordinate 94,605,174 downwards.
CAGAAGGAATGATTCCGGAAAGAGAGAAAAGGACAATAACACACACACACACACACAAACCCATTGCATCTGAGTCAATTCCAACTCGTAGTGACCCTATAGTGACCCTAGTAAACACAAGTAAATTTTTATTAAAGAGAAAGAGAGATAAGAGAGAACATATTTAAAATAACATTTTCCAAATGTTGATCCTTGGCACCACACTGTTGCCCAAGATGTAAACAGGCATTTAGTAAAGAAAAAAGAAGGGTATTCTCAAATAAATTTAAAAAATTGTTTAGTCCATAAACAAATTTAAATAGTTTTCATTACTGAGGGATTCTCAGGGTTTTAATGTGCTAATAATGTATGTTATGAATCCCCCTGAGAGGAATATATTTTTCAGCCATTATTAACTGACCTAAGCCACTTCAGCTGTTCAAAAATCTTTAGGGTTCTTTTGATAAAATTCAGTGACTAAAGATAAATGAGAGCTATGCATTCCTTCTTTACTACTTTAATACCAAGAGATATGTTACAACGAAAGCAAGTTCTAGATAAAATTATGCCAAACATACATTTTTTAGTAAGCAAACCCAACCTCAGCAACCATCAAGTCATGTCTGTCAACAGAGATTTTATAAAGTAGGATGTCACAGAACCAGAGCTCTTAACCTTGAGCTCTACTGTAGATGGCTATTTGAGCATGGTTGATTCTGATTGATGAATGAAATATTGTCACCAATATATCCTGTGTTAATTGGCCAACTACCACTCAAGTATAGATTCCTGACAAGATGATGTCAATATTGACTAACCATCTCTAGAAGTTGTATTAAAGTCAGTTTACTCATGTATACATTACATTGTTTCTACTAAACTACTAAAGAATAACACAGAAAAAATATTTTCCAAGCATTGACTGCATCATTCTTCTTCCTCAGAATATTTATAGAACTAACTTTTTTTTTTTTTAATGTTGAGAAATCCTGCTCTAGTAAGGAAAACGGTTAGGAAAGAAGAGGTCTAGGTAAACTAAAAGGAACTGGCTTTTGAAGAGAAGGCAATAAAATTATAACGGGATAATGATAGTGATAGATGCTGATAAGACACCTACCTACATCACACTCTCCCAAATGAAAGAGCTGTAAGAGTCAACAGTGTCTGATAAAAAGATGTTCTTCATTAGGGCCTATCATCAAAGAAAGGCTGTTTTGAGGGGCCTAAGGCCTAGTGGTGGTGTCCCTGGGTGGCACAAATGGTTAAGCACTGGAATACTAACCAAAAGGCTGGTGGTTCAAACCCACTACAGGCACCTCAGAAATAAGGCCTGGTGAACTGCTTCGGAAAGGTCACATCCTTGACAACTCTACACTGTGCAGTTCTACTCTGCACACATGGGGTTGCCATGAGTCGGAATCAACTTAATGGCAACTAACAACAACTACCACAATGCCTAGTGCCCGAGGGAGGGGCAGAACAATATTCTGAAATATATGGAAGCAAAATTAGGAATTAAAAAACAAAAGAGACCCTTTTGTTATGGGAAAACAGGTGACAGAGAATCTAGTACTTTTACTATCGTTCTGATCTTTGATTTAATATGATCAAATAAACAGGGCCAAGTTTATATTTAAGCTAAATGTACTCAATAGAAGATATTGTGAAAAGACACTAGATGAAGTAAACTGACTTCAAACAGTACCATCTACAATAGAAAAAATAACGGAAGAGCCAACATGTATAGAGAGTTTACTGTGTGCTGAGCACTTTACATGTATAATCTAACTAACTCAAAACAACCCCATTAATATGAAACTATTACTATTTCTATTTTACAGATGACAATTATGAGGTTTAGAAAAGATTGGTAATTTGTTCAAAACAAAATGTTGGGACTTTAAACCAAGGTGTCTGATTCCATAGCCCATGCTCGGCTGCTAACCATGCAGCCCCTTAGGAAATGAACACTGTTCCAGAAAGGGCAAATTCGAGCAGCAAACCAAAAAGTAAAAACGCAGAATATTGTCTGGGAGAGCTTGGCTAAATCAATATCTGTTTTTTAGAAGTAAAACAATAAAGAATACAGAACCTCCAATCCCAGAATCAAGAAGAATTAGAGCCAAGTTAGACAAAGAGATTTGAAATTACCCAATGGATTAAGTGCTTCTGTCCTGTGCTCCCCACACCCTGTCACCAACATGACATCTTGTAATGTGGATTTTTGGGATGTGAAAAATAGTGTTCCTAGCTGATTATCAAGCTTTTTGTGTTTAATCCTTTATTAGTGAAACGAAAAAAAAAAGTCTTCTTTTTTCTAGAATTAATTTCAACCAACAATTCTAAGATTAGACTGCTTTCTTTCAAAAAAGAAAAAAAAATTTATAAGAACAGAAGGCAAGTCAAATCATTAACTCACATTGATAAATATGTTTTTCCCAGTTAGTATGAATTGTAATTCAATAAGCATTTATTGTGTACATCTTATATGTCTAATATTATATTAAGTTCTGTATGAACATAGAAAGCATGTAATTCATCATGCATGCTTTCAAAAAGATTATAATCTCATGAAACAAGACATGTAAATGTTAAACTATTAATAATTCCTAGCAGTGTAAGAATAAGTGCCTAAGTGAATAGTATAGATTAGAATTTCCCAAAATGTGTTCCAAGAGATATTTTAAAGAAATTCACTCTAAAAAGTGTTCTGGTATTAAATAAATTTGAAAACCATACATTATCTCCTTCTTGAATATGATCTCTGCATATTATTTCATCATCATCATCAAGAATTTACTATACCCAAGCAATATGTTAAGTACTTTACATGCATTACCTCATCTAATTCTCCAAATAATTCCACAAAACAAGTAATTATTATCTTTATTTTATAGCTGAGAAAGGTAAGATTTGGAACGCATAAGGAACCTGACCTGGGGTACTAGGGGTCATGACTGCAGATGATGTTCAATGTTATAGATGGAGCTAAACTCCTAGACCCCAAAATATGCTATCTAATCTGAAAAAAAGACCATATCTCTGAGGTCCCTAAACATTTTAATTGCCACTTCCAATTTTTAACACCATCCATCTGGTTTCCTTCATAACACTTCCAAAATTTATACCTGTTTATTTGTTTACTTAGTTATTTTCTGTCTTCCCTTGTAAATTATAATGTCTACAAGGACAGGAAACATGATTGCAACTGTCTTTTTCACTAATATATGCTGACTTTATTCATTTCTTTCTAGAAAGGAAGGCCAGGCTATCTACTTCTGAAAATATGCCAATGAAAACCCTACGGATCACAATAGATTATTGCCCATACAGTGCTGAAGATTAGCTCCTAGGTTGGAAGGCACTAAAAATATACAGTGGCCACAATAATGAACTGGAGCATACCAATGATCATGAAGATTGCAGAGGACCAGGCAAGTTTTCGTTCTATTGTCCATGGTCAGCATGAGTCAGAGCCCACCCAGTGGCAACTAACAACAACAAAACTAATTCCTGGCACAGAGTTGCTATTTAATAAATATTTAATGGAAGGAAGAAAGGAAGAGAGGAAGGGAAGGGAGGGAGGAAGTAAAGATGGTGAGGTGATCATGACAACATGTAGCTCACATCTCCCTTCAGAAGAACCTACTGCAGGGAGGGGAGTTTGCTAATAGCCTCCAATTACTTTAGATCAATTGCATTGTTCACATAGAGACCACGCTCCCTGGCTATTCCTAGCCAACGACTAAGCATGGCAGGGATATGAAAGCTGGGCCTTTCTTACCCAATATGGACTTCTCCAATGGGGCACTTTTGCTCTGGGGTTCTCCATAGAACTGGCCAAGTCTTTCCCAGAGCTGTGCTGCAAGCTGAGGCTTCTCCTACCCAAAATTTCTATCCCTTTCTCCTGCTGCAGCAATGTCTGAGGGCTCTCTCACCTACTCCTGCTTCTTCCCATTTTGTTCTTCACAGGTGTTTCTCCTAATGCATTTCTAGTATATCTCATTTTGTCTTCTCAGAAGACATCAGATAATACAGAAGGATAAAAATGGCGTCAGTAGGAAGGAGAAAGAAAGAGAAATAAAATAATAAAAGGAGAAAGAGAAAAAGGAACAGAGAGAGAATAAAGAAGAAAAAAAGAACACACACAAGAGAGAAAAAGAGAAAAGCAAAAGAAAGCAAATAAGGCCCTGTAAACTGCACACACTGATGTTGCTTGAAGTTCTATAATTTGAAGGTTGGATATTTGCTTTGACCCTGACTGCCATTACTGGCAGAATTTTTTTTTTTTAATTTTTTTTATTGTACTTTAGATGGTCTACAGAATAAACTAGCTTCTCACTAAACAGTACACATATTGTTCTATGGCATTGGTTAACAACCCCATGACATGTAAACACTCTCCCTTCTTGACCTTGGGTTCCCTATCACCAGCTTTCCTGTCACCTCCTGCCCTCTAGTGCCTGCCCCTGTGGCAGAAATGTTTTAAAGAGAGCAAACAACTGCAAGCACCACACATTGGAGGGTTTCCCCCAACCCCTCTGGGAAATGGTTTTCTAGATGGCCCTCTAGAGCAGCCATGGGGATAATACAAATTCCACACAGAAAGTAACTCACCTGTGCTAAGAGAAGTAGCTATTCTGAAGGCCCCTCCTCAGCCTCCCCCAAAAAAGACTCATCGATATTTCTATACTTCCATACTCTGAGAGAGAACAAAGTTCCCGTCTCCTCACTTTTTAACCCAATAATTGGCAGTGGAAACATAAACTTTGTTCAGGGGAACCCATCACCTGTCCTCAGGTGTGATCTGAGTGCATTGATCGAAGGATGGTTCATTCAGGCCAATATCAGACCATGGATAGGACACCAACATTGTAGGCTGGTGAACCTGGTGCAAGCCCTGTCTGCTTCTTTCCCGGTTGTTCCTACATTAGGAGGCACAGAGAACATCCAGGCATACACATCCTGCCTGGGGAGCTATGCCCTTACAACCATTTTGTAAGCAAATCATTGGTTTAAAAGATAAATTCCATTCCAAAGAACAAAGAATCATTTTTAGGCAGAAGTCAGTCAAAATCAATATTTAGAAGAATAAATAATATTTTCTCTAAGCTACAAACATACAGGTCTGCTAAAGGGTCATCCAATTTACATTACTCAACAGGAAGGATACTTTTCTCATTCTTTTAAATTATAGTTTCATAATATTCTCTATAAATAATGGATAGGTATTTCCTTCTTTATTTGTGAAACTTAAGAGCCCTATTGATTCTTTTTTTTTTTTTTGACATCAAAGTTGTCTACTCCAAAGGTGAAACGATGCCTTCATCCCTAGAGTCAGAACACTGCTAGCAACTTTCAAATAATATTTTCTAGGTTTTAGAAGTGTTACTTTACCTGCAACCCTGTTACAAAGAGAATAGCATAAATGAGACCCACAATGAGAACTCAGCATCTGGGTCCATCAACAAACATAAATCCAGATAGTACATTAATACACCAAGGTACAGCTTAGCAAGAAGCAGCAACACCATTAGTCACTGTTCAGGTTCACAAAGCCACAGAAACTCTTTGCAGGCTAATAACATAAAGCTACAACGTGGCACAGGAAGAAACCAAGATGGCAGAATCCCAACACTGCAAGAAAAGAGAAAACGTGGACTATGTGCAGGAGAAAATAATGAAGGGCCTGGGAGATAATAATGGGAAAGAAGAACGTGAGCTAAATAATGGAATTAATAATGTAAGTTTTTGAGATATAAAGATAAAAATAGAGATTTGTTTATTTACTCAACAACTATTTATTAAGAGCCTACTGCATTTCAGGCACTATACTAGGCACTTGGAATCCATCCTCAGGTAGCTTACATGGGGAGGCAGGCCAGGGAGGCATATAAACAAACAAAAAAACAGAGGAGAGAGGACTGTAACCAAAGAAATTGGGCTTGAGATGAGCATTCACAGTAAGGATAAGGCCCACACATATGCAAAGAAGGAATTAGGGGACTCCTTCCAAAACACGGAAACCCTGGTGGTGTGGTGGGTAAGAGCTACAGCTGCTAACCAAAAGGTCAGCAGTTTGAATAATAATTGCAATAATTGTTTAAAGAAGTGAAGCTCTGCTAAAGATCATTTTGGCAGCTACCAGTAACTTGGTCAGTGCATTAGATATTACATAGACTCAGCTGTCAGTCATTGTGATGCCAGTCAAGGAAGATTAAGAGAGTAGATCAGTTTGGGGTAGAGAAGGAAGCCCTGCATGTGCTCTATGCCTACCGCATTATTATTCCTGACAGGTTCAGGGTCCTGTAAAAGTCAGTTTTCTTTTATCCTTTCTCTCCATCTCAGAGTCCTGTTTTGATCTAAAGTGACAAATCTGGGTGCTAATTTCAATGTTGCAAGATATTTGCTGTGTCAATCTGGACCTTACCTTACTCAGCCTCCATTTTCTCATCTGTAAAATTGGCATGATAATATTGCCTGCAGTGGTTAAGAGCTCGGCTGCCAACCAGAAAGTTGGCAGTTCAAATCTACCAGCTGCTCCTTGGAAACCCTATAGGGCAGTTCTACTCTGTCATATAGGCTTGCTGTGAGTTGGAATTGTTGTTTTCATTTTTTAAATAAGGATTAACTGAGAGAATGCAAATAAATGACTTATTCACAAGACATTTAGTACAACATTCACTCCATGATGGTTTATTAGATATGACCATATCCCAGACCCTGCATAGAGTAAATGCTTAATAAATGATAGTTACTATTATTATGATTATTATTAATAAACATATCAACTTTGACTTTATAACAGCCACTAGGCTAGGAGTAAAAAAGAACCAAAAATTAGCATAACAGGATCCCTAATTCTCTTTCAAAAGTTGTAGCCATGTTGAATTATATCTATCCAAGCACAGTCTCCTCTCTCTAAACATGAAGAAATTAAAACATGAAGAAGTTAAAAAAGATGTTTACATTTCTACGACAAATAGCAGAAGTTTTACTAAAAACCAATTCAGTGCTCTTTCCTTTGAACTTAAGCAAATCCAGGGTTATGTAACATTACAAGAAAAAGTGTGAAAAAGTCTAAATAAAATTTCCCACATGGTTTATCAAAACTCACACCAGTATTCAGTCTGGGAAAGAAAGAACCATGGGACTAAATGACAACTGGAAATATGACATGTCTTCTACCGTCTAATAATTCATTCTCTTTATAAACCCAAATCTTCTCCCAGTGGATTTGAGGTCATTAAAAATAAGAGAGACACCTGATCAGTCACAAGTTTGTGTTCCCCAATCATGTTTGATTTTGCAACCAGAGATTTGCCCGTAGAGGGAACAGCCTACATTCTTCCTAGTAGAAGAAAAAAGCTTTTCCAAACTTTATCATCTATATCCCTTCATTTAATCCGTATCTGTGCAAATTATGAGATCACTTTGTGTACATTTTAAATGAATCACCTTATCCCTGTTATCTGTCACTTCTGCTTTTTATCCCCAAATGTTATCCTTTTCAGAAAAATATCTTTCATCTTCATATATCTTTCATAAAACGGACATAATGAATCACTAATTGAGTACATCTGCAATGCATCCACAGGAGAGAAATTTAATCTGCAGAGTTCAACCAATCCTTTAGGATGAAAACTTGTCAATAAGCTACGGGATGGTTTCTGAGACAAACACCAGACAGCACATACTTTATCACTGTGTTAGATAGGGATTGTGTGCATGGTGACTTTTGATTGCAGGTCTAGGGATGAGGAGAGGTGTCATCACAACATTTTAGCAGAACGGGATTGGATTGGAGTGTAGGAGAAAGGTGGAAGGGATTCATAATAAGAATATACAAAAATAATACTGATAGCTAATATTTATTGCATGGTTTCTTGTTTTCAAGAATTGTATTACATGTTTTACAAGGACTTAATCCCCACACACACAAAGCCCTATCTAGTACTAGAATTTCATTATAGCTGAAAATACTGAAGATTTCCCAACACCCTACGACAAATAGGTGGTGGAGCTTCAATCTCGACCTAACTCCAGAATCCATGTTCTTAATCACTAGGTTCTAAACCTTGTGAAGCAAAATTTTCCATTGAAACCTGTTCTCTTTTCCTTTCCCCTTGGATACTCAATAGCCTAGGACATATACACAGGCCAAATGGAAGTGAAGCAGATGGCAGATGTATTCTGAGCAGCCAGATCGACAGCATGGACCACATACATAAAGGCCACTCCAATTATGCACACTGGCTTTGGAGAAATCTTCATCCTGAATAGAGTTAGTTCAGCTTACATTCCCATTGCATTCCCGTTAGATAACCAAATACAAACGCAGTTAAAAAAAAAAAAAAAAAGTTTCAGTAGAGTTGATTCCAACTCACAGTGACCCTATACGACAGAGTATAACTGCCCCATATTTTTTCCAAGGAGCTACCGGTGGGTTCAAACGCTGGCCTTTTGGTTAGCAGCCGTAGCTCTTAACCACTATACCACCAGGGTTTCCATATACTCAGTAGAGGAGGTGATACTCAAGTACATACGCATTTTGCCTATTCTTTCTATGTTTAATAGCCTTTAGCATGACTTTGCTCAACATTTGAAATTAACTATGCTTTTTAATGACAGTTGCTTCCCCTAAGTTTATCAGCTTCTGTGCTGGAAGCCCTGGTGGCATAGTGGTTAAGAGCTACAGCTGCTAACTAAAAGGTTGGTAGTTCAAATCCACCAGCTGCTCCTTGGAAATCCTATGGGGCAGTTCTACTCTGTCCTATAAGGTTGCTATGAGTTGGAGTCGACTGGATGGCAATGGGGTTTGGGTGCTGGTTATTTATCTATCTCTTTATTTATTTATTACTACAACTCAGACAACTTTTAGTTCACGTGTTCCTTGGAAATAACTCTACAGAGATGCTAAAATAGTTAACTGAACTTTATCCCCTCTGCCTCTGAGTGTACTGCTGGAAAAAAAAAAGAAGAGTAAATTAACTGACTAGATACAACTCTAACCCAACTCCTCTTTCATCTAGCATTAAGGAAATAGAACAGTGTGTAAACTACATGTATTTTATCCCATTTATCTAAAGTACAATTTTCTTATAAGTAAAAACAAAATTTACCCATGTATTGGCATTAAATAGAATTTGTTTAGGCTAAATTCAAAAGTTCCTTTCTTTCTCAGGGCATTGCAAAGTACTGTGTCTCTTTTGTACTAAACAATTCAGTGAAGTTTGAAGCTGGCTGGATATTGATTGGTGTCTTAGTCATCTAGTGCTGCTATAACAGAAATACCGTAAGTGGGTGGCTTTAACAAACATAAATTTATTTTCTCACAGTTTGGGAGGCTAGAAGTCCGAACTCAGGGCGCCAGCTCTAGGAGAAGGCTTTCTCTGTCTGTCGGCTCTGAAGAAAGGTCCTTGTTTCTTTTCATCTACTGTTCTTTGGCTCTTTGGTGATCTCCATTTGGTGTGGCATCTATCTTCCCCTATCTTTGCTTTCTTGCTGCTTGCTTAATCTGCTCTTTTGTATCTCAAGAGAGATTGATTTAAGGCACACCCTATAGTAATGAGGCCTGGTGGCACTGTAGTTAAGAGCTCAGCTGCTAACCGAAAGGTTGGTAGTTTGAATCCACCAGCCACTCCTTGGAGACCCTGTGGGGAAGTTCTACGCTGCCCTGTAGGGTCTCTATGAGTCAGAATCTACTCCACAGCAAGGGTTTTGGGGTTTTTGTCCTATACTAATGTCTTCTCATTAGTACAACAAACAAAACCCATTCCCAGATAGTATTGTGACCACAGGTATAGTAGTATTTTCCAACATATATTTTGGAGGGACACAATTCAATCCATAATAATTGGTTTGTAATAGACATGACCCTCTTTTCTCAGCTAAAGAGAAAGAGAGGGATCTGTGAAAGGAATGGTGGCATAAGGACAGTGCCTGAGGAATGCGGAAACATCACTGAGATTTATGCAGGAGACTTACATGATCTTCTTTTATGTCTGAAAGTTACCAATTTAAAACTTTTTTCTCTTTTCCATGGATTGAAAGTAACCCAACCAATAAAGAAGACATATACCCCTACTAATCACATTAATATCAAAGAAATATATAAAAGGATCCATTCTCAGAAATCTGTTCTTTTAAAAATAGACAAATCCATCTGCTCATAGTGGTTATGCCTAAATTCTGAAGAAACAATCACAAACATTCAAAACCTTAACTTAACTTTAATTTAAAATAATCAAATCAGCACTGCCCAATACCAAATTACTCTGCTGACTTTCTCGGTATTTAAAATAATCTCACAAATGCAATAGTTAGAAAGTGAGTAAAGAAAACCTCCTCCTGCCACACACACCCCCATCTACCACTCCTGTTACCTTGCTTGTTGGGAGAGCCGTAGGTTATCTTGCCATGCAGAAAAGAGGTCACAAAGAAGCAGAGTTAGTGGCTGTTATGCACTGGATTATGTCCCAAAAAAATGTGTTGTTAATCCTAATCTGTATGCCTGTGACTACAACTGCATTTGGGAATGGGTTGTCTTTGTTATGTTAATAAGGTGATCTCTTTTGAGATATAAGAGAGATTAAAACGAGAGCAGAGAGAGAGCTGGGGTAAGAAGACAGGCCAACCTACATTTCCTATGGACTCAAGTTCAATAAGGAGGTTCTGTTCTGAGGACATAGAGCCATGTGTGATGTGTGGTGACTAGTCTGGAGAAGAAGGCAGGGGCAGCGTCACAGCAATGAAACTGTGTGGATAAGTAAAAAAAAAGGAATATTTCTCACAAGATTTTTGCCTCAACTGTGAAAGTTTAGTGATAAACACCAAATAGCTTGGATACAGAGAATATTCAATGTGGAAAGAGAAGTCCTCTCTCTCTCTCTTTTTTTTTTTTTCTTTCTTTTTTTCAATATTTTTCTGTCAGATTTATATAAATGAGACATGTTTATATAAATGTTTATATAAATGTTCATATAAATGAGACATCTGACCGCATGAGACTTGCCCTGTATTTATAGTAATTTATATGATTTTCAACAGTCTTTCCAGTCCCTTTCCTTTCCCTTCCCCCCGCAAAAAAAAATTCACTCAAGGCTTTAACGATTTATTATATAAAGAGTTAATAGAAATTGATAAGAAAGTTTTGAGTTTTAAATAGGTAATGTCATAGTTGTCTAGTGCTGCTATAACAAAAATACCACAAGTGGGTGGCTTTAACAAACAGAAATTTATTTTCTCACAGTTTAGGAGGCCAGAAGTCTGAATTCAGGGTGCAGGCTCTAAAGAAAGGCTTTCTCTCTCTGTCGGCTCTGGAGGAAGGTTCTTGTCTCTTTTGAGCTTCTGTTCACGGGCAATCTTCATATGGCTTGTCATTTCTCTTCTCCCATATCTTCTCTCCCTTGCTTGTTTAATCTCTCTTATATCTCAAAAAAAGATTGATTTAAGACATGCCCAACTCTAATCCTGCCTCAGTAACACAACAAAGACAATCCATTTCCAAATGGGATCATAACTGCAAGCACTGAGATTAGGATTTACAACACTTATTTTGGGGGGACACAATTCAGTCCACAACAGATAAAGAGGGAAAAACAAAAACTTCATAAAAAAGGAACTGACACTATAAACAAATATGAAAAAACATTCACTTCTTACTATTAAATCTAAAAAAATAATTTATATATATTGTAGTATATATGTTTCAGGGACTTATCCTTGAATATTTAAACCAGTTGGTGTTGATTACCACTAATGGTGTGTGTGTCAGAGTAGAACTGTGCTCCATAGGGTTTTGGGGGTTTTTTTGTTTGTTTTATTTAATAACATTCTATTGTGTATTCGGTGAAAGTTTATACAGCAAATTAGGTTCCCATTTGACATTTTCTACACAAGTTGTTCAGTGACATTATTTACATTTTTTGCAATGTGTCAACATTCTCTTTAATTGCATTCTAGTTGTTCAGTTTCCAGTAATCTAGTTTCCCTGTTCCCTTATCTTCTCATCTTTGCTTTAGAGTAGTTATTGACCTTTTGGTATCATAAAACCAAAAAAGCCAAACGGGTTGCCATCGAGTCAATTCCAACTCATAGTGACCCTACAGGACAGAGTAGAACTGTCCCATAGGACTTCCAAGGAGCAGCTGGTGGATTTGAACTGTCGACATCTTGGTTAGCAGCCGACCTCTTAACCATTGCACCACTAAGGCTCATATAGATGTTTTTTTAATGGAACACTGTACTCACAGATAATATCTTTTATTTTGTGCAAAAATCTGTTATTTTACTAAAAGGTGACCTCGGGATAGTTTTGGTTCAAAGTTTAAAAAGCATCTCAGGGCAATAGTCTCAGGAAGTCCTCCAGTCTCAGTTGGTCCAATAAGTATGGAGTTTTTAAGAATTTGAGTTCTGGTCTGTGTTTTCCTCCTATTCTTTCAGGGTCCATCTATTGTGGCCTCGATCAGCATGATTCATGGTGGTAGCCAGGCACCATCTAGTTCTTCTGGTCTCAGGGTAGATGGAGACCATAACTCCTGTAGGCTAGTAGCTCTGTAAACTAGTTTCTTCTCAGAAACTTTGGTTTCCTTCTTTCTCTTTGCTTCTAATAAGTAGAGACCAATAGTTGTATCTTAGATGGCTGCTTGCAAGCTTTTAAGACCCAGATGCTACTAACCTCACTAGGCTACAGAACATGTCCATAGTGTTTTCAATGGCTGATTTTTTGAAGTAGCTCCCTAGGCCTTTCTTCCGAGATGCCGCTGGGTGAACTCACACCACCAACCTTTTGGCTAGCAAATGTTAACCGTTTGTACCACACAGGTACATATAGTAAACCCATTTCCCGTGGTTGTCATCTTGTCAGGCCATCAGAGGCTCTTTCCACCATATGCTTCCTCTCATCGCTCCAATATGCCAGGAAGTAACCACATGATCAAGCTAGGCCAATCAGATTTTTCTTCCTTGAATTTGGCTCTTGACTGTAATGATAGAACAGAAGTAATGGCTGGAGTTTCTTCCTTCTAGCAATGACTACTGAGTATTTCATTCTTTTAAAAACTCCTGCAGCCTGTCTTCAGCCTCACTTTGAACTCCCCTATATACCTCTAGCAAATTCTCTTTTTAGTTAAATTAGCCAGAGCCCATTTTTCACTGCCTGCATAAAAATACCACAAAGACACAGATATATTTTAGTTGCATTTAAAACTCACTTTTCTTCTGAACCATCTGATTCTTTGTGCAAACAGCTTTGACACTTAAATGTCATGAATTGTTATTTTTTATATACGTTATCATAGCAAACAGCTAATTAAGATGTAGTAGTCATAATAGAATCATTCTGAAAATGCATATATACAGTTGACGGGGGTGTTTGTAACTTCCTTACTGTCTGTTCTAGAATCATAAAATTTGTTTATTGTGCCATTGAGAATTCTGTCAGGATAGAATCCTTAAAAGACTGAGTGGAATGAGACCTGCTAGATGAGCATGCAAGGACCTAAACAAAGTCTTCTATCTCCTTGTCAAGCAAATACTAATCCATAGACCAGCAACAACATCATCACAGCACCATTGCTTGGGAGCTTGTTAGAAATGCAGAGTGTCAGGCCTACTCTAGACCTGCAGAAACAGAATCTGCATTTAAAAAGTTTCCACAGGAAATTTGCACATTAAAATTTAAGAAACACTGTTAAGACTCAGTGTTGGGTCTTGAGTGATCATTCTATGCAGTAATCTCCTTCTAATTATGAATCCCATTAGCAATATCTCTTTTGAAAGGTGTGTTCAATCTCTGCTTGAACTCACTCATTGCTCAGTGTCTTAGTCAAAAATAAGCTGTTCCATTCTTTGGACTGTATTAACTTTTATAAAATGTTCTGATGTGAAATAGAGTTCCTTATATCTTTTAATCTAAATAATAGTAATATTGTTTTACTCTTTTCCCCCAACAACCCTTCAAGTATTAAAAGAGAGTTAGTCTGTCCCTCTTTAAGTTTTTTCTTGTCCAGAGTAAGTCATCTCAATTGTTCCTGATAACATATTATTAAAATCACTCATCTTTATCATTGCTATTAAGAAGACTCAAAATATACAGGGTTCTTACAAACACATTCCAAATATTCTAATACAATTTTACCAGCATAAAGTACAGTGGAATAATTATCTCTAATAATCCAGACATTCTACCTCTATCAATGCTGCGGAAGATTTAGTTAGCTTTTGTAACATTAATATAATACTCTTGGCTTATACTGAGATTGTATATTCATGTTAATATAAATTTTTGTCATGTCAGGTTTACCCCCATTCTCTCTCTGAGCAAATGCTTTGGGTTTTTTTGTCTGCCCAAATGCAGTGCATTTATTCTTGTTCAATAATGTCTTATTGGTTGTGTCCCATCATTCCAGACTCAGAAGTACATCTCAAATTTTGGTTATGCAGCAAAGGCCAGACTCTGGGGGAAGGTTCTTCCTCTCAGAGAAAATCAGAGCCATCCCTTTCCTTGGTCTCAGACTCACAAACTTTCTAAAGAAGTACATGTCTCTTCAACCTAGCAATCCAGGTACAATAAAATCTCTACAGATCTACAAAAGACCAATTGTCTTCAGTCCACTATAACTTATAGCTCTATTAAGAATTGATGAGGTTTTGAGAGGCCAATTAATCATTCTCCTGTGTGAATTCTAAATTATTTGAATAATAAGTAGCAGATTCAGATAGGCATAAAAATAAAGCTTTATTGTTCACAAAACTAAATTGGAGAATGCAGTTTGAAACAGAGGCCAAAACTGACTTTCAACTTTCATTCCTCTACCCCCTTGTCCTTTATAGAAGCATGCCCTGTGACAATGCATGGGAGACAGGAGTAGAGGAAAGAACATATTCAGCAGTTTGGCAACCAAGAACCAATGAGAACCAAGAAGAAGGCCGTTCCATGCCACAGCACCCTTTTCTTTAATCTCATGCCTCAGATCAACCACTTCACCTCCTGTGTACAGGGATAAGAAGAAGGTGAGGGACAGGAATGTCACCTCCCTGTGGAGATAGAAAGAGCAAAGCAATGTGTCCTCCCTAACAAGAAGCCCTGGAGGAAGGTATTTGCCCTGCCAAGTGACTGTTTGCCATGCCTGGCATGAGATTTGTTCATTGCTCCCTCTAATCCTTTGCAAATACCACTGTTTGATTAGAATCCTTCCCTTTCTCCACCAAAACAAATCTCCTTATGTCTCTATTTACTTAGGAGGACTGCATTATGTGAGTCACGAAATATTGAATCACCTAAATATCATTATTTTAAACTTAGACCTGTCATGTCAAAGGAAGACACAACAAATTCAAATAGCCACTGCCCATCAGGTGGAATGAGGCTGATAGTTATCCAGGTGGTCAAAGTCTTCTCTCCATGTACATGAAACACAGATTTAGAAGCAGTTGTAATCCCCGGGTTAGCCTTCCTGAGAGAAATTAACACTCCAGGTGTTCGTCATAGAAAAAATGTAAGGAGTAGTATGTTATTTTAAGTAAAAATTTCAGGAATAAAAATAGGTGTATATGTCTTTTTTACCATGCTTAATTTGAAAAAGGTTTATAATTAAAGTAACATAACTCTTGGTTTTAGGTAAAAATCACAGTTCTTCCAAAAATTGAAAATCCAGAGTTTTAGACCAAAGGTCTGCAAATATTTTCTGTAAAAGGCAAGATAGTAAATATTTGTGGTGCATTTGATCTCTCCTGGAGCTACTCAACTCTGCTCTCCAAGAATAGAGTTAACTGTAATGTGAAAAGAGTCATAGATAATACAGTTTTGAGATCTCAGCCCCCTTAAATGGCTATCTTCATTAGCTTGTATCCAGATTGAAATACCAATCATTGCCTCATAAACATGTTTCAATCTTTCTGTTAAGATCTTTACAATTTCTGTAGGTTTTACATTATTTATGCTTAGCAAAAACTGCTTTTCACATGATGAACTTTTTCTTTTTCCTTGATCGTTAAGAAGATTTGACTATTTTGGAAATATGAACATAACAAAATGGAGAAGTCAATTTTCAAGTTTAAAAAGAACAGTCCAAAGTCACATCTCATAATCTACACACTTAAAAAATCATGAAAGTATTAGTTATTTGATAGAGAATTTATTAGATAAAATAAATTTGGTGAGTTTTTGTTGTTAGGTGCCAGTGAGTCAGTTTCAACTTATAGAGTCCCAAAGTACAACACAATGAAATGTTGCCCAGTCCTGCGCCATCCTCACAATTGTTGCTATGTTTGACCTCATTGTTGCAGCCACTGTGTCAATCCATCTCGTTGAGAGTCTTCCTCTTTTTCACTGACCCTCTATATTACCAAGCCTGGTGTCCTTCTCCAGAGACTGATCCCTCCTGTTAACACGGCCCAAGTATATGAGACAAAGTCTTGCCATCCTTGCTTCTAAGGAGCATTCTGGTTGCACTTTTTCCAAGACAGATTTGTTCATTCTTCTGGCAGTCCATGGTATAGTCAATATTCTTTGACAACACAATAATTCAAAAGCATCAATTCTTCTTTCATCTTCTTTATTCATCGGCCAGCTTTCACATTCATATGAGGCTATTGAAAATACCATAGTCTGGGTCAGGCACACATTAGTCCTCAAAATGGCACCTTTGCTTTTTAACACTTTAAAGAGGTCTTTTGCTGCAGATTTGCCCGATGCAATACATTGTTTGATTTCTTGACTGCTGATTGATTGTGGATCCAAGTAAAATGAAATCCTTGACAACATCAATCTTTTCTCCATTTATCATGATGTTCCTTATTGGTTCAGTTGTGAGGATTTTTTGCTTCTTTATGTTGAGATGTAATTCATACTAAAGGCTGCAGTCTTTGATCTTCATCAGCAAGTGCTTCATGTCCTCTTTGCTTTCAGCAAGCAGGTCATATCATCTGCACATCACAGGTTGTTAATGTGTCTTCCTCCAATCCTGATGCTGTGTTCTTCTTCAGATAGTCCAAGTTCTTGGATTATTTGCTCAGTATACAGATTGAACAAGTATGGTGAAAGGATACAACCTTGACACACACACGTTTCCCCATTTGATTTGAATGACTACCTCTAGGTCTACGTATGGTTCCCAATCACCACAATTAAGTGTTCTGGAGTCCCCATTCTTCACAATGTTATCCATAATTTGTTATGATCCACACAGTCGAATGTCTTTGCGTAGTCAATAAAACACAGGTAAACATCTTTCTGGTATTCTCTACTTTCAGCTAAGGTCCCTCTGATATTAGCAATGACATCCATTGTTTCATGTCCTCTTCTGAAACTGGCTTGAATTTCTGGCAATGGCTTGTCAATGTACTGCTGCAATCATTTTTAAATCATCTTCAGCAAAATTTTACTTGTATGTTGCCTTGGTCGTCTAGTGCTGCTATACAGAAATACCACAAGTGGATACCTTTAACAAAGAGAAATTTATTTCTTCACAGTAAAGTAGGCTAAAAGTCCAAATTCAGGGCCTCAGCTCCGGCGAAAGCTTTCTCTCTCTGTCGGCCTTCTCATCAATGTTCCCCTGGACTAGGAGCTTCTCCGCACAGGGACCCTGTGTCCAAAGGGTCTGCTTTCTTGGTGGTATGAGGTCCCCAATTCTCTGCTTGCTTTCCTTTCCTTTCCTTTTGTCTCTTATAAGGTAAAAGGTGGTGCAGGCCACACCCTAGGGAAACTCTCTTTACACTGGATCGGGGATGTGACCTGGGTAAGGGCAGTGTTACAGTCCCACCCTAATCCTCTTTAACATAAAATTAAAATCACAAAATGGAGGCCAACCACACAATTCTGGGAATCATGGCCCAGCCAAATTGATACATACATTTTTTGGGGGACATAATTCAAACCATGATACATGTGATAGTAATGATATTTGTTGGTGTGGCATAACTCAAATGAGAAGAAACAGCAGGAAACATCCATTAATAATCAGAGAATAGAATGTACAAAGTATGAATCTAGGAAAATTAGAAATCATCAAAAATGAAACACAGAAACATAAATATCCTAGGCATTAGTGGGCCAAATGGACTAGCATTGGCCATTTTGAATCAGACAATCATACTGTCTACTATGCCAGGATTGACCAACTGATGAGGAATGGTGCCACATTTGTGGTCAAAAGAATATTTCAAGATCTATCCTTAAGTACAAGATATCACTATTAGGATAATATCTATATGCCTACAAAGAAGACTAGGTAGTATGACTATTATTCAAATTTACACACCAACCACTAATACCAAAGATGAAAAAATTAAAGATTTCTACCAACTTATGCACTCTGAAATTGATCAAACATGCGATCAAGATGCATTGATAATTATTGGTGACTGGAATGAGAACATTGGAAACAAAGAAGGATCAGTAGTCGGAAAATATGGCCTTGGTTATAGAAAGATACTGGAGACGACATGATAGAATTTTACGAGACCAAGGACTTATTCATTGCAAATACCTTTTTTTGACAACGTAAGTGGTAACAATAAATGTGGGCCTCGCCAGATGCAATATACAGGTATCAATTTTACTACATCTGTTGAAAGAGACAATGGAGAAGCTCAATATCATCAGTCAGAACAAGGCCAGGGGCAGAACAGACTATCAATTGCTAATATGCAAGTTCAAGTTGAAGCTGAAGAAAATGAAAAGAAGTCCACAAGAGCCAAAGCATGAACTTTAGTGTCTCCCACCTGAATTTAGAGATCATCTAAAAAATAGATTTGAAGCATTGAACACTAATGGTCAAAGACCAGACAAGTTGTTGGAAGACATCAAGGATATCATATATGAAGAAAGCAAAAGGTCATTTAAAAGAGCGAAAAGAAAGAAATGACCAAAATGGATGTCAGAAGAGACTCCAAAACTTGCTCTTGAACATAGAGTAGCTAAAGCAAATGGAAGAAACGATGAAGTAAAAAAGCTGAACAGAAAATTTCAAAGAGTGGCTCAAAAAGAAAAAAGCAAGGTATTATAACGAAATGTGCAAAGACCTGGAGTTAGAAAACCAAAAGGGAAGAACAAACTCAGCATCTCTCAAGCTGAAAGAACTGAAGAAAAAATTCAAGCCTCAAGTTGCAATACTGAGGGATTCTATGGGCAACATATTGAACACAGGAAGCACCAAAAGAAGATGGAAGGAACACAGAGTCAGTGTACTAAAAAGAATTGGATGATGTTTAACCATTTTAGGAAGTAGCATATGATCAAGAACCAATGTTATTTAAGGAAGAAGTTCAAGCTGCACAGAAGGCAAAGGGGAAAAACAAGGCTCCAGGAATTGACAGAATACCAACTGAGATGTTTCAACAAACAGATGCAATGCTGAAAGCACTCAATTGTCTATGTCATGAAATTTGGAAGGCAACTACCTGACCAATGGACTGGAAAAGATGCATATTTGTGCCGTTCCAAAGAAGGTGATCTATCAGAATGCAGAATTATCAAGAAATATCATTAATATCAATATTTGATGAGTTAGTACATTAGAAAGAACCAAGTAAGAGAATCCTGTGGTATCAACTCCTGAGACCTAAACCTTATCTTCTTTACAGTCTTAATTTTTATTTTGAAATGCCTATTTTATAAATCTTCCTGACAGGATAAAAAATGAAATAAGTAAACTGGGTAAAAGGATAATATTTAAATGTATTTAAAAGATAGGCCTGAGGGCATACAGCTATATGTATGCTCTATTGATTCCAGGTTTAATAATTTAGATATAAATATTGGAAAGAAACTTTTGCTTGAAGATAAAAATTCTAATTTGTATTTGAAAGTAAAATGAAAACTTTTACTACTTTAACTATGGACATTTCCTCACAATGATTTAATGATTTTTTTTTTCTTTGTCTCAATTCTTTCCACAAAGAAACATGTGATGAAGGGGAAAAGGACAGAAACCAAACTGTGGAGAAAGACTAGATTCATTTTTTCATTTTCATATTGTCATCCATTGTTTTCAAACATTTATGAAAGCTCTGCCACAACTGATAGTTATTATATTAAGGAACTTATCATAGTGATCAGGAATTATTTCCTCTGCAAATACTGATGACATAGGCTAAATTAGTTCTGCCAGACAAGTTAACTACTTAAAGACACTCTTTACTTACTGAGATATACAGTGGTACTTTAACTATAGAAGACTGAAGAGAGAGGATGACTAGCCCAGGTGAATCTGTAGTCCACTGGAAAGGCTGGGACACAGGTTCTCCAAGGGTGATATGACCGTTGGTCACGCTGGTGGCAAATGGTTTGAAGAACTCATAAATGAAAGTCAGACATCGCGTCTCAAAATGTGAACCCCTTGCCTTCTGTAGAAAAAATCACTTAGATTAATTTTTTTTTTAATGCAGATACCTGGATCCCATTCCAAAATGGCCCAGTCAAAATCTCTGGAATTGCAAACCAGGAATCTGCCCTTCTTCTTAATCATTTCTAGATAATTTTTATTCATGTGAACATTTGAAATGCACTGAATCCTGCTTAGAATTTTTGACTGCCCCGTCCTCCAATGGGAATTTGAAATAATGACTCATACATTGTGTCTCAGGGAAGTTTTGTGTACTTGAAAGGCAGATTCTCTAAGTCTACTTGCACAAAAGCAGAGATTCTTTATTACCTTGAAGTCCTCCAATGTGGCAGATTAAGAATCCCCTAAATTATGTATAAAATGTTGGGTGTTTTATATTCCTTTGGGGAGAAGATGCTTAGCTTTCACCTGACTCTCAAAAGATTCCATATCTCCCTCCCAAATCTAAGAATCCCTGGGTTAAAGAAATCAAGTTCATCTAATTGCAAGTGATTAATTCAATTGGAGGTTTCAATTACAATGATCAGGACAGAAGGACATTTGGTTGATGACAAGAAGAATTAGTCTTTAAAATGTTTACCCAGCTCTTTAATCATAAGTTTTTCATTTCCTTAATCATCACCTGTTTCTTAAGTAAAATGCCATGCACATTCATCATCAACCTAATATCAGAAGCCTGGTTCTAAATATTCCATAAGCTGAATGCAAAATTCATATCAAGGATGGGAAATAACTAAACTTCTGCCCACAAAATATACCCTCTATTCCATATCTATTATCTGTCAAAGTGTCTGCTTCTGATTCTATAAAAAGGAAGAGGCTTTTGTGACTGAAGTCACACATAATATTGCTTCTGATAGTATCTCACTGGAGGTATTGAAGGTTTCCATTGTTGTGTGGTGATCTTTGCACAAAGACGTTAGCTATAACAAGAGAAGAAATGAACCTAAGTGAAAGTGAATAAAAATGGAACCTAAGGCTTATTATAATTCTGTGATTCTGGTTTAGTGATAAAAAAGCTTTAGTTCTGTCTAATTAATAATATTGTATCAGGAAAGACATCCACCAGGACCAGAAAGAAGAATTCCATATACTAGGAATCTGACCCACCACTCATCTGTCAGTTTGTCATACTGTGATGTCTTGTGTGTTGCTATAATGATGGAAGCTATGCCACCAATATTTTGAATACCAGAAGGGTCACACATGATAGACAAGTTTCAGTGGTGCTTCCAGACTAAAACAGATGGAAAAAGGACCTGGTGACCTACTCTTTAAAAAATTGGCCAAAGAAACCTTATGGATAGCAACAGAACATTGTCTGAAATAGTGTCTGAGATAAGCCCCTCACGTTGGAAGCCCTTCACTCAAAATGTGACTGGGGAAGAGCTGCCTCCCAAAAGCAGAGTCGAACTTAATGCTGGGGATGAAGTAAAGCTGTCAGGACCTCCATTTGCTGATAACACACAACACAAAATGAGAAGAAACAGCTGCAAACATTCCTTAATAATCAGAACATGGAGTGTAAGAAGTATGAATCAAAGAATATTGTTGTTGTTATTAGGTGCCGTGGAGTCTGTTCTGACTCATAGTGAACCTACGTACAACAGAACAAAATACTGCCAGGTCCTGCACCATCTTCACAATTGGTTGTTATGCTTGAGCCCCCTGTTGCAGCCACTGTGTCAATCCGTCTTGTTGAGGGTCTTCCTCTTTTTCCCTGACCCTCTACTTTACCAAGCATGATGTCCTTCTCCAATGACTGGTCCCCCCTGATAACAAGTCCAAAGTATATGAGACGAAGTCTCGCCGTCCTTGCTTCTAATGAGCATTCTGGCTGTACATTCTTCCAAGACAGATTTGTTCCTTCTTCTTGCCGCCCATGGTATATTCAATATTTTATGCCAACGCCATAATTCAAAGGCATCAATTCTTCTGTGGTCTTCCTTACACTTTCTCCTGCTTTCACATGCATATGAGGCGATTGAAAATATCATGGCTTGGGTCAGTCCTTAAAGTGACATCTTTACTTTTTAACACTTTAAGGGGATCTTTTGCAGCAGATTTGCCCAATGCAATGCGTCTTTTGATTCTTAACTGCTGCTTCCCTGAGCATTGATTGTGGATCCAAATAAAATGAAATCCTTGACAACTTCAATATTTTCTCCGTTTATCATGATGTTGTTTATTGGTGCAGTTGTGAGGATTTTTGTTTTCTTGATGTTGAGGTGTAACCCATACTGAAGGCTGTGGTCTTTGATCTTCATCAGTAAGTGCTTCAAGTCCTCTTCACTTTCAGCAAGGAAGGTTGCTTCTTATGCCTATCCCAAGTTGTTAATAAGCCTTCCTCCAATCCTTATGCCATATTCTTCTTCATATAGTCCAGCACCTCGAATTATTTGCTCTGCATACAGATTGAATAAGTATGGTGAAAGGATACAACCCTGACACACACCTTGCCTGATTTTAAACCTACTGTATCCCCTTGTTTCTGTTCAAATGACTGCTTCTGGATCTATGTACGGATTCCTCATGAGCACAATTAAGTGTTCTGGAATTCCCATTCTTTGCAATGTTATCCATAATTTGTTATGTTCCACACAGTCTAATGCCTTTGCATAGTCAATTAAACACAGGTAAACATCTTTCTGGTATTCTCTGCGTTCAGCCATGATCCATCTGACATCAGCAGGGATATCCCTGGTTCCACATACTCTTCTGAATCTGGCTTGAATTTCTGGAAGTTCCCTCTTGATGTGCTGCTATAATCACTTTTTAATGATTTTCAGAAAATTTTACTTGTGTGTGATATTAACGATATTGTTTGATAATTTCCAAATTCTGTTGGATCTCCTTTCTTTGGAATGGGTGCAAATACGGATCTCTTCCAGTCGATTGGCCAGGTAGCTGCCTTCCATATTTCGTGGCATAGACAAGCGAGCACTTCCAGTGCTATTTACGTTTGTTGAAACATCTCAATTGGTATTCCATCAATTCTTAGAGCCTTGCTTTTTGCCAATGTCTTCAGTGCAGCTTGGACCTTTTCCTTCAGTACCATCAGTTCTTAATCATATGCTACCTTCTGAAATGGTTGAACGTCAACTAACTCTTTTTAGTACAGTAATTCTGTATTCCTTCCATTTCTTTTGATGATTCCTGCATCATTTAATATTTTCCTCATAGAAAGCTTCAATATTGCAACTCAAGGCTTGAATTTTTTCTTCAGTTCTTTTCCCTTGAGACATGCTAAGCATGTTCTTCCCTTTCGGTTTTCTATCTCCAGGGCTTTGCACATTTCATTATAATACTTTACTTTGTCTTCTCGAGCCACCCTTTGAAATTTTCTGTTCAGCCCTTTTACTTCATCATTTCTTCTGTTCGCTTTAGCTACTTGACTTTCAAGAGCAAGTTTCAGAGTCTTTCTGACATCCATTTTGGTCTTTTCTTTCTTTCCTGTCTTATTAATGACCTCTTGCTTTCTACATGTATGACGTCTTTGATGTCATTGCGCAAATCGTCTGGTCTTTGTTCATTAGTGTTCAGCGCATCAAATTTATTCTTGAGACAGTCTCTAAATTCAGGTGGGATATACTCAAGGTCGTAATTTGGCTCTGTGGACTTCTTCTAATTTTCTTCAGCTTCAAATTGAACTTGCATATAAGCAATTGATGTCTTGTTCTGCCTTCGGCCCCTGGCCTTGTTCTGACTGATCATATTGAGCTTTTCCATCATCTCTTTCCACATATATAGTCAATTTGATTCCTGTGTATTCCATCTGGTGAGGTACACACGTATAGTCATCATTTACGTTGTTGAAAAAAAGGTATTTGCAATGAAGAAGTCATTGGTCTTGTAAAATTCTCTCATACAATCTCTGGCATTGTTTCTATCACCAAGGCCGTATTTTCCCAGTACCAATCCTTCTTTCGTCACAACTTTCACATTCCAATCACCAGTAATTATCAATGCATCCTGATTGCATGTTCAATCAATTTCAGACTGCAGAAGTTGGTAAAATTTTTCAATTTCTTCATCTTTAGCCTTAGTGGTTGGTGGGTAAAGTTGAATAATAGCCATGTTAACTGGTCTTCCTTGTTGGCACATGGATATTATGCTATCACTGACACCATTGTACTTCAGGATAGATATAAAAATTTTCTTTTTGATGATGAATGCAATGCCATTCCTCTTCAAACTGTCATTCCTCCCATAGTAAACGATATGACTGTGTGCTTAAAAATGCCCAATACCAGTCCATTTCAGTTCACTAAATCATAAGATATTGATATTTATGTGATCCATTTCATTTTTGACGATTCCAGTTTTCCAGATTCATCCTTCTTGCACTTCACGTTCCAATTATTAATGGATGTTTGCAGCTGTTTCTTCTCATTTTGAGCCATGCCACATCAGCAAATGAAGGTCCCAAAATCTTGACTCCATCCATGTCATTTGATGGACTCTACTTTCAGGAGACAGCCCTTCGCCAGTCGTATTTTCTTTATTTCTTTCTTTATTTTTTTTAATGTACTTCAGGTGAAGGCTTAAAGAACAAATAGTTTCTCATGACACAGTAGTACACATGTTGTTTTATGATATTGGTTAACAACTCCATAACATATCAACCGTCTAACTTCTCAACCTTTTTTTTTGGTGAAAATACACATAGCAAAAAATACACCATTTCAAAAATTTCTACATGCACAGTTCAGTGACACTGACTACGCTCTTCCAATTGTGCTGCTATTCTCACTTAAGTTGAAGGCTTACAGAACAAAATAGTTTCTCATTTAACAGTTACTACAAATGTTGCCCTATGACAATGGTTAACAATCTCACAACACATCAACAATATCCTTACTCAACCTTGGGCTCCCTATCACCAGCTTCCTTGTCTCTTTCTGCCTTCTGGCCCTTGTCACTGGACTCCTGTACCTCGTTAGTCTCATTTGGTTTTATGGGGCTGTCCACTCCCAGGCTGAACGGTGAACCTCAGAAGTAACTTCACCACTGAGCTAAAAGGGTGTCTGGGGGCCATACTCTCGAGGTTTCTCCAGTCTCCTTTAGGCCAGGAAATCTTATTTTTTTTTGTGACTTAAAGTTATGCTCTACATCCTTCTCCAGCTCTGTCCGGAACCCTCTGTTGTGATCCTGGTCAGAGCAGTCAGTGGTGGTAGCCGGGCACCATCTAGCTGTACTGGACTCAGTCCGGTGGAGGCCTTGGTAGCTGTGGACCATTAGTCCTTTGGACTAATCTTTCCCTTGTATCCTGTTCTCTTCATTCTCCCTTGCTCCTGAAGGGATGAGACCAGTGGAGTATCTTAGATGGCCGCTCACAGGCTTTTAAGACCCCAGACACTACTCACCAAGGTACAATGTAGAACACTGTCTTTATAAGCTGTGTCATGCCAAATGAGCTAGATGTTCCCTGAGACCATGGTCCCAACAGCCCTCCACCCAGCAATTCAGTCCCTCAGGGAGTTTGGATGTGTCTATGGGGCTTCCATGACCTTTCCTTGTACAAGTTGTGCTAGTTTCCCCTGTACTGTGTACTGTCTCACCCTTCACCAAAGATACCACTTATCTATTGCCTATTTAGTATTCCTCCCCCCCTCCCATCCCTGGTAACAACCAAAGATTGTTACATTTTGTGTGTGAACTTTTTCATGTGTTTTTACAATAGACGTCTCATACAATATTTGTCCTTTTATGATTGACTTATTTCACTCAGCATAATGTCCTCCAGTTTCATCCATTTTATAAGATGCTTCACAGATTCATTGTTGTTCTTTCTCGTTGCATAGTACTCCATTGTGTGTATGTACCATAGTTTGTTTATCCATTCATCTGTTGATGGGCATTTAGGTTGTTTCCATCGTTTTGCTATTGTGAATAATGCTGCCATGAACATAGGTGTGCATATGTCTATTCGAGTGACGACTCTTATTTCTCTAGGATATATTCCTAAGAGTGGGATTCCGGGATCAAATGGTATGTCTATTTCTAGCTTTCTGAGGAAGCACCATATCATTTTCCAAAATAGTTGTATCATTTTGCATTCCCACCAGCAGTGCATAAGAGTTCGGATCTCCCCACAGCTCCTCTAGCATTTGTTATTTCCAGTGTTTTTGATTTGTGCCAGTAATGCTGGGGTGAGATGGTATCTCATTGTGGTTTTAATTTGCATTTCTCTAATGGCTAATGATCACGAGCATTTCCTCATGTGTCTGTTGGCCATTTGAATGTCTTCTTTGGTGAAGTGTCTGTTCATTTCCTTTGCCCATTTTTTGATAGGATTGTTTGTCTTTTTGTTGTAGAGGTGTTGGATTTTCTTGTAGATTATGGAGATTAGACCTTTGTCTGACTTGTACTGTCCAAAAATTTTTTCCCAGTCTGTAGATTCTCTTTTGACTCATTTGGTGAAGTCTTTTGAAGAGCATAGGTGTTTGATTTTTAGAAGATCCCAGTTATCTAGCTTATCTATTGGGGATTGTGCATTGATGGTTATGGTTTGTATCCTGTTAATGCCATGTATTAAGGCCTGAAGTGTTGGTCCTATTTTTTCTTCTATGAACTTTATAGTTTTGGCTTTATATTCAGGTCTTTGATCCATTTTGAAGTAGTTTTTGTATACGGTGTGAGGTATGGGTCCTGTTCATTTTTTGCAGATGGATATCCAGTTTTGCCGGCACCATTTGTTAAAAAGACTGTCTTTTTCCCATTTGATGGACTTTGGGCCCTTGTCGAAGATCAGGTGACCATTAGTGGGTGGATTTACATCTGGGATCTCAATTCGGTTCCATTGGTCAATGTATCTGTCGTTGTACCAGTACCAGGCTGTTTTGACTACTGTACCTGTATAGTAGGTTCTGAAGTCAGGTAGTGTGAGTCCTCCAACTTTATTCTTCTTCTTCAGTAGTGCTTTTCTTATTCGGGGCTTCTTCCCTTTCCATAGAAAGTTAATGATTAGTTTTTCCATCTCTTCGAAGAATGTTGTTGGTATTTGGTTCAGGATTGCATTGTATTTGTAAATTGCTTTGGGTAGAATTTTCATTTTCACCATGTTGAGTTGGCTTATCCATGAGCATGGTATGTTTTTCCATTTATGTAGATCCCTTTGGGTTTCGTGCAACAGTGTTTTGTAGTTTTCTTTGTATAGGTCTTTTACATCCCCGGTCAGATTTATTCCTATGTATTTTATCTTTTTAGGGGCTATTGAAAATGATATTCTTTTCCTGATTTCCTTTTCATCATTCTCCTTACTGGTGTATAGGAATCCAACTGATTTTTGAATGTTTATCTTGTCTCCTGCTACTCTGCTGAATCTTTCTATTAGTTCCAGTAGATTTCTTGTGGAGTCTTTAGGGTTTTCTATCTATAGTATTATATCATATGCAAACAGGGACAGTTTAACTTCTTCATTACCAATTTGGATGCCCTTTATTTCCTTTTCTTGCCTTATTGCTCTAGCTAGAACTTCCAGCACAATGTTAAATAGGAGTGGTGACAAAGGGCATCCTTGTCTTGTTCCTGATTTCAAGGGGAATGTTTTCAGCCTCTCTCCATTAAGAATGATGTTGGCCGTTGGTTTTGCATAGATGCCCTCTGTTATGTTGAGAACTTTCCCTTCTATACTTATTTTATTGAGAGTTTTATCAGGAAAGGATGTTGGAGTTTGTCAAATGCCTTTTCTGCATCAATTGAGATGATCATGTGATTCTTTTCTTTCCTTTGATTTATGTGGTGGATTACGTTATGGATTTTCTAATGTTGAACCATCCTTGCATAGCTGGTATGAATCCTACTTGGTCATGGTGTATTATTTTTTTGATATGATGCTGAATTCTATTGGCTATAATTTTGCTCAGAATTTTTGCATCTATATTCTTGAGAGATACTGGTCTGTAATTTTCTTTTTTTGTGATGTCTTTGCCTGGTTTTGGTATCAGCGTTATGCTGGCTTCATAGAATGAATTTGGAAGTGTTGCTTCCTCTTCTATGCTCTGAAATAGCTTGAATAGTACTAGTACAAGCTCTTCTGTAAATGTTTTGTAGAATTCTCCAGTGAAGCCATCTGGGCAAGGGCTTTTTTTGGTTGGGAGTTTTTTTATTACCTTTTCAATGTCTTCTCTTGTTATGGGTCTGTTCAGATTTTCAACATCACTTTGATGTAGTTTGGGTAGGTCGTGTGTTTCTAGAAATTTCTCCATTTCCTCTAGGTTTTCAAATTTGTTGGAGTATAGTTTTTCACAATATTCTGTTATAATCCTTTTTATTTCAGTTGGATCTGTTGTAATGACCCCCATTGCATTTCTTATTTGGGTTATCTGTGTCCTCTCCTGTTTTCCTTTTGTAAGTCTGGCCAGTGGTTTGTCAATTTTGTTGATGCTTTCAAAGAACCAACTTTTTGTTTTGTTGATTCTTTCTACTGTTTTCCTGTTCTCTATTTCGTTTATTTCTGCTCTGATCTTTACTATTTCCTTTCTTCCTGTGGTTGTGGGCTTTTATTTTTTTTTTTATTTTTTATTTTTTGCTGTTCTCTTTCTATTTGTTTGAGCTCTATAGTTACTGTTTTGATTTTGTCTCTTTCTTCTTTTTTGATATGTGCATCTATTGCTATAAATTGTCCTCTGAGGACTGCCTTTGCTGTGTCCCAAAGGTTATGGTATGATGTGTTTTCATTCTCATTTGATTCTAGGAATTTTTTGATTCCATCTCTGATTTCTTCTATTACCCAGTGATGTGTAAGCAGGGTATTGTTCAGTTTCCATGTAATTGATTTTTTTTCCATGCTGTTTCTATTGTTAATTTCTACCTTGATGGCATTGTGGTCAGAGAAGATACTTTGAATTATCTCAACGTTTTGGATCTTGTTGAGGATTGCTCTGTGGCCTAAGATGTGGTCTATTCTGGAGAAAGTTCCATGTGCATTAGAAAAGAATGTGTACTTTGCAGTGGTTGGATGGAGTGTTCTATATATGTCTATGAGGTCAAGTTGGCTGATTGTGCCCTTTAGGTCTTCTGTATCTTTGCTGAGTTTCTTCTTAGTTGTTCTGTCCTTTACTGAGAGTGGTGTGTTGAAGTCTCCTACTATTATTGTGGAACTGTCAATTTCTCTTTTCAGTGTTGTTAGAGTTTGTTGTATGTATTTTGGAGCCCTGTCATTGGGTGCATAGATGTTTATTATGGTTATGTCTTCATGATGGATCATCCCCTTAATCATTATATAGTGTCCTTCTTTGTCTCTTACGGTAGATTTTGTTTTAAAGTCTATTTTATCCGAGATTAGAATTGCCACTCCTGCTCTTTTTTGGTAGTTGTTAGCTTGATATATTTTTTTCCAACCTTTCACTTTTAATAAATTCACATCTTTGTTTCTAAGGTGAGTCTCTTGTAGACAGCATCTTGATGGATCCTGTTTTCTTATCCATTCTGTCACTCTCCGTCTCTTTATGGGTGCATTGAGTCCATTTACATTCAGTGTAATTATTGATAGATGTGAGTTTGTTGCTCTCATTTTGTAGTGCCTCTCTTTGTGGTGCTGACGTTTTCTTTGTTCTTCTTACTCTCTTGTGCTGTGTTACTTTTGTTTGTGGATTTTTTTTTTTCATTTCTTTTGTATTTATAGGTTTTGTTTTTGCTGAGACTTTATGTTTTTCCTCTTTTTTTTAATGAGTATGTCTGTTAACTTTCTTTGTGGTTACCATGAATTTTACCCTTAACTTGTTAAGTTTGAAGTAGTCTACCATTACTTGGTATCGCCTTGCCTTCCTCTCTATTACAAGATTCTATACCTATGCCGTTTATTCCCTCTTTTATTGTTTTGATGCTGTTGTCATTTACTGATTAACTGCTCTGATTCCCTGCTGTATTTCTTTTGGTTATGCATAGTCCTCTAGAGTTAATTTCCTAGATTGGTATCTGGCTGGTACGATCCTGCATCCTAGATTCTGCCTGTGAGCTGAAGCTGTTTGTCTTCAGATCAGAGAACTCCCTTTAATAATTCTTGTAAGTTTGGTTTGACTTTTACATATTCCCTTAATTTCTGTTTATCTGGAAATCACCTAATTTCACCATCATATTTGAAAGAGAGTTTTGCAAGGTATATTATT
Organism: Dugong dugon; assembly: GCA_030035585.1. Classification (NCBI taxonomy): domain Eukaryota; kingdom Metazoa; phylum Chordata; class Mammalia; order Sirenia; family Dugongidae; genus Dugong; species Dugong dugon. The sequence goes on along the minus strand of CM057463.1, from coordinate 94,574,735 downwards.
CTTGTCCGGCAATTTTTTTTCTTTCAAGATTTTATATATGTCATCCCATTGACTTCTTGCCTGCGTGGTTTTTACTGAATAATCTGAGCTTAGCGTTATTGTTTCTCCTCTGTATGTGACTTCTTGTTTTTAACAAGCTGCTCTCAGGATTCGTTGTTTGTCTTTGGTTTTGGCAAGTGTGATTATGATATGCCTTGGTGATTTTTTGGGGGGTCTCTTCTATATGGGGTTCGTTGAGCTTCTTGGATGGCCAGCTTTTCATCTTTCATGATATTGGGGAAGTTTTCTGTCAGAAGTTCTTCAATGATCCTCTCTGTGTTTTTTGTTTTCTCCCCCTGTTCTGGAATTCCAATCACTCGAAAATTTTTGCTTTTGATTGTGTCCCACATAACTCTCAGGGTCTCTTCATTTTTCTCTATTCTTTTTCTGAGTTTTTCTGAAATAGTGTTGTATCCAAGTGTTTGTCTTCAATTCCACTGATCCTGTCTTCCACTGTTTCAAATCTGCTTCTCAGCTCTTCTATGACACCGTCCATTTCTGAAATCTTGTTGTTTATCTTTTGGATTTGTAATTCTTGTCTTTGTATAATTTCTAGTCGTGAATTTATTTTGGCATTTTGTTCCTGCATCATCTTCCTGAATTCTTCCAATTGTTTGTCTGTATTTTCCATGAATTTGTCTATTTTTTCCTCATGTTTGTCAGCTTTTTGCGTCAGCTCTTGGAGAATTCTGAGTATTAGAGATTTGAATTCCCTATCAGGTAGTTCTAGTGCATTTTCTTCCACAGGAGAGTCATCTGGTGTTTTATTTTGGACACCTACTGGAACCATCCTGTCCTGTTTTTGTAAATGTTTTGATATTGTCTGCTGTCTTTGTGGCATTCAGTAATCATTTTTCTTGTTTATTGACTGTACATTTGTTTGTTTTGTCCCTTTTTTTTTTTTTTTTAATTTGACTATGTCTGAGGAGGCGGACTGTGTGTTCTTTGTTGTTTGCTTATCTGTGGGCACAATACTTTTTGCCTCCTTCTCCAATTGGCTGGGTCAGTCACTCAGGTATGGTACAGAAGTAGCAGGTCTAGCTGAAGAGGAGTTACTGGAACCAGTTGTTTGTGGCACTTACTACAGCCACCAGTGCAGGTCGGTAATCAGTGCAGGGCAGGTTCCAGTAGGCCGTGCCTGTGCTGTCTGGTGGTGTGATGTCAAGCGCACGGTACAGGTAGGCAGGATGCAGTGGGGAGATTGTTATGTGTGGATCTATGATGGATATGGGAGAGAGGAGAGAGGAACAGGAGCCAAAAACATACAAGCAAACAAAAAAGAATGCTAGGGGAGCTTGCTGTTGGAGTGGAAAGATGAGCGACTATGAAATGGAGAAAAACAGAAAGGGGAAGAGGAAGAAAAGAAAAGAATGAATAAATAAAATCGGCAAGGTTAAAGATCTGCAAAGTTCCCAGGGATCCCACCAGTGCAGCTATGGGGTCTGGGGAAGTTACTCTCAGGTGTTGCAGTACAGCCTGGCTAGAAGTCATAGAGGTATACATCACCAGGTATTCAGGGAACAGAAAGAGAAGGAAGATATAGATAGACGAGAAACTGAGCCATGAAGAAAGACAAAAAGGTAAAAGAAAACAAAACCAATTAAAAAAAAAAAAAAAAGAACAAGAAAGGCCCCCAAAAAACAGGGAAAAAAAACCAACGAAAAAAGAAATGCTCTCAGGGATCCCTCTGCACGTCTGTGCAAGCTGAGGGGGAGTCCCCTTGCCCTGCAGCTCCTCCTGGCCAGAAAGGGCTCCCAACTCAAGAAAAGGAAAAGAAAACAAAGAAACAATTCAAAACAAACAAATGAACAAAAGTCCCGGGATCCCACCAGTGTGGCAGCCCAGACCAGGAAGCAGCTCCACACTCGAATGGAGCTCCGTAGCCCCTCAGGAAGAAGCAAAGATGGCACACGGAGCCAGGTACTTGAGTGAAAGGAGGGGGAGGTGGTGAGAGGCAAGGAAGACATCAAAAGAAGCAGAAAAATATAATCAACACTAGCAGCCAACAATGGCACTCAGAGAGCCAGCTAGTGCGGGCTGGTGCTTCTTGGACAAGAGACTGTGTCAGCGGGAAGCAGATGGGACCAAGTGTGGGTGAAGAAGGGTAGGGAGTGCAAAAGCATATATCACAAATTACTGGAGCTCTGCAGCCCCACAGGAAGAAGCAACGATGGCACATGGAGCCAGGTACTCGAGCAAAAGGAGGGGGAGATGGCAAGAGGCAAGGAAGAAATCAAAAGAAGCAGAAAAAAGCAAGACCAGCAGCCAACAAATGGCACTCAGAGAGCGGCCAGTTCGGGTGTGTGGAATCCAAGCAGCCAGTATTTCCCAGTCAAGAGACTGTGGCCGCAGGAAGCAGAGGAGGCCGAGTCGGGGTGAAGAAGTGTGGGCAGTAGGAAAGTGTATATCACAAATTACCGGTTGTTTTGTCTCTCCCTGGACACTCCGTGAGGCTGCTTTCTCATACCTCTGTTTGCTGGTCTCCGATAGGAGTCCAATATAGCAGATCCAGGCTGCATTAGCTGGTAGGGGACCTCTGCATGAATCTCTCCTCACTCTCCGTTCTCTGTCAGTTTTCTCGCTCCATTTGGTGCTTGGCTGAGTTCTTTATCTCTTCATTTGATGTTTTAGGGTTTCAGGATTGCTGTATTCTCTGTTCGGCTTAGTTTTTTGGATCTTTGCTGTGGAGGGATGGCATGGTGCTCCTGCCTAGAGTGCCATTTTGCCGCCCCAGTTGTATTTTGAGTGCCTTCCTACCTGAGGGGCTCATTTTCCAGCACTATATCAGACAATCTTCCACTGCCATTCATAAGGTTTTCACTGGCTGATTCTTTTCAGTAGACCACTGGGTCCTTTTTGCTAGTCTGGCTTAGTCTGGAAGCTCAGCTGCCCGCCATGGGTGACCCTGCTGGTATCTGAATACCAGTGGCACAGCTTCCAGCATCACAGCAAAACGAAAGCCTCCACAGTACAACAAGCTGACAGACAGGTGGGGACTCAATGACATGATCACAGTTAACTACAAAGGAAGTTGGTAAAGGTGGCTGCCTTAGTTACCTAGTGCTGCCATAACAAAATATCACAAAATGGGTGGCTTTAAAGAACATAAATTTATTTTCTCACATTTCAGGAGACTAGGGGTGTTGGTAGTGTCAATTCCTTCTGTGTCTCTCTCCTAGTTTCTGGTGTCTGTTGGCAATCCTTGCTATTCATTGTTTGTAGATGGGTTCTCATATGGCATCTGTCTTCACCGTTTTTGTCTGTCTCTGTGTCTACTCTTCTTATAAGATAGCTCTCAAAAGTGATTAGGGTTAGGCCCCAACTCTACTCTGGCATGGCCTCATTAACATAACAAAAGAAAACTCCTGTTTCTAAACAGGGTCGTATTTACAGGTACAGGGTTTAGGCCTTCAGCATAACTTTTTGGGAGATACAATTCAGTCTTGGGTGGCTATGTACCCAGGAGGAAAAGGTAGTGGATTGCAATTAACAATTAGCTATCTCAGCTACACTTGATTTAGGGCCAACTCTTTTCTTAGGCAGAGCCCTGGTGGCCCAGTGGTTAAGGGTTGCGGCTGCTAACCAAAAGGTCAGTAGTTCAAATCCACCAGCGACACCTCAGAAACCCTATGGGGCAGTTCTACTGTGTCCTATGGGGTCACTGTGGGTCAAGCTAACCAAAAGGTCGCAGTTCAAATCTACCAGCCACTCCTCAGAAACCCTATAGGGCAGTTCTACTCTGTCCTATGGGGTCACTGTGAGTCAGAATTGACTTGACAGCAATGAGTTAGGTCTTTTCTTAGGTAGAAAACCCATATAAGTGATATCCACCAGCTTAGAACCAACTCCAAGTTCACTTATAAACACTGTGGTCTCTGCAAAGAGATTTTTTTTTGTTTTTGTTTTGTTTTTTCCCCACCACCTGTTATCCTAAGTAAAAGCAAGCTAGTTGTAATCTTGATCAAGTGAGATGCCTGGTAGTCTAAAAGCATGAGAATGATTCTTCTAAGATTTAATTGTTACAGCTTCAGACTCTTGGCATTTTTAACTGCTTGATCAATGAGCTGTTTGTGATTGAATTCTCGTTAGCAAAACTGCCCTTATGGTTCTGGAACTCTTCTTAAAGAGTATTATACCTTTAATATTAACCATCCTAACTCCCCTTCCCTGTTAATTAAGCAATGGACCCTCTTATTCTCACTGTTTTGACATTTACAAAGTATGAACAGCATAGTGAACTAATAGAGTTACCTTCTTCAATTTTCGTATGTATTCACCTCTTCGACCCTTTAGGAACATTTCTTAATGAGACTATCGGCCATACATACCAATAAGATTGGGATTTACGCACTTACCTCTCTAGTCTCAGCTCCTCATTAGCAAACAGCCTCTTCAGCAGTTAAGTGAATTAATTGTTTAGCTAAGGAGAGTCTTCATTACTTTACTCATTTTTATTTCTAGCTTTTAAGTATGCCATAATAAGACATCTCGTTTTCACTATACAGCTGATGTGTTTTGAGCAAGACTTCTTATGTTTAAAAAAAACAAAACATTGCCATCCAGTCAATTCCAACTCATAGCAACCCTACAGGACAGAGTAAAACTGCTGGTGGATTCAAACTGCTGACTTTTTGGTTAGCAGCTGTAGCTTGCCATAGCTCTTAACCACTGCACCACCAACAGATATTAAAATTAATCTTTGATTAATGTAAAGTCTTTTCCACCTGCCTCCCACCCTCATGCCATCCCACTTTTTTACATTTCTCCAGCATATGTGCACTGTAGCTGTCAAAATGAAGCTTACCCCTCCCCAATGCTTGTTAACAAACCTAAAGATACACTTCCTCTTTCTTTATTGTGAGGAAGACTCATCCTCATAACCTACATGAATTGGCTCCTAAACTTGTTCCCAGACAGTACCTTGAAAAGATATATATCAACATTACTCAGAAAAAAATAAAGAGGATGAGGGCTGGTATAGTCTATCATTAAAAAAACAAAAAAAAAAACTGCTGTGTATAAATATGTTTAATAGGTAAAGCATCAAACAGACTTGTTGAAAGGCTTTATCTATAGGAATAACCATTCCAAGGCATTATGCTTTTGGAAAGTGCTATGCATGTAACGTGGAAACCCTGATGGAATAGCGGTTAAGAGCCGCAGCTGCTAACCAAAAGGTTGGCAGTTGGAATCCACCAGGCACTCCTTGGAAACCCTATGGGGCAGTTCTACTCGGTCCTATAAGGTTGCTATGAGTCAGAATCGACTCAATGGCAAAGGGTTTTTGTTATGCATGTAACACAGTTTCAAAAGTGCTTGATATTTACCAACTCCTGGCCTGTTTTAGCCGTTCACTTTTGGGTACTTCTCTGTGATATCTAGCTCATGGGAATATTTTGAATTTTGTAAATTTTTAGGTCAAAACATGATGATTAATATATAATAGGATATTTCCATTATGCCACAAAACTCATACCTCAACACACCCTTGTATGCTATTATAAATAAAATATAAATAAAAAGCTATGGATTGCAGTGCCAACTTTCTTTCTAAATGATTTTTTTAATTGCAACAGGAGAGAGATTTTTGTAACTCTCACCTCGCTTATTTCTTTTCTCTTTACCACTGATGAAAGGAGAGTCTTTCAGTATGAAAATGTATTGATGTTATTCTATGAAAGGCATTAAACACTGGCTAATGAAAAGTTTGTTTGCCTCATAGACGCTTCATTCTGAAGAACCTACTATTACAGGAATTGTGATTATTATTGCCCAAAGAGACTCACTGTTGCCATCCTAAGACAAAGCCAGCAGGGAGGACAATCTTCAGAATGGAGCTGGGACTCCAAGGAGAAGGAGGGAATATGGGAAGCCAGAAAATAAAGGACCTCCAGAAAATCAAGCAGTCAACCAAGGTAACTCTGCATTGACTGTGATACTAACACTGTCAGAGAAAAAAATTAGAGGAAAAAAAAAAGTGTTAAAACAGTAAGGACGACTTTTCTTTTAAAAGGATTATAGTAAGTAGAGAAGAAAGACAAGAAAGGGGGTGACTAAGTGAAAGAAGGAGAAGGAAGAAACATTGCCAAGGAAGGGAATCATCACAATGCGAAGAGAAACCAGACTTAAGTCTGAGTTCCTAATCCCCCTGAAGCAGAGAACTGAGAGCCTGTTAAAAGAAAGGGAGATTGATCACTAGTATGCACAAGTGATTTACTAAGATTGTGATTAAGACCATTTTGTCCACAGTCTTCTCTTTCCTTATGATAAGTCCACATGGATCCTGAGAGACTTTGGGGGAAAAGGGTCTCAGGACAAAAGTTGGGCACTTGGTAAACAAATAATGTTATTTTCAAAGGTCAGTGACAAAATCTATCAGTGGTAAATATAAAATGGATTGAACGCATTCATTTATTTGACAAAACCAATTAGGCAAGAAAGTCTTCTAGTATTTACTGGGTGAGCCTACACTTCCTAATGGAATGATCAGCTTTGATCTTCTAGTAACCCCATCAGCAGTCAGATTTAAGATGCTTTCCATGCATCTGCTATTGCTATCAGTTATTAGAAGCAATTCTCCTAAAGAAAGGTATTTTGGTCACATAAGCTCAGAAAACAGTAGTATGAATTCAAGAAGATAAAAAAAGCAAACTAAACCCATTGCTGTCAAATCAATTCTTTCTCCTGGCGACCCTATAGGACAGAGTAGAACTACCCCACAGGGTTTCCAGGCAGCAGCTGGTGGATTGGAACTACCTACCTTTTGGTTAGCAGCTGTATCTTGCTGCAGCTCTTAATCACTGTGAGAATACCTGCTGCTTATTCTCAGGGACAGCATTAATATTTGTCACATGCCATTTCAATTTGATGCCCCTATGATTCTGAGGAGCCCTGGTGACCCACTGATTAAGCACTCAGCTGCGAACTGAAAGGTCTGCACTTCGGCCCCACCAGCCCCTCTGCGGGAGAAAGATGTAACCGTCTGTTTCCATAAAGATTTATACCCTTGGAAACCCCATGAAGGTGGTTCTACTCTATCCTATAAGGTTGCTATGAGTCGGAATTGACTCAACTGCAACAGGTTTTTGTTTTTGTTTTTGTTTTAATGATTCTGGGGATGATTCTTATGGCTTCTTGCATTGACCTTATCAACATACCCTATTTTCCAACTCTTTCTTATCTTGCTAACTTCATAATCTAAAGACTAGGCACAAAAGGGACAGATAAGATAGGATATTGGTTCACTCTGTTCCTGTGACTTGCCTATTACCATGAATACACATCAACACTGGTAAAGTGAACAACTGAACTTCGTCTTACAACAGAATTGTAAGGAAATTATCTCATATCATAAGATTCTTCCCTTAAGTAAATGTATCCCTCACTCCTTGAATAGATTACAGAATTATTTCGTAAGGAGTTTCACCTTGGAGGAAAAATCTCTAGCTAATGAATTTCTGTTAATTTTTTTCAAGTAGTACATTTCAGTCAACTGCTACATAATCATCTAGAAAGAATTCTAGTTGGAAAAAAAGATGCATAGTACTGGCAATGGAAAAAATGTTTCTGTAAGTGATAAATGATTTTCCCACAATTATGTACGAAGTCAAAATTACACACACACATACACACATGTATACATATATATTAGTTGAAGACAACCTATATTTTTTTGAAATATATAATCACAGGTATATTATTTCTTAAAATAGTGTTTTAAGTTCCTACAGTAAAAAAATAGATTAACAATCTGTATTGCAATCTCAAAAAAAAAAAATATATATTTCCACATTTACATCAACTGTATGAGGCCAATAATATTCAGTGACTGCAAACCAATTAGTTGTTATAGATTTCCTCTATTCTGGAAGCCGACAGTTCATGAGTCAGAAATAGAAAAAGAAGAAGAAAGTCAGTGAGTCCCACATCATCTGCACTATAACAGAAATAACAGAAGAAGATTCAAAGTAAAGCAATAAAACAATTCGGATGTCAGAGTATTGCATAAATAGGACCCAAGCCCTTTGGGATCTCAGAGCAACCACATGTTATTGTTGTTGTTAGTTGCCATCCAGTCCATTCCAGCTCATGGCCACCCCATGTGTACAGAGTAGAACTGCTCCAAGCTGTTTGCAAGGCTGTGACCTTTCGGAAGCAGAATATCGTAAGGTGAAAATAGATCTCCGCAATTAATTTTAGGGTCGGATGACATAAAATTTTTAATGAAAGCAATTACTTTATTGAGCTCATCCAAGTTAGTCAGATGAGATATATGTGTCATTCTTAGGCAGACTGCAAAAAGCAAAGGAGATTTTTGTAGAATACTTTGATAAAATACTCAGGCCACGCATATGAGCAACGATTGAAAAATAGCTACTCACTCAGCTGAGAAAGTTAAAGCTAAATCCTTAGCTTACATTTAAACATCATATATAAAACTGTAAAGTCAATTTTATAATTGACTGTAAATTGTAAAAGGAGAAAATCATGTGCTATAGTGTGAGATTTTTTTAAATAAAATCAAGATAGTACAAAAAAGAATGAAAAAACAGATGATTTTGATTTCATCAATATTAAGGATTTATATTCAATGAAGTATGCCAAATTTAACAAAGAGATGAGAAACTAGCAAAATAATTGCCAGCTCTGACATGTAAAGAGTGTGGAAGGCAATACTTCCATTCTCACAACAAGAGAAAACCTGAACAAACTGAAAATCAGTGACTTTTCTTAGATTCCTCAGAGAATTGAGGTCACAGGATAAACTGCCACCCTGAAATATGAAGAGACAGACGAATAAAGAGATCAGCTTACCTGAAGTAGAAGCCACTGGATCTAGTAACAGGTAGGAAAGCTTAAAAACAGTAATTTTGACAAATTTCTGGAGGATGAGTGTAGACTAGCATGAGAGTTAAAAACTCTTGGAGGCCCAGTCTTGTGGAAGACGCTTCAACTTTCATGGGTTTAACCTGCAAGAATGCCACCAGATTATTACAGTGAAAATCTGAGAAAAATCTCCTTCTGCTTAGGAGAAAATTTCATTGCAATATGCTCAGGAAAAAAGTCATCAGCGTGTGCCCAGAAGCATAATAATTTCTAAAGGAAGGTACATATAGCAGTCTTATCTGACCTGTGGACGGGCAATTAACCAACTACAATTCCCTGTAGCTTTCCTGTCTCACTTGTTGTTAGTTGCCTTTGAGTCAGCTCTGACTCAGGGCAAACCCACGTATAACAAAAGGAAGCACTGCCCTGTCCGGTGCCATCTTCATGACTGCTAGTATGTTTGAGTTCCTTGTTGCTCTATTGTGCCAATCCATCTCACTGAGGGTTTCCCTCATTTTTGTTGACCCTGTACTTTACTAAACATGATGTCCTTTCCTAGCAATTGGTCTTTCCTGATGTCATGTCCAAAGTAAGTGAGCTGAAGTCTCTCCATTCTTACCTCTGAGGAGCATTCTAGTTGTATTTCTTTTAAGACTGATTTGTTTATTCTTCTGGAAGTCCACAGTGTATCCAATATTCTTTGTCAACACCACAGTTCAAATGCATTGATTCTTCTGTCTTCTTTCTTCATTGTCCAGCTTTCGCATGCATATGAGGCAATGAAAAAGACCATGGTTTGGGTCAAGCATCTCTTAGTCATCAAAGTGGCATCTTTGCTTTTTAAAACTTTGAAGAAGTCTTTTGTGGCAGATTTGCCCAATGCAGTACATCATTGATTTTCTTGATGGTTGCTTCCATAGATGATGATTGTTGATTTGTGTAAAATAAATCATTGATAATTTCAATTTTTTCTTCATTTATCATTATGTTGTTTATCAGTTCAGCTGTGAGAATTTTTATTTTCTTTATGTTCAGGTGTAATCCACATGGAAGGCTGTAGTCTTTGACCTTTATCAGCAAGTGCTTCAATTTGTCTTCATTTTTGGCAAGAAAGTTTGTTTCATAAGCATACTGAAAATTGTTAATGCTTTTTCCTCCGGTCCTGATGCTGTATTCTTCTTCATATAGTCCAGCTGTACTGTCTTACATAAGGAGAGGGGGGAAAAAAGCTAGAAACACTTTTGAATAACACTGTCCAGGTACTTAGGCTAACTAAAACACTGAGATTTAATCATAAGATTAGAGAATGCTTCTCCTTTTCCACAGTTTACCACTATATCAACAGGGCTTTAATGTGATAATAGAACCCAAACCAAACCCATTGCCCTGCAGTCAATTCCAACTCATAGCAACCCTATAGGACAGAGGAGAACTGCCCCATAGGGTTTCCAAGGAGCAGCTGTGCATCTGAACTGTTGACCTTTTCATTAGCAGCCAAACACTTAACCATTGTGCAAACAGGGCCCCAATGTGATAATAGTGAATTACAAATGAGAGAGCCGTAAAAAACTGACTCTATTTAAGAAAGAGTTCTTAGGTAAACTCCAAGGCAACCCGGGAGGAAGAAAGACCACAAGAACACTAGAAGAACTGACACTCTGGCACCTTCAGCTATAGCAAACATTAAATTCAGCCCAGCTCCTAGGTACAGCCTAATTACCTTGGTTCCAATTACCTGCTTTATCATGTCTGACTTTGAATAAGTCAATTATAAAGCATGCTAAAAGGCAAGAAACAAACAAAATCTGAAGACATAAAGCAAGCATCAGAACCAGACTCAGACATGAAACAAATTTTGGAATTATCAAACTGGAACTTTACAAAAACTATGATTAATATGTTTAGAGTTTGAAAGGAGAAAATACACAACATGTAATAACAGATTTATAATGTAAAGAGTGAGATGGAAATTCTAAGAACAAATAAAAGAAAACGCTAGAAATCAAAAACACTGTATCAACATTGAAGAATGCTTTTGATGGGCTCATCTGTAGACTGGAGGTACCCAAGGAAGCAATTACTGAGTTTAAAGATGTCAATAGATACTTCTCATACTGAATTGAAAGGAGAAAACATGAATTTAAAAAAATGTACAAAATGGAAATACCAGAAGGAGAAGAAAGAGAGAAAGGATCAAAAGAAATATTTGAAGTATTACTGGCTGAGACTTTTTCAAAATTAATAACAGACACAAAAGGACAGATTCAGAAAGCTCAGATAACATCAAGCAGAATAAATACCAAAAAAACTACAGATAGGCATACTATATTTAAACTACACAACCAAAGAGAAAGAGAAAATCTTGAAAGAAGGCAGAAGAGAAAAATATCACACACATAGCGGAACAAAGATAAAATTACATCAGACTTCTGAGAAACCACACAAACATGAAGGGGAGTAAAATACTTAAACTGCTAAAAGGAAAAAAAAAGTACTATGTTAGACTTCTAAGGCTGCTATAACAAATTACTATGAACTGGGTGACTTAAAACAACAGAAGTTTATTCTCTCACAGTTCTGAAGGCTAGAAGTCCAAAATCAAGGTGGCAACAGAGTCACGCTCTCAGAAGACTTTAAGGAAAATCTAACCCAATGCCTTTATCTTAGCTTATTTTGTTGTTGTTGTTAGGTGAGGTCGAGTCAATTTCAACTCATAGCTACCCTCTGTATGAACGAAACACTGCCCGGTCCTGCACCATCCTCACAATCATTGCTATGTTTGAGCCCATGGTTGCAGCCACTGTGTCAGTCTGTCTCCTTGAGGGTCTTCCTCTTTTTCACTGACCCTCTACTTTACCAAGCGTGATATCCTTCTCCAGTGACTGGTCCCTCCTGATAACTTGTACAAAGTATGTGAGATGAAGTCTTGCCATCCCTGCTTCTAAGGTTATTTCATGATGTTACTTACTGATCCAGGTGTGAGGATTTTTGTCTTCTTTATGTTGAGGTGATCTGATATCCCTGGCAGCTCCCTGTCGATGTACTGCTGTAATGGCTTCTGAATGATCTGCAACAAAATTTTACTTGTGTGTGATATTAATTATATTGTTCAATAATTTCTGTATTGTGTTGGATCTCCTTTCTTTGGAATGGGTACAAGTATGGATCTCTTCCAGTCAGTTGGCCAAGCTGCTTTCTTGGCATAGACAAATGAGCACCTCCAGTGCTGCATTCATTTGTTAAAACTTCTCAATTTGTATTCTGTCAATTCCTAGAGCCTTGTTTTTCACCAGTGCTTTCAGTGCAGCTGGGACCTCTTCCTTAAGTACCATCGGTTCTTGATCATATGCTACTTCATGAAATGTTTGAACATTGACTAAATCTTTTTGGTACAGTGATTCTGTATTCTTTCCAACTTCTTTTGATAATTCCTGCATCATTTAATATTTTCCCCATAGAATCCTTCAATATTGCAACTGGGCTTGAATTTTTTGTCTCCAGTTCTTTCAGCTTGAGAAATGCTGAGCATTTTCTTCCCTTTGGTTTTCCATCTCCAGGTCTTTGCACATTTCATTATACTTTACTTTGTCTTCTCGAGCCACCCTTTGAAATTTTCTGTTCAGCCCTTTTACTTCATCATTTCTCCCATTCACTTCAGCTACTCAGAGTTCAAGAGCAACTTTCAGAGTCTCTTCTGACATTCATTTTGATCTTTTCTTTCTTTCCTGTCTTTTTTAAAGACCTCTTGCTTTCTTCATGCACGATGTCCTTGATGTTATTCCACAACTCATCCGTCTTCGGATACTAGTGTTCAATGCGTCAAACCTATTCTTGAAATGGTCTCTAAATTCAGGCATCAATTCTTCTTTGATCCTCTTTATTCATTGTCCAGATTTCATATGCATATGAGGTGACTGAAAATCCCATGGCTTGGGTTTAAAGATGTCTTTTACAGAAGATTTTCCCAATGCAATACATCATTTAATTTCTTGACTGCTGCTTCCATGGGATTTGATTGTGGATCCAAGTAAAATGAAATCCTTGAAAACTATTGATATTTTTGTATTTACATATTTCATTATTCATATATGAAATGATGTTCAACATCATAGATCATTAAGAAATTGCAAAGTAAAGCAATGAGATTAACTGCACACCTATTATAATAGCTAAAATCTAAAATATTGACACCACCAAATGCTGACTAGGATGTTAAGCAACAGGAGCTGGTGGGAATGCAATATGGTACAGTCACTTTGGAAAACAGGCTGGAAGCTTCTTACAAAGCTAAACATAGTCTTACCTTATGATCCTAGGTATTTCCCAATTGAGTTGAAAAGTTATGCCCACACAAAACCTGTACACAAATGTGTATAAAAACTTATTCACAATTATCAAGACCTGGAAACAACCAAGATATCCTTCAATAGGTGAATGAATAAACAACTGTGGTATATCCATACAATGGAATATTATTCAGCAGTAAAAACAAATGAGCTCTCAAGACATGAAAAGGCATGAGGGAAACTTAAATGCATATTGCCAAGTGAAAGAAACCGATACGAAAAGGCTACATTCTGTATGATTCCAACTATAAGACAAAACTATAGCGACAGTAAAAAGATCTATGGGTACCAGAGGTTTTAAGTAAGGGGTAGAGGGAAGAATAGGTGAAGCACAGGGGTTTTCAGGGTGGTAAAACTATGCTGTGTGGTACTATAATGGTGGATACATGAAATTATGCATTTATCAAAATGTATAGAACTATAGAACACAAATTGTAGCTATGGACTTTATTTAAAAATAATGTATCAATTTTTGGTTCATTAATCGCAGTTGTTAATCACAATTGTCCGTTGTAAAAATGTACTGCACTAACGCATTAATAATAAGAAAACTGTGAGTAGGTGGGTATATGGAAAGTCTGTACTATCAGCTCAATTTTTCTGTAAATCGAAAAAAAAAGTAATTACAGTATCTAAAATTAAAAAAACAAAATTATATAGGTTATGTGGGAAATTCCCAAATATAAAGATGAAAAAACAGAAAATTTAATAGAAAAATAGGCAAAGGTTATAAATAAGCAATTTGTGGAAGAGAAGTACAAAGAGCTAACAAATATATGGTGATGTCTGATTTTGCTAGTACTAAGAATAATGCAAATTAAAACAACAATGAAATATCTCCGTATAGACTTTATATAGGAGATTTTTTTTTAATCAGTTAATATCAAGTTTTAAGGTTGAAAGAGCATGAGAACCACAGCATAACAACATCTATGTAGATTAAACATAGAAATTCATCTAGCAACATCACATATATTTAAGAATGTATACGTATACAAAGACATATATACATTAGCATAGATGTCTGTTGTGGAGAAGAAGTGGGAGTCAAGATATAAAATGAAAAGAGAAAAATAACTAATACTAGAAAGAAGCACACCAATGATGATAATGTGCCATGAACTGAGGAATACGATTACCATATTTTTACACAAACAATGAGTGCCTCTACATTTGTTTGCCAACGTTGCCCTCTCCCCTGAAGGTATTTTCATAAGTGCTGCTATGCCAATTTTCTTTTACATATTACTGTAAAAACAAATTAGCATAATGTGCTTAAGAAAATACCTCACAGGGGGAGGGTATGGTTGGCAAACAAACATAGAAGGCACAAGTTACTTGCATAAAAATATGGTAATTCGACTCCACACCTGAGGTTCAAAATTAATAGTAAAAATTTAAGAAAATATGGCGGAAGGCCTCAAAAACAATTTAAAATTGAGAAAATTATGTGCTATGTCCAAAGTGGTGGATTAAAGATATTTCTAAATGTCTCAGCACAAGCTGTTACAGTGAATGTTGGAAAGTTGGAAGTCAAGATGGAAGAAAGTAACCAGTGTTCAAAGTGTGTAATTGTACAAACAATGCCAAAGGCCTAAAATTTCACAGAAAAGGATGAAAAGTTTGAAAGTTTAAGTGGGGCCTGAAGGTATAATGCAGAAATAATTTAAAATGTCTTCATTATATTTTTACAGTGGAAATGTCCAGTGCTAAATAATTATGGTAGGGAAAGGATTTCAAAAAGAGAATTTTTAAAGTTGAAATTGTTTTTATTAATCAAAGTTGGCTAAAGATAAATTATATAGTAATCTGAAGGAAAAATATAGAATAGCAAAAGGATATTAGCAATGATCGAGATAGAAAATACATGCAGAAAGCATCCAAATCATTGAAATCTAAGTTAACCCATAAAGCACAGAAGAGAAGGTTAGGGTGCTGTGTTGTTCAGTGATTAAGATTCAGGGCTTGGCGTTGGAAAGTTCAGACTTGGGTTTGACTTTACCTTCACTACACACCAAGTTAGTAGTGTCGACTTCAGCAAATACTTAACAGCTCAGTACTTCTTCTTGGGTCTTGGAAAGATTAAATGAAGTAATGCATGTGAGTTCCCTGGCACATGAAAAATATCACTATCAGCAGCATTAATATTTTAGGAGGCAGGGTCCATATTTAATTTATCTTTGTTTAAACCACAGCATATAATGGACCATCTAGGAAATATTTAAACACCTAAAGGGAAAAAAATAATAAATTGTTATGAACATATTAATGATGGATGGATGGATAGATAGAAAGATAGATAGATAAAAAAAAATATCGATTTTAAAGGATTATTTTAAAGGAAATAACAAAGTTAGAGTATTAGTGAGATGATAAAAGCCTATTGGCCCAGAAGTCAAAATTGAAGGATGTGTTGAGGAAAGAAAGATACTAATTCCAAATAGTTAATCACTTTTTAAAAATGATTCTAAACCTTTTTATGTTCTAATTTGTGGAATGGCAGGAATTGTAATAGTAGCATGATCAGGACCTATCTAACTTTCAGGGGATAACGCAAATCAAGATCAGTCCAAGGCTGATCCTTATGAGGTGGAGATCAGACATACTGTAATCCGCCAACCTTTTTACCGATTCTGACACCAGCTGTCCTCCCCACAGCACTCTCTACTTCTCTGCTGGTTTAGATAATCCGTTGCAGTGTGACCACACAGAACTCACCCACCATACTTACAGTTAAGTGGTTTATTAAGGAAGTAACAGGGTACAACTCAGGGTCAGGATCAACAGGCTACAACTCGGGATCAGGATCAGGAAGCATGTAGACAAAGTCTTACTTCTTCAGTGTAGGAGAGCTGTCTCAACTCCTCTTGGCTGTGCAGGCCTCCTCTTAGCCCCCTGAGGACAGGCTTCTCTTGGCCCCCTTGGGACAGACTCCCCTCGGCTCTGCCATCCGTCGCTGTTGCTACCTGTTCTGCCACTGGACCCCTTCCAGGCCTCTTGATCTCTTCAGTGTTACAGCCGTTGACTCATGTTACAGCTCTTTTAGGAGGTTGCTTGCCTCCACTCTACTTTGTCTTTCTTCTCCTTTCTTCCTTCCTGCTGCTTCTTGTCCTGCTGCTTTCTGTCTGAAAAACCTCTGTGGGTTGGTTGCCTATATATACAACTCCTTGTCAATTTCCAGGCATGGCCCCTATCAGCAAGGCCACAAACTGACCAATCCCCTCTCAGTAGGCCACAGACACTTCATTTGCATAGTAGGATATAGTCATCTCATTTGCATACTCTATTGACCAGTCCCTGGAAGGGACATACCAATCACAGGGCAGGCTGCAGCCCAGGGTCAGACAAAAATATCAAACCAATTTATTTACAGCTTACCCAGGAAATGCCAATCAACCTGGACATAAGTAACAAATCTTCTGGGGTAGAAAACTAGGGCAAAGGTAACTCCTCAGGACTTATGGGAAAAATCTCTCAAGCTGTTTTTCCAAAGAACAAAGGCAAAAGGACACATAAAAGAACTCATTTCACCACATAATCAAATACATACAGAGTTAATTGTTGAGTGTCATGCACATGTCAAGCTCAATTTTAAAATGTAGATGGCATTATCTTCAGTTCACATATAATTGAAGCCCAAAGAGAATAAAAAATATACCCAAAGCCACACAGCACACTAGCACATCAAGGTTTATCAATTCCAAATTGAGAACTCCTCTTCCTACTACACAAGGTGCATTTCACCATTAAGCATTACTGCTTGCATTTGTTATTCATGAACATTCTGTAGGATGAAGTCTTTGTCAATGCTAGAAGAGTAATGCTATGTGAGGTTGAAGTTTGCCAGGAGCACCAAGATTATTCACATTGGGATGCGTGGGTGGGAGAATTCAAGCAAAATCTGCTGGTCCTCCATGGTCCAGCACACAGAACTATAAAAATGCAGAATGTTCTTTTTGCTGTTTCTTTTGTTTTTTAAATGAACAACCAGTCCCAAAGGAATCAGTGAAGGGAGAAGGCAGACCTTAAACTGAACCATAGAATCATTTCAAAGCTAATTAGAAGCTACAAATGTGAAAAAGAAAATCTCAGTGCAGTGTTTTAGAGCAAGAAAAGAATGAATTGGCAGGCTGTGTTCTGTCTACTGCCAAACAATATTTTCCAACCCAACACTACTTTGTTTTGTTTGATTAGCATAGCCTTCACTGCACTCATGAAGCAATGTGAAGAGTACAGTGATACTCGCCTCTCTATCCATTGTAAAATGCCCCTTTGGACTAGTCAATCATTACACAAAGAATTTTATCCGAAAGCCGAAACAGGTAGTGGAACCATAGCTGAGTCTTTGACCATGGGTGATAAGGAGCCCATGAAATTAGAGGACTCTGAGTCAAAATCACACCCAGCTTCTCCCTTCAGTCCAGCCACTGCTGTTTCGCAATGTGAACCAACAGAAAATTATGACAGAAGAAGGCTAGAAATAGGGAAGACTTATGAGTGAAATAAGAGGTTAGGAGAGCTCCATGGGAACACAGCCCCAGCTTACAGCCCACAGTTTAATGTTCCACCTGTGAGAGCCGATGGCTGACCACCACAATGCTTGATTTTAAGTCCAAAGCCACCTCAAGCTTTTCTGGAAAGTATCACAAGAGCACTGAGGTATTAGGAAACCGCAGTACCTACAGTGATGAGACATCATCCTACTCTACTCTTCTTCAGTAAATTTGCTTCCACCACTAACTGAAGAAAGCAGTCATTAATCCTTCCTCTCACACCTGTATGCCTAACACAGAAACATCAGCTTTGCTAAAGTCAATCCACATTACTTACTTAGAAAAGAAAGGAAGAAGGCTTTCTCTCTGAAGCAGATAAATAATCACTTTGTATTATTAAATTGTATTATTAAATTTTATACTACTGGCTGACATACACAATTTTAAATAAATGAAATGGCTAGCAGATGTAGTGTACATGAGGGAAAGCAACTGAAGTTGCCAAAACTCTTTTCAGGGCTGCCATAGCTTATTTATCCAGAGGTCAACTGCCAGCTTTGGCCCTCTGCCACATGAGCTGGAGTTCACTGGCTTGAGAACTGGAAATACTACTCACCACTAAGCACTTTATAGAAAATTCAATTCATCAGAAGTTTGTTCAGAACCTACCATGTGTTTGATGCTAAGTTAAAATGTTTAACAAGCATCCTGCCAACCCTTTCTCCTAGTCAACATTTGCCTGGGCACATTACTTTTGAAAATAAAAGACTACATTTCCCAGACTCCCTTGCTGCTAGGGATGGCCATGTTGTTGAATTCTGATCAATGAGATGAGATATAAGATGAGTGTGGTGTGGAACTTGTGAGAAATTTTCTAAAAGGAAAAGGCCATACATTTCTCCACTTCCTTCATATAACTGATAAATTATATGAAAGAAGTGGCTAGATTTACAGTAGCAATTTGGAAACATGAAGTGGGATTAAAACCATTCTCTAAGATGCTAAGGTAGGAAATCAATCAATAGCAATATTTTAGGCTTTGTGGGCCATGAGGTCTATGTTTCAACTACTCAGCTCTGCCATTATACTGAAAAAGCAACCATAGGCAATGTCTAAAATCATGGACATGGCAGTGTTCCAATAAAGCTTTATTTACAAAACAGGTGGCCACCCATGGGCAGTAGTTTGCCAAACCATGAATAAGAGAGCAAAGTGGGAAGATGGATGAAATTTGCATCTTGCCAATGGAAAAGTTGTTATATAAGCCTTAGAATTTCTACCCTCCAGATACTCTTTATGTGGCAAATAAATCAATTTATATCTTAAGTCACTTTTATTGAAGGTGTTTTTCTATTACATAAAGTGAGAACTAAATCTAAGTATTATAAAAACAGTTCCTGCATCAAAATGTTACAATTTTGTGGGTTAGACAGGCAGTTAAACATTAAATTTTTATACAGTATGATAACTATTATGATAATAGAAGCAAAAAATACAGAGGAGAGGTATATAATTTAGACAAAGGAAGGATTTTTTGAGCAAGAGACATTGAAGATGAGTTTGAAGGATGATGAGATACTATCCAAGTAAAGAACATGTAAAAGAATGTTCCAGAAAGAAGCAGCAGAATGTACAAAGTTCCTCAAATGATATAGAACAAGTAAGCAATGTAAAGAAGTGCCTTATATGCCAAATGAAGGAGTTTGAACTTTATCCTAAAGATATTAGCTCGTTGAGGCATGTTTAAGAGGAAATGATTCTATCAGGTTTGCATTTGAGGAAGATCAGTTTGACTGCACGTGTGAGAGTGATAGGAGGTGGGCAAGATGGAAGATGGTGAGTCAGTTGTGAAGCTGTTTGAATAATCCACATAAAAGAGGGTGGGCCTGGTATTAAGCGGCTTGACTTGAGAGAGATTTAGAAGGTAGAATTTATGACATGATGGTGGATTGCATTGAGGAGGAGGATGGTAAGCAACAGAGAGAAGTCCAAAATGAGGCTAAAGTCAGTGGTTTGAACAACTGGAAGCCTACGTACCATTCACAGAGGTTTCAACAGCTGGTAAAATAAGAGATAAATGTAGAGTTGAACTATCTGGGTTGAATTCCCAGCTCTGGCACGTACTAGCTCTCTAAACTTCAGCAAGCCCCTCACCTTTCTGAGCCTCATCTGCATGTGTGAGTAAAAATACCTGGATATTAGGACTGATGTGAGGCTAGCAAACACTAACCACAAGGCCTGGCACATATCAGACACCCAGTAAATATTTGTGCCAAACCTCCTTCCTAGTTCATGCCTCCAAATGTAAGACTTTTTACATAATACCAAAAATAAATTAAAATTAATGGTTTATCTAGTGTTAGAACCCCACAGAAGTTCAGAAGCCGTAAACTAGAAAGGGTGTTGGAAGGGTTTTTAAAGGCGTGTATTCTAACCCATCAGAAGTGGAGACAGATAGTAACCTGCTATTGAGGGAAAGGGCCAAAGCTGAATTATCATGTAGTGAACTTACAGGTGTTCAGAATTATGAGCCAAGGTCATCCACAAACGCTAAAATTGCCTTCAATGTATTCCTAGTTAGAAGGCATCAATTTAAGGTATGCATTTTAAAAATATATAAGAAAAGCGCAGTTATTATAAGGGGCAGTGTTCATTTAATTGGAAATTTCACTCTACTGTATACTTATTCTCCAAAGAAGTTAGCTAAATGAGGCATATGTCTATTAATAGCCTTTTGATAATCTAGGTTTTGAGTTCCCTAGCTGTTAATTGATTGTTTTAATGTTTTTTTTTTTTCTTTCTTTTTTTCACTGTTCTTATTAAACAGCAGGACTTTGGGGAATAGTGAAATGAATTAATTATATTGATGTATTTAGAAGTGCAGGGCCAGAAAGTACCCTTAGAGGTCAAGCAGCCTGAAATGTCCTCCCTCTTGCCTCCATTATTCTCCTTAACTTGGATACTTGCTACTTATCCTTTTAATCACAGGTCTATTAGTACCTCTCCTGGATTCACCTAAACCCACTTAAGGGATCTACTTCATTTTTCCTTACTACCTCATTCACACCACACTGCATTTGCTACCGCATATGATTTGTTTTTCCAGTTGCCATTGAGTCAACTCCACTCATGGCTACTCCATGTCAGAGTAGAACTATGCTCCATAGGGTTTTCAATGGCTTATTTTTTGGAAGTATATTGCCATGTCTTTCTTCTGAAGTGCCTCTGGATGGACATGAGCCCCCAAACTTCTGGATAGCAGTCTAGCAAAACTTTGCACCACACAGAAACTCCCCTCATATGATAATCCCCAGTCAATGAGTGGATTTCTTCCACTAAACTAAGAGTTCCTTGAAGGTAGAATAGTACCTTAATTGTCTTTGTAAATCTGGTACAGTACAGTGCTTGGCACAAAGGAAGTTCTCAATAAATATTTATTAAATAAGGGCATGAATAAAACCCAGCCTTTGCCTTCAGCTACAACTTTCTTTCCAAGGCTGTAAATCTCTGCGGAAGCAGACTGCCACATCTTTCTCCCAAGGAGCCACTGGTGATATTGAACCACAAATCTTTCAGTTAGCAGTTGATCGTTTTAACCACTGTACCACCAAGAGCTAGATTCTGCTTTTCTTTGAAAAAAATAAAAACACATTCCAGTATTCCACAACCTACTCCTTTTTCTAGTGAGAACTTGTCACAACTCACTTGACCAATAAATGCATCTGCTCACCCTAATTCTTTATTCACCTTCAAAATCAGACCCTTCAGAGGTGTACATAGATTGCATAGCTGAACCAACCCTGCAGATCTAGTTAGTAATTCTACTTCTCCTGTCAGAAATCTACCCTGAAAAAATTGCTCTTTGGGGGGATGGAAAAGACAATGTTTTATAAAAGGTGATTGTGCAAATACAGATGTGTTAGTTGGAAGATAGAGTGATTCCTTATCAAGGATCAATGTAAATTCTCTCTCTGAACACTGAACACTAAGG
Source organism: Dugong dugon (assembly GCA_030035585.1). NCBI lineage: Eukaryota > Metazoa > Chordata > Mammalia > Sirenia > Dugongidae > Dugong > Dugong dugon. The sequence continues at coordinate 94,553,040 of CM057463.1, read as the reverse complement.
ATGGTTGGTGAACAGTCTATAGCAATGAGCACTGTAAGGTCCCCAAGTGTCCCAAATATAGCATGTTCTATTTCAGTGCTACCTACAGCTTGCTCTTCCCATGCTTTAGCCTCTCGTTATACATTCTGATCCCGATCTTCAGTTGTTTCTTTTTCCCTACTCTGGCCCTAACAAGAGCATCACATTGAACAGTACCTGTGCGATCCCTATTCAAAAGTTCCACAGTCTGAAAGGATAAGACTGGGAAAATCTCCACTTTCTGCCCCTTCCTCCAGGTAAACTGTTCATTGTCAAGAACCATTAAATTAAGATTTTGGAGTCATTTCCAGGGAAGAACAAAAGGACTGTTCAACTCATTTCCACTAAGTCATTAAAAAAAGACATTTTTGCCTTTGTCCAGTGAAGTCAATCCAGAGAGATTTAAACTTAGGTTTCTTTTTCTTTTAAGTGAGAAAATGCAATTTAATTAACACGTCATATAGCATAAATGCAATACCTTCTTGCACAGTGCTGAATATTCGTTTTCTTGCATCACTTGAGGTGGCTGGTTCCAGTAGTATTTAGGAATTCATATTCTATTCACAAAAAAAAAAAAATATGTGGCAGCTGTGGGGTCAAATAATTTTGTAATAGTAAACAACTAATATTACCTTTATAAATGTGTATATTAGTTTGTCAGAAAATACTACAAATGATTATTTGCATTACTAGATGAATTTAGTTATTGCTTTAAGAGATTATTAAAAATTTTAAGTAAACCATTACCTCCTTAATAATTTTCTCCAGTTCAATAACTCTCTTGTGCTTCTGGATTCACTGTACATTTACTTTTTCATTCTTACCTGTATCTCTTAACCTCTTTTTCTTAATTTCCATCTCTTTGTACCTCTGAGCTGAATTCTGCATAACTGCTCAATTGTGTCTTCCAATTCAGGAATTCTGTTTTCAGCTTTGCCTAATTTTGCTCTGAAATGCATCCATGAAGTTCTTGATTATGTAAGAATATTTTTTATTTCTAAAAGTACTTGTAAGTACTTTTAAAAACATAGATTCCTTGTTTTGATGATTGCTTATTCCCTGCTAAATTTCATTCTGTAATTTTAATTTTTAAAATATTATCTGTGGATATTTTATATACACATCTGATGAGTCCATGACTGGTTTTATTTCAGATTCCAAAACTGCTGCTTGTTTTTTTCCTGCTGAATTTTACTCATGATGTATTTTTTTCCTCATTTGCCTCATTTTCTCATTTGTTGCTAACTTTTTCTTCAATAAACTTTTTACATTAGAATAATTCAGGATATACAGAAAAATTACAAAGATAATAGAGAGTTCCCAGATAACCCCATACCAGTTTCCCCGATTGTTAACATCTTACATTAGTATGATACATTTGTCAAAACTAATGAAACAGTATTGATACATTACTATTAATGTCCATAGTTCGCTCAGATTTCCTTATTTTCTATTTAATGCCCTGTGTCCCATCAAGGATACCACATTACCTTTAGTTGCCATGTTTCCTTAGATGTCTCCTAACACTGACACTTTCATAGAATTACTTTGTTTTTATGGCCATGACAGTTTTTAGGAGTACTGATCAACTATTTTGGAATTTCCTGATGCTTTTCTCATGATTAGACTAAAGTTATGAGTTTTTACTAGGAAGGCCAAAGAGGTAAACTGATGTTTGCATCACATGATATCAAGGGTATATGCTATCAACATGACTTAACCTTGACGACATTAATCTTGAACACCTGACTGAAGTAGTATTTGTCAGATGTCTTCACTCTACAGTTATTCTTTCTTCCCACTGCACACTGTACTCTTTGGGAGGAAGTCACTGTGTGCAGCCCACACATAAGGAGTGAGAAGTTGTGCTCTACCTTCTACCTTCTTGAAGGCAAAGCATCTATAAAAAATTGTTTGGAATTCTTCTACATGAAAGATTTATCTCTTCTCCCCCATTTATAAATTTATTCAATAATTTATTTATATCAGTATGGACTCATGGATTTTTATTTTTTGTACTGTGTTATAATCCAATGTTATATCATTTATTATGCTGCCCAAATTGTTCTGGCTTTCGCCATTGGGAGCTCTCTCAGTTGGCTCCTGTATTCCTTTGACATAGCCCTATCATTGTGTTTTGTTTGTTATTGCTATTGTTGTTGTCATTGTTACTGTTGTTGTTTGAGCGCTTCCTTACTTTCTGGCTGTAAGACGCACCATGCTCATATTGTATATATCCTGCCCCAGTCATAGAATCAGCCACTTCTCCAAGAAATCTGGTTCTGTTGAATGGAGAATGGTATTAGACCAAGACATGGGGACTACGTATGTTCACTGTTACGAAGGTGTTGTTACTTATAGGTCCTCTCAGCTGACAGAGAAAGGAAATATATGTATATATACTAATCTGTGTATATACACATGTCTATAAATATTTCAGTCTATCTATCTGTATCTACATTAAGCTAAACAGGAGTTTATACTGATGTCTCTAACTCTAATCCATTACAAGGTAGATTTTCTAGCTTTCTCATCTTCCTTGTCGGTAAACTTCATTCCAACTGTGATTAATGTTACTCTCATCACCTGACTTCCATTTACTTAATTCTTCAATTTCAGTTTACTTGTAGTGGTTTTAGAATTGTTAAATTGTTGTTCCGACTCATAATGACCCTATGAACAACAGAACGAAATACTGTCCAACCCTGCACCATCCTCGCAATCGTTGCTATGTTTGAGCCCATTGTTGCAGCCACTGTGTCAGTCAGTCTCATCGAGGGTTTTCCTCTTTTTCAGTGACCCTTTACTTTACCAAGCATGATGTCCTTCTCCAGGCACTGATTCCTCCTGATAACATGTCCAAAGTAGGTGAGACAAAGTCTTGAAATCCTCACTTCTAAGGAAGATTCTGACTGTACTTCTTCCAAAACAGATATATTTGTTCTTCTGGCATTCCATTGCATAGTCAATATTCTTCACCAACACCATAATTCCAATGTATCAGTTCTTCTTTGGTCTTTCTTATTCATTGCCCAGCTTTCACATGCATATGTGATGATTAAAAATACCCTGGCTTGGGTCAGGTGCACCTTAGTCCTCAAAGTGACATCTTTGCTTTATAATACTTTAAAGAGGTCTTTTGCAACACATTTGCCCAGTGCAATACATTGTTTGATTTCTTGACTGCTGCTTCTATGGGCCTTGATTGCAGATCCAAATAAAATGAAATCCTTGACAACTTCAATATTTTATCCGCTTATCATCACCATTCATCTGTCAGTTTGCTGTACATTGTGGCTTGTGTGTTGCTGTGATGCTGGAAGCTATGCCACTGGTATTTCAAATACCAGCAGGGTTACTTATGGTGGACAAGTTTCAGCGGAGCTTCCAGACTAAGACAGACTAGGAAGAAAGACCTGGCGATCTACCTCTTAAAAAAATTGGCCAGTGGAAACTTTATGAATAGCAGCAGAACATTGTCTGATCTAGTGCTGGAAGATGAGCCCCTCTGGTTTGAAGGCACTTAAAATACAGCTTTGGAAAATCTGCCTCCTCTGCCTCCTCAAAGTAGAGTTGACCTTAATTATACGGATGGAATAAAGCTTTTGGACCTTCACTGGCTGATGTTGCACGACTTGAAACAGGAGAAAATAGTTGCAAACATCCATTAAAAATTGGAACATAGAATGTATGAAGTATGAATCCAGGAAAATTGGAAGTTGTCAAAAATGAAAAGGAATGCTTGAAGATAAATATGTCAAACTCCCTTGAAGATAGATACATTGAACTGTACCCCATGGGAAAGAATTTTATCAATAGTCCTTACATACAGTTCTATTTGCTCTTAGTCTTACAGACTTCACTCATGTCCAGAGTTACTTAGGTCACAATATTTTTTTCTCCCACTCCCTTTAATGACATTGTTTCAGACATTTGTAATACAGTTAGATTCTTTTGTCACAGTCCACACTGCATCCTAGAATCACCTGACCTCTTAAATAATTGTTTAATTTGCATATATTAAGGTTCACTCTCCTGTTATAAAATTCTGTGGGTTTTGAGAAATGCAACAGTGTCATATATCCACCACTACAGTGTCATACAGAAGAGTTTCACCACCCTAAAACATCCCTTGTACTTCACTTGTTCAACCCTCCACCACCCCCTCAAGGCCCTGGAAAGCACTAATCTTTTACTATCTCTATATTATTGCTTTTTCCAGAATGTCATATAATTGAAATCATACTAGCTGCTTTCACTTATTCATGTACATTTAAGATCCATCCATATCTTTGCATGGCTAGACAGTGCATTCCTTTTTACCACTGAATAGTATCACATTGTATGGATAGACTACAGTTTATCCATTCACCAACTGAAGTACATCTTGGTTGCTTCTAGTTTTCACCAATTATGGACAAGGCTTCTGTAAACATTCACTTGCAGGTTTTTATGAACAGAAGATTTCAAATCAGTTGGGTAAACACCTAGGAGCATGGTTACTGTATTTAATGGTAAGATTGCATTTAACTTTGTATGCAAATGTAAAACTATTTTTAAAAATGACTTTAAAATTTTCATTTCCAGCAACGGTAAATGAAAGATCTTGCTCTTCCACATCCTTGCCAGCCATTGGTATTTGTTGGTATTGCCACTTTTCTTGTATTTTACCCATTCTAATATATATATATATATACTGATAACCTTACAGCTGTTGATTTTTCATTTTCCTAATGATAATTGAACATTTTTTTCATATGCTTATTTGCCATCTATATAATTTCTTTGGTGAGGTATCTATTCAAACCTTTTGACAAATTTTAATGAGATTTTTATTTTATTATTGTTGAGCTTTAAGACTTCTTTGTATATTTTCGGTACAAACCCTTTATCAGATTTTAATGTTTAGTAAATATTTTACCCCAGCCTGTGGTTTGTTATTTCATTCTCTTAACAGTATCTTTCATTCTTTACAAATATTTTAATTTTAATAAAATCCAACTTACCATTTTTTTTTCTTTAACAGATCCTTCATTTTGTGTTGTATCTAAAAATAATTGCCAAAAACAAGATCACACATATTTTTCCCATATTTTCTTCTATAAGTATTATAGATTTTTCATTTTATACTTAGGTCTATGATCCATTTTAAGTTCATTTTGTGAAAGGTGTAAGGTCTTAATCTAAGTTTATTTTGGGGAAGTGGACATTCAATTGTTCCAGCACCGTTTGTTGAAAAGCCCGTATTTTTGCCATAGAATTGCCGTTGTGTCTCTTTCAGAAATAAATTTACCATACTTATATGTTCTTCCTTTTGGTGTTTTGAAGGAAGAACACACTTGACATTTCTCAAGCTAAAAGAACTTAACAAAAAATTCAAGCCTCAAGTTGAAACATTGAAAGATTATATGGGCAAAATATTGAATAATGCAGGAAGCATCAAAAGAAGATGGAAGGAATATACAAAGTCAATGTACCAAAAAGAATTGACTAATGTTCAACCATTTCAGGAGGTAGCATGTGATCAAGAACCAATAGTACTCAATGAAGAAGTCCAAGCTGCTCTGATGACATCAGAGAAAAACAAGGTTCCAGAAATTGAAGAAATACCAATTGAGATGTTTCACCTAATGGATGCAACTCTGGAAGCACTCATTCACGTAGACAAAGAAATTTGGAAGACAACTGCCTGGCCAACTAACTTTATGTCCATTCCAAAGAAAAGTGATCCAACTGAATGCAGAAATTATCAAACAATATCATTAACATCACACACAGGTAAAATTCAAAAGTGGTTGCAGCAATACATTGACAAGGAACAGCCAGAAATTCAACCAGATTCAGAAGGGTATGTGGAGCTAGGATTATCATGGCTGATATCAGATGGATCCTGGCTAAAAGCAGAGAATACCAGAAAGATGTTTACCTATGTTTTTTTGACTGTGCAAAGGTATTAGACTGTGTGGATCATAAAAAATTATGGATAACATTGCAAAGAATGGGAATTCCAGAACACTTATTTGTGCTCATGAGGAATCTGTACCTAGACCCAGAAGCAGTCATTTGAACAGAACAAGGGGATACTGTAGGTTTAAAATCAGGCAAGGTGTCTGTCAGTGTTGTATCCTTTCACCATACTTATTCCATCTGTATGCTGAGCAAATAATTCAAGGTGCTGGACTATATGAAAAAGAATGTGGCATCAGGATAGGAGGGAGGCTTATTAACAACTTGGGATATGCAGAAGAAGCAACCTTGTTTGCTGAAAGTGAAAAGGACTTGAAGCACTTACTGGTGAAGATCAAAGACCACAGCCTTCAGTATGGATTACAACTCAACATAAAGAAAACAAAAATCTTCACAACTGGACCAATAAGCAATATCATGATAAACAGAGAAAAGATTGGAGTTGTCAAGGATTTCATTTTGCTTGGATCCACAATCAATGCCCATGAAAGCAGCAGTCAAGAAATCAAACAACGTAATGCATTGGGCAAATCTGCTGCAAAAGACCTTTTTAAAGTGTTAAAAAGCAAAAGTGTCAGTTTGTAAACGAAGGTGCACCTGACCCAAGCCATGGTATTTTCAATCACCACATATGCATGTGAAAGCTAGACAATGAATAAGAAAGACCGAAGAAGAATTGATGCCTTTGAATTATGGTGTTGGTGAAGAATATTGAATATACCATGGACTACCAGAATAATGAACAAATCTGTCATGGAAAAAGTACAGCCAGAATGCTCCTTAGAAGTGAGGATTTCGAAACTTCGTCCACATACTTTGGACATGTTAAAAAGAGGGACCAGTCCCTGGAGAAATACACCAAGCCTGGTAAAGTAGAGAGTCAGTGAAAGAGAGGAGGGTCTTCAACGAGATCGATTGACACAGTGGCTGCAATGATGGGCTTAAACATAACAACGAAGTTGAGGACGGCACAGCATCCAGCATTGTTTCATTCTGTTGTACATAGGGTCACTGAGTTGGAACTGACACAACAGCACCTACACAACAACATACTTGTTATAGGTATATGTCTGGGCTCTTCATTCGGATCCATTTGTCTATATATCTATTATTTCTCCAATACCACATTGTCTTTATTACTGTAGCTTTTTAGTAAATAAGGTTATTTATTATACCTTTGTTCTTCTTCAGCATTGTGTTGGCTATAGTAGGTATTTCGTTTACTATATGTCTTAGGCTGGGTTCTCTAGAGGAGCAAAACTGGTGGAATGTACGTGTGTATATATATATATATAGAGAGAGAGAGAGATTTAACTCAAGGGATTGGCTCATGCAGTTGTGGAGCTAGCAAGTCCCAAATGCCTGTGTCAGGCATCAGGCTGGTGGCTTCTCATGACTCACGTGGTTGCAGGGACTGACAAACACCAAGTCAGCAGGTCAGATGGTAGGCTCATGGCTTATGGGGCTGTGGGAGCTGGCGAATCCCCAAATCTGCAGGTCAGGCAGCAGGCAGCTCACTCAGGAACCACAGGTCAGATGATGAGGAGTCAGATTCAGAATCTCCAGGAAGAATGAGCCTTGCTAAAACATTGATTTATACACTGTAGGCAGGGCATACTACTATGGCCTCCTAAGGAAACTCCCCTTTCAACTAAATGGCTGCTCATAGCAGATCTCATCATGAAGATGATTACATTACATCAGCTCTCATCATGGAAGTAATTACATTATATTACATTATGGAAGAGCAATCAGTTCAATGTCTGCCAAACCTCTGAGAATCATAACCTAGCCAAATTGGCACATAACATTAACCATCAAAACATATAAATTTTAGAATCAATGTGTTGAAATTTACAAAATTCTGTTGTTGTTGTTGTTGTTGTTAGGTGCCATGGAGTCGCTTCCCATTCACAATGGCCTTATATACAACTGACTGGAACACTGCCCAGTCCCGCCTCATCCTCACAATCATTGTTATGCTTGAGCTCATTGTTCCAGCCGCTGTGTCAGTCCATCTCCTTGAGGTTCTTCTTTTTTTTTTTGTTGACCCGCTACTTTGCCAAGCATGATGTCCTTCTCCAGTGACTGGTTGCTCCTGATTACTTATCCAAAGTATGAGATGAAGTTTCCCGATCCTTGCTTCTAAGGAGCATTCTGGCTGTACTTCTTCCTATACAGATTTGTTCATTCTTCTACCAGTCTATGGTATCTTCAGTATTATTTGCCAACACCATAATTCAAAGGCATCAATTCTTCTTTGGTCTTATTCATTGTCCAGCTTTCACATGCACATGAGGTGATTGAAAGCACCATAGTTTGGGTCAGGCACACCTTTGTCCCCAAAGTGACATCTTTGCTTTTTAACACTTTAAAGATGTCTTTTGCAGCAGATTTGTCCAATGTAATGCGTCATTTGATTTTTTGACTGCTGCTTCCATGGATGTTGATTGTGGATCTAAGTAAAATGAAATCCTTTACAACTTCAGTATTTCCTGTGTTTATCATGATGTTGCTTACTGGTCCAGTTGTAAGTATTTTTGTTTTCTTTATGTTGAAGTTTAATCCATACTGAAGGCCGTAGTCTTTGATCTTCATCAGTAAGTGCTACAAGCACTCTTCATTTTCAGCAAGCAAGGCAGTATCATCTGCATATCGCCGGTTGTTAATGAGTCTTCCTCCAATCCTGATGCTGCTTTCTTCTTGGCGAATCCCAAAATGTGCTCAGCATACAGATTGAACAGGTATGGTGAAAGGATATAACCCTGATGCACACCTTTCTTGACTTTAAACCACACATTATCCCCTTGTGCTGTTCGAAGGACTGCCTCTTGATCTATGTACAGGTTCCTCATGAGTACAATTAAGTGTTCTGGAATTCCCATTCTTTACAATGTTATCCATAATTTGCTATGATCCACACAGTTGAATGTCTTTGCATAGTCAATAAAACACAAGTAAACATCTTTCTGGATTCTCTGCTTTCAGCCTGGATCCATCTGACATCAGCAATGATATTCCTCTTTCCACATTCTCTTCTGAATCCTGCTTGAATTTCTGGAAGTTGCCTGTTGATGTACTGCTGCAACCACTTTGGAATGATCTTCAGCAAGATTTTACTTGTGTGAGATATAATAATAATGTTAGATAATTTCCATATTCTTTGGATCACCTTTCTTTAGAATGGGTACAAATATGGATCTCTTCCATTTGGCTGGCCAGGTAGCTGTCTTTCAAATTTCTTATCTTCCAAATCTCATTTACAAAGTAGCCTGCTATTATTTTGACTGAGATTGCATTGAATTTATCCATCAAGTTGGGAAAAAGTGACACCTTAACAATACTGAGTCTTTAAATGTATGAACATGGAATATCTCTTTATTTATTTAAATCTCAGATCTCTTTTATGGTTTTCTTCATGGACATTCTGTAAATATTTTGTTAATTTTACATCTGAGTATTTCATTTTAGAGGGCACTTTTGTGAGAATCCCTGGGTGGTGCAAATGGTTAACGTGCTCCCCTGCTAATGAAAAGGTTGGAGATTTGAGTTCACTCAGAGGAGCTCAGAAGAAAGGAGGCCTGGTTCATCTAAGATACTCCACTGGTCTCACCTCTTCAGAAGCAAGGAAAAATGAATACAATTTAAGACACAAGGGAAAGATTAGTCCAAAGGACTAATAGACCACAACTACTATGGCCTCCACCAGTCTGAGTCCGCACTAGATGGTACCCGGCTACCAACACTGACTGCTCTGACAGGGATCACAATAGATTGTCCCAGACAGAGCAGGAGAAAAAGGTAGAACAAAATTCTAACTCAAAAAAAAAAAAGACCAGACTTACTGGCCTAACAGAGACTGGAGAAACCCCGAGAGTAAGGCCCCTGGACACCCTTTTATCCCAGTAATGAACCTCACTCCAGAGGTTCACCTCTTAGCCAAAGATTAGAGAGACCCGTAGGACGAAACAAGACTAAAGAGGCACACTAGCCCAGGGGCAAGGACAAGATGGCAGGAGGGGACAGGAAAGCTGGTAATAGGGAACCCAAGGTTGAGAAGGGAGAGTACCGACATGTCATGAGGTTGTTAACCAATACCATAAAACAATATATGTACTATTTAATGAGAAGCTAGTTTGTTGTGTAAACCTTCATCTAAAGTTCAATTAAAAAAAAAAAAAAGATTACAGGCAATAAAAAAAAAAAAAAAGAAAGGAGGCCTGGTAATCTACTTCTGAAAAATCAGCCATTGAAACCCCTACAGAGCACACTTTAACTCTGACACACGTGAGGTAGCCATGAGTCAGAATCAGCTAAGTGGCAACTGGTTTATTGTAAAAGTTTTTTGTTTTTCTTTTTTAATTTGAAATCCAAATTGTTCATTGCCTATATATTAAAACAATTGACTTTTGTAAAGCATTCTTAAATTGTTACATTGATTTTTATTTCTGTCATTTCCTTTTGATTCATTCTTAGAATTCCCTCTATTTGCTTGTGTTGAGCATCTGTTCTTGCATGTCATGTACTTTTTCCATTAGAGCACTTAGCATATTAATCATAGTTATTCTGAATTCTCTGTCTGATAATTCCAACATCTGTGTTATATCTAAGTCTGACTCTGATAATGGTTTTGATTCTTCAGACTGTGTTTTTCTTATCTTTTGGCATACCTGGTAATTTTTTGTTTAAAATAAGACCTCTGTACCAGGTAATAGTAATTGAAATAAATAGTCATTTATTTTCATCTTGTTAGTATCTACAGGTTCCATAAACTATAAATTTTTTTAAGGTGTTTGTTTTTGTCTCTTTGCATAACCTTTTACTTCCTTAAGTTTTCCTCCTAAGAGAGAGTCTGTGTCTTACAACTCTTTCAGCTGTAATACACTGTTACTATACTGAAGCCCTGATGGTTTGATAGTAAGGTATGTGGGGGGGGGGGGTATTTTATACTCATTTAACTAAATCTCTGTCTTTTATTTTGCCTGTCTCTCATGGCTATAATTTTCACAAGTGTTTTTTTTCCTACTTTTTTTCCCCCTGCTCTCCCTCTTTTCCTTAGGTGATATGTTTTCAATCTATTTTTCCAGACCTTTTTTTGACTATTTCCCCCCTTAGGTAAAATAGGAAGACTGATAGGTACTGGAGTTGGAGAAAGGCCCTTCCTTCAGGTGAAATAAGGCCCTGACAAAGTCCTTTCCCCCTAAAAAGTTATTATTTCTTATAAAGAAAACCCTGGGAAGATTTCAGAATGATAAGTCTTTCTTTTTCCCTTCCAAGGTCATGAGGGGATCTTCTGGGATCTTCACCATGAGAACCTGGTAGGTTTCCAGAAGTTAAAACATAGACAATTTGGGTTCCCTCAAACATGAGGCTACCCAGGAGTTTCTTATTCTCGTGCTAGCCCACATTCAGCCTCCAGCAATTCATCATCAAAATTGCCATTCAAGTGTTCTACTAGTTTATGGCTCCTGAGGGTTCTGTTCCAGCAAAGCAGATCTCAGCTGTGATTCTCTGTTTGCACCTGCCTCTCCAGACATTTGTGTGACAGTCTGCCCTATGACCTTAGTTCTCTAGTGTGTCCATGAATAGTTGTTGATTATCAGTATGTCCAGCTTTTTCTTTTTGTAAGAATGGGAGAAATGATTTCTGAGCATTTTATATTCCAGAGCTGAAACTGGAAACTGGAAGTCTAGTTTGCTTTTCATTTCCTCCTGCATTGCTGGCCTACTTTATAGTAAGAACAGACTTAAACACAATGGGCTTTGTGCCAATATCTTATCCAAATAGATATATCTGCTGTCTGATCTTGCCCGCTGCCACTAAGTTCTGCTGCTAAAGTAGTTGCACATCATTCAGAGCTATGTGAAGACTCCAACATAAATTCTGGGCATTCCTTATGCATGCAGAGTACACTAGTGACTTAGTTAAGAATGTATCAGGAAGAAAGGTGCAAATGCAAGAATCATATACAGAGCTTTGAATTGGATCAAAGTGTTAACTGTGTTTTAAAAATTAGAAATCTTTTCTGTAAAAACTGAGCATGCAGTTATAAACATAGTTAATGTAGAGCCTTGATCTAAGAATCCATATTCTTACAAAATTTAAACCAAAAGTTATGCTGAAAGTATGATTTTATGCATTTGTTCCAATTAATTCTATCAGAACCAGTATAACCAAACCATTTTTTTCTTACTAAAGTTAAAAATCAAGCTAGAAAAGAAATGGGTCATTGGCTTAACTTTGTAGGGGGCTGTTATGGATTGAATTTTGTTTTCCCAAGAGAAATGTGGAAGTTTAAAATCATCTAGCTGTAAATATAATCCTATTTGGAAATAGGGGGTTTCTTTTGTTATGTTAATGAGGTCATGCCAGAGTAGGGTAGGTCCTAAACCTAAGACACTCAGAAGTGTCTTATAAAAAGAGCAGAGTAGACACAGAGAAACATACACACAGGGGGAGGACAGACACCCAGTGAGGACTCGTCTACAAACACAGGAATGCTAAAGATCGCTGGCAGACACCAGAAGCTAGGATAGAGGCACACAGAGGAAACTCTTTTGGACTTTTAGCCTCCAGAAATGTGAGAAAAGAAATTTTTGCTCTTAAAAGACATCCACTGTGGCATTTTTTATTATGGCAGCACTAGGTGACTTTGATAAAGCAACTAAGACAGAGAAAATATTTCCTTTTTCAATTCTTTTACTTTCTCAACCACTAAATGCACAACTGTACTTGAACTAGACTTCAACTCCTGTCTGTTAGTCGGTTGTACTGTGGTAGCTGATGTGTTGCTGTGATGCTGGAAGCTGTGCTACCAGTATTTCAAATACCAACAGGGCATGGTGGACAGGTTTTGATGGAGCTTCTAGACTAAGGCAAGACTAGGAAGAAAGTCATGGTCTTTTCAGTCTCCACATATGCATGCAAAAGCTGGACAATGAAAAAAGAAGACAGAAGAAGAATTGATGCATTGGAATTGTGATGTTGGTGAAGATTATTGAATATGCCATGGACTTCCACAAGAATGAAGAAATCAGTCTTAGAAGAAATACAATCGCAATGATGGAATGCACTTCAGCTTACTTTGGACACGTCATCAGGAAAGATCAATCGCCAGAAAAGGACATCATGTTTGGCAAAGTAGAGGATCACTGAAAATGAGGAAGACCCTCAATGGGATGGATTGACACAATAGCCTCAACAGTGGGCTTAAACATATCGACAGTCATGGAGATAGCACAAGAATGGGCAATGTTCATTCTGTTATATATAAGGTCACCATGAGGCCGACTGGATGGCTACTAACAACAAAAACATACCTGAACTACTGTTGTGAGATGATCTGGATCCACTACAATCAAAAAGGAATATTTAATATAATCCTTCTCTTAGATTTGGAAGTGAGTAGCTTTGTCCTAAAATTTTTATCAGCCACACTGGCTTTCCCTCCACCCCACTCACATTTTCAAAACATATTTGAGAATTAGAGCCACACAAGTTATTGCTTGTAGGATCTTTACAGATAATCCAGTGAAAGAAGAACAATTTCTATTCATTTAATGATGGCTATGAACTAAGCATATAATAATATCTAACGCAGACTATTTTCTTGTATTGTGCTAAAAATGATACACAAATTAGCAAATAAACTCCTGATGCCCATTTGTTTATTTTCATTTTGCAATAATAAACTTGAAGCATAGAAAGAGAATGTTCCTGTTGCCATCAAGTGTTTTAGTTATTTAGCACTGCTACAACAGAAATATCACAACTGTGTGGCTTTAATGAAGAGAAATTTATTTTCCCACAGTTTAGGATGCTTGTTGTTATTGTTGTTGTTAGTGGCCATTGAGTCATTTTCAACTCATGATGACCCCATGTGTGCAGAGTAGAACTGCTCCATAGGGTTTTCAAGGCTGTGACCTTTCAGGAGCAAATCACCGCGCCTCTCTTCCAAGGTACCTCTGAGGAGGTTTGAACTGCCAACCAACAACCTTCTGACTACTAGTTGAGCACTTAACAGTTTGCTAACACCCATGTAAGTACGTAGTTGTTGTGGTTGTTAGATGCCATCCAGTCAGTTCCCATTCATAATGACCCTAGGTACAACAGAATGAAACACTGCTTGATCCTGTGCCATCCTCAAAATAGTTGCTATGTTTAAGCTCATCATTGCAACCGGTGTATAAGTCCACCTCCTTCAGGGTCTTCCTCTCTTTTGCTGACCCTCTACTTTACCAAGCATGATGTCCTTCTCCAGGGACTGAGCCCTCCTGATAGCATATCCAAAGTATGTGAGACGAAGTCTAGCCAACCTCTCTTCTAGGGAACATTCTGGCTGTACTTCTTCCAATACAGATTTGTTGTCCTTCTGGAAGTCCATGGTATGTTCAATAATTCTTCACCAACACCATAATTCAAAGATGTCAATTCTTTTTCGGTCTTCTTTATTCATTTTCCAGCTTTCACATGCATATGAGGCAACTGAAGATATATCATGGCTTGGGTCAGGTGCACCTTAGTCCTCAAAAAGACATATTTACTTTTTTTTTTTACTATACAAATGCAGATTTATTCTTCTTCCATTCATCCATAGTTTGGAAAAGTTTGAAAATTGTTACAAAACCAAGTTATATACAAAACACCTCTGAAATTACACTTTTATTTTTGAGAACTATTTACAAAAAGTAATAAATTTTAAAAACTCGAGTCCTTTTAGTGTATTTCTAAATGTTAAAACTCCATGTTTCCTAAAAACATAAGAAAGAAAAAGAAAAACCTCATAAAATGACATTGATTTGGATTCCACAGGATCCCTGACAAGTACATTCTTCCCTATAAAGTAAATTTGTTCTCCACAAGTAAAACCATAGTTAAAAATGCTTCTCTGATTAATACATTGAGATTTATTTTACTCTCTAGCCAATGTCTGTAGAAGACTAATGGTAATTTATGGTTTCTTCCAATAAGTTAACAAAACATATTCAAAATATTAATCACCATATGCATGATTCTGATACAGTGACAATATCTACACATACTGAAAAATAAAAACGGTTCACCAGTTAACAGGAGCCAATGTGGCCCATTGTTCCCTGGGGAGAGTCTTCTTCAAGAAGACATGACAGTTTTCTCTTGGTTCTGGTGAATTGGTTTTGAGTAGCATTTTTTGCCCCACAAAGTAAAGGATCCCAAGGGTGAAAGTCAAGAAACTTAGTGTTTGGCCTGATTTCAGAAGGCTGACGAAACTTAAAGGCACTCTCCGAAGATCCTACTGAACTTCCCCAGTGAGCTAAGGATCTTTGAATGTTGATGCCAATATTGCTTTTTAGCACTTTAAAGAGGTCTTTTGCAGCAGATTTGCCCAATGCAATACTTCATTTGATTTCTTGACTGCTGTTTCCATGGACATTGATTGTGGATACAAGTAAAATGAAATCCTTTACAACTTCAATATTTTATGCATTTATCACAATGCTGTTTATTAGTCCAGTTTACCGGTCCAGTTGTAAGTATTTTTGTTTTCTTTTTGTTGAAGTGTAATTCATATTGAAGGCTGTGGTCTTTGGTTTTCATCAGTCAGTGCTTCAAGTCCTCTTCACTTTCTGCAAGTAAGGTTGTGCCATCTGTACATCTCAGATTGTTAATAAGTCTTCCCCCAATCCTGATGCCAGATTCTTCTTCACATAGTCCAGCACCTCAAATTATTTGCTCAGCATACAGATTGAATAAGTATGGTGAAACGATACAACGCTGACACGCACATTTCCTGCTTATAAATCACTCATTAGCCCCTTGTTCTGTTCCAATGAATGCCTCTTCGTCTATGTACAGTTTCCTTCATGAGCACAATTAAGTATTCTTGGATTCCTATTCTTCCCAATGTTATCCATAATTTGTTATGATCCACAAAGTCCAATGCCTTTGCATAGACAATAAAACGCAGGCAAACATCTTTCTGGTATTCTCTGCTTTCAGCCAGGATCCATCTGACATCAGCAATGATATCCTTCATTCCACATACCCTTTTGAATCCAGTTTAAATTTCTGGCAGTTCCCTGTCAATGCACTGCTGCAACCACTTTTGAATAATCTTCAACAAAATTGTACTTGAGTGTGATATGAATGATATTCTTCGATAATTTCCATATTCTGTTAGATCATCTTTCTTTGGAATGGGCACAAACACAGATCTCTTCTAATTGGTTGGCCAGGTAACTGTCTAACAAATTTCTTGGCATAGACAAGTGAGCACTTCCAGCGCTGTGTCCATTTGTTGAAATATCTCAATTGTTATTCTGTCAATACCTGGAGCCTTGATTTTTGTCAATACCTTCAGTGCAGCTTGGACATCTTCCTTCAGTACCATTGGTTCTTGATCATATGCTACCTCCGGAAATGGTTGAAGGCTGTGATAGTTAAGATCATACGTCAACTTGGCTAGGCTATGATTCTCTACGTTTTGGCAGTTGTATAATGTTGTGATCACTTCCCTGTTGAAATGTGATATATGATCACCCCCATGATGGAATCTGCTGAGTGGTACTGGCAAGGGCGGGGCCTGTGGTGGCTCACCATCCCCACAGCCTTCATTCCTTCATCCTTCGCTGGCTACTTCCTTTCTGATTGCCTTGCCAAGGTTTTTGGCTTGTTCCAGACCCAGCAGCTGCCTCTTGTCGGCTCACCTCCAGTTCTTGGGACTTGAGTTAGCAACTTACCTGTCAATCTTGGGATTCGTCCATCCTCACAGCCTGTGAACAAGAGTCCTGCTCCCTGACCTGCTGATTTTGGGTTCACCAGCCCCAGCTACATGAATCAGGATAAACCTTGCAGTCTTGCCTGCCGATCTTGGAATTCGTCAACCTTCACAACCTGTGAGCGGGAGCTCTGCTCTCTGACCTGCTGACCTTGAGTTCGCCAGCTTCTTTGGCTGCGTGAATTGGGTAAGGCCTCTATCCTGATCCATGGGCTTGGGACGTTCTAGCCTCTACAATCACGTGAGCTGTTTCCTTGATATAAATCTCTCTATATATCTGTTTATACACTGTACTGGTTTTATTTCTCTAGAGATCCCAGCCTAGGACAAACATCAGCCAATTCTTTTTGGTACAGTGACTCAGTGTATTCCTTCCATCTGCTTTTGATGCTTCCTGCGTCATTTAATATTTTACCCATAGAATCCTTCAGTATTGTAACTCAAGGCATGAATTTTTTCTTCAATTCTTTTAGCTTGAGAAATGCCAAGCATGTTCTTACCTTTTGTCTTTCTAACACCAGGTCTTTGCACATGTCATTAGAATACTTTACTTTGTCTTCTCAAGCCAACCTATGAAATCTTCCATTCAGCTCTTTTACTTCATTGTTTTCCATTCACTTTAGCTGCTCTACGTTCAAAAGCAAGTTTCAGGATTGCTTCTGACATTCATTTTGGTCTTTTCTTTCTTTCCTGTCTTTTTAATGACCATTTGCTTTCTTCATGTATCATGTCCTTGATGTCATCCCACAACTCATCTAGTCTTCAGTCATTAATGTTCAATGTGTCAAATCTATTACTGAGATGGTCTCTAAATTCAAGTGGGATGTACTCAAGGTCCTATTTTCACATTCTTGGACTTGTTTTAATTTTCTTCACCATCAACTTGAACTTGCTTAGGACTTGTCCTGACTGATGATATTGAGCTTCTCCATTGTCTTTTTCCACAAGTGTAGTCAATATGATTCCTGTGTTTTCCATCAGGCAAAGTCCATGTGTATAGTCACTATTTATGTTGTTGAAAAAAGGTATTTGCAATGAAGAAGTCATTGATCTTGCAAAATTCTGTCATGTGATTTCTGGCATCTTTTCTATCACCAAGTCCATAATTTCCAAATACTGATCCTTCTTCTTTGTTTCCAACTTCTGCATTCCAATCACAGGTGATTGTCAATGCATCTTAATTGCATGTTTGATCAATTTCAGAGTGTGGAAGTTGGTAAAAATCTTCAGTTTCTTCATCTTTATCATTAGTGCTTGGTGAGTAACTTTGAATTTTCTGGTCTTCCTTGTATGAGTATGGATATTATCTTATCACTGACATATATTTCAGGATAGATCTTGAAATGTGCTTTTTGACAATGAATGAGATGTCATTCCTCATAGTAGACCGTGTGATTGTCTGATTTAAAATGGCCAATGCCAGTCCATTTCAGCTCACTAATGGCTAGGATATTGATCTTTATGCCTTCCATTTCATTTTTGACAACTTCCAATTTTCCTAGAGTCATACTTCATACATTCCAAGTTCTGATTATTAATGGATGTTTCCAGTCGTTTCATCCAATGGGAGAAATAAAGGGGTAGAAAAATGTCCCAGACTCTCCAGCTTTCTGGAAGATCGACAGCAGAAGTGAGCCCAATGGTCCACAGAGATAATCTGCACATTAACACCCTCTCTTCTCTCCTACCTGTTTCACTCCCTCATTTCTGTGCTTGTGTCTTTTGGGTGCAGTAGCCACATGTACCATCTGTGTTCAAATTTTTGTTCCAAAGATTTTGTTTGGAGAGGCCCAAACCAAGACATTAGTCTAGTAAATAAATTGATGGGGATCAAGAAGGCAATTTTCCAACTGACAGTTCTAATACATCAAGACCTTGAAAAGTTGAAAGAATCTCATTATTATTTTTATAAGGAAGCTTATAGGAAACCAGCTTCAGATCAAGCAGAGAAAGCAATAAAGCTGGCCTACTAGAAATAGAATATTGGGAGTTTAGGTTCAAAGTAGTGGCAATTGACAGAAAATAAGGGTCACACATAGCAGATTTCTTTGCCCTCATTTCTTGTGTTTTCATTACCACTTTCTTCCCTAGGCCACAAATACCTGCTACCCTATTTCCTGCAACTGTTTTCCTTTATTATAACAGACTCAATCTTTAGTTTCAGTGAAATATTGATGTGCTGTCCTGGAAAGGCAGCCCAAACTTTCATTCTTTGTTTGAATTATGTGGTTGTTTTCTTCAGGCCATTGTAGTGCTACAGCTGTCTCTGAATGACCTCTTACATGCCTCCTCAAGGAAAGCAGTTAATGTGCCTTCCAATTTCATGGAGCTATTACTTTTATTGACATTTATCCTGAAAGCCAAAGAAAGTTACATGATCTCACTAATGACATAGTTACCCCGTGATATTGTACGGGGCATAGATATTCATTAGAAATAAGCCTTGTCTCTTCCAGAAAGTTGACTAGAACAGGCCAATAAGAATTCATGCTGGAAATGTGCTCATCTTAACCAAATAATGAATCCATTTATCACAATGATTAACAGGAAATAGAATAATGATAAAGGAGAGAAATGTTTTAATTTTATCAAACTTTATTTGCTTATAGTTTATCCCACCAATCAGGCACATAATTTATTTGTATGGTGATTACCAAGAAAGCATAATTTTATTCAGAAGAAAATTTATGCTGTTTTCCTAATTTATAATCTATTAAGCCTCTTGATAAACCTCTACTTATCACTTGGAAATTCCCATCTTCTTAAAAATAGTTTGAGGAGAAATGCATTCTATATTTAAAATTTTCTAGTTTTCCAAAGATGCTAAAATAATTTTTATAGTCTCTAGTAGTGCTTTTCATGAAGGGAAAAGATGATGCTGAAATGCCCTGTTAAAAGCATTTCAGTAAAACTGCAACATTTCATTAATAAAACGTTATTGAAAACTATGCTTTTAAACAAAATAAATGTTCTATTTGGGGCATGTATACATTTATGCTGTGACATTTAAAAAAAATTTTTTAAGTTTCTTAAGTATCATAGGTGGAGCCAACATGGCACTATAGACAGAAGCACCACATCATTCCTCCACAGCAAAGACCCGAAAAACTAAGTTAAACAGAGACAAACTTCAATTGTGGAACCCTAAGCATCAAATGAAGAGATAAAGAACTCAACCAAGCACCAAACGGAATAAGAAACTGACAGAGAATAGAGAGATAGCAGAGATACTAGCAGAGGTCCACTATCAGCTAACGCAGCACGGATTCTCCATCTTGGACTCCTGTTGGAGATCAGTGGACAGGGAGCACAGGAAAGCAACTTCACAGAGCTCCCAGCAGGAGACAGAGCACCCGGTAACCAGCAATACACACTTTCCCACCCCCTACTCTTCTTCGCCTTGCTTGGCCTCCACCACATTCCAGGGACCAATCTGCCACTTCCCGCTGGGCCAAAAGACCTTGGTCTTTGAAGCGCAGCTCCGTGCCACTTTGATTTGCCCCGCCCACACTGGCCAGCTCCTTCAGTACCATTTCTTTGTTACTGGTGTTGCTTTTTTCAGTTTCTTTTGGTTTCTTCCCTGCGTTTCACCTCCTCCCCCTCCTTTCTCTTGAACACCTGGCTCTGTGTTTCTTCTTGACAGGCTTTGAAGCACCACTCAGCTGAGGAACTACTTCCCTGATCTGAGCTGTCACTCTGGTAGGATCCCTGGGGCCTTTTCATTTTGTTTTTCTTTTCGTAGCTTGGGAGTCCCTTCTAGCTGGGTTGTACTGTGCAGCTTGGGAACCACTTCCCCAGTGGGATCCCTGGGAGCATTTCTTTTTCCTTTTCTTTTTCCCTTTTTGTCTTTCTTCATTTCAAAGTTTCTTGTCTCTCTCTACTTACCTTCTTTTCCTGTCTCCAGAATATCTGGTGCAGTGTACCATCTATGCCCCTTCCAGCCAGGCTGTACTGCATGGTTTGGGAGCCACTTGTCCGGTCTGTACAGCTGCACCAATGGATCCCTGGGGGCTTTTCTTTCTTTCTTTTTCTTTTTTATTATTTTGTTATCTTTTTCTTTTTTCCTTTTTGTCTTTCTTCATTTCTCAGTTTCTCATCTCTTTCTACTTACCTTCTTTTCCTGTCTCCTGAATAACTGGCACTGTGTGACATCTCCACTCCTTCTAGCCCAGCTGTACTGAGCAGCTTAGAAGCCACTTCCTCAGTCTGTGCTGCTGCACCAGTGAGATCTCTGAGAGCATTTCTTGCCTTTCTTTTTTTTCTCTTTTTAAATTTTTTTCTGTATCTTTTTCTTTTCTCTTTTCCTTACTTTGATTTTTGTTTTTCTTCATTTCTCATTTTCTCATCTCCCTCTCTATTTTCCTTCTTTTCCTGTCTCCTGAATACCTGGCTGCTGTGTGCCATCTCCACCCCTTCTAGATGGGCTGTGCCCAGAGGCCTGGGAGCCACATCCCTGGTCACTGGTTGGGGGGTCTCTGGAGGTATTTTTTTTTTAATTTTTAATTATTTACTTTTCTCTTTTTCTTCTTCCTTTTTGTTTTTATTAATTTCTTGTGTTTTCATCTCTCTACATCAACAGCAAGATTCCTCAGCACTTTTTTGTTTTTTTGGCTCCTGTTTCTCTCTCCTCTCTCTTCTTTCCCATAACCATCTTAGGTCCTTACATCACAACCTTCCCTCACCCTCCTCTCTAACTGTAGCATGTGCTGAATATCACATCCCCAAGCAGCACAGGCACAGCGTACTGGAACTTGCCCTGCACTGACCCCCGGCCCAGTCTGTCAGCCCCATATGTGCCCAAAACAACACATCCTAGCCCCTTCCCTTCAGCTAGATCTTCCCTGTTCCACCATAGCTGAACAAGGACAGGAGATGAGACATTGGACAAGGAGGTGAGAAGTATCATGCCCACAGATGAGCAAAAAAACAAAGAACACACAGCCCGCCTGCTCAGAAATAATCAAATAAAACAAAAAATCAGGACGAAACAAACAAATCTAGAATCAATAAATGAAGGCAATAACCACTTAACGTCCCAAGGGCAGCAGAAAATACCAAAACACATAAAAAAAATCAAAACACATAAAAAAACAGGTCAGGATGGTTCCAATAGGCATCCAAAATAAAACACCAGATGACTTTCCAGTAGAAGAAAAGAACTGGAACTACCTGATAGGAAATTCAAATCTCTAATATTCAGAGTTATCCAAGAGTTGAAGCAAAAAGCAGACAAAAATGAAGAAAAAATAGACAAATTTATGGGAAAGGCAGACAAATTCATAGAAAATACAGACAAAAAATGGAAAAATTCAGGAAAATAATAAATGAACAAAATGTGAAAATAAGATCACAACTAGAAATCACACAAAAACAACAATTAGAAATCCAAAAGATAAACAACAAAATTTCAGAAATGAACAGTGTCATAGAAGGTCTGAGGAGCAGATTTCAAACAATGGAAGACAGGATCAGTGAAATTGAAGACAAATACTTTGATGCCACTATGAGAAAAAAATTCAGAAAAAAGAATGAAGAAAAATAAAGAAGCCCTGAGAATTATGTGGGATACAACCAAAAGCAAAACTTCATGAGTGATTGGAGTTCCAGAACAGGGGGAGAAAACAGAAAACACAGGAGGATCATTGAAGAACTGCTGAGAGAAAACTTCCCTAATATCATGCAAGATGAAAACCTGACCATCCAGGAAGCTCAATGAACTTCATATAGGGTACACCACAAAAGAAAATCACCAAGACGTATCATAGTCACACCACTAAAACCGAAGATGAAGAAAGACTCCTGAGAGAAGCTTGAGAAAAATGAAAAGTCACATACAGAGCAGAAACAATAAGACTAAGCTCTGGTTACTCGGCAAAAACCATGCAGGCAAAATGGCAATAGGATGACATATATAAAACCTTGAAAGAAAAAAATTACTGGCTAAGAATACTATATCCTGCAAAACTCTGGCTCAGATGTGAGGATGAAATTAGGACATTTCCAAATAAACAGAAATTAATGGAATATATGAAAACCAAACCAAACTTACAAGAATTATTAAAGGTAGTATTTCGGTTTGAGAACCAACAACATCAGACCACAACCTGAATCTAGGACGCAAGATTGCTCCAGCCAGATACCAACCTAGGAAAAGAATTCTCAAGGACTATTCAAAACCAAAAGATTTATAACAGGGAACCAAAGAGGTTAATCTGTAAATAACAACAACATCACAACAATAAAAGAGGGATTAAATGGTGTAGATATAGAACTTTCTAAAAGAGAGGAAGGCAAGGTGATACCAAGTAATAATAGACTGGTTCAAACCTGGGAAAATACAGGTAAATTTCAAGGTAACCACAAAGGAAGTTAACAAACCTACTCATCAAAATAAAGATGAAAACCATAAAGTCTCAGTTAAAACAAAATCTACAAAAAACAAAAGAAATGAAAAAAAAATCCACAAACAATAGGAATTCAGCACAGAAGAGAAAGAGGAACAAAGAAAACATCAGCACCACAAAAAAAGTACTACAAAATGACAACAATAGAGTCACACCCATCAATAATTACACTAACATAAATGGCTTAAATGCACCAATAAAGAGACAGACAGTGATAGAATGGCTTAAAAAACAGGATTCATCAATATGCTGTCTATAAGAGACACATCTTAGAAACAAAGATGTAATTTATTAAAAATCAAAGGATGGAAAAAATATATATCAAGGAAACAGTCACCAAAATACAGCAGGAGTGGCAATACTAATCTCAGATAAAATAGACTTTAAAACAAAATCTACCATAAAAGACAAAGAAAGACACTATATAATGATTAAAGGGATGATCCATCATGAAGACATAACCATAGTAAATGTCTATAAACCCAATGACAGGGCTCCAAAATTCATAGAACAAACTCTAACAGCACTGAAAACAGAAATTGACAGTTCAACAATAATAGTAGGAGACTTCAACACACCATTCTCCATAAAGGACAGAACATATAGAAACAAACTCAACAAATACACAGAAGATCTAAAGGCCACAATTAGCCAACCTGACATTATAGACATATATAGAACACTCCACCCAACGGCTGCGGAGTACACATTCTTTTCCTACATATATGAAATGTTCTCCAGAACAGACCAAATCTTAGGCCACAAAGCAACCCTCAACAAAATCCAAAACACTGAGATAATACAAAGTATCTTCTCTGATCACAATGCCATCAAAGTAGAAATTAACAGAAAGAGCAAGGAAAAAAAAATCAATTACATGGAAACTGAATAATACCCTGCTTAAAAACTACTGGGTAATAGAAGAAATCAGAGTGGAATCCAAAAATTCCTAGAATCAAATGAGAAGGAAAACATACCATACCAAAACCTTTGGGACACAGCAAAGGCAGTGCTCAGGGGACAATTTATAACAATAGATGCACACATCAAAAAAGAAGACAGAGACAAAATCAAAACATTAGCTACACAACTTGAACAAATAGAAAGAGAACAGCAAACGGAGCCCAAAGCTACCAGAAGAAAGTAAATAATAAAGATCAGAACAGAAATAAATGAAATAGAGAATAAAAAAACAATAGAAAGAATCAACAAAACCAAAAGTTGGTTCTCTGAAAGGATCAACAAAATTAACAAACCACTGACAAGACTGACAAAAGAAAAACAGGAGGGGACACAAATAATCCAAATAAGAAATGAAATAGGGGACATTACAACAGACCCAACTGAAATAAAAAGGATCATGACAGAGTATTATGAAAAACTGTACTCCAACAAATATTAAAGCCTAGAGGAAATGGACAAATTTCTAGAAACACACTATCTACTCAAACTAATACAAAATGATGTTGAAAATCTGAACAGACTCATAACAAGAGAAGAGATTGTAAAGGTAATAACCCCCCCCCCCCCCCAACACACACACACACAAAAATCCCTGACCCAGATGGCTTCACTGGAGAATTCTACCAAACGTTCAGAGAAGAGCTTACACCAGTACTACTCAAACTATTCCAGAACATAGAAAAGGAAGCGATACTTCCAAATTCATTCTATGAAGCCAGTATAACCTTGATACCAAAACCAGGCAAAGACTCCACAAAAAAAGAAAATTACAGACCGATATGAATATAGATGCAAAAATTCTCAACAAAATTCTAGCCAATAGAATTCTGCATCATATCAAAAAAAAAAAAAAAATACACCACGACCAAGTAGGATTCATACCAGGTATGCAAAGATGGTTCAACATTAGAAAATCAATCAACGTAATCCACCACATAAATAAAAGAATCACATGATCATCTCAATCAACATAAAAAAGGCATTTGACAAAGTTCAACACCCATCCTGATAAAAATTCTCAATAAAATAGATATAAAAGGGAAATTCCTCAACATAATAAAGGACGTCTATACAAAACAAACAGCCAACAATAAGCTAGAGCAATAAGGCAAGAAAAAGAAATAAAGCACATCCAAATTGTAACAAAGAAGCTAAACTGTCCCTATTTGCAGATGATATGATAGTATACATAGAAAACCCAAAAGACTCCGTGAGAAAACTGCTTGAACTAATAGAAAGAGTCAACGGGGTAGCAGGATACAAGATAAACATACGAAAATCAGCTGAATTCCTATGCGTCAACAAAGAGAACAATGAAAAGGAAATCAGGAAAACAATACCATTTATAATAGACCCTAAAAAAATGAAATACTTAGGAAAAAATCTAACCAGCGAAGTAAAAGACCTATACAAAGAAAACTACAAAACACTACTTCAAGATCTCCAAAAGAGATCTACATAAATGGAAAAACATACATGCTCATGGATAGGTAGACTCAACATTGTGAAAACGATGATTCTATCCAAAGCAATTTACAAATACAATGTAATCCCAATCCAAATACCAAAATACCAACAACATTCTTTAAAGAGTTGGAAAAACTAATCATTAACTTTATATGGAAAAGGAAGAAGCCCCGGATAATTAAAGCACTATTGAAGAAGAAGAAAGTATGAGGACTCACACTACCTGAGCTCAGAACTACTATACAGCTGCGGTAGTCAGAACAGCCTGGCACTGGTACAACAATAGATACATTGACCAATGGAACAGAATTGAGAACCCAGATGTAAATCCATTCACCTATGGTCACCTGATCTTTGACAAGGGCCCAAAGTCCATCAAATGGGGGAACAGACAGTCTTTTAAACAAACGGTACTGGCAAAACTGGATGTCCATCTGCAAAAAAAATGAAACAGGACCCATATCTCACACCATACACAGCAACTAATTCAAGATAGATCAAAGACCTACATATAAAGCCAAGAACTATAATTATCATAGAAGAAAAAATAGAATCAACACTAGATGCCCTAATACATGGCATTAACAGGATACAAACCATAACCGACAACATACAAACTCCAGAAGATAAGCTAGATAACTGGGATCTTCTAAAAATTAAACACTTAAGCTCATCAAAAGACTTCACCAAAACAGTAAAAAGATAACCTACAGACTGGGAAAAAATTTTTAGCTATGACAAATCCAACAAAGTTCTAATCTCTAAAATCTACAGGAAAATCAAACATCTCTACAACAAAAAGACAATCCAATTAAAAAATAGGCAAAGAAAATGGACAGACACTTCACCAAAGAAGACATTCAAGCTGCTAACAGACACATGAGGAAATCCTTAGAATCACCAGCCATTAGAGAAATGCAACCAAAATCACAATGAGATACCATCTCATCCCAGCATTATTGGCAGGAATCAAAAAAAACCTGGAAATAACAAATGTTGGAGAGGCTGCAGGGAGATCAGAACTCTTATGCACTGCTGGTGAGAATACAAAATGGTACAACCATTTTGGAAAATGATATGGCACTTCCTTAGAAAGCTATAAATAGAAATACCATATGATCCAGCAATCCTTCTCCTAGGAATATATACTAGAGAAATAAGAATCATTTCATGAATAGACATATGCACACCCATTGTCATTGCAGCACGGTTCACAATAGCAAAAAGATGGAAACAACCTAGATGCACATCAACAGATGAATGGATAAACTATGGTATACACATACAATGGAGTACTGCTCAACGATAAAGAATGGTGATGAATCTGTGAAATATCTCACAACATGGATAAATCTGGAGGGCCTTATACTGAGTGAAATAAGTCAGTCACAAAAGGACAAATATTGTATGAAACCACTACTATAAAAACTCATGAAAAGGTTTACATACAAAAAGAAACAATCTTTGATAGTCATGAGGGAGGGCAAGGGTGGGGGGGAACTAAATAGGCAATAGATAAGTGGTAACTTTGGTGAAGGGTAAGACAGTACACAAGACTGGTGAAGCCAGCACAACTTGTACAAGGCAAGGTCGAGGAAGCTCCATAGACACATCCAAACTCCCTGAGGGATCAAGTTGAAGGGCTGAGGGCTGTCAGGACATGGTCTCAGGGAACATCTAGCTCAATTGGCATAACATAGTTTCTAAAGAAAATGTTCTACATTCTACCTTGGTGAGTAGTGTCTGGGGTCTTAAAAGCCTGTGAGCAGCCATCTAAGATACTCAATTGGTCTCATCCCTTCGGGAGCAAGGGAGAATGAAGAGAACAAGATACAAGAAAAAGATTAGTCCAAAGGACTAATGGTCCACAGCTACCAAGGCCTCCACCGGACTGAGTCCAGTACAGCTAGATGGTGCCTGGCTACCACCACTGACTGCTCTGACCAGGATCACAACAGAGGGTTCTGGACAGAGCTGAAGAAGGATGTAGAACATAATTCTAACTCACAAAAAAAAAAAAAAAAAAAAAAGACCAGATTTACTGGCCTAAAGGAGACTGGAGAAACCTCAAGAGTATGGCCCCCAGACACCCTTTTAGCTCAGTGGTGAAGCTATCTCCGAGGTTCACCATTCAGCCCAGGAGTGGACAGCCCCATAAAACCAAATGGGACTAACGAGGTACAGGAGTCCACTGACAAGGGCCAGAAGGCAGAAGGGGACAAGGAAGATGGTGGTAGGGAACCCAAGGTTGAGTAAGGATATTGTTGATGTGTTGTGAGATTGTTAACCACTGTCATAGGGCAACATGTGTAGTAACTGTTAAATGAGCAACTATTTTGTTCTGTAAGCCTTCATCTTAAGTGAGAATAGCAGCACAATTGGAAGAGCGTAGTCAATGTCACTGAACTGTGCATGTAGAAATTTTTGAAATGGTGTATCTTTGGCTATGTGTATTTTCACCAAAAAAAAAAAAAGGTTGAGAAGTTAGAGGGTTAACACGTTGTGGGGTTGTTAAGCAATGTCATAAAACAATATGTGTACTACTGTTTCATGAGAAACTATTTGTTATGTAAGCCTTCACCTGAAGTACAAAAAAAAAAAAAAAAAAAAGCCTGTGAGTGGCCATCTAAGATACTCCACTGGTCTCACCCCTTCAGGAGCAAGAGAGAATGAAGAAAACTAAAGACACATGGGAAAGATTAGCCCAAAGGACAAATGAACCACAACTACCTCGGTCTCCACCCGACCGAGTCCAGTACAACTAGATGGTGCCCAGCTATCACCACTGACTGCTCTGACAGGGATCACAATAGAGGGTCCCAGACAGTGCTGGAGAAAAATGTAGAACAAAATTCAAACTCACAAAAAAAGACCAAACTTACTGGCCTGACAGATACCTGAGAAACCCCAAAAGTATGGTCCTCGGACACCCTTTTAGCTCAGTAATGAACTCCGTCCTGAGGTTCACCCTTCATACAAAGATTAGACAAGCCCATGAAACAAAATGAGACTAAAGGGGCACACCAGCCCAGGGTCAAGGACTAGAAGGCAGGAGGGACAGGAAAGTTGGTGATGGGGAACTCAAGGTCAAGAAGGGAGAGTGTTGGCATGTTGTGGGGTTGTTAACCAATGTCATTAAACAATATGTGTACTAACTGTTTAATGAGAAGCTAGTTTGTTCTGTAAAACTTCATCTAAAGTTGAATTTAAAAAAAGATAAAAACATAAAAAAAGTTTAAGTATCACTAGCTATACACTTCAGTAACTTCCCCACCCCAACAAGCCAAGTATATATCTGACGGTAATGAACACTGAATAATGCCATTTAAAATGATTCTGTATTTTTGCTACTAGGTGCATGCCTATGCATAACCATACAGTTTTGAGAATCTGAAATGTGTTTAAAGATTTTTGGGGCAAACTTAAGTCTGTTTCAAGATAAACTATGTATTTGGGAGAAATAAATATATTCCAGCTGATTTTTAAAAGAGCTACAATTTCTAAGCTTAGAATACATAAAACCAAGATTTATAGCTACTGCATACAGAAAGAAATGGAGATTGCCCAGAGAAATAGAAATATTTCCTAAATGAGCGATATTTACTATCTATATTAATGGTTCCAGAATTTCCCTCTCTTTTTCCACTGTATAGCATCTTAGTTTCATCACCTCCACAGGAAGTTTTAGGGACAGTCTTCCCCCATTTCCTGCAGAATATGTGAGGAATTTTCTGAAAGAGAATTAGGCTGATTTCAGCCCCTATTCACTCTAAACTGTGTCTGCTAACTGTTATTGTTCACATCATGTCACGTCAACTGGAAGATGAAAATCTGAGGGTTTAGGGTACACAAAGAAGCCCTGCTGGTGCAGTAATTAAGTGCTCGGCTGCTAACTGAAAGGTTGGTAGTTCGAACTCACTCAGTGGTTCTGTGGGAGAAAGACCTGGTAATCTGCTACCATAAAGATTACAGCCTAGAAAACCCTATCGGACAGTTCTACTCTGTGTCGTATGTAGTCACTATGAATCAGAATCGACTCAAAAGCACTCAACAACAACCCTGGCATACAATGTGCTTACAACATACGTTCGTATGGATCGTAAATAACCCACCAGTTACATAGTATTCATGACACTATAAAGGCTGTTTGATTTTTGTCCCAGTCAAATCAATGAATCAGTGAGATATTCTTAGATCGTATGGACACTCCAGTTCACTTGGGAATTTTGCCCTTTCTTCCAAGTCATTAGTAGTCTGCCTCTCATTGTTAGGTGTACAGCACAGCCATAATTAAACTGGCTCCAATTAGCCACCTGACAACTTAATTACCATTAGCACTAGCAGAAGACAAAAAATTGTGGAGGTTGTTGCATGGGATGGGGGACAGAGGGAGAGCAATTTGCAGATTTCCTGGGAACAGCCAGTGCAAGGTAGACTAAGATATCCCCCTTTTTTTTTTTTTTTTTTGGAAGGCCACAGAGAAGAGGAAGCTGCAGCCCAGAAAAAGAGGGGATTAAAAAAATGGTTTTCACAAAGGAAAATGATGCATTTTCCCCCACCTATATCTAGAGTTGAGAAAGAGGATAATTTCATCCCACGGTGTGCTGGATCTGGCTTGTAAAGGCTTAGGAAAGCTAATTATACCCATCTCTTCCCAACTCCTTGTTCAGGGACATTACATTGCTAGCTGGAAATCAGTCATGGTGGGAGTACTTACACCACAGAAATTGTTAAATGCTACAAATCACATCGTTTTTCCCCAGGGAGCTGGTTGTTACCCATGTACCAGTACACCTCAACTTTTGTCAAAGACATTATTTCATGAATTAACCACCTGAGGACATGTTGAAAGGGTGCCTGGCACAAGTGTGAGGCATAAAGTTCCCTGGCAGTCAATAGTTCTCAAACAGTTTTTACATGGGCTGGTTGCTAATGATGAGTGATTCATCAAGTGAAAGCTTTAACCATGTCATCATTTTTACTTTCTTGATGTTGTCTATTCAAAAATTTTATTTCATTTATCAGAACTCATACTACTTTTTCCACAATAACTGTGTTTGACAACAGCAAAGCAGTCATTTGAAATATACAATGTCAAAGGCCCGTTTTTTTAAATAAATTTACAGATAACCATCTGTTCTGGCCAAGTATCAACTCGATTACTTGGGATATGTCATCAGAAAAGACTAATCACTACAAAAGAACATCATGGTCGGAAAAGCAGAAGGTTAGAAAAAATGAGAGAAATTCTCAATGAGATGGAATGATGGGATGGCCACAACAATGGAATCAAACAATGCAATGATCACAAAAATGGCGCAGGGCCAGGCAATGTTTCATTCTTTTCTGTGTAAGGTTGCCAAGAGTCAGAGCTCACTCCATGGCAACCAAGAACACCATAGTAGAATGTATTCTGCTCACATTCGTGTGCACTCTTTGTTTTTCTCCTAAAGAATGTTTTGCTTTCTTTCTCTTGCAGACCTGAGATGCTTGTAAATAATTGTGGATGGCATGATTTGATTAACTGTTGCATTCAGGAACATTAGAAAAATGTTCAGAAGCCATGAATAGACTGAATATTGTATCTTCAGCATTAACTACACAAGTATCTACTCAGTTAAATTTAGGTCTGACCTATAGAAATAGGAATCATTTGTCCAGAGAAAAACTCACAGCACGTGGCCTGAATTATAAATTAGAGATATCATGGGATGTGTGGCACTGTACCCACATGTTGTTGTTAGGTGCCATTAAGTCAATTCTAACTCATAGCGACCCTATGTACAACAGAATGAAACACTGCCTGATCCTACACCATCCTCACAATCATTGCTACGTTTGAGCCCATTCTTGCAGCCACTGTGTCATTCCATTTCACTGAGGGACTTCCTCTTTCTTGCTGACACTCTACTTTACCAAGCATGATGTCCTCCAGGGACTGGTCCCTCCTGATAATATTTCCAAAGTACATGAGATGAAATCTCACCATCCTTGCTTCTAAGGAGCATTCTGGCTGTACTTTTCCAAGATAGATTTGTTCATTCTTCTGGAAGTCCATGATATATTCAGTATTCTTTGCGAATACCATAACTCAGATGATATCAGGCACATTCATTCAGGGTGGTATAGCCATAGACCACCAACACCATAATTCAATGCATCAATTCTTCTTCGGTCTTCCTTATTTATTGTGCAACTTTCACATAGAGATGAGGAGACTGAAAATACCATGGCTTGGGTCAGGTGCACCTTAGTCCTCAAATTGACATCTTTGCTTTTCAACACTTTAAAGAGGTCTTTAGCAGCAGATTTGTGCAATGCAGTATGTGGTTTGATTTCTTGTCTGCTGTTTCCATGGGCGTTGACTGTTGATCCAAGTAAAATGAAATCCTTGACAACTCAATATTTTCTCCATTTATCATGATAATGCTTTTTGGTTCCATCATGAAAATTTTTGTTTTCTTTATGTTGAGATGTAATCCATACTGAAGGCTGTGGTCTTTGACTTTTATCAGTAAGTGCTTCAAGTCCTCTTTACTTTCAGTAAGCAATGTTGTATCACCTGCATATTGTGGGTTGTTAATAAATCTTCCAATCCTGATGTCACACTCTTCTTCATATAGTCCAGCTTCTCAGATTATTTTCTCAGCATACAGACTGAATAAGTACGGTGAAAGGATACAACACTGACACACATCTTTCCTGATTTTAAACCTACAATATCCCCTTGTTCTGTTCAAACAAACAACTGCCTCTTGGTCTATGCACGTGACTTATAAATTAGAGATATCATGGGAAACCACAGATGTGTGGCAGTGTACTCACAAAAAATGCCCTAAAAAAAGATTCTCTGTGAACATCTTTGAACTTGGTTGTACAAGTCCACCCTGAATAGATCTATCTACCTTCTTATATGTGACACTAGTGTTCCACAAAACTCTGATTTCAAAAAAATTATTACTCATCTTTATTCTCTGTTTTAGTTTTAGGGACAAGTAAGCTCTCTGCTGTCTCAGAGACTTGGTATTTGCTGTTCCCTCTGACTGGAACACTATTCCCTTGGCTCTTTCCATGACTGCAGCCTTCTGACCATCAGGTCTCAGCTTAAATGCTTCCTTTTCAGAGAAGCTCAGCAACAGCATCCTACTCTCACACACTCCATTATTCTTAATCACAGTGTTACAGGTTGAATTGTGTCTCCCAAAAGTATGCATTGGAATCGTTACCCCTATATATGTGAATGTGATCCCATTTGGGAGTAGGGTTTTCTTTGTTATATTCATGAGGCCATATCACTGTAGGGTATGTCTTAAGCCATTCACTTTTGAGATAAAAAAGAACAGATTAGGCACATCAAGAAGCAAGCACAAAAGGAGGGAAAGATACAGGTCATATGAAGATCACCAAGGAACTCAGGATGAGAAATTAAAAAGAGACAAGACCTTCCCTCAGAGCCCACAGAGAGAGAAAGCCTTCTTCTAGAGCTGGCACCCTGAATTCAGACTTTTAGCCTCCTAAACTGTGAGAAAATAAATTTCTGTTCATTAGAGACATCCAATTATGGTATTTCTATTACAGCAGCACTAGATAACTAAGACACACAGTAAACTTAATTTGATATAAAAACAAATAAAATATATACTTTTTGAAATACAATTTTAAATTCTGCCCAAAGATTTATTTACAATGAGGCTTGAGCCAATCTAGCCACAAAAGCAATTAGCCAAAGCTTCATATGCTGATGTGTTAAGGCAGGGCTAACATCTGCGTATATGAGGACAGCTGGACAGTTTGTTAAAATGTTGAAACATGCCTGTACTGGCTAGTAAGTGACTGTTGCCCTGAGCCCCACCCCTGTAGTATCTATTACTCAGTTTTCCCCAGATCTCCCAGGGAACCCTCCCGAACCGCTCTCTGATCCATAACTAAGATTTAATGCTTGGACAGCTGGGAAACTTGGGAACCTGATCCAAGCTTCAAGGCCAGTATTCTTTCAGATTAATGGTTTTCAGTAGCTTTCATCTCCTCAGAGTCTTTCGACCTGGGCCTCCTTGTTGGTTCTTCCCCCTCAGAACCACTGAGGACCATCCTGTGACCCACTCACTCCAAGGGCCTACACTCATGGAACTTCTGCATAATTCCCAGGGCCTGGCAGCCCACCAGATCACCAGCTAGCCCTTTTCAGCAGCCAACAATCCTGCCCTCATGAACATGTCAGCCCTCTTCCTGTGTACTCTCCCCATCAAAACAATGCAGACCCGCACATGGGTCCATGCCCCTGCCAATAACGCAGCACTCTATCAGGCAAACACTTGCCTGTATACATCCAATAGTATAAACACTACCCCGGGAGCTAAGTCACAGTAGCTTTGTGGGAGACCCATCTGCCCAGCAGATATCAGTCATTAATTAGCAGATAATTTAGTTCCTCTTCTCTAACCTAGAACACCAGTTGCTATCATGTTGATTATGACTCATGCTGACCCCATGTGTTTCAGAGTAGAACTGCACTCCATAGGGCTTTCAATGGCTGTGACTTTTCGGAAGTAGATCTCCAGGACGTTTTTCTGAGGCACCACTGGATAGATTCAAACTGCTACGCTTTCAGTTAGTAGCCAAAAGCTTAACCACATGTGGCACCAAGAAAGTCCTTCTCTAACCTAGAAGAAGCTACAAATCAGAAGGGGTAAGAAACTGACATTTGGTAGACCTGAATTCATTTATAAAGGAAGCCCTAGTTTCACAACTCCTTATTTTTCCAAGCCCAGTACTTTGTAACATATTGTGTTGTAATTTTATTTTTATAAATGTGTTTCCCCTACCAAACAATTAACTCCTTGAGGACAAGGGCTGAGACTTTTATTTCTATATTCATGGAATCTGGTATAATTTCTGGCAAAGAGGAAGAACCATTATGTGTTTGATGAATGAATGAATGAATGAACATAGCCAGCCTTAGTCAAAATGAGCTGCCAATTTTGGAGGACTCAGCCTGCAAATTATGAGATTTCATGACTTCTTTTGTGCAGGATAGGGGAGGCAAAAACTGACTGATAAACATTTTCAGTTATTAATACCCTGTACCCAGACTCTCATTTGCTGATGTGGCATGACTCAAAATGAGAAGAAAAAGCTGTAAACATCCATTAATAATCAGAATATGGAACATATGAAGTATGAATCTAGGAAAATTAGAAGCTGTCAAAAATGAAATGCTTGAAGATTGATGTCCTAGGCATTACTCAGCTGAAATGGACTGGTATTAGCCATTTTGAATCACACAATCATATTCGTAGTCTACCATGCCAGGAATGAAAAATTGAAGAGGAATGGCATCACATACATTGTCAAAAAGAACATTTCAAGATCTATCCTGAAGCACAACACTGTCAGTGATAGAATAATATCCATATACCTACAAGGAAGACCAGTTAATACAACCAATATTTAAATTTACACACCAACCACTAAGGCCAAAGATGAAGAAATTGAAAACTATTACCAATTTCTGCAGTCTGAAATTAATCAAACATGCAATCAAAGTGCATTGATAATACAGGTAATTGAAATGCAAAAGTTGGAAACAAAGAAGGATCAGTAGATGGAACATACAGCTTTGGTGATAGAAATGACACAAAAGATCAAATGATAGAATTTTTCAAGACAACGACTTACTCAATTGCAAATACCTTTTTCCAACAACATAAACAGCAACTATACACATGGACCTCACCAAATGGAATACACAAGAATCAAAGTGACTACATCTGTGGAAAGATATAACGGAGAAGCTCAATATCATCAGTCGGAATAAGGCCAGGGGCTGACTGTGGAAGAAACTATCAGTTGCTCATATTGATGTTCCAGCTGAAGCTGAAGAAAATTAAAACAAGCCCATGAGAGCCAAAGTACGACATTGACTATATCCATCTCAAGAATAGGTTTGATTCATTGAACACTATGACCAGAGACAGGTGAGTTGTGGGATGACATCATACATCAAGAAAGCAAGAGGTCAATAAAAAGGCAAGAAAGAAAGAAAAGACCAAAATAAATGTCAGAAGAGACTTAGAAACTTGCTCTTGAACATAGAGTTGCTAAAGTAAAAGGAAGAAATGATGACATAAAAGAGCTGAGCAGAAGATTTCAATGGCCGACTCGAGAAGAAAAGGTAAAGTATTATAGTGAAATGTGCGAAGACCTGGAGTTAGAAAACCAAAAGGGAAGAACACACTCAGCATTTCTCAAGCTGAAAGAACTGAAGAAAAAATTCAAGCCTTGTGTTGCAACACTGAGGGATTCTCTTGGGAAAATATTGAATAGCACAGGAAGCATCAAAAGAAAGTGGAAATAACACACAGAGTCACAATACTAAAAACAATTGGTCAACATTAAAACTATTTCAGGAGGTAGCATATGCTCAAGAACCAATGGTAATGAAGGAAGACGTCCAAGCTGCACAGAGGCCTTGGTGAAAAACAAGGCTCCAGGAACTGATGGAATACCAATTGAGATGTTTCAAAAAAAAACTGCTGCAATGCTGGAAGCACTCACTGTCTATGCCAAGAAATTTGGAAGGCAGCTACCTGGTCAACTGACTGGAAGAGATCCATATTTGTGCCCATTCGAAAGAAAGGTGATCTTACAGGGTGCAGAAATTATCAAACAATATTATTAATATCACAGACAGTAAAATTTTGCTGAAGGTAATTCAAAAACAGTTGCAGCAGTACATCGACAGGGAGCTGCCAGTAATTCAAGCTGGATTCAGAAGAGGACATGGAACAAAGGATATTATTGCTGATGTCAGAAGGATCTTGGCTGAAAGCAGAGAATACCAGAAAGATGCTTATCTGTGTTTTATTGACTATGGAAAGGCATTCAACTACATAATAATGACAAATAACGGATAACATTGCTAAGAAAGGGAATTCCAGTACACCTGATTGTGCTCATGAGGAACCTATACAAGCATACATCAGAGATACTGTGGGTTTGGTTCCAGATCACTGTAATGAAGCGAATATCAAAATAAAAAGTGAGTCACATGAATTTGTTGTTTTCCTAATGCATAAAAAAGCTATGTTTACACTATACTGTAGTCTATTAAGAATGCAATGAATGGTATTATGTCTAAAAAAAATGTACATACCCTAATTAAAAAATGCTTTATTGCTAAAAAATGCTAACCATAACTTGAGCCTTCAGCAAGTCATAATCTTTTTGCTGGTGGAGGGTCTTGCCTCGATGTTGATGGCTGCTGACTGATCAGGGTGGTAGTTGCTGAAGGTTGGGGTGGCTGTGGCAATTTCTTAAAATAATACAATAATGAAGTTTGCTGCATCAATTGACTCTTCTTTTCGTGAAAGATTTTTCTGTAGCATGCAATGCTGTTTGATAGCATTTTATCCACAGCAGGACTTCTTTCAA
Source organism: Dugong dugon (assembly GCA_030035585.1). Taxonomy (NCBI): domain Eukaryota; kingdom Metazoa; phylum Chordata; class Mammalia; order Sirenia; family Dugongidae; genus Dugong; species Dugong dugon. Next base: position 94,516,035 of record CM057463.1, on the reverse strand, counting down.
AATTGAAGTAATCCTCCCAACTCTTGCTACTGCTTTATCAACTAAGTTTATGTAATATTCTAAATCCTTTGTTGTCATTTCAGCAATGTTTACAGCATCTTCACCGGGAATAGATTCCATCTTAAGAAACCACTTTGTTTGCTCATCCATAAGAAGCAACTCCTCATCCGTTAAGGTTTGGTCATGAGATTGCAGCAATTCATTCACATCTTCAGGGTCCACTTCTAATTCTAGTTCTCTTGCAATTTCTACCACATCTGCAGTTACTTCATCCACTGTAAGTCTTGAACCCCTCAATGTCATCCATGAGAGCTGGAATCAACTTCTTCCAAACTCCTGTTAATGTTGATATTTTGACCTCCTCCCATCAATCACAAATGTTCTTAATGGTATCTAGAACAATGAACCCTTTCCAGAAAAGGTTTTCAATTTACTTTGCCCAGATCCATCAGAGGAATCACTATCTATGGCAGCTATAGCCTTATGAAATGCATTTCTTAAATAATAAGACTTGAATGTTGAAATTACTACTTGATCCATGGGCTGCAGAATGGATCTTGTGTTAGCAGGCATGAAAACAACATTAATCTCCTTGTACATCTCCATCAGAGCTCTTGGGTAACCAGGTACATTTTCAATGATCAGTAATATTTTGTAAGGAATATTTTTTTCTGAGCCGTAGTTCTCAACAGTGGGCTTAAAATATTCAGTAAACCTTGTTGTAAACAGATGCGCTGTCATCCAGGCTTTGTTGTTCCATTTATAGAGCACAGGCAGAGGGGACTTAGCATTCTTAAGGCCCTTAGGAATTTCAGATTGTTAAATTAGCATTGGCTTCAACTTAAAGTCACCAGCTGCACTGGCCCCTAACAAGAGAGTCAGCCTCTCCTCTGGAACTTTGAAGCCAGGCAATAACTTCTCCTCTTTAGCTATGAAAATCCTAGATGGCATCTTCTTCCAACATATAAGACTGTTTCATCTGCATTGAAAATCTGTTTTTACTGTAGCCAGCTTCCTCAATTATCTTAGCTAGATCTTCTGGATAATTTGCTGCAGCTTCTACGTCAACACTTGCTGCCTCACCTTGCATTTTATGTTACAGAGATGACTTCTTTCCTTAAACCTCATGAACCAACCTCTGCTAGCTTCAAACTTTTCTTCTGCAGCTTCCTGATCTCTCAGCCTTCATAGAATTGAGCAGAGTTAGGGCTGTGCTCTGGATTAGGCTTTGGGTTAAGGGAATGTTGTGGCTGGTTTGACCACTAAAACTTTCTATCCAGACCACTAAAACTTTCTCCATATCAGCAATAAGGCCGTTTTGCTTTCTTATCATTTGTGAGTTCACCGGAGTAGCACTTTTAATTTCCTTCAAGAACTTTCCCTTTGTATTCACAACTTGGCTAACTCTGGCACAAGACACCTAGCTCTCAGCTTATCTTGGCATTCAGTATGACTTCCTCACTAAGCTTAATCATTTCCAGGTTTTGATTTAAAGTAAGAGACATGCAACTCTTCCTTTCATTTGAACACATAGAGGTCATTGTAGGATTATTAATTGGCCTAATTTCAATATTGTCATGGTTCAGGGAATAGGAAGGCCCAAGCAGAGAGAGAGAGACAGGGGAACACTGGTCAGCGGGGTAGTTAGTCGGAGCAACCAGAACATACACAGCATTCATCGATTAAGTTTGCATCTTATATAGGCATGGTTCGTGGCGCCCCAAAACAATTGTAGTAGTAACATCAAAGATCACTAATCACAGATCACCATAACAGATATAACAATATTGAAAAATTCTGAAGCATTTTGAGAGTTACCAAAGTGCAACACAGAGAAATGAAGTGAGCATAAGATGTTGGAAAAATAGTGCCGATAGACTGCTCAACACAGGGTTGCCACAAACCTTCAATTTGTGAAAAATGAGGTATGCCTGTGCGCAGACCAAGAGGCAGTCATTCGAACAGAACAAGGAAATACTGCATGGATGAAAATCAGAAAAGGTGTGCGCTAGTGTTGTATCCTTTCACCATACCTATTCAATCTGTATGCTGAGCAAATAGTCTGAGAAGCTGGACTATGTGAAGAAGAACGCAGCACGAAGATTTCAAGAAGATTCATAAACAACCTGTAATATGCAGGTAATACAACTTTGCTTGCCGAAAACAAAGAGGATTTGAAGCACTTACTGTAGAAGAATAAAGACTACAGCCTTCAGTATGGATTACACCTTAACATAAAGAAAACAGAAATCCTCACTGACAACTGGACCAGTAAGAAACATCATGATAAACGGGGAATATTTTGAAGCTGTCAAAGATCTCATTTTACTTGGATCCACAAAAAACACTCACAGAAGCAGCAGTAAAGGAATCAAGCAACATATTTTATTGGGCAAATCTGCTGCTAAAGATCTCTTTAAAGTGTTCGAAAGCAAAGACATCATTTTGAGGGCTAAGATGCGCCCAAGCCACGGTATTTTCAATCTCTTTATATGCTTGTGAAAGATGGACAATGAATAAGGAAGACCAAAGAATTGATGCCTCTGAATTATGATGTTGGCAAAGAATGTTGAATATACCACGGACTTCCAGAAGAGTGAACAAGTCTGTCTTGGAAGCAGTACAACCAGAACATTGCTCAGAAGCGAGGATGGTGAGACTTCCTGTCATATACTTTGGATATGTTATCAGGAGGGATCAGTCCCTGGAGAAGGACATCATGCTTGGTAAAGTAGAGGGTCAGCCAAAAATAGGAAGACTCTCAACAAGATGGATTGACAGAGTGGCTGCAACAATGGGCTCCAAGATAGCAACGATTGTGAGGATGGCACAGGACTGGCCAGTGTTTCCTTCTGTTGAACCTAGGGCTGCTATGGGTGGGAACTGATTTGAGGTCACCTAACAATAACAGACCATTGAAAGACAATCAGTTACTTTTATTTACTGTAAATTAACCATTTGCATTCTAAATACTATGGCATCAGAGAGAGTCAGTAACGGCACAAGTCATATAAGCTTTGCTATTAACTGGAGTACTGTGGTTGTTCAGATACTGATTACGGAGTATTCTATTGAAACCTAGACAACTTGTCTTCTTTTTCAGAGTGATTGATTATTCACATATAGTTTTAAACTATGCATCATTAAAAATAGCTATCCTTACAAATTAGTCAAATTTATAGGATTTTATTTTAGTATAAACATAAATTCACACATGCAATAGGAAAACTATCCCTAAGAAACTTTGTGACCTACTTTCTTAACTTTTCCCAGGGTGTGACACTGAACCCTCATGAGGTAAATTGTTCCACTTTCTAGCTATTTTAGGCAAAAAATAAGAACAGTGAGTAACGTTAATTTCTAAATATGGTTTTTGAGATGAAAGATGAATGGTAAATTTTGTCATTATCTTTTAAAAGGTGAACAAAATACATTTTGTTTCTTAGAAACTTTTTACTTCATGCGTATACATTGGGGACTGTGTATAACATGCTTTTCGAGAGAAACGGGATTAAGATCAAGGTTATGTATCAAAACAAGACGATTACAAGCAATGCCTTAGACTTGTTAGGTGCCATCATTCCATTCCAACTCATAGCGACACCATGTGACAGAGTAGAACTGCCTCATAGGGTTTTCTTGGTTGTAATCTCTACAGAAGCAGATCACCGGGTCTTTCTCCCATGTACTTGAACTGCCAACCTTTTGGTTAGCAGCCGAGCACTTAACCGTTACACCACTAGGGCTCCTTAGACTAAACCAAAAAAAAAAAAAAAATCAAACCCATTGCTATCCAGTCAATTCGGACTCATAGCAACCTTATAGGACTGAGAAGAACTGCCCCACAGGGTTTCCAAGTAGCAGCTGGTGGATTCAAACTGCCAACCTTTTGGTTAGCAGTCAAATGCTTAACCACTGTGCCACCAGGGCTAGACTCTAGAAAAATGGCAAATACGTGACAGCCGTCTTTGGAGCCCTTCTATCTCTCTTTCTCTGCTCATTTCCAAACTTCTGGTGCCCTTCCCCTCCACTCTGAGAGTGTTCATGCTGCTCTCCAGCTCCCCAGTTCAATCTCATGATCAATATCAAGTAACCTCTTCTTCCTAGTTTAATCTAAATATGATTTCTGTTTGAAAGATAGGACAGCTACTCTAGATTACTACTTCTCAAATTTGCCCAAAAGATGCCAACACTTTAATGGTTAAAAAACAATATCAAGTGTCTCATGGATATCTTTCTATTCAGTAAGTATGTGATTCTATTCTACAAAATAACATAAAATTTGTAAAAATATACATTTTCTTCCATGGAACTCAATGTAACTATTTTTTCATCTTGAATAGAAAAAAAATATGGCCCATAGAATTGCTTATGTTTTTTCATTGGCCCTCATAAAGCTATATGTATATCTATATATAGATATAGATACAGGTCAAGATACTAAGGCAGAAAAGTACAGATACAAGCATGGGCATAGGTCACCATTACTCTACACCATTTTGCATAGGATTTCTCCTCCCCGCCCCCTCTTTTCCCCAAATAAAACTCTCTTTTTCATATGATATCTGCCCTCAGCTAGTAGAATCAGAAAACATTGTCAGAAAAGTTTATTTTAAAAGCAGTCTTAGGAACACAAATGAATATTTTGATCAAAGGAATTTGAAGCAGCTTGACAAAATAATATCAATCATTTTATATTGTTCATGTCAGTGATGATCAGGTATTTGGGCAATGGGGCAGGTATCTATGTTACTGTTTAAATCAAACCTCCTACCACATGTGTGAGTATTGGAGTATAGCATAGATTCCCAACCAGTGCCAGAATTCTATAATTTTTAGGAAATGCCTGACTCCTAACCAAAAGGTTGACAGTTTGAAGCCACCTGGAAGCGCCTCGGAAGAAAGGCCTGGTGATCTGCTTCTGAAAAGTCACAACCTTGAAAACCCTATGTAGCACAATTCTTCTCTGCACACATAGGATCTCCATGAGTGAGAATTGACTCGAAGGCAACAGAAGAAGAAAAAAAACTCACTAAGGTCAGTCCATTAAAATTCTAAAAGATTGAAAAGGATATGATAATGATATTCAAACATTAGGGGAAAAATTCCTCTTCTGTGTTTTAAAATAGCAAATCACCTGCTTGTGCCTTTAGACAGGAGATTGCATTTGCAAAACATGTGGTTGGATTTAGATTTTATTTTGTACCTTTTTGTGAAAATTCAGTTGGATTAACGTGCATGGTCATTGAGTTCGGTTTCCATAGATACAGTTACAGCTGTATCAACCAAAGACAGATTGTGTACTTTATTATTTTGTTCAAAATGTCATTCAACATTTTTTAAATATACTAGCACTGCACGACATCACATATTAACGTAATGGTAATAGTTCATCTACTTTAAACCATTCTGAGGTCCCAGTGGCATAAAAATAACGTGTGCCTAGATTGGATGCTGAAAGTCTATTGTTTAACTCAGCCTGCTGGCTTGACCTCCCTGGGAACTCCTTAAAAAGCCAGAATTAAAAGAGTTTGTGGTCCCAGAGAAGGGTTAACCAGGTAACCAGACATTTCATTGAGCTCTGAGCTCATACTGAATGTCATTTGCAGAATAGGGTTGAGGTATCCCAGCGGCATAAAAAATAGTGTGTACGTAGATCATTACCCTGAAAGTCCATTACTTGATTATGAGTTAATTCAATTCACCAAGTGATTCAGTCCAATGCACTTTGGGTACATCAGTGAACAAAACAGTCAAAAACCCCTACTCTCATTAAATTTATATCTTAGCAGTGGGAGACAATGAATAAAAAACAGAATAAATTATGTAGTGTTTTAGAAAGTTATAAATGCTACAGAACAAAAGAAAAACTAGAGTAAAGTAACGGGAAATTTAAAATGACGGTGGTGTAGGTGGTTGTCAAGTTGCAATATTAAAAGGTGGTCAAGGTAAGCCTCATCAAGAAGGTGAGATTTGAGCAAAGGTTTTGAGGAGGTAAGAGAGTTGTCCAAGCAGGTGGCTGAGGGAAGGGCATTCAAAAGTAGCACCTAGAGCAAAGGTTGCAAGGTGACTTCTGTAATGGAAGTATTAGAGGAATGTAAGGGGCTAATGGGGTTGAAGGGTGTAGTGGAAGCAAAGACCACCAGTTGCCATGGAGTCAATTCTGACTCATGGTGACCTCATTTGTGCCAGAATGGAACTGTGCTCCATACGGTTTTCAATGGCTGACTTTTTGGAAGTAGATTGCCAGACCTTTCTTCCAAGGCACCTCTCGGTGGACTTGAAATGCCAACCTTTCAGTTAGCAGCCAAGTGTGTTAACCATTTGCACTACCTCAGAACCCTGGAAGCGAAGAAGAGTTGTAGAAAATAAGGTCAGAATTAATGGAGAGAGGGCTAGATCATATAGAGCCTGGAAGACAATTTTAAGAATTTTAGCTTTTACTCTGAGTACAGTGAAAACTATTGTGAAATTCCGAGCAGAGAAACAACATAATCTGACATAGGGTTCAAATGGACTACTCTGTGGCTGTATAGAGAAAAAAGACTGTAGAGAGATGAGAATAAACACAGGGTGACCAGTTAAGAGACACTAATCCAGTGAACGCTCATGGTGACTCAGACCAGGATGTCAGCAGTGGAGGTACATAAAATGGTCAAATTCAGGATATAGTCTGAAGGTAGAAAAAAGTATTTTCTGATGGAGTTAATGAGGGGTGTGTGAGAAAAAGGGGAATCAAGGATGGCTACAAGGTATTTGGTGGAACAACTAGAAGGGTGGAATTTCCCTCAGTTGAGATGAGGAAAACGGTAGAAGAGGTTTCAGGGGGAAAGATCGAGGAGTTCGGTTTTTGATGTTAAGTTTATCTAGGATACATCCAGTAGAAATATTGGGTAATTTGATTTATTAGTCTGGTGATCAGGTGAAGGGTCTGGGATGGAGATTTAAATTTGGAAGTTATCAGCATATATAGAAAGCCACCAGCCTAGATAAGACCTCCAAGGGAGTAAGTGTGTGTAAAGAAAAGGGCCTAGGACTGAGCCTTGGGCACTCCAACATTACGAGGCCAGATGAAGAGAAGGACCAACAAAGGTGACTAGGAAGGAGGAACCAGTGAGCTAGAAGAAAAGAAGGGGGCGTACAGTGTTCTTAGAAGCCAAGTGAAGAAAGTGCACCAAAGAGGAGGGAGTGATCAACTTTGTCAAAACTTTTAGGTCAAGTGAGATGAGGATGGATAATTGACTATTGGATTTCGTGACTTGGAGCTCATTTTTAAACTAAAGTGTTCATTCTGACCATGGTATCACTATTCCCTGTACACTGTCATTTGCTTTTATACTTAGAAGTTCCCTCAACCCCAGATTTTTGTCCCTACCCTTAAGAAATTTTTTTATTTTTATTTTCATTTTCTTATAACTCTGCTTTCTTTAGTATTTATAGGTGGTATTGGCTTTCTCTTAAATCTTTTGTTGTTATTGTTGTTAGGTGTCATCGAGTTAGTTGTGACTGATAGCGACCCTATGTACAACAGAACGAAACACTGCCCAGTGCTGTGTCATGCTCACAATCATTGTTACGCTTGAGCCCGTTGTTGCAGCCACTGTGTCAATCCATTTCATTGATGGTCTTCCTCTCTTTCACTGACCCTCTACTTTACCAATCATGATGTCCTTCTCCAGGGACTGATCCCTCCTGATGACATGTCCAAAATACTTAAGATGAAGTCTGACCATCCTCCCTTCCAAGGATCACTCTGGCTTATTTCTTCCAAGGCAGACTTGTTCATTCTTCTGGCAGTCCATGGTATATTTGATATGCTTCACCAAAACCATGATTCAAAGGCATCAATTCTTCTTCAGTCTTCCTTATTCATTGTCCAGCTTTCATATGCATATGCGGCTATTGAAAATACCATGGTTTGAGTTAGGTGCACCTTAGTCATCAAAATGACATCTTGCTTTTTAACACTTTAAAGAGGTCTTTGGCAGCAGATTTGTCCAATGCAATGTGTCATTTAATTTCCTGACTGCTGCTTCCATGGGCATTGATTGTGGATCTAAGAAAAATGAAATCCTTGACAACTCCTATCTTTTCTCTATTTATCATGATGTTGCTTACTGGTCCAGTTGTGAGGATTTTTGTTTTCTTTATGTTGAGGTGTAATCCATACGGAAGGCTGTGGTCTTTGATCTTCATCAGTAAGTGCTTTGAGTCCTGTTCACTTTCAGCAAGAAAGTTTCTGTCATCTGCATATAGCAGGTTGTTAATGAGTCTTCCACCAATCCTAATGCCAAATTCTTCTTCATATAGTTCATATATAACTTCTTATATTTGTCATGTATGCTTTTTCTGCATGTGCTTTTTAATGCCTATAAGGTTTACAACTTTAGTTCCTTTTCACATTTATTATATGGAGTTATATTTTAATTCACTCATTACTTTTTCATTTCTTAGTCTATATTGCCTGTTTTCTCTTTCTTGTTTTTCCAGATGACCTCACATTCATGCAGTTATACTTTATTTCAGCTCTCAAGTTTTACAGATAAAGTTATCTAGCATTATTCAAATTTTGAAACCCTATGAGGCAGTTCTACACTGTCCTACAGGGTCGCTATGAGTCCGAATCAACTCAACTGCAACGGGTTTGCTTGTGGAGCCCTGATGGCATAGCGGTTAAGAGCTATGGCTGTTAACCAAAAGGTTGGCAGTTTGAAGGGTCACTATGAGTCAATACTTGATGGCAATAGGTTTGTTTGTGTGTGTGTGTGTGTTGTTGTGTGTCGTTGAGTTGATTCCTACTCATAGCAACCCTACAGGACAGAGCAGAACTGCTCCCATAGGGTTTCCTAGGCTGTAATCTTTACTGGAGCAGATTACCATGTCTTTTCTCCCTAGGAGCAGCTGGTGGTTCAAACCACTGACCTTTTGATTAGCAGCAGAGCGCTTAACCATTGTGCCACTCACTGGGAATGATAGCTGTTACTGTCAACAAAAATCTATTTCTTTTTCCCTATCATTTTCCTGTTAGACAAAAAGCTATATTCTTCTGGTACATTTACTTAATCTTCCTGGAAAATAGGCAGATCCATAGCAAGCTTATGTTTCTTACTCCTCCTTATGAAAACCTCTACCTTCCATGCATTCCTGGCTCCTTTTATTTGTATTGCACATTCTTATTTTTTTAGTTCTTTTATTTCTGGGGATTATTTTGTTTTTTGTTTATCAACTCTGACTTTCATTCTGACTCACCTTTATAATTTTTTGTGTATTCAGCTTCATGTCATCCTGCTCTTGTGGGTACCTTTCTACATACTGAACTTACATTCCAATTTATTCAGTGTTCTCAAGTTAATAAATGTCATGTCCCACTGAAAAAACAAAAACTGATAAAAAATGAGTCTATGTTAGAGACTGCAATAGGCAGCAGGATAGTTTACATGTGAAATTTATAGTTAGTAATATTACAAATAGAGTTGAAAGGGGAAAATTTATGGACTACCTAGCAATAAAACTTGGGAAAAGCCAATGCAAATCCTCCTATGTATGCAAGTCCAAGACACTATGTATCTAAGTGATATTCCTGAAGAGTTCTCAAATTCTTCCCATTTAAATGGGCAAATATATGTGTAATACACACACACACACACACACACACACACACACACACACACACACTTGAACATCATGAAATAGTAATGCAGTATAGAAGCATAAATTAATAGGTGGTCATTATCTTGCTCTCATCCTCTCATATTGGCTATGTTTATATTGGCCATGTTTATATTGGCCATGTTTATATTGGCCAAACTTTTTGACTTTTGACAGACCATTTATTTTGACAGATGGCGTCATCAAGTCACTCGAGGTTGTTGAACTTGTTGAAAAAGTTTTGAATATCATTAAACACTTCACTGAACAGATTTTTCAAATGTCTTCTATTTTTTTTCCAAATAAATTAACAGCCTATGTGGTAGACTCTGTGGTAATAATTTCTGAATTGTGAAATTATTATAACAATAAATAAAAAATATTCTTCAGAAATTATTAATGTTCCAGAGATTCTTCTAAGGATTTAAAACACTTTTAAAAACCCCTTTCCTTTTAAGGAAACAAACCAACAATGTTAAATTTTACCTGAATAATTTTTCTATGAGAAGCCCAGAAGTATTCTAAATGTGTTAGAAATTCAGAAAAGATAGAACCCATCTATTTTTCATGTCTGTTACTTTCAGTTACTTTGAAAATCTGTTACTTTCAGTTATCATCACATTGTTGAAGAATTTTCTTGAGACTCACAACTATGCTAGATATGACAAAATGATAAATATAACATCACTCCAAGTGTTTTCATAAGTGTAAAAACTTCACAAGGGGAAAGTAGAATCAAGATCAACAGCCCAAGGCTGATTCCTATGAGGTGGTGGTCAGACTTACCTCCTCTTGCCAGCCCTTTTTACCAATTCTGACACTGTCTGTCCCTTCCATAGTGCACTCTACTTCTCTGCTAGGTTCAATAATTCATCACAGTGGCCACACAGAACTCATAGACAATGCTCAAGATTATGGGGTTTATTAGGGAAGTAACAAGTTACAATTCAGGTTCAGAAACAATTCTTCTCAGGATACAGTTTTTCAATCAGGACAGCCTCTTCTCAGCCATGCCAGAAGGCAGGTGTCTTGCTGGCCCTTGGCCCCTCAGCCCCTCAGCCTCTGCCTGGCTCTGTGCAGGCCACTTGCCCTGGACAAGTGTTACAAACTCTTTTAGCTCTTCCGATAAGTGCCCAGAGGCACCCCACTCCACTAGTAAACTTTGGCCTGAAGGCACTCAACTCTAGCTCCATGGGTCAGCAAACCTAACTCCACCAAGTGCCTAGAGGTACCCTACTTTGCCAGCAAGGGTCCTGTCCAAAGGCACTCAGCTTTCTTACTCTATGGGCCAGTAAGCCCACTGCGCCATCTCCTGCCAGTCTCACTCAGTCTCCTGACAGTCTCCTGGTTCTGCTGCCACCATTTCTCTGCCACTGTTTCTCGCCATCTCTGATATTACAGCTTTCCCTCTCTGTCTCCAGTGTTACAACTCCTACTCTCTTTCTCTCTCTCAGTGTCTCCCTTTAAGCCTAGTGGGATGGGAAAGCTAACCAATCCCCTCCTTAGGGTTCCATACACCTCATTCACATAGTCCTACTCAATCATTGAGTGTGAGTCACAAAAACCATGGCTAGAAGGGCCATATTAAGTAATTCATTGCACTGCAATAAGATATTTTAATTTCTTCAGTTTATAGAATTTTCTCTGATATGGCAAGGCAGCAAAGTGCAAGGAATGTTAAATTCAGAGTCAAGAGACAAATTCTATTCAAAGTTGCTACAACTAACTGATTGTTTCAAGCACCTGTTCTTTTACCCCTCCACTATCTAATTTTTCTTCACCTAATAATAAACCCCTGACTTCCCCATGGGAGGAGATTCCTCTCACTGAATTTTATAATAATCAGTATGTTTTACATTGCAAGTAATAACTAGAACACTAGACTCAAACATAGCAATGATCATAAAGATGGCATAGGACAGGGCAATGTTTTGTTCTGTTATACATAAGGTTGGAGTCAACGGGACGGCAGTTAACAGCAATGTTGCAGTTGAATAAATATCCAGAATGGCCTAAACAATAGGGGAATTCATTTGTTCAGTCTGTTCAAGCAATGCTTGATCTACCCGTTGCCATCGAGTTGATTTTGACTCATAGCAACCATGTAGGACACAATAGAACTGCCCTATAAGGTTTCCAGGAAACCCTGGTGGTATAGTGGTTAAGAGCTATGCCTACTAACCAAAATGTTGGAAGTTTGAGTCTATGATGTGCCTTTGGAACCCTATGGGGCAGTTCTCCTACCTGGAAGTAACTTTTCCTATATTTGCATATCGTAGCACCTTATTTATAATTTTTGAAAGTACACAATACTTTCTACTGCTAATTATTATTATATACTAAATTCGGAGAGAAATAGGTTTCATCCTGAATGCCAACTCTATTAGTACTGGCTTTCTAGAGTGATAGGTTAGATTCTTTTATCTAGGCTCAGCTTTAAAACACAAAAAACAAAAATTCTCCATCAATACATAATGTCTCAACAGTGATATCATGTTCTGATCCTGTAAATGGTATATAAGATACAATAGATAGGTGCTTCTCAGACCTGTCTACATGTTAGAATTACTTGAGCTACTATAAAAAAATACCATGGCTATGGCAGTGACTGTATGGTCATTTTTATAATCTCCTAAATTCCTCTCTTCAAACTTGGAGGGAATCTTTTTTTCCCATACAAAAATTTGTACATTGTTATGTGACTCTGATTGCTCTGCCTATACTGTGACAGCACACTCCTCCTTTCCACCCCGATTCCCCATGTCCATTCAACCAGTTCCTAACCCTCTCTGGCTTCCCATCTCACCTCTGGTCAGAAGCTGCTCGTTTAGTCTCTTGTATCTACTTGAGCTAAGAGGCACACTCCTCAAGAGTGTCACTTTTTGTCCCACAATCTAGTAAAATCCCTGTTGAAGAGTTGGCCTCAGAAATTCTTTTAGTTCTGAGCTGATAGAGAATCCAGGGGCCATGCTTTCCAGGGTACCTAAACTTGGAGGGAATTTTGTAGGCTCCAATTCATAGGGAGTACAAGGGCACTTTGTGATGGCTGGGTGGCACTGGGTGGTCTGGGACCTATGGACAATCAAAAATAACCAACCAAATCTGTCTTTCAGGACAAAGCCCCATATTCATGTTTGGATTTGAATCCAAACTGAGAAGAAAGGAACTATAGTGGCAAAGGGGAAAAAATGTTCAAATCATAGTGAGAAAATGAAAAGGAAGAGGAAATTATCACAAAGAGGCTGTATTTTTAAACGTTTCATGGTAACAACAGAAGATGAAGCCTGGTATACAAAACCAGAAAATCTGTCCTACCTACCCAGACTCACTGCACAAGACCCTCCACATAAAAGTCTGAGAAAAATTCCCTCACTTAAAAATGAGTAGCAGATATTTCAGACATCCCAAAATGCATTGTCAAGATAAAATGTCACAGCTGGTCCACACTCCTCGGTCTTCACCTCTGATGAAGAAGCTTTTCCAGGACAATATGCTTCAATTTCCAAAATATAATTCCCTAACTAGTTGTAATTGTGGGGATGTTGTATATACTCTCTGTAACAGCTTTCCAAACCATACAGCATTCATACATATGAATATGCACATACTCAGACAGGCTGGATTCCATGAAAACAAGTTTATAAAATGAGTTGTAAGAACTATGTTAAAAATACTCATTAATGCTTTGAAAATGATGTGACTTCTAAGGCAACACACATTCCAGTAGTACCAGACAGGCTTTTTCTTGTGAAGTACCACATACCAACTAAATATTTGTCAATAAACTGATAGTCTTTTAAATATAATAAAATAAAATTGCATTAAAAATTAGTAGCAGAAAAAGATGATGACTGAATTTCATGCAACGTTATTATAAGAAAAAAGGCAATGCACAAAATAACTTTTCTTTAGATAATAAAATTATGCTAGAAATACTTGTTAACCAAACAGGTTGAAATTGTAAATTAATGTTTAAAAAAAAAGCTAATAATGACAGAAGTGTAGGTGCTCTTTAGAATAGCATAAATCATAATTGTGAAAGTACTTAGGAGAAAATTGGACCAAAAGAAATTAATTAGAGTTAGCAAAATTCAGGAAGGAGTTAAAAATAAAATACTCATTTTTGAAATAAATATTAAACTAAGGAAAGAAAACAGCACATAATAAAAGCAAGGAGACTAGTAATGGGAAAAAAGCAAAATAAAAATGAAGAAAATCAAACAGAAATGAAACAAGGATACAAAGGGTTTCAGAGGAAGTGGTATAGAATATAAGCAAAAATCCAATATGCTTAAAATGGAGTCCTCATGAAGAAAACTGAAGCAATGGAACACAAAAAGTAGTTAAGTATTATTCAAGAAAAAAATTTCAAAATAAAAGAGGAATTAAGCATAAACATTGAAAGGACACGCCATGTCCCTGGGAAATTCTTCGTAGAATGCAAGGGTTGAAAAGCTATTCTAGTGAACCATTGACCTCTTTGGTAAAAATTGAAAACCTGATTCTAAAATTCATATAGAAATTCAAATGTCCTAGAATAGCCAAAACAACTTTGAAAAAGAAGAACAAATTTGAAACACTACTGACATATGCAGCAACACGGACAAATCTCAAAAGCATTATTCTAAGTGAAAGTTCTAGAAATGACTACATGATGTACAATTCCATTTATGTAACATTCTTTTAAAATCAAAACTTTAGTTATATAAAGCAGATAAGTGGTTTCCAGGGTGTAGGCATTCAGGGGAGGGGATTAGCTGCAACTTTCAGGGTAACAGAAATGTTTTATATCATAAATGTGGTGATGGTTAAGCACTGGATGTATTTTCAAAGCTCATCAAATTATACAATTAAAACTAGTGAATTTTATTATATGTAAATTAAACTACAGTAAAGCTGACTAAAAAAATTAAGAATGAGAATTTTCTGTTGAGAAGACCATGGGGAAACAGGCATTCTCATATACTGGTGATAGGATTTCGAAACTGTTCAACCAGTATGAAGAATTCAGTAACATCTAGCAAAGTTACATATGCTATGTTCTCTGACTCATAATTCCCCTTCTAGGAGTCTATCTCATTGTTACGTTGACAAAAATATGATGCAAACACAAAACCATTCATTGTATCACTCCTTTAATGCGTTTTATCATACCAGAAATCAAAGAATAACATGGTCGTGGCAAAAAGGCACAGGAGTCAACTTGGTGGGGTCATACTGGCCAAAGACAGAACAATTTGAGTATCAACAAAAAATGATGACTACAATTATCTGAAACATAGCAACTATGTTAAGTTCAAACCAAAGCAAACCAGTTGCATTTGAGTCAATTCCAATTCATGGCAACCTGATGTGTTGCAGAATAAACCCGCACTTCATCAAGTTTTCAAGACTGTCAGAAGCAGATTACCAGGCCTTTCTTCTGAAGTGTCTCTGGGAAGGTTTTAACCACCCACTTTTCAGTTAGTAGTCAAGCACTTAATTATGTGCACTTCTATGCTAAAGTCCATGAGGTCAAAATTATACTTAAAAAGTAATTCATTAATTATCTATGAAGGATGCTATGGAACCAATCATTATTCTGAAAACTAATAAGTATAATTAAATACCCAATAGATTTTCTGCCGTTTTTGTATGTACTGTAACTTGAGGTAATCAAAGAGGTAATGTGGGAAATATATTTATTATAGAAGAATTGGACCTAATAAATAAAGATACAGCAATACAGTATCATTATTTTAAACCCTTCTGGAAAAAAAATGAATTGATTCAATGATCGTCAATGGTTGCTCAAATCATTAGGTGAAAGGCTGATGCAGGTTATAACAATGAATGGATCATGCTGAGAACACCCAGATCTGCTAATAAGTCTTAATATTACCAAAAGAGACAATCTGATGTATCTCCCGTTATGGTGCAGTAAAAGTATTCATTCCTACAAACTATTCTTGCTGAATATCAAACCAGAATCTGATCAAGCCAATAGGTCTACCTACCTTTTATAGGAAATAATACAGGAAATAGCAGGGGGAATAGAACGGTGTAAACAAAACTACAGAAAATAGCTAGCAAAACTGAGAATGTGGGAATGGTCGATGATTTTTTCCCAAGAAATAAATGGCAGAAGACAGAGAGAATGAGAATAGGTTGAAAAACTGAAGAAGACTTTCAATTGGAGTTCTGGCGGGGTAGTTTGAAGCAGACTATTGCTCTTGTTGAGAAAAAAATACAAATGTTTGATAATTTTTTTTAAATGTGTGAAAGCATCCGAGCACTGCTAAAGTAACCTGGGCTAGAGGGGGTAAAAGTAGAGAAGTGAGGTGACGTTCTTTAGCCTGGAGGAATTTGTTGGTTTTGAGAATATAGGAGAAGAGCCTAAGAATCTAGGTTTTGCCCAGGTAAAGGGACACTGTTGGAGGGAAAAAAAGCCCATAGAGAATTTACTAATCTTGTCAGACTGGAGAGACAAAATTGAAGATTTAAGGAGCCAAGATTCAGGACGAAGAGTGGGAAGGGAGACTGAAGCTGAAACATGGCATGTTTTTCTTTCAAAACATTTGCTGCATTCTAAATCTGTGCATGGTGGAAGGCAAAAAGATACGAAGGCCTCTGAAAACTAGAGTAAGGTTTTTCAACAGTCTCACAGTGCTGAGACGGTAAGAATTACAGTTCAGGACCTGCACAATTGAATCTCAGTTGAAAGGCCTTTACACTAGAAGCAAGGGTGATTAAGAAGTAGAAAACTCCTTAGCAAAATTGTGACCCAGTGTGACTCATCTCCCACCTTGTGATTAGATACTATGATCAGTCCCACATTATCTGTCAAGGAGAGAAAAGAGTGAATCTTCTTTGAAAGAAAGTAACATGATCTGGAGTCTCTAATATTACTACCCATTGCTGTCAAATCAATGTGTTACAGAGTAGAACTACTCCCCAAGATTTTCTTGGCTGTAATCTTACAGAGCAAACCATCAGGCCTTTCTTCCACGGCAACACTGGGCGAGTTCGAACCACCAACCTTTAGATTAGTAGTCGAGGGCAAACTGCTTGCAACACCCAGGGACCCCTAATATTATTGTTGTTGTTGTAATGTGCCATTGAGTCGACTCCAACTCATAGCGACCACATAGGACAGAGTAGAACTGCCCCTTAGGCTTTCCTAGGCCGTAATCTTTATGGGAGGAGATCACCAGGTCTTTTCCCCTAAAAAGCTGCTGCTGGGTTGGAACTGCTGACCTTTCAGTTAACATCCAAGTACTTAACCTTTATACCACCAGGGCTGCTTTGTAATTTTTCTGGGATCACCCCAAGAAGAGACCACATAAACAAAAATCAGGAAACATAATAGAAAAAACAACAACAATAAATACTTCTAACATTGGAATTACTAGTGAAGGACCCTAAAATAATCTTGAACAATTTTTTCAAGATGCAAAAATTCACCAGAGCTTTGGAATCTATGAAAAAGTTAAATGGAAATTACAAAATGAAAAATACAGTAACTAAAATTAGGAATTCATCATTTCTTTTCATAAAGTTTTGCTGGTTAGCTTAGGAAAAAGGAATGCTCTCTGTAACATGGCCTGGGTTTTACTGCATTAAATTTACTGTGTTGAAATTTTTGTCCTTAGCTCAGAAATTAATCTTACCATTGTTTTCTTTGCTTATTATTTCTTGTACGTACATTTACTTCCAGAGCTTTGTCACAAGTTGTGGCTGTGGTTGGGTACAAGGTCTCAGTATTTCTGGATCCCTGGTTATAGTATCATCTTAACACAATTAAAAAAAAAAAGGTATCTCACCTCATTTTCAAAAAGCCATAGGTGAGGCTGACTTTCAACCATTAGATATTGATTTATACAGTTTTACTAAAAAGGAATGTATCCAGAGGTTGATTTCTCATCAAATAGGTTAGGAATTAATTCTGAGAATTCAGTTCTGGAATGAAGATATATTTGTGCTAAGTTTCCTCTGAAGAGATTGCATATATCCACAAAATGTTAATATGGCACAGGAACAACGCTGAAATATGCTTATAAGAAATAACTTTGACATTGAAACTTGTACTTTAAAGCCAGAAAATTCGTATTTAGAACATCATGGATAGAAAAAAGACAGGCAGATGGAAAATTCTAGCAAATGCTTTATAGAGTGCAAAGAGTATGTTTGAGAAATGTAATCGTTTCTGAAAAAGAAAATTAGAAACAAATGCCCATCCCTCAGTTTCAACTTTAGTCTCTGGCTAATTAACCAGCTTTTACATTTTCCCTGAGGTTGCTTTATTTTGTGGTGTTTCACATTCCATTTACACACTCAGACAGAATGGTGAAATTTTTAAATCAGTGCTATGAGTTATGTTTTTATGTGTAAATAAGAAGCCTTCTCACTGATGGTTAACTCATATAATAGGTTTCTTATCTGGAGGTTGTTGTTGTTAGCTACCATTGAGTCTGCCCCCAACTTGTGGGGACCTCATGTATAACAGAATGAAATGCTGCCCAGTCCTGGGCCATCCCCATGATGGATTGGAGAATGCACTGTTGTGATCCATAGGGTCAAAATCCATTGGCTGATTTTTTGGAAATAGATCACCAGGACTTTCTTCCTAGGTTATCTTAGTCTAGAAGCTCTGCTGAAATATGCTCAACATCAAAGCAACACACAAGCCTCCATGACATATGAGTGGTGGCTGTAGATGATGTGCATTGGCTGAGAATCAAACGCACGTCTTCTGCATGGAAGCTGAGAATTCTACCACTGAACCACCAGTGACTCTTATTTGGGGATAGAATTTACTAATTACTTAACAAGAATGAAATCCTGTCATTAGTTATTAAAGATGTTAAAGAAATGCATTTTTACAAACAAATACCGTTTTTCAGGTATTTACATCTCCTAGAATATGACAGATACTATGGTTTACCATTTAAAAAATAAAAATAAGCTCCACTTGAAACCAGACTCATAACACCATCTTGAAAAAAGCAAATAAGTCTCCACGAATTTTCCCAAGGGGTAGGCATTTTGAATTACTGTTTTCCCTACCGTGTGAATAAAATGGCTTCCATTTCTAATCTATTACCATGATCCAGGGATACTGGGAATATTTTCTAACTATAAAAACACTTTTATCTCAACAAAGGTACTGCAATAAACTTTGATCCTCAGTACATACTGAAAATTTGAGTGTGGTGCAAGCCTCTTGTGAAATGATGGTTACTAAGTTATAATCCCACTACCTGTCTATCAGTTTGTCAGTTTGTTATACTGTGGTGGCTTGTGTGTTGCTATGATGCTGGAAACTATGCTATGCTGTGCCACGGGTATTTCAAATACCAGCAAGTTCATCCATGGCAGACAAGTTTAAGCAGAGCTTCCAGAATAAGACAGACTACTTCCGAAAATTGGCCAGTGAAAACTTTATGGATCAATAGAACACTGCCCAATTTGCTTGCTTTGGACATCAAGAGGAATCAATTGCTAGAGGAGCACAATCATGTATGGGGAAGTGAAGGGATAACAAGGGTGTAAAGAGACCATCTGTGAGATGAACTGACACAACAGCCACAATGATGAACTCGAATACGGGTGTTGTGAGGAATGACACGGGACCAGGCAACATTTCTTTCTGTCGTACGTAAGGTCACCATGAGTCAGAGCTGACTCAACAGTAGCTAACAACAACAAGAGGTTATAACTATTTGAAAATTTAATTTTTCTGTTTTAAAGGATAACACTTCTAAAACTTTGCACAAACATAATACCAATCAAGATTTTCGTGAGATTTCTTAAGGATCTTTTTAAGCATAGAAATCAAATCCTCCTCTGGATTTGTCACACTATCTGAAAACTGCTTCTTTGGAATACAGGATTGTTAATATGGTATACCCCTTTGGTACAATGATGTTCATCTATATTAAGGTGTTTTGTAAGGAACAAGCATATTTTTTAAATTTATTTTATTTTTTGTTGTTTTTCTTGAGAATATACACAGAAGAACATGCACCAATTCAACAGTTTCTACATGTACAATTCAGTGACGTTGATTACATTCTTCAAGTTGTGCAACCATTCTCGTTCTCTGTTTCCAGATTGTTCATCCCTATTAACATAAATTCACTGCCCCCTAAATTTCCTATCTAATCTTTTGAATTGCTGTTGTCAATTTGATCCCATATATATAGATCTTAAAAGAGCACAATGCTCAAGGCAGACATTCTTTACTAGTTAAGCTAAACTATTGTTTGGTTTTAAGAAGACTTCAGGGGATATTTTGGTTTAAAGTTTAAAGATTATCTTAGGGCAATAGTTTCAAGGGTTTGTTCAGCCTCCATGGATCCATAAAGTCTGGATTCCATGCAAATTTGAAACTCTGTTCTGTATTTTCCCCTTTTGATCAGACGATTCTTCTGTAGAATCTTTGATCAAAACACTCAGTAATGGTAGCTGGGCACCATCCAGTACTGGTCACATGACAAAGGAGGCAGTTTTTCATGGAGACAATTAGCCATACATTCCATTTCCTCCAATTCCTGACTCTCATTCTTCCTCTATTACAGCATATGAAAATTATTTTATTTACTCTGAATATATTCTTGAGGATACTGCTGCCTTCATTATATAGTCTTGTCTTTTTGACATCTGCTAAAGCTCAATCAAATACTACCAAGTACACAACTAAAATCACACAAAGTACAGAGATGATTTATTTAGCCTGGACAAAGGAGAACACAGTCTGGATAAGGAGAATCTTAATGAGGAGAAGATGGGAGGGCCTTATTTATAGAATTTTAGTATTCTGGTTGATTCTGAGGAAGGACTGGGAAAGTGGTTGGATGTTATAAAGAAGCATGGACAACTCAGTGGTCGTGTATATCAGTGACTGTTTTCCAAACGGGAAGATGATTAAAGCAATGATAATGCTGTCAGCGTAAGAAAGCAGAGGTCACTCAAAAAAGGGGTATGGGGATCATTTTTAAGTTTGCAATGTACAGTCTATGTTTGGTTAGAAATACTGTTTCTGTTGGAAATGTTACTAAGTTTCCTCTAGACCTTTTGCATCCATTGAAAATACTGTTCAATTTCAGTTCTGACCATCATTGCTTACCAGCAGGGCACATTCTTATTCCTTTACATTCCATCTGTCAAAAAAAAAAAAAAAAAACTTAGCTTTTGCTGCCAGAAATACTAATGTTTCTCTTAATCCACTGGTTTGTTTTTATTTTATGAATATTGGAAATTGTAAAGGATTGTGGTTCGATCTTCTTAGTGATTGCTAGAAACCTCTGAGATTAATGTCCAGCCCCAACTCTGTCAAGCTCGTGAAGACAATTCAGCTTCGGCTTCAGCTTTACACAACTTAACCACTAGTTTCATCTTAGTTTCCTTATCCCTCTTCTCTGTTTACCCAATATTCTGGCTTATTTCTATTTTCTACTTTACATACTTTGAAAATCATATCAAATACTTTGTAGGTGTGAGAAAAACCAAACCCATTGCCGTCGAATAGATTCTAATTCATGGCGACCCCATGTGTTACAGCGTACAACTGCTCCACAGGGTTTTCTTGGCTGCAGTCTTTACAGAAGCAGATTGCCAGGGCTTTATTCCACTTTTAGGTGGCAACAAGGAGTAAATAAACAAATATTAAGCTTAGATTTTCTTCAGTTTGTTAGTTCAAAGTTGGGACAAAAAGGAGATATAAAAATGCTATAGATAGAAATGGGGTTAGTAGAGAATGCTCTAAAACATAAGCCAATATCAGTCTGTGACTTCTATAGATTAGGTTCCGTTATGAACTGGCCTTGGGACCTACAGCAAGTCATTGAATCTTCCTAAGCATTACTTTCCTCAAGTTTAAAATAGAGATTCTAATACCTATATAATTAGGATAAAAAGAGAAAAATCATGTGAAAGTCTTCTGGTAATTTTAGACACCTCTCTATAAATATTTTGTTAATAATTTAGTGTCATATATTTTTTGCATAGAAGGTATATTGTGTAATAAATTGGTATCTACTTATTTTAAATGTTTTCAGTATTAGACACTTTAACATCAAATTTAATTACCATACACAACAGTAGAAAGAGAACAGGTTTCTAAATTTTCTTAAAAAAACAAGCACCCAGGAGTTCTTAAGATAAATGAAAGTCAGTGGGGTTTTATGGTGGCCTTAAAAATAAGAAAAATAAAGAAAGAATAAGAAAATGTACTTTTCCTTGAAGGTGATTATAACAAAGTGTTTCACTTTTCCTTCGTTTTTGAAAATAAGAATCACAATTATAAAGCAATTATGTAAACTCTGTTTTGCGCATAAATGCTAATTTAATGAGCCCTGAGTCAGATTCTAAACCACCCAATCAAATAATAATTTACTTATTCTCTTTTGAAAGAGTTTACAGTGGTTGTATTTATTTCTTGACCTTTTAACATACGAAGTCCAGTTTAAAGATAAAGGATAAAAGAACTGCTGCTAGATCGTGTGTATAATCCTAAAAATAAAGTAGATAAGCAATATGGAACACTATGATCAACATAGACTAGAAGTATCTATAAAGTCATGAAACACATTTTTAGCAAATACACCTGGATTATACACTAAGATGAGTATTGTCTCCTAGAAAGAGTCACTAGAGACACACTGTGCTCATTGCTATCCTGCCGTCATTGATCAAAATTGGCATGCAGTTCATCTTTGCTAATTGCCTTCAGAGAGAGTTCAGGAGCCAAATATGATAACCATTTTTATATCCACCTGTTATCTCAATAGCAGCCACACGTGATGTTCTTCCCTGTAGTCACCTATCTTATTCAACTAAAATGGCTCTGAATGACCTGTGGTTGTTTACCAACACCGATTCCCTTCAAGATACTTAGCTTTGCCACCTTTGAGAATATGCAGATTAAGCTCTGAAACACTTCTGTGGTTGACAATGGTTCACTTCGCTTCATCTCATGGTAGTATGCTTAGGAAAGGGATGGTATCCTATAGGAGGTGATGCTCAGTAGTAAGTCAACATGCTCCTGTGGTTGGTAAACTGTCAGAGCCACACTTTGCATATACTATGGGCAGTGTGTGCAGAAAACTGATATGAGACATGTTCAAAGACACCAGACATTTTCTACCCTTTGACTCAAGAAATCAACCCATTTCATAATTAAAGGGTATCAAAATGTTAAGTTTGCAGAGGCCTGGCATTATAAAACCCTAATATTGAAGAGAAACAGAATTAGATAAGATGGTAGAAATTCCCATTCTCTGTTAAGCGAAGTGACTGCAGGCCTAACTGGAGGATTTTATTTCTTTCCAGTAAATTACTTTATAAGGTGATTTAAACTGGCATTTAGGTCTGTGGTCATCTTTCTCTCCAGCAGGGAAAAGATAAGGACAAGGGAATAGTTTCTGGCTCACCAATCTGACACATAAAGTCAAGGTAGCTTAGACTGTATGACAGCAATGTGGGTCAGTTCAGAATCTGGGTGCAGCTTTTCTAGTTGCAAGGCAAAGGATCCCAGGCAAGATAAATTTTAGAAATCTCTCTTCAGCTCATTTTTCCATAGATATTGTCATGGTGATGGCAAGAGGAACAACTGTGAGAAGACTCTAGATAATATTAAAATGGCAAGTTTTATAAAATCTTTATGGGATTTTTCCATGTCTGAGGCAGGCATTGTCAGGGAACCGAGGGCAGCCTCTAGTTGCTAAGGGTGGCCTGTAGTTGACCACCAGCAAGAAGCCGGGGAACTCAGTCCTACAACCAAAAGAAAATGAATTTTCCCAACAACCTGAGTGAGCTCGGAAGTGAATTCATCCCAAGTCGATCTTCCAAATGAAAATGCACCCCAGACAACACCTTAATTAACAGCCGTGTGAGATCCTAAACAGAGGATCCAGTTAAGCTGTGTGCAGACTCCAGACCCACAGAAACCATGAGGTAAAAAGTGGGTGGTGTTTTCAGTTGCTATGCTGGTGCCTAAGGTGAGCCCAACCCAACCCATGGTATTTTCAGTCAGATCATACGTGTGCGAAATCTGGACAACGAGTAAGGAAGACCAAAGAAAAGTTGACAAGTTTGAATCGTGGCATTGGCAAAGAATATTGAATATGCCATGGACTGCATGGCATATTCGAGTCAATTCTGACTTATAGTTGAGTCAGATATAGCGTCCCTGTAGGACAGAGTAGAACTGCCCCATAGGGTTTCCAAGGAACGCCTGGTGGATTTGAACTGCCGACCTTTTGGTTAATAGGAGTAGCTCTTAACCACTATGCCACCAGGGACTGCTAAAAGAATGAACAAATCTCTCTTGGAAGAAGTACAGCCAGAATGCTCCTTAGAAGCAACGATGGCAAGACTACATCTCACAAACTTTAGACATGTTATCAGGAGGGATCAGTCCCTGGAGAAAGACATCATGCTAGGTAAAGTAGAGGCTCAGGGAAAAAGAGGAAGACTGTCAACGAGATGGTTTGACACAGTGGCTGCAACAATGGGCTCAAGCATAACAATGATTGTGAGCATGGCGCAGGACTGGGCAGTGTTTCATTCTGTAGTACATAGCTTTGCTATGAGTTGGAACATAACTTGATGGAACCTAACAACAACATGTTGCTGCCAATTTCTTATGCAGCAGTAAAAAACTAGCAAATTATCCTCTTTTCGTTGTTTCTTTCCTTAAAAGCCAGTCAAGCAGCTCATTGCTGAAGATTTATTCTATTAGTATACTGGAAGCCTCACATAGAGAATTTGGAAGTGGGCCATCTGATGAATGATGCAATTATATTAATGGCATCTAAGAAAAACAAAAAACAGAAACTGGTGGTCTTATGAAATGTCAAGGACTAAAGAAAAATGATTAAGAAATCAGAATACCATCTCTCTGCCTGGTGCCCATCTTGAAGCTCAGTTAGTGGTAATATGAGTAGACAACGAATTACTGAAAAGTGAAATGTCACAGCCACACTGTGGAAGAGAGGCATCCGGAGCTCTTCGTTAGAGAATACAGCTGCATTATACCCTGATCTCTTCAGAAGCCAAGGCCAATGCATTCCTACATGAATAGCTTTTAAAGGTTAATTAAAAGCAGTAAGTGATAAAAATTTATAAGCTTCTACTAATAATTTTTTAATGGTATCATTTCGACCTTTAGATTGTGATCCCATGGTGTGCCATCCAGACCCCAGCTGTTCATGGTTGCCATCAACTTAAAGAAGTCAACATACCAAATTTTCCTTGCCTTTTCCAGGACAGTTTTTCACAAGGTTCCCTTTAGTGAGCATAACTTCCTCAAGCGATTAGTAGGTTTTCACTTGTCAATAGGATAGCCTTCTCTTGGACATTCACAATCTACATTAGCATTTAAGAAATGCCAAACTCTGCAGGGAAAAAAAAAAAAAAAAAAAAAAAAACCTTGTATTTTTTTTTCACCAGCTTTGCTTGCACTTGTTTGTCCTCAGAAACTTTTTTTTACTCTCAGAATATCTTCCAACGTGAGTAACTCTAGTCCCTAGATTCAAGGAACCGAGGTAAATGTTTTCAACCTTCAGTTTATCTTAATCATTTAACCATACAGTCTATTTATAGTGCGGTTGCTTCCAACATATGTTTCACAGTTGATTAATCTCCAATTATGCTTTACATAATGATCTTTAATTGTTAATAAACAATGATACTCAAACCTGTATATCAGGTTCCTCATTTTCAACTGTCTGATGGACATATGCATTTAGATGTCTTCTGAAATTGAAGACGTTTAAGAAAAAGTTATTATATTACCCCTTCCAAATTGTATTTTCCTCTGACTTCCCATTGAGTCGTAATTACAAAGCCAGACACACATACTAAGTGTTATATTGTTGTTAGTTGCCATTGAGTTGATTCCAACTCATGGCACCCCATGTGCAAGGAGTAAAACTGCTCCGCAGATTTTTCAAGGATGTGATCTTTTGGAAGCAGATAGCCAGGATTGTCTTCTGAGGAGGATTTGAACTGCCAAACTTTCAGCTAGTAGTCAAGTGCTTAATTGTTTGGTGCTGCCCAGGGACCCCATACTTGGTGTAGCGTAGGAAAAAAGACTAAGTGATCAAATAATTTTCAGGGCTTCAAAGAAAGCTTTGAATGAAGATATTTAAACTATGACTTGCAGGAAGAGGAAGATTTCTCTAGATAGACAAGAAAATGCATTCAAAAGCAAAGCAAACTAGATGAACCAATGCATGAAATGGGAGCAATAGCATGGTGTCATAGAGAACAGCAAAGAATTCAATATGGTTATAACACAGCAGCAGGAGAAAGATGTGGCAGTCAGCTTTGGTAAAGATTTACAGGGTTGGAAACCCTGTGAGACAGTTCTTTGTCCTCCAGGGTAGTTATGAGTTGGAATCACCTTGACGGTGGTGGGTTTTATAACACAGCATTGCTTCAGTCAGGTGCACTTTAGTCATCTAAGTGACATCTTTGCTTTTTAAGATTTCAAAGAGGGCTCTTGCAGCAGATTTGCCCAGTGCTATATGTCATTTGATTTCTTGACTCTTGCTTCCATGGGTGTTGATTATTGATTCAAATAGAATTAAATCCTTGACAACTTCAATTTCTTCTTCATTTGTCATGATATTTTGTATTGGCCCAATTGTGAAGATTTTCATTTTCTTTTCATTCGGGTATAATCTGTACTAAAGGTTATAGTCTTTTACCACCACAAAAAAGTGCTTCAGGTAGTCTTTGGACAAGCAAGTTTGTATCATCTGCATAACACAGATATTGAGTATTCTTCCAATTCTAATGCACATTCTTCCTCATATTGTCCAGCTTCTCAGATATTTGTTCAGCATACAGATTGAATGGAGGAAGGATACAACCCTGCCACATAACTTTCCTGATTTTAAATCTCACAGTGTCCCCTTGTTCTGTTTGAATGACTGTCTATTGATCCATATGAGCACAATGAAGTGTTCTGGAATTCCCATTCTTTGTAATGCTATCCATAATTTGTTACGACTGACACTGTATAGTATGACACTGTAGAATGCCTCTGTATACTCGATAAAACACAGTTAAATATCTTTCTGGCCAAGGTCTATCTCACACCAGCAATGATATCCCTCGTTCCACATCTTATTCTGAACCCAGTTTAAACTTCTGGAAGTTCCCTGTCATGTAGTGCTGCAGTCATTTTTGAATTATTTTAAGCAAAATTTTGCTAGCATGTGATATTAACGATATTGTATGATAATTTCTGTATTCCATTTGATCGCCTTTCTTTGAACTGGGCATGAACGTGGATCTTTTCCTATCAGTTAGCCAGGAACCTGTCTTCCAAATTTCTTGACATACACTAGTAGGCACTTCCAGTGTTGCATTTGTTTGCTGAAGTATTCCATTTGATATTCCATCCATTCCTGGAGCCTTATTTTTAGCCAATGCCTTCTGTACGGCTTGAACTTCTTCCTTCAGTTCTAGAAGTTCTTGATCATATGCTACCTCCTGAGATGGTTGAACATCAATTGATACTTTTTCCTTTCATCTTCTTTTGATGCTTCCTGTATCATTACATTTTTTTGTTCATAGAAACCTTCAGTAACGCAACTTAAGGCTTAAATTTTCTTTTCAGTTCTCTCAGCATGATAAATGCTGATTGTGTTCTTCCCTTTTGGTTTTCTAACTCTAGGTCTTTGCACATTTCCGCATAATATTTTACCTTGTCTTCTTGAGTTGCCCTTTGAAATCTTCTGTTCAACTCTTTTATTTCATTATCTCTTCCCTTCTCTTTGGCTACTCTACATTTAAGAGCAGTTTCCAGTCTCTTCTGAAATATATTTTGGTCTTTTCCTCCTTTGGCATTTTTTAATGACCTTTTACTTTCTTCATGTGTAATGCAGCTGATGTTTTACCACAACTCTTCTGGACTTCGGTCATTAGTGTTCAGTGTGTCAAATCTATTCTTGAGATGATTTCTAAATTCAGATGGGGTCTATTCAAAGTCGTACTTTGGCTCTTGTGGATTTGCTTTGGTTTTCTTCAGCTTCAACTTGAACTTACATATGAGCAACTGATGGTTTGTTCCACAGTCAACCCTAGCTTTGTCTTGACTGATAACATCGAGTTTCTCTATCATCTCCTTTCTTGAACTGGGTAGCAAGTGTTTTCTTGAAGAAAGATCTGAGCTGCACACTTGGCTGTCTGCCGCACCTTTACGTATACATTCACACCTCTGCCTCATTATCTTCCAAGATCCATGGTTTGGTTACGGTTATCGTTCTTCACTCTTCTGTACCTTCTCACAGACCCTTCTGTGTCTGGTATTCAAAAAGGGCCCACAAAAAACATCTGTTAATTTGTCTAATAATTCCTTGAAGTTTCTTCCAGGACTGAGATTCTATTCTTTTGTTTAGGTTGTTCTGAGATTTTGCTTATACTATATAAACTTTGCATTATATAAATGTAAAATGAATATAAAACAAAGTCACAGTTTTCAGTCTCGAAATATCACACAACCAGTACTGCTGAGGTGATTTGAACTAGTGACTAGAACCAACTTTTATGTTTCCAATTCTTCCTAATGGAGACAGAAAATTGCCTGTATGTTACTGTTGGAGTTTAAGATATTGTTTTGTTTTTATGTATTATTAAGCATATTTTAAGTTATAAATTATATTTTATTCATCTTTTCAATTATAGTAGAAATATTGTAAGGAAATCAGTCTCAATTTTTTCCCTTTTACACTTTAGCTTCATTGAAAGGGAAGATGACTACACATTTGAGAAGAGAAAGAAGCTCAGTATGGATTCAACACACTTAAAAGTCCCAAGCACTGCAGGGGAAGTAATGCAGACTGCATTTGTGCTCTTAGAAACTCCATCTAATGAGGAAAACTGGCCATGTAAAAAAATCACCATGATTTATGGGGAGGTGCTGGAATTGCAATATAAACAAGGTGCTAAGGGAATGGAGAAAAGAAAAAAATTCAATTATACCTGCAGAGTGCAGGAGTATTCCAGGATAGAGAAATAAATAGGAGCGGTTGGGAGAAAGACCGTTTTGAATCAGAGACATCTAGCATGAAACCATCTAGCAACCTGCACCATAAAGGCAAGGGATCACTAAATATGCAACTAGCTTGCTTTACTGCAAAAAGCAATGGATAACATAGTTTACCCTTTTTTTTTTTTAATATCTTTTTGTGAGCTGCCTAATATCTCAGAAATTATGTAAGACATAATAGTACAGTAATAATACCAGATTTGTTCATGGTTGGAAAGTCCCTGACGTTAGTATTAATGAATCATGCTTAATCTAAGTTCAGAAAATAATACTGCAATCAATAAATGTGTCAAACCCCAGAGAAAAGTTGAAGGCCCAAGGGCTATATCCAGAAACCTGAGGTTAAAGGAGCTTAGACAATGCATTCCAATTACGAGATAACCAGGCAAGTCTCTCATGGACAAGGACAGTTATGAAAGTCCACAAACTTTCTGAAATGACCAGCTTCTGGTTCTTAGAAGTGGCTCAATTCTAATCATCTAATCTAACACATAAAATAATTTAATTCTGCTAATGATTATTTGGTTAAAACCCTGGCGGCATAGTGGCTAAGAGCTACAGCTGTTAACTAAAAGGTCAGCAGTTTGAATCCACCAGGTGCTCCTTGGAAACTCTATCAGGCAGTTCTACTCTGCCCTATAGGGTTGCTATGAGTAGGAATTGACCTGATGGCAACGGGTTTGGTTTTTTGGTTTGGAATGCTTATTTGAGCTGTAACTTTCCCCAGACTTAAAAAGATGCTACCCATTGCCATCAAGTCAATTCCCACTCATAGCAACCCTATGTAGTTAAAGCAATTGGCTTTTAACCAAAAGGTTGGAGGTTTGAATCCACCAGCTGTTCTGCAGGAGAAAGATGTGGCAGTCTGCTTCCATAAAGATTTACAGCCTTGGAAACCCTGTGGGGCTGTTCTACTCTGTCCTATACTGTCGCAATGAAAAAGGTACTAGGTGTGGCTAAATCACTATCACCAACCTCCTTAAAGCACTCAAAGTTTCAATTTTAAGATTCAGTCTTGAGGCCATGGGATGCAGAGAGAAATGACTGATTCCTGGGTGCTATTAGAAAGCAAAATGGCACATGTCAAAAATAAGCCATTTGATGCCTTTGTGAGTTTCCAAGCACTTCTCACCATACACAGTCACAAAACTGTGCTCTCATTGCACATGATAGACTATTAATATGCTAGGAAATTCTATTTGTATATTTTCAACTCCAAAATGAAATATATTCTCTGTTAAATTTGGACCAGTAATAACAGAGACAGTAATCAGGAACTAGGCTTTTCCCTTTTGTTAGCCCAAGAGAATGCAGAGTTTTTCTCAAATTTAATGGGTAGAAGCAAATTCTGAATTTATGGAAAAAGAGATTCAAAGAGAATGATGTAACTGTTCCGCTCTAAGAAGGTGATTTAAACTTTTGGATTACATGAGGTTTAAGATGTTGCCCTTGTGGTAACCCAGTGTTTTAACTTAACGGCCATTGCGGATATTAACTTTCCCTTATGAAACAAATCACCAGCCAACCAAACCTCTATTACTTCTATATTTCCCAAAGGACTCTTCCATTACCAAATTGAGTAGGTAAATTGCAGCCTCATAAAAGTGCTACAGAAATGTGAAAGTCTCATTTGGAGACACACGTAACAGAAAGAGTTTCAGTCAAAAAGACTTGAATCAGAAACTGGTCTTTGAACAGTGACTCAGCCCAATAGATCACCAAGAGGGAGAAATGAAAGAGATATCGGAGGCAATCCATTCCAATGGCAAATAGAAAAAGTAGTTAATTTTCAATGGCATGTACAGGAAAGCAGTAAATTTACAAGATCTAACTGATAAAACCACCACGTGTCTGTCACTTTGTCCTACTGTGGTGGCTTGTGTGTTGCTGTGACACTAGAAGCTTTGCCTTATGAATAGCGGCACAGCATTGTCTGAAACAGTGCTGGAAGATGAGCCCCTCAAGTTGGAAGGCATTTAAAGACAACTGGCAAAGAGCTGGCTGCCGCCTCAAAGTAGAGCCGACTTCAGTGATGTGGATGGAGTAGAACTTTCAGAACATTTATTTGCTGATGTGGCATGACTTAAAATGAGAAGAAACACCTGAAAATATCCATTAATAATCGGAACGTGGAATGTACAAAGCATGAATCTAGGAAAATTTGAAGTCGTCAGAAATGAAATGGAACACATAAACATCGATATCTAGGTGTTAGTGAGCTGAAATGGACGGGTATCAGCCGTTTTCAATCAGACAGTCATACGGTCTACTATGCCGGGAATAACATATTCAAGAGGAATGGCATCGCGTTCGTTGTCAGAAAAGAACATTTCAAGATTTATGTTGATGTACAACACTGTCAGTGATAGGATAATATCCATATGCCTACAAGGAAGGCCAGTTAATATGACTATTATTCAAATTTACGCACCAGCTGCTAAGGTCAGAGATGAAGAAACCGAAGATTTTTATCAACTTCTGCAGTCTGAAAATTGATCAAACACACAGTCAAGACGCATTGATAATCACTGGTGATTGGAATGTAAAAGTTGGAAACAAAGAAGGATTGGTAGTTGGAAAATATGGCCTTGGTAATAGAAACGATGTCGGAGATCGCATGATAGAATTTTGCAAGGCCAACGACTTATTCATTGCAAATGCTTTTTTTTTTTCCACAACATAAACGGTGACTATACACATGGACCTCACCAGATGGAATACACAGAAATCAAACGGACTACATCTGTGGAAAGAGATGGTGGAAAAGCTCAATATCATCACTCAGAACACGGCCAGGGGCCAACTGCAGAACAGATCACCAATTGCTCACATGCAAGTTGAAACTGGAGAAAATTAGAAGTCCACAGAAGCCGAAGTATGACCTTGAGAATATCCCACTTGAATTTACAGACTATCTCAAAACTAGATTTGAGGCATTGAACACTGATGACCAAAGACCAGACGAGATGTAGAACGACAGATTTTATTCATTTTATCATCCAATACCCAAATATGACAAGTATTACGGCAAGTATGACATATATGTATGCTATTGTGGCAGAAACTGTTGTAACCTATATTTCTTCCATCTTCCTTATTAATAAAACACAGATCTTGATTGGGAGAGCAATGTGTTCAGCTTTAAAAAAAAAAAAAAAACTCACTTCTTTAACCAGGGAGATGTAAATGCAAGTCTATGAGAAAGTCATCCCTTCCAAATAAAAATGCAAAGCCTCTCTTGCCTTTCATTCTTCCCTTTCTTTCTGCTTGGAATTCAGATGCAGTACCTGATCATGAGGCAACTGTATTGCAACCATAAGAATGGAAGTTTCATGTTTAGGATGGTAGAGCAAGAAATTAGGAGACAAAATCCTTTATAATATTACAGAGGTACTACTCCAGTCTTCGAGAGTCTCCTTCTAGACTTCTCATGGCTGAAATAAACTCTTATTGTTTAAGCTATTGCCTTCCTTTTACTCTAAGTCAAATGTATTCCTTTCCTGTGTGCCTTTAAATTAACAAATCACATATAAACATAACTGCTTACCTTTATTCTATCATAAATATTATTTCAGTGTCAGAACACAGAATTGGAGTAAACAAATAGCTGATGTTTGAAAATTTCCCTGAAGTTTCTTACCTCTCACAAGGGCCAGAAGGAAGAATTATTCACATGTTATTTACATCATGAACCAGACTGTCAGTTCCTCCAGACCTAATAGACTATTTTGTGGTTACTGATTATTCAGTTTAGAAAAATGAGTATGCCATAGTTCCTTCTTACAAATCAGGCGTCAACTTCAATATCATCATCTAAGAGAGTCCTTTATACAAACTATAGAAGACACCCTCTCATCCTCAACCACAATATTTTATTTTAAATTATCTGCATAGTCCTTATCACTCTCTGATATTTTTCATATTTGTTTGTTTACTTTTAGTCTCCTCTGCCTCACACTAGTATGAGAGCAGAGAATTTATCTGCCTTATTCACAAATATGGAGTCCCTGAGTGATGCAAATGGTTAAGGTCTGGCCTACTAACCACCGTTTGAATCTGCCCGGAGGTCCCACTAAAGAAAGTCCTGGCAATATACTTCTGAAAGGTCACAGCCATTGAAAACTCTACGGAGTGCAGTTCTGCTCTGAAACACGAGGCAACCAGGAGACAGAATCAAAATCAGCTTGACAGCAACTGGTTTGATTTGGTTTATTCACAATTATATCCCCGGCACATAGCAGACACCCAATCATGGCCAGATTAAGGTATGTGAGGGCCCTAAGCACTATAATCTGTGGTACCCCTCCTCTGCTTATGCACACATTCGGAAGTGACATGTGAGTTATATACATACATGTATGTGTATATATATGTATATATAAATGTGTGTGTGTGTGTGTGTGTGTGTGTGTGTGTGTGTGTGTGTGTGTGTGTGTGTTGGCTATCCATGATGTAACTTCTTTTTAAATGCTGTATTAGGTACTGAATGTGAAAGTGGCCTAAGCCATTTTAGCCGGATGAGACGAAATGGGTTATGAAATATTGAGTGGATATGGGCTACTAATATTTTTTTTTTTTATATTTTATTGTACTTCAGGTGAAAGGTTACAGAGCAAATAGTTTCTCATGAAATAGTAGTACACATGTTGTTCTATGACAGTGGTTAACAACCCCACAACATATTAAGCCTCTAAATTCTCAACCTTTTTTTTTTTTGATGAAAATTACAGATGGCCAAAGATACACCGTTTCAAAAATTTCTACATTCACAGTTCAGTGACATTGACTACGCTCTTCCAACTGTGCTGTTATTCTCACTTAAGATGAAGGCTTACAGAACAAAATAGTTTTTCATTTAACAGTTACTACACATGTTGCCCTATGACAATGGTTAACAATCTCACAGCATATCAAGAATATCCTTACTCCACCTTGTGTTCCCTATCACCAGGGGACTTCCTTGTCCCCTTCTGTCTTCTGGACGTTGTCACTGGACTACTGTACCTCTTTAGTCTCATTTGGTTTTTTTTTTTTTTTTTTTTATTTTAACACCATTTCAAAACTTTTTACTTACACATTTAAGTGATATTGACTATGCTCTTCCAATTGTGCTGCCATTCTCGCCCAAGATGAAGGCTTACAGGACAAAACAGCCTCCCATTTAAGTTACTACAAATGTTACCCTATAGCAGTGGTCAACAATCTCACAATACATCGACAGTGTCCTTATTCAATTTGTGCTCCTTATCATCAGTTTCCTACTCCCCCTCTGCCTTCTGGCCCTTGTCACTGGACTCCTGTACCTCGTTAGTCCCATTTAGTTTTACTGGGCTGTCCATTCCCAGGCTTAACATCGAACCTCGAAGGTAACTTCACCTCTGAGCTGAAAGGGTGTCTGGGGGCCACACTCTTGAGGTTTCTCTAGTATTCTTTAGGCCAGTAAATCTGGTCTTTTTTTTTGGTGGGGGGGAGTTAAAATTATGCTCTACATCCTTCTCCAGCTCTGTCCAGAACCCTCTGTTGTGATCCTGATCAGAGCAGTCAGTGATGGTAGCC
This sequence comes from Dugong dugon, assembly GCA_030035585.1. Lineage (NCBI taxonomy): Eukaryota > Metazoa > Chordata > Mammalia > Sirenia > Dugongidae > Dugong > Dugong dugon. The sequence continues at coordinate 94,481,789 of CM057463.1, read as the reverse complement.
GGGCACCATCTAGCTGTACTGGACTCAGTCCGGTGGAGGCCTTGGTAGCTGTGGACAATTAGTCCTTTGGACTAATCTTTTCATTGAATCCTGTTCTCTTCATTCTCCCTTGCTCCCGAAGGGATGAGACCTGTGGAGTATCTTAGATGGCCGCTCATAGGCTTTTAAGATGGGGTACTAATATTTTTAATATATACCACATTTTCTACAAAAAGAATATTCCACATATTCTACAAAAAAGACAATGAGTCAGTGAACTTAGATGGTTCAACAATCAATATAAAATTCTGTTGATCTCCCACAACAGAAAATTGACTTTCACCAATTTTGTTTCAAATGGCTCATACTTCAATTTTGATGTTTGTTTTGTAATAAATGCTACAATTATAAATGAACAAAAAGACATCATAAAAGCAAATCTCATGATCAGACAACAAATATTACAGCAAATTAACAATATTTTATTTTTAGGTAGATCTTTCATCTCTAACATAATTAAAAACATTTCTTTCTATTCTTTGCTCTTATAAATTCTTCAATGATTTCATCACAGTTAAGCTGCCAAACAATATCTACTTCCATGCATAATAAATGTAATGAATCAAGACTTTCTTGAATCATTATTGTATCCCGAGCGTTTCTGAGTCTCTTTAGGGATGAAAATGAGCCTTCTGTTGGGCAGTTTGTGATCTTTAAAATTAGGAATATGCATAAAGCAATTTTAAGATTGGGAAATACACATTGTATTTTATCTCCTATTATGGAATCATGCATGCCTACATGAGTAAAATTTGTCTTTCCTGGATCTATAAACTTAGTTCTCATGTAAAAACGAAATTGTCTCACTTCTCCATAAAGGTTTGTATCTAAATCATTGGGATAAGCCTGCGCTAATTTCTTGTATGACTTCATGCATTCTTCATCTGGTATATCCACATTATTTAAGAAGGAAAATCTATTTGAAATAACTTCACACACTTTCGCCCTGCTTTTCTTGCAAGATTAAAGTGTATCAGTGATGGTGTAGTATATGATTACACGAAATTGATCTGGGACTCAATACTTCCGGAGCACTTTCATCATTTACTTGTTTCTTTCTAATGTTCTGCGACAATGAACTGCTTGATAATCACTATTTGGCAGTATTTGTTTTGTTGTGTTTTCAGATTTTTCAAAATCTTCTCTTAAATTATACAAATACCCTGCTAATGACTCATGGAGATCTGTGCATGTCTTTAAATTTACTTCTGAATCTTGGGGAGCTTGGCTTGTCTAATGAAAATGCTGTACTATATTATTCCACATAAATCAAAAACCAAACCCATTGCCATCGAGTCGATTCCAACCCATGGCGATCCTATAGGACAGAGTAGAAATGCCCCATAGGGTTTCCAAGGAGTAGCTGGTGATTTGAACTTCCAACCTTTTGGTTAGCAGCCAAAGGCTTAACCACTGCACCACCAGGGCCCCATTATTCCACATAACCAACATAAATATATACCCTAGTGTTTGTATTTTGTTGGTGATATTTTCAGCTTCTCTTCTGGTATCTCCTTTTTGCATCTGGTCTTCAGCAATATTTTCTAAGACATCTAGAATCTGAGTGTCCAATTCCAAGATAGCACTCATTCTACAGCATGCGTTTCCCAACATGCATTAGAAAGATATTTTAATACTTGATCATTGCCTAAATATGTTTTAATAACTGCACATAGGTGAGTAGAGGTAGGAAAAATGTGTAGAGTAACTGAATAGTAGAAAAAAATCAACTGCTTCTGGACAACAATCTACTGCACTATGTCCTACAAGATTAAGTGAATGTGCAGCACATGGTATGAAAATGGCATGTTCATTATGTTCTAAAATTTTCTGTTGTATGCCTTTATAACAGCCTGACATATTGACAACATTATCATAGGACTGGGCTGTGCCCATAGAAAAATCAATTTTGCAAACTTCACATAAATAGTTAAGTACTTGATTTGCAATTTCTTCTCTGGTAAATTAGTAATAAATTGCTTGACAAGTTTTCCATCTGTTGGAGATACATATCTTAAAACACTACTTAGCTGATCTGTATGAGAAAGACCAGGAGTGGAATCTACAAACAAACTGAAATATCAAGCTATTCTTCTTCTGTTACTGCAAACGCGGATCTGAGCCACCTGCCGCAAAAGCCAATACTGAGACAGGGGTGAGGTGAGCAGCAAGAGGGTTTTATTGTATATCGATATACAGGAGGGGAATGAGCTCCTCCAAAAAACCTGTCTCCCAGAACTGGAGACTGGCTGAAGGTTTTATGTGGACAGGATTATAGTTTCTCTTCATGGTAGTCACGATTGGCATGTCCCAGATGAGTTAACCTCTTACTGGCGATCTTTCAGGGTTATCTGGCACTGGTAGTCACTGTTGGCACATCCTAGATGAGTTAATCCTTTTACTGGCAATCCTTGAGAGGTATCAATTTGTTTTACCACCCTCAAAGGAGAAACTTTAGTTAAACTTTTATAGGGACTGGAATAGGAAGAGGGAGAAAGAAGAAGAAACATCATGAGACAAAGTGGGGGTTAGTAATGGTGGGAATCAATTATTCAGCAGTAGTGGTAATTGAGCTTATGCAGCCTGTGCCAATGTCACTGAAAATAGCTGATCAAACTTTATCACTTACTAAATTTACTAATTCTTCACATGTTGTTTTAGACATATAAGATGAGTTGCCCTTTCCTGTGTTACTATATTTTGAGATGTGACCTGCTAAAAGTGGGTCAAACTGAGCAACATGTTCATGTTGGGGGACCCAAACACTTCATTTCTTCCACAAAAAGATACTCCATGTTCAGCGATTATTATAATGACTACATACTGCAAAATGACTTTCCAATACTGACAGTCTTAATTTGTGTTTCCGGTTTATGAGTTAAGCCAAAACCATGTCTTCAGTTTAAATATGACAACATACAATTTCTGTGAATTTAACTGTTTTCATATTTATCAGTCTTATTTGAGATGCATCGATCACTAAATCCACTGGTAGCAAATTGAGAATTAAATGATTTAGGACAGAATAGTTTGCAAACTAAACAATACACAGAGCTGACGGATGGAGAATACAGCAGGCACTCCTTCTTATAATTTTCGCCATTAGCTTTGCACCCTAGAAATATATTCTGTCTACAGAACCTTGTTAGTTTACCATCCATAAATTTTCAACACAAATTTTCAAATGGTCGAGGGTGATGTTGACAATCATGTTACCACAATAACGTGGATTGAAGCCGCCTGCCGCAATAGCCAATTCTGAGACGGGGTGAGGTGAGCAGCAAGATGTTTATTATATTCGATATATAGGAGATGGAGGGGAATAGATTCCTCCAAAAAACCCATCTCTCCCACTGGAGATCTGCTGAAATCTTTCACAGGACAGGATTATGGATCTTTTATGGTAGTTTCTCCTTGAGGTGATGATGTCTTAGATGAGTTAACCTTCTACTGGTATTCTTAGAGGTTATCTGGTAACATCTTTGGGGATTATCTGGCGACATCCTGCTTTTTCTTGTCACAAGATAGGTGCTTTGTTTGGTTTTTCATTCTTAGATCATTATCACTTGTTTTCCACCCACCAGGGAGGAACATCGGTTAACCTTAAACCTTTTTGTAGAGACTGGAACCGGAGGGAAAAATCACGAGACAATGTGGCAGTGAGCAATGGGGAGTAAATAATAGTGAGCCCGGCCTATGCAGCCTCTTTCAATCCCCCCTTTTATTGGAAGTTTCTCAATCTTGGGAAACAGGGCATCGCCTCTTTTCTGGCTACTTCCTGCTGGTTAGGGGCATCGCTAGGGTAAGAAACCTCTTGATATCGACTAGGGACTACAGGCAGAAGGTGAGTTAGAGTGGAAATCGGCTGCATTCCAGTGAATTAGATGATGTGCATCACATCAGAGCCCAGAAAAGGGGTGTCTTGACTTACCAGGGTAAAAATTTCTCCCACCTTAAGGGTTTTTGTAGTTCCTTTTGTTAATATTCTCATAAAACAGGGAACCCAAAAACAAACTAGAATAATCACTATTCTTAAGGTTCCTCTTTTAGGCTCTTTTATGGCCCACCTAACCGGACCTACTGGAGTCAGGGTTGAGACTACACACGGGAGGGTCAGAGTGTCCCCAGCTTGCAGGGTCAATGTCCCCTTTGCCTGTAGGATCACCGGCACCTTTTCTGTCCAGGTCTCCTGGAAAAACAGAGAGATATTAGGGAAATAAGGTCAAAATCACTGTGCTGTAGGCTTCTTGAACTTGTATTTCAGGCCCTGAATTGGAGTGCGAGAGCACGGTGGCTCTTTGTTTTCTACTTCTTTCTCTTCTTCTGGTGGGGTTGCTTTCACTCTCGAATGATGCACCCAGGCAGCTACTCTTGCTAATTTCAGAGAATGGATGGTCAGGAGAACTTCAAAAGTCCCTCCCACTGAGAGGCCAGTTGATCTTCTGGGGGCTGATTCTTCCAGGCCTTCAACAGGACCCAATCTCCGATCTCTGGGTTGGAACCTGTGGAGGGAAGTGTCAGAAGGAAAAGACGAATGAGAAGAAGCATACTGATTAACAGTGTTTATGACAGCTCTCAGAGAACGGACGCAGTCTCTTTTCTCTACCTCGGTCATCACTGAGGTGGGCGAAGTCGCCTTTTTCAGGAATGGTCTTCCATATATTAATTTGTAAGGGCTCAATCTGAGCCTACTTCAAGGGGCTACCTGGATTCTGAGCAGGGCAATGGGGAGAACTTGTGTCTAAGTGGAGCTTGTCTCCTGGCAAAGTTTCACCAAGGCCTTTTTCAGAGTATGGTTCATCTTTTTGGTCTTTCCAGTCTACTGCAGTCTCTAGGCTGAGTGTAATTTCCAATTTATATCTAAAACCTTATTGACATCTTGGGTGACTGTTGCCGTAAAAGCTCCCCTGTTGTCACTCTGTACCAAGATTGGAGGATCAAAACAGGGTATGATTTCTTTGAGTAACACTTTGGTCATTTCTTGGGCTCATTCTGTTCGGCAAAGGAAAGCCTCTACCTACCCTGAGTAGCTGTCCACAAAAATCAGCAGATGTTTAAAATTTCTAGGTGTCCAGGGCATTATACCACTGCCACCTGAAGGTGATCATTGATTGCCTTCAGGAGTTCTAGGATTTCTGGTACATGTTCTATTTCTTTGTTGGCAGATTCAGAAGTTCCCTTCTTTTCTACAAGGCACCATGTGAGTGAAGAACTAGATGGGCATATTTTTATCAGTATACACAGTTATGCGTCTTCTTATTCCTAGTCGCAGGGCCCACCCAAGGACTATGAGTTCAGCCTTTTGAGCTGAAAAACTGGCAGGAAATGGAGCTGCCTCTAAAACCTCAGTTCGTGTTACCACGGCATAGCCTGCCTTGCGACGTCTTTCATATAGAAAGCTACTGCCATCCATATACAATTGTATTTCTGGGTCAATCAAAGGGACATCTGAGAGATCTGGTCTGCTAGAATAAACTTCTTCAATTATCTCTAGGCAGTCATGTATGGGGGCATCTTCTGAAATAGGCAGCAGTGTGGTGGGATTGAGGGAGGAGACAGCCTTCAGAACCTCGTTTGAGTTGTCTAACAAGATTGCCTGACATTTTCCCATCCGTCCTGCCGTGAGCCATAAAGACCCCCCTTTTATTCCGAAAGAGGCAAAACTGTATGTGGTGTGTTTACCATTACTTTTTGTCCAAGGGTGAATTTCTTGGCTTCCTGTAACAAGTCACATATTGCAGCCATGGCTGGAAGACAAGGGGGCCATCCCCAGGCCATGTTGTCCCACTGTTTTGAAAAGTAGGCCACCAGTCACCTGGCTGGTACCAGGGTTTGAGTTAGTACTCCCACAGCAATTCCCTGTCTTAATATCAGTCCATTCAATGGCAAATACAGGCTGAGACTAGGGGTGTAGAGAAATACAAAAGAAGGCATTTTCCAAGTCTAGTACTGAAAACCAAGCACATTGACCGGGTATAGTAACCAAGAGAATATATGGGTTCCGCACAATCCGATGAATGTCCTCTATTATTTGGTTAATTTTTCTTAGGTCTCGAACAGACCAATATTCTCTTGTCCCTGGTTTCAACACCGGTACGATAGGGGTGTTGTACAGAAACTGGCAAAATTTTAAAAGTCCAGTTTTTATGTATCGATGCACCAATGGTGTGATCCCTTCTAAAGCTTCTTTGCAGAGGGGATATTGTCTCTTGTTTATAATAGGTGCTCTAGGTTTTAAAGTAATTTTAAGTGGTGCGGCTGACTGGGCTCATCCAGGCCTTTCTTATGCCCAGACCTCTGGATTCACCTTTTGTTGAATATGGAAAGGAACGCCACTACGGGTCATTATTTCTTCTTGTCATAGTGTCAACTGCAAGGTACATGCATTTTCAGGTGGGATTTGTAGAAAATGGGAAGGAACAACTCCACCATCCTATCTGGGTTACTCCGATAAGGAGGATTGTGATTCTTTTAATTATACAAGTCGGAGGTAGAGAAAGGAGTACGTACTAACATTGTTCCTCCTTCGGCTGGAATTTTTCTCAAGGGAAATTCCCCTGCCCAAGCCCCGGCAGTACCCTCACCGAAAACAGTACCCAGACGGGTGTGTGTAGGGTGGGGAAGACCATACCTGATGAAGTCGGACTCTTACTTCTCGATTCCCTTCCTTCGTGAGTATCTCTCAAGCTGGCCGGACTAGAATCAGGCTCAGCCCTTTCTGTGAGGGTCTGCTGTCATTCTTCGACCTGACCTGTGGGCTTCTACGCATCTTCCCTCTATGGCGGGGTGGAGCCGAAGCAGTTATCGGGGCTATTCCTTCTAAGAGGGGACCCTCCGGTGAAGATTCAGGAAGCACTTTTGCCTTCAGCTTTTCCTGGAAAAGAACCTGGTTAGAGGGATTTAAAGTTTGATAGAAAGACATGAAAAGCTTGAATATAGGGAACTCTGTTTCATTTTTCTTACAAAACAAGTCAAGCTGAAAAATCGTGCCATAAGCCAAAGACCCATTTTGGAGCCAATGTTTCTGGTCCCCCAGCTGGTACTGGGGCCATGCATTGTTGCATTAGCGTATCATTCTCCTTCTCGTCAGAGGCTCATAGCTATCCCTCCTCCGGTTGGTTAGAATGCAGCCTAGAGGAGATTTGGCTGGGATAGATGGGCCTTCCCCCACAATAGGTGTTTGTTTATGTATAAGCAGCATGAGTAACTGCTTTTCATGTGCCTCAACAGCAACTACATTTTGCAAAACCTCAGATTAAGTATTCATATAAATATAGCAGCATTTATCTATTTAGGCACAAACTGTTTCTTGAGAGACTAACAGGAAAGGCTAATACTATTCTATTTAGTAAAATCGTAGCTCAAATTTCAGACACTTCTCTGGTTATGATAGTCACAACTTTGCTAAGTTTACCAACAGAACTTCTAATTCAAGAGTTACAATATCTAAACCCATCAGTTAGATAATTTAGAAGAAAGGAAAACGATTTCTTATATCTAGAAAGTAGGACCTAAAACATCAGCAATATTCCTGTATAAAACCCAGAGTTTCCTTTCCTTTACTCAGTCTTATGTAGTTAATTTCTGATCCATGTGATTCTGGATCAGCTGCAGTCTATGAACCCATCAGCTTCTGCAGAGGAGTTCTGAAAATTTTATTCAGTCTAGTCACAGTCCTTTTAGCAAGTCCAACATAGTCCATCTTTTTGTTGAGATATTTTGGTCAGCAAATCAGCAAAGTAAAAACTTATCTGCAGATGACAAAACTTAATATGGCCATGATTAATTTATAAAAATAATACTCTTAATAGTTAAAGACCTGATAGAATTTAATTACAAGTGCAACATAAAGGCCAAATAAAACCAGTTAAAAAAAAAATCTTTAGATAAAAATATTTCTAAATATAACCACTAACCATATTCAAAGAGCTTCAGATGTAATACATAATAATTTTGAGACAAAATACCGTATAGTCAGGATATACCAAGAATATACCAAGATGATCAAATCCCTAAATACTTAAATTGTAATAAAAAAAAAAAAAACTTCATAGGTAAATGATGTGAATTCTCTAATCAAACCGTTGGCTTTGATGATGTTAGATTCAAAAAGATAAAGCTGCAACCAAGTTAGCAATAAGGGAAAAATAATCTTGTAGGCCACTGTGAAACAATACTTATGTTATTTAACCAAAGATCTTAAAGTAAAAACCTTAGCTTTCTTTTCTAAAAGCCATATGGCTTAGTAGTCATACTCAGGAATCTTAAGTCTAATGAGAGGCCAAACCTTTGTCTTCCAGGCAGATCACACAAAAAATAAATTAACCCTTTAACTCAGAAATTAAAGAAAACTGTCAATTTAACATCGAGAAACCCAATTCTTCGTTTTATATGCTTCTTAACATTAAAACTCCTAAAAATCTCATAAATTAAACCAGTAAACTTTAGTCAGATAAAACTTGACCATAGCAAATAAACTTCTTTTTCAATAAACCTCTTAAACACGTTGTCTTTGTTGCATATTTTTTATAGTACATCCCTTTCAATGGCAAAAATGAACACTCATTAGCAGACATAAACACATATATATCTGTCTATACTTTCTCTTGTGGCATAAAAAGCAAAAGTATATAAACTTAACTTAATAACATCAATAAGTTACCCAAAATGTTGAACTTATTTTAAGCCTATATATCATAAAACGTAACTGTTGTTGAAAGGAAAGTCTATTTAAACATTCTAAGATTTTGTTCAACTTTTAGTACCTCTCATATTTTCCCCAATCTAATTTTAGCCCTTAAAGATTGTATCAACTGGCTTTGGAAATCATAAATTCTCTCTGCTCAATTGACCAATTTATTGATGTGGATATAACCTTAAGTGTCTGGCTACTGCTGGAAACATTTTTGCAGGCCACTTCAGGTGCATCTTTTTGTGATTTCTTTCTTTTTTTTTTTAACTTCTTAAAGTTCCCCTATAATAGAGAGAACTTGTTTACAGTTTTATGATTAGGATCTACCCAATTTCTGATAACTATAGCAAAGCAGCAATTTTTCTTATCTTTTGTCTTAAGAGTTTCCACCTAGCTGGAAAGGGTCTTTCAAAAGCTTCCCTGGAGCTACAGGACCTTGGAGACTGGGAGTTGGGGAGGCCTGATTGTGCCCCTCCCTCACTCTCTTGACTCATGGAAGACATTTACATATGTTTAAGTTGATGGAGGCATTTTGAAAGGCTACCTACCCAGTAAATAGCAAAGCTCTTTAGCAATTTTGTAAATGAATCCAACAATTCTTGGTTAGCAAGACTGGGGCATCATCCCAGTTTGTCTACATATGTTTAAATTGACCTCGGAATTTAAGGACAAGAGATAACTAATTTCTTTTTTACTGTTCTGGAACTGCTACTTTTACTTTAAGGCAAAACTATCCTTTTTCCTTAAATAAAACATATCTAGCTTAAGTTACTTGGAAAGGTTTCGTTTTTAAGATTGACATAGTATAAAACATGAAGATCTTAGTGTACTTCTCAAATAAAGCAAATCATATCAAATTTTCTCCAAATAGCTTTTAAAAATATAAATCATAAGACAGACACGAGATGCCGTTTTTTTCTGGACAAAGAAAGAACTGAGGTTCTATCACTAGCCTTACAAAATACAGCAATTCTTAGCCATAGCCACCAATTTAATACAAGACAAATTTAGACACAATGCTGTAGACCAGAAGCAAGCTCTTAGAACAAAAGGAGACAGAAAGAACACATAAACAGGTTCTAGATAAAACTTATTAACTTGCCGGAGCCTCAGATGGAGGAATATTACTCCTCTTGACAAAACCTGAGCATCAAGCAAAGTTCCCTAAGGAAAAAAACGGACAACACAAATGAAAGCTCATTTTCCCAAAGTGGCCACTGAAATTCTAAGTTACTTCTAGTATACTCAGTTTATAGTGTTTTTAACTATGAACCCCAAACCAGTGAATCAGTGGTAGGGGGGCAAAATCCAGACTCATTTATCAAAAGTTCAAGCTTTTGGTTTCCTTCTTTCGGAAACTTTCTCTTAATAGCCGAATCAGGGCACCCAAGTAGATGGTATGATACTGGTTACACACAGACAGTGGACAGGACAGACACAGAACCACAGTGAACAAATGGACAGAACAGACACAAAACTACAGTAAACGAATAAATCCCGCAAACTGTTAGATTTTCTTGACCCCCTTCAACCTGTCAGATGGCCCTGCTTCCCAGCAGAGGTGATCTCAGAGAACCTCAACCTCCCAGACACACTTACAAGCATTCATACACCCAGAACCAGAACTCTAGAGTCACCAGGAGTCCCTACTGGCAAGCCTATTCACGGGGATGGTCATCTGGGGGCGCCTATCACCCCAGAAACCAAGGGCTCAGGTCCCTCTCCAGAAACCTTGGGCCTGCCCTATCTGCCCCGGCCCTGAGAGCATCAGGGAGAGGAGTCATGGACTTATCTTGGGATCCCTACTATACAGGTCTTGCTTTTCTTTCACCCACTCTTTTGGCACGGCTGGGGACCAGCGGTGCCATGACAGACCCAGGTCTGGCCGATAGTCTCCCCACAGGCAAATGAAACCTCTCGCAGCCACTTGTCAGGAGAGCTGTCGATCAGTCCCAGGCCCTGCCCCGGGGCCTCTGCATCTCAAGTGGCTTGAGTTCCCTGTACGAGCCACCAAATTTGTTACCTCAATAATGCTGTTGACGCCGCCTGCCGCAATAGCCAATTCTGAGACAGGGGTGAGGTGAGCAGCAAGATGTTTATTATATATCAATATGTAGGAGACGGAGGGGAATAGATTCCTCAGAAAAACCCGTCTGCCCCAATGGAGATCGGCTGAAATCTTTCATAGGGACAGGAATATGGATCTTTTATGGTAGTTTCTCCTTGAGGTGATGATGTCTTAGATGAGCTAACCTTCTACTAGTATTCTTAGAGGTTATCTGGTAACATCTTTGGGGATTATCTGGCGACATCCTGCTTTTTCTTGTCACAAGATAGGTGCTTTGTTTTTTCATTCTTAGATCATTATCACTTGTTTTCCACCCTCCAGGGAGGAACATTGGTTAATCTTAAACCTTTTTGTAGAGACTGGAACCAGAGAGAAAAATCACGAGACAATGTGGCAGTTAGCAATGGGGAGTAAATAATAGTGAGCTGGGCCTATGCAGCCTCTTCCAATCACTTGGTTCTCTTTCAATCCAATAATTTATATCGTTAGAAGAAAAATTATTCCACAAAGCAGTATCTGCATTTCTGTTATTTATGGAGTCTTCAGATGTGACAATTTCAGATTCTAAAATAGTTTCACTTTCTACATCATTATTAATATTTTTACTACAGTAAGGAAGGGACGATGCAGAATTTGGAACAAATACTGTTATACTCATGTTGCTATTATCAATTTCAAGAAGCACTAGCAATACAGTACAGCACAAAGATTTGAACCCATTAAACCCAAGCTTTCAACGGAAGAAGTCTCTTCTGACTCATTACATTTTAAAAAGGAAGTTAATTTTGGAATTTTCTCTAGGGATTCGCAAATCCTTTTCTTTTTATCTTTTGAGACCTTTCATTTTTGTGCTTCACTTAGTTGTTGCCATTTCATTTTACCTGGATATAAAATTATGTCACTTTCTAAATTTGGTTATACCATAGCAAATAAATATGGATAATTGAAAATAAAATTTATAAAGCAAAATTTACATTCAAATTTGGACATTAACACAAAAATTTATATTTAAAAATTATTAAGTAGAAACAATTGATTTGGAACATGTAATTTTGTTCTTCAGGTCTGATACAGTCAAACGAGGCAGTCGAAAATAATTTTTTTTTTTTTTTTTTTAACGAAGAGAAGTTTATTTCCTTACAGTCAAAGTAGGCTAAAAGTCCAAATTCGGGGCATCATCTCCAGGGGAAGGCTTTTTCTCTCTGTCGACCTTCTTCTTTTCAGTGTTCCCCCGGACTAGGAGCTTCTCTGCACAGCGAGCCCGGTTCAAAGGACGTGCTCTGCTCCCGGCACTGCTTTCTTAATGGTATGAGGTCCCCAACTCTCTGCTTGCTTCCCTTTCCTTTTATCTCTTGAGAGATAAAAGGTGGTGCAGGCCACACCCCAGGGGAACTCCCTTTACCTTGGATCAGGGATGTGACCTTGGTAAAGGTGGTGTTACAGTCCCACCCTAATCCTCTTTAACATAAAATTACGATCACAAAATGGAGGCCAACCACACAATTCTGGGAATCATGGCCCAGCCAAATTGATACATACATTTTTGGTGGGACATAATTCAAACCATGACATTCCACCCTTTGGTCCCCAAAAAATCACATCCTTGCAACATGGAAAACATATTCACCCCATCATATCATAGCAAAAGTCTTAACTCCAAGTCCAAAATCCAAAAATTCCTCTTCATCTGTGAAATCTAGAATACAAGTTATTTGCTTCCGAAGGTACAATGACAGAACAGGTACAAGCTAGACATTTCCATTACAAATGGGAGAAACCAGAGGAAAAGAAGTGATAACAGGCACCAAGCAAGTCAGGAGAACACATTACATTACATTACACATTACATTATTAGCCCTCAAGGCTTTGAAAATAATCCACAATGGCCCTGACCTGCAGACTCTAGGTACTGGCCATACTCTCCAGATTCTGAGTGGAGGCCCCTAGGCCCTGGGCTTCAGCTCTGCCTTCCAGGCCTACTGGGACAGCAACTCTGCTCCCTTGGCTTTAGGCGCACCATTCTCCCAGTCCATCTGAGTGGTGACTCCACCCTTAGAAGCACCAGAGGCCATTGCTCTACCCTTTGAAACCCCTGAGGTCATGGCCATACCCTTTGAGACTGAGGCAGCTCGGCTTCTTGTGTCCCTTGTCTCTTCAGCTTCTGCTTCTGTTTCCTGTGGCCTCTCAGCCTTCGGGCCTCATGCCTGCATCTGCCCTGCTGGGGCAAGTGTTCCAAAGCTCTGTGGCTCCACCGGTAAGTGCCCGGAGGCACCCCACTCTGCCAGGAAGCCTCCTGCACACAGGCGCTCAGCTCTCTTGCTCCATGGGTCAGCAAGCCTAGCTCCACCGGTAAGTGCCCGGAGGTACCTCACTCTGCCAGAAAGCCTCCTGCACACAGGCACTCAGCTCCCTTGCTCTGTGGGTCAGCTCCAGCACCATCTTGCGCTAGTCTCCTGGTTCTGCTGCTGTTGGTTCTCTGCCGCTGCTGCTTCTCTGCCGCTGCAGGTTCTCTGCTGCTGGTGGTCCTTTGCTGCTGCCACTGCTCTATCCATTCACAGTTTCAAAACTCCTTCCACATTTTAGGTATCTGTTAGAGCAGCACCCGACTCTCTTGGTACTAAATTCTGTCTTAGTTATCTAGTGCTGCTGTAACAGAAATACCACAAGTGGATGGTTTTAACCAAGAGAAGTTATTTCCTCACAGTCAAAGTAGGTTAAAAGTCCAAATTCAGGGCGTCAGCTCCAGGGGAAGGCTTTCTCTCTCTGTCTGCCTTCTTCTCTTCAGTGTTCCCCTGGACTAGGAGCTTGTTTGCGCAGGGACCCCGGTTCAAAGACGCACTCTGCTCCCAGCACTGCTTTCTTGATGGTATGAGGTCCCCCTCGAAAATAATTTTTTATTGGTGCACCCTTTGCAGATCTTCACAAGTATTTTTCATCTTGAAATAATACTTAAAGACTTGCACACTCACTTTCCATCCTTCGATGCTGCAACTTCACAGTTCATTGGACTACCGCTGATACTCGATGGGAGTGAGAACTATTGCAAAGAGCATGATACAAATACAAGTGTATGCTCGGTCTGAAGACTCATTTTGTTTCCCTTTGTATAGCACCAGATATGTCACGAGTCACGTGATTATAGTACCACTGCAGTATTCTTATGTGGTCAACAGAGAGAACTGAATGTGAGATTATATTCCGTCAGTCCAAACTGAAAAGGAAAATGTAACTGTTACCATATACAAAATTTAGAAAATACTATCAATTTTATTTATTGCCCTCACAGCTCCCTTCCATTGAGGAGCTCACTTTTCCTTGTGTCCTGCCTGATTGGCATCTATGGGTTTTTGCTTTGGACAACTAGTCCCCCTATATTGTTGATGCCCTAAGCATGTGTTTGCCTTGCTTATTGGGTAATCCATTCCTGCACCCAATAAATATTTGTTAAATTACTGTTTGAATGTTTGAATGCGAGATAATCAAAGAAGTATTAGATATAGCCACTGACCTGAGTAAACTTCAAGATGAGATGTTCACTTGAAAATATGAAGCAATACCTATACCAAAGTGGCAAGGGCAAAAGTTAGGATAAGAGCTCAAAGAAGGCACGCAACAACGGATTTTCTTCATAGTTGAGTGGACCATGCCTTCCATCAGAATGGACGTAACAGTGCACGTACATAGTTCTAATCAGCAGGGAATCATTAAGCCTTGATGCTCTCTTATTCTTTGTGTAGATTTTATTTTAGTTCTCAGAAAAGATTATTTCAGAATTGTCTGAGGAATTCACTTCCTCATTTTCCTGAATCAATATATGTCAAAGCACTCTCCCTCTTCACCAAAAAATGTGCATAATATGTTATTCTTCTAATTTGTGAGTCTTAGTGCCTATGGGAGATTATAAAGCAAATTTTAATACAATCGTTGTTATATGGAAATGATATTCATGTTCATTACTGATGCTTCCTATGGGTAATTATAAGAGTAGAATTGGTCCCTTACTTAAACTCTGATATTTATTTAGTCTCTCTTAAAGAGACAGATGAGTCCTAATCAGAAAATAAAATTTCAACTAGTTATTCATTCAAATATTTAATAGGATCCTCAGTATTAATTTTGAAACTTTACTCCATCATGGACAAATTGAAATTTAAATCTTGTTCTAATTGTAATCACACGTGTAATTATATTTTTGGTAGTCGTACTCATTCCTGTTTCTCCAACTAGAATGTGAACCCTTTGAGCATGGACCATTTAATTAATATTTGGAACATCCACCCCACTCATTAGTTATCTGTAACATTCCAGAACACTTAATTGTGCTTATGAGGAAACTGTATGTAGACCAACAGGCAGTCATTCGAACAGAACAAGGGGAAACTGCGTGTGTCAGGGTTGTGTCCTTTCACCATACCTATTCAATCTGTGTGTTGAGCAGATAATGAAAGAAGCTGGGCTACATGAATAATAAGGTGACACCAGGATTGGAGGAAGATTCATTAACAACCTGCGATATGCAGACGACACAACCTTGCTTACTGAAAGCTAAGAAGACTTGAAGCACTTACTGATGAAGATCAAAGACTACAGGCTTCAGTATGGATTACACCTCAACATAAGAAAACAAAAATCCTCACAATTGGACCAATAAGCAACATTATGATAAATGGAGAAAAGATTGAGGTTGTCAAGGATTTCATTTTACTTGTATCCATAGTCAACACCCATGGAAGCAGCAGTCAAGAAATCAAATGACATATTGCATTGGGCAAATCTGCATCTTTTTTAAGTGCTAAAATGTGAAGATATCATTTGAGGACTAAGATGTGCCTAACCCAACCTTTCGTATTTTCAATCACCTCATATGTATGCGAAAGCTGGACAATGAATAAGGAAGGCCAAAGAAGAATTGATGCCTTTGATTATGGTGTTGGCAAAGAACATTGACTATACCACGGACTGCCAGAAGAATGAACAAATCTGTCCTGGAAGCAGTACAACCAGAACGCTCCTTAGAAGCAAGGATGTCAAGACTTGATCTCACTTACTTTGGACATGTTATCAGGAGGGACCAGTCGCTGGAGAAGGACATCATGCTTGATAAAGTAGAGCATCAGTGAAAAAGAGGAAGACCCTCAATGAGATGGACTGACACAGTGGCTACAACAATGGGCTCCAACATAGCAAGGATTGTGAGGATGGCGCAGGACCAAGCAGTGTTCCGTTCTATTTTACAAAGGGTCCCTATAAGTCAGAAGAGTCTCAGCTGTACCTAACAACAAGTTACATATCTTAAACTTTATTTTCCTTCATAATTTTGTGTCTTGCTAATAATAGTCTTCTTTCTTGAATATTTTTCTTTTTTGATATTTCCCAATGTTTTCTTTCACTGCTTTAATGTTTCATATTTTAAATATGCATATCTTCAAATCATATGAAAATTTAAATATGCACATCTTTGAACTATAGATTTTATAATTTGAAATTTAATCTAGGAAACCATCAGATAACTGTCCAAAATACTTTAAAAATTTTATTGCAGCATTTTTATTACAGCAAGAAAATCTGAAACAATTTAAATGTCTATTAGTAAGGTTATAGTTAATAAATTATCTTATCTTTATTTCATGGAACCATATAATCATTCAAAATTATAATATAGAATTCTATTTTTGGATCAACAAATGTCCACAAAATATTATAAACTATAAACACAGGTGAATTAATAAAGGAATAAATCTACTCTCAAAACACATATCTAATATGTCTGTAGCCTTGGTAGCACAGTGGTTAAGAGCTTGGCTACTAATGAAAAGGTTGGCAGTTCAAATCCACCAGCCACTCCTTGGAAATCCAGTTCTACTCTGTCCTACAGGATCACTATGAGTCAGAGTTGACTCAACGGCAACGGGTTTAATATCTGGAAGTCTAAGTTTTTCAAAATTAGTTCATGTCTATTTTCATCATTTATTCAACAAATATTTTGAACCCTGCCATATTCCAGGCAGTGTGCAAAGTATTGGAAATCCAAATATCAATGAGAAGTTTCAACATTTGGGGTTGGGTTCAAAGAATAACAGGGAAAAAAATTTTTTTTTAAATGCTTATTTGGTTTAACCAAATATAATAGTTTTTTTCTAACATAATGAGAAGTTTGTTGGTAGGCAATACAAGGCTGGCACCAGGTTCTAATGTGAGATCTCTAACTTAGGCCCCTTGTATTCTTCTGCTCCACTCTGTTTAGGATAAGGAGCCCTGGTGGCTCAACAGTTAAGCCCTTGGCTTTTAATCTAAAGGTTGTTGATTCGAACTCATCCAGAGCTCTGTGGGAGAAAGACTTAGTGATCTGCTCCCATAAAAATTATAGTCTAGAAAATCCTATGGGACAGTTCTACTCCGTCACTTGGGGTCACTGTGATGGTTAAAGTTGTGTGTCAACTTGGCTGGGCCATGACTCTCAGTGGTTTGGCAGTTATGATGTAGTTTGGCAGCTATATAATGATGTAATCACCTCCATGACAAGATCTGCTATGAGCAGCCAATCAGTTGAAAGGTAGTTTCCTTGGAAGTGTGGCCCGCATCCAGTATAGGTGGGCTTTCTGGCAAAGCTCACTGGCTTTTGCTCTCTCTGGATGCTGCAGCTGACTCCTCATCTGACCTCTTGTTCTTGGGACTTGAGCCAGCGTCTTACCTGCCAGTCTTGGGATTCATCATCCTCTGCAGCCTGTGAGTCAGTGGCCTGTTGTCTTACCTGCCAGTCGTGGGTTTGCCAGCACCTGCAGTTACATGAGTCAGGAGAATCCTCCAGCCTGACCCATGGACTTAGGACTTTCCACGCTCTACAATCGTGCGAGCCATTTTGTTGATATAAATCTCTCTCCATATATGCATACATACACAGACACACACACACACGTGTGTGTATATATATATACATATATATATACACTTATAAACTTCACTGATTTTGTATCTCTAGAGAACTCAGTCTAAGACAGTCACCATGAGTCAAAATCTACACAATGGCATTTAACAACAACACCATCTTTAGGATGAATCTATCATTTTCATGATCTCAAGCTGTCTGCTAGAGCTCCAGGCATCATGTCTGCTCTCTACGCAGAAAAAGGGGAATTGGAAAGGGCAAAATCTAGCCAAGTCTGTCTCATTTTAAAGGGCTTTCCCAGAAGTCCCTCCCAGCAATGTCCACTTGCATCTGATTAGCCAAAATTGTGTAACATGGCCACTATAGTTTCCTTTGCCAGTGTCTCCTCAGTTGCCAATCTCTAAACACTGGACCATCCCAAAGCATGGTCTTCAGAACACTGATTCCTAGGTGATTTCATTCAGTCTCATGGTTTTAAACACCACATATGCATTGATGATGCCTAAATTTGTATCTCTAGCCCAGACCTTGGCCCTAAATTCCAGACTCATATATCCAACTGCTACTCAGTATCTCCATTATAATGTCTAATATGCACTTCAAACAATATACCTAAAATCTATCTCCTTTTTTCCCGTACCTCCATCACCACTAGATCCATTCTTTCTGTAGAATTCCTGTCTTAGGACATCAGAAATCCACCCTTTCAGTAGCTCAGACCAAAAATCTAGGAGATGTTTTAATTCTTCTCTTTTTCTCATAATTATAGGATAAGTCATTAGGAAATGTTGGTAATTATGCCTTTAAAATATATCTACCAGTTGCCATCAAGTTGATTCCAACTCACAGTGACCCTATAGGACAGAGTAGAACTGCCTCATAGCTATTCCAAGGAGCAGCTGAGCTCTTAACCACTGAGCAACCAGGGCTCCTAAAAAATATGTATATCTAGAATCTAATAATTTCTCACACCTCCAAAGCTAGCACCCTGATCCAATAATCTTCCAGCAAGACTACTAGCATTCAGGACTTCCCAACAAGTATGATATGGTCATTAGTTTCCAAGAGTTTGTTACATGAATGCCAAGATATGGATCCCTTCCAACTTCAGTTGACCATACCTATCTACCTCCATGAGCCATAACAGTAGCTATCTTATTGAGTGACATCATGTGAAATAGGTTGGGAATCCCTGTCATAATTAATATGCCTGCTTCTTTCCTTGCCTCCCTACAATAAATCCTCCACACAGAATGCAGAGTGATCCCTTTAAAATATGTTAGGTCATGTCACTTCTGTGCTCAAAATCCCCCAACGGCTTCCTGTCTCACATAAAGTATAAAATCCAACATCTTTGCAGTGGCCTACAAGTGTTTACGCTGATCTCATGCTTCTATAATTTCATTCCTTTCCAGTCTCCCCCTTACTCAGCTGTTTTACTCCACTGTCCTCCTTGCTGGTCCTCATGTATTCCTACTCAACTTCCACCTTAAACTTTGAAGTTACTGTTCTCTTTGTTTGGAATATTTTTCCACCAAATTTCCATATGGTTTGCTATTTCACTTCCTTCATATCTCTGCTCTAATATTAGTTTATCAGTGAGACCATTTTATGTAAAATAAGTGTCCTGACCCTCTGACATTCCTGTCCCCCTTTCGGTTTTCTCCACAGTACTAACCTATGTAAATTACATTTTTAGATTCTTAAACCATCTTGCCCAAACAGAATGTAAACTCCATGAGGACAGGGACTTGTTTTGTTAATTGCTATGTTCTTAGTGTTGTTAAGAGCATCCAACACATAGCAGGTGCTCAAAAATATTTTTAAGTGAATGAATAAATAAATTTATAGATGGATGAGTGGACTCTAGTTTAAAAGAACAAGTGGCATAGAAAACAGCTGGGATTCTTTTATAATAATCTAATCGTAAGATATGATGAAACATTGAATCAAGACATCAGCAGATAGATGGAGATAAAAACCGGGCTTGAGAATATTTCATGGGGTGGAATTTATTACTGGACATGGGTTGAGAAACGGAACTATGAGAAAGTGAGGGAACATACAAAATGGAAGCTGCACTCTTTTCATAACTTAATTTCAGAAGTGACATCCAATCACTTTTGCCATATTCTATTCGTTAGAAGGAAGTTACTCAGTACAGCTCACACTCAAGGTGAGAGAAATTAAGCTCTACCTCTTAAAAAGAGAATTTAGGGACGTATTTTTAAAACTACCACAAATACCAATCACCTGAAAGGAAGAAAAGAAGAAAAATAACTTGTGACAAGACTTAAGGAGAAACTATCAGGAATCTAGATGAACAATCAGGAATTAATGGAGGCCAGGAAGTCAGTTGATTCGAATGAGAAATCTCTGCTAATATGGCAGAAAGAACTATTATTTATTGAGTGCCCACTATATACCAGGCAGTGTCCTGTGCGCATTACGTAGGTATCTCATTTTCTTTTCTCTAACAACCATGTACTTCCAGTTCCCTCACTAACCGGAATCCCGAAGTAACCGCATGGGTCAGGATTTATTTCTACTTTAATTGGGATTAAAACACAAGGGATGAGGATTTACTATTTTAATGGGTACAGAGTTTCTATTTGAAATGATAAAAAAAAAGTTTTCAAAACAAGTAGTGGTGATGTTTGCATAACATTGTGAGCGTGATTAATGTCATTGGACTGTACACATGAAAATGACTTAAAAGGAAAATTTTATGTTGTATATTCGAGCCCTGGTGGCACAGTGGTTAAGCGTTCGGCTGCTAACCAAAATATCAGCAGTTCAAATCCACCAGCTGCTTCTTGGAAGCCATATGGGGGCAGTTCTACTCTGTCCTATAGGGTTGCTATGAGTTGGAATTAACTCAACGGCAGCGAGTTTTGGAACGGGTTTTTATATTTTACTACAGTAAATAAATGTTTTAAACACAATGGATTTTTTCCCTACTACATAAAAATCTGGAAGTAGACAAACTATAAGTGACACAATGGCTCTGTTCCCTTAAGTCTTTAGGGATCCAGGTAACTTGCAGCCCACTGATCCATCACCCTTAGAGTGTGGCTCACTCTGTCATCCAGAGGTCCAGTCATGTCACACACACTCCAGGCAGCAGATGGAGGAAAGACTGAAGAGGGAAGGAGCAAAAGCAGCTGCATCAGTTGTCTTTTAAGGCAGCTTAACTGGAAACTACCAGACAACACATTCACTTGCACTTCACTGATCACCACCTTTCCATCGGTTGAGAAATGCCTTTATCTTGGTAGTCATATGGCCGGCTAAAAATAACAAGAGGTTATTATTGTAGAAGAATGGATACATGAAGATAAATGATAGTCTTTATGAAAGCAGCATAGACAATGACCAAAAGCACTCTACCACAGAGCATCTTTGAAAAAAATATTAGCTTCTTGATTCCCACAGGCATTGTTATCTTTTTTAATACAATATCTCAAGGCAGCCTCTAAGGATTAATTTTGACCAAGGTTTACAGATTATGTTGTTCCTGTTAGGTGCATCGAGTCACTTCCAACTCATAGTGATCCTAAATTACAACAGAACAGAACGAAACATTGCCCAGTCCTGTGCCATCCTCACAACCCCGATATGCTTGATCCCATTGTTGTGGCCACTGGATTAGTCCATCTCGTTGAGGGTCTTCCTCTCTTTTGCTGACCCTCTGCTTTACCAAGCACGATGTCCTTCTCCAGGGACTGGTCCCTTCTGATAATATAGGTTGTAAAAAAGAAAACCAAACCTGTTGCCCTCCAGTCAATTGCGACTCATAGCGACCCCACAGGACAGGGCAGAACTGCCCCATAGGGTTTCAAAGGCACACCTGGTAGATTCAAACTGTCAACTTTTTGGTTAGCAACTGTAGCTCTTGACCACTATGCCACCAGGGTTTCAAAAGTTAACCTGCGCTCTTATTCAAATTGCACAGTTATCTTTCAGTTTAGCCAATTCCCTGGCTATCTTACATTACCATCATGAAAGAAAAGATATGTCTGCCTAAAATTTCAAATTTTGCCTCCACTTCAGCAATCTTTGTTCTCAGATGTTCCATCCGGTAGTGATATCTTCTGTTTAGTTACTGTTACTGGCATTTCCTACAGAAACCACTGGGAAAACCATAAAATATACATCAGATGTATATTGATCCTAAATATATCACTCACATCCATTAGTGTCCTCACTACATTTTCCCATCAACAGGACAAAATACAAAACTATGTAACTATAAAAGTCTGGTTTGCATGACTCCCACAAATAATAATAAGCAAAAGTCCTGGAGCCCAGGTTGAACAATTTTAATTATTTATTACTAATATTTTGAGACAAGATGAAAAGTGATTTTTCACTTTCCATTGATATGGAAAATGCAGTATATTTGTAAACTTTGAAGTACTGCCCAAAATTTCCTGTAGGAGAAAAACACAGGCCAAAGCAGACTAGTGGTAGATTTCTGCCCCTTAAGCTCATTGGTATAGTTTACACCAGTTCCATTTGTCCCCCTTTGAAAGCCTACCTCAAAAATATTTCATTCTTACTGAGCCTCAGAGAAATAAAACATCATGTCCAAAGTTATTGAGCTAATAGCAAGGTTAGTATTTTAAATTCATGTCCTCCTGATTCCAAAACATACATTCTTTCCACTACAAGTAACTGGTTGGAGAGAAATGTGAATGCTATCACTTTTTTTTTTTCTTTCCTGTTTTCTTTGACACATAGAATTTGAAAGCTATGTCCTTGATCTTAAGCGTACGTTTGTTTATAAGTTATTCATTAAATTCCATCTTATTTACATTTAAATAAATAGATGCCAAGGTATTCAAGGTTTGTTTATCTGTTTTTTAATTGTTGTTTCTTGGTAATTTTTTAACGTAGTTACCCAATCCTGTAAAATACAATGGAATTACAGTATGACATCTAAAAATAGGGAAAATCTAAATTATTAAAAACTGGAATGGATATAATTTGACATATGTGTATCCTCATATATAACTATTCTCGATTCCAAAGAGAGAGAATTAAGGGCACTGAATTATTATGTCTAGCTGACACTGTGTCCCTGGGTGACTCATAGTTTTCTAGATCATTGCACTTGGCAAGGTTAGCAAGAAAGGATTAATACATTTTAATCCTCACTGATTCAGTCTTATGTTTCTTCTTGTTCTTGTAGCTTGACTATATTTTTCAGCCTTCAACAACTTCCTTTCCATCTGGTTAATTTAAACAAATTATATATTCCCAGAGCCTACAAATCTTTCTAGAGACTTTTAAAATCTTAGTTTATTTTAAAATGCATTTTAACATGATCAGTTTCTTCAATTTTCTTTCCCTTCAATTGTATTTGCTTATGTCTAATCTGCTGAAGTACAATTTGATCATGTTTTCTGATATAATGCAAAAGGAGAAAGAGATTTAAGAGGGAGTCATATATTCCAGAATAATTTAAACAGTTAGAAAACTATTTTTCAATGGGATATTTATGTTTCATGACTTTAGAGAAATTTAAAATAGTAAAATGTCAAATTTTATGAAAAGTTCCCAGTATTGGTTTTTAATCTCAAATGTAATTTTCCATGTATTTTAACTTCTTTTTTAAAGATATATTATTTTCATAGGATTTTGGGGGGATTTGTAAAAACATTGAATTTCTGACTTCATTTTATGGGTAAAATTACTAAGACTTAGGTTCTGTGATTTTCCCAAGTCCTCAAATACCAAATAATAAACAAGGACCTAAAACCAGAGAGCCCTATTACCACTTATAGAATTTTTCTACAATCTTTGATCTCCATGGACATAAGGGATCAAAAAATACTAAGATTGCTGAATACTTAGAAGCTTCCTGTTCTACATAATTATTAGATATACCTGAGGTGAATTAAAGAATTCCTATTCCTGCCCACTTTCCCGCTTCCCACCACCACCACCCCAATGTATCTACTGAGCTTTAATCTCTGGGAGTGAGGCTCAGAAACCAGGTGATTCTGAGGCAATTTCCTATAGTGTTGAATGCAATGTGCCACCAGTCCTTCCCTAAACCCATATTCCAAGGCCAGGGTCACATTTATAAATGCTACGAAGGGCCAGGTATAGGATCATGTACATACATTGTGTGAACTGGCAGAAAGTGGAACTAACACGAGAGTTTTTTAAACAGTTCTGTTCAGCTACATGTTACTAATTTCTCAGATAACCAGAAATTTAGAGTTTTGTGTTAAAAATCCCAAATATTTTAATTGAATGAACCAATTATATGTTTTATGTATACAAGGCCCCTTTGGCTGCTACTTACAATATCTGTGCTCAAGCTGAGAGACTTTATAGTCTTTAGGGTGTTCCATTTTGGGGCCTGAACCAAGTCTTCAGGTGCTCTAAAACTAGGTTTAAGAAATGGTCCAGAAGCACACCCTAGGTTTCCAGGCTGTTGGATTCCAATTTGTGGGTTTAGAGTTTTGTGGAGGAACGAGCTGTCTGATTTATGCATAATCATAGTAATATTTTGCTTATGGCAGATCTGAAATTGATAGGTATACATTCACAATACCAAATGAACTCCATGTAAGCAATTTGTCAATTGCAAGACTTCAATGGGGACACAATGAATTCACCGTAGTGCTCTCGAAGTTGTTTTATTGTGGAATCAGGTATAGCAGTTTTGTTGAATGTATGTTATCTTAGAGAATTTTTGTTCCTTTCAAACATATAAGAAAACTTGAAGTCAGTTTAGATGTTGGATAGTAATAACACACTTAGAAAGTCCAGCTTTTATTATTCTTTTTGTGAGATGGAAACAGGAAATTCTTAGTCTGAAAAACGGGCGTCATCTTTTCTGTCAAGTATGAGCTAGTTGATAGATTAATGAATGACAGATCAGCACAGAGAAGAAAATCTAAATCTGTGTGATCAGAGGTTGAACTAACACACTTGCCTCTGCTATTTGACAGATGTCAGCAGGATGGACGTTTCAGAGGTAGCCGTGCTATTATTACCGTGGATTGAGATCCTGTACATTTCCCAAGATATTCCACAGTACGTTTTGGGGTAAAGTAGTCTCCAAATCAGATACGTGTTGCTTTCCAATTACTTTAGTAAGGACAAACACAGACCATGGCAGCAGATGCTAAATATCAGTGTAAATAGCTTAATCCTTCCTGGTTTTCATAATATTCTCAAACACCAAGGAAACACATTATTCAGGAAAAAAAAAAAATTGAAAAAACGCTTCTGAGTGCATTTTTCAAGTTTTTCTTGTTTGTCTTTTCTCAACAGCCGGAATACAAATTTCCCAATTTTTTTTAATTTACAATAGACTCCTCCAAAGCACCTTGCCTTTAGAAGTTAAACAAATACTTGTGGACTGCTTAGTTACTGGGCATAACAGAATAAATGACTGCCACTTAAGGCCAGTACAAGACCTAAGTCAATATGCTTTTTGTTTCTTTTCAAAAGCTTTTCAACAAATGCATACAAATTCTTTTTAGAAAATTTCCTAATGCAGCATATTTAGAAGCATATTCTCCTTGCTAAGTTAATGACATTTATAAATAAAACAAAGCACAGTAAAACCAAATAAAATTATGGCAATGTCTAGGTCATCTATTGAAAATGATGTATATGTAATTTCTAAGCTACCAAGAATCCACCATTTCTAAGTACAGTAAATTATGGATTTTACGCCAATGCGTCTTTCCTAAAATAGACAATGAAATTTACTTAACATATTTACAACTTTTCAGGTGACTATGATGTGAAAGAATACAATCCACAAAAAGGTCAAAATTTAGAAGACAAAATAAAAGATTCAGTGGGTAAAGATAGCAAAAGTAGAAAGGGTAAGCGGCTTATGAT
This sequence comes from Dugong dugon, assembly GCA_030035585.1. Lineage (NCBI taxonomy): Eukaryota > Metazoa > Chordata > Mammalia > Sirenia > Dugongidae > Dugong > Dugong dugon. The sequence continues at coordinate 94,456,232 of CM057463.1, read as the reverse complement.
TGAACAACAGAAGAAAAGAGCTTTTAAAAAATGCTTGTACAGGTGCCACCATAGTGAAGATTTAGAAGATGTCAGAGCTAGGAAATAATAACATATCAACTAGTATATAATCCTTAAGTGAGACATACGTGTTCCTTCCGCAGCAACTTCTATGCAATTATATGGTGTTAATACATAAACATTTCCAGTTTTCGGGGCCTCACAACTTCCTGAGGTAATCAGTTCCATTTCTGACAATTTGAATTAAGAGAAAATTCTTCCTATAATGAATTTATAGAAATGAATTTGCTTCGTTAACATTTCCATCTATTGGCCTCTATTATGCTTATTTAGCCAAGCAGGCACATTTTTTCCTTCTGTACCTGGCAGCCCCTCAACTACCGGAAACTTAACATCATGACCACCACTATGTCTATCCTTCTCCAAATGGACTAATTTTCTTCAACTCTTCATACTCAGAGTTCCAGTTTCTTGGTCACTGTGATTGGGGATCTTCACATGTCCTACTTAATAATCTACTCTCTTAAATTATACCACACAGAACTGGTCACCAAAGCTGAAGTTTTCTCTAAAGAGTACCAAGTAGCAGTTATTAGTGGCATTTGTCCTTCTGTTCCTGCTAAAAGTACCCTAATTTCTCTCACTGAGAATGTCTCTTCTCATTTAGGTGTTATTTGAGTAAGATTGCCCACGTTCTCCACTTTAGCCAATTACTCCATTCCACTTCAAAGCACACAATCCCATACAATTTAATCAACAAAAGGAAAATTTACTGAGACTTCTGGGAAAGAAGAACCTCCTGGTATCAGAAGAGAGTCAAGAATTGACTTTTACCAACTAGATGTGAAAGAGGAAAGTTGTAGCCCAGGAGCTATTGGAGGCCATGCATGAAAAATCATGCATGAAAAACCTATCGAAGAGGCAAAGTGAAGAAATGAAGAGCTATGTAGGCCTTTTTTCAGTTCTGTGTACTCATTACCCACACCTGTCCCCACATACACACTCACACACACACAGCACACACATTACTTTTTAATGCTATTGTCTGCCTGGAATGATCTTCCCTCTCCTCTTCCCCGTATTTACTCCTATCCATTCTTCACATCTCAGTTTTTGTGTCACTTCCTCAGAGAAATCTTTCTTAACTCCCTAACTAGGTCGATCCCATGATCATCAGGTACCGTCCCATATCACCATATCATCATGTACTTATCACAATAGACTATTACATTCATCTGTGCAATTATTTAATAGTTGTATCTCCTCCCGAACGTACGTTCCTTGAGATCTGAGATCTCGTCTGTTTTCTATATGCAGTAGTCCCAGGAACTGGCATCCAGTGAACATATGCAATATACATTTTTTGAATGAATGAATAATAAATAAAAGATACAGTAAAGATCAACACATTAAAGATTTCCATATAGATGATGAGCTCACTCAGGATGATGGTAGTATGAAAATTGTGAACAATATCACCTTTCATAAATGAAAATACCAAGTTTATAGATGGCATTTAATGAGTACAAGGAATCATGATGAGTGTTGAGTGTCAAATGTCACAAACCTCAAAAGAGAAGAGGTTTTTAAAATGGATGAAACAGTAATGGTTTTGAAACAGGATGAGAAAGTAAGGAGGGCCTCTCCCCTCCACACTCCACCTTCTTGGGGAAATGGTATCTCCTGAATGCTAGTGTTAAGGTGGAAAACCTAATGAGTGTTCATAGAATAAATTAGTAACAGGGGTGAGTTGACTCCAGAGGACACAGAAATTAGAAGGGAGAGGGAGAGGAACTGGAGATAAGGGCAGGGGTTATAGTGAGTAAGGAAGAGGAAGCAGAGTAGACTGTGAGAATCCAGGTATACATCACCTGATGGCTCAGACAAGTGAAGTGACTTATTTTACACCATGACGATAATTCATAACAGGATCCGTACTAAAATGCAGGTCTTCTGCCTTCTTAGGCCCAAATACTTTTTTGCCAAATATATAGCAAAGTTTGTGATGGAAAAGCAATAGTCTCAGAAAATTAAACTAATATTTGCCTTGTCAAGGTGGAGATGTGTGTGTGTGTGTGTGTGTGTGTGTGTGTGTGTGTGTGTGTGTGTGTGTGTGTGTGTGTGTGTGTGCGCACGCACGCGCACATGTGTGACTAGAATAAAATCTGAAATACACTTAACTATTGAAATTACCTATCATGGCTAAAAATATTTTCCTTCTATGTTATAATTTAACTTCCTGAACAGTCCCCACATCCTTGCACAGCTTCAATAAAAACTAACTGAACATAAATAAATTAACTAAGAGTAGTTGGACAATGTCAGTATTCCCAGATACTTGTGGTCAGAATAATGACAGCAATTACGAATGGATAAACAGATGCCCTAATACAAAGCTGAGACATAATTTATGAAGACTTAGAGCCCCAAGAGTAGAAAGGAGGGATTGGTACAATTAAACTAATGTTTGATGAGTCCAGCCAGAAATACATATATGTGTGTGTGTGTGTGTGTGTGTGTGTATTACAGTAGATAGAGTGCAACTTGCTAAGGACTGGAATAAGAATGTATTCAAGTGTTAACAGGACATAGAAGAAGGAGCTTACAACTTGCATTGAGGAGGTAGGAGAAGAGTTCATTTATTCAAGCAACAGATATTTATTGAGTGGCTATTAGGTACTAGGTACTCATTAGGTACAAGGTACTGTTATGGGCATTGGTGGTATAGCAGTGAACAATGCACTGGCAATACCGCAGTGAAAAATACAGTCAAATATCCCTGCCTTTGTGGGATGGCATTCTAGTAGGGGAGATGGAAAATATATAATACGTGAAGTGTTGCTAAGTACGGTGCAGGAAAAGAAAATGAGAGTGAGAGAACGAGAATGAGAATACAACAGGGTGGTCAGGAAAGGCCCTTCTGATGTGGTAACATTTAAGCAGACCCTGACATTTGAGATGACATTTGATATGACTCTAAAGAGATGTATAGAAAGTCACCAGAAATAGAGGTGGGGAAGGAATTTCCAGACATAGGAAATAAGGACTTAAAAAGCTTACAGACCCAAAAGAATTTTGGAAAATAAGCTGTTTTAGCCTGATGATTGTATCTTGAAATTCCTTTGGAAACCACTTCTCCCACTGTCAGTCTGTGTGTTTCAGAGTAGAAGTGAAACATATATCCCAGGCCTGAACAATTAAAGCATCCAGTTCCCCTAGAGTGACCAGTTCAGTGAAGAGTAACTCAAATTTGTTCAATCACAGTGAATTCCTGGATTTACGTGAGAGTTACCAGAAAGAGACGTTCTCTTTTCTCCACTGAGATTGCCAATAGTTTCGATGACATGAGCCTGGAGCTTCTGCAAATCATCACGCAGAACCACAGTATGAAATAACACAACACAAAGTAGAGCCAAAAGACAAAGAGAAACTGAAGTCTGATGTTCGTGTTTGAGCTCCTAGCTAAAAGCTTGTCTGAAGCTAACCTTAAACCAAAACAAACCCATTGCCATAAAGTCGATTCTGATTCTTAGAGACCCTATAGGAAAGAACTGCACCATAGGATTTCCAAGGCTATAAATCTTTATGGAAACAGATTGCCACATCTTTCTCCTGCAGAGCGGATTGCGGGTTTGAACTGCTGACCTTTTGGCTAGCAGCCAAACACTGTACTACCAGGGCTCTAAAGCTAACCTTAGCCAGGTATTTTAAAGTTATGTGAGCCAATAAGTTTCTCTTTTTGGCGGTTGAACTTGATAGTCTATCACTTGCCAATCAAACAGTCCAGATATAAAGTATACACTATGTTCAAGGAAAGGACTGTCAGATATTATTTTAGAAATTACGATGGTCCTCAGGTGAGTGACCCACAAAGATCTCTAGGAGAACTTCACTCTTGCCATTCAAAGAAAGTCACATTGTAGAAGCACTGAGAAAATGGGCAAGGGGAGGAGGTGGTGATTTGGAAATTATATAGTGAAATGTTGTGATGTGTTAAGAATGCCTAGCCACAGAACTCTGGAGAAGGCACTTGCTCTTGATTTCTTACTAGTAAAAATGAATGCATGTGTGGAGATATTGGAACCCTCATCTATTGCTGGTGAGAATGCAAAATGGTACAGCCACTGTGAAAAACAGTTTGGTGGTTCCTCAAAAAGTTAAATTAAACACAGAATTATCATATGACTCAGTAGTTCCACTCCTAGGTGTATGCCCAAGAGACTTGGAAGCAGTGACACAAGCAGACACATGTACACCAACGCTCATTGCAGCACTATCCACAAAGGTCAAAATGTGGAAACAACCCAAGTGTCCATCAACAGATGAATGGATAAAAAATATGTGCTATATACACACAATGGAATACTACTCAGCCATAAAGAGAAATGAAGTCCTGATACATGTCAAACGTGGATGAGTTTTAAAAACATTATGTTGACTGAAGAAAGTCAATCACAAAAAGGACGAATACTCTATGATCCTACTTACATGAGCTATCTAGAATAAATATATAGAGACTAAAGTTCATTCGTGGCTACCAGGGGTGGGAGAAGGAAGAAAGAGGGAGTTATTATTTAGGAAGCACGGAGTATCTGTTTATGGTGATGGAAAACTAGGCAGTAGCTACAGGTGGTGGTTGCACCACGTGACTAATGTAATCAATGTCACTTAATTGTTCATGTAAAAAGTATTGAATTGGTAAATGTTGTGTTATATTTTTACCATAAAAAAAATACAGTCATGTGTTAAGCACAGTAAGTACTGTGGTGAGCAGCAGTCAGTAGATTCAAAAATAGATTTAACATTTATATCTGACCACAAATTTCAGTGTGTTTACAATCATTCTTTGCTTGGCTGGTGCTGCTATATTAAAATAACATGAGAGCTGGGGGAGTATTTTTCACAGTAAAAGTGACAGCACATTTAAGGATCTTGAAAAAGTACCTGTTGTTTTGAATTCAACCAAAGCCATACTTCCCCTTTTTCCTATATGTTTGATATTATCGTCACAACTTTAAGCTACATAAAATTATAAATATACTGTACCCTCAAACAGCTACCAGGCTACCTAAATATTTCTTTTGTAGTGCTTTCCTTAAAGTGTATTTTAAAATTCACCTACATCAGAATCACCTGGGATACTTGTTAAAGAGTCAGACTTCTGGGCCACTGAATCAAAATTTCTGGCAGTAATGCTCCAGAATGTACATTTTAATAAAAATTCTTATGCACACTAAAGTTTGAGAGCTATTCAGCTATGGAGTAGATTAAATACGGGTTAGATTTTAGATAAAACAAGAAGCAGACTAACATTTATCGAAACCCACTATAGTCTATATATGCCTTAAACCCAATATCATTTAATTATCACAGCAGAACAATGAGGCAAATATTTTCTCTACTTACAGATGCTCAGATGTACAAGGCTACATTCTTCCCCTTGCTCTTACTTCCTGGATTATTCCACGAGGTCTTCCATCTACAAAAGCATTTTCTGAAGTGTTAACAGTACTAATTTTGGTAGGAAATATCATAGTGCATACAGCTGGGTTGATCACTGACCTCAGGAGGTCATCAGCAATGCTTCCTAGATTATCATTTCTTTACAAAAGGTAGTCAATATTGGACATCTTAAACTTACACCTGTCTCTCTCCTTGTCATTCCAGGAAGTCCCAAAATCTCAACACAGCCCAGTAAGCTGACCACTTCCCTCCCTGCCTTATAATTCTGACAGGTGGGCTAAAAGAAAATAGTGGAAAAATATCTAATTTCTTTAACATCTATTTCATCCAGATCCTTTTACCACTTGAGGAAAGTATGATGCCTTGACTATTTTAATGAGTTGAATTAAGCAACCATTCTGAAGATAATCAGTCTTTTATTATGAATCTAAAATTTCTTGCACTGAACCAAACCCAGACTGCTCCTGTGAAACCTCACTCTCCAGGCAGCATGACAGACATTAAATAAGTAATTACAGTATAACGGATTGTGTTTGCGTATCTACGAAGAGATGTATGCAAAGGGATGACCTCTGCCTGGCAATGTGATTGAAAGCTTTGCAGAGAAAAGATGTTTGTGCAAAGAGATCACCAGCAAAGAAATAATGAAGGCTGTTCCAAGCAAGAGAATAGCATGTTTTTGGACAGAGACCTAGAGTGATGTAGTGCTTGCCTCTTCAATATCTGCCTCAGATTCCTATACACGTAGACCTTGCCAGATGGGATACACAAGAATCAAATCAACTACATCTGTGGAAAGAGATGATGGAAAAGCTCAATATCATCAGTCAGAACAAGACCAGGGGCCAACCGTGGAAAGTTCAAGCTTGCTATACATATTGAATAGTAACAGTCTAGCCCCTAATTCCAAACTATAAGACTTCATCTTCCCATCTGTCTCCCCATCTGTCTAGCCCCCTATTTTCACTATTGTTGTTGTTTTCACAATGGCCCCATAGAAATCTCAAGTCCCGTGACTCCACATTGGTTTTGAAATCAATCAATCCCTTTCTGACTCTACTTTCTTCTTGGTGTATAATATCAACAACTTCCTGGCTAGCACCCTGAGTGTGCTCACTCCTTATGTTGTGCTGATACAAAGTCCTGAATACTTAAAGCATTTTCTAATTTCCAAAGTCTCATTTTAGGTTGGTATTTCCATAAATATAGGTCATAAGTTAGAGGTTGCCTTCTTTTGGTGCTTTACAGTTTCTCTTCAGATGCAGAGTCTGTTCTTTAGGGAGTCAAACATCTGAGTCAGTTAACTTCACCCAGCCTATCAGAGATCCAAGTGAGGTAGATGACCTCACCTGCTGTGTCTTTTAGAGTTAACTTCTTTTGTGCAACAAGGGTCATATTCAATATATTTAACAAATGACCAATTGAAAGATACCATTTAAAAACAATGGGCAGCTGTCAAAATCAGCCAATATTAGCTCTTGTTGCAAGAAATAGGAAACAACTTCAGAATAAAAGAACAAGTAAAAAGAAAAATTAGGGAAGAGAACAAGGTGGCTCACAGTCAAGCAAATAAAAATCGAATGATAAGTTCCTTGGAAGGACAAGAACAAGGGCAGGTCCAATAATCTTAGCAGCAATGGATCTTCAAACTTCCTTCTAGGTTCTGTCATAAAATGACTTAGTTCTATCTGCTTTTTGCCTCTGGAAGCCTTCTCTCAACCCTAAAATTTCACAGGAGGTAGAATTTGATTGGCCCACACTGGGTATGGTTCTCTCACCCACACTGTGAGATCCAATCACTGTGGCAAATGAGACAGAATCCTATGACCGGCCCATGCTCGGTCATAGCCCCTGCATACAGCCAGGCGGGTTGGGGGATTGCCAGAGAAGAAAATGAGATTGGGCAAACAAAAGCAATAGTCACTGCAACATTCTTTTTTTGTCTCTGAAAATTTCTTCCCTTGATAACTTAGGAGGCCTGTCCTTACCATTACGGGGAGAGAGAATCTCTTTGTTAGAGTCACAATGTTCAAGTGAAACTATGGACCAAAATCTCCTTGAAATTCTCTGTCTTAGTTATCTAGTGCTGCTATAACAGAAATATCACAAGTGGATGGTTTTAACAAAGAGAAGTTTATTCCGTTAAAGTAGGCTAAAAGGTGTCAGCTCTAGGGGAAGGCTTTCTCTCTCTCCTGGCCTTCTCATCAATTTTCCCCCGGGCTAGGAGCTTCTCAGCAGAGGGACCCTGGTTCAAAGGACGCACTCTGCTCTGGCACTGCTTTTTGATGGTATGAGGTTCCCCTGTCTCACTGCTCACTTCTGTCTTTTATATTTCAAGAGATTGCCTCAGGACACAATCCAGTCTTGTAAATTGAGCCCTGCCTCACTAACACAACTGCTGCCCATCCTCCCTCATTAACATCATAGAGGCAGGATTTACCACACATGGGAAAAATCACACAATACTGGGAATCATGGCCAAGCCAAATTGATACACACATTTTTTGGGGAACATAATTCAATCCATGATGTTACACCCTTTGGCCCCCAAAAAATCACATCCTTGCAACATGGAAGACATATTCACCCCATCACATCATAGCAAAAGTCTTAACTCCAAGTCCAAAATCCAAAAATTCCTCTTCATCTGTGAAATCTAGAATACAAGTTATCTGCTTCCAAAGGTACAATGGCAGAACAGGCACAAGCTAAACATTTCCACTACAAATGGGACAAATTGCAGGGAAAGAAGGAATAACAGGCACCAAGCAAGTTAGCAGAACACATTACGTTAGCCCTCAAGGCTTGACAATAATCCTCTGTTCTCTGAGACAATTTATGCAATAGCCCTGCCCTCCAGACTCCAGGTATTGACCACAGTCTCTGGATTCTGGTGGAGGCCCCTCAGCCCTGGGCTTCTGCTCCGCCTTCCAGGCCCACTGGGACAGCAACTCTGCTCCCTCAGCTTTAGGCGCACCATTCTCCTAGTCCACTGGAGTGACAACTCCACCCTTAGAAACACCAGCGGTCATGACCCCACCCTTTGACACCCCTGAAGTCATGGCTATACCTTTTGAGACTGAGGCAGCTTGGCTTCTTGTGTTCCTTGTCTCTTCTGCTTCCTGTGACCTATCGGCCCTCTAGCCTCACGCCCGCATCTGCCCTGCTGGGGTAAGTGTTCCAAAGCTCTGTAGCTCCACCAATAAGTGCCCGGAGGCACCCCACTCTGCCAGAAGCCTCCTGCGCACAAGCACTCAGCTCTCTCTCTCCGTGGGTCGGCTCCAGCGCAGTCTCACACTGGCCTCCTTGTTCTGCTGCCACAGGTTCTCTGCTGCTGCTGGTCCTTTGCTGCTGCCACTGCTCTAACCATTCACAGTTTCAAAACTGCTTCCATATTTTAGGTATCTGTTAGAGCAGCACCCCACTCTCTCAATACCAAATTCTGTCTTAGTTATCTAGTGCTGCTATAACAGAAATACCATAAGTGGATGGTTTTAACAAAGAGACGTTTATTCCTTTACAGTAAAGTAGGCTAAAAGGTGTTAGCTCCAGGGAAAGGCTTTCTCTCTCTCTTGGCCTTCTCATCAATGTTCTCCCGGACTAGGAGCTTCTCAGCGCAGGGACCTTGGTTCAAAGGACGTTCTCTGCTCTGGCACTGCTTTCTTGATGGTATGAGGTTCCCCTGTGTAACTGCTCACTTCTTTTATATCTCAAGAGATTGCCTATGGCCACAGTCCAGTCTTATAAATTGAGTCCTGCCTCACAAACACAACTGCCGCCCATCCTCCCTCATTAACATCACAGAGGCAGGATTTACCACACATGGGAAAATCACACAATACTGGGAATCATGGCCAAGTCAAATTGATACACACATTTTTGGGGGGACATAATTCAATCCATGACACTCTCCTTCAATTACTTTACAGACACTACTCTCCCCTGATTCTTCCTACCCTGCTTGTGTTGAAAATATTGCTACTTCCAAGTGCTCTGTTCTTATTCTTTTGTCTTTTTTTTTCTTATTCTGTAATCCTCTCTTCCTACAATCTCATGCAGAGTGTAGCTTGAGCTTCCAACTCTATGTCGATTACTCAAACTGTAGTACAGCCTGCTCTCTTGAATTGCAGATTCATAAACCCAACTACCTACCTGACATTTCCCCTTGAGGTAATGTTGGGAAATTTCCCACAGAAAGCTCAAATTTAGTGTGTCCAAAAAAAAAAGTCCATCATCCTTCTCGCCTGCATGTTATTCTGCTCCGGTGTGCCATTCTAGCTTCATGCACTGCATCACCATCTGCTTGGAAATCCAATTCTAAAAACTTGGAATATTCCTCGATTCAAATCCTCACCCGAACTCCCACATACAATCACCAGGAAGTCCTGGCTGTTCTATTCATTGCTACTTCATCTGGAAAAAGCATTCATCATTTCTCCTAATGTATTCCCTGACACCTGCCTCAACCACCTCCAGTATAGCTTCAGAAATGCTGGTAGAATGAAAGGCTGACTACAGGATAACATCCAAACTCATTGGCATGCCAGCCAAGATCTTCCAAAGTTTATAGTCTCCTTCTCTATTTAGCCCCATCTGTTGCCACTCCTACAGCCACACCTAGAACACCAGCTGTACCACACAGTTCTGTTTGCAGAACTTGGCACACCTATACAGAGAACCATTCTTGCCCTGTCCAAATATCTAACCCATAGAATCCATGATTATAATAAAATTTATGTAGTTTTAATTTACTACATTTGGGGTGATTTTTTTACACAGGAATATATAAGCAGAAGAGATATTTTTTGTGATTTTCCCATGGGGTAGGGGTGGTATTTGTTATTAAGCATTAGCTGGAGAATAGATTCTACCTTTGTACAGAATCTTACATTTTCTCCTCTTTGGAATATTTTGTGAATTAGTAGAAAATGCATGCAATTTGAGAACAGATCTGGATTCAAATAATATTTATTTCCCTCGCTTACTTTTGTCACCTTAAACAATTTTCTTTTCATGAATTGTATGTAGTAATACCTACTACTTAAAGTAGGTATGGGGTTTAATTCAGATAACCGAGGAAAAAATCCTAGCATCTCAGATGGAGTTAAACCAGAGACTACTATCTTTCCCCAAGGTGATTAGCTGTAAAACCTTTAAAAAAAAAAGAAAAAAAGGAAGAGAATACAATATGAGACATAATTATTTGAAAAGCATACAATTGTATATTTGGAAAACCCAAGAAAATAAACTGAAAAAAAATATTAAAAACTGTGGGAAAGTTCATGTGATAGCTAACTACAAAATTAGTAGGTATATAGCTTTGTGCAGACAAAGTATCATTGCCAGTGAGGTTTATCTGAGGTATGCTTATTGCTAATTAAAAGCTTTTCCCAAATTAACATATAAGAGGCAACCAGTTGCTGTTGAATTAACCGGGAGCCTTTGTTGCACAGTGGTTAAGCACTCAACTGCTAAGGGAAAGGTCAGCAGTTCAAACCCACCAGTCTCTCCACAGGCAAAAAGACGTGGCAGTCTGCTTCCACAAAGATTCACAACCTTGGGAATACTATGGGGGTGGTTTTACTCTGTCCGTCAGGTCTGCTATGAGTCAAACTCAATGGCAGTGGGGTTTTTTGGTTTGTTTCATGTTAACTGTGACTCATGGTGTCACCATGTGTGTAAGAGTAGACCTGTGCTCCTTAGTGTTTTCAATGGCTGATTCTTCAGAAGTAAATTTCCAAACCTTTCTTCCAAGGTAGACTCGAACCTCCAACCTTTCCATTATCAGCCAGATATGTTAACTGTTTGCACCACCTTTGGATTTCACGAAAGTTTATAGCTGTTTTATATTCCAAGAATAATCAATTTGAAAATATGACAGAAAAAAATCCCAGTAACAACTAAAACATAATATACTCAAGAATAAGCCTAACTAGAAATGTATATATTATTTAAGAAAACAATAAAATTTTGCTAAAGTATATCAAATAAAACCTTAATATATGATGTCCAACAACGAGTAATTGTTTTAATGAATGCTAGTTCCCTTTCTATAGGCTTCAGAGACTACAGGGTATAAGAAGACATTATCGCCCCCATGCACAGCCTCCTTAGTTCTTTCTACCAAAGCAGGTGTGGCAGACATAATCAAATGAGAGGTTGGAAAGTGCCAGCAATTTTATTTGTAGGGAAAAGTCAGTAATGAAAATGTAATGTAGAAACCAGTTAAAAGGCCCATGGAGGCCATTTCTTACCAGAGAAGATCAAAAGAAATCTAAAAACCAACCACCCCAAATTGATTAGAGTCAATCATTAGAAAGGAAATATGTAAAGCTTTAGCTTTCGTCAAATTATTCTGTCCATGTTTAAAGTCAGTTGAATAGTTTACTTTTTTAAAAATGTCACATTCAGAGGGAAAAAACAACCCAAGCAAATAGAAAAGGGTAGTTGTTCTTTAGTTTTACAGAAGGAAAGTATACACCTGTTTGGGGAGTGTTGGGTTCATTTTAAAATTGTTTCCATGGGTTTATATTTGGTTTAAGATATGATCTTGATATTATTATGGTAATAAGCTGCATTTGCTAACTATGTTGCGCAAGATAATTATTGGTTGTTTTGAATCTAGAGGTTTAGAGAAAAATGTTTAATCACATGCTAAATTGATCATAATTATGCATTTATTAGAAGGAGCTGTAATAATATGGATTTGGATTTTCACTGAGTCTTGGATTGGAAAGATAATGATAGGCTTCCCATAGATGGCAGGACATTTGTCCTATTTACAGGTCAATCACATTTTTACACTATAGTGGAAACATTTTGTTCAGATACTTCTCCGACAGAGCTTGTTACTCATCTTCCAATACGTATTATCTTTGTTGCTGTTGTTATTAGGTACTGTCAAGTCAGTTCTGACTCATAGTGACCCCACGCACCACAGAATGAAACACTGCCCGTTCCTGTGCCATGCTCACAATCATTGTTATGCATGAGCCCATTGTTGCAGCCATGTGTCAATCCATCTCCTTGAGGGTCTTTCTCTTTTTCGCTGACCCTGTACTTTACCAAGCATACTATCTTGTTACCCCTAAACCCTGATTTTTAGCTGACCAATTGAAAAGAGACAACATTGCCAGAGTCTCTTGTAATTAGATATGGTCATATGAGTACGCTCTAGCTGATGGTTTACAAACAGAAGTCTTGTGTTTAACTTTTTAGAAGAGAGTTTGTCCTCCTTTTTTTCTTATCCCTATCCTGCTAACTGGAAAACTTCACACACATGACAGAGAAATAAAATTTTATTTTGTTTAAGACACTGTTATTCTGAGTTTACTGTCACTTACACTGAACTTAGTTATAACTAAAACAAAATTCAAGAAATGCAGTACAGTGAAAAAAATGCATAACAACATGGCCACCTTCATATTAAAAGCAAGCCAAACTAGAAGCCATCTAGTCAATTCTGACTCGTAGTGACCCCATGTGTTCCAGAGCAGAACTGAACTCTATAAGGATTTTCAATGGCTATGATCTTCTGGAAGTAGATCATCAGGCCTTTCTTCCAAGGTTCCTGTGGGTGGATTTGAACCACAAACCTTTTGATTAAGAGCTGAGCGCATAACCATTTGGGCCACCCAGGGACTAACCTTCATGTTAGGTAAGAGAAATTACGTAGAATCTAATAAATATTAAATATTGTTAAAAGAGTGTTTTATTTATTTATTTATGTATTTGATCCTACAATTTCCCTTTTTTGGTTTCCTATATAAATTGCTTAAATTTATTAGTCAATGCCGATATGACTCATCTAATAATTATAACATGATCAGAAACTTCATATTGAATAACTAATGCAATGCACATTTGCTGCATTATTTGAGAATTTTCAATTCTGACATTGAATATATCAAAAATAAATGGGATAGATGAAACCCTAAGCACAGCTGATGAATAAATTCCTATCTTACAAAGATACAGGCAAAACTTATAAGATGCATTAGGTATATATAGATGTTGTTGTTGTCATTATTGTTGTTAAGTGCCATCAAGTCAGTTCCGATTCATAGCGACCTATGTACAACAGAACAAAACATTGCCCAGTCCTGCACCATCCTCACAATCTATATTATGTTTAGGCCCATTGTTGCAGCCACTGTGTCAATCCATCTCCTTAGAGGGTCTTCCTCTTTTTTGCTGACCCTCTACTTTAACAAGGATGCTGTCCTTCTCCAGGACTGGTCCCTCCTGATAAAATGTCCAAAGTATGTGAGACGAAGTGTCACCATCCTCCCTTCCAAGGAGACCTCTGGCTGTATTTTTCCAAGACAGACTTGTTCGTTCTTCTGGTAGTCCGTATTATACACAATATTCTTCGCCAACACCATAATTCAAAGACACCGATTCTTCTTTGGTCTTCCTTATTCATTGTCCACTTTTCACGTGCATATAAGGAAATTGAAAATATCATGGCTTGGGTCAGGTGCACTTTAGTCCTCAAAGTGACATCTTGGCTTTTTAACACTTCAAAGGAGTCTTTTGCAGCAGATTTTCCCAATGGAATATATCATTTGATTTCCTGACTGCTGCTTCCATGGGCATTGATTGTGGGTCTGAGTAAAATGAAATCCTCGACAACATCAGTCTTTTCTCCATTTGTCATGATGTTGCTTATTGGTCCAGTCCTCTTCTGAATCCAGTTTGAACTTCTGACAGTCCCCTGTAGATGTATTGCTGCAACACTTTTGAATCATCTTCAGCAAAATTTTACTTGCCCGAGATTTTAATGATATTGTTTGATTATTTTTGCATTTCTTAGGACCACTTTTCTTTGAAACAGGCACAAATATGGATCTCTTCCTGTCGGTTGGCCAGGTAGCTGTCTTCCAAATTTCTTGGCATAGACCAGTGAGCACGTCCAGTACTGCATTTGTTTGCTGAAACATCTCAATTGGTATTCCATCAATTCCTGGAGCCTTGTTTTTCGCCAATGCCTTCAGTGCAGCTTGGACCTCTTCCTTTAGTACTATTGGTTCTTGATCATATACTACTTTCTGAAATGGTTAAACATTGACGAACTTTTTTTGGTACAGTGACTCTGTGTATTCCTTCCATCTTCTTTTGATGCTTCCTGAATTAGTCAATATTTTACCCATGGAATCCAAAACTGCAACTTGAATCTTGAATTTTTTTCTTCAGTTCTTTCAGTTTGAGAAATGCTGAGTGTGTTCTTCACTTTTGGTTTTCTAACTCCAGTCTTTGCACATTTCATTATAATATTTTGCTTTGTCTTCTCAAGCTGCCCTTTGAAATCTTCTGTTCAGCTCTTTTACTTCATCATCCCTTCCATTCGCTTTAGCTACACTACATTCAAGCGCAAGCTTCAGAGACTCTTCTGACGCCCATGTAGGTCTTTTTATTTTATTTTTTTTCTTTCCTGTCTTTTTAATGAACTTTTGCTTTCTTCATGTATGATATCCTTGATATCTTCCCACAACTTGTCTGGTCTTTGGTCATTTGTGTTGAGTGCATCAAATCTATTCTTGAGATGCTCTCAAGATATACTCAGGTTTGTATTTTGGCTCTCATGGACTTGTTTTAATTTTCTTCAGCTTCAGCTTGAACTTGTATAGGGCAATTGATGGTCTCTTCTGCGGTCGGCCCCTGGCCATGTTCTGACTGATGATATTGAGTTTTTCCATCATCTCTTTCCACAAATGTAGTAGATTTGATTCCTGTGTTTTCTATCCGGTGAGGTCAATGGGTATAGTAGCTGTTTATGTTTTTGAAAAAAGATATTTGCAGTGAAGAATTCGTTGCTCTTTCAAAATTCTATCATGCAATCTCCAGTGTCATCTCTATCACCAAAGCCATATTTTCCAACCACCGATCCTTCTTCTCTTCCATCACCAGCAATTATCAATGCAGTTTGATTGCATATTTGATCAATTTCAGAGTACAAAAGTTGGTAAAAATCTTCAATTTCCTCACCTTTGCCATTAGTGGTTGTTACGGTTAAGATTGTATGTCAGCTTGGCTAGGCCATGATTCTCAGTGTTTTGGCAGTTGTGTAATGTTGTGATCACTTCCCTGTTAAAATCTGATATGTGATCACCCCCATGATGGAATCTGCTAAGTGGTACCAGTGGGGGTGGGCCTGTGGGAGCTCACCACCCCCTCAGCCTTCATCTTTCCACCCTCTGCCAGCTACTTCCTTCCTGCTTGCCTTTTCAAGGTTTTTGGCTTGTTCTGGACCCAGCAGCTGCCTCTTGTTGTCTTAGCTCCAGTTCTTGGGGCTTGAGCTAGCAGCTTACCTGTCAATCTTGGGATTCGTCGATGTTCACAGCCTGTGAGCAAGAGTCCTGCTCCCCAACCTACTGATCTTGGGTTTGCCAGCCCCTGCAGCCATGTGAATCAGAAGAAACCTTGTGGTCTTGCCTGCCGATCTTGGAATTCGTTGACCTTTAAAGCCTATGAGCAGGAGCCCTGCTCTTTGACCTGCCGACTTTGGGTTCTCCAGCTTCTGCGGCTGCGTGAATTGGGAGAGGCCTCTACCATGATCCACAGACTTGGGACATTCTAGCTTCTACAATCGCATGAGCTGTTTCCTTGATATAAATCTCTCTATATATATATTTATATGCTTTACTGGTTTTGCTGCTCTAGAGAACCCAGCCTAAGACAGTGGTTGGTGCATGAATTTGAATAATGGGGTATAATACATATAGATAAATAAGTTAATAACTTTAACATGCAAGACATAGATAAACTAAATAAAACATCTTTGTTAAACTCAGATAGAAAGAGTTGGAATAACTAAGATGCACTCAATATACATGTTACACTAAGTATACCTAACCCGTTGCCATCGAGTCAATTCCGACTCATAGTGACTATAGGACAGAGTAGAACTGCCCAATAGGGTTTCCAAGGAGTGGTTGGTGAATTCAAACTGCCATACTTTTGGTTAGCAGCCAAGCTCTTAACTGCTGAACCACAAGGGCTCCAATGAGGGCTACCTATTCTGGCCCCATGGGTTCTCTGCCTGAGAAATATACATAAAACCTATAGTTGCTTATCAGGCTGATCAGCGAGCTACAGTTATGCTCAGGCATACTTGTCAGTGTAAGGCTCTGATAGAACAAATGCGTGTGTTGTCTTCAGGAAATTTCCAACCATTGGGTCTCATTGCTCAAACCTCTACTGTGGCCCTCATATCCACATCATCAGCCAGGAAGGCTGGTGCAGCAGAGAAAGACAGAATATATGATCACTGCATAGGTGGTGTGGTATTTCCACCTCACTTGCACTCTAACCTAAGAGTGTTAGCCTACGCTACCTTTTCCTTCTTGCTTTTCTTTGTGTGTTCCAAAATGGTTTAATAAGCCATGTAATTTGATTATCTTAATTTGGTCTGTGAAATTTTCTGGTTTGCTCCCTCTGGGAGACCTTGTCTAGTGGAGTAAGTAGAGGCTACCATAGCATCAAGGTCAGTTCCCACACAAAAACAATGCATTCTGTTCCTGAGAGTTTGCATGCTTGTGGTATAAGTCCTAAAATTAAGGCCCAATATTATGCGGTCTGTAACATCTAGGGAAAACTAGACGGTTCTCAAATGGCCTCAATCATAAATTCCTTTCCCCACTCTGTTCCTGTGCATAATATCCTCTTGCCAAACAAGCCTCCTTATCAAATGGACCAAATGCAGTTCATGTTTACCCATAAGTAACAGGCTTCAGTTGCCTGCCAACCCACAGAATTGTTCAAATAAACCAATCATATCCTCCCAAAGGAATGAGGCGGCACCCCACCCTCTTGATACTACAAAGCTGGCCTCCCAGAGGCTCTGGTTGTTTGCTCTGTTCCTGAGTGCAATCCCCATATGACCCGAATGGTGTGCAGAATCTTCCTTCTCCAGGCTATGAGTATATGTGACTAATAAGCTGCAGTCAGATCTCTTCTGTCCAGTGTCAAGTGTCATGTGTTCAGCCATTCCCATAGCCTTAGGTGGGAATCCCTCCCTTATCAATAGGGCAAAGAGGAAGAGATTGATTATAACAATGCTTAATATACCATTTCATTAATTTTTCATTATTCATGCTCAGATTTTGTTCCACCATGCTGTTTGATATTCTGAGTCATTTGATACTTTGGACCTCTTTTTCTCATAGGTACTGTAGAGAATTGGTTGGGCAGATAAATTTGTTCATCATGTTTTCCACTTCCTACAGTGTATAATTCTAATTCTGTTATCTTCCTCTGACGAGTTAATCTATTTTATTACTTGACACCTTGGTAAAAGGGTGACATGTGCTGACAAAGCTCTGACTAGTCTGGTGGGTGGCACAAACAGATTTTAAAAAGCTTTGGGAGGGTAATTTGTATGTTATTTAGCCCTCCAGTTGCTCCCCATTTGCTACAACTAAGAGTTGATAGCTTAGTTGAACTGACTTTAAATTTTTATTTAACTTTTCAGGAGAAAACTATAAAGGCTTCAAATACAGACAAAAATAGGGATCCTCAGATCATTGTCATGTACTGCCCAGTCGGATGGTCAGAAGTACCTTTGGGATTTGCTCACTATTCCTTTTGGAAAGCCTCCCAAGCCCCCTCATATACACATCTGTATTCCTTGGTTGGCTTATAGTTTATCACTGCATAGTATAAACTAGGCAGTGTCTGCCAGTTCTATTTGCTTACTCAAAGACTTTACCAATCAATTCTATTATAAGAGTAGTCAAATTGTGATGCATCTGTTCACTCACTTAACCCGGCTCCTTGCTACAAATGTCAGACTTCCAGAAGATAAAGTGTCTTCTATATTTGCTGATCCTTGAGCTGAAGAAAGCACTGTAGGATTAATAGACTGCTTATAACGAATGTGGCTGTCACCATCAACAGAACAATGAAATATTAGAGGCCTGGATCCACTACTTCAGAGTAAATAACAAAATGGATTGACTCTTCAGAAGAAAATAACAGCTGTGGCCTGATTATTTCATCATTTCATCATGCCATCAATTGAAATTGCAGAAGATCTAAGAACAAATTTATCAGTGGCTTGGTAGAAGAGATTAACACCCTACACATTAATGAATTAAAAATAAGAGTCAGTCATTATAATGCTCTGTGAATAGAAACAAAAGATTTTTAAATATTCCCAACACTGCCAAGGATGTAAAATTATTAAATTTTAAAACATCTGGTTTTTTTCACATAGAAGAAAATCTGTATTTGGATACCCACCTTATATATTTTTTAAAATTCAGAAACTTCAATCATGTGTGTAGGAGACAGCTGATTCTACCATAACTCGGGTGTTTATCAGTAGTTCAAATCCACCAGTCGCTCCTTGGAAACCCTGTAAAGCAGTTCTACTCTATCCTGTGTGGTCACTATGAGTCAGAATCAACTCGATGGCAATGAGTTTGGTTTTGGTTTTCTGGTTTCCCTGTCTCTGATCTTTTCTGTCTCCAAACTGTTCTCCACACTGCCACGAGGTATCTTTTTAAATGGACAATCTGATTATTTTACTTCTTTGCTTAAAACTCCTGACTCCCTACAGGATAGAATCCAAAGTCCTCTGCATGACAAATAGTCCCTCACGATGCAGACTGACTTTGAGGCCTTATCATCAGTCTCTATATTCTCTATGCTCCACTCCCAGGATGCCTTGGGCAGTCAGCCAACTATGTCACCAGTCCTGGTAAGTACTCCTACTCATTATGGCCTTCCATTGCTTACATACATCCTTCTTTCTTTAGGTGCTTTCACTCAACACTTCCCAGACAGCAGCCTTATAGCTTTGAGGTTTCCCAGTATTTCTGGTCTTCCCTCCAACTTTTTTTATCTCATTCTTTCCAGCATTTGTAAGCACAGGCGCCAATGTTTCTCAAAGTGTGGTCTACGTCCTGTACGTATCACCCAGGGTGCTTACAGATGAAAATTTCTTGTTGCTACCCAAACCACTGGATCAGATTTCCTGGAGTTATCAAGCCCAGATGAGTTTTATCAACACTGTAGTTCAAAATTGATGATATAAATAATAATCTCCACGAAGAGAGAGATTCTACCTATTTTTTTCATCTCTAAGTTCCCTTTGGCTGACTTAGTTCCTTGAATGTACTAAGCTCTCAATAAAATATGTGAAATGAATGAATAAATTAATCATTCATTTTATGATCAGAGTCATTAGGGAGGTTTTATTTTATTTGCAGAAGTTTACTTAAGCTCTGTAGGTTTTTCTCTGTTTCTTTAGGCAGTATTTCCCAAACCTATCTGAAAATCCAAAAATCATCTGGAGAGCTTCATAAAAGTCAAATTCCAGATCTTACCCCAGATATTACTGAATCAAAATGCTGGGGAGTGGGGCCTAGAGCTATGTATTTTTAATGAATATTAAAATGTTACCAAGAGAGATAAGTATTTATTTCCTTAATATCTCAGCACTGTAAGACCATATTTAAAAACACTCTGCTTGTATTTTTTTGACAATATGTCAGGTGAATGTCTTAAGCTCAAATTTAAGAAAAGGATTAAATTACCATTTCCAAGCACAAGGGAGCCTGCAGTGCTATCTTAATCATATCCTCTTCTACTGTAGCCCTGAGTTTTTATGGGAAGTGTAAGAGCAGGGCCTGCTGAGATTTTAAATGCAACCTCAGCTACTGCTGTGTTCTGAAATCTAGAGGCATTGCACTATTAGCATTTGTATCGAGTACTATTAAAGTCAAAGTTTGGCCCCACCAGAACTTCTTAGTACGTTTGTGATAAAAAAAAATTAATAAAATGCTTTCCTTTGAATACATATTGGATTATATCTTCAGGATGGTGGGCAACATTTAACCTATCACCCTAGGGGTACTTACAGTACATACCCTTATTTAAATCTCCTGAAAACCAGTTGGAAAAATGAACTGTCAGTGTAATTACTTTAACTGGGATTAAAAAGGAAAAGAATAACTAATAATTAGTATTAATTATCATAACTCTCAGAGAGTTGGTGAGGAAACCTCCAAATCTTACATTATTATGAAAACTGAAGTTTTATTCAAATGCTATGGGGATTATAATAAAAATAACGTCCAATGCTGGTTAAGGGCTCACTATGTTCCAGGCATTCTTCTAACTGGTTCTCATGTATTAGTTCATTTAATTTTCACAATGGCCCCATGAGTTAAGTACTATTATTATCCTCATTTTACCAGTGAAGACACCAAGTCTCAGAGAGGTTAATTAATCTACTCAAGTCCACGCTACTAGGAAGTGTTGGAACAGGACTTCAGATGCAGGGGACTTTCTCCAGAGTCAGCACTAAATGTAATACATTAAAACAGTGGTTCTCAACAGGGGGTAACTTTCCCCCCACCCAAGAGGATATTAGCAATGCCTGCAGACTTTTTTGTTTGTCACAAGGAGAAGGGGAGGGTGTATGTGCTACTGGCATGAAGTGAGCATATGGTGAACATCCTACAATGCACAGGACAGACCTCCATAACAAAAATTATCTGGCCCAAATTATCAGTGGTGCCAAGATTGGAAAAGCCTGTTTTAAAATAAAACCTGAATACAATAGCATCTAAATGAATAAAATATCTAGAAATAAATTTACCCAGGGATGTGAAAGACTTACACAAGGCAAATCATAAAACACTGCTGAAAGAGACTAAAGAAGACCTAAGTAAATGGAAAGATATTTCGTGCTCAAGGATTGGAAGACTTAATATAGTTAAGATGTCAATACTACCCAAAGCAATCTACAGATAAAACGCAATCCCAATCAAGATCCAAACCTCAATCTTTACAGAAATGGAAAAACTAATTCTCAATTGTATATGGAAAGACAAGAGACCCTGAATAACCAAAGCAGTTTTCAAGAAGAACAACAAAGTAGGAGGCCTCACACGTCCTGATTTCAAAACATATTACACAGCTACAGTAATCAACACAGCCTGATACTGGTTTAATGACAGACATATATACCAATAGAATAGAATAGAAAACACAGAAATAAACCCAAACATCTGCAGTCAATTGATTTTTGGCAAGGGAATAACACCATTCAATGGGGAATGAACAGTTTCTTCTACAAATGGTGCTCACAAAAGTGGATTTCAACATGCAGAAAAATGAAGCAAGATTGATAGATACCTCACACCATACACAAAAACTAATCCAGGACTTCTGGGCAACATGGCACTATAGACAGAAGTACCACGCCATCCCTCCACAGCAAAGATCTGAAAAACTAAGCCAACCAGAGACAAACATCAATTCTGAAACCCTAAGCATCAAATGAAGAGATAAAGAACTTAGCCAAGCACCAAATGGAATGAGAAACTGACAGAGAACAGAGAGTGAGGAGAGATACATGCAGAGGTCCCCTAACAGCTAACACAGCACAGATCCGCCATATTGAACACCTGTTGGAGATCAGCGAACAGGGAGTACGGGAAAGCAGCTTCACAGAGCTGCCAGCATGAGACAGAACAACCAGTAAACAGCGATACACGCTTCCCTACCCCCATCCTTCTTCACTCCCACTCAGCCTCCTCTACTTCCTGTGGCCACAGTCTCTTGGCCGGGAAGCACTGGCTTCACTCCTGTGCTGCTTGGATTCTACCCACCTGCACTGGCTGGCCCACTGAGTGCCATTTGTTGGTTTCTTCCATACCTCTCATCACCTCCTCCTCCTTTCGCTCAAATGCCTGGCTCCTTGTGCCATCTTTGCGTCTTCCTAAAAGGCTATGTATTCCTAAAATGCCACTTGACTGTGGAACTGCTTCCTAGCCTGTGCTGCCATGCTGGTTGGATCCCGGGGGCTTTGGTCTGTTTGTTTGTATATTGTTTTCCTTTTTTTCTCTTGGCTTGGGATCCGAACAGTACACCATGGCTTGGGAGCTACTCCCTCAGTTTGCGCAACCATGCAGTGGGATCCCGGGGAGCATCATTTTTTCTTGTTTTGGTTTTTTCATTTGTCTTTTGTTTGTTTTCTTTCCTTTTTTTTCTTTTTCCCTTTTTGTCTTTCTTCATTCCTCAGTTTCTCATCTCTCTATACTTACTTTCTCTTCCTGTCTCCTGAATACCCGACACTGTGTGATATCTCTACCCCTTCTAGCCAGGCTGTACTTCACAGCCTGAGAGCAACTTCCCCAGTCCTTGCAGCTGTACTTGTGGGATCCCTGGGGATTTTGCTTTTCTTTTTCCTTTTTTTTAAATTTTAATTAATATATTTTTTTCTTTTACCCTTTTTTTTTCTTTTTGTTTTTCTCCATTTCGCAGTCTTTCAACTCTCCACTCCAATGGTAAGCTCTTTTAGCACTCTTTTTTGTTTCTCTGTTTGTATGTTTTTGGCTCCTGTTCCACTCTCCTCTCTCTCAGTCTTCCCTATATCCATCTTAGCTCCACATATCACAATCTCCCCCCTGCATCCTACCTACCTGTGCTGTGCACTGAACAACACACCCCCAAGCAGCACAGGCACAGCCTATCAGACCTGCCCTGCACTGATTCCCAGCCCACCCTGTCAGCCCTAGTGTGTGCCACAAAGAACCCATTGTAGCAACTCCCCTTCAGCTTGACCTGCCCTGCTGTACTATATGTGAGTGACTGACCCTGCCTATTGGAGAAGTAGGCAAAAAGTATTCTGCCCACAGATGAGCAAACAACAAAGAACTCACAGACTTCCTGCTCAGACATAACCAAATAAAACAAAAAAGCAGGATGAAACAAATAAATCTACAATAAATAAATGAGGAAAATAACTACTGGATGTCCCGAAGACAGCAGACAATATTAAAACATATACAAAATCAGGACAAGATGGTTCCAGTAGGTGTCCAAAATAAAACACCAGATGACTTTCTAGTAGAAGGAAAGGCACTAGGACTACCTGATAAGGAATTCAAATCTCTAATTCTCAGAGTATCCAAGAGTTGAAGCAAAAAGCAGACAAAAATGAGGAAAAAATAGACAAATTCATGGAATAGCCAGACAAATTCATGGAAAATACAAACAAAAAAATGGAAGAATTCAGGAAAATAATACAGGAACTAAATGCCAAAATAAATTCACAACTAGAAATCATACAAAAACAACAATTAGAAATCCAAAAGATAAACAACAAGATTTCAGAAAAAGACAGTGTCATAGAAGGGCTGAGGAGCAGGTTTGAAATGATGGAAGACAGGATCAGTGAAATTGAAGACAATCACTTGGATACAAATCTGTTTGAGAAAAAATCAGAAAAAAGAACAAATAAAAATGAAGACAACCTGAGAATTTTGTGGGATACAATCAAAAGCAAAAATCTGCGAGTGATCAGAGTTCCAGAACAGAGGAAGAAAACAGAAAACAGAGAGGATCATTGGAGAATTGCTGACAGAAAACTTCCCCAATATCATGAAAGATGAAATCTGACCATCCAAGAAGCTCAACGAACCCCATGTAGGATAGACCCCAAAAGAAAATCACAAAGGCATATCCTAATCACACTCTCTAAAACCAAAGACAAACAAACAATCCTGAGAGCAGCAAGAGAAAAACAAAAAGTCACATACAGAGGAGAAACAATAAGACTAAGTTCAAATTATTCGTCAGAAACCATGCAGGCAAGAAGGCAATGGGATGACATATATAAAACCTTGAAAGAAAAAAAATTGCCAGCCAAGAATAATATATCCTGCAAAACTCTCATTCAGATATGATGATGAAATTAGGTCATTTCCAGATAAACAGAAATTAAGGGACTATGTAAAAACCAAACCAAACTCACAAGAATTATTAAAGGGAGTCCTTTGATCTGAGAACAAACAACATCAGACCACAGGCTAAAGATAGGACACAGGATTGTAGTAGCCAGATACCAACCTAGGAAATGAGCTTTTAAGGACTATGAAAAACAAAAAAGTTACAACAGGGAACCAAAGAGGTTAATATGTAAATGACAACAGCATCAGAAGAATAAAAGAGGGAATAAACAGTGTAGGTATAGAACCTTCTAATGGAGAGGAAAGCAAGGTGATACCAAGTAATAACAGACTGGTTCAAATCTAGGAAGATAAGGGTAAATTTCAAGGTAACCACAAAGAAAGTTAGCAAACCTGCTCATCAAAATAAAGAAGAAAACATAAAGCCTCAGTAAAAACCAAACCTACAAAAACAAAAGAAATGAAAAAAAAAAAAAATCCACACACAAAACGAACTCAGCACAGGAGAGTAAGAGGAACAAAGAAAAGGTCGTCCCTCAAATAGACATATGCACACCCATATTCATTGCAGCACTGTTCACAACACCAAAAAGATGGAAATTACCTAGATGCCATCAACAGATGAATGGATAAACAAACTATGGTACATACACACAATGGAGTATTATGCAATGATAAAGAACAATAACGAATTTGTGAAGCATCTCATAACATAGTCGAAACTGCAGGACATTATGCTGAGTGAAATAATTCAATCACAAAATGACAAATATTGTATAAGACCTCTACTGTAAAAACTCATGAAAAAGTTTACACACAGAAAGAAACAATCTTTGTTGGTTACAAGGGATGGGTGGGGTGTGGGGGAATACTAAATAGACAATAGATAAGTGGTAACTTTGGTGAAGGGTAAGATAGTACACAATACTGGGGAAGCCAGCACAGCTTGTACAAGGAAAGGTCATGGAAGCTCCACAGACACATCCAAACTCCCTGAGGGACTGAATTGCTGGGATGAGGGCTGTGAGGACCATGGTCTCGGGGAACAACTAGCTCAATTGGCATAACACAGATTATAAAGGCAATGTTCTACACTGTACCTTGGTGAGTGGGCTCTGCGGTCTTAAAAGCCTGTGAGCAGCCATCTAAGATACTCCACTGGTCTCACCCCTTCGAGAGCAAGGGAGAATGAAGAAAAGAAGATACAACGGAAAGATTAGTCCAAAGGACTAATGGACCCCATCTACCACAGCCTCCACCAGACTGAGTCCAGTATAACTTGATGGTGCCTGGCTACCACCACTGAGTGCTCTGACCAGGATCACAACAGAGAGTCTCGAACAGAGCTGGAGAAAAATGTAGAACAAAATTCTAAGTCACAAAAAAAGACCAGACTTACTGGCCTGACAGAGACTGGAGAAACTCTGAGAGTACGGCCTCCAGACACCATTTTAACTCAGTAATGAAGTCACTCCTAAGGGTCACCTCAGCCAAAGATTAGTCAGTCCCATAAAACAAAATGAGACTAATGGGGTGTAATGGTCGAGGGACAAGGACTAGACGGCAGGAGGGAACAGGAAGCTGGTAATAGGGAACCCAAGGTTGAGAAGGGACTGTGTTGACATGTCGTGAGGTTGTTTACCCTTGTTATAAAACAAGATGTGTACTACCTGTTTAATGAGAAACTATTTGTTCTGTAAACCTTCATCTAAAGTAAGATAAAAAAAAATTATAAAAAAAAAACTAATCCAAAATGCATCTAGGACCTAAATGTGAAATCTAAAGCTATAAAGTTCTTGGAAGAAAATATAGGAGCAAAGCTATGGGATCTAATTTTTTTCAGTGGTAGATCATCAAACACAACAACAAATACACAAGCAGCAGAAAACAAAATACATAACTGGGACTTCAAAAAAATTAAATATTTATGTTCATCAAAAGACTTTATTAAGAGTAAAACGCTAACCTACGGACTGGGAAAAAATATTTGGGAATAATATAATGGATAAGGGTCTGATATCTAAAATATATATAAAACTTCTACAACTTAACAACAAAAAGACAAACAGCCCAATCAAAAAATGGGCAAAGTACATGAACGAGACTTCACCAAAAAGGATATTAAAACAGCCAACAAACACATGAAAAGATATTCAACATCATTAGCCATCAGAGAAATGCAAATCAAAACCACAATGAGATACCATGTCACTCCCACTAGGATGGCTAAGATAAAAATAAAAAATGGAAAATAACAAATGCTGTAGAGAATTTGGGGAAATGCAAAAGGGTACAGCCATTGTGAAAAACAGTCAGTGGTTCTTCAAAAAACAAAAAATAGAATTACCATATGACCCAGCAATTCTGCTCCTAAATACATACCCTAGGTATCTAACAGAAGTGACATGAACAGACGTATGCACATCTATGTTCACTGCAGCACTATTCATAATAGCAAAAAGATGGAAACAACCTAAATACCCATCAATGGAAGAATAGATAAGCAAGATGTGGTAAGTACATGCAATGGAATACTACTCAGCCATAAGGAAATATGAGTTCTCAAAACATCTTGCAACATGGATTAACCTGGAGGACATTATGTTGTGTGAAATAAGTCAATCAGAAAAAGAGTTTTATGAAATGACAAGAACAGGTAAATATACAGAGACTAATGTTCATTGCTGGCTACAGAGTCGGCAGACAGAGGGAAGAAAGGGCCATTCCCTAGGTAGTAATCACTTTTATGTACGGTGATGGGAAAAGTGGCACCAAATGTGGGTGAAGTTTGCACAGCTTGACAAATGTAATTGATGTCAATAAGCTGTACATAAGAAAAAAGAATGAATTGGCAAATGCTAGGCTATATACAATTTTGCAACAATAGCAACCACCAAAAAACAGGGGGAGAGGTGTTACAGATGCTGATGCTATTTAAACATAACCAATTACCTCCATGGGATTAGCTCTCTTGGTTTGAAAGCTTGGGGCCACGGTCTTGTGGAACGATCTAGTCAATTGGCATAATATAGTTGTTAAAGTTTATGTTCTACCTTCCAGTATGGTGAGTAGTGTCTGGAGTCTTAAGAGCTTATGAGCAGCCAACTAAGATACAACTCTTGGTCTCTTACTCATCTGGAACAAAAGAGGAAGAAAGAAGCCCAAGAATCAGAAAGGGAACCGGACTACAGGATTAACTATTTTACATGAACCACTGCCTCCTCTCCCTTGGGACCAGAAGAACTAGCTGTTGCCTGGCTACCACTATCAAACGTTTACATCAGGGACACAGTAGATGAATCCTGATACAAAGGGAGAAAAATGCGAAACAGAACTTCAAATTCTTAAAGAATTCAGATTTACTGAACCTACTGAGGCTGGAGGAGTCCCTGAGATTATTGCCCTGAGCTACTCTTTACACTGTGAATAGAAACTATCCCCTGAAGCCACCTTTTAACTAACAGTTTAGCTCAAAAAGTAAAGATTGTCACCCTTGAGTATTACATTCTTTAAAAAAAATTATCTACATACAACCAAATGAACAGCAGCTATTTTAAAGCATAGATCAGAAGGTTTGGGGAGGGGACAGGGGTGCAAGGAGTTTAAGTCAATGGGAGTGAAACAACCAGAACAAAAATAACAAGAATGTTGGCACAAAATGAAGAATGTATCAATGTCACTGATCATTATGTCTAGAAACTGTTGAATGGGAGTGGGTTTTGCTGTGTATATTTTCATTGAAAATAAATTATAATATTAATTAAAAAATTTATTTAGATAAAAAGTAAATAAATAAAACCTGAAATTAGTTTCAATGGCAAACTACATTGGAGTGCTTGACATCACTGAGAAATCCTCTAGCCCTGATGAGCTAGTGACAATCTCTCCCCATCAAACCAGAGACTAAAGAGCCATAGACTCTCTTCTGTTAACTGTGGCTGGGTGGAGTGGGACTGAGCACACCAGTAGTAATTTTTCCTTTCCAAGAGGAGTGGGTTGATCTTGAGAGGGACTCTTTCATGCAAGCTAAAGAAAGATGCTTAACTCTATAAAAAATAAAACCTCTTGAGTTTAATATTTTATGGGAAGGGAGGTGAATATATACATATATATGTTGTTTTTTTGTTTTGTTTTGTTTTTTGTCCTGAGAATGTGTCCAATGCCATTAAAAAGGAAAACCCATACAGGCAGTCCCCAGGTTACAAACGAGATCCATTCTTAAATCTGTCTTTAAGCCGAATTTGTAGGTAAGTCAAAACAGGTACATACAGTTTTTATTTAGCATCAGTTTGTCAAATGGGCTTCCAAAAAAACGAACAAATCTGTCTTTGAAGAAGTACAGCCAGAATGCTCCTTAGAAGCGAGGGTGGTGAGACTTCATCTCACATCCTTTAGACATGTTATCAGGAGGCACCGGTCTCTAGAGAAGGACATCACGCTTGGCAAAGTAGAGGGTCAGGGAAAAAGAGGAGGATCCTCAACCAAATGGATTGACACAGTGACTGCAACTATGGGCTCAAGCATATCAACAGCTGTGAGGCTGGCACAGGTCCAGGCAGTGTTTCATTCTATTGTACATAGGGCACCTAACAACAACAGTCAACTGTTTGTCTTAGTATATAGTATATGTTTTATCTTTCTATGCACATAAAACACTTAAGAAACACTTCCAAACTGCAGGTTTTCACGAGTGTCACAAAGTAGCAGGTGCGTTTGTTACTATGAACCCTTGTATTTAAGTCAAATTTTTAATACAATAGGCTTATGGCAGTCCCTTCTTAAATACGAGTTGTCCGTAAGTCAGACATTCATAACCTGGGGACTTCCTGTACTATGAATGTCAAGCTCTTTGTAGTAATAGGAGCCAGGAAATAACACTGAAAAACTAAATCTCTCTGGAATATTAAAAATCTTTATTTTAGTCAGAAGTTTCATCAAACCATTTGCCAGAACTGTTGACTACAAAGGTGTCTGTTTCTACAGAGAATCTCTAAGTCAACTCTACCAGATGTTTTATTTCATGAATAATTGTTTTCAATCAAAGATATTTTCATTTCAGAGCAAGAAACATTAAAATGTTAATTTCTGTGAAAATGAGGTGACTTAGGTAACATACCCTCAATGTTAGGTTCGTTAACAGTTAAGATCCTATTTAATTATGATTAAGATGACTTCTCTGATTTAGAATTAAATTTGGATAAAAGTAAGCAATTCAAATATGGCAAAAATCTTAAGACATTAAAATCAACATAATTTTTCTCGCTCCTTACTTGATTTTTGTGAACATATGAATTCAAATATATTCTAACTGGGAAAGGAATAAAAATGAATTAGATTCTGTCAGAAATTAAGTTTAATCTTTCTTTTCAAGGACACAGCTGACAAACTTTTGGAAATATCAAAGCATATTTCAAACTTTTTCAAATTAATTGAATAAATGAATATTTCTTTTTCCAGTCATATTTCAAAGTCAATATACCTAAGCTGCAGGCATTTTTAAATGTCTGAGCAAGTTCTTTTTGGTCAGCATCTTTACAGTCTTTGGAACAGATGACAATAAAATGAAATTCTTCTAATACTTCTGATAAGTGAACCCTTTTGCATGGAATCCAAAAATTTCAAAATATATCTTTCTAGCATAATAGTTCTCAGTTGTAACAATAATTTCCTGTCAAATGAAAAATCCTACTTGTAAAATATTTTATAAATTTAAAATGGTTGTCTATTTCAGATTCTACTAGTTGGCAATCCTTGGACTACCTGAGTTTGTAGCAATCCATATGCATTTTCATCTGCAGAGAGTAGAAATGGAATTATTACCAAGTGTCGTGGATTGAATTGTGTCCCCAAAAATATCTGTCAGGTTGGCTGGGACATGATTCCCAGTACTGTATAATTGTGTACCATTTTGTAATCTTGTGATTTCCTTATGTGTTGTAAATTCAATCACTATGATCTAATAAGATGCATTAGCTGCAGTTACACTGATGAGGTATACAAGATTGGATAGTGTCTTAAGCCAATTTCTTCTGAGATATAAAAGAGAGAAGTGAGCAGAGACACATGGTAACCTCATACCACCAAGAAAGCAGTGCCAGGAGCAGAGTACATCCTTTGGACCTGAAGTTCCTGTGCTGAGATGCTCACAGACCAAGGGAAGAATGATGCATCACAAGGACCTTCCTCCAGAGCCGACAGAGAGAGAAAGCCTTCTCTTGGAGCTAACTCCCTGAATTTGGACTTGTAGCCTACTGGACCGTGAGAGAACAAATTTCTCTTTGTTAAAGCCATCCACTTATAGTATTTCTGTTATAGCAGCACTAGATGACTGAGACACCAAGTAAAGCAATTTTACAATTTTACAGCAAGCAGAGCCTTAAAAGTTGACCTAGGGCGATCCAATCCTTTTAGAGCTAAAAGCACTGACATCAAGCCCCTGATTCAGTGCAGTCCTTCCCACTATATTATGCCACTATTCCCAGAAGGTAAAAACAAGGTTTATCCCCATCCAACATCTAGAGTGCCAAGTATGATATAAGGTACCAAACTAGTTTTGTGGCCAGCATATGCCAAAGATTTGAAAATCTCATTTGAAAAGTAGCAAACAGAATAGACAGTGAATGGTAAGTACTACATGGCCCAGATAAGAGTAAAGGAAGACCATTTCCAGCTGGGAAGAACAGGGACATCTTCAAGGTTCTTGGTTTATTTGAGTCAGCTCTTCAAGTAGGAATGAGATATCAGGAGAAAGAGAGGAAGTGGAGGGACTTTCTGATGGGAGACCAATGTGAACAAATAAACAGAGGTAGAGAAACATAGATATAGTTAGAAAAAAATGAAAAGACTAATTTTGCTAGTCCATACGTTCTGCATAGTGGAAAGTGGTGATGAAATTAAGAAAGAAAGCAGCAGTCAAGAAATGTAACAACGCATTGCTTCAGGCAAATCTGCTGCAAAAGACTTCTTTAAAGTGTTAAAAAGCAAAGACGTCACTTTAAGGACTAAGGTGCACCTAATCAAAGCCGTGGTGTTTTCAATAGCCCATATGCATGCAAAAGCTGGACAATGGATAAGGAAGACCAAAGAATTGATGTCTTTGATTTACTGTACTGGCAAAGAATATTGAATATACCATGAACTGCAAGAACAAATCTGTGTTGGAAGAAGTACAGCCAGAATACTCCTAGAAGCAAGGATGGAGAGACTTCATCTCACATAATTTGGACATGTTATCAGGAAGGACCAGTCCCTGGAGAAGGACATCATGCTTGGTAAAGTAGAGGATGAGCAAAAAAGAGGAAGACCCTCTACGAGATGGATTGACACAGTGGCTGCAACAATGGGCTCAAGCATAACAACGAGTGTGAGGATGGAGCAGGACTGGGCAGTGTTTTGTTCTGTTGTACATAGGGTAGTTATGAGTCAGAACCAATTTGATGGCACCTAACAACATCAGTTTTAGGTGTGTCATAAGCCTAATCACTTCTGAGTTCTAGAAAGAGCAAATTATATAAAGAAGTAAGCAAAGAAGACAAAAGGGGGAAGACAGAGGTTATCTGATGATAATGGAAGCAGAAGAATCTACAAACTCAGGTAGTTCAGGGATTGCCAACTTGTAGACTCTGAAATAGATGAAGACTTCTCCTTAAAGTCACACTTTGAATTCAAACATCTAGCATCCTGAACTGTGTGAAAATAAATTTATGTTCTTTAAAGCCACCCACTTGTGGTATTTCTGTTACAGCAACACTAAGAAACTAAGACACCAAGTAAAAAGTAAACTTTATGAACTGATGACAAAAGCTCCGTATAAACTTCTTAAGTGAAATTTTTAAGTTTATGATGATTCTTGATATTAATTTGGTTGTATTTTTGACATTTATAAGTGACTTCTGGAAAATTGAATTAGAAAGTTACAGAAGTGATGAATTATTGTTGTAATTCAACTTAAAATTGTTAAATGTTTGGAATTCAATAGTGAAGTCTTTTGGGACAGAAGAATAATAATTAAATGGCCAAAAAAATAAAGAATTAAAAGTGACTTAAAAAAAAAAAAAAAGCCTGAAAGATTATATTTGTCTTGGTACTGCTTTCATTGTTAACATTTATATAAGAATCCAGGGATTCTATTACCGTTCAACTTTGGTGCCCCCTTGGAAGGATCCCTTTTTCTTACTAGTGTTAAAATATAAATCATATTAACCCAGTAACAGAAACTGATTAAAGTTAATTTAATATACGATTTGCAAATCTGTCAACATTTCCAACTAGAGCATCAAAAATGTTCCAAAGAAGAAAGATCTTCCATAGATTTTTATATTCCATCTTATTGCTAGTAATTATTCATCACCATGAAAAAAGGGCAGGAAGAGAACTGATAAAACAATTGTGGTCATGCAGGATTCCTTACAGCATCATCTTAAAGAGCAATTAATTCCTGATTAACCATAAGATAGAACTTCTGGTCTGACCTTTGAAGTTTCTATTTGTCAAAACTAACTGTACTAGATAATTCTATGAAAGAGCACAATGCCCAAGGCTAGACTATTTGACTTAAAGGTGATTTTCAAGAAACAGCTTTCTCAAGGTTCAAAGATCATCTCAGGGAGGTGAGTCACTTCAGCCTCCATGGAATCTGGATATCTGGATTCCATGAAAATTAAAAACTCTGATTCTCACTAGTCAGCTGTTCTCATGCTACAAGGGAGATTTTCTAGGTCAGTACACATTTAAGTCAATTCCAGGATGCCTGAGCCAAACATATGAGCATAAAGATAAAATGAAAGATTTTCAAGCTTGAGACAATATTTCAATTTGAATCCATGGTTTTGGATGACAATATAAAGCATGTAGGTCTACAATTAATAATAACCCACCGCCGTCAAGTTGATACCAACCCACAGCAACCCCATAGGACTTCAGAGGCTGCAAATCTCTATGGAAGGAGACTGCCACAGACTATCACATCTTTCTTCCATGGAGCCGCTGGTGGTTTCGAACCACCGATCTTTTGGTCAGCAGTCAATGGCTTTAACCACTGCCCCACCACAGCTCCTTACATTTTTTTTTTTTTTAATGCTTATTTAGCACTTAGTACCAGACATTATTCTAAGAGGTTTACATATACTAAGATAACAACCCTATCAGACATTGCAGAGATGGGTGAAACTGAAGCACAGAGAGGTTAAGTTACTTGCCAATGCCACATGACTAGAATGTAGGGAGCTAGAAAATAAGTTCAGGCAGTCTGACTTTAGAGCACATTCCACTACTGTGCCCTGTTGTCTCTTAGGGAAAAACAAACAAAAACAGAGTTTAAAAAAAAAAGTGGAAAGAGGGCAGGAAGGACTATTAGATGAATAAATCCTCATATTAAACTCAAAAAAAAAATCAAACTGATTGCCATCTAGTTTTCTTGTTTTTGGTTTAATATGAGGATTTATTAATCTAATAGTCATTATTGCCTGCTTGCCATCAAGTGGATTCTGACTCATAGAAACCCTACAGGATAGAGTAGAACCGCCCCATAGGGTTTCTAAGGAGTGGCTGGTGGATTCAAACTGCCAACCTTTTGGTTAGCAGCCGTAGCTCTTAACTACTGAGCCGCCAGGGCTCCATCCTCATGTGAAAGCAAGGTCAAAAAACTTAGTAAAGATAGAAATAGATTAGAATTCACAATATGAATGTACTTTATATCATTCCTCCTGAGAGAAACTAGGACCCCTTGGAGAGTAGCTGACTCTATTAGGGTCAGAAAAATTCAAAGTTAGCCTGTGGCATTTTCTTAATGCAAGAAATCAAGGATACTTCCACAGCTGTCTATGGCTAAGTTAAACAATCAATTCCAAATCCAATGGGCTTCCATTGGCCATACAGTGACAGCTAGAGCAAAAGGGTTGATAAGGGTTGTGTTATGACAATATCTAACAATGAGTTCAGATACTGAAACCAATTGAGATAGAGAATAATGATGATGATTCATGATGATGCCCAAAATGGATAAACGATATAAGGTGCACCAGAAAAAAAAAAAAAATCATGTACAAGTGTGAATTATTTTATGGGTGGTAGATTATCACAACATAGATGTATGATCTATGGTGGCTGTAGGGATGACCACTGACCACGTCACCTAAGTTCAAGTGTGAACTACAATATTCAGTGTCAGAAACATCCCCAATACGAAGGTATTAAATACAACTCAGGAGACTGACCACAGGAAAATAGGTTTTCTGTGAGAGTATAACCTTGTTTATCTGTATAGAAAACAAGGGCCAAAAAGGTCTTGGATACGTGTAATATAGTTGGTTAAAGGTGTAGGATTTTTTCCTAAGTTTTTTCTGAATGGTGATGTATGTCGTGATGATAAAAGGTCTGGGATACGGCAACAAATGGATTACCCACATCCAAAGGTCTCCTTCCTTACTCACACAGCATCACTGGCACTACATACCCCCATTGGAGATTTTGTGGGCCAAGGTAAGATATTCTATGACACCATTTGTTCCTCCTCTGAGTTGTCATCCAACTTCCAATAATTTTTTGCATCCTTGGATAATTACATTAGAAATGCAAATCAAATAGTGAGTGTGTTTGTGGTCTCGTCTCTACAACCTGTAGGATTACCTGAAATGATATAATATTTAATGCACCTTAGTTCCTTAAAACCCAGTAGACTCTTACATTGGATAAGTTACTTAACCTTTTGTGCCTACATATCTTCATGTGATACATGGGTAATTACATTCTAATTATATGTTTGTGATAGTACCAAATTTATAGGATGGTTGGAGATGATGCCTGGCATATAGTAAGATCTCAAAAAAAAAAGTTATTATTACTACTATTATTGTTTTGTTGTTGATTGATTCCTTAGAAGCCTAGATGTGTTCTACCAGACAACACATGAATGAAATGATAGGTTTCCTTCTACAGCTATTCCTAGACATTGGATATCCCGTTAACACATTAATTTAACATTAGCCTATGGGATACAAAACAACCAGGATTATTCTTTTCCAATAGATGTATAATTTATTCATATGATACCGTATACAGGGAATAATTTTTCCATTGACTTCCATCTGATTTCTGAAATGTAGGCAATTCCTAGTTTAGAAACCATTTGTGTTTTAAGAAACTAGGAGAGATAGTTATTTTGAATTTATAACACATAACACAAAGACAAAAAAAAAAAAGACTGAAGTTGTCAAGGATTTCATTTCACTTGGATCCACAATCAATACCCATGGAAGCAGCAGTCAAGAAATCAAAAGATGCATTGCACTGGGCAAATCTGCTGCCAAAGATCTCTTTAAAGTGCTGAAAAGCAAAGATGTCACCTTGAAGACCAAGGTGCACCTGACCCAAGCCATGGTATTTTCAATCACATCATATGCAAGTGAAAGCTGGACAGTGAATAAGGAAGACCAAAGAAGAATTGATGCCTTTGAACTGTGGTGTTGGCAAAGAATATTGAATATGCCACGGACTGCCAAAAGAACAAACAAATCCGTCTTGGAAGAAGTACAACAAGAATGCTCCTTAGAAGCAAAGATGGTGAGACTACGTCTTACATACTTTGGACATGTTGTAAGGAGGGATCAGTCCCTGAGAAGGACACTATACTTGGTAAAGTAGAGGGTCAGCAAAAAACAGGAAGACCCTCAACAAGATGGAGTGACACAGTGGCTGCAACAATGGGCTGAAGCATAACAACAATTGTGGGCATGGTGCAGGACTGGGCAGAGTTTCATTCTGTTGTATATAGGGTCACTATGAGTCAGAACCAACTCAACGGCACCTAACAACAACAACATAAAGACAGAAAAAGAATTGATGAATGTGAATTGTGGTGTTGGCAAAAAATATTGAACATACTGTGGACTGCCAGAAGGTTGACCAAATCACGTCTTCTAACAGATACAACCAGAATATTCCTTAGAAGCAAAGATGATACCAGCTGGCTTAGTTTGGACATGTCATCAGGAAAGACCAATTGCTGGAAAAGAACATCATATTTGGTAAAGTAAAGGAAAATCCACAATCAGGTGGAGTGACACAATAGCCACAACAATGGACTCAAACATACCAACGATCATGAAGATGACACAAGACCAGGCAATGTTTTGTTCTGTTATACATAAGGTCAGCATGAGTTGGAGCCGACTCAATGGCAGCTAACAACAAGAAGAATGAGTAGTGAATATTTTGTATTTTATATACTATTTTTTAAAAGCAGAATGCTTCTCAAAGAGACAGTTAACATTTTAAAGTATGGTTTTTTATTAGCATTTTTCCCAAGAGGTCTGTGGCAGAAAGTGGCCAACAGTTGACCAACTCTTCTTCCTTTGTTTCCTGGGTACACAGCTTGACTATATTTCCCAATCTCCCTTGCAGTTAGGTGTGGTCATGAGAATGAATTCTTGCCAGTGGAATGTGAGTGGAAGTGGTGTGCTTTACTTCCAGATCTGAACATACAAAACGTCTCATGGATGATCTTCATGTTCTTGCCCCTTCAGGATTGAGGCAGACAAGCATGGTGACCTTGAAAAACGGAGTTGAAGATTATAGAGACATGGGAGGCAAAAAGCCTTTATTACTGATTGGAGGAGTAGTATTAACACATTATTAATATCTGTTCAAAATTTAACTGAGTGAGAAAAAACTTATATTTGAGTCATTGTATGTTTTGAAGTTTATTAGCATAGCTAAATGTGCTGTCACTTGATTTCTAAACAACCTCTGGATATGAATAACTGCTTCCACCTGCTCTTTCCATTCCCTTCACCATGAGTGTGCTTCTGCTTTTCATCTGATCTCTTGAACTTGCAAGGTGTTACGTGATAGTGACCTGCAAGGTGACTCTTTCTTATTGTACTCTCAGAACTTGGAGGGATAGAGAGTTCAGGCTTCAGAGAAAGTAACAAACAGGATAGTGATAGCCTAGGAAGCTGTGGAGGCTATATAGAATGATATACGTTACAAATGAATATTGAGGAGAGGGAAAAATGGGAAAACAGAAGGCACTATCCTTTCTCGCTCCATGTTCCAGATCAGAAGGAAAAATTCTGGATCATTACATTTATTTAGACATAACTTAATTCACCTTTTTCTTTCTCTGACCATCTTTCAGTGATTACACCTTTCTTGTAGTCTCTGCCCAAACGTCATTCTCTCCCTTTGACCATTCCTCCTCTGCCACGATTTAATTTTTCTTACTGAAGCTGAGAACTTCTGAGAGAGATTGCATGAGGGCACATTTGGGGGGACGGGGTTGAGAGAAATCATCATCCTGGGGCACAAGGATTTTTTAGGACTGTGGTCAATGTTACACTCTCTTTCTTATAAGAAACATGCTAATGACCTTTATACTATATTCTTAAGGAGCTGGATAAATAATAAGTTGACCCTATTTTTCTCCAGACATACTGAGGTGGAGTAGAGTGTCTCTCCTTATTAGTTTGGTCCTTCAAAAATATGTTGTTGTTAGGTGCCATCAAGTCGGTTCCAACTCATAGCGACACTATGCACAACAGAAAGAAACACTGCCCGGTCCTGCACCATCCCCACCATCATTGTTATGCTTCAGCCCATCATTGCAGCCACTCTGTCAGTCCACCTTGTTGAGGGTCTTCCCCTTTTTCACTGACCCTCTACTTTACCAAGCATGATGTCCTTCTCCAGGGACGGGTCCTTCCTGATAACAGGTCCAAAGTATGTGAGTCTTGCCATCCTTGCATCTAAGGAGCATCCTGGCTGTAGTTCTTCCAAGACAGATTTGTTCATTCTTTTAGCAGTCCATGTTAAATTCAATATTCTTTGCCAGCACCGTAATTCAAAGGCGTCAATTCTTCTTTCTTTTTCATTGTCGAGCTTTTGCATGCATATGAGACGATTAAAAAGACCATGGCTTGTGTCAGGAACGCCTTAGTCATCAAAGTGACATCTTTGCTTTTTAAAACTTTAAAGAAGTTTTCTGCAGAATATATCATTTGATTTCTTGACCTCTTCTTTCATGGTAATTTTAATTCTTGCACATAGTCTTTACTGGAAGACCCAATCTAAAAATCTATCATTGATCTCACCGGGGCTTGAAGTCAAACTTGTCACTAGCTAAACCAGCCTATCAAAGATCATTTGTTCAAGCAGGCTCTATACATATTCTCTGGTATGCAAGTGTACAAACTTATCAAGTTTGGTGTAGACTAAAATATAGAAGGACTTGTTCTTTAAATACAACATCTTATTTTTTTCATTAGAACTTAACTAATAAACATTAGCAGGGCCACCACTGGAGACAATTCACATATGTCTTTATAGCTGAGCCTAAAGGTGCAAGAAGGGCTGCTTGGACAGAATTCCAGGTGTTCAAAAATGCAAAGTGAATTGCTATTTTAATTAATGGCTAAAAGTAAATTGCATTAAGAGAGTATGCAAAAGACAAGCTCATCTGTGATAATAATATAAAAAGTTTCCCATATATGCACACTATGGGCAGTCTAAACAAGCCTCTTCAACAGATTTTAATTTTCTCTTCTTTGGTACCAATAAAGCAGTTTTCACCTCGTCCCCTACAATACCCAATAAGCACGTACTATATTTTTACAAAAATAACATGCACCTTCTACGTTTGTTTGCCAACTGTGCCCTCCCCCATGAGGTATTTTCATAAGCACACTATGCTGTTTTTTTTTTTTTAACAATATGTAAAAAAAATTTGGCATGGTGGAGCTTATGAAAATACCCCATGGAGGAAGGCACAGTTGGCAAACAAACGTAGAAGGTGCATGCTAATTTGTGTAAAAATATGGTAATAATTTCTGGAAAATATGAATGATTTTTGATCCACTGCCATTAAAATTTGCCTTGTGAAATAACTTTGGAAATCTTATATCATCCTGTCACCACCAATTTTAGAGACCAATGCCCTTAAAGTTATAGCTGAGGGGGTCCGGAAGAATCAGAAAATCTCTTCAAAGTGGACCTGGGCTTACCAAAAAGCTAAATACCACGGGGAAGCTATTACTGAAAGTGTCCTCTACCCAGCGGGGAAATATTTTCCATTTAAAAACTAAAAGCTGCTTCACCAACCCAAATGCCCTGTCAGATGAGCCTGTTAAAGACTTCTCAGCAACTTCTTTCAAATTCCACTTCATTTCTACAGAGAAAGAAATAAGTTGGGACTCTGTTTCTTAATTGGTACATCCATTAGTTGCCTCTTTTATGAAAAGCACTCAGCTGGCTTCTGTGAAGCAAAGATCAGTGAGACTTGGCCCCTGCCTTAACAAACTAGCCCCTGGTGAGAGTGAGGGAGGATCAGGGAAGAAGACAGACTCTCTCCTGGGAATGTGGAGAAGAGATGTATTGAGTAGTTGCTTTCTAGCGTTGTAGGGAGAGATGAACAAGGGTATGGTCAAGAATGAGTAGAGATGCACAT
The DNA here is from genome assembly GCA_030035585.1 of Dugong dugon. Classification (NCBI taxonomy): domain Eukaryota; kingdom Metazoa; phylum Chordata; class Mammalia; order Sirenia; family Dugongidae; genus Dugong; species Dugong dugon. The sequence continues at coordinate 94,416,626 of CM057463.1, read as the reverse complement.
ATTTGTATATGTTTTAAAACTAGCTTCACTGAGATGTGCTTAAAAGCAGGAGAGTGATTCAAAATATTTAACAGCTCCTACAGTTTGAGCACCACCAACCCAACAGTACAGGTCCTGAGTCTAAGCAACTGATCTGACCTCACCAGTAAGTTCCAGCAGCGGGCACCCTGTTCAGGAGGTGAACTGAACACAGTGTATGAACAAGATTGTCATAGAATAGCGGTATCTCAGTAAAGCAAAGAGGCTGGGACTGGAGGCTGCCTAGGTAGGCTATTGGAAGCGAAAACACCAAACACACAAAGCTGATTTTTGTCTTTGCTGTACAAGAAGACCAGCTCTATAGTCACATCGAGAGATGGGCGCCAGATAAAATAAAGCCACTCACAAGGATTGAGACTCTGCAATGCTGGGATTCCCCTAAACTATCCAGAGGCCCCAGGTCATCTCCTGGTAACTACTGCATTTCCAGTATCTTGGAGTTTGAATACTTGGGTTGTAAATGAACTATTGGAATGCTAAAGAAAACAGTTGCAATGGTTTATTTTAAAAAGAACACAAAATTGGAAGAAAGAAAAAATGTTGAATTATGCTATTGAAATATTCACATTTGGAATGTTTAGAGTGTTATCTAGAATAGAATTGAGCTGTGCAAATCAAACAGTGTGATTTAGGGAATACCTCCTATACCCTCATGCCCCTTGGCCACACACAAACACACACACACACATACACACACATAAAGCTTTTCTCAAATATTTTAACTCCCTAACTTCTTTTCAACCTCTGTAACTCTTTATGCTTTTCTCTATTTTTTTCATAATACATATCATTATCTAAAATCATATTATTTGTTTGTACCTCCTTCAGTAGAATATAAGCTTTATCACAGTAAGACTTTGTCTTATTTTTGTTGTCTCTCACTGCTATGCCCCTAGTGACTAGAATAGTATCTGGCACATAGTAGAGTCTCAATAAATATTGGTGTATTTATGAATAAATAACAACAGTAATTGTTATCTAGTAAAGACCTAATCTATTCCAGTATTATAAACTTTATATGCATTACCTCATTTAATATTTTGTAGCCTAAATGTCCTTAGAAGTTTTTGAACTGAAGTGAGGTCACGTCAACAATGGTCCCAACCCACTCCCAATCTGGGATTTCCATAAGGAAATTTGGAAAATTTGGTCACAAACTGGTCCTAAGCTTAATTCACCCTGAGGCAACTTCTCTGGTGTTTTTGCTTCCCATCCCACTTTTCCATCTGTTTAATGTCCACTGTCCTCTGAGTCATGGGAAAGTACTTCCCCCTGCCATAGGGAAAGGTTTTCACCATGAAAATACCCATGGTAGTTGTTATGGATTGAATTATGATCCACCAAAATATGTATTGAAATCCTATTCCCTGTACCTGTAAAGATGACCCTGCCTGGAAATAGGGATTTTTCTTTTGTTATGTTAATGGTGTCATTCCACTGTAGGATTAATCCTAAATCTAATCACTTAAGTTATAAAAAGATCAGAATACACACAGACACACACGGAGAAGACAGGAGACAGGTGAGGATCCTCTACAAGCAACGCAATGCCAAGCATTGCCAGCAGACACCAGAAACTAGGAGAAGGGCCTACAGAAGGAGTTGACATGGTTGAGAGCTTGATTTGGTCTTTTAGCCTCCAGAATTGTAAGAAAATAAATTTCTGTTCTTTAAAGGCACCCACTTGTGGTATTTCTGCTAAGGCAGCATTGGGTAACTAAGATAGCAATGTTGTCTGTGTCTCTCAGAGCCAAGAGTCATAAAGGTGCTAGAGCAGTACTGAGGCCCATGCCGAAGTTAGGAAAACAGCCCTCTCTCCCAAACAATGTCACTGCAACCTAAAGATTCAAGTAGCACTTTCTTGTCTACATCTGATTCCAATACCACTGTCCACAGAGACCAAGATCAAACCGAAGGACTGGGAAGATAGCAAAGATTATGGCACCCTCTCCATCTCCTTCATCTAACACATCTTTCCCCTACTTGCTTAATAAGCCTTCCTGAAAATTTATTTTCTCTACTTCTAGTAAAATCAAGTCTCCTTTATATGAGTCGCCAACTCACCAGTTCCACAAACATCCCATTCTGAGTCCTATTTTTAACTTTTCTCCAATATCTTAATATACTAATATACTTAATATACTACCATCATAGTCCTTTTTTTTTTGGCAGACTTATAGCGACCTCATGTGTGTCAGAGTAAAACAATGCTCCAAAGGGTTTCAAAGGCTAATTTTCAGAAGCAGATCACCAGACCTTTCTTTCAAGGCATCTCTGTGTGTGGACTTGAAACTCCAACATTTTGGTTAGCAGCCAAGCACATTAATCATCTGCACTACCCAGGGACTCCCTAATATTACTAAACCAAAAATAAAGCCAAACTCATTGCCATCAAGTAAATTCCAACTCATGCAACCCCAGGTGTTATAGAGTAGAACTGCTTCATGGAGTTTTCTTGGCTGTAATCTTTATGGAAGCAGATCACCAGGCCTTTCCTCCTCAGTGTCACCGGTGGATTTGACCTGCCAATCTTTACGTTAATAGTCAAGCACAAACTGTTTTCACAACACAGGGACCTATAAAACTATAGTAGGTAGTCATTATTATTTCCACTTTACAGAGGAAGAAATTGATATTTATTCAGTTAAAGCAACTGGCCTAAAACCACAAAACTAGGTAGGAAGTGGTGAATGATGACAGTGGAATTCAAGTGCAGAATTTTTCTTTAACCTCAAGTCTGTTCCCTGAATGGAAAACATATCTGGTTAAAACAAACATACTGAGTAGCGCTAAATTTTTAATGAAACACACCAATAGGGAAAGAAGGAAACAAACTAATTCTTGGAAAGCCAGAAAAGAGAGGTTAAGGCACCATAACCTTATAACCAAGGTTAATAATGAACATGAGCTAAGCTATAATCATTTCATTTGGGAAGAGGTGGGATTCTGATTTCATCTTTGATCCCAGCCCCCCATCAGTCTCTTAACAGCTAACAAAGTCAGAGGGCTGACTTCTACCTAGAATGCTTTAGAAGAGTTCTGTCACCTCAATCCTCTTCCAACCCTCTCTCCTTGTTTAAAACAACTGGTCTCATTGTCAGACCACCTAAATGCTCATCACATTAAGGACCTAAGAATAAAGCCCTAAATTGTTATTAATTCAATTTTATAAACTGTGTAATCAGATCTTTTAAAGTGTGAAACTGAGTAGTGACTAGTGAATAAAAGTAGCTAAAGCAAAATTTGTGAAAATGGTAATCTCATCAGGATAAATAGTTGGACTTCGAGTCCAAGTGAGGTGGTCCCTTTCCCTCCACATAAAAGTGAAGAGGCTTCGAGATATCACACATATTTACGTGATATACATCAGTATCTACTTTAGTCTTAGCATAGCACTTGCAGTGCTTAAAAATGTTTATAATTAATTTAGAAACAACTTTTAATCATCTTATCCATCTTGTTGCTAGGAAAAGATAGTCACAGGGTCATAGTTATTTTTGTTTTATAATTTCAAATTTCTCAAATTATGGACAGTTTAACAGTTTCTTTAAGAAATTAAACTGGGTGAAGAAAAGTCTTTTAAAAAGAAGAAAGTGTATAAAATAGTAATTAAGCTTAACTCCAGCCCAGTTCTTCATAAGTCTCCCAAAATACCTTGCAAATGCTGCATTTCAGGCAAATTTAGAAAGCTAGTTGTACAAATTCATATTAAAAGAGTGTCAAGGAAAAATGCAAACTTGCATGCCTGAGGCAAAGACTGTGCCAGAATGCATGGAGGCTACAGAGAAATAAAGCATTAACAGATGTGAGATTGGGCACATTAGCATACAGTTTCTTCTGCTGGAGGGGGCACAGATTAGAACTGGAATTTTTCCCAGTCACCCTTCAGTGACTGAACCTCTATTCCCCTTCCTTCTCCCTCTTCTGGTCTTCCTTCATTGCCCTCTGGCTTGCCGCTGTTCACTTCTCCTTTCTTTTCCACCGCCTTGCATCCCCTCTTCCTTCTCTCAACCCACAAAATGTGAAGAGGACAGCTAGCAGGGGGATATTGTAAAGGGATTGCAAAGAGATTGTAAAATTCCCTTTCCTGCCTCAAACCTTGAGCACAGCCCAGAACTGCCAATCTAGTCAGGGTTAAACAGAGCCTAAAATATGAAGGTGCAGATGAAACTATAACAAATGTTTGTATTTCTTAGCCTTCTCCAATAAGGTTGGTTTGTTTTTTGTTTTTGTTTCCAGTAATAGCCAATGAGAAGTTAGTCTAAGGCTTTCTGATTAACTTACAATTAAATCATATAAAAATCTCTCTAACACTTTTAGAGATAAGATTTGTGATAAAATATGACTTTCATAGTAAATGTCATTTCTCAGGGTTTAGGATTATCAAAGAAGATCCATGCATCCACCAGCAACCTGCCAACAGCCTCAAACCGTGGCATTGAAATCAATGAAAGGGACCATTAACTGGGTGACTTGAACAGGCCTGGCACTGGTATTGTACATGTGTTACCTTATTTACATAACCTTTCCAGAGAGATCCCTTTTCTTCATCAATTTATAAGTAAGGAAACTGGAGTCTGGAAAGATTAAGTGATTTATGTGAAGTCAGGTAATGGGCGCCAGAGCTGGGATTTGATCCCTTGTCTGTGTGATCACATAGCCAATTCTCTTAACAACTGAGCCATTGTAAAGTCATTGCTACTCATCTGAACTTCTCCCTCTCATCTTTCAGTAGTTTTCCTATCATTGACTCTACTTCCAACATTCTAGAGTTATCAGGCACCAGTTTCTCATGAATATTTCTCTCCTACTTCCTCTTTTATCATAAAGTCTCTACCATCTAGTCCCCTTGGATCACCTACTCTGTGAGGAATGGTGGCAGCCATCAGCTGCCCTGCACAAAACAAGAGATCAGTCTCTAAGGTGGTTCCAAGTCATGATCCAGGGCTCCTCTTAAAAGGCAAGTCTTCTCAGTTTCTTCATTTTAAACCAGTTTCCATGCAAATAAATAAGTAAAAATAATAGATGTACCAGACATATGTCATCAAGTGACCAATTGGAAGGATGGTCAGTCCAGACAGTGGGAGACCTACATGGGTTAGACCAACTGCCTTTTGACAGGAACAAGAAATAGATGAGCCTTGGGAATGAGGAGAAATAACAAGGTCTGACTAATCACTTCCCCAGGGGAGGGATGGAGTTCACTCTTAGGAATACAATGGTACAGGTGAATGAAGCTGGTTTCGTGGAGGCAGGGACACCTGGTCCCCCTCCACACTCCTACAGAGTATGCTGTAGTCCCCAATTACAGTGGTCCCATCTGATTCCCACCTTTACCAGGTGTAACATAAGGAAAACAGTGTTCATGCTCAAAGTCTTTGGTAAGGACTAGTTCCAGACATTGCATGTTGTGGATACTTAAAGACTCACTGACCCAGAAATCTTGGTGTGATGAGGTTAACCCAAGAAAATGCCTTGGAGAAGAGGAAGTGGAAGGAAACCCTAGAGAGAAGTTCCGAGTGCATCAAGTCCCTAGTTGGTCTGGATTATAGGAACATAAAGAAACATGAACTAATGCTGGAAGAATTCTTGAACTTGAGGACAATTCTCAGACAGTACCTCAGCCAACCCTACCCCTGCCTTGCAGATAGTGTTGGCATCAGATGGCAAGATCACCAAAGAGTCTTTGTAAACACAACAGTTGGCAGACTTCCCAATGTTCTCTCCTCCTGGTGACAGGAACTAGTTCTGACACCTTAGATTGAGAAGCTCTGAGGCAAGGACTTTCCTTCCTGAGGGAAGAAAGACATGTTTGCAATAGGTGTCCTAGGGAGCCAGAGTCATTTAATTTGAATATTATAAATAATATGATTTCATTTTTTACTCCAAGCTGGACAAACTCACACACACCTACCCTGAACCACTGAAGAGTCTTTAGGCTGGAAGCCCAAACTTCCATCTAAAACTCATCTTTATTTATAGCAGACATTATATTGTGAACATAAAAAAAAAAAAAAAAAAAAAAAAAAACCAAGCCCATTGCCGTCCAGTCAATTTTGACTCGAGTAACCCTATAGGACAGAGTAGAACTGCCCCATAGGGTTTCCAAGGCTGTAATCTTTACCAACTGGAAGAGATCCATATATATGCCTACTCCCAAGAAAAGTAATCAAACTGAATGCAGAAATTATAGAATAATATCATTAATATCACACGCAAGTAAAATTTTGCTGAAGATCATTCAAAAGTGGCCGCAGCAGTACATCAACAGGGAACTTCCAGAAATTCAAGCTAGATTCAGAAAAGGTCATGGAACAAGGGATATCAATGCTGATGTCAGATGGATCCTGGCTGAAAGCAGAGACTACGAGAAAGATGTTTACCTGTGTTCTACTGATTATGCAAAGGCATTCAACTGTGTGGATCATAACAAATTATGGATCACATTGAGAAGAACAAGAACACTTAATTGTGCTCATGACGAACCTGTACACAGATCAAGAGGCAGTCATTCGAACAGAACAAGGGGATACTGCATGGTTTAAAGTCAGTGAAGTGTGCATCAGGACTGTATCCTCTCATTATACCTATTCAATCTGTATCCTGAGCAAATACCCTGAGGAGCTGTACTATATAAGAATGTGGCATCAAAATTGGAGGACAATATGTTAACAATCTACATTGTGCAGATGACACAACCTTGCTTGCTGAAAGTGAAGAGGACTTGAAGCACTTACTGATGAAGATCAAAGACCACAGCCTTCAGCATGGATTACACAACAACATAAAGAAAACAAAAGTCTTCACAACTGAACCAACAAGCAACATCATGATAAACGAAGGAAACATTGAAGCTGTCAAGGATTTCATTTTACTTGGATCCACAATCAACACCCATGGAAGCAGCAGTCAAGAAATCAAAAGACACCGTGCATTGGGCAAATCTGCTGCAAAAAACCTCTTTAAAGTATTGAAAAGCAAGGATGTCACCTTGAAGATTAAGGTGCAACAGATCCAAGCCATAAGGTCTTCAATCACCTCATATGTATGCGAAAGTTGGACAGTGAATAAGGATGACTGAAGAAGAAATGACGCCTTTAAGTTGTAGTGTTGGCAAAGAATATTGAATATACCATGGACTTCCAAAAGAACAAATAAATCTGTCTTGGAAGAAATACAGCCAGAATGCTTCTTAGCAGCAAAGCAAGGATGGCAAGACTTCGTCTCACATACTTTGGACATGTTATCAGGAGAGACCAGTCCCTGGAGAAAGACATCATGCTTGGTAAAGTAGAGGGTCAGGGAAAAAGAGGAAGACCCTCAACGAGATGGATTGACACAGTGGCTGAAACAATGAGCTCAAGCATAACAATGATTGTGAGGATGGCACAGGACCGGGCAGTGTTTCATTCTGTTGTACGTGGGGTAGCTATGACTCATAACCTACATGAGGGCACCTAACAACAACAATCTTTACAGAAGCAGACTGTCACATCTTTCTTCCATGGAGCAGCTAGTGAGTTTGAACCACCAACCTTAGCAGCCCAGAACTTAACCACTGCACCACCAGGGCTCCTTCTCATTATGAACATAAAAAAAGTCAAAAAAACCAAACCTGTTGCTCTCAAGTCAATTCCGACTCATAGCAGCCCTATACCAAACCAAACCCGTTGCCATTGAGCCGATTCCAACTCATAGCGACCATATAGCAGAGCATAATTCCGAGGTGCCTTCATTATAAATTTACTCCGTTCATTTCTCCTTTTCCCAATAATTGCCAAGGTATTCACAGGAAGAAATTTTCTCCTTTACTGACCATAATGTGTTCCTCTTTACTTTACTGGAACCCAAGAGAGATGAGCCAGTTATTTTCTTTTCCACTGGATAAATGGAATACTCCATCCAGCCAAGGCAGCTGAGAACCTCAGCTAGGCTTTCCCAATGCTCAAATTGCCCTCAGTGGCTCACTTGATACAGCAGCATTGAAGCAGCTGCCTCCACTCTCATCCTAGGATTCTTTAATTCCTTAAATTATTTATATAGAATGTCTCACAGAACATAAGGCTGAGTAAAATGCCTCATTGACCTACTTTATTTAAACCTTTTAAAGAGAAAGAATTTATACATTGGTTAATAATAAGTCATTTTATTTGTTAAGAGATAATTACTCATGGAGAAGAAATTGAAGTTGTCAACAATTTCACTCTACTTTCATCTATCTACTTTCAACATCAATGGAAGCAACAGTCAAGAAATCAAACGATTATTGATTTCATTGGGCAAATCTGCTACAAAAGACTCTTTACAGTTCTAAAAAGCAAAGATGTCCTTTGATGACTAAGGTGCGCCTGACCCAAGCCATGGTCTTTTCAATTGCTTCATATGTATGTGAAAGCTGAACAATGAAAAAGAAAGAATATGAATTAATGTGTTCAAATTGTGGTACTGGCAAAGAATATTTAATATGCAGTGGACTGCCAGAAGAATGAGCAAACCAGTGTTAGAAGAAATATAACCAGAATGTTCCTTAGAAGCAAGGATTCCAAGACTTCGGCTTGCTTACTTTGGGCATGTTATCAGGAAAGACCGATTGCTAAAAAAGGACATCATGTTTGGTAAAGTAGAGGGTCAGTGAAAATGAGGGAAATCCTCCATGAGATGAACTGACGCAGTGGCTGCAATAATGGGCTCAAACATACCAAGGACTATGAGGACGGTGCAGGCCCAGACAATGTTTCATTCTGTCATACATAAGGTGGCCAGAAAACCAAGCCAACTCAATGGCAAGTAACAACAACAATAACAGCTACTCACAGAAGTAGAGGTCTAAGCACTAAGAGAGACCTGAAAGACCGTGCCTCAGGGCTTTCTAGATGAAGCTATGTCACTTAATAGTCGTACTTTAAGTATGTTATCCTCACTTTTTTCTTCTCTAAGATGGGAATAATAATAGAAGTATTATTAAACACAATTTTCCATAGGATTGTTATGAAGATGAAATGAAGCATTCCATATAAAGCATTCTCTCCCTTGTCCAGTACACAGTGAAAACTCAATCAATGCCACTGAGGAAGAGAGACTAAGGTGAGACAGAGCCTCCACAGTGTTGCATTAAAAATCCTGTTTCCTTTGTGGGGCTTCCTCCCCTCCAGCTTTGCATCTGAATCTTGCTTTTGCTTGGAGGTTATAGGTAAATCCCATTGCGTCTGCATAGTATGATTAAGAATGTTGCTGACATAACTTGTATGAATTCCCTGCTTGTAAAACCCTTAAAAGTAACTTGTCTGCTCCCGCTTTGGGAGCAGTCTTGGCCACAGCAGCTCTGACTGACTCCTTTTCCTCGCACAACAAAATAAAGGTGCCTTTCCCGTTCTCCCATGTCGGCCTCTTGTTTATTGGCCAATACAAGTCATGCAGAGCAAGAACCTGGGGTTTCCACCCGGTAATATTTCCAAAGGAACCTTCTCAAGACCCCTCAATGACTATCTATTTGGGCAAAGGAGGGGAAGGTCCAACAGATGTGACTCTGTGTCCCCTGGTGAGATGCAGGTCCTCTCTGCTATTCTACCTCCAGATGGGAATGATGCAAATAAATGAGAAAAGAAGATAAAGTCTGAGCTGAGAAACTTGGCCCCTTCAATCATCTCCTTTCACTCCCCTCAGAAGAAGAAACATAGTGTCTAAAATCATTGCAATGACACAGGCAGAGGTCTGTTTATTTTAAAGTTAACAAAAGAGAACATATTCCTTTTTGAATTTCGATTATTAGCCAAAATAAAAATAACCTAGCTATGCCATAGCTAAATGTAGATTTCTTTCTCCACCCTATTATCCACCCTTCAGCTCCATCTTCAAAATCCCATGAGATTTAAACTCTTACTTTAAAATTGAATTTTGACATTGTTTGCTAGTAAGAGCTGTGTGAGCACCTGCTGACCCCATAGGTCCCCTGGGTGCAGCTAGAGCTGGGCAGGATTCTGGGATCAGCTTTGCCACGGTCCTCCTTAGTCAAGCTCCCAGCACGGTGTCTGGCAGATTACAATGACAGTGGAAAGTTAGCTGGCCTCCTTAGTTTCTTCACTTAAGATACTTCATGGCTGGTTTTTCTATGATCCCTCATAGTGCATAGAGTTCAATGCTATATATGAATAAGTAAGTAATGGGCATTCAGAGGAGCTGTTGCCACTGATAGGGCACTTCTGTGCAAACTAGGAAACAGCACCCCCTTAGGGTGATGCAGCCCCATAAGCTGAATTTCACCCCCGCTTGCCCGCTCAGCCCCGGGCACTTTTGTGCAGAGCAATAAAAAATGCACCATCTTACATATTAGTCCTGGAAGCAGTAAACATTTCTTGATTCAGTGCACGTCCTCACTGACCTTTATTCTAGCTGTTTTTTCTGGCAAGTAGACTGTGATTAGGTGCCTGGATCGTGCAAATGGTTTGCTCTTGGCTACTAACCGAAAGATTGGCGGTTCGAACTCACCCAGCAGTGCCATGGAAGAAAGGCCTGGTGATCTGCTTCCATAGAAATTACATAGATTGAAAACCCTATGAAGCTCAGTTCTACTCTGACACACAAAGGTTGTCAGGAGTCATAATCGACTTGACAGCAACAGGTTTGGGATTTTTTAGGCTGTGATTAGTAACAAGCATCTCAATGAAGTCTTGAGTGGGATCAGGGAAATAACAATTTTATAACTACGCTTACATCTCAGATAGCTGCAGCAACAACATAATAGAATACGGAGAACATAATAATAACGGTTAATTTACCCTGAATATTTACTAACATGCTGTGTTAAGGGCTTTCCGTGTACTATCCCATTTAATATTCCCAACAACCTATGAGATACATTTCCATTTTACAAGTAAGAAAACATTAAATGAGAGAAGTTCAAGAACTTAAAACTGTTGAAACAAAGATTTGAACCCATGACAACCTACTACTTCCCAAAATGCTAAACCTGTAGAATAGGAAATATTTTAGGTTTTACTTGATGTACTGGCACAGCGTTAAACACCATGGAACCACCTGGGAAGACCATAATTCTCTTTTCAACTTTCTCTCAATCCTTCTAATTATGGCTCTGTCTGGTGCTGGAATGTCTTTAACAAATCCCTGCCCCCCGCCATTTCAATCAATAGAAAACAAGTCTCAGGCTCAAAGCATTCAACAAAAGATAGTACTTAGATAAAATTTAATAGCAATTTTATCATAATATTAAGTTATCCTCTACTATGGAAAGTGATACTGGTTCTCCATTTTCCAACTATCATGAAAACTTTCCTTTTAAATAAAGTCATGTAAGTTTTAAAGAAAAAAATAGTAAGCAAATAATAATGCGGTATATTTAATATGTTAGAAACAGTGGCTGTGGTATGCAGAGATGCTCCAATATGGCAAAACTGGGAAAGTGTTAAACCAACGACTGAGGATGAGGAATCAAACCAGTTGCCTTGGAGTCAGTTATGATTCATGGTGCCCCCATTGGTGTCAGAGTAGAACTGTGCCTCTTAGGATTTCCAATGGCTGATTTTTTAGAAGTAGTTCATAGGCCTTTCTTCCAAGGTGTCTCTGGGTGGACTGGAACCTCCAACCTTTCAGTTAGCAGCTGAATATGTTAGCCATTTGCATCATCCAAAGAAACTGTGCACTATACCACTATGCCACTTAACATGGGCTTTGACTTCAAGAAATATGTAAGCTTCTATCCCAGTATTGCTAGTTACTAGCTGTGTGGCCTTGGAAAATCCCTCCATCTAAGTCTTAGTTTACTCATCTGAAAAAAAACAGTTGATACACCCACTTTAAAGGTATTATTGTGACAGGTAAATGAAATAATTTTTGTGACAGCACCTACGAGAATGCCTGGCACAAAGTAGGTGCTCAATAAATATTAGTTTCTTCTACTCTCTCCCTCCTTCTACTTGCCAGTCAGACCTGACAGAAAAATGATTAATCTTCTTTTCATTTATTTTCTTCTTTTCTTTAAATAGTTTTTAATTAAATATTAAGTAGAGAAAAGCATTTATAAAATTTGTTAGGCATAAAGCAAAATGAGTCAACTAAAAACTAAGCATTGCCGTTACCTTTAGAGCCTCTGTATGCACCTTCCCTTCTCCTCCTCACTCAGAGCTAACCAGTCTCCTGAATTTTGGATTTCTTATTCTTTGTTTTCTTTATAGTCTTACTGTCTCTGCTGACCATTTGCAAGCACTGCTCTCCTGGTGGCTCCCCTCAGCACTACTACATCAAAGAAAAATTATTTTGAATTTTTCTTTATACTATGGCATTTCGGGCTTACAGAAACTTAGGCTTAACCCTAAATAATATACTCCCACATTTCCCAGCATCTATCAGTTTGTAGTACCATAGTGGCTTGTAAGTTGCTGTGATGCTGGAAGCTATGCCACTGGTATTTCAAATACCAGCCAGGTCACCCATGATAGGCAGTTTACAGTGGAGATTCCAGACTGAAACAGACTACGAGGAAGGACTTGGCAGTCTACTTTTGGAAAAAACTAGCCATTGGAAATCTTCTGAATAGCAGTGGAACATTGTCTGATACAGTGCCAGAAGATGAGCACCTCAGGTTGGAAGGCACTGAAAATACAACTGGGAAAGAGCTGTCTCCTCAAAGTAGAGTCAACCTTAATAACGTGTTGTTGTTGTTGTTGTTAGGTGCCATCGAGTCGGTTCCAAATTATACCAACACTATGTACAACAGAACTAAATACTATCTGGTCTGCAACATCATCACTATCGTTGTATGCTTGAGCCTATTGTAGCAGCCACTGTGTCAATCCATCTCATTGAGAGTCTTCCTCTTTTTCACTGACCCTCTACTTTACCAAGCATGATGTCCTTCTACAAGGATTGGTCCCTCCTGATAACATGTCCAAAGTATGTAACACCAAGTCTCCCCATCCTTGCTTCTGATAGCATTCTGGCTGTGCTTCTTCCAAGACAGATTTGTTCATTCTTCTGGCAGTCCACGATATATTCGATATTCTTTGCCAACACCATAATTCAAAGGCATCAATTCTTCTTCAGTCTTCACTATTCATTGTTCGGGTTTCACATGCACATAAGGCGATTGAAAACACCAATGGCTTGGGTCAGGTGCACCTTAGCTCTCAAAGTGACACTTTGCTTTTCAATACTTTAAAGAGGTCTTTTGCAGCAGATTTGCCCGATGCAATGCATCATTTAATTTCTTGACTTCTATTTCCATGAGTGTTGATTACGGATCCAAGTAACATGAAATCCTAGACAACTTTCAGTATTTTCTCTGTTTATCATGATATTGCTTATTGGTCCAGTTGTGAGGATTTTTGTTTTCTTTATGTTGAGATATAATCCATACTGAAGGCTGTGGTCTTTGATCTTCATCAGTAACTGCTTCACTTTCAGCAAGCAAGGTTGTGTCATCTGTATATTGTAGGTTGTTAATGAGTCTTCTCCTATCCCGATGACACATTCTTCTTCATATAGTCCAGCTTCTTGGATTATTTGATCAGCATACAGATTGACTAAGTGTAGTGAAAGGATACAACCCTGATGCACACCTTTCCTGACTTTAAACCACACAGTAGCCCCTTGTTCTATTCAAACTGCCTCTTGGTCTACGTACAGGATCCTCATGGGCACAATTAAGTGTCCTGGAATTGCCATTCTTCACAATATTATCCATGTGTTTGTTAGTTTGTTGTACTATGTGGCTTGTGTGTTGCTGTGATACTAGAAGGTTTGCCACCGGTATTTCAACTATCAGCAGGGTCACCCTTAATGAACAAGTTTCAGCTTCCAGGCTAACACAGACTAGGAAGAAGGACCTGGAAGTCTACTTCTGAAAAAATTGGCCAGTGAAAACCTTACGAATAGCAGTGGAACATTGTCTGATACAGTGCCAAAAGATAATGCCCTCAGGTTGGAAGGCACTCAGAATACCACTGGGGAAGAGCTGCCTCCTCAAAATAGAGTCAATCTTAATGACATGGATGGAGTCGAACTGTTGGGACTTCCATCTGCTGGTATGGCAAGAATAAAAATAAGAAGAAGCATCTGCAAACATCCACTAATAATCAGAAAGTGGAAAGTACAAAGCATGAATCTAGGAAAATTGGAAGTTGTCTAAAATGAAATGGAATGCATAAAGATCAATATCCTAGACATTTTAGTGAGTTGAAATGGACTGGTATTGGCCATTTTGAACTGGATAATCGTATGGACTACTATACCGGGAATGACAAATTGAAGAAGCATGGTGTTGTGTTCATCTTCAGAAAGAATATTTCAAGATACATACTGAAGTACAAAGCTTAACCCATACATCTACAAGAAAACCAGTTAATATGATTATTCAATAAATTTACGCACCAAACACAAAGGCCAACATGAAGAAATTAAAAATTTTTACCAACTTTTAAAGTCTGAAACTGATCAAACATGCAATCAAGGTGTATTGACAATTACTGCCAACTAGAACGTGAAAGTTGGAAACAAAGAAAGATTGGTAGTTGGAAAATATGGCTTGGTGATAGAAACAACACTGGAGATCACGTGATAGAATTCTGCAAGACCAAGACTTCTTCATTACAAATACCTTTTTTCAACAACATAAACTGTAATTACATGCGTCTGTCAGTTTGTCGTACTGTGGGGGCTTGCATGTTGCTATGACGCTGGAAGCTGTGCCACCAGTGTTCAAGTACTAGCCAGGAAGGCTTCAGCTGAGCTTCCAGACTAAGACCGACTAGGAAGAAGGGCCCAGCGGTCTACCTCTGAAAAGAATTAGCCAGCGAAAACCTTCTGAGTAGCAGCGGAACATTGTCTGATACAGTGCCAGAAGGTGAGCTCCTCGGGTTAGAAGGCACTCGAAATATGACTGGGGAAGAGCTGCCTCCTCAAAGTAGAGCTGATATGGATGGAATCAAGCTTCCAGGACCTTCATTTGCTGACGTGGCACTACTCAAAATGAGAAGAAACAGCTGCAAACATCCATCAATAATCAGAACATGGAATGTATGAAGTATGAATCTAGGAAAATTGGAAACTGTCAAAAATGAAATGGAACACATAAACATCGATATCCTAGGCATTAGTGGGTTGAAATGGACTGGTATTGGCCATTTTGAATCAGATAACCATATGGTCTACTATGCTGGGAATGACAAATTGAAGAAGAATGGTGTTGCATTCATCATCGAAAAGAGCATTTCAAGATCTATCCTGAAGTACAATGCTGTCAGAGATAGGATAATATCCATATGTCTACAAGAAAGACCAGTTACCACTATTATTCACATTTACACACCAACCACTAAGTCCAAAGATGAAGAAATTGAAGATTTTTACCAACCTCTACAGTCTGAAATTGCTCGAGCATGCAATCAAGATGCATTGATAATTACTGGTGATTGGAATACGACAGCTGAAAACAAAGAAAAAGGATTGGTTGGAAAATATGACCCTGGTGATAGAAATGATGCTGGAGTTCAGGTCGCATGATAGAATTTTGCAAGACCAATGACTTCTTCATTGCAAATACCTTTTTTCAACAACATAAATGGTAACTATGCATGTGGATGTCACCAGATGGAATACACAGGAATCAAATCAACTACATCAATGGAAAGAGGCTATGGAAAAGCTCAATACCATTGGTCAGAACAAGGCCAGGGGCTGAATGCGGAACAGATCATCAATTGCTCATATGCAAGTTCAGGTTGAAACTGAAGAAAACTAGAACAAGTCCACAAGAGCCAAAGTACGACCTTAAGCATATCCCACCAGAGTTTAGAGACCTTTTCAAGAATAGATTTGATGTGTTGAACACTAATGACCGAAGATCAGACAAGTTGTGGAATGACATCAAAGACATCATACATGAAGAAAGCAAGTGGTCATTAAAAAGACAAGAAAGAAAGAAAAGACCAAAATGGATGTCAGAAGCGTCTCTGAAACTTGCTCTTGAACATCGAATACTAAAGTGAAAGGTAGAAAGATGAAGTAAAAGAACCGAACAGAAGACTTCAAAGGGCAGTCCGAAAAGACAGAGTAAAGTACTATAATGACATGTGCAAAGACCTGGAGGTAGAAAACCAAAAGGGAAGAACACACTCAGAATTTCTCAAGCTGAAAGAACTAAAGAAAAAATTCAAGCCTTGAGTTGCAATACTGAAGGATTCTACAGGTAAAATATTAAACAATGCAGGAAGCATTAAAAGAAGATGGAAGGAATACATACAGTCACTATACCAAAAAGAATTGGTCGACGTTCAACCATTTCAGGAGATAGCATATGATCAGGAACCAATGGTACTGAAAGAAGAAGTCCAAGCCACACTGAAGGCATCGGCAAAAAACAAGCATCCAGGAATTGAAGGAATAACAGTTGAGAAGTTTCAACAAATGAATGCAGGACTGGAAGTGCTCACTTGTCTATGCCAAGAAATTTGGAAGACAGCTACCTGGGCAATTGACTGGAAGAGATCTGTATCTATGCCCATTCCCAAGAAAGGTGATCCAACAGAAGGCAGAAATTATCAAATAATATCATTAATATCACATGCAAGTAAAATTTTGCTGAAGATCATTCAAAAGTGGCTGCAGCAGTATATCAACAGGGAACTGCCAGAAATTCAAGCCAGATTCAAAAGAGGATGTGGAACCAGAGATATCATTGCTGATGTCTTACAGATCCTGGGTGAAAGCAGAGAATATCAGAAGGATGTTTACCTGCATTTTATTGACTATGCAAAGGCAATCGACTGTGTGGATCATAACAAATTATGGATAACATTGCAAAGCATAGGAATTCCAGAACACTCAATTATGCTTATAAGGAACCTGTACATAGATCAAGAGGCAGTCCTTCGAACAGAACAAGGGGGTGCTGCATGGTTTAAGTCAGGAAAGTTGTGCATCAGGGTTGTATCCTTTCACCATACTTATTCAATCTGTATGCTGAACAAATAATCTGAGAAGCTGGACTATATGAAGAAGAATGTGGCATCAGGAGTAGAGGAAGATTCATTGACAACCTGCGATATGCAGAAGACACAACTTTGCTTGCTGAAAGTGAAGAGGACTTGAAGCACTTACTGATGAAGATCAAAGACTATAGACTTCAGTGTGGATTACACCTCAACATAAAGGAAACAAAAATCCTCACAACTGGACCAATAAGCAACATCATGATAAACAGAGAAAATATTGCAGTTGTCAAGGATTTCATTTTACTTGGATCCACAATCAACACCCATGGAAGCAGCAGTCAAGAAATCAAAAGATGCAGTGCATTGGGCAAATCTGCTGCAAAAGATCTCTTTAAAGTATTGAAAGGCAAGGATGTCACCTTGAAGACTAAGGTGCACCTGACCTAAGCCATGGTGTTTTCATTTGCCTTATATGCATTCAAAAGCTGGACAATGAATAAGGAAAACTGAAGAAGAATTGATGCCTTTGAATTGCGGTGTTGGTGATGAATACTGAATATACTGTGGACTACCAGAAGAACAAACAAATTTATCCTGGAAGAAGTACAACCAGAATGCTCCTTAGAAGCAAGGATGGTGAGACTTCGTCCCACGTACTTTGGACATATTATCAGGAGGGACCAGTCCCTGGAGAATGACATCATGCTTGGTAAAGTAGAGGGTCAGGGAAAAAGAAGAAGGCCCTCAACAAGATGGGTTGACACAGTGGGTGCAGCAATGGAGTCAAGCATAACAACCATCATGAGGATGGTGCAGGACAAGGCAGTGTTTTGTTCTGTTGTACGTAGGGTCGCTATGAATCGGAACGGACTCTATGGCACCTAACAACAACAAAAACATACATGTGCACCTTGCCGGAAGGAATACACAGGAATCAAATTGACTACATCTGTGGAAAGAGATGATGGAAAAGCTCAATATCATCAGCTAGAACAAGGCCAGGGGCTGACCCTGCAACAGACTATCAGTTGCTCATATGCAAGCTCAATTTGAAGTTGAAGAAAATTAAAACAAGTCCATGAGAACCAAAATATGACCTTGAATATACCCACCTGAATTTGGAGACCACCTCAAGAATAGATTTGACACATTGAATACTAATGACCAAAGACTAGACTAGTTGTGGGATGACATCAAGTACATCATACATCAAGAAAGCAAAGGTCATTAAAAAGACGAGACAGAAAGAAAAGACAAAAATGGATGTTAGAAACTTGCTTTTGAACATAGAGTAGTTAAAGTGAATGGAACAAATGATGACATCAAAGAGCTCAACAGAAGATTTCAAAGCGTGGCTCAAAAAGACAAGCAAAGTATTATAATGAAATGTTCAAAGACCTAGAGTTAAAAACCCAAAAGGAAAGAACATGCTAGATATTTCTCAAGCTGAAAGAACTGAAGAAAACATTCAAGCCTTGAGTTGCAATATTGAAGGATTCTATGGGCAAAATACTGAACGATGCAGGAAGCATCAAAAGAAGATGGAAGGAATACAGAGTCCCTATACCAAAATTGACATTTAACCATTTCAGGAGGTAGCACATGATCAAGAACTGAGGGTACTGAAAGAAGTCTAAGCTGCACCAAAGGCAATGGCAAAAAACAAGACTCCAAGGAATAATAATTGAGATGTTTCTACAAATGGATGCTGTGCTGAAGGTGCTCACTCATCTATGCCAAGTAATTCGGAAGACAGCTACCTGGCCAACCAATTGGAAGAGACCTATATTTGTGCCCATTCAAAAGAAAGGTGCAGAAATTATTCAACAATACAATTAATATAAAACACAAGTAAAATTTTGCTGAAGATAATTCAAATACAGTTGCAGCAGTACATCAACAGGAAACTGCCAGAAATCCAAGCCAGATTCAGAAGAGAATGTGGAACAAGGGATATCATTGCTGATGTCAGATAGATCCTAGCTGAAAGCACAGAATACCAGAAAGATGTTTACCTGTTTTATTGACTATGCAAATACATTCCACTGTGTGGATCATAACAAATTATGGATAACTGCAAAAGTGGGAATTCCAGAACATTTAATTGTGCTCATGAGGAACCTGTACATAGACCAAGACGCAGTTGTTCAAAAAGAACAAGGGGATAATGCACTGTTTAAAATCATGAAAGATGTGTATCAAGGTTGTATCATTTCACCATACTTATTCAATCAGTATGCTGAGCAAATAATTCGAGGTGCTGAACTATATGAAGAAGAAAGTGCCATCAGGATTGGTGGAAGACTCATTAGCGACCTGTGATATGCAAATGACAACTTTGCTTCCTGAAAGCTAAGTGGACTTAAAGCACTTACTAATGAAGATCAAAGACTGCAGCCTTCAGTATGGATTACACCTCAACATAAAGAAAACAAAAATCCTCACAACTGGACCAATAAGCAAAATCATGAAGAACACAGATAAGACCGAAGTTGTCAATAATTTCCTTTTACTTGGATCCACAGTCAACAGCAGACAAGAAATCAAACGACAAATTGCATTGGGCAAATCTACTGCAAAAGACCTCTTTAAAGTGTTGAAAAGCAAAGATGTCACTTTGAGGACTAAGATGCGCCTGACGAAGCCACGATCTTTTCAATGGCCTCGTATACATGCAAATTCTGAACAATGAATAAGGAAGACCAAAGGAGAATAGATGTTGGAGAAGAATGTTGAATAGATGGTGGACTGCAAGAAGAAGGAAAAAGTCTGTCTTGGAAGAAGTACAGCCAGAATGCTCCTTAGAGGCAAGGATGGGGAGCCTTCACCTCACGTACTTTGGACATGTTATCAAGAGGGACCAGTCCCTGGAGAAGGACATTATGCTTGGTAAAGTAAAGGGTCAGGGAAAAAGAGGAAGACCTTCCAAGAGATAGATTGACACAGTGTTTGCAACAATGGGCTCAAGCATAGCAATGACTGTGAGGATGGTACAGGACTGGGCAGTGTTTCATTCCGTTGTACATAGGGTTGCTATGAGTCAGAACCGGCTTCAGAGCACCTACCAACAACAGTAGCAACCACATTTCCCAAAGTAAGACCACAAAACACAGAATTAATTTAAATGTTTATAAAACTTCAATAACCTGCTCATGGAGGAATCCTGGGTAGTATTAGAGTTTCCAGATTAGAATTGGGCTTAATCAAAATTAAAAACTTTCAAGTATCAAAGGACACTTTCAAGAAAGTAGAGACAAAAAACAGAATGGAAAAATGGTTTGAAATTCATAACTCTAATAAGGGTCTAGAATCTGGAACATATAAAGAACTCTTACAAATCAATAATAAAAAGACAAATAGCCTAATTAAAAATAGGCAAGAATTTGAATGGACATTTCTCCAAAGAAGATATGCAAATACCAATAAGCATATGAAAGATGCTGAACATTATTGGGGAAACGTATATCAAAACCACAATATGACATCAATTCACACCCACTAGGGTAGCTATAATCAAAAAGACAAACAATAACAAGTATTGTCAAGGATGTGGAGAAACTGGTACCCTTATACATTGCTGGTGGGAATATAAAATGGTACAGTCCCTTTGGAGAACAGTTTGGTGGTTCCTCAAAAAGTTAAAGATAGAAGTATGGTATGACCCAGACATTCCACTCCTAGGTTTATGCAAAAGAGAATTGAAAACATATGTTCACTCAAAAACTTGTACACAAATATTCATAGCAGAATTATTCATAATAACCAAGAAGTGGAGACAACCCAAATGTCCATCAACTAACGAAGGGATTCACAAAATTTGGTATATCCACATGGTAGAATATTATCCAGCTATTAAAAGAAATGAAGTTCTGATACATGCTACAATACGAATAAACCTTGAAAACATTATGCCAAGTGAAAGGAGACAAAAGGCTACATATTATAGAATTTCATTTGTATGAAATGTCCAGAATAGGCAAATCCACAGAGATAGAAAGTCAATTAGTAGTTGCCAACGACTAGGGTAAGAAGGAAATTGGAGTGTCTGCTAATGGTACAGGGTTTCTTTTGGGGGAGATTAAAATGTTCTGGAATAGATACTGGAAAAATTTGCATAACCTTGAAATATATTTAAAAAAAAAAAAACACTGAACTGTACACTTTAAAATGGTGAAGTTTGTGGTATGTGAATTACATCCCAATTTTTTTTAAAAAAAGGAAAGAAAATAAGTCTCTGGGAGAAAGTAGCACTTGGACAAAAATTTGAAGGAAGTAAGAGAGCAAGGGACCAGATATCTAGGGAAATGAAATGTCAAACAATGTAAACAGCAAAACATATTCCAGAGTTCAATATTCAACATTCCTGTTCTGATTTTTAAATCTTTGTTACTGTCGTGGCACAATTTAATGTAATCCCAATGTGTGGAGATAAGGAGGAGAATAAATAAAAGGTTAAGAGACTCTGGAAAGGGAAATTGAATTATTGAATCACAAAAAAAGGAAAGCAGAAATATGGAAAAATATGAGAACAATAGAATAAAATTAAAAAGCTGCAAAGAAAGGGAAAAGATAAGAGAAGCACCAGCATAGTGAGGAAATTAAGCACTACAATCAGACAGATGTGGGTTATATTTCAACTCTGCATCAGCTAGCAATTCCCTTGAGAAATTTTCCAAAATCTATGCTCTTCTGTTTCCCATACTTTATAAAAGACCTAGGAACAATAGTATCTACTTTATGGGGCTGCTGTGATAAATGAGTAAGGTGAAGTATGTAAAACACTAAATTTGACCCTTGGTGGGCTCTGAGTATAAAATCATTATTCACAATAATCATCATAATAATAAATTTTTAAAAAGCCTAGTTGCCTTGGAGTCAGTTCTGACCCATGGCAACCTCATGTGTGTCAGAGTAGACCTGTGCCCCACTGAGTTGTCAATGGCTGATTTTTCAGAAGTAGATCACCAGGCCTTCTTCCGATGCACCCATGGGTCAACTTGAATTGTCAACCTTCTGGTTAGCAGCCAAGTGAGTTAAACTTTTTCACCAGCCAAGGACTCCAATAATAGTAATACACAATACAAAAATTGTAAAGGGTCTTAAGAAGTTTTGAAAAGTAAACTTACACATTCAAATATAAATAACAATAGAAGAGATATATGATATATGTACAGACTCTGTATATTTTAATTATTTAAATATTAATTTAATCTCAGATGTTTTTATTTAAATTAAACAGCACAGAAGATTAATGCAAAGAGGCATTGCCTATATTTTAAGGTGTTAATTGGTCAGAAGTTCTCCTTTGTTAGAGAAATAAGAATGCATTTGCAGACTAAATTAAAGAACACTTTCCACATGAGTTCAATATTTTTAGAAAACATTTTATGCTTAAAACTATTTTGAGAATAACACTGTGGTAAAAAAAACACTCCACCAAAAAGCCACTTTGCTAATTAAAGCATATGAAACCAAACAACTGTTTTTTGGAATTGATCTTGCTGGTTTACATGCTACAGAAAATTACTTCCCATGTTTCCTTCAAGTGGGATAAAGTTAGTGAAAAATCTAGCTAAGTGAGAATGAGCAGAAGTTGACATATTTGAACACTTTTGCTGGCATATGTCAGATTCTTTTAAAAAAAATGTTTGGGAGAATACAGTCTTTTGGGCATTAAAGGCAACCATTAAACAAAAGGAAGAGTACTGGATTAGGGAACAGGAGACAGGGGCTGTATCCCTGGATCTGAATACTCTCTAGCCAGAGGTTCTTGGCAAGTTAATTCTTCTGTATCTCAGTTTCTTCTTTGGTAAAATGAGAGGGTTTTATTTGCTGGATTATATGATTCCTCTCAATTCTAATAATCATATGGTTCTGTGCAATATTTCCTCTTCTAGAAGAAAAATGCCAAGGCTATTTTCCTCTTTAAGTATTACTAACAGATAGATATCAATTCCAGAGTCTGGGTCAGCTTTGCCTTAGTGGGTTAGTCAACGTTCACATGGTGTTCTTCTCTTCAGCTCTCATCTCTTCTTTTCTGTTGTGGTTCCTTCTGCCATTAAGAAACTGCAACAGGAACTCCTGGTAAGAACCTCTTATTATACTCAAAATATTTTACAAGTATACCATGAAATAATCAACAAATCAGATCAGACACTCAACATACAGATACAGAGCAGCCCTGCCAAAAACTAGAGGTGAACCTGGGTTGATTTTGACGAGCCTTATAAAAATTTGTGTCCTTTGGTATATGTGTGCATGGACTTATATCCATCTATTAAAGTGGAATTGTATTAATTTCAAAACGCAATTATTTTAAGTGAGTTTTGTTTAGTTGTGTTGGGGATGATCAAAGAGATGAATGAAGGAGTTATATTCACTGAAAATGAACAGAAACATATTTACTAGGAAGGGAGAAAAATAAAACACAAGGATATATGTATATTTAAAACATCAGAAAATTTGGAAATAAAAAGATCATCATTGAAAAAATATTAAATGCTTGTTAGATAGGAAAAATTGAACTGAACACAAAAAGTGATTCAGAGATTTGGAAGGTGTTAGTAAGAATTTTACCCATAATGCAGCAAAACAAGATAAATAAATTAAAACTATGAGAGAAGTTAGGAGTCATGAAGGATAGATAAGAAGCTCTATCATAAATCTAATAGCAGATCCAGAAGAGAAGAGAGTGCAAAAGCAGAGAAAAGGAAATATTCAAAAAGATAAAGTCCAAAATTTTTTCACAGTTAAAAAAAACCATGGGAGTCCTCAAATCAAAAATATAATATAAGCCTAGAGCAGGGAAAATAAAAATAAATTTATACCTACATCCATCTTGCAGCGATTAAGAGCTTGGCTGCTAACCAAAAGGTTGACAGTACATCCACCTTACTGAAACTACAGAACATCAAGGAAGAGGGGGAGAAGCGTCCTAAAAGTTACCAAAGGGAAAAGAGAGATTTACTACAAGGAAATGACAATTAGATTGACAACAAACTTCTTTCTCATCAGCAACTTTTCATCACCAACACTAGAAGACAAAGGAGAAATATCTTCAAAGTGCTGAGGAAAAAAAATAACTCTCAATCTTGAATTTTATATCTAACCTAATATTATTCAACAGTGAGAGCAAAACATCGACATATTCAGATATACGGAGACTAAGAGAATTTACCTGCCAGAGACCTTCATTAATTAATGAAAGACAGTTTATCAAGAAGAAAAGTGAGGAACAAAACCAAAGCCAGGAACACTGAAGTCAATAAAATATGGCAGTGAATTTAATTTTTAAAATCATATTTCAGGCTAAAAGGATAAAAACTAAAATTCTAGATAACAGTAACAACACAAGCAGGTGTTGAACAAGCAGTTGAATTGTGCTAGGTCATTGATTTTCAGAAGAAATACAAAAATGCAGAATTATGATTTCATTTTCTGTACATACTGAATCTTTTTATTTATATAAAGTTCCAAAAGAGACATGACTAATTTATGCTGCTAGACATCAAGATAGTGGTCGATTTGAGGGTGGGGAGATAGTGACAGGACGTGAGTCTGAGGGGTCTCTTTGGATGGTGTTAGTATTCTGCTTTTGACCTGGGTGGTAGTTTCATGGCTGTGTTCAGTTTGTGAAAATTCATTGAATTGTTTATATATATGATTTTGTGTAATTTTCTATATATGTATTTTTTTTTACTATTTTTATTTATTTTGTTGTTGTTGAGAATACACCCCACATAGCACACACAAATTCAGAAGTTTCTACATGTACCATTTAGTGACACTGAGTACATTCTTCAAGTTGTGCAGCCATTTTCACCTTCCTTTTCCAAGTTGTTCCCCCCAATTCACATAAATTCACTGCCCCCTAAGGTTCCTAGCTCATCTTTTGAGTTGATTTATCTGCATTTTTAAAATTTAAGGGTAATTAACAAAAGACTGCTTGAATATGAAAAATGCAAAATTATGACTGAGCATGCATTTAAAAAATTTAAGGATATTTACCAAAAGATTTTTTTAAAAATCTACACTTTAAGAACCATAAAAGGTGGGGGGATAGGAATACAGAATGATTTACCATCCAAAAGTACAGGCAAAATAAAAAAGAGAAAGAATGCTACATAGAAAAATTTAAAATACTATAGAGGAATATGTCCCAATAGAAGCATCTTTTCCTTAAAGTCAATAATCTGGTACTTAAAATCAGACTACCTAAAAAGATAATGATAACTCGGAGTCTTTCTTTATCTTAAAGAGAAAAAAATGTAAAGTAGTGTAGATCAATTAAAAATTTCCAACATATTTATAATTTTTCTTAAATGAAACTAAGGCACAGTATAATGCCTGTATGTATAAGCAACAAATTATCATGATAGGACATGAAATGCTTAACATATTTCTTCCCGTTCACCAATTAATGTGATTTTTTACAAACAAGTGCTTTGTATCCAGTGACATGACCTCCCTTGAAGCCAGGAAAATCTGAGTCACACATCTCCTTTATTGACATTGGGGCACTTTTCAAAATGTGCACAAGTGATTCTGAAGTTCTACTAATTACATTTAGACTATAACCCATGACTTTTCTCATACATCAAACTGTTGAAAATTTTTTATTGGATTGGATATAAATTTTTCTCATGTAAACATCAGCCCAAAAACATAGTATTGAGAGATACGATTCTTCTAACGCATTCTTCTGGAAAAACATTAATAGGAAAGATGTTCTGTGGAGTATAATTAAAATAAGTTACAACAATTAAACATACTAATTAAAGGATAGATTATTCAACTGGATAAATAAACAAAATCAAGTTATATGCTGCAGAGAAGTGACACACCTAAAACAGAACCACACAGACAGTTGAAAATAACAGGACAGAATAAATAAACCTCGTGCATTAACTAGAATTAGGTTCTGCTATGAGTGACCATCTCAAGAATAGATTTGACACATTGAACATTAATGACCAAAGACCAGGGGAGTTGTGGGATGACATCAAGGACATCAGACATGAAAAAAGCAAAAGGTCATTAAAAGACAGGAAAGAAAGACCAATGGATATCAGGAGAGACTCTGAAATTGCCCTTGAATGTAGAGTAACTAAAATGAATGGAAGAAATGATGAAGGAAAAGAACTGAACAGAAAATTTCAAAGGGTGGCTCAAGAAGACAAAGCAAAGCATTATGATGATATGTGCAAAAACCTGGAGTTGGAAAATCAAAAGGGAAGAACACACTCGGCATTTCTCCAGCTGGAAGAACTGAAGAAAAAATTCAAGCCTCAAATTGTAATATTGAAGGATTCTATGGGCAAAATTTTAAATGACGCAGGAAGCATCAAAAGAAGATGGAAGGAATACACAAAGTCACTGTACCAAAAAGAATTGGTCTATATTCAACCATTTCAGGAGGTAGCATATAATCAGGAGCCGATGGTACTTAAGGAAGAAGTCTAAGTTGCACTGAAAGCAATGGTAAAACACATGGCTCCAGGAATTGATGGAATACAAATTGAGATGTTTCAACAAACTGATGCAGCTCTGGAAGTGCTCACTCGTCTATACCAAGATATTTGGAAGACAGCTACCTGGCCAAATGACTGGAAGAAGTTCTTATTTGTGCCCATTCCAAAGAAAGGTGATCCAACAGAATGTGGAAATTATCAAACAATATCACTAATACCACAAGCAAGTAAAATTTTGCTGAAGATCATTCAAAAATGGTTGCAGCAGCACATCAACAGGGAACTGCCAGTAGTTCAAGCTGGATTCAGGAGAGAATGTGGAACCAGGGATATCATTGCTGATGTTAGATAGATCTTGGCTGAAAGCAGAGAATACCGGAAATATATTTACCTGTGTTTTATTGACCATGCAAAGGCATTCGACTGTGTGGATCACAAAAAATTATGGATAACATTTCTAACAACGGGAATTCCAGAACACTTAATTGTGCTCATGCAGAACCTGTGCATAGACCAAGAGGCAGTTGTTGGGATAGAACAAGGGGACACTGCATGGTTTAAAGTCAGGAAAGGTGTGCAGCAGGGTTGTATCCTTTCACCATACTTATTCAATCTGTATGCTGAGAAAATAATCTGAAACACTAGACTATATGAATAAGAATACAGCGTCAGTATTGGAGGAAGACTCATTAACAACTTGTGATACGCAGATGACACAGCCTTACTTGCTGAAAGTGAGGAGGACTTGAAGCACTTACCAATGAAGATCAAAGCCTACAGATTTCAGTATGGATTGCACCTCGACATAAAGAAAACAGAAGTTCTCACAACTGGACCAGTAAGTAACATCATGATAAACGGAGAAAAGCTAGAAGTTAAGAAATTAATCTTACTTGGATCCACAGTCAACACTCACGGAAGCAGCAATCAAGAAATCAAAGGACGCATTGCAATGGGCAAATCTGCTGCAAAAGACCTCTTGAAAATGTTAAAAAAGCAAAGATGTCAATTTGAGGACTAAGGTATTCCTGACTTGAGCAATGGTATTTTCCATCACCTCATATGCATTTGAAAGCTGGACAATGATTAAGAAAGATCAAAGAAGAATTGATGTCTTTGAATTATGGCGTCGGCTAAGAATATTGAATATACCACAGGCTGCCAGAAGAAGGAACAAATCTGTCTTGGAAGAAATACAGCCAGAATGCTCCTTAGCAGCAAGGATGGCAAGATTTTGTCTCACATATTTTGGACATGTTATCAGGAGGGATCAGTCCCTGGAGACAGACATCATGCTTGGTAAAGTAGAGGGTCAGCAAAAAAGAGGAAGACCCTCAACAAGAAGGACTGACACAGTGGCTGCAACAATGGACTCAAGCATAACAATGATTGTGAGGATGGCACAGGAGCGGGCAGTGTTTCGTTCTGTTGTACATAGAGTTGCTACACGAGTTGGAACTGACTCGACGGCACCACCACCACCACCACCAAGAAAGCGCTTGAATATCATTTACTAAATGTAAATGTGTGCTAAAAATGTAACGCAAACTCAGAACGTCAGCGATTAGTACAACATTCACTATAACATGGGCACTCAGGGGTAGGACCAGTTAGAAGTAGCCCACTTAGTTTTAAATCTACCTCCAATTTTATTATTTTGATTTCACGTCTCTGACCAAGAACTTTTTTTTTTTTTAACTTTTAATGAAGGTTTATAGAGCAAACTAGTTTCTCATTAAACAATTAATACACATATTGTTTTGTGACATTGGTTGCCAACCCCATGACATGTCAACACTCTACCCTTCCCAACCCTTGGTTCCCCATTACCTGCTTTCCTATCCCCTCCAGACTTCTCATCCTTGCTCCTGGGCTGGTGTGTCCATTTAATCGCGTTTTGTTTTATGGGCCTGTCTAATCTTTGGCTAAAGCACGAACCTCAGGAAT
Organism: Dugong dugon; assembly: GCA_030035585.1. Lineage (NCBI taxonomy): Eukaryota > Metazoa > Chordata > Mammalia > Sirenia > Dugongidae > Dugong > Dugong dugon. The sequence continues at coordinate 94,388,227 of CM057463.1, read as the reverse complement.
GACTTCATTACTGAGCTACGAGGGTGTCCAGGGGCCATACTCTTGGGGTTTCTTCAGCCTCTGTCAGACCACTAAGTCTTGACCAAAGACTTCTGAATCTACTTCCTAGTTAAGTTTATGCTAACTCAGTTTGTCCCGTTTTACAACCAATATGCTAATTAAAAGAATTATCAGTGTCTCTATCTGTAATTGCTTGAGACTGAGTGGGGCTTTACAATATAAAACCTTCTGCTTCATCTAACAGTTAATTGTTTATGTGTTCATTGTTCTGACACTGGCTGTGTTTCTTTTCCTATTGACTACTGCACTCAGTTCCAAGAGCTGCTTGGGTATAGACACAGAGAAAGAAGTTGGTTGCGTTTATCTAGGGTGTGGTAGCTATCAAGTCAAGGACAAAGGAGCAAAGGAGTATGTGCGAGAGCATCTTTATTGTGACAAATGTTAAGTGCAAGCTGACAAAGAGGGAAGATAAAAGAAGGCTGATGAACAGGAACGAAGTGGGGAACAGCAGACTCTGGGATGGAGTAAGTTAAATAATACTTCTAAACATTACCCAAACAGTTTGTTCTGTATCTTGGATGAGAGCTCTGGCTGAGCTCTCACAAGAAGAAATTATTTGAATTGACACTACACATTTGCTTTCAGTAGAAATGTTGCAGTTGATTAATCCATGAATCAATAAAATGCTAAGAAGGATGAAAATCACATTGAAAATAAATTAATTAACAGGTTTTATATAGTCTAAAAACTGAATCACAGTGAGTAGGCAGGTTGTCACTTCTCATTAAGCCTTTTCACCATAAATACCTTGCCTCTGTGTCTTTGGAGATAAGTCCTTGCTGCTAGAATTCAACGCTTCATCTACAGATACGGGCATGAAAAGAGAATGACTGAAAAGAAAATGAAAGTAGTGAATGTTTCTTCTCCATTAACCTGCTCAAATAGAAATCATGCAATGATGGATAGCTCAATTTACTTAGCATGCTCCAAACAGCAAAAAGCGGGCTGACTTCTACAAGTATTTTCATGTTTAGAAACCTTTGGTCCATTATTGACCTAAAGTCAAGGCAAGTATTTGGTCCATGAATATTAGCATATTTAGAAATTGTTTACTCATTATTTGAACTTAGAAAGCAACACATCATCAAATTGTTATTTATTTCTTATAAGGTCATGTGACTTCTGAGTTGTGTCATATGATTTAAAAAGGGAAAAATAAACACAGAAGGAAGCATAGCATGTTCTAAAACTTTTCAGAATAAAGACCTCTAAGTACAATGTGCATGTGTAACCAAAGCAGGTGTATCTGAATAATAGTTTTAAAAATGCACATTTGCATCCCACAACCCTCTCCCCCTAGCCTCTTCCTAAGGCACTTTCTTGGAACGTCTAGTCCTTCTCCTTGCAAACTAGATTGGTGTATCCATTGCCACAGGGTAGGTTATAACAACTCAATACAGATCAGAAGGCAGTCATCTTCATGACATTTGAATTTAAAAGTCTCTTGGAATTTATGGCAGAGGCACTAGTTTGAAAGAAAAGATGTTTTGAGAATCAAAGCCAAGACCCTGAAGGATCTGAGATGTAAATTATATGCCCCTAAAAATAGATTTGGGAGAATAGATAAGGCCAGGATAATCTTATCTTCAGAATAAACATTCTATAAACTACCGGAGCAGGGAGGAACTTCCAAGGGAAAGAGGTTTATTCTATCCAGAGGCAACTGAGGAGTTTCTTAAAAGTTTATGTAAATTGCGTGACTGTGATTCCAATCATAAGTAGTCCTGGTGGCACAAAAGTTAAGCACTCTGCTGCTAACGGAAAGGTTGGCGGTTAGAACCTACCCAGTGGCTCCTCGGGAGAAAGACCTGGTAATTTCCTTTAGTAAAGATTACAGCCATGAAAACCCTATGGGGCAGTTCTACTTGGTCACATGGGGTCTCTACGGGTTGAAATCGACTCAAGGGCACACAACACTTCCAATTATGCATTATACGCACTAGGAGTACATATGGGTTTGGAGAATTAAAAGCAAAGATTCAGAACCTGTGCCCTGCCTTGCAGGTAAAGAAAAGACCCCCGTTCTCAGCATGAATGGGAAGCTGTTATTAATTGCAGTCGAGTCTGGCTACAACTCATGGTGACCCCATGTATAACAGAACCGAAGGTTGCCGGGTCCTGCCCCATCTTTATGATCTTTGATATGTTTGAGCCTATTGTTATGGCTATTGTGTCAATCCATGTCCTTAAGGATTTCCTTCATTTTCACTGACCCTTTACTTCACTAAACATGATGTTGACTTAAGTAGAATGGGGAGCAGCCAAGTGAAAATGGCTATGCATTGTAGGCAGACATGCCTAAAGCAGCCACATTGACTTCTTACACTTTCCAGTGTAGCATAGGTGAAGCAGAACTTTTCCCCATGTGGCCAAGAGTGGTAAGGGTGTGGCCTTAAGAACTGTGACACCAAAAGGCCTGATGGTTGGGATGATGAGGGCACTGAGGCCATCTACATGGACCAATACATGGAGGATGTAGGATGCCAAGGATATCTTAAGGGACCCCAGCAAGGACTTATGGAGCCCAAATGTTCCTTACTACCCCCACACCCTATATTCATCCTCATACCTTGGCATTAGGCCAGATCTTCAGGAATTTAGACAACATAGTGGGATTATAAACAGTAAAATTAATAATTAACTGAGAAAACCAGTAATTGACTATCGATACTCAGAACTGACTTGATCAAGAAGAATAGAGGATTTCAGACTAAAAATTAAATTCTTTTTTAGAAAAATAAAATAAAATTAGAATATTTTACACTCTAGACTCTATGGTTGAAAAATTAATAGCCTCTTTGAGATCACACAAAATCCAGATCAGCACCAGATGCATTATAGGGTGAATGTTCATTTTTATGAAAGAATTCTCCACTTTATAAATAATACACCAAAGAACAGTTTTAAAATCCAACACTTACAGTGCATGTAACATATAATTGGGATTGTTGTTAGGTGCTGTCGAATGGATTTCGACTCATAGCAACTCCATGCGACAGGACTGCCCTATAGGGTTTTCTAGGCTGTAATCTTTACAGGAGCAGATTGCCAGGTCTTTTTCCTATGGAGCTGCCAGGGAGGTTCAATCCACCAACCTTTCCCTTAGCAGCTGAGAGCTTAAAATATTTCACCACCAGGACTCTTTATAATTGAGGGACTCATCGTTTGTCTATAACAAACCCATTTTAGACCTGCCAGTACTTTGGAATAATAACAAAACTCAAGCATATACTAAGTGCTCATCCACGTTTTTGTAATGCTGAGGGAACTGGATGTCTCTTTGGGGCAGAAATCAGTCAAAAACAGCTGACACTGAATGAGATAATGGACAGGCCCATGTGTATAGGAAAGAGGAAAAAAAACCACTGAGATGTGATGCCAGGTTCTGAGGCCTTAGTTGGTGGCATCTGGAAAGAAGTTTCACTGAAGAGCGAGACAGCTAGTTTCTCCATGAAGACATCAGAACCTTATTTGTGCGAGCACATGCCCACAACTGTGAGAATAGGACAAAAAAGAGAAGCAGTGAAATTCTGTGGGAGATGGAGTGAAGCTGACTAGGAAATATTTATTGCAATCTGGTGAGTAAAGTTAGTTCCTCTCAAGTTTTTATTTATGGAGTTTGTTTCTCCTGTCTGCAACTTGGACACAGGAGTCAGAAAACTCTTCAGCTTGATTACTCTACAAGTTGCAGATAACAAAATATGGTCTGGAGGGATCCTAGTGAAGTTTAAGCCTGTCCCTCTTCTCCACCAATTAACGTCATTATGCTTCTCTTTCCCATTTTACTCCTATAAGCTGCTTAGGGCATCACAAGTGAACCTGAGTTTTCTTTCCCAGAACACAAAAAAGGAAGATTCAACAATTCTATCATTCATTTAGGTCATAACCCAGGTTAGGCTAGAATGGGAGGGTGGGGTATGGAGTGAAAAGAGGATTTTCTCCTCTCTTGCTTCCAGGCATGTAAAGTTACAATACTTAATCAGGACACCCAGGATCACCCAGGATCTTCAGAAAGTTCAGGGCAACAAAACAAGCACGACTGAGGCACTGACTGTTGTTGTTAGCTGTCGTCAAGTCAGCTCCAACTCATGGTGACTCCACGTACAACAGAACAACATTGCCCGGCCCTGCACCATCTTCACGATCATTGTTGGTGTGTTCCAGTCCTTTGTTGAGGCTAATGTGTATTCTGAGTGCCTTTCAAGCTAAAGGCCTCATCTTCCAAAACTGTATCTGACAATATTCCTTTGTGATCCAGAGGGTTTTCATTTTTAGAAGTAGATCACCAGGCCTTTCTTCCTATTCTGTCTTAATCTGGATGTTCCACCGAAACTTGTACACCATGGATGAACTTGCTGGTACTTGACATATGAGTTACATAGCTTTCAGCATCACAGCAACACACAAGCCACCACAGTACGACAAACCGACAAATCGATGGTGGAGGCACTTACTAGTTACGATGAAGACAAGGCATCTAAATATACTTAAGAGGCAAGGATGACAATTTAGTGGGTGCAAACTAGGAAGGTGATTTTTGCTTCATTAATGAAAGTGCATTGTTGGAATGTTTTCTTTGTTCCTATTTGTGTTCAGATTTAGAAAAGCTCCAAATGGGTGCAGAGCGTTGTCTATCACAGTACTCACAGAGAGGTTCCTGGGAATCAGGCTCCAAGGTGGAGATTTACCTGCAGGAAGTTTACTGGGATTCACTCTTGGGATCAACACTTGTGGAAAAATGAGGGCAGCAGAATTGGGCAGAGGGAGACATTGAACTGTGATGAAGTCATGACAAAGACATCAGGGAGGGCTGGAGCTAGAATAGCCCTTCAGAGTTGTCCCACATTGAGGTAGAGGGGCTGGGCCTCTATACCTCCTGCTTTGACAAATCATTGGATGCAGGCTGTCTCTAGGAAGGGGCCATGACTTTGGGCGTGATGGCTGTCTTCTGCAGATGGTAATTCCCAAAGAGGGACCCAGCTGTACCGTTATCATCAACACCCCCAGCAGCTGGAGGGGATGAGTGCCTGAGAATGCTGGTAGTGCACCCCAGCACCCACTATACCATGCCAATGACAAAAGGGCATTTCTAGTGACATATTTGGGGACAGTCTCAATGGTGTTCAACAAAGGGGTTGAAGTACCTACGGTGACAGAACAATGATGTCCAAAGATGTCCATTCCCTAATCCCAAAACCTGTGAATATTTTAACCTTGTGATCTACTCCCCAAATTCAACCATTGAAAACACTGTGGAGCACAGTTCTACTCTGACACACAGGGGGTCTCCACAAGTCCGAATAGACTCAACAACTGATTTTTTTGGTTTGCATGGCAAGAGGGACTTTGTAGATGTGATTAAGATCCCATGGTTCCATAAAGTACAAAACCTTTCCAGGCTACAGAGAACCAAGTAGAGGGCAATGTGCAAAGAACTTGACGTGCTCTTGCTGAAGGTGGATGAAGAAGGCCGCAAGCCAAGGAATGCTGGTAGCCTTTAGAAGCTGGCAAAGGCAAGGAAACAGATTCTAGATTCTCCCCTCGAGTCTGCAGCTCTGCCCAGTGAGACAGTGTTGGATTTCTAACCTAAAAAACTGGAAGATAGTAATAAATGTGTATCTTTTAAGTCACCAAGTGTGTGGTAATTTGTTACAGAAGCCATAGAAAACTAATATACTACCAATTAAAATAGTGAACCTGGCTTCATATGCTGGGAGAGTCCAGAGGCACCTGGGTGTCGTCGAACCTGCAGGGTGAATCTGCAGGGATTTCCCTGCAGCTGGGGAAGTCAGCCTGGCAACTTCAACTACCTTGGGCTGCCTTCCAGGTGATCTCATTCTTTCTTGCACCACTGCATCTCAGTGTGTGCCCTGAGCCATTTATTTCCTTTATTTTTTTACTCCCTAAACTGCTCATTATTAAGCCTCACAATTGCACAGCTATTATATCAATGAATTCGCTAGCAGCAAAACGCTGTGTGACTCACAATCAGGCAGCCCAGCCCAGATTAACAGCTGTGACTTCAGGAAGGTGGGAGAACCAGAACATCTTCCCTGTGGCTCTTCATGACATTGCTCTTTCCTGAAAGGGAACATTTCTCAAAGTCCACTGCTAAAGTATTAAAGTGGAATTCTGTTAACTGCCCAGGAACACATCTCCTCACGCTATCCCAACCTTGTATTTGGTGCAGGAGATAGAACGATGGGCAGAATAAACATAGTCCCTGCCCTCCAGTGAAGGTAAGAGTTTAGTAATGGATACTGCTTAGACAAGAGGTAACTGTAATACAATGTATATGCTCTTTGATAAATACGAGCTTCCATATGACCATATAGGAGAAGCACTTAGCCCAGTTTTGATGTTCAAAGAAGGCATCCCTAAGGAAATGGCATTGAAATTGAGACTTGAAGGATGTGTAGAAATTAGCTAGACAAACGGGGTAATGACAAAGAACGTCTCAGCCAGATGGGACATGGACAAGTGTAGAGGAAACCAAAATAGTCTCTCATATTTATTGAATATTTACAATATGCTAGGCCCTGTACTAAGTGATTTACATAAAGGATCTCATTTCGATCTCATAAAATCCAATGAGATACCAAACCAAAACCCATTGCAGTCGAGTCATTCCGACTCATAACAACCCTTTAGGACACAGCAGAATTGCCCCATAGGGATTCCAAGGCTGTAATCTTTATGGAAGCAGACTGCCATATCTTTTTCCTACGGAGTTACTGGTAGGTTAGAACCGCCAATATTTTGGTTAGCAGCTGAGCACATAAACACTTGCCTCAAGGACTCCTTCCAATGAGGTACACGCTGTTGTTAATTCCATTTTCCAGACAGAAAAACTGAGCAACAGAGAACTTAGATAGATTGTCCAAGGTGATGCAAATCACAAGTAGTTGAAGGAAGATTTGAACCCAAGCAGTCTGGCTCTAAAATTCCCGTGCTTACCCCCTCTTCTGCTACAGGTAAGAGATGCAATGACTCATTCTAGCAACTGAAGTTTCATATGCTTGGAGCTGAGAATGGTGGGAGGAAGGGCAGTGGATTGGGCATTTGCAGGAGAAAGCAGGAGAGGTCAGTGTTTATGACCAGATCATAGTCGTATCTGTCCAGTATTCAGGGTTTTGTCACTTGTTGATAAGGATTTGGAATCTGTGGGATATAGTGGGAAGGACATAGGCTTTGGTGTCAGACTGGCATTCCAATCTTCCCACTTCTGCACAGAAGCAAGCAATTTAACTTAAGCAAGTGCTTTAAACTCCTGTATATTTTTCTCTAAGAGCCCTGGTGGTGTAGTGCTTAAGTGCTTAGCTGATCACCAAAAGGTCAGCAGTTCAAACTCCCCAGCCCCTCCATGGGAGAAAGATGTGGCAGTCCGCTTCTGTAAAGATTACAGCCTTGGAAACCCTATGGGGCACTTCTACTCTGTCTTACAGGGTCGCTATAAGTTGGAATCAACTTGATGGCAACAGGGTTTATATTTTTCTCTATGTTCCCATCTGTGCTTGGAGATTAGAATAGCTACATCAAAGGGTTGTTGTGAAGATGGCATGTTATAAAGTATGTAAGTGTCTGGCATATAGTGAGTAGGCACTCAAATGTTCTATTTCTTCACTTCCTCTCCCCAACTGGAAGGATCAGAGCAGACTGTCTAAATATCTCTGTATTGTTCAACCAACATAGAGAAAGAACTTGAACAAAATTGAACACTGATCCTCAAATTTTCAAAAATTACAGTTGATTGGGGTTTTCAAAGCCTCAAATTTCATTGGATCAAAAAATAAACAACAAAGCATGGTGTACAGGAATGTCACTGGAGGAGAAATTAGGAAATGCAAGCTCTAGTGCCTGGTCCACTACAACTAGCTGTGTGTAACCACTGTGTCCTCTTCTCTGAGCTTCTGTTTCCTCATCTGAAACGAGTGAGTTGGACTTGATGGTCTCCTTTAACACTCCGCCCCAGCTTTGAACTTATTCAATGTCTTGAACATCTGACTAAGAAAATCAAACTGATCTCTGAATTAACCAAGATTCCTAGGTTAAAAAAAAAAAAAAGTCTAATAACCCTCTACAGAGTTTTAGGGAAGCTGAGGAGAAAGATGGCAAAGTGTGAGGGCTCTGAAGTAAGATCAACATATGTTCTAATTTATCCTCTATTTGTTGCTAGATCTGTCACCCAAAGTAAATTATTTCTCCTTTAAATTTCAATTTCCTCATCTATAAAATGAAAATGATAAACTTTTACAGAGTTGTACCCAAATCACAATGATCCAATTCACAATAGATCATGTGGATGGTGTAGGACCAGGCAGTGTTCATTCTGTCACGCATGGAGTTGCTGACTGGTGGGAAGCTAACAACAACTCAGATTAAGGGGTATTCACAACTTATAGCTCACTCTTCATTCTCCCAGAGAAAAAAATTTCCATTTACCTCACTCCTCTAAGAAAATTAACCACTCCTTCCTTTTTGCTTCTATCGCTTGGGTTTACACTGCACCATCATCAAAGCATTTATCCAGCTGCTAGTATGGTAGCTTCCCTCTATTTTGAGCTCCTTGAGAGCAGACACTGTCATATTCACATGTATGTCTATGTGGTAGGATGGATCACTTTTGTATGGCCTTTCTTGACATGGTCTTGTAACTCCCACACAAGTGATTGGGTGGGACTGTGCAAGTAGGGTAATTGTGGCCAACCAACGGGATAGGTCAATTTTGCTATCCCACTGGGCTTGAAATGAGCCATCCCAGAGGTAGGAAGGAGAGGATCCCACCATCACCGGGGAAGAACAGCCAAGAGTGGAGGTTGTCTTTTGGACTCAGGATAACTGCGCTGAGAGAGAGAGAGAGCTGTAACACTGAAGACAGCGAGAAGCAGTGGCGGAGAAATGTCAGCAGCAGAGACCAGCAGGAGATGGTGTGGTGGGCTTCCCAGCCCGCAAAGCAAGAAAGCTGAGTGCCTTTGGGCAGGAAGCTTGCTGGTAGAGAGGGGTGCCTCGAGGCACTTATCAGCAGAGCTAAAAGAGCTTTGTAACACTTGTCTGGGCAGGGCAGAGGCTGAGGGCCAGTGAGAGGCCTACCTGTGAGCACAGCTGGGAAGAGGCTGTCCTGATGGAAGAACTGTGTCCTGAGTATTCCTGAACCTGAATTGTAACCTATTACTTCCCTAAAAAACTCCATAATCATGATAATTGCCTGTGAGTTTTGTGTGACCATTGCAACGAATTATCGAACTCAGCAGAGAAGTAAAGAGTGCGAGGGAAGGGACAGTTGGTGTCAGAATTGGTAAAGATGGCAGAGAGAGGAGGTATGTCTGACCTCCACCCTACAGGAAGTTAGAGGAGGACAGACACCACCCCTGCACCACTTTTACAGTCCAAATAGGGCCTCCAATAATGGCCTGGTATATCATAGTTTTTCAATTGATGCTGGTTGTTCAGACTAATAAAGAAATGAAAACTAATGAGAGTGCATTTCCATCCAGTAGATTGGTGACAATTTTTAAAAGATATACACTTAACAGAGGCATGTGCACCACAACCAATGCAACCTCTCCTGAAATCAGTTTAGTGGTATATTTCAAGAGCCTTAAAAATATCTGCACACTTTGATCTAATAATTCCACTCCTAAGAATCCGTCCAAGGGAGATAATAAGACTATTTGCCATGTGAAAAAGCAATGTCTGGGGAAAGATACTGTGACAGAAAACACTGACACATTAATAGTGGCCATTTCTGAGTCGAGAAATTAAAGGTGGTTTTAATTTTTTATTTTATACTTTTCTGTATTTCCCAAAAATTCTTAAATGATTATGTATGAAGTACAGTTCTACTCTGGCACACATAGGATCACCATGAGTTGGAGTTGACTCAATGGCAATTGGTTTGTTTTTTGTTTCTGAATATGTTTATCGCAGGATTATATAGTACTTTTATAATTGTATGAGAGATAAAGTTGAAATAGATAAGGACTACACAATCCTAAATATATTAAAAACATGTTAATATTCCTCAAATATTTAGGCTTCTTTTTTTTACCCCAATATCTAATATAGTGTCTTGCATGTTGTAAGTACCCTATAAATTCCTATTTATATGATTTTACATGAATGTATCTATTTGGGTCTTTATCTTTCTTCACTCCCTAAATTCACACGTGTCACTTGTATTTTTCATCTCGTCACTTAATTTTCAGAGATATGCAAGTGTCAGCAGATTTATTTTTCTCCAAAACAGGTTAATGCTCCAGTTAACTGCTGTCCAGATAGTTTTCAGTAAAAAGTAGCACAGTTCTCCCTGTGAGATTTCAATATCACATGATAGGAGGAACTGAAAAGTTAACTAGGTTACAAGGATTTGTTGGAGTCTGATCATTGCTATATTATTGCTGAGCTGAACACAAATCAAGTATGTGAATAAAATATAAATCATAATCATGGCAACTCTTTATTAATGGAGTCCTTTTGGATGGAAAAAAAGTATGCTTTGGTAAAAAAGGTCAAGGTTTAATTGGCTGAATTCATTTTTACTTAGTGAAGATTTCAGCCCTATAATAGAATTAGCTACCATGGCATCTTTATAAATATATTTTAAAACGTTTTCCCTGTCACCTCAAGGCCTTCTCCTGGAGTTTGCTACATCGAGTACCCAACTTCTTGTATTTTTCTGAGATTTCCACTATATCCTTATTCCTCTCAATCCCCTAACATGACCAAGTCTTTCCTCCCATGTTTCCTTCCCCATTGTTCCTTTGAGCTATGACTTTGTTTTTCTTATTCCCTGAAGTATTCACATCTTCAAAAGGTAATTCATATCAGTAAATTTAAAATTCTTTACTCACTGGTTACTCCAACTTCTGACTTCTACTCTTGCTACACTCCTGAAAATTCTTTTAGAACGTCATCAATCAACTCTTGTTACCAAATCAATGGCTCTTTTCCATTCTTCAACTTCCCCAAGCTGTCTACTTTTGATGTTTACTCTTCTATCTTATTGAAACTCATCTCTTTTCTCTTAGAATGTTAGAAGAGTGAGGAGGTTAATGATCAAAAAGCTGAGATTTCACCCTTCCCCCGGAATCCTCTATCGGTAGCAAGCAATAGTTTGAAAGTCCCATTAACTTTGCAAAATGTTCACACAATGAAACACAGGTATGTTTTTATTGTAATGTAAATAATAAAACATGTGTACATGAAGCTCTGTCTTCATACTGTTCCCCTATCCCAACCCATCCTACTCCCCCTTGGTGGTTGTTTTATTGTTATTGTTGTTGTTAGTTGCCATTGAGTAAGCTCTGACTTATGGTGACCTTATGTATAACAGGACAAAACGTTGCCCAGTCCTGTACCATTTTCATGATTGTTGGCATGTTTGAGTCCATTATTGTGGCTATTGTGTCAATCCATCTCATTGAAGGTTTCCCTCGTTTTCACTGACCAAATATGATGTCCTTTTCTAGTGATTGATCTTTCCTGATGATGTGTCCAAAATAAGTGAACAAAAGTCTTGCCATCCACACTTCTAGGGAACATTCTGATTGCATTCTTTCTAAGACAGACTTGTTCAGAGGAAACTATTGTTAATAATATGATGAGCATACTTCCAGTCCATCTTCTATGCATCCATATCAATATATTGGTATATATACATGAATAGACTTTTTACAAACATGAATGATACATGTATGATTTTTGTTAACAAGTGAGCTCATGTGTGTATTTTTTCTTAAACCTCTTTATTGCTTTAAGACTAAAAAGAAGAGCCTTCAAGGATATGAAGTAGAATAGAAGGAAGACCGGGGAGATACAAAGATGGACAAAGATGGACAGATGGCTTGCCTTTCTTCTTAAAATATCTTATGAATACATAGGCGTATATCATGTCCACACCATGCAAAGCTTCTTAAATTTAGCAGTGGAAGATTAAGTGCTGATTTGTGGATTTTGATGTCTTTTTTGATAGTATTTTTTGTTACAATTGTTGAAAATGACATCACAGAGAGCTTAATGTGAGCAGTATCAATTAAATTCCACTTTAGTATCTATTAAGCACTTGAAGTTACAATTGATTCTTGGTTACAGAGCATAAAAATGAGAACTTCCTTCTATCTGACTTTATTTTAATAGTAGCTTTGATTTTCAAGAGGTGTGAAATTGAAAGTAGTTACAGTCAAGGAATAGAAAGCGTATTAATTTTAGTGCTCTTCACATTCTGACTATGTTGCCCAAGGTGATTGAATTTCACAGCCCATTCATATCCTGCAAATAGCTTTACATGTAATAGGTCTTGTCCTAGCACTTTAGCTTCATGCTTTAAACAAAGTATTAAAGGCTCTGAACAAGATGGTATCTGAGTTTTCTAAAAAATGAAACACCTTTTGAAGTGACCTTCAGAACAGGAAGAAAAATTTGTACTATGCAGGAGACGATTTCAGCATTCAGTTTAAAAGGAAACACAGGTTGAGAAGACTTTAGGGGATTTTTCTATGAACTAAATGATTAAAGACTGATATCTTGTCAAGCACTCTTGGGAAAGGGAAAGGTTATAGAAAGGCAGATATTAGAATGGGCAAGGGGACTGAAAGACAAGGATAAGTAACATTCTATTATTATAGACGTAGTTGCTATCAGAGTACTGGTGTTATTACTAATCATGTTACACTGAAAGAATTTAACAGTTGATTTGGTGATGATCATTAGGTACTACCTGTAGAGATTAGAAAGGAGAGATTTAAATAAAACATTTTACCAAAAAATCCAAAAGCGAAAACCCCGTAGAATGTAAAACCCAAAACCCAACGTGTTGCCGTCAAGTCCGACTCATAGTGACCCTATAGGACAGAGTAGGACTGCCCCACATGGTTTCCAAGGAGCACCTGGTGGATTCAAACTGCTGATGTTTGGGTTAGCAGCTGTAGCTCTTAGCCACTACACCAGGGTTTCCCCTTAGAATGTAGGGACCATTAAAAAAGAGGTAAATATGCATTAATGTATATTTAACAAGGGGTTGAGGAAATAGGTATCTCTTCCTAAGGGCTTAGCCAGTGAAAAGTTTACTTAAGCAAGACAGCATTGATTGATGGTTTTCTTTCATTTTTTTCTTGTAAATGTGGCTAGAAGGACCTTAGTAATCGATATCTTCAAAATTGATAATTTGCATTTTAATCGTTAATGTTGATACATCCCACAAGCATTAAAGAAAAGTGACAAACAATTGATTTGAGTTTTAAGGATGTGCTGCTAGCAAGGTTTTGCAAGGCAAATGCTTCCAACCAAAAAAGCCAGACCCACTGTCGTCGATTAGATTATGACTCATAGCATTTATTTCTTCCCAGGAAAGGCCTCCTGCCTGCTGCCTGCTGCCTGCTGCCTGCTGCCTGCTAAACTACATTAGTTCTTAATCTGAAGAGCTAGGCTTTCCACAGGTGTGGTTACCTAAAAAGACAGTATGACATACATTTATCTTTTTTGGTAAATAAAAAGGTGACTTACTACTAAAACCAAAAACATATACTTCCCTAGATAAAACCCTAGATTGATATAGTAAGAATATTGGGTGGGAATGGGTGGCGCAATACAGGGGCAGAATTCAGGGTGTCAAGAGATATCTATCTATACAAAGATGTTTTAATTTATTTAAGAAGTTCTCTAAATTGGGTCTCAATTGAATAGTAATCAAGGATCAGTAAATTTTAGGCTTTTTAGTTTTAATAATAATAATAATTAAAAAACAACTTCTGTCATCAAGTCAATTCAAACTCATAGTGACCCTGTAGGACAGAACAGAACTGCCCCCATAGGCTTGTCGATGCTGTAATCTTTACAGAAGCAGATTGCCACATCTTTCTCCCATGGAGTGGCTGGTGGGTTGGAACTGCTGACCTTTCAGTTAGCAGCCAAGTACTTAACCACTGTACCACCAGATATGTTACCTTTTTATTTATAAAAGTGATACATGTGTATACTGCAGAAAACCCATTGATTCAGAGTAAGAGTTCTGATTTAGAATGCAGATTCTGATGCAGAAGATCTGGGATGGGGTCTGTGATGCCACTTTTCTAATAAGCTCAGGTGATGTCGATGCTGTTGAGCTGCATACCAGGCTTTGAGCATCAAGAACCAGTTGTCATCAAATCAGTTCCGACTTACAGTGACCCCATGTGTGTTAGAGTAGACCTATGCTCCATAGGGTTTTCAGTGGCTGAATTTTTTGCAAGTAGATTACCAGGGCTTTCTTCCAAGGTGCCTCTCGGTGGACTTGAACCTCTAACCTTTCAGTAACAGCTGAGCATGTTAACAATTTGAACCACCCAGAGACTCATGAGCATCAAGGGACTAGAGAAAAACACCCATAGAATACAGAGACAAGGCAATTGAGTTGGAAATTGAAAGATTTAAGTTCTAGCCTTAGTTTTTTGCTCATTAAAAAATCTGTGTGATTATGCCAGACAGCTCTCTGTGCTATAGTTTCCTCATCTGAGATGAAAATACTGAAATTTATTATACAATAAATATATGCACACAGTGGGCACTTAATAAATTGCTGACTAATTGACATTTGAAAATATGATAGAATCCACTTCTTAGGATTTTTAAAGCTCTAATATTCTACATGGGGTAAAAAAAGATGGGCACTTTCCATTAGGTGACAGTAGCAGTTGTACCTCCAGATTTACATTCCATCTTTATTTTCACATAATTGTCAATCTGACAAATATATCTATAACATCTGTCATTTTCAATTGAGCCTATAATTAAATATTGTTCACAGTTGAGTGGCCTAGCATTCATACTGAAAAGACAAGTTGAAATGCTAGGTGAATGATGGGACACATTCCTGACCAAGTGGATTCATAAAAATATATACTGGAATGTGATTGTCAGTCACAATAGTTTCTTAAAGGCAGCCTGCTTCAGAGTGGTGTGTGGATTTCCTTTGTCTCCACTGCAGGGTTCCTGCAGAATAGTAAACATATAATTTTATTATAAAATAGGTATCTCAAATGAAATATAACGGATGTGAGGAACACGCTTCTTAGTTCAGTCAAATATACAAGACCAAATGGGCAACTCCTGTGTAAAAGTAAGACGAGAAGGCAGGAAAGGACAGGTACTGGACAAATGGACCCAAGGAATCCAGCATGGAAAGGGGGAGCATGCTGTCACATTGTGGGGATTGCAACCAATGTCACAAAACAATATATGTATAAATTTTTGAATGAGAAATTAACTTGAGCTATGAACTTTCACCTAAATCACAATAAAATAAAAGCAGACATCCTAGTTCAGAAGTTGTTGGGTGCAGATGACCTTTTGAATCAGAAAGCACTGAAGTATACTGAGGGGCAACATTTCTTCCTCAAGAAATGTACAAAATTCTATGTATCTCAGCCATGAAATTGTATGCCTTCTTTGCATAAGAGATTTTGACAGTCTGCTTAAAAAGTACAAGTAATTTAGTGTGTCCCAGTCAATGGTGGAGTGATTATGGATGGGTTTCATTGTTCCAAGGTAGAATATGAAATGTTAGGCTGGGTCATTGATGCGTCTATTAAACCCGGCCTTAAGGATGTATTTGAAAAGCTGAAATAATCAGATCAACATTTTCCAGTTATTTTTTGTCCCTTGAGCAACTAAGTCTATTTTGGCTTTTAGTTACTAATCAATATTCCACTAATGCCTGTTACAACAATTCAAGAGGACCTAATAGAGCCTCATAAGAGTTAATTTGGTTGATTTTCCTACTTACATAGATAAATGTGATCAAATGTATTTCATTTAGTGAGACCTGATGTGGTTTAGTTCTTTTGAAGTTTATGGGCATTTTTTTTTTTATGAACCGGAGTAAGAATCAGAAACTGACAGCACATTTCTATGAAGTATATCTCTAAACAAAAGAACAATCTGACAGTTGATTTAAGATCGGTATACCATGCTAAATTTACACACAAATTCCAGCACAAAGTTATATGCACTTTGATGAATAAAGATGACCAATCTAGAAGAATTTGCCCATAGGTATGGGTGAGCATTGTCCATTCACTTGTTAGGGGGCCTTTAATGCCCACCAAAACCCAAACCCACAGCTGTCGAGTCAATTCCAACTCACAGCAACCCTATGGGACAGAGTAGAACTGCCCCACAAGGTTTCCAAGGCTGTAAATCTTAAAGGAAACAAAACTGCCCTATCTTTCTCCCACAGAGCAGCTGGTAGATTTGAACTGCCAACCTTTCAGTTAGCAACCGAGCACCTTAACCACTGCACCACCAGGCTTCCTTAATGTCCACAGAAATCATTCTTTCACTATGGTTTGGGGAAGAGAAGGAGAAAATGTGTTTTCAAAGTGTGAATAGCAATCAAGACAAAGGCCATTAACTGTTGAGTGGCACAATGGCTTGTAACATTTTAAAGACCTTTGGTATTTCTGCTGTATGTTGCCTCTTTCTCAGTCACAATTTTAAAGGTGGACTATTGAGTTGAAAGGGAAGGAAAGCTGAATAAATTTATTTAAGAATGAAAATCTCTGTGGAGAACTCCCTTATGTATCTCAGCACATGGCAGTGTACAACATACATAGATTAATAATTTGATTTTGAATATAGCTATACTTTTTTAAGTATAAGGGAAAATGATGAATATTACATTTTCTGATCATAAAAATCTAACCTTTTCAAATGTTAAAAGCAGCTTTATATTAGATAAAAGTATTTTTTACATTTTCTATATCCATTTCCTGTTGTATGGTTATCTAAATATTTGAAGTAGATTTCTGAACAGTTTGAAAATTTTTTAGCTGAAGTAATCTCATTTGGACTTTTGGCCACTTTATCATTATATTGGTTGGGAAATAAACATAAAGCAGACAATATGACATGTGAGGCATTATCAGGACACCTAGCAAGCAGTGTCCACTCAGCATTTGCAAAATTATGTATAGTATGCTAAACAATTTATACACTCAATATTACAAAAACCAAAGACATTCAATAAAATGTTTTTAATCATCAACTTCAAAACATAGGTCTTCAGGCCAAATTTCAGCACAGTTGCTAAATATTTATGTATTTTTTTAAAACACTGATGAAGAAGCTCAATATTCTCCCCATTTAGCAGGTGTGAGTAATTTTCAAGACAGCTCTAGTGGTAAGAACTAGGGCTTATTCCTTCAATACACATGTGCCGAAATGTTCTGTTTCCCAGCTTTCTAATTAGAGATTATTTCACAGTGATTTTCAGTGCAGATAAAATTTAGCTCACTTAAGATATGACAGATATCATCCCTTATTTTCATTAAACATGCTCCAGAGAGGGTAGTTATAGAAATAAGATAGGAATTAGCATTTGAAAGTTTAAAGATGATTGCAAAATCCCTTCCTTAGAAAATTATGGGTTTCCCTTGGCTTAGCTTTCCTAAGATAAATCAGCTTTGCTCCAAGTGGCAGCCTCTACTGCCTGCTGTATCAAATCTGTGAGCATTTTTCTATGTCCACAAAAAAAGAAATCTGATTTTAGTTATTTCCAAATGTCAGATGAATCTCACTCTTAAGATGTGGGGACAACTGCCTAAGTGTGCTGCCAAAGCCCACATGGCCCCCACATAATTTTCCCACTTTTCCTTCTGTGAATGTGGCTTGGTTTAAATGCATCTGCTCTAACATAAATGCTCTCCAATGCATTACAATTCCCTATGACTTGTGACAACCCTCTTCAGTGAAATAAAAAATTATAAGAAGCTATTTCTGTTGCTCTTGTTAGTTGCTATCAAATAGACTCCAACTCATGGAGACCTTATGCATAGCAGAACAAAACACTGCCAAGTCCTGTGCCACCTTCATGATCATTGATATGTTCAGATCCATTGCTGAGGACTATTGTGTCAATCCATCTCATGGAGGTTTCCCTCATTTTTACTGACCCCCTACTTTATCAAATATGATGTCTTTTTTTTAACAATTGGTCGTTCCTGATGACCAAAGTAAGCAAGACAAAGTCTTACCATCCTCTCTCCTAAGGAACATTCTGGTTGTATTTCCTCTAAAATGGATTTGTTTGTTCTTCTGGCAGTCCACAGTATATTCAATATTCTTTGCCAATACCACAATTCTAATGCATTAATTCTTCTTTGGTTTTCCTTTTTCATTGTCCAGCTTTCACACGCATATGAGGCGATTGAAAAGACCATGGACTGAGTTAGTTGCACCTTGCTCATTAAAGCGACGTCTTTGCTGTTTAAAACTTTAAAGAGGTCTTTCTGTAGCAGATCCGCCCAATGCAATACATCATTTAGTTTCTTCACTTCTGATTCCATGGACATTGAATGTTGATCCAAGTAAAATGAAATTCTTGACAACTTCAATTTTTTCTCCATTTATCATTATGTTGTTTATCTATCCAGTTGTGAGGATTTTCATTTTCTTCAAGCTCAGGCATAATCTATAAGGAAGACTGTAGTCTTTGATCTTCACCAGTAAGAGCTTCCAGTAGCCTTCAGTTTTGGCAAGCAAAGTTGTGTCATCTGCATATTGCAGATTGTTAATGAGTCTTCCTCCAATTCTGATCCTGTGTTCTTTTTCATATAGTCCAGTTTCACGGAATATTTATATTCAGTATACAGATTAAACAAAACTATTTCTAGTTATGTTTTTAAAAAAAAAATAAACTTTTGTCTACGTGGGCCCATCAAACAAACCAAGTCAGTTTTTTTTTGCTCATGATTATTTCCTGTGATATCCATTTACCAATAAGAAAATGAAATGGTCACTACATGCTGGCTAGCTTCCTTGTACCAGGGTGGTCCTGTCAGCATTCAGAGACTATGAGAGTTTTTGGCTTTGTTTCCTGGACCCAAATGTGGATGGTGTATGGAAGAGGGCCCTGTAAGCACATGAGGTGCTCAGGATAAGAAAATTCTGTGAGCCCACACTCTTCCACTTTTTACCTGCATTGATTCTCTTTATTGCTGTGATATCCCAGGATATTCCCATCAGGCATGTTTATTATGAGAGTGATCCTTATAGGAAGTTTAAAAACAGAAATGATCCTATGTATCATCTGAGTGGCACAGCTTCTTCTATTAAGTTCTGGAGCACCAAAGCAGTAACCATAAAAACAAGGGTATACATCTCACTGTTCTTCTTCCCCATTATTCTCAGGACATGGAGTCACTGATTTGTCCATTTATATTCCTTTCTCGTTCCAGAAAGCTTAAAATCTAGTGGTGTTGTTACTTGCTTTTAGACAAGCCGTTATGAAAATCATGTGGAATCAGTTCTGACATGACTAATTCTTTCTTGTGCGCAGAGAAGAAGGGAGAGTGAAGTGCAGAGAGAAGCAGATAAAACAAATGTGCAAGAAGAACAGAGTCAAGAAATCATTTGGCCCCAGCAAGTAGACAATATATCCTTGGTCCCTGACTTCTAGCTCCTACCTGTAATCCCTAATGTGACATCACTGTATTTCATGTCCTGATGTTGTTGTTAGGTGCTGTCAAGTTGGCTCTGACTCATAGTGACCTTATGTATAACAGAACAAAACTTCGCCTGGTCCTGTGCCCTCCTCACAATCATTGCTATTATTGAGCCCATTTTTGCAGTCACTGTGTCAATTCATTATGTCTTGATAATCTATGAGATACTACTGCTTCCATCCAGTAGATTCTCCAAAGCATTCATTCAACAAATATTCACTGAGTCCATACTATGCACCCAGCATTGTATCAGGTACAAAGCACACAACGGTGTATGAGATAGACATAGTAGCCATCCTCATGGATCTTTCAGTTTGACAGGAAGGAGACGCATTGAATAGATGACACATTAAAACATACACACACACACACACACACACATTTTGAAAGGGGAAGTACAATGTGCTATGGAATCGTGTTGTTTGGGTAGCATTGGTCATTGACCTAGTATGCTAAAAAGGGAGGTTGTTGCTGGTTAGGGAGTATCTTAAGGTTCTCTAGAGAAACAGAAGCAGTGATATATATAGAGAGAGAGAGATTTACTTCAAGGGATTGGCTCCCAACTGTGGGGGCTAGAAAGTTCAAAATCCATAGGTCAGGTCACAGGCTGGAGACTTCTTCTGGCTTATGGGATTTGTTGGGGGGGACTGGCAAATCTAAATGCTGGAGACTTTTGCAGGCTTTCATCCTACAATCTGTAGGTAAGGTAATGAGAAGAGTCCAGAGTCCAGAGAGAGAGAGACACAGAGAGTCAGAGACAAAGAGAGATCTGCCAAAATATCTATTTATAGTCTGGGGGAAGTCCACACCCTAAGGAAAATGTGCCTTTCAACTAACTGATTGATTCAATTACGGAATGTAATTATATTGCATTAGATTACATATGGAGCAGCAACTAGTTTATTGTTTCGCCAAACCACTGGGAATCATAGCCTAGCCAAGGTGGCACATAAAATTAACCACCACAGGGAGGATCTGTTTGAGAAAGTAATGTGTCAGCTGAGGTCTGAAGGATGACAAGCAATTGACTAGGTGAAGGAGGAGGGGCAAGTAAAAACCTTCCAAGCAAAGGTAAGACTTCTGTGAAGCCCCAGGGTAGAGAGTTGCCATTTTGAGGAAATGAATGTAAGAAATTTGGATTTTATTCTAAAGGCATGGAGAAACTACATGAAATTTTTAAGAAGCGTGGTGACATAATCAGATTTGCATCTTGCATCATTTAGCTTAGATTGTCTGTTACATTAACTAGAGAGAGAGAGAATATATACTAGGACTAAAGGAGTGGTTTTAAACTGAGGGAATTTTTGCCTTCCAGTAGACATTTTGCAATGTGTGGAGACATTTCTGACTGTCACAATGCAGGGGGTGGGAGGGAATGTTGCTACTAATACCTATTTGGTAGAAGACAGGGATGCACAGGAAAGTCTCCCAGAACAAAGACTATCTGGCCCAAAATATCAATGGTGCCAAGTTTGCAAAACTCTAAACTAGAGTGAAGTCAACCGGAATGAAGAGAAGTGGTATATTAAAAACTTATTTAGAGGTAAAATTAGTAAGATTAAAGTGATTAGACAGAGTGGTCAGACAGAGAGCAAAAAAAGTTGACTCTCGGGTTTCTGGAATGAGCAACTGGTGAGTGGTGATACCATATACTGATTTAGGGAGCAACGTTGGGAGTGGGGAAGATGCAGAATGCCATTTTGAACATTTTGCTTCTAAGGTGCCTTCAGGAAAATCAAGGCATTCTCTAGCACACATTTATATAAGCAGTTCTGGGACGTAGGAGAAAGCACAGGGCTGGAGTTAAACATTTAAGAGACATGGGAGGAAAGCCATGAAACAAGGGGAGGAAAGGGTTCCTAGAAAAGTGAGTGGTCAAACATATCAAATACCCTTCTGAGCTCAAGCAGATTGAGAAATAATTTTTCCCATTAGATTTAGAAATGAAAAACTCGCTGATGGTCTTGGGAAATGTGGATTAGTGAAGCAGTGGGGACAGACTGGAGTGGATTAGGAGTGAACAGAGTGAAGAAATTGTAACTTTCTGATAACTCTTTTGAAAAGCCTGACTGCAAAGGGGAAGAGAGTAGAGCTATAGCTAGAGCAGTATATGAATGGTTTATTATTATTATCATCCTTGCTTAAGATAGGAGAGCTGTGACATGTTTAAATATTGATGGGAAAAAGTCGATAGTGGAAGGGTGAGGATTCAGGATACAGAGAAAATAATTGTTTAGGAAATGTCTCCAAGAAGGAAGGAGGAGGCAATGATAAAGAAATAAAATGACTGATATAACCCATATAACAAACAGCTCACTGATTTATTTAGTCATTTCCTATCTGATGTTGGAGAGAATTGATTTATACTGTAGAGTGACGCCACTAGGGAATTAGAAATGAGAGAATTATCTAAGGGAGTCCTTGCTTGTTTGTTTTTCTCCATTTAATGGTGTTTGAGTCTTAAGGGGACATTAGAGTTCCCATTTTTAGGACTCTCTTCACATCAAATTTTTTGCTTTAATCCACTTATTTCGTGAACTGAGGAGAAAACAATGTGTTCTAAATCGATATCTTGTCTGTGGCCGTCAGGAAGAGAAATAATGTCTCCTGCACTTAATCACTAATACATTTCCAACTTCATTTGGTGATTAAGAAAAACATCACTTTGAAACTTTTCTTGGTGTAATAAAGAACTTTATGAGATGGGCATGAAGGTATAAGCAGAGAGAATGGAGAAATCATGAATAAAAGATCTCCACATTTCACTGTAATCAGTGTATTAGCAGTAGTGGAGGCAAATGGGGTACCAGAAGTGGATCCCAGCTATGCCACTGACCAGCTATGACCTTGAGCAAGCTGTTTTATCTCTATGTCTCAGTTTCCTTGTCTGGAGAAGGGAAATTATAACAGTAACATTTTCATCAGGGTTATCCTGAGTATTAAATGAAATAATACTTGCAACAATCCTCAAGAAATGTTACTATGAATAGAGTGGACTATTTGTCCTTGCCAAATCAATGATGCAAACATTCTGTTTATTTGTATACCCACAAATGAACCTAGCTTTAATTCATTATCTTGGATATCTAACATCAATTCAAAATCATGACAACTGGCTTTAATATCTAGGACAACTGAGGAATAAAACATTCTCTCTTTTGCGCCATAGGACATTGTCTATCAAAAAGCTTCTACTTGAATCCTAAAGATGAGGAGGGAGATCACGCAAGAAAAAATAGAAAGAAACTGTTTTTTTTTTTTTTTTTTTTTGCCTCTGTTTGGAGACTTTTTATTGTCTGTTCTGGGGCTTTTACCTCTCATTTGTTACTTTGCTTCCCTAAAGCAGAGAGAATATGAAGAAAAAGTGCTCTCAAAGGAGATATCTGACAAGAGTAAACCTTGACTTGGTTGTATTTGCCATATACTGAATAACCACAGTCTTCCCATCACTTGTCTTTTGAAAAAGAAACATGAAGAAGAAAAATCTCTGAAACAATGATAACATAACTGAGGTGATCTATGTTGGAAAGGGCATGGTAGACAGGGTGAATGTTATGCTCCTTCATTGCTCCAGAAAAAAGACTAATGAGTCCGATTCACCTCTCTGCCTGCAACATGCCTTGGCTGAAGGCTAATTACATTAATCTCTATGGGTCAGTGTTCTGTCATGTCATGAAAAAAACCTGTCAAGGAGGTCTAATAGTTAGAGCCCCATGTAATGATTTACACAATTTCCTGAACAAGAATCCTGCAAACTTTATTAGTGTATTTTGTGTTAACTCTTTTCTACTCATCAAATACGTGGCTGTTAATAGGCGTTTAGCTAATTTAGCTGTTAGCTAAATACAATCTATGGCTTTTGCATATCAGGGATTTTAAACTGAGGGGCATGGCAAATTGAAGAAGGGAAGAGGGAAGCCAGAGTATAAAGAATACTAGAGAAAATGGATATTAGAAATCCGAATGGATGTTTTTGCCTACCAGACA
Source organism: Dugong dugon (assembly GCA_030035585.1). Lineage (NCBI taxonomy): Eukaryota > Metazoa > Chordata > Mammalia > Sirenia > Dugongidae > Dugong > Dugong dugon. The sequence goes on along the minus strand of CM057463.1, from coordinate 94,364,705 downwards.
GTCACATCAAGTCTGAAATAAAATGAGACCCCAGCCTTTCTCCCCATTTTCCTCTCAAACTAATATTTTACCTAAAAAATATCTGGGCTCACATGTGGTCTGCTCATCCCCAGGCCAAAACTGTAAAAATCAATAGTTGGTTTACGTGAGTTCACATTTCAACCCATCACAGTACTTAATTACTTAACAGGGACAATAATGACAACTTAGATCAGTACTTCTCAAACTGTAATGTGCATATGAATCTTGCAAAAATGCAGATTCTGATTCAGCAGGTTTGGAGTAAGGCCTGAGAGTCTGTATTCCTAACAAATTTCAGGTGATGTGATGCTGCTGGTCCAGCTGTAAGCACTTTTATTAACAGAACCTAAAGGCATGGAGAATGTAATGTTCCTTCTAAATGGAATTCCAACAATCAGCTTATACCCTGAGAAAAACCAAATACCTGAATCAAAATGGTCATATCAGTGACTATATATATTTAGTCAGTTATTGGGTAAGGTATGACATTCTTTTAAGATCCATATTTGTGGATGCCATGCATATGAGGGTAAGTGCACATCACCACCATCACCACTATCTTATTTGCAGATAATTTGGACTTTAATGAAGAACATTGCCACACATTGCACTAATAGGTTCAAAATAAATCACTGCTAATGATATTCCTCATTATGGCTTAATCTATGTCAAAATTTTGTATCCGAACGATGGTGTTGGTAAAGAATATTGAATTTACCATGGACTTCCAGAAGAAGGAACAAATCTATCTTAGAAAAAATACAAGGATGCTCCTTAGAAGCAAGGATGGTTTAAGAGTTTGGTCACCTTACTTTGGACATGTCATCAGAAAAGACCAATTGCTAAAACAGGATATCATAGTTGGTAAAGTAGGGAGTCAGCAAAAACAAGGAAAACCCTCAATGAGATGTAGTGAAACAATAGCCACAACAACGGACTCAAACATAACAACAACCATGAAGATCCCATCAGATCCGGCCATGTTTCCTTCTGTTATACATAAAGTCACAACCGGTCGGAGCTGACTCAACTACACCTAAAAGCATGTAAAAATTTAGTGATTCAGAATTCAGTCTGGAATTTCGATCCAACATAATCATCATAAAAGTAAGTTTTTCACAGTATATTGATGAGCAGCTAATGTCCAATCATCTAGGAAGAGTGTTCAGATCTATACAATTACCCAAACCTTAATTGTTTACTTTGCTGGGATGGGTCATTATGATGTGTACAGGATTTTATACTTACTTTTGATTTTCTTAGCTTTTTAAATTATAAAATAAAAATTGAGTTGCAAGTTTAAGTTCTGTTCATATTATTACAACTTTAACATTTTTGATTATGGAATTAACATATTGACATTAAAAAAAACTTGAAAATAATAATATGACCTTGTAACCTAGATTGAGTAAAAAAGTAGTCCACATCAAGAGACAATTAAGGTCTGATATACTGCTTTTGGAAAAAATTTTAGGACCAATGGCATTAATAGTAGATAAACAACGAAGTCCTAGTTCAAAATACCCAGCACCTAGCAGAGAATCAAGCCAATGTTAAATTTTCTATAACACTGTGTTGAACTTATCTGAATTGCAAGACTCTGCTCTATTGCCGGAAGAAAAGACAAGGAAAAAAGATGCTGCCATAGCAAAAAGAGCCTTTACATAAGAGGAAGACATTCTCTGAAAACCTCTCCTATAGATTGGCACTGCCATCCTCACTCTTCATTGTCTCTTTGTCCTTCTGCCACACCTGATAAATCCTAACCTTAGATAAACTCAACAGTCTGTCTTCTCAACATCTGCCCTCAAGCAGCCAAGATCCTGGGGAACAAATCACACCACCAGGTTGACTAATAGCACTTTGAATTTTTTTTTGTACTTTAGATGAAGGTTTACAGAAAAATAAGCTTCTCATTAAACAGTCAGTGCACATGTTGTTTTATGACAATGGTTAACAACTCCATGACATGTCAGTATTCTCACTTCTCAACCTTGGGTTCCTTATTACCAGCTTTCCTGTCCTTCTAGGCCTTATCCCTGGGCTGTTGTGCCCCATGAGTCTCGTTTTGTTTTATGGGGCTGTCTAATCTTTGACTGAAGGGTGAACCTCGGGAGTGACTTCATTACAGAGCTAAAAGGGTGTTCAGGGACCATACTCTCAGGGTTTCTCCAATCTCTGTCAGGCCAATAAGTCTAGTCTTTTATTTTTTCTTTTTTTGTGAGTTAGAATTTTGTTCTTCATTTTTCTCTAGCTCTGTCCGGGACCCACTGTTGTGATCCCTGTCAGAGCAGTCAGTGGTGGTAGCCGGGTACCATCTAGTTGTACTGGACTCAGTCTGGTGGAGGCCATGGTAGTTGTGGTCCATTAGTCCTTTTGGACTAATCTTTCTCTTGTATCTTGTTCATTCTCCCCTGTTCCCAAAGGGGTAAGACCAGTGGAGTATCTTAGATGGCTGCTCACAGGCTTTTAAGACCCCAGATGCTACTGCAGAATGTAGAACATTTTCTTTATAAACTGTGTTATGCCAATTGAGCTAGATGTTCCCCAAGACCATGGTCCCCACAGCCCAGCAATTCTGTCCCTCAGGGAGTTTGGATGTGTCTATGGAGCTTCCATGACCTTTCTTTGTACAAGCTGTGCTGGCTTCCCCAGTATTGTGTACTGTCTTACCCTTCACCAAAGTTACCACTTATCTATTGTCTATTTAGTATCCCCCCCCCCACCCCTCCCATCCCTCATAAACAACAAAGATTGTTTCTTTTTATGTGTAAACCTTTTCATGAGGTTTTACATTAGTGGTCTCGTACAATATTTGTCCTTTTGTGATTGGCTTATTTCACTCAGCATAATGTCCTCCAGTTTTATCCATGTAATGAGATGCTTCACAAATTTATCATTGTTCTTTATCGTTGCATAATACTCCATTGTGTGTATGTACCATAGTTTTTTTATCCATTCATCTGTTGATGGGTATCTAGGTTGTTTCCATCTTTTTGCTATTGTGAACAATGCTACAATGGACATGGGTGTGCATATGTCTATTCGTGTGACAGCTCTTATTTCTCTAGGATATATTCCTAGGAGTGGGATTGCTGGATCGTATGGTATTGCTATTTCTAGCTTTCTAAGGAAGCACCGTATCATTTTCCAAAATGGTTGTATCATTTTGCATTCCCACAAGCAGTGCACAAGAGTTCCGATCTCCCCACAGCCTCTCCAACATTTGTTATTTCCAGTTTTTTTGATTCATGCCAGTAATGCTGGGGTGAGATGTGGTTTTAATTTGCATTTCTCTCATGGCTAGTGATCGCGAGCATTTCCTCATGTGTCTGTTGGCCACTTGACTGTCTTCTTTGGTGAAGTGTCTGTTCATTTCCTTTGCCCATTTTTTAATTGGATTATTTGTCTTTTTGCTGTAGAGGTGTTAGAGTTTCTTGTAGATTTTAGAGATTAGACATTTGTCTGACTTGTAACGTCCACAAATTTTTTCCCAGTCTGTAGGTTCTCTTTTAACACTTTTGGTGAAGTCTTTTGATGAACATAAATGTTTAATTTTTAGAAGATTCCAGTTATCTAGCTTATCTTCTGGAGTTTGTGTGTTGTTGGTTATGGTTTGTATCCTGTTAATGCCGTGTATTAGGACCTCTAGCGTTGATCCTATTTTTTCTTCTATGTGAACTTTATAGATCTTGGCTTTATGTTTAGGTCTTTGATCCATTTTGAATTAGTTTTTGTATATGGTGTGAGGTATGGTCCTGTTTCATTTTTTTGCAGATAGACATCCAGTTTTGCCGGCACCATTTGTTAAAAAGACTGCCTTTTCCCCATTTGATGGACTTTGGGCCCTTGTCGAAGATCAGATGACTGTAGGCGGATGGATTTATATCTGGGTTCTCAATTCTTTCCCATTGGTCAATGTGTCTGTTGTTGTACCAGTACCAGGCTGTTTAGACTACCGTAGCTGTATAGTAGGTTCTGAGGTCAGGTAGAGCGAGTCCTCCTACTTTATTCTTCTTCTTCAATAGTGCTTTACTTATGCAGGGCTTCTTCCCTTTCCATATAAAGTTAATGATTAGTTTTTCCATCTCTTTAAAGAATGTTGTTAGTATTTGTAGTATAGTATTGTAAATTAGCACTTTGAATTTTTAATTTCCAATCTCAACTGGGCTCTCAACATTTCTTATGACCTTATCGCATTATTCCGATCAGTGTGCTCCCAGTTTCTGCAGAGACTCTTTCTACCCTTCACCTTCCTTAGGTGACTTCTTGTTAGTTGCCTTCAAGTTGGCTCCAATTCATAATGACCCCACATACAATAGAATGAAACACTGACTATTCAATCCCATGATTACTGGTATGCTCAACTCCATTGTTAAGGCCACTGTGTATTTTGAGTGCCTTCCAATCTAGCAGGAGCTCTGGTGGCACAGTGGTTAAAGTGCTCAGTTGCAAACCAAATGGTCATTAGTTTGAACCCACCAGCAGCTCTGCAGGAGAAAGATGTGGCAATCTGCTTCCATAAAGCTGAAAGCTTGGAAACCCTACAGGGCAATTCTACTCTGTACTATAGGGTCACTAGGAGTCAGAATCTACTCAGTGGATACTGTTTTTGTTTGTTTGTTTTTCTAACATACGGGTCTCAGCTTCCAGCACTTTATTACACAATATTCTGTCATGATCCATAGGGTTTTCCTTGGTTAATTTTCAGAAGTAGATCACTAGACCTTTCTTCCTAGTCTGTCTTAGTATAGAAGCTCCACTGAAAACTGTCTGCCTTGGGTGACCCTACTGGTATTTTTAAATACCTGTGGCATAGCTTCCAGTATCATAGCTACACACAGGCCACCACAGTAATGACAAACTAAAAGACGAGTAGTGGTAGACGACCTAGCTCCTCCTATGTCTCCTTCACCACTAATGGATGGCCTTAGTTAAATATGGCTTGTAGTTAAGATTGTGGGTTCCAGAGGCAAACTGCCAGGGTGTGTATTCAAGTTCCAGGACCTTCTGTAAAATATGACGTTAGGCATACTTTTCTTAACAGTTCTGTGCCCCAGTTCCTTATTGGTAAAATAGAGACAATCACAATTATTACCTCACAAGTGTGTTGTAAGTAGTAAATGAGTTAGTACATGTAAATCTTTTAAAATAGTGCCCATCATCATTATTCCCTCAATAAAAGTTTGCTATTATTTTAATTCTTTTTCACAAAAAGAAATAGAAGCCACCAGATAGAAATTCCCTCAACTTCCCAACCATGTATCAATAAATCTGTTGGCTTCTATCTTTCCTTCTTTTATTCCTTTATATTTCTCTTGGGGAAGTCCACCTCTCCATTTATGCTCTAGAGCAGGAGTCAGCAAACTATGACCTGTGGGCCAAATACACCGTGTTTTTGTGTGGTCAGAGAGCTATAAATAATTTTTTATATTTCAAAATGATTAAAACAAAATTTTAAAAGAGTAATATTTCGTGACATACGAAAATTATATGACATTAAAATTTCAGTGTCCATAAATAAAGTTTTACTGGAACGTAGGCAAGCTCATTCATTTGCTTATTGTCTATGGCTGCTTTCCTGCTACAACAGCAGTACTAAGTAGTGATGGTAGAGACCATGTAGGGCCCTGGGTAGCACAGTTTGCAATAAAGGTTTGCATTTCGAACCCACTTAGTGGTTCCACAGAAGACAGGCCTGACAATCTGCTATTGTAAAGATTACAGCCAAGAAAACCTTAGCAATTCTACTCTTTAACACATGGGGTTGCCATGAGTTGGAATCAACTCAATGGAAACAGGTTTTTTTTTTTTTTGTTCTCATTTTTTTTGGCAGAGACCGTGTGGGCTGTAGAGACTAAAATATTTACTTATATAGTTCTTTAAGGAAAAAGTGTGCCAATCTCTGCTCTTGAGCCCATGCCTTCCCACCAGGGGTCAACCATCATCTCTCTATTGGATCTTTCCTATCATCATTCAAACATATTCAGTTCTTTCCAATCTTTTAATTAAAAAAAAAAACTTCCATTCCACTCCAGCTCATTCAATAACTATTACATACTTACCATTCAGAATCCTAATTCATGAAAGAATTTCTTCACATTCTATTCACTATTCAAGCTATTCCTAACTGGCTCCTACCCACTCCACCAAAACTTCTCTTGCTAAGGTTAAAAATAATCTCTATATTCCTAATTTCAGTTATCATTTTACTTGAACATTTTTCAGCATTAAACACTGACCACTGTTTCTTTGCTTACTTTATACCACACTCTCCTGGTTTTCTTCTTACCTTCTAACTTTCTCTGCCATCTACTCCATACCTCATGACAGAAACATGACACATCCAATACCAAGTCTGATCATTCTCCATTCTAAACGTATTTAAATATAGCCACTTTTTCTCATGGCTACTGCCACCACCATAGGGCAAAATAACATTCTTCTACGTAGCCATCTGAAATCCATTTTTGCTTCCTGACAAAATTTTCTCCATACGATAGCCAGAGATAATATTAAAACCTTATCGTATAGTTCTTCTTAAAATCTTTCAATAGTTCATTGTTTCTTAGGTTGAAGATTAAGTTTTATGACAAGGCAAGTCCCTGCATGATCGGTTCCCTGCTTATTTCTCTAGCTTCAATTTATGCCATTTCTCTACTCTGGGCTGCTAAAGTCATCTACTCTGGCCTTTATACAGTTCCTTGGATGTGTCAGATTTGTTTCTGACACAGAGCCTTCACACATGCTTTTCCCTCTGCTTATAATGCTCTTTCCTACACAGTTTAATAGCCAAATTTTACTCATTATTGAACATCAGCTTCTTAGAGAATCTTTCCCTGATCATGCAAACCAGGCATTCTCCAGTTATATGTTCTTGCAGGACCCCCTACTTCTGTATGGAGAGGCAAGATAGCACTGTGCAATCCCTAGAGCCAGGATACCTGGATTTGAATCCTGGCTCTGTGTGGCCTTGAGCAAGACATTGTATCTCTCTGTACCTCAGTTTCCATATCTATAAAATTCGGATGATAATAGGACTTTCTTCTAATCCCTGACTGGTGCAAATGGCTAATGTCATCAGCTGTTAACTGGTTGGAGGTTAGAGTCCAACAAGAGATGCCTTGGAAAAAAGGCCTGGCAATCTACTTCTGAAAAATCAGCCATTAAAAACCTTATGGAGGACTTCCAGGCAGCATGGCGCTATCTACAGAAGCACCACATCGTTCCTCCATAGCAAAGATCCAAAAAACTAAGTCAAACAGAGACAAACGTCAATCCCTAAGCATCAAATGAAGGGATAAAGAATGGAATGAGAAACTGACAGAGAACAGAGAGTGAAGAGAGATACATGCAGAGGTCCCCTAACACTTAATGTAGCACGGATCCACCATCTTGGACTCCTGTCAGAGATGGTCGAAGAGGGAGTACAGGAAAGCAGCTTCACGGAGCTCCCAGCAGGAGACAGAACAACCAGTAACCAGCAATATGTGCTTTCCCACCTATCACCCTTCTTCACCCCCACTCGGCCTCTTCTGCTTCCTGCAACCACAGTCTCTTGGCCAGGAAGCACTGGCTTCACCCCTGAGCTGAGTGGATTCCACCCGTGCTCACTAGCCAGCTCCCTGAGTGCCACTTGTTTGTTGCTAGTGTTGCTTTTCTCCACCTCTTTTGGTTTCTTCCATACCTCTCACCACCTCCCCCTCCTTTCTCTCAAATACCTGGCTCTGTGTGCCATCTTTGCTTCTTCCTGAAAGGCTGTGAAATGCTGCTTGACTGTGGAATTGCTGGTAGGATTCCTGGGGCTTTTTTTTGTTTGTTTGTATGTTTTGATTTGTTCTGTGTTGATTTGTCTGTTTGTTTGTTTTCTTTTTCTTTTCTCAGCTTGGGAGCCCATTCTAGTTGGGCAGTACTGTGTGGATTGGGAGCTACTTCCTCAGTCTGCACAGCCACACAGGGGGATCCCTGGGCACATTTCTTTTTTCTCGTTTTTGTTTTTTTCTTTGTTTTCTTTTCTTTTCTCTCTTTTCCCCTTTTTGTCTTTCTTCATTTCTCAGTTTCTTGTCTCTCTATGCTTACCTTCCCTTCCTGTCTCCTGAATAGCTGGCAGTGTGTGGCACCTCTACCCCTTCTAGCCTGGCTGTACTTCACAGCCTGGGAACAACTTTCCCAGTCTTTGAAGCCACACCAGTGGGATCCCTGGGAGCTTTTCTTTTCTTTTTTTTTTCCCCTAATTTTTAATTATTCATTTCTTTTTTTTTACCCTTTTACTTTTTTTCTTTTTGTTTTTCTCCATTTCTCAATCTCTCATCTCTCCACTCCAACAGCAAGCTCCCTTAGCACTCTTTTTTGTTTGTTTGTATGTTTTTGACTCCTGCTCCTCTCTCCTCTCTCTCCTCTTTCCCATACCCATCTTAGCTAAACACATCACAAGCTCCCCCAGCCTTCCTGCCTACCTGCACCATACGCTGAACATCACACTCCTGAGAAGCACAGGCACGGCTTACCAGAACCTGCCTTGAACTGATTCCCAACCCACCCTGTAGCCCCTAGTACATGCGACAAACAACCAATCCCAGCAATTCCCCTTCAGCTTCACCTGCCCTGCTGTACCATATCTGAGTGACTGACCCTGCCCACTGTAAAAGGAGGTGAAAAGTATCATGCCCACAGTCGAGCAAACAACAGAGAATGCACAGCCCACCTGATCAGGCATAACCAAATAAAACAAAAAGGAAGGGCAAAACAAACAAATCAGTAAATGAGGAAAATAATTACTGAATGTCCCGAATACAGCAGACAACATCAAACCATAAAAAAAGACAGGATGATTCCAGTAGACTTCCAAAATAAAACACCAGATGACTTTCCAGTAGAAGAAAAAGCACTAGAACTACCTGAAAGGGAATTCAACCCTCTAATATGAAAAGCTATCCATATTTGAAGCAAAAAGCTGATAAAAATGAGGAAAAATAGACAAATTCACAGAAAATACAGGCAAAAAAAATGGAAGATTTCAGGAAAATAATACAAGAACAAAATGCCAAAATAAATTCACAACTAGAAATCATAAAATAAAAAACTAGAAATCCAAAAGATAAACAACAAGATTTCAGAAATGGACAGTGTCATACAAGGGCTGAGGAGCAGGTTTGAAATGGTGGAAGACAGGATCAGTGAAATTGAAGACAAACACTTGGATACAAATCTGTTTGAGGAAAAATCAGAAAAAAAAATGAAGAAACCCTGAGAATTATGTTGGATACAATCAAAAGCAAAAATTTGCAATTGATCAGAGTTCCAGAACAGATGGAGAAAATAGAAAACAAAGAGAGGATCACTGAAGAACAGCTGACAGAAAAATTTCCCAATATCATGAAAGATGAAAACCTGACCATCCAAGAAGCTCAATGAACTTCATATAGGATAGACCCCCAAAAGAAAATAACCAAGGCATATCATAATTACCCTTGCTAAAACCAAAGAAAAACAAGAATCCTGAAAGCAGCTCAAGAAAAACAAAAACATCACATACAGAAGAGAAACAATAATACTAAGCTGGAATTATTTGGCAGAAACTATGCAGGCAAGAAGCAATGGGATGAGAATATAAAACCTTGAAAGAAAAAAATTGCCAGCCAAGAGTAACATATCCTGCCAAACTTTCATTCAAATATGATGGTGAAATTAGGACATTTCCAGATAAACAGAAATTAAGAGATTATGTAAAAACCAAACAAAACTTACCAGAATTATGAAAGGGAGTCATTCAATCTGAGAACAAACAACATCAAACCACAGGCTGAATCTAGGATGCAGGATCATACCAGCCAGATACCAACCTAGGAAATGAACTCTCAAGGACTATCCGAAACCAAAAGAATTACAACAGGGAACCAGAGAAGTTAATCTGTAAATGAGAACAATATCATAACAATAAAAGAAGGAATAAATGGTGTAGGTATAGAACTTTTTAATGGAGAGGAAGGCATGGTGATACCAAGTAATAATAGACTGATTCAAACCTAGAAAGATGAGGGTAAATTTCAAGCAACCACAAAGAAAGTTAACAAACCTATCCATCAAAATAAAGAAGAAAAACATAAAGTCTCAGTAACAACAAAACCTACAAAAACAAAAGAAATGGAAAAAAATCCACAAACGAAAGGAATTCAGGACAGGAGAGTAAGAGGAACAAAGAAAATGTCAGCACCACAAAAAAAAGCACTACAAAATAACAGCAATAAACTCTCACCTATCAATAATTACACTGAATGTAAATGGCCTAAACGCACCCATAAAGAGATGGAGAGTGACAGATGGATAAAAAAACAGGATACATCAACATGCTGCCTACAAGAGACACACCTTAGAAACAAAGAAGTAAATTTATTAAAAATCAAAGAATGGAAAAATACATATCAAGCAAACAGCCACCAAAAAAGAGCAGGAGTGGCAATAATAAACTCAGATAAAATAGTCTTTAAAACAAAATCCACCATAAAAGGCAAAGAAGGACACCGTCTAATGATTAAGTGGACGATCCATCATGAAGTCATAACCATAATATACATCTACGCACCCAATGACAGGGCTCCAAAATACATAAAGCAAACTCTAACGGTACTGAAAGAGAAATCAACAGTGCCCCAGTAATAGTTGGAAACGTCAACACACCACTCTCGGTAAAGGACAGAATATCTAGAAAGAAACTCAAGAAATATACAGAAAACCTGAAGGGCACAATCAGCCAACTTGACCTCATAGACATATATAGAACACTCCACCCAACAGCTGCAAAGTACACATTCTTTTCCAATGCACATGGAACATTCTCCAGAATAGACCACATCTTAGCCAAAGAGCAACACTCAACAAATCCAAAACGTTGAGATAATAGAAAGTATCTTCTCTGACCACAACACCATCAAGGTAGAAATTAACAACAGGGAAAAACATCAATTACATGGAAACTGAATAATACCCTGCTTAAAAACCACTGGGTAATAGAAGAAATCAGAGCTGGAATCCAAAAATTCCTAAAATCAAACAGAATGCAACACATCATACCAAAACCTTTGGGACACAGCAAAGGCAGTCCTCAGAGGACAATTTATAGCAATAGATGGACACATCAAAAAAGAAGAAAGGGACAAAATCAAAACATTAACTACACAACTCCAACAAATAGAAAGAGAACAGGAGAAGAAAAACCCACAGCCACCAGAAGACAGTAAATAATAAAGATCAGAACAGAAATAAATGAGAGACTAGAAAAATAGAAAGAATCAACAAAACCCAAAGTTAGTTCTTTGAAAGGATCAACAAAATTGACAAACCACTGGCCAGACTGACAAAAGAAAAACAGGAGAGGACACATATAACCCAAATAAGAAATGAAATGGGGGACATTACAACAGACCCAACTAAAATAAAAGGGATCATAACAGAGCATTATTTAAAACTACACTGCAACAAATTTGAAAACCTAGAGGAAATGGATAAATTTCTAGAAACACACTACCTACTCAAACTAACACAATGTGATGTTGAAAATCTGAACAGACCCATAACAAGAGAAGAGATTGAAAAGGTAATAAAAAAAACTCCAACAAAAAAAGCCCTGGCCAGACGGCTTCACTGGAGAATTCTACCAAACATTCAGAGAAGAGCTTATACTGGTACTACTCAAACTATTTCAGAACATAGAAAAGGAAGCAACACTTCCAAATTCATTCTGTGCAGCCAGCATAACCCTGATACCAAAACCAGGCAAAGGTAGGACAAAAAAAGAAAATTACAGACCAATATCTCTCATGAATATAGATGCAAAAATTCTCAACAAAATTCTAGCCAATAGAATTCAGCATTATATCAAAAAAATAATATACCACAACCAAGTAGGATTTATACCAGGTATGCAAGGATGGTTCAGCATTGGAACATCAATCAATGTAAATAATGTAAATAAAAGGAAAGAAAAGAATTACATTATCATCTCAATTGATACAGAAAAGGCATTCAACAAAGTCCAACACCCATTCCTAATAAAAACTCTCAATGAAATAGGTATAGAAGGGAAATTTCTCGACATTATAAAGGGCACCTATGCAAAACCAACGGCCAACATCATTCTTAATGGAGAGAGGCTAAAAACATTCCCCTTCGGAACAGGAACAAGACAAGGATGCCCTTTATCACCATTCCTATTTAACACTGTGCTGGAAGTCCTACCTAGAACAATAAGGCAAGAAAAAGAAATAAAGGGCATCCAAACTGGTAATGAAGAAGTTAATCTGTTCCTGTTTGCTGATGATATGATACTATACATAGAAAACACAAAAGACTCCACGAGAGAACTACTGGAACTAATAGAAAGATTCAGTAGAGTAGCAGGATACAAGATTATAAACATACAAAAATCAGTTGGATTCCTATACACCAATAAAGACAATGATGAAAAGGAAATCAGGAAAACAATGCCACTTAAAATAGCCCCTAAAAAAATAAAATATTTGGAATAAATCTAACCAGGGATGTAAAAGACCTATACAAAGAAAACTACAAAACACTGCTGCAAGAAACCCAAAGGGATGTAGACAAATGGAAAAACATACCATGCTCTTGGATAGGTAGACTCAACACTGTGAAAATGACAATTCTACCCAAAGCAATTTAGAAATATAATGCAATCCTGATCCAAAAACCAACAACATTCTTTTAGAAGATGGAAAACCTAATCATTAATTTTATATGGAAAGGGAAGAAGGCCCAGATAAGTAAAGCACTATTGAAGAAGAAGAATAAAGTAGGAGGACTCGCACTACCTGACCTCAGAACCTACTATACAGCTATGGTAGTCAAAACAGTCTGGTACTGGTACAACATAAACTTTGACCAATGGAATAGAATTGATAACCCAGATGTAAATCTATCCACCTACAGTCACCTGATCTTCGACAAGGGCCCAAACTCCATTAAATGGGGAACAGTCTTTTTAACAAATGGTGGTGGCAAAACTGGATGTCCATCTGCAAAAAAAATGAAACAGGTCCCATCCTTCACACCATATACAAAAACTAATTCAAAATGGATCAAAAACCTAAATATAAAGCCAAAATCTATAAAGTTCATAGGAGAAAAAATAGGATCAATGCTAGAGGCCCTAATAAAAGGCATTAACAGAATACAAATCATAACCAACAACACACAAACTCCAGAAGATAAGCTAGATAACTGGGATCTTCTAAAAATTAAACATTTATGTTCATCAAAAGACTTCACCAAAAGTGTTCAAAGAGAACCTACAGACTAGGAAAACATTTTTGAATGTTACAAGTCAGACAAATGTCTAATCTCTAAAATCTACAAGAAAATCTAACACCTCTACAACAAAAAGACAAATAATCCTATCAAAAAATGGGCAAAGGAAATGGACACTTCACCAAAGAAGACAGTCAAGTGGCCAACAGACACATGAGGAAATGCTTATGATCACTAGCCGTTAGAGAAATGCAAATTAAAACCACAATGAGATACCATCTTACCCTGGCATTACTGGCACAAATCAGAAAAACAAAATAACAAAAGCTGGAGAGGGTATGGGGAAATCGGAAGTTTTATGCACTGCTGGTGGGAATGCAAAATGATACAACCGTTTTGGAAAATGATATGGCACTTCCTTAGAAAACTAGAAATAGAATACCATATGACTCAGCAATCCCACTCCTAGGAACATATCCTAGAGAAATAAGAGCTGTCACACGAATAGACATGTGCATGCCCATGTTCATTGCAGCATTGTTCACAATAGCAAAAAGATGGAAACAACCTAGATGCCTATCAACAGATGAATGGCTAAACAAACTATGGTACATACACACAATGGAGTATTATGCAACGATAAAGAACAATGATGAATCTGTGAAGCATCTCATAACTTGGATGAAACTGGAGGATACTATGCTGAGTAAAATAAGTCAATCACAAAAGGACAAATATTGTACAAGACCACTAATGTAAAACCTCATGAAAAAGTTTACACACAAAAAGAAAAATCTTTGTTGGTTACGAGGGATGGGTGAGGTGGGGAGGGGGATACTAAAGAGACAATAACTAAGTGGTAACTTTGGACAGTACACAATACTGGGGAAGCCAGCACAGCTTGCACAAGGAAAGGTCATGGTAGCTCCATAGACACATCCAAACTCCCTGAGGGACCAAATTGCTGGGCGGAGGGCTGTGGGGACCATGGTCTCAGGGAACATCTAGTTCAATTGGCATAACATAGTTTATAAAGAAAATGTTCTACGTTCTACTTTGATGACTAGTGTCTGGGGTCTTAAAAGCCTGTGAGCAGCCATCTAAGATACTCCACTGGTCTCACCCCTTTAGGAGCAAGGGAAAATGAAGAAAACTAAAGACACAAAGGAAAGATTAGTCCAAAGGATTAATAGACCACAACTACCACGGCCTCCACCAGACTGAGTCCAGTACAACTAGATGGTGCCTCGCTACCACCACTGGCTGCTCTGACAGTGATCACAACAGAGGGTCCTGGACAGAGCTGGAGAAAAATGTAGAACAAAATTCTAACTCACAAAAAAAGGCCAGACTTACTGGCCTGACAGAGATTGGAGAAACCCTGACAGTATCATCCCCAGACACCCTTTTAGCTCAGTTATGAAGTCACTCTGGAGGTTCACCTTTTAACCAAAGATTAGACAGACCCATAGGACAAAACGAGACTAAAGGGCACACCAGCCCAGGGGCAAGGATTAGAAGGTAAGAGGGGACAGGAAAGCTGGTAATAGGGGACCCAAGGTGGAGAAGCGAGAGTAGTGACATGTCATAGGTTTGTTAACCAATGCCATAAAATAATATATATACTAACTGTTTAATGAGAAGCTAATTTGGCCTGTAAAACCTTCATCTAAAGTACAATAAAAAAAAAAAAATGCAAGTCCTCTTAAAAGTATGACACATTAAACCACTATCTCTTTTGAATGTATTTATGAGAAATTAGATCAGTCATCTGGAAAAACTGAGAATAAATGGGTCTGAGGCATAATTTTTTTTTTTTTTTTTAACTCAGCTGGAATCTAGTTCGGGTAGAACAAGTTGGGGACATGGTTGGGTATTGGGTTTGGTGCTACAAGAAGGTACGTTGGTTGGTAGGATGCCAGAGAAAGAGGTGCTCAAGGAAGTTGGGAAGAAAGTGTAAAATAAAATAATTGCCTACCTAACAGTGTACTCAACTGGCCCTGATTATCCATTTTAATGGCTTTTCTTTCAAGGACCAAATTTTCTCTGCAGGAGTTATGATCCTGATGCCAAAGACAGAATCTGATCCTGTAACTTTGAGTAATGCTTCAGTGCTGCAGTCTGGCCAGGGCTTTCTCTGCAGCCCTCAGATTCATCAAGCACCACTGATTTTTGAGGGGTGTTTAGCTCATTGGAGGGCTGCAGCAAACTCACCCCTGGCAAACAATTACCAAGACCTAGAAGAGGCTTTGGTTTCAGTGTCTCCGAGCTTGGAAGGGAAAGAATAATGGCAGGTAGTATACTCTTACGTCAGTTATCTTAAAGAAATTATCACTATTCCTGGTACAGTGGCTTCCCTTGCTGTCAGTTTTCAATTAGTTGTTTAGTTATACTTATAAATTTATCCCTGATTTGGAAACTTTTTTTTCCGGGAAGAAAAGCTGAGATGGAAAGATTAAAACCATGTGGTTACCTGAGACAATTTGCATACTGCTCTAACTGGAGTTGAGAAATTGGGTGTGTGCTTTAATTGCTATTTTAAGATGTTAAAACCTGTAGGAGGTGGTGAAGAAAATAGCACCATTTTAGATTCTTTTGTTTTATGTAATCCAGCACTTAGATATCATTGTATGTGACTTCTTCGACAATAGAGATTTAAAGGACAAGATTTGATTTTCAAAAGGGGGGGCTGGAATCTCATCTTTGGAAATACCGTGTTAATAAAAATAATGATAATTTTTATGTTGTAAAAATGAAATGAATTTAACTTCATTAAGTGATGCGGAAATATTAGGATAAGTGTCTCAGCCCCACAATTATTAACTTATCACCTTGGGTCAGTTACTTCATGAAGTTTCAGTTTCCGTTTTATAAAGCAGGGATAATTAAATCTCTCTCTTGGGTTGTGGTAGGGAGGAAAAAGAAAAAAAAAAAGATGAAATAAAAGCCCAAACACCTAACACCCCTTGGAACAGAAGAGATAATAACACTACTAAGTGTTCTGCCTCCATTCTTAAATAGGCTTTATGACGTGAACTGTGTCCCTCAAAATGATATGTTTAAGTCCTAACCCCTGGTACCTGTGAATGTGACCTTATTTGGAAATAGAGTCTTTGCAGTTGTAAACAAGTTACGATGAGGTCCTGCTGGATTAGGGTGGACCCTAATCTAATGTCAGGTGCCCTTATAAAATAAGGGAAATTTGGACACAGAGGAGACACTGAGAGGAGAATGCCAGATTGGAATGATGCATCTATAAACCAAGGGATGCCAAGGATTGCCTTCGACCACCAGAAGCTAAGAGAGAATCAGGGAACAGATTCTCCCTCAGAGGGCTCTAGTCAGAATCAACTCTGCCAGTACCTTGATTTTGGATTATAGCCTCCCAAACTATGAGAAAATAAATTTCTGTTGTTTTCAGACACTCAGTTTGTGGTAACTTGTTACAGCAGCCCTAGGAAACTAATACAACCTCCCTCGCTCAGTATCTTCAGTCATGAATCCCAATATCCTAGTACAAATTCAAAGTCTTCCTGGTAAATTCTCAAATCCATTTTTCCAGCCATAAACCCATTGCCATTGATTCAATCCGGACTCATAGCGACCCTGTAGGACAGAGCAGAGCTGCCCCAGAGTTTCCAAGGAGCGGGTGGTGGATTCAAACTGCTGACCTTTTGGTTAGCAGTCAATCTCTTAACCACTGTACCATCAGGGCTCCATTTCAGCCACAGACCATCCCTTTTAGCTCCTCCTTCTCCTCCACCCTCAAATCTAAGTTCTCAGGGTTCCTAAGGGGGAAAGGAGCACAGGAAGGCTCTGTTCAAAGGACCAAAGACTACTCCATCCCTGTTCTTCAAAGGCACTCCTTTTGTTTCTCTTGCATAAAAGAAAATGGCAGTGCAGTCTATCCTAAATGAGCAATTAGCTTTACTCTCTCAACATTTGCATTTCTATCTGTATGTATTAGCCCTTTCTTAAAAAAGAAGTCCTCACTTTGCATTTGAGTTGGTAGCTAGAGAAAACACCTTCCCAAGACTGTTGGTCTCAGCCACCAAGACCGCGGCATTTAGCTCTCCTGGAAAGTTACAGGAGCACTGATTTCAGTTCATTAATCAAGAGGAGATTTCAAACAGGCAGAACCTTCCAAAAATGGATCCAGCAGCTCAGGAGGTAATAAGTTTCTCATCGTTGGAGGTGCTCAAGCTGATGTTAGAAGACAACTTGTGTATTCACTGAAAAAGTATTAAATGAGCCCCTCCTTTGTGTCTGTAATAAGATACTGAAGATAGAAAGATGATCTCTGAGTCAAGGTGCTGCCGATCTAGTAGGGAAGACAAATGCAAAAGTAAACAATGATGCTATATTTTGTTAAATGTTATGATGGTGATAGGAGGTGCAACTAATATCTAATAAAGACTTCTCATAGAAAAGAACATCCCATCCCAGTGAGCTCTGAAGTAGATACAAACGTAAAAAGAGCAGAAGGAAATGGATCTAGACAAAAAATAAGGTTCCAAAAATAAAATTGAAGGTATGACAGGGTAAGAGGGGTGACAAGAATGGCAAGATAGGAGACTGGAGAGCTAAGCAGGACCCTGGACAAGGAAACTTGAAGAACCCTGTACACAGTGTGAAAGACTTTAGATTTTACCCCAGCTGAAGCCAGGATCCACTGGAGGTTTTTAGCAGATTCTATGCTTGGGAGTCTGACCCCAGTCCTGAACTCTAGAGGGTTGAATGGAAACCAACTGGGCTCCTGTTTTTTAACACCTCCAGGCCAAGGAAGGGTGGTCTTTGGCAGAGGAACATTAACATCTGTGACCTGGGGAGTGGACGAAGGGGAAGAGGTTTTTCTGGACTTTCTGAGTTTTGCTTCTTTTGTTATTTCTCTTAAAAACCCAGAGGAAGGGAAATTTCCCAAGCAGCTCCTACAGTGCCCATCAACCAGGTATCTATTTTACGATTATCGTGAAAAAGCAATTTCTTTTCAAAATATCTGTAGAGACCCCCAAAGATAAATTTATCCTAGCAAAGGGGAAAAAAAGTAAAAGAAAAAAAAAGGAACATATGAAAAAGATACCCCTCAGGAAAAAAATTCTGTTTACTCACCTTTCCAGGAACAAGTTAATTTCCTCCCCCGCTTCCACCACCATCACCTCACTGCATAGAAATAAATGGTTGTTCACAGTCACAAAGACATTAACAATTTCTGATAGAGAGAATGACTCAGTCTCTTCTCTAAATAACTTCTCCTTAGTATAATAATAATTTTTTCAAAAAACCACTGCTGTTGAGTCGATTCTGACTCATGGCGACCCCATGTGTTACAGACTAGAATGGCTCCATAGAGTTTTCTTGACTATAATCTTTACAGAAGCAGATCACCAGAGCTTTCTTCCGTGGTGCTGCTGGGTAGGTTCAAGCCACCAACATTTAGGTTAATAGTCAAGCGAAACCCATTTGTACCATCCAGGGACCTTAGTATAATAATAGCTAACATTAAGTGAACATTTTATTATGTGCTAGAGGTACACTAAAAGCTTTATATAGCTGAGAGGTAGGTATCATCATTATTCCCATTTTACAGATAGGAAAACTGAGGCCAAGAGAGGTTGAGTAACTTACCCACCATCACACAGCTAGTAGTAATGGACCAATGATTTAGACTCAGAATTTTGGCCACTACCCAAGGATTTCAAGAGGCACACCACATCAGAAATATTTGGAAAACTCATAAAAATGCAGATTCCTCAGACCCACCCCAGGCCTGTGGGGTTGGAATGTCTGGGAATGGGATTCAGTAATCACACTTGAATTAGATTCCCAAAGTGATTCTTAAGAGCACTGGAATTTGAGAACTGCTCCACTATGAAAATCAAAAATATACTGATTGGTTAAAGTCCCAGCCCTAGGCGGGGGAGGAGAATGATGAAAGATAGGAATGTTAGCTTTTGTTCCCTTTGAGTATGATTACTCCAAAACCAAAAATCAAACCAGTTCCTGTCAAGTCAACTCCGACTCATGGCAACCCCATGTGTTGCAAAGTAGAACTGCTCCACAGGGTTTTCAAGGCTGTGACCTTTCAGAAGCAGACTGCCAGGCCTTTCTTCTGAGGTGCCTCTGGGTGGATTCAAACCACCAACTTTTTAGTTAGTAGGTGAGTGCTTAACCTTTTGCACCACCCAAAATTGTCAAATTGATAGAAGTGACTACTTAGTACTATGACTCTCATTAAAGTTTCGGCCTCTCCCCACAGTTGGTACATTCTGTCACCACTGATCTTGTACCTGGACCAGCCTTTCCCAGCTGGCACAATTGATAGCACCATGATCAAGAGCAGTAAACAATACCCATGATGCCAGCACTCCCAGCTCTGTTCCTTACTAACCTATTGCCTTTGAGTCAGTTTGGACTGTTCCTTACCAACTATGCAAAAATGGACCAGTCATTTAAATCCTCTGGGACTCAGTTTTATTGTTTGTGAAATGGGAATATTAATTCTTAGAAAACAACTTTACAGCAAAGAATAGATTATATTTTATAAGATACTTTATGGGAAAGTGTCTAGCCTAATGCCTGGTAGGTGCTCAATAAATGATGGAGGTGATTTTTATAAATGGCCCGGCACTCTGGTACCTTTCATTTTAGCCACAGGACCTTGAACAGAGAGCTTTCATTTTATAGTCAGACAGACCTAGGTTCAAGTCCTCACCTTGTCAATCACTAGCTATGTGACCTTGGGCAAGTTATTGAAGCTCTCTAACTTCTAACCTCTCATTTATGAGACAGAACAGATACCTACTTCTTTGTTTTTGTTGTTTGTAGCTACTATCAAGTCAGCCCCAATTCATGGAGACCCCATGTACCACAGAACAAAACTCTGCCTGGTCCTGAGCCATCACCATGATCAGTTACAGATTAGACCATTGATTCACAGGGTTTTCATTTGCTGATTTTCAGAAGTAGATCATCAGGCCTTTCTTCCTAGTCCATCTTAGTCCAGAAGCTCCACTGAAACCTGTTCAGCTTCACAGCAACACACAAGCCTCCAATGACTGATGGGTAGTGGCTGCACATGAGGGGCACTGGCCAGAAATTAAACCAGGTCTACCACATGGAAGGTGAGAATTCTGCTACTGAACCACCAATGTCCTCCTACCTAATTATTAGAGTTGTTTTAAGAAGTAAAAGAAATCAAGTAGGCAAGTCCCTGGAATATAGTAGGCACTCAGCATTTCTTGTTTTTCCTCTCACTTTAAAGCTGAATCACCTTGGTTGATCAAAAAAAAACTCAATAGTTTGTTATAATTTTAGTGTTAAGTGTATTTCATTGAATTCTAATTCCTTTCAAATCAATAACATTGTAATCCTGTAAATTAGCAATTCCTTATTAATAATAGAACCCAAACATTCTCCAAAGACTAGATATGAAGAATTTCCTACACACAAAGTTCCAGCCCTTATCAGCCCAGAAGTTATTTGGCCAGAATTTGTTCCCTTAGAGACCACCTCATTAAAGCTGTTTATTTTCCAGGAAAGATATTGGAAGTTGAGAGAGGTGAAGTGGAAGGAAATCCAGGTCAGCTGCAAAGATGATTAAATAGTTAGAAAATGAGATTTGAGGAAAAAAATACTTTTTAAAAATAGGAATTTTTCTTCTGTATACAGCTGAGGACAATTTAATGAAGATCATCAGACACACAAATATTTATGCTACTAAGTTCCTCTTCATCTCCACCAAGGACAAGGGGCTTTGGACTTCATCACAGCATGAGAGATTTAGAATGAATATAAGAGAGATGTTAGAGAAACACAGCTAACAGGTTTCTCTGACTTATTTTCTATTATCCTTTATAAATCTCCCAGAATCATGATTCAAATGCCAGACTTTGGCCATGTGTAATTACTTCTCTAAGCTTCATTCATTCACTCACTCAACACGCAATTGCGGAGCATTATCTCTGCGCGAAGGAGCCCTGGTGGCGCAGTGGTTAAGCACTCGGCTGCTAACTGGAAGGTCAGTGGTTCAAACCCACCAGCTGCTCCACAGAAGAACCATATAGCAGCCTGCTTCTGTGAAGATTACAGCCTTGGAAACCCTAGGGGGAAGTTCTACCCTGTCCTATAGGGTCACTATGAGTCAGAATCAACTTCACAGCAATGGGGTTTTTTGGTTTTATCTCTGCACCAAGCACTGTGCCAGGCTCTAGGGATACAAGAAACAGATAGATATTGCCCCTACCTTGTGGCATTATGGAGCCCTGGTGGCACAGTGGTTATGCATTTGGCTGCTAACCAAAAGGTCAACAGTTTGAATCCACCAGCTGCTCCTTGGAAACCCTATGGGGCAGTTCTACTCTGTCCTATAGAGTCTCTATGAGTCAGAATGGACCCAATGGCAATGTGTTTTGTTTTGTTTCTTGTGGTATTATAGTCAGGCTAGTGTACACGGTATGAACAGGGTCCAGAGAAAGGTAGATCTACAGCGTTACGATCATTTCCTGACTCAGTAACTTTGGAACTTAACACAGCACCCTATCTGGTAAAGATAATAAACTCTAAATTGCTTAGTATATCATCCAAGGCCCTTCAAAGATCTAGCTCACCTTTCCAGTCTCATTTCTTACCTTTATCTTAAAATGCCCTGACTAAACTCAGTTCCCCAAATATACTTTCGTGAAGAAACACTTTCATAACTTGGGGGTTTTGCCCATGCTATTTCTTCTGTTTGGGATACTCTGCTTCTACCAGGGAGTAGAGGGGGCCTTCTTAGTAAGTAAGTAAGTAAAAATTGCTAATTCTATATTCTATCCCTGATAGATTGTGAATTCAGGAACCATGGAACGTCATTGTTGCCTATTGGTTAGCAAAGGGCTTGACTTATATTATATGATCAATACATTGTTGTTGTTGTTAGGTGCCGTCGAGTTGGTTCTAACTCATAGCAACCTTACGCACAACAGAATGAAACACTTCCCTGCCCTGCGCCATCGTCATGATCATTGTCATGCTTGAGCGCGTTGTTGCAGCCACTGTGTCATTCTCACTGAGGGTCTTCCTCTTCCTCGCTGACTCTTTACGAAGCATAATGTCCTTCTCCATGACTGATTCCCTTCTCCAGGGACTGATCAAGACATGAGTGATCAATAAGAGGAAAAAAAAAGAAAAGGAGGAAATGAGGGAAGAAGAGAAGAAAGAAGAGAGAGTGGGAGGAAGAGAGGAAGGAAAGAAAGGAAGGAGAGTCTCAGGAGATGGAATAATATTTCTAAGTCTTTATTGTGTGTCTTCTTGTCCCAAAACTTCTTCCCACTCCCTGCACAATCCTCCCACACCTACTTCTGTGCTCAGCTTTTATTCCACTTTAGAAACTGAAACAAAAATAAAATCTGCTGAGTCAGGAAGATTCAGACACACAAACCCACAAAGTGAGGTTTTATATCAGCAGATGTTAGACAGATGACTCTGGTTGGGGCAAAAAGGAAAAAGAAGGAGCATCCCACA
Organism: Dugong dugon; assembly: GCA_030035585.1. NCBI lineage: Eukaryota > Metazoa > Chordata > Mammalia > Sirenia > Dugongidae > Dugong > Dugong dugon. The sequence continues at coordinate 94,341,920 of CM057463.1, read as the reverse complement.
GATCAGAGAGGAAGAAATGGCAAAACCTCAAGGTTATAGGACTAAAGGTGAGGCTGGGAGGCTGAGGAAGTACCTTCTTTGAGAGTACAGTAACTGTGAGTTGCAGCAAGATTGACTTAGTTCTAAACTGGCCCTGTTTCTCACACCCAACGAGGACCACCGTCTGCCCAGAGTCAACCTGTTGCCCAGCGAGCATCATAGTGCAGACAGGCTGGTCAGGCCTGGAGATGCTGCACTGGCTTCTGCCCACCTTGAGCAAGCTGGACTTCTAAAATCCACAGAGCTTGACTGAGGGACACAGACACTTATGACATGAAAGTAATTTTAAACTATCCATCCTGGGTTGAAACCAAAGCACTTCTTAAAAGGAGCACAATTACTGAGACTTCCTGGAGAGCCACCAAGGTACCCTTTAGCTTTGACCTTCAAAGTATTTTAGGAAATGTGGAGGTCAGATCTACGACCATCAAAACAGGCTTCAGGAAGTTGATTTGGAATCCTAAATGCTATTTTTTATCAAACCTACAGTGAAGTGGCAAAACAGATGCTGCTTTGGGATAACTTACTCTAAACATGTTTTTATTCAACTATGGGAAAATTCCATTAGAAAAAGGACTCAACTGCATTAGTATCTCCTAATTAATGTTTTGCGGAATACTGTTCCTGCAAATGTAATTAGCTGTGCCATGACTCAAGCGTTCTGTATCTATTAGCACTCCAATCAGAGAAACAGTACCAGTAGGTGATATATATTATACAGTATATATCATATGCCATATGTTACATATTGTATATTATAAAATAATTATACAAACCAACCTGTTGCCATCTAGTCGATTCCAACTCATAGCAACCCTATAGGACAGAGTAGAACTGCCCCATAGGGTTTCCAAGGAGCAGCTGGTAGATCCAAACTGCCTGCCTTTTGGTTAGTAGCTGAGCTCTTAACCACTGAGCAGCCAGGGCTATATGTCATATATGTTGCATATTGTATATCACATGTATTACACATTTTATCACATATTGTGTATTATAAGGGATTTTATCTTATAGGTATTTATTAAGAATCTTATTTATTATAATGGATTTTAGTTGCAAGAACTAAAGCTGTTGTCTTTATGTCTGTTGTTGGATCTTGGAGTTCACAGAATAGACCATCATGAAGAGAAGATGGATATAAAGATGCGGAGAACAAAGATAAGCTAAAACCTATGAACACAGCTGGAACCCATATCAGTTCTCATTGTCTCTGACGTTGATAACGGGTCGTCCTGAAGAAGGTAGTGTCCTTATTTATGGAGCTAAACATATACCTGCTCCAGGAGCTGGAAGAGTGGAAGCAGGATGGGGAGGGTGACGAGAAAGAAGTTGCAGGCCTGGCTGCTGCCCCAAATCATAAGACGAGTTAGAAGATAAGCGACAAGGTGTGTAAGCTACAAATGTCTGCTGCTTCATATCCAAATCTCTGATGAAAATGTCTCTTCTGTCCCACCCTAATCTAAAACATACAGAGGAAATTCTGGGAAATGTACTTCAACCTAGCCAAGCTGACATATTATGAAACTACCACAGGTTCTGTAGCCAACAAATTAGGGAACCACAACATGCCATGTCCCTCTCTAAGCAAATTAGCGTATCAAAGACTCAGCAAAGCCCTTGAGTTTGAACTGAATAAACTATCCAAGTTTGATCTAGAATTTCCCACACTTACTAAAATCACTGATCAAGGAGATTATGATTTATAAGTAAAACCCAGAAAAACTCTGTAATGAGATTCTGTTTCATTAGAATGTAAGTGTAAGTACTGGGTACTAAGTAGACAAGTGTTTCTTCAATTCGCTAATCAACACATTCAATCATTCTTGATTCCAAGGAAAGGTATACTGAATTTGTGGAACAATCTAGAGAAATTTAGAGCTTTTCAAATCATGCTTAAGTAACCTACTTTACGTGTTATGGCTCTTTTTTTTTTTTTTTTTTTTGATTAAAAACCTAATAATAAGTAGATCTTATTTGAATTCTTATTTGAAAGTAACTATAGTATTCTATGAAACATTAGCATACGCACACATCTTGCAACATGCACTCATTGTATTAAACATTTTTAAACTAGACTATGAAAATAGCTACCACATGCAGCAGCATGGTAATGGTTAAGAGCATGAACACTAGAACCAGACTACCTAAACTTAAAACTCAGTTCTACAATTTATTAGCTGTGTGACATTGGATAAGTTACTTAACTGCTTTGTGCCTCAATTTTCTCATCTGTAAAATGATGATAATAATATTTCCCCCTTTCATAGGTTATTATGAATTAATATGAAAGGATTTGCTATTTGTAAAGTGTTCAAATAGTGCTTGACACATTGTGGTAATCATATGCATGCTTATTAAACACACACACATATATATGTAGGTATATAGATATGTATTTGTTGTGTGCCTACTCTGTGACAAGTGGTATATATTTACTGCCTCATTTAATCCTGTACTATTATCCCAATATTATGCATGAGGAAACTAAGTCAAATAGACATGAACTAGACTTTCCCAGATCACACAGTATGAGGCAGAGCCAGGACAAAACCCTAGATTACTCTAACTCTAAAACACAGTCTCATTCCACTGGGTCTGAGCATCTCCCCAGCAAAGTTTTATGCCTCTCTAAGACTCCTTCCTGAAAGTCTCAAGAGACAAGATCACATTGACTAGGTCCAGAAACGGAATTAGACTCTCTCCCCAGGGGTGCTAAAGTTGTTGCTGTCACTCATTCTTGACCTAGACTAGATGTGAATGCAGAACTTAGAATGAAAGACTCCATGGGTTTATTTTTCCCTGAGCTTACGTGGTCCCTGGAAAGTTCTTTAAATACTTTCAATCAAGAGCTCAGAAAATTTTTTAAAAATAACCTTGTACATACAGTTAGAAATTTGGCACATGGGGAATTAAGCATAAGAGATGATATTGTCTATGATTACCAGGGACCACTTGAAGGGAGTCACTTTGAAGAAAATACCTCAGGCTCTCAAAACGCACACAAAGGAGCCTGACATGACTTGTCAGTGGCACAACTGAAGTGGAGTTCAAGGGCAGAGACTTTGAGCCAGGAGATGCTCCTGTCTGCCCATTTTTACCAGGTCAGAGATAGAAAGTGAACAAACCCTGGTGGGTCTATGACAAGTGTGGCTCTTTTATTGTGATTTTAATGACTATTACCCAAATGGAAGTCAAGAAAACACTTGCAAAGTCAAGTATGAAATAGTCCCTTTCACATAAAAATCACGTATCTGTGTAAATATACATGCATACCAGAATTAGAGTTTAAAAATAGACTTAGATCTATATTCACTGGTAGGAATGCCATTACGTATTGTTAAGAAGGAAAAAAAACTGTATTGCAGAAAATAATCCTATTTAATTTTAAAAAACCACACAAAAACCCCTCTGTGAGTGTCTATGAGTGTCCAGATGTCATACATATACATATATTCATACACGTATAATATATATATTTGTACGAGCCAGAGGAAGGTTTGGGAGGATACGCGCCAAACCTTTATGATGACCTAATACACAGGTGTAGAAGAGAGGATGATCTGAAATGCTCAATTTGGCTTTTATACACTTTTTCATTGAATTATCTTTCTTGTTACAATTATTTTATATTGCATCAGTTGTAATTTGAAAATGTCAAATAAAGAAAATATTGAATATTAAACTCATGAGAAAGTTGAAAAACTTTAATTCCTGAGTTGGGATGTGAACAATAAGAGGTGAGTATGGCCACCCAGCGAAGGAACTGGAGAAGAGAAGCCATAGTTTGTCTCCCAGTAATCAGATAAATAGTTGAAAAGATGATTTCTGAGGTCCCTCAAAAAGGACCAGATTCAACAAAAGCATATGGCTCTAGTGACAAACTACACTGACCATTTGACTTTTGGCAAGTTACTCAACATTTATTGGGCACCAACTCTGTGTCAGGCACTCTGGTGGACACATGGGATGAATAAAACACAGACCCTGCTCTCTGGGTGCTAAGAGCATTGTGGGAGAAAAAGAATGTAAACAATTGTAAGTGCTATCCTAAAGATAAGTAGGGAACATTAGGGAAATACACAGGAAGAACATCAAACACCTAGTGGTATTGGAAAGCTTCCCAAAGACAACTTTTGAACAGAGACTTGAAGGCTGAGTAGGGATCAGTCAGGTCAACAAGGAAAAAGACCCATTCCAGGTAAAGGAGACAGAGTATGTAAAGGCTGGGGGAGGGTGGGGAGCATGGGAAAGCATGATGTATTTTGGAATGGCAAGTAGTTCTATTACATACCCTACCTCTAATCTGATCATCCCTTTTTTTGGTTCCTGTGATGGTTAAGATTGTGTGTTAACTTGGCTGGGCCATGATTCTGGCAGTTGTATAATGTTGTGATCACTTTCCTGTTAAGATTTGATACGTGATCACTCCCATGATGGGATCTGCTATGAGTAGTCAATCAGCTGAAGGAGAGTTTCCTTGGGTGTGTGGCCTGCATCCAGTGTGGGCAGACATTCAAGCAGGGCTCGGGTTTTTGTTCATTCTGGATCCTGAAGCTGGCTCCTGTTCATCTGACCTCTGGTTCTTGGGACTTGAGCTAGCATCTTACTGGCAGTCTTGCTTGCCGATCTTGGAATTCGTCAGTCTTCACAGCCTGTAAGCAACAGCCCTGCTCTTCAGCCTGCCAATCTTGGGTTCCCCAGCCCCTGAGGAGAAGCCTCTTTCCTGACCCATGGACTTGGGACGTTACAGCCTCTACAACTGCATGAGCCATTTTCTTGATATAAATCTCTCTCTTTCTCTCTCTCTCTCTCTCTATATATATATATATATACATATATATTTATACACTTTACTGATTTTGCTTTGCTAGAGAACCCAGCCTAAGATAGTTACCCCACTCTGCTCTACATATATATCAGGTGACATCTGATTACTTTTATGTGTCTAAGACTCTTCTATTAATTCCTTTCAGATAAGAAAACTTTTTGTTTATATATTTATGTTTGATGACTGGATGGGTGGGTGGATAAGTTTATATTGTAGGCAAGAGAAAAACAAACAAATGCTGCTAAGCAATGAGGAACATAAACATATTTTCAAATGACCAATGGAGCCACAGTCTCTTCTCCTCTCAAAGAGCTTCTCTATGTCTCCCATGAATGAACCCTTTCTCATTTCTACCAGTTCATCCTAGCTACCACTTACTGAGCACTTACGATATACCAGATAGACACTCTGATAATCATTTTACATATACTTTCTCATTGCTCTTCTACAACCCCAGGAAACACATTTTATTATTTTCAATTAATGGAGGAGAAAATTGAAACAACTTGCCCAAGACCACATAGCCAATAAGCAGAAATACTAGAATTTGAACCCTTGCCCTGCTAAGTCTAAAAGCTATTCTTTTTCCACTACATCATGTTTGTTGGAGAACCCTAGAGTTAATCTTGTTTCAGGACAGCACGTTGCTGGCCAAACCACAAGCCAAGTGATAAGATATCTCAGAATTCATCTTTGACAAGATTTTTTCAACACTCTATCTGAACAAGCTGTGGATTTTATGAAACAAATAACTAGTCACTGGAAGGAAAAATGTTGCTTCAGACCACTCAGAAAGCTTTGTAATCTCAACACTGTGCTTCAGATAAAAAGCAAAGGAAGAAGACATGAACATCATTCAAATGTCAAAGAGTTTGCGGCCTAAATCAAGTATAACATTTGTTCTAAATGGATTTTTTTTCCCTAACTGGCTTCAAGAAAGGGGTCAGATTTTAATAATGAGGGATTATTCTCTCTTGTAGTTCCAGGGTGGGGGGCAGTATAAATGGTTAAACATGCTCCAATACCAACCAAAATGTTGGAGGTTCAGGTTCATTCACAGGCACATCTGATGATCTACTTCCGAAAAATCAGCCATTAAGAACACTATCGAGTACAGTTCTACTCTGATACACGTGGGGTCATCATGAGTCTGAGTCAACTTATCAGCAACTTGTTTTATTCTCTCTTGCCCACTGAATTACCAGGTTCCCTGCAACCACTACCAAGTTTTACTTTTTTGTTTTGCTTTTTCCCAGTCTATATGACTGGATGTCCACTACAGCTCCTGATTTGTACCCTAGGTCACCACTGAGAATGAAATTCCATTGGTGGCCTATTTCTCTAGATACTGTCTAAAATACTGAATGCTATCTTCTATCTCTAATTTATTGGTATGAATCCAACAAAGAAGGGTCACCACCAACTGACCGCAGCAATTACAATTAACCAGGGCTGATACCCTGTTGCATCCATCCTACATAGGCTTCCTTGAACATGCAAGAGCCAGAGTTCACCATGTCTGCATGGACACTGTCATTTAGACTGATCACTTCCTTCTCGGGAAGCTTACTTTCATCTCGCTAAAGGTTCCCTGTGAAGTCCCAAAGGCAGACTCCACATAGGCCAAGACAACTAGACATCAGGCCTATAAATATGGTCAGCCTGGCCACAGTCTAACTCATCTTTACTCCTTCTGCTCCTTGGACAAGAAGGACCATAAATATTCACGTGTGGAGCTGTGAGTGAAGCTCTTTCACAGAAATTATCTTACAGCAGCCCCATGACAGAGGTAGATCAGAGATGATCAATGTCCTGAGAATACCAAGAAGTGCTCATCTTTGATTCTTAAGGGTTTACATCTCCAGAAACAGATCAAAGAAACATTATACAATAACAAAAGTGAGCCCACTGAATAGCATTCACAAATAAGTATTCAAAATTTCCCAGTTATTTTTGACTCTTAAAAATGTCTTCCAAGATACGTCAAACACAATATTTTTAATTTTGCTATCAGTTTTGTTTTTATTTAAACTCTTTGGAGTGATCTTGATTTCTACTATTGTTAAACCATTTTTTATTTATGAAGTGTAAAGTTACTGATGACATTCATAAAAAATCCTAAAGAAAGTATGGAGTTCTCTGTACAGAAGTCACACTTCATTGGAACTCCAAGAAGAAAGCAACTAAATGTACAATTCCAACCTGCCCTAACACTTAGCTCAAAAGTGATGTTTAGTTTTTTACATTTCCTGTATTGGTCTCAAAGTTTCTGAATAGATTATAACTTCCTTATATTCATTCAACAGTTTATTGAGTACATTTTGTTCCAGATTCTGATGGAGTTGGAAGAAAAGCAAGAAAAATAGAAGAGGGTCTTTTCTTACTGTATAATGGGAGAAATATATACTAGGCAAATTATTTCAGTGCACTGAGGTAAGTGCTATAATTATCCACTTATCAACTAGAAGACCTTGGCCAAATAACTTGACCTCTCTGGAACTCACTTTTGTTTTACATAAAATAGGGAAGCAGTACAAAGCCTAGGCTTTGGAGTCAGAGCTGATGTAAAGCCCGCCTCTGCACTCACTGACTGTGTGACTTGGGGCAAGTCATTTAATACTTTTTTTCTGGATCGGCAAAATTAGTATATTAACAGAAGAACAGTTTTGGAGTAAATTTTCTTTTTACCTCCATTTGCTGAGTGTCTATCAGAGTGACAAGCTTGAGAAACAGATCAAAAATAAGTTTTCAGGTATGAGCAGTAAAATCTACAAAAGCCAGAACCTGTGTAAGGCGGAAATGTGTCAGAGAAGAAAAACTCAGATATTTTACACTGAAACAAGCGATAGAAAAGTGGTAAGACAGCACCCTGTCAAAGGTGGAATACTTTCAAGACCTGGAAAAACAAGGCAGTTTTCTAGAGTTCTGGCTCTCACAGGTTTCACTGTATACGATAGTTCAAGTAATTGGAAGGTTGCCTTCAGGACTCCAGATCACTGTTTTGCCATAGGTTATGAAATAGTGACAAGAAAAGAAGGGTTTTGCTCACACTTCTCCAGGAGGCTTTTCTGATTCCTGCTGCCTACGTTGATCTCTCACCTCTCTGGAATCCTGCTGTCAACACAGTCAGCACTATAGGTTTTGAATCTGTGGTTCTTCTACTTATTAATTGAGTCCTAAAGCAAGTTACCTAACTTCTCTCACTCTGCTTCCTGAGTATCAAAAGGAGAATACTAATACCAACCTCGTGAGGTTTAATGAGAATGAACTTCAGTAATTATGAAGGCACTTGGCACATAATAAGTGCTCGATAAGTAGTAGCTATTCTGGTGCTCTCCACACCCTTAATCCCTATCTCACATAGACCATGGTATGGATTCATTCATTGGGAAATACTGTGAGACCCACAAGAAGTTACAAATATCTGTTTCTGAAATCTCAACTATAAAATAATCACAACATGGATCAAATCAATGGTATTCAAAGTCGGCCTGAAGATATAAAATGACTCTCAAAGCAGAATGAATCCTGATGTGTGGTATTAACTTAGCAAAATAAAGAATATATAGGCAGCCATAGAAGGCATCAGAACTCTTTTGGATGCAAGTAACAGAAGCCCAACACAAGTGAGAATAACAATAATAATAATAATTTATTGGCTTATTTAGCTGAAAATTCAGGGGAAATCTTATTTCAGGTACTAAAAGAACCAAGTGCTCAAACAATTTCATCAGAAACATTCTTCTCTCCATTTCTCTTCTCTGTTCTGCTTTCCTCTGTGTCAGATGCACCCTTAGGCAAGCCCTTATCTGAGGTGGATGAATACTGGCAGCTCACATGGCCTTGGCTGGCACCATTATCATTCAAGTGCTTACAAAGTGTTTGAGACACTGACATGAGTTTCCACGTTATATCTCCATGCACAAAGAGACTCACTTTACACCAAAGCAGACAATCTAGTGGGTACATAATAATGAGACACAGTGGCCCCAGCATACCACCTGGAAGCAGTGGCCTGCTAAGCAAAGATATGGCCATTTATAGATACAGCTAAAGCACTGGCTTGGCATAATATCTTGCAAGGAAGAGAAGCCACCCTCCAGGACACCTTCTATACACTAAATTCATGACATTATGGGTGTTGGTGCTATGTCTCATGTGAGTAGACTACCTGGTCTGGTAATCACAGGGTGAATGTCATGGATTGAATCGTGTACCCCCAAATATGTGCTGGAGTCCTAACCCCTATACCTGTAGATGTAAATTAATCTAATGTAATGTAATCACCTTCCATAATCCAATCTAATGTAATATAATCAATAAATCAGTTGAGGTCAGACCACTGTAGAGTGGACCCAGAACATAATCAATTCTGAATTATATAAAGAGCAACATAGACACAGACACACACACAGGGGATTACCACGGAACCTAGGAACACTCAGAGCTACTGATAGGAAGGAATAGGCATGACTGAGACCCTAATTTGAACTTTTAGCCTCCAGAACTCTGAGAAAATAAATTTCTGTTCTTTAAAGCCATTCACTTGTGGTATTTCTGTTACAGCAGCACTATGAAACTAAGACAGTGGAAACAGAAATGGCCTCACTCACCAACACTCCCAAGCACCCATTTGGGGAATTTGTGTTTCCTGTCCACAACTTTAACCTCAGTGTATCTGTAGAGTCTGATTCCCAGGGGTATTTGTGCTTCCCATTTCCACAGCTTTAGGTTCTATGGGTCTAAAGTTCCTAGTTTCCAGAACAGAGTAATACTGTGATTAAACTTTAAGTTACAGCTTCTGCCCAGTCTCCTCAAGCTGTTCATACTAAGAGATGAGCAGGCAAGGAGAGGAGTCACCATTTTGGCAGGGCTAGGATTCTGATCATCAGGAGGAGACAGAGCAGTTACTACACAGTGGGGGCTGGAAAGAATTCATTTAGCACTCAGTGGCCACGGGGTGTTTCTTGGTATCTCCTTGTCCAGTTTTGATGGTCAATGAGTAAGTACAACAGCTGTGGCCTGAAGTAGGCATGGAGACCAGAGCCTTAGACCACTTGGGAATGAAGGTCTGGGTCACCCTACTAGGTATGCCACCTAGACCAAGAGATGTTTGAGCTAATGGTGAGGGGAATCTAGAATCTAAAGGAGGGAGTTGAGGAGTATCTGTTGTGATCCTGAGACGAGTTGCAGCAGCTAGAACTGTAGCCCATCCCATGAACCTTCCTCTTATATGTTTATCAAGGGAAAGAAACCAACCAGCATCCTGGAGGCACTGTTCTCAGATGGCATGAACTTTTTATGTGAAGCAAGTGTATCCAAGTGTCACATGTGGATGACTGTGACAGATGCTGTGACATGCTATCCAGAGCTGCTTTTAAAGACCGAGACACATCTCTGCAGCTGCTTGGAGAGCTGACCACTAAACATTCTCAGCTAAGTCTCTCTGGGCCTTGCCCTTAATGAAGACAATTATTTCACCCAAGGTTACAGCTATTTTATGGGAAGGTAAATGAGGTCTGATTCCATTGCCTTCATTCAGGAGAACTCTGAATGGCCTTCCCAGCTCCAGAGATCCCCATGGACTAACAGAGGTCTCTGTTGCAATAGTTTCACATTTGACTTTTCTCTGCCCAGTCATATCTTCCTCACTTATTTATTGGCAATGTTCCTGAGAGCACTACCAAGCCACCTCCTGCATGCTAATCTTCATCTCAGAGTCTGTTTTCCTAGGCACCTGATTGGAGACAATTGCTAATATTTATGGAATGCGCATATGTGCTAATACTTTACACATGTTAACTCGCTAAATGATCAAAAAAATATGTTATTCTCATATGACAGATGAGAACCTTTAGGTTTAGAGAGGTTAAATGACTTACGTGGAGCCTAGCATGATGATCTGAAAATTAGATTCATGACAAATATATACCTCAGGTTGGCTCTTATGGAAATTTGGAATTCCACAAAGGTTTTCATTATCTGCAAGTGTATGTGCTGATCAGTAACATGTTATGATTGTAATTGCTTAAGTTCCATTTATATCACAAGTGTTCTGAAACTGCTGTTCAGAGAAGAGATACTTACTAGTGATAATGCCTGGGACCATTCAGTGGCTGTATCTCAATGGAACTTTTTTATGGAGTCCCTGGTAGTGTAAACGGTTAAGGTACTTGGTTGCTAACTGAAAGGTTGGAAGTTTGAGTCCACCCAGAGGCACTTCCTGATCTACTTCAAAAAAATCATCCATTGAAAACTCTATGGGAAAAACTGCTAAAAGAGATTAAAGTAGACCTAAATGGAAAGATGGTCCATGTTCACAGATTGGGAGACTTAAAATTGTTAAGCTGTCAATACTCCCCAAAGCAATCTATAGATTCAACGCAATCCCGATCATAATTCCAATAGCCTTCTTTACAGAAATAGAAAAACCAATCTTCAACTTTACATGGAGTGGCAAGGGGTCCCAAATAGCTAAAACAATGTTGAAACGGAAGAACAAAGTAGGAAGACTGACACTTCCTGATTTTAAAACATACTAAACAGCCTGGTACTGGTATAACAATAGACACATAGACCAATGGAATAGAATTGAGAGTCTAAAAATAAACCCACACAACTTACTTTTGACAACAGTGCTAAGTCTATTCAATGGGGAAAGAAGAGTCTCTTCAACAAATGGTGCTGGGAAAATTGGATTTCCACATGCAGAAAAATGAAACAGGATTCATGCCTCACAGCATACGAAAAAACAAATTCAAAATGGATTAAGGGCCTAAATGTGCAAACTAAAACCGTATAATTCTTAGAAGAAAATGCAGGTCTAGCTTTTAACAATGGATTATCTAATATAATAACAAAAGCACAAACAGCAAAAGACAAAATAAATAAATGAGAACTCATAAAAATTAAAAACTTTGGATCATCAAAAGACTTTAGCAAAAAAGTGAAAAGATAGGCTACCTACTGGGAGAAATATCTTTGGAAACCATATATCCAATAAGAATCTATTAACTAATATATATATAATTTCAACAACTTACCAAAAAAAGACAAATAATCATAAAATGGACAAAACATCTGAATAGACAGTTCACCAAAGAGGATATTCAGTGGGATATAATTTCACTCCCAGAAGGATGGCTAAGAGTAAAAATTAAAAAATTTTAAAAAAAAATAGAAAATAACAAATGTTAGCAAGCATATGGGGAAACTGGAAACTTTATCCATTGCTCGCGGGAATGCAAAATGGTATAGCTGTTGTGGAAAACAGTGTGAAGTTTCCTCAAAAACACTAAAAATAAAACTGCCATATGATCCAGCAATTCCACTCATAGATACATACACCAAAATCTTCAAAACAGAGATTCAAACAGAGACTTGTACACCAATATTCGTTGTAGCACTATTCACAATAGCCAAAAGGTGAAAACAACCTAAATACCTATCAATAGATGAATGGATAAACAAAATGTGGCACATACGTACAATGGAATACTACTCAGCCAGTAGTAGAAATAAAGTCTTGATACACCCTTCAGTATGGATGGAGCTTGAAGACATTATGCTGAGTGAAATAAGTCAGTCACAAAAAAACAAATATTGTATGACCTCACTTATATGAAAAAGCAAATGTATCGAGACCAAAGTTTATGAGTGGTTCCCAGGGGTGGGAGGGAGGGGAAAAAGTTATTGCTTATGGAGTACTGAGTTTCAGTGTATGGTGATGGAAAAATCGCGTTGATTAAGTGCAGGGTTGCACAGTCAATTATTGTAAGTGCCATCAATAAGTTGTACACCTGTAAAAAGTTGAATTGGCAAAAGTTGTGTGACAACAATGATTTAAAAAAAAGTAGTTGCTGAGGCTGCTTATGTACAACTACATAATCAAATCCCTCATGGGATTTGATTCCTTGGTTTGAAGGTTTAGAGTCATGGTTTCATGGGACATCCCAGTTAACTGGCCTAATAACATACTCAGTGCTTCTGTTCTGCCTCCTAGTTCATTGCATAGTGCCTGGGGTCTTAAAAGCTTGCAAACAGCCACCCAAAGCACAACACTTGGTCTCTATTCACCTGGAGCAACGAGGAAGCAGGAGAGTCAGGAATAGGAGGAGGAAATAGAATGTGGGACTAATTGCATCCATGAGCTCTCCTTTGCCATGAGACCAGAAGAACTGGATAGTGCCCAGCTACCGCTACTGAATATTTTGATCAAAGATTCTATGGAAGAATACTGGTCAAAGGGGCTGAAATGCAGAACAGAATTTCAAATTCTCATGGACTCCAGACTTTCTGGAGCCATGGAAGCTGGATGAATCCTCGAAACTATTGCTCTGAGATAATCTTTAAACCTTAAACCAAAAATATCCCCTGAAGTCTTCTTAAAGCCAAACAATAGTTTAGCTTAACTAGTAAAAAAATGGTCTGCCTTGAGCATTATGCTCTTTTAAGAATTATCTATAGGGGATTAAATTTACAACAGCAACTTGAAAGATTAGATGTGAACCTTAGGGGGCAGTAAGTTTATGTTAATGGGGAAGGAACAACTCAGAGAAGGAATGTGAGAATGGTTTCACAACTCCAAGAATGTAATCAGTATCCTGAATTGTACAAGTAGAAACTGTCGAATTGCTGTATATTTTGCTATGTATATTCTCAAGAACAACAAAAATAAATAAATAAGAATTTAAAAGAAACGAAAACACTGTGGAGCTCAGTTCTACTCTGACACAGGGGGTCACCCATTAGTAGGAATCAATTTGACCTCAACTGGTCACTCTTCCTTGTAAGCTATAGTGGTAGTGGGGCCTCACTGTACAATCATTTAACTACTCCAAATACAAATATATGTTTCTGGCTAAAGGAAAGGAAGAAAAACAGAAAGAATAATTTTATTTTAAAAAAGACAAAAGTATAAAACATTTTGTTCTCCTTTCCACCCAATGTGCAGCTTTGGATATTATATGGGAGATATAAATCTGGTGCTATCACTTCTACCTTCATTTAGATTTGCATCTCATAATGTGACTGGAATATTTTTTAAAAAACATAAGGGATGCAGTGGTCATTACACTCTGAATTTAGAACCAAGCCCCCATTAAGATAGGACTACATGTATTTCTGCAGATCTTATGCTGTACTTTCATAAAGTCCATGGGTCAACTGTACTTGTGGCCAAATTCTAGTATACGTACGAGAGTTGGGGAAATGTAAAAGAAAAAGAAAGATGTTAATATTTATTGACTATCTACTTTGCCTTATACTAGTGTTTTTAAAACTTATTTTACCTCAATCCATAGCAAGAAATACATTTTTCATGACCAGGTATATAGGGGTGTGTGTGTGTGTGTGTGTGTGTGTGTGTGTGTGTGTGTGTGTAAGAGAGAAAGAGAGAAAAAAATTGAAACAAAAATTTTACTATACAATATGTTCTCTCACTACCTGTGATACACTCTGGCATTTTCTATCCTCTTTGCACTGCCCAGTGGTAAGGCTTTTCACACAGACTTACTCATTTAATACTTTTAACATCTTTATTATTATTATCATCATTTCTGATTTTTTTTCTTTTTCTAATGAGTTACATGTTTTGACAACTGGCCAAAGAGCCCACAATTCATAAATGACAGAACTGGAATTTAAACACAGATTAAACCACTGAGTTATTTTATACATGTTTCAATCTCTTGTTCAGTGTGCTAAATGCTTAAAAAGAAGAGAAACAGAAGGAGAAACTGAAGAAATATAGACACATCTATATTTTGTTTTGCCTCTTGTACCATTTTCACTAGCAATTATAGGAAAGGCGCTGTTGTTGTTAGGTGCCATGGAGTAGATCCAGACTCACAGAGACCTTCAAACTTACCCAGCAGTTCCGTGAGAGAAAGACCTACCATATGCTTCCATAAAGATTACAGTCAAGAAAACTCTATGACGCAGTTCTACTCTGTCACATAGGGTCACTATGAGGAAAGGGGGTAGGGCTAGAAAATTACCCCAAACTCAGTGGAGATGCCTGTAACTAAAGGAATTGTAATCGCCTTGCCATTTCTCATAAGAATTTATGAAGTTGAATCTACAGCACAAGAAAACATCTTTCTGTCTGGTTAAATGTGTTTTCTAATCTCTGAGCAGCGAGACATAGAAGTAACGATTTTTTTTTTTTTTTTAATTCTACTTTTAAGCACCATTTCTTTCACTTCTTGGGAAGTCAAAGAACTGTCAGGTCAATCAGTACTCCCAATGACTCTTTCCTGGCAATCAATAAAGTGAGAACATTTGCCCCGATATAACTTAAGCACTTTATTCAGTCTGGAGTCTTACAGATAAACTCAAGTAAATTGTGGTATATCCTCTGAGCATATACAAGTTTTAGTGTTTATTAGCGTTTGTGGGAAAGATAAATTTGGGGCCAAATTTCCCTTAATCAAGTCCCAATTTCTTTAGCAACAGAATTCTCATAACCAACATACTGATGTAAATCTGCCCATAGAGCATCTTTCTCTTGATGCATTTTTGTTTGTGTATGTTCTACTATTCCTCAAATATATACTTACCATAAAAATTACATACCATTGTGGTTGACAAGAGCTATGAATTTATGTCTTTCCCAATGGAATGGTGAGGCAGGAACCAAGTTACATGGGATCCTGTAATGAAAAAAGAGCAATTTTGGACTAAGTTTTTACAAAATGATCTATAAATTTAACGGTACTCCCATCTAAGTTCCAACAGAATCCATGTAAAACTTACAGATTTTTAAAATTAATAAAAGAGAAAAATGCAAGAATAGCCAAATAATTCCTAAAGAAGAAAAAAAGTCTTTGCTTGTTAGGGGGTGAGGAGGACATTTGTCCTAGTGCCACGGTTCTCAAACATTGATGAGTATCAGAGCACCTAAAGAAGGAACAAAGAACACAGAAGCCTAGGTTTGCTAAGTAGGTTATACTACATTATAAACTTCATCCAAAATTTCAGGTTCTTTACATCTGATTATATGCATAGTCTGCAATTAGCTGATTGGCTTTTCTTTTTCTTTTTAGAGGTTTAAAATAAGACAGAACAAAACAGGAAATAATGCAACGTACACCCCCACCATTCAAAATAAAAAAACGTTAATATAAAATATAGCACTGCAGAAAAAATTGAAGTCCAATAGCCATGAACGCTAAACAGTATCACTTTCTATGTTTTGTACTTTACATAAATGCTCTCATACTTTGCCAGAATTCTGAAACATGTTTTTTTTCTTTCAACGTTACCAAAAAAAAAGAAAAAGCCAAACCTGTTGTCATTGAGTCGACTCCAACTCATAGACACCCTATAGGGCAGAGTAGAATTGCCCCATAGGGTTTCCAAGGATCGGCTGGTGGATTCAAACCACCGACTTTTTGGTTAGCAGCCAAACGCCTAAACCACTGCACCACCAGGGCAACATTACATTTCCAAGAAACACCCAAATGTTACATATAGATGTAGATCATTCACTTGAACTTGACTATAGCATTCCATCGTACAGATAGTCCTTCCTTCTCCTTGTGATTGACATTTAAGTTATTCAAATTTTTAACTGTTACAGTCAACTCTGAAATAAACGTCCTTGAACATGTCTCCTGGTGCACAGGTACAATAATTTCTCAAGAATATTTATCTAGAGACGGAATTCTAACTCTTCAGTGTTTTGCATTTTCAATTTTACTATATCTTTGTCTTAGTCTGAGTACTCTAGAGGAACAAAATCAATGAAACACATATATAAATATTTATAGGGGGTTTTGCTTCAAGGATATGGCTCACACAATTGTGGGAGCTAGCAAGTCCCAAACCGTAGCTCCTGTAATTGGCTGGAGGCCTCTGCTGACTCTCGGGTTTGCAAGGGCTGGCAAATTCAAAATTTACAGGGAAGGTGGCAGGCTGGAGGCTTCTGCAGACTTACGTCCCAAGAACCGAGGTCAGGTGGTGAGAAGGGCGCAGGGTTAAGAGAGACAGACAGAGAGCAAGCTTTGCCAGAACATCCATACCCCCAAAGAAACTCCCCTTTCAACTGACTGTCTGCTCACATCAGGTCACAACATGGAAGATGATTATATTATGGAAGAGTACCTGCCAAATTATAGCCTAGCCAAGTTGACACATTGCATTAGAACCATTACAATCTCCCTGATTACTAGTGAGACAGAACATGTTTTTAAGAGTTTATTGGTAATGCAGGATTCCTTTTCTGTTACATGCTCATTTTTCTGTTTAGTTGTCTGATACTGTCATATGGAATTGTAGAAATTCTTCATAAAGACACTATAAACAAAGTTACAAGACAGGCTGGAAGCTTAAGCAGTCGATAGACATTATTGATAACTCAATTTTGAATTTTATCTTGCTATTCCTTTCTCAGGAGCCCTGTTGGCACAGTGGTTAAGAGCTTGACTGCTAACCAAAAGGTTGACAGTTCAAACCCACCAGCCACTCCTTGGAAACCCCATGGGCCAGTTCTACTCTACCCTATAGGGTCGCTACGGGCTGTAATCGGCTTGACGGCAATGGGTTTGGTGATTTTAATTCCTTTTTCAAGCTTCTTGATTAATTTAATTGAAAAATGTAATAAGAGCATAAGGAAAACATTTTTTAAACTGCTATCATTTGTAGCTATTTATTTGTAAGAAATCAAACATTTCTATATATTGTTCAACCAAGTATATATATACAAATATGTATGTGTATATATATATATATATATATATATATATGTATACACACATTGAGAGAGGAAATAAATTGGAGGCTAAGGCAGATACAAGACTATAATTATCATTCCCAACAAGGGTTTAAAATGTTTATTTTCTAATTGTATAAGTAAATGTGCTAAACTTCTACATGTAAGACATATTTATACTAATCTAATCCTGGTTGAATCTGTTTTACATACTTAGATTTTATGACAGCAATGTGTTTTATGCTTTATATTAGATTTTATTTGAATAAAATATTTTCCACTAATTTAAACCTTTTGTTTAACAGACACACAAACCCAGGTCCAAAAAGGTTACTTGGATTGCCCAATATCACAGAGTTAATTAGTCAAAACCAACTTTCCTGCGTAAAAAGTATAAACAGAATTCTAGGATATTAGTATTCCTTACAGCCTTCTCTTTATTTTTAATGAATTATTAATGTCATTGTCTTAATGTTGTGTTAATAACCCAGTGATAAAAGTGCAAAAGTGAAATAATAAAGTCTAAAGTGGTAACTTTGGGTTACGCTCATGGATAAGTACAGCAATTTAATTGCTAACAAAACAGATCTATGGAAGCCATTAAAGTTTTGTGGCAAGAAATAAACTAGTGATGTCTCTTGATTTACTTCCCCATATAAAATTCTATTATTATTAGGTTTTGAGAGTTGAATCGATTATCCTTTCCTACCTTCTAGATTCTGAACAAATTGAGAATTACACATAGGAAACAAACAGGGATTGAAATACCAACTTAATCACTGGTAAAGCATAGAAGACAGCCTGGACAGAAGACCACAAACAGTGCCTCCTGAAATGTACTACTACCACCAGTATGCTCCTTAGAAGCAAGGATGGCAAGACTTCGACTAGCTTACGTTGGACACGTCATCAGGAAAGACCAATCACTAGGAAAGGATATCATGTCTGAGTCAGTGAAAAGGAGGGAAACCCTCAATGAAATGGACTGACACAACAGCCGCAGCAATGGACTCAAACATACCAACATCATGATGATGGCACAGGACCAGGCAATGTTCCGTTCTTTTCTAAGTCACTGTGAGTTGGAGCCAACTTGTCAGCAACTAACACCACCACCACCCAGTCACAGGCATCAGTAGGGCACAGAGGCCCTGCTCCAAGAAGTTGCCCCACAGCAGCAAGAATAAGACAGAACACACAGACTTGTAGGCAGGCTAATCGCAGAGCAGGAGCAAGCAAGGTGCCAGGCAATGTTCATACAGCGTTACTTTTATTCTAGCAGGAGCTAGAATAAAAGAATCCACCCATTACCCACTGCCGTTGAGTAGATTCTGCCTCATAGTGACCCTATAGGACAGAATAGAACTTCCCCCATGGGGTTTCCCAAGGCTGCAATCTTTACAAAAGCAAAATGCATCCTTCCACAGAACAGCTGGTGGATTTGAACCACCGACCTTTCAATTAGCAGCCGAGTGCTTAACCACTGTGTCACCAGGGCTCCTAGGATAAAATAAGGACCAGAAATATTTATCCACAACTGCTCCCTCTGAGGAACAGAATAAAAGATTTGTCACATGAGGTGGTGAAATAGCATTCTCCTTTTATCATTTGGGGTCTCAGCGAGCAGTTGACACACTTCAAAAAGGGGACTGAAGGGATTGAATGGACGGGCTGTTCACAATGCTGTTGGTAGGGTTAAAGGAAAGCAGCAAATATAGTGACTCATCCTGAAGCTACCAAGAGCACACTGCACGTTTGCCATTTCCTTCAAAGGCCCTAAGGGCGAGGGGAAGGGGGAAGAAGCAGTTACCAGAGCGTGGCAAAAGCTGTGGCTGTAGGAAAGAGGAACATAGAAACTGCAAGGCCATGGTCAGGCAGGGAGGGAGCAGCAGAACAAATACCCTCAACCTCTCCTCCTCTCGCACCCTCAGATCTCCTTCTAATGCTCCTCACTCCCAAGTGGAACATAGTTGATGCAGTCCAGAGAAATCAGTCTCCCAGCACACAGGGCAGAGTAGAGATGTTAGAAGTTACATCTGGAGTGGGAGAAAATATTCCACACAGTTCCCAAAACACGTGAATACATAAACCTACAAAAGGGAATGTAAACTATAAAAACTAAATTATGTTATAGTTACCTGTCTTCAATGTTCAATCAGCAAGGGAAACTTTTGTCCAGAGGTGTCTAACAGATCTTTAGACTTCAGTGGGAAGAATGATCAGATTAATCACATGCGTGGCTGCTAACAGAAAGGTTGGCAGTTCGTGTTTACCCAGAGGTGCCTTGGAAGAAAGCCCTGGTGATCTACTTCTGAAAAATCACTCCCACAAAAATAGTATTTTTTTCTTTTATTCTACTTCAGGTGAAGGCTTACAGAACAAATAGTTTCTCATGAAACAGTAGTACACGCTGTTTTATGACATTGGTTAACAACCCCACAACATATCAACCTTCTAACTTCTCAACCTTTTTTTTTGGTGTAAATACACATAGCCAAAGATACACCATTTCAAAAATTTCTGCATGCACAGTTCAGTGACATTGACTACGCTCTTCCAATTGTGCTGTTATTCTCACTTAAGATGAAGGCTTATAGAACAAAATAGTTTCTCATTTAACAGTTACTACAAATGTTGCCCTATGACAATGGTTAACAATCTCACAACCACATCAACAATATCCTTACTCAAACTTGGGTTCCCTATCACAAGCTTCCTTGTCCCCTTTGCCCACTGGCCCTTGTCACTGGACTCCTGTACCTCGTTAGTCTAATTTGGTTTTACAGGGCTGTCCACTCCCAGGCTAAACAGTGAACCTCGGAGGTAACTTCACCACTGAGCTAAATGGGTGTCTGGGGGCCATACTTTCGGGGTTTCTCCAGTCTCCTTTAGGCCAGTAAATCTGGTCTTTTTTTTTTTTTTTTTTTTGTGAGTTACACTTATGTTCTACATCCTTCTCCAGCTCTGTCCAGAACCCTCTGTTGTGATCCTGGTCAGAGCAGTCAGTGGTGGTAGCCGGGCACCATCTAGCTGTACTGGACTCAGTCCGGTGGAGGCCTTGGTAGCTGTGGACAACTAGTCCTTCGGACTAATCTTTTCCTTATATCCTGTTCTCTTCTTTCTCCCTTGCTCCTGAAGGGATGAGACCACTGGAGTATCTTAGATGGCCGCTCACAGGCTTTTAAGACCCTAGATGCTACTCACCAAGGTAGAATGTAGAACATTGTCTTTATAAGCTGTGTCATACCAATTGAGCTAGATGTTCCCCGAGACATGGTCCCCACAGACCTCCGACCAGCAATTCAGTCCCTCAGGGAGTTTGGATGTGTCTATGGGGCTTCCATGACCATTCCTTGTACAGGTTGTGCTAGTTTCCACTGTATTGTGTACTGTCTCACCCTTCACCCAAGATACCACTTATCTATTGCCTGTTTAGTATTTCACCCCACCCCTCCCATCCCTCGTAACCAACAAAGATTGTTACATTTTGTGTGTGAACTTTTTCATAGGTTTTTACAAAAGAGGTCTCATACAATATTTGTCCTTTTGTGATTGACTTATTTCACTCAGCATAATGTCCTACAGTTTCATCCATGTTATGAGATGCTTCACAGATTCATTGTTGTTCTTTCTCGTTGCATAGTACTCCATTGTGTGTATGTACCATAGTTTATTTACCCATTCATCTGTTGATGGGCATTTAGGTTGTTTCCATCGTTTTGCTATTGTGAACAATGCTGCCATGAACACAGGTGTGCATATGTCTATTCAAGTGATGACTCTTATTTCTACAGGATATATTCCTAGGAGTGGGATTGCTGGATCGAATGGTATGTCTATTTCTAGCTTTCTGAGGAAGCACCATATCATTTTCCAAAATGGTTGTATCATTTTTCATTCCCACAGCCAGTGCATAAGAGTTCAGATCTCCCTGCAGCACCTCCAACATTTGTTATTTCCAGTGTTTTTGATTTGTGCCAGTAATGCCGGGTGAGATGGTTTCTCATTGTGGTTTTAATTTGCATTTCTCTAATAGCTAGCGATCACGAGCATTTCCTCATGTGTCTGTTGGCCATTTGAATGTCTTCTTTGGTGAAGTATCTGTTCATTTCCTTTGCCCATTTTTTAATAGGATTATTTGTCTTTTTGTTGTAGAGGTGTTGGATTTTCTTGTAGATTATGGAGATTAGACCTTTGTCTGACTTGTACTGTCCAAAAATTTTTTCCCAGTCTGTAGGTTCTCTTTTGACTCTTTTGGTGAAGTCTTTTGAAGAGCATAGGTGTTTGATTTTTAGAAGATCCCAGTTATCTAGCTTATCTTTTGGGGTTTGTGCGTTGATGGTTATGGTTTGTATCCTGTTAATGCCATGTATTAAGGCCTGAAGTGTTGGTCCTATTTCTTCTTCTCTGAACTTTATAGTTTTAGGCTTTATATTCAGGTCTTTGATCCATTTTTAAGTAGTTTTTGTATACAGTGTGAGGTATGGGTCCTGTTTCATTTTTTTGCAGATGGATATCCAGTTTTGCCAGCACCGTTTGTTAAAAAGACTGTCTTTTCCCAATTTCATGGACTTTGGGTGCTTGTCGAAGATTAGGTGACCATAGGTGGATGGATTTACATCTGGGTTCTCAATTCTGTTCCATTGGTCAATGTATCTGTCATTGTACCAGTACCAGGCTGTTTTGACTACTGTAGCTGTATAGTAAGTCAGGTAGTGTGAGTTCTCCAACTTTGTTCTTCTTCTTCAGTAGTGCTTTACTTATTCAGGGCTTCTTCCCTTTTCATATAAAGTTAATGATTAGTTTTTCCATCTCTTTGAAGAATGTTATTGGTATTTGGATCGGGATTGCATTGTATTTGTAAATTGCTTTGGGTAGAATTGTAATTTTCACAATGTTGAGTCTGCCTATCCATAAGCATGGTATGTTTTTCCATTTATGTAGATCCCTTTGGGTTTCATGCAGTAGTGTTTTGTAGTTTTCTTTGTATAGGTCTTTTATATCCCTGGTCAGATTTATTCCTAAGTATTTTATCTTTTTAGGGGCTATTGAAAATCATATTGTTTTCCTGATTTCCTTTTCATCATTCTCCTTATTGGTGTATAGGAATCCAACTGATTTTTGAATGTTTATCTTATATCCTGCTACTCTGCTGAATCTTTATATTAGTTCCAGTAGATTTCTCATGGAGTCTTTAGGGTATTCGATATATAGTATCATATCATCTGCAAACAGGGACAGTTTAACTTCTTCATTACCAATTTGGATACCCTTTATTTCTTTTTCTTGCCTTATTGCTGTAGCTAGAACTTCCAGCACAATGTTAAATAGGAGTGGTGATAAAGGGCATCCTTGTATTGTTCCTGTTTTCAAGGGGAATGTTTTCAGCCTCTCTCCATTAAGAATGATGTTGGCTGTTGGTTTTGCATAGATGCCCTTTATTATGTTGAGAAATTTCCCTTCTATACCTATTTTATTGAGAGTTTTTATCAGGAATAGGTGTTGGACTTTGTCAAATGCCTTTTCTGCATCAATTGAGATAATCATGTGATTCTTTTCTTTCCTTTTATTTATGTGGTGGATTATGCTGATTGATTTTCTAATGTTGAACCATCCTTGCATACCTGGTATGAATCCTACTTGGTTGTGGTGTATTATTTTTTTGATATGATACTGAATTCTATTGAATAGAATTTTGCTCAGAATTTTTGCATCTGTATTCATGAGAGATATTGATCTGTAATTTTCTTTTTTTGTGACATCTTTTCCTGGTTTTTGTATCAGCATTATGCTGGCTTCATAGAATGAATTTGGAAGTGCTGCTTCCTCTTCTATGCTCTGAAATAGCTTGAGTCGTACTGGTACAAGCTCTTCTGTAAATGTTTTGTAGAATTCTCCAGTGAAGCCATCTGGGCCAGGGCTGTTTTTGGTTGGGAGTTTTTTTATTACCTTTTCAATCTCTTCTCTTGTTATGGGTCTGTTCAGATTTTCAACATCACTTTGTTGTAGTTTGGGTAGGCACTGTGTTCCTAGAAATTTATCCAGTTCCTCTAGGTTTTCAAATTTGTTTGAGTATAGTTTTTCATAATATTCTGTTATAATCCATTTGATTTCAGTTGGGTCTGTTGTAATGTCCCCCATTTCATTTCTTATTTGGGTTATTTGTGGCCTCTCCTGTTTTTCTTTTGTCAGTCTGGCCAGTGGTTTGTCAATTTTGTTGATTCTTTCAAAGAACCAACTTTTGGTTTTGTTGATTCTTTCTATTGTTTTTCTGTTCTCTATTTCATTTATTTCTGCTCTGATCTTTACTATTTCCTTTCTTCCAGTGGTTGTAGGCTATTTTTGCTGTTCTCTTTCTATTTGTTTGAGTTCTGTAGTTAATGGTTTGATTTTTTCCCTTTCTTCTTTTTTGATATGTGCATGTATTGCTATAAATTGTCCTCTGAGGACTGCCTTTGCTGTGTCCCAAAGGTCTTGGTATGATGTGTTTTCATTCTCATTTGATTCTAGGAATTTTTTGATTCCATCTCTGATTTCTTCTGTTACCCAGTGATCTGTAAGCAGGGTATTATTCAGTTTCCATGGAGTTGATTTTTTTTCCTTGCTCTTTCTAGTGTTAATTTCTACCTTGATGGCATTGTGGTCAGAGAAGATACTTTGAATTATCTCAACGTTTTGGATCTTGTTGAGGATTGCTCTGTGGCCTAAGATGTGGTCTATTCTGGAGAACGTTCCATGTGCATTGGAAAAGAATGTGTACTTTGCAGTGGTTGGATGGAGTGTTCTATATATGTCTATGAGGTCCAGTTGGCTTATTGTGCCCTTTAGGTCTTCTGTATCTTTGCTGAGTTTCTTCTTAGTTGTTCTGTCCTTTACTGAGAGTGGTGTGTTGAAGTCTCCTACTATTATTGTGGAAGCGTCAATTTCTCTTTTCAGTGTTGTTAGAGTTTGTTTTATGTATTTTGTAGCCCTGTCATTGGGTGTGTAGATGTTTATTATGGTTATGTCTTCATGATGGATTGTCCCCTTAATCATAATATAGTGTCCTTCTTTGTCTTTTATAGTAGATTTTCTTTTAAAGTCTATTTTATCTGAGATTAGAATTGCCACTCCTGCTCTTTTTTGGTAGTTGTTAGCTTGATATATTTTTTTTTCAACCTTTGACTTTTAATAAATTCACATCTTTGTCTCTAAGGTGTGTCTCCTGTAGACAGCATATTGATGGATCCTGTTTTCTTATCCATTCTGTCACTCTCCGTCTCTTTATGGGTGCATTGAGTCCATTTACATTCAGTGTAATTATTGATAGATGTGAGTTTGTTGCTGTCATTTTGTAGTGCTTTTTTTTGTGGTGCTGACATTTTCTTTGTTCTTCTAACTAACTTGTGCTGAGTTACTTTTGTTCCTGGATTTTTCTTTTTTTCATTTCTTTTGTTTCTGTAGGTTTTGTTTTTGCTGACACTTTATGTTTTTCCTCTTTTTTTTTATGAGTATGTTTGTTAACTTTCTTTGTGGTTACCATGAATTTTACCCTTATCTTTCTAAGTTTGAAGCAGTCTACCATTACTTGGTATCACCTTGCCTTCCTCTCCATTAGAAGGTTTTATACCTATGCCATTTATTCCCTCTTTTATTGTTTTGATGTTGTTGTCATTTACTGATTAACTTCTCTGATTCCCTGTTGTATTTCTTTTGGTTTTGGATAGTCCTCCAGAGTTCATTTCCTAGATTGGTATCTGGCTGGTACAATCCTGCATCCTAGGTTCTGCCTGTGAGCTGAAGCTGTTTGTCCTCAGATCGAAGAACTCCCTTTAATAATTCTTGTAAGTTTGGTTTGACTTTTACTTATTCCCTTAATTTCTGTTTATCTGAAATGATCTAATTTCACCATCAAATTTGAATGAGAGTTTTGCAGGATATATTATTCTTGGCTGGCAAATTTTTTCTTTCAAGATTTTATATATGTCATCCCACTGCCTTCTTGCCTGCATGTTTTCTGCTGAATAATCTGAGCTTAGTCTTATTGTTTCTCCTCTGTATGTGACATCTTGTTTTTCACGAGCTGCTCTCAGGATTCTTTGTTTGTCTTTGGTTTTGGAGAGTGTGAATATGATATGCCTTGGTGAGTTTCTTTTGGGGTCTCTCCTGTATGGGGTTCATTGAGCTTCTTGGATGGCCAGCTTTTCATCTTTCTTCATATTGGGGAAGTTTTCTGTCAGCAGTTCCTCAATGATCCTCTCTGTGTTTTCTGTTTTCTCCCCCTGTTCTGGAATTCCGATCACTCCAAAATTTTTGCTTTTGATTGTGTCTCACATAACTCTCAGGGTCTCTTCATTTTTCTTTTATCTGAGTTTTCCTCAAACAGAGTTGTATCCAAGTGTTTGTCTTTAATTCCTCTGATCCTGTCTTCCACCGTTTCAAATCTGCTTCTCAGCCCTTCTATGACACCGTCCATTTCTGAGATCTTGTTGTTTATCTTTTGGATTTCTAATTCTTGTCTTTGTATAATTTCTAGTTGTGAATTTATTTTGGCATTTTGTTCCTGCATTATTTTCCTTAATTCTTCCAATTTTTTGTCTGTATTTTCCATGAATTTGTCTATTTTTTCCTCATGTTTGTCAGCTTTTTGCCTCAGCTCTTGGATAATTCTGAGTATTAGAGATTTGAATTCCCTATCAGGTAGTTCTAGTGCATTTTCTTCCCCAGGAGAGTCATCTGTTGTTTTATTTTGGACACCTACTGGAACCATCTTGTCCTGTTTTTGTAAATTTTTTGATATTGTGTGCTGTCTTCGGGGCATTCAGTAGTTATTTTTCTCATTTATTGACTGTAGATTTGTTTGTTTCATCCCCCTTTTTTTTTAAAATTTGACTATGTCTGAGCAGGCGAACTGTGCGTTCTTTGTTGCTTGCTCATCTGTGGGCACAATACTTTTTGCTTCCTTCTCCAATTGGCAGGGTCAGTCACTCAGATATGGTAAGGCAGGGCAGGTCTAGCTGAAGAGGAGTTACTGGGACGGGTTGTTTGTGGCAGTTACTACAGCCACCAGAGCGGGTCGGCAATTAGTGTAGGGCAGGTTCCAGTAGGCCGTGCCTGTACTGCTTGGAGGTGTGATATCAAGCGCACAGTGCAGGTAGGCAGGATTCAGTGGGGAGATTGTTATGTGTGGAGCTAAGATGGATATGGGAGAGAGGAACAGGAGCCAAAAACAAACAAACAAACAAAAAAGAATGCTAGTGAAGCTTGCCGTTGGAGTGGAGAGATGAGAGACTATGAAATGGAGAAAAACAGAAAGGGGAAGAGGAAAAAAATAAAAGAAAAGAATGAATAAATAAAAATCAGAAAGGTTGAAGAACCGCAAAGTTCCCAGGAATCCCTCAGGTGCAGCTATGAGGTCTGGGGAAGTCGGTCTTAGGTGTTGCAGTACAGCCTGGCTAGAAGGCGTAGAGGTATACGATGCCAGGTATTCAGGGAACAGAAAGAGAAGGAAGATATAGAGAGATGAGAAACTGAGCCATGAAGAAAGACAAAAAGGGAAAAAGAGAGAAAAGAAAAGAAAACAAATTTAAAAAAAAAAGAAAGAATAAGAAAGGCCCCCCAAAAAAACATTAAAAAATAAAAAAAACAATGAAAAAAGAAATGCTCTCGGGGATCCCTCTGCATGTCTGTGCAAGCCAAAGGGGAGTCTCCTTGCCACACAGCTCTGCCTGCCAGAAAGGTCTCCCAACTCAAGAAAAGGAAAACAAACAAACAATTCAAAACAAACAAATGAAGAAAAGCCCCAGGATCCCACCAGCGGGGCAGCCCAGACCTGGAAGCAGCTCCACACTCGAACAGAGCTCCGCAGCCCTTCAGGAAGAAGCAAAGATGGCACATGGAGCCAGGTACTCAAGTGAAAGTAGGGGGAGGTGGCGAGAGGCAAGGAAGAAATCAAAAGAAGCAGAAAAAAAAAAAAAACACTAGCAGCCAACAAATGGCCCTCAGAGAGCCAGCTAGTGTGGGCTGGTGTTTCTGGACAAGAGACTGTGTCCACGGGAAGCAGAGGGGGCCGAGTGTGGGTGAAGAAGGGTAGGGAGTGGTAAAGCGTATATCACAAATTGCCGTAGCTCTGCAGCCCCTCAGGAAGAAGCAAAGATGGCACACGGAGCCAGGTACTCGAGCGAAAGGAGGGGGAGGTAGCAAGAGGCAAGGAAGAAATCAAAAGAAGCAGAAAAAAGCAACACCAGCAGCCACCAAATGGCACTCAGAGAGCCGCCCGTTCAGGTGTGTGGAATCCAAGCAGCCGGTGTTTCCCGGTCAAGAGATTATGGCCGCAGGAAGCAGAGGAGGCCAAGTCAGGGTGAAGAAGGGTGGGGGGTGGGAAAGTGTATATCACAAATTACCGGTTGTTTTGTCTCCCGCTGGATGCTCCATGAGGCTGCTTTCTCGTACCCCATTTGCTGGTCTCCAATAGGAGTCCAAGATGGTGGATCCGCGCTGCGTTAGCTGTTAAGAGACCTCTGCATGAATCTCTCCTCGCTCTCCGTTCTCTGTCAGTTTTCTCACTCCATTTGGTGCTTGGCTGAGTTCTTTATCTCTTCATTTGATGTTTTAGGGTTTCAGGATTGTTGTATTCTCTGCTTGGCTTAGTTTTTTGGATCTTTGCTGTGGAGGGACGGCGTGGTACTTCTGCCTAGAGCACCATTTTACTGGAACTTCCAAAAATAGTATTTTTTTGACAGAAATTTTAAAATTATTAAAATGAGTGTGAACAAGATTCCTGATGAATGTTTAACATCCTCTAACATTAGATATCTTCTTATATAATATACAAGAGCATTATAAAATTCATCAGACAGTCATGGAGGTAGACTCATTATTTCAATGCAAATGAGACTATATAAAAGTGATGTAGGGAACACTTCCCTAATGTACACATAAGCTGCTGTTGTTGTTAGTTACCATCAAGTCCATTTCAATGCATGGTGACCTCATGTGTGTCAGAATAGAACTGTACTTCATAGGCAGCTGTAAATTGTGCATTCTGGCTGCCTTGTTATAAAATTTTTCTGGATGGATCTGTATTATCAGTTAATTCACTCAGAATTAAGAAGGGTTAATCAAAAAATGTCCTTTCCTTGGGATTTGACTAAGCAATATACAGATTGAAGATTTTTGCAGGTATCTGATATGGGCCATAGATGGATGCCAGAATAGACCTGGTTTTCATTTTGATGATTATTTATCATCCGCATGTACCTTTCCTCTCTGTCACTTCCATTTTGTTATCAGACAGTTCCTATCAGATTGACTGCTCTCTGTTCAGTCATTTCCTCTACTTAGCCAACTGTGTTCCTCACCCAGCTAGGCTTCTGACTTCCTCCTGCAACAACCCCATTCCTGGGACTTGGGCCTCGATTTTGTGTTTGCTGATTTAGGGCATTTCAGTTGTGTGTATTTTAAACTTTCAGCTGTGCTGTGTGAGTGTCCGGTTCTGATAATCTCACATATGAATAGGTTCACACTGTTAAAAACATACGTCTTTTCAAAACAAAATTACTCAACTGTTCAGGCTGTTTTGGCTAGGCTGTTTTAGGGTCTTTATTTTCCAGGTAATTGCTGTGATTTTCCACCCTCTCTGACATATGAAGATGTAGGCTTAGTCACTAAAGTCTTTAAATAAAGAGATACTTTCCTGTTTGCATTTAAACAAGATTAATTGTAGTGCCTAAGCAGTTACTACAATTAGCCTAATACATATAATTAATCTGTTTAATATGCACACCTAAACACTGATCATCTTATCATCTTGCTCCAAATAACACTATCTTCTTCTCAAAACAGTACTATATTTGTGGAGGTGGGAGGTGGAGGTGGTATAGCAAATCCTAAGAGACAATACATGATTTTTCCCAGTGAAATATTATGATTTCTAAATGCGTTTTAAAATTCAATTTCTCTAGATTTGTAAGCACCCAGTGAATAGGAAACATGGCTGCCTTATTCACTCTCCATTCTCAACACCTAACTGAAAGCTAAGCAAAGTAAAAGCTCAATAAATATTTGTTGAAAGAATAAATCGTGAAGAAATTAATGCAAGTAATGAGATATATGAGCATGATCATGTTTTCAGCCTGTGGGGAATAAATCTTAGCTCCAAGATTCTTCTGCTTGCTAAATTAAGTTATAACCCACTTCTCCATTTCTTGCAGGCACGCAAATACATGCCAGGAACAGTCACACTGACCAACAGAAACCATTGCTCCTAAATTATCCCTACCAATCTTCAGCCAAAATTTCCAAATCCCAAGCTCATAGCAATTTGACCATGCATTTGTTTACCTCTGTAGTATTTTTAAAGCCCTATTAGTACGTGATCTCATTTAATCTTCACAACCACCTCAAGAGGTAATTAGGACATGCCCATGATCCCACCAGTCCAGGCATTTACACAATGCTGAACTCCAGAGACTCTGAGCCTCAGAAAAAAAAATCCATCTTAGAGTGAGTAGGAATTGGAAACATGACATTGGGCACTTCATTAGGCTATTGCACTCAGAACTGTACAATCTCGAGATGGAAGTGACATCTGAAATGATCCTGTCCACCCACGTATATATAAACAAGAAATCTTTTGCTGCAAGAGTTTAAATAACACACCAAACAGCCAGGGAGCACCAGGACAGTGATTCAAGTTCAAATTACTTGCTTTTTTCAATCTCTCTGGTTGAAAGGGGTTTGCTGGAATTGTTAATACAGTAATAAAATTGCTGACCTTATGTTCTTTGATCAAAACGTGAAGTAGTTGACATAAGTCTTTGGCTAATGTGTGCCTTCACTCTCTGTGTCTTTTGCATCTTAGGGGATTCCCTAAGCCTCATTTCCTTAGCTTCTCTCCGCCCTCCATATCTTCTGAAAAGCAATGTAATAAACTCATTCACTTTCAGACAGTAGTGTGCTGCTAAATGTTTTAAAACCGGCCCTCTGGGGATAAAAACCTTTGTCTGTAGCATTTGCCAATTTCTTTGAAGCAAATACTCTCACCATTGCCAATTTCAAGGATGACTGTATTTAACAACTGGATCACAAAATTCCTGAAAAATTAACAGTGAGTAAATCTCTGATGAAGCTTAAATTATTATCCATTCAAAAGACATTTGTATTTACTAAGGCAATGATACTCAAAGTATTGTCCCATGGGAAACATCTCATCACCTGGAAGCTGGTGATGAGATGCAAATCCTTGGGTCCCATTCCAAACTTATTGAATCAGAATCTCTGGGGATGGGACCCAGGAATCTTTCCTTTAACACACAGCGACATGAATATCATGCACACTAAAGTTCGAGAAGCACTATGCAATATCTAAAGCACAGTGTTGTTAGTTGCCGTTGAGTCAATTTCTAATTATAGCAACCCCATGTGTGCAGAGTAGGACTGCTCCATAAGGTTTTTAAGGCTGTGACCCTTCCGAAGCAGATCACCAGGCCTCTCTTCTGAGGCACCTTTGGATGGGTTTGAACTGCCAACTTTCTGACGAGTGGTCAACGACTAACACTTAAAAAACCAAAAACCCGTTGCCACCAAGTTGATTCAGATTCATACTGACCCTATAGGACAGGGTACAACTGCCACATAGGGTTTCCAAGCAGTGGCTGGTAGATTTGAACTGCTGCCCTTTTGGTTAGCAGCCAAAGCTCTTAACCACTGCACCACTAGGGCTCTGCTTACACATAGTGGTTGTCTAATATATTGTAGCTGCCTAACAAATATTTGTTACATAAATGAATAAAAATAAGGTGGGAGGGAGAAACAGAACCAATGTGATAGAAGAGGCCCATAAACTAATTTAATTACTCCTAGCTATGAGTGACATCTACTGAGGTTAGTGGACAGGGAATGGTGGTTATTATCAACAGCACTCAGTGGTTGTATGAAAAAAAGTCACACCATCGGGTGATTTCAGTTCTTACTAAACTAATCTTTTTGCCATTGTTGTGACATCTAGAGTTAAATATATCACTTGGCGATCCCTGTACTGAGCAGATCTAACTGATAAGTGACATCATTATCTTGGTCCTCAAATTCAGCAGACCCAGGTAAGCCAGCTCCATTACAAAATGAGACCTAAAGAGGGCCTTTTTTTTTCTGTTTGGTGTCCTTCCTCTTACAATGTCAGGTATTAAGAACTGTTTTTGAAAGACCCGGATACACCCAGACACACAAGTACACAAAATAACAGTGGAAAGATAATAGAGTCTCTCTTTTTTGATGTAATGAAGTCTGCTGTTTTGGGTCACCTAATTATTACACTCTAATTTTGGAATCTTTAATAATTCTACTTTGTCAAATTCATTAAAACGTGTTCAGTATGGGCATTTGGAGTGCTTTTTTCTAAAAGAAACAATGCTTCAAAATTATAGGTAGTGCCACGTTACCAAGCTCATATTTTGAAATTGTTCATGATAAAACTATATTCTTGAAGTTTCCCAGCACATTCTTGAAGACCTGGGGGTCTTTATTTTTCACATAATTGCTGTGATTTTCTATTTTCTCAAACATGTGAAGGTGTAGGCTTATAGAGTCATACCTTGAATCCTTGTGCATGTAGAATACACCTAAATCTTGCAGCCATTCACATTTTAAATGTTTTCATTTTTGCACATGAAAGAGTAGGGCAAGTATTAAAATAATTATTTTAAAAATTAAGCTACAAGTAGAAAATATGACTCTGTGATCCCAAGATTTGTCAGAGGTTTCAAAATGAAAAATAACATATCATCATTAGCAAACTACACAGGCAGAAGCTCTGGCTAATCGCCTTTGATTAAATCTAATGCATCACATGTTTTTTGTAACTAGATGTGACAGATAGTTCCCATGGCACACCAATCCAAAGCTATTCAAATACTGTGTTCAGTGCAACTTGCCTTTCTGAATTTAGGGCACCAATTTCTCAAACATGAAGGATAAAAGGGTTTTCTTATTCTCCCTAGGAATTCCTGAAAAAGAGCCACAGCATCCCAGAGGTGAAAGGGACATGCAATTCAATTCCCCGTGTAATTGGGAATTCCCTCTATGCTATCCCTGACAACTTGTCATTAGTTTTTGCTTGCACACTTCCTATGGCAATGCAATTGCTTCCCTGACAGAACCCACTGGCCCTCATCTGCTCTCTAAGGCAGCACAAGTTGCTGACTCTCACACAAAGTATGAATTAGATACTTGAACTCCCCTTTCAGAACTCCTTATGTCTTCTCTTCTTCCAAATTAAAAGCAAAATTCCCTTAAATATTTTTCAAATAACCTTTTAATGCCTCTTTATCCTCAATACAGAGCCATATTTATGACATAGAAACCAAAAGAATAAAATTAAAACAAACACACACACAACCCTTCTCTTGATTCTATGCCTTCTCTAGCTATTGTTTAGCTCTCTTGCTCTATAACTTCAAGTTTCTGGAAAAGAATATTGCATGTTTGTTTCTATTTCCTTACTTTCCATTGACTTTGGAAGCAATTGGGCTTCTGCCCCACAACACCACTGAAATTGCTATTCTCAGTCTTCCTCTCACACTGCCTTTCTAAAATATCAGAACACTCCTGGTGAATTTTTCCTTTTTAAATTCTCTTCTCCCTAGTTTTCTGTGATACAACTTTAGACTAATTCTCACCCATGTTTCTGGTCAATCCATTGCAGCCTCTTTGGGCTTATCTTCCTTGGTCACTCCTTGATACTTATCCAAGTTTCTCTCCTTCATTTTCTTAGTTTTAAGTAAAATGAAAATAGCCTTAAGAATGTATGTGAAACCCCTAAAATTGTATCCAAAATTTTATATGTATATGTGCATGTGCATATTCCTAAAACTAAGAGTATTTAAGGAGTCCCCAGGGGGCACAAATAGTTGAGTATTTGACTACTAGCCAAAAGGATGGTGGTTCAAACCCACCCAAAGGTGCCTCAGAAGACAATCCTGGTGATCTGCTTCCAAAAGGTCATAGCCTTGAAAACCCTACAGAGCAGTTCTACTCTGCCACCATGAGTCAGAATCGACTTGATAGCAACTAACAACTACAACAAGAAGAATGTTTACTGAGTACTCAAAAGGCTTCTCAAGTTGAGCTATGGAATGGTAAGTAATCATTCCTATACAAATTGCTCCTTAGGTAAGCTCATCCACTCCCATGACATCAGCTTCCTTTATATAGAGTATAATGTATACCATCACTAGGCAGCTCCACTGATGTCTCAAGTGCTTCAACTAGACAATGCAAATGCAGTATTTTACCACCATCACCACCACCACTAAATATGTCTCTCATACAGTGTCTGTTGTCTATGAATTCCATCACCATCCATCCAGTTGTACAAAATATAAACCAAGGGCTAATCTATAATCCCTTCCCATCAAATCTCCAAATCCCATCAGTGAGGAAGTCTGCTCAATTAGACCCCTTTAATATCTTCAGAAGGAGTCCTGGTTGCACAATGGTTAAGCACCTGGCTGCTGAACAAAAGGTTAGCGGTTCAAACCTACCCGCTGCTCTGTGGGAAAAAGATGTGGCAGTCTGCTTCCATAAAGATTACAGCCTTGGAAACCCTATAAGGCATTTCTTCTCTGTCTTGTTGAGTTACTGTGAATTGGAATCGACTCAACAACAATGGGGTTTTTTTTGGTAATATCTTCAGAATTCATCCGTTCTTGATCCCTACACAACTCTTAGTTTTGCCATTGCCGTGGAGTGGATTCTGACTCATAGTGACCCTATAGGACAGAGTAGAACTGCCCCATAGGGTTTCCAAGGAGTTGCTGGTGAATTGGAACTGCTGACCTTTTGGTTAGCAGCTGAGCTGTTAACCACTGTGCCACCAGGGCTCCAAAATCAAACCTACTGCAGTCGAGTCAGTTCTGACTCATGTTTCCAAGGCTATAAATCTCTGTGGAAGCAGATTGCCACATCTTTCTCCTGTGGAGCCTCTGGTGATTTCAAACCACTGATCTTTCCATTAGCAGTCAATTGCTTTAACCACTGCACCAAGTGGGCATTCTTAGTTTAGGATACCAAAATTTATCAAGTCATGGGAGTGGAATGACTAATAGATTCCTAACCAGTCACTTTAACCCCAATGTTATTTCTCTTGAGTCTATTCTGCATACTTCTGCTAAGTATTTTGTGTCAAAACCCAAATCTAATCCAGGCACTTCACTATTTAAGTTTATTTAATAGCTTCCAATTGACTTCAGAATAAAATCTATACCTCTTAGAACAGTACGCAAAGGTCCTCATTGCCTCTGCTTGAACTTCCAGCTTCCTATGTCTTTCATGCCTCCATCTGCTGCTCCTTATGCCCAGTGTTCCCTACCATGCTCCTCACCCCCAGTCATATGGGCTAACTCCTACATATTTCTCAAAACTCAGCTCAGATGTCACATCACCCATTAATTTCATTATTCATTCAACAAATGTTTGCGATCCATTTGGTAGACATCATGCAGGTGCTGAAGATATGGTATGGATAATATAAAATGATCCCTTTCCTCCTAGAACTTACATTCTAGCTGGGAAAGTATCTATACCAATAACATTAAACCAATAACAAACTTCTATATATGATTTTAGAGGAAAATACAGGATATATTGAAAATATGAATATGGTTCTAAGTCAACCTGGGGTGTCAGGGAAGACCTACAGAAAACACATTGAAGCTGAGACTTGAAGGATTTATGGATGTTGCTTGTATGAAGGAGAGAAGAGATTCCAGCTGGAGGGTACTGCATGTGCAGTGTGCAGAGGTCTTCAAGGAACAAGGCTCATGTTATTCTGGAGGAACTGAAAAGTCAGTGTGGCTGAATCCCAGAGTGGAAAATGTAGTGTGTCACGAATTGAACCTGGAGAGGTAGGAAGGGGCCAAATTATAGTAAGATTTCTAAATCTTATTAATTGATTTAAGTCTTGTCCTATGAACAACAGGTAATATCTGAAGGTCTTTAAGCAGTGAGATGACATGCTCAGGTATGCCGTTGTTATTGTTAGGTACTGTCAAGTCACTTTCAACTCATAATGACCCAATGTAGAACAGAACGAAACACCAGTCCTGTGCCATCCTCACAATCATTGCTATACTTGAACCCACTGTTGCAGCCAATATGCTTTTTATCACTCTGACTTCTGTTCATGGAATATATTGGCTGAGTTGGAAGACTAGATGCTGAGGGAGCTTTTAGGAGGCTAGCGCAATAGCTCAGGCAAGGTGTGATGGTGGCTGATACAAGGTAGTGAAGTTGCAATTAGAAAGTAGGCAAATATGAAAGTTGTTTGGAAGGTTAAAGTGACAGGACTTTATGAAGGACTTGATATGGCAGGTAAAGGAAGAGCACATTAAGGGTGACACCTATGTTTCTAGCTTGTACAACTAGGTAGGTGAGGATGTCATTGATCAATACAAGAAACACTGAGAGAAGAGTTTCAAGGGACAATCAGGGCAGTTTCTAATACCTTAAGCTTAGAGGTGAGGTTAAGTAATTAAACCTGGAGTGCAATAATAGGGTCTAATTTAAAGACATTAATTTACAAGTCAGTTTATGGACTATAATTAAATTTATAGGTGTGATCACCCCAGAATATAAAAATAATAGTAAAATTAATGATAGCTGACATTTATCAAGATTTTACTATGTGCCTGTCACTTTCTTAATTGATTAGCCGAAACCCAAACCAACTGCTATTGAGTCAATTCTGACTCATGTTCATCCTATGTGTTACTAAATACAGCTGAGTTCCATAGGATTTTCTTGGCTGTAATTTTTACAGAAACAGATCATCAGGCATTTCTTTTGCAGCACATCTGGGTGGGTTCGGACCACCAACGTTTCCATTGTTAGCTGAGAGCAAACCATTTGGACTACCCAGGAACTTTAATTGCTTAATTGCTCAGCAGGTATTAATTCATTCAACTGTAACAAAACCCTGTATGATAGATGTTAGTATTATCTCCATTTTACAGATGAAAAATGTGAGGCTCAGGAAGACTGGGTGAGTTAACTCAAGTCAAAGAGCATGTAAAATGGCAAAGTAGGGATGCAAACATAGGCAATATTGCCCCAAAGCCCAAACTCATAAACACTAAGATAATTATGCATACAAAAGGCATTCAAGAAGTATTTACTGATTGACTGAAGGAAATAATATTGCTTACAGACCATTCACCATCCTTGTTTACATACCCTTATAATTTGGTAATATCCTCCAAACTGTGTTTGGTATAAAACAAACCCTTCACATATTTTTCATGAAAACTATTAACATGACTTTATTACTCTTAGTAATTATAGATTTAACCTCTAAAAACAATTTTAAGAGTACAACTGTTAAATTTCATGGCCTTCCTTTTGCCCTGATGCCAGAATACCAAGTTCACTTTGAATCCTCATGATTTTTAGCATTAAACGGGACCCAATAAATGTACCTTTATTTACTCTTTTGTACTTCTGGATGTGCCATGGTATTTTCAATTGCTTTATATGAATGCAAATGCTGGACAATGAAAAAAGAAGACTGAAGAGGAATTAATGCATTCAAACTGTGGTGCTGGCAAAAAAAAAATTTAATATACCATGGACTACCAGAAGAACAAACAAATCCATTTTAGAATAAATACAACCAGAATGTTCCTTAGAAGCAAGGATAGTGAGATTTCATCTCACTTATTTTGGACATGTCATTAGGAGGGACCAATCACTAGAGGACATCATGCTTGGTAAAGTAGAGGGTCAGAGAGGGAGAGGGAGACCTTAATGAGATGGACTGACACAGTGACTGCAACAGTGGGCTTAAACATAATGATTGTGAGGATGGTGCAGGGCCAGACAATGTTTTGGTCTGTTTTATATATACACACACACACACACACACGTAAGGTTGCTATTAATCAAAGCCGACCCAACATCACCTAACAACAACAGTTCTGGGTCAATCAAGAAATTAGACCACAAACTAACACAGGTAGGAAATGAAAAAAGATTTTTATTTCTGATAAAGTATTACGGATATGGTTTAAGTATAAAGTAGCAATGTGCATGAACTCCAGAACTACACAGCTCAGTGACCCCTATCCCAAGCAGCACTACATAAGCAGGATCCTCCCTGCAAAGCACTATACCTCTGTAAAGCCTACGGCATGCAGAAGCATAGCTGAATATTTCTTTCCTACAGGCATCTGGGCTTCTAAAGGAAGAAAGAGGAAGAGGCAGGGCTACTCTCATCCAATTCCTCTCCCAAACTCAACAATCAGGAGTCATTCTCCATCACCACAGAGTGGAACAAGGGGTGAAAGAAAAGAAAGGACAGAGTGTTAGAATAACTGATGTCACTTGATATAGAAAAGGAGAAATCAAGTTTGGGAAACTAGTCTTCTTACCTAACAATCATGCTGTTCAGAA
Source organism: Dugong dugon (assembly GCA_030035585.1). Lineage (NCBI taxonomy): Eukaryota > Metazoa > Chordata > Mammalia > Sirenia > Dugongidae > Dugong > Dugong dugon. The sequence continues at coordinate 94,303,920 of CM057463.1, read as the reverse complement.
TCTCATAAACATGTTCTATCCAAATAAAATGGCACAATTTAAAAGTTGTTGTTAGGTGGTTGTTAGGTGCCGTCGAGTCGGTTCCAACTATGTAAAACAGAATGAAAAAACCCTATGTAAAACAGAATGAAACACTGCAAGGTCCTGCGCCATCCTCACAATCGTTGTTATGCTTAAACCCATTGTTGTAGCCACTGTGTCAATCCGTCTCATTGAGGGTCCTCCTTTTCTTTGCTGACCCTCTACCAAGCATGATGTCCTTCTCCAGGGTCTGGTCCCTCCTGATAATATGTCTAAAGTACATGAGAAGAAGTCTTGTCATCCTTGCTTCTAAGGGGCATTCTGGCTACTTCCTCCAAGACAGATTTGTTCATTCTTCTGGCAGTTCATGATATATTCAATATTCTTCACCAACACCATAATTCAAAGGCATCAATTCTTTCCTGTGTACTGTCACCTAAATTCTGGTCTTAGCTGTGTGACCAAAGAGAGATTGTTCAAACTCTCTGAATCTGATTTTTGTCCAATGTAAAACTGGATAAGATTTGCTCAGTCTATCTTACACAGTTATTGTGACCATTAAGTAAGAGAATAGAAGTAAAAACTCCTTGAAAAAATGCAGAATACTATTAAGTTGTAAGATAGATCGATCTCATTTATATTCAGGAAATTCTGGGTTTGAGTCCTACCTCTGCAACAAAATAACTGTGCGAACTTGGACAAGTTGCTTAACTTCTCAAGTTACTCATCTATAAAATAATATTTATCTCATAAATTATTTGTGAGGCTTATAAAAATAATATGTGTAAAATTTGATACACAATTCTTGGCATATTGGAAGCCTAAATAAGTAATAGTAGTAGTTACTATTCATTATAAAGGAAAGGCATTCAGCATACCAGAATAAATCTTTCGAAAACCATAGAACCACTAGTGAAGGCATCACTTTCTCCTATAACCTGTTATTTTCACTCAGTACATAATGATGTGGTTGTTTTTGTTAGGTGCCATCGAGTCGATTCTGACTCATAGTGACCCTACGTACCACAGATCGAAACACTGCCCAGTCCTTCATCATCCTCAAAATCGTTGTTATGTTTGAGTCCATTGTTACAACCACTGTGTCAATCAATCTTATTAAAGGTCTTCCTCTTTTTCGCTGACCCTCTACTTTACCAAGCATGATGGCCTTCTCCAGGGACTGATCCCTCCTGATAACATGTCCAAAATATATGAGACGTAGTCTCAACATGCTTGCTTCTAAGAAGCATTCTGGTTGTACTTCTTCCAACACAGATTTGTTCGTTCTTTTGGCAGTCCATGGTACATTCAATATTCTTCACCAACACCACAATTCAAAGGTGTCAATTCTTCAGTCTTCCTTATTCATCGTCCGGCTTTCGCATGTATATGAGATGACTAAAAACACCATGGCTTGGGTCAGGTGCACCTTAGTCTTCAAGGTGACATCTTTGCTTTTCAATACTTTAAAGAGGTCTTTTGCAGCAGATTTGACCAATGCAACGTGTCTTTTGATTTCTTGACTGCTACTTCCATGGGTGTTAACTGTGGATCCAAATAAAATGAAATCCTTAACTACTTCAATCTTTTCTCAATTCACCATGATGTTGCTTATTGGTCGAGTTGTGAGGATTTTTGTTTTCTTTATGTTGAGGTGTAATCCATACTGAAGGCTGTGGTCTTTGATCTTCATCAGTAAGTGCTTCAAGTCCCCTTCACTTCAAGCAAGCAAGGTTGTATCATCTGCATAACGCAGGTTGTTAATGAGTCTTCCTCCAATTCTGATGCCCCATTCTTCTTTATATAGTCCAGCTTCTTGGATTATTTCCTCAGCATACAGATTAAATAGGTATGATGAAAGGATACAACCCTGACGCACACCTTTCCTGACTTTAAACTACATAGTATCCTCTTGTTCTATTTGAACGACTGCCTCTTGATGTATGTACAGGTTCCTCATGAGCTCATGATAAAGGTCTATATTATCTTATTAACTACAGTCTAATATTCCAATTAAATAATAATATAATAACTTAATTATTACTATTATTCTACTGCTCCTCATGTAAATGGATGCAGACAAAGGTGTAATAAACCAACATGTACATACATCTTTGTTCACTTTCCCAATTATTTCTTTTGGATAAATTTCTAGAAGAAATATCCATTATTAAAGAGGTACTGGGATCAGTCTTATAAGTCCTTGCATGTTTTAGTACTTTCCATTATTACACATATATTCTGAAATATCCTGTATTTTTTCAAGGAACAATTGGTCTCTCCCTTTTCGTGATCCTTCTCGGAGTAACAGACTCACAGTTCTCCTTCTCTCAGCCAAGCAGTATAGCTTCTGGTTATGTACTCTTGTCTACCGCTCTGCTGCTGATGTATTAACAGATTTCAATTTCCAACTACATTGTAAATGCCTAGAGATTTGAAATACAAATATATTTTTCTTGATATGATTCAAGCACATTTAGGATATTAGACCAACATTGGGCCCAATTAGAAAGCAAGCAAAATTAGTCTAAAATCGTCTTCCCAAATTGGTAGCATTTGCTTCTCTGTCCTTTCACTTTGCTTATTAGTGTGTTCCTTGGCAATGAAAAGGAAACAAGTTTTAAATATTCAAGGCAAGAGGTTATATTCAAACTTAACCAATCAATAATAGGCTGATGTACATTTTCTACAAGTTTATTCTCAACTCTGTAGGAGAGATCTGTACACACATCCACTGTGGATTTAGAAAGAATCAGGTCACCATGCAGCCTTGTAGGGGGTCTCCTTGAAACTGTTGGCTGTGCTTGTTGCTATGTAAATATGTTTTTTGCAAACTTGTGGGACTGTGATGACAGTATCCCTACACTGTCAGAGAAGTCACTGGATTTAGGTAGTACTCTTCTGAATACATTTCATTTTCTTCCACATAGGCAATTTTGAATATTGTATAGAAGCACAGATTCTCAAATTTTACTGAAGTTCTTTCTAGATTCTAGGAATTGTGGTCCAAATTTACACTGCACTCCCAGGTTGGATATAGAGTTGAAATTAATTTACATGTTGAATCAGCCACGTAGGTTAAAATACCATATCATAAAGTTTCAAACATAAATTTATGAAATAATCTTGCTTAAAGTAACACCATAATGCAAGGAAAATCAATAAAATTCAAATACTGCACCTAAACTAGATTATTCAATATTTTAAGAGTCTTATAAACAAGTCCTTCATTTGTATTGAAAATGCAGATGTGATGGTGAAGGTTGTGTGTCAACTTTGGCGGACCATGATTCTCAGTGGTTTGGCGCTTATGTAATGATGTAATTTGCAGCCATGTAATGATGTAATTATCCTCCATTTTGTGATCTGATGAGAGCAGTCAATCAGCTGAAAGGATAGTTTTCTTGGGGGTGTAGCCTGCATCTGATATATATGGATGTTCTATCAATGCTCACTCTTTCTGGATCCTGCATTTGACCTGTCATCCTCTGACCTCCAGTTCTAGGGTCGTGAGCCAGCAGCCTGCCCTCTGACCTGCCAATTTTGGATACATCAGCCCTGCAACCACATGAGTCAGATGAAGCCTCTAGCCTGATGTCTGATCCACAGATTTGGGACTTGCCAGCCTCCACAACTGCATGAGCCATTTCCTTCAAATAAATCTCTCTACATAAACAAACATATTTCCACCACTCATCTGTGAGTCTGTCATACTTTGGTGGTTTGCATGTTGCTGTGATGCAGGAAGCTATGCCACTGATATTTCAAATACCAGCAGGGTCACCCATGGTGGACAGGTTTTAGCAGAGCTTCCAGACTAAGACAGACTAGGAAGAAGAACCTGAAGATCTACTTCTAAAAGTAGACAAATTTAGAAGATCATGAGATGCTTTTATTTTTGTCAATAGTGTAATTTAAATCAGGTTTGTGGGTTTGTGGGTTGTAAAAGAAGTCTAGCTGATTGTTTCTATAGCCAGGAGGTGGTATAACTAAAGTTGGTCCTTCTATGGAGATAAGCGCTAATAAGCAAAACTGTTTCCTTGGAAACATCTAAACATCATCTGACAGCTTGCTGAACATCTGAAATTCACAACAATTGATCCTTGGTAGCCTGTACCCATACAAGTTGACTTATGAGTAGGGAGTGGTAAATTGCAGTGAGGAGCCAAATCCTATCTTAACTGGACAGCAAATTTCTTACTGTCAGTCTCCTTCAAAGACTCTATTCTGCTATTCTGGCTCATTTCATTACCATGTAATTTATTCAGTGACTGAAATCTTATATTTAAAATTCAATAGATAACAAAATTTTAATTTGAGAAATAATAAGATATTGTTTGGTTTATTCTCTTTAAATATGAATTTTTAAAATGTCTTTTGAGGGACAAGTGTTCTTAGATATGGAAGCCTGTCAGAGCCTAATCAGGATAAACCCTGAGCATTCATAAAGTGGACATTTACCATTAACCTTCACCTACTCTGTTAAAGAAAAAAACTGGGGAATTTTATTTCAGGGTGAGGAGAATCATAACTTAGCCCAAACCAAGTATTACATATTAATATAGTGCTGTTGTAAATAAACAAAAAGTGTTTACTAAAACATCATGTTCTCACTTGTTTCAACTTTTTAAAACACTCTCTGTGTCACCAACATTATAAAACATATGAAGAAGATAGAATTCAACACTAAGTAGACTTGGACTTGGGCAACAGAGACTACAAATCTGAGTGGTGACTTTATGTTCCAGCCAAGCGGTCCTCAAAGTATTGTCCCTGGACCAGCAGCATCACCACCACCTGGGAACTTGTTACAAATGCAGAATTTCAGACCTTACCCCAGACCTACTAAACCAAAAATTCTGGGGTAATACCCAGCCATTAGTGTTTTAGCAAGCCCCCCAAGGAATTCTGATGCAGATTCAATTTTGAGAACCACTGCTTTAGTGTGTAAATTGTGGGTAGTCACACCTGAAGCCAGTCCTGATGTACTGCTGGGATGGCTGCTTACAGATTGGACACATTGATGACCTACAGTAAATGATATGAAAATGCCAGAACTTCCTTGTCAGAATATTGAAGAAGGGATCGGTAGGTTCAGAGCAACAGGCAAACAAGAATGTAGCTATTATCTTACCTACAAACTATGTGTTCCCAGGGTAGCCTGTACCTAGACAAGTGGGGGGTGGAGAAAGACAACAGTTACTTTACTAAGTAAATAAGGAATATATTAGTGAGAAGGGTACTGACATTGCTGAGAATTTCAGTAACGTCTGTCCTCTGAAGCCAGGGTTGATAGTAGGAGATATTGCTATGGAACTGGGTCCCCTGGTGTCAATAAGGCCACAGAGGTGATTGTATTCTGAAACATCAGAGACCAGGTATTGCACTTAACTATCAGAGAAAAGATGAATATGATTACTATAACAGACAGAAGCCAGAATGAAGCAAGAGGAACTTAACCTCAAAAATCTGTGGTGATGTGTTCCTAAGGGCAACATAAGTTGGGCAGCCAACAAGGGCATAACAAAAGAAAAATGGTCAAGAGCTGAAAGGCAGCTGCTGTATTGGAAAATCATGATCACTCTTCCACTTTCCAGACCTGAGCCAGTTTTCAGTTCCAGAGCCCATCAGCTGATGAGGAATCTGGAACCCCTTAAAAAAGGACTCTATAACATCCCAGAAAGTACAGATGACCACAATTCCCTAAATCTTTCCTCAAAGTAATCTATAGCCATCAATCAATTAAATAAACTGAGGAAAGGAAAACACCCAGTTTTTCTGAGGACTGCTGACAGAGGATCTCAGTGGTGACAGATACCAAAGGAACTAAACTATCATCATAACCCCTCTGTTAAAATGGACACCTACCTACAAAGGCAAGTTATAAATGGAGTCCTAGCTCGAGTCGACATCACTGTAGGTCCAGTAGTTCCAAGGATGCACACTGTTATAATTCCCCTAGTCTCTGAGTTCATAACTGGGATGGATACATGTAGCTGCTGTAAAGCTCTCCCAAGAGATCCCTAACTTGCAGAGTAAGATTCATCATGATAGGAATGGCCGAATTTCTGAAACTGTCTCCCTTTCTCAGTCAAAAAAATAAATCAGAGGAAATTTCAAATATCAAGTGGTATAGCATAGGTTAGTACCACTCTCAAAATTTAAAGGATGCACGGGGCAGCCCTTGCAAAAACTCAAGAGATCATGGCAGATGATAGGAGACTACCATAAATGTAACCAAATTGTAGACCTAATTGCAGCTGCTGTGCCGAATGGGATATCTTCATTAGAACAGACTAACACAGCCATTGACATTTGGTATGTGCCTACTGATCTGGTGAATGTATTATTTTCAGTACCATCAGAAAAGAGAATCAAAAGCAGTTCTCATTAGCGTAAGTCCATAGCAATTCACATTCATTCTCTTGCTTCAAAACTATGTCTTCTCCCTCACTCTCTGTCAAAATATAGTCTAAAGGAATTGCAACATTTTTACTCTGGGCAAAACATCACACTAATCCACTATAATGTATCAAATTATCTTCCTATTGACTGAAAAGGGTAATCAAAACACAATACTTGGACCCCTAAGATTGTGGACAATAGAAGACTAATTCAACAGCTATAAATGATTGAAGGTGTTCCAAAAAAAGGACATCTGTGAAAGATTCATCAATATTGGATGCTCTTCCTGTGTGAGGATTCCCACCCTAACGAATTCAGATGAGGCCATTTGAGTTGTGACATTTCCAGAAGAAACTTCAAGAGCCAGTGTTATGGATTGAATTATGTCCCCCGCAAAAAATGTGTATCAGTTTGCTGGTAGTGTGTGATTTTCCTATATGCTGTAAATCCTGCCTCTATGATGTTAATGAGGGAGCATGCATGGCAGCTGTGTTAGTGAGGCAGGACTCAATCTACAAGACTGGATTGTGTCCTGAGGCAATCTCTTGAGATATAAAAGAGAGAAGTGAGCAGAGAGACAGGGGAACCTCATACCACCAAGAAAGCAGTGCCAGGAGCAGAGCATGTCTTTTGGACCCGGGGTCCCTGTGTGGAGAAGCTCCTAGTCTGGGGGATCACTGATGAGAAGGCTGATGGAGAGAAAAAGCCTTCCCCGGGAGCTGACGCCCTGAATTTGGACTTTTAACCTACTTTACTGTGAAGAAATAAATTTGTCTTTGTTAAAGCTATCTACTTGTGGTATTTCTGTTATAGCAGCACTAGATGAGTAAGACAGCCAGTGTGGTCTTCCCTATGCACTCCTTGAGGGTGTTATTTGTTCAATAGTAGAATACTGCCCGCTACTAGAAGGCTTGGGTTCGATTTCCAACAAATGCACCTCATGCACAGACACTACGCATCTGCCAGTGGAGGTTGGTATGTTGTCATGACGCTGAACAGGTTTCAGCAAAGCATTCAGACTAAGATGAACTAGGAAGAAAGGCCTGGTAAGGTACTTCCAAAAATCAGCCAATGAAAATTCTATGGATCACAATGGTCCAATTTGTAACTGATCATAGGGATGGCACAGGACAGGGCAGTGTTTAGTTCCTTTGTTCATGGGGTAGCCATGAGTAGGGGACCAACTTAAGGGCAAGTAACAACAGTCACTCTTTTCCCTCTGCCATAACTGCCAATGTTCCAGGTATAGTATGATCCCTGAGTCTGGGACCCAGAGTGAAGGTGAGTTGGAGTAGAGTCAGGATGCACATCATCCACATTTTCCTAAGCTAGAGAGATTTTGGTATCTTTCTTTACGCTACATAACCTAGCCTCTCCTGCCTGAATCAACATCCCTACATTCCTCTCTAATGAAGCTGACAAAGAAAGACCAGCCCTGCCCCCAACAGGGATGAAATGAGTTGCTTACAGGAAGCCTTCCCAGCTGTAATCAGCACATAATATGATTAGCTCTGACGAGATTAAGACCTACCCAATATGCCAACTAAAGAGATAATCAATGTAAAATAAATTATAACACATCGTAAAAGTCTGTCAAAATGAGAGATGATGTTGCAAAGTCATTACAAACAAAAAGGAGCAGCACTCTTGGAAACTGAAATTAGAAGAGCTAACTGGAGATATTGTTAGTTCAGTATGGATTGCACTCCAACATAAAGAAAACAGTATTCTTCACAGCTGGACCAGTAAGCAATATCATGATAAACAGAAAGATTGAAGTTGTCAAGGATTTCATTTTACCTGGATCCACAATCAACAGCCATGGAAGCAGCAGTCAAGAAATCAAAAGATGCACTGCATTAGGCAAATCTGCTGCAAAAGACCTCTTTAAACTGTTAAAAAACAAAGATGTCACCTTGAGGGCTAAAGTGGGCCTGACCCAAGCCAGGGTATTTTCAATCACCTCATATACATGTGAAAGCTGGACAATGAATAAGGCAGACTGAACAAGAATTGATGTCTTTGAATTATGGTGTTGATGAAGAATATTGAATATACCACGGACTGCCAGAAGAATGAACAAATCTGTTTTGGAAGAAGTACAGCAGGAATGCTCCTTGGAAACGGGAATGGCAAGACTTTGTCTCACTACTCTGGATATGTCATCAGGAGGGATGAGTCCCTGGAGAAGGACATCATGCTTGGTAAAGTAGAGGGTAAATGAAAAAGAGAAAGACCCTCAACGAGATGTACTGACACAGTGGCTGCAACAATGGGTTCAAGCATAACAACAATTGTGAGGATGGCGCAGGACTGGACAGTGTTTCATTCTGTTGTACATAGGGTCGCTATGAGTCAGAATCAGCTTGACAGCACCTAACAACAACATTGTTAGTTCTCCCAAAAACGTAGCTGAGGAAGAAGGTGCTTTATCTGGTTGATATAGAATATATGCCAATACTGTAAAAGTTTTTCCATTGAATGGGAAATTGTGATTCACGAGGCTCATATCCTCTGGTGAAAATAATCCTTAAAACCATTCTACTGTGTTTTCTCTCATTGTACGTTTCCAATTTTACTTCAAATGAACCATTCTACTGTGTTTTCTCTCATTGTACGTTTCCAATTTTACTTCAAATGAAAATCTGTTTCCTGTTTATTATTAGAGAACAAACATACTGAGAGCCAACAAGAACATTCTGATCACTTGGCAGTCACATTTCATTAGTAACTAATGATTAGCACTCTGATCATAATGGAAGCAAGCTTCTTAAAAAATGGTAAAAGACTTTACATATTTTGATTCTTCCCAACCCCTAACTAATGGGCTCCCAAAATAATTAGTCATTGGCCTTTACCGATTCATTATCTTCAGCTTTGGCAATCTCATCCAGTGCAAACAATTTATCATATGAGTAAAACTTTCAAATGCGTGTCCAATCCTAACAACTTTTCCATACTTTAGTCCTGGCTGATGTCTACTTAACACCTCAAATGCATTTAAACAAATCCCATATAAGGCAAATAAAGTCCTTTATCTCCCTATCTGTTATGGATTGAATTGTGCATGTCCCTCCAAAATATGTGTTGGAATTCTAACCCTTATATCTGTGAGTATAATCCCATTTAGGAAAAGGGTTTTCTTTGTTATGTTAATAAAGCCGTATCAGTGTAGAGTGTGCCCTAAATCTAATCATTTCTGAGTTACACAGAGCAGCACAGACACAGAGACATGCAAGCACAAACAGGGAAAGACAGATGTCATGTGAAGATTGTCAAGGAACCGAGAAATACCAGGGCTACAGAAGCTAAGACAAGGATCTTCCCCCAGAGCCAACAGACAGAGAGGCTTTCCCAAAAGCTGGTGCCCTGAATTCAGACTTCTAGTCAAACAAACTGTAAGAAAATAAATATATGTTCTTTAAACTCATCCACTTGTGGTACTTGTGTCACAGCAACACTAGGAAACATAGATACCACCCAAAACCAATTCTACTCCTCCGTTCACTTTTTCTGGCACCAACCAGATAAGAATCTCCTTCTCCTTTTCCCTCCGTTGTTTCCTCTTACCCAAAATGATCGCTGCCTGTCTTTCCCCATCTCCCACTGCCCACTTGTGTCTTTCTAGATTTTCTCTGCTTAATCCATGTATATCTTCACCAACTCTATAGCCAAGCTCAAAACTGTTTGTAAATATGTTACTAACCTCTACCACAAAATCTCTCCTTTTATAATACATTGGCTCTTAAAAGTTTTTTTCCACATCCAGGGCTACTACTCAGTCATAGTTGCTGAGTGTTCAGATTTCTTTCTTCCCAACCAGACCTGTTGTTGTTGTGGTTGTTAGGTGCCATCAAGTAGGTTCGAACTCATAGTGACCCTAAGTACAACAGAATGAAACACTGCCTGGTCCTGCCTCGTTCTCATAATCATTGTTATGCTTGAGCCCACTGTGGCAGGCACGGTGTCAATTCATCTCATTGAAGGTCTTCCTCTTTTTCACTGACACTCTACTTTACCAAGCATGATGTCCTTTTCCAGAGACTGGTCCCTCCTGATAACAGGTCTAAAGTACATGAGATGAAGTCTCGCCATTTTCGCTTCCGAGGAGCATTCGGGCTGTACTTCTTCCAAGACAGATTTGTTCCTTCTTCTGGCAGTTTAGTATTCTTTGCCAACAACATAATTCAAAGGTATCAATTCTACTTCAGTCTTCCTTATTAATTGCCCAGCTTTCGCATGCATATCGGGCAATTGAAAACACCATAGCTTAACTCAGGTGTGCCTCAGTCCTTAAAGTGACATCTTTGCTTTTTAACACTTTAAAGAGGTCTTTTGCAGAAGATTTGCCCAGTACAACCCGTCTTTTGATTTCTTAACTGCTGCTTCCCTGAGCATTGATTGTGGATCCAAATAAAATGAAATCCTTGACAACTTCAATATTTTCTCCATTTATTGTGATGTCGCTTATTGGTCTAGTTGTGAGGATTTTTGTTTTCTTTATGTTGAGGTATAATCCATACTGAAGGCTGTGGTCTTTGATCTTCATCAGTAAGGTCCCAAGTCCTCTTCACTTTTAGCAAGCAAGGTTGTGTCATCTGCATAATGCAGGTTGTTAATAAGTCTTCCTCCAATCCTGATGCCACGTTTTTCTTCATATAATCCAGTTTCTCAGATTATTTGTTCAGCATACAGATTGAATAAGGATGGTGAAAGGATACAACCCTGATGCACACCTTTCTTGACTCTAAACCATGCAGCATTCCCTTATTCTGTTCAAACAACTGCCTCTTGGTCTAAGTATAGGTTCTTCATGAGTACAATTGAGTGTTCTGGAATTTCCATTCTTCAAAATGTTATCCATAATTTGTTACGATCCACACACTTGAATGCCTTTGAATAGTCAATAAAACACAGGTAAGCATCTTTCTGGCATTCTCTGTTTTCAGCCATGATCCATCAGATGTCAGCAATGATACCCCTTGTTCCAAGTCCTCTTCTGAATCTGGCTTGAATTTCTGGCAGTTCCCTGTTGATACACTGCTGCAGCCACTTTTGAATGATCTTCAGCAAAGTTTTACATGTGTGTGATATTAATGATATTATTCGATAATTTCTCTATTCTGTTGGATTGCCTTTCTTTGGAATGGGTGCAAATATGGATCTCTTCCAGTATGTTGGCCAGGTAGCTGTCTTTCAAATTTCTTGGCATAAATGAGTGAGCGTCTCCAGCATTGCGTCTGTTTATTGAAACATCTTAATTGGTATTCCCTCAATTCCTGGAATCTTGTTTTTTGCCAATGCCTTCAGTGCAGCTTGGACCTCTTCTTCAGTACCGTTAGTTCTTATTCATATGCTACTCCTGAAATAGTTGAACACCGAAAAATTCTTTTTGATACACTGACTGTGTGTATTCCTTCCATCTTCTTTTGATGCTTCCTGAATTGTTTAATATTTTCCCAGTAGAACCCTTCATTATTGCAACTTGAGGCCTGAATTTTTTCTTCAGTTCTTTCAGCTTGAGAAATACCAAGAGTGTTCTTCCCATTTAATTTTTAATCTACAGGTCTTTGCACATTTTATTATAATACTTCACTTTATCTTCTCGAGCTGCCCTTTGAAACCCTCTGTTCAACTATTTTACTTCATCATTTCTTCCTTTTCCTTTAGCTACTCAATGTTCAAGAGCAAGTTTCAGAGTCTCTTCTGACTTCCGTTTAGGTCTTTTCTTTCTCTCCTGTCTTTTTAATGACCTCTTGCTTTCTTCATGTATGATGTTCTTGATGTCATTCCACAACTCGTCTGGTCTTTGTTCATTAGTGTTCAATGCATCAAATCTATTCTTGAGATGTTCTGTAAATTCAGGTGTAATATACTCAAAATGGTACTTTGGCTCTTATGGACTTGTTCTAATTTTCTTCTACTTCAGCTTGCATATGAGCAGTTGATGGTCTGTTCTGCAGTTGGTCCCTCACCTTGTTCTGACTGATGATACTGAGCTTTTCCATCATCTCTTTCCACAAATGTAATCATTTTGATTCCTGTGTATTTCATCTGGCTAGGTCCACATGTATAGCCACCATTTATGTTGTTGAAAAAAAGGTATTTGCAATGGAAAAATCATTGGTCTCGAAAAATTCTATCATGTGATCTCCGGCATCATTTCTATCACCAAGGTCATATTCTCTAACTACTACTCCTTCTTCGTTTCGAACTTTCGCATTCCAATCACTAATAATTGTCAATGCATTTTGATTGCAAGTTTGATCAGTTTCAGACTGCAGAAGTTGGTAAAAAAAACTTCAATTTCTTCGTCTTTGGCCTTAGTGGTTGGTGCATAAATTTGAATAATAGTTGTATTAACTGGTCTTCCTTGTAGGCACATGGATGTTATCCTATCACTGACAGCGTTGTACTTCAGGACAGATCTTGAAATGTTCTTTTTGATGATGAATGTGACGTCATTCGTCTTCAAGTTGTCATTCCCAGCATAGTAGACCACATCATTGTCCTATTCAAAATGGCCGACACCAGCCCATTTCAGCTCACTGTGCCCTGGTGGTGTAGTGGTTAAGAGCTAGGCTGCTAACCAAAAGGTCAGCAGTTCAAATCGCTCCTTGGAAACCCTATGGGGCAGTTCTATCATGCCCTATAGGGTTGCTATGAGTCAGCATGGACTTGATGGCAATGCGTTTTGTTTTTTTTTCCAATTCCTAGGATATCAATCATTTTGTGTTCATTTCATTTTTGACGACTTCCTATTTTGCTAGATTCATACTTCATGTGTTCCTCTTTCCAATTATTAATGGATATTTGCAGCTGTTTCTTCTCATTTTGAGTCGTGTTGCATCAGCAAATGAAGGTCCCAAAAGCTTGACTCCATCCACATCATTAAGGCTGACTCTACTTTGAGGAGGCAACTCTTCCCCAGTCATCTTTTGAGTGACTTCCCACACAAGAGGCACATCTTCTGGCACTATATCTGACAATGTTCCACTGCTATTCATAAGGCTTTCACTGGCCAATTTTTTCAGAAGTAGACTGCCAGGTCCTTCTTCCTAGTCTGTTTTAGTCTGGAAGCTCAGCTGAAATTGTTCACCAAGGGTGAACCTGCTGGTATTTGAAATACCGATGGCAAAGCTTCCAGTATCACAGCAACACACCAGCCTCCACAGTATGACAAACTGATGGACAGGCAACTATTGAGAAAAGTGGAAGTGCGACCTAGGACCCAATTATGCAGTCAAGCCCTGACCAGACATGTGAACAATTGGTCGAGCCAAAGCACTTCCACTTTTCTCAATCGTCCTACCTAGGAGGACTGGAGCCCATCCTCTGCCTCAGTCATAGTGAATTGAGTTCCAATGCATTGCATGACTCGTCTCAGTTGCCTTCCTTGAGCCTCAGTTCTTTTTCCCCATTCCCCTATTATATAATAATGGATCTTTCAGAATCTCACCATCACCCCAACCATTCCACATTGCTAGGTTCAGTCCACATGCTTGGATGCCGTGGCACAAGCCTTCCAATGTCAGTTCTAAGACTATTGTCTCCTCTAAGACTATATGTCTCAAGCATCCAAATGTTCTCTCTAGGGCATCTGTATGTCTCTCCTGCCCCAGTTTGAAGTCCCTTATGAGATGGTGAGTTTCTTCCCCATTCACATTTCCTTAGCTCCTACATTGCCAAAATGCTATCACTTATGTATGAATCCACTTAAGTTATAACAATCCAGTATACCCTACCTGCATACTGTTTCTCAAATGTAGTTTGTCCTCTTACCACTCACTAGTTCAGACTAATGCTGTCCAATGGAGCTATCATGTAAGCCTCATACATTATTTTAAATTGTCCTATAGCCATATTACAAAAAGTAAAGAGAAACCAGTGAAATTAATTTTAATAACATATTTTATTAACCAATATATCTAAAAATTATCATTTTGACATAACCCGTTGCTGTTGAGTCAATTCTGACTCATAGTGACCCTATAGGACAGAGTAGAACTGCCCCCATAGAGTTTCCAAGGAGCGTCTGGTGGATTTTAACTGCCAACCTTTTGGTTAGCGGCCATATCACTTAATCACTACCCCACATATAGTAAATAAAAAAAGTATTAAGAAGATATTTTGCACTCTTTTTCGTTTGAACTAAGTGTTTGAAATCTAAGGTGTATTTTACACTTACAACATATTTGAGTTCAGATGCTAAATTTTCACGAGAAATACTTGATCTGTATTTAGATTTCATAAAATTTACAACTGAAAAATATTCACGTACCCATGTTATTCCAATCATACTTAAAATTTTTCTAATAACTAAATTGAGTAACGGTTTTAAATTAAACTAAATTTTAGAATTCAGTTTTTCACTTGCACTAATCACATTTCAAATGCTGAATAGCCACACATGGCAAGTGGCTACCATACTGGACAGGCTCAGACCCATTAGTCTCTCAGATTATTGTCAGAGCATCCTAATTCATTTTTCCCTCTCTCAAACTTCTTTGTAACCCAATCCTTTTATATGTATCTGGTAAATTAATCATATGAAAGCAAATGCCTCATTACTTCTGTACAAAGATTTTTAATGGCTTTCCAGTGCCTATGAATCAACCCCAAACTTCTTGTCTTAGGCTGGGTTCTCTAGAGAAACAAAATCAGTAAAGCTTATAAATATATACATAGAGAGATTTATATCAAGGAAATGGCTCACACCATTGTAGAGGCTGGAACGTCCCAAGTCCATGGATCAAGATAGAGGCTTCTCCTGATTCTTGCAGCTGCAGGGGCTGGAAAACCCAAGATTGGCAGGGCAGAGAACAGGGCTGTTGCTCACAGGCTATGAAGATTGACAAATCTCAAGATTGGCAGGTAAGCTGCTAGCTCAAGTCCCAAGAGCTGGAGGTCAGACGAACAGCAGCCAGCTGCAGGATCCAGAGCAGGCAAAATCCACAATGTCCGCTTATATTCAGATGCAGGCCACATGACCAAGGAAACTCCCCTTCAACTGATTGGCTACTCACAGCAGATCCCATCATGGGGGTGATTACATACAAACACTGAGAATCATGACCTAGCCAAGTTGATACACAATCTTAACCAGCACATTTCTTGACCTCGAGTCCCCATGGTCTTCAACGATTTATCTTTAACAACCTTTTCAACTTTATTTCCTTGGCTTCTCTCATCAAAATAAACTACTTAATTCTCCTGCTTACATCACAAGCTTTCCCTCCCCCATGTCTTCTTATGGAGCCCTTGTGGTGCAATGGTTAAGAGCTCGACTGCTAACCAAAAGGCCAACAGTTGTAATCCACCAGCCACTCCTTGGAAACCCTATGGAGCAGGTTCTACACTATCCTACACGGTGGCTATGAGTCAGAATTGACTTGACAGCAATGGATTTGGTTTTTGGTTTGCTTATATTTTTCAACTTTTAGAATTTTCTTCCACATCTTTCTATTATAATTTTATATAAAGACTTCCAGTTTGATATGGCAGGTCGATGACCCAAACTTAGCCCCACCACCACTCCCAGGTCCCACAAGCCCACTGAAATGACAATATAGAATTTTTTAAAAGAATAAATTCTCAAGGACAGGGAGAACTGTCCCTTAAAATGATAGCAGATAAGATAACAACATTTAAAAGTTAAGGCTCAGATGGTGAGTGGACACATTTTCAAAAGAAAAAAATGCTGAAATTTAAGTTCCTGCAGAGGGAAGAATAACTACAAGTAAACCGATTTGCTCTGCAGAACTCTGGCAAGGCTTGGGAATTAGAAGTGCTAAGTTACCTCTGAAGGCAGGATGAACAGAGGAGTGAGAGTGAAGCTTGGGAAACCAGTTGAAAGTTTATATAATGAGCATATCAACTTTATATTCCATTTCTGCCTGCAACTTCCCACTTACCAGGCAACTACATCCCTTCATCAGGCTAGCAGGACTTAACCAGTGTGTTACTGTATTGGTTTTGCTGCTATAACAGATCTCTACAAATTTAGAACCACAGTTCTGCTGGTTAGAAATCTGAGTTTCTCAACTGGTTTGTCTGCTCTGGATTTCACAAGGCTAGCTAGACTCTTATCTGGAGGCTCTGGGAAAAATACACTTCCAAACTCATTTAGGGAGTTGGCAGAATTCAGTTCCTTGCGTTTGTAATAATGAGGCCCCATTTCCTTGCTGGGTGTCAGTTGGGGACCATCTTTAGCTCATAGAGGCTGCCTGCATTTTTCATCATGTTGTCCCTCCAGCAATAGCACATGGAGTACATCTCATGCTTCAAAAACCTCTGACTTCCCTTCTACATCTCTTGCCTCTCCTCTTCTGCCTTCCTCTTGTGTATTCCTCTTCTGTATTTAAGGATTCATGGGATTACATTGTGCTGTACCTGATAATCTGGAATAATTTCCCTATCTTAAAGTCAGCTAATCAGTAAACTGAATTCCATCTGCAAAGCCCCTCATAGCAGTACCTAGATCACTGTTTGATGGAATAACAAGGGGATGGGAATCTTGGGGGATATCTCTAGAATTCAGCTTACCATAGTTACTCCCTTGAAAAATTGAACCATAGATGTTTGGTAGCCTGGAGATGAAGCACTGCAGAGGGCACGGAGAAGGCAAGTTCAGGAAACAGGAGGAGTAGGGAAGATCTTCTCCTGAATAATGAAATACCTCAGCCACCTCCTCCCACTCAGCCCCCAGAACACTGAAAGCTGGGTTTTTACACCCCAGCCAAGAGAAGAGAGGATTTCTCACAGTTAGAGGAGAAACTAATCAGCCCAATACAGAAGACCCACAGATATTTGAAGGATCCTCAGTGAACTAGTTAGTCCCCACCCTATCCCCTTACAGTGGAGTGCACCAGGTGACAAGCTCTGGCCATGCACATATATCCAAACAGCTTTTAAAGTCTCTCTCTCAAAAATGATGACAAGGACCAGGGGGCAAGATGGCGCTCTAGGCAGAAGCACCACGCCGTCCCTCCACAGCAAAGATCTGAAAAACTAAGCCTAACAGAGAATCAACAATCCTGAAACCCTAGAACATCAAATGAAGAGATAAAGAACTCAGCCAAACACCAAACAGAGTGAGAATACTGAAAGAGAAGGAAGAGCGAGGAGAGACTCATGCAGAGATTCCCTACCAGCTAACGCAGCGCGGATCCACCATCTTGGACTCCTATCAGAGACCAGCAAACAGGAGAACGGGAGAGCAGCCTCCCAGAGTGTCCAGTGGGAGACGGAACGACCAGTAAATTGCAGTGTGTGCTTTCCCACTCCCCACCCCTCTCCGCCTCGGCTGGGGCTCCCCTGCTTCCCGTGGCCAGGGTCCCTGGGCAGGGGGGCACCGGTGCTTGGATTCCACGCACCCGGGCCAGCGGATCTCTGAGAGCCGTTTGTTGGCCGCTGGCATAGCTTTTTCTGCTGCCTCCCCCTCCTTTTGCTCGGGTGCCTGGTTCCGAACACTGTCTTTGCTCTCTCCTGCGGGGCTGTGGGGCTGCGTTCGGGCGTGTGGCTGCTTCCAGGTCTGGGCTGCCGTGCTGGTGAGATCCCAGGGTCTTTGTTCCTTCGCCCCTCTGCTTCCTTTGGCCACGGTCTCTTGACCCGAGACTGCCAGCTGCTTGGAATCCACGCGCCTGAGCGGGGGCTTTCTGGGTGCCGTTTGTTGGCTGCTGGTGCTGCCTTTTTTTTTTCCTTTTCTTTTTCCTCCTGCTCCTTTTGGTTTCTCACTTGCCTCTTGCCGCCTCCCCCTCCTTTCACTCGGGTGCCTGGCTTCTTACACCCTCTTAGCTCCTTTCTGAGGGTCCCCAGAGTGAGGCAATTTGTGATATACGCTTTCCACTCTCCACCCTTCTTCACTCACACTCGGCCTCCTCTGTTTCCCACAGACACAGTCTCTTGTCCAGAAACACCAACCCGCACTGGCTGGCTCTCTGAGTGCCATTCATTGACTGCTGGTGTTGCTTTTTTTTTTTTTTTAATTTTATTTTGTTTCTTTTTTGATTAGTTTTGTTTTCTTTTCCCTCTTTTTCCCTTTTGTCTTTCTTCATTGCTTAATTTCTCATCTCTCTATCTCTTCCTTCTCTTTCTGATCCCTGAATACCAGGCGATGTATGCCTCTGCACCTTCTGGCCAGGCTGTGCTGTGAAACCTGAGACCAACCCCCCCAGACCACATAGCTGCATCGGTGGGATCCCTGGGAACTTTGCAGTTCTTTAACTTTTCTGATTTTCATTTGTTCATTCTTTCCTTTTCTTTCTCCTCCCCCTTCTGCTTTCCTCCATCCCATAGTCTCTCATCTGTCCACTCCAACAACAAGCTCCACTAGCATTCTTTTATGTTTGTATGCTTTTTGCTCCTACTCCTCTCTCCTCTCTCCCATATCCAGCTTAGCTTCACACATAACCATATCCCCACTGCATCCTGCCTACCTGCACCGTGCACTTGACATCACACCACCAAGCTGTGCAGGCACGCCCTATTGAAACCTGCCCAGCACTGACTACCAACCGTCCTGGTGGCTGCAGTGAGTGCCACAAACAACCCGTCCCAGTGGCTCCTCTTCAGCTAGATCTGCCCAGCTGTAACACAAGGACAAAACAAAAAAAAAAAAACCTACAATCAATAAACGAGAAAAATATCTACTGAATGCCCCAAAAACAGCAAACAATATCAAAACATTTACAAAAACAAGACAAGATGGCTCCAATAGGCGTCCAAATTAAAACACCAGATAACTCTCCTGTGGAAGAAAATGCACTAGAAGTACCTGATAGGGAATTCAAATCACTAATACTCGGAATTTTCCAAGAACTGAGGCAAAAAGCTGACAAACATGAGGAAAAAATAGACAAATTTATGGAAAATACAGACAAAAAATTGGAAGAATTAAGGAAGATGATGCAGGAACAAAATGCCAAAATAAATTCACAACTCGAAATTATACAAAAACAACAATTAGAAATCCAAAAGATAAACAACAAGATTTCAGAAATGGACGGTGTCATAGAAGGGTTGAGAAGTAGATTTGAAACTGTGGAAGACAGGATCAATGGAACTGAAGACAAACACTTGTATAAAACTCTGTTTCCGGAAAACTCAGAAAATAGAACAAAGAAAAATGAAGAGACCCTGAGAGTATGTGGGACACAATTAAAAGCAAAAACCTACGAGTGATTGGTATCCCAGAACAGGGGGAGAAAACAGAAAACACAGAGAGGATCATTGAGGAACTGCTGACAGAAAACTTTCCCAATATCATGAAAGATGAAAAGCTGGCCATCCAAGAAGCTCAACAAACCCCATATAGAAGAGACCCCAAAAGAAAATCACCAAGACATATCATATTCACACTCGCCAAAACTAAAGACAAACAAAGAATCCTGAGAGCAGCTCGTAAAAAATAAGAAGTCACATACAGAGGAGAAACAATAAGACTAAGCTCAGATTATTCGTCAGAAACCATGCAGGCAAGCAGGCAGTAGGATGACATATATAAATTCTTGAAAGAAAAAATTGTCAGCCAAGAGTAATATATCCTGCAAACTCTTGTTCAAATTTGATGGTGAAATTAGGTCATTTCCAGATAAACAGAAATTAAGAGAATATGCAAAAGTCAAACCAAACTTACAAGAATTATTAAAGGGAGTTCTTCGATCTGAGGACAAACAGCTTCAGCCCTCAGGCAGGACCTAGGACCTAGGACGCAGGTTCATACGAACCAGATACCATTCTAGGAAATGAACTATTGAGGACTACCCAAAAACAAAAGAAATACAACAGGGAATCAGAGCAATCAATCAAAGGATGACAACAACATCAAAACAATGAAAGAGGGAACAAACGGCATAGGTATAGAACCTTCTAAAAGAGAGGAAGGAAAGGTGATACCAAATAAGGGTAGACTGCTTCAAACTTATAAAGATAAGGGTAAAATTCATGGTAACCACAAAGAAAGTTAACAAGCCAACTCATAAAAATAAAGACAAAAAACATAAAGTCTCAGCAAAAACAAAACCTACAAAAACAAAAGAAATGAACACAAAATCCATAAACAAAAGTAACTCAGCACAAGAGAGTAAGAAGAACAAAGAAAACGTCAGCACCACAAAAAAAAGCACTACAAAATGACAGCAACAAACTTCCATCTATCAATAATTACACTGAATGTAATTGGACTCAATGCACCCATAAAGAGACAGAGAGTGGCAGAATGGATAAGAAAACAGGATCCATCAATACACTGTCTACAAGAGACACACCTTAGAAACAAAGATGTGAATTTATTAAAAATCAAAGGTTGGAAAAAAATATATCAAGCTAACAACTACCAAAAAAGAGCAGGAGTGGCAATTCTAATCTCAGATAAAATAGACTTTAAAACAAAATCTACCATAAAAGACAAAGAAGGACACTATATAATGATTAAGGAGATGATCCATCATGAAGACATAACCATAATAAATATCTATGCACCCAATGACAGGGCTCCAAAATACACAAAAAAAACTCTAACGGCACTGAAAAGAGAAATTGACACTTCCACAATAATAGTAGGAGACTTCAACACACCACTCTCAGTAAAGGACAGAACAACTAAGAAGAAACTCAGCAAAGATACAGAAGACCTAAAGGACACAATCAGCCAACTGGACCTCATAGAAATATATAGAACAATCCATCCAACTGCTGCAAAGTACACATTCTTTTCCAATGCACATGGAATGTTCTCCAGACTAGACCACATCTTAGGCCACAGAGCAATCCTCAACAAGATCCAAAACGCTGAGGTAATTCACAGTATCTTCTCTGACCACAATGCCATCAAGGTAGAAATTAACACTAGAAAGAGCAAGGAAAAAAAATCAAACACATGGAAACTGAATAATACTCTGCTTACACATCAATGGGTAATAGAAGAAATCAGAGATGGAATTAAAAAATTCCTAGAATCAAATTAAAATGAAAACACATCATACCAAAACCTTTGGGACACAGCAAAGGCAGTCCTCAGAGGACAATTTATAGCAATACATGCACATATCAAAAAAGAAGAAAGGGAAAAAATCAAAACATTAACTACAGAACTCAAACAAATAGAAAGAGAACAGCAAAAAAAGCCTACAACCACCAGAAGAAAGGAGATAGTAAAGATCAGAGCAGAAATAAATGAAATAGCAGAAAAACAATACAAAGAATCAAGAAAACCTAAAGTTGGTTCTTTGAAAGAATCAACAAAATCGACAAACCACTGGCCAGACTGACAAAAGAAAAACAGCAGAGGGCACAAATAACCCAAATAAGAAATGAAATGGGGGACATTACAACAGACCCAACCGAAATAAAAAGGATTACAACAGAATATTATGAAAAACTATATTCCAACAAATTTGAAAACCTAGAGGAAATGGATAAATTTCTAGAAACACATGGCCTACCCAAACTACAACAAAGTGATATTGAAAATCTGAACAGACCCATAAAAGGAGAAGAGATTGAAAAGGTAATAAAAAAAAACTCCCAACCAAAAAAAGCCCTGGCCCAGATGGCTTCACTGGAGAATTCTACAAAACATTTACAAAAGAGCTTGTACCAGTTCTACTCAAGCTATTTCAGAGCATAGAAGAGGAAGCAACACTTCCAAATTCATTCTATGAAGCCAGCATAACGCTGATACCAAAACCAGGCAAAGACATCACAAAAAAAGAAAATTACAGACCAATATCTCTCATGAATATAGATGCAAAAATTCTGAACAAAATTCTAGCCAATAGAATTCAGCATCATATCAAAAAAAAAAATAGACCACGACCAAGTAGGATTCACACCAGGTATGCAAGGATGGTTTACCATTAGAAAATCCATCAACGTAATTCACCACATAAATAAAAGGAAAGAAAAAAATCACATGATAATCTCAATTGACGCAGAAAAGGCATTTGACAAAGTCCAACACCCATTCCTGATAAAAGCTCTCAATAAAATAGGTATAGAAGGGAAATTTCTCAACATAATAAAGGGCATCTATGCAAAACCAACAGCCAACATCATTCTTAATGGAGAGAGGCTGAAAGCATTCCCCTTGAAACAGGAACAAGACAAGGATGCCCTTTATCACCACTCCTATTTAACATTGTGCTGGAAGTTCTAGCTACAGCAATAAGGCAAGAAAAAGAAATAAAGGGCATCCAAATTGGTAATGAAGAAGTTAAACTCTCCCTGTTTGCAGATGATATGATACTATACATAGAAAACCCTAAAGACTCCACAAGAAATCTACTGGAACTAATAGAAAGATTCAGCAGAGTAGCAGGATACAAGATAAACATTCAAAAATCAGTTGGAGTCCTATACACCAGTAAAGAGAACGATGAAAAGGAGATCAGGAAATCAATACCATTTTCAATAGCCCCTAAAAAGATAAAATACTTAGGAATAAATCTGACCAGGAATGTAAAAGACCTATACAAAGAAAACTACAAAACACTGCTGCATGAAACCCAAAGGGATTTACATAAATGGAAAAACATACCATGCTCATGGATAGGCAGACTCAACATTGTGAAAATGGCAATTCTACCCAAAGCAATTTACAAATACAATGCAATCCCAATCCAAATACCAACAACATTCTTCAAAGAGTTGGAAAAACTAATTATTAACTTTATATGGAAAGGGAAGAAGACCCGAATAAGTAAAGCACTACTGAAGAAGAAGAATAAAGTTGGAGGACTCACACTACCTGACTTGAGAACCTACTATACAGCTACAGTAGTCAAAACAGCCTGGTACTGGTACAACAACAGAGACATTGACCAATGGAACAGAATTGAGAACCCAGATGTAAATCCATCCACCTTCAGTCACCTGATTTTCAACAAGGGCCCAAAGTCCATCAGATGGGGAAAAGACAGTCTTTTTAACAAATGGTGCTGGCAAAACTGGATATCCATTTGCAGAAAAAGGAAACAGGACTGATACCTCACACCATATACAAAAACTACTTCAAAATGGATCAAAGACCTGAATATAAAGCCTCACACTATAAAGTTCATAGAAGAAAAAATAGGACCAACACTTCAGGCCTTAATACATGGCATTAACAGGATACAAACCATAAACATCAACACACAAAACCCAACAGATAAACTAGATAACTGGGATCTTCTAAAAATCAAACATCTATGCTCTTCAAAAGACTTCACCAAAAGAGTCAAAAGAGAACCTACAGACTGGGAAAAAATTTTTGGACAGTACAAGTCAGACAAAGGTCTAATCTCCATAATCTACAAGAAAATCCAACACCTCTACAACAAAAAGACAAACAATCCTATCAAAAAATGGGCAAAGAAAATGAACAGACACTTCGCCAAGGAAGACACTCAAATGGCCAACAGACACATGAGGAAATGCTCGCATTCACTAGCCATTAGAGAAATGAAAATTAAAACCACAATGAGATACCATCTCACCCTGGCATTACCGGCACGAATCAAAAATACCGGAAATAACAAATGTTGGAGGGGCTGCGGGGAGATGGGAACTCTTATACACTGCTGGTGGGAATGCAAAATGATACAACCGTTTTGGAAAATGATATGGCGTTTCCTCAGAAAGCTAGAAATAGACATACCATTCGATCCAGGAATCCCACTCCTAGGAACATATCCTAGAGAAATAAGAGTCGTCACTAGAATAGACATATGCACACCTATGTTCATGGCAGCATTGTTCACAATAGCAAAACGATGGAAACAACGTAGGTGCCCATCAACAGATGAATGGATAAACAAACTATGGTAGATACACACAATGGAGTACTATGCAACGAGAAAGAACAACAATGAATCTGTGAACCGTCTCATAACATGGATGAAACTGGAGGACATTCTGCTGAGTGAAATAAGTCAATCACAAAAGGACAAATATTGTATGAGACCTCTATTGTAAAAACCCATGAAAAAATTCACATGCAAAATGTAACAATCCTTTTTGGTTACCAGGGATGGGGGTGGGGGCGGGGGCGGAGAAATACTAAATAGGCAATAGATAAGTGGTATCTTGGGTGAGAGGTGAGACAGTACACAGTAGAAGGGCAACTAACACAACCTGCACAAGGAAAGGTCATGGAGGCCCCATGGACACAACCAAACTCCCCGAGGGACTGAGTTGTTGGACGGAGGGCTCTGGGGACCATGGTCTCGGGGAACATCTAGCTCAATTGGCATGACACTACTTATAAAGATAATGCTCTACATTCTACCTTGGTGAGTAGTGTCTGGGGTCTTAAAAGCCTGTGAGCGGCCATCTAAGATACTACACTGGTCTCATCCCTTCGGGAGCAAGGGAGAATGAAGAGAACAGGATGCAACGAAAAGATTAGTCCAAAGCACTAATTGACCACAGCTACCAAGACCTCCACCGGACTGAGTCCAGTACAGCTAGATGGTGCCCGGCTACCACTGCTGACTGCTCTGACCAGGATCACAACAGAGGGTTCTGGACAGAGCTGGAGAAGGATGTAGAGCATAATTCTAACCACCCCCCGGCCAAAAAAAACGACCAGATTTCCTGGCCTAAAGGAGACTGGAGAAACCTCAAGAGTGTGGCCCCCAGACACCCTTTCAGCTCAGAGGTGAAGTTACCTTCGAGGTTCACTGTTCAGCCTGGGAGTGGACAGCCCAGTAAAACTAAATGAGACTAACGAGGTACAGGAGTTCAGTGACAAGGGCCAGAAGGCAGAGGGGGAGTAGGAAGCTGATGATAAGGAACACAAGTTGAGTAAGGATACTGTTGATGTGTTGTGAGATTGTTAACCACTGTTATAGGGCAACATTTGTAGTAACTGTTAAATGGGAGGCTATTTTGTCCTGTAAGCCTTCATCTTGGGTGAGAATGGCAGCACAATTGGAAGAGCATAGTCAATGTCACTTAAATGTGTAAGTAAAAAGTTTTGAAATGGTGTATCTTTGGCTATGTGAACTTTCACCAAAAAAAAAAAAAAATCTGAGAATTCAGAGGGTTAAAATGTTGTGGGGTTGTCCCAAAGTCATAAAACAGCATGTGTACTACTGTTACATGAGAAACTGTTTGTTCTGTAAGCCTTCACCTGAAGTACAATAACATATTTAAGAAAAAAAAAAAAATGATGCCAAGGAAAATTAAATAAAAAATAAATTGAAAAAAATGCTATACAACCTATCTTAAGACCTAACTGAAATATCCCTCTTCTAATAACAACTTTCCTGACCCCCTGAGCTAGAAAGAACATTTCCTTGAATGCCTTGAACACTTCTTCTGCGCCTACCTTATAGTACTTAACAGTTTCTATCATGTCATTTCTATACATGCCTTATTTCTCCTTTACTATGTTAAACCCATTGCCATTGAGTCAATTCTGACTCATAGCTACTCTGTAGGACAGAGCAGAACTGCCCCATATGGTTTCCAAGGAGCTGCTGGTCGATTGGGAACTGCTGACCTTTCGGTTAGCAGCCATAGCGCTTAACCACTGGGACACCAGGGCTACACTTCTAAATATTTATTTTAATTATATAACCCAAAAATTTCTCATCCCAATCTTTGAGCATTATCATTAAGAAATATTTCTTGAACTATAATACTGTATAGGAAAATTTTCTATGATGTGCTTTTTTTCTTCCCTTAGAACATGCATTCCTTGAGGGCAAACACAATCTCACATTTATTTTTTTAACTTTTAGTTCTTAGTATAGTGCCCGGCACTCATTAAATATCTATAAATGCAGGAGTAAATGAATAACAGGTATATAGTGCTTTCCTATTTCCCCGGAGATTCACATTCAATCTCATTTGATACTTACAATGTCAAAAGAAGGCAGATCAATTGTCATAATATCAGCTAATATTTACTGAGTTCTTTTGAGGCCCTGTTTTAAGTCCTCACTTAACTGTATAATATAAACAAATTTATTATCATCCACATTTTATACATTAGGAACTTAAGTACAGAAAGGTTAAGTAACCTGCACAAAATCACCCAGCTAGTAAGAAATGAATTTGGATTTGAATCCTGGCAGCCTGAATTCTGAGTACTTTCTATTAGTTCCAGTAGATTTCTTAGTAGAAGCTAAGAACTGATCAGTATCCTACACTGAACTGCCTATTTAAAAACAAAAGAAAACCAAGTATTACATTTTATAGAAAACTGATGTCAGTTCTAAAGCACTCTGACTCAAGAACTTGAGTTATTCCTATTATGTCTTGCTGCTTCCCATAGATACTCAGTGTATCAGTGAGTGAATAAAGTTGAGAGCCACGAAGACAGAAATTTTGTCTGTTTTGTTCATTGCTATATCCCAGCATCTAAATCAGTGCTCTTTATAAATATTTGTGTAATAAATGACCATTTGATTGAGAATAACATTAGTCAATACCCCTTGTGCTAAATCAACTCTGGATAAACTGGTCATCAGGTTTCTAGGTCTTCTAAGGTAAGAAATATGCCTTCAAAGCCCACAAAATTAAAGAAACCCAGGATACTCAGAATAAACAGTCCACCAGGTGCTTAACCAATTTGGTTCAGATTTCTAGGAACCTGATGAGTATCCAACCACAGAAACCACCATCCTGCTGTATTTATAATCATCATTATAAAAGAAGGAAATTGTTTTTAGTTGCTGTCAAGTCAACTCTGACTCATGGCGGCCTTATGTGTAACAGAACAAAACGTTGCCAGTCCTGCACAATCTCCATGCTCCTTTATTTGTTTGAGCCCATTGTTGTTGAGGTTATTGTGCCAGTCCATCTCACTGAGGGTTTTCCTCATTTTTGTTGATCCTCTACTTTACCAAACATGATATCCTTTTCTAGCTATTGGTCTTTCTTGATGACTTGCCCAAAGTAAGCAAGACAAAGTCTCGCCATCCTTTCTTCTAAGAAGCATTCCGGTTGTATTTCTTCTAAGACTGATTTGTTTGTTATTCTGAAATTCCATGGCATCTTCAATATTTTTTGCAAACACCACAATTCAAATGCAACAGTTCTTCTTCCGTCTTCTTTTTTCTTTGTCCTGCTTTCACGTGCATATGAAGTGATTGAAACTTAAGTTCCTAATGTATGGCTTGGGTCTCGCACACCTTAGTTATCAAAGGACATCTTTGGTTTTTAGAACTTTAAAGAGGTCTTTTGCAGCAGATTTGCTCAATGTAATAGGTCATTTGATTTCTTGACTGCTGCTTCCATGGGCTTTGATTGTTGACCCAAGCAGAGCAAAATTCTGGATAACTTCAATTTTTTCTCCATTTTTCATGATGTTCTTTATTGGTCCGTTTGTTAGGATTTTTGTTTTCTTTATTTTCAGGTGTAATCTACACTAAAGGTTTTGCTGTGGTCTTTTATCTTCGTCAGTAGGTGCTTCAAGTCATCTTCATTTTTGGTGGACAAGGAATGTATCTGTATATTACAGGTTGTTAATGAGTTTCCCAATCCTGATGGAATGTTCTTCTTCATGTATTCCAGGTTTTCAGATTATTTGTTCAGTATAAAGATTGAATAAGTAAAGTGAAAGGATACAACCTTGCTGTACACCTTTTCCAGTCCTCAACCACACAATATCCTTTTGCTCTGTTTGAACAATTTCTTCCTGATCCATGTACAGACTCCACATGAGCACAGTTAAGTGTTCTGGAATTTCCATTCTTCATAACCCTATCCATAATTTACTATGGTATCTACAGTAAAATGCCTTCACATATTGGATAAAACACAGATAAACATCTTTCTGGTCTTCTCTGCTTTCATCCAAGAGCCATCTGACATCAGCAATGATATCCCTCATTCCACGCATTCTTCTGAATCAGGCTTGAACTTCTGACAGTAACTTGTCAATGTTTTGCAGCAATTGTTTTTGAATTATCTTCCACAAAATTTTGCTAGCCTGTGATAATAATGATGTTCTACAATTTCCACATTCAATTTGATCACCTTTCTTTGGAATAGGCTCAAATATGGATTTCTTCAGTCATTTGGCCAGGTAGGTCTCTTCGAAATTTCTTGATAGAGCTAAGTGAGTGCTTCCAGAGTTGCATCCGTTTGTTGAAACATCTCAATTCCTGAAGCCTTGTTTTTCACCAATGCCTTCAGTGAAGCTTGAATTTCTTCCTTCAGTACCAGCAGTTCTTGATTATATGCTGCCTCCTGAAATGTTTGAACATCAATCAATTCCTTTTGGTACAGTAACTCTGTATTCCTTCCATCTTCTTTTGATGCTTTCTATGCCAAGAAATTTTTTGCCAAAAGAATCTTTCAGTGTTGCAACTAGAGGCTTGAATTTTTTCTTCAGTTCTTACAGCTTGAGAAATGTCAATCATGTTCTTCCCTTTTGGTTTTCTAACTCCAGATCTTTGCACATTTCATTATAATACTTTACCTTGTCTTCTCGAGCCACCCTTTGAAATCTTCTGTTCATCTCTTTTACTTCACCATTTCTTCCATTCACTTTAGCTACTCAGTGCTTAAGAGCAATTTTCAGAGTATCTTCTGACATCTACTTTGGTCTTCTCTTTCTTTCCTGTCTTTTTAATGATCTTTTAATGATCTTCTAATGATCTTCTTGTATGATACCTTTGATTTCATCCCACAACTCTCCTGGTCATTAGTGTTCAGTGCGTCAAACTAGTCTTGAGATGGTCTGTAAGTTCAGCCAGGATGTATTCAAGGGTGTCCTTTGGCTTTTGTGGACTTGCGTCAGTTTTCTTCAGCTTCAATTTGAACTTCCACATGTGCAATTGATGGTCTGTTCCACAGGTGGCCCCTGGCTTTTTCTTTACAGATGATATTGAGCTTCTCTGTGGCCTTTTTGCAGATCTATTTTATTTGACTCCTGTGTAATTCATCCAGTGAGGTCCACATGTATAGTTGTTGATTCGTTGAAGTATTTCTGATGAATAAGTCATTGGTCTTGCAGAATTCTATCATGTGATCTCCAACATTGTTTCTATCAGCAAGGCCATATTTTCCAACTGATCCTTCTTATTTTTTCCAACTTTTGTATTCCAATCACCAGCAATTATCAATGCATCTTGATTGCACATTAAGTCAATTTCAGATTTCAGTAATTCATAATCATCTTTGATTTCTTCATTTTTGGCGGTTGTGTTTGATGCATATATTTAAATAATAATTTATTAATGGCTCTTCCTTACATGTGTGTGAATATTAACCTATCACTGACAGAATAGATATTGAAATGTTCTTTTTTAATGATGCCGTTCCTCTTCAATTTGTTGTTCCCAGCATAGCGGACCATATGACTGTTGGATTCAAACTGGCAAATACCAGTCCATTTCAGCTCACTGATACCTAGGATATCAATCTTCAAGGGTTCCATTTCATTTTTGACAACTTCAATTTTTCTTTGATTCACAGTTCATACATTACACGTGCCAATGGATGTTTGCAGCTGTTACTTCTCACTTTGAGTCGTGCCACATCAGCAAATGAGGTCCTGAAAGCTTCACTCATTCAAATCGTTAAGATCAACTCTACTTGGAGGAGGCATCTCTGCCTCAGTCATATTTTGAGTGCCTTCCAACCTGAGGGGCTAATCTTTCCACACTATATTGGACAATCTTCTGTTTTTATCTATAAGATTTTAATTGGCCGAAATTCAGAAGTAGATTGACAGGACTTTCTTCCTAGTCTCTCTTAATCTGGAAGCTCCACTGAAACCTGTCCACCATGGGTAATCTTGATGGTATTTAAAATTCCAATGGCATAGCTTTCAGCATCCTAACATGCAAGCCACTCCAGTACCACAAACAGACAGATGGGTGGTGGAAGAAAAATTTACTTGTGTGTATATTACAAAGTGGAAAATAAATTAGTTATCTGGAAATTCAGAGAGAATGAAAAATCATTTTCCTGAAGTACATAGTGATTTTCCAAGTAAAAGGTATTTCTCTACCATTAAAATACTCTGATTAGTTTATTATTCCTCTGCCTTGTGTATAGAAGAACCCAGGATGGAGATTTGTTCCCACTCAGGGTCCTCTTCCCTCTCTGTGTTACCTCCTCTCATGCAAGTGATCTCAAGCCACTTCATTGTCCCTGTATCTTCCACAATTGGTCTTCTCTTCATTTTTCCTGTGGAAGGGATCTGACCTTTACCATGAGGTCCTTATAATATTGGCATTGTTTCCCTCTAAATTTCTGCTTCCTGAGTCCTACTAGAAGAGAATATTATTCTTGTGCAGCACTAAAGCACAATCAAATGAGGGATCTGTCTTACAACACAAGTAATAAAAGTGTGAAATAACCTTAGTCTTCAAAGAACTGCCTTTTAGACAAAGCTCCCTAGCTTCTCCAACAAAATAGCATTCTCCATTCAGCCATTTGATGTGAGTGAATGGACCACAATGCCTTGCATTGTTAAACTTACTGCACCTTCTTATTCTCTTTCTTACCTACAGCAGACTCCTTAAATGTCTGTGCTAACCAATCGGCAGGCTGTCAGCAGGCTGTCTGGCTAAGATAAATTTTGCAGGCTTAGTCACTAACCTTTATCTCTTTCCCCTATAATCTAGCCTTATCACAAAATTCTCTTAGCTGATAAAACATATCTAGATTTTTCCAAAAGACTTCTAACTTATTTTTATGTTATAGGACTTTATGGAAATATGCAAGTATAGAACTTTTTAAAATCATAGCCAATTATATGCATATAATTTCCCAATAATAAATGGAAAGTAATAAAGCATGACAAGTAATGATGGGCAAGTAATATATACCCATCAGTTTATGGTTTTATTATTTTACTCCTATTCACGGAGGTAGGAAATAACTACGTTTCTGCCCTTTACTCTCCCTAAGGGAAATGGGATGCCCAAGTAAGGAAAAAATATTTTCTGCAAGAGAGAAAGAGATTCTGTATCAGAAGCTCAGCTATAATTTAAAGTGCACCAAATACCTCACATGATTTTGAAAGCTTATTGATAAAACCAAGGAGTATATCTACCAATAAAACCCCACATACTTCTAAATCTTAATATTTGTTTTGTTCAACTTCACCTTTGATGGTTGCCTTCTATTAGGGACATTAGCTATTTCAGGTTAATATTCAGATATCTAGAGGAAATATAATGAAAACTCTTAGATACTTTTTGCTTTTCATTTCTCAAAGTTTTCCTACAAGTGAAATAACAGACAGGGACTGATTTTTTGTTTGTTTTTGAAAAGCATGACAGTGCCAGAAAAAGCAGAGCTCATTCACGATTCATGAAGGACCAGCTATGTACCAGACACTGGGCTGAGCTCTGGGAATATAAAACAGTATGACATGGTCCCTGCTCATGGTCTAGTGGGGAAGACACAACAGTACTCCGATGCAATGAAAGACACCATACCAGTATCATTTCTAAAGTTCTGTAGGAGCACACAGAGAGAAGCACTTATTCTTCCCAAAGGGGTGAGGAGCAATGAAGTAGTGAAGCTTTGCCTTGGAGAATGAGTATAATTTTGCCAAGCAGTGAGAAATGCCCTTTCAAACTCAAATCTAAAAAGAATAGAAGTTAAGAAGGAGTGAATGAGGGGAAGGAGGAACGGAGAGAGGGAGATAAAAGAAAGGAAGAAATAAAGTGTTTTGATTTCATTCAAGTTGTTTATTCATTGAAGGTTGAGCTACCCATAATAAAATCACATGATTGGGATTTGAAAAATATTTGTTCCAACTGATTATTTGCATCACCTAGTTAATAGTAAAAGATATTAGAGAAAAAAATGTAAACAAAGTTTGTTTTTATTTTTATTATTTTTTTATTGTACTTTAGATGAAGGTTTACAGAACAAATAGTTTCTCATTAAACAGTCAGTACACACATTGTTTTATGACATTGGTTAAGAACCCCATGACGTGTCAACACTCTCCCTTCTCGACCTTGAGGAATTTTTGGTGAAAATATACATAGTCAAAGTTGCACCATTTCGAAAGTTTCTACATGTACAATTCAGTGACATCGATTACATTCTTCTAGCTGTGCTGCTATTTTCACTATCCTTTTCCAAATTATTCCATCACTGTTACCTTCAACTCACTGTCCCCTAGGCTTCCCATCAAACCTTTTCAGTTGCTGTTGTCAGTTTGATCTCACATAGATAATTCTTTTTTTTAGTGTACCTTAGATGAAGGTTTGCAGAACAAATAGTTTCTCGTTAAACAGTTAGCACACATATTGCCCTATGACAATTGTTAACAACCCCGTGACATGTCAACACTGTCCCTTCTCAACCCTGGGTTCCCTATCACCAGCTTTCTTGTCCCCTTCTGCCTTCTAGTCCTTGTCCCTGGACTGCTGTACCTCATTAGTCCTGTTTTGTTTTATGAGGCTGTCCAATCCCTGCCTGAACAGTGAACTTCAGGAGGGGTTTCATCACTGAGCTAAAAGGGTGTCTGGGGGCCATACTCTTGGGGTTTCTCCAGTCTGTCAGGCCAGTAAATCTGGCCTTTTTTGTGAGTTAGAATTCTGTTCTACATCCTTTTCCAGCTCTGTCCAGGACCCTGTATTGTGACCCTGGTCAGAGCAATCATTGGTGGTAGCCAGGCACCATCTAGCTGTACCAGACTCAGTCTGGTGGAGGCCGTGGTAGCTGTGGTCCATTAGTCCTTTGGACTAACCTTTTCCTTGTATTTTGTTCTCTTCATTCTCCCTTACTCCCAAAGGGGTGAGACCAGTGGAGTATCTTAGATGGCTGCTCACAGGCTTTTAAGACCCCAGACACTACTCACCAAGGTAGAATGTAGAACATTTTCTTTATAAACTGTATTATGCCAATTGATGTTTTTATTTTTAAACCAAATGCAATCAACTTGATATTTGATATATTCTTGATAAAGCTGCTCTTGCAGAATGATTCTGCAAAGTAGTCCAACAATTTCAAAACTTTAGTGGTCCCAGTGAAACAGAAGATGACATTCTGCACCTGTTCTCCTGACCCCAGACCCTGTTTTTGTTTGTTTGCTTGGTTTGTTTCATTTACCTCTGATGACTCTACTGACTCATCACATCAAAATAATTCAAGCTTTGATATTTACTTATAACCACAAAAATATCTTAAACACTCATGTCTTAGTCATCTAGTGCTGCTCTAACAGGAATACCACAAGTGGATGGCTTTAACAAAGACAAGTTTATTTTCTCACAGTCCAGTAGGCTACAAGTCCAAATTCAGGGCTTCAGCTCCAGGGGAACGCTTTCTTTGTTGGCTCCGGAGGAAGGTCCATGTCATCAGTCTTCCCTTGGTCTGGGAACATCTCAGTGCAGGAACCTCAAGTCCAAAAGACGCGCTCTGCTCCCAGCACTGCTTTCTTGGTGGTATAAGGTTCTCAGGTGTCTCTGCTCGCTTCTCTCTTTTATATCTCAAAAGAGATTGCATTAAGACACTAATCTTGTCAACCTCATCTGTATAACCTCATCACAGTGATAGAGTTTACAACACATAAGGAAACCACATCAGATTACACAATCATACAACACTGGGAATCATGACCCAGCCAAGTTGCTACACACATTTTTTGGGGGGACACAATTCAATCCATGACAACTCATAATCCAAACTACTTTATAATTCTCGTAATTATGGAAACCAGAATCACCCTTAAATGACCAGCATAGTAAAGCATCCCAAAACCCTGATGGCTACAAAGGTAGGAAGAGTACTGTTACAAGATGAAAATGGAAAAAAAAAAAAATTAGACCATTTCAACATTTCATCATCCCTGATCACTGTATCGGTTACTTTTCATGACATCAGTAAGCAGAACAGTAGAAATGTCAATCATACAATTACTAGTTAAAGTCCTCAGTCGGAGAATGTTGAATGGGGATGTTGAGTGTGATGGTCACCATTTCCACTAACCTTCTGGGGTTATCATTTGAGTAAACAGAAACAAGAGCACTCACAGAAGCTACTATACATTATTTATATAAAAATTTTGTTGTTTCTAAAGTTAATATAAGATTATTGAAGATATTTTTGAAAATGTATAAAAGAAAAGAAAAAATAGGTAAATATGCATATATATTGGAAGAAACTATATAGGAAAATTGTTTTTTCACTTAGAAAACCATAAATATGGGTCATTATTGGAAAAATTATCTGAAAACGTGATTTTAATGACTGTATTATAGTCATTCACATGATTTTCCAAAATCTATGTGTAATATTCTCCTGATTATTGAAATTAAGACCATTTCTTGTTAGGTACATACACATTCAGGATTGTTATGTCTTCTTCGAGAATTGACACTTTTATTATTATATAATACACCTTTTCTCCCTGATCATTTTCCTTTCTCTGAAGTCTGCATTGTTTTAAATAATATATCTAGTCCAGCTTTCTTTTGATTAATACTACCATAGCATATCTTTCTCCATACCTTTAATATTAATCAATCTGTATGTCTTAGGGTTCTCTAAAGAAACAGAACCAGTGATAGACAGATAGAGAGAGACAGATGGATAGACAGACAGAGATTTATTTTAAGAAATTGGCTCACACAATTTTGGGGGGCTGACAAGTTCAAAATCTGTAGCACAGGTGACAGGCTGGAGATTCCTGCAGGCTTGTGTTCCAAAATCCATACATCAGGCAATGGGAAGAGTGAAGGCTAAGGTTGTTCTGGCAAAATGTCTATAGTCTAGAGGTAGAATACACCCTAGGGAAAACTCCCTTTTTGCACATAAGACCTTCAACTGATTGGATGAGGATGTGCATAATTTGCTGGAGACAAATAAAGATCGTATTTATAAAGACACTGATAATAAAAGGCAATAATAATGAATTTTTTTTAATGAGATATTCCACTTACATCAGGACTGACTTAAGATGGAGTCATCAGAATGAAACACTGCCGTAAGTTGGGAACTACTTGTACTTCATAACAGCAAATAGATTGTTTGACAAAACAACTGAGCACCATAGCCTAGTCAAGTTGATGCATAAAACTAAGCACCACACAGTGTCCTTATGTTTAAAGTAAGTGTGTTTTGGAAATAATATATAGTTAGGTCTTATTTTTTTATCTACCCTGATAGTCTCTGTTTTATCATTTATATATTAGACCATTCACATTTATACCAAAACCAAAAAAAAAAAATCACACCCATTGCCGTGGAGTTAATTTTGACTCATAGCAACTCAATAGGACAGAGTAGAACTGCCCGGTAGGGTTTCCAAGGAGCAGTTGGTGGATTAGAACTGCTGACTTTTTGGTTAGTAGCCATAGCTCTGTTCACATTTACAGTGATTATTAATATAGTTGGATTAATACCTACCGTATTTTTTTAAACTGTTTTCTCTTTGTCTCCTTTGTTCTCTGGTGCTTTGTTTTGTTTTCTGTCTCCTACTATATTTTTGCCTTCTCTGGTTTTAACTGAGGCTTTTCTATGATTCAATTTTCTCACCTTTCTTAGCATTTATCAATTATGTCTTTTTAAATTTTTTCTGTAGTAGCCCTAGAGTTTACAGTATGCTTTGACCACAATTCTAATTCCACTTTCAAATAACATTATACCACTTCATGGGTACTGCAGGTTCCTTATAATATAGTATTCCTAATTCTCCACTCCTGCCCCTTATAACATTACTGTCATACATTTTACATATTCATAAATTATAATCATCCACAGTATTGTTGCTATTAGTTTCAATAAACTGTTATTTGTTAAATCAGTTAAGAATAAGAAAAATAAAAGATTTTGTTTAACTTCCATTTCCTTCTGCTCAACCACTGTTCCTTTCTTTATTTAGATCCAAGTTTCTGACCTAAATCATTTTCCTTCTCTCTGACAAATTTCCACCATTTGTTTGTCAGTTTGTTGTTCTGCAGTGGCTTGTGTGTTGCTGTGATGATGGAAGTTACGTCACTGGTATTTCAAATACCAGCAGGGTCACTGTCTTAGTTATCTAGTGCTGCTATAACAGAAATACCACAATGGATGGCTTTAACAAACAGAAATTTATTCTCTCACAAGTCTAGGAGGTTAGAAGTCTGAGTTGAGGGTGCCAACTCCAGGGAAAGGCTTTCTCTCTCTGTCAGTTCTGGGAAAAGTTCTTATCATCAATCTTCCCCTAGACTAGGAGCTTCTCAGCACAGGGCTCTGCTGCCCACTCTGCTTTTTTGGTGGTAGGTCCCTCTCCTTTCTGCTCGATTCTCTCTTTTATATCTCAAAAGAGATTGACTCAAGATACAAACTAATCCTGTATATTGAGTCCTGCCTCATTAATATAACTGCTTCTAATCCTGCTTCATTAACACCATAGAGGTAGGATTTACAACACATAGGAAAATCACATCAGATCACAGAATGGTGGACAACCACACAATACTGGGAATCATGGCCTAGCCAAGTTGACACATATTTTGGGGGGACACAATTCAATCCATAACAGTCACCTTATGGTGAACAGGTTTCAGCAGAGTTTCCAGACTAAGACAAATTAGGAAGAAGGAACTGGAGATCTACCTCTGAAAAAAATTGGAGAATGAAAACCTTATGGATAGCAGGGAAACATTGTCTGATATAGTAATGGAAGATGAGCCCCTTAGGTTGGAAGGCAGTCAGAACAAAACTGGGGAAGAGCTGCCTCCTCAAAGTAGAGTTGACCTTAATGACGTGGTTGGAGTCAAGCTTTCAGGGCCTTCCTTTGGTGATGTGGCACGATTCAAAAGGAAAAGAAACAGCTGCAAACACCCACTGGTAATCGGAACATGGAATGTACAAAAGATGAATCAAGGAAAATTCGAAGTTGTCAAATATGAAACAGAATGCTTGAAGCTCGATATCCTAGGCGTTAGTGAGCTGACATGGACTGGTACTGGCTATTCTGAGTTGGACAATTATATGGTCTACTATGCCAGGAATGACAAATGGAAGAGAAATGGTGCCACACACATTGTCAAAAAGAACATTTCAAGATCTATCCTGAAGTACAACACTGTCAGTGACAGGATAATATCCATACATCTACAAGAAAGACCAGTTAATAGGACTATTATTCAAATTTACACACCAGCCACTAATGCCAAAGATAAAGAAATTAAAGACTTTAACCAACTTCAGTCTGATGCCTGCCCTGTTTCTTCAG
Organism: Dugong dugon; assembly: GCA_030035585.1. Lineage (NCBI taxonomy): Eukaryota > Metazoa > Chordata > Mammalia > Sirenia > Dugongidae > Dugong > Dugong dugon. The sequence continues at coordinate 94,266,365 of CM057463.1, read as the reverse complement.
ACTGTGTTTTTGCCTTGTAGCATACCTGGAATTTTTTGTTGAAGGTCAGACATAATTTATGGAGTAAAAGGAACTGCAGTAAATAGACATTTGGTTTGAGGTTTTATATTTATCTGGCTAGGAGTTAGGCTGTGCACACCGTTTGCTGTAGATGTGGATGTCTGAGGCCAAAATTACCTCTGGTGTCTTTATCTCCCTATTGTCTTTTGGTTTTCTTAGAGACTCCTTAGATAGGGTTTGAGCCTTGAAGTTTTCTTCAGCTTTAATCCCCTGTTCTGTATATGAGCACTGTTGAAGTGATGTTAAGATGTGGGAGGAAGGGAAGCATGATATGAGCCTATGATTAGGTCTCAGTCTTTTTTTCATAAGCCTGTATCCCGGGGCTGGGACCTTCCAAAGTGCTTCTCAGGTTTTATTTTTTTACCCCTTAAGTAAGACAAAAATGCTAAAGGGAGCTGGAATTATGTATTTCCTTTTCCAAACATCTGTTAGGCTCTGGAGAAAGAATTTTCCTCGAGGACACTGCATGGTTAAAGAGATTACAGCATTCTGGGCAGATTTCCCAGTGGTTACTTTCCCTCTTCTCCAGATGGAAGCACAAGAGTATTTCTCTGATCTTCACAGTAAGAACCTGGTGGAGCCCTTGAAGGTTAAACTCATGAAAGGTGGCCCCCACCTAAGGCTGAGCTTCCAGGAATTTTTCTCTCTCAAACTAGCCCATGCTCAGTCTACAGGAATTAGTGAGTTACACTTTAAGTATTCCTTCTCGATAATGGGCACAGTGGCAGTTTCTACTCACAATAAGTTGTGATTTTCTGTATCTTCCTCTATCTCCAGTTTTCAGGGTAGTGGTTCACCAGCCCTCTGACCTCAATTCTCTGACAAAGTTAAAAAGATTCATTGATTTTCAATTTTTCAACTTCTTTCTGGTTGTGAAGATGGAAGTGATGCCTTATAAGCTCCTTACATGTAGGACTGGAAACCAGAAGCCAAAAAAAAAAATTTTAATATTATATAACTTCTGTTTCAAGAATATTTTTATATTTGCATTCAGTTTTTAAGCTATATTTATAAATAAGAATTCATCAGACAATTATGACAAGAAGTTACATTGATTAGGAGGAATTCACTGTATTGATTTGATATTATTCTATATTCTTTTTAACATATTATTTATTAGCATTGAATATATATTTTCTTTTTTTAATTGTGATGAAATTCAAATTACATAAAATTAACCATTTTAAAGTGAACAATTCAATAGCATTTAGTACTTTCAAATGTTGTGTATTGGAACTCCATCTAGCTACAAAGCATTTTCATCACTCCAAAATAAAACCCTATTGCTATTAAGCAGTAACACTCAATTCCTCTATTAAATATAATTATATATGTGTGTGTGCGTGTGTGTGTGTGTATCAGTTTTATCTCATTGACTTACAAGCAATTCACAGCTAGTAGCCAAGCTAGAGGGGATGCTATGCTACTAATGGTTTATGAGACATTCCTTGTGCTGTCTAAATGTAAGATGTGAGAAAGGAAAAGCCCAGGACCAACACAGGAAAACAGTCAGGATGTTATATGTCTCTTGATTCAAGAGTTTGAAACTCGGAACACCCACAACAACATAATTCTTTCCTAAGATTTAACTCCTGCCATTTTTAGAAATTATTTAAAGTTATGTTTTCATTGTACTTCTGATTTCTCTTAGCTTTGTATATCTTTGCTTCTCAGTAAAAGATGCTAGCAATCTAAAAGTCATAACAATTTATTTCATTGTTCCCTCAGGGGGAAAAATCAGTTTGGCGTTATTAAATAAAACAGAAGCTATGGAAAGAGTGACTGTATTTCCAAATATAGTTTCAGATGTACCTTGCTTTACTTAATAGATTTACTTCTCACCAGAAGTGTAAATTGAATTTTTGTAAATCAATTATATATTAAATCCATCTGGGAGCTCATTATATTAAATTTATCACATTATGAATCCTTTTATAAAATGTATGATAAATATCTTTTTAACCTCATATATATGAATTTTCAAATATCAAGGAAACTAAGTTCAAACTAGTATATTTTTCCTCTTTTATAATATTTTACATTTTATAAATGAGAAGCATAATACCTATCCTAAAAAAAGAAAGAAACTATTGCATTACATCTGTAAGTCCATTCTTGGCTAAATAACTTCTGGGCTACCGAGACAGAAATAAAGCTGGTATTGATCTAAAACACATGAAATAAAAAGAAACCAGGAGGTAGGGTCTTAGGGAGGTTCAAGGAGGTGACGGATGAGGTAGAATATTTTACTCAAGTAACACATGAGACAAAGATATCAAGTCCTAAAGAGGTACTGAAGGCACAGCTGTAGAAACAATTCTAAACCAAGAATCAAACAAGAGGGCTAAGTGAAATATAGAAGATAAAATACAAAGCCAAAATGGGTATTGAGACCAAGAAAATAGGAAAACTGCAGATGATGAGTGGTAAACAAGAGGATAGTCAGGTGTATTTTGGTGTAGACAAGCCATAAAATGAATGAACTGCAGCTGTGAAAACCAAAACGGAGAAATCTCAATGCATAATGCTGAACGAGGAAAGCACTCCACAGACTTCTACATGCAGTATTGTTCCATTCATATATGCCAAATCCCCAAAACTAAACATTTATTGTTTAGAATCAAAATCATATATGGTAAAACTTACATAATGGCAAAAGTGAGAGGGATTTTACTTCCAGTAATGGTATATTATATAATGGTATTAGTTTTTCCTCTGATAAAGATAACTAGAAACTAGAAAAGCTCAACAAAATATATAAAAGTTCTGTTTAAAAGATGTGGCACACTAAAAAGTTAATTAAGTATATCACTGTGAGAAGATGAAAATCCTGTTAGGAGTGAAGCACTTGGGACTTATAGCAGTAAGGGACCCAGCAAGAAACACATGGCTCACTGAAGTGGCATGACTGAGGAGTGTTCAATAACAATAAAATGTTAAAAGTTATGAGTAGGATTAAGGAAAACCAATGAGAAATGGGAAAATCCATCATGTCTAGCAACAGCAGGTTGTTGGACTGCAATTACTAGCCCTAGCCCTAAACAGGCAAGAAAAGGAAGTAGTTATAGAACATAGAGAGAGCTGCATGAAAGAGGCACCCAGCTGGAGTTCAGGGATTCAGGCTTAGCACAGTGGCTGACCCGACTATTGCCACTGCTGAGTGTCTAATCTGCCATAAGAAGAGATGAACACAGAGTCACCAATATGGCACAGTTTTCTGGAGGTACCTTCCAGCCACCTGTTGGCAGGTTGATTACATTTTACCTCTTCTATCTATGATAGGGGACAAGATTCATGCTCATAAAATAGCAGCATATTCTAATATGGATTTTCCTTCCCTGTCTATAATGTTTACACTAGCACCACCATCTATGGAGTCACAGATGATTTTATCCATCATCATGGCATTCCATACAGAATTGCCTCTGATAAAGGGATTCCTTTCACAGGAAAGAAAATGTAGCAATGGGTTCATTTCCATGGAATTAACTTTTCTTATACTCCATCAGCCAGATGTGATTGGTCTAACCGAAATATGGAACAGCTTGTTGAAGCCTCAGTAACAGTACCAACTGAGGGACAACACCCTGAATGGCTGGGGTTCTGTGTTGTAGAGTGCAGTCTGTGCTTTGAAATACAGACAATTGTATAGTGCTTTCTTCTCAGAGCAAGAATACATGGATCCAGAAATCAAGGGGCAGAAGTTGGAGTGATTCCTTTCGGTAATGTAATTAGTAACTCATTTGCAGAATTTTGAATTCCCTTTGCAGAAAATTTGAACCGTGCTGGTTTGGAAGTCTTAGTCCTCAAAGAAGAAAAGCTTCCACCAGGGGACACACACAACAATGGTCTCCCTGAATTGGAAGATGAGACTGCCACCTGGCCATTTTGGGGTCCTTATGCTACTGAGCCGAAAGGCAGAAAAGGGTTAACTCTGCTCCTGGAGTGATTGATCCTGATTTCCAAGGAGAATCATGTTGCTTCTACACAATCAAGACAAAGAGGATTTCTCAGTGTCCTAGTGCTGCTATAACACAAATACCAAACGGGGTGGCTCTAAAGAACAAAAATTTATTGTCTTACAGTTCTGGAGAATGTAAATCCAAATCAGGGTCTCAGCAGTGTTGATTCCTTCCTTGTAGCGCCTGGCGCTCCTTGGTTCTTGGAGATCCTCACTCAGCATCTATCTTCCCCAGTATCTGCCTGCCTCTATGTCTAATCTGTTCTTTTTATGACTCAGAAGTGACTAGGTTTGGAATTATCCTACACTGTTATATCCTCAACTGACTGATTACATTTCATTACATTGCATTATGAAAGGTAATCTGTTCTACCCAAGGCCATCTAATTTAATCTCATGATTATATCATAACATCTTATGCCAGGCTTTCAGTACATATTGGAGAGGGGAGGCACAATACAATCCACAACACAGGAGTATGGAACTCAGGAGATTTGACGGGCACCTCGTACTACTTTCATGCCCAATAATAAAAGTTAATGGAAAATTATAGTACGCAAAAAAGGCAGGACAATTGAGAAATCAAACCCTTCAGGAATGAAGGTTTGAGTTACTACACCAGGTAAAGAATCCTAGCTGAGATGAAGGGACATATGGAATAGATACAGGAAGAAGGAAGTGATAGGTATCAACTATAACCTCATGAATAATTACAGACAGGGGGACTATAGCTTTACATATTTTCTCCTGCCTTGTGATATAAATGAGTTTATAGTATGGTATACGCTAATTATTTCCTTCTTGAAAGTCTCAGTCTAGAGTCCCCTTGGCCAGCCAACTGTGGACCTCCTTCAGTCCAGGGCAACCCAGAGATTTTTACCATCAACCTGTGGGCTGCAGCTACATGCTCTCCAACAAAGTCTAAATCCTAGCCTTACAGGGAAAGGGGCTTTCAAAGTGTGTCCTTCCTTGGGTTGTCTCCCTCAGCTACAGGGTATTTTTTTTTTTATTGAAATATAATTCACATAAATTCATATAACATAAAATTTACCATTTAAAGTGTACAATTCAGTGGTTTTTAGTATATTCACAGACAAGTGCAATGATCACTACTACCTAAATTACTTTGGAAAGAAACCACTCCCAACCCCTTCAGAAAGAAACCTGGTATCTATTAGCATTCAGTCCCAATTTTCCTATTTCCCCATCCCCTGGGAACCACTAATCTACTTTCTATCTCTATAGTTTATCCTATTCTAGATATTTCATATAGACACAGTTATGCAGTATGTACCTTTTGTGTCTGGCTTCTTTCACTTAGTATAGTGTTGCCAAGGTTGATCCATTTGTAGCATGTAACTGTACTTCACTCATTTTTATGGCTGTGAATTATTCCATTGTATGAAAATACCACATATTGTATATCCATTAACCAGATGACAGACGTTTGGGTTGTTTTCACTTTTTTGATATTTTGAATGTTTATGAATAATGCTTCTATGAACATGTGTACAAGTTTTTTGTGTAAACAATTCTTTTTTCTTATTTTGGTTATATACTTAGTAGTTGAATGGTAGTCATACGGTAATTTTATGTTTAACTACTCAAGGAGCCGCCAATCTGTTTTCCTCATCAGCTACACTATTTACAGTCAAACCAGCAATGTATGAAGGTTCCAATTTCTTCACATCCTGGCAAACATTTGTGATTATTATTTCCATCACAGCGAGTATGAAGTGATTTCTCATTGTGGTTTTGATTTGCATTTTCCTAATGACTAAAGATTTGAGCATCTTACTGTGCTTATTGGATATGTGTGTGTGTGTGTATAGATATATATAATTTGAACAGAGAAAAGTCTGTTCTAATCCCTTGCCCCCTTTTAATTTGGGTTAATTGTCTTTTTACTGTTGAGTTTAGAGAGTTCTTTATATCTACTTGATACTAGACCCTTATCAGGTGTATGATTTGCAAATACTTTCTCCTATCCTGTGGGTTGTCTTTTTAACTTTCTTGATAGTGACCTCTGATGCACAAAAGTTGTTAATTTTTAGGAATTCCAATTTACCTATTTTTTCTTTGGTTGCCGATGCTTTAGGTGTCATATCTAAGAAACCATTGTCTAATCCAAGTTCATGAAGATTTACTTTAAGACAAAAAGCATTTCTATAGGTAAAAAGAGATACTTAACAATAATAAAAGATTCAGTTCACCAGAAAGAGATTACAATTTTGACACACTTAATAACGTGGCTTCAAATATGTTTGAAAAATTCACAAACCTCTCTCAGTAACTAATAAAACAAGCAGGTGAAAATTCAGTAAGGATATAGCATATTTGACTAACAAAATTGACAAATTATAATCTATGGACATATACAGAACACTGCATCCAACGTCTAAAAGATAAGCATTCTTTTCAAACATACACAAGAGTATTTTTTTTTTTAATTTACAAAATTCTTGGGCAGAAGAAAAACGCAACACATTTTAAAGGTTTAAAAACACAGAGTGTATCGACTGCCAAATCTATATACCACCTTCAGACCTATGCTGAGATCCAAACCTATATATTTATTATGGGTTGAACTGTGTCCTCCAAAAAGATATGCTGAAGTTCTAACCCATGTACCTGTGAACATGACTTTGGATCTTTGAAGATATTATTGGTTAAAATGAGGTCATACTGGAGTAGGGTGGCTCCTAAACCAATCTGAGTAGTGTCCTTATAAAAGAAGAGGAAGGACATCCACGTGAAGATGCATCTACAAGACAAGGAAAAAACGAGGCTTCCAGAAGCTGGGAGAGAAGAAAGAAACTTTGGAGGGAGCATGGCTCAGCTGACTCTGATTTGGACTTTTAGCCTCATTTACTCTGAGACAGTAAATTTCTGCTCTTAGAAACCACCCAGTTTGTGATATTTTGTTATGGCAGTCCTAGGAAACGAATACAATATCCAGATAATATTCTAATACAATATACAAATAGCATTAGAACCAGCATGTGAGAGTAGATTATGCACGTCTCTTCCCAATTCTGTATTTAATGACATCACATTGGTAGCTTAAATTTCACCATGGTGGGATTATTTGCATCTTAGAAATCAAAGAATGCCACAAATCAGAGCTTTTTGGATTTACTTGTTTTCAACTGCTGGTTGTTAAACATTTACACCCAGTTCTGAACCATGTCCACCTGAATGTTGTAATGACATCTCCAATTCTATATATCAAAAACTAAACTTATTTTCTGCCTCCTTCAAGTTTGTGCACACTGTATCCTTTTTCTAGTTAATGGCATCACCAACCATCTACTTAGACAAACTAAAATCCCTAGGATTTTTAACCCTTCCTCTTCCTCACTCCCACATTTAATCAGTCATCAAGTCCTCTACATTTTATTTTTAAAATGGGTCTCAAATTTTTCCCCTCTTCTTCTTTCCTCCTGCTGCTTCTGTAGCCCATATAATCTATGATCTCTGCAAGTGCTTCCAGGGGTGATATTCAAAATACTTAAAAACTGATATGATGTGGGCTCAACCAATCAGAGAAGAAGTCAGCTGTGGCATAGGACAGGGCCCTGCAGATGCTCTGGTTGCTAGATCAAGAGGAGGTCCTTGCTTGGTTCCTAGGAGTACACCAGGTATCCAGGGATAGGTGCAGGGGGTGAGAGGGTGGGATTCAAGAACTCAGAGTAGTAGCCGTTTAACAACTGGTAGAGTGCTATTTCAATATTCTAACAACTGGAAAGCCATACCAGTGTGTACCAGCTGAATACGTGTACTGACCAGAGTATATGTCCTGTGGAAGTACACAGGATAGTTTAAATCAAAAACCAATTGCTGTCACGCTGATTCCAACTCATGGCTACCCCATGTGTGTCAGAGTAGAACTGTGCTCCATAAGAATTTCAATGGCTGATTTTTCAGAAGTAGATCTCCAGGCCATTCCTCTGAGGCACCTCTGTGTGAACTTGAACCTCCAACCTTTTGGTTAGTGTATTAACCATCTGCACCACCCAGGGACTCCAAGGACAATTTAAAGAAGTATATATACACATCTTTTAAAAATAAGGTATGTATTCTAAAAATATAACACACTGAAGCCAAATTTTGAAATATACTAATTATAAAATAGATACATAGATAGTATATACAGATAGTTATATATACAGAGTCTTGAACAGTAAGTATCTTTGACAAAAACTAGGTGAATTACAGGAGTTTGGAAACTATGGACATTTCATATAACAAGAACTTCCTACATGGTCCCCTGCCTCCACTTTCTCCCCATTTCAAATTACCTCTTTCAGTGCTAGCAAAGTATTCTTTTCACAGATTTGATCCTTTCAATCCCATAATTTAAATTGTTTGACACTTCTCTATTGCTTATTGAATAAAGTCCAAATGCCTTAGCAAAGCATACAGTGATCTTGCAAATATGGTCTCATAAAATGACTTTCACAATCTCACCAGAAACTCTTCCTTTTTAGCTACATCCTTCCATATCTTTCATCAGATAGTCTCCAGCTGGCAAATGCCAATTTATCACTCAAGCCTCAGTGCACATGTCACTTTTCCTATGAAGCTTTCCCCAACATTTTAAACAGAATGGCACCCTCCTCTTTCTTCTGTCACACTTTGTTCATATCACCACTGAGAAGAGCCAACACACTAACTTGAGAATTCTTCTCCTGACAACTGCCTTTGTTGAGGGGATTTTAATGCTCATTAACATCCCTCTCCCAAAGAATGGGCAAGAAGGATCAGGACTCTATACTAATTAAGGTGCAATCTAAGCTGTTATAACAAAAAGAACACAAAGTACAGAGGTTCAGCAAGATAGACATTCATTTCTTTCTCAAGTAATAGCCCAGGAATGGCTGGTCCAGGTCTATCTAGGAGAGTAGGTCCATCATCCTCAACATGCAGCCTTTATCGCTGCTTCCAAGGAGGTCCCTTCATTCTCATCATTATGTCTTCATCCAGCAAGCAGGAGAGAAGCATGGAGAAGTGGAAGCACGCTTCTTCATTCACAGAAAATTTTTCAGAAGTTGCACATATCACATTTGCTCTCATCTCATTGGACAGAACTTAGTCATATGGCACTAACTAATCACAAAAGGGAGCCCCTGGGTGGTACAAATATTTAAAGCACCCAGCTGCTAACCGAAAGGTTGGAGGTTCTAGTCCACCCAGAGGCACCTCAGAAGAAAGGCCTGGTGATCTCCTGAAAAATCAGCCACTAAAATCCCTGTGGAGTACAGTTCTACTGTCACACATATAGGTTCACCATGAGTCAGAACTGACTTATATTAACTGGTAAAATGGTAACCACAATAGAAACTCAGGAAATTAGTCTGTCACTGGTCAGCAATGTGCCCAGTCAAAACCTGAGAGGTACTATTACTGAAAGGAAAATGGAATAAATAGATATTAGACATAAACTATCAGTGTGTGCCTCAAACATAAAACACGAATTTCTCCATTTCAATTACATGTTAGACATGAAGATAAAAGGTTTTACGGGGAGAATGTTGGATTGTTCGTCATAGTAAAGTTTCTGGTTACTTTGGTATTTTAGTCATTTATTGTCTACTTTATTACCATAATTATTGCTGCAGCTTATCCTATAAAGTCAGGTGTGTATATATATATATAAAATCATGATACATCAGCCTACATATAAATACTGCTATTTTATGGGACCACTAATATCTGGGTCAGCTTGCATCTATCCCCTTTTTATACAGATGGGAAAGTAAATTAAGTCAGCCTTATTTTCCTTATTTTCCACTCCAGCAGTATAAATCTTGCTGCCTACAGATAAGCAATCAGTTTCTCTTCCAAAAGTAGAGTTATCATACCCCTTTTTAAAACTGTGTGCTTAGCTATAGAATTATCTGCAAGTTCTTCCCTTAAAATGTTTAAGTGACTCGTAACTTTTGCAACTTGACTATGGTTCAGAAAATGGTGCACTAAACCTGAGCAGAAAACTATTGCAATTAAAGTGTATCTTCAATTTGCTAAGCACCAATTATACTGCTCAAATAGTGCTCTCTTGGGCATAATAGTAAAATCTATCAAGCTTTCCATCTGGCCTCAAATTAATAAACATTTGCCTTCTGCACTGAACAAGACTGTAGAGGCACTAGGGTTAAGGAACCTTAATGAGATACGATTACGAACTGTAGGTGTTTAGCTCGAAGCAATATACATTTTATTTTTTGAATGAGAGAAAGATACTTTCATTTGTCCTACTGGGGGTTCTCCTTTCTGGACTGCTGAGTATGAATTACTTCTAGAGGCCAAACACATACCTCAATGAGAATTTGAGCATGACTGAGAGCTGACTTGGTGTGCCTGCCTACATTAAGAGTTTTCTCCAGTGTAATATTAATTTAAACTAATAGCTGTTCATGACTCTCTGGATAATCTGGAACTGAATGTCTTCATTTTAAAGATGGAAAACAGGCCAGCTAATGCCACCACAATGCTTCCATGCCATTTGTAAGTACAGCTGCTCCACCTCCCTGCTACCCCCACTTCAAGAGGTGGTGGTCACCAAATGCCTATGTAATGGGACCACAGTCATTAATATAAGAGTTTCCCTAAATTTCTTCCTTATGCAGCCTGCTAAACGAGATTTGAGCTTTGTCCTCTCAGCAGAGGAGTTTTGTGATGCAGAAGGGTTAAGGGGAAAAGGACACGAGCATATACAACTGGGCTAAAAAATAATTTTCAGAGAGTTTTGAAGTAAGAAACATGGGAACAGCCGTGGTATATGAAGGCAGTGGGTGAGACAGAAAAGTAGAGATTCTAGAAATTGAGCGGTGATGTTAAGAATCATGATGTTTAAAAAATAAAGCATACATGTAAAAGCCTTGTGTTTCTGCGAAATTACATTTGGTTGCCCCATTTTTGTCCATTGACTATGAGATTGCTCCAGCATAAAGCAGAATGGTTACCAGCTTTAAGGCATTATACTTATTTTCCGTCAGCACCATATATTCCAAGAGGATAGGAAGAAAACAACTTTGACATCATATTTCTCAAATATTGTCAACTCCTGATCTCAGAATTCATTGCTATTTAAATCACATTTACAAGCAGCCAAGACAGTGGAAGCTCCATTTGTTACACTGTGTGTAGTAATGGAATCCATGGTCAAGCAGGGTAGCTAAACAGGAGGCAGAGAATTCAGGACCAGGGAAGAATCAAAGATGCTTCCATGTCAATGGGTTAAACCAGAGACAGCCACAGGGCAATTCTACCTTCCTTACATGGAGCCCTGGTGGCTCAGTATTTAAGAGCTGTGGCTGCTAACCAAAAAGCTGGCAGTTTGAATCCACCAGCTGCTTCTTGGAAACCCTATGGGGCAGTTCTACTCTGTCCTATAGGGTTGCTATGAGTCGGAATTGACTTGAAGGCAATGGGTTTGGCTTTTTTTTTTTTTTTAATTTGGTACATTGTTGTTGTCAGCTGTTATCAAGTAGGTCCCCAACTCATGACGATCACATGCACAACAGGATTGGACCACTGTGATCCACAGAGTTTTCACTGACTGATTTTCAGAAGTAGAGTATCAGGCCTTTCTTCCTAGTCTGTCTTAGTCTGGAAGTGCCACTGAAACTTGTTGAGCATCATAGCAACAACACGAAAGCCTCCAGTGACTTTGTGGTGGCTGAGTTTGAGGTGCATTGGCCAGGAGTCAAACCCAAGTCTTCCACATGGGAGTCAAGAATTCTAAAACTGAACCACCATTGACCTACCTTCCTTACATATTCTAGTTAAAGTCTTTCAGTCCCTATGCCTTCCTATTAATTGCTCCAGCTTCACTCCTTTGCTGTCTCATCTCTGCTCTCTGCAGCTCTTTTAAGAAGCCAAAAGGCTCTTGCAACTTCATTAACACGGAGACAGTATAGCAAAGTAGGGGAAGGAAACAGAATTTTTAACCAAAGCAGAGCTGTATTTAATCCTGATTTGACTATTTACTTTCTTGGGGAATTTACGTAAGCTTAAGGAACAGCAGTTTCCTTGTCTGTAAAGTGGAGATAATAATAGGACCTGCTACATAGGATTATTTTGAAGATTAAATGAGACAGCAGTTATAAAACACATAGCATAATACCCAACCTGTCAGTCCTAAAAAAATGCTAACCACTTTTTATTGTCATCAGCATGTTATCATTCTGTAGCTCATTATTTATTAGCTATAATTGCTAACATTGTTGTCATCCTGTATCATCCTCTAACTCTTCTTTCTCTCTGTATTCTTGCCTTTCTAAGGCCACATCTTGAACCTAATCTGCCTAGCCCAATACATGCTATTGCATTTGGATGTGGACAGAACCCATCACAACCACCATCTAAGGTATTCGAGGAATCATCCCTGCTGGTATCTGTCTACCTAGCCAACAGTTTTTCTTCAGCGTATCTCTGGTGTCTCTGTCTCTCCCTGATTTCACAACTCTTCCTTGACACCACTGACCATAGCCTCTAGACAGAGCAAGTCCAAAGCGTAATCGGAACATCTTCTCTCTGCATTCTAACCCTGAATTTAGACTCCCCCTCCCCCTCCCAAAAAAAGGAAAACTTATTCAAATGTTAATCTTTATCACACAGTTGTCTAAGGACTTCTGTCACCACCTGTCCGTCAGTGTGTCACGCAGTGGTGGCTTGTGTGTTGCTATGATGCTGGAAGCTCTGCCACTGGTATTTCAAATATCAGCACAGTTACTCAGGTGGACAGGTTTCAGCGGAGCTTCTAGACTAAGACTAGGACAAAAGGCCTGGTGATTTACTTCTAAAAATTAGCCAGTGAAAACCCTGTGGATCACAACAGAATATCGTTCAATATTGTACTGGAAGATGAGCCCCTAGGTTGTAAAGCACTCAAAATACACAGTGGCTCCATAAATGGATTTGAGCATATCAACGACTGTAGATGGCATAGGGCTGGGCAATATTTCTTTTGGCTTTACATGAGGTCACCATGAGTCAGAGCTAACTTGATGGCTACTAACAATAACAAAGGGACTCTAAGAAGAAAGCAACTGGTTTTTCCTTTTTAAATCTGAAATATTGTAGTAAACTATTTTTAAAGCTTAATAAAGTAATTTTAAAAGAGGAACTCTCAAGAAAGAACTTTAAAAGGGATACTTTGATCCTGAGATAACCTTACCTCAAAGCTATTCTCTCTACTGAGAAGGAAGAAACCCATAAAGAACAGAAGTGAGCACTGATCAATCTCCAACTCCTTACACTTATCTCTTTATCCTCCCAGAAATCTTGTGAGATAGATGGTGTCATCCCCATTGCACAGAGGAGGAAACTGAGGTTCTAAGGAGAGGATGTGACTAAGCCACCCAGTGTCAAGGCTACAATAAAAGGCCTGTGCGTCTGACTTCAAAGATCATTACAATATAAAAAATTGTACTCAGTGGTGGACCCCATCCTGTCATAGGGCTGTTCTTTTTTCCCCACACATTTCCTCACTTCCTTATTACACTCACTGAATGTCCATGGAAACTCAATAGAGCACTATATATAAACAGGCACGTTTTATTAGCTGATACTCCCACAGTTTGAGCCATTTACCCTCTAGTGTGCCAACAACTTGTGCATTGAGTCCACGTGAAAGCCTGGCGTTCTGAGTCACAGTTCAACTCAATTCTATTTACCAACTCCCAGAGACTTTTTGAAATCCCTTTACTGGAGTTACAATGACGAGAAAACAAGTTACACAGGCGGTCTGCTGAGAGGGCAGCTGGAAAGTGTCCTGAGCGATTACAGATCAGCAGCATTTCCTCTATTTCATCTTTAGAATCACAGCTATTCAAAGTTTGGAGGAGAAAAATCAGAGCGCTCACAGAAAATAAGTAGTGAGTGAATGAGAACTTCTCCAAGCTCCTCTGTATCTTGTATCTATTGTGTTGATCACACCTGCTTCCATGCCAATTAGAAACAAATCTTCACTCTGAAACACTATGACATAGGAAACATAATGGGGTGTATTATTTACTATACTAGAACTGGAAGATTTTGATTTTAGCACACTTATTTTGATTAAACCACCTTAACATCCTTGCCTGGTCATTGTTTCAATAATGGCATCCTTTACTTTTTCAACTGACAATCCAGCTCTCTGATGGGATAGACATTAGTGCTGCCCACCAATATTTCCAGGCCTCCTCATTCCAGGTACATGAGGAGATTTTTCTTGCCTTCACTCTTGAAGTAAGGCCTGGCCAGGTGATTTGCTTTGACAATGTGTGCGTATATGAAATGTGTCACTTCTGGCCAGAGTATTTAATTGCACATCCTTCCCTTGTGGTGATCATGGGACACTGTGTTGATATGGAATTGTCATAAAATCTCAGCATCCTGGAACAATGAGCTAACAACACCGGATATCAGCTGCCCTAGACAGTCACCCAAAACCACATCATGAACAAAAAATAAATTTCTTCCAAATGTCAAAACAGAAAAAACAAACCCGTTGCCATTGAGTTGATTCTGACTCATGGCAACCCCGTGTTACAGAGTAGAAATGCTCCATAGGTTTTTCTTGGCTGTCATCTTTACAGAAGCAAATTGCCAGGCCTTTCTTCTGCAGTGCCACTGGGTGGGTGGCAATTGCCAACCTTTAAGTTAGCAGTCAAGCATAAGCCATTTGTGCCACCCAGGGGATACCGAGATTTCCTGGTTGTTCATTTCCTACAGCATAAACCAGCCTATTCTATTGCGACATATTGTATCAGTTGTATTTGCATTTGGCTGCGAGGAATAGAAAGACTCCACTGCAATGACTTAACCAAGTGAGAGGCCTACTAAGTGCTCTACATAAGAAGGCCCAAGGAAGGCAATCGAGGACTGGCAGGATACTTCAGTGATGTCTTCCAGGATCCAGTCTCCTTCCATCTTCATACCTCACCATCTCTTGTGGTGGCATTAGTCCTCATAGTATCACATGGCTCCTGCTCCTATAGGTATCACGTTGATGCTCCAAGCAGGAAGAAGAGGTGAGGTTTTGTCTTTTATTTGAGAAAAGAAACCCTCCTTGGAGATTTTTTCATTCATCGTATTGGTTAGAAATGTGTGTTATGGCCAACATTATCTTCATGGAGATCTGGGAAGATGATTCAGCCTCCTACTCTCTAATGTAGAGGAAGATAAGGGAAAGGAGGTTGGGCAGTAGCCACAGAACTAAAATTATGAAAAAAAATTGGGCCTTTGCAAGTAGTGTCTAAATGCAGATTGTTTTTAAAGAGCTGTTGTTTTTGTTTGCCATTGAGTCAATTCCGACTCATAGTGACTCTATATGACAGAGTAGAACTGTCCTATAGGGTTTTCTAGGCTGTAATCTTTATGGGAACAATTGCCAGGTCTTTTCTGCCATGGAGCAGCTGATGTGTTCAAACCAACATGCTTTTGGTAAAGAGCTAGTACCTCACAAAATAGAATTTCAAATACAGCCTTAAGGAGGACATTTTATATAATAGTAAATATTACTTTATTACAAAATATATACATACATTTTACTTTTGTATGACTCAATATGGATCTGCTGTCCTGAATCTGGGGACAGTATCACAAAATCATGGATTTCCCCAACAAGATTAGCAGAAGGATTGAGTCCATCCACCAAACCACTAATTCCAGTCCTCATAAACTTTTTAACATCCCTGAGCCTCCAGACACACACTGTCTAATTTCCATGGAAGCCTGAAGCCTGATCATGTATTACAAGGGGCAGTATTTATTTATTCAATGAATAAACAGGTCACTGGCCTTGTAAAATTCTGTCATGCGATCTCCAATGTCGTTTATTTAACCAAGGCCATATTTTCCAACTACTGATCCTTCTTCATTTCCAACTTTTGCATTTCAATCATCAGTAATTATTTTGCATGTGTCTTAGTCATCTAGTGCTGCTCTAACAGATGTACCACAAGTGGATGGATTTTAACAAGAAAAATGTATTCTCTCACAGTCCAGTAGGCTACAAGTCCAAATTCAGGGCAGGGCATCAGCTCCAGGAGAAGGCTTTCTCTCTCTGTCAGCTCTGCAAAAAGGTCCTTATAATGCATCAGTCTTTCCTTGATCTGGGAGCATCTCAGCGCAGGAACCTCAGGTCCAAAGGACGTGCTCTGCTCTCAGCACCGCTTTCTTGGTGGTATGAGGTTTCCATGTGTCTCTGCTCGCTTCTCTCTTTTATATCTCAAAAGAGATTGCATTAAGACACTATCTAATCTTATCAAACTCATCAGTATAACCTCATCACAGTGACAGAATTTACAACACATAAGGAAATCACATCAGATTACATAATCATACAATACTGGAAATCATGACCTAGCCAAGTTGCTACACACATTTTTTGGGTGACACAATTCAATCCATGACCGCATGCTTGATAAATTTCAGACTGCAGAAGTGGGTATTTAGTTTCTTCTTTTTTAGCCTTAGTGGTTGGTGCATAAATTTGAATAACAATCATATTAACTGGTCTTCCTTATAGGCGTATGGATATTATCCTTTCACTGACAGCTTTGTACTTCAGGATAGATCTTGACGTGTTCTTTTTGACAATGAGCATGATGCTGTTCCTCTTCAATTTGTCATTCCTGGCATAGCAGACCATATTATTGTCCAATTTGAAATGGCCAGTACCAGTCCATTTCATCTCACTGATGCCTACGATATCTATCTTCAAGAGTTACATTTCATTTTTGACAACTTACAATTTTCCTAGGTTCATATTTCGTACATTCCAAGTTCTGATTATTAATGGATATTTGCAGATGTTTCTTCTCATTTGAGTCATGCCACATCAGCAAACAGAGGTCCTGAAATGAAGGTCCACCCATGTCATTAAGTTGACTGTACTTGGAGAAGGCAGCTCTTCCCCAGTCATATTTCCTTATTCAAGCCAGACAATGAATATGGAAGACAGAAGAAGAACTGATGCCTTTGAATTACAATGCTGACAAAGAATATTGAATATACCATGGACTTTGAGAAGAAACAACAAATCTGTCTTTGAAGAAGGACAGCTAGAATGCTTCTTAGAAGCAAGAATAATGAGTTTTCCTTTCACGTACTTTGGACATGTTATCAGGAGGAACCAGTCCCTGGAGAAGGACATCGTGCTTGGTAAAGCAAAGGTTTAAAATCAGGAATGGTGTGTGTCAAGGTTGCATCCTTTCATCATACTTATTCACTCTGTATGTTGAGCAAATAATCTGAGGATCTGGAATATATGAAGCAGAATGTGATGTCAGGATTGGAGGAAGACTAATTAACAACCTGTGATATGCAGATGACACAATCTTGCTTGCTGAAAGTGAAGAGGACTTGAAGCACTTACTGATGAAGGTCAAAGACTTCAGCCTTCAGTATGGATTACACTTCAACATAAAGAAAACGAAAATCCTCACAACAGGACCAATAATCAACATCATGATAAACAGAGAAAATACTGAAGTTGTCAAGGATTTCATTTTACTTGGATCCACAATCAATGCCTGTCTTAGTTATCTAGTGCTGCCATAACAGAAATACACAACTGGATGGCTTTAATAAAGAGAAATTTATTTCCTCGCTGTAAAGTAGGCTATAAGTCCAAATTTAGGGCATTAGCTCCAGGGGAAGGCTTTCTCTCTCTGTTGGCTCCAGAGGAAGGTCCTTCTCACCAAACTTCCCCAGGACTAGGAGCTTCTCCACACAGGAACCCTGGGTCCAAAGGATGTGCTCTGCTCCCCGCACTGCTTTCTTGGTAGTATAAGGTCCCCCCGTCCCTCCGCTTGCCTCTCTCTTTTATATCGTGAAAGAAACCAGCTCAAGATACAATCCAATCTTATAGATTGAGTCCTGTCTCATCAACACAACTGCCGCCCATTCCCCCTCATTAACATCATAGAGACAGGATTTACAACACATAGGAAAATCACATCAGATGACAAAATGGTGGACAATCTCACAATACCGGAAATCATGGCCCAGCCAAATTGATACACACATTTTGGGGGGACACAATTCAATCCATGACAACACTTTATGGTGACAGTAATCAAGAAATCGAAAGACATGTTGCACTGGGCAAACCTGTTGCAAAAGACTTCTTTAAAGTATTCAAAAGCAAAGATGTCACTTTGAGGACTAAGGTGTACTTGACCTAAGCCATGGTATTTTCAATTACCTCATGTGCACGCAAAAGCTGGACAATGAATAAGGAAGACTGAAGAAGAACTGATGCCTTTGAATTATGGTGTTGGTGAAGAATATTGAATATACACCTACTTCTCATTTATGGACTATGTACATTTGTGTAAAAGTTTTTATTTAGACATAAAACTTCTTGGATATATACCTAGCAGTGGGATTTCTGGGTCATAAGGTAACTGTGCAAGTTTTTGAGGAACTGCCAGACTGTTTTCCACAGTAGCTTCACTATTTTACAATTCCATCAGCAGTAATTGAGGGTTGCAATTTCCCCAAAGCCCTGCCTTTGTTATTATCTGAGCCCTGGTGGCCAGTGGTTAAGCGTTCTGCTGCTAACCAAAACATCAGTAGTTTGAATCCACCAGC
Organism: Dugong dugon; assembly: GCA_030035585.1. NCBI lineage: Eukaryota > Metazoa > Chordata > Mammalia > Sirenia > Dugongidae > Dugong > Dugong dugon. Next base: position 94,247,755 of record CM057463.1, on the reverse strand, counting down.
AGCTCCTTGGAAACTCTATAGGGCATTTCTACTCTGTCCTACAGGGTCGCTATGAGTTGGAATTGACTTGACAGCAAGGGGTTTGGTTTTTTTTTTGGTTTAGTGGATGTGAAGTGGTATTTCATTATGTATTTTCCTAAGAAATGATGATATTGAGTATCTTTTTATGTCCTGTGCTAAACTTTGTACATGAAGTAGGAAAATTCCAACAGGAAAAGCATTTTATAAATTATATCATATCACTGAAACACCCCACTAAGCTACAAGCAAGGTGGGTCTGAGATAAACTGGGAATTAAGGGAGTGGGTTGACCACTGCAAGTCAAGTGGAAAATTACTATCGATTGCCATGGATTTCCAGAAGAATGAACAAATCTGTCTTGGAAGAAGTACAGCCAGAATTCTCCTCAGAAGGGAAGATGGCGAGACTTTGTCTCACATACTTTGGACATGTTATCAGGAGGGACCAGTCCCTGGACAAGGACATCATGCTTGGTAAAGTAGAGGGTCAGTGAAAAAGAAGAAGGCCCTCAATGAGATCAATTGACACAGTGCCTACACCAACAGGCTCAAACATAGTAACTATGAGAATGGCGCAAAACCAAGTAGTATTTCCTTCTGTTGTATATAGGGTTGCTATGAGTCAGAACCATCTTGAGGGCACCTAACAACAACAACAACATTTATTCATCAATCTGCTAATATTTACTGGAATATGCAACTTACTTTGTGTGATAGCCACAATTATGTTGAGTGAGGTACCAACTCCACTTCCCAAGAGCTCACAACCTAGAAACAAATCTAGACAGATTAACAAGAATCTACAGTTCAATGAGACAAGAGTAATAACAGTGATACTTACACAGCTACAGTATTTTTGCCCCCAAAATGCTCACCTTCTGTGTTTGTTTGCAGGCCATGCCCTCCCCTCCGGGAAGCACCCTCACAAGCTCTGCCATGCCAATCCTTTTCCACATGTTACTGTAAAAAAAAAAAAAAAATAGCATAGTGCCCTTATGAAAATACCTCACAGGGGGAGGCCAGGAAACAAAAGCAAAAGGCGTGCATTTTTTGTGTAAAAATATGGTATAGTCCTAAGGAGGAAATAATCTCAGTAGGGAGAGCAGAGAGGATGGTAGAAGATCAGGGAACACGTGTGCTGGGTCCTAAAGGATTGAGGAAGGCTTTGTAAGGAACAAAGTATGGAAGAAGAGGTCCTTCCAAGCAGAGAAAACAAATACCCATAGTATTTATTGTGAGAATCTCAGAACTTGAAAATATTCCAAGGTTTATACGTTTCATCAATCCCCAGTTTATACATTTTTAAAAATATTGCCTCAGTATCACGGGGTGTTTATACATGCCCGTTACCACTAGAATTTTCCCCAGTAATTTACACAGAACAATGGGGAATAAAGAGAGAGTACTAGGGTGTAAGATTAGATACCGCCTTCACTTATAAGATACATTCATTTCAAAAGTCTGCCCCTCTCAAATGTGCAGCTATGATTAGGAAGCCAAGCAAGCTATTGGTTTTTCATGTGATCTCATAAAATAAAATTAAAAATCATAGATTTTCCCACAGGGGTCGAGGAAAGCTTTTGTAAGAGTATATAATGGAACTAAAAACAATGAGATTTGGTTGTTCTTATGCGCCTCAAGTTAAAAATATCCCTCTAGCAGCTGAACTCAGATATCAAATTTCCCTCCTTCCTGTTATCACCCAATACTAGCCACTAGAATATAGAAAGATAACTACAAGCTATCTGACTTATCAAATCTTCTAGTTATGTGCAATTAAATCATGAATGAGTAAAATGGCTGTCATGGGTTAAATTGTATCCCCCAAAAATATGTGTCAACTCGGTTAGGCCATGATTCCCAGTACTGTGTGGCTGGCCTCCATTTTGTGATTGTAATTTTTCTATGTGTTGTAAATCCTAATCTCTGCCTGTGGTTAAAGAGGCAAGATTAGGTTAAGTTAAAGAGGATTAGAGTGGGATTGTAACATCCTTACTAAGGTCACATCCCTGATCAAATGTAAAAGGAGTTTCCCTGGTGTGTTATCTGTACCACCTTTTATCTTACAAGAGATAAAAGGAAAGGCAAGTGAGCAGAGAGTAGGGGACCTCATATCACCAAGAAAGCAGCACCAGGAGCAGAGTGCGCCTCTGGGACCCAGGGTTCCCACACAGAGAAGCTCCTAGACCAAGGAAGATTGATGACAAGGACCTTCTTCCAGAGCTGACAGAGAGAGAAAGCCTTCCCTTGGAGCTGGCATCCTGAATTTGGACTTGTAGCCCACTAGACTGTGAAAGAATAAATTTCTCTGTGTTAAAGCCATCCACTTGTGGTATTTCTGTTATAGCAGCATAGATGACTAAGACAATGGTCATTTTGTCTAAGACATCTTTCCAACTCATCTATAAACATTTTATTCATTTGCACCAGGTATGGTGGTCTTGGCCTCATATCCTTTCAGTGAGTCATACGAGTATTTTTTAAGTTTCATGAAAACATAAACTATGTTGTCTGTCTTGGTACACTACTATAAATAATGTGGTACATGTACCAGCTGCATCATAAAAACTGATTGGCTGGTTGTTTGAATGATTTCCTAAATGAGAAAAGGGACTGTGAAGTTTAAGATAAAATGGAAGAATGTCATTGTTATGAACTGAATTGTGTCATGAAAAAGACTGAGATGTGACCTTGTTTAGAAACAGAGTCTTTGAAAAAGTTATTAGTTAACATGAAGTCATACTAAAGTAGGATGGGTCCTGATCCAATCTGAGTGGCGTCTTATAAAAGGAGAAGAGACACAGATACAGATGGAAGATACCATGTGACAAGAGAGGCAGAAATTGAACTGATACATTTTCATGCCAAAGAATGCTAATGGCTGGAAACCAACAAAAGCTAGGAAGAGACAGGAATGATCTTCCTCTGGAACCTTGAGAGAAAGCATGGCTCCGCTGACACCTTGATTTCAGACTTCTAGCCTCCAAAACTGCGAAGCAGTAAAGCTCTGTTGTTTTAAGCCACTCAATTTGTTAAACTTTGTCATGGCAGCCCTAGGAAACTAATATTGTCATTTACTCCAATAATTTGTAATTTGCAATATCTTATAGAAATTATTCATAAACAAAGAAAATTTATGCTTATATAACAGCAACAACAAGAAGCACTTATTAAGTGCCAGACATTGTTGTATGTGCTTTGCTCATTAACCTTCCCAGCAACCCCATGGGAGTCCCCTTGAAGCTGGGATTAATTGCACCCAAACCGCATGTCTCAGAATAAGGAAATTTGAGTTTCCCAAAGATAAATTAGAGATCCGTGGCAAGAGAAACAAGTAATAGATAGTTGGGTACCAACCAAAGTGCCCACCACATTCATAGAATGAGTCAGGAACAGCACCAAGACTGAGCCCCACACGTTCTGTCTCAAACTATTGAGCTCTCACCCTACAATGCACTTCCAGAACAAAAGCATATATGATGAGTTACTAATACACTAATGTTTATTGTCATTCACACAATCAATTTTTCATTCATCCAACTAACATTTATTCAACAGGATTATTATTGCTTCTTTTATGTAGATAAGGAAACTTTGTCTCAAGATGTTGCTTACTAAAGTTACCCCGTGTGATAGAGAAGCTCTTAGGACAAATTCTTCAATTTGCTGCAAGCTCTCCATCTTTCATCCATGCAATTCTTTGAAGTGACTCTGCTTCCAACTCTAAGGTGCTTGGGACATAGTGTTTATAAATGTGGGGTTGATATTTATGAAAATTTAAGCAAGTAAAAACTCTGAATATGGCTGTCGTTGTTAGCTACCATCGAGTCGGCTTCCAACTCATGGTAACCCCATGCACAACAGAACAAAACGCTACCTGGTCCTGCACCATCTCCATGATCAATTTGGGATCAGATCAATGTGATCCATAGGGTATTAACTCAGTGATTTTCAGAAGTAGATTTCTAGGCCTTTCTCTCCTAGTCCATCTTAGTCTTGAAGCTCCGCTGAAACCTGTTCAGCATCATAGCAAGCCTCCACTGACAGACAGGTGGTGGCTGTGTATGAGGCGCACTGGCTGGGAATCGAAGCAGGGTATCCCGTATAGAAGGTGAGAATTCTACCACTGAACCACCAATGCCCTATTGAATAAAATCAGTGTTCTGTAAATGCCTTGAAAACATAAACCATGCTCTTTGTCTTTGTACACTATGGAATTTAATGTAGGAGAAAATTATTCATTTTAGTCAAATATTTATTAATCTATGAGGGCTGAGAAAAATTCCCAGAGAGGAATGATCTATATTCCTAAAGTAGTGGTGTATCTCGTGTATTACACCAGCCCGGGCACGTGGCACCACTGAGCAGTTTCTATTAACTCAGTACTGCCCAACGTCCTTCCTCAAGCACAGTAACGTGTTAATAAAAGATTAACATGATCTTAACTTGTATTTTTGAGCTGATATCATGGTGAAGTTATCTAAAAGAGGGATGTCAGATGTTGGGATAGGGGTGCAATTTCAGTGCTTGCCATAGGTGCCATTTTCCATAGATGGACTGCGGCAGTACAGGGTTAATAGAAACTGCTCAGTGGTGCCAAGCACCCAGGGCCCGTGAAATACCTGCTATACCCTAGTTACGCCTCTTCAGGGAGGCCCAGAGACCAGAGAAAAGAAGTGGGGAGGCCTCAGACAGTTGAAGAGAGGACATTACCACAACTCGGGATTCACGATTAGTTCACACATCAGACTACACCCAACTGAAGGGATAACAACCGCAAATGAAGCAGTTTCACAGACTTCCATGGAAAGTACCTCTTCCTGTGAGCTGCAATGAACTATTCCTAACTTTCCATGTCATCTGCCGGAGAGATTCCTTCCTTCAAATCATGAGCACAAAGAAAGGGTCCTATGCCCTCTCTCCTCTCCTTTATATGTTTTTTTCTTTTTTTAAAGTCTATTGTCTGAGTAAAAAGGAAGCCCAGAGGAAAGAATAACCAGCCTGTAAAAGAAGCTTCACCTCTCTTTTATTTTGGGACCCTGTTCCTTCAACGGAGCCCTGGTGATGCAGTGGTTAAGCATCTGGCTTCTAACCAAAAAGGCAGGCATTTTGAATCCAACAGGAAACCCTATGGGGCAGTTCTGCTCTGTCCTGTAGGATCACTATGAATCAGAATTGACTTGACAGCAACGGGTTTGGTTTTTGGTTTGGTTCCTTCCATGATTATTCATCAAGTGCCTAACATGTGGCGGGCACTTTTCTACACACCTAAACAAAATGTACACAAAGATACCTGCCCTTATAAAACCTAGTGAGCTGTATATCTTAGTAGTATTAGAGGAAAACTAGTTAGGGAAAGAAAATAACTGAAAAATTTCATTAGGGCTTTTGAAAGTCAAACTCAAATGGTCAAATATGAGTCTTCATCTCAAAATATGAACAGGGCCCTTTCCCCAGCCACATCCCAACCATCCAATATCACGAGGGTATTTTAGAGAATCAAAAGAGTGCATGTACCAGTTGCATCATAAAATCTGATCTAAAAGAGTGCTTTGAATATTGTGAATTTCAAACCTAGCTGAAGGAAAAACTGCGAGGCAGTGGGCTTTTTGGTCAACATTGTGCCAACTCAAAAATTAGGTATAAAATACTCCAAAGTCAGCAAGCTGGACTTAAGTGTTTTAGAGGAGAAAATGATAGGGTCATGGAAAGACTTCATCCAATAAGGGAAAAATGAGTAATGGATTATATCATATAAAAATCACATTTGATGAATTAGATGTCATAGCAGTTTTGGCTCACTGTCTGTTAGTGCTCCCTAACAGCCCCTATGGAGAGTTGGTCAATTGTCCAGACCCTATCAGAATCTTATTCTTACTCTTAACAGATGTCTTATTATGCAGGGTAATTTAGCATTATCAGTAAAGGAATTAACCAAATGACTCATGGAATTTGTAATGAGTTTGGGAGCTATCACCTGCAATACCTATAAATAAGACCTCAAGCTGGGGTACAGATTTGCTAATGATCACATGTTATTAATAGCTAAGAACACATTTCCCTGATTTTAGACCTGGAAGATAAAAAGCCTTTTAATTTCTGTGAAATCAATAGGGTAGAGTCTACTGTGATTCATTAAATACTGATCCAAAGTAAGAGCAGCAATTCAGTAGCCTAGCATTTTTTGAGAAGTTATTGCCATGTGAATAGAGTGAATATACTTTGTTGTTGTCGTTAGTTGCTGTCGAGTTGGCTCCAACTCATGGTGAACTTATGCACAAAACAGAATGAAATGTTTCCTGGTCCTGCACCATCTTCATTATCATTGTTATGTTGGAACCCACTCTTCGGGCTCTTGTGTTAATCCATCTCATGCAGGGTTTCCTTCATTTTTGCTGACATTCTGCTTTACCAAACTATCAAGTAGCAGAGGGAGAAAAAAATTGTTTTTAATCCAGTAACTTTATTTGGATTTAATGCATCCCAAAAGTATATTTGGAGTCCCTGGGTGGCACAAACAGTAAGTGTGCAGCTACTAACCGAAAGGTTGGTGGTTGGAACAAACCCAGAGACACCCTGGAAGAAAGGCTTGATGATCTGCTTCCTAAAGATCGCAGCCATGAAAATCCTATGAAGCACAGTTCTACTCTGAATCACATGGGGTTGCCATGAGTTGGAATCGACTCAACAGGAAGTGGTAAACTGGTAAACGTATATCCTACTATTTGGTAAGATAGAATATACCTTAGGGGTGTGGTAAATCCAAATAAATATAAGCTATTTTGTTTTTGTTTATAAACAAAGTTCTATAAAATAAGAAGGAGAAGAAATCTAACATTTACTGAGGGACTCCCACCTGACAGGTGCCTCATCGCATTTAATCCTTACAGAAACTCTGACTGCGGTATTATCAAATCCATTTTATAGATAAGGAAACTGAGACTCATACAGACAAAGTAACTGAGAAATTAACCTTTGGTCATATATTCAAAACTGCAGTGAAGTCAAAATACGAAAACAAGTCTTAGCTCTCCAGGTATCTAGACTTGTGCATAAAACTGTGCTCAGCACTATGAGGGCTCTCCCAGTGGGTGGCAGCTATAATCTCTACCTTTCACATATTTATAGTTTAATAAGGGAGATAAAACACATAGATATAGAAGCTAGAAAAAAAGATAATACAACACATCAGCAAAAATGTGTAATAATGCCTTACACATACATAGTGCTTTATACTTTGTACAAGAACAACTTGTGGTTCCAGATTCATCCAATAAATATTTTTCCCAAAAGTCCATATCAATATACAGTGTCACCAATAATCATTAGGAAGGCTGCTTTCACCAAATACTTGTTGGATTCCAAGATGTATCCATTTATGCTGATTTTTTGAATCATCAAAAAATTTCTGGAGGTCGGGGGCAAGATGGCGCTCTAGGCAGAAACACCACGCCGTCCCTCCACAGCAAAGATCCGAAAAACTAAGCCTAACAGAGAATCAACAATCCTGAAACCCTAGAACACCAAATGAAGAGATAAAGAACTCAGCCAAACACCAAACGGAGTGAGAATACTAAAAGAGAACGGAGAGCGAGGAGAGACTCAGGCAGAGATTCCTTACCAGCTAACGCAGCGCGGATCCACCATCTTGGATTCCTATCGGAGACCAGCAAACGGGAGCGCAGCCTTGCAGAGCATCTGGTCGGAGACAGAACGACCGGTAAACTGCGGTGCGCGCTCTCCCACCACCCACCCCTCTCCGCCTCAGCTGGGGATCCCCTGCTTTCCGTGGCCAGGGTCTCTGGGCTGGGGGGTGCTGGTGCTTGGATTCCGCGCGCCTGGGCTGGCGGCTTTCTGGGAGCCGTTTGCTGGCAGCTAGCGAACCTTTCTCTGCCGCCTCCCCCTCCTTTTGCCTGGGTGCCTGGTTCCGAGTGCCGTCTCTGCTCTCTCCTGCGGGGCTGCAGGGCTGCGTGCGGGCGTGTGGCTGTTTCTAGGTCTGGGCTCCCGCGTGGGTGGGATCCCAGGGCCTTTGTTCGTTCGCCCCTCTGCTTTCCGTGGCCGGAGTCCCTGAGCAGGGGGGCGCCGGTGCTTGGATTCCGCACGCCCCGGCTGGAGGCTTTCTGGGAGCCGTTTGCTGGCACCTAGCGAAACTTTTTATTCCGCCTCCCCCTCCTTTTGCCTGGGTGCCTGGTTCCGAGTGCTGTCTCTGCTCTCTCCTGCGGGGCTGTAGGGCTGCGTGCGGGCGTGTGGCTGTTTCTAGGTCTGGGCTCCCGCGTGGGTGGGATCCCGGGGCCTTTGTTCGTTTGCCCCTCTGCTTTCCGTGGCCGGAGTCCCTGAGCAGGGGGGCACCGGTGCTTGGATTCCGTGCGCCCGGGCTGGAGGCTTTCTGGGAGCCATTTGCTGGCACCTAGCGAACCTTTTTCTGCTGCCTCCCCCTCCTTTTGCCTGGGTGCCTGGTTCCGAGTGCTGTCTCTGCTCTCTCCTGCGGGGCTGTAGGGCTGCGTGCGGGCGTGTGGCTGTTTCCAGGTCTGGGCTCCCGCGCGGGTGGGATCCTGGGGCCTTTGTTCGTTGGCCCCTCTGCTTCCCGTGGCCACGGTCACTTAACCCCGAGACTACCGGCTTCTTGGAATTCGCGCCCCTGAGTGGGGGCTCTCTGGGTCCCATTTGTAGGCACTGACTGCTGGTGTTGCCCTTTTTTTTTTTTTTCTCTCAATTTTATTTTTCTTCCTTTTTTGATTAGTTTTGTCATCTTTTACCTCTTTTTCTCTTTTGTCTTTCTTCATTGCTTAATTTCTTGTCTCTCTATCTCTTCCTTCTCTTTCTGATCCCTGAATTCCAGGCGATGTATGCCTCTGTACCTTCTGGCCAGGCTGAGCTGTGAAAATTGAGACCGACTCCCCCAGACCTCATAGCTGCATCGGTGGGATCCCTGGGAACTTTGCAGTTCTTTAACTTTTCTGATTTTTATTTGGTCATTCTTTCCTTTTCTTTCTCTTCCCCCTTCTGGTTTCCTCCATCCCATAGTCTCTCTTCTGTACATTCCAACAACAAGCTCCCCTAGCATTCTTTTATGTTTGTACACTTTTTGCTCCTCCTCCTCTCTCCTCTCTCCCATATCCAGCTTAGCTTCACACATAACCATCTTCCCGCTGCACCCTACCTACCTGCACCGTGCACTAGACATCACATCACCAAGCGGTGCAGGCACGCCCTATTGGAACCTGCCCAGCACTGACTACCGACCGTCCTGGTGGCTGCGGTGAGTGCCACAAGCAACCCATCCCAGTGGCTCCTCCTCAACTAGATCTGCCCAGCTGTACCACAAGAACGAAAAAAAAAAAAAATCTACAATCAATAAACAAGAGAAATATCTACTGAATGCCCCGAAAACAGCAAACAATATCAAAACATTTACAAAAACAAGACAAGATGGCTCCAATAGGCGTCCAAATTAAAACACCAGATAACTCTCCTGTGGAAGAAAATGCACTAGAAGTACCTGATACGGAACTCAAATCACTAATACTCGGAATTTTCCAAGAACTGAGGCAAAAAGCTGACAAACATGAGGAAAAAATAGACAAATTTATGGAAAATACAGACAAAAAATTGGAAGAATTCAGGAAGATGATGCAAGAACAAAATGCCAAAATAAATTCACAACTCGAAATTATACAAAAACAACAATTAGAAATCCAAAAGATAAACAACAAGATTTCAGAAATGGACGGTGTCATAGAAGGGCTGAGAAGTAGATTTGAAACCATGGAAGACAGGATCAGTGGAACTGAAGACAAACACTTGGATACAACTCTGTTTCAGGAAAACTCAGAAAAAAGAACAAAGAAAAATGAAGAGACCCTGAGAGTTATGTGGGACACAATTAAAAGCAAAAACTTACGAGTGATTGGCATCCCAGAACAGGGGGAGAAAACAGAAAACACAGAGAGGATCATTGAGGAACTGCTGACAGAAAACTTTCCCAATATCATGAAAGATGAAAAGCTGGTCATCCAAGAAGCTCAACGAACCCCATATAGAAGAGACCCGAAAAGAAAATCACCAAGACATATCATATTCACACTCGCTAAAACTAAAGACAAACAAAGAATCCTGAGAGCAGCTCGTGAAAAACAAGAAGTCACATACAGAGGAGAAACAATAAGACTAAGCTCAGATTATTCAGCAGAAACCATGCAGGCAAGAAGGCAATGGGATGACATATATAAAATCTTGAAAGAAAAAAATTGTCAGCCAAGAATAATATATCCTGCAAAACTCTCATTCAGATTTGATGGTGAAATTAGGTCATTTCCAGATAAACAGAAACTAAAGGAATATGCGAAAGTCAAACCAAACTTACAAGAATTATTAAAGGGAGTTCTTCGATCTGAGGACAAACAGCTTAAGCCCTCAGGCAGGACCTAGGACCTAGGACGCAGGTTAACATGAACCAGATACCATTCTAGGAACTGAACTACAGACGACTTTCCAAAAACAAAAGATATACAACAGGGAATCAGAGAAATCAATCAAAGGATGACAACAACATCAAAACAATGAAAGAGGGAACAAACGGCATAGGTATAGAACCTTCTAAAGGAGAAGAAGGCAAGGCGATACCAAGTAACGGTAGACTGCTTCAAAATTATAAAGATAAGGGTAAAATTCATGGTAACCACAAAAAAAGTTAACAAACCAACTCATAAAAATAAAGACGAAAAACATAAAGTCTCAACAAAACCAAAACCTACAAAAACAAAAGAAATGAACACAAAATCCACAAACAAAAGGAAATCAGCACAAGAGAGTAAGAAGAACAAAGAAAACTTCAGCATCACAAAAAAAAGCACTACAAAATGACAGCAACAAATTCACATCTATCAATAATTACACTGAACGTAAATGGACTCAATGCACCCATAAAGCGACGGAGAGTGGCAGAATGGATAAGAAAACAGGATCCATCTATTTGCTGTCTACAAGAGACACATCTTAGAAACAAAGATGTGAATTTATTAAAAATCAAAGGTTGGAAAAAAATATATCAAGCTAACAACTACCAAAAAAGAGAAGGAGTGGCAATTCTAATCTCAGATAAAATAGACTTTAAAACAAAATCTACCATAAAAGACAAAGAAGGACACTATATAATGATTAAGGGGATGATCCATCATGAAGACATAACCATAATAAATATCTATGCACCCAATGACAGGGCTCCAAAATACATAAAAAAAACTCTAACAGCACTGAAAAGAGAAATTGACAGTTCCACAATAATAGTAGGAGACTTCAACACACCACTCTCAGTAAAGGACAGAACAACTAAAAAGAAACTCAGCAAAGATACAGAAGACCTAAAGGACACAATCAGCCAACTGGACCTCATAGACATATATAGAACAATCCATCCAACCGCTGCAAAGTACACATTCTTTTCCAATGCACATGGAACGTTCTCCAGAATAGACCACATCTTAGGCCACAGAGCAATCCTCAACAAGATCCAAAATGCTGAGATAATTCACAGTATCTTCTCTGACCACAATGCCATCAAGGTAGAAATTAACACTAGAAAGAGCAAGGAAAAAAAATCAAACACATGGAAACTGAATAATAATCTGCTTACACATCAATGGGTAATAGAAGAAATCAGAGATGGAATTAAAAAATTCCTAGAATCAAATGAAAATGAAAACACATCATACGAAAACCTTTGGGACACAGCAAAGACAGTCCTCAGAGGACAATTTATAGCAATAGATGCACATATCAAAAAAGAAGAAAGGGACAAAATCAAAACATTAACTACAGAACTCAAACAAATAGAAAGAGAACAACAAAAAAAGCCTACAACCACCGGAAGAAAGGAAATAGTAAAGATCAGAGCAGAAATCAATGAAATAGAGAACAGAAAAACAATAGAAAGAATCAACAAAACCAAAAGTTGGTTCTTTGAAAGAATCAACAAAATCGACAAACCACTGGCCAGACTGACAAAAGAAAAACAGCAGAGGGCACAAATAACCCAAATAAGAAATGAAATGGGGGACATTACAACAGACCCAACTGAAATAAAAAGGATTATAACAGAATATTATGAAAAACTATATTCCAACAAATTTGAAAACCTAGAGGAAATGGATAAATTTCTAGAAACATACGGCCTACCCAAACTACAACAAAGTGATATTGAAAATCTGAACAGACCCATAACAAGAGAAGAGATTGAAAAGGTAATAAAAAAACTCCCAACCAAAAAAAGCCCTGGCCCAGATGGCTTCACTGGAGAATTCTACAAAACATTTACAGAAGAGCTCGTACCAGTTCTACTCAAGTTATTTCAGAGCATAGAAGAGGAAGCAACACTTCCAAATTCATTCTATGAAGCCAGCATAACGCTGATACCAAAACCAGGCAAAGACATCACAAAAAAAGAAAATTACAGACCAATATCTCTCATGAATATAGATGCAAAAATTCTGAACAAAATTCTAGCCAATAGAATTCAGTATCATATCAAAAAAATAATACACCACGACCAAGTAGGATTCATACCAGGTATGCAAGGATGGTTTAACATTAGAAAATCCATCAACGTAATCCACCACATAAATAAAAGGAAAGAAAAAAATCACATGATTATCTCAATTGATGCAGAAAAGGCATTTGACAAAGTCCAACACCCATTCCTGATAAAAGCTCTCAATAAAATAGGTATAGAAGGGAAATTTCTCAACATAATAAAGGGCATCTATGCAAAACCAACAGCCAACATCATTCTTAATGGAGAAAGGCTGAAAACATTCCCCCTGAAAACAGGAACAAGACAAGGATGCCCTTTATCACCACTCCTATTTAACATTGTGCTGGAAGTTCTAGCTAGAGCAATAAGGCAAGAAAAAGAAATAAAGGGCATCCAAACTGGTAATGAAAAAGTTAAACTCTCCCTGTTTGCAGATGATATGATACTATACATAGAAAACCCTAAAGACTCCACGAGAAATTTACTGGAAGTAATAGAAAGATTCAGCAGAGTAGCGGGATACAAGATAAACATTCAAAAATCAGTTGGATTCCTATACACCAGTAAAGAGAACGATGAAAAGGAGATCAGGAAATCAATACCATTTTCAATAGCCCCTAAAACGATAAAATACTTAGGAATAAATCTGACCAGGAATATAAAAGACCTATACAAAGAAAACTACAAAACACTGCTGCATGAAACCCAAAGGGATCTACATAAATGGAAAAACATACCATGCTCATGGATAGGCAGACTCAACATTGTGAAAATGGCAATTCTACCTAAAGCAATCTACAAATACAATGCAATTCCGATACAAATACCAACAACATTCTTCAAAGAGATGGAAAAACTAATTATTAACTTTATATGGAAAGGGAAGAAACCTCGAATAAGTAAAGCACTACTGAAGAAGAAGAATAAAGTTGGAGGACTCACACTACCTGACTTGAGAACCTACTATACAGCTACAGTACTCAAAACAGCCTGGTACTGGTACAACAACAGAGACATTGACCAATGGAACAGAATTGAGAACTCAGATGTAAATCCATCCACCTACGGTCACCTGATTTTTGACAAGGGCCCAAAATACATCAAATGGGGAAAAGACAGTCTTTTTAACAAATGGTGCTGGCAAAACTGGATATCCATTTGTAGAAAAATGAAACAGGACCCATACCTCACACCATATACAAAAACTACTTCAAAATGGATCAAAGACCTGAATATAAAGCCTCAAACTATAAAATTCATAGAAGAAAAAATAGGACCAACACTTCAGGCCTTAATACATGGCATTAACAGGATACAAACCATAAACATCAACACAAAAAACCCAACAGATAAACTAGATAATTGGGATCTTCTAAAAATCAAACATCTATGCTCTTCAAAAGATTTCACCAAAAGAGTTAAAAGAGAACCTACAGACTGGGAAAAAATTTTTGGACAGTACAAGTCAGACAAAGGTCTAATCTCCATAATCTACAAGAAAATCCAACACCTCTACAACAAAAAGACAACCAATCCTATCAAAAAATGGGCAAAGGAAATGAACAGACACTTCACCAAGGAAGACATTCAAATGGCCAACAGACACATGAGGCAATGCTCGCGATCACTAGCCATTAGAGAAATGCAAATTAAAACCACAATGAGATACCATCTCACCCCGGCATTACTGGCACGAATCAAAAACACTGGAAATAACAAATGTTGGAGGGGCTGCGGGGAGACGGGAACTCTTATACACTGCTGGTGGGAATGCAAAATGATACAGCCATTTTGGAAAATGATATGGCGTTTCCTCAGAAAGCTAGAAATAGACGTACCATTCGATCCAGCAATCCCACTCCTAGGAATATATCCTAGAGAAATAAGAGTCATCACTCGAATAGACATATGCACACCTATGTTCATGGCAGCATTATTCACAATAGCAAAACGATGGAAACAACCTCGATGTCCATCAACAGACGAATGGATACACAAACTATGGTACATACACACAATGGAGTACTATGCAACGAGAAAGAACAATGAATCGGTGAACCATCTCATAACATGGATGAAACTGGAGGACATCATGCTGAGTGAAATAAGTCAATCACAAAAGGACAAATATTGTATGAGACCTCTATTGTAAAAACCCATGAAAAAATTCACATGCAAAATGTAACAATCCTTGTTGGTTACCAGGGATGGGAGGGGGGGGGGATACTAAATAGGTAATAGGTAAGTGGTAACTTGGGTGAGAGATGAGATAGTACATAGTACAGCGGAAACTAACACAACCTGCACAAGGAAAGGTCATGAAGGCCCTATAGACACATCCAAACCCCCCGAGGGACTGAGTTGTTGGACGGAGGGCTCTGGGGACCATGATCTCGGGGAACATCTAGCTCAATTGGCATGACACTACTTATAAAGATAATGCTCTACATTCTACCTTGGTGAGTAGTGTCTGGGGTCTTAAAAGCCTATGAGCGGCCATCTAAGATACTCCACTGATCTCATCCCTTCGGGAACAAGGGAGAATGAAGAGAACAGGATACAAGGAAAAGATTAGTCCGAAGGACTAATGGTCCACAGCTACCAAGGCCTCCACGGGACTGAGCCCAGTACAGCTGGATGGTGCCCGGCTACCACCAATGACTCCTTTGACCAGGATCACAACAGAGGGTTCTGGGCAGAGCTGGAGTAGGATGTAGAGCATAATTTTAACTCCCAAAAAAAAAAAAAAAAAGAAGACCAGATATACTGGCCTAAAGAATACTAGAGAAACCTCGAGAGTGTGGCCCCCAGACACCCTTTCAGCTCAGAGGGGAAGTTACCTTCAAGGTTCGATGTTAAGCCTGGGAATGGACACCCCAGTAAAACTAAATGGGACTAACGATGTACAGGAGTCCGGTGACAAGGGCCAGAAGGCAGAGGGAGAGTAGGAAACTGATGATAAGGAACACAAATTGAATAAGGACACTGTCGATGTATTGTGAGATTGTTGACCACTGCTATGGGGCAACATTTGTAGTAACTATTAAATGGGAGGCTGTTTTGTCCTGTAAGCCTTCATCTTGGGCGAGAATGGCAGCACAATTGGAAGAGCATAGTCAATATCACTTAAATGTGTAAGTAAAAAGTTTTGAAATGGTGTTTAAATAAAATAAAAATAAATAAATAAATAAATAAACAAATGAGACTAAAGAGGTACAATAGTCCACTGACAAGGTCCAGAAGACAGAAGGGGACAAGGAAGCCCCCTGGTGATAGGGAACACAAGGTGGAGTAAGGATATTCTTGATGTGCTGTGAGATTGTTAACCATTGTCATAGGGCAACATGTGTAGTAACTGTTAAATGAAAAACTATTTTGTTCTGGAAGCCTTCATCTTAAGTGAGAATAACAGCACAGTTGGAAGAGCGTAGTCAATGTCACTGAACTGTGAATGTAGAAAATTTTGAAACGGTGTATCTTTGGCCATCTGTAATTTTCATCAAAAAAAAAGGTTGAGAATTTAGAGGCTTAATACGTTGTGGAGTTGTTAACCAATGTCAAAAAAAACAACATGTGTACTACTATTTCATGAGAAACTATTTGCTCTGTAAGCTTTCACCTGAAGTACAATAAAATATATATATAAAAAAAAAAAAAGAAAATATGCAATACTTTAGGATGCCTTTGACCTTCATAAATCTGATTATGTAAAAAAAAAAAAAAAAAAAAAATTCCTGACTCACATGTTTCAAGAGAAAATTAGTCCTTTGTTTAGAACGTGGTATTTGAGAGAAACTGGGAGTAATTCTTATATACATAAAAAATTAATCTTTACTAAAACATGTTGATAATATCATGATAAATGGATTAAAGATTGAAGTTGTCAAGGATTTCATTTTACTTGGATCCACAATCAACGCCCACGGAAGCAGCAGTCAAGAAATCAAACGATATATGGCATTGGACAAATCTGCTGCAAAAGGCCTCTTTAAAGTGTTAAAAAGCAAAGATGTCACTTTGAGGACTAAGATGTGCCTGACCCAAGCCGTGGTATTTTCAATCACATCATATGTATGCGAAAGATGGGCAATAAATAAGGAAGACTGAAGAAGAACGGATGACTTTGAATTATGGTGTTGGCAAAGAATATTGAACATACCATGGGCTGCCAGAAGAACAAACAAATCTGTCTTGGAAGCAGTACAACTAGAATGCTCCTTAGAAGCAAGGATGGTGAGATTTCATCTCACATACTTTGGACATGTTGTCAGGACGGACCTGTCCTTGGTCAAGGACATCATGTTTGGTAAAGCAGAGGGTCAGTGAAAACGAGGAAGACCCTCAATGAGATGGACTGACACAGTGGCTGCAACAATGGGCTCAAACACAGCAATCATCGTGAGGATGGTGCAGGACCAGGCAGTGTTTCATTCTATTGTACATAGGGTTGCTGTGAGTTGGAACCAACTGGACAGCACCTAACAACAACAACAAGACACACTGCAAACCCTGAAAACACTGGCCTAGACCATTAGTTCCTACACATGTTCAGGAGGCAGAACACCCAGGAGTCATAGACTTCTTTGAGGAAGGATATGGAATGGTGCTCCATAAAACCCAAAATATCAAAAATATAGTGGCATGCTAAATTAGATATCATATTACCCTAGCAAGTCATAGCCAGGGATAGCTAGTGACAAATGTCTAGGGAAAATGCAGGAGAAAAAACTGAAGACTGGGAATGGATCTTCCACTGCTTTCATTTGGCATTTTAGTAAATTGATAAAAAGCTTCTTTCTCAATAGTGGAATATCTTGAGCCACTTAATAGAACTCCCGAGGGAAGCCCTGAGAACATCCAGGGTGGCAGGCCAGAAATTTTAACCCTCAAGCTCCAAAAAATCTATTCTTGAGATGTGCTCTCTAAATTCAGAGGGTCAGCGAAAAAAGGGAAGACCCTTAACAAGATGGATCGACACAGTGGCTACAGCTATGGGCTCAAACATAGCAAAGGTTGTGTGGATGGCATAGGACTGGGCAGTGTTTCATTCTGTTGTAAATAAGGTCACTGTAAGTTGGGACCAACTAGACAGCACCTGACAAAAACAACAGCAGAGCTCCAAAAGATCATGATGCTTATTCATTTGTGAGGCACTAAGAACAGTTTTTTATTCAACTTGATTGACCAACCCTCTTTAGGGTCACACTTCTATTTAGAGGATTGGAATCAATGTATATTGAGTTTCTACTATCTACAGGCACAATACCATATGCTTTAGCTTAATTTTACAAATGTTAAAGGATATGCTATTATCTTCTTTTTTAGAAAGAGATATCTCCAGAGGTTAACTTGCCCAAAGCCACATAGCGAGTATAGAATATATAAGATATATAAATATATATAAGATATCGTTTTCTAAAATTATATAATAAAACCTCACTATGCACTGGAAACCCTGGTGGTTAAGAGCTACGGCTGCTAACCAAAGGTGGGCAGTTTGAATCCACCAGGTGCTCCTTGGAAACCCTATGGGGCAGTTCTACTCTGTCCTAAGGGTCGCTATGAGTCGGAATCGACTCAACAGCAATGGGTTTAGGTTTTTTTTGTTTTTTTGTTTTTTTTTATATATACATGAGGATAGTAATCCTACTGATTTCATGCAATTTTATTAAAGATCAAATGAGATAACACATAAAAAACTTCGAAGTTGTAAACTTTCATCCAAGCTTACGGTAACGTCAGCACATCAACATTATTGTCATCATCATCAGTAGGTCACTTTTTAAAAAGAGCCATTAGGAAATCTGTTAATAATAAATATTAGCACAAAAATGATTTTACTTGACTTGCAGATAATTTTAATCAAGACAGTTTTCATGTTAGAAAGGCATATCTTACCAAAGACTGAAGAAGATGGTTTCATTTACTCTGAAAAAGAGAAAAATAAATAAAGACCCAATAACTATTCAATGATGGATCATATTAGTTTTAATTGTACACGCAATCTAACAAGAGAGCAGAAATTGGGGGAAATAGAGGAGAAAATATCATGCTTAAGCTGACCATACTAACACAATCATTGTCAACATTTTACCGTAGATGTTTGTTTTTCATATTCGTATCCTATGTAGCTATGAATCTGTCTTAGAAGAAGTACAACCAGAATGCTCCTTAGAAGCAAGGATGGCGAGACTATGTCTCACATACTTTGGACATGTTATCAGGAGGGATCAGTCCCTGGAGAAGGACATCATGCTTGGTAAAGTAGAGGGTCAGTGAAAAAGAGGAAGACCCTCAACAAGATGGATTTACACAGTGGCTGCAACAATGGGCTCAAGTATAACAACGATTGTGAGGATGGCACAGGACTAGGCAGTGTTTCCTTCTGTTGTGAGTCACTGTGAGTCAGAATTGACTTGAAGACACCTAACAGTAACAACATGTAACCATATATACAATGCACATTTAAATATATATCCTGTTTTTAATTCACAAGTATTATAATCTTTTCGGTGTTCTTACATGATCTTCATAACCTTTGCTTATAACAGCTTCATAATAGTACACACTTCATGTTATTTAATAGCAGCTTTATTGGTAAATTCTAATTTTTTGTAATCACTTGTAATTCTGTGATTTAACAAAAACACTTGTACATATGTTCTATTGTTTGGATTTTTTAGGAGACGTTAGAAAAACTTTGTACAAAAACGATTTGTGGTTCCAGATTCATCCAACAAGTATTTTTCCCAAAAGTCTATACTAGTATATAACCCACTGCCATCAAGTCGATTCTGACTCACAGAGACCCCATAGGATTTCCAGGCCTGTAAATCTTTACAGAAGCAGGCTGCCACATCTTTCTCCCACGGAGCCACTGGTGGTTTCGAACTGCCAACCTTCCAGTTAGCAGTCAAAGGCTTTAATCACTGTGCCACCAGGGCTCTATGCCAGTATGTAGTGTCACTAATAATCATTTGGAATGCTGCTTTCACCAAATCCTTGTTATTATTATTTAAAACTGTTTTTCATTGCTAATAAGAGGAAAATGTTTTTGTCAGTTGTCATTGAGTTGGTGCCAACTCATGATGACCCCAGGTGCATTAGAATGAAGCTGCCTGGTACTCACACCACCTTCACAATCAGTTGTTGACATGCTTTAGTCTAGCGGGACCAAATTCTGTTGTGATCCGCTGGGTTTTCACTGGCTAATTTTCAGAAGTAGATCACCAGGTCTTTCTTCCTAGCCTGTCCTAGTCTGGAAGTTCCACTGAAACCTTTGCACCATGGGTGATTCTGCTGGTATTTGAAATACCAGTGGCATAGCTTCCAGGATCATAGCAACATGCAACCCACCACAGTATGACAAACTGACAGACAGGTGGTGGAAGAGGAAAATAGTGCCTCATTATTCTAAATTACATTACTTTGCTATTAGTGAAAACCAACATTTTCTCATATGCTTATTAGTTGTATTTGCTCTTTTGCGACTTCTCCCATCAGGTCCTTTACCACTGATCTATTCCATTCTTAGTGGTTTTTCCTTAACATTTTGTTCAAGCTCTTTTTCTAAAGACAATATTTTCCTGTCTATAAACATTTGCAACCATTTTCCTCAGTTTGATGTTTGCTTTTTGTTTTCATGACTTTAACATTTAAAAGGTTTAGTTTTATGTCAATGTAAATCTATTTATTTCAAGGCAATTTTTTTCTACCATTTCTAAGCTTACAAATTTAGAGCCTCTGCAGAGGTTTAATAAATACTCATTTCTTGTTTCCTTGAAGATTTCATAAGGTATATTTAAAAAATCTAATTCTTTGATAAAATACAATGTATAATTCTGTAGTGTGGGTCCCTCTTGGGCCTCACCATTGTATTTTTTGCTCACTTTCTCTGTCACAGGTTTTTTCCAGAAGATTCTTTATATTCTTCTTGCTCTGCTCAACTCGTAAATGTTGGTGCTTGCCAAAGATCTGCCTTGGCCTTCTGTTTTCCTCTACACACTCCTGCTCCCTGGGCAGTCTTACCTATGCCCATTATTTCCACTACCCCCAGTATATCTTTGACACCCATGTCTGTATATCCAGGCCCATCCATTTGTCCACGTCAGAAACCCCAATATCATCTGTGACTCCTTCTCCCTCACGCCCTTGAAAATCAGGTTCTGTAGATTCTTCGTCCTAGTTTAGCTTTTCTCCCTCCTTCCTCCTTTCTATACCCACTGTATTTTCCTAGTCTGGCCCTTAGCTGGACAGCTGCAATGGCTTCCTTATCAGTCTTCTTACCGCAGGTCTTGTCCCTTTCAAAACCTCCTCTTACTAGCTCCAGGTGATCTCAACATCATGCACATCCCTTCTGGACAAAGTTGTCTGACCACTGGCAGACCAATAAGCAATTACAGACCAGGAGTTATAATAAAGTTAGGCAGAAGAGGTATAGGAAGAGGAATACCTAACCAAGACTGAGCTGGGGGAACCAGACACAGATGAAAGGATTGATGACTTCTGTGGATGAAAAGAAGCCAGAAGGAGTGAAAGCAAAGAATTCTCCACAAAAAAGGCTATGGGTATAAATAAGAATATCTAAAATTTATTGAGGGCTTTACTCGGTGCCAGCATTTTAGCTGTAGTAACCTATTTAGTCTTCATGACAACCATATGAAGTATTAGTAGCCTCTTGTTATAGATGAGGAGCCTGTAGCAGTAGGATATTAAAGAACATGCCTATAGCCACAGTGCTAGAGGTTGGCAGTGCAGGCATTCTAATTTCAAGGTCCATGCTCTTATACAAAACTGCCTTGTAGGAGGTCAGGAGATAGGAGAGGGGGTGAGGGGAGACAGAGAAGGGGAGAGACAGAAGATTGAGAGAAATAAGACATCAGGAATCCTAGTTAGGTAGACCATGAGTTTAAAAGTCAGGAATCCTGGGTTATAACCCTATACCACTGTGTTACCTTTGGAATATGATTAAAATTTATGTGCCTCAATTTCAGCATTGCCATTGAATCAATAAGCATTACCACTTCTTCGTCTAGTTTCTCACTAGACAAAAGTCACTTTATACCTTTAGAGTCAGCACTACTAAAATTAAATGTGATCACATCTACTAGTACAAGTATCAAGGGATGAGACAAACTCACCATCTTTATTAACACTTCAAGTATTGTTCTACTTCAAAGTGAGTTGTTAGGTGCCATCGAGTTGGTTCTGACTCATAGTGACCCTATGTACAACAGAACGAAACACTGTCCGATCCTGCACCATCCTCACAACCACTGTTATGCCTGACCCCTTTGTTGCAGCCACTGTGTCAATCCACCTCATTGAGGGTCTTCCTCCTTTTCTCTCACCCTCTATTTTGCCAAGCATGATGTCCTTCTCCAGTGACTGATCCCTCCTGATAACATGTCCAAAGTATGTGAGACAAAGTCTCACCATCCTCACTTCCAAGGATGATTCTGGTTGTACTTCTTCTAAGACAGATATGTTCATTCTTTTGGCAGTCCATTGTATAATCGATATTCTTTGCCAGCACCATAATTCAAAGTTGTCAACTCTTCTTTGGTCTTCCTTAGTCATTGTCCAGCTTTAGCATGCATATGAGGTAATTGAAAACACAATCGCTTGAGTCAGGCACACCTTAGTCTTCTAGGTGACATCTTTGCTTCTTAACAACTTAAAGAGGTCTTTTGCAGCAGATTTGCCCAGTACAATGCACCCGTTTGATTTCTTGACTGCTGCTTCCATGGGCGCTGATTGTGGATACAAGTAAAATGGAATCCTTGACAACTTCAGTCTTTTCTCCATTTATCATGATGTTGCTTATTGGTCCAGTTGTGAGGATTTTTGTTTTCTTTTGGTGGAAGTATAATCCATACTGAAGGTTGTGGTCTTTGATCTTCTTCAGTAAGTGATTCAAGTCCTCTTCACTTTCAGCAAGCAAGGTTGTGTCATCTGCATAACTCAGGTTGTTAATGAGTCTTCCTTCAATCCTGATGCCATGTTCTTCTTCATATAGTCCAGCTTCTCAGATTATTTGCTCAGCATACAGATTGAATAAGTATTGTGAAAGGATACAACACTGACACACCACCTTTCCTGACTTTAAACCTCATAGCATCCCCTTGTTCTGTTCAAACGACTCCCTCTTGATCTGTGTATAGGTTCCTTAGGAGCATAATTAAGTGTTCTGGAATTCCCATTCTTTAAAATGTTATCCATAATTTGTTATGATCCACACAGTCGAATGCCTTTGCATAGTCAATAAAACACAGGTAAACATCTTTCTGGTAGTCTGCATTAAGCAAGGATCCATCTGACATCAGCAATAATATCCCTGGTTCCAAGTCCTCTTCTGAATCCTGCTTGGATTTCTGGCAGTCTCCTTTCAATGTACTGCTGCAACCGCTTTTGAATGACCTTCAGCAAAATTTTACTTACGTGTGATATTAATGCTATTATTGTTTGATAATTTCCGCATTCGGTTCAATCAAAGTGGGTGGAGGAAGCTTAATTCCCAGAGCCACTGAGCTCTGTGATTCTTAGAATTTTGTGCAATCTCCCCTAGGTGCTAAATTGGCTTTCCTTCTTTCTCTTGCCTCTAAACCTGATAGAGACCTTTCCCTGAGCTTGTGAACCTCATTGTGAAATATTCTACTCAACTTGAAAAAGTAGCTTTTGGGAGCATTGTGCAAGTTCATAAAAGCAAAGGTGGATGTCCCAAAGAAAGGACTTTCTAATTGGCATCTTCGCCTGTCGTCTTTGCTCAACCACTTCACAGCTTGGATCTGAACCTCAATGGAAACAAACACTGCCCATGAATTATTCTAGGCATGAAATACAGATGCCTCTGCCTCCGAGGGCATTATTTTAATCCAATTTGTCTCCTAAGCATTAAACTTGCTTTTTTTAAATTGAAATAAGAATCTGTTGAGGAACTTAGCCTCTGTGACAAAGTTAATCTAAAGGTATAGGGATATTTTTTCCTTCTTCGAGAAGATATCTTCTAACTAAATTGACATTCAGCCACCTACACGGTTTCCATAGTAATGCCTTATTAACCAGGATCTCTTAAACCTAATACATAAAAATCCCAGACCATCAGTCACAGGAAACACTGAAAATTCTCATGTTATATGTGAAGCCATATTTTTTCTTATTCCCTTACTCTGGTAATTTAAAATTATTGCTCAGTGACTCAGTGCTTCTCCTTCTAAATTTATTTGCTGAAAGGAACTTCAGTATATGTTGCAGCTCAAGATGAAGTATCACATTTGGGAAGAAGGAAATTACTGATTTTGGCAATCTCCTCCCACATTTTGGGAATCTATCTGTAGATCTATGGAATATTAATATAGCCTCTCTGCCATATCTTGTTAGGCTTTTGTTTTCCACTGATTACTATAAAAAAAGAAAAAAAGGAAAATCAATTTACAGAAAGGTGGTATCAATAATCTAAAAAGAAAATGTCATAAAATAATTGAATGACAGTTGAAAATTTGCTGCATTATGTAATGGATCAATATGAATTATAAAAGCAAAATACATCTGATCATTTGAAAGAAGTTAAAAACATTTAGGAGACAGGAACATAATTTTTCACCCTAAAACCATTATATAGCTTAGCTCAAAAATTCTAAAGGAAAATATAACTAGAAAATCTTACTGAAACTAGCCTGGCTTTCAGGATGAAATGATGTAAGAAGAACAAGGAAATACATCTTTGGAAAATATCTGTTTACCATTACTTACAGTCAAAGCTATTTTTAATAAATAGCCCAAGTTCACTCAGTCCCAATGCCCTACTTATCCTGAGGCCAGGAAGGCAGAAAACTGTCCTTTCAAGATTCCAATTTATTAGTGGTAGTTGCCTGTGGGGCTGAATTGAAAAGAATTAGGAGGCTAAGTCTGGACTCAGCAGGAAAGAATGCTAGGATCAATTAGTAATGTCTGCCATAAATATTTAAGGTGGAGGAATGGGATAGTAGAAAACATGCTAAATTTTGGCCCATCTTAAGTCTCAAGACATGTTTGTGAGATGTGATCATTCTTGTGCCTGTCTCTTAATATACATTTGGTAAGAAATTGCTGGGTTGTAGAGAACACAAATATTCAACTTTACAGGATAATACCAAATAGCTTTCAAAGTGCTTGCACCAGTTTACAGTTCCACTAGCAATGAGGAATCTCAGACATAGAGATACTTTCCCAAAGTCCCACAGCTGTAATTGATGGAAACAGAACTTGGACACAGGCAAATGCCTCCAGAGCCTGCTCTGTTCACAACTGATTTAGCACCAGAGGGATATATGTTTCGCTCACAACGACTGTGGAAAAGAAACTGCTAAAGAGTTGTTGGGTAGAATTCAGCATAGAGTACAACCCCAAGTAAAGTTCTAGTGGCAATATAGAGAGCAATTTTGACTAAAACTGAGGGTTTATTTCAGGAGCATATCAGATTTATCAATGGGAAATCTAGATTTGAGGAAAACATTGAATTGGCCATCTAGTTAGAGTAGAATATACCCAGCTTTAGAGAACAAATGATACATCTTGTATATTAACTATCAGTTTCCACCTTAAAGATGTACTTGTCTTCAATAATTTTGTGGATAGGTTGAAATTAAATGGTCCTCAGAAGGGAAAGGGGAAGCGTGGTTCCAAAGTTCTGTTCTAGGAGGACATTTCTGACCCACTGGCTGGGTGGAGAGCTGCCCTCTATGTGGTGATAGCTATACTGGTTAGTTTGGTCTCACTGGCAAACCACACCTTTTTAGATGTATTATATACAGTTTTTAGCTAAGTCTATAATAAACAAGTGAGGTAAGGACACCTAAAAATATTTTTACTTAAAATATATTAATAACTGAGGAAAAATAGGTCAAATTTATTACCTTTTATTTATCATACCTTACATTGACAAATAACTACCCACATCTATTTAAGCGGAATTAGGACCAAAAAAAATCCCTGTTTAGGTTGGAATTAAAATAAAAGCAAACTTTTTCCAAACCACTCAGTGTGTGTAACATTTTATAAATTGCTATTTTTGTGTTTGTTTCTTTAATGTTATACTACAGGAAATTAGCCAAAAAAAAAAAAGAATTAAAAATAGGCCTAAAGTGTATTCCTTTCTCAAATATGTTAATTAATTCTTGTATCTTAAAATGAGTCCTGGTTTTTGTAATTAAATTGCCAGACTCTTTGTTAATCCCAACCTTAGAGTAACTTTTAAAAATCTGTTAACTCACTGACTTTATTTAATTTCATTTATCTTTGCTGCAATTCACTTGACATTAGAATTCTATTTTTATGAAAGATTCCAGAATTCTTAACCTCCCACAGTTTGTATTTTTATTTATTATAAGTAAAATAATTATTTTTCCCCACAATTGTTAAGCACTGCATGTAAATTTTTAGATCATAAAAATAAATTCTCCTAATAATTCTTCCCTACAAGTTGGTATCAGACTGAGGGCTCCTCTTTAAAGATCTGATTCAAAAGAAGCATCCCTAAGTTTCTGATCTTTATGGTATCATATTCTCTTGCTGTTCAGGCAGTAAGGTATTATTTTGTCTAGGGTTGCATCTGTCTCACTTTTAGTGACATCATTGGTTTCATCTTGCTTTAACCCAGCATTAACCACTTTAACTTCCCCTTAGCAGCTCCTTATATTCTTAGTGTGTGTGTGTATGTGTCTGTGGGTGTGTGCCTGTGTGTATGTGTGTATATGAATGGGCATAAGCCATCTCTTTCATATTTCAAGAGATGGATGCTATAGACAAGGTCATTATTTACATAGCCAAGTAGCTAAAAAAAAGACTCAAAACCTAGAGGCAAGGGCAATGCTGGCTTCATCTCAGACTGTTCAATGCACCCTTCCCAGTTGTCAGTCATTACAACCCTGCCTCTTTCTATCACGTTGCCTTTGTGCAGATTAATCTGCTCACACTCCTTCAAGACTGCAGTTCAATCTGCTTTTGGTTTCATAGAATTCCACAGATGCAGTGTGTTAAGATGCTTTAGTCAGTGAGTAAAGTGCTTTTTCTCACATATCTCTTCACCACTGTCCCAATTCCAATAACCACACAGTATCTTCTTATCTGTTAAAAAGGGGGGAAAAGATGTGAAGAAATACCAAGCAAACCCAATGTACAGTACTATTCAATAGTTTTGATTCTGATTCAAGTGGCACTCTACTCTGGAGTTGATGATAAATGAGAGGTGGTGTCTTGTCCCTCCATTTTAATAAGGTGTCCACCTGGAATGTGGTCATTTATCACACATTGGGTAAAACCTCTATTGCAACTGTTACCATGAGTTTTCAGTAATGAGGAGAATGCGCAATTGCTGCCAGTCTTGCTCTCCACGCTTAGTGGAAACCCTGTGCGATGATTCTGAGCCATAAGGATTGCTTACCAATTAGCAACGCAAGCCACACTCTAAAATGTGTAAATAATCCTTTGAACTGGGCAGAATGCCCAGGAATAAAGCTTCTCTGACCTGTTATAACTAATGTTACCACCCTTACCTCTTCCTTTCAATTATTTAGGCTTCCCCATGCCTGGACGGGATTCCTGCTGACAGTAATGTGGAGCACACTCATTATCATTTCCTTGTCATTGTACTCTGGCAGGAAGAAAGGGAGGGATGCTCACAACCAAAAATAGAATGCCTTCTCTCTGTGATAAATAGGAGAAAATTCTGTAATGAACATGTATCTTGTGGTGGACTATTCCTTCTGCAATTGTCTTGAGAAGAAGTATATAATCTTATTGACACGTATCTATATATCATAGGTATACAACACTGAAGCTGTAAATAAATACTAAATTACAACAAGTGCTTTTTGAAAAAATTATTATCAGACACAAAGAGGAAAGACTAATGTAAACTATAATAATAATGTATCAATATTTGTTCACCAGTTTTACCAAATGTACCACACCAATGCAAGATGTCAATAATAAGGAAGACACGTGGGGTGGGACAGGAACATATGGGAGCTCTCTGTATTTTCTGCTAAATTTTTTTGATAAGTCTAAAACTGATCTAAAAAAATAAAGTCCATTAATCTAACAAAATAAAACAAAATATCCTAACACCACTGAATTATCTAAGTAATAAATGCTTGATGCATATTTTTCTTTTATATACATGAAAAAGACTAAGAGGCAAATGAACCCATTCGTGTGTGTGTACATACATATAGAAAATTTTTTCTCATCTCCCTGTGTCTGTTAAGACCTGTCATGCTGAATAACAGCTTTTAAGGGTTTCTAGAAGATTGTCATTGCACACAGTCCAATGTTATAACATCACCTAACTTGTTTTTAGAATTGTGATCACTTTTAAAGATCACCTAGTCCTGCGTCTTCATTTTATAAATGAGGAGGTTGAAGCTTAGACAATGATCATCCAAAAGGCTCGAGGTCCTTTCTGACCCAGTCTCCCAATGTGGGCTATTTCTACTTCCTAATCCTTTGTGTCAGTTCATCTATGTCCCTTTTCTGGCTTAATGTGAGGTCTTATGGGGCAAGGAGAGAAGACACGCAGTGCTCCCTGATCACCGTTTTAAGCACTGTTCTACTGTACTTTAGGTTTAATGAAGAGTGTTACTCTCATTTTTCAGTTGAAGAAGCAGAGTTAGAAAAGTTAAATTGATTATTCAGATCACAGAGCTAGTCAAAGGCAGATTAAAGACTGGTTCCCAGGCTGCCTGACATCTAACATCCATAAGCGAGCATTACTACTGTCATCAAGTGCCTGGCATTTAGCTCCATTTCTCTTCTTTTATTCAGAAAAAAATGGAGGATACTTTTCTTTTTTGCTGGATCTGTAAAAAAAAAATACTGAGTTTGCCTTCCCATGGGTATAAGATAAGGGTTGAAAGGGGATTGGAGAGGCAAAAGTCTGAACACTCTACTTGGAATTTTCTCCCAGACTCACTGCCAACTATCATTCTGGGGCTACATGCTTAGTAAAAGGATGGTTCTAGAATCACTCCAGTCACAACATTGAGTTCCACAAAGCACCGCCTTCCATCTCTACAAAATAATATCATCAGAGAAAACAGCACTACTGATTTTCAACATTTGGGGCCTAAAGAATAAAAGCTTCAGTTAATCTATTTAGTTAATATATGCACAGTGTCACACAGAAAAGTCAAGTGGCAAAGACTAGCACAATCACCTGCTGTTTAAAAAAGGTACCGTCTCTTTTGTAAGTTGTTTCTCTTCCTTTCTTTCTTCTTACCTTCCTTCCTTTAATATTTCATCCTTTATGACTTGTCTTTTATTGCAGTCAGTACTACCTTCCACAAAGCAAAGGGAAACCAAAATCTACTTGTTCTGTAAATTAGCCTATCATGTGGCTTAAACAGTTGAAATAATTTCCCTTAGATGAAACCAACCACAGATTGACTGCATGGGGATATAGGATACACAGACCTGGGTTTGAATTTTGGTTCTGCCCCAAATAAGCTGGATTACCTTAAGCAGAGGAAAAAATGAAGGTAACCCTGAATGAGATGGATTGAAACAATAGCCACAACAATGGACTCAAATATACCAAAGATCATGAAGATGGCGCAGATCCAGGCAACATTTCATTCTTTTATACATAAGGTCATCATAAGTTTGAGCTGATTCAATGCTAACAACAACTACCATCTTGGGTAAGTCACTAAACTTCTCTGACCTTTCTGATTCTATTTTTTCACCTATAAAATTGAAAAAAAATCAACCAGAGTAATTGGAAGATACAAAAAAGAGATTATATATGAAAGTGCTTAATGAATTGTTAAATGCCAAATAAATATTACTCTTTTCGATCATATCAGATTTTATTTCCCAACCTTGTTTCACATGACAAGGTAAAGGCAATGACCATCCATCACCTTATACCATAAGATTTGTATATTCAAATTTTTTGCAAAAATGTAACTTGAGATTGGAAATTTTGGCCAAAGTAACTTGAGACAGGATTTTAGCATTTGATATCTGAACAAATGTTAATAAATCACTGCAGCCTGTACCTTAATTCACATCTCTGCTGATCAGTTAGATACAGAGCTGTTACTATGGAACAGAAGTGAATATTAGGGGGGAGATGGGCCCAAGTGTAAATTGCATTTATAAAGTTTACCTGCCATCAAAACCTATCTAAACTTCAACTAAAATTTATATCACTCTAGGTTATACTGTCTCATCAGCGTGCCAAGGCACACTGGGTATTCTTATCTTTGTGTGCCTTATCTGATTGACTGTAGAGCAGAAAGAGAAATTATGTTCTACTTCCTGCTGTCCTATCTCTCTGTGCTAAAGGTGTCTGGCCCAGGGTTGTCACCATAAGTGAGCCCAGATATTTGTCAAAAACATGAGAGTTCACTGACTGTGAAGAGAGATCCTGAGGAGTTTCTACTGAACTCATCTTCAAGGAGTTTACAATCTTTTGATAAAAAATATTTTGGAATAGGCACATATCATCAAAAGTAAATGGCAGCACACCATTCTAAGAGGATGCCAGGTGCAAAGTCAAACATCACTGAAATACAGATTACAAATTCAGAAGGAATAGCAGTACTTGATAAGGTGTTGTCAAGGAGGTGGTGAAGATGAAGTTTATGAAAAGGAAAAAAGAAACACCCTGGATATTGTTCATAAAAAACAAAGTTCCCAAAATGTTTTTCATAACTTTAAATGACTTTTCCTTGCCCTCACAATAAAGTTCAAAGCATGATTCATTCAACAAATAGTTATGGAATACTTACTCTGGGCTAGGGAGTGGGGAGACACCAGGGAAAATTGAGCTTCTATGATTGGTCCCCTACAGTTTCCCCAAATCATGCCCTACATAAAAACCCTATACATCTAGAATCCCACAGCAATACATTTCATATTTCTGCTTCCTTACCTTTGCTTATCCAAGAATAGTCTTCTTCTTTTGAAGTCTTTCTCATCCTCCAAGACTTAGCTCAAAGGCTCTACTTTCATCAAACCTTTACTTGGAGGCAAATCTCCAAAGCACTTTGATTACAATAATGATCAGTTTGATTAATTAATCAGTAATCAATTAACAAATAAATTAATTAATTCATTGGGAAGCATGTTATAAATGGAGAGGAAAGCGTGCTTTGGAGACACATTCACAAGCATATAAAGCATTTATTTCTCTCTGTCATGGATATATACCAAAATATCTGTTAACTTGGCTAGGTTATGATTCTCAGTATTGTATGGCTATCCACTATTTTGTCATCTGATGTGATTTCCCTATGTGTTGTAAATCTTATCTCTATGATGTTAATGAGTTGGGATTATTGGCAGTTATGTAAACTCAATCTACAAGATTAATCTACAATTTAAGCCAATCTTTTTTGAGATATAAAAGAGAGAAGCAAGCAGAGAGACAGGGGGATCTCATACCACCAAGAAAGCAGCGCCAGCAGCAGAGCATATCCTTTGAACCTGGGGTCCCTGCACAGAGAAGCTCCCTACGCCCAGGGAAGACTGATGACAAGGACCTTCCCCCAGAGCCCACAGAGAGAGAAAGCCTTCTCCTGGAGCTGGTGCCCTGAATTTGGACTTCTAGCCTACTAGACTGTCAGAGAATAAATTTCTCTTTGTTAAAGCCACACTTGTGGTATTTCTGTTACAGCAGCCCCAAATGACTATGACATTCTCCTTGCCTGACCCTCCTAAGGAGACTGTCACAAGTTTATTCCTAGTGGCAGTTGAGGCACCAAGGCTGGTGCCCACAGCACTGCTGAGAATAGAGGTAGAGAAATCAGGACAGTGAAGCCAAAATGATGAGACTTCATTCCTGTTCACAATCCAGTTACGAAGCTAGCCATGTAAAATAAATACTTATAATTGATAAATAAACATCAGCTCCTGAAAGATTTATACAGAGGCATTTTTACTACTGTGTACTGGTATATTCTTAGAAATGGTCCAAAGAGAAAGACTTTGGTCAATGGCGATAGGTGAGGTGAGTTTCTATCTTCCTTTTGTGGCCTAAGGTAATCAGTGTCCCAAGGCCCTAACTTCCCACAAAGGTTAAGCTTAGTCCACCAAGGAGAAAGAAATCTACTAAAAAGCTATATAGCCTGCATTGAAGATTCAGATACATTGTATGTTTTCAATTTTCTCTTGAGAGAAATCTACTTAAATATAATGAATAATTAAAATTAATATTATGAAGCATAGTCTTAAATCTTGTTGAAAGTGTCATTTTTCTTCTCTATTATTTCCTTATAATTTACAGTGTGTAGCTATCCTGGATAGGAAATTGGGAGCTCATGGCACACTGCAAGCTTTTATTATTCACTAAAATTTCTCACAAGGGATAGTTGATAGGCTTTCCCTCCACTCATTTTTTTGTGGTTTCCAATTGTAGTGGGAAAAGTGCCTACAAATATTACCAATGAGTCAGAAACTGCACATTCCCTGGTTGCATCAGTGAGAAGCCAAGTACAGAGTGAACATACAGTTTGCAAAATGATTTCTGTGACAGAGTCCAAAACTATGGTTACTGTGTTTCACTTTGCTTTTTTTCTTATCCATTTGATAAGAAATCAATTTTAGTAACAGTCAGGTCTTGTCCACCAGTTTTAGCCCATGGATAAATGTCAGTTTGCCTCTTCTTACTACCAGAAGTACGTGGAGCACGTTAAGTACCTCTTTGGTTCTATTTTAATATTGGAAGGAAGAAATTTTGTGGAGCCTGCAGACAACCCAGAGCAGGAAAAAGACAGTCTTTTGAAATCATAGCCTTTAACTTGATGAGGATTCTCTCTCTCCTGACTTCTCCAACCCCACAATGGCATTTCATCAGAAAAAGGGTTGTATCAGTCACCGTTCTTAAGTAGTCAACAAAAAGAATCAATTAATATAAGCAGAAAAGGAACATATTAAGGACACTAGGTAGCTTCTGGTGTCTTTGGGAGAACAGGGAACCAGGCTTGAAGGTTTGTAGCCAGATAGAATGGCCACATTACCCAGGACTGGTGCCCCAGCAGAGGCCCCATACCCCCTCTGGTATCAACAACCCTGAGCCTGGATACCACCTTTAGATCCTCCTGTTCTGCTGCCTCTGGAAGTCACACATTTCTAGGGCTACCCTCACTAGAATGGGTTCTTGTTAGCACCTGCCTCTCTTTATCACTATCTTCCAAATCTATGACTTATATGTGAGCATCTCTGGTTGCAAGCACTTAGATCACATGCTTGTGCCAAAGTTACAAAAAAGACTGGAAAAATTAATTTCTAGTATCTTCCTTAGAGTAATGCATACTCTAAAGTAGAGAACTTCCCAAAGAAGTCATGTTCAAAGATGCCAGACCATCACAAAGAATGGTTTAAGTATTCACTCCCTTGGTTTCTTCACAGAGCTTGTTATGGATTGAATTGTGTCCCCAAAAAAATATGTGTTGTAAATTCTAACCTTTATGACTGTGGTTAAAATCCCATTTGGAAATGGGTTGTCTCTGTTATGTTAATGAGGCAGGATTAGTGTAGGGTGTGTTTTGAGTCAATCTTTTTGAGATATAGAAGAGATTTAAAAAGTAATTGAAGTGCAGAGACAGAGGAAGAGAGATGGCAAGCCACATGAAGATCAACCAGGTGCAGAAGCTCAGAGAGGTAAGGGCCTTCCTCCAGACCTGAAAGAGAGACAAAACCTTCCCTTAGAGCCAGTGCTCTGAATTCAGACTGGTAGCCTCCTAAATTGTGAGAAAATAAATTTGTTTGTTAAAGCCATCCACTTGTGGTATTTCTGTTGTAGCAGCACTAGATAATTAAGACAGAGCTGGAAAGCTGGAATTCCAACTCCCCTGAGGTGGAAAATAGGCTGACACTCTAGGTCAGGAAGAATAAGGTCAAGAGGAATAGGTTTGTTTCTGTTCTGCTCTTCTGCTCCCACTAATCCTCATTCTACCCCTTGCCCCTTGTTCTTATTAGCTAAGTGTGTTTAAGCAAATTACTCAACATTTCTAGTCCAAGTCATCATCCCACCTGGAGCCTCTCTGCTTCCACTTTTGCCCTCCAACAGCTCATTTCCACACACTAGCCAGACTGAGCTTTTCACAACATAAAACTGATGACTTACTTACTACTACTTACTACTTCTTGACTTAAAACCCTCCAATGGCTGCCTAAACACTTTACCAGAGCTGGCAAGACCCTATAGGAATTGGCTCCTGCCTAGATTTCCTTCTAGCCATCTAGGACTATCCTTCCCTCATTAATTATGCCCCAGCCCTACTGACTCCCCAACACTGCCAAGCGTGTTCCAACTCAGGGCCCCTGCACTTGCTGCTTCCCTGCTTGGAATGTTCTCCCAGATCACTAAATGGGTACATCCTTTCTGTCATTCAGATTTCAGCTTATGTGTCACTTCCTCAGCAAGAACTTCCCTGTCCACACTATCTAAATGGACCCCATTCCCATTCTTTATACCATCCTCTATTTTTTTTAATCATAAAATCCCTGGGTGGAACAAACAGTTAACACACTCTGCTGCTAACTGAAGGTTGGAGGTTCGAGTCCATCCAGAGGTGCCTTGGAAGAAAGGCTTGCTGATTGATCTACTTCTGAAAAATTGACCACTG
Source organism: Dugong dugon (assembly GCA_030035585.1). Lineage (NCBI taxonomy): Eukaryota > Metazoa > Chordata > Mammalia > Sirenia > Dugongidae > Dugong > Dugong dugon. The sequence goes on along the minus strand of CM057463.1, from coordinate 94,213,595 downwards.
AAACCCCTATGAAGTACAGTTCTACTTTGAGACACGAGGTTGTCATGAGTCAGAGTTGACTCAATGACAACTGGTATTGGTCTTTCTTTTTTTTTTTATCATGTTGCTGTTGTTGTTGTTAGTTGCTGTCAAGTTGATTCTGACTCATGGTGACTCCATGTGTGCAGAGTAGAACTGCTCCACAAGGTTTTCAAGGCCGTGACCTTTGGAAGCAGATTGCCCGGTCTGTCTTCCACGGTGTCTCTGGGTGGGTTCAAACTGCCAAACTTTAGGTCAGTAGCTGAGTGCTTAACCATTTGCACCACCTAGGGAGACCCCTAGGTGTCTGATATAGTGCTGCAAGATGAGTCCCCCAGGTTGGAAGGCACTCATAAGATGACTAGGGAAGAGCTTCCTCCTCAAAGAAGAGTCTACCTTAATGACTTGCATGGAGTCAAGCTATTGGGACTTTCATTTGCTGATGTAGCAGCACTCAAAATGAGAAGAAACAGCTGCAAAATCCATTAATAATTGGAATGTGGAATGTACAAAGTATGAACCTAGGAAAATTGGAAATTGTCAAAAATGAAATGGAATGCATAAACATCGATATCCTAGGCATTAGTGAGCTGAAATGGACTGGTAATGGCCATTTTGAATTGGACAATCATGTGATCTACTACACCAGGAATGACAACTTGAAGAGGAATGGCAATGCATTCTTGTAAAAAGAACATTTCAAGATATATCCTGAAGTACAATGCAGTCAGTAATAGGATAATATCCATATGCCTGCAAGGAAGACCAGTTAATACGACTATTATTCAAATTTCCGCACCAACCACTAAGGCCAAAGATGAAGAAATTAAAGATTTTTATCAGCTTCCGCAGACTGAAATTGATCAAACATGCAATCAGGATGCACTGATAAGTACTGGTGGTTGGAATGCAAAATCTGGAAACAAAGAAGACGGATCAGTAATAGGAAAATATGGCCTTGGTGACAGAAATGGTACTGGAGATTGCATGAAAGAATTTTGCAAGATCAATGATTTCTTCATTGCAAATACCTTTTTACACCAACATAAACAGCAACTATATACATGGACCTCCCCAGATGGAATACACAGGAATGAAATCAACTACATCTGTGGAAAGAGAAGATGGAAAAGCTAAATATCATCGGTCAGAAAAAAAGCCAGGGGCTGAACTGTGGAATAGACCACCAATTGCTCGTATTTAAGTTCAAGCTGAAACTGAAGAAAGTTAGAACAAGTTTAAGAGAGCCAAAGTATGACCTTGAGTATATTCCACCTGAATTTAACACCATCTTAAGAATAGATTTCATGCATTGAACACTAATGACTGAAGACCAGACGAGTTGTGGAATGACATCAAGGACATCATACATGAAGAAAGCAAGAGGTCATTAAAAAGACAGTAAAGAAAGAAAATACCAAAACAGATGTCAGAAGAGACTCTGTAATTTGCTCTTGAATGTCAAGCAGCTAAAGCAAAAGGAAGAAATGATGAAGTAAAAGAACTGAACAGAAGATTTCAAAGGGCAGCTTGAGAAGACAAAGAATTATAATGACATGTGCAAAGAGTTAGAGATAGAAAACCGAAAGGAAAGAAAATGCTTGGCCTTTCTCAAGCAGACATAACTGAAGAAAAAATTCAAGCCTGGAGTTGCAATATGAAAGAATTCTACGGGGAAAATACTAAACAATGCAGGAAGCATCAAAAGAAGATGGAAGGAATACACAGAGTCATCATACCAAAAAGAATTGGTCGACGTTCAACTGTTTCAGGAGGTAGCATATGATCAGGAACCGATGGTACTGAAGGAAGCTGCACTGAAGGCACTGGTGAAAAACAAGTCTCCAGGAACTGATGGAGTATCAACTGAGATGTTTCAGAAAACAGATGCAGCACTGGAAGTGCTCACTTGTCTGTGCCAAGAAATTTGGAAGATAGCTTCTGGCCAACCGACTGGAAGAGATCCATATTTATGCTATTCCCAAGAAAGGTGATCCAACAGAATGTGGAAATTATTGAACAATATCATTAATGTCACATGCAAGCAAAATTTTGCTGAAGATCATTCCAAAGTGGCTGCAGCAGTACATTGACAGGAAACTGCTAGAAATTCAAGCTGGATTCAGAAGAGGACATGGAACCTGGGATAAGCTTGATGTTGTCAGATGGATCCTGGCTGAAAGCAGAGAATACCAGAAAGAAGTTCACCTGTGTTTTATTGACTAGGCAAAGGCATTCGACTGCGTGGATCATAAAAATTATGGATAACATTACGAAAAATGGTAATTCCAGAACACTTAATTGTGCTCCTGAGGAACCTATACATAGATCTAGAGGCACTCTTTCGAACAGAACAAGGGGATACTGCATGGTTTAAAGTCAGGAAAGGTGTGTGTCAGGGTTGTATCCTTTCACCATACCTATTCAATCTGTATGCTGAGCAAATAATGCAAGAAGCTGAACTCTATGAAGAAGAGCCAGGCATCAAGATTGCAGGAAGACTCATTAACAACCTGCACTATGCAGTTGACACAACCTTGCTTGCTGAAAGTGAAGAGGGCTTGAAGCACTTACTGAGAAGGATCAAAGACCACAGCCTTCAGTATGGATTACACCTCAACATAAAGAAAACAAAAATCCTCACAACTGGACCAATAAGCAACGTCATGATAAATGCAGAGAAGATTGATGTTGTCAAGGATTTCAGTTTTACTTGGATCCACAATCAACACCCATGGAAGCAGCAATCGAGAGATCAAAAGACACATTGCACTGGGCAAATCTGCTGCAAAAGACCTCTTCTAAGCGTTGAAATGCAAAGATGTCACCCTGAAGACTAAGGTGGGCCTGACCCAAGCCATGGTGTTTTCAGTTGCCTCATATGCATGTGAAAGCTGGACAATGAATAAGGAAGACCAAAAAAGAATTGATGCCTTTGAATTGTGGTGTTGGAGAAGAACACTGAATAAACCATGGAAAGTCAAAAGAATGAACAAATCTATCTTGGAAGAAGTATGACCAGAATGCTCCTTAGAAGCAAGGATGGAGAGACTACGTCTTACATACTTTCAACACGGTATCAGGAGGGATCAGTCCCTGGAGAAGGACATCCCATGGAGAAGACAGATGGTCAGGGAAAAATAGGAAGACCCTCAACGAGATGGACTGACACAGTGGCTGCAACACTGGGCTTAAGCATAACAAATTATGAAGATGGCACAGGATCAGGCGCTGTTTTGTTCTATAGTACATAGGGTCACTATGAGTTGGAACTGACTCGACATCACCTAACAACAACAACAGGGAGACCCCTTTTTTTATCATAGTTCTTATCAATACCTAAATTATCAAATTAATCTATTTATTGAGCCCCACTAAGGAAGTGAAGCATCACGTTCATCTCTGTATCCTCAGTGCCTAAAATGGTGCCCAGACAATTGACAAGTCTTAATATGGTGTGCCAAACTCCTGAGCCTCTGGCTCTATTCCTTCCACCCCCTGCTTAATTCCAGGCTTCCCTTTGCCCCACTTCCTAAGGACCTAACTGCATTCTCTGTCATGCGTTTGAGCAGATGGGGACTCCCACTTCCCCTGAAGCAGATGGCCTCCTCCATGGCTAGTGTAGGCAGGGTATCAGTAGTCTGGGAGTTGAGAGAATGATTAGAGTGTACAGGGATGTGCAGCCTGGGAGAAACTGAGTGGGAGAGTGGGTAACAGAGACTGGGGATGTCAGGCAGACTAAGAAGTCAAGTGGGGAAAGATGTGACAAAGGAAACAATAGATAAGAGGTTGATAACAAAAGTCAGTTGACTTCCTGCCTGACCAGGACCTAACCTCAGCTGTCATTTCTTCCTGGGTGAGCACATCAGGGAGAACAGACAGGACCAGGCATACAAACCATGTGTCTCAAGAAAGATCTCTTTTTTTAGAGACACAAAGACAGCAGGGTTAGCTAAAACATCCATGTACTTGTTAATACTTCTTGTTAATGCAAAAGCCTGGCTAATCCAAATGCAGGAGGGGCATATTTTGGATTGAATTATCCCAATGATGTCTGAGTTATCTTTGCTTTCTCAGCTACAGCTTGGTAAGAAGGATTGCATCTTTTTTCTCTCAAGTATAGTCCTATTTTAATTATGTTTCCTCTTGGTACTGAGGTAAAGGGCCTCTGCTCCAAGTACATCTTCAAGTGGGCATTTTCTCAAATAGCAGACAGGCATTCACGAAAATCATTACATCAGAGATATTGACCTGAGTGGTGTGATAAGTTAGGTAATAGTTTTTCAGTCTTTTCTATCTTCCTTTTAATTATCTGATACTGTTGTTTATGTTAGTTGCTGTCAAGTCAGCCACCAACTCATGGTGACCCCATGTACAACATGATTGAATCGCTGTGACTCATAGGGTTTTCATTGGCCGGTAGTCCATCATAGTCTGGAAGCTCCACTGAAACCTATTCAGCATCAGAGCAACACATAAGCCTCCACTGAAAGATGGGTGGTGGCTGCGCGTGGGGTGTATTGTCCAGGGAATCGAACCCAGAGTCCCACATGGAAGATGAGAATTCTACCACTGAACCACCACTGCCCTCCTCAATTATCTGAAATATCCAGGTAATAACTTGCATTTCACTCTGCTCATGAAGACATAGCCACAATGTTGTGAGCTGCGGTTTGCATTAGTTGTAACTCTTTGCAATAGTGTTAACAGTCATGTATCCCCACTTCCCCTCATAGGGAAATTGTCCCACTGGTCCTGTGTAGTTCCACTTTGATGAGGAGGCCCCCAGCCCCAGAAAGGGGTCCAGATCTCCTCCCTGTAATCAGGAGGCTTACCAGTGCCCAGGACTGTTGAATGGTGGGCGATGATTGGCTGAGAGGGAGATGCTCAACCTCTCAGTCCTTCCTCTCATCCTCCCTCTCCCGTTGATTTTTAGTTATCTGCCTTCTTTTATTTATTTTTTTATTGTGCTTTAGATGAAGGTTTACAGAACAAGTAGTTTCTCATTAAACAGTTAGTATGCATATTGTTTTATGACATTGGTTAACAACCCCACGACATGTCAACACTCTCCCTTCTCAACCTTGGGTTCCCTATTACCAGCTTTCTTGTCCTCTGCTGCCTTCTAGTCCTTGTCCCTGGACTGTTGTGCCCTGTTAGTCTCGTTTTGTTTTATGGGACTGTCTAATCTTTGGCTGAAGGGTGAACCTTGGGAATGGAAGCAATTATTCATTATCGAGCTAAAAGGGTGTCCGGGGGCCATACTTTCAGAGTTTCTCCAGTCTCTGTCAGGCCAGTAAGTCTGGTCTTTTTTTGTGAGTTAGAACTTTGTTCTACATTGTTCTCCAGCTCTGTCTGGGACCCTCTATTGTGATCCCTGTCAGAGCAGTCAGTGGTGGTAGCCGGGCACCATCTAGTTGTACTGGACTCAGTCTGGTGGAGGCCGTGGTAGTTGTGGTCCATTAGTCCTTTGGACTAATCATTCCCTTGTATCTTGTTGTCTTCATTCTCCCTTGCTCCTGAAGGGGTGAGACCAGTGGAGTATCTTAGGTGGCTGCTTACAGGCTTTTAAGACCCTAGACGCTACTCACCAAGGTAGAATGTAGAACATTTTCTTTATAAACTGTGTTATGCCAATTGAGCTGAATGTTACCAGAGACCATGGTCCCCACAGCCCTCAGCCCAGCAATTCAGTCCCTCAGGGAATTTGGATGTGTCTACGGAGCTTCCATGACCTTTCCTTGTACAAGTTGTGCTGGCTTCCCCAGAATTGTGTACTGTCTTGCCCTTCACCGAAGTTATTACTTGTCTACTGTTTATTTAATATTCCCCCCCCACCCCTCCCATCCCTCGTAACCATCAAAGATTGTTTCTTTTTGTGTGTAAACCTTTTCGAGTGTTTACAGTAGTGGTCTCATACAATATTTGTCCTTTTGTGACTGACTTATTTCACTCAGCATAATGTCCTCCAGTTTCATCCATGTTATGAGATGCTTCACAGATTCATCATTGTTCTTTATCATTCTTTATCGCCATACTCCATTGTGTGTGCATACCATAGTTTGTTTATCCATTCATCTGTTGATGGTCATCTAGGTTCTTTCCATCTTTTTGCTATTGTGAACAATGCTGCAATGAACATGGGCGTGCATATGTCTATTTGTGTGATGGCTCTTATTTCTCTAGGATATATTCCTAGGAGTGGTATTGCTGGATCTTATGGTATTTCTATTTCTAGCTTTCTAAAGAAGTGCCATATCATTTTCCAAAATGGTTGTATCATTTTGCATTCCCACCAGCAGTGCTAAGAGTTCCGATCTCCCTGCAGCCTCTCCAACATTTGTTATTTCCAGTTTTTTTTATTCATGCCAGTAATGCTAGGGTGAGATGGTGTCTCATTGTGGTTTTGATTTGCATTTCTCTAATGGCTGGTGATCGCAAGCATTTCCTCATGTGTCTGTTGGCTGCTTGAATGTCTTCTTTGGTCAAGTGTCTGTTCATTTCCTTTGCCCATTTTTAAATTGGATTATTTGTCTTCTTGTTGTAGAGGTGTTGGATTTTCTTGTAGAGTTTAGAGATTAGATCTTTGTCTGACTTGCAATGTCCAAACATTTTTTTCCAGTCTGTAGGCTCTCTTTTTAACACTTTTGGTGAAGTCTTTTGATGAGCATTAAGTGTTTAATTTTTAGAAAATCCCAGTTATCTAGTTTATCTTCTGGAGTTTGTGTGTTTATGGATTGTATCCTGTTAATGCCGTGTATTAGGGCCTCTAGCATTGATTCTATTTTTTCTTCTATGAACTTTAGAGCTTTTGGCTTTATATTTAGATCTTTGATCCATTTTGAATTAGTTTTTGTATATCGTGTGAAGTATGGGTCCTATTTCATTTTTTGCAGATGGACATCCAGTTTTGCCAGCACCGTTTGCTAAAAAGACTGTCTATTCCCCATCTGATGGACTTTGGCCCCTTGTCAAAGATCAGATGACTGTAGGTGGATGGATTTACAACTGGGTTCTCATTTCTGTTCATTGGTCAATGTATCTGCCTTCTTGCTTTCCTCCCTCAGGTGTTATCTAATCACTCCAAGTGGCAAGAGGATAAATGGACCTCCAAGCAAGCTTCTTCTCTGTCACTTAGGTAGAAGGAGTCTTTGAATCACTGTTTCTACTTTGGTGTGGGCTGGAGGGCGAAAGTGAGAGAGAACCAAAAAAACCTAAACCTGTTGCCGTCAAGTCAATTCTGACTCACAGAGGGGGAGGTAAAAACCCCAAAACAACCAAATTATAGCTTGGAGATATAACATTCACACAGCTGCAAATAATAGAAACTATGTGAGGCACTTAGGCAAATAAGGGCTCAACTGTCTTATAGGAGTCCTGGTTGCACAATGGTTAAGCACTAACCCAAAAGCTGGCACCTACTCCATGGGAGAAAGACCTGGTGATCTGCTCCTGGAAAGATTACAGCCAAGAAAACTCTATGGCGGCATTTCTATTCTGGCACATGGGTTTGTTATGAGTCGGAATCCAGTAGATGGTACCCACCATCACCACCACCAACAGTGTCTTGTGGAACCTTGTCATGGATTGAATTATGTCCTCCAAAAATATGTGTCAACTTGGTTAGGCCATGATTCCCAGTACTGTGTAGTTGTCCTCCATTTTGTGATTGCAATTTTATGTTAAAGAGGATTAGAGTGGGATTATAACACCCTTACTAGGGTCATATCCCTAATCCAATGTACAGGGAGTTTCCCTGGGGTGTGACCTGCACCACCCTTTATCTTACAAGAAATAAAATGAAAGGGAAGAGAGCAGAGGGCAGGGGACCTCATACCACCAAGAAAACAGCACCAGGAGTAGATTGCATCCTTTGGACCCGGGGTTTCTTCGTGGAGAAGCTCCTAGACCAGGGGAAGATTGATAACATGGACTTTCCTCCAGAGCTGAGAGAGAGAAAGCCTTCCCCTGGAGCTGATGCCCTGAATTTGGACTTTTAGCCTGCTAGACTGTGGGAGAATACATTTCTCTTTGTTAAAACCAACCATTTGTGGTATTTCTATTATAGCAGCACTAGATAACTAAGACAAACCTAAAGGCTAGGATGCAGCCAAACCTCAAGAGTAACTATGAGTTACGGACTCAAGCTCGGTCTGGACCCTGTTTCTGCCTCTTGTCTCTTGTCTATGTATTTGCTGTATTTCTTTCCCCCTATCTCTCTTATTCTTCTCTCCTGCATTCTAGCTCACTCTTTCTCTCTCTCTCTCTCTCTCTCTCTCCTTCTTATGCTTACTCTAATTCTTGACCCTACTCTGATTCTGGGTCCAGACCACCCTCCTCTGGGTCTCTGGTCCATGTGGAAGAAACATGACCACTGATGGCTCCTGGATTTACCTGTCACAGATCCAGCCACCCAAATTCCCAGGGAAAGCACTCCGACAAGCCCAACCCTGGGGGCAGGTGCTGTGTTAATGTTATATAAACATGGCAGCTGGAGAGAGTCCAGCAATCATGTGAAAGGTAGTCCGTGGTGAGGGGCAGAAGGAGGGGAAAGATGAGCTGCACACACAACAGGCATAATTTGCTTATACTGCATGGCCAATTATCTTCCTAATTTGTGAGTGAATACTATTAGCATCTCCCGGTTGCCTAGTGTATTTTATCTCACTTAAGAACAGAGAAGAGCACCAGACCCATAGAAATAATTGCAAACTTATCTATCCATATAATAGAGAGGGATCTTTCAGAAATCAGCTACACTTAACTGAAGGTGGGATCCTGCTCTGACCATCTCAATTGTGAGAATTTCTTGGTGCTCTGAGTACTAACTAGCCCACAAGATTAAGTGCTTCATTCTACATTTTTAATAGATGAAGAGCTTTCTTCACTTACTATAATTCTCATGTAATTGAGCCAGATGGGAGTAAGGCAATTAAAAAATACAACGCATAAAGAAAATATTCACTGTTGCTCTTTCTTTTTTTTTGGACTAAAATTTTAATGTTATTGATTTATTTTTTTTCCCTCCCTGGATCTCTCTTTCTTCGGGGTCCTACCTTACTATTCTGTCCTATGGTGACATGTGCACTGCACAGAACAAACAAGGTAGTAGGTGCTTAACGAGTTCTTGCTGAAATAAACTGTAACTGTGTATATCTAATAGGCACAGGGTGTCACACGACTGATTTTGCCATTTCTCCTCTGATGGAACAAGCAAATAGGGAAGAGATAAATGTTGAAGTATATGCCAATATACATCAGAATTCCTTTATGGCTATGTCTGGAGTATTTATTCAGTCTTGTGCAACTCTAGGCTGTGAGGTTCTCTTTGTCAGAATTAGCAGTAGGTGTTGTTCCCTTAGGGAAGTACTAAAAATACTATGCTCCACATACAGCTTTCTTGGGGTTACTGCAGGTATGCGTGTCCTCGCTAGATGCAACAGCCTATCTGCTGTTCTGAATAGATTCTAAGATCTTATGCAGAGTAAATACAATTTATTCTAGAAACATTTATGAAGCAGCTCCTCTGTGCCAAGTGCTGTGTAACTCCAATATGTAAAAATCTAAGATAAACGGATGTGGTAGGGAAATGGTTTTGCTTTTCATTCCCAGTAAACATTCTACGTCTTTCCAAAATCCATAGCTATTCAGATGGGGTGTGTAAAATTTAATTCATGGTGCATTCACGGTTTCTGTTTCCAAATGATTCCTATTCCCTCTACTCTTTCCATAACCATAAAAGCAGTTTTCAAAAATTGAAATCTGCTCTCATATCTCTTAGTTATCTTTCTCTCATTTGAAAATAGCTTAAAGGCAGATTTACATGTACTATTGGTAAGCAGCTTTTTGGGTTTTTTTGTTTTGTTTTGTTTTGTTTTTTCTTTCCTGACTTTTTAACTGAAATTCTTACTGTTCTTTTCTGGTGGTAGAGGAAAAAAATATATTTAATTTTTTTTTTCTTATAAAAACTGAAGATTAAGAAAATAAGGAATATTTTCTAAGAGTAGGTTAACTGTTTTCTCGATATTTACAGTTGTCTGCAAACCAAATAGTGGAGGCATGGCAACTACCAGGTTAATTTGATCACTGTCACAACCAATACCAATAATGAATACATGGAAAGGTTTCTTGAGGGAGATGACCATCTGAAGAACTGAAATTAACAAACACATATGTCTGGCAGGAATTTGAAGGAAATAGAGAGTTTTGATTTCTGCCCTAATACAGCAGTAAACTTTTGCTTGAAGGTCCATATGTAGTGAATTAGTCATGCCTTGAAAGCACTCCCAGCACTCCTTTAATAATTTCTTCCCAATGTAAAAATGACTCCAGTGTATGTGCAACTGTACTGCCTAATGAATTGTTGGAAAGAAGGAGGTCTTCATTAAATTATTTCTGTGAAAACTCTGCATTCAGCAGAAAATGGGATTTACCTCCAGACTGGCTATTAAGACTTTTTGGACATACTCAGCAACTCCATACCCACGGAGTCCAGTTTGCTGTCTAACAGATTCTGCACACAATACTAACAGCATCTTTTATCACAGGGCGTTAAAGTGTTATACAGCTACCTTTTACAATCTTGATTTGCAAACGGAGATTCAGAAAGTTTAAGCAGTTCAGGTCCTAGTCTTTGTCTGCCCTCATTACACTTGCAAGGCTCTGCCCAGGCCGTATCTGGGAAGAAAACCAACTGTGACATAGATAACACCATCCATCTGGGTCACTGCTGCAGTTCCTAGTGATCCATCTGTACTGATACAAGGACGTGGGCTGGGAACACAGGCTACAGTGTCACCTCCACCTCGGCTCACCTTGATCTCCTCTTTTCTGAACTCCTGCTGTTCTCATCCTTGATGCATACACTGCAGTCTTAAGCATTCACTATTCGGCACGGTTGCTTAATCATTTTGTGTTCATTTATTCAACTGGCATACAATTATGAAACATTTACTGTGAGGAAAGCACTGTGCTGGTGTGTGTGTAGTTTGTTTTCATTTTTTTTTTTTAATCTTATTCATTTAAATATCTTCACCTTATTAAAAAGAAAAAAGGATTTGAAGAAACTTGCTATTCTATTGAAGTGAGAAATAAATGGAGTCACTGTCCTCAGGAATTATAACCTAGGAAAAAAGATAAGACATCGTGATGATCACTAGGACTCTCCACAAATAATCCAGCTCTTCTGTTCTCTTGGACATAAGATAGAATTGAAATTCCCTTCCCTCTTTCAAGCTAAGTAGGTGTGACTATGTGACTTCTTTTGACCGATAAAACATGAGTTGAAGTGATGTGTATGACTAAAGCCCAGGATCCCCACATTCTGTGTGATCTCAGCAAGTTACTTGATCTCAATTTGCTTCAGGATCCTCATCTATAATATAAGGATAATAATAATACCTTCCTCCCAGCCTAACAGTTTATAATTAAATAAGTTAATGTCTATAAAACTCATTGAACCATATCTAGCTCCACTAAAGGTACTCAATAAATGTATAACTTGTTGCCACTAAGTCAATTCCAACTCACAGTGATGCTATAGGACAGGGAAGAACTGCTCCATAGGGTTTTCAAGGCTGTAAATCTTTATGGAAGCAGACCACCACATCTTTTTCCTGTTGGTGGGTTCGAACCACCGACCTTTCAGGTAGCAGCCGAGCACTGCGCCAGGGCTCCAAAATGAATGTATGTTGTTATTGTTGTTGTTAGGCACTATTGAGTCGGTTCTGACTCATAGCAACCCTGTGTACAACAGAATAAAACACTGCCTGGTCCTGCGCCATTCTGACAATCATCGCTATGTTTGAGCCCATTGTTGCAGCCACTGTGTCAATCTATCTCTTTGTGGGTCTCCAGCTTTTTTGTTGACCTTCTACTTTACCAAACATGATGTCCTTCTCCAGGGACTGATCCCTCCTGATAACATGTCCAAAGTATGTGAGACAAAATTTCACCAGCCTTGTTTCTAAGGAACCCTCTGGCTGTATTTCTTCCAAGACAGATTCATTCTCTCTTCTGGCAGTCCATGGTATAGTAAATATTCTTCCCCAACACTATAATTCAAAGGCATCAATTCTTCTTCGATCTTCCTTATTCATTGTCCAGCTTTTGCATGCATATGAGGCAATTGAAAATACCATGGCTTGGGTCAGGCACACTTCAGTCCTCAAAGTGACACCTTTGTTTTTTAACACTTCGAAGAGATCTTTTGCAGCAGATTTGCTCAATGTAATACATCATTTTATTTCTTGACTGCTGCTTCCATGGACATTGCTTTTGGAACCAAGTAAAAGGAAATCCTTCACAACTTCAATATTTTCTGTTTATCATGATGTTGCTTATTGGTCCAGTTGTGAGGATTTTTGCTTTCTTTATGTTGAGGTGTAATCCATAGTGAAGGCTGTGGTCTTTGATCTTCATCAGTAACTGCTCAAGGCCTCTTTGCTTTCAGCAAGCAAGGTTGTGTCATCTGCATAGCGCAGGTTGTTAGTTTTCCTCTAATCCTGATGCCACGTTATTCTTCTTATAGTCTGACTTCTTGGATTATTCGCTCAGCATAAAAATTGAATAAGTATGGTGAAAGGATACAACTCTGACGCACACCACTTATCTGTCAGTTTGTTGTAACGTAGTGGCTTGCGTGTTGCTGTAATACTGGAAGCTATGCCACCAGTAAGCATGGTGTGCTCATCTTCGATGTGGTGAAAAACTGGTGAAATTGTGCACTATGGATTAGTATATAAGGACAAGTAACCCCGTGAGTACCTTGCTTATTGAGTAATCCGTCCTTGGCCACGGGTATTTCAAATACCATTAGGGCTGCCCATAGTGGACAGGTTTCAGCAGAGCTTCCAGACTAAGATAGACTAGGAAGAAGAACCTGGTGATATATTTCTAAAAACAACTGGCCAGTGAAAAGTTTATGAATAGCAGCGGAACACTGTCTGATATAGTGCTAGAAGATGAGCCCCTCAAGTTGGAAGGCACTCAAAATACTACTGCGGAAGAGCTGCTTCCTCAAAGTAGAGTCGACCTTAATGATGTGCAAGGAGTCAAGCTTTCTGGAACTACATTTGCTGATGTGGTATTACTCAAAATGAGAAGATACAGCTGCAAACATCCATTAGTAATCAGGTCATGGAATGTATGAAGTATGAATCAAGGAAAATTGGAAGTTGTCAAAAATAAAATGGAACAATTGAAGATATCCTAGGCATTAGTGAGCTGAAATGGACTGGAATAGGCCATTTTGAATTCATAAATCATACGGTCTATTATGCTGGGAATGACAAATTGAAGAGGAAGAGCATCACATTTATTGTGAATAAATGTATACATTACTATTATTACCACTACTTTGGTCACTTAAGTACAATAACCCTACGCTGCTCTTCTTAGAAGTAGGATTCTATTTGAATCTCTACCTACTTAATTTGCTGTTGATCTCCACCACCTACTTAATGTTTACTACTGGATATCACTAGTGTCATTTGTTCTTCTGTCTAACTTCTCTGGGTTGTTTACTGCTGACACTTGCCCCAACAACTTGCAATACCCTATAGTTAGCTTGTCTCAACTTCAGGGTCATTTCTGATCTGTCCTAAGAGTTTTATCATGCCCAAATTAAGTGGTCCCTAGATGATTGAGTAGGGTGTGTGTGTGTGTGTTAATGTGTGTCTTTATGAAGATATATCACCCCCAACCCCATGTCTGCTGTCATGTTTCCTAACTCTTTGCTGTGAGCAGTCATTTTTCATTTCCAGCTGTGCATTTGCTAATAGCAGCCCTTCCTCTTCTAATTTGCTGCCTCTAATGTGCTGTGGGTTTACTAGCCAGGAAAACCCAGCTTGTGTGAAATATATATACAATAAGAGTGAAGAGACTTTGACAGAGAGTTTCTGGGGCTCTTCCACGAGTCAAGGGAGTGAGAGTCAGTGTGAACATTTTAACATATATTCTGGCTGCTTAGAAGATTCTTTTTAACTCACATTCTTATTCTTGGTTGTGGTCCAGGAAAGGTGAGCTTGTCAGACTTCTGAGTCCCAAAGAGGTGGAGTATTACTATGCTAATTTTATTACTAGAAAATGAAAAAAGCATTCAACTCATCTCTTGCTCATGACATCTAAATGTCCTGGGGCAAATAACAAGAAGGGAAGTGAACATTTGTTAGTGAGAGAGCTTTGGGGGTTTTGCCAATCTAACCTTTGAACCTCCTTCCCGTGTTTAGAGAATTTCTACACAGCATGAAACTTTGTGCAGGATAGATACTCTTCCAGGTTCCCTGGCTCTAGAAGCCAGAGTGAAGAACTGTACAGGGTGATAGCAATGGCAACATACAGTGCCTAGGGGCAATGGTGCCAGTGGTGGTTTCCAATGAATGGTGCTGGAGGTGGCAGGGATTCAGGTGTAGTGTTAGGATTTAGCAGTGGCAGCAGCAGTGCTATTCTAAATGTATGTTCCTGAGATGCTACTGTGGCTGTGTATCTGATCAGCTGGCCCTCTGGTCCCCTCCTGTTTTCTAAGCCTACTTATCCAGCCCTCCAAACAATATTGTTACTATCCAATCATTTTCCAGTAAACTGCTGATATACTTAATCAGCATCAATTCTGCTGTTTGCAGCCAAGGAGCCTGTAGGACAGGTGGATGATTTCTTATTTTGCTATCTAAATCACGTATATATATACAGAGGGAGACACAGTCTGTCCCTGGCTGGTGCAAACAGTTAAACGCTCAACTACTAGCCAAAAGGTTGGTGATTCGAGCCCACCCAGAGGTGACTCTGAAAACAGACCCAGAAATCTCCTTCTAAAAGGTCACAGCCTTGAAAACCCTATGGAATACTTCTACTCTGCATATATGGGTTGCCATGAATTGTAATCAACCTGTTGACAACTAGTAACAAATATGTGTGTGTACATGTGTGTATTTGTTGTTAGCTGCTGTCGATTCCGATTCTGATGGCTGAAAGTGAAGAGGATTTGAAGCTCTTACTGATGAAGATAAAAGAACTACATCCTTCAGTACGGACTGCATATCAACATAAAGAAAACAAAAATCTTCACAACTGGACCAATAAGCAACATCATGATAAACAGAGAAAATACTGAATTTGCCAAGGATTTCATTTTACTTGGATCACCAATCAACATCTGTAAAATGGCAGCATCAGTGAGTCCTCTAACTTCATGAGGAGAGAGAATCACCATCAACTTCAGCCCAAAGCTAATTCCTATTAGGTGGAGGTCAGACATATCTCCAATCTCCAACCTTTTGACCAATTCTGACACCATCTATCCCTCCCATGGCACTCTCTACTTCTCTGCTGGGTTTGATAATTGGTTGTAATGGCCACACAGAACTCACAGACCATACTCAAGATTATGGGGTTTATTAGGGAAGTAACGTGTTACAGTTCAAGATTAGAATCAACCTGGAAGTAACAGGAACAATTCAGGATACAGCTTTTCAGCTCTCTTGCTGCATGGATCAGCAAACCCACTGCAGCCATCTGCCGGTCTCATGCTGCTGCTGTCTCCAGGGTTAGAGTTCTCTGTCTCCTCGTCAAGGAGGTTCTCAGTACAGAGACCTTGGGTCCAAAGGATGTGCTCTGCTCCTGGCTCTTCTTGATGGCAGGAGGTCCCCCTCAACCTCTGGGATTGGCTCTTTCTATCTTTAGCAGGATGGCAAAACTGACCAACCCCCTTGGTGGGCCACAGACATCTTATTTGCAAATCCCAGCCAACCCTGGAAAGAGTTTTACACCTTATTTGCACAGTCCCACTCAATCATTTTGTGGGAGTTACAAGACTATGGCTAGAAGGGCCACACAAAAGCAATCCACTGCACCGCAACACCCATGGAAGCAGCAGTCAAGAAATCAAATGACGTACTGCGTTTGGCAAATCTGCTACAAAAGATCTCTTTAAAGTGTTAAAAAAGCAAAGATACCACTTTGATGACTCAGGTGTGTCTGACCAAGCCATGGTATTTTCATCGAGTCAGTTCCGACTCATAGTGACCCTATGTATAACAGAATGAAATGCTGCCTGGTCCTGTGCCATCCTCACAATGATCGCTATACTTGAGTCCATCATTGCAGCCACTATGTCAATCCATCTTGTTGAGGGTCTTCCTCTTTTTCACTGACCTTCTACTTTACCAAGCATGATGTCCTTCTCCAGGGACTGGTCCCTCCTGATAACGTGTCCAAAGTAAGCGAAACAAGGTCTGCCATCCTCACCGCTAAGGAGCATTCTGGTTGTACTTCCTCCAAGGCTGATTTGTTCCTTCTTCTGGCAGTCCATGGTATATTCAATATTCTTCACTAACACCATAATTCAAAGCATCAATTCTTCTTTGGTCTTCCTTTTTTATTGTTCAGCTTTCGTGTGTGTGTGTGTGTGTGTGTGTGTGTGTGTGTGTGTGTGTGTAGAGAGAAAAGGGGCGGGAAGGGGAGGAGCTCTAGTGGTGCAATGGTTAAGTGCTTGGCTAATCAAAAGGTCAGTGGTTCAAACTCACCAGCTGCTGCATGGAAGAAAAAACCTGGCTATCTGTTCCCATAAAGATTACAGCCTAGAAAACCCTGTGGGGCAGTTCTACTCTGTCATACTTGACAGCACACAGAAACTACATATACAAATATATTTATATACATATACACACATAACATATATGTGTATGTAATCATTTGATTTTCAAAGATAGTTTAGAAATTCTTTGGATTATGTTCAGCAAATTTTATTAACATATCCTAACACAATTATACACAGAAGGCAGTAAAATTCTATTTTGACTTATTAATTCCTATGTAGTTTCAGTCCCTAATATCTTGAAACCTAGGACATAGTGTTTAAATCATAAAAAAAAGAAAAGAAAAAATCACTTTTCTTGCCCAGGAAATAACTACAGAAGTTTTTCCAAGGAAAGGTTGGTTTGGAGCAACACCATAATATCCTCGCTAATATGAAGTACCTGGCAGTTATTTTGATAGCACAAAAGAAAAAGAACTTAGATATTTTCTACTACTTCCTATGACAAACTTTCATTAATTTGATTTTAGTGTTGCGGTTTAGTAACCATGAAGAAAAGTAGAAAGATCCATAAACATTAATTCAAAACTAACAAAAATGTATGTATTCAATTACTTTGCTGTCTACTAACTTATAAAAAAAATTTCAAGAAAGAGTTGTTCAGTCTTCTCATGTGGCCTAAGCTGTGGGTTGGACATATCCCATTATGAGTATTGGATACCAAAGAAAAAGGTGTAAATATGTAGTGTGTGTGTGTGTTTGAGAGACAGAGAGAGAGTGAAGAGACAGAGACAAACATGTCCATGATGCTGAGAACCAGAGATAAGACATGAAAATATAAAAATACCCTTTTTTTTGAAGGGCTGTCCCATTCTTGGTTCCAGTTTTCCTTGAAATGGAATTCCATTTCTGCCCTTGGACTCTGAGATAAATTCCTATACTCTTAGAAAAATTCCTTAAAAATAAAAAGAAAAATTACTTGTTGGTTTCAGTTATTTACCATCAACAAACCCTGACTAATGCAGAAGTAGATCTGTATTCATTATCTCTTTTAGAAGTCCACAGCTGAATATTTCTAATAAAAAGCTATACTCTATATTTTTGACCACCTGGGTGGGGCAAACAGTTAAGTGCTCCACTACTAATAGGTTGGCAGTTTGAGTCCACCCAGAGATGCTTTGGAAGAAAGGTCTGGTGATCTACTTCTGAAAGTTCACAGACATTGAAAACCCTATGGAGCATAGTTCTACTCTGACACATGAGGTCATCATGAGTCAGAATCAAATGATGGCAACTGGAAAAGAAATCATTTTTGGGGGGAAAAAAAGCCCAAGTCGCCTAAGTTTTAAATGCCCTCCAAATGATACCCAAGGGTGGATGATCTACCAAAACTTATCAAACGTGAATGGAGTTGAGATTTTAAACCTGTTTTTGAAACATTTGTTTTGTAAATGTTTCTCAAAATTTCAAAGCAATAATAATTGACTGCCTATTCTCTTCCTTGAACTAAATGATTTGACAATCTCTGCAGGGGCTTTGGCTGTGTGGTTTACAATCACCATCCCCATCATTTGAGCCGGATGAACTGGACATGTGTTGCAGCCAGTCAGCTGAGGGAAAACTCACCAGCCATTACAGTAAAGGGAGTAAGTGAGGTGAGCTTGTGTGCCACAGACTATGGGACAGGCAAAGTGCACACACATAACAGAAGGTGTTCAAAAGGTGTACAAGGAACAGCAGTATGCAAGAAGAGACATCACACTGGGAGATAGGGAGCCTTGGGCCCAGACCCCGTATGCAGTGGGATTGAATGAGATATGTATTTGTAGAAGAGAGCAGCTTGTCACCTTTTCCTATGACCTACAAATGAATCTTGTGCTTAAGACCAAATGTGTCAGCCTGGCTTCTTGGACAAGGTGAGAGTGTAGGCTGACTCCCTTTTACTGAGAGTAAAAGGTTCCTTTAACTTGACCTAAAAAAGAAATCCCATAGCAACTGATCATCCCTCCCCTCTTGGCCTGAACACATGTCAAAATTCCCAGAAACTGCCTAGCTAAGTGTGTTATATGGCACCTGGCCAACTCCACTGCTATATCTCTTCCCAGCAGGGTCTCTATTCCGCAACTCAAGAGGGGTGCATGCAGAACATCATCCTTTCTGCAGGAAGTGACCCACTGACCATGAGGGACAGGCACCCACTATTGAAGCTGATCTTTCTCTGTCTCTTCTCCGTGTGAGTAAAGCATTGTTCCAACCAATGCCTATGTGAGTCATGTTTTTATTGGCAACCATGATATCTGCAAGCCATGGAATGTGTTGACATCCTAAGGTTACTGCTCCTGGTGGCAGGCACTGTCACTCTCTTTGCTACCCTCCATACAGTGAAACTCCTCCCCTGAAGGTGGTAATAGGCGTTACTTGCTCAACAATATTAAAAGCCTAATACAGTGTCTGGCATATAGTAAATACTCAATATATTCGTATTATTAGATAATAGTTTTCCTTCCTTCTTCCCTTGCATAAAATCATACTTTGTGGGAGGTGCGTCACCTACACATCAAGACGGAGGTTGGATTCCATGATCACAAGGTTCCTTCTAGCTCTATGAGTAAGACAAACTTAGCAGTAACTTTACCTCTGAGCAGCCCTTTGATCTAGGACCACTGTTTGATAAACTCAGGACACCTAATCCTCTCTTGGTCCTCTAGCCTGTTAACTGAGAGTGGGTGAGAGAGGATGGAGAAAGTAATTTCTGTTCTAGGGAAAATAACTGTTCAAGATCATTTGGCTCTAGGCCCATTTTTCATGTATTTGTGTCTTGCCATTTCTACTGTTGTTGCTGTTAGGTGCTGTTGAGTTGGTACATAGCAACCCTACATACAATAGAACAAAACACTGCTCAGTCCTGTGCCATCCTCACAGTCTTTGCTATGCTTGAGCCTATTGTTGCAGCCGGTGTGTCAGTCCATCTCTTTGAGGGTCTTCCTCTTTTTTTCTGACCCTCTACTATGTCAAGCATGATGTCCTTCTCCAGAGACTGGTCCCTCCTGATAACATGTCCAGCCCACTTCAAGGATGGTATAGATGCACCTGTGGTCTCATAAGAAAAGAGCAGGACCTGAAGCAGACAAGAAAATTGGAAGTCTTTGTCATTCAAGTTCCATCCTAGAAGTTGGAAGAGTCTAGTCCTGTGTGATCTTGTGGACATAGTTTTTCCTATCTGGGAAGCAGAAGCATTAACCAGTTTTCCACACCTGTGAGCACAGGTCTGAGCATCTGTTTTCCATGTTACTAAAGATGTTGGCCAAGGCTAGATGTGGGCAAATTAAAAAATGGAGGTGGTCTGTTGAAATGAAAACTGGGACAGGGGCCAAAACATCTGGTTCGACTATTATCTAGATATGTGACCTTGGACAGGTCACTTCACTTTCTTGAGCCTTGGTTTTCTTATGTGTAAAATGGGACTAATAGAAAACACTTTTAATATTTATTGAAGAGGAGAAAATGTTTGTAAAGTATCTTAAACATATATAAAAATAAAGTAGACTCCAAATTTTAATTCAGGGCCTACTTTCCACATTTATGTCCTCTCCCTGCCTTTCAGTTTCTCTTCACATTTCTTCTTTCTTTTCTCTCTCCCCTGTGTAGCCAAAAGTTTCTGAGGTTAGGAAATAAAGTCTAATTAATTTACAACAAGGTATTAACATCATAGGTGACCTCTCCCTTATGCCATCTGCACGTTAACGAATGATTCTCTGGTTTTAGGATATCAGATAATCGCATGAAACAGGACAGAAGAAGAAGGTAGGGAAGGATATATGGGGAGGTCAGGGTAGGGATAGGGGAGGTTAGCAACCTAGTATCCCTAGGCAAGAACCTCTCTGATACCTCAAAGACAGCAGCCTGCTTTAGCTGAAACAAACATGGCCATACAAAAGCACAGCCCGAACCTATGAAAGCGAGGCCCCACAGACAATTGAAATTCTCTTTCCTCTGCAGCTTGGTCTGCAGTGATACTGGCAGATGCTAAACTCCAGCCTGTTTAGAACAGTTAATTGGGTTACAGAAGCTGCCAGAATCCCAAAGTCATTTTAAGAAAGGGCAACACTTTGAGATCTGAGGCAGAGGTCAGAGAACACAGACACTAATCCCATTTTTAAAAGAGCAATGGACAAATAGGGGAAAAAAGAAAGCAAGGAAAGTACGTCCTTGACAATCTGGGAACTCCTAAACAGTCCCTTATAAACAATACTGGTATCAAGTATAAAGTGGCCCTGGCTCTTTTCTCCTGCGACAGACACTGTATATTCATAAAGGATGCTACCGCAATAGTGCTGCATATTCCTAACCTGTTCCTCAGCTCCCAGCCTATACCTCCTGGGACAGCAGAGGATCTTTCAGAGACACCCTTCCTGCTGGAGAAGGTTCTCATCTGGGAGTGGTGAGGTTGGAAAGGGGGAGAAGATAAGCTGTTAAAGGGAATGAACTGAACAAATACCTGGGCATGTTCAGAGCATTTTTTAATGGGCTGCATCAAAACATTACAAAGTCAGAACTGCTGTCTGCGCCCCTGCTTCTCTGGAGTAGAGAAAACCCAGAATCAAACCAGTTGCCTTGGAGTCGATTCCCAACTCATGGCAACCCCATGTGTGTCAGAGCAGAACTGTGTTCCATAGAGTTTTCAGTAGCTGATTTTTTGGAAACACATCGCCAGGCAATGGTCTCTGGGTGGACTCAACTGTCAACCTTTCTGTTAGCAGACACGCGGTTAACTTCGCACCACCCAAGGAAAGACACCCTTAAAAACCTAGAGACCCAACTCTTCCAAAGAGTTTACCCCAGAAAGCCTGTGCTGGAGGTGGGATGGGATATAACAAAACAAACAGTCCATAGGACTTTACTGCCACCAGCAGGGCCCAGAGGAAGTGCAGGGCTGGAACTGCAGGTCTGGAGGCAGCCAGGGACAGCCTAGAGTAGGTGACCCCTGGCAGGTAACAAAACATGTGGCTGAGCTGACCTCACCTTGTTCTCACCCACTCCCTCCACTCGCAAGGATTTGGAAATACAGTTCTTCCTGCCCTAAAGCTCAGAATGAGGGGTTTGGAGACCAAACTCCAGTTAAGGTTCCCAATACCGCCCCCCCCCCCCCCCGCCTCCGCTCCTTCCTCAACACACAGACACTCGCAACGGTCACACTTTTATTCCCCAAGGTCTTAGTGTCCTGGGATTTGCAGTATTTCCATGGTTGCAGAGGGGTGTGGCCCGCAGATGGCACTTTGACGCCTGAGTCCCTCTGCATTTCAAGTCACCCAGGCCCCCTACCCATTCCACCTCCAGCCCAGACCCCAGATCGCACAGTCCTGCGTCCGCTCTAGCCACCGTGGATCAACGTCACGGGGAGCTGACAAGCGCTTTTCAAGGATTTAGAAAAGTGGCTGAAGTGTATCACATGAAGCCGCGGGCAGGGGCGGATTAACTAGTAAGCAAGGTACTCACGGGTCTACTTGTGTTTACTTACTAAAGCTGTAGTGCACAGGTGAAATTGTGCACTACAGATTAGTAACAAGCACAAGAAAATCTAGAGGTATCTTGCTCATTAGGTAATCTGTTCCTGGCCGTGGGTCAAGACCAACTTTGAGCCCTCGTCCTTCCCGCCCCAATCTGCGGCCACCCGCGACTTGGGAAACGTTGCGCGGGGCGGCGCTACAGGGAGCCCGGCAGCCGCCCGGCCCTGGCGCGCCCCGGGCCGCTGGGGCTCCCGGCATCCTCGCGGCCGACGGGCCCGAAGCCGCCGCGCCCGGCGGAGCGGCCGGGGAACGCGCCTCGGTGGGGGCAGAAAGAACCCCAGCGAGCCCGAGAGGCCCCAGAGGGCTCCCTGCGGAGACTCGCTCCCGGAAAGCATCTGAGACCACGCGGCGAGGAGCACGTGAGAGGCGTCGCTTCGCTATAAAAACCCCGCTTGGCCTCGCGTGAGGAGCAAGCGAAGCGGTAGGACGCGGCCCCCCTCCGCCACGAG
This sequence comes from Dugong dugon, assembly GCA_030035585.1. Taxonomy (NCBI): domain Eukaryota; kingdom Metazoa; phylum Chordata; class Mammalia; order Sirenia; family Dugongidae; genus Dugong; species Dugong dugon. The sequence continues at coordinate 94,191,030 of CM057463.1, read as the reverse complement.
AGACGGGATGATGGTGACCCTCCCTCTAGGACCGCCGAGCTGGTCCTGACTTTTGAGGATTCAGACCCTCGGGGGCCAGTCTTGGGGCGTGCCGTCTAACTTTGAGGCCGGATTCCCTGCACTCCGGCATAAGGGCGCAAACGCCTGCACGCGTGGATTCCCGAAAATGCCCAGGGCTTGTTTGACCTTTAGGAGAGTTGGAGGGGGAGCAGCAAGAATGTCGGGCTAATTTATTGACTGCTTTTCACTAAGGAGGCAACCACGAGCGCTCGGGTTTGTCCCCGGAGGAGGTCGGGAGGCACCTGGGCAGCCCCGAAGCCCCTCGCATCCCTCCAATCCCCCGCCGCCCTTTAAAGCCGCCGGTTATTTCGGCGCCACGCTTAGCACCTGCAGATAAACTCGGACGCCTTTCGCATATAAAGTTTGGTCTTCTCTCCTCGCCCACTCAGTCCCCGTCACCTGGCAGCCCCCTCCTCCTGCGGAAGGCGCGGGCGGGGAGATGGCCGCGGGTTCGGCTGCCCGCACAGGCGCTTTCCGGCGCAAAGGGGCGCCGCGCGCGTAGCTGCCGCCACGTTGACCTTCGCTCCCGCCGGCTGCTGCGCTGAACCCTTGTTGCGAGCCAAGGCGGATGTCCAGAGGCGCAGAAGGCGGCGGCAACAGGGGCCGTATGACTCCTCCCCGCCTGCCGGTGGTGCGCGCCACGGAGCTCGCCGGCGGCGCTTCGGGCTCGGAGCGGCTCTGAGGCACGCGCCTGAGGGGATCGACCTAATCGTTCCGCGGAGACGCGGGCAGAAACCCAAGAAGTAGGAGCGGGTGGCGCCGGCGGCTGCTGTTCCTCCCGGAGGGCGATGTGGCCGGCCGGAGCGGGCGCCAAGCTGCCCTGTCCCCGAGACTCCGCGCTCAGGCGGGCAGCTTTCTCCGGGAACCTCACCGCCCTGCCTTCTCACCTCGTGCCCGCCGGCCGCAGCGTCCGAGTCTTCATCAGCGCCAACCCTGAAGGTAAGTCACTCGCTCGAGTTTGTTCGTCTGCCCTCTGTCAGTCCACGCAGCGGGAGCCGGCGAGTGTATATGCTGCACAGCCCGGTGCGCCTTGCGTTCTCTGCCGTGGCTGACCTGAGCGCGTGGGAATTTCATTTAAGCCACTTTCATTCGCCCAATCTCTCATCCCTTCTGCCTGCTTACAGCCCCTAGGATACCCATTCTCGTCCCCTAGGTGACTCCCCTGGGTCAAGCTAAGAGACGTCCGAGGAATTAGGAGCTTCTCAAAGCTCCATCCTGCCCCTCTTCCCTTTATTTTAAGCGGTTTCGTCTCTGAGGTTATCAGAAACGCAGATAGTAGCTCCTCTGGCTCTGTGCTCTACTGTGGATTCGTGAATGGGGGATCCCTGCATTGTCACTTGTTTCGGCCGGGGCGGGGTGACCGCGGGGTTCCCTGAGACTTGTCTCTTGAGGGCGCGACGGTACCCTTTGCCTTCGGGGGCCGAGGACACCGTTGTTAACCGAGGGGCTGCGAGGTCGAGGGGAAACAGGCTGTGTGGTCCCGGGCCCGGCAGGCGCTCAGCCCAGCGCAGGTTTCGCGGTCGAGCGCCCAGGATGAGCTTATCGCCGCAGTAGGATCCCCGAGCTTGATCTCCCAGATCTAGAACCTGGCCTACTCAACCGTGTTCTTGCTTAAGTCCGGGCACCTTGTAGGCGCTCAGTGAAAACTTGTTGATTTATTGCATTCACAAATCAGTTATTGCTGGGTGGTTAATTCGTTGCTCGTCACTGTCTTTTAGTTCTCTTTCTGAAGTGTTAACTTTCATTTGTAGTAGGTGAAAAAACAGTGGGATGCATTTGACTAGGGGCTGGAAAAAACTGCAGGAATTATTCTTCTAGGAAAAAAAAGTTCGGTTGAACATGAATGTACAGACGACTGAAATAGAGGTGGGAAATCCAAGGCTAGGGTCGCTATGAGTCGGAATCGACTCAGTGGCAACTGGTTTGGTTTTTTTTTTTTTCTTTTTGTGTGTTTATTTTTTTTTAATCAAGCCTTGGGCTAATAAAAAAAGAAAAGAAAAGAAAAAAAATAGCCAGAAAGTTTGTACTCAGTCTTCGGACAGAACTTGAAAACTCAAGACTCTGGTTGCTTGTGAAAAGTATTCAGTGAAGACCGACAAAAATAATTTTGTATAAATTTACCCTTTCAAAGCAAAGCACTCACGTTATGATAAGGAGATAGGGAAAGGAATGAAATAGGCCACACACCTTAGTATTGGGAGGACTATAGACTTTTGAGGGAAGCCATAACCCTGCTTTTATCAGCACCCAACTCGCTTCCAGGGAATGTGATAATTAAAGGAGGTTTTTAGGAATCTAGTGGTGGTGGGAGGTGCGGTTGAGTGGGTTCCGACTCCCAGAGACCCTGTGTACAACAGAATGAAACAGTGCCTAGTCCTGCACTATCCTCACAATCTTTGCTGTGTTTGAGCCCAAGGAAACTGTAGTACACTTTAAAAAATAATTTCACCTTTAATGTGTCTTCTAAGATTTTTACTTACTAAATATGAGTCAGAATTGACTGGATGGTAACTAACGACACCATGGATGAAGAAAATCTAATCAAGCTTATGCAGCTTATTTAAGGAAATCTGCAACTTAATTTTTCAATGTTTTTAAAATATTACAAAACATTTTAAAGTGCTTGAGAGAATTGTTAGCAAAATGTTTAATTAGCCTGTAAAATTTCAGTTCTCTTGAGCTTAGAAAATTGTGTTATGAAAAGTATTTCAATGAGCCGATGCAAAGCCAGCTTTTTCTTTAAACAGGTTGCTTCTAAAGTATAGTGCAGTGAAGTGTGTTAATAACAGCATTGCTAGTTAATTTTTCCTTGCTTTACATTTGAAATTTAAAGAATAAAAATTGGTGATAATGGATTTATATTGAGTCAGTTTAATATTGAATTACCTAACATGGACGAGAATGTGTGATTTGGCAGATTCTCTAGTTTCTTGAAATAAAAGCTTTAGCCTGTATTAATCTTAGGAATGCAATCAGGAGGGAGACGTTGATCATGTCTTCTGGTTACTGTTTGTTCTGAGCAGCTTCCATGTTGATCTCCAAAGCACAGAAATGTGAAGCTTATGTTGAAGTTTCAATTGGGGCAGGACCTCACATTGCAGAGCGAAGGGTATATTGACTAGGAAAGATGGAGCTGGGCGTTTTTTAATGATCTGAACGTGAGGCCTTGCAATCTTGGTAAATACTCTGTCAGAGGCAGTTGTTTACGGCAGGATCTTTATGGATGCAATTTCAGGAAGCAAATGGTTGTGTTTTGGTACTATCCAATATTAGATTCTTGGCCAATACTGAAGAGCCTCTCCACTGTCAAATTAACACAAATAGCATTATCTCATGCTTTCCTTTGCAAACGGAAATCCAATTTATGCTCTAAATAAAAGCTTCTTTGTGCTTAAAGCAATACTTTTAAGAATCCAGCAAGGCTCTCACTTAAATTATTCTTTTAATAGGTATTGCTTTAAAAGGCTTGTATGAAATTTCTTCTTCAGTAATAAAAATAATTCCTGTCTTTCGAGTGGAAAATGACTTTCCCATATATTAGCTCATTCAGTATTTTAATTTTTATTTCCATTTTCAAAAACAACCCTGTGAGGATAGTGGAGCAAGGGGTATTCTCCCTCTTTCAAAGATAAGAAAACTGAGGCTACAGGAGGCTAAGCTACTTGCTTGAATTCACATAGCAGAGTGAAATAGGGTGGAGCCTGCAGGACACTCAAAACACCCCTCTTGGTACTCTTTGGCCAGCCTAGGCTACTGTGCCAGGTTTCTGTGAAGTATCTTACACCCACATAGACAAGAGAATAAGCTGGATATCACCAGTAGGTCCTTGAAGTCTGAAAGCCAAAAGATGCTGAGTAGCATGAAGGGAACATGGCTGCCCTGATCCATTTTGCTCCCACCAAGAGGTAGCCCTAGGAACATTCAAGGAAATTTCAGAATGTACTGGACACTAATGAACACATTCCTGTCCATAAGTCTATCTACATGTGACCAATCCCCACCACATGAAAGACACTGGAGAAAAACCAGTGTGGGAGGCAATGGCATTGTCCTAGATGCTCTTAAGTGGATAGGCCTCATCTGGTTTCATCCCTTACCCAACATAGACATCTCATCTGCTGCATCTTTATTAATCCTTGGAAGTTTTCTAGTTATTTAGTCACTGTCTCTCTGCCAGAAGAGCACTTATACCTACTTGGAACAGTGATTCTAAAACACATAAAATCCTCCCTCCACTGTGATGAGCCAGAATGTTCCATGACTATGGAGAGAGGAGACTGCACAATTTTCTATCCTATTATTGGAGTTTGAGGTGGCCCAATGAATAATGCGCTACTTCTCTGCTTCAATTCTTAACCAATTTAGAGTAAGGAAAAGTCTAAAGCAGCGGGAATACCAAAATACTTTATTGCTGATAAAACGAAGGCCTGATCCTCTGGGCCAGATGTGGTTTTGGAATTCCAAATTATTTACACGTGGGGGGTAAAATTGTGCATATACCATTTATTATGTAGAATCTGTGGTGACACTTCATTATCAAAAACAATAATATTAATAAATGAAAATAACTTCATTGCAAGTCAAAAAAAAAAAAGTTGCCGTTGAGTTGATTCTGACTGACTCTGAGGACAGATGCAACTGCCCTATAGGATTTCCAAAGCTGTAATCTTTACAGAAGCAGACTGCCACATCTTTCTCCCGTGGAGCGGCTAGTGGGTTTGAACCACCGACTTTTCGGTTGGCAGCTGAGAGCTAACCACTGTGCCACTAGCACTCCTTATTCCAAGTCAGTGTTATACAGTAGAATTTTCTGCAGTGCTGGGAATTTCTTTATCCATGCTGTCCACTATGGTAGCTTCAGTCACATGTGAGTCTTGAGCACTTGAAATGTGGCTAGTGTGACTAAGAATGTGAATTTTTTGTTTAATTTAAATTTTAATAATCACGTATGGCTAGTGACTACTATATCAGACAGCAGAAGTAAGTGAAGTAAATAATAAAGCTTGTAAGTAGCTGCATGCTAGATCAGGTTAGGTTTTGCCACCAATAACTCAGGTAACACCAGGTTTTGCTGCCAGATAAGTTGGGGGGAAAAAAAAGATTTTTTTCCAAAGCTTTGGAGATTTTGGAATTGCAGGTAAGGGGTGTAGGCCTTTATTGATTAATGTGGCTTTTAACTCTAAGCAAGTAGACTTCCCAATACTGAACCTCAGAATTACACAGACTTACCTTTCCAGAAAGGAGCTCTGATAGAGCAGTGGTTAAACACTCAGCTGCTAACTGAAAGTTCAACTGTTCGAACCCACCAGTGACTCTGTGGGAGAAAAGACCTGGCAGTCTGCTCCCATAAAGATTTGTAGCCTAGGAAACTCTATGGGGCCATTCTGCTCTGTCCTCTAGGGTCACTTTGAGTGGGAACTGACTCGACAGCACACAACAACAACACCTTACCAGATACTGTCAGCAATGGATAGGGACACACCCTTCCTTCCCCCTGTATGGACAGTCTGCCCCTGTAAAATTTAAGACATAGAGGAGCAGAGAAGAACGGCAGGTTTACTCACAAGAGAGAAAGAAAGGGCTGAGCTGTTTGTGCTCAGATTTTCCATCCAAGTGCATCCATTAGGTTGGCATAGACTCTCCAGGGCTACAGCGCTAGCAGATCTTGCTCCACATGGAAAGAGACATCTAGATTGGAGAAAAATATACTCACACCTTGTCTTTGTCCATTTTTTTCCATGCTCAGATTTACGCACTGGTCCTCTTTGAGAGTTGCCACAGCATAGATGAACAGATGCTTGGCCCGTTCTCACTTAGATGTCATATCTCTGTGTTTCCATGCATCTTCTCTCTTTTTTTCCTCACCTTTGGGTGCTCAGTGGGAAAGGTTTTCCGTATTTTGGTAGAAGCCAGAGAGAGCAATGATTTCCATTCATATGTGGGCATAGGCGCCATTGCTGCCCTTTGCTTTAGCTTGCTTTCCTAGGCAAGAAGTGGAAAAATACGCATCAAGAAATTCATGTGAAACATAAAGAATCTTCACCATTGTTCTTCTTACCTTCCCTACAATGCTCATTATTTCCATGGCTCCCTATTATTTCTTTCTTTTTTAGTGAGTAATTGGAAAAGAAAAAATACAGTTAAGCACAGCAAAAATACACACACACACACACACACACAGCCTAGTAGCTGATTTGATATCCCAAAAACATCTTTAAGAATTAAGAGTCTTAAAGGAGAATATTACTATTAGACTGCTATTTTATTATAAATATACATAGAAATTTATAATAAATGAGTTCTCAAGTTTCAGTGGTTTTATCTTCCAAGTCCTTGAGTGAACATTATTCAGGCAGGCGAGTGTGTTGGATTTGGGAGCCAGACTGCCTGGGCTTGACTCCCGAGTCTACCATTTAATCTTTGAGGAATTTTCTTAGGCTGTTTGCACCTCAGTTTCCCATTCTGTAAAATGAGGACATAAGCAGCACCTGCCCCACAGGGTTGTCAAGTAGATTATATACGCTAGTAGATGAAAAGCACTTAGAACAGTGCCAGGCCTGTTGTTCTTGTTGTTAGATGCCATTGAGATGGTTCCAACTCATAGGGACCCCACATGAAACAGAATGAAACACTGCGTGGTTCTGCACCACTTCCACAGTTGTTGCCATGCTTGAGCTCATTATTGCAGCCACTGTGTCAGTCCATCTAATTGAGGGTCTTCCTCTTTTGATAACCCTCCACTTTACCAAGCATGATGTCCTTCTCTAGGGACTGGTCCCTCCTGATAACATGTCCAAAGTGTATGAGACGAAGTCTCGCTGTCCTCTCTTCTAAGGAGCATTCTTGCTGTACTTTGCCAAGACAAATTTATTTATTCTTTTGGCAATCCATGGCATATTTAGTATTCTTCGCCAACACCATACTTCAAAGGCATCGATCCTTCGGTTTTCCTTATTCATTGTCCAGCCTTCCCATACTGATTGAAAATACCATGGCTTGGGTCAGGCACACCTTAGTTCTCAAAGTGACATCTTTGCTTTTTAACACTTTAAAGAAGTATTTTGCAGCAGGTTTTTCTAATGCAATATGTTGTTTGATTTCTTTACTGCTGCATCTATGGATGTTGATTTTGGATCTAAGTAAAATAAAATCATTGACAACTTCAGTATTTTCTCTGTTTATTATGATATTGCTTATTGATCCAGTTGTGAGGATTTTTGTTGTCTTTATGGTGAGGTATAATCCATACTGAAGGCTGAAGACTTTGGTCTTCTTCAGTAAGTGCTTCAAGTCCTCTTCACTTTCAGTAAGAAAGGTGGTGTTATCTGCATATCGCTGGTTAATGAGTCTTTCTCCATCCCGATGCCCTGTTCATCTTCATACAGTCCAGCTTCTCAGATTATGTGCTCAGCACATAGATTGAATAAGTATGGTGAAGGGATACAACGCTGACACACACCTTTCCTGACTTTAAACCACACAGTATCTCCTTGTTCTGTTTGAACGACTGCCTCTTGCTCTATGTACAGGTTCCTCATGAGCACAGTTAAGTGTTCTGGAATTCCCATTCTTCACAGTGTGATCCATAATTAGTTAGGATCCACAGAGTTGAATGCCTTTGCATAGTCAGTAGAACACAGGTAAACATCTTTTTGGTATTCTCTGCTTTCAGCCAGAATCCATCTGACATCAACAGTGATATCCCTTGTTCCACAAACTCTTCTGAATCCGGCTTGAATTTCTTGCAGTTCCCTGTCGATGTACTGCTGCAGCTGTTTTTGAATGATCTTCAGCAGAGTTTTACTTGTATGTGATATTAATGATATTGTTTGATAATTTCCTCATTCAGTTGGATCACCTTTCTTTGGTATGGACACTCATATGAATCTCTTCCAGTTGGTTGACAAGGTAGCTGTCTTCCAGATTTCTTGGCACAGACAAGTGAGTGCTTCCAGTGTTGCATCCGTTTGTTGAAACATCTCAATTGGTGTTCCATCAATTCATGGAGCCTCGTTTTTTGCCAGTACCTTCAGTGCAGCTTGGACTTCTTCCTTCAGTACCACCAGTTCTTGATCATATGCTACCTCTTGAAATGGTTGAATGTCGGCCGGTTCTTTTTAGTATAGTGACTCTGTGTATTCTGTCCATCTTCTTTTGATGCTTCCTTTGTCTTTCAATATTTTGCCCATGTTTTTGTTGTGTGCTGTCAAGTTGATTCCAACTCCTAGTGACCCTAGAAGACAGGGCAGAGCTGACTCATAGGGTTTCCAAGGATGTTAGTTTTACAGAAGCCGACTGCCACATCTTTCTCCTGTGGAGCCGTTGCTGGGTTTGAACCCCTGACCTTTTGATTAGCAGCAGAATGCTTAACCACTGCACTACCAGGGCTTCTTATTTTACCCATAAAATTCTTCAATATTGCAACTGGAGGCTTGAATGACTTGGACACTTGGTGCACTATATACAAATAGATCATGACTTTGCATTTGAATAAATCATATATAGATTTTTTAAAATTTTTGTTAACAGTGTAACGTTGACACCATTTGCCATTTTAAAAGGTGCTTGGAAGTTTGTATTTTATTTCTGTTCTAGTCTATTGGTGTGTATCAGTCCACCCCAAACTTTAGTGTCTTAAAACAACAATAATTTATTTCTCATAATTCTTTTGGTTGGGCATTCAGGCAGGGCTTGATTGGGTACTTCTAGTCCAGAGGAAATTGGCTGGAGCCACTCATTCATCTGGTACCTCGGTTAAGATGGATTGGGTGGGAGGGCCAAGAAGATCACACTCATATGTTTGGCATCTCACATTCCTCCATGAGAGGGCTCTCTCTCCAGCTTTTCTTTCATCACTGAGAAGTCTAGTCCAGGCTTCATTATAGGGAGCTGGCTTTTTGAGAGAAAGGAAATGGAAGTTGCCAGGTCCCTTAAGGCCTGGCCTTAGAAGGCCCAGAATGTTAGTTTTGTTGCAGTCTGTTGTCAAGTCATAAGGCTAGCCTAGATTCCCTGAGAGGGGAAATAGACTCCAGTTCTTGTTGTGTGGAGAGGTGTATGCATACAGGGAGGGGAGGAATTAATGGTGGCAACTTTGGAAACAGCCACCAACTAACTAGTTGCTGTTGAGTTGATTCCAACTCATATCAACCCCCTGTGTGTGTCAGAGTAGAACTGTGCTCCATAGGGATTTCAGTGGCTGATTTTTTGGAAGTAAATTGCCAGGGCTTTCTTCTGAGTGGCCTGTGGGTGGATTCGAACCACCACTCTTTTGGTTAGCGGCTGAGTGCATTAGCCATTTGCACTGAGGAGCTCTGGAAACAACCAAAGACCACCAGTTATATTGTGAAGTTTCTTTGACCTTTGTAATAATTAGATTAAATGAGAGAATGCACAGAAAGTGCATACCTCTATGCCTTGGCACTAGAAAATGCTCATCAGGTCTTTTTTTGATGATGATGATGATGATGATAGTAAGGAAGAGGATGAGAAGGAGTTCTTGAGAATTGAGTGACTCAGCAAATAACATCTTTGTTCTCCTCCCAAGGTCTGAATTCATTGAGGAAAAAGATGAAGGAGTTTGTAGACAGGAGATCAGAATATCACTGTTAGTAGTGATAAAGATAATAGTGAAGTGTGATTTTGTGCTTCCTAACACTAAATACCAGAATTTGGTGTTTGTCCACCCACTCACTGGCAGTGGTGAGCCTCCAGAGACCTACTCTCATGTGACCTTCCCCATAAAACATTTAGCTTGGAGGAAAAAGCTTAACACATGTTCCTGACAAGTCAGTACCTAAGGGGAGAAAATGAGTAGGTGGGTGGAGCTTGCCTGTTGTATTCTTCCCACCCACATTCTGGGAAGGGTGGGTGAGGAGGTGAAGAGAGTTCAGGAATCTTCTGCTCCAGAAGAACCCTCCAGATTGGGGGAAGACGGGCTTCTCCACTAACGTGAATACTTATTTCAGTTGTAACATTTGTACACAGTGAAATCCTTTAATTATCCAGGACATGTTAAATTTAATTACTTAAATTGGATACCTGTTTTTAAATAGCCCAGATTATATCACAGCTAAATATTTAATATCAAGAGAAGAAGATAATGAACTATAAGGTGTGAAAGATAATAGCAGGAACTACATACAGATATTAGTATCAGAATGCTTTTGTAAGGTAAGTGTTTAGTGCAGGGCCTTGGGAAGAGTCACTTCATCACTCCAGAAATAATAAATTGGTTTAAAAAATTAAGTTTTGGGGTGGATTGATTCACAGCAATGGCTAATTGAAACAAACATAAGACAAACTCGCAAACACCTTTTGAAATGGCAAATGATGTAATGTCTGCAGAGTAAAGTAATTGGGTTGATAAAGTAAGCTTAAAGTTCAACTCAAAAAATTATTCTTAAGTTTTGCCTTTACTGGTCATATGATTTCTGTAAATGCAAAACTTGTTGGTGGCTGAAAAATATACATAGGTGTTGAGTTAGCCTATATAATCAGTGTAGGAGAATGGGTAATGATATTAAAGACATACCCTTGTATCACTTCTTCATTTTGCTTCCATTGTATTTTTTGTTGGAAAACTGAGCAGGATTCATTCTGCAAATTAAAATATTTTGGCTAATGTCTAATTAGGAAAAGGAGTTATGTGATAAAAAGTTAATAAAAGAATGAAAAACTGACTTTGGATGCAATTCAGAGAGAACAGTACCCTCTTCTAGTGAAAGACTTCCTTGAAATCTCATTTTCAATCTGAAATACTTTAAAAAGACATCAGTATAGGCACACTTAAAACAAAGAACAAAGCACAGATGTCAGGTGTCTTATTCAAAGAGTGATTAAGGAATCTAACTCAGAAATGAAACCACAAAATTGAAAGGGTATCCCTCATAATGCTTACTCTAATCCTTTATGTTATACTGTCATTCAGAGGATTCCTGCCACTGAGTATATCTCTTTCAGATTTTATTCCAAGCATCAGCTGCAGTATTTATTAGATACCCATTGTGTACAGCCAAACTCCTAATTGGTTGGTGTGGAGAGTTACAAAGGAAGGAAGAGATGCACACTGCTCTCTTTATTCTTTAAACTCATACATCTCGCAAGCAGAACAAATACAACTACCAAAAATACAAGCACCACAGTTGTCAGAGGGATGTTTACATGCTACGGTCAGTTCATTGCAATGATTGGAATCAAGTTGTCATGTCTGGTATCCCAGTCAGGGATGAGCTGGTCGAATTTAGCCAAATGGGAAAAACTGAGATGGATCAAATCTAAGATATGGACCTATCTCCTGTAGTAAGGGTGGCCAGTGGGAAACGAATCCAGCTGTAGGTGATGAGAGCAAGTCCAGGTCCATGATCAGGACACACTTTTTGGAGAGAGAGCGTTTGGTACCAGAGAGTCTGATAGAACCTGCCAGGCTTCCCAAAAAGTGAGTAAAACATACATTGAAATTTATTTAATTTCCCTGAGTGTGAAACTCCCAGAAGTTTAATCAGGAAATGATTGGAGGACTTAGGGCAAGTACAGAGGATGAAGGTGAAATGGGGGTTTGGGCACAAGACCCCATGTATGGGAGGCAGAGAGTAGCAGTAACGGTCTGGCAGAGGCAAAGCAGGGTTCCAACCCTTAGTCATAAGCTGGGACTGAATACATGGGACAAGGTACAAGTCTGCTATTAGGATTAGAACCCAAGCCCAGGGCCAGAAGAACAGTCTGAGTGATTTAATCTTGAGTCCCTTGTATTGGGATATAAGTAATCCTAAATATTCCCTGGCTGAAGTCACTATTGGGCCTAGCACCAGAGAACAGCCAGCATTAAGTGGTACAAGGTATGGCTCCAAGTATAACAGAGAATGGATGCAGGGGCTGGCAGCAGGAAGAGTTATTCAGTAAGAATAAGGAATCTTGAATGATGTTTGAAAGATAACCAAAACCATTGCCATCGAGTGGGTTCCAACTCATAGCGACCCCATAGGGTTTCCAAGGAGCGGCTGGTGGATTCAAACAGCCAACCTGTTGGTTAGCAGCCTAAGCTTGTAACCACCTTGCCACCAGGGCCCCTTGAAAGATAAGAAAGTCTTAATTGTCATCTTTGAAAAAGAGGAGATATTCCAGAGAGAGGGAATAATAGATAGCCTGGAAGTCCAGGTGAATCTTATTTCGAGATCAGTAGCAGCTGCCTGGAATACTTGGTAGAGAAGAATGTGGGGCCGTGGTCCAGGCTCAGTGGGAGAGAGGGCAGTGATTGATTAGTAATATGTGCTGTGGGTAAAGAATAGGGTACATTCATACTCCCGCAGTGTGTTTGTGACTGTAAGCATTATGGAGTAGAGGAATAAAGACGGAGAAGGCTTTTATTTTGTTTTGCTTGGCCAAAGCAGAGAGGACAAGCCAGCGTGAAATAGGAAAGTTTTGCCCAAGAAGTAACTGTAGAGAAATTGTCTTACCCAAAATGACAGAACTGGTGAATAACAACTTTCTAAAAGGGGAAAAATGAGTTGAAAGTGTTAAATAGAAAATCTGCTTGGCATGAGGGTAGAAAGTGCATACTAGTTAGTTGCTAAGTAAGGAGTTCACTTCAGCAGAAGCTCACGCTCAGTTGGCAATATTCTAGAAAACTAATTAAAACAGATTCAGAAACTACTGAGGTCACTGTGATAAGAAGAGATAAAGTTAACTGAAGCTATCAAATGTTAAAAAAGAAAATCTGCTGAGAAGGCATGAGAATAGAAAGTTCCTGTTAAACCTAGGCTTTTCATTCAGAAACCTAAATAGTATATATACAGAAGCAATTGCAATTAAAAATAGGAGCATATGTAGGAAAAATGAAAAAAATACCATATCTTCTGTCCTCTAAGAAGCTACTGTTATAGAGGTATTTATCTGCAAAGTCGTGGTGGGGGGAGAGCATTCATAAGTTGAGGAATTTCACAGTTTAATAAAATCACCACTGAACTGGAAATCTTGTAAGGTATGGGGGTGGGACAACATGGACCCAACATTTTTTTGGCACTCCTCCCACTGAGATTCTGGAGCCAAGCAAAATGAAATCCTTGACAACACATCAGTCTCTTATTCCTTTATCACTATGTTGCTTATTGGCCCAGTTGTCAGGATTTTTGCTTTCTTTATTTTGAGGTGTAATCCATGCTGAAAGCTATGGTCTTTGATCATCAGTAAGTGCTTCAAGTCCTCTTCACTTTCAGCAAGCGAGGACCAATAAGCAACATCACGATAAACATAGAAGAGATTGAAGTTGTCAAGGATTTCATTTTCCTTGGATCCATAATCAATGCCCATGGAAGTAGCAGTCAAGAAATCAGACAATGCATTACATTGCGCAGATCTGCTGCAAGAGATGTCTTTAGAGTGTTAAAAAGCAAAGATGTCACCTTGAAGACTAAGGAACAGCTGACCCAAGCCATGGTGTTTTCAGTTGCCTCATATACATATGAAAGATAGACAATGAATAAGAAAGACTGAAGAAGAATTGATGCCTTTGAATTATGGTGTTAGTGAAGAATATTAAATGTACCATGGACTGCCAAAAGAATGAACAAATCTGTCTTGGAAGAAGTACAGCCAGAATGCTCCTTAGAAGTGAGGATGGCGAGACTTTGTCTCACATACTTTGGATGTGTTATCAGGAAGGACTAGTCCCTGAACAAGGACATCATGCTTAGTAAAATAAAGGGTCAGAGAAAAAGAGGAAGACCCCGAACAAGATGGATTGACACAGTTGCTGAAACAGCGGGCTCAAACATAACAACGATTGTGAGGATGGTGCAGACCAGGCAGTGTTTCGTTCTGTTGTACGTAGGGTGACTATGAGTTGGAACTGACTGAACAACACCTAACAATGACAGCCACCCATTGAGAGGTGGTATCCATGATTTCTCCCCTTGACGCTGGGTTCTGTGACTGCTTTGGCCAATAAAATATGAAAGAAGTGGCACTGTGCCAGTTTCTTTGCCCAAACCTAAAGAAATTGGCCACTTCTACTTTCTATTTTGTGAATTGCTTGTTCTTGGAACCCAGTCACCCCATGGACAAGACCCCTGTGGAGAGGAGCCAAAAGCCAGCACTACCTTTCTAGCAAGGAGAGTGAGCAGCGTTGGAAGTTGATCCTCCAACCTGTAGTTGAGCTGTCCCAGCTGATGCTGAGTGGAGCAGAGACTAGCCTTTCCCACCGAACACTGTCCTAATTGCAGATTTGGGGGTAAAATAATGGTTATTGTTTTAAAACACAAATTTTGGTTTGTTATGCTACAATATTTTTGTTGTTAGGTGCTGTCGAGTCAGCTCCAACTCATGGCAACCCCGTGTGTAACAGAATGAAATGTTGCCCAGTTCTGTACCGTTTTATCATACAGTATACTGTTGTGATTCATAAAGATTTTATTGATTAATTTTCTGAGGTAGAGCACCAAGCCTTTCTTCCTAGTCTGTCTTAGTCTGGAAGCACTGCTGAATCCTGTCCACTATGGGTGACCCTGCTGATACTTGAAATACCAGTTGTGTAGCTTCCAGAATCATGCAAGCCCCCACAGTACAATAATCTGAAAGACTGGTAGGAGTATGCAGCAATACATAAACAAAATAAGGAAAATAAGACAAACGCATTACAAATGCATAGTGTATACTGGCTAAGAATAAAGAATTTGAGGACTAGATCTGGATTTAAATCTCACTTCTGCCACTTACAGTATTTTTTATAAGCCTGGGAAGCATCAAAAGAAGTTGGAAGGAATATACAGAGTCACTGTACCAAAAAGAAGTGGTCGACATTGAACCATTTCAAGAAGTAACTTTGACCAAGAGCTGATGGTATTGAAGGAAGAAGTTCAAGCTGCACTGAAGGCATTGGTGAAAAACAAGGCTCCAGGAATTGATGGAATACCAGTTGAGATGTTTCAGCAAACGAACGTAGCACTGGAGGTGTTCATTCATCTATGCCAAGAGTTTGGAAGACGGCTACCTGGTCAACTGACTGATAGAGGTACATTTCTGTGCTCATTCCAAAGAAAGGTGATCCAACCAAATGCAGAAATTATCAAACAATATCATTAATATCACACGCAAGTAAAATTTTGCGGATGATAATTAATTCAAAAACGGTTACAGCAGTACATCAGCAGGGAACTGCCAGAAACTCAGGCCGGATTCAGAAGAGGACGTGGAACAACGGATATCATTGCTGATGTCAGATGGATCCTGGCTGAGAGCAAAGAATACCAGAAAGATATTTACCTATGTTTCATTGAGTGTACAAAGGCATTGGACTGTGTGGAGCATCACAAATTATGGGCAACATGGAAAGAATGGGAATTCCAGAACACTTAATTGTGCTCATGAGGATCCTGTACATAGACCAAAAGGCAGTTATTTGAACAGAACAATGGGGTACTTTGTGTTTTAAAGTCAGGAAAGGTATGTTACCGAGTGGAAGCCACAGGCTCTTGATTGGCATGACTCATATTGGCCAATAAATGAGAGACTGAGGTGGGAGAACAGGAAAGTCACCTTTATTTTGTTGTACAAGGAAAAGGAGTCAGTTGTAGCTGCTGCTGCCAAGACTGCCCCCCAAGGGCGGGCTGGCAAGTTACTTTAAAAGGGGTTTACAAGTAGGGAGTTCATACAAGTTCATATAGCAACATTCTTAATCATACTATGCAGGCACAGTGTGGTTTACATATAACCTCCAAGCAAAAGCAGGATTCAAATGCAAAGCTGGGGCTGGGAGGAAGCCCAGCAAAGGAAACGGGATTTTTAATACAGCACTGTGGGGGCTCTGTCTCAGGTGTGTATCAGCCTTGTATCCTTTCAGCATACTTACTCAGTCTGTATGCTGAGCAAATAATTCGAGAAGCTGGGCTATATGCAAAAGATTGTGGCATCAGGATTGGTGGAAGACTCATTAACAACCTGCAATATGTAGATGACATAACCTTGCTTGCTGAAAGTGAAGAGAACTTGAAGCACTTACTGATGAAGATCAAAGACTACAGCCTTCCATGTGGCTTACACCTCAACATAAAACAAAAATCCTCACAACTGGACCAATAAGCAACATCATGATAAACAGAGAAAATGTTGAAGTTGTCCAGAATTTCATTTTATTTAAATCACAATGAACACCCATGGAAGCAACAGTCAAAAAATCAGAAGACGCATTGCATTGGGCACATCTGCTGCAAAAGACCTTTTTAAAGTGTTGAAAACAAAGATGTTACTTTGAGGACAAAAGTGCCCCTGACCCAAGCCATGGTATTTTCAGTTGGTCACTATGAGCGAGAACTGACTCTATGGCATCTAAGAACAACAACAAAGATATTTAATCCCCTCAGTTTTCTTTCTAAAAATTGAGGATAGTAATACAGTCTCACAGGGTTGTTGTCAGAAACGAATGGAATACTGTATAAGCAGATAAAACAATGCCTGAAAAATACCAAAGACTCAGAAATTTCAGATCAGAATTTTTTAAAAGCCCTAAGAGGTAAAGAAAAGGACAGTTATATGGGTTACGAAGGAATGAGAATGAAAGAAGTATAAGGGCTACAAGAGAATAAAAATAACTTGAATAACTTCTTTTTTGTAATAATGGCATGATACGGGTCGTTATTCCCAAGTTATACCACCTGTATAATCATATGCTTTCGTCAAGAGGGGACTACATAAAAACACCATGTTTTTAAATGTTGCGTTAACTTATAAAATATGAATTCAGCCCAAACTGTGAGATATTAAGTTAGTAAGCTTTATCTATGAATAATAGGCCCATTAAAGCAGCAGTAGAGAAATCAAACGACATACCACATTGGGAAAATCTGCTGCAGAAACCTCTTTAGAGTGCTAAAAAGCAAAGATGTTGCTTTTATGATTAAAGTATACCTGACCCGAGCGTGTTCTTTGCGGTTGCCTCATGTGTACTCAAAAGCTGGACAGTGAAAAAAGCCGACAGAAGAAGAATTGATGCATTCGAATTGTGGTGTTGGTGAAGATACGGAAATATGGACTTCCAGAAGAACAATGGATTGGCACAGTGTCTACAGCAATGGGCTCAAGCATAACAATACTTGTGAGGATGGCACAGAACCGGGTGACGTTTCATTCTTTTGTACGTAGGTTTGCTATGAGTTGGGACCGACAGAATGGCACCTAACAACAAGAACAAACACATCAGTCTTAGAAGAAGTACAGCCAGAATTCTCCTTAGAAGCAAAGATGGAAAGACTTCATCTTGGTTACTTTGAACATGTCATCAGGAAAGACCGATCACTAGAGAAGGGTTTAGTAGAGTAGAAGGTCAGTGAAAACAAGCAAAACCCTCAATGAGATGGATTGACACGATGGCCTCAACAGTGGGCTCAAACATAACAAAGTTCATGGAGGTGGTGTAGGACCAGGCAATGTTTTGTTCCATTATACGTAAGGTCACCATGAGTTAGAGCCAACTGTACAACAGCTAACAACGACAGCAATAAATAGTAGAGCATAAACTACTTGTTTATTTTCAAACAAATTATCTGGCACGCACAAAAAAAGAGACCACTCTTTTGAAACCATAGGTGACTAGCAGATTTTCAGTATAATGATATTCAGGGAGAATAAAAATGTTAGCACTTCTAGTATTTAATATGTCCGTTGCCATCAAGTCGATTCTGATTCATAGGACCCTGCAGGACAGAGTAGAACTGCCCCCTAGGGTTTTAAAGGCTATAAATCTCTATGAAAGCAGACAGTATCATCTTTCTTCCACAGAGTGGCTGGTGAGTTCGAACCATTGACTATTTGGTTAGCAGCCAAGCACTTTAACCACTGCACCACCAGGGCTCTTTACCATTTAATATAAGATGTGCTCAAATTTTATACTAAAAGTCATAATTTATTTCACACATGAAAAATCCCTTTAATGTTGCTTTAAATCTACATAAAATGTTCATGTATCATTTTTCCAGCTCTTGTTAATCGTTCAGACCTTGATGCACAGTTTTCTTGCGACAGATGTCCAAAGAGCATGTGGTGCCAGCATTTATGTGGGAAGGAACACTCTTGATAAAAATGATGAACCACTTATGTATGATTGAAAAACTGCTTAATTCCAAGACAAACGTGGCCATTGCTAAGTGGTTACTAGGGTAAGATGACCTAGCTCTTTTTGTATGTTGGTAATTTTCATTGTGTGCTTATAGTGGTTATTGTAAGCCCAATTATATTGAGAAAATAACAAACACGTCTCCATAGATTTTGATTTTTGGGGTGGCGGAGGGCAGGAAGGGGGTATGAAGAGAAGGGAGAAAAATCTGTTGAGTCAGAGCATTGACCAGGGGTAGCTGGATAACTTGGATCTGGAAAGAGTTGATCATTTGTTCCTTGATTCTGCCTTGCAAATCAGAAAGTAGAATGGAATGAGGGAGAAGGCTGTAGCATCCAGGAGTGTTGAAGGAAACAGTTTTTGGTTTTGTTTTTAAGTTTGGATTTGGTGCTCCTTGAAAACGGCTGGATATTTAGATAGTCCAGCCCCTCTAGGGGCAGGGAAAGCAGGGCCCTGAGAGTCAGCTGGGCAGAGGAGGGGGATGAGCCTGCCATCCAGCCTTTACCTGCTATGATTATCTGAAGACTTAAGGGACATTTAGAGCTTAGCTAGATGCTTTGGTTCTTTTACTGAGATTTTAATTTGAAACGTATTTATTGGCTTTTATATTCATAGTATAGTCATTTCTTTTTGTTTTGCCTTACCTTTTTTTCCCTTTGGAAATTTAGACTCTATCTCAACTATGTCAGAAGGAACAAAGGATTTTTACTTTTACTGATATCACAAATAGGGTCAAAACAGCCCTATGTTCCGGAGGCAACCCAGTGGGTATATAAGCATGGGGTTCCCCTTTTAACATTTTCCTGACTTCAAAAGGTGTATGTAAATTTCCTCTCTGCCAGCTGCAGCCCTCTGTGGGGAACTGGCGGCTCAGATTTCAATGGCCTGAGTTTCATTTGATACTAGAGCACTTAAGAATCAGAAAACCAGAAACCTCAATTCAGCACTGCCAAATGTTTACCTGCTATGTGACCTGGGGCAAATTCTGGAACTTTGAATCTCAAAATAATCCCTGGCTTGTGTACCTTTCAGAGTTGTGAAGATCAGCTTAACTCTGATGGAGTTCTACAAATGGTGAGATCTACCTGGAAGCATACATATGGACCTCAAACATTCTAGTGATCATGAAGATGGTGCAGGACTAGCAGTGTTTCACCATGAATCAGAGCTGACTCAAAGGCAACTAACAACAACAATACATGGAAGCAAAGCACTTTTCTATTTTTCTTTTTTTAAAACGCTTCCAAATACATTGTCGTTGTTAGGTGCCATCGAGTGGATTCCAACTCATAGCGACCCTGTGTACAACAGAACAAAACACTGCCCTTTCTTGCACCATCCTCACAATCATTGTTATGCTTGAGCCCATTGTTGCAGCCACTGTGTCAGACCATCTTGTGGAGGGTCTTCCTCTTTTTGCTGACCCTCTGCTTTAGCAAGCGTGATGTCCTTCTCCAGGGACTGATCCCTCCTGATAACATGTCCAAAGAATGTGAGACCAAGTCTCACCATTCTCGCTTTTGAGGAGCATTCTAGTTGTACTTCTTCCAAGACAGATTTGTTCATTCTTTTGGTAGTCCGTAGTGTATTCAGTATTCTTTGTCAACACCATAATTCAAAGGTATCAATAATTCTTTGGTTTTCCTTATTCATTGCCCAGCTTTTGTATACGTATGAGGCAGATGAAAACACCATGGCTTGGGTCAGGCATACCTTAGTCCTTAAAGTGACATCTTTGCTTTTTGACACCTCAAAGAGGTCTTTTGCAGCAGATCTGTCCAATGCAATAAGTCGGTTCATTTCCTGACTGTTGCTTCCATGGGTGTTGATTTTGGATCCAAGTAGAATGAAATCCTTGACAACTTTAATCTTTTCTCCATTTATCATGATGTTGCTTATTGGTCCAGTTGTGAGGATTTTTGTTTTCTTTATGTGGAAGTGTAATCCATACTGAAGGTGATGGTCTTTGATCTTCATAAGTAAGTGCTTCAAGCCCGCTTCACTTTTCCGCAAGCAAGGTTGTATCATCTGCATAACTCAAGTTGTTAAGGAGTCTTCCTCCAATCCTGATGCCCTGTTTCTCTTCATGTAGCCCAGCTTTTCGGATTATTTGCTCAGCATACAAATTGAATAAGTATGGGAAAGGATACAACATTGACGCACACCTTTCCTGACTTTAAACCACACAGTATCTGCTTGTTGTGTTCTGTCTATGTACAGGTTCCTCATGAGCACAGTTAAGTGTTCTGGAATTCCCATTCTTCACAGTGGTATCCGTAACTTGTTATGATCCACACAGTTGAATACCTTTACATAGTCAATAGAATGCAGGTAAAAGTCTTTCTCTGCTTTCAGCCAGGATCCATCTGACATCAGCAGTGATATTCCTTGTTCTTTGTCCTCTTAAGCTGCCTCTTAGGCCGATATTTAAGTAATTAGACCAAGTAGGTGCTTAAGAAATACTTGCTGAATTTAAAAAAACTTAAGAGAAAGGAAAGTGAAGAGGAAGAGGAAATGGCATGAAGGGGTCCCTCTCCTGAGCAGACCTTCACAGGCATTCCTGTAGGCTGTGCTCCCATCAGGACCAATTCTAGCTCACAAATCCTATCCCCTTAGGTCCCTGTTCCTATCGTGTCCCACTCCCACCACCAGTAAACTCTTCATCCCCTGTAGGACTCCCTTACTTCAGGTTGATGGGGCCTTGCTGAGAGGAAAGCTAGATCCTCATAGGAATAGTTGCAGAGACTCAACCTAGATTCATAGTCCGCTGAGGCCAGAGGCCCAACCAACAATATTCCATAGATATGACCACTAACCAGTTGCCATCAAGTTGATTCCAACTCATGATGTCCCCATGTATTTCAGAGTAGAATTGTGCTACATAGGGTTTTCAGTGGCTGATTTTTCAGAAGTAGGTTGCCAGGCATTTCTTCTGAGGTATCTCTGAGTGTTCTCAAACCTCCAACCTTTTGGTTTGCAGCTGAGGACATTAATTAATTGTTTGTACCACCCAGGGGCTCCGTTCCATAGGTATAGCACCCTCATTTTCTGCTGTAGCCACTGGAGGGAGGGGAGAGTGGGAGGAGAAGGATGACCTCCTGTCCTCCAGGGAAGCAGGGATTGAGGGATTAGGTGAGAAGGGATTTCTTCTATGGACTAGAAAACAGCAGTGAAGTGCTAAATTCCCATGCATTTCTCCCCAAAACAAAGAGAAACCAAGTACTGCTAGAATTATAGTCTAGTTGTATTATAACTTGGGAAACAGTTGGGAACCTAGCCACCTTCTGTCGCATTATTTTTATGGAAAGTTTCATTTTGTGTCCCATTTAGATGATGTACAATCAGGCTCCTGTAACAGTCATTTAGAAGTTGAAGAGATTTGAGCGTTTTCACTAGAGCGCTTTCTCCTATTTTCTAATAGCATTGTGTGTGCGTATAGTATAACATCCTTTTTCTTGAGACATCACGAGGCAGTAAGGGGACATAAAACAGACTGAAATGTCTTGGCTTCTGCTTCTGGTTTAGACACTAGCTCTGGGACCTTGGTCATGGGCCTTCTGTATGGACCACTTATTCCTCATCTGTAGAATGAGATAGTTAGACCCCTGGGGCCTCTTCTAACTCCAATATTACCTTATTTCATTTCTTTGAAACTCCTCAGCAGTTCCATTTTGTTTTATTTTGTTTAAAGGAGAAGTGTGGGGCCTAGCCCTTTTCCCTAATTTGTGACTGTGTCTACTGTTTTATCTGAAAAATAGTGATAATAATAGCTGTTCTCCCTGCCTCAGAAGCTTGTCATGATAACAGTTTGAAATGCACTTTTCAACTGCAGTGTACTATGTAAATGTAAACTATCTGTTACTTGAATGTGTAGAATATAACAAAGTTCGTGGGAAACATCATTAGATTTATGAGCTCCTTTCCAAATATTCATGATTAAAACTGGAGAGTATGAATTGCTATGAGTGGGGATCGACTTGACAGCAATGGGTAGTGAATGATAGAGGTTAAAAGCCCACTCTGGAGTTAGAGACACCTGGCCCCATGCCATTTTCTGACTCTGTGACCTTATTTACAAGTTACTTAATTTCTCTAAGCCTAGGTTTCCTTATCTCTAAAATTGAAATAATCATAGAATATTTATGACGTTTAAATGAGATAAAGCTTGTGAAATGCTTACCACAATGCCTGACACATAATGAGCTCTCACTAAATATTAACTGCAGTTCTGACCGTTGTTATTATTAGCTCCGTTATGTCACGTATGAGATACTGGCAGTGCAGCTCGTCAAGAGAAGACATCAAGCCTGGCTCCACCAGCTGGCAGTCGTTTAAAAAAAAAAACTCATCTGCTAGTGGTATCTTTATTGCCCACTCAGTGGGAGAGGAAAAGATGTGTGGCATGATGAAACAGTCAGGAAACATTTATATTCTGTTTGTTTATATTAAGCCAGAATGTTTATTTCCAACTGTCTGTCAAGGTTGACATCATAAGAGGCCGTATTTATTATAAACATTTTTAAAAGTGCTTTGGAGAATTACTGTCAGAGGTAAGTTGATAAGCGACTGTAGTAGGCATGCCCTCTTACTTTATAGTCAGATCTCATGTTTAATCATAAATTTGCAATGGTCATTCAACAGATATGTTTTAGGGGCTTTCTATATGCCGGGCACTGGTCTAAGCCCTGGGGATATTGAATTTAACTCAGCATAGCTCCTGCTCTCATGGTGCACACATTCTGGTGGAGGGAGCATAATGCAAATATACAAATAAAATGATATTTGTTTGTAAAGTTTGTGGAAATAGTGGTAAGTACTGTGAAGAAAACTGAAGCAAAGTAAAGAGAAAGTAATGGGACAAGTTATTCTTGCCCAATAATGGGTGGTCATGGCAGGCCTGTCTGGTGAGATAATATTTGAACAGAGACAAGAACAGAGTGAGGGTGGAAGCCAAACAGATATCTGGAGGACTAGCATGTCAGCACTGCAGAGGAAACAGTAAGTGCAAAGGCTGTCTGGCAGAGCATGCCCAGGGTGTTCAAGGAACAGCAGGATCAATGTAGAGGAGAGTCGTCAGAGCCAAGGATGATTTTCAAAAAATTTAACACCCCCATGTGGTGGGGGAGCAGCCCTAGTGGCACAGTGGTTAAGCACTCGTCTGCGAACCAAAAGATTGGCAGTTTGAACCTACCAGCCCCTCCATGGGAGAAAGATGTGGCAGTCTGATTCTGTGAAGATTTACAGCCTTGGAAACCATATGGGGCAGTTCTACTGTGTCCAGTAGGGTTGCAATGAGTTGGAATTGACTTGACAGCAGTGGGTATGGGTATGTGGTAGGACACCAACCAACCAAAGCAGGTGCCATCTATAAACAGACAGTAAGGGTGTGCCTGTGTGTCTGCTGAGCAGTGGCTTTGGTAGGAGATGAGGTCAGGGAAGTTGTGGAGGCCAGATCATGTGGGTCCGGCATGATACCTCACTGTAGTTACTAGACTTGGCTCCAGAAACCAACTTTACCCACAAAGGATAAGGATTTTCACCATTTATTTATTTAGGGAGTATATTCATTCATGGAGCCTTGGTGGTATAGTGGTTAAGAGCTTGGCTGCTAACCAAAAGGTCTGCAGTTCGAATCCACCAGCCACTCCTTGGAAACGCTATAGGGAGATTCTTCTGTGTCCTACAGGGTCCCTATGAGTTGGAATTGACTTGACGGCAATGGGTTTGTTTAACGGGTATATTGATTCATTGATTCAACCCATTTTAAAAAGTGATTCTAAGAGAATCATTAGATTTTAAGAGATTCTAAGAAAATATTCCAAAAATATTTCCAACATTGTTGGAAAAGAGGGTATGACAACGTTCATTTTGGATGTATATATTCTGACGGGTTTGTTAAAACAAATATTATCTGTTTTTTCCAGAAGTTCAGCAGCTCCTTCAGTGTCCAAGTGAGGTAGTAAGATGTGGAGCCTAATCCTGTACCTCCTGAGGCTGCCCAGGCCCCTAGGAACTAAAATTTAAAGAGATAAGAGCCACAGTGATTGATTAGGTCTTTAGAGGTAGCAGTTGGTACATACAGTGCCCAAACTTTGAAAATAAGACTCTTATACAAGAGAGGGAAAATATGCCTTTTCAGATATGACCTAGGTAAAGAGGAAAACACTGTCCAGTGGCAGAGGGTGGTTCAGTCTTGGTCTCTGGATGCTGGAAAGTGGAACAGGATGTTTGGTGGTGGAATCTCTGCCATAACCTCTATTTAAGGTTCTTAGGAAACCTGTCAGGAATTCTTTGAGAGGGGGGAAGGTAAGACAACAACTTGGGAGCCCATTATAAAGTTGATGGGGCCAGGACCACTGTCATGACCATATCTGCCTCACTGAGGACAGCAGCTGTAAGATTGGTGAGGATCAACATCAGAGCTCTAGGTGAGTGCCACCTGGGGCATCTTGCAGCCCAGCAACAGCAGCTGTGATGTGACCCCAATCGGGCAGCCAGGGGCTGCATGGTACAGCTTTTGCAGCTGCTAAAATTCCAGAGTACTTCATATACACGTATTGTTGAATATATTGTGGTTATTAGCTGCCGTTGAGTCATGGCGACCCCATGTCTACCACTGAACCACCAGTGCTATTAGACCCTTTAATTGCAGCAGGAAAATGTGATGGCTCACAAAGAGAACATATAAGCCATGTGTTTCATAGCAGGCCCATAAGGGGACCAAGAGTCTGAATCTGTCTTTATTATGTTTTCATTCATTCATGCATCCTTTCACTCAAGGTACACTTATTGCAGCCTGGAGCTGTTGGCCACTTTCCATTTCTCTGTCTGGTTTGGAAGCTGAGGGAACATGAGTTATACATCTTCTAGGACGTTAACAATAACAAAGAATTGTGTGAGTCTTGGTTCTGGAATCAGAAAGTGCTGTGTCTGGTATCTGGACTTCACTACTTTGTAGCAGTGTGACATCTTCCTTATCATCTCTGAGCCTTGATTTCCTCATCTGTGAAATGGGGTTAATAATAGTATTTGACTAGTGAGGTTCATATGAGAATTAATGAGATAAGTATGGATAACACTTAGCGCTGTACCTGGTACATAGTAGACACATAAATACTAGTTGTTGTTAATGATAGTCCAGAATGGAAGTAGAATTATGAAGTGTGTATGTGTGTGTGTTTGTGTGTGCTGAAGGAGAAAAAGTACAGAGGAAAGGAGGGAAGAAGAAAGGGGAAGAAGACAGGAGTTGTTAGGTGCTGTTGAGTCGGTTCCGACACAGCGACCGTATGTATAGAATGAAACACTGCCCATCCTCACGATCATTGCTATGCTTAAGCCCATCATTGTAGCCACTGTGTCAGTCCATTTCCTTGAAGGTCTTCCTCCCTTCACTAACCCTTTAGTTTACCAAGCATGATGTCTTTTTCCAGGGACTGGTCCTTTCTGATAACATGTCCAAAGTATGGGCGATAAAATCTCGCCATCCTAACTTCTAAGGAGCATCTGGCTGTACTTCTTCCAAGACAGATTTGTTCATTCTTCTGGTACTCCATGGTATATTCAATAGGCAAGAGAGAATCCAGGAAATTTTCAGAAGAAAAAACTCCAAATGAGTTTGCCAAACTATGTGGAAATAAAACATTCAAGTTCCTTATAAATTTTAACAGAGTCAGGGAAAAAATTTAAAGATGAGAATGATAGACTGCATCTTAAATTATAAAAGAGAAGAAATTGTTTTAGCCATGGGGTTTTGGATGATCATCAGAAGCAATGGACAACTGCCTTTATTTCTGACCATTTATGGAGTAAGTGTATACAGTGAGTTGAATAATATGTTATGGGAATCCCTGGAACAATATAGTAATTAAAGAGAGCACTAGGATTGTTATCATGGTTGTTAAGATGGAGGTTCCAGAGTGAGACAACAAGGAAGTTTGTAGCAGTTCATTTCATTTCACATTGGACCAACCAACTCATTCAAACCAGGAGAAATTTTGGATCCTGATTCCTTCTGTCTACTGCCAATTCTAACAGATAACTGTCAGCTTAATTTAGTGCCTGGCCTAATTAAGATGTGATGGGTGATTTGTTTTTATCAGTGCCTCTCCACAAATACAAAGGCATGGAGAATTTAAGTGACTCACTAAATATTAATTATCAGGAGTAAACCTCAGGTGTCCTTAGGTTTCAGAAGAGTTTGCTTTACTTTTTGGGCATGTGCCATTTTGGTAAATAAATAAGTAAATAAAATATGCTTCATAAATAAAATGATGTTTCTCTATCCCCTTCCTTCTGAAGTTGTTTTTGTCATTTTGACTTTTTATAACCAGCTAATCTTTTCCCTAAATAGGTCATTTCGTTGTGCAGCCAGAAAACTTGGTGTTCTAGAGATTTTTGCCCAAGGAGGTTGAGTATATTTATGTCTGGATATGTCCATATGTCAAACAGATATTTCAGTCTATATATGTTATGGCTCTAGCACTCTGAAATTCCATGCTCCATAAAATAAAACAAAAACAAATGCTCATAATATATAGCCAGGCATTTTCTAAAGTTCAAAAGTAAGATGTTAAAATGAGGCTTTATTCTATAAAAAATAAAACTAGAAGCAAATATAAGTGTAGGATCTAGCTCTTTTTGTTAATGCAGTTATATTCTAGGTCCCAAAACAAAATCAAACCCACTGCTGCTGAGTCGATTAGCAGGCTTAGCGTGCCGTAGCTCTCAACCACTGCACCACCAAGGCTCCATATTCTAGGTACATATGTAAATATTTAACTTCCCATTTAAGATTATAAAAGACTGATCATATTTAGATATATGTAATGTTTTCTTTAAAAAATTGACAATATTTACCACTTGCTAAAGAAAATGACATCTTAAGATAAAAACTGAAATGCAGAGCTTCTGTTTTTGCCATACAGTTTCTACCATAACAGTTATACTATCAAAATACACTGGAGGGTGTTTACTGCAAAATCTGTTAGGTAGAATGGACTATAAAACAGGTCTCCTAGCTATTAAATACTTAAATTGACACAAACTTCAACAGCATTAAAATTAGACTGATACAAACTGTGGTATCTCTAGCCCAAGCCAAGCCCCTGCTTCCATAACTTCATTGTAAAATTTTCTACCAAAAAAAAAAAGGGGGGGGGGGGAGGGAAGCTGTGAAAATAATGAGAATGCTGACTAATCTTAAACGTTAGCCCTCAAGATCCAGATATAAAATGATATACTTTGAATAGGGTGGCCTGCAGTAGCATATACAAGCTAAACAAACAAACAAAAAAAAACCCATTGCTGTTGAGTTGATTCCAACTTATAGTGACCCTATAGGACAAAGTAGAACTGCCCTATAGTGTTTCCAAGGAGCAGCTGGTGCATTCAAACCATTGACCTTTTAGTTAGCAGCCACTGTGCCACCAGGGCTCCATATACAAGCTAGTAAGGATTAATTGATCCTATTGTGCACAACAGGAGAAAGATGTAGCAGTCTGCTTCCGTAAAGATTTATAGCCTTGGAAACCCTATAGGGAAGTTCTACTCTATCATATAGAGTCACTATGAGTCAGAATCGACGACTCGATGGCAGTGCATTTGGTTATTTGGGTTTTTGTGGTTGTGCGTAATCTCTGTTTAAGAACACCCAGAAGTATGAGACGTGGGCTTACACCAAGGAGCTTACACTATAGTTACTGATATTGACATCTAAAACATTAAAAATCTAACAAAAGCACATTTGCAGGCGAGGCCAGGATGGCAGAGTAGTCAGACACTTCCTGTGGTCCCTCTTACAACAAAGACCCGAAAAAACAAGGGAATCGATTGTATGTGACTATCTAGGAGCCCTGAACATCCAAGGCAAAGTTGAGGAATTGGACTGAGTGGTAGGGGGAGGGAGAGATGGTTCGGAAGCTGCAAGGAGTTGCCAGATCTGGCCTGGCGGGAGCCTGAAACCTTTAGGCTGGATCAGCTCCTGTGCACAGTGGGGATAGCAGTGCTGCTCAGGAGGCGTTTTCCACATCTGGAGAGGCCCAGCGGTAGCTATAGTTAGCACTCAAGCAGCTAAAAATAGTACTTGTGTGTGGCCTACTGTAGGGATTAAAAAAAAAAAACCCATTTGGGAAAAACCTCTCTCCCATTTATCTCCCCCTCACTGCTCTGCACTGGGTGCTGGGCTGGCTTCAGCAATTGCTGAGTCTCCTGGGCTGGAAGGAGGACCCTTAACGTGCACTGAGCCATCCTCTCGGACTTGGAGAGGGAACAAATTAACAAACGGGAAAAAATAAGCTGCCCGCTCCCCTAAGCCAGGACCTCAGGGTTGGCATAGCTCCTTTGCCTAGGGACAGTCATAAGGGGTCTGCAGACTTTGAATGCCTTTCACCCCTGCATAGACTTGTGTGGTCCCATTTCAATAGCTTAAGCCCTCAGTACCACAGTATAACAGGTTATATACCTGAAGTTTAACTTCAAGTGGTTCAGCTGTGAAGTGGCAGGTTTATGACGTTTGACACTGTTCTGTCCATTAAGCAGGCTCCTCATCTACCCATATCAGGGGCTTGAGGACTGGTGGCTCCACCCATGCTACTTAGCCACCTGCCACAGGAGTCCAAGAATTAGTGGTGCCCCCCAGTCCTTAATAGCCAGCAGCATAGGGTGCTCATAGTCCAGCTATAAAACTCACCTACCTATTCGCTTTAGGAAACATGGACACGCTTTGCTTTCAGACACACGGGCAGATGTCAGCCCCCTGCCTTGCTCAGCGCGTGACCCCCTACTGCAGCCAGATACCTGTGCCTATACCAGTCACTCGTGCCTGTTTAGGACTGTAGGTGAGAGCCTGCACCACATACTTGGTGATCGACTACCTGGACACTTGAGCTGATTCCATACAAGAAAATTTAACAGACTCCTGGGCTCACATACTTAGTAATAGATCTAACCAGCTGGTGACAGGACATTAGAGCTTCAAAGCGCCAATAATCAAACTAGCACACATGAGCAGCCTATTTAGGCATATCAAAACAAAACAAAACAAGAAGCTGGGACACAGTAAGCAAATATAAAATTAAAAAATTGTAATAACTTACTGATGGCTCAGAGACAACAGTCGATATCAAATCACATGTAGAGGCAGACCATGATGGCTTCAAAATAGTAAATTTTCTGGAGGAGGAGAATTTTGGAATTATCAGAGGCAGAATACAAGAGCTTAATGTACAGAACTCTTCAAGATTAGGAAGGAAGTCCACCAAAACGCAGAAGGAGCCAAAGAACATACAGATAAAGCAGTAGTGGAACTTAAAAATGTTATTCAAGAGCATAATGACAAATTTAATAGGATGCAAGAATCAATAGAGAGACAGCAATAAGAAATCCAGAAGATTAACAATAAAATTCCAGAATTAGACAACTCAATAGAAAGTCATAGGAGCAGAATTGAGGCAGTAGAAGTCAGAATTAGTGACCTTGAAGATAAAGTACTTGACAGCAACTTATTTGAGGAAAAATAAGACAGAAGAATTTGAAAAGAAGAAACTCTAAGAGTTACGTGGGACTCTTACCAAGAGAAATAGCCTACAAGTGATTGGAGTACCAGAACCGGGGGGATAACAGAAAATACAGAAAAAATTGTTGAGGGTTTGTTGACAGAAAACTTCTCTGATATCATCAAAGATGAGAAGATATCTAAGATGCTCATTGAACCCCACATAAAGTAGATTCCAAAAGTCACCAGGACATAATCAAACTTGAAAAACCAAAGATAAAGAGAGAATTTTAAGAGTGGCTAGGGATAAACAAAAAGTCATCTACAAAGGAGAGTCAGTAAGAATAAGCTCAGACTACTCAGCAGAAACCATGCAGGCAAGAAGGCAGTGGGATGACATATATAAAGTCTTGAAGGAAAAAAATTGCCAGCCAAGAATTATATATCCAACAAAACTGTCTCTCAAATATGATGGCGAAATTAGGGCATTTATAGATAAGCAGAAGTTTAGGGAATTTGCAAAAACCAAACCGAAAGTACAAGAAATACTAAAGGGTGTGCTCTGGTTAGAAAATCAGTAACATCAGATAACAATGCAAGACTAGAACACAGGACAGAGCAACCAGATATCAACTCAGATAGGGAAGTCACAAAAATAAATCAAAGCTAAAACACTGGAAATAGGGAAACAGAGATATCCATATGTAAAAGATGACAAAATTAAAACAAAAAATAGGGACTAAAAAATGTAGTTATAGATTTTTCATATGGGGAGGAAGTCAAGGCATTGTAAAGAAATAAAAGACTAGTTTAAACTTAGAAAAATAGGGGTAAATATTAAGGTAACCACAAAAGAAACTAACAATCCTACATATCAAAATAAGAAACAAGAAAAATATGAAGACTCAGAAAATACAAAACCAACAACAATGAAAAAGATGAAAAGAAAATACATGAAGAAAAACGGCTTAGCACAGAAAATTACATGGAACAAAGAAACTGTCAACAACACACACAAAAAAACATCAAAATGACAGCACTAAACTCATACCTATCAGTAATTACGCTGAATGTACGAGACAGAGTGGCAGAATGGATAAAAAAAACACAATCCATCTATATTCTGCCTACAAGAGACACACTTTAGACTTAAAGACATAAACTAAAACTCAAAGGATGGAAAAAATATATCAAGCAAACAATATTCAAAAAAGAGCAGAAGTGGCAATACTAATCTCTGACAAAATAGACTTTAAAGTAAAATCCACCACAAAGGATAAGGAAGGACACTATACAATGATTAAAGGAGCAGCATACCAGGAGGACATAACTATAATAAATATTTACACACCCAGTGACAGTGCTCCAAAATACATAAAACAAACTCTAACAGCATTGGAAAGAGAGATAGACAGCTCCACAATAATAGTAGGAGACTTCAACACTCCACTTTCGGTGAAGGACAGAACATCCAGAAAGAAGCTCAATAAAGACATAGAAGATGAAAATGCTACAGTCAACCAGCTTGATCTCATGGACATATACCAAAACACCCCACCCAACAGCAGCTAAGTATACTTTCTTTTTCAATGCACATGGAACGTTCTCCAGAATAGACCACATTTTAGGCCATAAAGCAAGCCTTAATAGAATCCATAGCATTGAAATATTAAAAAGCATATTTTCTGACCATAAAACCATAAAAGTAGAAATCAATAACAGAAAAAGCAAGGAAAAAAAATCAAACACATGGAAACTGAACAGCACCTTGCTCTAAAACTACTGGGTTATAAAAGAAATTAGGGATGGAATAAAGAAATTCATAGAACCAAATGAAAACACATCCTGCCAGAACCTTCAAGACACAGCAAAAGCAGTGTTCACAGGTTAGTTTATAGCAATAAATGCACACATCCAAAAAGAAGAAAGGGCCAAAATCAAAACATTAACCCAACAACTTGAACAAGTAGAAAGAGAGCAGTAAAAGAAGCCCTCGGGTGCCAAAAGAAAGGACATAATAATTAGAGCAGAATTAAATGAAATACAGAATAGAAAAACAATTGAAAGAGTTAACAAGACTAAAAGCTGGTTCCTTGAAAATATCAACAAAATTGATAAACCATTGGCCAAGCTGACAAAAGAAAAACAGGAGAGGAAGCAAATAACCCGTAGAAGAAATGAGATGGGTGATATCACAGCAGACCCAACTGAAATTAAAAGAATCATAACAGAATACTATGAAAAATTATACTCTAACAAATTTGAAAACCTAGAGGAAATGGACACATTTCTAGAAACTCATTACCTACCTGAACTAACACAAACAGAGGTAGAACAACTATATAAAAATGTAACAAAAGAAGACATTGAAAAGGTAATTAAAAAACTGCCAACAAAAAAAAGCCCTGGCCCGGACGGTTTCAGTGGAGAATTCTACCAAACTCTCAGAGAAGAGTTAATACCACTACTACTAAAGGTATTTCAGAGCATAGAAAAGGATGGAATACCACCAGATTCATTCTGAGGCCAGCATAACCCTGATACCAAAACCAGGTAAAGACACCACAAAAAAAGAAAATTACAGACCGATATCCCTCATGAACATTGACACAAAAATTCTCAACAAAATTCTACCCAATAGAATTCAACAACACATCAAAAAAATAATTCACCACGATCAAGTGGGATTTATACCAGGTATGCAGGAATGGTTCAACATTAGAAAAACAATCAATGTAATTCATCACATAAATAAAACAAAAGACAAGAACCACATGATCTTATCAGTTGATGCAGAAAAGGCATTTGACAAAGTCCTACAGCCTATCATGATAAAAACTCTCAGCAAAATAGGAATAGAAGGGAAATTCCTCAGCATAATTAAGGGCATTTGTACAAAGCCAACAGCCAACATCATCCTAAATGGAGAGTGTTTGAAAGCATTCCTCTTGAGAACGGGAACCAGACAAGGATGCCCTTTATCACCGCTCTTATTCAACATTGTGCTGGAGGTCTTAGCCAGAGCACTTAGGTTAGAAAAAGAAATAAAGGGCATCGAAATTGATGGGGAAGAAGTTGAAGTATCTCTATTTGCAGATGTAATGATTTTATACACAGAAAAACCCAAAGAATCCACAAGAAAACTACTGGAACTAATAGAAGATTTCAGCAAAGTATCAGGATACAAGATAAACATACAAAAATCTGTTGGATTCCTCTACACCAACAAAGAGAACCTACAAGAGGAAATCACCAAATCAATACCATTTACCAAAGCCCCCAAGAAGATAAAATACCTAGGAATAAGTCTAACCAGAGTTGTAAATGACCTATACGATGAAAACTACAAGACACTACTGCAAGAAACCGAAAGAGACCTGCATAAGTGGAAAAACATACCTTGAAGATGGATAGGAAGACTCAACATTGTGAAAATGTCAATTCTACCCAAAGCGAACTACAGATGCAATGCAATCCCGATCCAAATTCCACCGGCATTTTTTAATGAGATGCAGAAACAAATCACCAACTTCATATGGAAAGGGAATAGGCCCCGGATAAAGAAAGCATTACTCCAGAAAAACAAAGTGGGAGGCCTCACACTACCTGATTTTAGAACCTATTATTCTGCCACGGTAGTCAAAACAGCCTGGTACTGTTACAACAACAGATACATACACCAATGGAACAGAATTGAGAATCCAGACATAAATTCATCTACCTGTGAGCAGCTGATATTTGACAAAGGCCCAGAGTCCGTTAACTGGGGAAAAGACATTCTCTTTAACAGATGGTGCTGGCATAACTGGATGTCCGTCTGCAAAAAAACTGAAACAAGACCCATACCTCACACCTTGCACAAAAGCTAGCTGAGTGTGCCACTTTGAATGTGTGTTGCTCTCTACAGTCCTGCCAATAATCCAGTCTCATGCATTAGGCTCCTGAAAGGGCTAACTATGCCTCTTCTAAGTCTCCCATTCCAGGGCTTTGACCTATAATTTTTTCTGTTCTGGTTACTGTTCCGAATCACCTAAGTTCTAAAAATTCAGGTCTGTTCCATTTTCTCTTCATGAGCCATGACTGAACTGGTTTGAACTGGTTCAAACCGATTCAAAGTTCTGATATTAACTTATATCATTTTCAAAGATTCTATTTCCAAAGAAGGGCACATTTACAGGTTCTAGGGATTAGGACTTCAGCCTATCTTTTTTGGGAACACAATTCAGTCCTTAAGAGGGGGGCCGTTATTTAACCCTTCACAACATCGGAGGCTTTAAGGGAAAAAAAATCTTTGCAGGCTCAATTTCAGAATCCTATAATAATGCCACAGTCTTTCTCTTCAGCTTTGTCCCCCACTAGACCTAAGTATATCCTTTCTGGCCACAATCCTGCCCTTTCCTTTCTCTCTGCTTTTCATGAATCCTCTTATATACATTTCACTTTTCAGAATCCTACCCATCCTTCATATCCTGTCTCAAATGCTGTGTTCTCCATTCAGTATTTCTGATTTTTCCATATTAGCTAGACAGTTTGGTTGCAGGTGTCAGAAACGCAGCCCAACCTAATTTAAGCAGAAGTAGGGGCCTTATTAACTCAAATAATCTAATTATGTAAGGGCAGGGGTAGATCTATGATCAGGAACTTGAACGCTATCAGGACTGTCTGTTGGCCACTTGTTTTTTCTTCTCTCTACATGCCCAGGCATATTCTCTCAGACCAAACCTTGAAGCTGATAGCCACAGGTAACTTCAAGGTCACGTTTTTACAGCTTTTAACTAGAAAGAAAAGAGGCTCTCTCCCTCAGCTGTAGCTTAAAAAGAAATTCAGAGGGAACAACTCTGATTGGCCTGGCTTAAGTCCCATGTCCAACCCTCAGACCAATCGTTGTGGCCAGATGGTCATGTATTGAAGATGGAGGGGGGGAAAAGAATCTGTTAATCAGATGAAGGAAGGGAAAAGGTGTTGGGCAGAAAGAAAAATACTCACTGCAGTCAACAACTTGATGTGACTTTTCAACCCCTATTGTATTTTATTATTTTTCTTAATTTATGTTATTATTAATTTTACCATATTTCTTTTATCCTCTTTTTCTTACATGTCAGTTGATATTTTACCTTATATCATCCTACTAACATATTGTTGTTGGGTGCTGTTGAATCTATTTTTCAACTGGTAGCAACCCCATATGACAGAGTAGAACTGCCCCATAGGGTGTCGTAGGCCATAAACTTTACAGAAGCAGACTGCTAGGTATTTTCTCCCGTGGAGTGGCTGGTGAGTTCAAACCACTGAGCATGCAGTTAGCAGCCAAGCACTTAACTATTGTGGCACCAGGGCTTCTATCCTACTGACATACTGAGTGCTTAAAGGAAATGTTGATGTTTTTCTTATCTTCACGCCATCCTTCCCGCCCAGCACCTAGTAGTATGCATTATTGGTAGTGAATACTTGGTGGTGGTGGTGGTGGTGGTGTTAGGTACCATCGAGTCGGTTGCAACTCATAGCGACCCTGTGTGCAACAGAACGAAACACTGCCTGGTCCTGCGCCATCCTTACAGTTGTTGCTATGCTTGAGCCCATTGTTGCAGCCACTGTGCCAATCTGTCTCATTGAAGGTCTTCCTCTTTTTCACCAACCCTCTACTTTACCAAGCATGCTGTCTTTCTCCAGGGACTGATCCCTCCTGATAACACGTCCAAGTATGTGAGACATAGTTTCACCATCCTTGCTTCTGAGGAGCATTCTGGCTGTGCTTCTTCCAAGATAGATTTATTCATTCTTTTGGCAGTGCAGCAGATTTGCCCAATGCAGTACATCTTTTGATTTCTTGACTGCTGCTTCCATGGGTATTGATTGTGGATCCAAGTAAAATGAAATCCTCGACAACCTCAATCTTTTCTCTGTTTATCATGATGTTGCTTATTGGTCCAGTTGTGAGGATTTTTATTTTCTTTATGTTGAAGTATAATCCATACTGAAGGCTGTAGTCTTTGATCTTCATCAGTAAGTGCTTCAAACCCTCTTCACTTTCAGCAAGGAAGGTGGTGTTATCTGCATAACACAGGTTGTTAATGAGTCTTTCTCCAATCCTGATGCCCTGTTCTTCTTCATATAGTCCAGCTTCTAGGATTATTTGCTCAACATACAGATTGAATAGATATGGGGAAAGGTTACAACCCTGACACACACCTTTCCTGACTTTAAACCGTGCAGTATCCCCTTGTTCTGTTCAAACGACTGCCTCTTAATCCATGTGCAGATTCCTCATGAGCACAATAAAGTGTTCCAGAATTCCCATTTTCTGCAATGTTATCCATAATTTGTTATGATCCACACAGCTGAATGCCTTAGCATCATCAATAAGACACAGGTAAACATCTTTTTGGTATTTTCTGCTTTCAGCCAGGATCCATCTGACATCAGCAATGATATCCCTAGTTCTACATCCTCTTCTAAATCCGGCTTGAATTTCTGGCAGTTCCCTGTCAATATACTGCTGCAGCTGCTTTTGAATGATCTTCAGCAAAATTTTACTTGCATGTGATATTAATAATATTGTTTGATAATTTCCATATTCTGTTGGATCACCTTTCTTGGGAATAGGTATAAACATGGATCTCCTCCAGTCAGTTGGCCAGGTAACTGTCTTCCAAATTTCTTGGTAGTTAATAATAAATGGGCTCTGCTTCCAAGGACTTTGTGCCTGAGGGACACAAACACAGAAACAAAAAATTAAAATTGGATATGATTAGAACTGTGAAAGCCGTTGGACTCCAGTGTTACGGGACTACTATGTTTCTGCCTTCTTTGAACCTTGTCCACTCTTAACTCTTCTGCTTCTTCCCTTACCTGCTCCTATGTCCTGTTGGAATCCTCTGTACAGAGGACACAGCTGTGTACTCAAACAGTTTCCACATACTCCTTCTCAATTCAGAAGCATCTAACTACCTCTCATCAGCTGTGGAATATAATCTGAACTCAAGAGCCCGATTTGCCAAACCTCTGATGATTTGACATTGGTCTACCATCCAGCTGATTTCAATTATCTAATGCCTATGCCTTGTTTCCCAAATTCCTTATTAGCTAATAAAGAAAGAACTGTTCTTGTTGTGTTAGCTGCCATCACGTTAGCCCCCAACTCATGGCAGGCAATCCCATGTACAACTGAACGAAATGCTGCTTGGTCCTGGGCCATTCCTGTGATCAGTCAGGAATCAGATCTTGTGATCCATAAGGTTTTCATTGACCGATTTTCTGACATAGATCACCAGGCTTTTCTTTTGAGGCACCACTAGGGGGACTCTAACCCCTAACATTTTGGTTAGCAGTTGAGCGTGTTAAAGAGGGAGAATCCAGATCTTTCGTAGTCCGTTTTAGTCTGGAAGCTCTACTGAAACCTGTTCAGCATCATAGCAACATGCAGGCCTCCACTGACAGACAGGTGGTGGCTGCACGTGAGGTGCACTGGCTAGGAGTCATGCCCTGGTCTTCCATATGGAAGGTGAGAATTCTACCTCTGGGGACTCTGTAATATTCATTCTAAGCCTCTGAGTACCTTGGACAGTGCCTTTCCAAAAGACAGCCTATGAGTATGTGGTATTACAATACACAGCTTGAATGTTGATAAGACAGTTACAAATATGGATTAAAGTATGGTAGTTTTATGCAGTAAGATCACTCATTGGAATTTATGATGTGTCCAGTAATGGCTAAGACCGTGTAAAAGACTATTTAGTAATATTCGGGGGTGGGGGGGAAGCAGACCATTGGCATGAAAAAGTCAGTGTTTTAAGAAAATTAATCTTCAGCCTTATGCATGGTGGAGTGGGCAGCAGAGAGACTGGAGGGAGGAAGACAAGCTTCGAGGCTGGTGCAGTAAATCAGGCATTTGAGACGAGTATCTGAACCACGATTCTCGAAAACACCTGGCATAGCCCATGGGCATGCCATAATTATGTAAATATTGCTAAAGGTCTTTTGACAAATGGAAATCATTAAACTTTATTTCCATTAATTGATCAAATAAAGTCCATTTTTAGCTAAGTAAGGTCAGAGGGAATTCAGATTTTCTGCAGCAGATTTTTAAGCTAGTCTTTGAGGAATTTCTTTACCACTGGGAGATTTATTTTATTAGTATTACGTAGATTTTGCATCAGTGGAATTAAATGCGAGATGACGCCACTGACAATCGTGATTTTGATTTAGGACATCCAGATGCTTGTTCTCTTGTGTTAATCAAATATTTTTAGTATGCCATTTTAATTCCTCTATTGGTATTTTAGCTATACCTCTTTGTATTATTTCCTAGTGCTTGCTCTAAGTTTACAATGTGTGTCCTTAATTTATCACAGTCTACTTAGAGATTGCATTGTACCAAACCAAACCCATTGCTGTCGAGTCAATTTTGACTCACAGCAACCCTATAGGACAGGGTTGCTATAGACTCATAGAGTTTTCAAGGCTGTAAATCTTTATGGAAGCAGACTGCTGCATCTTTCCCCTATGGAGCAGCTGGTGGATTCGAACTGCCAACATTTCGGTGAGAAGCCGAGCACTTAACTATTGCATCACCAGGACTCCTTTAACACTGTGCTGTTTTATATAACATGCAGTATAATCTTGTTATTGCTGCTGTTGGTTGCTGTTGAGTTGATACTGACTCATGATGACCCCATGTGTGCAGTGTAGAGCTGCTCCATCAGATTCTCAAGTCTGTGACCTTTTGGGAACAGATCACCAGGCCTTACTTCCGAGGAGCCTCTGGGTATGTTTGGACCACCAACCTTGCAGTTACTAGTCAAGTGTTTAGCTATTTATGACACCCAGGAACTCCTTACAAGAGTAAAAATAGGTTTTATTTGAGTTTTAATTTACATTACATATTAACATGATTTATTGCCATGTAGTCTATACATCATATTTACCATATTTTATCAAATCAAAGACACAATCCTTTTAAGACACATAATTATTTCATAAATCACTAAGAAAGGGGAAAAAAGTGGCCAATTAATCTATGACATAGTGCCTTAATGATAGTTCTCTGTAATGTGTGAATTAGTCACAGAAGCCTCTTGTTGCTTTGAAATTCTCTTTCATCTGTTCTGAGGGGTTTGGCAGCCTTTCTTGCCTTCGTTGCCTTGCTTGGCGTATGTGTTAGGCAATTCTTGTGCATGTATCTCATTAGCAAAATGTTAATACAACATCAACTACTCAAAGTTATCTTCCTTTATTAGGTCCCATTAAGCACTTTGCTGTTGCTTCCCAAGAAATTATGGAGTTGCAGTCATTCTTCCAAAGACAACTATGCACTTCCCTAATACTAAATTTATCCCATTTTCATGCCTTTCTGTGCATTCCATGACTTTTTTTTCAAGACAATAGAGATTATAATCTTTTTGAAGACACTTTAAACAGCAATTTAAACTCAGCACTTGCAGTACCAACAATGCCCAGAACTCACTTTATGTGATGAGCATCGTGGTGGACAGTGGTACAGTAGTTAAGAGTTTGGCTGCTAACCAAAAGGTCAGCAGTTCAAATCTACCAGCCGCTCATTGGAAACCCTGTGGGGCAGTCCTAACTAAGGAGTCACTGTCAGTCCTGTGGGGTTGCTATGAGTCGGAATTGACTGGATGGCAATGGGTTTGGTTTAGGGTTATTTAGGACCAAGTTCATGCATGTGCAGTCAGTGACAACTACAGTATGATGGCTGCCTGGTCTACAGCAAATAAGATACACCATTGATTGCAAGTAACATTTTTCTTCACTATGAGAAAATGTGCAACTATGAATTGATGAAACATGGTCTATCAGGAATGCAGCACTTAAATGAATCTTGAAATGCATTGGTACCTTTGTGAGGGTTATGTCATTCTCCTGTCCCCTGAACCTTCATGGAAACCCTGCACTCACTTGCCTGGCCACATCTCAGTGTAGTGAACTTGGCCAGGCCACTGCAGAAGAAAAATGGGCTGTTCCCCCTGAAAACACACACCTAGAAGATAAACATTTAACCCATTTTCTGACTTTACAACTATCTTCACTCATCCCATTATGTACAGTTGGTTTGCTCCTGTTTCTTCACAGCCTCCTCCCCCAACATCAGCAGGGCAGTCAGTCAGTCAGGTTTGTTTGGTACAGCTTATTGAACCCCCTGAGAAGATCTTCTGACTTACTGTCAGTTCTGTCACAGCCTGAGGACAAGACGGCAAAACTGACAGGCTTGGTATAGGTATTTACCCCATTGCATTTGGCTCTTTTGCACAACATTCACAATAATGGCCACAAAAAAGAAGACAGAACACACAGGAAGATGAGGATAAATATAGATAGAGAAATATACATGGTTGTAACAAACTGTATTTTTAAATAGAGAAAGTGTAGAGTTTGCTGCTTGTAGACTTGCTGCTAAGTTTTTCTGGACTTTAGGTCTATCTGTGACAAGGAGCTTTATTGTCATTTTGCTTCACAGATTTCTAGCTCCATATTCCTATTGTTTGCCTCTTTTTTGAATACTAGTCCCTTTGGAATTCAAAAAGATACAGAACAAAACCTTTGATGGAAATTCTTCCTCACCAAAATGGAAGCCTGTGAGTTACCAACATAAAAAGAGCCGTATAACAATAAGTCTACACTTGCAGAAAAAAAAATTAGCATAGCAATTTACTGTCTGTATTCATTATTTCATAATGGAATCTCCAGCAGAAATACATAGAGACAGAAGGTTATTGTAAATGAATGTCCTTTGCCTCTTTCCAAATTTGTTTCTAAGATACTGTAAGGGCTGGACTAGATTCCAGGAAATATATAGTGAAAAGTACCCCAGAATAGAAACATCTCTATGATACCTGCATTAGCTTGAAAATAGTATGTTTTACATTATATCTCTTGTCAATGGCATATTTGTAAATATATCTGAAACTTTTTTCATTTATTCAATGAAAAATTCAGTTATTACAAAGCTAAATTTCTTTTGAGAAATTCTCCACTTTGCATTCAGATTATTTTATCACCGGTAGCTAAATTTAAACATGGACAGTGGAATATAATCAAGTAAAATGATGCCTATAAAAATACAAACCAAAACCAAAGATAAAAAATAACAGAAAATAGAAGACTATCTCTAAGTTATGGTAGAGATCTTTTCTCTTAGAAGAATTCCCTGGCAGACAATAAGAATGAAGAGGGAAGTCTTTATCATTGAAAATTCATGGAGAGATGTATAGGAGTCATCTTGGGAACAATAAGGGAGAAGCATTTGGGTCCTAACTGGGCATGAAAGAGGAGGAACAGCCACCGCTGACTGGCTGCATAGCCAAGGGAAACTCTGTAGTCATGGTTTTCCGTTTGTATATCTGGAGTCCCTGAGTGATGCAGATGATTAATGCACTTGGTTGCTAAACAAAAGGTTGGAGGTTCAGGTCCACCCAGAGACTCCTAGGAAGAAAGACCTGGTGGTCTACCTCTGAGAAATCTGCCACTGAAAATCCCATGGAGCACAGTTCTACTGTGACACGTATAGAGTTGCCATGAGTCAAAATAGACTCTGTGACAACTAGGTTTGGTATCAGTCAGGGTTCCAACAGGAAACAAATAACTCACTCACATTAGGTTAATTCTAGGAGTGTTTAAGAAAGGGAGTATATGCAAAGCTGTGGACAGAGTAGAGAGAAATTGTAAGCGATAGTGCAGCACCGTGGGGCTAATAATAATATTTTCCCACTGCAGGTCCAAAGGAGCCAAGGAAAAGAGCATTTACAAAATCATAGAAAAGGTTCGTTGAGAGGAACAATGGCCTTCGGTTGGGAGATATAGTAAGCTTGAGGTGACTCTACAGAGAAGGACCCTGGGGAGTGAATACCATGACCTTCCTCTCCTTTCTCCCTCTAGCCTTGTGCTGTGGCTCCCCAGTGTCCACACATCATAGGAAGCCAGAGGACTAGGAAGCCCCTTGACATGGTCTATACAGATCAGCATGCTGGCAGAGGTAGAGCAGATGGAGAAAGTTGGAGAGCGGACCTGGATGGGCAAATGAAAGAAAACTAACCCGTGTGCTGTTTTAGAAGCTGCTCTTAAGGAATTTACAGTCCACTGGAGAGGTATGGTTAGAAACAACCACACAGTACAAAATTAAGTAGGAACACCACAGAGAAAAGCCTAATTGCAGGACTCTGTGGTTAAGAGCCATGGCTGCTTGCCTTCAGTACATTGCTTGGCATACGTGCTAGACAATTCTTGTATGCTTATCTCATTAACAAAATGTTAATACAACATCAACTACTTAAAGTTATCTTCCTTTATTAGGTCCCATTAAGCACTTTGCTGTTGCTTTGCAAGAAATTATGGAATTGCAGTCATTGTTCCAAAGAAACTATGTGCTTCACTAATCCTGAATTTATCCCATTTTCATGCCTTTCTGTGGTGCATTCAATGACTTTTTTGTCCAAGACAATAGAGATTATAATCTTTTTGAAGACATTTTAAACAGCGGTTAAACTCAGCACTGGCGGTACCGACAGTGCCCAGAACTCACTTTATGTGATGAGCATCGCGGCAGACGGTGCAGTGGTTAAGAGCTTTGCTGCTAACCAAAAGTTCAGCAGTTTGAATCCACTAGCTGCTTTTTGAAACCCTTGGGAGGCAGTTCTGCTCCATTTTATTAGGTCGCTATGAGTCTAAATTCATTCGATGGCAGTGGGTTCAAACTCTTTTGCAAAGGGTCTCTCTCCCTTCTCAGGTAAACAACGTGGTGGGTGCTTCATAGGACAGTGTATGGCTCCCTCTCTTTTGAACTCCAAAAAGTATTTTTGGAACCAGTTAAGTTTAGTAGTTTATATTTTTTCAAAACCTGCCCTACCAGGCACATTGTTAAAAATTGGTAATATAAAGACTCAATTCCAGACCACAGTGGCCTGATCAGATAAGAGGAAAGAGAGACACTGTTAATCATTATATGAATGGACCTATTAAGGGAGATTAGAATCAACTCAACGGCAACATTTTTTTGTTTTCTTGGTTTGGAACAGAGAGGAGTCCCTGGGTGGTGCAAGTGATTTATGTGCTCAGCTTCTAACAGAGAGGTTGACAGTTCACGTCCACCCGGCAGCACCTCAGAAGAAAGGCCTAGTAATGTGCTTTTGAAAAACCAGCCATAGAAAACCTATGGTATTAATGTGGGTGAATCTGGAGGACATTATGCTGATTGAAATAAGTCAATTGCAAAAAGACAAATAATGTATGATCTGACTGTTATAAAGACACAAGAATAGGTATACATATTACAACCAAGGATCACTGGTGGTTACCAAAGATTGGGGGAGGGGAGGTAGAAGCGGGAGGTGAGGTCACTCTAGATAGTAGACACTTGTTATTTCTGGTGATGGAAATACAACACCAAATGTGGGTGAAGTGTGCACAGCTTGATCAAGGTAAATGATGTCACTAAGAAGTACATGAGAAAAAAGGATGTTTTTGGTAAATGCTATGGCATATACAACTATGCAGCAACAACTAAAAAATAGGAATGTGGTTACGTGTGTGTACATATGCATACAAACATATAGGTGTGTATATATGTGTGTGTATATTTGCAGGTGTTACATATGTAAATACATGCATCTATATATATTCATATATACAGTAAAGCACATAAGGGACACAAACATGGATACTTCTTAGACTTAACCAAACATCTTGCAGGATTGGTTTTTAGGGTCTAAAGGCATAGGACCATAGTTTAGTGAGACGACTCAGTCACTTCTTAGT
The DNA here is from genome assembly GCA_030035585.1 of Dugong dugon. NCBI lineage: Eukaryota > Metazoa > Chordata > Mammalia > Sirenia > Dugongidae > Dugong > Dugong dugon. Next base: position 94,147,612 of record CM057463.1, on the reverse strand, counting down.
GACATAAAGTTTATGTTCTAATCCTAGTTTGGTGAGTAGCATCTAGGGTCTTAAAAGCTTGTGAGATGAGGGCAGAGCCAGCATGGCACTATAAACAGAAGACCATGCCATACCTCTGCAACAAACACCCCAAAGACATGAAAAACTAAGTAAAACAGATACAAACATCAATCCTGGAACCCTAAGTGTCAAATGAAGGATAAAGAACTCAGCCAAGCACCGAACGGAATAAGAAACTGACAGAGAACAGCGAATGAGGAGAGCTGTGGAGTAGAAGTCCCCTATCAGTTAATGTGACACTGACTCACCGTCTTGGACCTCAGCCCCCAAGAAATGGCAGACAGGGAGTACGGGAAGGCAACTTTATGGCGCTCCCAACAGGGAACAGAGCACCTGGTAACCAGGGATACAGGCTTTCCCACCTCCCACCATTCTTCCTTCTTTGTGGCCTACACCAATCTCAAACAGGCCACGGTTGCTTGGCTGGAGAAAGACCAGCTCCTTGCTGACTGGATATGCCCCACCCCCACAGGCTGGTTCCTTCAGTGTCATTTTTTTTGTTGTTGTTTTTTTGTTGTTTTTTTTTGTTCGTTTGTTTCTTCTCTGTCTCTCATTTCCTTCTTTTCCTTTCTCCTGTCCAGCTAGCATTGTGTGCCATCTCTGCCCTTTCTTGACAGGCTGAATCATACTGCTTGGCTAGAGAGCCACCAGCACACGACTTCCGTGGGTCCATGCCACCCCACTGGCAGGCTCCCTCAATGCCATTTTTTTTCTCAGTTTCTTATCTCTCTCTCCCTTCCTTTCCTTTCCTACACCCACCTAGCCACAAGTACTATCTCCACTCCTTCTTGACAGGCTGTGCCATACCGCCCCCCGGAGAGCCACCAGTACATGGCTTCCCCGGTCCATGCTATCCCCCCCAGCAGGCTCCCACAGTGTCATTTTGTTGTTGTTGTTGTTCTTTATCTCTTTCTGCCTTCCTTTCCTTTCTTCTGCCCACCTAGCTGCATATACCATCCCCGCCCTTTCTTGATGGGCTGTGCCACACCACTTAGCTAGAGAGCCAATGAATGACACATGGCCTTCTCTGGTCCATGACATCCCACCGTCAGGCTGCCTCAGCGCCATTTTTTTTTTCAGTGTCTTCTCTCTCTCTCCCTTTCTTCCACCCACCTAGCTATGTGTGCCATCCCTGCTCCTTCTTAACGGGCTATGCCACACAGCTCATCTAGAGAGTCACCGGCACACGGCTTCCCCAGGTCTGCACCACACCCACTGCAGGCTTATTCAGCACATTTATGTTTTTCTTTGTTTTTGTTTTTGCTTTTCTTTTTTGTTGTTGTTTTTCTTGTTTCTTCCTGCTCTCTCCCTTCCTGTGCTTTCTCCCACCCACCTAGCCCCATGCACTGCCCCCCCACCCGACAGACTGTGCTGTACTGCTCAGCTAGAGAGCCTATGGGACATGACCTCCTGTAGGCCGTGCTGCCCCCACTGCAGGCTCCTTCAACGCATTTCTTTTTTCTTTTGTTTTGTTTTTGTTTCTTCCCTCTCTCTCCCTTCCTATCCTTTCTCCCACCCACCTAGCCTCGTGCACCCCTCTGCCTTCTCAACAGGCTGTGCCCTACTGCTTGGCTAGAAAGCCTCTGGCACACAACCTCCCCAGGCACAAGCCAGCTCCACAGGCCAACTCCCTCGGCATCATACTTTTTATTTTTCTTTATCTTTCCCCTTGTCCCTTTTTTTTCCTCCTTCTCCATCCTGTCTAGGCCCTGCACTGCTCTGCCCCTTCTTCATGGGTCATGCTGCACTTCTCAGCAAGAGACACATCAGCTTGCCACCACCCCAATTCTGTCTGATCCCCAGTGGCCAGCTCCCCCAGCACTATATTTATTTTTTTGTTGTTGTTGTTGTTTTTGTTTTGCCTTTCTTCTCTTTATGCCTTTCTCCACCCCACCTACCTCTCTGTGCCACAACACCCCTTCTTGACAGGTTTACACACAAAAAGGAACTATGTTTAAGAGGGAGAATAGGGTTGGGGAGGGAAAAACACTATATAGGCAATAGATAAGTGGTAACTTTAGTGAAGGGTAAGACAGAACACAATACTGAGAAAGCAAGCACAGCTGGACCAAGGCAGGGTCATGGAAGCTCCATAGACACATCCAGACTCCCTGAGGGATTGAATTTCTGGGCTGAGGGCTGGGGACCATGGTCTCAGGGGACATCTAGCTCAATTGGCATAACATTGTTTATAAAGAAAATGTTCTACGTTCTCCTTTTGTGAGTAGCATCTGCGGTCTTAAAAGCCTGTGAGCTGCCATCTAAGATACTCCACTGGTCCCACCCCATCTGGAGCAAGGGAAACTGAAGAAAACCAAAGACACAAGGGAAAGATTAGTCTAAACGACTAATGGACCACAGCTAGCATGGGCTCTACCAGACTGAGTCCAGCACAGCTAGGTGGTGCCCGGCTACCACCACTGACTGCTCTATCAGGGATCACAATAGAGGGTCCCAGACAGAGCTGGAGAAAAATGTAGAAAAAAATTCTAACAAAAAGAAAAGACCAGAATTACTAGTCTGACAGAGACTGAGAACCCTTGAGAGTATGGCCCTCCGACTCCCTTATACCTCAATACTGAAGTCACTCCTGTGGCTCACCTGACAGCCAAAGGTTAGACAGGCCCATAAAACAAAATGAAACTATGTGGGCACACCAGCCCAGGGGCAGGGATGAGAAGGCAGGAGAAGACAGGAAAGCTGGTAATGGAGAACTCAAGGTTGAGAAGCGGACGGTGTTGACATGTCATGGGGTTGGCAACCAATGTCCCAAAACAATATGTGTATTAATTGTTTAATGACAAACTAATTTGTTCTGTAAACCTTCATCTAAAGTACAATCTAAAAAAAAAAAAAAAAAAAAAAAAAAGACTCACTGGTCTAACAGAGACTGGAGAAACTCCAAGAGTATGGCCCCTGGATACCCTTTTAATTTAGTACTGAAGTCACTCCTGAGGTTCACCCTTCAGCCAAAGATGAGACCAGTCCATAAAACAAAATGAGTCTAAATGGGCACACCAACTCAGGGGCAAAGACAAGAAGGCAGGAGAGGACAGGAAAGCTGGTAATGGGGAACTCAAGGTTGAGAAGGGGACGGTGTTGACATGTCATAGGGTTGGCAACCAATGTCACACAACAGTATGTGTGTTGTTTAACAAGAAACTAATGTGTTCTGTAAACGTTGATCTAAAGTACAAGAAAGAAAAAGGAAAAATAAAAAAAGCTTGCGAGCGGTCATCTAAGATACAACTGTTGGTCTCTGTGCATCCAGAGTAAAGATAAAAAAAGAAACTGAAGACTCAGAAGAAACTAATCCACAAAACTAATAGTCTACAGGAATGATGACCTCATCTACCCTCAGGCCAGAAGAACTAGAGATACCTGGCTACAACTACTGACCATTCTAATCAGGAACACAATAGATGAGTCTTGATAGAAGGGGAGCACAATGTGGAAGAGAACTCAAATTCTTAAAAACTTCAGACTTAGTGGACTGGGTAAGATTGGAAGACTCCCTGAGACTACTGCCCTGAGATACTCTTTAAACGTTGAACCAGAATTATTCCATGAGGTCATCTTTTAGCTAAATAACAGATTGGCTCATAAAATAAACAATATCATCCATGAGTACTGTGCTCCTTAAAAAAAATAATCTATATGAGACCAAACAGTCAATCTTTGCTGAAAAGCAAAGACGAGAAGGCAAGGGGGCAGCAACCTGATTAGTGGAAACAGAAAAACCAGAGCAGAAATAATGAGAAAGTTTACATACTGCATAAAATGTAACCAGTATCACTGAACAAATTGTGTAGAAATTGTTAAATGGGAACCTTATTTGCTATGTAAACTTCCACTGAAAACACAATAAAATAATTTTTAAAAAATTATGGGACACAGTTTTCCTTTGACATACGTGGAGTCGTCATGACAACATCTGGTACTGGTAGAACAGACAGATGGAGAAGCAGAGACAGGAGAAGGAAGATCAGGATCCATCTCTCTTCTAAGCACTTAATGTATATTAAATCATTCTTCCTTTTACCAACTCTGTGGGATTCATTCTACTATCATCCCCATTTTATTTATGAGAGCACTGAGGCACAGAAAGTTTAAATAGCTTGCCCAGATTCACACAGTAAGTAGTGGAGGCAGCAACAACAGGCTGGCTCTAGAACCTACACCCATTCTTAACCATTACAGCACCCCCAACCCACTTGCTAACTCTGAAAGGTAACAAACAAACAAAAAAATGAAGTCAAATAAGAATTGTATGAGGAAGTATTTTTGATGATGATAATTGTGATCATTTGGTGAGGAGCTACTATATCCCAGGACTATGTTAACCACATTACGGACACTCTCTCTGTTAGCCAAGCAAGCACCTTCCATTTTTAAATAACCAATTAATGTTTATTTAATCTTATCAAACCACCTTCACTGTAAAAAGGTTAAAATCATGGAAGAATGATGCTCTCAAGTATCACATCAGATATTTATGAATGTTCTTACACTGGGCACCTTATATCCATCTTCATGGCATAGTGAAATTCATCACCATTTAAAAGTAGAAGAGATGTTAGTAATAAAATAGTAAGATTTATGTAAATAGCTTGCATTTCCTTTTATATTTTAACTCTTGTCCATTCTATTATCTGGAATTCCAGAATTTCAGAACACGTAATTTTGCTCATGTGCATCCTGTACATAGACAAAGACGCAATCATTCGAACAGAGCAAGGGGATACCATGTGGTTTAAAATAGAAAAAGGTGTGTGTCAGGGTTGTATTCTTTTACCATACTTATTCAGTCTGTATGCTGAGCAAGTAATCCAAGAAGCTGGACTTTATGAAGAAGAATGTGGCATCAGGATTGGAGGAAGACTCATTAACAACCTACAATATGCAGATGACACAACCTTGCTTGCCAAAAGTGAAGATGACTTGAAACACTTACTAATGAAGATCAAAGACTACAGCCTTCAGTACGGATTACACCTCAGCATGAAGAAAACAAAAATCCTCACAACTGGACCAATAAGCAGTATCATGATAAACAGAGAAAATATTGAAAGTTGTCTAGGATTTCATGTTACTTGGATCCATAATCAATGCCCATGGAAATAGTAGTCAGGAAATCAAATGATGCATTGCATTGGGCAAATCTTCTGCAAAAGACCTCTTCAAAGTGTTAAAAGCAAAGATGTCACTTTGAGAACTAAGGTGGGCCTGACCCAAGCCATGGTATTTTCAGTCGTCTCATATGCATGTGAAAGCTGGGTGAATAAGGAAGACTGAAAAAATGATGCATTTGAATTATGGTATTGGTGAAGAATATTGAGTATACCATGGACTTCCAGAAGAATGAACAAATTTGTCTTGGAAGAAGTACAGCCAGAATGTTCCTTAGAAGCAAGGATGGCAAGAGAGACTTCTTCTCACACACTTTGGATGTGTTATCAGGAGGGACCAATCCCTGAAGGACATCATGCTTGGTAAAATAGATGTTATGGATTGAATTGTGTCCCCCCAAAATATGTGTCAGCTTGGTTAGGCCGTGATTCCTAGCATTGTGTGGTTGTCCTCCATTTGGTGACTGGTGTAATTTTCCTGTGTGTTGTAAACCCTAATCTCTGCCTGTGGTTAATGAGGCAAGATTAAGTTATGTTAAAGAGGATTAAGGTGGGCTGTAACACCCTTACTCAGGTCACATCCCTGATCCAATTAAAGGGAGTATCCCTGGTGTGTTGCCTGCATCACCTTTTATCTTACAAGAGATAAAAGCAAAGAGAAGTGAGCAGAGAGTTGGGGACTTCATACTACCAGGAAAGCAGTACTGGGAGCAGAGCACATCCTTTGGACCCACGGTTCCTGCGCAGAGAAGCTCCTAGACCTTTGGACGATTGATGACAAGGACCTTCCTCCACAGTTGACAGAGAGAGAAAGTTTTCTCCTGGAGCTGGTGCCCTGATTTTGGACTTCTAGCCTACTAGACTGTGAGAGAATAAATGTCTGTTTGTTAAAGCCGTCCACTTATGGTGTTTCTTTATAGCACTGCTAGATAGCCAAGACAGTAGAGGATCAGCAGAAGTGAGGAAGATCCTCAACGAGATGGATTGACACAGTGGCTGCAACAATGGCCTCAAGCATAGCAACGACTGTGAGCATGGCACAGGACCACTGTGAGTCACTATGAGTCAGAACTGACTCAGCAGCACCTGACAACAACATGATAATACCGTCTATTGGAGTCCCTGGGTGGTGTAAACGGTTTAGTGCTCAGCTGTTAACCGAACAGTTGGCAGTTCAGATCCACCCAGAAGCTCCTTGAAAGAAAGGCCTGGCAGTCTGATTCTGAAAGGTCATAGCTGTGAAAACCCTGTGGAACACAGTTCCATTCTGAAGCACGTGGAGTCGCCATTAGTTGGAATCCACTCAGTGACAACTGGTGTTTTATTCTAACATGTTATCTAACATTTTAATAACTCTTAAAAGAATTTTTATTTTAATAGCACTTATAAAATATGTTTATTTTAAACAAGTTTAGAGATGTAAAAATTATAAATAATTTGGAAATTCAATATTTTACACAAACAACACTGTAGTATCTAAGTCAAAGTAGTCTGGCTAAAAATAGCTTCATAAAGTCTTCATGTTTATGTCTCCCTAAGGTAAAATATAAAGATTTATCTTTTCCATACTTATAGTGTCTTCAGGATTTCTCTTCACTACAGGGAGTATAATTTTGCTTATCTCAGGCAATATTTTAAAGTAGGTATGCGTGGATATTTAATGTTCATTACTATTAGCTAATTGTCTCTTAATTTCAAATCACTAGCATTATTTCTTGTACAAGCTGCAATTCTTTCAGTGGAAGGCTGTTTGAAAAATGAAAGAAAAAATCCAAACAATCAAAATACCCCAAGACCTTCAGCCTAGGGTGTGTATTCTTCTGCCTAGATTGAAACAAAATTATTGCTTATGAAACTGATTATATTGTACTGTGTTTTTATTTCTGAGGTTGGAAAAAATTACAGAACAACAGTGGTTTTTCTCCCCTGAGCTCACTTTATTTCTTGGCCTTAAAATAATTTAGGTACTTAGGAAAGCATGGTAAGACTTTTAAGCTACTCAGTTACTGTTTATTGCACAGTGACTGCAGTTCGTGGCGGTAAAAATAGTAAACCTTCTCCCAGTTAAACATCAGTAATTCAGTAAATCAGATGCGTTGATCTTCTAGTTAATCCGAATCCTTGCACAATTTGAACTGTAGAATTTTCAAGTGCAGTTATATTGTTCCTATTAACTATTTGTTGGATTCATATTTGGTTCTTGCTATTATTATTCTGGGATATGGTCCCTGGGTGGCACAAACAGTTTCTACTCAGCTGCTAATCGAAAGGTTGGCAGTTCGAACCCATCTGTCGATCTGCTTCTGTAAAGATTACGACCAAGAAAACCCTATGGAGCAGTTCTACTGTGTAAAACAAGGGGTCATCATGAGTCGGAATCGACTTGGCAACAGGAAGATTATTCTGGGCGCGTTCATATACTTAGCTCTGTTTTAGGTTTTGAGACATTTTAGCTTCTCCTTCCCAGAATTCTCCTTACACTATTTACTGAATATTGTGGGTAAAGATATACCGTGAGTATCCTTGGAGAAGTTTTTTAACCAGTGATTCTAATTCCACATCTGTGAAATATCTCTCATAGTTCTCCCTTTTAGGGTTGTTGTGAGAAATGAATTAAGTGATGTGAATAATATAATTGTAATAATACATTTATTGAACACTTACCCAGGGCCTTGCATGATTACTGAGTTATCTGTAGATTATTAGGAAGGTACTTTTAGGATACTTGTTTGACATATGAGGAACCGGAAGCCTCAAACAGATTTAATAACTTGCCCAAGGTCATATAGCTGGTGCATGGTCACGTCAGGCCTCAAATCCTGATCTGCCTGGTTCCAAAGCTCTCACCCAGTAGTTGTGCTGCCTTGTAATTGTTATAGAATCATCTCTGCTGAATTCACCTCAAATCCAGCCTCTGCAACCAATGAAAAACCTTCCCCTACCCCAAATATGTAAATTATCAGAATTCATTTTGGTAATTTTAATATGCAGCAATGTGTTTTATCTAACTATGGAGGATTCCAACTCATGGCGACCCCGTGTATGTCAGAGGAGAACTGTGCTCCATAGGGCTTTCAATGGTTAATTTTTCAGAAGTACATTGCAAGGTCTTTCTTCTGAGGTGCCTGTTGGTGGACTTGAACCTCCAACCTTTCAGTTAGCAGCCAAGCATGTTAACCATTTACACCACCCAGGGACTCGTTAAGCTTTAATTCATACGGCTTTAGGAGAAATCTCCTATAAGGACTAACCAGCTTGACATACTAAATTATTTTGTATACACTCTCTTCTGTGTGTGTGTGTGTGTGTGTGTGTGTGTGTGTGTGTGTGTTTGATTCAGTATGCTTGTATATATCATCTAAGAGTTCTTAATGAACCTGGAAGATTTTAGTTTATTTTATGGTAATTGTAGTGGTCAGTGTTTGAATAAATTACAAATGTACAATTTTGTTATTACTACAGTTTATTGAAATCATAAGATTCCTGAAAATAATATTACATCTTTCAAAAAACTTTGTGTATTAACAGAATGATTCAATACAGAACAGGATAAAACTCAATAATGTATAAGTCTTATGATTTGTGTAGTATTTCTAAAACATTGGAACTTAACATTAATATAAGTCATATGGAAATTTACATGTAGTGCTGGGAGCTTTCTCACTTAAAATGTTGGATGATTTGTCCAAGATTTTTCTTGATACCTTGATAGTATCTGAGGAGTATGAAGTGATCTAGAAAAATATCATCTCTGGGGAGTGTATTTAGAACCCCGGGGCACCTTGGAAGAAAGGCCTGGCTATCTACTTCCGAAAAATCAGCCATCAAAAACCCTATGGAGCACAGTTCTACACTGACACACACAGGGTCATCGTAAGTCAGAACTGACTCGAGGGAAACTGGTTTTTTGACTGGTTTTTAGGTGCTGCTGTAATATGTGCTCTTGAGTGGGGTCAGGAGATGGAGATTCTAGGGCCTCTCCAGATCTTGGAGCTTCATTTTTCTCATTAAAACTGAGCGGTTGACCATTGATTAGTTCACAGTATACATTACGTGAAGTTGAAGATACCCTGCAAGTATTTTACTTAAATTTCTTTTGAAAGATATTTTAGCAATATCCTCTGGAAGATTATTCCAAAAAAAACAAATCCATTGCCATCAAGTCAATTCTGACTTATAGCAACCCTATAGGACAGAGTAGAACTGCCCCCATAGGGTGTCCAAGACTGTAAATCTTTATGGAAGCAGATTGCCACATCTTTCTCCTGTGGAGGGACTGATGGGTTCAAACCACTGACCTTTTACTTAGCAGCCAAGCACTTAACCACTGCAACACCAGGACTCTTGGAAGGTCATTAGCATTATGTTACTGTAAATCCGTGTAGCATCCATGAAGGCAAAGGTAGTTCAACGTAAGAAAATCAAGCAATATTATTCACCACAAAACTAAAACAAAGGATAAGAATCCCATGATCATCTCAGTTGTTGCAGAAAAGGCATTTGATAAAATCCAATACCCTTTCCTAATAAAAAATAACAAAATAGGAATAGAAAGGAAATTCCTCAGCATAATTAAGGGCATATATGCAAAACCAACAGCCAACACTAGTCTCAATGGAGAAAGACTGAGAGCCTTCCCCTTGAGAACAGGAATGAGACAGAAGTGCCAGCTATCACCACTCTTACTCAGTGTTGTACTGGAGGTCCTAGCCAGAGCAATAAGGCAAGAATGGGAAACAATTTAACAATCCTTCCTCCACCCCCACTCCCACTGCCCAACAAACACACTTATTTTACCAGTGAGGAACAGAAGCCTCCTTCAAGCTCCCATAAGTATTGGTAGAATGTGAATTTTGTTCATATGGCTTCCATTCCAGTGAACTTTCCAGCACACTATGTAACCTTCAAGAAAATAAATTTTTTAAAAATTATCTCTGATATGTGGTCCCTGGTGGCCCAGTGGTTAAGCACTTGGTAGCTAACTGAAAAGTCAGCAGTATGAACCCACCCGTAGCTCCGTGGGAGAGAAAAGACCTGGCAATCTGCTCCAATAAAGATTACAGCCTAGGAAACCCTGTGGATGAAGTTCTCCTCTGTCCCATAGGGTTAATATGAGTTGGAATTGACTTGATGGCACAAACAGTGTGTTCCCTATAATTCAGTAATATTTGGTTATTTTTCCATACTCTGAAGTTGACAGAAGAAGCACTAAAACCAAAAACCAAACCTGCTGCCGTCGAATCGACTGTGACTCATATAGAGACCCTATAGGACAGAGTAGAACTGCCTCATAGGGTTTCCAAGGAGTGGCTGGTGGATTCGAACTGCCAACCTGTTGATTAGCAGCCGTAGCTCTTCACCACTGCGCCACCAGGGCTCCAGAAAAAGCACTAGGGTTGCCAAAATCTATTTGTAAATAATTATTTTGAAAGTTTTTCCTATATTTTGAAGTAGAATTTCATTGGCTGATCTCTAAGACATTGTAATGCACAATGTAATAATACATTTTTGTGATATATAAAAGAACAGTAAAGCAATCCTGATAATTTTCATAGGTACACAAGAATCAAATGAAAAAATAATCAGGACTTATTTTTACAAATTCATTTTTGTTGTATTGATTCCTGTCCACATGATGGATTCTATTTTCTAACGTTCAATTAATTTTCTTTGAGAAGGCATACATGTTTTCATTTCATTTGAACTGGCTAATATTTTTTAGATTACCTTTAGTTAATAATATATTTTGACTTTATTTGGGATTCTAATACGTATCCATGTGTTTTACCTTCACAACATTATGTTGAAAGTTTTTTGCAAGTGTTTACAGTAATAGTTTTTTAGCAAAAATTGCATATAAAAATTTTCATCTATGATGCTCAGAATATAAGGCATCTTATGTAATAGTGTTACTATTTATACCATTCAAATGATAGCAGTTTTTAAAATTACTTTAGTATTAAGGAGCCCTGATGGCACAGTGGTTAAGAGCTCAGCTGCTAACCAAAAGATCAGCAGTTTGAATACACCAGCTGCTCCTTGGAAACTTTATGGGGCGGTTCTGCTCTGTTCTGTAGGGTTGCTGTGAGTTGGAACCAACTCCATAGCAATGGGTTTGGTTTTTTGGTTTAGCACTAAACCTATACTGAAAAGAATTTCACTCTGTTTGAAGACTCATAAAATGCTTGCTAAGATTTTGAGGCAGCTCACTAATGGACTACAGCTACCAAGGCCTCCATCAGATTCAGTCCATTACAGCTAGATGGTGTCCGGCTACCACCACTGACTGCTCTGACCGGGATCACAACAGAGGGTTCTGGACAGAGCTGGAGAAGGATGTAGAACAAAATTTTAACACACACAAAAAAAAGACCAGATTTCCTGGCCTGACGGAGACTGGAGAAACCCCAAGAGTATGGCCCCCCGACACCCGTTTAGCTCAGTGGTGAAGTCATTCCCGAGGTTCATGGTTCAGCCGGGGATTGGACAGCCCTGTAAAACAAAATGGGACTAATGAAGCACAGCAGTCCAGGGACAAGGACTAGAAGGCAGAAGGGGACAGGAAAGCTGGTGATAGGGAACCCAGGGTTGAGTAAGGACAGTGTTGACATGCAGTGGGGTTCTTAACCATCGTCATAGGGTAATATGTATACTAACTGTTTAATGAGAAACTGTTTTGTTCTGTAAACCTTCATCTAAAGTGAGAATAGCAGCACAACTGGAAGAATGTAATCGACGTCACTGAATTGCACATGTAGAAATTTTTGAAATGGTGTATCTTTGGCTATGTTTATTCCCCCCCACCCCAAAAAAAGGGTCCTCCAAGGCCAAGAAGGGAGAGTGTTGACATGTCATGGGGTTTTTAACCAATGTCATAAAACAATGTGTACTGACTGTTTAATGAGAAACTGCTTGTTCTGTAAATCTTCACCTGACGTACAATAAAAAAAAAAATTAGGAAAAAGATTTTGAGGCAGCTCAGTGTTAGAATCATGACATCAAGTGGCCTTACTGGCAACAGAAATCTAAAGAGAACAATTTCTTGTATTTATTTGACTGAACAAATAGGATATAGGATCACCGAGTATCATTTAAAATGCATAGTAGTTATTTTCAGATGAACTTTTATTGCCATGTATAAAAATTTTTTTTAACTTTCTAATACGATTGGATAAGTGAATCATTTTTATGTAGTGTTGAGTTTTATCTGTGATCAGCTCTAGGAACGCCTCTTTACTTTGTACTTTTGTTAACAGTAACATCATTCTCAAGACATCCTAATATTGAAATATTATACAAATTACAGTTGTGCCTATTGGACTAGGTTTCCCCCAGTGGCTAAGCTGGCTTAGAGAAGGACGTTAACTCTTTCTTGCCATGCTGTGTTATACTGAACTGGGCCCTTGTGGACTCAAACATGAAAGTACCTTCATAAGACACTAACTTAGATTACTGATAAGACAGAAGCCTAATTCACATTGAAAGTGTGTATGTGCAAAGACAATTACATAGAATAACCAACCAATGGCCATCAAGCTACTTCTGACTCATGGTGACCCCCTGTGTGTCAGAGTAGAACTGTGCTGCAGAGTTTTTTCAGTGGCTGATTTTTCAGAAGTAGGTCACCAGGCATTTCTTCTGAGGTGCCTCTGGGCGGACTAGAACTGCCAGCCTTTTGGTTAGCAGTCAAAAGTATTAACTGTTTGCACCTCCCAGCAACTCTGTAAGGTAAAAGAGCTATTAGTGTTGTGGGTAGAAAGGACATAGCTCTGGAGTGTATAGCCTGGGATTAATCATAAGTTGATCCGTAGCAACTTGTGTGCACTCGGGCAAGTTACTTAGCAAATTTGAGTTCCCTCGTGTATAAAAGAGAGATCATAATACCTACTTCCATGTATATTGTGAGGTTTAGTGAAATAATATATGTGAGAGTACCTGTAGGAGCTACTGAGGAGGTCTTAATAAATCTTAGTTGAATATGAATCTTTACTGCTTGTATCCTCACAGAGTTTAGTTTAATGACATTGAAAGAAAAAACCAGTATGAAGAAGATAGGATATTTTCCAGTATGAAATGTTTTATGTGTATCCTTTACATTGCTGGGAATAAAGCCAGTGCAAGGAAAATTAATTTCACACTTTAGCTTTCTGCAAGTACCTCCTGTTCCAGGATCACTTTAGCCAGTATCACTGAACCCCAAGATGAAAATGAATATAGTATAAGGGAGAAACAGTTGTTAAATTTATTACAGTAGCCACGCTAGCAAATTAAACATTATTTATAGTGTTTTAATTGCCAACCTGATTTAGGTATTAATTTTTCAGGGCAGCATGTACAGAAATTTAATCAGCAAATCATTATTTCCCTGGCAGTCTAGTGCTTACATTCTGGGATAGAATTTAGGCATCAGAATCTCTTTTGCCTTTTGTGGGTCCATATGCACAGCTGCAGGATTTGTGGAAGTTGCTGTGAGTTATTATATAATGCTAAACAATAGGCCACTACCCATCTTCCAGTTTGTCATACTTTGGTGGCTTGTATGTTGCTATGATGCTGGAAGCTATAGCATTGGTATTTCAGATACAAGCAGGGTCATCCGTGGTGGACAGGTTTCAGTGGAGCTTCCAGACTAAGACAGATGAGGAAGGAAGGCCTTGCAATCTATTTCCAACAGTTAGCCAATGAAAAGTTTATGCGTAACAACAGAATATCGTCCGATATAGTGCTGGAAGATGAGCTCCCTAGATTGGAAAGCACTCAAAATGCACAGTGGCCACAACAATGGACTGGAGCACACCAACAACCATGAAAATGGCCTAAGACCAGACAGCGTTTTGTGGTGTCTCTCTGAGTTGGACCCAACTAAACCACAACAACAGACAGTAGAACTGAGTTGATAGTAGTTGATTGGTTTTCATGAGATTAACTCAACCCAAATTTTTTCAGAAATATGAAGAACTAGGCATGGCTATTTTGGATGGGCCATTGGTTAATTATTTAAATAAAATTGAACTTTAAGGGGAAAAGGGTTATAAAATGTATGCTGAATTACTAGTAATTGATTTTTATGTTGTATAATTCCATATATGATTTTCATTCAGAATTTTAGCTTTGCCTTATTTTCTTTTTAATCTGTTTCCAGTGACTTTTCATAATGACCATCTTAACCCAGAATTCAAGGTAGTGTTTAAATGTTGGTGGGTTGTTGGACACGTATCTCCAGCGTGGTTTCAGTATTCAAATTTTCCTACCACGAATAATGATTTAACTTCTGATGATATAAATTAGAAAACTCCATGTAACTTACTGTATTCCATGTAACTTACTTAAGCCATCAGTAGCAGCTCTCATTTGTAATGTGCTTATATTTGCACAGAGGCACCATTTTTCAAAAATAAGCGATTTACTGATTAACAAATTAATTAAATTGAATTATTATTACATGTCAAAAATTGCAATACTGATGTGAATGTTATCCTGAATAAATGAGATGATTTCACCTATTCTTTTTTCCAGTGTAATGTTACATATGAAGGAATACTTTTAAGAATGAATCTATTAAAAAGAGCAGTTTTCTTTGGGGGGGTGTTATTACTTTGATAGTTACATTATTCATTCATTTTTTTCCCTCCCCTCCTCAGTAAATGCATTCCAGAAAACCCCATATAGTATGTGGTTCATTGATTTCACTGGTATTCTTATTACCGTTTAGCAATTTTTCCTTTAATTATTAAAGTTTTTAATTCCCAAAATATTTAAACATGAGGAAAATGCATCACCAAAATTTAACAGATGCTTCAGTTTTTTGTTTTTTGATTTTTTTTTTTTTAAAGAAATAGTACTCCCAGAAATAGAACCAGAAATAAGTATAGGAATTTACTGTATGGTAAGTATTCCGTCTCAAATTAGTATAACTTTTTAATAAACTGTTGAGACAACTATAGGTTGTTGTCAGGTGCCATTGAGTCAGTTCGGAATCATAGCGATCTTATGTACTGTGGAACAGAACACTGCCCAGTCCTGTGCCACCCTCACAAGCATTGTTATGCTTGAGCACATTTTTACAGCCACTGTCTCAGTCCATGTTGTTGAGGGTCTTCCTTTTTTTCGCTGACCCTTTACCTTACCAAGGATGATGTCCTTCTCCAGGGACTGATCCCTCTTGGTAACATGTCAAGAGGATATGATACGGAGTCTCACCATCCTTGCTACTAAGGAGCATTCTGGATGTACTTCTTCCAAGACGGGTTTGTTCATTCTTTTGGCAGTCCATAGTATATTCAGTATTCTTAGCCAACACCATAATTCAAAGAAATCAGTTCTTCTTCGGTCTTTGTTATTCTTTGTTCAGCTTTCACATGCATATAAGGTGATTGAAAACATCATGGCTCGGGTCAGGCACATCTTAGTCTTCAAGGTGACATATTTGCTTTTTAACACTTTAAAGAGGTCTTTTGCAGCAAATTTGCCCAATGCAATGTGTCTTGATTTCTTTTATTATTATTATTATTTTCTCCCATACAAAAATATATACATACATTGATATGTGACTCTAATTGCTCTCCCCACACTGTGACAGCACACTCCTCCTTTCCATCCCTGATTCCCCATGTCCATTCAACCAGCTCCTGACCCTCTCTGCCTTCCCATCTCACCTCTGGACAGAAGCTGCCCGTTTAGTCTCTTGTATCTACTTGAGCTAAGAGGCACACTCCTCATGAGTATCACTTTATGTCCCACAGTCCAGTCCAGTCCCTGTCTGAAGAGTTGCCCTCGGAAATTGTTTTAGTTCTGGGCTGATAGAGAATGCAGGGGTCATGCTTTCCGGGGTTCCTCCAGGCTCAGTCAGACCATTTAAGTATGGTCTTGTTACTAGAATTTGAGTTCTGCACCCCACCTTTCTCCTGTTCTGTTGTATTCCCTGTCAGGGCAGATATTGGTGGTAGCCAGGCACTATCTAGTTCTTCTGGTCTCAGGCTGATGAAGTCTCTGGTTTATATGGCCCTTTTGTGTCTTGGGCTAATACTTCCCTTGTGTCTTTGGTGTTCTTCATTCTCCTTTACTCCAGGTGGTTTGGACAAATTGATGCATCTTAGATGGCCACTGGCAAGCTTTTAAGACCCCAGACACGACTCACCAAAGTAGGATACAGAACATTTTCTTAATAAGCTTTGTTGTGCCAGTTGACCTAGATGTCCCCTGAAAGAATGGCCTCCAGACCCCTACCCCTGCTACTCTGTCCCTCAAAGTACTTGATTGTATTCAGGAAACTTCTTAGCTTTGGTTTAGTCCAGTTGTGCTGACTTCCCCTGTAGTGTGTGCTGTCCTTCCCTTCACCTAAGATAATTCTTATCTACTATCTAGTTAGTTAAATAACCCTCACCCTCCCCTTCTCACCCTCCTAATCATTAAGGAATATTTTCTTCTGTATTTAAACTTTTTCTTGAGTTCTTGTAATAGTGCTCTAGTAGAATATTTGTCCTTCTGTGACTAAATTCACTCAGCATAATGACTTCCAGTTTCCTCCATGTTATGTTTCACGGCTTCATCGTTGTTCTTTATCGTTGCGTAGTATTCCATTGTGTGGCTATACCATAATTTGTTAATCCATTCATCTGTTGATGGGCACCTAGGTTCTTCCCATCTTTTTGCTATTGTGAACAGTGCTGCAGTGAACATGAGTGTACATATATCTATTCGCGTGATGGCTCTTATTTCTCTAGGATATATTCCAAGGAGCGGGATAGCTGGATCGTATGGTACTTCTATTTCTAGCTTTTTAAGGAAGCGCCAAATTGATTTCCAAAGTGGTTGTACCATTTTACATCCCCACCAACAGTGTATAAGTGTTCCAGTCTCTCCACACCCTCTCCAACGTTTATTATTTTGTGTTTTTTGGATTAATGCTAGCCTTGTTGGGGTGAGACGGTATCTCACTGTAGTTTTGATCTGCATTACTCTAATGGCTAATGATCGTGAGCATTTCTTCATGTGTCTGTTACCTGCCTGAATGTCTTCTTTGGTGAAGCGCCTGTTCATATCCTTTGCCCATTTTTTAATTGGGTTATTTGTCTTTTTGTTGTTGAGGTTTTGCAGTATCTTGCAGATTTTAGAGATTAGATGCTGATCGGATTTGTCGTAGCCAAAAATATTTTCCCAGTCTGTAGGTTGTCTTTTGACTCTTTGGTGTAATCTTTTGATGAGCATAAGTGTTTGATTTTTAGGAGTTCCCATTCATCTAGTCTCCTTCTGGTGCTTGTGCATTGTTACTTATGGTTTGTATTGTGTTTATGCCATGTACTAGGGATGCTAGAATTGTCCCTATTTTTTCTTCCATGATCTTTATCGTTTTCGATTTTACATTTAAGTCATTGATCCACTTTGAGTTAGCTTTTGTGCATAGTGTGAGGTACGGGTCTTGTTTCAGTTTTTTGCAGATGGATATCCAGTTATGCCAGCACCATTTGTTAAAGAGACTGTCTTTTCCCCAATTAGCATACTTTGGGTGTTTGTCAAATATCAGCGGCTTGTAGGTGGATGAATTTATGTCTGGATTCTCAATTCTGTTCTTTTGGTCTATGTATCTGTTGTTGTACCAGTACCAGACTGTTTTGACTATCGTGGTGGTATAACAGGTTCTAAAATCAGGTAGTGTGAGGCCTCCCACCTTGTTCTTCTTCTTAAGTAATGCTTTACTTATTCGGGGCCTATTTCCTTTCCATATGAAGTTGGTGATTGTTTCTCCATTTCATTAAAAAATGCCAGTGGAGTCTGGATCGGGATTGCATTGTATCTGTAGATTTCTTTGAGTAGAATTGCCATTTTCACAATGTTGAAGCTAATTATCCATGAGCAAGGTATGTTTTTCCACTTATGCAAGTCTCTTTTGGTTTCTTGCAGTAGTGTCTTGTAGTGTTCGCTGTATAGATTTTTTACATCTCTGGTTAGATTTATTCCTAAGTATCTTATCTTCTTGGGGGTATTGTAAGTGGTATTGATTTGATGATTTCCTCTTGGAAGAAAGGAATGCAACAGATTTTTGTATGTTTATCTTGCATTGTGAAACTTTGCTGAAATCTCCTATTAGTTGCAGTAGTTTTCTTGTGGATTCTGTGGGCTTTTTTTGTGTATAAGATCATAACATCTGCAAATAAAGATACTTTGACTTCTTCCCTACCTATTTGGTTGCGCTTTATTTCTTTTTCTAGCCTAATTGCTATGGCTAGGACCTCCAGCACAGTGTTGAATAAGAGTGGTGATACAGGGCATCCTTGTCTGGTTCCCATTCTCAAGGGGAATGCTTTCAAAGGCTTTCCATTTAGGATGATGTTGGCTGTTGGCTTTGTCTAAATGCCCTTAATTATATTGAGAAATTGCCCTTCTATTTCTATTTTGTTGAGAGTTTTTATCATGAATGGGTGTTGGACTTTGTCAAATGCCTTTTTTGCATCGATTGATAAGATCATGTGGTTCTTGTCCTTTGTTTTATTTATGTGATGTATTACATTGATTGTTTTTCTAATGTTGAATCATCCCTGCATACCTGGTATAAATCTCATTTGATCATGGTGAATTATTTTTTTGATATGTTGCTGAATTCTATTGGCTAGAATTTTGTTGACGATTTTTGCGTCAATGTTCATGAGGGATATTGGTCTGTAATTTTCCTTTTTTTGTGGTGTCTTTGCCTGGTTTTGGTGTCAGGGTTATGCTGGCTTCATAGAACTAGTTTGGGAGTATTCCATCCTTTTCTGTGCTCCGAAATACCTTTAGTAGTAGGTGTCTGAACTGTTCTCTGAAAGTTTGGTAGAATTCTCCAGTGAAGCCATCCTGGCCAGGGCTTTTTTTTTTGTTGGGAGTTTTTTAATTACCTTTTCAATCTCTTCTTTTGTTATTGGTTAATTTGTTTGATCTACCTCTGTTTGTGTTAGTTCAGGTAGGTAATGAGTTTCTAGAAATGTGTCATTTCCTCTAGGTTTTCAAATTGGTTAGAGTACAGTTTTTCATAGTGTTCTGTTATGATTTTTTTTTATTTCAATTGGGTCTGTTGTGATGTCACCCATCTCATTTCTTATACGGGTTATTTGCTTCCTTCTGTTTTTCTTTTATAAGTTTGGCCAGTGGTTTATCAGTTTTGTTGATCTTCTAAAGAACCAGCTTTTGGTCTTGTTAACTCTTTTAATTGTTTTTTTATTCTCTATTTCATTTAATTCTGCTCTAATTCTTATTATTTCCTTTCTTCTGGCGCCTGAGGGCTTCTTTTGCTGCTCTCTTTCTACTTGTTCCAGTTATAGGGTTAATGTTTTGATTACGGCCCTATCTTCTTCTTGGATGTGTGCATTTATTGCTAAACTGATCTCTGAGCGCTGCTTTTACTGTGTCCCAAAGATTTTGGTAGGATGTGTTTTCATTCTCATTTGATTCTATGAATTTCTTTATTCCATCCTTAATTTCTTGTATAACCCAGTAGTTTTTGAGCAAGGTGTTGTTCAGTCCATGTGTTTGATTTTTTTTCCTTGCTTTTTGTGTTGTTGATTTCTACTTTTATAGCTTTATGGTCAGAAAAGATGCTTTGTAATATTTCAGTGCTTTGGATTTTGTTAAGGCTTGCTTTATGGCCTAAAATGTGGTCTGTTCTGGAGAATGTTCCATGTGCATTGGAAAAGAAAGTATACTTGGCTGCTGTTGGGTGGAGTGTTCAGTATATGTCTATGAGATCAAGTTGGTTGATTGTGGCATTTAGCTCTTCCGTGTCTTTGCTGAGCTTCTTTCTGAATGTTCTGTCCTTCACCGAAAGTGACGTGTTGAAGTCTCCTACTACTATTGTGGAGCTGTCTATCTCTCTTTTCGATGCTGTTAGTGTTCGTTTTATGTATTTTGGAGCCCTGTCATTGGTGCATAAATATTTATTATAGTTATGTCCTCCTGTTGTATTGACCCTTTAATCATTACTATATGTCCTTCCTTATCCTTTGTGGTGGATTTTACTTTAAAGTCTATTTTGTCAGAGAGCCACTCCTGCTCTTTTTTGAGTGTTGTTTGCTTGATATACTTTTTTCCATCCTTTGAGTTTTAGTTTGTTTCTTTAAGTCTAAGGTGTGCCTCTTGTAGGCAGCATATAGATGGATCGTGTTTTTTTAATCCAGTCTGCCACTCTCTGTCTCTTTATTGGTTCATTTAGTTCATTTACATTCAGCATAATTATTGATCGGTATGAGTTCAGTGCTGTCATTTTGGTGTCTTTTTTTGTGTGCTGTTCACACTTCCTTTGTTTCACTTAATTTTCTGTGCTGAGTCGTTTTTGTTTATGTATTTTCTTTTCATCTTTTTCATTGTTGATTTTGTATTCGCTGAGTCTTTATATTTTTCTAATTTTTTATTTTGGCTTGTAGGATTGTTAGTTTCCTTTGTGGTTACCTTAATATTTACCCCTATTTTTCTGTGTTTATACCAATCTTTTATTTATTTATATTGCCTTGACTTCCTCTCCATATGAAAAATCTATGTCTACATTTTTTAGTCCCTCTTTTTTGTTTTAATGTTGTCATCTTTTACATATTGACATCTGTTTCCTTATTTTCAGTGTGTTAGCTTTGATTTAGTTTTGTGACTTCCCTATCTGAGTTGATATCTGGTTGCTCTGTTCTGTGTTCTAGTCTTGGGTTATTATCTGATGTTACTGATTTTCTAACCAGAGGACTCCCTTTAGTATTTCTTGTAATTTTGGCTTGGTTTTTGCAATTCCGTAAACTTTTGTTTATCTGGAAATGTGCTAATTTCGCCATCATATCTGAGAGACAGTTTTGCTGGATATATAATTCCTGGCTGGCTTTTTTTTTCCTTCAAGACTTTATATATGTCATCCCATTGCCTTGTTGCCTGCATGGTTTCTGCTGAGTAGTCCGAGTTTATTCTTATTGACTCTGCTTTGTATATGACTTTTCGTTTATCCCTAGCCACTCTTAAAATTCTCTCTTTCTCTTTGGTTTTGGCAGGTTTAATTATAATATGTCTTGGTGACTTTCTTTTGGGATCTACCTTGTACGGGGTTTGATGAGCATCTTGGAGAGATATTTTGTCATCTTTCATGATATCAGGGAAGTTTTCTGCCTACAAATCTTCAACAATTCTCCCTGTGTTTTCTATTGTCCCTGCCTGTTCTGGTACTCCAGTCACTCATAAGTTATTCCTCTTGATAGAGTCCCACATAATTCTTAGGGTTTCTTCATTTTTTTTAAATCCTTTTATCTGATTTTTCCTCAAATAAGTTGGTGTCAAGTGCTTTATCTTCAATCTCACTAATTCTGACTTCTTCTGACTTGATTCTGCTCTTATAACTTTCTATTGAGTTGTCTCATTCTGAAATTTTATCGTTAATCTTCTGGATTTGTGATTGCTCTCTCTCTGTGGATTCTTGCAGCCTGTTAAATTGGTCATTCTGCTCTTCTCTAATTTTTTTAATTTCCTCTATTGCATATTCTGCGTTTTGCTTAATTTCCTTCCTAATTTCTTGAAGAGTTCTGCATATGAATCTTCTGTATTCTGCCTCCGGTAATTCCAAAAACTTTTCCTCCTCTGGAAAATTTCTAGATTCTTTATTTTGGGAGCTTGCTGAAGCCATCATGGATTGCCTCTTTATGTGATTTGATATTGACTGTTGTCTCCGAGCCATCAATAAGTTATTATATTTATTTATTTTATGTTTGCCTGCTGTGTCCTAGCTTCTTGTTTTCGTTTTGATATGCCCAGGTAGGCTGCTTGTGTGAGCTAGTTTGATTATTGGCACCTTTGAAGCTCTAATTTCCTGTAAGCAGGTGGTTAGATCTGTTACTAGGTATGTGAGCTCAGAAGTCTGCCCACTCCTCCTGTATGGATTCAGCTCAGGTGCCCAGGTAGATAGCCACCAAGTGTCTGGTGTAGGCTCTCAGTTACAGTCCTCGACAGTTATAGGTGATTGGTGTAGGCAGAGACACCTGACTACAGTAGGGGAACATACTGTGAGCAAGGCAGGGGGCTGACGGCCACCCCTGAGTGTCCAGGAGGAAGGCGTGTCCCTGTTCCCTAGAGTGCGTAGATGGGTGGGTTTTGCAGCCAGACTATGAGCACCTAATGCTGTTGGCTGTAATGACTGGGGGGCACCTCTTATTCATGGACCTCTATCGTAGGTGGTTAGGTGGTGTGGATGGAGCCACCAGTCCTCAGGATCCTGATGTGGATAGATGAAGACCTTGCTTAATGGGCAGAGCAGTGTCAAATATCAAGAAACAGCCACTTCACAGCTGAAACAATTGAAGTTAGAGTTCTAGTATATACTGTGTTGTACTGCAGTAACGAGGGCATATGCTGTTGCAATGGGCCCACACAAGTCTATGCAGGGGGAAAGGCACTCAAAGTCCAAGGATCCCTTATGCCTGTGCCTAGGCAAAGGAGCTGTGCCTCCCCTGGGTTCCTGGCTTAGGGGAGCCAGCAGTTTATTTTTTCCCCTGTTCATTAATTTGTTCACTCTCCAAGGCAATGAGAATGCTCCAGGTATGTGACAGATCCTACTTCTGGCCCAGGGGACTCAGCAATTGCTGAAGCTGGTCTGCGAGCCAGTGCAGAGCAGGGAGTGGGGAGGTAAATGGGAGAGAGGTTTTTCTCTGTGGGAGGTGTTTTTGATCTGCGCAGTAAGCAGTATGCAATTACTTATCTTTTGCCAATGAGGGCTGGTTCTCACTGGTTGTGGGTGGCTGTGTAGACTCTCTGTCTCTGAGTCTCTCTTGGTGTGGAAAACGTGCCTCCTGAGCACCGCTGCTTGCCTGCCTCACCACTCACCCCCGAGATGGTCAGGCCTGAAGGGTTCAGGCTCTCGCCGGGTCAGGTCTGGCAACTCCTCGCTGCTTCTGAACCATATCTCCCTCCCCCACCACTCAGTCCGATTCCTCGACTCTGCCTTTGACGTTCAGGGCCTCCAGATTGCCATATATAATCGAATCACTTGGTTTTTTGGGTGTTTGTTGTAAGAGGGTCCACCAGAAGCATCTGACTACTCCACCATCTTGGCCTCACCTCCATCTTTTGATTTCTTGACTGCTGCTTCCATGGATGTTGATTGTGGATCTGAGTAAAATGAAATAATTGATTACTTCATTCTTTTTTCCATTTATCATGATGTTGCTTATTGGTCCAGTTGTGAGGGTTTTTGTTTTCTTTATGTTGAGGTGTAATCCATTCTGAGAGCTGTAGTCTTTGATTTTCATTAGTAAGTTCTCCAAGTCCTCTTCCTTTTCAGCAAGCAAGGTTGTGTCATCTGCATATCACAGGTTGTTGATGAGTCTTCCTCCAATCCTGATGCCCCATTCTTCTTCATATAGTCCAGCTACTTGGATTATTTGCTCAGTATACGGATTAAATAAGTACGGTGAAAAGAGAACAACTCTGACACACACATTTTCTGACTTTAAGCCATGCAATATCCCCCTTGTTCCATTCGAACAACTGCTTCTTGATCTATGTACAGGTTCCTCATGAGCATAATTAAGTGTTATGGAATTCCTGTTCTTCGAAATGTTACACATAATTTGTTATGATCCACATAGTCGAATGCCTTTGCATAGTCAATAAAACACGCAGTCAGGAACCATCTGACATCAGCAGTAATATCCCTTGTTCCTCGTCCTCTTCTGAATCCAGCTTAAATTTCTAGCAGTTCCGTCGATGTACTGCTGCAGCAGCTTTTGAATGACCTTCAGGAAAATTTTACCTGTGTGTAATATTAATGTTATTGTTTTGATAATTTCTGCACTGAGTTGGATCACCTTTCTTGGGAATAGGCACGAATATGGATCTCTTCCAGTCTGTTGGCCAGGTAGGTGTCTTCCAAATTTCTTGGCATAGATGAGTGAGCACTTCCAGTGCTGCATCAATTTGTTGAAATATCTCAGTTGGTATTCCGTCATTTCCTGGAGTGTTGTTTTTCGCCAGTGCCTTCAGTGCAGCTTTGACCTCTTCCTTCAGTACCATCGGTTCCTGGTCATATGCTGTGTCCTGAAATGGTTGAACATTGACCAGTTCTCTTTGGTACAGTGACTTTGTGTATTCCTTCCATCTTCTTTTGATGCTTCTTGCATTATTGAATAGTTTTTCCGTAGAATCCTTCAATATTGCAACTGGAGGCTTGAATATAGGCCTTACATCTGCACTGTGATAAAATCCAGATGGATTGGGATCTAAATCTAGAAAATGAAACTATATAAGCACAAGAAGAAAAGATGAAATAGTTCGTTTTTCATTTGGTTAAATCCCTGACTACCACCGTCTACCCCCTGCCTTGGAGAGAGCAGAGCATTATTTTATAATATGGTGTAGTTATGTCTTGGTAAAGTAGAGGTTCAGCAAAAGAGAGGAATACCTGTAACAAGATGAATTGACATGATGTCTGCAACAATGTGCTCAAGCATAGGAACGATTGTGAGGCAGTGTTTCGTTATGTTATAAAAAGGGTCCCTACAACACCTAACAACATATCATGTCTAGTTTTAAAAGGTTACAACATATAGATTTTCTACATATTGTACATGATATATTCTGCCAGAGCAGACTGTAAAATGAATTAAGAAAATCAAACTGTTTCTTTATACTTTGGAAGGCATATTCACCACCATGAACTAAAAGTAGTCTCAGCAGAAGGTGCTGTTACCCTAAGCAGATTACCAATAGATCCTGGTTCACAATGCCTTGATCCATTATATGTCCACATGTGATATTACTACCTTCAAAGGATAGTTTTAGAGGAATTCCCTTAAAGTCATGGCAGAAATCTAACTCCAAGAAGACAGGGACTTTTGACTATTTAATGTTTGTAAAACAGTTCCCAGTGCAAGCTAAGAATTCCATAAATATTTACTAAATGAAAGAATGAATCAGTCAGTCAGTCACAGACAACATTAGACCTTTTCCCATTGTGTTGAGATTTTTTGAATTTGCTTCATTACCGCATCCCAACCTTCTTTCACCTATGATCTTAATTTCTGATTTGTCATACTTGGACTCCCTTGGACCTTCTCAATGCTTAATTTTTGGGTGGTGACATACTTGCACCTAAATGAGGCCAAGCAACCGTTTTTCCCAACGTTTTATTACAGAAATTTTCAAGCATACAGAAAAATTGAAAGTATTGTACAGTAAATACTTGTAAGCACACCACCTAGATTCTGCAAATAACGTTTTACATGTTTTCTTTATCACATGTGTTTATTCCTCTAGCCAGCATCAGTCTATCTTTTTTATTATTATATGCATATTAGAGTAATTTGCAGACTGATTTAAACTCCACCCATAAATTTCAGCATGTCATTAACTAGATTTCAATATTTATGGTTTTTCCCCAGCTTAGGAAAATTTACATACAGTGAAATGTAAAAATCTTAAGTATACCATTTAATGAGTTCTGACAAGTGCCTACCTTAGTACAACCCAAGCCCTTGGCAAGATACAGAACATTTTCTTCATCTGAGAGAGTTCCCTCATGTTTCTTCTCAGTCAGCCCCTATTCCCAGAAGAAACCATTGTTCTTGTCTCTTTCTACCATAGATTAGTTTCAGGCAATCAATTGTTAGGAAATGCTTTTTGTTTCCAAAGTTTCTGTTGGGTTTGGCCAAATGCATAGGCACCTTCCCCGAGTGTTCAAGCCAGTTTGCATTTTCACTTCAGTATAACTTCTGAAGCTATTATATCTTTTTCTCTTTTAATGGCTCACCGGCCCTTCTCCCTAACAGCCCAGCTGTCTTCTAAGTCCTTTTTCATCTTTACAGGTAAGTTAAGGGGAAGGAAGGACCTCAGGTGTCTTCACATGGGAGTGTCTTTAGGAAGTCAGATATGCACTCAGTGTCAGAAATAAATTCAGCCAGCACTTAAGGGATTACTTTTTACCAGGTACAAGAGCCCTGGTTGCGCAGTGGTTAAGCATTCAGCTGCTGACCAAAAGGTCGGCAATTTGAATCCACCAGTCACTCTTTGGAAATCCTGTGGGCAGTTCTCCCCTGTCCTGTAGGGTCGCTGTAAGTCAGAATTGACTCTACGGCAACAGGTTTGCTTTGGTTTGGGACTAGACATGAAGGATCCCTGGTGGTGCAGTGGTTAAGCACTCAGCTGCTAACTGAAAGGTCAGTGTTTCAAACCCACCAGCTGCTCCATGGGAGAAAGATATGGCAGTCTGCTTCTGTAAAGATTTATAACCTGGGAAACCCTATGGGGCAGTTCTACTTTATCCTGTAGGGTCACTGAGTCACAATTCACTTGATGGCAATGGGTTTTGTTTTTTCTTGGCTTAGACTAGGCATAGAGGATACTGAGATGCAAAAACGTGAATTTCAGTAAGGGAGGCTGACACATAAGCCAATAACTTTTAATTATTCATTCATGTACTGTGGTTGAAAAATGTTTATTGAGCATCTACTATGTGCTTGGCCCTGTGCCATGCAGTGGGGATGCAATCCTGAACAAGATAAACATAGTTTTCTGTCTTCAGACGCATCAGGCTAGAGGTGGATCAATCAGTGATTGAAAATGTGCTGAATATTACACATCAGAAGTGCAGACTGTTGTAGGGGTGGATAGTGGACAGACTTAACTTAGACTTTCTGGGAGGAGGTAGGTAGTCAGAGGAGGCTTCCTGGAAGACATCAACTTTAATTAAGCCGTTATCTAAAGGACAAGTAGGAGTAAGTTCTAGGGCAAAGGGGGTAGACAAGAGTTTTTCTCATGTGGAAACAGCATGAGAAAAGTATAAAAAAGTGTTGGGAAAACTGAAGTAATTCAGATAGACTGAAGTGTTGAGCAAAAAGGAAAGAGACAAAAGGGGAAGGCTGGAGAAGGAGATGGGGTCAGTTAAGTTGGTTCCTGTAAAATGTGTCATGAGAACTTAGAGGATTTGGCATGTTGAGCCATCATCATTGCCACTCTTTACTCATTTCCCCAGTTACATTACTTACTGTTTGGATTAGCTTCTAGTTTAATCTGAAATTGATTGTACTGTTGATTCAGAAAGGAGCAATTCTAAAAAGTAGAGTTAAGGAATCCTAAACCAGAAAACCAAACCCATTGTCATTGACTTGATTACAACACGTAGCGACCTTATAGGACAAGGTGGAACTGCCTCATAGGCTGGCCTGTAATCTTTATGGAAGCAGACTGCCACATCTTTCTCCCACTGAGCGGCTGGTGGGTTCAAACTGCTGCCCTTCTGGTTAGCAGCTGTGTGCTTAACCACTCCATCACCCTGGTGGCGCAGCGGTTAAGTGCTTGGCTGCTAATCTGAAAGGTTGGTGGTTTGAACCCACGCATCACCTCTGAAGGAGACAGACGTGGCAATCTGTTACCTTAAAGATTACATGTTAGAAAACCCTGTGGAGCAATTCTGTTCTGTCATATGGGGTAGTTATGAGTCAGAATCAACTCGACACCACCTAACAACAAAGAACAATAAAGTTAAGGAAAGGATCCCTGGTGGTGCCATAGTTAAACGCTAGGCTGCTAACTGAAAGGTTGGTGGTTTGAAACTACCAGCACTTTCACTGGAGAAAAGACCTAGAGATTGCTTCCCTAAAGATAACAGCCTAGGGAACCCTATGGGGCAGTTCTACCCTGTCACATGGGGTCACTGTGAGTCAGAATCATCTTGACGGCACCCAGCAACAACAGGGGTAAGGAATGATAGGACAAGGTTGTGGTTTAATCCTATGACTTAAAATATGTAGCTCTGTCTATTCTGGAACCCCTAGAGGTGATTGCAGGAATCCTTTGACCAAATCTGAGAATTCGGCCTACACCTTCAGAAGCCTGGAACCAGCCTTGGGCATGCTTTAGTGATAACCAGGCTCGTTGGCAGACCAGCCCTGAGTAGTTCGTTCAACAACTTGAAAATAACTAAATGAGGCCAAGTTCTCGCCCTTGTATCTTGCTATGGATTGAGTTGTGTCCCCCAAAAATACGTTTTGTAAATCCTATTCTCTATACCTGTGGTTATAATCCCATTTGGGAATAGAGTTTTCTTTGTTATATTAATGAGGCAGTATTAGTATAGGGTGTGTCTGAAATTAATCTCTTTTAAGATTTAAAAGAGCAGATTAAGCAAGCAACAAGCAAGGCAAGATGGGGGAAGATAGATGCCATGCTACACGAAGATCATGATCACTAAGGAAGAGATACTGAAGAGAGCCAAGGACCTCCCCCCACCTCCACAGCCCGCAGAGAGAGAACACCTTCCTCCAGAGCCTGCACGTTGAATTGGGACTTGTAGCCTCCTAAACTGAGAAAATAAATTTCTGTTTGTTAAAGCCATCCACTTGTGGTATTTCTGTTGTAGCAGCACTAGATAACTAAGACATATCTCTTTGATTCTCTTGCATTATTAAGTAGCCATGACAGAAATCATAGTCTAACCTAAGGGTTGCTGTGGGACTTGGAAAAACATAAATGCAACATTTTGTTCATCCATGATAAGATTATATAGGAAAAAATCCACAGTGATTCAGCTGCTGCATTGAATTGCATGCTATTGCTGATATAATATCCATTACCTTTTTGCAAATTTAATTTTAATTACATCAGCTTAGTGGGCTCCATGAAGATATTTACTTTTAGTATAATGGATTTTTAAGGGAAAATGTTCTATGAAAGCACTGAGCATTGAATATTTTATTTGGGGAAAGCAAATGCTAAAAGTATTTTTATAACATTCAATATTGGTACTTAGGAAAAAAGTAAAGTGAAACATCCTTTAATGGATTAGAAGGAAATCTTTACTACCTTTAGCTGTGAGTAATATTTAGAAGTTCACACTAATAATAATAATATTTTATTCATAAATGCATTAGAGTGAGAGGATTGTTTTACTAAACAAGAAAACTTTATGTTTTGCTCTTCTGTCTAAAACTATATTAATGTTTTTTATATGATGTGATCTGACTAAGATAGGTCACCCTTTTGGTGACAAATTCAGGACAGATTTATAAAAATTTAATGTACTTGAATTTATTATAAAACATTAAAATTTAAGGCATCATCTATCATATGCCTTTGGTATACATACCACCTTAATCTGAGTTAAAAATGTGGGAAGCATTATGGAAATGTCAGCCGAATCCTTAGACATTGAACGCCTCTGATTGAAAATCATTTTAATTGAAAATTTAATTGAAAATTAAATTGAAAATTTAATTTAATTTAATTTAATTGAAAATCATTTTAATTGGGTTAATCATCTGAACAGAATCACATAGGCCAAACAAGGAGCTCTGGTGGCTCAACAGTTAAGCAGTCGGCTGCTAACTGAAAAGTTGATGCTTCCAACACCCAGCAGCTCAATGGGAGAAAGAACTGGCAATCTTCCATAAAGATTACAGCCTAGAAAACCCTATGGGACAGTTCTCTGTCACGTGGGGTCGCTACGAGTAGGAATCGACAATATCAACAACAGGTCAAACTTAACGAATCTTCTGGAATATTTCAAAGGGTGTTGTCTTGGGATAGGAGTCCCTAGGTGGTGCAGGCAGTGAACACGCTCCACTGCTAACTGAAAGGTTGGAGGTTCAAGGCCACTCAGAGGTGCCTCAAAAGAAAGACTTGGCGATCTACTTCTAGAAAGTCAGCCGTTGAAAACTCTGTGGAACACAGTTCTACTCTGACACGCCTGGGGTCCCCATGGTCAGAATCAAGTCAAGGGCAACTGGTTTGTCTTGTGTACAATACCCTTTGATGACTTCTTCCCTTAGTCACCCCCCCTCCATGAGGTGCATTTCCTTAGGAGCTATATTGCCAGGGCAAATATCCAGATGATCTGGAGACCCATGCAGGGACTAAGAGTCAGTGAGGCTTACACAGATCACTTCCTGCCCAGGCTCCCGTTTAAACAGTTATCAAAACACTGAGGTAGCCCAACATACCTGGAGATCCAAACTGTATTCTCTAAAATATGTATGCCTATTAAACAAAATTAAATCTACTTTGGAAGATATTAGTTGTCTGTGAGTGAGCTTTGGGACTAATGTTAATACTTCCTTTTTCAGCAAAATGTTTGTTTGAACAAGTCAATATTGATTGTTTTATTTTCCTCAATTTCCACGTGGACTCAACGGTAAACCTCCCCTTCCCCTCCCCTCTTCTCTCCCTGTCTTTCTTTGTCTCTCTCTCTCCTTTATAAAACCATAATTTTTTTTTTAAACTTGTAACATCACAGGGTTTCTTGATTTATAGATATTCGTATCAGTGTCTATTTGTTCATTAGATGTTAAACTGTCTAACTGTGGGAGTGAGGTCATATTTTTCATATCCCTCATACCCTCTAGGACAGTGCTTTGTGCATGGCAAGTCACAACATGTATTGGCTAATAATTAAATTCATTGGAGCATCTAATAAATCAAAATCATGTAAGTGAGGCTGTTCTTTACTCTTTTTCCCCCAAAAGCAGTCATTATTTTGTTGTCGTTGTTAGGTGCTGTTGTGTCAATTCCAACTCATAGCAATCCTGTGTACCACAGAATGAAACACTGCCCAATCCTGCGCCATCCTCACAATTTTTGTTATGCTTGAGCCCATTGTTGCAGCCACTGTGTCAGTCCATGTCATTGAGGCTCTTCCTCTTTATTGCTGACCTTGTACTTTACCAAGCATGATGTCCTTCTCCAGGGACTGGCCCTTCCTGATAACACGTCTGAAGTAGGTAAGATAAGCCTCGCCATCCTCACTTCAAGTCATCATTAGATACTTCAATCCCAGTGAATGATACTTCACCCTGTGTTTGTATACCTCCAGTAGCAGAGAATTCATCTCTTAAAGCAGCTCATTTCGTCTGCAAAGCTCTAATGAGCAGAGTTTTTCTCTCATTTTGAGTTGAAACCTGTCTCACTGAAACCTATCTGACATTGCTCCTTAGCTCAGTGTACGTATCTTATAACCTCTGCCAAAATGAAGGCAGGTTTCACTGTGTGACTTGTTCCTGACTCATTAGGCTTGAGTCTGCCCTTCTTTCCTATAATTTAATCCTTGTTTGTGTTATGGGTCAGTAACAAAATCTGTCTCATCCTTTGCTCTGCCTCATGGCATCACCTATCTGCTCTGTTACAGATTATTCTCATAACTTCATCTCCTACTCTGATTTGCCTGCATCAAGTCCTGGATTACCAATGTCTTTAAGGCATTTTTGGAACAAGCTTTCAAACCTATCAGATCCCAAATTAAAATAGTTCTTCCCTTTCAGTATAGCTCCCCTGCCCAATTACCATGATTCTTTTTATTGTACCATCATTCTTCTAATCTTTCAAGTTGAAAATATATTTTCTTAACTTTTTATTCTTATATGATTTGAGACTTATGGAAAAGTTGCAAGAATATTTAAAAAAAAAATTTCTGTATAATCTTCACCTAGATCCCCCCCCCACAAATGTTAACATCATTTTACCACATTTGCCTGATCTATCTATATGTCTCTCTGTCACTATCTCTCTCTCTCCCTTCTTCCCTCCTTTTCTCCCTCTCTCTATATGTATGCCTGTACGTGTATAATTTTTACGTGTTATATACATATCCTTCATGTTCAAATGCTTCAGTGTGTTTGGAAATACACTGAAACAAAAACAAGAACATTCTCTTACGTACCCACAATACTGTTATCAAAATTTGGAAATTCACATTGTTTGAAGACTGTTACCTACTCTGTAGAACGTTATTAGAGTTGCTTGTTGTCCCAGTAATGCTGGATTATGTGTTGCATTTAGCTGTCATATCTCTGTAGCCGACTTTAATTCAATACAGTTCCCCAGTCTTTTTCTTTCATGACATTAATGTTGTTCATCAATAATTTTCTAGAATGTCTTTCAGGGTGATTTGTTCAATGATTCCTCATGATTAGATTTTGAGTATGCTTTCTTGGCAGGAATATTATAGATAGGAGTGTTAATTTGCCCCATCCCTGGTGGCATAATGTTTAAATGCTCAGCTACTAACTGACAGGTCAGTGGTTTGAATCCACCCAGCAGCTCCGTGGGAGAAAGACGTAGGGATCTACTCCCAAAAAGATTATAACCTAGAAAACTCTATGGAGTAATTCTGCTCTGTCACATGGGGTCACTGAGTTGAAAGCAGATTCAGTGACATCCAACAGCAACAATTTCAGAAGTGATCTTATGTTCTTCTCAGTATACATCATATCAAGAGGAGTATGATGTCAATTTGTCGCATTTCTGGTAACATTAATTTTGATTACTTGGTTAAGGTGATGTCTGCCAGGTTTCTTCACTGGAAGATTACCATTGATGTCCTCTAGTCAAATACCACCAGGAAAGAATAACTTGTGATTGATCAAAGTTGTATTTGTTGGCTCACTATAGTGAGGGAGACAACACATCCTGAAGAACTGGGTGTTGTCTCACTAAGAGGATGTGGGTGGGCGTGGTGTTAGCTGCTGTCAGGTCTGCTCCGATTCATGGTAACCTCATGTAGAACAACAAAACATTGCCCAGTCCTGCACTATCTTCATGATAGGTGGTATGCTTGAGTCCATGATTGTAGCTACTACATATTTTGAGTTACCTTCCAGCCTAGGGTGCTCACCTTCCAGGACTTTATTGGACATTGTTCCATTGTGATCTGAAGTAGAACACTAGGCCTTTCTTCCTAGTCTGTCTTAATCTGCAAGCTCTGCTGAAATCTGTCCACCATGGGTGACCCTGCTGATACTTGAAATACTGGTGGCATAGCTTCCAACATCACAGCAACATGTAAGCCACTACAGTACAACCAACTGACTGACAGGTGGTAGAAGAGGATGTTGTTATCGTTAGATGCCATTGAGTTAGTTCTGACTCTGTGTACAACAGAATGAAACTCTGCCTGGTCCTGTGCCATCCCCACAGTCGTTGTTTTGCTTAAACCCATTGTTGCAGCCACTACGTCAGTCCATCTCATTGAGGGTCTTCCTCTTTTTCCCTGACCCTCTACTTTACCAAGCATGATGTCCTTTTCCAGGGACTGATCCCTCCTGATAACATGTCCAAAGTGTGTGAGACATAGTCTCGCCATCCTTCTAAGGAACATTGTGGTCGTACTTCTTCCAAGACAGATGTGTTCGTTCTTTTGGCTGTCCATGGTTTATTCAGTGTTCTTCTCCAACACCACAATTCAAAGGCATCAGTTCTTCTTGGGTCTTCCTTATTCATCGTCCAGCTTTCACATGCATATGAGACATTGAAAACACCATGGCTTGGGTAAGGCGCACCTTAGTCTTCAAGTGTTCTTCAACACTTTAAAGAGATCTTTTGCAGCAAATTTGCCCAGTGCAATGGTATTAGGAGGGGCTTATTATAGAGTTTGAATTTATGATCCATTATTCAGGGGAGGTTTCAAGGAAATAGGGTTTGCTCTAGATTGCATGCTGTCAGAAAGCAGGGATAATTCCACGATTGAGTATCTTAATTTTTATCTAAGAGGCAAGAAGAATAGAGCAAAGCTAAATCTGTAATTGATAAAGAAGCAGCAGTCAGTTATGTTAGTTGGGATGGGGATTTTTGGTAATTTTTCTGTTTGGACGATATTCTTGTTTGTATCTGTGCCCAGATATGATTATGGTGCTGTCTTGTTTTTATTTCACTCCATCACTATCACAGAGTGGCCTTGTCTAATGCTGATGTTTTGTGAAATTATTTATATTCAACAGGAGAACACCATCACCTAGCTGTTAAAGCCAGGCCAGCTTACAGCTTACAGCAGTCAGGGATTGCTTTCTTCTTGTTTATTACTATTTTTCCTT
Source organism: Dugong dugon (assembly GCA_030035585.1). NCBI lineage: Eukaryota > Metazoa > Chordata > Mammalia > Sirenia > Dugongidae > Dugong > Dugong dugon. The sequence goes on along the minus strand of CM057463.1, from coordinate 94,113,639 downwards.
TTGTAATTATTCTAAGCGTCCATACTGAAAGAAAAAGCTCTTCCTTGCATATAAAATTAACAAATGTAAAAGAAATGATGGAAATAGAAAATCACTATGTGACAATCATAGTAATAACTGATGTAGGCAAGAAGCATCAGTGGCTACTAAAACTTCAGTGGGTGAAAGATTGAGGAGTAACAAGATATTTATATAGCCTCAAAGTGTTTCCCTACAAGGTAACTATTAATTACAAGGGAAAAAAATAATGATTTTATAAAGTCGTAATATATTTTAAAAAACTTTATTTTGGTGAAAGTGTACACAGCCAAAGATATACCATTTCAACAATTTCTACATGTTAAATTTAGTGACATTGGTTATATTCTTCAAGTTTTACTACCATTCTTGCTATGCTTTTCCACATTATTCCATCACCATTATCTTAAACTCACTGCCCCTAAGCTTCCCTTCCAACCTTTCAAGTTGCAATTTTTACTCTTGTGTGACAGTCCTGCTGCTGCTGTCAGCTGGTACTCAGCCATTACTATACATGGAGCACTTCACATTGATTTAATCCTGATGGGTAGATGGTATGGCCATTCTCTGAGGTTTATAAAGGCTTATGAAGTAGCCATAGAATGCCCTTTATATTTAACCAAGCCAGAATTCAAACCAGGAATTCCTTTTAACAGCCATGTTAAATTCCCAGCACACAGAGGAACCTCAAAAGATTGGTAACTGATAGACTAATTAGAATATAACTATCATACGTTATACTACAACAGATGGTGCTACTTGATGTTCCTCTAACACATCATGCACTTTTAAGCCTTTCTCGCTTTTCTCATGTTGCTACCTCTTCTAGAAGATATTTTCTCTTTTCTGCCTGGGAAAATAGTGTTTATATTTTAAGTCCCAATTTAATTGTCATCTTTTCTGGGAAACTCTCCCTGATCACCAGACAAGATTAATTACTCCCTTTTCTGTGCTTCAGTAGCATTTTGCTCAGACCTCTATTTTAGACCTTAGGATGTATTATTGGGAATCCCATTGTTAGCCATCTGGCCCCAGTATATTATGAGCACTGTGCCTATGTGGCCTTTATTTTGAAAGCAACACTATACCAATCGATAAATTTTAAAGTGGCAAGCCCTTGTTGTTAACTACATGTGAGTAAAGTTGTAATGGTGGAATGTAAAATTCAAATTATATATTATTTGAATGAGTACATCTGAGATGCCACATATAGTTCTTACTAGGAGTTCTTTACATAGAGTTTAACAGGAGAGGAAGAGAAGAATAAGCTGTGCTAATTATGCTAACTTGAAGAATTTTTCTCTAATCAAAGTTAAAAAGAAACTAAAAACTCAGAAGTTACCAATTTTACAGAAACTCCATTTACTATGAATCATTTTATAATAAATATAAACTATTTTTGAGAGAAAATCATATTTTGTTATAGTAAAGCATGAAGTATTAAGTTTCTTCAGTAACATACATGGTTGTAACATTAATAAGTAGTATAGTGTCTACTCTAGACATTTTAGCAAGCATGCTGAACAAAGAACAAAACACGTTCAGCATGCTTGCTAAAATTTCTAGAATAGACATTATTCTCCTGAAAAACAGAAAGAACTTAAACAAACAAAAGAAAAAATTAAACCTGTGGCGGTCGAGTTGCTTTCAAATCGTTTGGAGTACAGCTCTACTCAGAAGCACTTGGAGTCTTCATGATAAGGTACTTAGAAGGTTTTAATTCTCATCAGCCTCAGATTTACTTGCTAACTTTATCTAAGACTTTATTTCTGTATTTTTAACCTCATTTGTTAGACATTATTATTTTATGCAGTTAATAATTATTTTAAGTTTGGCTATATATTTACAGGAGCCCTGGTAGTTCAGTGGTTAAGAGCTACAGCTGCTAACCAGAGGATCGCCTGTTGGAATCCACTAGCTGCTCCTTGGAAACTTATGGTGTAGTTCTGCTCTGTCCTATAGGGTTGCTATCTGTTGGAATCAACTCACGGGCAACGGGTTTAGTTATGTATTTACGAGTTCCTTTGTACATCAATACTTCTTGCATCTGAGACTTTACATTTAGGATAATTTTCCTTCTACCTGAAATATATCCTCTAGAATTTCCTCCTAAAAGAAGTTAACAGTAAACTCACTTTTTGTTCTCCTAAAAATGTCTTCTTGCTTTTTCTTGAAAGATAATTTTTCTGGTTATTTAATTCTGTGATGACAGTTGATTTTCTCTCAGCATCATGGAGATAATATTCCAAAGTCTTCTGCTTCCACTGTTGCTGGCGTGAAGTTAGCTGAAAATATAATTGTTACACTATGTTATAGGTAATCTGCATTTTCTTAAGATCTCTGAGTTTTGGTGTTCTTCATTTTCACTTTGAAACAGAATTTCTATATATTTATGGAATTCTTTTATTTTCCTTTGTGGAATTTGTTGGCCTTCCTGAATCTGAGGACTGGTAACTTCCAACAAATCTGAGAAAATTTCAACCATTATGTCTTCAGATATTGCCTTTCCTTGATCTCTCTTGTCCTTCTTCTGGAACTCCAAAGATGTATGTTAGATTCTCTTAGTATATTATATCCTAACCTCTCTTTCATATTTTTCATTTTTTGTCTTGCTGTGCTGTATTCTGGATAATTTTTTTCGTATCTGTCTTTCTGTCCACTTGTTTTTTTTTTTTTTTTTCCGGCTATTCAACCAGTCTATTGAATTTTAATTTTAATTAAAATATTTTTTCATTTCTAGAGGTATTAAGTTCTTTTTCAAATCTTCTTTATTGTTTTTCATGGGCTCTTGTTCTGTATCTTTAGTCAATCCTTACTTTTATTCTTTAAGACAAAATACTTGTTTTATATTGCAGATAATTCTGTAACTGTTGATTATTTGTGGGTATGATTCAGCTGTTTTTTGCTTCATCTGACTCTAACTCATAGTGACTTGTTTTCTTGTGTGTGCATATGGGTTTTTTGTTTGTTTTACTTTTGTTTTTATTGTGGCTTAATGTCTCTTCGGGATCCCTGGTGGCGCAGTGGTTAAGAGCTTGGCTGCTAACCAAAAGGTTGGCAGTTTGAATCCACCAGCTGCTCATTGAAAACCCTATGGGGCAGTTTTACTCAATCCTATGTGAATTACTATGAGCCGGAACCACCTCGATGGCAGTTAACAACAACACAGCAATGTCTCTTTATACTTTTAATTTGCTGGAATTCATTAAGACATTGTTAGAAAGTATGCTTCTCAGGCACCAGATGTCATTGTCAAAACCAAGAAAAAAAAACAAAAACAAAAATCCCTTGCTGTTGAGTCGATTCCAACTCATAGCCACCCTACAGGATACAGTAGAACTGCCCCCATAGGGTTTCAGAGGAGCTGCTGGTGGATTTGAACTGCCGAACTTTTCATTAGCAGCCAAGCTCTTAACCCTTGCACCACCAGGGCTCCACTATCAAAATGGGACTATCTTAAAATAAGTTACAGGCTTGAGATTTGTCAGTCCTTAAACAAATAGGGTGAATTGGCACTGCAAACCTACAAAAGACCCAGTGTGTGTTACACATATTAGGGAGATTCTTTTTTCTTCCATCTCACACCAGTGTTATGACAGCAAGTTTTCTTGATGTTGCAGATAGCTCACTGTTACACGGAGATTAAGCTTTTTGCAGTTACAGCCTTTTGCAGGATTATCCTGTTCGGCGCATCACTCTGAATGGGAGTCTGTGCCTTGTCTTCTGTCCACCATGCATTCGCAGATGACCAGACCAGGATGAGAGTTCATCAAGGTTTAATAGAAAATATGCAAAAACTGGCCTGAGGGAACATTTAATGGTTTAGAACTCCTGCTTTTACTGTGCCTTTGGCTTCCGTGCATTGCTTAGAGCTATGTAACATTTAAAATGATAGATTTTTAAATACTGTATGCCATATTTTCATTGTTTTTAGCGTGATTTTTCTCCAGGTTTCTTGTCATTAACATTGCCAGAATCGGAAGTCCAACATGGTTATCTTTCATAATTTACTCTAAAAAATTTTTTCTGGACTCTATTGAGGTGTGAAAATAATAGTGAATTCCTACTGGGAATTTCAGAGTTTTTTGATAAACTAGTGATATGAAAAGAAAAATTATAATTTAGCTAATAATTTTTCTTACAGCTCTGAAAAATCTGGAATATTTAAATCATTTAACTTAAATAATATGGTACAAGAGGTCATGATTATTGTAGCTAAATTACTATTAAATCTTCAGTACTGAAAATTATAAACAAAAAAAGTCTACCTTAAAAATATCTTTGATCCTCCCCAAATTGTGTGATAGAATAATTGCAAATATTTATCAAGCATTTATATAGTATGACAAGCATTGTTTAAAGGCCCCGTTTAATTCAAAACAACCTCATGTGGTTAGTACTAGTATTTTCATGAAATTCCATGTGAAAAATGAAAAATAGACACACAGAAAGACTGAATACTTTGTCCAAGTTCACACACCTAATGGTTGAAGCAGTTTAACTCCAAAATCTGACTCTTAATAACTACACTGTCCCCTCTTTGTTTGATACCAGTTTGCTGTACCTAACAGCAGGTAATGAGCAAGATTGGCAAAGTTGTACTTTATATTTTATTTAGACAATGGTACTAAAAAAACTTCGTACTCAAAAAATGATTGTAAAGTGTGCTGGGATTTTGATAGGGATTATGTTGAATCTATATATCAATTTGGAGTATCTCAATCCTATAATTGGGGAGGACTGCCATTTTAACAATATTGAGTCTTCTGTTCCATAAAGAGGAAATGCTTTTCTGTGTAGATCTTTTTCTCTCAGCAGTGTTTTATAGTTCGTAGTGTGTAAGTGTTGCCTTACTGTATTGAATTTATGTTTTCATCTTCTTTTTGATGCTACTGTAAATGGAGTTTTTTCTTAACTTTATTTTTGGATTGTTTGTTACGAGTATAAAGAAATATGGTTGATTTTGTGTACTGTATCCAGTGATCTTGCTTAACTTGCTAGTTTTGTTTTCTTTTCCTAGATTCTTTAAGATTTTCTAAATTCAGGATCTGTCATCTGTGAATAAAAATGGCTTTACTTCTTCCTTTCCAATCTGGATGCCTTCTTTTTTCACCTTCTTTTTTCATTTTTGTTTTTTTCTTTTTGCACTGGCTAGAACTTCAGTACGATGTTGAATAGAAGTGGCAAGAGAATGCTTCCAGTCATAGGTGGAAAGCATTCCATCTTTGTTAGGATTTAACTGTGTCCCCCCAAAAATGTGTGTCAACTTGGCTAGTCCATGATTCCCAGTATTGTGTGATTGTCCACCATTTTGTCATCTGATATGGTTTTCCTGTGTGTTGTAAATCCTACCTCTATGATGTTAATGAGGTGGGATTAGCGGCAGTTATATTAATGAGGCAGGGCTAAATCTACAAAATTAGGTTGTGTTTTAAGTTAATCTCTTTCGAGATACAAAAGAGAGAAGTGAGCAGAGAGATGGGTAGAACTCCTACCACCATGAAAGAAGCACCAGGAGCAGAGTGCATCCTTTGGACCCAGGGTTCCTGCCTGGAGAAGCTCCTAGACCAGGAGAAGATTGATAACAAGGACCTTCCCCCAGAGCCAACAGAGGGAGAAAGCCTTCTTCTGGAGCTGGCACCCTGAATTTGGACTTCTAGCCTCCTAGACTATGAGAGAATAAATTTCTGTTTGTTAAAGCCATCCACTTGTGGTATTTCTGTTATAGCAGAACTAGATGCCTAAGGCAGTATTATTACACTACTAAGTATGATGCTCAATGTTTGTTTTTGTATAGATGCCCTTTATCATGTTGACAAAGTTCCTTTCTCTTCTGATTTGTTGAGTTTTTATCCTGAATGGGTATTAGATTTTGTCAAGTGCTTTTTCTGCATCTATTGAGTGGATCATGTGGTTATGTCTTTTATTAATACGGGATATTACATTGATTGATTTTTCAATTATTAAACTAAAGTTACGTTCCTGTGATAAGCCCCAGTTGGTCGTGATATATATGTTGCTGAATTCAGTATGTTTATATTTTATTAAGGATTTTTGTGTCTATGTTGATGAGGGACATGTTGGTCTGTCATTATTCTTTTCTATTGATGTCTTTGGCTTTGGGACTAAGATAATGTAAAATTTATAGAATGAGCTAAGAAGTGTTCCCTTCTCTTCTATTTCCTGAGTTTGTAAAGGATTATTTCTTCTGTGAGCATTTGATATAATTTACAAGTTTAACCCCCCATGTGTCTGTCAGTTTGTTGTACTGTGGAGGCTTGCATGTTGCTGTGATGCTGGAACCTGTGCCACCGGCATTCAAATATGAACAGGGTCAACCATGATGGACAGGTTTCAGTTGAGTTTCCACACAGACTAGGAACAAGGACCGATCAGTCTACTGAAGGAAAGAATTAGCCCCTGAAAACCTTATGAATAGCAGCGGAACATTGTCTGATACATCGCCGGAAGATGAGCCCCTCAAGTTAGAAGGTACTCAAAAGATGACTTGGGAAGAGCTGTGTTCTCAAAGTAGAGTAGACCTTAATGATCTGGATGGAGTCAAGCTTTCGGGACCTTCATTGGCTGATGCAGCATGACACAAAATGAGAATAAACAGCTGCAAACATCCATTAATAATTGGAACATGGAATGTGTGAAGTATGACTCTAGGAAAATTGGAAATCAATGCATAAACATCAAAATTCTAGGCATTAGTGAGCTGAAATGGACTAGTATTGACCATTTTGAATCAGACAGTCATATGGTCTACTGTGCTGGGAATGACATCTTGAGAAGCAATGGCGTTGCATTCATCAACAAAAAGAACTTTTCAAGGTCTATCCTGACGTACAGTGCAGTCAGTGATAGGATAATATCCATACACCTACAGGGAAGACCAATTAATATTACTGTTATTCAAATTTACACAGCAACCACTAAGGCCAAAGATGAAGAAATTGAAGATTTTTACCAGCTTTTGCAGTCTGAAATTGATTGAGCATGCAATCAGGATGCATTGATAATTACTGGTGATTGGAATGCTGCGAAAGTTGGACACAAAGAAGGATTGGTAATTGGAAAGTGTGGCCTCATGATAGAAATGATGCTAGAGATTGTGTGATAGAATTTTGCAAGACCAGTGTCTTCTTTGTCGCAAATACCATTTTTCACCAACATAAACGGCGACTCTACACATGGACCTCACCAGATGGAATACACAGGAATCAAATCAACTGCATCTGTGGAAAGAGACAATGGAAAAGCTCAGTATCATCAGTCAGAACAAGGCCAGGGGCCGACTGCAGAACAGACCATCAATTGCTCATATGCGAGTTCAAGTTGAAGCTGACAAAAATTAGAACAAGTCCATGAGAACCGAAGTATGACCTTGACTATATCCCGCCTGAATTTAGAGACCATCTCACGAATAGATTTGACGCGATGAACACTAATGACCAAAGCCTAGAAGAGTTGTGGAATGACAGCATACATGAAGAAAGCAAGAAGTCATTAAAAAGACAGGAAAGAAAGAAAAGATCAAAATGAATGTCAGAAGAAACTCTGACACTTGCTCTTGAACGTCGAGTGGCTAAAGCAAAAGGAAGAAATGGTGATGTAAAAGAGCTTAGCAGAAGATTTCAAAGGGCAGCTTGAGAAGACAAAGTTAAGTATTATAATGACACGTGCAGAGTCCTAGAGTTAGAAAACCAAAAGGGAAGAACATGCTTGGCATTTCTCAAGCTAAAAGAACTGAAGAAAAAATTCAAGCCTTGAGTTGCAATATTGAAGAATTCTACAGGGAAAATATTAAACGCTGCAAGAGGCATCAAAAACAGATGGAGGGAATACACAGAATCAATATACCAAAAAGAATTTGTCGACGTTCAACCGTGTCAGAAGCTAATATATGATCAGGAACCAGTGGTACTAAAGGAAGAGGTCCAAGCTACACTGAAGGCATTGGCAAAAAACAAGCCTCCAGGAACTGACAGAATACCAGTTGAGATGTTTCAACAAATGGATGCAGCACTGAAAGTGCTCACTCATCTATGCCAAGAAATTTGGAAGATAGCTTCCTGGCCAACTGACTGGAAGAGATCCATATTTATGCCTATTTGCAGGAAAAGTGATCCAACAGAATGTGGAAATTATTGAACAATATCATCCAGAAGTAAAATTTTGCTGAAGATCATTCAAAAGCAATTTCAGCAGTACATCGACAGGGAACCTCCAGAAATTTAGGCTGGATTCGGAAGAGAATGTAGAACCAGGGATATCATTGCTAATGTCAGATGAATCCTGGCTGAAAGCAGAGAATACCAGAAAGATGTTTATCTGTGTTTTATTGACTATTCAAAGGTATTCAAATGTGTGGATCATAACAAATTTTGGAAAACATTGTGAAGAATGGGAATTCCATGAGGAACCTGTACATAGATCAAGAGGCAGTTGTTCAAACATAACAAGCGGATACTGCATGGTTTAAAGTCAGGAAAGGTGTGTGTCGGGGTTGTATCCTTTCACTATACTTATTCAGTCTGTATCCTGGTCAAATAATCTGAGAAGCTGGACCATATGAAGAAAAACGAAGCATCAGAATTGGAAGAACACTCATTAACAACTTGCATTATGTAGATGACACAACCTTCCTTGTCAAAAATGAAGAGGACCTGAAGCATTTACTGATGAAGATCAAAGACCACAGCCTTCAGTATGGATTACACCTCAACATAAAGAAAATGAAAATCCTCACAACTGAACCAATAAGCAACATCGTGATCAATAGAGAAAGGATTAAAGTTGTCGAGGATTTCATTTTACTTGGTTCTACAATCAACACTCATGGAAGCAGCAGTCAAGAAATCAAATGATGGGTTGCATTGGGCAAATCTGTTGCAAATGACCTCTTTGAAGTGTTAAAAAGCAAAGATACCACCTTAAAGACTAAAGTGCACCTGACCCAAGCTATGTTTTCAGTTGCCTCATATGTATGTGAAAGCTGGACAGTGAATAAGGAAAACTGATGAAGAATTGATGCCTTTGAATTATGGTTCTGGTGAAGAATATTGAATATACCATAGGCTGCCAAAAAAACAAACAAAGCTGTCTTGGAAGAGGTACAGCCAGAGTGCTCCTTAGAAGCAAGGATGGTGAGACTAGGTCTCACACACGGTGGACATGTTATCAGGAGGGATCAGTCCCTGGAGAAGGACATCATGCTTGGTAAAGTAGAGGGTCAGTGAAAAAGAGAAAGACCCTCAACAAGATGGATTGACACAGTGGCTGCAACAGTGGGCTCAAGTATGACAAAAGTTGTGAGGATGGCACAAGACAAGGCAGTGTTTCATTCTGTTATGCATAGGGTCACTATGAGTCAGAACTGACTGGACAACCCCTGACAGCAACAGCCAGTTAAACACTCTGGATCTGGGATTTTCTTTGTGGAAAGATTTTTAATTACTAATTCAGTTTTTTTTTTTTTTTTTTTTTTTTTTTTTACTGGTTGTAAGTTTATTCAGATTTTCTTTTTCTTCTTGAATCAGTTTCAGTAATTTATCTTTCTAGGAATTTGTCCATTTTATCTAAGTTGTCTAATTTGGTGGTGGGAATATAGTTACTGTCCATAGTATACACTTAGAGTTTTTTGGTTTTTTTTTTAATTTCTGTAGGATGAGTAGTTATGGCTCTTCATTCATTCCTAAGTTTGATTATTTGTATCTTCTCTCCCTCTCTCTCCTCTTTTTTGTGTTCAGTCTAGCTAAAATTTTTATTTTTAATGACTATCTTTTTTTAAATAATCAACTTTTGGCTGTATCGTTTTCCTTTTTTTTTTTTTTTAAATTTCATTGATTTCCACTGTCATCTTTATTATTTCCTTCTTTCAGTTTGCTTTTGGTAGTTTCTTGTTCTTTTCATATTTTCTTAGGGTGGAATCTTAAGTTATTGAGTTGAGACCTTTCAGCTTTTCTGCTATATATGTTTAAAGATACAGATTTCCTTCGTAACACTGATTTTTCTCATTCCATAAATTTTGATGTTATATTTTAATTTCATTCCATTCAAGACATTTTCTATTTTCTCTTATGCATTCTTCTTTGACACATGGGTTATTTAGAAGTGTGTTAAGCAATTTCTAAATATTTGGGAATTTCCCACAATTCTTTCATTGATACATAATTTAAATCATACCAAGTTGGAGAACATACTTGGTATGATTTTGATGTAAAACTTTTAAATTTATGAGATTTACTTGTGGTTTAGCATATGATCTACCATAGGAAATGTTCCATGAACACTAGAAAAGAATGTATATTCCGCTGTCTTTTTGTAGTGTCTTCTATAGAAATCAGTTATGTCAAGTTGTTTGATGGTGTTGTTCCTGTCGTCTCTGTCCTTGTTGATTTTCAGTTCCACTGTTTTATCAATTACTGAGAGTAGGGTATTGAAGTCACCAGCTATTGTGACTGGATTGTCTGTTTCTCCTTTTAATTCTGTGAGTTTTATATTACATGTTTTGGGGCTTTGTTTTTAAGTTTGTATATGTTTAATTAAAAAATTATTATATCATGTCTCTTTTTTCTCTAGTAACATTTCTTGTCTTAAAGCCTGTTTTTATGATATTGATATAACCAGTCTGTTCTGCTTCTGATTATTATTTACATGGTGTATTTTTTTCTGTCCTTTTCTTTCCAATCTGTTTGTGTTTTTGAGTCTAAAGTTTCTTTCTCATACACAGCATATAGTTGAACATACAGACTGACAGTCTCTGCCTTTCAATTAGAGTATCTAACCAAACCCAAACTCAGTGCTTTCCAGTCATTTCTGACTCATAGCTGCCCTATAGGACAGAGTAGAACTACCCCATAGGGTTTCCAAGGCTGTAATCTTTACAGAAGCAGCCAGCCACATCTTTCTCCTGTGGAGTGGTTGGTGGGTTTGAACCACTGACCTTTCAGTTAGCAGCCAAGTGCTTAACCACTGCATCACCAGCACTCCTCTAAAGTATCTAGTCCATTCTTATTTAAAGTACTTGTTGATATGCTTAGATTTATTTCTGCCATTTTGGTGTTTGTTTTCTATCACGTCATTTTTGTTCATCTGTTCCCACTTAACTCCTTTCTTTGATTAAAACATGTATATGTATGTGTCTGTGTGTGTGTGTATATATATATATATATATATATATGTATATATATAGAACAACAGTTACATTGCGTAAACTCTGACTGATGGCAGCCCCATCCACGTGTGTCAGTAGAACTACGCTTCATAGGGTTTTCGGTGGCTGATTTTTCAGAAGTAGATCACCAGGCCTTTCTTCCAGTGTGCTTCTGGGTCGACTCAAACCTCTAACCTTTTGATTAATAGTCAAGCATGTTAACCAATTTTTAATGTACCGTTTTAAATTCTTTGTTGTTGTTGTACTGTATTTTTTAACTTATTTTTTTCACAGTTGCTTTAGGGATTGCAATATGCATCTTAATTTATCACAATTTACTTCCAGTTATTACTAACTTAATTACAGTAAAACATACATACTTTGATATATCGTCATTTTCTCCTCTCTCCTTTGTGATACTATTGTCATATGTGTTACACTTACATAATCAAAAGAATCTGTTGTTGTCGAGTCAGTTCGGACTTGTACTGACCCTGTAGGACAGAGTAGAACTGCCCCATAGGGTTTTCTAGGCTGTAAATCTTTCTGGGAGCAGATTGCCATGTCTTTTCTCCCATGGAGTGGCTGGTGGGTTTCAACCACTAACCATTTAGGTCTCATTATCTATTAATAAGAGTTATAATGATTTTTTTTAGAAACGAGTTTCTGCCTCATGCATCATTCCATAATTGTTTTTATGTATTTTTATAGTATTTTTTAGAAGCTTTTAACAATAATCCTTGTTTAAGATTTTCTCAACTTCCATATCTGGTAGTATTTATTTATTTTAGAAGTGACATTTTTTAAATTTGGGTTTTATGCCTTTGGTCTTTGGTCAATTTATGGAGTCTTGGAATGATTATTTTTGACAGTTTTGTACAAATGTATCATTATTTATAGGGGAGAGGATTTGCCAAGCTCCTTACTTTGCCATAGTCTGTCATACACTTTTATAACATCAGCCAGATTCACAGATATATGACTATAATTCTGTCAACATAGTCAACAGTTACTTGAAAATGACATTGGACTTTGATTTATGTTAGCTTTGTGGAGAGAAATTAATTACTTAGTTTGGTTTAGTTAATGTTTTCATTATAATAGCATCCATTTGCTCATTTAACAAGTATTTACTGAGTACCAGCCTTGTGCTGGGGTCTTCTCTAATTTCTGTGACATAAAAGTATATAAGAAAGTCCCTGCCTTCCAGGAATTCACAGTCTAATTGGGGAGTCAAACTAAAATAATAATTATAATAAATTACGATAATAAAAACCAAAACCAAACTCATTGCTGTTGAGTCAATTCTTACTCATAGCGACCCCATAGGACAGAGTAGAACTGCCCCACAGGGTTTCCAAGGCTGTAGATCTTTAAAAGCAGACTGCCACATCTTTCCCATGGAGTGGCCAGTAGGTTTGCACCTCTGACCTTTCGGTTAGCAGCTGAGCACTTTAACCACTGCACCACCAGGGCTTCTTTTAAATTACAGTAGGTCCCAATACAGTAAACAAGGGTGAACAGGGTGCTGCTGGGCAGCCTGGAGAGAGGATACCTATCTTTGACTAGCAAGAGTTCACAAAGGGTTCTACCTTTGATTTGGGGCTCAAAGAAGAGTAGGAGTCTGCCAAGCAAAGGAGATGTAATAGAAGGGGCTTCCAGACAAGGAAAGCAGTTTGTGCAAAGATGTGGCCTGGTTTCACATAACACCTGAAAACTTCTGCTCTTAGGGGTATATAGTGAGCAGCAGTAGAAGATGGAACTTAGCTAGGCCGGACAGTATGACCTTTATCCTCATGGCCACCAGATGCCAGCCAAGGTCTTTAATGATCAAATTAGTTTTCACTTTTGTTTTGTCTTGGAATTTATCTCTGGCAGCTTTGTGGAGCATAAGACAGCAGTGAGGAGGGAGAGATAACAAGTCAGTCAAATAGGAGACTTTAGCACTTGTGAGTTCAGAGAGGGTGAGTGTGGAAGTAGAGAGTGGCCAAATTCAAATAAAATTGGCAGGATTTGGTGACATTGAAATAAGGAAGAGTGAGGGTGCTTGGTTGGGCACAGAGAGTGGTAGTTACCACTTACCAGAGGGCTGTAGAGATGAGATGGCATCTTGAGTAATTGCCAAATAAGAATCAAGCCAAACAACAACAAAAGCCAGATAGGCTATCATATGAATCGCTGGCTCAGGGACTAGGTCACCACCTCTACCAGTTGCTGTTGAGTCAACCCCAACTCATGGCAACTGCATGTTGTGTTAGAGTAGAACTGTGTTCCATAGGGATTTCAATGGCTGATTTTGAGAAGTGCATCACCAAGCCTTTATTCCATGAAGCCTTGGAGTAGACTTGAACTTCCAACCTTTCGGTTAGCAGCTGAGCACGTTAAAGAGGGAGAATCCAGGCAAGAACAAATGTACAGAAACCTGGGAAATGAGACTAGAGCAACAGTTTTGGTAGGGAATGCGGGGTGAGTCCTAAATAAATGTTCTGAGCTGCTGAGAAGGTAAGCAAAATTACTTAGTCCAATGCTAGCGTCTTAACTTTGGGTAGGGCAGGAGCTGTATGAGGTTCAAACCCCTTATAGTACTCTTTTATTTTTAATAAAAATTTGAAATTAATCTAAGCCCTTTCTGAATTAAAATCAGGATGCTCTAAGGATAATGGTATTGATTAATAATTCTCCCCCAGCTAATGTATTTCCTGTGGGTAACTCAGATGCTGTACACAGACCTTCATTAACTCTGTAGTCACCACAGGGTCATTTAGAAAGCAACTCCTTAAAAACCTATCAGTGCTGCCAAAGAGTTAATACACACTTTCCAAAGCATTAAGGAGCTGGAGAAATGTAAATGAATGGAATGACAGTGTATAAAGAGTAAGTGATGACGTGCGTTGTCTTTGATCTGCACTTTTTTGAGATGTCCCTTTTTATGTGTGATAGTGCGTAAGTTAATTTTTCCTGTCCATGATGTTCTGATGTTTTTTTAATTGCCAACCATCCGGTCTTGCTGTTGGTATGAATCAGCTTGTTTTATTTAATTAAGTCAGCTTATCTGTCACCCATCATAATTAATCCATTCTATCTTAATTACTTTTCCATTTCCAGAGCCAATCATCATATACTAATACAAATATAGAAAATGTGAGTCATTTTTGTAATATAAGCAATACCACAGAAAGCCCACCAGATAGGTGTGTCTGCTTCCTTCATATTCTTAGAGAGGCTCAAAATAACCTGGTAAAAATGTATGCGTGTTTTGCCAGAAAGACAGAAACCAGAAAAGAAATCACTGTTTCAGTTCATGTACTTTACTTATGACACCAGCTTTCTCCCAATCGTTTATTTCCCAGACCTTTACATAGTTTTGATTCTATGTCCGCCCAATGACGAATTGTAACATTAGGAAGCGTTTCTCTTCCTGGGGGGAATTGCAGGGGAGCATTGTTGGTTGGCTCTTTTTTGTTGTTGGTTCATGTGTGGGTTTATTCATTCAGTTATTCATGTAGGTAGTACCATACTAATAAGCACCGGAGATCCAGCAGCGAATGAGACAAAAGAAGGCCCCAGCTCCCTTTGTGCTCACATTCTACTGGAAGAGACAGTGAACAAGCAACAGCAACAATAGTGATGAGTACTGTTCAAAGAATTAAAATAAGATGATGTGATAGAGGGTGGCTCAATGGCTTCTATAGATGAGGTACACAGAGAAAGCTTCTCTGAGGAAGTGACATTAAAGTTGACAGCAAGAGATGCGATAAGATGATCTCAGGAGGAAGCATTCCAGATAGAATTCACAGCTAGAGTAAAGAACCACGAGTGGGAATATATACTCTTTGTAATCTAGGAGCCAAACGAAGGCCTGTGCTGCTGGAGTGTCATGAACAAGGAAAGTGGTAAGAGATGAGCTTAGGGAGGGAGAACATTCAGGGTAAGAAGGATGAATACTATTCCAGCTTCACTAATAAGCTGTTGGAGGGTTTTAAACAAGGTAGTGATGTGATATGACTTATATTTTGAAAAGATCAGTCTAGCTGCTCTGTGGAGGTGGATTGAAGGGGCCAAGCACGGAAACAGAGAAACAGAGTCTTGATGAGAGATGAATTTGACTTGGACCCAGTAGCGGAGGTGAGAGTAGATTAATTCAGGAATTGTTCAGAGGTAGAATGAGGAAACTGACTGATGGTTTAGATGTTGCTGGGTGTATTAGAGAAATAGAGGAATGCATTGAGGATAGCTCAGACTTCTTATGTGATAAACTTTAGGACTTCGATATTGCTTAACCATTCCTTTTAATTATTCCATTGGTCGTTTTCAAAGGTTAATTCTTTTCACAGTTGCATGTTTCCATGGCTAGAGCAGACTGTGGTATATTTATACCTAGATTCAAATCCAGGTTATGCAACTTAGTGGCCATATGACCTTGGGCAAGTTGTCATTAACTCTTCTATGTTTCAGTGTCCTCTTCTAAAAAAATTGGTTAATGATTTTACCTATATCGTAGGGTTGTTTTCAGAAGTGATTTAAAAAATATACATAGACGTGCTTAGCACACTACTGTTGTTGGTTGTTGCTGTTAAGTACGATCAAGCTGGTTACGACTCATAGCGACCCTATAGAACAGAGTAGAACTGCACTTTAAGGTTTCCAGGGAGCGGCTGGTAGATTCGAACTGCTGACCTTTTGGTTAGCAGCCATAGCTCTTAACCAGGGCTCCTACCTAGCACACTGCTAAACGATAGTGAAACCAGTTGTTGTTGAGTTATTTCTGACTCACGGCAACCCCATGTGTTTTAGAGTAGAACCGTGTTGCAGAGGGTTTTCAGTGGCTGTGAAATATAGTAAGCACTCAGTAAATGTTAGCAATTAGATACATGATATTTCTGTCTTATCCTCCTTACTGTCACACATTCAGGTCTCATTATCTATTAATAAGAGTTATAATGATTTTTCTTTAGAAACAAGGAGTCTCTGCCTCATGTATCATTCCATATTGTTTTTATGTCTTTTTATACTATTTTTTTAGAAGCTTTTAACAATAATCCTTGTTTAAGATTTTCTCAACTTCCATATCTGGTAGTATTTATTTATTTTAGAAGTGACATTTTTTAAATTTGGGTTTTAAAAGTCTGCAGTAGCCTTTTAGAGAGGTTGGTTGAATATTATCAGCTTTATTGTGAAGTTAATGTTTTGAGCCTTTAAAATGGGATGAAGGGATGGGTATCTGATCGCAAGATTATATCGTATAAAAGCTTATCAAACTGCCTCCAGCAATGTTATAGTAACTCATGGGCCCTGCTGAAACATTCCACTCCTCAGCTTGGTCTTCCTACTTTTCCTTTGGCTCAGATCCATATTGGATCTAAGGCTAGACATCACAGAGATCACAGGGTAATCTAGAAGCACTTGTATTCCTCTAAATCTTTGGTTTCCCTGTAAACGCCAGTTCCTTTCACTCATCCAGGCTGCAGCTGCATCTCAGACTCTCAGGATTGGTTATTTGCTTCCCAAAATAGGCTTCAGAACAGTAGGAAAGTAGAGTAGGTCAGCACAGCATATGGTTGAATTTGCATGGACAGATATGTTTGAGAAACATAAGGAAATTCTTTTACATTGCTCCTTAGTTATAAATGTGGTATGCAAACGTTTCATAGTTATGGCTAGGGTTGAGGTACATTTAGCAAATGGTACTTTTCATGAGGTAACACATTAATCTAATTTTCTACAACTGTTTCTCATCTCATCACAGAAGCTAGCTGGGCATGGAACAGACTCTTTGCTGCATGGTTCCTTTTAGTGCCATCAATGATGCAGGAGTATTGTTCAGGTTGGGTGGCTCTGGAATTCCTTTGTCTGGAAAACCTTCAGAATTAAATGCATACATACCTACTCTGTGATTCTTCTGGCTTCGGGTTCTGTTTCTTCTTGTTGCTATTTGGATTGATTGTTATTTTAATGACGGCATAATAAAAAATACTTTATTTCTAAGCTTTTATATAGTATGACACATAGAAAACAATTCCTTTCTTTGATATACCAGTGAAGACCTAATCCCAAAGTAGTAGATGCTACTCTATTAAATCACTGACCAGTTGAATCTACAGTGCATGGAATCGGCTAGTTTTTGATGTTTGTTTCTGTGATCTGTCTCTCCTAATTTTTGTGCTGTTTGCATGGATGTTTTCCAAAATTTTTTTTAAAAAATCACATTATTTCTAAATACTATAGGAAACAGTGATGCAGTCTGAGTGGTTTTTTTTTTTTTAAAACAGTAACTAAACTAACTGATTGTGTGTGTGCGTGTGTGTGTAAGAAACTTTTACACTTCCTAGGGCTAAAACACCTGATCTAACCAGTTACTATTGAGGTGACTCCAACTCATGGTGACCCCATAGGTGTCAGAGTAGAACTGTGTTCCATAGGGTTTTTTGTGGCTGATTTTTCAGAACTAGATCGCCAGACCTTTCTTCTGAAGTGCCTCATGGTGGACTCAAACCTCCAACCTTTTGGTTAGCAGCCAAAGTGCTTTAACCATTTGTACCACCAAGGGACTCTAAAACACCTAAGAACCCTATAATTTTCTTTTTACCTATTCCAAAGACAGTTAATCATGGCTATTTCAGAGCTTGATTTCAGGGTCTACATGGGCATGAATAATCAACTGTGGTTCCTCAGTTCTGCCAGCAAACACAGAACTCACCATTGTGACTCCCTTGCATTCTGCAGGCTTTCTATGCATACCTCTTGGCTGGGTCTCTGGAATTAAAAGCAGGTCTATCCCAGCAGTCAGATATCTTGCCATTCAACAATTCATCACCAAACTTGATTTTATTAATATTTATTTTTAAGGTTTCATTTTTTTATACTGCTCATGTTTTTCTAGAAATATACATGTGGATATGCTGACCTTCTGTTGTTTGCTTTTCTACTACAGACACAGGAGCAGAAAGACAGGCACTAAAAGAAAATGTGTATCCTAAACTGAGAGAATTCTGCAGAGAGAACTATGGATTGGAATTTCAGGTAACTCAGAGATTAATCTCATTTCTAATTATGTCAGTTAAATTATTGTGTTTCTTGTCTCGACTTCAGTGTTATAAAAGACAAGTTTTAGCCCTGAAAAATTTCCTGTCTGTAATCTAAGTATGGGTAAAAGCAAAGATTGGAAAATGGAAATAAAATTTTTAGCCATTTTTTTTTTTTTATCTTTTGCACTTTGAAGGTCTGCTTCTTTGACCCTGCCTGGTATTGGCCCATCTGATTTCTTAGAAGCATGTTTATTTACTATTTTGAAAGTCTCTACTACTACCAAAGAAGGTGAAGATTGCAAAGCAACTGCCTTTAAGATATGGTCACTAGAATTTTTTTTTAAGTAATATTTTATTGTGTTTTCAGAGAAGGTTTACATAGTGGTTTATGTTCCCATTCAACAATTTCTACACACGTTGTTCGGTGACATTGGTTACATTTCCCACAATGTGTGAACATCCTCTTTATTTCCGTTATGGCCATTTTGCTTCCATTAATCTAGTTTCCCTGCCTCCTTACATTCCCACCTTGTTTTAAAGTAATTGTTGACCATTGGGGGACCAGTTTTTTACAAAACTATTTCCTTTAAGCAGCCTGGCCAGTGCTTTCCTTTGATCTTACCTTTTAGTTTTTATTCGCGTTGTAGAATGTCCTTTATCTTGAGCATTTCAGGGCTTTATCATTAATACCCACAAAATTTACATCAGCCTCTCAGTAAATAACTGTGCACGTCATTGCTAAAGTTCACGAACACCCCAGCATTGTTATACACCATTGATTTTGCCACCTAAGTAAGCCCTTGAAGACTGTTAGGCATATTTTGAACATCTAAAAATTGAAAAAAGTAAATGGCTTCTACAATAAATAACGTTATTTAGTCAGAATTTTTCAGCCTCATTTACAATGTAAATCTTAATTTTTCAGTGCTGTCTCAACTACATCTTTACATTATCAAGTGATGAGTATATAATAGGGGCTTGTGGTGTAAGAATGCGAAATACACCAATGTTTGCAGAAGAAAAATGTCACCCTTCATTTCTTTTCCTTCTGGATATATGTTTTACCTTGGTGCCTTCTAACATGATATATGAAGTATTAGTCTCCAAATGGCTGCAGTCTGAATGCACACTGTCAGTCAGCTGCAGGCCATTATGACACGATTTTTGAATAGTTAACTTATAAGTCACTATTTACTTGAAAAATTGTAAACCTAAATTAAATTCCTTGTCGTGAATTCAGCATTACCTTCTCAGAGGATTCTGGTTCCATTGATAACAGGGTCTCAATTGTTAAAGAACTTCCATCTGTCAAGATTCCCAAAGACATAAACACTCCTATGGGACTCAGCTGCCGTAGGGAAAGAAATGTGTCTGAGCTTCTTAATTGCATCTTTGAGGTAGTTTTGCTTTGCATCATTTTTGTCAGTAGAGGGAAGAAGTCTTTGAGCTACAGAGCAACCTCCATAAAACGTGGTATTGGTTAGGATTAGCTGAGGGGAAAAAGGGAACATGTGTTTTCTAAATTATAGGTAGACACAGCAAAGGACAGATAAAACCAAAGCAAAATGGTAAGAAGACAAGGCCCATAGGATAAATTGATGGCAAAGACCTTTCTAGACAGATGTACTGAATCAGTCAATGAGACACTGGACAGCAGTGGAAATGGCACGGGGCACAGAAGACTCAGAACTGCACCAGAGCACTTACTAGCAGTTAGTTCAGTATCTAAAATGGGGATGGTTACAGCTTACACATCTGAGGTTGTGTTTGTTGTTATTGTTATTAGCTGCCACCCAGTTGGCCCCCAAATCATGGCGACTGTTATGGATTGAGTTGTGTCCCCCCAAAAATGTGTGTCAACTTGGCTAGCGTATAATGCCCAGTATTGTATGATTGTCCACCACTTTGTCATCTGATGTGATTTTCCTACGTGTTGTAAATCCTGCCTCTGTGATGTTAGTGAGGTGGGACTAGCAGCAGTTAGGTTAGTGAGGCAGGACTCAATCTACAAGATTAGGTTTTGTTTAAAGCCAATCTCTTTTGAGATATAAAAGAGAGAAGGGAGCAGAGAGATGGGGACCTCATACCACCAAGAAATTAGTGTCCTTTAGACCTGGGGTCCCTGTGCTGAGAAGCTCCTAGTCCATGGGGAGATTGATGACAAGGACTTTCCTCCAGAGCCAACACAGACAGAAAGCCTTCCCCTAGAGCTGGTGCCCTGAATTTTTACTTCTGGTCTACTAGACTGTGAGAGAATAAACTTCTGTTTGTTGAAGCCATCCACTTGTGGTAGTTCTGTGTTGCGGGACTAGATAACTAAGACAGCAACTCAGTGCACGTTGGAACAGGATGCTGTGTGGTCCTGTGCCATCCCTGTGATCAGTGGCAGATCGGACTGTTGTGATCCACAGGGTTTTCATTAGCTGGTTTTCTGATGTAGATTGCCAGGCCTTTCTTCCTAGTCTGT
Organism: Dugong dugon; assembly: GCA_030035585.1. Classification (NCBI taxonomy): domain Eukaryota; kingdom Metazoa; phylum Chordata; class Mammalia; order Sirenia; family Dugongidae; genus Dugong; species Dugong dugon. Next base: position 94,092,968 of record CM057463.1, on the reverse strand, counting down.
CTTAGTTTGGAAGCTCCAGTGAAGCCTGTTTAGCATCATGGAAGTACACAAGGTACCACTGACAGATGGGTAATGGCTGCACATGAAGTGCATTGGCCAGAAATTGTACCCAGGTCTCCCACATGGAAAGCGGGAAGTCTACAACTGAACCACTAATAACTTCAAGATTGTGTTTAGAATAAAATAAAATATGCAAAGTTGCATCTGCTTCCCAGCTCTAAGCTTAGCAGGAGTTCAAATATATAATATCTGAATCTTTTAACAATATACTTTGTTCATATAATCTTTTGTGGTAGATTGATTATAGATCTCCCTGAGAATATGTTTTCTAGAGAGAAGTTCTTTTTCCTCAACTGCAACAAAATATTGCTTCCAGAGCTTCATGAAAAGTCAATTTACCCACATAGTATTCTGGATTCCATATAAGGTTGTGCATTGAAACTAGGAGAAATGAATTTCCACACCGGTCTATTTCATGCTTCCTTGCCTTTGCTTATGCTCATCTCTCCACCTCAAATGCTTTTCAGTCTGATTCTTCCTCTGATTCACCTCTTAGTTCCTACTCATTCTTAAGACCCTTCCTATCTGATGTCAAGTTGTGCCCCTCTCCCCTTGCCCACTGCCCTGCAGCTACATTGACATTTTTTTGGTTCCTTGAACACTCCAGGCCCTGTCTGTTCCCTCTGCCAGGAAGAACCATACCCTCATCTTCACATGGTTGGTATTTTATTGTCCCTCGGCATTTCACTGACACATCACTTTCTCAGAGATGCTCCCCTGACAACCCGGTCTAAAATAACCACCTAAAGGCTCTCTAGCTATTCCTCCATTTTAGTTCTTTGCATACCAGGCATCGCTGTCAGGTAATTTTCTTGTCTATGCATATGTTGTTTGCTTATTGTCTTTCTCCCATTAGATTCTAAGTTACACAGGAACAGGGACTTTTCTACCTTCATGACAGCTACATTCTTGGTACCTAGACTGTTTTTGTTTTGTTAGATGGCATCAAGTCGGTTCTGACTCATAGCGACCCTATAGGACAGAGTAGAACTGCCTCGTAGGGTTTTCAAGGAGCAGCTGGTGGATTTGAACTGCCAACCTTTTGGTTAGTAGCCGAGGTCTTAACCACTATGCCACAAGGGGTCTGGTACCTAGACTAGTGCTTGGCAATTAGGACACTCAGTGAGAATTTGTTGAATGAACCAGTCAATGCTTGCATGAACAAATGAATGAAAACTCAGCAAACATTACTTGCTCTAAGAAGCCTTCTCTGATCCTCCTGTGACTCCCAGGATATGTCCTGTACCCTCCCCTTTGTTCCACTAAAATCCTGTGCAAATCTCCCAATCATTTATCTAGTTCCTTCAAGAAATATTTGTTGAGCATTGAATAGTTACTAGTCAGTATTCTAAGTGCTGGAATTACAGGAACAAACCAAGCACTTCTCCTTGTGAAGGTTAGAATCTTGTTGGTAGATGCAGAAAAGAAACAGATAAATACATGATACTCCAGTGGTAATAGTGCTTTTAAGAAAAATAAAGCAGGATGAGGAGGTTAGGGAATGCCAGGTGTGGTCAGTGAAGAATTCTGTCATAAGACACATTTCAGAAGAGACCTACAGAAAGTGAGGCAGCAAGTCATACAGATGTCTAGGAAATGATTTTAGGCAAAGAGAACAAAGAAAAGAGCTTGAGGTGGGAAAATATTTAGAATATTATAGGAACTGTAAAGAAGCCAAGTGTGAGTGGAATAGAGTGACTAAGGGAAATAGTTGTGTGAGATATCAAAGTCACATCATATAAGACCACATGGTCTAAGGCTAAGGACTTAGGATTTTACTGAGTAAGAAGGAAACAGTTCCAGTTCATACCCAATAAGATGACTATTCAACATTTTTTTAAAAGAAAAATAAGTGTTAGCAAGGATATGGAGAAATTGGAACCCTCATGCATTGTTGGTAGGAATGTAAAATTGTGCAACCATTGTGAAAACAGTTTAGCATTTCCTTAAAAAGTTAAACATAGAATTAACATATGACATGGAAATTCCAGTCCTAGGTGTATACAAAAGAATTGAAAGCAGGGACTCCACAGATACTTATACACTAGTGTTCATTACAGCATTATTTGTAATAGTCAAAAGGTGGGAACAGCTTAAGTATCCATCATATCCTTCAACAGATGAATGGATAAAAAAAATGTAGTACGTCCATACAGTGCAATATTATTCAGCCATAAAGAGGAATGAAGTTCTTATACATGTTACCACATAGATGAACCTTGAAAACATTATGCCAAGTGAAATAAGTCAGACACTAAAGGACAAATATTGTATGATCTCACTTATATAAAACATCTAGAATAGGCAAATGCATAAAGACAAAAGTCTATCAGTGATTACCAGAGATTTGGGGAATAAGGGGGAAATAGGCAGTTATTGCTTTAAAATAGAAAAGAAAAAATGAAGAGATTAAAAGGGAGAGAGACAACTAAGGTTACTAGGAGCCACAGGTTGCAAAGTCGTGTGATTTGCAGAATTGAAATAGACCAGCATCATTGAGCTACACCATTAGTTTATGAAAGCCTTTTTTTCACTGTGGTGAAAATAAACGCAGCAAAACATTTCCCAATTCAACAATTTCTACATGTATAATTCAGTGACATTGATTACATTCTTCATGTTGTGCAGCCGTTATCACTGTCCTTTTCCAAATTATTCCACTACCATTAACATAAACTCAGTGACCCCTAAGCAAAAACTCTAGCTTTCTCTCTTCCTCCCACCCCTGGGAACCACTGATAATATTTGGTTTCTGTATATGTTTGCTTATTTCATGTAAGTGAGATCATACGATATTTGTCATTTTGCTGCTGACTTATTTTGCTCAGGGTAATGTTTTCAAGGTTCATCCATGTTGTGGCATGCAACAGGACTTCATTTCTCTTTGTGGCTGAGTAATATTCCATTGTATGTGTGTACCACATTTTGTTTATCCATTTATCTGTTGATGGACGTTTCAGTTGTTTGCACCTTTTGGCTACTGTGAAAAGTGCTGCTGTGAGCATGGGTGTTCAGGTTTCCGTTTGCATTGATGCTTTCACTTCTTCAGGGTATATACCTAGGATTGGGATTTCTGGGTCAACAGTTCAACTTTTGAGGAACTGCCAAACTGTTTTCCACAGGAACTTTACCATTTTACATTCACATCAGCAATGGATGAGAGTTTCAGTTTCTCCACGTCCTCTCCGACACCTGTTGTTTTCTATTTTTTGTTGTTTTGATTGTTGTCATTCTAATGGAGGTGAGGTGGTATCATACTGTGGCTTTGATTTGCATCCCCCTAATGGCTAATGATGTTGAGCATCTTTTCATGTGCTTGTTGGTCACAAACCACCAAAACCAAACCCGTTGCTGCTGAGTCGATTCTGACTCATAGCGACCCTATAGGACAGAGTAGAACTACCCCATAGGGTTTCCAGGGAGCCACTTGTGGATTCCAACTGCTGACCTTTTGGTTAGCAGCTGAGCTCTTAACCACTGCGTCCAAAAGACTTTATTTATTTATGTTTTGAACATTTTATTACGCTTTAGGTGAAAATTTACATAGCAAATTAGTTTCCCCATCAATATTTCTTACAGAAATTGTTATGTAACTTTGGTTGCAATCCCCACAATGTGTCAGCACTCTCCCCATTTCCTCCCCAGTTTCCCCGTTTCCATTCGTCTGGTTTCCTTGCACTTCCCTGCCTTCTCATCTTTGCTTTTTGGCAGATGCTACCCTTTTGTTCCTATACAGTTGATTATTCTAAGGAGCACCTCCCTCATGGGTGTTACTTTTTATTTTATAGGCCAGACTATTATTTGGCTGGGAGGTGGCCTCCGGGAGTATCTTTGGTTTCCAGTTTTGTTAGGCCCGTAGTCTTGGGGGTTCCTCCTGTCTATCAGACCAGTCAGTCTGCCCTTTTTTTTATGAACTTGAGTTTTGTTCTACATTTTTTCACCCATTCTAACCAGGACCTTCTGTTGTGATCCAGCTTAGAGCAGTCGGTACTGGTAGCCAGGAACCATCTAGTTCTTCTGTTCTCAGATTAGAGGAGGCTGTGGTTTATGTGGGACATTAGTCCCTTGGACTAAATGCTGCCTTGAGTTGTCAATTTTCTTCATTCTCCTTTGCTCCAGATGGGAAAAGACCAATAGTTGCATCATAGATTGGCTACTCTTGAGCTTTTAAGACCCCGGACACTACTGACTAGAGTAGGATGGCAGAGTATTATCTTTATGAACTGTGTTGTACCAGTTGATCTGGATGACCCCTGAGACTGTGGTCCTTAGCCTTCAAGCCCAATAGCTCAGTTCCACGAGGTGTCTGGTTATGTTTAAGGAGTTTCCATAAGGGAGTCTCCTGTGTGCTCTATTAATATATGTAAACATACATGCTGTACTTACAAATATGTATGTAGAAATATACATAACCTTACCTATATAAGCATGTGGGTGTATTCCCATACAACTTCCCATACCTTTTTAACGTATGTATCTAACTAGGTACCCTCTCGTAAATTATTGTTTATTACTGTTGTTGCAAAAGCCTTTATTTTTGACATATACTTTGTTAGACTATCTTCTAATGTAACTATGTACTTACTTAATTTGAAAAAGAAAGTTTTTTATTATCTTGCTTTTTTTTATAAAATGCTGTTTACTTAAAAAAAAAAAAAGGAGAAGCAATGACATGATCTGACTTAAGTTTAAGAGATTCACTTGGGTGCTGTGAGGAGAATTGAGTGGGGGTTGAGAGGAAGGTAGAAGCAGCAAGACCATACAAGGGAGGGGAGAAAGGATTGTGGCATGGACTAGAGTGAGCATTGGAGATAAAGAGATATCATCTGGTTAGGCACATTTTCATCACCTGTCTGTAAGGTCTGAAATCGCAAAACTAGAGCTGTGTTTTACTCAGCATATCCCAATAGTTTGTCAAGTATCTGTCTTATAGGAAACAAGTTAGTTAAATCTTTATTAAATTAAATTGATGCAATATGGAATTGTATTTTAAGTGAACCCATATACCTTTTATCTATCTGCCTGTTTGACAGGCTGTTTTGTAGTAGTTTCTTTTTCTTTTTTTTTTTTTTTTTCATTCAAAGTAAGATATTTAATAGAAATTCAGCAGACTCTGATTATGTGAACTTGAATTAATTATATTTATGGGTTGATTGCTCAGAGATGAAAGCTGAATGGAAAGAAAGTCAAGTGTGCTCAGAGCGGATAGCACACATAGCTTCAGAAAAAAACATGATGTTTAAATGATGTTATTTGATTTGCTAGTGTTCATTAAGTGCCCTCAGCTACAGAGAAGAGGATGGAAAGTAAGAACAAGGGGATTAAATTGGAAAAAATACAGACTGGGCAAAAGCAGGTGGTGTAGGACCCAGTAAATGAAGGGTTGTGAGTATATCCACAAATACCATCCATTCTTTCTTCCAGATGTTTCCTTTCCATTCCCATTGACAAGACCCTGGTTCAACCCTCATTCCTTCAAAAACTGGATGAACAAAAAGCAATTTAACTGGCCTCTTTGCCTGCTTACCCCCATTAAGTTGCAAATCCTTGAGGAAGAGACCATTTCTTGTTTCTTTTTAAGTCCCTAGAGCTTGAAACAGTGGGGTTTATTAAAAGTGTATTGAATAGAACTACCTACATCATTACCCCACTTGAGTTTTTCGACATAATACCACCAGAGTAGTAATCTTATTTAAAGGTCATATTGTCAGTTCCTTTGCTTAAAAGCTTTTAATGGCTACCTGCTGCCACCGGGGTCTCTCTTTAACACAACCCCAGCTGTCTCTCCCAATTTCGTTTTCCACTGTTCCCAACATAAACACTCTATGATAGTTAAGCCATTCTCAGCCAGTCCTTGGAGTACATCTTGCTGATTGATCATTCCAGACCACCAAGTTCTCATTCACTATATTTGTTTCAATTCTACCCTTCTATCAGAAGCACTCTTTCTTCTCCAAGACCCTGTTCAGGCTTCCCCTTCCTTCAAACTCTAGCTCAAGGCCTAGCTTTCTCAAGAAATCTTTTCTGATCCCCAAGTATCCCCTCTCCAATTCTCTGAACTCTTACAAAAATCTTCCCTACAAGCCCCTGCTGCTACACTAAACCAGGAGTAAACCAAGTTAGGATAGGGACTCTAAAGGGCTGCTTAACTTATCTGGGTACTCAGAAAACCTCTGTTTTAGAAGCAAGTTTCATTTGAGTCTAGCCCCTCAGTTTGGTATTACTCCTTAAGAACACTTTCTGATAGCCAGCTTCTCTCATGGGCTCCTGGTACTTATCCTACTTCATCTTAGTCACTCAAGTTCATGAACCTGTTCCTTTTCTTCACCTCTAGTATCAGTAAATCCCAAAGTCCTGCCTAATCTGCCTCCCTTAATAGCTCTCCAGTATGTCCCCTGATTTGAAGTCTACATTATTGTCACCTTGACTATTGTAATAGATACCCTAACTGGTCTATTTACCTTCATCTCTTTCTTCTCTACCCTAATACCAACCCTTCTGCCCACCTGTTGTGGATTGAATTGTGTCCCCCAAAATATATATTAGAATCCTAACGCCTATACCTGTGGATATAATGTAATGTGATATAATACCTTACATCTAATGTAATATAATCACTTTCCATAATGCAATCTAATGTAATCAACCAGTTGAAATTGTACAGTGTAGGAGGATCCTAAATCTAATCACTTCTGAGTTATATAAAGAACAGAATAGACACATGTGAAGACAGATGACATGTGAGGATCATCTACAAGTAAAGGACTCTAAGAATCTCTGGTAGACACTAGAATTGGAGAGAGGCTCACAGAAGGAATCAACATGGCCAAAACTCTGATTTGAACTTTTAGCCTTCATCACTGTGAGAAAAGGTCTGTTCTTTAAAGCCACCCACTTGTGGTATTTCTGTTATGGCAGTACTAGGTAACTAAGACACCATCTGTCTGCCCTCCACAATGTAGCTGAAGTGGTATTTCTGACATACGAATCTGACTCTTCATCTACAAAATAGAGCGCACATTTCTTAGAGCAACCTACAAGGATTCCTTTCCCATCCCTGGGTGCTCCATATGGTTAATGTGCTCGGCTGCTAACCAAAAGGTTGGAGATTCGAGTCTACCCAGAGGTACCTCAAGAAATTCCTGACAAATCTGTTTCCAAAAAATTAACCATTGAGTACCCTATGGCGCACAGTTCTACTCAGACACACACGAGGTTACCAAGAGTCAGAATTGACTTCACGGCAACTGGTCAACTGGTTCTAGCATTGAAGTTTCATTTGTCATCTTCTCCCACAGGCAGCCTATTCTAGCCTTTCTGAACTCCATTCAGTTCCTCAAACATGTTCTTTTTTTCCCCTGAGACTACCCTCCCAGCCTGCTGTTTTGCCTAAGGTGCTCTCGAATTGCCCCCCATGCAAATGAGTAGATACATTTCTACTCATTCTTTAAGAAACAGGGAAATTCCTTCTTTGAGATTCCATAGTGCTTTGTTCTTAATCTTTAATAACATTTGCCATAATGTCTGAATTATTTTTAAGTGCCCCTCCTTCACTACTGGGAGCTCTTACAATTTAGCAATTGTGTTATTTTTATCTTCGTATCACCAGCTCCATGCATAGTGCCTGGCTCATACTAGATACCTCGTAAATGTTAGTTGATTGAGCTGAATTTATTGAGTAATAAATAAGACCCAGAAGCTGACAGACTAGACCAGTGCTGTCCAAAACAAGTATAATGTGAGCCACAGATGCAAGCCATATATGGGACTTCAAATTTTATACTAACTACACATTAAGAAAACTGAAAGGAAACAGGTAAAATTTATTTTAGTGATATATTTTATTTAGGCCAGTACATTTCAACATGTAATCAATATTATTAATTAGATATTTTATACTCTTTTTTTCATACTAAGTCTTCAAAATCCAGTGTATATTTTACACCCATAACACATCCCAGTTTGGACTGGCCATGTTTTAGGTGCTCAAGAGTTGCAAGTGGCCAGGGGCTCCCAGGCTGGACAGTGCAGCCCTAGATGTTAGTGGCCTCAGAGTGGGGTCATTCCGACAGAAGGGAGAGCCTGACTTCCCAGTAGAAGGCTGTGACAGTCACCCATCTGAGGGTGATGGAAAGCCTTAATTAGAAGAGCTGCAGTAGGAATGGAAATTCATTTGTACATGTAAAAAAATCTAGATACGGATTAAGAAAATAGTATTCCATTTGTCAAATTAATTTTTTCCTTTATTTGATCCCTTTTGAACATTGCATTAATTGAATACACAACCTGAAATACTAAATGCATCTTTGGAAAGTGTTGTAGAATCACAGCAGAATGTCTGTAATCTATGAGGCAGCAGACTAAAACATGTGGTCAGCAGTTCTTTTGCCTGCTGTATTAATACTTGAAACTTTCTTTGAAATCAAGAGAGGCACGTGATAAGAAGGCCAATCCCACTTATTTCCAAATCTTAAATTCACAAACTTTGTCTTGGTGGGTACCATGTGTTACCTTTGGCAGCTCTGCTCAAAAAAGCTTAAGAAAAACTTCTCCAGTAGGCCCTTGCAATGAAGTGTAACAAATTGGTCCCAGAGCAAGACCTTTGTGCTGGCCCAGCTCTTTTCCTTCACTCTGACAGACTGCTGTTGGATTCCTATCTGTGTAGGGAAGTGTGAGAGTGGAATGCCCAGCTCCTGCCAGCAGGAAGATCTTGCCCATATCTGCTTTCTGCCTCAGGATGGCATTTGATGTCACCTGAAGGCACCAAGGAGCTCTTTTGGCGCAGTGGTTAAGTGTTCGGCTGCTAATCAAAAGGCTGGCAATTCAAATCCATCACCTGCTCCTTGGAAACCAGTTCTGCTCTGTCCTATAGGGTCGCTATGAGTCGGAATTGACTTGACAGCAGTGGGTTTTTTTTTTTTGGAAGGCACCAAAGCTATGGATGCTTATCCTTGGCAGAGGTGCCTCCTGAGGCCCCTTATTGTCTGGGATTTGTTCTCTTTTCTCAAGGTTCTATCTCTTTGTGTTTCTTTTGGCAGCCTGCTCACAGATTCAAACCTATCCAACCCGGCCTTCTTCTTCCCCAGATCCCTAATTAGAGCATTATTTTCTCCTTGAGCTACTGCCTGTGTGTGAGTAATCCCCATGCCAGCATCTCCACCTTTCTGTCCTCCATAGTTCCAGAAGGATAATTCTGTGGTTTTTTAATGTTACTATGTCTGAAACAGAGCTCATCCTCCTTTCCCCTCTCCCACTTTGTCAGTTGCTACTATTTCCCTGTCCTCCAGCCTTTAATGTGCTGGCATAGAGTCTGCTTTCCATCCTTTCCACCTAGATCCAAGCTGCTGCTACTCCCGTTGATTCATCTGTCCCAGTGTTTCTTAGAAGCTCACCTTCTCTTCCACTTCACAAGTCTGTCTTTATTCAGGCTTCCACTTTTTAATAGCGGAATGACTGTGGAACCTTATCCTGATCTTTCCCTACCCTTGGTGTTTTTGTGTTCTCTTCGTACTACACACAGCTGCTCAATTAATATTCCTTGAACAGTATTTGCCGTATTTCATTAATTCCAAGATGCACATTTTTTCACATTTTTACATCTCTGAAATCAGGATTCATCAACATGCATCATCATGTAATTGGAAGTGCATTTCTTTTATAGTGGTATATGAAATATTAGAGCAGCCCACAAGGGATGTATTTTAGATTCAGTAAAATGCAGCAGATAATGTTATTTATGAGTGTAGTGGAAACAGCATGAATTTTGCAGTCAGAAAGCCTAGGGTTCAAATCCTCGGTCTTCAAATTACTAATCCTGTGATTCTGGGCAAATTTCTTGACCTCTTTGACACATAGTTGATTCTTCTGTAAAATGAGTGGGATAGAATTTATGTTACAGGATTGTTGTGAGAGCTAAATGAGATAATTCAAAGTGCTTGGCATGTGGAAGGCAGTCAACCAATAGTAACTTCTTTCTGTCCTTCACAATTTTAGTTCTTTCTCCTGATCAAGAACCTCATGTAATGAAATCATTCGTGTGCATTTTTCTTTGCCTTTCTGAGTATAGTAAAAGACCTTTGTGATGAGGGGCACTTAGTGTCTGGTACAGAAGAAATGTGAATGGGAAGACTATTCTGGAAATAGTCATTGTCAAACATACAAGATAGGGTTACAGAGCAAGACAAAACCCTTGTAAGCCAGGCTATTCTCTTGAGAGAGGATTTCTCTACATTCTTTTAAGCACCTTCTTAAGCTGACCAAGGGATACTGTAGGACTTTGCCCCTTGGGATCTAATATGTAGAGAAAAGGAGGACCTGCCCCATCTGGTCTCTAGGCATAGGTAGAAGACAACAGAAAGAGGGAGGCAGGAGGGAGAGTTTGGCAAATGTCAGCAGAGTTGCTTTCTCCTTTCCTTTCTCTGGCCTTTGCTTCGTTAAGAGTGAAGGTATCACCAACGGCATCTGCCTCTGCTCTCTACTTTCCAGTACAGTTGCCATCAAGTCAGTTCCAACCCATAGCGACCCCATGTGTGCCAAAGTAGAACTGTGCTCCATAGGGTTTTCCATGGCTGATTTTTTCAGAAGTAGATCATCAGGCTTTCCTTTTGAGATGCCTCTGGGTGAATGCAAACCTCCAGCCTTTCAGTTAGCAACCGAGTGTGTTATTAGTTGGCATTTCTGGAAATAGATTCCCTCACAACTCACCCCTTCCCACCCTGGACGTGCCCTCATCATGGTTATGGCAGCAAGAGACCATGAGATTTAATTTCCCAAGCTGCCCTCAGTTACTCAGTGTCAAATATGCTGAGTGGAATGCTGCTTTCAGTTCCCGTAACAGGGAGAGGTGACCCCTCAAAAGGTGTGGGGTGAATGAGCTGGATTGGAGCTTGGGGCAGATGTGGGCTCTCCATCCAGGAGAGGTGAGGTTGGGCGGCGTCAGCTGCAGAGGAACACCAGGCTCTGACCAAGCAGAAAGGGAAAGATCAGTCCATGGGTTACACCCACCCCAAACCCAGTTGTGACTGCCAGCAACCAGGCAGACAGTGGGATCACCTAGGCACTGTACCCCAGAGCTTAATTTTTCTCTTTGGGACATGAGGTCACCTGAACATCTTCTTAAGAAAAAAAAATGGAAATGGGGAAGCCTTTTTCGAGACTGACTATCTTGATCCAAAAGAGAATGATCACTAAATCATCCAGATGCTGTGGAGTCGATTCCAACTCATGGCGAACCCCGTGTGTGTCAGCACAAAACTGTGCTCCAGAGGGTTTTCAGTGGCTGGTTTTTCTAAAATAGATCTCCAGGTCTTTCTTTGTAGGTACCTCTGGGTGAACTCCAACCTCCAACCTTTCATTTAGCAACTGAGCGCTTTAAATGTTTACACCATCCAGGCACTCCTGAACACTAAGTAAAGGGTCTTAAAAACATCATTTCAGACTGAGGTTTAAACTGGATGGAATTAAAAGTTCACTCTTATCCTGCTAGCCAGAGGATGGGGACTTGGGCGGAAAACCCAGACTACTCTTAGACAAAATAAGCTATATTTTCTGTGCACATCAAAGTTATAGGTTCAGTTAAATTATGTGAGTCTGCATGGTAGCTTGATCTTACTAATAATTACTGAGTTGAACAATTGCTTCTTCTCATTGTGAAGTCCATCTTTAGTTGTACCTACTGACTTTTCCTCCATGGTTTCTTAACTTCTCCCACCTCAGCCTTCCTGTTCTGCTGGACCCAAACTCCTCTGTACGCATCCTTCTTTCTCCCAGCTGCCTGCTTGCTCTGGGATTTCAAAATGCAGTTTGCCTCTTGAGTTACCAAAATGCATGAATGGCTTTATAATTGACAGGTTTTGTTGTGATGCACTTGATTTTTTTCTCCACATTGTCAACTGATCACCCCTTTCCCATTTTCTGTTAAGCAAATGTGTGCTGCTTGCTAAAATGAAATGCGTATCTCTTCATTGAATCACACATCATTCCACTCAGGCCAGTGCTCCCATTTATCTAGATCGCTTTACATTTCAGTGCTGCCCATCAAAGCCTGGACAGACCTCACCAAGTTAATATTCTCTAGAAGTATTATAAGCATGTTACATCCTCCTCCTCCCGTCAATGTGAATGAGCCAGTTTATAGAAAGGAGGAAAGAAGATAAATAGAGATGATGAAAGACAGAAGGGAAGGATGGTATTGTGTCATAGTTGACCTTCATTGTTCCAGTTTAATTGTAAATACCAGCTAACCATTTCTACAGCGCAGAAGGCTGTTCTGGAATTCTCATACCTCACTACCCAAGGCAGTATTATTGTTCCTCCTTTACTCTGTGCTCGTGGACAATCTTCTACCCAAAATTTCTCCTAAGTATAGAGCAGGGGATTGTGGGGAGCTCCAAAATTTACTGGAGGAGCTATTTTTTTTTGCTGAGCACTTAATTCTGCTAAATTGCAGCTGTCCAATTACCCCAACACTGGCAATCACCCAAGAGGATTAGTCCTTCAATAAATACAAGGAGAAATAGTCCCCTATTTGAGGTGACATTTAAGTCTCCCAGTTGGGCATAGTCACCACAAAGCCTTTCTCAGATGCTGAACATGAGGTAGCTGTTTTAATAAGTCTTTCCACTGTATAAAAGTACACTCGTTTAAGAGGTCTTATTTGTCAATAATTAGCTATAGAGCCTTGAGCAAGTAACTTAACCTCAGTTTTCTCATCCATAAACTATTTCTTCTCTCTGATCTTTGAAATTTGTTTTTGGCCTCCAAAGTGTATGAAATTATGGCCTTCTTATCATCTCTACATGGGCAGACTACATCACATTTATGTCTCTGCAACACGGTTCCATGTACCAGCCCTGGTGGCACAGTGGTTCAGTGCTCTGCTGCTAACCAGAAGGTTGTCGGTTTGAACCCACCAATGATTCCGTGGGAGAAAAGACCTGGTGATCTGCTGCCGTAAAGATTACAGCCTAGGAAACCCTATGAGGCAGTTCTGCTCTGTCATATGGGGTTGCTTTGAGTTGGAATCGACTCAGTGGCACCCGACAGCAACAACAATGGGCACGCATAACGGGGGACCTCGTCACATTTAGAGGCATCAGGAAGGCATGCCTGAGGAACTGATGTCTAACCTGAATCCTAAAGGAAGGGTCAGCAGAGTTGGCTAGGCTAAAATAAGAATATTCCAGACAGAAGGAACATTTTTTCATAGGCAGATTTGGAAGAAAACTTGACATTATGTAGTCCTTACTACCTGCCAGGTAGTGCTTTTGATGTTATGTATACTTGAACGTATTTAATCCTTATAAGCCTAAGAGATAAATTCTATTACCCCATTTTATTAAGTGGGAAAACTTAGAAATAAGAGAAGTAAATAACTGCTGAAGATCACACAACTAATAAATGGTAGAGTCAGGATTTGAACCAAGGTAGTTTGGCCCCAGTGCCCATGTTCTTAATCACTGCACCATACAGCCTCTTACATTCTCACATTTGAGGAACTATATATGTGTATGTGTGTATGAGTTTATATATGTGAGTATATATGATATAGCATGAAAAATGAGTGAGAACATGATATGAGGTTGGAGAGTTAGGTAGGAACCAGATCATGGCAGATCTCATAAATCATGTTAGGGATTCTAGCCATTATCTTCAGAGTAATGGGAAACATAAGCATGGATGTTGTTAGTTATCATGGAGTTAACTCAGAGTCCTGGTGACCCCATGTTGTACAATAGAGTGAAATGTTCCCCAGTCCTGCACTATGCTCATGATGGTTGGTTTGTTCAAGTCCATTGTGACCATTGTGTGTTCTGAGTGCCTTCCAACCTAGGGGGCTTATCTTCCAGCACTATACTGGATAATATTCTGTTGTGAACCCTAGGGTTTTCAGTGGCTAATTTTTGGAGGTAGAACAGCAGGCCTTTCTTCCTAGTCTGTCTTAGTCTGGAAACTCTGCTGAAATCTGTCCACCATGGGTGACCCTGCCGGTATTTGAAATACCGGTGATGTGTCCAACATCATAGCAACGCACAAGCCGCCGAAGTACGACAAACTGATAAACAAGTGGTGGAAGCATGGAAAGTGCTGTAAAATAGTGTTAAGAACCCAAGCTGAAATCCCAGTTCGTACTACTTGCTACCAGTGTGACTTTGGTCAAATTTCTTAGCTTCTCTGTGCCTCAGTTTTTTCATCTGTAAAATGGGAATAATAAGTAGTATGTACAAAATAAGTTTGTTTAAGGATTAAGTGAGTTATTGCATGTAGTGCCTGGCTAAAAGGAAATCTTAGCTACTATGATCAGACTTGCATTTTAAATAGATACTTTTTCCTGTACTGTAGTTAATGGATGAGAAGGAGCAAGAATGGAGGCAAGGAGACATGTGTATACCCTGAGGGTCACACGCACATACCTGTGTTGACACACCCCGCTGTAAAGTGGTTGCCAGAATCCCAGTGATAGGATAGAGGCAACTTAGAGTTTTTCACTGCAGCACACTTCTCTATTTCTAGTCAGGTTTCCTGCCCTTGAAGGAAACTGGTACCCAGTTGTAGCCTAAGATTCCTTCATGCAGTGAGCTGCTCTAGCTTATACTCAGCACAGATGCACAGCAGCTTTTATCTTGTTGCTCCTTCTCTGCCTCCAACAACCCCTGGTTTATACCTTCTCTCTGTCTCCATGTTCATCAAGCCTTAATAGCCAGAGGTCCAGCCTTAGTTCGTGATTTAGTTCTTCTTTACCGTCACATTGTTACTGTTAGCGTTATCCAGAGGCAAAATCTCCCAAGACTAAGGGACATCAGGTTGAGCAGTTAGCTGTCTTTGTGCGGCTTTGGATGAAGCATCATCCTGTCTCATACTGTTGGACCTTTCTTTCTGGTGATCATGGGTGAACACTGGGAGCAGTCAGTCCTTCCTGGGCTTGATTTAGGACCTGCTTTTCCCAGAATTATCTCTTAGTCGTACTCTCATGTGTCCCTTAGTCATTTATCTCATGACTAAAAGAGTAATTGCAGGTGACCTAAAGTCAGTATTTGCAATTGTTACAGTAAAAGTTTAGCCACTGATGATGTGAGCTTGATGGTTATTGTTTTTTTCTTCCTTCTTTCCTATTTTGCATACATCTAGGGAATGTCATTCCAAACACTGAGAGAAATAATTATCACATCTGTAAAGTCAACCACTGGTAAATAGTATTTGATAAACGAAGTCTTAGGGAAGTTTTTACTCCTTTCTTCTTCCGTTAGATGGACATTCTAGTAATGGGACACAAATTCAAATCAGAGCTGTCCTCATCACTGTATTCACCTTGGGAAGCTATGTCTTAACACAATAATGTTGTCACTATTCAAAACTTTGTGAACCTGCTCTGTGTTCCTTTGAATATTTTTGGTGGTGGCAGATGTTAATTCTCTTTAGATTTGACTTTTTGAAAGAGTTAAAGGTCTTTTCAAAGCCATGTCTTATAAATATAAAGGGCAGTAAGGCTGGATAAATACCATTTTTAATCAAAACGAACTCTAGCTATAAAGTGAAGAGATTTTTCTCCATATGAAATGAGAAGACAGTTCCTAAAGAGGAAATACCCTGGACAATGGCAGCATCATTGGAACGAGTGTGTAGCCTCCATTGTAATAACTTGGAAGAATAATCTTTGTTTTAGTACTTTGCTTTTTAAAAATATCAGTCATGTTATCTCTGTAGTTATATTTCTGTTTTGCATTCAGACAGTGTTACAGAGCCTGGGAACACTGAGAAAGCAAATATTTTGGAAAGTATTTAAATTCAAAGACTCCAAAGAAATGATAGTGCCAGGGTCATTATTAATTCAAATTTGACTGTCTCGCTCTCTTTAAAATTTTTTATTTACTTATTTTTTTGGTAAAGCATGAGGTTATTTATTTCTTTAAAGGTTGCTTCATTGTTAGGTAATCTTGGTGTTTAAATGATATGCCCGATCTCAAGTGGTGAGATTTGTTAGGGCTTTCATTTGTTGGCTTTTTTTGTTTTCAGACCAATTCAGCACATTATAATAAGCATGATAAATTAGCTTCCCTAAGAATTTTTTTTAATACAAGTTAGATAGTTTTAAGGAAAAAATGATAAAATCAAATTACTTTCCTGAGCTTTTATACTTAATGATGAAATAAGTAAGGGCATAAAATGTGCTGTCAACAAGTTAGTATTCAAATAAGTGGTAGATTAGATTCCATTGTCTGCAGTGCCTGGACATTAGGCTGAAAGCTAAACGTAATTGTTTACAGTATATAATAAATCTTATCTTGTTGAGCACTTTAGGCTCCAACTGCTTTTTGGAGTTATTGATCGTACGGATGTATGGCATATGTGTTTTCCCAAAATGATGTTTTTTATTGCTGAAGTTGGATGTTTTGTTTATTTCTTCCCTGTCTTCACAGTTTCTTCGTTTTTTTTTTTTTTTTTTTCTTTGTGTCCTACCCATAAAGACATATGGGAAGGAACAGTTTAAGGAAGAAAATCTAGAGGCAGGAGAATATTCAAAGAAGCTAACGAAATAAGAAGATACGGAGATAAGAAGGTCTGGATGAGAGCAGCGGTGGCCAAACATTAAAGAAAAAAATAGATGCAAAACTATTGCAAAAGAGTCCTGTGAGTGGCAAATATATTATGTGATGCCTTTCAGGCTTCTGATGAAAAAAATTCTAAATGAAAGCCTTGTTTGGACTTTTTTACCCAGGTCATTTTGTCCACACGTATTTATTTGATCTTATTGCTTAGCTCCCAGCATGCTGGGTACTTTGATTTAAACAGTTAGTAGTCTTGCACTCAAAGAACTATGCTATGAGTAGGGGCATAAGACCTGTAGAAAATTGTAATACAAACTAGATGTGCAAACTGTTATTATTTTTTTTTTTTGATAACAGCTTTATTGGGATATAATTCATATTCCTAACATAAAATTCATCCATTTAAAGCATACGGTTCAGTGGCTTTTAGTATATTCACAGAGTTGTGCAATCATCACCACAATCAATTTTAGAACATTTTCATCACTAAAAAAAGAAACCTGTGCCCTTTAGCCATAGTCCCCTCAAACCCCCCACCCTCTCCTTGCCATACCAAAACCCATTGCCCTAGAGTCGATTCCAGTTCATAGTGACCTATAAGATGACGCAGAACTGTCCCATAGGGTTTCCAAGGGTGTAATCTTTATGGAAGCAGATTGCCACATCTTTCTCCTGTAGAACGGCTGGTGGGTTTGAACCGCCAACCCTGTGGTTGGCAGCTGAGCACTTAACCACTGCACTACTAGGGCTCCTTTCTCCTTGCCATAAACCAAAACCAAACTCATTGAGTTGATTCTGACTCATAGTGACCCTATAAACTTTCCCCATAGATTTGCCTATTCTGGACATTTCATATAAATGGAATAATACTATGTGGTCTTTTGTGACTGGCTTCTTTCACTTAGTGTAATGTTTTCAAGGTTCTTCCATGTGGTAGCATGTATCAGTACTTCTTTCTTTTTATTGCCAAAAAATATTCCATTGTATAGCTATACCACGTTTTCTTTATCCATTTATCAGTTGGACATTTGGATTGTTCCCACTTTTTGCCTATAATGAATGGCTCAGAATAATGCTGCTGTGAACATTTGTGTGAACATATGTTTTTATTTCTTTAGGGTAAATACCTAGGAGTCAAATTTCTGGGTCATGTGGTAACTCTATGTTTAATGTTTTGAGGAATTGTCAGACTGTTTTCCAAAGTGGCTGCACCATTTTATATTCCCACCAGCTGAGTATGAGGGTTCCAAATTATTTACATCCTCACCAACACTTACCATTTATTATTATTATGATGATTGTAGCCAACCTATTGGGTGTGAAGAGGTATCTCAGAGTTTTGATTTGCATTCTCCTAATGGAAACCCTCGTGGCATAGTGGTTAAGAGTTCAGCTGCTAACCAAAAGGTCAGCAGTTCGAATCTACCAGGTGCTCATTGGAAACCCTATGGGGCAGTACTACTCTGTCCTATAGGGTCACTATGAGTTGGAATTGACTCGATTGCAGTGAGTTTTTAATGACAAATGATGTTGAGCATCTTTTTATGTGTTTATTGGCCATTTGTTTATCTCTTTGAAAAAATGTCTTCTCTCCTTTTTTTTTTTTTTTTTGGTCAATCCAGCTAAAAGTTTGTCAATTTTATTGATTTTTTCAAAAACCCAACTTTTGCTTTTGCTTATTTTCTCTATTTCATTATTTTTTAGTCTAATCTTTGTTATTTCCTTTCTTCTGAATTCTTTAAGTTTAGCTTGCCCCTCCCCTTTCTTTTTTTAGTGTCTCCTTTTTTAATACAAGCATTTACAGCTATAAATTTCCCTCTAAGTGCTGCTTTAGCTGTATCCTGTACATTTTGCTATGTTGTTATGGATTGAGTTATGTCCCCCCAAAATGTTGAAGACTTACTGCCACTACCTGTTAAAATAACCTTGTTTGGAAATAGGGTCTTTGAAGATGCTATCAGTTAACAGGAGATCATACCAGAGGGTGAGTCCTAATGCAGTCTGAGATTGCAAAGAGACATCAGAGAAAAGATAGCCATGTGAAGATGCATCTACATGTTAAGGAACACTTAGGCTACCAGAAGCTGAGTGAGACAACAAAGGATCTTACCCAAGATACTTTGGAGAGAACTGGCCCTTCTACACCCTGAATTCAGACTACGAGTCTCTAGAACTGAGAGATAATAAACATTTCTGTTTTTGCAAACCACCCAATTTGTAGTATTTTGTTATAGCAGCCCAATAAATTAATAACAGATTTTGGTACTAGGAAGTAGGGTTGCTGTTTCAAGAAATACAACAGTGTAAAAAAGGTGGGAGTGGTCTTGGAATTGGGCAACAGGTAGAAGCTAGAAGAGTTTTGAGGCCCTTGATAGTAAAACCCTAGTTTGCCTTGAAGAGACTGTTGGTAAAATTACAGACATTAAAGTCATTCTAGTGAAGACTCAGAAAGAAATGAGGAGAGTTTTAGAGAAAGTTTTTTTTGTCATGAACAGAATGTTACTAGAAATGTGGACATTAAATGTACATCTGATGAGGTCTTAAAAGAAATGCTATACTGCATCCCATAGGTTGTGGTATATTGTATCTTTATTTTCATTTATCTCAAAGTATTTCCTAATTTTCCTTGTGATTTCTTCTTTAAGCCATAAGTTATTTAAGAATGTGTTGTTTAGTTTTCATGTACTTGTAAATTTCCTAAACATCTTTCTCCTTCTAATTTCATTCCACTTTGAGAAGAACATAATCTGCATGAATTCAATCCTTTTCAATTTATTTAGGCTTTCTTATAGCCTGTCATATGTTCTATCCAGAAGAATGTTCCATGAGCACCTTAGATGAGTGTAAAATCTGCTGGTGTTCGATAGAATGTTCTGTAGATGTCAGTTAGTGCTAGTTTGTTTAAGGTGCTGTTCAAGTGTTCTGTTTCTTTGTTGATTTTTTTCCTGGTTGTTCTAGCCATTATTGTGAGTGAAGTAATCTCCAACTATTTTTTAATTGTCCCTTTTTGTCTTCATTTTGCTTCAAATAATTTGGGCTCTGTTGTTAGGTGCATATATGTTTATAATTGTTACATTTTCCACATAGATTGACCCTGTTATCATAAAATATTTCCCTTTATGCATAGTAGGCCTTTTTGTTTTAAAATCTACTTTTTTCTGATATTAGTGTCTTCATTATCTAGTTCTGCTGTAACAGAAACACCACAAGTGGATGGCTTTCACAAGGAGAAATTTATTCTCTCACGGTCTAGTAGGCTACAAGTCCAAATTCAGGGCATCAGCTCCAGGTGAAGGCTTTCTTTGTCAGCTCTGGAGGAAGGTCCCTGTCAATCTTCCCCTGGGCTAGGAGCTTCTCCATGCAGGAACCCCAGGTCCAAAGGATGCACTCTGCTCCTGGCACTACTTTCTTGGTGGTATGAGGTTCCCATGTCTCTCTGCTCGCTTCTCTCTTTTATATCTCAAAAGAGAGTGGCTTAAGACATTGTCTAATCCTGTAGATCTCATCAATATAACTGCCACTAACCCATCTCATTACTTCATAGTGATAGGATTTACAACACATAGGAAAATCACATCAGATGACAAAATGGTAGACAATCAAACAGTACTGGGAATCATGACCTAGCCAAGTTGACAGACATTTCAGGGGGACACAATTCAATCCATGACAATTAGGATAGACACTGCAGCTTTCTTATGGTTGCTATTTGCATAATATATCTTTTTCTGAGCTTTCATTTTCAATCTGTTTTTTTTAATTTGAATGTAACATGTGCCTCCTGTAAACAGCACATGGTATGGTCTTGTTTTCAATATAATCGGATGATATCTTTTTTTGATTCGATTGCTTAATCCATTCACATTTAATGTTGTTAATATAGCTAGATTTATGTCTGCAATTTTACTTGTTTTCTATATATGTCATGTTTTTTTATTCTTTCTGTACTTCTTTCTTTCACATTAAGTGAATATTTTCTAGTGTAACATTTTAATTCCCTTAGCAATTCTTTTCACTATTTTCTAAAGTTTATTTTCTTAGTGATTACTCTAGGCCTTACCGTATACATCTTACCAGAATCTACTTCAGATATATAATAACTTAATTCCAGTGAGATATAGAAACATTACTCCTATATAGCTCTATTGCTCTCTCCCTTTTTGTGCTATATTATTATACATATTACATCTATAAATGTTACAAACCCAACAATGTATTACTGTAATTATTAGTCTATATAATTTTATGTCTCTCAAAAAGCTGAAAGGAGAATAAGTATATGTTTATAGCATTTGTTATATTAACTTCATATTTACCATTTCTGGTTCTTTTCATTTCTTGCTATGGGTTCTGGTTATTATCTAGTGTCATTTCCTTAATCCAACACAGCTTAGCTCCCACTCACTTCCTTTGGCAAATATATTACCATTTTATATGTTATATGCCCAACAATGCAATTATATTCATATTATTTTATACATTTACTATTTACATCAGTTAAGAGAAAACAGGACAGGAAGTGTGCATTTTATAATTACATGTAATTACCTTTATTGGTGCTCTTTTTTTTTTTTTTTTTTTTCCATATAGATTCAGATTACTGTCTTGGGTCACTTGCTTTAAGAACTTTAAGAAACTTTTCAAGAACTTTCTTTAGTATTACTTGTAAGGCAGGTTGGCCAGTAACTAATTTTCTCAGTTTTTGTTTATCTGGAAGTGTTTTTATTTTGCCTTCATTTTTGAAAGATAATTTTCATTGACATTTTTTCTTTTAGCACTTTGAATATGTCATCCCACTGTCTTCTAGCCTCCATTGTTTCTGATGAGATGTCAGCTGTTAATCTTATTGGGGTTCCTTTGTAAGTGACAAGTTGTATATATATTTTACTGCTTTCAAGATTTTCTCTTAGTGTTTGGCTTTCAGCATTTTTACTATGATCTGTCCGTGTATGAATCTTTTTTACATTTTGATTACTTGGAATTTGTTAATCTTCTTGAATGTGCAGATTACAAGTTTTCATCAAATTTTGGTAGTTTACAGCCATTATTTCTTCAAATATTTTTTCTTCTTCTTTTTCCCCCCTCCTCTTCTTATGGTATTCATATTATATGTATGTTGGTGTGCTTAATGGTTCCCCCCCCCCTTTTTTTTTTAAGGTTTTGTTCTTTTTTTTTTTTTTTTTTCATTCTTTTTCCCTCTGTTCTTCTGATAGTATAATCTCTATCAGTTTACTTTCAGGTCTGTTAATTCTTCTGCCAGTTCAGATCTACTGTTGAGCCCCTATAATTTTTCATTTCAGTTATTCTACTTTTCAGCTCCAGAATTTCTGGGTTTTTTTTTTTTTTTTTTAAATATTTTCATCTCTTGATTGATTTTCACTATTTTATGTAGCATTGTCATCATACCTTCCTTTCTCTCTTTAAGCATAGTTACATTTATTTCTTTCAACATATGTATAATGAATACTTTGAAGCCTTTGTCTGTTAAATCTGACATCTGGTCCCTCTCCTAGATAGTTTATGTTACCTGCTTTTTTTTTCTTTGTATGGATCAACATTCCTATTTCTTTGCATGTCTTGTAATTTTGTTGAAAATTCGACATTTTATTTAGTGTATTTTAGTATCTTTGGATACTGGTCCTCTTCCCACCTCGGGCTTGTTATTGTTGTTTGCGTGTTTGTTTAGTGACTGACTGGCTGGACTATTTTAATAAAGTCAGTTTCCTTCTCAGTATGAAGTCTCTGATGTTACACCTTTGAGGGCACAGCCTTGGGAATGCACACTGGCACCCTAGGATAACACTGGTTACATCAGGGCTCTCCTTGACTGTGCCTTGCTGGCTGATTGTTCTATTGTTCTCAGTGATGCCTTGGGGCATAAATTATTCCATAGTATAATCCAATTAAATTCAGACCCCTCTAGGGTCTCTATGAGTCAGAATCAACTTGATGGCAATGGGTTTGGTTTGGTTTTTGGTTTGTAAAGGCAGTTTTTCAAGTCAGTGTTTGAGGTTTTCTTTGATCTCAGGAGTGCCCTTCTTAGCTGCCTCTTTCCTTGCTTATTTTTGTGTTGGGCTATGGTTTAGTTTGTATCCCTCAAGGAGCTATCAGCCTTATCTTAACTACAAGTCTACCTTCTTAGCAGTCACTGGCCTCAGCCATGTAGTTTCCCAGCCTAACTGCCACATAGGAGCCCTGGTGGTTCAACAGTTAAACACTCAGCTGCTAACCAAAAGGTTGGCAACTTGAACCTACCAATGCCACCATGAGAGAAAAGACCTGGTGATCTACTCCTGTAAAGATTACAGTCTGGAATCTTGTGGGAAAGTTCTGCTCAGTCATATAGAGTTGCTATGAGTTGGAATTGCCTCAAAGGCACACAACAACAGCATGGCCTTATCCCACAGACAAGCCAAATGGGATTTGTAGAAGAACCTGGTCCTGGTTCTAGCCATCCTGTCCTAGCATGGATCCAAGAATTGTTTGAGAGGACACAACGCCCTGCCACACTTGGGTACCCACCTTGGCACAGTGACTCTGCCCACAATTAAAGCCAAGTTACTTTTTTTTTTTAACCCTTTATTCATAACAGTGGTCCAAGGCTGTGACTCCCAGGCTCGGACCAACCAGTTTAGCCATCCCTTTTCTTCCCACACTTGCCAGCTTATTTTTATTAACTTGTTCATAACAGTTGTCATCCAAGGCTGTGACTGTCCTCCTCAGAACAGGAGACCAAAAGCATATCAAAGGATTCTTCTCCTACCACCAGGAGATGTCTCTCTCAGCACTTGCCACAGCTCTTTGAGCATCTTCCCAGGGCCAGTGAGGTGGAAGGCTTCATCTTTTGAATCCTAAAACTTAATAAATAGGTCATAGTGGGCCAGGATATTATTTTACTACAAGACACTCTGTGGCATGTAGAACACCCAGGAAACTTCATAACAGATATGCCAGAAATGTGACTTCTTTACCCTTTCATTTTGCCCGGAGCATGACTCCTTGCAATTCATGGGCTGTCCATTATTTATCAAATTAGATTATTATGTATTCCTATTCTGTCCCCACAGTGGTGCACACATAACAGGCCTTCAGTACAGAATGAATAGGTAGAGCAGGGATGAGAAGATTAACGAGGAGGTGTTTGTAAGAAGGGGGCATGTCAAAAGGAAGAAAATTTCATCTGTTCCCCTATATACTATACTAGATGATTTCTGTGATCTCCTGAAGCTCAGTAATTTACAGCTTTGTCCAGTAGACCTTTCTATGATGATGGAAATCTTATATATCTCTGCTGTCCAAAATAGAAGAGACTAGCCACAGCATGGCTATTGAGCACTTGAGGACCTGAATTTTTTAATTAATTTAAATTTAAATACTCATAGCTAGAGTCTCTCATTTTGGACGTGCAGTTATGATCTCAGATGTTGTTGTTGTTGTTGTTGTTGTTAGGTGCCATCAAGTCGGTTCTGACTCATAGCAACCCTGTGCACCACAGAACGAAACAATGCCCAGTCCTGTGCCATGCTTACAATCACTGTTATGCTGGAGCCCATTGTTGGCAGCCACTGTGTCAGTCCATCTCTTTGAGGGTCTTCCTCTTTTTCGCTGACCCTGTACTTCACCAACCATGATGTCCTTCTCAGATATCCCCTCCTTAATATTGTGTGATTAAACCTCACAAGGTAGATTAAAGGGAAAAACCCCAGAATCAGTGCATATAGTTTCATGTATTATAAAACTCATGGAATGGGCCATGGGAGTATTTTTTAAGAAGCTTTCATATCGTTGGAGCCCTGGTGGCGCAGTGGTTAAACCTTGGTCTGCTAACCAAAAGGTTGGCAGTTCATATCCACCAGCCACTCCTTGGAAACCCTATGGGGCAGTTCTGCGCTATCCTAGAGGGTCGCTGTGAGTCAGAATCAACTCAATGGCAACAGTTTTTTTTGTTTTTTTTTTTTAAATATCGTTATCTGAGTCCCTGGGTGGTACAAATGCAAATGATTAATGCACTTGGCTGCTAACTGAAAGGATGAAAGTTCAAGTCCACCCAGAGCTGTCTGAGAAGAAAGGTCTGGCAATCTGCTTCTAAAAAGTCAGCCATTGAAAACCCTGTGGAGCACAGTTCTACTCTGACATGCATGGGGTCACCATGAATTGGAAACAACAGCACCTGGTTTGGCTTATTTTTTATAGCACAGCCAGCCTTCCAAAAACTCAGATGCAGAAAGACAAAGATCTGATGCAGACACACCATGCAGGGGCCACAGCCAAGAGATGAGAAGCGCACATTGTCTTCTGTATTTGCCTGGACTACAGGGGAGGACCCACATTCGGTCCTCCCATCTCACTGAATACTTTGCAAGTAGGGAGGGAGAGGTTCTTGTTTGTGCTTCTGTGAAACAAGGAAAGGAAAAGAAGAAATCTTCAAAGCTACAATTGGAAACTTTACCTTATGCAGATAATAGTTAAGTAAAGGAAAGGAAACCCATACTACTCTCCATAGCACTTTTCAAAGAGTGTACTTGTCAAAAAGTTTTTATAGACTCTGAAAATCTAGCCTAGTAGTCTTTGAAGTAGGGAGATGACAGGTCCTATTATCCTCACTTCTCAGTAAGGCATACCTTTCATTGTTTTCCAATACATGTTTTTCAGAAATGCATTGATGAAAGCCAGAATGCTTATGTATACAGCAGACATACGCAAAGTGTCCCCGTGGGATAAAACATAATAAAACGGTGTTTTGTTTTGTTTTGTTTTGTTTTGTTTTGTTTTAAGAAATGTAGATGTTTGACCTCTGGTCAGTGTTTGTTAATGCTCACTGTGGTTTCACAGACTTCTTACATTAAAATGTCCAGTAACGTTATACACTGTGATTTAATTGTCTCAAATACTGTGGTAAGCTTATCCCAGGTGCTTTCCAACATTTTTTTTCAAGACTATGGCCATTTCAAAATAATGAAAGCCTGTGCTGCAAAGCCTCTGACATTTACCTCTTCATTTTCTCTGGGTCCATGTCAACAGTATAATCAGGAACAAAAGAAGAAATCACACTGTTCATCCCCAACTCATATGGGAGGAAAAATCATCCCTTCAGAAGGATCATAAAATTCATTTTCCCTCTCAAAGGGAAAACAGGCTGCAAAAAAGCAAAGTTAAAAGTCACATTCCCTTGGCATTGTGAGTAAGAAGAAAGCCCACAGGTAAATTAATTTTCCCCATAGATAAATTAATGCTGCCTCCTCCGTTTGTTCGCAGGTCATAGATCTGTACTGGGGAGTTGATGAAGATGAATGGGACAGCCCAGAGCTCCAGAAGACCCGCATGAAGCTGCTAGAGGATTGTTTGAAAACTTCTGCAGGTCCATGTTTTGTTGTGGGTATAAAAAAACCTAATGCTTTATATTAGATTGTAGATGAATGTGAGAATTCTTGCTGATTTGCATTTCTTTAGTTTTTTCTTTTTTAATGGGAAAGAAACCGTGCTTTCTTTTTTATATCTTCGAGTTGTTTTTAAACTGCCTTCTTGCCCTTACTGTGTGAGAACAAAAAATTCAGCTTTCCACAGAAAGTGCTGCAAATTCACAGTGAATAATTTGAAATGGTAACTGAATGGATGACTTAAGTTTGACAACAAATTCTACAGCACCTTGTGGTCAGCAATAAGGACTACTGTGTCAGTCCTACAGTAATTACCCTCATTTTTCTTACCATATTTGTGTAATTTATTCCTATAGTGTCTAGTTTCTCAATGTTAGAATTTCTTGCACTTTTTTAACACTGTGGCTGAAACACTGTTGACATAAATATACTGTGTCATGTCTGCCAGTAGGAAATGGTGCCCTGTGAAAAAGTTTGTTTCTGCAATGATTTTCAGCTAGGTGTTCTTATCAGCTACAAATTAATGGAGATTTTTCAAGTGGAACACTTATTAGTTCCTCATTATTTCTAAAGAATACCCACTCCTCTGTGTAAGCACAGTGGTGGTGACGTAAGTAGGTCACTCTACGGCAGGTGAGTATAGAAAATCACTGCCTTAACTTGGCTTCAAAAGAGCCTTCTGTTGGATTCAAAAAGATCATGTCATTTGATAGGGAACTTACTGTCTCAGGCTCTGAGACTGAAAGATGAGTGTTGACATTACTTGTTAGTGCTATGAAGAAAATCTATTGTATACTGAGCAACTCTAAAGAATAATGATAAGTCCAAGAAACATAACATGGATGAATCTGGAGGGCATTGTGCTGAGTGAAGTAAGTCAATCATAAAAGGACGAATATTGTATGGTATTACTTTTATAAAAAGTCAAGGTGTACATACAGAAATCAGTGTTCTTTGATGGTTACCAGGGATGGGAGGAGCAGGGAGGGGTAATCACTTTTTAGATAGTAGACACTTGATTTTGGTGATGGGAAAGGCAGCATCCAGTATGATTGAAGTCTGCACAGCTTGACCAAGGTAAATGAAGACACTAAGAAGTACGTAAGAGTAAGGGACAGTTTCCGTAAATGCTATAACACACAATTTTGCAACAGTAATAACAATCAAAAAATATGCGTGTGGTTACATAGGTAGATAGGTATGCATATATGTATATAGGAAGGCATATGTGACTACATGCATGTGCCTGTATAGGTGTATCCATAGGCATATGTATATACATCTTTGAGTGTGCTGCATGTATTTTCATATATATAATAAAGCACATAGCAGGCACAGTTACGGAGACTTCCTAGACATATCCATACACCTTGTGGGATTGGTTTACTGGGTTAAAGGGCTTAGGACCATAGTCTCGTGGGACAACTTGGTCAGTTGGCATAACATAGTTCATAAAGATAATGTTCTACATCCTAGTTTGGTGAGTAGTGTCTGGAGTCTTAAAAGCTTGTGAGTGGTCATCTAAGATACAGCTGTTGGTCTCTACTTGTCTAGAACAAAAGAGAATGAAGGAAACCAAAGACTCAAAGAGGAGACTAGTCCACAGGACTAATTGCCCACATGAACCACAGCCTCATCTAGCCTGAGACCAGAAGACCTAGATGGTGCCCAGCTACCAATACCAACCATTCTGACCAGGGACACAGTAGAAGGTCCCACATAGAATGGAAGAAAAATGTAGAGTAAAACTCAAATTTCTAAAACAGGCCAGACTTACTGGACTGATAGAGACTAAAGTAACCTCCAAGACTGTTGCCCTAAGGTATCCTTTGAACTTGGAACTGAAGCCACTCCTAGAGGTCACCTTTCATCCAAATAATAGATTGGCTTATAAAATAAACTATCAGCCATGTGTACTGTGCTCCCTTAAATAATCGAGTAAAGGAGCTTTGGTGGCACAATGGCCACCAGCCGCTCCTTGGAAACCATATGGGGCAGTTCTACTCTGTCTTATAGGGTTGCTGTGAGTTGAAATTGACTTGAAGGCAGCGAGTTTTTTTTTTTTTTGTATATGAGACCAAATCGTCAACACTTAACCGTAAAACAAAGATGAAAAGGTAAGGAGGAGCAGGGAAGCTAGATTAATGGAAACAGAACAAACAGAATGGAAATAATAAGAGTGCTGACACATTGTGAAAAATGTAACCAATGTCACGGAACAGTTTGTATAAAAATTGTTAAATGGGAACCTCATTTGCTGTGTAAACTTTCACCTAAAACATAATAAAATATTATTAAGAAAGAAAACGTATTTTACCATTAAAAGCTAGGTTCTGTATCTGTGTGAGATCAAATTGACAACAGCAACTTGAAAGGTTAGATGAGAAGCCTTAGGATAGGAGGCAGTGAGTCTAAGTCAGTGGTGGTGGAACAGTTCAAAGATGGATGGTGAGAATGTTTGCACAACTTGAAGAATGTAATCAATGTCAATGAGTTGTACGTGTAGAAATTGTAAAAATAGTGTATGAATGTGTATATTTTCACCAAAATTTAAAAAATGTAATCAGAGAAAAACTAGATTCAGTATATCAACAAAAAGGTTTTTAATATTTTCACATGCATCTGAATTCTCCACATAGGGTTAGGAAGACAGACAAATATTAAAACTCTGACCAGCTGATGTAAAGTTCTTACCAAGGATAATAAAGTGCATAAGATTTTTATAATTTTGTTTTTTAGTATACAGTGTACTGATAAATTATTTATTCACCAGCTAGAGTGCTACTCTATGCCAGGGGCTGCTCTTAGTGTCGGAGGTATATTAGGATGACCCATATGCAGTTGTCATTTTTGTGGGTCAGTTTCTTACGATTCAATGTTGGACTTGACCTAAGCAAGACAAAACTTTCTCCCCTCATGGAGCTTGCATTCTTCTGTGAGGGGAAGGAGAAAAGTCAAGCAAAACACAAAGAAATAAGTAAAATATATAGACAAATGGCAATAAGTCCTGTGGGGAAGATAAGAAAGAAAGGAGGAAAGACAATACCGGTGATAGAAGGGATTTGTTGTTTTCAATAGAATGGTTAGAGATGGCCTCACTGATAAGGTGAATTTGGTGAGGAGACCAGAAGAGGGCGAGAGAGGGTCAGGTGGATATTCCAGGTCAGCGTGTTCCAGAGAGAGAGGATGGACGTGTGCTTGGCTTGTTGAAAGAATAGCAAGCAGTCCAGTATGCCTGGAGCCATATATGCAAGGGGAAGAGTGCAGGAGTGGGGATCATAGATCATGAGGCTTTGTAATCTTGAGCTTGACTATAAAGATTATTTTAAATTTTGGTGAAAGTATACACAGCCGACTATAACACCATTTCAACAATTTCTACATGTACAATTAGTGACATTGGTTACGTTTCAAGTTGCACTACCATTCTTGCTGTCCTTTTCCTAATTATTCCACCACCATTATCTTAAACTTACTGTCCCCTAAGCTGCTCATTCAGCCTTTCTAGTTGCCATTGTAAGTTTGATCTCACATAGATAATTCTTTAAAAGGGCGAAATACTCAAAGCTGACTTACTTTACTAATAAAGATAAGCTATTTTTTGGTTCAAAGGAGACTTCCAGAAATAGTTTTGGTTTAAGGTTTAAAGTTTAAACATTATCTCAGGACAGTACTTTCCAGGATTTATCCAGCCTCAGTTTATCCAGTCTGGATTCCGTTGAGAATTTGAATCTTTGTTCCACATTTTGGCTATAAAGATTTTACTTTCACTCTGAATGACATGAGAAGCCACAGAAGTGTTTTGATCAGAGGGCTGAAGTGATCAGATTACTACCTTGGCTGCCCTGGTGGTGCAAAAATTAAGCACTCTGATGCTAACTGAAAGGTCAGCTATTGGAACCCACTAGTGGTTCCATAGGAGAAAAAGACCTGGTGATCTGCAGGAAGATTAGAACCTAGGAAACCCCATGGGGCGATTCTGCTGCGTCACATGGTGTTGCGATAAGTCAGAATTGAGTTGATGGCACACAACACCACCACTGCCTTGGCTGCTGGTGCACAAGTGTGGATTAACCAGTAAGCAGGGTATGCGCAGGCTTACAGTAAGCAAGGTACGCACCAGCTGATTGTGTTGACTTACTGATCTGTAGTGCACAATTTCAACTGTTTTGACTACATCAGAGATGTGGTGAAACCCATGTGAAATTGTGCATTACAGATTAGTAAATCAGCACAAGTAAGCCCATGCGTTCCTTGCTTATTGGCGCAGAATAGACTGTAGAGGGCTGAGCAGGAATACCAGTTAGAAAGCTTTTGCAATAATCCAAACAAGGAGAATGATGGTTTAGGGGGTTGAGGGAATAGACAACTAACAAACAGTGTCCTGAGGCCTAAAAAGAACTCAGAAAGGCCTGAAAGCCGTGATAAATACCTGAAGAGCAAGTAGTAGAAGAGGAATTAAGACTTGTTCCATGTGTCCTCAGAGGACAGAACTAGGACCAATGGATGGAAATTATAAGGAGGCATGTTTCAGCTCTCAGGTGAGGGATAAGTTTTAGGATAAGTTTTGCTCTCAAGTTTTGGGGTCACATACTCCTGGTTCTGACTCTGACACTTCATAGCTGTATGACATTGGGGAGTTACTTAACTATTCTAAGCCTCAGTTTCCTCTTCTGTAAAATGGGCATGGTAATAATAGTATCTACCTTATAGGGTTATTCTAAGGATCAAATGAAATCGCATGCACATTTATAGGGTCTTACAGATAGTAACACACAATAAGTGTTAATTGTGCTTGTTGTTATTATTGTCATATGTCAGAGCTATCTAAAGATGAAATCACCTGGCTCAAACTATAATAAGTGCATCACCAACAAAGTTGTTATCAAGTTTAAGAATAGAAACCACTCTGATGGGGTGCTGTAGAAGAAATTCAAACATTGGAAGACAGGTTTAACCAAATTCCATCATGCCTGGAAAGCCAGGTTTGGAACACACCAGAGCTATGGGTATACCCTGGGGAATCTGTTGCTTTGATCACCATAGCTCTATCCTGATCCAGCTTCAAAAATTCAGGAATGAGAGAGACGTTTTCCCCTTCTATAACCCTATAGAGCATCACACCTAAAGTAACTAAAAAATTAGTCATGGCCGTTAATTCCAACAGTTTGCTGGTAGGGGGATGAATAATGTAAAGACTTTGCAAGTATGTGCAAGTTCTGAAAGTAAAGGTTAACTGATAGAACATCAGTAACTTTATTGAGTGTAAGTGAATCATTTATCCCTCCTCCTGTTCCCAGGTTACATGTTGAAACTCAGGGCTTCCACACTGAGACCCTGTGGGTAGAGCTAGGATTATTCACCCCAGTGATCCTAACTCCAGCAAGGCTCATCTCACTGCTTATGGGAAAAAGTAGGTCTCTTACGGCCTTTCCTCTTGTAGCTATGGTAACAACAGGTGTATACGTGTTGCTCTGGAGCTCCAGTTTCCTTACCTGATGCTCCCTTGTGATATTTTTAGAAGTCATGATGACCCCTGTGGGGTACAAAGCATGGCATATTACTTCCCAAATGCTAAAGTCTTTGGCAAGAAAATTCACCATTGCTGAGTGAAAAAGCATATTCATATCTTCAAAGATTTCACAGATAATCAGCCTTTATGTTAGAGACAAACCTTTGTGATACAAATAAATTAAGAACCAAACAGTGCTTCATTTTAAATACCTAGGGAACTGAGGACAAAGGGAACATGCCCTTAAATATTGTATGTGCTTGGCTCTTTTCAACTTTATTTCCTAAAAGTTCTCTTTTTTGGTATGGCCTGAGGTCCTGCTGACATGCAGGCTATACTGCTAATCCTGGACAGCTGTTTAGTTATATGCTTTTGGTCACAAAATAGGGTGATAGAATAAGGATGCCTGGACATATGTCCATTTCCACTCTCACAGAATTAACCCAGGAAACATACCATACTGAGAGTGCATGATCTCTACAGAACAGCATTTGTACAGGGTATGTCGGAGGGAGGCAAGGAAAAAAAAATGTGAAAAGCCCCGACTTTTCATTTCACAAGCTGAGTTAGAGCTCTGGATCTGTCAGGGCAAGTCACTAACTGTGCTTTAATTATTTCACTCATAAAATGGGTAGATAATAACAGTAAAATATAGTAAACTCTGAATAAATTTTAAAGGTTTGTAGTGGGCACCAAATGCAATAGTGCATTCTTTGTAAACTGTAGAGGGCTATAAGACCATTAGTTATTAAACTATGGTTATTTTCAAATTAGAATTAAAAGTTTTCATTCATACTAGACATTTATGTGATATTGGAAAAATTTCCCTTTAAAATTATTGATGATAGTCTAAATGCAGAAAGTATTAATATTTGATTCAGATAGTTAAATATTAAAGGGTTTGGAGTTCATTCTTATTTCTAAGTTAACAAACTTTGTAAAATATGTTGTTGTTAGGTGCCATCGAGTCGGTTCCAACTCTTAGTGACCCTGTGTACAACAGAACAAAACACTGCCTGGTCCTGCAGCATCCTCACAATTGTTGATGTGCTTGAGCCCATCGTTACAGGCACTGGGTCATTCCATCTTGTTGAGGGTCTTTCTCTCTTTCACTGACCCTCTGCTTTACCAAGCATGATACCGTTTTCCAGAGACTGGTCCCTCCTGAGAACATGTCCAAAGTACATGAGATAAAGTCTCACCATCCTCACTTCTAAGGAGTATTCTGGCTGTACTTCTTCCAAGACAATTTTGTTTGTTCTTCTGGCAGTCTATGGTATATTCAGTATTCTTTACCAACATCATAATTCAAAGGCATCAATTCTTCATTGGTCTGCCTCATTCATTGTCCAGCTTTCGCATGCGTATGAGGTGATTGAAAGTACCATGGCTTGGGTTAGGCGCCCCTTAGTCCTCAAAGGGACATCTTTGCTTTTTAACACTTTAAGTCTTTTGCAGCAGATTTGCCCAGTGTATTTCATCATTTGATTTCTTGATTGCTGTTCCCACGGGTGTTGACTGTAGATCCAAGTAAAGTCAAATCTTTGACAACTTCAGTATTTTCTGTTTATCATGATGCTGCTTATTGGTCCGGTTTTAAGGATTTTTGTTTTCTTTATGTTGATGTGTAATCCATACTGAAGGCTGTAGTCTTTGATTTTCATCAGTAAGTGCTTCAAGTCCTCTTTTACTTTAAGCAAGCAAGGTTTTGTTTTCCGCATATCGCAGGTTGTTAATGAGTCTTTTTCTCCAGTTATGATGCCACGTTCTTCTTCATATAGTGCATGTCATGGAATGAATTGTGGCCCACAAAAATATGTGTCAACTTGGTTAGACCATGATTCCCAGTTTGTGTGGTTATCCTCCATTTTGTGATTATAATTTTATGTTAAAGAGGATTAGGGTGGGATTGTAACACCCTTACTAAGGTCACATTGCTGATCCAATGTAAAGGGAGTTTCCCTCGGGTGTGGCCTGCACCACCTTTTATCTTACAAGAAAGGAAAAGGAAGCAAGCGAAGAGTTGGGGACCTCATACCACCAAGAAAGCAGTGCTGGGAACAGAGTGTGTCCTTTGGACCCAGGGTCCCTGCATGGAGAAGCTCCTAGGCTGGGGGAAGATTGATGAGAAGGCTCACAGAGAGAAAGCCTTCACCTGGAGGTGACACCCTGAATTTGGACTTTCAGCCTACTTTACTACAAAGAAATAAATCTCTCTTTGTTAAAGCCATCCACTTGTGGTATTTCTGTTATAGCAGCATTAGATGACCGAGACAGTCCAGCTTCTCGAATTATTTGCTGAGCATACATATTGAACAAGTATGGTGAAAGGATATAACCTTGACACACACCTTTCCTGATTTTAAACCACACAGTATCCCCTTTTTTCTGTTCAAATGACTACCTGTTGGTCTATGTACAGGTTCCTCATGAACACATTTAAGTGTTGTAGAATTCCCATTCTTCTCAATGTTACCCATAATTTATTATGATCTACACAGTCGAATGCCTTTGCATAGTCAATAAAACACGGGTAAACATCTTGTATTATCTGCTTTCAGCCAAGATCCATCTTATATCAGCTTCTAAAATATATTAAGAATATATTGCTTTGCTAGATATGATGCTGGACCGGGCATTGTTTTTTTATGTTATACATAGGGTCACTATGAGTTAGAGCTGACTAGATAGTACCTAACAACAACAGATATAAATTTGTTGGAATGTATCAATTAAGATCTTTATCTCCTCCCAAGGAAGGCTTTTGACCAGGGCTGCAGTTAATAGGGAGATAGCTTACAGTGGAATCCGAAGCCACCATCTACCTCACCTTTAAGAATAGAGAATTGCGTTAGCCTTTGAAAAGTGTGGGAAATTCAGCAGGTTCTTCCCTACCCACCTGTCTTGACTCTGTAGTCCATATAAAAGTCCTTATGGAGGGGGAGAAGAATATTGCTCTTTGGAGAGAGCAGAGTTAATGTAATGCTGACTGTCTCATCCACATCCCTTCCCATGGTATATGTTTATGGACGGGGTGTTCCTGTCATCCCTTCAAAGTTGGAGCAACCTTGAAGAATGGCTTAAGGAGTTTGAGCATTGATGCTGGACCCTGAGTAAGAGCCTGCCTCATGGCAGAAGTTTATGAAAGCAGCGACTCATAAAATTTCCTCGTGCTCTGCTGGCTTGAAGAACTGGAGTTTGTAATTCTTAGTTATGGCATTGGAGGAGCTGCCACGAAGTATGTGGCAGTTCTGGAGGATGCAGAAGTGTCTCAGTACATTCCCTACATCAGTCTGGGTGATGTGGAGATTTACTGAGGGATAGACAGTGGCGGGCTACCCCAGACGATTCCTTGACTTAACATTGAGAGGGGAGTTTTCCACTTGTTAGAGTAAGGACGAAAGGAATATTGCCTTCAGAGTGCTTTGTTAAGTCCCTGAACTCTTCGGGGAGCCAAAGCCCATATAGCATCCTCATTGGGGCTACCAGATCACACAGATATAAACAGACATAATTTGTCATCATTGGATAAGGAAGCAGCAAAGACCAAAAGAGCGGATTACCACCATCGCTCGTACTTGCATATAAGCAGACACCAAAGCAGGTGTCCATGACCCTCCCACATCCACCAGCACCCCTCGCTCCCGTCAGTGGCACAGTTGGTAGAGGATAGAGAGCTGAAAACAAACCATGTGCTTGCCTACCACAGGCAGCTCCTGGTGGCTACACTTAAGACTAGTATGTATAAAAGGGTAAAGAGGAAGCCTAGATGTTTACTTTTTTTTTTTTTACTGGACTGGACTATATTGTACACCAGAAATATGAAAACATAATGTATTGGACTGAGAAGTCTATCATTATTTCAGCAAATCAAAGTTTTTCCAGTAAGCAGAAAAGGAAAGGTAAGACGAAGTATAGTCAGTAGCTGCTACTGATAAAAATTAAAACTATTAGATATTTGTGCAGTTAAGCTTATGGCATGTAGATGAGTTCTTTAGCAACCTAATTGAGTCACCACTCTCCTTGAGAGTTAAATTATGCCTCCTTGACAGTTCAGACTGTTTCTTTCTTTAATTTTTAGTTAAAACAATGCAGTGAGAGTTCTTAAATTGTTGAAAAGAAGGAATTACAGTGTTCTAAAAGCAGTTTAACTTTGGAAAATATTTCATTTTATCCACATTCCAATATATGATTGATTTAGCATTTTATATATACTGTATAAAAGATACACATGAAAAATTAAAATGAATGCTTAATCTTAGTTTGAACTTTAACTTAATGTACAGACTTTTGTATGATTTGTTACTCTCCTTCATAAGTACAGGTTTACTAACCAAAGTGTATTATAATGGGAAATAGTCATTGATTTGTACTAGATAGTCATCTAAATTAAACCATGTGGATTTTAAAAATACCATCCTTAAAATTTTAATTAAAATTAATCCAAAACCTCAGATTTACAAGGTATATTTTGCTCGTATAGTCAAGGGAAACAAAGAGCTCTTTAAATAAGACATTAAGCCTATCCAGTTGAAATCAGCTATCATCAGAATTCTGGAAACCCCAACAGCTTGGAGCCAGATTTGGCAGCAGTGCAAACCAAAAGATGAAATCTGATGCTA
This sequence comes from Dugong dugon, assembly GCA_030035585.1. Taxonomy (NCBI): domain Eukaryota; kingdom Metazoa; phylum Chordata; class Mammalia; order Sirenia; family Dugongidae; genus Dugong; species Dugong dugon. Next base: position 94,056,853 of record CM057463.1, on the reverse strand, counting down.
TAAACTTGATGTTATGCCTGCATTTTGATAGTTGTTTTTTTTCATTCTTAAATAGGTTCCAATAATAAATTATTTGACTATCATCAGAAGAATATTAGAATGGGCAAAAATTCAAAACTGGCTTTCTTCGCAAAAGATTTGACTCTCTTTCTGGTAAAAGCCAAGAGACAGTCATTTAGCAAATTGTTGATAATATGTAAAGTATTCCCTCAGAAATTTTTTGCGAATACATAAAGTATTTAATTAGTTTAAACCACTGTTTCACACTCCGGGTAAGACAGCATATTTTTGTGTGGTAAAATAATTACGGAGAAAAGGAAGTGGGTGGGTGGAAGAGTACTCAACCACCTTATAATCTAATCGGTAAGAGAAATGTTCAGTTAAAGCTATAGTCCAAAGGACTTCTGCTTCTGGGTAGAACTGCAACAACTTGGAAAAAAAGAAAAAGACAGTTTACAAAAGTCCTATTTTTAAAGAGATAGTAAAGATGTGGAAACAAAGATGATTAGACACAATTTCCAGAGAGTCCCCTCTAGGTGACCTGGCTTTACGGATATAAGAGCCCCAAAAGCATTAGCAGTTTCCTCCATGAGACATTTGCTGAGCACTGGGCAAAATGGAGAATGGGAAGCTGGGATGAAAAGGTAAAATCTTTCACAATTTCTGTTTAAGAAACAAAGTCCACTAGAACCTAATACAAATATTCAACAGGTCTTACTCTTGAAACATTTTAATTCAAAGGTAAACTAAATCCAGTTAAAGCTGCAAACTAGCCCCAGCCTATTTTAATTATTGATTGGATTGAGATGATCATCCTCTCACCCTAACAGCATAACAAACGAAGGGAAACCCCTAAATAACAGTTTACTTAATATGCAATGCCCAAAATACAATGAATAATTATAAGACATGCAAATAATAAAGAACATATGACTAATAATCAAGGAGGGAAGGTAGAATAGAAGACCACCCATGTGACCCAGATGTTGAAGTTGGAGGTCAAAAACTGTTAAGTAATTATTTACATATGTTAGCTAAAATAGAGGAAAAGATGGGTAACTTCAACAAAGAAACAATTTTTGAAAATGAATCAAATGAATATTTTAGAAATAAAAGATTGATATCTAAAATTAAAAACTCATTTGAGCAGACTGAACACAGCATAAGACTGAATTAGTGAACTCAAAGGTCAATAAAAAAATAACCAAACCAAAAAAAATAATCAAAGCATACATTTTAAGAAGAAGAATGGAAGTAATTGAACAAAACAGAAAAGACATATGGGGCATGTTCAGATGGTCTCATGTAAGTATAATTTGAGTCCTAGAATAAGAGAGAATGGGAAAGAAGAAACAACTGAGAGTTTTTCAAAACTGTTGAAAGATATCAACCCACAGATCCAAGAATCTCATTAAACTCCTGAGTACATTGTAGAAAAACTGCTGAAAACAAAAATTCAAAAAAAAATCTTAAAAGCCGGAAAGGGGCAGTAGGGGCGGTCGTTACCTTTAGAGAAACAATGAAAAGACTCTCACCTGACTTTTTAATAGAGAGGATATGGAAATAAGAAGACAATGGAATGGTACCTTTAAAGAGCTAAAAGGAAAAACGGCCAAGCTAAAATGCTAAAGGATGTTTTCAGACAAAAACGAAGAATTTGTCATTTGTCATTAAAAAAAAGCTGAAGTTCTTCTACCTTAGGGAAAATGATCACAAGTAGAGGCTCAAAATCTTAAGGAGGAATCAAGAGCAGTGTAAAGGATAATGTCAGAAAACACTGACTGTGTAAAGCAACAATAATAATGTCTTGTGATTTAACAACATAGTAGGAAATAAAATATAAGAACAAAATAGAAAAAAGGGATAAATGTAGTTAACATCTTTTAAAGGTCCTCTTGCATTATTGGGGAAGTGGAAAATGTACAAATTTAAAGTGAACTGTAATAAGTCGAGAATGAATATTGTACCCTAATATATAAGAGATATCATTGCTGGTATCATATGGATCCTAGCCGAAATCAGAGAATACCAGAAAGATATTTACCTGTGTTTTATTGACTCTGCAAATGCATTCAGCTATGTGGATCATAACAAATTGTGGGTAACATTGCAAAGAATGAGAATTCCAGAACACTTAATTATGCTTGTAAGGAACCTATACATAGATCAAGAGGCAGCCATTTGAACAGAACAAGGGAATAGTGTGTGGTTTAAAGTCAGAAAGGGTGTGTGTCAGGGTTGTATCCTTTCACCATACTTAGTCTGCATGCTGAGCAAATAATCTGAGAAGCTGGAGTGTATGAAGAAGAATGGGGCATCAGGACTGGACAAAGACTCATTAATAACCTGCTTTATAGAGATGAACAGATGGCACAACCCTGCTTGCTCAAAGTGAAGAGGACTTGAAGCACTTACTGGTGAAGATCAAAGACTACAGCCTTCAGTATGGATTACACCTCAACATAAAGAAACAAAAATCCTCACAACTTGACCAGTAAGCAACATCATGATAAACAGAGAAAAGACTGAAGTTGTCAAGGACTTCATTTTACTTGGATCCACAATCAGTACTCATGGATGCAGCAGTCAGGAAATCAAACGACGCTTTGCATTGGGCAAATCCGCTGCAAAAGACCTCTTTAAAGTATTAAAAACCAAAAGTATCACCTTGAAGAGAAAGGTGAACCTGACCCAAGCCATGGTATTTTCAGTCACCTCATATGTATGTGAAAGCTGGACAATAAGGAAGACCGAAGAAGAATTGATGCCTTTGAATTATGGTGTTGACAAGGAATATTTAATATACCATGGACTGCCAGAAGAATGAACAAATCTGTCCTGGAAGAAGTACAGCCAAAATGCTCTTTAGAAGCAAGGATGCGAGACTTTGTCTCACGTACTTTGGACATGTTATCGGGGGACTAGTCCCTGGAGAAAGACATTATGCTTGGTAAAGTAGAAGGTCAGTGAAAAAGAGGAAGACCCTCAACGAGATAGATTGACACACAGTGGCTGCAACAGTGAGCTCGGGCATATCAACGATTGTGAGGATGTCACAGGACCAGGCAGTGTTTTGTTCTGTTGTACATAGGGTCGCTATGAGTCGGAACCAACTTGAAGGTGCCTAACAACAATAACAATATATAAGAATAGCACGAAAAGAGGAATACAAAAAGGTGTAAATCTCATAGAAGAGATAAAATAGAATAATAAAAATAATTCATCTAAAAGAAGGCAAGAAAGGAGGAATAAAGAATAGATAGAAGTAGAAAGATGGTAGCCTTAAATCCAGCTACTTCATTAAATTTAAATGGAGAAACACTCCAACTAAAATACAGATCCAACTATTTACAAGCGTTTCTTTTAAATATAAGGACACAGATAAGTTGAGAGTAAAATGATGGGAAAGATATATGTGTGTGTGCATATATGTGTATATGTACACACACACACGTATTTATGCATGTGTGTGTGTATATAAATACATCATTGAAATGCTAACCAAAAGAAAATCATATCAGCATCACAAAGTAGACTTTAAGAAGATAAAGTGGGACATTTCATAGTGATAGAAGTTTCAATTCATCAGGAAGATGTTAATACTCCTAAATTTGTATGCACCTAGTAACTTGGCTTCAAAATACAGAACTGAAAGAAGAAATAGACAAATCTACAACCATGGTTGAAGAGTTTTACCAACCTCTTTTCAGTATCTGAGAGAACAAGCATAAAACAGAAATCAGTAAGTACGTATATTTGAATAACACAATTTGACAGTGACCTAATTGACGTTTATAGAATGCCACATCGAATAACTTCAGGATATACTTTCTCAGTTACACATGAAACATTTGCTAAAGTGTAAAGCTAAATTATAAAATATGATCCACATATGTTGAGTTATAACGCAAGTCTCAACAAATTTCAAAGAATTTGAAATTATACTGAATTTGTGCTCTGACCTCAGTGGAATTAAAAACTAAAAAACAATGAAAGAACTACAAAATCCCTAACTATTTGGAAGTTATGCAGTGCAATTCTAAGAAAAACTTCAAGGGAAATTTGAAAATATTTTGAACTGAACTAAAATGAAAATACAACATATCAAAACTTGTGAGATTCAGTTAAAACAGTGTTGAGAAGAAAATAGAGGGAAATGCATAGCTTTGAATGAATATATTAGAAAAGAAGAAATTCTGGAAATTAATGATTTAAGTGCCTATCTTAAGAGGCTAGAGAAAGAGAAAATTAAACCTAAGAAGGAAAAACGAAGATTCATCAGGATGCCATACCTTATAAAACACTTCTGAAGATTCTTAGTACTATTTGTCCCTCTAAGTATAAAAGGATAATTGGATTTTAGAGCTAGAAATAGCCTAAACATCATCTAGTAACTAAGTTGTTAAATATCCTGATTTTACACAGGAAAAAACTGAGACCCAAAGAAGTAAAGGAAGACAGTATTGCCTGAGCACTGAAATATCCAGGTACTGTGCTGAGCACGTTTGACGTATTGTAATCTTTCCACCAACCCTTGGAGTTGTTATTAGCTGCTGTGCAGTTGGTTCCAACTCATAACAAGCTTATGTACAACAGAATGAAACACTGCCTGGACAGCATCATCCTCACGATCGTTGCTGTGTTTGCACCCATTATTGCAGCACTGTCAGTCCATCTCACTGAGGCTCTTCCTTTTTTTTGCTGACCCTCTACTTTGCCAAGCATTATGTCCTTCTCCAGGCACTGGTCCCTTCTGATAACATGTCCAAAGTACATGAGACGAAGTCTCATCATCCTCACTTCTAAAGAGCATTCTGGCTGTACTTGTTTCAAGACAGATTTGTTCATTCTTCTGGCAGTCCGTGATATATTCAGTATTCTTCACCAGTACCATACTTCAAAGGCATCAATTCTTCTTTGGTCTTCCTTATTCATTGTCCAGCTTTTGCATGCATATGTTGTTCTTGTTAGGTGCCATCAAGCCAGTTCCAACTCATACTGACCCTATGCACAACAGAACAAAACACTGCCCAGTCCTACATCTTTCCCACAATTGCCACTATGCTTGAGTCCATTGTTGCAGCCCCTGTGTCAGTCAGTCTCGTTGAGGGTCTTCCTCTTTTTCCCTGACCCTCTACTTTACCAAGCATGATGTCCTTCTCCAGGGGCTGATCTCTCCTGATAACATGTCCAAAGTATGTGAGACGAAGTTCTCGCCATCCTTGCTTCTAAGGAGTATTCTGGTTGTACTTCTTCCAAGACAGATTTGTTCGTTCTTTTGGCAGTCCATGGTACATTCAATATTCTTTGTCAGTACCATGATTCAGAGGCATCATTTCTTCTTCGGTCTTCCTTTTTCACTCTCCAGCTTTCGCATGCATATGAGGCAATTGAAAACACCATGGCTTGGGTCAGGTGCACCTTACTTCTCAAGATGACATCTTTACTTTTCAACACTTTAAAGAGAGGTCTTTTGCAGCTGATTTGCCCAGTGCAATGCATCTTTTGATTCCTTGACTGCTGCTTCCATGGGTGTTGATTGTGGAACCAAGTGAAATGAAATCCTTGACAACCTCAATCTTTTCTGCATTTATCATGATGTTGCTTATTGGTCCAGTTGTGAGGATTTTTGTTTTCTTTATGTGGAGGTGTAATCCATACTGAAGGCTGTGTTCTTTGACCTTCATCAGTAAATGCTTCAAGTCCTCTTCACTTTCAGCAAGCAAAGTTGTGTCATCTGCATATTACAGGTTGTCAATGAGTCTTCCTCCAATCCTGTTGCCCCGTTCTTCTTCAGAGAGTCCAGCTTCTTGGATTATTTGCTCAGTATACAGATTGAATAGGTATGGTAAAAGAATAAAACCCTGACACACACCTTTCCTGACTTTAAACCATGCAGTATCCTCTTGTTCTCTTCAAATGACTGCCTCTTGATCCATGTACAGATTTCTCATGAGCACAATTAAGTGTTCTTGAATTCCCATTCTCCACGATGTTATCCATAATTTATGATCCACACAGTTGAATGCCTTAGCAGGTTTACACAGGTAAACATCTTTCTAGTATTCTCTGCTTTCAGCCAGGATCTATGTGACGTCAGCAGTGATATCCCTGGTTCCACGTCCTCTTCTAAATCCGGCTTGAATTTCTGGAAGTTCCCTGTCGATATACTGCTGCAGCTGCTCTTGAATGATCTTCAGCAAAATTTTGCTTGCATGTGATATCAATGATATTGTTAGATAATTTCCACACTTGGCTGGATCACCTTTCTTGGGAATAGGCATAAATACAGATCTCTTCCAAACAGTTAGCCAGGTAGCTGTCTTCCAGATTTCTTGGCATAGACAAGTAAGCACTTCCAGCGCTGCATTTGTTTGTTGAAACAGATTTCATCAATTCCCAGAGGCTTGTTTTTCACCAGTGCCTTCAGTGCAGCTTGGACTTCTTCCTTCAGTACCATCGGTTCCTCATCGTATATTACCTCCTGAAATGGTTTTAATGTCAACCAGTTCTTTTTGGTATAGTGACTCTGTGTATTCCTTCCATCTTCTTTTGATGCTTCGTGTGTCGTTTAATATTTTCCCCCCAGAATCCTTCACTATTGCAGCTCGAGGCTTGAATTTTTTCTTCAGTTCTTACAGCTTGAGAAATGCTGAGCGTGTTCTTCCCCTTTGGTTTTCAATCTCCAGCTATTTGTACTTTACTTTGTCTTCTCAAACCACCCTTTGAAATCTTCTATTTGGCTCTTTTACTTCATCATTTTTTCCTTTTGCTTTAGCTACTTGATGTTCAAGAGCAAGTTTTAGAGTCTCTTCTGTCATCCATTTAGGTCTTTTCTTTCTCTCCTGTCTTTTTAATGACCTCTTGCTTTCTTCATGTATGGTATCCTTGATGTCATTCCACAACTCACCTGGTCTTTGGTCATTAGTGTTCAACGTGTCAAATCTGTTATTGAGATGGTCTCTAAATTCAGCTGGGATATACTTAAGGTCGTTCTTTGGCTCTCATGGACTTGTTCTAATTTTCTTCAGTTTCAAGTTGAACTTGCATATGAATAATTGATGGTCTGGTCCATAGTCAGCCCTTGGTCTTGTTCTGACTGATGACATGAAGCTTCTCCATCATCTCTTTCCATATATGTAGTTGATTTGATACCTGTGTATTCCGTCTGGCGAGGTCCATGTGTATAGTTGCTGTTTATGTTGGTGAAAGCAGGTACGTGCAATGAGAAGTCGTTGGTCTTGCAAAATTGATCATGCAATCTTCTGCATCATTTCTGTAACCAAGGCCATATTTTCCAACTATCAATCCTTCTTTGTTTCCAACTTTCACATTCGAATCACCAGTAATTATCAATGCATCCCGATTGCATATTCGATCAGTTTTAGACTACAGAACTTGATAAACATCTTCAATTTCTTCATCTTTGGCCTTAATGGTTGGTGCATAAATTTGAATAATAAAGTCGTATTAACTGGTCTTCCTTGTAGGTGTATAGATATTATCCTATCACTGACAGCATTGTACTTCAGGATAGATCTTGATATGTTCGTTTTGATGATGAATGCAATGCCATTCCTCTTCAGGTTCTCATTCCAGGCGTAGTAGACTATACGATTGTCCGATTCAGACTGACCGATACCAGTCCATTTCAGCTCACTAATGCCTAGGATATCCATCTTTATGTGGTCCATTTCATTTTTTATTATTTTCAGTTTTCCTAGATTCATACTTTGTACATTCTAGGTTTCAATTATTAATGGATGTTTGCAGCTATTTCTTCTCATTTTGGGTGGTGCCACATCAGCAAATGAAGGTCCCGAAATCTTAACTCCATCCACATAATTAAGGTCGACTCTAACGTGAGGAGGCAGCTCTTCCCCAGGCATATTTAGAGTGCCTTCTAACCTGAGGGGCTCATCTTCTGCCACTGTATCAGACAGTGTTTCACTGCTATTCATACAGTTTTCACTGGATAATTCTTTTCAGAAGTAGATCGCTTGGTCCTTCTTCATAGTCTGTCTTAGTCTGGAAGCTCAGCTGAAACCTGTCCACCATGGGTGACCTTTCTGGCATTTGAATACCAGTGGCATAACTTCCAGCATCATAGCAACACACAAGCCCCCATAGTATAACAAACTGACAGATGCGTGGGGGTATGCAGAGGAGGCGATTGAAAATACCATGGCTTGGGTCAGGAATACCTTAATCCTCAAAGTGATATCTTTGCTTTTTAATACTTTAGATGGGTCTTTTGCAGATTTTCTCAGTGTGATACATCATTTGATTTCTTGACTGCTGCTTCCATGGGCCTTGATTGTAAATCCAAGTAAAAATGAAATCCTTGACGACTTCAGTATTTTCTCCATTTATCATGATGTTGCTTATTGGTCCACTTGGTGAGAATTTTTGTTTTGAGGTGTGATCCATACTGAAGGCTGTAGTCTTTGATTTTCATCAGTAAGTGCTTCAAGTCCGCTTCACTTTCAACAAGCAAGTTGTGCCATCTGCATACTACAGAATGTTAATGAGTCTTCCTCCAATCCCGATGCTGAGTTCTTCTTCATATAGTCCAGCTTCTTGAATGATTTTCTTAGCGTACAGATTGAATAAGTATTTTGAAAGGATACAACCCTGACGCAGACCTTTCCTAACTTTAAATCATATAGTATCCCCTTGTTCTATTTGAACAATTAACTGCCTCTTTGTCTGTGTTCAGATTCCACATGAGCACAATTAAGTGTTCTAATATTCCCATTCTTCACAATGTCATCCATAATTTGTTATGATCCACATAGTCGAATGCTTTTGCATAATCGATAAAATCATAGGTAAACATCTTTCTGGTATTCTCTGCTTTCAGTGAAGATCTGATCAAACATCAGCAGTGATATCCCTCATTCCATTTCCTCTTCTGTATCTGGCTTGAATTTCTGGCAGTTCCCTGTTGATGTACTACTGCAGCCATTTTTTAATTATCTTTAGCATAGTTTCACTTGTGTGTGATATTAATGATATTCTTCGGTAATATCTGCATTCTGTTGAATCACCTTTCTTTGCAATGGGCACAGATATGGATCTCTTCCAGTTGGTTGGCCAGGTAGCTGTCTTCCAAATTTCTTGGCATAAACAAGTGAGCACTTCTGGGATATCCATTTGTTGAAACATCTCAGTTGGTATTCCATTCCTGGAGCCTTGTTTTTTTTTGGAAAGCCTTCAGTTCAGCTTGGACTTCTTCCTTCAGTACCATCATTTCTTGATCATATGCCGCCTCCTGAAATGATTGAATGTTGACCAGTTCTTTTGGGTACACTAACTCTGTGTATTCCTTCCATCTTCTTTATATGCTTCCTGAGTCATTCAGTAATTTTCCTATAGTATCCTTCAGTGTTGCAACTCGAGGCTTGAATTTTTTCTTCAGTTCTTTCATTCATTGATAGAATAGGAAGATAATAACCCTTGAGGGCAGTTATTGTTTTTCCTATTTAGTCAGTGAAGACTCAGAAACTTAAGAGGTTTCTGTAATTTACCTCATGTCTCACAACAAGCAAGGAATAGAGCTAACATTCCAGCCTTGGTCAATTTAATTCGAAAGCCCACGTTCTTCCTTCTACAGGACCCTAAGTAGTTTTAATTAGAGGACATAGAGAGGTCTAGAACCCAAGTCCCTTTCTCCTCATTCATTACTTTTTTCACTACCAAGGTGTGAGAATGGTACCATAATATCCTGTTTCAATTTTCTTTGTGGCATTCTCGCATACAGTTGAATGAGTCAGATAGAATAATCACAGGTCTAAAGTGTAATGTACTTTTCTCTGGTGGGGAATGAAGCTCTGTTGCCCCCAAGGCTTTTTAACATTGCTTAAGCCAACCATTAAATTCTGTAATAAACTTAGACTTTTTGATCATATTTCCCTGGACAGAGATACTTGAAACTGCCAAAACCTGTGCCTGAAAATCCCATAAATGCAAATTGTGTTTTCACAATGTAAAATTTTCTTAAACGTTTTTCCCCTTGCATTGCCCCAGTATCTACTAATAGTACAAGGTCCAGGTCAGCGATACCAAACCAACCTAAAGTTTCAATGTGGTTCTGGAAATGCATGTTTAGCACTGTTCAGTAAAACACAACCAGCAAATCTGCATTTAAGACTCCATGCTGTGATCTCTGAGCTATGCCTGAGTGCTCTATGCTCAAAGGTACAGATGTAAGTAACATACTACCTCTGTCTTTTTAAGCACCCACCTAAACAGAGCAATAGGTGTGTATTATGAATTGAATTGTGTCCCCCCAAAATATGTATTGTAAATCCTTACCTCTTTGCCTGTGGTTATAATCCCATGTGGGGTGGGTTATCTTTGTTATGTTAATGAGGCAGGATTAGTATAGAGTGTATTTTGAGTCAGTTTCTTAGAAGATATAAAAGGAGCAGATTAAGAGATGGGGAAAGATAGATGCCAAGCCACATGGAGATCTCAAGAAACCAGGAAACAGAAACTGAAGATACAAGGACCTTACCCCAGAGCCAACAGAGAGAGGAAGCCTTCCCCTGAAGCAGGCACCCTGAATTCAGACTTCTAGCCTCCTAGACTGTGAGAGAATAAATTTCTCTTTGTTAAAGCCATCCACTTGTAGTATTTCTGTTACAGCAGTACTAGATATCTAAAAGAACTATCTAGTGCTGCTATAAGAGAAATATCACAAGTGAATGGTCTTAACAAACAAATTTATTTTCTCACAGTCTAGGAAGCTGGAGTCCACATTCAGGGTGTTGGCTCCAGGGGATGGCTTTCTCTCTCCTCTCTGAGGGAAGGTCCTTCTCATCAATTTTCCCCTGATCTAGGAGCTTCTTCACACAGGAACCCTGAGTCCAAAGGATGTGCTGTGTTCCCGGCACTGCTTTCTTTGTGGTATGCGGTCTCCACATCTCTCTGCTTGCTTCTCTCTTTCGTATCTCAAAAGAGATTGACTTAAAGCACAACATAATCTTCTAGATTGAGTCCTGCCTCATTAACATAACTGTGACTAATCCCACCTAATTAATATCATAGAGGTAGGATTTACAATACATAGGAAAATCACATCAGATGACAAAATAGTGGACAGTCACACAATACTGGGAATCATGGCCCAGCCAAGTTGACACACATATTTTTGGGAATACAATTCAATCCATAACAATAACTAAGTTGGTGTGTGTGCAGTTAAATATGGTACCATGTGTGATACGTGTAGTACTGTGGTATTAGGCAAGTGCTATGGGAGCAAAATGGGAGAAAAATGTTCTGACTCTGTGAGGCAGACGAGACCTCCAGAGGAGTTGATGTTTTCACTGAGGCTAAAAGAACCAGTTAGCTTTCCATCTCTGGAGCTGGGGCATAGAATTCTAGGGTGCCTTGTTTATCCTAAGATCGGCAGGTCAGGAATGTACTTAGAATATAGGGTTAGTGGCAGGACATCGGGGAACATGACACAAGAAAAGTAGTTTGACGGTAGACTCTGAATAACACATATGCAGTGCGATCGATTATATTTGTGTGGCCTTTCTAGCCATGGTCTTGTAACTCCTACCCAGGTGATTGGGTGGGACTGTGTGATAGGGTAATTGTGGCCCACCAAGGGGATTGGTCAGTTTTGCCCTAAAAGAGAGTGAATTCCAGAGCAGAGAGGAGTATCCTACCACCACCAAGGAAGAACAGCCAGGAGTGGAGAGCATGTCCTTTGGACCTAGGATCCTTGTGCTGAGAAGCTCTTAGAAACAGGAGACGGAGAGAGAGAGCAAGCTATAACCCTAAAGACAGTGAGAAGTGGTGGCAGGAGAGACCAGGCAGCAAAAGATGGTGCAGTGGGCTCCCTGGCCCATGGAGAGAGAAAGCTGAGTGCCTTTGGGGAGAGGCCTAGGGCCAGGAAGAGGGGTGCCTGCGAGCACACCTGGGAATAGGCTTTACTGACAGAACTGTATCCTGAGTGTTCCTGAGTCTGAATTGTAACTGTTACTTCCCTAATAAGCCCCATAATTGTGAGTATGGTCTGTGAGTTGTGTGTGGCCGTTGCAATGAGTTATTGAAACCAGTAGAGAGTGCTGTGGGGGGGACGGTTGGTGTCAGAATTGGTAAAGATGGTGGAGAGAGGAGGCATGTTTGACCGCCTCATAGGAATCAGCCTTGGGCTGTTGATCTTGGCTCTCCTTCCCCCTTGTGAAGTTAGAGGAAGTCACATGCTGCTCCCGTGCCGTTTTTACAATATGCCTTATTAGTGACTTTCAACTTAAGCTTGTTAACAATGAAGGTAGTGATGTCCTGTTCAGATTTGTAGTCTTGGAGGCAGTGAGACAAAGAGGCTGGTGGGTAAAGACCTAATAGGAACCCAGCTGATGTTATGATCCAGGTGGTGGAAGCTGGTGTGGTGAGAGGTGGAATAGAGAAGTGGACATAAATTAGAGACATTTCAGACATAGAGCTGATGAGAGCTTGTTGACAATTTAAATGCGGGGGTGAAGGGAGAAGAATGAGTCAAAGGTGATTATGATAATACTCAGGGTATTAGTTCTCCCAACCATTCCACCATTGTAGATGCTTAAAGATACAGAAACAGATGTTACGAAGTAACCTGCATTCCAGAATTTACAAAAGATGATTATTTACTGAAAATAAATTTTAATTTCATATCCTATTTTAACTAGCAAACCAAAAAAAAACCAAACCCACTGCCGTTGAGTCGATTTGAACTCATAGCGACCCTATAGGACAGAATAGAACTGCCCTGTAGAGTTTTCAAGGAGCACCTGGTGGATTCGAACTGCTGACCTTTTGGTTAGCAGGAATATATAATTGTTGTGTGCCCTCAACTCTAGTTCAATTCATAATGACCCTATAATATTCCTAACTAATTACAATCTTTGTGTTTTCTTTCTAATTCTCCTGTCTTGCTTTTTTTTCTTTGAAGTATGAGGGAAGGGGCAATTTTATAAACGTATGCAATGCTCCATAGGGATTACCAAGGCTATAAATCTTTATGGAAGCGGACTGCCACATCTTTCTCCCACGGATCAGCTGGGCGGTTCGAACAGACAGCCTTTTGATTAACAGCCGAATGCTTTAACCACTGTGCCACGAGAGCTCCTTGAAGAAACGGCAGCAGAGGTCAAAGCAGGCATTTCCCTCTCAGCTCAAAAATATACCCAGATATGGGACAGCCTTGTGGGATTTATCCACTTTATGGCCCTTTCTGTAGTCTCAGCTGTCCGTAGCAGCCCCATAGTGCCAGGAGGTCCCTATTTTCTATCTGCTCTCTCTCTCCCTTTTTTAGCATCTGCGGTGATGGAGGATGTACAGGTTGAATTGTAGGGTTGCCATTGCTCCTTACCCCTACCCTCCTGCTTTGTAATGACAAGTGAAACCATCTTCACTGCCATTCTGCAGTTCTGAACTGAGTAGTTTTGAGGCTATTTAAATATTTCAGAATTTTTATTTATCAGATACCAGACACATATAATATCTCTAATTAAGAGAGAGGTAATAGTTTTAACTGCTTAATTTTAACTTGATGAGAGGGAATCTGTGCTTATTTTTTACTTAGTTCCTCATTTGCCCATTGTCTGTTGTTATGCAGAAACACATAGCATTGTTAATGAGTGCTCCAAGTTTTCCAAACCTATTGTTAAGATCAGTATTTCTGGAATAGAGTCTAGTACCCAAATACCACTAACAGTATTATACATACTAAAAAGTATTCCTCCATGCAAATAAATAGTGCTTTCCCTTAACTATAAAATCATTCTCTTCCCCCAAATGGTTGCAGGCTTGTGGGTTTTGACTCCGTGCTGGAAGAGCCAACTGAGTAAGTACTTGAATTATATCCCTGAGGAAATGGCTCTTAATTGGTCTCAAATGTGAATCAGTTGTAAGTATAGAGGTGACCCTGATTAACCAACAGCAGGGAAGCAATTGTATCTTAATTGCCTGTAGCAGTCTCAATGAAGTACTGGACTCTGAACCTTTTCCAAAACGTGGCAGAAGAGGTATCTTTAAAAAGAATCTAGATTGGCCATTATACCCTCCTGTACACCTCATTTCTTCAAGACAGGAAGAAAAATGAAGCTAAAGCTTAAATACAATGTTCAGCCTAGCCTTAGTTTTTTTGGGTTTTTTTGTTTTTTTTATTTTTATTTTTGAGTGGCTTTGAGTGGCTCCCATTGTAGTTTTATTAAGTGTAGACCTGCATCCATTTTCATAGCTATGTTATCTGGCATGAACAGACCTACAGATTGAATATAGGCGATGTTTGCTTTTTAGTCCACCTGTGTTTAATTTGGGAGCCTGCACACACACACACACACGCACACGCACACGCACACGCACACACACACGCACACACACAAGAGTAACCCAGAAGCTTAAATTTACAGGCCAGTTCTTTTCCCCTTTCCCCCCCAAAAAAGTGTTTAACATTGTTGTATAAAATGTTAATTCTTAAGGATATCTATGTAGATAGATATATTTTTAAAGGATCCCTGGTGGTGCAATGGTTAAGCACTAAGCTGCTAACTGAAAGGTCAGGGATTCAAACTCACCAGCCGCTTCGCTGAAGAAAGGTGAGGCGGTTTGCTTCCGTGAATATTACAGCCTTGAAAACCCTATGGGGCAGTTCTACTCTGTCCTCTAGGGTCGCTATGAGTCAGAATAGACTCAGTGGCAATGGGTTTGGGTTTTAGTGTGTTTTTGTTTTTTAATTAATCGTATACCCTATGTTTTTTTTTTTTTCTAGGTTAAATAATACATAGCCAAAACAGACTACTACACAGTTCTTAAATAAAGTTCAGAATGGAAAATGCTCATTTCTCTCCATAATTGGGTAATGATTTCTATAAGTCTGTTGAAGTATCTCAACTTAAGGAGGCAACACCTACCCTTTCTCATTGTATCACGTGTAATTGATAATCACTGATGTGAAGTAGCTCACCCAGATCTCTTTTTGGCATCACAAACTGATCAACTGAAGTTAATGGGCTCTACCTTTACATTCCTCTGGAGAAAATGTTAAAATGTATACTTATATTCTAATTCTGCCCTGCAGGGCAGAATATTTTTCCTTTCTTCAAAATTTTCTAATTCAGAGAAATGTATTTTTACAGTGGCAAACATTTTGTATTTTACAGTTTGCTTCTAGAGTGAAGCAGAGTTGTATTCATAGTAAAAGAATTCATAAAATATAAAAAGAAGAATGGAAGTAATTTTTAGCGACTCAAGAAGTCACTTCTATTTCTTACAATATACTTACTGTCTTTTAAATTAGGCAATTAGTAGTGTCATAATAGCACATGGTGTATTACAAATATGGTACTATGGAATTCTTTCAGATTATTCATAGATTAAATTAAAATAAGATTCTTATATGAATAGTAATTGTACATTTGAATAACTTTTTATTTGTATCTTACTTTACTTACTGCCTTTGTTTCTCTACCCCAACATTGCTATTAAAACTAAACGCACTTAGGTCTTGTATTTGGAGAATTACAGATTTATATAAACATATAAAACATTAGTGGAGCACTTATTCAGGCTGGATTCTGAGTCCTTTCTGTGAATTAATTCATTTATTCTTTCTGATAATTTATAAAGTACTTAAATTGTTTTTATTACCATTGAACAGATGAAGAAACTAAGGAAAAGAGAAGATTTCTGCATCATGCTAGGACACGCAACTAGTAAGAACCAGCACAGGACATGAACCCAGATTTGGTGCTGGAGTTTATACTTTACCCACCCGTTTATGTCACTTACTAATTTGTCTTCAGTCAGCTTTTGTTGTATCTGAGTTGTGGGATGTTTATTTCAGCCTGCAAAGGTCTTCTTGATTAATGAGTCTTGAATTTCCTCCTTTGGAAAATAGGCATCTACTAGTAACTTACCTTTTTAGTATGCCTTCATCTCACACATATCACGATCAAAACTATGATTCCTGACTTCCACATCCTTCTCCCAATTTTAGTCCTTTTTTTTCATTCTTTCCTTTTGTTTTCCAAATGTAGTACCACCTCTCTTGAGGCACAGCACATGCCAGTGTGCCCTGCAGCACAGAAAACCAAACCAAACCAAACCCATTGCTGTTGAGTTGATTCCGACTCATAGCAACCCTACTGGACAGAATAGAACTGCCCCACAGGATTTCCAGGGAGCTGATGGTGGATAAGAACTGCAGACCTTTTGGTTAGCAGCCAAGCTCTTAACCACTGTGCCACCAGAGCGCCACAGCATAGAAAGCGCTGTTTATTTGTAAGGTGAGTTCATGGGTTTTTTTTGTTTTGTTTTTGTCTCCCATAAAAGCCAGCATTCCTGTTACTTTTGGTAGGAGTGTGAATTAAAGGATACAAATTTTTGTTGTAAATACCCTCTGGATGTTGTATTCAATCTAGCCTCTCCTAGCTTCATATTAAATGTGATGATACAGAGAGGTGGGGCCAAGATGGCAGAGTAGTCAGACACTTCCTGTGGTCCCTCTTACAACAAACACCCAAAAAAACAAGTGAATCAATTGTATATGAAAATCTAGGGGCCCTGAACATCAAAAGCAAAGTTGGGAATCGGACTGAATGGCGGGGGGAGGGAGAGAAGATTCGGAAGCAGTGAGGAGTTGCCAGACCTGACCCAGCAGAAGCTGGAGCCATTCAGACTGGATCAACTCCTGTGTGTGGTGAGGCAAGCCATGGTGTTCGGGGGGCATTTTCTACATCCAGCGAAGCCCAGCGACAGAGTCTACTCAGCCATCCAGAACCAGTGAAAAGCAGCACTCAAGCAGCTAAAGATAAGTACTTGCATCTGGCCTACTGCGAGGATTTAAAAAAAAAAAAAACTGATTTGGGAAAAACCTCTCTCCCATTAACCTCTCCCACCCCCGCTCTCTACTGACTGCATCCCAGGCCAGCTTCAGTGATTACCGAGTCCCCTGAGCCAGGAGTAGGACCCATCATGCACCATGAGCCATTCTCCTGGCCTTGGAGAGGGAACAAATAAACAAACAGGGAAAAAATAAGCCAGGAACTCAGGGTTGCCACAGCTCCTTTGCCTAGGCACAGGCATAAGGGATCCACGGACTTTGAATGCCTTTCACCCCTGCATAGACTTGTGTGGGCCCATTTCAACAGTGTAGGCCCTCATTACCACAGTACAACAGGATATATACTTGAAGTCTAACTTCAGCTGTTTCAGCTGTGAAGTGGTAGGTTTGTGGCATTTGACATTCCTCTGCACATTAAGCAGGTTCCTCACCTGCTCACATCAGGGGCCTGAGGACTGGTGGCTCTACCCACGCCACCTAGCCACCCTAGACAGATGTCCAAGAATAAGGGGTGCCCCCCACTCCTTACAACCAACAGCATTGGATGCTCATAGTCCAGCTGTAAAACCCACCTACCTACTCACTCTAGGGAACAGGGACATGCTTTCCTTCCAGAAGCTGCCAGCCCCAGGCCTTGCTCAGTGCGTGAACCCCTACTGTAGCCAGATACCTGTGCCTACACCAATCACCCATGCCCATCTAGGACTGTAGGTCAGAGCCTGCACCACACACTTGGTGAGCAACTACCTGGACACCTGAGCTGAATCCATACAAGAAAAGTTAATGAACTCTTGTGCTCACATACTCAGTAACAGATCTAACCACCTGGTGACAGGACAACAGAGCTTCAGAGGTACTAATAATCAAATTAGCTCACACGAGCAGCCTATTTGGGCATATCAAAACTAAACAAAACAAGAAGCTAGGACACAGTAAGCAAACAAAAATAAATAAATTATAATAACTTATTGATGCCTTGGAGACAACAGTCAATATCAAATCACATAAAGAGTCAGACCGTGATGGCTTCAGCAAGCTCCCAAAATAAAGCATCAGTAAATTTTCCAGAGGAAGAGAAATTCTTGGAATTACTAGAGGCAGAATACAAAAGAATAATATACAAACCTCTAAAAGATATTAGAAAGGAAGTCTGCCAAAATGCAGAGAAATCCAAAGAACATACAGACAAAGCAGTGGAGGAACTTAAAAAGGTTATTCAAGAGCATAATGACAAATTTAATAAGAATCCATAGAGAGACAGCAAACAGAAATCCAGAAGATTAACAATAATATTTCAGAATTAGACAACTCAATAGGAAGTCATAGGGGCATAACTGAGGCAATGGAAGTCAGAATTAGTGAGATTGAAGATAAACCACTTGACACCAACTTGTTTGAGGAAAAATCAGATAAAAGAATTTTTAAAAAATGAAAAATCCCTAATTATGTGGGAGTCTATCAAGAGAAATAACCTACAAGTGATTGGAGCAGAACAGGGGGGATAATAGAAAATACAGAGAAAATTGTTGAAGATTTGTTGACAGAAAATGTCCCTGATATCATGAAAGATGAGAAGACATCTATCCAAGATGCTCATCGAACCCCACATACGGTAGATCCCAAAAGAAAGCCACCAAGACATATTATAATCTATCTTGCAAAACCAAAGAGAGAGAATTTTAAGAGCAGCTAGGGATAAACGAAAAGTAATCTACAAAGGAGTGTCAATAAGACTAAGCTCTGACTACTCAGCAGAAAACATGCAGGCAAGAAGCCAGTGGGATGACATATATAAAGCCTTGAAGGAAAAAAATTGCCAGCCAAGAATTATATATCCAGCAAAACTGTCTCTCAAATATGATGGCAAAATTAGGGCATTTCCAGATAAAGAGAAGTTTAGGGAATTTGCAAAAACCAAATCAGAATTAAGAGAAATACTAAAGGGAGTCCTCTGGTTAGAAAATCAGTAACATCAGGTAACAACCCAAGACTAGAACACAGGACAGAGGAACCAGATATCAACCCGAATAGGGAAGTCACAAAAATCAAAGCTAAAAAACTGAAAATAGGGAAACAGAGATGTCACTATGTAAAAGATGACAACATTAAAACAAAAAAAGAAGGACTAAAAAATGTAGAAATAGATTTTTCATATGGAGAGGAAGTTGTGGCAATATAAAGAAATGAAAGACTGGTTTAAACTTAGAAAAATAGGGGTAAATATTCAGGTAACCACAAAGGAAACTAACAATCCTACACATCAAAATAAAAAACAAAAAAAATATAAAGACTCAGTAAATGCAACATCAACAACAATGAAAAAGATGAGAAGACAATACATAAAGAAAAATGACTTAGCACAGAAAATTGAATGGAACAAAGAAACTTGTCAGCAACACACCAAAAAAGACATCAAAATGACAGCATTAAGCTCATACCTATCAATAATTATACTGAATGTAAATGGAATAAATGCACCAATAGAGACAGAGAGTGGCAGAATGAATAGTAAAACACCGTCCATGTGTAGGCTGCCTACAAGAGACACACCTAAGATTTAAAGACACAAACAAACTAAAACTCAAAGGGTGGAAAAAAATATATCAAGCAAACTACACTTAAAAAAGAGCAGGAGTGGTAATATTAATCTCTGACAAAATAGACTTTAAAGTCCGCCACAAAGGATAAGGATGGGCACTATATAATCATTAAAATATCAGTACATAAGGAGGACATAACTATAATAAATATTTACTCACCCAATGACAGGGCTCCAGAATACATAAATTCTAACAGCATTGGAAATAGAGATAGACAGCTGCACAACACACCACTTTCGGTGAAGGACAGAACATCCAGAAAGAAGCTCAGTAAAGACATGGAAGAGCAAAATGCCACAGTCAGCCAACTTGATCTTGTGGACATATACTGAACACTCCACCCAACAGCAGCCAAGTATACTTTCTTTTCCACTGCATGTGGAACATTCTCCAGAATAGACCACATGTTAGGCGATAAAGCAAGCCTTAACAGAATCCAAAGCATTGAAATATTACAAAGCATCTTTTATGACCATAAAGCCATAAAAGTAAAAATCAGTAACAGAAAAAGCAAGGAAAAAAAATCAAACACATGTAAACTGAACAACACCTTGCTCAAAAACTTCTGGGTTATAGAAGGAATTAAGGATGGAATAAAGAAATACACAGAGTCGAATGAGAATGAAAATACATCCTACCAGCAACTCTGAGACACAGCAAAAGCAGTGTTCATAGGTCAGTTTATAGCAATAAATGCACACATCCAAAAAGAAGAAAGGGCCAAAATAAAAACATTAACCCTACATCTGGAACAAGTAGAAAGAGAGCAGCAAAAGAAGGCTTCAGGTGCCAGAAGAAAGGAAATAATAAGAATTAGAGCAGAATTAAATGAAACAGATAATAAAAACCAATTGAAAGAGTAAACAAGACCAAAAGTTGGTTCTTCGAAAAGATCAACAAAATGGATAAACCATTGGTCAAGCTGACAAAAGAAAAACAGGAGAGGATGCAAATAACCCATATAAGAAATGAGACAGGTGATATCACAACAGACCCAACTGAAATTAAAAGAATCACAAAAGAATACTGTGAAAAACTGTACTCTGACAAATTTGAAAATCTAGAGGAAATGGACAGATTTCTATAACACACTACCTGCCTAAACTAACACAGTCAGAGGTAGAATAACTAAATAAACCTATAACAAAAGAAGAGATTTAAAAGGCAATTTAAAAACTCACAACAAAAAAAAAGTCCTGGCCCAAACGGTTTTACTGGAGAATTCTACCAAACTTTCAGAGAAAAGTTAACACCACTAATACTAAAGATATTTCAGAGCATAGAAAAGAATGGAATACTCCCAAACCCATTTGATGAGACCACCATAACCCTAATACCAAAACCAGGTAAAGACAGCACACAAAAAAAAATATATTACACACCAATATCCCTCATGAACATTGACACAAAAATCCTCAACAAATTTCTAGCCAATAGGATTCAACAACATATCAAAAAAATAATTCACCATGATCAAGTGGGATTTATAGCAGGTATGCAGGGATAGTTCAACATTAGAAAAACAATCAACGTAATCAGTCACATAGATAAAACAAAAGACAAGAACCACATGATCTTATCACCTGATGCAGAAAAGACATTTGACAAAGTCCAATACCCATTTGTGATAAAAACTCTCAGAAAACAGGAATAGAAGGTAGATTGCTCATCATAATTAAGGGCATTTATACAAAGCCAAGAGCCAGCATCATCCTAAATGAACAGACTTTGAAAGCATTCCCCTTGAGAATGGGAACCAGACAAAGATGCTCTTTATCACCATTCCTATTCAACATTGTGCTGGAGGTCTTAGCGAAAGCAATTAGGCTAGAAAAAGAAATACAGGGCATCCAGATTGGTAGGGAAGAAGTAAAACTATTTCTGTTTTCAGATAATATGATCTTATACACAGAAGACCCTAAAGAATCCACAAGAAAAGTACTGTAACTAAAAGAAGACTTCAGCAAAGTTCCAGGGTAAGAGATAAACCTACAAAAATCAATTAGATTCCTTCACACCAACAAAGAGAACTTCAAGGAGGAAATCAGCAAATCAATACCATTTACAGTAGCCCCCAAGAAGATAAAATACTTAAGAATAAATCTAACCAGAGACATAAAAGACCTATACAGTGAAAATTACAAGAGACTACTGCAAGAAACCAAAAGAGACCTGCATAAGTAGAAAAACATGCCTTACTCATGGATAGGAAGACTCAACGTTGTGAACATGTCAGTTCTACCCAAAGCGATCTACAGATACAATGCAATCCAAATCCAGATTCCAACAGCATTTTTTAATGAGATGGAAAAACAAATCAGCAACTTCATATGGAAAGGGAAGAGGTCCTGGATAAGTAAAGCATTACTCAAGAAGAAGAACAAAGTGGGAGGCCTCACACTACCTGATTTTAGAAATTATTATACTGCCACAGTAGTCAAAACAATCTCGTGGTACTGGTACAAAAACAGATAAGTAGACATAGACTAGTGGAACAGAATTGAGAATCCAGACGTAAATTCACCCACCTATGAGCAGCTGATATTTGACAAAGGCCCAAAGTCCGTTAACTGGGGAAAAGACAGTCTCTTTAACAAATGATGCTAGCATACCTGGATATCCATCTGCAAAAAACTGAAACAAGACCTATATCTCACACCATGCACAAAAACTAACTCAAAATGGATCAAAGACCTAAGTATAAAATCGAAAACGGTAAAGATCATGGAAGAAAAAATAGAGACAACGCTAGGAGCCCAAATACATGGCATAAACAGAATAGGAACCGTAAGTAACAATGCACAAACACCAGAAGAGAAACTAGATAACTGGGAGCTCCTAAATATCAAACACTTAAACGCTCATCAAAAGACTTCACCAAAAGAGTAAAAAGACAACCTACAGACTGGGAAATTAATTTTGGCTGCGACAAATCCGATCAGCGTTTAACCTCTAAAATCGCCAAGATACTGCAAAACGTCAACAACAAAAAGACAAATAACCCAATTAAAAAATAAGCATATGAACAGGCACTTCACCAAAGAAGACATTCAGGCAGCTAACAGACACATGAGGAAATGCTTACAGTCATTAGTCATTAGAGAAATGCAGATCAAAACTACAGTGAGATACCGTCTCACCCCAACAAGGCTAGCATTAATCCAAAAAACACAAAATAATAAATGTTGGAGAGGTTATGGAGAGACTGGAACACTTATACACTGTTGGTAGGAATGTAAAATGGTACAACCACTTTGAAAGTTGATTTGGCACTTCCTTAAAAAGCTAGAAATAGAGGTAGCATATGATCCAGCAGTCCTACTCCTTGGAATATATCCTAGAGAATTAAGAGCTGTCACATGAATAGATATGTGCATACTCACGTTCACTGCAGCACTACTCACGATAGAAAAAAGATGGAAACAACCTAGGTGCCCAGCAACACACGAATGTATAAACAAAGTATGGTATAGTCACACAATGGAATACTATGCAATGGTGAAGATGAAGGAGGAATCCATGAAACATAACATGGAGGAATCTGGAAGGTATTATGCTGAGTGAACTTAGTCGCATAAGGACAAATAGGAGATTGTATAAGACCACTATTATAAGAACTCAAGAAAAGATTTAAACACAGAAGACAACATTCTTTGATGATTACGAGGGTTGGGAGGGAGAGAGAGAGGGGTGTTCACTAACTAGATAGTAGACAAGAATTAGGTTAAGGGAAGGACAACATACACTACAGGGGAAGTCAGCACAACTGGACTAAACCAACGCTAAGAAGTTTCCCGAATACAACCAAGCACTTCAAGGGACAGAGTAGCAGGGGCAGGGATCTGGGGACCAAGCTTTCAGGGGACATCTAGGTCAATTGGCATAACAAAGTTTTTTAAGAGAATTTTCTGTATCTGGGGTCTTAAAAGCTAGTGAGCAGCCTTCCAAGATGTATCCATACCTGGAGTAAAGGAGAATGAAGAACGCCATGGACACAAAGTATTAGCCCAAGAGACAGAAAGGGCTGTATAAACAAGAGACATCATCAGCCTGAGACCAGCTACCACAATGACCTCCCTGACAGGGAACACAATGGACAGTCCCTGACAGAGCAGGAGAATAGTGAGGTACAGAACTTGTATTCTAGTAAAAAGACCAGGCTTAATGGTTTGACTGAGACAGGAGGGACCTCGGAAGACATGGCCTCCAGATTCTCTTTTAGCCCAAAACTAAAACCATTCCCACGGCCAGCTCTACAAAGATTAGACTGGACTATGGCACATAAAATGATACTTGTGAAGAGTGTGCTTCTTAGCTCAAGTAGATACATGAGACTAAATGGGCAGAATTAGCCAGTGAAAACGTTATGAATAGCAGTGGAACATTGTCTGATATAGTGCCGGAAGATGAGCCCCCTGGATTGGAAGGCACTCAGAAGGCAACTGGGGAAGAGCTGCCTCTTCAAAGTAGAGTCGACCTTAATACATGGATGGAGTCAAGCTTTTGGGACCTTCATTTGCTTATGTGGAATGACCCAAAATGAGAAGAAAGAGCTGCAAGAACAATATTTTAGCATATTAGTGAACCATGTGTATTTAAACATTGTAGTTCATTTCTGATTATTATGACAAATATTACAACATTTAACATTATCATGTTGAAAATTCAAACTGCTTCTGTAATTATTATTTCTAAGAAAACCTGGAAGAAGCATAATTACTATGTCAAAGGTATGATAATTATGAGCTATCTTGTTTTCTGGAAAGATTTTATAATTTGTGTTCCTACCCATAGAAAATGAATGGCCATCTCATAGCAACCTCATCATCCCTGAATAGCATCACTTTTAAAAACTCTTTGTAAGTTTTTAGTAAGTGTCCTGTTTTATTACATACATTTGGTTTCTGTTGCTAGATGCTATTGAATCGGTTCCGACTCATAGCAACCCCATGTACAACAGAATGAAACTCTGCCCACTCCTGTGCCATCCTCACAATCTTTGCTATGTTTGAGTCCATTGTTGTAGCCACTGCGTCAGTCCATCTCGTTTAGGGTTTTCCTCTTTTTCGCTGACCATCCACTTTACCAAGCATGATGTTCTTCTCCAGGGACTGATCCCTCCTGATAACATGTCCAAGTATGTGAGACGAAGTCTTGCCATCCTCGCTTCTGAGGAGCATTCTGATTATACTTCTTGCAAGACAGATTTGTTCGTTCTTCTGGTGGTCCATGGCATATTCAGTATTCTTTGCCAACACCATAAGTCAAAGACATCAGTTCTTCTTCGGTCTTCCTTATTCCTTGTCAGCTTTCTAGTGCGTAGGAGGTGAAAACACCATGGCTTGGGTCAGGCGCACCTTAGTCCTCAAGGTGACATCTTTGCTTTTTTATACTTGAAAGAATTCTTTTGCAGCAGATTTACCCAATGCAATACATTATTTGATTTCTTGACTGCTGCTTTCATGGGTATTGATTGTGGATCCAGGTAAAATGAAGTCCTTGACAACTTCAGCCTTTTCTCCATTTATCATGATGTTGCTTATTGTTTCACTTGTAAGGATTTTTGTTTTCTTTATGTTGAGGTGTAATCCATACTGAAGGCTGTAGTCTTTGATCTTCATAGGTAAGTCCTTCAAGGCCTCTTTGCTTTGAGCAAGCAAGGTTGTGTCATCTGCATATCATAAATGAGTCTTCCTCCAATCCTGATGCTGCATTCTTTTCTCATATAGTCCAAGTTCTCTGATTATTTGATCATCATATAGAATGAATAAGTATGGTGAAAGGATACAACCCTCACGCACACTTGTCCTAATTTAAAACCATGCACTATCCCCTTGTTCTAGTCGACGGACTGCCTTTTGGTCCATATACAAGTTCCTTATGAGCACAATTAAGTGTTCTGGAATTCCTGTTCTTTGTAGCGTTATCTGTAATTCGTTATGATCCACACAGTCTTATGCCTTTACATAGTTAACAAAACACAGTAAACATCTTTCTGGTACTCTGTGCTTTCAGCCAAGATCCATCTGACACCAACAGTGGTATACCTCATTCCATGTCCTCTTCTGAACCTGGCTTGAATTTCTGGCAATACCCTATCACTGTACTGCTGCAGCTGTTTTTGCATTATCTTCAACATAACTTTAGTTGTGTGTGATTTTAATGATATTGTTCAGCAATTTTCTGTATTCCCTTGGATCACCTTTCTCTGGATAGGCATGTATGTGGATCTTTTCAGTGAATTGGCCGGGTAGCTGTCTTCAAATTGTGTTGAAACATCTCAATTAGTATTCCGTCAGTTCCTGGAGCTTTGTTTTTGTCAATGCATTCATCCTTCAGTACCATAGGTCCTTAATCATATGCTACCTCCTGAGATGGCTGAAAGTCAAACAGGTATTTTTGGTACAGTGACTGTGCATTCCTTCCATCTTCTTTTGATGCTTCCTGTGTCATTCAATTTTTTCCCATAAAATCCTTGAATATTTTAACTCACCCTTGAATATTTTCTTCATTTATTTTGGCTTGAGAAATGCTGAACGTATTCTTCCTTTTTGGTTTTCTAACTCCAGGTCTTTGCACATTTTATTATAATACTTTACTTTGACTTCTCGAGCTGCCCTTTGAAATCTCTGTTGAGTTCTTTCACTTCATCATTTCTTCCATTCGCTTTAGCTACTTTACTCTCAAGTGTGAGTTTCAGAGCCTCTTCTGACTTCTGTTTTGGTCTTTTCTTTCCTGACCTTTTAATGACCTTTTTGCCTTCTTCATGTATGATATCCTCCTTGTCATCCCACATCTCATCTGGTCTTTGGTCATTAGTGTTCAGTGTGTCAAATCTATTCTTGAGAGGTCTCTAAATTCAGGTGGGATATACTCAAGGTCGTATTTTGACTCTTGTGGACTTCTTCTGATTTTCTTCAGCTTCAGCTTGAACTTGCGTGTAAGCAATTGATGGTCTTTTCCACAGTTGGCCCCTGGCCTTGTTCTGACTGATGATATTGAGCGTCTCCATTGTCTCTTTCCACAGATGTAGTCAGTTTGATTCCTGTGTATTCCATCTGGTGAGGTCCATGCGTATAGTCGCAGCTTATGTTGTTGAAAAAAAGTGTTTGCAATGAAGAGGTTGTTGGTATTGCAAAATTCTGTCATGTGCTCTCCAGCGTCATTTGTATCATGAAGGTTGTATTTTCCAAAACCGATCTTTCTTCTTTGTTTCCAACTTTCAAATTCCAATCACCAGTAATTATCAGTGCGTCCTGATTATATGTTTGACCAATTTCATACTGCAGAATTGGTAAAAAAAAAATCTTTTATTTCTTCATCTTTGGCCTCTGTGGTTGGTGCGTAAATTTGAATAATAGTCATAGTAACTGGTCATCATTGTAGGAGTGTGGATATTATCCTATCACTGACAGCATTGTACTTCAGTATAGATTGAAATGTTCTTTTTGATGATGAATGTAATGCCATTCCTGTTCAAGTCGTCATTCCCTGCATAGTAGACCATATGATTGTCCAGTTCAAAATGGCCAATACCAGTTTGTTTCAGCTCACTAATGCATAGGTTATCGATGTTTGTATGTTCCATTTCATTTTTGATGATTTCCAGTTTTCCTGGATTCATACTTCATACATTCCATGTTCTAATTATTAATGGATGTTTGCAGCTGTTTCTTCTCATTTTGAGTCATGCCACATCACCAAATGAAGGTACCGAAATCTTGACTCCATCCACATCATTAAGGTCGACTCTAATGTGAGGAGGCATTTCACCCCCAGTCGTATTTTGAGTGCCTTCCAACCTAAGGGGTTCATCTTCCAGCAGTATATGAGACAGTGTTCCACTGCTATCCATAAGGTTTTCACTGGCCAATCTTTTTAGAAGTAGATCACCAGGTCCTTTTCCCCAGTCTGTCTTAACCTGGAAGCTCCACTGAAACCTGTCCAACATAGGTGACCCTGCTGGTGTTTGAAATACTGGTGGCACTTCTTCCAGCATCACAGCAACACACAAGCCATCATAGTATGACAAATTGAGAGACAAGAGTGGTTTGGTTACTGGTAACATTTAACAGCATTTTATGTTTATTAGCCATTGGAATTCTTTCATCTTTTGTGTTTTAACTTCTGCATAATAATATTTTGCAATTATTAAAATATTATTTTTAAAGAATATTACATATCATTGGAAAATGCTTACAATAAACTAAATACTGGGGAAAAGTCTCTAAAGAGACAGAATAATGCGGTGCTTTAAGGGAATTAGTTCTGGAATAAGATTGCCTGGGTTTATATCTCATCCTCTTTAACTGTTAGGCAGTATAGCTAATGGTTAAGAACACAATCATTTTTGCCAGAGACTCTGGAGAAAGATGAATGCTTTCAACCTGTAAGAAATAAAACATCACTGTACTAGATATGGAGCCCTGGTGGTTCAGTGGTTACAAGCTCAGCTGCTAACCAGAAGGTCAGCAATTTGAATCCACTAGCCACTCGTTGAAAACCCTATGGGGCATTCTACTCAGTCCTGTAGGGTCAGTATGAGTTGGAATTGACTCAGTGGCACCAGTTTTGGTTTTTAACAGGTTATACTAGATATGGAGCCCTGATGGTGCAGTGGTTAAAAGCTTGGCTACTAACCAAAATGTTGGCAGTTTGCATCCACCACCCACTCACTGAAAACCCAATAAGGCAGTTCTGCTGTGTCCTATAGGTTTGCTATGAGTCAGAATCCACTTGACGCCAACAGGTTTTTTTAATATACTAGACATAATGGGAGCCCTGGTGGCGCAATGGTTAAGCACTTGGCTGCTAACCAAAAGTGTGGCAGTTCGAACCCACCAGTGACTCCATGGAAGAAAAGACCTGGCGATCTGCTCCCATAAAGATTACAGCCTAGAAAACCCTTCTGTGCAGATCCACTCTGTCACACGGGGTCGCTGTGAGTTGGAATTGACTTGATGGCAGCTAACAACAAGAAGTAGATCATTGTTCAAGCCCAAAGGCTGACATGGAAAGTATCCACTTACTCTTTGAAATCTAGGATAATACTGATCCCACAAACCTTAATCTCAGTTGAACCTTGATATCTTCATCTTTAAAGTGGAGCTAATAATACTTCATTGTTTATTGTCACTGTTAAATAAGATGATGTATGCAAGGTATTTAATGCCCAGTAACCAGCCCCTGGAGCCCTGGTGGCACAGTAGTTAAGAGCTTAGCTGCTAACCAAAAGGTTGGCAATTTGAAGCCACCAGCTGTTCCTTGGAAGCCCTGTGGGGCAGTTCTGCTCTGTCCTGTAGCATCACTGTGAGTTGGAGTCAACTTAATGGCAATGTTTTTTTTTTTTGTTTTTGTTTTTTTAAACCAGACCCCAGATGGTAACAATTTCTAAGTATTGGCTTAACACTCTCAAGTCACTTACTTGCAGCTCTGTGTAGCCTTTAGTTTTGTATGTACCTGTCATTTTCCCACAATAGACTGTAAATTCTTTGAAGGAATTTTTGTCTTTGTCCTCATTCCCAGTATCTAGCATAAAGCCTGATATGTATTAGAAATACACATCTGTTATTTTAGGTACAATGTACAATTACTTTCAAAGGACATTGTGATATTGAATGTACTGAATCTATCCAGCTAGCCTCTAAAACATTTGTTTATCATTTTCCTATTACAGAATTTTAAACACAGAAATCCTTAAATGTAGGTTCTTAGAGGCAGCTTCTTAGAATTGTAAGTGTTTGCTGACTCTTTTCTAGATAGACTAAATTACAGATCAGTGCTATACAGGCCAAACTTAAAAGCAGATACAGGAATACCAATCACTACAATGACAGTGCGATTTGATAAACAAAGATGTAGCAACAACAGTATAGACCTTGACAGATAGAGAAGTGCTCACCCACTTCTATTTCCATTGAAAGAGAAATGTTTTCAAAAATGTATCCCAATGTTTGATGTCATAAAACACAGAAAATGAAACCCGGTTCAGTAGCTTCAGTTCATTGATAAGCCGTTGAAGACCCGCAGACATCAGTATGTTTTGTTTTTTGTTATTTTTACTGTCAGGCCAAAGTTATTACAGTTTAGGGGGAAATTTTTTTAAGGAAATAAAACATATTTTAGGTTAGAGTATTTTTTTTTAATAATAAAAATATAAATTTGTAAGTCTGATTTTGATGGTGATTATTAAGAAAATAAATTTTCTGTGGCCCTCTGTCCTTCATCCACCTTCACATGCCTCACACCCAATTTATGGGCCTGTCTTTTCTCCACATTCCTATTAATTACCACTTAGCAAAATAACAGTAGTTAAATGTTTTACTATTATGCTTTTCTATACTGATGTTTAAATAGAAATAAAAGACATATGCATCAATCATTTTTATGGGAAGATTTAAGAGAAATTTTGTTACCTAAGCTTTCTTAAAGAGAAAAAAGAAAAACAGACCAAAATAATAACAATAATAATGAGACTGTTGGTTAAGGCAGTGAGCAGTAGGACAGGGTATTATTTAGTTCATCTAGCTGTCCTTCATTTTGGGCAACAGTCTGACAATTTCCAGAAAGTCAGGCATAAACTCCATTTTTCCTTGCAGCCATAGCTGATGCTAGCCAAATTTTAACCTGATTTTGCCCGGATCTTAGGACAGGTTTATGGCCTCTTATGTAATTATTTTTCTGCTGGCTCTTATGTTTTGCCTTATTTCCTTGACTTTTTTTTTTTTTTTCAATTTGAGTGACCTTTGAGTCAGAGGGATATATAATTTAGTGGCTCTTCTGAAAGTATTTCTTTCAATACACCCCCCATGTGTCCTCTTCAAATGTAATTTTATAAATCGTAAAAAAAAAAAAAAAAAAAAAAAAAAAAAAAACCGCTAATGCTGGGCTCAGGAGCTCATTTCTTTAAAAATTGAGACATTTAAAGAAATGGGCATTTTGCTGAAATTTTCGAAGAGTTTGTTGTGGTAAAGCTGTTAAGGGAAAGAACATTTATTTTTATAGTTTTACAGTTAGAAACTATACAACTAATGGAACAGTTTTATTTCATTTATATTGAGGTTTATAAAACCACCTACAATTTCAGTTCACATTTTATAACCCCACATTCAGGCTAATTATATAAAGGGAAGTAGAAGCTTGACAAATTCTTGATAATTTACATTCCTCCTCTCCCAAAAAAAAACCCCACTTTACTCCAGTTATCTGGGTAATTCAGTGGAAAGCCAAGTGACAGGGCTTGTGAATTTGTGCAATGTTTTGTTATATTTAAGGGTCAGGAGGGCTGTTTTGCAGGGATTTTGCAGGAAGAATTGTGATGCACAGAGCTAACGTAGTTAATCTAACTGAAGATTAAGATTCAATATAGCAAATATTTATAGAGCACTTACTGTGTGCCAGGCACTGTTCTGAATGCTTTACATATTGTAAACCTCCCAACAGACCTATGAGGAAGGTACTGGTACTGTCTTCATTTTACCAAAGACTGATCTGGGGCTCAGAGAGGTTGCATGACTTGCCCAGAGTCACACAGTTAGTAAGTGGTGGAGCTGGGATTCAAACCCAGGCTATCTGGCTTCAGGGTATATTCACTTCTGTGCCATGCATTTGGGTTTCACAAAGTACATATCATAGTTTATTTTATCATTTAATACTCACCCCCAGGAGATATTAAGGTTTTATTATCCCTTTCGTAAGCCCGGATAATTGACCAAGGCCATATACTAGTAAATGATGAAGTCACCTCAACCCCAGACCTCCGTGCCGCCAGCAGATTACTCTTCTCCCACTGCAGCAGGTCTCAGGGAGGTTTTCTTTGTTCAGTTTGTCTTGCCAAGGGACACTTTCTTTATATGAAAACTTACTCAAACTATTGCTATGTAAGACAAAGGAAGGCAGAACTGTCCTAGCTGAAGCAAGATAAAGAGGAGCAGACACTTCTTTCCTACCCCGAGCTGTTTTCATCCTACTTGCCAAAGTTCCTAAAATGTCTCCATGGAACACAATTGGGAATCCATTGTATTTCTCAAAAAGCTAAAGAATGAGTTTGTTCTCCGCTGGAAGAACTGAGTGGTATAAGGGGAAATTAGGCTGGAGAGGCCAGAAGATATAGGAAGCATTTCTAGCTTTTTAAGGAAGCACCAAATCGATTTCCAAAGTGGTTGTACCATTTTACATTCCCACCAACAGTGTATGAGTGTTCCAGTCTCTCCACAACCTGTCCAGCATTTGTTATTTTGTGTTTTCTGGATTAATGCTAGCCTCGTTGGGGTGAGATGATATCTCATTGTAGTTTTGATCTGCATTTCTCTGATGGCTGATGATCGTTAGTATTTCTTCATGTGTCTGTTAGCTGCCTGAATATCTTCTTTGGTGAAGTGCCTGTTCATATCCTTTGCCCATTTTTTAATTGGGTTATTTGTCTTTTTGCTGTTGAGGTTTTGCAGTATCTTGTAGATTTTAGAGACTAAACACTGATCGGATTTGTCATAGCCAAAAATTTTTTCCCAATCCGTAGGTTGTCTTTTCACTCTTTTGGTGAAGGCTTTGGATGAGTATAAGTGTTTGATTTTTAGGAGCTCCCATTTATCTAGTCTCTCTTCTGGTGCTTTTGCATTGTTGCTTATAGTTAGTATTGTGTTTATGCCATGTATTAGGGCTTCTAGCATTGTCCCTGTTTTTTCTTCCATGATCTTTATCGTTTTTGATTTTATATTTAAGTCTTTGATCCTTTTTGAGTTGGTTTTTGTACATGGTATGAGGTATGGGTCTTGTTTCAGTGTTTTGCATGTAGATATCCAATTATGCCAGCACCATTTGTTAAAGAGACTGTCTTTTCCCCAATTAATGGACTTTGGGCCTTTGTCAAATATTAGCTGCTCATAGATAGATGAACTTATATCTGGATTCTCAACTCTGTTCCATTCATCTATGTATCTGTTGTTGTACCAGTATCATGAGGTTCTTTTGACTACCATGGCAGTATAATAGGTCCTAAAATCAGGTAGTGTCAGGTCTCCCACTTTGTTGTTCTTCTTGAGTAATGCTTTATTTATTTGGGGCCTCTTCCCTTTCCATATGAAGTTGGTGATTTGTTTCTCCACCTCATTAAAAAATGCTGGTGGAATTTGGATCGGGATTGCATTGTATCTGTAGATTGCTTTGGGTAGAAACGACATTTTCACTATGTTGAGTCTACCTATCCATGAGCAAGGTATATCTTTCCACTTATGCAGGTCTCTTTTAGTTTCTTGCGGTAGTGTCTTGTAGTTTTCTCTGTAAAGATCTTTTACATCTCTGGTTAGATTTATTCCTAAGTATTTTATCTTCTTGGGGGCTATTGTAAATGGTATTGATTTGGTGATTTCCTCTTCAAGGTTCTCTTTGTTGGTGTAAAGGAATCCGATTGATTTTTGTATGTTTATCATGTATCCTGAAACTTTGCTGAAATCTCCTATTAGTTCCGGTTGTTTTCTAGTGGATTCTTTGGGGTTTTCTGTGTATAAGATCATATCATCTGCAAAGAGAGATACTTTGACTTCTTCCCTACCTATTTGGATGCCTTTTATTTCTTTTTCTAGCCTAACTGCTCTGGCTAGGGCCTCCAGCACAATGTTGAATAATAGTGGTGATAAAGGGCATCCTTGTCTGGTTCCTGTTCTCAAGGGAAATGCTTTCAAAGTCTCTCCATTCAGGATGATGTTGGCTGTTGGTTTTGTATAAATGCCCTTAATTATATTGAGGAATTTCCCTTCTATTCCTATTTTGCTGAAAGCTTTTATCATGAATGGGTGTTGGACTTTGTCAAATGCCTTTTCTGCATCGATTGATAAGATCATGTGGTTCTTGTCTTGTTTTGTCTACGTGATGAATTACATGATTGTTTTTCTAATGTTGAACCATCCCTGCGTACCTGGTATAAATGCCACTTGATCATGGTGAATTATTTTTTTGATATGTTGCTGAATTCTATTGGCTAAAATTTTGTTGAGGATTTTTGCGTCAATGTTCATGAGGGATATCGGTCTGTAATTTTCTTGTTTTGTGGTATCTTTACCTGGTTTTGGTATCAGGGTTATGCTGGCCTCATAGAATGAATCTGGTGGTATTCCATCCTTTTCTATGCTCTGAAATACCTTTAGCAGTAGTGGTATTAACTCTTCTCTGAGAGTTTGGTAGAATTCTCCACTGAAACCGTCCGGGCCAGGGCTTTTTTTTGTTGGCAGTTTTTTAATAACCTTTTCAATCTCTTCTTTTGTTATGGGTTTGTTTAGTTGTTCTACCTCTGTTTGTGTTAGTTTAGGTAGGTAGTATGTTTCTAGAAATGTGTCCATTTCCTCTAGGTTTCCAAATTTGTCAGAGTACAATTTTTCATAGTAATCTGTTATGATTCTTTTAATTTCAGTTGGGTCTGTTGTGATATCACCCATCTCATTTCTTATATGGGTTATTTGCTTCCTCTCCTGTTTTTGTTTTGTCAGTTTGTCCAGTGGTTTATCAATTTTGTTAATCTTTTTAAAGAACCAGCTTTTGGTCTTTTTAAATTCTTTTAATTGTTTTTCTGTTCTCTATTTCATTTAATTCTGCTCTAATTCTTATTATTTCCTTCCTTTTGGCACCTGTGGGCTTCTTTTGCTGCTCTCTTTCTACTTGTTCCAGTTGTAGGGTTAATGCTTTGATTATGAGCCTTTCTTCTTTTTGGATGTGTGCATTTATTGCTATAAACTGACTCTGAGCACTGCTTTTGCTGTGTCCCAAAGGTTCTGGTAGGTTGTGTTTTCATTCTCATTTGATTCTATAAATTTCTTTATTCCCTTCTTAATTTCTTCTATAACCCAGTAGTTTTTGAGCAAAGTGTTGTTGAGTTTCCATGTGTTTGATTTTTTTTTTTTTCCTTGCTTTTTGTTTTCTTGATTTCCACTTTTTTGGCTTTATGGTCAGAAAAGATGCTCTGTGATATTTCGATGTTTTGGATTTTGTTATGGCTTGCTTTACGGCCTAATATGTGGTCTATTCTGGAGAATGTTCCATGTGCATTGGAACAGAAAGTATACTTGGCTGCTGTTGGTTGCCGTGTTCGGTATATGTCTATGAGATCAAGTTGGTTGATTGTAGCATTTAGCTCTTCCTTGTCTTTGTTGAGCTTCTTTCTGGATGTTCTGTACTTCACCAAAAGTGGAGTGTTGAAGTCTCCTACTACTATTGTGGAGATGTCTATCTCTCTCTTCAGAGCTGTTAGAGTTTGTGTTATGTATTTAGGAGCCCTATTGTTGGGAGAGTAAATATTTATTATAGTTATGTCCTCCAGGTGTATTGACCCTTTAAGCATTATATAGTGCCCTTCCTTATCCTTTGTAGTGGATTTTACTTTAAAGTCTGTTTTGTCAGAGATTAATATTGCCACTCCTGCTCTTTTTTGAGTGTTGTTTGCTTGATATATCTTTTTCCATCCTTTGAGTTTTAGCCTGTTTGTGTCTTTAATTCTAAGGTGCGTCTCTTGTAGGCAGCATATAGATGGATCATGCTTTTTAATACAATCTGCCACTCTCCGTCTCTTTATTGGTGCATTAAGTATGTTTACATTCAGCGTAATTATTGATAGATACGAGTTTAGTGCTGTCATGTTGATATCTCTTTTTGTGTGTTGTTCGCAGTTTCTTTGTTCCCCTCAATTTTCTGTGCTGAGTTGTTTTTATTTATGTATTTTTTTTCACCTTTTTCTTTGTTGTAGATTTTGGGTTTGCTGGCTCTTTATGTTTTTCTACTTTTTTATTTTGATTTGTAGGATTGTTAGATTCCTTTTTGGTTACCTTAATATTTACCCCTATTTTTCTAAGTTTATACTAGTCTTTTATTACTTTATATCGCCTTAACTTCCCCTCAGTATGAAAAACCAATGCCTCCATTTTTTAAGTCCCTCTTTTTTGTTTAGTATTGTCTTTTTTTACATATTGATATCTGTTTCCCTATTTTCAATGTTTTAGCTTTGAAGTATTATCGATATCCGTATCTGAGTCAATATCTCGTTGCTCTCTCCTGTGTTCTAGTCTTGTGGTGTTAGCTGGTGTTACTGATTATCTAACCTTAGGACTCCCTTTAGCATTTCACATAATTTTGGTTTGGCTTTTGCAAATTCCCTGAACTTCTGTTTAGCTGGAAATGCCCTAATTTTGCCATCATATTTGAGAAACAGTTTTCTGGATATATAATTCTTGGCTGACAGTTATTTTCCTTCAAGGCTTTATATATGTTATCCCTTTGCCTTCTAGCCTGCAGGGTTTCTGCTGAGTAGTCCAAGCTTATTCTAATTAACTCTCCTTTGTAGATGACTTTTCTTTTATTCGTAGCTGCTCTTAAAATTCTTTCTTTATCTTTGGTTTTGGTAAATTTGATTATAATATGTCTTGGTGACTTTCTTTTGGGATCTACCTTATGTGGGGTTCGATGAGCATCTTGGATAGATGTCTTCTCATCTTTCATGATATCAGGGAAGTTTTCTGTCAACAAATCTTCAACAGTTTTCTCTGTATTTTCTATTATCCCCCCCGTTCTGGTACTCCAATCACTCGTAGGTTATTTCTCTTGATAGAGTCCCACATGACTCTTAGAGTTGCTTCATTCTTTTTAATTCTTTTCTCCGATTTTTCCTCAAATAAGTCGGTGTCAAGAGCTTTATCTTCAGTGTCACTAATTCTAACTTCTACTACCTCAATTCTGCTCCTATGACTTTCTATTGAGTTGTCTAATTCTGAAATTTTATTGTTAATCTTCTGGATTTCTGATTGCTGTCTCTCTGTGGATTCTTGCAGCATATTAAATTTGGCAGTATGTTCTTGAATAACTTTTTTAAGTTCCGCTACTACTTTGTCTCTGTGTTCCCTGGCTATTTCTGTATTCTGTAAAATTTCCTTTCTAATTTCTAGAAGAGTTCTGTTTATTAATCTTTTGTATTCTGCCTCTGGTAATTCCAAGAAGTTCTCTTCCTCCAGAGAATTTATTGATTCTTTATTTTGGGAGCTTGCTGAAGCCATCATGGACTGCCTCTTTATGTGATTTGATATTGTCTGTTGTCTCTGAGCCATCAATAATTTATTATAATTTTATTTTCTATTTGTTTAGTGAGACCTAGCTTCTTACTTTGTTTTGTTTTGATATGCCCAGATAGGCTGCTCGTGTGCACTGGTTTGATTTTTTACACCTTTGGATCTCTAATGTCCTGTCACCAGGTAGTTAGTTCTGTAACTAAGTATGTGCACACAGGCGTCCGTTAAATTTTCCTATATGGGTTCAGCTTGGGTGTTCAGGCAGTTGGTCACCAAGTGTGTGATGCAGGCTCTCACCTCCAGTTCTAGAGAGGCATGGGTGATTGGTGCAGGCACTGGACTCTGGCTTTGGTAGGGGATCACGCACTGAGCCAGGCAGGGGGCTGATGGCTGCCCCTGAGAGTCTGAAAGGACTCTAGGGTGAATAGGTAGGTGAGTTTTGCAGCCAAACTGTGAGCACCCCACTCTGTTGGTTATAAATACTCGAGAATGCCACTTTTTCTTGGAGTCCTGTAGCTGGTGGCTAGGTGCTTTTGTTGATACCACCAGTCCTCAAGCCCCTGCTACTGATCAATAAAAGTGCCCACTTAAGGGCAAGGGCTGTTTTGAGGGTCACAAATCTGGCAGTTTACGGCTGAAGCAGCTGAAGTTAAACTTCAGATGTTTGCCCTGTTGTACTGTGGTAGTGAGGACTAACACTGTTGAGATGGGTCCCCACAAGTCTATACAGGGGTGTAAGGCACTCAGAGTCTGCAGATCCCCGATACCTGTGCCTAGCAAAGGAGCTGTGCCGACCCTATGTTCCTGGCTTAGGGGAGCCAGTATCTTATTTGTTCCCTCTCCAAGGCCAGGAGAATGGGTCAGGGTGCCTTTTGGGATCTACTTCCAGCCCAGCAGACTCCTGGTGCAGAGCGCAGAGGGAGGAGGTAAAAGGGAGAGAGGTTTTTCCCAAATGGGCTTTTTTTTTTTTTTTTTTTTAAATCCCTGCAAAAGGGTGCACGCATGTACTTATCTTAGCCTCTTGGGAGCTGCTTTTCACTGGTTTGGAGTTTCCAAGCAGAATCTCTGCTGCTGGGTCTCTCTTGATGTGGAAACTGCTTCCTGAGTGCACGCACAGCACAGCTGTGTGCCTGCTTCACTGGGGAGTGGCATGGCTGTGGCGCTGCAGTTTCACCGCCACGGCTCTGGCGCTTTTCACTTCTTCCAAACCATGTGCCTCTCCCATATCACTCAGACGGATTCCTCAACTTTGCCTTGTTCAGGGCTCCTAGATATTCATATAGAATCAAATCACTTGTTTTTCCAGGTCTTTGTTATAAGAGGGATATAGGAAGCATCTAACTACTCTGCCATGTTGGCCACGCCCCCTTGTGACAGATCTTTTTAAAAGTGTCCTTAGCCTTTGGGTTTGCAATGATTTTATTGAGTTGTTCTCTACCTCAACGCAAAAATATGGCATAGTCTGTTTATTTATACTGTATTACTCCCTTTCACAGTGACTCTTGACTTTGGCAAGCCACGTAATTACAAGAGGCAAGCCATATCAATTTTCTCTTTTGACCTTAAATGTAGTTCTTGGATTTTGAAGGAGCCAAAATAATACTGCCTCCCTGAGGCTAGCACTATAATAATTTAAACATAGAGCTCACTAGTGCTCTGTAGTTTACATGGAGCTCAGTTACGTCTGCTATCGGAAGTCCTGGCCTGCAAGACAGCTGAGAGATAGCAACAAAAAGTCCTTTTGCTCTCTAATACCTAAAAGGCCTGTATCCAGACAGGCTCTAACCCAATCTTGGCCTTGGTTTTAACTGCTTTCCAAGGCTAGCAAATACAGTCCTACCTATTTATAAATCTCTCCCTCCTGTATAAAACAGCCATTT
The DNA here is from genome assembly GCA_030035585.1 of Dugong dugon. Lineage (NCBI taxonomy): Eukaryota > Metazoa > Chordata > Mammalia > Sirenia > Dugongidae > Dugong > Dugong dugon. Next base: position 94,018,491 of record CM057463.1, on the reverse strand, counting down.
GCCTGTGGACAAAGCGACCCTAAGCCAAGGTAGGAATCCCACAGGACCCGCCCTGACTAAAGCCTGAAGCTTTCTTCTCAGCAACACCAGTTAAAAGCCAATGGCGGAAAAAAACAGCTGCGTGGTACAATATAGACAACTGCTAGTCACAAAGGTTAACTGCCAGTCACAAAGGTTAAAACATACGCTCCCTCCCCCACTGACCCCAGAAGCCCAAAGTCATGTTCCTTGCACCCCGTTAAAAGTCTCTGCACTCTTTTTCTACTTCTCAAAGTTCCCAGGCTAATGCACCAGATGTTGGGATCTTAAGGGGATTAGTAAATAACATCTCTCTTTTCCCCTGCATAAATTCTGGACCAACTAATTCCTGTTTATAGGAATTAGGCAAGTGGCAATCAAAATATCACCTTTTCTATGAATAGCTGTGTGACATCTGTGAGTTTGCTAAGATTTTCACCACCCTAACTAACCGCTCACAGCGAGACTGCCTCAGGCCTCCCCCAAAGGGGCCTGCCCTGTGAAACTTGCTGGCAACAGGAGCAGAGCAGAACGCGTTCTCTCTGCCAGTGGGTGGAGGTCAAAAGCGGGTACCCAGTTCCATCTCCCAAAGTCTGTTGTTGTTCACCTTTGAGTCAATTCCGACTCATAGTACCACCAGGGCTCCTTTCCTAAAGTCTACAGAGTCACTCCCCCTACTCCTGGGGAGGAGAGACTGAAGGAGGGGAAAGACCATAAGTGTTACTCTACTGGGGGTCCTTCCACACAGAAACATCAGGAGCACAAAGGAAATTACACCTTATCACCAAGCTGAGGAACCCACACACGAGGGAGTGCATTTGCAGCATCATGAGGACAAGGATGGGAAGCACAAAAACTGATTAAAACTTACTTTATGAATGATATATACTCCCTTATTAGTATGATAGAGGAGTCCCTGGATGACAGTTAAGCACTCTACTGCTAGCCGAAAGGTTGGTAGTTCGAACCCACCCATAAAGCCTGGCAATCTGCTTCCAAAGGTCACAGCCTGGAAAACTCTCTGGAACACAGATCTACTCTGACACATATGTGGTCGCTGTGAGTTGGAGTCAGCTCATCGCAACTAACAACAACAGGGTGATAGAAATTAATGGGGGGGGGGTGGATTTCTGGTATTGTTAATAATAACAACAGCAATAATAACATTTATGAGTGCTCACCGAATGCCAGGAGGTCTTCTAAATGCATTCGTAAGTAAACTCATATGTACTGGACCACAGAGTTTGCACTCTAAAGTAGTTTACCATTCACTATTATCTAAAACTAAGTTCTATAAAGAAATACTTAACTTGGGGATTAAATGTGAAGTTTTTTAAATCTCTGAAAACGTGTCCTTCTCTCAACACATGGCTTTACCAAGGTGGTTGCTACGGAGATGTTGTCAAGTGAGAGCTCAAGCGGCTTTATTTCTTCCCTTGATGTGGATAATTGAAGGATTTTTGTGAGTTTTATCTGCGGTACTTGTTCATCATACTGAGTTTTGTTATTTCTCTATAAAGAAAGCTTTCCAGGGACTTCTGCAGATAAACTGTGCTAATTCTAGAAGAATAAGAAAAAATCCTATATAAGAGTTGAAATACAAGTACAGTTCACATAAAATGTGAATTCCAAACAAAAATTTATTGACACTATATTGACTTTATAGATATTTCCCTAGCTAGAAAATTGAACATAGAAATGTGGTGTCATTTCTGAAGTACCTGGCCTCCTGTTTCTGTCCAGCCTCTAAATGGTGGAGTGTCCCAGGGCTTAGTCCTGGGTCCTGACTGGACTCTTCTACATATATGCTCTCCAGAAAGGGTCTCATGTACTAACTCAGCCCTCAATAGCATTTGCATGCCAGTGATACCCAAATGTCAACCTGTGCTCTGAGATCTAGGCTTCATGTATCCACCTGGATTTCCTGCATGTCTCTTAGACTTATTACATCCAGAGCAGAAATTTTTATTGTTGTCCTTAACCTGCTTTTACCCTGCCTACCTGTCTTAGTTATCTAGTGCTGCTTTAACAGAAATACCACAAACCAAAAAAAAACAAGCCCATTACCATCGAGTTGATTCCAACTCATAGCAACCCTATAGGACAGAGTAGAACTGCACCATAGGGTTTCCAAGAAGCAGCTGGTGGATTCAAACTGCTGACTTTTTGGTTAGCAGCCAAATGTTTAACACTGCGCCACCAGGGCTCCAGAGATACCAGAAATGGGTGGATTTAACAAACAGAAGTTTATTCTCTCACAGTCTGTTGTTGTTAGGTACCATCGAGTCAATTGTGACTCATAGCAACCCTGTGTACCACAGAATGGTTGTTGTTATGCTTGAGCCCATTGTTGCAACCACTGTGTCAATCCATCTCGATGGTCTTCCCCTTTACCAAGCATGATGTCCTTCTCCAGGGACTTATCCCTCTGGATAATTTGTCCAAAATATACGAGACAAAGTCTTGTCATTCTCGCTTCTGGAGGAGCATTCTAGCTGTACTTCTTTCAAGACAGATTTGTGTGTTCTTTTGGCAGTCCATGGTATAGTCAACATTCTTTGCCAACACCACAACCCAAAGGCATCAGTGCTTCGGTCTTCCTCATTTATTGTCCAGCTTTCCCATGCATATGAGGGGATTGAAAACACCATGGCTTGAGTCAGGCACAGCTTAGTTCTTAAAGTAACATCTTAGCTTTTTCACACTTGGAAGAGGTCTTTTGCAGAAGATTAGCCCAATGCAGCGCATTGTTTGATTTCTCAAGTGCTGCCTCCATGGGTGTTGATTGTGAATCCAAGTAAAATGAAATCTTGACAACGTCAGTCTTTTCTCCATTTATCATGATGATGTTTATTGGTCCAGTTGTGAGGATTTTTGTTTTCTTTATATTGAGGTATAATCTGTACTGAAGGCTGTAGTCTTTGATCTTCATGAGTAAGTGCTTCAAGCCCTCTTCACTTTCAGTAAGCAAGGTTGTGTCATCTGCGTAGTGCAGGTTGTTAGTGAGTTTTCCTCCAATCCTGATGACCTGTTCTTCATATAGTCCAGCTTCTCAGATTATTTGCTCAGCATACAGATTGACTAGGTATGGTAAAAGGATACAACCCTGACGCACACCTTTCCTGACTTTAAACCACATAGTATCCACTTGTTCTGTTCAAACAACTGCCTCTTAATCTATGTACAGATTCCTCATGAGTACAGTTAAGTGTTCTGTAATTCACATTCTTCACAGTGTTATCCATAATTTGTTATGATCCACACAGTTGAGTGCCTTCGCATAGTCAGTAAAACACAGGTAAACATCTTTCTGGTATTCTCTGCTTTCAGCCAGGATCCATCTGACATCAGCAATGATATGCCTGGTTCCACATCGTCTTCTGAATCCAGCTTGAATTCCTGAAAGTTCCCTGTCAATGTACTGCTTCAACCACTTTTGAATGATCTTCAGCAAAATTTTACTTGTGTGTGATATTAATGATATTGTTCTATAGTTTCCACATTCAGTCTGGGAGGCTAGAAGTCTGAATTTAGGACTCCAGCTCTGGAGGAGGAAGGCTTTCTCTTTTCTGTCGGCTCTGGGGGATGGTCCTTGTCATCAGTCTTCTCCCTGGTCTAGGAGCTTCTCAGCACAGGGACCCCGAGTCCAAAGGATGTGCTCCACTCCCGGCACTTCTTTCATGATGGCATGAGGTCCCTCCCTTTCTACTCACTTCTCTCTCCTTTCATCTCTTGTAAGATAAAAGGTGATGCAGACAGGCTGTGACCTGAGTAGGTGTGTTGCATCTGGCACTAATCCTCTTTAACATAACCTAATCTTGCCTCATTAACCACAGACAGAGATGAGGATTTACAACACATAGGAAAATTACATCAGATCACAGATTGGAGGACAACACACACATGGGAATTTTATGGCCTAGCCAACTTGACACACATTTTTGGAGGTCACAGTTCAGTCCATAACATCACCCCATCTTTTCCATAATAGTGAATGCACCAGCATTAATTGGATTGTTCAAGCAAAAAACCAGGACATTATCCTAATTCAGCACAATCCAATAGAAATACAGTATAAGCCACATATGTCATTTTACATTTTCTAGTAGTCACATTAAAAAAAACGTACAATTGAAATTAATTTCGATAATGTACTTTACCTCAGTATATTTGAAATACTCTTATTTCTACATGACTAAAAATTATTAATGAGATATTTTACATTTTTTGTACTAGGTCTTCAAAATCCATAATGTATTTTACACCAAGCTGTACATCTCATTTCACACTAGCCACATTTCAAGTGCTCAGTGTCCACATGTAGCTAGCAGCTACTGTGTTGGATGGTACAGTCTTAGATGCTTCATCTCTCATTCCTCAAATCGAATCCATCAACATAATCTATATTAATTTCCTAGGGCTGCTGTGAAAAGTACCACAAATTGAGTTGCTTGTAAGAACAGAAATTGATTATCTCACAGGAGTCCAAATTCAGGGTGTTGGCAGGGCCATGCTCTCTCCAAAGGCTCTAGGGGAAGATCCTTTCTTCTTGTCTCTCCCAGCTTCTGGTAGCACCAGGCGTTCCTTGGCTTGTAGTTGGAGCGTAACTCCGTTGCCACAGTGTTTTTCTCTTTGTATTTGTCTCCTTGTCTCTTCTCTTTTATAAGGACACCACTCATATTGGGTTAGTACCTATCCTACTCTAGTACGACTTCATGTTAACTTACCTAATTGCATTTTCAAAGACTATTTCCAAACAAGGTCACATTCACATGTACCAGGGATTAGGACGTCAACATATCTTTTTGAGGAACACAATTCAATTCATAACAATGTGCTCTTGTCTCTAAAATGCATGTAAACCATCTGCTTGTCTGTACCTCCACTACTGTTGCCATCTTTTTAATTTTACCATGACTGATCCCTACATCCCCTTTCTCATCAACTCCATTCTGTTGCCCAAGCAGCAGCCAGATTAACCATTTTGAAACATTTGTTCTTAACAAACATTTATTAAGTGATTATGTGCCAGACTCTTATTTTAGGTGCGAGACACAGCAATAGGGTAACGGTTAAAAGCAGCTTGTCCAGGTTTAAATCCTGCCTCTGCTACTTACTAGCTGTGTGACCTTGGGTAAGTTGCTAAACCAATCTTCATTTTCCTCATCTGTAGAATGAGAACAATACTAGTATTTACCTTACAGGGTTATTGTGAGAATCCAGTTAATTAATAAACGTGAAGTATGTGGTATATACATAGTAAGCACTCAGAAAATGATAGTGATTTTTTTAGTCTATGTTTTGTTGAGAGATAGATTGTAAAGATATATTTAGCATAATGTCTGCTAGCACTAACTGGTGATGAAAAACTGAAACCATCTAAGGGATGGAGGATGGAGATGCTATTACAGATGGGTTGACTGTTTTCATTGCCTCCTCACTTTGTTGGTGAGGGAGGGATTCCCACTCTAGGCTTGTGGGGGTGGCTGAACACATAACAACTGACACTGGGCAGATGCTATTAACAAAGTTTATTAGTCACGTATACACACAAGCTGAGGGAGGAGGACACTGCATACCACTCTGGGCTATGAGGGGTTGCCCTCGGGGGTTTGCCCTTGGAAACAGGCTGCAACCAGGAGCTATGGGAGGCAGGCTTTGTAGTATCCAGAGGGTGGGGTGACCCCTGGTTACCACTGGAAGATGTGATCAGCTTGTTTGAATGATTTCAGGGGCTGGTAGGGCACTGGAACCTACTACTCAGGGTTGAGAATAAACTGCATTTGTTTGGTTTGCTAAGGAGAATTGTTTGCTAAGGGACCTTTCCATGAGAGTAGAGTGGGGAGAGAAACTTGTAGTTAGGCCATTGAAGACCCATTTTCAGATGTTAAGGCAGCACATATTTTTAATTTGAGGCCTTACTCCACACTGATCAAGGAAGCCTTCTGTGAGGAAAAGACATTGCCCAAAGAGGGGAACGGAGTAGAGGAGTAAGCTATGCAAAAATCCTACCATGTCATTTCCCTCTTGAAAACCCTTCAGTGGAATCCCCTTGGGTTTTGAATAAAACCAGAACTTTGACTTGGCCCAGGAGGCTGCTCATCCTGTGTCAGCTGTCTTTTTCTTTAATGTATATACATCGTCGTCGTCGTTGTGCTTTAAGTGAAAGTTTACAGCTCAGGTTAGTTTCTCATACAAAAATTTATACACACATTATTGTGTGACCCTAGTTGTTCTCCCTGTACTGTGACAGCACACTCCTCCTTTCCATCCTGGATTTCCCATGTCCATTCAGCCAGTTCCTGTCCCTCTCTGCCTTCTCATCTCTCCCCCAGACAGGAGCTGACTAGTCTCGTGTCTCTACTCGAGCTAAGAAGCACATCATTTTATGTCTTGTAGTCCAGTCTAATCTTTGTCTGAAGAGTTGTCCTTGGGAATGATTTTAGTTTTGGGCTAACACAGAGTCTGGGATCCATGTCTTCTGGGTTCCCTCCAGCCTCAGTCAAACCATTAAGTCTGGTCTTTTCACTAGAATTTGAGTTCTGTACCCCACTTTTCTCCTGCTTTGTCAGGGACTCTCTGTTGCGTTCCTTGTCAGGGAGGTCACTGTGGTAGCCAGGCACCATCTGGTCTCAGGCTGATGAAGTCTCTGGTTTATGTGGCTAACATTTTCCCTCTGTCTTTGGTGTTCTTCATTCTCCTTTGCTCCAGGTGGGTTGGGACGAATCGATGCATTTTAGATGGCTGCTCGCTAGCTTTTAAGACCCCAGACACCACTTACCAAAGTGGGATGCAGAACATTTTCTTAAACTTAGTTATGTCAGTTGATCTTGACGTCCCCTGAAACCATGATCCCCAGACCCCTGCCCCTGCTGCTCTGTCCCTCAGAGTGTTTGGTTGTATTCAGGAAGCTTCTTAGTTTTGGTTTAATCTAGTTGTACTGACTTCCCCTGTAGTGTGTATTGTCCTTCCCTTCACCTAAGATACTTCTTGTCTACTATCTAGTTAGTGAATACTCTTCCCCCTCCCTCCCCACCCTCATAACCATCAAGGAATATTTTCTTCTGTATTTAAACCTTTTCTTGAGTTGTTATAATAGTGGTCTTACAGAATATTTGACCTTTTGCGACTGACTGATTTCACTTACCATAATGTCTTCCAGATCTATCCATGTTATGAGATGTTTCATGAATTTATTGTTGTTCTTTATCATTGTGTAGTATTCCATTGTGTGAATGTACCGTAATTTGTTAATCCATTCATCCGTTGATGAGCACCTAGGTTGTTTCCATCTTTTTGCTATCGTGAACAGTGCTGCAGTGAACATGGGTGTGCATGTATCTATTCATGTGACAACTCTTATTTCTCTAGGATATATTCCAAGGAGTGGGATTTCTGGATCATATGGTAGTTCTGTTTCTAGCTTTTTAAGGAAGCGCCAAATCCATTTCCAAAGTGGTTGTACCATTTTACATTCCTACCAACAGTGTATAAGTGTTCCAGTTTCTCCACAACCTCTCCAACATCTGTTATTTTGGTTTTTTTGGTTAATGCTAGTCTTGTTGGGGTGAGATGGTATCTCATTGTAGTTTTGATTTGCATTTCTCTAATGGCTAATGATGCTGAGCATTTCATCATGTGTCTGTTAGCCACCTGAATGTCTTCTTTGGTGAAGTGCCTATTTATATCCTTTGCCCATTTTTTAATTGGGTTATTTGTCTTTTTGTTGTTGAGGTTTTACAATATCTTATAGATTGTAGAGATCAAACGCTGACCAGATTTTTTGTAGCCAAAATTTTTTCCCAGTCCATAGGTTGTCTTTTTACTCTTCTGGTGAAGTCTTTTGATGAGTATAAGTGTTTGATTTTTAGGAGCTCCCAGTTATCTAGTTTCTCTTCTGGTGTCTGTGCATTGTTACTTATGGTTTATATTCTGTTTATGCCATGTATTAGGGCTCCTAGCATTGTCCCTACTTATTCTTCCATGATCTATCATTTTAGATTTTATATTTAGGTCTTTGATCCATTTTGAGTTAGTTTTTGTACATGGTGTGAGGTATGGGTCTTGTTTCAGTTTTTTGTCGATGGGTATCCAGTTATGCCAGCACCAATTGTTAAACAGACTGTCTTTTCCCCATTGAACGGAATTTAGGCCTTTGTCAAATATCAGCTGCTCATAGGTGGATGCATTTATGTTTGGATTCTCAATTCTGTTCCATTGGTCTATGTATCTGTTGTTGTACCAGTACCAGGCTGTTTTGACTACCGTGGTAGTGTAGTAGGTTCTAAAATCAGGTAATGTGAGGCTTCCTGCTTTGTTCTTCTTCTTCAGTAATGCTTTACTTACCCAGGGCCTCTTCCCTCTCCATATGAAGTTGATGATTTGTTTCGCCATCTCATTAAAAAATGCCATTGGAATTTGAATCGGGATTGCACTGTATCTGTAGATTGCTTTGGGTAAAATTGACATTTTCACAATGTTGAATCTTCTTATCCATGAGCAAGTTATGTTTTTCCACTTATGAAGGTCTCTTTTGATTTCTTGCAGTAGTATCTTGTAGTTTTCTTTGTATAGGTCTTTTACATCTCTGGTTAGATTTATTCCTCAGTATTTTATCTTCTTGGAGGCTATTGTAAATGGTATTGATTTAGTGATTTCCTCTTCGAAGTTCTCTGTTGGTGTAGGTGAATCCAGCTGATTTTTGTATGTTTATCTTGTATCCTGATACTTTGCTGAAATCTTCTATTATTTCCTGTGGTTTTCTTGTGGATTCTTCGGGGTTTTCTGCGTATAAGATCATATCATCTGCAAATAGACATACTTTTGCTTCTTCCTTACCAATTTGGATGCCCTTTATTTCTTTTTCTGGCCTAATTGCTCTGGCTAGGACCTCCAGCACAATTTTGAATAAGAGTGGTGATAGAGGGCATCCTTTTCTGGTTCCCGTTCTCAAGGGGAGTGCTTTCAGACTATCTCCATTTAGGATGTTGTAGCTGTCGGCTTTGTATAAATGCCCTTAATTATGTTGAGGAATTTTCCTTCTATTCCTATTTTGCTGAGAGCTTTTATCATGAATAGGTGTTGAACTTTGTCCAATGCCTTTTCTGCACCAATTGATAAGACCATGTGGTTCTTGTCTTTTTTTTGATATGTTGTTGAATCCTATTGGCTAGAATTTTGTTGAGGATTTTTGAGTCTATGTTCATAAGAGATATTGGTCTGTAATTTCCTTTTTTTGTGGTGTCTTTATGTGGTTTTGGTATCAGGGTTATTCCGGCTTCATAGAATGAGTTTGGGAGTATCCCACCTTTTCTATACTCTGAAATACCTTTAGTAGTGGTGATGTTAACTCTTCTCTGAAAGTTTGGTAGAATTCTTCAGTGAAGTCGTCCGGGCCAGGGCTTCTTTTTGTTGGGAGTTTTTAATTACCTTTTCAATCTCTTCTTTTGTTATAGTTTAGTTGTTCTACCTCTGTTTGTGTTGGTTTAGGTAGGTAGTGTGTTTCTAGAAATTTTTCCATTTTCTCTAGGTTTTTGAATTTGTTGGTGTACAGTTTTTCATAGTATTCTGTTATGATTCTTTTAATTTCAGTTGGGTCTGTTGTGATATTGCCCATCTCATTTCTTATTTGGGTTATTTGTTTCCTTTCCTGTTTTTCTTTTGCCAGTTTGGTCAATGGTTTATCGATTTTGTTGATTATTTCAAAGAACCAGCTTTTGGTCTTGTTAACTCTTTTCAATTGTTTTTCTGTTCTCTGTTTCATTTAATTCTGCTCTGATTTTTATTATTTCCTTTCTCCTGGCACCTGAGGGCTTCTTTTGCTGCTGTCTTTCTGTTTGTTTGAGTTGTGGGGTTAATGTTTTGATTTTGGCCCCTTCTTCTTTTTGGATGTGTGCATTTATTGCTATAAATTGATCTCTGAGCGCTGCATTTGCTGGTCCCAGCGGTTCTGGTAGGGTGTGTCTCAGTCTCATTTGATTCTGTGGATTTCTTTATTCCATTCCTAAATTTCTTCTGTAGTTTTTGAGCAAGTTGTTGTTCAGTTTCCATGTGTTCTGGTTTTTTTTTTTTTTTTTTTCTTCCTTGTTCTGTTATTGATTTCTACTTTTGTGGCTTTATGGTCAGAAAAGATGAAAAGATGCTTTGTAATATTTTAATGTTTTGGATTTTGTTAGGGCTTGCTTTATGACCTAATATGAGGGCTGATCTGGAGAATGTTCCATGTGTGTTGGAAAAGAAAGTATACTTGGCTGCTGTTGGGTGTAGTATTCTGTATGTCTTTGAGATCAGGTTGGTTGATTGTGGCATTTAGATCTTTGTGTCTTTACTGAGCCTTTTTCTGCATGCTTTCACCAAAAGTGGTGTTGAAGTCTCCTACTATTATTGTGGAGCTATCTCTCTCTCTTTTCAGTGCTGTTAGAGTTTGTTTTATATATTTTAGAGCCCTATTGTTGGGTGGGTAAGTAATTATTGTGTCCTCCTGGTGTATTGACCCTTTAATCATTATATAGTGTCCTTCCTTATCCTTTATGGTGGATTTTGCTTTAAAGTCTATTTTGTCAGAGATTAATATTGCCATTCCTGCTCTTTTTTGAGTTTTGTTTGCTTGATATATTTTTTCCCATCCTTTGGGTCCTTGTTTGTGTCTTTAAGTATAAGGTTTGTCTCTTGTAGACAGCATATAGATGGATCGTGTTTTTTCATCCATTATGCCAGTCTCTGTCTCTTTATTGGTGCGTTTAGTCCATTTACATTCAGCATAATTATTGATAGATATGAGTTTAGTGCTGTCATTTTGATGTCTTTTTTTTGTGTGTTGTTGACAGTTTATTTGTTCCATCTAATTTTCTGTGCTGAATCGTTTTTCTTTATCTTCATCTTTTTCATGGTTGTTGATTTTGTATTTGCTGAGTCTTTATGTTTTTCTTGTTTTTTTGTTTGTTTTGACTTGTAGGATTGTTAGTTTCCTTTGTAGTTACTTTAATATTTACCCCTATTTTTCTAAGTTTAAACCAATCTTTTATTTCTTGATATCGCCTTGACTTCATTTCCATATGAAAGATCTGTGACTATATTTTATACTCCCTCGCTTTTGTTTTTATGTTGTCATCTTTTACATATTGACGTCTCTGTTTCCAAACCTGCAGCATTTTAGCTTTGATTTATTTTCGTGACTTCTGTATCTGGATTGATATCTGGTTGCTATATCCTGTGTTCTAGTCTTGGGTTGTTACCTGATGTTACTGATTTTCTAACCAGAGGACTCCCTTTAGTATTTCTTGTAATTCTGGTTTAGTTTCTGCAAATTGCCTAAACTTCTGTTTATCTGGAAATGCCCTAATTTTGCCATCATATTTGAGAGACAGTTTTGCTGAATATATAATTCTTGGCTGGCAGTTTTTTTCCTTCAAGCCTTTATGTATGTCATCCCGTTGCCTTCTTGCCTGCATGGTTTCTGCTGAGTAGCCCGAGCTTATTCTTATTGACTCTGCTTTGTAGATGACTTTTCTATTATCCCTAGCTGCTCTTACAATTTTCTCTTTATCTTTGGTTTTGGCAAGTTTGATTATAATATGTCGTGGTGACTTTCTTTTGGTATCTACCTTGTGCGGGGTTCAATGAGCATCTTGAGTAGGTATCTTCTCATCTTTCACGATATCAGGGAAGTTTTCTGCCAACAAATCTTCAACAATGTTCTCCATATTTTCTGTTATCTCCCCCTGTCCTGGTACTCAGATTACTCATAGGTTATTCTTGGTAGAGTCCCACATAATTCTTAGGGTTTCTTCATTTTTTAGAATTCTTTTATCTGATTTTTCCTCAAGTAAGTTGGTGTCACTAATTCTGACTTCCATAGTGTCAATTCTGCTCCTATGACTTTCTGTTGAGTTGTCTAATTCTGAAATGTTAATCTTCTAGATTTCTGTTTGCTGTCTGTCTATGGATTTTTTCAGCATGTTAAATTTGTTATTGTGTTCTTCTCTAATCTTCTTAAGTTCCTTTGTTGCTTTGTCTGTATGTTCCTTGGCATGTTCTGTGTTTTGCATGATCTCCTTCCTGATATCTTGAAGAGTTTTGTATATTGATCTTCTGTGTTTTACCTCCAGTAATTCCAAGAAGTTCTCTTCGTCTGGAAAATTTCTTGCTTCTTTGTTTTGGGAGCTTGCTGAAGCCATCATGGTCTTCCTCTTTATGTGATTTGATATTGACTTTTGTCTCTAAACCATCAATAAGTTATTGTATTTATTTATTTTATGTTTGCTTGCTGTGTCCTAGCTTCTTGTTTTGTTTTGTTTTGATATGCCCAGATAGACTGCTCTGGTGAGCTAGTTTGATTATTGGTGCCTTTGAAGCTCTAATATCCTGTCACCAGGTGGTTAGATCTGTTACTAGGTATGTGAGCCCAGGAGCCCATTTACATTTCTTGTATGGATTCAGCTCAGTCATCCAGGTAGTCGGTCACCAAGTGTGTGATACAGACTCTCAACTACAGTCCTAGATGGGCAGGGGTGATTGGTGTAGGTATCTGGCTGCAGTAGGGGGTCTGTGCTGAGCAAGGCAGGGGGCTGACGGCTGCCCCTGAGCATCTAGGAGGAAAGTGTCTCCCTGTTCCCTAGAGCGCACATAGGTGGGTGGGTTTTGCAGCCAGACTTTGGGCACCTAGTGCTGTTGTCTGTATGGACTGGAGGCACCACTTATTCTTGGAGCCCTTTTGCTGGTGGCTAGGTGGTACGGGTGGAGTCACCAGTCATCAGGCCTCTCATGTGGGTAGGTGAGGACCCTGCTTAATGAGCAGAGTGGTGTGAAATGTCATAAACCTGCCACTCCACCATGTAGCTGATACAGTTGAAGCTAGGCTTAAGGTATATACCCTGTTGTACTGTGCTAATGAGGGCCTACACTGTTGAAATGGGCCCACACTGGTCTGTGCAAGGGTGAAAGGCATTCATATTCTGTGGACACCCATTATGCTGCGCCTAGGCAAGGGAGCTGTGCCTACACTGAGTTCTCGGCTTAGGGGAGCTGACAGATTATTTTTTCCTGTTTGTTAATTTTTTCCCTCTCCAAGGCTGGGGAATGGCTCAGGGCATGTGACAGGCCCTACTTCCAGCCCAGGGGACTCGGCAGTTGGCTGAACCTGGGCTGGGACCCAATGCAGAATGGGGAGGGGGCAAATAAATGGGAGAGAGGTTTTTCCCGAAGGGGGTGTTTTTTGATCTACGCAGTAGGTTAGACATATGTACTTATGTTTTGCCAATTGAGTGCCACTTTTCACTGATTCTGGAGGCTTGAGTAGGCTCTCTGCCTCTCAGACTCTCCCAATGTGGAAATCGTGTCCTGAGCTCCACTGCTTGCCTCACCGCATTCACCAGCTGATCTGGCCTGAAGGGTTCCAGTTTCCACTGGGTCACGTCTGGCAACTCCTCGCTGCTTCGGAACCATCTTTCCCTTCCCCTGCTGCTCAGTCTGATTCCTCAGCTTTGCCTTTAATGTTCAGGGCACCTACATTGTCATATGTAATCAATTCATTTGTTTTTTTGGGTCTTTGTTGTAAGAGGGACCACAGGAAGCACCTGACTACTCTGTCATGTTGGCCCCGCCTAATGTATATACTTTGAAGCCTAGATTCATGGGAGAGGAAAAAAATCCAGTGTGCTTCTATTTTGTATAATTTTGAGATGTGTCTGAGTCTTACGAAAGGAGCCCAGGTGGTACAATGTTTAAGCATGCAAGGCTAGTAACCAGAAGGTTGGAGGTTTGAACTCACCAGCTGCTCCGCAGGAGAGAGATGTGGCAGTCTGTTTGCATAAAGATTACAACCTTGGAAACCATATGGGGCAGTTCTGCTCTGTTGTATGGGGTTGCTATAATTGGAATCAACTGGACGGCACCTAACAATAACATTAATTTTATGAACCTTAACTCTTTTTCATTTTATTATAGTTAGAAGCAAGAGCCCAACGTACCTGGACTGAAATTCTGTCTCTGCCGTTTTTTAACTCTGTGACTAGATTTCAGGTGCATCTCTCCTTTCTACTAGCTCCACTGTGGTCACCCGTGCATTTACCGAGTGCCTGTCGTGTTACAACCTTTCTGGGTCTCAGTTTCCTTACCAGAGAGGGGAAGGAATAGCTACCTCATCAGGTTGTTGTGGTGATTAAAGAGCTAGCATAAAGCATGCAACAGTGTCTCACAGTGTGAGTTACACTGTAACTATCATTTTTCCAACAGCTGTGCTCCATTTCTTATAAAAGAAATAACCATTTGTCTGGGGGTAAAATTAATACTGAATTATATGCATGTTAATTTTTGCTTTGCTTTGCAAAGTTCAGAATCTGAAGTTGCACTTTCACTTATTTAAATGTGAGGGTTCCATCTAGTGGTCAAATTGTAGTGCATAGTCTTGAGTCTTGTTAGTTGCCTTGGAGTTGATTCCAACCCATGGAGACCAGACGTGTGCAGAGCAGAACTGCTTCCTAGGTTTTCAAGGCTGTGACCTTTTAGAAACAGATCACCAGGCCTGTTTTCTGAGGTGCCTCTGGGTGGGTTTAAACTGCCAACATTTCAAATAGTAGTCGAGTGTTTAACCATTTGTGCCACCCAGGGACTCCAGTAGCCTGCATGTAGGACACTTTTTCAATCTGTGAATTGTGAAATTAAGAAAAAAAGAGATTAAAATAGAAGAGAAAGTATCAAAGAGTGCATGAGAATTGTTTATAAAATTTATTAGATACATTCCACAAAATGATTTTATTGAAATATTAAAATACAGTCTATGTGTATGTGTGTATGTTTGTGTGCGTGTATAACATGGGCACAATATAAAATGCTCTTTTTGACAGGGTTGTTTTTAAAATAGTTAGAAAGTATATTCTAGGAAACTTGGTTATCTTAAATCAGGGATGAATATTTAGGCTTAACTTGGGCTGAACTTTAGAATTACTTGAGGGGCTTAAAATACTGTTGCTTCGTCCCGCCGTCAGAGATTCTTATTTATTTGGTCTTGGGTTGTCTGGGCATCAGGATTTTTAAAAGCTACTCAGGTAATTCCAGTGTGCACCCAAGGTTAAAACTTAAATCCATCAAAAATTAGAGCTTGCAAGAACCTAAGAGATGATGGCCAATTCTCTTAGTTTTATATGTGAGAGAACTGAGATCTGGAGAATGTAAATGACTTACCAAAAGTCACAGTGGTAGTTAGTAGAAAAGTTACTAACTTGAAGTAACATGATAGGTGTTTTGGAACTTGTCAGAAGTCCGGTAAATATGTCATTTCATTTTTTGGAGGACTTTTAAAAAGAGGTGGTGATGAAGCAGAGAATATATCATGTCTGTTTAATCCCAAGTCAAATTGTAACTGCTTTTAATACTTCAACAAAATAATTCTGTGGAATTTATCTATTTAATTTCTATTTACTGAGTTAATTAAAATTATACTTTGTGTGCCAGAAGAATCTACATTACTGATTTTTTGTTTTCACAAACATCCAGTTTGGGGTTATTTACCACTTACGTCTCTTAAGTACAATGAAATAATTTTACCCACTTGTTTATTTTCCTCACAGAAACTGAGATTGTGGGTTAGTGATAATCTTAGTGATAATCTCCTTGACTCTTACTAATCATCAGGATAGCACTTGTGACTGTCAGAAACTCCACACTCTAAAACAAAAATTGCCATATAGTCAGTTCCAACATGTGGTAACCCCATGTGGGTCAGAGTAGAAATACGCTTCATAGGGTTTTCAATGGCTGATTTTTTGGATGTAGAGTGCCAGGCGTTTCTTCTGGGTGGACTTAAACCTCCAACCTTTCGGTTAGTAATTGAGCAGTTTACTGTTTATACCACCCAAGGTCTCCCTACACCCTCTAAAATGTGATTAATTAAATGTCATGGTCCTCATATTCAAAAACTCTATAGAATTTTTAGGATTAAAGGGACTTACAAAAAAAGAGCTGTCAAATGAACATATTCATTGTATGTAAATGTGCCCATAGTCAGCTAATAGGATAAGATGCATCTGCTGGGTCATGGGTGTGTTTGGGGTCAGTCGAGAAGATTTTTGAGTGGAGGAAAAGAGAGGGGTTCAGATTTAAGTAACAGCTTGAAGTAAAGTTAATAATCATCTTGTTTAAATTAGAGTAAAAAACCTTTTGTAATGGAAAACGAAAATCTTTGGGAAGGTGTCTTGGTGGGTGGGAGGGAGGGAGGGAGAGAGAAAGGGTGTATGGGTTTCCATTATTAGGGGTTTTTAATGATAGAATGTCAGAGCCCAGAAAGAACTTGGAGGTAAAGTCCATCCTCCTCATTGTGCAGATGAGGAAGCTGAGACGTGGAGACCTCAGCAAGTGGCACAGTTAGCCCCACAACTTCTCCAGTGCCTTCCTTGGCTATCGTAGGCTGCCTCACATCACTGAATTTGAGAGATAATTATGAATCACTAGTCAGAATTGACTCAGTGGCACACAATGACAACAACAGCATATTCTGTACGTATTTTCATAAACTCAAAAATGTTCACTTAAGAGGGCGGTGGAGTAATACGCCGAAGTGAGCAGTCACTCTCATTTATCCACCAGCAGCTAACCCACTGAACAGCAAATAAAAGCAAACATAAACTGAGATCTCAGAACACTGAATGGCAGCTGAGGTGTTGGAGAATCGAAGTGAGTCCAGAGGAGGATCCCGAGACAGCACAGAATCTGGGGAAACCTACCTGCTAGTATCTGGAGCATTCACTCAATAGCAGCCATTTTAGGATGGGGTTGGGCAACACCCAGAACAAAGAACACAGAACAGGAACTAAACTGAGGAAGCTGTAGCCCAATTTCTAAGGCTGCGCAAATTGGCCGTGGGAGTTTGTGGGCCATGCAGTTGGGAGGGGGCGAAGGGAGACTGTGGCACTGTGAGATAGAGCTGTTGAATCTTGCCAAGACTCCACATGAACAGGTACTAGGATCAGGAGGAGCTAAAAAGGCACCAGGTTGAGGGGGATACTCCAGATGGACAATACAGAGGGAAACAGCTGACTCCTGGCCCGCAGCAGGAGGCAGTCAGAGAGCCTGTGCAGAGGCACCTGTGAGGGAAAGATGGTAGACCGCTCCCCACCTTTGCCATGGGAAAGCTGAACACAGCTGCTTATGTTAGTGTCTGCAGCTAGCTAAAATTTGCCATATATGCATACTGAATTCTAGAGCCCAAGCACCCAGAAATCCTAAATCCAAAAAAAACCCAAACCTACTGACATCGAGTTGATTCCAACTCATATTGACCCTATAGGACAGAGTAGAACTACCCCATAGGGTTTCCAAGGCTGTAATCTTTATGGACATAGACTTCCGCATCTTTCTCCCAAGGAGCTGCTGGTGGGTTCGAACTGCTGACCTTTCGGCTAGCAGCCAAGCACTTAACCAGTGCGCCACCAGGGCAGATGAGAGTGTCCTCTAGTGGTTCTTAGTAGAATATAGCAGAGCGAAATCAAACCAAGTATAACCAGAAAATTTTCCCATGAAAATCAGAACAAAATTTAAATTATTAAAAAAAAAGATATCAGAACAGCCCAAGTTCAACAAAAAAACAGTAAAACATACAAAAACCACAAGAGAAGAAGAACTAATCAAAATGATAACATGAAGAAAAGGAAATTTCTCCTGTGGAGGCCAGGTTAATGCAAAAAATAGAAAATTTTCCAACACTGGTGCCAAATATGTTTAAAAAAGGAAGAAAGCACCCAGAAAACAAACTAGTGGAGATCAGGAAACAAATGAAGGAACAAAATGAGAGACTTAACAAAGAAATTGAAAACATAAAAAAAAACACAGAGAACTATTGGAACTGAAGAATAAAGCAACTGAATTAGAAAGAGCAAGAGAAACACCCAGTAATAGAGTCAAACAGACCAAAGATAGACTAAGTGAACTAGAAGACAGAATAACTGAACTTTTCAAGTCTCAAGAAAAACAAGAAAAGAACAAAAAAGAAGTGAAGAAAGACAAATGGAAATATGAGATTCAATTAAGAAATCTAACATTAGAATTATTGGGATTTCAGAGTACCATGACAGCAATAAAGACATAGAAAGAATTTTCCAAGAAATAATCAATTTCCCAGACCTGGACAGAAAACAAAACATGCAGATACAGGAAAGTACACAACCCCCAATTAAATGAAATGGTAAAAAGTTCGTCTCTGCTCCACATCCTAATAAAATTCCTGAAACTAAAGACAAGGAGAGAATTCTGAAAACAGCCAGAGAAACATACTATATACCTGCTCCTCACTTACTGACCATCTTGTTATCTGACATTTTGCATTTACAGCAATAGTAAAACATCTACTGTCTGACTGTTTTGCACATCAGTGAGGTGGTGAACAGGGCAGCAATGGCTGCGGAGTGTCCCCTCCCTCGAGGAAGGTCTCCGGAAGTTGGGCTGTGCCACCCAGCACCCTGTGGTCCCTCCTGCCAGCGGGGGCACTGTGTCTGTCTTCCAGAAGGGGCTGGCTTCTTCCATGGTCATGACCTCCAGGTGGACATGCCGGTGACTGTTCTGGCTTCCCAGCTCTTATGTGGCCTGAAGCCCTGCAGCTCAGATTTTCTGTAGGGTGGGAAGGGAGTAAAGAAAGAGGCATTAGAAGAGGGTGTTTTGAAGAAACACGTGTGAGTCTAATGACATCCAAAAGTGAGCTGAACTCCATGAGGGAAGCTCTGACTCAGCACAGGAGGAGGGTGAAGTGACTGAGCTGTGGGTCCTCCAGTCACACAGCCCAGCTTTATCGAGCTTTGTCTCCTCTAGTCCTCCTTCTCCACAGAGGAATAGTTCATAACTGGACTCATCACAATGATGAACACATCAGTAAATCTTAGCTCTTATTATTTCTACAGTCATAGTTTCTAAATTAAGAAAATCAGACGAATGTCTGACAACAGAAAAAAAAGTCCTCCTTTTTCATATAATGACAATTTTTGCATAACAACCTGGTCTTTGGAACTTAATGTTGTCCATAAGTGAGGAGTGGGTGTATAACGTACCAAGGATCATTGAGAAGAATCAGTACAGGTTTCTCCCCAGAAACTCTAGAGGTCAGAAAATGATGGAGTGACATATATAAAATATTAAATGGAAATAATTGCCAACCAAGAATTCTTTACCCAGCAAAGCTGTCATTCAAAAATGAAGGGGAAATCAAGATATCCCCAAATACACAGAAGCTGTGGGAATTTTCCACTACCATACCAGCTCTGCAAGTATTGGTCAAGGGAGTTCTCTAAATGGAAAGGCAAGAACACTAAACAAATGCTTGATAAGAGAGACCTCCAAAAAACGCAACAACTCAAGCAATCATAAAGACCAAGTACATGATATTTTCAGGGAACAAACTCAATAATATAATCCTGCAAACTATACAGCATCGAGATTGTAAGAAATAGGTACAAAGCAAACCTATTGGATATAGAATGTACAATGATGTTAATGGAAACTCACTGTCATGGATTGAGTTGTGTCCCCCAAAAATATCTGTCAGCTTGGCTGGGTCATGATTCCCAGTGTTGTATGATTGTGTAATCTGATGTGATTTTCTTGTGTGTTGTAAACTCTATCACTGTGATGAGATTATATGTGATCTCCTTATGTGCTGTAAATCCTGTCACTGTGATTAGGTTATACTGATGAGGTTGACAAGATTAGGTAGTGTCTTAATGCAATCTCTTTTGAGATATAAAAGAGAGAAGCGAGCAGAGACACATGGGGACCTCCTACCACCAAGAAAGCAGCACCGGGAGCAGCACTAGATGACTAAGACACTCACCAACAGAAATGGGGGAAGGAGGAGCCTTTAAGGAATACATTTAATATATTAAAGGTTATATGTTGTTTATATGTTAAACATTGTCACGGTTTTAATTCATATAATGTAATATGTGTGATAGTCACTAAGAAGTCAGTGAGAAAAAATACACAGATGAAAAGAAGGAAGAAAACAAAAAGTCTCATCACAAGAAAGC
Source organism: Dugong dugon (assembly GCA_030035585.1). Lineage (NCBI taxonomy): Eukaryota > Metazoa > Chordata > Mammalia > Sirenia > Dugongidae > Dugong > Dugong dugon. The sequence continues at coordinate 93,998,467 of CM057463.1, read as the reverse complement.
AGCCAAATATAAACAAAAACAGGAAAATGAAAATAGAAAATACAAAATGCTCAAAAAATAAATAGCAAAATGAATGAGATGACACTTTGTTTTCAGTAATAACCTTAAATGTAAGTGGTCTGAACTCCCATGCAGAAGGCAGAGAGTGGTAGAATGGATTAAAAAAACACGATCTGTCCTCTTGCCATCTGCAAGAAAAACACATTAGACATAAGAACACAAACAGACTAAAAATAAAAGGATGGGAAAAAAATATTCCATACAAACAGTAAGCAAAAAGAGCAGAGGTGGCAGTGCTGATGTCAGTTACAATAGACTTTAAATCAAAATCTGTTGTAAAAGATAAAGAAGGACATTACTTATTAAATAAAAGGGTCAATCCAGCAAGAAACTGTAACAATTATAAATGTATATGCACCTAACAGTAATGCTCCAAAACACATAAAACAAATACTGACTAATATGAAAGGAGAAATAGTCAACTCCACAATAATAGTAGGGGACTTCAACACACTACTTTTAACTCTAGACAGAACATCTAAAAAGATCACTAAGGACAATGAGAACTTAAACCATAAACCAACTGGACCTAATGGACATATACAGAACACTCCACCCAGCATCAGAACAATACACATTCTTCTCTAGCACATGTGGATCCTTTTCCAGAATAGGCCATATGCTAGGACACAAAACAAGTCTCAACAAATTTAAAAAGCTTAAAATCATAGCATCTTTTTGAATCTTCATGGTGTGAAGTTAGAAACAACAGGAGAAATAAGGGGGAAAAAATGAATACATGGAAACTAAATAATACACTACTAAAAAACTATCAGGTCACAGAAGAAATCAAAAGTGAAATTAAAAAATTCTTAGAATCAAATGAAAATGAAAACACAACATCAAAACCTTTGGAACACAGCAAAAGCAGTCCTCAGAGGGAAAGTCATAGCAATAAATGCCTACATTAAAATAGAAAAAAGATCCAAAAATCAATAACTTAAAACAATAACTTGAATAGAAAATAGAAAAGGAGCAAAAGAAGTCAAAAGCTACCAGAAAAAAGGAAATAATAAAGATAAGAACAGGCATAAACTAAATAGAAAAACAACAGAAAGAATCAACAAAACAGAAGTTGGTTCTTTGAAAGTATCAGTAAAATAGACAAACCTCTGGCTAGGCTAACCAAATTAAAAAACCAGAAGAAGCAAATAACCAAATTAAGAAATGAGACTGGAGACATTACAACTGATCCAACTGAAATAAAAAGGATCATAACAGATAACTATGAAAAATTGTAGTCCAACAAATTTGAAAACCTTGATGAAATGGACAGATTCCTGGAAAAACACTGCCTACCTAAACTCACACAACAGAAGTATAGAATCTAAACAGACCCACTGCAAAAAAAAGAGATTGAAGATGTAATCAAAAAACAGCCAACAACAAAAAAACCCAGGACCAGATGGCTACACTGGGGAATTCTACCAAACATTCAGAGAAGAGTTAACACCAATTCTACTCAATCTCTTCGAAAACATAGACTAGAAAGGAATATTACCTATCTTAGTTGTCTTGTGTTGCTATAACAGAAATACCACCACTGGATGACTTTAACAAACAGAAATTTATTTTCCCACAGTTTAGGAGGCTAGAAGTCCAAATTCAGGTTGCCAGTCTAGGGGAAGGCTTTCTCTCCTGTCACCTCTGGGGGAAGGTCCATGTCTCTTCTGAGCTTTTGCTCCTGGGCAATCTTCATGTGACTTGGCATCTCTCTTCCCCCATGTCTCCTTCTCTCATTTGCTTGTTTAATCTCTTTTTATGTCTCAGAAGAGATTGATGCAAAACATACACTATACTAATTCTGTCTCATTAACATAACAAAGACAGCCCATTCCCAAATGGGATTGTAACCACAGGCATAGAGGCTAGGATTTACAGCATATTTGTGGGGGGACACAATTCAATCCATAACACTGCCAAACTCTTTCTATGAAGCCAACATAACCCTGAAACCTAAACCAGGCAAAGAATTCACGAAAAAAAATTATAGTCCCATATCCCTCGTGAACATACATGCAAAAATTTCCAACAAAATTCTAGCCAACAGAATTTAACAGTGTATTTTAAAAAATCATACATCATGATCAAGTGGGATTCATACCAGGATTAGAAGGGTGATTCAACATTAGAAAATCGATCAGTGTAATCAACAAATTCACCACATAAATAAAACAAAGAGCCATATAACCATATCAATTGATGCAGAAAAGACATTTGATAAAATTCCACACCCTTCCCTGATAAAAACCCTCAGCAAAATAGGAACAGAAGGGATATTTCTCAACACAAATCAAGGGCATAATGCAAAACCAACAGCCAATATTATACTCAGCAGAGAAAGACTAAGAGTCTTTCCTTTGATAACAGGACTGAGACAAGGATGCCCATTATTGCCACTCTTATTCATTATTGTACGGAAAGTCCTAACCAGAGCAATAAGGCAAGAAAGAGAAATAAAAGGTATCCAAATCGGAAAAGAAGTAAAACTATCTCTGTTTGCAGATGACATGGTCTTGTATATACAAAAACAAAACCACTGCTGTCAAGTCGATTGTTGACTCAGAGAGACCCAATTAAATGCAATAGAACTGCCCCATTTGGTTTCCCAGGCTGTAAATTTTTACAAAAGCAGACTGCCACATCTTTCTCCCACCGTGTGACTGGTGGGTTCGATCCACCAACCTTTCAGTTAGCAGCTGAGCACTTTAACTGTTGAAGATTCCACAAAAATACTGCTGGAGCTAATAGAAGAATTGAGCAATGTTAGAGGGTACAAGATCAACACACAAACATCAGTTATATTCCTTTATACTAACAGAGAGTACTCTGAAAAATCAAGAAAACAATACCATTTACAGTTGTCCCAAACTATCAAATACCTAGGAATTGACCTAACCAGAGACATAAAACACTTATACAATGAAAATTATAAAATACTACTACAAGAGAGACTAAAAGAGACCTCAAAAATGGAAAGACATCCAATGCGCATGGATTGACAAGACTTAATACAGTGAAAATGTCATTTTTACCTAAAGCGATCTACAGATACGATGCAGTCCTGATACAAATCCCAGCAACATTCCTTACTGAAATGGGAAAATTAGTAACCAACTTCATCTGGAGAGGAAAGAATCTGAGTAGCCAAAGGACTATTGAAGAAAAAGAACAAAGCATGAGACCTCACACTCTCCAATATCAAAACATACTATACAGCAGCTATAATCAAAATGTCCAGGTATTGGTTCAACAATAGACACGTAGACAAGTGGAACAGAATTGCGAAGTCAGAATTAAACCCGTCCATTTGTGGACAACTGATTTTTGATAAAGGGTCAAAGTCCTTTGCGGGGGGGCAGTCTCTTTAATAAATGGTACTGGCAAAACTGGCTGTCCACTTGCAGAAAAATGAAACAGCACCCATACCTCACACCATGCACAAAAATTAACTCAAGATGGATCAAAGACCTAAATGTTAAACCTAAAATCATAAAATTCCTGGGAAAAAACTGTGAGACTTAATCTTTCGTCAGAATAGGATAACATAACAACAAACGCACAAATAGAAAAAGAAGAAACAGATACATGAGACTTCGTAGATATTAAAAACTTATGTTCATCAAAAGACTTTATTAAAAGAGTAAAAAGAGAACCTGCAGACTGGGAAAACATCTTCAAAAACACCGTATAAGATAAGGGCAGAGGCATATCTAAGGAAAATAGCGCCTATGGCAAGCGCTGAAATTGTGCCTCTGCAGAGGTATAGCAAGGATAATGAGCACCCAGGGGCAGTCTTTATGTTGTGTCTTCCTCTGTGTCTTCCTTCCAATTTCAAGATGAATAGATGTTCATAGCAGCGACGTGTCAGCAGAAATGCTTTCTACCCCTTATCCGGCTGCCTCAGTCAGGTGCCTTTCGTATTTGTGGCACCTCAGAATGTCATTCCATGCCTCATCTAGTGCCCTCTTGGACTTGCGCTGAGGGCAGGTGCCCTGTCTGTCCCCCCTCCCTTGGCTACATCTCAGTGCCCCTGTCCAAACATCTGACACCCATCTTTCTGATAATTTTATTGTAATATCAACTCAAAAATAGAAGTCAAGCTCATTAATCTTTTACTTAACACATTATGGCACTACATAAAAATTACAACCACATCTTCCTTGCTTTCACTGATGAAAACTGGTCTATTATGTGCTCAAAGTCATTTTTTTCAGTTTCTTCTCTTTCTACACTCATCAGAATAAGATAACGCACTCTACCTTGACTCATGGAAGCTGTCAAATATTAGTTGTAACTTGCCAAATGATCTCTCACAGCTGATGATGGAAACTGTGATAATTAATAGAAACTGCTCAGTGGTACCTAGGTGTGCTCAAGTAGTGCCCAGGACTTATGCCATACCTGCCATACCTTAGATACGCCTCTGGAAGGGTCTAATCTCCAAAATTTATAGAAAACTTAAACGACTCAACCAAAAGACAACCCAGTCATAAAAATGGGCTAAGGAAATGAACAAAACCTTCACCAAAGAAGACATACAAGCAGCCAACAAACACATGAAAAGATGCTTACGGTCATTAGAGAGATGCAAATCAAAACTACAATGAGATACCATCTCACTCTGACTAAAATGGCACTGATTAAAGAAACTGTTAACAACAAATGTTAGCAAGAATGTGGGGAGATTGAAAATCTTCTCTGTTGCTGATGGGACTATAAAATGGTACAGCCACTGTGGAAAACAGTATGGCTCTTCCTCAAAAAGCTAGAAATAGAACTACCCTACAATCCAGCAATTCTGCTCCTAGGGATATACCCTAGAGACCTGAGAATAGTGACATGAACAGATAACATGCACTCCTATGTTCATCACAGCTTTATTCACAATAGCGAAAAAATGGAAGCAACTGAAGTGCCAATCAGCAGATGAATGGATAAGCAAAATGTGGTACATACAGACAGGGGAATACTACACAGCCATAAAGAATAATGATGAGTCCACGAAACCTGGACGGACCTGGAGGACATAATGCTATTTGAAATAAGTCAAGCACTTCAGGACAAATATTGTATGATCCTTCTTTTATAAGAAGAGAAGCGTAGACATATATAAAGAGACCAGTGTTCAATAGTGGTTACCAGGGGGAGGAGGGGAGGGAAGAAAAAGCATGCTTTAGCTCATAAATGCTAGTTACTTTCAGTGATGGGAAAAGTGACACCAAACATGGATGCAGAGAGCACAGCATGACTAAACTAGATGATGTTGCTGAGAAGCGCTAAGGAGGAAAAGGATGCCTATACCCAACAATTCGACATATATAAGAGGGCAACGAATCCCACAAAACATAAAAAATGAGTCTAGGATCACATAAGGATGGTTATAAGCATATATGTACACGGGTAGGTACAGGTGTACACATATGTGAGAACAGATAGAAGTATCTCCTTATACATGTAAATACAGATCTGTAGGCAGACTCATTGAAGGCACAACTACGAATATTCCTCAGACAATACCAGACACCTTCCAAGATCAGTTTGCTGGGTTTGAAGGCTTACGACCATAGTTTCATGGGACAACTCAGTTAATTGGCATAATATAGCTCACAGACTTCATGTTCTGCATTCTAGTGAAGTGAGTAGTGTGTAGGGTCTTAATAGCTTGTGAGCGGCCATCTAAGATACAACGATTGGTCTCTACTTATCAGGGGAAAAAGAATAAGAAGGTGTCATGGTTTGAATTATGTCCCCAAAACTATGTGTGTATCCATTTGGCTGGGCCATGATTCCCAGAATTGTGTGGTTGGCCTCCATTTTGTGATTGTAATTTTATGTTAAAGAAGATTAGGGTGGGATTGTAACACCACCTTTACCCTGGGGTGTGGCCTGCACCACCTTTTATCTCTCAAGAGATAAAAGGAAAGGGAAGCAAGCAGAAGAGTTGGGGACCTCATGCCATCAAGAGCAGCGCGTCCTTTGGACCAGGGTCCCTGCACAGAGAAGCTCCTAGTCTGGGGGAACACTGATGAGAAGGCCAAGAGAGAGAAAGCCTTCCCCTGGAGCTGACACCCTGCATTTGGACTTTTAGCCTAATTTACAGTAAGGAAATAAACTTCTCTTTGTTAAAACCTTCCACTTGTGGTACTTCTGTTAGAGCAGCAGTAGATGACTAAGACAGAATTTGATACCAAGAGAGTGTGGTGCTGCTCTAACAGATACCTAAAATATGGAAGCGGTTTTAAAACTGAATGGATAGACGTGCAGCAGTGACAGAGGACCAGCAGCAGCAGAGAACCTACAGCAGCAGAACCAGGAGACCAGTGCGAGACGGCACTGGAGCCGACCCACGGAGCAAGAGAGCTGAGTGCTTGTGTGCAGGAGGCTTCCTGGCGGAGTGGGATGTCTCCGGGCACTTACCAGTGGAGCTACAGAACTTTGGAACACTTGCCTCAGCAGGGCAGATGCGAGTATGAGGCCTGGGGGCCAAGAGGCCACAGGAAACAGAAGCAGAGGCTGCAGAGACAAGGGACACAAGAAGCCGAGCTGCCTCAGTCTCAAGGTATGGCCATGACCTCAGGGGTTTCAAAGGGTGGAGCAATGGCCTCTGGTGCTTCTAAGGGTAGAGTAGCCACTCCGACTGGGAGAATGGTGCACCTAAAGCCAAGGGAGCAGAGTTGCTGTCCCAGTGAGCCTAGAAGGCGGAGCTGAAGCCCAGGGCCGAGGGGCCTCCACTCAAAATCCAGAGACTGTGGCCAATACCTAGAGTCTAGAGGGCAGGGCCATTGTGTAAATTGTCTCAGAGAACAGAGGATTATTGTCAAGCCTTGAGGGCTAGCGTAATGTGTTCTGCTAACTTGCTTGGTGCCTGTTAAGCCTTCTTTCCCTGCAGTTTCTCCCATTTGTAATGGAAATGTCTAGCTTGTGCCTGTTCTGCCATTGTACCTTTGGAAGCAGATAACTTGTATTCTAGATTTCACAGATGAAGAGGAATTTTTGGATTTCGGAGTTAAGACTTTTGCTATGATACGATGGGGTGAATATGTTTTCCATGTTGCAAGGATGTGATTTTTGAGGGGCCAAAGGGTGGAATGTCATGGTTTGAATTATGTCCCCTAAAAAATGTGTGTATCAATTTGTCTGGGCCATGATTCCCAGAATTGTGTGATTGGCCTCCATTTTGTGATTGTAATTTTATGTTAAAGAGGATTAGGGTGGGATTGTAATACCACCTTTACCCTGGGGTGTGGCCTGTGCCACCTTTTATCTCTCAAGAGATGAAAGGGAAGCAAGCAGAGTTGGAGACCTCATACCATCAAGAAAGCAGTGTCGGGAGCACAGCGCATCCTTTGGACTGGGGTCCCTGCGCAGAGAAGCTTCTAGTCTGGGGGAACACTGATGAGAAGGCCGAGAGACGAAAGAAAGAAAGCCTTCCCCTGGAGCTGACACCTGAATTTGGACTTTTAGCCTACTTTACTGTAAGGAAATAAACTTTTCTTTGTTAAAACCGTCCACTTTGGTATTTCTGTTATAACAGCACTAGATGACTAAGACAGAAGGTAACCAAATTACAGAAGAAACAAGTATATAAGCTGAAGTCCTACATGAGCCACAACCTCATCTACCCTGAGATCAGAAGAACTAGGTGGTGCCTGGCCACCACCACTGACCAGTCTGACTAGAAGCACAGTAAATAATCCTGGTTAGAATGGGAGAAAAATGCAGAACAAAACTCAAATTCTTAAAACTGGCCAGATTAACTGGATCACCTGAGACCAGAGGACTTCTGAGACTATCACCCTGAGATGCCCTTTAAACCTTGGACCAAAACTATCCCCCGAGATCACCTTCTAACAGAAAATCAAAGTGACACACAAAATAAAGAATATTACCTGTTAGGTTGGTGCTCTATTAAAAAAACACCTGTGTGAGTCCGAAAGGTCAACATTTAATTCTTGGCAAAGATGAGAAGATAAGGAGTGCAGGGAAACTAGAGTGCTAGAAATGGAACAAACCAGAACAGGATTAATGAGAATGTTGACACGGTGTGAAAAACGTAACAATGTCACTGATCAATTTGTGTAGAAATTGTCAAAGGGGAACCTAACTTGCTATATAAACTTAAAAATTCATTTTATAAATTAAAGAAATAAAGCAAAAATAATCTCTTAAATTCACATGCCTGACTGTGTTAGGAGCCCTGGTGGCACAGTGGTTAAGCACTCGCTGCTAACTGAAAGGTTGGCTGTTCAAAGCCACCCAGTGGTTCCGCAGGAAAAAAACCTGGCGATTTAGCCCCATAAAGATTATAGCCTAGAAAACCCTATGGGCAGTTCTCTGTCACACAGTGTCACTAGGAGTCGAAAATTGACCCAACCGCACCTAACAATAAAAAGAGTGTGTTAGTCCGTGGGTGGTACAAACTGTTAATGCGTTCAGCTGCTGACCGAAAGACTGTAGGTTCAGGTTCACTGAGAGATGCCTCAGAAGAAAGGCTTGGCAATCTACTTCTGAAAAATGAACCACTGAAAACCTTATGGAGCACAGTTCTACTTGACAAATAGGGGGTTGCCATGATTTGGAATTAACTCCACAGAAACTATTTGATTTTTACTGTTGTTGTTTAACAGTGTGTTAGGTAGACTTGAGACAAGTAAGTCGCGTAAAAACTAAAGATTATAGCATAGATAATCAAAGATAATCGTTAAAATAACTTAAGCCAGACGATTTAGAGCAAGGTTTCTCAACTTTGGCTCTGTTGACATTTGGGGCCAAATGATTCTTTGTTGTAAAGCACTGTCCTGTGCATTGGGGGATGTATAGCAGCTTCCCTGATCTCTTACTAAATCCCATCAGCAAAACCACCTCTTCCTCCAGTTGTGACAACCAAAAGGTCTCCTGGGGGACAGGATCGCCCCCAGTTGAGAATTGTTGATATTGATATAAGAATGGCTTAGAGTACAGTTGGTTAATCTATGATAGATTCTTGCAAGTGGACGGGGAATAGCCTACAGCGTACCTCCTTGTTATGGATTGAATTGTATCCCCCCAAAATGTGTGTTGTAAATCTTAGCCCCATACCTGTGGTTAAGGAGCCCTGGTGGCCCAGTGGTTAAGTGCTTGGCTGCTAACCGAAAGGTCAGCAGTTCAAACCCACTAGCCTCTCCGAGGGAGAAAGATGTAGCAGTCTGCTTTCCTAAAGATTTACAGCCTTGGAGACCCTATGAGGCAGTTCTCCTCTGTCCTGTAGGTTTTTGCTCTGAGTCAGAATCAACTCCATGGCAATGAGTTTGGTTTTATACCTGTCGTTATAATCTCATTTGGGAATGAGTTTTGTTATGTTAATAGTATTAGTTTAGGATATGTTTTAAATCAGATTTTTGTTGGGTTTTTTTTTTTTTGTTTGTTTGTTTGTTTGTTTTGGAGATTTAAAAGACTAGATTAAGCAAGCAACAAGCAAGCAGAGATGGGGGAAGATAGATGCCATTCCACATAAAGATCACCTTGATCACTAAGGAATAGAAGCTAAAAAGAGACAAGCACCTTCCTCCAGAGCCCACAGAGAGAGAAAGCCTTCCTCTAGAGCCAGCATCCTGAATTCGGACTTCTAGCCTCCTGAACTGTGAGAAAATAAATTTGTTGAAGAACCCACTTGTGGTATTTCTATTAGAGCAGCACTAAGATACTCCCTGAATTCTGATATCTCAGTTGTGTAGTTTGAGCTTAGCTTTTGCTAATTGCAGCTACAGAGCTCTACCCTCAGCAGGTCACTCAGTAAATGCCTCTGAGTGAAGCCTGATTCAGCAGCTGGCAGTTCATTCACCTTAACGTTGTCTCCCCCCTCAGAATTGTCCGACCTTTGTAGAGTCTCCTTAAAACTGGATAAACTGGTCTCCCTCTTGGAGAATTTCCAACTACCAAGGAAGTCTTTTGTTCACACTAGGATGTCTGTGAAAGTTGTGGACGCTTCAGAATTCTCTTGACCCCAATCTCGGTCTGACATAAAATCATTTCCTGCCATACTCAAGAGAACAGCAGACTGGGAGCAAGCTGTCATTCGGTCCCCCCTTGGAATGCATTGGCTCCAACCCAGTGAGCCTCAGGAAGTGAGGAGAGGGCAGCAAGGCCAAGCTGTGAATGTTGGGCCTTTTTCATGGAAAACAAAGGATCCGTTTTAGGGTAGGAGGAATCATCCGGAAAAAACTCTGACCTTGATTATAATCAAATAAAAGATGGGATTCAGAGAAAATTGTCTTTAATGCTGTGAATAATCATCATTTTGTTGGGCTTTTTGTCGTCTCATTTCTGTCAGAACCATGTACATTCTCTAATTTATGCAGGAAACTGTTGGCCCTTAAAGTAAATTTTTGGAAGAGGTTCTCTAAGAATTACAGTTTTTGTTTGTAATCAAAGCCCTTCATTATTTTCTGGGCTCTATATTGTCATATGAATAAATGTCTAAACCTGAGATAGAGTGGGGAAAATCCGTAATTACCAAATACAATTATAACGGAAGTTTCTAGAGAAGATACTCCAGGCATATCATAGGTCACTGGAGGCTTGCATGTTGCTGTTGTCAGACAGAAATTGATAGCAGATATCTTGCTTTGATTTAGGGGTTTTCTTGCCCAGGAAACCAAATTCAGGCAGTCCCCATTTACTAACATGTGACTTATAGACAACTTGCCCTTTAACGTTATGTAAATTTGCCCTCACTTTGAAACTATTGAACCAACCCCTGTTCGCAACAAATTCTTCATCACAATCACCTTCGCTTGCTGCATGTGCAGCTTTTAAATAATTGAAAAGGCTTTGAGACTTTTCTTGCGCTAAAGAAAGGCTAAATAAGAACCATATGCACTTAGCTACAAATTCTGAAAGACACACTTAGGAATGGATCTCATTCATAACCCAGGGACCAGGGGCGGATTAACCAGTAAGCAAGGTACACACGGGCTTACTTGTGTTTACTTACTAATCTGTAGGGAACAGTTTCACATGGGTTTCATATCTTGGACGTGGTGAAAAACAGGTGAAATTGTGCACTACAGATTAGTAAGCAAGCACAAGTAAGCCTGTGCGTTTGGGTAATCCACCCCTGCCCAGACTGCCCAGAAATGCCTGACCAGAATCACTCCACCAGATGCTTTTCTTTTACTGAAAGTTGCAAATCCTTTCTTTCCTGTTTGAAGCCAGGCTTAGTAAATTTGAATCTGAAAAGATATGGGTGGAGGAGCAGACACTGTCTTAAGAACTGATATCTGTTTATCTCAGTAAAGGGGGGAGGGCGGGGCTCAATCAATCATGTTGAAATTAGCCATGGTTGATCTTCTATATTTCTCCCTCCTTTCCTCCTTATTAGCGTGACTGTATCTAGCGTCTTCAAGCCATTTGCTGTTTCTGGAATCAAAATGGCCTCCCTATAGAATAGGGAGTTATAGAATAACTGCTCAGAATAAACCTTATGTTCTTATTTTGGTTATTTTTCACACCATGATGCTGAACAAGTCTCAGTGGAACTTCTAGACCAAGACTCATGAGAAAGAAAGTCCTGACAGTCTACTTCAGAAAATCAGCCAGTGAAATCTCTGTGCACCATACAGTCAGATCCACAGCTAGTCATGAGGATGGTGCAGAACTGGGCAGAGTTTCATTCCATTGTGTATGGGGTCACCATGAGTTGGAGGATAGCAGCTAACAACAACATTAAAAAATGAAAAGTGAATACGAATACTAGCAAGGACACCTTAATGGGCCCTAGTGTGTCCTAGTAGGGAAAGTATATTTGTATTTCTTCCAAAATGCGTTGGAATGCTGAATTCTGCATAGCAGCTACCACTCTGCAGGCTTGAATTTGGGGTTACTGTCTTACTGAAACTTCCGTTCTGCCCGTACTCTTTACAGCTCCCGACATTAACACAAGACTTTATCGTCTCCTCCTCCTCCTGTTGTTTTCCTCTCAGCCAGCTCCTTCTCTTCTGTCGGAACTTTCTGCTTAAGGCTTAACGCCATGCCTTCAGCTACTTGAATTGGCCTAATTCCCTTAGTTCCCAGCCTCGGAGTAGAAGACTACCTTTGAAACATAATCATTTACTTTGTTAAAGAATCACCAAAAGAATGGTTCTTGAATGGTAAAGAATGGACCTCGAGACAAACATGGTATTATTCCTTTTAGACATCCTCTAAAAAAGAAGAAAAATGAAATGGAGGGAAAGAAACATGAGATGCGAATGTGGAAGCCTTCACAGCTCTATAATCTAATATTTTCCATCCCCAAACATATACTAAGTACTTAAATAAATGTATAACTTACTTAGTTGTTGTCTGTTTAGCATTTGTTTTCATTGTGAGATCATTCGTTGTCAGATTTTTACTTATGTATTTGCCTGTTTTATTTTCACTTGTTTACTTATATATTTGTCTGTGTTATTTTCACATGTTTAAACAAGAAGTCTCAACAGGGCTGGGACCAAGGTTTTGCAGGGTAGGTAGTATAAATAATTAACAGCCACAATGGCTCAGGGATAAACTTAATCATAGTGGATGCTAGGCATAAATAACAAATAGTTATTGATTCATTAAAAGAAAAAAAAAAAAAACTCATTGCCATCAAGTTGATTCCGACTCATGGTCACCCCATGTGCCCATGTGTCAGAGCAGAACTTAGCTCCATAGAGTTTTCGTGACTGTGATCTTTACAGAAACAGATTGCCAGGCCTTTTTTCCATAGTGCTGTCGGGTGGGTTCAAACCACCAACCTTTCAGTTAGTAGTCTAGCACAAACCATTTTCATCACCTAGGTATAAGCTAAAAAATCACGATTGCTTTGTATAGTGCGTTGCACAGCCAGTGACGGAGTGATCCTCAGAAATAGGCATTTAAGTGTTTATTGATTATATTCATAAATTAGAATAATGAAGTGAGTGGGGCAGATTTACTCCATTTAGTTAAATGAGGGGCTACATATGAGCTATAGCCCTTAAAGCATACGAGCCATAGCACTAGTGTCATATATATTCTACAATCATCACATTCATTTTTCTGTTTTGCTCACATGAAAGCTAGTCAAACCCTAAGTAAAGGAAACTTATCAACTAGTTTTTGCAATGAAAACACCACTAAATTATCAGATAGTTGGGACATCATACAAGTTGACCCATGTTCCTCTATTGAGAACCTTTGCTTTAATTCTTGACCCAGACCACGCCTTTCTTATAGGCCTTGGTTGACATATATGTATCATTGATCATGAGATACAGTGACCAGACATATGAATGGCCACAAAGGCATTCTGAAGTGTATGATGAATCAGGGCAACTGTGTGTGGACTATATCCCGATGGGAATAAGTCTTTTTTAAATTTTTAAAACCAGTTTACTGAAAGAGCTCAATTCAATTGAGGACATGTATGGAAAGAACATTTGTTTTCTTGCATCACTGCCTTCAAACATGCTTTGCTGGATTCCCTTTCCCACCTTTGAGGATATCTCAGACAGACACTGTCAAGACTCACTTTCAGGTATTAAAAAGGCCAGATGAGTCTAAATCAAAATATCAGTCTCACATCCAGTTTAAGTCCCACATCTGCATCTCCTTGGTTCAGACTCCCTGGTTTGTAATAGTGAAGGGCATCCCGGTCAGTTCTTTCCACCATTCCTCCTTGTTCTTCCTCCACTCCACTGCCAGCCTCTGGCTCACAAAATGCTGCATCTGGATCCTTCAGGGTTAATCAGAGGGAGAGGAATATGGAGGAAAAGGAGCAATAACTAAAAGACACGTGGCCAACACTGCCTGCCATCTTGTATTCACTCTTGGCTGGTGTCTCAGTGTTGGCTTTTTCATGGAGCTCATTTGGAGTTTTCTTGAAGGCCTTCAATGGAAACCTCCACCTTGGCATAAGTGGTACTGATTGTCCTCTTGGGACCCCATCCTAATTCCATTCCTGCCTCTGCAATCCACCTAATTTTCTCTTACTGCTGGGGTCCCCACCCCAGCAGGCAGCCCTCTTGAATGAGGTCTCATCAAGATGACTGGAGCATGGCTATTTGTCATGGTTTCTAATTAGTTCATGGGAAACTCACACATCCTTCCCCTTGCCATGCCAGTGTCTGGAAGTACACGCTACCTTGCGCTTACCCTGCTTTCATGAGCACCTCTAGTCGGGTTGTTGGCGTCACAGTTCTCTAGAAAGGAAGTAGAAACCAGTGCCTGTGTCTTCAAATCCTCCAAAGCTCGTGGAGTCACATGTTGGGTTCTCTCAAGAAATCTCACTGTGTTTCATCCCCAGTGATCACAGAGGATTCTTCAGGCTTCTGCAGCTCAGCTGGTCCCAGACAGGGAATAAAATGTGATCTCCCCAGTCTCTACAGATGAACTTTTCTCCTGAATGGGAGTAGAGATGGGGGAGCAGCACTTGCACAGGATAAAGGAAAAAGCGAAGCAATCTTTACTCCTCCAGTGAATCATTTTCCAATCGCTAGTCTTCTGTTGTATAGGCTGGAGGGGAGTGATGAGGATGAGGGTCACAGGAACAAGGTGATCACTTTTAGTCTGGCAGGTATATTTAGCAGTTTCTCCTTATATTGTTGCAGTAGCATGCTGCCCTTAGCTTTGGGTTTCAGTGGAAATTTTGATGTTTCAGGAAAAGCCCTACTCATTATTTTATAACAGTTCAAAGCCTGACATGTTTTGCTCACTCTGGTCACCATAATCTAACCTCCAATAGTCATTGAGTTCCATATACTGTAGTCAACTAATATATCAGTACTCATAAATATATCAGTAGCTGGAATCGTTCTTCAACTCAGAACTTTATGAAGAAATCAAAAGGATTACTTGAGGGTGACAACCCAGACTATGAAATGAAAACTGCATGTAATTATCTGAGATATAGTTTTGTACCACCACTCTTCTGTCAGTTTTTTGTACTGTGGTGGCTTATGTGTTGCTGTGATGCTGTAAGCTATGCCACCGGTATTTTAAATACTAGCTGGGTCACCTATGTTGGACAGGTTTCAGTGGAGCTTTCAGACTAAGACAGACTAGAAGAAAGGCCCAGAGATTTACTTCCAGAAATTAGCCAATGAAAACCTTATGAATCACAACAGAACATTGTCCTGTTTTATTGCTTTGGACACGTTATCAGGAGGGCTCAATCACTGGAGGAGGACATCATGTTTGGTAGATGGCCAACGAGGGCATGGAATACCCTTGATGAAATGGATTGGCATAATGGCCACAACCACCGACTCACACATACTGGCGATTGTGAGGATGGCATAGGACCAGGCAGTGTTTCATTCTGTAGTACATAAGGTCACCATGAATCAGAGTTGACAGCAGCTAACAACAACAACGTAATTTATATGGATCAGAGTTGACAGCAGCTAACAACAACGTAATTTATATGGAGCCATATATACTATCCATCTGATTCTGACATTGATTTCCAAATTTTCCTCCCCAAAATAAAGAGCTTAATCTATCATGATCAACTCCAGGTTTCCTGTGGTGTCATCCAGATTCTTACTGTCTTCTCTGCTGTGTCCGTATTATTCTTGTCAGAAAGTAGCCCTTTCTGGGATGAGGGTCACTTCAGGACCCTTATTACTAATTCTCCAACGTTCTCAGTTTGTCTTCACACTTGGTTAAGTTCACTATAAGTACGGAGTATTTTCGTTAGATGTAGTCCAAGGAGGTTTCATTTCTCCGGTGCCATTCCTCCAGATGCTTGCTGCTAGCAACCTGTTACCCTGGGAACAGTCTCTCACTCTCTCTGCTGCATTTTGTCTTTCTGTTGCTCTCTGTCCACTGCCTGTGGGATCTGCATTGACTACATTGTACTGTGGAAAGTGTCTCATCATGAACTCTCACTTGGTAGAAAGAGTATCTTTCAGATCAAGTCCAAATTGAAAACAGGTCTCTTGTTTCCCAGAAACACAGGTCTGTGCCTGAAAGGGCACCGTGAACTCAGCAACTGAGCGAGTTGCACAATTTCATCACCACTGCTTCTAGTTAAAAGAGCTAACATTTTCTAAATACCATGGGCCAAGCACTTTTCAAAGCTCTTTATTCAAACCACTGATGAGTACTCACAAGAATCTTTGGAGGTTGATACAGAATTACGGTCATTTTACATAGGAGAGAATTAATGTCCATAGAAGTAAAATAACACGTCCAGGGCCACACAACTAACGTGGCAGGGACAGGTTTCAAATGCAGGCAGTCATATTTCAAAGCCCACAGTGCTATGGCCCCACCAGGGGGGGAAAAGAAAAAAACTCCACAAAGAGTATCCTGCCTGAGGGTCAGCCTTATTTTTATAGACTTTTATATATTTTACAAATATTTATTTGTGATTAAATAGGCTTATGTATGTTTTTATTCATTATATATAATTGTATCTATACCAAAAAGGATTTAATGGGAACTTACGTTAAAGAACCCATTGCTGTCGAGTCAATTCCAAATCATAGTGACCCTGTAGGACAGAGTAGAACTGCCCCATAGGGTTTCCAATGGAAGCAGACGGCCACATCTTTCTCTTGCAGAGCAGCTGGTAGATTTGAACTGCCGACCTTTCAGTTAGCAGCTAAGCACTTTACCATTGTGCCACCAGGGCTCCTCCTATGTTAAAAGAAATTGTAAGTTTTTGGCTTGGGTTTTGGTTTTTTACATTAAAAGAGACATTAATAATTACTGGTTAAGAAACAAGGCGCTAGGGAGAGGGAGCTACAATCAGAAAACCGTTGCAAAGGACACTGCCAGACTAGAACCAAACACTTAACTCTGGGTTTCCTGGCTGCCATGACAAAAGAGGAACAAAATAAATTTCACATTTTGCTAGTTACATAATAAAAGGAAACATAGCACTTCATTGGGAAAGGTACAAATGTTATCGTACTGAACTGTGAAAGGAACTTATGTGTTTTTTTTTTAATTAAAAAATGTGTATATGAGGCTAGTGTTCTTGTGTTATGACAGATGAAATTACATTATATAATTTTAGAGACAGTGCAGAAGATTACTACATTTGAGGGCCAATGAGAAGTTTATGTCTTTGGAATTTTCCCACCTGACCTTTTCAAGAAAACCTCAGATCAAGAGTCTGTCCCACGTCTAGGTCAATTGGCATAACAAAGCTTATTAAGAAAATGTTCTGCATCCTACCTTGCTGAGTGGCGTCTGGGGTCTTAAAAGCTTGCAAGCAGCAGCCATCTAAGATGCATCAATTGGTCCCAACCACTTGGAGTAAAGGAAAATGAAGAACACCAAAGACACAAGGAAGGTATTAGCCCAAGAGGCAGAA
Source organism: Dugong dugon (assembly GCA_030035585.1). Classification (NCBI taxonomy): domain Eukaryota; kingdom Metazoa; phylum Chordata; class Mammalia; order Sirenia; family Dugongidae; genus Dugong; species Dugong dugon. The sequence goes on along the minus strand of CM057463.1, from coordinate 93,981,099 downwards.
AGGGCCATATAAACAAGAGACTTCATCAGCCTGAGACCACAAGAACTAGATGGTGCCCAGCTACCACTATTGAACGTCCTGACGGGGAACACAACAGAGAGTCCCTGATGGAGCAGCAGAATGATGGGGTGCAGAACTCAGATTCTAGTAAGAAGACCAGACTTAATGGTCTGAGACTGGAGGTACCCCAGAAAGCATGGCCCCTGGAATCTGTCAGCCCAGAACTAAAACAATTTCTGAGGCCAACTCTTCAGACAGGGATTGGACTGGACTGTGGGGCATAAAGTGATACTCGTGAAGAGTGTGCCTCTTAGTCAAGTAGATAGAAGAGACCAAAGGGGCAGCAGCTTCTGTCCAGAGGTGAGATGGGAAGGCAGAGAGGGTTAGGAGCAGGTTGAATGGTCATGGGGAATCGGGTGGAAAGGGGAAGTGTGCTGTCACAGAATGGGGTGAGCAATTAGGGTCACAAAACAATGTATGTAAACAAATTTTGTATGGGAGACTAACTTGAAATGTAAACTTCATTTAACTAAAACAATAAAAAATAAAAGAGTCTGTCCCAAAAGCAGGGCAGAGCACATTTACGTTTAATGGGATGGCTCAGGCTGTGGAACTCTGTTTCAACCATTCTGGCTTCTGTCTGCTCCGGGAGTATAGTAGGAAGAGACCTGGATTCAGCCAGCAACACAAATCCCATAGTGTCAGATTCTGTTTACTTTTTAATTCAAAACGTCTTGGTTAGCATAAGTATTCTTAAAGCAATATTTTTGTTCCTTTCAAATGTATATATTAGCTACAAACCTTGAAGTTATTACTTTTGAATTAAAATAATGACAGACTTTCTTCTTAGATCACTCATCTAACTTGTGGCCAAATATTTCCCTTATACCTAAATTTAAAGTCAATCCCCTTGCAACACCAGACCACTTTCTCCAATACTGCCTATTGTTGATATGGTTTAAATTTCTGATCTAATCCTTCATATAAGTAACATGGTTTGCCTCTTCATCCTTTCTCTCTAGAATAAACTTTAGTCTTTCCTTAGGGTCTACTCTCCATGCTTTTATCAGGGTTTATAGCTTTACTAAGGAACCCTGGAAACCCTGGTGGCCTAGTGGTTAAGAGCTCAGGCTGCTAACCAAAAGGTCTGCTGTTCGAATCCACCAGACACTCCTTGTAAACTGTATGGGGCAGTTCTACTGTGTTCTGTAGGGTCACTATGAGTCAGAAGCAACTTGACGGCAGTGGGTTTGGTGTTTTGTTTTGTTTTTGGGGGGTGGGGTTAAGGAGCCCTGGTGGTGCAATGGTTAAGCACTTGGCTGCTAACCGAAAGGTCAGCAGTTTGCACTCACCAGCCGCTCCTCAGGAGAAAAGACCTGGTGATCTGCCCCTGAGAGATTATACAGCCTAGCAGACTCAATGGGGCAGTTCTACTCTGTCATACAGGGTCGCTGAGTCAAAATCAGAGCCCTTGTGGCACAGTGGTTAAGAGCTGTGCTGCTAACCAAAAGATCAGCTGTTCGAATCTACCAGCTGCTCCTTGAAAACTCTATGGAACAGTTCTACTCTGCTCTGTAGGGTTGCTGTGAGTCAGAATCAACTCAACAGCAACAGGTCTTTTTTTGTTTTTAATGAGTTGAAATCAACTCGATGGTACACAGCAACATAAACTTAACTGCTGCTGCTTCCTCCTATGGTCCTATCTGTATCACCTGGGAGATGGTTAGAAATGCAAATTATCTAGCCCCACCCCAGATCTACAACATCAGAAGCTCTGGGTGTGGGGCCCAACAATCTGTGTTTATACAAGCCCTCTAGGAGATCATGATGCTTGTTCAAGTTTAAGCATTACTGCACCAGGTTTTCCTTTCTCAAGCTTTCAGGCACTTTGTCTCCTGTGTTTTCTCAATCAGTAAATAGCAGGGAGCTGGGGCTAAGCCAGATTGTAGGCTCTCTATCCCCAACCATCTCAAAACTAGGAAGCTTCAACAACCCTGGAAATCGACTTAGTCTAAACAGATACATATGGGTAAATTGCTGCTTTTACAATTCTTTATCATTAGTTTCCCTTCCCATCCACTCTAACATTCCGACTGTTAGTCTCCAAATGCGATTCTATCTGTCCTATATTTCTTAAGTAATGTAGAAGCCCAGAACTTAACAGCTCAATTTCCCTGGCAATTCTTCCAGTGGGAAAATAAAGAGAAATTACTTTCCCAAGTGGTGTTTTGGGGAATAGGCTTATGGTTCAGCAAGGATTTTTCCATTTGCCTCTGGCTATTAACAACCAAACTGCAGTGGGGAGGAGTTGCTTGTCCTTAGTCAGAAAAACAAGTGATGGAGTGTATTTCCCCCCTTGTGTGAGGCGGAGCTCCCAGCCATCATTAATTCACCTAAAAGTGCCATCTTTAAAATAAAAATATCCCTGATTTTTGCCAAGGTTTAGAAGGCCAACTAAAAATTCTCAAACATTTCATTTCAACTTTGTGACTAATTCACTTGTATACTTGCCTTGACAAGTGGCTGACAAATGGGCATTCTATAAAAGCCAAGATGGAGTATTTGGCTTTTATTGTGACTATCAGTGCATTGGAGCCCTGGTGGTGCAGTGGTTAAGAGCTTGGCTGCTAACCAAAAGGTTAGCAGTTTGAATCCACCAGCTGCTTGCTCCTTGGAAATGCTATGGGGTAGCTCTACTCTCTCCTATAGGGTCGCTATGAGCCCTAATCAACTAGGGGGCAGTGGATTTTATCAGTGCATTATAAACAAAATGGAAAGTGCATACATTTAAATCTCAGTTAATTTGCATTTTTTGAAATGAGGTTTGGAAAAGCCAGGTAGCCTTTACATAAAAAACAATGGCAATGATTTTTTTTTTTAATTTTGTGCTGACTTCCCCCGTACTGTGTATTCTCTTACCCTTCACCCAAGTTAACACATGTCTACTCTCCAACTAGTGATTTTACTACCCTTCCCTTCCATCCCTGGTAACCATCAAAGAATGTTTCCTTCTCTGTGTAAACCTTTTCTTCACTTTTTATAATAGTGGTCTCATGTAATATTTGTCCTTTTGTGATTGACTTATTTCACTCAGTGCCATTGTTGTCAGGGTGAGATGGTGTCCCACTGTGGTTTTGATCTGCATCTCTCTAATGTCAACTCATGGCAGCCGGTTTGGTTTTTTCTTTGGTTAATGGCTAAAGGGAGCCCTGGTGGTTTAGTGGTTAAGAGCTCAGCTGCTAAATAAAAGGTCAGCAGTTCACATCCAACAGCCACCCCTTAGAAACCATATGGGACAGTTCTGCACTGTCCTATAGGGTTGCTATGAGTTGGAATCAACTTGACAGCAAGAGGTTTGATTAATGGCTAAAGATTGTGAGCATTTCTTCATTGTATTTGTTGGCTGCCTTGATATCTTCTTTGATAAATTGTCTAGTCATATCGTTTGCCTATTTTTTAATCAGGTTGTTTGCCTTTTTTGTTGTTGAGATCTTGAATTTTTCTATAAATTTTAGAGATTAGTCCCTTGTCAGATACGCTGTTGCCAGAAATTTTTTTTCCAGTCTGTAGGTTCTCTTTTTACTCTTTGGAGAAGTCTTTTGATACACACAAGTATTTAATTTCTAGGGGGTCCCAATTATCTAGTTCATCTCCTGCTGTTTGTGCATTATGAATTATGTTTGATAGTCTATTTGTGACATAAATTAGGGCCCCTAGGTTTGCCCCTATTTTTTCTTCCATGATCTTTATAGTTTTAGATTTTACCTTTAGATCTTTGATCCATCTTGAGTTAGTTTTTGTGTATGATGTGAGGTATGGCTCCTGTTTCATTCTTCTGCAAATGGATATTCAGTTTTGCCAGCACCATTTGTTAAAAATCCCCATTTAATGGATTTTGACCCTTTGTCAAAGATCAGCTGTCCATAGGTGAATGGGTTTACTTCCAGATTCTCAATTCTGTTCCACTGTCCTACACATCTGTTGTTATACCAGTGCCAGACTGTTTTGATTGCCGTGGCTGTATAGGAGTTTCTGAAATTGAGAAGTGTAAGTCCTTCTACTTTTTTCTTCTTCTTTAGTAATGCTTTATTTATCTGAGGTCTCTTTCCTTTACATATAAATTTGGTAATTAGTTTTGCCACCTCGTTAGAAAATGTTGTTGGAATTTGGATCGGGATTGCATTATATCTATAAATCACTTTGGATAGTATTGACATTTTCCCAGTGTTAAGTCTTCCTATCCATGAGCATGGTATGTTTTTCCATTTATGTAGGTCTCTTGGTTTCTTGCATTTGTGTTCTGTAGTTTTCTTTGTATAATTATTTTACATCCTTAGTTAGGTTTGTTCTGAAGTATTTTTATTTTATGAGGTGCTATTGTAAATGATACTGGTTTCCTAATTTACTTTTCGGAATTCTCTCTGTTAGTGTAGAGGAGTCCAATTGATTTTTGTATATTGCTCTTGCACCCTGCCACTTTGCTGAATTTTATTATTTCCAGTAGTTTTCTCGTAGGATCTCTGGTATTTTCTGTGTATAGGATCATACTGTCTACAAATAGGGATAGTTTTACTTCTTTCTTACCAAGTTGGATGCTGATTATTTCCCTTTCTTGCCTTATTGCTCTAGCTAGGACTTTCACTACAGTATTAAAATAAGAGTAGTGATAAAGGGCATCCTTGTCTGGTTCCTGTTCTCAAGGGGAATGCTTTCAGTTTCTGTCCATTGAGATAATGTGGCTGTTGGTTTTGTATATAAGTAATAATTTTTTCTTACATTTTCTACCAAAACTGAAAAACCAGTTGCTGTCAAGTCTATTCCAACTCATGGCAACCCACGTATGTCAGAGTAGAACTGCCCTCCATAGGTTTTTTATGACTGTGACCGAGGTGTCTTTGGATGAGCTCAAACGATCAGTCTTTTGGCTAGTAACCCAGCACTTAACCATTTGTACCACCCAGGGACTCCATGTTTTCTACAGTTATACTTAAAAGTGGACTTAAACTGAATTTATTTGACAAGAAGGAACATTACAGACTCAGTAATGTGTGCTTTCATAATTGATGTTGAGTAGTCATTTTGTACAAGACATTGATATTTCCCAAGCAGAACAAATCAGGATAACACTCATTTTTAAAAATATATAGATAGTATAAATATTAGTAAATGATTTGTTTAATTGTGGGCTACTCTTCTGAAATAGCCCACACTGTGTATTTTGTGTAACCTTTTCTCACTCATCTGATCCCTAAACCCATCTGCTGTCTCTCTCCTACTTGGCAAGAAATCTCATCTTCCATTTCATTGAGAAACAAAGGATGTCAGCCATGAACCCCCTGACTGTCCCAACTCATCTCATGTCAGAATATCTCCTCACCTGCATTTGGCCCTGCTTCTTGACTGTCTCAGCAAGAAAAGCTTCTCCCCGAAGCCACCACCTTGGTCTCAGCTGCTGTCTACCTCCAGGCTCTTCTCTGCCGTTTAGCTCTTTCTCTTGTGTACCTTCAGTTCCTCCATCTCTATAATGTCTTCACATGGTTTGCAAACCCAGCGTGACTCCCATTCATCACTGTCACTCCATTATTTTGCACACCACCATCATCCTACTTCATCTGGACTCTTAACCAGTTCCTCCAACTATAACTTCATTCCTCCCATTTCATCCAATATTTTACACTAGAATTATCTTGTTAAAAGATATATCTGATCATATCAATCCCTAACTTAAAAACTTAGTATTGTCCAAAATGGATTAGGAAAAAATACATGTTTTTAATATGTGTCTCAAAGTTTTCCACGATACAACTCTAGGCCCCTTGTTTTCCTTTTCTGAATCACTGTTTCTCACATACCTCTTTTCCAACCTCTTAAGGCTGCCTACTGTTCTTTAAGCTTCATTTCCCACCTTCACACCTCTGAACGTTGCTCTGGTCATTCTCTCTATGCTTCTGGCTGAAATCAATGGCACCCATCTCTGTGAAATCATTTTATACTTTTATTACAGCAGTCCTTTGCATTTTGGTTCAGTGTTTATACTTGAGATGAGGAACGATGTCTTTTCCATCTTTTTATCTTTCCCAGTGCCAAGCACGGTGATTTACCAAAATTAGATGTTTAAGCACTGAATTACACTGTGTACTATTAACCAAATGAATGATCACAGAGGTATTATGGGGAAGAAAAGAATTTTACCTCATTTTTATCAGACATGTTCTTCCTCTGTAGTATTACTTAAATGCAGTGTTCTTCAACCATATCTAGAATATGTGTCTACTGATCAATTAAATTCTCATTTAAAGACAGTATTATGGAAACCTGTGTGTAAAGTGGCGTCACTGGGTGGTGCAAATGGCTAACACGCTTAGCTGATAACTGAAAGGGTGGAAGTTTGAGTCCACCCAAAGGCATCTTGGAAGAAAGGTCTGGCAATATACTTTAGAAAAATCAGCTATTAAAAACCCTATGAAGAGGCAGGGCCAAGATGGCGGAGTAGTCAGATGGCTTCCTACGTCCCTATTACAACAAAGACCTGAAAAAACAAGTGAATAGATTTTATATGAAAATCTAGGAGCCCTGAACAAGGCACAGTTGAGGAATCAGACTGAGTGACAGGAGGAGAAATAGAGACGGTTCAGAGGCAGCAAGAAGTTGCTTGACCTGACACGGCAGGAGCCGCAGCCCTTCATCCCGGATCAGCTTAGGGTGCACAGTGAGGTGGGCATACAGCTCCCCTTGCTCACTCACTCAGGAGGCACTTGCAACATCAAGAGAATTCTGGCAGCAGAGATTCTACTTGGATACTCCGAACCAGTGAAAAGCAGCACCCTGGTCAAAGATAAGTACCTGTGTGTGGTCTTTCATGAGGATTTAAAAAAAAAAAACAATTTAGGAAATACCTTTCTCACATTTACCTCCTCTCTCCCTGCTCTGTACCAGGTCCAGCCGGCTTCAGTGATCTGTGAATCCCCTGGGCCGGAAGTAGATCAGATAAGGTGCCCTGACGCATTCTCCTGGCTTTGGAGAGGGAACAGATTAACAAACAGAAAAAATAAGCTACCACATCCCCTAAGCCAGGAACTCAGGGTAGGCACAGCTCCTTTGCCAAGGCAAAGGCATAAAGGGTCCACAGACTTTGAGTGCCTTTCACCACTGTGTAGACTTGTGTGGACCCATCTCAACAACGTAAGCTCTCACTACCACAGTGCAACGTGGTAAATACCTGAAGTCTAACTTCAGCTGTTCCAGCTGTGTAGTGGCAGATTTGTGACGCTCGACACTGCTCTGCCCTTTAAGCAGGCACCTTACCTGTCCACATCAGGGGCTTGAGGACTAGTGGCTCTGCGCACACCACCTAACTACCTGATACAGGGCTCCAAGAATAAGTAGTGCCCCCCAGTCCTTAAAGCCAACAGAATAGGGTACTCATAGTCTGGCTGCAAACTCACCTACTTGCTCTAGGGAACAGGAACACGCTTTCCTTTCAGACACTCAGGGACAGCCATCAGCCCCCTGCCTTGCTCAGCGCATGACCCCCTACTACAGCCAGATACCTGTGCCTACACCAATCACCCATGCCTCTCTAAGACTGTAAGAGAGAGCCTGCATCACACACTTGGTGACTGACTGCCTGGACACCAGAGCTGAATCCATACAGGAAAATTTAATGGACTCCTAGGCACACATATTTAGTTACAGACCTAACTACCTGGTGAGAGGATGTTAGAGCTTCACAGGTGCCAGTAATCAAACTAGCACACATGAGCAGCCTATTTGGGCACATCAAAACAAGCTAAGACACACTAAACAAATATAAAATAAAATTATAGTAACTTATTGTTGGCTCAGAGACAACAGTCAATATCAAATCACATAAAAAGGTAGTCCATGATGGCTTCAGCAAGCTCCCAACGTGAAGAATCAATAAATTTTCTGGAGTAAGAGGATTTCTTGGATTTACCAGAGGCAGAATACAAAAGATTAATATACAAAACTCTTCAAGAAATTAGAAAGGAAATTCGACAAAACATAGAGAAATCCAAAGAACACGCAAAGCAGTAGTGGAACTGGAAAAGGTTATTCAAGAGCATAATGACAAATTTAATAGGCTGCAAGAATACATAGAGAGACAGCAATCAGAAATCCAGAAGATTAACAATAAAATTTCAGAATTAGACAACTCAATAGAAAGTCATAGGAGAAGAATTGAGTCAGTAGAAGTCAGAATTAGTGAGATTGAAGATAAAGCAATTGACACCAACTTATTTGAGGAAAAAGCAGATAAAAGAATGAAGAAACTCTAAGTTATGTGGAACTCTTTAAAAGAGAAATAACCTACGAGTGATTGGAGTACCAGAACGGGGGGGATAACAGAAAATACAGAAAGAATTGTTGAAGATTTGTTGACAGAAAACTTCCCTGATATCATAAAAGATGAGAAGATATCTATCCAAGATGCTCATCAAACCCACATAAGGTAGATCCCAAAAGAAAGTCACCAAGACATATTATAATCTATCTTGCAAAACCAAAGGTAGAGAGAGAACTTTAAGAGCGGCTAGGGATAAAAGAAAAGTCATCTACAAAGGGGAGTCAATTAGAATAAGCTCAGACTACTAAGCAGAAACCATGCAGGCAAGAAGGCAATAGGATGACATATATAAAGCCTTGAAGGAAAAAAAATTGCCAGCCAAGAATTATATATCCAGCAAAACTGTCTCTCAAATAGGATGGTGAAATTAAGGTATTTTCCAGATAAACAGAAGTTTAGGGAATTTGCAAAAACCAAACCAGAATTATAAGAGATACTAAAGGGAGTCCTCTGATTAGAAAATCAATAACATCAGATAACAATGCAAGAATAGAACACAGGACAGAGCAACCAGCAATCAACTCAGATAGGGAAGTCATAAAAATACATCAAAGCTAAAACATTGAAAATAGGGAAACAGAGAAACCAATATCTGTAAAAAATGAGAACATTAAAACCAAAAAGAGAAACTTAGGAAATGTAGACATAGATTTTTCATATGGAGGGGAAGTCAAGGCGATATAAAGAAATAAAAGACTGGAATAAATTTAGAAAAATACGGGTAAATATTAAGGTAACTACAAAGGAAACTAACAATCCTACCAATCAAAATTAAAAACTAGAAAAATATAAAGACTCAGCAAACACAAAATCAACAATGAGAAAGATGAAAGTACATAAAGAAAAACAACTCAGCACAGAAAATTAAGGGGAACAAAGAAACTGTGAACAATACACAAAGAATACCAAAGTGACAGCAGTAAACTCATACCTATCATTAATTACGCTGAATGTAAACGGACTGAATGCACCAATAAAGAGACAGAGAGTGGCAGATTGGATAAAAAAACACGATCTGTCTATACGCTGCTACAAGAGACACACCTTAGACTTAAAGACACAAACAAACTAAAACTCAAAGGATGGAAAAAAAAGTATATCAAGCAAACACTCAAAAAAGAGCAGGATTGGCAGTGTTAATCTCTGACAAAATAGACTTTAAAGTAAAATCCACCACAAACAATAAGGAAGGACACTATATAATGATTAAAGGGTCAATACGCTAGGAGGACGTGACTATGATAAATACGCATCCAATGACAAGGCTCCAAAATACATAAACTAACAGCACTGAAAAGAGAGCTCCACAATAGTAGTAGGAGACTTCAACACACCACTTTCAGTGAAGGACAGAATATCTAGAAGAAGCTCAACAAAGACACGGAAGAGCTAAATGCCACAATCAACCAAGTAGATCTCATAGACATATACCAAACACTCCACCCAACAGCAGCCAAGTATACTTTCTTTTCCAATGCACAAGGAACATTCTCCAGAACAGACCACATATTAGGCCATAAAGCAAGCCGTAACAAAATCCAAAACATCAAAATATTACAAAGCATCTTTTCTGACCATAAAGCCATAAAAGTAGAAAGCAACAACACAAAAAGCAAGGAAAAAAATCAAAAACATGGAAACTGAACAACACCTTGCTCAAAAACTACTGTGTTATAGAAGAAATTAAGGATGGAATAAAAAATTCACAGAATCAAACGAGTGAAAACACATCCTACCAGAACCTTTGGGACACAGCAAAAGTGGTGCTCAGAGGTCAGCTTATAGCAATAAATGGACACATCCAAAAAGAAGAAGGGCCCATAATCAAGACATTAACCCTACAACTGGAACAAGTAGAAAGAGAACAGAAAAAGAAGTCCTCAGGCACCAGAAGAAGGGAAATAATAAGAATTAGAGCAGAATTAAATGAAATAGAGAATAGAAAAACAATTGAAAGTTAATTAATAAGACCAAAAGCTGATTCTCTGAAATGATCAACAAAATTTATAAACCATTGGCCAAACTGACAAAAGAAAAACAGGAGAGGATGCAGATAACCCAATAAGAAATGAGATGGGCGGTATCACAACAGACCCAACTGAAATTAAAAGAATCATAACAGAATACTATGAAAAAATGTACTGTAACAAATTTGGAAACCTAGAGGAAATGGACAAATTTCTAGCAACTCACTACCTACCTAAACTAACACAAACAGAGGTAGAACAACTAAATAAACCCATAACAAAAGAAGAGATTGAAAACGTAATTAAAAAACTCCCAGAAATAAAAAGCCCTGGCCCAGATGGCTTTACTGGAAAATTCTGCCAAACTTTCAGAGAAGAGTTAACAACACTACTACTAAAGGTATTTCAGAGCATAGAGAAGGATGGAGTACTCCTAAACTCATTCTATGAAGCCAACATAACCCTGATAACAAAACTAGGTAAAGACACCACAAAGAAAGAAAATTACAGACCGATATCCCTCGTGAACATTGACGCAAAAATCCTCAACAAAATTCTAGCCAGTATAATTCAGCAACATATCAAAAAAATAATTCATCATGATCAAGTGGGATTTATACTAGGTATTCAGGGATGGTTCAACGTTAGAAAAACCTTCTATCAATGTAATCCATCACATAAATAAAACAAAAGACAAGAATCACATGATCTTATTAATCAATGCAGAAAAGGCATTCGACAAAGCCCAACACTCATTCATGATAAAAACTCTCGACAAAATAGGAATAGAAGGGAAATTCCTCAGTATAATTAAGGGCATTTATAGAAAGCCAACAGTCACCACCATCCTAAATGCAGAGAGTTTGAAAGCATTCCCCTTGAGAACAGGAACCAGACAAGGATGCCCTTTATCACCACTATTATTCAACATTGTGCTGGAGGTCCTAGCCAGAGCAATTAGGATAGAAAAAGAAATAAAGGGTATCCAAATTGGTAGGGAAGAAGTCAAAGTATCTCTCTTTGCAGATGATATGATCTTATACACAGAAAAACCCCCAAAGAATCCACAAGAAAACTACTGGAACTCATAGAAGATTTCAGCAAAGTTTCAGGATACAAGATAAACATAAAAAAATCTGTTGGATTCCTTTACACCAACAAAGAGAACTTCAGAGAGGAAATTACCAAATCAATACCATTTACAATAGCCCCCAAGAAGATAAAATACTTAGGAATAAATCTAACCAGAGACATAAAAGATCTGTCTATACAGGGAAAACTACAAGACAGTACTGCAAGAAACTAAAAGAGACCTGCATAAGTGGAAAAACATACCTTGCTCATGGATGGGTAGACTCAACATAGTGAAAATGTCAGTTCTACCGAAAGCAATCTACAGATACAATGCAATCCCGATCCATGTTGCACCAGCAGTTGTTAATGAGATGGAGAAACAAATCACCAACTTCATACGGAAAGGGAAGAGGCCCCGAATAAAGCATTACTCAAAAAGAAGAACAAAGTGGGAGGCCTCACACTTCCTGATTTTAGAACCTACTATACCACCACAGTAGTCAGAGCAGCCTGATATTGGTACAATAGATACATAGACCAATGGAACAGAATTGAGAATTCAGACATAAATTCATCCACCTGTGAGCACCTGATATTTGACAAAGGCCCAAAGTCCATTAATTGGGGAAAAGACCGTCTCTTTAACAAATGGTGCTGGCATAACTGGATATCCATCTGCAAAAAACTGAAACAAGACCCATACCTCACACCATGTACAAAAACCAACTCAAAAAGGATCAAAGACTTAAATATAAAATCAAAAACGATAAAGATCGTGGAAGAAAAAACAGGGACAGTGCTAGAAGCCCTAATACATGGCATAAACACAATACTAACTATAAGCAACAATGCACAAGCACCAGAAGAGAGACTAGATAAATGGGAGCTCCTGAAAATCAAACCCTTATGCTCATCTAAAGACTTCACCAAAAGAGTAAAAAGACAACCTACAGACTGGGAAAAAAATTTTGGCTACGACAAATCCAGTCAGTGTTTAAGCTCTAAAATCTACAAGATACTGCAAAACCTCAACAACAAAAAGACAAATACCCTAGTTAAAAAATGGGCAAAGGATATGAACAAGCACTTCACCAAAGAAGATATTCAGGCAGCTAACAGGCACATAAAGAAATGCTCACGATCATTAGATATTAGAGAAATGCAGATCAAAACTACAATGAGATATCATCTCACCCCAAGAAGGCTAGCATTAATCCAAAAAACACAAAATAATAAATTCTGGAGAGGTTGTGGAGAGACTGGAACACTTACACTCTGTTGGTGGGATTGTAAAATGGTGCAACCACTTTGGAAATCAATTTGGTGCTTCCTTAAAAAGCTAGAAATAGAAGTACCATATAATCCAGCAATCCCACTCCTTGGAATATATCCTAGAGAAATAAGAGCCAACGCACGAATAGATACATGCACACTCATGTTCATTGCAGCACTGTTCACGATAGCAAAAAGATGGAAACAACCTAGATGCACATCAGCGGACAAATGGATAAACAAATTGTGGTATATCCACACAATGGAATACTCCTACACAATGATAAAGAACAATGATGAAGCCGTGAAACATAACATGGAATCTGGAGGGCATTATGCTGAGCGAATTTAGTCACAGAAGGACAAATATTGTATAAGACCACTATTATAAGAACTCAAGAAAAGGTTTAAACACAGAAGAAAATGTTCTTTGATGGTTACAAGAGTGGGGCGGGGGGTGAAGGTTATTCACTATCTACATAGTAGATAATTACCTTAGGCGAAGGAAAGGACAGCACACACTACAGGGGAAGTCAACACTACTGGACTAAATCAAATCTAAGAAGTTTCCTGAATACAATCAAACACTTCGAGAGACAGAGTAGCAGAGATGGGGTCTGGGCACCATGCTTTCAGGGGACATCTAGGCCAATTGGCATAACAAAGCTTATTAAAAAAATGTTCTGCATTCTACTTTGGTGAGTGGCGTCTGGGGTCTTAAAAGCTTGCAGGCAGCCATCTAAGATGCATCAGTTGGTCCCAACCACCTGGAGTTAAGGAGAATGAAGAAGACCAAAGACACAAGGAAAGTATTAGTCCAAGAGACAGAAAGAGCCACATAAACCAGAGACGGCATCATCCTGAGACCAGAACTAGATGGTGCCCAGCTGCCACCAATGACTTCCCTGACAGGGAACACAACGGAGAGTCCTGGATAGAGCAAGAGAAAGGCGGGGTGCAGAACTCAAATTCTAGTACAAAGACCATACTTAATGGTCTGACTGAGAGTTGAGGAATCCCAGAAAGCATGGCCACTGGATTCTCTATCAGCCAAGAAAGAAAACAGCTTCTGAGGCCAACTCTTCAGACGGGTTGAACTGGACTGTGGGACATAAAGTGATACTCGTAAGGAGTGTGCCTCTTAGCTCAAGTAGATACAAGAGACTAAATGGGCAGCTTCTGTCTGGAGGTGAGATGGGAAGGCAGAGAGGGTTAGGAGCTGGTTAAATGGACACAGGGAATCAAGGGTGGAAAGGAGGAGTGTGCTGTCATATTATGGGGAGAGCAATTAGGGTCACGTAACAATGTATGTATACATTTTTGTATGGGAGAGTAACTTGGAATGTAAACTTCATTTAAACTACAACAACAAAATTTCTTTTAAAAAAACCCTATGGAGCACAGTTCTACTCTGACACACATGGGGTTGCCATGAGTCAGGATTGACTCGATGGCAGCTGATGTGAAAAGTGCAAAGATAAGGCTGGGATTAGGAATTCTGGGTTCTAGTTCTGGCTCCCATTACGTGTCTGTCAGTTTGTTATACTGTAGTGGCTTGTGTGTGGCTGTGATACTGGAAGCTTTGTTATCAGTATTTCAAATACCAGCAGGGTCACCGTTGGTGCACAGGTTTCAGCTGAGCTTCCAGACTGAGACAGACTAGGGAGAAGGACTTGGCAGTCTGCTTCTGAAAAAATTGGCTAGTGAAAACCTGATGAATAGCTGTGAAACAGTTTCTGATGAATAGTGCTGGAAGATGAACCCCTCAGGTTGGAAGGCACTCAAAATATGACTGAGAAAGAGCTGCCTCATCAAAGTAGAGTTGACCTTAATGACGTGGATGGAGTCAAGCTTTTGAGACCTTTATTTGCTGATGTGGTACAACTCAAAATGAGAAGAAACTGCTGCAAACATCCATAAGTAATTGGAACATGGAATGTACGAAGTATGAATCTAGGAAAACTGTGTATTGTCAAAAATGAAATGGAACGCATAAAAATCGATATCCTAGGCATTAGTGAGCTGAAATGGACTGATATTTGCCGTTTTGAATCAGACAATTATATGGTCTACTGTGCTGGGAATGACAAATTGAAGAGGAATGGTATTGCATTCATCATTAAAAAGAACTTTTCAAGATCTAACCTAAAATACCAAGTCATCAGTGATAGGTTAATATCCATACACATACAAGGAAGACCAGTTAATACTAGTATTATTCAAGTTTATGCACCAACCACTAATACCAAAGATGAAATTGAAAGTTTTTACCAACTTCTGCTGTCTGAAATTGATCAAACATGCAATCAAGATGCATTGATAATTACTGGAATGCAAAAGTTGGAAACAAAGAAGGATCAATAGTTGGAAAATATGGCTTTGGTAATAGAAAAGATGCTGGAGATTGCATGATAGAATTTTGCAAGACCAGTGACTTCTTTATTGCACATACCTTTTTCCCACATCAAAAACAAGAGACTGTACACATGGACCTTGCTGATAGAATACCCAGAAATCAAATCGATTACGTCTGTGGAAAGAGACGATGGAGAAGCCTCAGTACCATCAGTCAGAACAAGGCCAGGGGCCGACTGTGAAACAGACCATCAATTGCTCACATGCAAGTTCAAGTCGAAGCTGAAGAAAATTAAAACAAGTCCATGAAGGCCAAAGTACAACCTTGAATATATCCTACCTGAATTTAGAGAGCATCTCAAGAATAATTTTGACACATTGAACACTAATGACCGAAGACCAGATGAGTTGTGGGATAACATCAAGGACATCGTAATAAAGAAAGCAAAAGGTCATTAAAAAGAAAGAAAAGGAAAAAAAAGACCAAAATGGATGTCAGAAGAGGCTCTGAAACTTGAACATAGAGTAGCTAAAGCGAAAGGAAGTATCGATGAAGTAAAAGAGATGAACAGAAGTTTTCAAAGGGCAGCTCAGGAAGACAAAGTAAAGTATTATAATGACATGTGCAAAGACCTGGAGTTGGAAAACCAAAATGAAAGAACACACTTGGCATTTCTCAAGCTGAAAGAATAAAGAAAATTCAAGCCTGGAGTTGCAATGTTGAAGGATTCTATGGGCAAATAATTGAATGACACAGGAAGCATTAAAAGAAGATGGAAGGAATACACAGAGTCACTGTCCAAAAGACCAAAGAAGAATTGATGTGTTTGAATTATGGTGTTGGTGAAGAATATTGAATAATCATGAAGTGCCAGAAGAATGAACAAATCTGTCTTGGAAGAAGAACAGCCAGAATGCTGCATAGAAGCGAGGATGGCAAGACTTCATCTCACATACTTTGGACATGTTATCAGGAGCATCCAGTCCATGAAGAAGGACATCATACTTGGTAAGGTAGAGGGTCAGTGAAAAAGAGGAAGACCCTCAATGAGATGGATTGACACAGTGGCTACAACAGTCAGATCCAACATAGCAAGAATTATGAGGATGGCACAGGACCGGGCAGTGTTTCTTTCTGTTGTACATAGGGTAACTGTGAGTCAGAACTTACTCGACAGCACCTGACAACAACAACTATGTGCCAGGGGAAAGCAAATTCCTGGGAATAAGTTCTAGTTTCTGCAGTGGAGTTGAAGCAACTTCAGATCCAATTCAAAGCTCAGAGTCTCTCTAGGGCAAACCTAAAAGGCATAGATCATCTTAGATATCCTATAGAAGCGACTCTCGGTTTTATTTTTCCCATATACACACCTCAAGATGGGGTTCACATTTTGAAACACCCCTATGTGCAGACCCAGGTATTTTTATGAACTGTGGCATAAAAGATAGGTTTCAGGTCTTGGGCAGTTTGTGATGATCTAGCTAGAATTCTATGCCTTTTAGTCATGTTATTCATATGCAGAAGTGATATTGTTAGTAGCTGTAATAAATTTTCATTCACAAGCTTTTGTAATTCCTTTGCAGCAACCATTGGCATCATAGTTGATCAGGTTGTAGTAATCAAGGCACTGTAGAATTAAGTCCAGATTCCTCAACCAATTCCCCCTTGAGCCACCCTCCCTTAAATACCATTACATACGATTGTATGCCGGCTGTTAATGTGAGTGCTCTGTCCCAGTCAGGCTGTAGAGCATAATGGATAAGACTCAACTTTGAAGTTATGAAGACTTGAGCTCAGATCCCCATTCTGCCATTTATTTGCTCTGTGACCAATTAGACTTTCTCATCCTTGGAAATGATATGTACCTAACATAACTTCAAGGGCTCAGTAAATCCTATTATTGATGAAAATAAAAGCTTTGTTGTATTATTGTCAGGCTTCTGGTTGCCTTTTAAAAGCACTCCTCCTAATTTTAACTGCAAGCATTTGCTTAGCTGCCAACCTCTTTTACAAGGTCCCTTCCCACCTTCACCCAAGTATGCCAATTTAAATCTTCTTTGTCCGGCAGGAGCCATTTCAAGTTTTGCTTCCCATCCACAGCCACCTTCTGATTAGTACCATCTTCTCTGTAGTCTGTGAGCCCTTACTGACACTACCATGATATTTGTCCCTCAATCTTCACTCCTCTTTCATGGTTACTTGTCTGTCCCACATCTCGTATTTTTCCTGTGCAGCCTGTAACCTCAGGAAAGACAGGGATCTAGCCTTCCGTTTGTTGTATCTTCCTCTTCACTTAACTGATTAAGGAATGCATTTTTATCCTCAGTGTGAAGCCTTCCCCTGTGCCTCTAGTTCAAGTCAATAGCACCCACCTCTGTGAACTCATTTTATACTTTTACCACAGTATTAGTGTTGCATTTGTGTGCCTGAGATCAGGAGCACCTGCATGCATGCAGACAAATTATAAGAATGGAGCACTCTTGTGGAGAGTGACTCTAGAACTGTGTAGGAAGAAAGATTTTCTCTGAAAGATTATATATTTTTTCCAAATGTGAGTTGCAACATATTAGAGGATCAGGAAGTCCTTCTAGTCTAGTGGATTTCCACCAGCAATGCTTAATGGAATAAAATAGAATAGACCAGAAAAGAATAAAATGGAAAACATCAAGATATGTTGCATGAAATAGAGTTAACAATTATTTGGTGAAACGGATCACTGGACCCACTCCCAGAATTTTTAATTCAGTAAATCCAGGGTGGAGGCTGAGAATTTGCATTTTTAAGGGACACACGTGTGTGTGTGTGTGTGTGTGTGTGTGTGTGTGTGTGTGTGTGTGTGTGTGAACAGACTCACAGTATAAAATGTTTCTTACTCTATGTCTCAGTCAAAAACGTTTGAGAAACACTACTCTACCTCATAGACTGAAGGAGATGGTCATAAGGGGCACATTTTTATAATTTCACCCAACGTGCTCTGACATTATCTCAGAACAGTTTAACATCCCTGTTAGGGAGGTAGCAATATGTGATATTATTGCCATCTTAGAGTAAAGGCGGTGGAGGCATTTAGAGACAGATCTAATTAAGAGATCTTTGTTGAGCAGGCTTTTTGGCCTAATGCAGGCATACATGTAGCCAGTAATTGATTCAGAACCAGAACAAAGATTTGAAACAGTTAAATTGTAATTTCTTCACTGATTAAATGAGTTAGTTCAAAGCCACTAAGGGTGTCTGTGATTATTATAAGGACTATTAAGAAAGTTCTCTAAAGATATTTTTAAATTTATGAACAAAAAGTCATGTTAAGTCATACTGCTGTTATACTGTGAATGTGCCATAGAGGTTGTCATGGTCCCGAATAAGCAACAACAAAAAAAAAAGCTAAAAATTATTAATAAGTGTAGAATGAATGATTAGAAAAATCATTGTCTTACAATCCTAAAGAAAATATTGGCTCTAGGTGACAGTCATAAAATGGATGCTAAAACCATTAGGTGAAATAGTCATCAGGCTCTGTCATGAATTAAATGATGTCCCAACCCCTGTACCCTTGAATGTGACCTTGTTTGGGAATATAGGGTGTTTCTTTGAAAATATTATCAGTTAAGTCATCCCAGAGTAGTGTGGGTCCTGATCCTAATCTCTTCTGAGTAGTGTGTTATGAAAGAGGAGGACAGACATGGACACCAAGACACACCCAGGAGAAAACAACATGTGAGCATTTGTCTACAAGCCAAGGAATGCTAAGAAACACCCAGGGCTACCAGCAACTGAGCCAAGGAAGGATCTTCCTCTAGAGCCTACAGAGATCCCTGAATTCAGACTTCTAGCCTGAGAATTGTGAGACAATAAATTGCTGTTCTTTAAAGCTACCCAGTGGTATTTTGTTATAGAAGCCCTAGGGAACTGAGACAGGCTGACATCATCTTAGCACTATTCAGACTCAGCATTGCAAACAGTGGGTCAGACAGACTTCATGATTGATGCAATCAGGAAGGTCAGCAGTTGATGCAATCAGAATACATCCATGATGTATCTTGCCTAAAAAAAATGAACCTAACATAATCAAGGCTCTGAATCTGTCAGTTTATAGGAAATATGGAATCGAGGTGAATAAGTTAAATGGCACCAGGAGGTAGCAATCAGTCAAATCTACAGCAGTGGTGCTCAAACTTCAGTGTGCGTCAGAGTCCCCTGGAAGGCTTGCAAAAACACAGATGTCTGGGCCACACTCCCAGAGTTTCTGATTCAGTAGGTCTAGGATGGGGCCCAGGAATTTGCATTCCTAACTAGTTCCTGTACTACCTGTCCGTCACTTTGTAATACCACTGTGGCTTACATGTTGCTGTGAGGCTGGAAGCTATGCCACCAATATGTCAGACACCAGCAGGATCACCCATGATGGACAGGTTTCAGCAGAGCTTCCAGACTAAAGCAGAGTAGGAAGAAAGGCCTGGTGATGAACTTCTGAAAATTAGCCACTGAAAACCCTATGGATCACAACAGATTATTTTCCGACATAGTGCTGGAAGATGAGCCTCCTAAATTGGAAGGCACTCAAAATACACAGTGGCTGCAACAACGCACTGAAGTATACCAACAACTGCGAAGATGGTGCAGGACTAGGCAGTGTTTCATTCTATTGCACATGGGGTCGTCATGAATTGGAGCCAACTCAACAGCAACTACCAACGCAAGGAGTTCCTAGGAAATGCTAATGCCGCTGGTCCAGGGATACACTTTGAAAACCACTGATCTACAGGACAAACAACCTGTTTATCCAGCCAGTCAGTGACATGGGAGGGGTTGGGAACATTTTAAAATAAAATAGATAGAACATACATACACCCCAACAGGATATATGAGTTTGGATCCCTATCTGCATCCTGCTTTGACTGTAAAAAGAATTTTTTGAACAATTGGAAAAATATAAATATGGACTAAGTGTAGGATTAAACTTAAAAAATATGCTTAATTCTCTTAAATGTAATAATAGCATGATGATGATATTTAAAAACAATTTAAGCTAAAGATGCATGCTAAAAATTTTTTTTTGGATGAAATGACAGGATGCTTAAGAATGAATAAACCAAGATTATCAAAATGCTGATAATTGTTGAAATTGGTTAATATGTGCCTGGAGGCTCATTATATAGTGGTCTCTCCACTTTAGGGTATGTCTGAAAGTTTTTATGATAAGTTGTTTTTTTTATGGCCATTGTCTACGCTAGGCTTTTTTTTACATTATAGAAAATTGTATCCTCCTCATCTGGAGATCAGCCTTTCAGTGGCCTCAGCACTTCAAAAAATAAAAACCCAAAACTCAGAAATAAACACAGAGAAATTTTCCCTATGCTCCAGATGTAGCTGTAATGAAACTACACTAAAGTCATGAATCTTACCTCCTCAGATGTCATTCAGATTTACTTAATATACAGTTCTATAAAAGTTGGTTTGTTTAGTCTCTCAGTCCACATCAAATTTAGAAAAGGAAGACTGTTAGAAGCAAGTGCAATGACAGCAAGAAAAAATGATAGCTCACAGTCTGACCTTTAGAGAAGAAATAAAAAATGTGTAAGTATAAAAGAATTGGATTAACATGTTATACAGTGATAGATTATAATATTGTCTTAAGTCTTCAGTAATAAAAGTATTAACCTTTATTGAGCATTTATGTGTCAGATACTATTCTATTTCTTATATTAAATTTTATTCACATGGCAACCACTGAGATTGGCACTGTTGTAATTTGCATTTTACAGATGAGAAAACTGGGACACAGAAAGGTTAAGTAATTTGCCTAAGATCACACAGCAGGGAACCTATGCTCTTCACTATTCTTAGTGCTACCCTGCCAGTAAAAGTTAAATGCATCCAATGTCTTCTGCTTAAGATATAGGGTGGGAGGCGGAGTGTGGGATAAAGGCATAAAAGAGTTTAAAATTGCTCAATTGAAGGGGACATCTCGATCAATTGGCATAACAAAGTGTATTAAGAAAATGTTCTGCGTTCCACTTTGGTGAGTGATGTCTGGGGTCTTAAAAGGTAGTCAGCGGCCATCTAAGATGCATCAATTGATCCCAGCCTATCTGGAGCAAAGGAGAATGAAGAACACCAAAGACACAAGGAAAACATTAGCCCTAGAGACTAAAACAGCCACATAAACCAGAGACTTCATCAGCCTGAGACCAGACAGTACTAGATAGTGCCTGGCTACCACCAATGACCACCCTGACAGGGAACACGACAGAGAGTCCCTGATGGAGTAGGAAAAAAGTGGAGTGCAGAACTCAAATTCTAGTAAAAAGACCCGACTTAATGGTCTGACTGAGACTGGAGGAACCCCAGAAGACATGGGCTCTGGACTCTCTGTTAACCCCGAACTAAAACCATTCCCCAAGCCAACTCTTCAAACAAAGATTAAGCTGGACTATGGGCCATAAAATGATACTAGTGAAGAGAGTGCTTCTTAGTTCAAGTAGAAACATGAGACTAAATGGGCAGCTCCTGTCTGGAGGCAAGATGAGAAGGCAGAAAGGGACAGGAGCTGGTTGAAAGGATACAGGAAATCCTGGTGGAAAGGAGGGGTGTGCTGACGTAGGGATAGCAACTAGGGTCACATAACAATGTGTGTATAAATTTTTGTAGGAGAAACTAACTTGAGCTGTAAACTGTCACTTAAAGCACAGTTTAAAAAAAAAAATTGCTCAATTGAAATTTGTTTTAAAAGAGTTTGGAGCCCTGGTAGCACAGTGCACTAAGAGCTACGGCTGCTAACCAAATGTCGGCAATTGGAATCCACCAGCTACTACCTGGAAACCCTGTGGTGCAGTTCTACTTTGTCCTGTAGGGTCACTATGAGTAGGAATCAATAGCAACGAGTTTGGTTTTTGTTTTTTGTTTTTTTTTGAAAGGGATAAGCGGGTCATTTGGAAATCTGAAGAAAGCATGGTATGGTGGAAAGAGCATGATCTTTGGAAGTAGAGAGATGGGTTCAAAGTGAAGCTCCATCAGTAATCAGCTGTGTGATCTTAAGCGAGCTACTTGACCTCTCAGATCCTCAGGTTTTTCAGCTTTAAAATGGAGGCAATGATTCACAGGATTGTTATAAGGAGCAAATGAGTTAATGGTACGTAACTAGTTAATGTTTGTCCTTTCTCCTCATGTGGGAAGCTGATTGTGCCAGATTAAGTAAATTGTTACTTTACAGTAGTGCATGGATTGAATTGTGTCCCCCAAAAATGTGTCCACTTAGTTAGGCCATGATTCCCAGTATTGTGTAGTTGTCTTCCTTTTTGTGATTGTAATTTTATGTTAAAGAGGATTAGGGTGAGATTGTAACACCCTTACTAAGGCCACATCCCTGATCCAGTGTAAAGAGAGTTTCCCTGGAGTGTGGCCTGCACCGCCTTTTATTTTACAAGAGATAAAAGGACAGGGATGCAAGCGGAAAGTGGGGAGAAGCACTGAGAGCAGAGCGCGTCCTTTGACCCAGGGTTCCTCCGCGGAGAAGCTCCTAGTCCAGGGGAAGATTAACGAGAAGGACCTTGCTCCAGAGCCAACAGAGAGAGAAAGCCTTCCCCTGGAGATGATACCCTGAATTTGGACTTCTAGCCTACTAGACTATGAGAAAATAAATTTCTCTTTGTTAAAGCCATCCACTTGTGGTATTTCTGTTATAGATGACTAAGACAGATAGGCAGAAGATATTCAACATACAGAGTACAACCACCAAAATTACTGGAAGTCTTCACTAAATAGAGGAATCCTAGAATGAGCCAGTATTAGTTTCCTCAAGTTGCTGTAACAAAGTACCACAAACTAGGTGCCTTAAAGGAACAGAAATTTATTCTCATAGTTTGGGAGGCCAGAAGGCCAAATTCAAGGTATCAGCAGGACCAGGCTCTCTCCAAAGACTCTAGGAAAAGATCTTTATTTGTCTCTTCCTGCTTCTTATAGCCCTAGGCATTTCTTAGCTGTGGCATCATAACTTCAGTTTCTGCTTCTGTCTTCACATTGCCATCTTCCATACCACTCATAAAGAGATTAGTGCCCATACTAATGACCTCATCTTAACCAATTACATTTTCAATGACCCTATTTCCAAATAACCAGATAGGCTCACATTCACAGGTACTGGGGGTTAGGACTTGAACACATCTTTTTGGGGGAGGCAATTCAACCCATAAGAGAACCTAAATAAATCGTCCTTAACCTAGAATTCAGACATGTCAGCATAGGTGGGAGGAGTGGTGGGGCTGGCCCTTTCAAAACATGATTACATGAAAAGCCTACAGAAGTTCTTATGTTGAGGAAAGATAAATCAAGGCATACAAGAGTGATCCCAAGAAGATGGATGAGAGCTAAATGGAGGGGTGATTCTGAGTAGAGCATCTACCCAGCCTGAGGCCTAAGATTGGGAAGTGGGAAGGGGAAGAGGTCACAGCACACAAAGGAGGAAAATAACGAGGGACCCTAGGACCTCCGAAATGCTGGAGCCATTGCATCTGCAGGGATCAGAGAAGCAGCGCCTGCCACCTGGGCAGCTGTGGGAGATAAAGACAGCCTGTTGGCTTTGACACCAGTCACCAGCAACCTCCTCCCACCTATGCTGACATGTCTGAATTCTTGGCCTAAATGTCTTCAGGCATCTTTAGCATCATGGATCATGGTGGATACCAACAGCAGCAACTTCACCTTCTTAGTTCTCAACAACCAGCAACTGCTTTTGGCAATGTTCCAGACACACTGCCTTAAATAAGGAAGGCATTGAAAAGATAAAATGGTAGAGCAGAGATGCCAAGACCACTGTTTCCCAGAGCATACCTGAAATTCCCCCTGAGGCTTTCCAGATTAATTCTGGAGGAATTCAAGGGATTCTGAGCTCTACAGAGAGAGTGGGAGTAAAGCCAGATAAATCCTATTTTGTGTCAATGATTTTGACCCTAGTTTATCACCAGCTGCTAGAGCCTGGGAATTATGGATAACATAGATATCATTTTCACATGTTATAAAGGCTGTCTAACATGTAACTCAATGTTTTAATCCATTGAGAAAGAAAGATGATAAAATTCAAATGCATATCCCTTTTAATGATTACCATTTAAATGCATTTTAAAATAGTCAGTACTGTCTAAGGAGAGTAAATATTTTACAAGATATTAAAGGGACTTATAAATGTGAAATAACAATTAAAGATTAGGCATATACTGAAAAGAACACTTCTAAGTTACAGTAGACCTTCATGAGTTCAGGCCTTACTAATGAATATCCATTAGTAATGCTGGAGTCCTCATTTATACAATTAACACTTAATGAACCAGCATTCCTTTCATCCAGCTCTCAGGCCCACGGCATACTTGCCAGGCATCCTCTCCAGTTTAAAAGAAGTTACTTTTCTTGGAACTGTGGACATCAGTATGCATGGGAAATTCAGCTTTTTTGTAAGACTTCCGAAGCAGCTGAAAGGCCTCAGCAGAATGTGCAGACACAGGCAGTTTTGAAAGAACCCTAACACAGACTGAGCAGGGCTGGCCCTGCAAGGTAGCAATATGGGAAATAAGAACCTGCTGTGGGCCAGGCATTTTGAGATACACTCAAGCTGGAATAAGAAGCAGACCAGCTGGACAGTGGCTGCAAGCACCAGGCACCATGAAGCACCAAAACATGACTAGAATCTTCATGTGTCAAAAAGTCAGATTTGAACACAGGATTTTTATATGTTAAATATAAATTGGTTTCATTTCATTTACATAATGCCCTCAATATTTGTTGGCTTAATAATGGAATATTTATACAGTATTATTTATAAATGGAAAAAATATAAAAATCCATTGGTAAGAAAATGGATTTTAAAAAGTGTAGAATATTCTTAGGAAGGAATATTATAGCTATTCAAAAGAGTGGACTTGATCTAAATTTAACAACACAGAACCATCACCAAAAAAAGAATGAAAAAAGGTACATAGTATGTCCCATATATATAATTTTTATAAATTTTAAAGTAGAAAGCATATATGTATGTATACATAAAATGGGCTGAAAGAATATCTAACACGTTTATAATAATAGTTTAACCTGGGGGAGGGGAGAGGAATCAAAGGGGAATTTAACTTTATTATATTTTATTTCTTTTATTTAAAAAAAAATCAGTTGGAAATGAAGTCTGTACGACTACAGGCAAAAGAAACTACATGTAAGTACTATACTGTAGCCAAAGTTGTTTCCCACAGAGTTAAGCGTTAACAAACCTGATACTGCTATACGTGTATGTTGGAATTGAAAAATTAAATGGACGTTGGGTGGTAAGATACAGATTTCTCACTGTTAGAGTGGGAATTAATAGATCAGCAAAGTGAGGAGGCTAGAATGATCCATGTAGTAAAGGATTAGAGTTGGAGATATTAGTGAAAACTCATGTTGTTACTAGTATCTGTATCAGTACAGATGATTATCTATAGACTTATCTGTAGATAAGGCTATATGCACAGGCTAGTATACACATATATATTTCTTCTATCAGCTGAGAGAGCCTGAGGGAAGTGACACCGCAGTAGCAATAAGCACACCTAGTGCCCAGATCTTGGTTTCTAATGCTATTCCCAATAAAAAGAACCAAGCTCTGTGGGGAAATGACTGATTCTAGGACGAGGCGGGAAATATTCAAGATGAGCCCGGAGCATCTTATAGTGCAAGAAAGTAAGGAACTGCTCAAAAATAAATGAATGGATAAATAACATACCACAATGGTAGGATATGTCAAAGGGGCACGGAAGCCAACTGAAAGAGCTACTAATGGCCAAAATTATAACAATTTGAGCACAAAGTAAACAAAGTAGCATTGGATTTTAATCCAAACTGTGAAATACATATCCATGAGTCCATACTGAAGTACACAAATTATTGAATAAATTAATAAATAGGAGAGAAGAGACAAATCTCCTATGCAGAATAATTCCAAATAAGGGAAGGGAACATAATTCCTTATTCCTTAAGTGTGGGTTATGCATTCTGACGTCCTTCCAAAGAGTACAGTATGGAAAGGGGGAGAAAAGAGTAACTACAATGGAGAAACTTGACAGACTACTTAAGCCAGATTATCAACATCAACAATCATAAATTATGTTGATAATAAGTAGCCTTGATATGATGTGATAAATATTGTACTTCACTTCTATGGTCTTCCTCCCAAAACTCATAACCCCAGTCTAATCATGAGAAAACACATTGCTGTCAAGTCGATTCCGACTCATAGCAACCCAATAGGACAAAGTAGAACTGCCGCATAGGGTTTCCAAGGAGCAGCTGGTAGACTCGAACTGCCAACTTTTGGTTAGCAGCCAAACTCTTGTAACCACTGTGCCACCAGGGCTCCATTGAGGATTACACTCAACATAAAGAGAACAAAAATCCTCACAACTGGACCAATAAGCAACATCATGATAAACAAAGGAAAGATTGAAATTGTCAAGGATTTCATTTTACTTGGATCTACAATCAACACCCATGGAAGCAGCAGTCAAGAAATGAAACGACAGATTGCATTGGGCAAATCTGCTGCAAAAAACCTCTTTAACGTGTTAAAAAGCAAAGATATCACTTTAAGGACTGAGGTGCACCTGACCCAAGCCATGGTGTTTTCAGTCGCCTCATATGCACGCAGAAGCTGCGGAGTGAGTAAGGATGACCAGAGAAGAATTGACACCTTTGAATTAGGGCACTGGAGAAGAATATTGAATATATACCATGGATTACCAAAAGAACGAATAAATCTGTCTTGGAAGAAGTATAGCCAGAATGTGCCTTGGAAGCAAGGATGGTGAGATTTCGTCCCACATACTTTGGACATGTTGTAAGGAGGGATCAGTCCCTGGAGAAGACCATCATGCTTGGTAAAGTAGAGGGTCAGCGAAAAAGAGGAAGACCCTCAATGACATGGACTGACACAGTGGCTGCAATAATGGGCTCAAGCAATACACCGATCATAAGGATGGCGCAGGACCTGGCAGTGTTTCATTCTGTTGTACATAGGGTCGCTGTGAGTTGGAACCAATTCGACAGCACCTAAAGACAACAACATTCATGAGAAAAAAATCAGACAAATCCCAGTAGAGGAACATCTTGGAATAGAATTCTGTTCCACACATTATGAGAATTAGTAATTACATTTTTCTTCCAATATGTCCTCATCTTTGGTTTTTTTGTTTATATTAACACTGGTAAGTTAAAAATCTTTTATAGAATAATGCAAAGATAATAAGCTAAAAATTGTTGAACTTCTTTATATATAGATTTTTATAAAAAGTACTAGGATGAATTTCTAAAAGTAGAATTTTTTTTTAATTGTTATGCTTTAAGTGAAAGTTTACAATTCAAGTTACCCTCTCATACAAAAATGTGTACATACATTGTTATATGACCCTAGTTGTTCTCCCTGTACTGTGACAACACACTCCTCCTTTCCACCCCGGATTTCCCGTGTCCATTCAACCAGCTCCTGACCCTCTCTGCCTTCTCATCTCACCTCCAGACAGGAGCTGCCCATTTAGTCTCATGTATCTACTTGAGCTAAGAAGCACACTCTTCACAAGTATCATTTTGTGTCCCATAGTCCAGTCTAATCTTTGTCTGAAGAGTCGGCCTCAGTAGTAGTTTTAGTTCTGGGCTAACAGAGAGTCCGGGGGCCGTGCTTTCTGGGGTGCCTCCAGTCTCAGACCATTAAGGCTGGTCTTTTTACTTGGATTTGAGTTCTGCACCCCACTTTTCTCCTGCTCCATCAGGGACTCTCTGTTATGTTACCTGTTAGGGTGGTCATTGGTGGTAGCTGGGCACTGTCTAGTTCTTCTGGTCTCAGGCTGATGCAGTCTCTTGTATATGTGGCCCATTCTGTCTCTTGGACTGATACTTTCCTTGTGACTTTAGTGTTCTTCGTTCTCCTTTGCTCCAGGTGGATTGGGACCAATGGATGCATCTTAGATGGCCACTCGCCAGCTTTTAAGACCCCAGATGCCACTCACCAAAGTAGGATACAGAACATTTTCTTAATAAACTTTGTTATGCCAGTTGACCTAAATTTCCCCTGAACCATGGTCCCCGGACCCCCGCCCCTACTACTCTGCCCCTCAAAGTGTTTGGTTATATTCAGGAAACTTCTTATCTTTGGTTTAGTCCAGTTGTGCTGACTTTCCCTGTAGTGTGTGTTGTCCTTCCCTTCACCTAAGCTAACTCTTGTCTACTGTCTAGCTAGTGGATACCCCTCTCCCTCCCTTCCCATCCTTGTAACCATCAAAGAACGTTTTGTTCTGTGCTTAAACCTTTTCTTGAGTTCTTATAATAGTGGTCTTATTCAACATTTGTCCTTTTGCGACTGACTAAATTCAGTCAGTATAATGCCCTCCAGATTCCTCCATGTTATGTTTCACGGATTCATCATTGTTCTTTATCGTTTTGTAGTATTCCATTGTGTAAATGTACCATAATTTGTTTATCCATTCATCCATTGATGGGCACCTAGGTTGTTTCCATCTTTTTGCTATGATGAACAGTGCTGCAGTGAACATGGGTGTGCATATATCTATTCATGTGACAGCTCTTATTTCTCTGGGATATATTCCAAGGAGTGGGATTGCTGGATCGTATGGTACTTCTATTTCTAGCTTTTTAAGGAAGCGCCAAATCAATTTCCAAAGTGGTTGTACCATTTTACGTTTCCACCAACAGTGTATAAGTGTTCCAGTCTCTCCGCAATCTCTCCAACATTTATTATTTTGTGTTTTTTGGATTAATGCTAGCCTTGTTGGGCTGAGATGGTATCTCATTGTAGTTTTGGTTTGCATTTCTCTAATGGCTAATGATCGTGAGCATTTCCTCATGTGTCTGTTAGCCACCTAAATGTCTTCTTTGGCAAAGTGCCTGTTCATATCCTTTGCCCATTTTTTAATGGGGTTATTTGTCTTTTTGTTGTTGAGGTTTTACAGTATCTTGTAGATTTTAGAGATTAGATACTGATCGGATTTGTCATAGCCAAAAATTTTTTCCCAGTTGGTAGGTTGTCTTTTGACTCTTTTGGTGAAGGCTTTGGATGAGCATAAGTGTTTGATTTTTAGGAGCTTCCAGTTATCTAGTTTCTTAAAAGTGGAATTTTATGCTATCGCCAGATTGCCTTCTCAGCAAGGTTATACTCATATACATTGGCATGCTGTGTCAGAGAGTGACCATTTCCTTGTTGCCTAGCCACCACTAGGTATTATCATTATTTTTCTCTAACAGTTTAATAAACAAAAAGATCTTATATTTGTGTTTTCATTCACAGTTTTGGTATTGTTAATAGATTTGAACTTTTTATTTTATGGTAACTGGCGTTTGTCTTTCTGGTTATATGAATTACCCATTCATATCATTTGTGCATTTTCCATTGCTGTATAAGAGCTTTGTATAAATGTTTAGATATTATCATTCTCTCCTCCTTAATGCGTCTCCTCTCCTGACTTCTCTGACATTGTTCCATTCTTCCTCCTGCTTCTGTGGCCACACCAATAGTTGGTAGCTCCTCGGCCCTGCCATCTTTCCACTCTGTGTGTAATTCCCCCTTGAATTAGCTAATCCTTACAAATACCTGACTGCTCTCCTAGAAGGAAGGTTCAAAAGGCGCAGGGACCATGACCATTTTGTTCACTATTAGCATGACCAACTGTCCCAGCTTGCCTGAAACTGCGGGGGTTCCTGGGACTTACAGTGCTTAAACTGAGACAGTCCTGAGCAAACAGGGATGGTTGGTCACACTACACGATGAGTTTAATGTTCAGTAAATATTTGTTGAATGAATGAATGATGACTTCCAAAACTATTTTTCTAGCCAGGTTACTCTTCTGACCTACAGTTCCATATTTCTAATTGCTTAATGGACAGTGAGGAGCCCTGGTGGCACAGTGATTGAGAGCTTGGCTGCTAACCAAAAGGTCAGCAGTTTGAATACACAAGGCGCTACTTGGAAACACTGTGGGGTAGTTTTACTCTGTCCAGTAGGATCACTATGAGTCAGAATTAACTCAATGGCAACGGGTTTGGTCTTTGGTTTTTTGAATGGACAATACCAATTGAATGTTCCTAGACATCTCACTTCTAATATGTCCAAAACTGTCTCCCCATTATCTCCTCAAAAAAACTACTCCACTTTTGTAGTAATTTTCTCAATGCATTCTTTCTCTAGCATTTTCAAAGGGTTCCAATAATCCTTACACATGTCTCATTTTATAAAACAACTGTTTTAGGGTTAGGGTTGTAATCTCTACATTGAAACTGATGTAAATTAACTGCAAACTCAAAAATGGCTCTAATCCATGTGGTTCTGTTACTGAATCCTCTCACATTTGTGGTTTCTTCTTCTTTACTGACATTTCTGAAGAATAAGAACTGTACTGTATTCAGGTAATGAAACTTCCTTATTGACAAAAAAAAGTGAAGAAAAAGGTAGCACAATTATTACTGATATAAGTAGTTCAGCAGTGTGTTTAAGCATGTTAATTCAATAAATGTAGTTAAACCATGAATGTTGGTTTTAAGTAAGAAATTAAAACTGGAATGTGAGTTATGAGAACGCTGAGAATCGTTAGCTCTCAAAGAAATTTGATTGAAGCATGAATTTAGTTATTCTGCTATATAGTAAATGAAATTGGTAAATCATTTAATCCATGACTTTACCCCTTCAATATATTTTATGCTGAATTACCAAAGACACTAGATCTTATGTTGGTAAAATCTGCTTCATTTTGTTCATTTTTATGCTAGTCTTTATTTTTAGAGGACTTGAATTTAAATAGTTCAGTTCTTTCAAAGATTATTAACACAGCAATACAAATTGCTTTCTTAAATTTTTACTTCTGTTTTACATATGGGTAGTCAGCTGTCCTTAAAGCACTGCCTGTGTTGTCAATAAAGGTCACTCCATACATCTGTTGTTGTTCAGCTGGCCAGTGCAGTTAACCCAGTGTAATTCCTTTAAGCCTCTTTTCCTCCATCCTGGGGACTGGACAGGTTTGCCTGTATCTGACCACATATTTTCTCACCTTATGTTATGGATTGAATTGTGTTCCCCAAAAAAACTATCTTGAAGTCCTAAACACTGTACCTGTGAATGTGATCCTGTTTAGAAATAGGGTCTTTGAAGATGTCATCAAGTAGGTTAACATGAGGTCACACTGGAGTAGGATGGGTTCTAATCCTGTATGACTGGTGTCCTTATGAAAAAGGAAGAAGATATACAGAGTCAGAGAAAAAGAAGATGGTCACCATATGATGCTGCAGCTGCAAGCCAAGGAATTTTTAGAACTATCAGCAGCTGGGAGAGAAGCATGGAACAGATTCTCCCTTAAAGCCTTAGGAGGAAGGCTTTCTGCCACCTGATCTCGGACGCCCAGTCTCCAGAACTGTGAGACAATTTCTATACTTATAAGCCACCCAGTTTATGGTATGTTGTTAAGGCAGCCTTAGGGAACCAATAGGAGCACTGGTGGCACAACATTTAAGTGCTCAGCTGGTAACTGAAAGGTTGGCAGTTTGAACCCATCCAGCAGCCCCGCCGGAGTAAGACTTGGTGATCTGCTTCAATAAAGATTGCAGCCAGTATCAGTCCATTTCAGCTCACTAGTGCCTAGGATATCGATCTTTATATGTTCCATTTCATTTTTGACAACTTCCAGTTCCCTAGATTCATACTTTATACACTCTGCATTCTGATTATTAGTGGATATTTGCAGCTGTATCTTCTGGTTTTGAGTCATGCCATATCAGCAAATGTAGGTCCCGAAAGCTTTATTCCTGCCACGTCATTAAGGTCAAGTCTACTTTGAGGAGGCAGCTCTTCCTCAGTCTTATTTTGAGTGCCTTCCAACCTTAGTGGTTCATCTTTTGGCACTGTATCAGTGTTGCGCTGCTATTCATGTTTTCACTGGCCAATTTTTTCAAGTAGAATACCAGGTCCTTCTTCCTAGTCTGTCTTAGTCTGGAAGCTCTGCTTAAACCTGTCCACAATGGGTGACCCTGCTTGTATTTGAAATACCAGTGGCATAGCTTCCAACATCACAGCAACATGCAAGCCACCACAGTACAACAAACTGACAGACACATGGTGGAATTATGGATAACACTGTGAAGAATGGGAATTCCAGAACACTTAATTGTGCTCATGAGGAACCTGTACATAGACCAAGAGGCATTCGTTCTAATAGAACAAGGGGATACTGCGTGGTTTAAAATCAGGAAAGGTGTGTGTCAGGATTGTATCTTTTCACTGTACTTATTCAGTCTGTATGCTGAGCAAACAATCCAAGAAGCAGGACTGGAGAAAGACTCATTAACAATCTGTGATATGCAGATGACACAACTTTGCTTGCTGAAAGTGAAGCGGACTTGAAGCACACTGATGAAGATCGGAGACTACAGCCTTCAGTATGGATTACACCTGCACATAAAGAAAAAAAAATCCTCACAACTGGACCAATACGCAACATCATGATAAACAGAGAAAAGATTGAGGTTGTCAATCTTTTTCATTTTACTTGGATCCACAATCAGCACCCATGGAAGCAGCAGTCAAGAAATCAAATGATGTATTGCACTGGGCAAATCTACTGTTTAAAGGGTTAAAAAGCAAAGATACCACCTGGAAGACTAAGGTGCATTTAACCCAAATCATGATATTTTCAGTTGCCTCGTACGCATGCGAAAGCTGGACAATGAATAAGGAAGACCGAAGAATTGATGCCTTTGAGTTATGGTGTTGGTGAAAAATATTGAATATACCACAGACTGCCAGAAGAATGAGCAAATCTGTCTTGGAAGCAGTACAGCCAGAATGCTCCTTAGAAGAGAGGATGGTGAGACTTCATCTCGTGTGCTTTGGACATGTTATCAGGAGGGACCCGTTTATGCTGCCATAACAGAAATACCACAAGTGGATGGTTTTAACGAAGAGAAATTTATTTCCTCACAGTCAAAGTAGGCTAAAAGTCCAAATTCAGGGTGTCAGCTCCAGGGGAAGGCTTTTCCTCTCTGTCGGCCTTCTTCTCCTTGGTATTCCCCTGGACTAGGAACTTCTCGGTGCAGGGACCCCAGTCCAAAGGACTCACTCTGCTCCCAGCACTGCTTTCTTGATGGTATGAGGTCCCCCTGTCTCTCTGCTCACTTCTGTCTTTTATATCTCAAGACATTGTCTCAGGACACAATCCAGTCTTGTAGATAGTCCTGCCTTACTAACACAACTGCCACCCATCCTCCCTCATTAACATCATAGAGGCAGGTTTACAACATACAGGAAAATCACAGTGTACCAGGGATCATGGCCTAGCCAAATTGATACACACATTTTCGGGGGACATAATTCAAACCATGACACTTAGTAGAGGGTCATCGAAAAAGAGGAAGACCCTCAATGAGATGGATTGACACAGTGGATGCAACAATGGACTCAAACATAGCGACAATTATGAGGATGGTGCAGGACCAGGCAGTGTTTCGTTCTGTTGTACATAGGATTGCTATGAGTAGGAGCTGACTTGATGGCACCTAACAATAACAGACAAATGCCAGTAAATATTGTATTATATACTCTCAATTCCATCATGAGTATCTGGATAAATGAATGCTTTAAAATGAAAAATACTAAGCTTTATGTGCTGAATATATCTGATAGCATTCATTCTTGGCAACCCTGCATGCAAGAGCATATCTCT
This sequence comes from Dugong dugon, assembly GCA_030035585.1. Classification (NCBI taxonomy): domain Eukaryota; kingdom Metazoa; phylum Chordata; class Mammalia; order Sirenia; family Dugongidae; genus Dugong; species Dugong dugon. The sequence continues at coordinate 93,947,334 of CM057463.1, read as the reverse complement.
AATGATTGAGTGATGGGCAGTTTTATCAGATATCACCCTTATGCAAATCTAAATTCTGTGGTACCAAAGGCATGACCTTTCTTAAAGATCTTATCTAGATCGTGTTTAGTGTGGACATTATTTAGTTGTAACAGAGAACATTTTAGTCACTTGTCATTATTATTTCCTTATCATCCTCCTTTCTCCATTTACTCTTGGTTCTTGTGACACCTGAAACCTAAAAAGTCTGAGTACTGTAATTGAGTCATAATGTATTTCTAAGTATAGTTCCTTCTGTTAGGAGCCCTGGTGGCACAGTGGTTAAGTGCTCAGCTGCTAACCGAAAGATCAGTGGTTCAAACCCTCCCAGTAGCTCTGTGGAAGAAAGATGTGGCAGTCTGCTTCCATAAAAATTACAGCCTTTGAAACCTTATGGGGTTGTGCTACTCTCTCTTACAGGGTCGTTAAGAGTCGGAATGACTCAGTGGTAGTGGGCTTGGTTTTTTGTCTTGTTTTATTTTTATTATGTTTAGGTTAAAAAGACAAGTAAGTTGTGAAGGTGCATCTTGATTTCCAAAAGCATTGAAAAATAACATTAAGTGTGCGAAGAAGGGGCAGCTGACTCTTTGGTAAGGTTTCATCAGAGCTCTGCATATAAAGGTTAGCTGTCAGCTCCAGGGAATATAGCACAACCATTTTTGTCCCTTCACCCAATAATAAATCAACTAAAAATAAATCCCAGTACGCAGGGTGATAATGTTGAACACACCGTAGTCTTTGTGAATGGTGCCTCTGGAGGTGTGTGGTGCACAGCCTGCATGGCCATGCATGGTGACCCTGCCTAGAAGTGACATCACAAGCGAACAAGCCACCTGAAGGCACTCTTAGAAGGGGAAGTAGCTCAATAGCTTGATGAAGTAGCAAGAATGAGGTTATTTAATTAAAAGTCAATACTACCGTGTCTTCTTAGAAAAATTGTCTTGGGCAAGCCAGCTGGACTCTCTGAGCCTTGGTCTTCTCTTCTGCAGCTCTCCCTCCTTGCAGAATTGTGAACATTCAACATATGAGGGAAAGCTGTATATATAAATGTGGATTTTATTTTAATACATAAAGGAGAAACTTACAGGAAGGAAGGAATAGTCCCACCTGCCTTGCTTTGGTGACTGGATGGGGAGAGAGAATAGGGCATTTATAGAGTCCCTGCATGATGCCAAGGGTTAATGTGCTCAGCTGTTGACCAAAAGGTCAGAGATTTGAGTCTACCCAAAGGTACCTCAGAAAAAAAGCCTGGTGCTTCCAAAAATTCAGCCATTGAAAACCCCATGGAGCACATTTCTACTCTGACACACGGGGCCCCCGTGAGTTGGAGTTGACTCACTGGCAACTAGAAGGGCATTTAGAGTATGCACTTCAAGTTTGTTATAGCACCAGTGAGGGGGAAAATTTCTCTTTTTTTTCCTTCCGGCTACTCCCAGGAGCAATGGCTCCTAAAAAAGCAGCCTGCCCACTTCCCTACAAAGCATGGTATCCATGTCACCAAGAAGATCCACCCTCATCTGTCTTTGCTGACTTCCCACAGCAGAGTAAAGGCAAGGACACACTGAGCTCACCAACACCTTTGCAACCACATGAGTTCCTCTGTGCTGTTGCTACAGTGAAAACTGAATACCATCAGACTCAGCCCTCAAAGATTCTCAGTTGCAAGCCCAAGCAGAACTAACTGCACATAAAGAGCAGAGGGGGGCAGAAATCAATATTTACCCAATGGAAACGAAAAATCAATTGAGGTGAAAGAAAATGTTATCTCTAAGCCTTTGAAAGCAGTGGCTTAGATGTATCTGTATCCGCATGTTAAGAAGGAAAGGGAGATACAAAAAGTAGAGAGCCTTTTCCATTTAAGTTCTTAATTATAAAGAGCTCAATAGTTCATAAAGTATTTCTTATGCTAGAATTTTACCTGCAGAAGCTACAGTTCTCAATATTAGAAAATTTTCTTAGGCTATTTAAACATTTGGACTTAACTCCCCAGATTATACTTGAACATTCAGCTGGGTTGCTGCTTCCTGCTTAATTTATTTGTGTGTGTGTATGTGTGTATGTGTGTGTGTGTGTGTGTGTGTGTAAGTGTTTCAGAATAGGTGTATTTAAATATGCTTTCAAATTTGATTATCAGGTGAGTGGGAGAGATGATTATGAGTTTCTATAGAAGGCTAAATCCCATATGTTTATGTTCATAAGTGTATTGATAGTGTTAATAAATAATTAAGTCAAAAGTTGGAAATTATTTCAGTCATATGCACATCTTACATGTAGGGTCATAGGCAGTTTGATCAATGGCTTAATTAATAAAAATGGACCTCAATGCAAAATCAAATGTGCCCCTCCAACTCCTCATCAGATTTTCTCCTAGAAACTGGTGAAGTTGGTTTAAGCAAAAAATGACCTTGTTGAGCCTTGGGGTCAGACTGTGTGCAAAGTCTGTTTCTCCTTTGGTGGTGGGAGTGAATAGTCAATAGCCAGTGAAGAGAAGGAGGATACCTTCTTATTTATAGTTTCTGTAGCTGCCCTAGATTCCTCCTTGGAGACTCCAGGCAGTACAGAGCTAAGAAAATAGTCTGATTGGGGAACCAAGACACTGGTCTCCATCTTGCCACCTAGAGTTTTGACTGCCAGCCTCTTGGACGTGGTCCCACATCTCCACCCCCTGCTCTCATCCATTAACCATATGAGCTGGACTTTGCTACCGAGTTTGACTGACTCTCTAAATTGACTTTCTATGGCCCTGGTGCATAAAGCCACTCTGAGTGTGTTACCTTAGAACAATAACCACATGCCCCCCGCCCCCCCCAAAAAAAAAACCTTCCTAAGTAATTTGGTAGCAAATTTCTTTTGTGCTATTTCTTTTATTGCTGTTTCTCAAATAGCAAGATAAGACTGAGGTAGAATCCTGTCTTGGACTTTTAAAAAATAACTCTTTCATGATTTATGAGCATTCCGCCTAAAGAAAGAATCAATAGAGAGAAGGAAAAGATCAGGGGAGAACAATCCAATAAATAACTTTAAGCCTATAGCACAGTGTTACTTTTTTGAAGTTCTGGATTGCCACTTTATATATAGTACTCCATGTATGTATATATATATATATATATATATATATAGTATATGTATATATATATATATATATATATATATATATATATATATATATATATATATAGTTATTTGAATTGAATGAGGATATTTGTTTCTTCTGTGGCATTCTCTACCCTCAGGAACATTTTGCCTTTCTGTATCAATCAAGTAATTACATTGTTTGGTGCCAGGTGCTCAACTCAAATAAATGATTTCTAAATAGCCTTCGATTTTTGTAGTCATCGGCTATGTTCCTGGCCCTGCCCCTTCAGTCCTTGCTAACTGTTACTAATGAGACCACGTATGCATTACCCATAGTGGTAGTGCTGTTGGATGCCATCAAGTCGATTTGGACTCATAGCAACTCCACGTGACAGAACAGAACTGTCCCATAGGGTTTTCTTGGCTGTAATCTTTATGGAAGCAGATCACCAGGTCTTTGTCCCACAGAGCAACTGGGTAGGTTTGAACCACCAGCCTTTTGGTTAGCATCCAAGCACTTAACCACTGCGCCACCAATAGTTAAAAAAAAAACAAACCCTTTGCCGTCGAGTTGACTCCGACTTTGGCAACCCTATAGGACAGAGTAGAACTGCCCCATAGGATTTCCAAGGAGTGGCTGGTGGATTCGAATTGCTGACCTTTTGGTTAGCAGCCGAGCTCTTCTATAAACTCTCACTTACGATACTGAAATAATGGGGACTGATAATGCGTAGAGCCTGCATTCAAACCCACTTCCTAAGGGGCCTAATGCAGCTAAAGAGAACAAATGAATTGTTTCTGTCTCCTGCCTGGTCATGGAGGCTAGTACTGAGGAGACCTAAGCTTGAAATAGTGAGTTCAGTTCATCACAGTCACCTTCAGTAAGTCAGTTATATGAGATGCGTTACATCCTAAGGAGATAGAACGTAACAGCCAGGGATGTGCTTAGACAGTACTTGCTTAAAGATTTTGGGCTAAAATGAGTGTTGCTAGCAAAATTGATGCTTTTCCAAATTGTTACTCTACCTGTTGAGAGCTGAGATGCTGTCTTTGAATACAAGAAAAAGCATCAGATAAGAACAGGACAGAACTCTAACATTTTGTTTCTCTGTGTTGGCTCATTCATTTATTCAACAAATCTGTTTGAGTACCTTGGTGGTGCAAATGGTTATGACATTCAGCTGCTAACCAAAAGGTTGGCAGTTCAAGTCCTCATAGAGGTAACGCAGAAGAAGGGCTTGGCAATCTGCTTCCAAAAAGACCAGCCATTGAAAACCCCATGGAGCACAGTATTACTCTGACACACATAGGGTTGCCATGAGTCAGAGTCAACTAGACAGCAACAAGTTGGTTTGTTTATGAGGTAGGGAAGAAACAGCTCTGGCCTCTGCCCTCAAGGGGCTCACCATGTTGTAGTGGAGACTAAGTCATGAGTTTATTTTGGACACAGATCTACCCAGGAATTTTCTTGTTCTTTCACCTGCCTATATCAGATGAAAAGAATACTGCGATTATTGCAGTAATAGGCAATAGATGTAGTACAAGTGCCCCTCAGAAGCCAAACCAGCAATTCACACTCCAGTGGATACAAAGGCTTGACATTTTTGCTAAAGGTGGTAGTCAGCAGGAGGAAAGGATGAAGATGCCCACAGATTAAACAGACAAACTTCCCGTGGATACTGTTACACGGACCAGTTTATATTGGATACTCCTGTGGATTGAATTGTGCCCCTCTAAAAATATGTGTTGTAATTCCTGACCTGTATGCCTATAGTTATCATTGCATTTGGGGATGGGTTGTCTTTGTTATATTAATGAGACAGGATTAGGGTAGGGTGTGTTTTGAGTCAGTCTGTTTTGAGGTATAAAAGAGATTAAAACAAGCAAGCTACCAATCAGAGATGGGGAAAGAGAGATGCCAAGCCACATGAAGATCGCCCAGGAGCAAAAGCTCAAAGAGACAAGGACCTTCCTCTAGAGCCAACAGAGAGAGATAGCCTTCCCCTAAGAGCAGGCGCCCTGAATTCAGACTTCTGGCCCCCTAAACTGTGACAAAATAAATTTCTGTTTGTTGAAGCCATCCATTTGTGGTATTTCTATTATAGCAGCACTAGATTGACTAAGACAGATACTGTAGGTTTGTGTCAGAGTTTCTTTATGTTCTTTCCTTGTTTCTTCCAGATAAGATGTTGAAGATCAATACCGGGTACTATGTAAGTTTTATTAGCTTATACCAGTGGTTCAATCACCTGGAATGCTTATTAAAACACAGATTGGTCAGCCCTATCTCAGGTTTCTGATTTCAGTAGGTCTGGAGTGGGTTCTGAGAATTTGCATGTCTAATAAGTTCCCTGGTGTTGCTAAAGCTGCTGGTCTGTGGATCACACTTTGAGAATCACTGGCTTAAGCAAACATTGAGAACAACCTCGAAAGTGTTGCTACATGAAGGAGTGTAGCCAGCATCAGAAGGTTTTACATTTTTAAATACCTGTCTTTCTCACTACAAAACAATACATACGAGAAAACAACTCAAGTGTTCATCAGCAAACGGATAAACAAAATGAGATACATACATAAAATGGACTATTATTTAGCCAGAAAGAGAAATGAAGTTCTAAAATGTGCTACAACATGGATAAACCTTGAAAACATCATGATAAGTGAAATAAACCAGACACATGAAATACGTAGAATAAGCAAATCCATAGATACAGAAAGTAGATTCAAGGTTACCAGGGGCTAGAGGAAGGGAGGAAGAGATATTGATTAATGGACACAGAGTTTCTGTTTGGGGTGATGAAAACGTTTTGGAAGTAAATAGTGGTGATGGTTGCACAACACTGTGAATAGAATTAATGCCTCTGAATTGTACGCTTTAAATGGTTAAAATAGCAAATTTTATGTTATATAAATTTTACAGTAGATTTTTTAAATACATAAAAAATACGTGTACTGCAAAAATATTAAAAAAGAAAAACAGTAAATTTGTAAAACCACCTAAGTAAATTTAAAGCCACCTGCTCAAAGATAACCATTGATAATCTTACTGTGTACTCTTACAAAATCTCTCATGAATATGTATGTGTTGTTAGGTGCTGTCAGGTTGGTTCCGTCTCACAGCAACCTTATGTACAACAGAACGAAACACTGCCTAGTCCTGCAGCATCCTCACAATCATTGCTATGTTTGAGCCTATTGTTGCAGCCACTGTGTTAATCCATCTCATTGAGGAGCTTCCTCTTTTTCACTGACCCTCTGCTTTTATCAAGGATGATGTCCTTCTCCAGGGACTGGTCCCTCCTAATAACAAATCCAAAGTACATGAGACGACTGTGTGTATACATACATATATTCAAACCAAACATATTGCTGTTGAGTTGAATTCTGACTCATAGCAACCCTATAGAATGGAGTAGAACTACCCCTACAGGGTTTCCAAGGCCGTAAATCTTTACTAAAGCAGACCGACGCATCTTTCTCACTCGGAGCGACTGGTGGGTTCGAACTGCCCACCATTTTGGTTAGCAGGTGAGCGCTTAATCACTGTGCCATCAGGGCTCCTGTACATACATATAGAGGGACATAGATATACTGTATATATGTTTTATATGTGTAACACACTGGATTCATACATACTATTTTGTAACTTACTCATTTAATAATATAAATATCTTTCCAAGTCAGTGTAGGTTCTACAAAGTAATTTCAGTGGTTAAATAGTATTTCTCTAACTAGATGTGCCATGATTTATTTAAATGTTCCCCTTTGCTGAGAGGTTGTTATACAAACTCTTTCCTATTAAAATCAGTTCAGAGTCAATATTCTTCTCAGCCTTTATGTGCATCCTTAATTATTTTCTAAGGACAAATTTCCAGTAGAAAAACTGCAAGTCAAAAGTTACATAGATATTTAAAATCAAAAATGATAAAGATCATGGAAGAAAAAATAGGGACAATGCTAGGAGCCCCAGTACATGGCATAAACAGAATATGAACCATAAGTAACAATGCACAAGCACCAGAAGAGAGACTAGATAACTGGGAATTCCTAAAAATCAAACACTTAATGCTCATCAAAAGACTTCACCAAAAGAGTCAAAAGACAGCCTACAGACTGGGAAAAAAATTTTGGCTACATCAAATCGGATCAGTGTCTAATCTCTAAAATCTACAAGATACTGCAAAACCTCAACAACAAAAAGACAAATAACTCAGTTAAAAAATGGTCAAAGTATATAAACAGGCACTTCACCAAAGAAGACATTCAGGCAGCTAGCAGACACATGAAGAAATGCTCACGATCAGTAGCCATTAGAGAAATGCAAATCAAAACTACAGTGAGATACCATCTCATGCCACCAAAGCTAGCGTTAATCCAAAAAACACAAAATAAGTGTTGGAGAGATTGTGGAGAGACTGGAAGACTTAAACACTGTTCGTGGAAATGTACAATGGTACAACCACTTTGGAAATCGATTTGGTGCTTCTTAAAAAGCTAGAAATAGAAGTACCATACTATCCAGCAATCCCGCTCCTTGGAATATATCCGAGAGAAATAAGAGTGGTCATACAAAAATATATGCAGCACTGTTAACGATAGCAAAAGGATGGAAACAACCTAGGTGCCCATCAGTGGACGAATGGATAAACAAATTATGGTGTATTCACACAGTGGAATACTAGGCAACAATAAAGAACAATGATGAATCCGTGAAACATAACATGGAGGAATCTGGAGGGCATTATGCTGAGTGAATTTAGTCAGTCACAGAAGGACAAATATTGTATAAGGCTACTATTATAAGAACTCAAGAAGAGGTTTAAGCACAGAAGAAAACGTTCTTTGATGGTTATGAGGGTGGGGAGGGAGGGTGAGGGTTATTCACTAACTAGATAGTAGACAAGAATTATCTTAGGTGAAAGGAAGGACAGCACACACTCCAGGGGAAGTCAGCACAACTGGACTGAACCAAAGCAGAGACATTTCCTGAATACAATCAAACACTTAGAGGGACAGAGTAGCAGGGGTGGGATCTGGGGACCATGGTTTCAGGGGACATCTATGTCAATTGGCATAACAAAACTTATTAAGAAAATGTTCTGCATCCTACTTTGGTGAGTGGCATCTGGGGTCTTAAAAGCTAGCAAGCAGCCATCTAAGATGCATCAATTTGTCCCAACCACCTGGAGTCAAGGAGCATGAAGAACACCAAAGACACAACGAAAGTATTAGCCCAAGAGACAGAAAGGGCCACATAAACAAGAGACTGCATCAGCCTGAGACCAGGAGAACTAGATGGTGCCCAGCTACCACCAATGACTGCTCTGACAGGGAACACAATATAGAGTCCCTGATGGAGCAGGAGAAAGGTAGGGTGCAGAACTCAAATTCTAGTAAAAAGACCAGACTTAATGCTCTGACTGAGACTGGAGGAACCCCAGAAAGCATGGCCCCCGGACTCTCTGTCAACCCAGAACTAAAACGGTTCCTGAGGTCAATTCTTCAGACAAAGATTGGACTGGACTATGGGACATAAAATGATACTCGTGAAGAATGTGCTTCTTGGCTCAAGTTAGATACATGAGACTAAATGGGCAGTCTCTGTCCAGAGGTGAGATGAGAATGCAGAGAGGGTCAAGAGCTGGTTAAATGGACACAGGAAATCAGGGGTGGAAAGGAGGAGTGTGCTGTCACAGTATAGGGAGAGCAATTGGAGTCAACTAACAATGTATGTGTAAATTTTTGTATGAGAGACTAACTTGAATTGTAAACTTTCACTTAAACTATGACAATTAAATAAAAAGGAAAAAAATTTAGATAGATTTTTTAAAAGGCTTTTAATACTTATTTCCAGAATACCCTTCAGAGAAATTTTGAATCAGTTTACACACCTGTCAGCACTATTTTCTCACACTTGCACACATAAGTGAGCATATGTTTTTCTTTGCCAATTTAATAGGAAGAATATGATATCTTGTTTATATTTTCAATTTTTTTTCCGGCTACTAGTGAGGTTGAAAGTAGCATCACTTTCAGTAATATCATACTTTTTTCTTTTGTAGCTGTGTAAGTCCGGGGCTTAGAACCATACTGTCAGCTCTTTACAAAGCACTTCTTTTCTTTGAGAGTTTTCATGTTTGACATTTCCATAGGGTCCAGCCTGTCTTTTTTCTTTGCCACAACTAAGGTAAAACAATTTTTATTTTGTCATTTAAGCATTTTGAGAAAGTAAATTTACTCCAAAAATTCTGTATTTTGAATTTGCCTGATATAATATGCAATCTCATTTCCAATATGTGCATAATTTATTATAATTACACTATAGTCTTAGTCGTCTAGTGCTGTTATAACAGAAATACCACAAGTGGATGGCTTTAACAAAGAGAAGTTTATTCTCTCACAGTCCAGTAGGCTACAAGTCCAAATTCAGAGCATCAGCTCCAGGAGAAGGCTTTATCTCTCTGTCGGCTCTGGAGGAAGGTCCTTGTGATGCATCAGCCTTCCCTTGGTCTGGGAGCATCTCAGTACTGGAACCTCAGATTCAAAGGACACGTTCTGCTCCTGGCACTTCTTTCTTGGTGGTGTGAGGTTCCCGTGTGTCTCTGCTCACTTCTCTCTTTTATATCTCAAAAGAGATTGGCTTAAGACACTGTCTAATCTTGTAGACCTCATCAGTATAACTGCCGCTAATCCATCTTATTAGATCATAGTGATTGAATTTACAACACATAAGGAAATCACATCAGATTACAAAATAGTACACAGTTATACAATACTGGGAATCATGACCCAGCCAAGTTGACAGATAATTTTGGGGGACACAATTCAATCCATGACAACTGTAAACAAAAAAAAAAAAACCTCATTGCTGACTAGTCAATTCTAACTCAGCAACCCAACAGGACAGTGTAGGACTGCCCCATAGGGTTTCCAAAGAGCGGCTGGTGGGTTCGAACTGCCGACTTTTTGGTTAGCAGCTGAGCTCTTAACCACTGCACTACCAGGCCTCTATAACTCTACTATAGTTTATATAATTTTACTCTTGAAATAATCCATTGAAAACAAGAACCCACTGTGACTGAAAAAAGAAACTAATGGAACAGTGTATCTTATTATCTATGTCTTACTATTTGTGGAGTTTCTACCTGATCTGTGTACTAAAGTGAACTTTCTTGGTGATACACTAAACTGAACTTCCTTGTTGATACACAGGGACTGTTGGGTGAAAAATATGGGAACATCCGAATCCCTGGAGAAGTTGAAGCCTCGGAGTTTGAAATGATTTTGGACGCTGCCATAGAGGCAAAGCTGGAGACCAAGTTACTGGAAGAGTGGTACTGTCGAGATGAGAACTCGGTGCCAGCAGCTTATTACCTCAGACCCAAATCAGAAATGCTGAAAAGCAATAAAAATGCAGTAAGTTTTCATTTCTCTGGAATATTGCCCTCCAAAGTACTTATCCATTATTTTAAACGGTTTATATTATCCAAGGGTGGTTTTCTCCACAGAAAATTATAGTATGCAACAACATCACTCTTCCTTAGGCCCCAACTTCTTTTTTTAAAAAAGAAAAAAAAAAACTAAATCCTAAGCTAAGAAACCTTTCAACTTTTTGATTCACCTGTCCCTTTAGCATCTCAGACATCTCTTCTGGAGTTATTTTCCTTCTTCCTAAATTATATCTTCTGGAAGTTCCTTTAATGAAGGTGTACTAGTGATAAACTTTCTCAACATTTGTTTATGGAAAATAATCTTATTTTTCCATTTTCCTACAATGCATCTATTTTTTTATACTCTTCGGTATCTGTATGCTTCTTATATCTGTGGATTCATATAGTCCATGAGTGCTGGAAAATTCTCAGCCATCATCTTGTTGAGTAGTTGTCTCTTCTCTATTATTTTTGTTCTTTCCTTTTTGGTCTTTAATTAGATGTGCATTAAACCATCTCAGTCTATCCTCCATACCTTTTAACTCTCTTTCACGTTATCAATTCCCTTATCTCCTTGTGCTTCCTTCAAGGAGATTGCTTTAGATCTTGTTTTTCAGTTCACCAATGTTTTCTTCAGCTGTATCTACTCAGTTTGTATGTTGAGTTTTCAAGGTTAACAGTTATATTTTTTATTTCATGAAAGATTCGGGGGTTGGTTTCAGGAGTTCTTTTTAAAATCTGCCTAGCTATTTTTATAGTCTCTAATTGTTTATTTTTGATTCAATATTTTTTCCTTTAAACGCTTCATGCAGAGTTCGTTTCTGTTCTCATAACTGATTGTAGAATCTTAGGGTGATGTCATTTCACACATGAGTATGAGGAAAACATTATTATTGTCTCCTCTCCAACTTGGTTCCCAAATCTACCTACTCTGTGTCCCCTGAAACTGAATAAGGGTGGAAGAGAGGACTGGACTTACTCATTGCATAGAATTTCTAGAGAGATTGAAAAGATAGCACAGGTACTCATTCCTCTTCCAAAACGAACATCTTTGATACAGTCAGTAGCTCCAAGAGGAGGGGAGCCCTAGGTCAGCCACAGTTCTTCATTTAAGGATCTTGTACATTTGTCATTCTGATATTCAACATAAATCATTTTCTCCATGCAATATGAAATCATGTCAGAATCCTTGATCTTTCTTCTTCCCCCTCACATGCATTATTTAGGTTAATTATCTGCAAGAATATTGCTTCTCTGGTTAGGAACATTTTGGTAAACCCAAATCATTCCCAGTTAAATATGCTAGGAGTAAATGTAGCAGCAAGTAAACATAGACATCAAAGATGGTGATACTTTAGCTGAAAATCAGACAGACCCATAGGACAAAATGAGAATAAAAGGGCATACCAGCCCAGGAGCAAAGACTGGAAGGCAGGAGGCGACAGGTAAGCTGGTAATAGGGAACCCGAGGTTGAGAAGGGAAAGTACTGACGTGTCATGGGGTTGTAACCAATGCCATAAAACAATATGTGTACTAGCTGTTAAAATAAGCTAGTTGTTCTATAAACCTTCATCTAGTTCAATAAAAATTAGAAAAGATGATACTTCAGAAACTTGGTTTACACAGTGGTTTGGGAGCACTTGCTCATATGTTACTCTTTAATTGTCTTCCACTGTATATTCTCCATTTGTTTCTGTGATCCTCTAGGGAAGTTAAATTATTCTCAAAACTCCACATGATACACTGAATAAATTATTTGTTAAATGAATGTGTGAGTAAGATGGTCATTGAGACTATATAAATGTTACTTTCTTGGTAAGAAATTCTGCCATTTTTATTTCAGAGACAGTAAGCCACACATTTTTCTGCCAAAACCACCTACTTTCTTCCCATTCACTTCCTTGCTCCCTTAGTTGGGGGGGAAAAGACTTACAAAGAGATCATTAGTCTCTCAAGTGTTTTCCTGGAGCCCTGGGCCTCCCTGAAAATTGATAAATCTATTCCCAATGTCTCTTTAAAAGCGGATTATCCTTTAGTAGGGGAAAATAGCTAAAATTTCATATTTTAGTCTCATGACCATCTACCCATAGCATTTTGTCCATGCCTTCAGAGCATATGTGTGTGAATGATGTTGGAGAGATGAATGAATTTAACCTAGAAATAATAGTATCAGATGCAAAATCATCACTAGATTTGTGCTTTATTAAGAAAATAATGCCTTCCCTTTCTCTGCTGCCTTCAGTAATAAAACACCACAGTAAGCCTGAGAGTGTTTAAAAAAAAAAAAAAAAAAAAACCAAACATGTTGCCATGGAGCCAATTCCAACTCATAGTGACCCTATGGTACGGAGCAGAACTGCCCCATAGGGTTTCTAAGGAGCAGCTGGTGGATTCAAATTGCCAACCTTTGGTTAGCAGACATAGCTCTTAACCACTGTGCCACCAGCACTCCCCTCAGAGTTTAACAGGAGGTAAAATAAACCTCACCAGAATGATAGCAACAACCAGCTTTGGAAAAATCTCGTCATTATTATTAAATCTCTGACATTTTGTTTTTGTGAGTTTTAACCTAATGTGAAAAATAACTGTGTGATCTCTCCCACCTTCATGTTTTATTTTTCTCCCCTTTGGAGAATATGGGAGATTATTTTCTAACACTATTTGTATCATAACTCAGGAGAAAAAAAATAATTAAAAATTCCATAGGCTTTAAAGCCAAATAAATCCTGTTAGGGTTCATATCCTTCCATAATTTTTGGAAAGTTTACATATCTCTGACCCTCAGTTTCTTCACATATAACATGGAGATAGTAATTTCCTTCTTTCAGGGTTACTGAGAGGATTAAATGAGATACTGTCCATAAAGCACCTATCACGGTGTTGGCACATAGTTAAAAAGAAAAAAAACATTGCTTTTGAGTCGATTCTGACTCATGGCGACCCCATGTGTTACAGAGCACAATTGTTCCATAGGATTTTCTTGGCTATAGTCTTTATATAGAGACAGATTGTCAGGCCTTTTTTCCGTGAGGCCACTGGTTGGGTTCCAGTCACCAATGGTTAAGTTGGTAGTTGAGTGCAAGCTGTTTATACCACCCAGCACCTTCAAATAACAGCAGTTCTCTTTCTCTTGAATATTGTTATCTTGATGATTTTAAGAGTAATATCTTACTTTTACATTCACATAGATGCAGCCTTCTGCCAGTACTGAAAATGAGAAGAAATGGCAAGAGATATCAGATGAGATCAAGAAGATATTTAAGGCTGCTGTGAAACTGCTACGTGAAAAGGGAAAAATGAAACACAGTCAAGCTAAGAGATACCTGTTCTCAGGTAACTTTCACACATCCTCAGTAGACTAAGGAATGGGTACATAGTAGATACAGTCATTGCGTTTCTTTTATCTCATTTAATCTCATTTACTGCCTCGCAGAATTTATTTTTTCTAAATGTTTTAGTGCCCTGGAGAGGCACATGTTCTTCTGTTTTAACTCATAGATAACCTTTATTGATAACTCATTGATAACCTTTACTTCCCCAGAACATGTGATTTTAAAGAAGTCAGAGGAGACTGGATGTAATGGACCCGACTCTACCAGTATTTTTCTTCTGAGCTGTTCACTCATTCACTAACTCACTCATTCAGCAAACATTTATTGAGTAATTACCATGTGCCAAGTACTAGGGATACAGTAATGAAAAAGAAGGCAAAGTCCCTGCCCTCTTGGAACTTTTTAATGGGGAGAAATAAATAATAAATTAAAAGTTATCAAATAAGTGAACAACATAATTTCACTAATGATAAGTGCTATGAATAAAATACAGTAATAGGATAATAGTGACCAACGAAGGGTGTAGGATCCAGATTTAGATGAGATGGGCAGTAAGGAGATGATTTTGAGCTGAATAACAAAAAGGAATCAGAGCCCGCGATGCTGAATCAAAAGTAGAGAGTTCAGGCAGATGGATCAACAAGTTCAAGATCCCTGAGAAAGGAATGTGCCTAACAAGTTCTAGGGGCAGGAAAAAGGCAATGGTAGCCAGGCCCCGTGAGGGAGAAATGAGGTCCAAGGGGTGGACCAAAAACAAAAACCCAAATCCACTGCTGTCAAGTCGATTCCAACTCATGGTAGAACTGCCCCCATGGGGTTTCCAAGGAGCAGCTGGTGGATTCGAACTGCAAACCTTTTGTTTAGCAGCTGCACTCTTAACCAGGGCTCCAAGGGGTAGACACAGGCCATAATAAAGACCTTACATTTTATTCCAGGTGAGATGGGAAACTCCCAGAAGGTTTTAAGCAAGGGAGTGGCAGCATCTAATTTAACTTTTTTAAAACACGTCTCCTCAGCTACTGAACAGAGACTGTCTTGTCGGCCTTTCTCAGGAGTGGAAAGGAGGCTTTGCTGTTAGAAGTAGCACTGGAAATCACAGATCTGAAGGATTACGTCAGTCATAGTTTCCAGGGAACAAACACTGCTTCGTGAAAGTAATCATATGTAGTATTTATCTGGAAAGTTGATAGTAAAGCATTATTGAGAAAAAAGCAATAGTGATTGCATTTTCAGATTGGTTTTTTGACTGGCATGGAAAAGCATTTGTGCAAACCTAAAATGTACTTGATAACCATTCTCCCTGGATACATGTATTTTAAGCTCAGAAAAAAATATGTCATTTTGGCAAATTCCTCTTCTGGAAGCTGTCAAAAAAATTAGCTCTTATTTTAGGTCCTCCCAAAAATATAAGCATTTTCAGGAATAAGCACTGTGTCTAGAATATACAGGTTAACATATATCTATGTTTCTTTGGAATCGACTCAGTGGCAGTGAGTTTTTATACCATCAACCAGGCACTCTGTCTAGAGCCTTTTTTTTTCCCTGAGCCAACCTTAGATGAGCCCTGTGTTAGTTACCCAGTGCTCCCATAACAGAAATATCACAAGTGGATGGCTTTAAAGAGCGGAAATTTATTTTCTCACAGTTCTGGAGGCTCAAAGTCCAAATCAGGGTCACAGCCACGTCAGTTTCTTGTGTGAGCCTCTCTCTTGGTTTCTGGTGTTTGATGGCAATCCTAGGTGATCCCTGGCATTCTCTGGTATTCTTTGGCATCTGTCTTCCCCCGTATGTGTCTCTGTGTCTATTCTGATCTTTTTATAACTCAGAAGTGATTAGGTTTAGGACTCATACTATGTTTGTATGACCTCATTAAAATAACAAAATAAAAGCCCTTATGTAAACAGGGTCATATCCACAGGTACAGGGGTCAGGATCTCAACATATGTTTTGGGAGGACACAATGGAGTCCATAGCAGGCACTACCAACTTAGTCTATCAGTACCATTTTTTTTTATGTTCTTTATGATCAACACTCCTGACTGACACACACTTTCTGTGGATATAATAACACTGTCAGTTAGGTCACAGTTGAGCTGTTTTCTGGGAGTCAAAGGTGACATTGCATATCTCTGATTATCATCCATTATGTATAGATAAAACAGTATGACAACTTCTTTCTCTTCTTGATACTCTCAGAAGGTAACTCCCTGAAACTTTTGTGTGTTCCCTAGCAATTTACACAGATGGCTGGGAAAGAGATAGACTGAAGGCTGCTTTCTGCAGTAGCACTAAATACAAGATGTCTTACATCTTCCCTTGTCTACATTATGATACATTCTTACCTTCTATAAAAAGAAGAGTAGACATATGTTGCATAAGCTCTTTTAACTGGCCTCCTTAACCACAATGCTTGATTAAAACCCTTTGTAAAACGTACTGATGTGCATGGCACACCTCACTGAATACTGGTGCCTAGAAACTTGTATTTTTTAATTTAATTCACAAATTTCAATCTATTGTTATCATTATTAAAAAAGTATTATCACAGGAGTTCCACTAAAAATCACTCAATCATTTTTTTAAATAAAATATAGTTACTTCATAGAATATGTCTCTGTTCTATGTTGTGCTTGACACTGGAGTTGTGGCTAGCACAGTGACATTTTTTCACTTATGGCCAGACCAGCCCTGTGTATTCAGAGCCCCTCCCCTGCTTCCGTCAGATCCCCGCCCAATGGTCAGCTCCTCAGGAAAGCCTTCCCTGACTTCCCCCAGTGGGTTAGAGCCCCTAACTGTTTGCTCTCATTACACCATGCTCTTCCCCTTCACGGGACTAAGAACAATCATAATACACATATTTGTGTGACTCTAATGTCTGCCTGTTTGCAGCTATTTCTTGTCATTTTGAGTTGTGCCACACACATCAGCAAATGAAGGTGAAAGCTTTGCTCTGTCCACATCATTAAGTTTGACTCTACTTTGAAGAGGCAGCTCTTTCCTAGTGATATTTTGAGTGCCTTCCAACCTGAGGGGCTCATCTTCTAGCACTTATACCAGACAGTGTTCCACTGCTATCCATAAGGTTTTCACTGGCTTTTTTTTTTTTTTGGAAATAGATTGCCAGGCCCTTAGTCTGTCTTAATGTGGAAGCTCCGCTGAAACCTGTCCACCATGGGTGACCCTGTTGGTATTTGAAATACCAGTGGTATAGCTTCTAGCAACACAGCAGCACACAAGCCACCATGCAGGGACTAGTTCCTGGAGAAGGACATCATGCTTAATGAAGTAGATGGTCAGCGAAAAAAAGAGGGAGACCCTTAACGAGATGGATTGACACAGTGGCTGCAACAATGGGCTGAAACATAACAGTGATTGTGGGGATGGCGCAGGACCAGGCAGTGTTTCATTCTGTTGTAAATGGGGTTGTTATGAGTTAGAACCGACTCAGTGACACCTAACAACGATGTCTGCCTTCCTGCACTGGACTGCAAGCCCTGTAATGGCTTTTTCTCTCTGTGTTTTCTGTTTTCTCTCACCATTGTATCCTGAGCAGCTGGCAGCCTGCCTGGAACATAGTAGGTGCTCCATAAAGACCAAAAGAAGGGAAGGAGAGAGGGAGGAAGGGAGGGAGGAAGGAAGGAAGGGCAGCTGGTTTTAAAAGATTGCTTGCCTTAAAATTCTTTTCCAGTGATTAAACTTTTTTATTTTTTGTTTTTCTTTCCTAAACTAATGCACAATTATTTTTTATTACTATCAATTCAGTTTCAAATGTTCTTATGGAGCATCAAATGATTTATAATGTATTTTCACATGTGTATAAGCACATGTATTATGCTATAATATGGTTTATTTTACAAGAAATAAAGTTACATAATAAGTGACTTTTCCTATACCTGTTCTGTTGGATATAATAGAATTGAACAGTAACATTGCTAATTCACATGGATCAATAGTCAGAACATGATTATATTTTGTTTTGAAATGCGCTTTTGTATTCCTATTTACACATACGTGTCTGGGGTACAATATATATCAAAGAAAATGGTGAAGCCCCATTGTAAAGGATAGAATGAAAAGGAGCATGTAACTTAGATATGTCAGTCAACCTCCCCACTTTCTTTCCTGTCCCAAACTGGTCCCTGCCCTTTACTCTTAAGACCACTGAAGTGTGAGAGTTGAAGTTAGCATCAGCTTAAAAGAATCAGTTATAAACTTGGCATGCTTTCTTTATTATGCTTCTGTTGAATATCTCGCTTCAACTGGGGAGGAAATTAAATAATTTTATTTAAAATCCATTTGTCTAGGTACCAGGCTCCTTAGAGAAGACAAATAAGTAGGGGATTAATAACTTTTTCTATAGATGACTCTGCTACAAGCTAATCTTCCACTAAGGACTACAAGTTGAATGCTGGCTCATTGCCCTTTTATTCTAGGCGATAAACACCTTATCTTATTCTTTTTCAGCCATAGAGGACGAGTTTGACTTCGCTCTAGGAAAACAAACTCCAGCATTCCTGAAGAAATGTGTTTGCTACATTAGAAAGATTGCTAACATTGAGCGTTTTGTGAAAATCCCAGAGATGGGAAAATACACAGATATCACTAGAACAGAACCGAGGATTATTCGAGACCCCGAAGCCCAAGAGAAGTTGCTAAAACTCAGGGATGAATTTATTCCTACGATTGTTGCATCATCAAATCTGAGAGTGTATACCTCTGTTACTCATTGTGACATGAAGTTAGGCTATTCCCAAGAAATAGAAAATCATTACATAGAAGGACTTTGTAAACAATTTTATGAGGATATGATTGATATAATTCAGGCCACGGTACAACAAAATTTTGATACTGAAACTGATACACTCTATGATGAAATCCTTCGGCATTCCTCACTGTGTAAAACGTATGCTTCCTTCTATGAGTACAAGTGTGAATCTCTAAACATAGTGCATAAATACATTCTTCCAAGCAAAACTGGGCCCATAAACCCTCTTATTGTATATGGTGGACCATGCACTGGGAAGACTCTTCTGCTAGCCGAAGTAGCAAAGAAGGTAAGATCCTATTTTCCATATATGTTGGTTTTTAAAAAAAAAAAAAAAAAACTTGGAAAGATAAATTAATCAAATTCATTTCTATTTCTATACTTAACTACAGTCTGAATTATAATTAGTCTTTTTTGAATGGAAACTTCAGTGTTACTCTTTTGCTTGTATAACAGTTATATTGAAAGAACAAGACTCATGGGGTATAATTCTAAAGCCACTTTAGTGTTTTCTTTTATTGTTGATTCAAACTTACATTGTGGGGCTAGTTCCTCCTTCCCATTTGGATGAAAACTGGAACAGATCCTACGACTCTTCTCATCCCTCTCAGACAAAAACAAGCCCACCAGTCGCTTCTGGTCACTGAAAGAGTCTCAGTTTAGTAATTAATCTGTCTAGTGTAAGATAATAATTAAAACTTCAATCTGTATTTCTCTCCCCCAGCTGAGGCCTACTGTGAGCAAAGCGTCTATAGTGAGAAATTGAGACAGGGCTACCTGTTCCTTTCTTTCTCCACATAGCACTTCCTTCCCTCCTTCCTTTACCTCAACCACATTTATCACCCCTTTCAGGCTTGCAGTTTATGGGATGCAGGAAAGGTAAGGTAGCAAGAAAGTTCTTAGGCAACCAGTGCAACTGTGAACCGGGCTGTGTACTCTCCGGTCTTGGTAGATGTTTGAAGCTACCTCCCTTTTCTTTTGTGGACATTTCATGGTTTCCTGGGGGCCATTCCCCTCCCAAACCCCCGGCTGTGTCCTTGCTGAACCTCTGTCACCCACGGTTCCCTAGGCACAGGGGATTGCTTTTTTACCAGATGGTCACTTCCTCAGCTCCTTGACATCCAGCAATTCATTTCCAGTCTTTCTGCTCAGGTTCTCTCCACTGCAAAGTCCTTGGGCAGGGGTTTGGACATCAGTCTTTCTCTTCCCCTTGGTTTTGAGAAGCATTGCAAGCCTTTTGTACCAGGCTTTTTGTTTGGGGCATGTTAAGATATTTTTTAAGATAGTTTTTTTTTTTTAAGTCATATCCACCCTGTTTCAGGTTATTTTGTTGGTGGGTATGTGTATATGACGTGTAGGGTTCTTTTCAACCCTTTCTGTTTTTTTAGAGTAAACTTTGAAGATAAACTTCTTGATATATATATATATATATATATATGTATGTATGTATTTAGCAACTTGTTATAACTGGAATCAAAGGGGAAGACAATCTGTTTTTGCATTGGTTGTATTTGTACATCACAAATAAAGACAGCGTTGTTCAAGGAGACAAAAAACGCAAAATAGAACAAAAACTCTTGTCATCTCACTCTTGGCCTGTGGCCCACATCTGGTACATTGGAAATAGGTATTTTTTTGCCCTGAGATACTCTAGATATAGAGGCCAGTTCCAGTACAGTAGCTTTCTGGTTGCAGAAACAGAGCAGGGAAGGGTGTAATACTCAGAGTGAGAGAGAGAGAGAGGACTGCACCCTCTGGTGGATGCACCCCCTGGTGGACAGAGTGACTAGTGCACAATATCTCTCCTGAGTGCTGGTGACCACTGGTGGACAGATGGACCGCAGCGTGTTCTCTGGTGTGTTTGGGACACATCGAAAGTCGAAAACCTAAATCTGGAACTTTCTAATCCTAATTAAACCAGGGAGGGGGAGGAGCTCTCACAGAGAGGGAGGGAAATGGTAAGCAAAGGCCAAAGGCTCTGCCTACCTAAGAGTTTTTTGCAGACAGTAGTGCAGGCAAAAACACCAAATACTGAGGAGAACTGAGAAGGTTAACACCCTCAAAAATTCCAGTCCCCCAACAAAAATAACAAGACACATAAAGAACAGAGAAACGATGGCGCGTCCAAATGAACACGACAGAGGGAGTAAAAATGCATCTAGGGATGACCAAGTAAGGAATAAAACGGAATATAATACAACAATGTTAAACATAATGAAAGTGTTAGGGGAAAACATAGACAAAGATCCCAGTACAATAGCATTCTGTCAATCCTCCATCAGAGCAACTAGCCAGCCTCAGTCCCTCAGCTTTTATATTTCTCAGATGTTATCAGATGGGTATGTCCAGGGGTGGGTTAACCAGTAAGCACAGTACACACTGGCTTACAGTAAGCAAGGTACACATGGACTTAATTGTTACGTATTAATTTGTAGCGCAGTTTCACGTGGGTGTCACCACATCTCTGACATGGTGAAAAACAGGTGAAATTGTGTACTACAGATGAGTAAATCAGCACAATTAAGCCCGTGCATACCTTGCTTATTGGGTAGTCTGTCCCTGGTTATGTTCCCCCAGCTCTCGGGACAGCCTGTAAGTGGTCCTTTGAAGTCCCTTCCCCCAGCTAGAAGTGAGTGGTGGCATCCCCTAGCCCTCCCCCTTGAGGGTGAGGTGGTGATAGATATGGCCCATAACACCTAATCTGCAACTATTTTCTTGGCCTCTCCAGTCCCTTTTTTTAGGCTACAGGTGGATAGTCCACTTAAGGCAGCAGAACTTGCTGTTGCAAATCCTGCGTGATGGTCTGGAACCTCATTTTGAAATGTAGTATCTGTTGTCTTGGCACCTCAACCTAAACTGGACTACAGTAGCTCCATTTTTAACTTACTATTTAGTAAGGGCCCCTGGTGGCACAGTTGTTAGAAGTGTTCAGATGCTAACTGAAAGGCTGGCAGTTCAAACCCACCAGCTGCTCCACAGGATAAAGATGTGGCAGTCTGCTTCTGTAAGGATTTATAGCCTTGGAAACTCTATCGGGCAACTCTGCTCTGTCCTTGTAGGGTTGCTCTGAGTTGGAATCAACTCAATGGCAATGGATTTGGTTTGGTTATAGTTGGTTCCACTTAGTATCAAAGTATGATAGTTTTATTATTCTGGTGTAACTTTGGAATCTCTGTATTGTTCTTCCTGTGGTTAGTCTCTTAAAAATAGTGTTCTTTACCCTTGTTAACATTCTCATAATCTGGCATGTGCTCCCCAATCTAAAGTTGGTAATCTCTAGGACAAAATGAGTACAGTCACAGTGCATCCTCTGTGGGGATTAGGTTCAAAGTAAGTTCAGAGGCAAAAATCAGGTATGTCAAACTTACCCTTGAAAAGTCCTTAAGAAAGCCAGTTTACCATTTCTTAATACGTCAAGCCCAGCTGAATTTTCTTTTTGTGTTGGAACATACAGCTCTTTGTTTAGCTGAGCACCAGGTAAAGTAACAAGCTTGTATTTGGGGCCGTGTTGCCACAAAGTAAATGTGTCTGTTTGTGTGTCTGTGTGTCTGTCTTCAAGCACTAATGTGTTATGTGTAGCTTCAGACACAAATTATTCCAAGTAAGCAAGATAATAATACTATGAGGTTGGCAATTAGAATCCACCAGCCACTCCTTGGAAACCTACCGGGCAGTTCTGCTGTGTCATATAGGGTCGCTATGAGTTGGAATCCACTCGACAGCAACGGTAATACTGTGAGAGGCATATGGGAACTAACATCAAGTGAGAAAACAGATTCCTGTTTGTATTTCACCATTGCTCCAGGGCTTTTCTCATTGTAGGGGTGTGAAGGATAGAGGTGGCTGGAGGGGGCAAATATTATCCAAATTTGACTAAATAAAATGTGCATGTGTTGCAACTGCATGTGCTCTAGTCCAGGAGGTAAAGAATTGTGAGTCAATGTGCTGGTATGCTGTGTATAGATAAGCAATCCCAGCTGTGGCAGAGAGTGCTGACTGAATGCAGAGTTGATCAACTTGAGAAATGGCCTTCTGAGCTCTCGCTGTTCTGGATATTTTTGTCTGGCCACCTAAGTTTGTCTATTTACAGTCCAGGATTCTGGTCCCCCATGAAGCCTCCCCTATTTCTTGATCCCCTTCCTGCACTCCACTCGCCTCTCTCCTGGGGAACATCTGGGCTCTCGCTCTCCCCCAGCCAACCTGTGCTCTTCTTCGACCTCATGTCCTGTGTAAGGATGCAGACAGACATCTAATATTAATCTTGCATTATCTCTTGCATTACCCAACATTCCCACGGACATGAGCTCATGACTGTAGGGCCGTAATCAATGTAGAAACAATCAGATTGATAGGAAACAAAAGACAGCTTTAGGATGACAATATTATCTTCCTTGAAACCAGCATCAAAATTTGGAGCTAAACCAAAAAAAGTTTTTTTTTAATTTTTTTTAATATCTCATTATAAAGCTGACATCCAGAAATCTTTCCTAAACTTATTCATACTTTATCCTGATCAATCCCTTGAGGAACCATGTTTCATAAAATTACTTTTTAATGTGTAAAATAATACGTAACTTTCTAGGGAGTATCCTTGGTGAATTCCAAAGATTACTGAAAGTCTTCATCCGCCTAAGAGGACTCTTTGGAGTGTTTTGTACTTGATCGTTTCCTTTCTCATCCTTGCCTTTCCAGACAGAAAAGTACTAAACAGCCACCTCATGTATTTTATATCTTTAACTCCACTGGTTTAAGAAAAAAAAAAGGAAGAGCGCTAGAATGGAAGGCAGGTATGACTTCTACTCCAGCTCAATCTCTTCATAACTTTTTAACTCCAAGCAAGCCATTTATCCAGCCTGGGCTTTGGTTTCATCTTCTGTTAAATGATATTATAATCCCATCTGTCCTTCAGAGAGGAAATGTGAGGACAGATAAATGAATAATTTCTCTTATAAGGATCAGCACAAAGCTGGTTCCTATGAGGCAGAGGTCAAAGATGTCCCAAATGTCCAGCTTTTCCAGGCTGCTGTACCACTCCATCATCTCTAACATCAACTGCTCCCTCTTCATTCAGCACTCTCGCTCCCATCTTTGGGTTCCATAATTTGTTGCAACTTCACACAGAACTCCCGAACTGTATAAAGGAAATGGCTCACATAGTTGTGGAGGCTGGCAAGTCCCAAATTTGTGGGTCAGGCGTAGGCTTCTCCCTGGCCCTCAGTCTCTGCCCACGGGTGCTCAGCTTTCTCAGTGGACTGGGAAGCTCACTGCATCGTCTCCTGAGGGTCTTTTCCTGCCCGTCTCTCCTTCCTTGGTGGTAGTGGGCTCTTTTCTTTCCTGCCTCTGGGGTGGCTCATTTCAAGGCCAGCAGGATGGCAAAACTGACCAATCCCTTTGGTGGGCCACAATTACCCTATCACACAGTCCCACCCAGTCAGTTGGGTGGGAATTACAAGACCGTGGCTCGAAAGGCCACATACAAAGGTAATCAATTGCACCACGACAGATGGCTGCATATTTATATAGCAAACTGTCTGTTACAAAGCTTAACATTTAACAAAACTTTTTTAACCAGCATTACGTAGATTTTTATTACAATGCTAAATAATCATGAAAATGATTAACCGTATAGCGCCACAGTATAGTAAACTATCTTCTGAATCATAAGAGATTATATTCAGTATAATTTTAGTACTGAGTACTTTCTTATTGCATTCTAACTAATTGGACAGTTGGTTAACTATACATGATATCATTTGATCTCAATGAAAATATTTGACTCAATGTAATGTGTAAATCATTACTTAACCTATTCACTCATTAAACAAATACTAAGCACCTATTATGTGCCAACAACTGTTCCAGGAAATAGGGATTCAATGATAAATACTGACTGTACTAGGTACTCAGATTGACTGTTTATGAAACACTTTATAATTTTTAGGATATAAGCCAAACATTGCCTTATGATTGAATAATAGTGTCATCACCATTTTATTACCCATATTAAGGGTGATCCTGAGGGTCTCACCCATGGATTTTAGTGCATGATCTTTGTGACAGCTCTTTTGCCTTCTCCAAAGGTTTTGCCAGTCCCTAGTTCTAGGCTTCTTTATGCATGGCAGTGGTTCCCAAAAGTCTGACCTCTGGAGAGAGGAAACGTTGTTGGATATGACTATGTAAATGTATATTACCATTCTAAATTTCACTTTTATGTTTTAGGCTTATGGCTGGCTACATGAAGACATGGGACCGGAATCTGACCCAGTCATAGTTATGAGATTTCTAGGAACCACAGACATGAGTACTGACCTTAGGACTCTCCTTCTAAGTATTTGTGAGCAGTTGGCAATTAACTACCGATGTCTGGTTCAAAGCTACCCCAAAAAGATCCATGACCTCCGTGACTTATTTATAAACCTTTTGAATGAGTCTTCACTGCAGAGACCTTTGGTAATAATATTCGATGCCCTCGAGCAGCTCTCAGAGAGTGACGACGCCAGGAAGCTTTGGTGGCTCCCTGCTCACCTGCCTCGCTTTGTACGGATCGTCCTCTCCACACTGCCCAATAAACATGGGATCCTGCAGAAACTAAGGTGCCTTATCTATGAAGAAGACAACTACATCGAGCTGATTCCACGGGATAAGAAAATGTGCAGCCAGGTCCTCAAACACCAGCTGCTACGAGTCAAAAGGAAGGTCACATCGGGCCAGCAAATTTACGTGAACAATGCATTCTCTAAGTGCACGCTACCGATGTTTGTGAACCTGACCTTCAGGGAGGTGAGACACTGGAGATCTCACAAAGATGTCGATGAATCTTCCCTCTGTGTTACCGTTCATGAAAGTATAGAGCAGTTGTTCTGGTCCTTGGAGAAGAGGTGTGGTCAGAAGCTGGTCTCCAGGGCTCTGGGTTACATCACTATGGCCAAAGTGGGTTTGAGTGAAATGGAACTTGAGGATGTTTTAGCCCTAGACAATACTGTTATGAATGAGCTCAATGAAAATGCCAGGCCCAGTAATCCCCTGAGAGTACCTTACTTGTACATTGCGAGGCTCAAGGAAGGCCTCAGTGGATACTTAATAGAGAGACATGTGAAGAACGTCACACTCCTGGTCTGGGCCAACAGACACCTGCAGCTCATTGCACAGAAGCTGTATCTGCAAGATGACAGTAACCTGCATGAAATGCACACCATCATGGCAGATTATTTTCTGGGAGCCTGGTCAGGGGGCAGGAGGAAAGCTTTCTGCCTCGAAGACTCCTACTTGAATGGCTGCCTTGATTTTGAGAGCAGAAGCCTGCTTGAGGAAGAAAAGCACTTCATGGAACAGGCTTCCTTTGACAGGCAGGCCCCGGACCAGCCCTGGGTTTTCCAGTGTAATCCACTGGAGCCTGATATCTTTTTTGTCAATCACCGGAAAATGTCTGAGCTTTTATACCATCTGACTAGGTGTGGAAAAACCGATGACCTGTTTTATGGCATCATCATGAACTTCAGCTGGCTTTATACCATGATCAAAATTGGCCAGTTTGACAAAGTACTTTTAGACATCGAGCTGGCTTACAACCATTCGCAAGAGAAGGAGCTGAAGTTCCTGGCCAGCACCCTCCGCAGCATCAAAAACAAGGTCATTGCTTTTCCTGGCTCCCTCTCAGCAGAGCTTCAGCAGAGACTACTGCCTGTTATAAGTTCCCTGCCCAAACTTCGACACCTTCTTTTGGAATGTGACAAAGACGGGCCCAAATATTGTTCCATAGTGCCATTACATTCATCCATGGATGTGACGTATAGCCCAGAGCGTCTGCCCTTGTCATCTAGTCACCTGCATATCACAGAGATTTTGCCTACCTGTAACCCCAGTACCGTCCTCACAGCTTTAGAAAATGGTTCCATCAGCACTTGGGATGTAGAAACTCGCCAGCTCCTCAGGCAAATCACCACAGCCCAGTCTGTCATCCTGGGCATGAAACTCACCAGTGATGAGAAGTACCTTGTAGTGGCTACAACAAACAACACCTTGTTGATTTATGACAACTTAAATTCTTGTCTCCTGTCTGAAGTGGAAATTAAAGGAACCAAGCATGGAAGCGCCTCTACGTACATCAATGGGTTTACACTGTCCGTCAACCATGCCCTTGCATGGCTAGAGGCCAGCAAAGATGTCACTGTCATCGATCTGCTCTACGGATGGCCCCTTCACCAGTTCCACTGCTGGTACGAAGTGACCTGTGTCCAGTGCTCTCTGGACGGTATGTATGCTTTCTGTGGACAGTACCTGAACACTACCACCATATTTCACTTAGGGAGTGGAGAAAAGATATGTACGGTGACATCTGAATTCTCAGGTGGATTTGTGAAGTTTCTCCTGATCTTGGACACAGCTCAAGAAATGGTAATGATAGATAGTGAGGGGAGTCTTTCTGTTTGGAATACTGAGGACATTTCAAACCCCCAACTAACTGATGACTTTGACTGCCGAAGAGAAGACAGTGAGGTGGTCGGCATTGAACTTTCAGAGGACCAAAATGCCATTCTGATCTGTAAAGCCCTTAGCATTGAACTCTTAGATACTGGCATATGGAAGGTTGCTGAAAAGTTCAGAGCCAAGCACAACGAGCGCTTTATATCTGCCGTGCTGTCCAAAAATGGAGACTGTATCATTGCAACCATGGAAAATACCTCAGCCGTGTTTTTTTGGAGGCGGGACACAGGACAGTGTATGGCAAGCTTACAGGAAATCTCAGGTACCATAGTTAAGTTGGTTAAATCTAGTCACCACAATATGCTGCTGTCTTTATCAACCAGTGGCATTCTTTCCATCTGGGATATAGACATAATCACAGCTATGTCCAACATAGATAAGACTGGAAAACCCATCCAAAGTCTGGTGTTACCTGCTAGAGGGGAAATAATTTACTCCCTTGATGGCTCTGACCGTGTTCATAAGTGGAATTTCAGCAACGGATTCATTGAAGCAGTATTTAAGCATGAAGGAATAGTTGAACACTGTGTGTTGACATCTTCTGGAGACATCATGGTAACATCAGATGACAAAAGCAGCCAGTATGTCTGGCACACCAGCAGCGGTGAAAACCTCTTCCGAATTAATGGACAGAGAATATCTCAGCTGCTGATTACACACAATGACCAGTTTGTGGTCTCACTGTGCGAGGAAAATGCCTCGAGGGTTTGGAGATTGGCCACAGGCCACAGGGTCTGCAACATTTTGACCACTTTGCAGAATGCCTTTATAACCTCTGCAAATACCTTTGTGGTGGGGATGACCAAAAGCAAAGTGCTGGCGGTCAGTCTTTGGACAGGAAGTATCACCAAGAAATTTTGCTGTGAAGATGGGATCACCATTGTGAATTTTAAATTGATCCCCGACTGTCCTGATGTCATAGTGTTTATTACATCAGCCGAGACTGTGAACATCTGGAGTCTGACAGATGAAGTTATCTGTCGACGCGTGCAACTTCCCAACAACTTCTTGAAAAATCTAGAGGATTTTGAAATTTCTCCCAATGGAAAGCTAGGCATTATATCCAGAGGAGATGAAAATATCAATGTTCTTGATTTACACAGTGGTAAATTACGAGTGGTTCATGCCTCTGGGATTATCTGGCGGCAGAGGTTGTCTCGAGATGGCCGCTACCTGGTATACATTTGTTTCCGAAGTGGGGAGGAGGAGGATGAAAATGGCACAATATCCAGTTTAATTGTAATGAGGTTGGCCGATGGCAAAAATATCGGTGCTTGTTCACTTTACAAAACACCGACTTTTCTTGCACTCTCCCAGAGGCACCTGAACATCATTGTGGGCTTTGACGATGGGAGTATTGGGATATACACAGTGGTGGACCGCGTAGATGCCGCTTTGAAAATTAAAATTGCCACTTCTAATAGCAGACAAATTTTCAACAATGCAACACAGACATCCAGGCCAAAGTGTAACAGTTACTGTTTTAAAGTATCTGTGGATTGCTTATGGAGAGAGTCTACCGAGGTCTTTGCAAGAGACAGTCCTATCACAGTGAGTGACTCCACAGATTCCAATGAAGCAACGCCTTCCAAGAAACGCAATTCTTGTTATGACCGTGTGAGCTGTGCCCTAGAATCCAGGGGCCACAGCTTTGCCCCTGATAACTGACGAAACGTTTGTACTGGTCAACAGTACATGTACAGAAGAAAAAATATATATATGTCTTCTGTATCCCAAATGATAAACTACTCATTTCTGATTAGACAGGAAAGATGATGGATTTCCAGTGTTTTATTACCATCCTCATGAACTGTACGGTAATGTGAAATTGGTTTTGGTTTTAGTCTTATTTGTCAGTTTAGCCAGAAATGAAGTTTTGACAGAGAATTTGTAGAAAATGTATTTAAATGGCTACTTTACCTGAAAGTTACAGGGTAGCTTTAAAATTAGCTGTGTGGTAGGAAGTAACATAGTTCATTGCATTGGTTCAGATGAGAAGGGCCAGAGTTATATACAGGCAATTTGGATTGGAATTAGGTCTACAAAAATAGGTTGGCATCATGAAGACAAACAATTGTTTGACTTCAATTGTGTGGACATAA
Source organism: Dugong dugon (assembly GCA_030035585.1). Taxonomy (NCBI): domain Eukaryota; kingdom Metazoa; phylum Chordata; class Mammalia; order Sirenia; family Dugongidae; genus Dugong; species Dugong dugon. The sequence continues at coordinate 93,918,127 of CM057463.1, read as the reverse complement.
GTAAACACAGCCTTAATCTCTCCTTACATTTTACAATCCTGACAACTGTGTAAACCCAGTCTGCGGATGGAAGGTATAAAGGTGCAAAATAATGTAACAAAAATGCCCTTATGTATTCTCCATTTCCCAAGTGAAACAATGTGAAATGTGAGGCTAGGAACTGGACTGGGACAAGAACTAATTACAATTATCATAGGGCTACTGAACATGGAGAGTCAGTCTTCTTTAAAAGTTGCAACAGCTGCATGCAAGGGTTTCTACATAATGGAATATGTGATTTTTAAACTATTTCTTTTCTGGGTTGCAAAAGAACGTGTTTAATAAGAAACTACCATCTTTTCATGTCTCTTTTGGAATGCATATTTGTGCTGGGTGTAAAAAGAATTACCGAAAGGGCATTACAAGTTTTTTCAAAACTCCTGTTCACATCTGTCATTGTACTACCAAAAGTTTGTACTATTTAGTCAGTTGTATGGAAGCGTAAATTATTTCCTAAATCCCAACAGTAAATCTTAATAGAAAAAAAGCTTTCTCAACACACCATGTATGAAATACTGATGACATTTGCCTTACTCTCATTCCTCCTGTCTTCTGTGTAAAACTCAGATAGATGACCAAATACTCTGGGACAAACTGAATATGCCTGTCTTTGTGCTAAAATATTCCATAAATCTTAAGGGTGTCCAAAGGTTCTTTATCGTCCCTGTTTATAATCACTTTCTTACTGCTACACACTGTATGTATGCTCCTTTATCTGTTATACTTCCCACTTGAGGACTGTTCTGAGCCTTTTGTAAGTGTCATCCGTTTCAAAGCAGAAGCTGTGAAATGGTAGTAAATATTTTTTAAAAACTACTTCACCTTAAAAATATATATATTACATCCCACAAGGTGAAAGTGATTTCCTTCCTTCCATATGCTCCACATGGCGTATCCTTGGAAAACTTCTCAGAGGTATCGGTAGCGGTGGTTTGGTTTGGTTTTATTTAAAAGCAGCAGCAGTGGGAGGAATAACGAACAAGAAACTGACTTGCTTTCAGTCCAGCTCTGCCATGAACTCATCACCAAACAGATCTCTCACCTCCCCAGTGTATTGTTTCTGTAAACTGCAAAAACAAAGGTAGTGACATCTTCATCTCAAGCCCTCATATGGGAATTGGGGAGCTACCTGAGGGAAAATACAGCAACATCTTGATTGTTGATGCTAATGGGAGAAACAGATCTAATCCAGTAGAGAATCCAAGTCATTTGCATTTCACTTTGCAAAGCAGTTTGGCACAGAAGCATTCAAAGGTATGACTCAGATGTAAACACCCCACTCCATGGTGAAAGACTTTTTTTCAGTGTATTTCTCCTAGTCTGGCAACCAGCCAGATAGGTAGTAGCCCAGAGAACACCCAGACCTACATACAGACCACCTGGAGTTGATTTATGAATTAATGCTTTTTTAGCTCATCAGAGACAGCACACTTTTAACCCTGTCAATTGGAGCTCCATGCCACACATTTCTGAGAATTAAATGCCTGTTGTTAGGTGCCGTCGAGTCAGTTCCAACTCATAGCGACCCTGTGTACAACAGAACGAAACACTGCCTGGTCCTGCGCCATCCTCACAATCGTTGCTGTGTTTGAGCCCATTGTTACAGCCACTGTATCAATCCATTTTGTTGAGGGTCTTTTTTTCTCTGACCCTCTACTTCACCAAGCATGATGTCCTTCTCCAGGGACTGGTCCCTTCTGAATAACTTGTCAAAAGTATGTGAGACGAAGTCTTGCCATCCTTGCTTCTAAGGAGCATTCTAGCTGTACTTCTTCCAAGATAGATTTGTTCGTTCTTCTGGCAGTCCGTGGTATATTCAATATTCTTCACCAACACCATAATTCAACACCATAATTAAATGCCTAGACAGATTAAATGTAGTGTGTGACTGTTCTGTGTAAAAGCCAATAGAGTATTAACAAGTGACTTGAATGACTTTTCCTAACTTGTTTGCAACTGATAGCTCATATTGAATGTTTTTATGTAAACTTTGTATTGTTGGGAAGAACTACCCAATCAGAGATTTATATTTTCATAAATGTTACATTTAGTTAAATTTTGTTACAGACTTGTTAAACTAGAAAAATATTGCAGTCTTCAAACAATTACAGTCTTGTGTATGTACTGTTTGTATGAATAAAAGATAACCTACTTAGATTTTTGTGATGTTTTTCTCCCCCAACTTTGGCAGATGTAGTTAGAGACCTTCAGTAATAATAGTCATTGTTGATGCTTGCTGAGTGCTTACCATGCTCCAGACACTGTTCTCAGAGCTTTGCATGTGAGCCATGTAATCTTCACAACAAATCATGAGGTTTGTTGTTAGTTGCCTTCCAGTTGGCTCAGACTCACGGTGATCTTACAGATAACAGAATGAAATGTTGCCTGGTCCTTTGCTATATTCATGATCGTTGTTGGTATATTTGAGTCCAGTATTGTGGCTATCGTGTCAATCCATCTCACTGAGGGTTTCCCTCATTTTCGATGACTCTCTGCTTTACCAAATACCTTATAAGGTAAGTACTGTTATTCCGAATATACAGATGAGAAAACCTAGAAACAGAGGTTCACAGAGAATAGCTGAAACAGGATTTCAGTGCACTGTCAGTGTCTTTTTTGTTAACTTTCTCAAAACACATAAAATATAGCATTGAGTATCCAATAGGCACTCAGTGGTCTATCAGTGTTTTCTAAATTGCAGATTACCAGGTTGAAGATTACTGGAGGTCTTTGCAAACTCAGGTTTCTCAGCTATGCAGAAATAGCTGATGTATTCATTCTTCAAATATTTATTTGGTCAGAATACAAATAAAATAGCCTGTGTTATCTAGGATTTCACGGTCTTAACAGGAAAACAGATATGTAACATGTTCTATGTGTATAAATGCAAGGAGAGTGTGCCTTTCTCTGGGGCTGGGTGCTGAAGGAAGGAAGATGATATCCAAGGAATAGTCTCCCGCATAAATTCCTTCCAGGCAAGAGAGCAGGACCAAGGGGGAGCTTCTCATACACCATTTTTCTATTGCTTGCCACTTGGATTTGAAACCCCACCACCAAAAATACATATTTTTTAAAACAAGGCAGCATTGGAGAGCTTAAGTGATGATAGCTAGGAAGTAATTGGGGAATCCTTTATCTAGTCATGAAATGATTGTTCTCCAGCTTAAAATCAAGCTTTTAAGAAAATATTATCTCTCTGGTTTATTGCCTTCATCATCATCTGCCTGAGAGTCATTTCTGTTTAAACTTTATCCCCATTGAAAATTATTCCAGTACCCATGCCAGGAAATTTTTTGTTGGATTCTATATAAATTATTTAGATTGAGGGTTATTATTATAAACTTGGACCTATAGAGTTTAAAGGAAAGACATCCATTTAGGCACTTGGAAGTAGGCTGTCCATCCAGTGGAGAGATCTGCACTGAAGATAATCCACCAAGTTCTCTCTTTCTCACCCGCACTGGAAACATCAGGTGGTGGTTGTCGAGTTGCTTCCAAACCATGACAACCCATGCGGGCAGAGTAGAACTGCTCCATAGGGTTTTCAAGGCTGTGACCTTGCAGAAGCAGATCACCAGGCCTGTCTTCCAAGGTGCCTGTGAGGGTGTTCAAACCACACTTGACTGTTTGCGCCATCTAGGGACTCATACCAAGAGCTCTTACTAAAGTACCTAAATATGGTGCCTTTTTTGTTGTTGTTATAATGTAAGCAGATACCATAAACTTTTTATTTTGTTCCTGTTTTTTCAGAATTATACTGACAAATCCACTCAAATGTGTTCGCTTTCTTATCTCCCATGATGCAGTAATTGGGAACAATTTATATGCCAATGAAAACGTGACCACACATAAAAAACTAAGTGAATCATGATGCTTTCATTCCCACGCACATCAAGAAACCATAGGTTTTTCTTCCATGTTTTTTTACAAGGGCTCCCTCAGATCTTCATTTGGCATTCCACATGGTCTGCATGAAGTACAGATTACACTTTGTATAGACACGTGGATGGTTTGTTTTTCAGTGTATCAACATATGACAAGTGAATGTTATTCTTAGCTGCCATTGAGTCAGCTCGTGACTCATGGCAACCCCATGCACAATGGGATTGCACAACGAGATTGGACCATTATGATCCACTGGGTTTTCATTGGCTGATTTTTCGGAAGCAAATCATCAGGCCTTTCTTCCTAGTCTGTCTTAGTCCAGAAGCTCCGCTGAAACATCAGAGCAACACACAAGCCTCCACGGACAGACAAGTGGTGACTGTGATTAAAGTTCCCGGTGGTAACAATAACAACAGCACCTCTGGCCTTATTGGAACCCCTGTCTTTAAAAGATGAGGGTAACTTAGCCAGTTACTTGAGCATACTCAGAGTTGTTGTTAGATTGTCAAATCAGCTCTGACGCTTAGCAACCTTACGTGCAACAGAACAAAATGTTGCCTGGTCCTGTGCCATCCTCACTATCATTGCTATGTTTGAGCCCATTGTTGCAGCCGCTGCTCAAAGTAGTGGTCCTCAAACTGGAGTATGCACACTTGTTAAAATACAACTTTCTTCATTCAACCTCCCACTGTTTCTGAATCGTTATGTCTGGGGTGAAGCCCAAGAATCTGCATTTTAACCAAATTCCCCCAGATGATACTGACTCTGTTAGTCTGGGAACCACACTTTAAAAACCAAGACAAATATACTTTTCCTGGCAGATCATTTTCAAAACCTTTAACCAATTTTTTTGTTGACTCCACTGAACACTCTCCAAGAGAAACTACTCTTCTTAAAGAAGGCAGTTTGAAGACAGGTGAATATCAGGATTATGACAATAGTTAATTCTGGAATTAATACTGTGGAAATCATAATTACAAGTTTTCCTGTCCCTTAGACCAAGATGACCTAAAATAATCAGTCTTACTGTCAGATAAAGAGTCACATAATTTGATAATTCCTGAGTAAGGTTAAACGCAATATTTTCTCAATTTTAATGTGTATACCACTTTGTTAAAACTCATAACTAAGAAACCTGATTGGGATCCTACTTATTTCAAACCCAAACAGCACCTGAAGTCTTTTTGATCAGAATAACATAACCAATAAATGTAGTGGTATCCTGTGGACATTTTTTTGAAGTATCAGCTAGAAGTGGGACATTGTGACAAAAGATTTTATCAGAAAATGATGTAAAATAACTCCCCTTATAAATCTGTCATTTTAAAGAGTGCAGCTACAGAACTGGGACAATTCAAGGAATTGAGCTTTCTCTTGTAAAGCACGGAGAATTTCCTGTGAATGCTGCTGGAAGCACTACAATAGACACACTGAAAAACTAGGGGTAGCGTGACCATCATTAAGTAGTGTTTCGTCCAGTTGCTTCTATCTATAACGTTCTGTTTTATCCTAACTGCCTGGATGAGTTGAAGGGGAAGCTAGGTGGCGCAGTTGCTTAACACATTTTCCTGTCGAGCCCAGTACTTGCTTGGGAGCACAGGTGAAAAGAATTCCCAGTACTCAGGTGGTATTTTATAGCGAAGGAACCAGATCTATGCCCACCTTGGGTACATCGACTCCAAGAACTATGGGTGTGGAACTCAGTAGTTTGGATAGAGTGTGGTAACGGAGATCCCAAACCCTCCGAAAAACAGAGGAAGTGGTGGAGTGCGGGGAAACGTGATTTAGTTGAACTCTCTCTGTAGCCATCGGGGTGGAGAAGATGTGGGGAACTTCCCTGAGAATCAACATCATGGAAGCGTCTCCGCTTTCTCCTGTCATCTATCTCAAAGGCAGGGGACTCTGCACACACCTTGCTCCAAACGGCCAATGCCAGAACTGAAGAGGAAACAGAAAAACCCCAGTACACGGGGATGAGGAATACAAATTAATTTTCATTTATTTATTCCCATACTTAAGTCCCAAATCACAGGAAGCTCCCTTCTCCTTACAACACGACAAAAAAGCAGGCCTCAAAAACTTTCCTCCCCGCAAGACGGCTTGCAGTGCAACCTGGGTGCCGGTCCTCCAGTCGTAGCTCCTGGATTTCCGGCTTCAGCGCGCCCCGATTGCAAGTCGAAGTTTCAGGGATTCCAGGCTGGCCGCGCGCGCTCCGGGCGGGCGCCGACCTCGGGGCGTCAGGGTCGGGCAGGTAAAGTGGTAGGTGGGCCGGACAGCCTCGCCCACGGCCCCGCCACGTGACGCGCCGGCCCAATGACGGCGCCGGGGTGGCCGCTGCGAGCGCGGCAGGCTCTGGGAGGCGCAGAGTTCCTGGGGTTTCCCGGCGCGGCCGCCGGAGGCTAGCGAAGCCATGGGCGCTGCGACCTCGCCGCCGCTGCAGCCCAGCCCCAGGTAGGAACTACTCCCGGCCTGCCCTCCGGGCCCCGCCGCGGTGAGGAAAGCGGGTTGGCTTCTTCAGAGCTTGTCTTTGTGTTATTTTTCCCTCGACTTCTCCTGCAGGTTATTTTTACTTATTTCCTTTTGCCCGGGGCGGGGGGGGGGGGGGGGGGAATGGGGTGAAGTGAGCCTCAGTTTGATCACTTGGGGGAAAGTCACGTCATTCAGGAAAGGAACCGTAAAGAGAGGCAAAAGTGGAGCGAAGGGAGACTTTTACACTCAAGTCCCCAACCTAAAGACGAAGACAGTTGGTAAAAGCTTGGCATCTGATTGGTAGTATGAAACACTTTGTTCTTAAATCCCTAATTAATAACTTTCAACAGTGCCTGAGAACTTGAATTGGAAAAATTGTAAAGGATTTGCCTTATTTCTGAGCCTCCCCCCCCCCACCCCATTTTAAAGTATCTGAGTGTTTTTGAATAAAAAGAAAATGGAATGTGACCGCCGCTGTTTCTTTGAAATGCCCTTGGGTCCAGGATTTGCCCCCTTGAGTGACAGCGTCCTGGTGGCGGGAAAACGGGGAGGAGGGGGGGCGCAAGAGAAGGGGGCGGAGGAGAAAGGATTGGGTGCTCGGAAGTACCACGTGTTGAAAGAGTGCCAGGTGCAAATGGTTAAATGGTCACAAACTATTTGCTAAATAGTTAATAATTAGGCAAGCATCTCCCAGGTCGATCTATTTGATCCCACTGACCTTGGCAGCCCTGATGAGGTGACATTTTCACAAACCACCAGTGAAGAATGTTTCCAATGATGTTGTTAGGTGCCTTCTAGTCAGTTTGGACTCATAGCAACCCCATGTGACAGAATAGTACCGCCCCATAGAGTTTCCTAGACTATAATTTTTATGTCTACAGTTCACCAAGTCTTTTCCCTGCGGAGCTGCTGGATGAGTTCGAACCACCAACTTTTTTCCAATGATAAAAGGCAGAAATCAATATTTCACCCTCAGCATTATAATTAACCTTAAAAACAAAGCAAAACAAAACAAAAAACTTTCTTTAGTAACTTACTTTCTTTTCCATTCTCTGTGTACACATTCTCCTGGTCAATTAAGGAGGTCAGTGTTCCATGAGGTGGTTCAAATCATTAAAGAATGGAACTTTTTTTTTTGTATGTTTGTTTGTTTTTCCCGTCCCCATTTATGGGAGAGAATTACTGTAGCTTGTGAATGTCCTGGGTGGTTGTAACAAAGCTCTTATGAAGACTAATATCTGGAAAAAGATGGAAACATTTGAGAGTTGAATGAAAATGAAATGGGCAGTAGTTGCTTCTTTTAAAGACAGTAGATCTGTTATTTGCCCCTTATTCCTTCCTTTAATCCTCTGGTTAATGCTATTTTAAGGAGGAGACACATAAAAGCCTTCTAAATTTTATCATCGATGCCTTATAGAGCATCTCACTGGTCACTACTATAAAACCACTGTCATGAAGCAGACAATTAAAAAAATTTTTTTAAGCTCTTAAAGCTGAGTTCTTAGGTTATTTATATTTCTTTTAAGTTTGAAGAGTTGGTTATAGCAAGCTGCCTTGGTCACTCAGGAGAAATGGGGAGGGGGGTGGCTTATTTATCTTCTTTGTTCACTCTGTGTCCATCCTCTCTTATCCTGTTCATTCATTCAGTCAACAAGTGTATGATAAGTGCCTGTCTCAGGGCATCTGTCCTAGGGGCTGGTCCTCGGCAGTACTAAAGATATTAAGTATGAGCAACCTTAGGTATATTCTAAGTGTTTCTACATGTATGAAATGTAACAAAACCAAAACTTACATATTAACTAAACATGTTTCAATATCCTAAAAATGGAATGTTTTCCCTCACTTCCCATATAGTGTCTCTCTGACTCTGGAAACATAGCCTGGCTCAGCTCTGACCAGAAGCCAGTCCCAGCCCAAGGACAGGGCAGTACTGCTCTCTTTGCTCCTGGAACTGCCCTGCTCTTGGTGCCCCAGGATCCCATTAACTGTACTTCTTGGAATGGAATCCAGTTTCTAAATAATTGAATACCAGACTTCCAGTAGCTGGGTTCCTCTCCTTGGACTGCATTTCAGATGTCCCTGAAAACCAGTTGCCTTCGAGTCAATTCCAACTCCTGGAGACCCCATGAGTGTCAAAGTAGAACTGTGCTCCATCAGGTTTTCAATGGCCAATTTTTCAGAAGTAGATTGCCAGGCCTTTCTTAAAAGATGCCTCTGGGTAGACTTGAACCTCCAAACTTTTGATTAGCAGCCAAGTGTTTTAATGTTGGTAGTACGCGGAGACTCCCAAATTCCCCTACATCCACAATTTTTCCAGTAACCCTGAATCTTGAATCTTGGACTTTTTTAGGTCTTGGTTACATAGTAGCTACCTCTTGTCTGTTGTTGTTTTGGTCAATAGGCTGATTATCTGGCTGCATATAGAGTTTCTAACACATTGTCATCAAGTCGATCCTGACTCATAGCAACTCTGTAGGATAGAGTAGAACTGCCCCATAGGGTTTCCAAGCCTGTAATCTTTATGGAAGTAGACTGCCACCTCTTTCTTCTGCAGAGCAGCTGGTGGGTTTGAACCACCAACCTTTCAGTTAACAGCCAAGTGCTTAACCACTACATAGACTTTCTAGATACCTAGAAAAGAGGAATTGGGAAGAGTTGAAATCTTATCTTGGGGGAGGGCAGACCTGAAGACCCACCCTGCAAGTCAGACGGGTCACCCAGTTGTAGTTTTTCTTAACTCTGGTTACCACCTGGATGTTATTTAAGAGAATAAAATGAGAATTTCATTTCCTCACACCCTTCTCATCTGAGAATATTGTGGTCCCACAAAGATTAGAAGCTTCAGAAGGACTGTAGATCATCAGAATGATCCTATCCTAAAACATACCTGAAACACAGCAATCAGATGAGTATGTGTCCTGAAGCAGATAATTAAAAGAACTCAAAATACTGACTTGGAGTGCTGTCGGGCATTTCAGAGAAGACAGTCCTCAGCTGCAATGAATGTTACTAACATAAGATGAAGGGGGTGTCATGTCTCAAATGTTATCATGAGCAGTGAACTGTTTTATTCCTTGTACAAATGAAAAAATAAAATGAAACACACAGCATGTGTGTAGACCCAGAGACCTTAAACCCTCAGTGAGCAGCTGGGGACACAATCCTTGCCTTTCAGGGATTTTACAGTCTTGGGAAAAGCCATTGAAAATTTTAGGCAGGAAAGCGACGTGAGCAGATCTGTACTGTGGAATGGTCACTGACTGCAGTGAGGAGAATGAAATGGGGTGGGTACACGCAAGACTGAAGACAGCTGCTACAACAGTCCGCCTGGGAGGCAAGAGAAGAGGGAATTCATTCAAACAGAAATTCAGGGGGCAAAGGTATTTTGCACAGAACTCTAAAAAAAAACGAGGTGACTCAATTCTCTGAAATTCAGTGTCACATCAGAATACACTTTCCAGGTTAATAAGCATAACCGTTTCATTGCCATATGTGCCGTACTGACTGTAGTTATTCTAGGGACCCATGTAGTTTGTTTCTGTTACAGAAAAATGTTTTAGATAAAGAATGAGTCAATTTTACTTCACATTTTCAACAATTTAGTGCTGCTCTATGTAGACTTAAACATATACATATGAAGGAAAGGGTAAGATAAATTGTTGCCCTCACATTGTATACACATTCTCTGATTTGCCTTACCTCCTGGGAGTAAAGATAACCCTAACATTTAATTGTTTAACATTAGTGGAAGTAGACAGTAGAACAGCCCTTTTTTTTTTCTTTTTTTAAGTTGGCCACAATGTGGCCTGTTGTATGTCAAAGAGAAGACTATGTTATATTTGCGGGCGTGCCCTATTAGAGCATGTATTAGTGGTATGCAAGAGAAACAGTGTGAGTGAAGAAAAGTCACCTTATTGACTGACTCATCGTCACATGCACAGCTATATACTATAAAGTGTATTTGCATGTATTTGTATTCATTAGCCCCAGTATCAATCTCTAAACACGAAGAGTTTTGAAATTTTTAAAGATTTTGGTGTTAAATCTTTTCCCCCCATTTGCTAATTAAGTACTCATTATGGGTCATTTATGTGCAATACATGCAAACATATGATACTTATTTTATGGCTATAAAACCGTATTCCTCTTATTTGGTGTTCAGGTTATCAACAACCTCAGTCCTCCAGAATATTTATTGCAAGCTAGAAATGAACGAAAGAAGTCCACTAGCCTCTGCAAATAGTCGTTATGAGCCACATACTTAGATTCCCACTAGGAATTGTTGTTATTAAGTGCCATCAAGTAGATTCTGACTCACAGAGACCCTGTGTACAACAGAAAGAAACACTGCCTGGTCCTGTGCCATCCTCACAATCGTTGCTATGCTTGAGCCCATTGTTGCAGCCACTGTGTCAATCCATCTCATTGAGGGTTCTAGTCTTTTTCGCTGACCCTCTAGTTTACCAAGCATGATGTCCTTGTCCAGGGACTGGTCCTGCCTGATAACATGTCCAGTGTATGTGAGACAAAGTCTCAACCATTCTTCTAAGGAACGTTCTGGCTGTACTTCTTCTGAGACAGATTTGTTCATTCTTCTGGCAGTCCATGATATATTCAGTATTCTTCACCAACACCATAATTCAAAGGTGTCAGTTCATCTTTGGTATTTCTTTTTCATTGTCCAGCTTTTGCATGCGTATGAGGCAATTGAAAATATCATGAGTATTGAGACAGGCGCACCTGAGTCCTTAAAGTGACATCTTTGTTTAACACTTTAAAGAGGTCTTTTGCAGCAGATTTGCCCAATGCAATATGTCATTTGATTTCTTGCCTACTGCTTCCATGGGCACTGATTGTGGATCCAAGTAAAATGAAATCCTTGACAACTTTAATATTTTCTCTGTTTATCATGACTTTGCTTATTGGTCCAGTTGTGAAGATTTTTGTTTTCTTTATGTTGAAGTGTAATCCATACTGAAGGCAGTAGGAAGTACGTGGCACTGTTTCACTTCTGATTCCTCATATGCTTGGTACCTGGGTTCCTGGCCCACAGCAAGTGAAGGGAAGTACAATCATCAAGGAGATCCACCTCATAGGTTCACTTTATGGCTGCCCTGATAAGTGTGAAATATGGTCACAACCAAGTGCTAAACAGCAAAGACAATACAGTGAAGATTGTGGTTTCCTAAGTCTACAACAAAATGTTAAATTGAGTTCAGAACTATCTGTTAGCAAGGAAATAAGTACTCCATTTTGGAAGAGCGCACCCTCAATCCTTTTTAGAGCTGGCGGGAGAAAAGCTTTAAAAGTCACTTGGTCTAATTACCTCAATTTACAGATGAGAAAATTGAGGGTCTCAAAGATGTTAAATGATTTATCCAAGGTTATACGGCTACCCATTGAAAAGCTACCAGGACCAGAATCCAAGAATCTCAATTCCCAGTTCAGCTGTCTTCCAACTACTGATGAAAAGTACAAATTTTTTTAGTAATGTGGAACATTCATTTTGTATTAAATACCTTTTCCCCAAAACATTGTAGTAGTTACCGTTTATTGAGAAATTACTTATGTATACAGTAACAGTTACCTATTGTTGTGTAACAAACCACCCCAACACATAATGGCTTAAAACAACCACCATTTATTTAGCTTATGATTCTGTGAATCAACAATTTGGTCTGGTTTCAGCTGTGCAGGTCTGGTCTCATCCAGGCTTCCTCATGCATCTGTGGTCAGCAAGGTGGTTCTTCCTTTGGAGATTGACTGATCATCCGCTAAATCTTCTGGGGAGCAGTTGAGGCTTGTGTCTCTCATCCTCCAGCAGGTCCGTCAGGTATGTTCGCATGTAGGCTCAGCATGGTTGCAACAAGGAGAGTGGAAGCAAGGCCCCTTGAGGCCTAGGCTCAAACTGATACAAGTCACTTCGCCTCCAGTCTGTTGGCCAAAGCAAGTCAAGAGGCCATCCCCCATTGAAGAGGTGGAGAAACAGACTTTGCCTTTTGATGGGAGGAGCTGCAAAGCCACATTACAGAGATGCATGAATTCAGAGAGTGGTGGAGAATTGTGACCATTTTCCCAATCTACCACATTGGCAGAACACTATACATAACCTATCTAACTTAATTCTCACAACAGCCTTAGTGGTTAAGGCAGAATTCTTATAGGTGAACAAACTGAGAACCAGATGTGTTAGTTGGATCAGGCGGGGAATGCAGCTGGTGAGTGATGGAACCAGAATTGTAACGCAGTTCTGACTCCACAGCCAGTGTTCATACCACTATGCACCTCTGCCTCTCTGCATTATGCTACAATCAAATGATAAAATTTTATTAAGTATCATACAGTTTAGAATATTGAATGAAAAAATATTTAACTTTAAGAATGGTTTTTCTTGATTTGTATGGTAAAAGAAATAAAATCAGGCATGGTTGTGCCCTCAAAGAAAACATGGTCTAATTTATATGTGTGTGCATGTGCATACACATACTACTTAAACAATAAGATTCAGAGTAAAGAGAAATGAACTGTATTATCAGAGAAGCTCAGTAGAGGACAAAGATGGTGAGCTTAGGGGAAGCAAGGAAAAGGCAGATTTGAAGAGAATAATGTCTATTTTATTAATGTATCAAAAGAATCTCACATTTTTGTAAAATAGATAGTATTCCCACTTTACAGGTGAGTGATCAGATGCAGAGGAGTTAAGTTACTTTCCCAAGATCACAAAGCTAAAACCCGATTAAAATGATAGTCAAACCATCTCAAAAGTCTCCCAAAACTCCCTCTCCCATTTTTTTTTTTTTTTATATTTTATTATACTTCAGGTGAAGGCTTACAGAACAAATAGTTTCTCATAGAACAGTAATACACATGCTGTTTTATGACATTGGTTAACAACCCCACAACATATTAACCCTCTAACTTCTCAACCTTTTTTTTTTTTTTTTGGTGAAACTACACATAGCCAAAGATACACTGTTTCAAAAATTTCTACATGCACAGTTAGTGACATTCACTACGCTCTTCCAATTGTGCTGTTATTCTCACTTAAGATGAAGGCTTACAGAACAAAATAGTTGCTCATTTAACAGTTACTACAAATGTTGCCCTATGACAATGGTTAACAATCTCACTACACATCAACAATATCCTTACTCGACCTTGGGTTCCCTGTCACCAGCTTCCTTGTCCCCTTCTGCCTTCTGGCCCTTGTCACTGGACTCCTGTACCTCATTAGTCTCATTTGGTTTTACGGGGCTGTCCACTCCCAGGCTGAACGGTGAACCTCGGAGGTAGCTTCACCACTGAGCTAAAAGGGTGTCTGGGGGCCATACTCTCGAGGTTTCTCCAGTCTCCTTTAGGCCAGTGAATCTGGTCTTTTTTTTGTGAGTTAGAATTATGCTCTACATCCATCTCCAGCTCTGTCTAGAACCCTCTGTTGTGATCCTGGTCAGAGCAATTCCCTTTTTTTTTTTTTTCCAAGAAGCCAGTAAGCCTTGCTACTCAAAGTGGAGGTACATTACTGGCCTGACAGAGACTGGAGAAACCCTGACAGTATGGCCCCCAGACACCCTTCTAGCTCAACACTGTAGTCACGCTTGAGGTTTACCCTTCAGCCAAAGATTAGACAGGCCCATAAGACAATTATATACACAGCTCAACCATGTATATGAGACTAAATGGGAACAGCAGCCCTGGGGCAAGGATGAGAAGGCAGGAGGAGACAGGAAATTTGGGTGAATGGAAATGGGGAACCCAAGGTTGAGAAGGGGAGAGTGTTGACATACCACAGGATTGGCAACCAACGTCACAAGACAATATGTGTATTAACTGTTTAATGAGAAACTAGTTTGTAAACCTTCATCTAAAGCACAATGTTAAAAAAATGGTAAAAAAAACCAAAGTTGAGGTCCATGGACCAGAAGCATCATGATCCCCTGGGAGCATGTCAGAAATGCAGTCTTGCCTCCACCTCAGATCTATTGAACCAGAATCTGCCTTTAGTAAGATCCCCACGTGATCATAAGCACAGTAAAGCCTGAGAAGCACTGCACTAAAGGAAGCTTGGGAAAAATGACTTGTATTGAGATAGGCTGCAGAGGGTGGCAGGAGCCTTGGTGGTGCAGTGGGTAAGCGCTCAGCTACTAACTGGAAAGTTGGCAGTTTGAACCCACCAGCCACTCTGCAAAAGAAAGATGTGGCAGTCCGCTTCCATGAAGATTATAGCCTTGGAAACCTTATAGGGCAGTTCTACTCTGTCCTGTAGGTCACTATTAGAATCGACTCAATGGCAGTAGGTTGGGTTTTAAGGAAGGTGGAAGGGCATTCAAGGCAGGAAAACAATAAGAGCATAGACCCTGAGGCTGGAGTCTAGTTCATACTCATGAGGGAAAGTAGAGAGAATTCTCTGGCTAGAGATGTTATTAGTTGCAGGTGAGGCCATTCCAACTTAATAGCAACCCTGTGTGTACATAGTAGACTGCGCTTTGTAGGGTTTTCAAGTCTGTGACCTTTTGGAAGCAGATCGCCAGACCTTACTTCCGAGGCACCTCTGGGTGAGTTGTGCCTCCAGCCTTTCAGTTAGTAGTCCAACACTTGACCCTTTGCACCACCCAGGGAGTAGAAGAAATATTGTGAAGCTGATGGAGTTAACTATGGATCCTGCTGAAGTCTGACTTTTAGCAAGGTTAATCAGGCAGCACTGGAGATGGCCTGGAGAGGAGAGTGCTGCCAGCAGTGACCCCAGGTGTGAGAGTTTGCAGTCTTGTAGATGTGCCATGTGGAGAGCTAGCACTAAGATAGGGATGGTGGGAATGGGAGGACTTGATGCCAGATTGCATTTCTATGGGAAAATAAGAGGAGTTGAAGATGACTGTGTCAAATTTTGAATTGTGTTCTTCAAGCTTTAGGTTAGGTTGGTATCTTTGCATTTTTTGCTACTGAACAAAAAGGATACATCTTGGTGGCGGTGGTTTGGTGTTTTGGTTTGTTTGTTTTAAGGCAGCTGCTCCCATTCCTTTGAATTGTGCCAGTTTTTCAACTTTTGCTAAGAGGCAGTTCAAACATTATAATTCCAAGTCTGTATGCCCATGTAAATTTTTTTTATTGTATTAGGAGGATAATTTTTGTGATTGGCAATTATTTGTAGTGAAACCTTTCTTTTTATAGTTCTTGAGTTGATTAGACCTTCCCAGTTACTCTGTGACATCTACATATGTAGGATTGTTCTGCTCCTTTCACGGTCAAGGACACTGAGATTTAGAGATGTAACTCTCCCAAGGTCATAGTAGGGGATGGAGTCAAAATTTGAACCCAGGTCTACTTACACCAAGCCCAGTCCTCTATTAAAGCACTCTGCAGGTTTTATATTTGGTCTTTGGAGGAAATTATCAAACTAATCAGTTTTTGTGTTTTTTTTTTTTTTTTCATATACACTGTGCCAAACTCACAAAGATACTTGAAAGTTTATATTGGTGATTTTGAAGTAATTATTTCATATAAACCTGAAAATGCCCCATAAAGACTGATTTCCTCCCTCACCTGGGTTTCTTATTTGGTGCATCCATATGTTGAATCCATACATTGATCCCAATGGCAACAAGCCACACTTTATATTTCCAATAGTGAGATGTTATTTTGCAGGCCTTTCCTTTGATTCTTTGAATGTTGAAAAAAAATGGATTTTTTCAAGCAAAATTTTCTTAAGCCTATTTCTTAAGCAGCTAAGCTGAGACTTTTTTAAAATGTCCATAGATTATAGATTCATGGCGTGAAGAAGTCTTCAGTGGTCCAAACCTGTCATTTTATGGATAAGAAAACCAAAGCCTGGAGAGAGGAAGGGACTTGTTCAAGGATACTTCACAAGTCAGAGCAGGACTAGGACTGGGACCTAGGTTTCTGACCACCAGTCCAACACTCTGACTAGACTGCTTTAGAAGTTAGTTAGGAAAGCAGTTCCTTTCTCTGTGTGGTGTTTCTGAGCCACTGACAGTTGAGAGAGCTCACATTTGAAGTCAAGGTGACCTGGGACGACTCCTGGCTTGCTAGCTATCTGGTGTGTAACAAAATGCATTTAATGCTGTAGCCATTTCTAGTTGTTTCTGAAGAGCATCCTAAAGCAGAATTAATTGACTAGACAGTCAAGATTTGGTTTATAGAGTATAATTTATCCACATTCTCTGTTAAACTTGATGGGACAAGTTTTATGACCCTCACTCAGATTTGGTTTTGGTGAAGGAAGCCAAACGTTCTAGGAGTGGACATAATAAAACTTCGAAGATACACTGCAGCCCAGGCAGAGGCTCAATCTCAGAACACCACTGATGGAGGCCTGCCCTCCCACCGTGTAATGAGTTTCCTCTCTACTACCGATGTGATGCTTTCCCTTTTCAAAGGTAAAAGACAAGAGTTTCCTGGTGCTGAAGCACAGGACTGAGTTGTTTCTCTGGGGACGTGAACTTGAAAAAAGAAGTTGAAGTCACAGCCCTCTGGCATTGAAAGAGCCACAGGATTTTCTTTCTTTTTTTTTTTTTTTTAAATACCCTGCCTAGGTCCAAGGATTTAATTGGGCAAGGGGTGTGTTATTTATAAGGAATTTTTAAAAATTGCTTGAGGAAAGTAAAAGTACTGAAATTGCAACACAGATTGGTAATTTTCCTATGAGAGTTAATTAACAAAACCCAAAACAAACACACTCCGGAATTTGCAGTCCTAGCACTTTGTCAGGCCCCTAATGGCAGGTGTAAGTGAGCAAGGTCCACCTGTAAGTGCCCCATGCACTAAGTCAGAAGCTGCAGGAGTATCTTCCCCAACACAGATGACAGCACCACGTGCACGATTGTCCCTATTAAATCCCTTTACTCACTTCTGTTTGTAGGTCCCTACCATCTATTTAGTTTATGTGAGCCCCGTGAAGAGATACTGGGGGCAAGGGTTGTGTTTTCTTCCATCACTGAGTCATGTGGCCAACTGCACTTCTTAAGTGAGGAGTCAGGACCAGCTTTCCCCTGAAGAGGCTGGCATGAGGGCTGGATTCTTGTCAGATTTGAATCCTGGCGCTGCCATTTGTTGTGGGACCCCAGGAATCTCACTTAATCTCTCTGAGTCTGTCTCCTTATCTGTAACACTGGGGCACTTAGTGCTTCCTGTAGCGTGTGTCTACCTGGCAGACTCTGCACTTAGTAAATGTTTAATAAATCTGACCCTGAGCCTCTTTAGCCTTCGGTTTTCTCCATGAGGAATTTAGAGGTGGAGCCCTGGTGGCACAGTGGTTAAGAGCTAGGCTGCTAACCAAAAAGTCTGCAGTTCGAATCCACCAGCCACTCCTTTGAAACCCTATGGGGCAGTTCTACTCTGTTCTATAGGGTCGCTGTGAGTTGCAATCGACTCAGAGGCAAAGGGTTTGGTTTTTTTGGTTTAGTGCCATGGGTTACAGGATGGTGGGATGAGAGGTAAGGGAGAGGGGTGTTCAAGCTACGCATGTCTTCCCACAGCTTACCTCATCTTTACCTTAGATAAGAGCCACATGAAATAACCATTGCATCACTAGGGCTCCTTTTGACATTGATTAGTGAGCAGAATAAAAACAGTCACACAACCTGCTATAAACTGGGTAAAGTCTGTCCTTCTGTCCTTTTAGCTTCTCCAACTATACCCTTCATGGAAAGTTCATTAGAGACAAATGTGACACTCTCCTAGAGGCAGGGTTAAGCTAAGCTAAGAGTTTAATTTAAGCACCAAGAATTCTTTGAATTAACCAGCTAGCTACTGGACAAGGCATTTTTCAGAAACAAGCACTGGGAGCCACTGGAAAGGATACAGGCTGCTGGGTTGCTGCTTTCTTCCATGCTGATGCAAAAGTTGGAATGCCTCTACAATGTATCTGGACAGTCCACACATCCTATACTAAACTAATTTCACCAAGGAAAAATAATTTCTAACATTCATTTTGCTAATTAATAAAGTTCTTTGTATTGATTAGAGATAAAGAAACTAACACACCTATAAAAGCCACCTCTGGATGGTAGCCTTCTGATAGCATTCTTACTAGCCATCTCTGCAGTGTATACTCCTAACTGATGCAACTAATTTAATCTACATCCTACTGGTACCAGTTACTGTTGAGTCAGTTCCAACTCATGGCAACCTCACGTGTGTCAGAGTAGAACTGTGCTCCGTAGGATTTTCAATGGCTGATTTTTCAGAAATAGATCTCCAGGCCTTTCTTCTGAGGCACCAATAAGTGGAGTCAAACTTCCAACCTTTCTGTTAGTGTGTTAATTGTTTGCACCATGCTGAGACTCCAATCTGTATCCTCAGGTGCAGATTAAAAACCCACTTATAAATCACAGACCGTCTATACTGAAATATCTGTAAGAAAATGGTAGACAATGGAACCATTATAGTTGATAGTCTTTATCT
The DNA here is from genome assembly GCA_030035585.1 of Dugong dugon. Taxonomy (NCBI): domain Eukaryota; kingdom Metazoa; phylum Chordata; class Mammalia; order Sirenia; family Dugongidae; genus Dugong; species Dugong dugon. The sequence continues at coordinate 93,899,317 of CM057463.1, read as the reverse complement.
TAAGAACAATGAGAAGCTGTGAAGGCTTTAAACTAGGGAGTGATATGATTTGCATCTCTGCTGCAGTATGGGAAACAGGGGAAGGGCAAGACTTGGGGAGAGAAGAGACCAGTTAAGGGGCTACTGCACGAGATGATGTAGACTTAAACAGTGGAGGCACTTAGATGGAGGGAAGTGGATGGGTTCCTGAGATCTTAGGTAAAATTACCAGGACCTGGCAATGGATTGAAATGGGAAGTGAGCTGAAGAAGAGGTGTCAGGATTGACTCTTGGGATGCTATATACAAGGAGTTTTGTTGCAATATTGCTCATGCTCAGAAAAACTGGAAATAATTCGTATGTCATTAATATATATTCATTAAACGAAGTACAGTTTTATAATAGTGCAATATTCTGCACTGATTAAAAATAATGAGATGTATATGAATGACATGGAAAGATGTCTAGGATATATTGTCATATTTTAAAAATTTTGTTGAAGAAGAACACACTTAGTGTTCCATTTTAATACAAATGTCTGGAAGAATAAATTCCAAACAGATAACAGTAGTTAACTCTGAGGTGGAGATTACCAGGGACATTTGCAGTCTACAATTTACATTTCTGTTCTCTTTAGATTTTTTTGCAACTCTCGTGTTTACTTTTGTAACCAGAGAAAGCAAACTTAGCAAAATGTGAGCAAACTATCTTACTTCTATCATGAAAATGTCTGTTCATTCTATCCCACAACGATTGCTTCCTTTTCTAAACACACAAACCACGTTTATTCCAGAGTGTTAGATCCAAAAAGGGCCTTAGAAACCATATACGTCAACATTCCCATTTCACAGATGAGGAAACTGAGGCCCAGAGTGGTTAATGGCTTGGCCAAAGTGCATAGCCCTAAATTAATAGGAGGACCAGGGCTAAAACCCAAGGGTGCTGACTCTTAGTCTAGAATTCCTTCTACTGCAACAAGCTAAATCTCCTTTAGCACTCACCATATCTATGAATTGTTGTCAGTTCCTGTCAAGTCGTTTCTGACTCATAGCAACCCCACATGTGCAGAGTAGAACTGCTCCATAGGGTTTTCCAGTGACCTTTCAGAAGCAGATCATCAGACCTTACTCCTGAAGTACCTCTGGGTGGGTTCAAACCATTAACCTTTTGACTAGTGGTCGAGTGCTTAACTGTCTGTGTCACCCAGGGGTGCAATATGAATGACTGGGCTTTTATTGGTCTGTCAAGTAAATAAATCTTATACTTTTAAGTTACATGCTCAGACTTAACGAGAGTCAGTGGCCAGCATCATGCTCAACACACTGTAAAGCACTATCAAGTAATTGACAATCTTTCGTTAAACTGAAGATCTAAGAGACAAGAGAGAAATTTGGAGAGGAGAAAGACTCCTATACTTGGAGTGCTCACGCAGTGTCTGTCTCTTTCTCTCCCCACCACCCCACACACACACGGTAAGAACAAGTTAGGAACACTTGGCACTCGGCTACATTGCCTAATTAATGACCCTGGGGAAATGGACTTTGAATTTAAGGGTCAGTGGGTACTCTTCTCACTGCAACAACATACCAATATCCTGAACTTCCTAAAGGAAATGGCATCACTATTCAAGGTATACTTTTAATTAGTTGATAAGTTCAGTGATTTCCCACAGTTGTATTCAGAACGCTTCTCTTACTACAACTCTAATAGGCCGTTTTCAGAGAATGCGTTTCAAGGGTTCTTATCTTCGAGAAACACAGCCAAGCTTGACCTGATTGTGGGCCCAGAGTAATGCTTCAGATTGTCAGCCTTCACGTGGTGGCTCAGCGCAGTGGATGCTTCTGGGTCAGTACTCACGGGCATAAACAACCTCCTGTCACTAAAATGAGGATCCAGAGCTACCTTGTGCTTAGACCAGCAGCGACCCAGGACGATTACTTGCATTGCTCAAGTGGGTTGAATGGCTGTTTGGCTTTCTCACCTGATCGTTTTCTCCTTCTCCCCTGAAGCTAACTAGAATACTTTTGTCTGTCCTGCACCACGCTTGGCATCTGGTGTTCGTCACCTAAATGAGCCGCTGTCTTTCGAAACCTTTCTGTTCGCTATGCCTCTCATTTTGCAAATTTGGTGCTCTTGTTTTCAGTGTTTTATTAATTTATTTCAACTGAGCATTTTCCATACCCTAAACATTTTTATTTTTATTTTTAATTACCATCTGCTTGAATTTTTTAGACTATAAATGTCTTCAGTTTTAAACTTAAGCCAGTTTTTCTTTCTTTTATTGCTAATCTGGTGGCTGCAGTGGTTAAAGAGCTCGGCTGCTAACCAAAAGGTCAGCAGTTCGAATCCACCAGCTGCCCCTTGGAAATCCTATGGGGCAGCTCTACTCTGTTCTATAGGGTCGCTATGAATCAGAATTGACTCGATGGCAATGGTTTTTTTTAAATCTTGTGTGGGTTCACAATGCTTTAAATATTGAAGGTATATTTTATCTTAAAATTTGGGAAAACCTGAGACGCTTAAGTTATCGTAACTGTGAATATGCCTTTAAATTATGTTAAGCAAACTAGTATTTCGATATAGTGAAAATAAGGATAAATGTAAAGTACTCATAATTATTTTCCCCTCAATCAACTGTAATGTGCCTTTCTGGAAGCTCACCTTATTCTTTTCACAAATGCGGAAATTTAGTTCTTGATAAGCTTCGTGAATACTAGTCTCACATAGAGGCTGAGAGTGTGGAAAGGGGAGGAGTGGGGAGGGGGTTGTAGCATCATATACAGGGGAATAGTCAGGAGACCTTCACTGCAAATGAGACAGGAATGTGATTGCACCAATCTTAGAGACAGAAAATTCTAAGACGACAAAATCCTTGAGCCTGGAGGTGTCATTAAGAGTTGGTTTATCTCTATATAACCCAATCTGGAATGATGTGTGTGCCTTTGGAATCAGCTGGAAAAGATTATGTTTCTCATTGTTCTTTTCAGCTATGGCCTGACTGAGCAATCACTGTTACTGATAGTAATCTTGGTATGAGCTATAGTTACCGAATTTTCTAAGTAAAAGCAAAACATGTTGGACAGACTGGTTTGAAATCAGTCTTCCCTGAAAACTCAAGAATTGATGTTCCCCATAATTTCACCCTTCTATATCTGGGCATAGACCCAATATTTGCTTTGCCACAAGAAAGGTGATCATATTCTCTCCCAAACAGGTAGACCCATATGGCAAAGCATTTTTATGCTAACATTCTGCCAGTTTGAGAGATATAGTTTGTATGCCTAAGCATTGGGAAATTTTGATTGTTAATGTGGCTAATAACTTCTGTTGGAAATTAAAATTTCTATAAAAGAATTAGGATGTAAGGATCTGTAGGTAAAATTAAGGTCCAGGCCAGGTTCTCACTTATGTTTCTTACTATCCATAATCAACAAATATTTGAGTGCCTTTTTTTTTTTTTTTTTTTCCGCTGTGCTTTGTTAGTTGCCGTCACGTGGATTCCGACTCATGGCTACCCCATGTGTTACAGAGAGGACCCCATGTGTCATCGAAAGCAGATTGCCAGGCCTTTTTTCTGCAGTACTGCTGGTTGGGTTTGAATGGACAACCTTTAGGTTAGCAGTCAAAGTGCAATCGGGGGGGAAAAAATGAATTTACTTAACGATTGACAAGGCAGAAATGCTTTTCTCCTAGGGCTTCTTAGTTGGGACCAATTAGGGAATGTGTATTTCTCATGAAGGTACAGAGAGAAGGTACGATAAAGGAAGCTAAAGTAGAAAAGAGTGCTGTGCCTTTAAACATGAAAATATTTTATAATTGTCCTTGAAGTTTCTATTTTCATTTGTTTCCTTTGGGTAGGACATGGAAAAATACTTGCCTAACATATGGTACTAACCTTCATGCATGTGTTGGTGAATTGCGTTCCATGTGAAAGGGTGGTAGGCAATTCACTGGTGATGCCTTTTCTTTTTCTTTTTATTTTTTGATTTTATTATGCTTTAGGTGAAAGTTTACAGCTCAAGCTAATTTCTCATTCAAAAATTTATTCACATATTGTTTTGTGACATTGGTTGCATTCCCCACAATGTGACAGCTGTCTCACCCTTTCCACTCTGGATTCCCTGTGTCCATTTGTCTAGTTCCTGTCCATTCCTGCCTTCTCGTCTTGCTTTTGGGAGGTGTTGCCCATTTGGCCTTGTATATTTGATTGAATTAAGAAGCACATTCCTCATGTGTGTTATTGTTTGTTTTATAGATCTGTCTAATCTTTATTTAAAAAGTAAGCATCAGGAGTGGTTTCAGTTCTGAGTTACCAGGGTGTCCGGGGCCATAGTCTCAAGGGTTTCTCCAGTTTCTGTCAGACCAGGAAGTCTGGTATTTTTTTGTGAATATGAATTTTGTTCTACCCTTTTCTCTCGCTCTGTCAGGGACTCTTTGTGTGATCCCTGTCAGAGCGGTCGGCGGTGGTAGCTGGGCACCATCAGGTTCTTCTGGACTCAGGCTGGTGGAGGCTCTGGCTCATGTAGTCCATTAGTCCTTTAGGCTAATATTTTCCTTGTGTCTTTGCTCCAGATGGGATAGGACCAGCAGATGTATTTAGATAGCCTCTCGCAAGCTTTTAAGACCCCAGATGATACTCACCAAAGTGGGATGTAGAACATTTTCTTTATGAACTATGTTATGCTAATTGACCTAGATATCCCCCAAGACTATGGTCCCCAGCCTCCTGCCCCAGCAGCTTGATCCCTCGAGGTGTTTGGGTGTATCTAGGAAACTTCTATGCCTTTGCTTTGGTCAGGTTGTGTTGACTTCCCCTGTATTGTGTGTTGTCTTTCTCTTCACGAAAGTTGACACTTGTCTAATATCTGGTTTGTAATTTCTCGTCTGCCTCCCTCCCCACCCTCATAACCATTAAAGAATGCTTTTGTGTGTGTGTAAACCTTTTCTTGAGATCTTATAATAGTAGTCTCATACAATATTTGTCCTTTTGTGACTGACTTATTTCACTCAGCATAATGCCCTCCAGGTTGATCCATGTTGTGAGATGTTTCTCAGATTCATCATTGTTCTTTATCGTTGCGTGGTGTTAACATTGTGGGTATGCACCGTAAATTTGTTTATCCATTCATTTGTTGATGGGCATTACGTTGTTTCCATCTTTTTGCTATTGTGAGCTGTGTTGCAGTGAACATGGGTGTGCATATGTCTATTTGTATGATGGCTCTTATTTCTCTAGGGTATATTCCTAGGAATGGAATTGCTGAATCACGTGGTATTTCTATATCTAGATTTTTAAGGAAGCACCGTATCGCTTTCCGAAGTGGTTGTACCATTTTTCATTCCCACCAGCAGTGCATAAAAGTTCTCATCTCCTCAAAACCTCCCCAGCATTTTTTATTCTCTGATTTTTTTATTAGTGCCAGTGTTGTCGGGGTGAGATGTTATCTCATTATAGTTTTTATTTGCATTTCTCTAATGGCTAATGATAAAAAGCATTTCCTCATGTGCCTGTTAGCTGTCTGAATGTCTTCTTTGGTGAAGTGTCTGTTCATATCCTTTGGCTATTTTTTAATTGGATTATTTGTCTTTTTGTTATCGAGGTGTTGAAGTATTTGGTAGATTTTCGAGGTGTTGAAGTATTTGGTAGATTTTAGAGATTAGACCTTTGTCAGATATGTCATAGCCAAAAATTTTTTACTAGTCTATAGGTTCTCTTCTTACTCTTTTGATGAAGTCTTTTGATGAGCATAAATAAGTGTTTAATTTTTAGGAGCTCCCAGTTAATCTAGTTTCTATTCTGGTGTTTGTGCATTGTTAGTTATGGTTTGTATATTATTTATGCCATGTATTAGGGCCACTATCGTTGTCTCTATTTTTTCTTCCATGATCTTTATTCAATATAGATATTATATATAGGTCTTTGATCCATTTTAAGTTAGTTTTTGTGAATGATGTGAAGTATGGATCTTGTTTCATTTTTTTACAGATGGACGTCTAGTTATGCCAGCACCATTCGTGAAAGAGACTGTCTTCCTCATTTAATCGACTTTGGCCCTTTGTCAAATATCAGCTGCTCATAGATGCATGGATTTACATATGGGTTCTCAATTCTGTTCCATTGGTCTATGTGTCTGTTGTACCAGTACCAGGACGTTTTGACTACCGTGGCTGTATAATATGTTCTAAGATTAGGTAGTGTGAGGCCTCCCACTTTGTTCTTTTTCTTCAGCAATGCTTTACTTATCTGGGCCCTCTTGCTCTTCCATATAAAGTTGGTGATTTGTTCTCCATCTCGTTAAAAAATGTTGGAATTTGGGTCAGGGTTGCATTGTATCGCCTTTTCTTTTTAGATATTTGCAAATGTATGAATTTCTTCACCAAAAATCAGTAAGATCATTTTGTACCAGAGGGTCAGATCTAAAAGAATATGTCTCTGAGACACTTCAAGTGTGTAACTTCAGGAATTAAACATTGGGCTTTCTTGTTATATATTATCCCAGAAACTGCCTTACATATGTGATGAGTATTTTCATTATAAGTCAGTTATTAACAAAGTATCAGCAAACCCTCATATTTATTCTAAACAACATTGTTTGGAAAAATCTTGATTTGCTCTTCTAAGTAGATTTTTTAATGATTAGATAATACCTTGAAATTATTTTGAGTTGCTTGAGGGTAAGGTATGTTTTCTCTGTCTCTCTCTGTCTCTATCTTAAAGGAATTAAAATTCCAGTAGTTTAGAAATTCTTACTCCATAAGTGGGTATTGAGCATTTCCCATATGCCAGGCCTACAGAGAAAGTATGTCAGTCCTTCTGAAACTCCACACTGTAGTAGTCAGCATGTGAGCACTAACTACACGCTAAGCATTGCACTATGTGCTGACCAGGATACTGAAGTGGACAAGTAAGAGTCCCTGTCCTAATGTGGCTTATACTGTGTACTGGGAAAGAGAAACATTAAACAATCACTTAAATGCAGATAGAATTTCAAATTGTGTTTCAATGAGAAAGGTAAAAAAGGAGTATATAACAGCTTTTATGGGGTCTAATTTAGATGGGGAGTCCCTGGGCAGCACAATCAGTTAAGCACCCAGCTACTGGCCATAAGGTTGGCAGTTCAGACCTACCCAGAAGTACCCTCTCTGCACTCATGTGGTCACCATAAGTCAGAATCAACTGGATGGCAACTAACAACAACAACAATGTAGATGGGGTGGAGAGGGAGGGAGAGGTCAGGAAAAGCTTCTCAGAGAAAATGACATGAGCAGAAGAATGAGGAAGAGTTAGTTGGGGAAAGAGGCAGAAAAAACTGGTTATGTATATTTTGAAAAAAGAAAACATGGCTCTGGGAGTCAAGAAACCTGGTTTCTAATTTAAAGAGATGCTAGTAACTGTTCTTGAGCGTACCTCCCTCTGGTCTCCTTTATCTGAGAAGTCAGAGTTGAATAGAAGCCTCTAGGATACTTTCTTTTCTCTAATCTGTGATTAATGTGACCTGCTGCCTTGCTCTCTGATGGCTCCCTTTGGGCCATTTCTGGAGATGAAATCATCTCAGCCCAGATTTTCTTTTTACCAGAAACTGAGTGTCTCAGCCTTTTCGGCACTTGCTGGGTGTGCCAGATTCAGGCAGTTAGGCTTGAGCTACCTCAACTTCCTGCTCCTGCCCACATCCGCAAATTTATCTATGTGAATATCAATCCTTTCCTCATTCCTTCCATTCTCAGAGGTTAAGGTGTTCTTTTTCCTGTTTGAGGTCAACCTTTTCACGTGGACTCGTGTCCTTTTTTATTCCCCAGCCCTCTTGAACCATTTCCTCACCAATTAATTCGGTCTCTCCCCTGAATCTTCAAACTCCTACCAAAAAAACAGGGGTGGGGATCCATTTCTTTCTTCTCAGTAAACCACATTCAAATCTTTCAAATCTCTTTTATTAATTAAAAAACAAACGAAAAAATACAGAACAAATTTCCTTTGAGCTCTTTAAAGAGTTCTTGAGTGGTTGCTGTCTTAAACTGCAATTCCCAATCCCTCACTTTCACTTTACTCTTAATATATGGTTGTTTTCTACCTACATTGTAACACGAAAATTTCACTCATCAAATCTAATGGGCATATTTCATCCCCTTGCCTATAAACCTTTGCTACATTTTAAACTACTGATACTGAGGGTGCCTTCCTTTTTGAAAACCTTTCTTTCCTTTGACTACAGTTACATTTCACACTCCTGGTTCTTCTTCAACTTCTGTGGGAGCCCCTATTCCTTGCCACCTATCTTCAGCCTAGCCCTGGGCTTTTGAAGATTCAGAGTGCCATCCAAGGTCCTATAAATATGTATAAGTTATGAGTCTGTCATCAAGGAAGGGTGTACAAAGAATGCAAAGTAGGACTAAACGGTGACTAGATCCATTGATTCCAGTCATTGGCAAGGCAACCTATGTGGGAGGTCTCAGAATCAAACAGAGTTGAGAATTAGGTGACAAGTAATCTGACTCTCAGGGATAAGAGGTGAGAAGACTGAACCATTTATAAGGTGTGAAATCCCTGTTAAAGCAAAAATACATAGGAAGAGTCAAATTCTGAATCCCAGCCCAAATTTCTAGTGAACATGCACTAAGTAATCGCAAATTTCTTGGGAAAGTGAGATTATTGACTTAATAAAATGGTGTCTTTAATCCTGGGAAGTTTCAGAATTAAGTATACATATGATGGGCCAAATAAAACCCCAAAAGTATTGATATCTTTAGATAAGCTTGGGGGAAAATCTGTATTTAGTATTCTAAATATTCATAATGTTTAAGATAATTTGTTTATTAAGATGATTAGCCTTGTGATTCCAATTTAAAATATGTCATTGGGTGACTGATTTAGACCTGAGGTTTTTAAGATAAAATTTTTAACATAATTTTGTTATTTTTTTATACAGTATTAAAATATTTAAGAGAATTGAAGATTCTTCCTATTTATTAACTTTGTAAAATGATTTACGTCCTAGGGAAGGTTTTGTTTATTGGTCAGAAATACTTAAAAAAAAAAAATCAGCTATATTATGTGGGTAAGTGTAGTGTTTAAATGTTCGTTACTTTAATTAACCAAGCTGAAAAATCATTCTTAAAAGGACTGAAAATGTTTAGAGAATTTTAAATTGAATACAAGATTTATAGTTGAACTCAAAGCTCAAGAAAAAAATGACATTTTTTGATTTGTTACTTTAATAAATATTCATTTTAAAAACCCAAGTAGCCACAAATAATGTTTTTCTGGACCCTCAGAAATACCCAGAAACCTAATTGCCAGCGCTCACTCCCAATCAACAGTGTGCCCCTGGGCTCTTACCTCGCCCCACGGTTCTTCCCGCTCTTCCAGTCTCCCTGACCAACGTCTTGCAGTATCACAGTGTTTACTGCCACTCTGTAGAGGACACCCAGATGCATACCTCTAGCCCTTCCCTCCCCACACAGCCACAGATCCATTGAAAACCTCTGCCTGCTGGCCAGATCCCCCGACAAGTCTCCAGATACCTTTAAACTCAACTGAATTCATCACTGCCCCACCCCAAACCCCACTGATTTGCTCTCCTTCTGGTTACTGTCTCTTCTGAGGACATTATCAAGTTTCCCCTTCTCAAGGGCAAGGACTGTGGCTTGGGCATCTTTGACTCCTTGGTGACCGCTACCTGACAACAGTAGGCACTCAAAAACTCAGTAAATGAATAGAACAACCAGCCATCCAACCAGTTGCCATTAAGTTGACCCCGACTCATGGTGACCACCTATGCATCAGAGTAGAACTGTGCTCCGTAGGGTTTTCCATGGCTGATTTTTCAGAAGTAGGACTTTCTTCCAAGGTGTCTCTGGGTGGACTCAAACCTCCAACTTTTTGGTCAGCAGCTGAAGACGTTAACTGTTTACACCACCCAGGGACTCCAGATGAATATAAAGCTGCCCAAAAAATATGGGGTGATATTAATAATATTTTAGGATGAGTGGAAGGAGAAGACCCATATCATTTTGGTATTAGTTACATTGCTGTTTCTCAGTAGAGCAATAATAGATAACATTTATTGAAGGTGCTTTATATACATTATCTAATTTGTGGGAGAGCAGCTCAGAGAAGTTCTTCAGGAAAACAAAGCTGTAAGTGACAGAACTGGGACTCAGTCAAGGTTTATTTGACTCCAGAGGCTACCGTCTTAGCCAGAAGAATGCCTCTTCATTGTTACCCACTCTATGAGTTTCCTTGGCTGCGGTAACAAAGTACGACGAACTGGTAGCTTAAAAAAAGCAGAAATTTATTCTTTTACTGTTCTGGAGGCTAAAAGTCAGATTTCAAGGTGTCAGGGCCATACTCCTTCTGAAGTCCTCTAGGGAATAATCCTTCCTTGCCTTTTCTAGCTTCTGGTAGTTGCCAGCAATTCTTGGCATTCCTTGGCTTGTGGCAAACCAGTTGCCATCGAGTAGATTCTGACTCATAGCGACCCTGTAGGACAGAGTAGAGCTGTTCCATAGGGTTTTCAAAGAGTGAACTCGAACTGCAGACATTTTGGTTAGCAGCCGAGCTCTTAACCACTGTGCTGCCAGGGCTTGTGGCAGCATAACTCCAATCTCTGCCTCCGTCTTTACATGGACTTGTTCTCTGTGTCCCCTCTGTGCCTTCAAATCATTCCTTCTCTTTATTGAATTTAGGTTCAACCCTAATCCAGTAGCATCTCATCTTAATTTGATTATATTTGCAAAAACAAGTATTTCCAAATTAGGTCATATTTACAGTTTCTGTGGGTTAGGGCTCCAACATGCCTTTTAGGGGGACACAAATCAATCCGCATACCCGCCTCACCTCAGATTAGCTGCTTTCACATTGGGTTATATTTTTCCTGACAGATTTTTATGTAGTAGTATTACTGATGTTACTATGATGATTCGTGATATTCAGAAATTAGAGTATATATATTTTAGTGGATTTTTTCATTTTCTTATGAGAGAACTTCATATTTTTAGATAGATCAGAATATCAAGCTTAATCATTTCTAAGATCAATATTGTCACTTACTAAAGGTGCATCAGCAAATTCATTTCTCCCAGCTTTCCTGCTCTGCTGGCTCAGGAAAAATTCTTCTTGATCTTTCTATATACTCCTACACCAAGAAGGATGTGTTTCAGTCAGACGGGACAGCAGGGTTGGGTTTGGAGGAAATGTGGCCACAAGAGCACCTTTTAAGAAATAAAAGTGAGAAATCATCCTTCTAACATTTCCTTCTTCCTTCATATTTGTACAATTCATAGAAACAATGCTTCTTATTTTCACTGAGCACTTCAACCCTAGGACAGAACTAATAAGAGTGGTAAAACTGGAACTGCTATCTTACCCACATCTACCTTACCCACAGCCCCACCCAACCCACCCACCCCCCATGGAGAATAAACCTCTTATATACAAGCTGCCCAGTAAAAGCCAAAGATTAAGATAACAAGGATCATTTGCTCAAAATAAATATATTTTTTTAAATAATGAGTATTCTAGTCTATATTTCTCATTCCTGAATTAACTCTGTCCCACTCAAAAATAACCTGTTGCTTTTGTTAAGATTTCTTAAAGCTAGAGGAAATTTTGTCTAGTTGCTCTTCAGGGAATTTTATATTAAAATATACCATTTTTAGCAATGTTTATGAATTAGTTATTCAGAAGATCATTTTCCTTAACCTCTTCTATTTGGTTGAATCTCTTGTACAAATTCAAAGATTGGAAAGAGCCTAGATAAGGACAAAATTATAAATTATTGTGTGTGTGTGTGTGTGTGTGTGTGTGTGTGTGTGTGTGTGTGTGTGTGTGTATGGAGCTCTGGTGGCACAGTGGTTAAGAGTTTGGCTGCTAATCAAAAGGTCAGCAATTTGAATCCACCAGCGGCTCCTTGGAAACCCTATGAGGCAGTTCTTCTCTGTCCTATAGGGTCGATATGAGTCGGAATCAACTCAACGGCAATTTTTTTTTTTTTTTTGTGTGTGTGTGTGTGTATATATATACACACACATACACACATGTACAAATGTACACTATATACATATATATTTTATTTTATATATATATATATATACATATATCTATAGTGCCACAGAAAAGATTTCTAGAAAGGGGCTGCAATAAGCAGGAAGTTTTTCCTAATAATGTTTAACCAGAGGATGTGGGATTTTAATTTCCATAATTGCTTGTGATTGTGGCCAAAATTATCAAATTATATCAAATTAATTTTTACTATACCAAAACAATTTTTCTTCATCCTCAAGGAGAGAAATAAAGGAACATTTTCATGTAAGGTTCAAAATAAACCAAAAATCTGAAATAACGTATCTGGCTGCAGAGAATGCAGTAGTTCAACAGAAACTGGGCTTGTTCTCTCAGTGCATGGACTGAAAGGTAAATACACTTAACATATGTTTAGATGCCGTCATGGATTGAAAGTGTGCCCCCCACCCCCCCGAAATATCTGTCAACTTGGCTAGACCATGATTCCCAGTATTGTGTGATTGTCCACCATTTTGTCATCTGATGTGATTTTCCTTTGTGTTGTAAATTCTATCTCTATGATGTTAATGAGATGGGATTAGCCACAGTTATGTTAATGTGGCAGGACTCAATCTACAAGATTAGGTTGTGTTTTGAGTCAATCTCTTTGAGATATAAAAGAGAGAAGCGAGCTGAGAGACAGGGGAACCTCAAAGCAGCACCCTGAGCAGAGGTCGTCCTTTGGACCCGGGTTCCTGCGCCGAAAGTTTCCTAGACCAGGGAAAGATTATGACAAGGACCTTTCCCCAGAGCCAACACAGAGAGAAAACCTTCCCCTGGAGCTGGCACCCTGAATTCGGACTTCTAGCCTCCTAGACTGTGAGAGAATAAATTTCTTTTTGTTAAAGTCATTTACTTGTGGTATTTCTGTTATTGCAGCACTAGATGACTAAGACAGATGCTATTTATCACCATAACCCCAGGAAGATTAGTGTTCTCATTTTCCAAGTGGGGTGATAAAAACAATAATAAAACCCAAAGTGGCGTGGGGTTGCTTAATCTCAGGTCTTCCTTGAAATTGCTCTATGATCACAAAAATCATTTCTCTGTTCTTTAATTTCTTAACAGATAACACATTGCCTATTGCTATAAACCAAAAGCCATGTCCCTTCAGCATCTTCATCATCGTTACTATTACTAAAAAACCATTTGCCATTGAGTCAACTCATACTCACGGCAGCCACTGTTTCAGACTAGAACTGTGCTTTATAGGATTTTCAATGGCTGATTTTTCGACAGTAGGTTGCCAGGGCTTTCTTCTGAGGTGCCTCTGGATGGGCTTGAACTGCCAACCTGTTGGTTAGCAGCCAAGCGTGAGATGCTGTAAATTCTTAAAGTTCATTTACCTTCATTATCCCTTTTGATCTCCACATGTTTATGTGTACACATAGTAGTCATTGAGACAGGATAATGCTGCGGTTAAAAGCACAAGCTTTTAGGCACACTTGAGTTCAAATCCCAGCTCTGAATCTGCTGTGAGCCACCATTTCTTTATCTACAAAGTGATGATAATAATTATGGTGACCACATAGATGGGATTGTTGCTGGCATAAAAATTAGGAATCCAGTCAGTGCATACATATGAAGCAAATGTTGTAAGTTCTATGACCTCTGTAATCAGGGAAAAAAATTAAAAACACATGTTAAAAATAATGAGGTACCACTTCATACCCACCAGGATGGCTGTTATCAAAAAGATGGGCAATAAGTGTTGGCGAGGATATAGAGAAATTGGTACCCTCATGCACTATTGGTGGGAATGTAAAATGGTACAGCTTCTCTGGAAAACTGTGGCAACCAAACGTATACCAACCAATGAATGCTCAAAAAAAAAAAAAAAGCGATGTAAGCATACAAAGGAATATTATTCAACCATAAAAAGGAATGAACTTCTGATACATGCTATATCATGGATGAACCTTGAAAACATTATACTAAGTGAAAGAAGCCAGTCACACGGCCCATGTATTACATCCCATTTGCATGAAATCTCCAAAATAGGCCAATCCATAGAAACAGAAAGTAGAGGGTGATTGTCTAGGCCTAGGGAAGATAGAGAGAGAGTTAATGGCTAAAGGATACAAGATCTCTTTTTAGGGTAATGAAAATATTCTATAATCGATTTTAGATGGTTGCACTACTCTGTGAATATACTAACAATCATTGGATTTTATACTTTAAATGAGTGAGTTGTAAGGTATATGAATTATATCTCAATAATTTAAATTATAATAATATGTTATTATTATAAATTAATAATAATAAAGTGACAAACTTCTAAGTAACTTCAGTAACCTTCTAAACATAAACATTTTTAGATTAGAGGTCAGTAGACATCTGTTAAAGAGCCCTGATGGCACAATGGTTAAGCACTCAGCTGTTGACTGAAAGGTCGGTGTTTCAAACCCACCAGCCACTCCTTGGGAGAAGGATGTGGCAGTCTGCTTCTATAAAGATACAGCCTTGGAAACCCTATGGGGCAGTTCTATTCTGTCCTGTAGGGTCTCTATGAGTCAGAATCAACTCAGCAATGGGTACAGATAGGTTGTATAGTGCCCAGATAAAGTAACAGTATTATTTTAAAAACACTCTGAGCCGCCATTAGTGGCCTCCCCAATCCCACTCCACCATTTACATGATTTCTTTTCTTCCTATATTAATAACATTTGTACCAGGTTTTGATCTTAGTAATCATTTACCTGATTCTGATTTCTCTAGCCTAGATGTGGGCCTCTGAAATAATGTGTTATGAGAGAAGTGCTGCCTGAATCTGCTGACCTGGGAGCTGGTGCACTGTTAATCACACCCTGCCCAGGGCAGGCTCTTACTATGGGGTCTGACGTGATATGTTCAGTGAATATAGGAGCCTATTCTTTGTTAGGAGAAAAAAAAAAGAATTATTTGGCTCAATTCCACCAAACTAAGGTTGGCTCTTAAAGGAACAAATACTCCCCCTAGCTTTGGATTTTCCTTCCAATAAGGAACTAAAATGATTGCAAATATAACTTAGATAAGGAATCAGACTCCTTACACTTCTGTTTGTTCACAGTAGAAATACTTATTATAATTTGCCTTATAAAATTTTTCTCCTGAGTTGGCCTTTTAGTGCAAGGAAATTAATTGATAACAGATTGTACTATTTTCCAGAGAAAATCCATTAAAATGCTCCTTTTCTGTGAAGAAACATGTTTTGTTAGTTGCCGTCAAGTCGACTCCTACCCATGGCAGCTTCATGTGTGCAGAATAGAACTGCCCCATAGGGTTTTCAAGGCTATGACCTTTCAGAAGCAGAACGCCAGGCCTGTCTTCCAGGGTGCCTCTGGTTGGGTTCAAACTGCAAACCTTTTGGCTAGTAGTCGAGGGCTTTACTCTTTGCGCCACCCAGGGACTCCTGTGAAGAAGCATAACTAGAAATAATTTTGTCCTCCTCTTAGTGCCCTCAGCCTTTCTGTCTCCCCCTCATTCACACTATCTGTCATTTTTATTACTGGTTATTTCATGTGAAAGTATTTTATTTTCTCAAAAGTATGTAAATTTTTTCAAAGTATGCCCTGTAAACTTATTTTTATTCTCCATAGTACCTTATGTAAGGTAGAATACCATTGCCGTCGAGTCAATTCAAACTCATAGCCACCCTATGGAACAGACTAGAACTGCCCCATAGGGTTTCCTAGGAGTGGCTGGTGGATTCGAACTCCTGACCTTTTGGTTAGCAGCCAAGCTCTTATGTAAAGTAGAGCCCTAAATATTTCTTGATTAACCAGTAGGCATGGTGTCTTAGTTATCTAGTGCTGCTATAACAGAAACACCACAAGTGAATAACTTTAACAAAGAGAAATTTATTCTCTCACAGTATAGTAGGCTAGAAGTCCAAATTCAGGGCACCAGTTCCAGAGAAAGTCTTTCTCTCTCTGTGGGCTCTGGAGGAAGGTCCTTGTCATCAGTCTTCCCCTAGTCTAGGAGCTTCTCAGCACAGGGACCCCAGGTCCAAAGAATGCACTATTCTCCTGGCTCTTTTGGTATGAGGTCCTCCTGCCTCTCTGCTCGTTTCTCTCTTTTATATCTCAGAAGAGACTGACTTATAAGATACAACTTAATCTTGTAGATTGAGTCCTGCCTCATTTACATCATAGAGGTAGAATTTACAACACACAGGAAAATCACATCAGATGACAAAATGGTGAACAATCATACAATACTGGGGAATCATGGCCTAGCCAAGTTGACACACATTTTTGGGGGAGATAATTCAATCCATAACGCATGGCTAGCCTTTATACCTGAAGTATGCACATTTGTGATCCAATTGTTGTTAGGTGCCATCTTTTTCTCTCATAGCAACCCCATGTGGCAGAGTAGAACTGCCTCATAAGGTGTTCTTGGCTGTAATCTTTATGGAACTGTGCTCCATAGGGTTTTCAAGGCTATGACCTTTAGGAAGCATATGGCTGGGCCTTTCCTCCAAGGTGCTTCTTAGTGGGTTCAAACTGCCAATCTTTCAGTTACTAGCTGAGCACCTAACCATCTGTGCCACCCAACAGCAACAAGGACTTAAGCTTCCATAAAGATTAATCCATTGCTGTTGAGTCAATTCTGACTCATAGCGACCCTATAGGACAGAGTAGAGCTGCCCCATAGGGTTTCCAAGGCTATAATCTTTATGGAAGCAGACTGCCACATCTTTCTCCTGCAGAGTGGCCCACGGGTTTGAAATGCTGACCTTTCAGTTTGCAGCCGAGCTCTTTAACCACTGCACCACCAGGGTTCTCACAAAGATTACAGCCAAGAAAACCCTGTGAGGCAGTTCTACCCTTTCACGTGGGGTCGATGTGAATCAGATTCAACTCGATGGCACCCAACAGCAGCAACAATTTTTACAGAAGCCCATTGCCAGATCTTTCTCCCATTGAGCAGCTAGACAGGTTCGAAACGTCAAACATTCAGTTAGCAGCCGAGTGCTTAACCATTTGCACCACGAGGGCTCCTTATGATCCAATTACTTAGTTAATCTTTCTGAAGGTATAGCCGGAATTATACTGTTCATAGCAAAGCAGAAAAAGTCATACCTATAGAGCAGCTTTTCCAGACCACCACAAAAACATTAAACAGATTGCTTAAAGTTGTGTGGCTGTTCACTGTACTAGTCTTTCAAGTCTTCTGTAAGTTTGAAATTTTTCAAAATCCAGAGTTAAACACCTAAGCCTATCTCTGGAACTTAGACCCAACATCATAACCTTTCCTTATTCAGCTGTTCAGATGGCTTTATTATTTCAACAGATGCTAAATTATAGCATGCTTCTAATAACCCAAAACATTTCTTCTTTAACTCTGCTCATTTTATTTCTTCGTAGAAATTCTTCCAGAACATTGTCTTGTCATCCCCAAACCTTAATCAGTAAGTTAACCGTGGTGTTTCACAAAAGGTGTTCTACAAACTCATGCAGGTTTCAGTCTAGAAGAGGGATATTCAGAGATTAGCCAAACAATCACATAAGTATAAAATCTCAGTAGTGACAAGTGCAGTGTGAATCAATAATAGAGAGATTTGACCAAGTAAGGGAAATGAAGGAAGGCTTCTGTGAGGAAGACAGTCAGAATTAACAAAGAAGAAGGTACAGCATTAGCAAAGGCCCTGTGGTAGGCAGGAACAAATCAATGAAGGCCTGTGAAGCTGAAGCCCAGAGAGGAAGAACGTTCGAGATAAGTTTTAAGATGTGGGTAGGAATTTTGTCTTCTCCTGAGATGTCTTAAACAGGAAGCTGGCGTAATCTGACATATGCTTGGAAAACATTACTCTAGCTGTGTTAATGGGGAACTAATTGGAGAACTTGCCTAGTGGGTGTGAGCAGACCAGTTAGAAAGATTTTACTGTTGATCAAGCAAGAGACATAGGTAGTTTGGTCTAGGTTTTGTGGCAGTTAAGATGGAGAAAAACTAAGTCAAGAAATAATTTGAAAATAAAATTTGTCAGGCAATGTTGATATATCCAAGTTTTCATGGAGGTTCAGATAGAAGTGAAAGAATTGAAAAAGTTTTAGAAGATAAAATTGTCAGGGATTGGTGATGAATTGGAAATGAAAAGAGAAGGGAAGGGAGGTGGGAAGGATGACACCCAGATTGTATGAATCATACTAATATGGGCAACAGCACATTAAAGATTCTGAAAAGTCCTGCAAAAAGACAAACAAACAAGCCTGGCAAACTGTTCAGTCCAGTATTTCCCAAATTTGTTTAAACTCACAATTCCTCTTTTCCTTTTCTGGTAGCAGTTACTAACTTCCCAGAGAATTTACTTCAGGTAACCCTGAGTTAGCCTAAGTGGCCTTGTTCTCTTTGAACCACTCCAAACTTTCCTGTTTTCTTAAAACCCCAGACACATACACTTCTCTTTTAGTATTGGGGCCACCACTACCCATCCACACCCTACTCCTCCACATCAAAGGTCTGTTTGCCCTGTGCCATGAAGCGTCATCCTAAAAAGTCTCAGTCCTCAGCACTCTTCATGGCTGAGTCCCAATACATGCTGTGGCAAGATCTCTGTTACTTAATCAGATTTCTTATTAGTAATTCTATACCGTATCAGCAAGTATAAGAAAAATACAATAAACAGTATTCCTTTAATCACCCACATACTCAGATATCCAAAGATGGAGATGTTAGCAGAGGAGGGAGAATGTTTCTCAGATTTTTCTTCTAACCAGGTGAGATCAGCATTTCACCCTGAAGCAGAAGAGTACGTAAGCCCAGGTAAACACCAGTCTTCTCTGCTGCACTCAGCCAGTAGTCCAGGAGCCCAGTGTCCACATGTCTCTTATATGTGGGGGTGAGGGGGGAGGAGTCTGTAGAATATATGGCTACCAAAGTCAAATTCTTCACTTTTTGCCCAGAAAGCAAGTCATTCAACTTTTCTGTTTCCTAGCCTGAGAGGATGGCTGGGAGGATTATGTTGACAGATCATTGTTTCTTAAAGAAACAAAACAAAACACTGCATGTGTGAAAGTAAGCCCTCTCAGAACTCATCATCAGTTAATTTGGTAACCACTTGTTACCTACCACGAAAGTGGTCAGCTGGTCAAAACAGCATGGACCTATGGTTAACAGCAATGCATGAAACTCCTCCCCACCCCCAAAATAAATATTTTATTATTTTGCTTGCTATTTTAGATTCTATATTCTTTACCATTCCCAAAGTCACCTTCAGTGTTCCTAGGCTTCTAGTTTCAGCCAGGCTTTTAAATGTCATCACATCATCTTTACTGGAATTAAGTCCCAAATGAATCACAAAGCAATGAAAACTGCCTGCTTGTTTGCTGATTAGATTCTATTTATGTTAAGGAAGGAGCCAGGATTTTTTCTTATCTTTTTAAGTCTCAAAGTCTGTCTGCTGTTTTTTGGAACCTCGATACTACTTACTGAGTCATTTTGTGAACTGCGTTCACTGTATTATTCCAATATGTTGGGCAAAAAATGCTTAGTTTGCACATCAGTCGGCTACTTCCCTAGAAGAGATTGTTTGGTCTAGCTTTACAAAAAAACAAAACACTCTCCTGTCCCTAATAACAGAACAAAGGTCTGTGAAAATAAAGTGGAACTGAACAGATCTCCCTAAACTTTTTCGACCTGCGGTTACTATAGCTAATCCAGTATATGTTCCACCCATACACAGCCAGTACTGTTAGGCAGTTTCATGAATTAGTCTTGAATCATGGTCTCTGTCCATAACACAGAATAAAGTTAATCCGATGTCTTTGTTCAGGGCTGGCTTATTGTCTTTTTTTTTTTTTTTTTCCCTAGTAGATTTTGGTATTAACTCATATTCTTTCTAGCGCTGCCACTGTTGTGCCATTTCTACTGAGATCTCTAGTTCAAATCCCACTTGTACCACTTTAGCATCTGGACGTTTTGTCAGTCTAAGGTGAAGTTCAAAGCCTCCAACTCTTGCTTTTAGGTGAATGTAATCCAGTGGCATCAGGGCCTGTCTAACTTCAGAAGGGGGAATGAGAATCAGGATCAGCACAAAGCTGATTCCTATAAGGTGGATGTCAGACATAACTCCACTCTCCAACTGTTTTACCAATTCTGAAATCAGCTGTCCTCCCCACACACTCTCCACTTCTTTGCTGGTTTCAGTAATTCACTGCAGTGGCCACACACAACTCAGACAGTACTCAAGATTATGTGGTTTATTAAGGAAGTAACAGGTTACAACTTGGGATCAGAATCAATTTGGAAGTAACTGAAACAACTCAGGAGACAGGAGACAGTTTGTCAATCAGGACAGCTTCTAAACCAAGACAGCTCTCAGCTTCTACTCAGCCATGTCCACAGGAAGGCCGCACTTCTCAGCTGAGCTGGCCTTCTTGCTGGGCTAGCCTCCTCTCAGCCAGGCTAGCCTCCTCTCGACTCGGCTAGCAGACCCTTCTCTTGTCCATGCTAGCCTCCTCTTAGCCTCTGCCCTACTCAGGCAAGTATTACAGCTCTTTAGCCCCACAGACAAGTAAGTGCCCATAGGCACCCTACTCCACCAGCAAGCTACCTGCTCGAAGGCACTCAGGTCTCACTCTGTGGGTCGGCACACCCACTGCGGCCATCTCATGCTGGTCTCCTGGCTCCCACCATCTCGTGACATCTCGCACCATACCACCCATATCCAGTGTTACAGCTCTCTCTGTCTCCTGGGTCTAGGAGGTTCAAAGGATGTACTTCTCTTCCAGGCTCTTCTTCTTGATGGTAGTGAGGTCCCAGTCAACCTCTGTGGGATTGGCCCTTTTAGAAACCTACTCCTCCCACCAAGACCACAAACTGACTAGTCCCTGCAAGTTAGGTAAAATAGAACAATCATAGGGCAGGCTGTGACCCAATCGATTATTTTTGGCAGAATTATAAACCCAAGGCCAGGTAGGCCATATATAAAGAGAAACCCATTGCACTGCAATGAAGATTTTTTTTTTTCCCTGCTCTCTTCTCACATGTCTGACTTGGCAGGCCATGGGGACCAGGCGGACTGGTAATTACATTGTTTACCAGTTTCACACAAAACCAAACCAATCCCAGGCACACCACCAAGCAGCCCTTAAGGAAATATATTCTGAAAACCTTCCCTGAAACCACTTATTTGTTGACGTTCAGAGATGTTTAATCATTGTGCTGAGCGAGAAACAGGCCGAAGAAGGAAAAGCCCAACCTTTCAAACACCCAACCTTTGTCAAAAGTTTATTGAGAAAGGGGAGCCACAAAGGAGCTGGAGGTGCCAAATCAGGAGGCCTTTGTCATACCTCTTTGCCAGATGACAGTATCATAATGGCATCAAATATGAGCTTTAAAGAAGAAAAACGGGGAAAGGAACAATATATATAGAAATTAGATTCATGGTTTTTGTGACATAGTGTGTATCCTCTTTCTAAAACATATTTTCCTCCTCCCACTTCAGCTTGCCACCCCCAACACAAATGTACACACACACACACGTGCGTGCGCGCAAACAAATGGTTCCACAACGTCATAACATATTTGTATAAATACATCCTACCAAAAATACTCATAATCACAGATGGTATTTTCCTTTAGGATATCTGTTTGTTCTAGATCCTGAGTATCTAAAAGTTCTGAAGATATGACTCAGCCTAGAGCTTTTTGTTAAACAATAATAGATGCCATTAATTTCTCTACATGAGGATAATGTGTAAAGTAATTAGCATGGCACTTAGCGCAGGCCAAGTGATCCAGAAATGGTGGTGATGACAGTGGTGGTGATGGATGGTTGTTAATACTAGAATGGAGATGGTAAGTGTGACATTTTAAGATCCACTTATTAAAATAAGACAAAAACTATATGAAATGCTTTACTTGTTTTGAAATAGCTTTCTTTACCCAAAGGTTAATGAAATAGTTTAAAAAGGCAAAAAGAGATTCACCAACAAGCACCCATTTTTTTAGTATGAAAAATTTCAGACTACAGGAAAATTGAAAGAATTATTCCTGAACCACACCACCTACAATCTGCAGTTTGCATTTTTCAATATTTCCTTTCTTTTAATCATGTATCTCTCCATCTACCCATCCCTCCGTTCGATCCATCTTCTGTAATCAGTATTATTTCCAAGTACATTGCAGAGATCAGTTCATTTCACTCTAAACACTTCAGTGTGCATTTCATTAACTAGAGTTCAATATTTGTTTATGGTTCTCCTCCTCCTCGATTTTTTTCCTTCATTTTCCTTCTCTCTTTTTAGTTTTCTTCTCCTCCACCTTCTTTTTGAGGTATAATTTATATACATTGAAATGCACAAATCTAAGTGTACCATTTGATGAGTTTTGGAAAACGCAAACAACTGTGTAACCCCCCCCCCCACCCCCGATCAAGATACAGAATGTTATCATCACCCTGGAAATTCCCCCATGTCCCTTCCCAGTCAATCCTTCACTCCACCCCATGGAGTCAGTCACTATTTTGATTTTTTTTTTTTTTTTTTGGTCACCATAAGTTAGTTTAACCTGTCCAAAACTTCACATAAATGCAGCATACACTGTGTTCTCTTTTGTGTAAAGCTGCTTTTACTCAGCATGTTTTTGAGTTTCAGCCATGTTGTTGCAGGTGTCACTAGTTCATTCTTTTTGTGGTTGTTGCTAAGTAGTATTTCCTTGTATAACTATACTACGGGGTATTTATTCTGTTGATGGACGTTTGTATTATTTCCAGTTTGGGGCTATTATGAATAAAGCTGCTATCAACACTCTTGTACAAGTCTTTATGCAAATATATACTTTTATTTCTCTTGAGTCAATATCTAGGAGTTGAATTGCTGGATCATGGTGGGGCTCCACATCCATGTCTGCTGGTCTCAGATTTTATTAGAACTAGCAACCCCCAAATCTGTTCAAGTCCAGAATATTTTTTCACATACAATAGCAGAACAGGGAGCAATAGTAGTTATTTTTAGGTCTTAAATGTTTCCGTTTTCATTATGCTTGAAGACATAAAGAAGACAGTGCATTTCCTTAAAAAGAACGTTTCTCAGTCAGTGCGTTGGGACATGCTGGCATATGGAATAGTGAAACGAACACCACTTTGGGCATTTCTCTCATCTCACTTACCTCATTTGTCAAACAACCTCTGAGGAACCCTGGTGATGCAGTGATTAAAGCGCTCTGCTGCTAACCAAAAGGTCAGTGGTTTGAAGCCACCCACCAGCTGTTCTATGGCAGAAAGATGTGGCAGTCTGCTTCCATAAAGATTCACAGCTTTGGAAACCCTGTGGGGCAGTTCTGCCGTGTCCTATAGGGTTGCTGTAAGCTGGAATTGACCCAACAGCAACAAGTTAAAGCAACCTCTACTACATGAAGGTTACTGACGGAAGACTGTCCATCCTTTGAGTATTATTCATCATGCATGTCCTGTAGGAAAAAAAAAAGTTTCAGAACTTCTTGTCCTATCCATGGGCTGCTGTATAGTTGCTGATCTCAACTGACCTGCTGACATTGCTTAACTACATGTCACTTCTATTTCCCATCATTCATTGCATCCATTTCAAACCTTCTAATCAGAAACCAGACCCAGTCACTTTCCACCCCTCATTCTCACACTGCTTTACAGCAGTAGTTCTCAACCGGGTTGGTTTTGCCCTCAGGAGACATCTAACGGTGTCTAGAGACATTTTTGATTGCCATGACTGGGAGGCTGCTAAACATCCTACAATGTACAGGACAGGCCCCCCATTCTACCCCTATAAGAAAGAACTATCCATCCTAAAAGGTCAATAATGCTGAGGTTTAGAAATCTTGCCTTTAGAAAAGGGAAAATAAAAGACGTTAGAACAGGGCTTCTTAACATGTCTTATCCCGCAGACTGCTTTATCACTCTGGTGAAGCCTATGGACTCCTTCTCAGAATTATATATTTAAACCCATAAAACAAAATACACACTGAGCTATACATGTAAAAATTGTTGAATTGGCAAATGTTACATATATTTTTGTCACAATTTAAAAAAATACATAGTAATATAAAGGAAATACAGTTAGCAATTTTTCAAAATTGTGATGATGTGATATACCGTATTTTTTGCAAATAATTCACCCATGTAAATAACATACACATGCACAAAATGCTCGGAAATGATAAAATTGTGTAAAAAAAATTCTGGCATAGCACACCCATGCGTATCCCGCGCACATCTCGTAACATTTCCAGAAGTGAATTTCAGCTTCCTTCACCCTCCTTCAATAGTCCGAAAATGTTACTTCTGATCATATTTGTACAATAAAAGTATAAGCCCTGGTCAAGAAGTCATGGATCCAGTTCGGTAGTACCCTGATAATCAGAAAACAAACAATTGAAACTGTGCATTTGTTTCTATTCATTTAAGTTGATAATTATATCCCCATCACTTGAATCATGAGTCTGAAACTTCAACCTACTGATGCCTGTCCATAAATCACATGCATGTGATTGGAAGTATAAACAAAGTGAAGACCACACTGGCATAAACAGCATTGAGTAGTTACAGTAGGAATCTCGATGCAGTCTGCACTGACATAATTATCACAGTCTTCTGACTCTGGCTTTTAATTGGAGGAGTAAACAAAGCAAAACCAATACATGATTGATCGCTCTTGGCTCAACAGTTGAATGCGAAAACCTTACCAGATCATCTTAAGTGAAACCATTAAGCTTTGTTAGGTCTGCTTATTTCATCATCTAATTATGTCTTATTAGCAAAAATGTCTTTGATCAATGATCATAAGTCACCTTAGTCATACGCTTTCGGAGTGTATAAAAAGACCATTGCTTCTTTTATACCTCACATTTGAATTTTGCAATCTCTTTACTAGCACCAGCCAGTTATTGATTATATTGTGCACATTTTTTTCAGTTTATAAACCTAAATTTTAGAACCCTTTAGGATCATGGCAGGAATTAAACCCAAGTCCTACAGTGCCGACTTCAAACTGAAAGTCATTGCGAGGGTGAAAGAAACAAGCTACAGACCGGCAGTAAGAGAGTCCAAGGTTGGAGAGCCGTCCATTCGCGAATGGAGAAAGGAGAAAAAGTGGGAGAAAATAAATCCATGAAAACGTGCAAGTTGTGGGCCCAAAGTGAAATGGCCTGAGTTGGAGAATGATTTAAAAGAGTGGATTATTTCTCGAGTGGAACAAAATCAAGCTGTCTCTACTGTCACAATTCAGATCAAAGCAAGGCTTCTGGCAAATGAAAGAGGAATCCCAGATTTCAAGGTGGGTTTCACCTGGATCTCTAAATTCATGAAAAGGAATGATCTTTCCATGAGAATGAGAACCACTATAGGCCAGCAACTCTGGGATGAGTGGGAGCAAAAGATGGTCAACCTCCACAAATTCATCACCAAAGAAATCTCTGAACTCGACCTCTGCAGTAGACGTAATTAATATGGGAAAGATTCCAATGTCTTTCGATGGTCCAGCCACCAGAACTGTAGCTGTTTCAGATACAAAAACTGTAGCCATTACAACCACTGGGCACGAGAGAGCTTGCTTCTCTGTAGTCCTTGATTGCACTGTGAGTGGGGTGAAATTAAAGCCGATGGTGATTTTCAGGAGAGTTACTGTGCCCCACCAGTATGGTTGTTCATTGTAATAAGAAGGGATGGATAAACTGTGATGTTATGAAAGCATAGGTAGATAAATGTTATAGGGCCAGGAAGGGGAGATTCTTTTTGGAGAAGTCTTTACTAGTTTTCAACGCAATGGCTGTTCACAAAGAAGAAAACGTTCAAAATTATATTAACTGGTGCCCATACAGCAGTCATATCTGTTGGCCTTACCTGCAAGCTACAGTAGCTAGGTATATCAGTCAACCACCCATTCAAGACTCCCATGAGAAGAGAATGAGATGAATGACTGCAGTCTGGGATTCATGAGTTCACACCAGCAGGACGACTGAAGTGGGTGAGGTTTAAAGAAATCTGCAAGTGGGTGGCTTCTCCCTGGGGGAAGATAATCCCAGAAACTGCCCACAATGGCTTCAGAAAGGCTGGAATCATGTACCAGCAGAATACTTATGATGAAGATGAAGACACAAAAGGCAGTTAAGATGATGATATCAGTTCAGAAGTCACAGAATAGCATTTGCAGGCAGCTCTGAGATATTTCAATGATGGTAGGGATGAGGGATCAGACTTTGAAGGGTTTCTGGAGTTGGATGATGATGATGATAATGAGTGAATAATGTAAAATGACCTATTTTAAGATGAAAACACAATTTCTTTTGGTGAATTTTGTTTGTTTATTTCAAAGACATTGATTATCCAAAACTACGTTTCAGTTTAAGATTTATGAACGCAATAAAATATAAACATCTTCTTCTTGTAGTTTTAGGCCTAGCATCATTTCTTACTAATTTCTAGCTCTTCATGCATTCATACCCTTTGGTTTCAACATGGCATCCCATTTCCATCATGAGCCTGTTCAGTTTACCAGTGGTTGCACCTGGTTTAGGAAAATACCTACCTTAAATGAAGTTTCCATGAGATCAGCTTTATCCTGGTACCTTTAAATCTATCGGAGCGGAAAAAAAAAATTGAAATCAACAACATGTAAAAATACTGATATAGACTGTGGGCAAGATGGCGCTCTAGGCAGAAACACCACGCCGTCCCTCCACAGCAAAGATCCGAAAAACTAAGCCTAACAGAGAATCAACAATCCTGAAACCCTAGAACACCAAATGAAGAGATAAAGAACTCAGCCAAACACCAAACGGAGTGAGAATACTAAAAGAGAACGGAGAGCGAGGAGAGACTCAGGCAGAGATTCCTTACCAGCTAACGCAGCGCGGATCCACCATCTTGGATTCCTATCGGAGACCAGCAAACGGGAGAACAGCCTTGCAGAGCATCTGGTCGGAGACAGAACGACCGGTAAACTGCGGTGCGCGCTCTCCCACCACCCACCCCTCTCCGCCTCAGCTGGGGATCCCCTGCTTTCCGTGGCCAGGGTCTCTGGGCTGGGGGGTGCTGGTGCTTGGATTCCGCGCGCCTGGGCTGGCGGCTTTCTGGGAGCCGTTTGCTGGCAGCTAGCGAACCTTTCTCTGCCGCCTCCCCCTCCTTTTGCCTGGGTGCCTGGTTACGAGTGCCGTCTCTGCTCTCTCCTGCGGGGCTGTAGGGCTGCGTGCGGGCGTGTGGCTGTTTCTGGGTCTGGGCTCCCACGTGGGTGGGATCCCAGGGCCTTTGTTCGTTCGCCCCTCTGCTTTCCGTGGCCGGGGTCCCTGGGCGGGGGGGCGCCGGTGCTTGGGTTCCGCGCGCCCGGGCTGGGGGCTTTCTGGGAGCCGTTTGCTGGCACCTAGCGGACCTTTTTCTGCCGCCTCCCCCTCCTTTTGCCTGGGTGCCTGGGTCCGGGTGCTGTCTCTGCTCTCTCCTGCGGGGCTGTGGAGCTGCGTGCGGGCGTGTGGCTGTTTCTGGGTCTGGGCTCCCGCGTGGGTGGGATCCCGGGGCCTTTGTTCGTTCACCCCTCTGCTTTCCGTGGCCGGGGTCCCTGGGCGGGGGGGCGCCGGTGCTTGGGTTCCGCGCGCCCGGGCTGGGGGCTTTCTGGGAGCCGTTTGCTGGCACCTAGCGGACCTTTTTCTGCCGCCTCCCCCTCCTTTTGCCTGGGCGCCTGGTTCCGAGGGCCGTCTCTGCTCTCTCCTGCGGGGCTGTAGGGCTGCGTTCGGGCGTGTGGCTGTTTCCAGGTCTGGGCTCCCGCGCGGGTGGGATCCTGGGGCCTTTGTTCATTGGCCCCTCTGCTTCCCGTGGCCACGGTCACTTAACCCCGAGACTATCGGCTTCTTGGAATTCGCGCCCCTGAGTGGGGGCTCTCTGGGTCCCATTTGTAGGCACTGACTGCTGGTGTTGCCCTTTTTTTTTTTTTTTTTTTCTCAATTTTATTTTTCTTCCTTTTTTGATTAGTTTTGTCATATTTTACCTCTTTTTCTCTTTTGTCTTTCTTCATTGCTTAATTTCTTGTCCCTCTATCTCTTCCTTCTCTTTCTGATCCCTGAATGCCAGGCGATGTATGCCTCTGTACCTTCTGGCCAGGCTGAGCTGTGAAAATTGAGACCGACTCCCCCAGACCTCATAGCTGCATCGGTGCGATCCCTGGGAACTTTGCAGTTTTTTAACTTTTCTGATTTTCATTTGGTCATTCTTTCCTTTTCTTTCTCTTCCCCCTTCTGGTTTCCTCCATCCCATAGTCTCTCATCTGTACATTCCAACGACAAACTCCCCTAGCATTCTTTTATGTTTGTACGCTTTTTGCTCCTCCTCCTCTCTCCTCTCTCCCATATCCAGCTTAGCTTCACACATAACCATCTTCCCGCTGCACCCTACCTACCTGCACCGTGCACTAGACATCACATCACCAAGCGGTGCAGGCACGCCCTATTGGAACCTGCCCAGCACTGACTACCGACCGTCCTGGTGGCTGCAGTGAGTGCCACAAGCAACCCATCCCAGTGGCTCCTCCTCAACTAGATCTGCCCAGCTGTACCACAAGAACGAAAAAAAAAAAAAAAAAATCTACAATCAATAAACGAGAGAAATATCTACTGAATGCCCCGAAAACAGCAAACGATATCAAAACATTTACAAAAACAAGACAAGATGGCTCCAATAGGCGTCCAAAATAAAACACCAGATAACTCTCCTGTGGAAGAAAATGCACTAGAAGTACCTGATACGGAACTCAAATCACTAATACTCGGAATTTTCCAAGAACTGAGGCAAAAAGCTGACAAACATGAGGAAAAAATAGACAAATTTATGGAAAATACAGACAAAAAATTGGAAGAATTCAGGAAGATGATGCAAGAACAAAATGCCAAAATAAATTCACAACTCGAAATTATACAAAAACAACAATTAGAAATCCAAAAGATAAACAACAAGATTTCAGAAATGGACGGTGTCATAGAAGGGCTGAGAAGTAGATTTGAAACCATGGAAGACAGGATCAGTGGAACTGAAGACAAACACTTGGATACAACTCTGTTTCAGGAAAACTCAGAAAAAAGAACAAAGAAAAATGAAGAGACCCTGAGAGTTATGTGGGACACAATTAAAAGCAAAAACTTACGAGTGATTGGCATACCAGAACAGGGGAAGAAAACAGAAAACACAGAGAGGATCATTGAGGAACTGCTGACAGAAAACTTTCCCAATATCATGAAAGATGAAAAGCTGGTCATCCAAGAAGCTCAACGAACCCCATATAGAATAGACCCCAAAAGAAAATCACCAAGACATATCATATTCACACTCGCTAAAACTAAAGACAAACAAAGAATCCTGAGAGCAGCTCGGGAAAAACAAGAAGTCACATACAGAGGAGAAACAATAAGACTAAGCTCAGATTATTCAGCAGAAACCATGCAGGCAAGAAGGCAATGGGATGACATATATAAAATCTTGAAAGAAAAAAATTGTCAGCCAAGAATAATATATCCTGCAAAACTCTCATTCAGATTTGATGGTGAAATTAGGTCATTTCCAGATAAACAGAAACTAAAGGAATATGCAAAAGTCAAACCAAACTTACAAGAATTATTAAAGGGAGTTCTTCGATCTGAGGACAAACAGCTTAAGCCCTCAGGCAGGACCTAGGACCTAGGATGCAGGTTCACATGAACCAGATACCATTCTAGGAACTGAACTACAGACGACTTTCCAAAAACAAAAGATATACAACAGGGAATCAGAGAAATCAATCAAAGGATGACAACAACATCAAAACAATGAAAGAGGGAACAAACGGCATAGGTATAGAACCTTCTAAAGGAGAAGAAGGCAAGGCGATACCAAGTAACGGTAGACTGCTTCAAAATTATAAAGATAAGGGTAAAATTCATGGTAACCACAAAAAAAGTTAACAAACCAACTCATAAAAATAAAGACGAAAAACATAAAGTCTCAACAAAAACAAAACCTACAAAAACAAAAGAAATGAACACAAAATCCACAAACAAAAGGAACTCAGCACAAGAGAGTAAGAAGAACAAAGAAAACTTCAGCATCACAAAAAAAAGCACTACAAAATGACAGCAACAAACTCACATCTATCAATAATTACACTGAACGTAAATGGACTCAATGCACCCATAAAGCGACGGAGAGTGGCAGAATGGATAAGAAAACAGGATCCATCTATTTGCTGTCTACAAGAGACACATCTTAGAAACAAAGATGTGAATTTATTAAAAATCAAAGGTTGGAAAAAAATATATCAAGCTAACAACTATCAAAAAAGAGCAGGAGTGGCAATTCTAATCTCAGATAAAATAGACTTTAAAACAAAATCTACCATAAAAGACAAAGAAGGACACTATATAATGATTAAGGGGATGATCCATCATGAAGACATAACCATAATAAATATCTATGCACCCAATGACAGGGCTCCAAAATACATAAAAAAAACTCTAACAGCACTGAAAAGAGAAATTGACAGTTCCACAATAATAGTAGGAGACTTCAACACACCACTCTCAGTAAAGGACAGAACAACTAAAAAGAAACTTAGCAAAGATACAGAAGACCTAAAGGATACAATCAGCCAACTGGACCTCATAGACATATATAGAACACTCCATCCAACCGCTGCAAAGTACACATTCTTTTCCAATGCACATGGAACGTTCTCCAGAATAGACCACATCTTAGGCCACAGAGCAATCCTCAACAAGATCCAAAATGCTGAGATAATTCACAGTATCTTCTCTGACCACAATGCCATCAAGGTAGAAATTAACACTAGAAAGAGCAAGGAAAAAAAATCAAACACATGGAAACTGAATAATAATCTGCTTACACATCAATGGGTAATAGAAGAAATCAGAGATGGAATTAAAAAATTCCTAGAATCAAATGAAAATGAAAACACATCATACCAAAACCTTTGGGACACAGCAAAGGCAGTCCTCAGAGGACAATTTATATCAATAGATGCACATATCAAAAAAGAAGAAAGGGACAAAATCAAAACATTAACTACAGAACTCAAACAAGTAGAAAGAGAACAACAAAAAAAGCCTACAACCACCGGAAGAAAGGAAATAGTAAAGATCAGAGCAGAAATAAATGAAATAGAGAACAGAAAAACAATAGAAAGAATCAACAAAACCAAAAGTTGGTTCTTTGAAAGAATCAACAAAATCGACAAACCACTGGCCAGACTGACAAAAGAAAAACAGGAGAGGACACAAATAACCCAAATAGGAAATGAAATGGGGGACATTACAACAGACCCAACTGAAATAAAAAGGATTATAACAGAATATTATGAAAAACTATATTCCAACAAATTTGAAAACCTAGAGGAAATGGATAAATTTCTAGAAACATACGGCCTACCCAAACTACAACAAAGTGATATTGAAAATCTGAACAGACCCATAACAAGAGAAGAGATTGAAAAGGTAATAAAAAAACTCCCAACCAAAAAAAGCCCTGGCCCAGATGGCTTCACTGGAGAATTCTACAAAACATTTACAGAAGAGCTCGTACCAGTTCTACTCAAGTTATTTCAGAGCATAGAAGAGGAAGCAACACTTCCAAATTCATTCTATGAAGCCAGCATAACGCTGATACCAAAACCAGGCAAAGACATCACAAAAAAAGAAAATTACAGACCAATATCTCTCATGAATATAGATGCAAAAATTCTGAACAAAATTTTAGCCAATAGAATTCAGTATCATATCAAAAAAATAATACACCACGACCAAGTAGGATTCATACCAGGTATGCAAGGATGGTTTAACATTAGAAAATCCATCAACGTAATCCACCACATAAATAAAAGGAAAGAAAAAAATCACATGATTATCTCAATTGATGCAGAAAAGGCATTTGACAAAGTCCAACACCCATTCCTGATAAAAGCTCTCAATAAAATAGGTATAGAAGGGAAATTTCTCAACATAATAAAGGGCATCTATGCAAAACCAACAGCCAACATCATTCTTAATGGAGAAAGGCTGAAAACATTCCCCCTGAAAACAGGAACAAGACAAGGATGCCCTTTATCACCACTCCTATTTAACATTGTGCTGGAAGTTCTCGCTAGAGCAGTAAGGCAAGAGAAAGAAATAAAGGGCATCCAAATTGGTAATGAAGAAGTTAAACTCTCCCTGTTTGCAGATGATATGATACTATACATAGAAAACCCTAAAGACTCCACGAGAAATTTACTGGAACTAATAGAAAGATTCAGCAGAGTAGCAGGATACAAGATAAACATTCAAAAATCAGTTGGATTCCTATACACCAGTAAAGAGAACGATGAAAAGGAGATCAGGAAATCAATACCATTTTCAATAGCCCCTAAAAAGATAAAATACTTAGGAATAAATCTGACCAGGAATATAAAAGACCTATACAAAGAAAACTACAAAACACTGCTGCATGAAACCCAAAGGGATCTACAGAAATGGAAAAACATACCATGCTCATGGATAGGCAGACTCAACATTGTGAAAATGGCAATTCTACCTAAAGCAATTTACAAATACAATGCAATTCCGATACAAATACCAACAACATTCTTCAAAGAGATGGAAAAACTAATTATTAACTTTATATGGAAAGGGAAGAAACCCCGAATAAGTAAAGCACTACTGAAGAAGAAGAATAAAGTTGGAGGACTCACACTACCTGACTTGAGAACCTACTATACAGCTACAGTACTCAAAACAGCCTGGTACTGGTACAACAACAGAGACATTGACCAATGGAACAGAATTGAGAACTCAGATGTAAATCCATCCACCTACGGTCACCTGATTTTTGACAAGGGCCCAAAATACATCAAATGGGGAAAAGACAGTCTTTTTAACAAATGGTGCTGGCAAAACTGGATATCCATTTGTAGAAAAATGAAACAGGACCCATACCTCACACCGTATACAAAAACTACTTCAAAATGGATCAAAGACCTGAATATAAAGCCTCAAACTATAAAATTCATAGAAGAAAAAATAGGACCAACACTTCAGACCTTAATACATGGCATTAACAGGATACAAACCATAAACATCAACACAAAAAACCCAACAGATAAACTAGATAATTGGGATCTTCTAAAAATCAAACATCTATGCTCTTCAAAAGATTTCACCAAAAGAGTTAAAAGAGAACCTACAGACTGGGAAAAAATTTTTGGACAGTACAAGTCAGACAAAGGTCTAATCTCCATAATCTACAAGAAAATCCAACACCTCTACAACAAAAAGACAACCAATCCTATCAAAAAATGGGCAAAGGAAATGAACAGACACTTCACCAAGGAAGACATTCAAATGGCCAACAGACACATGAGGAAATGCTCGCGATCACTAGCCATTAGAGAAATGCAAATGAAAACCACAATGAGATACCATCTCACCCCGGCATTACTGGCACGAATCAAAAACACTGGAAATAACAAATGTTGGAGGGGCTGCGGGGAGACGGGAACTCTTATACACTGCTGGTGGGAATGCAAAATGATACAGCCATTTTGGAAAATGATATGGCGTTTCCTCAGAAAGCTAGAAATAGACGTACCATTCGATCCAGCAATCCCACTCCTAGGAATATATCCTAGAGAAATAAGAGTCATCACTCGAATAGACATATGCACACCTATGTTCATGGCAGCATTATTCACAATAGCAAAACGATGGAAACAACCTCGATGTCCATCAACAGACGAATGGATACACAAACTATGGTACATACACACAATGGAGTACTATGCAATGAGAAAGAACAATGAATCGGTGAACCATCTCATAACATGGAGGAAACTGGAGGACATCATGCTGAGTGAAATAAGTCAATCACAAAAGGACAAATATTGTATGAGACCTCTATTGTAAAAACCCATGAAAAAATTCACATGCAAAATGTAACAATCCTTGTTGGTTACCAGGGATGGGAGGGGGGGGGAATACTAAATAGGTAATAGGTAAGTGGTAACTTGGGTGAGAGATGAGATAGTACATAGTACAGGGGAAACTAACACAACCTGCACAAGGAAAGGTCATGGAGGCCCTATAGACACATCCAAACCCCCCGAGGGACTGAGTTGTTGGACGGAGGGCTCTGGGGACCATGATCTCGGGGAACATCTAGCTCAATTGGCATGACACTACTTATAAAGATAATGCTCTACATTCTACCTTGGTGAGTAGTGTCTGGGGTCTTAAAAGCCTATGAGCGGCCATCTAAGATACTCCACTGATCTCATCCCTTCGGGAACAAGGGAGAACGAAGAGAACAGGATACAAGGAAAAGATTAGTCCGAAGGACTAATGGTCCACAGCTACCAAGGCCTCCACGGGACTGAGCCCAGTACAGCTGGATGGTGCCCGGCTACCACCAATGACTCCTCTGACCAGGATCACAACAGAGGGTTCTGGGCAGAGCTGGAGTAGGATGTAGAGTATAATTTTAACTCCCAAAAAAAAAAAAAAAAAAAGAAGACCAGATATACTGGCCTAAAGAATACTAGAGAAACCTCGAGAGTGTGGCCCCCAGACACCCTTTCAGCTCAGAGGGGAAGTTACCTTCAAGGTTCGATGTTAAGCCTGGGAATGGACACCCCAGTAAAACTAAATGGGACTAACGATGTACAGGAGTCCGGTGACAAGGGCCAGAAGGCAGAGGGAGAGTAGGCAACTGATGATAAGGAACACAAATTGAATAAGGACACTGTCGATGTATTGTGAGATTGTTGACCACTGCTATAGGGCAACATTTGTAGTAACTATTAAATGGGAGGCTGTTTTGTCCTGTAAGCCTTCATCTTGGGTGAGAATGGCAGCACAATTGGAAGAGCATAGTCAATATCACTTAAATGTGTAAGTAAAAAGTTTTGAAATGGTGTTTAAATAAAATAAAAATAAATAAATAAATAAATAAATAAATAAACAAATGAGACTAAAGAGGTACAATAGTCCAATGACAAGGTCCAGAAGACAGAAGGGGACAAGGAAGCCCCCTGGTGATAGGGAATACAAGGTGGAGTAAGGATATTCTTGATGTGCTGTGAGATTGTTAACCATTGTCATAGGGCAACATGTGTAGTAATTGTTAAATGAAAAACTATTTTTTCTGTAAGCCTTCATCTTAAGTGAGAATAACAGCACAGTTGGAAGAGCGTAGTCAATGTCACTGAACTGTGAATGTAGAAATTTTTGAAACGGTGTATCTTTGGCCATCTGTAATTTTCATCAAAAAAAAAGGTTGAGAATTTAGAGGCTTAATACGTTGTGGGGTTGTTAACCAATGTCAAAAAACAACATGTGTACTACTATTTCATGAGAAACTATTTGCTCTGTAAGCTTTCACCTGAAGTACAAGAAAATATATATTAAAAAAAAAAAAAAAAAAAAAAAATACTGATATAGTGCACTTAAGAAAATAATAGGTATGTTTGCAGAATTGTATAATGTGTGTGTTGTGTAAAGTACAGTATATTCCTCTTTATTAATGCATTAAAGAACAAGGTCTAGCGTCAAGTCTAATAGGCACCATAATTTCTAAGTTATTCTAAGCATAAACAATATTTCGAGATATATAGCAGCTCTAAAGAGGATATGAAAATACTAGTGATTTTTACAAAAAACTGCTGATGATGCTGTAGTTTGATGTCTATATTCAGAATTGAAGAAAATGCTCAATTTTTGTTAGAGGTCATTGAATACAGAAACATAGCTTTTTCTCATCTAAGTTCACACACGCCCTGAATTCTGTCCATGAACCCCTGGGGGGGGGGTCTGTGTACCCCAGCTTAAAAACTTCCACATTAGGGGAAATTTTCATCACCAAAAAAAAAAAAAAAAAAAAAATCGTTTATCCGTATCTGCACCCATCCTTGCTTCCTTCTCTCCTGATACAAGAAGAGATGTCCCTCTCTAGCTGTCAGGAGTTACTTTGCAGAAAACAGAAATTACTGTAGTTATTTCAAGTAAAACGGAATTTAATACAGGGAATTAAATGCTGTTTACCATTTAAAAAAAAAAAAAAAAACAACCAAACTCATTGCCGTCTAGTCGTTTCTGACTCATAGCAACCCTATAGGGCAGAGTAGAACTGCCGCATAGGGTTTCCAAGGAGCAGTTGGTGGATTCAAACCGCCGACCTTCTGCTTAGTGGACAAACACTTAACCACCGTGCCCACCAGGGCTACAAAACGCTGTTTACAATATCCTTGGAAGGACTGAAGTAGAGGGCTAAGACAGCCTCCAGGAATAACACCGAGAACCAATAAATAAATAAACCTGTTGCCATCCAGTCAATTCCCACCCATTATAGAACAGAGTAGAACTGCCACATAGGGTTTCCAAGGAGCAGCTGGTGGATTCAAACTGCTGACCTTTTTGGTTAGTAGCCATATCACTTAACCACCATGCCACCAGAACAGCACCACAGAATTAACCCTCCATGGGAGCTGCTTCCCTTGCTACAGTCAGGAAGGAGGGAAATCAGAAATGATCGTTGAATCCCTTGGCTCCAGGAGCACTGCCTTAGCTGGGATTAGCAGATGAGCTGCTGCAAGTGGTGGCCCCAGAGTCACACCATGCCTGATCCATCTGCACAGGCAAAAAAAAACTACGTTCTGGGTCTTGAAATCCACAAAGTGTCTGAACACTGTGACACTGTTTCAGAAAAACCCAGTGCATCCACAGGGGGCTTGCCAGTGGAAACAGCAGAAGTAGAGTACAACCTGTGTCTCCCTTCCTTCCAACTTTCTCATCTTGTCGGAATCTAAGTCCATATTGGGAGCCTGACTGCAAGGGACTCTGGAAGTCTAGTTTTTAGCTTTCTAGTCTCTGAGGACGGGGAAGACAGGTAAAATGAAGACACTGAATGCCATTCTTTTTCCTCACCCATCTCCTATGTAAAGCTCACTAATCCTTTGTTATCCCCTCCAGCCTGCTAAAGGATCTTTGCTTAAGTGATTATCTTCTTTCCTCTAACTTCAATCTCTTCCTTTCTTCCAGCTGTCTTTTATCAACATATCTGAACAACTTGAAGAGGCTCCCAATTTAAACAAACCTCCTTTTAATCCAATTTCCTTCTTTCTCACTCTCTCTCACCTTCCATTCACAGCCAGTTTTCTTCTAAGGGCTATCTATGCTTAGTACTTTCACTTCCTCTCCTCCTCCTACTGGTTAACCCATTGCATCCTAGCTTCCAAATTCATCACTCTGCCAAACTGCCTTTGCCAAGGTCATTGATGACCTCCTTGGTGTTAAATCTGGGAGTCATTTACATTATTTTTCTTACCTGACCCTTGATCATCAACTTAATACTGCTGGCCGATCCCTGCTCCTTAAAACACTTTCTGCTTCCATTGCCTCATGTCTCTGATTTTGTTTTGTTTTGTTTTTCCTACTCCTCTGGCTACTCCTTATGAATCTTGGTTGCAGTTTTTATACTTTTTTTTTTTTAACGTTAAACGGTATTCCTCAGGAATTAGTCTTTTCTTTAACACTGCATACTTGTTGCCTCTGTTTTCTGATCCAATCCCATGACCCTATTATCTGTATTGTTAGTGACTCTGAAAGCTTTATCTCCAGCACAAAACTCTCTGCTGAGCTTCTGAACATCTCCCTTTGAGTGTCAGTCAAGCACTTTAGATACAGAACACATCAAAGTGAAATGTTCTCCCCTCTGCTAGCCTGCACCACCTTAATCCTCTCACCAGTTAGGCCTGTTATCCCAGGGTGTCCCAGTTGATGCTTGTTGTCCTTCCTTGATTAGGGTAAGTGCTGCCTTTTACTCTCAAAAGTGATCCCATCATCGCTGCATATAAAAGCCTGCATTAAAACTTTACCTTGGCACCATTTTATGTAACCTTTATAAAAAGGAGGATGAAAAGATATTTTCTCTCCCAAAAATAATTTTAAAAGCATAGCATATACCTTGCAACATGCTGGAGAAAATTAAAAAACAAACCAAAAAATAAAAACAAAAGAAAAAACCAGGAGACATTATGAAAATGATAAAATAAGACAACAGAAGGGAGACTCAGCATAGAGCATAAACATAAATGGTTTGAACTTCACTATTACAAGGCAGAGACTCTTTAAATTGGACCAGAAAGGAAGGTCAATTGCTGTCCATCCAAATGTGACAAAGAAATAATAAATAGAAAGGCAGGATAAGGCAAACCAATGCAACAGAGAGAAATTGGGCTGCATCTTTATATTAGACAAAATACATCCAGACAGAAAGGAAATAATAAAGACAATTTTTTAATTGATCAAGGACATAATTTTCAACAAAAAATAATACTTATTTTCTGTAGGTCAAACAAGTGCTTCAAATACAAGGGGAATAAAGGTAATAGGTAAAAAAAAAAAAAAATTTAAAAAGGCACAAATGAAAGGGAAAATTTAACACATCTCTCAGCGTACTCCAAGATATTCCCTGGATCTACAGATAAACGTATTTTAAAAATCTTGCGGATTAAATCTTTCCAAAATATTCTTTAGAAGAATATCTTCTTTTCCACCATAGTGTGATACATGCTGTCTTTCTGGAGCAAATCACGGATGTGTGAAACAAAATCTTTTATGGAGAGAAGGCCAATAAGTACATTTAATAATTAAAAAAAAGAAAACATGACCCAATTTGTACAAAAATTATATAGTTCTCCTACCTACCCCAAAATGGCCTTTGTTTTCATTTTGATATAGTCCCTGCAAGTATTTATATGTGATGATTTCTTTATATCAAAATTGAAATTACGTTTTCTATACAGTCTTGTACCCTGTTTTTTTTTTTTTTTTTTCATTTAGTATTATGTTGTCTCTTTTTCCATTATATAAGTATATCATTTATTTAAAAATACTTCTATTTTTGGACATTAAAGTTGTGTATGATGTTCTGCAGTATGAAAGTAATCTAAGTGGAATACCTGTTTTCAAAAATTTTTACACATCTCTCTGATTACATTCTTTGGTTAGCCTCCAACAGTTGGACTTTTTGGAGCAAAAAATATTTTATAGGCTCTGTAACACTGGGTGTTATCATAAAAAACAAAGTCAGTTTATTAGGAGAAAGGGTTAATCCAGTTTGTATTTGCATTTATTTCTTGCCGTGGTTGCATAATTTTTCATGTTTATTCACACTGTCATATTTATTGTTTTGTTAATTAGCTGATCATGACCTTCATTAATTTTTTATTGGTGTCTTTATTAAGAACCTTTTAACATTAAGGATAGTAACTCTTTATCAACTGTGTCACAAATCTTGTTCCATTGGGGTTTTTACCTTTTTGTTGATGTGTTTTTTATGGTCAAAAATGTTTACTTTTTATGTATACTCTATTTTTTACCTTGTGTTTTTTCCAGACCTTCAGTACCTGAAAAGGCCCCCTTCGTTACTAAATTAGATAAAATATTCATTTATTACTTCCTCCAATTATTTAGTGTTTATTAACTCCATTTAGTATAGTAGTTTAACCTATTAAAGTGTTAGTATAAGCACAAAAGAATGAATGCAAAAAATAAGGCTACCTTCTTGAATGAGAGAGAAGTGTGGATGACTTTGAGATATGATTATATAATTTTTGACTGTAAGAGTCAGACCAAGGTACTTTTCCATCTTCAGTTCAACAAACATTTATTGAGCACCTTCTCCATGTGCCAGGTATTGTTGAGGGCCTGGGATAACAAAAGAGAATGAAAGAGTATCTGTAAACCAAACATTGGACTCCTTGACTTGGCACTAGTGCAGAGTTTCTCCAGCACATCCGGAGTGCCAAATAAATCTGGCAACAAAAGGAAAACTTTAGTGTCAAATCTAAAATGTTAGTGCGAATGAATGTAACCTGAGATTTTAGCAAATAGGATTACTGCAAATCAGTACACAGTATGTTCTTTGACCTTTTGAGATTCACTTGACCAAATTTGTCATGGGAAATTCTCTCCTCTTAGATTTTCTGTCATTCTTAAGACCAAATCACGTATCTTTTTTGTTTTCCCAATTGTTGTACTTTAAGTAAAAGTTTACAATTAAAGTTAGTCTCTCATACAAAAATTTGTACACACATCGTTATGTGACCCTAATTGCTCTCCCGATACTGTGACAGCACGCTCCTACTTTCCACCCCCTGATTTCCCGTGTCCATTCAACCAGCTCCTGACCCTGTCTGCCTTCTCATCTCACCTCAAGACAGAAACTGCCCATTTAGTCTCATGTATATACATGAGCTAAGAAGCACACTCTTCACGAGTATCATTTTATGTCCCATAGTCCAGTCTAGTCTTTGTCTGAACAGTTGGCCTCAGGAATGGTTTTAGTTCTGGGCTAACAGAGAGGCTGGGGACCATGCTCTCTGGGGTGCCTCCAGTCTCAGACCATTAAGTCTGGTCTTTTTACTAGAATTTGAGTCCTGCACCCCACTTTTCTCCTGCTCCATCAGGGACTCTCTGTTGTGTTCCCTGTCAGGGTGGTCATTGGTGGTAGCCGGGCACCATCTAGTTCTTCTGGTCTCAGGCTGATGCAGTCTCTGGTTTATGTGGCCCTTTCTGTCTCTTGGGCTAATACTTTCCTTGTGACTTTGGTGTTCTTCATTCTCCTTTACTCCTGGTGGGTTGGGACCAGTTGATGCATCTTAGATGGCTGCTCGCTAGCTTTTAAGACCCCAGACACCACTCACCAAAGTAGAATGCAGAACATTTTCTTAAAAAATTTTCTTATGCCAATTGACCTAGGTGTCCCCTGAAACCATGGTCCCCAGACCCCGCCCCTGCTATTCTGTCCCACGAAGTATTTACTTGTATTCAGGAAACTTCTTAGATTTGGTTTAGTCCAATTGTGCCAACTTCCCCTGTAGTGTATGTCGTCCTTCCCTTCACCTAAGCTAATTCTTATCTACTATCTAGCTAGTGAATACCCCTCTACCTCCCTCCCCATCCTTGTAACCATCAAAGAATATATTCTTCTGTGTTTAAACCTTTTCTTGCATTCTTATAATAGTGGTCTTATACTATATTTGTCCTTTTGTGACTGACTAAATTCACCCAGCATAATGCCTTCCTCATTCCTCCATGTTATGTTTCACAGATTATCGTTGTTCTTTATCATTGTGTAGTATTCCGTTGTGTGAATATACCATAATTTGTTTATCCATTCGTCCATCGATGGGAACCTAGTTTGTTTCCATCTTTTTGCTGTCATGAACATTCTGCAATGAACATGAGTGTGCATGTATCTATTCCTGTGACCTCTCTAGGATATATTGCGGGGAGTGGGATTGCTGGATTGTATGGCAATTCTATTTCTAGCTTTTTAAGGAAGCGCCAAATCGATTTCCAAAGTGGTTGTACCATTTTACATTCCCACCAACAGTATATAAGTATTCCAGTCTCTCAACAACCTCTCCAA
This sequence comes from Dugong dugon, assembly GCA_030035585.1. Lineage (NCBI taxonomy): Eukaryota > Metazoa > Chordata > Mammalia > Sirenia > Dugongidae > Dugong > Dugong dugon. Next base: position 93,857,894 of record CM057463.1, on the reverse strand, counting down.
CATTTATTATTATGTGTTTTTTGGATTAATGCTAGTCTTGTTGAGGTGAGAGAGTATCTCATTTTAGTTTTGATTTGCATTTCTCTAATGGCTAATCATCATAGGCATTTCCTCATGTATCTTTTAGCTGCCTGAATGTCTTTTTGGCGAAGTGCCTGTTCATATAACTTTGCCCATTTTTTAATTGGGTTATTTGTCTTTTTGTTGTTGATGTTTTGCAGTATCTTGTAGATTTTAGAGATTAGACACTGATTGGATTTGTCATAGCCAAATTTTTTTTTTCTCAGTCCATAGGTCGTCTTTTTACTCTTTTGGTGAAGTCTTTTGATGAGTGTGTTTAATTTTTAGGAGCTCCCAGTTATCTAGTTTCTCTTCTGGTGTTTGTGCATTGTTACTTATGCTTCATATTCTGTTTAGGCCATGTATTAGGGCTCCTAGCGTTGTCCCTATTTTTTCTTCCATGATCTTTACCGTTTTCAATTTTATATTTAGGTCTTTGATCTATTTTGAGTTAGTTTTTGTGCATGGTGTGAGGTATGGGTCCTGTTTCAGTTTTTTGCAGATGGATATCCAGTTATCCCAGCACCATTTGTTAAAGAGACTGTCTTTTCCCCAGTTAACGGAATTTGGGCCTTTGTCAAATATCAGCTGCTCATAGGTGGATGAATTTATGTCTGGATTCTCAATTCAGTTCCATTGGTCTGTGTCGGTTGTTGTACCAGTACCAGGCTGTTTTGACTGCTGTGGTGGTATAATAGGTTCTAAAATCAGGTAGTGTCAGGTCTCCCACACTTTATTCTTCTTCTTCAGTAATGCTTTTACTTATTGAAGGCCTCTTCCCTTTCCATATGAAGTTGGTAATTTGTTTCTCCATCTCATTAAAAAATGCCATTGGAATTAGGATCAAGATTTCATTGTATCTGTAGATCGCTTTGGGTAGAATTGACATTTTCATAATGTTGAGTCTTCCTATCCATGAGCAAGGTATGTTTTTCCACTTATGCAGGTCTCTTTTGGTTTTTTCCAGTAGTGTCTTGTAGTTTTCATTGTATCGATTTTTTATGTCTCTGGTTAGATTTATTCCCAAGTATTTTATCTTGTTGGGGGCTATTATAAATGATATTGATTTGATGATTTCCTCTTGGAAGTTCTCATTGTTGGTGTAAAGGAATCCAACTGATTTTTATATGTTTATCTTGTATCCTGATACTTTGCTGAAATCTTCTATTAGTTCTATTAGTTTTCTTGTGGATTTTTTGGGGTTTTCTGTGTATAAGATCATATCATTTGCAAATAGAGATACTTTGACTTCTTCCCTACCAATTTGGATGCGCTTTATTTCTTTTAGTCACCTAAATGCTCTGGCTAGGACCTCCAGCACAATGTTGAATAAGAGTGGTGATAAAGGGCGCCCTTGACTGTACTGGTTCCCCTTCTCAAGGGGAAAGCTTTCAAAGTCTCTCCATTCAGGATAATGTTGGCTGTTGGCTTTGTATAAATGCCCTTAATTATACTGAGAAATTTCCCTTCTATCCCTGTTTTGCTGAGAGTTTTTATCATGAATGGGTATTGGACTTCATCAAATGCCTTTACTGCATTGATTGGTAAGATCATGTGGTTCTTGTCTTTTGTTTTATTAATGTGATAGATTACATTGATTGTTTTTCAAATGTTGAACCATCCCTGCACACCTGGGAGAAATCCCACTTGATCATGGTGAATTATTTTTTTGATATGTTGCTGAATTCTATTGGCTAGAATTTTGTTGAGGATTTTTATGTCAATGTTCATGAGGGATATCGGTCTGTAATTTTCTTTTTTTGTGGTATCTTTACTTGGTTTTGGTATCAGCGTTATGCTGGCTTCATAGAATGAGTTTGGGAGTATTCCGTCCTTTTCTATGCTCTGAAATACCTTTAGTAGTAGTGGTGTTATCTCTTCTCTGAAAGTTTGGTAGAATTCTCCAGTGAAGCCATCTGGGCTAGGGCTTTTTTTTGTTGGAAGTTTTTTAATTACCTTTTCAATGTCTTCTTTTGTTACATTTTTATTTAGTTGTTTTACCCCCGTTTGTTTTCGTTAGGTAGGTAGTGAGTTTCTAGAAATGAGTCCATTTCCTCTAGGTTTTCAAATTCAGAGTACAATTTTTCATAGTATTCTGTTATGATTCTTTTAATTTCAGTTTGGTCTTTTGTGATATCACCCATCTCATTCCTTATTTGGGTTATTTGCTTCCTCGCCTGTTTTTATTTTGTCAGTTTGGCCAGTGCTTTATCGATTTTGTTGCTCTTTTCAAAGAACAAGCTTTTCGTCTTGTTAACTCTTTCTGTTGTTTTTCTCTTCTCTATTTCGTTTAATTCTGCTCTAATTCTTATTATTTCCTTTCTTCTAGCACCCGAGGGCTTCTGCTGCTGCTCTCTTTCTACTTGTTCCAGTTGTATGGTTAATATTTTGATTTTGTCCCTTTCTTCTTTTTGATGCGTGCATTTATTGCTATAAACTGGCCTCTGAGCACTGTTTTTGCTGTGTCCCAAAGGTTCTGGTAGGATGTGTTTTCATTCTCATTTGATTCTATGAATTTTTTATTCCATCCTTAATTTCTTCTATAACCCAGTAATTTTTGAATGAGGTGTTGTTCAGTTTCAATGTGTTTGATTTTTTTCCTTGCTTTTTCTGTTGATTTCTACTTTTATGGCTTTGTGGTCAGAAAAGATGCTTTGTAATATCTCGATGCTTTGGATTCTGTTAAGGCTTGCTTTATGGCCTAATATGTAGTCTGTTCTGGAGAATGTTCCATTTGCTTCGGAAAAGGAAGTATACTTGGCTGCTGTTGGGTGGAGCGTTCAGTATATATCCATGAGATCAACTTGGTTGATTGTATCATTTAGATCTTCCATGTTTTTATTGAGCTTCTTTCTGGATGTTCTGTCCTTCACTGAATGTGGTGTGTTGAAGTCTTCTACTATTATTGTGGAGCTGTATGTCTCTCTTTTCAATGCTGTTAGAGTTTGTTTTATGTATTTTGGAGCCCTGTCATTGGGTGCCTAAATATTATAATTATGTCCTCCTGGTGTATTGAACTTTTAAACATTAGTGTCCTTCCTTATCCTTAGTGGTGGATTTTACTTTAAAGTCTATTTTGTCAGAGATTAATATTGCCACTCCTGCTCTTTTTTGAGTGTTGTTTGCTTGATATATTTTTTTCCATCCTTTGAGTTTTAGCTTGTTTGTGTCTTTAAGTCTAAGGTGTGTCTCTTGTAGGCAGCATATAGATGGATCTTTTTTTTTTATCCATTCTGCCACTCTCTGTCTCTTTATTGGTGCATTTAGTCCATTTACAGTCAGTGTAATTATTGATAGGTATGAGTTTAGTGCTGTCATTTTGATGTCTTTTTGTGTGTGTTGTTGACAGTTTCTTTGTTCCACTTAATTTTCTGTGCTGGGTCATTTTTCTTTATGTATTTTCTTTTCATCTTTTCATTGTTGTTAATTTTGTATTTTCTGAGTCTTTATATTTTTCTTGTTTTGTATTTTGATGTGTAGGATTGTTAGTTTCCTTTGTAATTATCTTAATATTTACCCCTATTTTTCTAAGTTTAAACCAGTCTTTTATGTTTTGATATTACCTTGACTTCCTCTCCATATGAAAAATCTATGTCTACATGTTTTAGTCCCTCTCTTTTGTTTTAATGTTGTCATCTTTTACATACTGATATCTCTGTTTCCCTATTTTCATTGTTTTAGCTTTGATTCATTTTTGTGACATCCCTGTCTGGGTTGATACGTGGTTGCTCTGTCCTGTGTTCTAGTCTTGGGTTGTTATCTGATGTTACTGATTTTCTAACCGGAGGACTCCCTTTAGTATTTCTAGTAATTTTGCTTTGGATTCTGCAAATTCCCTAAACTTCCGTTTATCTGGAAATGCCCTAAATTTCGCCATTATAGTTGCGAGACAGTTTTGCTGGATATATAATTCTTGGCTGGCAGTTTTTTTCCTTCAAGCCTTTATGTATGTCATCCCATTGCCTTCTTTCCTGCATGGTTTCCGCTGAGTAACCCAATCTTATTCTTATTGACTCTCCTTTGTAGATGACTTTTCTTTTATCCCTAACTGCTCTTAAAATTTTTTGTTTATTTTTGGTTTTGGCAAGTTTGATTATAATATGTCTTGGTGACTTTCTTTTGGGATCTACCTTGTGTGGGGTTCAGGGAGCATCTTGGATAGATATCTTGTCATCTTTCATGATATCAGGGAAGTTTTCTGCCAACAAATCTTCAACAATTCTCTCTGTATTTTCTGTTATCTCCCCCTGTTCTGGTACTCTAGTCACTGGTTGGTTATTCCTCTTGATAGAATCCCACATAATTCTTAGGGTTTCTTCATTTTTTTAAATTCTTTTATCTGCTTTTTCCTCAAATAAGTAGGTGTCAAGTGCTTTATCTTCAGTTTCCCTAATACTGACTTCCATTGCCTCAATTCTGTTCCTATGACTTTCTATTGAGTTACCTAATTCTGAAATTTTATTGTTAATCTTCTGGATTTCTGATTGCTGTCTCTATGGATTCTTGCAGCCTGTTAAATTTGTCCTTATGCTCTTCTCTAATCTTCTTAAGTTTCTTAATTGCTTAGTCTGCATTTTGCATAATTTCCTTCCTGATCTTTTGAAGAGTTCTTTATATTAATCTTTTATATTCTGCCTCAGGTAATTCCGAGAAATTCTCTTCCTCCAGAGAATTTCTTGATTGTTTATTTTGGGAGCTTGCTGAAGCCATCACGATCTGCCTCTTTATGTGATTTGATGTTGACTGTTGTCTCCGAGCCATCAATAAGTTAATATATTTATTTATTTTGTTTGCTTACTGCATCCTAGCTTCTTCTTTTGTTTTGTTTTGGTATGCCCAAATAGGCTGCTTGTGTGAGCTAGCACGATCACCGGTGCCTTTGAAGCTCTCATGTCCTGCAACCAGGTGGCCAGACCTGCCACTAAGTGTGTGAGCCCAGAGTCCCCCCACTACTGCTGTATGGATTCAGCTCAGGTGTCCAGGTATTCAGCCATCGAGTGTGTAGTACAGGCTCTCACCTACAGTCCTAGACAAGTATGGGTGATTGGTGTAGGCACAGGCATCTGGCTGCAGCAGGGGGACACAATGAGCAAGGCAGGGGGCTGATGGCCACCCTCGAGTGTCTGGGAGGAAAGCGTGTCCCTGTTCCCTAGAGTGCGTAGGTAGGTGGGTTTTGCAGCCAGACTATGAGCACCCAGTGCTGTTGGTTGTAAGGAGTAGGGGGCACCACTTATTCTTGGGCCCCTGTCACAGGCGGCTAGGTGGCGTGGGTGGAGCCACCAGTCCTCAGGCCCCTGATGTGGGTAAGTGAAGACCCTGCTTAATGGACAGAGCAGTGTCAAATGTCACGAACCTGCCACTTCACAGCTGAAACAGTTGAAGTTAGACTTCAGGTATATACTCTGTTGTACTGTGGTAATGAGGGCCTACGCTGTTGAAATAGGCCCACACAAGTCTATGCAGGGGGAAAGGCACTCAAAGTCCGTGGACCCCTTATGCCTGTGCCTGGACAAAGGAGCTGTGTGTACCCTGAGATCCTGGCTTAGGGGAGCTTGCAGGTTACTTTTTCCCCTGTTTGTTAATATGTTCCCTCTCCAAGGCCAGGAGAATGGCTCAGGGCACGTGACAGGTCCTAATTCCAGCCCTGGGGACTTGGCAATCACTGAAGCTGTCCTGAACCCAGTGCAGAGCAGGGAGCAGGGAGGTAAATGGGATAGAGGTTTTTCCCAAAGAGAGGTGTTTTTAATCCGTGCCGTAGGCCGGACACAAGTACTTACCTCTTGCCAATCGAGGGCTGCTTCTCACTGGTTCTGGATAGCCAAGTAGACTTTCTGCCGCTGGGTCTCTCCTGATGTGGAAAACACCTCCTGAGTGCCACTGCTTGCCTCACCAGGCACCACGAGCTGATCTGGACTGAAAGGCTCTGGCTCCCGCCAGGTCAGGTCTGGTAACTCCTTGCTGTTTCTGAACCATCTCTCCTTCCCCTGGCCACTCAGTCAGATTCCTCAATTTTACCTTTGATGTTCAGGGCTCCTAGATTGTCGTATATAATCGATTCACTTGTTTTTTCAGGTCTTTGTTGTAAGGGACCACTGGAAGCATCTGGCTACTCTGCCATCTTGGCCCTGCATCCTCACATAGCTTTAAAAACAAAACAAAACAAAAAGTGCCATGAATCCAAGACCTCTGTGACTCAAATTATGTTCTTTGTGTTTATTTTTAGAGGTATATCAAGGCAATTTTCAGTGTTCTACAGATATTAATACATGTAATTCTCATAACAACCATAGAGAATAGGTATTATTATCCCCAGTTTATGGATGAAGAAACTGAGGCATACAGACATTAAATTTCTTGCCGGAGGTCACGAAACTAGTAAGTAATGAAGGATTTGACCTGGATAGGCTTTATTTTTCTCTTCATTTCCAAGCTTCATTATCCCCCTCCCCAATTTAGTATTGTTATTGCTGAAGGATTTTGTCCTGCCTTTCCTTTGCATGTATGAGAGAGGATATGTGTGACATTGCTATGCTACCAAGATTTAACAATGACCTTAGCACAAATCTCTACCAAAGTTTGTAGTACTTTCATTCCCCACCCCCTACCAAGTTATCAAGCAGAGCTTAACTCACTGAAATGGATAAATATTAACTTTTAGGTCAGCACTACTGTACATCATAGTCCACAGTCTAAACCACAGGGAACTTTAGTCTGTTTCCTGGGTCTCCTCTCACATGGACAGAGAAAGATAGGTTTTTCTTCACAAATCTGTAGATGGCTGTGCCTTATTAGTCTTTATTCAGTAGGATTGGATTGTGTCTTTTTAGATGTGTGTATAATACGTATTAGATTTTAGTCATGAAAATAATTGGAAATTTATCAGATCACGTGTGTTTGTTTTAACAAGTCTAGACTCAGGTACAAATACAAGAAACATGGATACTTAGAGGTCAAGGCACCTTAAAAATTTCTAAACCAAGTCTCAGTTTATAAAAAAGGAAAATGAGCATGCAAAAATATACTTACCAACATCATGCAGATGTTATTTTGAAAAAGCAGTCACTTTTTAGCCCTATATAAACTGTTCTTTAGATTTTTTTTTTCATTTAAGTTATATACTAAGGTATAGTTTAAAGAGTCTGCTAGTTCTGCAACATTCTGATGAAAAATAGCAGTCCCAGTTCCTCTATTTCCCATTACCCTTTCCCCAAAGAAGCCACTTTCAACTCTGGCTGATTATTTACCTCCATATGCCTTAATGTCAAGTATATATGGCCATCTCCTGGTTTTTTAGTTTTGGGCATTGCATTTTAACTTTCCAGTATGGAAGATAAGGACTTAGCTCTTTCCTCTCTCCATCTATACCACTCATACTATCAGTCAGTTCCCATGGTGCCACTGTATTAGAGGAAGATATCATGGCATAAATGGTTGAACTATAAGACTATATTTAATTTTTAAAATGCCTTAGGAATTTTATGGGTGATATAAACTATTCCTTAAACTACCATTAGTATAAGGAAGGTAAATATAGGCATCTGTTTATCATCTACCAGAGAGGAGCCCTGGTAGCACAGTGGTTAAATGTTCAGCTGCTGACCAAAAGGTGGGCATTCGAACCCACCAGCCACTCAGCTCCGCAGGAGAAAGATGTGGCAGTTGGCCTCCATGAAGATTACAGCCTTGAAAACCCTATGGGGGCATTTCTACTTGTCCTATAGGGTCACTATGAGTAGGAATCAACTTGAAGGCAATGGTGGGTTTTTTTGGTTTAGTACCAAGTCATTGAGACAAAAAAAAAATTTCCCTCCCACATTTCCAGATATCTCTCCCACATTTCCAATTGCCCCGTGGGGGCAGTAGCTGCCCTCCCCAGAAAACCACTGATTTTTAACACAATACTTTAAAATAGGTCTCATCTCCATTTTGCAGCAGAAATCAGAGACAGAGAGGTTAAATTAGCTCCTTCTGCTAACAGCTGGTTTCAAAATTAAGTCTAATTCCAAAGCCTGCTCTACCTCTCTGCTCCAAGCTGCTGAAAGAGGTTGAGGAAGTTGAGAACTGAGAGCAAGTCATTAGAGTTGGTTATTGATATCACTGATGACCTTTGTGCAGACTGTTTTGGTACAGTGGTAAGGCCACAGGTGATATGGCAACTGATTAAGGAATAGATGCTTGAGGAAAATGTGGTGATGACTTTTATCTATGGGCAATGAAGGATGAAGAGAAATAAGAGAATCAGTTGAGCAACCAGAGTTGAGAAACTGATAATCAAAGTGATGTACTTAGCAGCTAGCAGTCAACATACCCTGTTAAGTGGAATATTTATAACTCAGGATATCTGAATTTATTTTAAGATTATATCTAGTGGTAAAGTAGCACTCACTAGATCTGGATGTAATGGCACTTCTAAAATCTTCTTGTTCTGTGATCCTCCTAATCCTGTGACTTTGACCAAGACCCACAGTAAATAATACATTTTACAGCAACCCTATAAATACATATACCCACACCTAAAACAAACAAAATTGTATTTTCTGGTTTCTGTTGCTGCATAATAAACCAGCTCAAAACAAAATGTTTTGCTTTAAAACAAAAACATTTTCTTTTGTTCACAAACCTCTAACTTAGGAGTTTATCTGGTCTCTAGGAACATCTGGTCTCTACTGCATGTGGCGTCAGCATGGGTAGCTCCACGGAGACTGGAGGATCCCTTCTCAAGATGGCTCCTTCACATTGTAGGCAATTTGGAGCTAGCTGACCATTGAGAGCTAAGCCAGGGCTGTGGGCCAGGGTCCTCTCCAGAGGCTGCTTGGTCCAAGAGCAAGTGTCCTAAGAAGAGAAAGTGGAAGTGCATGGCATTTTTATGATCTAACCTCAGAAAACACATATTGTCACCTTTGCGGTATTCTTTTGGTTGAGGCAGTCACAAAGTTCCACCCAGGTCTGTGGGATGGAGACAGGGACCCCAACACTCAATGGGAGGAATATCAAGGTCAAATTGCAAGAAGAATATGTGGAGTGGGAAAGTATCTTTAGAAAATACAATTTTGCCACATTGTACTAACCTGTAGTACAAGCCGTGCATCCTGATTTATTGTATTTTTTTTTTGTGCTGAATACTAAATTGACTTAACAAATGGATCAGCATCCTCAGTTTGAAAAACACTGTCATGTGCAATTGTAGAATGGAGACAATAATTTAAAATAAACTATCTTAAACATTAGTGAAGTGCTTTAAGAACAATAGGTCTTGAAATACAACAGAAAGATTAAAATAAAAATATTGTAGGAAAAGAAAGTTTGCCCTTTTTTCTCTCCAATAGTTAACTATTCTTCTGAGCAAGATTTGACTATCTCAGCTGAGTTCATTTTACAATAGAGCCAAAATCTTATATACATCAGTTGGTTGCCCAGACCAAAATAAATCCTCTGGTTATTATGACAAACCATGGTGCCTCTAAGAATTTTTTTTACACAAAATGTCTTTTTTTAAGTTATCAGCAGCAACATACATTATCAAGTGATAATGTACACAATCCTTTCAATATTTATTCTTTTTTTTTTACTTATTCATCCAAGGAAGATCCTTGAATATGGACTCTGTAGGTCTTTGTGACAAAACGTCTGACTGAGTAAGCACATGTCCTGTAGAGGCCAGAGGAAGAATTATATTAATGCTTGCTCTTCAGAGTGAGGTCTGTGGACCAATAGCATCAGTATCACCTGAGAGTTTGTTCAAAGAAAGATTTTGAGACCAATCCTAGACCTACAGAATCAGATTAGTGTTTTAACAAGATTTCCAAGGAGATTCTTGAGCATTTTCTGGTGCTGAGAAGTACTGATATAAATCAGTGTTTCCCAAAATATTTTGGATCATGCACCCTCTCAGGAAAAAATTTGGCATGAACCACAAGTTTATGTGTATATTTGTATAATACACATATGTTATTGTTGTTGTTAATTGCCATTGAGTCGGCTCCAAAACACAGCAAAGTGTTGCCTGGTCCTGTGCCATCTTCATGATCATTGGTATGTTTGAGTCCTTTGTTGTGACCATTGTGTCAGTCTATCTCATTGAGGATTTCCGTTATTTTTGTTGACCTTGTGCTTTACCAAACATGATGTCCTTTTCTAGCAACTGGTCTTTCCTGATGACGTGTTCAAAGTAAGCAAGACAAAATTTCACTTCTAATGAGTATTCTGGTTGTATTTCTTCTAAGACTGATTTGCTCATTCTTCTGGCAGTATACTGCTATACTAATATTTTATAAATAGCATTACAAACCAAAAACCAAACACGTTGCTGTCGAGTCGATTCCAACTCATAATGACCCTATAGGACAGATTAGAAGTGCCCCATAGGGTTTCCAAGAAGCAGCTGGTGGATTCGAACTGCTGACATTTTGGTTAGCAGCCGTAGCTCTTAACCACTATGACACCAGGGTTCCATTACATACCAAATAGTGATTTTTAAAAGATGAGTTAAACAAATATCAATAGGAGTTCTAATATTTTTCTCCCAATCCCCAGTGGTTCAACTACCAGAGGTAAGAGCGCCTCATTTGGGAGACCATTGGCCTAACTCACACAAGGAGGTGACATAGTTCAGTTCTGAGTAAGTAACATTGGCCAGACACACGTGAATACTGTCATGTCACACTCTGATAAAACAAACGATTCACAAAGTTGCATGCATTTGAAATCTTTTCCCTTCATTAAGTGCACAAACTTGTTGACATATCTAACAGATTCTTAAATGTTGTCTTCTTAGAAATTAACTGCAGATCTTAAGGAACTTTAATACTCAGTGTTGGTTTTGGGAAATAGGTACATACTTGCCTGTGAGATGATAAATTGGCATGAACTTTTAATAGGATAGTTTAAAAAATTATCCAGGTTTTCCAGTTCTAAGGATTGTAATCTAGCCATTAAAAATTATAAAGTGCCTGTGTATATTTTTAACATGGAAAAATATTTATGATACATTTTTAAGTGAAGTGGAAAAATAAATAAGGCTAAGGTAACCACAAGTTAATGATGTGTATCTTTGAATGATATTCATTACATTTTTGCTTTATCTGTGTTTTCTAATTCTTCTGCAATGACCATGTATTAAACCAGTACAATTGAGTACATATCGACTCATGGCAACCCAGCGGGTGTCAGAGTAGAACTGTGCTCCAATGGCTGATTTTTTGGAAGTAGATCACCAGGCCTTTCTTCCAAAGCACTTCTGGGTGGACTCAAACCTCCAACCTTTTGGTGAGCAGCCATGTGCTTTAACAGTTTGCACCACCCAGGGGCCACGTATTACTGTCTAATAAAATAGTCACTAACAGTGCTTCACTGACACACCCTGAGCTTTGTATGCCTAACAGAGGTTGAATCCATTCTTTGGAGGAGTTACTGGAGTCTTCTAGTCAGTCTTTATATAAGACCAAAGAGGATTATGTGCTATCTGGGGTTTTCTCCAAAAGTAATCAGAAATTACAAACTGTATATTATATACTCATGTGCATATATAATCACATTCCCTCACAGCTAAATTAGCATTTACATTTCAAAAAGAGTAACAAGTGAAATATTTCTCCTGCATTAGATTACCTCCATCATGAGGCCATTTGAGAACAGGAAATGCATTCTTAACATCTGAGTTATCTATTGCTGTGTAACAACTTACCCCTCAACTCAGTGGTTTAGAACAAAAGTAAACATATTTCATCTCTGACCGTTTCTGTGAGTCAGGAGTTTGAGAGCGCCCAGTTGGGTCTTTCTGGTTTGGGCTGTCTCATGAGGTTGCAGTCAGATTTTAGCTGGGGCTTTAGCCATTTGAGGCATGACTGGAGCTGGAGGTTATATTTCCAAGGGCGCTCAAGCTGGAGCTGGCCAGGTGGTTCCTCCTCACAGGGCCTCTCCACAGTGCTGCTACATGTTCTCATAGTATGGCAGATGGCTCCCCAAGAGTGAGTAACTCAAGTGCCCATTACAGAAGCTGCAATGGCTTTCCTAACCTAGCCTTGACATTCAGTCACCATCACTTCTGTCATATTCTGTTGGTCACAAAGGCCAGCCCTGGTTCAGTGTTGTAAGGGGACTACACAGGGACGTAATACTAGTAAGGATCCTTGGGGACCAGCTTGGAAGCCTGCTACCACAACTAGTAACCGTTCCGCAGTAGCTTCTCGTCTTTTACTGCTTAATGAAGAAAGGGCTTTTTAAAATAAAGTGAATATTAAATAGGTACTCCTTCCAAAGTGCATCTAAAGCAAATGACTGAAGTGATGTTGAGAAATACCAATCACTCATGCAGAGTCCAAGAAGTGTGAATGGGCATGGTGGGTTCTGGAAGAGGATGAAGAAGGACCCTAAGGTACTAGAAAAGGGAAGAAAAGGCAAGATAAAGACCAAAGAACTTCAGCTTCTCTAATGATACAAGTCATCCACATTTAAGATGGAGTAATTATATGCACTGAATTTACAGTTCCAAAATTTGTTTATTCTAAAGAAACTAAAATTTTAGAGGAGAAAGAGGTCATTCATTTTAGTTCTACAAACATTATACGGATCTTTCCTCTCCTGGGAGAGGAAAAATAACAGCAATGGGATAGTGATACAGAAGAGGAAAACTAACACACTGAACAGCTCCATGATTAAAATCATTTTTAATTTTTACAAAAACTTTGAAAGGTAAATGCTGTTATCCTCATTTAATGGGAGTAAAATTGAACCTAGAGCATTACAGTCGGCCACATAACCAGTTAGTGAGCATCTAAAAATCAAACTACATTGGATCAAGTGTAGATCACAGTAGCTGTCGGAAAGCTTGAGGTGGATGAGAATTAGCCATCTCCAACATCATCTCTGCCAGGATATAATTAAAGCAAGCCTCAAACCAAATTCCCCACACATGTATTTTTAAACTCTGTTTATTGGCAAGCAGGCACAAAGCAGGATATCAGTCTGTCTGTAAACTTGAAGTCTCAATTTTCTGTCCTCTTATGTTCTCTGCCACCACCCTGCAGAAGAGATACACTTGAGTCAGCCCTGCCAATCTTCCAGACGTAGGATTCTGTTAACTTCCTGGTGGTTAATGTTCTTAGCTGCTAACCTAAAGGTTGGAAGTTCAAGTCACGCAAAGGTGAAAGGCCTGGCAGTCTTCCAAAAAATCAGCCACTGAAAACACTACAGAGTACAGTTCTGCTCTAACACATGTAGGGTCACCAGAATCACTCTACTGACAACTGTTCTTTTTGTTTTGTTTTGTTTTGTTTTGTTTTATAGTCAGCATCAGGACAATTAGTAGTTATCCAATCCAATGCTGGATCACAGGGCCAGGAATCAAGCCTCAGGCAAAACATCTGAGGGTGTGAACTGCAGGCATCACTAGATTCTAACTCCCCATTTATACAGGGCCAAGCAAGTCTCTAACATTTTAACCTACCTGCATGCTTATACAGAGTAGAACTGCCCCACAGGGTTTCCAAGGAGCAGCTGGTGGATTCAAACTGCCGACTTTTTGGTTACCAGCGGAACGCTTAACCACTGCACGACCCAGGCCTCCATTTGATCATTAGGATTCTGTATTTGCTTGGAGATTCTAAAGTGTCTCAGTAAACCAAAAATCTAATGACATTAAAAATCTGCCCAGCTCATTTGAAATAATTGAGTGCAGTTTAGGATTCCAATGAAAGATGGGATTATATACATTTTGTACAGTTGTTGCTGTTGTTGTTTATGTCAGCTCACAACTTTGGTTCCATCATATATAAAGCTTCAGGGGATAAGCATAAAGTATGACTCATACAATACAAATATAAATAGTGGCATTTAGCTGCATTTCAGAATTCTTTTGAGTTCATTCATTTCCACTGAATTGAATTATTTTGCACACCAATTCCAGGGGATGGAAGTTAGCACTGGGCTTGTTTTTATCCCGGACACTGTTTGAATACTAATGATGAAAAAACAAACAAACAAAAAAAACCCCAAACCCTCTGCTATTGAGATGATTCCAACTCTTAGCGACCCTGTGTGTTACTGCTCCATAGGGTTTTCTTGGCTGTAATTTTTATGGAAGCAGATCACCAGGCTTTCTTTCACGGCACCACTGGATGGGTTCCTACCGTCAACCTTTAGGTTAACGGTCAAGCACAAACCGTTTATGTCATCGAGGGACCTCCAATGAATGAAAAGCGCTGTAATATTTGACCTGGTCCCTGAGGACCTTTGACTAAAGGGATTTCATGTTACCACTCATGTCCTTGGCAAGGAAAGGTGTGCAGCTCCTTTTATTTAATATGTAATTACTGCACCTCAGCAGCAACTAGGGCTGAGTGTTTGGCTTTGTTAAGCAATAGTCAGCCACATATCGAACCTGCAGCCACACCCTAACCAGGAGGTCCCAGGGCTGGGTTTTCTGTTTGACTTTTACCCATTACACAACTGTGAAGTTCTAAGGACCTGCTAGGATTGTAACCTTGGGATGCAAGCATTCAGGGCGCCTCTTTGGGGGGAAGGAGGACTAACAGAACAGCTTCAGGGTACATCTGATGAAGTCAAAAACCTGGTGAGGTAAGAAAATCCTTCAGGAAAAAAACACCACAAAGGAGTTCATCCTGCAGTTGCTGAAAGAGAGGAAGAAAGCCAAAATAGATACTGATTCACCATCATGCTCTCCTAGGGAAGAAATATGTCCACTATAGTCTGGAGAGGGAAGGTCCATCGATTGAATTAGAAAGACCGGCCCCATAAATTACCTTGTATTTCTTAGAAATTCACATAAAATGATATAGCAGTGTGTATTCAAATTAAAAGATACTGTAGTTTAAGGAACTGTTCTCATGAGCAGTCCTATTATGTAAACTCCACTAGGGGAGAAAAACTTCCTTCTTTGTTTGAGCTTTAGGGTGTGTGGGGGGTGTGTGTGTGTGTGTACTTTCACATACAGCTGTATTTTTTGTTTAATTTAAAAAATTCAACTTGGGTAATCTGGTTCAGTTGGCAGCTAGTCATATTTGGTTTATTTTCGATTGTGAGCTTTTTTTACATTTAGAATGTTTTCAACCCAGGAAGCTAGCTGGAGTTTTTATGAAACTTTATGATATAGCAGCTGGATGCAGATCTCTGAATTTGAGTAATGCAAAATTAACATTACTTAATTCCTTTATGCCTTAAAATGTTTCTAGGCTAAATTCTGTGCTTTCCCCCAAAAGCACATATCAAATTGTATCCAACAATGTGCTACATAAATATATTTATTATAGATCTAGATACTTTAGGTTACAGCCATTAATTCTTTTCTTCTAATATTTTAGCTTTAAGACTCATGTATTTCTTCCTATATAGTATCTCCCTAACCATATGATTGTGTATTAATGGTGCTATAAATAGCTTATATCTGAATGGTAGTCTGACTGCTGGTGCCTCTGTTATCCCCTCTGTGCTGGAAACACTTGGTATTTGCTGAAGTTGCCTGGGCTTATCAGTTAATCCCTGGTGTCCCTGAAATCCAGAAAAAAGAATAGAGTTTATAAATGTATGTAAAATAAAAGGACAAGTGAAGTTTTAGAATCTTTTACTGCCATGAGATTTGATCTGGTTAACAACTATAGCGAAGTGGACCATTCTTTTTATTCTTGGAAGAAAATACTGCATTCTGGAGGGGCAGGGGGAGGATCAAATCAATTTAGCCTGCTAGTTTCCCACGTAGAAGACAGGAGGAAGCTGGCCCCTTCAGTGCTTTGTCTGTAACCTCCCAGGGGAACATGAGTTGATTTGAAAGGAGGGGAGAATGCAATGTGTTCCATCCAACAGCAACAAGTAGATGTTTACCCCAGGCACTATGCTAGATGAGTTAAATAGGCTAAATCCTTTCATTCATTTAATACAACAAACCTGTAAGCTGAGTATTGTTATCTCTATTTCACAAATAAAAAATAAGAATGATAAGGTAAAGCTTTCTGTAGTTTTTTTTTTTTTTTTCCCAAATGTCTGCTTAAAAAAAAAAAGAAGAGATAATGAAAGGTTGTAAAGAGGTGTGGAATCCCAAAAATAAGGATAAATGTTCTAGGGCAGCGTATCTTTGAAAGTATCAAAAACTCTTAAAAAGATTTTATCTTTTGGCAAATGTTGTGTGATATATATATATATGTATGTGTGTGTGTATATATATATGGTTTTACAACAATAAAAAGGAAAAAATACTTTCTTTCATCTAAATGGAATGCCTCCAAAATGACTATCGTCTGTGTCAGTTTCACAGGAGACTGCTGAGTTTTCCTAACTTCTAACACCTACTTCTAGCACCTAATAAACAACCCATGATTCCATAAACTGTTTAGTGTTGGAAGTTACCCTTTAGATCAGTACCAAAGCTTTCGTATTACAAATTTACCTTCACTGATTTTGGTATTTCCTGAGATGAGATGAAAATAGCAATCATTGGGAGACAAATAATAATTTTTCATATGCTCAAGAGAGCTGATTATGCCTGACTTCTTCACAATGTCACCCGTCTGCCTGTCACATGTGAAAACTACATCTATGCAGGGGATCAGTTGACTTGTATGGATCCCAAAGACGAAACTTTTTCAGTGATTCTATTGTCATCTATTGTTGCCTACTGATAACCAGTCATTCAGCACTCACTGCATTTGAGGCATTCTAGGAGTTTTATATGCATTACCTCTAATCCTCCTGACAGTCCTGTGAAGTTGTGTTACCCCTATTATATAGGTGAGGAAACTGAGTAACTTGCCTCAAGTCATTTCAATTGCAGGCTCATCTGTGTTCTCTCACGTTGTCTTCATTAAAGGCTAATACTCTCCTGAGAACCTAATGCCGGACATCCCACCCCTTGAGTTATTAACTCACAGCAGGGGGAAGTTGGGGTAGGGAACTGCCTAAAGTCCCACATCCTGAGGCCTTAGGGTCTCTGTTAACTGGAGTTTAATGATGTGTGGTTAAGGGAAAATTGTCTGAAAAATGCATTTGTCCCTCAGTCTCAGGACTCTGAAACCTTCCACTAAAGCCAGGTAGGACTGGCTAGGGAATTTTAGGATTTCAGAAATTTTTCAGGATAATATTAAATTATAATAAATAAATTATATTAAAAACGAAAGTAATAAATACCCCAAACTTGTCACCTCCTGATTATTTTACTGTTATCTGTTCTGTTGTGGTTATTTACATCTATTGTATCTGTGTGGTGGAATTACTATATAATATTGTGCTACTGTGTATCTCTTTCCAACTTCTTAGTTCAGTGGCTTAACATTGGTAGCTTAAAATCAGTGGTGATAGGAGCATTTACACCATGGAAATTGGCAAATGCTACAAATCAGGTCTTGATTTATTGTTTTCTTGCTTGTCTAGACTTAAGAAAGTGATGAAGAAAATGTTAATAATGCAGATTAAAATTAAAAGTGTGTTGAGTCTATAGCTGTTACATTGAAAATAGCACAAAAAAATTCCTTGAAGAATATTTTTCAGTGTTCAAAAACTATTATTCAGTTCAGCAAAGAATTTGCTGTTGTCATGAGGAACAAGAGAAATTTCAGCATATATCTTCATGGTCTCACTTTTGTCTTACATGTTAATTTAAATGAAAGTATCAACCACCATTATCAATCAACATTGATGTAGGAACTAGGCATTAATTGTAATCATAGATTGACTACAGATAGAAGAGTCTGGCAAAACTCATTGAAAGCATTTTGTGAAAATCATCTTTATGGAGTGTACAATATAAAGCATTTTTTTAATTGTAAACTGTGCTACACATTCTTTATATCAGTAGCAGTTACAATAAGCATTCTTTTTCTGTAGAACCTGTTGTTAAAACATTTGCCAGCACACCACTGCCTATAAGGTGGAGCTGGCCTGCAAACTTTGCACTTGGCAGATGCACAAAGCAAAAATAACGCCTTCTTCAAAACAGTGGTGCACAATTTTGAACGTAATTGAAATAAGAATATACTTTTCTTATCCTGTTGTTTAAAAAAGAAAAACTAAAAATCATGCTACTTCTGAGCTTGAATTTTCCGCTTTAGTTTACTAGCAAGAGTAAATACTAGCACAAAGTCTTGAAACCACCCCAGAGTAGTTTCCAGACATGCATCTCGTAAAATATCATACCTTCTGTTTCCGCATGTGCATGTAGTCCTTTTTTGCTAATGAAAGTTATAGTATCCATTTCTGGCTGTCTCTGGCTTAAGCAGTAAGTTTTTTTTTTTTTCTCCAAAGAACATAAAGGTGACACCCTTTACATTTTAGTATATCAAGCTGCGAAAACATTAAGGATTGGAAAATTGGGAGTTTAAAACAGTATCAGATTTACTTAGTTGAGTGAATTGAAAGTAGGTTACGAGCTTGTCAGCTTCTGATTGTTTTACTACCCTGTACCACCCTCTAGATTAATGGTTGTGATCTGTGGATTGTCATGCATATTTTTATATGCTCAGTTACTTAAATCTAATCGGTTTTAGATTGTTTCCACAAACTGTGTTTCCACATTACATTGCACACTGCTGAAGGTGTGGCTGTTCCTTCCGTTGATTTTAATTTCTAAGTGAGCAAACTTTCTTTGACCTGCAAAATGTTTGAGAACTGTCCTCCTTTCCACCTTACTCTTAAGCAAATCTAATAATAGTTAAATGGAAAAAAAAATGAAAATAACAACTATGGATCTTTCCAATATTTTCTGAAAAATTGCTTTCGTTGTGTGGAATTAGAAGTACTTAAGACCTGATGGCACAGTGGTTAAATTGATCGACTGTTAACCGACAGGTCAGCGGTTCAAAACCACCAGCAGCTTTTTGAGAGAAAGATATGGCAGTCTGCTTCCATAGACATTTACAGTCTTGGAAACCCTACGGGGTCGCTGTGAGTCGGGATCTACTCCACGGCAGTGGATTTTTTTAAGTGGGTAAGCAGAAAGGATAAAAATAACAGCTGAGCGAGCTGTGTTTGACTCAGGTCTGAACAGTCATTTAATATAGACAAATCCTGTCTGTAGAGTTCTTAGTTCTCTTAGGAAAGTAGATGGATTGCCTAGTGATGGTGGGAAGTCATTGCAGTGTATATTTTCCTGGTGATTGTCAGGTAGAATTCTTTTATGGCTTTGATATTCAGAATATGCCAGGTTCTTTATTTTCTTAAGATGCTCATCTTTCCTAATTATTAAGAAGTGATACCGAAACGAAACTCTGAGGAAGCTTTTGATCTCTGGGAATTTTGTTATTTGGGAGGAAGCAATACTTTTCATTTGTTTTTTTCTATGGCATTTAAGGAAACAAGATGAAATATTCCATATTGAAATAGCAATTTTTTTTTTTTTTTAAAACCACTGCTCCAAAAAAGATGAAATTTAAATCCAAGGTTATTGGCTACAGTCTGATCAGAATAGACTACTTTTGCAGCAGATGAACTCACAACATGGATGTTTAGGCATCATGAAGTCCCGGAATTTTAACTCACAGAACCCACTTCCTGGAAGGTCCAAGTGAGTCTATTCGGGCTTGGCCACAGCTGGGCCAGAGTGTCTTCTTAACCTTGAAGCCATTTCCAGGACTCTGCTTCCGTTAATTTGACCATACTGTCTTAAATCTAATAATATGAGGCCAGATTTTTAGGGCCAGTCAGTTAATAAGTATTTATCGAGTACGGATTATGTGCTTGGCATTGGGTTAAACACTAGAGAGACTGAAAAGAGAGCTAGTTCATGGAATTTACGCTGTAGCATAGAACAGCCTAGCAGTGGGTAAAAATTATTTCCTCTGTTCAACTAAAATCTATCAAATGCCTATTATGCTTCAAACTCTTTTACATACTGAAGAATCCATTGTGAAAAATTCAAACTCTCTTGTATGAGAGAGGCAGAGGGTACCACGGGAGTTCAGAATCAGACAGTCCCTTCTAGAGGGATCCAGGATGCTTTCTGGAAGAGGCAAAAATAGAGTGAGAAGCGAGAATCAATGGATAAAGGAAGGCTTTCTGGGAAGTAAAGAGGTCATGAGCAGTCCCAGTGAAAACTCCCAAAGTATGAAGTAGTTTTTGAAAGAATAGAGTATTTCTCCTCATTATCTCAACATCTCTACCCACCATTATTTGAGTTTTGGTTTTTTCTTGCAGATAAGGTGGGGGTCACAGTGGTGCCAAGAGCAGGAGAGGATGGAGCAGGAAGTGGAAAAGGGGCTCTAGGAAGGCAGTTTGCAGTTTCCCTTGTCTGTCACTTTCCTCAGGCTCTCTCTCCCTTTAAGAACTCACCCAGTTTAGTCTAGTGCTGCCTGTTTATTTTTTTGTTTTTGTTTTTTATTGTGCTTTAGGTAAAGTTTTACAGAGCAAATTAGTTTCTCATTAAACAGTTAATACACAAATTGTTTTGTGACATTGGTTGCCAGCCCTGCGATGTGTCAATACTCTCCCCTTATCCACCCTGGTTTCCCTGTTTCCATTTGTCCAGTTTTCCTGTCCCTTCCTGCTGTCTTGTCTTTGTTTTGGGCTGGTGTGCCCGTTAGTCTCCTATGCATAAATTGAACTACAAAGCAGTTACCTCACACGTGTTATTGTTGGCCCTATAGACCTGTCTAATCGTTGGCTAAAGGGTGAACCTCAGGGGTAACTTCAGTACGGAGTTAAAGGTGTGTCTAGGGGTCATACTCTCAGGGTTTCTCCAGTCTCTGTCAGACCAGTAAGCGGCTGCCTGTTCTGCTGATCTTTTTTAAGGTGTTCCACACCTGAGAGGTGTTTGGTCAGAAGATCAGTTAATCATTTTATTTTGATTTCACATTTACCGAGAACTAAAAGTAACTATTTCAGGACACATGCTTTTCTTCACAATAATCCTGAAAAATAGAAAAGGGGCATCATCATCACCACTTTTTTGGTGAGGAAAATCGGTTTCTTCAGCATGAGTGTCTTTGCTGAGTCCACAGTTAGACATGGCAGAGCCAGCACTGGAACCGCATATCCTGAGACTTTGGGTTCCAGGCGGTGCAGTGTGGCAGCTTTGGGGTCAGTTGAAATCCTACCTCCACCACTTACTAGCTAGAAGATCTAAGGCAAGTTCCTTAACCTCTTTAATCTTTGCTTCCTCCCCTATTAAATGGCCTTAAAAATAATATTGTTGTGTGCTGTCTAATCAATTCTGGCTCATAGCAACCTATGACAGAGTAGCACTACCCAGAGGGTTTGCTAGGCTGTAATCTTTATGGGAACAGATCACCAGGTCTTTTCTTTCACAGAGCAGCTGATGGGTTTGAACCACTGACCTTTTGGTTAGATGCCAAGTGCTTTAACCATTGCAGTTGTGGTAAGGGCTAAATGAAACAATGTACATGAAGTGCTTGACACACAGTAAGCACTCGATAAATATTCCATCATGAAAATAGGCACTAAATTAGACTTTGTGGTTAAAAAACTCTGTAAGCCAGGGAGACGGACATCTACGTAACTTACCACATGGCCATGGGATAGACTCTGAACAAGCAGTTGGCACAGGGTTTTGATGGTTCCATTTGGGGTTGGGGCCCAAGGCTCCAAAAGACTTCACAGAGCAGATCTCATTGGGAGTTTGACCTGAGCGGTAGAATTTCACTCACCTTGAAAAGGGCAAGTCCAGCTAAAGAGATGGCAATTTTATTAGTTATCTATTGCTGCGTAACAATTACCCCAAGATTTAGCAGCTTAAAACAACAAACGTTGATTATTTGAAAGTTTCTGTGGGTCAGGAATCTGGGTACAGCTTAACTGGGTACTTCTGGCTCAGAGTTTCTCAGAAGACTGCAGTCATCTCAAGGCCTGACTGGGGCTGGAGAATTGGCTTCCAAGCTCCCTCAGGTACCTGTTGGCAGGCCTCGGAAGATCCACTTCCAAGCTCACTTGTGTGGTTGCTGGCAGCCTTGGTTCCTTTTCACGTACTTTGTTTATCCAGTACAGGTGAAGTCAGCAAACTTTTTCTGTAGAGGGCCAGATAGTAAATATTTTAGGTTTTGCAGATCATACGGTGTGTCTCTTGGAACTACTCAACTCTGCTGCGTAGTACAAAATCAACCGTAGACAATATGTAAATGAATAGGCATAGCTGTGTTCTAATAAAACGATTTACAAAAACGTATGGCCCTACCATTGTTCTAGAACTCTACAAGGACAGTAGCATGGTTTAGCAAAAATAATACTGGTTTGGGGTGGATCTCTTTGAGTTTTACTGCTTAGAGTTAGTTAGATGTGTAATTCATATCTTTCATCAGATTTGGTAAGTTTTCAACCATTGGTTCATAACTTTTAGTCTCTTTATTGATATTCTCATTTTGCTCATGTATCATTTTTTTTAATTTCCTCTAGGTCTTTGTCCATGGTTTCCTTGAACTCATTGAGCATATTTAAGACAGTTGATTTAATGTCTTTGACTAATAATTTTAGTGTCTGGGCCTCCTTAGAGATGATTTCTGTCAAATTCTTTTTTCCTGTGAATGGGCCATTCCTTTCTGTTTGTTTGTATATTTTGTAATTTTTTATTGAGACCTGACATTTTGAGTATTATGTTGTGGTAGTTCTGGAAACCTAATTCTCCCACTCCTCAGGGGTTGCTGATTGTTGCTTCATGAGGGGTGGGGCCATCTGTTTGTGACTTTACCAAACTTTTTGCAGAGTGTATATTCTTTGCTGTGTGTGTTCACTGAAGTTTCTGTTCTGTTATCTCTGAGGTCAACCAGTAATGTAACAAAAAATTTTCCTTAGATATTTGTCACCCAAAAGTAGAAAGAAAGAAAAAGTTACTTTCTATTTAAATCCCCTCAACAGACACCATCTGGGAAGCCACTTTAGCCTGTGGGTCATTTGAAACAAGGGTTGCTTACTGTGCTGGCCCCTCAATAATCAAAAGCAGCAATCAGTAATCAAAACACACAGACCCTGTTTTTGGACGGCAAGACTCTTATTGCCCATCCTGACACCAGCAAGGCAAACCAGGAATGCCTGCTGCAGTGCCCATGGCTGCCTGCTGTGGGGATGGGGAATAGTAGCCACTCTGCAAAATGCCAAAATTCACCAGCCTCTTCAAACTCTTTGGAAGTTGCAAGTGTTGGACTAGAGGGCAGAGTTCCAAAAGAGTACTCTGACAATTTTTGCCAGCTCAATAGTTGTTTGGGTGGAGGGACAGATTCCTGGAGCTTCCTACTTTTCCATCTTTCATGATGTCCCCTCCTGGTATTAACTTACTGTGAACCAAGACTTTCTCTTGAACTTTGCTGTACTATGCATCATTGTCTCTTCACCTACTTCAATAAATCTAGAAACCATGCCCCCATGAAAAATAGTACTAGGCTGGCTATGCGGAGACCTGGGTTTTAGTTCTGTCTCTACACTCACCCTGTGAACCTGGCAGTCACTGAGCCTCTCAGGACTTCAGCTCCTAGTCTATAATACATGCTGGTTAAATTGCTGTCCTCTCGATCCTTACCATTCCACAAGTGCTATGATTCTAAATTTCATCCTTATTCACTCCGATGTAATAGCCATTTATTTGTTGTCTCTGTCTTGCTCTGCTAAAACTAAAAGCTTAACTAGGGCATCTAGACACTTTCCAAGCCTCACTGTAGAATGGAAGAAATTTAGCTAAGGAAAACTAAATCAACATGTCCAAGTCCACCTTGTTAATGCATGTAGTCTCAGTCACTTGTGGCCTGGCTGGCCAGCTTTGGGGCAGAGAGCTAGGGACTCATGGCAGCAACAACCCTGCATAGGAAAGGAGAGGCCTGGAACCTGGAGGACCAAAAAGCATCATCATAATAGCTACCAGTGATTGATTGCTTGTTGTTGTTGTTGTTAGGTTGAAAACCATAGGGCTTCCTAAGCTGTAATCTTTACGGGAGTCAAGCCAGGTGGGTTCAAACCACCAACCTTTCAGTTAGCATCCCAGCACTTAACCATTGATTGCATCATTACCTTGTGCCAGTACAAAGTATTTAACCCGGGAGATGTAGGAACTTAAGGCATCACAAATAATGGAGCCTCTACAAGAGGCACATGAGGGTAGACCCTGCTTCCCACAAATGTCCCTTAAATGGTTGCACAGGAATCTGACACTAATATCTCTTAACTTCCTTTTGCATTACACTTATGGTAAACATACAACCTGGTTTTTCTAGAACAACTGCAGTATCAGATCAAGGTCTCTCAGGTTGAAAGAGGCCCGTATTACTGTTTTGTTGTTTTTGAGGCTCTCAATATATTAATACCAGTGGGGTAATGACAAAACAGGATTATAAAAATTGAAGACTATTTTAAATACTTGCTTATATAAATCTGCAGTTTTGTGCACACACATAAAGGTGATGGACTATTCCTATTCTCAATATAAAGGATTAATTTTCAGGGAACTAAACAAAACCAAACTCTTTGCCATTAAGTCGACTGTAACTCATAGTGACTTTATAGGACAGAATAGAGCTGCCCCCATAGGGTTTCCAAGGCTGTAATCTTTACAGAAGCAGACTGCCACATCTTTCTCCCATGGAACTGCTGGTGGGTTCAAACCACTGACCTTTTGGTTAGCAGTTGAGCACTTAACCACTGTGCCACCAGGGAGGACCCCTTTCTTAGGAAACTACTGGTGATTTGTTATGGAAAAATGGGGCTGAAGTTTAAAGCTATTTAGTGAACATTGTCTTCTTTCAATCTTGTCAGTGTGGCTGTGGACGTATATCTGGAGTTGCTTGTCAGGACTCTATGTTTGAGACCCTTCATAAACATGAGGCCCAGGGTAATTGACCTGTTGCATCTTATATTCCCCATCGACCTCCACAATAATAGGCTTGTTTGCATGCATTCTGTCATATTGAAGACTCCATGGTATAAAAGAAAAAGCTTAAACTCTGAATTCTAGCTCCACCATTTACTAGTTGTGTAACCTTATGCAAGTTAGTTAAACTTGCTAAACTAATTTCCTGTTCTGTAAAATGGAGCTAGTAATGCTTATTTCACAGAGTTGCTGGGAAGATGAGATAGTGAATCTAAAGTAACAAGCATGTAGTTGATGTTCAAGTATCAGATGACATCATCCCAACAATATAACCACCACCACCTTCATTACCATCACCACCATCACCAGCATATTTACCTCTACCTACAGCATTACCTACCACCACCACTATAACCGCCTCTGTCTCCATTACCACCACCACCATTACCACTTCCACCTTTATCACCATCACCACCACCCTTCACACAAACTCACACACACATACACACAAACTCACAAATCAGACCCACAGTCCCAAATATTGGTTTTAAAAATCTGTTAGATGTAACCACACTGCCTGCCGGAGCCCGGGGAAGATTCTTGTAACCTTCCTAAGCTCCCGTGTGTAAGTGAGCATGTACAACTAGAGCTGCAGTGATGTGGCTCCTGGGTTCTGCCTTATTCCATCCTCTCCCCTTTACCCTCCCATCACCCTTGGTAAATGAATGTGCAAGACAAATCTCTGATGCCGCATATGTGAAGAAAACTGAAATGGAATAAGGACTTTAATAAACAGAACAGATAATATACAAAAGGCATTGGACCACCTACAGATTTACAGGATACTGTCAGCCATTGCCCCTGGGGCCCCTGCTGTTAAGCAAGACACACCTTGCTGCTTCCACCTGGGAAGAGCTTGTCTTGCAAAGACCAAGATAAACGATTAACTTAATTGGACGTGAAAGTTCCACCCTGTTCCCCTGTGGTCTATTGTGTCAGGCTTTTAATGTTTGGAAAGGGGGGTTTCTCCCTGGGACAGGTAATTGCTGGACAGGTTTTCCTTAACTTTCACTTGAAGTTCTGAATTTAAGTAGCAGTGATGGTTGTGGAGCCAACCAGCATTTCCGGGCTTGTCATGGAGAAAATTAGCCCCCTGGCTGGTCTGTAACTACTGGGTCCTATAAGTCAACTTCATGGCAAAAGAAAATTAAAGAATGGGAAGACAAGGAAAACCAAAATCATCGCACACATTAAAATTATGTAGTGTTTGTAGTCAGTCAGCACTGTAGACACTGAACTGCAAGGCAGCCAGGAAGGTGACTTTTCCCCAAATTGAGAGCAATGTTAATTTAATAGAGGAATGGTTAATTAACTGTCAGGAGGTTACCCATGGAATATTCTGGAGCTGTTTAAAACGATCATTATGACTGTTGTGTTTTGTCACAGAAGAGGCCAGAGACATAATGTTAAATGCAAAAAGCAGGGCATCATGTTGTTTATGTACTGTGTAAAATTGGCATGCAGATAGACATAAACTAAAGCAAATCCTGGAAAAAAATTTAACCTAACAGTGCTAGGTTGCTCTGACTACAGCTGATCTTTTTTTTTGCTCTTTTCCCAAACTTTGTGTACTTATATGTATGTATAATTATATATACTGTATAAAGACAACCAAAAACTCATTGCTGTAGAGTCGATTCTGACTCATAGTGACCCTATGGGACGTAGTAGAACTTCCCATAGGGTTTCTAAGGAGCGACTGGTGGATTCGAACTGCTAACCTTTTGGTTAACAGCCAAACACTTAACCACTGCTCCACCAGGTCTCCATATACTGTATACATATATGTAAATATACACACACAATTGTATTTAATATGTAATTTTTATTTTTAAAAGGCTTACTTGAAGCACTTGGAAAAGATTGGAGATATTTGTGAGCACAGTAAATGCAAAAGAAAAAAAGTTTTTATACTTCAAGAAATGCACAGAATTTGGCATATCCAAAGGGCTAAACATGAAAATTCATCGATAAATGAGTGAATTTTACATTCCATACTGCAGATAGTTGTGCTTTCCTGAAGTACCCAGGAGCTTGCTTTTTTCTGTGGCGATTCTAGATATAAATCACGGTTTTGTTTTGCTTGGTTTAAATGGCATTGCTCTTTGATTATTCCTTCACGCAATGAAAAGATATTTCCTTGTGCAAAGTAGCGGTTAACTTCTCCTACCTCTGACAACAAAGGGGCCCCTGTGTGAGGCTGGAATTGCTCTTGGAAGACAGGGAAGGCCCCCGGCTGAATCTCATCCAAGGAAGATGTTGCAAAGCCTGCAAAGCTTGTTCAGAGAAAGAAGCCCAGCTTGAGTTCTTTTCTTTCTATTCAGATATTGGCCCCGCTCGGGGGTGGGTGGTGGGGGAAACCCATAAAAGGAAACCTGAAAACAAACCTGAATGCATTTAGAAATTACAAGGAAAAGTTAATTTTTGCAATCCCTGTCGGTACCAATTCAAGCTAATCATATTTAGAATTTAACTCCACTTGGAAAGAAACTTTTTTTTTCAGTTGTGGAAGTTAACAAAGATGGACTGTCCACTCTATGGTATAAATTATGAGTAAAAAAAAACTTTGGATAAGTCATGGGTTGGCTCAATTCACTTTGACTATGTCCTCTCCTCTTGCCCAGGAGGGAGTCTTCCATGTTGCCACCAGTTGTTAAGGTGAACTACAAATTGCATTAAGTGAGGCCCCTCCCCACCTAGCCTATGGTGCTTCCTTTTCCATCACCCAGAGACCTTCCTCTCCAGGCACCTTCCTCACATCCTTCTGCTCCTCCTAGAAGTTGTTGGGAAGGTTTTTTAGAATGACATAAAGTCCCTACTAGAGGGCCTAGCATGTCCCAGGCTTTTGGCAAATGTTAGTGACCTTTCCTCTTCCTTTCTTTCTCTTCACCCTTCTTTGAACAGAATTTCTTCTTCCTGCTATAGGTGTTTAAGTTCTTGAGCAGTAATAAATCCTTTAAGGAAAGCCAGAAAACACGAAAGTGATGAAAAGAGGTGAGGAGGACTACCTTCTTCCCCAGTGAGGTACCACTGTTTACCTGCCCTGTTACTGAGTGCTAGAGATTAACAACATTGATAAGAATGGCAGCTGCCTTTTTTTTTAATTTTTCTTATTGTACTTTAGATGAAGGTTTATAGAACAAATAGTTTCTCATTAAACAGTTAGTGCACATATTGTTTTATGACATTGGTTAACAACCCCACAAAATATCCACACTTTCACTTCTCGTACTTGGGTTCTCTAATTCAGCTTTCCTGTCCTCTCCTGCCTTCTAGTCCTTGTCCCTGGGCTGTTGTGCCCCATTAGTCTTGTTTTGTTTTATGGGCCTGTCTAATCTTTGGCTGAAGGGTGAACCTCGGGAGGGACCTCATTACTGAGCTAAAAGGGTGTCCGAGGGCCATATTCTCAGGGTTTCTCCAGTGTCTGTCAGGCCAGTAAGTCTGGTCTTTTTTTGTGAGTTAGAATTTTGTTTTACATTTTTCTCCAGCTCTGTTCAGGACCCTCTGTTGTGATCCCTGTCAGAGCAGTCAGTGGTGGTAGCTGGTTACCATCTATTTGTACTGGAGTAGCTGCCAGTTTTCTGCTTCCACCATGTGCTAATCCTGGTTCATGCATTGTCTATACACCTAACATGAGAAAATAAAGCCCCAGAGAGGTTGAGAGATTTGCTAGAGGCCACACAGCTAATAAGTAGTAAAGCTAAGATTCAAACACAGGAGTTTCTGATTCCAAAGTTCTCCCTTATTTTCACAGTGCAAATGTACCTTCCCAAAGACTGAGAGTTCTGGTCACCAGCAGCATTTTCCCTAGGCATCTGTAAGTGGTCAAGTAATATCAGGGGAAGTAAGAAATACCCCTTCCTAGTGCCTGTTGGACAGCACCTAACAAAAACAACAAAGCACCAGGTGTGACTCCGCTTGAAAACTAAATTGCTAACAAAGTAAAAATTCCATTCCCTGTGCTGATAATTTAGCTGGTTAAATATCAAGCTCTGCAAGGCTGTATTTACTAATAAACCATGGAATATGATCCCTTTGGGAGTTCAGTGTTGTATATGAATACGTTGTAAATACCAATGATTAAGAACCTCTAGCTCAGGAGGCGGGTGAAGATGGCAGAGTAGTCAGACGCTTCCAGTGGTCCCTCTTACAACAAAGACCTGAAAAAACAAGTGAATCGATTATATATGACATTCTAGGAGCTCTGAACATCAAAGGTAAAGTTGAGGAATCAGATTGAGTGTCAGGGGAAGGAGAGACGGTTCAGAAGCGGCGAGAAGTTGCCAGGCCTGACCTGGCAGGAACCGGCACCCTCCAGGCCAGATCAGCTGGCGTGTGGTGAGGTAAGCAGTGGCGTTCAGGACGTGTTTTCCACACTGGGAAAGACCAAGCAGTAGAAAGTCTACTCAAGCCTCCAGAACCAGTGAAAAGCGGCGCTCAATCGGCAAAAGATAAGTATGTGCGTCTAATGTACTGCACAGATCAGAAAACACCCCATTTGGGAAGAAACCCTCTCCCATTTACCTTCTCCCCCAGGCTGGCTTCAGCGATTGCTGCATCCCCTGGGCCGGAAGTATGACCCATCACACGCCCTGAGGCATTCTCCCAGCCTTGGAGAGGGAACAAATTAACAAGCAGGAAAAAATAATCTGCCAGCTCCCCTAAGCTGGGAACCCAGGGCAGCACAGCTCCCTAGCCACAGGCATAAGGGGTCCACAGACTTTGACTGCGTTTCACCCCAGCATAGACCCATGTGGGCCCATTTCAACAGCATAGACCCTCATTAGCACAGTACAACAGGGTGTATACCTGAAGCCTAACTTCAGCTGTATCAGTTATATGTTGGAGTGGCAGGATCACTGCATTTGACACTGTTCTGCCCATTAAGCAGCATCCTCACCCACATCAGCGGCTTGAGGAGTGGTGGTTCCACCCACACCACCTAGCCACCTGTACCAGGGGTCTAAGAATAAGTGGTGCCTCCCAATCCTTACAGCCAATGGCATTGGGTGCCCATAGTCCGGCTGCAAAACTCACCCACCTATGCACTCTAGGGAACAGGGACATGCTTTCCTCCCAGACACTCAGGGACAACCGTCAGCCTTCTGCCTTGCTCAGCACATGACCCCCTACTGCAGCCAGATACTTGTGCCTATTCCAATCACCCCTGCCTGTCTAGGACTGTAGGTGAAAACCTGCACCACACACTTGGTAACTGCCTAGATACCTGAGCTGAATCCATACAAGAAAAGTAAATGGACTCCTGGACTCACATACCTAGTAACAGATCTAGCCTTCTGGTGACAGGATGTTAGAGCTTCAAAGGTACAAATAATCAAACTAGCTCACACAAGAGCCTATTTGGGCATATCAAAGCAAAACAAAACAAGAAGCTAGGACACAGTAAGCAAACATAAAATAAATAAATATAATAACTTATTGATAGCTCGGAGACAACAGTCAACATCAAATCACATAAAGAGGCAGACCGTGATGGCTTCAGCTAGTTCCCAAAACAAAGTATCAAGAAATTTTCCACAGGAAGAGAACTTCTTGAAATTACCAGAGGTAGAACACAAAAGATTAATATACAGAACTCTTCAAGATACCAGAAAGGAGATCAGGCGGAACAAACCAAGGAACACACAGACAAAGCAATAGAGGAACTTAAGAAGATTATAGAAGAGCACAATGACAAATTTAACAGGCTACAAGAATCCATAGAGAGACAGCAAACAAATCCAGAAGATTAACAATAAAATTTCAGAATTCTACAACTCAGTAGAAAGTCATAGGAGCAGAACTGAGGCAATTCTGGTACAGCAACAGATATACAGACTAATGAAACAGAGCTGAGAATCCAGACGTAAACTCATCCACCTGTGAGCAGCTGATATTTGACTAAAGCCCAAAGTCAATTGAGTGGGAAAAAGACAGTCTGTTTAACAAATGGTGCTGGCATAACTGGATATCCATCTGCAAAAAAATGAAACAAGACCCATACCTCACACCATGCACAAAAACTACCTCAAAATGGATCAAAGACCTAAATATAAAATCAAAAATGATAAAGATCAGGGAAGAAAAAATAGAGACCATGCTAGGAGTCCTAATACATGGCATAAGCAGAGTGTAAAACATTACTAACAATGCACAAACACCAGAAGAAAAACTAGGTAACTAGGAGTGCCTAAAAATCAAACACTTAATCATCAAAAGACTTCACCAGAAGAGTGAAAAGACAACCTACAGACCAGGAAAAAATTCTTGGCTACAACAAATCCGATCAGGGTCTAATCTCTAAAATATGCAAGATACTGCAAAACATCAACAACGAAAAGACAAATAACCCAATTGAAAAATGGGCAAAGGATATGAACAGGTACTTCACCAAAGAAGACATTCAGGCAGCTGCCAGATACATGAGAAAATGCCCATGATGATTAGCCATTAGAGAAATGCAAATCAAAACTACAATGAAATACCATCTCACCCCAACAAGGCTAGCATTAATCCAAAAAACACAAAATAAATGTTGGAGAGGATGTGGAGAGACTGGAACACTTACACACTGTCAGTGGGAATGTAAAATAGCACAACCACTTTGGAAATCAATTTGGCACTTCCTTGAAAAGCTAGAAATAGAAGTACCATACGATCCAGCATTTCCTCTTCTTGGACTATATCCTAGAGAATTAAGAGCCGTCACACAAATAGATATATGCACACCCATGTTCGTTGCGTTGCCGCACTCTTCACAACAGCAAAAAGATGGAAACAACCTAGGTGCCCATCAATGGATGAATGGATAAACAAATTATGGTATATTCACACAATGGACTACTACACAGCAATAAAGAACAATGATGAATCTGCGAAACATTTCATAACATGGATGGATCTGGAAGGCATGCTGAGTGAAATTAGTCAGACACAAAAGGACAAATATTGTATGGGACCAACTCAAGAAAAGGTTTAAATACAGAAGAAAACATTCTTTGATGGTTACAAGGGTGGGGAGGGAGGGAGAGGGTTATTCACTAACTAGATAGTAGATAAGAATTATCTTAGGTGAAGGGAAGGACAACACATAATACAGGGGAAGTCGCACAACTGGACTAAACCAAAAGCTAAGAAGCTCCTGAATACAATCAAATGTTTTGAGGAGCAGAGTAGCAGGGGCGGGGGCCTGGGGACCATGGTTTCAGGGGACATCTAGGTCAATTGGCATAACAAAGTTTATTAAGAAAATGTTCTGTATCTCATTTTGGTGAGTGGAGTCTGGGGTCTTAAAAGCTAGTAAGCAGCCATTTAAGAGTGTTAATTGGTCCTAACCTCCCAGAGGAAAGGAGAATGAAGACACAAGGAAAATATTAGCCCAAGAGACAGAAAAGGCCACATAATCCAGAGACTCCATCAGCCTGAGACCAGAAGAACTAGATGGTGTGGCTGCCACTAATGATCACCCTCACAGGGAACAAAACAGAGAGTCCCTAACAGAGCAGGAGAAAGTAGGGTACAGAACTCAGATTCTAGTAAAAACACCAGACTTAATGGTCTGACTGAGACTGGAAGGACCCCGGAAGACATGGCCCCTATGCTCTCTGTTAGCCTAGAACTGAAACCATTCCCGAAACCTACTCTTCATACAAAGATTAGGCTGGACTGAAAGACATAAAATGATACCCCTGAAGAGAGTGCTTCTTAGCTCAAGTAGATACATGAGACTAAATGGGCAGCTCCTGTCTGGAGGTGAGATGAGAAGGCAAAAAGAGACACAAGCTGGTTGAATGGACATGGGAAATCTGGAGTGGAAAGGAGGAGTATGCTGTCACATTATAGGAAGAGCAACTAGGGTCGCATAACAATGTGTGTATAAATTTTTGTATGAGAAACTAACTTGAACTGTAAACTTTCACTTAAAGCACAATTGAAAAAAAAAAAAAGAACGAACCTCTAGCTCAGTGCTGTCCAATAGAACTTTCTGCACTGGGGGAAACTAAACTGTCCAGTACAGTAACCACTAACCACATATGTCTTTTGAGCACCTGAAATGTAGCTAATGTAACTGAAGAACTGAACTTTTAATTAATGTTAATTTAAATACCCACATGTGGCTGATAGTTTAAATACTGAACTGTACAGCTCTAGGGTATTCTGAAAGGTTGGTTCTTGGTCCCCACACTTTCATAGTACTTTGCCTCTATCTCTGGATCATAATTATTGTTTTGCTGATCTCACTAGATTGTAAGCTTTATGTCTTATTTATCCTGCTGTGATCAGCCACTAGCACTTGGCATGGCCCACAATGCCGATGCTAGATGTTTAATAATAAATGTAGGTTAAATGAAATGTAGGTTAAATGAGTTGACTTTTTCCAAAGCATCGTTGTTATTGCCTGCTATCATCTAGTTTACCCTTTCTCATGACTTTGCTCTTATGTCTAGAACGTTGTTTCCCAAATCTTCAAGTGGGGCACAGACTACCCACCTGCATGTTAGGTACAAGTTTGGAAGGCATTAATGGGACACTTACTGGGTGGCCTTCTCCTCACCTCCATCATGTTTTTTCATTTTTATTTTTATTAGAGATATACATTCACATATTTTAAAGAATCATCTAGTTCTTCAAGTCCCCAGTCCCTCTCTCCACCACATTTTCCTTTCCTCAGAGGAAATCACTTTAACTCTTTTAACTGGTTATTTTGCTTTTGTCTCTATTTCTCTAAAGGAATGCTTTGTTATCATTTCTTTTTTTCTTTCTTCTTCCCTTCTTTTTCTTTTGTCAGTTTTAGGAATTTTCTTCCACTATGGAAGAACTAAAAACCCCTTGCCTTCGAGTAGATTCCTACTCATAGCAATCCTATAGGACAGAGTAGAACTGCCCCATATGGTTTCCAAGGAGCGGCTGGAAGAGAAGAATTGATGCCTTTGAATTGTGGTGTTGGTGAAGAATGTTGAATATACCATGGATTGACAGAAGAATGAACAAATCTGTCTTGGAAGAAGTACAACCAAAGCATGTACTTAGAAGCAAGGATGGTGAGTCTTTGTCTCACGTACTTTGAATATGTTATCAGAAAGGACCGGTCCCTGGAGAAAGACATCATGCTTGTTAAAGTAGAGGGTCAACGAAAAAGACGAAGACCCTCAGCAAGACGGATTGACACAGTGGCTGCAACAATGGGCTCAAGCATAAAAATTATTGTGAGGATAGTGCAGGACTAGGCAGTGTTTTGTTCTGTTGTACATAGGGTCACTATGAGTCAGAACCAATTTGACGGCACCTAACGACAACATGGAAGAACTAGATTTACCTTCCACCTATGCCCTACCACACATGAAGAATGTATTCATTTCTTACTCAGCTCCCCTCCCCCAAATTTGGTTAGATGAATATCTAGTATTTACTTTATTATAACCATCTAAATGCTATTCGAGGAGTCTCTGGGTGGCACAAATGGTTAAGAACTAGACTACTAGCTGAAAAATTGGGGTTCTAACCCACCCAGAGGTGCCTCGGAAGACACGCCTGGTGATCCGCTTCTGAAAGGTCACTGCCTTGAAAACCTTATGGAGCTATTCTACTCTGCACACAAGGGGCGCCATGAGTCAAAATTTACTTGACAGCAGCTAACAAAAGCAAATTCTATTCGTAACTAAACAGGTAGTAAATTATACTTCATTTACTGCACAACTTTCTCTCTGGAGGTAACAAATGGCTCCGTTTTCAATTACTGAATGTTCTATACTAAAAAAAGAAAACAAACTCATTGCTGTTGAATCAATTCCAACTCATAGCAACCCTATAGGACAGAGTAGAACTGCCACATAGGGTTTCCAAGGCTGTAATCTTTACGGAAACAGACTGATACATCTTTCTCTCGTGGAGCGGCTGATGGGTTCGAACCACCCACCTTTCGGTTAGCAGCCGAATACTTAACTACTGCGCCACCAGGGCTCCTTTCAGTGTTCTATACTTGTTGGGTGCTGTTGAGTCGGTTCCGACTTGTAGCACCCTTACGTACCACAGAACATAATGCTGCCCAGTCCTGTGTCATCATCCTCACAATCATTGCTATGTTTGAGGATTTTCCTCTTTTTTCCTGACCTTCTATTTTACCAATCATGATGTCTTTCTCCAGGGACTGGCCCCTCCTGATAATATGTTCTGTACTTACCATTAATTAAACCCCAAACTCTTTCCCTGTTGTGTAAGTCCTCTCTCTTTAGGACACTTCAGATATTCTATCAACTTCATCGCTTAAAAGAAAGCCACCTAGAGCCGTCTTCTAAAAAAATCAAACTCGTTGCAGTACAGTCGATTCCAACTCATACTGACTCTATATGACAGAGTAAAACTGCTCCATAGGGTTTCCAAGACTGTAATCTTTACAGAAACAGACTGCTACATCTTTCTCCCTCAGAAGGGCTGCTGGATTTGATCCACCAACCTTTTGGTTAGCAGCTGAGCGCTTAATACTGCACCACCAGGGCTCCTTAGAGCCTTCTTACCTTTTCCAATCTGGACAAGCTGTCCTTCTACAATGTACAGGGATCTCCTGTCACCATCATGGTGGGGAGTACTTTTGCATCTCTCCTGTGTTCAGTGTTTCATTTCCTGTATCCCTTGTCTTCCTTTCTTGGTTGACTCCCTCATTTGTTTTTTACATGTTCCCGTAGTCTCCTGAAAAAAGGTGTGAGAATAGTAAATTTTTTTGAAACCTTTCATATCTGAAAATTTCTTTATCTTACCCTCTCACTTAATTGGTAGTTTGACCAGGTTTAGAATTTTAGGTCCTTTGTGTTTAAGAAGTCCAAAGCCATCCTGATTCCCACTCTTTGTAGATGATTTGTTTTCCTCTGAAAGCCTGTAGGACCTTCAGTTTAACCCTGGTTGTGAAATATCGACAATAAATTATATGTCTTGGTATGATCTTATTTTTCTGGGCACTTGGTGAATGCTTTCAGTCTAGAAACTCATGCCCTTCACCTGCCAAAACCAAACACACTGCTGTCAAATCGATTCCAACTCATAGCAACCCTATAAGAGTAGAACTGCCCTATAGGGTTTCCAAGGCTATAAGATCTTTATGTACTGCCACATCTTTCTCCCTCGAAGAGATTTGTGGGTTCAAACTCCTTCATGTCCTTCAGTTCTGTGAAATTTTCTCAAATTATTTTGTTGATGAATTCTCCCTTCCTTTTCTTTGTTTTCTCTTTCTGGAACTCCTATTGTTGATTATTGAACCTCCTGGACTGGTCCTCTAATTTTTTAAAAATCTTTTCTATTCAATTTTATATACTTTGCTTCTTTTGCTACTTTATGAGATAGTTCCTTATCTTTTTCTTCTAGTTTCTCTATTGAGATAGTCATTTTTGCTGCCTTGTTTTAATTTCCAAGAGCTCTTGGAAAATTGCTACCAATTTAACCATCATGTGCCAATGATTGTCCCAATTTTGGAGATGGTGGTAAGTGACTGTATGTGCATCTTAGATTTGATTAAATAGGTACATGGTTGTTCTATGATATTATACATTGGTGGTGTTGACTTGTGCTTTCAAGTCAATTCCGACTCATGGTAACCCCATGTATTAAAAGAAGAACTGTTCTATAGGGTTTTCTTGGCTGCAATCTTTATGGAAGCAGATTACCAGGCTTTTTTTCTACAGTGCTGCTAGGTGGGTTCAAACCATCAACCACTTACCAGCTGAGCACAATCTGCACCACTCAGGGAGCTTGGTATTAGGTATCTTAAAATTACCGATGATATTTTTAAGTCAAATTAAACACACACACACACACACACCAGTGCACCTATTGCAAGTCACTGTGTCAAGAAATGCAATGTGTAGAAAGATAAAACACTAATGAAGCCATGGCCACTCCCTACTAAGAGTTGCAGTCTAATAGGGGAAAGTTATATAAACAAATTACTATAATCCAAGGCAGAAAGAGATCAGAACCATTCAAGAGGTTAAACATCATATAGAAATCAAAAAGATAAGATTAATTAAAAAAATCCATTTAAAAAATAATTTACAGAGGAAGTGGGATATGAAATTAGGTTTGAAGGATGAGTAGAATTTTGCAAAGTGTTGATGGGCATGGAAGCATGACAGCTGGGAAAATAATGTGTGCAAAGGCATAGAAACAAGGAAGCATAGGCATGTTTAGAGAGCAGTGAAAAATCCACACTGGCTGTAAATATGAAAACTCCACTGCTAACCAAAAGTTGGCAGTTCAGATCCACCAACCGCTCCTTGGAAACCCTATGGGGTGGTTCTACTCTGTCCTATAGGGTCGCTATGAGTCAGAATCAACGGCAACGAGTTTGGTTTTGGTTTTTAGAGGAGTCACTTAGATGACTAGGGTATGTCTGACCCAAGCCACTGGCGCAGCTCAAAATGAGAAGCAACAGCTGCAAACATCCATTAATAATCAGAACGTGGAATGTGAATCTAGGAAAATTGGAAGTTGTAAAAAATGAAATGGAACACTTGAAGATAGATATTCTAGAGATTAGTGAGCTGAAATGGACTGTAATTGGACATTTTGAATCAGACTATCATATAGTCTACTATACTGGGAATGACAGATTAAAGAGGAAAGATGTCACGTTCTTGTCAA
Source organism: Dugong dugon (assembly GCA_030035585.1). Lineage (NCBI taxonomy): Eukaryota > Metazoa > Chordata > Mammalia > Sirenia > Dugongidae > Dugong > Dugong dugon. The sequence goes on along the minus strand of CM057463.1, from coordinate 93,820,402 downwards.
AAAGAATATTTCAAAATCTGTCCTTAAGTACAGTACTGTCGGTGGTAGGATAATATCCATATGCCTACAAGGAAGACCAGTTAATATAACTATTATTCAAGTTTACCCAACTTCTGCACTCTGAAATTGATCACACATGCAGTCAAGATACATTGATAATTACTGGTAATTGGAATGCAAAAATTGGAAACAAACAGGATTAGTAGTTGGGAAGTATGGCTTTGATGACAGAAATGACACTGGAGATTGCATGAGAGAATTCTGCAAAATCGATGACTCACTCATGGAAATACCTTTTTTCAACAACATAGATGGCAACTGTACACGTAGACTTCACCAGATGAAATACACAGGAATCAAATCAACTACATCTGTGGAAAGAGATATCATCAGTCAGAATATATACTGCCTCCTGAAAGGGGTGATGGAAAAGCTCAATATCATCAGAACAAGGCCATGGACCAACTATCAAATAGACCATCAATTGCTCATATGCAAGTTCAAGCTGAAGCTGAAGAAAATTAAAACAAGTCCATGAGAGCTAAAGTACGACTTTGAATATATTCCACCTGAATTTAGAGACCATCTCAAGAATAGATTTGATGCATTGAACACCAATGACTGAAGCCCAGAGGAATTGTGGGATGACATCAAGGACGTCATACATGAAGAAAGCAAAAGGTCGTTAAAAAGACAGGAAAGAAAGAAAAGACCAAAATGGATGTCAGAAGAGAGTCTGAAACTTGCTCTTGAATATAGAATAGCTAAAGCAAATGAAGGAATGATGAAGTAAAAGAGGTGAATAGAAGATTTCAAAGTATGGCTCTAGAAAACAAAACCAAATAAATAAATAAACCTGTTGCCCTCAAGTCAATTACAACTTATAGAAGACAAAGTAAAGTATTTAATGAAATGTGCAAAGACCTAGAGTTAGAAAGCCTAAAGGGAAGAACATTCTTGGCACTTCTCAAGTTGAAAGAACTGAAGAAAAAATTCAAGCCTCGAGTTCAGTGTTGAAGGATTTTATGGACAAAATATTGAATGACACAGGAAGCATCAAAAGAAGATGGAAGGAATACACAGAGTCACTGTACCAAAAAGAATTGATTAGTGTTCACACCTTTCAGGAGGTAGCATATGATCAAGAACCTGTGGTACTGAAAGAGGAAATCCAGCCTGCACTGAAGGCACTGGTGAAAAACAAGGCTTCAGGAACTGACGGAATACCAATTGAGATGTTTCAACAAACAGATATAACGCTAGAAGTGCTCCCTCCTCTATGCCAAAAATTTGGAAGACAGTTACCTGGTCAACTGACTGGAAGAGGTCCATATTTGTACCCATTCCAAATAAAGGTGACCCATCAGAATGTGGAAATTATTGAACAATTTCATTAGTATCACACGCAAGTAAAATTTTGCTGAAAATAATTTAAAAGTGGTTGCAGCAGTACATCAATAGGGAACTGCTAGAAATTCAAGCCGGATTCACAAGAGGATGTGAACCAGGGATAGCATGCTGATGTCAGATGGATCTTGGCTGAAAGCACAGAATACCAGAAAGATGTTTACCTGTGTTTTATTGACTATGCAAAGGCATTTGACTGTATGGATCATAACAAATTATGGATAACATTGTGAAGAATGAGAATTCCAGAACACTTTAATTGTGCTCACGAGGATCCTGTGAATAGACCAAGAGGCAGTCATTCAAACAGAACAAGGGGATACTGCATAGTTTAAAATCAGGAAAGGTGTGCATCAGTGGTTGCATCCTTTCACCATACTTATTCAATCTGTATGCTGAGCAAATAATCCGAGAAACTGGACTATGTGAAGAAGAAAGCGGCATCAGGATTGGATGAAGACTCATTAACAACCTGCATTATGCAGATGACACAACCTTGCTTACTGAAAGTGAAGAGGACTTGAAGCACTTAGCTGATGAAGATCAAAGTCCACAGCCTTCAGTATAGATTACACCTCAACATAAAACAAAAATCCTCACAACTGGACCAATAAGCAACATCATGTTAAACAACAGAAAATATTGACGTGTCAAGGACTTCATTTCACTTGGATCCACAGTCAAGAAATCAAATGATGTATTGCATTGGGCAAGCCTGCTACAAAAGACTGCTTAGAGTGTTAAAAAGCAAAAATGTCACTTTGAGGATTAAGATGCGCCTTACACAAGCCACAGTATTTTTAATTGCCTCATATGCATGTGAATGCTGGGCAGTGAATAAGGAAGACCAAAGAAGAATTGGTGCCTTTGAATTATGGTATTGATGAAGAATATTGAATATTCTGTGGGCTGCCAGAAGAACAAACAAATCTGTCTTGGAAGAAGTAATGCCCGTTAGAAGCGAGGCTGGCTAGACTTTGTCTCAAATACTTTGGACATGTTATAAGGAGGATTAGTCCCTGGAGAAGAACCTCTTGCTTGGTAGAGTAGAAGGTCAGCAAAAAGAGGAAGACCCTCAACGAGATGGATTGACACAGTGGCTGCAACAATGGGCTCGAAATAGCAATGATTGTGAGGTTGGTGCAGGACTGGGCAGTATTTCACTCTGTTGTTTATAGGGTCACTATGAATTAGAACTGACTAGGCGGCACCTAACAACAGAGGAGTTACTTTGATGACTAAGGTGGTTCTGACCCTAGCCATGGTCTTTTCATTTGCCTCATACATGTGTATACGTGAAAGATACTGAAAAAGGAAGACAGAAGAATTAATGCATTCAAGCTGTGGTATTGGCAAAGAATATTGAATATACTGTAGACTGTCAAAAGAACAAACAAATCAGTCTTAGGAGAAAAATGACCAGAATACTTTTTAGAAGCGAGGATGACAAGGCTTTGTCTTGCTTACTTTGGACATACCATCAAGAATGAATGATCACTAGAAAAGGACATCATGTTTGGTAATGTGGAGGGCCAACGAAAAGTAGAGAAACCCTCAACTCATGGGTTGACACAGTAGCCACAACAATGGACTCAAACATAGTAACAAGCATGAAGATGGTGCAGGACCAGACAGCATTTCATTCTGTTATACATAAAATCTCTATGAGTGGGAGCTGACTCAGTAGCAATTTACCACAACAGTGGAGTTTCAGCGACAATCCAAGAAGGCCATTGATGCCATTTTGTTGAGAGCCTTGAAAGCTTAGCTGAGAACATTAAGAACCTGGTAGGCAAAGAAGAACCACTTACGACTTTAGCAGAAGAGTGGCTTGATAGAGCTATTAGTTGTATGGTTGGTTCCTTCTCATCCTTTGGCTCCCAGTTTAAATGCTACCCCTTCAAGAATACATCTTTCAATCTAAGGTGCTCACCCATAACTCCAAATTGCCACAACCAGTTGACTTCCTATGAAGTGCTTTTCGCTGGTAGTAATAGCTGTCTACCAACTATATGGTAACCTTCATTGTGAGGCGAGGACAGTTCTGTTGCACCTTTTATACTTTCAGTACTTATCAGCCTGCATACATTGTAGGTGCTCAATAACTATTCAGTAAATGTGTTGCCATTCAAGAGTAGCTTCTAGCAGACAGTTGGATGTCTAACTCAAAACAAAGCTAAGAGTTGTGTGAACCTAACAATTCATTAAGTCCTGGCTTCTGACCACTAACTCCTCATGTCACTAAAACTCAGTCCTCTGTTTCCTCATCTTCAAAATATGGGATTGGATAGTTGACTGCAAAGTCTTCTCCTCCTCAGAAATACTGCATTACTCATATGCAGAATATGGCTCTGGTCCTTGGGATAGAGGGTATGGCTAGAGAGGTGGATTTTGATTTTGTTTTACTAAGAGTACCAGATTATTAAAGTCAAGAGAAGGATCCCATAAATGTAGATGTTCAAACCCTTTGGTTCTGTCTTGTGTCTTCTTATCTCACTTATTGGAGTGAGTCATGGTCCTCCAAGTAAATCTGTATTATCCATGACTCATGCTTAGTAAAGTACAGGGTCAGCGATAAAGAGGAAGACCCTCAACGAGATGGATTGACACAGTGGCTGCAACAATGGGCTGAAGCATAACAATGACTGTGAGGATGGCGCAGGACCAAGCAGTGTTTCGTTCTGTCATTTATAGGGTCGCTATGAGTCGGAACAGACTCGACGGCACCTAACAACAATATTCATGACTCTCCTCAGTACTTGTTCCTTAAATACCAGGCAATCCAGAATATTCACTCTTCTGCGCATAAGACTGTCATTCTATAGGACAGGCAGCATGGTGTAGCCTTCACTGCCATTTCATGCCACACAGTAGGAGCTCAGAATTATTTACTGACTAAATAATCCCCCATCCTTTCGTGCTTCCTGTTTGCTATATTGTTCTCTCTGCCAAATCTGCCACAGTTCCACCCATCTTCCCATGCCTGACTCAGGCGCTTTCAGCTTCTCAAAGCTGTCCGATTACACAATCTTCCAGTCTTGAACCTCTGCAGGGTTTGGTTTGTGTAGTGTTTCTTTGATAGCATTAGTTGTTCTCTGCATAATATTTTCGTTATCTGTGAGGTCTTCTTGTCTCCTTGTGTACTCCAGCTAGACAGTGAGCTCCTTGAAGATGTGGACTTTGCCCTTCTCATGTCTCTCTCTCCTTCATTGTTTTCTTTATTTAGTAATATTTGGATTGAATTCTGAGTAATATAAAAATTGAGAATATTAGAACCAAGTGTGATACTTGAGTAATAGATTTTAAAGAATTATTAAACAATAAAAGATAATACTGAGTATAAAGATGTTGCTGACAAGTATATGACATTGAATCATCCAAGTAATGTAACTGTTCCAAGATTATATGAAAAATTTGAGGCAGAGTTCATTATCTTAAAATGAAATTTACTTGGGAGTGGAATAAAAAGCGTTTCTCAAAAATATTGTCCATATATAGTGAATTATTCTAATAATCTCAAGAAAGCTGATAGAAATCTGAACATTTGCTCTATTTTCTCAAGCTCTAAACATCATTGATTTCATTATAAGCAGAAATAGTTTCTAAATTATGTATTTTATGGAAATATTACACATTTATTCGTGGAAGCTTTAATCCTTTGATATGTCTCCAAGGAGCAAATTTCTTGAAGGTTCCCTCCTCCCCCTCCGCATGGTTGACACTGTACCATTGGAGAAGAGTCATACTGTCATGTCATGTTTATCAACAGTAATATAAAACTAACAGCTTTTGTTTATTGAACAATTCCAACATGCCCAGTGTGTGATCAACAGCTTACATGTTGTACCCTTTACGTCTCACTACAATCTTATTTTTATAGATGAAAAACTGAAACTTGGGCTAATTGTTCATTGATTGCCAAGTGTCAAGAACTGGGCCACAAACCCAGCTCTGACAAATTTCAAAGCCACCTGCCTGCCTGGCCTAAGTGTTCCAGCTGAGGGCCAGTACTATCACAGAAAACTCCATTCCCCTCACATCACTGCCCAGTAACCCTCAAGAAACACTTTTTGCTATCACATTTGTCATGCCACTTGGCTGTGAAAAGGTGGCAACTTGCAGACCTCAATTTTCAACTTTCTTCTTGTTGTAGGAAGAGAAGTTAAACTTCTAGGGGAGCTTAGTGGACAATCTCCACAACAGGTAAGCTATTTTATTTTCTTTTTCTATTTCTCGGGGGAAAACAAATCTATTCTTTCTCCTTTCCATTAAATTTTCTACTACTCAGTCTTTCACTACAGTTTGTATTACCTAAAACATTAAAACCAGTAGACAGACATAGGGCAACATTTGTAGTAACTGTTAAATGAGAAACTATTTTGTTCTGGAAGCCTTCATCTAAGGTGAAAATAGCAGCACAATTGGAAGAGCGTAGTCGATATCACTGAACTGTGCATGTAGACATTTTTGAAATGGTGTATCTTTGGCTATGTGTATTTTCACCAAAAAAAAAAAAAAGGTTGAGAAGTTAGAGGGTTGCAGTGTTGTGGGGTATTAACCAATGTCATAAAATAATATGTTTACTACTATTTCATGAGAAACTATTTGTTCTGTGAGCCTTCACCTGAAGTACAATTAAAAAAAAAAACAAACCAGTAGACAGAGCAGTCTCCAAAGTCTATTTCTTTCTGTTTCATTCAGGTTTGAGTAGAATTCTGTTATTTCCTTTCTACTTTTGTTGTTTTGGGATATAATTCTAAAGCATGTCTCATGAGGCATGACCCAACTAAATCTTCATACTAAAAGATTCCCAGTCAGTCTATTTTCCTTGGAAATCTGGAGTTTCTCCAATAAAGACCGTACCCCCAGAACAGTAACTCTCAGAATATGGTGCCCGAACCAGCAACATCAGCCTCCTCTGGAAGCTTGTTAGATATGCAAATTCTCAGGCCACAACCCAAACCTACTGAATCAGAAACTCTGGGGGTGATGTCTAGTCCTCAAGGTGATTCTGATGCACTCTGAAGTTTGGGAGCCAGGTCCTAGGATCACAGACCTTCCTTCCCTTTATTTCTCTCTTGTCCTCCTTCCCAACCCCCTAACCATTTTCATCTTCACCCTATTTGGATATATGGCCTGCTATGTATCTTACTCCAGTGGAACTAGCCTATTTCTCCCTACTCTGTGTACCCTGAAAGTAATATGTGCATTATCCTTATTCTCCTTAACAAATTCTAGATCACCATATTGCCTCCTTTGCGCAAATCGTTTTCTTACTTTGAGGTTCATGTCATCTGCCTATTTCTTCCTTTCTCCTACCTTGTTGCTATCATTTGGGGACCTCTCAGCTACTCCAGGTCATTGAATACCATAGGCCCAAAGCCTTCTTGACTTTCTGCATTCTACCCATCCTCACTTCTACTACGGTTGAGTCACCTACTATGGCTACCTCCTGGACCATGTCATGAACCGTACACTCTAATATACTAACGTCAAAACATCATCTCTTATCTCTTCCCATTTCTCATGCGGACAGGTGCCAGATCACTGACTGTTTTTAACCTCATTAGAGCCCGCAGCCCCCAGGACTGCCTCTTCTCTCTTAGCCACACTCCTTGCCATACTGCCTTACCCATCTGATGTAAACCCCACAGTCCATTGCTACAAGTACTCTTGCCAGCACTCTTAAAGGTCCAAGTTCTCTTGTCTCTTACCTCTACCTGGGATCAGTCTAATAACCCACATTCTCTGAGCCTTTACCCAGACTGCTGGGCACTGCTGCCTGAGGGAAAACAATGCAGGAACTACACATAATAACATCATTCAAATCTTCTGTTGTCAGCTACGGTTGTGCCTCAGCACTGTTCAGCCATCTTTCAGTGGTTGTTCTTTTTCCCATGGCATGCCATTGCTAACCTTTGACACTTTGAGGTTTCACTCATAACACTCTAGCAGACAGCCTTGCCAACCACATCACCAAGAAACTCAAGGCTTACACCCCTCTAGCTTCCCGCCACCACATTTAGAAATGTGTCCTCACCTAAACTCCTCCCACCTCTTTCCCTCTGGGCTCCAAGAAAGAAGTGTGTATCTCTTCTCCTTTCTAAGGATTATCCCTTCATCAGTGCTCTTGAACTGATCATCTGTATTTTCCCTCACTCTCTCTGTTACCTTCAGTTTCTTTCAACTTTATTTTTCCTCCAAAGCATGTAAAGTGTAGCTATCTCTTACTCCCTACAAAGCCATTCTACAATCCTATATCCTGCTACGTTATAAAATCCACAACTGCTACTCCCTTCCAGGGTCAAGCTCAGTAAGAGTTTTCTCTATTGGTTCATATGTCCCGTTCATTCCTCTACCCACTGCCACCCAACGCCTACCTCCATCGTTCCGTAACATTCTCTCACCTCTTACCATTAAGCTCTTCGTTAATAAATCCAGTGGGCACTCTCCATCTTATCTTTCCATATCTCTAAGGCATTTGACAGTCTTTAGTGGAAGATCCTTCATTTTTAACTCCCTCTTCTCTTGGTTCTTAATAATGATGCCTTATTCCCATCCTCTCTTTCTGAGAATACTTCTCAGTCTCCCTCATGGACTTTTCTTCCTCACCTGTTAAGTGCAGCATTCGGGATAGCACACTGAACAGGAGATTCACAGGCTCTATCCTCCTTATAGGTCTTATAGTAGAGAAGGCAAGAAAGACATCAAACAACTGATTAAATAAAGCAGTTTGAGTGGTGCAAAGTAAAAAGTAACATGGGTGCCTGCTAACCAAAATGTTGGTGGTTTGAACGCACCAGCCACTGTGCGGGAGAAAGGTGTGGCAGTCTGCTTCTGTAAAGATTACCCAAAACCAAACCTGTTGCCATCGAGTAGATTCCAACTCATAGCGACCCTATAGGACAGAGAAGAACTACAGAGTAGAACTCCCCTATAGGGTTTCCAAGGAGCACCTGGTGGATTCGAACTGCCCACCTTTTGGTTAGCAGCTGAACTCTTAATCACCACGCTCCAGAGTTTCCTCCGTAAAGATTACAGCCTTGGAAACCCTATAGGGCAGTTCTACTCTGTCCTACTGGGTCGCTATGAGTCGGAATCGACTGATGGCAGTGGGTTTTTTATACCAAGTCCCTGGAAATTAGATTAAAATAACCGCTTTATGCTGCCATCTGGTGGTACATAGATAAAATCACACCTATAAAATTCTGTCTGAGCCAAATTAAGAGGTTGTAGTTTCCATTTGTAAAAGCTACTGAAGCACAAGCTGCTTCCTGTTGTATAATCCAGTGGACTTAGAAAAACACAGAACCTACTAAGACAGATGCTAGCATTTATTAATAATAATGAAAACGGTAACAAGATTGATAATAGCTGCACTATACCACTTTCTGTGCTCCGTAGGGTTTATCAATGGCTGTTTTTTTCGGAAGTATATCACTAGCCTTTCTTCTGAGGAACTCTGTGTGGACCTCCAACCTGTCAGCAGCCGAGAGCTGTATCAAGGAGCTCAATAAAGAGTTGTTGCGTCAGTGAAGATGTTGTTTAATGACTATAACCATTCAGCAAACATCTGTCTTTAAGGACAGCCAACTGACTAATTATCACATCAGAAAAGAAAAGAAAAAAAGTATCAGATCTTCACTAGAGGAAAGAACCAGATGAAATGTTTTGAAGATCCATAAAAATGGTTCTGATGTATAAGGACCACAGGAAGAAAAAAATGGAACAAAAGATCGTCCTGTTTCCACATTTAACATAAACATCAAAGATCTCGTGAACCCAGCAGCATTAAGACATGGAACCAGGGCATGGCTTGTTTCTCAGAGCTCATGTGATGGAAACTCCATAGGAACAGCATAGACAGGCTCTTCAGGTGAACAGCACCATGAAGATGAGCCTTGTGAAAAGGCCAGGGAGGCAGCCCTTTAAATGGTGAAATCTGAGTGGGCCCAGGACAGAGTCCTCCACCGAGAAATGGCAGTTTTAATTCTGATATTTTACACTTAGAGACTGATTCCTTTAGCTCCTGAAAACTTACTTTTTACATGCTCCCCTCTAGGCTTCTGGGTATCGGTCAGTGGTTCTTCTTGGCAGAGACCTCTATCCTGGGGAGATCTCTATCAAAGAGCTGCAGACTTGAGGGAATGAGATGAGAACTGGGCCTGAAAGGAGAAGCTTTTCCATTCAGTCAGGATCACGGGCTGGAGTGAGTGTGGACTTGGGAATCCAACCAACTTCAGCTTTGATCTCTCTGCATTACCACTTACCAGCGGCATCGTGATGGGATGGGCTAGTGTACAAACCACCAAGCAGGGTTCTCTACTCACAAAAGGGCGATATTGATGCCTGCCTCGCAGCATAGTTTCAGGATTAAATGAGATGAGCAGAAGTTCCCCTCCTCTTCCCAATAGCATTTAGATTACTAGATTTGGAAGAGAGCTTTGACCTGAAGACTTTGCAGATAAACTAAGGAGTCAAAAGGTTAAGCAGCTTACCCACATCCATGCAGCTGGTGATGGAGCTGTGGTATATTAGTTTCCTAGGGCTGCTGTAAGGAGACCTGGTGGCACAAACAGTTAAAACCTCGGCTGCTATCTTAGTCATCTAGTGCTGCTATAACAGAAATACCACAAGTAGCTGGCTTTAACAAACAGAAGTTTATTCTCTCACATTCTAGGAGGCTAGAAGTCCAAATTCAGGGTGCCAGCTCCAAGGGGAAGGCTTTCTCTTTCTGTCGGCTCTGAAGAAAGGTTCTTGTCGTCAATCTTCGGTCAAGAAGCTTCTCAGTGCAGAGACCCTGGATCCAAAGGGCTTGCTATTCTCCTGGCTCTTGTTTCTTGGTGGTATGAGGTCCCCATGTCTCTCTGATCGCTTCTCTTTTATATTTCAAAAGAGATTGACTTAAGACACAATCTAATATTGTCGATTGACTATTTAATATTGCCTCATTAACATAACTGCCTCTAATCCTGCCTCATTAACATCGTAGAGGTAAGATTTACAACTCGTAGGAAAATCACATCAGATAACAAAATGGTGGACAGTCACACAATACTGAGAACTATGGCCTAGGCAAGTGGATACACGTTTTTGGGGGACACAATTCAATCCATAACAGCTGCTAACCAAAAGATTGGCAGTTCAAACCCACCGAGCCACTCTGCGGGAGAAAGACCCGCTTCCGTAAAGATTACAGACAAGAAAACCCTATGGGGCAATTCTATTCTGTCACATGGGGTTGCTCTGTGTCAAAATCAACTCGGCAGCACATAACAACAGTCCTGCTGTAATAAAATACTACAAACTGGTGGTTTATAAGAACAGGGATTTATTGTCTCAGTTCTGGAGGCTAGAAGTCCAAATCAGCCTGTCAAGAGGACTGTGTTCTCTAAGGCTCTGGGGGAAGAGCTGTTGGTGTCTCTTTTGGGTATTCCTTGCCTTGCAGTTGCAGCACATCTGCGTTTGTCTTCAAATGGCCATCTTCCCTCTGTCTCTGTGTCTCTTCTCTTTTATATGATCACCACTCAGACTGGATTAGGACCAGTCTACTTCAGTATGGCCTCATATTAACTTAAATGATAATATATTAAAAGACCCTATTTCCAAATGTCGTGTTCACAGGTACTGGGGGTTAAGACTTCGACCTTTTTTTTTTTTTTTTTTTAAATTGTACTTCAGGTGAAGGCTTACAGAACAAATAGTTTCTCATGAAACAGTAGTATACGTATTTTTTTTATGACATTGGTTAACAACCCCACAGCATGTCAACCCTCTAACTTCCTGACCTTTTTTTGTTTGTTTGTTTGTTTTTGGTGAAAATATACATAGCCAAAGATACACCATTTCAAAAATTTCTGCATGCACAGTTCAGTGACATCGACTACACTCTTCCAATTGTGCTGCTATTTTCATCTTAGATGAAGGCTTTCAGAACAAAATAGTTTCTCATTTAACAGTTAGTACACATGTTGCCCTATGACAATGGTTAACAACCTCACAACACATCAACACTGTCCTTACTCAAATTTGGGTTCCCTGTCACCAGCTTTCCCGTTCCTTCTGCCTTCTGGCTTGTCCCTGGACTGCTGTGCCTCATTAGTCCCATTTGGTTTTATGGGGCTGTCCACTCCCCGGCTTAACGGTGAACCTCGGAAATGACTTCACCACTGAGCTAAAACGGTGTCTGGGGGCCATACTCTTGGGGTTTCTCCAGTCTCCTTTAGGCCAGTAAATCTGGTCTTTTTTTTTGTGAGTTAGAATTTTGTTCTACATCCTTCTCCAGCTCTGTCCAGAACCCTCTGTTGTGATCCTGGTCAGAGCAGTCAGTGGTGGTAGCCGGGCACCATCTAGCTGTACTGGACTAAGTCTGGTGGAGGCCTTGTAGCTGTGGACGGTTAGTCCTTTCGACTAATCTTTTCCTTGTATCCTGTTCTCTTCATTCTTCCTTGCTCCCAAAGGGATGAGACCAATGGAGTATCTCAGATGGCTGCTCACAGGCTTTTAAGACTCCAGACGCTACTCACCAAGGTAGAATGTAGAACATTGTCTTTATAAACTGTGTTATGCCAACTGAGCTAGATGTTCCCTGAGACCATGGTCCCCACAGCCCTCCACCCAGCAATTCAGTCACCCAGGGAGTTTGGATGTGTCTATGGGGCTTCCATGACCTTTCCTTGTACAAGTTGTGTTGGTTTCCCCTGTATTGTGTATGTCTCACCCTTCACCCAAGATACCACTTATCTATTGCCTATTTAGTATCCCCCCCCCACCCCTCCCATCCCTGGTAACCAACAAAGATTGTTACATTTTGTGTGTGAACTTTTTCATGGGTTTTTACCATAGAGGTCTCATACAATATTTGTCCTTTTGTGATTGACTTATTTCACTCAGCATAATGTCCTCCAGTTTCATCCATGTTATGAGATGCTTCACAGATTCATTGTTGTTCTTTCTCATTGCATATACTCCATTGTGTGTATGTAGCATAGTTTGTTTATCCATTCATCTGTTGATGGGCATCTAGGTTGTTTCCATCGTTTTGCTATTGTGAACAATGCTGCCATGAACATAGGTGTGCATATGTCTATTCGAGTGACGACTCTTATTTCTCTAGGATATATTCCTAGGAGTGGGATTGCTGGATCGAATGGTATGTCTATTTCTAGCTTTCTGAGGAAGCGCCATATCATTTTCCAAAATGGTTGTATCATTTTGCATTCCCACCAGCAGTGCATAAGAGTTCGGATCTCCCTGCAGCCCCTCCAACATTTGTTATTTCCAGTGTTTTTGATTTGTGCCAGTAATGCCGGGGTGAGATGGTATCTCACTGTGGTTTTAATTTGCATTTCTCTAATGACTAGTGATCGTGAGCATTTCCTCATGTGTCTGTTGGCCATTTGAATATCTTCTTTGGTGAAGTGTCTGTTCATTTCCTTTGCCCATTTTTTAATAGGATTATTTGTCTTTTTGCTGTAGAGGTGTTGGATTTTCTTGTAGATTACGGAGATTAGACCTTTGCCTGACTTGTACTGTCCAAAAATTTCTTCCGAGTCTGTAGGTTCTCTTTTTACTCTTTTGGTGAAGTCTTTTGAAGAGCATAGGTGTTTGATTTTTAGAAGATCCCAGTTATATAGTTTATCTTTTGGGGTTTGTGCGTTGATGGTTATGGTTTGTATCCTGTTAATGCCAAGTATTAAGGCCTGAAGTGTTGGTCCTATTTTTTCTTCTATGAACTTTATAGTTTTAGGCTTTAGATTCAGGTCTTTGATCCGTTTTGAAGTAGTTTTTGTATACGGCATAAGGTATGGGTCCTGTTTCATTTTTTTGCAGATGGATATCCAGTTTTGCCAGCACCATTTGTTAAAAAGACTGCCTTTTCCCCATTTGATGGACTTTGGGCCCTTGTCAAAGATCAGGTGACCGTAAGTGGATGGATTTACATCTGGGTTCTTAATTCTGTTCCATTGGTCCACGCATCTGTCGTTGTACCAGTACCAGGCTGTTTTGACTACTGTAGCTGTATAGTAGGTTCTGATGTCAGGTAGTGTGAGTCCTCCAACTTTATTCTTCTTCTTCAGTAGTGCTTTACTTATTCAGGGCTTCTTCCCTTTCCATATAAAGTGAATGATTAGTTTTTCCATCTCTTTCAAGAATGTTAGTTGGTATTTGGATTGGGATTGCATTGTATTTGTAAATTGCTTTGGGTAGAATTGTCATTTTCACAATGTTGAGTTTACCTATCCATGAGCGTGGTATGTTTTTCCATTTCTGTAGATCCCTTTGGGTTTCTTGCGGTAGTGTTTTGTAGTTTTCTTTGTACAGGTCTTTTACATCCCTGGTTAGATTTATTCTTAAGTATTTTATCTTTTTAGGGGCTATTATAAATGGTATTGTTTTCCTGATTTCCTTTTCATCATTCTCCTTATTGGTGTGTAGGAATCCAGCTGATTTTTGTATGTTTATCTTGTAACCTGCTACTCTGCTGAATCTTTCTATTAGTTCCAGTAGATTTCTCATGGAGTTTTTAGGGTTTTCTATGTATAGTATCCTATCATCTGCAAACAGGAACAGTTTAACTTCTTTATACCAATTTGGATGCCCTTTATTTCTTTTTCTTGCCTTATTGCTCTAGCTAGAACTTCCAGCACAATGTTAAATAGGAGTGGTGATAAAGGGCATCCTTGTCTTATTCCTGTTTTCAGGGGGAATGTTTTCAGCCTCTCTCCATTAAGAATGATGTTGGCCATTGGTTTTGCATAGATGCCCTTTATTATGTTGGGAAATTTCCCTTCTATACCTATTTTATTGAGAGTTTTTATCAGGAATGGGTGTTTGACTTTGTCAAATGCCTTTTCTGTGTCAGTTGAGATGATCATGTGATTCTTTTCTTTCCTTTTATTTATGTGGTGGATTACGTTGATTGATTTTCTAATGTTGAATCAACCTTGCATACCTGGTATGAATCCTACTTGGTCATGGTGTATTATTTTTTTGATATGATGCTGAATTCTATTGGCTAGAATTTTATTAAGAATTTTTGCATCAATATTCATGAGAGATATCAGTCTATAATTTTCTTTTTTTGTGATGTCTTTGCCTGGTTTTCATATCAGCGTTATGCTGGCTTCATAGAATGAATTTGGAAGTATTGTGTCCTCTTCTATGCTCTGAAATAGCCTGAGTACTGGTACAAGCTCTTCTGTAAATGTTTTGTAGAATTCTCCCATGAAGCCGTCTGGACCAGGGCTTTTTTTGGTTGGGAGTTTTTTAATTACCTTTTCAATCTCTTCTCTTGTTATGGGTCTGTTCAGATTTTCAACATCACTTTGTTGTAGTTTGGGTAGGCCGTGTGTTTCTAGAAATTTATCCATTTCCTCTAGGTTTTCAAATTTGTTGGAGTATAGTTTTTCATAATATTCTGTTGTAATCCTTTTTATTTCAGTTGAGTCTGTTATAATGTCCCCCATTTCATTTCTTACTTGGGTTATTTGTGTCCTCTCCTGTTTTTCTTTTGTCAGTGTGGTCAGTGGTTTGTCGATTTTGTTGATTCTTTCAAAGAACCAACTTTTGGTTTTGTTGATTCTTTCTATTGTTTTTCTGTTCTCTATTTCATTTATTTCTGCTCTGATCTTTACTATTTCCTTTCTAGTAGTATTTATTTTGATGCTCAAATTGTTCCATATTTGGCCAGTAGGTCCTCTACAAACTGGTCCCTACATCCTTTGGACCAGTCCCTGTTATTCTTTGAGATTATCACTTTAAACAGTAAGCCCTTTCCAGATGTGTTGAACCTTTTTCTATATTCCCTTGACTTCCTGGTGAATACTCAGCCAATTTCTCCACCTGATTAGAAAACTCCTGCCCTTCCCCCACCTTTCCCTTCCCCCTCCTGCATCGACCCTACTCCCCTCCCTACTCCCCTTGAGAAACTGGATTTTCCAGCAAAGAGACTTCACCCCTAACTAACAGGCATTCACATGGCCATTTTCAAACACAGGTCTATTTAACTTTAACACAAAACACCAGGCAGAGTCAATCCCCAGACAGGACTCAAGCAGAGGTGCCAGCAGTTGGTGAACACAGCCATCCTAATGGTATTTGCTTTTCCCTTGTGTAAACCAGGTGATGGTTGTGATAGATTTGCCCTTTGTTTCTCTGTTGCTTTTTTACACTCCAAAAAGAAAGCAAATTTTTATGATGTTCAGTAAAAAAGAGCACCCAAAAACTGAGTTCTCACCTTTAAGCTAGCTGTCCGAAGTGGAAGAAAAAAAAAATCAGATAAACTGTCCATTTTAAATTCAGTTTTACTTGAAAAGAGCAGCATTTTTTTTTTTTTTTCCATGTATCAAGTTGAATGACGAGTATTTTCTTTTTGCACCTGGAAATAGAACTTGCTAAAGACAAGATGTGGGTATGGGAGCATGGACAGGTTAACCTATAAGCAAGGTACGCACGGGCTTACCTGTGTTTACTTACTAATCTCTGTGTACAATTTCAGATGAGTTTCACTACATCTTTCATTATCCTCGCTTATTGGGTAATCTGTCCCTGTGTGGGAGCAACGTATGAAAAGAGAAATGCATTGACTTTGAGATTACACATCATATAATGATAAATATCTTGGCCCCTTGTCCAAGGAAGCCTAACTGTAGATACTGGCCACACAGGGGTGGGGTGTAAATACATTAGTCGCCACCCTTTTCAGCAGCGAGTCACACAACCTTGGACATTAGAGCCTGTCTCTTGAGAGAAAGGATGTCACTGGGGAAGGAACACCTGGGTGAGGTGAGAGGGTACAACCTTGTACGAGGAAGAGGCCTGTTGTCACTGCAGTTGGGAGAGGTGCAGCCACAACTCCCCCAGGTATGGGGCCAGGTGCTCAGGAAATCAATGTAGTATGCCCTCAAGGGAGGTGATGGGGAGAGAAACCAAACCGGACATTTGATTCTAAAAGGGTAAGAGTTATCAAAATGTCCTTTATAATTACATGGCTTTGAAGAAAAACATACAGATCCTGTGGTTTTCCTAGGGAGGAGGGCTTTCTGAATCCACAGACAATGTGTAAGTTCTGTGGGGAGAGGAAGTGGTGGTTTTTGAGTTGGGCTATCTCAGCAGTCATTTCATTTCCATGCTCCTTGCTCCTGTGGCTGCAGCCACACAAGCAGAAGATGAGGATAGACACTCCGGCTCTAAGCTGGCCAGTGTCCCAGGGCTGAGCTCATTCGGCCTCCGGGAAGCTGGGAACACAAGGTGTCACTCAAGGCGTGCATCTCCTCTCAGAAGAAAAGTGTCCCCACATACAACCTGAAGCCACCATCATAAAGTGGACCTACCTGATGTGCTTTCAATGATCAATATTTTATTATTGCTTCAATTACATTATTATGACCCACAATCTGCCCTCTCTGCTTCTCAAACACTTCAAAACCCTTTTATTTTTCTTTGACTCTTTTTTTTTTTTTTTTTTTTTTTTGGCCACCTATCCTCCTGATTGATTTTTTATTTTGTTTTGTTTTAACAAAGTACAAGAAAAACAGAAGTACTGTGGAAAGTGGCAGGATTTTAGATCAGGTTGTGGAGGGGCAAGGGGGTAAGAGAGTGGGAGGAGGTGCTGGGGGAAGGGGAGGGGTGGATATACTGCTTTTTATCCTATTTATCCAGCTGAACTATGAATTATTAGCAGAAAATGGAGATAAGTGGAGAGCAGAGACTGGGGACAAAACCATGGGCTTGAAGAATGGGGTAATTTAAGTGAGAGTGCTTTGAAAAAGTAAATGGTTGTACACGCATTTTATTAGGTAAGCCCCCACTGATTTCTCTCTCTGTGGCACTTGTGTTGCACTTGGGGTTTATGCCTTTCAGTTAGTGTCATGGTTGTTAGAAATACATCATTTGCCCCTTATTCCAGAATCGAGTACTACCTTTTTACTGATCTTGTTTGTATGTATATGTTCTTACAACTAGGTTATGTCTTTCTTTAGTGCAAGGCTTCTATATCCAAACAGTAAAGGAGCCCTGGTGGTGCAGTGGATAAAGCTCTACTAACCAAAATGTCAGCGGTTCGAATCCACCAGCCACTCCGCAGGAGGAAGATGCGGCAGTCTGTTACCGTAAAGATTACAGCCTTGAGCTCTGACAGGAATCACAGTAGAGGGTCCCGGACAAAGCAGGAGAAAAATGTAGAACAGAATTCTAACCCAAAAAAAAAAAAACAGACTTACTGGCCTGTCAGAGACTAGAGAAACCCTGAGAGTCTGGCCCCCAGACACTCTTTTAGCCCAGTAATGAAGTCACTCCAGAGGTTCACCTTTTAGCCAAAGATTAGACAAATCCATAGGACAAAATGAGACTAAAGGGGCGGGGCACACCAGCCCAGGGGCAAGGACTAGAAGGCAGGAGGGGACAGGAAAGCTGGTAATAGGAACCCAAGGTTGAGAAGGGAGAATACTGACATGTCATGGGGTTGTTAACCAGTGCCATAAAACAATATATGTACTAACTGTTTAATGAGAAGCTAGTTTGTTTGGCAAACCTTCATCTAAAGTTTGATTCAAAAAAAAAAGATTACAGCCTTGGAAGCCTTATGGGGCAGTTCTGCTTTGTCCTGTCGTGCCACTATGAGTCAGTTGAGTTGACAGCAATGAGTTTGGTTTTTTGGTTTATCCAAACAGGGCTGAGTAATACAATTTATTGAGTGTTTGCTATGTACTAGGCAAAGGACTGTGCTTTTTTTTGAATATTAACTCCTGTAATCCCCCAACAACACCATAAGGTACATATATTCCCATTTACAGATGAAGTAGCCGAGGCCCATGTTCACAAAGCCAGTAAGAGACAGAGCTGGGCTCTGAACCAAGGTATTCTGTCCACAAAGCCCATATTCTTTATACCCACGTGACATGGCTGGCACAAGCACAAACAAGGGTTCCTATGTCCTCCGTAGAAGGCAATGGATTAAAAAATGGCACAGATCCCTTTCAGAGCCTCCACCCCACAGCTCACTCTCCAGCACTCTTCAACCCATGTTTTCCTCATTTGTCAGATGGGGATGAAAATACATAACTCATAGGTTGGTGAAAGGGCTTGGCACAGGGTTAAGTGTCAATAAATGTTTGAGAACTCTAAATCGGTGACCTTAGATACATGAAGGAGTTCCTAGTAACCGGTGCCCCTCTACCCTCCATCCACGTGTTGCCCCTTTGCCAAAATTATGACTCTGCTAATTTTGAATGTTTAGGAAATAAAAAATATTAATTCCTATTACCATATTATTCACTATGTTCTCTCCTTGTTATATTTTCTTTTCCAGATGGTAACAAAAAATAATCCAGATGGGGTGCACTTGCTGTAAAATGATACAAAGGTAAAGTTGAAAAAGACTTCATCTGAACAGAGGAATTTGTGGTCACTTTTAGAGACCACGCATGGATTCAGTGCATTTATTCAGCTTGGAACATGATTGAAATTGGCAATAAATTAAGAGTTTGGAACTGCTTTGATGTCATTTAAGAGGATGTATGGCCTAGATTTTTAAACTCTTTTTGGTCACTCGTCAGAGCCTGTTGAGAATGCCATCATTCTCTGAGACGGAATTTGCTTTGGCTTGAATTTACATTTCTCCAGGGAGCTTCAACACAAAGAAAAGCTTAGGTTTCAGAGGATGTATGAAATTGCATCACTGAAAATAAATCGCCCCAACCACGTGTGCTTTTAATTTTGTCCATATTTTATTTTATGAAAATATTGGTGATATGCATAGAATGCAACATAAAATAAAGGGACAAAATTAACTGACAATCTTGCCCCCTTCCAAATAAAACTGTCTTTATTATTCTAGTCTTATTCCAGATACATACATATATTTTACTTATATACACATACCTATATATATATATATGCCTAACATCACATTATGTGTGTGTGTATATATATATACACACACACATATATATGTGCATAAAGTGATGTTAGGCATTATTCAAAACACATTTATCATAAGTATCTTTCATGCTGCTACAGGCTTCATAGCTATCATTTTAATGACTGTATGATATTCCACTGAGGGGATGTACTATCATTACTTAACCATTTATTTCCCTATTATTGGACATTTATCTTACTTACTTTTTTTTTTTTTAATTCCAAAAACCACTTCGTACTTTGCCTTCTTTTCTCCCTGTTCTGGATCTTTTCTTAAGATCTGTTTGTAGTGGTAGAATGTTCTTGTACCAACTACATCTATTTGACGTAGATAGACTTACATAGGTTTAGGAGCCCTGCTGGCGCAGTGGTTAAGAGCTAGGCTGCTAACCAAAAGGTCAGCAGTTCAAATCCACCAGCCGCTCCTTAGAAACCCTATGGGCAATTCTACTGTCTCCTCTAGAGCCGCTATGAGTCGGAATCGACTTGACGGCAACGGGTTTTTGGTTACATGGGTTTAAAAGATTAATTAGTCATAGAAATTAAATTAACAGCAATAATGGAAAGACAGAGTCTGTGGTAGAAAGTACTGATCCTCCTGCAAACCTGACAGGTTTTCCATATTCTCACCCCCAGCTATTTCTTTGACCCAGTACAAGCGTCCTCCCCTGGCTACGTCAATGAAGTAAGCAGCTGCAAGTTAGATGAAGATGACACTGTTAGATTAAAAGACAAACAGAGCAGTAAAGTCCTGGTGTATAAAAATGATCTTCAAGATGAGTACTTGAAGAGAACTGAGAGCCAAAGCAGAACAGCTAGTTTCCAGGAGCTCTGCCGGCCTCGCAGAGAACCTCTCCCTCAGAGGGACCCAGGAGGGAACCACTGCATGGAGAAGACTGGTGGTGCCGTCAATGGTGTTGGTCCTGCTGCTGCTCTGCAGCCCACTGCGAATCCCAGGCCCCAGCATGAGGACAGAGACTCCTTGGCTAGTACGGCAAACAATGATGTTCACCCAGCTCTTCCCTTCCTTGAAGGAGAGGGCACCAGGAAACAGGATTGTGCCCTACCAGTTTCAGAAGAAACCCAGGTCATCCAAAATGGAAACTCCAGAGCTCCTTCCAAGGCAGAAAGTCATGCCTTGGACATACAAGACCATGTCTTACAGATACCAGCTCCAGATTATCCACAACTTTGGGGCTCAGCAGTAGACAATGTTGATCATGAGGAAAAGGATTGTCTTTTCCAGAACCATACTGAGGATGAGCCCCCGAAGCAAATTTTCCTTCATAACTTGAATATGCCCTGCATGTTGGGAAGCTGGGATTCATTAAATGAGGGCATGGCAACAGAAGTTTTAAGTGTCTACTTTAAAGAGGAGGATCCTGCTCATGCCGAGCCTGTAGTTGACACAAGAAATGGGCAGAAGGATGTCCATGCTTCCAATGGAGACAGGAACGGAGAGATGGTGGACGAGGATGCAGCAGTGGCAGAAGCCCTTGCGGCTTTAGAAGCTGCTACTGCAGGAGAAGATATCGATGAGGTATATTAGGGGAGAGGATTGTGCAGGCAAGTAAGCTACTGTCTGGACATGGCTGAGCATGAGGGGTACATTTGCTCTTTAGATACAGAGCTGATATTCCGCCAGCATGCACCAGTGCAGCCATACCAGTTGTTTACACCAGCCTCTGTTGGGACTGTCATACCTGTGCCATAGTGCTTGTTACATATTTGGAGCATCACTCTGTTTAGATGGGCTATTGTGTAGAACATGCCACTAGAATAAAAATCAGAGTGTGCACCCATGTCCACAGCAAATGCAGAAATTAAGCAGCCTATTTGCCATCCCTCAAAGCTCCACAGAATGTCTAATTCAGGTGTTCACAAGAATGCTTTGAAGTCCCAATTCTTAATCCCAAAGGCACAGAATCTCAGAGCATTCTGTTTGACTGTAAATTCCTTATCTTGCTTTTGAGAGCCAAATGTTGGCCTGAACCTGAACAAGGTGACAATTCACTGAAAGTGCCTAATATGTACCCAGAACATGGCTTACCTTCAGGAACAATTGCCCAGGGAACTGATAACTATTTATTTAACAGTGAGTTATGCTCAGAAGCTTTCAGGGTAGAGCAGAAATCATCAGTAAACAAATGATTAGTCATTAGCTGTGATATTAAGACACCTTAACCTTAACACTTGTACATTATTACTTTTTAATCTCTTTTGGAACTGGGGAAGCTAGCCAACATAATTCATAAAACTGCTGTGTCATATTTGGGTCTTAAGTTCATGAGGTTTGGAACCACAAAGGGATATATGGATTGTTTTATGCCATTAAATGTCTGATTCTGATTAAAATATAACGTGTTTGTCTTAACTTGAAGGTGGTTCTAATTTTCTCAGATTGAGTATCAGTAATACTGGACGTTTCTTTCAATTTAGGAGGTAGACTAGTAAATTACAGCCAAGGAAGAGACCAAGTTAGTGAGCTGAACAAGGCCTTGGCTCTCTGTTCTTCAGGTTCAAACTCTGATGCCATGCCTACTGCCTTCCCTTAAGGATGACCAAGCCCTCTACAGAGTTCAGCCTTCTAATTTATATAAACAAGGACAGCCATTCTGACATAACTCATTGGAGAATTTGTGGTAGTTAAGGATGGTTGAAATGCTGTATAAATATACAAAAGTATTAACATGGAAGACAATTTAGTATGGTGTTTCATAGCACAGGCTCTGAAATCTGATTGACCCTGTCTTGATTTCCAGCTCTGCCACGTGGCCTTAGGCAAGTAACTTACCCTTTCTATTTGTCCATCTGTTAAGTGAAAATAATAATAGCGCATGCTTGTGAAGATTAAATGAGATGAAGCAAGTGTTTTTCGAAGTGCTTGGCACATAGTAGGCACTCAATAAAATAAGTCTTATTAGTTAAAAACAAATTCTTTAAAAAATTTTTACGTCCCCACAACTGAAAACTCTAATATTGTGAAGTATTTATAATGTCATTGCTGCATTTCAGTAATTAGTCATCATAAAACATGATTTCTGAGCATTCCAACATCTTTAAGATTGACATCCTTAAAAATGCTTTATAGGAATATGTTATGCTGGGTTTGTTAATATTGTGGTGACAAGGTGTCTCTACATACAAGGTCACTCAGCCCCCTGAAAAGATAAATTGTTGGCATTGTGAATTGCATTGTAGGTGTGTTTGCTATTCCGTTTAGTACACCAAATGCATGATGCACATTCCTTCAGCAGTTTCCCAAGTGTATCATTTGGGATTAGCTTCAGCCACATGTGATGAGTGGCTTAAACAAACAGTAGTTTATTTCTCTCCAATGTAAAACAAGTCTTTAGGCGGCAGTCCAGACTGCTGGGGCATCCTGTGGTATCAGAGATCCATTCTCTTACCATTTTAGTTTCTATTCTCAAGGTCAGCTCATGGTCCAAAATGGATAGTGGAGCACTAGTCATTACATTTACTTTCCATGCAGGAAAAAGAAGAGTCAGAAGATGCTGCTCTGTCTCTTTAAAGGACCTCCTGGAAGTATAATTTGACCGTTCCACTTGTATCTCATTGATCAGTAGCTGATCACTTGGCCACATCTAGCTGCAAGAGGGGCTGAGAACCGTAGTCTTTCTAGCTATGTGCATGGCCTCCCCAAATAAATTCAGGATTCTGAAACCGAGAAGGGGGAGAGTGGACATTGAGTTTTAGGGTGAACAGCTTGTACTCTCTGCCACACCAGGTCCTCAAAACACAAAAGCCTGGGATAATGCTAGTTGGAAAGAATTTGAAAATTTTTATTTACATTTAGTATGACACAGAAGGGACTTAAGCCTTTGGTTCAGGGGAAGGAGCACTGGATAGATACCACCATCTCAACTTGCTGTTAGTACCTCCAAACAGAAGAATAAAAGAAGAAAATTCAGACAGGGAAGGGGTAGGGCAAGATGTTAGTGCAGACAGGTCTCTTTCCCTTGAACAGAAATATCCTCTGCATACATATATAATTTTACATTTCAGGACTGCTATAATTGACATAATTGACCATAATTGACAACTGTCTTAGATACTAAAGATTCTTTTTGTGTGAATAAGTGCTTCCAAAGGGTTAGAGATGACCAAGAATTCCAAGCATTTTTAAAAAGCAATTCTCGCCCCTTTTGTCTTTACCCCGAAATCGAGTCTCCACCAAAGGATGTCAGAGGAAAGTCAAAATCTTTCTGTTGAAAAGAAGTTTCATATTTCAGCCTTATCCATCAGGTTGTCTGGCAGCTATCTAAGCATCCTGCTGCATAGTAGTATCTTCTTTCTGCAACATGGTGCAACCGTTATCAGAAAAGTAATGGTGAAAATAGTGAACATTTTCAAACATTTTGAGTAATTTGAATATACAGATTCGCCCTGAATGTGAGATACTATGATTTTAGCAAATTGCATCATGTGGATATTGACCATGTTACATTTTGATTTAAGATTATTTAATATTGCATTCTTGAGCTAGAGAAATACATTTAACATTTTACTGGGAAAATTAAGCTATCGTATAAATTTGAAATGTTTTTCTCTGGTTTCCAATGCAAAATGTTACAACTGGCAAACCAGATGGCGAAAGAGCAAAGAGAATTTTATATAAAACCCACTTCCACTGAGTTGATTCCAACTCATAGTGACCCTATAGGACAGAGTAGAACTGCCCCACAGGGGTTCCGAGGTGTAATCTTTAAAGAAGCAGACTGCCACATCTTCCTCCTGTGGAGCAGCTCGTGGATTTGAACCACCGACCTTCCAGTTAGCAGCTGAGTGCTTAACCACTGTGTCACCAGAGCTCCTTGAATTTAATTAATGGCCTATTTGCCCATGCTGTATAAATGCTTGCCATTCATCATTTCCCTTTCCTGTCCCACTCTGCTTCTCTGACCCAAAGAGTTACATTCTCTGTTGTATCCATCAGCATCACCAAGCAGGAGGCACTAGGAAGAATGATTGAGATACCCAGAACAGCAGGTGTACTCCCGACTTTCCTTAGTTTTGACATCTCCTGCGTGGGTGGCACAAACACTTAAGCACTCAGCTGCTAGCAAAATGGTTGGTGGTTTGAGGCCACCCAGAGGTGCCTTGGAAGAAAGACCTGGTGGTCTACTTCCAAAAAATCAGTCATTTAAAAGCCTATGGAACACAGTTCTACTCTGACCCACATGAACCACCATAAATCATAATCAACTTGGCAGCATGTTTTGGGCTTTTGGTGCAGTAACTTAGAAAATGGAGCTAGTGCTCGTTCCTTTGATCTCCAGTTTTCTACTGTAAACAGAGGACATGACCTCCAGTCTTTGACTTTACTCTTTACCGAGGGGAACTCCTTTCTGCTCAATGAGCCTTCATGATGAAAATTTGGAAATTCTTGCTTTCTGCTTATTTTCCCCCCTCTAGTTCAAACCTCATTAATTTTAAAAGCCTCCATTTTGGCATGTATTATAATTAAACAGAAGCAGGCTAACATTTGTTTTTTCTGGTAAATGCTTTTCCCTGTTAATTTGCGGAAAACAAGTCATTTATTTATTTGCTAAATTTGAAAGTTTCTCCCATATATCAGGTTATATATTTAAACAGTCTCATAAGTTTTTTTTTTTTGTTTTTTTTTTTTAATTGTAGTTCAGGTGAAGGCTTACAGAACAAATAGTTTCTCATGAAACAGAAGTACACATGTTGTTTCATGACATTGGTTAACAACCCCACAACATATCAACCCTCTAACTTTTCAACCTTTTTCTTTTTTGGGTGAAAATACACATAGCCAAAGATACAGCATTTCAAAAATTTCTACATGCACAGTTCAGTGACATTGACTACGCTCTTCCAATTGTGCTGTTTTTCTCACTTAAGATGAAGGCTTACAGAACAAAATAGTTTCTCCTTTAACAGTTACTGCAAATATCGCCCTATGACAATGGTTAACAATCTCACAACACATCAACAATATCCTTACTCAACCTTGGGTTCCCTATCACCACCTTCCTTGTCCCTTTCTGCTTTCTGGCCCTTGTCACTGGACTCCTGTACCTCGTTAGTCTCTTTGGTTTTACGGGGCTGTCCACTCCCAGGCTGAACAGTGAACCTCGGAGGTAACTTCACCACTGAGCTAAAAGGGTGTCTGGGGGCTATACTCTCAGGGTTTCTCCAGTCTCCTTTAGGGCAGTAAATCTGGTCTTTTTTTTGTGGGTTGGAATTATGGTCTACATTCTTCTCCAGCTCTGTCCAGAACCCTCTGTTGTGATCCTGGTCAGAGCAGTCAGTGGTGGTAGCCAGGCACCATCTAGCTGTACTGGACTCAGTCCAGTGGAGGCCTTGGTAGCTGTGGACAATTAGTCCTTCGGACTAATCTTTTCCTTGTATCCTGTTCTCTTCATTCTCCCTTACTCCAGAAGGGATGAGACCAGTGAAGTATCTTAGATGGCCACTCACAGGCTTTTAAGACCCCAGACACTACTCACCAAGGTAGAATGTAGAGCCTTGTCTTTGTAAGCTGTGTCATGCCAATTGAGCTAGATGTTCCCCGAGACCATGGTCCCCAGAGCCCTCCCCCCAGCAATTCAATCCCTCAGGGAGTTTGGATATGTCTATGGGGCTTCCATGACCTTTCCTTGTACAAGTTGTGCTAGTTTCTCCTGTATTGTGTACTGTCTCACCCTTCACCCAAGATACCACTTATCTATTGCCTATTTAATATTCCCCACCCCACCCCTCCCATTCCTGGTAACCAACAAAGATTGTTACATTTTGTGTGTGAACTTTTTCATGGGTTTTTACAATACAGGTCTCATACAATATCTGTCCTTTTGTGATTGACTTATTTCACTCAGCACAATATCCTTCAGTTTCATCTATGTTATGAGATGGTTCACAGATTCATTGTTCTTTCTCATTGCATAGTACTCCGTTTTGTGTATGTACCATAGTTTGTTTATCCATTCATCTGTTGATGGGCATCTACGTTGTTTCCATCGTTTTGCTATTGTGAACAATGCTGCCACGAACATAGGTGTGCATATGTCTATTCGAGTGACGACTCTTATTTCTCTAGGATATATTCCTAGGAGTGGGATTGCTGGATCGAATGGTATGTCTATTTCTAGCTTTCTGAGGAAGCGCCATATCATTTTCCAAAATGGTTGTATCATTTTGCATTCCAACCAGCAGTGCATAAGAGTTCGGATCTCCCTGCAGCCCCTCCAACATTTGTTATTTCCAGTGTTTTTGATTTGTGCCAGTAATGCCGGGGTGAGATGGTATCTCACTGTGGTTTTAATTTGCATTTCTCTAATGACTAGTGATCGTGAGCATTTCCTCATGTGTCTGTTGGCCATTTGAATATCTTCTTTGGTGAAGTGTCTGTTCATTTCCTTTGCGCATTTTTTAATAGGATTATTTGTCTTTTTGCTGTAGAGGTGTTGGATTTTCTTGTAGATTACGGAGATTAGACCTTTGCCTGACTTGTACTGTCCAAAAATTTCTTCCGCGTCTGTAGGTTCTCTTTTTACTCTTTTGGTGAAGTCTTTTGAAGAGCATAGGTGTTTGATTTTTAGAAGATCCCAGTTATCTAGCTTATCTTTTGGGGTTTGTGCGTTGATGGTTATGGTTTGTGTCCTGTTAATGCCATGTATTAAGGCCTGAAGTGTTGGTCCTATGTTTTCTTCTATGAACTTTATAGTTTTAGGCTTTAGATTCAGGTCTTTGATCCATTTTGAAGTAGTTTTTGTATACGGTGTGAGATATGGGTCCTGTTTCATTTTTTTGCAGATGGATATCCAGTTTTGCCGGCACCATTTGTTAAAAAGACTGTCTTTTCCCCATCTGATGGACTTTGGGCCCTTGTCGAAGATCAGGTGACCGTAGGTGGATGGATTTACATCTGGGTTCTCAATTCTGTTCCATCAGTCAATATATCTGTCGTTGTACCAGTACCAGACTGTTTTGACTACTGTAGCTGTATAGTAGGTTCTGAAGTCAGGTAGTGTGAGTCCTCCAACTTTATTCTTCTTCTTCAGTGGTGCTTTACTTATTCAGGGCTTCTTCCCTTTCCATATAAAGTTAATGATTAGTTTTTCCATCTCTTTGAAGAATGTTGTTGGTATTTGGATCGGGGTCGCATTGTATTTGTAAATTGCTTTGGGTAGAATTGTCATTTTCATAATGTTGAGTCTGCCTATCCATGAGCATGGTATGTTTTTCCATTTCTGTAGATCCCTTTGGGTTTCTTGCAATAGTGTTTTGTAGTTTTCTTTATATAGGTCTTTTACATCCCTGGTCAGATTTATTCCTAAGTATTTCATCTTTTTAGGGGCTATTGAAAATGGTATTGTTTTCCTGATTTCCTTTTCATCGTTCTCCTTATTGGTGTATAGGAATCCAACTGATTTTTGAATGCTTATCTTGTAACCTGCTACTCTGCTTAATCTTTCTATTAGTTCCAGTAGATTTCTCATGGAGTCTTTAGGGTTTTCTGTGTATAGTATCCTATCATCTGCAAACAGGGAGAGTTTAACTTCTTCATTACCAATTTGGATGCCCTTTATTTCTTTCTCTTGCCTTATTGCTCTAGCTGGAACTTCCAGCACAATGTTAAATAGGAGTGGTGATAAAGGGCATCCTTGTCTTGTTCCTGTTTTCAAGGGGAATGTTTTCAGCCTCTCTCCATTAAGAATGATGTTGGCCGTTGGTTTTGCATAGATGCCCTTTATTATATTGAGAAATTTCCCTTCTATACCTATTTTAGTGAGAGTTTTTATCAAGAATGGGTGTTGGACTTTGTCAAATGCCTTTTCTGCATGATGATCATGTGATTCTTTTCTTTCCTTTTATTTATGTGGTGGATTACATTGATTGATTTTCTAATGTTGAACCATCCTTGCATAGCTGGTATGAATCCTACTTGGTCGTGGTGTATTATTTTTTTGATATGATGCTGAATTCTATTGGCTAGAATTTTGCTCAGAATTTTCACATCTATATTCTTGAGAGATATTGGTCTGTAATTTTCTTTTTTTTGTGACATCTTTGCCTGGTTTTTGTATCAGTGTTATGCTGGCTTTATAGGATGAATTTGGAAGTGTTGCTTCCTCTTCTATGCTCTGAAATAGCTTGAGTAGTACTGGTACAAGCTCTTCTGTAAATGTTTTGTAGAATTCTCCAGTGAAGCCATCTGGGCCAGGGCCTTTTTTTGATTGTTGGTTTTTTTATTACCTTTTCAATCTCTTCTCTTGTTATGGGTCTGTTCAGATTTTCAACATCACTTTGTTATAGTTTGGGTAGGCCGTGTATTTCTAGAAATTTATCCATTTCCTCTAGGTTTTCAAATTTGTTGGAGTATAGTTTTTCATAATATTCTGTTATAATCTTTTTTATTTCAGTTGGGTCTGTTGTAATGTCCCCCATTTCATTTCTTATTTGGGTTATTTGTGTTCTTTCCTGTTTTTCTTCTGTCAGTGTGGTCAGTGGTTTGTCGATTTTGTTGATTCTTTCAAAGAACCAACTTTTGGTTTTGTTGATTCTTTCTATTGTTTTTCTGTTCTCTATTTCATTTATTTCTGCTCTGATCTTTACTATTTCCTTTCTTCTGGTGGTGCTGGGCTTTTTTTGCTGTTCTCTTTCTATGTGTTTGAGTTCTCTAGTTAATGTTTTGATTTTGTCCCTTCTTTTTTGATATGTGCATCTATTGCTATAAATTGTCCTCTGAGAACTGCCTTTGCTGTGTCCCAAAGGTTTTTGTATGATGTGTTTTCATTCTCATTTGATTCTAGGAATTTTTGGATTCCATCTCTGATTTCTTCTATTACCCACTGTGTGTAAGCAGGGTATTATTCAGTTTCCAGGTAGTTGATTTTTTTTCCTTGCTCTTTCTATTGTTAATTTCTACCTTGATGGCATTGTGGTCAGAGAAGATACTTTGAATTATCTCAGCGTTTTGGATCTTGTTGAGGATTGCTCTGTGGCCTAAGATGTGGTCTGTTCTATGTGCCTTGGAAAAGAATGTGTACTTTGCAGTGGCTGGATGGAGTGTTCTATATATGTCTATGAGGTCAAGTTGGCTGATTGTGACCTTTAGGTCTTCTGTATCTTTGCTGAGTTTCTTCTTAGTTGTTCTGTCCTTTACTGAGAGTGGTGTGTTGAAGTCTTCTACTATTATTGTGGAACTTTCAGTCTCTCTCTTCAGTGTTGTTAGAGTTTGTTTTATGTATTTTGGAGCCCTGTCATTGGGTGCGTAGATGTTTATTATGGTTATGTCTTCATGATGGATCCTCCCCTTAATCATTATATAGTGTCCTTCTTTGTCTTTTATGGTAGATTTTGTTTTGAAGTCTATTTTATCTGAGATTAGAATTGCCACTCCTGCTCTTTTTTGGTGGTTGTTAGCTTGATATATGTTTTTCCAACCTTTGACTTTTAATAAATTCACATCTTTGTTTCTAAGGTGTGTCTCTTGTAGACAGCATATTGATGGATCCTGTTTTCTTATCCATTCTGTGACTCTCCATCTCTTTATGGGTGCATTGAGTCCATTTACATTCAGTGTAATTATTGATAGATGTGAGTTTGTTGCTGTCATCTTGTAGTGCTTTTTTTTTGTGGTGCTGAAGTTTTCTTTGTTCTTCTTACTCTCTTGTGCTGAGTTACTTTTGTTTGTGGATTTTTTTTTCATTTCTTTTGTTTTTGTAGGTTTCGTTTTTGCCGAGACTTTATGTTTTTTGTCTTTATTTTTATGAGTTGGTTTGTTAACTTTCTTTGTGGTTACCATGAATTTTACCCTTATCTTTCTAAGTTTGAAGCAGTCTACCATTACTTGGTATCGCCTTGCCTTCCTCTCCGTTAGAAGATTCTATACCTATGCCGTTTATTCCCTCTTTTATTGTTTTGATGTTGCTGTCATTTACTGATTAACTGCTCTGATTCCCTGTTGTATTTCTTTTGGTTTTGGATAGTCCTAGAGAGTTCATTTCCTAGATTGGTATCTGGCTCATATGATCCTGAGTCCTAGGTCATGCCCTAGGGCTGAAGCTGTTTGTCCTCAGATCGAAGAACTTGCTTTAATAATTCTTGTAAGTTTGGTTTGACTTTTACATATTCCCTTAATTTCTGTTTATCTGGAAATGACCTAATTTCACCATCAAATCTGAATGAGAGTTTTGCAGGATATATTTTTCTTGGCTGACAATTTTTTCT
Source organism: Dugong dugon (assembly GCA_030035585.1). Taxonomy (NCBI): domain Eukaryota; kingdom Metazoa; phylum Chordata; class Mammalia; order Sirenia; family Dugongidae; genus Dugong; species Dugong dugon. The sequence goes on along the minus strand of CM057463.1, from coordinate 93,789,850 downwards.
TTCAAGATTTTATATATGTCATCCCACTGCCTTCTTGCCTGCATGGTTTCTGCCGAATAATCTGAGCTCAGTCTTATTGTTTCTCCTCTGTTTGTGACTTCTTGTTTTTCACGAGCTGCTCTCAGGATTCTTTCTTTGTCTTTGGTTTTGGCGAGTGTGAATATGATATGCCTTGGTGATTTTCTTTTGGGGTCTCTTCTATATGGGGTTCGTTGAGCTTCTTGGATGGCCAGCTTTTCATGTTTCATGATATTGGGGAAGTTTTCTGTCAGCAGTTCCTCAATGATCCTCTCTGTGTTTTCTGTTTTCTCCCCCTGTTCTGGAATGCCAATCACTCATAAATTTTTGCTCTTCATTGTGTCCCACATAACTCTCAGGGTCTCTTCATTTTTCTTTGTTCTTTTTTCTGAGTTTTCCTGAAACAGAGTTGTATCCAAGTGTTTGTCTTCAGTTCCACTGATCCTGTCTTCCACGGTTTCAAATCTGCTTGTCAGCCCTTCTGTGACATCATCCATTTCTGAAATCTTGTTGTTTATCTTTTGGATTTCTAATTGTTGTTTTTGTATAATTTCTAGTTGTGAATTTATTTTGGCATTTTGTTCCTGCATCATCTTCCTGAATTCTTCCAATTTTTTGTCTGTTTTTTCCATGAATTTGTCTATTTTTTTCTCATGTTTGTCAGCTTTTTGCCTCAGTTCTTGGAAAATTCGGAGTATTAGAGATTTGAATTCTCTATCAGGTACTTCTGGTGCATTTTCTTCCAGAGGAGAGTCATCTGGTGTTTTATTTTGGACACCTACTGGAACCATCCTGTCCTGTTTTTGTAAATGTTTTGTTATTGTCTGCTGTCTTCGGGGCATTCAGTAGTTATTTTTCTCGTTTATTGATTGTAGATTTGTTTGTTTCGTCCCTTTTAAAAAAAAAAAATTTGACTATGTCTGAGCAGGCAGACTGTATGTTCTTTGTTGTTTGCTCGTCTGTGGGCACAATACTTTTCACCTCCTTCTTCAACTGGCAGGGTCAGTCACTCAGATATGGTACAGCAGAGCAGGTCTAGCTGAAGAGGAGTTACTGGGACGGGTTGTTTGTGGCACTTACTACAGCCACCAGAGCAGGTCGGTAATCAGTGCAGGGAAGGTTCCAGTAGGCCGTGCCTGTGCTGCTTGGTGTTGTGATGTCAAGCGCACGGTGCAGGTAGGTAGGATGCAGCGGGGAGATTGTTATGTGTGGAGCTAAGATGGATATGGGAGAGAGGAGAGAGGAACAGGAGCCAAAAACATACAAACAAACAAAAAAGAATGCTAGGGGAGCCTGCCATTGGAGTGGAGAGATGACAGACTATGAAATGAAGAAAAACAGAAAGGGGAGGAGGAAGAAAAGAAAAGAATGAATAAATAAGAATCAGAAAGATTAAAGAACCGCAAAGTTCCCAGGGATCCCACCGGTGCAGCTATGAGGTCTGGGGAAGTTGCTCTCAGGTGTTGCAGTACAGCCTGGCTAGAGGGCTTAGAGGTATACAATGCCAGGAACTCAGGGAACAGAAAGAGAAGGAAGATATAGAGAGATGAGAAACTGAGCAATGAAGAAAGGCAAAAAGGGAAAAAGAGGAAAAAGAAACAAAACAGATTAAAAAAAAAAAAAAAGGCCCCCAAAGAAACAGAAAAAAAAAAATTGTAAAAAGAAATGCTCTCAGGGATCCCTCTGCATGTCTTTGGAAGCTGAAGGGGAATCTCCCTGTCCCACAGCTCAGCCTGGCCAGAAAGGGCTCCCAACTCAAGAAAAGGAAAATAAAACAAACGAACAAAAGCCCTGGGATCCCACCGGCATGGCAGCCCAAACCGGGAAGCAGCTCCACACTCGAACGGAGCTCCACAGCCCCTCAGGAAGAAGCAAAGATGGTGCACGGAGCCAGGTACTTGAGCGAAGGGAGGGGGAGGTGGCGAGAGGCAAGTAAGAAATCAAAAGAAGCAGAAAAAAAAAAAAAAGCAACACTAGCAGCCAACAGATGGCACTCAGAGAGCCAGCTAGTGCAGGCTGGTGTTTCTGGACAAGAGACTGTGTCCGTGGGAAGCAGAGGGGGCCGAGTGTGGGTGAAGAAGGGTAGAGAGTGGGAAAGCATATATCACAAATTACCAGAGCTCTGCAGCCCCTCAGGAAGAAGCAAAGATGGCGCACAGAGCGAGGTACTTGAGCGAAAGGAGGGGGAGGTGGGGAGAGGCAAGGAAGAAATAAAAAGCGGAAAAAAAGCAACACCAGCAGCCAACAAATGGCATTCAGAGAGCCACCCGTTTGGGTGTGTGAAATCCAAGCAGCCTCTGTTTCCCGGTCAAGAGACTGTGACTGCGGGAAGCAGAGGAGGCCGAGTCAGGGTGAAGAAGGGTCAGGGGTGGGAAAGCGTATATCGGCAATTACCGGTTGTTTTGTCTCCCGCTGGAAGCTCCGTGAGGCTGCTTTCTTGTACCCCATTTGTTGGTCTCTGATAGGAGTCCAAGATGGCGGATCTGCGCTGTGTTAGCTGGTAGGGGACCTCTGCGTGAATCTCTCCTCGCTCTCCGTTCTCTGTCAGTTTTCTCACTCAATTTGGTGCTTGGCTGAGTTCTTTATCTCTTCATTTGATGTTTTAGGGTTTCAGGATTGTTGTATTCTCTGTTCAGCTTAGTTTTTCGGATCTTTGCTGTGGAGGGACGGTGTGGTGCTTCTGCCTAGAGCGCCATTTTGCCGGAACCTCAGTCTCATAATTTTTGAGGCACCCTCAAACACTTGAAGACACATTCTCTGCAAACTGTATTGCTGATTGTAGATGCTTCCTCCCTGTGTGTGAAAGTCAGTCACTTAGAGGCAACTGTTAGCAAACTTTTTCAACTTGAAGTGATCATAATAAACATGCGCCTTTTGCCTAGACATTGGAGCCCTGGTGGCACAGTGGTTAAGCGTTTGGCTGCTAACCAAAACGTCAGCAGTTCGAATCTACCAGCCGCTCCTTGGAAACCCCATGGAGCAGTTCTACTCTGTCCTATAGGGTCACTGTGAGTTGGAATCGACTTGGCGACAATGGGTTTGGTGTTTTTTTCTAGGATAGTGTATGGCACAAAATGGAAACTCAGTACATTATTTGCTGAATCAACGAATAAAAACTCTTTACAGTCTCGTTGAGGAGACATCATGCAGCTAACTAATCTTAGATTTCTGGATGCTAATTGTGAGACTGTGATATGTTGTAATAAAGGTATAAACACAGGGCTGTGAAATCACAAGTCTATATGTATTTGAGAGAAAAATTCCATTTATTATTCATGCTTTCACTCTCAGACTAGCCTGCTCATTTGAATAAAGAAGCTTCACGGCAGTCTGTGGAAAAGTGGAGAGAGTAGAGTTTGAGCAGCCAGTGAAGGTTTGGCCTGTATAAGGAGGCCATGTTACCCTTGGGACTGCATCCCAAAGTGAGACAAAAATCTTAAGAAAATCACTGCTTGGGGCCAAGCAGTGGGAAACTTGACTGACCACATTTTTCAGACATTTTGAACTCAGTCTTAAAGTCTTGGGGGACACAGAAAAAAAGGATGTGTATGTATGTAATAAGACTCAGATCTCACTTTTCTCTTGGTTCCTGTTGTTGCCGGGTGCTGTCAAGTAGGTTCCCACTCATAGTGATCCCAAGGTGAACACTGGTTTACCTTGCTTACTGGGTAATCCGTCCCTGTCAGGGATTGTAAATTTGAAAAGAAGCTTTGATTCTTTAAGAAGGTGCTATGCAGTTGGGGGAGAGATAGATGCCAGCCATACCTAGAAGAAGAATCTTTAATGTGGTGAAAAAATGTGAAATTGTTCACTACAGATGATCTAGTAAGCAAGGTAAGCACTGTGCTTACCTTGCCTATTGGATAATCCGCCCCTGGCAACCACTCCAGAGGGTTTTCTTGGCTGGAATCTTTACGAGAGTAGATCCCTAGGTCATTCTCCCTCGGAGCCGCCGGGTGGCTTCAAACTGCCAGACTTTTGGTTAGCAGCCAGGTGCCCCCAGGAATCCTTTTTTGGCTCCCAGGGGTGGAGAAAGTTGCCTCAGGGCTTGGCTGTTCAGTAACACGTGCAACCATGCACCATGATGTCCAGATCCTCAGAGGTCTGACCAGACGGCCAGTGCCTGGCACTTCGTGAGCCTCTTTAACCTCCTGATAAACCTGGGGTAGAATCTGGCTGTGCCTCTTGCTTGCTGTATGACCTTGGATTTAACTTCTTTTTCTGAGTCTCAGTTCCTCATCTGTAAAATGGAGATCATTCCCATTTCCCAAAGTTGAAAACAGAAGTTCTCAAACTTAAGTGTGCCCTTGAAGCATCTGGCAAGCCGGTTATCAAAGTAGGTTTCTAGGCCTCACCTCTCAGAGACTCGGATTCAGTAGGTCTACGGTGGGGCCCTGGCATCTGCATCCTTGATGTGGATGATTCTTCTGCCACATTTTGAGAAACAGATGACTGCAGGGATCTCTATACCTTTCTGACCAATACAGAATTTTGCACACTTCTAATATATGTATGTTTTATTTATAAATAAATGCACTGGACTCTACTAGTATGTTATATATTTCATAGAGCGATACTGGGATGAGATAACAAATATAAATCAGTTTTTATGTTTTCTTGCCACACCTCTGTGATATATGAAGCATACTTTGGAGACCACTGGTTTAGAAGATCAAATGAACTTGTATATATAAAAGCACCTTCTCAATAGACAGAACTGGACTCACACTTTGTTGACAAGCACAACATACATATACATGTCAGCCTTCTACTCAGAAGAGGAGCAAACTTTAAAATGCTCGCTCCTCTGCCGCTGACCTGCTATTGTCTACGCTCCCCAACGCTGTCCCTTCATGCCTGATTTTGAGGGGAATTCTGTATTTGCTGCTTTTAAGTATTTTGGAATAGTTAATGTAAAACTAAGGGAAAATATAACCTAGAGACCAGAAGACAAAGAATTTTACTCATCTCCCATATCAAAACTACATATTCCAAACTAACCTGAGTGAGACAGCTGGGGAACAGGCTGATGACAATGTTTGTTTAGTCGGAATCTTGCTGCTTTGAAAGCAAAACAATAACATTTTTCTCTTGACATTAATTATTAACTTTTTAAAAAATGCAGAAAAATAATTTCATTTCCAGGTAGAAACTTTATTTCTACTCATCCTTCTCCTTTCTCCAAAATATCCCTAAAGCTGTGGAGAATGGCACATGTAAACCTTTGAACTTGTATGAACAAAGAAGACTCCACAGGCCAAAGAGGGTTGATGGTCTCTGTTCATTGACTAATGTGGTCTCCCTGTCTTAGATGATGGAGCTTAGAAAGGAATAAGTTCTAAATCACCAATTTATGAAACCATAAATTCATAGGTGCTAAGATGTTCATGACATCAGCCATTAGCCAGGAGAGAAACCAGCAAGGACTGTTACAGTATTTAAATTATTTTTTTTCAATAGGGAAAAAAATAAAAACTATCCACAAAGACACTACTTCAAAAGCATTCGTCTGCTAACTGAAAGGTCAGCGGTTCAAACCCACCAGCCATTCCACAGGAGAAAGATGTGGCAGGCTGCTTCCGTAAAGATTTACAGCCTTGCAAGGCCATGGAAGCTCCATGGACACACCCAAATTCCCTGTGGGACCGAATTACTGGGCTGAGGGCTGTGGGAACCATGGGGAACATCTAGCTCAACTGGCATAACATAGTTTATAAAGATGTTCTACATCCTCCTTTGGTGACTAGCATCTGGGTTCTTAAAACCTTTTGAGCAGCCATCTAAGATACTCCACTGGTCTCACCCTGTCCGGAGCAAGGGAGAATGAAGAAAACTAAAGATGCAAGGGAAAGATTAGTCCAAAGAACTAATGGATCACAACTGCCACAGCCTCCACCAGACTGAGTCCAGTACAACTAGATAGTGCCTAGCTACTACCACTGACTGTTCTGACAGGGATCACAATAGAGGGTCCCAGGCAGAGCTGGAGAAAAATGTAGAACAAAACTCTAGCTCACAAAAAATGACTAGACTTACTGGCCTGACAGAGACTAGAGAAACTCCAAGAGTATGGCCCCCAGACACCCTTTTAATAATTTAGTACTGAAGTGACTCCTGAGGTTCACCCTTCAGTCAAAGATTAGGCAGGCCCATGAAACAAAAGAAGACTAAAGGGGCACACCAGCCCAGGGGCAAGGACTAGAAGGCAGGAGGGGACAGGAAAGCTGGTAATAGGCAACCTAAGTTTGAGTAGGGAGAGTGTTGACACGTCGTGGGGTTGGTAACCAATGTCACAAAACAATATGTGTATTAATTGTTTAATGAGAAGCTATTTCTGTAAACCTTCATCTAAAGTACAATAATAAAAAGAAATTACCAAGAAGATAGCTACACTTACCGCAAATTATTTCTTGAATATATTGTTAAAATAATGTTTGTTTCCTCTGCTTGTTTTATGTACTTTGAAACTTTAGCAAAAGCGATATGTATTTAAAAAAAAAAAAGATTTACAGCCTTGAAAACCCTATGGGGCAGTTCTACTCTGTCCTATAGAGTCACCATGAGTCGGAATTGACTCAATGGCAACAGTTTTTTTGCTTTTTTATTTTTTAATAATCGTATAATTATTGATACAGAAATCTTATTTAGTGCTAATTTCTGGGAGCCATCAAGTTAAATGGCTTTTGCTTTTTCATAAATGCAAATATAGCTTAACTTTAAAAAAACTACCATTTGTTGAAGTAGTCCCTGGGTGGCGCAAACAGTTAAGCACTCAACTACTAGCCGAAAGATTGGCTGTTCAAACCCACCCAGAGGACAGGCCTGGAAATCTGCTTCTGAGAGGTCACAGCCTTGAAAACCTTATGGAGCAGTTCTACTCTGCCCAGATGGGGTTGCCATGAGTCAGAACCGACTCGGCTGGAGGGCAACTAACAACAGCAACCATTTCTGAGCATTTAGTATCAGACACTTCTAAGTTCTGCATATGCATTGACCCACTTAGTTCACAGTGATCCTATGAGTCGTAGATTTGATTATCTCCCCATTTCACAGATGAGGAAATAAAGGCTCAGAAAGCTAAATAACTCATTCGTGGTCTCACAGTCAATGGCGGAATCTTGGCTAAACGCAAATTAAATCATAAGCTGGTGCTTTTAAGGCCTACATAAGAGAGCCTCTCTGGAGAGTCACACACATTGCCATCTGACAAAAAGAAGTACTGAATCAAAACTTGAGATTCGTCTACAGACTTGAAATTTCTGAGAACAGAAAGCCTTTGGTCTCCATTTCAGGGAAGGCAACAATCACAAGGCTAAAGTGAATTCTAAGATCTGAGAGGTGAGAGAACTTTAATACAAAGTAATGGAGACAAGGACAATTCAGTTTTGTATAAATAAAATTGTATTTATTGAGGTCATTTGGGAGAGTTTTTTTTTTTTTTTTTTTTTCTGGTTCCTAAGATTTTAATAAAGAATCTAAAAGTTAATCAAAGCGTTATCTGTGAAGTCTCTCGAGTTTAATATCAGTGATATTTGTGTTTTTACAACGATCATGTCAGTTGTCTTAGAGTCGATTCCAACTCGTGGTGACCTCGCGTGTCAGAGTACGACTGTGTTCCATAGGGCTTTCAATGGCTGATGTTTTGGAAGTAGATCACCAGGCCTTTCTTCCATTGTGCCTCTGGATGGACCTGAACCTCCAACCTTTTGCATTAACTGTTTGTGCCACCCAGGGAAATAATCATGGGACCACCTATTTTCTTTTACTACCAAGCATGAAGTGGACACACGGGCCATTCATACTAGTCGCATGAACAGCCAGGGCATACCTTCAGATTCATTTCCTCCGCTCCATCATCTATAAAGCAGAAATGAGAGTCCCTCAGGTGGTGCAAACATGAACATGCTCAGCTGCAAACCGAAAGGTGGATGGTTTCAGTCCACCCAGAGGTGCCTCAGAACAAAGACCTAGCAATCTACTTCTGAAAAACCAGCCATTGAAAACCCTATGGAGCACAATTCTACTCTGACACACACATAGGGTTGCCATGAGTCAGATCAGCTCAAGGGCAACTGATAAAGCAGAAGTGACGGCTGTGTTTCCCTCAAGGCCTTACTGAGGCTTAAATGAGACACAGGGTAGAAAGTGCTTAGCACAGTACTCGTACAAAAAAAACCATTGCTGACTTGATTCCAACTCATAGCGGCCCTATAGGACAGTAGAACTGCCCCATAGGGTTTCCAAGGCTGTAAATCTTTACAGAAGCAGACTGCCACATCGTTCTCCCACAGAGCGTCTGGCGGGTTCCAACTGCCAACCTTTCGGTTAGCAGCCGAGTGCTTAACCGCTACATCATCAGGGCTCCTTCACAGTTCCCAGTACAAAGAAAATAATAAATGTTAGATAATGATTTTCTTAGCCAGTAAAGGTGATCTCATATAAGACTACTTTTTATAAGTAACACTCGACACTTTTTTAAATAACTAAATCTTGGTAGCTGTGACCACCAAGGCTGTCTGAACCTCAATCTCTGAACTGCTTGTAATAATATGAAATAATTTCTGAACTGGATAAATCATTTTCAACCTACATCATTAATAATTATCCAAAAGCAAAATGAATCTTGGGGCACTGTAATTTTAGGTTGTTTTTTTTTTTCCAATTATTATTTTCATCATTTGACAACTCTAGGATGCACAGTAAATTATGCTTAGTTGTAATTTTAACTCATATTACATTTTTTTGAAGTGAATATTTGTGGCATTAAAACTGACTGATTTGTTTTATCCTTCCTTGCCCAAATAAGTTTTATAAATTTTTTTTTTATTGCACTTTAGGTGAAGGTTTACAGAACAAATAGTTTTAAACAGTACACATATTGTTTTATGACATTGGTTAACAACCCCACGACACGTCAACACTCTCCCTTCTCAGCCTTAGAGGACCTTTTTTTTTTCTAAAAAATTTTTTAAAAGTGCATTTTCAAAGTAAAATGGAAACTGAATGTATGAGAGTATTGACTGGTTATTTTGGAGGGGTTGTTTTGGTTTGGTTTGGTTTTTTGTTTTGTTTGTTTTTGTTTGTCTTGGTCAGCATTAAGATAATTATTCATAATGAGCAAAACCATAAATTTTGCAATTTGGGTATAATGTTATGATTCCAAGAGCATTTTATCTATGATTTCTCAGCTAGACTAAGTTGGAAATAAAAAGAAATCAAGTCCTTTTTAAACTCACTGAGATGACTATACCACTCGCATGTCCTGTCATAAGAATAACCAGATGAAATTTCAGCCTGAACAGACATAGCAAGTGAGAACACCCTTATCTTGTCCGTCGGGGCCCATTCAACATCAGGCAAGGAAATCATTCTGTCACCTAAGGTATTTTCACTGGTGCCAAGACCATCTCAGACCTCTTAGGGGCAGTTACCTCTTCTACCTAGTTCCTTCCCTATCCATCTTCCAATGATGAGCAATGTGAATGTGGCTGGTATATCCAGAACTGACTCTCAAATGGCCATATTTGCATCATTTCACTTAAGAGGGTTCCACTTAATTTAGTGACTACTGAATGAGCGCTGTGACTACTGTACCCTCCCAGTGCTAATATAATCCTGAGCTCATATAATCCTCACAACCACCCTAAAAGGCACAACTAACAAGTCTCTATAGTTAGAAGATTGAGATCCAGGGAGCTTGAATAATTTGACCCATGCCACAGGGGGTCAGGATGCAAGTCTAGAGGCATCTGAATGCCAAATCTGTGCTCTTAGTGGGAGATATAATAATGAACCTTGTGCCAGATCAAGGAAAGATGGAAATTATCCAAAGAATAAAGGGGAGAGGGTTTTCGAGAGCATTTCAGAACAGAAAATACACAAGGGCTAGATCTCTCAGAGATGCATCCAAGGCAGCTCTGGACAGTCTTGGCTGTAGGGCTGGGATCCAGGGGCTTCACTCTCCATGTAGCTCTGTAATCAGTTGCTGTTGAGTCGATTCTGACTCATGGTGACCCTTGTGTGTCAGAGTGGAACTGAGCTCCCTAGGGTTTTCAATGGCTGACTTTTTGGAAGTAGATTGCCAGGGCTTTCCGAGGCACAGCTGAGTGGACTCAAACCTTCAACCTTTTGCTTAACAGCCAAGCGCTTCACAGCTTGCACCACCCAGAGACTCCAAAAAACAGTTGTCACAGAGTGGATTCTGACTCATGGAAGCCCTATGTGTTTCAGGGTAGAACTGCACTCCATCCTCATATATCTGCTTTGCTCTGTGAACATTAATCACAGCTTTTTTTTTTTTGGTTGCAAGCGACAGAAACCCAACTCAAACTAGGTAAGACAAAAGAAGAATTTACTTGAAAGGCTCATAAAACTTGGCAGGGCAGCTGGGCCTCAGGGACAACTGAATTTGGGGCTTGAAAGCAACCAGGACTTCTTTTCACTCTTCGTGTTCCCTTTCTTTCCTGAGACCAGCTTCCCCTGTGCAGTAGGAAACACAGCCTCTGCCAACCCTGAGCCTACAGCTTCAGCCACCAGAGAAATAAACCACTTTCTCCAGCAACCGTTTGAAAACACCCCACGGAGGGGCTCCATTTGGCCAGTCACAGATGGGTCACGTGCATACTTGGGTCATGTCCAGAGGAGCAGGATACTATGATTGGCAGCTCCCGCTAGACACACAAGGTTGGGTTCTAAGAAGGACAAGAAGCGTTCTCAGAAGAAGCGAGGCATCAGTCCCAGAAGGATGGTGCTGGGCTGATGGCACCTCAGCTATCCACTCACTGCACACACTGCTCTCCTTCCTCAGTTCTTTCCCCTCTCTATTTCTCCCTCCTCAAAAGTTAGACCCTCCTCCTCTACACCTCTGTGAGGGCTTTGAGATCTAACTGTAGCTTAGTTTCAGAGCAAGAACCTCACTAACTTAGCTCTTGGACAAAGCTGTGCGTGCTGGGCCACTTCACAGGCTGCTTTGATCAGGCACCGGCTGTGATGGGGCAAGTATACACAGGCCTTTCACTGAGTTACCTAGCCAACATGGCCACCTACAATGGTCCGGCCATCAGTGGGTGTTGGGCATAGAGACTGTGGTAGGCACCATGACAGGTGTGTAATATAACACTTAGCATGCATTTCCTCTAATCCTTAAATATGCTGTGAGACCCTAATTTTACAGTCAAGGGAGCTGCAGCTCAGAAAGATAAAAATTTTCCCAATATGGCACAGTAGCGAATGGCATAGCTGGGATTTAAACTCAACAGCAAAGGCCTGGCTACTTCTCTGAGATCACACTGTTCTCATAGTCACACCACTTCACTGGTAGGATTCAGGACAGGATTCATTCCTACCGGCTTCCAAAGTAACACCTGCGGGACAGTAACACCTCTCTAGTAAGAGACTGGAGCCCTGGTGGCGCAGTGGTTAAGAGCTACAGCTGCTAACCAAGAGGTCTGCAGTTTGAGCCCACCAGCCCCTTGCAAATCTTATGGGACATTGTTCTATAGGGTCGCCATGTGTTGGAATCCACTCGACGGCAACGGGGTTTTGGTTGGATTATGGGTTAGTAAAAACCCATAGTTGAACTTTTACTTCCATAAAATAGCTAATGGTATTATTTAATTTTTAAAAGGGAGACTTTTATTTATTTATTCAGCAAATATTCACGCAGCTTCTCACGCACCAGGCCCTGAAAGGAAACAGCACCACACCACCGCCATCACCAAAAGGCCAAAAAGCCATCCCCTCTGCAGTTCTCACATTCAGCCAGCAGAGGGAGCAAAGGACCAGCTCTGTGCTAGGCTGATGACAGGCGTGGCTGGAGATGAGGGGAACTGGGTGGGCAACTGCCCCAACTGGGCAGCCACAGAGTGCTGGGGACAAAGAAGTCTTGGATCTCCTTTCAGGCGTTTGGAGCTACAATGAAGGAGCCCTGGGGAGATCTGAGAACAGTCCTGGGAAGATGAGGAAAGAGCAAGGGAAGTCTTGTGTAGAACCAGCCTACTCCACTTGGGCAAAAGGGTCAGAGGATGGAGGAACTGGCAAGTACCTCAGGTGCAAAACCACGTCCTCCTTGGTCACTGCTAAGCCATCAGCCACAAGCACTAAATAGTGAGACCCCCACTTCAACCTCCCAACATTCTGCTGTCCTCAGTGGAAGGGGAAAAAGCGTTCTTCTACCTTTTCCACTGTATTAGGTGAGGGTGGAGGAACCCTATCAAGAAGATTTTAGAAGGAAGTGTAGGCGCATTCACGGCAAATTCAGCTAGGACTGGCCAGTGTCCGGAGACAGCAAGCTTAAATAATTCAAATACATTGCAAGGTTAGCTGTCAGTCTCCGCATACAACAGAGTGGTTACAGGTGTCGCTGTCCCAGCAACTAAGTGCTCAGGACTTCACTGAAGAGCTGAGAACAGGAAAGCAAAACAGTGACTCGGCGCCGCCCATCCCGCATTACACGTGTACTAGAGAGGCTGTCACAGAGGCTGATTACCGAAAGACACCCTGTTACCTCATGTGATCCCTTCTGGCTATGAAACAAAAGATTTGGGGCTCTCCAATATCTTCCCTGAGTTTCTTAGTTTTCACAGGCCTAAAATGTATAAAACCAGCTGTTCCACCTCCTCAGCATAAGCTGTTATTGATCACTGTTTTCAGTGATGCAAGGCCATATCTATAGGGAAGTTAAAAAACAAAACAGCAACGAAATCAAAATCCAATGAGGCACCACAAAGTGAAGTTTGCTGTGTGTAAATTAGGAAATAATTAACCAGGATACAGGGGAAAGCCGAAGTGCAGCTAGTGACAAATGACTGTTTGACAAGTGAATCATAACCACACTGAGGAATGGAGAAGAAAGGAGCCGACCTAAGTAATGTTAGCAAACAGTTTTGACTGGATACTGTAAGGCTAAAAACAAAAAGAACTGCACAAGAAAACTGTAATCTAGTTGATAAATTTGTTTCTCCCAGGATTATGGTTTGAGAATTTTGAAACTACATGTACCTTAGGTTTGAGCGAATAAGTTAAAAGACCACAGATATTAACAGCCAGGTTTCCTCACTGTAGAAAAAATAAGATACAAATAAGGAAAGGGGGAAGGCTAGAATGAATCTTGTGGTGCTGGACTAGAGTCAGAGGTATTAGTACAGACTCATACTTTTAATATATATATACAGATAGATACAAAAATAAGTATAGATGTGTGTATATGTGTGGGTTTGTGTGTGTGTATGTATGAATGCATATTTTTTCTCCTAGATCTATCCACTGAGGGCAGCCTAGAAGCACCCCAGTGTCACTGAGCACACCTATGCGCAGATCTTGATTTCTAATACCATTCGCCAATAAGAGGAACCGGAGCTCTTTGGATCAGTGGCTAATTCCACAGCCGGGGCAAAGAAAGTACAAGATAAGCATAGAGTTTATGGTGCCAAAGAAACAAAGACGTGCTTAAAGGAAAAAAAAAGATGGGGGCATGTCAAAAGGACACAGGAGCCAGCCTAAAAGCACTCCCAATGGCCAAAGTTAAGCAACGGAACTAATAATAGTATTGGATTATAACCCAAAGAATAAAATATACATGAATCCATACTGATATAATTGGATAATGAAAATTAAATAAAATAAATGAATTGGAGGGGGGTAAGGGAACTCTTCCTTTCAAATTCCAATTAATAAATACAGAATGAGGGAAATAGAAAAATCACCACTGGCACGCCACAGTAATAAGTACTGCAGGCAAGATCCACCAATGGATGGTAAAACAAGTGAAAGCTTATACGGGATTAGGATATTTGCCTGATCTCAAAGTATCTCCCCCAAATATGTATTCAGCACCTTGACTAAATGATCATGGTTGACACCAATAGAAATACATATCCTATAGGGTTGCTATGCGTCGGAATTGACTCCACAGCAACTTTTTTTTTTTTTAAATATGAAGCAAAGAAAAGGGTATATATCACCTCTGTGGTATCCTTCCTATAACGCAAAACCTCAAACTAACCATGACAAACAGCTGGCAAACTTGAGGGGTATTCTATGAAATAACTGACGAGTACTCCTCAAAAAGGAGCCCTGGTGGTGCAATGATTAAGCACTCGGCTGCTAACTGAAAGACTAGTGGTTCAAACCCACCAGCTGCTTCACAGGAGAAAGATGTGGCTAGTCTGCTTCCATAAACATTTACAGCCTTGGAAACCCTCCCGGGCAGTTCTACTCTGTCCTACAGGGTCGCTATGAGTTGGAATTGACTTGATTTGGGGTTTCTTTTACTCCTCAAAATGTCAGTATTCTGAAACACAGGGAAGTCTGAGGAATAACCACAGATGAAAGGAGATTCGGGAGACTGACAACTAAATGCGCTGTGGAGTTCAAAACAGAGAAAAACACCAGAAAAACTGGTGACATCCAGATAAAGAAGTGGTTTCTTTAATAGTATTGTACCGATCTTAATTTCTGAGTTTTGATCATTGTTCTATGGTTATGTAAGATTTTAACACAAGGCAAACAGAGTGAAGGGTCTACTGGAACACTTTGTACTGCTTTTGCAACCCTTCTTTAAGTCTAAAATGATCTCCAAATATAAAAAATAATTGAGAGAGGTCTTATGGAGGAAATCCAATGAGGAAAGTCAGCTAACTAATCACTTGGCCATTCGAGACATAAGAAATTAGGCACTGTATAATCAGGCTTGGTAAATTACATGACCACAGTTGTGTTTTTTGCGTCTAAGGAATCAATAATTGGGCAGTTCAAAAACCACACACTGACTGAGTTTGACATTTTTATTTTTAACTCTACTTTGGTAGTACAAAAGTCTTAAAAGTACAAACCAGACAGTTAAATACACACTTGACACTCAAAACGGTGAAAATTTTCCTTTACAAATTTTTACACCCAGGCGGTTGCCAACTCATTTATTATGCCGCGAAGCTGCCCGTCGTTAGTGTTTAGCATGTGATTTGCTGTGGGTCCCCAGTCCTTCTAAAAGAGGAAGGAAAACACAAGACCTGTAAACATCAGTTGCTTTGGGAACACATAAGAATTATCACTAGACAATATAAACTAGTAAAAAGCTTACATGGTGAAAGTATCAAATGCTTAACATTTGGCATATTTGAAAGCCAGCCAGACAAAAACTGCTCAAGTATTAGAAAATATTCAAAACATACTCTTGGTATAAATACAATTTTAAATATTTTTGAGTATTCTCTTGTCTGTTGTATTGCTCTTTAAAAAAGTGCTCTGACCTGAATAAAATTAAAAAATAATTAAAGCTGAGAAATATTTTACATTTTATCCCTCACCATTTTGAGGGCACAATATTTTTAATGCAAAAAAAGATGCTTTTTTGTTTGTTTTTAACAACTGGTCTTGACCACACATATATTTATTTACACTAATACACACAAAACAGAGAAGTTCCTATACTGCAACTCTCTGACCTCAGTGAAGCTGATTTCCACGCCGACTTCTTGTACCCCACTGTGTATACAAACATGCACACAGTGTGTGCTTTTCAGAGTTATCAGAAAAAATGCACATTACATTGAGTCTACCTTTCATTTAAAAGGTTAGAAATTTTACGTTTGGTGCCAGAAACGGAACAGAATGAGTATATTTACAGTAAATACTTTAAAATATATTTTAATGGAAATTATCTTTTAGGAGTCAAATGAGGAACATGGTTTTTATCACTGAAATAAAAGAAGTGTCTGCGGCACCACACCAGCAACACTGACACGGAGGAGGGCTTGGCGCTTTCCCAGATGGCAGGGGGCCCTCGCCCCAGACCTCCCATAAATGTACTACTACCTTTGCCTCTGGGTTCAAAGCTACAAAAAAAAAGAATAGGCTTTGCCAGGACTAAAGGGGAATTTAACCACAAAAAGTCTTTTAAATAACAAGCATTAGTTACAAGATGGAAACCAGGAAGTGCACCAAGAAAAACATGCCAGAGGTAGATTCAGGCCCATCTTTCACCAGAAGTGGGGTTTTTTTTTGGTTTGGTTTGGTTTGGTCTTGGGTAGTCAAAATAAGACGATTTTGCCTGAATTACTTTAAACCATTTTCTGCCTTTATTCAAAGGGCCAACAAGAATTGCTTGTCTCACGTTAAAAACAAATAATGAAACCATCAATCTTTTTTAGAAGCAACCGAGGGGTGGCGTGGTGGAGGCAGGAGTGAGTTAGTGCTGAATTCATGGTCCAGGTATCCAAAGTCTAGGATCTGGTCCCATCCGACGCCATTATCTCGTGGGGGATCAGTTTCACAAGGCTAGATTACCTCCAAGGACTTTCCTCCACCAAAGATTCACCTTTTACATTTTCTAACAGTTTAACTGTAAGAGGGTCTTCTTACAACCACTATCAAAGAAGGCACATAAGGGTTAGGGGAATACACAAACACCCACCCACCCACATACACACACACACACCCCCACACACACACACACACCGATGCACACATGTGCATGCACACACGCACGCCTGCGTCCCCCAGGCATAAGCTCAGACTATATATGAATAATTCCACTGTATATCATACGGGAAAAATTGCAGTGTGTACATCAAGGCAGGGGATGGAGAACTGGGAGGGATGGTGGCTGGGGGGTGGCCAGGAAGATAAAAAATGGGCTTTTTTCTTCTCTGGAAATGTAAAATTTTTCACCAGACTTTTTAAACCAACACTTGTTTCAAAGCAAACAGAATTCTGTATCCAGCGTAGTAACAATATTCCCTTTTAGGTCTGATCCACATGCCTGCAGACTCCATGATAGAAACTATAAAAGATACAAAAATATCCCCTAGGCAACTTCATAGCTCATTAAGTTTCAGTCTCTTAGAACTCTTCAAACAGCCACTCCTGCGGGAGAAAACAAAAAAGGCAAATCTTTACAAAAGGTTAATGTCCTTTTTAACCTGCTTGAATATTTAAACACTGAGGAGTCATAATCCACACTTACCCAGTCCCACCTCATCCCTCTTCCCATTTTACCTCTCTTCTTTGTAAAAAGGAGTTTAAGTATCACAATTCCAAAAGGACTTCATTATTAAAATTTTACAAACCAAAAAGAATAGACTCTGCGGACACGAGCAGACCAGGAGCATCAGTCCATTTTAACAACACATCTCTAAGGTGACAGGTGAGCATCCTCCCTGCATTCATGTTCACTTCTTAGGTGCATGTTTCGTATTATTATTATGATTGTGGTAAATATATATAACAAAACATTTGCCATTTCTATTTTTTTTTGCATTAACAATTCAGTGACATTAATTACGTTCATCATGTTGTATAATCATCACCATTACCTGTTTGCAAATTTTTCCATCACCCTTAACAGAAACTCGGTGCCCCCTAAGCAGTGACTCCTCCTTCCCCCTCCCATCCCCTCTGGTAACCACTAATAAACTCTGGTTCCTATACCATTGCCTGTACTAGATATTTCATGTAAGTGAGATCGAACACTATGTGTCGTTCTGTGACCGACTTATTTCACTCAGCATAATGTTTCCAAGGGTCATCCATGCTGTAGCATGTACCAGGACTTCGCTTCTCTTTGTGGCTGAGTAAATGTTCCATTGTCCATATGTGCCACATTTTGTTTATCTGTTTATCTGCTGATGAACCTTCAGGTTGTTTCTACATTTTGGCTACTGAAATAGTGCTGCAATGAACACTGGTGTCCAAGTCTGCTTGTGTTCCTGTTTTCAATTCTGTGGGGTATGTACCTAGGATGGGAATTGCTGGGCCATATGGTAATTTTATATTTAACTTTTTGAGGAACTGCCAAACTCTTTTCCACCGTGGCTGAACATTTACAATTCCACCAGTAATGGATGAGGGTTCTAATTCCTCCACTTCCTCGCCAACATTTTTTTTGTTTTCTGTTTTTTGAATCATAGCCATCCTATCCATTGCCATCGAGTGATTCTGACTCACAGTGACCCTGTAAGACACAGTAGGACTGCCCCATAGCGTTTCCAAGGCTGTAATCTTTACAGAAGCAGACTGCCATATCTTTCTCCCGCGGAGCAACTGGTGGGTTTGAACTGCTGATCTTTTGGTTGGCAGCTGAGCGCTTTAACCACTGCACCACGAGGGCTCCTTATAGCCATTCTAGTGGGGGTGAAATGGTATCTCACTGTGATTTTGATTTGCACTTCCCTAATATCTAATGACGTTGAGCATCTTTTTATGTGTTTTTTTGGCCATGTGCGTATCTTCTTTGGTGAAATGTCTGTTCAAGCTCTTTTGCCCATTTTTTGACTGGGTTGTTCGTCTTTTTGCTGCTAAGTTCTTTACAGATTCTGGATATTTAACCCTTATTCGATATATGGTTTGGGAGCATGCTTTTGAACTCCTCTGCCACATCTGTTAAGTAATGAGCAATAAGGTGAACATCCTCAGTCACCAGGAACTTTATATGCATCGTGGTGAGGTGTCTTTCCTAAGCAGCACCAAATGGAGTTAACTCTGGAGCTCTAATGAGCACACAGCGCAGCCTGGCTGGGATTTCACTGGGTCAGGGAGAATGCAAAGATAAATCCTGGGTCTTCAATTGGATCTTGAGGGTTCTGTACAGCCATTCTCCGGGTTATGAATGAGATCCGTTCCTAACTGTGTCTTCAAGTTGAATTTGTAGGTAAGTTGGAACAAGTGCATATGGTCTTATTTAGCCTTACTTTATTGCAAGCAGAGCCCTGGTGGCGCAGTGGTTAAGAGCTATGGCTGCTAACCAAAAGGCTGGCAGTTCAAATCCACCAGCTGCTTCTTGGAAACCCTATGGGGCAGTTCTACTCTGTCCTATAGGGTCGCTATGAGTCGGAATCGGCTCAACGGCAATGGGTTTGGTTGGTTGGTTAGTACAAGAAAAGGCTGAAAGCCTTTTCAATGATTTAAAAGCTGCACGTGCAGCAAGTGAAGGTGACTGTGAAGAAGAATTTGTTGGGAGCAGGGGTTGGTTCAATCATTTCAAAGTGAAGGCAAATGTACATAGCATTAAACGGCAAGTATGAGTTGTCCATAAATCAGACATTCCTAACCTGGGGACTGCATGTATTGTATTTTTAAGTCATTCTAACAACTAGTCTTTGTCAATGTTTACATTTACATTACAAATAAAGTAAAACAGCTGTATACTTTCCAAAGGGCTTCTTACAAGTATCTCATCAACAGTTACGTAGGCTCTTAACTCCTGTTTTGAAGACTGAAACAATCCAAGATAAGACCAAAATTCTAGAACTGCCTGTGTGTGCTGAAATGTATCAGGCAGGTAAACGTAAACAAGGCTAAGGAACAAAACACCCTTTTAATCATCCGAAACAGTGTTTACTTACAAAGGCTAAACAAAAACGAAGATGAAACCACATTGCGGAAATATGGCAAAAGAGCAAAAAAACCGAGACAAGTCTTAATTTAAGAACATGCTTTTTACTTATTTTACAGGTCATCCTTCCAGATATATAGTCTAGGGTATATTATCCACATTATCCTTTCATGGCATTCATAAAATTCATAGTGGTTATGCGAGAGAGAGAGGGGAGGAGGAGAAAGAGACAGAGTGAAAGAAAGAAAGGAGAGATTTTCCAAACAAGACGGACTGGGTAAAAGGACCCTCATCCCCTTAGCTAAAAACGAAATGAAACGGTGTCCCTAAAACAGCACAAATCAAGTTTGTAATTACAGATGAAATAAGTAAATGCTTGCACTGCATTGCCACAACCGAGCACGGCTGTACCACGGATTGTCCTGTGGGCTGAACAAAGTCAAGTCTTGGAACACTTTCAGTTGAGAGTCAGTTAATATGAAAGATGCTAGCAGGGAAAAAGGCCAGAGGTGGCGGAATCTAAAAATAGTCCTAAAAAAAACTAAAGAAGTAAAAAACAAGAGAGAATTTTCCCAGTAAAACTTTACACCAGGCCATTATCAGGAAAATAGGCATTCAACTATTTTTATGTCTCCTCTTATCACCTGCTCCCTTAGACCTAGATTTTTTTGCATCAAGGAAAATAAAAAAGCTAAGGGTGAGAGAAGTCAAGCCCAGAATGTAATGTTTCATCCTAGTAACAGTTTTCAGCCGAGCTTAGGAGAGTTTCCCATTTAGAGTTCTTTGCACAGGTTCAACTGACTTTAAGGAGAGGAGAGGGGCTGGAGGTTGAATCCGACCACATCAGCCTTGATCATCATTGCCTACCTAATAAGACCCCCAGTAAAAGCTCTGGGCACTGAACCTCTCCTAGTTTCTTGTTTAGAGGAAGACATTAGGTCTCAGAAGGGTGATATAACCTCTCTGGGTCATGGAAGCTCTGCGTTGGGGACCCTCCCAGGCCTCACCTTTTGTGTCTCTTCTTCAGGTTGCTCCTGATTTGTAACCTTTATAATAAAACTGCCGTCTGAAATACACGACTGTCCTGAGTTCTGTGTGTGAGTCATTCTAGCAGGAACCGGCAGGTCAAGAGTGAGAAGGGACCAGCACAACTTGTATAACGTCATAGAAGCTCCATAGACACATCCAAACTCCCTGAGGCATTGAATTGCTGGGCAGAGGGCTGTGGGGACCATGGTCTCAGGGAACATCTAGCTCAGTTGGCATAACACAGTTTATAAAGACAATGTTCTACATTCTACCTTGGTGAGTAGCATCTGGGGTCTTAAAAGCCTGTGAGCAGCCATCTAAGATACTCCACTGGTCTCACCCCTTCGGGAGCAAGGGAGAAGAGAACAGGATACAAGGAAAAGATTAGTCCAAAGGACTAACTGACCACAGCTACCGAGGCCTCCACCGGACTGAGTCCAGTACAGCTAGATGGTGCCCAGGAACCACCACTGACGGCTCCGACCAGGATCAAAACAAAGGGTTCTGGACAGAGCTGGACAAGGATGTAGAACAAAATTCTAACACACAAAAAAAGGACCAGACTTACTGGCCTGAAAGAGACTGGAGAAACCCCAAGAGTATGGCCCCCAGACACCCTTTTAGCTCAGTAGTGAAGTCACTTCCAAGGTTTACCATTCAAATGGGGATTGGACAGCCCCATAAAACAAAACAGGACTAATGAGGCACAGCAGTCCAGGGACAAGGACTAGAAGGCAGAAGGGGACAGGAAAGCTGGTGATAGGGAACCCAAGGTTGAGTAAGGACAGTGTTGACATGTAGTGGGGTTGTTAACCATTGTCATAGGGCAACATGTGTACTAACTGTTTAATGAGAAACTATTTTGTTCTGTTAACCTTCACCTAAAGTGAGAATAGCAGCACAACTGGATGAACGTAATCGATGTCACTCAACTGTGCATGTAGAAATTTTTGAAATGGTGTATCTTTGGCTATGTATATTTTCACCAAAAAAAAAAAAAAGGTCGAGAAGGGAGAGGGTTGACATGTTGTGGGGTTGTTAACCAATGTCATAAAACAGTATGTGTACTGACTGTTTAAAGAGAAACTATTTGTTCTGTAAACCTTCACCTAAAGTACAATTAAAAAAAGACGAAGAAGAAGAAGAGTGAGAAGGGCCTTCTGTCACTGATTAAGACTGCACTGTACACAATAGCTTTGCACGAGGAAGTGAAAAGTACAAATCACTGCTTAAAGTCCTCAAAACTGACACCAGAACCTAAGGAGAAAAAAGAAAGTTCATCTTTTTTTAAGCTCTACTACTAAAAGTTACCCAGCACTGATTTGTAGCTCTGATCTCTCCCTCTTCACAAACACACACTTATTAAAAGACAGCACTTCACTCGCACAACAGCTATCAATTTCCAGCTAATACGACTCCCATCACAATGACAATCTAGTGGAAAGAAGACACCACGAGATCAATGGCTGCAAATTTCCACCTGTAGCCTTATTTCTGATGGTGGAATGATGTACTAAAGGGTGCGGACTGCATGATGGAGCATTTGCACGTTGTGAAATTTCTTCTCATTCTGTTCCACAATTATATTGATATTAATAAATAAATCCACACTTTAAAATAGCATTTCTTTACTGCAGCACATTAATAAAAATGTTAAAAGATGCCTTCCATATTGTCATACAGCAATCCTAAACCACATGTGGACTGAAAAAAAAAAAGCTATGTGATGCTAACAGGAGTGGATGGCAGGGAGTGGAGACACCCACCCATCCATTACGTTTGTTCTCAGTTCCTATCACCATGGGACCCCGCCATATTTAAGAGGCCTGTTTGCTCTCTTTTGGGAAAATTTGCTGATTATACTCTTACACAAAAACCCAAAATCAAACCCGCTGCCATTAAGTCGATTCCAACTCACAGCGACCCTACAGGACAGAATAGAACTTCCCCATAGGGTTTCCAAGGAGCAGCTGGTGGATTTGAACTAACCTTTGGGTTAGCAGCCATACCTTGCCATAGCTCTTAACCACTGTGCCACTAGGGCTCCACAGTCTTATACAAGTGAGTGCTGATTTTGAAAATGTCAGTCTAATCCCAATTCTGTTCAATTCTGACACCAGCTGCAGATGCAGTACTTCTTCCTCTGATCCTAACCACCAGAGCTAGGTCACAAATTAAAGGGCACAGTGCTCTGGACTGCTGAGTCTACCCAAGACCACAGATGGTGGCTGCAAGCTCAGGGTTTCCCATGATATGCTCACTTCTTACCAGCTGGCTACAAATTCAAGGGTTTTCCACTACCTCATCCCCACCCCCAGCATGCCAGCCACAAGCTCAGAGGCCCAGCAAAGTGCCCTATATAACATCGAATTCTGATCTTGCTAAAAGGCTACAGAACTACATAGCTTAAACACACAGCTGGATTAATAGTTTTCTAGGACCCGTTTAAAAAAAAAATGGGGAAAGTTGTCTACAGAAACAGTTAAGATTCTAACAGTAATATTCCCACTAAGTTCTGTGATCAGTCACCAGTAATCTGTCATCCTTCAAGGCACAAACTTCTTGGTTAGAGGATTAGCTTGTATCAGGCTCTACTGAGCACTCTGTGGTTGCATGCCTACAGGTTATGGTTACTGAAAGTTTGATACCAAAATCTTGTAATGGTACTGCCCGTGTAGCATCCTGGCAGGTGTAGATTAATAGGAAGATACCAGAATCTACTTAGTGTGTGCAGTCCTTTAAATCTTTCTCTGATCTAAATTATGTGTTGAATTTTATTAATATTAATAGCTTGGTATTGTAATAAAGGTTCCACGTTTATTTAAAAAGCGTAACAGATTTATGCTAACTAGGCTTTAATCTCCCACATGGCCTTTTTAAGCCTGGGTTTCTCAGATTGTGAGCAGCACCACCTGCTTTTCTCTGGTATCAGCTCAAATAGTATTAAAAACTGCAGATTCCTGGGGCCACACTCCAGACCTAGAGAATGAGAATCCATGTGGTGGGTGGAGCCCAGGACTCTGCTTTCTTACAAGGTATCTAGTTGATTCTAATGCTCATAATGGGAGGTAAGTGGTTGAGTAAAACCCAGTCCTACTGTTCGCACCAGATAATAACTGCAAGAATTAAATTCACTGCCAAAGGGTGACTCCTGCAAACATCACAAGTCAGTTAATGTCATAAAATATATCAAAGAAATGGGGGAGGAAACTGGTATGACAGAATCGTTTAAAGGCTGACACATTAATTCAAAATTTCAATAATCAAATCTGAATTGTAAAATTTCAGAATTACAGATTTTAAAAAATTATTTGAAAACATTCAGGAACTAAAATTAGGCTAATCTGCAGAGGTCTACTTTAATAACCAGATGAAAGACTTATTAACATACCTGTGAAGCAAACACTGAGGGCCAACTACGTACAAGGAGTTACCCGACAGCCACAGCAAAGATGAGAAGACACAGGCTGGGGCCTCAAGGAGCTCAGAGCGCTTGTAGGGAAGAAGTTGAAACAATCAGCTTCAACCCCAGGCAAAATAAGGAATGTGACCACAAGACAAGTAAAAGCATAGCACTACCATGGCTGTGGATGGGACAACAGTGGTTCAGTGGTAGAATTCTTACCTTCCGTGTGGGAGACCTGGGTTCGAGTCCCAGCCAATGCACCTCATGCACAACCACCACCCATCTGTCAATGGAGGCTTGTGTTGCTATGATGCTGAAAAGGTTTGAGTGGAGCTTCCGGATTAAGACAGACTAGGAAGAAAGGCCTGGCGATCTACTTGTGAAAATCAGCCAATGAAAATGCTATGGATTACAACAGCCCAATCCACAACCCACCATACAGATGGCACAGGATGGGGCAGAGTTTTTTTCCATTGTACAAGAGGTCACCATGAGCTGGGGGCCAACTCATTGGCAGCTAACAACAATAATAACGTGATGGCTCCGGGGAGGAAAAATTAAGCTTTCATGTAAGGAGGAAGTTTTCCTACAAAGAACCCTTGAACGATGAACAGGTTTCAGAAAGCAAAGATGGGGGAAAGCATTTAGAGAATAAACAAAGCCATGGATATGCAGGCATGAATACACAGGGTGTGTTCTGGGGAGCAATAAGTGAATGTGCTGATCAGGCATTCCTTCTCTGGGGTTTGCTGAGCATGTAGATCAAGTGGCAGGAGACAGGCTGGAGAAGGGGAGGAATCATCTTGGTACAGGAAACAGCTGAAGTCCTGGTAGAGGAACAAGGATGTCACTATGAGGGGCAATAACCGCTAGGGCAGAAGGAAAAGAAAGGACCCCATGCGGATGTAGAAGTACCAGGAAATCGCTGTACTTAGGAAAGAGTTTCACGGAGAGTTGGCCAGTAAAATGTTTAGGAAGGTTAAAGGCCAAAACAAACAAAGATTTCTGGATAATTAAAACTATATATTGGAAAAATATCAATTATGCATTTTTTCAACAAAAAAAGGAATATATACAGTATATTTCCTGTGTGTCAGGAAAATATACACCAAAATGTTAGTGGTCTGCTCCAGACAGCAGGATTTATGGGTGTTTTATCTCCTTCTTTTTGTGTATCTGTATTTTCTGTTTGTTCTACAATAAAAATATATTGCCTATATAACAAAAAGGGGGAAGGGGTGGGTCAGTGGTAGAATTCTTGTCTTCCATGTGGGATACCCAGGTTTGATTCCCGGCCAGTGCACTTCAGGCACAGCCACCATTCGTCTGTCATGATGGATTTGCAAGTTGCTATAATGCTGAAGGGGCCCTGATAGCACAGTGGTTAAGAGTTCAGCACAGTGGTTAAGAGTTCAGCTGCTAACGAAAAGGTCAGCAGTTCGAATCCACCAGCCACTCCTTGGAAACCCTATGGGACAGTTCTACTGTGTTGTATAAGGTCGCTATGAGTTGGAATTGACTTGACGGCAATAGGTTTTTTTTTTTTTTTTTTGAATAACGATGAGCAAGTTTCAGCTGAGCTTCCAGACTAAGGTGGACTAGGAAGAAAGGCCTAGCGATCTACTTCTGAAAACAAGTCAATGAAAATCCTACGGATCACAATAGTCCAATCCACAAATGATCATGAGGATGGCATAGGATCTGGCAGCATTTCAATCCGTTGTGTATGGCGTTGCTATAAGTTGGGGAACAGCAGCTAACAATGACATGTAATTAAAAAGCAATAACTTTTTAAGGAAATTTTTTATTAATAGAAAGCATCATTACTAACACATCACTAATTATAGACAAAGTGATACACAACTGAAACACCCACTAGCCTAAAAGCAAACACATCCAATTTAATCTGAGTATCTTAAAGGGTTAAGGAACCTTTGAGATGATCTAATGCAGAAATCTCTCTCAGCACTTCTAGTTGGATATTTCACAGATGCTCACACCCACACAGAAATGCTTGTTCTCTTACTGGCCAGCTCAGGCTGTTATGAAACTCAGGAGCAAATGATAGGTCAGGAGGCCAACCAATACCCAAGAACTTAAATTCTGAATTATTAAGTCTCACGAGGATAGTCTCCTAAACATTTTGGATTTCAAACATCCTTCAGAATATAATTTTTAAAGGAGCTACCCTACCCTATTTCAACTGTGAATAATAAAGAGATATCAGCAGTGATATTAAAAGAAAACAAAAAACACAGGACCAGCTATAGACTTGGGCAAATCATTTCTCTCTCTCTCCCCATCATATTCTCTCTTCAGTTTCCAGGTCTCATCTCATTCTAAAAATCTCATGATAATGCAAGGTTTGCAAACACACAACACTGAGGAAGTACCTAATATGCTGTGGCTTCCATCTGGCTTTATCACTTTCTTGGGATCCTCACCCTTGGAACTCAATCAACATGCTTTTAAAAAGCCCAGGCCACATGGAAAGCATGTGTGTAGGTATTACGTCCAGCAGCCCCAGCTAAGGTCTTAGCTGGTGGCTAGCATCCACTGCCAGACATGTAATTCTGCATAAGCAACCTTCAGATGATTCCTGCCCCCAGCCCTTGAATCTCCCAAATAAGAACCCAGACATCATGCAGCAGAAAAGCTAATCCCACTCTGCCCTGGCTAAATTCCTGATCCACAATCTATGAGCATAATAAATGATTATTTTATACTTAAGTGGTTTGGGGGTAATTTCACAGTAACCAGAAGAATGAATAAATATATACAAGTTATGAATTGAATTGTGTTCCCAAAAAATATGTGTTGGAGATCGAATTACTTAGCCGAGGGCTGAGGACATCTAGCTCAATTGGCGTAACATAGTTTATAAAGAAGAAGTTCTACATCCTCCTTTGGTGAGTAGCATCTGGGGTCTTAAAAGCTTGTGAGTGGCCATCTAAGATACTACACTGGTCTCACCCCATCTGGAGCAAGGGAGAGTGAAGAAAACCAAAGACACAAGGGAAAGATTAGTCCAAAGGACTAATGGACCATGACCACCACTACCTCTACCAGACTGAGCCCAGCACAACTAGATGGTGCCCGGCTACCACTACCGACTGCTCTGACAGGGATCACAATAGAGGGTCCCAGACAGATCTGGAGAAAAACATAGAATAAAATTCTAACTCACAAAAAAGGACCAGACTTACTGGCCTGACAGAGACTGGAGAAACCCTGAGAGTACAGCCCCCTGACACCTTTTTAACTCAGTACTGAAGTCACTCCTGAGTTCACCCTTCAGCCAAAGATTAGACAGGCCCATAAAACAAAACAAGACTAAATGGGCACACCAGCCCAGGGGCACGGATGAGAAGGCAAGAGGGGCCGGGAAAGCTGGTAATGGGAAACCCAAGGTCAAGAAGGTAGAGTGTTGACATGTCATAGGGTTGTTAATCAATGTCATAAAACAATATGTGTACTGTTTAATGAGAAACTAATTTGCTCTGTAAACCTTCATCTAAAGCACAATTAAAAAAAAAAAGAAAGTGTTAGAATCTAACCTCTAAACCTGTGGATGTAATCCTGTTTGGGAACAAGATTTACTTTGTCATGTTAAGGAGGCCACATCAGTGTAGGGTGTGTCTTAAACTTAATGACATTTGTATATAAAAAGAGTAGATCAGACACAGAGAGAAGGGAACACAAATGGAAAAGACAGATGCCACATGGCGATCACCAGGGGATCAAAGAATGCCAAAGCTAGAGAAGCCGAGGCAAGGATTTTCCCCCAGAGCAAACACAGGGAGCCTTCCTCTAGAGCCGGTGCCATGATTCAGACTTCTAAGCTAGCTACACTGTGAGAAAATAAACTTCTGTTCATTAAAGTTACCCACTTGTATTACTTCTGTTACAGCAGCACTAAGAAACTAAGATATCTATATATCTGTATACTGGAGCCCTGGTGGCTCAATGGTTAATAGCTACGGCTGCTAACCAAAAGGTCGGCGGTTTGAATCCACCAGCCATTTCCTGGAAACCCAATGGGGCTTTTAACTCTGTCCTATAGGGTTGCTATAAGTCTGAATTGACTTGATGGCAACGGATTTGGTTTTTGGTTTGGTATATGTGTATCACTTCTGAAACACACTGTAATATTTTACAACCAGCAGCTTTTTTCAGATACTGATATATAACAGATGCCCTGTGTCTGCATATAGCTCTACTTCAATTTTGGGCATTTGCAGGTCATTCAATTAAATTTAATCCGTTTCAGTTAATCGCCCATAGATGGATATTTAAAGTTGTTTCCAGTTATTTGCTACTATAAATAAAGCTGAAATGAACAACTTTGAACATGCCTTTGCACTCCTTTTGGTATCTACAATTGGAATCACTTGGTCAAAGGGTATATATTGAAATTTTTGACATTTCCAAATGCCACCACAAAAGTCTATACCAACGTAGCCTTCTCTGCTTTGGTGTGTAGTAATGCCCGTCTCCCTGCACCTTCTCCAGCACTGGACGCTAACCAGAGTGATCATGTAAACGTGTCTACCGGGGAGGTTTTGGTTTATATATGCTTATCCAAAACAGCTATTCATCGTGCTCCCTTTCACTCGCGGAAGAGTCTAATTTTAAAGGCAAGTTACAAGGTCATGCTACTGTCTGCATTCATCTTTGCCAAAAGCAAAGAGTGGTCTCATTATGTTAGTATTTATTTGGTTCTTAGTGAAGTTGGACATTTTTCATGTTTATTGACAACTTCTTCCAGAAGTTGCCATACTGTGGCCCTCATTTTGGAGAGGAGGCTTAATAACTGAAATCTTAACTTGGTTATATCAGTAGTGAGCATATTTTTACGTATGTTGCTCAATTTATGAAAAATACAAATGGTTAAAGATATTATCAAAATGAAACAGCATTTTTAAGTAACAGGGAGAAAATGTATATTCCCCCACATTACACTGCCTTCTTTACTGAATAATGCCAATGAGAAATTCCACGTTCCTTATAGTGACATAGAAGTAGCTTTGAATCTTCTGACACTAGATTTGAATCTTACTGGAAAAGTTGCTCTTTACTGGCTTATATCCTCATAGCAATTTAAATACGTTCATATAGTTAGCAACAATGGATTTCCCAAATAACAAAAACTAAGTACTTGTGATTTACCAGTTCCTGGGGTGGTGTGATTCAGAGCACTTTATTCCAAGTAAACTGTAACTGACATCAAAAGTTATACTGTACTCAGAAAATCCAACATTTGACTGAGAATTATTTGAATGCAAATCAGCGGTTCTCTATTAGTCTCAACACACTTATGATTTAATGGCAGAATAACTTATTTGTCTGAACAGTAACTCTTTCTAATAAAGAAAACCAAACAAGTAAGATATTGCCTCTCTGTTGGCTTGTAAGCTACAGTTCAGCTAACTGGCCTTAAATAAGCCTCTACCTGAGTATCACAGGAACACTACTACTAATACCTTGAAGGTTATAGCTAATCCAGGCCTCTTTGAGCCTGAGGAGAATGAAAAAACATTAATTTTTCATACATTTATTTGCTGAGTAGTTACAAACTGCTGATCTGATATACGATAGTTATAATAACATCTAACATTCACCTAGGGAGCACGTTTAAGTGCCAGGGCACTCTAGGAGGTATTTATTATTATTACTAGTAGGGTAGTAGTATTCTCACTTTTGACATACAGAAACTGAGGAATCAAGAGGCTAACAAACTTATCCAAGATTACACAACTAAGATGTGACAGATCAGGACTTGAACCCAAGTAGTCTGATTCCAAGGAGCCCTGGGAAAACAGCGATTAAGCGCTCGGCTGCTAACCGAAAGGTCAGCAGTTTGAACCCAACAGCCACTCTGCAGGAGAAGGATGTGGCAGTCTGCTTCCATAAAGATTACAGCTTTGGAAACTCTTTGGGGCAGTTCTACTCTGTCCTAAAGGGTCACTATGAGTCAGAATCGACTTGACGGCAACAGGTTTGGATTTTTTTTTTTTTTTTTAGTCTGATTCCAGAACCTATAATGTACTTACTACAGTGCCCTAAGTCCTGTTAATTACAGAAAATAAGCATTATTACTTACAGTTTTTTTAAAGCTAGTAGAGCTCCCAGTCACAAGTAACAAATTAAGAAATATTAAAATCCTGGTTATAACTAATATCTTCTTTCTAACTGTAGGTAAACATGTCTCCAAAGCATTTCATTTTCTGCTTCCCTGGAGCCCCCTTGGGTCTTCAGGTCCTCCTAAGTCCCCATGAGCCTCCAAAGCTGTGGAACTTCTATGGGGAGAAGGGCAGATATAGTAGCCTCCCTTTTGTAAGTTTTGTCAAAGGGCTGGCATGGGTGAAAGGCCAGAGGAGATAAGCTCTTTGCAGGTTCAGCAGGTCAATTTCCGGACAATAACAGGGAGGGGCCCTGCGGGAAACCCGTCTAGAGAGACAGGGAGGAGGCGGCTTGCTGTTGTGGCAATTCAAAACAAAAAATAACCTCTGGTCTCCATGATATCTAGATTCTGAGAATACTGACAAATATATTTCCGTGTTTTCCATGCACAGAACAAGGCTGTCGAAGAATAATTTAGAAAGAATGTCAACATTGATGACAACAGAGTATGTTTCTAGGTTTACCAAAAAGTCCCAGATCATGTCCATAAGTGTCTTGAAGCTACTCCCACCAAGAAAAGACAAATTAGGCACACAACTTTGAAAACATGTTCAACATGTTCACTCTTCATGGCTCAATCAACGTGGGTGGGTAAAAACTGAGCCTTCCTGAACCCTCAGTGGGTAGAGTAAAAACTCAACAGTCAGGGCAACACAGGACTTCAGTAAAAAGCAAGATGCAGACGAAGATCTATGCTCTCATTTGTGAAAGGCAGAGACAGGGGCTGCATATCCACATACATGCTGAACAAGCATGCATATGCATCGGGTGATCCTGAAAGAACATGGAGGACACTGACAACCAGGGACCTCTCTTGGGAAGGGCACTGGGAGGCGGTGTTAAGGGCATGGGAGGATGGGGGTGAAGTTTTTTTTTTTTAACTCATGTTTCACCCTGCAGTCTTTTATGTTGTTTATGTTATCAGGTACATGTCCTATTTTTCAAATAAAAAAAAAAAGATTCTATTTCAAATACTTGTAACATCCAATACATTGGAGATGGTGAAGGGACTGAACTATCAGGAAGCCTGAGTCCAGGCTCTGCCACTGACGATCAGGATGATGAACAACATACGTAACCGCCTAGGTTCTCAGACTGAAAATTCTAAAGGAGGGCACCAGGAGGCAAAGGAACAGACGTCTACAATGAAAACTAGAATATAAACTCCACAAGAGCACGGCACTTGTCTGTCTTACATACTGCATACTTACATACTTACTTACATACTGTATCTCTAAGGCCTAGCAAAGTGCCTGGTACATAGTAGGGGTGCAATAAATACTTTTTTAAAAGACTGCAATGTACTTGAATTGAACTGCACTATCATAACTCCCTTGAGATCTAAAAGTTTAAGATCTTACTTTGTCTGTAAGAAAACAGACCTGATCCAGGCAGAGCTTTGAAAGCCAAATTACATCAGATGGCCCCCATCACAGACCAAAGGGGGCCATCCTGTAGTGAAAGCTGATGAGGGGGAAGTGATCACTACTGTAAGCTACTGTGATATGTTGAATAAAATTTTTCCTTTTGGGGGAAAGAAAAGCTCTTTCCCATTATGAAGCTACGGAGCATGTTAATACCATAGTGTAGATTTCTTCCCACCCAAGTCCTCTCACTACCAAGCCCTGTTTCAAGGGAAAATTACTTAGTCCCTCCTCTGGGCCTGTTTCTCCACCTGTAAAGTGGGCATATTATCACCCAAAACCCATAAGGTTGCTTTTTAACTGCTGTCTCTCATTCAGACTTTCTCTTCACTATGGCTGGTTCTACCTGCCTACTCTTCTCACAGCCATGGAGCATCCCTAGAAAGATATGAGGAAGGGAGTTTTTAATTCTGGTGGAATCCAGATTTCTGGAGCCACGGAGGAAAAATGACCCACTCAAACTATCACCGTGAGATAATCTTTGAACCTTAAACCTTGAGAAAACTGGTTTAAGTCAAACAATGTTGTCGTTTTGTATGACACTGAGTCATAGAACTGCCCCCAAAGGTTTCCTAGACTGTAATCTTTGCGGGAGCAGATCACCAAGTCTTCTTCCGCAAAGCCGCTGAGTGGGTTCGAACCGTCAACCTTTCGGTTAGCAGCCGAGCTTTTAACCTTTGTGCCACCAGGGTTCCTTAGGTCAAACAATACCTGTTGCCGTCCAGTCAATTCTGACTTGTCTTAGTCATCTCGTGCTGCTGTAACAGAAATACCACAAGCGGATGGCTTTAACAAACAGAAGTTTATTCTCTCACAGCTCCAGGGAAAGGCTTTCTCTTTTGGTTCTGGAGGAAGGTCCTTGTCATCAATCTTCTCCTGGACTAGGAGCTTCTATGCGCAGGAACCCTGGGTCCAAAGGACGTGCTCTGCTCCCAGTGCTGCTTTTTTGATGGTATGAGGTCCCCCTGTCTCTCTGCTCACTTCTCTCTTTTATCTCAAAAGAGATTGGCTCAAGACACAATCCAATCTTGCAGACTGAGTCTTGCCTCATTAACATAATCCATCTGTAAGTGGAAGCTTGCATGTTGCTATGATGCTGAATAGGTTTCAATAGAGCTTCCAGACTAAAATGGACTAGGAAAAAAGTCCTGGCAATCTACTTTTGAAAATCAGCCAGTGAAAGCCACATGGATCACAATGGTCTGATCAGCCATCGATCATGGAGATAGCACAAGACCAAGCAGTGTTTCGTTTCGTTGTGTATGGGGTCACCATGAGTCAGAGGCCAACTCCACGGTAGCTAAAATGATGAGTGCTATCTAGTTTTCCACCATCACTTTCCTCCCTGGCGATTTGACAAAAGACGAGCAATGTAGAGGACTGCAAATAAAGCAGCACAACCTCAGGGGAGACCCCCAAAGGGTGATGCCATTAAATTTCTTGTCATAGTTTGAAAGAAATGCGAAAAGGCTGCCTCTCCTCACAGCTAAGAGGAGGAAATGGAGGCATCTGCAGGTCAGGAAAGTCAACTTGTGATTGGTCACAGGATGCTCAGGAGTGATTGTGATCCATGAATCAGTCCTGGCAGAAAAGGAGACTTATTCCCCAAAGTACAGCACTAGCACAGCAGTGGCACAGTTAAGTGCCCAAAACTTCTCAGTCCACACTTCATTTTTATTGGACCTCACCCTCTGATTTTTTAACAAAAAGAACTAAGGTCAGTACAACTTTTCCATTACGTTGTCAGTAATTCTGATTCCACCTCCATTAAGAGGGGGATGGTTATTTTTAAGGCCCCCTTCATACAAACAAGAAAATGGCCCAGGTAGAAAAAGCAAATTCCTCAGGGACTTGCCAAATACTACCTATTTCTGAGATGCCACGAGTGGCCACTGCTATAATGTTCTTAAGGAGTAACAATGGACTTACAGCACCTAAACTTGATGCTTGAGAAATGGGCTAATAAATAACTAGGAGCCTGAGCGGTGCAAGCCATTTGAGATCAGCTGCTAACCTAAAGGTTTGTGGTTCAAACCCACCAGGAATGACATGAAAAATATTGATGACAGTGAATATTTAGTAAGTACTAACTCTGTGGGAGTCCCTGGGTGGTATAGTTAATACTCCTGACTGCTAACCGAAAGGCAGGTGGTTTGACTTCGCTCAGAGGTGTCTCGGAAGAAAGGTCTGGTGATCTACTTCCAAAAAATCAGTCATTCAAAGCCCTATGGAACACAGTTCTACTCTGACACACATGGAGGTCACCAGGAGTCAGAATTGACTCGATGGCAACTGATTTTTTACTAACTCTGTGCCAAGGGCTGATTCAAGAAGGAGACATCAATAAGTCATTTAAGTCTAACAACAATCCCATTTTAAAGACGAAGTAACTGAGACTTGGAGGGGGTTACGTCAACTGCCCAAAAACACTGGTAGTTAAGTGGCACAATTAAAGTTAAATGCAAGTAGTCTGAAATCCACTAAAATAAATTAACAAAATAAAAATTAGTAAACGTTTCAATAATAAAACAATTTAAAATAAAGGAGATGTCTAATATTATAGATTTTTGTTTGGATAAAAAAAATTAATAAGTAAACTTACTAAACTAATGCCTTCAATAAGATACCATTGTAAAATGGAAAAAGGCATCCAGACTCTGGAAACGTGTGATACAGAATGCTTACGACAGTATCATTTTTGAAAAGCAAAAGACCAGTGACAATGAAGACAAGGCAGTGGCATTTGGAGGCTGAAAGCAATTCGATTTATTTAACTTTGCAGAACAAAAGCTTATTCTTCTAAGAAGAAATCAAAACACATTTTCTGTGGAAAAAAGAAACCATTTTAACTGCATTGCCAGAATAAATCAGGCAGAGGGCAAGTTAGATCTAGCTGCAAAAAAGAACTGAGGCCAAAGAAGCAGCGGGAAAAGGATAAAGGGTAGGAGATACCACACAATAGATTTTGAATTTTAAAGAGAGGAGGAAAGAGGGGGAGAGAGAAACCAGACCCCAGTCTTGATAATATTCTATCTAGAATACTAAATCTAGCTTCTGGCAATAACCACCTAATTAAACACACACACACCCCCCCCTAAACAATGAGTGAATATGCATTTGTATTTGAATATCTGAATTTATTCCACAGTAAAACAAGGCATTCAGGTAAAAAGCTTGACTAAAAATCTAAATTTGTACAACATCTTTCAGGAAACAGTACAACTCTAAAGTCTTATATATTAGATTCTGTATAAGACACATAACACTCCTGTCTGGCTTTATTAGCTACATTCTAAGGCAAATCTTCTGGAGTAGAGAAAAATTTCAGAGAAATTTAGCTGGAAAACCAAATTACATTAAATACCCAAACATAACTCTGTTTAGAATGAGAAACATGTGAAAACTTGCTAGAAAAATTTTAATGAATACATAAATTTTAAAAATCAAGGAATATTCCCTTCCCTCATTTTTCAGAGTCCACACTCTGTTGGGATAACCAGACATTGTCACCTAGAGCAAGTCCCAACCTGTAGGGCAATGGGTTTCTCTTATAAATGGCCTTTCTGGCCTTGGCTTGGAAACCCTGGTGGCGTAGTAGTTAAGAGCTACAGCTGCTAATCAAAAGGTAGGCAGTTCAAATCTACCAGGCGCTCCTCGGAAATCCCGTGGGGCAGTTCTACTGTCCTATAGGGTCGCTATGAGTCGGAATCAACTCGAAGGCAATGGGTTTGGGTTTTGGGTGTCTTGGCTTTATAATTCTGCTAAAAATGATTGGTTGGGCCACAGTCTGCCGTGTGATTGGCCTATTTTATGCACCTGCAGGGACTGGTCAATTTGCTATGCAAAAATAGTGGTGCGTAAAACCAAGCAATAGGATTGAGTGATCTCCAGTGATTGACTGGTTTGTGGTCCTGCTGGGAGGTCCATGACTTGAAATTGACGAGCAGCTTGCTTATATAAGCAGCCAACCCCACAGAACTGAGAGGCAAGGAGGAGAGAACCTCCTAAAAGAGGTGTAATACAGGTCAAGAGCTGTAACACTGAAGACAGCGCGAGACAGCACAAGATGGTGCAGTGTGCTTGTTGGCCCATGAAGAGAGACAGTGAGTGAGTCAGTGGGTTTGCTGGCCCACAGAGAGAGAGAGGGACAGAGAGAGAGCCACTGGGTGCCTCTGGGCTGGAGGCTTGCTGGCAGAGCTAAAGAGCTGTAACACTTGCCCTAGCAGGGCAAAGGCCTAGAGAGGCCTGGCAGCAGAGCCAGCACTGACGGCAGAAAGCTGCTGCTAGGATGGCAGCAGCCAAGCAGGCTGCTATACTGGCCATGAATTGGGCCAATCAGCAGTGGAGATGCTGATGGAGGGGAGACCAAAAGCAGAGAAGGGTGGCCTGCCTACAGGCACAGCTGAGAAGGGTCATCAGTTAAGCACAGCTGAGAACAGTAGTCAGCTACCACAGCCGAGAAGGGGCTGACAGCTGCCCTGGTTGGAAGCTGTCTTGATTGATGAAGTTGATCCTGTCTCCTAAGTTGTATCCTATTACTTCCAAGATGATCCTGATCCCAAGATGTAGCCTGTTACTTCCCTAATAAACCACATAACTGTGAGTATGGTCTGTGAGTTCTGTGTGGCCACTGCAATGAATTATTGAACCCAGCAGAGAAGTAGAGAGTGCCAGGGCAGGGGGTAGGGAGGAGAGATGGCTGGTGTCAGAAATGGTGAAAAAGTTGGAGAGTGAAGGTAAGCCTGACCTCCACCTCATAGGAGGTGAGGTGATCCTGATTCTTATCCCTCAGGAATCTAGATGAGTTCAGACGCTAGAATTTACAACCCAACCAGGCTAATCACAGGACCTGTTTGCTCCTGGGCCCAGCTGAGTGATGAAGACTGTGACTCCCAACACCAAGCTGCTTGGGTTTGAATCTAAACACAGTCACATTCTTGGTGATAATCCTAAACTAGCTGCTTAAATTCTCTGTGCTTTATTCCTTAATCTGCAAAATACAGTACTAAATATCACTTACCTATTGCCGTTGTGAGGAGTCTGTGGGTAGCATAAAGGACTAAGCACTCAACTACTAACTGAAAGACTGGCTATTTGAACCCACTCAAAAGTGCCTCAGAAGAAAGGCCAGGAGAGCTACTTCTGTAAGATGACAGCCATTGAAAACCCTATGGAGCACAGTTCTACTCTGAAATATATGGGGTTGCCATGAGTTGAAACTTATTTGATGGCAATGGGTTTATTGTTGTGAGGATTAAACACGTTAATACATGAAAAGCACTTTCTAAAAAGTATCATGTACATACTAAGTACCCAATAAATGGTAGGTATTCTAATTAAACTGGAGTCTCTGGGTGGCACAAACGGTTAAGTGCTCAGCTGCTAACCAAAAGGTTGGCAGTTCAAACCTACCCAGAGGTGCCTCAGAAGACAGGCCTGGTGATCTGCTTCTGAAAGGTCACACCATTGAAAACCCTATAGAGCAGTTCTACTATGCACGCACGGAGTTGCCATGAGTTGGAACTGACTTGACAGCAACTAACAACAACAGTAATTAAAATTACATGTATATAATCATACATGTGGTTATAGAATTATAATTAAATTACTCCATGGATCATGAGGATTCATGATACTATTCTCTATACTTTTGTGTATGTTTGAAAATTTCCATAACAAAAAATGTTTTTAAGTTTCAAAATTAATTACAGTAAGTTGGCGCTTGGAAAACACATTCCTTTTCTAGTGCCTCACGTGTGCATGTTGCTGACTTGGACGGCACAACACGATACAAGGCACTCTCTCGGCACTTGCCTTCAATCACTGAATTTAACATCCTTATTTCACATTTACGGAAACCAGGAGTAAGTACAGTTTCCAAGTGGTGAAGCTAGGATTTGAACCCACGTGTTCTGATCAGACCCAATGGTCTTTTACAAAATCCTGCTGGATGATAGACAGCATGATTTGCAGTTTTGTTGTGCGTATATAATATAGACAAAAAAAAAAAAAAGACTAGTGCTGGAAAGCTACCAGAACCCCTGTGGCTTACAGCATTCAGGGGTACAACTTTTCTAGATTACTTCCAAAATATCTTCAGCCTCTCCAAACCTGGCAGGTTAACAGAGAAGCCACACCCAAAAAGCCACTTCTCTCCCCACTCAGCTGCACCAAACGAAAGGGAATTCATGCATCACGATCAATAGCATCAACGGAGCATTCCCTACATGCCAGGCCCTGGGCTTGATAGGTGATTTCACAGAATTCAGACCGCCACTCTGTGAGGCAGGTAGCATCATTTCCATTTTCCAGAGAGGAAACTTGAGGCATAAAAAGCTGAAGTAACTTGCCTAGGTCTCACTGCTAGTGAGTGACACACTGGGATCTGAACCTGGCAGGCTGGCTCCAGGGCTCAGGTTCAACCTTGCTGTTTCATTGCACCCTCAATCAAATCACCGTCCAGTCCACTCCCCACACCCTACCCCTTCCCTTTGCAGGTATAAACTCTTCCACCTTAATGTTCAGACTGTGGCTGTTCCAATGGATATTTTAGAGCAGGATCACTCACAAGTCTCCACACTTTCTATTTTACGTATAACAAGAAACATGAAAGAAATAAATGCTACTTAAGCCAGAACAGAAAGAAAAGACTACGATGAAAGCGAGACCAATGTCCAGTCATCATGAGGTCTTTGTTTTTTTAAAGAGATATCTTCTAAAACGAAAACTGCCAAATCAAGAAGCATTCACTTTTGCTTTTCAATTGCTTCAAAATATTTAGTGCAAAGAGTAATATTCCTACTGGGAGTATTTTAGAACTGAAGCACATCAATAGAAGGCTGGTTTCCAACTCAATTAAAGGAAACTTTCGGTATTGGTTTGCTTGCTCTAGCCTTTTTCAAGTCACAGTTTACCTAGAATTGATGACCAGATTACATTTCATTTGGCCTGCATGGTTTTTTAAAGAAAATTTAATAAGCTGCCAACATTTAAAAACTTCTGGTGATTTCACATTTAAAAATCTGGATTTAAGCCTTTTTTTGAGTAGGAAGATCTAGCCAACACTAAGTGCCTTCTCCCTTGTGGGAATGCATACCCAATGGATGGGTAAGGTGATTTCTAGTTTGCCAGGATACCCATCACTCCATATTGCCTCATATGTAATCCTCTTTCCTCATTATCATGCAGGCAAGCCTGTGGAGGCACCCAAGTTTATGGTCTCTTTATAAGAAGCTCTGGACAGAGTAGTAGTAATGTTTAGTCCCCTACTATCCTACCTGCTCCAAGTAAGCTTCTCATTTTCCTGTCGAATGTCATTCCTATACTACCACAGACCCCAGGGAGGCTCCCAGTACCTTCCCTTCATGTCCGCCACCCCACCCCCAATGCCGTCAACACTACAGCTCACCTGCTACTCTGTGTCACTGCGTTCTCTCTTCTCAGGTGTCACAGGCACCTCCCCATTGACACTTTCGGTCCCATTAACAGACATCAAACTTCGCCGCTCCTTCTGATTTGGCTTGTGTTCCACTTTTGTAACTCTAAACCTGCAGGGAAAAGAGGAGATTTGATGGGCTTTGTTTTTCCAGGAAACAGAGTTATGAGTGACTCAAAAATCATCCATTTAGAGGATCCCAAACTGACTCAGACAAAAGTTTAGACAGCAATAAAAATTACCATATTCAATATGAGGGGCATTCCTATTCCTACCCAGGAAATCCCCTGTTCCCTGCCAAACTTTCCAGCCAATCTTCCCCTCAACCACAATCACAGACTCTGCTAGACACTTTATACACCATGCAAAATGCATAAAACCACACAGGTACTCAGATATTAAAAAGCCTCAGAGTTGTCATTTCTTACAATAATATGGGCTTTAGCATCAGTTTGCTTAATCACAGAAACCAAGCCATTGCCACTGAGTCAATTCTGACTCATAGCGACCCTACAGGACAGAGCAGAACTGCCCCATAGGGTAGGAGCAGCTGGTGGATTCAAACTGCCGACCTTTTGGTTAGCAGCCAAGCTCTTAACCACTGCACCAGCAGGGCTCCTAACCACAGAAGGCTGAACAGAAGAGAGGATTGCAAATTAAACTGATGTAATCAAATGTTTACCAGAATACCTTATGCAAAGGTAAACCTGTCAGATAGTCCTGGCTCAACCCAAATGGCCAGAACAGCCCCCTAACTAGTCATTTTATCATTATTAGTGGGTTTTATAATCATTATTAGGGTTTTTGCATGTTTATTTTTTACTTCTTTTTAAAGGTAAATTGAGTTAACTTTTTTCTATTTTTATTTATTTATTTTTCATTTTTGCTGGTATTATGGATTGAATGTGTCCCCCCAAAACATGTGTTGTAAATCGTAACGCCTATCCTTAGGGTTATAATCCCATTTGGGAATGGGTTTTCTTTGGTATGTTAATGAGACAGTATTAGTATAGGGTGTGTCTTAAATCAGTCTCTTTTGAAATATAAAAGACATCAAACAAGCAAGTGAGCAGCAGAGATGGGAGAAGAGAGATGCCAAGCCACATGAAGATCATCCATGAGAAGAAGCTCAAAAGAGACAAGGATCTTCTTCCAGAGCCGTCAGAGAAAGAAAGCCTTCCCCTAGAGCTGGCGTCCTGAATTTGGACTTCTAAACTGTGAGAAAATAAATTTCTGTTTGTTAAAGCTACCCATCTGTGGTATTTCTGTTATAGCAGTGCTAGATAACTAAGACAGGTGGCAATATACACACCCAAACACACATTGTTTCACAATTTCTACACGTACAATTCAATGATAACGGTTACATACTTTACACTGTCAGCATCCTATCTCTACCCACATTGTCTCATCACCATTAATTCAGACTGCCTCTTAATGTTCTCAGCTGTGCTTTAAGTTAACTGTTGTCAATTTGAACTCATATAGATACTTTACAAAAGCACAATGCTCAAGGCAGACATTCTTTATTAATTGAGCCATGGAATAGTTTTTATTCAAGGTTTAAAGATTATTTCTGGGCAACAGATTTGGGGTTTCCCAAAGCCTCAGTGGATCCAGTAAGTCTGACTTCCATATGAATTTGAAGCTCTGTTTCACAACTTTCTTCCTTTTGTTTAGGATTCATCTATTGGGTCCTTGATTAAAACGCTCAGTAATGGTAGCTGGGCACCATCCATTTCTTCTGGTCTCATGGCAAAGGAGATAGTAAGCATGGAAGCAGCTGGACCTGCAGTCTATTTTCTTCTCTGATTCCTGGGTCTCCTTCTTCCTCTGCTGTTCCAGGCAAATAGAAACCAAACGTTGTATCCTGGGTGGCCATTTAAAAGCTTTTAAGAGCCTGGGCGCTACTCACAGAACTAGGAGGTGGAACAGACATTCTATAACCAATGTTAGGCCAACTGACTGGACAGACTCGGGAAGCCATGACCCTAATGAGTTAATTTTTATGAAGGATTAAGAAAAAAGTTACAGAAGATATTTTCATTAAGGATTAAGGAAGAAGTTAAAGAATTTCCGTTAATTTGGCTGTTTTTCTTAGGTCTTTCATGAGAGTTTCTCTCTATTTCAGG
Source organism: Dugong dugon (assembly GCA_030035585.1). Classification (NCBI taxonomy): domain Eukaryota; kingdom Metazoa; phylum Chordata; class Mammalia; order Sirenia; family Dugongidae; genus Dugong; species Dugong dugon. The sequence goes on along the minus strand of CM057463.1, from coordinate 93,748,893 downwards.
TCTTAATTTCACTTCAAACTATCTAAAATAAATTCTCCTTCTTTGTCCAAAATGCGATCCCCCACCATGAGAAAGAGGAAGACTGAGAAAGTGAGCAAGGGAGAGCAGGAGTGTAAGACTCTTAAGCAGCACACACTAGAAAACAGCCTATAATAACTCATAGTGTCCAATGGCCAAGAAAGATAAGTGGACATGGGGTATTTTAAAAAACCACACTGAATCTGAGTCGAAAATTTCAGATTTTTCTTTTAAGCACACAAAATACTGTCTAAACAGGTTCTCATTCCATTCTGCATTTATAAATTCCCATGACTCTGCTTCTTAACAAAATAGTGTGGTCATGAGTTGCACTGTTCTGTTATAAGCGGTAAAGAGGCTGAATTAAAAAGTAACAGCCAACATTTCCTGTGTGTTTAATAAGTGCTAAAAACTGGTCTAAGACCTTTACATGAGTCACCTCAGTTAGTCTTTACAGCAACCTTATGATGTGTTACTGTCATTTTTACAGAAGGGAAACTGAGGTACAGAGAGAAGTAACAGCTTGTAAGCAGCAAAGCTGGGATTTGAACCCACTCTGGCTCTAGCATGCACGCTCCTAACTGCTACACTATAGCCTTTCCAAAGGTAGCAGAAGTGCTATGGGTTGAATTGTGTCACCTAAAAATATGTGTTGTAAATCTTAACCCCTATACCTGTGGATATAATCCCATTTGGGAACAGAGTTTTCTTTGTTATATTAATTAGGCCATATCAGTATAGGGTGTGTTTTAAACCTCATCACTTCTGAGATATAAAAAGAGCAGATTAGGCACAAAGGAGCAAGCAAGCACCAAAGGGGAAAGATAGACGCCACAGGGAACTCGCCAAGAAACTGAGGAACACCAAGAAGAATGATTGAGAAACTGAGACAAGGGTTTTCCCATAGAGCAGACAGAGAGAGAGACCCTTCCCCTAGAGCTGGTGCCCTGAATTTGGACTGTTTTGGGCTGTTTTTCTTAGGTCTTTCATAAGAACTTCTGTTTCTGATCTTAACTTCACTTCAAACCATCTAAAATAAATTCTCCTTCTCTGTCCAAAATGAGATCCTGAACTGTGAGAAAATAAATTTCTGTTCTTTAAAACCACCCACTTGTGGTATTTGTTAAAGCAAAACTAAGAAACTAAGACAATGAGCAACACAGTTCCTGCATGAAACTGATAATCAAAACAACAGGAAGTGCAAAAATGATTTATATAAAATTAAACTGATTCATTGCTTGAACTGCAAGAGGGCCACATCCTATATGGGTCATAAGTAAAAGGCACTCTGGCACTGGAAGACCCAGGACACAACTGAGGTAAACTCAAAGAGCAGCTCTTCACGTGGATCAAACATGGCAGAGACCAGAGAACTGTGGACTAGAGCCATCTCTTTCTCCTCCCTGGCACAAGGCTAGACAACACTTCCCAGCTTCCTGGCAGTTAGGTGTGGCCAAGTGACTGAGTTCTAGCCAATGTCATGTGAGCAGAAATGACACACACCATGTCCAGGCTCATCTCATTAAAACTCCTCGTGAATAATACTCTGCGCACTTTCTCCTCCTGCTAGCAAACCAGGCAGAGGCACAAGATGGAAAGTGCCTGGGGCTCGGATGACTGCGTGAAGAAGCAGCACCCACGGATCTCTCATCACTGCTTTGGATTTCCGTGACTGAAAAATAAGCTTCTGCTCTGTATATAGTTGAGATTCAGAGCTTGATTTGCTACAGCAAATAATTACACATTCCAAAACCAAAAACCCACTGCGTCAAGTCGATTCTGACTCATAGCGACCCTACAGGACAGAGTAGAACTGCCCCACATGGTTTCCAAGGAGCGCCTGGTGGATTCAAACTGCCAACTTTTTGGGTAGCAGCTATAGCTCTTAACCACTAGGCCACCAGGGTTTCTAATTACTCATTAACCTTAATTAAAATACCTCACATTTGATCTAGAAATAACCACCTCGTAAGATTCTTCTGTAGCTGGAAAATACCAGGACTCAGACCAGAAAACATTCTATAAAGCCCAGATACATGACCTGGGCCAGGCTTAGTAAAACATGCTATATTTAATGGGTCAATGCAAATCCACATACCAGAGCAACCACGTCACACACAAACCAAAACCATCCCAGGGGCTCTTACCTGCCAACGGAGAGGACAGTGACCTCTCCCTGGCGCCTTGGCCGGCCCTCCTTGGACTTGTTGGTGGGTTTGATGAAGTGCCACCGCTTGTGCCTACACCGATGACACACGTCCCTCTCCACAGCACCACCCACTGTGTGCAGATGGTGTCCACAGATGTGCTTCCCTGGTGTGCCCCCTGGTGACAAGGGCCCGGGACTCACAGGTGGGCTCCCAGGGGTGGAGGGGGTCATGGGGCTAGGATGGAGCAGAAAACGAAAATGCAGATGGTTACTTAAGGGAAATGCCAGCTGAGGCCACCCCTCTCCCTCAGTAATGTAAGAAGCAGGTTTAAATTAAAAGAAAAAAGAAAAACCTCTTCCAATGATACAAAGAGGCCGGTGAACTAATCTCAGGTAGCAGGTAGTCAGCTCTCATGACCATGCAATGACCTTTCATTTCAGACAAACAAAAAAACAATTTATGTCTTCTAGAATGGAGTTAATTGGCTGAAAATAAACAGTTTCTAATGATGATATACCATGTGACTTCAGAGTACTGGGTTTCTTTCGAAATGACCTCTTTTGTCATGCAATCACACTAATTTCTCACACATACCCAAGTGTTTGCCTGGACCTCTGAGCAAAGAGAGACCCCAAACATATGTACCCTGGAGAAGAGAAAAACTTAAATCCCAACCAAACTACTCAATGCCTTAAAACAGACTATTTGATCTAATCTAGTTGTTGGGTCAAAGAAAGAAAGCTTTTAGCTCCGGATATCAAAAGTGATGGATGCTGATGGTAGTGGTCATGGTATTATTAGTAAAAACAGCTAACACGTATTATTCTCAGCATACTTACATATGTTAATTAATCCTTACAAAAGTTGATGAGGTATTATTAATGTCCTCATTTTAAAAATGAGGCCACTGAGGCTCAGAGAAGTTAAGTAACTTGCCCAAGGTCACACAGCTAATAAGTGATGGATCTAGGATCCAAACATACAAAATCTAATTCTAGAAACCACCCTCCTCTTAAACCATTATAATCTAGTGCTTCAGAAACAAGGGAAACCATTTTGATAACCTGGAAGATATCTGGCTAAAATATAAAATCAGAGGTATATAGGCCAGGTGTTAGTTACTTGAAAAAGACACATACCAAGGCTCTGGCCTATAAGAAAAGGAGGAATTAAAACAGGACAGGGCCAGACTGACCAGGAATCAGCCCTCTGATGCAGGTGGGGGTAGGTGGGGTGGCAGCTCTGAGCAGAGTCAGATACCTGAGACTATTGCAAGAGCCCCAAAGGCACTTGGCAGGCTTGTGATGGCAGAAGCCAGCCTTTTTGTCACTGAAAGCTGGCCCACCAGCACATTTAAGAAGGGTAGCCCATGGTTGGAAAGATAGTCTCAAACATCACAGACAGCCAGAACTTTCCTGGTGCTCTTTAGGGATGCTCTTTAAATTGTTAAAATAAAAACACAGCAGCAGGAGTAGCTTCCTACAGTAAAATGTTATATTAATACCACATATTAGAATGTTGAATTCAAGAGTTTAGCAAATTTCATTCAGCAAACATTTATGAAGAGGCACCTCGTACAAAACCCAATGGCAGGCACTACATGATGTCCAAAGAGGACAGCAACCAAGTGCTTAACCACTGGGCCACCAGGACTCCTTGAACAAAGATATCACAAGCTAATATGGCCCTAACACCAGGTGTCGGTGGTCAGCACTGGAACACAGGACACATTACAGCTGGTATCTCCCTATGAACTACATCACTTGAGCTTCTTAAGCTGATCTTCCTGTTGTTTCTTCCCTCTAATCCATCATCGCAGGTTACCTGAATCGAACAAGGTCAGTTTGACAAACGTGCACTATTTCTAAGATGTGCTGTGCGCGCCACCCACACAGTAAACAGAAAACGTTCCAAATGTCTTGGCTGGGACTCAGGCCCAATGTGCTTTCTGGCCTCATCTTGCTACTGTCCACAGCACACCCTCTGGCCACCCCAGACTGAACCATTCCCAGGCATGTCCCACACTTTATGTTTGCTGCCTTTTCCCAGGGACTGTCTTCTGACTACAACCAGCCCCTGCCCCTTGTCTCCACCTGGTGCTTCCCTGATGTCCCACCAGCCCCATGGAGCTCCCAGAGCCTCTAGTCTTGACTTCTCCTACGACACCTTCACGCTCTCCACCACAAGGCCTCATCCACATGTCTTTGTTTCCCACTAGACTGAGTTCCTCAAAGGTAAAGATGTGAGGATGCCCAGCTCTAACACAGCACCCACCACCCAGCAGGCATTTGATAAATGCTCCTTGTTGAAAAATGACGGACAATATAGAAATGCAGGTATCTGTAATTAATTATGCAGGAATATGATACTGAACAAGTATACTCTAAAATTGGTAATACACACATAAAACTTAGTAGGTGCTCCTAAACCAACCTGATATTCACTTAATCATCATTGTTCATGAAGCTTTCCAGTGCCTAAGGTGTTTATGATAACCCAATGAAGTCAGTACTATGGTTATTTTATAGATGATGGAACTTGAGCTCACAGTGGTCAGTTAACTGGCCCAAGGACAGGCGGTCAGTAAGTGCTGAGGTAAGGCTCAACCAAAGTCTCCCAATTCCAACACTGTGCTCTTCACCACTAACACCTAACTTCTCCCATCACTCTTCTCTAACACAGTAGTTCTCAGTCAGGGCTGACTTTGCCCCTACCACCACCCTAGGGAACATTTGGGGATGAATGGAGACATTTTGGGTGATCAAAATTTGGGAGGATTGCTACTGGCATCTAGTAGGTGGAGGCCCAGGATGCTCTTAAACATCCTGCAATGGACAGAAGAGCTGCAATCAAGGACTATACCTGGCCAAAATGTCAATAATGCTGAAATTGAGAAACCCTGCTCAGGCAGAGCAGCATTACTCACGTCACTATATTTGAGCAAATAAGTGAAAAAATGTTCCATTTTAAATGCGGGGAGGGGCACTCACCTTTCAGGCTCACCCATGCTGTTATCTGCTACCATTGCCTTTAAAACGTCAGCATTTGCTAAGGAAAAAATAAAGAATTAAAATTGAATGAGTAAAATGAGTAATCACAGACTTAGCGCATCAGAAAGGCATAAAAACACCTAATTCAATTGCTTCACAAAACAGATGAGGTCTTGGGGCCCTGCAGAAGGACCAGTCTTGCCCAAGGCAACCTCACAATATGGCACCATCTGTGAATGGAATTTACCACTCCGAATTGAGTAAGAGTGATAGAGACTCCATCCAAAGGAAAGCATATCTACTGCACAGCTTTGCTTCTCCACACATCATTATCAATATAACTTAGAAGAAAACATTTCTTTTCCCCTCTCAAATCAAAGGGGATGCTGTTTTGCATTTAGCTTATTTTGGTAAATGTTTGTCTCAAGAGATCTATATTCTAACTTGTATGCACCAAAACAATTAGCCCTAAATTATGGATACCCATGTACTGTCAAGTCTACCGCATATAAAATCAGGTGTGGGAAAGAGTTAATTTTGCAGGTGGGCCATTTGGCTTACCTCTCTGCTTCAGGATCATACAAGCCCCCACCCTGGCTAGACATCTTAAATTTTCAGTGTTGAAACAGTTCTCTAATAAGACTTGTCTCACATTAGACATTGGACATGTTATCAGGAGAGACCAGTCCCTGGAGAAGGACATCATGCTTGATAAAGTAAAGGGTCAGTGAAAAAGAGGAAGACCCTCAACAAGATGGATTGACACAGTGGCTGTAACAATGGGCTCAAGTATAACAACGATTATGAGGATAGCGCAGGACTGGGCAGTGTTTCGTTTTGTTGTATGCAGGGTCGCTATGAAACTGACTCAACGGCACCTAACAACAACTATATTAGACTTCTAATATTAATTTTTCAAAAAAATCCAAACTTGTGGCAGGCGGGGCTAGACTGTTAACAAAAGCAAATTGAATTCAAGTTTCTTGGCGTCCCTCCTTCCCTACACCATATTCTTTTCACCCTCCCAAAGAGTGGTCAAAGGTCCCTGGGAGGCACAAACAGTTTCCACTTGTCTGCTAACCTAAAGGTTGGAGGTTCGAACCCACCCATGATGTCATGGAAGAAAAGGCCTGTAATCTGCTTCCATGAAGAGTACAGCTAAGAAAACCCCATGGAGCAGTTCTACTCTGTAATACATAGGGTCACCATAACTCAATGGCTACAGGTTTGGTTTAGAGTAGTCAAACTGGCAAGAATAAAAAACTTAAGTGGATGTTCAAATTTCTCCTGGATATTTAATGGGCAAGGCCAAACGTTATAATTGACTCCTAATCTTTTCCATTGATTTTTAAATGGACTCATGACTAATCACAGCAAATTCTCTAGAGGAAAGAATAAAAAATCACTATTTACCATGTCAGCCAACTACAACATTTAACATTTCACATCTCAAGTGACACCCCTGTAGGAAGAAAATTAATTCCCACACACCGGGTTGAACAGGGACCTGGACCTGCTCGAAGAGCTGTGTTATCACTAAAGTGTTGATACTGGTTTCTCAACGTCTTATTGCCCCCCTAAGGGGACTTTTTCAACATTTTTTCCCCCTAATCACCCTTCCATGAGATAATAATATCGCAGATAGTCTATATACCTGTTTAGTATTAGATGTATATCTGTGCTTTATACACAACTTTCTGGAGCCACAGAGGCTGGATGAACCCCTGAAGCTACTGCCCTGAGATAATCTTTAAACTTTAAACCAAAAATATCCCCCGTCTTAAAACCGAACAATAATTTAGCTTAACTAGTAAAGACTATCTGCCTTGAGCACGGTGCTCTTTCAAGAACTATCTACATGGGATCAAACTGATAATGGAAACTCAAAAGGCTAGATAGGAAACTTAGGGGGCAGTGAGTTTATGTTAATGGGGTAAGGACAATTCAGAAAAGGAGGGTGAGAATGGTTGTACAACTTGAAGAATGTAATCAAATGCCACTGAGTTGTATGTGTAGAAATTGTTGAACTGGTGTATATTCTGCCAAGTATACCTTGAACAACAACAACAAAAAAAATAAATTATAAAAATTTAAAGAAAAAAAGAATGAGATTTATTTTATTCCTCAAGAACCAACGTCACCCCTTGGGGGGTATCACCTCCATCCCTTCCTTGAGAAGGCATTTTTTTGTTTTTTTAATTTTTAGGGGGAAGGATTAAAATAGCATACCATCCTTTTCTAAAAGAAATACTTTCTTTGCCCTTTGCAACTATCTGTGATGATGTCCAAATGGATTGCAAAGAGTTTTGACCTGAATAAGATTCTTATCCTTATAAAAAGAGTACTGAAATAAATTGGTTGTATCTTCTCCCATATAACAAAGAAGACACATTACCCCCTGTAAGGGAGATTTAAGCATAATCTAGTGATGTCAGTCACTTTCCCTTTTCACTAGTATCAAGGAAACAGAGAAATAATTTTCTTTCAGATAATGGGCTAGGGGAATATATAATGTTTTTCCAATGTTCACTTATACTGTGTCCTCACTTACCAAACTTCAAAACTATACATATAACAAAGGTTAACAGTAACAACAAAAAGTATTAAAGTAGGGATAGCACTAGTAGCACATAGAGGAATTAGTGTTTTTAGAAATAAGTTTCAATAGTTACCTGAAAAAATTAATCAGTTATAAAATGAGGACTTCCTTTAGAAATATCAAACTATAAAGTGATCCCAGGAAGATCAAACAGTAAAATCATTACTACAACTTACTGTGTAGACTCCTGTTTCTCCTGTAACTCATCCTTATCTCCTAAAAATAAGTAACTAGTAAACAGCCCCTGGAAACCCTGGTGGTGTAGTGGTTAAGAGCTATATCTGCTAACCAAAAGGTCAGCAATTCAAATCCACCAGGCGCTCCTTGGAAACTCTATGGGGCGGTTATACCCTGCTCTATAGGGTCACTACGAGTTGGAATCAACTCGATGGCAATGGATTTGGTTTTGGGTTTAAACAGCTTCTTTGTTTGCTGTGAATGAAGTCCCGAAGAAGAGACTCATATTTCTATACAAACATCATTTACACCTACCCTGTACAAGGAAGGTAAGTGTGTAGGACCAACACACACACACACACACGCACACGCACACACACACGCCACAAGCCAGTCTCTGGGCTAAAGCTCAGTCTACACTGGGGAGTAAACTTTAGTAATCTGCCCCTTGGGAACATTTTGCCTTCCTGTGATGACAGGCCTTTCTAACATAATACCATCATTAGGACTTAAACACATGCTTTATTTTGGTTGTGAAATTACTATAAAAGAGCAATAATCTAATTACGCTCAATGGAACATATATTTCCTCCTTCCGTTTTACTCGTAATTCCAGTAAGCAATGAAAGCTGGTTTTCCCTACATTCGTCAACAACACTTCCTTTCCTTTCACAGGCTGCCAGAGAATTGGATGAGTCAGTTACAGGACAAGGAAAACTAGCTGAGAGCAAACTTTCTAGCCAAGCGGTTGCTCTTGAGTTGATTCTGACTCATGGCAGCCCCATGTGTGTCAGAGTAGAACTGTGATCTGTAGGGTTTTTCAAGGGCTGATTTTTCAGAAGTAGGTCACCAGGACTTTCTTCCAAGGTAGACAGTTGTTATTGTTGTGTGCCATCAAGTTGATTTTCAACTCATAGCAACTCCACATGACAAAGAAGAACTGCCCCATAGGGTTTTCTAGGCTGTATCTCTGAAGGAGAAGATCACCAGGTCTCTCTCCTGTGGAGCCGCTGGGTGGTTTCGAATCACCAACCTTTTGGTTAGCGACCAATCACTTAACTGTTGTGCCATCAGGGCTCCTTACCAAAACAGACAGATTTTACGGGCCTGGAAACTCAGTTATGGCATCGCAGATACTTTCCAAAGTCTCATACAATGCAAGAAGACTCCAATGACCATGCAAACACTATTCAATTCAGCCCTATTTAAAAAATCAAATTAAAAAGTAGCATTGTGGTTAATCCAAATCTTGGGATTAGGAGGAAAACAATCATTGTGTAGGTCAGCTGATTAATCCATTCTCCAAGAGATATTTAGCTAAATGAAAATTGATTATAACATTCAAGGCATGAAGTGTTTAAACCATAAATAAGAATGTCACCATAAGCACAGGTCAAATATTATTCCATTTGCCAAATTAAAAATACACAGCAGAAAACCATTCATATGTCATGACTGCAAATGTTTAAAATATGTGAATACTGGCAAAGAAAACCTAAATAAAACGGGAAATGGTAATGGAAAGATTGCGGGGTTTTTTGTTTTTTTTTTTTTAATTTTTAAAGAAAAGTTATGGTGTGTTTGCAACTTTTAAAAAACTAGAATGTTAAATCAACATTAATTCTAATCAATCAGGAGATGGAAAATATCAACAGGTGGTCTAGTCTGATATTAGGCCCAGAGCTGTCTATGTTCGTGACGGAAACAAAGATTAAAATGCATTTGTTCCATAAAGTAGAGGATTTCAGTCCTCAAAGCCAAATTTAAAAATGCTAGGTAATAAAACTGGTAAGAGACTCCAGTGTGTATCTAATCACCCAGCTGTGGTCTTAGGAGTTCGAAAGTGCCATTTGGAGAAGGGATGCCCAGTGAGATCAGATGTCTCCTAGGTAGCCAAGGAGGAAAATCAAGGGTGACATAAAGGTACAGAGACACTTCCTGTCCTCACAGGTCACTGAAGAAATCACAGGTAGACAGGTGAAGGCAGGGGTAACGGGAGAGGGGAAATGGTAAAGAATAAGACAGCAGGGAAAAGAGGAGAAAGGATGAAAACGGTGCCTTGGGTATCACACTGGGGCACCTACTGGTTGTCTGTTAGATGAGGAGGAAATCAACACAGTGGAAACAAAAAGGCCTCTTTCTGAAAGGAAAATGACATCATTAAAGTAAGAAAAAAACAGCCCTGTTTGCCCATGAGTTGGGAGGTGAGGGAATTATACGGTATCACCCTTACAATGCAGCCTTTAGGGATAAAAGAAACGCTCAAAGGTAGGTTTGATATCAAATAAAATTGGTAACAGGGACCTGGACAAAAACATGCTGATAGTAAAAGAACCCAGCAGCTACCACCCTGATGGGTGCCTACTTCCTCCAAAAGAAGGCCGTTGCCATCGAATCAATTTTGACTCATGGTAACCCTGAAGGACAGAGTAGAACTGCCCCACAGGGTTTCCAAGGAGCCGCTGGTGGATTCCAAATGCCAACCTTTTGGTTAGCAGTTGAGCTCCCCATACGCTTCATTGTAGCTGTGATTAAGAGAAGAGGCCCAATGCTAGCACCATCTTGCTATGCACTGGCTGTGTGACCTTGGGCAAGTTTCTTAACCTCTGGGCCTGTTTCCTCATCTGTAAAACTGGGATGGCAACAGGGTCTACCTTACAAAGGAGTGTTGAGAATTTAATGGATTAATGTTCAAGGAGTTCTATAAACTACTACAGCGGTCTACTTTACCACCTTGAAAGGAGAAAGTTTAGCATCCCTCTTTCCTACCACCAGGAAAGAGGCAGTATAACCAGTGGTTAAGAGCACAGACTCTGGAGTCAGAATGCTTGAGTTCAAATCCTAGCTCTGCCACTTGCAGCTGTGAAACTGGTGAAGTTAGTTAAGTACTCTGGGCCTCAGTTTCTCAACTGCAACATGAGAATCAAGTATCCGACTCATAGGGTTGTTAATTCCTGTTAAGCCCTTGGAACAGGCCTGGAATATGGCAAACACTCAATGGGCGCTATAAAGTCTTTACATAAGAATGTCAGCAAAGTTTTCACAACTGACTTATTTCAATCAATTCAGCTGTTCCCATCTCATCTGTAGTCACTAATTTTGCAGCTGTTTCAGCTCTCAGACGCCTAGCTCCCAAAGCCATGGGAGGCAGTTTCAAATGTTAAAGGCACAGGAGCAGTGAAGGAACCTCTGTCCCTTCCTCTATGCAGGACTGCAGTGGCAGGAACTTCCGTACTAAAAACATCTTTGAGGATCTTTTGTACAAGTCAAAAAGCACTTTTTACCATAAAGGAAGCTGCATCATTGGTCATTCAGGAATACAGTAGTCTCCCTTATCCGCAGGAATATGTTCCAAGACCTGCCACCTGTGGATGCCTGAGACCGCAGATAGTACCAACGACTATATATACTATGTTTTGACCTATACATACATACCTATGATAAAGGTTAATTTATAAATGAGACACAGTAAGAGATTAATAACAATAATAATAAAATAAATAATTATAACAATATACTGTATACAAGTTATGTGAATGTGGTCCCAGGTGGGATGGAGCAAGAAGGTGTGAGATTTCATCACGCTACTCATCTAACATTTTCAAACCTCGGGTGACCACGGGTAACTGAAACCCCAGAAAGTGAAACCACAGATGGGGTGCGGGGGATGTGTGTGGGGGGGGGTGCTACTGTAGTATCACCAAATACCGTGCCTTGAGAAAAGTATTTGGAAGACATAGATCAAAATCCAGGTGTTCTGGGTTTTTTTTAAACACCATTTTAGTAAGTTTGGGTAACTGGTTTTAGACTGTAGCAAATTAAGAGAGGAGAGGCAATGTTGTATGGTTGAAAGGGGATGCTGTGTGTAGAGCCAGAAGAGCCAGGCTCCTATACTAACCATGAAAACTTAGCCACTCAGAAACTTCATTTCATCTGTAAGATGGGTATAATGATACCAACTTTATAGGGATATTCTGAGGATTAAATGAGATTACACACATAAAGCATCTTGAACTATGCCAAATAAATAAAGCACATTAAATAAAGCACATTCTATCAACAGCAATGAAAATTAAATAAAATCATATGGAGTCAAATACAGTTGAATAGACACACTGACAAACAAAAGACTGGGCCAGACACAAGTTCTTGTTGAAAACTGAGGATATGGGGGGAAAGGGGAGGACAGCACAGCAGGTATTTACTCATGTACTGAGCCATGGACAAATGGCTCAGCTGCCTCAGTGCATACTGCATGAGTCAGCCCTGACTAGAGCAAAGCAGGGCTTCGAACTGGTTCTGCTCGGTTCAGGCACCGCTGACAAAGTAAAACCCGAATGGCCCTCAATTTTTAAAATGTGGATAAACCACAACAATAAACAAAATGCAAAAAATTACAGGTCGAAGCCCTGCTAGAAACTTAATCTCCCTCTTAGAAAACAAGGGCAGCGTGTGCGTTGCATGGCAAGCAAATCTCTTGATTGGCAGAGTCATAAACAGTGCTGCCCCACTCAAAGATGGTGGCCGACTGTACTGCTTTGAATGTTTATCACTCTCCACAGTCCCAGCAATAATCCTAATGCACTAGGCTCCTGAAAGGGCTCACTATGCCTCTTCCGAGTCTCCCATTCCAGGGCTTTGACCAGTAATTTTTCCCATTCTGGTTATCGTTGCATGTAACCCAAATTTTAAAAATTCAGATCTGTTCTGATTTCACTTCATCAGACATGACTGAATTGGCTTGAACCAGTTTGAAGCCCTGGAATAAAGACAGCCTGAGTAAAAAGTTATTTATTTTTGAAACTGTCCTATGAACTTAAAACACAGGAATTTGTAGCTATCAAGTGTGTGCATCCAACATATCTTAGCAGTTACTAAGGGCATGGTATCTTATCAAGACAGAAACCAGTGTTCAGAACAATGATGCTATTTTAATTTATCCAATCAAGATTAAATTAATCTTTGACTTAAAAAGTGGAGCATTAGAACACATTTGGGGAGGGGCACAATGCTCAAATCCATAAAAGATAAACTTTTGAAAAGTTTTAACACTTAAGAACAGTAACATTTGACTGCTTATTACACAAAGCACTTTACATGCACTAAGTCACAACAATGCTATGAGGTAAATATTATTATTTGTCCCTGGGGGGTGCAAATAGTTAATACACTCAACTGCTAACCGAAAAGTTTGAGGTTCAAGTCACCCAGAGGTACCTTGAAAGGAAGACCTGGTGATCTACTTTCAAAAAATCAGCCACTGAAAAAACCCTATGGAGCACATTCAACTCTGACATACATGGGGTCGCCATGAGTTGGAATCAATTCAAGGGCAACTGGTGGTAAACATTATTATTACCCTCATTTTACAGAGGAGGAAATGGAAGCTTTAAGAAATAAAGTCAGGAGGCTTCAAGAAGTAGTCATGAAGCTTCATGACCTTCCCCAAATCACACACCACCAGTAAGCAGTGAGGCCAGGATTTGAACACTAGCCATCAGCTCCAGGGGTGGTGCTGCAACACACAGAACAACTGACACTTAGAAAACTCACTTATATGAAACCCTCATGGTCAGATAACGCTGCAAACTGACGCATCAGTGCGCTTAGGTAAAAGGCACTGCCGATAACTTCAGAAAAATCGACAGGAGAGTATATACATATCCTGAGTTTTCAAAGCAAGTTTTTAGTATAACATATGAATAGTGAATTGTTCAAGACACAAAAATGTTCATACCTTCATTTTTCATGATATAGTGGACAATCTGCCCAACTGTGTCACTATTTTCATTTATACTGTCATTCAATTCTGAAAGAGAAAAAAGGGAAGACAGAACGTGTTACCATTGGCCACCTGCATCAAGTCAATTAGACACTCAATCTTAGAGTCTAAGATCTCACTGAACAGCCTCCAGAAAGCTCCAGGGATCAGTCATGCTGCTAACAGTCTAGGCTTTCTTCCTTCAGGCCCAAATTGCCTAAAGCATAGTATATAGTGACATCCTTAGCATAATAAGCATAAAAAGAAAGTACCAAGATTCCCCATTAATCTCAATCTAGAATATGCTTTTCTAAACACCTCCTCACTTTCCAAGACAACAATTTCATGCATTTATACCAGTTCTTACTACTGTTATTTCTGTCTCATCATTTCCTTAAATCAATTTGGCTTTTATTTTAATTGCAGGCTTACTATATGAGTTTATAGTATTAATTTCTTTTTAAAATTTTATTACTTTTTTTAAAATTTTATTATTATTCATCCATGTTTAACAGACTCTTCTGAGCTTTTAAATACACTTCCAAATTATCTTAATTTTGGCCATGACTGTCTGTCCACAAACTCAGTTTACTTTTGCGGGACTCTGAAAAACTGAAACCTCCACTCTGAAACCAATTGGTATTTGTTTCAATCAAACAAGGAGGAAGAGGGAGGTTTTAAACACATCATCCTATTTCACAGAGAAAAAATCAAGGTGTGCAAGGTCCTACCCACTTACTTTGACAAGCATCTCCTCCATCCAATGGGTCAGCTTTCCCCCTATGTTAATATAAACGTTTGGTTTTGCAATGAGAAGCTGGCTGCTAAGTCAACCTAAGGAGGGGCTGTGAAGGAGGAGAGGAGGAGTTTCTGCTTTCTGTTGACAAATACTCAAGCTTTGGTTTGCTCATAAGCTTACATATGACTCATCTCTGCCTCAAAGGTCAGCGGGGGTGGGAAAAACCAACAGCCAGGCAAGCTGGCAAGGAATGAGGAACCTCCCTCCACCCCATTCCCCAGGCTCACTGGAAGGGCAACCTACTCCAAATGTCACCTTTCTGCAAAAAGTGCCCTTTGAAAGGCTGAAACGGACAGGGAGAGTTATTTACTATCCCTCAAGACCCAAGTCAGGATGATCACAAAGAAGATCTGTGGAGAAAACAAGATTTCATCTCTTCGTTATTGTTGCTGTTAGGTGCCGTCAAGTGGGTTCCAACTCATAGCAACCCTGTGCACCACAGAACAAAACACTGCCTGGTCCTGCGCTATGCTCACAATTGTTGTTATGCTTGAGCCCATTGTTGCAGCCACCGTGTCAGTTCATCCACCAACTCCATGCTGAGAAGGAGAGGCGAGACACTCCACAGGTAATACTAAGGCAACAGTTCTTATATGTTTCTACTGCACTGTTCATAATCATTTATTTCATACACATAAATTCCAAACACATAGATTTAAGACAGAACTCCCCCAACAAAAGAAAGTACCACAAAAATGGTGATACCCCCTTCATCTTCCCACCATTCTTATTAGAATTGTATTCAAGAAAAACAGCAAGGATTAACGCTTACTAAGTACAAGTGTCAAGCACCAAGTGCATCTTCTTTCTCTCTAAATTACACAGTAACCCAAGATGGAGAATATTATTAAAGTTTACATAAGAAAAAATAAGTTTATGGGAGACATAAATTGTCCAGGCCACATGGCAAATAAGCATAAATTACTTGGTAGGTGCTTAATAAATGTGTGTTAAATAAATGAAAGTCCCTGGGTGGTACAAACAGCGAATGTGCTTGGTTGCTACCTGAAAGGTTGGGAAGCCAAGTCCACCCAGAGGGGCCTTGGAAGAAAGGCCTGGCGATCTAGTCCAAAAAATTAGCTACTGAGAACTCTGACACATGGGGTCACTATGTATCAGAATCAACTCAACAGCAACTGTTTTTTTAAATAAACCAAAGCAAAAATTCAAACTCTGAGTGTGATTACTGTAAGGTCTACACTTAGACTGTACCATACCACCTGCTGTTAAAATTGACCACTTTGCCCCATAAAGATGGAAAACATATATGACTGGTTTCTTATTTAAAAATCCTCCCCACCCAGCTCCCTATAAAAAGAATCCAGGTTATTTACCTATCTTTTCAATCTTTTCCTCTTCGACCTCTTGTTCGGCTTCTGTTGTACAACGATACCCTTTCTTCTTAAGCAGGTGGCAGATGAGGACACCAAAGAGACCCATGATAAAGAACACAGGGACAAGCACATACGCGATATATTCTGGGTGCCCGTTCTCAGCATTGCTGGCGGGCGATGCTGTCGTCTCTGTCCTGGAGTGCAAGGTGTGGCTGCCACCATTGTCTACAGAAGAAAACGTGCAAGCTGCATTAGATGCCCCTCGGTGGCAAGAAAAACCTGACACCTTCAGGAAATTTTCACATTGCGATGGATTGAATTATGTCCCTCCAAAATGTGTGTCAACTTGGCTAGGCCATGATTCCCAGTATTGTGTGGTTTCTACCATTTTGTGATCTGATGTAATTTTCCTATGTGTTATAAATCCTAACCTCTATGATATTAATGAGGCAGGATTAGAGGCAGTTAGGTTTATGAGGCAGGATTCAATCTATAGGATTAAGGTGTATCTTGAGTCAATCTCTTTTGAGATATAAAAGAGAGAGTTGAACAGAGAGGAGAGGGACCTCATGTCATCAAGAATGAAGAACCATAAGGGGAGTGTGTCTTTTGGACCCGGGGTTCCTGAGCTGAGAAGCTCCTAGACCAGGGGAAGACTGATGACAAGGACCTTCCCCCAGAGCTGAAAGACAGAGAAAGCCTACACCTGGCGTTAAAAAAAACAAACCAAACCCGTTGCCGTCAGGTTGATTCCGACTCACAGCGACCCTACAGGACAGAGTAGAACTGCTCCATAGGGTTTCCAAGGAGACCCTGGTGGATTTGAACTGCCGACCTTTTGGTTAGCAGCCGTAGCTCTTAACCACTTCACCACCAAGGTTTCCATCCTGAATTCAGACTTCTAATCTCCTAGGCTGTAAGAGAATAAATTTCTGTTCATTAAAGCTATCCACTTGTGGTATTTCTGTTATAGCAGCATGACATAACTAAGACACTCATTAAATCAAAGCCTGCTCCCGAAGCCATGAGCCAAGAATGACGGCTCTGACGGCACATGGCACCAAAGGTGAGAGCCCAGGCTTGGGGTAAAACATCTGAGTTCACATCCTGTCCCTGCTACTCATCAGTTGGGTTCCATCTTGGGTAATTTTTTTTTTTAAACCTCTTCAAGTCAGCCTCCGTTTCTTCAGCAAAAGTACCTACTTGGTGTGGATGGAGGTACAGAGTTTTGGTGGCATGTCTAGCACAGAGCAAACACATAAACAGTAGGTACTGTGCGACTGCACTGTTTAGTGATTAAAAGCACAGTCTCCAGAGCCATGGGTTTGATTCCTGGCATCACCACTTAGCAGCTATGTGACACTGGACAAGGACTTAACATCTAGGAGCCTCTGTTTCCTGTGAAATGAGCATAATAATAAAGAGCGCTGGTGGTGCAGTAGTTAAGCACTTGGCTGCTAACCAAAAGGTCAGGAGGTTCGAACTCACCAGCTGCTCCATGAGAGAAAGATGTGACGGTCTGCTTCTGTAAAGATTACAGCTTTGGAAACCCTATGGAGCAGTTCTGCTCTGTCCTACAGGGTCCCTGTGAGTCAGAATCAACTCCATGGCAACAGGTGGTTTTTTGGTTTTTGTTTTTTTAACTCAACCCTATAGGGCTGTTATGGACATGAACTAAATTAACAATGTAAAACATTTAAAATCATTTCTACAACACAGTAAATACTCAATAAACTTACATACTATTATTAACGTTGCTGTTGTTATTATGACTTTCTTGGACTCCATCATAATCTGGGGTAATAAATGCCAGAAGGACCCACTTAACTGTGTTCTTACCTTTGTTCAGGCATAACCACACTACCAAAAAACCAAACCCATTGCTATTGAGTCGGTTCTGACTCACAGCAACTCCAGGTGTTACACAATAGCATTGCTCCATAGTGTTTTCCTGGCTGTAATCTTTTTTTTTGGTTTATTGTTGTAGTTTAAGTGAAAGTTTACATTTCAAGTTAGTCTCTTATACAAAAATTTATACATACATTGTTATGTGACCCGAATTGCTCTCCCTACACTGTGACAGCACACTCCTCTTTTCCATCCCTGATTTCCCATGTTCGTTCAACCAACTCTTAACCCTCTCTGCCTTCTCATCTCACCTCTGGACAGAAGCTGCCCGTTTAGTCTCATGTATCTACTTGAGCTAAGAAGCACACTCTTCACAAGTATCACTGTATGTCCCCACAGTCCAGTCCAATCTTTGTCTGAAGGGTTGGCCTTGGAAATTGTTTTAGTTCTGGGCTAATAAAGAATCCAGAGGCCATGCTTTCCAGGGTTCCTCCAGTCTCAGTCAGACCATTAAGTCTGGTCTTTTTACTAGAATTTGAGTTCTGCACCCCATCTTTCTCCTGCTCCATCAGGGACTCTCTGTTGTGTTCCCTGGCAGGGCGGTCATTGGTGGTAGCTGGGCACCATCTAGTTCTTCTGGTCTCAGGCTGATGAAGTCTCTGGTTTATGTGGCCCTTTCTGTCTCCTGGGCTAATACTTTCCTTGTGACTTTGGTGTTCTTCATTCTCCTTTACTCCAGGTGGTTGGGACCAATTGATGCATCTTAGATGGCTGCTTGAAAGCTTTTAAGACCCCAGATGCCACTCACCAAAGGAGGATGCAGAACATTTTCTTAATAAACTTTGTTATTCTTGGCTGTAATCTTTATAGAAGCGGATCACCAGGCCTTTCCTCTCTGGCTACTGTGTGGGTTCAAACCACCAACTTTTAGCTTAGCAGTCGTGCACAAACTGGTTGCGCTACCCTGGGACCAACCACATCACAGTGCGGGCCTAATACAATTCCATCAGAGGGCACTCAGTCAACATCACAAGTCAAGAAATTGTTCAACAGAAGGGAATCTCTGCAGATAACTCCCAGAATCACCCTGTGCTCACAGGGCAGACATTGGAGGACATAAGAAAGTCAGGGCTTCCTTTGTCCAGCAATCACGTTCCCTCCAACTCAGGCTTATCATTCACCTGATTTCTCCCCTCCCACCTTCTGTCCTGCTCCTACCACCTACCACCAGAGATACACATTCCACTTTCAACCAGGGGTAGTGCTAGGATGGCAAATTTGGGAGGGACAGCAGGGTATCATCTAAGAGACATTTAGAGGAAGAACTCAGTCATTCAACAAATATTTATCAAGTACCTACTACATGCCAGGCACTGTTCTAGGCACCTGTGATATAAAATAGACAAAAGATGCTTGTCCTCATAGAGCTTATGTTCTAGAAGGATTTGTAAACTGACATTTAGAATACAAAGAAAAAGGGAAAATCAGGGGTGGCTCAGGGTGCAAACAAAGATGGAAGCATGTATATTTGCATATTCGTTCACTGGTCCAAGTAAACATTTATTTACCTCATGCCCTTTATGTACCAAGCACCATGCTGGGAGCTGGGTACAGAGATTGATGAACAATATACACATGGCCCGCCCCTGTCATCTTGGAGCTTTTAGGGAAGCAGTGGTGAGCAGTAAAGGACACAGTTTTACCCCAAGTAAGGTGGCCTTTGTCCTTGGCTCTGAAGAAAGCGGGGTGCCTTGGACTAGGACTTCCAGGACACACCTCAGTATTGGTGCTCGTGAATGGGAGCTAGCCAGACCAAAAAAGATTCACCTGGGAGGCTGATATCAACTAGCCTTTGGAGGCATGATTTACTCTATCCTGCAGGACTGGCCTATAAAAGCCAGGAACACTAAGGCTCAGAGAGCTTCCTGGTTGACAAAAGGAGGGTGGTGTACCCTCTCTGAAACACGGGAGCTCTGCACTGGAACGTTCTCAGACCTCGCCTGTGGATCTCTCTTCCTTGTGATGATCCTGGTTTATATCTTTTTACTAAAATAAAACGGTACTTGTAAGTATAGAATCTTCCATGTGTTCTATGAGTCATTCCAGCAAATTAATGGACCCAAGGACAGTGTCCTCTTATCTTATGAAGTCTGACCTAGCTCTGGAGGACTAGAGACAGAGAGAGTGCCGTGTGGGCAGCTCGTGTCAGAAATGATGGAGAACTGGAAAAGTGGGGATAAGATTGATCTCTGCCTTCTGGAACGCGGCTTTATGCTGATTCTCATCCACAAAGCTATCACCATAAGTAACAACAGTCATTCAACAAGTTAACATACGGGTAGATCATGACAGGTTGTGAGAAATGCTGTGGAAGAATACATCGGACACAAAAGAGGAAGTAACAGTGGCACATATTTCATGACTTCAAGAATAGGGAACCAGGGAAGGGACTACCTTTGGAAGAAAAGGAGAAATTGGCTTTTAGATGTATGAAGTTATCACAATGACGTATACAGAAGCAGCTGCATATTTGGGCCTGCTAGGGTGACCCATAGTTTCCGGAAAGGTTTGTACACGGGAGAGTGAGTCACCTTGATGAAGGAGAGTGAAGAAACATCAAGCCTGGACCATACAGTTACAATATGTAGTCAATTAAGATAACAGAGAAAGAGAAGACTGTGCGGAAAAGTTGGCAAAGTACTTTATCATGGACACCGAACGAGGAAAGAATTATCAAACGAAGGAGGGGAACTAAAGAAAAAAAAAAAAGAGATTTTCCAAAACAGGACTAAATGGCACACCAATCCAGGGGCAAGGACGAGAAGGCAGGAGGGGACAGAAAAGTTGGCAATGGGGAACCCAAGGTCGAGAAGGGGAGAGTGTTGACATGTCGCGGGGTTGGCAACCAATGTCACAAAACAATATGTGTATTAGTTGTTTAATAAGAAACTAATTTGCACTGTAAACCTTCATCTAAACCACAATTTTTTAAAAAATGAGGTTTTCTACATCAGAGAGATTCACACATACCGCTTAAGAAACCCACAAATTGGAAAGTTAGAAACATTTAATTATAAGCTTTCTCAAGAGGATTTTGGTGAGAAAGGAATCTGTGCTGTAATGACCAATGGAAAGGAATACCAGGTGTGAAATGAGTACAGAAGATAAATTTGCAAACCAAAGGCCAGAGGGAAAAAAGGGGCTTCCTCTCTTTCACATGGAAATATCCATTATCTTTGAACATGAGATGGCCATTTTTTTTTAGGTTTGTAAAGCGTGCATTTATTAGTTCATCAGGCAAACTCCAGAATTTGGAATAACCCAAAATTTTTGTTCTGATTTCTCCTTCAAGATCAATATATATAATATATAATTTAAATAAATACCTGTTAAACCTGTTGCCGTTGAGTCAATTCTGACTCATAGCGACCCTACAGAACGGAGTAGAACTGGCCCAGAGAGTTTCCGAGGAGTGCTTGGAGGACTCGAACTGCTGATCTTTTGGTTAGTACAGTAGCTTTTAACCACTACACTACCAGAGTTTCCTTAAATAAATAAGTATATTAAAAAAAAAAAAAACAGGTGCCATCAACTCAACTCTGTCTCATGGTGATCCCATGTGTCTAAGAGTAGAACTATGCTCCATAGGGTTTTCAATGGCTGATTTTACAGAAGTAGATCATCAGGCCTTTTTATCGCAGCACCTCAGGGTGGACTAGAGCCACCGACATTTCAGTTAGCAACTGAGTATGTTAACTGTTTGCACCACCCAAGGACTCACATGTGTATATGTACATACATTTACATATATCTAGAGAGAGACAGATGTATATACACACACCTCTCTCTCTCTAAATATATGTAAATGTATCACCTAAATTGGGTTTAACCTTAAACCTTACTTTTTACTCAGTAAAAACCAGAAACATTTATTTAACTCCTCTTACAGTTCTAATCAATTCCATTTATTAATTCCTTTTGATAGCACATATTTCATGCTACAGGAATGGGTGAAGCAGGTAGCATGCTGAGACTGACGGAGTTTTACTCAGAACCACTCAATCGGAGGTAATAATAACAAATTCTCTTTGGGGGCAGTGGGAAATAGGGATGAATGCAGAGGGGCTCAGAATTGCAGCCAAACAAACCCTCCTGAACCATGTGGTTGAGAACGCGCCTTCAACATTAATTTGACATCTAGCAAATCCTTGCAAGTGCTATTTATTTACAGTTTATGATTTACAAACGTGTCATTCACTTAATCTCACTGCTATTCTACCATGAAAAACCTGAAAGAGAAGAAGTGAATCTAAATTAGTACAACATATAGATTATTGTTGTTGTTGTCAGATGCCGTCAAGTTGACTCTATAAAGATTTACAGCCTTGAAAACCCTTTAGGGCAGTTTGACTCTGTCCTACAGGGTCACTTTGAGTTGGAATCAACAGCAATGGGTTTGGGGATTTTTTGGTTTTGTTATATAGCAATAGTAAATGGAAGACTACCTCATGAAGTCATTGTCAGGATTAAACAAATTAATGTGTAAAGCACTTAGAAAACTGTCTGGGAAAAAGCAAGCAGTATAAATAAAAGTATTGCAGTTCCCAGATGGTATAAACAGTTAACGTGTTCAGCTGCTCAGTGAAAAGTTGGCAGTTCAAATCTACCCATAGTTGCCTCAGAAGAAAGTCCTGGCAGTCTGCTTCCAAAAAAATCAGCCATTGAAAACCCTTTGGAGCACAATTCTACTCTGACATACATGGGGTTGCCATGAGTCAGAATCAACTTGGCGGCAACTGGTTTGGTTTTATAGTGAATGAAGGAAGTCGAGAGAACTGATGCTTGATAGCCTCTATTTTCTCTTGACATAAGAAGCCATGGCATCTTCTGAGAACTAGGACAGCCAGGGAAAAAGAGAGGGCTTGAGGAGATGGTGAGGCTTGGCAGAGAGACTTAGTGGAAAAGGAGAGGCCTGAAAAAGGACTGGGCCACGGAATTCAAGGCACAGGTGAGATATGTACCCCAAATCTCCAATCACGCTAACCCTCTCAGAAAGCACCATGGGAGGACTGGAAAGGCCAGGAGAATAAAGGATTAGCAATCAGGGTCAGAAAGGAAAGTAGGCATAGCCAGAGTAAGGAAGGAAAACAGTTTAGGATGGCTTGGTTCCAAAAGTTATGGAGGTCTGACCCAGACTAGTTTGTTATACCACTACTAGTAGTACTAAGAACAACAACTACCATAGTTATGGAGCAGTTAGGAGTCAGCACTAAGTAAAGCACTGAATCTTCACAATATGCCTGTGAAACAGTTACTTGTATTGTCCTCACGTTTCAGATGGGGAAACAGAGGCACAGAAGGGTTAAATAATTTTCCCCGAGTCACACCACCACTAAGTGGCAGTGTCTGGATTCAAGCCAGGCAGTCGGGAACCCGAATGCTGTATACCAAGTCTTTTACTTTCCCTAAGCCTCAGTACTTACGTAAAACAGGGCTTGACAACGAGCACCACCTTATTACAAATGCCTTTTTAAGTTGTATTTTAATTATCATTCTTTCAACAATATTTCATCATTAAGCTGTTTTTCTGTTAAAATGCTAATGCTGGTCTGCTCTCATATTTCACAACTTAGTGTTAGATTAAAACCCGGTGCCATCAAGTCGACTGACTCATGGTGACCCCATGTGTGTCAGAGTAGAACTGTACTCCATAGAGGTTTCAATGGCTGATTTTTTTTTTTTCATAAGTAGATCCTCAGGTCTTTCTTCCAAAGCATCTCTGGGTGGACTCTAGCCTCCACCCTTTTGGTTAGCAGTCAAGCACTTTAACTGTTTGTAACACCCAGGGACTCCCCAAACTTCAAAACTATGGGTTCCAATTAGCACATCAAGAACTAGAATATGTTTTGAAAATGCCCATCACCAGACTCCAAGCCAGTTCAGTGGGTGAACAACTGCAAAACTCTACTATTTGTCCTCCGTCTTCAACCTCCCTCCCAACTTGAGAATCACAGCTCACCTTACGTAGGCTGCAACTGAGGGTCCCCTCAGCCTTGCTGCCCCCTAAAAACCTCCTCTGGAGCATCTTCCACATGCAGCAAGAGCCACTGAAACAGAGAGGTCTCAGCTCTTACTGATAAGTGTGATTCTCTTCCACAACATTACAAGAAAAAAAAAAAGTTAAGAAATAGGAAGGAGCATAAAGCCTTTGGGAATCAAACGACCCAAGTTCCAAATCCCTGCTCACTGGCTCTATAACCATGACCAAGTCTATTAGCTACCTCAAGCCTCAGTTTTCTTATCTGTAAAATAATGCATTTGGAATGGATCATAAAATATAAGCCCTAAAGTGTGAAAGGGCTTGAGTAGGTCAAATATAACAGATACCTAACACTAACTGCCATTTGAAGAACCATTTTCAAGGTCCATTTTCCCCAGCCCTATACAGCTGGTGGCGAAGTGGTTAAGAGCTCCAGCTCCTAACCAATAGGTCAGCAGTTCAAATCTACCAGTCGGTCCTTGGAAACCCTATGGGGCAGTTCTACTCTGTCCTATACGGTTGCTATGAGTCGGAATTGACTCAACAACAATGGATTTGATTTTGGATTTTGGATAAAGCTGATAGCTGAAGGCTCCTACTATCTGGGGGAAGGATATACACATAGATCAGATGGACCAGACTAAATTCATGGAAGGAAGAAAAGATAGCAATGAAACAAAGGAAGAAGAATTAGAAAAGAAAAGGAAACAGACAGGAGGGCAAAGTAAGTCTATTACCATAAGTCAACTTGATGATTATAAAGACTACTGTAGAAACACAGAAAATGCTTCCAATGAAATAACGTTCAATGCAAAAAGCAAAATATAAAACTGCATCAACGTGACAGTAGTCGGCTGAGGAAAACAGTTTTGCATCTGGACAAGGAATTGAATCACACAAATAAAAAGAGTTGCATTAGGGAAAGGGAAAAAAAAAGTCAAGAAAGTCCAGCATTTATCAAATCCTTTGAGTTTTTCATGGAGCCCTGGTGGTGCACTGGTTAAGAGCTTGGCTGCTAACCAAAATGTCAGTTCAAATCCTCCAGCCGTTTCTTGGAAACCCTATGGGGCAGTTCTACTCTGTCCTATAGGGTCACTATGAGTTGGACTCAACAGCAACGGGTTTTGTTTTGAGTTTTTCATGGTCTGGCCAGGTTTGATCAATTCACTGTATTTTGAGGACCCACTATGCATGTGTTCCTTGCCAAGATCCACTTGAGAAGCTCATAAAAGAAGGCATGAGATAACAGAAAGACTGAAGATAGCCAGGTACTAAGAGATACAAGGAACAGCTAGAAGTCGACCCCAAAAATCAAAAGCAGTGATTTCTAGCTTGGGCTTTGGCCTGTTTTCAAGCAATACTTGTATTTCCAATTGACCTCAATGGTTAGGGGAACTGAGACAGAATGGCGCAGAAATGGCATTCCTCAAACCCAGTGGGCATTACTTGAGAGTTGTTAAAATAATAAGGAAGAGGCTGGTAATAACCAGAGACTCCAGATAAGGAGGCCCTTGTAACCTCTCCCAAGCAGCTCTGTAAAACCAAAACCAAGGGTATTTTGATGACTTTGATAGCTATCCTCAGAGGCTAGGGCTTCCCAACAGAGCCACCCAACAACTCTGTGATGGGAAAGGATTGGCTGGTAAGCAGACAAGCCACCCAAGCTTGGTTAGAAAATAGCTTTGAAGACAGACACACAAACTGTTTTTATTAGCTAACATTCAAATCACAGCACCCGAGAATGAGAATGAGCTATTTTTGGTCTAGATTGTTGACTAAGCTTACTACAGGTTCTTGTCCCTAAAAGGGGTTTTTTCTTCACCTTGCTTTGCTACCAGCTATCTCTGTGACATTGATGAAGTCACTTCACCTCTCAAGGTCTCAGTCTCCTCATCTGAAAAATTGTGAGCTGGAGCCAATGTCTGTCTTGGTTCTCAAAATTATACAACTCCCCAACCTTCTCCAGCCCCAGACCCATCCCCAGTTCACTCTGGATTGATGATAATGGATAAAAACACAAGCCCATTTGTCCATGTCTACAAATCCAAAAACCTCTGAAAACCATTTTTTTATAACTCATTTCATATCAGAACCAAATCTGAGAAACTCATTTGCAAGCAAAACCTGTCCTGACCTGATGTGAGATTACTTACAATCTCTCCCCAATTAGTTCTCTACATAAACATTAATATCTTTGATTAGACCCTTCAATAAGACTTACATAATTCTGAGTGGAGGCCATTGGCCCCAAGGGTTTCAGATCCTCACAACACACAAGGCTGGTATTATTTTAGAGCAGAGGAAACAAGTTCATGGAGGGTAAGTCACTTACCTAAGGTCACACAGCTAATAACTGTTAAGAACCTGCACGTAAAGCCAGCAGATGCTGACTTCAAGACTGATGATCATAACTGCCTCTCAATACCACTTTGGTAGTGCAAGGATTTACTAACTAGCAGAAAATGACCTTCTTTATTAAATTAATTGTTTAAACACAGTTTAAATCAATTATTGACACTAATAAAAGGGAAGGAAGCAATGCAAATTCTACAAGACACAATCTTCCAAAAATTATCTCTATTTGGCTACAAAGTCATAAGACCTTTAAGACCACTGCCCCATAGTGTCAGTTATGGGACATACCATTCGCCCAGACAAACTGAAGAAGCTTAAGTTTTATGGAGAGAACAAATGAGCTGATATGGAAATTGGAGAACAATAGAAGTCAGTATATGAAAAAGTGCTAAACTTTGTAGTGAAAGTTCAGGCAGTCACCAGCTTCCAAACAACTCCCAGATAAACAGCTCCGCCAGCCCCATCCTCCCCGACTCCATAGCTGAGAATGGATGGGGAGGGAACACCCAGGCAGGACCCGACTACCCAGAGTCCACCCACCCATGACACAAAATCTCCCCTACTGCACACAGTCCTTCAATTGTCTTTATTTCATCAAAGATCTGAAATGCCACCATGTTACAGAAGCACTGAACTCAGGCAGCCAAGGCCACTGTGAGAACAGATGGAAGCCTGGACAGCTTCCCCAGAAAACCATGCACAAGCCAGAGGAGCAGGCTCTGAAGCCCTGACTTACTAAGAGGCCCAATGAAAAAATGCAACTGTCTCTGAGAGGATTTCTCCTAATACCTGTGTGTGATCAGCTGCTGAAGGGATTGGAAGATTGGGGGCTGGAGGGTGGGGGCAGAGCAGGCCTTAGGGGACCACAATGGCACGCTCAGGCCCAGAGGAGCATCCTGGGAATGCGGAGGAGGGCAATGAGAGTGGGAGAGGAGAACAGAAAGGGAGGGGCGAGGAGCCAGATATTTCAAAATACTGTATGAGACCAAGAAAATTTCTTCCCTTTCTCCTTACCCTCTTGGCTAAATTTAAGTTCAAATAGCTCTTGTAGGAAGCTAACATGACCAAATGCAATAATGAACCTTGAGTGAAGTCTGATTCAGAATTATAAAAAAATAATAAAAATTTTAAAACAGCAGTAAAAGATATTCTGAGGACCACTGAAGAAATTAGGAATTAGAAGCTATCAGAGATACTGTTTACTTTCTTAGGTATGATAATGGTATTGTGGTTACGGAGATTGTTGTTTTTATTAGGTGCAGTCAAGTGGGTTCCAACTCAAAGCGACCCTATGTACAATGAAAAACTGCCCAGTCCTGCACCATCCTCACAATTGTTGCTGTGTTTGAGCCCATTACTGCAGTCCCTGTGTCAATCCATCTCATTGAGGGTCTTCCTCTTTTATGACGACCTTCTACCTTACCAAGCATGATGTCCTTCTCCAGGGACTGGTCCCTCCTGGTAACACTGACAACATATCCAAAGTACATCAGACTAAGTCTGGCCATCTTCCCTTCTAAGGAGCATTCTGGCTGTACTTCTTCCAAGACAGATTTATTTGTTCTTCTGGCAGTCCACGGTATGTATATTCAATATCCTTCACCAACACCATAATTCAGTGGCATCAATTCTTCTTCAGTCTTCTTTATTCATTGTCCACCTTTCCCATGCATATGAGGTGATTGAAAACACCATGATGTGGGTCAGAAACACCTTAGTCCTTAAAGTGACATCTTTGCTTTTTAACACTTGAAAGAGGCCTTTTGCAGCAGATTCGCCCAATGCAATATGTGGTTTGATTTCTTGACTACTGCTTCTATGGGCATTGACTGTGGATCCAAGTAAAATGAAATCCTTGACAACTTCACAATCTTTTTTTCATTTATCATGATGCTTATTGGTCCAGTTGTGAGGATTTTTGTTTTCTTTATGTTCAGGTGTAATCCATACTGAAGACTGTAGTCTTTGATCTTCATCAGTAAATGCTTCAAGTCCTGTTTGCTTTCAGCAAGCAAGGTTGTGTCATCTGCATATCACAGGTTATTAATGAGTCTTCCTCCAATCCTGATGCCGTGTTCTTCCCATAGTCCAGCTTCTCGGATTATTTGCTCAGCATACAGATTGAATATGTATGGTGAAAGGATACAGCCCTGACACACACCTTTCCTGATTTTAAACTATGCAGTATCACCTTGTTCTGTTCGAACAACTGCCTCTTGGTCTATGTACAGGTTCCGCATCACCACAATGAAGTGTTCTGGAATTTCCATTCTTCGCAATGTTATCCATAATTTGTTATGATCCACACAGTCAAATGCCTTTGTATCATCAGTAAAACACAGATAAACATCTTTCTGGTATCCTTTTCTTTCAGCCAAGAGCCATCTGACATTAGCAGTGATATCCCTCATTCCATGTCCTCTTCTGAATCTGGCCTGAATTTCTGGCAGTTCCCCACAATATACCGCTGCAACCGTTTTTGAATTATATTCAGCAAAACTTTACTTGCATGTGATTTATTAATGATATTGTTTGATAATTTCCACATTCAGTTGGACCACCTTTCTTTGGAATAGGCACAAATACGGATCTCTTCCAGTCAGCTGGCCAGGTAGCTAGCTGTTTTCCAAATTTTTTGGCAGAGATGAGTGAGCACTTCCAGCGCTGCATCCATTTGTTGAAACATCTCAATCAGTATTCTGTCAGTTTCTGGAGACTTGTTTTTCTCCAATGCCTTCAGTGCAGCTTGTACTTTTTCATTGGCTCTATAAGCTCTTGATCATATGTTACCTCCTGAAATGGCTGAGTGTCGACCAGTTTTGTTATTTTTTTTGTAAAGTTACTCTGTGTATTCCTTCCATCTTCCCTTGATGCTTCCTGGGTTGTTCAATATCTTGCCTATAGAATCCTTCAGTATTGCAACCTGAGGCTTGAATTTTTTCTTCAGTTCTTTCAGTCTGAGAAATGCCAAGCATGTTCTTCCCTTTTGGTTTTCTAATTCTAGGTCTTTGCACATTTCCTTATAATTCTTTACTTTGTCTTCTTGAGCCACCCTTTGAAATCTTCTGTTCAGCTCTTTTACATCATCATCTCTTCTGTTCACTTTAGCTACTCTACGTTCAAGAGCAAGTTTCAGAGTCTCTTCTGATATCTGTTTTTATCTTTTTCTTTCTTTCTTTTCACTTTAATAGCCTCTTCCTTTCTTCATGTATGATATCCTTGATGTCGTCTCACAACTCGTCTGGTCTTCTTCAGTCATTAGTGTTCAATGAGTCAAATCTATTCTTGAGATGGTCTCTAAATTCAGGTGGGATATATCCAAGGCAATACTATAGCTCCTGTGGACTTGTTTTAATTTTCTTCAGCTTTAACTTGAACTTGCATATAAGCAACTGATGGTCTGTTCCAGTCAGCCCCTGGTCTTGCTCTGACTGATGATACTGAGCTTCTCTATGATCTCTTTCCACAGATGGAGTCAATTTGATTCTTGTGTATTCCATCTAGCAAGGTCCAAGCGTACAGTCAACGTTTATATTGTTGAAAAAAGGTATTTGCAATGAAGAAGTCATTGGTCTTACAAAATTCTGTCATGGGCTCTCCAGCATCGTTTCTACCACCAAGGCCATATTTTCTAACTACGGATCCTTCTTCTTTGTTTCCAACTTCTGCATTCCAATGAACAGTAATTATCAATGCATCTTGATTGCATGTTTGATCAATTCCAGCCTGCAGAAGTTGGTGAAAATCTTCAATTTCTTCATCTTTGGCATTAGTGGTTGGTAAGTAAATTTAAATAATAGTTGTATTAACTGGTCTTCCTTGTAGGTGTATGGATATTAACCCAACACTGACAGTGTTGTACTTCAGGACAGATCTCAAAATGTTCTTTTTGATGATGAATACAACACCATTCTTCTTCAATTTGTCACTCCTGGTATAGCAGACTGCATGATTGTTATGGATAAGGAAGTCCTTAATCCTAGAAGATGCACACGGAGGTATTTAGGGGTGAAATGTAACAATATCTGCAACTTGCTTTCAAAAAATTCAGTTAAAAAAAGTACATAGGTAGGTAGGTGGATAGGTAGGTGGATGGACGGATGGATGGATGAACGGGTAGACAGATTGATAGGACAAACAAATATGGTAAAATGTTGACTCTTATGTGGTTAATACACAAGGTCTATTTTATGATTCTTTCAACCTTTCTACATGCTTAAACATTTTCATAAGAAGTTCACAAAGTGGGAGAACTATAATTGCAGTCCTACTTCATCATTAAAAAAAAACCTTTTGTAGGTAGGAGTCTAATTAACGTTTAGAGTCCCTGCGTGGTACAAACGGTTAACATACTCAGCTGCTGCTAACTGATAAAGATTAGAGGTTCCAGTTCACCCACAGGTGCCTCAGAAAAAAACCCTGTTGATCTGCTTCTGAAAAATCAGCCATTAAAAACCATACGGAGCACAGTTCTACTCTGACACACACAGGATTGCAATGAGTCAGTCAACTGTGATGTCAGTATAAAGAAACAAAGATACTTATAAATAATGATAAAAACTATAAATATAAAAACTATAAAGATTGGAGGTCCCAGTTCACCCAGAGGCACCTCAGAAGAAAACCCTGTTTGTTGATCTACTTCCAAAAAATCAGCCATTGAAAACCCTACGGAGCACAGTTCTACTCTGACACACATGGGATCGCCGTGAGTCAAAGTCGACCAGAAAGCAACCGGTAACTATCATTTACAATTAGAAAACGCATTTCAATTTCCAACCCAATCACTCAAAAAGAAACGTTTGGAACACAACCTGTTAAGATGGGGTTTCCTGGGAAGTGGGGGGGGGGGGGGAGGGATATCTATTAACTAGATAGTAGATAAGAATCATCTTAGGCAAAGGGAAGGACAGCAGACACTGCAGGGGAAGTCAGCACAGCTGGACTAAACCAAAGCTAAGAAGTTTCCTCAATACAATCAAATACTCTGAAAGACAGAGTAGCAGGGGTAGGGGTCTGGGGACCATGATTTCAGGGGACATCTAGGTCAACTGGCATAACAAAGCTTATTAAGAAAATGTTCTGCATCCTACTTTGGTGAGTGGTGTCTGGGGGCTTAAAAGCTTGCAAGTGGCCATCAAAGATGCATCAATTGGTCCCAACCACCTGGAGTAAAGGAGAATGAAGAACACCAAAGACACAAGGAAAGTAGTAGCCCAAGAGACAGAAAGGGCCACAGAAATCAGAGACTTCATCAGCCTGAGACCAGAAGAACTAGATGGTGCCTGGCTACCACCAATGACTGCCCTGCCAGGGAACACAAAAGAGTCCCTGATGGAGCAGCAGAAAGACGGGGTGCAGAACTCAAATTCTAGTAAGAAGACCAGACTTAATGGTCTGACTGAGACTGGAGGTACCCTGGAAAGCACAGCCCCTGGATTCTCTATCAGCCCAGAACTGTAACAGTTTCCGAGGCCAACTCTTCAGACAGAGATTGAACTGGACTGTGGGACATAAGGTGATACTAGTGAAGAGTGTGCCTCTTAGTCAAGTAGATACAAGAGACCAAAGGGGCGGCTTCTGTCCAGAGGTGAGATGGGAAGGCAGAGAGGGTTAGGAGCTGGGTGAATGGACATGGGGAATCAGGGGCGGAAAGGAGGAGTATGCTGTTGCAGAATGGGGTGAGCAATTAGGGTAACATAACAATGTATGTATAAAATTTTGTATGGGAGACTAACTTGAAATGTAAACTTCATTTAAACTACAACAATAAAAAATAAATTAATTTAAAAAAATGGGGTTTCCTTGTGTTAAGGAGTTAAGAAGGGAAGTAAGTAGAGTGATCATGGAAGAAAAAGGATTTACTTTGGGCCTCAAAAAATTAACTGAATTTGACTGTACCAAAAAAGATCAAACATTCCTGACAGGCAAGAGGGTAGGAGACAAAATCGAATCACTCTTGAGTTGCCTTCCTCTTCTCGTTGCTTCCAGAACAAAAGACTGAAACTAGGGTGATGTCAGTATAAAGAAACAACAATACTTATAAATAATGATAAAAACTATAAATATTTACCATCCCAAATTTCAATTTAAACTAAAGGGGGGAAAACCAACTTTGAAGAGTCACGGAAAGTCCCTAGCATTCTCCACAACTGTCCTGGATTTACCATTTGAAGCTATTTCTTAAGAAAACAGATCTCTGACTAAACACAATTCCCGAGAAGGCACTGGACACAGGCAACAGCCCCCCACACCTGTTCCGTGGGGAGGCGGTTAACTTTAGAAACTTGGTGTCCTAAGAGAGGCCAAGGACCTTGATTTTTGGTCCCAGAGCACCTCAAACAATGGTTTGCATTCAGGAGACAACAGAAGGCTCATCTGACCTGGCCTCACTCCAGAACGGGGCAAGGTCAGCTCGCCAGCTGTCTGTACTGGACAAAAGGCTAGGAGGCCACCAGCTGTGCCTCTGAGGCAGAGAAGGCTGAGGAGCCCTCAGCAGGCCCCAAGCAGCAAGGCATATTGGTGAAATCCTCAGAGAGGGGTGTAGGAAGGGCAACTGTCTAAGAGCTGCAGGGATGGAGTGGGGCGGGGGGGGGGGGGCTCGGCAATTTGGGCAGTTTGGATCCCTGCACTTAATTTCTCTTCCTCTTTTCCTGTTTGCCCCCCACTTCCCCACGCTTCCCCTGCCCCTCCTCCTCCTTCTTTTGCTCTTTCACTGTTGTCAGTTTGGGGATGTTTTTCCGCTTAGTCTTTAGTAGCTGCTATCACTGTCCGTCTCCTGGGAAGGAAGCAGAGTGGCTGGAGGGCAGAAGTTGCAGAGAGACTTTTCCTGCAGACTTGTCTGTACCTTTCAAATTGTGAACCATGTCCATTCAAGAAAGAAGGAGAATTTTTAAAAAGTTGTTTGGTTAAAGTGACCTTAAATCGATAGAAGTCCAGAAATCTAGTATTAGCTTCTGATTCTGTTCAAAGAGTTTTGTGTTAGGAAGCATGATTTGCTTCCTTCAAATAATTCTAACAACAGTGTTCACAGTGTGTCAGGGACTTCACGTCACCTTTGATGCTTTGTGTACAGCACCTGTGAGGTAGCTTCTCTCATCATTCCATCTGCAGGTGAGGAAAATGAGGCACACGGGGGTTCAATAACAAGCCCTATTATTGCATGTGAAGCAGTGTCCACCCAGGAAATGTGACCATGGAGCCCATACTTCTAGACAGATTGTTTAACAGTGTTTGTAGGAACGGCAGTGGCCCTTTGGGTTTATCTGGTGACCCATAACCAAAATACCAGTTGCCACAGAGTCAATCCTGACTCATAGTGACCCCATGTGTGTCACAGTAGAACTGTACTCCATAGGGTTTTCAATGACTGATTTTCCAGAAGCAGACTGCCAGACCTTTCTTCTGAGGTGCCTCTGGGTAGACTCGAATCTCCAACCTCTCGGTTAACAGCCAAGTACTTTAACCTTCTGCACCACCCAGGGTTAATCCATCACCAACCGATTAAAGAGCTGGGCTTGAGGCCTAGTCCAAAGACACCCAGTCCAATGCCCTTAAAATCCAAAAAGCCACCTCTCTCCAAGGGACCCTATTATATATAGTAAACAATGCAGTCTGCATGCATCATTTTTAGCGTAAAAATCACCTTAACAAAAATTACTCAAGTCAGCTGCAGCAAAATACAATAGGTACCGACTGCCTAAAAGAAAAAAATCTTGGCATCATAAAAAGTTCCCAATTATTACTGAAAAAAAGGCGAAAAATCATTCTAAAGCATACCTCTATTTTCCTCTTTCATAAATCTATTATGAAGGTAACAGAGGGAGGAAGGCCTTTTTCTATTTATTTAAAGGCAGCTCATTCACATATGTATTTTTTTACTTTATTACTTGCAAACTACTTAGAAGCTATTCAGTAGTTGCCATGTTTATACCAATGTTAGTTACAGGGCATCTAAAAATCTTTCAAAAGAAAGGAGGAAGGAAGGGAAGGAAAAGGAGGAAGGAAATCTTTAATCATCCACATTAGTTAGGGGTACACTCTACCAGATACACAAGTACCCACCCAAATAACATTTGATGTTTTCAAAGCACTTTCACATTTTATTATTTGATCTGAAACTTCTAATCCCAAGAAAGTAACTAGGATGGATGATGATATCCTCTGTTTGCAAATAAATCCATGACCTGAAGTGTTCTAATCCCAAGAAAGTAACTAGGATGGATGATGATATCCTCTGTTTGCAAATAAATCCATGACCTGAAGTGACTTCACTGGGTAAAGGCAGAGAAATGAGCCAGGCAGAAGAATCAAAACACAGACCCGCGGACTTCTTCACCACTCACCTCCCTATAACAACGTATCACCCAGACATACTGTGGTAACAGTTGTTTTGTTAGCTGCCATCAAGTCAGCTCCTGACTCATGGGGATCCCATGCAAAATGGGATTTGACCGTTATGACCCATAGGGTTTTCATTGGCTGGTCTTTCGGCAGTAGACTGCTAGGCGTTTCTTCCTAGTCTGTCTTAGTTGGGACACTCCACTGAAACCTGTTCAACATCATAACAACTTGCAAGCCTCCACTGACAGATGAGTGGCGGAACACAAATGCATCTTTTGGGGGAAACAACACAGACATGTAGGAAAAGCCACATTTCAGTCAAACATGTCTGTTTCCCCAAAGTGGAGACGAAGGCACCCTACCTTTGTACGTCTAACCCCTATCACAGTTCCTGGAACACAGCGGGAATTCCCTAAACCTTTGCTAAATTCACCCGGTGAAACCTGACTCTATCCCTCCAGAAGGGCTGCCAGTATTCAAGGCGTGTAATTAATCAAACACTTTCACTTTCACTGAAACTTGATAAGTAGTTTTGTTAAGATGCTATTTGGTAGTACAGAAGATCCAGTGTACTTAACCCCCATTTCCCAAATACCAACAGTTTAAAAAAAATAAATATTGCCATGAGACCAGAAGAACTGGATGGTGCCTGGCTACCATTACTGAACATTTTCATCCAAGAGTCTATGGAAGAATCCTGATCAAAAGGGAGAAAAATGCAGACTAGAACTCCAAATTCTCATGGAGTCCAGACATTCTGGAGCCACTGAGGCTGGGTGAACCTCTGTAACTGTTGCCCTGAGAAAATCTTTAAACCTTAAACCAAAAATATCTCCTAAAATCTTCATTAAACCAAACAACAGTTTGGCTTAAGAATGTTTGCTTTGAGCATTGAGCTCTTTTGAAGAACTATCTATATGGGATCAAACTGACAACAACTTGAAAGTTCTGACAGGAAGCTTAGAAGCAGTGAGTTCATGTTAATGGAGGAGGGGCAATTTGGAACAGGAAGACAAGAATGGTTGCACAACTTGAAGAATTTAATCAATATCACTGAATTGTGCATGCAGAAATTGATGAATTGGTGTACACATGTAAATTGTTGAATTGGTGCATGTTTTGCTGTGTATACTTTCAAATATAAACTATTCAACAATAAATGAATGAATGAATAGATTTTCTTTTCGGAGCAGGACAACCGATACACCCAAAGCTTCACGTGCTTGTTGGGTAAGCCCTTTCCAAAAGATGTAACTATAACAACATGCCCCTGAGCTCACTGAAATCAAAAGAAAGTTCCACTTCACAAAGGTTCAAAAACCAAAACAAAAACCCAACCAAACCCATCAGCGTCCAATCGATCCTGACTCATAGCGACCCTACAGGACAGAGTAGAACTGCCCCCTAGGGTTTCCAAGAAGCAGCTGGTGGATTCGAACTTGCTGACCTTTTTTTAGTTAGCAGCTGAGCTCTTAACCACTACACCACCAGGGCCCCAAAGATTCAAAAGGAGGCTACAAATAGCTGCACATTCCCAAGCTCAACTCGGGAATTGGCCCTCAACTGGATTTTCACAGGACTCCATCTATGAGCCATTCCAA
This sequence comes from Dugong dugon, assembly GCA_030035585.1. Taxonomy (NCBI): domain Eukaryota; kingdom Metazoa; phylum Chordata; class Mammalia; order Sirenia; family Dugongidae; genus Dugong; species Dugong dugon. The sequence continues at coordinate 93,712,878 of CM057463.1, read as the reverse complement.
ACTGCCAGATCAGGATACTAAATCAGCACTTACATAACCTCACCAAAGGCCACTGCCCACTTTCCACAGGTCTGTGATTCCTGACAGATCAGTCCATGTACACTTCTGCAAGGGGCCAAGCAGGGACTGGGTTAGAAATGCACATAAACTCAGGAAGAAAGGCTAAATAAGCAAGTGGCAGGACAAAACCATCATACAAGAAGAAGAGGACAGGCCCAGACAGTCTGTTTCCGGCAGAAACGGCAAGGGTGGGAGCCAGAGCCAGGAGGTGTTCCTTTAGGAATCTGTGAATCCCATTGGGCTTCACAGCAAGGGAGCTGGTGCAGAGGACTAGGCCTTGGGGAACTAGATCCCTGGTTTCTGGGTACATCTACCTTAGCCAGGTCAAGAGGCCAGCCAAGTAATTTCCACCTGTGCAGAATACAACAGAAAATAGCCACGTGGGAAAACAAGGAATGGAGGTCAGCCGGCTGGAGCTAAGCATGTGCTTCAAAAATGAAGACTGGCCAGCACCCCAGCCCGGTGGGGAGAGAGAGAGATACTGATTGATTCCCTGTGAAGTGTTGGGGCTTTATCTCCCCACATCCTGGGCTTCTGTAGTTGCTGGGTGCCATCGAGTCAATTCCAACTCACAGCGACCCCATGTGACAGAGAAGAACTGCCCCACAGGGTCAGTCTTTCTCCCACATAGCGGCTGGGTGGGTTCAAACCAACAACCTTTCAGTTAGCAGCCAAGCACTTAACCGTTGTGCCCAGTGCTCCTTCCTGGGCTTGTTGTTGTTGTTAGGTGCTGTCGAGTTGTTTTCGACTCATAGGGACACCATGTGACCATGTAGAACTGCCCCATAGGGTTTTCCTACCTGTAATTTTTACAGACACAGATTGCCAGGTCTTTCTCCCGCAGAGATGCTGAGTAGGTATGAACCACCAACCTTTTGGTTAGCAGCCAAGCGATCAACCATTTGCACCCCCAAGGCTCTTTTCCTGGGCTTCTAGGAGAGCCTTTTTGTTCAACTCCGTTACCACCAACTGCTAGGAGCAGAGTGCCTGGTGGTATTTTTTAACTTGCATTATCTTTTTTAAAATCATCATAACTCTGAGATACATATTATTATTAAACCCATCTTAGAAACGGAGACACTAAAGAACAAAATATTTAAGTCACGGTCCCTCATCTGGGTGAGCCAGGCTTTGAGCCGAGGCCTGGCGCAGGTAGGGCCCAAAATCTGAACCAAAGCTGCACCTCCCTAAGAAGCAAGGAGGCAGAGCAGAAGGCAACTTTTTTTTTTTGCTGCACTGTGTTCAACTTACTTCCCAGCTGTGAGACCTCAGGAAAGCCACCTAACTTCTCTTTGCCTCAGTTTCCTTATCTATAAAATAAAGATAATAATAAAACTGTTTCTGAGGATTAAATGAGGTAAATTTGAGTTTAGCTGAGTATCTGGCACAGAGTAAGTGCTCAATAAATGTTAGCTATTATTGCTATGAACCGACTCCACAGCAACTGGTTTATTGTTGCTGTGATTATTATTATCAGCAGTAATCAGCGTAACAGCCACCGTTCTTACAAAGCCTGCAGCTCATCTGGAGACATGACACCAACACACTAGAGAAGGACAATGAACCATCCTAAAGGAGGTAGGTTAAATGAAGGGTACAGAATACAGGAGCCCTGGAGGTGAGGGAGAAGTGTGCTTGTATGCATAATTGGGCCCCTCACCACCCCTGGGCTAGTTGGCTCCCTCAACACAAGCCCCAGACAGCACTTACTTATCTTCCTTCCAGGAACAGGAAGCAGATAGGGACTAAACAGAAAACCACAAAAGTCTTAAACAGAGGATTTTCCAATTAGTCACAGGTTAAGCCAGAAGCCAGGCAGTGTTCCTGCAAAGGAGGAATGTGGCCTGGCTTCTCAGAATACAGGAACTGGGAAACAAGGAGAGTAAATGAGTTTGAGGAATCAGCCACCCAATGTGAATTAAAGTCCCACTACTCTTGTTAGAGAAAGTAAAATGGGGACTAGGAGAGAAAGAGCAAAGTAAAGGGAGGACTAAAACAAAAATGAAACCAAACCCACTGCCATCAAGTCAAATTCCAACTCAGAGCAATCCTATAGGACAAAGCAGAGCTGCCCCATAGGGTTTCCAAGGCTATGAGTCTTCACAGAAGCAAACTGCCACATCTTTCTCCCGTGGAGCAGCTTGTGGGTTTGAACTGCTGACCTTTCTGTTAGCAGCCTAGTGCTTACCCACTGTGCCACCAGGGCTCCTAAATAAAGACTAGGAGAGAAAATAAAGAATTCAGAAAAGGCAAACAAAGAGAAAAAAATCGTTGTTGTTAGCTGCTGTACAGTCGATTCTGACTCATGGCAATCCCATGTGATGCAGGGTAGAACTGTGCTCCATAAGGTTTTTAAGGCTAGAACCTTTGAAGCAGATTGCCAGGCCTGTCTTCCGAGGTGCCTCTGGGTGAGTTCAAACGGCCAATCTTTCAGTTAATAGTTCAGCACTTAACCATTTTGCCACCCAGAGACTTCTGGAAAAAGATTAACCAGAAGTGATCAGCAAAACCCTAGACAGAGAGGAACTGATTTTGAAGGGGAAGAAATAAATGTGAAGGTCACTATCATAAAACCTAAATATGAACTCAGAAAACCAGTAGCAATAGGTTAGACATAGAAAAAAAGACCACTGATATTAGTTACGTATTGAGTGCTTACTTTGTACAGTTACTATTCCGAGCACTTTGCAGAGACTAACTCATTTAACCCTTATAATAAGCCTCTGAGGCAGGTTACTACTGTTTTCAACCCCATTTTACAGATGTGAAAACCACAGCACAGAGAGGTTAAGTAACTTGCTCCATGTCACACAGCTATGAAGTAGCAGAAGTGATATTTTAATCCAGGTAGCCTGGTTCCAGAGCCCCACAGTTTTACCACTGTGCTCTACTGCCTCTGAAGTGTGAAGGTTAAAAGTTTTGATATTCAGTAAAATTCCACAGAATGGGATTACACTGCTCATCTCTATTCTAGATACTATGATGTTCAAGCAGTTCAGTTAGAATCTTGAGTAGAAAATCTATGCATAATTACTACTCATCTAATCCAATAATGGGGACCTGGTGGTGCAGTGGTTAAGCGTTTGGCTGCTAACCGAAAGGTCAGAAGTTCGAATCTACCATCTGCTCCTTGGGAACGCCATGGGGCAGTTCTCCTCTGTCCCGTAGAGTCACACTATGAGTCAGAATCAACTCGATGGCAATGGGTTCGGTTTTTTTTTTTTAAATCCAATAATGAATTTAGGACAATAGATTTATTATTGGGAAAGGGAGGGATGCACTTATTTTTTTTTTTTTTTTTTTTGTACTTTAGATGAAGGTTTACGGACAAATAGTTTCTGATTAAACAGTTAGTACACATACTGTTTTCCGACATTGGTTAACAACCCCACAACATGTCAACATTCTCCCTTCTCAACCTTGGGTTCCCTATTACCAGCTTTCCTGTCCCCTCCTGCCTTCTAGTCCTTGTCCCCGGGCTGTTGTGCCCCATTAGTCTTGTTCTGTCTTATGGGCCTATCTTATCTTTGGCTGAAAGGTGAACCTCAGGAATGACTTCATTACTGACCTGAAAGGGTGTCCGGGGGCTATACTCTTGGGGTTTCTCCAGTCTCTGTCAGGCCAGTAAGTCTGGTCTTTTTTTGTGAGTTAGAAGATAGGGATGCATTTAAAAGTTACATTCTCACTAAGTCAATTTATCTTTTTGGCAACAAGTGCTAATTTAAAAAAATAATCCCGCTAGTATTTATAAGAAATAGAATTAAAACGCTACCCTGATTGACATTTAACTCTGTTGAAATTGTTGATTACTTTCTGGAAATTTTAAACTTCTCTTTGTCTCTTAAAACAACAGAAACAATTTATATGAGGAGATCAAATTTGCCAAATCCCATTTTGTCCGTAGTGGTCTCAAATGTTAATGAAAAAATGTTAAGTTAAAAAATAAGTAAATACAAAGTAGAATTCAGAGCTAATATGATCCCAATTTTATTAAAGAAAAAGATTCCAAAATGTTTACAGTAGTAGTTCCCTTCTGAGTGGTAAGACTACAATCTATTTTTATTTTCATTTTAGTGTTTTATATCTTAGTATTTTCCAGATTTCTTTAAAATTATATTAATTATACACAGTACAGTGAGAAAATGTTAAACGGGGTGGGGAGAGAAGGGGGGACTACATATAGAAAAAAGAAGCCTGTCAGAAAACACCTCCCAAATATTGTCAGTATTTGCCTTTCATTGGTGGAACTTTGCAGTACTTTTTCTCTACATTTTACATTTTCTAAAGTATCTTGATCATAGTCCCTAATTTTATTTTGTTTTGTTTTTTAAACTGCAGATAACAAAATCAGTAAGGAGCTTCCGTTACCACTATTGTTGTTAGTTGCCACTGAGTCGACTCCAACTCATGGGGAGCCACGTGTGCAGAGCAGAACTGCTCCGTAGGGTTTCTAAGGCTGTGACCTTTCAGAAGCAGATCGCCAGGCCTGTCTTCAAGATACCTCCAGATGTATTCGAACCACCAACCTTTCAGCTAAGTAGTTAAGTGCTTAACCATTTGCACCACCCAGGGACTCCTTCATTACCATTAGGTTGAACCATAAGAAACTTGTCACTACAGGTCAAAACCAGTCAAATATTGGCAACTGTATACGGTTCAATCTAATATGGGGTTTGTTTGTTTAATAGTAATAATAATGCTGAAAAGTAAATAGAATAATAGAAATCTCTTAGTAAGGACATTACCTATAACTGCAGCCTATAATACTTCGAATACTATACATACTAACCAAAAAGGTAGGCAGTTCCAATCCGCCAGCCGCTCCTTGGAAACCTATGGGGCAGTTCTACTCTGTCCTACAGGGTCATTAGGAGCCGGAATCAACTGGACGGCAACAAGTTGTGGTTTTTTTTTTTTTTTTTTTTGATGGCAGAGACAATACTGTGAATTGTTTGGTCTACACCACAGGACACACAGGTCAAAGAAAACCGCAAAGCAGTAGAACTTCTACTTTATTACACTACAAAACACAATGTTCCTGCAAGAGTTTTCATGCCATCCTGCCCAAATGCATAAACAGTAAAGCACTTGCTCTATAATCTGTTTTTTTCTTTTCCACTAAGTAAAAAAATGTCCTTTGAGCCTTTATCTAAATAGTAAGTCAGCATCATTTCAAAGAGATGATGCTGGGCACCAATGTTTTAATATTCTGAGTTGGTTTTTTCCCAATAAGAAAAGACTCGACTCATTTAAAGTCAAGAGTCTTTTCTCATTCACATATCAAGATGCAGCATTGAACAGGGTGGAAAAGATACAGCGGTTCTACCACATGATTCAAGCAACAGCATTCTCTCTCCCTCCTTTAAGTCTTCTCCCCATTTCAACCCTACCTCTACTCAGGAACAAAGACACACCAAGCCTACTACCTGTGTAACTACTCCTTCTACAATATGTAGACATCTCATGTGTACTAAATCACTTTCCGACAGTTGTTTTTCTTCCTCCAAAATCTATTCAATCACACTGTAAGAGGAACTGAGAACACAAACTTGCCAGAAATGACAGAGAGGGAGACATCTCTAGTTCCAACAGTTCCAGCCCTCAAACAAGCAGGGTTTTATAAATCATCCCAGCCCTGATCCACAAGTTTTATTTAAAGACACCACGCTAAATGCTGACAGCCAACACAGCCCTCCTGCAGTAGAGAGAAGAAAACAATGTGTACTTGACCAACAATGGGGCAAAAAATGAACGCGTGCAAAAGTCTCCTAAAAATAAATGCCTAAGAACTCAGAAGTCAAGCTGATTTGTATAGTTTCAGAGGATTTACTCTAACTTAAGACAAATACATAGTTAGCTGGCTTCTACCATTAATGAACACTTCTTGGCCTTCACACCCATCAAGACTATACACTGCACTTCATGATTCTCATTTTCCAGCTCCCAAACTCTGGAAAACTGTTTCTATTACATATCGTATGTATTATATTGAACCTATAAGCCATGATCTTTTCAACTGCCTCATATATATGCAAAAGCTCGACAATGAAAAAGGAATACAAAAGAAGAACTGGTGCGTTGGAATTGTGGTGTTGAGGAAGAATATTGAATATACCGTGGACTGCCAGAAGAACAAACAAATCAATCTTAGAAGAAATACAACCAGAATGTTCCTTAGAAGCAAGGACAGCAAGATTTTGGCTGACTTACTTTGGACACATCATTAGGAAAGACCAATCGCTAGAAAATGACATCATGTAGGGTAAAGCAGAGGGTCAGCTAAAATGAGGGAAACAGTGAAATGAATTGACTCAACAACCACAACAATGGACTCAAACATACCAATGATCATGAAGATTGCATAGGACTGGACAATAGTTTGTTGTTACACTATATATAAAACAGCAACTAACAATACAAATATGCCATATAGGTCATACTTGCATTACTTGCTGTCAAAGGGAAAAATTAATAACACAAAATTTACTTTGATTTTAAGATTTTCTTACCCACGAAAACAAATATACGCTGTAAAGAAATGCCTGACAAAAATTAATCCTGCAAGAGGCTTTTATTTCAACCAAAGTTGCAAGTCTTTTCTTTCCTGTTTGAAGCCAAGCTTACTAAATTTAAATTTCAAAAGATATGGCTGGGTGGAGAGTCAGAGGCCAGCTTGTGTCTTGATATCAGTGGATCTCAGTGAAGGTGAGGGCAGAGTTCAAGCAATCACATTAAGATTAGCCAATGGCTGATCTACTAATTTCTCTCTCCTCTTTTCTTTAAGGAGCCCTGGTGGCGTAGTGGTTAAGAGCTACAGCTGTTAACCAAAAGGTCAGCAGTTCAAATCTACCCTGCCCTATATGGCCCTCTATGAGTTGGGATCGACCTGATGGCAATGAGTATGGTATGGTGTGGTGGAATCAACGCGACAGCAATAGGTTTGGTCTTTTGGTTTCTTCTCTTTGTAAGCCTCATTGTCCATAGCTTCTTCAAGTCATTTGCTTTTTCTGGAATCAAAATGGTCTCCCTATATGCTACGAGTCAGAACTGATTCGACAGTAATGGGTTTTATATGCATACAGAATAACTGCTCAGAATAAACCTTACATTCAAATTTTGTTGAGTTTCGATTATTTTCAACTTTACAAAGGACTATTATTCATTGCTCCTCTGAACGACTCTGAGGTGTGTCTAGAACAGGTATTATGTGTGTCTGTCTATCTGTCTCTCTCTGCAAATGAAAAATCAGGATTATCCCTCGAGATCACTTTTAGCTAAATAACAGACTGGATCATAAAATGATGAGATCCCTTAAAAAATTATCTATATGAGATCAAATAGTCAAAAACTACTCTAAAGCAAAGATGAGAAGGTAAGGGAGCAAGGGAACTATAGTACTGGAAATGGTACAACCAGAATGGAATGAATTAAAATGATGACACATTATGAAAGATGTAACCAGTATTACTGAACAGTTTGTGTAGAAATTGTTAAATGGGAACCTAATTTGCTAGGTAAACTTTCACCTTAAATATAATAAAATATCGTTTAAAAAAAGAAGAAACAGCAATCTCAAGCACCTTGCTGAAAGTAGTGGGGCTGCATCTCAAACTCAGGCCTTACTCAGTGGCAGGGGCTCTTCCCTCATATCACAATGTCTCAGGGCCTCCCTGGTCCTCTATCCTCCAATCCTCCACTCCATCCCAACACTCTACTGCCTACACAATAAAGTACCATAGTTTCAGGAATGACATGGCCACGCCTCACCCATTTCTCTGGCCTCCCTTCTGCAGCCTTATCTCCTGCAACCTGGACTGAGGAACCCCCTGCCCACACCCAGAGGCAAAGCAAAGGGGAGCAGAGGGGGACACCTGCCCCAGGCACAAGTCCAAAGGGGTACCAGATGAGGTACGGAATAGCCCTCCAAGGCACCACAAATATGAAAGGCCCCTGACTGAGGCAGCTGGAAAAGAGGGGGGAAGGCATCTCTGCTGCTATCTCGCCATCTATTTATCTTGAAATGAGGGGTGGGCAACTTAGAGATTGCCCCTGGGCGCTCATTAACCTCCCTATGCCTCTGCTCACACTCAATTTCTGCACTGACTTTTCCTTTCCTACCTCCAGGCCTTTGCACAGGCTGTTCCTTTTGCTTTGCATGATATCATAGCCCTGCCTCCCCTTTGTTGTTTTCCTTAGCTGCCCACACCCATGCACAAGGGAACAAAGCTCTGCCTGATCCTGCACCATCCCCATTATCCGCTGAAATCAGACCGCTGTGACTCATAGGGTTTTCACTGGCTGATTTTTGGAGGGTGATTGCCAGGCCTTTCTTCCTAATCTTAGTCTGGAAGCACCACTGAAACCTGTTCAGCATTATAGCAACATGCATGCCTCCACTGACAGATGGATGGTGACTGCGCATGAGATGCACTGGCGGGGAATCGAACTTGGGTCTCCCGCATAGAAGGCAACAGTTCTATCACAGCAGTAGCCCTGCCTCTGTGCCCCCTTAAAAGGTCCACTTAGAACGTGAAGTTTGAGGCTATGAAGTCTTTTCCATCCCTCTTATCAGAAGGAAATTCTTCCTTCTCTGTAAGCCCACATAGCACGTTGTAGTCCTATGATGGTACCCAACACCGTCTTCATTATACCATAACAATTGTATTCATAGCTTTATCTCCTCCTTCTCAATCACAAGTTTGTGGAAGACAGAAACCAAGTTTGTTATTCATTTTACGCTCCTATACAACCCTAACGGTATCTTAAATAAGAAAGGCTCTCATTTTTAAATCAATTACACACCGCACATAAGGAATAAATTATTTGTAACTTTTACCCGCAAAGACTATGAAGACAATCATGCATGTGAAATAAGTTTCACCCTCAAAACCTGGCTTCTGGGCTCTATCACATAGCTTTAAGTAACATCCGACGCCTCCCCTTTTTCTTTTGCTGGTTGTTTCGTGTTTTGTTTTTAATAGAGGAGGAGGATGGTGTAAAGAACTGAGGAAGCAGCAAAAGTATTCCAGCCATCTGAGCATACTGCACAAATGTGCAAAGAAAAATGAAGGAATGCCTGCTCATTAGCCATCTGCCACTTCACAAATACCAGGAAATTCCAGGCTGCAGTTTTTTTATAATGTGAATAATTCATATGACTGTGTTGGGGACTTTTAGCTATGAAGAACATTTATGTCATTATGTCAGAATATTTGAAAACTAATGCTTCTGTGTTATATTGTGAGAAAGCCCAGTGAATTCTTCAAACTTCCACTCTTTAAAAGAATCTCAAAAAACTACCTTATAATAGGGAACCCAAGGTTGAGAAGGGACAGTGTTGACATGTCATGGGGTGGTTAACCAATGTCATAAAACAATATGTGTACTAACTGTTTAACGAGAAACTATTTGTTCTGTAAACCTTCATCTAAAGTACAATAAAAAAATTTAAAAATTAATTTTAAAAAACTACCTTATGTTTGTGTGTTAACACGGGGGAGGAAGGCTTGGCATGTTACCAGTATTAAAGGAATTTGTTTGTTTTTAATCCTACATAGTATTTAACGTTTTATGTTGTTGTTAATTGCCCTCAAGTCATTTCTGACTCATAGCAACCCCATGTGTGCAGAGTAGAACTGCTCCGTAGGGTTTTCAAAGCTGTGACCTTTCAGAAGCAGATTGCCAGGCCTGTCTTCCAAGTCATCTCTGGGTGAGTTCAAACCACCAACCTTTTGGCTAGTAGTCGAGTGCTTAACCGTTTACACCACCCAGGGCTCACCAACATTTTATGTACCGATTATACATCTTCAACCACCCAGCTAAGCTTCTCTGGCCAGTTAAGATAGCTAATGACATTATTATCTAATTTGTGTCTTTTCAGGAAACTGAAATGGATTTTTCCTTAATATCACCCTCATGCCAAAATTTTCTAAAAATCACTTCTCAATTTAATGGCATGTAAATGGACTTACCCCCTGAAACATGTACTCTAAAAGCATGTGGATAATTCCTGAAGAATTCCTAAAATAATCACTCATTTTCCACCAAAAACAAAATCTACATTCGACTTTTAAGGTTCCTTGGTTTTCTCTTTAAGTGGATGGGCCTGTAATAAAAAAAAGTTCAAAGAAAAACCAAACCTCAAACCTTTCTACTACCAGTGGTGTCGAGCATGGAGTACGTGTAGTTTCTTATAAAGCAAAGAGCATTTGAGAACAGTGAGCATAGACACAGCTTTGGCTTCTCTGTGTATGTTACTTAAGTGAGTCACTTCTCTTCATCTTAGTTATTCCTTTCTAAGTCTCAGTTTTCTCAACAACAAAAGAGAGAACATTGCAACCTGCTCCTCACAGTGGTTCAAGAATGGAATTTGCTCAAGCAATCTTAAGTATCTCAGTAGCACTCACGTTCTCAGCCATCTCAAGAAGGTCTAGCTAGACAAAACAAACACAGGGGAAATAACTGTCTGTAATTGAGGGTTAAATAACATGGAACGAAGGCAACATGTACTTATGGGTATGACATGCATATTCACGGGAAGGACATAAAATCTGTGAGAATACCTAGGAGAGGTTTCTTGGAAGTGTAATCCTTGATCTCAGCTTGAAGGAAGAGTGGTAGAGGAGATATAGATAGGCCAAGAAGTTGTTATTGTGTGCTGTCAAGTTGATTCTGACTCATAGCGACCCTACATGACAGAACAGAACTGCCCCATAGGGTTTCCAAAGCTGTTATCTTTACAGAAGCAGACTGCTTTCTCCCACAGAGCGGCTGGTGGGTTCCAACGGCCCACCTTCGGTTAGCAGCCGAGCACTTAACCACTGCACCACCAGGGCTGCTAGGCTAAGAAGAAATGAAGGAATTCCAGGTTAGGAGGAACACAACTGACCTACTTCTATCTCTTACCTCCCTAGTGTCCTGCTCACCTTTGATATTAGCCAGCATCACCTGGAAATGTTTTAGGAAAGGAAATTCTCCAACCCCATACCAGACCTACTGACTCAGACACTTTGGGATGGGCCCCAGCCATCAGCCCTCCAGTTGAGTCTGATGGATGCTCAAGTTTGGGAACCACTGCTGCAGCTTTGCTTGCTTTCACCTCCCCTCTACCTTGACCTTCCTCTCATCTTCTCTTCAACCGGCTAACTCCTACATTTCTGCAGGTCAAAGTTTAAACTTCATTTCCTCTAGAGTCTTGCCCAGTTGGTCCTGCCTCTTGTTTCTCCACCTATGCCCCACCCCCAGCCTCAGGTCAGGTACTCTGGCCTGGTGTCATACTTTCCTTAGGGAGCTACGAATGACACTTTATCATTACTGCTTGTTTAACTGTCTTCCCTGATGACCTGCTAGCTCCATAAAGGCAGGGACTGAGCCTATTTTGTTCACACCTCTTTATAACCAGTGCCTTGCACACATTAACCAGTTGTCATCAAGTCGATTCTGACCCATGGAGACCTGAGGTGTGTTAGAGTAGAACTGTGTTCCATAGGGTTTTCAATGGCTGATTTTTCAGCAGTAGATCGCCAGGCCTTTCTTTTGAGGTGCCTCTGGGTGGACTCAAATCTCCAACCTGTCAGTTTACTGTTTGCTCCACCTAGGGATACATTAAGGCACTGTATTAACATTTGCTGAATGAATAAGAAATCAAACAATGAATCCATGAAGTATTATAAAATTAGGAATATGTTATACATGCAATTAACAGATGTACTTGAAGTACTAGTTGCAAAAACAACTGAATTTGGACTGTCTTTGAAAAGAGCTTCATGAATGAATCTGGGTTTTAAAACACGTGCACTGAAAATTTTCACTAACATTTCCAAATGTATCAGTACCATACCATATTCACCTAAGGCAGTACTTGTTTACTGTTTATTGTCATTCTTTTTTTTCTCCATGATAAGATTTTTCCATCTCAGGCCTTTGGAGCAACATGACCCATAGAGGCTGGCAGATAAAACCAGGATGACAACAACTCTCAGCAATTCAGGGGGGAAAGGAGAGGAGACTTGGAGCTAAGAGTTCCGAGAGAATATTGGGAAGACTAACTCTTTGCTTTATTGTAAAGAAAAAGCCTTGGGCCAGAAGTCCAAACACCTGGACTCTTGCTCTGGCTACCTTCTTTCCTTCCTTCCTTCCTTCCTGTCTTGCAGAACTTAAGCGTCTGCTATTTCTGCTCCTATGTTTGGGTCTGAGCCTATAACAGTGAACAGACACACAGTTCCTCCCTCACCATACCTAACCATCATTCCTCCACTGCAGACTGCAGCCTCAGGCCACTGAACCTCTCTGGGGCTGTTTCCACATCTGCAAAGATAGGGGGTAAATTACAAGATGACCACCACCAGAGTCCCTCCTGACTCTAAAGTTACATGACTAAGAACAACACAAGTATGAGTCCATTAGCGGAAGCCATTTTTCTCAGGTCCTGCCTACACCAGGTTCAAATTGCTGAGAAAACCAGACCCTGGAGCGTGAGAACCAGGGACAAGCACAGACCAAGGAAACTTGCTAAAAGCAGCAAAGCCAGATCCATCCATTTCAATAGAGAGATACCCTTAACATAATGAGAAGAGTACTAGACAGAGTAAAGAAAAACCCACTTAAGACCTGCTATGTCAATTTAGTTTCCTCTTCTGCTAAATAAGAAGCTTTTGAGGAGATCGTCACTGTTCAATCCAGTCTTAATACTACAGAATTCTATTTCCTTATGAGGAGATTCTATTTCATCAAAACACTCACCAGGTGAGCAACGAGAAGATGAACAATGGCCAGTAAGAACCTGCATAATCAAGAAGCATCTCAAGTGATAATTATATCAAATCCTAGGGGAAAACTGTCATAATACAGATCAGTTGACTAAAGATAGGCCAACTGGTGAATCTTAAGATTAAGTTCTTCAAAAAGAAAGTGTCACCTTCTACCTTTCTAAGGGTAATGGTTTCCTTCTTTCTTTCTCTCCTTCCTTGACTACTTTTGGTAGCTCTGGCCCACAGATCCCCTACCTCCCAAGAGAACTCTTTGCCAAGCCCACTGGCCCCTCTGCCTCCTCCTGGCTGGGACTGTGGGCACTGCCCAATACAGCTTCCTCAAACCCCATCTCTGCCCCTGACAGAAATAGCATCAGCATCTAGAGCTCAGAAGCAAGATGCAGTAGGAGCCACCTCATGTAATCGCAGAGACCAAAAAGAAAAACTCTGGAGCAGTTAGAAATTTTGTCCCATCTGATGCTGTGACTGGATAGTAGCTGGTTAGGGGCAAATAGTAATAATATACATTTTTAGAACTTGTGCCAGATGGAGTCCCTGGGTGGTGCAAACGGTTAATATGACCAGCTGCTAACGAAAGGTTGGAGGTTGCAGTCCACCCAGAGACACCTTGGAAGAAAGGCCTGGCGATCTACTTCCAAAAAATCAGCCACTGACAACTCTATGGAGCACAGTTATACTCTGACACACGTGGGGTCGACATGAGTTGCACTCAATAGCAACTGGTTTTGGTTATGTGCCGGGCACTGTGTCAAGCACTCACATATTTCATCTCATTTAATCATCATCACAACCTCATGAGGCAGCTCCTATTATTCTCTCCATAATCCAGATGAACAAAGTGGTTTCAGAGATTTTCGTTTTTTCTTCTCTGCAATAGACACTTTATTAGTGGTTGGAATGCAGTTACACACAGGGGTGTGCAAACAGAAAAGGGGGAAGGGTGGCGCTGGCAGCAGGCACAAGAAATGGGAGACCTCAGGCTGGAAAAGTCTCCTTCTTTGGGATTCTGGAACAGTTCTGATAAGCAGAGATAAGAAGTCAAGGGTCCTTGAGGTATTGCAAAGAGGAAACAGGAAAAACCAGGTCCGGTGAGTTCAGCAAGTTTGGTAAAATGATCGTCAAGGTGAGAGAACCGAGAAGACGGGGCTCAGTTTGCCTCAAGTCTGCTATCCTCCAACCCTCCCTCCCCACAAACTGCCCCTTGGGTAGATTCAGTTTCTTTTCTCTCTTACAAAGAGAGCTGTGTCAATAACTGACGAAAGAAAGGGAGATGGGGGAAATTCTGCCTAACTCCTCTAACTATCCATCAGGTTTCCATTATAATGGGCACCATCCACAAGCCATGTGGAATAAAGGAAAACCTCAGCTTTTTTCAGGTATCTGTATTAGGTGCTACATTAGAATACTGAAGTGGTGCTTCTTTTGGTGAAGTGTCACTCATTGAAAGAGTTATTCTCCCCATAGGATACTATGATATATTGGGCAATTTTACATTTGGCTACCCACAGACTTGAAGCACTTACTGATGAAGATCAAAGACGACAGCCTTCAGTATGGACTACATTCCAACATAAAGAAAAAAAAAATTCTCACAACCAAACCAATAAGCAACATCATGATAAATGGAGAAAATATTGAAGGTGTCAAGGATTTCATTTTACTTGGATACACAATCAACGCCCATAGAAGCAGCAGTCAAGAAATGAAACAATGCATTGCACTGGGCAAATCTGCTGCAAAAGACCTCTTTCAAGTGTTCAAAAGCAAAGATGTCACTTTGAGGACTAAGGTGTGCCTGATCCAAGCCATGGTGTTTTCAATCACCCCATATGGATGTGAGAGCTGGACAGTGAATAAGGAAGACCGAAGAACAATCAATGCCTTTGAATTATGGTGTTGGTGAAGAATACTGAATATATCACAGACTGCCAGAAGAATGAACAAATCTGTCCTGGAAGAAGTACAGCCGGAATGCTCCTTAGAAGGAAAGATGGCAAGACTTTGTCTCACATACTTTAGACATGTTATTAGGAGAGACCAGTCCCTGGAGAAGGACATCATGCTTGGTAGAGCAGAGGGTCAGCAAAAAAGAGGACGACCCTCAAAAAGATGGATTCACATAGTGGCTGCAGCGATGGCTCAAGCATAACAGTGATTATGAGGATGGTGCAGGACCAGGCAGTGTTTTGTTCTGTTGTACACAGGGTCGCTGTGAGTTGGAACCAACCTGACAGCATCTAACAACAACAACCCACTGACATAAATACATGAGTCATGGAAGAGAAAATTCAGGACTATAATCTGTTATCTAAAAATTCAGAGGTCAGATGTGCTTAGAAATTCAGACTTTCTGATTCTAGGAAGGTACTGCAATGCATTTATCACATATTATATAACACCCAGAAATCAAACTCATTAATATTGCAGCAGTAAAACATATGACTATCCAAACTAAGTGAGATACATATATATGACAGAATCTCACATTGTTTCAGGTCAGGGTTTCTATCAACAAAGTATGCCAAAAGCCTACTAAAAAGTTTTTGGTTTTCAGAGCTTTCTGGACTTGAGAATTGTCCATAAGGGATTACAGATATGTACAAACAGCTCAAATATTAGAAAAAAATAGCCAACCTATTAGTAATCAAAGATGTACTAATTAAAATAATCAAGGTACCGATTTTTGCCCAACAAATTGGTAAAGATGTTTTTCAAAGACAATGCCAAGGTGAGCTTTTTTGATCATTTCTGGGAGAACGTAAACTGGGACAACCTTTCAGGTCATCAACACTGGTGCTATACACAGGCTTAAAAGCATGAACATGTTTGACCAAACAGTTGCCTTTTCAGGAATCCATTTTTCTGCATGGAGATCATCTAATAGCTGGGCAAAACTATACCCAAAGAGTTCACTGAAACAATGAGTTTTTAAAAAGCAAATAATTAGCAACAACTGAAATCTCCTAAAATGGGGCACAGCGAGGTAAAATGCAGTGAATCCGTATACTGGAACATTATACAGCCATTTTGTAAGAGTGTGTAGGGAAATGGAGAAACCTTTAGGTATAACGTTAGGTGAAAAAAGGTAAGATACAAAATTATATTTGCATTTTGATCCTATCCAGCTAAAAAGTGCATAAAGAGAAGATCAGAATGAATTATGCTAATATGTTAACAGTGGGGAGTGATGGGATCACGGGTGATCTCTTCCCCACCCCACCTCCACTCTTTAAATCTTTTAGGGAATTTTCCAAAAGCACCCAGAATACTGCACTGCAGCTGAAGGGAAAGGGAAAAGAAGGCTTGACTACTTAACTCCCAGTCAATGGCAGAAGACTCACAAATCTGAGGTGTCACTCTGGGCTTCTGTAAACTTAAAATGAAGCTATCCTTGCAAAGGCATCACCAGCCAAAATGTTATAGCACGTGTGGTCTTCATTTATTAGTTTAGTTCTCACTATCAACAACTCAAGCCCAATGGGCACTTTGGGGAAACAAATACAATAAAAAAGACACAAAGGATGAAAGACACGTCATCTTGCCATTTGCCAAGACCTTTCAGAGATATCAGCTCATTTGATCCTAATAGCAGCCAGTAAGGCACATAAAGATGAGCTGGCACAATGTCCATTTTACAGATGAGGAAATGGAGGCAGAGAGAGCCACATGTCCCCAAGTGACACAGTGACACAGGCTCTTCTTGACTTTGGACTTCAAGCCTGGGACTCTGACTTAAAGCTTGATGCTTTTTCTACTATATCATGCCATTACTCTGTTATCCTATGATTCTTTATAAATATGTTACAATAAAAAGAATTTTTTGTTAGTCAAAGGAGAAACAAAATGGTTTAGTAGTAGAAGAATGGGTTTAGTAGTAGAAGATGTGATACAAGGTCAAAATCCATCTTGAACATTTCAGTGATTTTTCAAGTTAACTTCCCAGAGACTCAATTTCCCTATCTATAAACACAGGAATGAAATATATTACATAGCTGACATATATATATATATATGTAGCTGTTAGGGTGTTGTACATAGGGCTAGGAGTCAGACAGCACCTAACAACGTAACAACAGAGTGTTGTTAAAAATTAAATGATCTAAGTCAGCACAATTTGACAAAGGCAAGGTCATAGAAGCTTCATAGACACATCCAAACCTCCTGAGGGACCAAATTACCGGGCTGAGGGCTGAGGACCATGATCTTGGGGGACATCTAGCTCAACTGGCATAACATAGTTTATAAACAAAATGTTCTACATCCTACTTTGGTGAGTAGCATCTGGGTTCTTAAAAGCTTGTGAGCAGCCATCTAAGATACTCCACTGGTCCCACCCCATCTGGAGCAAGGGAGAATGAAGAAAACCAAAGACACAAGGGAAAGATTAGTCCAAATGACTAATGGACCACAACTACCACAGCCTCCACCAGACTGAGTCCAGCACAACTAGATGGTGTGTGGCTACCACCACTGACTGCTCTGACAGAGATCCCAACAGAGGGTCCTGGACAGAGCTGTATTAAAATGGAGAACAAAATTCTAACTCACAAAAAAAAAAAGACCAGACTTACTAGTCTGACAGGGACTGGAGAAACCCCAAGTGTATGGCCCCCAGATACCCTTTTAACTCAGTACTGAAGTCATCCCTGAGGTTTACCCTTCAGCCAAAGATTAGACAGGCACATAAAACTAAACAAGACTAAATGGGCACACTAGCTCAGGAGCAAGGACCGGAAGGCAGTAGAGGACAGCAAAGCAGGTAATGAGGAACCCAATGTCAAGAAGGGGAGAGTGTCAACACGTCATGGGGTTGGCAACCAATGTCACAAAACAATATGTGTATTAATTGTTTAATGAGAAACTAATTTGCCCTGTAAACCTTCATCTACAGTATGATAAAATAAACAAATAAATGATCTGAGTATTTAAACCAGAACCTGCTACAAACTACATAATAAACATTGCATTTATTCTCCCAAAAACAGTAACGTGTCTACAATATATTAACTCCAAACTCCAGTTTTAGCCCGTGTAAGCCACACCAGACTCATTCTACATACTTTCAGCAGCCCGTCAAATCTTTACCAGTTAAGGAAGTAAGTGCCCTACAATTATTTAAGAACCACTTAACATAATAGTTTTAACCAAGGACAATTTAAATCATTCTTTTTGTCCATTTTAAATAACGTCTCTTTTTGCCCAGTATGTAATTAAACTTCAACATCAGAGCCAAACCCACTTACAAAGTAACATTGAAATTTTTTGTTTTCATCACCTGGGGCTTACATCTCTCTTATTCAGATTCTACAACTGCCAAATGGTTTGTTTTATTAATTTCTTTTAGGAGGGGTGGTGGGGAATGACAGGAACTTCTCAAATTTTTCATTTCCTCTTTAAATTTGGGCATGGAATCCCAAGCTCCGAGGGGTGCTTCCTCAAGACATTCGGTCCACTACGTATTACATGGACCTACAGCTGGCCAAGTTACCTGGCCAAAGAAGAACTCAGATTTAATAAAGCATATCTTTAGCATCTAAATGAGCCGTCAGAAGGTTGGATGGAAGCCCAAGGAGAGTACAAGTCTCCAGGCTCCTGAACCTTTCCCACCCACTCCTTACTTGTGGGCCATACCCACTATCTGGTAGAGAAACTAATAAACTTAACCAAAGAATTTAAGGATATACAGGAAAATCTGAGAAAGAACCTATGTAAGGTGGAAACCTGTCAGAGAAGGAAAACTTAAATACTTCCCACTAAAACGAGCAATAGAAAAGTGGTAAAACTGCTCCCTGTCCAAGGTGGAAAACTTGCGAGACCCGGAAAAACTCGTTGAGTTCTGACTCTCATAGGTTTCAGTGTAAATCAGCCAAGGTGTGGAAAATCATCTTTCTCGTGCCTGTGGTATAGTTTCGAATGCTACTACTAAGAGACAGAAGCTTAATAAGATCATTTACTAGGCCGGAAATGAAAACAGACATCATCACTACCTACTATGAAGCTATGTGTTCTCCTTTTCTTTATTTCACAACTTCTGATAACAATGAGCTTACAGTTTTTATGATGTTCAGTGGTATAATTCTTGCTTTCCATATGGGAGATCTGAGTTCAATTCCTGACCAGTGCACCTCATGTGCAGCCACCACTCATCTGTCATTGGAGACTCGTGTGTTGCTATGATGCTGAACGGATTTCAGTGGAGTGTCCAGACTGATAGACTAGGAAGAAAGGCCTGGCAATCTACTTCTGCAAATCAGCCAGTGAAAACTCTAGGGATCACAACAGCTTGATCCACAACAGATCAGACAGCATTTTGTTCTGTTGTGCATGGGGTCACCATGAGTCAGGGCTGGCTCCACAGCAGCGAACAACAAACCTGTAGTTTAGAATCTCAGCAAGAGTGCTGAGGCTGATTTATGTTGCTTTCTCTCTAGGAAGCAGTGGGGTACAGTGGAAAGAGGATAGACTTTGGAATCAAGCAAGCTGGGTTATGAATCCCAGATAAAGATACATATAAAGATATACACACACACCTCAGTGGTTCTGCTTCTCTGACTGAACACTGACTGATATATGCTGTGTTGTAATGAGCAAAGTGTTTAGCTTCTCTGGGCCTCAGTTCCCTCACTGGAAGTAAGTACTTCATAGTATTATGAGAAATAAGTGTAAAAAAAGTATATAAAATGGCCAACCCAAAGCTTGGCATACAGCAAGCACTTAACATTAGTTCCCATCCTGTTCTCCTCACTTCCCTAAGCTACAAACATTAATATGGTCTTTAGAGTCAAAGGGGACCAGATGTTGGCTGGTCAGGACATCCTCTCTTCATACAGGACTGAAGACACAGCAAATGTGTACTCTGTACCCTTTCCTTTTTCAGAGACCTCATCCTTCTTAAGCTAACTTTCATCAAAAAGGTTACTGTGCAACTAAATGAGGGCTTTCTTCAGTCACACTTCAGTTCTGAGACCTGCATGTTGCTCAGCTCAGAGATCCATCTAAACAGAAATCCACTCTCAGGATGGATTTCTCCTGATGATGGCTGATTACATTCCTCATGTGCTGAATTTTTAACAATTTTACTCCCAAGTTAAGATCTTCTCCAAATTCTGAGGCAACTGACACTAGTCCTCTGTGGTACAATGGATCGCTTTTATACGGCCTTTCTCGCCATGGTCTTGTAATGCCCACAAAAGGACTGGGTGGGACTATGCAAATGAGACACTTGTGGCCAATCAAGGAGATTGGATAGCTTGCTAATAATGTAAATAAGGTGCATGGCACCCTTGTGAGAGTGGGGCCATGCAAATAAGGTCTATGAAGCCCTAATGAGGGGATTGGTTAGTTTTATCCTGCTAGCCTTACAAGACAGCCAATTCGAGAGCAGAGAAAAGACCTGACTACTACCAAGAAGAAGAGACAGGAGATGAATGCGTCCTTTGGACCTGGGATCCCTGCGCTTACACCCTCCTAGACCCAGAAGACAGAGAGAGAGCTGTAACACCAAAGATTGCAAGACAGTGTGAAGCAACAGCAAAGAAATGGCAGCAGCAGAGGCAGCAGAACTAGGAGACTGGCAGGAGACAGCACAGTGAGCTGCCCAGGGAGCAAGAAAGCTGACTGCCTTTGGGCAGGAGGATTGCTGGTGGAGTAGAGTGCCTCTAGGCACTTGGTGGAGCTAGGTTTGCTAACCCAGCTACAGTTCAGCACCTTCAGGCCAAGGCTTACTGGTAAACTGTGGTGCCTCTGGGAACTCATAAGCAGATCTACAAGTGTTTTGTAACACTTGCCTGAGCAAGGCAGAGGCCAGGCCAGCCCAAGAGGTCCCTCAGGGGACCAAGGGCCAGAGAGAAGGCTGCCTGCAGCAGGGCTGAGAAGAGCCCATCTCAATGGAAGAACTGTATCTTGAGCATTCCTGAACCTGAACTGTAACCTGTTTCTTCCCTAATAAACCCCATAACTGTGAGTATGGTCTGTGAGTTCTGTATGGCCACTGTAACAAATTATCAAACCCAGAAGAGAGTGCCATGGGAGGGACAGTTGGAGGGTGGAGTTATGTCTTATCTCTCTCTGCCTCACAGGAATCAGCCTTGGGCCACTGATGCTGATAATGATTTCCTCTTTCCCCTAGTGAAGTGAGACACCGCCCCCACGCCATTTTTACACCCTCTAGGAGTCAGAAGGAAACCTGGTGGCATAGTGGTTAAGAGCTATGGCTGCTAACCAAAAGGCTGGCAGTTCAAATCCACCAAGTGTTCCTTGGAAACTCTATGGGGCAGTTCTACTCTGTCCTATAGGGTTGCTATGAGTCGGAATCGACTCAACAGCAACACGGGTTTGGTTCTTTTGGTTTTTATGGGTCGGAATCGACTCAACAGCAACAGGTTTGGTTTGGTTAAGTACTGTCTGTAACCTCGAGGTTGAGTTTGATCCTGGTTATGCACCTACCAAGGTCTGTGAGTGGTGCAAATGGCTTGTACTCAACTACGAACCTAAAAGTTGGTAGTTCAAATTCACCCAGTGCCACGGAAGAAAGGCCTGGCAATCTGTGTCCATAAAGACTATGGCTAAGAAAACCCTACAGAACAGTTCTACTCTGTAACACACGGAGTCGCTATGAGTTGGAATCACCTTGAAGGCAACAGGTTTGGTTTTTATACACCTACTATCCATCTGTCAGTGGAGGTTTGTGGAGGCTTGTATGCCGCTATGATGCTGAACAGGTTTCAGCAGAGCATCTAGACTAAGGGAGACTAGAAAGGCAGACTTTGCAATCTACTTCTGAAAATCAGCCGATAAAAACCCTATGGATCACAGCGGTCCAGGCTGGTTGTGCACACGGTCGCCATGAGTCGGGGCCAACTAGATGTCAGCTAGCAGCAACAATGCATCTACCTGTCAGGGCAAGGAAATGCAGGATGAAGACCAAAATCTCCTATCAATAACACATGTCACTAGCCGCCATTTCCTCTGGGTGGCTGGCTGAAGGAAACCCGGGTCTGCTAATATAGAGTCAGGGGACATAGTATGCATCTTGTTCCCTTCCTAACCTACTCTAGTTTCTATGAAAAAGTGAAGGCCAAAGTGATAAGCCAGTTTAACACAACCAGCTGTAAGCCACTGGGATCTTCTCAGGAACTAAGAGCAGTACATGTATTTTTGTGGAGGAGCTAGTCACGGTTGGAAGGCTTCCAATTGCTTATTATTTGGACCCCAAGAGGAGCTGCTGTGAAGACAAGCTTGGAAGAGTTTGCTGACGTAAGATTCCAGGCTGTGGTAACCCCAACGGGCCAAAAAGGTATAAGTTTATTTATTTATTTTTTCAACTACTGCTGTGAGGTGGCAATTAAGAAGGGGACCGATGGTAAGGAATCCCTGAGTACGTAGTTATAAAAAC
The DNA here is from genome assembly GCA_030035585.1 of Dugong dugon. Taxonomy (NCBI): domain Eukaryota; kingdom Metazoa; phylum Chordata; class Mammalia; order Sirenia; family Dugongidae; genus Dugong; species Dugong dugon. The sequence goes on along the minus strand of CM057463.1, from coordinate 93,690,654 downwards.
AAGAGTGTGAAACAAGGCGTCCACAGAAGTTTCAATTCCTCTTAAAAGAATTCAGTTTGGAAACTTCTATCATAGGGACAACACTTTAGCATCCCTGCTGGTGGCTGCATGCCCTGACCACAGGCGGTTCCTTTTGTGGTGACAGGAATCGACACAAAGAACAACTACAAAAAAGTAAGTTTACAAACCCACCTTCCTCCCCGCCCCTCCCCTGCCCCAGCCTGATTCATCTAGGATCTGTGGGAAGAAATCTGATATCCCCAACCTGTTACACAAGATCTCATCAACCACTAAAATAAATGAAAACTTGCAAAGCGAAAACACTGAACTCTGAAAGGTTCTAAGATCTAAAAAAGGGGCAGGGGGAGGGAGGCGACAGCAGCGCACCCGATCCCGTGTCACGATCTTCCGCTCGTGGGGCCTTTGAGGACAGGGGCTCCGAGGCGCACGGTCGGGGCAGAAGCGCCCCCGAGGAAGCCTAGAGCAGGCCTGGTCCCTACACTCTCAGCAGCCCGCTGTGGGGGTGGGAGTCACAAGTCCTCCGAGGAGGCGCCAGGAGAAGGGAAGGCAGGAGCTGGGCAGGCGGAAAGGGCAAGGCGGGAGCTATCGCCACGCGCCGCGTCCCGTCCGGGCCACTCTGAGGCAGCCAGGTGTGTAGCGCCGGGTCCCGCGGCAGCGCCAGGACGCGACAGCCCACGGCACAGTGGAGCTGCGGTCCCGACCCCTCGCCTTCCGCCCCGCTCGCCCAGGACCGAATTTCTGCACCGGCCGTCCCGGTCCGGACAGGCACTCACCCGGGGCCTCCAGCGCCGAGCTCGCGGTGCCTCCCACGAAGACAGCAGCGGCGAGGAAGGCTGAGCCGGGGAGTCCCCCTGGAGCCATCGCCGCGTCCTTTCGCCCTCCTCCTCTGGGGCGCCGCGTCCGGGCTCCCGCAGGCAGTGCAGCGCTCGGGCGGGCCCGCGGATCGGAGGATAAAGAGGCGGGATTCTGACCCAGCACGCCGCGATACCCGCCCCTCCGGCCCCGCCCACCTCAGCCCGGCCCCGCCCCGCCCCGCCTTCCCTCACTGCGCCCGGAGGAGCCCTCAACCGCGCAAGGCCCGCCCCGTCCGGGCTCCGTCCCCTAGAGCCCCTCGGCCCCCGCACCCTGGGCCCGACCTCGCCCTTCTCCGCCGCTCTTGAAGCTGCGCCCACCCGGGTGCTACGCCCCCGCCACGCCCTGGTCACCCCGCTCCCGTCTTGGCCCGGGCTCGCGTCTCTCGGGCGCTCCCGGGGCTCCGCCCCACTTGGCCCCGCCCACTCCAGCCTGGCCCCACCCCCGCTGCTGCACTCACTTCCCTTCCAAACGTCGCTTGGCTTCTGCGGCCGGGATTACGCGGGAGCCTGCGGCTGGTGCTGGGTCTACGCGGCTGGTCTTCGCGCGGGCTCTGGGGCGAAGCAGGCGTGGGAAGAGCAAAAGGGAACGCGTGGCGGGAAGCGCTGAATGGACAGACGCCGACGGTCTTGGAGAGCAGTTTTCTCTCTGTTAGCATCTCCATCCAGCTGGCATTCCCATCGATGACTGGTCCAAGGAGGGGCTCTACACTGGGCTTCATGTTAGGCTATTTGAAAAATTGAGGAGAAACGATAAATCACTTAAAAGTTCTTTCTTTTAAGCTGTTCCTATTGGCTTAAAGATTCCAAAGCAAACCCATTGCCGTCAAGTGGACTCAGCAAACCTGTAAGACAGTAGAACTGCACCATAGGGTTTTCCAAGGAGCATCTGGGTGATTCAAACTGCCGATCTTTTGGTTAGCTGCTAAACTCTTAACCATTGGGCCACCAGGGCTCAGGCTTAAAGATTACAGCCTAGAAAACCCTATGAGGCAGTTACTCTGTCAAATGGGGTTGGCATGAGTTGAAAATCCGCTTCAGGCACACAACAACGATTGGGGAAACGACATCCATATTATCTCCAGAAACAATTTCGTTTGTTTTTTAATCATATTTCCACATTGCACCTTGCAAATACTCTACACGAAGTAGTTCTTGAAAGTGCCCTGTCACTTAAACAAAAAAAAGACCGTTGAAATCGAGTGATTCCGTCTCATAGTAACTCTGTAGGACAGAGTAGAATTGCTCCATAGAGTTTCCAAGGCTATAATCTTTACTAGGGAAGCAGACTGCCACATCCTTCCCCCACAGATAGGCAGATCTTTCAAGTAGCAGCCCAGTGCTTAACCACTGTGTCACCAGGGCTCCTTATCCTGTCACTTTATTATCACCTATATCCTCACATTAACTCAGTGTGGTGAGTATTATTCCCATTCTCAGGAGAGGAAATAGACCCACGACGGCTGTGATACAGCGATAAATTGGAATTAGCTCATTGTCACTGTTTGCTCATGGCTGTGTCCTCAGCGCCTAGCACAATGACAGCACACACAAAGTGAGAGATCAGAAATATATTTTGAAGCTGAATCATCGTCACAAGCATTGATAGCATTCAGGGCCTGTGTGTGAGCAGTTCTCGCCTTACCACCCTTTAGAGACTCCTGAAACAGGGAGGTCAAGCACCTGCTTGAAGGAAATACTGGCAAACCTTGAGCAAATGAATGCTCAACAACACAAGAAAGGAGGGGCATGGGGCCTGTGGATTTCACAGAACTGGCCGTTTCTCGACCTGACAGACTAATTTTTAAAAGGAAGGTTATTTATCTTCTCGCGAGTCCTCTCTGCAGCTTGCTAGACAGACATTTGCCTTGATATGGGAAGAACCCGTGACCAGAAGCCCCTACAGATGGCTGAGGCAGACGGATGGAGCCTCTACTCTTTGAAGCCAAAGGCAGGTGCTGTGCGTCCTTTTCATACTCAGCAGGGCACACTGTAGTCTTACAGGCTAGCAAGCAGTCCTTTCTAGTTTTATGCAACATAAAACTTAGAATAGGGGCAGAGAAAAGAGGTCTACGTATGTTCCCACATTAAAAAAGAAAGGGAGAGTACATTGTTATGGTTGTTAGGTGCCGTTGAGTCGGTTCCAACTCATAGCAACCCTACGCACCACAGAACGAAACACTGCCGTGTCCTGCTCCATGCTCACAATTGTGCTTGAGCCCATTGTTGCAGCCACTGTGTCAATCCATCTCGTTGAGGATCTTCCTCTTTTTCACTGGCCCTGTACTTTACCAAGCATGATGTCCTTCTCCAGGGACTGATCCCTCCTGACAACATGTCCAATGTATGTAATACGTAGTCTCACCGTCCTTGTTTCTAAGGAGTATTCTGGTTGTACTTCTTCCAAGACAGAGAGACAGTACGGGGACTAGAAATTAAACTGTAAATTATAAATTGTAGCCAGATCTGGCTACATAATTTCCTGCCTGGAGCAGAAAATGAAAATGCAGTCCTCTTATTAAAAAATTATTAATAATTTCAAGACTGAAAGAGCAGAGCATTAAACCAAACACAGGGCCCTGTGCAACTGCCGAGGTCACACACCCGTGAAGCCATCCCTGATTATAGAACTGTCAAAGAAACAGAGTCCATAATAAAATTAATTTATTGCATGAGGTTTATTCAAGGAGGAGAATCAGGTAACACCAAACCAAAATTGGAAAGGTACACCTCCAAGTATCAGCAGTGACTGGCTTTTTATTGACAAAACACGGAGTAAAGAAGCTTATTTCTAATTGGCCTATACAATTCACTCTTAAGGGGCAGTCAGGATTTCATTGGTCAAGGGAAGGGGGTGCAGGCTGGTGGAAGAGCTGTCAGGGTCTCATTGGCCAACGAGGGTGGCCGGATGTACAGGAAAAACCAAACCCATTGCCCTTGAGTCCATTCAGACCCATAGTGACCCTCTAGGACAGAGTAAAACTGGCCCATAGGGTTTCCAAGGAGCAGCTGGTGGATTTGAACTGCCGACCTTTTGGTTAGCAGCGAGCTAGGCTTAAATCTTGGTACAGACAAGTCTTATGGGAGTTGTCCACTCCACTGCCAATGCCATTTTGTCAACCACACTACTTTATTTTGATTTCATTTAACAGAATTTAGAACGTAGCAAAATACTTGGACCAAAACATCTACTCAAAATGTAAAATATCATTTTGAAATTGAATAATATTTCACACTTTTCCCACAGATTGAATTTAGCATTAAAAAGATAGAATCATTTTTAATAACACATTTAAATTGGGTGTCAATTTATGGCTCTCCAGAAATAAATACAAGCTACTAGCATTTAAAACTGAAACAAATCTTAGAACTCATCTACCAAGCCCTTTATTTTACAAATGAGTAAACATTGACTGGAGTCCTGGTGCGACAGTGGTTAAACATTCAGCTATTAACCAGAAGGCTGGCAGTTGGAATTCACCAGCTGCTCCTTGGAAACCTTATGGGGTACTTCCAGTCTGTCCTATAGAGTCCCTATGAGTCGGAATTGACTCGACGGCAGTGGGTTTTTTTTTTGGAAACATTGACTAGTGAGGTGGTTAAGTGACTTAATCAACATCTCATATCTAGTATGAGCGAAGGTTGGAACTGAAATTTCTCTTCCAGAAATTTCTCTTGCAGGACAGTTAACTGCTTGACAATCTCTCTATAAATTTCTAACCTCCACATAATACCGTGTACATGCATTCGCACATCTTGCTACAGGAAGAAGGAAGGAAGAGAGGGAGGAATGAAACAAAATCAAGCTTAAATTTATTTTCTACTTCCAGGCAACATGGCGCTGTAGTCAGAAGCACCACCCTGTCCCTCCGCCGCAAAGATCAGAAAAAATAAGTCAAACAGAGTCACACATCAATCTTGAAACCCTAACCATCAAATAAAGAGGTAAAGACCTCAGCCAAGCACCAAATGGGATAAGAAACTGACCGAGAACAGAGCGCGAGGAGAGATAGATGCAGAGGTCCTCTATCAGCTACCACAGCATGGATCTGCCATCTTGGACTCCTGTCAGAGATAAGCGAACAGGAGGTATCAGAAAGCAGCTTCATGGAGCTTCCAGCAGAAGACAGAACAACTGGTAACCCATGATCTAGGCTTTCCCACCCCCACCCTTCTTCACCCCCATTTAGCCTCCTCTGCTTCCTGCAGCCACAGTCTATTGGCCGGGAAGCCCAAGCTTCCCCCCAGTGCCACTTGGATTCTACCAGCCCGCACTGGCCAGCTACCTGAGTGCCATTTACTGGCTGCTGGTGTTGCTTTTTTTCCACTTCTTTAGATTTCTTCCTTACCTCTCACCACCTCCCCCTCCTTTCTTTCAAATACCTAGCTCTGTGAGCCATCTTTGCTTCTTCCTGAAAGGCTGTGAAATACCACTCGACTGTGAAACTGCTTCCTGGCCCATGCCACCATGCTGGTAGGACCCCCGGGGCTTTTTTGTTTGTTTGTTTGCTCTAATTTGTTCTGTTTTGATTTGTTTGTTTGTTTTCTTTTTCTTTTCTTTGCTTGGGATCCCCTTCTAGCCGGGTAGTACCACGTGGCTTGGAAGCTAGTCCCTTACTCTGCGCAGATGCACAGGGACATCCCTGGGGGCATTTCTTTTTTCTTGGTTTCTTTTTTTTATTCTTTCTTCAGTTTTCTTCTCTCTCTTATTCCCTTTTTGTCTTTCTTCATTTCCAGTGTCTTGATTTATTCATTTTTTTCTTTTACCCTTTTTCTTTTTTTTCACTTTGGTTTTTCCCCATTTCTCAGTCTCTCATTTCTCCACTCCAGTAGCAAGCTCACTTAGCACTCTTTTTCCTTTGTGTGTATGTCTTTGGCTCCTGTTCCTCTCTCCTCCTTCCCATACCCATCTTAGCTCCACACATCACAGTCTACCCCCTTCTTCCTGCCTAACTGCACCGTGTGCTGAATATCACACTCCCAAGCAACACAGGCACGGCCTACTGGAACCTGCCCTGCACTGATTCCTGGTCTGCATTGTCAGCCCTGGTACATGCCACAAAAAACTTATCCCAGCAACTCCCCTTCAGCTGGACCTGCCCTGCTGTACCATACCTGAGTGAATGACCCTGCCCATTGGAGAAGGAGGTGAAAAGTATCGTGCTCACAGAAGAGCAAACAACAAAGAACACACAGCCCACCTGCCCAGACATAATGAAATAAAACAAAAAAGCAGGATGAAACAAACAAATCTACAATCAATAAACAAGGAAAATAACCACTGAAAGCCCTGAAGACAGCAGACAATATCAAACCATTTACAAAAACAAGACAGGATGCTTCCAGTAGGCTTCCAAAATAAAACACCAGATGACATTCCAGTAGAAGAAAAGGCACTAGACCTAACTGATAGGGGATTCAAATCTCTAATATTCAGAATTATCCAAGAGTTGAAGCAAAAAACAGAAAAAAATGAGGAAAAAATAGACAAATTCATGGAAAAGGCAGACAAATTCATGGAAAATGCAGACAAAAAATGGAAGAATTCAAGAAAATTACACAGGAACAAAATGTTAAAATATAGTCACAACTAGAACTCATACAAAAACAAAAATTAGAAATCCAAAAGATAAACAACAAGATTTCAGAAATGGACAGTGTCATAGAAGGGCTGAGGAGCAGGTTTGAAACAATGGAAGATATGATCAGCGAAATTGAAGGCAAACACTTGGATGCAACATTGTTTGAGGAAAAATCAGAAAAAAGAATGAAGAAAAATGAAGAAACCCTGAAAATTATGTGGGATACAATCAAAAGCAAAAATCTGCAAGTGATCAGAGTTCCAGAACAGGGGCAGAAAACATAAAACACAGAGAGGATCATTGAAGAATTGCTGACAGAAAACTTCCCCAATATCATGAAAGATGAAAAGCTGACCATCCAAGAAGCTCAACGAACCCCATGTAGGACAGATCCCAAAAGAAAATCACCAAGGCATATCATAATCACACTTGCTAAAACCAAAGACAAATGAAGAATCTTGAGAGCAGCTCAAGAAAAACAAAACCACATACAGAGGAGAAACAATAAGACTAAGCTCAGATTATTTGGCAGAAACCATGCAGGCAAGAAGGCAATGGGATGACATACATAAAACCTTGAAAGAAAAAAAATTGCCGGCCAAGAATAATATTTCCTGCAGAACTCTCGTTCAAATATGATGGTGAAATTAGGTCATGTCCAGATAAACAGAAATTAAGGGACTATGTAAAAACCAAACTGAACTTACAAGATTTATTAAAGGAAGTCCTTCGATCTGAGAACAAACAATATCAGACCACAGGCTGAATCGAGGACACAGGATTGTACTAGCCAGATACCATCCTAGGAAATGAACTCTTAAGGACTATGCAAAACCAAAAGAATTACAAAAGGGAACCAGAGAGGTTAATCTGTAAATGACAACATCATCAGAACAATAAATGAGGGAATATATGGTGTAGGTATAGAACCTTCTAATGGAGAGGAAGTCAAGCGATACCAAGTAATAATAGACTGGTACAAATCCAGGAAGATTAGGGTAAATTTCAAGGTAACCACAAAGAAAGTTAACAAACCTACTCATCAAAATAAAGAAGAAAAACATAAAGACTCAGTAAAAACAAAACCTACAAAAACAAAAGAAATGAAAAAAATCCACAAACAAAAGGAACTCAGCACAGAAGAGTAAAAGGAACAAAGAAAAAGTCAGCACCACAAAAAAAAAGCACTACAAAATGCAATCCCACTCCTAGGAATATATTCTAGAGAAATAAAAGCCATCACACTAATAGACATATGCATACCCATATTCATTGAAGCACTGTTCACAATAGCAAAAAGATGGAAACAACCTAGATGCCTGTCAACAGATGAATGGATAAACGAACTATGGTACATACACACAATGGAGTACTATGCAATGAGAAAGAACAATGATGAATCTGTGAAGCATCTCATAACATGGATGAAACTGGAAGACATTATGCTGAGTGAAATAAGTCAATCACAAAAGGACAAATGTTGTATGAGACCTCTACTGTATAACTCATGCAAAAGTTTACACACAAAAAGAAACAATCTTTGTTGGTTATGAGGGATGGGAGGGGTGGGGGGGAAACTTAACAGATAAGTGGTAACGTTGGTGAAGAGTAAGATAGTACACATTACTGGGGAAGCCAGCACAACTTATACAAGGAAAGGTCATGGAAGCTCCATAGACACTTCCAAACTCCCTGACGGACTGAGTTGCTGGGCGGAGGGCTGTGGGGACCAAGGTCTCGGGGAACAGCTAGCTCAATTGGCATAACACAGTTTATAAAGACAATGTTCTACATTCTACCTTGGTGAGTAGTGTCTGGGGTCTTAAAATCCTGTGAGCAGCCATCTTAGATACTCCACTGGTCTCACCCCTTCAGGAGCAAGGGAGAATGAAGAGAACAAGACACAAGGAAAAGATTAGTCCAAAGAACTAATGGACCACAGCTACCACAGCCTCCACCAGACTGAGTCCAGTACAGCTAGATGGTGCCCGGCTACCACCGCTGACTGCTCTGACCGGGATCACAATAGAGGGTCCTGGACAGAGCTGGAAAAGGATGTAGAACAGAATTCTAACTCACGAAAAAAAAGGACCAGATTTACTGGCCTGACAGACTGGAGAAACCCGGAGAGTATGGCCCTTGGACACCCTTTTAGCTCAGTAATGAAGCTCCTCCCGAAGTTCACCGTTCAGCCAGGGATTGGACAGCCTCATAAAACAAAACAGGACTAATGAGGCACAGCAGTCCAGGGACAAGGACTAGAAGGCACAAGGGGACAGGAAAGCTGGTGATAGGGAACCCAAGGTTGGGAAGGGAGAGCGTTGACATGTCGTGGGGTTGTTAACCATTTTCATAGGGCAATATGTGTACTAACTGTTTAATGAGAAACTATTTGTTCTGCAAATCTTTATCTAAGGTACAAAAAAAAAAAAAGAATTACCTATGTGAGATCAAATTGATAACAGCAACTTAAAAGGTTTGACGGAAAGCCTAGGGGACGGTGAGTTAAAGATAATGGTGATGGAATAATTTGGAAAAGGACAGTGAGAATAGCAGCACAGCTGGAAGAATGTAATCGATGTCACTGCATTGTACATGTAGAAACTTTTGAAATGGTGTAACTTTGGCTATATATCTTTACACCAAAAAAAGTTCCTCAAGGTCGAGAACGGAGAGTGTTAACACATTGTGGGGTTCTTAACCAATGTCATAAAACAATATGTGTACTGACTGTTTAATGGGAAACTATTTGTTCTGTAAACCTTCATCTAAAGTACAATAAAAAAAATTTTTTTAAATTATTTTCTAGGTCCTTAACCTACAGATTTGTTCACAATTTAAAAACCCACTACATACAAATATCTAAAAGCCATTGCTCAGTGTTTTATTTTAAACTGCAAATGTGAGGACCCCAATGTTATGGAAGTTCTTCATATTATAAAGGGGAGGTCATATTTCTTCTAAAGAAATAAAATTGATATTGCAAGACTATAATGATCTCATTTTTTCAGAAGTAAAATTAGAGAAAAATAGATAGAAATGATAGTTGCAACAATACCAGTAAAATCCAGCTGCCATCGAGTCCACTCTGACTCATGATGACTTCATGTATGTTAGAGAAGAACTGGTTTTCAATGGTTGATTTTTTGGCAGTATATTGCCAGGACTTTCTTCTGAAGCACTTCTAAATGGACTTGAACCTTCAACCACTTGGTTGACCTTTTGAGTTAACAGCAGAACACGTTAACCATTTGTACCACCTAGGCACTCCTAGTTGTAACAATAAAAACAAAAAGCAATAAAATCAAACTCAATCCTGAGGGGTTGAGTCTGGCTCAGGGTGACCCCATGTATTAGAGTACAGCTGCTCCACAGGGTTTTCTCGACTGAAATCTTTATAGAAAGGGGCCCGAGTAGCTCATTGGTTAAGCATTTGGCTGCTAACTGAAAGGTCAGCGGTCCAAACCCAACAGCTGCACCGTGGAAGAAAAGACCTGGTTATCTGCTCTGGAAAGCGTATAGCCTTGGAAACCCTACAGGGCAGTTCTACTCTGTCCTATAGGATCGCTATGAGTTGGAATCTACTCAACGGCATACAACAACAACAACAACCTTTACAGAAGCAGATTGCCATGAGTTTCTTCTGCAGCACTGCTGGGTGGGATCAAATGGCCAACTTTTAGGTTAGTTGTTGTTTGGTGCTGTCAAGTCATTTTCGACTCTTCTGCATCTGAAATGCAGAATACTAGTCAATCGGCTCTCCTTTTTTAACAGAATGTCTTAATCTGTCATTTTATGCTTAACCTTGCCTCTTTGAACTCTATCAATAGTTGCTTCATATTCTTTTTCTTCAAGGAGAATAATTTATTTACGGGAATGAGACACAAATAAGAGTTAATAGGAATCAAATTTCAATGCGCTGTCCTTTCTGTCTTTTCTTTCTTGGTTTTCTCTGTAAGAATGCAGTTAATCATTCCCCTTAGTAGAAACCTTTCCTGTTTTCTTCTATGCTGCTAGGGCAGTAGTTTGCATCACCATAATGTAAGTGCGTGAGACTCAGTTGCCTAGTATTTACTCTAATTAATGTTGAAATACTTCCGTAAAAGGTCTCTGCAGTATTCCTTCTTTCTGTGATTTAAGTGTAGTTATATATTCTTTTAAGAAGTTATATCCAGGAGATAAGCTTAAAATTTCTTAAAAATATGTGTTTGCAGTGAAATAAAATGATATTTTGCAAAACGTAGGGCTCTTTTGATCTGACAACAACTATGTGCTATGTTCCTAGTACTCAACTGAAGGTAGGAGATCGGAGGGGAAAGTCACTGAAAGTTTAATAAAAGATCCTAACCTTGCTAACCTTGGGAGAAAGGTAGCAGCATAATGAAATGGAAAATGGTCAAAGGCCCCAAGGCCAGGGGACACAGGCCTGCCAATGGGAGGCAAAGTCACTCACTCTGTGACTTGGAGCAGTTTCCCTCTGAGTCTGTCTTCCTACCCATGCAATTCAGGGGGCAACAGGTAGAGTTCTAAAGGCTCCATCCAGCCCTAAGATTCTACACCTTCATGAATAATTAAACGATAGGGTTCATGGTGCCAAAGTCAGGCTAGACTGCAGGGTTTCTCAACACTATTGACATTTTGGCTGGGTAATTCTTTGTTGTGGGGGAAAGTTCTGTGTTCTGTAGGATCCCTCAGCAGCATCCCTTGTCTCTAACCTCTAGGTGCCAGTGGCACCCCTCATGATTTATGACAATCAAAAAAGTCTTGAGCGATTGCCAAATTTTCCTTGGAGGGAAAAATTGCCCCTTGCTGAGAACCACTGGGCTAGAGGAATTCCAAGAAGACAAATGGATTGTAACTGGAGGCTCTGGGCAAGGCTTCATGGAGAAGGTGCAACTTCAGCTGAGTCTGGAAGGATTGATGGAGAGTTGAGGAAAGCATATGGCGGTGAATGATACAGTGAAAGAATTTGCATGGTGTGGGCTGTGCAGTAATGAGTGTGCATGAGGGAGAGAGGAAGGGAAAGGAGAACGATCAGTAGTAACAGTGGGTCATAGTTTTGCATAGTAGTCCATAAGTGGAGAATACAGAACTCAAACATCTATCAAGGTCAATGATTTAAACCCACCAGCCGGTCTGCAGGAGAAAGAACCTGGTGTTCTGATCTTCTAAAGATTACAGCCTAAGAAACCCTATGGGACAGTTCTGCTCTGTCCTATATGGTCGCTATGAGTCCGAACTGACTTGACTGTATACAACAACAACATTACCAACATAGCTTGTTTTGCTTAGTTTTTAAGGGATGGTGGGAAGAATTTCCACTGTTCAATTAGATATTTTCTGTCATAAATCAGGAGACTATAAATAGAGAAATTCTAATTTTGCCCATGTGCTCAGTAAAAGTCAGAGGACTCTGATCCTTAGCAAAGGTGTCCATAACCTCTGCCCAGTTCACTCGATCACCACATTGAGTAATGTTTCATGGACACGTGGTCTCCTGAAAACTAACTCAGACTGTTTGCTGCTAGAGACTTAAAGTCAGGTGGGCATAACATTGCTGTGGCTGTTCTCAGGAAAGCACAAAAGAGAATTATAGTGACGAACGATGTGGCTCGAGACAAGTAAAGTCCAAAAATGTACATTTCAGGTAACAAATTCTTCACAGTGAAAGGTACTGGTCTTAGGAAGCCTTCTCTTGATTGCAAGCAACAGAAATTTAACTTAAACACTAGTTTAATAAACAATAAATTTATTTTAAGGAGCAAGTGCTTTCACTGAAATAAAGTAGAACCAAGTCTCAAGCCCTCAAGCAAATAGAACTAGGAACAGTAAACGTGGGCAGGAACTGAGGCTTCCCTCTCTAACTCTCTGATTGTCACCTTTACATCTTAGCAAGTATATGCTTCACACTTTACTTTCTCCTTCAATCTCTCTCTCTCTCTGTCCCTCCCTCTCCGGACTATCTTACGCTTACTTATCTTGCCCAAGGTTTCCCAAGACTGCCTCAAGCCCAGTCTATGCTCAGCATAGGACCACAGACTGTCTGTGGATTGGTTTCCTTTGTCTCAGAAGCACATGAGCTGTCCAGTGAGGAATGCTGAGTGTGGTTATTCATCCTAAACGGGAACATTGGTCATGGTCCTCACACTGATTGACAGGTTGTGTATAGGAAAGTATCATGGATGCTAATAGAATTGAGCGTTTCATAAGAAGGAAGAGATCATCAGTGTCAATTTATAGGTTAGTCCAGTAAAATAAGGACTGAAAAGTTATCCAGCAGATAAGGCAACGTGGAGGTTACTGTTGACCCTTTTAAAGGAATATTAAGGAAAGTGATAGAGGTGGAAGCTAGAGTGTAGTTGGTGAAGAAGTGAAAATAGTAGCTGAAAATTCTTTTTCTAGAAGCTTGGCCAAGAAAGGAGAAGAGAGAAGGAGTAGTAGAAGGGACTTTGGGGTCCAGAGAAAGCATTATGGAATGAAATCGATTTTTATGGGACAATTGGAAAGTCCACAGAGATGATGATGTGAAGAAATCATAGCAAGCAGGATAACCAAAGCAGCAAAATCCAGAAGAGACTGACAGTGGGATCAACTGTAGGAGCTGTTGCCTTGAACAAAAGGCAAACACCTCATGCTTTGAAATTGAAGTGAAAAAGCAAAGGAAAGCACAAATGTGGGTATATTTGCAGGCTGAGAGCAGAAAGTTGAAGAGGTTCATGTTGATGGAGGAAAAGTCAGCCTCTAACAGTGGGAAAGGATGCAAATGGTGCAAGGGTTCTGAGGAGACTGTGGTCAGGGCTGGCAGTACAGGAGTCTAGGTGGTTTACTGCCCAAGGCTGCCATGTCTTAATTTATACCAAAATGTGAAGGCAAGAGATTCTTGCCTCCGAGTCAAGTCTTGGAAGAGCAGAGGAGATGCTCCTTCTACCTAAGCCCACGCTGCACACAGGTCAAACACACACTTGGAAGTGTTCACATATACACTCTCACTGGTGCACATGCACACACACATGCTTGGCTGTGTCCTATTTCAGTCATGCTCTGACAATCCCTGAGGTTTCTTCTCTTGCCCTCAGAGGCCTGACTCCAAACTTGCCCACCAGACTCCACACCCGACATTTTTCCTTAGCTGGGGGTGGAGATGGCACAGAATGTGCAGACCGCTGAGAGTGTAGGGGCTCAAAATCTGGGTGGGAGAGCTGTGAATGTGTAAGAATGTGCACACTTATGTGTATACAGCCAGGGACTCTGGAAACCCCCCTTCACCCTCCACCTCCAAGGCACAGCTGTCCAACCTGTGCAATAATTAATTAACTAGAGGAAGGGGCAACCAGTTAACCAGTTGCTGTCTAGTCAGCTTGGACCTATGGTGACCCTATGTGTGTCAGAGTAGGACTGTGCTCTATAGAATTTTCAGTGGCTGATTTTTCAAAAGTGGGTCTCCAGGTCTTTCTTCTGAGACGCCGCTGGGTGGACTCAAACCTACATCCTCTTGGTTAGCAGCTGTGCTAGCGTTAAGAGTTAACACTACCCCAGGATTCTGGAGGAAAGGGTACTTTTTGCTAATTCTCAGGGGCTCTGTCTTAGTCATCTAGTGCCGCTCTAACAGAAATACCACAAGTGGATGGCTTTAACAAAGAGAAGTTTATTCTCTTGCAGTCCAGTAGGCTACAAGTCCAAATTCAGGGCGTCAGCTCCAGGAAAAGATTTTCTCTCTCTGTAGGCTCTGGGAGAAGGTCCTGGTGATACATCAGTCTTCCCTTGGTCTCGGAGAATCTCAGCGCAAAAACCTCAGGTCTCAAAAGAGATTGGATTAAGACACTATCCAATCTTGTAAACCTAATCATTATAACCTCATTACAGTGATAGAATTTACAACACATACGGAGATCACATATAACCTCATCATAGTGATAGAGCTTACAACACATAAAGAAATCACATCAGATTACACAATCATACAATATTGGGAATCATGACCCAGCCAAGCTGACAGATATCTTTGGGGGACACAATTCAATCCATGACAGGCTCTGAGAGTGGTAAAGGTATGAACAGTTACGGAGAGAACAGGCGAGCTGCCCAGTGGATGCACTGCTGAGCACCACTGAGATGCAGCCGGAGCTGGTGTCCATGAATTTTTCATGGGCCAATCTGCACGATTGAATGATGTTCTGTAACTGTGCCTGGCAGCTCAGGGTTAGGAATGGAGAAGGCAGCTTAGGAGATGGATCCAGGTTTAGGGTTTTGCAAGGAAGGAGCCTGACATTTAAGAGCTTTCCAAGGGATTTGGCAGTTTTAAAAAGTAAGAGGTTCAGGTGATTAGCCTCGGTGTAGTCTGGTTAGACCACGAAAGGGCAGAAATTGGGGGGTCTGGTGGTCTTTGAGAGCCCTGGTGGCCCAGTGGTTAAAGCGCTTGGCTGTTAACCAAAAGGTCGGGTTGTTCAAACCCACCAGATTGCAGGAGAAAGACGTGGCAGTCTGCTTCCTTAAAGATTTACAGCTTTTGAACCTATGGGGCCATTCTACTTTGTCCTATAGGGTTGCTATGAGTTGGAATTGACTCAGCAGCAATGGGTTTGGGTTCGGTGGTCTCTGAGATGTAAGATCAGATTAGGGGGATGGAGGGTATGAAGGAGTTGAAGGATGGGGGAATCCTTTTCTTAACATAGTCCAGGTGCTGCCAGTTTCTTTGGAATTCTTAGATAATCCAACGTGGGTCATTCTGTTGCCAAGGTCTGAGTCAGCAACACAAACCCTTTCAGCACTGCCAAAAGTTAGTCTGCTTTGCTAACCTGTTAGTACCTGCCATCACGAACTATGTTCCTTGGTTGGGGGCAGGGGGTGTCTTCCCACCAGATCCTGGATTCAGTGTGGACCACCATAGTCCCACAGCCCCCACTTCCTTGACGCCCAGGAAGTTAGCACATAGGCCATTTTTACGTTAAATGTTTTCCTGAAATGGCTACACAGAACCAGAAAGAAGATGAGAAAAAAGAGCACAAGAGGAGGTAACAAAAGTTACAGGACCTGACAAAGTTTTTATATAGTCTAGGACAGGTTATAACTATGTGAGTTAGCTAAATAAGTTATTTCTAACTCTATGAATTAGAATTAGAAATAACTCTATGAGTTATTTCTATGAGGAGAATATTGAATATACCACAGACTGTCAAAAGAAAGAACAAATCTGTGTTGGAGGAAGTACAACCAGAATGCTCCTTAGAAGCAAAGATGGCGAGACTATGTCTCACATACTTTAGACACGTTATCAGGAGGGATCAGTCCCTAGAGAAGGACGGCATGCTTGGTAAAGCAGAGAGTCGTTGAAAAAGAGGAAGACCCTCAACGAGATGGACTGACATAGTGGCTGCAACAATGGGCTCAAGCATAACAGTGATTGTGAGGATGGCGCAAGACCGGGCAGTGTTTTGTTCTGTCGTACATAGGGTTGCTGTGAGTTGGCATCAACTCGACGGCACCTAGCAACAACAACAATAGAAATAAAATGTAAGTCACATATGTAAATTTTCTATAGCCATATTTAAAAAAAGTAAACAAAATAAAGAAACCCTGTTGCAGTGCCTGCCTTTGCATAATTGAATTTTCCTATGCAAAGGGGATCTTCCTCGATGCTTCTTCTCTAGAAACTGCTGTAGTTATAACCAAGGTTTGGGGGATGTAAGTAACTTTAGGTAGCTAGATACGCATGCTTGTAGATTTCTTCTGTGGGGACATTTCTTTCCTTGGTCATGGATAAAATTTAGCGTACATAAGCCTCATAATTTCCTGGTAACTTTAAGGTAATAAAAGCTACTCTAGACAATAATTAAGAGTCCAGCAATGGGTTAAAAACTTTCCTCTGCCCTGCTCATGACCTTGCAGGCAAGATGCCTGCCCTGGGAAGGTGGTTTTTTTTTTTTTCTTTTTTCTTTTTTTTCAGTGGTGGACACTGTGCTGTGCAATCCACAGGGCTGCCCCCATGCATTCCCCCAGATACTGGGGGTATTGTTCCTGAAGACTCTTAGCTGAGCGACTCTCTGGATATTGCTCTAAGCAAGAAAGCTGCCTCACCCAAGCTCATGCTTTCCTCCAGGGGCAGCTCTTGTCTAATGACTTGCTAAGGGAGAGGAGGGTGTACAGTACCCTCTTCCAGGGAGGGGCATCTCTGGAAGGGCTACCCAGCTCCGGAACTTCCCAGTGGAAAAGGCTGAGACCTCTGTTGCAACTGAGTCCTAGTGTTCAACATCTCCCTCTGCCCAATACCACTCCTCACATGTTATGGATTGAATTTGTCCCCCAAAAATACGTGTTGTAAATCCTAACCCCTATACCTGTCGGTGTAATCCCATTTGGAAATAGGGTTTGCTTTGATATGTTACTGAGGCCATTACAGTGTAGGGTGTGTCTTAAACTGATCACTTTTGAGATTTAAAAGAGCGATTAGGCACAGAGGAAAGCAGACACAGGAGAAAAACTGACACCATCTGAAGAAGAGGGAGGCAGACCAGTCTACAAGCCCGGGAACTTCAGAGATGGCTGACTAGAGAAGCTGAGACGAGGATTTTTACTCAGAGTGGACACAGAGAGAGCCTTCCCCTAGAGCCAGTGCCCTGAATTTAACTTGTAGTCTTTGAAAAATATCTGTCTGTTAAAGCCACACAGTTGTAGTGTTTCTGTTATAGCAGGGCTAAAAGATTAAGACACTGCACTTCTCCGAGGCGTTGGTTTGCTGGGCACGCCCTAATAAATTTCTGCATGCAAATCTCCATCTCAGAGTCTATTTCCCGGAGAATCCAACTTTTTCTAAAACTTCTCTCTTCTCCTCTTCAATTATTTCCGACTTTTTCATGCCCCTAGTGTGGGTGAGGACCTCAGAGTCGTGTTACTGGTTTTCAACTACCTTATTTGTAAATCAGCAATCACACCTCACTTTGGAATGTGGCATCTATTATAACTTGGTGCCTTAGCTGAAACAGAAATCTGAACCTGGTGTAATCTTTCTTTCTCTATCTCTTTTTCTCTCTTTCTTTCTATTTTCTCCTTCCTATTACATAGAATTTAAAAATCTCCATGATATGAGCCCCTGCTTTCCTGATCTCTCATTGTTCCTTTACTTAAATTCTATGATCCATCCAGTCTACCTTGCATATCCTTTATCTAGTTGTTAAGGCAGTAAGTCCTGTTGGAATACATTTTCATTATTATCGGGTGTGGGTGGAATAACTTGAGTATGCCCCATTGACCCAGGAGAAGGGTGTAGCTGGGTTTTTATGGCCTGAACGAAGGTGCCCTACCAGGCCCACGGTACATAGATCTACTAACTGCAAAGCTGGTAGGCAAATTCACAGAGAGATGAAAACTCTTTAGGAGAAAGGATCTCCACCAGTGTTTCTCAAACTTTAATACGAAAATATAAAACACCTGGGGAATCTTGTTAAGCTGCAGATTCTGATTCACTAGGGCTGGAATGGTGTCTGGACTTTTGCATTTCTAACAATCCTGGTGGTTGCCAATGCTGTCATGGACTACACTTTGAAGTAACAAGAGTCTGCCCTTCAAACTACCCTTTAGAAGTTCAACATTGTAAGATACTATTTTATGGATTAGGATAGCTCCAAACGAGGTTCTTTGGTAAGTGCATTAGTTATCTATTGCTGAATAACAAAAATACTGCAAAATTAGTGCCTTAAAAAAAACACACATTTATTATCTCAGTTTCTGTGGGTCAGGGATCCAGGCGTGTCTTAATTGGATCGCCTGTTTCAGGCTGTCTCATGAGGCAGCAATGAACATTTTGTTCCTGGGAGAAAGACCCTACTCTTTCCACCAAGTTCTTTCTCTGTCAGGGAATTAGAAGTATAATGATCCCTTTTTGTGTCAACCACATAGTCATGAGGTGTAGCGTAAAAAAAAACCCATTGGGTCAAGTGGATTCCGACTCACAGCAACCCTATAGGACAGAGTAGAACTTCCCCCCACCCCCAATAGGGTTTCCAGGGCTGTAATCTTTACAGAAGCAAACTGCCACATCTTTCCCCCAAGGAGCCACTGGGCGGGTTTGACCCACGGACCTTTCAGTTAGCAGTCCCGTGCTTAACCACTGAGCCACCAGGGCACCTTGGTGTCAGCAAAAAAAAAAAAAAAAAAGTTGCCCGTCGAGGTGATTCCAACTCATAGCAATCCTATACCAAACCAAACCAAATCAAACCTGTTGCAGGTGAGTTGATTCCAACTCACAGTGACCCTATAGGGCAGAGCAGAACTACTCAGTAGGGTTTCCAAGGAACAGCTGGTGGATTCGAACTGCTGACCTTTTGGCTAGTAGCGGATCTCTTAACCACTGCGCCACCAGGGCTCCAGCCTTGCCATTGGAAAAATAGTAGATATATATCACCCAAATAAGGTTACAAATGCAGAAGGTGGTTTTTTCTGTCATTATGTTCCTAGTATCAAATACAGTTCCATGTACTCGTTATGCACTCAATAAATGCGTTAACACAGTATCTTAGACTTCTTTTCTGATTATGAAGACACTCAGCAGTCCTGTGATAAGCCATCTGAATTTAAATGACAATCTAAGCCAAGATCAATTATGCCAAGTTCCAAGGAAGTAAAGAACAGACAAATGATGCCATTTTCTCTAATGAACCCTAGTGTAATTTCTGAGTCAGAAGCATAATGAAAAGATTAGTTCCAGTCTTCCTAACACCTGCATTTTGCTGATTAAAGCTTTAGATTCAAAACTGACATTTGCACACTTAGTGTAGTTTGGATTTATTTTTTGCAGTTTGTTTTTTATTCCATCTCTTGTAGGTGAAGACTGTTAGAGCAGTATGTAATCTGGACATGGCCATGAGGGAGCAAAATAGTAGATTGAAATGCCATGTGGGGAAATCTGTTCCTGGACCTTTCTTAACTGGTTGGCAGCTAAATTGGGGAGAAATGTTAGAAGGTTGTTTTAGATACAAAATATTGTGAAATGGATCAAACATTGTCTACACAGGTAGATTAAAAACAAACACTAAATTATTTGATCGTCAAATGACCCGAAAGTGACTTGGCAAGCTGTCACTAGGTGGTAAGGGTCCTTTGGTCTATAACAGACTCCAGGTAGCCTAATACAAAGGCAAGAGGATTTTTAGGATTGTGGCAGGGGTTTACATTCAAAATCCTGTTGGGCAGCATTGCAAAATGAATAAAATTGCTTTTAGCACCTTTGCAGTTTAATTCACCCTCTTCCAATCTTTCCTCTGGCTACCCTTAATCCACCAGCCTCAAATTATGCCTTTCCTCATCCCCCCCGATCAAAAGCCTATGCTACTGGTCTCAGTCAGATGCAGTGTGATTCACTGGTCAACTGTCAGTCTGTTAAGGATTGAATCGTGTCTCCAAAAACATGTGTTGATGTCCTGGCCCCTGTATTTGTGGATGTGATCCTGTTTGGAAATAGGGTTTTTCTTTTGTTATGCTAATTAGGTCCTAAACCTAATCACATCTGAGTTTTAAAAAGACCAGAATATACACAGAGACACACATGGGGGATGACAGACACCACACGAGGATCGCCTACAAGCCAAGGAATGCCAAGGAACCAAGGAATACCCAGGGTTACTGACAGGAAGGAATTGACGTGACCAAGACCCTGATGTAGACTTTCAGCCTCCAGAATTGTGAGAAAAAAAATTTTCTGTTATTTAAAGCCATCCACTTGTGGTATTTGTGTTACAGCAGCGCTAGGTAACTAAGACACAGTCCTACCAAAAAGTGTTCTTGTTTTCACTAGGAATTTTAACCTTTGAATCAGTCCCTTAATGTAACATGCTCAACTGACCACTTTATCACATTCTCTACAAAATGCATGTGATATAGTCATAGAAAAGAAAATGTTGAGCAAAATAATACGAAGTTCATTGATTTATTACAACAGATAACATGAAACTTCTTATGCATGTGCATATTTCACTTTTCTTTATATAAATCCACTTTTATATGTGTATATATATTATGGAGGAGCCTGAGTGACGCTAGCAGTTTGTGATTAGCTGCTATTCTATAGGCTGGCAGTTCAATCTTACTCAGCAGCTCCTTAGAAGAAAGATCTGGCAAAATGCTTCGGTAAAGATTACAGCCAAGGAAGCTGTATGGAGCTCTGTTCTACTTTGTAACATATGATGGTCACCACGTGTTGGAGGCCAACTCAACAGCTGCTAACAACAAGCACATATATAGTATAGAGTTCCTGGGTGGTGCATACAGTTAACACACTTGGCTGCTAGTTGAAAGGCTGGAAATTTGAATTCACCCAGTAGCACCTCAGAAGAAAAGGCATGGCCACCTGCTTCTGAAAAATCATCCATTGTAAACCTTATGGAACACAGTTCTAGTTTGACACACATGGGGTTGTCATGACTCAGAATCAACTCAACAGCAACTGGCTAGTTAGGTTAGGTTATGTATATTATAAATATTTCTAAACTGCAGTGTATGTGAGATCAGGGTTTATTTGTAAAATTGCTAAATTTTCAACTAGGCTAGTGTGAGGTAAAGCTGATTGTATCCAAATTACTTACAAAAAAAGTTAAAATAATCAAAATTAAGTATCTAAACCCACTGCCGACTAGTCAATTCTGTCTCATAGTGACGCTATAGGACAGAGAAGAACTGCCCCATAGAGTTTACAAGGCTGTAAATCTTTACAGAGGCAGACTGCCACAACTTTCTCCCATGGAGCAGCTTGTGGGTTTAAACCAATGACCTTTCAGTTAGCAGCCAAGCACTTTAACCACTGCACCACCAAACGAAGAAACCAAACCTAATGCTTAACCACTGTGCCACCAGGGCTTCTTAAAATTAAGCACAGAAAATGTTTTTTTAAATGAGCTAATTGTTTTAACTCAATAAAGGTGAGGTTTTGAACTGACTCGTTTTTCATGCTCCTGACAATTTGACTTCTCTGTTTGAAACTGTGTGTACACATGGCCTGGTACGTTACTATTAGCTTTAGTATCACCTTCTTTGGAGCCCTAGTGGTGTAGTGGTTAAGTGTTCGGCTGCTAACCAACAGGTCACCGGTCTGAATCCACCACCTGCTCCTTGGAAATCCTCTGGGCAGTTCTACCCTGTCCTATAGGGTCTCTATGAGGTGGAATTGACTAGATGGCAATGGGTATCACCTTTCTTAACAACTCTGGGCCACAAACTTATCTTCTGAACAACACCTACAAAATCCCTGATGGGCAACAAGAAAGAACAGAGGCTAAAGGCAGATCTCAGATCTGGTGACTTATATCAAAACACGTTCAAAGCCATCAATGTTTCTATAACAAATTGATACAGAAAAAAAAGGCCTTCGGATTTTACTTATCTGCCCCAAACCTCAAATATTTGTACTTTCTTTCAAATATTTTTTTCCTGACAATTAAATAATACACGCCTGTCTTGGGTTGAATTATGTCCCCCAAAAAACTGTATCAACTTAGCTAGGTCATGATTACCAGCATTGTATGATTATCTACCATTTTGTAATCTGAGGTGATTTCCCCATGTGTTGTAAATGCTATCACTATGATGTAAAAAGATGGATTAGCAGCAGTTACATTGATGAGGTCTACAAGATTAGGTAGTGTCTTAAGCCAATCTCTTTTGAGATATAAAAGAGAGACGTGAGCAGACAGATATGGGAACCTCATACCACCAAGAAAGCAGTGCCGGGAACAGAGCGCATCCTTTGGACCTGAGGTTCCTGCACTGAGATGCTCCCAGACCAAGGGAAGACTGATGACAAGGACCTTCCTCCAGAGCTGACAGAGAGAGAAAGACTTCCCTGGAGCTGATGCTCTGAATTTGGACATGTAGCCTACTAGAATGTGAGAGAATAAATTTCTCTTTGTTAAAGTCATCCACTTGTGATATTTCTGTTAGAGCAGCACTAGATGACTAAGACAACATTCACTGGGAAAAAAATGTAAAATATAAAAAGCACCATAAACTAACCACTGAAATGACCATGTTGGGAGCATGTTGGTACTCTATTGCTGGTTTTTTTTTCAACATCTATTACATCATTAGCATTTTGTCATGCCATTAAATGGTCTCCAAAAACATGATTTTAGGGACTGTAAAAATGTTAATCATTCTCTTACTGGGAACATTTATGTGAATATGTATAATAATGATATAAGAAACAACCTTGTTCATTAACCATTAGTTGCATATCAACATTTTTAAGGATATATTTCTAGATGTGCAAATATTCTTAATGCTTCACTAGACACAGGAATAAAGAAAAAGCCATTTCAATCCAGGCTTGTGTGAGGAAGCCTCCTAGTTCTTTTATTGACTAGATCTTCAAAAGAAAGACTGTCCAATAGAACTTTCTGCAAAGATGGACCTGTTCTATATTTGCACCATCCAATATGGTAACCACTAGCCACATGTGGCTATTGAACACTTGAAATGTTACTAGTGAAAATGAGGAAATGAATTTTAAATTTTATTTAAATTTAATTCATTTAAATTTAAATAGTAACATGTGACTATTGGCTACCATTTTGGAAAAAGCAGAATATTCTTTATTGTACCTGGGGTTTGCTAAGTACTATTTTTTAAAACCATTTTTGCTTCAAGAGGAAAATCCATATGCTCCCTGATTATTGGCGTTTGAAACCTTAATTTTTTAGCTACAGCACATCTCCCTTGCCCATTGTTTAGTTTAATAATACACTCTGATGAATGGCAGTGTGCAAATGATACCTAGCAACTGTTATATAAGTGATTTTTGACTACCCAGGGTCTAAAAACTCCTAAGAAGTTACATTTGACAAAAGCCAATTATGTTATTCAGTTTTTTGTGACGTAGTTTGAGGTGTAGTGAAAATATGGCATGATTCAGAATACCGGGGAGATATGAACGACGAATTACTCCGAAGTGTTGCTAAGTGTTCTATATTCTGGAATAAGAAGTATTAAAAAATCTGCCTACTTTGTTGTTCTTAATTAACATCTAAAAAGAAGTTAAATGGGATTTTGGTTCATGTTTGGGAGAAAACTCATCAAACTGCACTTTTCTGCATTTTCAAAAAAAATTTGTCTTCAAACCATAATCTACCTCATTCACATTTACTGAATTTCGTTCAATGCAACCTGAAATTGCAAACCCTATCACCAATTCCTTCACTTTGATTGAGCCAACACCAGGGAAGACTTCAGTGATCTTACATTCTTCCACTTGGAATGCTCTTCCTTCCTCCTATCTCCCTTGTCTTCAACAAGATGACTTTCACTCATCTTCCAATTCCCTGTGGAAATCTCACTTTTCCCTGACTAATTATGTCCCCTGTCACACAGGCCCATAGCATCTCATACTTCCCCCTTTGGTAACTTTCAAACTTGTTACTTGTTATTCAATATCTGTCTTCTCTACACTAGAAACTCCATGAGGTCAGGGACCAGGAACCTGTTGTCTTTTTCATTGCTATATCCAAAGTGTCTAGCATAATAAATAGTAGAGTTTCAATAAATATTTAATAAATGCAAGAATGAATTGAATCTTCGTAATCACCATGCAAGAAAGGGTTTTCATCTCTGTTATGAATTGAATTGTGTCCCCTAGAAAGATATGTTGAAGTTTCAACCCCTATACCTGTGAACTTGACCCTTTTTGGAAATAGGATCTTTGAAGGTGTTATCAGTTAGATTAACATGAGGTCATACTGGAGTAAGGCGAGTCCTAATCCCATATAACTGGTGTTCCTATAAAAGAGGAGAAGGTACAAAGAGACAAGGAGACAGAGAAAGGATGCCATTTACACTGCAGCTGCAAGCCAAGGAATGCCTGGAGTTGCCAGAAGCTAGGAAACGAGGCACAGAACAGATTTTCCCTCAAAGTCTCAGAAGAAATCAACATGGTCAACACCTAACCTCAAACTCCCAACCTCAAGAACTGTGAGACAATAAATTTCTTTTGTTTAAAGCCACTGACTTTGTGGAATTTAGTTACAGCAGTGTGAAAAAATTAACACAATCCCCACTGTGGACAAGAAAAGTGAGTCTCAAATAATGACGAATCTGCAAAACATCTTACAACATGGATGAATCTGAAGAACATTATGCTGAGTGAAAAAGGCCAAACACAAAAGGACAAATATTGTATGATACCACTTTTATAAAAAGACAAAAATAGATATCCATACAGAAATCAATGTTCTTTGGCGGTTACCAGGGATGGGAGGGGGAGTGAGGGGAAATCAGTCTCTAGACTGTAGATATTTGTTATTTTTGTGATGGAAAAGGTAATATCAAATATGGAAGAAGTGTGCAGAATTTAACCAAGGTAAAGAATGACAATAAGAAATACAGAAGATTAAGGAATGTTATTGGTAAATGCTATAACATATACAATTAGGCAATAAGAGCAGTAACAATGAAAAATGCACGATTGGTTACATAGGTAGATAAGTATTTATAAATGTGGATAGTAAGGTAAAACCAAAAAACCAAACCCGTTGCCGTCTAGTCGATTCCAACTCACAGGGAACTTATATGACAGAGTATAACTGCCTCATAGGGTTTCCAAGGAGCAGCTGGTAGATTCGAACTGCTGACCTTTTGGTTAGCAGCCAAACACTTAACCACTGGCGCCACCAGGGCTCTGTATAGCAAGGTATATGTGTGTATATTCACATGCACATACACGTGTATCTGTAGGCATAGGCATATACATGTTTGTGTATGCTGCACATATATTCATATATATAATAACGCACATGGGGATACAGTAATGGCTACCTCCCAGACATAACCAAACACTTTGCAGGATTGGTCTACTGAGTTTGAGGGCTTAGGGCCACAGTCTCATGGGACAACTCAGTCAATTGGCACAACATAGTCTATAAAGTTTATGTTCTATATCTTAGTTTGGTAAGTGGTGTCTGGGGTCTTAAAAGCTTGCAAACGGCCATCTAAGATACAACTATGGGTCTTTACTCATCTGGAGCAAAAGAGAAAGAAGGAAACCAAAGACTCAAAGAAGAAACTAATCAACAAGATTAAGTTGCTTATAAGAGCCATGGCCTCATCTATCTAGAGAACAGAAGAACTAGATGGTACCTGGCTACCACTACACACTGTTCTGACTAGAGACACAATAGATGGTCCCACATAGAAAGGGAGAAAATTGTAGAACATAACTCTAATTCTTAAAAAAAAAAAGGCCAGACTTACTGGACTGGTAGAGACTAGAGGAACTTCCAAGACTATCACCCTGAGATGTCCTTTAAACTTTGAACTGAAACTACTCCCAAAGATCACTTTTCAACCAAATAACAGATTGGCTCATAAAATATATCATATCACCCATGAGTACTGTGCTCCTTTAAAAAAAAAAAAATCATTTATATGAGACCAAATGGTTAACATTTAACCTAGCAAAAATGAGAAGGTCAGCGGGGGCAGGGAAGTTGCGTTAATGGAAGTGGAATAACAAGAAGAGAAATAATGAGAACGTTGGCACAATGTGGAAAATATAACCAATGTCACTGAACAATATGTATAGAAATTGTTAAATGGGAACCTAATTTGCTGTGTAAACTTTCACCAAAAACTCAATAAAATATTTAAAAAAGAAAGAAAGAAAATTGAGACTCAGAGACAGTACAAGACTTGGTGTCTCTCAGCTAAGAAGAGGGAGAAGCAGGATTTGAACCTGGGGGTTCTAATTCCAAGTTCAGTGCTCTTTTCACTACATAAGAGTTGCCATTTCATTTTCCTTCTCTAGGCTGGTATTGAACATTTAGATGGCATGAGCAGTGGAAGCAATTCCAGTAAGAATAGAATAGCTGCTGCCACAGAAGAGATAAATGTGAAAATGGAACAGTCTCTAGAGCCAAATACTGTTCTCATTCAGAGTGAATTAGCACATTCTCTCCAATCTAAGAAAATAAGACCATGGGCAGCAACCATCTTTCTATGGAATAGATATGACAGCTCAATTTAATCACCTTAAAAAAATCCACGTGGAGTACTGTGAAACTTTAGTAATTACCATGGATTACTACTGCCATATAGATTTTGCTTTATTTAACTGAATTATGTCGCTCCTTATATAACAACATATTTCATCGAATTAGAATGAGAAGGGATTTTTAGACCCAGCTGTCTCTTTTTTCAGATATAGAAGTGAGGCTCAGAGTTGTGAAAAGTCTTCCCCAAACAACACAGCATAGGGGTGAGAACAAAGCAATCAGGACTCTCTGTCTAGTGGCTTGGCTACCACTGATCTCCAGATACCAGGCTGCAAAGCGGTGCCCATCAATGACACCCCTCCCATCAGTCCAGTGAAACGAGAATCCTACTAGTAAAGTGAGCCTGATAGAATTCTTCTATATTCTGAGACTGTGGCCTTCTTATATTTTATGTTAAAATACCTTAAAAAATAGTAATAACGGTAAGATTATACCAGTTGCCATTGAGTTGACTCTGATTCATGGCAACCACATATGTGTCAGAGTAGAACTGTGCTCCATAGGTTTTCAATGGCTAATTTTTTGGAAGTAGACTTCCAGGACTTTCTTCTGGGAGTAAGATTAATAGGTGATATTTGTTGAGCCCTCATTGTATGTCAGACACTGTTCTAAGTGCTTTATCCGTACTAATCCATGGAATGCTCATATCAACCCTATGATGTAGATACCTTTGTTATCCTCGTTTTACCAGCTGAGAAAACTAATAGATGATAGTAGCATTTTTCAGTGTTCAAATGTCTTTACTTGACAAAATTAGAAATTGGCAATCCTTTATTCCAAACATTAAATATTCACAATCATCAAATCCAAACATATGGGAACCATGATAATAGGTGGGACTCCTACTTGAGAAATCACTCAAATGAGAGAAAATCAATGCCAAGGAAGAATCTCTGAACATTTTCATCAAGAAAGATTGCGTAACACATAATGCTTTTGTTCGATAATCCTGCACTTCTCCCGAGATCCCCTGTGCTCCTCCCGAAATCCCAGGCTAGGATTCTTTCAGTCTTGTCTTAGTTATCTAGTGCTGCTATAACAGAAATACCACAAGTGGATGGTTTTAACAAAAAGAAGTTTATTTCCTTACAGTAAAGTAGGCTAAAAGTCCAAATTCAGGGTGTCAGCTCCAGGGGGAGGCTTTCTCTCTCTGTCGCCCTTCTCACCAATGTTCCCCCGGACTAGGAGCTTCTCCACCCAGGGACCCTGGGTTCAAAGGACCCACTCTGCTCCTGGCACTGCTTTCTTGGTGGTATGAGGTCGCCTGTCTCTCTGCTCACTTCTCTCTTTTATATCTCAAGCGAATGCCTCAGGATGCAATCCAGTCTTGTAGATGGAGTCCTGCCTTACTAACACAACTGCCAACCATCCTCCCTCATTAACATCATAGAGTCAGGATTTACAACACATAGGAAAACCACACAATGCCAGGAATCATGGCCCAGCCAAAATGATACACACATTTTTGGGGGAACATAATTCAATCCATGATAATTCTCTATCCATTTGCTTTTTCTGGACATTTCGTATAAATGGAAGCATATAATACATGATCTTTTGTGTCTGAATTCTTTACTTTGCATAATGTTTGCAAGGTTCATCTGTGTCGTAGCATGTACCAGTACTTCATTTCTTTTTATGACTGCATCATATTCCATTATGGGGAGACTTGATAGCAAAAACGGTTGAGCATTTGGCTGCTGACTGAAATGTTGGTGGTTTGAATCTCCTAGTGGCTCCACAGGAGAAAGACTTGGCTATCTGCTTCCATAAAGATTACAGCCAAATAAAAACCTTCCAGGTCAATTCTACTCTGTCACATTGGGTTGCTATGAGTTGAAATTGACTTGTTGGAACCCAACAACAATATTCCATTGTATTGATATACCAGTTTTGTTTATCCATTCATCAGTTGATGGACATATGAGTTGTTTCCATTTTTGGCTATTAGGAATAATACTGCTATGAATAATTGTATACAAGTTTTTGGTGGACATATGCTTTCAATTCTCTTTGATATACACTTATGTGCTTTTGTACCCTAATCACCAGCACAGTTCAAGGCTATGGTAGATATCAAGTGACTAACTGCAAGTTAAAAGCAACCCTAGCCTCTGATAAAGTTAGACTCTCCTACATAGGGGAGTGGATTGGACACTTGGGAGAATTATAGTGTCCTGTGTTTGGTACACATTGTCTATAGACATTCATGCTCCCAGTTCATAAATAACCATCTGCTTTTCCACAACAGTGTTAATGCAGGAAGCAGCAAGCTGCTCATGCGCTTAGAAAGTGTTCCACTGAGTCATGACAAAAGATCATGTGCTTGAAATGACAAAATGTAGTCCTTTGGAAACTTGGTTTTGGGGAAGAAAAAAGCAGGAAGCCAAGCCTATCATATTTCCCTGGTGAGCATCTCAAAGAAATACAGTGCTGTAAGGTCCCCCAGTCTCTGCTCTGTACACCTGACAGCATGATGTGGACACAGCAACAGAGGCATTCTTCCATTGCTTGCATCTCTCTCTCTCTCTCTCCTTCTTTAATGTTTCAAAATAATGAGTCATAGACGGGTGATAGATAGACAGACAGACAAACAAATAGACAGATAGGTAGATAGATTATTTTTGTTGTTGTTAGGTGCCCTTAAGTTCAGGTCCAACTCAAAGCAACCCTAGGTACAGCAGAACAAAACATTATCCGGTACTGCATCATCCTCATGATCTTTAATACCTGAGCCCATTGTTGCAGCCACTGTGTCAATCCATCATGTTGAGAGTCTTCCTCTTTTTTGCTGACCCTCTACCAAACATGATGTCCTTTTTCAAGAACTAGTCCCTTCTGATAATATATACAAAGTATGTGTCTTACCATCCTTGCCTCTAAGGAGAATTCTGGCTGTACTTCTTTCAAGACAGATTTTTTCTTTCTTCTAGCAGTCCATGGTATATTCAATACTCTTCACTAACACCATAATTTAAAGGCATCAGTTCTTCAGTCTTCCTCATTCATCTTCCAGCTTTCGCATGCATATGAGGCGATTGAAAACACCATGGCTTGGGTCAGGCAGACCTCAGTCTTCAAGGTGACATCTTTGCTTTTCAACACTTTAAAGAGGTCTTTTGCAGCAGATGTGCCCAATGCAATGTCATTTGATTTCTTTCTTTTTTTTTTTTCAAGCAAAAGAAAGTTTTATTTGGCATATATTCAAAGAGGCAAAAGTAGGAAATGGACATCGACGCTGCCAGAGCCATGTCTGCCAGAGTTCCAGGAATATTACTGAATAGACAAGAGGGGAAAATGGACAAGCATGCTACTAGAGCCATGTCTGCCCCAGTCCAAAGATCATTACAGAGTCATCAGTACATATTAACATTACAAATGGGCAAAACCATTGAAAGCTTCACCTTTTCACAGATTGGCTAGAAACTGTGATTCTACATTTTGATTGTCTTTCTTAATGGTACAGGTTTCAGCACCAAATGCTAATAGAAAAAGATAAGAGTGGAAAGTCTTTTGCATTCTGTTTGAATGCTTCATGTGAAACGTTCCCTAAAAGATATTTTCCAAGATTATCTTAGCTATTGTCTTTATACCTCAGGGCCCAGTTGATGGGTCCTTGTGAGTGCTTGTGAGACCACCTTCAGCTAGGTCACATTCTCTATGCTCAAGGACAGGGAATAATAACTCCAATATTATTTCCTAAATCATTCCCTCCTTTTGATCAGAGATTGGAGACAACGCATTGATGATCAAAAGCTGGACTTAGTCAAGCTCCTAGATGGCAGCCATTGCAGGCTTTTTAAACTCACAGTGCTGGTTTTTCACCAGATACCATCTTCACCAGGTTATTAAGTAAGAGTGATGTTCTCATCAATTGCATTGCTGGAGTGAGCAGACTCAATGTACATCAACATTTTAACCTGAGGCCTTCTTTTGCCTTTTAAATGTGTAAGACTATAGAAGATAAATTTTATTATGTCTAATTCTGTCAGGATACAGACATATCAGACTAAGAATATTACTATTCCTTGTAATAGTGTTCTAGACTGTGCACTTATTCTTGATGGTAACAAACTGTCTCAGTCATCTAGTGTTGCTCTAACAGAAATACCACAAGTGGATGGCTTCACAAAGAGAAGTTTGTTCTCTCACAGTCCAGCAGG
This sequence comes from Dugong dugon, assembly GCA_030035585.1. Classification (NCBI taxonomy): domain Eukaryota; kingdom Metazoa; phylum Chordata; class Mammalia; order Sirenia; family Dugongidae; genus Dugong; species Dugong dugon. The sequence continues at coordinate 93,660,013 of CM057463.1, read as the reverse complement.
CTACAAGTTCAAATTGAGGGTATCAGCTCCAAGGGAATGCTTTCTCTGTTGGCTCTGGAGGAAGGTCTATGTTATCAATCTTCCCTTGTTCTGGGAGCTTCTCTGCGCAGGAACCTCAGGTCCAAAGGATGAGCTCTGCTCCCAGTACTGCTTTCTTGGTGGTATGAGGTTCCCCCATTCTCCACTTGCTTCCCTTTCCTTTTATTTCTGGTAAGGTAAAAGGTGGTGCAGGCCACACCTTAGGGAAACTCCTTTTACATTGGATCAGGAATGTCACCTGGGTAAGGATGGTGTTACAATCCCACTCTAATCTTCTTTAACATAAATTACAATCACAAAATGGAGGCCAGCCACACAATTCTGGGAATCATGGCCCAGCCAAATTGATACACACAATTTTTGGGGGACTTAATTCAAACCATGACACCAACCAGATATATTTGGTGTTTGTAAGGGTGTTACAGGGTGTAACCAAGTAGCTTGCTGTGTAATTCTACAGCACAGACTACACTTCTTGGACTGATAATAAATCTAAGGCTATTCTGTTATCTCATGTCATCTTGGCTTAATGAGGTCAGAGAACGCTGTTGTGATTCCATCCTGCTAGCAATGTTGTCTGCTATTTGTCCCATAGTGATTGATAAGTTTCTTAAAGATTTCTCCAATTCATCTATACCATAAGTAGGAATTAAAACTACCAACCATACCATGAATGTTGGACCAATTAGTTTTCTTCTGACTTAACATTTTACAATGTGTAACAATTTTAACATTACCTTTTCAGTATTTACTAGCATTATTACCATGAATATCTAAAGGTAATCCTAGAGTTCTCAAAGTGCATTGCCCACACATTTGTCAGGAATCTAAACAAGAGACTGCCCACATAAATTCACTATCAGTTGGAAAGGGATCATCTAAATTAGTATGGCTGGATCTACCACACAGAAACATATATCCATAAGGAGTACACAAAGTTTGTCTAGAGGAAACAGAAGGTATAGAAAAATTTACATGTGACAAGCAAGTTTTCATTAGAGAATTAATTATTAGCAAGATAAACAGGATGGACCTCTCCTATTGGAGGTCTTCAATTAATCTCTTTAAAACATACTAAGTGTTCTTCCTGAGGGCAAGCTGCCCTTCCTTGGTTTACCTATTAATAGTCATGGGTCACTTTTTCAGAAGCAGAAGTGGAACCTAAGACAAAATGGAGTCTGAGCCATGAGCTTGATCTCATCTGAGAACCTAGTTTCTTTAAGATACATAATTTTCTGCATCCTAAGGGGGTGACAGTTTGATTACAAACGTTAGACACGTATTTCATATGTCACTGTCTTGAAGACTAATTAAACTGATTACTGGTTTACCCTAAACATAACTCTCAGTCTGACCTTTGAAGTAAGTTTCCTAAAACAGACTGAATTCTTGAAAAAAAAAAAAAAAAAAAGGCACAATGCCCAGAGCAAAATGGTCTTACTAGTTTATCTGGACCATTGTTTGACTTCAGGAACCAGTTTTTTTCTCAAAGCTTGAGGTTCAAAAGGATACCCAGAGACGATGGCCTGTGTGGGTTGCTCTAACCTCCATGAAAGCCAGAAATCTGAATTCCAGGAGAATTACATACAACTCTTTCATGGTTCCCTCCTTTGGATCATGAGCTTACTATAGAATCTTTGACCAAAAATGCTCAATAAATGGTAATTGGGCAGCATCTGGTATTTAAGATCCCAGGCACCACACATCGAACTAGGAAGTAGAATAGAAACACTAACAATAATATTAGGCCAGTTATTTGAAATAACCAATGAAGCCTTAACCCTAAGATCTTTGAACCAAGGAAACAAATCTCATGACGTGTTTTTTATACATAAGCAGTGTCTTAGTCATCTAGTGCTGCTCTAACAGAAGTACCACAAGCAGATGGTTTTAACAAAGAGAAGTTTATTTCCTCACAGTCAAAGTAGGCTAAAAGTCCAAATTCAGGGCATCAGCTCCAGGGAAAGGCTTTTTCTGTCGGCCTTCTTCTCTTCGGTGTTCTCCTGGACTAGGAGTTTCTTTGCGCAGGAACCCCAGTCCAAAAGATGCGCTCTGCTCCCAGTACTGCTTTCTTGATGGTATGAGGTCCCCAACTCTCTGTTTGCTTCCATTTCCTTTTATCTCTTGAGAGATAAAAGGTGGTGCAGACCACACCCCAGGGAAACTCCCTTTACATTGGATCAGGGATGTGACCTGGGTAAGGGTAGTGTTACAATCCCACCATAATCCTCTTTAACATAAAATTACAATCACAAAATGGAGGCCAACCACACAATTCTGGGAATCATGGCCCAGCCAAATTCATACACACATTTTTTGGGGGACATAATTCAATCCATGACACGCAGCATCAGTAACTGCTTTCCATGTACCTCAACAGCAACTACATTCTGCAAAACCTCAGACTGAGTATTAATATAAATACAGCAACAATTATCTATTAAGGCACAAACTGTTTCTTGAGAGACTAACAGGCAATCTAATACTATTCTATTTTGTAAAATCATAGCTCAAATTTCAGGCACTTCCCAGGTTACAATATTTATAACTTTTCTAAGTTTACCAATAGGAACTTCTAATTCAAGAGTGACAATATCTAAACCCATTAGTTAGATAATTTAGGAGAAAGGAAAATAGTTTCTTATATCCAGAAAGTAGGACCTTAAAACATCAGCAATATTCCCACATAAAAACCCATAGTTTCCTTTTGTTTACTCAGTCTTATGTAGTTAATTTCTGTTCCATGTGATTCTGGATCAGCAGCAATCTGTGAACCCATCAGCTTCTGTGCAAGGGTTCTGGAAATTTCGATTGGGTCTAGTCTAGTCACAGTCTTTTTCTGAAATCCAATATAGTCCATTTTTTTGTTGAGATATTTTGGTCAAACGTTTTCAGCAAATTAGCAAAGTAAAACCTTATTTGCAGATGATGAAACTTAATATGGCCATAATTAATTTATAAAAATAATACTCTTAATAGTGAAAGACCTGATAGAAATTAATTACAAGGATAACGTAAAGGCCAAATAAAATCAGTTAAAAAAAAAAACTTTAGATAAAAATATTTCTAAATATAACTATTAATCATATTTTTAAAGAACTTCAGATATAATACATACAAATTTTGAGACAAAATACCAAATAGTCAGAATATGCCAAGAATATACAAGTCTCTAAATACCCGAATATAATAAAAAAAGCTTCATAGGCAAATGTTGTGAATTCCTCAATCAAACTATTGGCTTTGATAATGCTAGATTCAAAAAATAAATTTGTGACCAAGTTAACAATAAAAAACTAATGATAAAATTATGATGTAATATTATGTGTTTGCTGTCTAATATTAGGCAAATACGTAAGAGGAGATACTAACAGATAAATTTTAACCCAGCGAGAATCAGGCATGTCTCTTGATTTTGACAACACATTCCATATAATTTATAACATTTTAAATAAAACTTTTCAGCACTTTTCCTTTATAAAAATTTTTTGTGGCTTTCCATGAAGTTTCAAAGTTGTCAGGAGTTGATTATAGGTCACTGAGAAACAATACTTAAGTTATTTAACTCAAAATCTTAAAGTAAAAACCTTAGCTTTCTTTTCTAAAAGCCATTCGGCTTAGTTTTTGGCTCAGGAATCTTATTCTAATGAGAGGCTGAACATCTGTCTTCAAGGCAGATTACACAAAGAATAAAATAACCCTTTAACTCAGAAATCATAGAAAACTTTGTTTCAACAGCAAGAAACCCAATTCTTTGTTTTATATGCTATTTAACATTAAAGCTCGTAAAAATTTTCTAAGTTAAAACTTTAAACTTTAGTCAGACAGATAAAACTTTTAACCATATCAAATAAATTTCTTTTTAATAAACCTCTTAGACATTGTCTTTGTTGCATACCTATTATAGTGTATCCCTTTAAAATGGCAAAAATGAACACATTCATTAGCAGACTTAAATATATATATGTATTCTTCCTCTTGTGGCATAAAATGCCAAAGTATACGATCTTAAATTATGACAAAAGCTATCAACTCAGTTTAATATCTGTAAGTTACCTAAAAGGTCTTGAAAATTATTTTAAGCCTGTATACCATAAAACAACCATTGAAAGAAAAGTGTTTTTTTTTAACATTCTAAGTTTTCATTCAACTTTTATTATTTCTCATATTTTTCCCAATCTGATTTTTGCTCTTAAGGGTTTTATCAACCAGCTTTGGAAATCACAAAGTCTCTGTTCAACCCATCAATTCACAGATAAGGATATAACCTTAAGTCTCTGGCTACTGCTGGAAACATTTTTACAGGCCATTTCAGGTGCGTCTCATAGCGATTTCTATTTTTTGACTTCTTAAAGTTCCCCTATAATAGACAGAACTTCTTTACAGCTCTTTCATGACTGGGAGCCACCCAATTTCTGATAGCTATAGCAAAGCAGCAATTTTTCTTATCTTTTGTCTTAAAAGGGTCTCCACCTAGTTAGAAAGGGTCTTTCAAAAGCCTCCCCGGAGGTACATGACTTTGGAGACTGGGGGCTGGGGACTGAGAAGGCCTGATCTTGCCCTGTCCTCACTCTCTTGACTAAGGGAAGACATTTACATACTTTTAAATTGACCTAGGCATTTTAAAAGGCGAATGATAACTAATTTCTTTTTTACTATTCTAGAACTCCTACTTTTACTTTAAGACAAAATTCTTTTTCACTTAATAAAACATATTTCATATAATATCTAGCTTAAGTTATTTAGAAAGGTTTAGCTTTTAATTTTAATTTTAATTTTAAGACCGACATAGGATAAAACATAAAGATCTTAGTGTACTTTTCAAATAGACCAATTTATATCAAAGTTTCTCCCAGTTGCTACTAAAAGTCTAAATGATAAGACAGACACAACATGCAATTTTTCTTGGACGAAGAAACAACTGAGGTTCTAAGACAGTCTTACAATAAACTCCAATTCATAGTCATAGCGTCCAACCTGATACAAGACAGAAACTCAGACACAATGCTCTAGACCAGAAGCAAGCTCTTAGAACAAAAGGAGACAGAAAGACCACATAAACTCACCAAACAATACCACACAAAACAAGGATATGAGGATACTATTTTCTTAAAGTATATATAGCAATTTTGGGTAAGATTGACTCAATTCAATGGAAAAAAAACAGGTTCTAGATAAAACTTATTGTCAGTGTCTCACATGGAGGAATATTAGATTTCTTGACAAAAACTGAACATCCAGCAAAATTTCCCTAAAGAGAAGAGCCAACACAAATGAAAGCTCGTTTCCCCAAAATGGTCACTGATCTTCCAAATTACTTCTAGTATACTAAGTTTACAGCATTTTTAAAATATAAACCCCAAACCAGTGTCTTAGTAGCAGGGGGGAAATCCAGGCTCATTTATTAAAGATGTTAAGCAATAAGGTTCAAGCTTTTGATTTCTGTCTTTTTGAACTTAATTCGTTCTGATGGCTAGAGATCTAGTCTCTTATTTTAGACCTTAAATATACTAGTTCTTCCAACTGGAAAGTACTTTAAAGCTACTGATGATTTTAATTTTAACATTGATATTCTTTATTGAGAAAAAGTATCATAAAACAGGTACAGAACTACCATTTCCCCTTAAATTTCATAACACACTTCAGGGGCTGCCACCTGCCACTGAGAATTTGGCAAAACAGAGCACTATTTTCCAGGTTTTCTCTGAGCCACAAAAAGAAACCTAATGAGGAATGCCATGGGGTTTGGAGAGTGTTTGGCTTAGACCAATGCGTACCTTCATTGTGTGAGATTTTGCTCGTGGATGGCAGGCAGCCTAGTGCTCTAGCCTGTCTTGCAACCACCTTATCTGTCACAGGAGACATTAAGGCTCATCATGAGCACCAGTAACCACCCTAATGGCTTTTACTGGTCTACTCAGGCCCAAATCTTTGCAGTTTATAGTGACTCAAAGCTCTTTGAAAATAGAAATACCTCTTTAATGTTTCAAACACCTGAATCTGGACCTAAACTGCAGTTCACCAAAAGAGTTACTAAATATCACTCTTAAAAAAATGATCAAGCAAAAATCTAAGAAAGATTCTCCTTAATCAATGAACTGGTTTTTCAAACAAATATGCCAAACAGAACTTAAGAAAATAGGAGAAAGAGAATGAAAAAGAATAAGCAAAGGTTCATTTTCCAAGAGCACTAACCCCATTGATGTCGAAGGAACATGTAGTGGGAACACATGGGTACAGAAATAGGACCTCTTTTTGCTAGCTTCTGTTCCGCAGTCCAGGTTTCCTTCAGGTCGACTGGATTTGTAGCTTCAAAACTCCTGCCGACTACGCCATTAACTGTTTTAGAGGAAAATATAAAAAAGTTTAATAAAGCAAAAAGAAAGTTTTATTTGGCATATATTCAAAGAGGCAAAAGTAGGAAATGGACAACGATGCTGCCAGAGCCATGTCTGCCTGAGTTCAAGGAATATTACAGAATAGACAAGAGTGGGAAAACGAACAAGCATGCTACTAGAGCCATATCTGTCCGAGTCCCTCATTTGATTTCTTGACTGCTGCATCCATGGGCATTGATTGTGGATCCAAGTAAAATGAAATCCTTTATAATTTCAGTCTTTTCTCTGTTTATCATGAAGTTGCTTATTGGTCCAGTTGTGAGAATTTTTGTTTTCTTTATGTTGAGGTACAATCCATACTGAAGTCTGTAGTCTTTGTCCCCCCCCCCCTTTTTTACTTATTTATTTTTATTGTACTTTAGATGAAGGTTTACAGAACAAACTAATTTTTCATTAAACAATTAATATACATATTGTTTTATGACATTGGTTGCCAACTCCATGACATGTCAACACTCTCCCCTTCTCCACTTTAAGTTAGCCATTACCAGCTTTCCTCTCCCCTCCTGCCTTCTCATCCTTGCCCCTGGGCTGGTGTACCCATTTAGTCTCATTTTGTTTTATGGGCCTGTCTAATCTTTGGCTGAAATGTGAACCTCAGGAATGACTTGATTGCTGAGCTAAAAGGATGTCCGGAGGCCATTTTCTCAGGGTTTCTCCAGTCTCCATCAGACCTCTAAGTCTGGTCTTTTTTTTTTTGTTAGAATTTTGTTCTACATTTTTCTCCAGCTCTGTCTAGGACCCTCTATTGTGATCCTTGTCAGAGCAGTCGGGGGTGGTAGCCAGGAAGCATCTAGTTGTGCTGGAATCAATCTGGTGGAGGCTGTGGTAGTTGTGGTCCACAGTCCTTTGGACTAATCTTTCCCTTGCATCTTTGGTTTTCTTCATTCTCCCTTGCTCCTGATGGGATGAGACCAGTGGAGTATCTTAGATGGTGGCTTACAAGCTTTTAAGACTCCAGATTCTACTCACCACAGCAGGATGTAGATAGAACATTGTCTCTTTTTTTGTTTATTGTTGTAGTTTAAGTGAAAGTTTACATTTCAGATTAGCTTCTCATACAAAAATTTATACATACATTGTTATGTGACCCTAATTCTTCTCCCTATACTGTAACAACACACTCCTCCTTTCTACTTCTGATTTCTCATGTCCATTAAACTAGCTCCTAACCCTCTCTGCTGAAGTCTGTTGTCTATGAATTTCATCAGTAAGTGCTTCAAATCCTGTTCACTTTCAGCAAGCAAGGTTGTGTCATCTGCATAACTCAGGTTGTTAACGAGTCTTTCTCCAATCCTGATGCCCCATTCTCCTTCATATAGTCCAGCATCTCAGATTATTTGCTCAGCATACAGACTGAATAAGTATGGTGAAAGAAGACAACCCTGATGCACACCTTTCCTGACTTTAAACCACAGTGTCCCCTTCTTCTATTCAAACGACCACCTCTTGGTCTATGTACGGGTTCCTCTGAGCACAATAAACTATTCTGGAATCTCCATTCTTCCCAGTGTTATCAATAATTTGTTATGATCCACACAGTTGAATGTCTTTGCATTCTGTCTTAGTTTGGAAGCCCCACTGAAACCTGTTCACCATGGGTAAACTTGCCAGTATTTGAAATACAGCAAACATAGCTTCCAGCATCACAGCAACATGCAAGCACCACAATACGACAAACTGACAGATGAGTGCTGGAGATAGATAGATGGATAGATTCTTTTGAATGGATAAACAGCATACAAGATATAAAGAAAAACAAAATGAATATGTGATTCCTACTAACACAGCTTAAGAAAGAGTAGTTCCAAAACTTTTGAAGTCCCTCGATCTTCCCCCAATGTATCTATCATACTAAATTTTGTGATAATATTTTTTGTTAAAATTTTACTACATTCGTTGTTGTTGTTAGGTGTCGTTGAGTCGGTTCTGACTCATAGGGACCCCGTGTACAACAGAACAAAACACAGCCCGTTCCTGAGCCTCAAAATCCTTGTTATGCTTGAGCCCATTGTTGCAGCCACTGTGTCAATCCATCTTGTTGAGGGTCTTCCTCTTTTCTGTGGACCCTCTACTTTACCAAGCATGATGTCCTTCTCCAGAGACTGATCCCTCCTGACAACATGTCCAAGTATGTGAGATGTAGTCTTGCCATTTTTGCTTCTAAGGAGCATTCTGGTTGTATGTCTTCCAAGACAGACTTGTTGTTCTTTTGGCAGTCCATGGTAAATTCAGTAGTCTTCACCAAAACCACAATTCAAAGGCATCAATTCTTCTTCCATCTTCCTTATTCATCATCCAGCTTTCACACGCATGTGAGGTGATTGAAAACACCATGGCTTGGGTCAGGCGCACCTTAGTCTTCAAGGTGACATCTTTGCTTTTCAACACTTTAAAGAGGTCTTTTGCAGCAGATTTGCCCAATGCAATATGTCGTTTGTTTTGTTGACTGCTGCTTCCATGGGCATTGATTGTGGATCCTAGTAAAATGAAAGCCTTTACAATTTCAATCTTTTCTCCATTTATCATGAAGTTGCTCATTGGTACAGTTGTGAGAATTTTTATTTTCTTTATGTTGAGGTATAATCCATACTGAAGGCTGTAGTCTTTGAATTTCATCAGTAAGTGCTTCAAATCCAGTTCACTTTCAGCAAGCAAGGTTGTGTCATCTGCATAACTCAGGTTGTTAATGAGTCTTCCTCTAATGCTGATGCCCCATTCTCCTTCATATAGTCCAGTTTATCGGATTATTTGCTCAGTATACAGATTGACTAAATATGGTGAAAGGATACAACCCTGAAGCACACCTTTCCTGACTTTAAACCACACTGTATTCCCTTCTTCTGTTCTAATGACTGCCTCTTGGTCTATGTGCAGGTTCTTCATGAGCACAATTAAGTGTTCAGGAATTCCCATTCTTCTCAATGTTATCCATAATGTGTTATGATCCACACAGTCGAATGCCTTTGCATACTCAATAAAACACAGGTAGACATTTTTCTAGTATTCTCTGCTTTCAGCCAAGATTCATCTGACATCAGCAATGACATCCCTTGTTTCATGTCTTCTTCTGAAACTAGCTTGAATTTCTGGCAATTACCTGCTGATATATAGCTGTAGCTGCTTTTGGTTGATCTTCATCAATATTTTACATGTGTGTGATATTAATGATCTGTTTGATAATTTCTGCATTCTGTTGGCTCGCCTTTCTTTGGAATGAACACAAATATGAATCTCTTCCAGTTGGTTGGCCAGGTAGCAAATTTCTTGGCATCGATGAGTGAGTACTTCCAGGACTGCATTCGTTTGTTGAAGCATCTCAATTTGTTTTCCATCAGTTCCTGGAATCTTGCTTTTTGTCAATGCATTCAGTGCAGCTTGGACTTCTCTCTTCAGTACCATAGATTCTTTTTTTTTTATTTTATTTTATTTTATTGTACTTCAGGTGAAGGCTTACAGAACAAATAGTTTCTCATGAAACAGTAGTACACATGTTGTTTTATGACATTGGTTAACAACCCCACAACATATTAAGCCTCTAAATTCTCAACCATTTTTTTTTTTGATGAAAATACAGATAGCCAAAGATACACCGTTTCAAAAATTTCTACATACACTGTTCAGTGACATTGACTACGCTCTTCCAACTGTGCTGTTATTCTCACTTAAGATGAAGGCTTACAGAACAAAATAGTTTCACATTTAACAGTTACTACACATGTTGCCCTATGACAATGGTTAACAATCTCACAACACATCAAGAATATCTTTACTCCACCTTGTGTTCCCTATCACCAGGGGACTTCATTGTCCCCTTCTGTCTTCTGGCCCTTGTCACTGGACTACTGTACCTCATTAGTCTCATTTGGTTTTGTTTTTTTTTTTTTTTAAACACCATTTCAAAACTTTTTACTTACACATTTAAGTGATATTGACTATGCTCTTCCAATTGTGCTGCCATTCTCGCCCAAGATGAAGGCTTACAGGACAAAACAGCCTCCCATTTAATAGTTACTACAAATGTTGCCCTATAACAGTGGTCAACAATCTCACAACACGTCGACAGTGTCCTTACTCAACCTGTGTTCCTTATCATCAGTTTCCTACTCCCCCTCTGCCTTCTGGCCTTTGTCACCGGACTCCTGTACCTCGTTAGTCCCATTTAGTTTTACTGGGCTGTCCACTCCCAGGCTTAACAGCTTAACATCGAACCTCGAAGGTAACTTCACCTCTGAGCTGAAAGGGTGTCTGGGGGCCACACTCTTGAGGTTTCTCCAGTATTCTTTAGGCCAGTAAATCTGGTCTTTTTTTTTTTTTTTGGAGTTAAAATTATGCTCTACATCCTTCTCCAGCTCTGTCCAGAACCCTCTGTTGTGATCCTGGTCAGAGCAGTCAGTGGTGGTAGCCGGGCACCATCTAGCTGTACTGGACTCAGTCCGGTGGAGGCCTTGGTAGCTGTGGACAATTAGTCCTTTGGACTAATCTTTTCGTTGTATCCTGTTCTCTTCATTCTCCCTTGCTCCCGAAGGGATGAGACCAGTGGAGTATCTTAGATGGCCGCTCATAGGCTTTTAAGACACCAGACACTACTCACCAAGGTAGAATGTAGAGCATTATCTTTATAAGTAGTGTCATGCCAATTGAGCTAGATGTTCCCCAAGACCATGGTCCCCAGAGCGCTCCGTCCAACAACTCAGTCTCTCGGGGGGTTTGGATGTGTCTATAGGGCCTCCATGACCTTTCCTTGTGCAGGTTGTGTTAGTTTCCCCTGTACTGTGTACTATCTCACCTCTCACCCAAGGTACCACTTATCTATTGCCTATTTAGTATTTCCCCCCCCCCCTCCTCCCATCCCTGGTAACCAACAAGGATTGTTACATTTTGCATGTGAATTTTTTCATGGGTTTTTACAATAGAGGTCTCCTACAATATTTGTCCTTTTGTGATTGACTTATTTCACTCAGCATAATGTCCTCCAGTTTCATCCATGTTATGAGATGGTTCACAGATTCATAGTTGTTCTTTCTCGTTGCATAGTACTCCATTGTGTGTATGTACCATAGTTTGTGTATCCATTCATCTGTTGATGGGCATCTAGGTTGTTTCCATCGTTTTGCTATTGTGAACAATGCTGCCATGAACATAGGTGTGCATATGTCTATTCGAGTGATGACTCTTATTTCTCTAGGATATATTCCAAGGAGTGGGATTGCTGGATCGAATGGTATGTCTATTTCTAGCTTTCTGAGGAAGCGCCATATCATTTTCCAAAATGGTTGTATCATTTTGCATTCCCACCAGCAGTGTATAAGAGTTCCCATCTCCCCGCAGCCCCTCCAACATTTGTTATTTCCAGTATTTTTGATTCGTGCCAGTAATGCCGGGGTGAGATGGTATCTCATTGTGGTTTTAATTTGCATTTCTCTAATGGCTAGTGAATACGAGCATTTCCTCATGTGTCTGTTGGCCATTTGAGTGTCTTCCTTGGCGAAGTGTCTGTTCATTTTCTTTGCCCATTTTTTGATAGGATTGTTTGTCTTTTTGTTGTAGAGGTGTTGGATTTTCTTGTAGATTATGGAGATTAGACCTTTGTCTGACTTGTACTGTCCAAAAATTTTTTCCCAGTCTGTAGGTTCTCTTTTGACTCTTTTGGTGAAGTCTTTTGAAGAGCATAGGTGTTTGATTTTTAGAAGATCCCAGTTATCTAGTTTATCTGTTGGGTTTTTTGTGTTGATGTTTATGGTTTGTATCCTGTTAATGCCAAGTATTAAGGCCTGAAGTGTTGGTCCTATTTTTTCTTCTATGAATTTTACAGTTTGAGGCTTTATATTCAGGTCTTTGATCCATTTTGAAGTAGTTTTTGTATATGGTGTGAGGTATGGGTCCTGTTTCATTTTTCTACAAATGGATATCCAGTTTTGCCAGCACCATTTGTTAAAAAGACTGTCTTTTCCCCATTTGATGTATTTTGGGCCCTTGTCAAAGATCAGGTGACCGTAGGTGGATGGATTTACATCTGGGTTCTCAATTCTGTTCCATTGGTCAATGTCTCTGTTGTTGTACCAGTACCAGGCTGTTTTGACTACTGTAGCTGTATAGTAGGTTCTGAAGTCAGGTAGTGTGAGTCCTCCAACTTTATTCTTCTTCCTCAGTAGTGCTTTACTTATTCGGGGTTTCTTCCCTTTCCATATAAAGTTAATAATTAGTTTTTCCATCTCTTTGAAGAATGTTGTTGGTACTTGTATCAGGATTGCATTGTATTTGTAAATTGCTTTAGGTAGAATTGCCATTTTCACAATGTTGAGTCTGCCTATCCATGAGCATGGTATGTTTTTCCATTTATGTAGGTCCCTTTGGATTTCATGCAGCAGTGTTTTGTAGTTTTCTTTGTGTAGGTCTTTTACATTCCTGGTCAGATTTATTCCCAAGTATTTTATCTTTTTAGGGGCTATTGAAAATGGTATTGATTTCCTGATCTCCTTTTCATCATTCTCTTTACTGGTGTATAGGAATCCAACTGATTTTTGAATGTTTTTCTTGTATCCTGCTACTCTGCTGAATCTTTCTATTAGTTCCAGTAGATTTCTCATGGAGGCTTTAGGGTTTTCTATGTATAGTATCATATCATCTGCAAACAGGGAGAGTTTAACTTCTTCATTACCAATTTGGATGCCCTTTATTTCTTTCTCTTGCCTTATTGCTCTAGCTAGAACCTCCAGCACAATGTTAAATAGGAGTGGTGACAAAGGGCATCCTTGTCTTGTTCCTGTTTTCAAGGGGAATGTTTTCAGCCTCTCTCCATTAAGAATGATGTTGGCTGTTGGTTTTGCATAGATGCCCTTTATTATGTTGAGAAATTTCCCTTCTATACCTATTTTATTGAGAGCTTTTATCAGGAATGGGTGTTGGACTTTGTCAAATGCCTTTTCTGCATCAATTGAGATGATCGTGTGATTTTTTTCTTTCCTTTTATTTATGTGGTGGATTACGTTGATGGATTTTCTAATGTTGAACCATCCTTGCATAGCTGGTATGAATCCTACTTGGTCGTGGTGTATTATTTTTTTGATATGATACTGAATTCTATTGGCTAGAATTTTGTTCAGAATTTTTGCATCTATATTCGTGAGAGATATTGGTCTGTAATTTTCTTTTTTTGTGATGTCTTTGCCTGGTTTTGGTATCAGCGTTATGCTGGCTTCATAGAATGAATTTGGAAGTGTTGCTTCCTCTTCTATGCTCTGAAATAGCTTGAGTAGAACTGGTACAAGCTCTTCTGTAAATGTTTTGTAGAATTCTCCAGTGAAGCCATCAGGGCCAGGGCTTTTTTTCGTTGGGAGTTTTTTTATTACCTTTTCAATCTCTTCTCCTGTTATGGGTATGTTCAGATTTTCAATATCACTTTGTTGTAGTTTGGGTAGGCCATATGTTTCTAGAAATTTATCCATTTCCTCTAGGTTTTCAAATTTGTTGGAATATAGTTTTTCATAATATTCTGTTATAATCCTTTTTATTTCGGTTGGGTCTGTTGTAATGTCCCCCATTCCATTTCTTATTTGGGTTATTTGTGCCCTCTGCTGTTTTTCTTTTGTCAGTCTGGCCAGTGGTTTGTCGAGTACCATAGGTTCTTGATCATATGTTACCTCCTGAAATGGCTGAACGTCCACCAATTCTTCTTGGTACAGTGACTCTGTGTATTCCTTTCATATTCTTTGATGTTTCCTGCATCGTTCAATATTTTCCAGAAAGAATCCTTCAATGTTACAACTCGAGGCTTGAATTTTCTCCTCAGTTCTTTCAGCTTGAGAAATGCAGAGCGTGTTCTTCTCTTTTGGTTTTCTAACTCCAGGTCTTTGATACTTTACTTTGTTACTTCGAGTTGCCCTTTGAAATCTTCTGTTCAGCTCTTTTACGTTATCATCTCTTTCTTTTGCAGGTTTCAGAGTCTCTTCTGATATTCATTTTGGCCTTTTCTTTCTTTCTGGTCTTTTTCATGACCTCTTGCTTTCGTCATGTATGATGTCCTCGACGTCATTCCACAACTCATCTGGTCTTTGATCATTAGTGTTCAATTCGTCAAACCTATGTTGGAGATGGTCTCTAAGTTCAGTTGGGATATACTCAAGGTCGAATTTTGGCTCTTGTGGATTTGTTCTAATTTTCTTCAGCTTCAACTTGAACTTGCATTTGAACAATTGACGGTCTGTTCTGCAGTTGGCCCCTGACCTTTGTCTTATGTTTACATCCATAAAACTGGAAAAATGAAGAAGTCTGACAATGTTAAGAGTTAGTGAGGATATAACGCAATGGGAACTCCTAATACATCAGAGGTGCAAACTGGTTCAACCACTTTGGAAAATATTTTGCCATTATCTTATAAAGATGAAAATATCCCATTACCATGCAGTTTTTTCCTGGGGTGTGTGTGTGTGCACGAGTCTTAAAAACCTCTTATTCGAGGGATATGTATAGGAATGTTAATAGCAACCTTGTTTGTAAAAGCAAAAATGTGAACAATTCAGAAGGATAAATAATGTGTAATATTTACCTGAAATGGGGCAGTGAAAGTGAATAAACTAGAGCAAATGTGGATTAATCTTATAAACATAATGTTGAGTGAAAAAGCCATGTGGCAAAAGACTGCAAGCAATAGGATACTATTTATATAAAGTTCATAAAGTTACAAAATTATATATATTGTTTAGAGATACATACATTTTACTTGGATTCCCCAATTAACACCCATGGAAGCAGCAGTCAACAAAACAAACGACATATTGCATTGGGCAAATCTGCTGCAAAAGACCTCTTTAAAGTGTTGAAAAGCAAAGATGTCACCTTGAAGACTAAGGTGCGCCTGACCCAAGCCATGGTGTTTTCAATCACCTCACATGCGTGTGAAAGCTGGATGATGAATAAGGAAGATGGAAGAAGAATTGATGCCTTTGAATTGTGGTTTTGGTGAAGACTACTGAATTTACCATGGACTGCCAAAAGAACAACAAGTCTGTCTTGGAAGACATACAACCAGAATGCTCCTTAGAAGCAAAAATGGCAAGACTACATCTCACATACTTGGACATGTTGTCAGGAGGGATCAGTCTCTGGAGAAGGACATCATGCTTGGTAAAGTAGAGGGTCCACAGAAAAGAGGAAGACCCTCAACAAGATGGATTGACACAGTGGCTGCAACAATGGGCTCAAGCATAACAAGGATTTTGAGGCTCAGGAACGGGCTGTGTTTTGTTCTGTTGTACACGGGGTCCCTATGAGTCAGAACCGACTCAACGACACCTAACAACAACAATGAATGTAGTAAAATTTTAACAAAAAATATTATCACAAAATTTAGTATGATGGATACATTGGGGGAAGATCGAGGGACTTCAAAAGTTTTGGAACTACTCTTTCTTAAGCTGTGTTAGTAGGAATCACATATTCATTTTGTTTTTCTTTATATCTTGTATGCTGTTTATCCATTCAAAAGAATCTATCCATCTATCTATCTCCAGCACTCATCTGTCAGTTTGTCGTATTGTGGTGCTTGCATGTTGCTGTGATGCTGGAAGCTATGTTTGCTGTATTTCAAATACTGGCGAGTTTACCCATGGTGAACAGGTTTCAGTGGGGCTTCCAAACTAAGACAGAATGCAAAGACATTCAACTGTGTGGATCATAACAAATTATTGATAACACTGGGAAGAATGGAGATTCCAGAATAGTTTATTGTGCTCAGAGGAACCCGTACATAGACCAAGAGGTGGTCGTTTGAATAGAAGAAGGGGACACTGTGGTTTAAAGTCAGGAAAGGTGTGCATCAGGGTTGTCTTCTTTCACCATACTTATTCAGTCTGTATGCTGAGCAAATAATCTGAGATGCTGGACTATATGAAGGAGAATGGGGCATCAGGATTGGAGAAAGACTCGTTAACAACCTGAGTTATGCAGATGACACAACCTTGCTTGCTGAAAGTGAACAGGATTTGAAACATTTAATGATGAAGACCAAAGACCACAGCCTTCAGTATGGGTTACACCTCAACATAAAGAAATGTCATGGATTGAATTGTGTCCCCCCCCAAAATATCTGTCTACTTGGCTAGGTTATGATTCCCAATATTGTATGATTGTCTACTATTTTATCATCTGACGTGATTTCTCTATGTGTTGTAGACTCTATCATTCTGATATAATAAGATGGGTTAGCAGCAGTTATATTGATGAGATCTACAAGATTAGATAGTGTCTTAAGCCAATCTCTTTTGAGATATAAAAGAGAGAAGCAAGCATAGAGATGTGGGGACTTCTTACTACCAAGGAAGCAGCGTGGGGATTAGAGCGCATCCTTTGGACCTGAAGTTCCTGTGCTGAGATGCTCCCAGACCAAGGGAAGACTGATGACAAGGACCTTCCTCCAGAGCCAACAGAGAAGACAAAGCCTTCCCCTGGAGCTGACACCCTGAATTTGGACTTGTAGCCTACTGGACTGTGAGAGAATAAATTTGTGTTTGTTAAAGCCATCTACTTGTGGTATTTCTATTATAGCAGCACCAGATAACTAAGACAGAATTTGTTACCAGTAGTAGGGTGCTGCTCTAACAGATACATGAAATGTGGAAGTGGTTTTGAAACTATGAATGGATAGAGGAGTGGCAGTGGCAGAGGACCAGCAGCAGCAGAGAACCTGTAGCGGCAGAGAAGCAGCAGCAGCAGAGAAGCGGCAGGAGCAGAAGTAGGAGAAGAGCACCAGACAGTGCTGGAGCTGATTCACAGAGCAAGAGAGCTGAGTGCCTGTGTGTAGGAGGCTTCCTGGAGGAGTGGTGGGCTTCTAGGCACTTATCGGTGGAGCTACAGAGCTTTGGAACACTTTCCCCAGCAGGGCAGATGTGGGCATGAGGCCCGAGGAGGTGAGAGGCCAAGGAACCAGGAAACAGAAGCTGAAGAGACAAGGGACACAAGAAATCAAGCTGCCTCAGTCTCAAAAGGTATGGCCACGACCTCCAAGGTTTCAAAGTGTGGAGCCATGGCCTCTGGTGTTTCTAAGGGTGGAGTTGCCACTCAGATGAACTGGGAGAAGGTGCGCCTAAAGCTGAGGGAGCAGACATACTGTACCAGTGGGCCTGGAAAGCGGAGCTGAAGCCCAGGGCCGAGGGGCTTCCACTCAGAATCTGGAGAGTGTGGCGAATACCTACAGTCTGGAGGGCAGGGCCATTGTGTAAATTGTCTCAGCGAACAGAGAATTATTTGCAAAGCCTTGAGGGCTAATGTAATGTGCTCTGCTGACTTGCTTAGTGCCTGTTATGCCTTCTTTCCCCGCAATTTCTTCCATTTATAATGGAAATGTCTAGCTTTTGCTTGTTCTGCCATTGTACCTTTGGAAGCAGATAACTTGTACTCTAGATTTCACAGATGCAGAGGAATTTTTGGTTGGACTTGGAGTTGATTTAAGACTTTTGCTATGATATGATGGGGTGAATATGTTTTACATGTGGCAAGGACATGAATTTTGGGGGGCCAAAGAGTGGAAAGTCATGGATTGAATTGTGCCCCCAGAAATATCTGTCAACTTGGCTAGGTCATGATTCCCAGTATTGTATGATTGTCTACCATTTTATCATCTGATGTGATTTCTCTATGTGTTGTAAACTCTATCACTATGATGTAATAAGATGGGTTAGCAGCAGTTATATTGATGAGATCTACAAGATTAGATAGTGTCTTCAGCCAATCTCTTTTGAGATACAAAATAGAGGAGCAAGCAGAGAGACGTGGAGACCTATACCACCAAGAAACAGTGCTGGGAGTAGAGTGTGCCCTTTGGACCTGAGGTTCCTGCACTGAGATGCTCCCAGACCAAGGGAAGACTGATGACAAGGACCTTCCTCCAGAGCTGACAGAGAAGACAAAGCTTTCCCCTGAGCTGACACCCTGAATTTGGACTTGTAGCCTAATGGACTGTGAGAGACAAAAATTGTTTGTTAAAGCCATCCACTTGTGGTATTTCTGTTACAGCAGTGCCAGATAACTAAGACAAGAAAACAAAAATCCTCACAACTGGACCAATAAGCAACTTCATGATAAACGGAGAAAAGATTAAAATTGTAAAGCTTTTATTTTACTTGGATCCACAATTAATGCCCACGGAAGCAGCAGTCAAGAAATCAAACGACCCATTGCCTTGGGCAAATCAGCTGCAAAAGACCTCTGTAAGGTGTTGAAAAGCAAAGATGTCACCTTGAAGACTAGGGTGCGCCTGACCCAAGCCACGGTGTTTTCAATCGCCTCATATGCATGTGAAAGCTGGACGATGAATAAGGAAGATGGAAGAAGAATTGTTACCTTTGGATTGTGGTTTTGGCGAAGAGTACTGAATTTACCATGGACTGCCAAAAGAACAACAAATCTGTCTTGGAAGACATACAACCAGAATGCTCCTTAGAAGCAAAAATGGCAAGACTACTTCTCACATACTTTGGACAACAATTATTTTGAGGATGACACAGGACCTGGCAGTGAGTGTTTCGCTCTGTTGTAGATGGGGTCTCTATGAAACACTGTTACCTGGGTTACACGGAAAATAGAAAATGTACTTCATGATCTAGGTGAAATAGCTAAGGAAACTTCCAGGCAGAGGGTTAATGGTGCCACCTGGTCTCTTCTCACTGCCTATAGGGTAAGGAGAAAGATAAACTAAAGAAAGAACTGTAAATTCAAAGGAGATGGGACTTATTGGGTTCAAAAATAAAATTGTTTCTCATTCCATGCTTCTCCAGATGGCAAAGAAAGCTAAACTTAAGAAATGGCTTTCAGAGATCAGATCCAGGGACCAATCAGGAAAACATGGTTTAAAGATGAAACTGAGGGTATGACAATAATTTTCTCTGTTAAGACCTCAGAGTAGTGTTTCATAGGCCCTTTCAAACTGACAAAAGGTCCTCAAAGGATGCTAAGATTGTGCCTTTCATGTCTGCTCCGTTAAATAACAGGACCTCTCAGAATCTTAAGTCTGTTACAGCTTTACAGTGAGCCCAGGGCTTATAGTAGCCTTGCAGGGAGCCCATAATAAAACAAACAAAAAACCCCAAACCTGTTGCTGTCGAGTCGATTTGGACTCATAGTGACCCTACAGGACAGAGTAGAACTGCCCCATAGGGTTTCCAAGCAGCAGCTGGTGGATTCAAACTTCAGACCTTTTGGTTAACCCATGATAGAGAGGACTTATTTCAAAAAGATTTGAAGGCAAGGCTCTTGCATAATGAAGTGGATTATGAATTGATTCACAGAAAACCAACAGTTTTTCAAGGAATTGTAAGAACTTGGACTAAGAGGAACTTTACGTAAAATTCAAGAACAGGCAAAATTAAACTATGGTTGTAGAAGTCAGAATACCACTTATCAGGAGAAAGGTGATTCTTACTGGGTGTTGGAAATGTGCTGTATCATGATCTGGGTGGTGGTTAAACAGCTGTATACACATATAAAAGTTCATTGAGCTTTACACTGTACAATAAAGATTTACGCTCCTTAATGCATGTTATATTTCAATAAAAAAATTTAATGCATATAAATCACTTAGCATAGAGCATGTAATACAGCATGCAGTAAATGTTTGATATCATGTACTCAGCTGCACCTTTTAGCTAAAGGGAAGCAATTAGTACCAAAGTATGGCAATCTTTAGATGGAAGTCCTGTGAATTGTTGGATGGGTAACTGAGAGGAGAAGGAAAATGGAAAAAGCAGTCTGACCACTTTATCTTCCCAGGTTCAGGTTTGATAAAGCTCCCAGGAACATCTGTCTTATCTCCAAGTGAACTATCAGCAGTAGAAGGCCTAGAAAGAATAAACATAAAATCGAGTTCTGTTTCAACAATTCTAGGGCTGGTAGTGCAGTGGTTACGAGCTCAGCTGCTAACCAAAAAGGTCGGAAGATTGAATCTACCAGCTGCACACTGGAAACCCTATGGGGCAGTTCTACTCTGTTCTATAGGGTCGCTATGAGTTGGAATCAACTCAATGGCAATAGGTTTGGTTTCAGGTTTAGGGCTGGGACTGAGGTGATAAAAAGACAACACTAAATAAAGGATTTGTTCATCTAGTGCCTTCCCCAGGGTCACCCTTTGCCCTTTGTCATGGATTGAATCATGTCCCTCCAAAAATGTGTGTATGAATTTGGCTGGGTCATGATGCCCAGTAATGTATGACTGTGTACCATTTTGTAATCTGATGTGATTTCCTTATGTGTTGTAAACTCTATCACTATGATATAATAAGATGGATTAGTGGCAGTTATACTGATGAGGTATACAAGATTGGATAGTGTCTTAAGCCAATTTCTTTTGAGATATAAAAGATAAAAGCGAGCAGAGACACATGGGAACCTTACACCACCAAGAAAGCGTGCCAGGAGCAGAGAATGTCCTTTGGACCTGAGGTTCCTGTGCTGAGATTCTCCCAGACCAAGGGAAGACTGATGCATCACAAGGACCTTCCTCTAGAGCTGACAGAGAGAACGCCTTCTCCTGGAGCTGATGCCCTGAGTTTGGACTTGTAGCCTTACTGGACTGTAAGTAAACTTCTCTTTGTTAAAGCCATCCACCTGTGGTATTTCTGTTATAGCAGCACTAGATGACTAAGACATCCTTCCTCAGAAAACAAAACTGTATGAGATGGTACATTTTACAGGGAATGTGACCAATAAACTGCCTAGACAAATAATCTCCAAACTGAATTGACTAGAGAAAGTCAACACGGAAGGACTGGGTTGATTAAGAGCTTCTTCATCATAGTTCAGAAGGAAGCTATGATTATCAAAGCAGCTGTCAAACACAGAAAGAACTCATGGCCACATGAACCAGAGGAAGATTTCCAGCTGTTGGAGTGAGGATGGGATGAGGGTAGTTGACGTGTTGCCAACTGCCACTTTCTGTAGGAAATATTCATCATTTAACCTGTATGCTTGGCCTTCTCTGTGAACCACCCTTACTAAAACTCTGATGTTCTCAACACAAACTCTTCCTTTACTTAGTCAAATTCTATCCCTTCTTAAGGTTTCATCTTAACCATCATCATCATTCCTTAACCTCTAGCACTTACCAGAGTTAAAAATTTCCACCTATTTGTGTGGTTATTTGATTAATGCCCAACTTAACAAAGTGTAAGCAAGCTATATGAGGAGAGAGATGATGTAGATTTTGCTCATCACTGTATCCCAAATGCCTGGCAGAGTGGTTGGCACGTGAAGGTGCTCAATAAATACTTGTTGAATGAATAAAGACATGAATGACCAAATGGCATGTCAAGGTACCGCAGTCAATAATATCTTTCTTTTTTCACAATTGGGAGTCATATTTTGGCAAGAATCACAGGAATTGTCTGGAAGGAGAATTTTCCAAGAAATCTGTTAAAAGGTCTTCAGTAGCCTTTTCTGATGTTATGTTGGAGATAAAGTTGCCTCTAGGAATTGAAGAAGACAGAACTTATGACCCAAAAAGCAGTCTGTGTCCATAATCTGAAAAGATTTGACTGAAACTCAGGGAAGAGCAGTTCAACCAGTAAAGGAGTGTCCCATGGGAAAAGAGACTATAATATGGCGGCAGGTGGTTAAGAGCTTGGCTGCTAACCAAAAGGTTGGCAGTTTGAATCCATCATCCTCTCCTTGGAAACCCTATGGGATAGCTCTACTCTGTCTTATAGGGTCACTATAAGTCAAAATCAACTTTATGGCAATGGTTTTTTTTGGTTAACAATACTACGGAGTAAAGATATTCTCTAACGCTGCTCTTCATCCTGGTAAGAGAAGCTTATTCTGGATGGAGGTATGACCAGCTATCATCTTCCCAACCTGACATCTGACTTTGTGTAGTGGGTTGAACAGTGTCCTTCAAAAATTCATGTCCACTGGAAACTCAGAATGTGACTTTATTGGAAATAGTCTCTTTGCAGGTGTTATTAGTTAAGGATCTTAAAATGAAATCATTTGAATTTAGGGCTCTAAATCCAATGTGGTGTCCTTATAAGAAGAAGAGAAGCCACAGAGAGATACACAGAAGCGAACGCCATGTGAAAATGGAGGGAGGCAGAGGTCAGAGTTAAGTTGTCACAAGCCAAAGGACACCTGAGGTCACCAGAACCTGGAAAATGTAAGGGAGAATTCTTCCCCAGAGACTTTAGAGGAAGCATGGTCCTGCTGACACCTTAATTTTGGACTTCTAGCCTCCAGAACTGTGACAGAATGTATTTTGGTTGTTTTAAGCTGCCAATTTTATGGTAATTTCTTATGCCCCAGAAAAAAATACACTCTGTATATTGTGATGGTCACAGGATCAGAACACTCAATACACATACTCAATGAGCTACCCATAGTGTCTAAAATAGAGGAGAGTGAACTAAGGAAAATGGAAGCCAAGAATCCACTTCAGAGGTGATATCATTTAGGAAGAGAATGGAGAAAGGTCTAGATATAGAGTTTGAGAAATGAGGTAATTGTTTCAAAGAATAATCTTTTATCACAGGTATAGCACAGTATATTTCAAGGGAAGTAGGGGAGGTGTTGTTTATAATGGTTAAGATTACTGGAGGAAGATGACATTGAGCACTCTGCTATCAAAAGATTAACCTTTGTTTTAAATTTTTGCTTAATCCTGAGGTAGGAAATACCTTGTGTTTGAAGTGCATCCGAAATCATAGTAATGTATTGGTAATAAGATCATATCAGCAATGACATCTTGGGGTGATTATCTCTAGTTTCCGAGACAAATTGTTCTTGTCATTTCTCTCTGCCAACACCAAAAAGTTGAAAGCCATTTCATTTCAATGGGAAATAAGTTTGAAGAAAGTTTCATATTAAAGGTCCTAGTCCAGTCAAAGATAGTTAGTTACACCCATACTTGAGATTTGAAACTCTTGAGTCACAGCTTTCAGCTGCAATCTAAAAAACTATAGTCATCAGAAAACCTCAGTAATGAAATGCGAACTAAAATAACGGATGATGCCAGTGTGGTGTGTGTGTGACGGGGGGTGGTCAAGCACCCATCCAAAGTTTAAATCAAGAACGTGACATATTTGGGTCAGTGACGGGAATAGAAAGGGAATATACAAGATGTTGTGTTTGCCCCCAAAGCCCTACTTTGTGACAGAGCATAATTGGGATCTTGGTTTTGCACCATGATGTGTACGTAAGGCTTGATCAGTAGTAATATCACTCTACCTATAGATTTGTGAAAGCTACTATAGAGTGGATAGACTCATTTTGTCACAATGCCTGCCAGGTGCCAATGCTCCTTTCTCTAGCCCTCCATGTTAAGAATGCACACACTTTAAACATTTAGTATTCAGTCGTCACCAAGGACCTCTGGTGCCGCTAATGATGCAGTAGTTACTGGTTCCAGAGTCTGCAACTATATCATAAAATTGCTAGAATAGAATCACCCACATATCCTAGATCATCCCACCCATTTCCAGGGTCAGTTATTGATAAAGGAGGCCCTTGGGAGCAAAGTCACACTGATAAAGAGATTGCAATCAATAAAGCAGGGGGAAATGCTGAGTTATTGAATGTACTTTACTTGAATCATAAAAATGTACATGATTCAAAATTGCACGTATGCTGCTCAGCAATTCTCTATAGTCCTTGACTCTGGGTACCTTTCTGTGCTCGTTAATAAGAATATATACATGAACTCCAAAAAATGCATTATTTGAGGGTAGGCACAAAACCCATCTTCCATCCAAATCTGTATACTTTATGATCATACCATACATTTCTTTTCTTGAAATGCAGTGACCCACTTCTAAGTTTTACAAAATAAGAAAAATAACTTTAACACATACTGTTCAGAATCAGATGGATCTATGGATGAATATTATAAAATTAAACAACATATGAAAATTATTTTTACCTACTTAAACTCTACTTTTCTATGCTAAATTCTAATATAGGCTGTTTAACTCAGTAAAAGGGTTTCCAAGGTACTTGAATAGTGACAACAAATATAATCACAATTAAGCAAAAAATACTCTAGCCAAGGATTCAAATGAATAATTCTTAGTTTCTCTGCTAAATCAGAAAAAGAAATTAAGCTTGTATCTGTTTTTAAAATGCCAAGGTCATAGGGAAACTTTTAAAATATTAATACAAGAGATCTCTGTTAGAGATACTGATTTATTAATATATTTCAACCAAGATACAATGGAGATCTTTGATTGCACCATCCTAACCACAAATAAATTGGTGTATTTTTCCAACAAATACATACAATCACTTGTTAGAAGCCAGAAAAATACTTTTGAGTAATTCTTTCCGTTCGCATTTGAGTTCCAACCATTTCCTTGTGAAAGGTCACACATCAAACTGCAAATGTGGTCAGCAGCTGATTGGCTGCCTCTGAGTAATCATTTTACACTAATGTGGACACTCTGGACACTGTGTCTAGACTTCTGCTTATTCAACTAGAACTTGGGACTTCTTGGGACTCATCCCAGTTCTTGTACTCTCTACTTAGCCTTGGATGAATCGTTGGATGAATCTCCAGAGCCTCATTCTTCAGAGCTATCAAATAGGATGAAAATCTGCCAGCCTTTCTATCTTTTGTTCTACTCAGCTCTCAGAGATATGCAAAAACATCACCTCTAAGTATTCTTGTGAGATCTAAATAGATGGTGGTGAAGCTCCTCAGAAGAAAGATACTGTCAATAGATGCGAAGCACTTATTACGATGAAATTGAAAACCCCTGTAAAAATATTGCAAACAAGATAGAATGTATAACTGCCTAGATAAAGGCTGACTATTCGGCATAGACTAACTTTTCTTTTCTGATGGTAAAAGTAATACATGTTAGTTTGGAAAATACAAAAAATATGTGAAGAGATAATAATTTTAAAAAATCATACCTTTAATATCTCCACACAAAGATAACTGAAAATACAGCAAACATTCGAGATAGATTGTTTCCCCCCTTTTTCTCCTATAAGAATAATACTCAAAATAATACACTTGTTGTCAAACAGGCATCTTTGTTGATTTAAATACATTAAGATGAATATTTGGTGTTTTTCTTCCCTGTGTCCCTAAGAAATAACACCAAGTCCTCTTTGAGAATATTGCTATAGTCATAAGGTTTGGTTTGGAGTGTGTGAAGTCTACAAGCTTTATCTTTCTTTTAGATGCATCTAGACTTCCTGATTGACATTTGGATTGGTACTCTTTATGCTTTTTCCCATTACCCCTCTCATCAAGCTGAAACACTTATTTTTTGGAATCCTATGATGTCAAATCACAAGGTCACGGTAGTTGGACCAGATAGTTTGCGATCAGTTCCTGAACCAGACGTTGGGATGTAAGTATGTTATTTAACTTCTATGTGACTCCATTTCCTCATCTAGAAAATAAAGATAATAGTTTTGACCACCTATGTTTGTTATGATGACTAAATATGCAAAATATGTAAAGATTTTCTATGCTCAACTCATAGAAAGTACTCAGAATATTTGTATAAAATAACCATATTTTGTTAATTATAAATACACATTTTTGGTTACTTTTGTTTTCACCTCTTTAAGATTAGAATACTTCATAAAATCAGTGGTGTCTTAAATTGTTCTTAGCTAAGATATCAATTGTGTTAGAGTTGTGTGAGAACCTTCCATTGACATATTCTGATATGATAAATTCCAGCATCAAAGAGCTTTGGTTTCCATGAAACATGAGTATCTATTTTTTATAAAAGAGTTGAGGGCAAGGACTCTAGAGTCACCTGCCTGGCTCTGCCATTTACTACACACTTGGGCAAGTTACTTAACTTCTCTAAGCCTCTCTTTGCCCTGTAAAAGGTGGATAATGATGGTATCTACCTCATCAAGTCTATGTCATCATTGAATTAGATACTGAATGTAAAGCCCTTAGCCTGGTACATAGTAAACACATAATAATAATAAGTACTAACTTTTTTGAGCTTTTGCAATGTACCAGATACATAGTAATGGCATTCTAACTCCTTCACATGGCTAATTTTATTTAACACTTCCAAAAACCCATGACAAGGTGTTCCTATTATCCCTGTTTTACAAACAAGTAAACTGAGGCACAGTGAGGTGAAGTAACTTTTGCAGGGTCGCACTGCTGCTAAATGGCAGAGAGAGGCTTCAGAAGCCATAATCATCAGCTCTAGGCTATGCTGCCTCTTCTCCTGATTTAACAATTTGAAACAAAACTACTGGCATAAATGTCCTATGATCCCTTAAGAGACTCTATGCTCCTGGAAGGTGGGTCAGTGTCTGCTTCATTATAGTATCATCCACCAGACAAAGAGTCCATTATCCAGTCCTATCTGGGCTGACCTTTGGAGAGTTCAGACAAATCCCAGCAAGGACTAGCAATTGCAGAGCTAATAAACAGGAACGCGTATACCTGGGAACGCACCGGGGTCTCTATCTACTAAAAAAACAAACAGAAAACTGAAGAGAGCCCCCTTGTTCCAGGCAATCAAAATGTCCTCAGTTAAGAAATGTTATCAAAACATTAACCCTACAATTGGAACAAGTGAAAGAGAGCAGCAAAAGAAGCCCTTGGGTGCCAGAAGAAAGGAAATAATAAGAATTAGAGCAGAATTAAATGAAATAAAGAATAGAAAAATAATCGAAAGCATTAACAAGACCAAAATCTGGTTCTTTGAAAAGATCGACAAAAATTGATAAACCATTGGCCAAACTGACAAGAAAAACAGGAGAAGAAGGAAATAACCTGTATAATAATCGAGATATCACAACAGACCTAACTGAAATTTAAAAAATCATAACAGAATACTATGAGAAATTGTACTGTAACAAATTTTAAAACCTAGAGGAAATGGACAAATTTCTAGAAACTCGCTACCTACCTAAACTAACACAAACAGAAGTAGAAAAACTAAATAAGTCCATAACAAAAGAAGAGATTGAAAAGGTAATTTAAAAACTCCCAACAAAAAAAAGCCCTGGCCCAGATGGGTTCACTGGAAAATTCTACCAAACTTTCAGAGAAGAGTTAACATCACTAATACTAAAGGTATTTCAGAGCATAGAAAAGTATCAAATACTCCGAAATTCTTCTACAAAGCCAGCGTAACCCTGATACCAAAACCAAGTAAAGACACCACAAAAAAAGAAAATTACAGACCAATATCCCTCATGAACATTGACGCAAAAATCTTCAAGAAAATTCTAGCCAATAGAATTCAGCCACATATCAAAAAAAAAATTCACCATAATCAAGTGGGATTTATACCAGGTATGCAGGGATGGTTCAACATCAGAAAAACAATGTAATCCATCACATAAATAAAACAAAAGACAAGAACCACATGATCTTATCAATCAATGCAGAAAAGGCATTTGACAAAGTCCAACACCCATTCATGATAAAAACGCTCAACAAAATAGGAATAGAACAGAAATTCCTCAACATAATTAAGGGCATTTATACAAAGCCATCATCCAACATCGTCTTAAATGGAGAGACTTTGAAAGCATTCCCCTTGAGAACAGGAATCAGACAAGGATGCCCTTTATCACCAGTCTTATTCAACATTGTGCTGGAGCTCTTAACCAGAGCAATTAGGCTAGAAAAAGAAATAAAGGGCATCCAGATTGGTAAGGAAGAAGTCAAAGTATCTCTATTTGCAGACAATATGGTCTTATATACAGAAAACCCCAAAGAATCCACACGAAAACTACTAGAACTAATAGAAGATTTCAGCAAAGTATCAGGCTGCAAGATAAACAAAAATCATTTCGACCCCTCTACAGCAACAAAGAGAACTTTCAAGAGGAAATCACCAAATCAATACCATTTACAATAGCCCTCAAGAAAATAAAATACTTAAGAATAAATCTAACCAGAGACATAAAAGATCTATACAGTGAAAACTACAAGACACTACTGCAAGAAATCAAGAGACCTGCATAAGTGGAAAAACATACCTTGCTCATGGATAGGAAGACTCAAAAATTGTGAAAATGTCAATTCTACCCAAAGTGATCTACAGATATAATGCAATCCCGATCCTAATTCCAATGGCATTTTTTAATGAGATGGAGAAACAAATCACCAACTTCATTTGGAAAGGGAAGGGGCCCCAGATAAGTAAAGTATTACTCAAGAAGAAGAACAAAGTGGAAGGCCTCACAATACCTGATTTTAGAACCTATTATACCACCACGGTAGTCAAAACAGCCTGGTACTAAAAATAAAAAATAAAAAAAAAAACAGCCTGGTACTGGTACAACAACAGATACATAGACCAATGGAACAGAATTGAGACTCCAGACCTAAATTCATCCACCTATGAGCAGCTGATATTTGACAAAGGCCCAAAGTCCATTAATTGGGGAAAATACAGCCTCTTCAACAAATGGTGCTGGAGTAACTGGACATCCATCTGCAAAAAACTGAAACAAGACCCATACCTCACACTGTGCACAAAAACTAACTTGAAATGGATCAAAGACTTAAATATAAAATCAAAAAAGATAAAGATCATGAAATAAAAAATAGGGACAAGGCCAGGAGCCCTAATACATGGCATAAGCAGAATACAAACCATAAGTAAAAATGCACAAAGACCAGAAGAGAAACTAGATAACTAAAAATCAAACACTTAATGCTCATCAAAAGAATTCACCAAAACAGTAAAAAGACAACCTACAGACCCGGAAAAAATTTTGGCTACAGGAATCCGATCAGGGTCTAATCTCTAAAGTCTACAAGATACTGCAAAACCTCAACAACAAAAAGACAAATAACCCAATTAAAAAGTGGGCAAAGGATACGAACAGGCACTTCGCCAAAGAAGACATTCAGGTGGCTAACAGACACATGAGGAAATGCTTGGGATCATTAGCCATTAGAGAAATGCAAATCAAAAATAAATGAGATACCATCTCATCCCAACAAAGCTAGCATTAATCCAAAAAACACAAAATAATAAATGTTGGAGAGGCTGTGGAGAGAATGGAACACTAATACACTGTTGGTGGGAATGTAAAATAGTACAACCACTTTGGAAATCAATTTGGTGCTTCCTTAAAGCTAGAAATAAAAGTACCATATGATCCAGCAATCTTGCTCCTTGGACTATATCCTAGAGAAATAAGAGCTGTCACACGAATAGATATATGTACACCCGTGTTCATTGCAGCACTGTTCGTGATAGCAGAAAGATGGAAACAACCTAGGTGCCCATCAATGGACGAATGGATAAACAAATTATGGTACGTTCACACAATGGAATACTATGCAACAATAAAGAACAATGATGAATCCATGAAACATCTTCTAACATGGAGGAACCTGGAAAGCATTATGCAGAATGAATTTAGTCAGTCACAAAAAGGAGAAATATTGTATAAGAGCAACTATTATAAGAACTCAAGAAAAGGTTTAAACACAGAAAACATTCTTTGATGTTTATGAGGGTGGAGAGGGAGGGAGAGGGGTATTCACTAACTAGATAGTAGACAAGAATTATCTTAGGTGGAGGGAAAAACAGCACACACTACAGGGGAAGTCAGCACAACTGGACTAAACCAAAAGCTAAGATGTTTCCTCAATACAACCAAACACTTCAAGGGACAGAGTAGCAGGGGCAGAGGTCTGGGGACCATGCTTTCAGGGAACATCTTGGTCAATTGGCATAACAAAGTTTTATTAAGAAAATGTTCTGCATCCTACTTTGGTGAGTGGAGTCTGGGGTCTTAAAATCTAGCGAGCGGCCATCTAAGTTGCATCAGTTGGTCCCAACCACCTGGAGTAAAGGAGAAAGAAGAACACCAAAGACACAAGGAAAACATTAGTACAAGAGACAGAAAGGGCCACATAAACCAGAGACTGCATCATCCTGAGACCAGAAGAACTAGATGGGGCCTGGCCACCACCAATGGCCGCCCTGACAGGGAACACAACAGAGAGTCCCTGATGGAGCAGGAGAAAAGTGGGGAACAGAACTCAAATTCTAGTAAAAAGACCAGACTTAATGTTCTGACTGAGATTAGAGGAACCCTGGAAAGCACAGCCCCCGGACTCTCTGTCAACCCAGCACTAAAACCATTCCCGAGGCCAACTCTTCAGTCAAAGACTAGATAGGACTGTGGGACATAAAGTGATACTCGTGAGGAGTGCGTCTTTTAGCTCAAGTAGATACATGAGACTAAATGGGCAGCTCCTGTCCAGAGGTGAGATGAGAAGGCAGAGAGGATCAGGAGCTGGTTGAACGGAAATGGGAAAGCAAAGGTGGAAAGGAGGAATGTGCTGTCACAGTATAGGGAGAGCAGTTAGGGTCACATAACAATGTATGTATAAATTTTTGTATGAGAGACTAACTTGAATTGTAAACTTTCACTTAAAGTACAACAATAAAAAAATTTAAAAAAGAAATGTTAGACATTTTCCTTTTGTGATGAAACCCCAGCAACCCGTGCCTGAGCCACAGCCTACACTTGCCATTGGAGTTCAGGAGGCAGGACCGAGTGAATCTGCAGAGAGGGAACCAGAGAACTGGCTTGGGTTTATGGCCCTCGGCTGAGCCCTGGAAAAGGTGACAGTCTTGTTTTTCCTGCAGTAGGCTGTTGTGTTAGAGTTCTGTGAGAACCTCCTTTCTGTTCTTCCCTTTCTAAAGCTGCACTGGAAAAACCTGCACAAGGGTGACCCTGACATGCAAGGAGCACCGGACAGTTGAGCTACTGATCTCAGGCATGCATTTTCCCTTTCCAGGTAGGGACCTATAGCAAATGAGAAAAGTTCTGGCATTGCCTAGCTCTTCTGCCCAGCAATGGCTTGACTTCTAGCAGTGGGTTTTAGTCAGTGGAGAGATGGGAAGGGATGTATGGCAGCCCCATAAGAGAGGCAGGCCAGGGCTGACTGTCAAGTTTGCCGTCAGGGCTGGGCCTCACAGTAGCAGATGTATCCAGGTCCGTGCTTTTTAAATTCCAAGGTCAGTTTTGAGTCCGTTTTTATCCTAGGCTATTATTATGTTTATAAAGCATTTCTTAGCTTCTCTTAGAGTCCTGATCAAAAGATAACTCATAAAGCTTCTGTGGGAGATGTTGGATATATTTTTAATTAGGTGAGCAAACAAAATACTCTCCCCTACCTTCTTACCAGCTTAGTAATTAACTTACAGTGTGTGCTTTACAAGGACAGAAACCCTCTCTTATTCTTCATTGCCTTCTTAGCACATGGCACCGGTGGAGAATTACCCAGTCAGCAAGGTAAGCACGGGCTTACTTGTGCTTACTTACTAATCTATAGTGAACAATTACACATGGGCTTCACCACATTTGATGTGAAATTGCTCACTACAGATTAGTAAGTAGGCACAAGTAAGACTGTACTTACCTTGGTTACTGGGTAATCCATCGCTGTCAGGGATTGTAAATTTGAAAAGAGCCTTTGATTTTGTAGGAAGGTGCTATGGGATTGGGAGAGAGCCAGATGCCAGCCATGCCTAGAAGCAGAATCTTTGATGTGGTAAAAAAAAAAAAAAAAAAAAAAAAGGTGAAATTGTTCACTACAGATGATCTGGTAAGCAAGGTAAGCACTGTGCTTATGTTGCCTATTGGATAATCCACCCCTGCCTAGCACATATTAAGTACTCAATAAAAATGAAATGACTGTCCAAGAATAAACGCATTGTCATTGAGTTGGTTCCGACTCATAGCGACCCTATAGGACAGAGTAGAACTGCCCCATAGGGTTTCCAAGGCTGTAATCTTTACAGAAGCAGACTGCCACATCTTTCTGCCTCAGAGCAGCTGGTGGATTCAAACCATTGACCCTTAGGTTAGCAGTTGAGCGTTTAGCCACTGTGCCACCAGGGCTCCTGTGCCACGAATAAGGGGGTTAAACTCTAATTTTGAGCATGAATGACAACAGCAGTGGTTCATTTATCTCTGGATTCCCAATGGTGCCCATTGTTCCTATCCCCATCTACCCTGAAACCAGATTCAGCATTTTGACACCTTTCCCTTTGCACCCTTTGGCCAAAAAGCCAACTTCAAAAGGCAAAGCTATGACTATAATAAAAAAAGCAGTGGTTGCCATGGGTTTGGAGGGGTGATTGACTAGGTGAAGCATGGGGGATTTTTTTTTTTAGGGCAATGAAACTATTCTGTATGGTACTGTAATGGTGGGTGCATGATGCCATGCATTTGGCAACCCCCATAGAGTGTTACATCACAAAGAGTGGACCTTAAAGCATGCAAATAAAAATAAAAAAACATTTAAGAGGTCGAAGGCTCTGAGGATGGAATGCAGATTGTGACGAAAGAATCTACCTGTATTACAAATGCACGAAACAACTTCACTGCAGGGGGTAGGAAAAAAAGGTCCTGGCCTAAGTAACTTTATACATGAGCAAAGTCTGTAAGACTAAAAGCAAAAGAAACTATGCATAAGAATCATGCTCTAGTTGATAAAGTTGTTTCCCATGGAGGTACAAGTTACCAATTCTGATACGCATGTATTCTGGAACTGAACGATTAAGTATATGGATGGTTTCTCACTATCCTACTGGGATTCACAGATAAGCAAGAAGAGGAAGCTAGATAGAATCATGTAATGATGGATTGGAGTTGGGGGCATCAGTATAAACTGATGTTTAGCTTACTCTAAATGCAGATGGCTACATATAGAAATACTTATGGATATGTGTATATGCACAGAGTCCTGGTGGTGCAGTGGTTAAGAGCTCAGACTGCTAACCAAAAGTTCGGCAGTTCAAATCCACCAGCTGCTCCTTGGAAACCCTATGGGGCAGTTCTACTTTGTCCTGTAGGGTTGCTATGAGTCAGAATTGACTCAATGGCAATGGGTTTGGGTTTAGTATAGCTTGACGTGGTGACACCCATGTGAAATTGTTCACTAAGGATTAGTAAGTAAGCACAAGTAAGCCCGTGCCTACTATGTCTACTGCTTCATCTGCCCCATCGGGGATTGTAACTTTGAAAAGAGGCTTGTAGGAAAGTGCTGAGGGGTTGGGAGATGCCATCCATACCTGGAAGCAGAATCTTTGGTGTGGTGAAAGATGTGAAATTGTTCACTACAGGTACCTATTGGATAATAAAGCAATGACACCCAGTAGTAAATAGCACATCCCTAGCTACCAGAACTTGGTTTCTTCAACAAAAGGAACTAAGTTTCCTCAGAGAAATGGCTGATTCTAGGATTAGGGGAAAACATACAAAATAAGCCTAGAACATCTTGTAGTGCCAGAAAGTAAAGAAATGCTTTAAAAAAATAAAAATTTCAAAACCACAATTAAGGAGCATGTCAAAGAGATAGAGAAGTCAACTGAAAGAGCTCCCAAAGGCCAGAAATGGAAAATTTGAGCAAAAATAAAATAAAGTAATATTGGATTCTTACTCTGTTCCTGTAGAGAGTATAGCCTAGAGAACCCTATGGGGCAGTTCTACTCTGTCACATGGAGTCACTATGAGTCAGAATTGACTCAAGTACACCTAACAACAATAACAACCCAAAGTATAAAATAAACATCCAGGGGTCCATACTGATAAAATAAATGATTAGATAAGTAGATAAATGAAGGGGAAGAGACAAATCTCCCATACAGAAGGATTCCAAGTAATTTATGTAGATACTCTGCCCTTAAGGAGGTGGAGCCTAACTTTCTTAAATGTAGCATATGCATAGTGACTTCCTTCCAAAGTATTCAGTATGGAAAGGGCCACAAAAGTAACTTTACAGTGAAAAAACTTGACAAACAGGGAATCAAGGTCAACACCAACAGTGATAAGTCATGTTGAGAGTACATCTCCTTGTTATGATGTGATGAAAATGTCACTTAACCTTTGTGGTCTCCCTCAAGTGTGAGATGCTTTGCACAGACCCACTCACTTGATTCTTCTGGGTAAAAACACAAATAAAAAATCAGTTGCCATCTAGTTGATTCTGACTCGTGGCGAACCCATGTGAGTCAGACTAGAATGGTGCTCCATAGGGTCTTCAACAGCTGATTTTTTGGAAGTAGATCGCCAGGGCTTTCTTCTGAGGCTCTTCTGGGTGGACTGGAACCTTCGACCTTTCTGTTAGCAGCTGAGTGTGTTAACCGTTTGCACCATCCAGGGACTCCAAACAAAAATTGTCTAATAACCCGAGTCTAATAATAAAAACATCAGGCAAATCCCAACTGAGGGACATTCTACAAAATACCTGACCAGTTCTTTTCAACACTGTCAATATCATCAAAAATAAGGAAAGTCTGAGAAACTGTCACAGCCAAGAGGAGTCTAAGGAGACATGACAACTAAATGTAATGTGGAATCCTGGATGGGATCCTGGAACAGAAAAAGGACACTAGGCAAAAACTAAGAAAATATGAATAAAGTATGAATTTTTCTTAATGTGTCAAAAAATAATAATAATGTGTCAATATTGGTTCTTTAACTGTGACAAATGTACCTCACTAATGTAAGATGTTAACAGGGGAAACTAGGTGCGAGTCAAGGTATATGGGAACGCTCTGTAATGTTTTTACAACTTTTCTGTAAATCTAAAACTTTTAAAATAAAAAACTCATTTAAAAAGAAAAAACTAACTTCAAAATCAATTTTATAGATTTTAGGGGAGACTAAAGAGAAGGCTGATGTCCCTGGGTGGTGCAAATGGTTAATGCACTTGGCTGCTAATCGAAAGGTCGAAGGTTGGAGATTCTAGTCCACCCAGAGGCATCTTGGAAGAAAAGCCTGCCAACCTACCTCTGAAAAACCATGCGCTAAAAACCCTATGGAGCACAGTTCTACTCTGACGCGCATGGAATCCCCATGAGTCGAAGTCCGCTCAGTGGCATCTGGTTAAGGAGAAGGTTACGTCACACCTCACCCAGCTGAGCTCAATCATACTCTCCCGTTAACTCTCTCTAATCTCTTCCTTCTGTGTCCTCCCAACCAAGTCTCTGCTCTCAATTTTTGACTGTTCCATCATTTTCCATTTCTACTCCAACATATACAGCTTCTAAAAGTCTCCAAGCAATTCGGTTCTTGTCCTCAGCTTGCATAGTTCACTCGGCAGAAAAAATTCCTGTGCTTAGCTGAACAGCAATCAAACCTTGTTCCTCAAGCACACCCCTTGGATGTATTAGCTCTCTTGCCTTCTTCAATTTAGAGAGTTGTTCTAAAATGGTTTCATTCTGACTCAGTGCATAGATTCCAGACAAATTCCAAAACGAATACTAAAGTAAAAAAAAATACATGTGGAAGAAGCATCTAAAACCTAACTTCAGAGAGACAACATCCAAAAGCCTACGAAACTGAAGGAGTGAATTTTATGAGGCTCGATAATAACTGCCGTAAAAATTACAAAGTAAAGAAAGAGGGCTCAAAGAGAAGTCTCTGAACAAGTCAAGAGGCAGAATCCATATATGCTAAGAAAACACAAAAAGCAAAGCTAAAGGAACAGGTTCCTATTAAATTCAAGGCTCCCCCTGCCAGATCAGTCTCTGATGAAACATGCTGGGTTACCTACCTAGAGACAATGAACACAGGGGTGGTGTTTTCCCTCAAGTGTGTGATGGTTTTGCACAGACTCACTCACTTGATTCTTCTGGGTTAAAAAAAAATAAAAATAAAAAAATAAAAAACTAGTTGCCATCTTCATGATTCTGACTCATGCTTTATACTTTTAAGTTTTTAGGTGGTGTCATGGATTGAATTATGTCCCCCCCAAAATGTGTGCATCAATTTGGCTGGGCCATGATACCCAGTATTGTGTAGTTGTCCTCCATTTTGTGATTGTAATTTTATGTTAAAGAGGATTAGGGTGGGATTGTAACACCTTTACTAAGGTCATGTCCCTGATCCAATGTAAAGGGTGTTTCTCTTGGGTGTGGCGTGCACCACCTTTTATCTTACAAGAGATAAAAGGAAAGGGAAGCAGGGAAGCAAGCAGAGAAGGGGGACCTCAAACTACCAAGAAAGCAGTGCTGGGAGCAGAGCACATCCTTTGGACCTGAGGTCCCTGTGCAGAGAAGCTCCTAGTCCAGGGGAAGGTTGATGAGAAGTCCAACAGAAAGAGAGAAAGCCTTCGCCTGGAGCTGATGCCCTGGATTTGGACTTTTAGCCTACTTTACTGCGAAGAAATAAATTTCTCTTTGTGAAAGCCATCCACTTCTGGTATTTCTGTTACAGCAGCACTAGATGACTGACTAAGACAGGTGGTTTGTTACTCAGCAATAGATAAGTGAAGCAGCTACTATTTATTAAGTATTTATTCTGTACCAACATTCTACATGTGTTCTCTAATCCTTACAACAATGCTATCAGGTAGGCAGCATTATATCCATGAGGTAACTGAGACTTAGAGAGGTCAAAGAATTCATTTCAGATCACACATTTAGGAAGTGAGGTGGCAAGGTTAAATCCCATGCTCATTCAAATCCAAAACTGAGGTCCTTAACCACTCCAGGGGACTATGGGAAATCTCTCTGGCATGAGGGAGAGAGAGATGGGAAAGGTGGTGCCATGGATTGAATTATGTCCCCCCAAAAATGTATGTATCAACTTGGCTGGGTCAGGAGTCCCAGTATCGTATGATTGTGTACCATTTTGTAGTCTGACGTGAGTTCCTTATGTGTTGTATACTCTATCACTATGATATAATAAGATGGATTAGTGGAAGTTCTATTATGAGGTCTGCAAGATTAGGCAGTGTTTTAAGCCAATCTCTTTTGAGATATAAAAGAGAGAAGCGAACGTAGAGACATGGGAACCTCATACCACCAAGAAAGCAGTGCTGGGAGCAGAGTGCATCCTTTGGACCTGAGGTTCCTACACAGAGAAGCTCCAGACCAAGGGAAGATTGATGACATGGACCTTCCTCCAGAGTCGACAGAGAAAGCCTTCCCCTGGAGCTGATGCCCTGAATTTGGACTTGAAGCCTACTGGACTATGAGAGAATAAATTTCTCTTTGTTAAAGCCATCCACTTGTGGTATTTCTGTTACAGCAGCACTGGATGACTAAGACAGGTGGTGTCCTTACCTTCCTCCCAAATATGTACTGATTCCTCTACACTTCAGATAGTCCCCGACGTACAGCATATTGCAGTTACGATGAGCTGCACTTATGATGGTCCATTTTTCTTTTTTTGTACTTCTTATTGTTAGTAATATATACTACATACAATGTGGCAGTGCATAATTTGCTGATGTTATCATTCTCAGATGTTCACTTACAGATGTTCAACATTATGATTTATAAAGACACCAATAGTAAAAGGCAGTAATAATAAAAACTAAAAAAAAATGAGATATTCTACTTACGTCAGGATGGAACCCGGTGGTAAGCCAGGAACTACCTATATTAACATCAAGTGCTTTATTCTCTTGAACATTTCTTAATTCTAAACTTCCTAGAGATGAGAGATGCTTGCCCACTTAAGAAAACTCTGCACTATTTTTTACAATTTGAAGGGGTTAATTTTTCATGTAAGTTTTGAAGTTGCTTTCTTTCTTGCCTAAGAAAACAATGACCCAGCTGGGCTGCTGACTGGGCTTTTGTTGGCAACGCAGATGAGGCTTTATTTCCTTCTCCTTTCTCCTACCCTTCTCTTTCTTCTTCTCTTCCTTCTCCTGTTTCTTCTCCTCCTTTCCTTCTTTATTTAGATTCTGAACCCTTTTGATGTTGCTAGGCCAGTGACCCCACAACTTCAGTGAGGTGAGAAGGGTGTCACATGGCCCACTTGTCTGGATTCTGTTTATACAACACCTAATCCTTCTGCTTATGCCCAAAGTTTGCAACTTCTACCCACGCTGACCGCCCCCCCGACCCCACTTCTCTGGCTTTAAAATATTCCCACATCTTCCTGCTGACATTTAAAGATTTTAGGATTCTGTGGGAATCATATACTTTTTTTTCATATAATTTATATGTCCATACAACTTGTATTAATACTAAAATAATATCCAGCTGAATTCTGGAAATTTCTTTTGATTTTGTCAGACTATTTGGTGACAACTTTCAGGATCATTCTACTGACACTGAACTGTAGTAAAGATCATTCCCATTTTAGGGATGAGGAGACTGCGACTCAGAGATACTGAGTAATTTGCCCAATGGAGCATAGCTTGTAAGTATCAAAAACAAAAATTAAACCCAATTCTTATATGCTCAATTTTTATCTCTGCTACAGCCATGAGACAGATATCTATGGAATACTCATTATTGATTCTTGAAGTACCACATTTTACAACAGAAAATTAAAGATTTGAAGAAAAATCCAATTCATTCAGCCACTAGCTTTCATGTTGGTGCCCTACAGCTGTAAGACACTCAGTCTCTGTTGAAATTTTATTTTATTACACAATGTTTGCCTATTGTACTCCAGGCATTAACTTGAAAGGATGCTGATGGTTACTTGCTCATTTCCAGTACTAATTATTTCAAGTTAATAATCTATCCATTAGCAATGCTAAGCATTTCCATTTGTAATTTAGATATTTGAAACAAAATTTAGAATTTAAATCTCAAATGTGCCAACTCCTTTATGTGACTTTAGGTAATTCACTGTTCTCTAGGTCTTTGCTTCTCTGAGATTCATTTCAGCTTCAAAAAAATTCTAATTTGAAGTATTATCTTAATATGTGCTTATCTTCTTTTGTATTCCCATTAGCAATTTATCAGCAAATCTACTGCAAATACTACTTTAAAATTCTAAAAAGCAAAGATGTCACTGATAATAAGGCACACCTGACCCAAGCTATGGTCTTTTCAATCACCTCATATGCACGCGAAAGCTGAACGATGAAAAAAGAAGACATAAGAATTGATGCATTTGAACTGAAGAATATTGAATATACTATGAACTGTCAAAAGATGGAACAAATCAAGTCTTAGAAAACATTAAATCAGAATGTCCCTTAGAAGCAAGGATGATGGGAGCTCACTTACCTTGTACACATCATCAGGAAAGACGAATCACTAGAAAAGGACTTCACAGTTGGTAGAGGGTCAGTGGAAATGAGGGAAACCCTTGATGAGATGGATTGGCACAATAGCTGCAACAATGGGCACAAACATATCAAAGATCATGAAGCTGGGGCAGAACCAGGTAATGTTTCATTACATAAGGTTGTTATGAGTCAGAGCTGACTAGACAGCAACTAACAACAGTAACAGCATTAGGCCAGGAGTTGTTAACCTGCGGACCCACAGGTGGTCCAGTGATAGCAGCGTTCAGGAGATCTGTGGTAGGATGACCAACTTGACTTGGTTTCCTGGAACTTTCCCTGGTTTATCACTGAAAGTCCGGAGTTCCAGGAAACCCCTGAGTCCTGGACAAGCCAGAATTGTTTACCCTATCTGTGAATCTGGATGAGAAACATTACATCTGTATTTTCACTAACCTCTACCTGCAATTTAGCATTCACTTTAATTGCATATGTAGACAGCAAACCTCAGTAGTATTAGCAGTACCTGTAACTTTATCGTCAATAGAAACCACAGACATTTTCATATTATATTACAATTGGGCAGATACATAAAAATATCACACTTATCACCACTTCAGATAATGGTGTTATTAGACCTGCCTCTGGATTTATTTTTTAATGTGTTAATAAAGGAGCATACATTCATTTTTTAAAATATTTTGATTACTGTGTTGTTGTTGTTAGGTGCCGTCAAGTCGATTCCAACTCATAGCGACCCTATGTACGACTGAATGAAATACTGCCCAGTCCCCCACCATCCTCACAATTGTTGCTATGTTTGGGCCCATTATTGCAGCCACTGTGTCAATCCATCCCATCAAGCGTCTTCCCTCTTTCGCTGACCCTCTACTATACCAAGCATGATGTTCTTCTCCAGGGACTGTCCCTCCTGGTAACATGTCCAAAGTACGTGAGATGAAATCTCACCATCCTCACTTCTAAGGAGCATTCTGGCTATACTTCTTCCAAGACAGATTTGTTCGTTCTTCTGACAGAAATATACCTGGGGTGGTCTGGATGAGTTCACTCAGGTTTTCCAGCACAGACTCAGTTCTTTTTACACACAAGCTCCTACATCTTGGTTCCTAAATATCAGCACTAGGAGGTCTCCATTTAGGCCTTAGGAACAATTTTTGTCTCTAGTCTAACTTTGTTTGCATTTTGGGTTACTGGACACTTGCCCCAGCATTAATAAAACCAATAGTTTGAACTTCATTCAATCCTTGGCAATTCTCTATATTCAAGAGGAGGAAGAGTGATTTTTAGGCATTAAATCTCTAACAGTTGGGAGCAGGACAGTCTTCACCTCTGGAGAATAGTTGAGGTGCCAGCATGTAGTGTAAACTCACTGGAAGTTCTCATCTTTAGGAGCTTCCTCTTGCTTCCAGTTAAGAAACTAAACTTATTTAAATATATTTGGTGAATTTAAAAAAAAGTGAGTTTTACAGGGATTGGACTGGACTGTGGGACATAAAGTGATACTCGTGAAGAGTGTGCCTCTTAGTCAGGTAGATACAAGAGACCTAAGGAGCAGCTTCTGTCCAGAGGTGAGATGGGAAGCAGAGAGGGTTAGGAGCTGGTTGAATGGTCACGGGGAATCAGGGGCGGAAAGGAGAAGTGTGCTGTCAGACTAACTAGAAAAGTAAACTTCATTTAATTACAACAATAAAAAAAAAAGTGGGTCTTTGTTTTGTATTAACATAACCAAATCCAAACCAGTTGCTACTGAGTCAGTTCCAACTCATGACAACCCCATGTGTGTCAGGGTGGAATGGCACTCCATAGGGTTTTCACAGCTATGACCTTTCAGAAGCAGATTGCCAAGCCTTTCTTCCAAGGCACTTCTAAGAGGGTTTGAACCATCA
This sequence comes from Dugong dugon, assembly GCA_030035585.1. Lineage (NCBI taxonomy): Eukaryota > Metazoa > Chordata > Mammalia > Sirenia > Dugongidae > Dugong > Dugong dugon. Next base: position 93,618,737 of record CM057463.1, on the reverse strand, counting down.
ACCTTTCAGTTAGTAGCCAAGCGCTTAATTGTTTGCACCACCCAGGGGTTCCATAGCTCTTGGTTTTTTGAAACTGAGAGTTTTAAGTACACAATGTTCCTGCAGCCCGAGATGAAGTCAGGGAAAAGGGGCAGGTGGTCACTGAAGAGGGCGGCAGCTAACACCTTGTTCTGGACAGTGGATCTCAATGTTGCAGGCTCAAAACCTTGACTTGGCAACAACCAAGAGAGCAAATGCACGGCCTCTTCCCACAGGCCTAGGGATGTATAAGGTAAAAACGCCAATTTATTAATTTACAGTGAGAAGTGATTGTCACAGTCATTAGAATGTTCAATATACATGTTTTAATGCTTTTTGCCCAGTCAGCAAATCCACCCCACCCCTTGCCCCCGCCCCCCAAAAAACCCATTGCTGACAAGAGCAGCCGGTGGATTCGAACTGCTGAACTTTTGGTTAGCAGCCAAGCTCTTAACCACTCCATGGGAAGCTAAATCATCACCAGAAAGCAGTGCTAAGCATGGAATCCAAACGTGAGTTGAATCTTTCAAAGCATTAAGCAAAACTGTCTGCTATGAGCCTTGTATTTGTCTGGGCCTGCTGTTGGAGGGCTCACTGTCCCCAGGCCAGCATTTATAGACAGGGCTACTCTCTTCTCGGCTTCAGGACTGATCTACTCCTCCTAAGGTGAGCAAATTCCTTCCAAGATCTTTACATTTTCTGCAGTTTCCTGGCCTAGGGCCCGTTCTTTCTCCTTAGATGACTTTACTAAGGCATTGCTGCCTTGTAGGTTGATCTTATCTTTCAATATTTCAGTGTTCCTCAAACTATCTGTGATGAAGGAACATTAAAAAAAAAAAAAGTTCAATCCATCTCAGACTGATATACAACACAAAAAAAGAATTACTTGAAAAATAAATTTCAAAGAGCCAACAGACATAGTTTATTGATCAAATTGCTATAAAAACTTGAAAATGCTTACTTTTGATCTCAGTGCTTAGCATCTTCCAGACCAGTGACCAACAGCTCTCAGAGGAATGCTGTTGTAGATAATCACCAGGAATTCACAGTTAAAACTTTTAAATGAAAAACTAATCCTGGCTTTGACAGGGAGAGGCTTTAGTTAGCAAGAAAAGGGGGATAGGGAACTGTAATGGTCGGGGAGGGACTACTGCACTAGGGAGAACACTCCGACCATAAGATTTGCAAGCCTCTCAGAGAGTTAGGGGAAAAGCATTTTCTTTTATAGAGACTAAGGAGCCCTAGTGGATCAGTGGTTAAGAGCTCTGTTGCTAACCGAAATGTTGGCGGTTCAAAATCACAAGCCGCTTCTCGGAAGAAAGATGTGGTAGTCTGCTTCTGTAAAGATTACAGCCTTGAAAACCCTATGAGGCAGTTCTACTCTGTCCTATATAGTCCTATAGGAGTCTACTCCATGGCAATGTGTACGGTTTATACAGACTGAGAATAAACAAGGCCACAAACAAAAAAACAAACAAACAACAAACCCAGGTGTAAGTGGAATAAAAGGAAGATATCATCTGATAGTAAATCAGAATGTTTTACACTTAGGCCAGTCTGTTCTCCAGGAGTGGCCCTTAAAGAGGAGTAGTATGTTGGCTCAGGCTGAGGATGAGCCAAATTTTAGGGACTTGGGGTAAGGAGAGAAGTTTAACCAAAGTTTGGTTAACAAGCACTTTCTTTCTGATTGATTAGTGGAGACAAGCAATTTAATTACTCATTTATGGGGCAAGGAAGGATAAGCGATTGGCTACTAACTGAAAGGCTGGCAGTTCAAAATCATCCAGAGACACCTCGGAAGAATGTCCTGGCCGTCTGTTTGGGAAACATTACAGCCATGAAAACCCAATGGGGCACAGTTCTACTCTGCAACATGTGCGGTCACCATGAATTGGAACTGACTCAACAGCAACTGATTGGGTTTTTGTTTCTGGTGTCTGGCCTTGTCATAGGTAAAGAAGAGGGTATCTGTGTTTATGTAAGTCATATGGGAAGGGTGGTTATTATCAGTAAGCCATTTTCCTGAACACAAAAGGTGAGGGGATTTCTGTAACCATCACCATTTCCAATATCACAGGGTTCAGGTAAAACTCAGCACTATCAAAATCACAGTGTGAGACCATTATACCTCACCCAGAATGGCCAGAATTAAGAAGACTGTCAATACCAAGTATTTGTGGGCCTATAATGCACCAGGGACTCTCATATAAACTGCTGGTAGGGCTGTAATTTGGTACAACTGCTTTGGGAAACTCCTCAACAACATCTATTAAAGCTAAATATAAGCATCCAGTAACCCAGGAATTCTACTCCTGGGAAAACGCCCATAAGAAATGAGTGCTTATGTTCACCAAAAAGTACGTACAAGAAAGTTTATAATGGCATTATTCATAATAGTCCCCAGATGGAAATAACCCAAATGCCCATCAACAGTAGAATGGATAAATAAATGGTGATATAGCCACACAATGGTATACTGAACAGCAATGAAAAGAATAAACTGCTGTTATACACAACAACAAGGAGCCCTGGTGGCACAATGGTTAAGTACTCAGCTGCTAACCAAAACTTTGGCAGTTAAGCCATCCAGTGATTACACATGAGAAAGATCTGGTGATCTGCTTCTGTGAAGATTACAGCCATGAAAATCCTATGGGGAAGTTCTACGCTGTCACATGGGGTCACTATGAGTCGGAATCAACTCAACAGCACCCACCACAACAGGTGGCTGGGTGGTGCAAACAGTTAAGCGCTGGACTACTAGCCTAAAGGTTGGTAGTTCTAACCCACTTATAGGTGCCTTAGAAGACAAACTTGGCAGTCAGCTTCTGAAAGGTCACGGCCATGAAAACCCTATGAAAGACAGTTCTACTCTGCAACATATGGGGCCCCTACGCGTCCAACTTGATGGCAACTGGTTTGGTTTTCTTGGTTTATACACAACAACGTGGGTGAATCTCACAGAGACAATGTTCAGTGAAAGCAGCTAGACTCAGAAGAATCTAAGCTCTATGGTTCCATTTATATGAAGTTCAAAACAAGCAGAACTAGTCTATGGTCAAGAGAAAACATTTCTGAATTCTAAGTTTGGGAGATGACTTTTCTGTAATTTTTAAGTTCTGACTCATTAATTGTAAAAATATTCTTGGAGCAATTGAGTTTTTTGTATTTTCATTTAATTTTAGTGTCTATCTCTAGCCACTAAAATGGGGCTCCATTTGGAGAGTGACTTGGTCTACCCTGTCTACTGTTATAGCACCCTTTCCAAGGACAGGGCCTGGCCCATAGCTGATGCACGATAATTATTTATTGAATGAATGAAAGGTGAAGGTCACAACCTGAGTTAAGGGTTCATTACTTAAGTACAAGTTGGGCTCTCGTGCTCAGTGCTTAGGAGATAAAGAGATGTGTGTCACGGTCCCTGCTCGCTGGTTTACAGTCTACACTGGAGAAATGACACATATACAAACTACTATAACCCTGGTGGCGCAGTGGTTAAGAGCTTGGCTGCTAACCAAAAGGTTGGCAGTTTGAATCCACCAGCCTCTCCTTGGAAACACTATGGGGCAGTTCTACTCTGTCCTATAGGGTCACTATGAGTCAGAATTGACTCTACTGCAATGGGTTTTTGTATAAATCAAATCAAGGTAGGTGCCACGAAAGAGCTATAAATTAGTCTTGTGGTTCAGAGGAGAAAAAAACAGCTTTTGGCGTCATCAAGAAGGTGGTATTTGTGCTGAGTCCTGATAAATGAGCACAATTTAGATGAGAGGAGTTTGGCGGGGAAAGAATTTTAGAGGTGAAGCAAGAATGCCAGTGCATTTCTTAATCTTAGTCTACTAATCTGGGCTCCTATAAGGGATCCAGCCTAGGGCCTTGTATATACAGGGGCTTAGATATGTAGATTAAAGCAGTACCCTGACTCTGAGTTTCATTTTTGTCGGAGATTGTTTTAGAACTATGTATATGTACATTAGAAATATGTTAAGATAAGTAACAAGAATGCAGTTGTTTACCTAGTTCAGAGCAGTCTTACCTGGCAAAGATTAATGTAAATAGTGTGTGGAATGTGGTGTTTTCTGTCAGTCAGGATGCCTGGGTCCAACACATCAACCCTATCACCAACCAGCTGGTGTGTTTTAATAATTTACATAACTTCCCTGAAGTTATTTCTTCTTTTACAAAATGGAGATAGTACCTTCTCTGAAGGGTTTTTTGGGAGGATTAAATGAGATTTAAAAAACAAAAACAAAAAACCCAAACCCATTGCTGTCGAGTCGATTCTGACTCATAGTGACTGTAGGACGGAGTAGAACTGCCCCATAGCATTTCCAAGGAGTAGCTGATGGATTTGAACTGCCAACCTTTGGGTTAGCAGCCAGACTCTTAAGCCAAACTCTTAACCACTGTGCCACTAGGACCCCGTTAAGTGAGATAAAACGGATAAAATATCTGACTATATAAACGTGTATTTCCTAAAGTGTTTGAAATGATGAAGGGTTGATTCAGTTTATTTACTTATTTGTTTTTGTAATTTGTTTTATTTTTGTTGTTGTTGTTGTTGAGACTATACACAGCAGAACATACACAAATTCGACAGTTTTTACACGTACATTTCAGTGACATTGACTACATTCTTCAAGTTGTGCAACCATTCTCACCCTCCTTTTCTGAGCTGTTCCTCCTATTTGGTTTTAGGAAGACTTCAGGGGCTATTTTTGGTTTAAGGTTTAAGTTTTAAAGATTATCTCAGGGCAATCATTTCAGGGGCTTATCCAGCCTCCCTGGCTGTAGAAAGTCTGGAGTCCATGAAAATCTGAAATTCTGTTCTGCATTTCCCCCGCTTTGATCAGTATTCTTTTATAGAATCTTTGATCAAAATGTTCAGTAATTGTAGCCAGCAGTTCTTCTGGTCTCATGGCAAAGGAGGCAGTTGTTCATAGAGGCAATTAGCCACGCATTCCATTTCCTTTTCCTATTCCTGACTTTCCTTATTCTTCTGTTGCTCCAGGCAAATAGAGACCAATTATTTTGCCTTGGATGGCTAGTGATTCATTGTTTACTTAAGAAATGTATATTGGGCATCAATTATGTGAAAGGTACAATATTTTAGACACTAGGGGTAGAGCTGTAAATGAAAAAGACAAAAATTTCTGTCTTCACGGAGTGTATATGAACTAGATAATAGAAATATAAATCAGTAAAATGTATACTAGATTAGATGGTGATAAGTGTTAAATGGGAAATTAAATAGTAAAGTTGGGAGAGGTGAAGGAAGGGAGGGCAAAAGGCATGCATATACCTAGGGAAAGAGCATTCCAGGCAGAAGGAACATCAGGAAAAAGGCCCTTAGAGGAAGCCATGCCTAGCTTGCTACAGGAACTGCAAGAAAACCGGTGTGCAGGGATGGATTACCCAATAAACAGGGTATGCAGGCTTACTTGTGCTTACTTACTAATCTGTAGTGCACAATTTCACCTGTTTTTCACTGCAAGTGGTGAAATTTATGTGGAAGTGTGCACTACGGATTAGTAGGTAAACACAAGTAAGCCCATGCATACCTTGCTTAATGTAAACCCATGCATTGTACCTTGCTTACTGGTTAATCTGCCCCTACCAGCATGGACACACGTAGTGAATCAGGGAGGTGAGGTAGGGGTGAAGGAAGGGTTTGTGCTCTCCATAAATCAAGTGGAAAAAGGATTTAAGGAGAGTGTTTAACAACCATAAAGTGCTGCTAATGGGTTTGTTAGGGCCAGGTGGGGACCTGGCCATGGATTTAGCCAGGTGGAAGTCACTTGTGATCTAGATGAGAGCAGCTCTGATGGACAGGTGGGATGAAGCCTTGAATTCTGTGGGTTTAAGGAGCCCCGGTGGTACATGGTTAAGCTCTCAGCTGCTAACCAAAAGGTTGGTGGTTCGAACCCACCAGCCACTGCGCAGGAGAACGATGTAGCAGTCTGCTTCCATAAAGATCACATCCTTGGAAACACTATGGTGCAGTTCTACTCTGTCCTATAGGGTCCTATGAGTCTGAATCAACTCAATGGCAATGGGTTTGGTTTCTTGGTTAAGGTCCCCTGCTAGCACAAGTGGTTTGCACTTGACTACTAAGCTAAAGGTTGGTTTGAACACACTTAGTGGCACTACAGAAGAAAGGCCTGGTGATCTGTTTCTGTAATTACAACCAAGAAAACCTTATGGAGCAGTTCTACTCTGTAATACATAGGGTTATCATGAGTCAGAATCTATGACAATGGGTTTGGTTTGTTTTTTTAAGAGACTGGAGGAAAGCACTTGGAGACCTTGAGTACTAACACCTCTGTCAAGGAGTTTGGCTTCAAAAGGAAGGAAAGAAATAGGGTGGTAACTGAAGGGGAAACAGGATCTTGACAGGATTTTGTCTTTAAGATGAGAAATAAGAGCATGTTTGTATATGGATGTTGTTACGGTGTGCCGCTGAGTTGATTCTGCCCTATACCCGTTGCTGTCCAGCGGATTCTGACTCATAGCTACCCTATATGACAGAGTAGAACTTCTCCACAGGGTTTCCTACACTGTAATCTTTACGGAAGCAGATCGCCAGGTCTTTCCTCCTACAGAGCAGCTGAGGGGTTTGAACCACCAAGCTTTCAGTTAGCAGTCCAGCGATTAACCATTGTTCCACCAAGGCTTTTTGTATATGGATAGTGCCCTTCAAGTGGTGAGGTTGGCCTTAGCTAGGAACACAGGTGTTCTTCACTGTAATAGGAGAGAAGGTGGAGTATATGGGCATAGAAGGTGTGTAGATGCAGGCAAGTTCTCTTCTGAACGCTTCCATTTTCTCAGTGCGTTATGGGGCAAGGTCCAGCTAATGAGCCAAGAATGAGTTGCTACTGGAGGTTTGAGGAGAGACAAGGTGTGAAATAGTCATCTAGGAGAGTGGACGAAGGAAGGGCCAAGGCAGCAGTAAAGGGCCCATTCGTGGTCAATCATCACCCATTTAAAGTGTGAGCAATCAAACTGGTTGTTTCTCCCCAGCTCTGTTCAGCTGCACCTAAGTATACATGTAACAGGAAGGAGTGTCATTGAAAAAAGAGACGATTTCCTTAATTTGTCCACAATATAAAGAAGAAATGACAAAAATCTTGAGAAAAAGTGATCAGCTTCAAGAGATGATTTCTAGTGTTGATGAGTGTCATGGATTGAATTATGTCCCCCCAAAAGTGTGCGTATCAGTTTGGCTGGTCCATGATTCCCAGTATTGTGTGGTTGTCCTCCACTTTGTGATCGTAATTTTATGTTAAAGAGGATTAGGGTGGGATTGTAACACCTTTACTAAGGGCACATCTTGATCCAATGTAAAGGGAGTTTCCCTGGAGTGTGGCCTACGCCACCTTTTATCTTACAAGAGATAAAAGGAAAGGGAAGCGAGCAGGGGGTGGGGGACCTCACACCACCAAGAAAACCGTGCCAGGAGCAGAGCCTGTCCTTTGGACCCAGTGACCCTGCTTGGAGAAGCTCCTAGTCCAGGGGAAGATTGATGAGAAGGCAGACAGAGAGAAAGCCTTCCCCTGGAGCTGATGAGCTGAATTTGGACTTTTAGCCTAGTTTACTGGGAGGAAATAAACTTCTCTTTGGTAAAGCCATCCACTTGTGGTATTTCTGATATGGCGGCACTAGATGACTAAGACAATGAGCTATATTAATCAAGAACTGGAGGCAATAGCTAAGGTGTTCATAGTCTGGATGCTTTATTAAAAATTCAGTACAAGAAATTTCCCTTAGATTAAATGAGAAATTTTAATTACTCATATCACCTGCTAATAGGAAATTTAAATTAAAGTTTTAGGTGGATAAACTCAATTTAAATAATTCAAAATACTTTTATTAATCCTTAGCAGAGGTCAGATGGATATGCTTTTTTCAAAATGATTCACATGTGGCTCTTACCCTAAAGCTTAAACGCACTTCACGTACATCATTTCATAAGCGAAATAACACCATAGGGGAGGGAGCTAAATCCGGAATTATGTCAATTTTAGAGAGATAAAAACAAACGCCTTTAGCAGCCAAATTACTGAACAGGGCTATTTAGTCTCCAACCTGGAATTTGAACCCTGTTCAAAAGATCTATCTCTCTGCCTCTTGCAGATTCAGGTATTAGAGGGAAATAAACTTTACAAGGCAGAGGCCAGAAGGCACTAAAGGCACTGCAAACTTAGAAAACTCCTCTATGTCCATCCCTGAACCGTAGTCTTATCAATCGCCCACCAGCCCCATTCGCTCTTCTCTGCTGTGTCAGTTCTCATGATACTTCATCATCAGGCAGTAGCTGGAGTCAGGGGTATACCATGGAAAAACTGGAGTGGTATTTCAGGACTTAACTGCAGAAGGGACTTAAAGATTAGGTAGTTCTTAACTTTGGCTTTGCTGTTAGTTATTAGTTGCCAAGGAGTTAGCTCTGACTCATGGTGAATTTATATACAACAGAACAAAGCACTGCCTGATCCTGTGCCATCTTCATGATTGCTGGTATGTTTTGAGTCCAGTCAGACAATATTCTATTGTAATCAACAGAGTTTTTATTGGCTAATTTTCAGTAGTAGATTTCCAGGGCTTTCTTCCTACTCTGTCTTAGCCTGGAAGCTCTGCTGAAACCTATCCACCATGAGTGACACTGCTGGTATTCGAAATACCAGTGGCATAGCTTCCAGGATCACAGCAACACACAAGCCACCACCAGAGATGGATTACCCAATAAGCAAGGTACATATGGGCTTATCTCTGCTTACTTCCTAACCTGTAGTGAAGAATTTCACATTTTACGAGGTGAAAAACACATGAAGTTGTTCACTACAGATTAGGAAGTAAGCACAAGTAAGCCTGTGCTTACTTTGCTCACTGGGAAATCTGCCCCTGTCAGGGATTGTAAATTTGAAAAGTGGCTTTGATTCTGTACAAAGGTGCTGTGGCGTTGGGAGAAAGACAGATGCCAGCCGTACCGAGAAACAGAATCTTTGATGTGGTAAAAAATGTGAAATTGTTCCACTACAAATGATCTGGTAAGCAAAGTAAGCACTGTGCTTACTTTGCCTGTTGGCTAATCCACCACTGGCCTCCACAATATGACAAACTGAATGGACACTAGTAACCTTGGCTACACTTTAGAATATCCTAAGGCGCTTTAAAAAAGCACCAATGCCCAGAACCCATTCTCAAATTTTCTAATTCATCTGGGATAGGGCCCAAACATTCGTTTTTCATTTTACTCCCCAGGTGATTGTAACGTATAGCAAGGGATGAAAACAACTGATAAATTACTGGTTCCTTAATGTTCATGGTGCATAAGAGTCATGCCAGGAGGATTGGATTGTTCTGCATTGTTAATAAATATTCTGAGTAATTCTAATGAAGTGATCTAAGGCCTATACTCAGAGAAACCAAATCATTTGAAAGAAAAAAGTAGACTTGTCTTCATCGTGGCCAAAGGCCCAAAACCCAAGTTGGTTGCCCACCTCAAAGTTCACTCTCGCCTTATTCATTGCTAATAGAAACACCAATTTTCATCTTCCATATATTCATCTTTCATGTTACAGTGAAGAAAGCCTGTGTTTCTAGCTAAGGCCAAACCCACCACTTGTTTACTATCCCCCAGCCCTTGTCACCGACTTAAGGCTTCCTGGGGAATAGCAACTACATTTCTGCACCTCCTTGCAGCTAGGTTAGCCAACATTACTGAATTCTGGGCAATGAGATATAAGCATGGCAACTTTCAGGAAACCTTAAAAGACAGCTGGTGCTCCCTTCTTTTCTCTATCTTGATGTCTAGAAAGAGGCTGTGACTGGTGGGTGCTCTAGCTGCCATCTTGGACCATAAGGTGGAGGGAGCCATGCCCTAGGAACGATAGAATGATGAACAGAAAGTTGCCTGGAGGATCCTTAGCAAACTGGTGGAACCACCATCCCAGCCTGGACCACTTACTTCTACACCTTCTTTTCATGTAAGAAAAATAAAATTCTAGCCTGTTTAAGCCTTTGTTCTTTTGGGTTTTTTGACACATAGAACCCAACTGAAACTTAACAAAATACATAAACCCTTGAAAGGGATCTAGGATTAGAGGCACCACCAGTGGCAAGGACAGAAAATTGCCAACAGTGAAGCACTTGACTACTAATTGAAAAGTTAGCGATTCGAACCCACCCAGAGGTGCCATGGAAGAAAGGCCTGGTGATTTGCTTCTGAAAGGTCACAACCATGAAAACCCTAAGGAGCATAGTTCTACCCTGAACCACATGGGGTGACCGTGAGTCAGAACTGGCTTGAAGGCAACTGTTTTGTTTTGTTTTGGTGAAGGAATGATCACGTCCGTTGTACCATTGCCATATCCTTCTTAATCTCATCAATCCACTGGTTTCCCACCTCCTCATAGCCTGCCAACACCAACTTAACTATTGCAGGCTCTTTCTGGGGATCTTAAAAATAGTAAGGAATTAATTATTGGTTTCCTATCTTCCGCACTAAGCTATAAGTTAGTATTCTCAAAGTCAGCTTCATGGACCACCTGTATCATCAGAATTTCCTTGGGGAGCTTGTTAAATGCCTAAAGTCCTTTGCCTGAAGCCAGACTTTTCACACCAGAATCTGCCTGTTGGGGCTCAGGAATCTACATGTTTAGCAAGCTCTCCATCTGATTCTCATGCCCACTCAAGTTTGAAGACTAAACTCATAGACTCTCCCTCTGTGGGGCCCTCTGTTTTTCACCACATCTGTATTCCCCAGTGCTTTGTCCTCTGTGTACCACAAATATGCACACGAACAAATCCTATAGTTGCACTTGTGAATTTTCGTTTGTAAATTTTTGGCATTTACACTATCTTGATCAATTCCCATAGCAATTCTTTGAGGTAGCAGGGCAGAGATTATTGTTCTTATTTCACAGAGACTAAAACAAATTCAAGATGGTAAGTGGACTTTTTTAGTAAGTTAGAGCCTGTAAGGAGCTAGGGAGTCCCTGGGTGGTGCAAATGATTAACATGCTCGGCTGCTAACAAAAAGGTTGGTGATTTGAGTCTACCCAAAGGCACCTTGGAAGAAAGACCTGGTGATCTACTTTTGAAAAATCAGCCATTGAAACCCTATGGAGCACAGTTCTACTCTGATACACATGTGGGGTGGCAATGAGTCAAGATTAACTTGATAGTAACTGGTATAAAGATCTAAGATTTAAACCCAGATCTCACATTCAGAGGTCAAGGCACTTTCCCCCTATACCTGTTAACCCTGGACAATCTAGAATATGCATTCCTCTGAAGATCTAAAATGGTTTATTCTGAATATCTCATTTATCTTCATATTATAAATATACATTCTACATACATTCATACATAATCAACCACCAAGATAACTGTCATGGATTGAATTGTGTCCTCCCAGTGTATTTGTCAACTTGGCTAGGTCATGATTCCCAGTGTTGTGTGATTGTGTACCATTTTGCCGTCCGATGTGATTTCCCTATGTGTTGTAAATCCTATCACTATGATGTAATAAGATGGATTAGCGGCAGTTATATTGATGAGGTCTGCAAGATTAGGTAGTGTCTTAAGCCAATCTCTTTTGAGATATGAAAGAGAGAAGCGAGCAGAGAGACACGGGGGCCTCACACCACCAAGAAAGCCCTGCCAGGAGTGGAGCACGTCCTTTGGACCTGAGGTTCCTGCACTGAGATGCTTCCAGACCGAGGGAAGACTGATGACAAGGACCTTCCTCCAGAGCCAACAGAGAGAGAAAGGCTTCCCCTGGAGCTGGTGCCCTGAATTCAGACTTCTAGCCTACAGAGCTGTGAGAGAATAAACTTCTCTTTGTTAAAGCCATCCACTTGTTATAGCAGCACTAGGCGACTAAGACAACAACGTAACAAACAATTCATTGTCTTTGCAATTAATCACCAGTTTCACATCAGGTGAGAATCCTGCCAGTGATATTGTGTAGAGATATGACCTAGAAACCTGCTGGGTGAAATTCAACATTTCAGCTCGGGCCAACACAAACTCAATGAATCCCTGGTACTAAGTCCAGGTATTACATTAGACACTGAGGACACAAAGATAAAACAAGCAAGTACAGTTCCCACCATTAAGAATGGAAAATTCTGAATGTGTTTGAGAAAAGAGGCATAGCTTAGGCAGAATGCCAAGGTTATGACTACCATGTCAGAGTCCTCAAACTGAGAGATTTTGCAAATTTAATTGTTGGAGGGTTTTGCAGTGTTGACAGCACAGTACACTCTTGAGAGTGTCAACTACAGCCTCGTGGTAGAGAGCATTACTAATGTGCTTCAAATGTATAAGCCTTGAAAATATATATCTAACTTCAGAGACAGGTGTTGTTTACGATACCATTTTCGAAACTTTATTGAGGCGTTTCTAACAGATGAATCCCTTACTGCCAAAGAAACAACACAGGAAGTCGCAGACAGATGGCAATAGCAGAAGCTCTAGGGAGTGCGTAATGATATTCCATATGGCATATTGTGTGGGACTCATAAAAGTGGCTTTATTGTCCAGAAATGAATTAACCTGCAGTCCTACAGGATTTAAACCTTCTTTTGTGACCTCCACGGCAGTGCAGGATTCCACTTCAAAGCAGCATACAACGCGGGAAGAGTCAGTTTACAGGGGTGGGGATAACAAACACAAAGTTAAACTAAAATGAAATACAAATCAACAATCGGCAAGAGTATCATAAAGCTTTAATAGGCTAGTAGAGCTAGATCACAGGGCCAACTATTGGTTGGAGGAGTGTTGAGATTTTGCAAGAACAGAGTTACAATTGTAACACGGGAGCGATTTTCTAATACAAGGGTCAGCATGCTATAGCATGTAGGTTAAATCCGGTCCACTGTCTGTTTTTGTATGGTCTGCAAGCTAAGAATGGTTTTTATATTTTTAAAGGGTTGAGAAAATTAAAAGGAGAATATTTCATGGCATGTGAAAATCAGGTGAAATCCAAATTTTGGTGCCCATAAATAAAGTTTTATTGCAACACAGCCATGCCCTTTCATTTATGTATTGCCCACGGCTGCTTTTGTGCTACAAAAGCACAGTTGAATAGTTGTGGCAGAGACAGTGTGGCTCTCAAAGGCTAAAATATTTACTATCTAGTCCTTTACAGAAAAAGTTTGCCAACCCCTATTCTGGCTCACCCTTGACAATTTAAAAATGAGAAACTGAGGTCTGCTGGTTAGGGGCTTGGCTGTAAAAATAACTTCTTCAGCACTACCAGTTTCCTTCAGTTCTGACTCATGCAGACCCCATGTGTGTCAGAGTAGAGCTGGATTCCATAGGGTTTTCAGTAGCTGATTTTTTGGAAGTAGATTGCCAGGCCTTTCTTCTGAGGCAGCTCTGGGTGGACTAGAACCTTCAACCTTTTAGTTAGCAGTTGAGTGTGTTAACTGTTTGGACCACCCTGAGACTCCTCTGCAGCACTAAGGACTGTATTCATAGGAAGGACTTGTTCTTTCCTTGGTTAGAGTTCCATAGCACTATGTGGTTCCTTAACACTCGTCTAATTGTCTGGCTCCTCTATTAGACGGTAAACTTTGTGAGGGCAGGGCTGAGTCTGCCTTATTCACTTCAGTATCCACCCCAGTATCCTGATGCTCAACATATACTTGTTGAGTTAAACGATTACCTTCAAAATGGTCTTTACTACTGCCAGTATGATCTTTCCAACATTAATTTTTTTCCTCAGTATAGTATAGATAAAATACAAAATCAGAAAAGCACACAAGAGTATACAGCAAAAAGTGAGTCTTGCTCTAACCCAATCCTTCAACCACCCCATTCCCGCTCCCAAAGGCAGATACTGCTACTGGATTTTTGTGTCTCCTTCTGGAAGAATTCTACACAGAAATCAGCATACGTAAATTCTTTATTAGCATTTTGTACACATTATTCTGTACCTTGCTTTTTCACTTAGAATACATTTTGAAGCTTGTTTTACATCAAAATACAAAGTGGGTGTCAAGCCTGAAAACAGAGAATACATTAAAAAAGTACCTTATTGGTATACCATATACAATAAAATAGGAGACCCTGGGTAGTGCAAACAGTTAAGCGCTCAACTACTAACCAAAATGCTGGCAGTTCAACCTCACCCAAGGGGCCTCGGAAAACAGGCCTGACAATCTGCTTCCAAAAGATCACAGCCTTGGAAACCTTATGGAGCAATTCTGCTCTGCACACGTGGGGTCACCATGAGTCAGAATTGACTCGACAGCACCTAACAACAACAACAACTAACCAAAAGGTTGGTAGTTCAAACCCACCCAGAGGGGCTTCAAAAGAAATGCCTGGTGATTGGTTTCTGAAAGGTCACATGCTTGAAAACCCTGTGGAGTTCAGTTCTACTCTGCACACATAGGTCTACATCTGTTGGAATCTATTTGACAGCAACTGGTCTTTTGGTATATGATAAAATAATATACCTGTGTATTGGGTTAAACACCTTGCATGCCCTTTAAGATTTCCTCTATGATCTCCTTCTTCCTCTCTTGGTCAAGTGGCTATAATACTTATCTTGTTGTGTTGGTTGTAAGGATGTGTATGTAATAGCACATGTACATTGTCTTGCCTGTCCCTGAAATAGGAAGGATGCTCAAAAAATGCTCTCCTCCTCTCTTGGTTGGTGCTCCTCCTGTACCTCATTACCCCTCCACTTGTGAACTTGGATAAAACACCACCCTACAAGGCATAGGTCCTGACTTACTGTGTATTGCCAAGGAGCCATATGACATAGTTTAGAAGTGGCAGAGCATTCCCTCCTTGTAGGATGAACCTCAAACAATTGGAAACAGGGGACAGGAGGAGACAAGCAGATAAGTTCTCCATTCCCTCCTCCCTTCCCCAGACTACTCTGCAGTGTGGTTCCCACTTGCAGCCCTTCTGCTAAGTAAAACTCTAGGTCTCTTTACAAGTAGTTGACATAATCAGCATGGTAACAACATTGCATTGCATTTCACCTTCTCTTGACACACTTCTCTTTTGCTTAACCCTCACCACCCTGGGCTTGTACCTCCCAAGTAAATTGTTAGCTTTGCTTTCTAAAGGGCCTGATTTAAGATGCTGTAGATCTGCCTCATTCTTTTTTATTAGCTGCATAGTTTTTCATGTATGTATATACAAAATTTATTTGACCGGTTCTCCACTGGTGGACATTCAGGTCACCTCCAATCTTTTGCAGGCATGAATATTTAAAACATTAATTGATTTTGGGTCTCTATACTTTTATCTGAGGAGCCCTGGAGGCTCAGAGGTTAAGCACTCAGCTGCTAACTGAAAGGTTTGAACCCACCAGCTGCTCTGTGGAAGAAAGATGTGGTAGTCTGCTTCCATAAAAATTTACAGACTTGGAAAACTACAAAACACTGCTGCATGAAACCCAAAGGGATCTACATAAATGGAAAAACATACCATGCTCATGGATAGGCAGACTCAACATTGTGAAAATGGCAATTCTACCTAAAGCAATCTACAAATACAATGCAATTCCGATACAAATACCAACAACATTCTTCAAAGAGATGGAAAAACTAATTATTAACTTTATACGGAAAGGGAAGAAACCTCGAATAAGTAAAGCACTACTGAAGAAAAAGAATAAAGTTGGAGGACTCACACTACCTGACTTGAGAACCTACTATACAGCTACAGTACTCAAAACAGCCTGGTACTGGTACAACAACAGAGACATTGACCAATGGAACAGAATTGAGAACTCAGATGTAAATCCATCCACCTACGGTCACCTGATTTTTGACAAGGGCCCAAAATACATCAAATGGGGAAAAGACAGTCTTTTTAACAAATGGTGCTGGCAAAACTGGATATCCATTTGTAGAAAAATGAAACAGGACCCATACCTCACACCATATACAAAAACTACTTCAAAATGGATCAAAGACCTGAATATAAAGCCTCAAACTATAAAATTCATAGAAGAAAAAATAGGACCAACACTTCAGACCTTAATACATGGCATTAACAGGATACAAACCATAAACATCAACACAAAAAACCCAACAGATAAACTAGATAATTGGGATCTTCTAAAAATCAAACATCTATGCTCTTCAAAAGATTTCACCAAAAGAGTTAAAAGAGAACCTACAGACTGGGAAAAAATTTTTGGACAGTACAAGTCAGACAAAGGTCTAATCTCCATAATCTACAAGAAAATCCAACACCTCTACAACAAAAAGACAACCAATCCTATCAAAAAATGGGCAAAGGAAATGAACAGACACTTCACCAAGGAAGACATTCAAATGGCCAACAGACACATGAGGAAATGCTCGCGATCACTAGCCATTAGAGAAATGCAAATTAAAACCACAATGAGATACCATCTCACCCCGGCATTACTGGCACGAATCAAAAACACTGGAAATAACAAATGTTGGAGGGGCTGCGGGGAGACGGGAACTCTTATACACTGCTGGTGGGAATGCAAAATGATACAGCCATTTTGGAAAATGATATGGCATTTCCTCAGAAAGCTAGAAATAGACGTACCATTCGATCCAGCAATCCCACTCCTAGGAATATATCCTAGAGAAATAAGAGTCATCACTCGAATAGACATATGCACACCTATGTTCATGGCAGCATTGTTCACAATAGCAAAACGATGGAAACAACCTCGATGTCCATCAACAGACGAATGGATACACAAACTATGGTACATACACACAATGGAGTACTATGCAACGAGAAAGAACAATGAATCGGTGAACCATCTCATAACATGGATGAAACTGGAGGACATCATGCTGAGTGAAATAAGTCAATCACAAAAGGACAAATATTGTAGGAGACCTCTATTGTAAAAACCCATGAAAATATTCACATGCAAAATGTAACAATCCTTGTTGGTTACCAGGGATGGGAGGGGGGGGGGATACTAAATAGGTAATAGGTAAGTGGTAACTTGGGTGAGAGCTGAGATAGTACATAGTACAGGGGAAACTAACACAACCTGCACAAGGAAAGGTCATGGAAGCCCTATAGACACATCCAAACCCCCCAAGGGACTGAGTTGTTGGACGGAGGGCTCTGGGGACCATGATCTCGGGGAACATCTAGCTCAATTGGCATGACACTACTTATAAAGATAATGCTCTACATTCTACCTTGGTGAGTAGTGTCTGGGGTCTTAAAAGCCTATGAGCGGCCATCTAAGATACTCCACTGATCTCATCCCTTCGGGAACAAGGGAGAACGAAGAGAACAGGATACAAGGAAAAGATTAGTCCGAAGGACTAATGGTCCACAGCTACCAAGGCCTCCACGGGACTGAGCCCAGTACAGCTGGATGGTGCCCGGCTACCACCAATGACTCCTCTGACCAGGATCACAACAGAGGGTTCTGGGCAGAGCTGGAGTAGGATGTAGAGCATAATTTTAACTCCCAAAAAAAAAAAAAAAAAAAAGAAGACCAGATATACTGGCCTAAAGAATACTAGAGAAACCTCGAGAGTGTGGCCCCCAGACACCCTTTCAGCTCAGAGGGGAATTTACCTTCAAGGTTCGATGTTAAGCCTGGGAATGGACACCCCAGTAAAACTAAATGGGACTAACGATGTACAGGAGTCCGGTGACAAGGGCCAGAAGGCAGAGGGAGAGTAGGAAACTGATGATAAGGAACACAAATTGAATAAGGACACTGTCGATGTATTGTGAGATTGTTGACCACTGCTATAGGGCAACATTTGTAGTAACTATTAAATGGGAGGCTGTTTTGTCCTGTAAGCCTTCATCTTGGGCGAGAATGGCAGCACAATTGGAAGAGCATAGTCAATATCACTTAAATGTGTAAGTAAAAAGTTTTGAAACGGTGTTTAAATAAAATAAAAATAAATAAATAAATAAATAAACAAATGAGACTAAAGAGGTACAATAGTCCACTGACAAGGTCCAGAAGACAGAAGGGGACAAGGAAGCCCCCTGGTGATAGGGAACACAAGGTGGAGTAAGGATATTCTTGATGTGCTGTGAGATTGTTAACCATTGTCATAGGGCAACATGTGTAGTAACTGTTAAATGAAAAACTATTTTTTCTGTAAGCCTTCATCTTAAGTGAGAATAACAGCACAGTTGGAAGAGCGTAGTCAATGTCACTGAACTGTGAATGTAGAAAATTTTGAAACGGTGTATCTTTGGCCATCTGTAATTTTCATCAAAAAAAAAGGTTGAGAATTTAGAGGCTTAATACGTTGTGGGGTTGTTAACCAATGTCAAAAAAAACAACATGTGTACTACTATTTCATGAGAAACTATTTGCTCTGTAAGCTTTCACCTGAAGTACAATAAAATATATATTTAAAAAAAAAAAAATTTACAGACTTGGAAACACTATGGGGCATTTCTACTCTGTTCTTTAGGGTTGTTGAGTCAGAATCGACTTGCTGGCAATGAGTTTGGTTTTGGTTTTTTAATATACTTTTATATAATCTTTTATTTGATGACATCATATTGCTACATAATTATTTTTATCCTAAAAAAGAAACACTTTCATAAGGATCTAGCATTTGGATTCTCATAGAACTTCATTTTCTCCCACTCTTTAAATTATATGACCCAGCAATACTGAACTACTTACAGTTCCCAGAGCTCTCTTAAACCTCCCTACGTTTGCACACTGTCCTCTCTGCTTGGAACGCCCTCCCACAGACTATCTGCCTGGTACACCTATATTCATCCTTCAAGCCAATTTCTTGTGTCATAAACTCTATCCTGAAGAGTCTTTCTCCAATGCACTCCCACTGTCTCCCACTTTCTTTTCCATGACTCTACTGAATATGTGTCCATTGTAGCAGTTACCATGTTAGATACCATTTAATTATTTGTTTGCATTTCTGTTTCTCCACGGCTCTGTAAGTTCCTTGAAGACTTGAATCATAGCATTTCTAATCTTTTTAACTCCAAGACTTTAAATAATCAACAATAGTTATCTAGAAGAGCTACATCAACAGCAACTCAGTTTAAGTGGATTTGATGTCCTTGATTTATGACCAGCTAAAGCTTTTGCCCATAGAGCAAATATTTTTCTCCCATGAATCTGTCCAAAAAAGGAACATGTATTTTTATGGAAGGCAGAATGGTTCAGTTAAGTGAGACAAACCTTAGTTAGCTTTGTTGCTCATTCACATCTTACCTTGCACAAGTCACTTCAACTTTATGAGCTTCCATTTCCTCACTGGTCAAGAGGCTATAATAATATCCGGTTGTGTTGGTTGTAAGGATGAAAGGTAATAACACCTATACATAGTCTTACCTGTTCCCGGAATAGGAAGGGTGCTCCAAAAATGTTCTCTTATCCTTCTCTCTTCACTGCTCTCTCCTTAACATAATATCTTTGTGTAAATGATATGAACTTTTTTCATCTCAAAAAAGAGTTTTGAGGTAAATTACAGCAACACCAAACATTTTATGTAGAGCTCACTATATGTCAACAGTATTTTTAGTGTTCTGTAAATATTGACTTAGTTACTGAAATGGAATTAAAGTTGTGCCTTGGGCGTCAGTCTTACCCCTTGGAGAT
The DNA here is from genome assembly GCA_030035585.1 of Dugong dugon. Taxonomy (NCBI): domain Eukaryota; kingdom Metazoa; phylum Chordata; class Mammalia; order Sirenia; family Dugongidae; genus Dugong; species Dugong dugon. The sequence goes on along the minus strand of CM057463.1, from coordinate 93,599,137 downwards.
CTAAAGTAACTCTCAAAGCATTGAGATGAGAAGCTAATTTTGATATTATCTTGCTCCTGTACCCAAAACAGAAACTAATGATCAGTGCTGCTTTACCTAAAATAGAGACTAAGCATATACTTAAGGGACTCAGAAAAGTTGCAGTCACCAAAGAATTGTTTTTTTAAAAAAAGTTGATATTTTTATTTCAAAAACCATCGAAGTGGTAGTCATGGGAAAAACTGTCATAGTCATGGTTGGATTTTTTTTTTTTTTAATTACCTGGAGGGAGGGGAAAGAGGGGCACCAAAATCTGTTCAGTACTTAGTACCTCTGATGGCGTTAACATGCCATCAAGGAAGCACCAGGCAGAAATCCCACAAATGGCACTTGAGGGTAAAGAGCAGAAAGTAAATCCCAGACAAGACCTTCAACCAGAATGTGGAAGATCTTCAGGGGAAAAAAATGTATTTCTGATGTGCTCTCAGCAGCCTCAACCGGAGGTGCTGCAATAGGCAGAGCTAGAGCTTCATCTTTGCAAACAGGAAGTTAGTGGTTTCCTAAGTCCTGATTCTCCTTTTCTTCCTCCTTTCAGCCATTTCTTTGCTTGCCTGTTGCAGACAGTTCATCATCTACCCAACAGGCAGTCATCCAATTTCTTCCCTGCTAACAGAAATCATACAGAGGCAGGTGCTCAAACAGAGCAAAGGGATACTGTGTGGTTTGAAGTCAGGAAAGGTGTGAGTCAGTGTTGTATCCTTTCACCATACTTATTCAATCTGTATGCTGAGCAAATAATCCGAGAAGCTGGACTATATGAAGGAGAACAGGGCATCAGGATTGGAGGAAGACTCATTAACAACCTGAGTTATGCAGATGACACAACCTTGCTTACCGAAAACGAAGAGGTCTTGAAGCACTTACCGATGAAGATCAAAGACCACAGCCTTCAGTATGGATTACACCTCAACATAAAGAAAACAAAAATCCTCACAACTGGACCAATAAGTGACATCATGATAAATGGAGAAAAGACTGAAGTTGTCAAGGATTTCATTTTATTTGGATCCACAATCAACACCCATGGAAGCGGCAGTCAAGAAATCAAAAGACTCACTGCGTTGGGCAAATCTGTTGCGAAAGACCTCTTCAAAGTGTTAAGAAGCAAAGATGTCATCTTGAAGACTAAGTGTGCCTGACCCAAGCCATGGTGTTTTCAATCGCATCATATGCGTGTGAAAGCTGGACAATGAATAAGAAGGACTGAAGAAGAATTGACGCCTTTGAATTGTGGTGTTGGTGAAGAATACTGAATATACCATGGACTGCCAAAAGGATGAACAAATCTGTCTTGAAGAAGTACAACCAGAATGCTCCTTAGAAGCAAGGATGACGAGGCTACCTCACACATACTTTGGACGTGTTATCAGGAGGGATCAATCCCTGGAGAAGGACATCATGCTTGCTAGAGGGTCAGTGAAAAAGAGGACGACCCTCAATGAGATGGATCGACACAGTGGCTGCAACAATGGGCTCAAGCATAACAATGATTGTGAGGATGGCGCAGGACCAGGCCGTGTTTTATTCTGTAGTACATAGGGTCTCTATGAGTTGGAACCAACTCGATGACACCTAACAACAACAGAAATCAACCAGTGGAAATCCGTTCATCTTAGGGACAGGGACATCTTTTTCCAGTTGCAGGTGATTAATCATGTTTGGTCTAAGCCATCGTGGTTGTCCCTCTCTATTTTGATAGTGTTGAGCTAGAGGTGGATATGTGAGCCTATTCTGGCCAAGGAGGTATAGGGGGAAGTGGATTGAGGAGTTTCTGTCTCAGATAAAATGACAGAACACCAGAGGGAGAAAGTCCTTATGCAGCCTCCCCCCGTCCAACCCTCCCCCACACCCCTCCCCCCACACTCCTCTTCATTCTACTTTGGGAAGCTGTTGGGAAGTCAAAATACCCAAAGCTGCAGGAGTCATTTTGTGACCATGAAGCAAGGAGAGCAAGAATGAGACGCCAATAACTGAGAATGTCTCCATAGGGCAGGGCAGGAGTCCTTGATGACAGCATGGAGCCTTGGAACAAATCCTGACATCATCTCCAGACTTTCTGTTAGGTTAAAAATAAATAAAGTCCTTAGAATTTAGCTGCCACTAGCTGGTTTTGCTGCTATTTTTTGCCAAAAACATTTCTAATTGATGTATTGCCTTCCTTATAGAACTTTCCCTGTTATTTGTAAAAGACAGAAGGTCAGGAACTTTAACATGATGAATGTTAACAATTATTTTTCCTTTTCTTTTCTCCATTTGCCCATTTTCTTATCCATTTGTTACATGGGTAGGAGAAAGCTGTGAAGACTTTCTAAAATCCCCCAGGACTAACAATCTAGCTTTTTAATTCTCTTTGCTGTTACAAGTTCTAGTTTGTAATACCTTGTTCAGAACATTATTTCCTGAAATATAGGCAAGCCCTATTGGAAGAGGAATCTTCTAGAAACTGACCATCTCCCTTTGGGCGACTGAAAAGCCTCACATCTCAGCTTTTCTCTGTAAACATGCTCAGCCATCCTCTCTGCCGACCATCTTCCTCTGCACTTTCCTGGCTCCTGCTCTAAAACTTTGACTTACACGTGGCATTGAATTGCCGTGTTGCCAACCCCAGTTCTGAATCTCTAAGCCTTAGCTGGTGTCATGGTAATAAAACATTAACAGGATTCCCATGCATTTATAGGACATCGGTTGTCATAAACCTTCAATTACATTTTGTATCCTGATCAGAGGGAAAAGGTATTAAGGGTTGTGGTTGGCAGAATAATGGCTTCCCAAAGACATCCTGTCCCAATTCCCAGAACCTGTGAATATGTTACCCTACATGGTAAAGCAGAATTAAGGTAACAATTGAAGTTAAGTTTGCTAATCAGCTGACTTTAAAATTGGGAGATTATTTTGGATCACCTGGGTGAGCCCAATGTAATCACAATCATCCTTAAATGTAGAAGAGGAAGGCAGAAGAGTCAAAGTCAAAGTGATGCACAGTGAGAAAGGCTACCAGCAGTGCTGGCTTTGGAGACGGAATGGGGTCACGAGCCAAGGAATGCAAGTGGCCTCTAGAAGCTGAAAGAGCAAGGAAACAAGTTTTCCTGTAGAACCTTCACAAAGGAGCATAGCCCTGGCCAACATCTTAATCTTAGCCCAGAGAGACACATTTTGGACTTCTGACCTCCAGAACTATAAGATAATAAATCTGTGTTGTTTTAAGGCACTAAGTTTGTGGTAAGTTGTTACAGCAACAACAGAGAATTAATTGAAGGGGTAAGATGGATACCAATTTTTTATGGGGCAGGGTATATAGTCTCATTTAATCCACACAGCAAAGCTATGAGTTAGCATTATGATCCCTCTTTTATCAATGATAAAATTTAGGCCATGGGTGTAACCTGACAAAGATTACACAACTAGTAAGTAGTAGACCACCACCCATCTGCCAGTTTGTCGTACTTTAGTGGCTTGTGTATTGCTGTGGTACTGGAAGCTATACCACCAATATTTCAAATACCAGCAAGGTTACCCATGGTGGATGGGTTTCAATGGAGCTTTCAGACTAAGACAGACTAGGAAGAAAGGCCTGGGAATCTACTTCTGAAAATTAACCAGTGAAAACCCTATGAATCCCAAGAACATTGTTCAGCTGCTTGCTTTGGACACATCATCAGGAGGAATCAGTCATTGGAGAAGAATGTGTTTGGTGAAGTTGAGGGCCACTGAGGGTGAGGGAGAGATGGATTGGCACAATAGCAAAAAGGACAGACTTGAACGTTCTGGTGATCATGAGGATAGCGCAGGACCAGGCAACGTTTCAAACTGTTGTATGTAAGGTCTCCATCAGTCGGAGTAGACTTGAGGGCAGCTAACAACAGCAACAAGCAGCAAAACTGTTTGATTCCAGAGTCCATGCTTTTTCCAGTAAACCACAGCTGTCCCTTTGGAAGACAGTCTCTGGAGCAGTGGTTCCCAAAACTCTGCTTTACATAGTATCACTCTGGATCTTTAGACTATTTTGATGCCTGGTTCCCATGCCTACACATTCTGATTTAATTAGCATGGGGCGAGACCTCGCCATCAGGATTTTAAAAGCTTCCCAGGTGATGCTAAAGGGCAGAAAAGTTTGACAGTCACCATTCTGGAGGCAAGTATATAGTGCTTTGATGTTAAATGATGACATTACAGTTACTTCTTTCTGAAGTTGCTTCTTTTTCGGTGGTTCCCAGCTGAGCTGCCCAATAGAATCACCGAGAGAGCTTTATAAAAATACTGGCGTTTGGGATCACCCTCCTAGATTCTGACTCACACGGTCTGGAGTAGGACCAGAATATATTTTTAAAGCCCTCCCAATGATTCTGCTGTATAGCTAGGATTCAAAGCCATCGTATCAGGAAAAAATAATGGAGTACCTGTCTTGTGAATCATTTTGAAAACTCTCAGTACTAGTGGAAAGTAAAGTAGGTTTTCATAGCAAAGCTGATTCCTCAACCACCCACTGGAGATTTTGAAGGGTGAAATGTGTCCAGCTGTCCCCGACAGGAAGTGTCTACACATATTTGCAGAACTTCTCTACAGGACTTCTAACAGGTTCATTCCAGTTCAAACCCCTGCTGAGAATTTGCATTTCTAATACGTTCCCAAACCAAAACCAAAAACCAAACCCTCTTGCCATTGAATTGATTCCGACTCAGAGGGACCCTATAGGACAGAGTAGAACTACCCAACAAGTTCCCAGGCAATGCTAATGATGCTGGTTAGGGACCAATTCTGAGAACCGCTAGTAAGTAGAGCAGTGGCTCTCAAAATTTATTATACATAAGAATCACCTGGGGATCTTGTTAAACTGTAGATTCGTTTTTTGTTTTTGTTTTTGTTTTTTTTGATGTTGCTGTTGGATTTTTTTTTTTAATTGTACTTAAGATGAGGGTTTACAGGACAAACTAGTTTCTCATTAAACAGTACACATATTGTTTTATGACATTGGTTAACAACCTCATGACATGTCAACACTCTCCCATCTCAACCTTGGGTTCCCTACTACCAGCTTTCCTGTTCCCTTCTGCCTTCTAGTCCCTGCCCCTGGGCTGTTGTGCCCCATTAGTCTCCTTTTGTTTTATGAGTCTGTCTAATCTTTGACTAAAGGGTGAACCTCAGGAGTCACTTCATTACTGAGCTAAAAGGGTATCTGGGGGTCATACTCTCAGGGTTTCTCCAGTCTCTGTCAGGACAGTAAGACTGATCTTTTTTTGTGAATTAGAATTTTATTCTACATTTATCTCCAGCTCTGTCCAGGACATTCTATTGTGATCCCTGTCAGAGCAGTCGGTGGTGGCAGCTGGGCACCATCTAGTTGTGTTGGACTCAGTCTCATGGAGGCTGTGGTAGAAGTGGTCCATTAGTCCTTTGGACAAATCCTTCCCTTGTATCTTTAGTTTTCTTCATTATCCCTTGCTCCCAAAGGGATGAGACCAGTGGAGTATCTTAGATGGCCACTCACAGGCTTTTAAGGCCCCAGATACTACTCACCAAAGCAGAATGTAGAGCATTTTCTTGATAAACTATGTTATGCCATCTGAGCTAGATGTTCCCTGACACCATGGTCCTTACAGCCCTTGGCCCAGTAATTCAGTCCCTCAGGGAGTTTGGATGCGTCTATGGAGCTTCCATGACCTTGCCTTGCACAAGTTGTGCTGGCTTCCCCAGTTAAAATGTAGATTCTGATTCAGTATAACTGTGGTGGAAATGCAAATTCTCAGCAGGGGTTGGAACTGGAATGAACCCGTCCGAAGCCCTGCTTCTCTATCAGCACTGAGTAAGGTCTTGCTGTTTTTCAAGAACAGCCAAATGAATACTTGTAACCTAGAATTCATAAGTGGAGGGGAGAGCTTATTGAAGGTATTTTAGAAATAGTATTAGAAAGCAGTCATGAGTTGCCCTTAAGCATGAAAGAGGCATAAGATTGTTGTCCTTAAGGACTAAAACCACTCAGTGAGAGATTAACACACATCAGGCTATGTGCAAGGTTGCTAAATTATCTCCTCTACGGGTTTTTAATTGCAAGGGGGAAAAGATAGCATTTCAATGGAAAATTCTGACAGCTACCACCTTAATCTAGTGGTCAAAGTTAGTGTCACTCACAGTGGGTCACCCTGACATTGTGTGACTCCTTATAGGATACAACGTGAAGTACCCAGGATTGCCTATGAAGCACTCATGCCAAAGATGTTTAACCTGAGTCTTGTCAAACCTCTACACCTAACTTCCAGCTGACAGGAAACACAGGGTGACAGGAACAGGTGAATGGCACTATGAAAACTCAAGCAGGTAAATCCAGAATGTGGAACCTTCTACAAGACAGCTAGTCTAGTCTCTTTAAAAGGTTAACATTAAAAAAAAAAAAAGTACACTTTTTTTTTTAGCACAAAAGGAAATAAAAAGACATACTAACTAAATGCAATACCTTGTTTGGATCCTGGTTTTGAAGGGTGAAAAAGAAAGACTTATAAAGGATATTTTAGGGAAATTTGAATATGGACCGGATATTAGATGGTATTAGGGAGAAATTGTTATTTGTCTCAAGTGTGATAATAGTATTGTGGTTATGTTGGAGAACGTTCTTATTTTTAGCTCAGCTATATAGGGATGAAGTGTCTCAATGTCTGAAACTTATTTTCAAATGCTTCATCAAAATAAAAAATATATATATACATACACATAAACACACTCAAACATACATACAAGCAAAGCAAATGTCAAAATGTTAACAGTTGTTTAATAAAGGTGGTGGATACATGTTGTTTTTTTCTTCCAACTTTTTTGAATGTTTTAAGTGATTTTCATAAAATTGGGGGAAATAACCATAGTTATAATCTCCCCATGCTACAAAACGCCTCTTCAAGATCTGCTCTCCTGGAATGTTGGAGGTTGGCGTCATTCCTGAAACTTCCTCAGAGTTTCTTCTGTCAGACTTCTGGAAGTATTCATTCATGTGATTGCATCAATGGACAGTTTCTTTCTCAATCTCGATCTTAAATGTTTCTGGAATTATTTAAATAGCTTTTCTGAGGCTCATCTGAGGAGCTGACTCACCCTCTATACAGCTAGCTAGACTTACCAGATTCCTTAATGCACATGCCATGCATCAACTTTGTTGGATACAGACTTAAAAGGAAATATATATATATGAGCATACAGTGAAGTGATTTTTTTTTAAACAGTAAAGTATAATTTATATATCCAAATGTCCCCTTCAAAAACATACCAGTGCCCATTGCCATTGAGTCAATTTTGATTCATGAGGACCCCATGTGTGTCAAACTAGAACTGTGCTCTGCAGGGCTTTCGATGGCTGAGTTTTTGGAAGTACTGCCAGGCTTTTCTTCTTAAGTTCCTCTGGGTGGACTTGAACCTCCAGCCTTCCAGTTAGCAGCCAAGTGTGTTAATTCTTTGCACCACCCAGGGGGATACCTTGCACAAAACAGGATTTGAAAGTCTGCCTTTTAGAATCACTTTCAGAGCCTATTTTACCTTCTTCCCAGTGGTCACAAACCTTTGTCCTTTAAGGCTAGACTTGATTTGTGTGAACAGCAAAATGTCATTGAGGTCACTCATTGTAAATTAAGTGATCAAGGAAGCTCAGGAACGTCCTTCTGGCCAAACACAAAGTTTGACTATGCATGGTGATATTTATTTTCTGAAATAAACTAGCTCTGATAATAATTCTTTAAAGAGGTGGTTCAAAAATATTTCAGGCAATGTCAGCATCATTTGAAAAACTTTGCAAGGTAAAACTTTGCAAGGTAATCTGTTCAGATGGTCCATTGTTCCCTTGGATGTGGAAATTTGAATCTTGACTCTGAAACCACTACCTAAAGAATCTTTCTGTAACTCAGTTTTCTCATTTGTAAAACAAGTGTAACAATGCCTACCTCAAAGAGTTGTGAGGCTAAATGAGCTAATACACACAAGGCATTTAAAACATGCATGACATCTAGTAAGTCTCAATAAAACATTAGCTATTATTATAAATATTGTTACTACTATTTATCGAATATTCAGATATATTACTTTCCAGTTACATTTCATGCATAGGGCCTTGAGTAAGATGGTCTTTTTAGTTGCAGATGAGAGAACCTCACTCAAAATAGCTTAAGTAAAATAATGTAATAGGACCATCTAGCTGGGAAGTCCAAGTGCAGTGCTAGCATTAGGTATGGCTAGATCCAGGATTAAAACCACAACTTTAAGGCTCTGTTATTGCTCTCCATCTGTTATGGATTGAATTGTGTCCCCCAAGAAGATGTGTTGAAGTCCTAATTCCTGGTACCTGTGAAGGTGACCTGATTTGAAAATAGCATCTTTGAAGATGTTATCAATTAAGTTAATATGAGGTGGTATTTAATCCAATCTGACAGGTGTCCTTATAAAAAAGAAGAGAAACAGAGCGACAGACAGAGGAGGACAATTATGTGAAGATGCATCTACAAGCCAAGGAATGCCTGGGGCTACCAGAAGCTGGGAGAGAAAAAAGAGAACCTTCCTCTAGAGGCTTTAGAAGGAGGATAGTCCAGCTCTAGCCATGATGATTTGGACTTCTCCAGAAGTGTGAGAAAATACATTTCTATTCTTATACGCCATCCTTTTTTTGTGGTAGGTCGTTACAGCAGTCCTACACCTTCTCTCAGCTCTGCTGCTTTTTCGGTGATGGGCTCATTCTGTGGCAGCCTCTCTCCATGATGTGGGCAAGTTGCCCACCGGCAGCAAGGCAATGCTCCATGCCTTAAGCACTATAGCTCACAATCCCAGAGGAGGAGACCCTCTCTCCTCCAGCAGGCACGTGTCATCATTCAAGGACAACCCCAACTGACCATACTTGATTCCTGCCCACCCTTGAAAAACCTGCTATGCTGAGAGATGGAGCTCTGAGATTGGCTGATGTAGGTCCCAAGGGCACCCTGGGGCAGGAGCAGGAGGGGCCCTCCAGGCCCCCATAGAGTTGGGTAGATGGTTACCCAAGGAAGTCTTGCAAGCAAAGACAAACCCACTGTCTCAGAATTGAACAACCTGCTTTAGTTCATTCCATGTCCCTTTATCTATCACCTGATAGTTACCATTTCTAGTTACTTACTATGTGTCAGAAACTACACTAGGGGCTGTACAGAAAAATAAAATGTAATGAAAGCTAACCTTGATTGAATGATTGATATATGCCAGATTCTAGGTTATGTATTCTAGGAGTATTATCTCACTCAGCCTTGCTAATAAACCTGTGTGGTAGGCACTTTTATCACCCCAGTTAATAAAACTGAGACACAGAGGATTAGCTGCCCAAGGCTACATTCCTAGGACAGAGCCAGGATTTGGACCCAAGGTGATGTGACTGTGGAGCCCTTGCTGTACATGTTCTGCCCATTTAATTTCCATAAAAGTCCTTTGAGACAAGACATTATTAAAACCACTACATTGTAGTTGGGGAAATTAGACTCAAAAAAGTTAAATAAATTTCTCAAGGTCATTCCCAGGCACTGTGCTAGGCAATTGGGAGTCAGAAATGAAGCCATGGCCCCTTGACAGGGTTGCTGTGTGTGGTTGCACAGCTTGAGCTGTGCCTGGCTCATTGGGTGGGTGGTAATTAGGACTGAAACTCAGCCGGAGACCTGCGCACACACCGTGACCTTGACCCTGGCTGCATTTGCACAATGCAAACTTCCATTCACCAAGCTGTGCCTATGAGGTTGCGTCTGACCAGAGGGGGAATCTTTTTAAATTTGCACGAAATCTCTAGATGGGTTACCAGGCCCCTGACCACTAAGGCAAGCTGACAAACAGATTATTATCATGGAACATTGTAAGTACTGAGGAAGAGACTTGCCCAGAGAGCTAAGGGACACAAGGAAAGGCATTTGGCTTCAACAGGCCACCTTCAATATAGTCTGGGTCCAGTAGTCCAGACTTCAACAGGCTACCTGGTCTTGTCTGAGGACATTTGCCAAGCAAACCGGTCCTATTTGAGTGGGAGCACTAGGCTTATTCAGGGCCTGCTGTCTAGATTCACTCTGAGAAGAGCAGGTCTGGTGTCCAATTTAGTAGTCCAGACCTGATAGAAGTACAACAATTTGTTCCAAGGCAATTGTATAATGTAGAAAAGATAAATTCAAGAATTATGAGAACAGCTCCAGTTGCTGTAAAATCGACTCTGACTCATGGTTATCCCATGTGTGTCAGAGTAGAACTGTTCCCCATAGAGTTTTTAGTGTCTGATTTTTTTAAAAAAATAGATCACCAGATCTTTCTTCATAGGTGCCTCAAAGATTTGGGCTAACTCAAACCTCCAGTCTTTTGGTTTACAGCCAAGAATGTTAACCATTTGCACCACCCAGGGGTTCCTATGGGAGCAGCTAGTTACTCATTAATCTGGACATGATTGTGTGGGAACGAGGTGGCTAAAGCCACCTGTAGTAGCCACTGCTACTTGCCTACCCCAGAATTATTCCCCTTATTCCTTGCTGTCAGAACCCCAGTGTTCTGACACCCTTATGTTGCATGGATCTCTCCCCAGAGAAATATTGATTAACCTAACCTGACTATCATAGTTTGAGTTCCTTCAGGAGTAGAGCTAAATACAAAGATTTTGGGAGGTGATCCCAGAAAATGACATAAAAAGAGTGTCAGAGACTTTATGATTATCATAGAAAAAATACATAAAGCACTAAGCACAAAGTTATCATAAAAGATCATAGTAGACTCTCGACACTCAATATGTGCCTATAATTATTACCTTGGAATAATTCTTTCCCGGTTTAACATACAGGCATCCAAAGCCACATAGGATCTGGGTGATGTTCTTGCAGAATTGACGTCCAGTCATGCAATGGTGTGCTCATTTTCAACACGGGCTAGGATATTCAGCACCTGGGGCCAACCAGCACACCCGTGACAAAAATGTTTGATTCCTGGCAACAATGAATCACTGTGCCAAGGAAGAAAAGTTAATGGCAGGAATGAACTGGCCCTATAAGGAGGTGGAGGAGACGGGGGCAACCACCTCTTTTGGGGAGTAGGGAAAAGCATGGTGACTCTGTTTATGTGGATTGTCTGATTGTACTTAATAGAACTTTTAAGACATAAATACATTTCAGTAAAGGGTAGGATAAAGGGAGAAAAGGTTTGAGTGAAGCACTAAAAATCTACCCCATAATACACCAAAATCTTTTCTCACTTTCTCACATAAAATAAAGTTTCAGCTAAGCACAAGATGGCCAGCTAGAGATTGCCAAGTTCTCATCAATGGAATGTTTAAGTGTAGCATGTCCATATTATTTGTTTAGAGGAAATTGTTCTCCTGGACTTTTTCTTTTTCCCCTTTTAGGGAGTTGGACTTTCTCCTGACTTATATTTGACCACACAGAAGAGGGCTGTTTTAGTCTGAGTATTAGCAGAAAAAAAAAGTTTCCCTTCCTAAGATGAAACCCCAAAGTTCAGGATGTCAAAGGGTTGTTTGTTGTTAGCTGCCTTTGAGTCGGCTCCAACTCATGGTGTCCTGATGCATAACATAACACTGCCTGGTCCTGTGCTATCTTCATGATTGTTGGTGTGTCAGAGTCCATTGTTGTGACCATTGTGTTAATCCTTCTCACTGAGGGTTTCCTTCATCTTCACTGGTCCTCTACTTCACCAAAAATGATGTTCTTCTCCAGTGATCAGTCCCTCCTGATGAATCATCCCAAGTAAGTGAGTCAGTCTTTGGCAATATTCTGTGATCCATAGGGTTTTCACTGGCTAATTTTCAGAAGTAGAGTGCCAGGCCTTTCTTCCTAGTCTGTCATAGTCTGGAAGGTCCTCTGAAACCTGTCTGTCATGGGTGATTCTGCTGGTATTTGAAATACTGGTGGCATAGTTTCCAGCATCATAGCAACATGCAAGCACCATAGTATGACAAACTGACAGACAAGTGGTGGGCCAAAGGGTAGTTAATACCAAAAGAGTTATGGATGATACACATATATGTGGTGAATACAGCATTTACATTTATTTCTTCAACAAGCCAAATGGAGAGGGTTGGTAGGGAGAGGCTGGATGATAGGCACCCACAACCTTATTGAGATGATCAGTCTCTCTCTGCCCTTGCCTCTGCTGACTCTCAGGTGATGTGTCAGTGACCTCTGCTAGCAAGATTTCTCCTTCTTCTCTGCAGAAGGAGGTTGGGATTGCCTCCAGACTGCATGTAACAGCCTGCAAAAACCCAGTTCAGCATTCTCTGAAGAGACGCGTGAGATCGATGCATATTGCTCAGAGAAGCTACGGCAGGCTGGGCTTTCCTGTAAAACCTGTTAGTAGGGGGTTGGGAGTTACACGTCCAGGGGTATGAGCATCAGCTTAGATACTCCATGGTGCCTCCATTGACTGTCTCTTCAATGCAAGTAACTTGTTTACAGTGTTCACTTTTCAGGTATAAATGTATTTTCCTTGATTTTTTAAACTTTTCTCAAAACCAACATACTCAACAACAAATTTCATGTAAGCATTATTATGACATTTCCTAAGGACAACACGTTTATGATTTGTCAAAGTGGGGTATAAACTCTCTCAAAACAAGCTCCCTCTGATGTGAAAGGGGAGTGAGGCATTGTTTATAAATGCTTATACGTACTACATGTATCACAAGGACATAGCCAGTGGGATGGAGGAGCAACAAGATTTCTCAATGACCACATGCAGCTGAGCTGTTGTGCCCATCTGCCTGACCCAGACTGTTACTGGAAAGAGCAAAGGCTTCTTTCTTTTCTAAGACACTTTATTCTTGAATTTCTTCGTTCAGTGTAACGGATTACTTTTGTGTGCCCAGGGAAGATTGATGACAAGGACTCTTCATTAGAGCCAACAGAGAAAGAAAGCCTTCCCCTGAAGCTGGCACCCTGAGTTCGGACTTCTAGCCTCCTAGACTGTGAGACAGGGTAACTGTGGCCTGCCAAGGGGATTGGTTAGTTTTACCATCCTGCTGGGTTTGAAATGAGACACCCCATAGGCAAAAAAGAGAGGACCCCCACTACTACCAAGGAAGAACAGCCGGAAGCCAGTATGTCTTTTGGACCCTGGATCCCTGCTCTGAGAAGCTCCTGGAAGCAGAGATAGAGAGAGTGCGCCAACTGTAACCCTGAAGATAGTGAGAAGCAGTGGCAGCAGAGACTTGGCCGCAGACACCCGGCAGCAGGAGACAGCACAGTGGGCCTCCCAGCTCATGAAGAGAGAAAGTTGAGTGCCTTTGGGCAAAGGCCTAGGGCGAGGGATAGTCATGCCTGTGAGTATGACTGGGAAGAGGCTGTCCTGATGCAAGAACTGTATCCTTGAGTGTTCCTGAGCCTGAATTGTAACCTGTTACTTCCCTAATAAACCCCATAATCCTGAGTATGGTCTGTGAGCTCTGTGTGGCCATTGCAATGAATTATTGAACCCAACAGAGAAGCAGAGAGTGCTGTGGGGGGGACAGTTGGTGTCAGAATTGGTAAAGATGGTAGAGAGAGAAGGCATATCTGACCTCTGCCTCATAGGAATCAGACTTAGGCTGTTGATCTTGATTCTCCTTTCCCCTTGTGAAGTTAGAGGAGGTCAGACACCACCCCCATGCTATTTTTACATTTTGTTATAGTAGCTTAACCTTTACCCTGACAAATACACTGAGAGAGAGAGAGTAAATAGACAACCGACATATACTGAATAATGGAACAAATGAATGCATACATGAGTGATATGTAAGTGAATTCATATTTTCTGGTATGTCTAGACTACCACCCGTCTGTCAGTTTGTCACGCTGTGGTGGTTTGCATGTTGCTACGATGCTAGAAGCTATGCCACCAGTATCTCAAATACCAGTGAGATTACCCACGGTGGACAGGTTTCAGTGGAGTTTCCAGACTAAGATAGACTAGGATGAAAGCCTGGCTATCTACTTACAAAAATTAGCCAAGGAAAATCTATGGATCCCAAAAGAATACTGCCTGGTACAGTGACTGGGGAATGTTTTGTCCTGTTATACACAAAGTTGTCATGAGTTGGAGTCAAGTCAACGGCAACTAACAAATGTATGTCTAGAACAATGAAGCATACTGTATTGTATTGTTTTCTTTGTTTGGGGGACAGTATGTCTCCAAGGACAGCTCCAGCCTGTATAGGGTCACTCTGGATCACATCATGCCTAGATAGGAATGACCATTGTACCTCTGCACCATTCAGCTGTGGGTGGGACACTAAAAACCTGGGACAGGAACGCTGGCCTCCGGGTGCTCTGAGAATGAATTCAACAGCATTGCCAGCTACCCCCATACACAAATGCTCACATGTCAGAGCTTTTTAAGTGAAAAATTAAAGAACAGATGGCAAAATAAAGACTCTTTACATATGTGAATTCTGTTTTGTCTGTATGCATTTCACATTTTTTCATGTGTAATCAACATTTATGCCACTTCTTATGCATCATCAGTTCATTTTGCCAGCTCCATTTATAGCTAATAACAATCAGCAAGTTTTAAAGTTCTCTTCCTTATCACCTTTTACCACATGAGTACATATTGTCACTGTAACAATCACAGAAAAGAACACTGTTTCAGACAATTATTAAATTAGGTCTCAAGGTAAAAATGGCCTTTTCTTGACTGTAGGATCCAGCCACCACAAGGAAAACATTGGAGTGACGGATTTCTTGGAAGAATGCACTGATTGTTAAAGATGAAGGGGGAAACACTGGGTGTATGATATACTGAAGATAGCTCTTTAGAGAGTCTAAACTTACTAGAGCACAGACTGTGTTTAATTGTCATCTTAGATTCAGAGACATGCAAGTATTAAATTCAGAGACATTTCCTGTGCGTGACAAAATGGCTAGCACATGACTACTTTAACTGAAGAAGACAGAGACCACCTTTTAAGAAAGATAGTCTGAGGTCTGAGATTCTATTCATCTATTTCCAAACAGTGTCTGGCAGTAATTGTAAATTGCAGACTTCTATCTTATTCAACCACCACCCGTTGGTCAGTGGTGACTTATGTGTTGCTGTCATGCTAGAAGCTATGCCACTGGCATTTCAAATACCAACAGAGTTACCCATGGTGGACAGCTTTCAGTAGAGCTTCCAGACTAAGCCAGACTAAGAAAGGCCTGACGATCTACTTTCAAAAATTAGCCAATGAAAGCCATATGGGTCATAACAGAATATTGTTCAACATAGTGCTAGATGATGAGCCCCCTAGTTTGGAAGGCACTCAAAATACATAGTGGCCGCAACAATGGACTCAAGCATACCAACAGTCATGAAGATTGTGCAGGACCGGGCAGTGTTTCATTCTGTTGTACATAGGTTCACCATTAGGTGAAGCTGACTCAATGGCAACTAACAAAAACATTTTCTTTAAACCACTACAATTTGAGGGTTTTTTTGTTTCAGCCGCTTAGCTTTTATTCTAACAAACACACTAAGCATGACAGACTAAGTTCTTAATGGATATATGTTGAAGCATGCAGGCATGCAAACTTATTCCTAGATAAATTCACTGGGTCCCCAGGAGGTCAGTGAGGGTGAAGTATCAGACGGAGTTTTTCTAGAATGGAAAAGGAACCCGTTAACCTATTGCTGTCAAGTCGATTCCAACTCACAGTGAACCTATAGGACAGAGTAGAACTGCCCCATAGGGTTTCTAAGGAGCGGCTGGTGGATTCTAACTGCTGTCCTTTTGGTTGGCAGGTCAGCTCTTAACCACGGTGCCACTAGGACACCAAAAAAAAGTGCTTTTTTTTTTTTTTTTTTGATGTTGACCTTTTAAAGAGACTCAACTAGCTATCTTGCAGAAGGTTCCACATTCTAGATTTACCTGCTTGATTTTTCATGGTGCCATTCACCTTGTTCCTGTCACCCTGTGTTTTCTGTCAACTGGAAGTTAGGTGCAGAGGTTTGGCAAGATTCAGGTTAAACATCTTTGGCATGAATACTTAATAGGTGATCCTGTGTACCTCACATTGTATCCCATAAGGAAGAGGAACAGAAAGTAAAAAGGGGTCTACAGCCTGGTAATGGAAGGAGAGAAAAAACTGCGGAGTCTGTCTCTTCCCAGTAACTAGGTTTGAAGTTAACTCACATTGATTTGATGCTTACTATAACTAGGGACTGTTCTACGGCCTGTACGTGTGTTAACCCAACACAGTCTCACAACAGCCTTTGAAATAGGTATAGTTATTTGCTTCAATTTTTAGGTAATGGACTTAAGTCACAGAGAGGTTAATTGCCCAGCATCACACAATAGGAAGAGGCTGAGCTATGATCCAAAGACAGGCACTCTGGCTACAGAGTTTGTATGGATTGAATTGTGTCCCTCCAAAATATGGGTTGCGAATCCTAACCCCTGTACTTGTGGACTATATGATGGTCAGAAGAGACTCTGAAACTTGTTCTTGAACATAGAGTAGCTAAAGTGAATGGAAGAAATGATGAAGTAAAAGAGTTAAACAGAAGATTTCAAAGGGCAGTTCTAGAAGACAAAGTAAAATATTAAAATGAAGGGTGCAAAGACCTGGAGTTAGAAAACCAAAGGGGAAGAACACACACAGTATTTCTCAAGTTAAATGAACTGAATTAAAAACTCAAGCCTCGAGTTGCAATATTGAAGGATTCTATAGGCAAAAAATTGAATAACGCAGGAAGCATCAAAAGAAGATGGAAGGAATACACAGAGTCACTGTACCAAAAAGAATTAGTCAACATTCAATTATTTCAGGAGGTAGCATATGATTAAGAACCAATGGTGCTGAAGGAAGGAGTCCAAGTTGCACTGAAGGCATTGGTGAAAAACAAGGCTTCAGGAATTGACAGAATACCAATCGAGATGTTTCAACAAAGGGATGCAGTGCTGAAAGTGCTCACTTAGCTATGCCAAGAAATTTGGAAGACAGCTACCTGGCCAACCTACTGGAAGAGATCCATATTTGTGCCTATCCCAAAGAAAGGTGATCCAGCAGAATGTGGAAATTATCAAACAATATCATTAATATCACAGTAAGCAGTTGCAACAGTACATCAACAGGGAACTGCCAGAAATTCAAGCGGGATTCAGAGGAGAACGTGGAATGAGGGATATCATTGCTGATGTCAGACGGATCTTGGCTAAAAGCAGAAAATACCAGAAAGATGTTTGCCTTTGTTTTATTGACTATGCAGAGGCATTCGACTTTGTAGATCACAAGGAATTACGGATAATACTCAAAGAATGGGAATTCCAGAATACTTAATTATGCTCATGTGGAACCTGTACATAGACCAAGAGGCAGTCATTTGAACAGAATAAGGAGATGCTGCATGGTTTAAAATTAGAAAAGGTATGCATCAGGGTTATATCCTTTCATCATACTAATTCAATCTTAAAAATCTAGAAGTAGAAATACCATTCAAATTTGGTCAGAAAAGATGCTTTGTAATATCTTGATGTTTTGGATTCTGTTAAGGCTTGCTTTGTGGCCTAATATGCGGTCTATTCTGGAGAATGTTTCATGTGTGTGGAAAAAGAAAGTATACTTGACTGCTGTTGAGTGGAGTGTTCTGTATATGTGTATGAGATCAAGTTGGTTGACTGTGGCATTTAGATCTTCCGTGTTTTTATTGAGCTGATTTCTGAATTTCTGTCCTTCACCGAAAGTGGTGTGTTCAAGTCTCCTGCTATTATTGTGGAGCTGTCTGTTTCTCTTCTCAGTGCTGTTAGAGTTTGTTTTATGTATCTTGGAGCCCTGTCATTGGGTGGGTAGATATTTATTATGGCTATGTCCTCCTGGTGTGTTGACCCTTCATTCATTATATAGTGTCCTTCCTTATCTTTTGTGGTGGATTTTGCTTTAAAGTCTATTTTGTCAGAGATTAATATTGCCACTCCTGCTCTTTTTGGATTGTTGTTTGCTTGATATATATTTTTCCATCCTTTGAGTTTTAGTTTGTTTGTGTCTTTCAGTCTAAGGTGTGTCTGTTGTAAGCAGCATATGGATGGGTCATGTTTTTTAATCCATTCTGCCACTCTCTGTCTCTTTATTGGTGCATTTAGTCCATTTACATTCAGTGTAATTATTGATAGGTATGAGTTTAGTGCTGTTTTTTGATGTCTTTTTTTGTGTGTTGTTGATAGTTTCTTTGTTCCACTTAATTTTCTGTGCTGAGGCTTTTTCTTTATGTATTTTCTTTTAATCTTTTTCATTGTTGTTGATTTTGTATTTGCTGAGTCTTTATGTTTTTCTAGTTTTTTATTTTGATGTGTAGAATTGTTAGTTTCCTTTGTGGTTATCTTAATATTTACTCCTATTTTTCTAAGTTTAAACCACTCTTTTATTTCTTTCTGGTTTTTTTTTTTTTGTTGTTGTTGTTTATTGTTACAGTTTAAATGAAGTTTACATTTTAAGTTAGTCTCCCATACAAAAATTTATACATACATTGTTATGTGACCCTAACTGCTCTCCCATACTGTGACAGCACACTCCTCCTTTCCACCCCTGATTCCCCATGTCCATTCAACCAGCTCCTAACCCTCTCTGCCTTCCCATCTCACATCCATACAGAAGCTTCCCATTTAGTCTCTTGTATCTACTTGAGCTAAGAGGCACACTCCTCATGAGTATCACTTCAAGTCCCACAGTCCAGTCCAATCCCTGTCTGAAGAGTTGGCCTCAGAAATTGTTTTAGTTCTGAGCTGATAGAGAATCGGGGGGCCATGCTTTCCAGGGTTCCTCCAGTCTCATTCAGACCATTAAGTCTGGTCTTCTACTAGCATTTGAGTTCTGCACCCCACCTTTCTCCTGCTCCATCAGGGACTCTCTGTTGTGTTCCCTGGCAGGGCGGTCATTGGTGGTAGCCGGGCACCATCTAGTTCTTCTGGTCTCAGGCTGATGAAGTCTCTGGTTTATGTGGCCCTTTCCGTCTCTTGGGCTAATACTTGCCTTGTGTCTTTGGTGTTCTTCATTCTCCTTTACCCCAGGTGGCTGGGAACAATTGATGCATCTTAGATGGCTGCTTGCAAGCTTTTAAGACCCCAGAAGCCACTCACCAAAGTAGGATGTAGAACATTTTCTTAATAAACTTTGTTATGCCAGTTGACCCAGATGTCCCCTGAAAGCATGGTCCCCAGATCCCTACCCCTACTACTCTGTCCCTCAAAGTGTTTTATTGTATTCAGGAAACTTCTTAGCTTTGTAAACCACTCTTTTATTTCTTGATATCACCTTGACTTCCTCTCCATACAAAAAATCTATGTCTACATTATTTACTCCCTCTTTTTTGTTTTAATGTTGTCATCTTTTACATATTGAAGTCTCTATTTCCCTATTTTCAGTGTTTTAGCTTTGATTTATTTTTGCGACTTCCCTATCTGGGTTGCTATCTGGTTGTTCTGTCCTGTGTTTTAGTCTTGGGTTGTTATCTGACGTTATTAATTTTCTAACCGGAAGACTCCCTTTAGTGTTTCTTGTAATTTTGGCTTGCTTTTTACAAATTCCCTAATCTTCTGTTTATCTGGAAATGTCCTAATTTCGCCATCATATTTGAGAGACAGTTTTGCTGGATATATAATTCTTGGCTGGCATTTTTTTCCTTCAAGTCTTTGTATATGTCATCCCATTGCCTTCTTGCCTGCATGGTTTCTGCTGTGTAGTCCGAGCTTATTCTTATTGACTCTCCTTTGTAGATGACTTTTTGTTTATCCCTAGCCACTGTCAAAATTCTCTATCTTTGGTTTTGGCAAGTTTGATTATAATATGTCTTGATGACTTTCTTTTGGGATCTACCTTGTGTGGTGTTCGATGAGCTTCTTGGATAGATATCTTCTCATCTTTTATGATATCAGGGAAGTTTTCTGCCAACAAATCTTCAACAATTCTCTCTGTATTTTCTGTTACCACCCCCCCCCCCATTCTGATACTCCAATCACTCATAGTTTACTCCTCTTGATAGAGTCCCACATAATTCTTACAGTTTCTTCATTTTTTAAAATTCTTTCACCTAATTTTTCCTCAAATAAGTTGGTGTCAAGTGCTTTATCTTCAATCTCACTAATTCTGACTTCCATTGCCTCAATTCTGTTCCTATTACTTTCTATTGAGTTGTCTAATTCTTAAATTTTGTTAATCTTTTGGATTTCCATTTGCTGTCTCTCTATGGATTCTTGCAGCCTGTTAAATTTGTCATTGTGCTCTTCTATAATCTTCTTAAGTTCCTCTATTGCTTTGTCTGTATGTTCCTTGGCTTGTTCTGCATTTTGCATGATCTCCTTTCTAATCTCTTGAAGAACTCTGTAAATTAATCTTTTGAATTCTACCTCCACTAATTCCAAGAGTTTCTCTTCCTCTAGGACGTTTCTTGGTTCTTTGTTTTGGTCACTTGCTGAAGCCATCATAATCTGCCTCTTTATGTGATTTGATATTCACTGTTGTCTCTGAGCCATCAATAAGTTATTATATTTATTTATTTAATGTTTGGTTACTGTGTCCTAGCTTTTGTTTTGTTTTGTTTTAATATGCCCAAATAGGCTGCTTGTGTGAGCTACTTTGATTACTGGTGTCTTTGAAGCTGTCACGTCTGTCACTAGGTGGTTAGAGCTGTTACTAAGCTTGTGAGCCTAGGAGTCTGTTTACTTTTCTTGTGTGGATTCAGCTCAGGTGTCCAGGTTGTCTGTCACCGAGTGTGTGGTGCAGACTCTCACCTACAGTCCTAGACAGGCAGGACTATGTAGGGGTGATTGGAGTAAGCACAGGTATCTGGCTACAGTAGAGGTTATGTGCTGAACAAGGTAGGGGGCTGACAGCTGCCCCTGAGTGGATGGAAGGTGTGTCCCTGTTCCCTAGAGCGCTTAGGTGGGTGGGTTTTGCAGCCAAACTTGGGGCACCAATGCTGTTAGCCGTAAAGACTGGGAGGCATCACTTATTCTCGGACCCCTGTCGTGGGTGGCTAAGTGGAGTGGGTAGAGCCTCCAGCCCTCAGGCCCATGATGTGGGTAGGTGAAGACCCTGCTTAATGGCTAGGGTGGTGACAAATGCCACAAATCTGCCACTCCCCCTTAGCTGTTGCAGTTGAAAATAGGCTTCAGGTATATACCCTGTTGTAGTGTGCTAATGAGGGCCTACACTGTTGAAACGGGCCCACACAGGTCTATGCAGGGCTGAAAGGCATTCAGAGTCCATGGACCCCTTATGCCTGTGCCTAGGCAAAGGGGCTGTGCCTGCTCTGAGTTCACAGCTTAGGGGAGCTGGCAGATTATTTTTTCCTGTTTGTTAATTTGTTCCCTCTCCAAAGCCAGGAGAATGGCTTGGGGTACATGAAGGTCCCACTTCTGGCCCAGGGGACTTGGCAATTGCTGAAGCTGGACCAGGACTGGAGCGGGGAGGGGGCAGGTAAATGGGAGAGAGATAGTTCCCAGAGGGGGAAAGGTTTTTTTGATCCCTCGTGGTAGGTTAGACACTTGCACTTCATTGTCAAAGACTCAGCTTCGCTTCTCCCTGGTTCCAGAGGCTTGTGTAGACTCTCCACCACTCGGTTTCTCCCAGTGTGGAAAATGCTTCCAGAGTGCTACTGCTTGTCTCTGCCCTCATGCGACGGCCGATCCAGCCTGCAGCATGCCAGCCAGGTCAGGCCTGGCAAATCCTCATTGCTTCTGAACTGTCTCTTCCTTCCCCTGCCTCTCAGTCTGACTCCTCAACTTTCTCTTTGATTGTCAAGGCTTTTAGATTGTCATATACAATCAATTCACTTGTTTTCTAGGGTCTTTGTTGTAAGAGGAACCACAGGAAGTCTCTGACTACTCTGCTATCTTGGCCCCGCCTCCACCCTTCAAACTTGGAACTGAAGCCACTCCCAGAGGCCACCTTTCAGCCAAATAATAGATTGGCCTATAAAACAAACAATAACACCATAAGGAATGTGCTCCACAGAGCAATCAATTACAGGAGATCAAAATGACAACATTCACCCAAAAGCAAAGATGAGAAGGCAGGGAGGGACAGGGAAACAGGATGAAGGGAAACACGGAAACCAGGGTGGAAATGGGAAGAGTGCTGATATATTGCAGGGATTGCAACCAATGTCACGGAACAATTTGTGTATGAATTATTGTATGGAAAACTAATTTGCTGTGTAAACCTCACCGAAAACACAATAAAATGTTCACAAAAAAAAAAAAGATGTCACTTTGAGGACTAAGATGTGCTTGGCCCAAGCCATGGTATTTTCAATCACCTCATATGCATGTGAAAGCTGGACAATGAATAAGGAAGACAATGGAAGAGTTGATACATTGGAATTATGGTGGAAGAAGTCTTGGAAGAAGTACAGCCAGAATACTCCTTAGAAGAAAGGATGGTGAGACATCGTCTCACTTTGTAATGTTATCAGGAGGAACCAGTCCCTGGTGAAGGACATCATGCTTGGTAAAGTAGAAGGTCAGCAAAAAAGAAGAAGATCCTCAATGAGATGGACTGACACAGTGGCTGCAACAATGGATTCAAACATAACAACAGTTGTAAGGAAGGCGCAAGACTGGACAGCATTTCTTTCTGTTGTACAGTGTGGTTATGAGTCGGAACCTACTTGAAGACACCTAACAACAATAACAACATACTTGATATAATTTCATTTGGGAATAAGGTTTTCTTTGTTATGTTAATGAGATCATATCAGTGTAGGGTGTGTATTAAGCCAGTCACTTTTGAAACATAAAAAGAGCAAATTAGGCACAAACGGAGAAAGATTGATGGCACATGGAGATCACAAAGGAACCGAAGAAGAGAAGTGAAAGAGACAAGGATTTTCTCCTAGAGAGGACAGAGAAAGCCCTCCCCTGGAGCCAGTACCCTAAATTCAGACGTGTAGCCTCCTAAACTGTGAGAAAATGAATTTCTGTTCATTAAAGCCACCTACTTGTGGTATTTCTGTTACAGCAACACTAAGAAGCTAAGACAAGAAAAGAGTCTATGCTCTTAACCACTTAGGTATACTTCCAGGGTCTTCAGAACTGGTGGGGGTTGAAATTCAACCAGGGCTCTGCTTGGCCGGCCCTGTGCTTTGACATGGAACCGTGTCTGCCCAGAGGAAGGATATTTTTTCTAATCAGCTCAAAGAGCCTTCTGCTGGCCAAGCCCCATGTTCACAAAAACAAAAACAAAAACCAAACCTGTTGTCATTGAGTCGATTCCAACTCATAGTGACCCTATAGGATGGAGTAGAACTGCCCCATAGGGTTTCCAAGGAGTGGCTGGTGGATTTGAACTGCCAACCTTTTGGTTATCAGGCAAGCTCTAAACCACTGCACCACCTGAGCTCCAGGATGGAGTAAAACTGCCCCATAGGGTTTCCAAGGAGAGGCTGGTGAATTCGAACTGCCAATCTTTTGGTTAGCAGCTGTAGCTGTTAACCACTGTGCCACCAGGGCTCCTCATGTTCACAAGGTTGTATCTATTCAGAGGGGACACTTTTTCTATTGTCACGTAAGTGAGATAGCCTGGCAGCTGCTGTGCACACTTTTTTAGTGCAGGCAAGCACTTAGGGTGGCCCAGTGGTGTGTGTGACAGCCATACTATGGCGTGTGTGCTGGCATAGCAATAACTGAGACAACTTTCACTCCTACGCCCTAATTATGGCTTTTGTGTTCTCCAGGCATCCACTTCCCCTCACGTGATCAGCCCAGCAGGAATGAACAACACTGAGCTTGAGCTCAGAGCTGTGGGCTGGCAGCACACAAAGTTAAAAGCCCCACCATAGAAATTTTTCACTGTTGTTTTATAAAATAAATCTTAAACAAATGTTCCCTTGGTGTGGAAAAAGCACAGCTCTGTGCTGCCTGTCACGCTGTGTGTAGCAGGAACACAGCAGTTCTGCAGGTATGGTTGTGGACACACCAAACAAAGTCAAGGGCCACACCCAAAGTTAAAACCTCCACCACAGAAATTTTTCATGGTTGTTGTTTTGTAAGAAACCATCTTGATCAGATGTTTTGACCATTCTACTTTTGAAAATTAGTAGAAAGAAATTAAAACCTCCATCTAACAGCCATAAAACGGACACTCTGGTTCTATGTCACATCCAAGTGAGGAGTCAGAAGTCTCAGACCGAGATTGCAGCCCTAACACCTCCTTATGTCAAGCCTTTAAAGAGGGTATTGTTTTTAATCATCCTTCATTTATAGAGGAGGAAGTTGAGGCTCAGAGTATTTAAGTGATTTTACCAAGATCATTTATCCAATAAGAGTCAAAGGCCAGCCTCAAACAGAAGGCACAATTCAAATGCTTCAATCTCTCTGACCCATTCATGAGAAATAATTGTTCCTCATCTGAACCTCACAGGACTGGTAAATACCCCTATTACCACAATGTGTCCTAATTATGTATATGTGTAAACCCTTAGATTTACCAAACCCTGTGGTTCAGTCTTCCTATGCTATCATGATTTAAAGGGCAGAAACAGCCAAAATATTCAAAAAGAAAATCTTTAATTGTCTCTTAAAAATAAAAGGGGGAGATCCATTTCAAAATCCTCAGCAACATTTTTAAATTCCCTTTCTCCCTTCTCCCCAACTCTCTCTTATCCCATAGTTCCAGAGCCTTTCCCATCCTCCTGAAGTTCTCCCCTGGCCTGAAAAGACTTTTTTCTCTCACTTTCTTATCTCTTCTCTCAGAACCACTCACTACTAGATCTACTTAGTTATCCTCTAAGTCTTTCACCTTCCCATCAGCTATTTTTAATTCTGAATCACAATTTTTTACCTCAAAGAGTGTTCCACACCAGAAAAGTTCCACTGGTGAGCAGGCCAAGACAGCAGTCACTTCATCTACACCAGAGTTAGGAGGTGGGCAAAGGACAGCCTGGGAACACTCAATAATTTTTTGCCTTGCCACACTAATAATAATAGTAAACCATTTTGTAAGTATCACTTAAGTTTCAGATGTTGTTCCAGTCATCTTATCTACACTATTTCTAATCTTCTCAATAATCCTGAAAAGTAGATATTTCATTTGAAAAAACTGACCCAGAGATAATCTGCTGTGATGGTTAAGGTTGTGTGTCATCTTGGCTGGGCCATGATTCTCAGAGGTTTGGCAGTTATGATGTAGTTCAGCAGTCTTATGATGTAGTTTGGCAGTCGGATGATGTTGTGATCACTTCCGTAATGAGATTTAATATAATGTGATCACCTCCATGATGGAATCTGCTGTGAGTAACCAATCAGTTGAAAGGGAGTTTCCTTGGGCATGTGGCCTGCATCGAATATAAATGGACTTTCTGACAAGGCTCATGGGCTTTTCTCACTCTCGATCCTGCAGCCGGATCCTGTTCGTCTGACCTCCGGTTCTTGGGACTTGAGCTAGCAGCTTACCTGTGGTCTTGCCTGCTGATTTTGGAATTCGTCTATCTTTGTAGCCTGTGAGCAAGAGTCTTGTACTCTGACCTACTGATCTTGGGTTCACCAGCCCCTGCAGCTATGTGAATCAGAAGCCTCTATCCTGAGCCACGAACTTGGGATGTTCCAGCCTCTACAACTGCATGAGCCATCTCCTTCTTATAAATCTCTCTCTATATATATTTACACTGTTTACTGGTCTTGCTTCTCTGGAGAACCCAGCCTAAGACACCTGGTGTACCTAAGTTTTCACAGGACTCCCCTCAGAGCCATCTCCCTTTCCCCTGTCCCACACTACCTCTCACCTAGTCTTCTAACTAACCTGTGAGTGCTTCAGTGTCAGGCACCTTGTCTTACTCATCATTTTATGCCCAGAGCCTAGCACAGAGGTGGGCACATAACAAGTATTAGAACAAAATGCAATGCTCTCACGGCAACTTCAGTACAATTCTAATAGAAATCACCCCTGGTGCCACCTCATTCTCACCCACAAAGGTGACAGTTTTCCTTGTTCTCCTTTACTGGAGCCATAAAGTTTACATGTTAGAATCCTTAGTTCTTAGAATCCTTGGGCATATTGGATTGACTTTGGCGTACATGAGCCCAAACCTTTTACTTTCCCCACAAGGAAAGAGAATCCAGGGAAGTCACTCATCTGATCAATGGCCTAGCCAGAGCTCTTTCTGTAAGATCACACTGCTTCTCCTCACTAAAGCGTAGTTGCCAATAGACCACAAAGCAGGACTTTGGCACTGGTATTCTTCAGGTGGTTTTCTAGGTGCCAATCTGGACCTATTCCCAGCAAAGCATATGACAAACAGATTCTCTTTACATAGTTTTCCAGGAAGTTTTATATTGTATCACTGAACTCAGAATAGGTTGAATCAAAATTCCCCTTCAATTCAGGGAAAGCCATTTGACCTCCAATGCTTTTGTTCTCTCATCAAAACATGCAAGGGCACTGACTTGGGAATTAAAAAGGAGATTTATGTTCTAGTCCTAACTCTGTTATTTGACCTTGGTCAATTTACCATCTGACAGTTGACTTTGGCTTAGGGGCTCACTGACAGCCTTGCTAAGCGTTCCTTGGACTGCACAGCAATCTAGGATGCTTCTACCCTACCTTTCTTCTCTCTCTCCTTTACTCTGGGTGAAACTGTATTGTGGTCTGATGACTCTCCTAATCTTGCCTGCCTCCCTCCCCATTTTGTCTCAGAGGTGTTTCCTTTAATAAAATCCTCCTTGCACATTTAATCCCATTTTTGTATCACTTCTTGGAGGACCCAGACTAACAAAGGGCTCCAACCTACCTTTCCAAACACATTTCTTTATCATTCAAATTTGTCTCATAGAAGTATCTCAATCACGCATTCATGGCCCTTCCATATCGAGAACTCATTTTCGTTCAATCAGTATTTGCAGACTGTCCATCTTGTGTCAAGCACTGTGTTAGATGATGGTGATAACAGTAATGAACAAGTCCAACATGTCCTCCCGGAACCCACATTCTGGTGGAATGGCCCTCTGCCTTCATATTCCTTATCAAAAGTCTATTCCTTCTTCAAGACCTCCATCTGAGCATTTCCTAACTCTACTCAAATAATCACACTCAGAATATTTTGGAACCTTCAGAACCTTCCTGGATCTGTCTGTATTGCTGTTTTGGTGCTTTGGTTCCCTTTTTTGATGGGTGAATAAAAGCATTAGGATGTCAAATGGCTTTCCCTGAATTGAAGGGGAATTTTGATTCAACCTATTCTGAGTTCAGTGATACAATATAAAACTTCCTGGAAAACTATGTTACATAGTGTGTGTATTATTTACGCAGCATGATTATTAAACGCTTGAGGGTAGGAGCAGTCTTATAGTCTTTTATATTTTTGTGTGCTAAGGCAGCAGTTCAAACCCTCTAGCCACTTCACAGGAGAAAGATGTGGCAGTCAGCTTCCATAAAGATTACAGCCTTGGAAACCCTATGGGGCAGTTCTACTCTGTCCTATAAAGTCTCTTTGAGTTGGAATTGACTTGATGGCAACTGGGTTGTTTTTGTTTGTTTGTTTAGTTGACTGTGCCATGGGGCCATCGATGGGAAAAGCTTCTTGTGAGGTATTATTACCTTCATTTGACAGTTGAGGACATTTGAACTCACAGTGGTAATTAGTCCAAGGTCATATTCCTAGTTGAAAGTGGAACTGGTATTTGAAATCAGGACTACAGGATTTTAAAGCTTCTTTTCCTTGTTTGTCTTGAACATTTAATATATTTTATGTTCCTTTCTGTTCTTATTAATATTCTCCAGTTTTAAAATATTTCTCATCTCCTTTAGTTTGAGTGCAGTTTTTATTTTATTCTCCCTTTTCCTCCCTAAGTCTATAATTTAAAAAATGTTTCCATGTATTTTTTTTTCTTTCAGCTCACATCTCCCTTATTTGATGTCTCTTCATGCTCATTTCTCTTACATTTGGTCACCCTTCCTTCATATTTAAGTGATCATAATTCAAACATTACTTTTCTGTTCTAGTCACTCTTTATACCATCTTTCGATATTTCTTGTTGCCTCATCTTTGTGACAATTCATTCCTGTGGAACTAGGAATATTTTTGGTTTGATTTAACTTAATTTCAACCAGTCAACCAACCAATCAATACAGTCTGTGAAATAATAAAAGTATTACCTTTAAGTGTCCAAACAATGTTTGCATGTTAAATATCAGGCCTTTTTATTACATAAACTTGAAGTTTACTATTGACTCTTTTTTGGTTCAGTGTACTAAAACAAATGTTATACAGTAAAGTCACTGAAAATCACACAGTGAGTTCCTGGAAACAGCTGAATTCTAAGCAACGGCGTCATTGTTCACAGGCAAGAAAGGTAAGGGACATGAACTTGAAAGGTAGAGACCCACTTGATAAGCAGCAGCGTAATCACCCGCTTTTTACTATGTAGCCTCTCAAAATACGTGGGCTTTAGTCTGATGAGCTGTTTATATAAATTAATTATATTAGATTAACAAACAAAAAAATAAATTGGTTTTCAAATTTACTATTTTCAAGAGACTAATTCGAGAAACTGTAAATTGATTTTCCTATTACAAGTAGATCAATGCAGATACTGTCTTAAAACTTTAGTAGTTCATATATTCAAAAACACAGAAATTAAATACTATTTAATCCTCTCAATATAATCAAAATATTTCTTGTATATTATGCTGGTATTTCTAATAGCCATAGAAAATGGATTATACGTTTTCTCTTAAAAAAATGAAAGAAAGTAAGGAAAAAAAAGTAACAAAAACAGATTAATGGTACTTCTTAAAGCATAATTAGGAGGCATATATGAATGATATCTATAGTTACAGCAGTGTGGAATCCAGTGGTATTAGTCAAGATTGACTAATTACTATAATAATCAGCCCCAACACATCAGTGCTTGACAAAATAAAAGCTCATTTCTCGCTTACAAAACAGTCCAATGTAGATGTTCATGGCCAGGTAGCCTTCTTGAGTGGTTTTCTTCCAAGCAGTGACTCACGACCCAGGCTCCTTCCATTTGGTATCTCTATCGTACCCTAAGGCTCCAAGGTCCTCTGCTTCCAGCTTCATAGATAGCAAGAAGGAAAAAAAAGGAAGAGGGAGGTGAAGCCAACATGATGCCGTGGACAGACATACCAGCAAAGACCTGGAAAACCAAGTAAAATAGATACAGATGTCAATCCTGGAACCCTGAGCATCAATGAAGGGATAAAGAACTAGATCAAACACTGAATGGAAGAAGAAACTGACAGAAAACAGAGAATGAGGAGAGATACAGAGTGGCAGTCTCCTGCCAACTAACTTGGCAGAGCATGGCCATCTTGAAACACAGACAGCAATGACCCCAGACAGGGAGTACGAGAAGGCAACTTCATGGAGCTGCCAACAGGAGACAGAGCACGCAGTAACCAGGGAAACACACTCTGGTGAATAAAAGCAAGAACCCCTCCATCCCTGGGTCCACGATACAAGCCCACCACCTGGGCCCGCCCCACCCCCTCCTTCCACGTGGTTTCTTTTTTTCTTCTTTTCTTTCTTCCTTTTCTTTCTCCCTCACATCTAGCCCCATACTACACCTCCCCCCTTCCTGCCAGCCCCCACTGCACTACCATGGATAGAGTGCTCACCACTGCCCTGGGTCTGCCCTACCCATTAGCCCCACCACGCTGCTATATTTTTTCTTCTTTCTTTTCTTTCTCCCTCCCACCGAGCCCTGTATGCCACTCCACCTCCTTCCTGCAGGCCTCTGGTTTCACCTCTTCTCCACCTTCCAGCTCCTACCACACCATCTTTTTTTCTCTTTCTTTTCTTTCCTTTCTCCCTCCCACCTGGCCCCATATGCCACCTCCCCACTTTCCACTGGCCCCGGCCATGCCACCATGGCTAGAGCACCCACAGCACTCAGGCCCGCTCCTGCTTCAGGCCCACATCACCCCTTCCTTCCCACCACTAGACCATCAGCTGAATGGTGGGAAGCAAGTCTGTACCACCCCCGTCAGACACCCTCACTCATCTACCAAGGCACTGTGAATGCTCCCACAGCGCTGGACCAACATCAGGAGGCAGACAATGCCCACCCCGTCTGCCCTCAACCACCTCACTAAACCAATGCACAGTGAAGTGGCCTCACCCTGCCTGCTGCTGCCCTGCCAACCCAGACAAGGTCATGATAGCTAGTATGTCCACAAACAGCAAAGCACAACTGGCCCACCTGGCCCCCATGCCCTGACATATCAAAACAAAACAAAAAAGCAGGACAAAACAAACAAATATGCAATCAATAAATAAAGAAAACAATACCTTAATGTCTCAGAGACAGCAGACTATATCAAAACATATAAAAAAGCAGAACAAGATGGTTTCAGAAAGTGAACAAAATAATCAGATAACCTTTCAGTTGAAGAAAAGACAATGCAACTACCTGCTATGGAATTCAAAAGACTAATATTATGGCTTTCAAAGATATTAGGAAAGAGATTAAGCAAAGCACAGCAACGACTAGAAGGCAGGAGGGGACAAGAAAGTTGGTAATAGGGAGCCCAAGGTCAAGAAGGGAGAGTGTCAACTTGTTGTAGGTTTGGTAACCAATGTTACAAAAAACATGTGAACTAATTGTTTAATGAGAAGCTAATTTGTTCTGTAAACCTTCATCTGAAGTAAAATAATAAAAAAAGGAAGAAAGGTACAGATAAAGCCAAGGAAAAAATGGACAAAATCATGGAAAATGCAGACAAAACCAGTGAAAACATAGCCAAAATCAAGGAAAACAAAGCAATAGAATAATTCAGGAAAATAATACAAGAACAAAATAAACAAGCAATTAGAAATCTTACAAAAATAGCAACTAGAAATCCAAAAGATAAACAACAAAATTTCAGAAATGGACGATTCAACAGAAGGTTTTAGGAGCAATTTTGAAACAATGGAGGACAGAATGAGCAAGATTGAAGACAAATCCATGAAAGCCACTTTCAGGAAAAATTGGAGAAAAGAATGAAGAAAACCTAAGAATTATGAGAAAATCAAGGTGAAAGATACATATATTAAAAATCAAAGGATGGAAAAAATATAGCAATCAAAAAGTAACAAAAAAGAACAAGAGGGGTAATACTAATCTCAGATAAAACAGACTTTAAGGTCTAATCCATCATAAATGACAAGGAAGGCATTATATAAGGATTATGTTTTAGTATTAAGCAACTATAACCTTGATATGTATTAACAGATTGGTTTATTGTGTGGATTAAACAAGATAATGGAGTCACACTTTACTTGGATTAAATTCTAAAATTGGTGGCTAAATTAAGATGCACATATATTGCAATTCCTCTCTATCTCTCTTACTATTTCTCTCTCTCTCTCCTTCCTTCCCTCCCTCCTTTCTTCTCTCCTCTCTCTCTCTGTATATGAGAACAACTCAGATTATCTAAGCTGTTTGGAACCCACTTTCCGCTTAGCAAGATATTTTAAACATTTTCCCATGATAGCTGAATAATTTAAAACACATTTTCTATTTATGGTTATTGCTCAAAGTCTGTTCTAACATATTTCTGTTACTTGCTTTGGAGAGATGCAACTTATTATCTATTAAACAAAAACCCTTACAAACTAGACTAAGAAACAATATGAAGATTAACAGAGAAGAAATTGAATTTTTTGACTTCATTCTACTTGGATCAACAATCAAAGCCCAAGGAAGCAGCAGTCAAGAAATAAAATGACGTATTGCACTGGGAAAATCTTATGTGAAAGAAGTTTTAAAATTAAAGTTTTATAAAGCAAAGTTTTAAAAAGTTTGATGACTAAGGTGCACCTGACTCAAGCCATGGTATTTTCAATTGCCTCATATGTATGCAAAAATTGGATAATGGAAAAGGAATACAGAAGAATAGATGCATTTGAACTGTGGTGTTGGTGATTATTGAGTATACCATGAACTGCCAAAATAATTAATAAATTAGTCTTGGAAGAAATACAACCAGAATGTTCCTTAGAGGCAAGGATGGTGAGACTTTGACTTGGTTACTTTGGGCACACCATCAGGAAAGACCAGTTGCTAGAAAAGTAGAGGGCCAATAAAAACACGGGAAACCTTCAATGGGATGGATTGATACAATGGACTCAAACATACCAATGACCATGAAAACAGAGCAGGACCAGGCAACGTTTCCATTATACATAAGGTTGCCATATGTCGGAGCCGACTTGACGGCAGCTAACTCCACCAACAGCAACAACTTATTTGAGTTCTACAAATAATTTGCACCATAAATTATTGGTGAGCCTAAGAATTCAAAGGCAAGGATTGAGGAACTGAGTTTGAAGGAAGTCTGTGTTTGAGGAGTGAGCTCTCAGGAGAAAAACAGGGGGCAGCTCAAGATCAGAATTACACTGAACAATTCTGTTGTTACTTTCTAACCACCTCATATGTTACAGAGAAGACCTGTTCTACAGGGTTTCTTGGCTGTAATCTTTATGGGAGCAGATCACCAGGCCTTTCTTCCATGGGTGATTTCAAGCCGTCAACCTTTAGGTTAGTAGTCAAGTGCACAGTGTTTGCACCACCCAGTGCCCTATATGCGAAAAATAAGCACCCATTTATTTAAGCCATCACTAGTCTGTTATTTTGTTACTTACAGTCTAATAAGTCCCTGGGAGTCCTATGGAGGGTAAAAATTCTACAGTCTTCTGCCATGTTGCTTGTCTCTCACCCTCTCTATTTCTCTTCCCCTCCCCCCTGTTTCTTCTCCCCATCCTCTCCAAAAGCAAAGCAGAATTGTCTCCTTGTTTCACACAACGCAGTTGTAATTGTGGTTAACTTTTTTGCTTTAAAGTAATTCAGAGTTCTCTCCCTCCATTCCAAATAGTTACCAATTTTTTTTTTCCCCCAGTGAAGTCAGCTCTTTCCCTAAAAGGAATTTTGGTGCCAGATGTTTAGATGAAAATATCCTCTACTTTCGTGCATAGAATATAAAGCAGTTCTAAAAAGGATACCAATACTTAAAACCTTAGAGATTGGAAAAAGGACAACATTTGCCAATATTAATGAGGTAATTCTGCATAGCGATAAGAATTCATCAAAAATGTTGACTCTGTCTGATTGCACAGTACTGCCCATCAAAGGCTGAGTGATTTGGCTTGCTCCGTCCTGATAGGGAAGGTCATTTCCGTGGGGGTTATTCAACTGAGCATGCTCCCAATATCTAGCAAATCCACTTTGAAATGATGTTGTAAAAGCTGTGAAAAGGCCATCTGTCTCAACTAGCTTCACCTAAATCCCTGTCCTGAGGCTGATTAGCCACTGGAAGGCTTACCAGATAGAAACATGTGAGTCTGCACCGGACTGGGCTCAGAAATTTCCAACAGAGGTCATCTGACATGAACATGTAAGCCTTGGCTTGTAGAGCTCAGGACACTCAGTGGCTTTTTCAGAAATATTTTGTGTGTTCTCTACCAGTGTAGGAAAAATCGAGAATGTGCTTCCTTGCACAAATGTTTGCAAACGTCTTATTATAATTTTTTCTTTCTGTGACATTCTCATATTCTAACCCCCCCGCCCCCCCGCCCACGCATACCCGTACGTGATCCGTCATTAAACCCATTCAGGGCTTTTTTTTTTAATATGTTCATTTGTCTAAACCAGTGGTTCCCAAACAGGGGTAATTGTGCCTCTCAGGGAGCATTTAGCAATGTCTGGAGACATTTTTTGTTGTCATAACTGGGCAGTGAGGTGTGTTACTGGCATCTAGTGGGTAGAACCAGGAATGCCGTGAAATATCCTATAATATACTGGATGGCCCCAGTCAGTAGTGCCAAGACTGAGAAACAACTCTGGTCAAACTCAAGGATCAGGGAAAATGAATACATCTTTGTGACAGCACTCCCATTTTGGTCCATGTAGTTATTGAACATTGGTTTTCTCTCTAACTGAAGACTCTCTTTTTAGGCAAATCCGTGGAGCACCACATATAGAACTGGAACAAAAAGGCATGCAATCAACAGTGAATTCACAAATAAAATATACACATGAATGTATATGTTCAAGACAATATGAGCATATTATTTTATGTCCTCAGAGTCCGAATTTGGCCGTGATGTACTGAAGGAGAAGCATCTTGTCACTCTGAGGAAATCTTTCCTATAATACAAATCATAGGTAAGCTTGGCCTAATATCACATGAAGTCTGATCAAAAAGAAACTTGATCCATGACCTTCTGTGACCCACTCAATGTAGAAAATGTAAATGGACTTAATCACTTGTGTTGGTTGTTAAAAGCTAAGACTTAAACAATCTATTTTTGTAAATAGTAAGGCCGCATATACCTGCGGACATTAGGTGATACCCTTCTGACCCAATATCTGTTCTAACATTATTTTCCCTCTAACGGTCTTCAGAGCAAATAGAGCCACTAAGCCAACCAGAAAAACCACAGGAAACACATTTTCCATACGCCGATTGTCTGCTTTCCATATAGACGCATACTTGATCCTAGGACAAAAAGACTTGTCTTAAAATAAATTGATTTAAAATAGACGGAAACTTATTTCTTTAAAAAAATGTGAAGTTTCATAATAAAATTATGTCTACTATTCAGATTCTGTTAGTCTTTACAACCTTCCGAAAAACTTTCTCTTTTGCCAGTAAATGCATATTCTATTAACTGCAGACCTGGGGCAGTGCTGACTTATTATATACACCGTTCACTTCTGAAATATTTTTATGAACCAAAAAGGAAAAACATAAAACACCATGTGGAACAGTGAGTGCACCATGAAGAAGTGCAAAAAAACTCTACGATACATCCCTATTGCAACCAGCGCCATCTACTGCCCTGTTCTGAAATAGGCATTGAGGACCCCTGGTGGGCCAGTGGTTAAGAGCTTCGCTATTAACTAAAAAGCTCAGCAGTTCAAATCCACCAGCAGCTCACTGGAAGTGCTATGGGGCAGTTCTACTCTGTCCTGTAGTGTCGATATGAGTCAGAATCTACTCGGTGACAACGGGTTCCTCTCTTGTACCCTCTCTTTTTGCTGTTAGCAAGCAGTTTTGACCCATTGCCTAACAAACTTGAGCAACTGATAGCGCCGGACCTACAATAAAGAAATGAAGGAAATGCAGGTCTCAGTGAAGCTCAAGCTCAAGAAAATCTAAGAGAAGGAGCTGCAGGCAACTGGGCATGGGTTGAAGTCCTTTGCCTTTCTGCAAAGCATCAGAAACAGCGCTATGGCTTGGGAAGGCTGACCAATAATTGTATGAATCTTCACTAGAGGAAACTGTGGGCACAGGCAAAGCATGCCCTTGGGGAAGAAGAGCAATCACCAATATACAAAGAAGGATGAATCTCAAAGATGGGGATATAATGGGTCTATATAACATTGATAGCTGGGATTCAGTTAGAGCCCTTATTTCCAGGAGGGAACGTTATCATCCTCAAGGTAAATCAATGATATGGGGACTGTCTTAGTTAATTAGTGCTGTTGTCCTTATTGTTGTTGTTAGGGCCCATGGAATCAATTCTGACTCATGGCAACCCTAAAGGACAGAATAGAACTGCCTCATAGGGTTTCGTAGGCTGTAATCTTTACAGAAGCAGATCACCAGGTCTCTCTCCCATGGAGCCGCTAGGTGGGTTCAGACCACCAATCTTTCAGTTAGTAGCCAAGTGCTTTACCACTGAACTACCAGGACTCCTTTAACGAGTGTTGCTGTAGTACAAATATGTCAAGTGGGTGGTTTTAAAGCACAGGAGTTTATTGGCTGACAGTTCTGGAGGCTAAAAGTTCAAATCAGGGACTGGGACTTGTTGATTCCTTTCTTGTTGGTAGCCCTGGGTGCTCCTTGGTTCCTTAGCATTCCCTGGCTTGTAGATGATGCTTACATGGCATCTGTCTTCCCCTATGTGAGTCTGTCTCTGTGTCTATTCTGGTCTTTTTATATCTCAGAAGCGATTAAGTTTAGGATCCACCCTGCTCTGGTATAGCCTCATTAACATAACACAAGAAAATCTCTATTTCCAAATAGGATCTTATCCACAGGTACTCAACCCCATTGCTGTCGAATCATTCAAACTCATAGTGACCCAAAGTAGAACTTCCCCATAGGGTTTCCAAGGCTGTAATCTTTACAGAAACAGACTGCCACATCTTTCTTCCACGGAGTGGCTGGTAAGTTTAAACCACTGACTTCTTGTTTCGCAGCTGAGCACTTAATCACTATACTACTTGGGCTCCTTTCCACAGGTACAAGGGCCAGGAATTCAGCACATATTTGAAGGGAGGTGGACACAATTCAATTCATAACAGGGGCATTATCCATTTTTCTTCAAATTAAAATGAAAGTATCTTTGTTCTCCACGTCTATTTATTCATTCATTCATTTGTTCAACTAACATACATTGACTGTTTGCTGAGCACCAAGGATACAAAGGCAATAGAACAGCCTCTATTCACAGCCTAGTAGGGGCAGAGTGCTGGATATCCTAGTGGTCCCTCCAGGTCCACTGCCCACCCTGCCCAGTGCCCCTGGAGGCTGACTTTTATGGATATTATAAACAGGCTCCCTTGCTCCTGGCTTCAGGTTAGGCTCGATCAATGTGAGGTACAGCAGGAGATGGAGGGTGGAGGAGAGAGAGGGGAAGGTTTTCATTGCCCTGGCTCCGTCACCGCCTGCTGAGTCTTGACAGTGGCTGCATTCCACTACAGCCACAGCTAAGGAACTATAGGTCTGTAGAGCTAGGTTTCAGTAATCTTTCCTCCTCTGTGCTCGTTCAGGCTCTGCACTGATAGTGGCTTCCCACTGTTGCTAGCCTGGGGATGCTTCATCACCCCCTGTTGGTTCTCCTTGATCTGTAAATGGTCCCTTCATCAAACTTTCTTCCATCTATTTCCTGTATGTTTATACAGGGAAGCAAGCTGGACAATAAGTAAATGTCACATACTGTCAAACGTGCAATGTGGTCTCAAACGAAGGACTCATCAGTCCTAACCTGGAAGCCAGGCAAGGTTGGGTTATACAGTCTGTTTTTATTTACTCTTCCAATTGAACATTGACAGCTCCTAGAAGAATGGAATCAGCTGCATTAATTTCCAGCAAATATGGTGGAAAAATCTGATGACAACTTCAGGAAGAAAATTCAATGGCCATATGATTGACTGAGTAATAAAATTCCATTAATCTAAAAATAGTGCTTTATTCAGCTTACATTGATGCCCCTTCTTAAAATAGCACATAGAGCAAGCAAAGCTATTTTATGATCAAATCTGCTTTTTAGCTGATGAATAACAAAAATGGCTAACATTTATTGAGTTCTTACTTAATGCTCTATGCATGGTAATTTCTTATCACATGGCATACAAAAAAACCAAACCAGCTGCCACTGAGTCTATTCTGTCAGAGTAGAACTGTGCTCCACAGAGTTTTCAATGGCTGATCTTTCAGAATTAGATTGTCAAGCTTTTCTCCTGAGGTGAGAGGTATATTATTATTCCCATTTTACAGTGGAGGAAACTGAGGCTTAGAGAGATTTAGTGACTCCTTCAAAGTCAGGTAGCTAATAAGTGGCAGAGCAGGGATTCCAAGCTTGTTTACCACCAATCTTAACCGCTATGCTCCCTAATAAAAACATTTCTCAGGTGATACATATATTAGTTAAGGTAACATTAGTTGCTATAACAGATAAACTGCCAAATCTCAGTGACTTACCATAATAGGAGTTCATCACTCACTCATAGCAAGCCTGATTAGCAGAGATTTGTGAGGGAAGAGTCTGCTCCACTTAGACATGCATGAGCCCAGGTAGATGGGGGCACCAACATCTTCAACATCACTTCCAGGTGTACCTTGAGTGTCTGTCTCTCTCTGCCTCCAATGAAGTCTCCTATGGCAATTGTGTGTCCTTCGTCAGTCACAGATTTTTATGGTTCACTTCTGGGAATGCCATCCATAAATTCTCTTCGTGTTCTGTTTACCAGCTCTCCATTGCATAGCTGGGAAGTGTAGTCTAGCCACGTGTCTGGGAGGAAAGAGAAAGGATTTGTTGTTCAGTTAGACAGACTTGGCTTCACATAGTAACTCCCCGTTTGATTAGAAGTATTCTCAGGTAACAGGAAGCTCTGTCTGATCTGATGACCTTAGAATTCAGGTGGCTATCAAGTGAATTCCGCAATATTCAGCTGTTGCTATCAATATCGTATCAGTCAGGATCCAGTGAGGAGAACAAAAGACACTATAGGTCTTTCAAACAGTAAGAATTTAATACAAGGAATTTATAAAAGGACTGAGAAACCAAATGAGGGACAGTAAGACCACCCAGGGATTAAAGAGACAGGAAGCCACTACCACCCCCAGGGCTGGAAGGTCATAGGATAGGGTGGTGTTATCTGAGCTGGGGCTTTCTAGTGGGAGATGCCCAGAAGGAGGAAAGGGCTATTGGTAGGAACTGGAACCACAAGGGACACACAATTGCTATAGGAGACTTCACTGGAGGCAGAGAGAGACAGACAGACATTCTGGCTTCTTTCCTCCTCCATCCCCGAAGTCTTCCTGTAGTGCTTCCCTTTAGCTAGACCTACAAGAAGCCAGAGGGCAAGGGAGCCTGACAAATGTAGGTCCCTACAAGACAGGGCAGAGCAGTGAAAGGGCAGAGAATGGTTCAAAGGGCCAACAGGGAGATGATTGGCAATAATATCTAACACTCTCCAAATTTACCCTTTAAACCTAACAGCAGACAAACGTACTAAATCTGTTCAGTTTATTTCTATGCAAATAAAGCAATGTTAATACCAATTCAATGAAGAAAAAAAAAATGAGGCCAGGCTTTGTGTGTGTGTTCATTTACAAGCTCTGTTGTATCATAACTTGAAATCACCGATCTGATTAAGTCACTGTCAGAACAAATGTTGTTGTTGTTACTAGTTGCTGTTGAGTCGATCCTGACT
Organism: Dugong dugon; assembly: GCA_030035585.1. Lineage (NCBI taxonomy): Eukaryota > Metazoa > Chordata > Mammalia > Sirenia > Dugongidae > Dugong > Dugong dugon. Next base: position 93,560,238 of record CM057463.1, on the reverse strand, counting down.
CATGGCTACCCACTGCGTTCCAGAGTAGAGCTTCTCCATAGGGTTTTCTTGGCTGTAATCTTAATGGAAGCAGATTGCCAGACCTTTTCTTCCGAGGTACCACTAGGTGGGTTCAAGCCTCCAACCTTTAGGCTCACAGTTGAATGCAAACCATTTGCACCACCTAGGGGCCTGTCTCAACTTTTTGCTTTTTTTTATAAGTCAGGAAATTTTAAAATTCTGTAGAACTCAATATTCATTCACTTACTCATTTATTAAGTGCCAGGATCTCTGCTATGAACTGGAATAGATTAAGATATTGAACATTTTCTCTGTCCCATTCCTGTCACTCCAAATTCTCTTTGGGTTATCTTTTATGGAAAACTGCAACTGTATCCATGTCTACAAACCTTATCTGCTCTACTTTGAAATTTTAAACTCTAATGTCCTATTCTCTGACACAATCTCCTATCATTCCAGCCTTCTAACTCTTGATACAATTGTAAATATGAATCCAGCCTGCTAGTCCTATTATCCCTCTATTTTCTCCAAATTTATTAATGGACACCTTTTCCGATTTCTTTTCCTAGACATTCTAAAAACAATGGTCCGACATTCAACCTCTCTCTTACTACAGTGAATAACTGAGTTTTGTTGTTGTTGTTATTATTATTATTTTTGTTTGTTTTCCTCTTCAGTGTCTAAAACCCCTTCCTAATTGGGGAGAATCCCCTATTTTGAGAGCCTGCTGGGAGGTGGAGAGTCACTCCCAGTATGATAGCTGGAAGTAGAGATTGGACACATGACCAAGGCTTAGCCAATTGGATGCTCCTCTCTGAGGCCTCGACTCTTGACTACCAGACACAAATGGGTAATTTAGAATGTCTTCATGGCTGCAACATCCAAGCCAGACAGGGTCCAGAGGTGTTGGGAGAGGTGTCCAGTAACAGTGGGATCCAGTGGCAGCAGTGGCAGCCATTCCAGTGGAGAGTACTGGTTGATCAATCCTACAGTGTGTTGTCTGATATCCCTTGGTTTCCATCTCTTTTTTAAGCCTGGTTCTCCACCCTCTCCTTTGATCTAGGAACCATTCATTTTCTACTTACGTTAATGGTTCATTTCTGTTACTGGTAGCCAAATGACTGATACATTTACCAAGGCTTTAAATCACTTGCTGCTTTGTCATTCTTTTCACCTCTCTGCAAACTTGAGTCTTTGTTCATTGACTCTATCCCCCTCTTTTGCTCCCATATCCTGACTTTGGTACTTTAAAAAAATATCACTCCTAGGACTGGAAGAAGCTGGCAAATTCAGGCTCTGTAACGACAGCCACAGTCCTTCCAGGAATATTTGGCTGCTTATCCCATTCCCAAAATAGTTACTTCAATTCTTAGACATTCTTCTCAAGTGCCCCCTCCACCATCTTTTGCCCTGATTCCCAAGTACTTTGCACAAACAACCTCGCCCTTTGCTTCACAGAGGAAGTAAAAATCATGAGACATAAACTCAATTGAATAAAGTCATTACATGAATGTTTACAGCTACAATCAAGATATAACTACTATCTTGTGCTCCTGTTTTTTCCTTTTCATCATCTTCATAAAAAAGAATTCCAAGTATTTACATAGATCACATAAATTTTTTCTGCCTAGAAAATATGTTAGTGTGTACATATGTATATATGTGTGTGTTTGAGTCTGTGTATCCCATATTTTGTCTTTTTGTTGGAATAAATCCTTCCCTTTTCATTTCATTTATTTATTTTGTGTTGTAACTGGAGCAGCTATATTTGTGTTTCCACAATTGATGTTGTTTCTTTTATTTCCTTAGGGTATGTTTCCAAAATAGAATTACTAGGTTAAAGGGTATGAACAATTTTTAAAGAGCCTGCTACATATTAGAAATTTATTCTTCAGAGAAATGCAACCTTTCTGCAGTAGGAAAGCAGATTGTGTTTTCCCATAGTGACTTGGTAGCTCTGGCTACATGGGACATTTTTCTTTATTAACTTTTGCTACTTTAATTTTTTTTTTTTTTTTGCTTTTTTCTATTGGCTTTTCCCATGAGACAATCTACTATCTCTTGTTCTGGATCACTTTTAATCACCTACTAAATGAATTCTAGTTGTTGATTTTTATATTTGTGTACCTGCTAGATTTGAATAGTAAAACTTTTATCAGATGTAGTTGTCTCATTTATTTCTTTTATCTTGTTAGTTTCTTTCCACATTTATTTTACTACATTGTGTACATGAATTTTTATTTAACTTCACATATTTGTTCATATACACTGCATCTCTGTTATTGTTGTTGTTGTTAGGTGCCATTGAGTTGGATCCAACTCATAGTGACCCTAAGTACAACAGAACAAAACACTGCCCGGTCTTGCCATCCTCACAATTGTTGCTATGTTTGAGCCCACTGTTGCAGCCACTGTGTCAATCCATCTTGTTGTGAGTCTTCCTCTTTTTCACTGATCCTCTACTTTACCAAGCATGATGTCCATCTCTAGTGACTGGTCCTTCCTGATAATATGTCCAAAGTGAGACAACGTCTCACCATCCTTGCTTCTAAGGAGCATTCTGGCTGTACTTCTTCCAAGACAGACTTGTTCATTCTTCTGGTAGTCCATGGTATAGTCAGTATTCCTCGCCAACACCATAATTCAAAGGCATCAATTCTTCTCTGGTCTTTCTTATTCATTGTCCAGCTTTTGCATGCATATGAGGCGATTAAAAATATCATCATTTGGGTCAGGCGCACCTTAGTCTTCAAGTCAACATCTTTGCTTTTCAACACTTTAAAGAGGTCTTTTACAGCAGATTTGCCCAATGCAATATATTGTTCGATTTCTTGACTGCTGCTTCCATGGATGTTGACTGTGGATCCAAGTAAAATGAAATCCTTGACAACTTCAATCTTTTCTCTGTTTATCATGATGTTGCTTCTTGGTCCAGTTGTGAGGATTTTTGTTTTCTTTATGTTGAGGTGTAATCCATAATGTAGGCTGTGCTCTTTGATCTTCATCAGTAAGTGCTTCACGTCCTCTTCGCTTTCAGCAAGCAAGGTTGTGTCATCTGCATAATGCAGGTCGTTAATGAGTTTTCCTTCAATTCCAATGCCCCATTCTTCTTCATATAGTCCAGCTTCTTGGATTATTTGCTCAGCATATAGATTGAATAAGTATGGTGAAAATATACAACCCTGTACCCAAGAGAACAGAGCACATAGATGTGTCAGGGAAAACACCTGTGGTTCCTCTCAGACAAGTGGCATGACGTCTTCGGTCTAAACATCTACAAAACTGCTTCCTCCATCAGCTCTCACTGATCATTAATGTTTCTACATGTCTCTCACTGAAAGACTTGCTTACCAAAGACATCAAACTCTTTGCTAATTATTTTTAGATTGAGAAAATCATAAACAAAAGATTTTTATATTCTTCTCTCATATTTTACTGTGGTCATTTTTTGTTGTGTCACTTTGGTTTTTCTGCACTGTAATTCAGCTCCTTAAGAACTTCTAGGTCCTAGCCAGAGCAATTAGGCTAGAAAAAGAAATAAAGGGCATCCAGATTGGTAGGGAAGAAGTCAAAGTATGTCTATTTGCAGATGATATGATCTTATACACAGAAAACCCCAAAGAATCCACAAGAAAACTACTGCAACTAACAGAAGATTTCAGTAAAGTATCAGGATACAAGATAAACATACAAAAATCAGTTGGATTCCTCTACACCAACAAAGAGAACTTCCAAGAGGAAATCACCAAATCAATACCATTTACAATAGCCACCCAAAACATAAAATACTTAGGAATAAATCTAACCAGAGACATAAAAAAGACCTACACAAAGAAAACCACAAGACATTACTGCAAGAAACCAAAAGAAATCTACATAAGTGGAAAAACATACCTTGCTCATGGATAGGAAGACTCAACATTGTGAAAATCTCAATTCTACCCAAAACAATCTACAGGTACAATGCAATCCCAATCCAAATTCCAATGACATTTTTTAACGAGAAGACCTTCTCTATAAAAGCTGAACAAACTGGAAATTGTTATAATAAAACGTTCATAACATTTTGTTAATTCAGTAAAAATAAAAGAAAGGATACAACACTGTGATGGTTAAGATTGTGTGTCAACTTGGCTAGGCCATGATTCTCAGTCGTTTGGCAGTCATATAATGTTGTAATCACCCCCATAATGGGATCTGCTCTGAGTAACCCATCAGTTGAAAGGGAGTTTCCTTGGGCATGTGGCCTGCATCAAATATAAATGGACATTCTGGCAAGGCTCGTGGGCTTTTTCTTGCTCTGGATCCTGCAGCTGGCTCCTTTTCGTCTAACCTATGGTTCTTGGGACTTAAGCTACCAGCTTACCTGTGGTCTTGCCTGCCGATATTGGGATTTATTGATCTTCGCAGCCTGTAAGCAAGAGTCCTGCTCTCTGACCTGCAAGTCTTGGGTTTACCAGTCCCTGTGGCTATGTGAATCAGGAGAAGCCTCTACCCTGACCCACGGACTTGGGATGTTCCAGTCTCTACAACCACGTGAGCCATTTCCTTGATATAAATCTCTCTCTATAAGTATTTATATGCTTTACTGATTTTGCATCTCTAGAGAACCCAGCCTAAGACAAACCCTGATGCATATCTTTCCTGATTTTAAATCATGCAGTATCCCCTTGTTCTGTTTGAACTACTGCCTCTTGGTCTATGTACAGGTTCCACATGAACACAAGTAAGTGCTCTGAAATTCCCATTATTTGCAATGTTATCCATAATTTGTTATCATCCACGCAGTTGAATGCCTTTGCATAGTTAATAAAGCACAGGTAGACATCTTTCTGGTATTCTCTGCTTTCAGTCAACATCCATCTGATACCAACAATGATATCCTTCATTCTACATCCTTTTCTGAATCTAGCTTGACTTTCTGGCAGTTTCCTGTTGTACTGCTGCAAGCATTTTTGAATTATCTTCAGCAAAATTTTACCTGCATGTGATATTAATGGTATTATTCAATATTGAACAATATCATTAAATATAAGCTATTGCAATATATGGTTATTGCAATATTATAGGCTATTGCTTCTCTGATAATAGCCTGTAATTCTTACAGCTTCAGAGATTTCTCTCTCTTCTACAGTTGGGATGCATGCAAAAGCCAGACAATGAGAAAGGTAGACTGAAGAAGCATTGATGCCTTTGAATTATGGTGTTGGTGAAGAATATTGAATATTCCATGGGCTCCAGAAGAATGAATAAACCTGTCTTGGAAGAAGTACAGCCAGAATGCTCCTTAGAAGTGAGGATGACAAGACTTCATCTCATGTACTTTGGACATGTTATCAGGAGGACCAGTGCCTGGAAAAGGACATCATGCTTGGTAAGGTAGAGGGTCGGCAAAAAAGAGGAAGACCCTCTATGAGACGGACTGACACAGTGGCTGCAACAATGGGCTCAAACACAGCAATGATTTTGAGGATGGCACAGGACTGGGCAGTGTTTTGTTTTGTTGTACATAGGGTTGCTATGAATTGGAACCAACTTGACGGCACCTAACAACAAAAACAACCACAGCTGGGATAAATTTAGCATCCCATTTCTCCAAGAATTTTTTCTTTAATAGATTGGTGTTAAATATTTAATTCTTTAACCCACCTGAAATTCACTGCAATACACAATATGAAGTATGAATCCAAGTTAATTTTTCTCCATACTGTTATTGCTAGCCTGACAATATTTATTAAACTGAGAGTTACAACCCCCCAGCATATTTTTTTATTTTACTTCTGACAATAATTTTTCAATTCAATATTTTTCATTATGCAGTCAGAGGAGCTGATCATTTTAGGAGGCTGTATACATGATTCAGACCTGAACACTTCCTCTGAAAAGCAGGGATTTTGGCTTTAAGAAACCAAATGGTGGATACGTGGAAGTTAGGGATAAAAGAGAGTTTTAAATCATTTTGCTCAGCCCCTCCTATTATAAATGAGGAAACTGAGGGATCAATGAATTAAACATGATACAAGGCATTCTGCTGGGGGCTGTGGGTAAATATAAACAATTAAGGCATGTAAGTATAAATTAAGGAGATGACTTTCAGATGAAAAAATGCATATGAACATTAAAAAAAAAACAGCTAATAATAATTGAACAGTGGTTAAGAGCTTAGCTGCTAACAAAAGGTCGACAGTTTGAATCCACCAGCCATTCCTTGGAAACCCTATGGGGTAATTCTACTCTGTCCTATAGGGTCGTTATGAGTCAGAATTGACTTGATGGAAACGAGATTGGTTTGGTTTTTCTTTTAATAGTAATGGCAGCTACTATTAACTGAAGATAAATTGTGTTCCAAACACCTCTTTTAAGTTCCATGACAACCCCATAGGGTATGCATTATTAATCCCATTTATATCACTCACAACCTGCCCAAGATCTCCTGCCACCAAGTGGCAGAAGAGCTAGCTCCATCTGTCTGACTTGAAAGCTTTTTTCCACTACACAACACTGCCTCCACCTACCCAATAATAAAAGACTAGGCATGCCAAGTGCCGGCTAATGAATCTATCCCATTAAGACATAAACCAGTCTTCTTCTTAAGTTCATTTGGAAACTGGTTAAAAGAGTTGCCTGGCTCACTAAAATTGTGTGATTTTGAATAAATCAAGTGACCATTTTAGAACTCAGTTTATTCACCTATGAAAACAGGGCAAGAGGCAAGATGATCTCTAAATTCTCTTTCAGTTTAAAATTCTAGCTTTCTTGTTTTCTAGCTTTCACTGTCTGTTTTTCCTTCTTCCACGCATAATAAAAATCATACCAATTTTTTAAAGAAGTAGAACCAATTTTTGCCTCAGTTAGTATTTTCTGTAAAACTACTTTAGTGCCAATAACACTCTTCCTAGAAATTAAGTTTAAGACAGCCATGAAAGAAAAGGATCGTAATGAATTAACTTACACATTTTGCAATTATTTTAACTAATATGTAATATCAAAAAGAAATTTTTTTGGACTTTAATACAACAGTAATATAAGATGATATGTGAACAGTAATATTACTTGTGATTTAAAGTTTACAATAATAATAGTAGTAAACAAGTGCCTGTTTAGTAAGTTAACAAAGAAGCAATCTTTATTTAATGAAATTGCCACGCTTGGGTTAAAAAAAAAAAATTATTAACTCCAAGCTACTAGCGCTGCAGCAAGGAGCTCTGGTGGCACATTGGGTAAGTGCTTGGGTGCTAATCAAAAGGTTGGTGGTTTGAACCAGTCAGCGGCTCCCAGGGAGAAAGATCTGGTAACCTGCTCCCATAAAGATTAGAGCCTAGGAAACCCTATGGAGCAGTTTTACTCTGTCCTGTAGTGTCTCTATGAGTTGGAATTGACTTGATGGCACACAATAATAAACTACAACAAGGAGCCCTGCTAGCACAATGGTTAAGCATTCAACTGCTAACCAAAAGGTCTACAGTTTGAACCCACCAATGGCTCCGTGGGAAAAGACCTGGCCATCTGCTCCCATAAAGAATACCCATAACCCATTGCCATTGAGTCAGTTCCAACTCATAACAACCCTGTAGAAACAGTAGAACTGCCTTATAGAGTTTCCAAGGCTTTAAATCTGTGGGAGCAGACTGCAGTATCTTTCTCCTGTGGAGTGGCTGGTGGGTTGGAACTGCTGACCTCTGGTTAGCAGAACGCTTAACCACTGCAACACCAGGGCTCCACCCCAAGAAGATTACAGTCTAGAAAACCCTATGTGACGGTTCTACTCCATCACAAGGGGTCACTATGAGTTGAAATCGACTTGATGGCACCTAACAAAGGCAATGCTACAACTTCAACTATATTTTCAGCAATTATTGCTAATTTTTGTTTAGATCATTTTCACAGACTGCAGTGTAATATACACATTAAATACAGACATATGTTAAATATTTGGCCTAACAAGAGTAAACCCACAAAATCTTACATCTGAGTAGACTTTTCCTTTTTGATTAGTAATAGAATTCTGAAATACTTGTGAGAGTGTATAAGCTATTACTAATATCTGAGAAACTCAGACTTTCCTACATTTTGGTATTATTACAGGCCAAGTAAGGAGCCCTGCAATAAGAATTTCTGTCAGTTGTACCTTAAACATTCCAAGAAAGGCACCTAAAGGGTTTCATATATTAAAATGACACATAAATTAAGATATTAAAAAATGGGGACTTTAAAAACTAAGTCAATTCATATTATTAAATGATAATAAGAAATAAACCCTTCCCTGGAGATTTCTGTAAATAAAATGTTTTAGACTATATAAGAATAGACGTAGTACACCTCTCAAAGAGCTTCTTAGTCTTGTAATTACATGAGCTTCTGGTTTTTAGGAAGTCCCCATTTTCTATTTAAAATCTTTAACAAAATCAGACATACGGCCTGAAGGGGGCACACTTTCCCATAAAACCAAAATCCACTTGCTAAGCAAAATGTAAACAAATCTGGGAAATAAAAACACTGTTATCAACTTCAAATTTTTGGGAGCAGTGATTTTAAAAAATTTTTAATTGCATTTTTAGTAAAATATACTATTTATTCAAGAGTGGATATTGTGTATGTATACAGTTTAGAGCATGAGAAGGAAAGAGAGTCCTGAGTGCCTAGTGATTTATTTTGGAAATACAGTAGGAAAATTTCAGCTGCTTGGAAATTGCTGTATGATTCTCCCCAGTGTATCTACCTCTCTTCAACCCTAAGGGAACTAATTCCTTGAATTTTGTGTTTATAACTTCCTTATCTTTCTTTATAGTTTTATCACTTATGCATTATTAAGTTTTGGTTTTTTAAAAACTATACTATAACTGTACCATGCTGTATGAAGTATGTATTATTCTGTGACTTACTTTTTTTGACTCAATATTAAGTGTTTACAATCCATCCATACTGATGCATGTAGCTGTGCTTCATACATTTTTGGTGCTGTGTAATGTTCTTTTGTGTGAATATATCACAAATTATTACTCATTGTCTATGCTTCTGTGGTAGACTTTTGTTTTCCTGCTATTACAAGTAACACTGCTGTGAACCTGCTTGCAACGAGCCTCTCAATACATATGTGCAACAGTTCCTCTAGGACCAAAAAAAAAAAGAAAGAAAAAACCTTTGCTGGCCAGTCAATTTCGACTCATAGTGACGTTATAAGACAGAGTAGAATTGCCTCAGGGCTTCCAAGGAGTGGCTGGTGGATTCGAAAGGCCAACCTTTCGGTCAGCAGCCATAGCACTTAACCACTGTGCCACCAGGACTCCAACTAGGAAACTGTGACCCCCAGGCCAAATCCAGCCTGTTGCCCATTTTTGTATGGTCCGCAAACTAAGAATGATTCATAGTTATGTATATACATATGTATACTATATATATATATAGTGTTTTAGATGAAAGTTTACAGAGCAAATTAGTTTCTCATTAAACAATTAATACACGTATTGTTTTGTGATGCTGGTTGCCAACCCGGTGACATATCAACCCTCTCCCCTTCTCAACATTAGGTTCCCCATTTCCATTCGTCCAGTTTTCGTTTCCCCTTCTGCCTTTTTATCCTTGCCCCTGGGCTGGTGTGCCCATTTAGTCTCGTATACGTGGCTGAGCTATGTTTATTAATTTTGTTTTATGGGCTTGTCTGATCTTTGGCCAAAGGGTGCATCTCTGGAGTGACTTCAGTACTGAGTTAAAAAGGTGTCTGAAGGCCGTACTCTAGGGTTTTCTCCAGTCTCTGTTAGACCAGTAAGTCTGGTCTTTTTTTTGTGAGTTAGAATTTTGTTCCACATTTTTCTCCAGCTCTATTGTGATCCCTGTCAGAGCAGTTGGTGGTGGTAGCCGGACACCGTCTAGTTGTACTGGACTCAGTCTGGTGGAGGCTGTGGTACTTGTGGTCCATTGGCCCTTTGGACTAATCTTTCCCTTGTGTCTTTGGTTTTCTTCATTCTCCTTTACTCCAGATGTGATGAGACCAGTGGAGTATCTTAGATAGCCAATCACAAGCTTTTAAGACAACAGATGCTACTCACCAAAGAGTATATGCATTTTCAATTTCACTGCTTAATACCAAATTGTTTTCCATGGTAGTTGTCTTAAGGAGCCCTGGTGGCACAGTGGTTAAGAATTTGGCTGCTAACCAAAAGGTTGGCAGTTCAAGCCCACCAGCTGCTCCATGGGAGAAAGATATGACAGTCTGCTTCTGTAAAGATTACAACCTTGGAAACCCTATGGGGAAGTCCTACTCTTCCCTATAGGGTCACTATGGGTCTGAATTGACTCAAGGGCAACAAGTTTTGGTTTTGTCTTAGTTTGCTAGTACTGTCATAACAAAACACCATGAAGTGGCTGGCTTTAAAGAAAACATGTATTTCCTCATGATTCTCAAGACTAAAATTCCAAATCTAGGCCATGTCCTTTCCTTCTGTGGGCCACTCTCCTAGTTCTCTCATAGACACTCTCTGGTGTCTTCCAGCAATCCTTGACATT